>CP106710.1:127858677-137858677 GCA_025503065.1 Gossypium bickii | reverse complement strand
AAAATTAACGAAAAGGGATTAAATTGAATTGAAAACTAAAATATGGGGCGAATTTTAAAAAAAATAAAAGAATGAAATGGACACGATTGAACCATAGCACGAACGGGAGGGCCCTAAGCCGCAATTTACCCATTAAGGGTGAAAATGCCCAAACCCACTTGCACCAGCAAGTGGTCACGTGGGCCTTCCCACCTTTTGCAACCCCATTCCTTTTAATCTTTTAAAAAAACATTTGCCTTCCTTTTTCTATTTGGCTTCCAGACTTCAAAAATCGTGAAAAAGAGAACCCCATCGTCCTTTCTTTGGCTCTCTGGGTTTAATCCTCTCTTAGTCCGTGATCCTCATGCCGAAACCCCGTCGTCGATGCCGCCCAAAACAAGGTATGTTTTTATCTTTTAATACATGCGCTTTTGAACCTAAAAATGGAAAAGTCAAGAAAAAACTAGAATGTAAAAAACGAAACGAAAGAAAAAAAGAATGTAAACCTTCTCTTAATTTTTTTGTATTTGATTCGTAAGAACTGCTTTGTGTATTCCTTTTGTAAATCGTGTAACAAAGTATATAATACCTCTGTGTTTTGTATAAACAATCGTGTAAAAAAAACAGAATCCCCCTCGTTACATATTTTCTTTCGACTCTTATAGCCTAAAAATTCCAAAAATAGCTGAAAATAAAACTAAAATGTAATCTGTTTTTGTTGTGCCGTGTTTTCCTCTTTTTCCGTAGGTACGGCAATGTGGAAGAGGTTTGAAGGCGTACGATGCGGGAACGTGCAGCGTTGGGGGTTGCTGGCGGCGCTGGGGCGCAAAGATGATAGGGTTTAGATTTATGGGCTTACTGTGTTTGGTTTTTTAGTGTTTGGGTTTCTTATTAGATCGCTTATTTTTTTGGACTTTGTGTTTTGTTTTTCTCGTTAATGGGCTTGGTTAAGGTAAAAATTGGGCCTTCATAAATGCCTCTCTTTGCTCGTTGTCGTGTAACGAGAATAGAGCAAAGACTTTAAAAGGGCCAATTTTGCCCTGGCCTTATCGAGTCTCGGTTTCTTGTAAATTCATTCCATCCACTTTGCATCTTTAGGGGTATAGGAATTTTGTTTCATCTGCTCCACTCATCACAGGGAGATAAGATCTGCTACCTTCACTGTACCCCTCTACGCTAGGGAATTAAGGTTCAATGTTTTCGACTGCTTCCACCACTCTCGCTCGGTGGGATAAGGTCTATAATCTTCACCCATTACCCTACCGCGCTAGGGAATTAAGGCTCAACGTCTTCGATCTGCTCCACTCCTACTCAGTGGGATAAGATCTATAATCTTCCAGCCCATTACCCTACTGCCTAGGGAATTAAGGCTCAACGTCTTCGATCTGTTCCACTCCTGCTTAGTGGGATAAGATCTGCCATTTCCACCCAGCTACCCTATCGCTAGGGAATTAAGGCTCAATATTTTCGACTGCTCCACTCCGCTCAGGTGGGATAAGGTCTATAATCTTCACTCATTACCCTACTCGCTTGGGAATTAAGGCTCAACATTTTCGACCTGTTCCACTCCTGCTCAGTGGGATAAGGTCTATAATCTTCAGCCCGTTACCCTACTGCTTAGGCAAATAAGGCTCAACATCTTCGATCTGTTCCACTCCTGCTCAGTGGAGATGAGATCTGCTATCTTTAGCCTGCTCCACTCCTACTCAGTGGAAATAAGGCTTTAGTCTTCCGATCTGCTCTACTCCTGCTCAGTAGAGATAAGATCTATTATCTTCAATCCGCTCCACTCCTGCTCAATGGAGATAGGATCTATATCTTTAGCCTGCTCCACTCCTGCTCAGTGGAGATAAGGCTTCAGTCTTCCGATCTGCTGTACTCCTGCTCAGTAGAGATAAGATCTACTATCTTTCGATCTGCTCTACTCCTGCTCAGTAGAGATAAGCTCTGCTATTTTTAACCTGCTCCACTCCTGCTCAGTGAAGATAAGGATATAATCTTTTGATCTGCTCTACTCCTACTCAGTAGAGATAAGCTCTGCTATTTTTAACCTGCTCCACTCCTGCTCAGTGAAGATAAGGCTATAATCTTTCGATCTGCTCTACTCCTACTCAGTAGAGATAAGATCTGTTGTCTTTGATCTGCTCCACTCCTGCTCAGTGGAGATAGGATCTTCTATCTTTAGCCTGCTCCACTCCTTCTCAGTGGAGATAAGGTCTGTAATCTTCTGTAACTCCCATCAATTTTGCTACGTTGTCCTCTGGGGAATCTACCTGTAGAATTAATTTCATGGGGTCTATGCTCATTTTAAATGATTAGGATGTCATGAAAAATGCTCCTAACCATACGTATTATGAATGTTATGAATGAGTACAAAATGAGAATGATCCATTTTTAACTCTTGAAATTTATCATTGCTTGTCGCTTTATTAAGGTGATCCCGGACGTGTGTTCAATCGATACTTCTAACGTAAAAATCAAGATGTCGCCATCGCTTAAACCCTATCTCAAGTGCTCTGAGCTATTTAAACTGAGTTCTAAATAATTGTCCTGTTTCAGATTCCTGTATTATTTAGAGACTTCCAGAGTAATATGCAAAACTTCTTTTGTGAAAGTATTATTAGTTCAGTAATCATCACTTCAATATGAAATGCTTGGAAAGGATCATAATAATGGACAAGAAATAAATTAATAAGATAGCAAGTGCAATCAAGAAGGAAATTTATTGGTAGTCTATTTTGAAACAAATTCAGAATGGGTAAGATGGAAACTAGGTGCCCCAGATATCGCCGACCGAACTTCTCTGTTCAAACTTCTTAAGGACCATTTAAGCTCAATATGTGCTTAGGGGATCCGGAGTACTTTGTCGATGCCCCAAGATGGATCTTACTTCCTCATTGTTAATCCAAGCGTAGCAAAACTACTATATGCCCCGTCACGGTTTGATCCTAATTTAAGTAGCCCTTTTTGGTTTTTCGACTTAAAGCCCCATTGTTAATCTTACTTTTTTTTTTGCGGAAAGCCTCAAAGCGCCCTTTGCAGGTTTTCGCCTTGTCCTATCTCCTTCTTAAGCGAAGTGTTGCTTGACTGAGTCCGCATTAACTGGGTTCGGCTGACTTTTACCATCCATCTCGGCTAGTATCAATGTTCCTCCAAAAAAGGCTTTCTTTTGACATAAGACCCTTCCCAATTAGGCATCCACTTTCCCCTGAAGTCTTTTTACATAGGGAGGATCTGTTTCAACACCAAGTCTTCCTCATGGCATACTTTAGGGCGGACCTTCTTGTTGTAAGCCCGCATCATCCGCTTCTGGTACATTTGCCCATGGTGGATGACTCTTGGCTTTTTTCCTCGATCAGATTCAGTTGGTCATACCGAGATTGAACCCATTCTGCTTCATCCAACTTCAGTTCCAACAAAATCCAAAGAGCAAGAATTTCAACTTCGATGGACAAGACTGTATCCATCCCATAAACCAATGAGAAATGTGTTGCCCCGGTAGAAGTCCTGGCCAACACTCGAGAAGCATAGATGGTAACTTGTCTATGTCAATCTTTACAAGTTTCCATCATCTTTCAAAATCTTTTTTTTTGTTTCTTTCTTTTCTTTTCTTCTTTTCTTTTTTCTTCTTTCTCTTTTTTTTTTTGAATTCGAATTTGAACTCGAAGTTAAAATTGAACTTGATGATGATTGACTTTGTAACTTTGTCATTGGAACCAACCCTCACCCTCTTAGTGGAATAGTTGACAATTACAAAGATTAATAAGCGTTAACTAGATATTTTTGACGAGATCATCCTCGTAACCTCTATGCCCCACATATAGGAAAAGCATATCAGTCATGTCTTTTCAATTTGGCATTTACGGCAACACTGACGCAATCTCCCTTTCATGGTGGACCAGTAGTACCTGAACCTTATAATCAACCTGGCTATCGATAAACTCTTAACATGTGTCTTTTCGAACACTCTATAGCCTCATCGTGCCTAAGCATATCTTGATGCGATCATGTAAAGTCATTTTTAATTTTTGGAATAACTCAGTAACGTCTTGCTTTGTTTCTGTGTAAGGCAAGGCTTTGATCTTCACTCCTTTCCTAGACCCAAGAATGTCCACTCGACCCTTTGTACGGTCGAGTTTATTTCATTTCGTTCCACTATCTTTAACAAATCAAAAGATAAGTTACAATCTCTGCTATCTTCAAAATCCTCAGATCCCTTTAGACCCATATTTCACTCAAAAGGGAGTTCGTAACAGCGTTACTCATGTCTCGATATCTGGGTACCTATTGTAAGTACGAAAACAAATTCCAAAGAATAAACGATTCTTAGGATGATTATCTATGATCATGAATGAAGAATGAAAGACATCCCCAAAAACAAAAGAATGTATAGTATGCTATGGAAAAAAAATGAAAAAGTATTTGCTCAGCATGAAACACAAGAATGCATTTTTTATTGAAAATAAAGATGTTTGAACATGAGCCTATTTCACAAAAGATTCTTATTGTTTCTAGGCTTAAAATAACAAGTGTGTTTTGAACATTATTCTGTGTTAGCTCTAAAAACTACAGGAGTTTCCTTCGCAGTCCAGTTATTCAGAACACTTCCAGGCTCGTAGGGGCGAATGCCCCCTAGGTTTCCTTCATTCGATCCTTCTTTGAACAAGGCTTTAACGCTCAAGGTTTTCAACCTGTCTTCAGCCGTTTCTTCATTCATGTTCTCCGGTCCCAGATAGACAACTCCTTCCGATACAGATGCATTGGACATAAAGGGAAAAATTATTAACCCCCATTTGACCTAAATGTCCTTCTCTACCAACTCTCCTCCTATGGTACACACGTTTTCTCCTTTAGAAGAGTCAAAGACCTCCAGCTCTTTATTATCCATTAACCCTTGTGCTAGGGCTCTAAATTCATTGCACTGCTGGATCTCATGGTCTTCCTTATTATGGAACTCACAGTAATTCCTTGCATCTCGAGATTTACTCCCTAACTCTTGCGAAACCAGACCTCTTTTTCGCATCTCTCTCCAAACCTCTCTCAATGGAGTTTTTACCTCCGCAACATTTCGTTTGATTCTCCTCCCCATGTACTCGACTATAGCGTTTACGCCTTTATCCGTATGACTGGGTAACGGATTTCCACACCAGTGCATCGTTGAACGTTACCACACCCGCTTTAATAAGCCTTTCAACTAGCCTTTTGAAAGGGAAACAATTCTCTATTGGGTGCCCCACTATCCCCGCATGGTATTCACATTGAGTGTTTGGGTCATACCATTTTAGATATGGGGGTTGCAACGGTTTTGAGTAGCAAGGGGAGACGACGTGATCATCGAACAGAGTTTTATACAACTCCCTATATGTCACAGGTATGAGAGTAAACTGAAATTTCTCGGTATTCTGCCTCGTGTTGGGCTCCTGCCTTGGTAAGGCCTGCTGGCCTACGGCTATTGCTCTTGGCTGGCTGACAATAACAGGTTTTGGATAACCCGATCTCACATTTCCTACTTCATTCTCCCTTTTCTTCGAGTCGATCTTTTCATGCTCTCTCCAAACTTCTATTTTCCCACACCTGATCGCGTTCTCATCATCTCGCCTTGACATCACCATGTCCGCGAAACTCTTAGTCGCGCTCCCTAACATGTGGTTAATGAAAGGTGCCTTCAGGGTATTGATGAAGAGCATAGTCATTTCTTTTTCCAATAGCGGCGGTTGGACTTGTGTAGCAACTTCCCTCCACCTCTGAGCATACTTCCTGAAACTTTCGCCTGACTTCTTCTCCATGTTTTGTAGCGTGATCCTGTCAGGCGCAATGTCAGTCACATGGCCATAATGCTTCATGAAGGCCTGTGCTTAATCCTTCCATGATTTGATCTGGGTACAACTCAATTGATTGTACCATTTAGCTGTAGCTCCAATCAGGCTATCCTGGAAATAGTGAATCAATAATTGGTCATTGCCGACATATCCCGTTATTCTCCGACAGAACATTGTAATGTGGGCCTCAGGGAAACTGGTCCCGTTATATTTCTCAAATTCCGGTACTTTGAACTTTGGTAGAAGTACCAGATCAGGGACCAAACTCAACTTCTTAGCATCCACCTCGTATTGGTAATCAGCACTTTTCAATGCTCGAAACTTCTCCTCCAGCCATTTGTATCGATCTTCGAACTCCTTTGGGAGCTCCGCTTTTACTTTCTCCCCTTCTGCCACCTCATCGAAGTCTGGGACCATAGGTTTTACCAAATTGACTTCTGGGTTGGAGCTCGAGCCTGCCAGGAATTTTACTCCGGTCTTTGGGGTACCGTTAGGTACTGGGGTTTGATATTGACCGACACCCTTGGTGGTTGCACTTGGGAACTTGTCGGGGCCAAGCCTGGAGGGCAAGCAGGGTCTTCATCATCATCTCCAGTATCGACCATAGAACTCTTTTCTTTTCCAGGCCCTCCGGTCAACAACTATGTTAACTGGCTCATCATACTTCTCTGGGATTCCAGCATTTGATCTCTCATGTCCTGTTGGATTTTAGCCAACTTTCTTTGCATCTCGAGCTCGCAGCTTGATCTTGCATCTCTTTTTGCATCTGCTCTAATCTTTCCATTCTTTGATCCATTGCTCTTGTCTTTTTCCGGGTATAATAGCGGTGTTCCAGGATAACTATAATATGACTTCTGGTTAATAGGGTTGTCTTATGATATTAAATGTATATGATGCGTTGTGATGCAAATGGATAAAATACAATGCAAATACATGGAATGAATGCAAGAAGAAAGAGAGAGTGTCAATTTCAATTCAATTTCATTAGGAGAACTTTTCTAGAAAATACGCTTTCTTTACATAAAACGGATTGCATATACTGGCATTGTCCTCATAGTCTAGGTAAAAACACCAATCCTCTTCTTCGTATCCGGATGTTATGGTTATGTCCCGTGAACTTCCTAAAGGATGTCTCTTCTAGCTCCCCGTTGCTTGGTCCAGGCCAAACCTCTTCACTCACTTATCCTCCAAAATGTTCATGAGCTTCTCTTATACAAATGAGACATGACTACCGAATAATCCTCGTCGACTTGAATCTTCGTGCAATGTCTTGTATTCTTCTCAGTGTGATATCACCCTCTCTCGTTGTTTACTTGGACTATGTTCGAACGACCGTATTATAATCCACTTTATCAAGTAACACATTTCCTTATGACAAACTCTTCTATTTAGCCATCGAATATGAATCGACACCTCCTTTCTATGATGATGAAATGCAACGCAGTCATAAACAAAAGAAACATGTTAGTATCATATACAGATGGTAAAAATCAAACACCTATCAAGGTGACTACTAAGGTTTGGCATAACTCTACCTGGGGTAAGCTCTTAGGGCTTTCTATATGTGGTTCGGCTCTAAAGTAGGGGTACCTGAACCAGCAGATTCCTCGATCCTTACCCATTATAGGCTCATACAGACCGAGTTTAGTTCAGGGGAATACATTTCCCTATGGCTGCACGGAGGTGAAAACCTCACGAAGAAATAGGTACGGATGTATCCCGAAAGCGATTCACTATCCTGCACGGAGGTGAAAACCTCACGAAGGAGTAGTTTCTCACTCTCACTTAAAGGTGTGACCACTACGGTCGTGTAATATGATGCAAATGTATCCTAGACACGTAAAATGTAAAAAATCATATGCGACGAAAAAAAATTTAAAATCAGATTTTAATTTTCAATAGAAGGACATTAATCAATCAATTCCACAGCTTGACTCTCTTATTGGTCCCCAGTGGAGTCGCCAAGCTGTTGAAACCATTTTTTGCTTGGAAAATGGGTCGACTTTAAATAGGAAAACGGAGTCGCCACCAATCTTTTTTAAGTGTGATTGGGCCACTTTTGAAAATGTTTTGGTCTACGAATTTTAAAAAAATGGGTTCGGGAGTCGGTTACGCACGAGGAAGGATTAGCACCCTCGCAACGCCCAAAATTGGTACCTTACTGATTGATTAATGTCCTAATATTGAAAATTGAAAAAAGATTTTGAAATATGGATCGTTTGGAAAATGTTTGGGTAATTCGAATTTGGATATTGAAATTCTCTTGTTTCGAAAGGATGAAATATCACGTCCAGCACGTTAGGATACGATATTTCAGACCTTCGAAACCAAGACCATTTCATGATTTCCAAGATTCATGCATTATCATTTTAAGAATGGTATTTCATCATTTGGCTAAATGAAAGAACCAAACCCAGCACGTTAGGGCACGATCCTTCAAACTTCCCAAACAAGAAATATTGCCTTATTTTAAAGTTGAGACAACGCGATCAAAATTTTAAAAGGATAGTTAGTCCTTTGGACGAACAAAAAAAATTGAAACCCAGCACGTTAGGGCACAATTTCTCAAAACTTCCAAGAACAAAATATGGCCTTGCTTTTAATTTTAAAAACGGACACAATTTTAAAGGATGTTTAATGATTTAGTCAAGCAGAAACCACGACCCAGCACGTTAGGGCACGATTCCTTGCATTTCCAAAACATGAAATATTGCGTTGTTTTTTAAAATACGATTGAAATCCTTAAAGGATATTTAGTGATATAGACGAACAAAAAAAACGAAGCCCAGCACGATTGAGCACGATTTCCCGAACTTCCAAACACACAAAACTTCCTTTGTGAAACATTTTTTAGTTTTTGAAAGAAGCCAAAAAATAAATACGTGGAAATGTAGACACGATTAATAGGAAATAACAATAACGCACCCAAAAAAGGGGGAAATAAATAATAATAATACTGCTAATATAATATAACACTAATAATAAATAAATATTAATGAATATGAAAATCATAATGATAATATTAACCTTAATAAAGAATAATAGTAAAAGAATAAAGGTATACTGATAGTAATAAAACAATAAATATAAAAATATGTATATATATAAATAAACGATTAAAGCGAACCATGATATAGGTGATAATAGATATAATAGTATGTAAAAGAAAATAAAAATAATAAAGAAAGATATTAGTAATAAAGTAATATAATGATAAATAATAATAAGTGAAATAAAAAAGGATAAAAAAACAATATGGATAAAATAGTAGTAATAAAAGAAAATAAAGGAATCTAATAATAATAAAACAATGGATATAATCGTAAAGGGGAAAAAAGAAAATCAATCAGAGTAAACAAATATATATAATAGTAAATATAATAGAAATATGGTAGTAATATATAATATAGTGGTGATAACGAAAATAATGATATAATAATAATAATTAAGTGACAATAGTATTATAATGATAAATGCGTAAAAAAATAATGATAAATAATAATAATATATATAGAATTAATAAATAAGATTAAAAATAATTAATTCATGATAAAATAGCCAAAATTAACGAAAAGGGATTAAATTGAATTGAAAACTAAAATATGGGGCGAATTTTAAAAAAAAATAAAAGAATGAAATGGACACGATTGAACCATAGCACGAACGGGAGGGCCCTAAGCCGCAATTTACCCATTAAGGGTGAAAATGCCCAAACCCACTTGCACCAGCAAGTGGTCACGTGGGCCTTCCCACCTTTTGCAACCCCATTCCTTTTAATCTTTTAAAAAAACATTTGCCTTCCTTTTTTCTATTTGGCTTCCAGACTTCAAAAATCAGGAAAACAGAACCCCCCCATCGTCCTTTCTTTGGCTCTCTAGGGTTTAATCCCCTCTTAGTCCGGCAGTCCTATGCCGAAACCCCGTCGTCGATGCCGGCCCAAAACAAGGTATGTTTTTATCTTTTAATACATGCAGTTTTTGAACCTAAAAAATGGAAAAGCTGAAGAAAAAACTAGAACAGAAAACAAAAACGAAAGAAAAGAATGTAAACCTTCTCTTAATTTTTTTGTATTTGATTCGTAAGAACTGCTTTGTGTATTCCTTTTGTAAATCGTGTAACAAAGTATATAATACCTCTGTGTTTTGTATAAACAATCGTGTAAAAAAAACAGAATCCCCCTCGTTACATATTTTCTTTCGACTCTTTATAGCCTAAAAATTCCAAAAATAGCCGAAAATAAAACTAAAATGTAGTCTGTTTTTGTTGTGCTGTGTTTTCCTCTTTTTTCGTAGGTACGGCAACATGGAAGAGGTTTGAAGGCGTACGATGCGGGAACGTGCGACGTTGAGGGTTCTTTGTGTACACAAAGCAAAAAGATGATAGGGTTTAGATTTATGGGCTTACTGTGTTTGGTTTTTTAGTATTTGGGCTGCTATTAGACTGTTTATTTTTTTGGACTTTGTGTTTTGTTTTTTTGGTTAATGGGCTTGGTTAAAGTAAAAAAAATTGGGCCTTACAATACTAAAGCATCATATGTTTAAATTCTTTTTATATGATGTGAATTATAATATGAAAATAACATATCATAAAATTAAAACTTAGTCCTAAATTAGATCCCTATTTTATCAACAACGTCAATTGGGAAGACATGATTAATACGAGGCTGTGTAGGACTTGGGGAATTATTGACTAACGTATTTTGCTTTTCAACCACCTATTAAGTAGCTTTGATTTTGATGTATTAGATTACTTTCTTATTTGGATAATATAAAATTATTTATTCCAAAAAAAAAAAACCAAGTAATAATTTTATAATCTTATCAGTATCGTTAATTTTAAGAATCAACATATATACATCTATTATTTTCTCTGCTTAATTGAGCATTGATGAGCATGTAAGAAGCAACTATTAGTGATATTTTTTCTCAATAAATTAGCACAGTCACATCATCAATTTCCACTATGATATCTTTAATATTAAGTTGAGCCGCTAAAGTTAAGCCATCTCCAAGTTCCCAAGACTTTGCCTCCATGTTCGTAGTCACTAGTATATGTCTATATGTTCTTAACAGTCACCCAAGCTCAGTCACCCAAGCTATTTCGGATTAAGACTCCAACATTATGTGTGGGTTTAGATGAGTGACGTATTTAATTGCGGTTAGTATAAAAATAATTGTGGTGGTGAGATTAGATATTATAACGACACTATAATATGAGACAAAAAAATAAGCTAAACATACCGTATCGCACCTCACCGTCCATCCAAACTCATCTTACTTTTTCTTAAATTACCAATGATTAATTCATAATAAATTAGTACCAACTTTGAGAGGAAAATTTTTTCATACGGGCGTCGTATAATAACCCTCTCATCTTATTTATTAGGCCTTGGCATTTAAAGTATATTATTAGTCTTTTGAATCAAAATAAGAATCCACTAAGTAAAAGAAATTTAGATTATTATTTGGTGCAGTATGTTTGAAATTTAAATCTCATTTACGATTAAATCAGTTAATTTCATTAAGTAAAGCAAAGGTGAGCATTGACTTGTAATGCGATGGAGCACGTTGATGTGGTTTTGTGCTGTCTTTTTCGCTAATACGGCTGTGTTTAAGCTGTCTCCTGGTGGCATCCAACCAACCCTTCTCTTTGTAGATAAATTTATTCTGTTTTTCTTTTAACCTATTCCGACCTTTTTGAAGGTATCATTTGCTGTGATATTTTACAACTTATGCTTTATTCGTAGAATATCCATAAAATATAATTATAAATATATATCTAAACAACTATAAATTATAATTAAATCAATATTCAGTATTTTCAGGGGTGAAACCAGAAAATACTTTTAGGAGAGGCCGAAATTAAATTGTAATTTTTACGATAGTAAAAGTGCAATTTCATCATTTTAATAGTTTATATCTTTATAATTTTTAATTGATTAAATCAAAATTTTATATTTTTAGGGGGTAAAGTGCAATTTTATCTTTACTAATTTAAAAATTTAAAAATTTTAAAGGACCTAAATAAAAAATAATTTTTCATTTTAGGAGGAACCGGGCTTGCTAGTCCTCTAGTTTCACCCCTTTAAACAAATTAAAAATTAAAATAATTTGGACTAAAATCCACCTATAACATTATAGACGATGAGACTCAAATATGGATATTCAAAGATTCAAAGCACTGGACTTTGTTACTTAGCTTTCAAAAAAAGAAAATTTTTTTATTTAGTTCTCTAATTAATTATGAAATTAAAAGTTAGTATATAACAAAATTATATTTAAATTTTTAGTATTTTATAATTTAATTTCAGTTTTTTTTTAATTTACCTCTATTTTATCAACAACGTTTTCATAAAAAAATATTTAAAATGTTAAAGGTGGTATAATCATTTATATCCTAAGATTAATTTTAATATATAACACATGTGAAATTCATGATTCTTATTTTATTAGTATAGAGTAGATATATCTAAAATCTCAATTAATTATTTAAAAAGTAATTCAATTGGATTAAATATAAAATTATTTTTTAAATTTGTCTATTTCTTTCAAATTGGTACTTAGAGTTTTTTTTGTCCCAAATACTCGAATTTTTCTCTGTCAACTAAATTGATACTTTTTTTTTTGTCGCCCTTAAATTTAAAACAAGTAATAGAATAAAATCAACTTAATTTAAATATTTAAAAAATATAAAGATATAAACTATTAAAATAATAAAAATAATTATTGTGAAATTATATAATTTAATTCCTGCTCACTAAAAAATTTTCTGACTCTACCTAATCAACCTTGATGTGTGATGAATGTCTTTTTCTTAATTTAATGTTTAATTGTTTATTCATAGAACAATGGCTGAATGTCCACGTCAAGTTCTAGGTGTAATTAATGTTGGATAATACCTCACCCGAAAAAGTGACAAAGAAAAAGTTTAATTAAGGTTGGAGATACAATACTATTATTATTTTTATTAAAAACTAAATTATTTATTTTTTAGTATGAAATTTATTGTGAATATTAATTTATATTTAAATATGTCAGCTTTTAGTTTTTATCATTTATATTTACATGATGAAATTTCATTCTAACTATTATAAAAATATATAATTTAATTCTACTTTACCATTTATTTTTTTTATTTCAAGTTAAAGCATGCTAAAAAGTTGAAAAAAATATAATTTGACTCAAATTGCAATAGAGAATACCATAAAAAATTTTCGAAAAATAACAGAAAAATAATAAAATAAAAATTTATCCTAATTGTACCTAAAAAGTGTTTTTTATTATTACTAAAACTATTAATTTCATCCAATTTTATAAAAAAAAGGCAAACCTCCAATAAAAAGATGCCACATTTCAAGTTTTTCGTTAGCTAGCATTGTGGAATAAAATAATACAAAATTGATAATTGATGTACCATTAAAAAAAGCCCGTTAAGTACCTAAATGAGACAAGTAGTACAATTTAAGGTCAATTTTGCATTTAAGCCAATTTTGTTTTCACGCCAATACAGTGTTAGTCTTTCTATTGGTCTTTTCTCTTTCATTGTCTCACTTTCTTCCTTTTTTTCGTTTCTTTTTCATTTATGTTCTTTTATTTTCTTTTGAATTCTTTCTTTCTTTTTTCTTTTGGCTTCGCAGGAACTATGGCCTCGTCTCTGGATTCCCGCGATTCTAAGCCCTAAATTTTGTCGTCAAAAGATGGAGCATTTCTTCTTGTAGGGTTCTTTTTAACAGTGACTGATTGCCTTTGTTTCTTACTCCTTAAAACAAGCAAAAACAAGGAAGGAGGAGCTGAAGCTGCAGAATACACAAAAACACAAAAGTCAATGTCTCGCCAAGCAGCTTCTTCCGCTTTCCACAAATCTAAAACTCTCGACAACAAATACGTAAGTTCGTTTCCATAATTCGATCCATTTTTCTTTTACCCTTCCTATTGATTTCCGTATCTTTTTTTTCTCTGTTAATTACGGCTTTGGTCGGTTATAAAATTGAGTTGATGAAAGGAGTAAAATGGAAATGAAAATTAAGATGTGAAGGTTTTGTTCGTCAAATGCTCCTCATTCCAGCGAGTTGATGACAAATTGGAAGGAAAAAAGGATATAGTAAAGAATTACACACTTCCAATTTCCAATTTCCCATTTTCTTTTTACTTTTTTTTTGTTGCTTTTGAGCTCTCCTAAAGCTGCAATTAAGTGTTTTTTTTTTTTTCCCTATTTTCCCCGGTTAATTATTTGATGTAGGAATAGAGCACACACCTGGGAAACATATAAAGTAGATTGAAATTTATGTTATCTTCTGTTTTCTTGTATAGATGCTTGGAGATGAAATAGGAAAAGGTGCATATGGACGTGTTTATAAAGGTTTGGATTTGGAGAATGGAGACTTTGTTGCAATTAAACAAGTGTCTTTGGAGAACATTGCACAGGAGGATCTCAATATTATAATGGTTTGATTCTAATATTTGAATTTTGCTCGAGTTTCTAAATTGATTCTAATATTTGAATTTTGCTCGAGTTTCTAAATTTACATATTTCAAATTGGTACGGAGTTTCACTAAGATGGCTTGATAGATATGGGCAGTTCATTAGTGGTTGTGTTTCCATATGCTAAATTACATAAAGGTTCAATCACTTTTTGCTTCTTGATTGTTTTTAGATCATACCATGTTTTCTAGGTGTTTTGATGGATGAATGATTGTTTGAAAATGGAGCCTTTTTGTTGGTTGACATGTTTCTTAGTTTCTTTCAATAAGGGGCTTCTTTTCTCATAATAAAGCATCGATAATATACTTACCGTTATATTTATAATTGACTTATGTTGATGAGCTACAGATTTTGTATCCAAGCTACTTAGGACTTGCCATTTTGAAGGTTATTTGTCCTAAACCTTTTCTGAGGATTTATTGATTGATTTTAGAGTACTTGCAAATGTTTTTATATGGTGCCACCTATGCTTACCTATTTTAGAAGATCACATACATATGGGTAGAATCTAGCTAATGTCTTGCATGGGGTTTGACTTAAACCTTGATCTTGTGGAGAAGATTGTGGCTGAAATAGTGGGATGATTCTCTACTATTGCAACACATTTCTCTATTTCCTCCATAGTTAATGACTTAACTGTAGTTTTGATATTTGCCGCTCCTTATTCAGTGGCTTAACTATAGTTTTCTTTCCTAGCAAATAGCATAGTCCCTTAGGCTGTTAGATTATAAATGCACCAAGGGGTTCTAAACTTAGGATCATCCTACAATTATTAGTTTATTTGTACTGGGAGAGTTGTCCACTCCATATGGGTTGCACATTGGAGGAATAATGTTTAAGATTCTTTTATTACATTCTTCAATAAATATCTTTCCTTTTCCAACTTATTACTGTTTATCTTTAAATCAAACTCCTGTATTTGGGTATCAGAGCATATCTATCATCATTGAACATTGAATCTTCCAGTCTCTAAAAAGATCTAACCAACGCAAACACTAAATCCTTAGCCAATTCAAATTTTGATTCCATTGCCCAACAATTAACTGTTGGCGCTTTCGAATTAAACTTCATAGACTTGGTAGTAGCAGAAGTGAGGCCTAATCCAGTGAAGCCCTTCCAATGGAAATCAATGTCGGAATATTGAACAAAGAAAAGGCTAAAGAAATATCTTTTGGACCTCATGAGAAAGGAAGATTAGCTTGGTTAGAAGCAAATGATACTGGCACGGATAATCCTTGCTGGTTGAGGGGTCTGTCATGGTGCTCTCTAATGAAGGTAGAATTTCCTAGGAATGATGATCGTTATCCCCATGGATGGATCCAAAAAGTGGAAAAATATTTTTGTTATTATCTAACTCCAAAGGAACTCAAAGTCAATATTGCCTCTATGTATCTTAAAGGTGATGCCCTTGACTTATTTTTTAGAATCAATTGGGAGCAAACTTTATTGGGAGGAGCTTGTCAAAGCATTGCAAGAAAACTATGGTTCATTGAAGCTCCAAAATATTGATAAACATCTTTGTAGTATACTATAGACAAGGTTTGTCCAAGAATATAGACAAGAATTTGCTACTCAAACCTGCCAAATCATTACCTATTAGGTGTGTTTTTTAATGGTTTAAAAAAGGAGCTAAAGGCTGATGTTAGGATTGACAAACCTAGAAAAGTCTACAAAGCCATGAGTTCGGCCCTTGAATTTAAGTCCAAGCTAAGCCCAAATTGGAGCAACATAGGGCCTAATTTGACCACATTGAGCCAGACTAGCCCACAAACCCAAAACTAATTGAGCTCTTCAGCCTCGCAGTAACACTTTGGCTTTGTTTCTTATTGCTTCTTAAAGGTGCTTTTGGAGCAATAAGCAATGTTAAACAAACAAATTTTGAAGTCAAAAAGTACTTTTGAACCCAAAAGCAAAAGTTTTTATTTATTTATTTTATTTTTTAGCTTTTGCATTTGGGAACAACACTTTTGAAGTCAAATGACATTTTTAACCCTTATTTATAGTCTAATGTATGATATCATATATTTAAATTTGCAATGGTTATGTTTTTAATGTTTAAAATTTATTTTATATTTTACAAATAATTAATAATAATTTATTAAAAATATTTAAAATTTATATTTCATATATCAAAATATTAATAATGAGTTGCAATAAATTATTTTTATATTCTTACTAAAATATTATAATATTAACGAATTCGAACATTATTTAAATGTATATTTTTACTTCACAATATCATGTCATATTTTATTTCTCAAAAGCATTTTTTGACGACAATACTAAATACTTAAATCTTAAACCAAACTTTTAAAAAGCAATGAGATACTAGCCATTCTTCTCCCTTGGTTGTTCGGATTACGAAGGCAACTTTTAGACCACACGTGCTATAGTTCAACCCTTGCATGTGTGATCTTGGAAAGTTGAGTGGCAGAATCAATTGAACACGGGTTTTTGTTTCTGGTGTAATGAAAAATTTGCTCTAGGACACCGATGCAAATTCATGAGTTTCTCTTTCAAGGAGATCAGAAAAAGTGAAGAAAACACTATTGAGATGCCAGAAGATGTTGGAGAAGGTATGATATCTACGATGGACATGGCTGAGATTTCCTTGCAAGCCACCTTGGGCAAGACTTTAGGAACTACAATGAAGCTTCGAGGGAAAAATTGGCTTCTTCAAGTTATCGTAGCAGTGGACGCTGGTTCAACCCATAATTCCATTCCAACAAATCTCTCGTCATGTACAACTCGGGAATGGTGAAATTATTCGTTGTAATCAAATTTGTGAAGATCTTTTCAAGCAATTGCCAAGCCTAACCATCACACAAGACTTCTACCTATTCTCTCTTAACAAGGTAGATTTGGCTCTGGGGATGAGATGGTTGACATATTTGAACATAGTTCAAGCAAACTAGAATGAGATGTTTATGAGTTTTCATCTCAATGGCAAGCTATATAAGCTATAGGGGGTTCTAACCAACCAATTAGATGATGCCTCTTTCCTTGTAAACGAAATTCTTGAGACACCAGGTAACACCTTCGAACCCTCATCTCCCATCCAATCTATCCTTCTAGAGTTTGCATAGTTAGCTTACGAATTGTAATCACTTTTGTCATCTAAACTCCATCCTATCTTTCATGTGTCACTTCTCTATCTTAATAAAGGAAATTTCAAAGTCACAACAACCTCTCTACTACCCATCAATGTTAGTTGGGAAATGGTAGTAGAACCGTAATGTATATTGGCACGTTGTTAGCTTCAGAACTCTGGAGGTCCTACATTTTTGAGTTGCTTGTTCAATGGCTTCATCGCTCTATAGAGAAATCGAGTTGGGAAGACTATGACCTTTCTTGTTGATCAGCTTCCTTCCTTTTGCCTTGACAACAAGGAGAATTTCTAGGGAGGGTGCACTGGTATAGTGCCACCTACCCTTGCCTATTTTAGAATATCACCTGCGCATTTGGAAGAATCTAGCTAATATTTTTTGTATGGGATTTGTCTGAAACCTCGATGTAGTGGAGAAGATTGTGGTTGAAATAGTGAGATGATTCACCTTAGCTAATATCTTTTTCTTATTTAGCGGCTAAACTATAGTTTTCTTTCCTTGCTAATAATAAAATCCCTTAGGCTGTCTAACTATAGTTACGCCAAGGGGTTCTAGACTTAGGATCATCCTGAGATTACTAGTTTATTTGTATTGCGAGAGTTGTTTACTCCATAGGGACTGCTTACAGAGAAATGTTTAAGATTCTTGCATTATTTTCTTCAATAAATTACTTTTCTTTGCCAACTCTTTGTTGTATATCTTTTCTGAGAAATTTGGCCCCTACCATGTTTTCTTGTTATCAACAAAATTGCCTTGTTGCTGTGTAACCTGCTTCGGTTTTTATAATTATTCAGAGCTCATTGATCATTCCAAGCCTTAATTGTGGTTTATTTCTTATGTTACTTGGATTTGGGTGTGAGTGTTGGATACAAGTATGCATCTGGCATGAGTATGATTAGATTTCTAAATTCTTCCATGTATTTTGAGGATATTTAGAGATCATACCTGCATACCCATGTGTTGGACATGAGTTTGGACATAGGTACTTCAAGAAAAATGAATAGTCTGAGTAGTGTAGGTCTATTTAACATATTTTTCCAACACTTTGGAAGAATTAGGTGATAAACATGCAAAATAGATATAAAAATTTATATTTGGTCCTTAGAATGCTAATTCTGAAACATGCATTTACTATTTCCAGTTTCTTTTGTGTTAGCTTGGCTGACAAGTTGCCTTTTTCTTTTGGATACACTTGGTTCATGGAATGGGCTAATATTGCAGCAAGAGATTGATTTATTGAAGGTAACTCCCTCCTTTAACTGCTTTTTGGGTCTATTTTGGTGCTTTTTGAACTTTTGATATAACGCTTCTTCAAAATTCTCACTTGCTTATTTGATGCATGGGTTTGCCATATGTGCACCGAAGATGCCCTACTTCCAACCCTCTGTGTTACAACTATCAATACCTTTTAATTTCCTTGTCCATTGTTTGTTGTTTACTGGTCATCTTCGTGGTAATTGTTGTCTGCTGCTGGTTGGATTACATGTACAGAGTTTTGTCAGTGTCTTATTGATGCTAATTAACATTTGAGCTTCTTTGCAGAATTTGAACCATAAAAACATTGTGAAGTATCTTGGATCATCAAAGACAAAGTCTCATCTGCATATAATTCTTGAGTAAGAAACCTTACATTGTGATTGCATGTTCTCAGCTGTTAGAAACTTACAGTTATTGCTTTAATTTTAATAGGTATGTGGAGAATGGTTCACTTGCAAACATTATCAAGCCAAATAAATTTGGGCCTTTTCCAGAATCATTGGTGGCTGTTTATATTTCTCAGGTTTGTTTGTAATTCTGCAATTTACTGCTTCATTTCCCTATTAAAATCATTTGGATATGCTAATTACTTGTTTAGTAGGTTTTGGAAGGCTTGGTTTATCTACATGAACAGGGTGTTATCCATCGGGATATTAAGGGTGCAAATATTTTGACAACTAAAGAGGTAACCTAATAGCTATTTTGTTTTCTCTTATCCTTGGAGAGTTTTATTATTGCTATTTCTGATCAGTTATTTTTATTGATTCTCTTTCTATAAATTTGAGCATAGAAGAGAAGATTTGTAAGAGAACAATACCACGTGGCCTCCTTATTTATGGGGCCATTAGTGACTAATTGAATTTGCTCCACTTAATTCATATACTACCATCTACTTTGGCAACTCATGTGGTGAGTGAGAAATCGGCTAATATAAATGACACCGAAGTGCTTAAGGATTTTTAGAGCGGAATGCTCTGTGCTGCTGAACCTGTGGCCATATTTTATTGCCTCAAAGCTCAGTGTCCCTGCTTGTTTGTGTGGGTTCATTATAGTCACTGGGCTCTTTTTTCCTTCTAAACTTGTTTCCAACTTAGATCTGATGGTCTTCGTTTAGGGTGAATGGACTCTCTTGGTTTCTTCCCAACTTACCCTCAATTTCTCTTTTCAGGGTCTTGTGAAACTTGCTGATTTTGGTGTCGCAACAAAACTAACTGAGGCTGATGTTAACACACACTCGGTTGTTGGAACACCATATTGGATGGCCCCAGAGGTAGTTCTTTGGCTCCTGCTAATGATTGGAGTGTGGCTTTTAATTGTCAAATTTGTTTCTCCAAGTTCTCGTGTGCGGCACTTGAGGTATATGGAAGCCTTACATTGGAGGTTGATTTATATTTCAGGTGATTGAAATGTCAGGGGTTTGTGCTGCTTCTGACATTTGGAGTGTTGGATGTACTGTGATCGAACTGCTTACATGTATGCCTCCGTACTATGATTTGCAGCCTATGCCAGCTCTCTTTCGGATTGTGCAGGTTTGTCTGACATTTATATCCCCACAATTCTTTTAGTCTTTCTTTAAGATAAGAGTAAATTCTTCTATCTAAGTTTCTATTTTTCTTTCCCTTCCTATTGATTAAATCATTCCATATTCTCATTTGACTGCTGAAGAATGCTTTAACGAGCACTTTCTTTTTGTCATGCCTTAAATTGCACTTTTTTTTTTTTTTTAAATATTACTCTCAGGATGAGCATCCACCAATACCTGACAGCCTATCTCCAGACATTACTGACTTTCTGCGCCAATGCTTTAAGAAGGTATGTTGAACAAAAATGAAGTTCCAATTTTGTATTTTAACTATCACTTCATCTTATCAAAAGTTTATTATCCACGAGTCATGCTTAATTGAGTAGACAGAATAATATTAGTTATCACTAAGGACAGATCTCTACTAATGGGAGTGAGATGCGTTGATCTTATAACTGTGAAATCTATTAAGACCAAAAGCAAATAGATATTTGTTACTAGTCTCCTTAAGAATGATTCATATGATACTTCAATCTCCCTCTCTCTCTCTCTCTCTCTAAACAAAAAGAAGGAAAAAGTAACTCGCTGAAAGGTCTGCAGTAAGCAAACATAATTGTAAACATAAAATCTTTGGTGGGCAGCCATCCTCAAGATGAAATGAAATCAACAAAATCCAAGGAATATAGGATATCATGCTAAATGTCATAGACTAATTGACAGTTGTGCGGCCAAAAGAATATAGGGCCTTCAATCTTGGTCCGTAGATTGGATGATAACTACTGGACTTAAATTTCTTGTCATCCAAGTTAATGGTGGTTGCTAAGTTCAAACTGTTGTATCAAAACACCACTAATATTCATTTGACCCCTTTGAAGTCATTGATGATTTGTTATTTTGTTAGTGACACTTCATTGAATTTTCAGGATGCCAGACAGAGGCCTGATGCAAAAACACTGCTTTCTCACCCTTGGATACGTAATTGCAAACGTGCATTGCAGTCATCTCTGCGTCATGGTGGAACCATTAGGTATATATAGAATAATGTGCTGCATTTAATGTGTTTTGGAAATCATCTTCATGGGATTTCAGTTGTGTTGATGAAGTTATGTGCTACTTGGTCCCGCTTATCCTGGATACCTACAATCATTAGGCTGGTCAAATAATCAGAGTTCTAATTGATTACATTATTTTTCATGGCAATTTGTTTGCTTAGGATTTTTGTTTGACAAATATCCACATCATGCAAATAGTAAATCGGCCAATGATTTCTTTATGAGATTGTAAATATATAGATATACGTGCTCTATTTCATGTCATGTATCTTGTTTTCTTTACCTAGTCCTGTCTGAGTTAATTTGTTTGGGTTGCATATTTTGTTGTGACAGCTAGAACATGAATAAAATTTTGCATGTTGCAACAAATTTTAAGTTTTTTAGCCTTTTCTAGCTTTGTCATCTGGCTATAACTTAAAAGGCTTCTTGTATCTTTCAGTTTTCATACTAAATTATGGGGACGCATCTGCTTATGAAGGTTTTTATTGTAACCTTATTACCTGATCCTTTTCTCTCCGGAGTTCAAGCATTTCTTAAATATTTTCTAAATCTTTTTGTACCTTATTCTAACTCCTTTTTTTGCAATATATAGACTTCAAAATGAAGCCAAAGAACAGGAAACCGAGGGGGGGGGGATTTCTTTATTAGAAAATGTATAGATTGACAATTCTCGAGTTTAACTCTTATTTATTTTTATCTATAATTATTTGAAACATTCTTCCTATCTTTTCATTTTCCGAGATAGTGTCTTCACTTCTGTATTTCAGCTGGACAGTAATTTTTTTCTTTTGCTGATTTGTTGGATTGGCAACTAAATACTTTTTTAACCATGCTGTTTGTGTTTTACTTACTCCAGCGTTATCTCATGAATCATAATGACTGACACTGTGGTTGTTTTCCTATTTCCTTTGGCAGAAACATATCTGAAGACATCGCAGCAAATGCAGAAAGCTCTGGTGGAGACAATCAGAGTGCTGGAGAGAGTCTTCCTGTAGAGAAAGTGGAGGCATCTGAAACAGTGAGAACCTTTTCAACGTGAGCCTTTTTTTGCAAAGAAACCTTAACTGAAGTTGGAAGCTACAAACAACAAATAATTTATTAAAGAAAATTAGTAAATTCAAAACATTTTAAGTTGTTTGAAGCCTAATTATTTGTTTTTCGCTAGCGGATGCTGGTTTTATTACATTAATGGCTTGTAATGTCTGATTGTCAGAGCTCCGGGAAAGAGTTCTTATTGGCGGAAGTCACTCATCAGCAGAGTGCTTATCAGGAAAGAGTTCTTGAAGAAACCGCCAATAATTTAGACAATGATCTACTATCAGATCAAGTTCCAACCTTAGCCATTCATGAAAGCTTATCATTACAGAGTAGTTCTGGTAGACTATCTGTTAAGAATGTGGTGGCTGCCCATGCTTCTGCTCAGCTTCATGATACATCAAATCAAGATGAAGTTACGATGAATGGTGATGTTGGATCTCCTGAGTCAAGAAGGAAACATTCAGAAAAAGGACATGGAGGCAAAGGAAGTTCAATTGATATTGAGGATGCGTCATTTGGCTTTGGACCTATAACTCAGGATGCTGGTCTGCAAAAGGTAAATGTTTTATAGAATGTTGTTAGTTTCTGAAAAAAAGTTAATTTGGTGGATTAAAATGGTTTAGATTTATTTACCTTGAAGTTTCTGTATGATGCATTTCTCTGACATTTCTTTGTGTGTCTCCATGTGGATGCTTAGGTGCGACTTGCATTGGCTGAAACAACCAATCTTGCTTCCTATGACATCATGAACTAATTATCTCTATGAAATATCTTCTTCACTCATGTTCTGCTTAATGAGCTAATAAGCTGCTATTTGAGATTTTAAAGATGTTAGGCAACTATCAATAGATGCATTCATTACCCTTTTGCCTGTTTTAAAATTGTAGTTCAGATCGAACTTATAATAATGGCTATAATATTCTTTTGTGTTGTGGTCCTTTACCTTTCTCTATGAAAAATGTTTATTGTTAGCCCTAAAATCTCTGGACTGAGATATTAGTTGCCTAAGATCATCTTTTGTAAATTCTCTATCTGTTTGACTGTTCCATGTACACGGCTTGTCATCATTTTAACATTCATCTTCCTTACCTTTCTTGTTTCCTGGTGAAAGTAAAAGTGAATCTTACAATTTTAATTCCATTTTTGAAGGCTGTGAAAGCTTCCGTGATCTCTACTGGGAATGAGTTAAGTAGATTTAGTGATCCTCCTGGAGATGCTTCCTTGGATGACTTGTTTCGTCCATTTGATAAAAACCTGGTGGAAAGTGCTGCTGAAGCTTCAACATCTGCGTCTGCATCAAATGTGAACAAAGCTGCTCTGCCTGATACTGGAAAGAATGACCTAGCGAAGAAATTAAGGGATACAATTGCTAAGAAACAAATGGAAGAGCAAATGGGGCAGTCAAATGGAGGTGGTAACCTGCTTCGCGTAATGATGGGTGTTTTGAACGATGATGTAATTGACATCGATGGTTTGGTATGTTTAAAATTGGTGTGCTAGGAGTATGATGTTTATGCGCTACTGTCACACATGAGCTTTATGTTTTCTCTTGTTTATGGTATTGCTGTGGTCAGGTTTTTGGAGATGAGAAGTTACCCACTGACAACCTATTTCCCCTACAGGTTCCTATCATTTCTTTCAAAAAGCTGCTTTGGTTTCTTTTCTCTGTAATTGAACCTTGCTTCCTCTTTTCATATGCAATACACTCCACCCTTAAGTATGTTGAGGTTTTCAGGCCTATTGTTGTTTTGGATCCTTACTTTTGGAGCTTGTTTCTAATAGGTTTAAAGTATCTTCTATACCATTAAGCGTGTGCAGTTACTTCTTCCAGAAAAAGAAAAATTATGTGCAGTTACTTGTTTGAACAGTTGCAATTTTATCTTCATTGATAATTTAAGTTTCAAATTTTTTTTTACAGCAACATTATTTAAGTTTAACATTGTATATTGCTGTTTTGATTTTCAACCTATGCATGTGTTCACTCTTACTTTTCTGAACCTACATATTCCTTCTTTGAAGTAGTTGCTATTTATTCTATTCTAAAGTAACTGTTTAGTATTTTGAGTCATAAATTTTCTTCCAATTGATTTTAGGCATCCATTATAAATGAGTGTTACCCATATCTCTTGCTGTTAATTTCAATCTAGTAAATTTAAATTTTAAGATCTTTCCATTGAAAATTATAAATCATACTGCTATCTAGTTTTTGGATCCTGGGTAGTTTCCTATTTAATTTTTATTAATCACCAGTCTTGTGGAGAGTAGGCATCCATGTTATTCAAAACTGGGAGTGTCTGATACTGCATGTTTTTGGCATGGGTATGTTCAATTCTTTGAAGTTTTTCCATGTATTTGGAGGGTTCTTGGGGTCTTCCTCCGTACCCATGTCCATATATGCGTTTGACACAGATAATTCAAGAAACAGTGAAGAGTCAAAGCAACAGTGGTAGACATCGCAAGCAATGAGAGCCTTCATCAGGTTGCATATGCTTCTAATAAATCCTATTAAAAGTTGCACATTGCGGATACTCCTAGGCTGTGTGAATGCTAAGGAGATTCTTTTAGGATTCCCCCCTCCCCTTAAGATTTATGACTGAATGTATATTTTTGATATCATGAGGACAAAAGATGGTCATACAAGTAACTAAAATAATCAATTTGTACTTTTTCCCAATCCTTACCTGATCCACATTGCCCTCTCTATTCCTCTGTATCAGATTTCTTTCTGTTGAATTTTTTATTTTGAACCTTCCTCATGTTATTGTTGTTTCTGGAAGCAGAGAGATTTAAAAAGGCATTTATTTTATTTTCACTTTGCACTACAGGCTGTTGAGTTTAGCAGATTACTTAGCTCGCTAAGACCAGAGGAACCAGAGGATGCAATTGTGACTGCCTGTCAGAAACTCATTGCGATTTTCCACCAGCGTCCTGAGCAAAAAGTTGTTTTTGTTACCCAGCATGGTTTGCTGCCTCTAATGGACTTGCTTGATGTCCCAAGAACTCGTGTATGTCAGCTATCAGGCTCCCTTTCCCATACCCCATCCCCAACCAAAAAAAAAAAAAAAAAAAAAAAAAAAAAAAAAAAAGGAACCTCTTTCCTAGATGGAAAAGGGGTAAAATTCTCTTAGATAGTTTCCAACTTGGTTATTAGCTTGGTGAAGACCAACTAATGAGGTTAATCTTTATTCCAATTGCAGGTTATATGTTCTGTGCTTCAACTTATTAATCAGGTTGTAAAAGACAACACTGATTTCCAGGAGAATGCTTGCCTCGTGGGATTTGTAAGTGCTAGTTCATGTGAATAAAAGTTTTCATACGTACGCATGATTCTGTCTGTGTATTTGTATGTTACTTCTTTGATCTTTTCAAATAAAAAGAGAAAATGGAGGGACTATTAAAGTGGATATTGTAGTATTTAAGCAGTTTTATTCACTTCAAGTTATATTATAGATCCCTTTTGTAATGAGTTTTGCGGGGCCTGATCGTCCTCGGGAAATTCGGATGGAAGCAGCTTGTTTCTTACAGCAGCTTTGTCTATCAAGGTGTTGAATTCTCTCCTCTCATTAATTCAATTGCTTTATATTGCTTTTAATTGATGGAAAAGGCTAGTACTGACCATGTTCATTTCCTTTTATAGCTCCTTGACTTTGCAAATGTTCATAGCTTGCCGTGGAATCCCTGTTTTAGTTGGTTTCTTGGAGGCTGATTATGCAAAGTACAGGTTCGTGTGTATTTGAATGAGGCTATAGTTGCTATGCTTTTTAATGCAAGACTTGTGACAGTATACTATTTTGGAAAGCTCTATAATCAGGCGATCAAAATTATAGTTGACTTCATTGATGCACAATCGCCTATTTGGTTCTTCTACCTCTTCTCATTTTGGAATATTATGTTTTAAATGCTCTAGTGTATTTTGCTTTCTATGCCTTAAAAAAAACTCATTAGCCTCTTCTTACACAGGGAAATGGTTCACCTAGCAATTGATGGCATGTGGCAGGTCTTCAAGCTTCAGCGATCTACCCCAAGGAATGATTTCTGTCAGATAGCTGCTAAGAATGGGATATTGCTGAGGCTTATTAATACTCTTTATAGTTTAAATGAGGCAACTCGACTTGCTACCATATCTGTTGGGGGTGGATTTGCAGTAGATGGTTCTGCTCAACGGAAACGTTCTGGTCCATTAGATTCCAGTCATCCTCTGTTTGCTCAGAATGACACTCCACTTTCTCTAACTGATCAATCTGATCTCAAAGTTAGGCATGGAATAATTGACCATTCCTTTCCAACTGTTCCACAAGAACCTTCTTGGGCTTCAACTTCACTTTCTCAGAGGTCAGACGCCAACCTGCCTGATTCACGTTATCTTGCTATTGACAGCGACAAACCTCAATTTAGCAATGGAGTATTGGATGTTTCAGTTGGTTCTAAATTGGCAGAACTGACGTCCCTGGAAAAACTTTCTAACCTTGCCACCAAGGATGCTTCAACTATATCCAGAGATCGAGAAAATTCAGACCGGTGGAAACTTGATTCTGCTAGAGCAGAACTTGACTTCAGACACCAGAGGACAAGTACCTCTGCAAGCAGGACATCTACAGATAGACCTCCCAAATTGATAGAAGGTATATCAAATGGATTTCCCACTTCAGTAACTACCCAGGCACAGCAAGTTCGGCCTCTCCTTAGCCTATTGGCAAATGAACCTCCTTCTAGACATATCTCTGATCAATTGGAGTATGTACGCCACCTGCCAGGATCAGAGAGACGTGAAAGCATACTACCTCTGTTACATGCTAATAATGACAGGAAAACAAATGGTGAATTAGACTTCTTGATGGCTGAATTTGCAGGTATATACTCATGATTGATTGATCTACTGCTAATTGCTTTATGCAGATGTTAGCATATGTAAATAGTTGACCTTATATTCCTATAACCACATTATCACTATTAGGAATTGGTGACTTCTTGAAACATACTTATGCCGGAACTGCCTGTTTTTATCAGTATGTTGGAACTTTCTAAGTTGTGGCATGTAGTGTTTAAATTTATGCTATCTTTTGATGAGACTTATGACCTTTCCATTGGCATATAAAGTTTAAATTTATGCTACCTTTTGATGAGACACAAGTAGTTGACTTGTATTCAAGGCCACAAGTTTCTTTATGGTTTCAGAGGTCTCTGGCCGTGGAAGAGAAAATGGACTTGTTGATTCTACACCTAGAATTTCAAATAAAACAGTGAGTAAGAAAGTTGGGCAAGTGGGTTTTAGTGAAGGAGTAGCATCCATATCTGGTATAGCTTCTCAGACAGCATCAGGTGTATTATCTGGCTCAGGTGTTTTAAATGCTAGACCAGGAAGCACGACATCATCAGGGTTACTATCCAACATGGTATCAACAATGAATGCGGATGTTGCTAGGGAGTACCTGGAAAAGGTGGCAGACCTACTTCTTGAGTTTGCTCAAGCGGATACAATTGTTAAGTCCTACATGTGTAGCCAGAGCTTGCTCAACCGTCTTTTCCAGATGTTCAATCGCATTGAGCCACCTATTCTTTTAAAGGTATGTAAAAAATATTTTGGCTTTCAACGTTCTTCTCCCCTGTATCCTTTGCACTAACTGTTCATCTTTTTTTGTAGATACTAAAGTGTATTAATCATTTGTCCACTGATCCCAACTGCTTAGAGAATCTTCAACGAGCAGATGCAATTAAGTATTTGATCCCAAATCTAGAACTCAAAGATGGACCTCTTGTATCTCAAATACATCACGAGGTTTGCCTTATTATACTTGGTCTTTGTGCCTAATGATGCATTTGCTAGAAAATTTGATATGTCATCATCTCTCATTATTCATCTACTTAAGTTATAATAATCTGAGATTATCTGAGACTCCACATTTATTTTATTATGTGGTCCACCTGGTTTTCAATGCAACTCCTGCTTATTTGATAAGTTAGTCTAAAGTATTTCCCATACTGTTTCGGGTAGTTATCTCCTGGATTTAATTCATATGTTGACTGAACTCAGTAGATAATATGATGGTGCCTACCTGATGTTGATAATACTAGCAATGTTTTTCCTAAATAAGTTAAAATTGTCTCTGCTTTTGATGTACTAGTTTCTTGTTGCTTTGTAAATTCCTGTTCCTTTTTAGTCTCTCATGAGACATGGATTGTTGCCTTTTGACCTAAACATCTACATGCATTCTATAAATTAGCTTTAGGGAACCGATTGTTGAGCCTTGAGGGTAATGTGTATCCATGTATGCTATGCAGGCTTCTTCTTCCTTTTTTCTTTTGTTTAGCCTATTAATTATACCGTTTAAGCCCTTTTTCCTTCTCTTCTGCTCAGTACTTGGCAATGTACTTTAAGTCTCAAACCAATTTGTTTTTAAAGTTCTCATATCCGATTGTGATTCTTATTAAATTGGGTTGAATTTATGCTCTTTTTCTGAGGTGCATTTGACATTATTCTAATAAGTTATTTTTCAATTATTTTCTGAAGGTCCTGAATGCCCTGTTCAACTTGTGCAAGATAAATAAGAGGAGACAGGAACAAGCAGCGGAAAATGGAATAATTCCACACTTGATGAATTTTATCATGTCAGATTCTCCTTTAAAACAAAGTGCATTGCCACTACTGTGTGACATGGCTCATGCATCACGTAATTCAAGGGAGCAGTTGAGGGCCCATGGTGGATTGGATGTGTACTTGAGTTTGCTTGATGATGAACTATGGTCTGTGACAGCATTAGATTCAATTGCTGTTTGTTTGGCTCATGACAATGACAACCGCAAGGTGGAGCAAGCTTTGCTGAAGAAGGATGCAGTACAGAGATTGGTGAAGTTTTTCCAGTGTTGTCCGGAGCAACATTTTGTCCACATATTGGAGCCATTCTTGAAAATTATCACGTAGGAGATACTACACCCTTCCTTTGGTTATGTCTTAGTATTTAGAGGAGATGAGCAGTATATTGATTTGATTAGATTAAAGATGGTTAAGGATTTAAAACAGAACATTCTCAGCAATTTCACCCTTCAACATTCAAATTGATTTTATACTTGCATAGCTGCATAGTAGTTGGTTATGTTTCATTTTTTAAAAAGTTCCACCCCCACTATTTTCTCTCTCCTCTTTCGTTAGACATTTAAGAGATTGCCTAAAATGGAAATTTTGCTGAACTGACCCTATTTATATCTCATATATAGGAAATCATCCCGAATAAACACAACATTAGCTGTTAATGGTTTGACGCCCTTGCTAATCTCAAGATTGGATCATCAGGATGCTATTGCTCGTCTTATTCTACTTAAATTAATTAAGGTAAGTACCACCCTTTCCCTTGCCAGAATCTGTGCACTTCTTATTCTGTTTATGGATCATTTGGCGGATGCCAAGTTCCTTTATTATAAACTTGTTTCTCTAGGTCCACTAGGATTTTTCATTTTCCTGACAGCTCTACTGTAAGGAAGCTCCTTGCAGTCAGCTTTGGCCACTTTTTAATTAAACAAACTTGTTCTCTTGTGTTGATCATTTGAGTTAGTGAAATTGTTTGATGGGAAGTTTACGTCATGTATGTTAATTCTACTTTAGCATGCCATGTGACTGGGGAATCTAGGAAATTTGGTGTTGAAGTTCGTATTCACTGCATGTAGGTGATGTGAGGATGTATAGAATATAAAAGTATATTTTAAAAAAGTTAGAAAAACAAGGGAGTTCTATAAATGTATGGAGAGGGAATAGAAACAGAAACTGTTGATGGGGGTGACCAGTTAGTACTTGCTCTATGAAAAATTAGCGCTATTGCACTTCAAACCATATTAATTTATTTCAGTAATGATGGAAGAGTGGATTATTTCAAATAAAGTGATTATTTGAAAGTGACACTAACTTTGGAGAGTGGAGAGCAAGATTAGCATCTCTTTTGTAGTCTGTAGTTGTTGATTGGAGTTAAGAGGATGTCTACCAAGAATATCACTGTAATTTTCTTTTTACAGGCTGTTTATGAGCATCACCCGCGACCAAAACAATTAATAGTGGAGAACGATTTACCACAGAAGCTTCAGAATCTAATCGAAGAACGCAGAGATGGGCAGCGTTCTGGAGGCCAAGTGTTAGTGAAACAAATGGCTACATCGTTGCTCAAAGCCCTTCATGTTAACACCGTCCTGTAAGTTATTGTGTTCAAGTTCTCCTCCCTGTATGTATATTTTGCTTCGTTAGTAAGGCGTGATTCTCCCTTCACCTTTGATTTCTCCAAATTTTTTGTCCCTTTAGTTTCTCTCATCTCTCACATCAAATCAATGATGATGGGGTTGGAAGCAAAAGGATATAGGAAATGTTTTTTTTTTTTTTTTTTAGTTGGGTTACCTAAGTCTTGGGAGTGGCTTTGTTTTTACTGTCTAGACTGTTTCTTATGTCTAGCTTTAAGTTGGTGATGTTACCCTTTGTCCTGGGTTTGGTTTGGTTTTGTTATATTAGCAAATACTCCAATGATTTGGTTCCAATTTTGTGTGTTTAGTTTGTAAAATATACAGCTTTTGATATGGAGAACATAAATGGTGAGTCTCAGTCTGACAGAAGTTTATGACTTGATTTTTTTTTGCTCAGCATTTATGACTTGAACTGTAAAATCCTTATTTATTTATTAATGCTTGAAATGGGTTAATGAAGCATTAATAGCCTCATTTTTAGTAACAGGCTAACATGATGGTTTCCCTCTACAAAAGCATGGCAATTTCTGTAAAATTAATCATTTTTCTCGATGCCCTTCAACTTATTTCTGTTTTATTGGTATGCTGGGTCTCAAATACGCATTTATCATTTATGTGTTTTGATCATTTTCGTATTATAATCACGATTAGGCTACCATATTGTTATACAACTTTTTTTGAGAGTTATATTTTAATTAATTGTTACATAAATTTGAAATCTATATTATTAAATTTTTAACTGAGTTGGTGTTACTTTTAATTAGGTCCCAATTCAGACTTTCATAAAAGCAACAAATCTAATCGAGGATACATTTGTTTTTTATATACAATTTAAAAAAAAGTACATGCACTGGGATTTCAAAGCAGAATCAAATCTTCTTTTAATTCTACCATTTTAACTAAAATAATATTTAGATTTTTAATCCGTCATATTTTAATCAGCCATTGTTTTCAGCATGCCAATAATGTGCCATATTAAAGCATCCTTGCACCCTCACCCTCATCGGCATCAAGTCATCACTCTCAGCTTGTGTCTTTTCTAAATCCCAGGTCCCATGCTCTTCTAGGCTGTCTAACATCCCACATGCCTCAACTTGAAAAACTGAGCAGTAACTACGGCTTCTGCCATAGCCTATAATCCATCCGCCCTTATCACCACGAAGCACACCACTTGCAGCTGCTCCGCCATGATCCTCCTTAACTGAAATGCCACGCCAATCTCAGCATAACTGAATCTAACCCTCTCCTAGCTTCAGCAATGTTCTTTGCTCTCAGTCATAAAGTCTCTAGTGCCAATATTATCCTTATTAAAGACGACCATCTTTCATCTTCCATAATCTCCAACAATGTGACAGCAAAAAGGATGGTTCACTCGCCACCTTCAACTAGAGTTACAGTGACATTTGGCAAGTTGGAAATTATCCAATCTTCCAAAGGAAGAGAGAGAACTGTACCTCAACCGTATCTAGAATGGAATTTTTCCAAAGTGATTTTGCAAAACAGCAATCACGTATGTTGTGTATGTTTGATTCAATTTCATATCCACAATTTGTATCATCTGACATCCCTCGCCTGCACCTTTCTCCATTAGTTAGTAAGCGTTCGTTGAGTAACAACTAAAGGAAATGCTTCACACGTTGAGGCCAACCAAATCCCAATTATTATTTTTAGGCTTCCAGTTGATGCTTATGGGTTTTAGCTATTGAAAAAGCTCCATTAGGGTACCATCGACATGCTATTCTACTATCCCTTGCCTCGTTAGATGATGGTCGAATCCCTGCAATTCGTAGAACATTATGGGGAAGTTAGTTAGATAGTGCGACCCCATTCCAAGTACCATTCGTAGCATAGGCTGAGGGTAGCAATAAGCATGTGCGTAGGTTAAGGACTAGCGGAGAAGTTTGGGCTTTAGCTTGGGAACATTGTATCACTGGTTAAGGTTTAAAGGTTGTAATTTAGTTATTTAATTGTCTTTGATTTTAAAATTATGGCACGTGCATAAAGATCTGTATATGTATATGTATTTGTAAAATGTAAATTTAATTTATATTTTAAATTCCTTTCTGTAATATTAATCGAACTTTAATTTGTTATTTAGTTTAAATATATTTGTGATGTGTGTTTTAAGCTTGAAAAGGGACATAAATTTGTTTTATAATGTCTTGGAACTTATGAAAATAATATTAATGTATTTGGGTATGTTTTTAAATGTTTTTAGACTAATTTTCAGCTTCAAGGGCCTAAGTTTCGGTATCCTTACTGTAGGTATCGGAACAAAGCAAATCAGTAGTTAAAAAGTTACAGTAATTGTGTTAGGTATTCATACATAGCTCTAGATATCAGAACCTGATTATATTACAATACTTTGGTTCCTGGGCAACATTATTGCCTTGCAAATCAGTAGTTAAAACGCTGTAGTAATTGGGCGGAATTTTAAAATTTTTCATGCGTCTAAGATTAAGTTGGATAGTTAAGAATAGTCGAGCATCGATAATCTAGTCCCTGATTGTGTTTCGATCCACTTTGACAAGTTGGAGAATTTGATTTACAATTGAACTTGGACTTCACGTGGGGAACTGCACTCTTTTATAGAAAAGACTATATCTTAGGTTACAAACTTTAAAATCAGGTGATTCGAAAACCGTTTTAAAAAGAAACGAAGACCTACAATTTAGGTACAAGAATTGTCAAAAAAAGATCTACAACTGTGTTGCTTGACGTAAACGATCATATCTCGCATCATGGACCTAAAAATCAAGTGATTCAAAAACAGTTTTGAAAAAGACTTGAAGATCCATGATTTAGGTGTTGGAACAAAGGCAGCAACTCTTTATGAAAATTGGCTGAAAAAAGATGTGTATCATCCATTTCATTTGAAGTAAAACATATATACAAGAGTTGAATAGTCAAAAAGACTATTACCTAATGAATTAACAACTCCTACTAGATTTAGACTAATACAACCTTAGCTTGTACATAAAATAATAGCTAATGTACAAGCCATTACATCAATTCAAATCAGTCATTATATCCTACTAGCTTAGCCATCACATTGCAAAAGAAATTAAACTAGATTACATAATGACAAAATCAACAAAATGATCTGCTTCCCTCGATCCAAGCTTGCCTGCATGCTTTGTCTCTGCCTCTTTGTTCTTCTTTGGTTCAATGTTGCATTGCAGGCCAAATCTTAACACTCCTCCTTGGACTGTATGCAACAAACACCAATATTGCTCCTCAAAAACTCAAACCTTGATGTACCAAGAGGCTTGGTCAGGATGTCTGCCAATTGGTCTTGTGAGCTGTAATGAACGAGACTAACTTCTTTGGATTGCTCAACCTATCGAATAAAATGAAGTTTAATCTTAAAATGCTTTGTCTTGCCATGAAAAACTGGATTCTTAGCTATGGCAACAGCTGACTGATTGTCAACAAAAATTTCAGTAGGATCAAGTTGCTTTTCATTTAGATCACTTAGCAACTTTCTAAGCCAAATGGCTTGATTAACTGCTGCTGCAGCTGCAATGTACTCTGCTTCAGCTGTGGACTGAGCAACAGTTTGTTGCTTCTTTGAGCTCCAAAAAACACACTTGAGCCAAGGGTAAAAAAGTAGCCCGAGGTACTCTTCATGTCATCAACAGATCCAGCCTAGTCACTGTCTGAGTAACCAACTAGTCTAAGCTCACTTTCTTTCTTGAAATTAACCCCATAGCTCAATGTTCCTTTAATGTATCTGAGCACCCTCTTAGCAGCCTTGAAATGTATCACATTACAACAATGCATAAACCTCGATAGCAGGCTAACAGCATGCATGAGGTTAGGTCTTGTTGCTGTCAAGTAAAGCAAGCAATCAACTAGACTTCTATACTCACTTTCATCAACCCTTTCTTGGTTTCCAAGACTTGTCAACTTCTCTCCTTGAGCCAATGGTATGCTCACTGGTTTGCAATTCGACATGCAAAACTTGTTGAGAATTTTTAAAGCAAAGGCATGCTGGCTGATGAAAATGCCCTGATCTGTCTGATTCACTTCCATACCAAGGAAGTAAGTCATAGTTCCCAAGTCTGTCATATCAAACATATTTTGCATTTGTGCTTTGAACTCTTGAATTAAATCAGTCTTGCTTCCAGTCACCAACAAATCATCCACATAGATTGAAACAATCAACAAAGTCTCATCATTGGACTTCTTCACATAGAGTGTTGGCTCACTCAAGCTTTTCTCAAATCTGAGCCTAGACAGGTAAGTGTCTATCCTGTCATACCAGGCTCGAGGTGCCTGCTTCAGGCCATAAAGTGCCTTTTTCAGCCTGTAAACCTTGTCTTGATTTCCTTGGACTTTGAAATCATCTAGCTGCTCTATGTAAATCTCTTCCTTAAGGAAACCATTCAAGAAGGCTGACTTGACATCCAGCTGATGAACTTTCCATAGCTCCTGTGCAGCCAAGGCAAACAAAATTTTGATTGTATCCAGCCTTGCTACTGGAGCAAATGTCTCCATAAAATCTATCCCATGCTGCTGACTATACGCTTTCACCACAAGCCTTGCCTTGTGTTTATTCAATGAGCCATCAGCATTGAACTTGGCTCGAAAAACCCATTTGACACCTATAACTTTCTTCTGATCAGGTCTGTCCACCAGATCCCAAGTGTCATTCTTGTGGATCATTTCCAGTTCAGCTTCCATGGCTCTCTTCCAGTACTTGTCTTTAATAGCTTCTTCAAAGCTTGAAGGCTCAACTATGGCTATATTGCATCTTTGATAAACATCAGCAATGGACCTGGTGCCTCTCACAGGAGCATCATCAAAGTCTTCATTTTTACAGACCAAATGTGATAGTTTTCACCAGTGAACACAGGTGGTGGAGGTGTTGTGTAGCTCATTCTGTTGCAACAAGTTCAGCAGCCTCAATTTCTTTCTTCTCAAGCTTTGTTTTCACAAAAAAATGACCAACAAAAAGAGGCCCTCAAAGATGACAGCTCGATTACCAATTGTTGGAACAAAGCGCAAGAACTCTTTATGAAAATTGGCTGAAAAAAGATGTGTATCATCCATTTCATTTGAAGTAAAACATATATACAAGAGTTGAATAGTCAAAAAGACTATTACCTAATGAATTAACAATTCCTACTAGACTTAGACTAATACAACCTTAGCTTGTACATAAAATAATAGCTAATGTACTAGCCATTACATCAATTCAAATCAGTCATTATATTCTACTAGCTCAGCCATCACATTACAAAAGAAATTAAACTAGATTACATAATGACAAAATCAACAAAATGATCTGCTTCCCTCGACCTAAGCTTGCATCGCATGCTTTGCTCACTGTCTCAGAATAATCCGGTTTATACCTAAGTCGAACAAAGGGTTTCGGGACCACAAATTCGAGTCCGTATAATATTTTAATATTATATTATGTGCCGTTGATATATGAGTAAGCATGTGTTAAAGTTTCGTAGGTTAATTTATCTGTCAGTGTGTTTAATTTGACGAAAGGATGAATTTGCATTAAATATGAAAGTTGTATGCCATATGTTAAAGTGCTTATGTGTTATGGCTTTTAGAATATGAGGACTTATGTGGTAATTTGGCTATTCCCATGGTTAATGGATGGCTAATGTCATAAATGACCTTGTAACTATGTTTTATACATTTTTATATGAAAGGTTATATTGGTAAATTAGTTTATATCATATTATTAACAAAACTAAAGCTTAAAATAAGCTTTAATTCATTGTTCATCCACCAAATATACACAAAAGAAAAGAAAAGAGAAAGAAGCTTGGTATTCGGCCCTTGTAAGCTCTAATTAAGGTATGATTTTGAGTCAGTTTTTGACAATTTCTACGTTTTTGTAATCATTGCTTCGTCTTCTATCAAACCCATGTTTCAATTTTGTGTACTGGTGATGTTTGCAAGTTATGCCATTGATGTTATGTTGAGCTTTGTGATGTTTTAAGGTGTTAAATGATAGATTGGTGGTAGATGAATATGTTTTGTTTTTGAAGTTTTGATGAATTTAGCTAAAAAGGGCTAAATTGAGAAAATGTTGTTTTGGAGGACTAAATTGTCAATTTGATGAAAAGTATGGGCTTGTGTGATGTATATATATATTCAGCTAAGCTTGGTTGTATATTGAATTTGTGAATTTGATGTTTTGAGAAAAATGGACTAAATTGATTAAGTGTGCAAATGTGAGGGCTAATTTACAAACTGTCCTAAATGTGTGTCTTTGGATTGAATTGAATGAATTATTGAATAAAAACGTTAATTCTGAATATGCTTAGATCAAGAACCGAGGAAAACGGATTTAGATCGCGGGAAAGCGAAAGTTATTTAGTAGCCGTTTTCTATTCCGATAAACCGAATCCGAGGTAAGTCAATATACAAATAAATGAATATGTATGCAATTGAAATTGTTCATATGTTTAATGATGATAATGAATGCTTATGAGAAATTCTGTAATTGAATTCGAGATAAGTTCAAGATATCTTGACTAAGTCCGAGAAGCCTCCTCGCATTTAACCTTGACATAGGTATCTGTTCTGTCTTATCATGTAAGACCACGTCTGGGACGTTGGCATTGATTCGAGATTCGTGTAAGACCCTGTCCGGGACAGTGGCATCGACATCTGATTATGTGTAAGACGACATCTGGGACGTTGGCATCATTATGACACTTACGAGTAAGACCTTGTCTGGGACATCGGCATCGTTTTGATTCGTATAAGACCCTGTCTGGGACAGTGGCATCGATATCCTAGTGCATGTAAGACCTCGTCTGGGACGTTGGCATTGTACAATTATTCTGAGCTTTCTGAGTATCTCATTGGATTTATTATTGTTCAACAGGCAAGTCTATGATACTAATTGCAAATCCGAGCTATGAACAAATATGTGATTGTAAATCCAATTCAGGTATGTTGATTATACACTAATTGTGTATACAAGGTAAGTATCAATATGATCTTACTATGATGCTATGAATATGGATTTGATGATGTGTTGTATAAAGTTTTGGTGAAATGAGATATGTGTTTATATGATCTTTGAATTGGGAATATGGCTAATGTGGTCAAAAGTGTATGAATCAAAGCAAATATATGCATTTTATGTTAAGTTGTTGTATATTGACTTACTAAGCTTTTGGAAAGCTTACTCTATGTGTGTTTAATCTGTTTTATAGGTCGTCAAAGCTACTGAAGGCTCGGGACTATCTTGGATCGTCATCACACTATAGAACTTATTTTGGTACAACTTGATATTGTATAAAGCTAGATATGGCATGTATAGGCTAGCATGTTGGTATAAATAGTTATGCGATCTTAGCCATGTAATTTGGCTATTTAAGAGTTGAAACTTTGCTTAAATGAATGTGTTATAGAATGTATCTTTTGGTATGATGAAAGAATGTGGAATGGCCAAGTTTGAATGAACAAATGCATGAATTAGTCTTGTAATGCTATAAGTTTTAATCCTTGAGATTGCCATAGTTGGGATTGGTTTTGAATGAAAAGTTTGAATGGTTATTTTATATGCTTTTGATGGTTTTATGTGGATGAAATATCTTGTTGAATATGGCTTGTAGGTATGGCCCTTTGTGGGTGGCATTTAGGCCTTGTAAAATGGCCTATAAAGTCACACGGTTGTGACACACGGGCGTGCCTTAGACCGTGGGTAAATTGGCAGGATGCAGCCTAAAATCACACGGCCTTGACACGGGCGTGTCATCTGGCCGTGGTGTGCAAGTCAGTAGCTAACATAAAAATACACGGGCGTGCTTGGTGGCCGTGGTGGGGAAGTCAGTATATGGCATAAAAGTACACGGCTATGGCACACGAGCGTGCCTAATGACCGTGTTGGTATAGTCAGTTTTAACACGAATGGATACACGGGGGTGTCTAGAAGCCGTGGAGGGCACACGGTCCCCTCCCACGGGCGTGTCTCCCCTGTATTTTAGAAAAGTTTTAAATTTTTATGGAATTTCGTATGTGTTTCAGTTTAGTCCCGACTTAACTTCTAAGCATGATTAAGGTCTCGAGGACCCGTTTAAGGGATAGTATGTTTGAGAATGTTGTTTGAATGTATGATTTTGTCTGTGAACGTCTCCGATATGTTCAGTAACACTCCTAATCTTAATTCGGCGACGGACTCGGGATAGGGGTGTTATAGGTTCAATGTTGCATTGCAGGCCAAATCTTAACATTAGGTACAAGAATCACCCAAAAAGGTTGTTGGAGCATCTCGAAAATTCCAATGAAAGTTGACTCTACAATATCATGCGAGATTGATTTTGAATTCTCACATAACTTCAATATTTGCTTTCAATTAATTGTATCTTCTCCACTATTATTTAACCCACAAATCTTATTCATTCCAAAAAACACTATCTAGAGAAAATGGATTTCGAACAAACACTCTCTTCTAGTTGACGGAGTGAAATGACAAAAATTTTTAATTCTCGTCAAATCATTTATTTTTATCATTTATCAATATTTTGTCTTCAACCAATATAAGATAATATAGAGAGAGCTAATCAAAATTTTAGTAATTTGGAATTATTAATAAAATAAAAAGTTCTAGGCCGAGTATAACCATAATGGGCGGCAAGCATAGTCCTTCAAGGACTTCCCATGCCGCCCACCTTGCTTGCTTAGGCGGCAAGGCCTCCTCTTGTATTTGCTGACCTACTTTGACTTCTGTTGGGTCATTTTAAGACCCACATATGTGTTTTAGACTCTTAATTGAATCCATATCATCAGCTTATGAGAATTTTCTTGAGACAAAAAAAAAAAACAAAAAGATGTCCATGGTTGAACCATCAAATACTACCCAAACACTACCTGTGGACCTTTTGCTAGAGCTTTCATGAAGCCATTAACATCTTGGAACTTGGCAAAATAGTATTCATTTTTTATATTCATGATCGATTTCTTGAAGGCATAGATTTTATTAATCAATGCATTGTAACCAATCTTTCTACCCAGTAATTTAATCACCATTGTTGTATTCATACTCTTCTCCCTGATCGCATGAACTTTGCCAGAAAAACTAATCGAGGAGATTCCATCAACATCTTCGGTTTTGATATCTCCTTCCAGTAAAACAAAACCATCATCTTTAGTATCTGACTTTTTATTCTCAAATCCGACACCCTGACCCTGCACATTATCTTTGAAGGAGACTCGAGCAACCTCCTAATCCGTGGCTACATCACTCCCATTCGGCGAATCTTCTTCTCGTCGACAGACTTTCTTTGTTACCCTACCCAACTCTGTATTGAGATCGTTGGTGGTGGTAGTTCGCAACCTTAATCCTTGAGAGCATGCATTGTTCAATAATTATTAATAAATATTTTAAAGCATAATGTTTTGTTCTTTATATATATATATATATATATATATGTATATATATATCAAAGAAAGGGTGTGATCCCAAATCTTGAAGCTACAATCTAGAAACATAAAATTCTTTATTACTTTTAAACACATTCATAAATTACATTTTAATTTCATAAAATCACTTTTCCACAACAATATTTTATACTCGTATATTTTTAAATAATTTTTTTGTCATTTCTCTATATCTATAATCAATAGCTTATCTATAATATACAAAAACACGAGTTTAAAAAAAAAATTTAAATTGACAAACACCTTTTACTTTCTGTCATATTGCTAGATTCACATTTAAGAATAATTATAATATTTAATTTAGAAAACTTAGTTAAAAAAGTTGAAATACAATAGAAGTTGTCATAATTATACATTTAAATATAATTATAAATTAATAAAAATTGTAATAATTACACATTTAAAAATAATTAAAATTAAAATTAAAATTATTAATTAAAACGTTGTGCTAATTATCACTTAATTAATATGTGAGTTAATTATGTTAATTAGTTATTATATTGAATTATGTTACTTGCATTAATTATGTAAAGTAAAATCATATTATATGTTGAATATGAAAAAAGTGCTTTAATTATTATTTGATATTTTTTTATTATAATATTTGAATTGATAAGTTAGTATATTTTAATTATATTTAATAATTCAAATTAAAAATATTATTTTACACTAATTACTTCACTTAAAAATATAATATTTAAATAAATTAATTAAATATTAAATACTTAAAATTGTATGAAATTAATTTTATTTAAAATTTCCAACTTTCACAAAACTTAGTTTAATCAAAGGGGATTAAACAAAATAATTATGCGAAATCCAAATTATTATTTTAAAAATGAAATTAATATTTTATTTAAATTTTTATAAAATACATTAATATCAATAAAAATGAAGTTTTAAATATTTTATTTGTTACTGAAGTAGAAAAAAACATAAAATTTTGATCCTTCAATAAATTAGTCATCTCTGTTGAGAGTTCAAATGTTAGAAATAAATGGTGGGATGGTTGAAATAATAAATCCTATGAAATTGTGTATAGTTGGAATCAAATTCTGTGCGTGAAAATGTTACGAATTGGGTAAGCTGATAGCTGTCATCATCATCTTTCATTTTGGGATCCCAACCTCAGCAGAACTGCGACCTGACTCAGCGATTTACACCCAGCCGCCGTTCATCGTCATCTTTTTGAAAGGGAAAAGAAAACAAAGCAGAAACCGATTGCCTTGCGTCATGGACAGTTCACCTGCTTTGTCGCCTTTTATTGCCGACCGAAACTGTGAGAAACGACGTAAGTTATTACGTAACGTATCCCAAATATTTTAAATGTTCAATCACCTACCCTAAATCTATCACAAATTAGTTGTTTCTGCTGCTCTAGAAAAGTTCTTCACATCCCATCATTAATGGGATCATTCAAATCACTAACAATAGCTCTAATCACATAAATTTAAGATTAAGAAAAGAGCTTCGCATGATGATCTTTTACAACCATTTATTTGTCAGACAGCTTCTTCTTTTTTTCTTAAAAAATCGATGATTTTTAGAGGAAATTTTGGTTTAAATTTTATAGATAGACAAAATAACACTAAAGCCTGTTCTGTTTTGTATCATGATAGGAAAACCCATACCCATTTGCAAATAAATTTTGTGTATCTTAAAAATGAAATTTAATAATTTTTGGAGCAAGTAAAATCTGGGTTTCATGCAAGAATTAATTTAGAGTAAAAAATGGCATATAAAAAGAAATTTGAAGCATGAAAGGATGAGGGATAAATTACCTTTACAATCAAAGGAAGCACAAAACAAAACAAAATCCGTTCATGTTTTGCCAAGGCTTTCTTGACCTTCATCCTCTTTAATTCATTTACTAACACAAAGAGAGAAAAAGAAGTTCAAGAAAGCCGTGGAAAAGCATGCAAACGAACCTCCATTAATGCAAATTCACAATGTGAAGAAGAGTGGAAGCATTTCTTGCATAATAATAACAATGGATTTCTTTTATGGTGTAGTTGAAGTACAAACAAGAGAAAAGATAAAAAAAAAAAAAAAAAAGGGACTGTGAGTATCAAACTGAAAGCGATTCCCATTATACAACACGTGCGGGTGACGACTAGTTTGTCGATACGTGTAGGGTAAAAAGGGCAAGGTGCATGAAGGAGAGGGACGATGGGCCGGGATGGGGTGGAGTGGACGGCTGCGACACTTGGTGGTGGCCTGCTGGTGGGGGCCGGCTAACTCTTACTTCAACTACTGCTCTGCTCGCTGCTGGTGGGTATTTCGTTGGTTAGTGATGGATGAGTGGAGAGCCCACCGCTTTCCCAATCTCTCTTCTTCTTCTTCTTCCCCCGAGATGATCAGGTGATAATGACGATACACCACCCACCCATGCCAAATTTTGAAAATTTATTTGAATTAAATAATTTTAACAAAATATTAAATCACACTTTATATTTATTTGGAATTGCACTTAAATGAAAACTATTATTTATTGTTGTATTACAATTAAATATAAAATTTCAATAAATAATATCTTGAATTACAGATTGTTTGCTGTAGGGCGAGGGCGAGTGTATAATAGTGTATTTTTTTATTCTATAAATAATTTTAAAAAATTGATTAAAAATTTGTTTGTTGGATTATACCCACGTATTATATTATTTAATACATCAATATTACTTAATTTACATATAACCATGTATTTGGTAAATGTTAATTGCGTGATATTTATCTCTTATGTAGCAGTGGTATTTTTTTAATCTGATTGTAATTCTTTTTCCTATTATACCTTCATCTAATTAAATAAATCGCAACTCTCATCCTTACTCTAAAATTTCTTAAATTTATCAAAATCTCTCAAATTAAACAAAATTTCTAACTAACACTATTACTAAAATTTCTCACAAAAGCGTGAGAAATTTTAATAAATTTAAGAAATTTTGGTGCAAGCTTTAAATAAAAGATAAAAATCCCTACAAGTTTTTAATTACTCTTCTCTTCTCTTTTTTTTTTGTTTTTTGAACAAAGTTTCTCTTCACTACATGATCCAAGATAAAGTAAGGAATTTGAAACTCGTTTCATTAGATAAATTTTTTTTTTGAAAAAATCCATTTGTATTTTTCTTTTTTTAAGCTCCATGCTTCATGCTAGTTTCTATGTCAATTGAATGTTAACCCATTTTTTCTCTCCCCACTTTACCTTCTTTCTTTCTTTATTGTAGTGTTTTGTTTTGTCTGATTTGTAATTTCATTCGAGTTTGTATTATATTAAAATGGTTTTTGGTTGTCTAGTTTTAGCAAATAAACTGAAACAAATGCCATAACTTGAAGCAATTTATTAAGGACTGGAAGTTGTGTTTGCAGCATGAAAATACAAATAAATAGATAAACCCAAACTGTTAGAGTCTAAGGAAGGAACTCTATTAGTCTGTTATAGTCTGTTATACATGTTGTTATGCAGTTACTAAATTGTTAGCAGTAGTTACTCTTACACACTTGTATAAATACTATTGATTGAACAGATTCAAGATAACAATAATAATACCAATTCAATTTCTGAGAATACTTTCATTCTTACTAGAGATCTTAACGTGGTATCAGTCGCCTTGTTTCTGGAGACCTGTTGTATTGTGCTGCCATAGCTACCTCTACTTCCACTGACTCTACAACTGCTACTCATAGCTGTTCGACATTCAGCGATGCTCAGCTGGTTCAGTCCTTCCCTCGTCACGATACTGTTAAGTTGGATGACAGTAATTTCGTTCAATGGCAGCAGCATATCCGTTTGATTACTGAAGGCCATAATTTGACTGGTTTCTTAGAAGGCACATTACCTGCTCCGCCGAGATTTATGCAATCGCCAGACGACTTTCTGGTTTCGAATCCGGAAGCCTAGTCGTATTTTCAATAGGATAAGTTACTTGCTTCTTGGCTTCTTTCTACTATTAGCTCGTCTCTTTTGTCTTGTTTCACAGATGCTAAAACGACGTGCGACGTCTGTACAATTGTTACTTGTCTCTTTGCTGCCGTCACCGGAGCCAAGCTCTCTCGCATTCGTCATGATTTACACTCAATTAATAAGGGTGCTCTGTCAGTCAATGAATACATAGCGAAGATCCAGAACACTTGTGCCTTGCTTGATGCTTCTGGATCTCGGATTTCAGAAACGAAGAAGGTGCAGATTGTGCTTGTGGGCTTGCCGTCGGAGTTTGACGCTGTGCTCACTTTGCTGTTACAACGACTCGTTGATGTTTTGTTGGAGTACGAGAGTCATCAGACTCGCGCGGTACAGGAGGTGCCACTTCATACGCATCTGGTAGAGCCGGCTCCGTCATCGATGGTTGTGGATTCCGTACGTGGAGGTCGTCTCATACTAGTTGTGGAAGGGGTTTTCGATTTCGCATCCAATGTCAAATCTGTGGCCAGTTTGGGCACTTGGCTCAACGATGCTATTACCGCTTCAATCGCGACTATGGTGGTCCGGCATCGGTGGCGAGGGCTTCACCATCGTCTAATTTTACCGATCAAGGTTCGGGTGCTGCAGGTTTTTGTGTTCCTGGTGGGTCTTCTGGCACGCCGTTTGCTGGTTTTCAGTCCCGATGCCGATCTCCGGACAGGTTGCTGGTCTCTCCTCGACGGCACCGCATACGTTTCTCCTTGGTGATTAATGGGGCAGTCCTGTGACTGTTGCGGCTCCTCCTTATATTTCACAGCCTAGGGTTTCCCCTCACCCTTTTGTTACGAGTGGTGATGGGGCAAGTCATAACTTTGGGCTTTCGGTTGGGCCGAATGCAACTGGTCTTTCATTTGGGTCGTCTGTTCATGCTAGGTCGTCTACCACAGGCCATAATTTTGGAGGCTCTTTTCCTCCTATTGGGTCGTCTAACAATTTGACTCCTACTAGGCCGATTTCGAATTGTGTTTGATTTAAGGGGTCTCTTGATCGTGGACAAGGACTTAGGCCTATAAGTGGTGGTAATTCTGGGTCGAATTATGGATTGCGCGTCCCTTGGATGACAAAACCAAGTGTTCGTGTTTTTCCTACATTGATGCCGCCTTGCGTTAGGTTGCCCCATGTTCCCGACTTCCATGCGTTTGATGTCTCGAATTCTACTAGGTCCAATGTTAATACAATTCATTTTGGGTCTAATTTTGATGATGATGATGATTCATTTATTCCTATGCCTGTAGGAACGTCATCTTGGTATCTAGATTCAGGGGCTATGCATCTCGTCTGTCGAGAGGCCTCTACCTTGAATGAGTCCACACCGTACTCACGTATATCTCCTCTCTTCATTAGTGATGGGACTTCCACTAAAATTTCGTGTGTTGGTAACTCTGTTTTGCCCACGAAGACTAAATTGCTTCATTTGTCTAATGTTAATGTGTACCGGCTATACGGAAGAATCTTCTATCTGTTTCTCAGTTTGCTACTGAAAATAACATGTTTTTTAATTTCATCCGTCTTACTGTGTTATTAAAGACATCAAGACTCAGGAAATTTTATTACGGGGCCACATTCGTGATGGGCTCTAGCAATTTTTTCTGATTACTTTTGTTTACTCTACTATGGTTCCTTCTGCTTCCAAAACTAGATTTCAATCTTCTACTGATTACTGTGATACTTTTACTTTGTGGCATCGAAGACTTGGTCACCCTGTTCTCATGTGGTTAAGTTTGTCTTAGATAAATGTTAGATTGTATTGAATAAATCTTGTCTTACTAATGTTTGTATTGCTTGTCAGAAAGGGAAGTTCCATAAATTGCCTTTCCCTCACTCTACTACTGAATATAATGAACCTTTTGCTTTGGTTGTCTCCGATTTGTGGGGACCTGCGTCTATTACTTGTGGCAATCATTGGTATTATGTTTCGTTCATTGATATGTGTACTCGTTATACTTAGCTCTATCTTATTCAGCGTAAGTCTCAGGTTGTGGATTACTTTATTTAGTTTCAGTGGTTGGTCAAAATACAATATAGGCGAGATATTAAACAGTTTCAAAGTGATAGGGGCGGTGAGTTTCGTGCGTTCAAATCCGTATTGGCAGAATATGGAATCATTCATCAGCTATCTTGTCCGCATATGTCCAAACAGAATGGTGTGGCTGAACGTAAATATTGACACATTGTTGACATATGCCTTACTTTGTTAGCTCAGGTAAATCTTTTTATGAGCTTTTAGGGCTATGCGTTTTGTTGTACCGTTCATCTTATTAGTCGCCTCCCTACCTCCGTTCTGAAAGGGCAGTCTCCTTCTAAAGTTCTTCATGACCAAGATCCCATATATGATCATTTACGTATGTTTGAGTGTTGTTGTTTTCTGTATCTGTGTCATTTTCTTTCCCATAAGTTGGATTTTTGCTCTCAGCCATGCACACTTTTGGGGTATAGTTCCCAACATAAAGGTTATCAATGTCTTACACTGGATAGAAAGGTAATTTTATCTCTCCATATCATGTTTGATGAAAATCACTTTCTATTTCCTAAGATTGTTTCCAAATCCTTTTTATCACGACCATGTATGTTTATCTATGTTCCTATCGTTGCTAGTAGACCCACTGAGTCTTCACTCACATGACCCGATGTGGCTTCACCTCCTGTTTTTGGTTCGTCTTCCACTTCGTCTGTTTCGATACACTCTCAAGATGACTTAGACTAATTACCCACGGGCTCCACTCCACTCAGGCCAACCTCTATTTCTTCTGATCCTCCTCTTGTTCCTCCACACATGGGAAATACACATTCCATGGTTACTCACTCTAAAGTCAGGATTTTTAAACCCAAGGCTCTTTCTGTTAAAGCTATTAACTATGAACCCCGCACGATTGATAAGGCGTTTGTTAGTAAAGAATGGCATCTGGCCGCTCAAGTTGAGTACGATGCTCTCATTAACAACTCTACTTGGGATCTTGTTCCCTTACCATATGGTCGGAAGGTTATTGGGTGTAAGTGGTTATTTAAAGTTAAAAAAAATCCTATTGCTCGTTGTAAGGCTCGGTTGGTGGCAAAAGGTTGTTCTCAGGTTCCCGAATGTGATTTTAAGGAAATGTAACAGCCCAAATTTGGGTCTAGTCAAAACAGTAGTTTCGAGACCACAAATTCGACGAGTATAATTCTATTTTTACTATATTTTTATGGTCTAAAATTTTACGGAAAGATTTCGTAAAAATTTTGTTCAAAAATTTTGACGTTTGAGCACTCAATTTAGTCAAAAGGACTAAATTGTAAAAAGTGCAAAAGTTGAGTTCTATATATTAGAGGTGTCAAATTGCTATGAGTTTTAGATTGGAGGCCCTTAAAAGGTAATTAGACCATTGAATAACTTGATGGACAAAAATGGGCATGAATAGGACAAAAGTGAAAGAAAAGTCTTAAGGGTATTTTAGTCATTTAGTGTTTTAAATGAGTAAAAAGACAAAATACAAGAAAAAAATCTGCTCATCTTCTTCAAGTTGCTGCCAAAAATTTCTAGACTCCATGGCTAAGGGTTTCAAGCTTTTCAAGCTTCATAGTAAGTGTTTTTGAGCCCCGTTTTTAATGTTCATCGTATTTTTGAAACCCCGGTAACTTAGTCTAGCTATTTCTACCATTATTTTGAGCTAGATTTTAATTTTAAAAATTGACGGATGTTGAATAATTGTGAATTTTGATGAATTATGGCATATTATGCATGCCTATGATTAGAGAAACGAGTTTTATTAGATGATTTTCGATGAAATCGTATAAAAGGGGTTAAATTGTAAAAGTTATAAATTGGTCATAAGTGTGTGAACTAGTGAGAATTTGATGTTGCCATAGAAGAGAAAAATGATCAGCATGTTATAAAACATAAGAATAAGGGCTGAAGTTTAATTTTCGAGTATTGGGGCAAAAGTGCAAATATGTAAAAGTTTAGGGGCAAAAATGTAATTTTGAAAAAGTTGAGTTAAGGATTGTTTTGAACAGTACATAAATTAAATAAGTGAAATGTGATGTTTTAGACTCCGAAAAATGAGATTTGGACCTAGAACGGGAGGAAAATTGAAAATTGGGAAAGTTGGTAAAATGACCATTTTGGTATCGAGGTAAGTTCATATGTTTAATAAGCATTTAATGATGCAAGTTTGAATGTTAGATTGAAATTTTAGTCATTAATACTTTAGTATTGATTTTCCAATATAATTATAATGTTCGATATTGACTCGACATTTTAATGAAAATTGGTATAAATTACATGTAAGATCAAATTAGAAAGATGGCTTTCTGTAATATAAAGAAAGTATTGAATAGAATAATTTGGGGAGGATAAGTTAAATGGATGATGTGATGAGATTGAGAATGTAATTATGTAAGTTATGTGTAAATAATAGTGATATATTTTTTGTATAAATGGTGAATTAATATTGAATGTGGAAGAAAAATTGTTCATGAATTATTCAAGTGTAAGAGTAAATTCCTGGTTGAACATAGGAATAGAAGTGGATACTGGAGACTAGTGTTACAGTGTTACAGTGAGTCCCGGGTACTGGGTGATCTAGCATGTGTTGCAGACACCTGACAGCTTGTGTGAGCAGGCCCGTGGACATTTCCAGTGTTATCGACCAGTGAAAAGTGGTAGCTCTAGCTACCTGATTAGTGAAAAGTGGTAGCTCTGGCTACCTGATCAGTGAAAAGTGGTAGCTTCGACTACCTGATCAGTGATTAGTGGTAGCTTCGGCTACATTACAGTGGTAGCTTCGGCTACATATCAGTGTGGCACTTATGTGCTAATTCTCTACGTATCCGTGTATATTCCGAGTGTTCAACGGGAAAATCGATTAAGTGAAATTATGTGTAACTTTGTAGTGATAAGTGTAGTTATATACCTGTGTAACGTATGAGCAATATGCCCGATGTGTAATCGAAAATTAGAAAGATTGTTATAAGTAAGTAATGAATACAACTAAAGGGAGAAAGACAGAGAGAGCAAAAATTTACAATAAAACTGTTTTGGACAGCAGTAGTGACATGAATTCGAAAAATCACCAAAAATAGTAGAAATTGAATTATAAGTTGGATGAGATATTGATTTAAAGATTATTGAGTCTATTTTCATATAAAAGAAACAGAGCAAACAAAGGATTTTTATATTTTAATATACTTAAATTGTTGTGAGATTAGTTCAGAATGATTACGTGATCCCCTGTTCTACTTTGGAAAAATTATCAAAACATGTAAAAACATAATTCTGGGATATAAGTTATATGCTTGAAATCCTAAATGAGTCTAGTTTCAAATGAAACAAATTATAACATCATTTGAATTCTGTACAAAGAGAAAATTGATTCGTAGTGAAAAGTGGTCAGAATAGTCAAACAGTGAAATAGGGGAAATTTTAATGAATAAACTGTACTAATTGGCTAAGCCAAAAATTCTGGAAATTTTATAGTATGAATATATGTGAGTCTAGTTTTAGGGAAAATTAACGGATCTTAAATTTGAGTTTTGTAGCTCGAGACATAAATAATTTAGTGACTATGACTCAAGTAGACAGCTTAAGATGAACATGAGAAAATGGTGGAACTATGTATAATTATGATTGCATTATCTTGAGAACTTGTTGTGAGGGTTTGTCATGTTGAGGCTTTGATAAGGCTACAAATAAGTTGGGAAAGTAAGAACTTAGCATTATTTATGCAAGTTATGACAGCTTAATAGTAAGCTAAATTCATTGCTAATGCTTATTATCATTACATATGAACTTACTAAGCTTTGTAAGCTTACCCCCTTTTCTTTCCCATGTTACAGAGTCCTACCAAACAAGCTCGGGTTTGAGGTCGTCGGAGATCGCTTTACACTATCAAGCTATCTATGGGTATCTTTATTTATAAATGATTTAAGTTATGGCATGTATAGGGGCTTGACTAAGTCATTTTGTATATGTGTTAATTAATTTGACTAAATGTATTGTTAAGTTTGGTAATGCCTCGTACTTGGTTCCGGCATAGGATACGGGTAAGGGGTGTTACATTTAGTGGTATCAGAGCTATGGTTTAGTCGATTCCCAGACTACCATAGTGAGTGTGAGAGTCTAGCTATACATGCCATATGAGCTATGATAGTGTGATGACTCCCGACACTGATGTAAATTATTTTATTAGACAGATGCGCACTTCAACCGAGCTAAATTTTATAGTACAAACAGTGTGTTTATGATGAGTTGAGACTCGTAAAAAAAAAGAATAATAGTTTATGATGTTTATGTGATGATGTATAAATTGTGGATAGGAATTTCTTTTGAAATATGAAAGATGAAATGAAAGGAAAGTTTATACTATGATAAGTGTTCATGTTTGATTGGCATTTGTATGATGCTATGAATATAACCTGTGAAATTAAGTGAATGTTATGAGTAATTTTACTTGAGATTTATGAATGAAACTATAAGTGCACCTGTTTGTATAAGATGATAGGAAGGTTGTGTAAAATGAGTATGCATGTTAAGTTACTTGAAACAAAATATATATTGATGAGTGTTAAGTTATATGCATGAATATATAAGAGGCATGTCAGAGGCGTTACAACTTCACCCCCTTCCAATAAGGTATGTTATAAAGAAAATTTATGAAATTCAGATCGAATGGGTTTACAACTGAAAGACTAAATAGTTGAGTTGTATATTAATTGACAATGTGATCAGAGTTGAGAATGGTTTAGTAAATGAACACAGTTGCAGAAAAGATGTCAAATTAATATGAAGATCATTCGGATTTCAAAATGTTATAGTTAAAGAAAGGTCAGGCTCTGTTAATTAACTCATCCAGGTATGAGACCTAAAGTATGTAATTGCTGGAATTTATTCTGAATTTTTATCTGTTTGCAATTGGAATAATATCAGATTAGTAATGACAGAATTAGATAATGCAATCATGATTGAGATGTTTTCTTTTCAGCCGGGACATTATCTACTAAAGTAATTGAGAAGTTAGTCTTATTATGGCACTATGATTTTTAAGTTGTATGAGTAATTGTGGCATCAGTATAGTTAAGTGCTTCGATGAGTAACAGTTGAAGTAAATTCTACTATAAGTTTAATCTTTCTCTAGATTTGAGAAGAAATTGAAGTTGGCAAAGTGTGAATGATAGGAAGTTCAACTTAGACCTGTGTATTGGTTTTCACTTTTCAAATGATCTTGATATATATATATCAGTGAGTTAAAGACAGAATGTTATGATGTCTAGCACAATGATAATTATTTGTTTATTTGAGAAGTACAGAGATGGATGATACTCCGAGGCAGTTACACTAGTAAGAGTATGAAATGTTATGTACCGGACTTTGAACCTGATGTTTAAATTTTTAATGGGTAAGAGTATTGAACTTAGATGAATGTCAAGTGCTTCTGAAAGTATTTCATTAACAGAGAATTTTTCATCTGGATAAATGGTAGTAAGTTCATATGGCTAAAATTAATGATTAAATGTTAATTTTATGAATTATATCATGTATGATGAGATATAATTATTGATGAATTGAGAATAAAATGACAATGCGAAAAGTGATTAAATGATCAAATTGAGCGAAACGTCGGATTTGATACTTCTGATCAGTGACAAGTGATAAGTAGTAGCTTCAGCTACACTTATCTGATCAGTGACAAATGACAAGTGATAACTGGTAACTTTAGTTACACTTATCTGATCAGTGACAAGTGACAAGTGATAAGTGGTAGCATTAGCTACACTTATCTGATCAGTTATAAGTGACAAGTGATAAATGTGATCCGTGTAAGACCGTGGCAGGGTTATGGCTTCGGAAAGTGGTAAGTGATCATACGTAAAACCATAGTTATACTATGGCGAAGTGGAAGTGAAGTACTCAATTTTCTGTAACCGTTCCCTAATTTGATTAAGGATGGTAAGCGAAAAAAAAAAAAGGCCCAAAAGAGTTAAAGTAAATGTTTTGGGCATATGAATATGAACCTGATACTTCTGACTCTGTATTCAGATGTTGATATGTCTACAGAATTAAGTTGAATGTTAAGTGTATTCAAGATTCACGATATCAGTTATAATATTAAAATGATAATAAGGCAGGACTATTGTGAATTTCGTATCAGGTTTCCCTCAATCTTCAGATCAAGAGATATGCTAGTGGGTTGTTTTTGAACGTTTGACGGAATTAGTATAATAATTTCAATATGTATCGATTCTTTATTTGACAGAATTGACTGAGTTATATTGGGATTTAGATCGATGACAGAGTGTTTCTAAAAGTATCATCTTAAAAAGGGTTATTTAGTGATGTTGGAAATCGTGAGAAAGATATTAAACTTCATTCTGGTAAGATTTTTGGGGACGAAACTCCTAAAAGGGGGGGAGAGTTATAACAGCCCAAATTTGGGTCTAGTCAGAACAGTAGTTTCGAGACCACAAATTCGACGAGTAAAATTCTATTTTTACTATATTTTTATGGTCTAAAATTTTACGGAAAGATTTCGTAAAAATTTTGTTCAAAAATTTTGACGTTTGAGCACTCAATTTAGTCAAAAGGACTAAATTATAAAAAGTGCAAAAGTTGAGTTCTATATATTAGAGGTGTCAAATTGCTATGAGTTTTAAATTGGAGGCCCTTAAAAGGTAATTAGACCATTGAATAACTTGATGGACAAAAATGGGCATGAATAGGACAAAAGTGAAAGAAAAGTCTTAAGGGTATTTTAGTTATTTAGTGTTTTAAATGAGTAAAAAGACAAAATACAAAAAAAAAATCTGCTCATCTTCTTCAAGTTGCTGCCAAAAATTTCTAGACTCCATGGCTAAGGGTTTCAAGCTTTTCAAGCTTCATAGTAAGTGTTTTTGAGCCCCGTTTTTAATGTTCATCGTATTTTTGAAATCCCGGTAACTTAGTCTAGCTATTTCTACCATTATTTTGAGCTAGATTTTAATTTTAAAAATTGACCCATGTTGAATAATTGTGAACTTTGATGAATTATGGTATATTATGCATGCCTATGATTAGAGAAACGAGTTTTATTAGATGATTTTCGATGAAATCGTATAAAAGGGGTTAAATTGTAAAAGTTATAAATTGGTCATAAGTGTGTGAACTAGTGAGAATTTGATGTTTCCATAGAAGAGAAAAATGATCAGCATGTTATAAAACATAAGAATAAGGGCTGAAGTTTAATTTTCGAGTATTGGGGAAAAAGTGCAAATATGTAAAAGTTTAGGGGCAAAAATGTAATTTTGAAAAAGTTGAGTTAAGGATTGTTTTGAACAGTACATAAATTAAATAAGTGAAATGTGATGTTTTAAACTCCGAAAAATGAGATTTGGACCTAGAACGGAAGGAAAATTGAAAATTGGGAAAGTTGGTAAAATGACCATTTTGGTATCGAGGTAAGTTCATATGTTTAATAAGCATTTAATGATGCAAGTTTGAATGTTAGATTGAAATTTTAGTCATTAATACTTTAGAATTAATTTTCCAATATAATTATAATGTTCGATATTGACTCGACATTTTAATGAAAATTGGTATAACTTACATGTAAGATCAAATTAGAAAGATGGCTTTATGTAATATAAAGAAAGTATTGAGTAGAATAATTTGGGGAGGATAAGTTAAATTGATGATGTGATGAGATTGAGAATGTAATTATGTAAGTTATGTGTAAATAATAGTGATATATTTTTTGTATAAATAGTGAATTAATATTGAATGTGGAAGAAAAATTGTTCATGAATTATTCAAGTGTAAGAGTAAATTCCTGGTTGAACATAGGAATAGAAGTGAATCTTTGGAGACTAGTGTTACAGTGTTACAGTGAGTTCCGGGTGCTGGGTGATCTAGCATGTGTTGCGCACACACGGACACTTGTGTGAGCGGGCCCGTGGACATTTCGATGTTATCGACCAGGTGAAAAGTGGTAGCTCTAGCTACGATCGATGAAAAGTGGTAGCTCACCACTGCACGATCGATGAAAAGTGGTAGCTTCAACTACCGATCGGTGAATAGTGGTAGCCGGCTACATTACGATGGTAGCTTCAACTACATATCAGTGTGGCACTTATGTGCTAATTCTCTACGTATCCGTGTATATTCCGAGTGTTCAACGGGAAAATCGATTAAGTGAAATTATGTGTGACTTTGTAGTGATAAGTGTAGTTATATACCCGTGCAACGTATGAGCAATATGCCCGATGTGTAATCGAAAATTAGAAAGATTGTTATAAGTAAGTAATGAATACTAAAGTGAGAAAGACAGAGAGAGCAAAAATTTACAATAAAACTGTTTTGGACAGCAGCAGTGACGTGAATTTGAAAAATCACCAAAAATAGTAGAAATTGAATTATAAGTTGGATGAGATATTGATTTAAATATTATTGAGTTTATTTTCATATAAAAGAAGCAGAGCAAAAAAAGGGTTTTTATATTTTGATATACTTAAATTGTTGTGAGATTAGTTCAGAATGATTATGTGATCCCCTGTTCTACCTTGGAAAAATTATCAAAACTTGTACAAAAATAATTTTGGGATATAAGTTATATGCTTGAAATCCTTAATGAGTCTAGTTTCAAATGAAACAAATTATAACATCATTTGAATTCTGTACAAAGAGAAAATTGATTCGTAGTGAAAAGTGGTCAGAATAGTCAAACAGTGAAATAAGGGAAATTTTAATGAATAAACTGTACTAATTGGCTAAGCCAAAAATTCTGGAAATTTTATGGTATGAATATATGTAAGTCTAGTTTTAGGGAAAATTAACGGATCTTAAATTTGAGTTTTGTAGCTCGAGACATAAATAATTTAGTGACTATGACTCAAGTAGATAGCTTAAGATGAACGTGAGAAAATGGTGGAACTATGTATAATTATGATTGCATTATCTTGAGAACTTGTTGTGAGGATTTGTCATGTTGAGGCTTTGATAAGGCTACAAATAAGTTGGGAAAGTAAGAACTTAGCATTATTTATGCAAGTTATGACAGCTTAGTAGTAAGCTAAATTCATTGTTAATGCTTATTATTATTACATGTGAACTTACTAAGCTTTATAAGCTTACCCTCTTTTCTTTCCCATGTTACAGAGTCCTACCAAACAAGCTCGGGTTTGAGGTCGTCGGAGATCACTTTACACTATCAAGCTATCTATGGGTATTTTTATTTATAAATGATTTAAGTTATGGCATGTATAGGGGCTTGACTAAGTCATTTTGTATATGTGTTAATTAATTTGACCAAATGTATTGTTAAGTCTGGTAATGCCTCGTACTTGGTTCCGGCATCGGATACGGGTAAGGGGTGTTACTTTAGTCCTGTGGTTAAACCTGCTACTATTTGAACCATATTATTTGTTGTTGTCTCTAAAGGTTGGCCACTTCGTCAAGTCGATGTTAATAACGTCTTTTTAAATAGAGATCTCACTAACGAGGTGTTTATGCAGCAGCCTCCGAGATATGTTCAGTCTGGTCCAAATGGTGAACCCTTGGTATGTCGTCTAACCAAAGCATTATATAGGCTACGTCAAGCTCCACGTGTTTGGTTTGATAAACTGAAACATTATCTTCTCTCTGTTGGTTTTATTTTATCAAAGTCTGATGCATCTTTGTTTGTTCGTGTTACGCCTGCCTTCACTTTATATGTTTTGGTCTATGTGGATGATATTATTGTTACTGGAAGTCTGTCGGATAGCATTAATATTTTTGTTCAATAATTACAGAGTGAGTTTTCGCTTAAAGACATGGGCAACCTTCATTACTTCCTCGACATTGAAGTCATACGATCCTCCACTGGGTGCCTCAACACAAGTACAGTCAAGAATTTCTTCACAGAGGTGCCTTGACTAATGCAAAAGGTATTCACACACCGATGATAAGTTTTTCCGTTTTATCAAAGGATGAAGGAGATCGTCTCAGTGATCCCACTGAATATAGGAGTATTGTCGGTGTTTTACAATATGTGGTCCTGACTCGACCTGATATTGCCTAAGCCGTAAGTCGTGTTTGTCATTTCATGCATACGCCAATTATTGTGCATTTGGTTGCGTTGAAGTGAATTTTACGATACTTACGTGGCACTCTTGATTATGGGTTAGTTTTTCGTCCATCTATAGATTGTCCTTAGTGGGTTATGCTGATGCCAACTAGGGATTAAATTTTGATGATCGCCTATCAATAACAGTGTATTGTGTGTACTTCAGACATACACCAATCTCCTAGTCTACTAAAAAATAATAAGTTGTTTCTCAATCTACGGCTGAGGCCGAGTATCGGAGTTTTGCCGCTGCTACTAGTGATGTTACTTGGTTACTCTCTTTGCTACAAAAACTACACCTGTGTTCTGCCGATCTACCCGCTATCTGGTGTGACAATTCTAGTGTAATCGTAGTCGTAGCTAATCCTGTCCTACACCCTAAGTTCAAACATGTTGAGCTCAACCTATTCTTTGTTCACCAAACCTCTACCTGTTTCGTCCTTTGTTTGTTTTTGCAATTTTCTTTAGGTTTTACTTGTTGAGAAGATGGGAGAATGTTAAAGTCTAAGGAAGGAACTTTATTAGTCTGTTAGTCTGTTATACATGTTGTTATGCAGTTACTAAATTGTTAGTAGTTATTCTTACATACTTGTATAAATACTATTAATTTAACAGATTCGAGATAACAATAGTAATACCAATTCAATTTTCGAGAATATTTTCATTCTTACTAGAGATCTTAACACAAACAAATAGAAAGAACAAAAATACAATAGAAGATTATGTAAGCAAACATACAAAGAAGAAGATGGAAAAAATTGGAGTTCGCAAAGTTTTGTGGGGATGGTAATGTTGATGAAATATTATGTTTTAGTGCAATGTAGGAAAAGCATAAATAGCAAAAAATAAAAATAAAAGATAATAAATGTACATGCATGGTTAAGTGTTTTCGATTAGTATCGCAATTGAGTCTGTCATTTGATAAACTTGTTCTGATTAATATATAAAATTATTAAAATTCTTTGTTGAATGCTTTTGAGCTTGTCATGATTGCACTAGGATTAGGACTATTAATTTTAACTTTTGTTATTTGTGACTTTATTTGATAAATGGTCTTATTTTTTGTATGTTATATTGTTGGGTATAACTTGTGTTAATGATATTAAAAATAGCTTTGTATACCATTAAACAATTGCAAGTATCTCGTAAAAAAATGACTTGTTTTGGTATTAATGTTCTAAGAAGTATAAGTAGAGGTTTTAACTTGATTGGGTCTAGGGATCGAAGGAGGAAGACATTGGGTGTAGTAAGTCATTGGATTAAGGTGGTTGCACTAGTAACATGGTTCTTTGTTCACCTCATCATGGAGAAAAGTTTAACTTCTTATAGGCCTAAAATGATGTCATACACTTTGGTTTTTTTTGCAAAACAAGATAGGATTAGAGTTTTTGTTCATGGTGATGAACAAACATGTATTGATGAATTAAGAATGTCTAAAACTGTATTTTTTAAATTGTGTGAATTACTACAAAAAAAAAAAGGGTTGAAGGACACAAAACACTCGTTAATTGATGAGCAAGTTGCAATTTTCCTTTTCATACTTGCTCATCATATTAAGAATAGAACTTGTAGTTATACATTTCAAAGGGCAGGTGAAATTAGTGAGTAGATATTTCAATAAAGTCCTTATTAGTGTTATTAAAGTCCAACACTTGCTATTTAGAAATATTGAACCTATTCGCAGTGATTCAACCAATGACAAGTGGAAATGGTTGAAGGTAATTAATTGAAAGGAATATTATTAATTTGATATACATTTTATGTAATAGCCCAAATTTCAGTGATGTAAAAAATAGTGGTTCGAGACCACCAAATTTGACAAATGAACTTGTAGACTATATTATTTAATATTTACGAGCCAAATGTAGCTTTTAAAATATTTTTAAAATAGTAAATTGTGTTTTATAAAGATTTATTTGGTCAAAAAATAGAGAAAAAGAGGTATCGAGATCTCAGTGTTATAAACCGAGTCATAAATATTTTTATGAATATTTACGGAATGTCAATAAGTTAGTATTAAAATTTCGTTAGAAAATTTTGATGTTTGGGTGGTTAATTAAATAAAAAGGACTAAATTGAAAAGGATGTAAAAGTTGCTAGAAGGATTAAATAGCTTAATTGTCAAATGAGGAAGGACCTAAAGTGCAAATAAGCCCAAAGAAGATATTTTGGGCGGCAATAGCTGAGAAAAATCAGGAAATGGGTGAAATAAGGGCAAAATTGGAAAAATGCCAAAATTAGCTAAATAAAAATGGGACCAAATTGGAATATCTAGAATTCTCTTCATTTTCATCAGCTGAAAAACATCCAAGAAAGAGGGTTCAAGCTGGTTTTCATACTCTAGCTTCATATAAGTTTAATTCTTGCTTTCTCCTTGAAATTTCTATGTTTTTGGACTTTTACAATTCGGTTCAACTTACTATGTCATTAGTTTTTGATTCTATGGCTAATTTTTAAAGTTTTTATGATTAGTGCTGGAAGAATATGATGAATAAACATAGAATTGAAGCTTTAATTTTGATATATGATGATTTTATCAAGTAAAATTGATGGAAATTGATTTTAGGACCTAATTCTAAAAGAGTTTGGAATTAAGGTCTAATACTAAATTTATGATTTTCAAAGGTTATGAAGTAGTTTAAAATGATAGAGAAAAGTATTAAATGAGAAGATTAGCTCAATTGATGGGTTAATTGAGAAAGGACTGAATTGTATGAATTGTGGAATTTGGGACAAAATAGAAATCAACATGTTATACTATAGCAGTTTTGGACAGCAGCAGTTGTCTAAATTTGAAAAATCACCAAAAATGGTAGAAATTTAATTATAAGTTGAATGAGATATAGAATTAAATCTTGTTGAGTCTATTTTCATACAAAAGAAACAAAACAAGCAAAGGAAGTCCACATATTGAGATATTTAATTTTTTGTAAGACTGGTTTAGAATAACCTTGTGATCACCTATTCTTGCTTTATAAATTCACTAAAAATTGTAAAACAATAATTATGAGTTATAATTTATATTTTTGCATTCCTTAGTGATCCTATTTTCATTAGAAATAATTAGAAATACTATATGAAAATCGTACTATGAGATAATTGATTTTTAGTGAAGAGAGGTCAGAGCCGTCGGACTGTGTAACAGGGGAGAACTTAACTAATAAACTGTACTAATTGGCTACACCAAAAATTCTGGAAAAATTATAGTAAGAATATATGGGAGTCTAGTTTCAAATAAAATTAACGGATCTTAATTTGGAGTTCTTTAGCTCAAGATAAAAATAATTTAGTGACTATGACACGGATGGACAGCTTGAATATTCACATTAGTTAATAGTGAAAATTATAGATAATGTTACTTACAAGTGTGTTGTTTATACTAAGGATGTGGATGGAGAGGAGGAAGAGGAAAAATAATATATGAATTACTTGTGTATAAATTGATCACATGCTCGATTATAATTGATAAATGTTGAATTAGAAATGATATAATGTTTTATTTGGAATATTTATTATGAAATTATGATTATCGTTATAATACAAAAATTGAACTTGTGAGTTTATACGGCTAAATTTTAGTGATCATTTGTTAATTTTATGTGCTTCATGATGTGTTATTTCATATGTAATGATGATAAAATCGTGAATAATGTAAAAGCATGAAAACTGAATAAACGATCAAATTAAGCACTTTAATTCAGTGACAAGATGAATTGACGGAAAAGACCATGGTTGAACCATGGCAACAAGTGATAAGTGATAGCTTCGGCTACACTTATCTGATCAAGGACAGGTGAAAGTGATAAGTGGTAGCTCCGGCTACCGATCGATGGAAAGTGGCGACTCGCTACCGATCGGTGAAAAGTGGTAGCTCAAGCACCGATCGATGAATAGTGGTAGCTTCGGCTACAAGTGACAAGTGATTTCCGTGTAAGAACATATCTGGGATATGGCATTGGTGTGATACGTGTTTAAGATGTAAGAGCATAGCTGGGCTATGGCATTCTAGTGACAAGTGATGAATTGACGGATAAGACCATGGGTGATCCATGGCAAAGTGTGAAACATAGGTATGGTATTAACCATACTGAGTTGTGAAACGTAGGTATGGTATCATCCATACTGAGTTGCGAAACGTAGGTATGTTATTAACCATACTGAGTTAATAAACGTAGGTATGACATTTCCCATACTGAGTTGTGAAATGTGGCACTGAGCAACACCGTGTAGCTTGTCATGATCGACAGCTTGTGTGAGCATACCAATTCTATAAGACGTTCACTAATCTGACAAAGTTTGTAAAGTGTTACATGGAATTATGTGATATAACGAAATACGAGTTGATGAGACATGAACATAAAACTTGGTTGGTGAATGAGTTCATTTGTGATTATATATTTGCACACCCTTGAGTGTATTAGCTGTATGAATTGGTATTCCAAATGAGTTAATGAGAAAAATTCTAATATGAAATAATCTGAAATTTGAAATGAAATATTATGAAACCGTACTTGAAATACATTGGTATATCTTGTATATGTTATTTGAGTTCATAATGTGGAAAGTAAATGCATGTGGAAATTTGAGATGATGATATCGGTACATGGAATCTATTGGTGGATACGTACATCCAAATTTATATGATAGATTTTAGTGAACATTGAAATTGGACTCAATAAGTGATTTGTCAATTTAAATTGTGATTGGCAGGAAGAGTTAGTGAGTTGTGTGTCTATGAATTGTTACACATATTTGTCTGAAATACGAGGAAATGGTGGTACTTGGTACGTGGAAATATGAGATTGTGATATATAAAAACATGGAGTATGTTTGATAAATGTGTTTATTCATAATTATAGAACTGTACACCTCAAGTGTACTATTTGTGTAAAGATAATGATTTCAAATTATCTGTAAGTGTTCTGTACTCTTTGGTAATGCATTAAAAAAATATTAATATTTTTTTAAAAATATTTACTAATATTTTAATACTATTCACATAAAATATTTTTTTTAATAATATTTTTTTAAAATGACTAACGAAATTTTAATACTACCTTATTTACATTCCGTAAATATTTATAAAAATATTTATGACTCGGTTTATAACACTGAGATCTCGATACCTCTTTTTCTCTATTTCTTGACCAAATAAATCTTTATAAAACACATTTTACTATTTTAAAAATATGTTAAAAGCTACATTTGGCTCGTAAATATTAAATAATATAGTCTACGAGTTCATTTGTCAAATTTGGTGGTCTCGAACCACTATTTTTGACATCACTGAAATTTGGGCTATTACATTTTACTAGTAATAGTTAAGTTAATTTAAGCAACCTTTGTGATTATGTGTTATTATAATTGTATTGGGTATTAGATGGAACCCATACCAAAGTACAAGTGCCACTTGAGGAGAAACCTAGATATCATACAAGGAAAAATGAGGTAGCCACTAATGTTTTAGAGGCATGTGCACTTGACATGAAATTTACATACGTATTACCTGGTTGAGAAGGGTCGATAGCTGATGGGAGAGTTCTTCTATAAACTTTGAGTAGGAAGAATGGCTTGAAAGTGCCTACTAGTATGTTTCTTTAGGTTGCAATAATAATTATACTTCCTACTAGGCATTTTAAAATGTTACATTCAAATTTTTGTTTACAAAGTAACTTTTAAAATATTTATTATAAATTTTACTATGTTTTTATTACCTTATTGATGCGAGTTACACACATTTAGAGGGGTTTTTAGCACCCTTTAGAGGGCAATGATATCACTTAACTGAGTGGAGATGTGGTTATCAACCACCACCCCTGAAGAGTTTTTCAACATGAAGCATGTTTCTACAAGAAATATAATTGAAAGGTGTTTTGGTCTTTTAAAGATGAGATGGAGTATACTTAAGAGTCATTTTTATCCCATTCGAATACAAATTCAAATTATCTTTGCATGTTACTTGCTACACAATTATATTCGCAAAGGAAATGTTTTATAACCCTTTGGAATGTGATGATGAAGCTTCAAGTAGTGAAGAAGTCGAGGATGTTTATACCCATAAAGCAGTAGTTTCTGGAATTGAACCTATAAATGAGTGGAGCATGTTTAGACAACAACTTGCTACTGAGATGTTTAGCGAGTGGAGGGCTTCTCGATCAGAGAGGTGAAATAATGGAACAAATTAAATTGAGTTAAGTTGTATGAATCTTTAAATAAATGTTGAATTGATTTTAGTTGTTGAAGTGCAAACTATTTTCCATAAATATTTTATTTGTAATTGCATGAAATGTGATGTTCATTAAACTAACTAAGAAATTGATTATGGCAAGTGCACCTATCAATTAATAGTGTAGCTATGGTGTAACAGCCCGATTTAAGGGCTAGTTGGAACAGTGATGTCGGGATCACTAATCCTAGGTTAGAGAAAATTATTTTCATGCTATTTTATGTGTTATAACATGTTTATAAGGGTGCATGAAAGTTTTGGTGCTTTAATTTTAGTGATTTCATGCTTAATCGCGAAAAAGAACTAAATCGTATAAAGTGCGAAAGTTCCATTCTATAGGCTAAAGGTACCAAATAGCCATGAAATGTTAATTAGAGGTCTTTAAAGGGCAATTAGACCCCTTGAAATAGTGTGTCCGGCCATAGGAGACAAAATTTTCAAAGTTGGTAAGTTTGGTGGATTAAATTGATGTTTTATAATAAAATAAAGAAAGGAAAAAGATGTCATCTTTCCTCTCTTCTTCTCCACCGAAATTTTCAAAAAACAAGGGGTGTTTGAAAGCTCAAAATTTCAGCAAGCTTTTCTCCATTCAAGTGACTTTGATGGTATTTCTTGAAGATAATTGTACTTTTGAGACTCCTAAAGCTTAAGCTTTCTAAAGAGGGGACTATTTTGCATTATGGTAAAAAGTTTAGGGATTTGCCATGTGAGCTTTTAAGTTGTTTGTTGCATTTTTATGGAAGAAAATGAATGTTAGGGAGATGAGAAACAACTTTTGTGAAAGGTGTTGTCATGAAAACACCTAATTGGGACTAAAATGCAAAAGTTGTAGTTTGTTCATTAAGGCATGAAATAGTTGGAATTGTGGATAGTTGTAAGATGATTAAATGTTCAGCTAGGCTTGTTTAATAAGAAAATATGATGAAAAGTGATTTACGAGCCTAGGGGCAAAATCGTAATTTTGCCAAAGTATAAGGGCAAAATAGTCATTTTTGCCTAAGTGTAGTTTATGATGTGTTATGATTAATAAGTGATTAAATGAGTAAATTTTATTGTTCTAGATCAAAGAAAACGAGATTCAGACCTAGAATGGGAGAAAAGAGACATATGGACAAATAGGTCCCTTTCTACCCTTTCGATATTGAGGTAAGTTCGTGTGCAAATGTTACAATTGTGTACCAGTTATTTAATATTCCAATGCTGTATGGAATGTATAATTACTTTATGAATGTATTAAATATGTTTTGACGAGATGTCAAGAGAATTGAATCTAAGAATAGTGGGAAAAGCGAATAGCATGATATGATGATAGTTAAGGTCCCGTATAAGACCATATTGGAATATGGCCTCGGTGTGAGATATCGAATAAGACCATGTCAGGGACATGGCATCGATATGTATTTCATGTAAGACCCTATAAGGGGCATGATTTCGATGAGATGTTATGTGTATGAGATTCAAGAGCGTTATTTAACAATTAGAGTGATTCAATAGGTATGTTGAAAATGAGAAAGTACGTGGTTGTACCATGAGAGGTACAGGTATGTGTTAGAGTTAAATTAAGGTGAATTCGATAAATGAGGAACCCATAATGGTTTAAGTGTAAACGGTGCATTTTATATACACATTGTTGTTATTGATTGGTGCATGGTATGATTGAGAACATGTACGTTTCAAGTGGAATGAATTTGATAGTTATTGTATAGTTTCGTATGAATGACGCAATAGTGATGTAAATGTGTAATAACAACACATGACGGTGGGCTAAATGCGATACCACCTTATTACTTATCTACGATGAACTATGTGGGATACCATCGTTTAGATTATTATTTGATGGGCTATGAGCGATACCACCCTATTAAAGATTGATGGTGGGCTATGTGCGATACCACCGTAACTATCTATTTGGTGGGCTATGTGCGATACCACCCTATTAATGATTGATGGTGGGCTAAGTGCGAAACCACCGAGTGATTTGGCATTAAAGTTGGCTTAGTGATAAATCATGATGTGTTGTATCATGAGAAATTATGGTGATAAGTGTAGAGAATGTATGTTAATGGATGAGAGCATTAAGCTCGAGATATGGTTAGAATATGGTAAAAGACGGAATGAGTAAGCATTATGAATGATTGAATGGGTAACCATGAGTTTAAGAGTAAAACTCATTATAATACCTTGTGATTGAGTATAATCAATGAGTATCAATAATTGATTATTATTTGCATATGAACTTACAAAGCATTATTGCTTACTCCTTTTCCTTTCCCATCTCTTATAGGTTAGCTTAACTAGCTCGGGTTGGAGACTGCCGAAGATGTTTTCACACTATCGAGCAGACACTTGGTATGAAATTCAAGTCTTATCGAGATATGGCATGTATAGGGATCTTATTTTAGTTTAGTTTAAGTCATAGTTAATGTGCCAAATGTGTTGGCCTAAACGAGTTATGAGACGATTGTGAATAGCCATAGACTATGGCTCAAGTCGTTTGTAATTGTACTAGAGATAGTTCTCCCTCATGTATGGGATGAAGACTTCATTTTCATGAATCAAATGTGTTAATTCAAGTGTTATAATTGATGATTTGAGAATGTTGTGTGATGGTGTATGTTTATAAGCAAGTTAGGGTGGCTAAATGGCTTAGAAAATGGCCTTGAATTGGTCCACACGGGTAGACACACAGGCACGTGTCTAGGCCGTGTGTGACACACAGTCAGTCCCATGGGTGTGTGACCAGGCCGTGTGTCCTCTGCATGATAGTTTTACAAGTCAATAAGCTTTATAGTAAACACACGGGCAGAGACACGGCCGTGTGTCTCAACCGTGTGAGCGGCACGGCCATGGACACGGGCGTGTGTCTCGGCCATGTGAGATGATGATGTCACAAACAGAATACCCAAGTTTTTACACACGGGCAAGGACACGAGCGTGTCTAGGACGTGTGGAGCACACGGGCCAAGCACATGGGCGTGTGTCCGGCGATGTGAAAACCCCTGTAGGTTTGAAATGAAAATAAATCCCACATGGGGTAGGGACATGGGCGTGTGTGACCACACGGTCTGCCCACACGGGTGTGTCCCATTTCACACGGGCGTGTGGCCCCTGTTTAGGTGAAAATTTTCTAAGTGTTTGAAAAGTTCCGGTTTGGTTCCGCGACATCCCGAGCAGGTGTAAAGGGTCTCGTTGACCCATGATAGGGATGTTACGATGGTGAATGAAAGGTTTTAAAATTGGAGAGAATTTTTATATCCTAAAGTGGAATGATCAAGCAAGTCAAGTCCGGTAATGCCTCATGCCCGGTTCCGACATAGAATCTGGGTAAGGGGTGTTGCATATGGTGAGCATAGATATCGTTTTCTCGAGAACTACAATTACTATTAATTATCACTTTTCTATTATTTAACCTAATAATACAAAATATTGATTAAAATTAAATCAAACTAGCTAAATTCACTAATGAATGCATCGTGGAATGAAACACAAAAACCAATCAAGTATTAACCAAGTAACAAAGCAATACCTAGGTAAGAATCCACCTAGATTTCATCTATAGTTCTCAATCTAATTTATGCAATTTATTTTTTTAGCTCTTTGATCCGTAGAAATCCCTAATTTATGCTAATATCTCTTTCGAGTGTAAGAACAACTAACTCTAAGTTGATTAATTGAAATTTTTTTAATTAAAACCCCAATTATTGCATCAACTGGCTTTATGAATCCCCTTATTAGATTTGGCTCTAATCTAGTAGATTTATGTCATCTTATTTTTAGGATTGCATGCAACCCATTCAATTATGCAATATCTAATCACAAGAATGGTCTATTCAACCTCAAACTTATTCACATCAAACATGGATCAACACTCTAGAATTATTAACCCAAGAATAATTAAGCACTCATAATTAAAATAAAAAAAACTAAGGTTTTATTGCATAAAAATAGAAACCAAACAATAAAATCCATCCTAGAGTTCATCTCCTCTAGGTATTAAGACAATTAGTTCATACTTGCAAGAATATACACCAAAAATACAATATAACCGCTAAAATAAAATAAATCCATAATAACTCCCTTGAAAATCAGCTTGGACTCTTGAATCTTGATGGAGAATTGCTTAGAAATCGACTTCAATGGTGTTCTTTAGGTAATTTTCGTGCTATCCCTTTGGTGGTTGCTCTTTTCTCTTTTATTTCTTTATTTATACCTTCTTAAAGGGCCAAAAAAACCTAAAAATTGTGGCTTCCATCTATTAGCGCACATGGTTCCTGAATCGACACACCCTGGACACACGGCTATGTAGATCACATGGCTGTATGGATTGCCTGTGTGAAACTCTGCTGTAAAGCTTCCGAAATGCTCCAATGTTCTAATTTCCACTGTTTTTCACTCCTATTGCTCCCAAGTGTTGTATTAACCATCAAAACATGAATAAAAAGGATTAGGAGTATGTAATTTACAATTAATTTCACATAATCACCCAAAATGCACAAGAATGAGACAAAAATATATTACTTTTGACACTTATCAAAATAGGTTTATTTGTGATATTTATTTAAGTTTACTCGTATTTGACTATTTGTCTTTATTAGTTATATTTGATTTGGTAATAATGATGTTATATTATATCATTCCACTTTGGCATATATTAGTAGAATGACAAGTGAAGAGGTGAATTTCAAAGGTGATAGTTCAAGTAGCAAGTCCAATAGAAGACATTGGTCAGATGAAGAAGATAGAATGTTGATGCAATGCCTTGTTGAGTTATACCACTTAGGCAACCACAATGCTAATTGTGGATTTAGACAAGGATATCTACCTATGTTGAAAAAAATGTTACAATCAAAACTCCCCCTCTTTGGTTTCAAAGTTAAACCTCACATTGACAATAGGCTAAGAACACTTAGGAAGGAATGGTAAATTGTATATGACATGATATGTGGCAAACATACTAGCGGCTTTGGATGGATGCCACAAGGAAAGTGGTGACAGTTGGGAAACGATGTGAGATGAATTCTTTAAGGTAATTATATAAATTATGATTTTACATAAATTTTATATTTATATTTGATCATGTCACAAGAATGAACACCCATTCAAGACTAAGACACTGTCATATTTCAAAGATCTTGGTATGATATACGGTAAAAATCGTATGAATGGAAAGGATACCCAAACAGTAGCCGACATTATTGAAGATTTGGAAAGGGAGGAGAATGACACTAGTGGAACTGATAACATTGAAAATGGTATAGGTGTGGAAGAAGATGGCTTTACTCTCTGAAAATGTTGGCTTGTCAATGAATTTTGAGGATAATAGCCATTCAAGGTCCCTATCTACTAGTAGAACCAAGATTAAAAGGGTCGATGGAACTGGAAAGACCAAGACAAGTATGAATACTAGTGATAAGGCTGAGTTTTATGGAATTGCTGAGATATTGGGATACAAAGTGGTTGAGGCTACAAAAGAATTAGCAAAGAGCTTAGGGACAGAGCACTTGATCACTCAGAGGCCTATGCAACTTTTGGATGAATTGATGAAAATTACAAGATTGTCCTAAACAGAAAAAAATTGTTGCTACAAGGAAAATTCTTAGGAATCCAATTAATATACTCGTTTTCTTCAATATCCCAGATGAACAAAAAGAGATGTGGATGAGAGGATTATTATTCAAGGAAAGTTAAGTACCTAAAATTTCAAGTAAATGAACTAACATTTGTGTTATCTTTTGGTAAGTTCTTTTTCTATAGGTGGTTGATATGTAATGCGGTTTTGCTAAGAAATTCCGCTAGGAAACTAGCATTAAATATGCTACATAAGTTAAACATTAGTATATTTTGAAGCTAATATTATCTTATTAATTAATACATGTATCACTTTTAAGTTACTTTTTTTTAAAAGTAACTTTTAAGTTAAATTTTATTTTTATATTAAGTAGTCTATTTGTTGGATAGTATATCGAAGCATATGAACATGTGAATTTATGGAATATCCGTTGATTTTAGATATTTATGTGATGCTATTACCAGTTTTAGGTTAATTATTTGAAAAGTAAATTGGACAATGATTTTATTTTAATTAATGATATGGTTTTTAATGTAAATTTAATTTTCCCGATAAACATTAGTTCATAATATTAAGTAGAATAATCCTTTTTTTTATATTTTTCTGCAAAAGAAGATTCAGATTAGAACTATTTTGAATTATATATATTTTTTAATTGTGATTTTATTGTCAAATTATTGTTATATTGTGTAAAAAAATTATTAACATTGGTTAAATACAATTTTAGTTATATTACACTAAACTATTTTTTTAAGTATAATAGTGTTGTTAAGAAAAACATAATAATCATAGTGAAAACAATGAAATAAATATGAAACTAAAAAATTTGAGGGTAAAATGGTACATCGATAAATAACGTTTATTTTTTAATATTTAGCAAACACAAAATAAGAAAAGTAATAGATATCACAATTTTTACAACTAAACACTTTTATATGATACAAATATCACTCCTCTTTTATATCCACTATACCGAGCAAAATATTAGTTTTTTTTAATATTTTATTATACTCATATAAGACACTTGTCAACCTCTTAATATTTTATTATATCCATATAATTTCCCTATGTTATAATTTATACTATTATTTTCATTATACTATTATTTTATGGGTAAAAAAATTACTTTTATTTGTTTCAGGTTATATTTTAATCACTTATATTTGAAATGTTACGTTTTAGTCACTTATGTTATCGTATTGCAACATTTTAGTCACTAAGCATTAATTGCCGTTAACAATGTAACAGTAACCTGATGTGGCATGTTAAATCATTATTTCAAATGAAAGTTTTAGGTAAAATTATACAATTGGTCCTTAAACTTTCCTTTTTTTTTTTCTTCTTTATTTTCCATTATTTCTCTTTCTCCATTTGTTTTCCTCCATTCTCCATTTCTTTTTCTATGTTATCTATTTGTTAGAACTAGTCCCTATACTTTTACTTTTTGGAACAATTTCAATTGGGAAGATCAATCAAAGAGAGGGAGAAGCAAAAGAGAATGAAAAATAAAGAAAAAAAAAGAAAGTTAAAAAACATAAAAGAAATAATTAAATTACTCAAAAAAATATAGAGACCAATTATATAATTTAACCTAAATTTTTTATTTAAAATAATGATTTAACATGCCACATGAGTTTACCATTACACCATTAACTACAGTTAACGACTCAATGACTAAAATATTACAATACATTAATATAAATGACTAAAACATAACATTTCAAACATAAATGACTAAAATATATAATGAGATTATCTTATTGTTACTAAATTTCGACACATAATATAATACACCTTTAGTTAGAAATGAGAAAATTGATGTAACTAAGATCTATAAAATATTTTGATTATTTCATATTACATAAAATAAGAATATATTATTAAATAAATAAAAATAATTAATATTGATTAAAATAATTAAACACGTAAATAATCAAATAAAAAACTAAGTAGTTCATTCTTATAATCCATTTTCACTGCTAAATAAAGAAGCGTGGAGATGTTCGAAGGGTATCAATAGCATAACTTTTCTTCTATATGCCGAAACACGTTCGTAAGTGAAAAATAAAATAGTATATTACAGTGGTAGATTTTGAACACACAGTGGGTCTATGTGGCAATTGCAGCATTTCCACACGAACTAAATGTTTTCTATTTCACTTTAATGTATCGATGAAATTTAGTAGCATCAATGCTTCTTCCATGTCAGAGACGAAAGTTGCAGAAATTGTTTTCATTTTAACTTCATTGAAGCAAATGAAGTTGCCAAGTCCATGGCCTCCTTAACATGTGAACCATCCGTTCCCTGAAATGGAAAAAGCATATTCCGTAAATTAAAAACAATGGAACATGCGAACAAACTCAAATTTATGAGAAAAATGCGAGAATTTCTCACAGCAACCAACTTCCGAGCATCGAGTTACTAATACTAACCTGTCCTGTAGCAAGACCGCCCTTGCCTTTGCCACACCTCCCCTTTAGAGGCCCTAGGGCATTTGTCAACCACTCTGATACTTCCAATAGTTTGCTCTGTTCAGATTTCTCGGGTACACCAGCATAAACGACAGCCTTGTTTGTGGTTTCGTCGATACTGAAAACCATAACCGGCATACCCTGTTCATTATATGGCAACATTTAGCATAGATGTGTGAAGCAAACTTTGATAAAAGATACGATTAATTGAAAAAGAAGAAAGGTCAGAATTTGCTTGAAACCTTTTGTTGAATAACTTTTGAAACCGCTTCGCGGAGAGCAGCTGCATCTAAACCAACATCAATACGAGTGACACAGAAAGTCTTTCCCTCTTTGGCAGCAACTTCAGCCAATTCGGTTGCTGTCGTGACAGCTCTCTGCATATTTTGTTCAGCAATCTTCTTTTGTGCTTTTTTCAGTTGATTCTGATAAAACAAATCAATTTAGAAGGCATTCTAAGACCATCATATAATTGACCAAAAAAAAAAAGCTTTACTGTTGTAGCAACTAAACGAGACTATATTTGGACTATTGTTGCTGAAACTCAGCGTCATGTCCTCATATCCACATCATAATTTAGCATCTAACGGATCTAAAATGCAAATTAGGGAAAATATCCAGTCAAAGAAAATAGGTGATAATTATTAATTAACTGCAAACAGGTGATACCTGAAGTTGTGCAATTTTGGCCCTAATATCAGCTTTCTGGGCAGCAGGAATTGATGCAGAATCCACAGTAGTTTTTAGAGAAGCCACTTTCTGTAAAGATGCAAAATGAAGTTTGAAAAAGGCAAAAGAAATTAAAAATTAAAAAAAAGGCGGCAAAATATGGTATATATTCCTTGTACAATGTTTTTGTTTAACATAGATAATGGGCTCTTAAATAGAGTACATTATCACCCTATGTATGATAGGAAAAAAAGAAACCAAGCATTTTACCCTCTATCATGGTTTAAGTAAAAAAAAACATGAACTTAAAAATTGCATATTATGCATAAGAACACACAATACGAGATATATATCCACTAAGCTGTTACATGAACAACCTATTTACTTTCAGTATGAGATAACGAGGTTTAATATCTGAAAATACCCATTATCCAACCATGACAAACTAAAGGCACATTTCTATGGTCTTTTTACCGGTTCAGAAGGAAGCAAGAGCACATCTAAGAAACATGACAAAGTCCTAAAACAAGTTCATGAAAATGGCATAAACTGAACTGTAAACGCAGCATTTAAGATATATGAAACAAAAACCATTGGAGTCACCTTCAAGCAGAACAATTAGAGTAAAATAGCAACATAAAACAAAAATGGTGAAAGGAATTGATAAGAAAAACTTTCAAGAATTGAAGTCTTATAGACCAAGTCAGATAAACAAACCTTTTCCAGCAAGCTTACTTCCATATTGGATGCATCATCTACTTCCTTCAAAAGCAGGCCACCCAATTCCATTGCCTTCAAAGCACTATCAGTGGTGACAGCAGTTATCCTTCGAACTCCTTTAGCAATTCCCTCCTCAGATAAAAGAGCAAATGCCTTTGCTTCCCGTGTATTTGTTATGTGTGTACCTACAAAAATCCTCGGAAGTCAGCTTCAACACAAAATTCATAGCAAGGCTTCTAGTGAACTCATTTAAATAAAGACATTAACCTCCACATAATTCCGATGAAATTGATGACCATTCTTTGTTTTCTGGATCAGCAAGAAGGTCCTCCACTTTTTTACCAACTGCCACTACTCTAACTGGATCAGGATAAACCTGCATTGGAAATATAACAAAAACATAACTTCTCAAAGGAATAAGCAAAGCCAAATTAGAAAACCATAAGAACAAAAATGCTTAAGCTTACTTCTCCAAAGACAGCTCGCAAACCGTTGATACGCTTGGCTTCAGCAAGCGTTACCTCCTTTGAATATACATCTAACTCAGATTTTATTTGCTCATTCACAATAGCTTCAATTTTTCTCAAATGATCAGCATTGATGGCTCCATCTCTGTTTGGATCTGATAATATTGGATCAAATTTTAGCGTACTGTTATAAAGCATACCACAAACTAAATCGCATAACAATTAGAGGTGCTATTGGATAAATTGAAAAAACGCAACAAAAGAATTACTGTTCAACTTTTAGTTCAGAAAGTTCAAGGTACAGTATCTATGATATAAAAATTCGTTGGTATGGTACTGAAAATTAAATGCCGAGTATATTGCTTATTTGAATCTTTTGTAATAGTTTAGAAAAATTGAACTCCAAAATAAAAATGAAGTACTGATATAAAAATTGGTTGGTATGGTACTAAAAATTATGTGATTTTATAAGTATTTTGCATTGGTAAAATTTAAAAAGGAAAATATTTGAGATAAATGTAACTACAAAAATATATCTTTCCTTGAATTGATTTAACTTGAAAATTCTTAAAAAGGAAAATATGTGAGATACATGCAACTAAAAAAACTTATTTTTCCTTAAATTGATTTAACTTCAAAATTCTTAAGTGGTTTTTAGAAATGATAGAATCATTGCAGATTTTATTTTTCAATGGTTTAAAAATTTGCAACAGTTCACCAAACACAACCTGTATTGAACTTACCATGGGAAAAATCAAATCTCAATTTTTCAGGAAGAACAATGGAACCCTTCTGGTCAACATGATTACCAAGCACTTCCTACATTAAAATCATACGAATGTGAATCATGGAAAACTACTAAGAAATACAAGAACAAAAACTACTAAAGAATCATGAATATCAGTATATTAAGTTTGAGTTGTACCCTAAGAGCGAAGTTCAACATATGCGTGCAAGTATGGTTAGGAGCAATCAACCTCCGCCTATCATAGTCAACCTGTAGTAGTTTAAAGTTTATGGATAATGAAAAAGTTGCCAATAAAAAGAAACAAATCATTTTACAGATAAGAAGAAATAAGAGGTAATTTGAAGTTTATGTTTTTACCTTACAAGTTACTTTATCACCAACAGAGAATTTGCCAGAAACTCCAGAAAGAGAACCAATATGAAGTACAAAACCTCCAAAAATTTGAACATTACATACTTGGAAGGAGCCAAAGGAACCATCAAGATATCCGGTATCAAAAATCTATATCCACAAGAAAATATGTCAGATGAATAAATAAATCACAACAAAGGAAAGCAATCACTTGACTAGCATCCCATTCCTTCTGGCATTACTTCCTTAGATATAGATGTTAATGTACTTCAGTATCAATGAACATATGCACATTTCTAAGCATAGAATCATATAAAAAATATATACATGCATATTGCATATATATTACCTAAGGAAATAAATACAATATACGTGTATATTACCAAAGGAAATCTGGAAGAGATGCCCAAATCATAATTGCCTTTCTTCTTTTTCTATTTTTAAGAAACTTCTCAACTTATAAAGTTATAACCAGCATGAAGTTAATTCCCTGTAAAACCCACCATAGCCATCTACAAAACCTTGACTCCCAGATCAAAGCATGTAAGCAACCACCAAATTTCAATCCGAAGACTAATTTACTTGCCCATAACCCTAGGCTAGCAGGCTGGTTTTTTATTTATCTTTTGCATTTAACCTTTAACCTACAACATTCAACATTTTCCTTCTTGAATCAATCACAAAACATTTCCGAACCAATACAGGCCCAAAATCATAAAACTTATCGTTCACATTGTAACCAATATATTTCAAACCCACAGCAACCTACACACCGGTTCATACAGACCCAAAAAAGTAAATTGATAACATCACTAGGATAAAAAAACTTCACTTAAGTTAAATACCTGACCACCTTGCTCAGCATAGAAACTCGTAGATTCCAAAATTATGCCAACATCATCACCAGCAGTTGCATTTTCCGTAAACTCAGAGCCATTGTATATGGCCTTTATTACACTTTCATGGGGCTGGAAAAAAAACATGGGAAACATCAAGTCATGGATGGAATACTCCATCATCAAAAGCATGCAGCCAAGAAACCAAACAGTAAAAAGCTAGAATAGAAAAGTCTTCAAGCCTCAAAGGCTCATAGCCCACTAAATAGCAACACCTCTGGCAGAGAACTTTTAAATTCAGGTTATGCAGGCAAAAGGTACATGACTCCTCCTTAACATAAAGAAGATGGTAATCTAATTACTTAAAAAGAGATACATTACTACATATCAATAGAAAGAAAGAACTTTTACAACAAAGAAAACTCCTAAGCATTCCAATAATGTCGTCAAATAAGATGAAAAAGGAGATATCTTACAGACTAAACTTTTTATTTTTCAATTCTAGATTCTAGAGAAAAAGAGTAACTTAAGGAACATAGCCTTTCTGACACCATAAGCAATAGATGATTATTTCACTCTAATATTATCAGTCATCAAACAGGACAAGTAACTGTTTCAAGACTGAAATGAAAGTTAAAAAACCAATAAACAAAGTTTCTTTTTTTAAATAACAAATATAAAATTGTCAATATCCTTCCAACACTTCACTAGAATTTTCACTATTATCTAATAGATCTTATCAGATAGAGACAAATCTTTTCCCAACATGATGTAGCTGAAATACAATTTCTCTCAACAGCCAACAACTAATTAAACTTTCAATACTTTCACTAGCCAAAATCATATACCAGATTAAATGACATCTAACTTAAGTGCCATCTAAAGATGTATGCAGACCTGGAACCATACGAATTTGAAGGAATCATCTGTTGTAGACACTCCCTTCTTGTGCAGCGCAGAGGTAGCATCAGCATCCATGACGATAGCACCACCAGCTTGCTGGAAAGAAAGCTTCTATTAGCATAAAATATGGAGAAAAAACTCAATTACTTGAGCACTCCTTTCTAAGATGCATTCCCTTTTGACTGTTCTCAGGTTTTTGACGCATCAAATTTTCTTTTAGGTTACAATACAGTGTCAGCTGTCTAATAATGCCTAGCATCTTTTACTTTATCACTAAAAAGAGCAAAGAGAAAACAATATAGCTGTTTATAGACAAAAATGTCCATGGAATACACAAATCAAATTCCTATTACCTTATTTCTGGCACTCCTTGACTTTTCTCTAGCCTCATCCATAGCATTATTGAAACCATCAACATCTACTATCAACCCTCTTTCCTCTGCCATCAACTGCAGCAAAAGAAAATCAGGATGGAGAGGCAAATAGATTTATATATAGAAAAGAGAACCAAGTTCACCTGTCTACCTGAGTTAAATCTAATGGAAACCCATATGTGTCCCACAAGAGAAATGCATCCTGGAAAGAGAAAAGAAAAAAGACCCAACATATTGTAAGACAGCCACTGGTCCATGTAAAGGAAGTGAAGACTTACCAAATCCATTCTTTTCAGGTTTCACTAGACTAGAATAAAAAATAAAATAAAAAAGTTCAAAATTCAAATGGATTATACACACATATACAAATGCATATATCATCTACTTCTGCAAGCAAGTTGATAAAATTTCTCAAACACTATTCCTCAGAGCAATCAGTATCATTGAAATTCAACAAAAATCTTCTGAGAGATTGTAGAAGTAAAAATAGCTCAACAACCAGCTTGGAAAGGTAGATTAAAGCTTCTCTCATAAATCACTTTTAAGTGAAAAATATAAGACAAAATTGCATAATTTAGACAATTATAGACTGCATAATGCATTGATAGTGCATGTTGCCCTCAATGATAGAAAAAGATAAACTGAAATATACTTACCTGCCCACTTAATATCCTCCCTTGAACATCCTGGGCTGCCTTCTTAAATTTCTCGATTCCCTGAACATAGGTCAATAATTATTCATGATTATCATTGAACATGCTGGCAATACATCAATCATTACAGGAAGATCATATCTAAAAACAATTAAGCAACATGGCTAGATAGAAGGAATCAAGAAAAGCACTTGATTGATACCAAGATTTTAAAAATCAAAATTATAACTTATTATCGAAAGCAACCTATCCCAAACCATGTTTTCCATAGTTGGAAGGGCATTTGACATTGTAGAAACATGTGTAAAAAAAGAAAACAAAAAGATATATTGGGATGAATGAAATTCATGATACGCCCTGAGCTCACACACTCACCTTCACCAAAGTCTTGCCAAAGCTTGCTTCTTCCGCAGCAATTATGTCCCCAATTCGTGCCTCATGCTGCTTTAACTCTGGGAAAACATCACCCATGACTTCCACCACAATCCTTACAAGCCTGGATTCAAACAATAATCACTAATAACTAATAAAGACCAATTATAGGTTAATGACAAGAGTGTTAAGCTAATGCTACAAAACCTTGACAAATGAATGTTTGATAAAGCTAATAATCTTAATTAATTACTTGAATCTCATAGTCCAGACTTGAGGCAGTTTATTAAGATAATAACCTCACTAAATTCAAAAATATTTTTTTTATAATTCTCTAGGGCCTAACAAATATATAAATTATAGTTCCTAAAAAGAAAAAAAGAAAGTTCATATAATACTATAAAAAAATTTTCACCTAAGTTTTACCTTCTCATTTAAGCTCTTTCTCAAAATATGCATCTAGAATTAGTTTTTTCTCTATGTACATAAACCAAACTGCACCTACTCCTTAATCTTTAAAATGCACATACCACATTACTTGAAATGCCTCGTTTGGAGAGTGCGTTAGTTAAGCTCGATTGTCATCGGGATCTTGATAATCATTAGTAGGAATATTCATGACCCTTTGAATACTTTTTTTTCATCTACAGGTGATCCCATTACTATAATCTATATCCAGTGTTTTTCATTTATATGTCATTCATTTATCTTAGTAAGAAAATAATAACATACATGTACAAGGGCAGAAAACATAAATTTATTTATAAGTTAATAAATATTAACTTATCAATAAATGAATAATTCATTCAATTATAAAAAATTAAATAACCTCTTTAAAATAATATTTGTGCCTAGTCCCCATAGTATTTTTTCATAGGGTTTTACTCTGAAAAACTGCTTTAATAGCTCAAGGAGATATAAAGTGCATTATACATTTCAATTATTAACAAAAGAAAAACAGAAAAATATCAGTTGTTCCTACCTGCTGAAAAAACCCTCAGGAGCTTTCAAGACCTCACTGCCATAGCGAACAGCACGGCGAAGAATACGTCTTAAGACATATTCACGTCCCTCATTGCCTATCCATCAAACACAAACATCATGAATCAGCTTTAGAATACTATACATTGTCTCTACACAGAGAAATATCAGGTGGGTAATACATGAAACAATTACAAACCATTCCTATGTAAACAAACCTATACTTCACATCCCTAGTTACATTAAAATACATGGACCAGATGTAAATGATAAGGTCTTCAGAATAAGGTGCTCAGCATTTAAATAGACTTCTAAAGTAAAACAACTATCAAGCGCTGAAATTCAACAAATTCTGGAGGGAAAATGAACATCAAAAGGAAGAAAGAAAAATACGCTATCATACAGTATAAACTTGGAGAGAGAATTTATCATTGTCAGTCGACCCTGAAAACTAATATGTTCAATTATTACAAACACCATAGCCCAACAGCCACACCCAGAGCTGCTCTTAACAAGATAAGATAACACAATCTGACAGCGCCTAAAACTGAGAGCAAAAAGGAGCCCACAATCTCCTCCACACTGTAATATACTGTAATAGCAGATGCGAATGGAAATTAAAAATATAAGTCAACTATGGATCACCATTAATTACAGTATAAACACATACATTCACAAACATGCAATCAAAGACAGTCATCCAAAAAGCCTACCCAACAAACATGAAGACAAAACTTTATTTCTAAAATGGACGACCAACATACAAAAGAATACCATTGAAACTAACCAAAAAATTTAAACAAACATTCAACAAGAAGCCTCAAGTCAGTATCTACCTGGAGAAGCACCATCAGCAATGGCAAAAGACAAAGTTCTAATATGATCAGCAACAACCCTATATGCCATGTCAACTTTGTCAATATCATCAGGCCCAACTTTTCCAGAATATGAGCGTGCCCCTGTGAACTGTTGGAAAAATCACCAATTATGCATTCAATTCTCCTCATTCTAGCATCAGTTACAAAACCTTTAAATAAACAAACCAATTTGAGCCAAGTCAGATAAACTGGAAAAAAAAAATTCTCAATAGCTTCAGAGTTTGCAAATTCTGTATTTAACATAATAACTCGATAAAAAGTTAAGAAATCATCAAGTGTTCAAATATTTTATCAGACTAGTAACTAAGGAATATATTCTCTAGCATAGATGGAAAACAGAGGTATATAAGTCATTAAAGCGCTGGTGAAGATAAAGAGAAGAATCATTACTTTTCCTTTCTATGGAACATTTACAAGAATTACAGTTTCAAGAAAAATATAAAACTTAGGGAAAGAAAAGAATTGTATCAAGGTCAGACCATCTCTAACACACAGCACATGAACTAGCGTCAACGGGCACATTTGTATATACACATTCAGAAACTTAAACATATGATTAATCATGATATCAATTAAAAAGAAACATGTATAAAATATAAACTAAAAAATACATCGGCGTCATCATCTAACCTGTTGGATAACATCAAAAATCGGCAAGAACACATCAGTATCATAATTGCTCATTTTGTTCTGAAGTACTGAAGTCAATCTCTCAAACCCCAACCCAGTGTCAACATGCTTTGCTGGAAGAGGTTTTAGAGAGCCATCGCTTTCCCTATTAAACTGTATAAGAGTAATGCAAAAATCAGCAGAAAACCTTCTGGAGACTACCATGTTGGTAATAAAGGCTGGCATGACATGCTAGCACAAAAGTTACTGCAGTTCAAGAACTCTCTGTATTGCCCCAAACAAACACCATACTAACCACAGAAGCACCCACATATGCAAGCAGGCTAAATTCTGGGATAACTATGAAAATTTAACAACAATTGACTGGATGCATATGAGATAGGTTAATTAACAAAAATGGTGAAAGGATAACCATTAATACAAAAAGTGTACCTGAATAAAAACAAGGTTCCATATCTCAATGCATGTTGGATCATCATTATTCACCAATGAAGCAGCATCGCGGTTGCCTACTCGATCATAGTGAATTTCAGTGCAAGGCCCACAAGGACCTGTATCACCCATCTCCCAGAAATTGTCCTACAGAAAAAGATAAAACCAATTAGATAGACCATAGTACCTATTATTCACATGTTATCCCCAAATTAAGATAAGTTATTTCCTTTCTTCAACTAAGCCATAAACAGATTAAAATCTCAATCATACGATTCAACACAACAAAATGCAAATGCTCGCATGAACACATATAAGGGTATATGAAATCCAAATTAAAATTCAGGATAACTCTTAAAATATACAAGTAGCACCATGAAAAACTTGGTTTATCAGCAAAGAAGAGTAAATAGTAATCATGTAAAGGAAGATTTCCTATATACCCTCAAGATAGCAGAAAATTTTAGACTTCTCATGCCCAATATGTAGAAAGAAGAGAAATACATCATGTTACATGTACACAAACACAAAGGTTAAAAAAGACCCAAGGAAAAACGTACTTTGCAACCAAATGGCAGTACACGTCCAGGGGGTAGAAACTTCAGCCATATATCTCTAGCTTCATTATCAGGTGGAAGACCAGAGCTTGCATCACCACCAAAGTAAGTGGCATAAATCCGATCTGTAGGCAGACCATAAACCTGCAGTTCAATAAACAAGTTGGAAATTTGTGAAAAGATATTAAAAAGCAGCTCAGCATATCAACCATACAAACACTCAGCATTCCAAACCCAAACTGATCAAATCCCTGGCAAATTAGCTACATAAACAGAATATCATAAGATATGATACACACATTTAGAAACTACTTACATTTTGCAATATCGATAGCAAAAAACGCATAAAATATATACCTTAGTGAGGAGTTCCCAAGCCCACTCAATTGCTTCCTTCTTGAAATAATCCCCAAAAGACCAATTTCCTAACATCTCAAAGAAGGTATGGTGATAAGTGTCTTTTCCTACATCATCGAGATCGTTATGCTTCCCGCCAGCTCGAATGCATTTTTGAGTGTTGCACGCCCTGGTGAGCTTGCTCATAGCAGTGTTCGGATCCACAGTCCCCAAAAAGATCGGTTTATACTGGTTCATACCTGTCCAGTCACAACAAAATACATATATAGTCAAATCAAAATATTTTTAACATAAATTTAGTGGACCTCTATAGTATTATAAAAAGAAAGTAAATTATGAACAAGAAGCTCAGTATCACGGAGTTGGGACTTGGGAAATGATACTTCTTTGCACGCAAATCAACAAAACAAATATAACAAAGAAAAAGAAATTTAAAAAAAAATTAAGCAGCGGTCGATTCGTCTGTTTAAAGTCGTAACTACAACTAAATTGAAAATCGAAAAAATAAAGCGTACCGGCATTAGCGAACAAGAGAGTAGGATCATTGTGAGGAACAACGGGACTAGACTTCCAATAAACGTGATTTTTGCCTTCGAAGAACTTGATGAAGGTGTCTCGAACCTTCTTCGCAGGCCACTCTACCGCCGGCGGGTCAACACCCGGCATCGTCGCGGATTTGGGGAGTGACGAAAATGAACGAGGTGGCGAAGGATTGCCGATGAAGGCAGATAGATAGCTGAATAGCCTGGATACCCTAAGTCTTGGCGCCGCCACTAGACAAGGATAAGCAAGACCTAGAATATTATCACAGAGGAGACCGGCCTTGCCCTTCACTCATATTCTAAAGCTAACTAATATTTTATCCACACGCGCTAGCTTCTGCGAATATGAATATGGATATGATATTTTAATTTTTTTGGATTGGATTAAATTGTTTTTAACAGTAAAGGGGCAAAGAACTCTTTTTGCTAGAGTGAATATTGCTGGATATTGGATTAAATTGTTTTTAACAGTAAAGGGGAAAAGAACTCTTTCTGCTAGAGTGAATATTGTGAATATTTTACCTATAAAGTCCCTTTTCAAAGTATATTTACGCTAATGGATCAATTTTTGTATTATTTATTGAAAATGGCTAAAAATGATAAAACGCGTCAATTTAGAAGTGTTTTTGGGTAAAATTTTAGCAAAATATACCCTTGGGAGAGCAATTTTGTCATGTCAGCATAAAACGCGCTGATATAGACGCGATTTGCTGACGTCGCAAAATCACTCCCCTAAGGGCACATTCTGCTTCAGATTTTTTTTCCCAACGGCTACTTTATTTTTTGACCGTTGGGGGGTCCAACAGTCAAAAAAATTCTATAAAAACCCTCCCTCCTATTTTTTTCACACTTTATTTCTTCAAAAATTGGCAAAAAACTTTCAAATTTCTCCCTAAATTTCTCAAAGCTCTCAAATTTCTACTTAAATTTCTCAAAGGTTTCTTTAATTAATTATTTCATTTTTTTCTAAATTAGTATTATTTTTTTATAATTTTAAAAATATTTGATCGTGTTAGTAATGGTCGGAGAACTAATCCGTCTCTATTATAAAAATATCTCTGTCGAACAAATGAAAATGGTAAGGGTTAATTTTAATTTTTGAATATTATTTAATATTTTTTTCTTTTATGTAATTTTAATTAATTTTTTTATAATTTTTTATAACAGTCTTGTAACACCTCTTACCCCGTATTCAACGCCAAAACCGGGTACGAGGCATTACTGGACTTAACTCCCTTGAACGTACAACTTTGGGCTATAAAATTTCATTCCAACTTAAAACTTCCCATTTACATTCATATCATCCTTATTATGGGCCTACGAGGCCTTAAACATGCAAATGGTGGGTCTCGGAATCAAACCGGAAACTTTTGTAAACTTATAAAAATTTTGCCATAACAGGGTCACACGCTGTGTGAAATGGGACACGTCCGTGTGGGAGGCCATGTGGTCACACACGCCCATGTCCCCAACCCGTGTGGGATTTATTTTTCATTTCTAACCTAAAGGGGTTTTCACACGCCCGTGTCAATGGCCCGTGTCCCTTACACGGCCTAGACACGCCCGTGCCCTCACCCGTGTGTAAAAAACCTGGGTATTCTGTTTGTGATGTCAGCAACCATATATGGGGCACACGCCCGTGTGTCTAGCCCATGGTCGACACTGACTTTCAACACTAACATGCAGGGGACACACGGCCTGGTCACACACCTATGAGACTGACCGTGTATCACACACGGCCTATACACATGCCCCTGTGCCTACCCGTGTGGACAAGAACAAGACTATTTGCCAAGCTATTTTTATCACCCTAATCCATGCAACATCAATCACATTCTATCATTTACCAAGCAACTCAATCATGCATCATACACATTCATGAATAACCTCATCTTTTCATATATTAATAACAATAAGCCATCAACTATGGCTATTTACAAAGGTTCATCTTTAAAGAAGCCAACACACTTGGCCAAAATAACAAGACATAACACTAAGCCTAGCCCCTATACATGCCATACACAAAATGCTAAGATTAAATATACCGAGATGAGCTGATAGTGTGGGTGATCTTCTGATTATCTTCGTATCCTGAATCGGCTCTTTGACACTATAAAACAAGGGAAAAGAAAGGGAGTAGCTTTAAGCTTAGTAAGTTTACATGCAAACAATAAACATCACAAATATATGCTATTCAATCAATAATATCACATACTAAGCAAGAACAATTCACAATCCCATAATCATGCTTACTCATTCCATCTCTTACCACATTCCAACCATATAACAATTATATTGCTCACATTTACTTGTACACATTCCATGCACTCATCACCACAAAGCAACATGAAACATTTACTTATACAATTTCTCGATGAACCCCTCAGAATAGTGCTAAGTATTCAGTGGTTTCGCACATAGCCCACCATTAGTCAATAATAAGGTGGTATCGCACATAGCCTACCAACAAGAATATTTACGGTGGTTTCGCACAAAGCCCACCAAATGGTAATATAAACGATGGTATCGCACACAGTCCATTGTGAATAAGTAATAAGGTGGTATCACACATAGCCTACCAAAAAGGATATTACGGTGGTATTTTTCCTCATTTAAATATCTATTCCGAGGTTCATACGAGGATTACTCATTATTTATCAATATCAATATCAATCAATCACAATCATAATTGATCTCATTCATACAGTGCACCAATAAGTAACAACATATGTATTAAAGATGTATCGTTTACACATAAACTTACCTCGGTGCAAAATGTATTAGTCGATGACTTAGTCTGTAACCTTGCCTTTTCCTCGGTTAAGGTTGTTTCCGCGTTCTTCTTGATCTATAATAATAAAATTCACTCATTCAATTACTTTATAATTCATTATACATCAAAATTTCTACTTAGGCAAAAATAACCATTTTGCCCTTATACTTTGGTAAAATTATGATTTTGCCCCTATACTCGTAAATCATTTTTCATCATATTTTCTCATTAAACAAGCCTAGATGAACATTTATTTCTCTTACAACAACTCACAAAACCAATTATTTCATGCATTTATTACACAATTTCCACTTTTACAAATAAGTCTTATTTAGGTGTTTTCATGGTAACACATTTCACAAAAGTTGTTCCTTAACTCACTAACATCCATTTTCTTCCATAAAAACTCAACAAACAACATGAACACTCTCATCGCAAGTCCTTAAACTTTCATCTATATTGCAAATTAGTCCCGTCATTAGCTAGCTTAAGCTTTGGGATTCTAAAAGTACAAAAATTATAAAAAAAGACCCATAGAATCACTTACTTGCAAGGGATTTGTTTTGCTGAAAATTTGAACTCCAAGAACCCTTATTTCCTCTCAATTTTCAGCGGTAGAAGAAGCATGAATAGTAAATGATATCTCTTTTATTCATCTTATTTTATTTATTTTTTTATCACCTAATTTCACCAAATTTTGACCAAAATTTAATGCTCTTGTCTCTCTTGTTTCCTATGGCCGACCAACACACCCTTAATGGCCTAATTGCACTTTAAGGACCTCTAATTTAATATTCTATGGCTATTAGACACCTCTACCTTGTATAATAGAACTTTCGCACTTTATGCTATTTAGTCCTTTTTCATAATTAAGCATTAAATTGCTAAAATTAATACACCAAAATTTTTATGCATCCTTATAAACATGCTATAACACAAAAAATAATATCAAAATAATTTTCTTCAACCTCAAATTAGCGGTCCCGAAACCACTGTTCTAACTAGCCCCAAAATCGAGCTGTTACAAGTCTATAGATTAGGTGTTACAATGTTATATTCATAATATGTTTGATCCTCCATCACCGTTGATAGAAAATTACTTAAGAGAAACAGGTTTTTGGCACGTGGCCACTATAGGCCAGGGGTGCAAGTTGGACCCAAAACTCATCAACGTATTAATAGAGAGATAGAGACCTGAGACGCACACATTCCATCTTCCATGCAGAGAGTGTACCATTACTTTGGAAGACGTGCGGTTATAATTGAGATTGTCGGTGGATGGGTCCGCACTCACTGAGTCCGTTCAATCTGCTAATTGGGGGGCCATATGCTATGATATTTTAGGTGCAATTTTGGATAATATTTACGAAGGTTGGATCGAGATGGGCTGGTTACGAGACACATTCACGGAGCTAGGGAATGATTCGACTGAAGTAGAAAGAATACGATATGCTCGGGCATACATCCTTGAGATGATTGGAGGTTATTTGATGCTAAACTTGTCAAGAAACCTCGTACATCTGAGGTGGTTACTGAAACTCATTGATTTTAGAGTATCTGGCGAATTTAGTTATGGGTCTGCCGTGTTGGCAACATTGTACTGGGAGACATGTGGGGCGACACCACCAAATAAAACCAAAATCGGAGGTTGCTTATCACTACTACAATCATGGGCTCGGTTTCGTTTTCTATTTTTACGTCCTCGAGTGAACCACCCATATACATTCTCACTCATAACGAGTTAAAATTTATATTTGATTTTACAATTATTACATAGATTTAAAACATAATTATATGTTAAAAATTTATTTAATTAGGTGGAACTATTCGGTAAGCTATGTTAGAATACCTACCGCTCTTGAAGATATACGGCTTCTATTAAACCAACGGTCGAAAACGCAAGTAAGTATTAAATAAAATATATATACACAAAATAGTCGTTTCATATTTAGTATTTAGTATTATGTTTATAACTAATATTTTTATCACATTCATATAGTTTCAATGGACACCATACGAGGATCCGACAATCCGGGCAGTAATTCCGGATGAATTCTTCCAAAATCCAAACATTTGGCATGTTAAGGTCCCATTGGTCAACTATGCTACTGTCGAGATGCACTAGAAGGCTAGAGTGTTGCGACAATTTAGATTCCGACAACCAATTCCTGATGTGCTCGATGATGAGCAAAAAATCGACTTACGACAAATGAATACGAATTGGCTGGCATTCTTCTCGAAATATATCAAAATTTGAGAAAATCAGTATGATCATATACCTACTCGTGAACCAATCATCGTTCTGGAGTTAACATGCTCGTCGGATTACATGTCATGGTTTAGGATCCATGACAAGCCATATTTGCTGTCGAAAGAGCAGAGGCGTCGACAAATCTTTGTCGAAAGGGAACGACAGGGCCTTTTAAATCCAATGAGAAGGGATGACAGCATGGGCCCATCAACAGCACCTACACAATCACTGAGCCCAACGCATCAACCGACGATACCCACACCACAGCCCCTTCAAATTATGCTAGGTGCGTATCCTAACCTTTATATGTATCTTAACCTTTATATCTTTCATTTTTCCCAGTTCTATGCTAGGTTAGAATGCATAGCCCGGTACATCTCCTTTCCCGATAACTTCGACTCAACCCTCAATATATAAGTCATCGTCGCCGGAGGGATCGCATAAGGCACCCTCTGGGAGCTCATCTCATTACCAATCCTCATTACCTTATGGGATTCAAACACCTTCGCCGTGGGTGATGCAAACACCTCCACATTCTTTATTCTATCAAGGTGGGTCATTCTCCCAACACCCACAACTGAAGCAACCACAACCCCCGCCGAAAGCTGAACCAGTTAAGAATCCAGCGCGTAATCATCGACCACCCCATGTGGCACTGATTCCAACCGGCACATACATTGGTTTTTTTAAATATATTTGTACAAACTTTTTTTATGTTGTTTTATTTAATAAAATAAAAAATTATTTTTAATATTTTAATAGTAAATTGTTTTTATATTTTTATTTAATAAAATAGAAGTTCTTTTGAATAAGGCAATAGAAATAATGCAACATAGTTTCATTATAGCAATTATCAACTATTTCGGTTTGGACATAATCGAATTGTATGACCTAGGTTCTTACACTATCCACACAACTTTTGTTGGTTCGTTCTTTTCCGGATATCCATATTATCGTATTCTACTCGAGCAAAGTCGATCTTTTGGTTTGCGACACAATTCTCTATCCGGTAACAACTTAAACGGAGCAAGCGATACAGGCGGCCACTTACGTTCATCTGGGATCGGTGGGAAGACGTATCTCCACACATTGTACATGTATTCTATTTTGTACACTTCGTCGACATATCTCATGGGATCCAAACGGAGATTCTGACAAGTTGCAATTGCATGAGCGCATAGATAACGAAGTGCGTCAAACGTCCTACAGTCGCAAGTCTTATTTCGCAGGTGTACACGATATTAATCGCTGGTAATACATTGGTTCGATCTGTCAAACTCGGTCACACGAAACTATAGATTATTGCAATCATGACACACTACGTGCATGGTGTTGGCCCACTCATTCGCCTTGTTAATTTCTTGCAATACCTTCTGGAACCATACATGGTCTCCCTGTATTTGGACTTTATAACTCGCTGCTCGCTTTGAAAATAGTGCCACCAAACGAAAATATGTCTTTTGCACAACTGAGGTTGTCGGTAAATGACGCATTCCTTTTAGAATAAAATTTATGCATTCAGCCAAGTTTGAGGTCATATGACCATATCGTAGACCGCTGTTGTATGCTTGTGTCCACTGTTCAAAAGGTATGTTACAGAGGTAGTTTGCGCCTTGTTCGTTAACTGAACATAAAATCGCCAACATCTTATGAAAACGGTCCTTATTGATCTCGTACCCTGCCAATATAAGTTGATAGCGAAAATTACATACACTATTCCATTCAGAATAAATTGAATTTTACAAACAAAATTATATTAATAGAGATTAAATACCCTTGTTGGTCACTTGTCATCATTCAGTGGTAGACCAATATTGTCCGTAGTAGTTAGACGCAATGTACCTTAGACAATACCGATGGTGTGTGTGATCCCATAGGCTTCCTTGTCGCTCAATTGCGGCTAGTATTCCAGTGCCCCGATCTGATATAACGTAGATATCAGGTTGGGGGCATACATGCCTCCTTAACCTAGAAATAAAGAAATCTCAGTCATCACCTGACTCCCCTAGTGTTATTGTAAACACAATTGGTAGGATTCTCTCACCGCCATCCTGTGCCACAGCTAGCAATAGCCGATGGGTATATCTACCATACATAAAGGTACCGTCAATTTGTACCAATGACTTGCAGTATACAAATGCGTCTTGGCATTGCTTAAAGCTCCAAAACAGACACTTGAACACTTGGCATTCACGGAGCAATAGGTCGTTGTAGTACGCATGGCTCGTTCCAAGGTCTGTTATGCAACCTGGGATGTACCTCTCTAGCACCTGACACCACTGCCACACCTCATTATATGAAACATCCACTACAGCAAAACAGACTTTTAGCGGCGTTTTTTTTGCCTTTAGCGGCGTTTTTTTTTGCCTTTAGCGGCGTTTATAAGCGCCACTAAAAGTGTTTGCGGCGCTTCTGTAAGCGCCACAAAAAACGCCGGTGGCGTTTTTGTTGAAAAAACGCCGCTAAAAGCCATGGTCTTTAGCGGCACTTTTCCAAAAACGCCGCTAAAAGCCATGGTCTTTAAAAGCCATGGTCTTTAGCGGCGCTTTTCCTACAAACGCCGCTAAAGGTGATAAAAAATAAAAAAAATAAAATATATTATAAAAAAACCACAAATCCCTTACCACAAATTAAAATGACTATTAGATGTCAATTTCCAATATACATTTTAATCTGATTGAATAAAGCCTAACTGATTGAATAAAGTAAAGCCTATTTTACATTTTAATCGAATTAACATTTGGATAAAGCTTCCTCTTAATAAAATATTCTGACGCCTTTTCCAAACTAATGGCTACCTGCGAAAGGGGAAAATGATAGAAAACAAGAGAGAAGCATATTAAAATATTAACAGTAAACAAAGAAATCATAGACAATATTAGAAATCATATTGTTATTGGAAAATAATGAACTTAAATGGAAAAAGAAGAATTCCTTTGTTTGCTTTTCTTTTCATGCATTTGAGTATTAAATGAGATAATTTGTAGAGTTAATTTTATTATATTATTTAAAATTAGAACCAAATCAATATAATGTGTAAGTATTTAAGTATTAAATATATTATTATAGAATAAAAATGACTAAAACATAACTAAACAATAATCCTGAAATTGAAAAATTTTATAATTTAATAACTAAAATAAAAATACTAAAATTGAAAGACCATAATAGTTTGATAATTAATACTATACCTTAAAATCTAAATGATAATTTTAGAAATTTAAATTTAGGCATTTATCGAATGAAGCTACTTAGTTAGTGCGATGCATGTACTACAACTCTCTTTATGTTTTTTCCTTTTTGGTTTTGATGTAAGTGCCATTAGTTGATTGAATAAAGTAAAGCTTAACTTTGAACTGGGTTGGCTAGTTTCAAGCACCACACTAACTCTAACAAGAAAACCAAAACACATTAGCTTTGGTCGAAGTTGTATTGCTATCTCACAATATCATCCCAAAGAATGAGTAATTGGAAAAAGTAGCCGCATTCTTAGACCACTAAAATTAAACGAAACAACATTTCTAGACATAATGTATGTACCCATTCATGTAGTAATAATATTTTTATCATAAAGTTCCAACGAAAACCAGCCCTAAACCCATTAATGATTCCAAACTTAGTTCTATTACTCGGTCTTGTCAAGTGTGAATTAAAATCCAAAGATGCGAGAATGCATGATCAAGCATAAGATACATCAATTAAACTACAAAAAATTGATAAAGATGTACAACAAAAACAAAAACAAAACTTACTTGATTCCAAGATCGATGTTCTCCTGGATGCCAAATCCAAAGCAGCCAGTATCACTAAAGTTCCTTCTCAAAAGCTCATATTCCTTAACCTTCAAACCGGTTGTTAGCTGACCAAATAACCAAATATTTAATACCAAAAAATGAAAAAAAAAATACAACCTAAGCTGCAAATTTCAAGTTGTGCAACTAATTTAAATTATTACGAGTGGAACAAAACTACTAACTAGTAACTAACAAGAAAATAAAGGAGGTACAACACAACCCTCTACACTAAAGAGATGTAAAACAGCACATAATAAGGGACGAACTTCCTAGTTCATTAAATTAGCTCCTAAAAAACATGCAATGGATAGATCCTACTGGCCAGCTGATTATGATTACAGAGTTCAACTAACACATATGAGGGAACAAATTGCAAAGAGAATTTTAGGAGAGCCATGGAAGCTTGTTCTTTACACAAATTACTGCAAGTCCTTTTGGCCATGCATTGCATTAACTATAATCAACTGTTTATAATCAACTGTAGCAGATCATGCATTGCAAAGTCTCTCATTCTATTTATAGCAGTGCATTAACTATATCTTTGTCCTTCTCTATGTTTTATCATATATTTTACACAAGGCCACTTCAAATCTCCCCATGATCATAGTCATAGAATCTTCGCTTTGCTTTTTAAACCTTTTGGATTATGCATTTCCTTGACTTTAGCATGTTGCGATCAAATATATAATGGCATCATAATCCACGAAAATCACATTCTTTGTCAACTCAATCAACTTAAATTAAAAAGAATGAATTACCTTCACCAAGGCACCAATGACACCTAAGCTAGTAAGCCTCAAATACTCAAACGGCCTTGACTTACTGGTCGTATTTAGGAAAGGATACAGATACAAGGGTATATGAGCTACAAATGGAAAAATAATTAGTGAGAGACGTCAAATAAAATACATACAACTATACACAGTGATTAAAAGACTATCTGTCATTTGTTAAATAAATACAGAAAGCAGAAAGAAACATCATTAGTGCATTGGCATTGCAAATTTTCCAGAGATATTATTTAAGAAGGAAAGAGAAAGGGCTCAAGCAAGCAAAATGACCAAGCAACCGAATGATAATATGGAAACACCCAAGACCATGTAACCTCTACAAAAAACTATGCACATAGCCAAGGCGCATGGAGTCGTGCACAGAAAGGACCTTCAGGTTCAAAGTTACATAGAAAAGACAAATACACAAATGTCCAACACTGATTCAAGCTTTCGCCATTACAACCTCGAAAAAGGCACAAGAAATCAATTTACTTCCACATCAATATTTTCTCTTCTAAAAAGCTCAAAGACTAAGAAAATCCGTTAAATTTAAGTTCACGATTTTACCCTACATAAAAAAGACTATAAGTCACTTTTGTATCACAATTCTAAAAGTTATTAAGAGAAAATAAAATTTTGGCAATATTTAGTCTTTGACTTTTGATTATATACAATTACTCAGAACACTCAAAAAGTAGAAAATGAAGGCAATTGTTATAAGATTAAGTAAATATCAATCTATTCACATTTACCAATCAGAGCTACCATATAAACTTTCCATGAGTCTTCTCACGAGTGCATTTATCGAATAAAATTTTAGAAAACAACAACTATAGGGATGCATTTAAGTTAACTTTTTACATCATTAAATATTTTTAATTTAACTTTTAAAGTCACATATTGAAATTAACCAGAGATGAATATAATTCTAATCGCAATCAAAATTCATGTAACCAGAGATGAATATAGTTCTAATCAGCATCAAAATTCAAGAATTTTCACCACATGGCCATATACCAAGAAAGATACAAAACTTCTCATATATCAAACAAAATATACTTAGAAGAAGAAATATCAAACAAAATATACTTCAATATCAAACACAATATCAAACAAAGCAAAAGTAATTAACAAAATATCAAACGGAAGTGTGTAAACAAACTATACGTAGAAGAAGAAATATACTTCAATGCCTAAAAAATTCTTTACTTTTCAAATATTTCATATAAAAAAAATTCTTTATTTATTTAAAATAGATTTTTTTCAAAGTAAAAGGAATAAACGAATTCAAATATTTGAATTTTTTACTAAAATAAGTAACAGGAATATTGAATCAAAACTAAAAATTATTTGAAAACTAAAAACTAAAGAAGAAATATTTGAAAACTTAAAATTTTAGACATCACACTACAGAAAGAAATAGTTCTCTTAGTTTAGTAGCATTTGGAAAAATATCTATGGTTTGAGGGAGTGTTAAACTTTATTACCCCTTACTTTCAATTGAATTTTAATTAATGCTATTTTGTTAGTACTATTTAAAATGGTTTTATAAATCAATAGAGTTCGTTAGACCATAAAACAGCCAATAAAAGAAATGCAGAATCTAGATAGTGTTGCTAGAGTCAATAGTTTAATATAGAATTTTTAGCACTAAAATAACTAGTAAATAGCATTGTTTTCCTTAAAAGAATTAACATAAAAGAATATGGTTCACTTGCAATGAGCAAAATGCTAATATCAATAAAAGAAAAATTCCATCAAAACTTCAAAAACAAGACAAGAAAAATTAAAACAAAATTCTCTCAAAACATATGTTTGACCCTACCCATTTCTAACTCAAAGAAGAATCCTCTTGAAGCATAAACTATGACACAATGAGACATCTGTTTGTAGAGTAACACCTTTGAACCCACTATTATGTTAACATCATAACTACTTATACTTATCAATCTAGGTAAAAATCGGACCAAAGGTCGAACAGTTAAACCTCCTATTCTCCGTAAAACATGTCGGGATACTGACAACATGAGGTAGTGAATCAAAACGTGCACTTGCCCAACTCTCATCTATTCTAGAAAGTTCATCCCTTAAGTGCTGCAATTAATCATAAGAAATCGGAAGAAGAACCATGAAAAAACACTAAAACACATAGGGTAACCAAGGAAATAGCAATCAATCACTCAAGTGTCATAACAAGAGCAAAACTTAACAAGAAGAACCAAGGAAATACCTCCACGACCGAATATCCAATGGCGACGGCGGAGAAACTATGAACCCAAAAATAATAATAACAACGTGAAACAGAAGCCGTTTCTCACAACGTGAAAAGGAAGCCCAAACAGAACCAAAAACTATGAAACTTGTAAATAAAAGTGAAAATTTGTAAATGAAATTGAAACAGGAAATATGGCACTGAAATGAAAATAAAAAAATTCAATTGAGATTCGTTCTCACAACTTACCTCAAATAGATTAAATAACAGAAGCCGCAGAAATCAAAGAGATGTGAAAAAGGAAGAGATTGGAAATCAAAGCAAAAGAAAAGGAAGAGAAGGCGCAGAAAAGCGTTAGGATTTCTCGATTTCGGAAACAGAGATGAGAATAGGAGCAAAGAGATGGAGTTAGGGATTTGGAAATCAAATGGGAAACGAAAAGCGTTAAGCAATTTTTGCTTCACGCTAACAATACGGGCGCGGTTTTTAGGTAAAATAAAATGATTATTTGCGGCGTTTTTTGAAAAGCGCCGCTATTTCTTACCTTTTGCGACGTTTTTAATAAAAACGCCACTAATATTCTTGATACTAATATATTGTTAAAGATTTAATCAAATTTTTTATTTATTTTAAAGTTTAAGTAATATTTAAAATAACACATAAAAAATAGATTCTACTAGAAACTTAGCTGTTAAACCTAATTTAATTAATTCTTAAATATATTTTTAATTTTTAACTCTTACATATAATTTTCTAAACTTAATTATAAAAAATAAAAAATCAACGGTTGAAGACAGTTTGTAAGTTTACAAACTATCAACTTAGAGTTTTCCATAATTTTATTTTCGATACCAAACAAAACTTAAAATTATTTGCATTACTTTTTTACTCAAACTAAGAACAAGCAATTAATTTAATTAATTGTAAGGATTTTTCTTTTTCTTTTAGCTTAACATGAAAGATTCGAGATTATATAATCAAAAGAAATTTAAGTTTATAGACAATTATTAAATGCGAGTTATTTGAGTTGATTTTGTTAAGAATAATCAAACCCAAAATATAAATCCAGATCCTAACCCTAAACCCTAAACCCCTAAAACCTATAAAACTTAAACACGTAATCCCAAAATCTAAACCCTAAACTATAAACCTTTATAAACTTTAAACCCTAAAATACCATAAACCACAAAGTCTTAAATCATAAAACCCTTATAGACATATAAACCCTAAAAGCATAAATACTAAACCTTAAATCAAAAACTCTAAACAACTAAAACCTTAAACTATAAACATTAACCCCTAAACCTTACGACCCACACCTTACACACTAAATGCTAAACCTTTAACACTAAGGCAAAAATTAAACACGAACGAAATTAAACCCTAAACCTTAAACCCTAGACCTTAATATTCTACACTTATATCATAAACCCTAAACTCAAAAACCTGACACATTAATCATTTCCCCCTAAACCCCTAACCCTAAACCCATAAACTATAAACCTAATTAAAACCGTAACCTATTAACCATTAATTTCCCTCTAAACCTCAAACCCCCTAACCCTTAAAATATTTACCCCAAACCCTTAATCATTTACCTTAAACCCATTAACCCTAACTTTTAACCCATAAAACCCTAGGACTATAATCCCTAAACATTAAAACAGTAAATCCTAATCCTTACACCCTAAACTATATATGTTAAAAACAATCATGAGAATTAATATTCAATATTTTAAAATTAATACTATCTCTTTTACGATTATATAAGAAATTATTTAATAATTTTTTTCATTTTTAACAAATTTTTTTCTCTTAAATAATTTAAACTAGAATCATAATTTTAATGTATTAAAATTAATGTTATCTCTTTTACAATTATATAAAAAATTATTTAATATATATATTTAAAAACAATCAGACATATATAGCCAAAAAAACTTTAAAATTATTTGCGGCGTTTTTCCAAAAGCGCCGCTAAAGGTCGGACATTTAGCGGCGTTTTTCAGCAAGTGCCGCTAAAAAGGTCTGACTTTTAGCGGCGTTTTTAAGCAAGCGACGCTAAAGGTCGGACTTTTAGCGGCGTTTTAACGAAAGCGCCGCTAAAGGTCTGACTTTTAGCGGCGTTTTTAGGCAAGCGCCGCTAAAGGTCTGACTTTTAGCGGCGTTTTAGTAATAAACGCCGCTATATATCATTTTTAGCTGCGTTTTTTAAATAAACGCCGCTATTTCTCATTTTTTAGCGGCGGTTTCTTTAAAACGCCGTTAATGTATAATTTTTGCGGCGTTTTTCTATTAAACGCCACTAAAAACGCTGCTAAAAGTCTGTTTTGCTGTAGTGATCCCACTCACTATGCATATTTTCCAATACATTCTACTTAGCTATCCAAGCCTTCTGGTAAGAGGGTGTGTACCTCAATTGGTTACGAATATTGGCAATTAAGACCGATACAGAAGTCCTGGGATCCTCCTTCACCATCGGTAGTATCAAGCTAGCTATCATACTTGAATCCATCTTGGGATGATATTATGAAACATTTGTTAACGAAGTACGTTAAATAATGCAACATTAAGTAATAACATTATTATTGAAAAACCCTAAACACCCAGTGATACTGTACAGGCAACACAGATATGTGGACCTTTGTACTTTTTTATCTCCCATAAGTCTGTCTTTTTCCTAACCGAAGCCATGATTTTCCATGAACATGTACCATCTTGCACTGCACACTTGGCCTCGAACTTCTCAGATTTAGATTTAACCACGTTGTTGTTAACCCCGTGATTGATGCTATGTTGTTTCAATGCACCAAGAAAACAATCCTTACTGGAAAACTCCTTACCAACTTCCAATTCACTCGAATCCAATGACGAACTTATACGGTCACACCTTCTGTGTGGTAGCTCTAGAAACTCCAACGCATCATCTGTCGATATATCGACATTATGCATGCGGGTTGGAGGCGAGAACGCCCTGAATCACGGATCTTCTTCTTCTTCATCTGAACCCCATTCAACGTCTTCAGGTTCGTATAGAACAGGCTCCGGTTTAGAAAATAATACAACTTCTTCACCATCGAGGCCGAGCTCTTAATGTGGATCTACATCGGACTCATTATCTAACCTACCATTATCTGCAACATACGAGGTCCTCTTGTCGTTGGACGTCGTAAGGAGTACATTATCCCTTCTTGTGGACGTTTCATAATGTCCCCAATCAGATGTGGATTGCTAACCACTAGAAGTTGATCTCATTCCCCAATACGTATTTTCAGCATCGAACATCGACCTACCGATGTGCATGTCCCATCCACTAACCGAGTGTCGTGCATGAGTTGTGTATTCCATACTGCCACCAAATACGGGCGCTTCCGCCCATTAACAGAGTGTGTCGGGTAGGGGTCGTGTATTCCTCTCGAACAGTAGTAGATGTTGAAGTCGCAAATGCTTCATTTGGCGATGAAAATTGTACATATAACTAGAGATAGGGTGACGCACTAGCGAGATAAGTCTGCACCAGCGAGATAAGTCTGCACCATCGTCTTCAAGCTATGATCACCTTTAATATCAAATGAGTCATATGTCATGGGATCAATCGAAGCACAAAATTAATACTTAATAGAAGAAACCTTCATTTGCGTTGTTTCAAAAATTTTGCGCCTAATTCTTTTACGAAGTTTTGTCAAATCTATGTTCGGGTTAAAAACCAGTCGCGTTGTGTTCTCCGATAAAAAAACAACGCCGTTCTCGGTGTCACGGACCTCACCATCATAGTAAATAATAGCACTAATATGTTCACTCATCTTCAATTTCTATTCTGCTTAGCCTCTCTAATTTTTCTTGCTGAACTTATGCAACCTGATAATGAAATTTGGCTCATTTATAGCCTAAGGCCAAACAGGAACTACTGTAGAAAAAGAGCGTCCACGTGGGAGTTTTTTTTCATCAATTTTGCTGACAGTGCATCCTGCTTGAAGCGTTTTTGACACTATTTGTTCAGAACCGTATTCTCAGAATTATTTTTCAGGAACTATTGTAGAAAAAAGATCTTTATTGTCAATACAATTTTCCCTAAACCCTAAACCTAAACCTAAACACAAAGTTATTTTAAAAAGACTAAACCTTAATTTAATTAATTTTCTTAAAAACTCTAAACACTAATTTAATTTATTTATTTAAAGCCACTAAAACCTAATTTAATTAATTTTAAAAAAACACTAAACCCTATTTTTTTTTTAAATCCATAAACCCTAGACCTACAACCCTAGCCGTTAATTACTTTAACAAAACCCTAACCTTAACCCCTAAAAACCCTAAACCAAATAACCCTAGGGATTATAAATGCAAAAAGTCCTAACCTAGAAAAACAGAGAGCAAAACGCGCCATTGGGGGAGCAATTTTTTCACATCAGCAAAGCGCGTCCACGTCAGCGCGTTTTGTGCTGATATCGCAAAATCACTCCTCCAGGGGAGCGTTTTGTTGATATTTCACCAAAAAACGCTTCACGTGGACGCATTTTGTCATTTTCGGGCATTTCCCGTAAATAATGCAAAAATTGGCTCATTTCCGTAAATCAACTTGGAAAAGGGCCTTTATAGGTAAAATAGTCGAATATTGTTTTTAATTGGACATTGGATTATATTTTACTTTTTAGTTTTATCTTCGATTTTCTAAAGAATTCAAGTGGATTTATGGAATAATTAAATTTAACACTCGAAAAGATCCATAAGTTTATAAAATGAGAGCATCTTCATACGTAATTTTTTTTTTTTTAAATTTTGCTCTTACTGAAATTTGAACTTATGCTCTTATATGATATTGATAGACAGCTTGAGTACCACAAGCTCTAAGCACCACTACTTTGTGAACTCATTATCTCTTTGAGCTCATAGTAGAGTCACTATATGAACTTTGTTCGGGCTCTCAATAGAGTTAAGAGACCATCACCACCTCGAACTCTCTACGAAGTTATCCTATGAACTTGCTTGAGGTCTCAATAAAGTAGGGATACAAAACTCAAAGATAAAACTGCACATAGACACTCCATATACAATACTAAACTTGTTCAAGGATCGGTGATTTCAAAGGTCAAAATTCCTATAACAAAGTTTAAATTTATTAAATGTTACCTTTTAAAATAATTGTATTAACCAACTAAATTAAATCCAGATTTTTTAATCCTTGGAGGAACTTGTAGCTGTTGTTTTTTTCCAGGTTTCACAAACCATGTATGCCAACAGAAAGGGTCGATGCTGACGAAACTCGTGGCCTGGACCTGATGTTTTGCATGGGCTTCACTACATTACACATTCACGTTTTACACCAATAATCCCAGTTACCTCGAACAAGATATTACATCATTTACATGTTGATGGTCATGAGGTTTGGCCCCATCTCAACTATGAACTATCTACTAAAATTCTTTTTGTACAAATAATAATTGCAACAATTTCTACTTTTTAAACTGAAAAACAAAACGAAATATTCGTACTCACAAGCTGCTCGAATTTAATGTTGAATCAAGGCCAAGTTCAAAAATACTACAATACTTTGAACTTTCACCGCATGCCAGCAACATATGACATTTAAGAATCTACCCATTAACACTGTCTGAAATTAAACATCTATGCATGCATGTAAATCAGTTCATCTTCACCGCATTCCCGTATCGCAACATCCAAAACTTTGCCGGATTTAGACGGTAACACGTCACAACAATGCCTTCTCGGTGCCTGCATCTAAGTACCAAGAAAACATGACATAAGCCTCGCAATTATAAACAGCATTCAAAAGAGATATTAGCATGGTACCTGCTGGTGGTTAAGGTCTAGTTTCTTAGTGAAAACTCGGATTTCTTCGAGTTTCCGCGTCGGATCCATGAAAAGCGTGCAATCTTCGTGAGATTTATTGTAAACAGTCTCGATTATTCCGTGCTTGGTAGAAGATACACTGTTTAAATAGAAGATTGTGGGTCTCTGGCAAGGGTGTGGGTGGAGTTTTTTGGTGTTAAATGTGTACACTCCTGCCAATACATTTCCCCGTTTCCATTGCCTGAATGTTTCTGGCACAGGGAGAACATCTGGTAAAGATACAGGTTTGCTGTATGCTTGAATGGCATAGCCCCACGAAACCGAAACAGTCCATGAAGACCAACGATCGTAGCAGACCGTTTGTTGCAAAATCCGCTGAGGATCAACGTTTGCTGCATGGAGTAAATGTTGCATTGCCTTGGATGTTGTCATATTAGGGAATATTGGGTCTATGTGATCTATGTGATGGAGTGATACCAATGGTGTCAATGGATGAGTAGCCAATAGACCGAATGCATTACCCCGAACATCAAACTGGTTGGAATTCAAACATAAATATAATGATTTAAACAAAGTTTGAACCGAATTCTTACAGCTAATAAGATGAATGTAACACAGCAGGTACCAGAACTTGATTGGTACCTGATGAAAGCCGGGTTCACGTGTCAAGCCTACACCGAGCTCCGTCAAGCAAGAGTAGACCCTGGAATCACTTCCGTAGAGATGAGGATAGCGTTCTATACATGAATCGAAAACTTTAGCCAAAACTTTAGCCAATGGGTAACTTATAGCAAAGCCTGCTCCCCCGAACGCCATTCCGAACCCGAAAATCCTGTTCTGTTCATAAATCTCCGAGCCAGCCCCGATGTAGTACCAAAGCCGATGATCGTATTTAGAAAGTGTCTTTGCCAAGTTCTCCGGAAAGAAAACTGTGTCATCATCCCCAAAAACATACCACCTTACATTAGGATGGTTAAGAGCAACTGTCTCTGAAACCACACGTGCTACACGGATCGCCGATCGAAGACCACCCCTGTAAGTGTAACGAAACCTCGAAGTATCCTCCGAAATGCATATAGGAGGCAGAGTAACATCATCAACATCCATTAAAGTTGCATTAGAAGGCATGCTTTCAAGGAACAAACATCCACGCATTTGACGAGGCTTCCACCATAACTTAACATACTCCTTCCGTTTCGTCCATGATTTCTGATTCGAAGCTATCCCGAAAACAATATGCTCCACTGTCGTCGGTGTATTAACATCTTGGTAAGAAGAATACGCACGCAGAGACAGCGGCTTCGAGCCGTTGAGTAACAAAACCGATACAACAAGATAGGTGACACAAACAGAAGTTGAGATCAAAATGAAGTTCATGAGATGAGAAGAAGATTGGGTTTTGGAGATGAACACAAAAAGCTGCATTTTCGCACTAATGATGATGAATGTTGTGTTTAAAGCACAAAGATTTTATTTTATAAAGCTGGTTTTGTAACTTAATCAATGGGGTACAGTTAAAGTTACATGGTGATATGTGGAGGCAGAAGCAATAAAAGCATGGGGGGTAGGCCGCCAAAGGCAAAAAAGTTCAATCCAACCCGAATAGAAGGCATGGCTTCTTTTGTTTGTTTAACATTAGTCTTTGTTTGATAATTAGTAGTTCAAGTGTTAGATGATATTAGCCACCTAATTTTATTAACCAATGTGAAACCACAAATAATTTTATAGTTATTTGAATATATTATTTATGATTGTAATTATAATTTTTTTTAAAAATATTTGTAAATGAAATTCACACACTTCTCGTTTATAAATTTTATTAAAAATTAAAAAGTCATTATAATTTTAAACCGTTTTACGATCCAATCGTTTCCCCTTGAAAATGCAAACACCCGTTGATTTATATATATATTTATATTAACAAATAAATAATCTATTCACAATTTAAAAATCAATAATGAAAAAAAAAGATCATTAGCTCATTTCACGTACCACGGTATTCCATTTTTTCGGTACACTAAATCGAGTATACGTTACTTTGCCAACTCTAACAATTAACATATATTTAAATTTAAAAGGCTGAATATTTCAGCATTTAAATTCAAATTTTGGTTAAAAAAAGGGCTCAGAAAACAAAACAGAGTACTAATATTAGCTTAAAAGTAGTGAAAACTGATGGCAATCTTTCTTTTTTCCATCTTATCAGCACAAATCTAGGCATTCCAAAAGCATAAAACAAGGGTGCCATGCGAGAAAATAAAAACTATTATCAAAACAAAAAATTTGGTGCAAAAGCCATTTGCAAATATACCAGTCGATTTACAAAAAAGCAATTGGAAATTTTAATGAAAGAACATAAAATGTGAAGGATATGGTTGAACTAATAATCCTGCAAGAGACTTTAAACAATATGGAATTCTCTCCACAGAAAAAAAAAAAAAAAAAAAGATCTGGTCATTAAGCATATAATCAAAATTGTTCACATTTCATGAAAACTTCATTTGTTTCAAGAGCTGATAACATACAGGGATAGTATTCAGTATGGAATTTTTCCATGATGTGTAAAAAAACTCATTGGTTTTTTCATCTTTGTTTACATACCTGATAGCTCCTTTGATCAATTCTGAAGGTATCAATTTAACAAGTGGTAGTCACATTGTTAGTCACTGTTTTACTAAACTCTTCGATGGTAAGATGGTAGCTGTTTCCGTTTCATCAAAGGGACATTCCGCTACTCAATATTCGAGGTCGTGATCAATCAATGCTAAAACAAAATGTCAAAGGTCAGCTTTTAGTCATGAATTTCCATTTTCCTCTCCTGAGATAATGAATGGAAACCATTAGAAAATGCAACTGTGTTATTCATAAAATACATTTTCTCACAAGGCTTAGATATGTCAATCATTCAGAAACTTTATTTTTGAGGGAGTTTACAAGTACAAATCACAAATAATACATGTTCAATCGACTAGAACCAGAATCAACTCACTACAAAGCATAACGGACTAAAAACTGGAATGTATCCAGACCTAGGCCAGAATAAATCCGGACAGTGCCCAAACATGGTGGGACTTAAACCTAGAATAATCTAGGAGAGAACCCACATATCTTTTATGCATGGTGAAACTAGAACCCACGCCTCAACCTTCCCAACAAGCCATCATTCAGAAAACTTGCATGTGATGATTACACTTAAAATGGAAATGGGCAGTTTTCACATCCACTAACAACTACACCTTTAGCAACTAATGGGAAACATCGCAAAAATTTTTTAATTTTCAGAGCAAAGAGGTTAGATTAAAGCCAGTCATTTCAACAAACGTACATCTAAAAACAACAAAAACTACCTCATAGTTAACAGCATGAATTGAGAAAAAGCTCACTGAAGTTCCGCATGCTTTTTCTTGACAGCAGTTATCCTGACAGATGGGCTAGACATCCATGGAAATCAATTCATCAACTCCACAATTTTTTATGTTGATAATCATTGATTCGTTATATGAAGACGAAATCTCACAACACTGCCGACGAGGAGCCATCATCTGGAATAGAGGGGCAAATTTGCAGCAACAATAATTTCAGTGACAAGAACATAAAAAACATGAAAGGTACAAGAATGTTGACAATATAATAACATGGCTTAAAGTTAAAAATTTCAAAGGCCAAACATCAGTTCATTCATACCTGCTCAATATCAAGCTCTGGCGAGACCACTTTGACTTCTTTGAGGTTCTTTATAGCATCTGGTCTTAAGCACTTCCCATCAGAATGCCTGGTATAATTGCTCCAGACAACATTTTTGTTCGATGCAACATTTTTTAGGAAAAATACTAGTGGTCTTTGACATGAATTTCTAGGATATTCTCTTGTATTGAACATAAAGTGATCCTCAACTCTTGCACCTCTCTTCCACGGAGAAAAAGTTTTCTGCACTGAAAGGAGATCAGGGAGGAGTTGGTTGCCCTCATAAATCTGAACTGCATAACCCCATGCAACGGAAACGGTCAATGAGTTAAAATGATCATAGCAGACAGTTTGCTGCAAAATCCTGGAAGAATCAACCTTCACAGCTTTAAACAAGTGCTCCAGAGCTCGAGTCCTGTCCATATTTGGGAAGATTGGATCCATAGCATCCAGGTGATGAAGAGATACAAGAGGTGATAATGGGTGTGCTGTAAGCATCCCAAAAATACTACCCCGCACATCAACCTGGAGAAAATAATTCAACAAATAAGCTGATAGTTTCATTTCAACCAAACTAAATCTATAATTGTCACAGCATCTAAAGCTGAAATCAATCAAGCAGTGGCCTCTAGTTAAATCAGCGTACAGGACCCAAACAGCATAATATCAGTGAAAACTCAAAAACAATATACCACGCAGCTTTAAGCCTCTTTCGAAATTTCCAAACCATATTTTCTTACATGATCTCTTATATGGGGCCAAGTATGTATCCTGTTAGAATTGAAGGGGAATCCAATAGCAGCTCAAGCAATAAAAATGACTCAGAATAGAACTCGAATCTATAAGGCTAGTGGGGAATTTAGGAACTAAAATCAAAAGAGATCAGGTCGTGGCTTTGAGCCATTGTTCAATCACTATCCGGCACTTGCATTCTGTCTTTAAAAGAATTGTTCTGAAATTCAGTGAGAGCTCATCTATATTATATAGAAAAACCATTAAAACCCCAGCATAAATACTGGCTATTTTCTCGGAGAAATTCAGATAGCAATTTTGCAATGAACAACAGAGATTATCCTGTGGTAATTGCAAAAGAAAATTTTATAACTTCTAAAAAAGGGTAAGAAAACACACCCTTTTTCAAGCAAACAAAACTCTTCTATAATACCCTCAAAAAAAAAAAAAAAAAAAACTCTTCTATCTATCCAACGGTCACTCTCTTTGATCACATACACTAAAAGTTTCAATTAATACACCAACTAATGTTACAATCCAATCATAAAACTGCATATACTAAGCCCTAAATCCTAAGATCAGCATCTTTAAAATCTTTGAAATGTTTAAATTTACCTGATGGAAGCCAGGTTCATGAGTCAAACCTACGCCAAGCTCAACCAAACAAGACCAAATCCTAGAATCGCTTCCGTACAAGTGGGCGTATTTCATCAAGCAAGAGTCCAAGACCCTAGCTAAAACCTTCCCCAGTGAGTAACTGATAGCGAACCCTCCCCCACCAAACGCCATGTTGAAAGAGTACTTCAAATTTTGCTCGTAACTCTCCGAATTGCTCCCGACATAGTACCACTTGTCGTGATCGTACTTCGACAGCACTTTGACCAAGTTGTCGACCACGAAAACGGTGTCATCGTCCCCGAACACGAACCACCTGATCCCCTTTTCGTTACGGTCAACCGCTTCTTTGACCACACGTGCCACGCGTATAGCTGAACGGAGACCGCTCTTGAAGGTGTAAGGGAACGACCTAGTATCGCCAGACACGACAACAGGAGGGAGATTAGGGCCGACTGAAGAAGATAACCGTTGGTCGAGGAAAGCAATGGCGCGGGTGTCGCGTGGAGTGTACCAAAGGCAAATATAGGAGCTCCGGCGGGGGAAAGAGCCGGCTGAGGAAGCAATGGAGAACAGGAGGTGGTGGCGGAGCGTGGGGGAACGGGATGGGGCGGTTACGGCGAGTGGGAGAGGGGTTTGGGGGTGGAGGAAGACGAGGAAAAGGGAAAGGGAAAGGGAAACTATCAAAAGAAGATCTTTGATCCGAGAGGGACTTAACTTGATAAATTTGAGCATTTTGTTTAAGTAAAAAAGCAAAGGATTGGAAGTGGAAGACGAGTTAATTAAGGGTTTCTTACTACGCTTGAAGAACATTTAAAGGATTGTAAGATTAGTAGAAATGGGATGAACTCGGCGATCTGATTTCAGCAGAGTACCAGTATGGATCGTGAGTTTTCCTTCAAATGCTTTCTTTTTCCTCGAATAACCGATTTTTTGAAGGGGAGAGAAAGGTTAAATTTTGATATTAATCAATGTCCTTTACGAAAGTTGTGATTTAGTCCATGTACCTGAATTTGATCAATTTCAATCCCTATACATTTCAAATTGGTTAATCTTAATCCCTTCACTTTTTGAATTTTGAAAATTTTAGTCTTGATATACCTTTTAAATTTTAAATTTTTTGTATTAATGCAAATCACTATCGTTAATGCATTAATTATAATTTTTAATTAGTGATATGTAGAAATAACAAATTGACATGGAATTATACATATATTAATAAATTTGTCACATCAAATTTTGGAAATAGCAGAACTTAACTTTAATTTAACAGTTATTGTTTGGTGATGACTAGAATTTAAAATTTGAAAAGTACAAAAATTAAAAAATGACCAAATTAAAGTATAAGGATTAAATCCATAACTTTTTCAAAGTATAGGGACTAATAGAATAATTTAACCGGAGAAAAAAACCAAAACTGTAGATTTCAGGTTTCTAGGAATAGGTAAAACCACCTTTCTAGTCCTTCTCAATTTTCATATTGAGTATATTGGTTCCCTAGAAAAATTAGAGCAATTTAATTCATATCAATTTCAAAAGTGGCCATTTAGGAAAATTAATCAGGACATTATTGTTTCACTTTCTTCAATATTACATAATTTTAATTGAAATAATCACAAATTTAGCTTTCTAAAATTGTCAAATATGACTAAATTGGTAGAATTTATAAATTTTGATTGCTAAATTTGTTCATTTTCAAAATTAACCTAGATTAAAATACTCTGAATTTTTTAGGAGAGAAACCAATTTGCTTAATAGAGGGACCTAAAAATATATTTACTGGTGTGGCTCTCAAACTTTTAATAATTTTCCAATTAGCTCGTGAGGCTATTCATTTCATGGGCCGGCAGTTTTGCAATAGCATATCTAGAACTAGAACAATTCTATTCCTTTTGTAGTTTCGAGAAAATGACCTTTAGCCCATAAATGATTGGATTCAGCCTTTGTGGTTTTACCCACGAAAAACTCATCCAACTCCACAGTCTTTCTTCTCTCTCTCCGTGCTAGGGTTCAATCTTCTTCTTCACTCACAGCTTCGCTATCGGCCACACATCGATCGTATTTTTGGCCTCTCAAGTACATGTTAAAGCCCTAGAAACGACAGTAAGAAAATCTTTTTTTCTTCATTTTGTTAGTTGTAGAAATAGTAGTAGTATCGGTGTTTGTTTCTATTGTTACTGAATTAATTCCAGATTTTTTTTGCAACGCCGTTTAATTCAACTAACGATTGTTTATTTCATATGCAGGATTAAGGATTCACGACGTTCGTGTTTATTTATCACACCGTTTGCATTTTCGCCACCCTTTTTTTGAAAAGATTCACGGTTTTTTCAAATATATTGGAACTTCTGTTTATGCTTTTTGTTCATTGGTTATCTGGTGCAAATTCAAAATGGTGGAAAGGAAGCTTTTCAAAACGAAGCTGTGCGTATTGTATCAGAGGGGACACTGTTCGCGCCAGAGTTGCTCCTTTGCACATGGAGATGCTGACCTCCGGGGGTTTTCCGGTTCTTATGGCGGTAATAGGTTTTTTTTTTCTCACTTTTGAGCCGTAATTTGATATCTCCATCACTTTTAGTTGTTGATTTTACTATGCTCATTGGGATGATTGTTTAATTTGCTTTTGAATTTGGATTTTGTGTTCTTGCTTCATATGCCTTTCTGAGTTTCTTTTATGCCTTCAAAATTTATGCAAGTTTCTAGACGTGATTTTAGACTTTTTAGAGAGCATGTGAATGGAAAGTGATAGTTGATAGCAAAGCTAGATGTTAATAAATATGTTTCAAGTGTTTGCTGGATTTTAGTTTATTTTAGGAAATACCTTTGTAATGTTTTTCCTGCTGACTTAAAAAATTTGTTCTCTCTGCGGTAGAGGCACTTTCCATCAGTGAGTGCATGTAGTTACACAGATTGAGATGTTTAAACTTTAAGTTTCGTGCTTGCTTGTGAATGCTAATGCCTTGTGGTTAATACTCTAAATTCTATAGGAACAATTATCTTTAGCTCTATGAAAATCAAATTCCTCATGTGGCTACTGTCTATTTCTGAACTAAAAAAAATGTTGTTTGTGTTTCCTTGCTTGTGCACTGAAACTGTTATTGTTGCAACCCTCATTTTTTGTTGATAATAGGTTCGAAGTTTTTATATTGGAAAGGCAGAACTACTTAAATTGTGTTCCTTTTGTCTTCTTTTTTTTATGTTGACACTTGACATATATGTTTGTCGTATTATTTTTAATTGGTCTTATGTTTAATGCCCACTGTTTCTCTCTCATCTAAAATTGTCATGGGCTTGGCTGCCTATTCTCTGTAACAAATAGTTGATTTTGTTCAAATCAGATCAACTTGGCGTTTAAACATAAGTGTAATCCCAGTTGTTGACAGTTTTTTAACTTAACATCTTCTGGGGACTTAATTTCCATTATGTCAGCAACCTGGCTATTTCTGCTTAAATAAAGTATCCACTGACAGGGTTAGTATTGTCTTTCTTCAGATAGGATTGTGCTGGTTGGTAAATCTTAGAGCTGGTTTTGGTATTTTTTCCTGCTCAGCTATATCTTGGTTTTTCATTATGCATCCATGAAACAAGCAGGCATTGACGAAGGTTCTGTACTAGGTTTTCTCAGAACATGTGTTCGTACAAAGTATTGAGATGAGAAGCAGATTTGATGTGCAACTCTCAACTGTAATCTGTCATAACTTCCTCAGGTTGCATATTGCTGGAGTATGTGATGTAAAACATAATACTTTGCTTCCGCTTCAATGACATTGTGAACGGATTTCTTGCATGGGGAAAGAATGCAAATTTCTTGGGACACTTTCAGAATAAACCTATTAATATTGCGTATAAGGCAAATTACTATATGTCTTATATATGGGTTTGGAGAGAAATCTATCCTAGCATTCGATTCAGAATTCATATATTTCTTATTGCTCAACAATCAGATGGGATGGGACGTGACTATCTTTTTTCCAGTCCTATTATTCGACAGTTATCTCAATGATATAGGCTACAATACAGGTTTTCCTTTTCTATTCAAATCTGAGGACACTATTTTTCCCTCCCTTTGAAACTGGCAAGAAGGCAGTATTATTGTTCTATGTAATGTTTCTCATATTGTTCCTTGTGATGGTAAGCTTAAAATTGATTGTGTTTGGTCTGTGCTTGTTTTAACTGAAGCAGTTTAATTTATCTTGAGTAGTTTGTGTTCCCAATGCTAATGTATTTGTCATTTCCAGGTAAAAGAAAATTTCGAGATGGTGACCTGAGGGATAAGCTTGACAGAAGGCTATCTCCTAAGCGAAGATATTCTCCTGCAAGATATGTGAGGGACCAACAGATATCTCAAAGTTAGAAATTCTATCCTCAAAGTCTATTATTTCTATATTGCTATGTCGCTCCCCTGCTTTCCCTTTCTTCTCCACAATTACTTATTATTTGTTGGCTTACAAATTATGAGGTTGAGATGAATGTGATAAATCTTACTATTGGCTTGATTAGTTCTGAAAAATTTCTCAAGGGTAGCTATTAACTCAGCATGTTTGGTTTGCTGATTCTCTGTATCACTGTTTCCAATTTTTGCTTTATTCTTCACTTTCCCATCTGGTTGAGTTTTACATTCTCTAATGGAATTTAAAATTGCAGGATATAGCCCTTTGAGGTCCATTGACAAAAAGAGGTAATTTAGAAAATACCCTGTATGGTAAAACTACCTTAGTAGTTCTCTTTTTGGAAAATTTTCTTTTGTTATGTTTGGTTGGTTTATAGGATTAGCTTTGCTTACCTTGCTTCTATATCATGGCAAATTTGTCGGAAACTGATCCGGAAGCCAGGTGGGATTTTGAGGGTGGGACTGATATATTTCTGGATCAAGAGTTGGGTCATTACTATCAGCAAACTGTACCTGTAGATACTAGATAGGGCCTACGGCATCCTTTTATGCATGTTATCTTAAATTTGGGGATGGGTATAAGCCTATTTATAGTTTTTTTTCCCCCTCCTTGTTTAGAGGAAGGGAAGTTTGATGTTTTTAGATTAAAGAATTTACAAATAAGGTCCCTGAAGCTAAGCATTATGTGGTCATTTGAAATCATATAAGACTATTTCTTTTTTTATGGATTCAGTTAAAATGCTGTAGATTCCTTTTACAGAAATCAAAAGACGAAAGAATGTTTGGATGGACAAAGTGATTTTCCTGAAACTTTGAAAATTCCAAATGTGATGGAAGATCTAGTTATAGAGGGGAGAAACACATCTTCTACTTCCAAAAGCATTCTTGAGGATCAGGTTTAAAGATTTTGGTTTCTTCCTATCATAACATCTAATCTTTTTACCCCCTCGCCTATTTGCCCTTTATGTAATATATAAACATATGTTTGACTTTTCAGTTGAAAGAAGTACGCTTGGATATTGACACGCTTATTGGCCGCAAACATGAATTAGAGGTCAGTTAATATCTACCTAATTGCTTTTGCTTGTTGGTTGCAGTTATGGCTGCTGATGTTTGTATAGCAAGTCTATTTAATAAAGCTCAACATATCAACATGAGCAAATAGATATTTGCTCTTGGTATCGAAGTTAATTTTCAATGTGTTCCATAAACATGTGAATCATGAGCAAGAAAAGGCAACTACAATGTATTTTATCTTCTTGATTGTTAATTCTTTCAGCTGAACAGCTTAGCCTTGTAACGAAGTCAGAGGATTATCAGTCATGTTTTCTTTTATTGATATGATATTAATGACTTTACTCCATCCCTCTAATTGATCATCTTTTATCTTTGCCTTCTTTGAACTGGATTTTTTAGTTGTATACATTGATGCTTGCTTTTTCTAGACATTTGTGGAAGAGAAAGTTCAGGAAGCGGAGACTCTTACGTCTCAAATTGAGGAGCTTGATTCTCAATTAGAACGAGAGAAAGAACAATGTAAAAAGTAAGCAAAACTGTACTGATACGGGCATGATATACCTAACGGTTCCTTGTGGATGGATGGTCCATCTCTTAGACATTTTCTCAGGACTTCTAAAATGTTCAGGATCACTTCAAGAATCAAGAAGTTTGTCAAAGCACACAACCGATGCTCACAGATAGAAGATGAACTGAGGAGGTAAACTTTTATGATATACTATTTTCTTATTTGTTAGCTCAATTGGATTTGATACATCTTATCTCATTTCCGATTCTGAAATCTAATTTAGTGCTTGTTAGGTTTTGGTAGGTTTTATTGATTAGTTAATATTTACGTAAATTTGTAAATTTGTAGATCTCAAGCTCGATTGCAGAAGTCAGGAGAACAGCTTGTCTTGCATATTTCTGGGACCAGTGGTGATGAAGAGAACTCCAATGTCAACATTGTAAGTGATGGTGAGACTAATCACTTACATACATCCTATCCACACAAAGTGTCAAGGGGTAATTCTTCTCCAAGCAAGAAAAGGCTGTGGACCAATAAGGACACCACTGAAGGGCCCATTTGTGATGGTATTTTGTTTGATATTTCTGCATATAATGTTGTGTGGAACACATAGTATCTACAAAATTATTTGAGTGCTTCTTAATCCTTGCATATAATGTTGTTTGATATTAACCTTTTCCATCATTCCATTTATGTCCAAGTTATGTAACTTCTATTGTAGGCTGTAGCCCTCATTCCTACTTGAAATAAGTAGGATTGTTATCTGAAAATTACTCTGAACTGACTACTGAGACCAAGAATTTTTTCATGGAAGATATGAGATTTGAGGGCATGCATGTAAAACTTTAAATGACATGATGAGGTGACCTATAAATCGTAGGAAAAGTCCACTGGTACTACTATTTTGCTCTGAAGCTGAAATTACTCGACTTGTTTTGAGCAATAAATTTGAAGTGTTTGCTCCTTGCCTGTCTTGCCCTCTGATTATACAGTACTGTATATAGTACACTGTATAACATTGTTTAGAGGTACTATATACGGTAATAGTAATATAGCATGAATGTGCAAATTCTATTGATTTGTTTACTGCTGCAAAGAAAATCATTGATTAACTCTTAATAGTTTAAGTCTATCTATCATTCTGTGGTATCATTGGATCATGGAATTGGTTAATCCAAATTTACCAGCTGGTCCAGCCTTGTACCTGCTAACCCTTTTCCACATTTTTAATCTAGTTTATAGGGGGTTTTATTTTATTTGGACCTACTGAAGGAGCCTTAGTTATGCATTTGCTTAGTTATGCATTTGCTTCACTTTTCTTAGTGAAATTTGATTCCTATTTTTCTGGATCAAACTACTGGGATATTTTAGAAACTAATGTAGAACTTGATGGTTTTGCTCTATCTTTTGCTATAGAGTACTTGCTTTTTCAAAGTCAATTTGCTTTCCAATTAATTTCGTGGCATATTATGTTTGTGTTATTGTTTATGGTGCTGGTTGATTTATTGTATATTTTGCTGTTTTAATCTAAGGTAAAGCACGTCTGGCAGGAACTGTCCGATTGGGAAAGCGGTCTCGTTGGAGTGAATGCCCTAGTCAATCAAATATAGACAAGGAAAATGGTTCACTGAAAAATGGAAACGGCGGTGCTGTGCCCTTGGCAAGTAATGAGAAGCCGAGGAAAGGAAAGAAAGTTTCAGTTAGCACATCTACTACAGACAAGGTACTCTTTTATTTGCCATTTCCCGACAATTAGTGAATGGAAGGTTTTTTAATAAAGGGTGCACTTGCTCTGACTCTAATTCTCCTATGTTTGTATACAATTTCAATTGTTTGCCATGCAATTTTGCAGTTAAAGGGTGCACGTTCTTCTCTTTCATTGCCATTGACGAGCATGGCAGCTCATGCAGTTGATGATGACGAAATACTGGAAGTTGAAGAGGAGAAGGTTGAGGCCTCAGCCTTGCCATTTTTACTTCCTCCGCCTCCTCCAATCTGCCAAAATGGTTACTCACAGGTTAGTTATACTTTCGTTGAGCGTTTGCCTACATTGCCCCTATAGATTATTTGACTTGCTGAGTTAATACTCATTATCGATTTCATCAAGAACATTGATCTATCTATTTATTTTTCGGGATATGGCGTGGCATTAACGTGCAGTACGAGGGTACTGATCGGAATGTAGATGTTGACAGAGTGGATGAAGAGATGGTACATGTGGACGTGATTTGAATATATGAATTGATAAGTGTATACTATTTTGGTAGGTAGGTCTGTGGAACATGGTTCTCAGTCCATTGTTGGTGGAACCAGTTATTTTGGAGTTTAATGTATATAAATTATAAATATTATATCCATAGTCATATATTTGGGTGATGTTAAAGCTGCTGGTTGCTTTTAGTTTTATCATTTTCTGTAAGTCCTGAGTACGTCCTACAATCGCATTAAAAATAATTATCATTAATTTATTTAAAGTTTGATGCACATCATCTTACAAAATGTTAAAAAGAAAATATATATATAACTTTTCTTTATATGGGTTGAAGTGGGTCATTTTGTCATTTACAATTTAGTTAGTAAGTTATTAAAATTTCATAAGATAAATCTATATAAAAGAAGTGTATAATATCGGAAAATTTTTATTTTTCTTATATAAAATCAATAAAAATTGAATTATAATGAAATTTAAATTTATGGTAATAAATTTTAAAATTTTGATTTTATCATTTCAATCAATAATTATATATTAATTTTTAATAAATATAATTTTTGGGTGTATCATTGTTGAAAGTCCAAATTAAGAAGCTAGGAATTTGAGGTTTTGCAGGTTCAAACAGTGTTCTTTGGAAATGAAATCTATTTTATTATGTATATTTAAATTCACAGCAATATTTTATTTTAATTTTACAATAATGTTAAATATTTAAAAGAAATAGTATAAGATAATAGAACATAACTTTGAGAGTAAACCAAACCTGCAGGAAAAGCTGAGCATGATTCGTAGCATTTAATTTAAGGGCAAACAAAGAACATTCTGCTTTATTTGTGAAACACGGAATGGAAGCAAATTGAAGTCCCCCATCTCTAAACCAGGTCGGTTTCTAAAGAATAGTGTCGCTACTAAGAAATATCAAAGATGGCGGAATCCTATGAATTCCTTCCCGTATAAATATATCTCAACATCCTATGCCCAAACCAGTCCATTCGATTCAAAACATCCCAATTACTGAAGAGTAAGCAAGCAATGGCAGGAAGATCAAGAACCAACGTACCTGCTACTATCTACAAGGATTTCCAACCTCTAATCCAGCGAAAGGATGAACAAGGAGCTTATGTCCTTGTTATTAATCTTCCAGGTTGGTTTGTTTTTTTTTTTTTTTTTTTAAAGACAACAACAACAATGCTGTTGAACTACTTTATTTCTCTTAAATAAATCTTTATAACCCTGTTTGTCCATAATAGTAATGATATATTTATCTAATATTAACTTAAAAAGTGAAATTATATATAAAAAAAGAAAAGTGGATGAAAAATAATATTTACCTATTCTATTATTTAAGAGAGTTTGATTAAGTTACTATATTATAAAAAATCTATTATTTAAGAATTTAAATTGTGAATTATTAATTGGTATTTCTTCCGAGCACGTAAAAATTATATTTAAACTAGAAAAAATCACTTTATTAATTTGTTAACTATCCATGCTTGGATAACTTCTTTTTCAAATTATTGTTAGTATAACATTTTTTCCAATATTTTCACGTTCAATGTAATAAAAGTACATAGCTTATTTAGATTCTGGAAAAAGATGGCAAGGTTCTCAAGGTTTTCTTTTTTTTTAATGATTTTGCATGTTATTTGGTTAAAAAATATTACAGAGAACCAAGTTTGGTGATGGATTCTTTACCTTAAATTTTTTGTTTGAACAGGTTTTCCAAAGGAGCAAATTAACGTAACCTACGTGGATTCCACACGCACCATTAAAGTTGAAGCAGAACGAGCAGTGGAGAAGAACACACGCAGTCGATTCAGTGAAGCTTTCTCTGTCCCTGAAAATTGTATCACTCAAAGAATTCAGGGTTCTTTCAGAAATGGTGTTCTCACCATCACCATGCCCAAAAGAACCATTACTCAGCCGCAGCCGCAGCCCCTCCCTTCTCCACCAATGCCAACGGCTCAGGCTCAAACTGCTGCTGCTTCAGCCTCCGGTACTGAAAAACAAAGAGGCCAAAAAGTACCGTCACCTCCACCAATGGCGACGACGGCTCCTCAGGCTCAAACTGCTGTAACTTCAACCTCCGGTGTTGAAAAACTAAGAGACCAGAAAGTACCGTCACCTCCACCAAAGGCTGTAGCTGAGCCTAAACCACAAATGGCGACGGCGGTTCCTCAGGCTCAAACTGCTGTAGCTTCAGACTCCAGTATTGAAAAACAAAGAGACCAGAAAGTACCGTCACCTGCAAAGGCTGTAACTGAGCCTAAACCGCCAATGGCGACGGAGGCTCCTCAATCTCAATCTGCTGCAGCTACACCGCAAAAACAGGCTAAAGGGAAGAAGAAAGTTGAGGCATTGCCCCCGTTAAAGAAACAAGAAGAAACTCAAAAGAAAGTTTATCCCATCGGAGATAATACCACAAAGCAAGCCGAAGAAAAGAGTATTGGTGGTAGTGGTCCTACGACGTCGACTACGCTTGGAATTGTTGATAAAAAGGGTGAAACCGAAACTAAAGATGGGTTAAAGGATTTAGTGAAAGAACAAAAGACTAAAGATTCCATGTCGGAAGCCAGTGTTCCGAAGGCTTCGGAGAAGGCTGGCGTCGAAAAGAAGCCGCAAGAGGGCGGCGGTGGGTTGCTGGAGAAAGCCAAGGAGATGAGGGGTATGGACAGAATAATGAAGAGTGTGAAAAGACTGACCAGTGACGAGGATGAGGATCGGCAGTTGCTGATAAATATAGGGGTGTCGGTTTTGGTGATAGTGGTACTTGGAGCTTACATTACATACAGTTATCGATCATCTGGGAAAGCTAAACACTAGAGGTGTTTAAACTTTAAAGGACAAACCTTAAATAATGGCTGAAAGGTGTTATGATTATGAATATTATGATTTATATTTTACTATCCATGTGTTTGAGATATGTTTTCAATATAATCTTTTAAATACCAATTCAAAGTTTATTTAAATTAGATTATGGAATCCAAAGCTCCTTCAATGGCACTTGCTCGCTCTTGCATGGAATTGCCAATGTTGGTGGCTATTAGCCTACTGTTACGTATTAGTTAGGCTGCTAAAGTCTCTCTATATATGCAGCAACTGATAGCTTTTTATCTTTATTAAAAGGTTTGTTCAGTAGTACTTAAAAAAACAAAATTTAGGATTTTGAAATTTAATAATAATAATTAAAAATATCTTTTTTGGATTTATCAAAACTTATCAACTTTTTATTTTAATCAAGTTCTTTTAAAACATATATTATTCTCTCTATTGTTAAATGAATTAATTCAGTCTTTATATTATTAAAAATAATTAAAAAAATTTAAAATTGTAACAAAATTAACATTTTCTGTTTAAAAAATACTTTGAATTTCTTTTTTCAATTGAAGTGTAATTCCAAACAAAATATTTTATTTACACAACCATAAAAACGTCAAAAATATAACTCAATTAAATAATAAATGATAACTTTATTCTAATTTGATTTTTTTTAATAGTACATGAGCTTAATTAATTCATTTAATAGTAAAAAATTAATTTCATCAAATTCTTATAACAGATATACTTTTCAACAACAGACAGCAAGACTAACCTAATAAAAAAAGGGGGAAAAAAAAAGTTGATTATTGGAGCAAAGATGTTATTCTACTCCACCGAACCGATAATTAAAGATGTGGGTGTTGTTAGAATAGAGATCTCGTTTCGATCCACCATGCAACAAAAGGAGGAGATAGAAACAGAAGTGAATCCAGAGCATAACTCATCACAAACGATTTTACTGCAACGAAAAGATAGGTCTGGCGGAATATGCTATGAGAAGTATCTAACTCAAGATTCTTGTGGACCTGTCTATTGTAGCTTGCAACCGAGTGAGTGTCCTTGAATTTGCAAGGCATTGACCACCTTGGTTCTATGTTGTCTGTAACATCAAGTACTTGTATCTTCCTAGCTTCTACTTTCGTATTTAAATCCACTGGCACCTGCCATCCTTATCATTATCACTAACTTGACCGGATCCTACAGCTCAATTGTATCCATCGCACTTTTACTCATTTAATACCTTCCGAGACAGATGAGACCAATTTGGACAGTTTTTTTTTGGCAGGGGGGGAGTTATTTCTTCAGTGAAATCAACATACCATTTCATAAAAACTGACCTACTTTCGGAAGAGGGTTACAGATGCTTGGTCATTTTTTGTGGTTGGTCATGAACATGAAACCATCTGAGTTCGCTACTACATGCATTAACTGGTTTAATTTAGTATTTACATGATTTTATAAGTATCAAGACCAACCGAGAGCTTCTGAAGTATAAAGCAAGCAACCAACAACAAACTCAGTACTAAAAAGTGAAGCATCAAAATAATTCTTTATGATTGCATTGCATATCCTTCCACTATCAAGATTACAAACATTAATTGCTGCATGGAGTTTCTCCGGTTCAAAAAAGTTCAAATGTGAACCCTACACAGATATCAAACAAATAACTTCTCCATTATCCTAAAAAACTGACATATCAGCACAAGGGTGCCTAAAGAAAGAAAATGTAAAGGGTCGCACATAATGACCAAAGGGTAGTAAAGAACAACTTTTAAACATATTTGCATCTTTTTACCGGTTCACACGTCAAACGCATCCAAAGAAGTGTTCCAAGGATGGACAACTGAAGACATTAGGCGCAGTCCTTTCAGGCCTGGTAGGAGAAACGTGAAGCTGATATTTGATGAACCTCTGCACACACACACACCCCAATAAAAATCATCATTAGCATTGTGATGTGAAAATGGCTCCAGAATCTAATATCAGAACATAAGCACTCGGCTGAGAATATGATTCAGAATCAAATATCAGAATATTCTAGGTGTTGCTTGAATAATTATCTCAAGGGTTGTAGCAAGTAATGAAAATTATACAGCTAACTGAGAAACTATTTCAGGATTTGTGTCAATATGCCAATCTGGTTCTAGCTGCCGAACAAAAGATGTACGCCCATTTTCTGTGCTGCAAAAGAGAACCTGCAAATTCATTTCCAGGCAAAGGAAAATTATTAAATATCTGAACAACCAAGAGGATAGAACACTAAATTTCTGAAATAAGCAAAGCGAGGATAATCAACCAGATTACATTCTAATATTTTATAGAAGGCACCAGATTTCACAGTCCAGAAATAATACCCCTGACTGGAGGATCATATGAATTTGAGATATCTATATATATGCAAAATTACTATTCAACCACAATTACATACCTTGTCCTTTACCAAACCACCGGAGGTGAAAATCCCAGCATTTTCCAAGGCCAGAAGAACAATTTTCTGCACACAAACACTTCACAGTGTTAGTCACAAGGTAAAACATATGATATAGAATATGCTACTAGACTAATACAAGCACAACAGTGATAAAATACTTAGCAACATATACAAATACTACACATTCAATGCCAAAAGAAATAGGAAAAGAAGAGAATTTCACTTGTAATCAGAATAATATGCCCATGAGAATCTTGAAACACGTAATATGTTCTGAAATACATTTAAGGAAGTTTATGCATTGACAAATAAGCGTAACTTAATACTATTGAAAAAGGTTTGAAGTACTCACTTCGCTTTCATCATCAATAACTCTCTCCATGAGATAAAGATCGCAATATTTGGTAATCTCCAATAGCACATCCAACACTGAGGACTTCACTGTTGCTTGTTTCTGTCCAGAATTAAACAAACCAAATTAATTATTTGCGGCTAAAAATTAAAAATATAAAGCTTACAGAAAAACACCACCACCTGCAGCTCCTCTGGACTGCTTTCCTCAAGTATCACTCCAAGCAAACGGCATGTTACCTACTCCAATAAATCATCAAAGTATTTAGTCAGAGGAAGAACTTAAGAAAGGCTCTAGCCGGTGGCTAGATAAAACAGCATAAGAATTAATACCAACATATCCCCAACTTAGGCATGAAGACCTGGGGATTAAACTAGAAAGTTATGCTGCTCCCGGAAAAGTTCAGTTGAAGTTACCAATACTTATATGAGAAGTTAATTAGCAGTGTTTGATGGCTCATGTATCCTATGTAAAGACTAAAGTAATTGTGCAGAACCAATTAAAGAGATTCTCCCTCAGTAGTAATATAGCAGCTTGTTATGGCTATAACATGTAATGCCTGTCAGTTAACCAAGGCATGTCATATAAGTCTTGAGTGCACATTCAGGGTGTAGGAAGACTTCTAGAAGTTGAATTTTCACCCTTTTTTTCTTTTCCCCCCCTGAGCATCAGTTATTAATCATTACAAAGGAGCTTGGTTACCAGAGCAAAATATCCTAAAAAAAGCAAATCAATAAGTTTGAATGAGCAAAAGAACGAATCCTCATTTCTATCTTTGTCCTTCCAAATCTAATAACATATAAAAGAATCCTTCTTTTAGAAAACAATGGACACAAACAAAATAAACACCAAACGTTTGCTTATTGTATTAAGGAGTATATGTAGATTACCTTTCTACCTTCACTCAGTTTCTGCCTAACTATTTGCCCCAATGTTGGCTGCAAAAAGGAAAAAGAGATGCAATTTACAAACAAAAATAGAGAATAAAAAACACATCAAAACGTAGGGGAAAGAGATCAATTCATACCTTTACTGGCTGGAAGAACTCATCAACAACATTTTGTGCTCTTAAATCCTCTGAAGGTGAACAGGCTCCAGAAGGCATCAATGTTGCATTTGACTGGGTACTGATAGAAGAGCTACTAGTTGTTGGAGCTTGACGTTTTGGTTGCCTTCTTGGGGGTGCTGCAGGTGATCTCATCAACCTATAGGTAAAGATAATTGCAACAGCAAGCCCTGCAATAGCCCCAACAGATCGCGGATCCTAATGGCAATAAGCACAGGTAAGAACATACACACCACCACCGAACACATTGCCCAAAAGAATATAACATCTTCTTACTCGTTGAAAAGGAACCGAAAGATAAAACTATGAGCAGTTATTCTACATGCCAAGATGCCTCTAGCCAAAAAGAAAAAAACTTTCATTTCTTGATTCAATAACGGACAACGGGGCATTACTTCTTACAACCATCATTTTCAAGGAACTTCTATCGCAAATGAAATTAGCCCTGTCAATTCTACGGATTTCATATGATTTTCACCTCAGTATGGCTCAAAAATTAATCACGTCAAAAAGAAGGTCGCATTAATGACGAATCAAACCATTTCTTGTTCGTAAAAATTCATCACATAGTAAACCAGCACAAGAATCTAATAATTTATCTTAAATACGAAAAATTTAAAGCTGCAATAAGATTAATTTCTCTAATACCACAATTTTCTCCACTATATAAAATTCCTACCTAAAACAATCACCAGATCAAAATTCCACCACAATCAACAACAAATACCTCAATCAACAACAAATACCTAAATCATACAACTAAATAACAAAAAAAAAGAATAAATTCCCGTTTTTAAACAAAAAAAAAGTCTCATCGGATCTGCAAAAAAAAAAAAAAAAAGACGAGAGAAGAAAATCAAGAGAGAAAGGGAAAAAAAGAACCAGTTTTTGGAGAGAGATCGAGAAAAGATTTGACATCTTGAGGGCGAGATAAGTTCCAAGACGCTTGATGAGCTGAAACAGCTCGTCCTTGGAAGACGATAAAGACGAAGATGGCTCCGCCATAACCACTCAATTAAAATAAACGACACGGCCGTTCGATCCAAGTGGAAAAAGGCGTCCTTGTTGCGTATGAGAGGAAGCTTTTGCAGATTCTCGGCTCCTCAACCGTTTAATTAAATCACTCAAAATGAAAAAGGGAAATACATACTTTCGCGCTGTTAATAAAAGCCTTCTTCTCTCTTTTTCTTCTTTTCTTTTGGCGTCAACTATGGATATCTGGTAAGGCAAAAGGTAAGGTTAGTACTGGAGAGATTCGATTTTTTCCCCTTTTCCTTTTGTTCGTTTTTCCCTTTTTCTATTGAAGTGAAAATTCTATAGGATTATTTCGGGACGAAACGCTGCGTTTTCTTTTTAAAGTTAAAAAACTTCAAGCCCCTGTATTTTGAAAAAAAAAATCAAACTAACAGTTAATATTTTTAATTATTTAATTTTTTTTAAACATGGTTGATGATGTATAACAAAAATAATAATGGTAGAAGCTTTTTCAATGAAAAAAATTGAAAAATAATAAGTATGACATTACTTTAATTTCTTTTACTCTTTGGATTTAGAAATACAAGTTTAATTGTAAATACTGTTAAAATTATTTTATTAAAATCAAATCTATTACAATATTATTTTTTTGTTATATGGCTATTGAGTAAATATTTTTTTATTTTAAAATATCACACTAATCAATTTGGTAGAAAAAATATAATACTTTTAAGAATTGAACCTGAAATTTTAAAATAAAAAATGTATTGATTAAATTTTAAATAAATAAAGAACTCAGGGGCTTGAAACATATTTTATCATTTTCAGGAAAATAATTTTCGTTTAGTAAACAAAAGAAAGTATTTACCAGAAGATTAGGTGGGCAGTATATGTTGACTAATTATAACCACTAATGGATGGGGTTGCATTGGAAACATTTGCATCCACCTTTTATTCTTTCAAGTGTAGATTACTGGCTCCATCTACCGTAGATTACTTTTTTCTTCTTTCAACGATGTTAACGTGTTAAAAAATTGAATTATTGAATTCATGGATCAGGGCATATGATTTAGGAGAAAAATAATAATAAGCACTCGTCGTTAGTGTTGAAGGATAAATTTTTCAACACAACAAATGTTTTAGTATTAGAATCAAATGAACATTATGAAATGTTGACAATTGACTTTATTACAACTCAAGCATGATATATTTAGAATGATTGCAAGCATTTAATATCATAAGAAAATCAACCCGGATGGTCCAAAATGAATAGCAAAAATCAACAAAAAAGTTGAGCATTCACCAAATTGGATAGAATGACAACAAACTATTCCTAAAATCACTTGCAAATGCACTCTCATTTCTCCATCACAATATGTGAAGGTGGTAAAGATACTCACAAAATAGATTTACAAACTAAAAAGAAAGAGGCACATAAAAGCGAGTGGTAGCCAACCCGGAGGTTGGTACTGCTGCTCGGCAAAACAAATATTCAAATAAGTTTTTTTTTTTATATAACCATAAGTGTGATTTATAGTCTGAGCCTAGTTTGATTTAAGATTTAATCTCTATACTTTAATTTTTAACATAATTTGTAACACCCCATACTCGACTCAATCGTTGGATCCGAGTTATAAGATGTCACATCTGTTGCCGGAGCAACTACGATCAATTAAATACATAATGTAATCATTTAAACATATAGATAATTTATTACAATCCATAATACAATATATACTCATTTCCAGGTTTTCTACGAGCTCATAAAAGCTCTTTTGCTAACCTGGGGTCGAAATATGATCAAATTGTAAAGGTTACAAAGTTATGGGTTGATGTCGCAACTTCAGGGTTTCCTTGTCGCGACGCAACTTACTGACTTGGGTTGTCGTGACCTTGAGGCTTTGTCGTTGCAACTTGAGCCCTGAGTTGTTCATCATTGCGACGTTGGGAGTATATCGTCACAATGTGACCCATGAATTCCAACAATCTCCAATTGGTACCTATTCTAACATCCCAAGCATACAACCTATACAAAATTGTTGGTTATAAAACCCCAAACATGTTCAACATAAAGATTCTAAACCATTAACAACTTTTTTATGCATAAACATTAACCTTTTCATTAAATTTACAACATTATGACTTAGAATGAACATATGTAAACTTTAAATTAACAACTAATGCCTAGGTACATGCCTTTTAACCAAAATAAGAGAACTATACAAACTATATTGAGTCAATGGATGCAATTTGGATGTTGACTTCACTTTTTTGGGACTTTAAAGGTACCTGAACCAGTGTATGGAATAAACATACCGTATGCCAAGCAATAGGGCTTAATGGTACTTTCATGATTCAAGATATTAAACATAACATTATCAATATGACATAATACATACAACTCATAGTTTATCAATACATTACCAACAATGCAAAATATTGCATATTCATCTTTATATGAAAACATATATATTTACCAAATGGTAACTTAGCCTATTCAACATGTTCGTCATTTTTAACTAATTATATTCACTTGCTACTTACCTTTCAATTAGTTATTTAGTACAAATACTCAAGATTTCATCATTTATACATTCATGACATTGGCATTAACTCAATCAACTTTCATAGTGAACCTGCTTACTTACTTTTATACTTACCAATCTATCCCGTTTCTGGAGTCTATTGACTCATACATACTCGACTCGGCCCCCAGGGCTCGTTTCCATTTGATTTGCACAATAAGTTACATGCTTTCTTTGTCACAATTCAAATATGAACATATTTTATTCCATAGCATCATATAAATTCAATTAGGTACTATTTGTTAAGCTTATTATTTATAAACCCTATTAACCTAACTCGAATTTCAAGAAGGATACATGGATTAGCCAACCTATATCTCAATCTGGCACCACAGTGCATCATCGGATGAATTGAAAAAAATATACTAGCACATATAGTGCATCATCGAGCAAGCTAAAGCAATTATACTAGCACACGAGGTGCATCATCAGACGAACGAAAACAATTATACTGGCACACTTAGTGCATCATCAGATAAAACGAAGTGGTCTTACTAGCACATAAGTGCATCATCAGATAAATCGAAGTATAAACCTGTACAGTTAATAGGATAACTGATTTTCTAATTTCATCATATAGTTCAATTCACATTCCATCATTCTCAATTCATTATCAATTCACCATTCCAATACAACACATAACATGTTTCGACTCAATTTCATACCAAGTACCATATACAATTAAATCATACTACTTTATATTTTATTCAATTCAGTCATCTATCTTGATATACCATATCTATCACCACAATTTAATTCATACAAGCATTATATACTCACCTCATTACTAAATCATGCAATTTAACATGAATATGAAATAATTAGATTGATTTAGGATCATAGAAATACAAATCGAAGGCTAGTGTCACTCGTCGTTGATTCTAGCCTTTCCTTTCCCTCTCGACAACTCGGCGTCGCCTTTAGCTTAATAGATTTTAGATGACGGAATGATAGCTAGCACAAAAATAGAGTTTCTTTCTTTCTTTCTTTCTTTCTTTTCCATTTGGCGCATGGTGAAAGAAGATGGATGTTTCCCTCTTTCTTTCCACTTATTAACTATATATATTATAATTAACATTTACTTAAGTTAATTAATTATGATTATTAACTAAATTTACATTTATTTATTAATCTAAATTTTAACTATTTAATGGGGATCATCATTATTACCCACTACTAACATAAACAACCATGGTTTAATAACTATTTAGGCTCTTTGAATAATTATTATCTAAGTCCTCAAGTTTTTTTTAATTAAAACTTTATAATGATTAGACTTTTATAATTTAGTTTCTAAAAATTATCAGACTAAACTTTAATATAACAATATATTATACACGAAAATATTAATATTTAATATTTATGGATTTGGTTACGGAAACGAGGTCTTAAAATCACAATTTCTGACACCACTAAATTTCAGGTCGTTACATAATTTGATCATTATATTTTTATAATATTATTAATTAGTCCAGATAACTAATATAATTAATTTTTTATTAAAATATTAAGCAATTATATATAATTTGAATGTCCTAAGAGTCTTATAGATTGACATATGACTTTCTATTTATTTTAAGTTTGTGTTTCTTTTATTTTTGCGTTATAAGGCAATGATCAAATTTTAATATTGACTCCTAGGTTATGCTGAAATTTGAGATTTAATCTATATACTTTAATTTTTTGACATAATTTAATCTCTCTACTTTTATAATATCATTAGTTAGTTAAATAGTTACTATTGTTAACTATTTCAATCAAAATTCTAACGTTAATTTTTCTTAATTAAACTATTTTGACAAAAAAATTTATTTTTTCATAACAAGTTTAAATGGTGTTTTTAAGGAAAAAAAATCATTATTTTCAATGTTATTTTTATTGTTACATGGCTACCAAGTTCTTATTTTAATTTTAAAATGTGACACCAGAGAATTTAATAGAAGAATTTTAATGGTGTTATCAATTGAACTTGAATTTTTAAATTCGGAAACTAAAGAGACTAAATTCCTAAAATAAAAGTATGACTAAATTCTAATTGTACAAAGTGTATAGAGACTTAGACCTTCAAACTTTTACTCTATTGTGAAATCTGTCTTCAAATTTTGAAGAGTAAACTACAAAAATAGTCACTTTTGTTTGCCTCAGATTACGTTTTAGTCATTTATGTTTGAAATGTTACGTTTTAGTCACTTACGTTATCGTTTTGTTACGAAGTGGTCACTCTACCGTTAAGCTTCGTTATCTCCCTAATAGCGGTCCTACGGGGCAGTCCAAATGGGTTTAAAATGCCAACTTGGATGTCTTACATGGCCGTCCAAATTAAATTTATTTAATTAAAAACTTATTTTTATCCCAGCAAGTGGACATTCAAGTTGATATTTAAAACCCATTTGAACTGCCACGTAGGACTGCCGTTATGGAGGTAACAGAGTTGAACGGTAGAGTGACTACTTCGTAACAAAATGATAATGTAAGTGACTAGAATGTAACATTTTAAACATAAGTGACTAAAATATCATATGAGGCAAACAAAAGTGACTATTTTTTGTAGTTTACCCAATTTTAAAAAATGTAAAAGAATATTAAATTTATTTAAAAAATGTTTAAAAATTTCCTCTTGATTATAGTTCTACTCTTAACTCAAGCATAGATCCCTTCTCTGACTGGAGAATAGCCTACTCAACCATCAACCTTTCAATAGATTTAAATTCCTCCATGAGATATTGTATTGAAGGCAAGTGCCTATATCTCGAACGTGACACTGAATTTTGCGACTTTGACAGCAATATTGTGATCCCACTGGAAACAAGATGGCATCTCGTCAGCTGCATTAGAATCAAGAATTCTGTCATCTTCCTCGACTCCATAGTTTATTACGACATGGTAAAGTAGTAATTTGCATTTCATGAAATACACTAAAAAACATAAAGTAAGAAGAAATTATTTAATCCCAGATGTCGTAATGCAAATTATATAAAAATATAAATGTTAACGATTTTTAATAGCTTGTATAATTTTTACAATTTTAATATTTTTTAATATGAATAATTTTTATAATAATTTATTAAATTTTCAAAAATTTAAAGAAATTTTTTCATAAAATACCCCCCCCCCAAAAAAACTGTCAAAGTTAACAACTATTGTTATAGTTAATGATTAGAGGGGTTATTTGGGTGTAGTTTTACAAGTTAAGGGTTCAATTGGGTAAAAAAATTAAGGGCTTAATTGATTTATTCAGAAGCTTAAGGGCTTTTTAAATTATAAAGATTATAAATTATAACAAAAAAAATTAATTATTTAAACTAGTTTAAACCTGGTTCAAACAATTTTAATTGATTTTTTTTACTAACCTTTCTTTGGTTGTATAGTACCTATTGAACCAATTGGACCTCCAATGCTTGGTTTAACTAGTCGGTTCAATTCAATTCTGACAACTATGATTATTTGACTGCAGTAAAATATACAAACTTAATTAAATAAATTGATAAAATTTAAGACCTTTTATATTATTTATAGGTACGTGTGACACTAATTTAGTTGAATGACTTAAATTTCTTTTCTATAAATTATTAGTTAATATAATAATTCATCTCTTTTTATTATTATTATAATCATTGTAATAGGGTGGGAGTGGATAATAGGGTTTGAACTGTGCCATTTAGGTGTTAGACGAAAACTTTAACAATTACTCTAGGTCATAAACTAGGGCAAATCCAAGAATTTTATGGTGAGGGTAACAGAATTGAACTAAAAGATCTTGGTGGGGGGAGTGGGAATAAATTTTTTACTATTTATTAATTAAAATTTACAAAATTTAAAGGCCTAGGGAGGCAATTATACCAAATCAATGGGGGCCAACGCACTACCAACCCCCTTAGTGCGACCCCTCGCCATAAACCTTTGCTCTTCAAGGTTGGTGATGATGAACTGTAGACTACTAATAAGCCTTTTTGATTTCATTCGATGAGCTTGTTATAAAGTATGTTACATGTCTTGTGGCAGCGGTTAAAGATTGGAAACATAAAGTGTTTGGGAATATTTTGACTTGTAAAAGGATTGTCATGACACAACTTGAAGGCATCCAAGCGGCTTTGGAAAGAAAGAGATCACGAAAACTGAAAGAACTTGAAGGGAACTTTAGGGTGGAGCTTGAGAAGATTTTAGACTTGGATGAGCTCATTTGGCAACATAAATCAGGATGTGAATGGCTCATCGAAGGGGACCGTAACATAAAGTATGTCCTTATTAAGGCTCTTGCTAAGAGGAAACAAAACAAAGTATATCCTTTGAAAGAGGGCGATGAATGGTGCTTTGAAGATGAGGTGTTGAAAGACAAACTATCAACTACTTCCATGGTAAAAGGGCTCTGTTCATGGGGCTTTTTTGGTTACATGGTAGGTGTTCATTACTTGGGGAAAGCATGATTAAGTTTTTACAAAATGAGGTATTGAATGAGGAAGTGGAAAAGGAATTATTTGATATGACTCCATCAAAAGCTACGACCATTCATGGGTTTCATACTCAATTTTTTCAAAGCCAATGGAACATTATGGCTGATGATATTTGTAGTATGGTGAATGTCTTTAAAAGAGGTACTCTGGATCCTAAGTTGAATAAAACTTTGACTGGCTTGATCAGAAAAAACAAATGGGCTTGAAAATTTCTCCCATTTTAGGCCTACAGTTTGTGCTTAATTCTCTATAAAGCGGTAACAAAAACAACCATTAATATATTGAAGCAAATTACGCCATTGCTAGTTGCACCGAACCAAGTGAGTTTCCATTCTAAACACTTACAAGGGGAAAGTTAGGATTTCTACTCTGACAATGCAGATTCTTTGAAATGAGAGTCCCTTTTGATTGAATTTAAATTTTTGGGAAGAATTCAACGAGGAGATCTCCTTTTCCCATACCTTTCTGTGATAGGAATGGAAAGACTTAGTTAAAGCACTAATAAAGTTGTCCTACAAAAAGAAGCCCGTTAAATTGAGTAAGGATGGACCTCCTCTATTATACCTATTCTTTGCCGATAACACTAGTTCTTTCCTATAAAGTAGCCGTTAAGCAAAGATTTTAGTCTATTTTTCAGGGCACAAGATCAATGCACAAAAGACTAAAGTTTATTATTCTCCTAATACAAATGACTTGTTAGTTGATCACATAAGTAGTTTTTTTAAGGTTTCAAAAAGTTGAGGACTTGGGTTTGATCCTCGGGATATCACTCTTCAACAAAAACGTTATGAGAAGGGTAACATTGAAGCTTATGAATTATATGGAATGTAGTAACATGCTTGAAAGATTTGAATTAATTCATGTTATTGTGTTATGAGTGTTGATGCTATTGTGGCATATTGGTTAGTTTTTCAGGAAGTTGATTTGGGCTTGGTTTTGAGATGTTTTGAGCATGTCATAAATTACCAAAATGTGTTTTGAAGTCACCTTTGGAAAATGGTTTAAAACAATCAACAATTTACCTATTTTTGCACCACACGGGCTAATACACGTCCGTGTGCTCTCTAAAAAATGGGTAGATGTAAAATCACATTGTTCCCAATTGCTACACAGGCTAGCCACATGCCCATGTGAGTATTGTAGTTTTGGTCACCTAGTTTTTCATGTGGTCTCAGTTTGCTACACGGCTTAATCACATGGTCGTGTGACTTTTGATGAAATTTTTACATTTTGGTTCACACGGCTTCAGAGAGTTACACGATCTAGATATATGGCCATGTGACCCCTATTTTGCTTGATTACCTTCAAATTTTGATAATATTACAATTTGATCTTAGAATGCCCTCGGGTCAACTCAAGATCTCACATAAGCTCATATAAGACTCAGAAAAAGTTTTAGATGGTATTTAATGATTGAACTTATTAAAATATTTATATTTTTTATAGTTAACTGTTTATAACTATTTTGTTTGTGTTGTAGCATTCTATAACTCGATTTCGATGACGGAATCAGGTGAGAAATATTACACAAGAGGTAGAATGTGATAATTCAAATGTGGTTCAAATGTTGTCAAGATATAACGAGGAAGGCAACACCATAACCTTAGTAAAGAGAGTCAAAGAATGCCATAGAAAACAATGGTTTGTGCAGTTCAAGCATGTTTTTCGGGAGGCAAATATATTAGCTAATTTTAAGGCCAATTACATAGTTTATTTTCATAGCATTATGTTGTTTTGATGTAATAATCACTTTTCTTAAAATAAAAAATAAAAATAAAAAAACTTAAATTTCCCTATTATTAGTTCTTGTATTATATATAACTTGTGAATTTAGTCTCTGCAATTTTTGAGTTTTGAAATTTCAGTCTTGATCAAATGATTGCCTTTAAATTATGTTATTTACAAAATCTTTTACAACAAACATATTATCAAATATGTAATGTCTATCATCTTGATATTTCACATGATACGCACAAAAAAGACACACCATTTTAGTTAATGGATTTAACAACTAATATTTTGAGTTAGAATTGAAATATCGAAATTCAAAAGCTATAAAGGTTAAAAATAAGCAAATTGAAGAATATGGACTAAATACACAACTTGAACATAGTACAAAGTTTGATCTAACATATTTAACCACCATCATTTAAATCAAAATCAAAATTTCAAAGTTTAATAAATAATTCAAGTAAATCACATTACAAAAGCTTAGGCATAAAGAGTTCCAAACAACAGTTCGATAGTCAATAACGAACAATAAATGAAAGCCATTGCACTCTTTTTCCTTTCCTCTATTTCCTTTTTTTTTTTTTTTGTTAATAAAACAAAGTTAATAATAATAATGAGACCCCATTTTAAGACGAGAGAGAGAGATAGGAACTTGGGGCCAATCCCATGGCTTGAGAGACGGCGAAACAATCAACCGATGTCAGTCACAATCTCATCAACAGCAACGGGGCTTATCCCCCTTTCAACTTTCTGATCAACGCCATTAATTAACATCTCCTGTTCCAAGTGGAAACAATAGATCTCAAAAACTTGTGAGCTCACCGCCACTCCAAAATCCAAAAGGAAAAGCAGTTCTAATTCTAGCCTGTTCAGCTCAGCATTGCTCACTCCTCCAACCCGAGCATAGAACGCATTGTTATAGTGCCTGAATTAGCAAAAACCCAAGAATCCTTTAAAAAAAAGAAACAAAAATAGGTAAAGGGTTGTTGAAGAAGGCACTTACACATCATCAAGAACCTTAGAAGCAACCATGACACAGGTGACTAGCAATCGGTGCACGTTCAAGGATACGAGGAGTGAATCGGGATGCTTATGGGCCAATCTGTCTATATAAACGTATCCCAACACAAAGCAAGAAGGGCTACAGTTTGTGTACTTATAGATCCTCTCCAAGTAGTTTGGAATGCTTATATTTGGAGCCCTAACGCCATGAAACGCGTTCAAGCTTTTACCAAGAGGAGCAGAGATGGTACCATTGCGGTCCAAGTTCAATCCATCTGGCTGCTCGGTTAGGACCTCAACGAGCTTGTCGTTTCGGGCCACTAACTTTTCTAAAACCGAGGAAATTATGGTGAGGACTCTTGGTGTTGGTGTTGCGTCGGCTTGGATTGGATCCGGTTGCCGGATTGGGTGCGTGGGGTAGTCGCCGGTGGCTAACATTTAGTCCATTGTGTGAAGAAGGAAAGTGTGGGAAATATTTGGGTGGCTAAGACTTATGAGCCTATCTATTTGGCTGACTAATGTGGCATAGGAGATGGGTATAGCTAGTTTTGTGATGTTATTAAGGTAAGCGAGTGGGGGGACTTAGGTTGTAATTTGGACGGAGGAGATGTAAGGGTTGGCTGGCTAGGTGCGCGAGAGAGAGTTTGAGGAGTTAGATGCAATGCGGTCCCACGAGTGGATGGGATGGGAAGGGATAGGGTTTAATCGGATAGCAACAATTCGTTGGACTGAATGTTTGGTGGGGAGACGACAGCCAGTTTGGCTCGGATTGCGAGCCTTCTCCTTCTAAATTGTAATTCCATTTTCTTAGGGTTTATTTATACACAAAAGAGTAATTATTACATTTTTATAATTATAAAAAATTATAATTTTTTAGATATATTTAGTTGATAGAGTGTAATTATATTGTAATTTTCTATGTCATGTTTAGTAGTAAAAATTATAATTACATAATTTTATATTTTAAAAAATATTAATTACTATAAAAATTATGAGCACGATAAAAAAATCTAAACAAGTAACAAAAATGAAAATCAAATCATCATGTATATTATGTTAGTCCAAAAAATAGTTGATAATAAGACAACTAATAAAAATAACAAGTAAAATAAAGATCATATGAAATTTTATCTAATTGTTCTAATGCTCCATATTTGTTAGGTTATCCCCTCTTTAATATTTAATATAAGCTCATTTCGTCGAATGTTGGTTCTTGATCGAGTTTATCATCATCATCATCTGAATATGTCTCATTAAGATTATCAAGATCTCTTTCTTGTATGTACTTTTTTGAAGTATGGATCATCCTAGATCCACATATAAATGAAGCTATGAAATATGTAACATGCTAATGTCACGGGTCAGAATCCGCACGGATTACTTGTGAGATCTCTAAGCCCGTGACACTAGTACGTCTAACCTTATGTTTTTTTATATTATACTAAAGTGATGTTGTTAGTATGAGAAAAAATTTTTTAGAACAATAAATGTCCTCTAACCACATTTTGGAGCCTTGATTGTCTCAAATTGAAGAGTTAGCGAGCCGTTTTTTGTGCTTGTGTTCAACTACATTCTCTCAAATGATATCATACCATATAATATTTGGGTTCATGATGCAATTAGTCTATAGTTTTAATAATAAAAACTTATACAAACTTAATTTAGAGAAAGAATTATGTTAAATTACAACCCTTTTTATAATATGTAAATTAAGTAAAAAATAATATAAAATGTATAATATATAATCTTTATAATTTTCTATGAAATGTCCAATAATTTTCATAACCTTTTGTGAAATATTTTTGTTGTCATAACTTTATAAAGTTTTGTTTTTTTACAAATAAGTTATGATAAAAAAAAGTATAACACTTTTTTTTTAAGAATAAGCATATTATTTTTATAATATATAGTATAGACACGTAAATAAATTATGTCATTAGACATAACTTTTTATAAATAAATATATTATAACATTTTTATAACATGCAAATTATATTTTTTATAATAATTTTTTTCATCATAGCTTTAAAAAGATTTAAGATTTAAATAATATTTTTTTTGCTATAACTTTATAAAATACAAATAAATTAGTTTTATAATATAATAAATCTTTGGTCATAATCATCCCAAACACTCATAAGTATTCATGTTTATAATATAAAAATTATATCTAACTTGTATAAAAATACTTTTTAAAAATTTAATTTGGGTGTAATTACTTTCATAATTACTCCAATTCTCACTTTCCCCCTAAGAGTTAGAAACTGTAATTGGGGTATTGCAATTATACTCAATTTAGTGCGACCTACCAATTACAATGGTTACCAAAACATGCAATGTGTCGAAACCATTTTTTTTAAAAAACGGGTTGACTTTGGTTTTGAAAATGAAAACAAAAAACGGGAGTCGCCACCAATCCTTTTTAATGAGGTGTGATCGGATCACCTCGTAATTTGGTCATTTTAATAATAGATTTGATTAATTAAAACAATAGTTTTGGTCTACAAAATTCAGAAAAACGGGTTTGGGAGTCAGTTACGTGCGAAGAAGGATTAGCACCCTCGTAACGCCCAAAATTGGTACCTAATTGATTAATTAACGTTTTAATGTCGAAAATTTGAAAAGATTTTAAAATATGATCCTCTTTATTTAAAAGAAAACTTGAATAAATAAAATTGGATGCTAAGAACCTCTTATTTCGAAGAAGTAAAATGTCACGCCCAGTGAGTTAGGATATGACCTTTTAAATCCTTGAAACTAAGCTTGTCTTTTGACTTTTAAAACTCATGCATTTAAGTTTAAGAAGGATATTAGGTTATTTGGGTCAAATAAAAAATCGGAACCCAGTAAGTTAGGGCACGACTTCTCAAAATTCCAAATGCAGAATATTACCTTTATTTTTAGAAATCCTTACCTCGAGATAACAAAATGTTATATCCAGTGAGTTATGACACAACATTTTTGAATTCCCGAGAATAAGCTTTTATTTAACTTATATGCTTTGATTTAAAAAGGATAATCGGTTCTTTAGACTCGACGAGAAAAATCGAAACCCAGTAAGTTAGGGTACGATTTCTCGAAGCTCCCAAACGCGGAGCAATGCTTATTTTTAAATTTTTCCATATTTTTTTTGAATAAATACAAGTGTAAAAAAAAATCCCTTTTAAAGCGATGTGTATTTATCTTATTTAGGGATAAAATAAAACGTTCATTATATAAAAGAATATTTAAACTCGACTTTTGAAATGATGAAATGGAACGATAATATACAACATGGAGAGATAATTTACGAATAAAATATCACACTAGTGAATCACAATAGCATGAAAATATGAATAAACAAATTATAATATACAATATGGCAATAACCACACGACACACCATTTTTAATATCAATATTAACAATCAAAGAAAACGAAACAAAATAATATATAATACAATTTAAAGTAAATAATAGTTTAAAATAAATAATTTATAAAAACAATTCAAAATAAATAATAAAAAGTCTCAAATAAATAATATATAAACAAACTTAGAATAAATAATAATAAAATAGTTTAAATAAATAATATAAAACAAATAACACATAAAATGTTTTTTTTTAAAATAATACATAAAAATTTGAATATGTTTAAAACAAATAAATTATGAAAAGAAAAAATAAATAATAAAAATTAAATAATAGTAATAATAATATTATTAATAATAATATTATTAAAATTAATAATAATAATAATAATTGTAACACCCTGGTTTAGGGGCTAGGTAATTCGGGTATAATTTAAGTGTTGGAAGGGTTTTGGGTGTTTTTGGATGTGTTTTAGAGGTTTAGGAATGCTTGGATGGAAAAGGAAGGGCTTTGGAAAATTTTTATTTTTTAGTGTAAAAGGGGAAATGGGGTACGAAGGCCTTAAAATATTTTTCCGAGTTTAGGGCGCAAGGAAGGAGGTGGCAAAGTGGCATAGAGGCTCTACTTAAGGCTTTGGAAGGTGGCGCCTAAGGGGCTTGGGTTCGAGTCCAAGCGGCGGCAATTTTTTTTTATTTTTTTGCGTCAACGGATCAGGCTATGTAGCCTTAATATAAAAGCGGCAGTTTGATGGACATGGAAGTCCAAATGGCGAGTGGCTCTTAGGCGCTACTTAGGCGCTTGGAGGAGGAGAGAGCGCGGGTTCGAGGGGTTGGAGCTGCATTTGGGGTGTTTTTATTTTGCTTTTTGGTGATGGGCTGAAGAAGGTAGGTGTTAAGAATAATTGTTGGGGGTTTTTAGCATAAATTCAAGGTGGCCCAAGTGGCCTGGGCGCTACTTGGCAGCTGGGTTCCCAGTCCTATGTTTGAATCTCAAATGTAGGTGGAATGGTTTCTCTTTTTGCTGCCGATTTGGGGTATTGGACGGCACATGGGGGGGTTTCAAATGGGATAAGAGTAGGATTAATTTTGTTTTTAATTCGGCTGAAGGAGATAAGTATTAGATTATTCTTTTGTTTTTTTTTTTTTTTTTAGATAGTGGTAGGATAATTGTAGGATAATTATTATTATTTTATTTTATTTATTTATGAGGATAAGTGGGATAATGGTGGAGCAATTCAAATTGTTTTTGAATTGAACTAATTCAATTAGTTTGAATTAGTAGGAGTTGGCCGAATCTTGAGTTCTCCATTCGGTTAGTAGCCGAATATTATTTAAGGGTGTGTGCTCTCCTTTTCCAAATTTTAGTTCCCTCTTTTAGATCCTACTTCCTTAAATTCCTTTTTATATTTTTTCTAGTTGACCGAACCTCCAAGTGATCTTTATTTCTTTTGTGCTTTGAAATTGAAATCCTCCCAAACACCATTAATCCCTGCCGATTTCTCCTTTGGCTTTCTATCGAATATTTCTTTTATTTCTTTTAAATCCCTTGGCAAGCCGAATCTTCTCTTTTACTTTGGCCGAATATTGGTGTGGTGTGGATCTCTTCGGTTTCTTCTCCTCAATCGTTGGTAGTCAAGATTCGATAAGTGGTGGTAAAGATCCATGTTGTATTTATTCTTTTATTATTCGAAAGCCGAAGGCTATTAAGGCTAATCATTTATGCGTTTAGGGTGTGGTCGATTGCAAAAGGACCATTCCAGAGTCCCGAGATTTGATTGGAAATCAAATCACCTTTGAAAAGCAAGGATATTTAAGGACATAGATCAATTCTCCGGATTCAAGATATTTTGGTAAGTAATATTTGGTAAAGGTTCAACATTTAGTTTATGACTTGGAGGTTTAACCCGCTTATCCGATTAAGCTTTTGATGGAGGCCAATACCGGTCAAGAGGGGAAAGGAAGGTCCCTATTCAAAGTTAAAGAAAAGAGCCGTCTCGGCGATTCGGGATTGGCCACCGGGGTGTGGACGTGCAACAGAAAACGTTAGGCAAATAGTCGTAGTCTCGCTAAAAACGATAGCGTCGGAATCGAGGGTTTAGAACTTCAGTTATAAGGTGTGTAACTAACCCATCGCTTTCGGGTTTTATGTGTTATATGTTTTACTAACAAGTGCAATAATAAGTGTGCCATGTATACCCTAAAGGGTATAGCGATGATCAGGTTAGTATCGGACCTGTTGCAATGTGATTATTTGCTTGTATATGAGTATGTTTATGAATATTAATAAGCATGTGCATGCATTATCATGATTATATTTTATGTGGCATGTGCATGGGTGGGTTATGAAAAGAAGGTACGGGTGTACTTCGAGTACGTGGTTGATGTCAGCTTTGTGCTACATCATGGATTGGCGCTGACTGAGGTCGCGTTGTAGATCTTTTGCGATTTAGTTCGCGTGGTTACCTTGATTGATATCGGCTTTATGCCATATCGTGGCTTGATGGGTTGCTATGTGCCCCATCGTGGATGGCATTGGTTGCCTTTTTGGAGGGAAAAGGAGAGGTGACTCAATAGTCCCCGGTGTGTGGTAAATGGATCGGGGTGTGTAGCGGATGGACCCTAGGTTTGGGTTGGGTATCATGTTGCATTATTTTTGTAATAATATGGAAATGGGCCAAGCCCAATATGACATGTGGATAGGTATGTTTTGGGAACATACGTGGAAATGGGCCTAGCCCCGTATTTGAATGTGAATTGAATGTGGGCCAAGCCCAGATTGTGGTAATTGTTAAGATGAATATATATTACTTGTTGCCTTTAATAATTGGGTTGATTGTGGCTAATATGTGGGTGGATATCAGTGGCTAAATTACACACTGAGTCTGTATGACTCACCCAACTTTTTAAAACATCGCAGGTGACGTGATGATCGGACCGGGTTGGAGTGGATACAAAGGTGGCCATGCAGAGGCGATTTTTCGTGCGAAATTGTTTTCTTATTTAATAGAATTTATCACTTTCAAGATTACTTTAAGTATTTGAATAAGTTTTATTGTAATAAGGCCCAATTAATTATTTGAGTATTTATATTATGTTAAATCAAAATGACGATTAAATTATTGTTTTGAAATCGGTTTATTTTAAGCAACTATATCTTAAATCATATAATAAAGTTTTAATTCGGATATTTTATATCAAGTTTATATTATTTATTAAATTTTAAAAGGACATGATTTTCGAGTTAACAAATTTTCACGCTTTAAACTAAAGTCAAAGATTTTCCACCGTCTTTCTGCGATGTGAACCCGGGATCCTGTCTGAGACTCGTGGGCGGGTTTGGGGATGTTACAGATTGGTATCAGAGCCAGGTTCAAAACTCGGCTTTGAGGGTTTTGGGCCCAAAAACATTTTCAAAATGGGCTTTTCAAAAATGTGGGTTTTATGAATTATCTTTCAGGTTATTCTGGCATGGCACCTGTACCTCAGGCCCGAGTCCACCAGTAAGTACTTCGGACTCTTGAAGTGGTTTGATATTATAAACTGATATGGGCTTAGTTGGGCTCGTAGATTAGGGAACTAGGATCTGTTGAACCCTAGGACTAGTCTACTCAAACACATGCATAAAACTTAAGGTTACTAAAACAAACCTATGACTAAGTCGCCGAGTTAGGGTGTGGTAACCCCTGTGCGCATGTCAAGGATTGGATCCGGAAGAGCTTGGTATTTAAGCAGTCCTCGTGACTCACCTCCTCTTGGATTCCCCCTACAGTGCGTAGCTTCGGTCACCTCTAACCAAGAGGACTCGATCATAAAGCTAAACAATAAATAAAACCCGAAAGGGATTGGCCTTGCTGTTTTAAAACCTTTAATTTTAAAAATTTTCAAACTTACCCTTTTATTTGTAAACCCTAAATCTGACTTTGAAAAACATTTTTCTCGATTTGCAAAATTACCAAAATGTCCCTGGTAGCAAAATTACGAAAATGCCCTTGATTTCTAAAATTATCGTGTTACCTCGATTTCAATAAAATCCTCATACTTTGTAAAAGTATTCAAAATTATGTATTTCAAAATAATACCCTGACTTTGAAAGTTGACGAAAATACCCTTGTGTTGAAAATTACTAAAATGCCCCTGACTTTTAAAATTTCCGGTTTAACCCCAAGTTTAATAAAATTTTCTTACTTTGCAAAAGAATTCGATTTTTCGTATTTCCAAAATAATACCCTGAATTTGGAAATTTTCAAAATTACCCCTAACTGACAAATTACCAAAATACCCCTGGTTTCCAAAATCCTGTCATACCTTTAATTTGATAAAATTTTCAGAAATACCCTCCAATTGTGGAAATTCCAAAATATCCTGATTTATTAAGGCTTTCAAAATTTTTCTGATTATTCACGAAAATACCCTGTAGGAAAATGACGGAAATACCCTTGGGGTAGAAACGGGCAGAAAGGTCCGAATAGTGGATGTGTGTGGTGGATACCACTGAATGTGCCTCTACTGAGGGAGGAATGTGTTCTTGATGATGAATGATTGTATGTGTGAATGTGATCTTTGAATTAGGGTAGCAAACTTGAACTGAGACTTTGTGTGATCGATCGAAAGAACTACTCACAAAATACCCTTCTTTCATAAAATTTGCTCATGGTAAAATAGTGGAACAATTTCTAATGCATAAAATTTCTTAAATCAGATTAAATCACGACGATACTGAGATGAGTTCTAGGGGACGCGGTAGAGGTAGGATGGCGAACCGAACCGGTGAGGGTCGGCCATGGGTCGAAAAAGTGAAGTGCCGCCACCGTGTGGGCGTGAGAGCAAGATCAGATAGGAGAAGACGACACTTCTAGAACGTGTAGCGCGAGAGCTAGTAGGGAAATGAAACTCGAAAGTCGATGATCCGAGAGACTCGTGTCTAACTGGTGAAGTTTTTAGAGAGAGTGTCGGGAGTAGCTCGACGTGGCGGAATATTGGGTAGAAGAGTCGAGAGAATTATGGACGATTTAGATTGTACCCCAGAGGAAAAGCTAAAAGGTGCTTTGTTTATTTTGCCGGACGAAGCTTATCGTTGGTGGCTCACTGTCAAACAAGGTGCTCCGGCAGATCGATTGGATTGGGATTACTTTAAGGCTAAGTTTGAAGGGAAGTATGTAGGAGCTAGTTATTTGGACTCGCAAAGGAAAGCGTTTTTAAATCTAGTACAAGGGGATAAGTCGATAGCGGAGTATGAAGCTGAATTCGTGCGACTAAGTCAGTACGCCAAAGGAATCGTGGCTACTGATTATGAAAGGAGTGTTCGATTCGAAGATGGGCTGCGAGATGAGTTACGGGAGTTGATCGCTCTGCAAAGAGAAAGGGACTTCGCCATTCTGGTAGAGAAAGCTCGGATCGCTGAAGAGGTTAAAAAGACTATAAGAGAAAACCGAGAGAAGAATAGGAACGAGAATAAGAGAAGGGTTGAGCCGTCAGCATCGTTTGGTAATGTCCAGAAAAGACCAAAAATCGAGAATCCTGTGCGTGCACTTGTACCAGTAGATTGGAATCGTTCTTGTGTTCGATGTGGAAGAACTCATTCAGAAGAGTGTTGGGGGAATAGTAAAGAATGCTTTCGGTGCGGATCTAAGGCACATCTGGTTAAGAATTGTCCTCGAGCAACGAAGGGTCGTGGTTCTAGTCAAAGTCAACCAAGGATGTGGTATCGGGTAAGCTCTTTTGTTTTGGAATACTCTTTAATTGTTCTCCTTGTTTGTAAGTTAATTCTTTCCTGTATGATTTGGATCTTGAGTGAGAACTTAGAAACTACGTTTGGGAAGTATGATGAATGGAAAGCAGAGTGCGCAGCGGAGGCGTAGAGTAGGGAGTTAGGATTGCATGGCAGTAAGTAATTTCGAGGACGAAATTATTTTAAGGAGGGTAGAATTGTAACACCCTGGTTTAGGGGCTAGGTAATTCGGGTATAATTTAAGTGTTGGAAGGGTTTTGGGTGTTTTTGGATGTGTTTTAGAGGTTTAGGAATGCTTGGATGGAAAAGGAAGGGCTTTGGAAAATTTTTATTTTTAGTGTAAAAAGGGAAATGGGGTGCACGAAGGCCTTAAAATATTTTTCTGGAGTTTAGGACGCAAGGAAGGAGGTGGCAAAGTGGCATAGAGGCTCTACTTAAGGCTTTGGAAGGTGGCGCCTAAGGGGCTTGGGTTCGAGTCCAAGCGGCAGCAATTTTTGTTTTATTTTTGCGTCAACGGGATCAAGGCTATGTAGGCCTTAATATAAAAGGGCAGTTTGATGGACATGGAAGTCCAGTGGCGAGTGGCTCTTAGGCGCTACTTAGCGCGCTGGAGGAGGAGAGAGCGGGTTCGAGGGGTTGGAGCGCATTTGGGGTGTTTTTATTTTGCTTTTTGGTGATGGGTGAAGAAGGTAGGTGTTAAGAATAATTGTTGGGGTTTTAGCATAAATTCAAGGTGGCCCAAGTGGCACAGGCGCTACTTAGCAGTGGGTTCCCCAGTCCTATGTTTGAATCTCAAATTTTGTAGGTGGAATGGTTTCTCTTTTTCTTTGCCGATTTGGGGTATTGGACGGCACATGAGGGGTTTCAAATGGGATAAGAGTAGGATTAATTTTGTTTTTAATTCGGCTGAAGGAGATAAGTATTAGATTATTCTTTTGTTTTTTTTATTTTTTTTTTAGATAGTGGTAGGATAATTGTAGGATAATTATTATTATTTTATTTTATTTATTTATGAGGATAAGTGGGATAATGGTGGAGCAATTCAAATTGTTTTTGAATTGAACTAATTCAATTAGTTTGAATTAGTAGGAGTTGGCCGAATCTTGAGTTCTCCATTCGGTTAGTAGCCGAATATTATTTAAGGGTGTGTGCTCTCCTTTTCCAAATTTTAGTTCCCTCTTTTAGATCCTACTTCCTTAAATTCCTTTTTATATTTTTTCTAGTTGACCGAACCTCCAAGTGATCTTTATTTCTTTTTGTGCTTTGAAATTGAAATCCTCCCAAACACCATTAATCCCTGCCGATTTCTCCTTTGGCTTTCTATCGAATATTTCTTTTATTTCTTTTAAATCCCTTGGCAAGCCGAATCTTCTCTTTTACTTTGGCCGAATATTGGTGTGGTGTGGATCTCTTCGGTTTCTTCTCCTCAATCGTTGGTAGTCAAGATTCGGTAAGTGGTGGTAAAGATCCATGTTGTATTTATTCTTTTATTATTCGAAAGCCGAAGGCTATTAAGGCTAATCATTTATGCGTTTAGGGTGTGGTCGATTGCAAAAAGGACCATTCCGTAATCCTGAGATTTGATTGGAAATCAAATCAGCCTTGAAAAGCAAGGATATTTAAGGACATAGATCAATTCTCCGGGATTCAAGATATTTTGGTAAGTAATATTTGGTAAAGGTTCAACATTTAGTTTATGACTTGGAGGTTTAACCCGTTTATCTGATTAAGCTTTTTGATGGAGGCCAATACCAGTCAAGAGGGGAAAGGGAAGGTCCCTATTCCGAAGTTTAAGAAAAGAGCCGTCTCGGCAGTTCGGGATTGGCCACCGGGGTGTGGACGTGCAGCAGAAAACGTTAAGCAAATAGCTGTAGTCTCGCTAAACGATAGCGTCGGAATCGAGGGTTTAGAACTTCAGGTTATAAGGTGTGTAACTAACCCACTGTTTCCGGGTTTTATGTGTTATATGTTTTACTAACAAGTGCAGTAATAAGTGTGCCATGTATACCCTAAAGGGTATAGCGATGATCAGGTTAGTATCGGACCTGTTGCAATGTGATTATTTGCTTGTATATGAGTATGTTTATGAATATTAATAAGCATGTGCATGCATTATCATGATTATATTTTATGTGGCATGTGCATGGGTGGGTTATGAAAAGAAGATGCGGGTGTACTTGAGTGCGTGGTTGATGTCAGCTTTGTGCTACATCGTGGATTGGCGCTAACTGAGGTCGCGTTGTGGATCTTTTGCGATTTAGTTCGCGTGGTTACCTTGATTGATATCGGCTTTATGCCATATCGTGGCTTGATGGGTTGCTATGTGCCCCATCGTGGATGGCATTGGTTGCCTTTTTGAGAGGAAAAGGAGAGGTGACTCAATAGTCCCCGGTGTGTGGTAAATTTGGATCGGGGTGTGTAGCGGATGGACCCTAGGTTTGGGTTGGGTATCATGTTGCATTATTTTTGTAATAATATGGAAATGGGCCAAGCCCAATATGACATGTGGATAGGTATGTTTTGGGAACATACGTGGAAATGGGCCTAGCCCCGTATTTGAATGTGAATTGAATGTGGGCCAAGCCCAGTTGTGTGTAATTGTTAAGATGAATATATATTACTTGTTGCCTTTAATAATTGGGTTGATTGTGGCTAATATGTGGGTGGATATCGGTGGCTAAATTACACATCGAGTCAGTATGACTCACCCAACTTTTAAAACATCGCAGTGACGTGATGATCGGACCGGGTTGGAGTGGATACAAAGGTGGCCATGCGAGAGGCGATTTTCGTGCGAAATTGTTTTCTTATTTAATAGAATTTATCACTTTCAAGACTTTAAGTATTTGAATAAGTTTTATTGTAATAAGGCCCAATTAATTATTTGAGTATTTATATTATGTTAAATCAAAATGACGATTAAATTATTGTTTTGAAATCGATTTATTTTAAACAACTATATCTTAAATCATATAATAAAGTTTTAATTCGGATATTTTATATCAAGTTTATATTATTTATTAAATTTTAAAAGGACATGATTTTCAGAGTTAACAAATTTTCACGTTTTAAACTAAAGTCAAAGATTTTCCACCGTCTTTCCGCAATGACAGAACCGGATCCGGTCTAGACTCGTGGGCCGGGTTTGGGGATGTTACAATAATAATGCAAAAATAACCAAAGAAGGGCTAAATTGAACTTAAAATGGAATTTTAGGGCAAATCTAAAAATAAATAAAAAAGAAAAGGACCATAACTAAAAGGCGCAAAAGGCCAGGGGACCAAATAGGCAATAAATCCATTCCCAGGACATGCGCCCCTTCCCTAGAGGATCGACGAACCAGGGACTAAATTGAAAAGTCGAACAAATTCTATGGTCCAATTTAAAAACTAAAAAAAAGTAGTAAAAGGACTAAATTAAAACAAATAAAAAGGCGAAAGGGCTGGGAAAATAAATACCCCATTAAACAAAAACAAAGGGATCTCCCCTGGAGCGGGTTGGGTCGCGCGCTGGTGGCCCTATACGGCGCCGTTTTGAGGCCACTGAAATAGGCCCTAAACGACGTCGTTTCACATCTTTATAAAAGGTAAATTTTTTTCTTTTTTTCTCATTTTTGCTATTGTTCTAAAAAAAAAAACAAGAGGGCCTTCCCCTTTTTCTCTGCTAGGGTTTAAGACCCATCCTTGGCGCCGTCGCCGGTCCGCCGCTCCACCGCCATGTCCCGCCGCCGTCGACCACCGTGCACGACGACTGGAACTCCAAAAGGTATTTTTTTAATTTTTTTTCAAGACTATATATTACTACATGTATATATTTAAAAAAAATAAAAATCCTTATATACATATACAAACAGTTTTGAGAAGAATGAAAAAGAGAAAAAAAAAAAGGGTAGAACCTTTGCTTTTTTTGAACTGCTTTGTGATTGATTTTTTTTTCTTTTGTATTGATTGTCTCTATCCAAAAAAATACAGCTTGTGTGCGTTGGCTTTTTATAGCCGAAAAAGAAAAGAAAAGAAAAATACATTTCGTTCCCAATTTTTTTGTTTTTGCTACGATTTCCTTTTTTTTTTCCTCTGTGCCTGTTGTGCTTGTTTGTCTTCTCTACAGGTACGAGGCGAGGATGTGGAGGCACGAGGGGTAGTGTATGGAGGCGTGCGGCGGCTGAAGAGGAAACCTTAGGGTTTCTTTTTCTGTTTTTGGTGTTTAAGCTATTGGGCTTAGTTGGGCTGTAATTTGGGTTGGTTTGGGTTGGGTTAGATGTAATTTTGGGCTGTTTTTTATTGGGTTTGTAATAAAAAAACTGGACTCTCTTTTTTTAAAAAAGATTGGACTTTATATTTTATTTTGGTTTTGTATTTTTGGTTAATTTTGGATTAATTGGGTTAATTGGGCTCGGGCAATATTTGGGCCTTACACAATGTCTATGTAATTATAAGTAATTACACTCAAATCCAATTACTAGGTCACTTTCCAAACACTACTGTGTTAAAAGGTAAAAAAAGTAAAAATTTATATTTTAGGCATTGTCATTAACAAACGTTTTCAATTTGGTCACCTCCTGTTAGTTTGGGGTTAGGCAATATTATTTTACACCAATTTTAGTCACCCAAACTAATAAGTTTTTATTTTAATCATTCATTTCCTTTTTTAGGATTAATTTTAATTTTCTACAAAAAAAAAAAAAAAACCTAAGTTTTTATAGGAAATTTCATTATTCAACTTGTAACAGCCCGATTTTGGCCCTAATCGGAACGGTGGTTTCGGGACCACGAATCCGAGTAAAAAAAAATAGTTATTATTTTGATATTTATGTTATGTGGTCAAGCATGTGTTAAAATATTATATATTAATTTGTGTGTTTGAGTGACTGATTTAGGTGATAGGATTAAATTGCATAATTAGTGAAGTAGATAATCATTATAGAGGGGTGATTAAATTGAATTGTTTCTTCATGCATGGGGATTTAATTTGTAAATTCTCCTTGTTGGAGTATAGTGGACGGCAAGGACACTAAAATTATAATATATGATTGTTTTATATGTAATAGTTATGGGAGATATCTTTGAATATTACCATTTGGGCTTTGAGCCTAGCAAGCCTCGGGCTGGTGAATTTTACGGGCTTTATGCCTAGCAGGCTTAATGCCGGTGAAAGGATATCAGACCTTGGGTCTAGCAGGCTTATTGCCGGTGCGAAACTCAGGCTTTTGCCTAGCAGGTTTTTATACCAGTGATAAAATATCAACTTGTGGATTATGCGAGTATATAGTGATGAATTCATCGGACAAGTAAGTTGATAATGCAGGTTATTTACATTCGGCCATATAGGTAAGTGCTTGAGAGTAAGTTAAATGAAGTGATAGAGTTCGGAAATGATAATCTATATGTGCTTGTTAAAGATTGGTTGATGATAAGTATTGGATCTAAAATGCTTGAGTATTTAATTGAATTATTTTTGAATGCTTAAGACTTACTAAGCTAGTTAGCTTACCTTGTATGTTTCTTTCTACTCTGTTTTATAGATTTTATCCAAGCTACGAGCTCAAGGGATCATCATCAAAGTCATCCACACTATCGAATTGTTTTGGTATCTTAAATGTTGAATTTTTGAGCTTAAGGCATGTATAGGCTAGACTATGTTTTGAACTATGAATTTTGTCCTTGTATATATTACAGCCATGCAAAAAAAAAAAAAATAAAAAATAAAAAATGGCTTACTCTTAATGTGAATTGTTTCCATGCTCTGTGTTTTTAATCATGATATGTGTGTTTATCATATTTGGATTATAAATATTTTTTGTTATGAGGAATGATCCACACGTATAATATGAATAAGAATATAAGTTTAGTAATTATTAGTTATATGCTTTTAAATATATATATATGAATATGATTCGTGTGAATGTTTGAAATTTGTAATTGTGTTCAGTAATACCCTGTGACCCTAATTCGGCGACGGATACGGGTTAAAGGTGTTACACAACTGCAAAGATGAAACCCGAATTTTAGGATTAATTTTAATTTTCTACATAAAAAAAAAAAACCTAAGTTTTTATAGGAAATTTCATTATTCAACTGCAAAGATGAAACCCGAATTTTTACCTGTAACTCAATTCCTTGTAAAAACAAGTTTTCCTTTTTTACTGAAAAGAAAAACTAAAATTAATTTTTTAAAAATAAAGGAAATTAAAAAGATAAAATGTTTTCCTTGCAAAAACCTAAGTTTTTCATATAAAAATTCAAGTTTTCCTTTTTATTTTTTAATACATGCGCGAATGAGGTGAAATTTATTAAAGCTAATTTAATCAAGTTGCCAATTTTCTAAGTTTGGAAGATCAATCGACTTGCGACGAATTTTTGGATGGGATCTAGAAATTTTTGGGCTAAGCTGTTTGCATAGCTTTTGAAGGGATCGATTTTTAGACTTAATTTTTATTATATATGAGTCCAATATTATATTTATTAGTTTTTATTATTTTATTATTTATTTATTTCGAATTTTAAGATATTTTTAAGTATTTAAAGTTGTTTAGGAGTTTTATATTTCTTAGTCAACAAGAAAGTTTAATTCAACTAAAACTACTTCTTGTTTAGATTAATTAGAGTTTCATTATACTTAAAGAGTTTTATTTAGATGTAATTAGCTAGGTATATAAATACCTCTTTATTATTCATTAAAGACATTGATAAAATTGATTCATTCCTTAATAAAAAATTTATCTATGAGAGTTATTTCTTTCATGCAATATTGCTTTATTGTGGTTTTTAGAAATAAGTTTTTTCTTCTCAATTTTCTTTAAGGATTCGTGAGAATTCATTTTTCGTCCTTCATCCAGAGCCATTAATTATTTATTGGATGGTTGATTAGAGTTATTAATTGAATTTGTTGATATTTATATTTCAAAGGGTTCAATTAGACAACTATCTTCTATCCATATCCATCAGTTTATTCGATCCATCTTTCACTTTTAATTTTTCATTTATTTATTTATTGTTTTAAATATTTATTTTTCATTTATTTATTTATTGTTTTAAATATTTATTCTTTGTTTTTAAATTTATTCTTTTAGTTGTTTTTATTTTCTTTATTTTCCTAAATCTATTTGGCTTTTTCTTTTCAGATTAGATTCGAATCTCCTTGTGTCAAACAACTTGAAAAATGGTCTTGGCCCCCTGCCCCTATCATTTTTATACAACCAATGTATCCTTCATGTCCATTTTACGGTCCATGAAGACTAATCCTTTCAGGGATCTGTGATTGCCTCTTCTAATAATGTCATTTACAAGGTTTTCCCTTTTATTGAAAAACCTAAATTAATTCTAAAAAAGAAAAGAAAATAAAGGAAATATAAAATATAAAATATAAAATGTTTTTCCCTTATAAAACTCAACATTTTCCCTATAAAACTCCAAGTCTTTTTCATTTTATTGGGAAATACTAAAATTAATTCTAAGAAAACTAAAGGAACTTTAAAAGATAAAATAAATAACTCAAATGAAAACTTACAAAAGTTGGGTGACTAAAATGAATATTGAATTAATGGTAGGTGACCAAAATGAAAACGGGTATTAACAACAATGCCTAAAATGTAATTTTTTTATTCTCGAGGCGTAAAATGAAAACTTATAAAAATTAAGTGACCAAATGTATAGTTTTCTGTAACACTTATACTCGGTCTGGCCGTTAGACTCGAGCTATGGAATGCTACAACAATCATCGGAGCAGATCACATTTAATATAAGTTTTAAAATTCAATTAAAAAATACAACATTTTATAATCCATGCATAATATGATTTACAAATTGAACCAAGTCTTTATCAAGTTGACCCAAGAAAAATTAAGGATCAATCTGAAACTTTTTCAAAAATAATGAAAATTTTTGCAAACATAGATCACACTCAGCCCATGTGTATCATACGACCATGTGACCAAGCCGTGTAACAACCGGGAATCGTGTGGTTTTTTATACATTCCACTTCTAGTGATCACATGACCTTGTCACTAACCCGTGTGTCAGACCATATGATACCATAAACATGACATTCTGTTCATAATTCAATTCAATCATGTAACACATCAACTAATGCACTTAACCTTAACTCAAACCTACACAAAAACCTCTCATACACATACCAACACATATCATTCTTTAAACCTTTAAACCAATATACAACATTTGGTATCCAAAATACAACAATTCCATCCATTCCTTCAATTCATGTCAATTTAGGATAATATCATTTGCCTTTAACACATTCATATCCATCATACCACATCCACAACAAAATGCCATTTTAACCATCAAGTATAACATGATCAAAACATGAAATACACACATTCATGCATATTGTTTACATTTATCCCAACACCAAAATATATTATATAGAGACCAAAGCAACATGTCTCAAAATCAACATACATATACAACGACACCTATGTACATGCCACATAAAACCGAGCCAAAACGAAAAAAAGTCTATCGAAACTTGAGACAGATAGTGTGAGCTTCGATGTGATCCGATCTACTTGACCCCAACTATTTATCTACAAGGATGAACAAAAAGCAAAGTAAGCATACTAATGCTCAGTAAATTCGTATAAAAATTTAACTTAACTTACCTCGATATTAAGCAATATAAATAATTGAAACATATGGCACAAAGCATGTTATAAACCATGGCATCCTTATGCAATTTACACCACAAATCCCATGGTTAGTACATCACATAAATACATCATATCAAATGTCATAGGATTTCATTCATACACAAATAATTATATCATTTAATACAAGTTCATCATACAACCTTGTAAATAATATCTTTCTGATTCATTACTTTTCTGTTTCATTAAACATTTTCACCTGGATAACTATAGTAAAGTAATCTCGCATACACGAGACTTAAATTGCTCTCACGAGTTAGGGCGAGTTCGCAACACATGCAGGATTTCAACCATCGGCAAAATAACCAACACCGATACATAGTACCTGTTATATTTATATGGCATGAAAGCCAACACCGGTACATAATACCTGTTGTATGTATATGGTATGATAGGCAATGCCGATACATAGTACCTGCTGTATTTATATGGCATGAAAGCTGATAACGATACATAGTACTTGCTGTATGTATATGGCATGATAGCCGACACCGGTACGTAGTACCTACTATATGTATATGACATGATAGCCAACACCGGTACATAGTACCTGCTATATTTATATCCTAATTGTTTATTAAGTTCACTCGAGCTATAAATTCATTTCAACCTTCAAAACTATCATAACATTGTCATATATATGTAACATGATTCAATTAACAATCCATGTATCTTCTATTCTAAATAACTATTCATTTCACACGGTACTATTATCGTACTTATACTAATTCAACCTCTGTAATCGTATACATGTTTTTCATATTGAAAAACAATCCAAATACATTTTAAACTGTGTAATATCATCATATACACATAATTAATTTATAAAAAAAAATTTACAATCATTCAATACCATACATCTATTCATATTTATCATATATTTCATATTTTACGATTTAATCTATTTGATGCCAAAAACTTTGTGTGTGTGTGTATATATATATATATAAAATTTCAATCTAACAATAAAATAAAATAACACAAACATATCAAGAATTAATAAATTAAGTCCATATGAACTTACCTAATAAAAACAACGATACAAAAACATCGAGGACTAATATGCAAAAATAGACTTTTCCTTGATTAAACTCCGTTTGGTTCAATTCCTTATCTATATGATAATTTATTTCAAATTATCAATTCTAATTACCTTAAAACATATTACTCAATGTATATGTCAACTTAATTTTAATTTTCACAATTTTTCTAAAGTTTCACATTTTATTCAATTTAGTCCCTAAAACTGAATCTGTTATATCTTTCACAATTAAACCTCGTTTTACAATACAAGTTCAAATAAATCCTTATACATCCTTCTACAATAAATGGTTATAGAAATTTCATGCCAAATCGAGATATTTTCATTTTAGTCCCTAAACTCAAAACTAATCAATTTCACTTTACAATTTAGTCCATAATTAAATCTAAGCTTATAACTAAACTATTTAACAATAAAAAATAAAAATAAAAATCAATGAAAAAATTTTAAAACTTTAACAATTTTACAATTTAATACCTAAGCTAATTAGATTAATTACAACAATCTCAAAAACATAAAATTTTTCCGTCTCTCTTTTTGTTTCGCACGGTTGAAGAAGAACGAATGGATAATGGCTTTTTAATTTGTATGCTTTGCGTTTCTTTTCATTAATATTTATCAATATTTTTAATCTATAAAACCCCCAAAACCATGCTTCCACCGTCCACTAATACTAAAAGTGGTAAATTGCCACTTAAAACCCTAAGCAATTACTTTTTAAGCCTTTTAATTAGTATAAATTAATAACGATTAATTTTTATAGTTTTTACGATTTAGTCTTTATAACTTAATTAGTCTCAAATTCAATAAAATTACCTATCCAAAATTCAATTCTCCTATAATATAACTCCATAAATACTTATATTAAATATTGTTCAGTTTACAGAAATGAGGTCCCAATACCTCATTTTCCAAAACCATTGACTTTAGAGTCGATATACTTGTACCTTAAATAACTGTTCACTTAACAAAATCATCAAATATTGATAAATAATATTTATTGACTCAATCATCAGAATATGAGGTTTCAAAACCACCATTTTCGACACCATTGAAAATGGGTTGTTACATTTACCCTTTAATTAAAATATAATTTTTAGCTCTTCAACTTTATAATTAGGTCTAATTTGGCATTTGTACTTTTTCTAGCACACTTTGTTACCATAACTTGACACTTAGCCCATTTTGGCCTCTAAACATGGACATGGTCAAGATTTAATCACATTTTACAATCTCATAACATTTAGTCATCAAATTTTTATATTTTTTAAATTTAAAGTTAATTTTTAAATTCAAGTATTAAAGTGGACAAAAAAATATATCTATAAAAATGAATTTAATTACCAAGTTGAGAAACAAAAATTTACATTAACCCTTTTTAAGAGCAAGGGCTATGGGATGTTTAGGAATAAAAGATTTTATGCCAATTACAAATTCATTTAATGAAGGTTTTTTGTCATTACACTATACAAATTTTGTCATTACACTATACAAAAATGAAGTAAAATATGTTAATAAATGGATGTATGTATAAATTAGACATGCTCTTGGTTTAGGGTTATAAATGAATATAGCATTTGATGAAAAATTTAGTTTTTGTTGATTTATTTTTATTTGTCAAGCTAAATTAATGAACATAAATAAAGTATTGAGGCTTGTTTATTAAATGAACCGAACACGAACAAAGTTTGTTCAGTTCATTTATGTTCATAAACAAGCTCATTTTATATTTGTTTATTGTTCCATTAGTACATATTGATAAATTTATTATTTTTTGTGTGTTTATTTTATTAAAACAAACATACATGAACAAAAATTGATTCATTTAAGTTAAGTTCAGTGAAACTCGATATATATCGAAACTAATTTGAATTAAAGTATTTTCAATTTCGAAATAATCTTAACCATCAAAAGTAAGATTTAGTGAAAGCAAAAATAAGTTTGCTCAGCTTGTATGACATACTAAATATTTAAATACTCCGAGTATATTATTTTGTATTAATTTATTAAATTAAATTATAATTTTTACTAAATTTATTATAAATTTTATAAAAAAATAAAATTAAAAGTTAAAAAAACTTTGGAGGGCCAAGTATAAATTATCATATTTTTATATATTTATTATAAAATAAGAAAAAAATTTAAAAAAATCTTAAAGAGATTAATTTCTTTTTGCATTCTTTTAGAATAAAATATGAGTATTCCACTATTCAAATCTAATGTGGTATATATGGTCATGATTAGAAATATTTATGAGATGGATTATATTTTAGAAATTATTTTAAAATTTTTATTTAAATCGTTGGGATAGAGTTTAGATTAACACAAATTATTAATTTTATAATTTAAAATTAACAAAAATTTTAAAAATATAGGGCTTATATGTTCATTTGTTTTGAAGTTAAATTTTAATAAAATTTATTATTAAAATTTAAAAACATAGTGGTTTCAGCAAATATTATTGCGAAAATAATAATAAAAAAAAGAGAGAAAAACATGGGTTTGTTGATCTTATTTTTATTATGTTGTGTAATATTTTATATGATGTTTTATTTTTATTTTTTCGAGCTACATTCATATTGTGTAATAGTATTTAGTAATTAAGGTTGAAATCATTATAAATGCCTTTAAAGGTGACATTGCAAAGCGTTGATAGTGATATTGACAACTGAGGTGGCAAGATTCAAGTTTACAACATAGATATAGGCAGCTATAATTGATTTTGTTTAGATAAAGATTCCTAGTACATTTATTTTTCAATATTTGTAGTTTTCAATGAAGAAATGACAAATTGATATGTGAGCTTACGATCAAAGAAAGGAAACTATAACGTTTCCAATACATGGTACATAAGCCTTAAACTACACATCTTAGGAAGCTTATACAAACCCTTGATAAAAAAGCTTATACAAACCCTTGATAAAAAAAACATACCATATAAAAAAAAACACTTGATCCCAAGAGCATTCTACTATATATTTAGGTAAAACACTTTTTCTATTCTGAAAAAGTGAGAGTTAAGAAAACCAGAAATATATTATACTTGAGCTATGACCTTATGATTAAATATACGAGGGAGAGTAAAGTGTACTTCTAAAGTAAAAACAGGAAATCAATCAGACATCTCGTATCAACATGTAAGATAAACTTTCATAATCTAATAAAGTTTCATGTATAAAATTGATTCAGAAAGAATTTGATGAGTTAGGGAATAGAAAAGAGTTGCTTCGATGAAATGGATGAAAACATGACCATACAAATATAGAACACTACACCACACCACGTAACCTACATCCTACTTCAAAGGTAGAGATTTGGAATCAAAATGAATATATGAAATATAAATTAGATGAGGCACCAATGGAATTAAATTAATTAGTCGTATTATATCTAGTATAGGTTATACGAAGAAATCATACCATTGCAATTTATTTTTGGTCTGAACTTAATTTATAAATAAAATTATCACTCGAATTTGTGCGTGGATTATAGAATTAATTTAAATAAAAAATTATCTAAAATTAAAAATAAAATATAATTATTATATTATATGATAAATTAAGTTGAAGGCAATTCAATGAGAGGTAAAAAAAGCAAATTTATTTTTCGAACTTTTAATCTGAGTAGGCTTATAAATACTTCTAATGATTTTATTAGCGGATTAGTCGTCAATGGATGGGAGCCGAACTCGGTAATACACAAGCTATATCAAAGAAGAATTCCGTTGTTTGCCACATCAGCACAACAAAGATGGACACATCAGCACTGTCTCTCACCACAGATCAAAAGCTATTCAGACACATAATCCACGTGTCCATTTGTGATCTCGAGATACGGGGGGAGCTTCATTCTCGTCTCGAAGGTCAATGAAAACCCCGCAAATATCTCGTCGCTGACGTGTCACTCAGTTTGTGAGCCAATCTTTCCGCTTATTTACCATCCATGCCATCGCCCGACTAAAAAGGCAGACCGCAATAAATTTACATATCCACGTCGACAACGAGTATCACCTTCTCAAAGCTCATATTTTGCCGCGTGGCACACACTCCGCTAACCTCGGACAAACCCGAATAAATATACCCCTTACCTAACTGTAAATTTCTGTAAAAAAAAAAAAAAAAAAAAAAAACTAACTTCCAGTAACCGACCAAGGCTCAGTGCTCTCTCTTCACTGTCTCACGCTTTTCTTCTCGGTGCGTGCGTGTGTGTCTGTCTCTGTGTTTTCCCTTGTTTTTTTTTTTTTGTTCAAAATATTTGCTTTTTTTTCTTAAATCAATCTTAATGCCTGTTTGCTTCCGTTAATGGATTCTTCGTTCCTCGACATTGGTTGATCCAATCAATACAGGTTCAGAGGCTGGAATTCGGTTTTTCCTTCTGAAAATAGGTAAAGCGTAAGCTCAATGTGATTCTCTTTCTATGATTTTAAGCATTTAAATGATTCAATTCCGTTGTTCATTGTACATATTTTTGATAGACTATTAATGGGTTTTTTTGCTAATATTAATGGTGAAGGGCTAGTTTTTTGCCGAGATTGTGAAATCAAATAAAGCCGAATTTCAAACATGAGGCTCCGGTTAGGTGGAGTTGTTAAAAGTTGAACAAATAGTATTTTGGGGTAAAAAGATAATAAGGTTTGAGGAGGGGAGTATGGAACCACTATGCGATTTTTGTCGAGGGGTAAGAGCAGTAGTTTACTGTAAATCGGATTCAGCTCGGCTTTGTTTGAGATGCGATGGGTGTGTTCACTCTGCAAATCTGTTGTCATGTAGACATGCTCGTTCACTTTTGTGTGAGAAATGTAATTCTCAGCCTTCCATAGTCCGATGCTTGGATGAGAGATTGTCTCTTTGTCAAGATTGTGATTGGAATGGCAATGGTTGTTTGAGTTTGGGACATAGGCGCGAGCCCTTGAATTGTTATACCGGTTGTCCTTCGTTGGCCGAGTTTAGACGAATCTGGTCTTCAGTTCTTGATGCTTCTTCTCGTGGCGGTTTTGATACTGGTTTGTCACAGCCCGGTAATGATGATTGTTTTGCTAACTGTTCAGATCAAAGAGAACAAGGGGCCTCATTTGGATCGGCTGGTACCAAGTTGAATGAATTAGATTCTAGTTCTAAGCTAAAGCCATGTATGGAGTCATCTTGTTTGATATCAACAAATGCAAATTGCATGCCTTACTGTGGAGATCAAGAATCACTTTTCTCAGAGGATGTGCCAAAGGTAATATGCTTTTTGCCGCTGGATTTGTTTGAATTGGTGAAAGCTATGATATTTGAGCTGGAGCTGTTATTTCTCAAACAGTGCATGGTTCTTTTTCTTTTTGCCACCTATGTTGCAGGGTTATTCTGACCTCAAAGACTTCAAGGTTCCTGATGGTGATGATCTTTGTGAGGGTCTTATCATGAATGATTTTCAACTAACCTTTGAGACTGCAGATGAGATATTGGGCTGTTCACAAGGTCAAACTAGATGCCAGTTTGAGAATGTTGGGACAGACAACATTTTGATGGAAAAAACCTTATCAGTAACTGAATCAGATGGTCCTATTGAGACTACATTACAGGTTTTCTCTAAACTCAATTGCTAAATATATCTTATAAAAGCATCTATTGTTTTATTTTCTATTGCTCTCTCCACTTTTGTAATCTATCTGTAGTATTGTGAATATTACATGTGCATCACAGTTGTTCATAGAAGAGTTATGAGCCGATTCTTTGAGCTGTAATCCTACCTTTTGCAGTAAATCATTTACTGTGGTGTTAGAGGGGATAATGGTCCAGTGTCCATGTGCTACGTAGTGTTTCTATTAAAAAATCTGTTCATGATATAAAGTTCATTCCATGATACTTGGGCTCGAGTGTGAGTGTTAGATACAAGCATGTATAGGACATGGGAATGTTCAACTTTTCTATGTTCTTCTTTCATGTATTTGGAGGGTCCTTGGAGAATCATATCCCCATACCCATGTTAAGAACTGTGACAGGCATGAATGTCAGACACATATTCTTAAAAGAAAAATGAAGAGTCAGAGCAACAAAGAGTGCATTTAAAATATTATTGCTTTTATGATACCTTGGTAAAGTCTAGAACATGAAGCCTTGTCCTATAATAAGAACCAACGGACCCTGTCCTCAGTCACCTCCATTTGCAGCATTTGTTTGTAATAATCAGCTCATTGCACTGCTTTACTTTTATGTGCAAATAATACGTTTTAATACTATCTTCTGCTCTACAAAACAAGAAATGATCATACATAATAAGAAAGGGAATATGCATTTTGATACATAGCTTACGAAGCTTGGGACATAGAATTTGCTCCTTGATCCCTTGTATATTAACTTGTCAGGCCTACTCATTGACTTTCATAAGAAACAAGACTGGTATTATAGTTGGTTGTTCTGTAGATAAGACATTTTACCTTGTTGTGTGCTTAAGATTTATCAGGCATACATACTTTGTTGATATCGTGGAGTAATAAAAAACCAGTAGTTACATAATTATGTTCTTGGTTTTATCTACTTTTCTTTTTTGAAGTGGATAATAGTTTGCTTGTCCAGTTTGTGGTTGACAAGCCACTATTGTGTATCTTATCAGGCATCATCATCAGTAAAAAAGGACTGCGTGCCTTTTCCATCCTCACAAGTTGGTGGATTAGCTAGCATGATGGCTTCCATGATTGGCACTTCCAATTGCATGCTTATCAATCCTGGTTGTAACATCAATCTAGGATATCCTGTTGGTCAAATTCCTCCAACCATGGCTCATTCATTATCCACCATTGCAGTGGAAAATAGCCCTGCTGATTATCAAGACTGCGGATTAGCACCTGTTTTTCTAACTGGAGAATCCCCATGGGAATCAAATTTGGAAGTTAGTAGTCCACAAGCAAGGGACAAAGCAAAGATAAGATACAATGAAAAAAAGAAAACAAGGATGTATGATTCTCATCTTTCCTACCTTGAAAGAGATGTTTACATTCTGTCTTTATATTAATAGATTAAAAGGTAGTTCATTTTCAGGCTAAAACATTTTGAGGGCTTTTAGCAATGACGTTTTCTCATTTACCTTGATCTTAGTTTCTCCCACCTTCTGAAATCATGCTGAATTCGGTCTTAATAACTGATACTCTATAGGTCAACTTCTTTTGGGGTATCATTCATGCTATTGTCCGTTATCTATAGGGTGCCCTTTTTAACAAATGAAATCATCAGTTATAATTTGTAAATAATGATTAATGTTTACTTTTCCTGGAAAAAAATAGTGGAAATAGTGAAAGTTAATCTACACCATTGAAGCCATTATTGTGGCTATAAAACCATAAACATCTCTTTGTAAGGATTATTGCTTTAGTTCCCCATTTTAGATGGAGGAGGCAGTTTGCATTTTTTAAGCATTCAGACACGGTTTTTGTAGTTGTTTGCTCACATATGGTCAGGGTGATCATATGATAATGTATACTTAAATTAAAATCCTAACTGGCTTTTCATTTTTATTATTTACAGATTCGGTAAGCAAATAAGATATGCTTCCCGTAAAGCTAGAGCTGACACTAGGAAACGTGTGAAGGGTCGATTTGTGAAAGCAGGCGAAGCATATGATTATGATCCTCTTGTGCCACGAAATTTCTAAGCCACATTATGTAATAATGTCCCTGATCATGAAGGTAAACTGTTTAACAAGATATCAAGTAGTCCACCTGAGAATTCTTGTAAATAATCTAGCTAGTAAGGACATGATAAGTATGAAGATTTTTAGATGCTGTATAATGCAGTTTCATCACATCATTTAGAATAAGATATGGCATGTATACCCAACTCAGTGAAGTCATGATATTAATACTTGTATCAGCTATATTAAATGGTACTTTGAGATTGAGCTTTATTTTTTGCAGTTTCATCTTATAATTTAGATTTAGATATGGCATAGATACCCAAACCTATATGCTAGCAAAGAACTAAAAGGTGTTTAATGGATCAAAATTGCTGACTAAAGAGTTTATATGAACACTAGATTGAAGAAATTAAAAAACAAGTAGTGTTAAGAAGAGTGAGTGAAGAACATAGAAATAACAGCTAAAAAGTGTAGTCATCTCTGAGTAGCCAGCATTTCTATTGAGATGATTTCGTTTATATTATAAGGAAAGGTAAACAGAACATTCAGATTAGTTAGCTTTATAGGAATCTGGTTTCCCGCTAGAGCAAATCAGTAAAAGGTTTTGCTGTTTGCAGAAGTTTCCAATGGTAACTTGGACTGATCTGCACACAGAGTGTTCAATCACAGCATTGGCAGCATATTGCATGAACTTTCAGAGTTCAAATCTTAATCCTTAATTCCATTGCTTAGGTCTAAAAAGCTGACCCAAAATCATAATTTCTCTTGATAAATCCTGGTTTGTAAATGTTGATAACAATAGCTGATAAAAAAGGCATAAACGTATGCAATTTTAATAGTTTTCCCATCTTAGAATATTTTTAATGCATCATTTCCTCTGCAAACACTCAACTTAGGCTTTTTCAATTGTACCTTTTATTGCAGGTTTAGTCGCTCTTTCTTGATTACAGAAAGGGGAAGTAAACCATAGATTCCAACTTAAATGCTGCTATAGGTTCTTCCTCTCTTGCTCCCTCTCCTCTGTATCTGCAGGTTTTATTGTTTGCATTTAGTTTGAAGATTATTTTGTTTCAATACATAAGCCTGTTTCATGTGTACATTGGTAGATCTATTGTGCTGGCCACCTCAACTCATAAGAGTTTATGGACACTCGAGCTAACTGATCTATTCCCTGAAGATCTACGGACAGCCTCAAATTATGCTTCTGTTATAGTTCCTTGTGATTGGTAATTGGGCTCTTGACAATAAACTATTCCTGTAAAACCACTGATTACTTTACATGCCATACTAATGAAATTGACTTGATGCTTTTCTGTGCTTCATTTATCCATTGAAAAACAAAAGGAAATTATATTGTCATCACCACTGAGTGTGTTACGCTATTGTATCATATGCAGGAAACCATAGAGGATACACACTCCAAGACATCGACCTTGCTGTGAAGATCCTCGGAAGTAACAAACTTTGGACTTAGATCCTTGTCTGGTTTTTCTCGCCATCTCCACCTTCGTTGCAGAAGGCAAGCCCTTGTTGCAACTCAATTTTGTTTTTTCTTATTGTATGGTGCACCAGCTCTTTTCCATGTAATAAGCACTGATCCATTGTCATCAAATTGTAATAAGGAGTAGCACTTTGTCAGAATAATAAATCACTATTTCTTATTTCTATTTGTTCCATATTTTAGAGTACTTTATATTTTTTGTTATGTATGATTCTTTTAGCTGCAAATGAGATTAACTATCAAGAATGAAAGATGGAGATTGCTTGAAGTAGCTGAGTTCAGTTTCCTTCAAGCACAAGGAAGGGACAGAAGGGAAGAGGGTAATATACCTTAGAAATATACTTACTTGCATGAATCCATGCATGCATGCACACACATGTACATACATACCATATACATACATACATACGTACGAAGGAAGCAACCAATGATCCAATGCTGACATAAAACATTGTGAAGTTTTGACCTGAAAAAGGAATAGCATTTGTTGGTTTCAGGGTACAATGGAAAACTGTAACTTTTGACTTCCTTGCCCTTCATTTCTTTTTTATTGCTTAACCATTCTGAAACTATACCAGAGTATTCTCTGTAAGTGATAGAGATTGATCAATGGGAGCTACAGGTTTTGGCTGGCTTGAATTGTTTGAACTTCATAACATGAAAATTGGTGATTATAAACTCCATTGCTGGAGATAGACACTAGAAAAATTAACAGAAGTTTTAATCTTCTTTATCCCTAGTTTTGTTCCTTTGAGAACTTTGTGATCATCAATCATTAAGATTCTCATAATATGATAAGATAGGATGGCCCTTTAGCACAATAAAGATGAAAGCACAACCAAAGCATGGGCAGGGCTCATCATGATTTTAACATCCTCAGAAACTTTGAGTTATTCCGATGGGCCCACCAACCAGACATCATCTGATGAAATCATGCAGCAGATGAGACAATTAACTTTTCCCCTTTGCTGACGAGGCCCCTCACTCCCATAGTCCATACCCCCCTTCTCTGATGTAAAGCAATTTTTGTATTTAATTGTTACTGGGGACCCTATAGACACTGAGTGCTTAGTTTCAGATTGTTGCTTCCTCTCAGGATCATGATTTGGAGTTGGACCACACTTGGGAAAATTGAATGGTTCTATAATATTTAGCTTGTTATTGGAAGACAAATAACACACATCAGCCGGGCTTAGCTTTTACCGAGGCATCAACCTATTATTTTTGATGCAGAATGATCAAATTTTAGTACATAATCTTTTTCTGACTTTTCTGATGAATGACTAACAGGTGCAGGTAACATGAGGCCTCCTTTCTCTCTCCATGAACCACCAACAATCATACAAAATTTGCAGTAAATCTTCTTGTTAAGGGCTATAGCGCCATGGACCCTCAGCAATCATACAAATATGCAAAGTATCATATGCGCCTGAACAGTTCGCAGATGGGAGTGCCTCACCCACCATGAAAACTGAAGAGCTTACGTATAGTGAGATTTGAAGACCTTTGCAAACAGATTTCAGGAGATAAAAGATCACTAAAAAGAACCATGCCAAAAAGCTGGATTTCCAACACTGAAAAAGAGTGATTGTGTTACATGTTGATGATCAGTTCTGTTCCAGAACCTGGAGCTTGAACAAAAATAGCAAGGAACCTCAAAAAGAATCTAGCAAGGCACATCCATTAGTTATTTCCTATGACTTATATTCCAAATTACGGAAAAAAAAGGAAAGAAAGCTAAATATGATACATTGCAGAAGAAGAAGAAAAAATGCAATAATGATAAAAATGCAATCTGGTTACAGAATACTGAGGATTACATCAAGATAATGATTTTATATTTCAATTCTCTCTTTTGTTTCTTCTCATTCCAGAGAATTACTTTCAAAGTTGTTTCTCGTCTCTCCGATTTTGCCTGTATGAAGCCTACATGTATTTATATATGTGTAACCTCAAACTAACCAGATAAGATCCCTCCATAACCAAAAGTTGCATAAGAGAAAAAAAAAAAAGAAGAAGAAGAAGAAAATTTTCAGAGTCAGAGAAAAAGAAACGGTGTTTTAAGCGTTGTTGAAAGGTTGGTTTCCATGTCAGAGTTACAGTGGCTTGTTTCAAAAGAGGTCACGATTGTTGGTAGCATCACTTCATGTGAAGCTCCGATGAGATATCTCTGGGTTAAGCTTTGACATGTACTGCAAAGGAAACACCTGATATGCCTGAGAGCTAAGAAATTAGCTTGGTGAACCCATTTGTCACACTTCCTACACAGATATGCATCATCGGCTTGGCAATATAAGGAAGCCCTGGAATTACAGAGCTCACAATTCACCAACCCTGATGAAAAACCCTGTTTCAGACAAGAACTGCTTCTGTTCCCTCCTTGTTCTAAACCTTTGCACATCTTTTTTGAACGATGGGGAGACTCAAAAAAAGAAATATTGAATGGCTAAGAAACTTAAGAGAAAAATACCCAATATATAATAAAAGCTGGTGGCATGAGAAAATTATGACCCAATGTTGTCTTGATATTTAAAAACAAGATTGGAACTTGTGGTTGAGGAAATAAAATCTTAAATAATTGTACCAGTAATTTGAAGGCTGTAATAATTATGGGTAAAAATGATTAAACCCCAAAACTTTATGAGATGTTATGAAGGGATATTATGAACCATAATTTCTTGTTGTTGAGTGGTTACAAAGTCAATTATTAGTTTACCAAAGAAACAAGTTTGGTTTTGTAGCCATGAATTAAAAAAGCTCTCTCTTTATGTGGGAACCCACCAGCAAACAGAGGGTTCTCAATTCATCTTCACCTGCAGTTTTTCATTGGGAAAGGACGGATACATGCAGAGACAAAAGAGTTGAATAGGCAACGAAAAAAGAAACTGCTTTTAGCAACGTCTTCAAGGCATTTGTTAGCAAAAATAAAAATAAAAAAATGTATTTGTTGGTGACATGAAATGAATGATGTGGAGAGACAAGTGTGGAAGCAAAGGGATAGTCCTAATCCACACGTTGATTTAGCGTTGATGAATGAGTCCACTTGTATGGTTCAAAGTTGAATGGTTCATTTCTCTTTATATGGCTGCCGTCCATTATTAATTTTTTTTTTTAAGGCTGCCCTGCATTTGGTAATTTTTTCACATTGGTCCCTAGATTTTTTTTGGATTAGATTGGCCCTTAAAGTTGCCAACTATTACAAATGAGCCCCTAAAACAAACGGTGTTTGAATTTTAAACCAGCTGATAGAATTGACTAATAACATCTTGACACGTGTACTATTTTTTTTTTAAGTTTTTAATATATAGATCTAATTTATATTTGTAATTAAAATAATTAATTAATTAACTAAAGAAAATGAATATGTTTTAATTGGATACGAACCCATTTAGAAAGGAAACAAAATTGAAAAAAAGAAAAAGAAAAAAGACTTCTTCAACTTAAAAATCAAGTATACCAGCTTCAGGTTGAAAATCTCTTTAATTCTTCAATCGATTTAAGACTTCAATTTATTAAATGATATTTTCTAAATTTTTAGTTTGAAACACAGTATTTTGAGTTGAGAATTTCTTCTCAATGGGTTTGAAACTATTTTAAATTTTTGTTTGAAATATTATTCAACTCCGTTTAAAGTTATAGATTATTGAGTTTTTGTTTGAAATTATATATGTAACAATTCGTTTTCAATGGTACTAAAAACGGTAGTTTTGGAATTTTGTATTTTGATGATTGAGTTAGTTAATATTATTATTTAATATTTATGAGTCTATCTTAGTGTTATATTAAATTTTGGTCTGAAAAGTTATATTCATTCTCATCCATCTCCATCGTTTCTACCATTGTTCGCTATTGCATGGTATGTATATTGAGTCCATTTTTCGTAAATTTTATGTTATTGAGATAGTTGTAGTTTAACCTAACTATCTCAGGTATCAAATCATAAAACTGTTAAAGTTTAGAAAAGTTATTATTGAAAGATTCTTGAAGTTTTTGGTGTTAATGGCTAGCATGTTAAGCTTATTGTTAGTAGGACTAAATTGTAAGTGAAAAATTGATAACTTTGTCATTAGGACTAAATGTAAATTTTGAAAATAGTGGGGTGAAAATTTTATTTTATATGTTGTTGGTATGTTAATTAAGGATGTGTTTGAGATCAGTTTTGAAATCGAAGCTCAAATTTAAAAGTTATGATATTTTCGATTTTAGGGACTAAATTGAAATAAATGAAAAATTTGAAGAATGTGTTGTATAGATGAAATTGAACTCTTATTTAACTTCAGTATGCTATTAGTTGATATTTGGAATAGATAATTGAATTAAATTATGGTTTAGATCAAGAATTACAACAATCGGAGGATTTACGCGGAAAAGGGAAAACTGTTGAATAGTTTCTATTATCTAAAATGTCATTGTTTTGTCAAGTAAGTTCATACAATATAACTAAGTCTAAGCTGTTGTTGTGTTATGTTTAAATGTGTAATTATGTTTTATTGATAGTTTGAATTGTTACATAAGTTGATGATTGAATTTAATTAAAATGGATTGATACAAAATGGAAATGTTGAGGTTGAATCCAGATGAACTTAATAAAAGCCTCATATGCAAGGTTATGGGTTGGTGCTCGATAGTATTGAGCTCCAGCATTTGTTGTGGACTCGAAGATACATGTGACACAAGTTTAGCTTGGACTAGTAACATTACATGTATATTAAGCCCTAGCCAAGCTATTTGTTGTGTAGGTTTAACCTAGACAGGTAACCAAGCTTTATTGTTTATGAATAGCTCAGGCGCACATTGACATTTATTGTGTAGGTTTAACCCGAACGGGTAACCATACACTATTTTTTTTAATTAGCTCGGATGAACAATTGATATTATTTTCACCCGTGTACTGAGTTCTTTTATGATGTTTCATTGGGTAGAAATAAAAGATGGAAATGTGAGTACATGAAATTGTGTTGGCAAATGAATGAACTTGATATAGAAGTGAGATACAAATTGAATTGTGGTGGAAATATGAACATTTGAGGTTATATGTATGGATTTAAATTCAAAACCTTACTTGATGATGTTGTATTATGCTTTGATAGGGTTAACTATTTTGCTTAGTGAATGGTATATGATAAGCAATTAAGGTAAGTAGACATTTATAGTGTATGAGCTTACTAAGTATGTAACAGCCCAATTTCAATAGTGTCAGAACAGTGATTCAAGATTTCTAAATCTAACGAAAAAGTTAGAAAACTTTGTTAATCGATAATTATAAGTTAAGTGTGATTTTAGAAATATTTTAAAATTAGTGAATTTTGTGAACTAAAAAAAAATTAATTAGAAAAATTGGGCCAAAAACGAGGTATTGAGACCTCGAATTCATAAAGTGAGCCATAAATATTTCTAAAAATATTTATGGAGTGTCATTAAGTTATTATTAAAGTTTAGTTGAGAAATTTTAACGTTTGGATATGTAATTAAATGAAAAGGACTAAATTGAAAAAGGTGTAAAAGTTGAATTATAGATTAAAAGAAATTATAAAGGATCAAAATAGAAATTATACCATTTTGTAAAGTTGAGGCTGTTTAAGTATGAAAATCTGAGATTTTTTAAAGTATATTATTATATTATATTATTATATTATTATATTATTATATATATACAAACAAAAACAAAAGGAAAGGGGGAGAAACAGAAAAGAAACAGAGAGTAAGACGAAACAGGGAAGAAATAGGGGAGAAAGAAAGAAAAAGGAAAAATAGAAAGTTTGAAGCTTGGAAGATGATAGGTAAGTCAATTTAGCCCTTTTTACTTAATTTTGATGTTTTAGAAGCTTTAAAGCAAGATTTTGATGAAACTAAGTTGATATTTTGAGAGTTTTAGGTTCTTATGTATAGTTGATGTTGAAGAAAAAGATGAATTATGGATTAAATTAAATGAAATCTAAGTTAGAATTAGTAAAAGGATTGAATTGTAAGGTAAGCTATAAGTTCTCTACTATAGGGATTAATTTGGAAGAAATTATAAATTAGGGTTTTATTATGAAAATTATATAATCAAGTTGAATATGGAAGGAATTTAAGTAGAATCAAAGCATGAATTAAATTAAGAAAATAAGTAAACTTAACTAGGATTTAATTGCAAAATAAGTCATAAGAAAACAGATTTAGGACAACAGCAGAAGAGTAACTTTGAAAAATCACCAAAAATGGTAGAAATGGAAGTAGAAGTTGAGTGAGATATGAAATTAAAGCTTATTGAGTCTATTTTCATATAAAAGAAACAGAGAAAGTAAAGGAATTCTGTATTTTGAGATACTTAGAGTTTTGTGAGACTGGTTCAGAGTGATTTCGAGATCCCCTGTGCTGACTTGGAAAAATCATTAAAAATTGTACAAATATAATTGTGGGACATAATTTATATGGTTAGAAATAAACTAGAACATCATTTGAATTCTGTATAAAGAGATAATTAAATCTTAGCAAAGAGTGGTCAGAACTATCAGACAACAGAATAGGGGTGATTTCAAAGAATAAACTGTACTTATTGGCTAAATCAAAAATTCTGAAAATTTTATGGAAAGAATATATGTGAGTCTAGTTTCATAGAAAATTTACGATCTTAATTCAGAGTTCTGTAATTCAAGATATAGATAATTTAGTGACAATGACTCGTAGTAGACGACTTTGAAAGAACTTATAAGTAAATAATAGAATTGTGTATAAAGGATGTGGAATGAAGAGGAAGAGTAGAAATTGAAAAAAATTCAATTATTTATTGTAATTTAATGTTGTAATTAATAATGTAAATTATTATTATTTTCGTAGCTAAAAAGGAACTCGAGGCATCAACCCACAAAGGAAAGGAGAAGGTTACTGAGGAATAATCAAGCAAATTCGGGTTTGTATTACTATAATTCAAACTATTTATTTATTCATTAAATGTTAGATTAATTTATGTATATGGTAAGTAAATTATAAGGTAAGTGTTTTTATTGAATTGAATGGAAATTGAGTTGAATGATGAATATGTATTGAAATTGAATTGTATCCGGATTGAAATGGAAAAGTGTAATTGATATTGAAATTGAATTTGTTATGGAAATGAAAATGAAATTGAGAATCTGAAATACCCTATTAACTAGTCGGGTGAGTCGGATATAATTGGCATGCCATAGGATTTGGAAGAGTACGGGATTTATCGGCTTTGCCGATCGGGCACTTTATGTGTCGAAAAATCGTGCACTTTATGTGTCGTATTTTAGGCACCTCGTGTGACGTGTCGGGCACCTCGTGTGTCGTTTGAGGCACTTATGTGTCGATATCTCGATCGTGTACTATGTACCGCTTTTTAGGCACAATGTGCCGTCTTCGTGTGTTTGGGTTGGAATCTGTGTATCCGTTAAAGTCCGAGTCTCATTAATAGGGGTAAATAAGGAAAAGATTAAATTGAATAAAATGAAATGGTTGAGCCATTGGAAGAAATGCGAAAATAGAACATGAACTGAAAAATGTGATTGGAATATGAGTATGAGAATGGAAAGTATGAACCATTGGTTCAAGAAATGGATAGTGGCTCAACATGATTGTGTATTATTTCAATTGTTGAATAGCTAAAATTGAATTGTATGAATATATAGAGAAAGACAAACTTATATGAAAGTTATGTTTGAATTGGTTTAGTAAAATTAAAGTTATATGATTTAATGATATGATTATTATGTTTATAATTTGAATTATGGTAATACCACTGAGTATATGTATACTCAGCGTACGGTTGTTTCCGTGCGCAGGTTGTAGAAGTCAAATCTTGAATCAAAGATCCGGCCGGACTTGACTTCACAAAAACCTTTGGTGATGTATATTTCCTTTTGATAATGTGGCATGTGCGTAGGTTGTGTATAAAGGTTATTATGTTTTGAATGTAAATGGTTAAAAATGTTAGTATTACAAGTTTAAGAATTATAATGAAAGAAGTATATTTATTTTAATCTAACTAATATTTTGATAAATTTAAGTTGATATTATATTGATTGAGTTTGATTAGAAGGTATTTAGAATAGAAAATGAATATATGAAATGAATTGGTTGAATTGGTTATGATTGAAATGAATACGGTTTAATTTACAGGGGGTTTTATATGATAATAAGCAGAAATGCTGCCGAAATTTATATTAAACAAAATATATTATGAAATACTTAAACGAGTCCCATTTCACTTTTAATACAGACTTTAGACTTTGAAAGTTCATAATAGGGATCAGTTATTAAAATTATACTATGAATGTTAATTTTTTTTTTTAGAATTATTTACAAATTGTCTGATATGTCCGGTAATGCCTCGTAACCCTGTTCCGACGATGGTTCGGGGTTAGGGGTGTTACAAAGTATTTATAATACTTACTTGTGTTACTACTTTTTCTGTAGATTGTAGATGTCTAGAACGTGTCGACCAGATCAACGAGAAGCACATACCTTTTGTCTCCCTATTCGATAGACTTTTGATGTTCCGAGCTTAGTTATTTGTGGCATGTACATAAGGTGATTAAGCTTTTGAAAGTTAATGAATATTTTTTTTATAGTTATTCTTGTATATAAGCATATATGGTAACTTGCTAAATGATGGATTATTTGTGGCAAAGTTTGGATGATATTATGCATATGAACTAGTATGTGCTTGTGTTTTGGTATTGTTGAGTTTGGATATATATATATGAACATGTGCATATGGTAACTTAAGTAAATGTTGAATGCTATTTGCAAATGTGAATGACAACCTTAATTAATGACATGTATGTGACCTAGCTTAAGGTATAAAATGGTTAAGTGTTTTGGTATGGATTGCAGATTTATATCGATGGTCATGTTGGTGCCAAATGTGGCATATTGATTGTATGTTCAGTTGATTATGGAAATTGAAGTTTTGGTATAGATTTACACATGTTTTGGGCAGGTCTAATTGGTTATGAAATACATTATAGGTCAATTTTGAAAGGTTGGTTTATGCTATGCCTTAGGTGGTTTATTATGACGTACACGGTCTAACACACGACTGTGTGCTCTGTATGATCAGAGTGGTTTTGGATAAACACTGTCACAATCTTTCAAACGGTCTGGCTACACGACCATGTGAATGTATATAAGATTTTATATTTAGGTTTACACGGTCGATGATGACGGCCGCGTGACCTCAAGTATACACTGACCTGATTTTGTAACACATTTTGGATACACGACCATGTTATCTAGCTCCACACGACCTCGGCTTTGTCACACGATTATGTGACCCAATTTCAATAGTGTCGGAATAGTGATTCGAGATTACTAAATCGACGAAAAAGTTAGAAAACTTTGTTAATCGATAATTATAAGTTAAGTGTGATTTTAGAAATATTTTAAAATTAGTGAATTTTGTGAACTAAAAGAATTAATTAAAAAAAAAGAAAAGATTTGGGCCAAAAACGAGGTATTGAGACCTCGAATTCATACAGTGAGTCATAAATATTTCTAAAAATATTTATGGAGTGTCATTAAGTTATTATTAAAGTTTAGTTGAGAAATTTTAACGTTTGGATATGTAATTAAATAAAAAAGACTAAATTGAAAAAGGTGTAAAAGTTTTATTATAGATTAAAGAAAGTATAAAGGACCAAAATGGCAATTAAGCCATTTTATTTAGTTGAGGCGGTTATTGTGAAGAAAATCTGAGATTTTTTTTATGTTTAATATTATATTATTATATTATATTATTATATTATTATATTATTATATATAAACAAACAAATGGAAAGAAAAAAGAAAGGGAGAGAAAGGAGAGAATTGAAACAGAAAAGAAACAGAGAACAAGACGAAAGCAGGGGAAAGAAAGAAAAGGAGAAATTGATGATTTAAAGCTTGGATGTTTAATAGGTAAGTTAATTTAGTCCTTTTCTTTTAATTTTGATGCTTTATAAGTTTTAGAACAAAGTTTTGATGAATTTAAGTTGAAGTTTTTGAAGTTTTAAAGCTGTTGAATATAGCATATGATGAACAAAAAGATGAATTAGTGGTTTAATTGAAAGAATTTGAAGTTAGAATTGGGTAAAGGATTTAATTGTAAAATAAGCTATAACAAAACTGTTTTGGACAGCAGCAGTAGAGTAATTTTGAAAAATCACCAAAAATCGTAGAAGTGGAATTAGAAGTTGAATGAGATATGAAATTAAAGCTTATTGAGTCTATTTTCATATGAAAGAAACAGGAAAAGCAAAGGAATTCTGTAATTTGAGATATTTATATTTTTGTAAGACCGGTTCAGAGGGATTTCAGGATCCCCTTTTCTGACTTTGTAAAATCATAAAAATTGGAGAAAAATAATTAGAGGCTTAATTTTATATGTTTAGAATTCTGAATGAGTCTATTTTCAATAGAAATAAACGAGAACATCATATGAATTCTGTATGAAGAGATAATTAATTTTTAGTGAAGAAGGGTCAGAACTGCCAGACAGCAGAACAGGGGTAACTTTGATGAATAAACTGTACTAATTGGCTAAACCAAAAATTCTGGAAATTTTATGGGAAGAAGATATGTGAGTCTAGTTTCAGAAAAAATTTACGGTTCTTCATTTGGAGTTCTGTAGCTCTGGAAATAAATAATTTAGTGACTATAACTCAAATGGACAGTTTTGAATATACTTATGAGTAATTAATGAAATTATTGACAATGTTACTTATAGCATGTTATATACATTACGGATGTGGAATGGAGAGGAGGAGGAGGAAAATATGTATGAATATTTAGGTAGTATGGCTAATTTGAAATGTTTTAGGCTCAGGGACTAAATTGAATAAAAGTAAAACTTTGTGATTAATTTTGTAAAATGTGGAAATAACCAATTTGCATGAAATGGATTATTTTATTATTTAAAATTGCAAAATTGAATGAAATTATTAATTTAGATTAAGATCGATGAAAAATCAACGAAAATAGAAAATTTCTAAAGTGCCCTGAATTTTGATATTTACGCAAAATTTAGCTGTAAGTTCGTGTAACTTAATTATGTAATATAAGGGAATATAAGTTGATTATACGTGAAATATTGATATGATGAATTAACTGATTTATGTTTATGAAGAAGAGATACTTGAATGATATTTTTCATGATATGTAAATATGTGATTATCTTTAATATGTTAATACAAGATAATTAAGTATGTTGAGATGAGTAATAAATTTATGTAAGACATGACGAGAAAAATAAATATGTTTAAGGGACAATATGTTTGAATTTGTTTGGTTTCAAATATAAATGCTAAATGAAATAAAATGTCTGATAAATAAATTTGTAATTAGGTAATGCCTCGTACCTATTCTATTCCGGGGTTGAATACGGGTAAGGGGTGTTACATTTAATGGTATCAGAGCTTAGGTTTAGTCGGTTCTCGGACCAAACGTAATATATATGAAGTCTAGAAATGTATGCCATTATTAATATATAACTTAAAATATAATGTGATATCTCCAGACTTTGATGATATTTGTATCACTATTATTCAAACTTTATCATTATTATGTGTAATTTATTAATTATGTGTGGTAAGTATTTTATGGTAAGTATTTAGTAAAATGATAAATTTAAGATTAGGTACTGAAAATTGAGACTCGATCTCGAATCAATTATGGAATCTGAATATTATTTTGTGTACTGAATTGAATTGTGAAGTTATTGAATATTGTTATGTGTATTGCATTAAACTATGAAATTATTGATGTAATGAATTACTGCAATACTGTGAAACTGATTGAAATAAGAAGTGAAAATAGAATGAACTGGAATTTAGAAAGTTATTTAAATTACATGAATCGAATTATGAATTATTTGAATATTTGAAGGTAAATTAAATAAAGAAAATATGTGAGTAATTGAAATGTATATTGATTGGAAAGTAATTAGTGATTTTAAATTTGATTGGATAATAAATTAAAAATACGAATTGAATAAAAATGCATTAAATTATGAATATGTGTAAATATATGAATCGTGTATTGATTGAAAAGTGGTTGGAATTGAATCGAATTCTGGTTATATGTGAATATTTGAAATATGTATTGGTACTGAATTTTATACTGATTAGAAAATGGAAAAGTGAATTTGAAATAGGAAAAAAAAAAAAAAAAAAAAATGAATGATTTGAACACCCTATTAACTTATCGGACTAGATTGGATACAAATGGCATGCCATAGGATTGGAATTGTTCAGGGAATTCTTCGACCTTGAGTCGATGAGGCACTGGGTGCCAATCTGGTGTGTTTGGTTGGATCCGCGTATCCGCCAAAGTCCGAGTCTTGTTAATAGGGGTAGATATGAATATTAAGTGAAATTAAAATGAGAATTGATTTCCCTATTAACTTGTCGGACTAGTCGGATATAATTGGCATGCCATAGGATATGGAAGAGTGCGGGTTTTTTGCCACTATCGATCGAGCACTTACGTGCGACTACTCATCATTATCAGCATCGGTTCGACACTTTGTGTGTCGTATATTGTTATCATTATCGCTATTCTGATTCAACACTTTGTGTGTTGAATACGATCTCGTTATCGCTACCGATTCGACACTTTGTGTGTCGATATCGTTATCGTTATCGCATTCATTCATTCAGACTTTGTGTGTTGAATAATCGACTTTCGTTATCATTACTGCGATTCGACACTTTGTGTGTCGATATCGTTATCGTTATCGCGTTTCTGATTCAAAGACTTTGTGTGTTGAATCGATCGTCATCATATTCTTATTCTGGATTCGACACTTTGTGTGTCGTATACTTATCTTCGTAATACCGTTAAGGCACAATGTGCCGCATCTTGGTGTGTTTGGGTTGAATCTGTGTATCCGTCAAAGTCCGGATTGTTAATAGGGTGAATAACTAAAATGAGAAAAACTAAATAAAATTGATCGATTGAACTATTGAAAATATGAGTAAGAAATTATGAGTTGAATTGTGAATCGAATTGAAATGTGAGAATTGAAGTATGAACTTAAGGTTCATAAATTTGCTAAAATATCGATTTATTGATAATGGAATCATTGAATAAATGAAATAAGAAAATTGAATGAATTTGACCGATCAATTATTGATGATGCGAAAAAAAGTGGAATTGTGAATTAAAATTGATATATAAAATTGAAAACTTGAGCCAAAGGTTCATAAGTTGATTAGATAATATAGATGATATATGATGCTATTTGATGAAAGACTATTGTTGAGGTATGAAATTAAAGTATAAATTAACACACATGACTTATATTGTTACATGTTTGATGTCTATTATTTAATATTAAATGTTAAATTTAAATTATGCATACAACAAGTGAAGTATGAGGTAAGTGTTATTATTGAATTAAATGGAAATTGAATTAAGTGATGGATAAATATTAGTATTGAATTGTATATTAATGAGAAAGTGAAATTAAATTTAGTTGTGAATAAATTGAAGTGAAATTGAAATTGAAAAAAAAATTGATATGTGAAGCACATAATAAGAATTATTAGTAAATTAAGAATGACTAGTAAATTTTGAAATATGTTACATATATTAAAGAAAGAAAAGATATAAACATACACGTTTTTAGTACAATGGTTAAATTGTAAAATATGTAAAAGCATTATGTTAAAATTGTAAAAGGGACATGCGTGCATAATGTAATTTATCCAAGTAAATGAGATTAGATCTACTAAGATTAGTGGTATACCATTAAGGGACTCTAGCGTATTCTCTGATAATAACACTTTGGTACTCATCAAGTGCTATCTGATTAATAATACATTTCTATATTTGTTTCATATATCCTAAGTGTTCTGTTTAATCTATTGGGCATCTTATAAAAAAAAAAAAAAAGAAGAAGAAAAGAAAAAGAGAAAGAAAAAAAAGGTAAGTAATTTTAGTTTATAAAGTATGTTCGCAATATTGAATTAAAATTAATTGCAAACTGAAAGGATATGGAATGGATAAATGATAAACTAGATAAATATGTGCACAAAGGAGCTATAGAATTATAGAAATAATGAAGTTCATGATCGAAATAACAAGGAAATTTCGAGGACGAAATTTTTTTTGGGGGGAAGAGTTGTAACAGCCCAATTTCAATAGTGTCGGAATAGTGATTCGAGATTACTAAATCTGACGAAAAAGTTAGAAAACTTTGTTAATCGATAATTATAAGTTAAGTGTGATTTTAGAAATATTTTAAAATTAGTGAATTTTGTGAACTAAAAGAATTAATTAAAAAAAAAAAGAAAAGATTTGGGCCAAAAACGAGGTATTGAGACCTCGAATTCATACAGTGAGTCATAAATATTTCTAAAAATATTTATGGAGTGTCATTAAGTTATTATTAAAGTTTAGTTGAGAAATTTTAACGTTTGGATATGTAATTAAATAAAAAAGACTAAATTGAAAAAGGTGTAAAAGTTTTATTATAGATTAAAGAAAGTATAAAGGACCAAAATGGCAATTAAGCCATTTTATTTAGTTGAGGCGGTTATTGTGAAGAAAATCTGAGATTTTTTTTATGTTTAATATTATATTATTATATTATATTATTATATTATTATATTATTATATATAAACAAACAAATGGAAAGAAAAAAGAAAGGGAGAGAAAGGAGAGAATTGAAACAGAAAAGAAACAGAGAACAAGACGAAAGCAGGGGAAAGAAAGAAAAGGAGAAATTGATGATTTAAAGCTTGGATGTTTAATAGGTAAGTTAATTTAGTCCTTTTCTTTTAATTTTGATGCTTTATAAGTTTTAGAACAAAGTTTTGATGAATTTAAGTTGAAGTTTTTGAAGTTTTAAAGCTGTTGAATATAGCATATGATGAACAAAAGATGAATTAGTGGTTTAATTGAAAGAATTTGAAGTTAGAATTGGGTAAAGGATTTAATTGTAAAATAAGCTATAACAAAACTGTTTTGGACAGCAGCAGTAGAGTAATTTTGAAAAATCACCAAAAATCGTAGAAGTGGAATTAGAAGTTGAATGAGATATGAAATTAAAGCTTATTGAGTCTATTTTCATATGAAAGAAACAGGGAAAGCAAAGGAATTCTGTAATTTGAGATATTTATATTTTTGTAAGACCGGTTCAGAGGGATTTCGGGATCCCCTTTTCTGACTTTGTAAAATCATAAAAAATTGGAGAAAAATAATTAGAGGCTTAATTTTATATGTTTAGAATTCTGAATGAGTCTATTTTCAATAGAAATAAACGAGAACATCATATGAATTCTGTATGAAGAGATAATTAATTTTTAGTGAAGAAGGGTCAGAACTGCCAGACAGCAGAACAGGGGTAACTTTGATGAATAAACTGTACTAATTGGCTAAACCAAAAATTCTGGAAATTTTATGGGAAGAAGATATGTGAGTCTAGTTTCAGAAAAATTTACGGTTCTTCATTTGGAGTTCTGTAGCTCTGGAAATAAATAATTTAGTGACTATAACTCAAATGGACAGTTTTGAATATACTTATGAGTAATTAATGAAATTATTGACAATGTTACTTATAGCATGTTATATACATTACGGATGTGGAATGGAGAGGAGGAGGAGGAAAATATGTATGAATATTTAGGTAGTATGGCTAATTTGAAATGTTTTAGGCTCAGGACTAAATTGAATAAAAGTAAAACTTTGTGATTAATTTTGTAAAAATGTGGAAATAACCAATTTGCATGAAATGGATTATTTTATTATTTAAAATTGCAAAATTGAATGAAATTATTAATTTAGATTAAGATCGACTGAAAAATCAACGAAAATAGAAAATTTCTAAAGTGCCCCTGAATTTTGATATTTCTGCAAAATTTAGCCAGGTAAGTTCGTGTAACTTAATTATGTAATATAAGGGAATATAAGTTGATTGTACGTGAAATATTGATATGATGAATTAACTGATTTATGTTTATGAAGAAGAGATACTTGAATGATATTTTTCATGATATGTAAATATGTGATTATCTTTAATATGTTAATACAAGATAATTAAGTATGTTGAGATGAGTAATAAATTTATGTAAGACATGACGAGAAAAATAAATATGTTTAAGGGACAATATGTTTGAATTTGTTTGGTTTCAAATATAAATGCTAAATGAAATAAAATGTCTGATAAATAAATTTGTAATTCCGGTAATGCCTCGTACCCTATTCCAGGGTTGAATACGGGTAAGGGGTGTTACACACAGCCCTGTGACCCTTGTTTTAAAATTTTACCCTTCTTTTTGTAAAAGTTTCAAAATAGTCTTGAATTGATTTTGAGTCAATTTAAGAGCTTATGTAAGCTTGATTGAGACTTGGATTTGTTGGAAATTCATCTTAAACATAATACTTGACTTGTATTTATTGATTTATTGAATACTATTGATGAAAATGTATGAGATTGTTTCTGTTTACTGTTGTAGCATCCTGTAGTTCGAGTCTGGTGATCGGACTGGGTAAGAGGTGTTATAAGATAGTTAGAGTTAAGTTTTCGAATTTAGGTATTTAGAAATTGGGTTTTTGAATGAAATTGGATTTTCAAATTTGAGTATTTTATTTGGGTTTGGGGATTTGGGTATTCTAAAATTGGTTTTTGAAATTGAATGTTTAAATTAGGGATTTAATTTTTTAAATTTTATTTTAAATTCTAATAAATCGAATTTTTGTACAGTGCACTGTACTTTCAAGTAATCTACTTTTTTTGGAGATTGGATTGACAAAACCAAAATAGGTCAAAGAACCAATTTTTATCCTCTCAAAATTTAATAGTTGTTTATGTGTGTGTATATATTTTTCCATGTTGTTTGTTTAAGAGAAGATGCCAAAATGGTACTGTTATTGATATTATAATGCTATTGCTATATATATATATATTGTAACACCCCTAATCTAGAATGAACCGATATATCACAAGTAAATGATATCACATTTGGACACTAAGACTACTTAACTTGAACATCAATTTCAAAACTTTGTTTTAATATAAATAGACTCATTTGAATTTATCCAAGTCATTTCTAGGCTTCCTTTAATGTTTGGTAACAAACAGGGAACATTCAGAGCTTATTTGGGTCAAAACAGGGTACTAATGCATTTCCTCCACCAAGTTCTTCATCAGTATTAGCTAGTGCAACACCTCCTCCATCAACATTAGCTTCAGCCGACATTTGTCACCCACTATAGCAGCTATTGTACCTCATTATATAGCTCTTCCAACATCAAAATTAAGGTAAAAAAGTTCAATTGTTTGCTTCCTTTTTCTAACTACCAAATTGTACTTGACAGTGTTTTCTTTTTTATTTTTGCTAGGTTTATGGGATTTCAATATCAGTTTACCAATCTCATGCAAACGATTCAATTGACCCTGTTTCCATACCACAAGTTAGTCCAACTTGTATTGAATTCATATTGTTTTTGGATATAGAATGAAATCAATTTGAACTGATTTGACACTTATCATGTGTTTTGGTTTTGTATTGAAAGTTGTATTGATTTTATATTGTGAGGAGATGTGCCTTTACCAGCAACGGTTGTTGGTGCATCAAAACCATCAAAATTTAAACCAGGTGGAAGGAAAGTAAGACATATTCTCATTGGAATGGGGTTATATATTGATGATCAAACGGGATTACAAATTTTGAATGTAAGTATATATCATTACATTTCCCAAGTTGCAATAACTTAAAATAACATATATGGTTTTGGCTTTATGGTTAAATTTTTTTTTCACATCTAGTTTGGGTTAAATGGAGAGAATGTGATATCTTTGTCATGTGAAAAACAAACTGAAAAAAGGAAGCTTAAGAACACTGTTGAAACATTAAGCACTCAAGAAAGTAAAATAACTAAGATTACAAAGTCAAAGTCTAATCTAACCAAGATCTAGAAATATTAACTTGGTTGACTAATTTCTTATATGAATTAGAAATCAATGTTTTTTTTTTTTTTAATTGTTACAGCAGTATATGATATTATTTTTTCCTATTTTGTTGTATCATGTTGCTACCCCCTTTTGTATATGTGGCCACTCATTTTGTTAACTTGGTTGAATGATTTGGTGTATATAATATGATCTTGATGTAATTAGACTTTTTTATCACTCATGTAATTAAAGACCTTTATGGATACAGAATGATGAGTTTGTTGAAACAATTCATCATTTTGTGCAATTTCAAACTATTCCCACAACAAAGCAATGTATAATACCACAATAAAATGAAATGCAATAGGTAAGAGATATACTCTTTTCATTTCCATCACCATAAGGCATTACAAATCATTCTTCACTCCTTCCCATCATTATAAAACATATAATATTGTTCTTCACTCATTCGCATACCATAGAACATTACAACATTGTTCAACAAACACTTTAATTGCATCAATTCACTAGCATAACAAATGAACTAAGAACATAATCAAGAAAACATTAAAACAATTTTACACATAACAACTTTATTGTTTTTTTAGATCATTTCTTTGTATGCTTTCATCTTTTCTTTTTGATACGCCACCTTCTTCTGTAACATTTGCAACTCATCCATATCCACCAAATGTTTAAGTTCAACATTCTCCATCCTCAACTTCCTGTTTTCACTCAATAGTATGTTGATTCGCATTACTAAATCTTCCACTACATCGTTTTTATCTTTCACAATTGTTTGTCCATCGCCACTTGCATCAACCCAACGAAAAAAAATTGCATCATAACAAACCAATTTACACGAATTTTAAATCGTAACATGTATTACAAAATACGAACTAACATATTCTGGTACGAGAATATGCATTGAGCATATTGCATTTCTCCCTAACTTTAAATATATAAAATGATTTAGTGCATTATAAATTTTGTGAAATGAGATGCTAAACAAAAAAATATATAATTAATAAAGTTTGGAATAAACCACATTAAAACAATAAGGGGACAAAATTAATATGAGAACAACATTTTTATAACCGGTAAAAAGCAATATATTATATGCATAATTACAAAAATTATCAAACTCAATTAAAATATTTAACAATAACCTAAAATGATGAAAAACTAACTTAAGTGCAATACATATCAAACTCATTTGAGCATTTAATGATAATATCAAAAAGCAATTAGGGGTTCCAACTTTAAAGACCAATCTGATCTAAAAATAAAAAAATCTAGGGATCAATATGAAAAAAGTTATTAATTTTAGGGACCAAACAGAATGTTAAGCTTTTTTTAATTATGTGGAGTTACAGAAATCTGGAAATTTTAAAAACTTAATTTAGTGGACAAAAACGAACTTAAATTCTTCTCTCCATCCAATTATCCAAAGCCATTCATTTGAAAGCTCTGTGTCTACTGACGTTCATTAACTGTGAACACACGTTTTTTTGGTACAATAGTCAAGTGGGACTTTTTTCTTTTCCCCTTTTAAAATTCAAATCCATTAAAGTAATTGAAGATTACGAGATATTGAGATAAGGGTCGGTTATCAGATACAGATTGAATTAAAATTAAATAATAAGATTTTTCAATACAATAACAAGTCTTTAATTGTGATGGTATAAGAAATGCAAATTAATTAATTAATTACTTTTTGGTTCTTAAGTATCAGTTAAGTATGCTTATTGGTATTGGTTAAGTAAGCCAAATTGATTATTTAAAGATAATTATTACTTTTATTTTCTTAAAAAGTCACATCCGTCTTTGTACATTAAAAATTTATTCAAATTATAATATCATTACAATTTTTCGATAAATTATTGATATTTTAGATTAAATTTATCATATCTAACTAATTTACTCATTACTCAACCCATAAAATTTGTCTGGAAAGTCTATATTTTTTTCAACCACACGATAGTTCAAATATACATAGATTTTTTGGGTTATGATTCTGGTCGAGTCATGAGTAAACCAGTTGGGTATAATATATTTTGTCCAAATTATTAGTAACTTAATAGAAAATTGTAAATATGTCATGATTTAAAGAATTTTTTAATGTATAAAGACTAATTTAAAGCAAATTTTAATGGAATGACTAAAACCAACTTTACATAATAGTATAGGAAGTCATGATAGACTTTGACTTCGAAAAATGTATATTAATATTTAATTTTACAAATATCTAATTGACACTTAAAATATAATGGATAATTATTTGGTACATTGTTGATGAAAAATTTTAACTCCGCAAATAGAGTTGAGATTTTATTATGTGATCTTAAATTATATTTAAAAAATTAAAATATAAATTAATAAGGTATGTGTCAAAATCTCAAATTCGCTTATATATTAAATAATTACCTATATATAATTATATAATATTTTGGAATTAATTGACGAAAGTATTAATTTAATTTAATTTATAATACAGCTATTGATAAGTTTAGGATCTGAATCTCATTGTCTATAAAAGTTGGTTTGAATTGATGAAGAATCAAATTATTTTTTAAAAATTTAATTATAATTAATTAAAATTAATCTGAGTTTATTATCATTGCTTTAAATAGGTATGTCAGTCGGAGTACTTATTCCAGCACGCCAAACCAACTATCCCGTGTTTGAAAGCTTGCAGCATACCTTTGTCTATGGCAAGAAATTTGACCTTTTTTAAGTAAAATTTCGATGTTAGGTTTTGATTAGTCGATGTATAATGTAGTCAGTAGATATAAAGGAATTTCAAATATATATTTTTTTGAAAAGTAAGAAATAAACATGAATAAAATTTTAAAAAAATTCATTTTTGTTTTTTGAAAAGTAAGAAATAAACCAACATAATAAGATTTCAAGGTTTAATGAAGTTTGTTTGTTTAATTTATTTAAGTTTGTTATACCCTCACTCGCCATGGACATCTAATGGCACAAGAAACAATCTGAGAAGCAGCCATAGGCGACCTTCCGCCTTGCAAGCCAACTACCCGCATGCCTCGAACCTAATGCTAATCATCTTGGGCCACCCGGGTGTACACTTACAACCACTCAGTATTAGCAGGTATACATTTATCACCAAGAGGAGAACACTAAATGACCATTGAGGCATGACAACTTCGTGCTATCTCGACAAAGGAAATGTTAAAGCAGGCCCTCACTTGTTGTCAACCAGCCTGTCACCTAGCTGACCACATGAGCAGGCATCACTCGTACTGTCTGTGACATAGCACCATCGGACATGGGAACTTTCCCCCTATAAATACTTCAAGGCGCGATGATGGAGGGATCTTTTCCCTTCCTTCAGCAACCTTAAGTATATCACCTGACACACGGTCTCTCTCTCCTCTCCTTAACTCCTTGACTCAGACTTTTCATCTAACTTATGTGAACCGATCTCCTTGTCACCAACACTATCTCCTCATTCATAACTCGTTTAATAAATCATTTAAAATTTATTTATTTGTTTGATTATTACATAATTAATAATATGATTATTATTTTTGTGCTTATTTTATTTATAATATAATATTAACATTTATATTTGATTGTTTTATATCTAAAAATATATACTTTTTATGTTCATTTGTTTATTATTTATGAACGCATTTGTGAAAATGTTTGTTTAATATTTACAAACAAGTTCATTTAACTTAAATGAATGGACATGAATTTATTTATTTTTTACTTTTATACTATATATTAAGCTCTTAATTGAATATTCGGTATCACAAGTTAACTAGACACTAATTCAATTAGATAATGACTAAAATATCATCTCTTTACAAAGTAAATTATATTATTGTAAGGGTATTTTAACCCTTTTTAATATATTTTATATAAAAAATTAGAAAAAAAAACACACGTCATAATTAAATGGATGTTTATAAGTTAAATATCATAATTTATTATCTATTTATTTAAATAAGGGATAAATATTAAATTTATACATGAACTTTGGTTTGTTCCACTTATACACTTACAATTTAATTTGTGGTTCATATTTATACACGGAACTTTAATTTTGATGCAATTATGCAAATTTAAAGAAATGGATATAAATATTTATTTTCATATTAGATTAATATAATTATTTGTATATGCAATATATCAATGTAAAATGTTGCTAATTTGATAATATTGTCAGTAATTTGTAAAAACTGAATTAGATTAAATTTTCAAGAATATAATTGTACAAAATCAAAGTTCATGTATGACATTGCACATCAGATCAAAGGTGATGTATAATTTTGATATTTAAACCTTTTAAAAAATCTAAATTTAAATATTTTGCAATTGGGTCCAAGGCAATTAAATAACAACCTAGACCCCATGGGCCATGGCCAATGTCTTTCTTTAGCTATACATTTTTGTATGCTTTAATGTTAATCTACCTATATGTTGAATTTGATGCTTCTATGGGGGAGAAATCACATTATTAAAGGAAAGTAAATAATTTGTTTTTTTAAAATAAAAATGACAGAAAAATTGGCATAATAATGAAAAATAACACAAACATGACATAAAATAAATGCATAGAAAAAATAAAAATAATAGAAAAATATAACATGATAATGAGTATCATACTGAAAGGGGTATATTCTTTTTACCAATATTAATATATATTAATATCATGTACCATTTTAGATTTATGATTATTTTTATACAATTATTAATTTAGTTATATAAGTTATGATACTACTATTTCTAAGTTATTAAATTAAAAATTTATTTTAAAAAAAATTATTTATCAATTTCTGTAACTATTATCAATCATAATACAGTCATCCATCTCTATATCAGACACTCTCTATAATAACATTTTGCTATAACAACCAAATTTCTAGTAAAATAGATTTTTGTATTTTATTTCAACCCTCTATAATAGATTTTCACTTATAAAAGTAATATTCATAGTTATGAAGTACATTCTTTGTTAAATTAATTTTCTACAACAGTATATTGTCTAATTTTTTATTAAAATTATAATTATTTTATATAAGTAAACTTTTTAAATATAATTTATTAAACAAAAATGACTTAATTAAAATATTATTTCAATAAAACTTTCATTTCAAAAAATAATAATAAAACTTTTAAATAAAAAATTAAAAAAAAAAAAAAGAGAAAATTTGGCATGAGAATGTAAGTAACACAAACATGACATAAAATAAGTGCATAGTAAAAATTAAAAATGATAGATATATAATGAGTATCGTGTCTGTTTCTTTTTATAAAGAATACATAAACTTATTACCTATCTTAACGACAACAATGTTGAACCTTTAAAAACAAATAGAGATAAATGAACGTTTTAAACACATAATTAAACTTCAACATCTTCTAGGACAAGATGCCAATGGCAGCCTTCAAACATCAAAAGAGTGAAGAAAGGAACAAAACTGAGGATACTGACGTTTACCATAAGAAACATATCCACCATATATATTTATGAATTGCAATTACAAACAAACCAAGACCTGAATATCTATAGATCCTGACCACACGTCTCTGTGTTTTCAAGGGTGCATGTTCATCCCTTCCCCATGTAGACGACTCCTTTTTTAAATCTACAAAAATGAAAAAACATAAGATAATTTTCATTTTTCAACCATGGAGATTGAAGACCACACAAATAATTCCATTATGAGTAGCAACAAACGTGATTTTTATTGCTCACTGAAGCGTTTTGGCCATTGGCAGTCCTCCATTAATCTTTTCGCTGGACTGTTCCAGGAGAAGCATAAGCCATGATCAACAACATGACAAGCATTATACGTTCAACACAGGGTGGTTGTTGGGGAAGTGATAAACTTAGGCTTCGGCTTTATGGCGGCTTTTTCGACCCGGCCGTGATGCCATTGATAGATAGAGTTGAGAGCTTACAGGGAGTAATAAGGAAGGTTAAAAGAACAGATCAAGCTATGGGGCAAACAGGTAGATCCAACTATGTTGATGTAACAAAATTTCCCAAAGCAGGGACATCAAAGTTATCAACAGATGAAATGTCTGAGGTGAGTAGAACAACTATATATAATTTCTTGCCTTACAATCTTTATATACATATTGGAATTCAACCCGAACTGAGCTAAACCCGAATTCAGCCTGTTATGTAGTCTTGAGTAGGGTTATTCTTGTCAACTGCAAAGAAATTATGGTTAATAAAGACATTCAACTAATATGGAGATTAAAATGACTGTAATGTCCATGTGCTGAAACTTTTTATAGTTCCAACACTAGCAAGTTTTATCACAAGTGGCAAAGTGCAATTTCCTGAGCAGAAAGGAAGATAAACATTTGGCTTTTTATTATAGAAACAAACAGAAAGACCCTAAGGAATCAAATTAAAATATGCACCTTTTTCCTGGCAAAGATAAGGCCCCATACCATATAGAATTTTGGCTCTTTTTATTTCTTTTATTTGGTCTATAAAGCAAGAGCTTCATTAATACAGGTATCTCAGACCAATCTTCATCTCCATTTGTTAATCAAAACATGCAGGCTCCAACTGCTCCTTTCACTTACAATGAAAAGATGTTAGCAAACTATGTTCCAGTCTATGTGATGTTTCCAGTAAGTTCCCGGTAAACATATCAAGTTATTGAAAGATTATTTATCCACTAACTCTATGTTACTCTTTTCTTTTTCTTTTTCTCCCCAGTTGGGTGTTATTTCAAATGATAATGTTTTTGAAGATCAGCCCAAGATGGAAAAGCAGCTCAAGGAGCTGAGAGCAGCTGGTGTTGATGGGGTAATGGTTGATGTTTGGTGGGGGATTGTGGAATCAAAAGGACCTAAGCAATACGATTGGAGTGCTTACAGGAGCTTGTTTGCACTCGTTCAAGAATGTGGATTGAAACTACAAGCCATTATGTCATTTCATCGATGTGGTGGCAATGTTGGAGACGAAGTTACCATCCCACTTCCACAATGGGTGCTTGACATTGGTGAAACAGACCCTGATATATTTTATACCAATCGGAAAGGTAACCGGAACAAAGAATACCTCACTATCGGTATCGATAATCAACCTCTTTTCGATGGAAGAACTGCTGTCCAGGTTAGTGTATTTCAGGAGATGTTCTGTAATGATTTTCATGTACTTCAATAATGCTTAAGATAGATTGTTGAATTTTTTGTAGTTGTACAGTGACTACATGAAGAGCTTTAGGGAGCACATGTCAGATTTTATAGAAGCAGGGCTCATAATAGATATTGAAGTAGGACTTGGTCCTGCAGGTGAGCTTAGGTATCCCTCTTATACAGGAACTCAAGGATGGGTTTTCCCTGGCATTGGAGAATTTCAATGCTATGACAAGTACCTCGAAGCGCAGTTCAAAGAAGCAGCAACGGGTGCAGGCCATCCCGAATGGGGATTGCCTGATAATGCCGGGGAATACAATGACACGCCTGGATCCACAGAGTTCTTTGGATTGAATGGGACATACATGACTGAGGAAGGGAAGTTTTTCTTGACTTGGTACTCGAACAAGTTAATAAACCATGGTGACGAGATCCTTGATGAAGCTAATAGAGCTTTCTTGGGGTGTAAAGTGAAGCTAGCTGCAAAAGTATATCATTAAACTAAAAGCATTTTTAAGCAGAGGCTTAAATCTATCAGATTTTACTTATTTTTGTGCTATAAAAACAGGTAGCTGGAATACATTGGTGGTATAAATCTCCTAGTCATGCAGCAGAACTTACTTCAGGATATTACAATTTGAAAGATAGAGATGGATATAGACCTATTGCAAGGATGCTATCAAGGCATTATGCTATTTTCAATTTCACATGTTTGGAGATGAGGGACTCAGAACAAAGAGCTGATGCTAAATGTGGACCTCAGGAACTTGTTCAACAGGTAAAAATATAGTGTCACCATTTTCTTCTGCAGGTAAACAAATATAGTGTCACCATTTTCTTCTGCAGGAAAACAAACTCATATGAAGTACATATCAAGCTGATTGCAGAGTAAATTCATCCATGGGCACATTGTTTTGCAGGTTCTGAGTGGGGGGTGGAGAGAGGAGGTTGAAGTTGCAGGAGAAAATGCATTGTCAAGATACGACAGCAATGGTTACAATCAGATGCTGTTAAATGCCAGGCCTAATGGTATCAGCAGAGAGGGTTTGCCAAAGCAAATTATGTACGGGGTTACATATCTTCGTTTATCAGATGAGCTTTTGAAAGACAAGAATTTCAAGATATTCAAGACATTTGTGAAGAAAATGCATGCTGATCAAGTAAGCAAACATTTACATACATACATAGACAATACCCTTGAGGAGATAAAGTTGGTGTTTTTTTTTTTTTTTTCTCAGGATTACTGTGCAGATCTGGGAATGTACAATCACCAAATAGGTCCATTGGAGCGGTCAAAGCCAAAGTTGGTGATGGAAGATCTACTGGAAGCAACCAAGCCAATGGAGCCATTCCCTTGGGGTGAAGAAACGGACATGAAGGTTGATGATTTTGATGGTGTACTTGCTAATTTGATAAGAAAGCTGTTTTCCTTGTTCAAGTGAGAGAAAAGGGTCAAAAAAAAAAAAAATTGGAAATGGAGTCGAAATAAATAAAAAACCTTCATGGTTATAAATTATAATATAATCACCAACTCTGTGAATAATTATAACAAATACCATCTGTATTTGCCAGGAATCATCAGGCTTATCACCATAACTTTCATCATTAAAAGCAAGTAGAGACAGTAGATTTGTTCAGATTTTCTCTGTAAAACTACACACATTTTTCATTGAGAAACATAATTTCAACATTTCTTTTTCTTTTTTTTTACCAAATCATTGCATCCTTAAGTAGTTCTCCATCACCCTCTCTGTTTCATAATATCCGTTGGGCAATCCAGTCCAATTATGGTATTAGTATGGCTTAAGATCTCATTTGGTACCCAACACTTTTTTAATGTATTATATGTAATCTAGTACCTGTATTTAAGAAAAATTTATATATTTTGGTATAAAAAATAACAATGTTAACCATTTTAATGTTTAATTCAGATTTTAGAATTGATTTAATGAAACTTAAAATTACTAATATTATTAGGCTTGAATTTTTAATTGTGAATTTGTTTCATTTTTCGTTTAATTTGTCAAATACAATCCAATGGATGTGATTTAATTCAGATTTTTTTTGTTGATTTGATGAAAATTAATTGCTAATATTGTTAGTTAATTATGAATTCTCATTAAATCAACTCTAAAACTCGAATTAAACACTAAAAAGGTAATATTATTATCAAAATATATAACTTTTATCAAATATAAGAAGCACATTAAACCTAAAAATAACCCCGGTATCACATTAACAAAATGAGTTTAATTTAGGTACCAAATTTTGTCATATTATTTTATGAAAATAGAGTAATTAATTTAGTGGGTACTCACATCAACATAAATGGTTGGTTTTTTTATTAATTTGTTGCATGTATATGGTTGAATTTGAAAACAATTATTATAGTTTGATAGTATTACATCATTGGATTAATTTCTCAGTTTTTAGTGGATTTTTGTACAAAAAAATGTAACATTTTCCACTTTTAAATTATCTCATAATTTGTCATTTTCTTCCTAAGTCAATCTTTCTCCCTTTCTATTTGTAATTTTTCATTTGTACGTTTTGCATTGAAATATATTTAGTAATGTCTGAGCATGTAGGCGTAATTTGCTAAAGCTCGTTAAATTTTTAGTATTCTTTATTGTTTTTATTTATCTTTCAATATTTTGTAAGATACAATTACAATGATATATTGTAGTATTAAATTACATTGTAGGGAGATATTTGCTCTTTTTATCCTATGCGCACAACTTGGATTTCAAACATTACCGTCAGCCGATAATATCAAATTCTCAATAAAATCAAAATTCTAAAATATGAGTAATTTCAATACCACACTTCCATAATCTTATATTCCCTGATAATGTGATATTTTATTTTTCTATTTTTAATAACTTTAATTTATTTTACTTAAATTAAAACAAATTAATAAAATCGAATAAATCGAATTCTCTAATTTCTTTTATATATTCTTCGTGTGCCGCTAAGCTCAAGGAGTCCCAAAATGGGTTATCCGTCCAACTTCAGAGTTTTGTGTAATGGAGGAACATTTAGATTTGTAAATTGGTTCTTCTTGGTCAGGTGGGTGTTACTGCCTTCTCTTTTAACAAAAATTGGTGCTTCATTTGCCATTTAATCATTAATTATGGTAAAATTTTAATAATTTATTAAAAATATTTAAAATTGATAAAATATATAGATACATCTACAATGAATTTATAAACAACTATTTGTCTAGATTCATTCAAGATGAGTACAAAATTATAAAAATATTTAAAAATATAAAAATATATATTATAAAAATTTAAATATGTAAAAATTTTGAAAAAAGTTAGTAATTTATAAAAAATTATAAAATTCAAAGAAACAACCTAATCAACTTTTCCGAAATACTTAGGGTCGGTTCGAGGTCTTAACTCCAAGAGCCATATCTGTATGAAGGCATAAACAATGGGTACTGACCCTGCTTATGATGATAATCTTCAGGCGATGTCGATGCGAAAGGTTGAGCATCAGTGATAATCTCATCGGTTTCCTCCATTTTGAGCTTGATTTCAAAGTTCTCTTCAGCATTTCAGTTGTCAAAGACATGCAACGAAAAAGAGTTGTGTAAAGCGGTTGTGAACTTTATATTGAAGTGCAACAAGCAAAGATGTTGTAATGTGACAATTTTGAGTTCTATAATTTTTTTTATAAATTATTAATATTTTTTATTTCTTTGAATTTTTTACATATTTTTAATAATTTTATTTTTTAAAATTATTTTATAGACTTGTGCTCATTTTGAATGAATTTAGATAAATTGTTATCCAAGTTCATTCTAAATATATATATTTATCAATTTTAAAATATTTTTTATAATTTTTTATTTTTTAAAAAAATTGCCATATCAACACCCTTTGCACGTCAGCACATTAAATGGTTAAAGCGATCAATTGACAGTTTCCATTAAATGAAAGACCTAGGAGATTATTTCTTTTGTCATTGAGGGTGAATTTTTTAAGGGCTTAATTGATTTTTTTATTCTTTTTACTAAGGACTTTTTTTACCCTTAAGCCTTAAATTATCACATGTGATGTGTAATGAATAGTTGACTTTTCTCTATAAATGTGATTAGGACTCATGATTTGAATAGAAATGACATGTACGGACATGATATAACTATTTCATACAATTCATTCTCAACGTGTAATGAACTTGTCTCACTCAGTAACTAAAAAGATTAGATTCTTATATTCTGCTACATAGTTTTGTACTAATGAACCTGATCAATTTTTTCAAAGTACATAAGGTCAGTTCTAGGTCTTAGCTTATCTCCACAAGCCATCCTACAAGCAACCCATAACACTGGGGATCTTTGTATGAAGCATAAACAGTAGGTATGTACTAATCTCGCTTATGATCATAACCGTCAGGTGGTCTCCATGCCAGAGCCTAAGCATCAGTGATACTTTTTATAACATTTTAAATTTTTTGCCACATCAGCACCGTTTGTCACATAAGCACATTTAATGATTAAATCAGTCAATTGACAATTTTTGTTAATGAAAGAGTCTAATTGATTGTTTCTTTTATTATTGAAAGCTCAATAGGTGAAATTTTTTTTTAAAGGGCTTAATTAAATTTTTATTTTTTGACCTTTAAATTATCATGTGTAATGAATAGTTGGCTTTTTCTATAAATATGATTACGATGCATGATTTGAATAGAAATGGCAGATATGAGGTAATTGTTTTAAATAACCCATTTTCAACGCACAATGAACTTTAGAACTATCTCACTCACTAACTCAGACAAATTAGATTCATGCATTCTACTATAGGAAGTGGAAAGTCCATAGTTTTAGACTAATGGAACCCTTTTCTTTTACTCTTAAATATGTTAAACATGAAATCTCTATCCTTAGAATTAAGGGTATATTAATAATCTGAATCTAAAACCTTGATTATTAACAACCGAGTTACTCTTAATTTTCCCTCTATGATAGATAACTTCATCAATAATAACTTTGTAAAAATTTAGTCAACACATGATTTCTAATAAGTGAACTAATCCCAACTAGGAGGTTAGACAGATTTTCCGATCAATATGTACTGTTTTGGACCTAAATTTAATATCAAGTAATTTATGTACCGTTTTGACCAAAATTTCGATATTTTAATCCATTTCGATCAATCAATGTGTAAGTGCCATACTAATATCTTTAGTTTACTCTTGAAGACTTAGTCGAGTTAAAAAAATCCGTTAGTGAGGGAATTTTTGACAATTGGCATATTACAATAACTATCTGACCTTCTTGAATGGCCGGAAATTTAATGCATATTCATCCACCTTGTCCTATAATGTCCATTTTCTCATAGTAGCCTACAACAAGTTTTCTTCCTTCTTCATTTTCGTATTCGATTTCCCTTTTCATAATGGGTCGCAAGAGGCTGTTGATGAAGAGAATTGACAACCCTTGTTTTCGTCAAATAGCTTATTCAAAACGCGGGAAAGGCATTCTCAAGAAGGCCACTGAATTATCAACGTTAAGTGGTGCCGATGTTGGCCTTTTGATGTTTTCTCCTACAGATCGATTGACCAGCTATACTCACAAGGGAAGGGTGATGAACAATATTTAATTCTACTATTATTTACTTCTTTCTCTTTTGTATGTTATAAATGCATGTTGTTGTAAGCTTTTTGTTTTGCCCATTTTACAGGTTCGAGGATATCTTTCTTCGTTATATGGACCGGCATGATGATTTCAGTAGGTGTGTTTCAGTAAACTTTTCTATTGTTTTGTTTAATAAAAGGTTTCACAAATAGTTAAGCTGACGGTTTGGTCCTTGTCTGTGTTTCTGCTTTATTTCAGACATTTTGACAATGAAGAGGTAGTCTAACTCTTTCTCTTCTCTCCTTCGCCTTCAACTTTTAGTGATCCTAACTGGTTATTGCCTGTGGTTACAGTTCTTGTAGGAAAACCTGAAACATTTGAAGTATGAAGCTGAAATACTGGATTAAATAGAGAGGTTTGATGTCCCTTTGTATCTATCTCTTTCTCTCCAAACATGCACATTTGCATGCTTACACACACAGGCAGATGAATTTATGGTTTCTTTTCTTTTCTTTTCTTTCTTTCTCACAAAGAATTCTTTCTGTTTTTTATCATATGAACAATTTCATCGGCTGTTAAAGCAATGCATGTTCAGATTGGAGGTAAATAAAAACTCTATAACTTGCTGCTCTTTCTTAACTATGCTCTTCCATAACTATTTTGGTTTCCCTGCAGACTCTTGAGAGTAAACTCTGTGAACTAAACCGGAAAATATATGAAGCTCAGGAGAAGATGAGGTCATATAGTCCAGATGTGTCGAATATCTACTCAATTGCTGAAGCTCAACACCACCAGGAATTTGTTACTAAGGCAATTCAACGAATTGAAAAGTTGAAAGTGAGTTCATTTTTTTTTCACTATAGTGTGTTTTTTTCTAACATGATGTGATGAATGTTAACAACATGACCAATGTTTGTTCTTCAAACAGAAGACAAAGCTGCTTGAGAAAGAGACTTCACATTCACTGTAAAAGCTCAAGCGCCGTTATCCTTCCTTGGACTTGTTCAAATGTATGGCAGAAAACAGAGATAGGTTAGGGTTGGACAGTAGTTTTAACACTAGTGTTAGTGTACTCCTTGTCTGAAGTTTGAAAATTTGAGAATGACAGGTTTTATAGTTATTTTAAATATGGTTTGCTTACAATACAATGTAGTTGGCAGGTTGTTTAAATATACTCTTTTGTTTTTACGCAATAAATTGTAGTTTTTCTCAACTATGAAATTTCAAACTTTTATGTTAAATATCACCTTTGTAAGGGAAGTTATATCAATCGATACCTAGAGTTGGTCTAGTCTGGATCACATTATTAATCATATGAATTTTTTCAAGAGAAAAAAACTGAAAATTAAGAGAAAAAATTTGATTTGTCAATCTCATATTTAAAAGAGATAGGAATGACATATAATCACAATTTCATACAATCTTTTCTCATGTTAAAACTCTTTGTTGTCTACATATTTCATACATAAATATGACATTTGTTAATTGTCATGGACATGTGTGCAAATAAATGTCTTGTTCTTTTTTTTTTTTTTTAAGTAATTGTATATTTTGGCACCTAGTTTCTTGTTCAAGTTTAAGATGCCAATTTAAACTAAAAAGGCGAGATAATTAATTGGACCCAAAAAAAAAGTTTAGGTACTCAATTGAATTTTGATGCCAAATTTAGGTATTGGGCAAAAAAAAATTTAAATATTAAATTAAACCTTAAAGCCAAGTCCAGGTACCAGGATGTATATTTACCCTTTATATATATTTTGATTTCAAGTACTTGGTGGGTGATTATTGCAAGAAGTTCATATTGAAGTACCCAAATCTGAAACAAAATAGTTGTGTTTCAGGCTTTTTAAAGTAAAAGGTGATCACTCTCAGTCCATCCTAGAAGCCCAAAAATATGGATCCATGAACTAAAGTAGCGATTTAGTTATAATTAAAGCCCAATGGAAGGAAAAAGGAGTTACAAACTGAAACCTCAATGAACCAAACCTTGGTCACATTAATATAGGGGCACTCAGCACTACAAACAATATGCAACCGAAGTAATTGGCTTCAGAAACGAAGAGTGAGTTGTGTAAAAAAACCATGAATGTGGCAAAAGCAAAGCATAGAGGGGGCTTTCATCAAAGCACAATTTTGTACAATATTTACTCACCAAAATGCAAAGAGAGTATTGAGATGAAGAGGTGAGGTTGGCTGGCTGATCATAAAGCTTCAGTCTCGTACTGTTTAACTCAATATTCATCGCATGCACAAACAAAAGCTATTTCACTCAGCCTGTCACTTTCTCTCCCTATCATATCAAAAAAACCAAATTAGGCTAATGCAAAGCCTGAAGTTCATGTTGGCCATTGGTACAAAATTTCCCTTTTCATCCAGTCACTGTCACTGATGCACAAAGTGGTAAATCAGGGGACATAGCTATATCAATCTCGGTTTGAACCAGAAATGTGTCATGCTTTTTTTGGGGTACAAAAATGTCATGTTTTCACGTTAAGCAGGATGCACCCAACAGTAAAAATGAGCAAATAAACAACGTTAAAAGATTGAAAAAAAGTCACAGTCACTATGCACAAAGTGGTAAATCAGGGGACATAGCTATATCAATCTCGGTTTGAACCAGAAATGTGTCATGCTTTTTTTGGGGTACAAAAATGTCATGTTTTCACGTTAAGCAGGATGCACCCAACAGTAAAAATGAGCAAATAAACAACGTTAAAAGATTGAAAAAAAGTCACAGTCACTATGCACAAAGTGGTAAATCAGGGGACATAGCTATATCAATCTCGGTTTGAACCAGAAATGTGTCATGCTTTTTTTGGGGTACAAAAATGTCATGTTTTCACGTTAAGCAGGATGCACCCAACAGTAAAAATGGAGCAAATAAACAACGTTAAAAGATTGAAAAAAAAAGGGTTAGAGATAATTATACAAAACTAATTAAAACATGAAAGACGGGTTGATAATGAAAAGATTCTGAGTGTTCCAGGTAAACATTATAGTTTTTAAGATTTATGTAATAAGACCCCAAATATATTAAGATTTGTTGGTTTTGTTTAGGATCAAAAACTACATATTGGGTCCAAATCAGACAGATAAAACAAAATTTCGATACTCATATATAATTTACTATCAACCAAAAGTGGAAATGATGAACCAAACAAAATCCCTTAATCCTTGCATTGATTTAAACCCTCTGTTGAAAAGCTAGCACTAACATTTAGGCTAGTACGACCATAAAGACTGAAAAATATAAACCCAAAAGAAAAATCAAAGAGAATCCCTAAAACATTTATAGTATAGTGTGTAAAACCGTATACCCCGGATTCTATTTTTCGTTAGTTAATTACCAAAGAGAAATTGTTGAAGCATGGTCTTCCTTTCCTTGGCCTTGTTAAGCGAAACCAACTGCTCAGTAGCAAAAACGCAAAGACCCTGTGAACAAAGCATGGTTTGAGCCACTGGAGAGTTAATCAACACCTGCAAAAGCTGTTGCCGGTTCAGCCTTCCCAACCCAGCAAAGTCGACTTCAAAAGAAGCATTGTTAAGATGTTGGGTGGTGGACACAAAGCTGGAAGTGATGGGCATGGATTGGAGAATGGAGACTTGAGCTTGCAAGAAGCGGATGTACTTATAAGCCTCTTGGAGCATGGTGGCCATATCCATCTTCTTGTCCCATGGCATTAGCTTTTGGAGACAACGGGTCTTGTCGCTACGCTTTTGCCTCCGCTTTCGGGCTAGCTCGCTGTGAGGGATGATTGGAGGAGGAGGAGGAGGAGGAGCGTTGAAGCTCTTGACGATGGAGTCGAGTGTTTGAGGGTTGTTGTCGGAGTGGGAAAGGACTAAGTCGAGACGAGTGCGTTTGGATTTGGGAGTGGAAGAAGCGGAGAGAGGAGGAAGACGGTGGAGGGGGCGGAGGTCAGAAAGGAAGAGGGGAGGGGAGGGGAGGTTAAGAAGAGGGTGGCTCCCTGGGTCAGGGATATCGGAGGAGAAAAGGGAGAAGTCGAGGTCAGGGAGGGGAAGAGAAGGGAAGATAGGGTCTGGATCAGGGTCTGGGGTGAAGAAGCAACAAGGGCCGTCGGGTTCATAGGGTAGAGGGAGGAGAGATCGGAGATTGGGGTCGTTGAACAACTTGGGTTCATGGGAGTTTATCATCATGTTGTTGAACTCGGTATTATGAACACTAGAAGTGAAAGGTGAAGGAGCGTAAGAGTGAAGTGGATGAAGAGTGGAACAGAAATCGTATTCCTCCATTTTCATGGTGGTGTTTTGCTTTGCAGAGCGGCCTCAGGGCGAATGTTGGGGACTGACCAATAAAAGCAGTGAAGAGAAATGGGAGAGTGTGCACACTCATATAAGGACGTAATGCGAAGGGGGACACGTGGGGCTTGATTACTAGATGGGAAGTACGAACGGTGGCCCTAGAGAATTAGCGAAGGCGGCGACACAAGAATCAAAGATGATTGGCTTGCCTTTCATATATCATATATAAATATAACTGACACACAATCCGCCCTTCAGGACAGATCAGGTCAGGTCTGAGACAACGTCTGCTTTGTCGATTTTTTTTTATCTCTTGGAGAGTTTCAAGTCGCCGGGAATTTACATCGGAGAGGCTTGTGAATCTGCATGTCATTGCTGCAAAGAAATAAAGAGGTATAAGGTTAAGGACTTGCACATGTTGGGGATTTAGTTGGGATCTTTTGTTACATACTGAAAGCAAAATGGACAAAAAAGGATGCCACTCGCTGCTAAAATTTGGAGCTGGGATTAGCTTGCTTTGAGTTTTGAGATGGGAAGAAGGAATGATATTATTAAATATTTGATCATCACTGCTAATAATACATCCTCCTTGAAAAATATGTTGATGATTCCTTTGGCATTCAGGTAAAATAATTAATGACGCAAAGACAAAGAAAAGTTCTTTTGACAAAAAGGCCTACTAAACGAAATGAATTACAGAATACAAAGATGAAAACTGTACATAAGAATGAGAAGAAAAGGGGCACAAGAAAATGATGTTTTGGAATGATTTTTTACCAACTACCCCTCTTAACCCAAGGGGTAGCTGCCAAACTAAAATTGACAAATCATTCCAAAAACATTTACAACCGTATTTGGCTAATAATATCCTACTGCTCCCCACTAAACTCAACCCCTACAACAATGTCCTCATCTATCCCACATCGCCTGGAATTTCGCAGGTCTATGCTTCAACCATTGCACCATCTCTCTGTCCAGTGAACTATTGTTTAAAACTGCATCTAGCATTGGACTCCCAAAGATTCTCGGACTACCTTTGAATGTCCATATTCGGTCCTTCGGCCATGGTCTCTGGGGTTGCTTCTCCTGCACCGACCACCATATTAAAAACAGTAACTACAGTATTCCTAGTGATTTTCTATACATGGCAATAATCTTTCCAGTCAAATACCGTTGCTCCTCTACATACAAGTTAACTGTGGGAATGCTACATTTCTATTTATGATATAAATGACAATTAACTAGTCCACAAAACAATCAGGTTAAAAAATCAGGGATGTCATTCAAAACTGTGTTAAACAGATCACCTTCATCCCCAGCAGGAAAGTGACCTACAGAATGCTCGATTTTAAGGCAATCTGCGTGCTGCCCTCAATACTTTGAAATTCAAATAATCCAAAACAGCATCTTACATCATTACAAATGGATGAAAGAACTAAGAAGCTTACCATCCATGACAGCATAAATTTGACAGTCTTTGGGCCATAAACACGATGCCTTGATGGCTTCTGAACCTTGGCATAGAAGCAACCAATGTCAGGTAATGATAAGCAACCCCTACTTGCTCTAAACAGGCTGGAATCTGGATCAACACTGGTCTGGTTATACCAAAAAACTAGCTGCCCTAAACAATAATTTTCACCATACGTCTTGCAATATTCCTGAAGACCTGTGAACTTGTCAGAGTACTTAGGGCTCAGGTCAAGAGGACTAATGTAGACAGGGGGAGAAGTTACTGCTTTGTACTCCTGCGTATAAAATGATTGGTTAGGTAAAATGACAATATAATAGCATTCTCTACTTCACAATCCCCCTCTACCCTTTCGAAAAAATAGAACGTTCATCAGAAAGACAATAGTAAAAAACTCACCCGAACTCTTATCAAGCACTTTGTGTAAGCATAAATATGGATCAAGTCAGCTGCAGCATCATGCCGACACTTGTACGTACATGGAAGATTCCGAACCTCATCCCTCAACCTTCAAAACAAAGAAATGATTAAGATTGCATCTTTCCTGGAATGAAACAGCATGGAAACAACTTTAAAGAGGACATTCCACTCACCATAACAAAGATTTCTGAAGTTCTTTCAGAATGTTGTCAGACAATGATGGGTCATGCGCTTGAATCTTGGACCTCAGATCATTAAGTGTTTCATCTTCCACATGTGGAGCCATGGACTGAAGAAGCTCCTCAACAAGTGATCCCTCACCTTTCCAGAGAAAGGAAACAGCTTCTTCAGGACTGAGCCTCTCTATAGGTGGTGGAGCCTTTTTGGGGTCACCAAACACACATCTCATGACATACCTCACCTGAAACATAATCAAAGATGATATAATATAGAGAGACTAATAGAGCATGTACATAGTATTCTCTAGGAACTAGCCTCTACTTAATTTGATATCATTAAATGCAATGTTACAACAAAGATGACTCCCATCCATCCATTAAACCAAATAAAAACAAAAGTAATCCATGCATCCCGAAAAGTTTAAACTTTCAAGATTTTGAAGATTAGCTCTTCAAAATAATAAAACACCAGGTCAAAGTAAAGATTACTATATGAGTCAGTATAATACACATGACCGTATTTTATTATGTAGAAGATTTGAACTTCAGATATGTCATTCAGAGACGGAGGAATCACCTTGTCAAGAGTAATAGCCAAATTCTGAAGCCTCTGGTTATAGACACCCTCAGCCTACCTCGTTCAACAGGAAAGTATACAATTAGCACTTACATTTTAACGGTAAGCATAAAAAACTTCAAACAAACGTAAGCAGATACAAGCAAAGGCACAAAAACATGCAAATGCCATGTACAGACTAAATGAGAACAGCAACATACCTGAATCTCTGCATCATTCCTCTCTGCATCAAGAGATATGTCTATATAGTACTTCCGCTTCTCTTCCAAATTATGCCGTAAAATTTGCTCAGGGAGCTTTGTTCTCTCAAAATTTATGAATCTCACCTACACCAGAAAAGAAATGTCAGCAAAATAGAAGCTCCCTCCTCCCTCTTTTTTCCTAATCCAAAAATGAAGTAATGAGATTACAGCAAACCAAGACATACCACACGAGCTGAGTAAGCAACCAACCAATCAGGCAATCCACCAAGCAAACAGCTTCCTAGGCCAGCCCTCCCTAGCTCAAGGTAATCTTCTTCAGATACAGAATTTAGTTCACAAGCTTCTAGCATTAGCTGTTGTCGGTCAAGTATACCATGCCACTCCTTCAGCACCTGAAGAATAACATAATTCCTATAATAACTTCTAGGAAACTCAAAAGGGCAAAGGTCAACTTATTCAACAACAGGTAATACCGTATCATTTTATTTTTACAGGTAAAAAGAAGATTCTATTTTTTTTTGTTTTTTCTTTCAAAAAAAAAAAAAAACCATCATGAAACTGCATACCTTCTGAAATGCACCTTCACCAGTCAAATTCAAGTAGCTGCCACGGCAAACTTGACTACCACAGAGACAGACAGATGCCTCATATTCTTCCTTGCTCTAACAAGATAAGCACCAATCATGAGCTATAAGAACATAGGAATTATCATCCCTAACAAAGCTGATAAGACAAAAGATTCAAACCTCTGTAACGGAATTATAATCAAATGTAATCTCCTCGCCATATCGTATTGCACGTAGAGCATAGATTCCAATTTGGTACTGACCATCTACAGCGGTAACTCTGCGTCCAAGAAATGGTAAATATTAGATGAATTAGAGGAAACAAAATCTTGGTCGGAACTTGATTTGTAGCTAGGCTAAAGTTTGTTCAGGATCACAAGTTACAGGCAGAGGGTAAGGACAGGTCATGCCAATATAAAAAAGCTTTATGTTCCACAAAAGAACCGAACTATTGAATAAACATATAATACAGAGACTGATTTAAATACAATTTGTCCTAACAAAAAAGGATAAGTTATCTGGAACCACAGGGTAATAGTCATATTAGAAAACAGTCAGTCTATTAAAACAAGAAATTCCAAATATCTCTATTATCCATGCTACTTCTTTCAGCTTTTAGGAATCCAAAATTCTTGCACAGTCTTAACTAAAGCATACCCGAAAGTGCAAAAGCTCATAACAGAGTACAAACAATTGAGTTTTTATTGACAACAGTTAAACGGGTCCAAGATTTATATATGTGTCAAACATCAATTATATAATTATTAATAATATAAAGAATAAAAAAATCACTGATGAGCATATTACTCCATATTTAAAAAATCTGAATTATTCTGCTCTATAGAAGTCTTGAATTCCCAAACAAGGGAGAAATGGGGAAGAGAAACAAAATGACTAGATATATAGCTTCACAATTCTGCACAGAACAAAATGAGCAACAGAATATACTTACTTGGCTTCACAATTAGGATGACATGAATGACAAATTCGACTCGCATAATTGGCCTTATGCATTGCATCAACAACAACTAAATCATACCCACCCGCATCACCCTGATAAATAAGAGATGATCAGTAAACATTTTCAGAAAAGCAATTAAAATTAACTAACCAATAATAACACTTAGTACAAGATGTGTTGAAATGGACCTTTGGCCTCTCAAGGTAGATGTTGTAGAACTCGGGAGCTGGATCCTTGCTGTTATTCTGCAACAACCGAATCCCATCTTGCTTCTCAAACCATTTCCAAACAGGATAAACCTATGAAAATTAAAACCCGTGAGGACAAAAGACTTCAAAGAGTCTCTCTATTCAAAAGCCAAAAGCCAGAAAATAATTACACATAATGATAAATAAAAAAGGGTTTTTTTTTTTTTTTTTTTTTTTTAAATATAGCTGAAAGTTAAAAACTGCATAAGAAAAATATAACAAAATATATTATTTGCACTAAGGCATAGATAAAGGGAACTGTTTGTAATCTAATTCGCATCATACCTCTCCCAAAAACTCTACAACAAAATCTTCATCTCTAAAACCACCTTCCTTGTTGCAGAGAACACCCAAACCCTAATAAAGCATATCCAGTAGAAAAATAATGTAAACACCAGCATCATAGAACAAAGGAACAAGGAAAAAACAACATAATGTTATTAAACATGAGGATAAAGAACAGAAAATAATATATGAGATATGAAGCATATGTATACCTTTCGGTAAGCAACATAATTGTCATCAGGACGTTCATCTATGGCTTTCAGTATACCTTGACACATTTTCATTGTTCGTTTATCACAGTCCACCTCAGCAATTCTTTTAATTTCTTCTACAATGGGCTTCAACGGATACATCATTGGAGTGTTCCCAGTGCCTGTGAATTGTCTAACTTGCTTATTCAGAGTTCGAAGGAGAACATCTTCAATAAAAGATTGCTTATCCTCTAAAGGCCATTCCAACTCCTCCGGCATGGAATCAAGCAAGAGGTTGTGAGTATAAGGATCAATTCCATAAACTTCTTGCTCTATAACTTCATCTCCAAGCTCTTTTCTGGGTTTATAATCTTTGACTTCAGGAAGTTCCATATCCAACTCCTCAGTGCCAGTTTTTTGAGCATTGAGCTTCTCGGCATAGTCCTCTGGCAAGGATACTTGCATCTTACGCTGCACATCCTCCTCATCAGCTACAACAACATACTGATCGATAACTTCATATTTCCTAGTGACAGGAGGAACCAAACTGGCTTTGGTCATGCGAGCACCCCATTCACGGTCATCAGCCATAGAATCAAAACTATCTCCTGCCATGAAGTATCCATCCCCTCTTGACTCCCCAGACCGACCTTCAGGCTTGAAATCCAAGTCACTCTCAGTATCTGAAGCGGTACTCTCAATCTCACTCTCACTTTTGCCATCCTCAGAAGAGCGATCAAGTTCATCAGATGTTTCACTTTCTGAGTCAAGCGATTTCCTATTAAGTTTGGACAGACGCTTTCTAATTTCTCTATCAGATGCATATTCCCCATAATCAAAAGCACCATTTGCAAAAGAAGTGCCATTGCTCTTGTTCATGTACTTTCTTTCAGTGACTGTCTTACCAAGTTTCTTCTTATACTTTGAGAACACAGTAGGTGAGTCATCTTTCCAAGACTTCAGCAATTCATCTCTTTCATAAGAAGATGTAATCTTAGCACCCTCTTCTAAACGTGTGGCGAGCTGGATAAATAAAGTAATTATGCGATTCATGTCTCGAGCACCTCCACGATTCTTTGCTCTACAACCAGCAAATTGGTATACAAACAAATGGAATGGTTAGCATATTATCAGAAAGGCGCAAAATTAACAATTTATGTTCAATAAATGAAAATAAGGGAGAGAACAGCTCTAGGCATATACAGAAGAAATCAATTTTAATTCATAAAGAAGAAATGTTATACAATTATAGGCGGCAGCCTTCAGACAATTAACTGGGTAACACATAACCACGCAAGTCAAATGACTACAGCTTGGATGACTTAAAGCCTTTGCAACTTAGAAATATTCTTTAATACAATGTATCAAATTAAGATGTAAAAGAGGGAACTAGAAAACCTTACTTTATTGCATCCCTGCACATTCGGCTGATGTCCTCTTTAACATAACCCAGACCATGTCCAATGTAATAACCATTTTTCATTTTCTCCTCAATTTCTGCAACCTGAAAACCAAATGACAGCAAAAGAATAAAGGCTTTTAAACATAATGTATGAAACAAAAAATGCACAAACAGAAAGCACAAGATCCACAGTACCTTGGGCACAAAAAAATCGGAGGTATTCTCCTTCATTATATCCCTTAGACTAGAAGCAAGAAATTCCTCCATCCGCTTATATCCATTTTCGGATTTTTTAATGGCCCATCGCCTGATACGAGCTTCCCTAGATAAAATGGACGAGGACTTCCTGGCATCAAATAACTTTGAACGCCTATATAAACTTTGGCGAAATAATTGGTTTGCAGAGTCTCTTCTATCAACACTTTCAAAATAACTCTTCAATTCGCCGAAATCATCGATAGCATTCCCCAGGCCCGTTTTCAGGCCAGATGAAGTTTTCTCGGTAATTTGTTTCAGAGTCCTTATTTTAGAATTAGACTCATCTGAGATTGTCATAGCATGCAAGCTTGTGCTCTTGAACCACCTCAAATTGGGAAATTTGACTATCAATTCCCCAAACTGGCTGCAACCTCTAATATCTATATAAGATAAACTAGGAAAAACTTGAAGAACATCTTCAAGTGTGATTGAACTTATGTTCGTGCAACCAATCAGAATCATGGAATTTATCCGTTCTTTGTTGTAACAGTTCTGCAAATAAAGAATTGTATTAAACCAGAGGGGTAATGGGGAAAAAAATTATATGCAAGTACTTTAAGCAACCATGAAACATACCAGGATTTTCTGAGCTATAGAGTCACTGCAGTTGGGACCAAGAGATGACAAGTCAACCTGCCTTGCAATACCCTTGTAAAACCTGACAGCAGCTCTCCAGTGTTTACAAGTCAAAGAAGCAAAGACAAGGGATTTCATGTCAGATCTCAAGAAATGGAAGACTCGTGCTAGCACATGACCATCCAACAAACCCCAGTTCCCCATCTCAGTAACGGAACATGCACTCTCTTGTTCATGGAAGGTCACATCACCACATAAATCTTCAAATGCAAAATCATCCTTTCGGATTGATTGCAACTCATCTTCAATATCATACTCTTCTTCACTTCCATTAATCATCATTCGTGCCCGTTTGCCACTATCTGCAATGCGCAGGCCAAGATTCATCCACATATGAACAAAGAAGAAAGATTAAACAAATGTCTCGTAAATTTACCAAAGGGAAAATTGTGAAAATTCACACATCACACACTCATCTTCACCAAGTCCAAGACAGAACTGAGGACCTTACCAACTTAAATCAGTCATCACATAAATATCTACACACACACCCTGTAAACTGGATGTATGCCATATAAAAGCCAAAATGCCATGCCAAAAAGTCAAAAGAGTGAGCAGAGGAAAAAGGAAACAACCTAAAAACACTAGCCTATTCCAAGTAAAATTTCATTTCTTTTAAGAGAAGGTCCACTAAAAAGGCATATCGAAGACAACTATATATTAACCTAATATATGATTATTTTATATATTAGAAAATGTAACGAAATTTTGCAAAATACCTCATGCCTTGACACTACCAAGAAACTTGTGAAAAGCTCTAGCATCTCATTCTATATTAAAATATTTCTTTGCCAATCCAGATGTAGACTCATGTAGCAATTAAACTAACTAGAGCATACCTGTTTTTTGGTAAATATGCTTGTCCATCTCTTTCTTTGGCTGTTTTGCACTGATCCATGGGTCTAAAACCTCATTTATGGCTGCAGCAAATTCCCGACTCTTAAATGATTTCATTACCAATTCATGAAGCTTCCCACAGGTATATCCAATGAATTGGGGGTGTAGCCTGTGAAACGAACTGGAACTTGTATTATTATCAGCGACACCTTGGGAATCTAAAAGTGTAGTTCCAGAAGAATCAGCAGATGATGCAACATTCCCAGGCCGATTCCATGCAGTGACTTCAAGACTCCCTGCAGCGGAGGTGACTGGAACCCACATTTGATCATATTTACGAAAAGCACTGCTATATTTCGGGATAACTCCTTGATCTACCAAAAACTGAAGTTCAGAGAATGATGAAGGTCCCCTTTCATGCCCAGCACCATCAAGGTAGTACCATTCACCCAAGTGTAACTGCAACTCATCAACAGTACAAACATGGTCTTTAGGAGTATTAATGGGTGCAACCTTCCATGATCCTTTCAAGCGTTGATCATTAACAGCCTTTGATAGTGAATCACTTTCTGCTGATGATTTCTTGACATCACTAGTTGTCGAGTGTGACCGGGAAGATCTTGAAGAGTGTCTCTCCTTCACTCGAGTTTTTGTGCGAGGTGCAGATACAAATGAACCCTGATCCTGAACCACACATGCATTTATCCTGACTACTGGAAGCATGGTTCCCTTCACTCCTCTCACAGCAGAAGGCTTAATTTGATTCGATCTACTAATATCATTGCAATCATTTCTCTCTTCAGCAATTGAGAAGGCCCAAGGAGGGAGGTCAAGCCTTTTGTTATGAGAAGGATAGTACAGATCATCTTTCATATGCCAGCGAGGGTCCTCATACCCAGACTTTGGCATAAGGCATAAAGGGTAACCATCATTAAGAACAAGTTTTTTCCTCGAAGATCTATCCTGAGTAGCTTCCTCGTTCCTCTTCCAGTCCCCACCCTTGCATGACCAACGACCAGAAAACCAGTCACTAGAGTCAACACAGGAGGAACAATCAGAGATTGCAACAGCCCTGGGCTCTGCAGCCTCCTTTGCATTGGTGTCAGAGTAGCTAGATAATTCTTCAGTTACTTTATCATGCCAATCCCCTGTGCGACTCAAAAGCCAAGGGAAACCTGAAATAGCAAAGATAAGGAATAACGTTACATCACAAGATGGGTGACTAAATGCCAGAGATATCCTGTTACTTTCTTCATTTTGAACTCATCTCAATGTTATTACATATTGTTCATATAAAACTACTGTACTGATTTCATTTCAGTTACAATTCAGCCTCCCACTCTGCTTGTTAAATCTTGATCAGCTCAAGTGCACATAATATCCCAAAAAGACCAAAATGCTTCAGGTAAATTATATTGATCTTGAAAAATCAAAGATGCCATAATTAGGACAAATCTTAATTCTTGATCAACCAAAAGAAATTAAGCATGCATGCAGACAAAATATATGCTGAAATATATCAACTAAAAATATGGAGTATTTAAGTAATTAAGTCCGATGGAATCTAACACAAAAGAACAAGAGTGCTACCTTTATTGTTAATTTACATTAGCCTCATCAATACACGAAACTAAAACTTCATATATTTTAATTTAAAAAATGCCCCTATACAGCTATCTGAACCAAGCAAGTAAATTCTGAGCTAAGAATAATCCTTATTAATTGTGGGAGGTGACAGGAATCAATTGCTGACCACACACCTAGAAGAATATAAAGACGACTTCAAAAATAAAATTGAAAACTTATTTTACAGATATTAGATTATAAAGGCCAACCAAAATGTCTGAAATACTACTATTTTCCAAATTCCAACTGCGTGTACTTGTCAACTTAAAATATATTATCTCACAGTAGAAGATAGGAGGAAAGAATCAATTAATCAAATGCTCAGAGGTGTGATTTGAAACATAATAGCCATGTCTTAATAGAAAAGTATGATTTGAAATATAGGCTTCTACAAGAAATACGTACCATCAGAGTTCCCCCATACTTCCCATTCCGCATCATCAAAGGTCATTTGCAGAGCTTCTGCATGATGGAAAAATTCCAGAGAACAGGAAATAAATAAGAAATCTCCTCAAACAAACACAATCATGTACCTGTCTATGTTCTGTATAGACATATACACATATAAATGTATGCGTATTAGTGTATACACATATAAATGCCAAGGAACCGCACAAAAAAATATCAAGTGCCAGAAAAATGTAGATATATAGACTTCAAGAGGAGTTAGTATTGGAGAAAAAAAAAAAAAAGTAGAAAGAAATATTGTTAGTGAAGGCATACCCCCAACTATTTCAAGCTCCTTGCCAGGAATAATATTGATACCGTCCAATAGAGCTCCAACCCTCTCGTCAATGTGAAGATCTTCTAAGGAATCAGATGTGGCCGCACAGTCATCTTGGAAGCTCATCATCTCATCACCACTGTGAGTGCCTAATGGCTTGAGATCTCCAGTTTCTATCAGCAAGTTACCAGGAGCTTCAGGAGGGCTAACCAGCTGTGTTACCGAGTCCGATACAATGGATGGAAAACTGGCAGTCAACAAGGGAGAAGCTGCATTTTCAACAGTCACCCACCTATCACTATCTAAGTGCTTGATTAAATGATCAGACAAAAGAACCCCTTCTTCAACAAGTTCCTTAAGGTCACATAATTTTGAAGGACCTCGCTCAATACCAAAAACATCAAGATAAATCCATTTACCAACGGCGGACTCAGCCACCACAGGAATGTGAGGTGGTGTGTCGCATATGTCCATGTCTTCCTCCATTGATTGCAGCTCTTCAGGAGGTGCCCCATCAACAAGAAGAGGAGGTTCTTGGCAATTTACACTGGGTGTTGGAGATTGATCTTCTTTGTGAGACTCACACACGCCATTTTTTTCATCTGATCTATTCAAATTGTGCACGCTGATCCTATCTTGAGATTCTTTAGCTGAGGAATGTGAGTCTCTTCCACTATGATCCCTCCGACTAACTTTATCTTCTTGCCCCTTAGAACCATATTGTGAGCCTCGCTTCTCATTTATGGCACCCTTTTTACTTGTGTCCCTTTGATTTTTGGTCTTACTCCGATCATGTGGAGACCGTTCCAAATAGCTGGGAGTCCGGTCCCTACGATCATGAAATCTAGGCCGATCCTCTGGGGACCGCCCTGCATTGATAGGACTTCTGTTTCTATGATCATGATGACGACTCCGATCATATGGGGATCTCTCACGAGAATACACAGATCTATCACGAGCATATGGGGATTTCTCACATGTATATGGGGATCTGTCCCATGGGGATCGCTCTCGTCGAATTGGACTCCGATCCCTGTGATCATAATTCCTGACCCTATCACGTGGGGACCGCTCAGAATATGCTGGACTACGCCCACACTTATCATACACAACTCTAGATGACAAAGAGGATTCATGATGTCTTGAAGTGTACTTTTCCAATGAAGACATTCTTGATGAAGAAGAATTTTTATAGAACCTCTCAACAGAGTGGCGTGAGTAGAGCTCTGGGTGGGAATTTCGACCAAAATCATCTGAGAGCCTCCTACATTTTGAATTTGCGTAGTCGCCATAATCTGCATAGTGCTTGCGGTCACCACTATCTGAATCAGTACCATGCCGCTTCAGCCTATTACCAGAAGAAGGGTACTCTCGCCCATGGTTCTTACCATTGCTGTACTCACTCTTATATAAGCCTTCCTCATCCACAATCTTTGAACTGATCCTAGAAGTCCTTTCCTGGCTAGTTTCCCATCTGGAAGAACTTCTGCCATGCAGGGTGCTTCTACTGAATTCCTTCCTGTGATAAAGATCGTCAACTGAGTACTTACCTGAAGGTGGAGTGCGTTCCATCTCATATTTCCAGTTTTTTTCCTTCGCTAACTCATACTTCCGATATTTACTGTAACTGTACTCATCCTTCATCAAGTCCCCCTTATGCCATCTATCAGGAATGAATTCTCCTTTCTCTAGGTCATCTTTGGCGCCTCTCCATGACCCAAATTCTCCCTTTTCAGGTTCCGCTTTCCTTCCCTTTTCCAGAACCATCTCCCCCTTCGCCACCTCCCCTTTTCTCCACTTACCTGTAACAATCTCTCCATTCATCACCTCCCCTTTTTTCTTGGAAACAGTTTCCTCTTTCTCCAGCTCACCTTTCACTTCAGGAACAATCTCTTCCTTCACTACTTCCCCTTTCCTACATTTCTCACTAGAAATCTCTCCCTTCTCAATTTCCCCATTCTTCGACTTGTCAGTCCCAACCTCCCCATTCTCCCCTTCTCTGGGCCACTTCAACGTCCCTAATTCACCTTCTTCCACTTCCTCCTTCTGCCCAGAATTCTCACCTTTATCAATCTCTTTACTGCTTTTCAGTCCCGCTTCAGTCTTTGCTTTAACTACCAATTCACTCTTCTGTGATGTTGCTGCGGCTGCTGCTGCTGCTCCCACCACCACCTTCTTCTTAACCACCACTACTTTCTTAACCTTGACCAGTTTCTTTTTCTTTCGCGGCAGCTGCGGTTGTGGCTGCTGCTGTTGTTGCTCTTGTTGTTGCTGCTCTTGTGGCTGCTGCTGCTGTTGCTGCTGGGCGTTGTCTTTGAGGTTAACAGGCTTTGTAGTGAGCTCATTGTTGGGACAAAGCGTTTTTTCTGTAACTGGAAATCTCTCCATGATGTGCTGATGTTGATGCTGATGCTGCTGCAAAGGCATGCACGCAACTCCATCGCCCATGGAAATCTCCACAAGTTCCCCCGAATTCTCCAACTTCTCTCAAACCCTAGCTCTCTCCCCTTTCCCGGGTCTATCGATGCTCATTCTTCACAAAAACTCCTCCCCTTTTTCGAACTCCCGAAATCTTCCCCCCTCCAAATTTAACCTAATTCACAACAAAAATTTCACCAAAAAAAAAAACCCACATCAACCAAATCAATGTAGGGTTTCAGTGAAAAGAAGAAACCAAAGAATCAAGAAGAGAAAACAAAAGCATTCGAAATCCACACGGTTTCTAGGGTTTGAACGCCGCGGAATTAAAAAGAAAAAAGAAACAATGTTTTGAATTAAAGAAGAGATTAAAAAGACAAAAGAATCTACCGAGAGAAAACAATAATCGAGGGCGAGGAAATCGTGAGAGAAAGCTATAAATCGACGAACGTGAAGAACAGATCGAGAGAAAACGACGACCAACTTGAGAGCTGCTGCGTAAATAGAAATCTTTGCGCCAAACAAACAGAAAAATAATAATAGAAATTATAAAATAAAAATGAAAACGAAAATTCTATCAAATCCCTCTATTTATTTGGCCCTCCTATTATTTATTTATCTTTTTTTTTTCCTCCTCGGTGTTGTAATGTATTCTCTCGCCTTTGTGTTATTGGTCTGAAAGACGAAACCTTCGTGATGTAAATTTCTTTGTATTTTTCCCCCCTTTAAACCATCTTTAACCTTTGATTGTGAAATTTACGGATTTAAGAGGTGAATTCTTCTAAAGTACAATAATACCCCTCTTATTTATATGTAATTACAAATGAGAACTGAGAAGGAGAAGTAGCACCATGTTGAATCGTATAATACTAGTGAGGACATTTTCGGAGTTTTCGACCCTTCAGCTCTTCATTATCCCTCCTACGCCTTCAAACTTGGAGTCCTTAACCAATTGACTCGGATTGGATTTTTTTTTTTAAATATTAATGGACCTTTTAAATTCACAATACTAAATAATTATGAAATGTTCCAATAAAATCAACCCTAAAAATATTAAGATCTTAATTTTATTATCAATTTCTAAAATATTATTTTTTTTTTAATATGTAAACTAAGACCTTTAATTTCAATCCATAAAAAGGGAAATTATCCTTTCTAAACTCATAATAAATTAAATAATGTGCCAAGAAATTTTAAATATAAAAAAAATGTTAGATTTTGTATTAAACAGGAGACATTTACTAAATATGAAAACATGATGAAATAAAATAAATATGATATGATATTAAATTTAATACATAAAAATTATACCTATATTTAAAATTTTAATATTTTATGTCTACACAGATAAAAACAAAATATACAAAAAATAATTATAATAACTAAGATTTATTTGCTATATAAGAGAAGATCAAACCCAAAAAAATGAAACAATACAACATAGGGTCGTTAATTCATAAATTTAATCAAAAAAAATCCCGAATCAAATATTTTCTTTCTTGTTGTGCGAAGACAGACGATGGAGAGGAAAGTAGTCGGCGCCGGCGTTGGCAAGTGAGATTCTGAAAGTGCGTAGATTAAAAAGGGGGTTTATTTTTTGGGGAGCTGGGATATGATGCAGAGAAGGGGGATGAAGATGCAAGATGGAGAGTTTTGGTTTGGGTGGGCAAATCATTTAGGAGAGAAAAGGGACTCTCGAATAACAAGGTTATGACTGTTGGGCTTACTTTAATGCTAAAAGAGGCGCAATTTATTGGATTTTCATTCATTTTTTTAATCTACTTGTATGTGGAAAGCCCAGCCGCCATAGTCTGCTGGTGCATCAACAGTGTGTAGGGATGTTCTATGCTTACTGGGCTTTGCCCAATGGAAGAGCTTTTCTTACTGCAAAAGCTATGTATGTTTTTCCTACTTTTAAGTTTTCTAGAAGAAAATTAGTCCAGAATCAAATTTTTGGTATTTGAAAACAAGTCTTCAAATAAGTTTTAAATAATTTTTTTTCTCAGAGATAATTTTCTATATCTATACCATTATTTAAAATCTTGGTTGAGTTGGTATAACTCTCAATCAAGTTACCAACTTAGTTAGAGAAATTACGGACTTGCTCTTTCATAATTAAAATAAGTTATATTATTTGAGGATATGTTAGTTTTTTTAATTTTAAAAATAATAAATATATATATGAAAATAGTGGGATTTGATTCATTTAAACCCGAACCAATTGCATTAAAAAACTTTAATTTACCACTTAATTAAAGCTTTACTTTGATTTATTTGTATATTTTAATTTTATTATGTACACTTTGTTATCTCTATCAATCGTAAATATTGATATTATTATTAATTGAGTTGGTATCACAAGTCAGTTCGACACTAACTCAAGATTAATGACAACATTATACATTTTGTTTTCTCAATTTAATATTGTACATATTGCACTTGTTGTTAATAATTAATTTCAAACATTATGTTTTAATTATTTATTGTATGTTATATGTAAATGCATATTTGTATTCTAAATACATTGTATCCACATAAATGCATATTTGTATTCTAAATACATTGTATCCACATGCACATGTCATGAGCTGCGCAAATGAGCCCATGACCAAGGCATACTTTGATGATCTATCTTGTTCACTTGTGGTCATTTGGCCCAACAAGATTGGCCCATTACTTGGAAAGATTGAAGGCTCGTCTATTTAGCCTGGTGAATATGTAAACACTCTAATAATTTGTATTTTACCATGGTGAAATTTTGTAATCTTAAAGGATCTTGTAATCTTTTAAAGAATCTTTTAAGAATCTTAACTTGTAGATTATCTTGAATCTTAGTTGTTGATGTGTTAATAAACTAGACTGTTGGCTCATGAGGAGCTCGACTATGAATAGAGTCCTTCCCCAAATTTGTAATTGCCCAATTGTAATTCTTTAAAGTAATAGAAACACTTTGAGAGCATTTACTGAAACACTTGGTCTTCTTAGTTATCTTATAGCTTTTTTGTTCGCTTTTTGCTTATTCGCTCAAGAGTTTACTTCCGCTCTATTTCGGTGCCTTAGAGAATTTCCCTTGAGAATTTTTGCCTTTTCAAGAGATAGGCTAACTTAGGCGAATTTGAAGAAAAGGAACCACCTAAGCCCGTAAGGTTTGTCAGACTAAAGTTCTAGTTCCATGATAGTTAATATCAAAGCCAATGTTCGATAAGGCACCGATTGAAATAACGAAAGAAGTAGACGAGTAGATTGTGCCTAGGGAGACCCGTGGGGGGGCAAGAAAGCTAACAGATCGAAAGATATGATATCAATTTTGGAAAGTAGGGTTGTTAAATTTAAGGGCTCCATGGGTCATGTAAGGGAGACCCTTAAGGTAATTGAGGGACACACAACAACTGGAATTGGGGAAAATCAACGAACAAGTGTTGGGTTCCATCGATGCTAATGTGGAAGAGATGCACGGGGATCTTAAATCCACTTATGATAAGCTGACTGATAGGAATGATGCTCTCGAAGCTATGATCGTGGCTTTCAATGAGAAAATTAAAGTCATGGTGTCAAGAACTGAAGAGCTCAAGAGAGAGCTCGTTGTGTGCAAAGTTGTTGTGGGAAAATGAATTTTGGTTTCGGTTCCTAAATAGCATAAGATGGATGTTCCCAAAGTAAAAAAAGTTTAAGGGGACAAGGTCCACAAGCAATGTGGACAATTTTCTCTAGGGTGGAACAATACTCGAGTATACGAAAGAAAAAGCTCAGGCTAAGTTGTGTCAGCCTACGCAACAAGGCATAATTCGAGAGTATGTCTGAGAGTTCGCTGAGTTGTTACTCCAAACCCCTTATTTGAGTGAGAAAGAGACATTCTACTAGTTTAATGATGGGTTAAAGCCTTAAGCAAAACAAGAGTTATATCGAGTAAGGGGTAAAGAACCTACCAAAGCCATGGTCAAGGCAAATCCTTTCTCGAGCTTGGTCAGAGGAAAAACAAATTTGAGTCTTCCAAGCCCAAATAGACGAGCAATGGTAGGGGAGACCATGAGGAAAAACATGATAGAAATGGAACAGTGGAAAGGGTAAGAATGGTGTTAATGGAAAATCACAAAATGGGAAGATCAAACCCAACAACTGTCGAGAGGAAAAGAGAATGAAAATAAACTTATACAGTGTAATATAATACTGCCTAAAGGGATCTAAGAAATTCGCGATTAGTAAAAAAGAGAAAATGAAGCCCGATGAGGAAAGTGTATTGAGTCTCAGATAAATGATACTCAATTCTACAAAAGCAAAAGGTGATCATAAGTAAAAAGGGTTGATGTTTGTAGAAATCAACATCGCAGGCCGAATGAGGAGTGCTCTTGTTGATACAAGGGCACCAATTTGTTCATGTCGGAAAAAGTCACAGGTAAACTTGGTCTCTCATTTAGCAAATCGACTAATAAGATCGAGACTGTTAATTCTAAAGAGATCCCAACAGTGGGAGTAGCACAAAGAGTTTAGCTACAGCTTAGTCAGTGAAAAAGCAAGGAAGACTTCGAGGTAATTCACTTATATGATTGCGACTTTATTTTTTGCTTGAATTTCCTTTACAATATTCATGCTCTTTTGGTTCTTTTTGTCAATTGCATATGTATCTTGGATACTTGTTAGCAATAATGTATTGTGTCGGTGAGTGGAGACATGAAAGGTGAAACTAAGATATTATTGGCAATTCAGCTAGCCAAGGGTATTCCTTGTGGTGGGAATGTTGGCTTAGTAAATCTAATTGCTAAAGAAACCTCATTCGAAATGTTAGAAGTGTAAAAAACCGATGTGAGCCTGTTGAGTTATCAATGGGGCTAATATCGGAAAAAAATCAGTTTAAAAATGGTTTTGTCATGGTGGAATTCTTTTTTTTTAAAATTAAGTCGGTTTTTTATATTTATAGTAATAATCTTTTTTCCAAAAAGTATATGTGCTTTGTGCAAGATGAATCCCAGTCATTCCCAACTTTCAATCGAACGACCTTCTCCGCTATTCTCATACTACAAATCGCTTCAAGTGTGGGCTCATACAATCACAAGTCTAACACAGAACAATAAATAATTTCTTACTTTCAATAAGAAAGTAATTCTCTCTAAATAGAAACCAGTAAAATTATTATTCCCAAAAATAGAATTTATACTTAGAAATAAATTTTCACTACTTTTTAATAGAATAACAATATTTAAAACTGATGTGTAAATACCTCTACCAATGCCATCTATTTATATGAAAAGATATGAGAGTTTTGGTTGAATTAGTATAATATAAATAATACTTATCTTATAGAAAAGCTAATCTCCTAATTTAACTAGGAGAAAGGAGTGATTAACTCTAGTTAAACAATAAAATTATCCACAACATTATTTAAAAAAATCTACGATAATATCATCTTATACTAAATATATAAATGAAAGATTAATAAAAATGTACACAAAAAGTTGTGTTTGTGGAGCATTTAGATTTTTTTTTTCCCTTTAGTTTGTTAGATATATAAAATTTTTATTTTTATTATTTTTTACTTTAAATTTTAAATTTTGAACTTTAAACAAATTAAAGGAACAAATTTAAATTTAAAGTAGAAAATTAATAAAAAATAAAAAAATAAAGAATTTATATAACAAACAAAGTAAAGAAAAAAAAGACAAATTCTAACTGCGTCACGAACACAACTTTTCGTGTATGTTTTTATTAAATTTTCTTTTATATATTTAGTATGAGATGATATTATTGTAGATTTTTTAAAATAATGTTGTGGGTTATTTTATTGTTTAATGTGTAAGATATTTTTTTCCTTGCTTAATTTTTTATTTGTTAAATGATAAAGTTTTATTTGTGAAGTTTATTGATGAGTATTTCATAAAATTAATTAACATTCATTGCAGAGGGAACGATCATTCATATATAATTAGAGCTCAAATAATTTGTAATTAAGTTCCGACGCTTCGCCTATTAATAACAACTTATTTAATCATGAAGTCATTCTATTGTAGTACCATGACTGAACTCTTTCTTATTATACATCATTATGAAAGCTACTTTAAGGTCTTGTTTAGCATTGTTGTGGACAAACACTTTTGGAAGAAAAGTGGTGCTAAACAAGTAACTTTTGGTTGAAATTTTTGGCTTATTAAAAACACTTTTGGCTAAATGGAGAAGCTAAAATTTTTAGTTTTTCTCCTCCCAAAAGCACTTTTCAAAGCTTAATTACTTTTTCATCCCTCGAACACACAGTACTTTCTGAGTTTTCTCTGGTTCTCCCTTCTCTGTCATTTTCTTTGCTTCTTTCTTGAAAGGTTTTTGCTGCTTTCTCTCTTTTTTCTTTCTACTCCCTTAACCACATCTTCTCATTTCAACTCCCCATTTAACTTTCTCGTTTTCCCCCATTTTAGGTTAAGCTTTTTTTGGTTGTTGCTGAGTTTAGTTGCTCCCTATTTTAGGTTAACTTTCGTGTTTCACCTTTGATTTTCTTGGGTTTTCTGTTTGGTTGTTGTGTTTGATTCTTTTGTTGGGTTTTTTCTTTTTTTTTCCCTATTTTACTTTGATTCTTTTGTTGGTTTTTTCTCCTTTGACTTGCTGGATTGTATCCCATCAGTACCTTCTAGAGTTTTGTTTGATGCTATGCTGAAACTTCTAAAGAACATGGAACTTATCCTTTGATATGTATAGAGATGATGCACAACTGTTAGAAGTATATTGCTATAAGGTCAAAGAAAGGATTAACATCTATATTATCCTAGCTCACTGAATGATAAGATCCTATGTGAAAGACGTATCATATATTTTTTCTAGTTTATGATGCTTGAACGATTAGATATTCCTCTTTTTCAATCTTGTTTAACACTCAAATATGTTTATTCTTGCCTTTAATTGTTAATAGTTAAGGTATTCGTATGGTATTTGACTATTGGTAGTGCAAATGTTTTTTCAATCCTCTGTTTTTAGGGAAATATCTACAATGGTGACATTAGTCTTCTTGGATAAAATTTCAGTAGAAAATAGGTGATGATATTCATTGCATTAATTTATCCCCTCCATAACAGTTTGAATGAAGACTCATTTCAACAAATTTGTTCCTCTCAATTTGCTCTTATTATCTATGTTTAAATTATTATTAATTCTGTCATTGTAGTTGTTGTATTTGTGTCTACAAGAACTTCAGCTCCTAAACATGTTTGTTTCAAGAGTAAACTTCAAGAGTACCTAATGGTCTCCTACTTTTATGCTTCAAGAATAAACAATTTATGATTTTATAAACACTTTGTAACACCCCAAACCTGGCCTAGACGTTATGGCAGTATCTGGCAATGTCACACGATAGAGTTTTTGAAACCTTGTTGTTACGATGAAAACATTTCATGTTATTATCTTTAGTAAACCTTTGTTAGAACTTAGGAAGCCGTCTTTATTCATGTTAAACACTTGTTTGAAACATCCTTCGTTGCAGAAGCTTTAATAAAACAGTCTAGGTGATTATGCGTTTAGAAATTACTTTAACTTTTTGAAAACCGAATTTCCTACGACCAGCGGGTATAAATCCATAACGTAAAATAAATAAATAAAAACCCAAATAATCAATAATAATCAAATCACAAATCGTAAATTGAAAATCATGAAGTCCAAAAATTACTGGAGTCACCGCTGAGTCTTCTGTCGCACCGATCCGTCTAAGTCTGGGGATTACATGTGCACATTAAACAAAAAGGGTGAGTTTGTAACATCCCGGTTTAGACCCTAGTCGGAACAGTGGTTCGAGACCACAAATTCGAGGTCGTAAAAATTTTTTTTAATGATATTTTCTGTGTGAATGATATGTGATATAGTCTGTGTGAAAATTCTGTGTGATAATTTAATCGTTTATGTGTCGAATTAAGAGAAAGGACTAAATCGCGTATTGAGTAAAAGCTATGTGCTGAATTTATAAATACCTAAGTGATGATGTCTTTATATTGTGGAGGCCTTATGAGGTAATTAGCCCATTTTTATGATAGTGGATAGTTGTTGGACAAATATGTCCTTAATGTATATTTGTTTAAATTATTAAATGAAAGGTTAATAAGGTAAATGAAAAATTATATATGTTATAATAAAAGAAAACAAAGATTTGTTCATCCTTTATCCATCTTTGTGCCGAAAATTGAGAAAGAAAAGAAGGTTTTAAAGTTCTCATGGTTTCGGCAACTTCAAGCTTCAATTAGTAAGTGTTTTGTGTTCGGTTTTTGATAATTTCTACGTTTTTGTAATCGTTGCTTTGTGCTTTACAAAACCCATGTTGTAATTTCATGAATTGATAATGTTTTGTGATGAGCCATTGATGAACATTTGAGCTATATGCTAGTTGGTAGTAAAATATGAGAACTTGGTGTTGGATTAACATGTGTTGCTTTTGAATTTTTTGTGAATTTAGCTAATTAGGGCTAAATTGTGAAAATAGCAAATTGAAGGGTTAAAAGGTGAAATAAAAGAAATGTGTGGATTTGTATAGGTATATGAAGAATTCGGCTAAGCACATGTATATTGAAATTTGGTGTATTTGATGATTTTGTGAATTAGGGACTAAAGTGTCGAAATGTGAAATTATGAGGGTTATTATGCAAAATACCCTAAAATTGTGTATGTGGACTAAATTGAATGAAATGTGATTGAATGGATTGAATTTAAATGTGTATAGGCCAAGAGAGAAGAGGTTCAGATCGAGATCGAGGCAAACATAAAGTGCTCGATTAGTCGACCGTATCGATAGTCGACGTCCGAGGTAAGTTCGGATATAATACATGTTGTTAATGTAACATCTTGAATTTTTGGGCCTATGCATTTAATGGGTGAATATGTTTAATATGTTAATTTAAGTAATAGGGGTCCAAATTGGGCTCAGAATTAGGCAAAGGCCTGGATTAAAATTATCTGTTTGGGCATTATAGGGTTTAAAAGGTAGTATTTATGTTTAAAATACCAAAGTAGGCTTGTGGCCCAATCTTAGGAGGTGACGCCACACAAGGGAGTAAGGGGCCCAAATTTAAGTTTCATGGAGCCCAATTCTTTTAATTTAAGTTAGTTAAATTTTGGGCATTAGGATTAGGTGGAGTGGATGGCAACAAGGCTAAAATTTAGGGGTTTTAATGTTTAAAATATGTGGATAATAAGCAGATAAAGGCTATTATTTAGGAATTTATTTTATGTGGATAATAAGCAGATAAAGGCTAAAATTTAGGGATTTTAGTGATTAAAATATGTGGATAATATGCTGATAAATGAGGGAGGAGTTAGAGATAAGTAAGTCTCTTTTAGATGAGCTAGTAGATTAAGATAAAGGAGAAAAGATAGGATTTATCTGCAAGGTTAGGTAAGTGCCGAAATTTCTATAAATAGGGGGGAATATCTCTTCAATTTCGGCATTTGGGTTTTTCTCTCATTCTTTTCTCTTCTTCTCGAGTAAAAGTCGAAAACTCTTAAAGTTCCATCTTCTTCTTCATTTTCTGCAAAGCCAAATCTCTAAGCATAATCCTCATCTTCACTTTGATTCAAAAGCCAAACTCTTTCCATTCTTTTTCTTCCTAGCCAAATCTTCAAGTCTCTTCCTTGTTTTCTTTTCTTCTTCTATTTTCCCGTCGAACCAAACTCTTCACTCAAGTATTTTAAAAGCCAAAGACACATCACTCTTCTTTGTTCATACTTTTTCCGGGATTTTCCTAAAAGCCAAAATCCCTAGATCTCATCTCCTGTGATTCCCGAATTGCTTCTGTGGTGCCTACTTGTGCCGAAATCTGAAGGGAACTTTAGTGGAGTCAATCGCATAGATCTCTATGTTATAGATCGGTAGCACTCGAATCGTGTTACTTTCGAGATTTCAAGGTAAGAAGATCTATTAGTTTCAACGTGTAAATTCGGGATTTACTAACCCTTAGCTGAATATAGGAGAGGCCCTATTTTTACATCTTTCCGGCTTTTTGAGCAAAGTTGTAGATCGATCTAGTAAGGGTATCGGCATTAATCAGGTGTGTAATACTTCCCCACCATCTAGATCTGATTATTAATGTATATTCATAAGTTTATATGTTGTGATAAATGCCGATATCTCAGTTTAATGTTAGAAACCCGAAAAGGGTGAAGCAAATCACCAGGTCAATGAATGTTTTGACTTTATATGATAAAAGTATATTGATTTTATGATTGCATGGGTTGGGTTGATAAAAGGAGGAAGTTATTCGTTATATGTGTAGCGGTTTATACCGTGATCTGTTATATATTGTAGCGGCTAATGCCCTGATCTGTTATAAGGGCTTCGGCCATAATATGTTGATGAGCAGCATGACTGCCATCTTGGCGTGTAGCGATGTGGGTCGATTGTAGAAATCCCCAATGGTGTGAATGGCTGGTACGGAGGCGTGTAGCGGATGGAAATCTAAGCAAATGGGTTGGGCATTGCATATTATTTCTTATTTTTTTATATATAAATGAAATTATTAATCTGTTTTATGGGCCTAAGGCCAAAATCTAGTGGTGCATGAGGGTTGCACACGACTCACCCTATTAATTAACCTTTCAGGTGATATCTAGTGCTTCGAACCGGGCTGGAGAGGAACGCAAGGTGGCCATGCAAAAGAACATCTACATCCAGCAAAAAGACTCAAGTTAATACTTTATATTGTTAATTAATGGATTTTATATCTCGTTGTAATAAGGCCGTGGGCCACTAGTTTATGTTTTGTTTTATTTTGGGCTTTAATTACTTTTAGTTATTTAAATTCTTATTGAACTAATGCATGTATTTAAATTTGGGTTTTTAATTTATAAAGGCATATTTTATTTAAACTATCAACTATTAAATTTCTTTCGAATAAGAAGATAAACTTTAGAAAAATATTTTCCGAAAATACGACATGTTTTTTTTTCCAAAATTTTCTTAGTGACATACCAAATCCGGTCGTGGTGTTTGGGCCGGGTTTGGGGTGTTACAGTTAACATATGATTTTGTATTATGAGATGAATGTGTATATATGTATGAAATTGAGATGCTATGTGCAAGTTTAAGCTAAGGGCATTAAGTGTGCGATTTTAAAAATCGAAACAGGAATGAATAGCACTGTGTGTGCGATGTTATATAAGCTTTGGTTTATTGAATTGGCACTGAGTGTGCGTTACCGAGATAAGTCAGTTGAGAGATTTGAGCACTAAGTGTGCGATGACTAATATGTATCGACCGTGTATTAAGCACTGAGTTTGCGATTAAGTTGAATGAATATCAAATGATGGTCAATAAGTATAATTGAGCATTTAATAGCTTGGAGATTGAATAACTATGTGTTTGCCGAGGTATGTATCAAACCTTTGTGGTTGATGAGTTTATAGGTGATGTTATGGACAAACGAATGAGGATTTTAGCTATTGATAGAATGGTATATGTACAAGACAAATGATCTATGTGATGATTAGTATATAAATTGGTTTGATTCGAAGATATGGTTGTATTTTATTTCGAACTTACTAAGCTTTATAAGCTTACTGTGTGATTTGTTTCTCTGTTTTGCAGTGTCAGTAAAGCTAGCTCGGATCAAGGGATCGTCGACTTTCTCACCACACACTATCGGCAATCTATTTTGGGGTATTTTGGAAAGATGTATATAGTTAAGATATGGCATGTATAGGCTAGTCATTTGAGTCATGTTTGAGACTTGTGGTAGCCATGAGATGTGGCTAGATATGTGCTAGTTTTAGCATGAATGACTTGGTATATATATGTAATGCATCTTTTGGCATGGGTTGTGGTTTGAAAGGTTGACTTATGATTGGTAACTTGGTGTTGATAAAAATGCTAATATGACTTAGTGATATTGAGAAGAAATGATGTTTGGTATTGAATGTAATATGCTTGTGATGATATGAGTTTTAGTCTTTGATATTGACATGGTTGGAATTGGTATTGAATGCATGATTTGAATGGCTATTTGGTATGTTTTTGGTTGCCATATATGCTTGATAAGTGTTGGTATATGATGCTTATAGGTATGAACCATTTGGTTGGCATTTTGGCCTTGTAAATAGCCTATAATGTCACACGGTTGTGGCACACGGGCGTGCCTTAGATCATGGGTAAATTGACAGGATGCAGCCTAAAATCACACGGCCTTGACACGGGCGTGTCATCTGGCCGTGGTATGCAAGTCAGTAGCTAACATAAAAATACACGGCCTAGACACGGGCGTGCTTAGTGGCCGTGGAGGGGAAGTCAGTATATGACCTAAAAGTACACGGCCATGGCACACGGGCGTGCCTATTGACCGTGTTGGTATAGTTGCATATCACGGAAGGACACTGGGGTGTCCAGAAGCCGTGGAGGGAACACGGTCTCCTGCCACGGGCGTGTCTCCCCTGATTTTAGAAAAGTTTCAAATTTTCATGGAATTTTGTATGTGTCTCAGTTTAGTCCCGACTCAGTTTATAAGCATGCTTAGGGTCTTGATGACTCATTTAAGGGACACTATGTTTGTAATTGAATACGAACAGTAATGATTGACTTTGTGTTGAAATTTCTAGATGTTAAAAGTTCCGTTTGATTGGTAATGCCTCTTAACCCTGTTCCGGCGACGGTGTCGGGTTAGGGGTGTTACAAAGTTTACGTAAACTCAGTGTGTAATCCCGCAGAAACAAACAAACAATCAGTATTCATAGTGCACAGTTGAACAGTCTTGGGCCTAAGCTCTTTTCAATATCAGTGACAGTTTGGCCCTTAGCTCATCTCAATACAGTGTCAAAAATTTAGTAGGACCTTAACCCATCACAGTATCAGTAGCGGTAACAGTTATGCAGTAGCAAAATTATAATAGCCCAAATTTCAGCGATGTCAGAAATAGTGGTTCGAGACCACCAAATTCGACAAATGAACTCGTAGATTATATTATTTAATATTTAAGAGCCAAATGCAGCTTTTAAAAGATTTTTGAAATAGTAAATTGTGTTTTATAAAGATTTATTTGGTCAAGAAATTGAGAAAAAGAGGTATCGAGATCTCGGTGTTATAAACCGAGTCATAAATATTTTTATAAGTATTTAAGGAATGTCAATAAGATAGTATTAAAATTCCGTTAGAAAATTTTGACGTTTGGGTGGTTAATTAAATAAAAAGAACTAAATTGAAAAAGGTGCAAAAGTTGCTAGAAGGATTAAATAGCTTAATTGTCAATTAAGGAAGAAGCTAAAGTGAAAATAAGCCCAAAGGAGATATTTTGGGCGGCAATAGCTGAGAAAAATCAGGAAATGGGTGAAATAAGGGCAAAAATAGAAAATTGGCAAAATTAGCTAAATAAAAATGAGACCAAATTGGAATATCTAGAATTCCCTTCATTTCTCTTCATTTGCATCAGCTGAAAAATAGCCATGGAAGAGGGTTCAAGCTAGTTTTCATACTCTAGCTTCATGTAAGTTTAAATCTTGCTTTCTCTTTGAAATTTCTATGTTTTTGGACTTTTACAATTGGGTCCAACTTACTATGTCATTAGTTTTTGACTCTATGGCTAATTTTTAAAGTTTCTATGAATGATTGCTGGAAGAATATGATGAATAAACATAGAATTGAAGCTTTAATTTTGATATATAATGATTTTATCAAGTAAAATTGATAGAAATTGGTTTTAGGATCTAGTTGTGAAAGAGTTTGGAATTAAGGTCTAATGCTAAAGTTCTGATTTTCAAGAGTTGTGAAGTAGTTTAAAATGATAGAATAAAGTATTAATTGAGAAAAATTATCCCAATTTAGGGGTTAATTAGACAAGGACTGAATTGTATGAACCGTGAAATTTGGGGCAAAATGGAAATCAACACTTTGTACTAAAACAGTTTTGGACAGCAGTAGTAGTATAACTTTAAAAAATCACCAAAAATTGTATAAATCAAATTAGAGGGTGAATAAAATATTGAATTAAATCTTATTGAGTCTAGTTTCTTATAAAATAAACGGTGTAAGTAATGGAATTGTAAATCATGAAATATAATAGGTTTTGTGAGACAATGTTAGAATGATTTAGGGTTCCCCTATTCTGAATTTGGAAAATCATCCAAAATTGGATAAAAATAATTAGGGCCTTAAATTTATATTTTTAAAATTCTGAACGAGTCTATTTTCAAGATAAATAAACGGGAACATCATCTAAATCCCGTATGAGGAGATAATTAATTTTTAGTGAAGAAGGGTCAGAACTGTCAGACAGCAGAAGAGGGGTGAATTTAAAGAATAAACTGTACTTATTGGCTAAACCAAAAATTCTGAAAATTTTATGGTAAGAAGATATGTGAGTCTAGTTTCAGAGAAAATTAGCGGATATTAAATTGGAGTTCTTTAGCTCATGATAAAAATAATTTAGTGACTATAACACGGATGAACAGCTTGAATATTCACATAAATAAATAGTGAAAATTTATAGATAATGTTACTTACAAATGTGTTATTTATACTAAGGATGTGGAATGGAAAGGAGGAGGAGGAAAAATATATGAATGACTTATGCATAAATTGATCACATGCCCGATTATAATCGATAAGCGTTGAATTAGAAATGATATAATGTTTTATTTCAAATATTTATTATGAAACTAAGATTATCGTTATGGTATAAAAATCAAATTGTAAGTTCGTGTAGCTTGAATTATATTCTTAAATGCTTGAAACATATTTTTATTGATGTGAATATGATTTGGATGTTTATTGTATGATAATTGATGAAGTATTGATATTCTTGATGAAAATGGAAAATAAATCCCGGTAGAATGAAAGGAAAATTCGATGGATCTCTGAAAAATAATTGATGGTAAAAAGGATCTAACCCGGACAGGTGATCCTATCCCGATATAGCCCTCCCGAAGAATATGTGTGAAAAGGATCTAGCTCGGACAGGTGATCCTGATATAAGCCCTCCCGAAGAATATGTGTGAAAAGGATCTAGCCCGGACGGGTGATCCTGATATAGCCCTCCCGAATAATATGTGGAAAATGGATTTAGCCCGGACGGGTAATCCAAATTAGGGTTTGAATTTAGCCTAGACTGGTAATTTAGATCCAAGCTCATTAGAGTAATTGTCGTTGCAGGGGATTTAGCCTGGACTGGTAATCCCGACAATACTCTATGAGTTTATATTATAGGGGATTTAGCCAGGACTGGTAATCCCGCTGTAAGAAATGAGGTTCGCGGGAGTGTGCTCTCTTACAGGGGATTTAACCTAGACTAATAATCCTGCTGTAAGAAATAAGGTTCGCAGGAGTGTGCTCTCTTACAGGGGATTTAGCCTGGACTGGTAATTCTACTGTAAGAAATGAGGTTCGCGGGAGTGTGCTCTCTGAAAAGGACTTATGTATATATGAGTATGAATTGATGGTTAATGAGATTGTACACCATGGGTGTACTACAGGAAATCCATCGAAATTTCGATGAATCCAACGGGATAAATATGGAAAACGGTAAATATATGGAATTATGAAATTGGTGAGCGTATTCACAAGAATTTGTCATTTGAAATTGTGACTGACATGAAGAAATAACAAATTGCATACTTATGTATGGTTACAAGTATTTATTTGAAATAGAAGAAAATGATGGTTATTGATATATGGAGACACGAGACTATGATATATGAACATGGAATATGTTTGATACATATGTTCATTCATAACTGTGGAATTATATTCCTCATGTTACTATTAGCATAAAGATGATATTTCAAATACTTTGATGAGTAAAGCTCACATATAAAATAGTATGAAATAAAGACAAGTTTTTATGAAAATGTATTTAAAATACTAAGATATGGTTATTATACGTTATATGATTACATAATGTGAAATTGTCTATATATATGAGAAATTTAATGAGAATTGAGCTCATATACGTTTCTTGTTATTTATATGAAGTGTACGACTAACAAATGGTATTAAGTATAAGGCTCGGTTGAATATCTTAAATTGGTTTTTGTATGTATTAAATGTGGGTAAAGAATGAGGATCAAATGAGTGAGAAATATGGCTTGGAAAATAGCCTAATTTGTGAAAATTAATTTTACCACGCGGCCTAGCAACATGGGCGCGTGAGACCTTTGTAAATGAGATAAACTTAGAGATTTTGCAAAAAATTTCATGCGATTCTGATTTAGCCCCGACCCGATCCTAATGCATGATTTGGACTCGAGGGTCTGTTAAAGAAACTTTTATATTCAATTTCGTTATTTGAGTGATAAATGGTTTAAATTGTCTGTAAGTGTTCTGTACTCCTCGGTAATGCCTCGTACTTTATTCTGGCAACGGATACGGGTAAGGGGTGTTACAAAAACCCTACCAAACCAGCCTCTACACACCAGCTTCATCCAACCCTACACTACATGTGGGGATATAATCAACCCACCCATCCATATACTCCAAGTAGTACCGAATGCGGCACAAAACAGTAGTTTGCAGCTGAGCTACTAGTAAATTAGGCTTAAAGCCTTTCAGTACACTTCCTCCGAATAACAACCCCTAACCCAATGCAATGCAACAAATAATGGATGATATGCTATTATGCAATTTCAGTACATATATTCAGTTCAGATATTAACATACTCAGTACAGATATCATTCAGCCAATTTCACACATTTAGGGGTCTAAGTAGCGCTTACCGGCCCTACAGTAGGTTTATAGTCGATTTGGATGACCCATGCAACCTTAAAAACATTTCGGTAAAAATGGGCCCACATGCCCATGTGATTTGCCTGTGTGGGCCCACACGCCCGTGTGGCCCACTCGACTCAAACTGGCCTTGGCCGTGTGATCCATTTTTAAATTAATTGATGCTAGCTCAATACTCATATATGTTTTCACTGTTTACTTATATGTTCATTCAAAGCTATCTACTTGAGTCATTATCATTAAATTATTTATATCTTGAGCTATAGAATTCCAAATTAAGATCTGCTTGATGTTTTTGAAACTAGACTCAAATACTTTCCACCATAAAATTTTTAGATTTTATAGTTTATTAAATAAGTACAGTAAAATCTTTAAAGTTATCCTATTTTGCTGTTTGACAGCTTCAACCTTTCCTTACTAAAAATTATTTATCTCTTAGTACAAAATTTAGATGATGTTTCCATTTATTTCTATTGAAAATAGACTCATTAAGGATTTAAATATATAAATTTAAGCCCCTAATTATTTTTTTTACAATTTTTGATGATTTTCCAAAGTCAGAACAGGGGAACCCAAAATCATTCTGACCTTGTCTCACAAAATTTATCATAACTCATGATTTACAATTCCATTGCTTACACTGTTTCTTCCATGAAAGACTAGACTCAATAAAATTTAATTTCATATTTTATTCAACATCCAACTCAATTTAAACTATTTTTTATGATTTTTCAAAGTTAGACTACTATTGCTGTCCAAAACTGTTGTAGTGCAAAATGTTGATTTCCTAGTTTTTAACAACCTTACTTCCTTTCTCTACAATTTTTTGCATAATTTTCTCTTATTTATCTTATTTCTGGACAGCAAGTAATTTTAGCTTTTCGCCGAACCCTGTTTTCTATGTTTCGGGTACACACCTGGTATTGTTTTGATGCTTAATCACTCCCGAGCACTTCAAGGCCTAAAATCAAGATACTCAACATCAATTTAACGGATTTACAAGTGAATTGACAACCAAGAATGAACAGAAACCCAACTTACCACCAACAATAACCCTCCGTTTAACTATTGTTAAGACAAGAACACTGAATTCACCAGTCTGAGCCTCCCCCTACGCCCAAATCGCAGAGAAAAATCATTACCACTTCAGTCGCTAAGAGATTCATGAAAAAAACGAAGAGAAACATTTAACGAAACTAAGCGAGCACTAACCGCCTGCGAAAACGAAGGAAAATAAATGGATTAGGGAAAAATCAAGAAGAAGAAAAAGATGTGAAAGATGAAAAAACTCAGAGAATTTTGGCAAGAGGAGAGGGAGAAGAATAGACAACAGAATTTTTTTTTTGCAAAGGGAGCCAAAATTCGATTATGGGAAAAAAATAAAATAAAATCCTGATAACCCCCAAAATCGCTTAATCTTCTCCCCTAATTCCAACTTCACATCCACTACTCAGAATCCTTCTATTACACAACTCTATCCCGAAATCTGAGCAAAAAAAATAATACCTTTGCCTGCGCAGGGATTCAAACACAAGACCTCCACTATAACAACATACCACTTAACCACCAAACTAGCAGACCTATTCTGATATGATTTATCCAACATTTAAACTTAAGCCCTTTGCACAAGGTTAAGGCTTTATTTATAAAAATACCAAAATTTGCCCAAGTAAAGCTTGAACTTGGGACCTCACACACACACCCAGAACACATAACCACTGCAGCAGATAGACGTTGTGTGTCACATATACACGAAATCAAAAATTAAAATTTTGGGGCGTTACATTTGTAGCTGTAACCCTAGTGACTAGATTAGGTTCTATGTTGATTAATCCCAACTGTTGACAATATCTTATAGTCGAATCAAAATGTCTTAAAGCCATCTAAATGCTAGAGGAAGCTTGAGAGGCGACATTGTCTCACAAACTGCTTATTTGGGATTTGCATGTTTAGGTTCTTGTCCCTCATACTAGCCATCTCAATTTTTTTTTTTTTGTAATTTCTAGTCTTGAATAAATTTGTTTATGATGAAAAGAATCTCATATAGTTGGGTTTTTAGAGAAGAAGAAGAAGATGATGATCAACAGGTGGAAGAGTTAGACATTGGAAAGGATAGACAGTAAGTTTTATCTTTTCATAAATGGAAACAATTTATCTTTTATGTTCTTAAATAGAGGTATAATAAATATATTTTTTTGGGTGAGAATGTTGTTTTTAAACTTAAAATTTAAACCATTAGATGAATAAATTAGAGAAGTTACTAACCTTAAATATGATTTTATACAAATTTCCTACATAAATCCTTTTTTATATAAATTTTGCACATAATTTTTTTGGTGAGAACATATTTCTTTTTATTAATTGTACGATATTATGTAATAATTATCGTTTTCATGTTCATTCTAACCAGTGCAAATTGGAACTTGAAAAAGTTCACAACATATATTATGAATGTCAATGTTAAATTACATGTTAAATTCAAAATATCTTGACTCTTTGGCCTATGTTGATCTATGCAATATGTTCAGTACATTTGGCTTAAATGTAAGGTTTGCATATTGTGATAGAGGCTTTGCTTGATTTTGGTCTCTATTATGTTATGTTATGTATTTCTTATAATGCAAAACTTGGATTCAATTTTTGTGATGAAGATTTATATACAAATTGCCTACCTTTTTAGAGCCATTTTGAATGTGTTTTTGTGGAGTCATATTTGTATAATGGAACCCTAACTTGGATTTGATTTTATGGTAGATTGAAATACAACAAAAGTATCAACATTTTCTTTAAATAGAATCTGATTTTTTGAAGTACCAGTGGAAGAGGACTTGCTTTTCTTCTTCAAAGATACATATTTTGATCTTTGTTCCTTCAAGGTATGTTTTTTTATTGTTTGATTTTTTTCTTTTCTACTTTCTCCTTGAGAGGGAAATGGCTTTGGTCTTCATCTATGATTTGTTTGTTTGCTTTACTGATTGAAATGAGTATGTTCATATACACAATAGATATTCGGTGGTTGAAGTTAGTGGTGCAAAGGTCAGAATAATGTGGGATGAGAGATTGATAGAAATATTCTTTGATATTTGTATTAAAGAGATATTGAAAGGCAATAGACATGGTTATCATTTAACAAAAGATGGATGACTGAAAATAATGACCAACTTCGAGAAAGAAACATGCAAGGCTTATTCACAAAGAAAACTTAAAAATAGGATGCCTTGAAAAAAGGATGGAAGGCTTAGAAAAAACTTAAAGGCGAAAGATGCTGGTCTAGGGTGGAATCATATAAAAAGAATTGTTGATGCATCGAATGGTTGGTGGGAGAGTAGGCTAAAGGTACATTAATATTTCTTAATATTTTTGTTTTTTTCTTATTTATGATGTTATTGATAATTTCTTATTAAACTACCAATTTATATGTAGGTTGTGCCTGAAGCTTTAAAAATTATAACATCGAGCATTGATCTTAAATTCAATGGGAAGTTGGACCATATGTTCATGGGGGTAGTTGCAACCGGTGATAAAGCATGGACATCTTCTTTTAGTACACTCAGTGGTGAATTTTTTAAGGATATTGACAATGATATACCTGAAGAGAATGATAAATAAAATGCGAGAAATGATGTTCACATTGATGGAAACAGTTAAAAAAGAAAAACACCTAAAATATCTATTTCACATTTTAAAACTGGAAGGAAGAAATCTTCAAAACAAATTGGAGGGGCTGCAAGATTTCGAGTCAAATTAAAAAATTATGCAATGCAACTGATAACATGAATCAAGCCACATGTAGTTTGACTCCTGCTATGGATCCATATGGCATTCCACAAGCAGTCAAAGTGCTTGATAGCATGTCGGAGAAAGTTCCAGAAGTTAGCCTGTTATACTTTTTCTCATTGAAATTATTACTCAATAAGGACAAGCAAATTATGTTTTTATCAATTAATCCCAAGATTAGAGCTTTGTGGGTTAAGACGGAATTGGAGGAGAGTTGAAAATTTTGTAGTCTTCTAGGGTCTAGAGATATCTACTATGTGACTAAACAACAATGCTAAACTAGTTTTTATCAATAGTTGTTTATATTTGATTTTTGGATAACGAATTTATGTTCTACTTATTTATGCGTAATCTAGTTTTATCAATAGTTGTTTATGTTTGGTTTTTGGATATTGAATTTATGTTCTTCTTTTTTACTTGTAATCTAGTTTTATCAATAGTGTTTATGTTTGATTTTGGATATAAATTTGTTCACAGGTGATGAGTAAGGTTGACAATTCTAACGAAGATGAAAGTGATGATGAAAGGGAAAAGAAAAAGATTTTATAACGCATGGAATGATTTAACTGATTATTTTTTGTTGTATCTTCTTCTATGTAATTATGTTATGAGAAGTATATATTGAAGCAACCATGCATGGATTCAAAACAGTAAGGTGAGACATGGATCCGAGAGATCCTTGACAGTCATGGCTCACATTGTATGATTAATTTTAGGATATCAAAAATCATATTCACAAGTTTGTTGAGAGTTTTGGAGATAATATACAAATTGTAAATTTTAAGACACATACCTTCTCGTGAAATATTGGGAATTTTTTTGTACATCTTGAGCACTAGTAAAAAGCTTCCCAATGTCGAGAAATATTTCAAAGGTCTAGAGCAACAATAAGTCTATACTTTGCAATTGTGCTTGTGAAAGTTTCGAGGATGGTCATTGATCTAATTGCACTTGATGATTATTTTTTTAGCTCAATACTCAAACAAATATGTAACGATTCTAGATATATGCCGCATTTTAAGGTTAAAATTTAAAATTATATTATTATATTTTAATATTTTTGTCAATTAAAAATATGCATGAGAGCAATATGATTATTTGTTCAGGATTGCATAGGTGTAATTGATGGTACTCATATTGTCGCTATTCTTCTATCAAATGAACAAATTCCCTACATTTAAAGAAAAGATGTCTCGACTCTCGACTCAAAATGTTATGGCAGTATGTGATTTTAATATTTATTTCTCCTTTGTTATGATTGGATGGGAAGGCTTCACCAAATAGTAAGATTTATTGATACAATTCGAGATCCAAAATACAAATTTCCAAACCCACAAAATGGTAAGATATTTCATTTATTTCTTTTTTAATAATAAAGTATAAGTTCTTTAATTGATAATTTAAAAAAAAACAATTATTGAATTAATTGTTTATCATATTATGGCATGAAGGAATATATTATCTTGTTGATTATGAATATCCTCAAATGAAAGGTTATCTTGGACTATATAAAGGACAACATTATCATTTGCTTGACTTTTATAGAGGTAGACCTATATCTAGTAAAGAGGAGATATTCAATTATTCACATTCATCATTATGTAGTATGATTGAACGAACTTTTAGTGTTTTGAAAAAAAAATGGATCATTTTAAGGGATATGCCAATTTATAGTTTTGAAAAGCAAATGACGATCGTTGTTGCTACAATGACAATACACAATTTTATCTAAAAACATGTTTGTCGAAATTATGTAAATTTTATAGAATACGAAAATATTAACAAGGCATATGAGAATACTATTAATTCAAAAGATGTGCATGACAGAGAAAGTGATGATGATGATGATGATGAATCAAACAATTCAAGTGATTTTGAAATGAAATTAACAAGAGATGTTATTGCTTCTAGTTTAATGAATTCACTTTAAATTACAAATACTAATGTAAAATTTTTAATATTTATATAAATATTACCCCTTTTTGAAACTTTAATTCAAATACATGTAATATTTAAATTTGTTAGGTTTATATTTTCTATGTTATGTTAATATCTAATATGGGTTATATATTCAAATTACATGTTAAAATAAAATTAATACAAATGTGTTAGTATCTAATTACAGATATTTAATGGTTATATTTAAATGTTTAAAATACAATTTATATAAATAATTAATAATAATTGTTTAAAAATATTTAAAATTTATATTTCATATATTAAATATTAACAACTAATTATAATAAATTATTTTTTTATATTCTTACAAAAATTTCATAAAATTTGAACATTATTTAAATGCATATTTATTACCTTACAATACCATGTTTAAGATGAACATTTTATTTCTCAAAAGCACTTTTTGACAGCAATACTAAATACTTAAATATTGAACCAAACTTTTTAAAAGGACTTCTCAAAAGTATTTTTCTACAACACTTTTTAAAAACACTTCTCAAAAGCAATGCTAAACTAGCATTAATTAATTAACATTCATTGCGGAAGGAACAATTGTGCATATATAATTAGAGCTCAAATAATTTGTAATTAAGTTTCGACACTTTGCCTATTAATTACAACTAATTTAATCATGGAGTTATTCCATTGTAGTACCATGACTGAACTCTCCCTTATTATATACCATTACAGAAGCTAGTTTAAGTGCTCATCCAATGACTTTGTCATAAGTGTGTTATCCTTGTAGGATATCTTTGGGATAAAATTTATTCTCCTAATATGATCCTATTTTATCTTATGGTTACCATTACATCTTCCAGCATGAAAAAGTTAATTATTGGCACATAGTAAGTAAATCATTTGTCTTATGACAAATAACTCATGGCCACGTTCCTTTTTCATTAATCATATAATGCCAATGGGAGGATACTATTTACCCTTTATAGGGTTATAATTCCATTGTTATGGAATGGTGCTACATCATGCAAAAGTCGTATACAATGTATCAACTTTTGATTTCTTATCTATTTGAACTTAGGCTTTTTAATCATTGAAGTATATGAGTCACGCATGCATAGTCCATCATCCACTCCGGATTAAGGTATGCCACACTATGAACATCACAAGTGAATAAATACATAAACAGAATTAGGATAAATTCAACTTGGGTCTTATTCGAGGTATTGACAATCCAAACAATGACATCTATGTCTTTATCTTTTGAGAGTCATCAGCTTTGATGCCTAAGACAACACATCTCCCCAATTAGATTTGATAGACAATATAATAGTCTTTTAATCGATTTGCTTAATCTCGATTTGATTACAGACTGTTTAGATTATCTACTAATATAAGTTGTCTTCTCACATTATGATCCAACTATATAATACGACTTAATATTAGTTAAACATTAGATAATCAATAAACCAATATTTACTTACATTTTACTTTGCGTGTCCGTTGAGGACAGATATAAATGATATCAATGTATAATGGAATATTATTTAAATCAATTTGTTTGAAAAATTACAAGTATAAACTGACGAATACACTACACTTAGGGTACTAGATCCCAACATGTCACATATTTATTGCGTTGTTGAAGCATTAGCCGATTGGCTCCAAAAAGCTTTCAGTCGCAAAGAGAGGTCAAATCCAACTCATCTTGTTAAGCAACTCCGACAAAGACAAGCAAAATGGTTGGCCTTGGTTTTATGAGAAAAAAAATTGTTATGCTTGAAAATAAGAAACAAAACCAAATGAAACAATACAAACAAATGAGTGAGTGACAAACTTTCATCAAATAATAAATTACAGAGATGAGGCAATATAAACAAATGAGTGAGTAAAATGAGAATATGAGAGAGAAATAAAAGAAAAAAATGAATCTTCAATTTTGAAAATTGCATCTCTTCGAACCTTTCATATATAGTGAATTTTAAATGACTTTTTTAACACGTGTATCAACAATTAAACTTAACAAACTACCTAATTCTAACAACCTTCATCAGAGATTAGCTAAACTTAATAAACACATATATAACATGTGTCTGTATTCCTAACAGTAAGTAACTACTGGCAAAAGCTTTGGGTTCTTTGAGTGACTTAATGATGAAAGGATTATCATTCGGATATTTTCACACATTGTTTACAATAGGCCTATAAGTTCCCTATTGAATAGGTTTATTGTGACTAATAAATATCCAAATTAGGGTTTTTTTTATTTTTTATTTTGTTACAAGCCTCGACAGGTGTAAAAGTGATTTAAATAAAATGTCCCTTTTCAACCAATGTTTTAAAAACATATTGATCCGACCGTCATTCCAATAATGATTAAATAAACAAATAAAAATTAATAAAAAAAATTTAAACAACTTATAAATTGATTCAATCATAATTTTTTCCTCAATTTTAAATTTTGTTATCAGTTCTGAGTGATTCACTCATAAACCTATTCGATCTCTTTGTTAAAATTAATATATCAACCAATTATTAATTAATCCAATCAATTTGATTTCAACAACACTGTTTATTTATCATATATCTACCGTTAGGGGTGTTCAATCGGTTAACCGACCCGAACTATCATTAACCGAATTAATTGACCCTTTTAATCCCTTAATCGTTAATCGAACTGAATTTTTTTTAAAAAAATTAACCGAACTGAACTTTTTCGGTTAATTTGGTCGGTTAACCAAATTAACCAAAATTTATATGTTTTTTATTTTATTTTTGGTTAAAACAAGTATAAAATATATAAAAAAATTTAACTGAATTAACTAACCAATTAATTTATACTTCCAAACAAGTAACCGAACTGACCAACCCCCGATCAAATACGTATATATTTTAATATTATTTATTAAGTTCAGTTAATTCGGTTAACCGACCAATTTCGAACCGAATTTTTAAAAAATTATTAACCAACTTCCGATTGAATTAATTCGGTTAACCAATCGATTAACCGAATTCAATCTATTAACTGAAATAATTCGATTTTACCTGAAATTTACACAGCATTTCCACCGTAAAGAGTTTATTGATGGAAGCCATTTATCTTCTTTTGCCAAATCGAAGACTCGTCTTGAAGGTCGGGATTCATCACTCGCCTTGTATTTATCTATTTAAAACAAAGAAAATTTTAGGTTAAGTATTACGATTTGTTGTGCTTATTTATTATTACCCTAAACCCATTTCAATGATTAATAAAGCGTGATTGTTAGTTAATCACAAATTAAAATCAAAACGTGATTCGCAAATGATAAACACTTACACATGTTTCATAATCCTCCTATCAAGAGTTAAGTATTTTTAGATCTCAATTAACTTATAACATAAACTCAATTAAAAACTTAACATTTAATGAACCATCTGTGTATATATCTCATGCACTATTAGTAAATAATAAGATGACATATCATCATTGGTGTAAAACAAAAAAAAAAAATTGAAGGGTTTAAAAATAAACATAAACAAAAAAACATCAAATCCAAAACTCAAAATCTAAAATCCAAAACCCACAAAAAAAATTTATAATAATACTTAATTATATTTAAATAAAATTAATTGTATTTATTTTCAAGTCCTTCAATATTTTTTTATTTTACACCAATAATGATATGTTATTTTATTATTAATTGATGGTACATGAAGTTTATGCATCAATATTTCATCAAATATTAATCCATAATTATATAGATCAATTATGATGATGATTATGACAATACTATATTTTACATTTAAGTTATTAATTGAATTATTGTCATGAGTCAATCGAACAACAATTCGATTAAAAAATTACTAAATAATCCATTCTATATTTTTATATAAAATTTAAACCCATAAATTTACAAATAGTAGAACTTAAAACTTAAAACACCAAGATTTTTATAGTTTTGATTTTATCCTTTCAAATAAAGTTAGAATTACTTTTTACATAATATTTTATAAATATATTTTACGTAATATTTTTTAATTTATATAATATACTACTAATAATATTTTCGTTCACAAAAACCAATCCATTAATGGTGTTCTTAAGTTGTGATGTTCTAAGTTTCTTCAACAAAGCCCAAGCCCAAGCCCATATCCAATCTAAATTTGGGTTTGCATTACTCTAATCTTTTTATTTTTAGAACACACTGAATACTCAGAAAACTAAACAAATGAAAAATGTATTGTTCCATTCAGATTGCCATTCGCGATAACTGATTTAAATATTATTACATTATGCCATGTGCACGAAAACACGAAATAATTTTTTTAAAAATTTATATTAAAATTAAATATAATTTTTTAATAGAATAACAACGTTTAGAACTATCCATAATCCCTCTTCAATCTTTAAACAAGAGAATAATGCAATTCAATGCATTCAAACCCACGTCCTCCTGCACTGACAATAATATTAATGTCAATCGAGCGAAGACTCAATCAACAATTAAATATAATTTTAATTGAAATGATAAAATTATAATGCACGGATTTATTTTTCTGAATTTAATATTTATTATAGTAACAACAAAAATCAAACATAATGAATATAAAAAAAAAAAGTGATTACAATATGTATAATTACAATTATCTTCAATTAGTACAATGCAGTGCACAAACAAACTTATAATTATAATTTGAGTTTGTATAACTACCGTAAAATTTAAACTATTACATGTATGACGTGATGATGAGCAAATATATAGATTTAACTTTGAAATAACTTCAAACAAGACCTAAACTTGATTATAAGTTAAGTTATTTGCTCAGGCATGAAAGTGAAAGGATTTAAATAAAAATATAGGATTGAATTGTAACACCCCTTACCCGTATTCGACACCGAAATAGGGTACGAGGCATTACCGGAATTACAAATTTATTTATCAAAAATTTTATATCATTTAACATTTATTTTTGAAACCAATCAAAAATCAAACATATTATCCCTTAAAACATATTTGTTTTTCTTATTTCATGACTTACTTGAATTTATTTCTCGTCTCAACATATTTAATTACCTTTTATTTACATATTACAGATAATCACATATTGACATGTCATGATAAATATCATTCTCTTGCCGTTTATTCATAAACATATATTAGTTAATTCATTATATCAATATTTCACGTGCTTATCAACTTATATTTCCTTATATCACATATTTAAAGTTACACGAACTTACTCAGCTAAATTTGCGAAATACCAAGATTCAAGGGCATTTTGGTAATTTCCCATTTTCATCGATTTTTCAACCGATCTTAATCTAATTAATAATTTCATTCAATTTTGCAATTTTAAATAATAAAATAATCCATTCCATGTAAATTGGTCATCTCCAACATTTATACAAAACTAATCATAAACTTTTACTTTTATTCAATTTAGTCCCCGGGCCTAAAACATTACAAATTAGCCATGCTAGCTGAATATTCATACATATTTTTCCTCCTCCTCCTCTCCATTCCACATCCTTAATGTATATAACATGCTATAAGTAACATTGTAAATAAGTTCATTATTTATTCATAAGTATATTCAAAACTGCCCATTTGAGTCATAGTCACTAAATTATTTATTTCCAGAGCTACAGAACTCCAAATGAAGAACCGTGAATTTTTCCTAAAACTAGACTCACATATATTCTTGCCATAAAATTTTCAGAATTTTTGGTTTAGCCAATTAGTACAGTTTATTCTTTAAAGTCACCCCTGTTCTGCTGTCTGGCAGTTCCGACCCTTCTTCACTAAAAATTAATTATCTTTTTATATAGAATTCATATGATGTTATGGTTTATTTCTTATAAAACTAGACTCATTAAGGAATCTAACCATATAAATTATGTTCCCAAATTATTTTTATACAAATTTTAGTGAATTTCTAAAGTAAGAACAGGGGATCACGAAGTTGTTCTAAACCAGTCTTACAAAAATACAAATATCTCAAATTACAGAATTCCTTTGCTTTCTCTGTTTCTTTTATATGAAAATAGACTCAATAAGCTTTAATTCCATATCTCACTTGACTTCTAATTCTATTTATACAATTTTTGGTGATTTTTCAAAGTTAGACAACTGCTGCTGTCTAAAACTGCTTTAGTGTAACATGTTGATTTCTATTTTGTCCCTAATTCCACAATTCATACAATTCAGTCCTTGCTGAATTAACCCCTCAATTGAGTTAATTTTCTCATTTAATACTTTTATCTATCATTTTAAAACTCCTTCATAACCTTTGAAATTAGAATTTTAACACTAGGCCTTAATTTCAGCTATTTCACAATTAGGTCCTAAAACCAATTTCCATCAATTTCACTTGATTAAATCATCATATAACAAAATTAAAGCTTCAATTCAATATTTATTCATCATATTCTTCCAACACTAATCCACATAAACTTTAAAAATTTAGCCATAGAATCAAAAACTAATGAATTAATAAATTGGACCCAATTGTAAAAGTCCAAAACATAGAAATTTCAAGGAGAAAGCAAGAATTAAACTTACATGATGCTTGAGTATAAAAACTAGCTTGAACTCTCTCCCATGGCTATTTTTCAGCTGAAGAAAATAAAGAGAAATGAAGAGAATTCTCCATATATTTCAATTTGATCCCCTTTTTATTTAGCTAATTTTGAAAATTTTCCAATTTTCCCCCTTTTCTTCTTTCTTTTCTCTCTTCTCTTCTTCTTTCTTTCCTGCTCTCTGCTTCTTCGTTTGGGTTCCTGTTCTCTATTCTCTTCCCTTTTTTTTTTTTTCTTTTGTTTGTATATATATAATAATATAATAATATAATAATATAATATTATAATAATATACCTTAAAAATCTCAGATTTTTCTTTGTTATGTCGCCTCAACTATACAAAATGGTATAATTTCCATTTTGATCCTTCATAATTTCTTTTAATCTATAATTTAACTTTTACTTTCATTTCATTTAGTCCTTTTCATTTAATTTCCTACCCAAACGTTAAAATTTTCTAACGAAAGTTTAATAATAACTTAATGACATTCCATAAATATTTTTGGAAATATTTATGGCTCACTTTATAAATTCGAGGTCTCAATACCTCGTTTTGGCCTAATTTTTCTAATTAATTCTTTCATTCACAAAATTCACTAATTTTAAAATATTTCTAAAATCACACTTAACTTATAATTATCGATTAACAAAATTTTCTAACTTTTCGCCAAATTTAGTGATCTCGAATCACTGTTCCGACACTATTAAAATTGGGTCATTATAATTCTTCCCCTAAAAATTTCGTCCTCGAAATTTCCTTATTATTTTGATCATGAACTTCGTTATTTCTATAATTCTATAGCTCCTTTGTGCACATATTTATCCGATTTATCATTTATATCCATTCCATATCCTTTCAGCTTGCAATTTATTTTTAAGTCAATATTGCGAATATACCTTATAAATAAAATTACTTACCTTTTTATAAGAGGCCCAATAGATTCAATAGAATACTTAAGATATATGAAACAAATATAGAAGTGTATTATTATTTACTATTAATCGATAGCACTTGATGAGAACCAAAGTGTTATTATCGAGAGAATGCGCTAAAGTTCCTTAATGGTATACCACTAATATCTTAGTAGATTTAATCTCATTTACTTGGGAAAATTACATTATACACGCATGTCACTTTTACAATTTTAACATAATGCTTTTACATATCATTTTTTTTTTCATTTTTTTTTTTTTTTTTTTTCCAATTTCACTTAAATGTATTCACAAATAAATTTAATTTCACTTCCTCTTCAATATACAATTCAATACTAATATTTATCCATCAGTTAATTCAGTTTCCATTTAATTCATCAATAACGCTTACCTCATACTTCACTTACTATACGCATAATTTAAATTTAACATTTAATATTAAATAGTAAACATCAAGCATGCAACAATATAAGTCATATGTGTTAATTTATACTTTAATTTCATACCTCAACAATAGCATTTCATCAAATAGCATCATATATCATCTATATTATTTTTAATCAATTCATAAACCTTTGGTTCAAGTTTTCAATCTCATATCTCAATTTCAATTTACATTTCAATTCCTAATTCCACTTTTCCATACTTTCAATAGTTTAACCGATCAAATTCAATCGATTCTTCTCATTTCGTTTATTCAACAGATTTCAATAATAATAATTTGATATTTTAACAAATTTATGAACCTTAAGTTCATACTTCAATTCTCACATTTCAATTCGATTCACAATTCAACTCATAATTTCTTACTCATATTTTCAATAGTTCAATCGATCAAATTTATTTAGTTTTTCTCATTTTAGTTATTCACCCTATTAACAATCCGGACTTTGACAGATACACGGATTCCAACCCAAACACACCAGTACGGCACATTGTGCCTTAACGGTACACAATATACGACACACAAAGTGTCGAATCGATGCAATGAATAACGATAAAGAATGAGTCGGCATGTAAGTGCTCGATCGATGTTTCGGCAAAAACCTGCACTCTTCCATATCCTATAGCATGCCAATTATATCCGACTAGTCCGACAAGTTAATAGGGAGATCAATTCTCATTTTAATTTCACTTAATATTCATATCTACCCCTATTAACAAGACTCGGACTTTGGCGGATACGCGGATCCAACCAAACACACCAGATTGGCACCCAGTGCCTCATCGACTCAAGGTCGAAGAATCCCTGAACACTTCCAATCCTATGGCATGCCATTTATATCCAATCTAGCCCGATAAGTTAATAGGGTATTCAAATCATCATTTCATTTTTTTTTCTATTTCAAATTCACTTTTCCATTTCCTAATCAGTATATAATTCAATGATTCACTTTGTTCTCATTTCACTTTCTTAGCCCAAAGTAGACTTTATAGAACACACCTGATATACTGAATAGATACAGAGGTGCATTATGATGCACAAGTGAACAGAGAGCACCAATGTGCTAATAATCGAGAGCACCAACGTGCTAATAATCGAGAGCACCGACGTGCATTATCGGAGAGCACCAATGTGCTAATATCAGAGAGCACTGACGTGCTAATATCGGAGAGCACCAATGTGCTAATATCGGAGAGCACCAATGTGCTAATATCAGAGAGCACTGACGTGCTAATATCGGAGAGCACCAATGTGCTAATATCAGAGAGCACCAATGTGCTAATATCGGAGAGCACTGACGTGCTAATATCGGAGAGCACCAATGTGCTAATATCGAGAGCACTAACGTGCTAATGTTCCTTAATATCCCAAGAGTTCTAAATTCCGCTCTACTTGGGCATTAAAGTGAATCTCATATATTTAAAGAATTCACATAAATATTTCAAAAAGGTAAATAAAGAATAATTTAGAATTTCTTGTAGTACTTACAACAAAAAGGTTGAAATGATATATGTTATTCTTCCTTCACTCCTTAACCTTCTCTTTTCCTTTTCCTTCAATTCGGTCCTCTCCTTTCTTTCTCAAATTGATTTCATATAAACATATAACATTTATATGTAAAAAGTAATCAAATAAACTTTCTATATTATTTAACAAAATAAGCATGTATAATATATTTTTATTCAATTCGTATTTTTAATTTATTGTCTAATCAAATTTAAAATCACTAATTACTTTTCAATCAATATACATTTCAATTACTCACATATTTTCTTTATTTAATTTAATTTGCCTTCAAATATTCAAATAATTCATAATTCAGTTACGTAATTTAAATAACTTTCTAATTTCCATTCATTCTACTTTCACTTCTTATTTCAACCAGCTTTCACAATATTGCAAAGAATTCTTCATAGTTTAATGCAATACACATAACAATATTCAATAACTTCATGATTCAATTCAAGACACAAAATAATATTCAAGATTCCATAATTCGATTCGAAGATCAATCTCAACTTCAAGACTAATCTTAAATTTATCATTTTACTAAATACTTACCTTAAAATACTTACCACACATAATTAATAAATTACACATGATAATGATAAAGTTTAAATTATAGTGATACAAATATCATCAAAGTCGGAACATATCACATTATCTTAAGTTATATATTAATAATGGCATATATTTCTAGACTTCACATATACTACATTTGGTCCGAGAACCGACTAAACCTAAGCTCTGATACCACTAAATGTAACACCCCTTACCCGTATTCGACAATCGTAAATAGGGTACGAGGCATTACTGAATTACAAATTTATTTATCAAAAATTTTATATCATTTAACATTTATTTTTGAAACCAATCAAAAATCAAACATATTATCCCTTAAAACATATTTGTTTTTCTTATTTCATGACTTACTTGAATTTATTTCTCGTCTCAACATATTTAATTACCTTTTATTTACATATTACGATAATCACATATTGACATGTCATGATAAATATCATTCTCTTGCCGCTTATTCATAAACATATATTAGTTAATTCATTATATCAATATTTCACGTGCTATCAACTTATATTTCCTTATATCACATATTTAAAGTTACACGAACTTACTCAAGCTAAATTTGCGAAATACCAAGATTCAAGGGCATTTTGGTAATTTCCCATTTTCATCGATTTTTCAACCGATCTTAATCTAATTAATAATTTCATTCAATTTTGCAATTTTAAATAATAAAATAATCCATTCCATGTAAATTGGTCATCTCCAACATTTATACAAAACTAATCATAAACTTTTACTTTTATTCAATTTAGTCCCCGGGCCTAAAACATTACAAATTAGCCATGCTAGCTGAATATTCATACATATTTTTCCTCCTCCTCCTCTCCATTCCACATCCTTAATGTATATAACATGCTATAAGTAACATTGTAAATAAGTTCATTATTTATTCATAAGTATATTCAAAACTGCCCATTTGAGTCATAGTCACTAAATTATTTATTTCCAGAGCTACAGAACTCCAAATGAAGAACCGTGAATTTTTCCTAAAACTAGACTCACATATATTCTTGCCATAAAATTTTCAGAATTTTTGGTTTAGCCAATTAGTACAGTTTATTCTTTAAAGTCACCCCTGTTCTGCTGTCTGGCAGTTCCGACCCTTCTTCACTAAAAATTAATTATCTTTTTATATAGAATTCATATGATGTTATGGTTTATTTCTTATAAAACTAGACTCATTAAGGAATCTAACCATATAAATTATGTTCCCAAATTATTTTTATACAAATTTTAGTGAATTTCTAAAGTAAGAACAGGGGATCACGAAGTTGTTCTAAACCAGTCTTACAAAAATACAAATATCTCAAATTACAGAATTCCTTTGCTTTCTCTGTTTCTTTTATATGAAAATAGACTCAATAAGCTTTAATTCCATATCTCACTTGACTTCTAATTCTATTTATACAATTTTTGGTGATTTTTCAAAGTTAGACAACTGCTGCTGTCTAAAACTGCTTTAGTGTAACATGTTGATTTCTATTTTGTCCCTAATTCCACAATTCATACAATTCAGTCCTTGCTGAATTAACCCCAATTGAGTTAATTTTCTCATTTAATACTTTTATCTATCATTTTTAAACTCCTTCATAACCTTTGAAATTAGAATTTTAACACTAGGCCTTAATTTCAGCTATTTCACAATTAGGTCCTAAAACCAATTTCCATCAATTTCACTTGATTAAATCATCATATAACAAAATTAAAGCTTCAATTCAATATTTATTCATCATATTCTTCCAACACTAATCCACATAAACTTTAAAAATTTAGCCATAGAATCAAAAACTAATGAATTAATAAATTGGACCCAATTGTAAAAGTCCAAAACATAGAAATTTCAAGGAGAAAGCAAGAATTAAACTTACATGATGCTTGAGTATAAAAACTAGCTTGAACTCTCTCCCCATGGCTATTTTTCAGCTGAAGAAAATAAAGAGAAATGAAGAGAATTCTCCATATATTTCAATTTGATCCCCTTTTATTTAGCTAATTTTGAAAATTTTCCAATTTTCCCCTTTTTTTCTTTCTCTTCTCTTCTTCTTTCTTTCCTGCTCTCTGCTTCTTCGTTTGGGTTCCTGTTCTCTATTCTCTTCCCTTTTTTTTTTTTTTTGTTTGTATATATATAATAATATAATAATATAATAATATAATATTATAATAATATACCTTAAAAATCTCAGATTTTTCTTTGTTATGTCATTTCTCAACTATACAAAATGGTATAATTTCCATTTTGATCCTTCATAATTTCTTTTAATCTATAATTTAACTTTTACTTTCATTTCAGTTTAGTCCTTTTCATTTAATTTCCTACCCAAACGTTAAAATTTTCTAACGAAAGTTTAATAATAACTTAATGACATTCCATAAATATTTTTGGAAATATTTATGGCTCACTTTATAAATTCGAGGTCTCAATACCTCGTTTTTGGCCTAATTTTTCTAATTAATTCTTTCAGTTCACAAAATTCACTAATTTTAAAATATTTCTAAAATCACACTTAACTTATAATTATCGATTAACAAAATTTTCTAACTTTTCGCCAAATTTAGTGATCTCGAATCACTGTTCCGACACTATTAAAATTGGGCTGTTACATGAATAATGGGTTTGGATAAAAAATAATAGGCCGAGCCTCGGATAAGATTTTTTTGACCCAAGCTCGACTCACATCTATTGTTTCGCAATTGTTTTACTATTAATTCGCTATTATATTGCTACTATTTTGTTATTATTTTTTAGATATTATGTCATTCTTATTTTATTATTAATTTTGATACTTGTTAAGTTGCAACTGTACGAGCGTTATTTAAGTATATATTTTTTAAATGTATTTTCAATTGATGGAAAACATTAATTTTAATGTTTTTAGTATATTTGATATATTATTTTTTAAAATTTGCTTTTATATAAAAAATAATCTATAAAATTTAATACGAGCAAGTCGGGTCGGACTCTAGTTTAGATTTTTTAATTTGGGCTAAGCTTGGAAAGAATTTTAAGTCCATTTTCAGAACCCAAATCTAAAAAACGAATCTAAAATTTTGTATCGACCTGCTTAACCTATTATCAAATTTAACAAAACCCTAAACATGAAATTTAAATCGAAATAAGATATAAACTAAAAAATCACACATGCATCAATCTACATGATAAAATTTGAAATCCAAATACTGAAAATCCAAGACTTTGAATATATTAAATAACTACTGGAAGCCATAAAAGAACACATATATATACATGATTGAAGAATCCTGTGTCACCTTTATTTGCATTCAAAAGCAATTTAGTAGGGAAAAAGAAGAAGACAAGGGGGTGTTTTTGAAAACTGGTTGGAGGGCCACAGCTCACTGCGGACCATCCCGCAACAAATACTCTTTATTATTACCTTTTTTTCCCTTTCCCTTTTAATGATTTAGAAGTATGAATGGACATATTCTCTTCAATTATACCATTAAATTCTACAATTTTCGCTTACTGTCATATTCAATAAGTTAATTAGAGCATTTAGGCAACAACTTCCCTAAATTTACAACAATTTGTAAAAATAGAAAGATGAGTAGAGGATTTCATTTAATGATGACATTATCTAAGATTAACTGTGTTAATTATTTTGAGAAAAAATGTTAACCCAAGAATGTGTTTGTTACATCAGAAAAAGTTAAGCAACAGAGCGGAGTGTTAAATAAATTTGATGTATTTGATCAGATTTCTTCAAAAATATATTTTGAGAATTTTGGGATATTTAATGGTTGAGTGGTAAAAAGTGTGGAGTTGAAAGTGATAAAGGAAAACTGCTTTACACGTAGGACATGTTTTCCCTCTAGCACCTTCAACTCCCCACTCACTCGGGAAAATTTTCTGAATCAATTGCCACTGACTCCCGAGTCTATAAAAACATGGCTTTTAGAATTGAGTGGCAGAAGACATTTACGAGCAAAAAAAATTGTAAGAAGAATCAGAAAAAGAGCAAATTCACACATAAGACATAATTTGGAGCTACCACGCAATTTGCATCAAGTAAGGATCAATTTTTGTTGTTCATATTTAATTACAACACTATTTTTCTGCATAATGTTTTTGGTTTGAACATGTGGAATATGTTATTTCGTTGAAAATGAGTGGACGGATTAATGCTATTGTTTATTACGATGGTAAAGTGCGTGATACTGATAATGGGGTCATTTTTTTGTCAGAGAACACAATGCAATTGACTTTTAACCTGAACATACAATTGTTAGATCTGCATGGAAGAATTGGGCGAAAATTTGTCAGATCCAACCAGATGAGACTATCGTCACTTAAATATCGATTTTATGCATCGATTGACCCTGTCAAATATGACGCTTTCAATATTAGAGGCGCAAGGGGGTTGGAGGCTATGGTGTAGACACATATTGCTAGTGGATTATCAAATCTCGAGTTATATATGGAGTTTGCAAGGATAGATGAAGGCCCTCGGAGGTCGACATATGTCCTAGTTTGAAAGGACGCAACAGAAGAACAAGCCAAGAGTTCAATGGCATAGTTGTGCAGTGGGTTTACTACTTTGTTAGAAAGTTCCCATTATGATATGCCAGAATCATTAATGGGAAAATACTCATTTGTTTCGGCCTTAGATTTCAACCACGACAAGCAGAACGTCCAGCAGTCGAGGTTTGATGGTAACACAAAATACTGGACCCCTGCACGACACTTAGTTAGTGGCTTTGATTTGAACTTCGATCAGTTGATGTTCAACTTTGGGAACATTTACAGGGGAATGATATCAAGTTTCAGCGGTTGGCAATCAACAGGTAATTTTGGTTGTTTCGACAACTATACAAGAAAGGATGATGTACTCCTTATGACGTCCACCAGCGAGGGGACATCCAACCATGAATATGTTTGTTGGGTTGAGAATGAAGAAGGCACTGAATACGATATCGATCCAATCCGGAAGCCCGGTGCCAATGGTTCAAAAATTGCATTATTTTCTAAAGTAGAGTCAATTCCAACTAAACTAGAACCAAAGAAAATCCACGATTCAGGGTGTACTCACCTCCAACCCATATGTATAATGTGGACCTATCAGCAGAAGATGATCAGTTGGAGTTTGCAGAACTATTATACAGAAGAGTGGACCATGCGAGTTCTTCGTTGGATTTGGGTGTTTTAAAAGTGGGGAAGGAGTTTTCCTCTAAAGATGGCTTTGTCGCTGCAGTGAAGCGATACAACATCAAGAATGGGGTAAACTTCCACGTTGTTAAATCCTGATATGACAAGTTCGAGGTGAAATATGCAATGCGAGACAACAAATGTGCATGGAAAATCATGGCTTCTGTTAAGAAGAAGACGGAGCTGTAGACTATAAAGAAATATATTGCTCCACATACGTGTGTTGCCGCAAGTACCGCATCAAGACAACATGGATATTCGGGAGAAGACAAACCAACTGAGGTTAGGCGGGTAACACGATAATTTAAATTTTAAATAATTTTATTATGGTAAATATATTATCTAATTAATTTTACCTTGTTATGAGTGGGAATGTATAAAGGTAGTCCTCTCGAAGACGTAAAAATGACGGTCGATACCACGCTCATAATTGCAGTAGTAGCATGCAATCACCAATTTTAGTTTTTTTTATGGTTTCATCGCCCAATACATCTCTCAGTACAACGTCACCAACACGACTGACCCCCAACTGAGGTCGTCACTTTTCTAAACTCAACCAGTTTTAGTAGCCACCTTAAATAGACAAGATTTCGTGACTTATCGGGCATTAGGAGACTCTCGATGATCATAAGAATGTACGCCCGAGTGTGTTGTTCCCTTTGAACTTCACTCGAATCCTCATCAAGCCCACCAAAATTTATTCTTAACCAATTCACATATATATCCGGGATCCATAAATCGTTTCTAGAACCCTCCCATAAGTTGTTCGCATACGCCTCTCCAATCAGCTGCAACAACTGACCCAGTCACTATTGGTCCATTCATTGGTAACCCGAGCTGTAATTGCACGTCCTCAAGAGTGATAGTACACTCATCGCATGAAAGATGTAATGTGTGCGTCTTGGGTCTCCACCTTTCCACCAACGTGTTTACAAGTGTGGTGTCCAATTTACACCCCATACCCATAACTGCCATGTGCAAAAATCTCGCATCTCTCAAGTACGGTTTGATTAAGGGTGATGGAGGAGCATGTAGATTAGAATATATGTCTCCAAAATTCGATCTTCCGGCTATATATATAAAAAAATACAAATATTAAATTTCAATATAACAAGAAAATATTTAAACTAAATTAGATTAAGTATAATAAAAAAAAACTTTATTTGCAATTGATCGACCGAAATGTGCTTTCCATTCAAACAGATTAGAGATTTTGTCATTGCTAATTTCGAAAGACACAAAATAAATTGTAATAGAAAAAATAATTTACGAAAATCTTAATACAATTTTAATAATAATAAAAAGAGAGTTGATAGAGAAATAAAATTTGAGTGAGAAATTAAGAGGGAATCAAGAGAGATAGCTAAGATTGAATTGAAAAAAAATGAAATGGGGGGTTATATAGAAAAAGAAATATAGTCGTTTGGAGGGGTAACCGTTGGAGAAAATAGCTGTCGGGAGTGATCGCTGGGGAAAAACGTTGAAAACACTTAGCGTTTTCGTTATTTCGGCCTAATCCCATAATTTTACAAAAAATCAGCCTAATCGAGTAATTATTTTAAAAAAATGAGATTTTTATGTAATTCACTCACGAAAAAGATCATCGAAAAACACCCTTTATTTTTAAAGGATAAATATCAAAATTATACATGAACTTTGATCTAATGTGCAATGCCATACATGAACTTTGATTTTGTGCAATTTTATACATAAAGTTTTGATTTGATTCAATTTTCACAAATCACTACCAACATTATCGAATTAGCACAATTTTATGTTAATATATTGCATACACAAACAACTATATTAATATGATATGAAAATAAATGTATGTATGCGTTTCTTTAAATGTGTACAATCGAATCAAAATCAAAGTTTCATGTATACATATGAATCACAATTCAAGTTTCATGTGTATAATTATACCAAATCAAAGTTCATGTATCAAATTGCACATTGAATCAAAGTTCATGTATAATTTTGATATTTATCCCTATTTTAAAAAAGGATATAACGTTTATTCGTCGGATTCATTCCTCTTAAAATGTTTTTTTTTTAATATAATGCTTACTTGTACCTATACTTGTCCAAGAGTTCGGTAACCCGCTCGACCCAATAGGCCCGACCTGACTTGGGCCGGGCTTAGATAATTTTTTTTTACCTTGGGCCAACCTGATCTAACCCGAATTTAATTTAAATAATATTTTTAAAATTTAAATTTAATTATAAAAATATATTTTTAATATTTTATTTTTTAATAGTAAAATAGGCTTTTTGGGCAGGCCAAGCCAACTGAAAAACAAGCTTGGGCATAATTTATTTTTGAAATCGACCCTTGGCCCAGCCATGAACAACTTTACTTATATCTATAATCACTTTTTAATTAATAAAAAAAAAAAACGGACTTAAACTTATATCCTCCTAATTGTTACAATAACAACCGTATTAACTAAGTTAAATCTCCACTAACTTTTTTATTTGATAAGGCATTGCCTCTACCAAACCTTTATTAATAATATATAAAAAATATAATTAAATTTAGATAAGGGAGAATTTAGGGGCTGGCAGTGGCCTTAGTCTTCTAAATTTTGAAAATTTTCAAATTAATCCTTGAGGTTTTTTAAATTTTTATTTTAATCTTAAAATTAATGTATAAAAATATGACTATTTGTTTTTAGCCCCCCAAAGTTCTTAAAAGTTTTTTAAGATTTGATTTCTTTTATAGAATTTATATAATAAATTTGGTGACATTTTTAGTTTAATTTGATAAATTAATACAAAGTAGTATCTAAATATTCATATGCTAAAAATAAGGTCAAATAATAACCGTTTCTAGATATTAATTAATAAAAATAAAATTAAATAATTGCAATATCTAATATAATTTGAGCATTTAACTTATTTTATTTAAATATAGCAAGGCTCGACATGCATAAGCTAGGCTTACTTTGAACATATTAACTTTATATAAATATCTCGACCACCTTATAAATATTTTTGGCTTTACGTACCCCTAATATAGATTATAAAAAATTTACAGGGGGAGTGAATTTTTTATTATATAAAAGTATGTTTATAAATAAATTCTATAAAAATAAATGAGTATTTAGTTGCAATTGGGTTAATGCTTTAGGTTCAATCTTCATAATTTATAAATTTATTTAGATATAAATTACTTTTTATATAGCTTATAAAGAAAAAAAATATTTTTATAATAATATTTATTATTTTCTTAATAAATTTTTTTAATATTTTTACATTTTGAGTTAGTAAAGATAAATATACAAATAAATAATTGTGAGGACTTCCCATGCATAAAAAAGTTTTGAAAATTGAAAATAATCTTGATGGTAAAAAGGTTATTAAATATCTAAAAATCAAGCGATACCTATTTCTTCTAGTATGAATTTATCTTTATTGTCTACGTAAACATAAACATAAAGCCCAAATTTCTGCTGTGTGTCCGCAGTTCACCTTCCATTTTATTTATTATTATTATTAACAAATAAATATTTCTATACCGGGGCTCTTTAGCAGTTCTAATATTTCCTCAACATGAAAATACCTTCGAAGTATAAGCTCGCTCCTGGCCTCTAAGTTTAGATGGATGATAAAGGATGATCATTCTGTGAGCTTTAGCTGGATAATTGGTCAGGCATGCGGAATTTTGCGAGTATTTTTCTATGGACAATTTCCTAAGAATAAGGACCTCATGACTTCCAAGCAAGTGCGTGATAAGTGGGAAAATCAAGGGCCTTCATGTCTTTCACTAAGATTACCCCAAGATTTGATTGATACTTTCTTAAGCACCTCTATTCCTAACTTGCCGAATGATCCTGATTCCCTATGCTGGAGATGTACTAGTGATGGGAATTTTTCTTTAGCAAGTGCTTATAACCTTACAGTTGGGATTGATTCCAAAAACCCCCATCCTACTGCCCCTATTTTGAAACTTATATGGAAATCCAAACTCCCCCCAAGATTAAATTCTTTCTTTGGAAATGTGGGCATCGCACACTTCCAAAGAGGATATTACTTAGAAATAGACATCTATTATTGGAGGATGTTAAAGTATAACAATAAGAGAGTTCATGAATGAAACTCAATATAATTTTCTCTTATTATGAAAGAAGACTGAGTGCTGTATTTATACAAACAGTAAGCTAACAGATAACAGCAAATAACAGCAGTAGTTTTGTATAACAGACTAACTGACACTAACTGACATTACTAGCTAGATGTTTAACCACTAACTGACTTTACTAGTTAGTCTAACATTCTCCCTGTTTTCCCTTCGACTATTAAACTGATCATCACTGGCAAAAACCTGTAGAGCATGTCTAAACTCAGTAAACTGCTTTGGCGTGATAGGTTTTGTAAGAACATCAGCCACTTGATCTGCTAACGGGACAAAGTTCACTTGTATAGAGCCATCAAGAACTTTCTCTCGGACGAAATGATGATCTATCTCGACATGTTTGATACGTGCATGGTGAGTAGGATTCGCAGCCATTGACACTGTGGAGGTATTATCGCACCAAACCACTGGTGGCTGAACCTGCATCACACCAACTTCATCTAACAAATGCTTAATCCACAACAGCTCAGAGACGCAATTTGCTAAACTCCAATATTCTGCTTCGGCAGAGGAACGAGACACGACTGCTTGCTTTTTAGAGCTCCAAGCAACAAGGTTAGGACCTAAGTAAACCACATAGCCTGTAGTCGACCGCCTGTCCTCAATAAAGGAGGCCTAGTTAGCGTCAGAATAACACACTAAATTGAACGGCCCTCGAGAAAAGTACAAACCATGATCCAATGTCCCGACAAGATATCGCAACACTCTTTTGACAGCTTTCCAATGATTCTCGGTAGGTGAGTTCATGAATTGACTTAGCTTGTTAACACAGAACGCTAAATCAGGTCTTGTGATGCACAGGTATTGAAGCATAGCAACAACACTCTGATATTACTGACCATCGGCAAGAGGAGGACTACCATCCGATGCAACAAGCTTGGGTGTGCCAACCATGGGTGGCGGGGTGGGTGCAGCGCCTGACATCCTAATTTTGTGAAGAATTTCCTGAACATATCGTTTCTGATTGAGAACAAGTCCTTGAGCCCAGTGCCGAACTTCAATGCCCAAGAAAAAATTGAGTCTCCTCATATCTTTAAGAGCAAACTTATTATGAAGTTGTGTCACTACATCATCAATGTCCTTGTTAAAGCTTCTAGTGAGTACTATGTCATCCACATATACCATGAGAAACATGCAAGAATTGGAGGAAGTCCGAATGAATAAAGAAGAGTCAGCTTTTGAAGCAGAGAAACCAAGTGTATCAACTAGAAACCATCTGAGAGTTTGGAACCATGCTCAAGGTGCTTGACGAAGCCCATAGAGTGCTTTGTTGAGCTTGCAAACCAACATTGAACCCGTCTGACTTGCCACTTCAAACCCAGGGGGCTGCTCTATATATATTTCCTCAGTCAACTCACCATTTAAAAAAGCATTGTTGACATCAATTTGCCTCAAATCCCATCCTCTCATGACAGTTATAGCAAGAATAGTGTGTATAGTGATTGCTCGAACCACTGGACTGAAGGTGTCCCGAAAATCAAGACCAGTATGCTAAGAGAATCCCTTAGCTACCAGTTGAGCTTTGTACCTATCGATGGAGCCATCAGCTTTATTTTTCACTTTAAATAACCATTTGCAGCCTATTACTTGGCGATTGGCAGGAAGAGAACACAAATGCCATGTATCGTTGATGAAAAGAGCTTGCAATTCACGTTGGACTGTAGTTCATCAACACTCATGGCGCATGGCTTCATGAATTGTGACAGGTAAGTCATTAGAAGGAGAGGAAGTTGAGCTCATGTATGCCTTAGGTTTGAGAACCCTCGTTTTACTTCTCGTAATCATGGTATGAGAATTAAGAGGAGGTAAGGACGGTGGAAGGGACTGATTGGTTGTGGTGGTACAATGAGAGCTGGACATAGGATTGCTAGGAGAGTGGTTTAACAGAGTAGGTAGGCTAGAATGATTGACAGGAGAGAAAGATTGTACTGGGGAATTAATTGTAGTGTCAGATGGTATGATAGGTGTAGGTGGGGTGGATAAGGCAAGAAGTCTGGAACTTGACTTTGGTGTTGGCAAAGGTGACTTGACTTGAAGATTATTACTTTTAAAGGGAAAATCATCCTCATGGAAAGTGACATGTCGTGAAACATATAGTCTCCCATTAGAAGCTAGACATTTATACCCTTTGTGTAGAGGAGAGTAACCCAAGAATGTACAGGGGGTGGAACGAAACTGGAGTTTGTGACTATTGTAGGGCCTGAGGTTGGGAAAACACAAGCACCCAAAAACTCTAAGGGAAAGATAGTGTGGCTTAAACTGAAAAAGTTTTTCATAAGGTGAAATATTACCAAGAGAAGAAGATGGTAATCGGTTGATAATGTAGGTGGCACTGATGAAGGCATCAGACCAAAAGCTTAAAAACATTGATACATGAGCCAACATAGACAGACCAACTTCAACTATCTATCTGTGTTTTCGCTCAACGAGTCCATTTTGAGTAGAAGTCTATGGACATGTAAGTCGTTGCATAATTCCTTGTTGAGATAAGTATGATTTCAGCACCTGAAACTCACTCCCTCCATCTGTTTGCAAGGCTTTAAGCTTGACACCAAGTGATCTCTCTGCTTGTTTATGAAACTGAGCAAAGATGCCACACACATCTGACTTTTGCCGCATGAAATACACCCATGTGTACCTCGTATAGACATCGGTAAAGGCTACATGAAATCGAAAACCATTTGAAGAAACCAGTGCTGGTCTCTAAACATCAGCCATAACTAATTGAAGAGGAGTAAAATACTCAGTCGTGGACTTAACAAATGGTTGATTATGCTCTTTGCAAAGATGACAGGCGACACAATTAAGTGGTATCTTATTTGTATCAAATGCTATGTTACAATGAATTAGAGCTTTAGTGAGAACATCTTTACATGGATGTCCTAGCCTAGAATGCCATATATGTAAAGGAGCGGAAAGATTAGCTGAGAAGCATTGTGCCAACTCTGACGACCCAACCGAGCCACTTCTAGATACATTTGCGAGATGCAGTTTGTATAGACCATGGTGCACTGAGCCACGCAAAAGGACCTCCCTGTTTGAAGATCACGCACTTGACACTGTGTAGGAAGAAACTCAAATATCACCTGATTATCTTTTGTAAACTTGGACATTGATAACAGATTTTTAGCTATACTAGGTACAAACAACAAAGAGCGCATATATAATGGTCGAGTTCTAGTGAGCAAAGAAGACTGACTAGTAGCCAACACAGGTAGAGCAGCACCATTAGCATACCTAGACCATTGCAAGAGGAACTGTCAGTCATGAAACCAGCCGAATTTGTCAGATGATGGGTTGCACCTGAATCAGGATACCAGGCATTATCTCCAATTGTCTCTGGAGTTGCAAAGCAAGCTTGAGGTTGAGCATTGGTAGAAACTGGAGCACTAACATGTTGAGACGAGGGAACAGCAAAAGGGTTAGTCCATGGAGAGACTGAACTAGGTTGGAAGTACCAGCCCGATTGAGGACTAGGAATAGGCGAAGGATACAGAGGCATGGTAGATGACATCCACGTTGGTACAGTAGCCCCTGGTCCAACCATGCAAACATTTGCCTGTGCAGTGGGGGGTCTATATCCAGCACTTTTATAAGTGGTGTCAAACCTATGATAACAGTGGTCAACAAGATGACCTATTTTCCTACATAGCTGACATTGAATGCGAGCCTCTGATGATCTACTACGGCCACGACTCGAGTTGAAGAAGGGTGATAAGCAGGAGTATCAGAACCGGCACTTGTAGACTCATCAGATGAATGAGTCACTACATTAGCCGAGCTAGATACCTCAAAGATGGAGACTTGCTGGCAAGCTTCTGCATTAATCAACATAGTTGTAACACCTTGAACGGTGTAAGGTATTTGGCTAGCCGTGATAATGGTTATAACTGACTCATATCAGGCGGTAGACCATTGAGAATAGCTGTTACGTGTTCATGCTGACTGATAACCTCTCCACAACTGGCAAGGTTATCACAAAACCCTTTAATCTTCATCAAAAAATCTTTCATGGAGAGATCTCCCTTGCGCTGAGAGTGGAGCGTACGTCGATAAAACATTAACCGAGAGGTGGTTTTGCTGCCATATAAGGTGGTGATCGCGTTCCAGATCTGAGCACTTATATCCAATCCGATGAGATGAGGAATGACAGTAGGGCTTACAGAAGACAGAAGCCAAGATGCCAATGCACTATCCCGCTGTTCAAAGCGAGTGAATTTTAGATTTTCTTGAAGAACACCACCTCCTCCTGGAATCAACTGTGGTGGAATAACAGTACGAGAATCCAAAAAAGACTGAAGTTTGTAATTTTTGATTGCAAGAACCTGCTGCCGCCACAAAAGGTAATTAGCATCATCAAGAAACACACTGATCTTCTTGGTGGAAAGAAACCTCATCATCGACAATCGCCAAGAGTAGCATCGACGCCATTTCTGTGCGTGAAATGAACAACCGACTGCTAGATGAAAGCGCCATAAAACCTCACAAGATCAACTAGGACGAAAAAAACAACAATTGATACCATGTTAAAGTATAACAACAAGAGAGTTCATGAATGAAACTCAATATATTTTCTCTTATTATGAAAGAAGACTGAGTGATGTATTTATACAAATAGTAAGTTAACAGATAACAGCAGCAGTTTTGTATAACAGACTAACTGACACTAACTAACATTACTAGCTAGACGTTTAACCACTAATTGACTTTATTGTTAGTCTAACAGAGGACCCTTGTTCGTGTTGTTCTGCAACCCTCGAGGAGATCTCTCACATTCTTCGAGATTGTGCTTCTTCTAACAATCTCTAGGAGTCCTTATCCACTTCAGTCTGTTGTAGACCTAAACCTCAATCTCTAGGAGTCCTTATCCACTTCAGTCTATTGTAGACCTAAACCTCATTCCTCTTGGACAAACTAGCCTATTGTTAACCAGCCTTGGAAGGAGTGGACCTCTTCTAATAGTCTCCCATGGTATGTAGTGTTTGCTTTTGCACTCTAGGAACTTTGATTGTCCTGTAACACCATTATTTTTAGGATCCCTCGCCCCAGAAAAGCTTTTGTTCATAGAGTATTATCAGTTATAGGGGAATTTGTTGCCTATTATTCTGTGATTCTCCACATTCCTCTTCCCATATTTACCCCGGACTATTGGAAACCTCTTGAGCAATTATTTGCGATCACCAGGATAATTGGGTGATTGACTCCTATAGGCATATCCTTTATGTTAGCAGTGTCCAAGTTGAATTGTGTGCACTTAGAGATGGGCTCCAGCTAGCAATATCCCTTAATATTATCGACCTTCAAACTAAAGTTGATGCCATCACTGTTATAATATTGCTACTGATTTGATTTTATCTCCTTTGGTTAATGAATGCAGGATGTGCCAGTAATCTTTAACTAATAGTCTTCTGATGCATGTTTTTCAAGAAGGGAACCAACGCGCCTTGCTTGGTTAGGGAGTAGTCTCCAATTTAACTCTCCTTTGGAGACGACTTTATCTTCTAGTTTCTTTAATGTTTGTAACAATCCTCCTAGTTGTTTGGAACCTTTACTTCTTGTTGATAAGCATGATTGTGTTGTCTATCAAGCTTGACTCTTTTTAATATTTTATGAATCTAATTCTCTTTTTTTCGACTAAAAAAAAATTTATACTTTTTTTCTAGGGTTACATATAAAAATTATACATGAACTTTTATTCAATGTGCAATGTCATACATGAATTTCGATTTTGTATAAATTTATATATGAAATCTTTATTTGATTCAGTTTTCATAAATCGTTGAAAACATTATCAAATTAGCATAATTTTACGTTGATATATTACATACACAAACAATTATATTAATCTAAATAAATGTATGTATTCATTTCTTTAAATATATATAGTTGAATTAAAATTAAAGTTTCATCCATATAAATTAGAATTCAAGTTTCATGTATATAATTGCATATATCAAATTAAGGAAACTTATGTCGTACCCAACATTTCTTTTAACTTTTTTATTTTCAAAATTTATTGCACTGTTTTATATATATAATTTAAATGACAGTTGGTAACATAAATTGAAGTGAAATTACTTTCAAAATTGTCAAATCCCATTATAAAACTTACACAATTTTACTTATTTTAACTTAAATCCATTGAATGAAAGAAAAAGAAAAGTGCAGGAAACAGTAAATTGATAAATGCATGAAAGATTATACCCAAAAAGTAATCAATTTTGTAAGTAGATAAATTGTAGTGGTTGAGAAATACCCAATTTCATAAGAATCGTGTATCTAATTATAAAACTTGAATAAATACAAAGAGCATACACTATCAAAGAAGATGAAATTATGATAAGTCAAACCCTGTGGTTGGTTTCTGAAATTGACGCCAGGGCTTATTGAAATAAAATACAAGGAGTATATTTTTTTTATAGAGACATTATAGGGTAAGATTAAATTCTTAGATAGAGTGTAAATTTTCATTTATAATATCTTATTTTTAAATATTGTTTAAGAGATATTAAATTTTCTTAATAATTGTTGGTAGGTACACGTAGTATTAGAATGATATTTTTTTAGCATAATAATAAATTTAGTCCCCAATATTTATATTTTTTAAAATTTGGCTTTCATTCTTTTCTTAGTTAAATTTAATCATTGCTTCTTTTAAAAAGTCAAGTCACTTTTTTTTAACAAGAATACTAATTAATACATTAATTTTTTAATAATGTTAGGGTGATAATTTATGGTTAGTCCACATATACTTTATGTTGATATCACACTATTTTTCTTATATGTCACTTCAATAAATTATTTAAAAAGGATTAAATTACTATTTGGGGTTTGAACTTGACAATTATTCTCATATTGGGGCTTGAACTCTAGGGTTTTCAACTAACTAGGACAAGAAAAAGTCAAGTCCAAATATAGGAACAATTGTCGAGTTCAGGACCTATAGTTAATTAGGCCCCAATGTGGAAAAAGTTGTCAAGTTTAGGCCCCAAAAAGTGATTTAACCCATTTAAAAATTATAAAACATTCAAATTTTTAAATAATATAAAAAATTCATAAAAATTAAAAAGAAACATAAAATACATGTAGATTGTCATGCAGGCAATCATGTTTAAAATTTTAATATTTTTGTTAGTATTTTTGCTAAAAAAATCAATTCAACTCATTTTAAAAAGTTAGTGACTAAATTTGATTAAAATAATAATAAAGGTCAAATTGAAAAAAAAATATAAATATTAAGGATTAACTTTATAATTATACTAATTTTTAAGGAAGTATTTTTTTTTGAATATTAATCTTATTATAGGTTGTTATTATATCTGCTCTTTTTATTACAATACTTAAAACTACTCATACTCCTCTTCAACCCTTAAATAGAAGGATATCGTGCTTTAGCATATTCGAACCCATATCCTTCTATACTGATAATAATACTAATGCTAATCGAGCTAAGATGAATTCATAATTTTTTAAGGAAGTATTAGAATAATGTTATGTTAACTAATCTTATAATTACCATTGCATGATATGATGGATCTGAATAAGTCAACCAACCTAATCCTTTTGAACGAGTAAATCCAATTGTACAAAAATAAACAAATTCAACTACAAATAATGTTTCCAATAGAATCCAAACATGGCAAAAGTATAGTAAATTCAAATTAAAAAAGAAAGGGGAGCACATGAAACTATATAAAACATGATCCATTATCAGAACCGAAAAAGATGAATCTTTGGAGCATAGGGGTGGGGGACCAATTTTAGATGTTGGTCCACCACATCCCCTGCCAATGGTAGCTAAGAAGGGTCCAAAGTGGGATTGCAAATTACTATAAAAGATGGGAAATTGTGAATACGACAAATTGATGTGACATCCATGTTTGATAGGTTGCTAAAGTCTAGTAGTTTAATAGAATTTAAGTCTGTCGATATAATATAATATGCATGCTAGAATTAAAGGGTTAAGGTACATTAAAAAAGTAGACATATATGCTAATAAAACCTTCTAGCAAGCATCCAATTCGAGTTTTATCAGTTATTTGTAAATTTTAGTTTTTTTTTCTTTTTTTTTTTTTATGAAATTGATTGCATGTCTTTGATCACTCTACGCTGGTGTAACATTTAGATTGACTAAAAAATATTAAAAAAATATTATAGATATATTATTTTATATAAATTTAAAATTTAGTCTTTATATTTTTATTTTTAATTATCTAGTCTTTCTATTTTTTAGATTTCAAAATACCCTTGAGTTGAGAATAGTATTATTTCAAGATTTACACATTAGAATTTTCAAAGTATACAAAATAGGAATCATTAGTGTTGGTAAAGAAAGGTAGTTGTATATCGTAGAGAATTAGAAAGACTTGTAAATTGAGGGAAATTAATTCGAGGTATTGACTAAATCGTAATAGTGTGAAAAGTGTTGGAAAAAATGTGAAAACTAAAGTATAAACGATTGAATTAGATTGGTACAAAAAAAGAGGAAGGATTAGAAGTGCAATTTAATCAAGAGAGTGTTATGAAGTGTGGATGACAATTGAAATTTATTGTGGGCGACTAGATGAATATGATGATGTTTATATTTTTTTTAATTAAATATTTTTATAATATTTTAAATATTAAATCAAATAGATTTTTGTGATAGAAAAATGTAGAAATCTCCCCATTCTTCATCCCTTTTCACATTACTCCCATTTCTCGTGAGAACCAACTTTTATTTTATTTCATTTTAGTCATTTCCACCATTTCCAACTATCTCAAGGTTAAAAACTTCAAATTCTTCCATGGATTTTTAGTGAAATCAATAAAGCAACCTCATAGCAAGCTTAATTTCTTGTGAAGTCAACTAGTGCTCATATTCTAAGAGAGAGAAGTGAAGTTAGGTTTTTGGGTAAAAGTTTAAGATAAGGATGATAAGGTTTCATTATTATCATAATTTAGTATAATGATCATGTTTATTTCAAGTAAAAGTGCATGGAAAAATTATTTGATTATCGTTTTGATGTTGAATATTGTATATTTTTCTTATGAAAATGAAGAAAAGAGAAGATGGGTGGATCTCAAGTTGGTGATAAGGGAAAAGAAGTAGCTAAAGAGTGAAGGAAGAAAAAGGAAGCTCATCCAAGCACTTGATTGTAAGTACTTCACGAATTTCACTTTACCTAATTTAACCGAAGTGTAAGTCATATTAAAATGGTTATATGACTATTTTATATGCCCACGTGTTAATATTTTATATGAAAATTGATTAATAGGTAGTGAAAATATGAATTGAATTCTAATTACAAAGTGAATGGCTTAAGTGTATTAAAATAGTAATAAAAAGGGACTAAATTGTAAAGTGTACAAAAGTAGACATATGAACTAAAATATTGATAAATAGGGTTTGAACGAAGTGTGATGTAATAGCGAATAAATTAAAAGTGATATTATAATGGCGTTATATAATATGGTGAAATTTATTGTTAATAAGGACTAAAATGTAAAAATTGTAAAGTTTGAATTATCTTTGATTGTTGGGGGAATGTAATGAATTTAATGTTCTAAATGCCCATGTAGACAATGTAGACAATATATGAACTAGTAGGGTATAGATGACCTGCCATTAGGAAATTTTTATGTGCGTTAGTGATAGTTGCACTTCTGTGCAATCTAGTGATATCGCACTTGGAGCATTTCATTAACTTTACACTTCAGTGTAAGATAGTGTATGTACGTTTGTGCTAAGGATTCAGTGTTCATTCCGCATATCCTAAGTGTTTTATTGAGTTTACAATTGGGCTAAAAATTTAAATGGTAAGTGAACTTATTAGTGAAATTGGTAAGTGGCTTATAATATGTTAGTTTGAGATTTCACTATGGTTACTTTCTATTTAATTTCATTGTCTATTATTAATCCTGTTTTATATGTTAACATTGGTTAATTTCAATGGTAAGCTTAATTCTCGATGTACTTACTAGCTTTTATAAGCTTAACATGTTATTTTTCAACGTATAGATAGAAGCTCGACTTTAAGCTCTAGAGTGAAGATACAATCTCAACTCATCGCACACATCTCAAAGTCTGGAAGAGAGTATGATCTTGACCTTTTGGCATTAGATTATGGCATGTACATAAGTCAAAACAAAGTATATGTATAAGATTACTATTGAAAGTACTTGGTGATCTTGAATATTTTGTTAGCCCCAAGAACTTACTCAAGCTTTGATGGAGACATATGTTGAATTACATGATATTTTGATGGTGTTTTATGTTTCATAAGGTTTAGAAGTCTTATGGAATGATTGATGATAGTTTAGAATTGGTTTTAGATGTTTTAAACATGCTTTGGTTGCGACATTCACTAGCCAATGTTGCAACGTTGGACAATTTTTGGTCTTAGTGTTGTGAAATTGGGTGTTATTGGAGTAGTTTGTCTTCAGTGTCGCGACGCTCATTTCTAATGTCGTGACCTTGACCCTGTTTACCTTGTTTTGACTTGAAAAGATCTCAAATTGTCCCAGTTTGCAACCGAACTTTAAAGGAAGCCTAAAAATGACTTGAATAGCTTCAAATGGGTTCAAATATGTTAAAATGAAGTTTTGAAATTGATGTTCAAGTTAAGTAATCTTAATGTATATCCCTTGCCCGTGATATATCGATTCAATTCGGGTGAGGGGTGTTATAGTTATCGTGGCATTTTAAAATAAATAAAAAATATTGACTTGGTAGTAATGTAACTAGAAAAAGGAATATTGTAATGAATCTAAATTTAAGAAAAATAATTCTAATAGTGTTAACAATTAGAAATAAACTAAATTTCAATTTTACAAAAAGTATAAAGACTTATCGTATATTTAAAAAAGGTTAAAATATGTCCATAATCCTTGTAATTTTCAAAAATTAAGAACTTAGTCCTTGTACTTGTATTTTAGGAATTTAGCCCCTTTACTTTTTAAATTTCAAAATTTAGGTCCAACTATTAATTTTTTTTTGTTAAGTTCAGGTTAATTACAATATATTTTTTTAATTACATGGCTACCAAGTGAGTAGTTTTGTAATTTCAAAATGTCACAACAAATTTAACTAAAAAAATTAATAGTATTAACTATTGAAACTGAATTTTAAAATTTAAAAAGCAGAGAGACTATATTCCTAGAAATAGAAGTATAATAACTAAATTTTTAATTTTTGAAAAGTACAGGGACTATAAGCACATTTTATCCCTTAAAAAAATATGCGAGGGAGTTAAGGGCTATGATTAGTTTGAAAATGTAAGAATATCTCTTAACTCGTGAGAGGGAGAGCATATTAATGATAGCTTAATTATATAAAAGAAATATACAAAATATTTAAGTCTGAAATTGGGTAGTGGGTGGTGCACGGGTCTAGAGAAACTGGCAGCGAGGAAAATGGGACGAGAGACAAGGAAAAGCCAGCGAAAAAGCTTGGGTTCGAAGCTTTATAAGAGGGTCCTCCTCCCCTCTCCCCAAGAAAACTCACTGTTTTTTAGTATAATATATACAATTATTCTCACTTTTTTAATATTTTAAATCAAAGAAATTATCACTATATTATTACATACAAAAGTACTTTCTTTTAGCAAGAATGTCAGGTTAAGGTTAGTGGTCACACGACAACTGTTTATAGTTTATAGTCTCCCTCCCGCTCTCTCTCTCTCTCTGTCTTCTATTTTCTCTGGTTAAATTACTACTGGCCTTATGATATTCTAAGATCTCTTCTTTGTCTTTATACACACACACACTGTGACTGCTGCTTCTTGGTGTTGCACTCTTTTTTTTAGTTTTCTCTATTACTACTCCCTCATCTTGCTGAACCAAAGTCAGTTCATTGACTATGGAATCTTTTCTCTTTTATTTTTTGGATAATTTAGTCTGTATAATCGCTGGTTTCTATTTGTCTTCTTCCTCATCTAAAGAATTCTTATATATGGTTCTGTGACTTTTTCTGTTCTTCTCCTCACTTCCCTTTTGGCTTTGTCTTGTTGGGTGGTGAAAAAAGTTTTTTCTTTTGGTGATTTTCTGATACAAGTTCCAAAAACAAAAAAAATCTCTTGATTTGAGGTGGGTTTTGTTTATTCTGGGTTATGGCAGTTTGCTGTGATCTTGAAGCAGATATCAATGGAGAGGAGACTTTCCTACTAGACAAGGTAATTATGTTCTTATAAAGTTCTTTTTTTGGTAAAAAGGAACACCTTTTCTTTTAGGGTTTCTAGCTTTCTCTTCAAAATGCCAAAAAAAAAAGTTGTTATTGTGAACATATAGTGTTTGAGATTTTGCATAGGTTATAGGCATGCTTTTGTTTTGTGTGTCTAAGATTTTTGCACTGTGAGAAATGTGGGATTTATTGTCACATTCTCTTGTAAATTTTACTCTCTAGAATTTTTCATTCTAAACATTTAATTCCCTACCTACACTGCAAAGATGTGGGTCACAAGTTCATTTAGCTCTTGTTCTTCTTTCTAGAGAATCACCATGTTCTCTCCATTTTAGTCCAAAAGTGTGTAGGGCTTTCTGTTCTGTTTTCTTTCTCCTTGCCCCCCTCCCCCTTTTCATTTATTGCTGTTGTTAGGGTGCTTTAATGTTTCATGTCTCAAATTTTGTTTTTATTCACCACTTTTTGAGTTGGACTTAAGGATTGCTTCCATTGGCATTCATTACTGTTCATTTCCCTTCATTACTGGGATGATTAGTTCACATCTTTGCAATTTATTACCCCATCACTTAATTTATTACTTAAATAATGACCTCTTAGCTCTCTTCCTTTTTTATGTTCTCTTGGTTTAGCCCTGCAAGATTCTTACAGGAAAGTGATTGGGGGACTGTTTTTACAATAATTCTCTAATTTGTTCTGTTTTGTGTTCCATCCTCCCACTTTTCTCTGCAATTCTCATTCCTTGGACAAAAGACATTCTAGATTTTAACCATGCTAGAGTATTTAAGTTTTGGTTAATTATTTGTTTTGTCATCTAATATTCTTGTCTGGTTATTGGCAGAAAATTATATGTTCATTCTCAGGCAGGTTAAGCAAATTGTTTGGTAAATCCACAGGGGCCAACAGAAATAAAGTGATATTTAATGACTTTCCTGGGGGAGCTGAGAATTTTGAGCTTATATCAAGGTTTTGTTATAACAATGGAGAAATTGATATAAATCCTTCAAACATTTCCTTGTTATATTCTGCTGCTGAATTCATGGAGATGAGCAAATCTGTGTCAGGAAACTGTAATCTGTTAGAAAAAACCAAGAAATGCATTGAAGAACTCGGGTACTGGACTTGGCCTGATCTTTTGGTTGCTTTGAAGCATTGCCAGGAAATGCAGCAGGTTGCTACTTCTTCAGGTATTCTTGAAAAATGCTTGGATTCAATTGTTGGGAGGTTGGCTATCACTAGTGAAGCGAGTCCTTGTGCGTCTACTTCGTCTCCGGATAGCTCTGGGTTACGGCTTTCCTGCGATACTAGAAGTACCGAGAGTTTGAAGAACAGCTTCTCTCGAGCAAATTGGTGGTTCGAAGACCTTTCTGTTCTGAGTCCCAATTTGGTTGAAATGCTGGTAAAATCTATGGTCTTTCGGAAGTACAATCAAGTGACCATCAGTCGGTTCCTCTTGTATTACCAGAAGTCAAAGTTTTTCACCGCTTCATCTGATGAGAAACGCCAAGTTCTAGAGATCGTGATCGATGGGCTTTACACTCTTGATCCGAGTTGCATTTCGTGCAAGAGTTTGTTCGGGATTCTTCGAGTGGTGCTGAATTTGAACATAAGCAAAAGTAGCAGGAACAAGTTGGAGTGTATGATAGGTTCTCAAATTGATCAAGCAACATTAGACAACCTGCTCATCCCATCTCCATATGGAACAAGTTATTTATATGATGTGAACCTTGTTCTTAGATTTCTGAAAGCATTTCTACGTGAAGGAGGCTGGCGATTATCACCAACACGAATGAAGAAGGTTGCTAGCTTGATGGATCTGTATATTGCAGAAGTAGCTCCGGATCCCTTTTTAAGATTGTCGAAGTTTCTAGCGTTGGTGGTGGCCTTGCCGGATTCTGCCAGGGACTGTTGGGATGAATTGTACCACGCAATCGACGTTTATCTGGAGGTAGTACTTTGATCTCTTTCATACAAGTTACTCCACTATCATATCTGATGCATTTGCACTAAACATGGTTTTAATAGGTGCATGCAGGGTTGTCTGAAGAAGAAAAATTGAAGATCTGTTGCGCACTCAACTACGAGAAGCTCTCTTCGGATGCTTGCGTACACCTTTCCCAGAATGCGAAATTTCCATCAAAAAACTCGTTACAAGCTCTCGTTTCCCAGCAATTGAAGCTTAAGAACTTACTGCAGGGCACTAAGAACAGTAAACCCGACATGGATTCCCCTTGTAAACTCAATGAAACCCGAGGCAAGGCAAAGAAAGGTGAAGGCAGTGAACAAATTGTTCTTTATTCAGGGAGATTAGACATATCGGGCGACAACGAGAACCTCAGAGCTCATTTACAAGGGATGCAATGGAGGGTGATTGAACTGGAGAAACTCTGCAAGAAAATGCAGGCCCAGATGGCCAAACTCATGAAATCCAAAACACCAACAACTCATAGCACTGCAAGATCCTTGCCCAGGCTTTGTTCATGAAACAAAACTTGCATAATGTTTGTATCACTTAAAATTATTTCCTTGTGTATGTATAGCATTGAGGTATGATTACAGTTCTTTTTTTCTTTCTTTTCTGCATATATTAAGATATGTCATTGGAGAATGAGATCTTGGTTTGTACAGCTATTGAAAAAGAGAAAAAACTTGTTATATGTTTGGTTCCATAAGCAAAAGTTTCTTCAATTTTGTATATATTGTGGTGCCTGTAAGATTGGCTATGTCTCCAAGGTTGGGTCTTTTTCCACAGTCACTCTCACACACTGTGGCAAATCGTAATGCAAGCTGGCAAATAGGCCATAATCTTTTCCAACACCCAATGTGAGCATCTTCATCAACGAGACAACAACTACATTAGTAGGAGAAGAGCTCGAGTTTTATGGGACCGGACTGTAAATTTTAGTAAACTTAAGTGATGCATGTTTTTGTAAAACAGTATTGGCAATGAATTTTTTATTGCCGAGAATGAGTCAAAAAAATTTTAACATCTCTCCTTAGATTCCGAGAAAGGTAAGTTTTAACAGTTGACTTTGATGAAGGTGGACCATGCAATGTGACAGTACATGCATGCACCTCCTCTCGTCTCAAAACAACAAATATAAAAAAAGAGTTAGGATAAAAATAGATTCAACATTAAAATTTTAATACATAGCAAAAGCCACATGATCCACCCAAACAATGAACCGACAAAAGGGCGTGAAGGTGCCAATGCCGTGTAATTTAGATAAAAGTAGCCGCTCGCTCTCACTCTTCTTGGAAGATTATCTGCAGGTTGAATCGGCAGTCAATGCACTATTAAAACCATGTATTCGATGTGGACTAAGCCGAACAACAACACCTAGAGGCATCTTCAACACAAGTGACCGACACTGCCTTGAAGTTTAATTTGTCGCAAAATATATAGAAAAGATTGAGGACCTGCATTTAATACTTAGGTCAAAGTATGTCTCTCTGGAAGAAAATGAGTTGTAATTAGAACCAAGAAAATATGAAGCAGAGAAGGGATTATTTTGCTTAAACGCCACTCTTCTTCCAACTTTCGATGCCATTTCATTTTAGACAGTAAATAAAATCTTCAGAGAGGACACTCGCTTGTTGTGTGTGTACATACCAGTTTATCAACGGAGTTCATTGGATTACTTGTCACGCTAAAGTCGGAAAAGACATTTATTGGAAGCAACAAAGCTTAGATCATAACTTAATTAAGTTCTTAAATGAGTAGATTTTGTTAAGTGATTATATAAATAAAGCTTTCCTTTAGGTGTTTCTTGATTATAATTAAGTTGAAGGGGTCTCGTTTGTGAAAAAGGTAAAATATACTAAAAACTCCTTAAATTACCATTCTTTGTCTAAAGTAGCCCTTATATAATTCTTGTAATTAAATAAGTCTCTAAATTATGATTTTTAGCCATAAAAGTCATGTTAAAAGTGAAAAATATTTTGAATTTTAGGCTCTTATTTTAATTTTTTTGTAGATGTACATTTTAACATTAATATAGAATTTAAAAGAATAATTAAAGTTTTCAAAAGATTAAGTTTGTACTTAAAAAAATTAAATATTTTATTTTTTCTATTTAATAAACTATTCTCATCAAATTCAGGTCAACTTTAAATGCAAATTAGTTCAAAATATTTTTCTTTTAATATTAAAAATCAAGGGCTTTGATGGGTAAAAAAATGTTTTGGACCTAATTAACTATAGTTAATCTTTTCTATAATAGCCCCATTTGTCTGCCTAGATTTTGCATATTATAGAGAGGTGATTGTTATACACCTATAATAATATGTTATTATAGAGAGATAATTGTTGTAAGCTTACCATAGATTTTATATAGTGAATTTCCATCAAATAAAGAAAGTGAAAATTATGTTCAAAAAAGAAAGGAAGTGAGAGTCAAATCAACAAAATTATTTTATGGGCTAAATCTATTTTGTTAGCTATACCCAATTATTTTATGGGCACCGTTCACTTGCTTGTTTCGATATGTCAAGAAATTGAGAAGCACACTTGGAACTTTATTTGAGGATCTTCTTTGTTAGAACATAAATCGACACTTTTAGCTTAGGAAGATTTTTGTCGGCCTGTTGAGAGAAGGGGCCTTGGATTGCGGAATTTAGTTGATTAGAATAAAGTTTTTCTCCTCAAACTTGACTACCAATTGTTGACTAATACAAAGGCGTTTTGGGTTTGCATTCTGCGAAAAAAGTATAGGATGGATGGGATTCTACCATCGTTTATTACGCGGACCAATTGTTTTTTTGTTTGGAGGTCCTTGTCGAAGGTTTGGCCTGAGGTCCTAAATAATGTCATATGGACTATTGGTGATGGTAGAACGATTAATTTTTGGAATGACATTTGGCTAAGATTGCATAGACCACTTAGAGATTTCTATATTGGTACAGGACAACCAGTCGATACATTACGTGTTTGTGATGTTGTGGACAATGCAGGAGATTGGGATTGGGTGCGATTGAGGAGATGGCTTCCTCGTTCGATTTTGACTTATATTGGAATGATGATTCCTTCGTCATCATTAAGTGTGCTAGATCAGTTTATTTGGAAATGGAGGGCAAGTGATAAGTTTTCATCCAAGGAAACATTTAAGAATTTGTACAAAGTTGATTCTGCTGACTCGCCTATTCAATGGAATCTAGTTTGGAAGGCCAAGACGCCCCAACGAGTAAGGGTTTTTCTGTGGCTCCTTTGGCATAATAGGATCCTAACTAATGAGGAAAGATTGAGAAGATATGTGACTACTGATAGCCATTGTCTGCGATGTAGATGTGGTATTGAGACAAGTCTTTATGCAGTAAGGGATTGCTCATTTCCACGTGCAGTTTGGATGACGTTAGTACCACGTCAGAGTCAGGTAATTTTCTTTTCTCTTTCTCTTGAGGATTGGCTGAAATGGAATTTAGAAAATGTAACTGCTTGTTTTGATGATGGGATCCTTTGGAACTCTTTCTTCTCTATTATTTTTTAAGTGCTTTGGAATAATCAAAATTTGTTTGTTTTCTCGGATGGTCATAGTTGTGTGTAAGAACTTGTGAATAAAGGCACAAGCTGGATACGAAGTGTTTTATCTTCGGGACTCGAGCCGTCTTTTTCTCATCCAAAGGCAATAGCTTCACATTGGTCACGTCTTGAGGAGGGTTACGTTAAACTTAATATTGGTGGTGTTGTATTCTCACTAAGGAATTGTGCCTCTATTGGAGGTGTTATTAGAGATGCTAATGGGGAATGACAATGTGGTTTTACAATGACAATTGGAGAAGGTACTATATTTCAGGTGGAAGCAAGGGCAATGCTTGAAGGGCTTCGTTTGACATCGGATAAAGGGTTCCAAAAGTTGGAGTTGGAGTGCGACAATGGCTTGTTGGTTGAAACCATTCTTGCTGGAGGTGTCGTGGATAGCAGGATAACGACAGTAAGGCTGTTACATAGTATGCTTATTCATCCTTGGGAAGTTCGTGTGAGACATATTCCTCGGGCCCAGAATACAGTGGTAGAGTAATTGATAAAACTTGAAAGTCCGAAGTTGATGAGATTTAATTTGATGGAGGATCCCTCGCCGTCGATTAGGGAGCTGCTTATGGTGGAGTCCAATCTGTTTGGTTTGAATTAGAGTACACTTTTTTCTTGCTATTGTTGTTTTTTTATTTACTAAAAAAATAATTTCATAAAATACAAAAATAACACTTTGATTGCACTTAAAAAGAAAATTAATACTATAATATGATAATAGCCAGCTGGTTATGTTTTGAAGCTCATTCATGATAATTTAAAGGGATTGACTAGGACTGAATAAGTTATTTGTAATAGTTTCTACTACCTTTATTTATTAAAAAATAAAAATAAAAGTAGAGAGTATTTTTCAATTCAAATAATTGAATTGGAATCTTCCTTTCTTATAAGAGAAAACTTCACAAAGTTGGTGCCATTGTAAAAAAAAAAAAAGAAAACAATTGTTGTTCTATTCAATTCATATTTTTATAATTATTTCATGTTTTATTTTTATCCTAATTATATAAATTATTTGTAGATGTTTATATTTTAATAATTTAAATTATATAAATAAATTCCATTATATTTTTTATGTTATTTCTTGTTTAGATTATATATTAATTAATTTTACGTTTGTGTAAACTTTACTTATATTAAACTATTGTAAGTTTATGTTTTAATCACTCAACTTTAGAAAATTACAAAATGATCGTTAAACTATTCAAAAGTTTTTATTTAAGTCATTGGACTGTCAAAACCGCTACTGAATGGCCTTTATTGTTCGCCCCGTCTGCACCATTCAAAAGCTCTCCTTCCTTTTCTTTTTTACAATTTAGTTTTTTTTTTCATGAAATAGCTTTTAATATTACGAATCTATGAACCAAAATCCAAACAGCTTTCTGCTTCGTTCTCTCACATAATCATCATATTGATTTGGATCTAAGGTATGTTCTACTTGTCGATGGGTAGTGATCCACCGTGCTAGTCGTAGAATTGTCGCTTGGAGCTCGTTAGCTAGATTAAAAAAAAAACTTAATAGCCCAGTGACTTAAATAAACATTTTTGAATAATTCAGTGACCATTTTGTAACTTTCTGAAGTTGAATGTCCAAATGTAAACTTACTAATAACTTAGTGACATTGGGTGAAGTTTGCCCTGGATTATATCTAGACTTGTTCACGGGCAAGGCTATTGATGGGCGTCGAAACAACAAAAAATAATTCCTACTAAAATAACTCTAAATAGTAGTAAATAGTAGTAGTAAGATCGAGCCCACAGAGATTGGATGTCGTAATCAACTTCTGTATTCACTTATGAACAGAATATTCACCGTGTCAAGGGTCGTGGCAAGAGTCGTGCCCATGAATCTAAACGTACCTGCAACAAAAATAAACAAGTAAATCGGGAGTTTGAGAATGTTCTAAGAAAGTAAATAATCTAATCAGCTTAAATAAACAATTGATGAATATTGAAAATAAATGTAAATTGGAAACAAATTCAGAATTTTACAAACAAAAATAATAAGCCTTAACCTTAGATTTGGTAAATTCCGTGTTAAGAATCGATCTTCGAAAAATTAATCTTCTCCTCCAAACGATAAGCTGGTTATAGCAGTTAAGAACGTCCTAATCACCAATTCTTCCTCTCGTAACTGGTCCCGGTACGACCTGCAAAGCAACCCTTACTGATTATCTAACCGGGATACACGTGTTCCCAATTCAAGATTTCGGCAGCTTTGCACTTTGAAGAACCCAACTCGAATTAACGGCCTCAACCGCGTGGGTCGTTTAAACCCGATCACTTCCTCCTCGATTTGTTCTCGGAGATCCGAATACAGCACGGCCGACTCGTTTCTCCAACTGTCAGCAAACACTACTTCAACCCAACGTGCACTTTTTGACTTGAAATAGAGTTAACCTTAAGGGATGAGTTGTAAATCCCAATACTTAGGAAAAATATGAATACCGATTATAAGGATTTTTAGCATGAATACTTATCTCACGATTCTCGACCATAAAGAACACCGGCCTAAAGCTAAGATGGAATTTAGTATAGCATGGGTTTAATCCTGCTTGTAGGTTGTGAAATGTGATTGGATTTGTATGAAATATGGTGGAAGTTGGGAAAAACAAGTACTTGGAAAGCAATTAGGCCAATTTTAAAAGAACAAATAAATGTAAATGGAACAACATAATATCCACGCCCAAATTGAAAGAAAAGAAAGAAACAATTTAATTCTATTCAATTCGAAATTGGAGTAGGAATGTAGAATTAAGGGATGATTTTCCAAAGAACACTAAGGCACTATTTATATATATATAATTTACTATTTTTGGCCTTAGCTAATTTAATATAAAATTAAAATAAAATCAAAAATAAAATAAAATAAGATTTTCTATTTTTGGCTTTTTACAAAGTCAAAAATTTTAATAAGTCCTTAGCTTTCTCCATATGTTTGATTTGGCCTCATTTTGTTGATTTTGTTTCAATTTGGTTCTTTTCTGCTCGTTTTTTACTCTTAGCGTCCCAATTGCATTCTTGACAAGATTAAAACATAAAAGTACTAATTAGCAGGGATCAAATTAAAAAATAAACCGAATTTAAACACAAAATAACATGCAAATTAATATGTTATCAGCTAATCGTCTGAAATTTGGTAAGGTTTGGGTAAAAATATTAGGCCTGAAAAATGGGCTTGGGGAAAAAATTAGGCCTGTTTAAAATACGGGTAAAGCTTGGCCTTGAACATTTAAGGCTTAAGCTTGGTCTGACCTAATCCGTTTTTAAACTTATAATACTTTATATTATGTTATTTTTATATATTATATAATTTATAACATATTTAAAAAATAAATCTATACGAAATATATATTATTACCCTAATATAAACATTAAAATAATGTTAAGATGTCTATATAAAAAATTTTAATAAATAAAAAATATTAAATTAAAATAATATAAATATTTTTTAGAAAAATTTTAAAAATAATATAGACAAATCTAAAATAAGATTGAGTTAATTTTTTACAAATATTAACGAGTTTCAGTAAAATTTTTATCCTTATATTTTATACCACATCGAAACAAATATAAAATATATTAATATTATATCGATATTGTGTAATTTATGTTATGAATTGAATTGGAGTTTGGGAGTCAATTTTGAGGACTGCAACTGGTGAAGAAACCACTGTTTTGGGCCTAACAAGGCTTAAACAGTGTTAGGATCTGGGAATTGAAACCCCCGAACCCTCGTAAACCCTTTTTGCTTCTTTTCCTCCTCTTACTGGTTTTTTCTTCTCTTTTCTTCTCAGTTCTCCCACCGCCAAGGCCGTTGATTTTCGCCGGATCTGATCCATATCCAGTGTCGGATTCCGTGTCGAAACCGATACGGCACCCCTAACTGCCGATTCCGTGTAACGGAGAGGTAAACCCTTGTTTTTATTTAGAAACTTGTTACATTTAAACTGCATCTTCATTGGGTTTTTATTTTAATATTTATAATCTCTGTATTCTCAAACTCTTGAATATTGTGGAAAACGTATGGCAGATGGCGGAGCTGGCAATTGACAAACATGTTAAGTACATCTTATCTGTTGAAAAGGTAGTTCATCGAACTTTTGTTTTTCATTTACAATTTCAAATTCATTTCTATCGCAGTTTTTAGGTTTTGTTTACGTGAAGTTTATGATTTTGAGGTTGTTTATTGGTAGAACAAGGATAGTTTTGAATCGGTGTTGATGGACCATCTTAGAATGAATGGTGCATATTGGGGATTAACAGCCCTAGACCTTCTGGGGAAACTTGATTCTGTTAATGTAGATGAAGTTATTTCATGGATCCTGAAGTGCCAACACGAATCTGGTATCTCCTAAAGCTCATGTTGTCAGTGTAAATAAAAAACAATTTATATTTAAGTTAATTGGATCATAAATCATAATAGGAAAGGAGGTTGATGGTACTTTCTCATTCAGGTGGTTTTTCTGGCAATATTGGGCATGATCCGCATATACTGTATACGCTTAGTGCTGTACAAGTGCTTGCCCTATTCAACAAGCTAGATGTTCTTGACATTGATAAGGTTGCAACTTGTATCCTGTCATATATTCTTTTGATGAAATTATTTGCTCATCGTTGGGGAGTTTATGTTATTTTGTTATAATTATATTCTCTTCACTGGAGAGTTCTATTATTATGTTATGATTATCTATTTTTCAGAATTGTTTTAAAATGATTTGCATAACTTTGATTGATGCTGTTCCTAATTTTGTTGACTGGTTATGGTTGGCTTTATGAGAGTATAGTGTCTTCATGTACTTTTTGTTTTGCTCAAGTCTCTAAGTTAGATATTACTGGGTTGCAAAATGAAGATGGATCCTTTTCAGGCGACATGTGGGGTGAGGTGGATACGCGGTATATGTTCTTCCGCAATTATATTTGTTTTATATCTTTGTCTAATTTATTTTCTGGTTTATTACTTTTAGATGTAAATCCTCTTTTTACCAAATTGGTTTGATTGGTTTAGGTTCTCTTATATTGCCATCTGTTGCCTTTCAATATTATGTTGTCTGAATAAAATCAATGTTGAGAAGGCTGTTAGCTATATTCTGAGTTGCAAAAACCTAGACGGTGGCTTTGGATGCACACCTGGTGGCGAGTCTCATGCAGGGCAAAGTATGTTAATCTCGTTGATCATTTGGACGTGTACATTTTTACTTACATACTCATAATGAAGATAGCTTATTTTTTATGGTTTTAGGTTTATTTACTAATGAGCTTAAGATACAGCACTCTTAACAACAATGATAATCTTTGTTGAAAATGTGTTGATATTATTTATGCATAATGACTGTAGTTTTCTGTTGTGTGGGAGCTCTTGCTCTTACGGGATCTCTGCATTATGTTGATAAGGACCTTCTCGGGTGGTGGTTATGTGAGAGGCAAGTCAAATCTGGAGGTCTTAATGGCCGCCCCGAGAAGCTCCCTGATGTGGGTATTTCGTTGAAGTTTAAACACAATCTTTATCCTTAGTTACCTCTTCTCACTGTGATGTTGCCGAATCTTTTTTAGGTTTGCTACTCATGGTGGGTTCTATCTAGCTTGATCATGATTGACAGAGTTCACTGGATAGACAAGGAAAAGCTTGTTAAGTTCATCTTGGACTGTCAGGATGTGGAAAATGGTGGAATTTCAGATAGACCTGATGATGCTGTTGATGTCTACCATACATATTTCGGAGTTGCTGGTATCTACTGCCATTCTGCCCATTCGTTGGCCATTGTTTTATTTATTTGTTTTCATGAATTTAACATGCGTAATTCCGTTTATGATGCGCGCTATTGTTGTAGGACTCTCACTTCTCAATTATCCAGGACTGAAAGCCATTGATCCAGCTTATGCATTACCTGTCGATGTCGTAAATAGAATTTTCTTTAGTGGATAATTGGTATTTCCTTTCGTCCCTCTCAGCAATTCCATGTCTTTTCGTCGTTCCTCCTGTTAAATGCCAAAATGTATTGAACTTTGTACTGTGAGAATCCATGCCCATGGTCATTACATTTTCTTCTGTGACTGAATGCATAATTTTCACTGTCAAACTTAGATTCTTGCCACTGTAATAACAACTATTTTATCAATAATGTATAGGTGGATGTACAACTGTCTTTCGAACCCCGGTGTTTGGCCATTGGTCGAGGGTGTTCATCTCATACCCACGATCGAGGGTTTGAATCACAAGAGTTGCTTGTTAGTTGTGTGTGGTAGTAATCTGCTCCTGCTAGTGGTGAGTTGTACCAAAATATTTCAGTTACATATAATGGATCAATATACACCTAAATAGATTGGCATTAGTCAAAATGAATCGAAATGCATCAGAATTGTTTAGTAACCAATATGGTATTGACTACCATGGTATTAATGATGTAGCTCAACTGAATCTGGGGAAAGAAAATATAAAATAATTATCCTTGTGTTAATGTAGTTAAATACTAAATTCAACATATAAAGCTATTTGAGACGAATGTTACATGTAGGGGCAAAGGGGTTCGGTTAATAATTGAGGTGAATTTCTAGGATAAATCTCAAAGCTATATATCAATTATGATTTAATATGCAATTGTTTACATGAATTTTGATCTGATATAATTCTTTTAAATTATAGATATAACATCATTTTATGTTTATATATTGTATACATAAATAATTATATTTATCTAATATAAAGTAAATTGGTTTATTTATTTCTTTAAATGTGTATGATTAAATTAAAATTAAAGTTTTAAGTATATATTTGAACCACAATTAAAGTTTCACATGTATAATTGTACCAAAATAAAATTCATACATACAATTAAAGTTGATGCATAATTTTAAGATTTTTCCCTTCAAATTATGAAGTCATAAACTGTTAATCAAATCAAAATTCATTATTAATCAATTAAGCTAAGTTAAATTATTTGCAATTAATTTTAGTTAATATTTTTACTAAAACATTAAAAACATACTAAAATCAAACTTTAATTATGGTGAAAGCATTAATAAATTTTCAAATATAAAAATATAAACATACTAGAGGTTTAAAACAAGTAAAAAAGACATCCAAACTTAATATAAGTAGACCTAACTTATAATCAAAATAATATTTAAATATAAATTTCGGTTATCCAAATAAACAAATTATTTTCATCTAACAAATAAAATTTAATAAATAACTGGAGTCTTATTAAAATTGGTTAGAATGATGTGACCAACTGCCCTTTCTTTCCATTGGAGTTTTCCGGCCTTTTTATTAAACTAACCCCAAAAAATTAATTAATTATCAAAATAACCCACCTTTTTAATTAAATACCAAAATGACCTAAAAGCTACAGTAAATTTAGGTGGAGCCAAATTAAATGGCTCCACCAAGTTGCCACGTCAGCATAGGGGATTAAAAAATAATTTTTTGGTGGAGCCATTTTGAATGGCTCCTCCTGTATAAAATACAAGGGAAATACTATAAAATCTAAAAAATTGAGGGCCTTTAAAACAAATTTCCAATTTTTGGTGGAGCCATTTGAAATGGCGCCACCGCCTTTACAGCTTGTTTTTTTTTTTTAATTTTGTCTTTTTTTTTTTTACTTTTTCATGTATTTAAAAAGTTAAGGGCCTAAAAAGTAATTTTCCCTTTTTTGGTGGTGCCATTTGAAATGGCGCCACCACCCTCCTGAAACTTTTTTTGTTTTACTTTCATATTAATTTCTTATTTTATTTTATTTATTAAATTTATATTATTAATTTTAAAAAATTTGTAATGTATATTTTTTAATTATTTTAAATATTATATTTTTTACTTTTTTCAAGTTTTTGAAAAGTTTAGGGGACTTAAAAGCAATTTATCCTTTTTTTGTGGTGCCATTTGAAATGGCGCCACCCCTATGACACTATTTTTTTTGTCTTTTTCTTTTTTTCCTTTATATTACTTTATTGTTTTATATTAGTTATTTATTTTATTTTATTTTATTAATTTTAAAAAATTTGTAATGTATATTTAAAATGTTGTATAATATATTATTTAAAATTTTAAATAATTTTTTTAACTTTAGATATATATATATTTGAAATTATTTCTTTATAAATTTTAAATTTATTGTTCAAATTGCTTTTGAAATTATTAGTTTTATAATAATTAAAATGTATGTTTAATCTTATATTAAATTTACATAGAATTTTTTAAATTAAAATTTTTAATTTTTTCTTAATTTATTTGAAGTTTTATATATTTTCTTATTTTAGTTGTTTATTTAACTTGAAAAATTGCTTTTAAGTCCCCCAAACTTTTCAAAAACTTGAAAAAGTAAAAATATAATATTTAAAATAATTACTAAAATATATCTAAAGTTAAAAAATTTATTTAAAATACTATTTAAAATTTTTAAAAATATATTATAAAACATTTTAAATACACATTACAAATTTTTTAAAATTAATAATATAAATTTAATAAATAAAATAAAATAAGAAATTAATATAAAAGTAAAACAAAAAAAATTTTCAGGAGGGTGGTGGCGCCATTTCAAATGGCACCACCAAAAAAGGAAAAATTACTTTTTAGGCCCTTAACTTTTTAAATACATGAAAAAGTAAAAAAAAAAGACAAAATTAAAAAAAAAAACAAGCTGTAAAGGTGGTGGCACCATTTCAAATGGCTCCACCAAAAATTGAAAAATTGTTTTAAAGGCCTCTAATTTTTTAGATTTTACAGTATTTCTCTTGTATTTTATACAGGTGGAGCCATTCAAAATGGCTCCACCATGGCTCCACCAAAAAATTATTTTTTAATCCCCTATGCTGACGTGGCAACTTGGTGGAGCCATTTAATTTGGCTCCACCTAAATTTATTGTAGCTTTTGGGTAATTTTGATATTTAATTAAAAAAGTAAGTTATTTTGATAATTAATTAATTTTTTTGAGTTAGTTTAATAAAAATGCCGAGTTTTCCGCTCCCACATGTATTGGAACATGTTAATGCAATGATACAATTATTATTGCTTTTTCAAGAATGGACACAAGAGAGGAGTCGCGTTCATGTCAATTTCTACCATTTTTATGCAATTATCTGACACTTAGATGGGGTTTTTCTCCAATGACCCACACACCAACACTATCATTTTTGAGTATTTAATTAGTCAAGTTTATTTAATCAAACTTTGATATATATTAAGTAGTTTATAAATTTAATTATAGGTAAAATCGTAATTAATATATATTCGAGTAATTTTAACTAGAATCAATTTAATATAATATATAATATATTAAAATTTAAAATATATCTAAATAAGGTTCGTATATTATTTACACATGGTGAAATTCAAGCTTATTGCAAGATCTTTCGTTGACATTATAATACAAAAAAGAAGTTATTTTTGTTTAATTTGACTACAAGTATTAAATTTTGATATAAACTTAAAATGCTTTAATTTTAACATTTTCTATAATGTTTATAAAAAAATATAATGCTGGCAATATTTTCATTAATAATATTTATTTAATATAAAATATTGTTTTAATTATTTTTTAATATTTTTCAAATTTAATTTACTTGTTATTTTTAATACACATTTCTTATTACTATATTATTAATAAAATACGAACAATGCATATCAATATGAATAATGTTGTACTAATAAATTAAATTGATCTAAGTATTTAAAACTAATAATTCATCAATGTTAATTTCAAAAATTTTACTTAAAACATAAAAATATTATTTTTAGAAAAATATAGATGCTTAGATTATTTAGAAAATTATGGTTGGTTTTTTTGGAAATTTACAAAAATAATATTAAAATAATAGTTTATTATACAAACAATATATACCCATTTTTTTTACCCAAATAAATGTTTTGAATAGTAAAAGAAATTTGGGTTTCCCAATACCCATTGGTGCCTTAGAAAACCCAAAAAAAAAAATCATATTAAAAAAAAGTAAAAGTCTTAAAATTATAATTTTAAAAAATAAAAAGTTTATGGAAAATAAAAACTCTTTAAAACTCAAAAAAAATAAAAAGATTTTTTAAAAGTATAAAAAAGTTTTAAAATTTAACGTTATCTAAATCAAACCAAATCAATTGGACCAAAAATTAGTAGAGTGTTGGATTGATGAGAGGTAAAAACAAAGTAGTCAGTACCGCATCAGTGGGCACACCATTTTTCTACTGGAATTGGTACGTACCAATACCGATCTATTTCGGTGTACCATTTCAAAATTATCGATTTTTAAAAAAATATTAAATATATAAAATGAATTAGATTAATCAATTTAAAATATAAAAAATATTTATCAATAAACTTCACAAATAAAATTTCACCATTTAACAAATCTAAAATATATAAGTAAAAAAATATCACACATTAAACAACAAAATTATCTACAACATTATTTAAAAAAAATCTACACTAACATCATTCCATACTAGTATATAAAATGAAAGTTTAATAAAATATACATAAAAAGTTGTGTTCGTGAAATATTTAGAAATTTTCTTTTTCTCTTATGTTTGCTTGTTATATAAATTTTTTATTTTTTATTTATTGATTTTGCATTTTAAATTTCAAAGTTGCTCATTTATCTTGATTAAAGTTTAAATTTTAAATTTGATTAATAATTTTTTTTCTGTAGTTGGTAAAAATTAATTTCAACTATTTTTTAACATTATTCATGCATCGACCAATGCGTAATGTTTCTCTCGATGCAACTGAAATTGACTAGAATAAGCTAGTGCAACTAGTATGGACTTGTAACACCCCCTACACGTATTCGTCGCCGGAATAAGGTACGAGGTATTATCGGAGTTTACAGAGCTTTTTTTCATTAAACCGAGTCAATTTACTATTCATATTCCGAACGTAATTATAATGTCCCTCTATTGGGCTCTCGATGCCCAAAACATACATTAGAAACTATTCGGGACTAAATATGGATCATAGGGAATTTTTCGCATAATCCCAAATTTTTTTCTCTATGACAGGGGTCACACGCCCATGTGCTATAAGGACACGCCCGTGTGGTTTAGGCTGTGTGACCAACACACCCATGTGACTTACCTCGCTCCAAGCTGTGTGGCTTCACACACCCGTGTCCTTAGGCCTTGTAACTCTCTGATTTGCAACTCATGAACAAATTGATCTCACACAGCCAAGGCACATGTCCGTATTGCTAGGCCGTGTGGTTAATTTTTATTTTCGAATTAGGTGCAGGATTCACACGGCCGTATCATACGCCCGTGTATCCAGGCCGTGTACCTCACATGGGTAAGGCACACGCCCGTGTGGGAGCCCGTGTGCTCGATCCTAGGCATTCTGTTTTGCAATTTCTGGATACAGGGTACACACGGCCTTGACACACGCCCATGTGTCTATCCGTGTGGACAAAAACAAGGCTATATCCAAGCCTCATTTCTCACCCAATTGGTCTTTTACTTACATCAGCATTTAAATATGGTCAAGATTCAATTTATATGGTTAAATATTTAAATTTATCAATCAACTATTCATATATATATAGACATATTCATAAATTTTTATAGCATTTTTAACCATCATCTTCTTGTATTTCAGATAAATACTTGTAATCATACATAAGTATGCAATACGCTCGCCAATTTCATAATTCCATGTATTTACCGTTTTTCATATTTATCCCATTGAATTCCTCGGAATTTTGATGGATTTCCTATAGTACACTCATGGTGTACAATCTCATTTAACCGTCAATTCGTACACATATATACATAAGTCCTTTTCAAGGAGCACACTCCCGCGAACCTCATTTCTTACAGCAGGATTACCAGTCCAGACTAAATCCCCTGTAAGAGAGAACACTCCCGTGAACCTCATTTCTTACAACGGGATTACCAGCCCAGGCTAAATCTCTTGCAATGACAAATACTTTATAGAGCTTTGTCTGGATTACCAGTCCAGGCTAAATCCAGACTCACATTTACTTTGGATTACCCGTCCGGGCTAAATCCATTTCACACGTATTCTTCGAGAGGGCTTATATCAAGATCACCCGTCCGGCCTAGATCCTTTTCACACATATTCTTCGGGAGGGCTTATATCAGGATCACCCGTCCAGGCTAGATCCTTTTTACCGTCAAATCCTTTTCAGTGATCCACCGAATTCCATTCCACTCCATTCATCACATAAACATACATTTCAAACATTTAAGAATACAATTCAAGTTACACAAACTTACAATTCGATTCTTATACCATAACGATAATCTTAATTTCATAATAAATATTTGAAATAAAACATTATATAATTTCTAATTCAATGTTTCTCGCTTATAATCGGGCATGTGATCAATTTATACACAAGTCATTCATATATTTTCCTCCTCCTCCTCTCCATTCCACATCCTTAATGTATATATCACGCTTATATGTAACATTATCTATAATTTCATTATTTACTTATATGTATATTCAAAGCTGTCCATCTTTTTCATAGTCACTAAATTATTTTTATCTTGAGCTATAGAACTCCAAATTAAGATCTGCTTGATGTTTTTGAAACTAGATTCATATATCCTTCTACCATAAAAATTTCAGAATTTATAGTTTAGCAAATTAGTATAGTAAAATCTTCAAATTTATCCCTGTTCTGCTGTTTGATAGTTTTGACATTTGCTTACTAAAAATTAATTATCTCTTAACACAGAATTTGATTGATATTACCATTTGTTTCTCTTGAAAATAGACTCATTAAGAATTTAAAAATATAAATTTAAGCCCCTAATTACTTTTCTCCAATTTTTCATGACTTTCCAAAATTTATTATATCTCATGATTTACAATTCCATTGCTTACACCGTTTCTTCTATGAGTAACTAGACTCAATAAGCTTTAATTTCATATTTTATTCATCCTCTAATTTGATTCCCACAATTTTTGGTGATTTTTCAAAGTTAGACTACTGCTGCTGTCCAAAACTGTTTTAGTGCAAAATGTTGATTACTATTTTTCCCCTAAACTTTTAATACATGACAATTTCATCCCTAGGCTCGAAAAATGAAATTTTTGCAATTTAATCCTTAATCCAAGCCTAATTATTCTCATACATACCAATCACAGCCCATGAATTCCATGAAATTTCAGAATTTTCCATAAATTCAATACTTTTCAATTTAACCCCTAAAATATGTTTTCATCCAAAATTCTTTAATAAAACACTTTAAACATCCATTAACATCTAAATTTCATCATAAAATAATAGAAATGATATGAACTTATCAATGGTAACTTCCAAAATTTTCAAAAAAATTAAAAACTAATAGAATACTAAGTTGGACCTAATTGTAAAAGTCCAAAAATATAAAAATTTCAAGGAAAAAGCAAGAATTGAACTTACTTGAAGCTAAAATATGAAAGACCAGCTCAAAACCCTCTTTGATGGCTGTTTTTGACAGAAAGTTGAAGAAGAAATGGCCTAGAAATCATTAAAATCAACTTTGGCCATATAACTTTGTTAAAATTCCAATTTTGTCCTTTTCACATAAAAATCTTTGATTTTTTTCACGGTATACCGCCTCAGCCATTTTAAAATGGTCTATTTTCCCTTTTAGTCCTTCCTTATTTAATGGTTAAGCTATTTAATCACTTTAGCAAGTTTTGCACCTTTTCAATTTAGTCCTTTTTATCAAATTGACTACCGAAATGTTAAAATTTTCTAACGAAATTTTAATACTACCTTACTGACACTCCGTAAATATTCATAAAAATATTTATGGCTCGGTTTATAATACCGAGATCTCAATACCTCTTTTTCTCAATTTCTTAACCAAATAAATCTTTATAAAACACAAGTTACTATTTCAAAAATATTTTAAAAGCTACATTTTGCTCGTAAATATTAAATAATATAATTTACAAGTTCATTTTTCGGATTTGGTGGTCTCGAACCACTATTTCCTACATCGCTAAAATTTAGGCTATTACATGACGAAATTTTAATACTACTTTATTGACACTCCGTAAATATTCATAAAAATATTTATGGCTCGGTTTATAACACCGAGATCTCAATACCTCTTTTTCTCAATTTCTTAACCAAATAAATCTTTCTAAAACACAATTTACTATTTCAAAAATATTTTAAAAGCTACATTTGGCTCGTAAATATTAAATAATATAATTTACGAGTTCATTTTCTGGATTTGGTGGTCTCGAACCACTATTTCCTACATCGTTGAAATTTGGGCTATTACAGGACTGGAATTTACACTGGTGTAGAAAAGAGAAGTGACCGTTCTGTTTTATTACTGGAATAATGCACATCGGCCCGTGCAACTAAAATTGATGTGAAACCAACTATATTGGTTAAAAAGTTGATTGAACTGCCAATTTCTGATCCAATTAGTGTAACCTCCCCAACCTGGCTTAAATGTTAAGCCCGAATTCGGAAGATTATAGTAGCCACCGAAATGGCCTAACAAAATTATCGGAGCTTTAAAAGCAATTCCATTTAGAACATTTATGGTGCTTTTTAAAGAAAACTTAGCGGGTTTCAAAAAGATTATAACTTAGTTTCAAAACTAGCTGTTTATAATGATTAATTTCTAAAAAGTGGTTGTCAATTTAAATGTTTTTCAAAACCTATTTACGTAATAATGCAACGGAAAAGTAATACTCAACATAGTTATTGTGAAAAATATAACGTCGGTAATGATAAATATTTCGCAAATAAAATAAAAATAAAAATAAAGAACACACAGATTTTACCTGGAAAACCTTTCGGGAAAAAACCACGAGCAGAGGAGAAGAAAATTCACTATGTCGAATTCAAATCAATTACAAGAGGAATAAACTATGTCTATTTATAGGCTTGTAAAGCCACATTCTAATAGGAGTGTAGTAAGATTGAAACACCTTATTCTAATCAATATCAAATAGATGGAGTTTAATAAGGTTTAAAAAAAACCTTATTTAAAATAAAATAAAAGAAGTTTAGTTCTATAGGGATTCTTCTTTTATTTTATTTTACCATTTTATTTAAATAAGGATTTGGGTCACTTAATTCTAACAGTTATAATGAAAACCAAATTTTATACATAAATAATTAAAATCCATATTTCAACATCCTAAAATCAAATTAAATGACATGCATGCTATAAAAACCCAAATTCTAAGTTGCATGCCAAAATTCAAAATAAAACAATACATTCTCTATATAATAATAATATCAAATAATAAACCTAAGATATTGTATTAAAAACAAATCTGAACTGAGACCCTCCGAATGCCATGTTCACGTCCTAACCTGCACTACAGCAAAACAGACTTTTAGCGGCGTTTTTTTTGGCCTTTAGCGGCGTTTATAAGCGCCACTAAAAGTGTTCATGCGCTTTTTGGGCCCATAAAAACGCCGTTAATACAACCGCACAAATTTTTGCAGCGTTTTATGTGAAAAAACGCCGCTAAAGACCATGACTTTTAGCGGTGTTTTTATCACAAACGCCGCTAAAAAGTCATGGTCTTTAGCGCGCTTATTATAAAAACGCCGCTAAAAGTCATGGTCTTTAGCGGCGCTTTTATAAACACGCCGCTAAAAGTCATGGTCTTTAACGGCGCCTTCATGGAAAACGCCGCTAAAAGTCATGGTCTTTAACGGCGCCTTCATGGAAAACGCCGCTAAAAGTCTTGGTCTTTAGCGGCGCTTTTATGAAAAACGCCGCTAAAGGTCCTAAAAATAAAAAAATAAAATATTATAAAAACGCCACGAACTCCATTCCCAAAAATTAAAATGGCTATTAGATGTCAATTTTCAATATACATGTCAAAGCATAATACATACATAAACAAATATGCACTATTTGACCTTCTCTCGATAGAATAAAAAGCAAGACTTCTTCATGGCGGCAAGAACAACAAAGATGCATATCGAATGACTTCCATCCCAAGGGATTCAACCTTTTTCTCCTCAAACAATTCGGATGCACGCTACGATATTGCGCTTATCCGACACAAGATGAACCCCAATCATTAAAGGCACGAAGCCAAATACACATCTTAAGGCAGTGCAAATGGATACTTGCTATAATTATGCAACACAACAAAGTAATATGTTCCAAAGAAATGCTTACAATCTTTGATGCAAATATTTCCCCACAACTGTCAAGTTTCATCATTTTACTTAAGAAAAGAAATCGAGAACCATTTTACTTATTATAATAATAACAACAATAGAGAAACTTGTAGAACTACAAAATCTACAACAGAGTGGCATTTTTAAGTGCTTATTATATACCTACTTGCCAGGAAACAGATCTGAATAACAAGGAGACTACAAGCAAAAACCTGAAAGTCTTGAGATTGTCGTCTACCCTTCCCAAAAGATGTCTGCAATGCATCAGCCACAAATTATTTTTCTTAATTGAATAATTGGGCAATAAACAAGAAAACCGAATTCAAGTAATACAAGGAGATAGGGTAGGGAGCTCATAACCACTGCAAAAATAATGTTTAAAGTACTTCTACTGTAAGTAAATAATGAGAAAAAGTAAATGAGAAAAAGTTGACCTGATTACGTTCATAAAGCATGTGATTCTTAGTAAAATATTTGTATGTATCCCGTCCTTTGGCAAGCATGCCTTGTTCAATGGGACCAATGATTCCAATTACCCTTGCAAGTAATGTCGCAGGAGAATCATTTTGGAAGAGGACCTACACCATCATTAAAACCAAATTGTACCATAAATTAATAAGACATGAGTTGCAAGAAATAGGTGATTAGAAACGGTACTGACACATCCTGCACTTGAGGCTACAGAGAAATAAAATGGACGAAAAAGAGGGGGAAACATCTCTATTTCCAAGCATATTATCCAAAAATATATTAAAAAAGTGGTAAAGTGAAAGAATATGCATTTCGGTAACATTAATAATGAAGTTTTTGCCAGTAGAACGGGCCAACTTATAGCAATAGATTTAATGCATAAAAATCTAAATCTTATACCATAACATACAAAAAAATTTCAATTGGTCAAGTTTGAGCCAAATTATGTCAGGAAACCTGTATGCAGACAAGTTAACAACTCAATCAGCTAGTCTTCCTGATGTTTTGAACAAGAGACAAACTAAGGAGAAGTGCCGAATTTTTAGTCCATTCAACATCTATAGGTGAGGACATCACTGAATGGGATTAAGAAAAGGTCTTAAAATCAAATATACAAGATACCTTTTTTTTAGCAGCCAGTAAGTTTAAAATCAAATTAATGTACAGTCACAGTGTAATGGATGCCTTTGTGGGCAAGACAAGAAGTCGAAAGTGTCAAAGATAGAGAGAAGATACAAAACTTTATTTTAGTAATATTCCTAATTAGAATAATTTATTAAGCAACTATTTTATTTTAGTTTCCTTAGTTAATAACATTTCCAAAAGTTATGAGTTAAGAAAATCTTCAATATAATGTAGACATAGGAAGCAAACACTAATTGATGTCAAAAGGACGCCAATACTTACATTGCCAGTACAGCGTTCAGCCAAGATACAGCCAAGTGACCAAACATCTATCTTCTTGTCATATGGAAGTCTTAGGATAACCTCTGGTGCACGATAGGACCTGGATTGAACATAGGAGCACAACTGATCTGTCTCAAAACAACTGCTCCCGAGATCAATGATCTTCACCTCACACCTACTATAGCTTTTCACTAATATGTTTTCTCGCCGGATCACAATATATTAGGCCCAGTGCCATGCAAAAAAGCGGAGAGCCTCCAAACATTGAATAGTAATCGATCGCACAGAGGAATTGAGGAGAAGATTATATAATAGTGAGACATACATTAAATACACTTCTATATAAAATGACTTTCCAGAGACTCGCAATCTTGGCATTGTGAAGTAAACCTCTCCACCGCATTCCCTATTAAATTTATGAAACTCATATAAGTTTGCCTTGAGAAGTTCACGGACTATTAGCAAATGCTCCTGGAAAATAAAGAAGACTGTGTTTAATCATGTGCAGGATACCATATCCATTGGCCAATAGATAAACTACTACACCAAAGAGAGAAAATCATTTATGCTAAACATGCCAACCTTGAACTTTTACAGATAAAAACCATTTGCCTTTGGAAGCCGGACATATGATCGGAACAAAGTTCCCAATAAATGTACACATCCAATACAAACATGCAAGAGAAAAAAATGAAAATACCCAATACGTAATAAGTGAAATTGCAAAAATAGAAAAAACCCAAAAGATCTTATTATCGGACATTAAAAACCAATATGAATATTGAACTAACTGCGTGCATGTGCGGGGGGGTAATCACTCACCAAAGCCTCTGCTCACAAGTACAATTTATGGCATTCTGCAAGAAGATGAACATACTCTTTCCTTGGTGCTTTGCTTTCAATTTCCTCTAATATAGGCTTAAGTCGCAAATGTTTAAAAATGTTAATTACCTCTCACGATATTAATATTTCCAAATAAATTGACAATGACAAATAAAACCAAGTAAAGAAAAAAAAGATATATACCGCTCATCGTGAGAATCTTTCAAAAAAGATGAAATGGAACCTCCCGAACTATCGGTTTATATTGATAATAATTTTTATTTTTATTTTTATTATATTTAAAATATTATATTTTTCAATATTTTTAACAATTGAAATGGATATAATTTTTCAATTTTTCAATATTATACAAAGTTATACAAAGGATTGTTTTTCTTCTCATTTCGTGTGTAAAATCGGTTTAATCAACCGTGCACTATATTGATATGAGTTGATCAAATGGAATGGGTATAAAGAGATGACACTCGATCACAAGAACCAAATAAACGAGACAAATATTTTCATAATCAATGTAGCAACATATTGCAAGATCATTCTTCCATCCAAGAAGAAGAAAAGTCTAAATGTAGCAACATATCGAATTGAAGAGCAAAATATTGAGGTACGAATCGCCAGAATATGACACTCAAAGCAAGAGATTCTCAAGAAAGCTTTATTGCATTGTACAAAGAAGGATCACGAGACCATTTGGCACAATATTAGTTGTTTGCTTTCAGATGCACAATCAATTTTCTTTCGATTGATGAGTTCATTGCAACAAAGTAATATATTTGGGGCAAGGCTTGCCCCATTGCGGAATTAAATTTTTTAATGTATGCCTTACAAAAAGAGCACCTAGGCACACAAGGCATGTATGCCTCATTAAATGGGCCTCGCTTTGAAAGGTCCGAGGCATTTTTGTTGAATGTCGCAAAGGCACAGACGCACCTAGGTACATGCCTTGACAACACCGACCCTACCATTCACCTCAAACAAGGGACCCAAATTTCATCCATCCATGCAACAAGTAAATTATATATGGTAACTATATACCACAAATTCAAATTCAAAGCTAAAAATACTACCAAATATCCCTATCTCCGGACAAAACGCAAAAACACAAACAATGGTCAAACAAAAATCATATATACAAAGAAAAACAATGTACACGCAAAAGCAGTGGAAAGCACATAACCAAAAAATAAAAATAATAATAAACATAAAAGAAGAGGTAAATTTGAAAAGTTACCCTCATACGATCGTAACAAAATTGAGGGAGTGATGAGCTTATATTTAGGAGCCTCGGATAAAAGCTTATCATAAGTAGCCCTGGTCAAACAACACCATGTTGTTCACCTTCTCCTTTTGCTTTCCCTTGCTCCACTTCATTAAAAATAAAGGAAACCCGGTTCATATATAACTCTAAAAAGCATAAAAATCAAAACCCATTAAATGAATTTTAAAGGATAAATGACCTTCTTCTTTTGCTTGCCACCACCAGACTTTGCAGGCTTGGAAGAAGGTGGAGGGGCCTTGTCTTTCTTTGGTGCCTACAAAAAGAACACAAAAAAATTAGAAAAAAGAAAGGGTTTGGATTGAATAATGAAGAGATGAAGATAATTGGATGAACGTACCATCCGATCTGCTCAAACCTCAAAGTGAAGAAGAAGAAATTGGGAGAGGCGCAGTTTAGGGTTTGGATTTTGTTGAAAAATGAGAGCATTTTAACTATAAGGGGGGGTGTTTGCCCTAGATTTGGTACGGCGCCGTTTTTCTGAAAGCCCTATTTATATTTTTGTAAGATATTTCACTGAAAGCCCTATTTATATTTATATGTAATTACAGTAATTTTGATCAGGATGAGTAAGAAAAATTGAAAATTGACCTAAATCGAAATATTTCCGCGATTTATAAAATAAAATGTTTGAATCGAATGTTAATTTTATTGAATATATAATTAATTTTAATTTTTTACGATGTAAAAAGAAACATTTTATATTTAAAATGATGAAAATAATTTAAAATTTATTAAAAGTTTATTACTTTTTAGAAATATTTATGCAAAAACCTAAAATCTTGTCAAATAATATTCATAAGTTGTAAAATAAATTTCATTTTTTCAAAAATTAAAAATTAATATGAAAAAATCGAAAATTAAATTGAAATGGATATAGTATTAAAAGATATATTATATTTTTCAATTTTTATAATTTTTATTATATTGATAATAATATAAGTTTATATGGTTGAAATGTTGAACAATGAATTGATACAAGATTAATCCCTAAATTATTAACCCTAAGCCCTACATATTATACCTTAAACCACTAACACGAAAATCTAAACCTTAAACTCAAGACCCCAAACCATAAATCTTAAACCATACAACTCGAACCCTAAACTCTAAACTGCAAACCTTCAACCATAATTCGATACCAACTCTTTGGGAATTCATGTGGCCAATGTTAGTGTAGTACAAAACATATATTTTAATAGCTAACACATTAACCATAAACCCTAAACTCAAAAACCTAACACATTAATCATTTCCCCTAACCCTAATCCCATAAACCATAAACCATGAACCCTAAACCTAAAACCCTGACCCATTAACCATTTCCCCCTAAACCCCTAACCTTAACCCTAAACCTTAACCCCATAACCACTAACCCTTAACCATTTACCTTTAAACCCATTAACCCTAACTTTTAACCCTAAACCCTAAACCCTAAACACTAAAACCCTACACCATAAACCCTAAACTAACTTTTAACCACTAACCCTTAACACAACCTTAAACCGTAAATCATAAACCATAATCCCTAAACATTAAAATAGTAACTCCTAAACCTTACACCCTAAACTATATATGTTAAACCATAAATAATCATGAGAATTAATATTCAATATTTGAAAATTAATACTATCTCTTTTACGATTATATAAGAAATTATTTAATAATTTTTTTCATTTTTAACAAATATTTTTCTCTTAAATAATTTAAACTAGAATCATAATTTTAATGTATTAAAATTAATGTTATCTCTTTTACAATTATATAAGAAATTATTTAATATATATATTTAAAAACAATAAGTCATATATAGCCAAAAAACTTTAAAATTATTTGCGCGCTTTTTCTAAAAACGCCGCTAAAATTGTCTCGGCTTTTAGCGGCGTTTTCCGCAAGCGCGCTAAAGTCAAGCTTTTAGCGGCGTTTCTCGGAAGCGCCGCTAAAGGTCTGGCTTTTAGCGGCGTTTTCACGGAAGCGCCGCTAAAGGTCTGGCTTTTAGCGGCGTTTCTCCGGAAGCGCCGCTAAAGGTCTGGCTTTTAGCGGCGTTTCTCGGAAGCGCCAAAAGGTCGAACTTTAGCGGCGTTTTTCCGGAAGCGCCGCTAAAAGTCTGACCTTTAGCGGCGTTTAAGCAATAAACGCCGCTATATATCATTTTTAGCGGCGTTTTTTAGATAAACGCCGCTATTACTCATTTTTTAGCGGCGGTTTCCTTCAAACGCCGCTAATGTATAATATTTGCGGCGTTTTTCTTTAAAACGCCACTAAAAATGCCGCTAAAAGTCTGTTTTGCTGTAGTGCTGGTGGGTTATTTATAGAGATGGAAATAAAAGGGGAGTGAGTTATGAAGCTTAATGTGAGTTCCATTGCAAGAAAATCTAAGCAAACAGTAAATATAACATACTAAGTAGAAATACATAAAATAGTCGCAATCAAATAACAATTCAAAGTATCAGTTTTTTAGATCAACCATCAATAGTATCTTCAAATTCATAATTTTGTGAATGCATGTGCTTATGAATGTCAATGCAATTTCAGTATATCAAAAGATAGATCCTACCCAATTCTGCTACACATCACAATGAGAGTTTCCTTGAACTCCGACAACCTTATACATCGAGTTTGTGGTTTAACCATCACTAGTTTGCAAATAAATTGCCAATGGCCTATGGATGCATAGCAAAATTCGCAGATGAGAACTGCCATTGAGCTGTAGATGCACAACAAAATTTCGTAGATAAAATCTGCCACTAGGCTGTGGATGTACAACATGTTTGCAGGTAAAAACTAACATTGGGTTGTGCATGCACAACATATTTGCAATTAAAGGAAAAGCATTGCCATTGGGTTGTGGGTGCATAACAAATTTGTAGATAAACTGTCGATGGGTTGTGGCTTCCACAACAAATTTGCAGATAAATTGTCAATCTTCCTCCGTACATATCATCCTACCCCATGCAATGTAATATGGCATGTACATATCAATACGATAGCAATTAATATGCTTATAATAGATCAATACAGTAGCAATTAATATGCTTATAACAGATCAATACAATAACAATTAATATGCTTATAACAGACCAATACGATAGCAATTTATATGCTTACAACAGATCAATATGGTAGCAATTCATATGCTTCTAACAAATCATTAAAGTAGCAAAAGACATGCTTATCATGTGTTCAATTTAACTGTATTATAAGGCATGCTGAACATTCAATTAGTAATACAGATTTAAAAGGCATATATTATTCACATATCATACATATATAGTAATAATTCAGTCATTTAGATCATGAATTCCAATACTCATATTATTAGGGATTCAATTGAGAGAAATAAACTCCGAAAACAGCTCAGGGACTATTAAAGAACTAAACTGAACAATCATAAAGTTCTATGTAAAACTGTAAAGCAAGGGTCACACGGCCGTGTGGCCAGGCCGTGCGAGAAGTCTGAAGCTGTGTGGAAGGGTTACACGACCATGTGGATAGGCTGCGTAATAGACTGTAGTCGTGTGACAAATGCAAAAGTTAACCTACAGGAAATATATGGCTATGTGGAAGGTTCTTGGCCGTGTGATTCATGAACTAGCCTAGTGTTCCAGGGTACATGGTCGTGTGGTCCACACATCTGTGTGGCCTAAATCCTAAACACGATTTGCCCCAATTCACTTGTAAAAGAACACACACCTTTCACCACATTTTCGATCGACATTATTCACACTTAATCTTGATCTAATTTACCTAAATGCAATCATTCAAATGACATTACACACAATTTAGTAATTGGTGTCAAGTTTTCGACAAGATTTTCCAATACTTGACAAGAACGTAAAAGATTATTTAATCGAACGTAAGATTAGCATCGGATAGAAATATTATGAAAATATGGGATCTGGTCATTGAAAACAATATGTACTTACAGATTCTTGGCAAGAATAGGAATGATATTAACGACAATTATAAGACCGATAGCAGGATCGATTGAATAGAGGATGATTTGATTCAGGGAAGCAAAGTAATTATCAACAATTAGGATGAAAATATGGTGTAAAGAAATGGGAAAGAAAATAAATAGAGAATAAATAGAAAGATGGAGAGCAAATTCTATTAGGATTTGAAAAGAGACAATATGAAAATCTAATTAGAAAAAGGAAGAGAAAAAGATGGTGGAATTCTAATTCTATTTGAATTTTGAGAAAGGCAATATAAATTCTAATTAGGAAAGAATTTGTTAAGTTATTAAGGTTTGTAAAACCTATGGGCTTTGCAAATTTGCAAATTTATGCTATTCTTAGCCAAATTTAAGAGGAAATGAAAAAGGGATAGACGACTCGAACTCGAGTCACTTAGGGGATCCTAGTGCTTTAATCATTAGCCCTAAAGCCTATTTTTTGCTTAATTTTAACACTTAATTGTACATATTTTACTTTTCGGGAGACTTTCCGCAATCACAAAATTAAAAGAAAAAGGAGGGGCTTGAACCCAAGACTTCTAAAAAGGAGTACTAACGGTTAACCATTGAGCTTGTAGCTCATTTCTTGTTTATGTTATACATTTAATTGTATACATGTATATTTTGGGGCGTTTTTTGACGAAATTCTAAAATAAAAAGGGAAGGAGGCTCAAACTCGAGTTCACAAGGGAGAGAAGCAAGCTTTTAACCATTAGTCCTGAAGCCTATTTCTTGTTTAGTTCTTATTCCTGACAGTATATATTTTAGTTGTGGTTTTTACCCTAGATTACTGAAAATAAAAGGAAAAGAAATGGGAGAAGTGGAGATCAAACTTAGGTATCTAAGGATAGTTACATTACTTAATCACTAGGTCAAAAACTCATTCCTGTTTAACTCTTACAAATTTATTTTTAAAATGAGGCATGACACTTGATAGGGTTTAGAGCAAATTTGCATAAAATAAAACTGATGCGAGGGAGTGGATTTGAACTTGGGTTTTTAGGATAAATTCACTAACACATAACCATCAAACTAGAAACTCATTTATTTATAATTCAAATAATGATAATTGCGCAATTTTCCTTTTTGGTCGCTCCCTGTTTCTCCCTTTTTCCAATTAGGTCCTAACTCAATTAAAACGCACTATTTTCAAATTTTACCTCGTAATCAAGTTTCGTTTCAAATTAATATAATAGAACCTGATTATATTGTTTTAATATTTTAATTAATTATTTATGACCCTAATTTCGATATTTGTTTTAAACCCTCGGTTTATTTACAAACGCACAAGGATAACCTTATAAACCCGGGCGTGACCACTCTCGATTTTTACAAACCTAATTCTTCTAACCCTATTTCTGGGATGTGAAAATTAGTCCAGTCCAATTTTTGTAACATTAAAATTTGGATTTTTTTATATTTTAAGAAAATTAAAAAAAAAAGCTTTCTTATTTTTTAATTTTAAAGAGTTTTTCATATTTTTTATTTAAAAAATTAAACTTTTTATGTTTTTTAAAATTTGAAAAATATATTTTTTAAAATTTTTAAGTATTTTGAATGGGCACGGACCAAATTGACAAAAAAAGGTATTGTAAATGTTGAGTGCTAAAAAGTTTATAAAATTTACAAAGTGGTTGACCCATGAATCGGTACGGACTGGTTGACCCTGGCTAAAAAACCATTTAAACTAATAGTTGAATTGGTTTTTATAATTTACTTGCTTTGAATTGATCTGGCCAATTGTAGGTGTGTGGGGATAAAAATAAACTTAAGAGAAATTAACGAAGGCTTTAAGGCGTGTATCAATGTCAGTTTCTTTAAGGTTCTATTCGCCTCCACCTATATTATAGTGTGCAAAAAAGTTACTGGCAAATAAACCTTGAGGATACAATGAAGCCCAATGACTGTCTACGTTTTGCAATGACGGAAACAATCTACTGAACACTGAGCAGAGCATAGCAAGAGTATCACTTTTTATAAAGAATTTTTGCAGTAATTCTTTATAGAACAATCTAGGAATATAAAACATGGTGGGGAAATAAAAAGAAACTTTTGATGTGTTTTTTTGGTGTCGGGCAAATGAAATTTGGCTCATATTTATAGGAGTTCTCGTGTCTCTTCTTAAGAGCACAATTATATAAATGAATGTCACATCTTTTATTATTCAAGGATACATTATTCAATTATCTAAATGAATTATGTATCCTTGAATAATCATGATTCATTGTTAATAATAAAATAATATAATTGTTGAATTTAAGATACCTAATTCATCACTATGAGATGCGATAACTCCTGGTTAATAACTATGTGATATAACTTTTGGTTTTTTATAACTTTTCATTTGCAACTATTGGAACACTACATATATTTTGGAAATATTCCAACATGAGTAATTCTAGAAACTAATTGATCAAACCAATTTGAAATTGGTTCAATTGCTATGTTCAATTGATCTTTTAGTTCGGTTCAATAATCGACCAATTTCTGGTCCAATTAGTGAGGTCCCTTTTAGATAACATTGAATTTTAAAATTTTAATTTTTTGGAATTTAAAGATTTGTTCTTTTTTCATAATTTTGTATTTTTAAAAATTATAATTTTAAAACATCCACGTGCGGACTTAAAGTGAAAACACAACGATTTTATAAAAAAAATTAACACATAATTTCACGAGAAATTAATACATGACAATCCTACCCATTATTATTTTTTAAAAGTTATAAATAAGGTGTGAAATGTTTCATACATTTAGTGAACTTGCCATTTAACATGATGAGATAACTTTTGTTTTAGAGAGAAAATTATCATATCACACTTTATAACTTAAAAAAAAGAAAAAGAAAAAATTTAAATTACAAAAAAAACAATAAAAAGAGAGGGTAAATTGCTCGTTTTACCCTTTAAATTTTAAATGAGTCTTGCATGTTGGCAGTAGAAATGCTAAACCACTTCCAACGATACGGTATACGTACGGATTGAATACAGTTCCCCACGTGGAGCTTCATAATTGGTCTATCAGAATCTATCTCTCTTTCCCTTTGTTTGAAAGCAGAAGTCCATGAGGTTGAAACATGAACTCAGACCCAATCCTGTAATTTAAACCATAATTTAAACAGCAAAACCTTTTTTTTCTTTCTGTTTTTACAAATAAATTTATGAAATGAAATTACGAAACAAACCAACTAGGATTAGAAACCTTGGGGCATCAATCAAGATGCCCAAAGCTTCAATGTCCTTTTATTTTATATAATTCTTTTTATAAATATTTTTTCACATAATACTATTTACCTAAGTAGTTGGTGTATCAAACTATAAATTAAGATATAACATAATTATAAAAAAATTAATTTTTATAATATAAATTATTTTACTTATGAATATTAATATAAAAATACAAAAAAATAGTTGCTAATGATAAAAAATATATAATTATTTTAATGGTTTTTAAACTCAAAAAATAAAATAGCTTAAATTTATTTATTTTTTTAAATTATAATATATAATTGTTGATCAAAGTAAAAAACCATTCAGTAAGAGAAACCTATATGGTAAATGCCCTCTTATAACATGAAAAGAAAATCAAATATGACTTACAAGTAGTTGAAAGAATTAGAGGTTGATTTTTTCTCTAAGTATTTAGATTAAATTTGAATTTTAAAGTTATTATTATTGAAAAGATTTTACCTAAATACATAAGAAGTCATGTTTAGGTAAAAGTGAGCAGTACTAAATACACATTTTTTTGCGGTACCATAATGGCAATAATGAGCCTCACAGCCTTTTTTTTTTTTTTTTATATATATATAATTGAGGGAGGAGAATAGAATTATTTGAGATTGAATTTAAACTCTCGTATTTATAATATAATGCTTTTGCCACTCGACTAAAATTTATGATTTTATTAGTAGATCAAACATTTAACATTTAACATTTTATTCATTTTTAAGGCATAAAATAAAATTAAGGACAAAACAATCATAAGGAAAAAAACTTACCTTATTTACCCTTTCTTTCCCTTCTTTATTTTTGAATCAACGCAATTTTAATCATATCAAGCACATGCTAGATTGTATTGATCTCCTCTTTCTTGTTTCTTTTGTTAATTTTTCTTTGGCATCATATTCATGGCAATGGCCCCCATAGCAACAGCTAAGCAGCCTACCCCTTTTTTCTTTCCTTGTTTCATGGCACATTTCACCATATCTAAGATTCCCTTATTAATATCAAAAGTAAAATTATGATTAATCATATATTACCAAAAAAAAAATTAGAAATTAGTTCCTTATATTTATATTTGAGAGTTTATAAATCAGTTATTTTAAAATATTTGTTTATCTTAAAAGAAAATTTAGCCTATTTTTGGAAAAACTTACGAGTTAACAAAATCCAATTAATTTTAACCTTATTCTTGAAACGATGACTATTTTTTAAAAACTTAAATAATTTGTTTATTCTTCCAAAATTTATTTATAATCTAGCAACGGAAAAGTGATTTTTAACTTAGTTTTATTAAAACTATATTTCATTCTTAATTAATCAAAAATCATATCTTAAATTAAGTTAAATGTCATGAATGTTAAGTAAAACCAAAATCTAAGTCCTATGCCACAGTTAAAAAATAACTCCATACAATCTCTGAATAATAAATCTAAAATATTTTTATAGAAAAACAGAACCGAGTTGAGCCCCTCTTAATGTCGTGTCCACGTCCTAACCTAGTGGGTTATCTGAAAAGATGGAAATTAAAAAGAGAGTGAGCTATGAAGCTCAATGTAAGTTCCATCACAAGCAAAATCAGTGCAACCAGTCGATAAGTTATACTAAATAATAACACATAGAATAAATGCGGATAACTAGCAAATCAAATTATCAGTTTTTTGGATTAACCATCAATAGTGTTTCAGATTTTATAATAGCAATTTCAGAATATTAGTATTTCAGTTCACTCAACAATTTATACTCGGATTAACCATTATGAAAAATTCAATTTGTATGCACATACTTTATAAATGCCATACAATTTTAGTTTAACAGAAAATATCCTACCCTTTCGCTAGAAACCATACTATGAGTTCCCAAAACACATCCAACCTTATAACTCCAGGTTGTGGATAAACCACCACTGATTTACAGTTATTGTCACTTGTTGTGGGTGCACAACATATTTGCAGATTAAACAAACTGCCACTTGGTTCATGATCGAACCACATATTTGCAGTTACTACCACTTGTTATGAGTGCACAACATATTTGCATATTAAACAAATTGTCACTTGCTTCATAATCGAACCACACTCTTTGTAGATCAAACTGCCACTCTTTCTCCGTACATATTATCACACCCCATGCAATGCAATATGTCACGCTTTGTAATAGAATAAATTAACACTAGTAGTACTTATGCTTAACATGTATTCCATTCATTCACTAGTAATTAACATGCTTTGACAGGTATTTCAATAGGGTGGTGTTACTATTAACACTAATAGAATATCTATTTCACAATGTCAGTAGTATGTATATACACTTCACATACGATATAGCCATAACACTTCAGTCATTAAATCACAAATTCCACAATATCATACAGTTAAAGACTAAATTGTGCAAATAAAACTCTAAAAACAATTCTGACATATATAGAGGGACTAAACTGAACATATCATACATATATATAATATTAATAATTCAGTTAATTAGATCATGAATTCTAGCATTAATCATATCATCAGGGGCTTTATTTAATAAAATAAAACACTAAAAATAGTTTGGGAACTAATTAGGGATTAAACTAACCAAATCATAAAATTTTGGGTCAAAACTATAAAATTTGTGAAGTAGGGACACACAATCGTGCGACCGGGCCGTGTGGGAAGCCTTGGACCGTATGGAAGGGTTACACCGCTGTATGACAAGCTATGGCTATGTGGATTTTGCAAAATCAACCCATACAAGAGATACGACTGTATGGTAGACCATATGAAGAGTCTTAGATCGTGTGAGAATAAAAAAACCTAGAGTTTTAAGAGGACATGGCCATATGAAGGGTTATGTGGTTTACATGGGTGGCCCACACGCCCTTGTGGCCCTATTCCGAGGCACGATTTACCTCGATTCGTTTGTAAAAGAACACACACCTTTCACCGGAAGCCCAAATGACATCCTTTATGATCAAATTTGGTATGGGGGTACCTAAATCGAGTCCCTTAAACGAAATTTATGCAAGAATTAATAACTGATTTCAAGATAATAAATGTTTCCGAGAGATGCGAAAAGAACCGATAAAGATTAATTAATCAAATGTAGGGTTAGTGTCAAATAGAAATTTGTAGAAGTTCGGGATCTAAACACTGAAATGATATGTACTTATCGTTTTTAGGAAAAGATTGGGTTTGATATTGTTGTCAATTACATGATCGGTTGGGAGAACAATTAAACAAGAAGGGTTTAATTTGTGGAACAATTTATGTTCAACAACAAATAAAAGGTAAATTTTGATGTAAAGGAGAGGAAAGAAAAGAAAAGATGAGAATAAATAGGGAGGTGAAAGAAATCCTATTTGGTTTTAGAGAGGAAACAAAATCCTATTCCTATTGGGAAAATTGGATTAAATATCTAGGGTTTGGGAACCCTATGGCGGCAAGAGCAATTTTCCCAAAGTTTTGGGATTGAAATTTAAAGGAAAATTTAGGCTTAAAATAAAAGGAACAGTTTGAACTTGGCTATGCAAAGGAAAAGGAGTAGATACATAACCATTAGGCTACTGCTTACATTTGTTAAGTTTCCAGTCCAAATAATATTTATTTTAGTATGATTTTTATCCTTGTTTACTAAAAATTAAAAGAAAAGAAATGGGAGACGAGTGGATAGAGCCTAGAACCTTTAAGGAGGGCACTAATAACTTAATCATCGAGCCTATGCGATTATTTTGTTATTCATTTCATCTAACCCCTTATATCGATGTAAAATGATAGGGATGAGTATTGATGAGTGTGGAAACAGGATTGTAAGTTTGTCCAAGTCGTGGATTGGACTTAGGGATCTAGACATTCAGAAGAAAAAAAAACTTGGATTTTGACACAACCTGAAATGCAAATGGATCCAAGTCATATTAAAAAAAATTTAAAGAATTGAATTAAAATAAATAACTAAGATAAACAAAACAGAAGACTAAATCAAATATTAGAACAATAAAGAAGAAAATAAAGAAGATAGATGGAAAAGATTGAACGTGGCGTGTAGAAGTCCTAAAGAGCCTTGGAAACAAGAAGAATCTACAACCCCCTTCAAACGACTCTAGTTTCCCCTCCAAGAAAGAAAACTTGGCAAGAAAAAGTTTGAATATTATCCCCACAATCTGAAAAATTTGTTAAAACTCTTTTAAAAGAAAACTCAAGAAAAAATTTGAAAAGAAAAACTCAAAGAGAATTTATTAATTCAAAAGAGAAGTTGTTGAATAATAATGAATTGATTGTTATACAATGCAAAGGCCTTTATATAGGCTAGCTAAATAAACCTAAATTAAACTCTTGAGTATACTAGAACTCTAATTAACCTAAATAAGGAGTAGTTTTAAACTAAACTTTCTTGTTGACATAAAACTCCTAAATAACTTAAAGTACTTAATAATTATAAAAAATTTGGAATAAAAAAATATTAAAATAATAAGAGTTAATAAATAAAATATCGTGCTCATATATAATAAAAATTAATCCTAAAATCCGAACCCAATATAATTTAAACTGACATTAAAAGCCCGAAACTCGTAATTTTCGTAATAATCTCGTCCAGAAATTCTACTCTCGCAGTTTTCATTAAAACGATCATAACTTGAGTTCCTAAACTCAAAATCGAGTGATTCAAAGTGCATTTCGAAGCTAAGAGATAGATATTTGAACTCTATGAATACATTTTAATCCAGAAATGTCTAGATTCCATCCAAAAAGTTGTTGTAAGTTGACTAATCTTTTCAGCTTGAAAATGGACAGCTTAGTTGAATTAACTTTAATACATTTCACCTATTCCGTGCATGTATCCTTCCTCGTTTTCTCAAAAAGATTTATCCTCATATATTTGCTTTGATCAAATTTTGGTTTGATTCGCGTAACCTTTGACCTTATTGTTGGCCTTGAGGTAGTGTAAGCTCATCACATCCATGAGCCTAAAATTGGGCCTTGAGACTCGTATCATATGTTTTGGGGCATTACAAAGTATAACAATGGAATAAGAGAAGATGGAACAAGGAGGAGATCATGATGATGTTGTGGAGGTCAAGAGTCAGAACAAGGATAAGAGGACAAGCTGGTTGAAAAGATAAATGCTCAAAGTAACTTTAGGATATAAAAAGGAGTTGATCCCTTGCCCATAGTTTTTCATGGTATTTATAGGAAAAAGTCCCCTTGTCCATTGATTTGATATTGGCTAGATAAACGTTTAATCCTGTTAAACGCGTAATGGATAATTATGGACATTTATTATGGTGTGTTATTTTATTAATTAATTAATATTAAGTTATTTATATATAAAAAACCCTTAAAAATGGTGTGCTAATTTCAAAATAGAGTTATTACTTAGAAAACTCTAAGCATAGAATATAGGAAAAAGTTAAATATAATTATAATTACAATTATTAGTTAAAACTTTGATATAAAAAGAAATTGTGCTAATTTTATTTAAAAAAATGCTAATTTTATTGATGTAAAATAAAGTTATTATTGAATAGAATTATGAGCATTTTAATTATCATTTAATTAATATTAAGATTAATAATGTTAATTAATTATTTTTTTGAATAATATTACTTTGCATTAATTACATAAAATAAAACTATATTATATGTTAAAATATTTTAATTATGATTTTAAAATTTTATATTATAATATTTAAAATTATAAATTAATATATTTTAATTATATTCAATAATTTAAATAATAAATATTATTTTACATTAATTACTACAATTAAAAATATAATACTTAAAAATAATTAAATATTAAATACATAAATTATGTACAATGCACATTACATTAAAACTAATAAAAAGTAAAAACTAATAGTATTGAATAGACATTTCTTTAAGGTACCATTACGGTAGAATGAGCCTCGTAGCTCCGTTTTATAAGTTCCCCTTTGGATGGATAGTGGTTGTGGTGTGGTGGAATATTTTACCTCACAGTTATATTAATTAATTTCATCGTCCCTGTTATTTTTAATCTTACCAAGAATAAATGCACCGCCCATCTAAAAGCACCTAAATCAATCAACCATTTAACATTTTACTCACTTTAAGGGTAAAACAAAATTAAGGAAAAAAAACAACCAAAAAAGAAAAAGACGTTACCTTATTTGCTTTTTTTTTTATTTATTTAAATCAAATCAATTTTAATCATATCTACCACATGTTAATTTGTGTTAGTGTCCTCTTTCTCTTTTCTTTTGTTAATTTTTTCATTAGCATCAAATTCATGGGCATGGCCCCCATATACAAGGCACACAACTTGGAGGCAACAGCTAAGCAGCCTACCCCTTTTTCTTCCCTTTCTTTCATGGCACATTAGATTCTTTGGTAACTCTTAACAGTGAAATTTCGATTTATCATAAATAGTTTGAATTCGAATTATTATTATATATAAAAAAAGTTACAAAATATAATGAAGGGATAAGTACTTCCTTATATTTAACTTTGATTTTAAGTTGTAAGAAAGGGAGTTCATAACATATTATGCATCTTGCCAATTAAGTTTTAATTAAATTGATATTATTGTTGTTGTAGTAACTTAAAAGACGTGAATTTAAATATACTTAAATATATAACATTATTTATTTTAAAAATTAAAATGATTATGACTTATGAGTAATTTAAATATTGTATAAAAAATATATATTATCTAAGTTACAAGTTAATTACGGATTTTTTTGGATGAATTATAATAAGAAGATAAATCTTGACTAACAAATGCAATTAGTATGACTTGAACTTAAGTCACACTTGAAACGTTAAATACCCTTAATTATCATACTATCACATGGGTTTCAATTAAGTACGCTTTTAATATAAGTCCACTTCCCTAAAAGAAGGGTTAACATTTAACAACTTTTGACATTAAAATTAAAATATAGTTATTTGTCAACACCACATATTTTTTCTACTAGAAGTTCGGAAAACTTGGACCCTTCCCCCTTCATGTCCACCCCCCAAAATCTGCCTACATTTAGTTACCTGTTGTGTTGCATAAATTTTGTATTTAATTTTTATATTATATCAATATATAGATTACAAAAATATGTCAAAGTTCAAATTTCATTCATTTTTAAATAATTTAAATCATTATTATCTAAGGGATAATGTAGCATTTAATCATTAAAATTTTGACTTGTTTATCCGGTGTTTATTTTTCTCAGAATTAACTTGAGCCCGGATAATTACCATACCAAAAAAAAAATGGTCATTGAGTTTGATAGTTTTTTCAAATTGGTCATAAACTTTTTTTCTTTTATATTAGTCACAAAATTTGTTAATATTTCTTTAATTTAATCATTGAAGTGTCCTTAGATGACGTTATGAGATTGTATCACATTATCATTTAAAATTTTAAAATAATTTACATAAAATCCTAAAAAGAATAAAAATTAAAGAAATTATTATTTTGAGATTCAAGTGAGAACTTGGCACATATAATCTAAAAATGGATAAATTAATATAATTTAAATTTAGAGATAAAATTTGAGAAAAAGAATAGAAAGCAGAAATGCAAAGTTGTTTTGTAATTATCAAATGGAATTTGGAAGAGGAACAGTCAGTATTGCAGTGGAAGCGAACAAATTCATAAAAAGTGATTAAAAAAGGCACAAATCTCGAGGCTAAATTAAAAAAATTTAAACATTTCCCCCCAAAAAAATTGTAATAAAATAAGAAGATGTGTATAATGGAGCTTGTACTGTACAGCTGGCACTTACCTCAGCAAAGTAACTAAATTGATGAAACAAAAATAGATAAAGTGATCCATTTTCTTTTTATTATTAATATCACCATTCCCCCTGCCGCCGTGAAACTCACTCTGTCCCAACTCCACACATTCTCACCTAATCGGAATGACGTGTCAACTACAGTCAGCGCGTGAGTTCCATTTGCCATGTATATGCGAGTAGTTACCATTTCTTTGTTACAGAGATGGGCCCCGCTAAAATCAAGATGTTGTGGGCAAAGTGGGAAGCTTTTTCACTTACAAGTCAGTGACAATTGGAACAGCTAAGAAAACAGCTGTAGTTATCCACGTGGCGTCATTCAGTAGGGATGATTCTTGAAAACAGAGACATGTCGTACCAAGTGTGCCCAGCTTTGATCCAGCTAAGAGTGGCAATAGCATAACAACGGCTACATCCTTTTTCCTTTTTAAATATTTTTGAGCATTTTCTCATTGGACAGAACCAAAAATATACACGAAAAAGATATTTATACCAAAAAGTTTTGAACTTATAATAATATCATATTATTAAAATAGTTTTAAAAATAATTATAATCTAATTTAAAATTATTGGTTAAAAATGTTGGGCTAATTTTAAGATATAATTATTATTTAGATAGAATTTTAAGCATAAAATATAAAAAAATTGTAATAATTATAATTTAATTTATGATTATTAGTTAAAAAAATTGACTAAAAAATTTATCATAATTTTATTTATTTTATATTATATTTATTGATGTAAAATAGAATTATTACTTGAATAGAACTCTAAACATATTAATTATTATTTAATTAATATTAAAGTTATATACCAATTAAAATTTAAGTTTAGTATTATAAACAACATTCAGCAATTAGGCACATTCAATCAAGTAACAAATAGAAAATTTACAAGTAAAAAATATGGAGATATTTAGCATTCGTAAGTTAGAATTATAAAAAAAAAAAATGAAGAAGTAAAATCATGATTTTTCGAAGAGGCAATATCAAATTCATATTCGAACAATGTCATTGGAGAGTGATTGAATATTAATATTAATTTATGATGAGGTAATATGATATTATGATATTATTTATTTTAAAAAATTTCTATAAGTTTATAATACGCGAAGTAAACACTTTTAAAGCCGTTCTTTTTTATGTATCTAATATTTGTTTGGTGTAGGTGAGAAATGTTTTGTGGGTTTCTTTTGAAAAAAAGAAAGTCAAAGTTCAACCGTTGTTTTTAATCACTATTATCAACTATGTTCATTAATTTAGTTTAAATATTTTTTTTATTTATCATGAATTATTAATATAAATGTTACACGATGTTTTTTTTTTTGCAAACTAATATTATAATTTACTTTCTTATATAATTCCAAATTTGTATATCACTTAAAAACTAATAGAAATTGTTATTATCAAAAATAGATAATAATAATTAAAAATATATTATTTAAAAACTAATTAAAAATTAATTACATTATTAGGTAATAATAGTTAAACCATGTAAATTTAGAAACTAGTAATATATATATATTTAAAAAGGGTTGAAATATTGCAGAAATTTCTGTATTTTTTAAAAATTAGGAATTTAACACTTTTATTTTTCAGATTTCAAAATTCAAGTCAACCTGTTATTGTTAAAATTATTTTGTTAAATTTAAAGTTCACTACAACATCCTTTTTTAATTACAAGGGTATAAAGTGAGTCTTTTTTCTTTTAAAATGTCACAGCAATAAATTTAATAAGAAAATTTTAATAATATTAACAATTAGACTTAAATTTTACAATTTGAAAAATATGGAGACTAAATTTCAAAATTGTATAGACTAAATTTTAGAGTCTTTAAATTCTTGAATATTTATATGAATTTTAAATTTAAAAATTTTATAAATAAAATTCACAATAAGCTGTCATTTATAAATTTTATTAAAGTTAAATTAGTTTTAATTTTTAATTTATATTTGAACAACCCTTTATCCTTTTTTTTTTGTAAAAATATTTATTTTTAATTTGCATGAAAATGTGATTATTTGAATGTATCAAAAAATTGTACCAACCCTTTTGCGGTTCCCTTATGATAAAAAAAAAAAAAAAAAAAAAGTCTCACGTGGCCAAAAAAAAAGGAACTAACGTGACGTGGCTTTCCAATGTGGGCAGTGGAATTAGTCTACTGGAAAGTGGGGACACTGCCCTGCGCCCCTTTTGGTCCTTGTGAAGCAAGCCAATGGAATTTTTGGGCTATAAAAAATGCCCCACTCTCTGCTTGTGAGTAGTGTGACTGAGTGAGTGTATTTTTCAGAGTAGAAGCTTCACTAAGCTTACTCCATCCCTCCTTCCCTCTCTCTGTTTCTGTCGCTTCCATGACTGTCTTGTTTAAAATGCCTGTCGTTTTGGGTTTCTTTGTGGGTCTTATGATACTGGGTTTGGCTAGCTCTGCTGAGTTTCATGAGCTTTTTCAACCTGGTTGGGCAAACGATCATTTCATCTATGAAGGAGAGCTTCTTAAGCTCAAACTTGATAACTTTTCTGGTAATTATCACCCTTTCCCCTTACTTTCCTTCATTAAAAAGAAACTTCAAAAATCAAACCTTTCAAGTTTTCACTTAATTAACTGCCGTTGTTGCATGCTTCATGTAAAACTATCAACATATGGATTAATGAAATTCTGGGTTTGGTGATATTAGGTGCTGGGTTTGCATCAAAAAGCAGGTATTTGTTTGGAAAAGTATCCATGCAGATTAAACTTGTAGAGGGTGACTCTGCTGGGACTGTCACTGCTTACTATGTGAGTATATAAAATTTGCACATTTTAGTTCACTATTCAAGGGAAAAAAAGAAGAAGCGATTTTCTCTTTATATGATTCTGCCCATGCTTGGGGTTTTCAAGTTTTCAACCAGCTTTAATCTTACCCAGGGTGGATAACAGCTCAGCTGAGCGTTTCCCGAATCATTTCCATGGGTCCCCCATTCATTAATTTTATAATTCCCCATGATGTTAAATTTTTACACCTTGTAAATAATCTATCTTTTCCGTTTGCTGACAATCAAAAGTTGGCCTTTTTCTCTTTTCTCATGTCGAGGCTAGTAATGGTAGTAGTAGCTACCCACTCTTTACAGTCTCGTGAATCACTTTATGGTCAATTTATTTCACATTTATTTCATCTTGTCCCCACCATGGTCTCACCCAGTAAAGATACTTTATTTCCCTTTTAATCGTACTTTTGACTTAACCATGTCCAAGTGATCATTAGTTAAGCTTGATGCTTATGCAGATGTCATCGGAGGGTCCATACCACAATGAGTTCGACTTCGAGTTCCTGGGCAATACAACAGGTGAACCTTACCTTCTCCAGACCAATGTGTACGTGAACGGTGTAGGGAACAGAGAGCAAAGAATGAACCTTTGGTTTGACCCCACGAAGGACTTCCACTCTTACTCTCTTCTGTGGAACCAGCGCCAAGTTGTGTGAGTATTGTTACTATCCTTTTAACTTTGAAGCATGATATATATATGTATATACACTTAATGATACACGTATGTAATATTGTCCTAAAAAGCTGAAATGAAAGGGTAAATTTTCTGTATTTTGTCTTCTGACCCTTGGTTGAAAACCTGCAGAAGAAACCAAAGAAAAAAAATAAGAAAAGGGTCCAAGTCTTGCTTGTTGTAATAAAAAGAAAGAGACAAATCTGTACTCCCTTGGGAATCTTGATTTATCGTCATTGTAACAGTCGCCATTTACTGCATGGGGCCTCAATGAATTTCCACTTTACCATGTTGATATTGATGGTTTGTTTATAGATTACCTTAGGGTATTATGTTCTAAAGATCTGTAATTAGTACTATTATTAAAGGTTGTACATTCCTTATGGAAAAAGGCATTGAAGGTTATTTTAATGTTATAATATGTAATATTTATTACAAGGTTGGTAGGTTTATATAGGTTTCTGTGCCTTTTGCATGTTTGTATTTGCTTGATTATTTGCTTTATGTCTTTCATATATTCTTGGTATTTGAAATTATTTATTGTTTTATAATGCCAGATTTCTAGTCGATGAGACACCTATAAGAGTGCACACCAACATGGAACACAAAGGAATTCCTTTTCCCAAAGACCAAGCCATGGGTGTATATAGCTCAATCTGGAATGCTGATGATTGGGCCACACAGGGTGGCCTAGTCAAGACTGATTGGAGCCATGCACCATTTGTTGCCTCCTACAAAGGCTTCGAAATCGACGCATGCGAGTGCCCGGTTTCCGTGACAGCAGATGAGATCGCCAAGAAATGCAGCAGCAGTGCTGAGAAGAGGTTCTGGTGGGACGAGCCGACAATGTCGGAGTTAAGTTTGCACCAGAGCCACCAACTGGTGTGGGTTAGGGCAAAACACTTGGTCTATGACTATTGTACTGATACTGCTAGGTTCCCTGTCAAGCCTGTAGAGTGTGAGCACCATCGTCACTAGTAGACCAGCTAAGGCAAAAGGGGTTCTTTTGGGTACATTGTAAAAACATGTTGTATGGGGCACTGGGCAGTGGAAGAACCTTAGTCATAAAAAAAACATGTACTCCATGTTTCATATTTTGGTTTCTTTTAGTTTCCATTTTGTATGATAATCTCATTAGATTAATAGTATTAACCTTTTTTTAGTTTCTGTTGCATAAACTTGTCCAGACATGGTGGTGCAAAAATGAGGAAAACATGCTGAAAACATTACTCTTATTGATAAGTTGCATGATAAAAACAAGATTTGCTAAGGTGGGGTCCTAATTTTAATGGACTTCATCTCCCTGTTTGCTTGGGCTACTGATTGTGGTTTACCTTTATATTGTGCTCTTTTTCCGTTCACAGTAAATCAGAGCATTGAATCCCGCATAAGAAAGGAAGAGATGGGAGGATATATGGCTCTCAAAGGAATGCATGTGGGTCAGTGTTAAATGATGGGTTGGGAAAAAAGGTTGATGTAGGTCGATTTCAAAGAATCTAATAATTCATTTAGGGGGACCCTCCCATCTTTCACTCTTTATTGCCAAGAACAAGCTCGTGTAAGGCTTGTTTGGGTGGTGTTTGTGCGTTTTTCTGATGGGTTGGTTTTAGAGATTGGGGAAGGTGAAATGTGTTTGTATGTTATTTTATTCTTGCATTAAATAAACAACTTGAATTTTGAGTGTGAACTCCTCTTTTAAGAGAGATTACCTTTGAATATGTTTTGAGTCTAAACATTATCCCATTCTTCATTACAGCTCTACAAAGCTACCACAAGGGTTGATTAGTACTGGGCTATTACTATCCTTGATAGCTAACATATTTGGTTTTATTCATATTTTCTTATATACTCAAGTGTTTCATCGGTTCGACTATTCATCTGATTATGAAAACTTTATTTACAAAAAACCCTTGACACAGGCTAATTTATTAATGTACAACATGTGTGAATTTGTAGGATAAATTTAGTTTTAAACCAAAGACCAAACAAAAGCAATGCAATTTGTGCAAAATCCTTTTTCAAATAATATTCTAGTCAGCCTTATCTTCATCGCTCCCAGACCCACTTCAATGTTCATATTATATAATTCACCACAAAGTAAAAGAATCAGACAATGATTAAAATAGGTTTTCACGTGGACAGATCGAATCTCATCCCCTAAAACCAAATACAAAATAAATTCCTTCTTTTTTTTCTTAATGCATTTCTAACTACATAGTGAGGTTTTTGTTTACATGGCTGACATAAAGCATCCATTTTCTCACCCTTTATCAGGTCATCTAATCGTAGCCACACTCACCCTATCAAAGTTCAACGAAATTCGTTGCCAAGTGTCGGGTCTCGGATTCTATTGGCAATATTCTTGGACAATTTATTAAAATATACCAATTTAAAAAAAAATTACGGAAAAGGGCCAAAAATTTTAATATTTATCGGAAAGGGTCATTTCTCCCGAAAACGCGTCCACGTCAGCGAGTTTTCAGGTGATAAATCAGAAAAACGCGCCCTCGTGGACGCGCTTTGCCCTTGCAACGGTCAAAAAAAAAAAAACCTATAAAAACCCCTCCACCCTTTTATTTTTTTCACACCAAAGTCCTTATTCATTTTTCTCTCAACTTTCTTTCAAATTCTTCTCAAATTTCTCTTAAATTCCTTTAAACTTCCTCTCAAATTTCACAATAGTCCTTTAATATCTACAAAAAAGCCCTTTTTTATATTTTTTGAAATATTTTTTTTGATAAATTTTAAAATATTCAATCGTATTAACAATGGCCGGAAATTAATTCGTCTCGACAATAAACACATCTCCGTCGATCAAATGACAATGGTAAGTTTTAATTTTAATTTTAAATTTTCAATACTATTTAATATTTTTTAAGTTTATACAATTTTAATTAAATTTTATTTTATAATTTTTAAACAGTCTGTAGATCGGGTGTTGCAATGCTATATTCGCAATATGCCTGGTCCGCCACCGCCGTTGATCGAGAATTACCTGCGGGAAGCGGATTTTTGGCACGTGGCCACGATAGGCCGGGGGTGCAAGTTGGACCCGAAGTTAATCAGTGCGTTGATAGAGAGGTGGAGACCCAAGACACACACTTTCCATCTTACATGCGGAGAGTGTACTATCACTCTGGAAGACGTGCATTTGCAATTGGATTGCCGGTGGATGGCTACGTAGTCACCGAGTCCCCAACTTCTGGTGATTGGCCAGCCGTATGCTACGAGCTTTTGGGTGCTATTTCGGATAACATTTACGGAGGTCGGATCGAGATGGGCTGGTTACGAGACACTTTCCCGAAGCCGAATAATTATTCGATCGAAATAGAAAGAATACGGTATGCTCAGGCATATATTCTTGAGATGATTAGAGGCTATCTGATACCGGACTTGTCACGAAACCTTGTACATCTGAGGTGGCTACTGAAACTCGTTTATTTTAGAGCAGCCAGTGAATTAAAGTTGGGGGTCTGTCGTGCTAGCAAAATTGTATCGGGAGATGTGTGGGGCGGCGCCGCCGAATAAAGCGAAAATCGGAGGTTGCTTATCACTACTGCAATCATGGGCACGATTTCGATTTCCATTTTTACGTCCTTGAGTCGACCACCCATATACATTCCACTCATAACGAGGTAAATTTAATATTAGATTTTACAATTATTACGTAGATTTAAAATATAATTGTATGTTAAAAATTTATTTAATTAGGTGAAACCATTCGGCGAGTTATGCTGGAATACCTACCTCGCTTGAAGATATACGGCTTCTATTAGAGCAACGATCGGAATCACAAGTAAGTATTAAATAAAATATATTTTCGTAATAAAATAGTCGTTTCGTATTTCGTATTTAGAATTTAGTATTGCGTATAGCATATTTAGTATTATGTATATAACTAATATTTTTATCATGTTAATATAGTTTCAATGGACACCATACGAGGATCTGGCAATTCGGGCAGTCATTCCAAAGGAGTTCTTTCAAAATCCAAACTTTTGGCATGCGAAGGTCCCATTGATCAACTATGCCACCATGGAGATGCACCAGTCAGATTGGGTTCTGCGTCAATTTGGATTCTGACAACCGATTCTCGTGGCACCTGAGGTGCTCGATGATGAGTACAAAGTCGACTTACGGCAGTTGCACATGGATTGACAAAGATTTTGGTCAGCATATATCGAAATGTGGGAGAACCGGTATGATTATATACCTACTCGGGAACCGATCATCATTCTTGAGTTAGCGTGCGTGCCGGAATACATGTCATGGTTTAGGATCCATGACAAGCCGTATTTATTGTCGGAAGAGGAGAGGCAATGGCAACTTCGTGAACAAAGGGAACGACGGGGCCCTTTAAATCTAAGGAGAAAGGGTGATGAGACGAGACCATCAACAGTGCCCACATAGTAACCGGGCCCAACACTTCAAATTGACGACACCACACATCACGACCTTTTTCGATTATGCCAAAAGTACCTAGCCCTTATATGTATCCTAACCCTTATATGTTTCCTTTTCCCAGTCCCATGGCAGGTTGGAATGCATGGCCCGCTTCAAGTCCGTTCCCGACTACTCCAACTGGACAGCCGATCTTTAGGCCGCTGTCGCATGAGGGATCGCACGAGGCACCGTCGGGGAACTCTTCTTTTTACTAGTCTCCTTCGCCTTATGGGATTCAGACACCCCCGCTCTGGTTTATGCAAACACCTCCGCAGTCATTATTTTATCAAGGTGGTCATCCTCCCAACACCCACAACCAAACCCCCTGCCGGAGGAACCAGAATCCCCGCCTAAGGTTCCACAACCCCCGCCGGAAGCTAGAAGAAGGAGGAATCCAACGCGTAACTGTCGACCACCCCCATGTGGCACTGATTCCGACCGGCACCAACATTGATTCCGACCGTCTTTTTTTATTTTTTATTGTAATTTAATTTTTATATATTTAATAAAATAAAAGTTATTAATTTTTATTGTAATTTAATTTTAATATCTTTAATAAAATAAAAGTTGTTTTTTATTTTTTTGTAATTTAATTTTAATATCTTTAATAAAAAAAAGTTGTTTTTATTTTTGTTTTTTTGTAATTTAATTTTTATATCATTAATAAAATAAAATTTGTTTATTGTTTTATTGTAATTTAATTTTTATATATTTAATAAAATAAAATTTGTTAATTTTTTTGTAATTTAATTTTTATATCTTTAATAAAATAAAAGTCCAATATTTTTTTATTTTTTTTGTTTTACAACTTAGTCCTTCTACAAAAATTCACCGTTTTCATCAAGAAATAAATAGAGCTTACATAGCCACCAAGAGACAAAATTGCTAAGAAGACTATCAACTATTCCGATTTGGACACGAGCGAGATGTATGGCCTAGGTTCCTACACCATCCGCATAACCTCCGTTGGTTGGCCGTTTGTCGGATATCCATATTGTTGCGTATTCTACTCGAGAAAGGTCGACCTTTTTGTTTGCGCCACAGTTGTCTATCCGGTAGCAGCTTATACGATGCAAGCGATACAGACGACCACTTACGTTCATCTGGGACTGGTGGGAATATGTGTCTCCACACGTTGTACATGTTTTCTATTTTATACACTTCGGCGACATAGCTCATGGGATCCAGACGGAGATTCTGTCAAGCCGCAAGTACATGAGCGCATGGGTAACGAAGTGCATCAAATATCCCACAGTCGCAGGTCCTATTTCTCAAGTGTACACGATATTGCCCGCCAACAATACCTTGGTTCGGTCTATCAAACTCCGTCACACGAAACCATAGGTTGTCGCGATCGTGACACACTGTGTGCATGGTGTTGGCCCGTGCCTTTCCCATATTAATTTCTTGCAATACCTTCACGCACCATACATGGCCTCCTTGCATTTGACCTTTATAACTCACTGCTCGCTTCGAAAATAGTGCCGCTAAACGAAAATATGTCTCTCGCACAACCGATGTTATCTGCAAATGACGCGTTCCTTTTAGAACAGAATTTATGTATTCGGCCAGGTTTGAGGTCATATGACCATATCGTAGGCCACCGTCGTATGCTTGTGTCCACTGTTCAAAAGGAATATTGCATAGGTAGTTTGTGCCTTCTTCATTAACTGATCGCAAACTCCCCAAAATCTCGTAAAAACGGTCCTTATTGATCTTGTACCCTGCCAATATAAGTTGATAGCGAATATTACATACCACTCTTCAATTAAGAATAAATTGAATATTACAAACGAAATTATATTAATAGATATTACATACCTATATTGGTCACTTGTCGTCGTTGACTTGTAAATCGATGTTGCCCGTGGTAGTTGGACGCAACATGCCTTAGGCAATACCGATGGTGTGTGCGATGCCACAGGCTTCCCTGTCGCTCTATTGCGGCTAGTATTCCGGGGCCCCGATCCGATATAACGCATATATCAGGTTCGGGGCAGACATGTCTCCTTAACCTAGATAGGAAGAAATCCCAGTCATCAGTTGACTCCCACGGTGTTATTGCAAACACAATTGGAAGGATTCTCCCACTGCCGTCCTATGCCGCAGCTAGTAATAGCCGATGCGTATATCTACTATATATAAAGGTACCGTCAATTTGTACCAATGGCTTGCAGTATATAAATGCGTCTCGGCATTGCTTAAATGTCCAGAACAAACGCTTAAGCACTTGGCATCCACGGAGCAATCGATCGTTGTAGTACGCCGGTTCTATTTCAAGGTCTGTTATGCTGCCTGGGATATATCTCTCCAGCACCTGACACCACTGCCACATTTCATTATATGAAGCGTCCCACCGACCATGCAATTTTTCCAACGCCTTCTGTTTGGCTATCCAAGTCTTCCGGTAAGAGGGCATGTACCCTAATTGGCTACGAATATTGCCAATTAAGACCGGCACTGTGGTCTTAGGATCCGCCTTCACCGTCGGTATTATTAAGCCAGCCAACATCTCTGAATCCATCTTCAGATGATCTTGTAAAACACTTGTCAATGAAGTACGTTAAATAATGCAACATTACGTAATATTAGTATTATTCAAAAACCTTGAACACCTAGTGATACTGTACCGGCAAGATATGTATATAGACCTTTGTACTTTTTGATCTCCCACAAGCCTGTCCTTTTTCCTCAACGAGGCCATAATTTTCCATGAACATGTACTGTCTTGCACAGCACACTTGGCCTCGTACTTATTGAGTTTAGATTTAACCACGTTGTAGTTAACCCCGTTCTTGATGCTATATTGTTTCAATGCACCAAGAAAAGTATCCTTGTTGGAAAACTCTTTACCAACTTCTAATTCGCCTGAATCCAACGATGAACTTGTACGGTCACGCGTTTTGTATGGTAGTTCAGGAAACTCCAATGCATCATTTCGAGATAGATCGACATTATGCATATGGGCTGGAGGCGAGTACATCCTGAATAGCGAATTTTCTTCTGCTTCATCTAAACCACCTTTAACATCTTCAGGTACAGTTGGAACAGGCCCCGGTTCAGAAAATAGTGTAACTTCTGCACCATCGGGCTCGGGCTCTCGAGGTGGATCAACATCGGACTCATCATCCGACCCACCATCATCTGCAACGAACGAGGGCCCCTCGCCGGTGGATGTCATGGGGAGTACATTATCCCTTCTTAAACAACTTTCGTAACGTTCCCAATCATATTTGGATTGCCAACCACTAGAAGTTGATAACATTCCCCAATATGAATTTCTAGCATCAAACGTCGAAGAAAGAATATACATGTCCTATCCACCAATCGAGTGTCGTGCAGGAGTTGTGTTTTCCATACTACCACCAAACACGGGCACTTCTGTATTCTGCCTTCCATTAACAGAGTGTCGGCTTGGGGTCGTGTATTCCCCTCGAACAACAGTAGATGTTGAAGTTGAAGGAAGATCACTTGGCGATGAAAATTGTACGTGTCGTAACCATTTTTTTGAAAAAACGGGGAACGACTCGGGTTTTGAAAATGAAAATACAACAGGAGTTGCCACCGACCTTATTAGGTGTGGTCGGGTCACTTTTGTTTTAATAAACATTTTGATTTACTAAAACAATATTTTTTTGGTCTACGAATCTTGAGAAAACGGGTTCGGGAGTCGGTTACATGCGAGGAAGGGTTAGCACCCTCGTCACGCCCAAAATTGGTACCAAACTGATTAATCAATATCTCAATGTCGAAGATTTGAAAAGATTTTTAAATTCGGATCTTAAAAAAGGGTTTGGATAATTGAGGCCGAAATTTGAGATTTCTTTATTCCAAGAGGATACGAACATCACATCCAGCACGTTAGGATACGATATTCGAAGCCTTCGTAATCAAAGTCATCTCGGAGTTAGTGAAATTTATTAAAAGGGTGTTTAGTATTTTAGTCAAACGGAAAATCGCAACCCAGCACGTTAGGGCACTATTCTCCGAATTTCTAAACACACAAACATTGCCTTATTTGAAAACTCTTGGACGAAATAAAGTGGTTTTGTAATATGTACTTTGATCTTATAGTGTTTAAGCTAGAAATAAGTGTAGGTATTCGGGCCAAAAAATCGAGATTTCTTTGCTCCGAAAAGATCTAAACATCACATCCAGTACGTTAGGACACGATGTTTTAATATCTCTAAATCAAGGTCGTCTCATATTTCATGAAATAGGATAGAAGGATGTTAAATTATTTAGCGAAACATAGAATCGCAACCCAGCACGTTAGGGCACTATTCCACGAATCTCTAAATACAAAATATTGCCTTGCTTTAAGATTCTTTGGATAGAATAGGACGATTTCATAAAATGTATTTTTTATTTAGCGAGATTGTTGAAAAATTGCAATAGCAATAATAATGCAAAATAAAGGATGATCGATAACCATAATGATGACAATGATGATGGATAACAATACTAAACAAAACAAATGATAATAAAGATGTTATATAATAGTAATAATAATAATAATGATAAGATTAACAGTGATAGAACAATGGTAACGATAATAGTAACATACATATATAGTAATAGTAAGCCGATAAAATACGTTTATACGTGTATAAATATCATGACAGTAAGAAGCATAATAAACAAATAATAAAACACATATGCGATAATATAGTGGTAGTAAACTAACAATATATATTTATATATATAACTATGATGATAGCGATGGTTAAAGCGAACGAGAAAGCAATGATATTGTCGAAATGAAATGGTCACGTGGATAACGATATGTTAATGAAAATAATAATAATGGTAATGGTAAAGAATAAAAATAAACACGATAACAAATAAAATATGTATAAGGATTTGATATGTGAAAATAATAACAAATAATAGAAATAACAAGTAATAGTGATAATAATAATAATAATAATAAAACAGTTGAAATACATAAATATATATAAAAAAACCAAATAATGATAATAATAGTATTTATATATGTATAATAATAATATATGCCAATAATGATAATGGAAATAATAATATATATATATGAAAAATAAATAAGTAAGTAGGATAAAATAAAGTAAATTAATAATTGAATAAAGTAATAAATATAATAATAGTAATCATAATACTAACATTAATAATAAATATAATAATGGTAAATATAATAGAGTATCAACAATACTAAATATAATAAAATAATAATAATAATATAGTAATAATAATAATGTTAAAAATGGTTGATTTAATCATAATCAAAGAAGGACCAAAATAGTATTGAAAACAAGTTGTTAGGGCAAATTTGTAATAAAAATAAAAGGAGAGGACTTATTCGAGACGCGCAGCCAATATCAGGGACCAAAATGGGCAGTAGCCCATCCCTCTAAAACACGTAGCCTGAGCTGGGATCGATTTGAAAAATACGCAAATTTTTGGGGTCCAATTAAAATACCAAAAAACCTGAAAAAGCGGAAGGACCAAGTGGGCAATTAGCCCACTCATAGAAAACACGCGGATCCTTCAGTCGGGTCGGGTCGCGCATCCGGGCCTTCAACCAAACGACGTCGTTTTGGGCATTAAAGGCCAGCCCCAAAACGACGTTTAAATGCCAAATTCCTGAAATAAAAAATCATTTGTCTCCTGCCTTTAAAAAAAATTTCTAACCCTTCCTTCTCTTTTTCTCTGCAGGTTGGAACACCGACGGGGAGTCAGGCGAGACGCCGCCACGGGCTCCGTCGCCTTCCCCGCCGTGCACGGCGGTCGGAGCCCCGAAAAGGTAAAGTTTTGATTTTTTTATTTTTTTATAATATATATATATGGATGTATGTGTGTTTGAATAATAATAGAAAGGAATAAAAAAAATGCAAAAAAAAAAAGGAAAAAGAAATGCAAATCACCTCTGGTTTCTATCGATTTTTAGTAAAATTTTAGGGTGCTTGTGTTCTCACTGTGTTGGATCTGTTCTCGTTATCCCTTTTACTTCTATTTTTGTTTAAAACTTTGCTATTTTTCATTCAAAAAAAAAAGATCCTTTTACAACCTTTTTTACATGGCTTTATAGCCTTCTTTTACAACCTCCCATCTCTCCCTTTCACTTCGTTTTTAATGCTTGCAGGCACCAGTTGCGGAATGGCGATGGCAGAGGGCAGGTGGAGCAGGTGAGGGTTGCGGCGCTGGGCAGAGCAAGTGGCTAGGGTTAGGTTTTGATTTTTTTGATTTTGGTGTTTGGGCTTTAGTGAATTTGGGCTGATTTGTTTAGTGGGTTAGGGGCTTTGTAATTGGGCTTTAGTGGGTCATCGGGTTGGGCAAGATTAGGTCTTTTGGACCCGGGTAAAATTGGGTCTACAGTACATATACCTCAAGATGGAGTGATCCACTGGCAAAATGACTCTCCACCATTGCCTCCAAGTTCCGAGGACCTTTGATGTCGAATGAGTCATATCTCACCGGATTAACCGAAACGCAAAATTTATACTTAATAGACTAAACTTTCATTGGCGTTGTTCCAAATATTTTACGCCTAATTCTTTTGCGAAGTTCTATCAAATTTATGTTTCGGTTAAAACCCAGTCGCGCTATATTCTCCGATAAAAACACAACACTATTTTTGGTGTCACAAACCTCACAATCGTAGTAAATAACAACATTAATACGTTCACTGATCTTCAGTTTCTATTTTACTTTTGCCTCAATTTCTGTTATGCAACCTGAGAATGAAATTTGGCTGATTTATAGTCTAAGGTTTGCCAGAGACTATTGTAGCAAAATAGCGTCCACGTGGGAGCTTTTTTCAATACTCTTGCTGACAGTGCATCATGCTTGAAGCATTTTGGTCACTATTGAAACGTCTTCTCAAAATTATTTTGCCAGATACTACTGTAGCAAAAGAGCGTCCACGTGGGAGCTTTTTTCAGTACTCTTGCTGACAGTGCATCCTGCTTGAAGCGTTTTGGTCACTATTTGATCAGAAACATCTTCTCAAAATTATCTTGCCAGATACAACTGTAAAAAAAATTCAAATAATTTTTATGTTACTAATATATTTTTCCCAAAACCCTAAACTTAATATTATTCTAATTAATTAACCTTAAAATCTAGTCCATTAATTTTCCCCTTAAAATCCTAAACCCTAAGACCCTAAAATCCCTAAACCATAGCCCTAAAACCCTAAAACTCATACCCTAACACTAAAAACAACTGAAAAGTCCATCGGGAAGGAGGGCAAAAGCGCGCCCTCAAGGACGCGTTTTTGGCTGATGTGGCACAAAGCGTGCCATCGTGGACGCGTTTTTATGATTTATCCCCTGAAAACGCGCTGACGTGAACGCGTTTTCGGGGGAAATGGCCCTATCCGGTAAATATTAAAAATTTTCGACCCTTTTCCGTAATTTTTTTAAATTGGTATATTTTAGTAAATTGGCCAATATTCTTTAACATTTGATTCTTTGAATATGAATATATGTTAAACGTTATGGTTAAATTTAATTTCAATTTCTTTACCTTTTATTATATAAGAATGGTTAAATTTTAATTTGGTATATTGATTTATTTAGCCTTTCAATTTTATAAAAAAAAAAAGTCATTTTAGTTCTTCATTTGTTTTTTATTTTTTTTAGCCTTTAAACTTACGTTATTTGTCAAATCTCTCTAAAATGGATAGAAAAGTTAATGTTGTTAATTCCTTCGATTGCATACATGTGAATTGTCACGTCAACAATTAATTAATTTTTTAAAATTAAAAAATAAAAATTACAAAAATTATTAAAAAGTATAAAAATTATAAAAACATAATTTTTAAAAATTAATTAATTGCTAATGTGACATGTAACGTCCTTAACCTGGCCTAGACATTAAACTTGAGTTCGGGAGATTATATTGGCCATCAAAATGACCCAGTAAGCTATTAGAGTTTATCAAAACAATCATTTTAAAACATTTGCTTATTTTAGAAGAAAACTTACATCTTCCTTGTAGCGGTGACCACTTTTAAAACCATAGTTAATTTTCCTACTCATTTATTATTCAGACTTTATCTATAATCTAGCAATGGAAAGATGATATCTATTCATATTTTTAATAATAACCAAATTTCATGCATAATTAATTAATTTCCATATTTCAATATCCTATTATCAAATTAAATGTCATGCATGCAATTTAAACTCGAAAACTAAGTCCTATGCCACAATTCAAAAATAAAATAATACAGTCTCTGAATTATGAAAAATTTCAAATAATAAATCTAAAATAAAAACAATTTCGAGTCGAGACCCTCTAGAGGTCATATCCGCGTCCTAACCTAGTGGATTATCTGTAAAGGTGGAAATTAAAGGGGAGTGAGCTTAAAAAGCCCAGTGTGAGTCTGATCACAAATAAACCAGTGCAGAATAATAAACTAAGCATACATAATAACAATATTCAGTATAATAGCAATGGTATAGTATAGTAGAATTTGATAGTTCATTCGAGCATGCTTATGAGTGTCAATGCAATGCAATTTCAGTTTAACAGAAAATGTCCTACCTAATCGCTACACTTCGAAGTAAGAGTTCTTAGGACTCTTCCAACCAAAACACTCTAATTTGTGGATAAACCACTAGTATTTGCAGACAAGCTGCCAGTGGGTTGTGGATGCACAACATATTTGCAGATAAAAGCTCCTAGTAGTTTGTGGATGAACCACCAGTATTTTTAGTTAAAAGGTTTGCAAACAAGCCACCAGTAGGTTGTGGATGCACAACAGGTTTGCAGATAAAAGCTACTAGTAATTTGTGGATGAACCACCAATGTTGCAGATTATTAAACTATCAGTACTTCCTCCTTTCAATCGTCCTACCCCATGCAATGCAATTGACATGCTAGTAACAGTACAGTACAGAAATAGTAAACATGCTTAACATGTATTTAGTTTAACAGTAGCAGTAGACATGCTCAAGATGTTTTCAATTTAACAGTAACAGTAGGCATGTTTAGTATGTATTTGATTCAACAATGACAGTATGCATGTTTAGCATGCATCTGATTCAACAATGACTGTGGGCGTGCAATCAGTAATACAGTGGTAAGAATAACAGTATCAATTCATCAAAAAGACAGTGGCAGTAGGCATGTAATATTCACATATCATTATTATACAGTACTAATTCAATCATTAACTTACAAATTCTAGCATGTTCATAATATCAGAGAACTCAATTGAGTTAATATAATCTCTAAAATCAATTTGGGGATAATCTAGGCGTTAAACTGAACAATTCACAAAATTTTAGGAAAAATTGTAAAATAGGGGTCACACGACCATGTGGCCAGGCCATGTAACAGACTGTGGTCGTGTGGCAAATGCAAAATATCATCCTACAAGAGGGACACGGTCATGTGGCAGGCCGTGTGGAAGGTTCTTAGCATTGTGGTTCACAAACTAGCTTAGAGTTTGCAGGGCAAATGGCCTCGTAAGGGCCGTGTGGTCCACATGCCCATGTGGGAGACCGTGTGGCCCTATTCTTACACATGATCTGTAACATCTCGATTTTAGGTCTAGTCGGAATAATGGTTTTGAGACCACAAATACAAAGTAGAAATATTTGTTTTATGATTTTTTTGAGGTCCATGACATGTTTTCATGATTGTGTGAAAGTTTCATGAAGAAATTTTGTGAATAAGTGTCCCATTTGACTTTTTGGACTAAATTGCAAAAGTTGCAAAATATGAGATTCTAGAAGCTTTAAGTATGAAATATCTTTGGATTATTAATTAGAGGTCCTTAAATAGAAATTTTCCCAATTTCTATTTTTATGGACAAAAATGGGCATGAGTAGGTAAAATTTTAAAGTTTAGTAAAAAGGACATTTTGGTCATTTGGTTAATAAAAGATTAAAAAGGGAAAAATGAAGCAAAATTTGCTCATCTTCTTCAAGCTAGGGCCGAAACGTTTAAGCTCTCCATAGCTAGGGTTTCTTCACTTTTCAAGCTTGATAGTAAGTACATCCTACCTCGTTTTTAATGTTCTTTACGTTTTTGAAGTTGTTATCAACCGATCTAGCTATTTCTACCATTTATTTGAGCTAGGGTTCATGTTTAAAAATTTACCCATGTGTGGTATGCATATGTTTTGATGTTTCATGGTAGATTACGAAAGTTTGATGTGTAATAAACATCTTTTACTAAGTGACTTTTGATGAAAACACCTAAAACTGACCTTTTTGTAAAAGTTGTAAAATGAGTAGTAAAAATCTGATTTGAAGGAAAATGTGGGCTGTTATGAGCATGTGTTAGGTTCGACTAAGCTTGGGTAACAAAGAAAATGGACACATTTCATTTTACGAGCCTAGAGACTAATTTGTAAATATGTGAAAGTTTAGGGGCAAAATTGTAATTTTTAAAAGTATGGTTTTTGGACTGATTTGAACAATGTGATAATTAAATGAGCTAAATTTTCTATTTTATATCAAGAAAAATAGAGTCCGGACCTAAACCGAGGAAAGAACAATGTTGTGGACTAAATCAAATTGTTAGCCATATTTTGGTACTGAGGTAAGTTCGTGTGTAAATAATGCAACTTATATTATGTATTTAATATTTTGTTATTGCATGACTTGTACAATTATCATTATGGATTTGTTGGCAAAGATTCGATACGGCGAAACTCCCAGTTGAACTTTAAGAATAGTTAGGATACAAATGTCATGACATTAGGGTTATGAGTTTACGTGTAAGACCATATCTGGGATATGGAATCGTTATGAAATTTCGTGTAAGACCATGTTTCGGACGTGGTATAGATATGAGAATCGTGTAAGACCATAACTGGGTTATAGGCCTCAATATGTCATCCCATGTAAGACCATATATGGGATATGGCATTGGTATGATTTCATGTGTATTTGATTCCCGAGTATCCTTTAGTATTTCAAGCGGTTCAACGGGAAGTCCAAAGATTATGTCAACGAAATAACAAGGTATGAACATGTTGAAAGGGTACAGGTATGTACACAAAGCTCATACATATTGAGATTATAAATCGATAAGATCTCAGTTTAGTCCCGAACCACTCCTAATGTATGTTTTGGTCCTCGTAGGCCCGTAATAAGAACAATATGAATGTGAATGCAAAGTTTTAAATTTTGGATGGCAATTCATGTCTCGATTTTGTATGAATGCTTGTGTTTAAGTCCGGTTGTAACATCCTGGAAAGGGCCTATACATTTTCGATTTAATTGTATGAAATGACAAGTCTTAAGCATTATGAATAAATTTTTGATATTTTTGGAAACTCGAAATGTATGAAAATGCATGGAAATGGAAATGGACATTTTGGAAACTCAACATTTTTGGAAACTCAACATTTTTGGAAACTCGAAATGCATTAGGACATGAACATTTTAAGAAACCTGTAAATGTAAGAAAATGGTTCAAAATGGAAAGTACACATTTTTGGAAACTAAGAAATGAAAATGGAAATGATCCAAAATGGAAAGTAAACATTTCGAAACTTGAAATGTAAGAAAATGGCAAGTAAACTGAGCCGATCGAAAATTTTAGGAAACTTAGAAATGATGCGTAAAATGTCAAATTTTAAAGTTTAAAATAGGAAATAAGGGCAAGATGGCCTTAAAAGAAAAAGTTGGTAAAATTTGACACACAAACGGGCTAGGAAAAGTGGCCTGAAGATGGCACTTAGGGCCTATGGAAATGGCGCCATGTCCAAAAGGCATGGGCCTGGGTTCGAGTCACAAGGGAAGCAAATAAATGAAGTTTTATTTTTACTTCCCAGGCTAGAGGGTGGACGGCACATGCTTCTAGAATTAGAGGTGTTTTAATTCCATAAATATGTGATTAATAAGTGATAAATAAAAGCCTTTTTAATTTGGGTTATTTAGAAGAGATAATAAGGATTTTTCTCTATTTTATTTTAAATAAAATAGATGATATTATCACAAGGAAGAGTGGTGGCCAAGTCAAGGACTCTTGGCCTGATAATTTCGGCTAAAGGAGGAGAGTTAGGCTATTCTCTCATCTTTTCCTAAGTGTGCCGAAAATTCCTAGCCCCTCTTTCTCTCTCTGCAAAAATTTTTCCTAAGCAAAACTCCATCTTTTCTTCTCCTCTCCTTTGCTATTGTCGAGCCAAAACACTCTTTGGTCCCTCATTAAATCTCCATAGCCAATCTCTCTCTGACTCTAGGCAAGGAAGCAATCGGTCAAAGCATTAAAGGATCTCTCAGGTTCTTTTTACAACTGTTGAATACAAGGAGGAATCTTTCGGGAAATCTGAGGATTTAAGGTAAGATCTATGAATATTTAGTTAAGGGTTACGATTTATGTTTTCAAAGTTAGATTAAATCTAACTTTGAGGTTATAGGGATTTCGACAGACATATAGGGCAAGGAATCCTTTTCAGATTTGGAAATTGTAAGGTAAGTGTACAGATCTAATCGGCCAAGGGTTACTTTGGTAATCTAAAAGTATTTCCTTTTTATCCAAAAGTCAGAAACTGATGAAAATACATGTTTTTGGTGGCTAGCCGAATTTAAGGGAGGAATACCACGATTTCAGGATTTGATCAATTCGGCAACGAGGTAAGTAATAAAAATCCTAGTTGTATTTGGAAAAGTAGTCGAATGGTCTTTTAAAGTGATTAACTTATGTAGGATTTGAGATCTAAATCTGTGGTCGATTCTCTTCGGGATTTCAAGGAATCTATTAAGCGAATCAGGTGTGTACCCACACTAACTTTCAATATATTATGACAATAATTATTTTAATATATGAATATGCATAAGAATGAGAATGTGGCTAAGTACCACAAATGTGGTAAAGAGTACCCAGGTACGTTTCCTACTTCTGATAGGATTACGAATATGATATATTTTGAACATGTGAATAGTAACATGAATGAGAAATAAGTATGTTATGCATGATATAATAATATTTGGAGCATTCCGGGCTATATGTGAAAGGGGAAGAAGGTGTTGACTTCGGTCTCACCAATGGAATATGGTGACTACGGTCACATAATTTGAATATGGTAACTTCGGTTACATTATCTGAATTTGGTAACTTCGGTTACATTATCTGAATATGGTGTCTAATGACACAAATTATATGGGCGATGAGCACGCCGATCGCAAATGATCGCCTTCGATGGTGTGTAGCGGATGGAGGGTTGACTTAGTAGTCTCCACGGTGTGATTGGCGTGCACGGGTGGTGTGTAATGCGGATGGATAACTAGGCTTGGGTTTGGGTTGCATCATTTTTATATGAATATGTCTTTGATATGAACATGTATGCCTGATTTGTTGATTGTTAGTTTGTGTGCACATTGAGTCTGTTGACTCACCCCATTGTAGGACTATTTTTCGGGTGATGCACAAAGAATGGACCTAGCTCTAAGGAGCTTAGTGGTGGCCATGCTCAAGCAAGGATTATTTTACTTCATTTGGACATTATATTTTTTTAAGTACTTTGAATTTTATTATTGGGTTTTATTTGATGTAATAAGGCCATAAGGCCCAAGTTGAATTTCTTTATTTCTGTTTAAATTCTTATTTACTATGTTACGAACTATTTTTTTGGATTTAAAGTCCTAGTAGAATTAATTATTTAAAACCCTAAATTATTTTGTCACCCTAATTAAAAGATTTCTAAGTAAGACAAGTGGGCTTTCAATCTAAGCCCAACCCAAACCAATATTTTCTCAAAATACACAAATTTTCTCTAAGTAACAAAGAATTTTGAAACCGATTTTCTTAAGGAACATACCAGATCCGGTTCAGGCTCGTGGGCCGGGTGTGGGGTGTTTCACCGGTAATGCCTCGTACCCTGTTTCGGCATCGAATACGGGTAAGGGGTGTTACACGATCACCACTGATTCACTTGGGATAGAATACACACCTTTCATCGGGAGTCCGATCGACGTTTCTCGCGATCAAATTTGATTTGATTCACTTAAATTAGGTCTTTAAACTATAAATTTGCAAGAATTAACATTGGGTATCAAGATTTAAAAAGATGTACAAAAGATTTTGGCAAGATTCGTAAAAGATCGTTTAGTTGATCGCAAGAATAACGTGGATAGAAATTCTACAGAAATTCGAGATTAATCATCGAGATTGATATGTACTTACAGATTCTTGGCAAATATTAAGGATGTTATTTGATGATACCGCTAAGAAATCAAGAACGAGGTTGATATGATACGAGAAAGAAAATATTCAATAGTGAAAGATGAAAAATTATGATGTAAAAGAGAGAAAAGGAAAGAAATATGAGAAAAAATAGGGATAGGAAAGAAAAGTTCTAATTGGAGTTGAAAAGGAAACAAAATCCATGTCTATTTGGGAAAAATTGGACTAAATACCTAGGGTTTGGGAACCCTAAAGGGCGGAATGGTAATTTACCCTTGCTGCCGAAAATAAAAGGAAATGGAAGGGATTAGGTGGCTGAAACTCGAGTATATAAGGGAAAAGCAAGCTCTTTTACCATTGCGCCTAAAATCTATTTCTTGTCTAAAATTTACTCCTAAGAGTATTTGTATGGAAGAGGAGTAGCTTGAACCTAAGACCTCTAGGGAGAGCATTAACCATTTAACCATCAAGCCTAATTCAATTCTTGATTATATATTTCAATTAACCCCCTATATTTGGGGACGTGACATGGGATACATGTGGCAATCCACGTGGTCAACAAAGTTAACAAGCATTCACTTTTTCATCCATTTTAGGGGTGATTTGACAAACAATGCAAGTTCAACGGCTAAAAGAGGCGAAAAATTAAATGAATGGCTAAAATGATTTTTTTTGTAAAGTTGGAGGACCAAATAAGTCATTATTCCTTTTAGTTTTGATTATTATATTTTTCTCAAATTTAAGATTTAATCTTTATACTTTAATTTAATGTTAACATAATTTTGTACCTCAACTCTTTCTATGTCATTAGTTAGTCTAAACACTTTATTTTGATTAAAATGTTAATGTGAATTTTTATGAATTGTTGACATTGTTTGAATTCTCTATTAAATTTAGGTCCATTACAATGCCATATTTTTGTTAAAATTCCTTATTAAATTTAGGTTCATTACAGTGTCATTTTTTGTCACATGGATATCAACTTATTTTTGATACAATGCCTAGAACTAGGCATAACGTTCTAGGCATTACCTCTCTCCAATCCTTAAATAAGACGCTTAAGCTTCTGCATCTACCTGATTTAATTATACTATCGGAGTGAAACAAGGGATCTAAAGAAGAGCAAAGGCTAGACTATATTAGTAACAAGTAAATCCTTTGTATGTAAAAAATCTATATATATTTTTGGGATAAAGGTGAATTGCAAGGCCTAAGACGACCAATAAAGCAGTTGATCATAATCAACTTTGTACATTCGAACCTACATTTTTCTACACTGGCAATAATACTACTTTCAATTAAGTTAAAATTCAAAATTTTAAATTAAAAAAAAGTAGATTATAGCAAATGACAATAATTATGTAATATATTTATTAAGAATTGATATGAAAATGAAATATTATTTTAATTAAAATAATAAAATTAAGAGAGTGTTTTGAGTTCAAATCTCATCATAAACACATATTTTAACGATTGAGATAAGATTCGAGCATAAATATTATTATTTTAAAAAGGACACATTACAATATTTTTAATGAATTCATAATAGCTTTTATGTCCTTTTCAACAATGTAGCTACAAGATTTAAACTTGAATTGTATCTAGAACTATTGCAATGTATCATACCACTAGGAATATGACCACTCGTTGCGTGGTTTGGTTTTTATTATTATTTTAAAACAATGATATTTTTTATAATTAATTCGTTTTTAATTTTGTTCATTTTTATTTTTTAAATATATAAAAATGTTAAAAAAATTATTAATCTTAACCAAAATTCATTTTTATTTTAGTTAAAAGTTAAAATTGAAACGATATTTAATAAGAAAATAAAAGAAATATTCTATAAAATAATTTAACCTTAAATATTTTTATCATTTAAGGAAAAGATAAAATTGGATCTTATCTATCATCTTAAAAATATATTATTAAAAAAAATACTACAATATTATTGTGTGGCTTAATTTAAACTAATTTATTTTTATTAATAAATTTTAACAAAAATTTAAGTCATTATTATAAAAAATATTATAATATAATTGTGTGGTTAATGTTTTTTTTCTAACATATATATCTGTTTTTTTTAATTATTCTAATATTAAATTTTAGTTTTATAAATGTTTTGCATAAAATAATTTTATATTATCATTTTAAAATTTAAATTAATAAAAAGTGGTTAAAATTAAAATAATAAATTCTTATCAAATTAAAACTTACTAAAATTTTCAATACTCAAAATTGAAATATTCACTATATCAAACGTCATTAAAACCAAAAAGAAATTACATAAAAAGCTTATGATATTGCATATGCCAGCAAGTCTAAAAAAATAGGAGTACAAAATACAGTTTTTTGAATAATTTCATTATATGTTACGATCATATTTACTATTTTTGATAGAATACAATATTTAAGTATTCCTCTAACTGCCTAAAGTCAAAATCCCATACTATTTTTAAGTATTCCTCTTCAATTCGCATATTTAGCATAGTGGTCCGGAAAGACCCCTCCAATCGACACAGACCCATTAGATTAATATAATAATTTGTTATAACTTAATTAATATTTATGAAATATCAATAATACTCTTAATATTGTAACAATATGTATTCCAAATAGTAAAGACATTCAATTAATAAAATTTATTAAAATAAAAAATAAAAAATATTAAAATTAAATTGTAACAATAAAAAAATATTAATTGTAAAAATCAAATTACTTAGAAAAATGTGAAACACATCCTTTTAAAACTAAAAACATTAAATATAAATTATATAATGAATGCTATTATGAAAAGATAAGAAATTTTTTTCATAAGAAGGTAAAAAATGTTACTTAATTAAATGTTAACTTTAATGTTTAAGGTTGAGAGGTTGATAAGTTTATACATTTAATTAAATGCCATATAATATATCTAATTATTCCCTCGATTAAATTAGAAATAGTTAATTAGCAATTATCAACTTTTTAAAAATTTATAGTTAATTATTAATTTTATTATTATGTAATTGATTGCTAACTAATTAAGGTGTTTATCAACAATCATCTATTTAAAATTGTTTTCTAACTAATTATTAAACAACTTTTTGAAGGTTGTTATTATATAGATTTAGTTATAAAAAATAATATATAAATAAAGGTATATAAATTAGATAAATCGAATTCATTGTTAAGAAAGATGACTTCATGGTTAAGGATGTTCACTACCTTAGGTGTAGTTTGAATTTGAGTCGTGTTAATCGCGTTTATTGTTTAGACTAATTTAAAGTCTATTTATTTTAATGGCTTCCAAGAGAGAGCTGGTTTTATATATTATATATAAATTATACCTAAACATATAATAATATTTAAATAGAATTAAAATTTACTAACCAAATGATTTATTTATCCCATGAACCTGCCTCCCTCGCTAATTTTTATTAAACAATTAGTTTGTCCTATGTAGTTGTATGCCTTTCGGATTCTGATTAAAAGGACCTTTCACATATCTTTTCCCTTTTATCAGCTGTGGTTTTAAATAGGATGCGATGGATTGGTTAGATTAAAAATTGATAGATTTGCCGAATTAATTATTTTTTATCAAATTGAAAATTCTTTGACTACATATTTTTTAAAATAACCATATAAACAATTTTTTACTATTAATTTTGAAAATTCTAATTCATCTTTTAAGGAATAAATAAATAAAATATAATTATTATAATGTGGGTAAATGATAGAATGTACTGCAAGTAGAACCCATTTATAAAATTGATTAATCATTTGGTGTTTTTTAATCATGCCAAAAGTGGTTAGCATAGATGGTCACCTTTGTTTGGTTATTGCTTTTTCTTTTTCATAGAAAAGAAACCCAATATTATTTTATGCATTAATTCTTAATTATCTAACCTACTACATTTTTAAAAGGTCGAATAAATAGATGATAATAGAGTGGCATATATTTCATGTTGGTTTTATAGTTTATTTTTAGATTTGAAGTTGTTTATCTTCGATATTCAAATATGCGTTCTTTCTCAAAGAGTATAATGTGTATTATCACTGTAACTCAATTTTTAAATATATAACTCTTAATCATTTATACAACATTTGATAAGAGTATTATTTTTCGCATATTTTAATACATGAATTAGTAATAAATTAATTACAATTGGCTATAAAATTTTTTTGTTTATTTTGAAGAGGTCTTATTTTTTACAAGAGCTATCTACTTAAATAAATTAATAAATTTATCTGTTAAAAATATTTAATTTTCTAGGCCGCATTTCTTTCCTGCAATGATTTTTTTAACACATATATATTTTTTCTGGTTGCAATAATCATATTGAACATAATTTGTCGTTATGAGTTCAAATTATATCAAGGTGAAAGTAATTTTTTAAATATACTTTATAGAAATTTTAACTAATATCTTAAATTCTCTAAATAAATTCTCGAATATTTTAACACAAAATGACGTTAAAATCTTATTGATCATACCAAAGGATGGTAATTGATTGCTGCCAATTTTGTTTTAAACTATTTCTTGATTACTCCCCTTCTCATCCAGAATATTTTAACTATCATACATCAAGTTTGATATAAAACTGCGTCAATATATCTTGTGACTCGTGGCAAAGGTTTAGCATATATGCCAAAAAGCAGAAAGGTTTATTATTATAGAACATAAAAGAATGAAAAAAACGAAAGAAGAAAGGAATGAAAAAATGTTTTTGAAGATTTCATTTACTTGGGAGCTTTAGAATTTATTGTCCTGAAGTATTTATAGCTGGGATATTAACCAATGGGTAAAAGAAATGATTTGTAACTAATTGGCTAACACTAAAGTTGTTAGCTAACAACTGGGATATTGGCTGGTAAATAGTAAATACTCTATTCTTCTCCCTGCTCCCTAGCTAGGTCTTCGTGAATCAAGTTACTTGCAAAGATGACTTTGAAGTACAATGGAAGAGCTAACCATCAATGTTTTCGTAAGAACATCAGCTATTTGGTCTATAGTATGATATAATTCACTTCAACAACTCCATTCATTACCTTTTCTCTAACGAAGCGCAAATCCAACTCAACATGCTTCATTCGACCCACAGGATTGGTAACATGTGCAACAACACTGGTGTTATCACACCAGATAATAGGTATACGAGGCAATGAAATATCCATCTTTGTCAACAACGCTTTGACTCACATGACTTCACACATAGCATTCGCCAAACTTCAATATTCTTCAACAAAAGATCAAGAAATAACTTATTTTTTTTAAACTCCAGGCAATAGGGTTAGAACCTAGGAACAAGCAACACCATGTTATTGCTTGGAGTCTATAAAAAAAAAAAAGTTGTTTATCTAAGCGTGGTTGCATCAATTGACTCAGTTTGTTAACACTATGGTGGATTAAAACCTATCATCCATGCTACTATCCCAATCAGAGTCTAAGTAGCTCACTAGATTGAGATCTCTACTCGACATAAACAAAAGACCATGGTGCAAGGTACCTTTAAGATACTGAGGAATTCTCTTAACAACCTTCAAGTGTTTATCTAAGGGTCGTTGCATGGGCTGACTCACTTTGTTAACCCTATAGTGGATTTCTAGACGAGCAAGACAGAAATGTTGCAATGTACCAACAACCTGTCTATAAGTAGTAATATTAAAGTAAGATTCACCATCATGTGCAGAAAGGAGTGGTGTACTTACCATTGGTGTGGGCATTGGTATGGTGTCAACCATTTAAGCGCGCTCCAATAGGTCTAGAATTGTTTCTTTTGACGTAAGAGAAGACCCCATTGAACTTGTTGCACATCTATCCCTAATAAATAATTGATCTTTGAGGGAGAACTGAGAATTGAGTGTTACCCATCAATTTCTATAGGATTTGTTACCCATAAAACATCAAGAGGGAGGGTGAATTGAATTGGGGTTTAAAAAATCAATAAAAGAAAAAAATTGCATAACAATTTTAGTATAGTTCGTCCTCAATTGTCTACCTCCACTACTTAACTTTCTACAAACTAAGGAATTTCCCTAATCCCCTAATTGGCACATTTTAAGGACTTAACCTTTTCAAGACTCAATCTTTTGATTTGATAAGATAAAACCTTAAGTAACCTTCCAAATAAGAGAAATAAGAATGTGAAGGAATTAAAACTCCTCAAACGTGAATATATAATGATTTAGTTCTCACAAATATAATTAAACACTTGTACAATGAAAAACAAATAAACCCAAACAAGTGTTTTTTTATTGAGAGTATAATCAATGAAAGATGATATTTATTTTTGCACTTTGATCTTTGAAAGCTTGTTTTTACTCTTTATTTGAGTGTTTTTGGACCCTATTTTTACCCTCATTGATTTGTTATTGTTTGGGTTGCTAGGGGAGTTTTTAGTCATGGGGAGTATTAAATTCAGGCATTAATGATAGTTTGCAAGCCTCACATATAAATACCTACAAGGGTAGTATCGGTGCCTGAAAGAAAAAATAGGCGTTACAAGTGCAAGGGTATCGATTCCTCATGAGCAAGTACTTGAAGAACAGGTATCAATACTGTACTCATCTAGATAGTGTTGTGGATAAGAGATAGCTCTTCAAACACTATTCAAATATCTTAGCTCATAAATGCCTGGATCCCATCCAAAAATTTGTCGCAAATCGAATGATCTTCCTAACTTAAAAAATTGACAACTTAGTTGAATTGACTTTAATAAATTTTACACCTTCCATGCATGTATCATCTAGACAGTACTAAAAGACATTAATAAAAGTTTAAGGCATTTTGGAAACTTATTTTTTGAGTTTTATTGCATGAAAATATTTTAAGGATAATCAATTAAATTTTTGCAAGTTTGTTTAAGGAAATTTAAAAATAGTTGTTATATCAATCGTGTGCCCAGGCCGTGTGCACCTTAAAAAGCTTAAAAAACAAGACATACTTTCATCCAAAACTTAGATACCAAGCCAAATCAAAATCAACCATTTCCACACTTTAAAAACACATTTAAACAAGCCTAAAACATGCCAAAACAATAAACCTAAGTGCCTAATCAATGTGTCCTCATTGACACCACAATTCAGTTATCAACCTCAATTCACATGACACATCAACTAATTTGCATTCAAATTTATAAGTTCATATATAAAACTCATACCAAACTTATCATTTCTTCTGATTCATTCACATTCATTCCTACTATGATTCAAACACTTAAATAAGGTTTATATCAAAAGACCAAAACAATTTTATATAAACATTATTCACACCAATATTAAAGGCACATACACAAGTAAGCTTATACCAAGATACATAACATTTGCAATAAGTATCCAAGCATATACAAATACACCTATTACATATGAACCTTATACATTCCATTTATAACCGTAATCAAAACGTTCAAAAACTACCAAAATGATCGGCAAATAGTGTGATAGGCTCCGACAAGGTTTTAACCGGTTGAGCTTTTTGATGATCTATAAAACATAAGAAAACAACTACGTAAGCATTTAATGCTTAGTAAGTTCGTATAAGAGAAACTTAAGCTTACAGTTCCTTAATATTTAATCATTCAATCATGCTAACTAAATCATATAGTACTTGACTTTCCTAAACACCACAATTCACATTGTACATCACAATTTTTGCCCGGGCCCGTCAATTGCAAAACAGAGCCCAAAATTAAACCACAAACCCAAACCAAAATGACCCAATTTTAAGACTAAACCTAGCCCAACTAAACAAGCCCAAAATGGCCCGAAATCTAAACCAATTTTCAGCAAAGAAAAACCCTAGCAGCCGCATGTCCTCTGACATCCGTACGCCACCGTCGCACGCCACCTCCACCTGTTTGACATCTCTGTACTTGCAGATGAACAGCACAACAGCAGCAGTAAAAAAAAGAAGAAGCAAAAAGCAAAATATATTGTATTTTTATTTCTTCCATTTCAGTTATAAAAACCGAAGAAAACCCTTGTAAAGGGGGATTTTTCAATGAAAAAATAGAGACTTTGAATACAGAAAACAGATTCAAAAATTGTATTTGTTAATTCTTTTATTTTTTATGTCATTTGTTTTATTTATTTATTTATTTTTCCTACTGCGAATATACATACATATATTAAAAAAAGGAAATATTTTACCTTTTTTTTTCGTGATTTCGGCCTTGGATCGGAGTTCCACGCCTGACGGGGTTCAAAAAGGTGACTTTTCACCTTTCCAGCCACCGCGCATGGTGACCGCAGGCAATCCGGCGTCGGAATCCCGACTGGTGTTCGGGCTAGGTTGAGAAAGCTTTGAGAGGTTTTTGAGTGTTTTTTTAGAGAGGGTTGGAATGAATTTTTTTTTAGCAGGAAACTGACTTAAATACCTACAGTCTAAACGACACCGTTTTGAAGACCATTCTTAAGGCCAAAATGACGCCGTTTCGTCCTCAGACCAGCGCACTGACCCGACCCGCTCCAAGGATCCGCGTGTTTTTTAGCGGAAGGGCTATTTGCGCTTTTAGTCTTTCCGCTTTTTCAGCTTATTTCAATTAGATCTTTTTGGTTTTCATATCTGGCTCGCTGGTTTTACATTTGTTTTAATTTAGTGCCTCTTGAGTAGCGTTTTAGGAGAAGGGGATAATTTCCCTTCTGGTCCCTCCCCTTTTTTTACGCATTACACTGGGGCCCTGATTCATTTTTTTCTTTTAAATTTGGACCTTGAATTTTACTTTCTCTTAATTTAGTCCTTTCAATGTTTTATTTATCTTTTGGACCCTCAATTTTATTTTTAATTTCAATTTAATATCAGTTTCTTTTATTTATATGTATTGTTTACAATCTATTCATTTATTTGTTTGTATAAACATGTATCCTTTTATTTTTATCATTCTGCATATTTTTTACTTCTTTGATAGTCCATATTTTTTTTATTTTATTATTATTCATTATTACCATTCTTATTATTATTAACATTATTATTTTAGCATACATATATTATTTATTTTCATTATTATATGTTTTTACTTCCTTTTTCGTTCATATTATTTTATCTTGTGTATTTTGTTTCATTTCATTATTTTATTTTTATTATTATTCATTATTATCATTCTTCTTATTATTAATATTATAATTTTAGGATACATGTATTCTTTATTTTCATTTTCATATATATATATATATATTTCTTACTTCCTTTTTCGTTCATATTTTTTTATCTTGTGTATTTTATTTTATTTCATTATTTTATTATTATTATAATTATTATTATCATTATTACTATTACTATTACTATTACTATTACTATTACTATTAATTTTTGTTACTATTGTTCTTATTATTCTTACTATTGTTTTTAATACTATTATTACTATTATTATTAATTGTGTTAGAATTAAGTGACCCGAATCCTTATTTAAATAAAATACAAAGGTATTATTAAATAAAAGAAGAATCATTATAGAACTACACTTCTTTTATTTTATTTTAAATAAGATTTTTTAAACCTTATTAAACTCCATCTATTTGATATTGATTAGAATAAAGTGTTTCAATCTTACTACACTCCTATTAGAATGTGACTTTACAAGCCTATAAATAGACATAGTCTATTCCTCTTGTAATTGATTCGAATTCGACATAGTGAATTTTCTTCTCCTCTGCCCGTGGTTTTTTTTCTCGAAAGGATTTCCACGTAAAATCTGTGTTCTATATTTTTATTTCTCTTTTCTTTGCGATATATTTGTCATTAACAACGTTATATTTTTTCAGAAATTGGTATCAGAGCTTTCGAGTTTTTCATCTCGATCACGGTAATGACGTATTTGAAGTATGAAATTCCGTTGTTGGATCACACACCAGATTCACGTTGTGGCAGATAAAGATGCAGGCAGTTCTTGCACAAATGAATTTAAAAGAACCCCTGCTAGGGGTAGATAAAATGGCTTCGACATTGACGGAGGAAGAGAAGAAGCGCAAGGATCGAAAAGCGTTAACACAATTACATCTGCATTTGTCTAACGAAATTTTGAAAGATGTGATGAAGGAGAAGATCGCCGCTGCATTATGGAAGAGGCTAGAATAAATATGTATGTCGAAAACTCTAACTAGCAAGTTGCATATGAAGCAACGTATTTTTGCTCATCGTTTGGAGGAAGGTGCGTCTGTGCACGAACACTTAACAGTGTTTAAAGAAATTCTCTCAAACTTGGAGGCCATGGAGGTTCAGTATGATAAGGAAGATCTAGGGTTGGTTCTACTTTGTTCGTTGCCCCCTTCGTATTCAACCTTCAGAGACAAGATTTTATATAGCCGCGAGTCTCTCACAGTTGATGAGGTTTATGATTCTTTGACCTCGTATGATAAGATGAAACATTTTGTGGTTAAACTCGACTCTCAGGGAGAGGGTCTCATTGTTCGTGGGAGACAAGATCAGAATGTTGATGATAATCGTGGAAGGTCACAAGAACGGAATCCTCGCGGTAAATCTAAGAGTAGATCGAAGTCTTCAAACAAATGTAAAACTTGTAATTTTTGCAAGAAGAAAGGGCACATTAAATCTGAGTGCTACAAGCTACAGAACAAGATTAAAAGGGAGGCTGCGAATCAAAAGGGAAAACAACCAGAAAATTTCGGTGAAGTTGATGTTGTAGAAGACTACAATGATGATGAACTTCTAGTCGTTTCTGTCAACAATTCTAAAGTGAGCGAGGAGTGGATATTTGATTCAGGCTTCACCTTTCACATGAGTCCCAATCGGGATTGGTTTACAAATTATGAATGTAACATCCTGAATTTTTGGGCTTATGCGTTTAATGAGTGAATATGTGTAATGTGTTAATTTAAGTGTTAGGGGCCCAAATTGGGCTCAAGATTAGGCTAAGGCCTTGATTAAATTATTAGATTGGGTATTAAAGAATTAAAAGGTGGTAATTATGTTTAAAATGCCAAACATGGGCTTGTGGCCCAACAATAAGTGGCACTACAAGGGAATTAGAAGTGACGCCACACACAAGGGATTTAGGGGCCCAAAATTTAGGTTTAATGAAGCCCAAATCTTTTAATTTAAGTGAGTTAAATTTCGGCATTAAGACTTGATGAGGTGGACGGCTACAAGGCTTAAAAATAGGAAGATATATTTGGATTTTATAATTGATAATATAGAAGATAAAAAGGAGAAAAGATAGGAGCCTATCTACAAGGAGAGTGATGGCCGAAAATCCACCACTAAGAGGAGTAAAGAAATCAGCTACTGCATGGGAAAGGGGTGCCGAATTTTCCCTTTTATTTAGCTTGAATTTTAATTAATTAGGAAGGGCATTCTCGGTTTTATACAGGAGGTGCCGAAAATCCTATAAATAGGGGGGATAGCTCCTTGATTCTGACACTTAAAACCCTAATTTTCTCCTCATTTCTTGTGCCGAAAATCCCTAGTCTCTTCCTCTCCAATTTCTCTTCTTCAATTTTTTCAAAAGCCGAAACTACATATCTATTATTCTATTCTTCTCCTTAATATTCATTGGCCGAATCTCTCTTAGCCATATCTTCAATTCTTGAATCTTCTAAAAGCCGAAAACGCATCAGTTCATCTTTTTTGGGATTTCCATAAAAGCCGAAATCCTTAGATCTCACCTCTTGTGTTTGCCGAATTCTCTCTGGAGTATCTGCTTGTGCCGAATCTCGAAGGAAACTGAAGGTAAGTATTGATTCGTAAGATTTCAATCTTTTCCGGCTTTTTAGAGACTTTAGCCAAATGGCTATAAGAAAACTGACCTTGAGTTTTTCTCTTATTTTCGGCATTCTGAGATTTGAAAAGGAGTCAATCGCGTAGAACTCTAAGTCATAGTTCAGTAACACTTGAATAGTGTTACTTTCGGGATTTCAAGGTAAGGAGATCTATTGATTTTTAACGTGTAATTTGGGTATTTATTAACCCTTGGCCGAATGTAGGAGAGATCAAATCTTTGTGATTTTCCGGCTTTTGATGAACCAAGTTATAAATCTTGGTAGCAAGGATACCGACTAAGAGTTTAGTACTTCGTGATATCAGGTGTGTAATACTTCCCCTCCATCTAGATCTGATTATTAATGTATGCTCATAAGTTTATATGTTGTGATAAATGCCGATATCTCGATTTAATGTTGGAAACCCGAAAAGGGTGAAGCAAATCACCAGGTCAGTGAATGTTTTGACTTTATATGATAAAAGTATATTGATTTTATGATTGCATGGGTTGGGTTGATGAAAGGAGGAAGTTATACGTTATATGTGTAGCGGTTTATACCGTGATCTGTTATATGTTGTAACGGCTAATGCCGTGATCTGTTATAAGGGCTTCGGCCATAATATGTTGATGAGCAGCATGACTGCCATCTTGGCGTGTAGCGGTGTGGGTCGATTGTAGAAATCCCCAATGGTGTGAATAGCTGGTACGGGGGCGTGTAGCAGATGGAAATCTAGGCAAATGGGTTGGACCTTGCATATTATTTGTTATTTTTTTTATAAATGAAATTATTAATCTGTTTTATGAGCCTAAGGCCAAAATCTAGTGGTGCATGAGGGTTGCACAGTGAGTCTCGCGACTCACCCTATTAATTAACCTTTCAGGTGATACCTAGTGCTTTGGACCGGGATGGAGAGGAACGCAAGGTGGCCGTGCAAAAGAACATCTGGATCCAGCAAAAAGGCTCAAGTTAATACTTTATATTTTTAATTAATGGATTTTAAATCTCGTTGTAATATGGCCATGGGCCACTAGTTTATGTTTTGTTTTATTTTGGGCTTTAGTTACTTTTAGTTATTCAAATTCTTATTGAACTAATGCATGTATTTAAATTTGGGTTTTTAATTTATAAAGGCATATTTTATTTAAACTATCAACTATTAAATTTCTTTCGAATAAGAAGATAAACTCTAGAAAAATATTTTCTGAAAATGCGACATGTTTTTCCAAAATTTTCTTAGTGACATACCAGATCCGATCGTGGTGTTTGGGCCAGGTTTGGGGTGTTACAAATTGATATCAGAGCCCAGTTCAAAACTCGAGCTGTGAAATGGGTCTAATTGTGTTTTGAAAAAAAAATGTTTGGGATGAAGATATGGCCTTCGAGTCTAGCGGCACCAGATCCACCCAGGTAAGTATTCTGAACTCCTAATTGTGATATAAATGTAGGCTTAATGGGCTTTATGGGACGTAGACTATCTAGATTAGAACTTGATAGACTCTAGGCTTAGACAAACCACTCTTCAAATTCTATAAGATTTAATTTCGCTAAACAAAACCTGTAAACGAGTCACAAGACTAAGGTGTGGCAACAGGCATATGCATGTCTAGGAGTAGATCCGGAAGAGCTTGGTATTTAAGCATTCCAAGTGACTCACCTCCTCTTCGCTGGAATCTTACCTGGTGCATAGTGACTGTTCACTTTAGCCATGACCGGGTGTGGCAATAGGCATACGCATGTCTAGGATTGGATCTGAAAGAGCTTGGTACTTAAGCAGTCCTAGTGACTCACCTCCTCTTCACTGGAATCCTACCTGGTGCGTAGTGACTGTTCACCCTAGCCACGAGGATTTGTTGACGGGCTTAAATCCATAATTAAAACCCGAAAGGGACCAGCTACCCTATTTTCACAAAATTGATAAAATATCCTTATTTTGAAAATTACCAAGATACCCATGATTTGCAAATATACCCCCAGATTTACAGAAATACCTTGATTTACAAAGTCAACGGTTTTTAAAAGAAAAAAAAAACACATACAACAACATCAATCAAAAACCACAAACACTTGAACGCCACTATTATTCTTTTGAAATCAAATTCTCTAAGATACCTCTATTTTAAAAAAAATAAAAATAAAATACCTTCTTAGTTTTGTAAATTTTTTTTTTTGAAAATACCCTTGATTTGTAAAATTTCCCAAAATATCCCTGATTCGTAAAATAATTACTAAAATTGCCCTTGATTTGTAAAATAACCACAGTACCCCTGATCTTAAAATTACCGAAATACCCCCGATTTTCAAAATTACCGAAATAATCTCGGATTGTAAAATCACCAGAATACCTTTACTTCACGAAATCAACAAGGAACTTTATTATGAAAACTTACGACAATACCCCTGTAGGATAAAATTATGAAAATACCCCTGGGTAGTGAATCAACGAAAACACCCTTATGTGATGAATGTAAGTTCATGGATGTTATTTGTATGTTGATGATTGAATGTATGTGGTTCCTAGAACTTGGAGACAAACTTGAGATTAAAACCTATAGATGTAATCTCGAATTCGAAAGAACTACTCTTAAACTACTGTTCATAAGATTGTTCGTGGGTAATCAATGAAAGAAATTAATAATTCATAAAATTTCTAATCAGATAAACGCGAATCGGTAGAATGAGTACAAGGGGACGAGGACGCTCAAGATGCGAATACCGGTGCATACTCTACTATAGTATTCTAAGTGTTTCCTTTGGCTTTAGAATTAGAGTGCGCAGCAAAAGCATAGTGGTGAGACTTGGGTAGTACGATTAATAGTTAGTTGGAAATTTCGAGGAGGAAATTTCTTTAAGGGGGGTAGAACTGTAACATCCTGAATTTTTGGGCTTATGCGTTTAATGGGTGAATATGTGTAATGTGTTAATTTAAGTGTTAGGGGCCCAAATTGGGCTTAGGATTAGGCTAAGGCCTTGATTAAATTATTAGATTGGGCATTAAAGAATTAAAAGGTGGTAATTATGTTTAAAATGCCAAACATGGGCTTGTGGCCCAACAATAAGTGGCACTACAAGGGAATTAGAAGTGACGCCACACACAAGGGATTTAGGGGCCCAAAATTTAGGTTTAATGAAGCCCAAATCTTTTAATTTAAGTGAGTTAAATTTCGGCATTAAGACTTAATAAGGCGGACCGCTACAAGGGTTAAAAATAGGAAGATATATTTGGATTTTATAATTGATAATATATAAGATAAAAAGGAGAAAAGATAGGAGCCTATCTACAAGGAGAGTGATGGCCGAAAATCCACCACTGAGAGGAGTAAAGAAATCGGCTACTGCATGGCAAAGGGGTGCCGAATTTTCCCTTTTATTTAGCTTGAATTTTAATTAATTAGGAAGGGCGTTCTTAGTTTTATACAGGAGGTACCGAAAATCCTATAAATAGGGGGATAGCTCCTTGATTCTGACACTTAAAACCCTAATTCTCTCCTCATTCCTTGTGCCGAAAATCCCTAGCCTCTTCCTCTCCAATTTCTCTTCTTCAATTTCTTCAAAAGTCGAAACTACATCTCTATTATTCTATTCTTCTCCCTAATATTCATTGGCTGAATCTCTCTTATCCATCTCTTCAATTCTTGAATCTTCTAAAAGCCGAAAATGCATCAGTTTATCTTTTTCGGGATTTCCATAAAAGCCGAAATCCTTAGATCTCACCTCTCTCGTTAATAATTCTCTCTGGAGTATCTGCAGTCTTTGAATCTCAAGGAAATCAAGGTAAGTATTGATTCGTAAGATTTCAATCTTTTTCGGCTTTTTAGAGACTTTAGCCAAATGGCTATAAGAAAACTGACCTTCAGTTTTTCTCTTATTTTCGGCATTCCGGGATTTGAAAAGGAGTCAATCGCGTAGAACTCTAAGTCATAGTTCAGTAACACTTGAATAGTGTTACTTTTGGGATTTCAAGGTAAGGAGATCTATTGATTTTTAACGTGTAATTTGGGTATTTATTAACCCTTGGCCGAATGTAGGAGAGATCAAATCTTTGTGATTTTCCGGCTTTTGATGAACCAAGTTATAAATCTTGGTAGCAAGGATACCGACTAAGAGTTTAGTACTTCGTGATATCAGGTATGTAATACTTCCCCACCATTTAGATCTGATTATTAATGTATGTTCATAAGTTTATATGTTGTGATAAATGCCGATATCTCAGTTTAATGTTGGAAACCCGAAAAGGGTGAAGCAAATCACCAGGTCAGTGAATGTTTTGACTTTATATGATAAAAGTATATTGATTTTATGATTGCATGGGTTGGGTTGATGAAAGGAGGAAGTTATATGTTATATGTGTAGCGGTTTATACCGTGATCTGTTATATGTTGTAGCGGCTAATGCCATGATCTGTTATAAAGGCTTCGGCCATAATATGTTGATGAGCAGCATGACTGCCATCTTGGCGTGTAGCGGTGTGGGTTGATTGTAGAAATCTCTAATGGTGTGAATGGTTGGTACCAGGGCGTGTAGCGGATTGAAATCTAGGCAAACGGGTTGGACCTTGCATATTATTTGTTATTTTTTTTATAAATGAAATTATTAATCTGTTTTATGGGCCTAAGGCCAAAATCTAGTGGTGCATGAGGGTTGCCATGCTGAGTCTCATGAGTCACCCTATTAATTAACCTTTCAGTGATACCTAGTGCTTGGACCGAGCTGGAGAGGAACGCAAGGTGGCAATGCAAAAGAACATCTGGATCCAGCAAAAAGACTCAAGTTAATACTTTATATTTTTAATTAATGGATTTTAAATCTCGTTGTAATAAGGCCATGGGCCACTAGTTTATGTTTTGTTTTATTTTGGGCTTTAATTACTTTTAGTTATTTAAATTCTTATTGAACTAATGCATGTATTTAAATTTGGGTTTTTAATTTATAAAGGCATAATTTATTTAAACTATCAACTATTAAATTTCTTTCGAATAAGAAGATAAACTCTAGAAAAATATTTTCTAAAAATGCGACATGTTTTTCCAAAATTTTCTTAGTGACATACCAGATCCGGTCGTGGTGTTTGGGCCGGTTTTGGGGTGTTACAATGAAACAGTGTCTGAAGGCATTGTTTTGATGGGAAATAATGCTTCGTGTAAAATCGCAGGTGTTGGAACAATTAAAGTTAAGATGTTTGATGGAGTTGTCAGAACACTTAGTGACGTACGATATGTTCCAGAATTGAAGAGAAATTTAATTTCATTGAGTACTCTTGATTCAAGAGGGTACAAATATACAACTGAAAGTGGGATTTTGAAGATTTCCAAAGGTTCCCTCGTTGTGATGAAAGGGCAGAAAAAGACTACCAAGTTATATGTTTTGCAGGGTTCTACTGCTATTGGTGATGCAGCTGTCGCTTTCTCTTCCTTGTCAAATGATGATATTACTATACATTGGCATATGCGCCTAGGGCATATAAGTGAGAATGGCATGGCAGAATTGAGCAAAAGAGGACTTCTTGATGGGGAAGGAATTTGCAAACTAAAGTTCTGTGAGCACTGCATTTTTGGGAAGCAAAAGAGAGTTCGATTCACCAGAAGAATCCATAACACTAAGGGAACGTTGGAGTATATTCATTCTGATCTGTGGGGGCCATCAAGAGTGCCTTCGAGAGGTAGAGCTAATTATATGCTGACTTTTATTGATGAATTTTCCAGAAAAGTTTGGGCATTCTTCCTAAAGCAAGAAAGTGATGTATTTTCCGTATTTAAGTATTGGAAAACTATGATTGAAAAACAGACAGGAAAACAAATAAAATACCTCCGCACAGACAATGGCTTAGAGTTTTGTTCTGATGAGTTTAATAAACTGTGCAAGCCAGAAGGGATCGTGAGACACTTGACAGTTCATCATACTCCACAGCAAAATGGAGTTGCAAAATGAATGAACAAAACAATCATGGAGAAGGTTCGATGTATGTTGTCAAATGCCAACTTACCAAAGTCGTTTTGGGCCGAAGCAGCCTCTACTGCATGTTTTTTGATCAACCGATCTCCATCCATTGGCATTGAGAAAAAGACTCCACAAGAGGTATGGTCTGGTAATCCTGCTAATTATTTTGATTTAAAGATCTTTAGGTGTCCTGCGTATACTCATGTTGATAATGGAAAATTGGAACCGAGATCCATTAAATATGTTTTTCTTGGTTATAAAACTGGTGTAAAAGGGTATAAGTTATGGTGTCCTGAAAATAGAAAAGTTGTGATTAGCAGAGATGTTGTTTTTAATGAAACTGCTATGCTACCTAACTTATCTCTTAAAGACTCTTCCAATAAAGAAAATCAAAAGCAGGTGGAGCATCAGATTAATACAGAGTCGACTCCTCAAGCTAGTACAAAAATTGAGAATAGAGTTGCTTTTTCACCAAAGTACTCTATAGCCAAAAACAGAACTAGAAGAGAAATTAAACCTCCAAAGAAGTATGCCGAGGCTGATCTAGTTGCTTATGCTTTAAATGTGGCTGAAGATATAGATGCAAACCAAGAGCCGTCTAATTATTCTGAGGCGGTTAGCTGTGAAGACTCAGAAAAGTGGATGTCTGCTATACAAGAGGAGATGGAGTCACTCCATAAAAACAAAACATGAGATCTTGTGAAACTTCCTAAAGGTAAAAAGGTTGTTCGCTGTAAATGGGTGTTTAAAAAGAAAGAAGGGACTCCAGAAGTTGAAGAACCCATATATAAAGCAAGGCTTGTTGCAAAAGGTTACAGTCAAATTCCAAGAATGGACTTCACAGATGTGTTCTCCCCAGTTGTAAAGCATAGTTCGATTCAAGCTTTGCTTGGTATTGTGGCCATGCATGATTTGGAGTTTGAGCAGTTAGATGTAAAAAACTGTATTTTCGTATAGATAACTTGAGGAAGATATTTACATGGAACAACCAGAGGTTTTTACAGTTTTAGAAAAAGAGGACTATGTTTGCTTGCTGAAAAAGTCCCTTACGGTTTGAAACGGTCATCAAGACAGTGGCATAAGAGGTTTGATTCTTTTATGACTTCTTATGATTTTAAAAAAAATAGTTTTGACAGCTGTGTTCACTTTAAGAAAAACAGTGATGGTTCTTTTGTGTATCTACTTCTTTATGTTGATGACATGTTGAGATAAGAAAGGTCAAAGCCCAATTAAGTGAAGAATTTGATATGAAAGATTTGGTACCAGCAAAGAAGATAATTGGGATGGAGATTCTCAGAGATAGAAAAGCAAGTAAATTGTACCTAAGTCAGAAGGGGTACATTGAGAAAATTCTTTGCAGGTTCAATATACAGAGTGCTAAGCCTGTTAGTACTCCTTTAGTAGCCCATTTCAGACTTTCATCGGCTTTGTCTCCACAATTAGATGATGAGATTGAGTACATGTCACATGTTCCATACTCTAGTGCAGTGGGATCTTTCATGTATGCTATGGTTTGTTCTCGTCTAGATTTATCATATGCAGTCAGTACAATTAGCAGATACATGGAGAATCCCAGTAAAAAATATTGGAAAACAGTTCAGTGGATTTTAAGATACTTACGAGGTACTACTGATGTTTGCTTACAGTTTGGAAGAACTAGAGATGGAGTCATTGGGTATGTTGATGCTGATTTTGGCTGAGACCTTGATAGAAGAATATCTCTCACCGGTTATGTCTTTACAATCTGAGGTTGTGCAATCGGTTGAAAGCTACTTTGCAAACTACAATCGCTTTGTCTACCACTCAAGCCGAGTACATGGCGATTCTCGAGGCTTGTAAAGAAGCTATTTGGTTGAAGGACTCTTTAGTGAGCTCAATCAAGACCTTGAAATCAAAGACAAGATTTTGTGACAATGTGTGCCATCTTCCTTATAAAAGATCAAATGTTTCATGAGAGAACAAAACACATTGATGTCCGATATCATTTTGTTCGTGATATTATTGCTCATGGTGATATTGTTGTGAGCAAAATTAGTACTCATAAAAATCCTGCAGATATGATGACTAAGTCACTTCCTATAACCAAGTTTGAGCATTGATTAGACTTGGTTGGTGTTCATTGTTGAAGTTAAACCCTTAAGGGGTTTTATGGAAGAGGTGGAGAACTTGTTCGTTGAGAGTTCGCGCTGAAGAATTTGTTTATTGAGAATTCGTGTCAAGGTGGAGATTGTTAGAATTAAGTGACCTGAATCCTTATTTAAATAAAATACAATGGTAAAATAAAATAAAAAAGAATCCCTATAGAACTACACTTCTTTTATTTTATTTTAAATAAGATTTTTTAAACCTTATTAAACTCCATCTATTTGATATTGATTAGAATAAGGTGTTTCAATCTTACTACACTCCTATTAGAATATGGCTTTACAAGCCTATAAATAGATATAGTCTATTCCTCTTGTAATTGATTCGAATTCAACAGAGTGAATTTTCTTCTCCTCTGCCCGTGGTTTTTTCCCGAAAGGGTTTCCACGTAAAATCTGTGTGTTCTTTATCTTTATTTCTCTTTTCTTTGCGATATATTTGTCATTACCGACGTTATATTTTTTCACAAATTGTATTATTAACATATTATTATTAATATATTATTAATTGACATTGTTATTATTACAATTATTCCCTTAATATTTATTTGCTCAATTTTTTAATACATTTATTTATTATATCATTTTGTTATTCACTCATTTATATCTTTTTATATAGTTTTGATGCTTCAAACTTTATTTTTTCCACCATTATTATTATTAGCATTATGATTTTCTTTAATTTGTGATACATTGCGTTTATTTGTTTAGTGTTAATTCTTTGGTTCTAAGTTTTTAGCTTTTTCCTTTACTATTGTTTTCACCTATTTAGAACTCGTTTAATTTACTTTCATCTTTTATATTGTCATGCATTAACATATTCATTATTCCGTATGCGCATAAGCACCGTAATTTATTTTACATATTACAACAAAATCATGCTACATTTTACCCGATACATCAATCTTTGTTTCAAAATAAGAGAATACTTCGTGTTCTAAGATTTGGAAGAAATCGTACCCTAACTTACTAGGTTTCGATTTTTCTCACAGAGTCTAAAGAACCAATTATTTTTTTTAAAATCAAAGCAAGTTAAATAAAATCTTATTCTCGGGGGTTTGAAATGTTGTGTCCTAACTCACTAGATGTGACATTTTGTTATTTCGAGGTAAGGATTTCTAAAAAAAAAAAAAGGCAGTATTCTGTATTTGGAATTTTGAGAAATCGTGCCCTAACTTACTGGGTTTCAGTTTTTCATTTGACCCAAATAACCGAATATCCTTCTCAAGCTTAAATGCATGGGTTTTAAAGGTCAAAAGACAAGCTTAGTTTCGAGCGTTCAAAATGTCGTATCCTAATTCACGAGGCATGACGTTTTACTTCTTCAGAAGAAGTGGGTCCCAGCATCCATTTTAATTCATTCAAGTTTTCAAATAAAGAGGATTGTATTTTGAAATCTTTCCAAATTTTCGACACTAAGACACTAATTAATCAACTAGGTACCAATTTTTGGGCGTTACGAGGGTGCTAATCCTTCCTCGTATGCAATCAACTCCCGAACCCGTCTTTCTGAATTTCGTAGAGCAACAAACGTTGTTTTAAATAAATCAAACCGCTTATTAAAAACAACTATTTTACGAGTTGACCAGATCACACCTCACAAAAAAGGATTGGTGGCGAATCCCGTTTTTCATTTTCATTTTCAAAATATAAAGTCGACCCATTTTACAAAATGGTTAGGACACACATCATTAATAAATAACTTAACAATTCATCATCTATGAAACATAGGATACAACATGAAATGAGTTACATTTACTCACGTTACTTCACATATGTGATTAATGCCCTTATTCATTTGTTTTCATAGCTCATCTTACGATTTCATAAAATCATTGATATCCTAATTTCATATCTATACCTTTTCATTACTTTACTTACCGTTGAACCGTAACATCGGATACTTAGGAACACCTTTCCATATAACCATAACATTTTTAATAATGCTCACATGAGCTGTGAAATGGGCATGCTCACATGAGCTGTGGGTCGGGATGTTAGCTACACGATACTACTCACATGAGTTGTGGAGAATTTGCAATAAATGTAAGAGCTCAGCCATTGGTAGGACATCCAGTACCAGCACCCAAACATATAATCACTAATGACATGTCATTTGTATCTTAAGAATTCTCTAGGTTCAAATGGGACTTTTGTCGTCAAGTATTCAATTATCGAATTATTATTGACTCAATTGTAAATAATATAACATTAACAAATAATCAACCAAAATAAAATATAATAAATATAAAATTCATACGAACTTACCTCGACCACATCGGTTGCATCAACAAAAGTCGAGAATTAATCTGAGACTTTCACTTTTCCTCGATTCAAGTCTGGTTGATTCTTTTCTTGATCTAAATAATAATTTAACTCAATTAAATATTTCAATTGACTACAATTATCCAATTCAAATCTATAATCCATATTAACGTGAAATTACAAAATTACCCTAGCATTTTAATTTTTTATCGTTTAGCCCCTAAATCTAAATCTTATAATTTAACCAATAAAATAAAATATCATAATATCCAAATATTTTTAAGGTTCCAAACAACCCCTAAATTTCTCTAATTCACAACATTGACCATGAATTTTACTATTTTCACCATTAAGTCCTTAAACTTTAAATTCATAAAAAATTACTTAACAAAACATGTTTATCTAACAATTAAACTTAATAATCTATCAAAAAAATTCATAAATATTATTAAATCATTCATGGAAAAACCATAAAAAAATTTATAAGTTTACAATTCAACCTCCGAGCTAAGCAAATTAAGCTAAAACGAGTTAAAAAAAATCATTAAAAACGGGATTCAAAAACCTCACCATACACCAAAGGAAACTTGACTGAATTTTCTCAATCTCAACAATGATGATTTTCAGCAAACACTAGAAAATGGAAAAAGATGATAGCATTATTTTACTTGTACATGCTTTTATTTATTGTTTTACTACTTTACCCTTTAATTAACACTTATAAAATAACCAACCAATGTCCATCATTGTCCACCACCAATATAAATGGCATAAATACCTTATAGATCTACCAACTTACATTTCCAAGGCCATTCAATCCATTTAATTAGTAGAATTTAACTTTTGCACCTTTTCCAATTTAGTCCTTAACCATTTAAACTTTTAAATTTCTTAACGAAAATTTAACCCTATAAACAATAAATAAACATTAAAATGTTTACTCACTCGTCGAAATTGTGGTCCCGAAACCATTATTTCCGACATCACTTGTCATTAGGGGCGAAACCAAAAAAAATTTTGGGGGAGGGCAAAATTAAATTGTATATTTTTACGATAGTAAAAATGCAATTTAATCATTTTAATAGTGTTTATCTTTATAATTTTTAAAGGATTAAATCAAATTTTTATCATTTTTTGGGGCCAAAGTACAATTTTATCATTACTAATTTAAAATTTTATAAATTATAAAATGCTTAAATGAAAAGAAATTCCTTTTTAAGAGAGGTAGGGCCCCTGTCATCCCCTAATTCCGCCATTACTTGTCATGACAATATCATTAACATAAACCATTAAATAACTTTTGAATTAATGGAACGCAAAATCTGCATGAGAAATTTAAAACCCCATAATGAAGACCAAATAACCTCCGAAGTTATCAAACCAAGCTCAAGGTGCTGACTTTAAGCCATAAAGCGACTAGTGTAAACAACATACCTACAAATTGCCATGATTATCAAATTCTTAAAATCCCGAAGGTTGATCCATATAAACCTCCTTTGTTAAATCACAATTGAGAAACACATTAATATCAACTTGGGGAAGGACCAATTATTAGATAAAGCTAACGAGAGCAACACCGGGACAATAACTTGCTTCACAACCGGATTGGACGTCTCTCAGTAACCAAACCCTGCCATTGGAGAAAACCCTTGGCTAGCAATTGATCAATTAGAGTTTCTTTTGATCTTACAGATCTATATGCAACCAACAGTGGTTCGATCAGATGGTAGAGGGGCGAAGTTCCATGTACCAGCCGCGACAAGCGCATCTACCTCTTCATGCATAACATTCTTCAAAATATCTAATTGTGAAGATTCATGAATAGACTAAAAAAAGTCGTAATAATGAAATTGACTTCTATATTTTAGATACAAACAATGAACAAGAGAAGTATAATCTTTGATCCTTAACTCTCCTCCACAGTTCATTGATTTCCAAAATAGAAACCATGAAATCAAAAACATTTGAAAAATGAAAACTTGAATTGCCCTACCCATTTCCCATTTAATTTAATATAACCATAAAAGACCAACGAATACATTTAAAGGTGTTTGTATTTGTAAATTTACTTCCTTTGTAGTGAAGTAATTCTCAGTGTTTACTATTTAATACTTTCCCAACCATAATGCCTACCATGTGCACGCTTTGGTCCATAGATTCACATTTTACAGTTGATGAATATAATAACCGACAATAAATCAAAAATCCCTCACAGGGTTGGTCCTACACGCAAAACTTTATTCAAAATAAGTCTTTTAAGGTTTTCTATTAAAATAATTTTGCTTAAAGATTCATCCATGCAATGGTCTAGTCTTCATCGGTCCTACTATACGGGCCCTTGCTCTTTGTAGGAATAAAATACTTCTTTATTATAGGTGTGGCCATCTTGTGGTCATTAGGATATCCAGTTATAGTGTGAAAAAGAAACCTGTTTTAGATTAAGTTTTGTTATATTTATTTAAAGAAAAGAATAAATTAATTTTTTATGTTAAATTAAAGAGTAAATTAGATTTTATGTTAAAAATTCTATCTATTTTTATTTAAGATTGAGACCTTAATGATATTTTTATCGAAAAAGAATGAGAAATATCCCTCCATCTTTCCTCACATCAGCTACAACAACATTCAATATGTAATAGCCATAAACAAGTGTTTGAATAGAATCCAGTTGTAATCTCATGTCATTTATGTGTATTTTCTAGAATCTACACGCATTGAGGTGAAATGTAGTAATGCAAGACCCAATTCCACCACTCATCTCCATTCATTAAATCCCTACTTTATTACACCAGCTGGACCCACCTCCAAAATCTGGCGATGAAAAATTAAAAACCATCACCACCCATTTCCCCCCTCTATATATAGCATCAGCAACCCACATAAAATAGCCATAAGGGATCCTTTGCTTGTGTGTGGGAACCAACCAGTGCTGCCCCCTAGGAATAAGGAGAGTCCAAACACAGTATTCAGCTCCAACGTTACAATATTCTCTTGTTTTGGCTTAAATATCATATGGCTGTGGGTAAGCTTGTTTTGTTTTCTTTGTTCCTTCTTGTGGAGGTATTGCTGGTCCATGCAGTGGGTGAGGAATCTGATTCTGGGGTGAATGTGAAACCACCTGAGATTAAGGTCCATAAGGAGGACCGGCCTGGTTGGGCGATTCCAAGAGAAGCAGATGTGCCTGTTCCAAGTCCTGCGGAGTCGTCTCGAGAGACCAGAAAGGCTGAAGCACCAGGGATCAGACGGCTAGGAAAGCATGATTCATCATCAGATGATGGCTCCATGGCTGCTGGTGGTGTCATCATTGGTGGACTTGTCACCGTTTTTTTCGCAGCAGTTTTTGCTTACATTCGAGTCACAAGAAAAAAAGATGATGTTCAAGTTCAACATTGACCCTTTTGTTTGTTTCCTTTGTTGACTTTTGAGAGTATGCTTTTTTTAGATTTTTCACATTGTTTTCTCCCCTCCTTTGTTTCATTGTAAAACTAAAGGTAGAAAGAGAAGGAGTTGAAGTTCGTACATAAACATTTAAAACTACAATACGATTTGTTAATTCTTTTTCCTTTTGTTTGTAAATATATCATATATGAATAATATCAGATGGGAATTAGCACAGCAGAACTGCTCTGTTTTTATGGCTTTGGTACATAATGAAGGAACCTGTCAAACAACACTAAGTAAATGAATGGTTGGCAAATTAGGGTTCAGGGTTTTCCCAAAAAAATGGAGCCTGCCTGCCTAACCCATTGAGTTGCATTGGATCATTTGTGAGGGCTATTGGCTAATTTGAACACTGAACAAATTAGGCCTTTAGACCACCTAGTCTGGTCTAAAAGGTTGGGGGTTCATGTGCTTTTGGACCAATTTCTTGTAGATATCATTATTATATTTATGGTTGTTGGGTCTCTCTATTAGCAACCATTAGAGTTGGCGGTAGTGATTCCATGCTAGCTGAAGTTGAGATTGAGATTGGCAACAGATATTGAAGTTTAATATCATTCTCTAAGTGCAAAGTAGTTGCCTGTTCGATGATGGATGGATCACTAACGTTCTCAAACTAAACGATTTTGCAAAGGAAATTTATCCAACTCTTTGGTATTTCAGTGCACTTTTTATTTTATTTTATTTTACAAGTAATGTTGTAAAATTGATATATTTCCTTTTTTTTTTAAATTTATTTTTTATATTTTACTATTTCTTTTATAGGATACTTATTAACCGTAATTCTATTTGTGAAGTCTAAAAACTCTAGGTAATGTTTTAGAGAAATTATTTGGTACATATCTAGTTTTTAGACTTTACAATAGAGTTGACAAGTGTTTATAAGAGTATAATAATATCTTAGAAGAAAAAAATACATATCACTTTTCTCAAATTTACTCGTAGAAATGCCAAATACTAACCCATATTATTATACTATTATCAAAACCGTTAGAATTTGATGTAAATATCAAAATGTTAAAATTTTTTAAAAAAAAAGAGAATTAAAAAAGTAAAATTTTCCATCCACGTTAAAAGTATCATCTAGATTATTTCATCATGCCATACTCTCTTTTTTAGCGAATATACCTAATAGATCTCTCTATTATAAGAATCAGACAAAATTAATTATTTTATTATTAAATTGATCAATTTAATCTCTATATTATTTTAAAAATAAAATAATAATGAATTTCAATACAATTGATATTTATTGTTAAAAAATACCATTTATTATTGAACATAATTATATTTTAAAAGCTTTTTATGGTTTTAAGAATTGAATTGAAAAAAAAAATACTTTACGTCAATTTTTAAAATAAAAAAATCTAAATTTATTACAATTTGGGTTTCTTTGATTCTTTTTATTAAATTAAGGATTAATTTCATTTAATCCATATAATAGAATGATTTTGCAAGTGCTTTTACCCTTTTTCACTTATGGATTAGGTTTCAGATGATATTGGTACAAACACGGCCCGTCGTATTAAATTTGTCATATTTTAATTTTTAGTGACAATTTTTTTAATTTTAAAATTTTTTAAATTTATTATAACTAAAAAAATTAAAAATATATTAATTAAAAATTTCCAATAAAATATTTTGAAATATTCTCTCCGTCCCATTAGATTTTTATTGGGACAATAGAATATGTTTATTTTAATAAAATTTAATCAATTATGACATCTTTACTAGGATAGGAGAGTAAATTAAGCACAATTTTATTATTATGGTTATATGAAATATATAGTTGTGATTTGTATAATAATTTAATAAATAGATTGATATGAATCAAATATAAATACAAATATAATTAGTTTCTTTTTTAAATAAAATTTCAATTATTTATAGATAAAATTCTTACTTAACATAATCTTTTTTAAATTATGGAATATAAAATATAATTTTGATTATTTATTTTAATTTTAACATAGTTTCATTATTTTTAATTATGATTTAACATATATTATTTAAAATAATTAGATATTAAGGTGATTAGCAGAAGTGGTGTAGTCCCTAGCTATCCCAGATGAGATGCAGACATAAACAGAGTTTGGGGCTTAGTTATGAGTCCAAAATAAGTAAAGGTCCAAGCAGATGAAGGCCGAATATTGGAGTTTTGGTTTTTATGCAGAAATAAAATGTGATTTACATTTCGCATGTTTCTCACTTTGCCTCGCAACCAAGAAAAATGGCTTGTTCCTCAAATTGGTGGCGTGCCCCTGTCTACTTCACCGTCTCCGTTTTGTTGGCTTTCCTAGCCATCTCCACCGCCCTACGTTCACTACCCAGAGACAATTCACTGCCGACAAAAACCACCATAGCTCCACTCCTTTTGGATGCTTCCAGCGCTTTAAGAAAATCGGGTTTTAACATCATAGCCACCCTCCTTCAAATCACCCCTGAAATCTTCATTTCCTCTCCACATTCCACAATCTTTGCTATCCCAGACTCTTCCATTGCAAACGCCTCTCACACTTCTTGGCTCTTGAAGCATCTTTTTCAATACCACGCCTCTCCTCTTCAGCTTTCCATGAAAGATCTCTTGAAGAAGCACCAAGGTAGTTGCTTCCCTACCTTGTTTCATGGAAAGAACGTGGCTTTAACCAAGGTTGATGAAAAAGAAAGAGTGGTGGAGATCAACCATGTGTTGGTTTCACATCCGGATATCTTTCTTAATGGCCCTTTAACAGTTCATGGTGTTCTTGGTCCATTTACCTCCATGGATCCTCGATATGTTAACCAGGGTTGGGACCATATTCAAGCCCCGATATGCGACTCTAATCTTAGCTTGGTTTCTGAAGCTATCGACACCAAGAATGTGGTTGAATGGACCCATGTTATCCGTTTGTTAAGCTCAAAGGGATTCGTTTCGTTTGCAATTGGCCTGAATTCGGTTCTTGATGGGATTCTTTACGACAAAATGAAGTTAAACTCTGTTACAGTCTTTGCCCCACCGGAGTTCTCGTTTGTAGCGTCTGCTTCATCTTTGCTTGAGAAAATAGTAAGGTTTCATATACTACCTCGAAAGCTCACCTACATGGAACTTGCTTCTTTACCTGCAAATGCAACATTAAGTACTTTAGCTCCGGACCATGATCTCGAGATATCCAAGGCCGTAAATATTACACAAGAATTGATGATTAACCAAGTTAAGATTGTTGCACCAAATATGTTTGAATCCAAGAAGTTTGTGATCCATGGAATATCACAAGCTTTCAAATTGGATGGGCTTCCTAACACCTCCAGATGAATGCAGTTTTATAGTAAAGAAGGATTCAATAGCTTGTAGATTCCATTAGAGGCATGTATATTTGAGCTCTTACTTGTTTGTATAATTTTTGGTATTTGAGAGCCTGCCAGAGCTCAATATACATTGAGTAATATCTTGAATTTGAGTATTGTGAATGAAATACAAGGATTTTCTAAACAAAATTTATCACTTTAGGAAGATTAGTTTGATAATAGGATAAGCAAGAACATGTATTAACTTTTTCTTCAAGTTCTGGTAGGTTTTTTCCAATATTATAATAGAAAGATTTAATGGGTTAAAAGTGCTGAATTTATTTATTTTTCTTGAAAAGGAATCTGAGATTGTGAGGTCCCACTATGACTCCAAAGAGCCTTGAGCCAACAATTGATTACAAACAAAGTTCACACCATTCATACTAAATGTGAAGTGAAACAATGTTCTCCCATTTTTTTTTTTTTTCCATTACAAAGAAAGATGTTGGTAAAAGCTCCTAGGATCACTTTCTCATTGCTTAACTTAATTGTTTAGTTTTGAGTGCACCATTGCTTGTGACCCGCTGTCCATCTAGGACATTTTGGACTGAAATAACTCGAAATCACCCTTGAATTTAGAAGCTCGATAATGGGAGCATATTTGACACACCTTGGTGTCTTGTACTGGTTTATGGATGAACCCTGGCTTAGAGCAAAGTCCATGAGCATGTCAAATGTGCCATTCTCCACTACCCTTATCTCCAATGGCCCAATAGACTTGTCACAAACTCGCCCTTGGCGGTAGACGCTGTTGAGTGATTCTTCAACTGTGAAGCAACAATCCTCAAAAACCGATGGCGCAATTAAAGTTGAATCTTTAACACTGAGTTCCCAGAATAGCACATAATGGCCAGGGATTGCCGATGTGTCTGCATAGCTGGTGTATTCTACCAGAGATGCTTCATATTGCAAAAGTTGGTTTGCAGCGTTTTTCACTGCATTTTGCAGTTCCACTTCATCGGTTTTATCAGAATCAATGCTAAGAACAACGTTTTTCCTACACATGAAGTTGAATTGTGGGGCTTTGTTCTTGAATCCTGATACACGAAGTATGTCTCCAACACGATAACGATAAAGACCTGCAACATAAAACCCCATTTCCCATTTCAGAAACATAAAAAATAAAAAAATAAAAAAATAAAAAAAATCAATAATGTATTGAATCAAAATGTTTTCAAGGCCTGCCTGAGTTACCACTTACCAGCATATGTTGTGACAACAAGCTCATAGTCTTGTCCAAGTTTGACATCAACAAGATCGACCAGTTGTTGTTTTTCTTTGTCATTCAGGGCGGTTGGTTCAGAGATGGAACCGGTTAACTCATCTTTCCTGGTCACCGGTAAGAACTCGAAATACGCCATGTTGGGAATAAGGGTGTAGGATACCTCACTAGGGCTGCAAAGTGGGTTGAGATTAATTCCGAAGTAACACTCGGATGAAGCGTACATGGTACAAACAAGGGGGAGGGCGTTGCTGTAATAATCTAGTGCAGGAATGTACTGTGACATGGTTCCTGTAACGATAACATCTATGTACTTAGTCTCAGGCCACAGTCTAGTTATGATTCCTTTCCATGACCCTTTGCTACATTCTGCCTCAATAAAATCAGCAAGCTTGGGGTTAGGTTTCAGGATTTTCATGACAGCTTCCCTTACAGATGGATCAGTGATTTTAGAGTCTATAGTTCCTGTTCGAATATCTTTACAAAGAAGGCTCCAATGTTTTTCGAGGAACTGGATAGCTCGAATGAAACCAGAAGCGAAAACTGCACCGACCCGAACGACATCTTCGTTTTGAAAAAGGCCACAAAGCAACTGAGAGTACATGCTCTGGTAAGAATCTAGGCATAGAATGGTTTCCTTGGGGCTTGTATAGTTGGTGTAGGGATCGTTAGGCCTATTCTTAAAATGTGAGCTTTTGTAATAGCTAGTTAAGACTGGACGAGCCACTAGTCCCCCTGGGGTCTTAGCTTCTGATTTTACGAACAAAAAATACATTCCTTTCCCTTTATCCAAACCTGGAAGAAATTGGCTCATCACAGGCATCAGCAAGCTATAAAGCAGCGATCTCCTCCCCAGTTCCTCTTCTATCGTCGGCATCAGTTTCCTCTCACCAGCAGATGTACCAGAACTAACATTAAACAGTCCCATGCAACATCATCATCATCACAAAGAAACATATACATATAATTGAATAGTATTTGAATACTATCTTATGAACTCACCTTGTTAAGAACTCTGATATAGGTTGAGAGCAGAGAATTGGTGAAGTATCACCGTTGGCAATACGCTCAATATCTGGCTTTAAATCTTCATATGTGACGACAGGGATCACCTTCTTGAACGTTTCTCTATCAGTACACCCGTTAAGACCATATCTTTGCAAGTACTCAACGTTGGCGCTACGAGAGAGAATTTCGGACAAAACTCGCCTTTGCACTTCATCAGCATCAGCAGTAACATCTTCAATAAACTTTAACACCTTGTTATTGCTTTCCACGACGATACCATCAATGCAATCCGCAGAGTCGGATAAGATTTTGGGAGCTTCTGGCATGGCTTTTTTTGACACAGAAATAAACTATAAAAGCAAATAATAATATCTTTAATGAATGTAAAGAAAGGTAGATATTTGTGCAGCAAATGAAGTGAGACCAAGGAGATATATATAGGCCAATCAAGGTGGGTGTAACCCACTAATCCCTACAAAATGTTTCAATCAAACAGTAATCAATGCACTAACCAAAATAAAAAGGCAATATCGTGTACAAATAGTATGCTTGGAGTATTTATTTTCGTCTTCGTTTTCCTATATATATATATAAAAAGTCGAATTTGACTTTTCTCCATTACCAAGGAATGTTAAAGGCGTAAGGAAGGTGATATTGTGATATATTATTAATTAATAAAGTGCTGGGGTTGTAACGAAAAACCAGGAAACAGTATACAAGGAAGAAATCTCCAATAAAGTGAAATCAATGATGGGAAACCGTAGAAAGTAAGTGATAGGACGGGGCAATCTTGGGTGAACTTGTGTGTATTGTTTTAAAGTACAAAAGTTTTGGGTACTGGGAAAAGCTAACTGGCCACATGCGTGCATGTATCGCGGGTGTTATTAAAAAAACCGGCAGCGGCTTCAAGCTTCTGCTTCAAGTAAGCTTACGTGAATCCCTCCACGCAGACACTTCAAGTTTAAGTATTTTCATAGGCACACCATTGTAAAATAAAATAAAACTCCTACTTTACAAGCTATGGATTAATTTGGTTTATCACCCTTTTTAGCATTAACTTGACAATGAATCAAAATATATTTATTTTGATGAGGAAATAGAGTAAGTAGTTTAAGAAATAGTACCGTCCAAATCTTTTATCTTAGACATTCGCCTAAGAACTTTGATTATTTGAAGATATAATCAATTACTTGAGAGATCCACCACCTAATAAATGCATTATTAAACTAATACTTTCATTACCGAAAACACAAAAAGTATTGAATTTTTCGTTTGCCATAGATTACATGTAAGCCATTGAATGGATGTGGATGGCAATGTAAGGTCACTATAGAGAGTTTCATGTTATCTGACAATCTGAAAATTGACAAGAAACAAACAAGGGGTCCCTTGCTCTCTAAATTAAGCTCAATCAACGCTTGCACGTGTTAAGGCTTGGAATTCTATACAAGTTTACTGCTACTGGTACTAAACAGATAGCTAGCTAGGTAGACGACGGGGCTATATACTATCTTGTAACATACATAAATGACCACAAAAGCTATAATCAAAATGCACCAACAATGTAGACTTCGTGAGTGTTGTTGATTGATTGATGATCTTAACTAAACAGCCGTCGTCCAGTTTGCAATCCCACTCAATTATATATGCAAGTTATGTAATGCCCCTGTATATGTGTTCATTTTCATAATCATCAAAAATGTTTTACTATATATATTTTAATTTAATTGGAGATTGCGTACACTTTGAGGAAATCAAAGATATGGAGATCATTTTACCAAAAAATATAGGAAAGTAACGTTACAGTTATTAGATTATCATATTGCCTTACATGCATACATATATGTGTATATATGTGATAGAGTTTGTGACACATATCGAATTTCCCATTTTATACTGTTTCATTTGTTCAATCAAATAGCTTGTGGACTCCTCTTTTATCATTTTTTCTTTTTTGGTTATTAGTGTATTATTAGTTTATGTACACAATAATTGATTCTTCAAATTTATTATTTGAGCTAATCTTGACTTTTTAACATTTTTCTGTTTCTCTTATTGCCTTTTTTTTCTTAAATGTAAATTAGTATGATAACAACTTGGTAGAACTAGGAAAGGCAATGAACATAAATAAGTCCCATTCCTTTATATATATATATATATATCAACACTATTGTTAATGGGTTTTTGTTCAATTTGAATATACATTTATCTTTCAATATTTAGAGCTCAAATTTAAATATTAAAGTCTAATTAATAACACATTCAAATTTAACAGAAGTCCGGTTAATAATATTATCAATTAGAAATTAATTTTAAATCAGATAAGAAAGAAATTTTTTGAAATTAAAAATAAAAGATTAAAATTCTAAATTTTGAATATTACATTAAACCAAAGCAAATATCAATACGATTAGTTGTAATAGCTTAAAACAAAATTTTTAAAAAATATATTTCTTTTGTTAGGAAGGTAAATTAAGAATCGATTGGATAAGTGAAGTGAAAAAAAGTTATGTTGATTGACATTAATCTCAAGTTTGATCTATAAAAAACCATTAAGCCTCTATCTTTATTAAAAAAAAAAAAAAGCAATTTACATGGGTTTGATGGAATTATAGTGATGAGTGTTGAGTGTAGTTGTAAGGTATATTGTACTTTCAAGGAAAGAATGCATGTTTAAATTTTAGAATTGACATTGTTGGGAAGGACAACCCCAATCCTCAAACCCCGAACCCCGAACATGGACAATAAAATTGACATGAAAAATACCAAAAACAAATTTCATTTCAAGATAAAATTTAACAACTTAGAAAAACAAAAACTAGGCTTAATGCACGAAGGTGAAACAAATATGTAAATATATATAAAGTTTATGTTAAAAATAAATAAGGTTTTATTTGGAATGGTAAAATCGATATTTTAAACATATAATGTCTTAGGTTCAATGGTTTTAACTTATTTTTGAATCGAGTTAATTTTCAATTAACTTATAACATTGGCTCAATCAAAAACAAAAATATAGTATTCATAGATAGATAATTAAACCCTTATTTTTAGGCTTAAATGCCAAAAAAAGCCCTCGTAAAATAATTTTTAAAAAACTAATTAAGTCCCTAATAAAAAACTACAATCAATTGAGCCATTAATTAAAAGTTAATAATCAACTGAGTCCTTGAAATATAATTTCTCGTCGAAGCCCTTGATTGGCCGTTTAAGTGACGACGAGACAAAAATGATGGCAAGGGGCAAGGCGAGTCAAATTTTTTCCTGCGAGCTTAAAAAAATTTAACCCACCCTAAGCCTGAACTCGAAAATTAATTATATACCCAAAATTCTGATCCTACTTGACCTAAGTTCAATCTTTTTTTTTTTTTGAAATTATGATTAATTAAATTCAAAAATATATTTTTTAAAAAGACCATGCTTGAGATGACTAAGTAAAAAATATATATTACATCATAGAAGAAAAGAAAAGTAACGAAAATGAGAGGGAGACTTGGAAAAATAAATTAAAATGGGAGGAGAAAGAAACAGTTTGAAATGGGAGTAAAAGTGGTAAAATAACGTTGGTAGTGATAAAATTTAAGGATTTTTTAACCTAATTAATATTAAATATATAAGGGTAATTTTGTAAATATTTCGAGGTGAGACAAATTCATGCTAAACCCGATCCCAACCATTCTCTAAAATTAACCTAACCGGCCTCAAAACCCAATTTCAGGAAAAAAATTCGACCCTATTTGGCGGATCGACTCGAACCACATCAATTTTGAATTTTTTTTTGCCATCCTTACATGACAATTGACATAGTGACTGACGTGGAGGACTTAATTGATTTTTTTAATTATTCTACGGGAGCTTAATTGATTTTTTAATATTAAAATTATGAAAAACATAGTAATTTTTAATCTTTTAATAATTTTCTATAATTTTTTAACATTTTTATAATATTTTAATAATTTCTAAAAGCTTTTTAATAAAAAAAATAGTTCTCTTTTTTTTCTTCCTCCTATATCATACCTCAATCTATTCTTATCAACTTCCCTCATATAATATCTCCTTTATCAAAACAATTACTTATCCATCATTTTAAGCCACAAAACAGTAAACTCATTATCAATCAAATCCTTCAGTCAACACTTCTTATAAGTCCGATCACTATCACACTTTAAGCTCGTTATTTCATTATTATCTAGATTGAAGACTCCAAACCTTAAAAATAAAAGGAAATCTATAATTTCTTTTTATAATTTTGTAACTTTTTAATAAGTTTTATAAAATTTTTAATAATTTTACTAATTTTTTAATCATTTTAATATATATATATACTTTTTATAATTCTTTCATAATTTTCATAAATATATTAAAAATATTTTATAATATTTAATAAATTTTTATAATTTATAAATTCTCAATTTTTTATAATTTTTCTAAAATTTTATAATATTTCTATTGTTCTTATTTTTTTTATAATACTTTAAAAATATTTAATCTTAAATAATTAAACAATCTATTAAGATATTGAAAAATATTAAAAATTAATTAAGCTCTCCACATTAATACTTTTCCGCATCAAACACCACATTTATAGCATCATTATTCTTTTCATGTTAGTTATCAAATCAATCACCTCGTTAACACGTAACAATATGTCAAAATTTTAACATAAAATTATAACTAAAAGTCTCAATTAATTGCTAGATTACTGCAATTTTCAATTATAAATTTAAGTAATTTTTAAATTAATTTACAAGTAATTTTTAACGTTTAAACCATTATTTTAATAAAATTAAAACTTGTAAAATAAAAGAGAGAAACCGATTTAATTTTATTATCAACAACGAAAGATGAGTGACAATCAAGTCGTTGACTTGAATGATCCCCACATACCGCCCCCTTCTCCGGCTGTTTCCTTTGCCTTTGTTACAGTCGCTTTCACATCCACGTGTCTACAGTCCGTTGGCTTTCACACCCTTGTGTCTTTGTTTTATAAAGAAAAAAAGGGTTTGCTTAAACAGGTGAAGAGAGTAGTCGCCCCACCGAGGCGGAGTTTGCCTTGTGCTCTGCTTACTACACAAACAAATTACATACGACGAAATGAATCTTTAATTAATAGGTTAAAATGCGCTGTTACTCCCTGTACTCATATTGAATTTGAGATTTAATCCTTGTATTTTAAAAGTTAAAACTTCAATCCTTCCATTTTTTTCAATTTCAAAAGTTTAACCCAATGATTATCATTATTGGTAGTTTTTAATTTTCTACTAAAATTTGTCAACTTATTATGCTTATTTTCTGTTAATCATATGGCATGTCATATGAGGATAGCCTAATGAAAATTCTAATTTGACAAATTTTGACAGAAAATACTTATAATCTTAATGACAAGATTGAGATTTTTAAATGAAAAAAATAGAACTTAATTTTTATTAAGTACATGGACTAAATCTTAAAACTTGTCAAAATACAAGGACTAACAACATATTTTAACTTAATTAATAAAAGAGTTGGTAAATTACTTATCAAATAAATATCCATTACTGGGAATGTTTTGGCTAATCTGCTTGGTTTAGTTAGTGAAAGCAAAATTTGTTAATAATAATAATAATAATAATAATAATAATAATAATAATAATAATAATAATAATAATAATATCCATAAAGAAAAATAGAAAGAGTTGAGTTATTAATCAAGAATCCTAAATTTGGCATGCATATGTTATTAACATTATCTTCTCAAAACAATAATAGTAACACTATCCAATTATCTTACTTAGAATCGGACAATTTAATAATATACACCTGAAAATGATAATTGTATTAAAAATTTAAGGGTAAACTTCACTCAATTATTGGTAAGTTTTTCTTAGTCACTCAACTGTGAAAGGTTATCAAATGATCATTAAACTATTCAATTTTTTTTTGGTCATCCAACAATTTAGATTTTTCTTTTTTGGTCACCAACCGTTAAATTACTAATGGAAAGATAACTTGACAACTTTTAAAATCAGCATAAGACTAACTTTAACCTTTAACATTTATACATCGTGTCAATTTAGTCTTGATTCCAGAAAAATTAACCCTCAACATTTATACATTGTGTAATTTGGTCTCTTTTTTTAAACAGTTTTACTTTTATTTGTGACATTGGAGGTTCATTTTAAATGAATGAGAAAAGATGAAAATTATTATCTTGGATTTTTATGTGTTTCAGTTTTTGGTACATTTTCGATCAAATTTAGTTGATAAAGTAGAGATTAGCAACATGAAAAATAAGGTCTTGTAATGGCCCCATTTTTTAGTGGTATCAGAAAAGGTAGTTTTGGAATCTCATCTTGTAAATCAAGTAAGTAATTATTAAATATTAACATTTACCAGGATAATATAAAAATGTATTAAAGTTTGGTTAAAAAAATTTGTCAAATAAATAGTTAATTAAGGTCCATGGACTAATTTATAAAAGTCTAATCGCTATAGAGTTTTAATTGTCAAAAGGCTTGAGGACTTAAATGACAATTAGATGAAGGTTTAGAATGGTAATTAATCCATTTCGCAATAGGAACTAGTGGAAGATGATGGAAGATTCCACTAATTCTTGATTAAAGATGAATTAAACTAATTAAAACATGATTAACTTAATTATACCAAGTTAATTAACATTTAATCATAATATAAAAAGGGCAAGTTAATGGATATTTGTCATCTTTTTCTTCTTCTCTACTGTCCAAACATAAAAAAAACCAGAGGAGAAAGCTTTTGTTGCTTCAAAAACATTCGACCATCAGATATTAAGGTGATTCCAAATCATTCTCTTGTAATTTTTATGAATTTAGAGTCATGGGAACTTGATTTAACTAACCTATGTACTAATTTCTAAAATTGTTAAAGTTTGTGAAAGTTTTCATTGTTGATTTCTTGAATAATTAGGCTTGAAATTGATTGATTTTGAGCTTAGAATATAAAAAAGGACTAGATTGTAAAGTTAGTTAGCTTGTTTGTTAACTTTGTTACATTAGGGACCAAATTGAATAAATGTAAAACTTGTTATGAAATTATGCTAGAAGTAGAAAGTATAGGTCCCTAATGAGAATATGTGAAAATGAATTTTAATCCGAAGCTAAGAATTGAAAGTTATGACTATCCCGAGTTTAGAGACTAAATTGAATAAAATGTAAAATAGTAAGGTATAAATAATCGAGTCATATAGGTTCATACATATCATAGCATAGAATGAAAATATTTGGTATTGATTTATGATAGAAAATGATTATTTAGATAAAAAATTGGATCGAAGTGGAGTTGATCGGGGAAAACCTAAAATTGTAGATTAGCCCCTGAAATATCCACTTTACATATTTTGTAACACCCCCCATACTCGACCTGATCGTCGAGTCAAGGCATCATGATGTCACATTCGTTGCCGAAACAACTACTGAAAATTTCAAATCCATTTATCATATTATTTAATTAATGTAGATCATTAACTAATTATATTAATAATTGAATTTATGATAGAACTAATTATGAGTTAAAGGAGCTCATTAAAACATCCACAATTTATCAAAGGCCAAATTGTAAAGTTCATAAAGATTTTTGAACTGTTGTAGCGACGTTGGGGTTTCCACGTCGTGATATGGCGAACTTGTCATCGTGACGTCGTCTTTATTTTTCTACAAGTTCCACACTTTATTTTTTATTTATTTGATTTATATCATTACCTGAAACGTATTCAGATGTCATAACTGCCGCTTCATTTTACATATCATCCACTTACATCTATTTCTAATCTCAAGTCCTCATAAAAACATGATATTCAATCAAAGATAACAAAGTTTATTAAATTAACACAAATATTAAAGTTTTACAAATAAGACCATTGAAGGACTTGCACTTGAAAAATTAGTTTACCCACTTTATGTATATTTCATATTTATTTCTAAATTGTGCCAATCAATTTAATTCTTCATAAAATTTTAACAAAGAATTCAATATCACATCAATTAACAATTATTTACTTATTATTTTATTAATTCGTTTAAAATATACTCACACGTATTAATGATTCCATTACCTACAACCATTTCGAAACATTTCAAATTCATCTATTATATATATTCATATTTTTTTTCTTCCTCCTCCTCTCCATTCCACATCTTTTATGTATATTTGTTAGAATCTTTAACTTTTAGTATATAACATACTTATATGTAACATTATCTATAATTTCACTATTTACTTATGTGTTCATATCAAAGCCGTCCACTTGAGTCATAGTAACTAAATTATTTATATCTTAAGCTAAAGAATTTGAAATTAAGATTTGCTTAATGTTTTTGAAACTAGACTCATTTATCTTTTTACCATAAAAATTTAAGAATTTATGACTTTGCCAATAAGTATAGTAAATTCTTCAAATTTGTCCATGTTCTGTTGTTTGACAACTTCGACCTTTCTTTACTAAAAATTAATTATCTCTTAGTACAGGGTTTGGATGATGTTTCCGTTTGTTTCTCTTGACAATAAACTTATTAAGAATTTAAAAATATAAATTTTAAACCCTAATATTTTTTTATAATTTTTTTATGATTTTCCAAAGTCAGAACAGGGGAACCTGAATCCACTTCGACCTTGTTTCACGAAAATTAATATATCTAAAACTATAAAATTTTGTTTCTTTCACCGTTTCTTCCATATGAAACTAGACTCAATAAGATTTAATCACATATTTAATTAAATATCTAACTAAATTTCTATAATTGTTGGTGAATTTTCAAAGTTAAGTCACTGCTGCTATCCAAACTGTTTTAATGAAAAAAAATATTTTTTTTTCATGGTTCTTTGCACTATCTTTCATTCATTCACACATAATTGCCATACTTTTGATTACTATACAATTTAGACACTTATGTTTATGTGTAGATTACATATTCATTTATTAATCTTAGTACTTTTCACCATACGAATCACATTCTCTCTTACCAATTTAGTGTTTTAAGTCTTTATTCTTCATCAAATACTTTCTATTTCTAGTATTTAGATTAAATACATGTTTCATACATCTCATTCAAAACATCTTTAACTCAATATATATCCATGCATTTCTCATCTTCACCACTTTCCTTCCTTTTTCTTCTCATTTTCTCCACTTTCATCTACTATATTTTTGCTTCTAAATTGATGAGCATATTCTCTAGAATCTCTACTTCATCTTCTCTCTTTAATATCTAAAGAAATTTTCAAAAATTTTGGGTAAAAAAGTAGGTTTTCATGGCAAATGACTAAATTGTAAAGAAAAGAAAACTTCTTTTCTCACCCTTTCACTCACGTTGGAAGGATGATCCATTTCCTTCATCCTTCCTCTCTTTTTATACTACCATTTTTCTAAATAAAATAATAATAAATGTCTAAGCAAAATATTAATAAAATAATATTTAACTAATTAATTAGTTAATTAAAAAAATCACCAAAATATCATCAACATCATCATTACATTTTAGAACTCTCCCTCTTGCTAATTAACCATTTTTCCTTTTATGATCTTTCAAAATTCCATCCTTGAATCATTACTTAATTTGATAAAATTACGATTTAGTCCCTCACAATTATTTACCTATTCAATTTGGTCCCTACATGCCAATTCCATATATTAGTAAATTGAATTATTTTCACTTTTGGTCCTTCAAATTTCTCGTTTTTACACTTTAATCTCCTAAATTTTGAATATTACACTTGAGCCAAAAACTTTCCATATTTTACGATTTAGCCTTTACTTTAAATCAATATACTAAAACCTATTTCTTAATCATCATCATCATTATTATTATTATTATCATCATCATCATCATCATCATCATCATCATTATCATTTTAATACTCCTCAATATTCTCTTTTATCCGCTTTATATCATTTTCTCATTTTATCAAAAAATCAATTATACATTATTCAATTTATTACTACTTTTATTATATATCAATTGTAGGGATGTTACATATTTTGAACAGGTAAGTTCATATGGGACTTACCAATCTATTTTATTTAGTGTTTGAGTTATGTTTGAATTTATCTATATGTTAGATTTAAATGGAATTTAGTGAATTTGGCACATATGGTTTAAATTGGACTGAATTGAAAAGTTACATGAATACTGGATATTATGAGGTAGTACATAGTACAAATGTAAATGTTGGTTCATTACTGGACTGGTAAATGGAATACATAAATGTTTTCAAATATTGATAATGATATATGTATACGAAAATAATACCTGTGTGAACTTAGTAAAATGTTAGGATAGTATGTCATGCCATTAGGGTTATACGTACAATTAATCAGGGATTAAACATGTAACCTCCCCAACCCAACCTAGATGTTGACCCAAATTTGGAAGATTACATTAGCCACCGAAGTGATTCAGTAAGCTGTCAGAGTTCTGAAAATGACATTTTAAAACATTTGTTTAATTTAGTAAAAGACTTAGTTACAAATAACTTTAATAATCTTCAAAACCTTAATTAAGATATAGCAGCAGAAAAGTGATAAGTGGTTGTTTTTAAGTAAAAATCGGGATTTCATGTATAGTTTATGAATAGTAAACTCTTATTACCCTAAAATAAAATTAAATGTCATGCCAAATAAAACCAACCCTAAGTCTCATGCCACAATTTAAAATAAAACATTACAAACCTTGAATAATAAAATAAGCTATATAATGAACCTAAATTAATTTTGTATTAAAAAGGAAAAATCGAGTCGAGACCCTTCAGATGCCGCGTCCAAATTCTAACCTGGCAGGTTATCTGCAAGGATAAAAATTAAAGGAGGAGTGAGTTATGACGCTCAGTTTGAGTTCCATCACAAGATAACTAGTGCAACCGATTAGCATATAAATCGAATCACATAACTTAAATCACATTTAACAAATTCAGTATATCGAAATAACGAAACAATTTAACAATATATAAAAAGATACACATATACCATATCATATAAAAAATTTCAGTATTTCAAGTACATGCTTTACGAATGCAAACAAAATCGGCTTAACAGATAAGATTCTACCCTATCGCTACACACCATAAGAGTTCCCTAAAGCTCATCCATCCATACACATCGGGTTGTGGATGAACCACCAAAAGTTGTAGGTTAATACGCCGTCAGATGGTTGTGAATACACAACATAACTGCAAATAAAAGCTACCAGATAATGGGTGGGAAAACCATCAATGTTGCAAGTTAATACGCTACTAGATAGTTGTAAATACACAAAAATATTGTAGATAATAGTTGCCAGATAATATGTGGATGAACCACCGAATTTACAGATTTATAGTTTGCTAGAACTTCCTCCTTTCCAAAATATCTCATCCCATGCAACAAATTAAAGCATGTTTAAAAATGATCATAGTAAAAACGAATATCATGACTATAAATGATCAAATATGGCGGTAGTAATTATACTTTCAACTAAACCATACAGTTGCAAAACATATGCTGGTGTCTTAAAGCATGTTACATGAAAATCACGAGTACAGATACAATAGGCATAATTATTCACAGTTAATGCAATATATATTTATGTATATAACATTAATTGAGTCAACTTAATCATGGATACAAGCATTATTCATACTATTAGGGACTTAATTGCATAAATTAAACCTTAAAAATAGTTCAAGAATTAACTAATGACTAATCTAAATAAATCATAAAAATTCTGGGTCAAAACTATAAATTCTAAGTTACAAGGGACACAAGGCCGTGTGACCGGACTGTGTAGGAAGCCCTAGACCGTATGGAGGGGGTACACGACCGTGTGGGTAGGCCGTGTGATGTTTTGAAACTTCAATCTATAGGGGAAACACGACGACAAGTCATGTGGAGAGTCCTAGGCCATGTGAGAACCAAAAAACCTAAGGTTTCAAGGCAACATGTCCGTATGAAGGGGCCGTGTGACCCACACGGGTGGAGCACATGCTCGTGTGGTTGACCGTGTTGTCTATTCTTGGCTTGATTTTACCCCTATTTTCTCGTGAAAGAACACACACCTGTTACCAGAAGATCGAGTGGTGTCCCTCTTGTTTAGATCTGGTCCGGGATGCCTAAATGGAATCCTTTAATGGAAAAATACACTCAGATTAACATTTAAGTCAAGATTTGTCAAGATTCGCGAAATATACAACAAGATTTTGGTTAAATCCATTAATCGAACTTAAAGATTAAAACTTGGAGATTTATACAGCGAAATTACATAAATGAAGCATAGGTTCGGGGTTAGAGATGGAATTGATAATGATTTTCTAAATTGATAAAATGCAATGGGATAAAACTTGATCCGATTTGGAAGATTCAATAATTACTAGCAACAAATTTTTTGAATTATGGTGAAAAAGAAAATAGAATAAAAGAAAAGGTGAAAGATATATGGAACAAAAATACTAGAATTCTTATTAGGATAGGAAAATGGAAGAAAATTTGGTTCAATTAGGATAAAAGTGATTAAATAGCTAGGGTTTGAAACCGTAAGGGCGGTTTATCAATAATCCCTTCTTTAGGGAGGAGAAAATAAAAAAAATGGTGTTTAAGGCTAGGGTGATCTGAACCTTGGCAAGGTGGGGGGAGAAAGAAGTACTTAACCAATTGGGCTGCTGCCCAAACTTGGCTTATTTCTACCACATTTAATATATATACATGATTGAGTTGGTTCATTAATTGTTGATAAAAGAAGTAAAAAAAAAAGTGGGAAGAGTGGGGCTTGAACCTTAGTTCTCTAAATAATATACTAAGCTCTTAACCAGCTCTTAACCATCAAGACTAAAGTTAATTTCTTAGTGATTTTATTAATTCTAACCCTATGTATTTTAAGGCTCATTCCTTAATTGTTTTCAAGACAATTACAACATGTTTGGTTTGATGGAATAGCTTATGCATTCCAGCTTTATTCAATGTGGCTACATAAACAATTGCTTGGTTTAAGGTAATAGCCTATTACAGGCTGAATGGAATCAGCCTCTATTATAGTACGACTTGTAATAGCAATTCAGGGGCTTAGGGTCTGATTAGCTATTCAAAACCACCGGTAATAACATTTTTCCCTATTTGGACCAAAATATCCTGTTTCTAATCTACGTCGTTTTCACTTTCACTTTAGACAATTTCTTTCTAGACATTTTTCCCAAAGTAAACCCTAGAAATTAGCTCCTTAATAGACGACAAACCAAGCATTCATTCACCATCTTCATCTTTCTTCCCGTTAAACCTCCTTATTTACGGTAAGTGATGGCCATTGATTCCTTTTTTTTTTCTCTGATTTTGTTAGTTAAAGTTCTTTCACTTCATTCACCTTTTCTTTTCCCCTTTCGTATTTGGATGGTTGCATCCATGAAGTATAGTCCCAAGAGTTTAAGATGTTCTTGACATTTTTGTGTCATGTTTTTCATTATTTTTTGGGTGAAGCAACAAGCAAGGCCATTTAGTAGTCCTGCATATGAATGATATGGATGTTGTTTTTTGTTGAATACATGGGGAATTTGTATAATTTTTAAAATATTTTTTGCATTAAGGGACTTAATAGAAATGTTTTGACTGTGCAAAATCTTAATTTTATATCTGTCTTGAGATGAACTCTTTTAATTTCGCTTGTCCTTATGTTCTGCTTCTTGTGTTTCTATATATATAAAAAAAAAAGTTTTGGTTGATTTGCCTGGCAAAAGAAGAGTTATCCCTCAATTGGATACTGCAGGTACATTTAATTTTGACAAAGAGATTGGGTTTTTGGAGAACGTAAGTTCCCCAAAATAAAAGATTTGGTGGAAAAGAAAGCTGAGAACAAAGATGTCAATTGGGAAGAAAGCTCTGGTGGCCTTAATTTATGGAAATGGAGTTTGATTGGTATTGGAGCCATCTGCTCTTTTAGTGTTGCTGTTGATACCTTTTGCATCATAATTTTTGGAACTCAACAAATGCACAAACAACAGCAATTGAACTAGAAACTACTGTTCCAACTTTACAGTGATGACAAGGTATGATAATTTTTTCACTTTTTCTATATATATTTTGAACTTTCCTGGAAAATTGGGAATATTTGTAAATTTGAAGTTTTAACTGATCTGATAAAGATATTTATTAAATTAAACATGTTGATGTGAACATTATAAATATATTTTGTCTCATTTATTGCACTCTACAATGCAAATAATTATGAAAATGATATACACATTTCATCATTTAAGAGTCCAAATTCAAAAGCAACACTATTTCTTGCAAATCACATCACATCAAATTGAGGCCCTATTTTTAGATAATACTTGTAGCTTAAATAACTTAATTTGTTGCAATTGTAGAGGATGAAACAAGTGGTTTATCACACAACCAAACTCAATGAAGCAATTTGTACCATGTCAAACTCAACTTAGACGTTATGGCCAAATCCAAAGATGTCACAAAGAATGGGTTTTGAAAATGGTTACGTTAAATCATTTCAGTTCAGACAACTCATTTTCGTTTATATCCATTATCGAAAACATTAATTAATTGCTTTATTTGCCAAAACGAAGTAAAAGTTATTTTCCTAAAATCCCATTCATAAGTTTAGAAAATCTTTGTTTTAGGAAAAACCGTGTTTTTAGCTAGTCGTCCCAATAAATTATTAAACACAAAATCCAAATCCCAAAATTTAAGTCAACGGTTTGAAGAGTCTAATTAATACAAAACTCCCAGAAATAACCCTTGAATAATAAAACCTTTAATTAAAATCAGTTCGTAGATTAGTGGTCACCGCAAGATTCCGTTGCACTGATTCGCCTAAGTTTGTGGATTACATGTACAGAACAGACAACAAAAGTGAATTTACAAAAAATCAGTGTGTAACTTAACAGAAATAGACATGCAAAACATATAGTAAACTCATATACAGTCAGATGCAGATTAGGACTTATGTCCGTTTCAGATACAGATAACAGAAATAGATATGCGAATATACAAAACAGATACAGTGAGTCCTACCCCCATGCTCTACACACCATCTCCGTCCATCCCATCACACCATATGGGGTTAAAAACACCCACCCATCCCTACACACCATATAGTGTCGATGCGACACATATCAAATAATGTGCAGCGAAGCTGCCAGATGATAGGCGATGATCGCCATACAGAACACTTCCTCTTCATATGCAAATCCCACCCTAAAAGAGATACAGAATTAACATATTTGACATGCTTAACATGCTTATATACAGATAACAAGCATACAAATAGTATCCTACTCAGATTAGTCTATCAGAATATGATAATGTAATGTAACAACCCGATTTAGGGCCTAGTCGAAATAGTGGTGCGAGACCACAGATCCAAAGTAGAAATATATGTTTTAAAGATTTTCATAAGGCTTATGAGATGCTTGCATAATTGTCTAAAAATTTCATGAAGAAATTTTATTAATTAGTGATCAAGTTGTCCATTAAGACTAAGTTACAAAGATTAGAAAATATGATATTCTAAAAGATTTAAGTATGAAATAGAATCATAAAAAATTACTAGAGGTCCTTATTTAGCAATTAAACCATTAAATGTTAAGATGGAAAAAAATAGACATTGGAAGGAAAAATCTTAAGGAAGGGACCTTAAGGGCATTTTAATCATTTGGTTAATAAATGAATTAAAAGGGAAAAAGAAGTAAAAAATGAGTGTCCATCTTCTTCACCATAGCCGAATTTTACAAGCCCTCCATAGCTATGGTTTCTTCAACTTTCAAGCTTGATTGTAAGTATCTCCTAACCCCGTTTTTAATGTTCTTCGTATTTTTGAAATCCTCGTAGCTCGATTTAGCTATTTCTAGCTATATTTTGAGCTAGGGTTCATGTCCAAAAAATTACTCATGTATGACATGCATGTATTTTAATGTTTTATGGAAGAATATGAAAGCTTGATGCATGCTAAACAAATTTTTCTAAGAGATTTTCATGAAAAATGCACAAAAGGGCTAAATTGCAAAAGTTACAGAAATGGTCATACATGAGTTAAATAGTGGAAATTAGGGGCTATTGTAGTTAATAAAATGATCCGGATAGGCTTGAAATACAAGAAAGTTGAATGGAAATTATTTTACGAGCCTAGGGGCAACAATTATGAGAAAGTTTAGGGGCAAAATTATAATTTTTATAAAGTTTGACTATGAGTCAATTTAGTCAATGTAAGTATTAAAGAAGTTAAATTGTTATTATAGATCAAGAAACACGAAGCCTGAATCAAAACCGAAGTAAGAACAAAGTCGTAGATTAAATTGCACATCTACACATATTTTGGAGTACCGAGGTAAGTTTGTATGAATTTAAGGCTACATATACTTTTATGATTAAATCACTTACTATGTTGTATATGATCGTGTCTCAGAGTCTTAAAAATTTATATAAAGAATGATCGCGCTTAAAAAACTAACTGTGACAACGATTGAGGCAAGCACACCTATCGAATAGTAGTATAGTTAAGTGGCAAGACCGGATTGTCGAACCCAAAGGAACCAAAAGTACTAATACTAACTTTCTTTTTATTATTTAGCCTAAGAATTGAGGGAATTATTAATTAATCTAAAATTAACTATCTATTAAGCTAAATATGCTAAGACAAAGAGAATGAATTTGGGAAAATACTTGTGAGAAAAACCAATTGATTAAGACAATACCCGAGGAAGAATCCACCTAGACTTCACTTGTTATTTAACTCTGAACCAGATGATTTATTCACTTGACTTGATCTGTAGGATTCCCTAATTTATATTAATACCTCTCTCGAGGCTACTAACGTCTAACCCTAAGTTGATTAATTGAAATCTCTTTCTAATTAAAACCTCTAGAATTGCATTAACTCGATCTATGGACTCCCATATTAGGTTTGACCCTAATCCGGCAGATTTTCGTCATCCTATCTCTAGGGTTGCGATCAACTCCGCTTAATTATGTTAGATCTACTCTTAGACAGGGTCTATTCCTCCTCTGCCTAAGCACATCAATACTTGAATCAATATCCTGGAATATCAAAACAAGAATTAAGAACACATAATTAAGAACAAATCAAGTATTTTTCATATAGTTCAGAAAATAATAACAAGATCCGTCCTAGGTTTCATCCCCCTCAAGTATTTGAGGGGATTAGCTCATAATGATAAAAGAATACATCTCAGAAGTAAATATAAAACAAAACATAAGAAAAAAAACCCTAAAACCCCCTGAAGGAATTGAAGAGAAGATCCTCTGTTTTGAGTATAACTCCGTCTTCTTGAGATGAATCAACTAGCTTTCTTCGAGTAAATCTCACAATTCTGGCCTCTTTGGCTCGGCTCTTCGGCCTAATTGGACTCCCCTTGAAGGTTGGCCTCTAGGGTGTTTATATAGGCTTTTGGAATGACTTTCTTTGCCTCTAAGTACCTTAATCTGAATGAAATTCCTCTTTGTCATGGCAGGGACACGCATGGCACATGCTCTTGTGAATCGTGGCCAGGCCGTGTTCGGGTTTGTTAAGGTGGCACGGCTATATGGCTTGGGCCCAGATCGTGTTGATTTCGTGATATGGCCCATTTACTCTGTTTTAGGCCCGTTTCTCGTTCTTTTTATCTTCCGGTGCTCTCCTAAGTATAAAACATGAAAACAAAGGATTAAGAGCATCAAATTCCATAATCCAAGGCTTAAATCATCCAAAAGTATGCTAAATGTGAGATTAAGATATGTTCATATTACGGTTTATCAGTATGCTAAATGTGAGATTAAGATATGTTCATATTACAGTTTATCAGTATAATGTACATTATTTTCATAAAGTTGATTAACAATGCATAATAAGAAATTCAATGAGAGCAAGTAAGTGGAAGTCCCGGTTGAAGATTCGGAATAACGAGGATACCTATGTCACAACATGAGATAAGGAAAGCCCGTGTAAGACCATGTCTGGGACATGGCACCGGTATTCAAGGATTGTAGGTCTCGTATAAGACTATGTCTGGGACATGGCATCGGCTGAATAAGGAAAGTCTGTATAAGACCATGTCTGGGACATGGCTTCAGCATCAAAGGAAGATCTCTTGTAAGAACATGTTTGGGACATGGCATCGACATCTATGTACGATCTCGTTTAAGACCACGTCTGAGACATGGCATCGACATCGTGAAATGAGATCCGTGTAAGACTATATTTGGGATATGGCATCGATATCAAGAGGTGATTCCATGTAAGACCATATCTAGGATATGACATTAGCATTGAGGTACATGTATGATGAGATTGAGTATTCTCTGATATTCCGAGTAATTCAACGGGCAAAAGAGTCAAGTATGAAAGAAGTAACAAGATAGCTAAGTAAACAAAGTAGTAACGAGTTAAGTCATTCAAGAATGATAAAGAGTTCTACCTATGCTAAGGAAGATAATGATTTGAGTTTATGTTATATTAGCAAAAGTGCTAACCTATGCGGCTAAGTGATACATGTACCCTGATTAAATTGCAAGTCTAAAATTATAATGTGATAAGTAAGAGTAAGTATGAGTAAGTAAGTTCAAGTACTTGAGATTTATGTTGCTTTAGTCTCATGATGGATGAGTTTAATTACAAGCTATTACGTTGCTATGCAAACTTACTAATCTATATGCTTACCCCTCTCTTTTCCCTTTTCCTTGTAGTATCGCCAAGCTAGCTCGGGGATTGTAGAACGTCGGAGCTCGGAACACACTATCAATCATTCTTTTGGTATAGTAAAGTTGACTTATTTTGAGTATGGCATGTATAGGAACTTAGTCATTTTGTGTTATGTCATATTTGAAAGCCAAAGTGTTGGCTACTAATGTTATACACTCATTTTGTATATGGTCATTAGGAATTGGCCAAGATTTGTCAAGTTTCATATTTTAATGGTAATGAGTTTTATGAAGTGAAAGTTAATGCAAATGATGAGGTATACTGTGAAGTGTATGAATGATGATTAGTGGTTGATGGTGGTCTGAAAGCTTTAATATTTATAATAAGAATGATCGAGCCTAAAAACTAACTATCACCACAATTAAGACAAGCGCACCTATCGAACAGTAGTATAACTTAGTGGCAAGAGCGGAATGTCAAACCCAAGGGAATTAAAAGTACTAGTACTAACTTTCTTTTTATTATCTAGCCTAAAATAAAGGGGATTGATATTTATCTAACTAATTACTAAACTAAAGATGCTAAGACACAGAGAATGAATTGGGGAAAATACTTTTGAGAAAACCAATTGATTAAGACAATACCCGATGAAGAATCCACCTAGACTTCACTTGTTATTTAACTCTGAACCAGACGATTTATTCACTTGACTTGATCCGTATGATTCCCTAATTTATATTAATACCTCTTTCGAGGCTACTAACGTCTAACCTTAGGTTGATTAATTGAAATCTCTTTCTAATTAAAACCCCTAGTGTTGCATTAATTCGATCTATGGATCCCTATATTAGGTTTGCCTTTCGTCGTCCTATTTCTAGGAGTGCGATCAACTCCGCTTAACTATGCTAGATCTACTCTTAAACAGAGACTTTTGCTCCTCTGAATAAGCACATCAATATTTGACTCAATATCCTGAAATATTAAAGCAAGAATTAAGAACACATAATTAAGAACAAATCAAGTATTTATCATACAGTTCAGAAAACAATAACAAGATCTGTCTTAGGTTTCCTCCCCCTCAGGTATTTGAGGGGTTTAGTTTATAATTATAAAAGAATATATCTCAAAAGAAATTAAATAGTAAAACATAAAGAAAACCCTAAAACTCCCTGAAGGAAATTGAAGGGAAAATCCTCAGTCTTGAGCGTGATTCCAGGTTCTGAGATGGATCAACTGGCTTTCTTGGAGTAATCCCCTGTATTCAGATCTCCCTGGCTTCGCTCCTGTCAAAAGCCCTGACAGAGGCCTTCTGTCAGGCTCCGACCAACTCTCCTTTTAGGTTACACTTATGATGTTTATATAGGCTTTCGAAATGTCTTTCTTTGCCTCCAAGTATCCTTTTTCGAGTGGAATTAAAATAGGTCACGGTAGGGACACGCCCGTGGCACAAGCCTGTGTGAATCGAGCCCAGGACCGTGTTCAAGTTGCTAAAGAGATACGGCTGTGTGGCAAACTCCAGGCCGTGTGGATTTCTTAGAGTCTGCTAAAGAGATACGGCTGTGTGGCAAACTCCAAGCCGTGTAGATTTCTTACTTTGGCCCATTTTCTTTGTTTTTGGCCCATTTCTCGTTTTTTTCATCCCCGTATGCTCTCTTAAGTATAAAACATGAAATTAAAGGATTAGGAGCATCAAATTCGTCAAATCAAGGGGTAAATCATCCAAAAGTATGCCAGATATGGGATTAAAATATGTATATATTATGGTTTATCAAGTACCCCCACACTTAAGCATTTGCTTGTCCTCAAGCAAAATCCTCAACTCACAATCAAAATTAAATTTTCTCAATTCATTATCTTCATCAATAATGTTTTATCAATTCATAAGTAATTTATACATTGATAATTTAACTAGAAGAGTCCTAAAGATTCAAACAATCAAAGTCATAGTTTTTATAGCACGAAAACATAGGTGTTTCCCCTTACCTAAATAATCACCTTTAATTCAAAATCGACAAGAATTGATATCCTTACTAAAGATTCACTCAAATCGCTCAAAGTGTTTAAGGTTCAAAATTAAGCACTCAAGAGTCAAACGTGAAAAGTTAATCCCATAGGCTTGCATGAAAATCAGATCTCCACCACTATAAAATGGTTTGATACACAAATTAAAAGGTCTTTAAAGGGTTGTAATGGGGCTTGGATTAAAGGTGTGGATAAAGGCCGAATTAGAGGGTTAAAATCAAGATTGAATTGACAAATTACCTAACTAGAAAAATAAACTAATACTGAATAATTACATCAATTGCTAAAACACGAGCTTCTTCTCAAAATGTGAAATTAAACGTATAAGCTTAAATAATCATAGAACTAATACTGAACATGCTTCAAATAATAATTTTTTTAAGAACAAATCATACGAATATAGGAAAGAATTTACAACTGAAGTAGAGAACATAGTTAGGCAACTTCTCAAATCAAATCTTGACAAAAAGAGTTTTACACAATAGGAGAAATTTTTTAAAGAATAAAAAAGAGTGAGTTTTGGGTTAATATTAAGGGTATATCAAGAAACAATTAATTAGGATTAAAGGGGTTCACTAGGGGTTAATTATGAATGTAGGCCTTTTGGGGGTAAGTGGGTTAAAACCTAGGTGCCTTTATCATTTCAGTATATCAAATCAAAAGTTTGGTCTCGACATGTATAATCGGAGCAAGTTCTAGAATAACAAATTAATGTTGACACACTCATAATCAATAAAATGAGCAAGAAAAGAATGTGTGCTCTAAAAGGCTCAAGATCTCACAAAAATTATGGTTTTTGATGTCAATCTTGCAAATTTCAATTTCAAAGTAATATTTAGATTTAGGTAGACAACCTAACAAATTTTTAATTTTGAAAATAGACTCATCATGCTTGATTCTCTAGTATATTAAAGTTTAAATCATCATTGCACAATCACCTATGACTTGATCCAAAACATATCAATAAAAATCATAAATCAATAGAAGTTTCATTCTAATTAGTGATATGAGAAAATTACTTAAGAACAAAGCATAATTCAGGGATTTTCAAATAATACTATAGTTGACCCCCACACTTAAAACGTACATTGTCCTCAATGTACAAAGATAGATAATGATTAGTAAGAAAGTCATAAGAGAGAGAGAGAGAGGTGAAACTTCTTGAATTATGGATAAAATCCTTGGAGGGTGATCAATGATGAACATGATGACTAGGCATAGGTGAAGGTGGTGGGGAATACTCTGGTGGTGTGTTCGTTTCTTGAGTGGCATCTTAAACCTTTTTAAATTGCGAAGTCATAAGTAAAGTTTTTAGGGAGTTCTTATTTAATGGACGTTTGTTATGGTTACTTAAGAGTTAAACAACTAGAGATAAAAGAAATCAAATTATACTTAAAAATTTAAAGAGTTTAATAATAAAGGAAAATAAACTAAAATAAAAATAAAAAAATAAAAAGTAAAAATAAAAATAAAAAAAATAAAAGGATTCAAAGGTCCTCATCATCGGAGTGATCTCGAGGTGGTGGTGGCGGCGATATGTGAAAAAGCTGATAATATCAACCACGACCGCCTCGCATGGCCGTGTGGATTTATCTCAGCCCGTGTTCTTTAGGCAGTTTCGACCTCAGTTGCGTCGCACGACCGTGGTGTTTAGTCAGAGCCCGTGTCTTGGGGAAAATTTTCGTCCTGGTTCTGCACGATCTCCGCCACGCCCATGTACCTATTCGTGGTGTCCACACGGCCACGACCATGCCCGTGTGCAAGGCCGTGTGGTAGGGAAACATGCGCTTTATTAAGTTGGTTAGTTTGTAGTTAGGTGCTAAAAATCGAAATATAACTTTAGTGAAGTTAGTGCTCGGGTTGCCTCCCGATAAGCGCTTGTTTAAAGTCTTAAGCTAGACTTTACCTTTCATTCGTATAATCATGGTGGTTTGATGAGGTGAAAATCCTTTCTCATGCTATCAGTTCCGTTATCGATATATAGTTTAGGTCGAGTGGTGTTTACCTTAAAAGTGCCGAACTTAGGATTAGTTACCTCAACTGTCCCATATGGAAAGATATTCAGTACCTCAAAAGGGATTTCTACGTTTGTATTAAGGTCTGAAGTGGCGATCTGAGGGTCTGTTTTATCCAACAATACTTGATCTCCAATCTTAAATTGGTTTGGCTCATGGAGTGGTTTTGGTTCTACTTAGTATGTTTCTAATTTCTCCTTGAAATATGTCTTCCACTCGTCTAGTTTATTGATCAGAAGCCTTCGTTCCTCGTTAGTTATTTCTTTGTTGGCACAAGGTCTAGGATCTGGCTCCGTTGTGTAATTTCGTGGTGCTTCTTGAAAAGAAGGTTGAACTGAATGGTCATTAGTAGAGTTGATGTTTTCACCATGATTACTCGATGTCCTATCCGAGTCAAGAGCTTGAAAAGTGATCATTTCGTCACCTACACGAAGTATGAGTTCGCTTGTACCAACATCAAGTTTAGTTCTGGCAGTTGCTAAAAAATGTCTTCCTAAAATTAAAAGAATATTATTGTCCTCATCCATGTCTAAAATGACAAAGTCTACTGGGAATATAAATTTATCAATTTTCACGACTACATCTTCAATTATACCCCTAGGAATTCTAATAGTTTTATCAGCTAATTGAATGCTCATCCTAGTTTGTTTGGGTTTCCCTAGACCTAGCTGTTTAAACATTTTATAAGGCATAACATTTATGCTCGCCCCTAAATCAGCTAAAGCATTACCAACAGATAAACTACCAATTAAACATAGGATTGTAAAACTCCCTAGATCTTTTAATTTTCGTGGTAGTTTATTTTGCAGAATTGCTGAGCACACTGAGTTTAGCTCCACATGCGACTTCTCGTCTAACTTCCGTTTGTTTGTTAAAAGCTCTTTTAAAAATTTCCTTAAATCTGACATCTGTGAAAGAGCTTCAAGAAACGGTAAGTTAATATGTAATTTTTTTAAAAGTTTAAGAAATTTACCGAATTGTTCATTTGTTTGGTCTTTTTTCATCGCATTGGGGTATGGCACGAGAGGTTGGTACTCTATGATTACCGGTTTTTGTTTATTATGGCTTACCTCAACCTTACCTTCCTTTACCACATTCTCCTGCCTCACTTTTGGTTCATCTAACCCTTCACTATCGTGAGCAATTATGGCTTGAAGTTGCTCCTTTGGGTTTGTTTCAGTGTTTCTTGGCAAGCGACCTTGTGGTCGTTCAGAGATCTTAGCAAGTTGTCCTAATTGGTTCTTGATCCCTTGAATCGATACTTCTTGATTTTTGAGTGCTGTTTTGGTGTTTTAGAAACGGGTTTCTGACACCGCGATGAATTTTTTTAGTATCTCTTCAAGGTTCGGCTTCTTTTTTTATGGGTAGGGTTGCTGTTGAAAGCCTGGGAGGGGTTGTTGTCTCTGATTTCCTTAGCCACCCCATGAGAAATTGGGGTGGTTCCTCCAACCCGGATTATACGTATTACTATGCAGGTTATTTTGAGGTCTAGAATTATTACCCATATAGTGAACTTGCTCGTTTTCAGCGCTCGCGTTGTAAGGTGGATATTCTGCATTGCTCATCTCTCTTCCATTCGTATCGCACTACATAACTGGATGTATCTGCGAAGTACCACACAAATCATCAATTTTCTTAATTAACAGTTCTACCTAATTTGGTAGCAAGGTTACTGTATCGAGGTTGAAAACACTGGCGGCTTTTGTTGGCTTTATCCTCGTGACTTGCCACTGATAGTTATTCAGTGACATCTCTTCAATGAATCCGTAGGCAGCCTCAGGTGTTTTGTTGTTCAGGGTTCCACCGACGACTGAATCAATCAACTGCCTAGTTGAGGGGTTCACACCATTGTAAAAGGTTTGAACTTGGAGCCACAAAGGTAATCCATGTTGTGGGCACCTTCTCGATAGATCCTTGTATCTCTCTCATGCATCGTAAAGTGTCTCTAAATTCATCTGCACAAAAGAAGAGATATCATTCCTCAACTTTACCATTTTAGCCGGCGAAAAATATTTTAACAAAAATTTTTCAGTCATTTGTTCCCATGTAGTGATTAATCCTCGTGGTAACGAGTTCAACCACTGTTTAGCTTTGTTCCTCAACGAAAAGGGAAACAACCGAGGACGAATGGCATCATTTGAAGCGCCATTTATTTTGAAAGTATCGCAAAATTCTAGGAAATTCGCCAAGTGATTATTTGGATCTTCATCCTGCAAAACCATCAAATTGAAAGAACTGTTGTATCATCTGTATAGTGTTAGATTTCAGTTCAAAATTATTTACAGCAATAGTAGGTCTAACAATACTCGATTCAATACCGATTGAACTAGGCTTAGCATAATCATACATAGTACGAGGAACAGAATTTTGATTCACCGGATCTGCCACGACCACAGGAGGTAGCGGATTGTTTTGGGGATCAGTCATCTCTTAGATATTATTGGAGTCGTCCTCTTGCTCTTCTTCTATGTTTTGCAAGCTTCGCCTTATTTCTCTGCGGTATCTAAGAATGGTACTTTCTATATTACTGTCAAAAATCAATGATCCCGACGAGTTCCAACTAGAAAATCCTATCAGAAGCAAAATAAAAGAGAGATCAGAAAACAAAAATTGAAAATTAGAAAGAAATAAATAAATAAAAGAAAAATGGCTAAAGTAATAAAAATTGAGCGTTCCTAATATTTCAGTTCCCCGGCAACGGTGCCAAAAACTTGATGGTGGTCTGAAAGCTTTAACATTTATAATAAGAATGATCGAGCCTAAAAACTAACTATCACCATGATTAAGGAAAGCGCACCTATCGAACAGTAGTATAGCTTAGTGACAAGAGCGGAATGTCGAACCCAAGGGAACCAAAAGTACTAGCACTAACTTTCTTTTTATTATCTAGCCTAAAATAAAGGGGATTGATATTTATCTAACTAATTACTAAACTAAAGATGCTAAGACATAGAGAATGATGAATTGGGGAAAATACTTTTGAGAAAACCAATTGATTAAGACAATACCCGAGGAAGAATCCACCTAGACTTCACTTGTTATTTAACTCTGAACCAGACGATTTATTCACTTGACTTGATCCGTAGGCAGAGGCGTAGCTAGGGGGGCTGGCATGGGCCCCGGCCCCCCTTAAAATGAAAAATTGTTATTTTGGCCCTTAAAATTTTTAAAATTTTTTAAATTAATAAAGGTAAAATTACACTTTGGCCCCCCTAATATTATAAAAATTTAATTTAATCCTTTACAAATTATAAAGATATAAACTATAAAAAATTAAAATTTTTTCTGGCCCCCCTTAAAAATTTCTTCTGGCTTCGCCCCTGTCCGTAGGATTCCCTAATTTATATTAATACCTATTTAGAGGCTACTAATGTCTAACCCTAGGTTGATTAATTGAAATCTCTTCCTAATTAAAACCCCTAGTGTTGCATTAATTCGATCTATGGACTCCCATATCAGGTTTGACCCAAATCCAGCAGATTTTCGTCGTCCTATTTCTAGGAGTGCGATCAATTCTGCTTAACTATGCTAGATATACTCTTAAACAGGAACTTTTGCTCCTCTGAATAAGCAGATCAATACTTGACTCAATATCCTAAAATATTAAAGCAAGAATTAAGAACACATAATTAAGAACAAATCATGTATTTATCATACAGTTTAGAAAACAATAATAAGATCTGTCTTAAGTTTCATCCCCTCATGTATTTGAGGGGTTTAGTCTATAATTATAAAAGAATACATCTCAGAAGAAATTAAATAGCAAAACATAAAGAAAACCTTAAAACTCCCTGAAGGAAATTGAAGGGAAAATCCTCAGTCTTGAGCGTGATTCTAGGTTCTGAGATGGATCAACTGGCTTTCTTGGAGTAATCCCCTGTATTCAAATATCTCTGGCTTCGCTCCTGTCAAAAGCCCTGACAGAGGCCTTCTGTCGGACTCCGACCAACTCCCTTTTTAGGTTACACTTATGGTGTTTATATAGGCTTTCAGAATGTCTTTCTTTACCTTCAAGTATCCTTTTTCGAGTGGAATTAAAATAGGTCACGGCAGGGACCCGCCCGTGGCACATGTCTGTGTGAATCGAGCCCAGGACCGTGTTCGAGTCTGCTAAAAAGGCACAGTCGTGTGGCAAACTCTAGGCCGTGTGGATTTCTTACTCTGGCCCATTTTTTTCGTTTTTGGCCCGTTTCTCGTTCTTTTCATCCTCCTATGCTCTTCTAAGTATAAAACATGAAATTAAAGGATTAGGAGCATCGAATTCATCAAATCAAGGGATAAATCATCCAAAAGTATGCTAAATGTGGGATTAGAATATGTATATATTACGGTTTATCAATAGTCCTTCATAGTGTATTATTGTCATGTTATGTGTGCTTATGTTTTTCAGGGTGGCAATTGGCATGAAAAATAGCCTTCTAATTGTCCACACAGGTAGACACACGGGCGTGTGTCTAGGCCGTGTGCGACACACGGTCAGCCCTATGGGTGTGTTGATAGGTCGTGTGTCTCCTGCATCAGATTGCGAGAATTTAACTCGACACACAGGCCAGCACACGGGCGTGTGCCTAGGCCGTATGCCCTTAAGAGGTTGCTGACGTCATAAATAGAATACCGCTAGTTTTCACACACGGATAAGGACATAGGCGTGTCTATGCCGTGTGAAGGACACGAGCCATCGACCCGGGCGTGTGTCCGACCGTGTGAAAACCCTTCTAGTTTCAAAATAAAAATAAATTCTACACTGGTTAGGGACATGGGCGTGTGTGACCACACGGCCTGCCCACACGGGAGTGTCCCAAGTCACACAGGTATGTGACCCCTATTTAGGCAAAAATTTTTAAAGAGTGTAAAAGTTTCCGGTTGAACTCCGAAACCTTCCGGACGTACAATTAAGGCCTGTAGGCCTATGATATGTATGTTATGATTAAGAAAGAGAAGTTTTAAGTTGGAAGGAGATTTATAGCCCAATACTTCATGTTAAAGTAAGGTTAAGTACGATAATGCCTCGTATCCTGTTTCAGCATCGGACACGGGTAAGGGTGTTACAGATAACATACAAAATAGGGTTTGGTTAGTCCTTACCGGCCCTACGGTAAGCCCACAATCGATCGAAACGACCTGTGCCACCTTAGGGAAAATTTAAGAATTTAGGTCCATATGCCCATGTGTGCCCACACGCCCATATTGGCCTTTCCCGTGTGGGCCCATACTGTCTGTCGTATGGCCCACACGACTACACCCATATCACAACACGGCCATATCTTGTGCACGACTGTGTCTCGCACACGGCCACCCACAAGACCGGCCACATACTCGTGTGGTGTCGACAGTAAGCAGTTTCGACTTCGTTTTTCGTGATTTGGGAACGCACCTGGTATCAATTTGATGTAAAATCACCCACAAGCCTTCCAAAAACTAAAATTAGAGTATCTAACAGTGATTTAGCAGATTGACTAACAATTCGACAACAAGAGTCAACACGAAATCGACTTACCACTGATGATAAACCACCTCTAACGCGTACTAAACTGTCGTAGTGCAATTCTCTGCTCCACAATCTGCTCCTAAAACACGAGTTACCACTAAGTAATCACTACAGATTGTCATCACTAAACATCTCAAACCAAAAGTTAATGACAACAGAATTCTACTTACCAAAAGGAAAACTCGATAATCCAAACAGCACGATCGAACAACGAATTCACGAGTCAAAATGAAAACCAAAATAGAGGGTTGCAGAGATGGAGAAAAGGAAAGTCAGAAAGGGGAAAAACAAAAGAATTTTTTACGTCAGAATTCTTTAGAGGTGAGAGAAAATTTTAGCAAAAAGAAAATAAAATAAAAATATTCCCCATATCCCTTATTTTTTCTCCCATTATCCCACTAACTCGCAACCACCTCAGAATCCTCTAACCGATGCTAGAAGCAAAAATTAACGCCCTTGCTAGCGCAGGGATTCAAACACAAGACCCCTAGCACACAAACTCCTTACCACTTGAACCAGCATGCTCATTCTAACATGAATTAGCAAACAATTCTATTTAAGCCCACTCCACAAGGGTAAGGCTTGAATAAAAAATAATAAAATTTGCAAATGTAGGACTTGAACCCCAGACCTCATATACACCCAAAACACTTAACCACTGAAGTAGATACACACTCGTGTCAGAATTCATAGAAATATAATCAAATAAGTTAGTGCGTTACAACTCTACCCCCTAAAAGAAATTTCAACCTCGAAATTTACCTGATCAGAATAGATGAGGATACTGCTGATGCACCAAGTCCTCTGGTTCCCACGTGGCTTCCTCAGTGCCATGCTTCCGCCACAAAACCTTCACTAACGGTATAGACTTCCTCTTCAGAAACTTAATACCATGATCCAGAATCTGAACCGGCTCTTTCTCAAAATTCAAGTCTGGTCTAACCTCGATCTCCTTAACAGAGAGAATGTGAGATGGATCAAACTGGTACCGCTTCAATATCGAGACGTGAAGCACATCGTGGATACAGTCTAACTCCAAAGGTAACTCCAACTGATAACTGCCCATTCTCACACGCTTCAGAATCCGATACGACCCAATAAACCTAGGGCTTAACTTGCCCTTACGACCGAACCTCAGAACTTTCTTCCACGGAGAAACCTTATGAAAGACGAAATCCCTAACAGAGTATTCAATATCTCTCCTATTCAGATTTGCGTAGGTCTTCTGTCTATCAGAAGCTGCCTTCAGATGATCTCGAATCAGTTTAACCTTATCCTCGGTCTCAAAAACCAACTCAGGACCCAAAACCCGACACTCACCCAACTCAGTCCAACATAGTGGAGTACGACACTGACAACCATACAAAGCCTCGCAAGTTGCCATCTGGATGCCAGTCTGGAAATTGTTATTGTAGGCGAACTCAATTAGCGGCAGATAATCTTCCCAACTACTTCGGAAATCTATCATACAACTCCGAAACATATCCTCTAGTATCTAAATCACCCTCTCAGATTGACCATCGGTCTGAGGATGAAACACAGTACTGAAGTCTAATCTCGAACCTAGAACCTCATGCAATTTCTTCCAAAACCGCGATGTGAAGCGAGGATCTCTACCAGAAATAATTGAAACAAGAACCCCATGCAGTCTCACAATCTTAGAAATATAAAGCTTCGCTAACTTCTACAGAGAATAATCCGTTCTAATCAGAATAAAATGAGCAAATTTGGTCAATCGATCTACGATAATCCAAACAAAATCCTTCTCAGTGGGTGTCAAAGGAAACCCACTAACGAAGTCCATCGTCACTTGTTCCTATTTCCATAAGGGGATTCTAACGGGTTGTAGCAAACCCAAACACACCATGTAAGGTTAAAAACACCCACCCATCCCTACACACCATATAGTGTCGATGCGACACATATCAGATAATGTGCAACCAAGCTGCCAAATGATAGGTGATGATCACCATACAGAACACTTCCTCCTCATATGCAAATCCCACCCTAAAATAGATACAGAAATAAAAGATTTGACATGTTTAACATGCTTATATACATATAACAGGCATACAAATAGTATCCTACTCAGATCAGTCTATTAGAATATCATAACATACGAAATAAGGTTTGGTTAGCCCTTACCGGCCTTAAGGTAGGCCCACAGTTGATCGAAACGACCCTTGTGACCCTGGGGAAAATTTTAAAATTTTGGGCCCACATACTTGTGTGGCCCACACGGCCACAACCACATAACAACACGGTCATGTCTAATGCACAGCTATGCCTTCGTCGACCACACGGCCGTGTCTCGCACACGACCGGCCACACGCCCTTGTGGCTTCGACAGTAAACAGTTTCAGCTTCATTTTTCGCGATTTGGGAACACATTTGGTATCAACTTGATGTAAAACCACTCTTGAGCCTTCAAAAACCTAAAATTAGAGTATCCAACAGTGATTTAGCAGATTGACTAACAATTCGACAATAAGAGTCAACACGAAATCGACTTATCACTGACGATAAACCACCTCTAATGTGTACTAAACTGTCGTAGTGCAATTCTCTACTCCACAATCTGCTCCCAAAATATGAGTTACCACCAATTAATCACTACAGATTGTCATCACTAAACATCCTAAACCAGAAATTAATGACAACATAATTCTACTTACTAAAAGAAAAACCCGACAGTCCAAACAGCATGATCAAACAACGGATTCATGAGCCGAAACGAAAACCAAAATAGAGGGCTGCAGAGATGGAGAAAAGGAAAGTTAGAAAGGGAAAAACATGAGAATTTTTTACATCAGAATTATTTGGAAGTGAGAGAAAATTTTAGCAAAAAGAAAATAAAATAAAAAATATCCCCCATATCCCTTATTTTTCTCTCATTATCCCGCTAACTCACAACCACCTCAGAATCTCGATTACTTCCAACCTCTAACCGATGCCAGAAGCAAAAATTAACACCCCTGCTAGCGCAGGGATTCGAACACAAGACCCCTAGCACACAAAGTCCTTACCACTCTAACCAGCAGGCTCATTCTCACATGAATTAGCAAACAATTCTATTTAAGCCCACTCCACAACGGTAAGGCTTGTATAAAAAATCATAAAATTTGCAAATGTGGGACTTGAACCCCAGACCTCATACACACACCCCCAAAACACTTAACCACTGAAGCAGATACACACTTATGTTAGAATTTACAGAAACATAAATAAATAAGTTTGTGCGTTACAAAATTTCGACGGTGAGAAGAGTATCGATCACCAGAGCTCAAATAACATTCGGTGGTTACTATGATGGTATTTAAAGAATGTCCCCTAGAGAAATCTGGACCATTCATCTACTGTTGTTCTCCAAGTGTCAAGGATTTACTATGCCAGTTCTATACAAGAATTTTAAATAGGGTATCTCTGTTTTTGTACATAATAAAATGGTATATGAATTGTGAATCCTATTTGTAGTCCTGAAAATTCTATATTATAGTGTTTATTCAGCAATTTATAATAAATGCTTGCATCCTTGGCATATGCAAGCATAGTTTTTAAACTATAGGATTTGATGTTAGTGAAATGTCTACAAATTCAGCACTTATATGTATAAATATTGAGGAACATTAAATCTACCAAGATTTTTATCATTTCTCATCTCTCCATTTAGATTTGTTCTCTTGAATAGTTTTTGCTTACAACCTTATATGCCATTTCCCTTGCAAAGTCACAAATTCTTCATTAATTGGCTGTAAAGTTCTCATCTCTCTTTGACCATGTCGTCGGTTAGTTCTTCTTTTTCATTTCCTTTGATTTCTCCTTCTTCGATTAGCTTTTGTTTTTTATTCATGAATGTTAACTTTGTTTTCCTTTTGTTGATTCTCTCTTTGCAATTCGAAGTTGGGTTTCACACTTGCTGATTCTTTTTTCCAATCTTTGAATCTATTTTTCTTTTGATATATATGTTTGTTAATTTATCAATTATTGTAACTTTGTGCATAATGTACTTTGTATTTCAAAGGATTCTTGGGGGAAGGGGTGGAGGACTTGATTAATATAAGATAGAGTTAATGGGTTATAGCTCTTGAGTCGAGATTGCCTTATGCATTTATTTGTGTCTTTGCTTAATTGAATCATTCTACATTTCCCAATTAATTTTTCTGATTTTCTTTCCCATTTAATTTACTGTTGTTCATCTCGCTTGTTGATAATAAACCATGCAAATGTACTACTCTAACCATGTGTTTGTTGTGTGCAATTATTAAATTATATATTATTTTTATTAAATTATATTTAATGATAATTATATTAAAATGTGATTAAATTATTTATTTTTATTTTTAGTAAATTATATTTAATAATAATCGTATTAAAATTTAATAATAATCATCTATCTAAAAAAATTCTGTTAAGGGCACTATGGTCATTTTAGCTTTTTTCCTTATGCTATTACAAATCTATTCCATTCAACAAAACACAATAATACTATTACATTTCTATTCCATTACAATCAACCAAAAAATTGAATTACATATTACAGCTCTATTCTATTACAGCTTTATTCCATTACATCGCTATTCAATTATATTCCTATTCCATTCCAGTGAACCAAACGTGCCCTTAAGCTTTAATTTAATATATATCAGTTTTGTTTTACTTTAAATTTGTTAAAGCTTGTTCCTTTTATGTTTTTTGCTTTAGATTTTCTGGTTAAATGCTTTTTGTTTCATGCTATTTAAGTTTTATTGCATAAAAATCTCAACTTTTACATTTTTCCCAAGCTTTACTTTAATAGTTGTTTTGTTTTCCATGTTTATGTTTATTTTCTTTATTTTGTGCATGTGTAGCTAAACCTTTAAGGAGGTTGGTTGATGAAGATGTGGGTAAACTAAAATCTTTGGACAAATGACTAAATCGTAACAAATTGGACTAATTCGAATATAATTAAGAATTTAGGTAGTGATGCCTCCAAGGGAAAATTAAGATAAAGTAAGACTGGAAGGTAATCTTGTCATGAACCCATTCATTAGTCCCGGATTAACTGACAAGATTGAAAGATAAATCGGACCTAATTCATCTAAGTTAGTAAAATTCAAGTCGAAAGATAAAATGGAGCCACTTGGTAATTTACGTGATTTATGTCCCTAGTCCGAGGTTCAATGAACCACATTGAAGTTAACCAACCCCTATTAGTTAATTATTAGATAGTTCCTTTAATTTTACACTATTTGCAATTTAGTCCCTAGAATAAAATATTTAATTTTCTTACAAACTTATCTTGTTATGAATTGCCGTACTATAAAATCGTATTAGTAGTCACTTAGACTCTATTATGTAGGCTAATTATTGCTCAATCGCCTCATCCTTTGGGTTCGACCCCTTGGAATACTTCGTGTTCATCGGAACTATAAATATTACAACTGACACTGTATGCTTGCAGTAAAAGCAAGCTTTCAAAATTATTATATAAAATCGTTGTTTTAATGCATAAGCACGTAGTCGGTCAGTTATGTAGGGTTAAATTTAGAGTTAGGACTCGAATCCAAACTCAACTATCAAATTTCAATGTTGTGCCTTGAGACAAGATTCATTTTATGTTAGGTACTTTTGTTTCGATGTCAACAAGTCTCGAGACACTAGCTGTGGTGTCTCGAGGCAAGGTTCTTTATGTTTTAAGACTAAATCTCGAAACCAAACTCTTTTGTTTCCTTAATTTAGCTTTGATGTTTGGATCTCTCGAGATAAGGAGTTCTTGTCTCAATTAATCATTAAAGAATTAGTGCCCAATAAGATTGATCGTATGTCAGAGTCTTAAAAATTTTTATAAACAATGATCGAGCCTAGAAACTAACTGTGACAACGGCTTGAGGCAAGTGCACCTATCGAACAGTAATATAGCTTAGTGGCAAGACCGGAATGTCGAACCCAAAGGAACCAAAAGTACTAATACTAACTTTCTTTTTATTATTTAGCCTAAGAATTAAGGGAATTGTTAGTTAATTTAAAATTAACTAACAACTAAGCTAAAGATGCAAAGACAAAGAGAATGAATTAGGGAAAATACTTATGGGGAAAACCAATTGATTAAGACAATACCCGAGGAAGAATCCACCTAGACTTCACTTATTATTTAACTCTGAACCAGACGATTTATTCACTTGACTTGATCCGTAAGATTCCCAAGTTTATATTAATACCTCTCTCGAGGCTACTAAAGTCTAACCTTAGGTTGATTAATCTCTTTCTAATTAAAACCCCTAGAATTGCATTAACTCGATCTATGGACTCCCATATTAGGTTTTACCCTAATCCGACATATTTTTGTCATCCTATCTCTAAGGTTGCGATCAACTCTGCTTAATTATGCTAGATCTATTCTTAGACAGGGTCTATTCCTCCTCTGCCTAAGCACATCAATACTTGAATTAATATCCTGAAATATCAAACAAGAATTACGAAAACATAATTAAGAACAAATCAAGTATTTATCATATAGTTCAGAAAACAATAACAAGATCCGTCTTAGGTTTCATTCCCCTCAGGTATTTGAGGGGTTTAGTTCATAATTATAAAAGAATACATCTCAGAAGAAAATATGAAACAAAACATAAGACAAACCCTAAAACCCCCTGAAGGAAATTGAAGGGAAGATCCTCCGTCTTGAGTATGATTCCGGCTTCTTGAGATGAATCAACTGGCTTTCTTCGAGTAAATCCCACAATTTTGGCCTCTCTGGCTTGGCTCTTCGGCCTAGCTGGACGCCCCTTGAAGGTTAGCCTCTAGGGTGTTTATATAGGCTTTTGGAATAGCTTTCTTTGCCTCTAAGTACCCTAATACGAATGAAATTCAAACAGGTCACGTCAGGGACACGCCCAGGCCGTGTTCGCTTCTGTTAAAGAGGCATGGCCATGTGGTCTTGGGCCCAGGCCGTGTCGATTTTGTAATTTAGCCCATTTACTCCGTTTTAGGCCCGTTCCTCGTTCTTTTCATCCTCCGGTGCTATCCTAAGTGTAAAACATGAAATTAAAGGATTAAAAGTACCAAATTCCACAATTCAAGGCTTAAATCATCCAAAAGTATGCTAAATGTGGGATTAAAATATGTTTATATTACGGTTTATCAAAGATCTCCTATCGATCTCAATTATCTTGATTTTTCCTTAGGGGTGTCAATCCTAAGTTTTGAAATTTATTCAATTAGTCTGATTTTTTCGATTTAGTCCCCGAACCCAAAAACTAACCAAACAATATTTTCATCAACCAACCACCAAGAGTTTAGTTACCCGTTACCATATTAAAGGTAACAAACATGAAAAAAAAAACAACTATGGAAGCCATTAACATAAACTTGAACAAAAAGATAAAAGCTTTGATTTTTTAACTTAATAAACTTAAATGAAAAACAACTAACACAAAGATACAAAAATAAAAACAATAAAGATGTGAGCTTTAACAGATGAAAAGAAAGAAAATTTAAATAGCATTAACTCAAAGATGAAAGAGTGATTACAAATAAGTTTAAAGTCTTTAACATGTAAATAAAACTAAGTACAACAAAAACTAACTTAACTAACAACTAGGAAACTAAGTCAAACCAGAAAGAAGCATAAGCTAAAATCTTAAAACTATAGAGAAGAAAATCACGCTACTCCTAAGCTAAAATATGAAGGAAACCCTAAAACAAATGAGCTTTCTAACATAAACTAAAGCCTCCCTTTTCTTCAGCCAAGTTTTGGCTTTTTAAAGAAGCTAATCTGACTCCAAAATGTTGCCAAAAATTCCATTCTTCGTCTTTTACTTGATTGGTGCTTCAGGTGGACAAAGACAGCCCCTGATATTATTTTTTATCCCCCAAAACAGTGATATCGCGATACCCAGTGTAGGATACCGCGATCACAATATCGCCAACAGTCTCCAAAACGAGGTGCTAGATGGATGTCACAATACCCAACTAGGTATTGCGACATCACTGTAGATGGTCCATTTTCTTCTTCAATTCAGGCCTATCGAAGGAGTTGCGACTTCTATGCTTTGATGCACAATACCCCTTTCTAAGCGATGTTTTCACTCATGTTCGGGCTTCTAATGGCTCTCTACAACACTTAATCAACTGTTAAGTTCTCGATAGCACATTTGACTATCTTGGCTCTAAAAAATAACGTAAAACACATAAAAAAATATATATTAATACGAAATCTGAAAATAACTAAAAAGTAAAGAAAAGACACCTAAACTGCTTGAGAATAAACTCCTTAAGTGTAATGGAAAACCTATTTTGACATGTCAAATTATGACAGATAACCTATACACAAGTTTTAGTTCCATAATAAATTTATTAAAACACTAAATTCACAAGTATCAAACTACTTACCTTTTCCACATTAATTTTACTTACCTCATATTGTTAATGCCCAATTGTAGACTTTGTAACGCCTTAAATAATTTATTTTTGTTTTTGTAAATCCTGACATAAATGAGTATCTACTTTAGTGGTTAAGTGTTTTGATTGTGTGTTTGAGGTATTGGGTTTAAGTCCCACTATTGGCAAATTTTGTTATTTTAGACCCTAGCCTTATCCTTGGTGGGTTGGGTTATATTTTATTGTTAGTAAACTCATATTAGAATAAGCCTACTGGTTCGAGGGGTAAGGAGTTAGCTTGCTAGAGGTCCTGTGTTCAAATTCTCGCGTGAGCGTGGGTGATAATTTTTGGAGACGGCGGTTGATAGTGGTCTGGTGGTAGTGGGCTTTTGAGTTAGTTGGGAGGTTAAAGGATGTGGATGTAGTGGGATTTGACTTAATCTTTTTATTTTATTTCATTTTATTCTTTTTTCCCAAAAGTTTTTCACTCTTCCAATTTCTAAAGTTCTTTTTCTCTGTGATTTCTTTCCATCCAAAATTTCTTTTCTTTTTTTTTTTGTTCTGCCAAAATTGTGTCTGGTAAGTGAGGGTAGGGAGTTTTGTTCAAATTAGGGGTAGTTTTTTAATTGTTCTATATCAACTCTGGTCCTTTTGGTAATGTGATTTTGGGTTGTATGCCAGTGAATCGTAAAGAACGTAACTCCTCTCCTGCAAAATCGTAGTCGGGTTTGTTCGTAAAGTTGGGTAAGTAAAGAGTGTTTGATTGTCACCATTGAAGGTTTCGTTGGTTAGGTTTAATTGTGGATTAAAAATTGATTTTGAGAGCGTGTAATGTTGTTTGTAAGTTCTGGTAAGCTTGGGATTGCTTACGCGTCAAAATCGAACCAGGTGTGTACCCTAACGCGAGATAACGAGGTTCGGTAAAAGTTAAAAATTGGGTCTATCGATGCCACATGGGCGTGTGGCTGGCCGTGTGCGAGACATGGCCGTGTGACTGACAAAGTTGTGGCCGTGCGCATGACACGACTGTGTGGGCTACACGGGTAAGGCCATTTTGAGCGTGTGGGCCCATACGAGCTAGCCGCACAGGCATGTGGGCCTAGAATTCTAAAATTTGCCCTAGGGTCTCATGAGTCGTTCCGATAGACTGTGGGACTACTGTTGAGTCGGTAAAGTCTAACCAAACCCTATTTCATGTGATCTGATACTCTGATAGTATGATTTGAGTAGGGAACTGATATGAATGCCTGACTGTACTGTTAAGTATGTATTTATCTGTATATGAGCATGTTAGGCATGTTTATTCTGTTATTTTGGCACCTGTATCTGTATTTGTGTGGGGTGGGAGTTGTATATGTGGAGGAAGTGATCTGTACGACAACCTTTCACTTATACTCTGGCAGCTTAACTGCATATTATCTGTTATGTGTCGCATCGACACTATATGGTGTGTAGGGACGGGTGGGTGTTTTTAACCCCACATGGTGTGATGGGATGGTCGGAGATGGTGTGTAGAGGATGGGGTAGGATTCGGTGTATCTGTTCTATTAATCTGGCTCTGATATCTGTATTTGTTATGAACTTAAGTCCAAATATTTATCTAATTGTACATAAAATACTGTGTATATTGCATGAATATTTCTGTTGGGTTACACACTGAGTTTTCAAAAACTCACATCTGTTTATCTGTTTTGTTCATGTAATCCACAAACATAGGCGGGTCAATGTGACGGAGGCTCAACAGTGACCACTTGACGGGAAATTGTTTTCATTATTATAATTTAATGGTTTTTACTAAAATTCCACTTTTCGTGAAAGTTTTATAATTTTTAGACTCTCCGAACTTTTTGGACTGTTCGGTTTAAATTTTTGGTTTGGTTGCATTATGATTTCTAAACTGTGACGATTCGACAAAATATCGATTTTACGTGAATGAATGTTATTTTTCGAAAACACGAGCATGGTTTTGATTTAAATGATCTTTTCAAACTTCCGCTGCAAAATGATTTGGTTAACCTTAAAGGATTATATGTAACAGTCAGAAATATATAAATAAATGAATATGTTTTATTAAACTTGGGCGTTTTATCAAAGTATTATCGGTTTCAAAACCCTTTTTCGTGATACTCCCGTATTCGGCCATAAAGTCTAGGCCAGATTTGAGGTGTTACAGACTTAATAGAACATGTTAGGATATATGGAAATATCGATAAGATACACTGAAGTGCCACTATTCCTCACACGGACGTGTGGATATCACTTTGTATCGAAGTGCCATTCACTTGCACTGTAGTGTCGTTTTCACTTGCACCGTAGTGCTACTATCACTAGCGCACTTATTCACTTTCCTAATGGCATTTCATTTATATCCTACTAGTTCTTACTTATCACGTGGGCATTTAACACACAATATTCCCTACATTCCTTCAATAAGTAAAAATAGTTCTAATTTTACTCTTTTTACAATTTAGTGTTTTTTCTATATATGATTAACTATCATCAAATTTCACTCAACATTTATTTCATCTACGTCAAATAATTCACTTAAATACTTCATATCACTATTTAATTCATCTATTTATATTTTTCACTTATTACAATTTAGTCTTTATTTTATAAAATTAATCACTTATACACATTTTCAATTTACCATATTAATACACAACACTTTCAAATAAATTCTTAAGTTCTAATGTATCATATAAATATTACTAAAATTAATTATCATGTTTTTCATTTAGGGTTTAAATCATACAAGGTAAAAATTATTAATATACTAACAACAAAATACTTGGATGGATGTTTCTTCTTCTTCCTTTATTCCTTTGCAACTCCCTTGCCTTTATCCTCAATTTGTTCTTCACTTTTCTTCTCTTTTTCTTCAATAACATAATACACATGCATAACATTCAATATCAAAACAATAATCACATACTATTTTCATGCATTAAAATGAAATAAACATGAATTCCTAAAACAACTCCATCATCCTGACCTCGTTTACTTAAAAGCCTTAACTTTTCTTCTCCAACGTTATCTAGTAGCCAACTTTGTCTGTTAGTTAACTTTGAAAGAAAATAAGTTCACTATATAGTTGTCCTGTTAATTATTACTAGCAATTTATGGAGAAATTTGAACTTTGAAATCAGGAGCGAAGTCAGAACAATTTTTTAGGGGGGATCGGATAAAATTTTAATTTTTTTATAGTTTATATCTTTATAATTTGTAAAAGATTGAATTGAATTTTTATAATTTTAGGGGGGCCAAAGTGTAATTTTACCTTTACTAATTTAAAATTTTTAAAAAATTCTAAGGACCTAAATAGTAATTTTATATTTTAGAGGGACCGAGGCCCATACCAGCTCCCGTTGGCTTTGCCCCTGTTTGAAATTTGGAAAGGGTTAAAAATGGTGGCGGAGGACTAAAATGAAAGAAAAAAAAACTTGAAGAAGATGGGGAAAGAGAGACGTGAGTGAGAAGCTAAAAGATGATGATGATACTCTTTTCTTTTCATCTTTCTTATTCTACAACTTTCTAAACAAAAATCTATCCATCTCTCTTTTTTTTCTAATCATCATCATTTTCATGTACCATCATGGTCAATTTGCTATTAAGTCCTCCCTCTTTTTCTCATCCATCTAATTCCATCATATCTTGCTTTTAAGTTTTACAGTATAGCCGAATACTTCTTACTCTATTACAATTTAGTTCATTCCTTATTTTAATTTCTCTAAATTCAAAAGTCTTTTTAATTTCCTATAATACCTAATATTAATATTTCTATTTCTATCTTCTTTGAAAATTTTGAACACATATAGACCCGAATTGACATTGTTCACTTCTCAAAAAATGTGAGGATGTTACAATTTCAAGTTGCAAGTTATCACACTTTTCTTACACATTTCTCACGTATCTATGTGGAATGAACTAAGAACTGCGTGGTGTTGCTTGTCCTGAATTTTAATCTAACCATTAGATATATTTGATCTCCACTAATTTCACTATAGTTATGGCATGATAAAATAAGGTATAGGTAGCCTCAAAGAGCAATGAAAGCATTGCAGATTAGAAATCTAACAATTAAGAAAAAGGATAAATGGTCCTAATGTTTGGCTGAAAAAAATACAGGCCTTGTTTTGGATAAAGAGCTTTTGTTTTTAACACATTCAGAACATCGGTCTAAAAGATTTTTTTTTTTTGATTCATACGTCATCAAGTGAATGATGCCAAAATATTGTCAATATTTGTGAAATCTGGACTTTCTGGGAAACAACAATCTTTTTCTTTTTTTATTTTACCTTGCAGCGATATTAATCTTCAAATTGATTACCCTTTTATCTTTTTCTCCTTTCCACCATTTTCCCCCTCATTCCATTACAAAATAACATAATTTTAAGGGCACTAAATTTTTGACACTTCCAAAAAGTGCCACTGATTCTTTGATTTTTCCTGCCTTTCCTTCTTCTAATGGCACTATTAAACCCAAATTATATTGATAGAAAAGTTTACCCAAATTAAAATGATTCACTTTCTGTTAATAGCACATGTTGTCAAGAGAAGTTACATGTCATTGATAATTTTCTTTTCATTTCATGTATTTGATCTTCTTTGGAACTTTAATATGAGATATATACTTATAAATGTGAGCATTATAAGATCCATAGTTTGAGGTATATTGATGCTATTTTTTTATAAATATTTTAGTTTTTTTTGTTGGTTAAAGTAATTAATAATGTTTCGAATTAACAAATATGTAAATTAATATTTAACTTACATTTATAAATGAATTAAAAGATTTTTTGTAAATATGTAAATTAATATTTAACTTACAATGTTCTTACTGTAGCGGCACTCATGGTCAGCTCGTCAAAAACTTTTTAGTGGCATTCACCTGGCTGGTGGTCAAAGAACTATCGACAAAGTTTATATCGACGTTTTTCTTCGGTTTTTCCAGCATTTTGGCCAGTAAAAGTGAGTTCTTTTAGTGTTCACTCCATGCTCTCTCTTTTTAGGTTGAAGATCTAATTTGTGAGTATATTTATTTTTTTCATAAATTATGGACAGATGACAGTACATGTCGTCCTTAAAACTCTATCGACCACCAGCAGTTTCTTCTGGAAAGTGGGTAGCTCTTCGTTAACTTCTTAATCTATTTCATTACGAGAGTATCTCAAAATAATAAATGACTTCACGAGTTGGTTTGGGACTCGTTTTGTCTTAAGTTTTATATTTTCTTTTTATTTGTTTTCCATTATTTAATAAGCCTTGTGTGCTTTTATAGCATATTTTTTAGTCTTGCTTTTGCAAGTGATTTCAAGGATGGTTTTGTCGCCATCCTCTCTAGTTTGGTAGATGCTTGGTTTTTTTGCCGATTTTTGCCAGCCACATTGGACCATTCAAGGCTGATTTTTTATCGTATTAAGTGCTTGCAATCACTCAAAATATATCGTACTTGATTTGTGCAGAGCCAATTGTCAACCTTAAATATAGAAAACAAATATTTAAGTTTTTTCAATTTGATACTTGAACCCCATGTGATGGTCTGATGGTACTTAAACAATTGATGCTTAGACAATAATTGACGGTGAACGACCTTGACAAACAGGCCATCACATGGGATTCAAAAAAAAATTTCACCAAAAAAAATATATAGAAAAAATAGTATTCAAATTTATTGTTCGACTTTTGCCTTATTATTGTAATTCATCAAAAAAAACATTTAAGTTTTTTTCCAATTTGATACTTGAGTTTCTTTTTCATCTGAGTTAATTCAATGTTAATTTGGTTATTAAGTGTTCTTTTTTCATTTAAGTATCCATGATTTTGTATTAAAGCATACGTGTCAAATATTCATTGGACCATTTGGTACCGTTTATTCTAAATGCTAAATGAAATATTGAAACCAAATTCAAGTGAAGAAAATTTCGATCATAATTTGTTATTGAATACTAGCGGGTTTTTGCTTCATATAAATTATCTTTTAGAAAATATTTTTTAAAAAGAATATAAAGATTGAACCCCATGTAATAATCTGATGGTCAAATGTGTTCATCATCTCAGGTATGGCCTGGATTCAAGTTGTGCTAATTGTGTTCCTTGTTCGGATTTTACCTTATTATTGTAATTAAAAAAAAAGAGTACGAATATTTTCAGAAAAAGTAGAGATTGTTTAATGATAGATTTTTTAAAAATAATTTTCGGATGATTCAATGAAATATGAGTTCTGTTATTTGGTAATTTTTTTGGAAAACTTTTATCCTTACAAATTTCAAAAGAGCACTGAATTGCCGAAAATTTAAACATTAAAATTTGGTGTTTAATATCCAACAAATTTGCTACTTCAATTATGATTATGAAAAGTTTACCTTTTCTTCTTCCAATTAATTATATATATATTTTAAATATTATAATAATTAGTAAATATTATTTATATCAGTATAATTATTGTTAAAATAACATTTTCAATTTATTAAACTAATGTATTAATTATTTAAAAGTTATTTATGATTAAACTAATAATTTTTAATATTAATATTTCATATAGTTTTTTTATGAAATATGCCAAATAGTTTTAGTATAACAATAATATCCAAAATATTATATTAATTTAAAAAACACAATAATATTATTTAAAGTATTATTTTAATATTCATATCACATTAATCATATCGTTGAGATAATAGAAAAGAGTGAGATTAAGAAAGTATTTCACATGGCAACGTATAGAAAGCCATAAATAAAAAGGATAGTGGGGAGCTAGGAGTGATCCTTGAGTAAGGACAAACATGGAAGTTGTAGTTGGAGGAGAAGATCCTCCTTCCATACTAGAGTGAGTATTTATACGTGAGGGTGACCTTCATTTGATGAGAGGTCTTGACACACGTAAGATGTAGGTCCTATCATGGTCGACTACTAGACAAATACAATAACTTTTAGAAAGGTGGAGATAAAATTAAAGTACGCAAGATCTATGTGTGATCCATGAAAAGAAAGATTCAACAGTTGTTCTTGGCGATATAGCTTCAAAGGGTTACAGGTGTGCAATATACGAGTTTTGAATTCCCAACTCTAACGAAGTACCGCCCCTAGCAAAGTGAGGTTGTAGCAGTGAAGCCTGATTAGGTGAGGTACTAATTATAACACACAAATATTTAAAATATCATAAAGTATTATAATAATAATTAAATTTACTAATATTTATAGTATTAAAATATTAATATTTTTATATGATGAAACATTTGTTATCAAATAATGATGGAATATATAATCTATATATATTATTAAAATAGTAATATAAAATATCTTTTGATAAAAATATCAAGAATACTATTTATTAGTAAACAAAATATTTTAATATGATTTGATTACCTATCAAATCCGAATGCTCACTCTATAATTCAAAAGGGTTTGGAAAACATTTCAAATATGAGTTATGCTTGGAGTATAATATTCAAATTCAAATCAGATTTGATCACGGGAGAAATCAGAAAATTATTTTTGGAAGATCAAATTAAATTATATATTTTTACAATAATAAAAATGTAATTTTATCATTTTAATAACTTATATTTTTATAATTTTTAAAGAATTAAATTAAATTTTATTTTAAGGAGTTAAAGTATAAATTTATTATTATTAATTTAAAATTTTATAAATTATAAAAAATTTAAATGAAAATTTTTCTATTTCAAAAGAAACGGGTCACGATAACCTCCGACTCCATCCCTTGGTTTGACAGAGCCTCTTTTCTTCAATTCTATAGTATGTTATTATTACTTTATTATCAAATGTTACGTAAATAACATCATATGAACATTGAATAAATAGGACTATATTCTAATCTTTTAAAAGAAATGTGTTACCTAAAAAAATATTAATTTGTTTATGTTTAATAACATAACATATAAATTTACTAAAATCTTAAATAAAAAACTCGGGTGAACTTCAATAGATTTGTGTTAATTATTTTCAAAAATAGACACGTTTAGGCAATATTTGAGATTTATATTTTTAGTTGAACCAGACTTTATATATTATATATTCCTTCAATTTAAACTTATCTAGTTTGATGTCTGTTAAGCTAACTAATAAATCGACTAAGGCAAGTGCACCTATCAATTAATAGTATGGTTATAGTGAACACAAATATAGTTCCCTCGATGACTACAATTATTAGTAATTATCATCTTTTTATTATCTAACCTAATAATTAAATGGATTAATTAAAACTAGAATTAACTGATGACTAAATTAACTACGAATGTGTCAAAGAGATAAAACATGAAAATAATCAAATATCAATCGATTGAGTAAACAATACCCAGGTAAGAGTCCACCTAAAATCCATCTAAAATTCTCAATCTAATTTATGTAATTTATTTCCTTAGTTTCCTTGATCCGTAGAAATCCCTAACTTATTCTAATATCTCTTTTGAACATAAAAGCAACTAATTCTAGGTTGATTAATTGAAATTTATTTCTAATTAAAACTCCTATTATCGCATTAGTTCATTTTATGAATTCCCTTATTAGATTTTACTTTAATCTGGTATATTTATATCGTCCTATTTCTAGAATTGCATGCAACTCTATTAGACAATGCAAGATCTAATTACAAGGCATGCACATCAAATATGGATTAAAACCCTAGAAATATTAACCCAAGAACAATTTAGAATTTATTGTCGAAAACAAAAAAACTAAGTTTTTATTGCATAAAACTAGAAATCAAGTACCAGAATTCATCTTAGGGTTCATCCTCCCTGAATATTTAGAAAAATAGTTTATACTTGCAAGAAGAAACACCAAAAATATAAAATAACTATTAAAATAAAAGAAACTCGTGATAACTTCCTCAAAAATCAGCTTAGAATCTTCAATCTTGATGGAGAATTATTTCAAAATCAACTTTCAGGGTGTTCTTTTGGGTAGTTTTCGTGCTAAAATAAGACGACTGCTATTTTCTCCTTTTATTTCCTTATATATCCCTTCTTAAAGTGCCAAAAACCTAAAAATCGGAAATCCCTATTGGTATCGTACACGGTTCTAGAAAGTTAAACACCCTGGCCACACGCCTGTGTGGCTTACTTGGCCCTGTGGAACACTATTGCTTGTGTCTAGCTTCCAGATTGCTCTAATGTTCTATTTTTCACTCTTATTGCTCTCAAGGGCTCCATAAAGCTTCAAAATATGAATTTAAAAAATTAGGAGTATATCATTCACAATCAACACCACTTAATCACCCAAAAATGCACTAAGAATGAGACTACAATATGTTACTTTTGACACTTATCATAATCCGATTTATAAACATCTTTATTTAAAATTGTATTTATATTCAAGGTCAAATATGCATCGAATTTTACATAAAAAATAAAGAAATTCGGATAATATACATGGAGGATAGTTGTCTAGCTGGTATGAATGCAGAGACTTATGGGAGAGGACAAAAGCAAAAATCAAACACACGTACATGGAGATGATATAAAGCTGATAATTGAACCGTGTTGGAAATGTGACACCCAAACTACTGAGTACAAATTTGTACCATATTTCCGGACAAGACAGATTGAAATATCAAATATGCAATGGCACACGCCATGAACGCCCATGTTGTATCAATAATCCTTATGGCAAAGCTATGCATGTGAATATTGGGTGGAAGATCAATCTCCTTGGGAAAACTTTTTATCTTTCTGGCAAAGCTATCCATGTGAATGTGAATGCTAATGTCTGTCTTTTCCGATCAACATGATCCCCTTGCTAACTTCCAATAGGCCTTTTACCCTTCGATATGTTCTACTGTGGATGCTAGGTGGGTACCTGTCTATATCTACCAACTGTTACTAAACCCTTTGTCTGTCAACTGCAATAGCATTTTTAGGCCACCATTCATGTCTTTCTTGCATTTTTTTTTATTCGATATTTTCAGCTAAATTATAAAAAACCAGGATTTTGTGTTTTTCTGTATATGCATGCCGGTCATTGAAGATTAACGAAAGCAGATTCCCCATATATGGTGGTGTTGGTTTGGAATTTTTGGTTCAATTTGGCTACTGATCTCTATATTGATATGCTATGAAAGCCAATGAAGCACATGAAACCTAAACGAATTCTCCACCAAGGGCAACGACAATTCGTAGCCTCCTTCCAGTAGAGTCCACCTCCCTTTCAATAGAATTTTTTTCCAACAACTAAATGCGCAACTCATTCTTTTTTTTATGTAAAAAACAGTTTGTATCAGCAAAAATATTTTATGATATTATCAAAATTTAATTCATTTTACATAAAATATAAATGAGTTAAATTTTGATAATCATCATAAAATAAACAATTATAAATAATATAACTATGTATAATTCCCCAACTACGCCTCGGAAATCATTTTTATATATTTTAAAATTTCTAAATAATAACTATGTGGACCAAAAGTAATAAATATCAATAATGAAATATTAATAAATTTCATTCAAATATTTTTTTTTATCTCTCGTAGTGCACGTACATATTTTTTCATTTATTACTTTTAGGAAATATTAGTATGCTATCTCTAATTCGTTTTTGGTATACATATAATCATTTATATCAACTGAATTTAATTAAATTAAAAATATTTTTTAAAATAAAATATTAAAATGACAAACAATTGTGTTAGATATAGATTGTTTTAGATCAAATTCTGGTTATGGTCTCTCTATTATGTTTAAATTTAGGATTTAGTATCTATATTTTAATTTGATATAAATCGGTTCCTCTATATAAAATCATTAATTAGATGAAATAGTTTGTCGTTTTTTTTTAAAAAAAATACCCATTTCGACTTCTTACAGAAATATATATTACGGTAAAAAAAATATTTTTAAGAGGAATTCACGTACTTAATTTAATTAGACCATTTTTTTGTATGTGCAAGCGCACACATATCATGTCTAATTTTAATTTTGTTGAATTAAATTAATTATAAGAACATTTCTATAATTAATTTAATTTGTGTGACATGTTAAATATAATCTCAACTTTCTTTGAGTTTCGATTGTTCAAACCATACGGTGCAATATTGAAGAATTTTATAACGCTGGTAGTGATATTACAACATTTCTAATATTATTATCAATGAGTGGTATTTAGTAATGCATTATTACTATCCAAGTTGCAAGACGTCATAATGTGACATAACCTTTCTATGATAATATTATGATGTAAAATATCATTTTTTTCTGTGATATCTAAATTGAACACAAGTCATGAAATAGTCACACTTGTATAGTTTAATATTTTATTTCTTAAATCCTAAGTTGACTAAGATAAACAAATGAATTTGATATCTCATATCCACTCATTTATGCATTACCATGCATTTCTAGTCCCATTCGATTAATGACTCAAGATATTGCTCTATTATACAGGAGGTACAAATCATGTATTGATCATTCATATTCCGCTACATAGCCTGTGGTATACCCAACAAAAGTTTTTTTTTATAGTACAACCATTTACAAAAGGCGTTTGACCGTGGGTGAGGATAAAAAAGAACTTATGAGAAATTAACCGAAGGTTTCAAAGCATGTAATCATGTCACTATCTTTAAGGTTCTATTCACCCCATGCTATATTTTGGTGTGCAAAAGAGTTACTAGAAAAATAGTTACATTTTGAACATTGAGCAAAGTAGGGGGGAAGCTAGAAAACTTTTTTAAGGGGGTGAAATTAAATTTTAATTTTTAATACACTATATCTTTATAATTTTTAAAAGATTAAATCAAATTTTTATTATTTTTAGGGGGCCAAAGTGTAATTTTATCTTTACAAATTTAAAATTTTTATTATTTTTAACAAAATTATTTTTATAGAACTCCTGCAATGCTTTTTTATATAATTTTGTGGCTTTTTTGTTGCTGCAAATGAAAGCTCACTCTCATGTCTCTTCATAAAGACATAACTATCAAATATGTTTACTTGGATAGTTACATCTATTATCAATAAATTTAGTTATTCAATATATATATTTGAATAGTTATAATTCTTTGTTAATTAACCAAGTAACATAACTTTCGATATTTAAGAGACATACCTTATCACTATAACTAGTGAAAATTATTAATCGGTAATTAAGTATATATTTTTTAGATCACTTATAATATTTCATTTTTAACTATTGAAATATTATAAATATTTTGAAAATGTTCAATAAAGCTCGATCGGGATATAATAATTTTTTTTTCCTTTTAAATGATTAAATTTTTGTTAAAATTTTGTAAAATAGAATATTGTAATATGTTTCAACACAAATTTCAAATTGATGCAAAAATAAGAGTGCATTTTGAATTAATAATACCCAATCAACCTTCTAATTGCACTAGATTTCACCTGTGGGTCCAATTATTCGCTATCCCTTACATAGGGACGTTGTATTCAAAATTCAATTCTTATCAAGTATTAACTTCGTTAATTATTATATTTTTCTAACAATTTGTTTTTTATTTTTAAGATTTAATAATTTAATAATATAAATAAATTTATATAAATATTGTTCAAGTAATTAAAATATGAAAGATTAAATAAATTAAAATATTAAATATTATCCACCGAATATATAAAAAAAATTTATCATTGTACTCTTTAATTAAAATTGTCATTTTAATTTCATGAAACTGCTTATTTTTCATTCAAGTATACACCAATTTATTGTATTTAATCAAATCAGAATTAATTTGACCACGCATGCCATAAACTTGACCTAAACGCATAATTAACATACCCTAAGCCATCTTCTTATAGGTAAAAACAAAAAAGAAGAAGAAGAAGAAGAAATAAATTGAAATATCTTTGAATAATCAAATGAAATAAAAAGAAATATTGGCATTGGAAGTTGATTTTCCTACAGTAAGAGGGGGATCCTGTGGGTGCAATTATCAAAGGTAAAAGGTAGGGTCATAAAACGCAAAATTGCTTACGAAATGGAATAATGGAAACAAGGTTCCAATAATGCTGCTTGGAATGTTGGATAGGAATTAACACTTGATCCAAATTTTAGAGTGGTCATGACATGATGGATCACAAAAAACAGAAAAGAGTCCAAAGGTTGACAACCGTTTTTCATTTGTAGAAACTCATCCACTTGGATAAACAGAGATTGTTTGTTCTTTTATTCAACAGTTTGTCCAACATGATTGGGTTTTCTTTTTCTTGGTTTACATTTTATTAATCGAGTTCAACAAATAATTTCCAATAAAATTTTTATCTCTAACCCAAACCATTTCAGATGGAAAGAGTAGAAATTTCACATTGCCCTTAAGCTAATAAGTTTCTTTCAATAACAGTAATATTCTGGCAAGTCCAAATTGAAGCTCCAAATAAGCAAGGGTTGGCGTGGAGTTGTATCATCTGGTTGTCATTTCATGCAAGCAAATTGGCTGGCAAATGGGGCCATGTAGCTCTCCAAATATAGCTTTCCACCTTTGACTTGCATAATAATATCACTACCTTTTTTAGAAGATAAAATTGCAGACAGGTGGGGAGCACATTAATACGGGAGTTGAGAATGTAAACACAGGCTTACAGCTTATAACAACGGTGTTTACCTTAATAGGGATTTATGGATGACCCAAAATTCCAATTAAAATAGTAAAAAGGTGGAGGACATGGAAAGCAAAGAAGATGAAATGAAGGTCAGGGTTTATAAGGAAATGGGGTCCAAATTGCGGCACGAAAGAAACGAAGAGAGAGGTAAATAAAATCTTTGTGTCCGCTCGATATATGAACCACAAGTGAGGAGAAAGTGAAGGGAAAAGGCATGATTATTATGTTATTGTTGTTTGTGTTGTACCCTTTTGTCCCCCTGCCTAGAGACCATGGATTTGATGCATTGTCTTTTATTATTGTCATGTCTATCACACTCTCAACCATCTCCTGTTTTACTTGTACTGTTCAAAATGAACATCTTTCAGGATTTTGATCCGTACACTGTATATTTGGAGATTTTTATGAGCACAAATAGTTGCATGCATTTATCGCCCGCTTGCCTAGCCTTCGTGAATTTCATGGAAGCCCTTTGTTCTTTTTCACTAGAGGGCCTAAAACTTATAATTTTGTTGAAATATTCTTTTTGAAATCAATTGGTTAAATTTACCTTTTTAGATTTTTGTTCAATTATAATTAGATAAACTTACTAACAGCTATAAAATAGAGATGGACACAAATGTTTAATTACCTAATCCAAAAGCTTTTTATTATTATAGAGCCTTGCACAAAAAGTAATGAATTATAAATCAACAAATACAAAAAGTTACCACGTTACAACTTCACTTTTATATTCAATTTAGTTGTAAATTGAATAATAAGAACAATTTTTATACAATAAAATTGCACTAATAAGTTCCTAAAGTGAACATAATAAGTAATGATCTCTTGATTTCCTACTAAAACTAAAACAAACCTACATTTAAATAAGCATAAATTGACATGCTTAGTTATAATCAATGTGAATTTTTATCTATTTAAAAATAGCTTTTAATATGATCTTCAATAAGAACTAAAATTGTCGAGATTATCTTGATGTAGTCTTATATAAAAAAACAATTTTCATCAATAACAAAAGTAGATCACATTGAAAGTCTTCAATATCTCTTTGTTTTACTTATTTTGTTCCACGCTTTCTACTTGGCAATACGTTGCAAAAAGTACTCAAAGAAGTTCAATTAAATGTCCAATATTCTTTTATCAAAATAAGTCAATCAATTATAGTAAATTACATTGACATGTTAGATGCAAGCTAAGTTGCAAGTAGAGTTACATTTGACCCTTGTAACTCGCACTAACAAAATCTGAGTCAATTGCATCTAATGGAACAACTTGGGAGGTAAAGATAGCACAGTTGCTAAGATGCTCATCTTCTTGAGCAACTTGAAGAATCTTTACCACTTTAAGTAACACAAAGTGACTTATTTTCTTCAATGTATTGACACAATGAGCTTGGATATGGCAAAAACCTTGACACCCATGGTATTGTATGCCCTTCTTTTTCTCTTTGGGTGTGTCCTTGTTGATCACAACTCCTTCCCCTTTGCGTTGATAAGATTTCTGTTTGCATCAAATCTTCTATTTATTTTGGTTAACTTTTTTAATGTTCTATTGAAATTTTGTGTAAGTAGGGTTGTAATTTGCAATGCAATATCCTTCGAGACCCTCTTATCCATGGAATTAATAAATTCCTTTATCCTTGCCTTCTAGTAGGCACAATTCATCCCATCCAACATAGGGGGTCTCGAGACTGATGATCCATCTCAATAACAAATCAATGACAAAAACTCCACTTAATGCATCCAAGTGTCTAACTTTGATACCAATTGAGAATTCGTTGAATTTGCCTTTTATTTTTGTTTAGTTGCAACTGGACAAAGTTACTAAAAATAATAAAATATGGATGACACAAAATTTTGATTATATAGTTTGGAAACTTCCTACAACTATGGGGTATGGCTCAAAGAGTAATCTACTACAAATTAACAAGTGCAAGACATGATTTAAGTCCAAGTTACTTACCAAATTACAACATCACTCCTATACTCAATCTAGATCACTCTCTCGACTCAAACTTTCCCCTTAAAAGTGTAGTTGTGAATTGAATAATAATAATTTTTGTACAATGATTTTGCACTTTGAAGTTCCTAACATGAATAGAATAAGTGTTCCATTGATCTCCTATTAAAATTAGAATTAGCCTACCCTTAAATAAGCATAAAGTAATTTACTAAAATTCGATGTGAATATTTAATAAAAAAGCCTTTGACGTGATTTTTGTTAAGGACTGGAATTGCTGAAATTATCTTAACATAGTCTTCAATAAAAAAAAAATTCCTTCAATAACATAAATAGATTACATTGAAAGTCTTCACATTTTCAACTCAACAAAATGTTAAAAATGTTGAAAGAAATTTAATTAAATACTCCAATTTTAATTAAAAAAATATGTGAATGAATGTAAGAGATGCAAAACAAAAATTACATTTTGGTGCACTAATAAAATTTTGGATAGAATGATGGAGCTAAACAATTGCAAAGTCAAAGTGAATAAGATAAGAAGTTCCATTTTCACAGTACATCACCCCTCCATAATATTTTCCACCAATTCCATCATCTTTTTCAAACTACCATTTGTATTATGTCAATCAGATGATTCTTGGCTTCAACATCACCATCATTATTAAGCTTACTTCCAATTATCGGCTAAGTAATTAGTGTACATATTTAACGGAATAAACTGTGTAAAATGTGGGGCATAACATTTTGGTTATCAATTTTTTGTTGATACTTTAATTTCAATTTTAAATTTTGGACAACCCCGGATTAAAAAAATCGAATTTTAAATTAACCAAATCGAATTGTTATTTTTAAATCAACTTAAATAAGTGATTTGATTTATTGAATTTGAATCAAGTTGAATTTTTGCAATTAGATGTAACCAAAAAATCAATTAACAAATTGGTGAAATACCTCTTGAGTTCATTTCATAAAAAATATAAAATAATTCAAAATAATCTTTAAAAATTCAAATATATATATATTTATATAATATTCAAGATTTTCTTTAAATAATCTATAAAAAGAAAACTTAAATTTTCAAAAATTTATTTATTTTTTCAAATTGATAAATTTTAGGATTTAAACAAATAAGTCACCAAACATATATGATTTTAAATTTTTGTGCTCCAGCTTATAATTTAATAATATTGACAATAAAATTTTAATTTGACCTATTTAGTTCTTTTTTAATTTAACTTGATCAAATTTATTTAAATCAATTTAGTCGAATTTTATTTCATTGATACAAAAAATTTTCAAACTAATTAATATTGACTCATTAACTAAAATAATTTAAATTTTTTTACTCCATTTAATCCAACAATTACTCCTTTACCATCGTAGCATTGATCTCAATCTCTCTACGTTGCAATTTGGAAATTTAATCGTTTAGGGTGCACTGTGTATGTACCCATAAGAGTATGGATTTGCTATTAAGACCACCCAAACACTTTAGTCAGGCCCAGAATACGATTTGAATTAGACATGTTTCAGCAGACAATCACAGATACAAATGTTTGGCTGACAGCATATTTGATCTCTGGAACTTAGAATTTTGGCAATCATGAAGAAATAGGGTAAAAAAAAATAAGTACTTACATTTCATTCTTAAACATAACAATTGCAAAATCAAGGGCAGTACGAATTATTAAATGATATAAAACTAGAAATAAATAAAATTTGATTCTCCATGTGGCTTCTTGAGAACTACCTACCATGTTCCAAGGTAACGGTTAGCTCATTTTGGGAAATTGTCTCTGGTTTGCTAGATGAAGAAGCTTTGCTAGAAGGGCATCGCCTGACTACGAATGCCGGTTGTTTTGGTGCCGGAAGCGATGCATTCTCACTGCCGAGCATGAAAACTACCTGTGACATGGTGGGACGATCACCGGGGTCTTCTTGTACGCATAACAGTCCTAAGTTTAGACACTTTAGCAGCTCGTCTGCTTTGCAACTCTCACGCAGTGTCTGGTCCAGTAAATTCGTTGCCTTGTCTGTTTTCCACATATACCATGCCTGGGAAGAGTTGTACAATATGCAAAGATGGCACTAAGTAGAGAATATGATCAAATATTGTAGGGAGGGTGAGTGAAATAGAACATAAATAACTTACATAACCTAGAAGGCTCAATGACTGTTCAGGCTGATAAAATCCGGTGTTCCTCTTCCCGCTGATGATCTCAATTACGACAACACCGAAGCTAAATACATCTGATTTGAATGAGAAAAGGCCGTCTAGTGCATACTCAGGCGACATATATCCACTGCAACATCAAAAGGTAAGAGACTATAAACCAATATGATTGTACAATAGCAGTCAAGTAAAAGCAAAGCTTACTAAGTTCCAACTACTCTATTTGTGTTTGCAGAAGTTTCTTTGCCACCAAAAATCCTTGCCATCCCGAAATCGGAAATCTTTGGATTCATCTCCTCATCTAGTAGAATATTGCTTGTTTTTAGATCTCTGTGAATTATCCTCAGCCTTGAATCTTGGTGGAGATATAAAAGGCCTCGAGCAATTCCCAAAATTATACGGTATCGCATATCCCAGTCGAGTAGAACGCATAGCTTCCGATCTTGTTAAGGTATGTCATTTCCATTGAAGAACATATCTTTAGTGACTGCTTAGTTTCTGTGAATACATCTATATAATATTCGATAAATACACATTTGACTCACCAAATATGAAGGAGTCTAAGCTTTTGTTAGGCATATACTCATAGAGTAGCATCTTTTCATCTCCTGCAACACAATAGCCTAATAGTCTAACGAGATTCCTATGTTGAAGTCTTGCAATCAGGACCACCTCATTTTTGAATTCCTCTAAGCCTTGACCTGAACCACTTGAGAGCCTCTTTACAGCAATCTCTTGCCCTCCGGGGAACTTACCCTGGTAATAGGTTCCAGTTTCACGCATTCCTTTATAAACAAACAAAACTAGAAGATGAAATTTAAACAGTAGTAGAATAAGAATCTATTACCTTGTAAACTGGTCCGAATCCCCCTTGCCCCAGCTTGTTTGCGTTTGAGAAGTTTCTTGTTGCAGAAAGAATACTTTCTAAATGAAAAAATGGTACCTCTATTCCGTCTGTGTCATCTTCTTTAAACCGCCCTGAATCGATCAGGTCTTTGACATGTCTCTCACTGGCACTGCCATATAAGTGAAGTGCAGATTTTCTTTGAATGTTTCCCCATATCCCTGAATTTCAAATAAACATTACCCCTTTTAACCATATAGAATAGCCATTAAAAAAATTGTAATTCAAGTTCTGAAACAAAAGACAAGAAAATTGGGTTGCTGGTTACCTTCTCCCTCGACCTGTTTTCTTCTCTTCAAGTAAACATAACCAATGGCGCTTGACACAATGGTTATAACGATTGCGCTAATGCAAGCTATTACCAGAGTTAGAGACAAAGCGATCTTTCTGGTTGAAGACTTGTATTTCTTTTGTCCATAGCCACTATCTGCAGGAACAGTGAAGGACCCTTTTAAGTTTTGAACTATTTGAGGACATACTGAAAATAATGTTGTTATTCTACCTTCAGTGCAATTCACACTCAAGTTATCCCATCGGAAGTTTGTATTGCAGAGGCACCTTTTCTTTCGATTGCTTGTTACATTACAAGTTGAATTTGGCCAATCTTTGCAATCTGTAGGTGAAGAGCAGGTTGGTTCCAATGGAGGATCCCAGCCGATCTCTACTTCATCTGCATTACATCTGCTAGAAACATGAAATGGTGATGGCTGTTTGAACCGAAAGAATTCATCACCTGAATTTCCAGCCTTACAATCTTTTGCATCGTTGGTTTGAATGATGAATTTTCGTGTTTCTGGACTTATGCTTGTGACCCTATAAGTGCCACTAGGAACATCAAAGGTAACTTCCCCTGAAGAGATGTTGCAGTGAAAATTGAGGTACATGGCGTCACCACATTTTGGTCCAGTGCTAAGTGGATATGGAATCAGGTTTGTGCCACAAGTCTCACAACTTCTTCTGGTTGATTCTGCAAACATAAAACGACTTCAAATTTTATCTGCATGTTTTCTCAGGGATTACATTTTCACACAATGTTGAGTATGGCCTTAGAGGCTTCTCATAAATCTATATATTGCATCTAACATAGAAAGGGGATAGTCATAAAGCAAAATGTACCATTAACTTATCAAGTATTATGAATGCAAGCAAATTTGAGAAGGAAAAGAATTGTACCTACATCGGAAACGGGTAACCGGACATTAAGGTTACGGCCACCTTCGTACTCTTCCTGGATATTGTTGAGATCTTCCAACCAAATCCAGCATGCAGCAATGTGGCTACCACCTTGTTGCATATTATCAGGTTCTTCATAGGAAAACGCCTGGCACTGACAGTTGCTAAGGCACTCAAATTTGCATTCCATTTCATCCTTAGCATTAAACTGAGAGTCTGGATTCCCCACTTCCATCATATTCAAACTCAAGAACGTATCGATCTTAGCCTTCTTGTCGCATATCCTCGAGTTTCTAGTGCATCCATCAGAATAATCCTGGTTATTCCAATTTGCAGGGGAGCTAGGTGCAAAGCCAGGCAAACATTTACACATCAAGTCATTGTTACTGTTGCAGCTACCGAAATTTCCACATGCATTGTAGATACTGCATTTATCTCTAGGCTCTGCCCAAATCAAGGACCAGATCTTCCCAGAATCCCACTTGAAATACTGAATTTGACCGGAGAAACTGATAGTCATCCTTGTATCGCTGTATAATGACGAGGTAAGATGTGGCATGGACTCGTTGTGGAGTACAACAGTGGTAAAATTCGACAAAAAGAAAGAAATTGCTGATGGCATGGCTGAAGGCATCCCATCAGGGCCAATGAATTTACCAGAAACACCACTTTTCCAATACCTTGTTGTTCTTTTCCAAATAATGAACTGGTTTACTCTTTCTTGGTCTATCTGAAATGTGAAATTCCCTGGAGCTGGATCATCAAAACTTTTCCAAGAAGTTAGTACCATATTTTCATCCATTCTCATCCCTGGAAGAAATGTATCAGTGGGATTATGAAAACTCTCCCATATAATGCTTTCTGAGTGGCTTTCTTGTTCTTCATTGAACAGCACCAGGTTCCCAGTATCTGTCAGTTTGGCTTTTGTATATCCAGAAGGCACTGCTTTAAGATTCGTTGACCAGAAAGATTCCCCATTTCCATCCAGCATCTTGAGGTTGCCATCTTCTCCAACAACAAAGATTCCACTATCATCTAAAAGTGGCTTGTCTCTATTGGCAACCCATACTACCGTTTGCGGGTTTGAGCCATAATACCATATCCCCAAGTATCTCCTGGTGTTGGAGCTTCCATTAGGAGTAAAAAATCCAAGTTCAAACCTTTTTCCTGGCGAAACCAGGCTATCTCCTTCACCATCACTGATCGAACTGTTTAATGTTATGGTCTCTTTAGCAGAAGAACAAAGAATGTAACTGCAAAACACAAGTGTGTGCAAAAATAATGAGGGTAGCATCTGTCTTAACAAACGATTCTTGCAGTAATGATTTTTGTTTTGAGTATCAAAAACTAGAGAGACAATCATTAGCTTAGGAACCTCCTATTGTGTAGAAATTTTCATATTCTCTTCTCTATGTAAAAAGTGATGTGCTGCTGTTTTCCATTATCTAAAAACGCCCCCACCAAGCACAAGGCAGCTAATACTGTTCAGGAAATCAACTGTCAAGGATGATAGTGAAATATTTCGCATATAGCTGGAATAGGATTTTAAAAAAATGAATTTTCCCTTGTGATGTTACTCTTATGCTTTTCCAGGTAGCACCGCCAATTGTATTTCGTATTCAATGTTGTTAGTCTAAAAGTAGTCCATTGCTGGTCTTTAAACCTGAAAAAAAAAAAAACCTCATAGAGTGTGTTTGATAGGGCTCCAAATCTCGATCTCAAACTATGAACACACCTTTATTTGGGAAACTTAAAAAGTTGAATTCTGGTGATAGAGGGGTTAGCAATGGCATAGGTAAGAGTGGGGTCAAAGGTGATTGGATGGTTTGGGCAAAGAAGTCAAGGCGCTTGGATTTTTTGGTTATTAGAAGGGGTCCCCTTCACTTTAATTTGTGTTTTTTCGTCTTCTTGTGTGATTAAGATATGATCACTGATTTTGCGGGACTCCATGCACTTCCTCTTTTCACCATTTTAGCTTTATTACATTATATTAGATGAAAGCGACCCCATTTAGGCTATATTGTCAATGTTTATGGCTTTTTTTTCAAGTGTGGCAGTCGCTTTCATGATCCAATGCCACAAACTAAAGCAGTAAGTCGTTCAGTGAGATATGTGATAAGCCATAAAAGTAACATATTTTTAATTCCATTCTTAATGCGTTTTTTTATGATTTATTATTTGAATTAGTGAATTTGATGCTCCTATCCTTTATATTAATGTTTCTATACTTAGGTGAGTATAGAGTAGCGAAAGGAGCAAAAAACGAGCCAAAATTGGGCAAAAAGAGCTGTTTTCTAGATCCACACGGGCTGGCCACATGCCAATGTGAGCCACACTGGCTGGCCATACACCCATGTGCTAGCCCATGTCGATTTCGCACCCTGCTTAGGGTTTCTAAGTATTCTAAAGTTTATAAATATATTAGAAGAAGACCTAAGAGGAGATACACAGCTGAACAAGAAAAGACTCAAAGAACACCAACGGGTTCAACTCAGAAGCAGGATCTCCTTCAAGACTGAAGATCTCCATTCAATTTCTCTCGAAGTTTTTGGGTTTCTTTATGTTTTGTTGTTTTCCTAATTTTGAGATGTTTTCCTCCAAAAGTATGAACTAAATTCCCTAGATACCTAGGGAGGATGAAACCTAAGACGGATCTTATTATTTGATTCTTTCTGAATTACATGATAAATATTTGTTCTTGATCTCAATTATGTATTCTTACTTCATGTTTTAATGTTTTCAGGATATTAATTCATGAATGATGTGCTTATTTAGTGGAGCAAAAGTCCCTGTTTAAGAGTAGATCTGGCATAATTGAGTGAAGTTGCATGCAATCCTAGAAATAGGACAACATAAATCTACCGTATTAAAGTCAAATCTAATAGGGGAATCCATAAATCGAGTTAATGCGACAACAGGGGTTTTAATTAGAAAGATATTTCAATTAATCAACCTAGAGTCAGTTGTTTTTATTCTCAAAAGAGATATTAACATAAGTTAGGGATTTCTACGGATCAAGACAAGTGAATAAATCGTTTAATTCAGATTCAGAATAATAAGTGAAGTCTAGGTGGATTCTTTCCTGGGTATTGTCTCTCTCATTGGTTTTCTTCAAATATTTTCCTACTTTATTCTTTGTTTCGTCTTAGTAATTAGATTAGTTAAGATTAGGTTAAAATAAATCACTTCAATTTATTCGGCTAGATAATAAAAAGATAGTAACTACTAGTACTTTTAGTCCTCGTAGATACGATACTCTAGACTTACCAATGCTATACTACCATTCGATAGGTGTGCTTGCCTTTGTCGTATTTTAGTTAGTTCGTGACGTCATCAATATGGCAGCTACAGTGCAAGGAAACATAGGGCCAAATGACTCTAAGCACCTCCCTCTTTCTTCCCCTTTCCTCCTTTAATAGTTTTTTTTCTGCTGCCAAATTAAAATTAAGATTTTGAGGATAATAAAACGAATTGTAACTAAATTCTTTACTGAATTGAACAAATACTTTAAAATAACTGTTTTCAAAAGTTTCAATAACCCTCTAGGCCATCTCGGTGGCTGATATGATCTTCTAAATTTGGGTCTAACGTCTAGGCCGGGTTGGGGAGGTTACAAGAATAGTGAATGGTGTCAGTGTTTCCAAGAAGCGACTATTTTCCATCTTCCTCGCTTAAAGTCGGATCATAGACCTATCTTTTTATCCATGAACTCCCCAAAACAAGCTCAGAATGATAGGCCTTTTCGTTTCTTAGCCCCTTAGGTTAATCATCCGTCTTTTACACAACTTGTTCGTGACAATTGGAGATATAGGGCGGACATATTGAGTAATCTTGTCTCACCCACTACAGAATTAAAAAAATGAAATTCTAAAGTTTTTGGTCATATTGTTAGAAGGAAACACTGGTTTGCTCATCGTATTGATAAGGTTCAAGCTGCATTAGATCAGAAGTGATCAAGTTTCCTTTTGGAACTTGAATGTAATTTGCGTGTTGAGTATGAAAAGGTCCTTGATGAGGAAGATTTACTATGGAAACAAAAATCGAGAATAGATTGGATTCAGTTTGGAGACTAGAATACGAAATTCTTGCATAATAAGCTCTCGTTAGGCAAAATTTTAACAGAATTTTTACTTAAAAAGTTAGAGATGTTTGGTGTAATGACAATGAGGTTCTTCAAGAGGAGGCAGTCTAATACTTCTCTTCACTCTACTCTTTGGATGATCAAGCTCTGGGCTTGTTCCCTTTACATGGTTGTTTCCCAACTCTAGATTCTGGCTTTCTAGATTTTCTAGCTTTGGTTTGTAATGCTTTGTTTAGCATGGGATCCTTGAAGGCTCCGAGTTCGGATGGAATCCATGCTTTGTTCTACCAGAGTCAATGGGATACGATTGGTTCAGACGTGTGTAATTAGGTGCGTGGAGTTTTTCTAGTCATACTCTTAGCTGTAGCATTAATAAGATTTTTTTGGTTCTTATCCTTAAAACTAAAAATCCTAAGTCTTTGGCTCAGTTTCGTCCAATTAGCCTTTCAATGTTTTATACAAGATTGTCACAAAGTTTATTGCAAATCGGTTCAAACTAGTGTTCCCTTCTCTTATGCACAGAACCAAGTTAGCTTGGTGGCAAGAAGGAAAATTACGAATAATATTATCATTACTCAAGAAATTGTACACTTGATGCGTAAAAAAAAAGAGAAGAAAAAATGGATGGCCATTAAAGTGAATTTGGAAAAAAGCCTATGATCTCCGTTGGGATTTTATCGAAGACACTTTAGTGGATGTTGGTTTTCTGTCAAATTTGGCTAAGGTATCATGAAATGTATTACAACGGTTTCCATGCAGATTATATGGAATGGGAATATTTCGAATGAGTTCTCCTAAAAGGGGTATTAGGCAAGGTTGCTCGTTGTCTCTTTACATTTTTTTATGTATAAAAAAAATTGGGTGAACTTATCCACAGAAGAGTTGAGGACAAGACTTGGAGACCAGTTGTGCTGAGGAAGAATAGATCACCCATCTCACATATCTTTTTTGCTAATGACCTTTTCTTATTTGTAGAAGCGAATATTGATTAGGCAAGAAGAATTAAGGATGCTCTTAATACTTTTGTAGCTGCTTCAAGACATAAAGTTATCAGCTTAAAACCACTGTGTTCTTCTTTAAGAATATTGATTCTAACTATGCTAATGTTATTTGTAGGGTTCTTGGTTTTCTTCAAACTGATGATTTGGGGATCTATTTAGGCATGCCTCTTTTTCATCGACAAGTAATAGTGAATACCTTTAAATTTGTTATGGATAAGGTTAAAGGAAAGTTGGACAACCGGAATGCCGAAATGCTTTCTATGGCAAGGTGGGTCACTTTAGCTCAGTCAGTTCTGTTGTTTATACCCAATTATTTTATGCAAACTATGAAAACCCCTTCTAGCATTTGTGTAGAAATTGAGAAGATTGCCTGGGGATTTATTTGGGGGAGTTCAACGGCTAATCAGAAACTGCCTTTGGTAAGGTGGAGGATTGTTGTCAGCCTCTGTCTAATGAGGGATTAGGTATCTAATGCCTTAAATAACAAAATGATTCTTTTGCGCTTAAGTTGGGTTTTAATACTAACAAGCAAGCTTTATGGGTTAAGGTGCTCTGAGCCAAGCATAAGCTTTTTGAGGACTGCTCTGATGATATTTCAAGTAGTAAGTGTTCTTTTGTTTGGAGATTGCTTGCTAAGGTTTGGCCCCTTTTGCGCCAAAGTCTTCTTTGGTCGGTTGGTGACAAGAATCTTATCAAATTCTAGATAGTTAGTTGGTTAGCGGAGGTGGGTCTTCTTATTAATTATTGTCTAGATCATTCTCTTATTGATGAATCTATCACCCTTCAAGAGGTAGTGACTACGGAGGGTAACTGGAATTGGGATTATATGCAGTGTTTTTTAAATAACGATATTCTTACTTATATTGTGGGTATACCGACTCCAAATTCCTTAGTAGGTCATGATGTTATTATTTTGAATTGGGCCACTAATTGTAATTTTACTGTTAAAGCAACTTATGGTATGCTAATAAAAGCACCCTAAACTTATCGGGGGTTAAATGGAAGCTTGTTTGATCTTTGATTGGTCCACAACGTGTTCGTCATTTCATTTGGTTAGTATATTTAAATGTCATCTTTTTACTAATGTGGAACATTGTAGGAGAGGTTTATCAGAGGACCTTTCGTGTAAGCTTTGTGGGAGCGTTGAAGAATCTTATATTCATGTGTTATAAGACTATTGTAACACAAAATAAGCGTGGGAGCAGATCATCCCCTCGAGGCTATCGTCTTGATTTTTCTCTTATTCGTTGGAAGATTGGCTTTCTGCTAATTTAATGAATGAACTTGATTTAGTCTTTTAGGATGTGGATTGGCCATCTTTATTTGGTACTGTTTGCTGGAGGATTTGGAAACAAAATAATTTTTGTATGTTCCAAGATGCTCCTTTTAACATAATCAGTGTGATCTATTCTTCGTGGTGTTAGGCGAGATCCATTAAGCAGAAGCATGTCAATTCAGGTGGGAGTACTATAAATCGTATTAGGGATCAAAGGTAGGTTTCATCGCCTACTAGTTCTTTTAAACTAAATACAGATGGCGCTCATAATCCAAGTTCGGGACTTGCCTGTTCAGCAGCAGTGGCACGTGATGAGCATGGTAGATGGATGTGGGGCATTGGAAGAAAATTGGTAGATGTAGTGTACAGCAAGCTGAGCTTTGGGCTATTTATGATGGTCTCTAGTTAGCATGGGAAGCTAATTGGGAAAATGCTATTGTTGAGACTGATCGTACTCTAGCTATTAAAGGTATCCATGGTGATACCAGAGGTCATTCAAACGGAGATTTGGTGAGGCGAATCCAAGAACTGTGTAGATTCTGACTTGATGAAAGGTTTTCCTATTGGTGCACGAATTTTTCATGTTGCTCCTTCATTGGTTGATAATCAAATATGGTTAGACAGATGTTTTCTGTTATCCAACCCTGTTGCTGCTGTTAGTTCATAATTGATTTTTCTTTTTATTTTGTTACCAAAAAAAATAATATTTAAAACAATATTAAAAACTATAGTAAAACAAATTAAAAATGTGGGTATAAAAATAAACATTAATATTTATAAAATATCAAAAATCCCCTTTAATTAGGGGTGTAAATGAACAGAACATTCGATGAACTGTTCGTGAACCATTCGTATAACGTTCGTTTATATTCGTTTATTAAGCTAAATAAACGAGTATGAACAAAATTTTTATATTCATTTAATAGACGAATGAACATGTATAGAGGTGTGTTCGGTTTATTTATGTTCACGGACAAGCTTGTTTAAAAGTTCGTTTATTGGCTTGTTTATAAGCTCGTTTATTTATTAATGATATTTTCTTATAAAAATTCCATTAGTATATATTAATAAAATTGTCTTAAAACTCGTTTATTGTTCCATTAATATATATTAATAAAATTATCTTGATTTGTATTTTTTTTCATTTATAATATAATTATTAATATTTATATTTGACTATTTTATATCTAAACAATATATGTTTGTGTAAGTATTTATTGTTTGTTTGTTTGTTTATTATTTATTAATATTGTTCGTGAACATGTTCAATTATATGTTCATGAACATGTTCGTTTAATGTTTGTGAACATATTCGATTAAGTTAAATGAATATGTTCGTGAACATTAAACAAACGAACATGAACACACATAATTTTCAATAAACGAACGTGAACAAAATTTTGAAACTTTTAACGAACACAAACTAAACACGAACAAACTTAAAAATAAACAAACGAACATGACCAAAAATTTATACATTTAAACTCGGTTCATTTACAGCCATACCTTTAATGATTTCAAAAGGAGTTAGAAAATGTATAATATATAGATTAAAGAAATGTAACAACAAAGGCTAATAATCCTGGTTGCGTACTTAGAACTAGAAGCAAAATGGAGATGGGTACTTTGGAGGCATCCCGAAACTCAGGACCCATGATATACGGAAAACTCTTGCTACTTGCTAGGCGCAACATATTACTATATAATATATATATTTAATCGAAACAGGTTAGACTACAAACCCTAAACGACTTCACTTTAGACTCGTATGATTTTCAAATGTGAATTCAAGATTTGATTGGATTTTTGCCCATCACGGTGTTTGAATTTTTTTATATTTCTGACTTGTCTCTTAAATTTATTTTAATTATTTAATTAATTTGGGTTAATCAGTTCTTAATTAATTTTTTTTACCAAAAATAAGTTAAATAATTTAGTGTTTATAATAATTGATTTTGATTGAGATAACTTGAAAAACAAAAATGAGTTTGTGAGTGAAAACATTTTTAATTCTGCTTTGAAATTAAAGAATTTAAAGGAATTTATTTAAGCATGTGTTTCAATACACTCTAACTTATGTCCTATAATAATATCGATATCAATTAAATTAAAATTTAATTAACTATTATTAAATAATTTTTATATCCAATTAAATAATTTAACCTGCATATTCATTAATTTTATTTTCATTAACCAACTCATTTCTTTATTTTAATTTCATTTATTAATTTCCATCACTAATTCACTTCGGGACAAAAAAATCGATAAATATATTTGAAAGGTACCTGTTGTAATAGCCTATTTTCGCTCGGGCCCAATGCACTCAAATCAGACAAAAAATAAAAATATAAAACAGTTCAATTACAAAATTCAATGGGCCCAAACCAAACCCTAGCCCACAACTTTAACATTTTCAGAAAAAAAGAAGAAGCCCTAATTCCCTAGGCACGCCGCGCTCCCTTTTGTCATGGCCGTCTAACATCTCCGTACCTGCAGACAAACAGCACAACAGTAGCAAAAAGCAAAAAAAAAAAATATTGTATTTTATATTTCTTCAATTTCGGTTATAAAACTGAAGAAAACCTTTGTAAAAGACAGAAAAAAATATTAAAATACAAGAGAGCAGATTTCAAGAGAAAAACATTCAAGGTTGCATTTTTTATTCTGTTTTTATTTTTTTATCTTGCTTTGGTTTCTTTTTTTTTTAAATAAAATAAAAAAAGGACGAAAGCTTACTTGTATATTTTGAGCCTCGCCGTCGCAAGTGGGGGAGGTCACCGTCCCCGATGATGGACGGTTCTCTTCGGCAAAACGAATGAGAAACCTAAAGGTCTTCTTTTATTTTCCCCTTTTGATCGAGTTTTTGTGGAAAACAGCCCCAGATCCGGGCTTTAAGTGCCAGAGTGCTCAAAATGGAGGCTTTTGAGTTTTTCGACCGCCGCTGATTGGGCGACACGATTGTTAATGGCGACATGCCGCGTCGTCACAATGATCCGGCGACGGACATCGACCTACATTTGACCGGATCCAAATCGGAGAAAGAGGGTTGAGAGAGTTTGAAGGTTTTTTAAAGTTTTTTTTTTAAAGATGTTGGGCTAAATGAATTTTTTATTATCAAAGTTTACTTTATATAGTAAATCAAAACGGCGTCGTTTTGATCCTGTGTGCCCATAAGCAAAACGACGCCATTTAGCCTTAACCCGTGCGCGCGACCCGACCCGCAAGGAAGATCCACTTGTTTTTAATAATTGGGTTATTTACCCTTTCGGTCCTTCCGCTTTTTTAATTGGTTTTACTTTAGTCCTTTAGCTATTTTTTCTTATTTATAGATTTGATCGCAGAATTTGTTGCATGTTTCAATTTAGTCTCTGGCCTATTGATGCGCTAGAAGTGGACACGTGTCCAGGGATTGGGCTTTTTGCCCATTTGGTCCTCGCGTGTTTTTGCGCTTGTCATATTAGTCCCTTTCTTCTTTTATTTTTTTATATTTGTCCCCAAACTTTTGTTTTTAGTTCAATTTAGTCCCTTTTTTATTTCTTTTGTTACCTTTGCTATTTTATTAATTAATTTTAATATTATTATTATCATTATCATTATTATTACTATTTTAATATTATTATTATATTTATTAGTAGCATTATTTTTATTTTTATTACTACCACTATTATTATTATTATTATTATTATTATTAATATTATTATTATTATTATTATTATCATCATCATCATCATTACTATTATTATTTTTGTTACTATTATTATTATTTTCTTTACTATTATTATTGCTATTATTTTTATTATTATTACTATTATAATTATATTCTCTCTTTGTATTCAATACTTATTTTTTTACTATTATTATTTGTTTATTATTATTTACTATTTATTATTATTATTATTATCATTACTATTATTATTTTTATTACTATTATTATTATTTTCTTTATTATTATTGCTATTATTATTATTCTTATTACTATTATAATTATATTTTCTCTTTGTATTCATTACTTATTATTATTATTATTTTTTCCTTTCATTTTTGACTTGTTTATTTTATTTTAATTTTTCCTTATTATTGTTATTCATATTAATACATTTATTATTCTTTCATCATGCATATTTGTACCATTATTTTTTCATTTTACTACCAATTTACGTTACTTTAATCTTTATTCGAACATAAATTTTTTTTTGTTAAAAACGAGCAATATATCGTATTTTGAGATTCGAAAGGTCGTACCCTAATTTACGGGATTCCGACTCTCTTGATAAATCTAAACAAACGAACGTTTTAAAATTTTTAAAATAACCTCGGGAATTACGAAAAGATCGTGCTCTAACTTACGGAATATGATTTCTTTCTAAAAACTGAGATAATCGAATACCTTTCAAAATAAATAAGTTTTTCGATGTTTATTCTCGTATCGGGAATTAAGACATTGTGTCTTAACTTACGGGACGTAATTCTTTTTCTTGATTAACGTGAAATATGCCCTATTCTTGACAATTTTCAATTTTATAACAAAGGATCGTATTTTAAAATTTTCTTCAAATTTTTAATTTTCGACATAAAAACATCAAATAATCAATTAGGTACCAATCTTGGGCGTCACGAGGGTGCTAATCCTTCCTCGTGCATAACCGACTCCCGAACCCATTTTCTGGATTTTTGTAGACCAAAAAAATATTGTTTTGATAAATCAAACATCTCGTTAAAACAATCAAACTACGAGGTGACCCGATCACACCTTACAAAAAAGGATTGGTGGCGACTAGAGGTGTACATGGGCCGGGCTACCCGGCCCGGCCCGAAGGCCCACCCGAAAAATGGGAGGGTTTGGGTAAAAATATAGGCCCGAAAAATGGGATTGAGTAAAAAATGAGGCCCGTTTAAAAAATGGGCCGGGCCTCGGGTATGATTTTTTTGGCCAGGGCCCGGCCTGAAATATTTTAGTATTATTTTTATTTTTTTATTAATAAAATTTTAAATTTAGTATTATTTTTATCCAACTCCATACTCACTTGGTTTTATTCCCATTATAATCAAGTAATTGTTAACAATTATTTCGCAATCACCTACTATGACAAGACATCCATGCCAATGATTCAAGAAAAAGTAAAGATGTAAAGCAAAATAAAATAACACTTCTGGCAATACTTATTTACCTGCATGTGTTAATGAATAATTATAAGCTACTTCAAAGGAATAACATAGTTGCCTGTCGAGTCCTTTTGCCTTATTTTTTTATTCATTTCCATTCAAATTATTTCTATATTCAAAGTAGAAAATAAGTATCTATTTTCTTTAAATGTATTTGATTCATTATTTTTAATTTAATAAAATAAAAAAATAATACGGGCCGGGCTGGGCCGGGCTTGGACAAATTTTTAGGCCCATATTTCGGGCCGGGCCGAGCCTGGGCCTATAAAACGGGCCTAGAATTTTAGTTGGTCCTAGCTTGAGCTCAGCCCGACCCTGCCCATGTACACCTCTAGTGGCGACTCCCATGTTTGTTTTCATTTTCAAAATAAAAGTTAACTCTTTTTCAAAAAAAGGATTTTGACAGCTTGGTGACTCCGCTAGGGACTCACGAGAGTCGAGCCATAAATTGATTAATTTTTTTCTTTTTGTCGAAAAATCGAAAATCTATTTTCAATATACGATTGCTCCATTTCATTTTTTCCGTCATTTTCGTGGTTTTCATCATAATTTTTTTGCTTTGTTGGTTTAAATCTGTTGATGTGTCTCAGCATTTTTGCATTGGATAGGTCGGTCGATTTTACCCCTTTTAAGTAATAGCGAGAAACTATTCCTTCATGAGGTCTTCACCTCCGTATAGGATAGTGGATCGCTTTCGAGATACATCCGTACCTATGTCTTCGTAAGATTTTCATCTCTGCATGGCCATAGGGAAATGTATTCCCCTAAACTGAACCCAGTCCTTATGAGCCTATAATGGGTGAGGATCAAGGAATCTGTCGGTTCGGGTACCTTTACTTTCGAACCAAGCCACATATAGTGAGCCTTAAGAGCCTACCCTAGGTAGAACCACACCAAACCCCTAGAGGTAATCCAAATAGGTGCTCTATTCGTTATTTATGTTTTTTGTACTGACGTGTTCCTTTTGTTTTGATTATGATTGCATTGCATTTTCATCATAGAAAAGAGTTGTTGATTCACGTTCAATTGCTAAATAGTGAGCTTGTCATAGAAAATGAATTTCTTAATAAAGTGGAATACAATACGACCGTCCGAATATGGTTTGAGTAAACACAAAGATAAAAGGGTGAGAGTCCGCGGAAGAGTACACGACTTTACTTCAGGATTCAAGCCAACAAAGATTATTCGGGAGTCGTCAACGTTTCGACTTACTTAAAGAAGCTAACTAGCATTACGAGGAGATCAAGCAAAAAGGAGATAATAGAGACACCTTTTGAAAAATTCACAAGATTTGATCTTAACATCTGGATATGAAGAAAAGGATCGATATCTTAGCCTGGAGTATACGGGCAAGGCCATATCCGTTTTATGTAAAGATATTTGTCTTCTAGTAAAGTTGTTCTAACAGAATTGAATCAGAATCAACGCCTCTTTTGTGCATTCATTCCATGCATTAGCATTGCATTGCATCATATACAATAAAACTCACGAAAGACCCTTATCCTGGAATATCGTTACAGTACACGAGGAAAAACTGAAGCAATGGACCAAAGGTTGAAGGGATTAGAACAAATGCAAATACAAATGCAAGAGCAATTGGCAAAAATTCAACAAGATATGAGGAATCAGGTTCTAGAATTTCAAAGAAATATGATGAGCCAGTTAACCCAGATGCTAGCTGGAGGGTTAGAAAAAGGAAAAAGCCCTATGGTTAATTCCAGGGACGATAACGAGGATCCCGTTTATCATTCAGGTTTTACCTCAACAAACACCCAAACACAACTAGATGCATATCCACAAAGGGTGTCTGTTAACATTAGACCACAATACCAGACCAGTACCTCGACACCGGTGAACTTCCCGACAGGTTCAGGTTTTAGTCCAAAGAATGATCCAATCAATCCTGTTGTCCTTGATCTGGATGATCTAGCAGAAACAAAAAAGGCGAGAGTGGAGCTCCAAAAACAATTTGAAGATTGTTATAAACGAAAAAGACAAGAGAGGAGCTCCTAAATCAATACTTTGAAGACCCTGAGGAAGAGGGAAAACGAGGTGAATAATGCGAGTATGTATAACAAGGTCTATTCAAAGTTGATTACCGTAAGCTAGCAAAGGACGACAACTACTAGCCATCAGGTCCCCTTAAGGCAAGATTCTAATCCAAGATCGAACTAAAAAAAACTCCGGTTGACGCCCATCCCAATCACGTATGGAGAGTTGTACCAAAGTTTGTTTGATGCACATATAATATCCCCTTTCTACCTAAAACCTATGCAGCCTCCGTTCCCCAAATGGAGAACTGCACTGCTTTCAAAAAGATAATTGAAAGACTCATCGAAATGGGTATTGTGAAATTCGATGATTCATCTAATGCAGAAAATTTATTACCCAACCATTCGGACAAAGGGGTAAACGCGATAATCGAGAATGCGGGGAAGAGAATCAAGATGAATATAGTAGAAGTGAAAACCCCACTGAGAGGGGTTTGGGCAAAAATGGTAGAAAGAGGATTAATTACACAGGACTCAGGGGAGAGACCCGGGGAAGTAATGAACTATTGTGAGTTCCATGATAAAGAGGGTCACGAGATTCAAGAGTGCAATAAATTCAGAGCCTTGGTGTAGGGACTGATGGATAATAAGGAACTATAATTCTTTGAATATACTGAAGGCCCGGAAGGAATATTCAGAAATTGAAGTATCAATGCTATATCTGAAGAAGGAATTGGAAGAGAAAATTTATCAGGCATGAGCTTGGAAGTGTTCTGAAAAATTGGACTGCGGAAGAGATTCCTGTAGTTTTTAGAGCTGATTTAGAGTAATGTTCAAAACACGCTTATTGCTTTAAGCCTAGAAGCAATAAGAATCCTTTTGTGAAATAGGCTTATGTCCAACATTTTTATCTCAAGGCATTTTTGTGTCTTACTTTGAGCAAATATTCTTTTATTCCTTCATTTTATTCACATTCATACCACATAAATAACTATTCTTAGATTCATTTATTATTTGGAAATTTTTTGAGCCTACAACAGGTCTCCAGATATCAACGACAGTAGCGATGCTGCTACTGACCCAGAACCTCCTTTTGAGAGAGACATGTGTCTAAAGGGATCTTAGGACTTTAAAAACGATAGAGATTGTAACCTATCTCCAGATTTGTTAAGGATGGTAAAACAAGATCAAAAAAATAGATCCTAACTTAGAAAGAGTCATTATGAGCCTAGGAGAATAGAAAGAGGTAAAGATCGGAGCCTGTATCACCACAGAGACAAAGCGAGACGTCATTGAGTTATTCCGAGAATTCAAAGATGTTTTCGCATGATCATATCAAGATATGCCTAGGCTACTAAGACATGTGGATGCTATTAAGGTTAAGAAAATCTTAGAAGAGGAATACATTTACAATGGCCAGGCAAATCATGAGGTTCGGATACTGCTGGTCCACCATGAAAGGGGATTGTATCAGTTATACCATGAAATGCCATAAGTGCCAAATTTATGGAGACAATATTCTTGTGCCTCCTTCATCTCTTCATGTATGACATCTCTATGGACTTTCTCTATGTGGTGCATGGATGCCAGTGGGCCGGTCATGCCGAAAGCTTTTAATGAGTATAGATTCATCTTTATGGTCATCGATTACTTCACCAAGTGGGCGGAAGCTACTTCATATGCCGATATCACAAAGTCGACAGTCAGTAAATTCTATGTCGGTATGGAATACCAAAAGAGATCATATTTGACGATGCATTAAATTTGAACAACAGTACGACATCAAAAGTTTGTAGTCTATTTAAGATTAAACACCGTATCACCTCAAAATAAACGGTGAAAAAAAAAGAGGGATCGCAGGGAAAATGATTGAGACTCATGAAAATTGGCATCTATGCTTGTCGAACGTCTGTTACGACCCCCACCGGGGCAATGCTTTTCTCATTGATTTATGGAATGGAGGTGCTTTTGCCCATTGAAGTCAAGATTTATTCCCTCCGAGTTTCGCCAGAGTTGAAGTTAGATAAAACATAATAGATCTAATTTCGATATGATCAAGTAAACCTGATTGAAGAAAAGAGGTTGAAAGCTATCCAAGATTACGACAAAAAAGTTCATCCCAAAGAATTATATGATGAGGACTTAGTTTTGAAAATGATCCTTCATATACAAAAGAACTTCAGAGGAAAGTGGATGTTGAATTAGGAAGGACCTTATAAGAAAGCCTTCTCTAAAAAAGCGTTGATTTTAACCGAGATGGATGGCAAGAACCTGCCTAATCCTATAAATTTGGATTCAGTCAAGAAGAAATTCACTTAAAAACACAAATAAAAAAAAAGAGAAGGAAAGAAAAGGAAAAGAAAAAGGAGAGGCCAAGGCAAAAACCCGCAAAGGATACCTTGAGACCAAAGGGGTTTTGGAATTGAAAACTCATAAAGGGCAATTCAAATTTTGATAAAAATGAGGCATGAGGTAGTCTCGTCAGGGGCGAAGCCAGAGCGGTTGGCATGGGCCCCAACCCCCCCTAAAAGGTAAAATTACTATTAAGGCCCTTGAAATTTTTTTAAAATTTTAAATTAGTAAAGGTTAAATTGCACTTTGGCCCCCCTAAAATTATAAAAATTTGATTTAATCCTTTACAAATTAGAAAGATATAAACTATAAAAAATTAAAATTTCATCCGCCCCCCTAAAAAATTATCCTGGCTTCGCCCCTGAGTCTCGTTTTCTCCAAATTAATAAGAAAAAGAGATGTTACGTCTTGAGGCATCAACGGAGTACTCTAGATTTCCTAAACACATATTGAGCTTCTGGGGCACCTATTTTCACCTTATTCATTTTAAATCTTAGCAAAATTTGCTATCTTGATTAATTCGTCTTCAAGCCTTACTCCCAATAAAGTTTCATCTTGTCCATTGTGATAATCTTTTTCAAACATTTTTTAATGAAATAACAATTAATGGACTAATAATACTTTCATAAAAGGAGTTCTGCATATTACTCTAGAAGCTTCTAAATAGTACGAGGACCTGAAACAGGACTATTATTTAGAACTAACCAAACCTAAAGGTTGGAAACGTTTGAGAAAGAATAGTCTAAACTGTGACTATTTCTTCGGATTTTTCTGTCAAAGATACCGGCTGAACAAGAAGGCATGGTAACGCATCAGTGATAGAACCTTGATGAACAATGAAAAAGGCATGGTAACACATCAGTGATACAACCTCGATGAACAATGAGCAATGACAATCCAAACATTAAAAAATGGATCATTCTCATGCATTCATGCAAATATCATTCGTACAAATCTAGTTAGGAGCATTTGATTCATTCTGATCATGACATCCTGATCATTTGGCATAAGCATAGGCCCATGAAATCAATTCTACACGTCATGTCCCCCAGAGGACAGTGTAGCAAGATCTGTGAATCCACAAATATCATCTCCCTGAAGTAGCAGTGGAGTAGATTGAAGTTGCAGATCTTATCTCCTCAAAGTTGCAGTGGAGTAGATCGAAGACCGCGAATCTTATCTTCCTGAAGTTGCAGTGGAACAGATTGAAGCCACTAGCCTTATCTCCTTGAAGTTGCAGCGGAGAAGATTGAAGACAGCGAATCTTATTTCTCTGGCGTTGCAGTGGAACAGATTAAAGCTACAAATTATGGCAGATCTTATCTTCCTGAAGTTGCGATGGAAGCGATTGAAGCCATCGACCTTATCTTTACGAAGTTGCGGGAAGCGGTCAAGACAGTGAATCTTATTTCTCTGGCGTTGCAGTGGAACAAATTAAAGCTACAAATTATGGCAGATCTTATTTTCCTGAAGTTGCAGTGGAGCAGATTGAAGCCACCAACCTTATCTATCTGAAGTTGCAGCGGAGCAGACTAAAGACAACGAACATTATTTCCCTGGCGTTGTAGTGGAACAGATTAAAACTACAAATTATGGCAGATCTTATCTTCTTGAAGTTGCAGTGGACCAGATTGAAGCCACCAGCCTTATCTCCCTAAAGTTGCAGCAGAATAGACTGAAGACAGCGAATCTTATTTCCCTGGCGTTACAGTGGAACAGATTGAAGCTACAAGTTACGAGCCTTATCTCCCTGAAGTTGTAGTGGAATAGGAAAACACGCAAAGCTTATCTCATGAAGTTGCAGTGGAACAGGTTGTAATTACCAATTCTTCTCTCCTTGAAGTTCCAACGGAGTAGATCGAAGCTACAAATCTCTTCTCCCTGAAATTATATTCGAGCGGATCGAAGCAAAAATTCCTATACCCCTGAAGATGTAATGGATTGGAATGAGGCTACTTGAAGAAGATGAGCACCAAAAAGTCAAGGTTCGGCGAGACCGGGCGAAATTGGCCCTCTTAAAATCTTTACTCCATTCTTGTTACACGATAACGAGCAAAGAGGGGCAGCTGTAATAGCCCACTTTCTCCCGGGCCCAATACACTCAAATCAGACAAAAAATAAAAATATTAAACAGTCTAATTTCAAAATCCAATGGGCCCAAACCAAACCCTAGCCCACAACTTTAACATTTTTTTTTAAAAAAAAGAAGAAACCCTAATACCCTAGGCGCGCCGCGCTCCCTTCTGCCATGGCCGTCTGACATCTCCGTACCTGCAGACAAACAACACAACAGCAGTAAAAACCAAAAAAATATATTGTATTTTATATTTCTTCAATTTCGATTATAAAACCGAAGAAAACATTTGTAAAAGACAAAAAAAAATCAAAATACAAGAGAGCAGATTTTAAAGGAAAAACATTTAAGGTTGCATTTTTATTCTGTTTTTATTTTTGATCTTGCTTTGGTTTTTTTTAATAAAATAAAAAAAGGACGAAAGCTTTCCTATATATTTCGAGCCCCGCCGCCGCAAGTGGGGGAGGTCACCATCCCCGATGATGGACGGTTCTCTTCGGCAAAACGAAGGAGAAACCGAAAGGTCTTCATTTATTTTCCCCTTTTTGATCGAGTTTTTGTGGAAAACAGCCCCAGATCTGGGCTTTAAGCGCCAGAGCGCTCAAAATGGAGGCTTTTGAGTTTTTCGGCCGTCACGGCGATCCCACGGCCGGACATCGACCGGCGTTTGACCGGATCCAAATCAAAGAAGGGGGTTGAGAGAGTTTGAAGGTTTTTTAAAGTTTTTTTTTTAAATATGTTGGGCTAAATGAATTTTTTTGATCAAAGTTTACTTTATATAGTAAATCAAAATGGCGTCGTTTTGATCCAATGTGCCCATACGCAAAACGGCGCCGTTTAGCCTTAACCCGTGTGCGCGACCCGACCCGCAAGGAGGATCCGCGTGTTTTTAATAATTGGGTTATTTACCCTTTCGGTCCTTCTGCTTTTTTAATTGGTTTTAATTTAGTCCTTTCGCTATTTTTTTTTCTTATTTATAGATTTGACCGCAGAATTTGTTGCGTGTTTCAATTTAATCCCTGGCCTATTGATGCTCTGGAAGTGGACACGTGTCCAGGGATTGGGCTTTTTGCCCATTTGGTCCTCGCGTGTTTTCGCGCTTGTCATATTAGTTCCTTTCTTCTTTTATTTTTTTTAATATTTGTCCCCAAACTTTTGTTTTCAGTTCAATTTAGTCCCTTTTTATTTCTTTTGTTACTTTTTCAATTTTATTAATTAATTTTAATATTATTATTATCATTATTATTACTTTTTTAATATTATTATTATATTTATTAGTATTGTTTTTTTATTTTTATTACTACCACTATTATTATTATTACTATTACTATTACTATTATTATCATTAGTATTATTATTATTATTATTTTTAATTTTATTATCATTATTATTACTATTATTTATTTATTTTTATTTTTTTACTATTATTATTTGTTTATTATTATTACTATTTATTATTATTATTATCATTACTATTATTTTTTTGTTACTATTATAATTATTATTCTTTATTGATTTTATTGCTATTATTTTTATTATTGTTACTATTATAATTATATTTTCTCTTTGTATTCATTACTTATTATTTTTATTTTTTTACTATTATTATTTGTTTATTATTATTACTATTTATTATTATTATTATTATTTTGTTACTATTATTATTATTTTCTTTATTATTATTATTGCTATTATTCTTATTATTATTACTATTATAATTATATTTTCTCTTTGTATTCATTACTTATTTTTTTTTCTTTTCGTTTTTGACTTGTTTATTTTATTTTATTTTCGTCCTTATTATTGTTATCCATATTAATACATTTATTATTCTTTCATCATGCATATTTGTACCATTATTTTTTCATTTTGCTACTAATTTACGTTACTTTAATCTTTATCCGATACATAAATTTTTTTTGTTATAAACGAGCAATATATCATATTTTGAGATTTGAAAGATCGTACCCTAACTTACGGGGTTTCGTCTCTCTCGATAAATCCAAGCAAACGAACTTTTTAAATTTTTAAAATAAACTCGGGAATTACGAAAATATCGTGTTCTAACTTATGGAATATGATTTCTTTCTAAAAACCGAGATAATTGAATAGCTTTTAAAATAAATAAGTTTTTTGACGTTTATTCTCGTATCGGGAATTTAAGACATTGTGTCCTAACTTACGGGACGTAATTCTTTTCTCGATTAACGTGAAATATGCCCTATTCTCGAAAAGTTTCAATTTTATAACAAAGGATCGTACTTTAAAATTTTCTTTAAATTTTAAATTTTCGATATAAAGACATCAAATAATCAATTAGGTACCAATCTTGAGCGTCACGAGGGTGCTAATCCTTCCTCGTGTGTAACCGACTCCCGAACCCATTTTCTGGATTTTTGTAGACCAAAAAAATATTGTTTTGATAAATCAAACATTTCATTAAAACAATCAAACTACGAAGTGACCCGATCACACCTTACAAAAAATGATTGGTGGTGACTCCCATATTCGTTTTCGTTTTTAAAATAAAAGTCAACTCTTTTTCAAAAAAAGGATTTCGACATCTATATTATAGGAATTTAATCAAATTAATTTTTTTACTATTAAATAGATTAATTTAGTCCTCGTACTATTAAAAAGAATTAAATAAGGGTAAATTAGAATAGAGTTAACATTTATTATTTAAAAAATATTATTTAGTGTTTAACAGAGTTATTATTTTTAAAGTTTTTATAGTTCTGTAAATAAATTTTTTTGCTTGGAATTGGACTGTGATTGGAAAATAATAATTTCAGGATATTTTTTTTTTTACAACAAATATTAACTCTATTACAATTTAGACTTATTTTATTCTTTTTAATAGTATATGAACTAAATCGATCCATTTAATTTGATCCAATCCCTATAATACAAGGACTTCCCATATACTTTAACCTATAAAAAACACTTGAGGTTTTTATTTTATTTTAAAATATATATTTTTTAAAATTGTAGTTGCAATGAAAATGTTGGAAATTACTTTTTATCAAGATCAAAAAATAAAATTACATAATTACCTTTGGGGCATAGTCATATTTTCGAGCAAACTTCGACTTCTTTTTTATTATATATTTTTTTTACATAAACCCTAAATATTTTTCTTAAATAAATTTTTTATAAATAATTATATGTGGATGTATATATTAATATATGTATGAGCTTTGATTTTTTTTTATGTTGTTTTAAAATTATATGATGGACATTGAATGAAATATAAGAAGAACATACATAATAATAGTACTTTTCCTAAATGGGAATCCTGGTTTACCACAAACAAATATAAATGTAAAAACCCCCGAAAATATAAAAAAGGGAGACAGAAAACCAGATTAAGAAGATTCATGAAAAATACTGAAAATGAATAACAATAACAAACAATATTTCATGTCACAATAGCCTTCACCATCACCGGCCATCATCAAGAGTGGGAGTGATTTCAGTATTAGATTCCGCCTTACTAGACATAGAAGCAGTGCTAGAAAGTGTTGTCCTTGTCACAAAAGCTGGCTGCTTCGGAATAGGAAGGCGCGCAGTTTCGCTACCCAGCAATACAACCACGTTGGACATGGTGGGGCGGTCGCTGGGTTCTTCCTGCACGCATAACAGCCCAACATGCACGCACCTCAACACCTCACTCTCATTGCAACTTGACCGCAGTGTAGAGTCCATTAAATCCAATGCCTTGCCTTCCTGCCACAGTCTCCATGCCTGCAACATCATTTAGAAATGCTGTTGGCAAAAATATATGGATTGGGGTAGAAAGATTCATCTCTACTTACATAAGCAATTAGGCTTGGGGTATTTTCCACATAATAGAACCTCATGTTCTTTTTCCCGCTAATGATCTCAAGCACCACTACACCAAAGCTGAAAACATCTGATTTTACTGAGAAAACTCCATCTATTGCATATTCCGGCGCCATGTATCCACTGCATTTTAAAACAATCTTTACGATTAGAAATGCATAACTTTCGTGTGTGTGTGTGTGTGATTTTGGGTTGAAAGTAGCTGGAGAAAGGAAACTGATTTGTCCTGCTGTAAATAAGAAAATTTGAAACTCACTATGTTCCAATTACTCTAAGTGTGCTTCCTTCAGTCTGTTTCCCTTGGATCATCCTTGCAAGGCCGAAATCAGATATTTTTGGATTCATCTCTTCATCTAGTAATATGTTACTGGTTTTCAAATCTCTGTGAATGATTCTCAGCCTGGAATCTTGGTGAAGATAAAGCAATCCTCTAGCAACTCCCAGAATGATGTTGAACCGTGTCCCCCACTCCAACTGCTGGCTAAGTGATTCATCTTCAAATTTCCGCATCCAAGACCATAACATATATATCAGTGAGCACCCTATATATAATATATATATATAGTTTCTCTATGATTGCAAAATCAAATAGTCAATCAGGACTGAATAAGACATTAGATAAGGTTTCAGAGGCTAACCAAAAATGAAAGAATCTAAGCTCTTATTGGGCATATATTCATACAGTAGAATCTTTTCCTCCCCTTTTATGCAGTAGCCTAACAGCCTTACAAGATTTCGATGTTGAAGCTTAGCAATCAATACAACTTCATTTTTAAATTCCTCCAAGCCCTGTCCTGAAACACTTGCAAGCCTCTTTATAGCTATTTCTTGACCTCCTGGAAACTTACTCTGGGTTCATATTCATATTAGCCTTTTTTTAAGATAATAGTACCATCCAGGATAAACTACAAGAAAAGAAATACCTTGTATACCGGCCCAAACCCTCCTTTTCCAAGTTTATTTTTATCTGAGAAATTGTCTGTTGCACCTAGTATGCTTTCAAAATCAAAGAAAGGTACGTCTATGCCTGTTCCGTCTTTTCCTTCTAAATGGCTCGACTCCATTAGCTCTTTAACCCCTCTTTCTGTGTCATACCGATGAAGATGAGCTTTTCTTTGTTTTGCTGAATTCAGAAGAAACAAACATTGTTGGATACAACCACCACTCGTTGTTAAAAACTAACTGTATTTGGTGGAAGACACTGGATTTGGATAGAATAAAAGATGCTCCACAGTCCACATTTACCTCTCTTCTTTACCATTTTTGTTCTCCACAAGTAAATAGAAAGAATGGCACACAACAGGGCCATTACAATTGGCAGAGATACTATGAGGAAAAGAGGGATTGACTTGCTTTTATTAAAAGAATCTCTTTGTTGTCCAGTAGCTCCCGCAAGACCAGTTCAAAATAGGTCAATAAATTTCACGCTAGGAGTGCTTCAAGGTACCACCACCTTTAGTGGCATACTGGCATACAGACCAAAACTAATTTGCCACTGTTAGAGGCAAGTGCTATACCAAAATCTCAATGCATGAAATTTAATCCTAACCTGGAGTACAGGTTAAACCCAAGCCATCCCATCGAAATGCACTATTACAGAGTGCCAAAGTATAACAACGTATGCATGAAAAGTTCATTCTCATCTATTCATTAATGAGAGGGGCTTACATATTTATTACAGAGAATAGAACTAACAGATTAACAGAAACGTTAACAACCTAACTAATTAACAGTTATTTGTTAACTCTATTTGTTAACTCTATCATGCCCCGAGCTTGTCAAACTTCTTCCCTCACTTGCTGATCCACTGAGTAACACTTGAAGTCGACTTGTAAACTTACGGAACTGACTTGCTGGTAAGGGCTTGGTTAATATGTTTGCAACCTGTTCTTGCCCTGGAACATGTCCAATTTGAAACAACCCTTGTGCTACTTTTTCACGGACAAAGAAGAGATCCAACTCAACATGTTTGAATTTGGAATGCTGTACTGGATTCCCTGCAAAGGCTACAGCGGCTGAACTGTCACACCATACAAGAGCCTTGCTTCGAGGAGCAACACCTAGTTCACACAACAAAGACTGAAGCCAAACCATTTCAGCAACAACATGAGCAAGGCTTCGATACTCAGCCTCTGCAGTTGAACGAGAAACCACCTGCTGTTTCCTGGAGCTCCAAGACACCGGACTTCCTCCAAGAAAGACACAGTAACCAGACGTTGACCTTCGATCATCTATGTCAGACGCCCAACTAGCATCAGCAAAACCTTCGAGCATGAGTTTTGAAGACTTTGTAAAGGTCAGACTAAGATCCAATGTACCACGGAGATAGCGTAATATCCTCTTTATAGCTTGAAAATGTGTATCCATGGGTTGATGCAGAAATTGACAGACTTTATTCACCGCATATGCTATGTCTGGGCGAGTGATAACCACATATTGCAATGCCCCTACTAAACTCCTATAGAGAGAAGCATCGGAAACAGGTGCACCTGTACGAGCTGATAATTGTGACGTTGTCACCATAGGTGTTGGGACAGCTTTGGAGTTGTCCATGGACGCCTTTCGCAACAGATCACAAATGTATTTCCTTTGATTAAGAGAAATCCCATTGCTAGTATACTGAACCTCAATACCAAGGAAATAGTTGAGTCTGCCAAGATCCTTCAATGAAAACTTCGCATCAAGTTGTCGAACGAAATACTCAATGGTAGTAGAGGTGTTACCAGTGACTATGATATCGTCGACATAAATAAGGACATAGAGCAGCTTCTGTCCTGAACGACGAATGAAAAGTGAACTGTCAGACTTGGAAGCAACAAAGTCAATGGCAAACAGGAACTCTTTCAACTTATGAAACCAAGCTCTAGGTGCTTGCTTGAGCCCATAGAGTGCCTTTCTTAACCTACACACTAGCTGCTGTCCATCATGCCCTTTTTGCTCAAACCCCGGAGGTTGCTCCATATAAATTTCTTCTTGGAGATCACCATTAAGGAAGGCATTATTTATGTCGATCTGCCGAAGAGACCATCCCATGGAGACTACAAGAGCTAGAACAACCCGAATGGTCGTTGGTTTGACCACCGGGCTGAAAGTTTCCTGAAAATCCACCCCCGCTTCTTGAAGATACCCTTTGACTACAAGGTGACCTTTATATCGTGCAATTGAGCCATCAGCATTACGTTTGAGTTTAAAAATCCACTTGCACCCCACTGCTCGTCGTCCTGCAGGGAGAGGCACAACATCCCATGTGTGGTTAGCAAGTAATGCTGCATACTCAGTATGAGCAGCTGCAGACCAGGCTGGATGTTGAAAAGCTACCGAAATGGAGGTCGGTTCATCATCTTCTATAACAGAAGCAAACACTTTGGGCTTGAATATTCCACTTTTAGACCGTGTCTGCATGGGATGAGTATTGGGAAGCGGCATGGGTAGTATAGGAGAGGCAGCCGGAGTAGCTTCTACATCTGACGAGTGACTAGGAACCACCATTGCAGAAGACTGTTCATCATTATTTGCAAGAGAAAAATCTGTTGGAGGAGACGCAAAAGATATAGCAGGAGCAGTAACTGCTTTAGTTGGCACCACTGGAAAATGAGACTGACATCGAGCTAACTTCGTTGAGGGAGAGGAGGAGTGGAGAGAAAAAGTATTCTGAAACGGAAATAATGTTTCGTCAAAAACAACATGCCTGGAAAGAAAAACTCTACCACTGCTGTCGAGACACTGATAACCCTTTCTATTCAGCACTACTCCAAGAAACACACATTGAGTAGACCGAAACTGTAGCTTATGTCGATTATAAGGTCGTAGGCATGGATAACACGCACAACCAAAAACTTTGAGATAGGAGTAGGATGGTTTGACTTGGTACAATAGCTCGTACGGGCTCTGCTGCTTCAAAAGTGGTGTTGGTAGTCTATTGATCAGATGAACACTATGGGCAAACGCATAAGACCAGAAAGCCAAAGGTACACCAGCTTGAGCCATAAGAGTCAATCCCATATCCACTACATGTCTGTGCTTTCTTTCAGCTACCCCATTCTGCTCAGAAGTGTGGGGACATGTGACACGATGTTGAATTCCAGGATGAGCAAGTTCTCTAGAAAGTGATCGATACTCCCCACCCCAATCAGATTGAAAAACCAAATTGAACATTCACCATTTGTTTGAATTGAACAAAGCATTGCAAGACTTCAGCCTTAGATTTAAGAAAGTAAATCCAGGTAAATCGACTGTGCATATCAACAAAGGTAACATAGTACAAAAAACCATTCGATTTAACATGAGATAGACCCCAAACATTAGAAGCGACTACTTCAAAGGGTGTAGAATACACTGTGTTAGAGGGGCTGAAAGGTAGTTTATGTGCTTTGCCTATTTAACAAGCTGAACAGACAGAGGAAAAACTATTCTTATCAAAGGGAATGTTACAATTATGAAGAGCAACACCAAGAACATTAGAGCATGGATGTCCAAGTCTCCTGTGCCATAATTCTGTGAATGAAAGCTGTTGTGTAGTACACAAGTGAGCTGAGGCAGATAGAGAAGAAGCACCAGTAGTCTGAATAGGTGATTTAGAAACATCAAACCGATAAAGGCCTTCATGCATGTGGCCCACTAGGAGAGTCTTCCTTGTCCTTATATCCTTCACAAAGCACATGAACGGATGAAATTCAAAATAGGCAGCATTATCTCTAGCAAACTGACCCACAGACATCAAATTCTTACAAACAGTAGGAACATGGAGAACCTTTTGTAGTCGCAAAAGTCGAGAACCAGTCACCATATGAGACGTACCTATATTAGCAATAGGAACAAACAATCCATTTCCCATAGAAACATGAGACTTACCTGTATAATGAGTAACATTTGAGAGTGAAGTCACATCTGGAGTAACATGATTTGTCGCACCGGAATCTGGATACCAAACTTGATCAGAGGACCGAGAGGTTAGCATAGACGAACAACACGGGCTGCACTTGTGAGAAGAAACGCCACGATCTTCTACCTGATGATAATTGACAGAAGCTGACTGATGCGAGGGACCTCCGGAATAGTTTTCATCAAATCGATGATAACAAGTCTGAACCAAATGCCCAATTTTTCCACATAACTGACACTGTGGCCGAGAGCGAGACCACCCACGACCATTCATTCGACCCCTGCCACGAGACCAGCCACGGCCATTGCCCCAAGTACTCGGCTTATACCCACGCTGATAATTTCCTGTAGACTCATGATGTGCCGAGCGATCAGGAAAAGAATCTTTTAAACGAGTAACCATATTGGCTTGTAACAGTGTTTCAGTCAACAACGCAAGTTGTCGAGTCTCGCAATCAAACAGCATTTCAGTTAAGAGGTCAAGGGTCATTGGAGTAGCAGACGCAAACACACGAATGGATTCATATTCCATCGATAAACCAGCTAAAACAATGCTAACCTGTTCTTGCTCAGTGATATGACTGCCTGCAGCAGTAAGGGCATCACTCAACGTTTTTACCTTGGCCAAATAGTCTTTGACAGAAAGATTGGCTTTCTTGATAGAATACAAAGCATGGCGCATGCTTGAAATTTTGACAGCCGACTTAGCACCAAACCGGCGTTCAATAGCTGTCCAGACATCAAAGCTGGTCTTGGCCATCGTAAGATGCACAAGAATTTCATCTGTAACTGTAGAAAGCAGCCAAGAAGCAAGAAATTTGTCCTGCTTCTTATGAAGAAGATATGCCGGATTAGCCACTAGGTGCCCATTAGAATCAGGAACAAAAGAATCAGGAATAGAAACCGTGCCGAGTACAAACCCCTCAAGGTCACACCCCTCAAGAATCAGTAAAACTTGATGCTTCCATAGCAAAAAGTTATTTTCACCGAGCTTGACTGTCTCATGTTTGGAAAAGTACTGGATGTTTGATGAAGATAAAGAATTCTGACCTTGAGAAGGGAACACCCCTTCAGTGTTGGAGGAATGCCGCGGTGTATCGCCCATGAAAATTCCTCAGGAAGCAGGATCGCAAACAAGAAGAAGCACTTTTGGCTCTTGATACCATGCCAAAGTATAACAGCGTATGCATGAAAAGCTCATTCTCATCTATTCATTAATGAGAGGGGCTTACATATTTATTACAGAGAATAGAACTAACAGATTAAGAGAAACGTTAACAACCTAACTAATTAACAGTTATTTGTTAACTCTATTTGTTAACTCTATCACAGAGACACCGTTTTAGTCCGGTTCCAGTTATATTGCAAGTTGAATGTGGCCACTCTTTGCAATCAGCATATGAATTACAGGTTGGCTCTAATGGTGGCTTCCAAGTAATTTTCACTTCAATTATACTCTTCTGTGGAGAATCATTAGTAAAGTTACTACTGCAGCTGCTGGTCACATTGAATGGTGATGATCGATTGAGCTGCAAAATTTTGCTTCCCGACAAATGCATAGCATGACAATTTACTGCTTCTTTGGCCTGCATTTCAATATCAAATATGCTTGCCTTTGGATCGACGTGGGTAACCGTATAATTGCCACTAGGTGTCTTGAAGCTTAGTTGGCCTGTATCCATATCGCAGTCGAAACTGTAGTACACAGGATCACCGCAGTTTGGTCCAGTGCTTAGGGGATAAGGGACCAAGTTTGTGCCACAAGTTAAACAACTTCTAAATATCGGTGCTGCAAAGTAGAATAGATATTGTTAAATCTGGCTTATATACGTTGATGGTAATTGTTCCTGCAAGAGGTGAAAATTGAAAATTTGCCTTTAGAAGTTGTGTGTGCTGGTGTTTTTCCTTTCTGTTCTGGTATCTTAACCTTTAGGGTACATCAGATTGGCAGGAACAACAATATGCCTTTTATGCTGCATTTCAAAATAGTAGAATTTTCTTGAAGAGATCCTTTAGCAGATTTGTTTACATCAAAGTAATATCTATCAAGTTTCTTGATCTATGCTATGCAAGCTGCCTATAGAATCTGCACTAAAGTAGCCAACAGGAAAATAGTACGGATCTATGCTTTGTGAAGAGTAAAAGTACCGATATCAGAAACTGGCACACGGACGTAGAGATCGTAACCGTCATCTTGGTCCTCCTGAATGCTTTTGAGTTCCTCTGTCCAAGTCAAACATGAAAGTTGCCTGTCATTGTTACCGGCATTTACTGTATATGCCTGGCATTGACTAGTAGTGAGGCACTCCTGCCTACAGGCTTCTTCATTATTAATAATGTATGATGATTCTGGATATTCCAATTTCATCCTTTTCAAGCTCAAGAAGTCAGTTCCATATGATGTAGAGATTCTGGAGCAACCATCCTCAAATTTCCCAGCATTCCATTTCTCTGAGATTTTAGGTTTAAAACCTGGCAAACATTTGCATGGTAACGTGCTGTTGATATTACAAGAGCCAAAGTTCCCACAGTAATTGTACCTGCTGCATCTATCTTTCGGCTCCCACCACCTCAATGACCAATCTTTCATGCCCCAATCGAACTTCCAATATTGCAATTCTCCGGTAAAATTCATAACCATTCTTTCATTTTTGTGAACTTGTGTGTCATCCTCTTTAATAGTCAAGTTGTTCACTAATTCAAATATTTTACCTGACTCCCGCCATGATCTCCAGTAAGTGATACTCTTGTTCATGACAACAAGTCGATTTGCTTGCGGATCTTGCTTGAACATGAAGTTTCCAGGTGCTGGATCATCTTCACTGGTCCATGAAGTTAAAACTAAATTTTCATCTTTCTTCATACCAAAAAGAAATGTATCTGTTGGATGCTCAAAGCTTTGCCATAGTTTTCTCTTCAACCCATCAACATCATACAGAATTAAGTTACCAGTATCATTGAGCTTCGCCATAATATTCAAACGTTTATACTGAGGTTCTGTATACCAATAAACCTTCCCTTTCTTGTCGGATAACTTGAGGCAACCATCTGCAATTTGTAAAACCCCGCTTTTATCTGAAAGCGGTGTTTCTCTATTAGCAACCCACACAACTGTTTGTGGATTGGAGGTGTACCAGATCCCTACAAATCTCTTCACAATAGAGCTTCTAGATGGGCCGAAGAACCCCAACTCAAATCTATTCTCAGCTGAAACAAGAGTTTGTCCATCAACTACACTACTTTTCACTGTTATAGTATCTCTAGCAGAGCAGCCATGAAGAGAAGACAATATGACAGAGAGGATATGAAGTCCTACTGACCACCTACAAGTTCTTACCATCATCGTCTTCTGTACAGCATGACTTTCCTGCATACCATCGCTCTAAACAATACCAACAGATATGGCCTTGACGTACAAGATAATTATCGGTGGACTAAAACGAGTCAATAGCTGAATTCCATGTCTTTGATTTGCTCTGCTACTGATATTGCTCACTTGACAGATGCTACTGACATTGACAATTACTTTCATAAATGTAGTAGCTAATGTTTCATTAATATTATTATATTTGAACAGTTTTCTGAGATGATGTTAACGTAGTAGCTAATGATGAACTTTCTCCAGTATTTTCATCTTTTTTATGTCCAATCAATGTTTCAATAGTGAGAAATAAAATTAAATATGCACTATGGGGAATCCTTGCTGCAACTGAGAAAAGCAAAGCCATCGGTCATGCAACGTTGTGCATGTATTTTTTTTATATATAATTAAGAAGTATATTAAATTTTGGCTAAGTTGGAAAAATCACGTGGTGAACATTGTCCCACTCTTGGCGTTACAGTTGGTCTCTTCCCATTATAAGTTCCACTATCTCTTTCTGGGAAAGATACTGATGAACCCGCAATTTCTAAGACATCCACTCGATATAAATGACTATTTTACTAAATAAAATAAAATAAAATAAAATAAAAAGTTTATTTTCGTATTTTATTTACAGAAATGAGTCACTTAAAACTTTATTTACTAGAATGAGCTAAAAAATTTAAAACGCAACTATGTGAAAGCGTTTACCCCATGCCGGCAAAAACGCACTAACGTGGACACACTTTGGCCTATGCTCAAACTAAATTTTCAAAAAAGATTATTTTTTAAAAAATATTATAAAAATAGATTAATTTTTTAAAAATTTACGAGAATAAACTTTTATAAAGAACCAAAATGGTAACAGTTTTTTTTTTGTGCCACCAATTAATATGGAAATAAAACTTGAGATTTGTGTATATAGAGACTCATGAATAAGTTTGCAACTTGTTTTTAGACAATTTGATATTCCTTCTTCTTTTAACTAACAATATAAAATTAAAAGTTATACTATATTTTATATTTTTTCACTTATAGAGTTTAATTTTTTTTTTTTACAAAAAGTTAATATTTGTTATATTATAAATAAAATTTTTAAACTCTATAAGTAAAAAAATTATAAAATATAAAATGAGTATGATAAAATATTAAAAAATAAATATTTAAAACATTACTAATAGTTGAGTGATTATTTTGTAAGTTTTTATAATTCGATAGCCAAATAATCATAACTAAGTGACAACTAATGTAATTTAATCTAGATATAAAATTATGAAAAATAATTATTATATTTTATGTATACTATATTTTCCTAAAAAAAAACTTATTTAACATAATTATATATTATGTGTAAATAGATTATCTATCTAGTTAAAATACAGCTGAAATAAATTTATCAGCATTCATTAGATGATGAAAATTAAATTAAAATTAGGATTAAAAAAATTAATGAGTATAGTAAAGTATTAAAAAAGAGATATTTAAAAAAAGAGATATCAATTTTTTAAAATTAAAAAAATATATTATTTGAGTACCAAAAACTCATCATTTATTTATTAATCAAACATTCATAACATAAAATAAAATAAGTAATAAAAAATATTAAAAGAATAACTTCTAAATTGAAATAATGGAAAATTATTTTAAAAATTAGAATTGCATGGATATTAACTTCAAACATTTAAAATTGAATAGAAGATTACTGCATGTACAAGTTCCGTATGTGCAATTTGTTCTCTCTTTTTTTAATAGTCATTTTGTATATGCTAACAATTCTATAATGTAACAAGATTAAAGATCTTAAAAGATAATTTTATAATATGAGAAAATGTTAACAAAATATTTAAAAAAATGAATTTATTTTGTAAAAAAATTATAAAATATAGTGTAGCATTTAATCTTATATTGTTAGTTAAAAGAGGAAAGAATCTCACATTGTCTAGGAACAAGCTGCAAACCTATTCATGGCTCGATATATACATATATCTTACATTCCATATTGCTTAAAAAAAATAAAGGAAATGAGACTTGAGTCTATATAAATATATGTTTTGTAAGTTTTATTTTCATATTAATTAGTGATACCTTAAAAATTTTAGTGTTGCCACTTTAGGTCTTTATAAAGGCTTATTCTTGTAATTTTTTTTAAAAAATTAGTCTATTTTTATAATACTTTTAAAAAATGACATTTTTTTTTTAAAATTTAGTCCGAGCATGGGGTAAAGCGTGCCCATGTCAGCACGCTTTTGCTGACATGGGGTAAAACTCGTCCTCGTAAGCGTGCTTTTTTAAAATTTTCTCTTAAAACGCTTTCACATAGGCGCATTTTAAGTTTTTTTGGCCCATTCCGATAAATAAAATTTTAAGTGGCCCATCCCCATAAATAAAATATGGAAATAGGCATTTTTTTTAGTAAAATAGTTTATATAAATGGATCTGTTGAAAAAAGGTGACATAAGTGTAATAGACCCATTTTGCCCATCCACATAACAAGTAAAAAAATAATAATAACAAAGTCCAAAAAAAAAAAGAGTCCAAGTTACAACCCAAATGCAACAGGCCAAAATTTAAAAAAAAAAATAGAAAGTTAGGGTTTCTAAAAACCCTAGCGCCACTGCCTCCACGTGCCTGGCCAGAGCGTTCGACGCCCGAGGCCTGACCACCCCTGGCTCCGCCGACCTTGCACCAAAATGGCCTACTGGCCTCGTTGACTTTCCAAGGAACCTGCAAAACAGAGCAAAAACAGAGAAAGCAACAGAAAGAACAACAGTAGCAAAAAAGGATTAAAATTCATTGTTTATTCGGCTATATAAGCCTAGCAACATATCGATGTATTTTGGACACGAAAAAATTCGAATATCAAATACAAACAGAAAGATTTTCGAATAAACACAAGAATACCGAAAGCTATAGTATTTTTTATTTATGTATTGTTATTTCTTTTTATTTTGCCTGCTTATTTTTTTAATAGAGTTTTATATATCTCTACACAAAAAAGGGGAAGAAAGTCTTACCTTTTCCGACGATCAGATGACTGTGGAACCGGAGGGCCCCCTTGCCTTTTTCGGTGACTTTCTGCCATCTTTAAGGAAAATAACCCCCATATCGAGGTTCGGGGAGCCGAAAGGGAGAAAATACCTCTTTTTCTGAATTTTCGGTCGCCGCATACTATGGTGCCGACACCGGCACGCGACCGCTGTGTCAGTGTGTACCGCCGATGGTTTGGAGGGTCGGCTTTGATTATGGCGGACAAAGAGAGGAGAGAGTTTTTGGAGAATTTTTGAAGGTTTTTTAAAACAAGTCTTAAAATGATTTTTTTTGTTGAAAATCTGGCTTAAATAAAGGCTAAAACGACATCGTTTTGACTTGGGTCTTTAAACCCTAAAACGGCGTCGTTTCATGGCAACCCGCGCGTGAACCGACCCCACTCCAAATTTGATTATAGGAATTTAATTAAATTAAATTTTTTACTATTAAATAGATTCATTAAGTCCTCGTACTATTAAAAAGAATTAAATAAGTGTAAATTAGAATAGAGTTAACCTTTATTATTTAAAAAATATTATTTAGTGTTTAATAGAGTTATTATTTTTAAAGTTTTTATGGTTTTGTAAATAATTTTTTTTGCTTGGAATTGGACTATGATTGGAAAATAATAATTTAGGACACTTTTTTTTACAATAAATATTAACACTATTACAATTTACACTTATTTTATTCTTTTTAATAGTATATGGACTAAATTGATCCATTTAATTTGATCCAATCCCTATAATGCAAGGACTTCCCATATACTTCGACCTATAAAAAACACTTGAGGTTTTTATTTTATTTTTAAATAATTTTTTTAAATTGTAGTTGCAACAAAAATGTTGGAAATTACTTTTTATCAAGATCAAAAAATAAAATTACATAATTACCTTTAGGGTATAGTCATATTTTCGAGCAAACTTCGACTTCTTTTTTATTATATTTTTTTTTACATAAACCCTAAATATTTTCTTAAATAAATTTTTTATAAATAATTATATGTGGATGTATATATTAATATATGTATGAGCTTTGATTTTTTATGTTGTTTTAAAATTATATGATGGACATTGAATGAAATATAAGAACAACATACATAATAATATTACTTTTCCTAAATGGGAATCCTAGTTTACCACAAACAAATATACATGTAAAAAAACCCCCGAAATATAAAAAAGGGAGACAGAAAACCAGATTAACAAGATTCATGTAAAAATACTGAAAATGAATAACAATAACAAACAATATTTGATGTCACAATAGCCTTCACCATCACCGGTCATCATCAAGAGTGGGAGTGATTTCAGTATTAGATTCCGCCTTACTAGACATAGAAGCAGTGCTAGAAAGTGTTATCCTTGTCACAAAAGGTGGCTGCTTCGGAATAGGAAGGCTCGCAGTTTCGTTACCCAGCAATACAACCACGTTGGACATGGTGGGGCGTTCGCTGGGTTCTTCCTGCACGCATAACAGCCCAACATGCACGCACCTCAACACCTCACTCGCATTGCAACTTGACCGCAGTGTAGAGTCCAGTAAATCCAATGCCTTGCCTTCCTGCCACAGTCTCCATGCCTGCAACATCATTTAGAATTGCTGTTGGCAAAGATATATGGATTGGGCTAGAAAGATTCTTCTCTACTTACATAAGCAATTAGGCTTGGGGTATTTTCCAACCTCATGTTCTTTTTCCCGCTAATGATCTCAAGCACCACTACACCAAAGCTGAAAACATCTGATTTTACTGAGAAAACTCCATCTATTGCATATTCCGGCGCCATGTATCCACTGCATTTTAAAACAATCTTTACGATTAGAAATGCATAACTTTCGTGTGTGTGTGTGTGTGATTTTGGGTTGAAAGTAGCTGGAGAAAGGAAACTGATTTGTCCTGCTGTAAATAAGAAAATTTGAAACTCACTATGTTCCAATTACTCTAAGTGTGCTTCCTTCAGTCTGTTTCCCTTGGATCATCCTTGCAAGGCCGAAATCAGATATTTTTGGATTCATCTCTTCATCTAGTAATATGTTACTGGTTTTCAAATCTCTGTGAATGATTCTCAGCCTGGAATCTTGGTGAAGATAAAGCAATCCTCTAGCAACTCCCAGAATGATGTTGAACCGTGTCCCCCACTCCAATTGCTGGCTAGGTGATTCATCTTCAAAGTCCCGCATCCAAGACCATAACATATATATCAGTGAGTACCCTATATATAATATATAAATGGTTTCTCTATGATTGCAAATCAAATAGTCAATCAGGACTGAATAAGACATTAGATAAGGTTTCAGAGGCTAACCAAAAATGAAAGAATCTAAGCTTTTATTGGGCATATATTCATACAGTAGAATCTTTTCCTCCCCTTTTATGCAGTAGCCTAACAGCCTTACAAGATTTCGATGTTGAAGTTTAGCAATCAATACAACTTCATTTTTAAATTCCTCCAAGCCCTGTCCTGAAACACTTGCAAGCCTCTTTATAGCTATTTCTTGACCTCCTGGAAATTTACCCTGGGTTCATATTCATATTAGCCTTTTTTTTAAGATAATAGTACCATCAAGAATAAACTACAAGAAAAAGAAATACCTTGTATACCGGCCCAAACCCTCCTTTTCCAATTTTATTTTCATCTGAGAAATTGTCTGTTGCAGCTAGTATGCTTTCAAAATCAAAGAAAGGTACGTCTATGCCTGTCCCGTCTTTTCCTTCCAAATGGCTCGACTCGATTAGCTCTTTAACCCCTCTTTCAGTGTCATACCGATGAAGATGAGCTTTTCTTTGTTTTGCTGAATTCAGAAGAAACGAACTTTGTTGGAAACAACCACCACTCATTGTTAAAAACTAACTGTATTTGGTGGAAGACACTGGATATGGATAGAATAAAAGATGCTCCACAGTCCACATTTACCTCTCGTCTTTACCATTTTTGTTCTCCACAAGTAAATAGAAAGAATGGCACACAACAGGGCCATTGCAATTGGCAGAGATACTATGAGGAAAAGAGGGAGTGTCTTGCTTTTATTATAAGAATCTCTTTGTTGTCCAGTAGCTCCTGCAAGACCAGTTCAAAATAGGTCAATAAATTTCATGCTAGGAGTGCTTCAGAGGTACCACCACTTTAGTGGCATACTGGCATGCAGACAAAAACTAATTTGCCATTGTTAGAGGCAAGTGCTTTACCAAAATCTCAATGCATGAAATTTAATCCTAACCTGGAGTACAGGTTAAACCCAAGCCATCCCATCGAAAGGCTCTATTACAGAGACACCGTTTTTGTCCGGTTCCAGTTATACTGCAAGTTGAATGTGGCCACTCTTTGCAACCAGCCGATGAATTACAGGTTGGCTCTAATGGTGGCTTCCAAGTAATTTTCACTTCAATTATACTCTTCTGTGGAGAATCATTAGTAAAGTTACTACTGCAACTGCTGGTCACATTGAATGGTGATGATCGATTGAGCTGCAGAATTTTGCTTCCCGACGAATGCATAGCATGACAATTTACTGCTTCTTTGGCCTGCATTTCAATATCAAATATGCTTGCCTTTGGATCGACATGGGTAACCGTGTAATTGCCACTAGGTGTCATGAAGCTTAGTTGGCCTGTATCCATATCGCAGACGAAACTGTAGTACACAGGATCACCGCAGTTTGGTCCAGTGCTTAGGGGATAAGGGACCAAGTTTGTGCCACAAGTTAAACAACTTCTAAATGTCGGTGCTGCAAAGTAGAATAGATATTGTTAAATCGGGCTTATATTTCAGAGTTGATGGTAATTATTCATGCAAGAGGTGAAAATTGAAAATCTGCCTTTAGAAGTTGTGTGTGCTGGTGTTTTTCCTTTCTGTTCTGGTATCTTAGCCTTTAGGGTACATCAGATTGGCAGGAACAACAATATGCCTTTTATGCTGCATTTCAAAATAGTAGAATTTTCTTGAAGAGATCCTTTAGCAGATTTGTTTACATCAAAGTAATATCTATCATGTTGCTTGATCTATGCTATGCAAGCTGCCTATAGAATCTGCACTAAAGTAGCCAACAGTCTTTGTGAAGAGTAAAAGTACCGATATCAGACACTGGCACACGGACGTAGAGATCGTAACCGTCATCTTGGTCCTCCTGAATGCTTTTGAGTTCCTCTGTCCAAGTCAAACATGAAAGTTGCCTGTCAATTTTACTGGCATTTATTGTATATGCCTGGCATTGACTAGTAGTGAGGCACTCCTGCATACAGGCTTCTTCATTATTAATAATGTATGATGATTCTGGATATTCCAATTTCATCCTTTTCAAGCTCAAGAAGTCAGTTCCATATGATGTAGAGATTCTGGAGCAACCATCCTCAAATTTCCCAGCATTCCATTTCTCTGAGATTTTAGGTTTAAAACCTGGCAAACATTTGCATGGTAACGTGCTGTTGATATTACAAGAGCCAAAGTTCCCACAGTAATTGTACCTGCTGCATATATCTTTCGGCTCCCACCACCTCAATGACCAATCTTTCATGCCCCAACCGAACTTCCAATATTGCAATTCTCCGGTAAAATTCATAACCATTCTTTCATTTTTGTGAACTTGTGTGTCATCCTCTTTAATAGTCAAGTTGTTCACTAATTCAAATATTTTACCTGACTCCCGCCATGATCTCCAGTAAGTGATACTCTTGTTCATGACAACGAGTCGATTTGCTTGCGGATCTTGCTTGAACATGAAGTTTCCAGGTGCTGGATCATCTTCACTGGTCCATGAAGTTAAAACTAAATTTTCATCATTCTTCATACCAAAAAGAAATGTATCTGTTGGATGCTCAAAGCTTTGCCATAGTTTTCTCTTCAACCCATCAACATCATACAGAATTAAGTTACCAGTATCATTGAGCTTCGCCATAATATTCAAACGTTTATACTGAGGTTCTGTATACCAATAAACCTTCCCTTTTTTGTCGGATAACTTAAGGCAACCATCTGCAATTTGTAAAACTCCACTTTTATCTGAAAGCGGTTTTGCTCTGTTAGCAACCCACACAACTGTTTGTGGATTGGAGGTGTACCAGATCCCTACAAATCTCTTCACAATAGAGCTTCTAGATGGGCCAAAGAACCCCAACTCAAATCTATTCTCAGCTGAAACAAGAGTTTGTCCATCAACTACACTACTATTCATTGTTATAGTATCTCTAGCAGAGCAGCCATGAAGAGAAGACAATATGACAGAGAGGATATGAAGTCCTACTGACCACCTACAAGTTCTTATCATCATCGTCTTCTGTACAGCATGACTTTCCTGCATACCATCGCTCTAAACAATACCAACAGATATGGGCTTGACGTACAAGATAATCATCGGTGGACTAAAACGAGTGAATAGCTAAATTCCCTGTCTTTGATGGACTTTGCTACTGATATTGCCCACTTGACAGATGCTACCGACGTAGACAATTACTTTCATAAATGTATTAGCTAATGTTCCATTAATATTATTCTCCATTATTTTCATCTTTGAACAGTTGGAAAAATCACGTGGTAAACATTGTCCCACTCTTGCCTTTACAATTGGTCCCTTCCTATTATAAGTTCCATTATCTCTTTCTGGGAAAGAATACTGGTGAACCCGCAATTTCTAAGACATCCACTCGATATAAAAGACTACTTTACTATATAAAATAAAAAAAATTATTTTTTTAAAATATTATAAAAATAGATTAATTTTTTAAAAATTTACGAGAATAAACTTTTATAAAGATCTAAAGTGGCAACACTTTTTTCTTTGTGCCACCAATTAATGTGAAAATAAAACTTATAAAACAGATCTTTATATATATCCGAAGTCTCATTTCTTTTCTTCTTCTTTTTTTAGCAATGTGATATATGAGATATGTATATGTATAGACTCATGAATAGGTTTGCAACTTGTTCCTAGACAATGTGAGATTCCTTCCTCTTTTAACTAACAATATAAAATTAAAAGCTATACTATATTTTAAATTTTTACTTATGTAGTTTAATTTTTTTTACAAAAAGTTAACATTTGTTATATTATAAATAAAAATTTTTAAACTCTATAAGTAAAAAAATTATAAAATATAAAATGAGTATGGTAAAATATTAAAAAATATTTAAAAAATTACTAATAGTTGAGTGATCATTTTGTAAGTTTTTATAATTCGATAGCCAAAAAATCATAATTAAGTAACTACTAATGTAATTTAATCTAGATATAAAAATATGAAAAATAATTATTATATTATATATATTATATGTAATTGGCCCAATTTGCTCGGGCCCGATTTAAACCAAACCAAATAAATACAACATTAAAAAACCAAATAATAATAATGTCCAAAATTACAAAAAAAGAAAACAGCCCAAAATCCACTACTAAATTACAAGGCCCAATTGGCCCAAACATTTTAACATTTCCAGAACCCCTAGAGGTTTCTGGAACCTCCTGGCGCTGTTCTCCCACACATGCGCCGCAGCCTCCAGCCCCTCCACGTCACTCCACATGCGCACCTCCATGGTGGTTTCACCTGCAAAACAGAAAACAGCACATCAAAACAGCAAATAGGAATAACAGAAAGGAAAATGTTGTATTTTTTTTATTTATTTTTGATTTTTCGGCTATAAAACGGAAAAGAAGAACCCTTGTATTCTCCTGGTTTTTTACACATACGAAATCAATACGAAAATTACAGAATAGATTAGCAAAGGTTTCTTTCTTTTCTTTATTTTTATTTTTTCTATTCGAAATTGCTTATACATATATATAAAGATTTTTGTTATTATTTTTAAAATATAGTATTAAAATAGAGTAAAGAAAAAAGAAAAAAAACTTACTGGGGGGTGTCCGACCACCGCACGCGATGGCGCCAGAACCTTCACCGGACCCTGACCGGATTAGAAAAGGAGAGGGGAGGTTGAGAGAATTTCTCTCTGTTTTTCTAAGAGTAAAGGGAAAGAATGAAATTTTTTAAAATATTTTTTTTACTTAAATAGGCTCTCTAAACGGTGTTGTTTAGGGTTGGTCACCATAGCCCTAAAACGACGTTGTTTTCCCCTTTTGGATCCGCGTATAAACCAGACCCACCAGAGAGGATCAGCGCGGTTTTTATAAAGGGGTAATTTGCGCTTTAAGTCCTTCCATTTTTTTATTTTTTTACAATTAAGTTCCTCTCATTTTTAATTTTTACCTTTAATTTTATCATGGTTTCAATTTGGTCCCCATTGAAATGCTCCATTTTGGAGGGCAGGGATATTTCTCCGTTTAGTCCCTCCTTGTTATTCACGCACTACATTCTGGTCCTCTACTTTGTTTTATTCCCGATTCTGCCCTAAAATTCTATTTAAATATTATTTTAATCCTAGACTTTTGTCTTATTACGATTTAGGCCTTTAATTTTATTTTAGTTTCAATTTAGTCTGTAATAGCCCAAAATAGGGCTTAGTCGGAATAGTGGTTTCAAGACCACAAACTCGAAGTAAAAATATTTAATTTATGAATGTTTTAGAGTCTATGACATGTGGGTGATGGTGTGCAAAATTTTGTTAAGTAATTTTTATCGATAAAGTGCCCAATTTTATTATTGGGATTAAATTGCAATAAGTTGCAAAATATGAGGTCCAAGAATCTTTAAGTATGAAATAGCTTGGATTATCAATTTGAGGTCTATAATGTGATTAAATTGTTGTGTGGAAACTTCGTTGAGAAATTTTATCGAAAAAGTGTTTAATTTGGTTAGTAGGATTAAATTGTTATAGGTGCGAAGTGTATGTTCCAGATGATAAAGGGTGTGATTGTGATGGGTTTTTAAAGTGAAGGTCCTTATGAAGAAATTAGTCCACTTATAAGTTGATGAAGGTATTTGTTTGGTATTTTTGAACTTAGTTGAAAAGAAAAAGGGCAAATTTGGAAGTTAAGTTAAATGGTAATAAGACAAAAATAGTAAAAAAAAAAAATATCATTCTTTCCTTCTTCTCCAACCGAATGTGAGAAGAAAAATGGCAGCCATGGGTGAGCTCCATTCGGCCAAGCTTCTATGGCTTATATAGGTGCGGTTTTTGTCCTGCTTTTTAATGATTTTCATATTTTTGAGATCCTCAAAGCTTAATTTGTCTATTTCTACCATTAATTTGAAGTGTAATCAAAGTTTAAAAAAATATACCCATGCTAGATAAGCATGTATTTTGATATCTAATGGTAGAATATGGATGTTTGAGGTTAGGAGAGCGATGTTTGCTAAATGATTTTTGGTGAAAACGAGTAAAACGAGTTAATCGGTAAAAGTTGTTATTGTTCATAAGTATGTGTTATAGTAAGAATTTAAAGTTGCTATAGAAGGGAAAAATGTCCAGCATGTCATAAAACATAAGAAAAAGGAATAAAGTTTAATTTTCGAGCCTAGGGGCAAAATCATAATTATGCAAAAGCTTAGGGGCAAAATTGTAATTTTGCTAAAGTTTGAGTTAGGGACTGTTTTGAGCAGTTTATTAATAGAATAAGTGAAATGTGATGTTTTAGATCCCGAAAAATGAGATTTGGACCTAGAACTGGAGGAAAATCGAAAATCGAGAAAGTTGGTAAAATGGTCGTTTCGGCATTCGAGGTAAGTTCGTGTGTTAATAATAATGCAACATCGTGCTTGAATTGTAATTTTCTATTGATATGGCATAAATTGTATGATTTAATATGTTTAGGAGAAGTTGATGTATGATATGGAAAATGTGATGTTGGTTGTGTTATGTGAAATTGAATGGCAAAATTAATGTTAAATGAATTGAATTTTAAATTAATATTACATGGGTTGTATGAGTTGCTACACAAATTGCATGACTGACGAGATTTCAGCAAGTAAGTTCATATGGTTGAGTTTACATGTTTATTAGTGAATGATTGAATGATATAATGCGTTGTTAAATATGAATTTGCTTTGTGGGATTGTGAAAATTATGATAAAATGGAAGAATAAATGCGGTAATTCAAATTAGGAAAAACGCAGAATTGAGTACGTTCGTATCGTGACATGTGATGAATTGACGGATAAGACCGTGGTTAATCCATGGCAAAGTGTGAAATGTAGGTATGGTATCATCCATACTGAGTTATGAAATGTAGGTATGGTATCATCCATACTGAGATATGAAATGTAGGTATGGTATCATCCATACTGAGTTGTGAAATGTAGGTATGGTATTAACCATACTGAGTTAAGAAATATAGGTATGGTGTTTCCATACCGAGTTATGAAATGTAGGTATGGTATTTCAATGAGGAAAACCATACTGAGTTGTGAAACGTGGCACTGAGCAACGACGTACTCAAATTCGTAAGACGTTTCCTAATTTGATAATAAGTAATACAAAAAGGAGTGAATCAAATGAAAGAGATTGAGTGATTGTTAATGTTGAGCTCAATTATGTGTACAAGAGAGTTATGAAATGGTTTTGGTCACATGTATAGTACTAAGTGCAGGCTACTATATGTACCAGATATAGCTTGGCTACAAGGGTGGTACCATGTGTAGGCCACCATGTATCTCACATTATCATTACGATGAGTTCAACGGAAAATTGACCAAGTGTAATTGAAAATGATCATGTTATGAATAAGTGCAAGTGTGAATGTGACCAATTGAGAAAAGTGGCAAATGTATGTATGAACAATATGTTCAATATGTAATCGGAAATTGGAAAGATTGGTATAAGCAAGTGAAGAACACAACTAAAGCGAAAAAGAGCAAACATTTACAATAGAACTGCTTTGGGCAGTAGCAGTGACGTAAATTTGCAAAATCACCAAAAATAGTAGAAATTGAATTGTAAGTTGGATGAGATATTGATTTAAAGCTTATTGAGTCTATTTTCATATAAAAGAAAAATAGAAAACAAATGATTTGTATATTTTGAGATATTTGAATTTCGGTGAGACTGGTTCAGAATGATTACGTGATCCCCTGCTCTGCATTTGAAAAATTATTAAAATTCGTACATAAATAATTATGAGATATAATTTATATGCCTGAAATCCTGAATGAGTCTAGTTTCAATTGAACAAAACAAGTCAGAGTAGTTGAATGGTGAAACAGGGGAAACTTTAATGAATAAACTGTACCAATTGGCTAAGCCAAAAATTCTGAAAATTTTATGGTAAGAAGATAAATGAGTTAAGTTTCAGGGAAAATTAACGGATCTTAATTTGGAGTTCTGTAGCTCCAGATATAAATTATTTAATGACTATGACTCAAGGAAACAGCTTAACTAGAATTTGAATGAATGGAAAGAATATGAAAATAGCATGTTATCGTATTGCTTATTATTTTCATGCGAGCTTACTAAGCGTAAAGCTTACTCCCTCCTTTCCATTCTTTTAGTTTTGTTAGGTCAGCTCAGGGTTGGAGATCGTCGGTGGCAGCATCACACTATCGAGCCATTATTCTAGGAGTATTGGCATGTATAAGGATTTAGTTTTTCTATGACAGATGTTGTTGTGATTAGCCAAATGTATTAGCTTATATTGATTTGTTAATTACAGCCATGAGATGTGGCTTATAATGATTTTGGCTCGTAAGCCTATTTGTCCATAGTATAAGTGATTAAATAGATGACAATGTCAAATGCATGTGTCTGAAAAGTTTTAAATTTTGGGCGAAATTTGGTAACCCGGTTTTGTATGATTGTGAATTTTAATTCCGATAATGCCTCAAACCCTATTCTGGTGTTGGATACGGGTGAGAAGTATTACATAGTCCTTTTTAGTTAATATTATTATTATTATTATTATTATTTTACTATCGTTATTCATGTATTATTGTTACTATTATTATTATATATTATAATTATAATTATTGTTATTGTTGTTGTTAAATTGATATTTTAATGTTAAATATTTATTTTTATTTTTGTTTACTTTTTTTAAATAGATTCTACTTATTTTTTATTTTATTGTTATTATTTTCATTATGATTATTTATTTATTATTTTATATCCTTTTATATATGCTTTCAAATATTAGAACATTTATTTTATTATTTTCACTACTATTATCATTATTATTATGATTATTATTGCTCTTAATTATTTATTTTACTATTATTATTCGTTTATTAACATATTTTCATTACAATCTATTATTATTATTGTATTATTGTTATTATTATTATTATTTATTATCTTTGAACTATTGTACATAGTATTTATTTATTCATTGATTTACTATTAGCTTTTATTTTTGTTATTATTTTATTTTATTTATTTGTTTATTTATTTATTTTTTTACCCACTATTTTATATAGATTGTTTGTTTTAGCTCTTATTTTATTGTATTTTATTTTTGCCTTTGTTATTGTTATTTATATTATCGCCCTCATTTTTATTCTATTATGCATATCGGCACTCTAATTCATTTTCCATTTTACTACGATCGTATTACATTTTATCCGATGCATTAAAATTTTTGTTTTAAAATAAGCAAATACTTCGCGTTTCAAGATTCGAAAGAAATCGTACCCTAACTTACTGGGTTTCGATTTTCTCATCGAGTCTAAAGAACCGATTATTTTTTAATCAAAGCATATAAGTTAAATAAAAATTTACTCTCGGGAATTCAAAATTGTTATGTCCTAACTTACTGGATGTGACATTTTGTTATCTCGAAGTAAGAATTTCTAAAAACAAAGGTCATATTCTATATTTAGAATTTTGAGAAATTGTGCCCTAACTTACTGGGTTCCGATTTTTCATTTGACCCAAATGACCGAATATCCTTTTCAAACTTAAATGCACGAGTTTTAAAGGTCAAAAGACAAGCTTAGTTTCGAGGATTCGAAATGTCGTGTCCTAACTCACTGGGCATGACATTTTACTTCTTCGAAATAAGTGAGTCTCAGCATCCAATTTAACTTATTCAAGTTTTTTCCTTAAACAAAGAGGATCGTATTTTAAAATTTTTTCAAATTTTCGACATTAAGACGTTAATCAATCAATTCGGTACCAATTTTGGGCGTTACGAGGGTGCTAATCCTTCCTCGTGCGTAACCGACTCCCGGACCCGTTTTCTCGAATTTTGTAGGCCAAAATCATCGTTTTAATAAATTAAAATGTTTTAATGATCAATCTCAAGGTGACCCGATCACACCTAAAAAAAAGATTGGTGGCGACTCCATTTTCATTTTTCAAAGTCGACCCTCGTTTTCCAACAAAAAAATGGTTTCGACATTATATATTTCTATAAAAAAAATTATTTAACATAATTATATACTATGTTTAAATTGATTATCTATCTAGTTAAAATACATCTGAAATAAATTTATCAGCATTCATTAGGTGATGAAAATTAAATTAAAATTAGGATTAAAAAAATTAATGAGTATAGTAAAATATTAAAAAAATAAATATTTTAAAAAAAAGAGATATCAATTTTTTAAAATTACAAAAAAAAAATATTATTTGAGTACCAAATACTAACCATTTATTTATTAATCAAACATTCATAATATAAATAAAATAAATAATAAAAATTATTAAAAGTATAACTTCTAAATTGAAATAATGGAAAATTATTTTAAAAATTAGAATTGCATAGATATTAATTTAAACATTTAAAATTGAATAGAAGATTACTGCATGTACAAGTTTCATATGTGCAATTTGTTATATTTTTTTTAATAGTCATTTTGTATATGCTAACAATTCTATAATGTAACAAGATCAAAGATCTTAAAAGATAATTTTATAATATGAGAAAATGTTAACAAAATATTAAAAAAATAAAAATTGTTCTGTAAAAAAATTATAAAATATAGTATAGCCTTTAGTCTTATGTTGTTAGTTAAAAGAAGAAGTAATCTCACATTGTTTAGGAACAAGCTGCAAACCTATTCATGACTCTATATATACATATATCTCACATTCCATATTGCTTAAGAAAATAAAGGAAATGAGACTTGAGTCTATATAAATATATGTTTTGTAAGTTTTATTTTTATATTAATTAGTGATACCTTAAAAAAATTTAGTGTTGCTTGGGTTTTTATAAAGGCTTATTCTTGTAAATTTTTTAAAAAAAAAATTAGTCTATTTTTATAATATTTTTAAAAAATGACATTTTTTTAAAAAATTTAGTCTGAGCATGGGGTAAAGCGCAGGGGCGAAGCGAGAACATTTTTTTAGGGGGGCCAGATGAAATTTTAATTTTTTATAGTTTATATCTTTATAATTTGTAAAGGATTAAATTGAATTTTTATAATTTTAGGGGGGCAAAGTGTAATTTTACCTTTACTAATTTAAAATTTTTAAAAAAATTTAAGGGCCTAAATAGTAATTTTACATTTTAGGGGGGGTCGGGGCCCATGCCAGCCCCCCTGGCTTCGCCCCTGGTAAAGTGCGCCAATGTCAGCACGTTTTTGTCGACACGGAGTAAAGCGCGTCATCGTCAGCGCGTTTTTCTAAAAATTTCCCTTAAAACGCTTTTATTTAGGCGCGTTTCAAGTTTTTTTTTACCTATTCCGGTAAATAAAGTCTTAAGTGGCCCATTCTCGTAAATAAAATATGGAAATAGACATTTTTTAGTAAAATAGTTTATATAAATGGATTTATAGAGAAAGGGTGACATAAGTATGATGTTATTGAATACAAATAAATACAAGTGTCAAACAGGAAAGAATGCACATCTAGTAAATTCTTACATTATAAAATAATCAATTTGATATACATATAGATATAGTCATGCAATGTAGGCAGTCATCGGCCTTCTTCCAAGGTGGAGGTGGTAAGCTCTGTATTCCATATCTGGTTACCGGAAGAAGAAGCTGTGCTTAAAAGAGACCTTCTTACAACATATGCAGGCCTTTTTGGGATTGGAAGACTTGGTGTTTCGATCCCCAGCATAAAAAGCACATTCGACATGGCGGGACGGTCGTCTGGGTCTTCTTGTACACATAAGAGCCCAACATTGACACACCTGATGTATTTGTATGCGTTGCAGGATTGACGCAATGACTGCTCCGCTAAATCCAGAGCCCTCCCTTCTTTCCATAGCTTCCAAGCCTGACACAGTTCAATGTCGAATTAAAACAAGAGCAAAGATAGTGATCTCCAAGCATGAATAATCAAAGATTGATGCTTACATAACCTAGGAGGCTTAAGGGTTGTTCGGCTTGATAAAATCCGGTGTTCCTTTTTCCACTGATGGTTTCAAGCAATACCACACCAAAACTGAAAACATCTGATTTTATCGAGAAAAATCCATCAAGTGCGTATTCTGGTGACATGTAGCCACTGTATGATAATAAGTAGTTGATTTGATCAAGACTTGGACATTAAAAGAAATTTGCTATTTGGTTCAAACAATCAAGGCTGCTAAAAACTTACTATGTACCGACTACTCTCTCTGTGCTTGCCTCTATTTGTTTGCCTCCAAAAATTTTAGCCAAGCCGAAATCAGAAATTTTCGGGTTCATCTCTTCATCTAGAAGAATATTGCTTGTTTTTAAATCTCTATGAATAATCCTCAGCCTAGAATCATGGTGGAGATAAAGCAGTCCTCGAGCAATTCCCAAGATTATGTCGAAGCGCTTTTCCCAGTCCAACAACACGCATCGCGATCGATCTTGCAATGTTATCATGCACTTTTTAAGTATTCTTAAGCTTACTATATAATTGGAGAAAGACAAACCCCGAAAAGTGTAAAAATTTCAGGTTTAGAAGCTAACCGAATATGAAGGAATCCAAGCTTTTGTTGGGCATATATTCGTAGATTAACATTTTCTCGTATCCTTTAACACAATAGCCGAGAAGTCTGACGAGATTACGGTGCTGAAGCTTGGCAATCAAAAAAACTTCGTTCTTGAATTCCTCTAAACCTTGGCCCGAACCTCTTGAGAGCCTTTTTATAGCAATTTCTTGTCCTCGTGGAAGCTTACCCTGAGTAATGAGAAAAGAATTTCAGGTAATGCAACCCTGTAAGAATTGATATAACAGGGCCATACATAGCCAGTATTACCTTGTAAACAGGTCCAAAGCCACCTTGTCCAAGCTTGTTTGCTTCGGCAAAGTTATCTGTGGCAACTAATATGCTCTCCAGATTGAAATATGGTACATCTATGTCTTCTTTATCATCTTCTTTGAAATCATCTGAATTTATGAAATCTAGGACACGTCTCGCGCTGCCGTACAAGCTAAATTCCAGATTTCCTGGGTTGTAAATCCCAAAATTAAACTCTTTTGAGAATTAAAAAAAAAATTATCAAAAGACCTGCTCTTAGAGTTATGAGCACTGACTACCTTGTCTATTGGGCATTCTTCTCCTCTTATGGTTCCAAGCAAAAGCGACGCACAAGATGAACAGCATAGCCGTAGCGACCCCTAGGATGATTAAATACGCAGGCGTCTTTTTCTCTAAAGGTCCTGGACGTTGTTGCAAGGTAGCTTCTAGTAGAGTGGAGAACGATATAAATGGTAAGTAAAGTGTGTTCTTTATTTTTTTTCTAACATGAAAAGCAGGCAGTTATAAATTACATAGAATTTCATCAACTGTTTCCCTAGTTTAAACCATAAAAGAATATATTAAGGCAAATTATAACTTCGTCAGTTCTGACCTGCACTGCAACTGACTTTTGATGAATTCCATAGAAAGGGTTGATTGCAGGTGCATCTCTTTTTTCCATCATCTGCCACTTTGCAAGATGAGTTTGGCCAATCATTGCAGTCTTTAAATGACCTACAAATTGGCTCTGGCGGTGGTTTCCACCGAAGTTCTACTTCATAAAACCATTTATTCTCTCCGAAAGAATCTGTACTGAAATTATTCTTGGCAACATAAACATTACACCCACTCACGAAAAATGGAGATAGCCGAGGAAGCCGCAACAACTTTTCTTTTGAATCCCCTGGCCTGCATTTTTCAACTTGGATGGAAAAGCTTTGTGTCTCCTGATTGATGCTACTAACTCGATAGGTTTGACCATTCGCATTGAAGCTAACCAGGCCAGTGTCATTTTCAGCATGGCAGTTGAATTTGAAGTACTTCAGATCACCGCAACTCGGTCCAGTGCTAAGAGGGTAGGGAATAATGTTAGTGCCACAAGGCCTACAAGTCGTGTTTCCTGAGGTTGCAATAGTGAATATTGGCTTAGCTAAATTCAGTTATAAACACATACAGCTTTCTTCGCTTATAACAAAATGTAGGACTGGGGTACCTGAAAGGTGCACACGGAGATAAAGATCGATGCCTCCATTTGCATACGACTCCTGACTGTTTTTGAGGTCATCAGTCCAAATGGAGCAAGTAAGATTACCTTCAGAACTCCTTAGATAGGTTTCTTTTTCAGCAAATGAATATGCCTGACAGTGGCAGGTTTCAAGGCACTTATCCCTGCATTCATCTGTGTCATTGACATCAAATTCTGAATATGCCTTTTGCACTTTCATCATGCTTAATTTCAAGAATTCCTTGCTGTGTTGGCCGCACACTGGATATTCTCTTATGCACCCTTCCGAAAAGTCTCCTTTATTCCAGTTCTCCTGTGACTGTGGTTTGAATCCAGGTAAACATTTGCAGGGTACCCTGTTTTTGTTATTGCAGCTACCAAATTTATCACAAGCATCAAACACGCTACATCTGTCCCTTGGCTCCCACCATGTCAAAGACCACTTATCTGTTTGATTATCCATCGTGAAAAACCGCAGCTTTCCATCCGAACCCATCACTAATCTGGTGTTGTTGTAGTCGTGGCTTTGGTTTCGGGTTTGCCTGTCACTACAATTTCCCTTTAGACTAAAGAGCATCGAACAACTTACTCCTGTTTTACTGTTACTGGTATTCAGAAGCATAAGGGAAACAAGAGGCGAAATCACATCATCCCCAATGGACGTTCCAGATAACCCGCTTTTCCAATACGGTAACAATTTATTGTTAGTGATGATGTACTCGTCTTTTCTGTCTGCATCTTGCCGGAAACTGAAGAGTCCTGATGCAGGGTCAAGTCGACTTTTCCATGAGGTCAACTTCAACTTGTTAATCTTCATACCAGGAAGGAACGTATCGGTAGGATGATGAAAACTTTGCCACACCACGCTCGTTGAGAAATTATCAAGACCTTCACTCAAAATCAGATTTCCAGAATCCAAGAGCTTCAGCGACATCGTAGAAGGAGATGAAATGCCTACTAGAGCGGTCAACTTTTCTTGACGGTTCCTTTTATCGGAGAGCATGAGGTTACCATCATCGCCGATGCCGAAAACCCAGGTCGTGGAATTAGACACTGGTTCATCCCTGTTGGCAACCCACACAATTGTCCTTGGTTCCAGGCCGTTATAATACCAGATCCCAACGTAGGAGCTTCCATTGTTGGGAGTGAAAAACCCAAGTGCGAATTTCTCACCCGCAGATATAAGTGGCCCTTTCGAGCTATTAAGTGGGTTATCAAACGTTATGGTGTCTCTTGCAAAGCAGCAGTCGAGGCAAAAGTATAAGAACAACGAACACAATGAGAAGCTATGAAAGAACATGCGATTTGCAGAGTTTGAAATGAAGAATAAGCTGAAGACTCTCTTGCTACCACTCAAGGACGCTATTGCACAATACAATGAGCGCTGTATATTTCTCATTTGTCCCAGTCTGATCTTTATAAGCCTAAGACTGTAGCACGTTGACCCCGCCGAGTCTCGTAGTCAATCCCCCGCCACATTCAAGGCTTAGTTTAGTGATCTATCTCGAGCTTAAAAATTCAACAAGAAATTCCAATCATGTGACAAATTAATAAAGGTTTTCAGCAACCAAAAGTGATGCTCTTGGGAATAAAGGTTCGAAGACGAAATTATTAGAATTAACTATAAACTCGAAGATGAATCATAAAATCAATAATATCAAAAGGTAATAATAATAATAACAATATAGGTTTCTAACAAAAAATTGAGAATACGGAATACTACTTTAATGGAATAAAAAATTATTCATGCATGTATGATAATAGTAAACAAATAAAATGTAAACCACGTGTTTTGTATACTTGACAAAAATTTATTTACGAGTGTCGTATTTGGAGATTTTGCCCTGCCCTGCCATACTTATATTTGATGTTTCTTTTTTATTTGAAATATAGTAAAATTTTTAGTTAATATTAAAATGATTATGTTTAAAAGTTTTTTTTTTAATATTTTTTTAAAAACAATTCGACATTTATGGGTGTTTGGTTTTTTTTTATGTATATTTTAATCATTAAGTATTTCGAGCCTAAGATTTCTGATAATTATAAAAAAGTTAATATAGTACAGTATTGAAGATCTTAACCTGGAGTTTGGCTCCGTTTTCCTTTTAAAAAAATAACAACAAACAAATTTAGGGTCTGTTTGTTTGGCAGTAAAATATTTTCTGGAAAATGATTTCTGGAAAATGGTTTACTTTTCTAGAAAATGATTTACCAGAAAATATTTTTTGGTGTTTGGATGAATCTGTGTAAAATATTTTCTGTTTGTTTGTGATTTCAAAATGTTTTACTGGAAAAGTTGATTTTACATATATATTAATAAATTTATTTACATATTAATATTTTTTATATTTTAAATTGTTTTTACATATATTGCAATGATTTATTTATTATAAATAAATTAGATTAAATATATAATAATACTGAATTATTAAGTTACATTATTAACCGTCATATTGAAAACAACCAAAGTCAAATAAATTATTTGTAATTGTGTTAAAAAAATAAAAAAAGGATTGAATAATTATAAATTAGTTTCCAATTCACAATTAAACTAGAAATATTATCCAAATGCATAATTAGTAGCACACCACATAATAACAACATTGTCACATTGTCCAAGTGCATAACTAAATATTACACTACATAAAAGTATCAATATCTTCAACCTTGAGCAAATTTTTGAAGCCAAATTTTTTTATGCTTCTTACTTTTAACTAGAAAAGCTTTAGCTTCGGATTCATGACTCACTAAATAATCAAACACAGAACACAGGAAGTCATCATCAAATCCTTCGTCCTCTATCGACATCACCTGTTCGTAAAGCTGTGGTGTCTTATCCGCAGTAAATTGTTCCAAAGCATTAGCAATTTTGCCAAGTTGTTCACCCACAAATTTAATTTGTTCATCGACGACACTTTCTTGAACATTTTTTCTTTTACGTTTGGATGTGCCAGATGAAGATACATTTGTTCTTACCTCTTCAGCCTCTTCATTGTCGTAGTCTACAGGCACTGAATCTTGATTACCATCATCCAAATCTATGTCAGCAAATGTTCTGGCAAAACTCCTGCATGCCATATCTTTGCCAACAACCAAAGCCATTTCATCATAATGATCAATGCTTTTATTCAAAAATGGTTCATACTTCTTGTGTGCCTGTTGGATATTATACACAATTAGAATAACAAGTAAAAAACATTTGAAATAAGCTTAACATATATATACATATATTACCATCATCTCTTTGCATCATATGTTGCTCTATCACATGTGATCATTTTCATGTTATCATCCCATCCAAACCACTTTCACCTCGAATTTTGCATATAATCACCATCGATTTTTTTACATCCTCAAATGATTTTCCACATGTTTCGCATCGCATTGGACTTGAAATCTTTCGAAAATAACCCGACAACTCGATTAATAGAAGCGCTTTGAAAGCATTAGAAGGCTTATTTCCTTTCTCGGGCCTCTCTCTACTAGAATTTCAAGAAAAACATGTTCCATCGGTTTGTCCACAGAATTACTTCGAGGTCCCTTCTTTGTTGCCCTTGCCCATTCTACATTAATAATTGTCATTGTCAATCATTTCAATATCCAACAACCTCAAAACATAATAAATTCAATATCTAACAAGCTTAAAACATAATAAATTCAATATCTAATAAGCTTAAAACATAATCAATATCTAACAAATTCAAGACATAATAATTTTAAAACCCAACAAACTAAAATTGCAATATCATTATCCAACCAACATTAACAAAAAAAAAACAATTTACTAAAACATACATAACATAGAAACAATAACCTTAAGCCCTAAACCTACCTAATATTTCTATCCATATAATCAATCCACATAGTTTGTGCAATTTTGTCTCTCTTAGCAGACCATTCTCTTGCTTCTTCTCTTTCTTCTCGCTCCGTAAGAGTTGGTATTATCAAATCAGACTCAGACTCCTCGTATAATCCTTGATTAAGTAAATCACTAGGATCAGCTCCCATTATATGATTATGAATGATACAACAAGCCAAAACTATATCTACTTGAGTTTGAAAATTCCAAAATGGCTCAGCATCTAATACACGAAACCGTTTCTTTAAAATCCCAAAAACACGTTCAACAGTGATTCGTAATGATGAATGACGAAGATTAAAAAGTTCCTTTGCATTTTCAGGCCCTTGAGCACTAAACTCTTTTAAATGATATCGGACACCACAATATAGAGTAATATATCCATTTCGAATGCCATATCCAGCATTAGCAATATAATATTTACCTACAATTTTACAGAACACAATTAATACTAATAAACTATGAGCTTACTAGAACTATTTGGTATTTAATGATAATTATTACCTTCCGAAATTCTTAATCCTCCTGGGCGTGAAAGTGCATCACTTAAAATACGAGAATCATGTGCACTACCTTCCCAACCAGCTAGAACATAAGAAAATTTCAAATCAAATGTAATGGCAGCCAATACATTTTGTGTTGTCCCCCCTTTACGGCTATGAAATCTTCCTTGAATACTAAGTGGAACGGATGCACGAATATGAGTTCCATCTAATGCTCCAATAAAATCTTTAAAATAAGGATAAAATCTTGGATTGTTTCTGATTTCACTAGGAGTTGACTCATCAGGTAATCTAATAACTAGTTTATACAATTTCAAAATAGCTCTCAATACAACCCTAAAGTAACAGGTGAACTGCTCTCGGTTGATCTATAATATCTAGATTCAATCACTCAAACCTTACATTATGACCAATTATATGTAAAAATATAACTACTTGCTCCCTAATATTGACAGACCTAGATGATTCTAACAAATTATTCCTACTAAGAATATCACACAAATTAAAAAAGGCGGTCGGTCTCATCCTTATCATATCAATACAATGTTGGTCACCACTATATAAAATACTATTAATATAATTTTCTCTTTCATAATCTCGATTCACACGAGGATGAGAAGCAATTTCCTTCCTACTTTTTAATTTTTTAATCCAAAGAGCCCCAAAAGCTAAAACTGAAGCTACGACTCCGACAATTGTATTTTGATCTTGATTACGATCCATCTACACAAATATGCCACACACAAAAAATCAATTTTAATACAAAAAAGATGCAACATTTTCATAAGATCACATATATGAAAAGTTACCATGACTAAACTGCATACATACATATCAAGCTAATTATAATTGCATTAATAATTTTTTTAAGCACACATATATGCATAAGACAATAGGTTGATTAACATTTAGGGCCATTTAAGTTTAAGTTTAAGTAAAATTAAATAATTTAGTCAAGCATTAATATGTTCTAGTTAATGTATTTGTGTTAACCATAGCTAAATTTAATGTCTTGTTTAAGACTTTATTAAAATTGTTTAGCTTAGTTTATGTATTAATTAGGGTGTCTAAGTTTTATTAATATTTGTTTCAATTTGAACATTAAATTGGTTCTTATATTTTTTCAGTGTAGCTGATTGGGGAACAACAAAGCTATGGGATTGGATTAAATAATACATGCCCATCATATTATATTTTCACAATTTTTTTTCCATATCCATGCTTGACCATGTGAAAGAAAAGAAAACCATGTTCCACAACTATAGTGGACGGCAATACAAACCAATTGCCCTTGTCTTGATTTATTTTTCATGTTTCTTTAATGTTTGCCCATACCTTCATGATACCAACGTGACCATGACCACACTCCCATGTCTTTCAAAGTTTCTTTAATGTTTCTTTAATGTTTCCATGTTTCTTTAATCTTTATAGCCCATGCTCCCATGTCTTCAAGCTTTCCAACGTTAAACATATTCTCTAAGCATGGCCAATATTCTCTCAACATTAAAACATATTACCAAAGATAGAGAACAAGGATGAGACAACCATCCTGGAGAGCTTGAAGCCAGGATGCAATCGGACAAGGTTTCGGTGACGATGGAGACCCAGGCCTTGGCGGCATTTTTTGTAATATGTTCATGGTTGCATTTTTTAATAGTTGACAATGAAAGTTGTTTGATCTTTTAGTATTTAATAATAAGATATACTTATGCATGAATTTGGGTTTCTTATGCTTATTGGAAGAAAAAGAAAATGCTCAAATGCAAAATCCCTTTGAGTTTCTTATGCTTATGTGAGTTCAGTGTCCATCTGATTTGTTGTATAATTATAAAAACAGAGGGCAGACATCTTTTTTAAAGTTAGAGGACCTAAATTCCTCCAATTCCATTTTGTTATTATAACATAATTTTTGGTCTTCTTTTGTACTTTTCTTACCGAGTTTGTGCTTTTAACTAGTGACACTAGCTCAATTAGGCACATTCTATATAGTATAAATAAATACTATTTATAACAATTTTTTTTTCCGAGTATGTATTGATGTTTTGATTCTTGCTTCACCTATGCTTGTGCCTTAAATGAATAAAACATTGAGGATATTATCAATAGAATTTTACTTTTTCTTCTCTTTGTGGTTAAGACAAAGCGGATGACAGTGATGAAGATGGGCATATTCTTCTTTTTTGTAAAGCTGGTATGAAGATACCAGTAAGTATATGAAAGCTTTTGAAGGGTAAATTTCAACTTTGTTTGATTTGGTATGATTGTTATGCGAGAATTCGGAAAGAGGAAAAGAGCAAAAAGTAACGGGAAGGAAATGGAGAAACCTAAAGAAGTGGTTCATGTCGAGCTAGAAGAGGTCAAGCTAATTGTGATCCACAGGTTTAGCGACAAATTGAGACAGTGATAAAAGACGAAACCCCTAAAAATTTAACCCCTAACACATCCAAATTTCAAAAACTTGCGAAACCCACCCAAACTTGAGCAGAAATTTACCCGATGAAGATGAATCAACAAAGAAGAGGAGGAGAGATGATGAACCAACGAGAGAAGCCGAGAGGCGGAGATGATGAACCAGCAGAGTTCTTAGGGTAAAGAGAGTGATGAACTGGGCTTTGGAAAATGTCTTACCGTTTAGAAATTGGTAAGACGTTTTTGAATTATGAAATGAATTTACAGTGTTTTGGAAAATGTTTTCCTTGGGAATTCATTTTCCAAACAAACAAACACTGTAAAATGGGGAAAATGTTTTCCGGAAAACATTTTCCCCCTATCAAACAGACCCTTAATTAATTTTTTGTCTGCTCTCTGTAGCACACTCTATTTGCTCGCTGTAGCACGTCCTGTTTTCTTTTCTTGTTGCCGTTCTGTCTCTTTGTTTTTTTGGGTGGTTTATCTATAGTGTGAAGCTATTGCCATGAAGGAAGAGTTGGCTGAGCTGAATATTGAAGATAGAGAAGAAAAAGACGCACTGGTATTGTCTAGGGATTTAAATTGCAGTTGTGGTCGCGTTTTCGGTTGTGTTGCGTTTATCGCGGTTGCGGACATAACGGATATTATTGCAGTCACTATGGGTATCACGGTCGTGAATTTTTTTAAAATTTGCACAACTTATTATAAAATATAATAATTATAATTATATCCATACCCATACCCAAGCCCAAATAAATACACAACATTCATAAAATTATTAATTAATTTATTATATGATGTCTAATAAATTGTTTCCTAATAAAAGGATAATTTTAAATTTTAAAGACATAAAAATTAATATTATACACTTATCCATATTTAATATATTATCTAATTTAATTTAATTATAATAAAACATTTAAAAACAAGTAACGGATTGTTAATTTATTGTTTGTTTTCTTTCCAATTTTCAAGGCACCGATTGAGTAGCCAATAAAGGTTAGGTTTCTGTTTTACTCTTTTATAAGTTATAACGTTAATGAAAAAATAAAAAAATAAAATGAAACGGCAGAAGCAGAATCGTTCTACCTCTCTGTTCTAAAAAAAGTCCCTAAAGGCTAAAGGTTTTTTTGTTCCCAAATCCCTAAAGGCAGAAGCAAAATCGTTCTACCTCTCTGCCTTCTCCAATCTCCAGTTCTCCCTTCATGGGAAAAATCAAGACTCCAGACCAGAGTTTTCATCCCTAAGTCCCCAACCCTGCTTTCATCGTTTAAATAAAATATCTATAGTTTCTACACTGCTGCAGATTCAAGACATGCAAGCAAGCGAAGCAAGAATCAAGAGTTCAAGAAGACAAAATTTCAGGTAACTCTACTACTTACTTGAAAATAATCAGAGAATCTCGTTCACCTGCTAGCTGTGTGTGTTCTTCACTTGTTTACCGAAAATGAGAAATAGACTTTCATTTTCATATTTTCTATTACTTTTAAGTTTTGATTTTTGAATGTGATTGCTTTTTCTGTTTATTTACAGTTCTTCTTACTTTTCTTGATTAAAAATTTCTGATTTTGCAGGTAGGGAATATATTCCCTTTTGTTTTTACCCTGCTTCTATTGATTTCTATTTAGGATATATGTATTTTTTTTAAAATTTAATGTAACAAAAAATAACGGGAGTAGCGGCCCGTTATTGCCGCAATTGGCCGTTACCCGTTAAATCGCGACCGCGATCAACCGCTATCGGTGTGACTCCACTTCACACCGCTATTTTTAGCAATAGCGGTTTCAGACGGCGCCGCTACCGCTATATAGCGGCCGCTATTAAGATATCGGACTGTTATTTGAAACCTTGGTATTGCCGATTGATTCGGGGTTACAAAAATTGGCTTATGAACATTGTTTGGTTGGTTGTTTTCTAACAGCAAGTATTATTCATTATCAAGCAATGAAGAATACAATAACTAATTTGTGGCATCTGTTAGGTGGGGTTCATATATCATATCTAGGTGTAAAGAGGTTTTTGTTCAAGTTCTTCCATGAAATGGATATGGAGCGGGTGGTATAGGGATCTCCTAGGACATTTAATAATCATCTATTGATTATCCACCAATTAGGGAAGAATGAAGATCCACTACAAGTCCTATTAGTTTTTCCTTATTTTTGGGTGCAAATCCATGATTTACCTCCAGTTTTTTTTTTTTTGGAGTTTGTGGCCATACAATTGGGAAATTTTTGGAATTTGATTCTAAACAGATAAATCGTGGGGTGAGGAGTTATCTAAGGATCCGAGTAAAAATTGATGTAAGAAAGCCGCTAAAGAGAAGGAAGAAGATAGTGCTTCAATCATCAAAATTCATTTATGTGAACTTCCGATACGAGAAACTTACTCTTTTTTGCTTCTTATATGGTTGTTTGGGTCACAATTAAAAGCTTTGTCCGGTTTGATTGCATCGGGGGAGATATTTCAAAATTTGGGTGGGATTTTTCTCTAAAAGCATAGTTGAAGAGAGCAACAATAGTGAATAGTGTATGGCTGCATGAGGAAATGGGTGATGCCTCTAAGGATAGTTTTTGGAATGTGCAAAGATCAAAGTGTAAAAAAATGGGTGATTTGTGGAGTAATACAAATACGGTGTTGGGTTTTAATATGAAAGGATATCCATATCATGATTCGGGGAATCAAATTTGCACTTATGATAGATTAGGCTGAATTAGCATTAAGCATGTTTTTTTAAAAAGATCCAATTGTGAATGTGAAAGGAAAGAAAAGGCCTAGAATAGTTTTAGTGGTTCCTAATGTTTCAGAATTGGCTGATTCGATAGGAACCTTGGCTGAGCAAAATGCTCTTTATAATCAATTATCGGTGGCTGCCAAGGGGTAGGCTAGCCGGGCGTAATGAAAACTGTGCGTTGGAATGTCCGCAAATTGGGGAGTATGCAGGCTATTCAAATATTTCAATTTATGTTGAAGGCTATTAATCCCCAAATTGTCTTCTTGATGGAACGAAACTAGATGAAAAAAGAATGGAGATGGTTTGACAAAAATGTGGTTTTAATAATGGGTTGGATGTTACTACATATGGTTCTAGGAGGACTTAGTTTGGCATGGAATGGTAATGATTTGATTAATATTCGTAGTTTCTCAAAGAATCATATAAATGCAAATATTCAAAAATTTGAGGCAAATTTGAAGTGGAGATTAATGGGGTTTTATGGAACTCTAGATGTTAGAAACAGAGAGGATAGTTGGGACATTATTAGGCAGCTAAGGAGAAATGATGATTCCCTATGGGTTGTTTGTGGTGACTTTAATGAGATTTATACTCTCATGAAAAGTCTAGAGTAATACCAATGAAGGAAAGACGTATGAAAAATCTTTTAAAGAAATTAAAGGATTGTGATTTGATGGATAGTGGTTTTTCGAGACCTTGATTTACTTGTGAGAGAGGAAACCTTCCTGAAATGTACATAAGAGAACGTTTAGATAGAGGGGTGATTAACTTGCATTAGTTGAATTGAACTCCAGACTACTCAATTGAGCATTTGCCTTATTCTTTTTTAGATCACTGCCCCATTTTAATTTAAACAACTCAGTTTAAGAAATGGGGGAAGTAGAAAATTTAGATTTGAAGCTTGGTGGATCCTGGATGACTCATGTGAAGATTTGGTTCGACGGGTTTGGAAATCAACAATGGTGATGTTTTGGTGAAATTGGAGGAGCTCAAAGATGTATTATTGTTATAGGAACAGAGTACTAAATAAAAACGAAATGGGTAAAAAAATGTTCTAAATAAAAAATTAAAGATTTTATCAGAAGCGGAAAGAAATGATGATACGCTTTCTAAGATCATTGATGTGAAACTTCATCTCAATTGTGAGATGGAAAAAGAATATGCGTACTGGGAACAAAGGGCCCGAGCAAATTGGTTGAAAATAGGGGATAATAATAAAACTTTTTTCCATAGATTTGCATCGCAACGAAGACATATAACGGATCAGGAGTTTGGAGAATGACATAATAAAAGGAATTACTAATGAAGAGAGCCAAATGGATACTATTGCTCGAAATTATTTTGAGAACTTATTCTCTACAAAAGGGATGGGAAATATGGAGCATATTTTATCGGGTGTGGACCGGAGAATAACAGTTGATATGAATCAAATGTATTTGGTGAGATACTCCACTTAGGAGGTTTATGCAACTCTAAAAGGGATGGGTCCAACAAAAGCAGTCGGAATTGATGGGTTTTCGGTTATTTTTTATCAGCAACTTTGGCATATTATTGGGTCTGATGTAGGAGAAGTACTAAATAAAGGTTTGTCTTTGGAACCTTTGAATGTCACAAACATTATATTAATTCTAAAAATTTCACAGTCTATGAATCTGTCGAATTTTAAACCTATAAGCCTTTATAATGTGCTCTATAAAATAATCTCTAAAACTATTGCAAATCGTCTTCAACAAGTTTTAGATATTTATATAAACGAGGCCCAAAGTGTTTTTTTCCCAGGCAGATTGGTTACTGATAATGTTATCCTTGCTTATGAAGTTCTTCATGCTTTTAAGCAAGAATGAACAAGAAGAAAGAGGGTTTTGGTGTTGAAGTTGGACATGAGCAAAGCATATGATCGGGTAGAATGGTATTTTCTACACTAGATGCTGCTGAAATTAGGCTTTGCTAATTCATGGATGGATTTCATTCTTCAATATATTAGTTCAGTGTCATATTCAATTCTAATAACTAGGAAATAAGGGAAATGACCCAATCCATCTAGAGGTTTAAGGCAGGGGGACCCATTGAGTTCTTATTTGTTCTTGGTGCATAGTGAAGGACTTTCGATGTTAATGCGATTGGCCAAGGTTGAAGGGTTAATTGAAGGAGCTAAACTAAGTCACAGAGGTCCGCAAATTTCCCATTTATTATTTGTTGATGATTGCATTTTATTTGGAGAGGCTTTTCAAAGGGGGCACAAACATTGAAAAGGATCCTAAATGAATACAAAGAGGGGTCTGGCTAGTGTGTTAATTATGAAAAATCAACAGCATTTTATAGCTTAAATACGACACTTAGATAAGGATGTCGGTATTCCAGGCATTGAACGTTTGTAATTCTACAAATCCTGAAAGATATCTCAGTTTGCCTAACATATTAGGCCGAAGGAAGAAATTAGCTTTTCAATTATTGAATGACCAAAATGGAGTATGATAGATAGCTGGAGTGTGAGGAATTTATCACAAGGGGGAAGGAAGTGTTCATAAAATCAATCTTACAAGCCATTCTTACTTACTCAATATATTACTTTTTATTACCAAAATCGTTTTGTTATGACATGGAAAGAAACTGTGCAAATTTTAGGTGGCAAAAAAGGCATGGCAGAAAGGGGATACATTAGTTTGAATGGAAGAATCTTTGCGAGCTAAAGAAAAATTGTGGCTGGGGTTTTCACAGTTTTGCCAATTTTAATTTATCTTTATTAGCAAAGCAAGGTTGACGTCTGATTACTTTTTCAAAATCATTACTTTCACGAACTTTGAAAGCTAAATATTATCCCGATGTGGATTTTTTGAATGTAGGGTTGGGAAATATACTTTTCTATACCTAGAAGAGCATTTAGGTGGCCAAAGGAATTCTTTAGGACGGTTTATGTTGGCGTGTTGGGACTAGGTCTAAAATATCTACTAATGAGGTTGTGTGGGTTCCAGGGTATATGAATTATAAAATTCAAAATAGTGAGAGATGTCTTGATACCTTTAGGGTGGTTGATCTTATTGACAACAACACGAGAAATTGGAAAGAGGAGTTTATAAAACAAACTTTTAGTGATCTGAATGCTAACCGTATCCTGAAAATCCCACTGGCTAAATTCCAGTATAATGACTTATTGGTCTGGAAAGGGGAGGCCTCAAGGGAGTTTACTATCTGCAGTGTGTACAAGTCTCTGTTACAGTATCCTATAGGGACTAATTATACAAACCACCAATCAGAGCATGCAAATGTTTGCAAAAAACTGTGGGGTAAGAATCTACCCTCAAAACTGAAAATTAAATTTTGGAGATTTACAAAAAAAAAAAAAAAAATTCTACCTATTTTTTGTAATCTACAGTATAAGAGATTAGTCAACTCAGCCCTATGTCCGCGGTGTTCAGAAGAGGCTGAATCCAGATAACATGCCTTGCAAGATTGCCCTATTCCCAAAGAAATATGAGGTCTTATAAACTCTCAATGGTCAGAGTTGGCGATAGAAATGGAGTTTCTAGAATAGGTTACCTAGTTTTCCGATAATAACTTTAATTCTCTATGTTGATTGTTTGTTGTTGTGACTTGGGCTATTTGGACCGAACTGAATAAATGGTTGCATGAAGGGCAAAGAAGATCAGGATTAACAGTGGTAAACTCTATCACAGAATATGTTAGTGAAAGAGATGAGATTTCTAGTGCAATTCCTTTTCGTAGAATGGAAACAAGGAAATAGAAACCGCCTAAAAGTGCAGTTGTTAAAATAAATTTTGATACATCTTTCAAAAAATATGAAAGTATGTCTTACTCAGATATGGTTATCAGGAATTCCAATGGAGTAATTTTGGGTTCTAAAGTGATTATATATGAGAACATACCTTCTGTTTTCCATGCAGAAGTCATTGCATATCTCCAAAGCTTGATGTTTGGCCTAGATTTAGGGTTCTCAAAGGTTGAAGTCAAAAGAGACGCCCTTGCTGTTATCAGAAAATTACGAAGTGACAATGAGGATAAATCTGAGATTGGGGCTTTTATAAAGGATTGTTAGAGTTTAAGTAGAAGATTTCATACCTGTAAGTTCCAATATGTTAAGAGATCAATGAATGGTGTTGCTTATTTATTGACCACTGAAGGTCTAAAACAAGGAGGTCAATACTGTATGCTAGACAACGTTCCTGATTTTGCTAGAGATGAAGTGGATAAGGACTAAAGAGGAGAGGCTCTCTGATTTCTTGTTCTAACTCAGGGTGGGGAGTTTTGGAAAAGGTAGAAGATAAAAGGATGAAGGCATATGAAAAAGGAAAATATCGATTACCGAGGATGCTTAATTACTATTTTTGCCTTTCAGAAGAATTAATTCTTTAATTTAATTGGTTGAGGTGTCGGTTTGCTTTTAGAGTTGTTCTCTCTTTTTTTTTTTTTTTGCTAGTCTTATGTTGTTTCTAGGCCCAATCTTTTAGATATGTTAATTGGGCCTTGATTGGATCTGTTTTAATAAAAAGTCTACCATTCTATAATAAAAAAAAGACCTCAATTTCTAAACGAGGAGTTCAAGATAAATTATGCTCATATATATGCATTTTGTAACTCTCTTAACCCGTCTATATCGCCGGATTAGGGTTACAGAATATTACAGTATAAATCAAAACAATTAACATCACATAGAAACAATTAATTAATTTAAAATATTAATATCCAATTCCAATATTCATTCATAGCATAATTACAATTATGAACCTTATACCAAGCCTATAGACCTTAAAAATAGTTTGGGAACATTCAGGAACTAATTTAAAACAAAACAAAAAATTATAAAAAAAAATTAAAAATTTTAAAATCAGGGGTCATACGGCCGTGTGAAAAAGCTTAGGCTGTGTGTCTAAAAAGTATGGTCGAGTGGCCAACTGTGTACAAATCGAAGTATGGGTCACACAATCGTGTCCCAACCCGTGTGCCCGCCCGTGTGGGTATTCGAAATAACGCCACAAGACCATGTCACAGGTCGTATGTCGGACCATGTGTGTATTTAAAGTAAGGTCACATGGCTGTGTCAACAAACCGTGTAACTCTCTGTGACCGTGTGTGTAACGCCCCAAAATTCTTGTTTCGATTTTTGTGAAAATGTGACACAACTATGTATCTGCTTCAGTGGTTAAGTATTCTGGGTGTGTGTGTGAGGTCCCAAGTTCAAGTTTTGTATTTGATAAATTTTGGAATTTTTTTTGACTTAAGCCTTTAACTTGCTCAGTGGGCTTTTATGGAGATAATTGTAGAAACATATTAGAATGAGCCTGCTGGTCTGGTGGTTAAGTTGAGTGTTAGTTTGTTGAAGCTCTTGTGTTCGAATCCCTGTGCGAGTGTAGGTGTTTATTTTTGTTCGATTGACTGAAAGAGTTTTGGTCAAACAGGAATTCTGAGTAGTGGGTTAGTAGAGAGATTTGAGGGATATGAGAAGTTGGAAAATTATCCTCATTATTTTTCATTTCTTTTCTTTTTCAAAATTTCAGTGGCTTTTCCCAAAATTTCTGACGTGGTTTTCTACTTCTCTGCCGAATTCTGTCTCCCTTTTTCTTCATCTTTTTTTAATTCTGTTTCAATTCATTTTCTTTTCGCACACCGTCTGATTTCACTAATTCGGTAAGTGGAATTAAATGCTTTTGTAATCTTTTTTTTTTTCAAATTACCGTTTGGAGACTTATTTCCGGTTTTGGCAGTGGCAAATCATGAAGTTTAGGGTTCTCCTCTAGCGGATTTGTAGTCAAATCGCACAGGGTGTTGGCGTAAGCGTTGAACATTTGTTTTGGACTTATGTCGTTATGGAGTTTCTGGTTTAATCATGTTTTAGGACTAATTTCAAGTGTTATTATATCGATTATAGGCTTTGGAAGGCTTAGGAGTGGTTTCTACATTGAATCAATACTAGGTGTGTACCCGAAAACACAGAAAATTAGGTTTCGACGAAAGTCGAAAACCCCATCGTGTGGTCGCCCGTGTCATAACATGAGCGTATGATCGACGAGGCCAAGCCATGTGCACAAGACATGGCAATGTGATGGTTAGATAGGCCGTGTGCGACACACGGGCTAAACTGATTTGGGCCGTGTAGGTCCACACAGGCATGTGGGTCTACACAGGTAACCCACACAGGTGTGTAGAATTATGGGCCAGGTCTTATGATCCACATGGCCAAGGCCATATTGGGCTGAATGGGCCACAAGTGTAGGCCACATGGACGTGTGAGCTCATTTAACTGAAATGTGTTCTAAGGTTGCACGGGTCGCCCAAGTCGACTGTAAACCTACTTTAGGGTCGGTCAACGTTACTTAGACCCTTAAATGCGTGAACTGTATGTATGATGTATATACAATGATGATTATATGAATGAATACTGAACTATATGTATAACTGATATGCATGTATTAACATGTCATATACTGTATGTTGCATTGCATTGGGTTGGGATGTTGATATTCGGAGGAAGTGTACTGAAAGGCTCTTAAGCCTATTATCCGCAAATTTTCAATTGTAATTTCATCGATTATGTGTCGCAGTCGGTACTACTTGAAGTGTAGGGATGGGTGAGTGTTTTAAACCCCACATGAAGTGTAGGGATAGACAGAGATATTGTGTAGAGGCTAGCTGAGTAGGACGCTGTTTACTGATTAATATATATCTAATACTGTTATTGTGATGGGCTTAGGCCCTAATGCGCTTCGATCATCAAACCGAAATGGGCTAAGACCCGAATCACTCATCGAAAGAAATGGGCTTAGCCCGCACTACATTCGATCGCTTGTTATTGTTTGATCAGATACATGTCTTTTATGGGGATTACACACTGAGTTTACGTAAACTCACCATTTTCTATTTTATCTGTACAGGTAATCCCCAGACTCAGACGGATCGGTGCTATGGAGGACTCATCGGTGACCACATAACTTTTGAATCGAGTTAACTCCATTTAAGGTTTTTAATTCATATTATTTTTAGGGTATTTTAATGTAAATTTGGACTTTTGGACTATTCGCCTTTATTTTGGAACCTTAGCTGATTTTATAGATTTTTAAACTGCAAAAGTTCAACGAAAACTCTGTTTAATTAAAAATAATGTTTTCCCTAAAAGCGAAAGGTTTTCTTTAATTATCACGATTTTAAAAGCTTTTGCTGCAGAACTGGATTTTAAACGAATCAAATTAACGAGAAATTAATTTTGAAATTAACGAGATAGTAAAAAAAAAGATAATAAACGGAAACGATTTTAACTTGATAAACTCAATTTCAAATTAAATTTTATGTGACATCGCTAGATTCAGCCATAACGTCTAGGCCGAGTTTGGAGTGTTACATTTAGTGGTATCAGAGTCAGGTTGCAAAACTTAGCTGTAGATTTTAGGTTTTAAAACTTGGTTTTAAAATATTGATTTTCAAAATGATTTGACTGGGAATGTGGTACACCGAGTCTCCGGCGCCGATCCTATAATTATTCTGATAAACTACTATAATATTATAGATAGTCTGTTCTGAAAACTCTCTAGTTAGTGTAGACTGAAACTGTAGTGAAACTGAAACTGATAGAGACTGTACTTGCAAAAAACAAATTATGAAATTATGAATACTGCTTATAAAACATCTGTTAATAAATATTGAAACTGTAACTAATTTATAAATTTCGTAATACAGACAAATCCTAATAGACATTACACACGAGGTATCTGTGGACGTGGTACTCAAAGCCGTAGAGGGACTCGAGCTGAGTCATCTTCTATGGGCAGCATGTTGAACCTGGACACTAGTAAGACACCGGTGTCACCTGCTACTGAGATTGGCTCTCAAGATCGCATGATTGGGGACGACGCATTGTCCCAGGCTATGTTAAAGATACTAGAGAGGGTTGCTGGGCCCAACACTGGATCTGGGGTCTAAGGATCGGTTACGGAGCGACTCCGGTCCAATGGAGCTGAACTTTTTAGGGGTGTCAATAGAGTCACCCCTAACGTGGCTGAGTACTGGATAGAGGCGACTAAGAGGATAATGGATGATTTATACTGTATCCTAGAGCAGAAATTGAATGGTGCAGTATCGTTGCTTTACGATGAGGCCTATCAATGATGGCTGACTGTTAATGAGGGCACTCAGCCTGACCGTCTGACTTGGGATTTTTTTTGGGTCAACGTTTCAGAGTAAATATGTGGGAGCTAGTTATGTTGATGCTAGGAGACCTGAGTTCCTGAACCTCACGCAGGGTGACCGATCTGTGGCTGAGTATGAGGCCGAATTTTTGAGGCTGAGTCGCTATGCTCGAGGCATGGTGACGGATGAGTCTGAGAGATGTGTCTGATTCAAGGATGGCATTAGAGATAATTTGAGGGTATTGATAGCTCCGCAGATGGAACTAGTGTTCTCCGTTCTGGTAGAGAAGGTGAAAATTGCTGAAGAGGTTAAGCGCATTAAGAGCCAAAACAGAGACCGTGAGAGGGGTAAGAATAAGAGGTTTTCGGAGCCCTTGAGTTCGGTACAGAGGCCTAAGAAAAAGGCTAAGACTGATGGGCCAGTTAGAGTGGGCCCCTTGTTGCTCATACTGGATTGCAGCTGTATGGAGATTGTGGTAGACGCCATCAGGGCGAGTGTTGAAGGAGGATTGGGGCGTGTCTGAAGTGTGGGTCGTTAGAACATCGCATTTAGGAGTGTCCGCTGAGGGCTGATCAGGTGCAAGCTCTAGGTTCTGGTACTGTACAGCCACAGAGGGTAGTTTAACAGCCATCGAGGGGCCGTGGTCAAGCTAGGGGTGGTAACAGTATGGGCCATAGACAGAGAGCACCAGGCAGAAGTGTTGGACAGACTGAGGCGAGGCAGCCTACTCGTGTTTATGTTGCTTGTCACCGAGAGGACAGAGATGCTCTAGATGTCATTACCGGTATGTTCTTAATTTATAATGTACCTTATCTTGCTTTGATAGACATAGGTTTCACGCATTCCTATGTAGCTAGCACTGTATCTAAAAATTTAGGGATTTTGGTTTAGAGTACTTCTAGTGAGGTGACTGTACTGAGTCTATTGGAGCAATCAGTTCAGGTTAGCAAATTGTATAGAGATGTTTCGCTAGAGGTTTAAGGGTCAGTATTTTTGGCTAATCTGATGGAGCTTTCGTTTGGGGATTTCGACCTGATTCTAGGTATGAACTAGTTGGTCAAGCACCGTGTCAGTCTGGACTGTGCGACTAATAAGGTCGTCTTGAGAACCGATAAGGATAATGAGGTAGTTATGATTGGAGAACATCAAAATTATTTGGCTAATGTGATCTCTGCACTAGTGGCTGAGAAACTGGTCCGTAAGGGATCTGAGGCGTACTTGGGCTATGTTAGTGTTTCTGTTTCTGAGGACTATACTGTAAAGGACATCAAAACTGAGATGGATTTTTCGGATGTCTTTCCTGATGAGCTACCAGGTTTACCTCCGACTCGAGAAGTGAAATTTGGGATTGAGCTTCTTCCTGGTACAGCTCCGGTGTCTATCACTTCCTATCAAATGACACCGAAGGAGCTTATTGAGCTTAAGGCTCAGTTGCAGAAACTATTAGACCGTGGTTTCAACCATCCTAGTGTGTCTCCGTGGGGAGTACTAGTACTGTTTGTTTAGAAGAATGATGGGATTATGATGATGTGTATAGATTATCAGCAGTTGAACAAGCTGACTATCAAGAACAAGCATCTGCTTCTGAGGATCGACGACTTATTTGATAAATTTCGAGGGGCTTCAGTATTTTTTAAGATAGATCTTTGTTCTAGGTACCATCAGCTCAGGGTTAAGGATGTAGATATTCACAAGACTGCTTTTAGGACTCGTTATGGGTATTATGAGTTTCTAGTTATGCCTTTCGTGCTGACGAATGCACCAGCCGCATTTATGGATGTGATAAATCGAGTGTTCTAGCCCTATTTGGATCAGTTCATCGTAGTTTTTTTCGACGACATTCTGGCTTACTCTAACACTAAAGATGAGCATGATGAACATCTTAGAGTAGTGCTTCAGATTCTGTGTGAGAATCAGCTCTACGATAAATTCAGTAAGTATGAGTTCTGGCTTCATGAAATTACGTTTCTGGGCCACGTAGTATCTACTAAGGGGATCCGAGTCAATCCTAGGAAGATTGAGGCTGTACTGGATTGGAAATAGCCTAAGAATGTGTCTGAGATCTGTAGTTTTCTAGGTCTGGCGGGTTATTATCAGCAATTTGTGGAAGGTTTCTCATTGATTGCAACGCCCTTAACTAAACTGTTACGTAAGGGTGTACCTTTTGTCTGGACTGATGTGCAATAAAAGGGCTTTAAGAAGCTCAAGTTTGTTCTAATTGAGGCTCCTATTTTGATATAGCCTGAACCTGGAAAAGAGTTTGTGGTTTACAATGATGTGTCACATGTGGGTTTAGGTTGTGTTCTGATGCAGGATGGTAAGGTTTTGGCATATGTGTCTCATCAGCTCAAGACATATGAGACAAACTATCTGACGCATGATTTGGAGTTGGCCGCCGTAGTTTTTGCCTTAAAAATTTAGAGGCACTATCTGTACAATGAGAGGTGTATTATCTACACCGATCACAACAGCCTCAGGTATCTCCTTACTCAGAAGGAAATGAATCTTAGGTAGCGTAGATGGATTAAGCTGCTTAAGAACTATGACTGTACTATTGAGTACCATCTTGGTAAGGCCAATGTCGTAGCCAATGCGTTGAGCCGTATGGCAATGATTGATCTGAGAGAGATGTTCGCTCGACTTAGTTTGTTCGACGACTGAAGTTTATTGGCTGAGCTACAGGTTAAACTGGCTTGGATAGAACAGATTCGAGTTAGGCAGTTAGAAGATAAATTATTGGGTCTTCGGTTCCGTCAGATTGAGAATGGTAGCACTACGTACTTTCCGCTGAATAATGATATGGTACTCTATTTCTGGGGTCAGATTTGTGTACCGAATGATACTGATCTGATGTAGTCTATTCTAAAAGAGGCGCATAGTAGCCTTTATGTTATGCATCCTAGTAGGAATAAAATGTACCGAGATCTTTGGGAACTGTACTGGTGGCCCGGATAGAAATGGGATGTTACTGATTTTGTGGCACGATGTTTGACGTGCCAATAGGTTAAGGCTGAGCATCAGTTACCTTCGATTTTGCAACAGCTAGTTAAGATTCCGTTATATAAGTGGGAGCGAGTAACGATGGACTTCGTTAGTGGGTTGCCTCTAACACCCACTAAAAAGGATTCTGTTTGGGTTATCGTAGATCGATTAACCAAGACTGCGCACTTCATTCCAGTAAGGACCGACTATTCTCTTCAAAATTTGGCGAAGCTCTACATTTCTAATATAGTGAGACTGCATGTGGTACCGGTCTCAATCATTTTTTATAGGGATCCTCGCTTCACGTCTTGGTTCTGGAAAAACTTACATGAGGCTTTGGGTTCGAGATTGGACTTCAGTATTGCGTTTCATCCTCATACCGATAGTCAATCTGAGAGGGTGATTCAGATACTAGAGGATATGTTGAGAAGTTGTGTTATCGATTTTCGAGGCAGTTGGGAGGATTATCTGTCGTTAGCCGAGTTCGCCTACAATAACAGCTTTCAATTAAATATTTAGATGGCACCATACGAGGCTCTGTATGGTCGTAAGTGTCATACCCTCTTGTGTTGGACTGAGTTGGGCAAGCTTCGAGTATTGGGTCCTAAGCTGATTTCTAATACTGAGAATAAGGTACGACTGATTCGGGATTGCTTGAAAGCGGCTTTTGATAGACAAAAATCGTATGCAGATCTGAAGATACGTGAGATTGAGTATTCGATGGGGGACTTTGTGTTTCTTAAGGTTTCTCGAGGGAAGAAGGTTCTAAGGTTCGGTCGTAAGGGCAAGTTGAGCCTTAGGTTTATTAGGCCTTACCGAATTTTAAAGTGAGTGGGATCGGTCACTTATCAGTTGGAGTTACCTTCAGAGCTAGACCATATTCATAACGTATTTCACATCTCGATATTGAGGCGTTACCATTCTGATCCTACTCATATTGTTCCTGTTGAGGAGGTTGAGGTTAGGCCAAATTTGACCTTTGAAGAAGAGCCTGTTCAGATTCTGGATCGCGATGTAAAGGTTCTTCGGAAGAAGTCTATCCCATTAATGAAGGTGCTATGGTGGAATCATAGCACTGAGGAGGCCACATGGGAGCTTGAGGATGCGATGCGTCAGCAGTATCCTCATCTATTCTGATCAGGTAAATTTCGAGTGTAACGCCCCAAAATTCTTGTTTCGGCTTTTTGTGAAAATGTGTTATAGTTGTATATCTGTTTCAGTGATTAAGTGTTCTGGGTTTGTGTGTGAGGTCCCAAGTTCAAGTATTGTATTTGATAAATTTTGGAATTTTTCTAACTTAAGCCTTTTACTTGCTCAGTGGGCTTATATGGAGATAATTGTAGAAACATATCAGAATGGGCCTGCTGGTCTGGTGGGGAAGTTGAGTGTTAGTTTACTGAAGGTCTTGTGTTCGAATCCCTACGCGAGCGTGGGTGTTTATTTTTGTTTGATTAAAGGAGAGAGTTTCGGTCAAACAGGAATTCTGAGTAGTGGGTTAGTGGAGAGATTTGAGGGATATGGGGAGTTGGGAAATTATCCTCATTATTTTTCTTTTCTTTTCTTTTTCAAAATTTCGGTGGCTTTTCCCAAAATTTCTGACGTGGTTCTTTACTTCTCTGCCAAAATTTGTCTCCCTTTTTCCTCATTGTTTTTGAGTTCTGTTTCAATTCGTTTTCTTTTCTCACACCGTCTGATTTTGCTGATTCGGTAAGTGGAGTTAAATGCTTTTGTAATCTTGTTTTACAAATTTTTGTTTGGAGACTTAGTTCAGTGTCCTCCTCTCGCGGATTTATAGTCAAATCGCACGGAGTGTTGGTGTAAGCGTTAAACACTTGTTTTGAACTTATGTCGGTATGGAGTTTCTGGTTTAATCGTGTTTTAGGACTAGTTTCAAGTGTTATATGTTGATTATTGGCTTTGGAAGGCTTAGGAGTGGTTTCTACATCGAATCAATACCAGGTGTGTACCCGAAAACATAGAAAATGGGGTTTCGGTAAAACCTAAAAACCCCACTATCGATGCCACACGGTCATGTAGTTGCCCGTGTGATAGGCCGTGTGCCATAACACGAGCGTGTGATCGACGAGGCCTAGCCGTACGCGTAAGACACGACTGTGTAATGGCTAGGTAGGTCGTGTGCGACACACGGGCTAGACCGGTTTGGACCGTATGAGCCACACAGGCGTGTGGGTCTACACGGACGTGTGGGCCAATGCCATACACATGAGAGTGTGAGCCCATTTAACTGAAATGTGTTTTAATGTTGCACGGGTTGCCCAAATCGACTGTGAACCTATTGTAGGGTCGGTAAGTACTACTTAGACCCTTAAATGCGTGAATTGTATATATGATGTATGTACTAAGAATGATGATTATATGAATGAATACTGAACTGTATATATAACTGATATTCATGTATTAGTATGTCATATACTGTATGTTGCATTGCATTGGGTTAGGATGTTGATATTCGGAAGAAGTGTACTAAAAGGCTCTTAAGCCTATTATCTGGCAGCTCAACTACAATTTACTGATTATGTGTCGCAGTCGGTACTACTTGGAGTGTAGGGATGGGCGAGTGTTTTTAAACCCCACATGGAGTGTAGGGATGGACGGAGATGGTGTATAGAGGCTAGTTGGGTAGGACTCTATTTATAGATTAATGTATATCTGATACTGTTACTGGGATGGGCTTAGGCCCTAATGCATTTCTGATACTGAAACTATAAGCCTGAACTATTATTGAAACTGAAATGGGCTTAGAACCAGACTGGATTTGACTGTTTGTTGTTGTTTGACTCTATGCGTGTCTTCTGTGGGGATTACACACCCTGATGGACCTCAAAACTAACTAATATTTTGACAAAGGCAAGCGTACCTATCGAACAGTAGTATAGTTGGGGTGAGTCCGGAATATCATATCCTCAAGGACTAAAATTACTAGTAATTACTATCTTTCTATTATCGTATCCTCAAGGTTTTTAATTCCTATTATTTTTGGGTTATTTTGATGTAAATTTGGACTTTTGGACTGTTTGCCTTTATTTTGGGACCTTAGCTGATTTTATGGATTTTGAAACTGCAAAGTTCAACGAAAACTCAGTTTAATTAAAAACAACATTTTCCCTAAAAGCGAAAGGTTTTCTTTAATTATCACGGTTTTAAAAGCTTCCGCTGCAAAACTTGATTTTAAACGAATTAAATTAATGAGAAAATAATTTTGAAATTAACGAGAGAGTAGAAAAAAAGATAATAAACAGAAACGGTTTTAACTTGATAAACTCGATTTCAAATTCCATTCCATGTGACATCGCCAGATTCGGCCATAATGTCTAGGCCGAGTTTGGGGTGTTACAGTGTGTACCCACCTACACCGAAAATTTAAAATGACACACGTTCATTTGTTGTGACCGTGTGTGGCACACGGCTGTGTGACAACCCATGTCCCTGGCCCCATGCACCTAAAATGCCTTCCAAAACAAGCTAAAACAAAGCCCTTTTTCTTATATACCAAGCCAAACCAAATTCATCCATTCACATGCCTTCAAAACTCATTCAAACAAGTCTTAAACATGCCAAAGCACTCAACCTAAGTGCCTAACCAATGTGCCCTCATTGGCACCATAATTCATTTGTCAAATCAAACAACTATCTCACACCAAATAAACTTGCATTTAAATTCATAATATCCAAATATAGTCACATAACAAACTTACCATTCATTCATACCATTCATGTTCACTTCCAAAAATCACACAATTTTATCTCAAAATAACATTGTAAACATGTACATAACACGACTCAAATAATTCATTTCATCATATCTTTTAAAGAACATTTGTATTTATCATCATAAGGCATCCACCAAAAAACCAAAGGCAATTACAATCACAACATTAAACCAAAGTACCAAACATATATACATGACTACAAAGTATCATCAAGTCAAGTTCCAAACATAAACAACATGAACAAGTTAACCAAATTATCTTAATACATGTCATTCATAACCAACATCAAAATGACCCAAAACATCTACCAATATAAGAGATGAATAGTATGTATGCTTCAACTTGAACTCCTGATCAACTAGGCTTTTCGTGATCTACAAAGAAAAACACAAATAACATAAGCACATAATGCTTAGTAAGTTCGAACAAATGTAAACATAACTTACCAAGTAAAATTACTTTACATAAAACATTTATTATCTCAAATATCACTTATGTACTCTATAACAGCATATTTTTTAGTGGTGTTAGAAATAGTGATTTCAGGACCACAAATCCGACGAGTAAGTTCGCATAATTGAATTTAAATTATACGAGTTAATAGTAATTTTTATATTGGATTTTGATTTGATGATTTTAAACAATTGAATTAAAAGTCAGTGTAAGTGATTGAGTTCAAAAGTCAAGTGGTTATTGAAAATGAGGTATTAGGACCTCATTTTCGTAATATAAAACCGTAAATATTTTTATTAAATATTTACAGAGTCGTATTATATGTGAATTGAAGTTGGGTCTGGTAATTTTGATGATTTATTGCTCAATTGAGGTAAAATGATTAAATTGTAAGAGGTAAAAGTTAATTGCTATATGTTTAAAATAGTAAAAGGATCAGAATGGTAATTAAACCATGGTAAAAAATTCGAAGTAGTGCGGCATGATTAAATCCTAATTAGTTTAGGATTAAATTGAAAATAAACTTGTTTAGTTAAATGTTAAAACAATTGAAGGACTAATGCTGTAATTGGACCCTCCTTAAATAACCTAATAATAGAAGTGATATGAAATTATCTAGATTTTGGAAAATTTCAATTAATTCCTAATTAATTGAGGATTTACTAATTAATCTCTTTTCCAGTATGATTGAAAATGGTGGTTTTGGGGCCACAGTTTTGATGTGTCAGACCGTAAATATTAATTATTTAGTATTTATAGGGTTATTAATGTCGTGTTAAAATTTGGTTATGAAATTTTATCGTTTAGATAGTTAATTAAGTGAAAAAGATTGAATCGTAAAAACTATAAAGTGAAGTTTAATAGATTAAAGGCATCGAATGATAATGGGAATGTAAGGCAAGGCCCTTAAATGGTAAATATATCATTCCAAGGGATAGTGGACGATTTTGGGTTCCTTTTTGTTAAAATAATAAGTGAAATTAAAAAGCAAAATTATAATTATATTAATAAGTTAAATTTCATTAAAATAAGATGAAATTTAATCATCTTCTTCACTTTTCTCTCCATTTTGAGCCGAAACCCTAGTGTAAGTGGAGAAAACCATTCAACTATGCTTGGTTCCATAATAGGTAGGTGAAATCTCACCCGTTTTTAGTCATTTTTATGTTTTTGAACTCGTATTAGCTTAATCAAGCTAACTCGAAAACTAATTTGTGAAACTGTTAAATATTTTGGATTGTACCATTGTTGAGTTTGTGCTATTCTTGAAACTTTATGAAAGAATATTGATTTTGGTTGTTAGATAGGACTATTTTGTAAAATAGTTTTTAATGATTTTAAGGTTTAAGGACTAAACTGTTAAAGTGATAAAGTTCCAAGGACTTGATGAGAAATAATTGCAAATATGAGCTGTATTGAGGTCATTGAATATTTGGCCATGGATTTTTTAAATAAAAATGGTTAATTTGCATGATTAAGGCTTAGGGACTAAATTGAATAAAAATAAAATGTTGGGGCAATTTTGAAAAATGCCTAAAATGACTTAATTGCATAAAATAAGTTACTTTTACTGTTGAAATTAGTTAATTGAATGGAAATATTATTTTAGATCAGGAACGAGTGGAAAATCGAGGAAAAAGAAATTACCAAATAATCCTTGTACCTTTGTCATTACTGTAATTTAGTCAGGTAAGTTCGTACAATTTAATTTTAGCATATTTTTAATGTATTATAACTGTTAAATGTTTTGGATTGTGTCATTGTTGAGTTTGTGCTATTCTTGAAACTTTATGAAAAAATATTGATTTTGGTTGTTAGATAGGACTATTTTGTAAAATAGTTTTTAATGATTTTAAAGTTTAAGGACTAAATTGTTAAAGTGATAAAGTTCCAAGGACTTGATGAGAAAAAATTACAAACATGAGCTGTATTGAGGTCATTGAATATTTGGCCATGGATTTTTTAAATAAAAATGGTTAATTTGCATGATTAAGGCTTAGGGACTAAATTGAATAAAAATAAAATGTTGGGGCAATTTTGTAAAAATGCCCAAAATGACTTAATTGCATAAAATAAGTTACTTTTACTGTTGAAATTAGTTAATTGAATGGAATATTATTTTAGATCAGGAACGAGTGGAAAATCGAGGAAAAAGAAATTACCAAATAATCCTTGTACCTTTGTCATTACTATAATTTAGTCAGGTAAGTTCGTACGATTTAATTTTAGTATATTTTTAATGTATTATAACTGTTAAATGTTTTGGATTGTGTCATTGTTGAGTTGTGCTATTCTTGAAACTTTATGAAAGAATATTGATTTTGGTTGTTAGATAGGACTATTTTGTAAAATAGTTTTTAATGATTCTAAGGTTTAAGGACTAAATTGTTAAAGTGATAAAGTTCCAAGGACTTGATGAGAAATAATTGCAAATATGAGCTGTATTGAGGTCATTGAATATTTGGCCATGGATTTTTAAATAAAAATGGTTAATTTGCATGATTAAGGCTTAGGGACTAAATTGAATAAAAATAAAATGTTGGGGCAATTTTGTAAAAATGCCAAAAATGACTTAATTGCATAAAATAAGTTACTTTTACTTTTAAAATTAGTTAATTGAATGGAAATATTATTTTAGATCAGGAACGAGTGGAAAATCGAGGAAAATAAAATTACCAAATAGCCCTTGTACCTTTGTCATTACTGTAATTTAGTCAGGTAAGTTCGTACGATTTAATTTTAGTATATTTTTAATGTATTATAGGAACTTAAGTGCATAATATTGGATTATATTGACGTGTGTAATTGGAAATGGAAATAAGGAATTGAAATGACATTGATCACTTATTGAAATACTATAAGTCGTTAATGTAAATTAATCATGTAAGTTCATGCATTTAATTATGATTCTAATAATCCTTATACTCTTGTTAATATGATGTTATTGAATGTTATATTATATACCATATGAGATCAGCGAGCGTTACCTACTGATTGACTGATTGGTGCTCAGACGAGTCATACCTACTGAATCTACTGATACGTATGCACTCTTAAGCCATACCTACTGAATTTATTGAAAAGAATGCTCTAGCAAGTAAAAGAATCTACTGATATACTGAATAAATCTCAAGGAACGTTATCCATTGAATATACTGAACTATTGTACTAATTGTTAATTATTTATAAAGGTTGTGCTTTATGGGATTTCAGCATTTAATTTTAATTGATTACTATGTTTAATTGGAAAGGTTTATCAATATATACAAACGAACTTACTAAGCTTTATTCAAGCTTACATGTATTTGTCTCATTTTGTAGATTACGTTTTGAAGGCTTAGAGGATCGGATCAACATAAGAAATCACACTATCCAAGAGATCTTTGGTAGACTTTGTTTTAGCTTAGTATATATGACATGTACTAGAACTCATATGCATGTGTGATATTGAATCCTAGTTGTGCAAGTGATATTTTTAAATTTATGTTGCTAGGCTGAATAACTAAGAAAGTATGCTTGTTTGCTTAAGTTTAAATGAATGATTTAAGTGAAATCAATGACCCTATATTGAATTGTGGTAAGTGATGAAATGGAAGTGTTTTGTCATGAAGTATTGAGGTGTCAATGATGGCACATTGGTTAGGCATTTGAATTAATTGTATTATATGTTTTGGATGCCACTAGGGGTGTCTAATAACCTATAAAATTGTGTGTTTGAAAATGTTTTATGTATCTAAGAAAACACATGAAACTTGTGCATGGAATGAGTCATTTTTGGGCTCACACGGCCTAGGACACGGACAATCACATGGCCGTGTGTAGCACATGGGCAACCCACACGGGCGTGTGCCCAGAGCGTGTTTTTATATAGTATAGGTGTAGATCTCACACTGGTAAACACACGGTCTGCGACATGGCCGTGTGAGGGTATTCGAGTGTTACACGGGCTGGCACACGGCTGTGTGATCCAAATCAGAGAGTTACACGATTCATGCACACGGTCGTGTAAGGTCATACACGAGTGTGTAAGTTAACCACACGGCCATGTTTGAAGCCATATGAGCTGGACTCTGTCACAAGGCCTGGACACACGACTGTGTGACCCCTGACTTGAAATTTTTCAATTTTTTCCTGAAAGTTTTGATTTGTTCTGATTTCATCTTAAATGTTTGTAACTTATTTTTAGAGCTTCAAAAGCTCGATTTAAGACCCAAAACCAAATGATCTATTTTATAATGAAGATTACTTGTAATTATGGAATTGAATTGATTATTGAAAGTAAATCATATTAACTATTCCAAATTGATTGGTAACATCCGGTATCCTATTCCGACAACGGAAACGAAATAGAGGTGTTACATACTTATTGATTCCTATTCACATGGAAACCTTAGGTTATTAATATAATAATCATTCCATTTGTGATCCTTTCCGATTATTTCATTGTTCAGATAATGCCATGGTATCTTTCAACCAAGGTCTTACACAATCTCGAAGTGGTGTCATAGTATATTTCAACTATGGTGTTGATTCAATCACATTTAATGCCATAGTATCTTTCAACCATGGTCTTGTTCATTTTTCGGTATAGTTCCGTAGTATATTTCAACTAGGGTCTTACCCATTCCGATTTAATGCCATAGTATCTTTCAACTATAATCTTTCTCATTTCGGGTATAATGTCATGATATATTTCAACCATGGTCTTTCTCATTTTCTCAAGGCAATGAATCCGATCACCAAATTTATGGATGTAAATAAAATTATAACTAGCAACCAAATAAATTACTTTAATTAAATTACAAACTTACCTAGGTAGAGCTTATTCCAACACGAGACCGACGACTATTCCGCTACTTTGGCTTTTCCTCGATTAACGTCCGATTGGTTCATTTCTTGATCTAAATAATAATTTTCATTCAATTAAACAATTTAAATAGCTTAAATAATAATTCAAGCCTATAATCCTTATCAATATGAATTTATACAATTACCTCCACATTTTAACCTTTATGCAATTTAGTCTCTAAACCTGAAACTTACAAATTAACCACATTTAATGAAAATTCATGCTAGCCAAATTTCGCAGGGTGTCTCTACAGCCCACATTTATCACAAATTCACCAAAATTCCATGAAATTTTATCATTTAAATAATCTAGTCATTTAACATTAAAGTCAACAAAAATTACTTTATAAAATAGTCATATTTAACAATCAAACTTAATAATCTATCAATTAAGTTCACAAACACGCTTAAATAATTAATGGTAAGTCCCTAAACTCTTAACAGTTTCACAATTTAACCCCAAAGCTAGCTTGATTAAGCTAAATCGATCTCAAAAACATAAAAATCATTAAAAATGAATAAAAAATCACTTACATGAGTGAACTAGAGTTGACCGAAGCTTCCTAAACTCTCTAATGGTGAATTCGGCTATGAGAAAATTTGGTGGAAGAAGATGATAACTCATTTCTTTTTGTTTTTCTCATAATAATTACCTATTTACCATTTTATCCTTATTAATTTAACTTAAATTCCAACAAACCTTGTCCATAATTCTTCACTATCAACTTATATGGTTTATTTACCCATTAAGTCCATTAATCTACATTTTATATGTAACACCCCAAACCCGGCCCAAACACCACGACCGGATCTGGTATGTCACTAAGAAAATTTTGGAAAAACATGTCGTATTTTCAGAAAATATTTTTCTAAAGTTTATCTTCTTATTCGAAAGAAATTTAATAGTTGATAGTTTAAATAAAATATGCCTTTATAAATTAAAAACCCAAATTTAAATACATGCATTAGTTCAATAAGAATTTAAATAACTAAAAGTAATTAAAACCCAAAATAAAACAAAACATAAACTAGTGGCCCATGGCCTTATTACAACGAGATTTAAAATTAATTAATTAAAAATATAAAGTATTAACTTGAGTCTTTTTTTGGATCCGGATGTTCTTTTGCATGGCCACCTTGCGTTCCTCTCTCACCCCCTGGTCCAAAGCACTAGGCATCACACGAAAGGTTAATTAATAGAGTGAGTCGCGAGACTCGTGCAAACCCTCATGCACCACTAGATTTTGGCCTTAGGCCCATAAAACAGATTAATAATTTCATATAAAAAAATAACAAATAATATGCAAGGCCCAACCCGTTTGCCTAGGTTTCCATCCGCTACACGCCCCCGTACCAGCCATTCACACCATTGGGGATTTCTACAATCGACCCACACCGCTACACACCAAGATGGCAGTCATGCTGCTCATCAACATATTATAGCCGAAGCCCTTATAACAGATCACGGCATTAGCCGCTACAACATATAACAGATCACGGTATAAACCACTACACATATAACGTATAACTTCTTCCTTTCATCAACCCAACCCATGCAATCATAAAATCAATATACTTTTATCATATAAAGTCAAAACATTCACTGACCTAGTAATTTGCCTCACCCTTTTCGGGTTTCCAACATTTAACCGAGATATCGGTATTTATCACAACATATAAACTTATGAACATACATTAATAATCAGATCTAGATGGTGGGGAAGTATTACACACCTGATTAATGTCGATACCCTTGCTAGACCGATCTACAACTTTGCTCAAAAAGCCGGAAAGATGTGAAAATAGGGCCTCTCCTATATTTGGCCAATGGTTAGTAAATCCCGAATTTACACATTGAAACTAATAGATCTTCTTACCTTGAAATCTCGAAAGTAACACGATTCGAGTGCTACCGATCTGTAACTTAGAGATCTATGCGATTGACTCCACTAAAGTTCCCTTCAGATTTCGGCACAAGTAGGCACCACAGAAGCAATTCGGCAATCACAAGAAATGAGATCTAGGGATTTCGAATTTTAGGAAAATCCCGAAAAAAGTATGAACAAGAGAAGGCTGATGTGTCTTTGGCTTTTAAAATACTTAAGTGAAGAGTTTCAGTTTCTGACAGGAAAAGAGAAGAAGAAAAGAAAACAAGGAAGGGACTTGAAGATTTCGGCTAGGAAGAAAAAGAATGCAAAGAGTTTCGGCTTTTGTAGAGAATGAAGAAGAAGATGGAACTTTAGGAGTTTTCGGCTTTTACTCAGAGAAGAAGAGAAAAGAATGAGAGAAAAACCCAAATGCCGAAATTGAAGAGATATTCCCCCTATTTATAGAAATCCAAAATTGAAGAGATATTCCCCCTATTTATAGAAATTTCGGCACTTACCTAACCTTGCAGATAAATCCTATATTTTCTCCTTTATCTTAATCTACTAGCTCATCTAAAAGAGACTTAATTATCTCTAACTCCTCCCTCCTTTATCAGCATATTATCCACATATTTTAATCATTAAAATCCCTAAATTTTAGCCTTTATCTGCTTATTATCCACATAAAATAAATTCCTAAATAATAGCCTTTATCTGCTTATTATCCACATATTTTAAACATTAAAACCCCTAAATTTTAGCCTTGTGTCGTCCCCCCTTCATCCCCTTATAAGTGCCGAATTTGGCCCAACTTTATGGGCTCCAAACAGCCACAAATTGGGCTTCTCCCCCTTGCCTATTGACGCCACCTACCTCTCTCCCCTTATTGCGCCCCTTGCTACTGGGCTACTAGCCCAATTTGCCATTTAAGCTATAGCTACAATATTTTAAGCCCTAGAGTGTCTAAACAGAATATTTAGTCAAAGACTCGGCTCAATCCTTGAGCCCAATTGCACCTCTAATTCTCAAATTAACTAATTAAACATGTCTACACATTAAACGCATAGGCCCAAAAATTCAGGATGTTACATTATAACTAATCCACACTTTAACCAATAGATACTAACTTTTGCAGCTTTTACGATTTAGTCTTTTTTACTTAATTAACTATTTAAACTTTAAAATTTCTTAACAAAAATTTAATACGACCCTATACTAAGTCCATAAATATTAAACAATTAATAAAATATTGAATTTATGGTCAGAATTGTGATCTTGAAACAACTATTTCTAACACCACTAAAAATGGGATGTTACACATTTAGTGATGATTAGAGAGATTTTAACAGTAATTAATTATAAGAAAACTTCAACATCTATGATTGTTAGAGTTTATATAAATTAAATCCATTTACTTACATTTACTTTTTTTTATAAGTATTTGTATTTATCCAAGAAGTAGTAAACGTGCTACAAAGAATTAAAAACAATAATGTTTTGTACAACAAACCAAAGAATCAAAGAAAAAACAAAAATCAATTTAGCAAATTCCAATTCAAACAAAGCTATCTATTATAATGATCCAAAGAATTAATAAGCCTTCCAGTAAGACGGCATCAAACCACTTCCCAAATTCTTGCTAACAGATGATCCACAAAAGTTGTATGTCTACCAAATAATCTACCATTTCTTTCCCACCAGATGGAATGCACATAAGCATTCCAAGCCAATCGAACATCTATTTTTGAGCTTGAGCTTGGTTTGAAATATAATCAAGCTACTCAAGTTTGAACTCAATTAAGCTCGTTCACCAGTTCTTTTTACTTAAGTGAACTTGAGCTCGAGCTCAATTTGATATTTGAAGTTAGGATTAATAATATATATGAAAGGTAATAACATAAAATACCGATAAGGTTCGTGAGCCATTCAAATCAAGTGTTACTAAGCTCGAATTCTGCTCAATCAATAGTTTGAGCTCAGCTCGATAATTACCAAATTGAGTTTGAATTTGTTTTTTAGTCAAACTCAAGTAGCCTGTGAGCAACAGTGTCGCATTTATATCTCTATTTCTAACAAAGAAAAAAGATTAGATGTTAAGATGAATAAATGGGTATAATTTAAAGGCTTGTTGCACACTTTATTCCCTAAAGTATACTGCTTTTCTCACTTTGGTCCTTAAATTTTTTTTACCCATTCCAGTCTCTAACATTATCAGGCGTTTATAGTTTAGTTATTTGGACGTTAAAAACTAACGACTAGGATATCCAGTTAATAATATGCTACCACATGTCATGATAATGTCATAGAGACATTATCATCTAAAAAACATAAAAATATTTATAAAAAGATTACAAAACTTATTAAAAATATAAAAAAACGTAAAATTATAAAATTTACTAAAAATTAAAAAAATAGAAATTTTAATATTTTAATATTTTATAAATCACATTTACTAGAACTTGAACATGAGATCTTTGTCTCATAGAAGGATATCATCTACGATAATTGTTTTATAATTCAACCAATCGAAATTTATAATTGGTAGATCCTTTTAGGTGATAAATTTGAATAATTTTTTATCAAATTCTTCAAATAATGAAAAATAATATTATTTCAATTAAATAATAATTTAAACAATTTTTTAATTATTCCAAATAATTTTTTACTATCTTAAGATAAATTATTTATCTCTAGACCAATATCTTAAGAACTATTGTTAAGTATTTGACCATTCTAAAGAACTTTGGTACAAAAGAAAAAAAGCATGTGCATGACGATGCATGAAGGAAGTTTACTCCAGACATCAAATAGGAGGTTATATTAAATAAACATGTTGTCAATAGCACTAATAAAATACTAAAAATTGATGTATTTTAAAATATTAAGAAGTTGATATAAAAATTTATTCATTTATATTAAAATATTTATCAAATACAATTTATATAAAAATCGATTGTATTATCATTTTTTAATATTTTAAATATGATTAATGAATGTATACTTTATTTCAAAATATAACAGTTTTTACTATTTTTAAAATTTAATATTTCAAATAAATTTTACAATATTTTATAATTTCTAATAATTTTATAATTTTATAGTTTTTAAATAATTTTTACAATAATTTATAATTTCTAATAATTTTATACTTTTATAGTTTTTAAATAATTTTTATAAATTTTTAAAAAATCTAATATATTTTCAATTCTTTTTAAAAACAAAACTATTTGGCCGGGGAACTGGGGAGAGAAGGGAAGGGATTTGCAGGGACGGAAAAAAATAAAGACATAATGTCAAATTGTGGGTCTGGACCTTTTATTATACCCAAGTTTGAGATTTAGTCCTTATAAATTAATTTGATATAATTTGTAAATATCTTTTTATAATATAATTAGTTAGTCCATAAAGCAATTAACAATTTCAATTAAAATGTTGAATTGGATATTTCCTTAAAATTATTATTCCAACAAAAAAAAAAGAGGAAATTATATGTTAGTATGTTTAATTAAAAGGTGATTAAGCCATGATGTAGTTAGAATGGGTGTTTTTAAGATATGATATACATCATTATTTTAACTATAATAGTTAAAACTGTTAGCTATTTAGAATAATGACATTATAAAAATAGAGGATCAAATTATGTCAAAAATTAAAGTATAGGGATTTAATCCTAAATTTGAGCTTAATAGAGGGATCAACACTGTAATTTGACCAAGAAAGAAAAAGAAAAAGAATAGAAAAATAAATAAAGAGAAGAAAATTCGTGTTATTATTTTTATTTTTATATATGTTATAACTAAAATTATTTTTTTAATATGTTAATAATTTTTGTATTCAAATAATGATATTTTACATTTTTTGAATTATTTTGCTTGTTACATTTAGGAAAAATTTAGAAATTTGTACACATTAATAATTTTTTATATAGATTTTTTTTTTTTGTAAGTTTATGATCATACATGTTTTGTATCTAAAAATTCATTTTCTTAATAATTTATTTTTAAAAATCCCTTCCATAAGTTCATTTATACAATCATCTAATATATATATATATAGTTAACCCAAGGATAAAGTATTTTCAATGTTATTAGTTAATTCTAAATTATATTTTGAAAAACAAAATTCATGATTAAAATTTTATAATATATTAGTTATATAAATTTAATTTAAAATAATTTTGAAATTGTAAACCGGAGCTAAAACTAGTATTTAAAAATTTATTGAATTTTTTATATTTTTTAAGTTTTTCTGGAGGATAACATTATCCTGACATCAATGTATGCCACATAGTAATTTATGATTGACTGAAAATCTCAACTAATTTTTTTAACCATTTCAAATTGAATCGAGAAAGTTTAATACTGATAAGGGTTTGAAGTGGACCAAAAAAACTTAAACCCCCCGATAGTGATTGAGACTGAGAGGGTGCTCAGTTCCCACTTGACATCGTATAGCTATTGGTTTAAAGCAGAAGATGCACCCCCTCTTCTTTTTCCTTTTTGGGTGCATTCAAGTCTATGAGGCTCTTTGTTCTGAAATTTAACATACTGCTGCTTTGCTTTGATACTCCCTCTTTGACAAGCAATGTTTTGTTTCCATGTTCAACATAATCTCACGCGGTTTCCTTTAACGTTAAAAGGAAACCCAAAACTATTCTTCACCATACAAACAACATACACATTTCCTATTTACTGCAAAATTACTATTCTTCACCATACAAAACAAGTGTGCATATACTTTTATTTGTTTTTAAACCTTACTAATTAATGACGTGTTTTCGTCAAACTCGAAGGTTCGTTCGAAAAATCAGAGAGTTTTGATAAAAATATAAATTTGAAAAATGGGTTTAAACAACAAAATAAGGCTTGTTTTCTAAATGAGAGGCTAATTTCTTTTTCTGCTGTTGTTTTGATTTCATTTTGTTATTAGAAAAATGATTATATAAAACTGTGATCTTATGTCATCCCCATCCCTTCCCAATAGGAGAATGACAAATCAGATTTTTCCTCCTGATTTTTAATATTTTTAGTTGAATTTGAATTTCGTCAGGAGAAAAAAACTGAAAATAAGGAAGAATAATCTGATTTGTCATTCTCCTATTGGAAAAGGGATAGGGATGAGGAGAAATCACAATTTCATACAATCTCTTCTCTTGTTATTATATTGTTACTATTTTGTTGTTATTTTTTGGATATTGTATAACTATTATTTTATTATTAATTTTGCTACTATTTTATAGGCATTTTATATTTTCAATTTGTTGGGAAACATTAATTTTAATGTTTTTAATGTATTATTTTTTTAATTTTATTTTTATATAAAAAATAATATAAATATTTTAATATTGGTGGGTTGGATTGGGCTCAGATTTAACATTTTTATTTGAATCGAGCATAAGTAAAAACTTTAAGCTCATTTTTCAAACTAAGCTTGAATCTAGAAAACGAACTTAAGCTTTTATATCGACCCGACCTGACCCATTATCAAATCTAAATACAAATACTAATATATATTTTTAAAATTTTTGAATGACAAAAAGAAAAATTGGAGACATTTGACAATTCTACTGAAATTAACTTACTTGAGGACTCAAAAATCAATTAAGTCCAAAATACAGTTGGAACCCAAAAAAGTATATGGATCCAAAATTCCGAAACTGACAAGACCTGTGGAAATTGTAAAGATCAAACCTATTTTGCACACGTAAAAGACCAAGTCTATAACTGAATAAACAAGATTATAATTATATGCTTTTATTTACAATAAAAAGCAGAATATACATTTTTTATGTGAGTTTTAAAATTATATTTATAAACACTACACAATTATATGAATAATGTATTACCAATAGAACTATTTAATAATGAAACTTCAAATTAGATTATAAACCTCGTTAAATATTGTAGAAGGTTTTTTTGGAAGGTGGGATGAGGTCATAATCTAGCAATATAAAAAGTCCTGGAGAGATGGTAAAGAGGAAGATCATGGTATATTTTGAAAAATAAATGCGGTGACAAGTAGTGATAATTGATGCAATAAAGGATTGAGAAGGATCCGAGTTATGGTGTTTGTTGTTATTGCAGAAAAAATTTGTAAAGAAAATTTTAGAGTGTAAAGTTTTTTAAATGATCAAAAGTCTTAAATGAAATATTTAACATTCTATTTATAAACATTGAAAAAGAAAATTAAAAAGGAAGTAAAAAGAAAATTAGCATCAACGTGTTAAAATGGTGGGTAATGAGATTGAAAGAGGTTGAATGTGGAAAAACAAAAGGTAAATTATATATATAATAGATATAACTGACGATTATATGAAAATTACACCCACTTAAAATATTTTAATAAAAAGGATTTTAAGTTCAAATGCGTAGTTTGTTTATTAAATAAATAAGGAGGAAGTATCTGCATTCTAAAAAAGGATGTTTAATAGTTCAACTTTTTAGCAGTGTCCAACCTTTTAAGGTTGTTTCCAAACGTCTACAATGCGTGATATTTACGAAAATACTATTGATAGGACAATCATTAAAAAAGAAAAAAAAAACTTCTACAAATATGAATAAATACTATTACTAATTCTTTATCTCATTTATTATCCAATAATCATGTACAATATTCCAGATTTAAATTTTAAATTGAAAAAAATTGAAATATACAAAAGAAGTAAAAATACAATTAAAATTACAGAATATTTATATATTATAAATACCAAAATTATGAAAATTTATCTATGCCCATCGAACAGATCCAAAATTGACATAATCCAAACACTAAAAAGCTGATATCCAAAATAGCGGTTAATACCTCTAGTGGAATTTTACAAATCTGAGCCCACATTTATGGTCCATCGGCAGTAGTTTAAGTTACTGCATGGGCCTGATTCTGCAGAACAGAGCAAGTGGCGTCAGCCATCAAAATAGACAAAAGATACTCCATTACTAATAAAACATGAATCCGCATGCAGATAGCTATCCGAGGAAGACAAAGTTTGAAAACTGCTTCCTTTCCTTGCCATGGCATTCAATGTCCATTGCTGGAACCTGAGTAGGAGAGTCCTGCAATTTGTAACAGGAGATTAGTTTGCAAAGATTCAAAACAAGACTAATGACAGCAGATGCATCAATCTCAATTTCAACTTTCACCAGATTTTTGTTGAGTGCCAATTTAAGGCCATCCCGCAACACCCATAATTCAGTGGGATATATCTATACGAGCCTGTTATCCAATTTCCATAGTGGTCTCTAATGACAGTACCAGCTCCAGCTTGCCCCGGATTTCTTATAGCGGAGCCATCCGTGTTGATTTTCACAAACCCAGGTTTCGGTTTCCTCCACTGGACAGGAATACATTCTGGTGTTGACACTTTTTAATTCCTCAAAGGCCATAGCAGAGTATTCATGCTTTCTGAACAGCCCTTTCGAGGATGGAATTAAGTCTAATTTCATTCCTAAACACTATGGAGTTTGTAGCAATCCAAATCTCCCATAGCATGAACGCGAACAGGAGAAACCACGGGAGTTTCGGCCTCTGCAGCCACTCTTGACGTCAACCACACTTGCTAATCTATTATCCAAGATTTTTTTAGTTAGTAATAGGTGAAAATAAGAAGGTGACATGACATTACACATATAACAATATGCTTAGCACATTAAACTTTAAGAACAATAGAATTTAATGAATTTAACAATTATTATTCAACAAAGATTGAAATTTTTGTTGGGAAGAAACCGAAACAACCGAAACAAAGCGGAAGCACAACCGGTGTTCTTTCTCTCCCTATAACTCTTGTCAAATATTATGGCAAGCACAATAGCACAAAAATATGTTCTCTAGCAACCTTAATCAACCACAAATCAACCAATGCAACCTCAGCAAAAATAATAAATAGAGACACCGATATTTTTACGTGGAAAACCCCTCTAAATCAAGGGTAAAAACCACGGGACTTTAGAGTCCGATCAAAAGCTCCACTATAATCAAATGTTCAGCTACAAGATCACAATATCAAGCCTACAACAAGCATTCAACTCCAACAAGGCTAACAATATGTAATCTTTAGCAAAAGAGAGAAAAATTGGAGAACATCACCAAAAACGTAGCTGCTGTAAAATGGGTATTTCCGACGCTACAGGACTCGGATGAAAAATCCGACCGTACAAAGTCAAGAACACCTTGTCGCTCTAGCTGCTGTCCAAAAATCAGCTCAATCGAACCACGGATGAACCTCCGATCGAAGAGTTGATCACAGCTGCTCCAAACTTTTCTTTCAAAAAAAATTCTGCTATGCTCTCTATTTCTCACCCGTTTTCTCTCCTCTCTCACATTTTTATTTTGCTCTCTCACTATATTAATTTGACACACACACACCTCCATAAAAGACAAAAGAAAATGATGAAAAAGTCAAAGAAAAAACAAATAAACTTGCCATAAAACATGGCATGTTTTAAGGGTCTCCCACATAGTGGGACCCTTACCCAACAAATCTCCCCTCCAACTATGTGGGAATGCCTCCATACCGGAGATCAAACAACATCTTCAAACTTTCCTCTCTGGTAAGCTTCGTCAACATATCATATCACACCATTATCATCGGTATGTATCTTCTCAAGCTCTAATAGCTTAGCTTCAAGAACATCTCGTATCCAATGGTACCTCACATCAATATGCTTAGATCTAGCATGAAAAGTTGAATTCTTACCAAGATGAATAGCACTCGCTATCACAATACAGACATACTTCTCCCGAGTAAAACGAAGCTCATGCATAAACTTCTTCATCCAAAGCATCTCTTTGCACGCTTCTTGGTTCTTTGCAATGAACTCGATTCGATGGTGGACAATGCAACACACTTTTGCAATCTTGATTGCCATGCCACGCCTCCCTCGCATATAAGTGATCAAGTAACTTTGAAGTAGATCTCCTGAGTCAATATCTCGCCATATGCGAATCAGTATAACCAACAAGAACAGGTTTCTCATTCACCAAACAAAGTTTCATATTGGAAGTGCCACGAAGATATCTCATAATCCACTTCACTGCATTCCAATGCTCTCTGCCTGGATTAGAAAGAAAACGACTGACTGTACCAACGGCATAAGCCAAGTCTGGTCTCGTACAAACCATTGCATACATCGGACTCCCCACTTGAAGAGTAAGGAATTTTCTCGCATCTCTTCCTTCTCCTTTTCTGTGGAAGGACTATGCTTAACACTCAATCTGAAGTGCGTAGCAAAGGGAGTGCTTACCGCTTTAGCTTTGTCCATGCTAAACCTTTGAAGTACTTTTATAACAGCCCAATTTTAAATAGTGTCGAAACAGTGATTTGAGATCATTAAATCTGACGAAAAGTTAGAAAATTTTGTTAATCGATAATTATAAGTTAAGTGTGATTTTAGAAATATTTTAAAATTAGTGAATTTTGTGGATGAAAAGAATTAATGAGAAAAATTGGGCCAAAACGCAGGTATTGAGACCTCGAATTCATAAAGTGAGCCATAAATATTTTTAAAAATATTTATGGAGTGTCATTAAACTATTATTAAACTTTCGTTAGAAAATTTTAACGTTTGTGTAGGAAATTAAATGAAAAGGACTAAACTGAAATGAAAGTAAAAGTTAATTTATAGATTAAAAGAAATTATGAAGGATCAAAATGGTAATTATACCATTTTGCATAGTTGAGGCCATTCAGAAAAAATCTGAGATTTTTTTAAAAGTATATTATTATATTATATTATATTATTATATTATTATATTATTATAATATTATATTATATAATAATCCAAAGAAAAAAAAAAGGGAATAGAAACAGAAACAAAACGAAGCAGAGACTAGGGGAAGGAGAGAAAGAAGAAGAGAAGAGAAAGAAGAAAAAGGGGGAAAATTGGAAAATTTCCAAAATTAGCTAAATAAAAAGGGGATTAAATTGAAATATCTGGAGAATTCTCTTCAATTCTCTTCATTTTCTTCAGCTGAAAAACAGTCATGGAAGAGAGTTCAAGTTGGTTTTCATACTCAAGCTTCATGTAAGTTTAATACTTGCTTTCTCCTTGAAATTTCTATGTTTTTGGACTTTCTACAATTGAGTCCAACTTATTAATTCATCAGTTTATGATTCTATGGTTAATTTTTAAATTTGATGTGGATTAGTGCTAAAAGAATATGATGAATAAATATTGATTTGAAGCTTTAATTTTGTTATATGATGATTTTATCAAGTGAAATTGATGGAATTTGGTTTTAGGACCTAATTGTGAAATAGCTGAAATTAAGGCCTAGTGTTAAAATTCTGATTTTCAAAAGTTATGAAGTAGTTTAAAATGATAGAGAAAAGTATTAAATGAGAAAATTAGCTTAATTGAGGGGTTAATTGAGCAAGGATTGAATTGTATGAATTGTGGAATTAGGGACAAAATAGAAATCAACATGTTGCACTAAAGCAGTTTTGGACAGCAGCAGTTATCTAACTTTGAAAAATCACCAAAAATTGTATAAATAGAATTAGAAGTTGAGTGAGATATGGAATTAAATCTTATTGAGTCTATTTTCATATAAAAGAAACAGAGAAAGCAAAGGAAGTCTGCATTTTGAGATATTTAAATTTTTGTAAGACTAGTTTAGAATAACTTCGTGATCCCCTGTTCTTACTTTAGAAATTCACTAAGAATTGTATAAAAATAATTTGGGAACATATTTTATATGCTTAGATTCCTTAATGAGTCTAGTTTTATAAGAAATAAACCATAACATCATATGAATTCTATATAAAAAGATAATTAATTTTTAGTGAAGAAGGGTTGGAACTACCAGACAGCAGAACAGGGGTGACTTTAAAGAATAAACTGTACTAATTGGCTAAATCAAAAATTCTGAAAATTTTATGGCAAGAAGATATGTGAGTCTAGTTTCAGGAAAAATTAACTGTTCTTCATTTGGAGTTCTGTAGCTCTGGAAATAAATAATTTAGTGACTATAACTCAAATGGACAGTTTTGAATCTACTTATGAGTAATTAATGAAATTATTGATAATGTTACTTATAGCATGTTATATACATTAAGGAAGTGGAATGGAGAGGAGGAGGAGGAAAATATGTATGAATATTTAAGTAGTATGGCTAAATTGAAATGTTTTAGGCTCGAGAGACTAAATTGAATAAAAGTAAAATTTTGTGTTTAATTTTGTAAAAATGTGAAAATAACCAATTTGCATGAAATGGATTATTTTATTATTTAAAATTGCAAAATTGAATGAAATTATTAATTTAGATTAAGATCAACTGAAAAATCAATGAAAATAAAAATTTCCAAAGTGCCCCTGAATCTTGATATTTCGCAAATTTAACTGTAAGTTCGTGTAACTTAATTATGTGATATAAGGAAATATAAGTTGATGGTACGTGAAATATTGATATGATGAATTAACTGTTTTATGTTTATGAAGAAACGGCAAGTGAATGATATTTATCATGACATGAAAATATGTGATTATCTTTAATATGTTAATACAAGGTAATTAAGTATGATGAAACGAGTAATAAATTCAAGTAAGACATGACGAGAAAAATGAATATCTTTAAGGGGCCATATGTTTGATTTTGATTGGTTTCAAATATAAATATTGAATTAAAATAAAATGTCTGATAAATAAATTTGTAATTCCGGTAATGCCTCGTACCCTATTCCGGCGTTGAATACGGGTAAGGGGTGTTACAACTTTCTCGATGTACTTCTCTTGTGATAACCATAATTTCTTGGCCTTTCTATCACGTGTCAACTTTATGCCAAGAATTTGCTTTGCTGGCCCCAAATCCTTCATTGCAAAGGATTTACTCAACTCTTGCTCAACTTCTCAATTCTAGAAGCATTCCTGACCAACAATAAGCATGTCATCAACATAGAGCAAAAGAATTATAAAATCATTACAGAGAATCTCTTAACAAACACACAATGATCAAGTAGTCTTCTTGTAGCCTTGCTCCCCATAATGCACTCAAACTTCTTGTACCATTGCCTTGGAGCTTGCTTCAAACCGTATGCTCTCTTCTTCAATCTGCACACGTAATCTTCTTTCCTTTGTGCAACAAACCCTCTGGTCGCTCCATGTAAAGCTCTTCTTCCAAGTCACCATGAAGAAAAGCAGCTTTTCATCCATTTGTTCAACCTCTAAGTCATAACAGTCGCCAAACTCGAAGATAGTTACGATAGAGGACATCTTCACAACCGGAGAAAATATTTCGCAAAATCAACCCCCTTTTTCTGAGTATAACCCTTGACGACCAATCTAGCCTTGTATCGTGGAGATGAAGACTTCTCTTCTTGCTTCAACCTGTAAACCCAGCGATTCTTCAAGGCTCTTTTGCCCTTGGGCAATTTCACCAACTCAAAGGTATGGTTCTCATGCAAGGATTGAAGTTCATCTTTCATCGCTTCAACCCACTGATCTTTGCATTCACTCTCCATAGCCTCTTCATAACATTCGAGTTCTCCCCGTCTACCAAAAGAACATATTCATCGAGAAGAATACACGGATGTAAGATCGTCGATCTCTGGAAGACCTTCAGTGGAACTCATTGGTGGAGCTATAGGTGCTTGTTGTTGATCATTCACAACATCATCCATGGGAGCATCAAAGTCACCTATATCCCGATGGTCATCAGTAACATCACCATGCACATCATCCTGGATAGGACCTGGTGAAGAGTTTAGGGGAACCGGATTCACATCAATCAAATCACCACTGTCTTGTGAATTCGCTTTCTCCGTCTTATCAATGTCATCAATAGTCTGATCCTCAACGAAGACAACATCTCTGCTTCTCACGATTTTCTTCTGAACGGGATCATAGAGTCTATAACCAAACTCACCATCTAGACCATAACCAATGAAGATGCATTGTCGGGTCTTGGCATCCAACTTGGATCTTTCATCCTTTGGAACATGAACAAATGCTTTACAACCGAACACACGTAGGTGATCATATGACACATCTTTGCCAAACCAAACTCTATCCGCACGTCACCTGCAAAAGGAACACTAGGAGACAAATTTATCACATGTGTCACCGTATTCAAAGCTTCAGCCCAAAATGATCTTGGCAGCTTTGAATCTGACAACAAACATCTGACTCTCTCGATCAATGTTCGGTTTATTCTTTCAGCTAACCCATTTAACTGTGGAGTCTTTGGTGGTGTTCTCGATGTCCGATTCTCTCGCAGAGCATGATACTCATGAAACGGCCCTGTGTACTCGCCACCATTATCAGTACGAATGCACTTCAACTTCTTCCCTGTTTCCCTTTCAACTGATGCATGAAACTGTTTAAACACCTCAAAGACTTGATTTTTAGACTTCAAAGTGTAAACCCATAGCTTTCTCGAGCATATCATCAATGAAAGTCACAAAATAAAGTGCACCGCCAAGTGACCTTACTTTTATCGGACCACGTACATCCGAATGGACCAACTCTAGCAACTCGATCTTCTATGAGGAGGACGGCTTCTAAATGAAACTCTTCTCTCGCCTTCTTCCCGCTAGACAATGAGCACAATCCTTCAATGTAGCATTCTTCAAGCCCGAAAGTTGATTCTTCTTCGCTAAACAGTTAAGGCCCTTCTCACTCATGTGACTAAGTCGTTTATGCCACAACTCAGTTGAGTATCATTCATCAAGTGTCACATTCATCGTCTCTCGAGAAGTCAAGCTTGCATCAAATATAAATTTGAGCTCTTCTTTCCTCGAGCCACAACCAAGGAGCCTTTAGTCAACTTCCACTGCCCATCACTGAAGGTGTTACAGAATCCCTTATCATCAAGCTTTCCTGCAGAGATCAAATTCAAACGGATATCCGGTGCGTGTCTGACATCCTTGAGAGTTAACTTTGTTCCATTGTTACTCACCAAGTGAACATCTCCCATACCAACAACCGGAACCAAACCGTCATTACCCATCTTCAATACCCCAAAATCACCAGGAGTATAAGATGTGAAGAAATCCTTCCTCGACGTGACATGAAGTGATACACCAAAGATCAATCACCCAACTAGTCTCGTCACATGCTAAGTTGACCAAATTCTCATCACGAATGACCAAATGGATCTTCACGAGTAGCAGTAGCAACACGCTCGGATTTTCCATCATCATTCCGATCGTGTTTATCACCACATTTGTTCTCTTTCTTCCACTTGAAGCAATATTTCTTGATATGGCCTTTCTTACCACAATGGTGACACTCAAGATTCTTGTATCTCGATCTTGACTTGCTTCGGCCTTTATCTCTACTCTTTCCATCTTTGTCTCTGTTCCTCCCCCTGTTCTCGGTAACCAACACCTCGGACTGTGATGTAGAACCCTGAGATCGTCTTCTGACCTCTTCATTTAACACACCACTCTTAGCCAAATCCAAGGTAATAATACCTTTGGGGTAATTAATGAGCGAAACCCGAAAAGTCTCCCAAGAGTCTGGTAGAGTAGCAAGCAACCAAAGCCCTAAAATCTCGTCATCAAATTTGACACCCATACCAAGCAACTGATTCATCACGCTCTGAAATTCACTCACATGGTCAGCTATAGACGTTCCTTCTCTGTATTTCAACGCCATCATTTTCTTCAAAAAAATAACTTGTTATTGCCTGATCTCGAAGCATACAAGCTTTCAAGCTTTTCCCACAATGTTCGAGCATGTGTCTCTTGATCAATGTGGTTGTAAACATTTTCTTCAACAAATTGCCGAATAAATCCACACACTTGTTGATGCTCAAATTCCCATTCTTCATCACTTTTTTTCAATCGGGTTTTGAGTAGCAAAGACCTAAGATCAGAGCCTTCACAAACAACAAGTCCTTCATTTTATTCCGCTAAAGTTGATAATTTGTGCCATTCAACATAATCATCTTGCTCGTATTAATTTCCATAATTATTTGACAGAATAACCGAGCTCTTGATACCGGTTTGTTGGGAAGAAACCGAAACAATCAAACAAAGCGGAAGCACAACCGTGTTTCTTTCTCTCCTATAACTCTTGTCAAATATTATGGCAAGCACAATAGCACAAAAATATGTTCTCTAGCAACCTTAATCAACCACAAATCAACCAATGCAACCTCAAAGAAAAATAATAAATAGAGACACCGATATTTTTACGTGGAAAACCCCTCTAAATCAAGGGTAAAAACCACGGGACTTTAGAGTCCGATCAAAAGCTCCACTATAATCAAATGTTCAGCTACAAGATCACAATATCAAGCCTACAACAAGCATTCAACTCCAACAAGGCTAACAATATGTAATCTTTAGCAAAAGAGAGAAAAATTGGAGAACATCACCAAAAACGTAGCTGCTGTAAAATGGGTATTTCCGACGCTACAGGACTCGGATGAAAAATCCGACCGTACAAAGTCAAGAACACCTTGTCGTCTAGCTGCTGTCCAAAAATCAGCTCAATCGAACCACGGATGAACCTCCGATCGAAGAGTTGATCACAGCTGCTCCAAACTTTTCTTTCAAAAAAAATTCTGCTATGCTCTCTATTTCTCACCCGTTTTCTCTCCTCTCTCACATTTTTATTTTGCTCTCTGACTATATTAATTTGACACACACACACCTCCATAAAAGACAAAAGAAAATGATGAAAAAGTCAAAGAAAAAACAAATAAACTTGCCATAAAACATGGCATGTTTTAAGGGTCTCCCACATAGTGGGACCCTTACCCAACAATTTTAAAATTTTAAAAATATAAAAATTAAAAATGAACAAATTAAAATTTAATTTACACCTAAGTAAATCTCACATTGGCAAAACACGAGAGAGACTTGAGCTATATAAAAAGATAGCAATACTTGAGAGGTAAGAGACATGTTGAGAATATATAGGCACTCTCATAAATAAAGTTAGGAGGGTGGTATGTACCTAAAACAGATAATATCTTATCAAGTTGAAGTGTTGGTGATGAGATTTATAAAATTAAATCCATTACTTTTATAGGAGTTACATCATACAATTCATTTGAATTTTGAATGTGGATGAAAATTGCAAATAGAAGCCAATCTTAATTTAGAATAAGAGCACCACTTGCATTCATTTTTCCTTTTTACTACAATTTTACTATTTCTAATCGTATAAATCAAAAAAATCAATTGTAAAAGTAAGTAAAATAAGTGAGTGGCAAGGAATTTGAATATAAATTTTATTAAATATAATTTTATGATGTTTAATTATTTTATTTAAAAATTATATAAAAATATGAAAAAATCACAATAATATTAATTATCATTTGAACTCAAAGTAATAGTTTTATTAATTAAGAGTTGATATGTGTTAAAAAAATAATCTAAATTCGATTCATCTTATTTAAAAAAACCTATAAATTATTATTAAAAATATATTAATTTTTACAATTGATTAAAATATTTTCACATCCGTTGGGAAACAGAAAACAGTCGTATAATGTTAAAATGGTATTTAATTTGGTACATTAATGCAATTGATTGCTGTAGTGTCCACACAGCATAAAATTACTGACAGACGGTGAGCGATTAAAGTCGTGAGAGGATTCGAAGGAGAAAATATCGCCGACACAACGGGACCCAAACCGTACACGTCATGATCCCAAATCAAGTGCACGCCACGTGGGTAATCCAGAGCTCCGCTTCGGATCAATGCCAGCTAAGCGAATCCGAATCTCCACTCCCGACCGACACGTCACCCTCGAACCCAAACCGCTGTCGTGCCTGCTTCAAATTTTTCATTTAAATAAAATATAAATTTAAATAAACAGACTTCCTTTCCTTCCCAAAGCAAATGCAACTGACCGAGGAAACAGAGCCGAAGTCCAAAGCGCTCCACCACGTTGCACCACACACCATTTTGTTACCTATCCTTTCAACACCTGGCAGTACGTCGCACCACACCCTTTGTCTTTCTACTTCTCTTCACACAAAAAAAACCCTACACACACTTACCATTCCTTTCCATTTTCTTTCTTTCTCCGTACTCATTCCCTAAATTACTTCTTTACCCCCCTTCCTTTTCTTTTTTTGTACTTGTGCTTTTTCAAACAAATTTGAAATGAAACTGCAGGGTGGAATGGTCTTTTCTCATTTATCATCATCTATATAATAATATAATTATTTAAGAAATTAATTATTTCTGTCTCCGAAACACTACTAGACTAATATCATGCGAGTGGAGGTGTATGGTTGGTTAATTAGGGGGAGGATTGCTAAGGCAAGCTTGTAATTTAAAGCTAAAGGCAAGGCTGTTCCTAGAAGCCGCTGCAAGTTTCTCGTTTTTTATTCCCTCTCTCTTTCTCTCTCAATCGCCCATTCTCTGTGACACACAAGAAAGAGAAACTAAGAAACGTAAACAAAATTCTCCAAGAAAACGAAAGGAGAAGGAACTTGCTGGGAGATTCAAGCCAATATATATATATTTTTTGCGTTGGTTGAAGGAGGAAGGAGATGAAGAGCTGTGAGCTCTGTAAGTTAGCGGCGACAACGTCTTGTGAATCGGACCAAGCCAGTTTGTGCTGGGATTGTGACGCTGTAGTCCACGGGGCTAACTTCCTTGTGGCGAGACATGTGAGGTGTCTGCTCTGTCACACTTGTCAGTCTCTCACTCCATGGAGAGCCACTGGTTCCAAGCTTGGTCGCACGGTCTCCGTCTGTGAGAGGTGCATCGACGGCGGTGATCGAGAAGAGAGCGAAGCGGAAAATGACGATGACGGTGACGGAGAAGACGATGAAGGAGATGATTCTGATGATGACGTGTCAGTTGGAGATGATGTGGAGGACGGAGATAATCAGGTGGTGCCGTGGTCCACAGTAGCAAATACACCTCCTCCGGCGCCTAGTTCTTCTAGTAGCGATAATTATTCTGGTGGTGAAAAAGAGGTCTCTAGATCAACAAATATGTTTTCATTGAAAAGGTCGAGAGGGAATGCTTCAGATCTTCACTCTGAGGTTTGTTCTCTCTTTCGATCTCTGTTCACTTCTTGTTTTCCCTTTGTCTTCCATTTCAAATTCCTTTTTTGTTTGTCCTTGGTCGTTCAGATTGTTTAATCTTGTTGTTACATGAAATCAACGGTTAATATTTCATTTGATTGGTGTTAACAGGACGATCCGGATCGTTTATCTTCAAAACGGAGGTATGGCTACCATACTGTTTTGGCGACTCGGTGCAGAGCAGAGGAGGGAGGCGTTTCGGTTGACTCCAGGACTATGAGGCTATCGAAGGACCAACAGATCAAACCGGAGGGCACGGTTCAGTTGCAGTCCGATTTGAGAAGCGCGACGAGTACGGAGTCATTAGGCAAAAATTAGTGTGTGAGAAAATCCAGTAAAAATATCTTAAAATTTGTTAGTACTTGTAACCCCTTAGCCGTCCGATTTGAGTTGGTTTGGCCTGCTATTTCTGATTTTCTCTAACCTTTTCTAACAATAGGCTTTGATTAATCATTGATGGGAATGTTGACCCTGTAGGCCTTGTACTGCTTTATTTGTACTAATACAAGAATTTTTAGGAGTGCCAAATGCTACAAAGCTTCATCTTTCCTTTTGGTGTTTGGATTCACCTCCTTTCTGTATAATTATTATATTTAACTAGGGTTTTCTTTTCTTTGAAATTAAGATATATATGTACGTATAAAATATGAAAGGTGAATGTGGTTAGAGGGTGAGGCAGCCTTAGCAGTAAGCAGCCTTAAGGATGTGTGGAGCAAGTCGAGGTGCAGACAAAGGGTCTGTCCTTGAAGCTTTGAACGACATCCACTAATGGGGCTGGTTGGCTGGCTACCCGCCCACCGTTTTACTAATCCTATGGATGTCAGGTCTTTTTGTCAGCGAAATGCCATGGACTATATATCACAAGGCACGTATGCCCGTGGTTTGGTTTAGTTGCATGTAGCCTTGGTCCAGTGGGACCTATATTCTTTGCCCTCTTTGAATGATTTTTTTTTGTGGGTGGATAGCATTGTGCGTGTCAACCACTTCCTTTCAAATTCCAATCAATCTTCTCCCAAAACAAGCAAGTTGGTCATACCATTGATGCATGTACTTGCTGTGTATTTTCCTAATATGTACATTTCCATTTCATGCGCGCGCCCACACGTCTCATCCTTGAGAATTTTCACAAAACAATTTGAGCTACCACCCAGTGTGGGTCATTTTTTTTATGACAATACTTTGGTCAATAAAGGATGGTGGTTGCAACTGGGCGAGGAAGTGGCATTGACTTGGTCTCTTTGGGTGGTCAATTGTCACACTGCAGTTAGCATCCCAAAATGGGCTCGCTTTCCATTTGCCTTGCGATTCCAATCACAATGCCTTCACAATTTCTTTTAAATCTTTTCTACATTTGAAACAATTGTGTAGGATAATAGCATTCATGTCTCTTGGATTTTTTAATTTTGCTTCTCATCATTTTGATTTTTTTTATCATGTAGGACAAATTTAGTTTATGAGTTAATAAAATAAAATAACTTACTAGATAACAAAAATAAAATAAAATTTGTCTTAGACACTACTATCAATTTTAATAATTTTTTATTTATTAAAAAATTATTTGGCATAAAAAATAGTTTAAGAAATTTGAATTATTTATCAACTTTACAAGTGTGTCAACTAATTTTATAAATTCCATTATTACTGTGATAATTATTTTACAATATTTAATCCCAGTAGTACTAGTACCAGTGCTTTCGATGTTATTTGAATAAATCACCTCTAAATCAAATTTAGGGTCATGCTTTGTTTGTATTTATAGGTTTTTTCTTTTCATTCTTTTTCTGAATGAAAGAAATTTTTTTCCAATTTATTACTTGTTGGCATCAGGGGTGAGTTGAAATCTATTATAGTCAACTTAACCCATTTAACTGTCTCATTTGCTTAAGTCAATGTGGATTAAATCAGTTTTATCCCCTTTAATTTTTAAGAAATTATAAAAATAAATGGTAAAATTATCTTTTATCTCTTTTCTCTTTTATTTATTTATTTTTACTCCAAAAATAACTTTTTAATTTTGTCATGGTTATAGTCACGGTTAAGATAGTTAAATTGATTGGTTTTTTTATTTTTAAATAAAATTCATAAATGAACCAACTACCTTAATATATATAATTTTATCTATAAATATATAATATATTTTTTATACGATCAGTTAGTCAATTAATGTTAAACTCATACAGAGGCGTAGTCAGGAGGCTGGCAGGGGACCGAGTCCCCCTAAAATAAAGAAATTTTTATTTAAGTCCTTTTAAAATTTATAAAAGTTTAAATTAATAAAGGTAAAATTATATTTTAACTCTTTTAAAAATAATAAAAATTTAACTTAATCTTTTAAAATTATAAAAATATAGATATTAAATAATAAATTTATATTTTATTATCGTAAAAATATATATTGTAATTTTGATTTTCCTTAAAAGATTTTTTGGATTGAACAATTAATAATAAAAAATGAATGGTGAGGTGCAGGAGTTTGTAACGTGTGTTTAAGTGACTTTATTGAAAGAAAAAAAGATATTTGATGTTTTAGTTAAATGAAATGGAGGCAAAATATCTGGGAGGTGATGATATATGGTCCAGCACCACTAAGAATTTAATGCAATAAACAAAAGGATTTGTATCTTGTGTTTGGTGAACAGTAGAGAGATTACGGCCGCCCATCACATCACCTGGGATGCAACTTTATGGAAGCTTCAAACTTACTATTAAAATAATTCATAATCATAATCATCGACCCCAACATAAAATATAGTCAAAAAATCATGATCCTCAAATAGAAATTGTGGTGGAAAGGAGAGCTGCTTAGCTCTAATCAACCAATTAGATTAAAACTAAGACACTTGTAGTTTGAATTCTGAATAAAGGACTGGTAGGCCCAGTGTGTAGAATCGCTTGGATGAGAAGAAAAGGATCAAGTGGTGAGTGTGTGGTGGGAATTTTGTGGGGGAGGAGTGGTGGTGGTTGCGGGCCCCTTAAAAATCTTCTCAACAACCGTCGGGATATAATGGGGTCTTTGATTGATCTTAGGATTCTGCAGCTGACCATGACCTCACCATCCTAGACAACGACTGGATAATACATTTCAATATGTATGTATGTATGTGTATATATATATGTACGTAAGTGTCTTTTTTTTTTTAAATACAATTCACTGGTTGACTATGCTTGATTGCTTGTGGGTTGAGGATTCTGTCTTGTAGCTCACGGTTTAATTTTAGGCCATTCACTTGGGTGACCTCAGCTCAGCTGTAAATAATATTCTTGGAAAATGGAACAGGATTAGAAGGCGTTCAAATATGGACAAAAAAACCCCATCACGAACAGAATCATTTCTATTGTTATTTGGGTTAAATTATATTTGGAGACTTGAATTTGATATTTTTTTTTTATATTAGAGTCTAATTTTTTTTTTTCAAGTTAAGCTCAAAACTTGGCAAATTATTCTTACATTGGGCTTGAATTTTTTTTATTCAAGTTAGATCCTAAACTTGACAAATATTTTTACATTAGAACTTCAACTTTTCTTTATCCAAGTTAGTAGTTGAAAACCCTAAAGTTCAAGCTTTAATGTGGGAACAATTGTCAAATTCAAGCCCCAATATGAGAAAAGTTGCCAACTCTAGGTTCCAATGTGGAAACAATTGCTAAATTTAGGACCTAACTTGGACAAAAAAAATTAAACCCTAATTTGAAAATAATTACTTAATTTAAGCCCCAAATAGTGATTTAACTGTTTTTATTTTTAAAAAATACCATTCACCTTCATTTTCAAGTACGTTTACACAAAATCACCTTATCCTATCAACATTATTAGGTTGAAGCAACAAAACCCACCAACTTTTTTTCTTAACTTTGTTTTTTAGGGATATATTGCCACTTATGATTGTTTAAAATTATATTTAAATCATCTAACTTTAAAAATTTATTATAAGATTATTAACATTATTAATTTATTACGTTATAGTTACTCAACCATTAACTTTCGTTAAGAGTTGATATACTCCTGCTGTAACAAGGATATGTGGCAGAACTGGGACAACCTGGTAATGACCTTTTACCTGGATGCGGCTCATGGCCAACATTTCGCTAGATACCTTTTGTGGAGTCCCTCCACTAGAAAAAAATACACAACCAACCCTTTGGAAATCCCATTTAAGTTATCCAAGAAACCATCTGTTATGGACCCTCCGCAAGGAGCACTAAGGCATAACAACATCAATAAAGAGAATGTTAGGGAAAGACCACATAGTACTACACATGACACACTTCGTACTGTCGGCTATGTGGCACAATGGGACAAGAGGGCACCCTTTATATATATCCCAAAACATGAGGGATAAAGGATCATCTTCTTTCCCCAAAGAAAACCTAAGTATTTCTATCACATTCGGACTTGTTAAGGTCTTAAGTTATATGGGGGAATTGCGTATTAAACTGAAAAGTTTTCTAATCTAGCGTGTTCTTTTTACAAATAAACGTTTTTGGTAAGCTAGTTGAGAAAAATTTGAATTTTAACTTTAGTCTAATTACTTAAGAACTAGATAATCCTTAATGGGAGATAGGATGATTACTATTATTCCAGGTAGTTTTTGATTTGATATTGGTGATGTGTGAGAGGATTATATATAGGAGATGTGTTATTCTCCGAAATTGTTCTTTCATTTTTCTGCTCCTTCTTCATCTTTCCTCTGGTTTGCTATGGAAAAGAAGAAGCTTACAGGGCGTTTGTGCATGGAGGAAGAATTAGAGGTTTGAGACTTAAAAACTAGAAATTTCATAAGCTGGTAAGCTTCTTACCCTTTATGTGCTAATGGATTTAAGAAAAGGAAATAAGGTTAAAGATTTTAGTTATCCATCGAATTTGTTTTGTTAATTATTTAAATAGCCTCTGCATGTAAGCAAAATATGTTTCTTATAATGATGAGTTATCTTTATTGGAATTCTGAAATGGTGGTTATGTTTGTAAACTGCTGTAGGCTCATGTAGCAAGGGAGAAGCATAGTAGATGGATTTGACGTCAACTTTCAAGTGAGTTTTCAGACTCAGGTTTTAAATGGATGTATCTTGTGTCATTAATACACTAAATATGTTTGAATTAGTGTTTTACCAATGGTGAATCAACTTGTGGCAAAGTGTTAATATCTTGTGTGTACATGTGTTGTTGAATGCAAATATCGTTTGGTTGTAAGTCTAATCATGATTGGATAGACAAGTGGCTTGGCGTGATGTATGTTGTTTAATGAGATACAATTGTATGGTGAGTAAATATGAATATGATGCGTAGATAGAACGATGGATATGAGACACATTATATGATAAATAGTATTTATTGGTGGAGTATTTGTGTGATGTGCATGTTAATTACATATGTGGCTTTGCAGAGGGTCGGATGGACATGCACGGAGATCACATATGCATTTATTTTTACTATGGCTTTGAAGGAGGTTCTGTTGGATTGAGACATTAAAGGAGTTCAGATTTGTATGGAGAAAAGAGCGCACCAGTATATGAGAGCCCTTTAGAGGACGTTTGAGTGCCCCTCATGGGACGTATAAGAGCCCTTTATGGGACGAATGGAAGACCATGGCCATGGCATTACCATAAATGTGAAAGTCCATGAATACTATCTGATATGTGGAAGTCCGTCAAGACTATCCAAATGTGGAAGTCCGTTAGGACTATCTTAATGTGGAAGTCCATCAAGAATGTCTTAAATGGGGAAGTCCGTCAAGACTATCGTAAAAGTGGAAATTTGTCAGGGCTATATTACAAATGGGATTTTGCACGAAGAGATCCGCTTGTATGAGTCTACCAAGAATGAGTTCATTTTCTATAAATCCATTACTATATGTGACATATCTGTTTATGTGAAACCATATAAGAAATATATAAAAGTCCGCCACGACTGTCTCATATGTATGATTCCACAAATAGGGGATTCGTTGTTAAGAACTCGCCTACAAGTTATCTGTTTCAAAGAGATAACCAGCAAGAGTGGACTATTTGATTGTGAAACAAAGGCGTAATGATATGTACTGTTCGATCTGTCTACTTGATTGGGATGAACAGACTTTCTATATTTAGCCTTAAGGGTGTCTATGGATACAAGAGGATCGTAATACGAGTTTGATTTTGATAAGACAAATCGCTATTAACAGCTCGCAACAGAGACTATTCGCCAAGAATTGTCTTATGTGAATATCTGTAATCATTGGTGCAATGCGTGCTATTGGAATTATTTATGGATTATCTTTTCCAATTTCGTAAGTAAGCATCTGCGAGGATTTCCCTCTCGAGGAAATAGATGCATAAAAAGCTATGAAGGCAATTAATGAAAAATAGAATTAGCAGGGGAAATTCGCTAAGAAATCATTCACTATTAGATTAGTATTTTGGTAATGCATCTATGAGATCTCATCGGTGGAAGTTGTATGTATGCTAGGCTTAGTATAACCAATTATTTAATCTTCCATTTCCAAGTCATCAACAACATATCAGTTGCAATCAAATATGATGGATTATTCTCCAGTTTGCAAGAATAAATAAGTGATGGTAACACTAAAGGAAATTTGTCAAGTTTGAGTAGATCAGAGTATATGATGTAATTAATAGGACAATGAGATTGGCGTACTGTCCTAATAAGAGCAAAACAATCATGAAGCCCCAATCACGAAGTGCAAACGTGTTAGTGTTGTGTCAGTAAGGTATGAAAACTCATTAAATTCTTTAGAACTTACTTGTATTATTATGTATTAGAGGTAAATAGGGGGTTCTGAGAGTTCGAGAAGGGACCAGGCCAGAGTTCATCGTGCAACGACAGAATTGTTTCTTAGTTGTAATATGCATACAGTGGGGCGACCCAGAGGCAGAGTCCCAGGGTCTTTGTTGTAAATGAAATTTAGTGGTCAAAAAAACAAATTTTCAATACTAAGTTAAAGTTTAACTTTAATAAGTTAAATAAGTTAAAGTTTAACACAAATTTTGAATACAAATTTTCAGAGTCTCAAGGTCTTTAACTTTAATAAGTTAAAGTTTACTTTTCGAGTAAGGGGTGTTACTATTTCCCCTACTATCTCTTTCTTCCTCCCTTCTTAACCTCATCTCTTTCATATTTTCAATTCGTTTTTCTTTTAAAAAAAACCCAAAAATATAGATATGTAAGAAAATTTCGTGTTTTCACCTTTTTTTCACCAAAACTCACTGCCTCTAACCCTTTGGGTTCTTGATATGTTATTTCTCATTGACTACTCTCTTTAAACCCTAATTTTGAAATCCTATATTTTTTGGATCATATTCTTCAAAATTTTTGTTTTGTTATTTTATTTTTGTTGATTTTGTGATGAGATTTTTGCTTTTGAAAACTACCTTTTTCATTTTTTTTTTGCCAAGACTATTTTTAAAATAAATATTTTTAAGGTATTCAGAACATGCCTAGAATAACTATACATAGGGGGCTATTGAATGGTTATTTTAGGATTTTATTGGTTGTCCCACAAAGCTTAAAATGCCCCACATAAAATAATTTCAACCCTCAATTTGAAAAAGAGTGAAAAAGAAAGGAAGAAGAATAAGAGAAGGAAAATAAAGAAATAAAAGGAAAAAAAAAGGGAAAGGAAAGTTAAAAGAAATAATTTCACTCGAAAGAAAAATTATAGGGATTAGTTATAGAATTTGACCTAAAATATCGTCTAAAATATAATTGTAACGCCCCCTTAACCCGAAACTGTCGCCAGAACGGTTCGTGAAGCATTACTAAACCATACCCAAACCCGAACAGACATGCATATTCGAACATACTACAATGGTAAATTTATCACATTTTGACTCTACAAACAACTATGCCATCATTTACAAATTTATTAACTATTCATATACCTCATTTTAACTACCAAGGCACAATACATGTTTATTAATACCATTTGAACTAAAACCGAGTATAACACATCATGAACTATACTTTGGTAGTGAACTATTACTAAACCCGAATTCATATAGGTCCGATATATCAAGATTTAGCCATTTCACATGGCTTTTATATACATCCAAATCCCCCCCTCAAAAAAAAGAACTCAAAAGAGTATTATAAACTATACATGCCATTTTTGTTTAAAAGATCAACTCTAATAAAGTACCAAAAGTAGTTGATAGTGTGCTTGACTTCGACAAAGATCCCGGATACGAGCTTGCTTCAAAATCTATACTCAATCAAACAAAACACAACGGTAAGCTATATGAAGCTTAGTAAGTTTAAGCAAATTATTATCACATGCATATGTAAAATATTTGCACCAAGTATTCAAACCTACTTAAATTAATATACTATAATTATTACTCCATTTAAGAGTTAAACTTTTTAATCCTCATATACCTATAATACATTCGGTATATCACCTTCGCATGAGAAATAATGAACATACCTGTCATATACATTCACTAATTCATCAACTTAACATTTAGGTTACCCACGTCTCATTTCAATAGCATAACACTTACCCTTAATGTACTTACCCTTCCAAACCTAACCATTTGGTATAAAGCATGATAATTCAATCGTACAATTGCCTACGCATAAAATCATTAGCTATACAATTCTCTAATAAATCTTATTCATACTTGATCTTTTAACCACCTCGTAACGTATCGCTCACACAGAGCCATTACTTATTCACACCTCGTAATGTATCGCTCACACAGAGCCGTTACTTAATCCACCTCGTAACGTATCGCTCACACAGAGCCGTTACTTAATCCATCTTGTAACGTATCGCTCACACAGAGCCGTTATTTAACACTACTCGTAACGTATCGCTCACACAAAGCCGTTACTTATTCTTTCCGCACACTTAGTGCTTTATTACCGGTATCGTACACTTAGTACCCGGTTATGTATATTCGTACACTTAGTACCATTTAATAGTCCTACAATTTATCTACTTCCACCTTATATGAATAACCGAAATAAATCAAATCCACCATAAAACGTATAACCATACCCAATGTATTCATGCCTCAAATTTAAAGCATTATATTCGGCCCATACCATGACATACAACCGAACTATACTTGCATATTTCAATGCCATAATATAATGATCCACCAACTATATATAACATAATCAAATCATAGAAAAATATCTATCAATGAGTTCCTATCTAAAGTATCAAGGAAGAACTCAATAACCCATCTAGGAATATCATTTTTACTTCCTCTACACATTCGGCAATATTAAATTTTATATGCTTATCCGCATTTACATCTTGTAACATTTAACATACATAATCATACATATTCGATCCCAAATCCTTCCCTTTATTTCTTACCATCAAATTTGACCTTGTGTTTTTAAACTCATAATTTTGCATTTAATCATTACTATCCTTTATTTCATATTTCTAATTATCTACAAGTCAACCCAAAATATTTATTCAATCCAAATACATACACTTTTCACACCTACAGCAACATATCATTAAACTTACCTCAACCATCCAAACCATTCATATATATATATATATATATATACACATTCACATGGTATTAGCACATTCGGCAATCAGAGATAAAAGCAATCTATCCCCTTTGGCTTTCTCAAGGATGTGCATATAGGCTTAAGTATATATGTATTTGTAATTACATGAACTCATATCCGTATAATTATCGTGTATCTAAAATGATGTGTATTCAACTTTTTATCCCAATTGCACATAAGCTTGAATTTATAATTCCACATTAAATTAACTACCATATACAATATACTTCATGCCATATCCGGCCAAATTAAAAATGATGGCATTTATATTACTAAAATATAATCATACATATACACAGAGAAAATTCACATTAATCCAATTGCTTAGGGACTTACTTGGAAATCGATAAACTCGAGTTCCCCGGCCTAGCTCCTTCTCTTTTTGTTCATGATCTATGAAACGTCAAATAAAGTTTGTTCATATGCATTTCTACTTAATCTAATTCCAACTCAAGATTATATAATTTAACCTTTCACTAGTTAAAAATATGTTAATCTCACCCATATATACGGAATTAATATAATTGCAAATTTACCCCCTTAGTTTCGGTTTCCTTGCAATTTAGTCCCCAAACAAAACACAAGAGTTTCATGAAATTTGGTCTAACCCCTTAAGAGCCGAATCTCCTTCCCTCATTCACAAATTCATATAAACTATTTGTTTATGCAATTATGCTCTCCACTATTTATTTCCAAAAATTCAAACCTTGACACATACTTATTATCTAAATTTCCTATTCAACATGTTGATGTCCCACATATATTCAATGTTCTTTCATCAAACAAAATAAAACCATAATGCTCATCCATGGCCGAACCTAGGAGGAGCTTTAAACTCCAAAAATTTTACATATATATGATAACATTCATGATAACCAACACAACCATGCAAGAATTTATCAAAATTAAACTAAATACCTCACCTTAAGGGCACATGCAATGGCCGGCCATGGAAGCTAAAATTTCTCCCCTTCTTCTCTTTGATTCGTCAAAAATGGTGAGAATGATGAAAGAGAGAAGTAAAAATGTCTTTCTTATTTTTATTATACTTTATTCATTTTCATCACTTAAAATAATCAATTAAAATTCCATTAACATATAATCACTTAATATAAAAATATATTCACTCATCATTGCCGTCCACTACTCACATTTTTGGGTTATTTGACATGCAAACCCCCTTCTTTTTATACCACACTAAAATTAAACCTTTCCAATTATTGAAGGTTACTTTTTTTACTTTACCTATTAGATCCTTTCTCTCAATTCAAACATACCAAACAATCAAATTCACACAATTCAACAAACATCACATAAAATAAATAAATATCACAAGGTTTCTGACTCGGATTCGTGGTCCCGAAATCACCGTTTCGATTAGGGTCGTAATTGGGCTGTTACAATAATATTAATGTGCCACATCATCTTGTCATTATACTCTTAATGGGAGTTAACAACTGAGTGATATAACATAATCTGTCAATAACGTTAGTGATTATATAGTAATGTTTTAAAGTTTAATGATCAAATTATAATTTTAATCAAACATAAATGACTAAACTTGTAGTTTACCCTTTGAAAAAAGTTGAGAGATAACACATCGAACATGTTTGATTATAGGTATTTGAGGGAAAACAAGAGGTGCAAAGGCAAATGAAAGGAGATTATGTATTGAAGGGATAAAAGTCTTACCTTATATCATTTATACCTTAGGTCAAGTTAAAGCTTTTCGAGAGGTTAAGTATATGTATACTTACATTTTAAGCAGACATTTGATTATTGGAATGTAAGATTATTGGAATGTAAGATTATTGAAATGTAATATTACTTATCACGTTACTTGGTACAATAGTGGATCTTGACATTTTACTCTAATGACCAATTTAAAAACAATTTGTATATATTATAATTATGGCATATTATTATGGTTTATCAATATAAAAACATATATACAATTACTTCAATAAAAAATCTTTTAAAAAATTTTCAAGAATTGAATATGAAGTATATATTTCAACACTCTTTCTTTTAATGTTTACAATCAAGTTATCTGTAAAAAAAAACTCATCGTCCATCTTCTTATATAGTCTTGCTTTGACAATTTTTGTAACTAAAAATGATCGTTCACTAGTTGTAGACACTAGAAGAGTTAAAACAAGTCTAATCAATCGGTCAAGAAGATAACACACTTTTTATTTTCTTATCTTTGTCAAGACAAGGCACATTTGCGACAAGCAGATCAATTCTTCGTAGTTTCAAATTATTATACGTATCACACTCAAGATACTTCAATTGGAATCTCATATTTAACTTCGCTTGCTTAGTAAAATCAAAAGGATAATTTTTTTAGCAAAAATAAAAAATATCATCAATATTGAAAGATTTATACTCTTTATTTGGATCCAAAGCAAAGTTAACTTTCAAAAGATCCGTTTCTTGAATGTTAACCTATCATTTAGCTCTTGCAACTAAAAATCAGTTACTTCATTAATTATGTCAAAATGATAATTGTGTTAGAAGTAACTTGATTTTGTTGGTGTTGTCGACATTTACCTTCAAAGTACCATGCATTCAAATCAAGAACACACAAATCACGCTTGTCAAAAAATAACAACACATCTTTAAGTAAACTACTCCAATCGTTTTATGTTAAATTTTAAATCAGCAATTTTATACTTGAAACCAAATGTATAACCCTTAAGATTTTTGTCAAAAAGCTTGACATACCATATCAGTAATGCCCATGACCTCTCCGTCAAATGCAATAAAAATGAAATCAAATGACTAAATCAGTTTGGATGCAACACTAGCATCCTCTTGTTGAGAAGAAGTGGATCCTTCAACTTTAATATATTGAAGCACAAAACAACTTGTATCAAGCATTGTTATAAGATTGGGTATAAAATGAAAATGAGAACCCCAACAAGCATCTTTAGCTCACTTTTAAGTGTCAACTTGGTTTGCACCTTTTCTATAATTAAAAACTTATTAATAGCTAACATATCTACAATTTTAGCTTCTTGAGCAACTTGTTTGCAGGAGGCATTGGCAAAATTTATAATGAAACTCAAATTATTGGAAAACTCATGAACAAAATGTACCTCTCTAGTTGCAACAACAAAAGCAAATTGTAGGTAATGGTTTAAACAATGCATAATGTAAGCAGAAGGACAATCACTGAAGAATAGTGCTTGCAGTCCTGTACATTCCCTGCATATATTACTAGCCCTATTGTAACTTTCACAATCAAGACTATGACAAGAAAGAATAACATGTGTTTCATTCTTAAGAATTAATGTTGATGTATCTTTAACATAAGATCAAAGAAAAATTTCCTCATAGATCCATCCCTATCAACAAAATCTAAAAACAAGAGTTATTTATCCTTTTTCCGACTCAATTAGGAACTTCATCAATAATGATGCAAAATTTTGAATCTCTCATGTCTTAATTATTCTTCTTTCGCACTTTATTCATATTTTAAAATTTTAATGATTCACATTTTTTATATCATTGTTCTTTTTTATAATTAATTTTTGAGTTATAAAATTTCAATAATCTAAATTAAAAAAAATATATATATATACCCAAACAAATAATCACAAATACTAGCATTTTAAAATTATACTTTTTAAAAAAAATTAAAAATTTATAAGATGGTGATCCAAACTACTCTTAAGTTGAAAAACTATGAGATAGAAAAGATAGTAAAATCTTACCCCATATTGTACTGACTGACTACCCATACCTCATTTTTGTCCAACCGATTGAATCCACGATTTCAACTGGTTGAATTCTGGTTTGGTGGTCAACCATTTAAGTTAAATTGAAAGCTTAGAGAATTGGTTGAAATCAGTAAAAGGAACTGAGAATTGAAAATTGGTTAAAGTTGGAAAACCATATTTTTTTATTTAATTTTGAATTTTAAATAAAATTTAAGTTTTTCATTATGTTTTGATTTATTTCATCTTCAGTTTTTTAAAACATAATTTTTCTTCTTATTTTTTAAAAATTTTAGTGTAAACTACACTATTAGTTACTAAATTGTGGGTAAGTTTTCATTTTGTTCATTAAACTAAAAAAAGATACAATTTGCTCACTGAACTATCCAAAAATTTTCATTTAAGACACTAAATTATTCACAAGTTTTTATTTAAGTCATTGGATTGTTAATTCTTTTTTTTTTTAAATTCTACCAGTGAGCTCCAAGTGATGATTTGACGGTCGGTATGGTAGATCAATACCTATCAACAAGTAGAGGAACATACATTGGATCCATGTTGATCTAATGGTTAGTGTTGGAGAATAGAAAGAAAAAACTATTTGAATTTTAATTTGCAGATCCATGATATTCAAAATTGTTTCATAAAAAAAAAAAAAAACTAAACTGTAAAAGAGAAAAAGAGCTTTCGATTGGCACAGGCAATACAAATAGAAATAACCATATAGCATCGATTTTAACAACACAATGATTTAAATAAAAATTTTTAAATAGTTCAGTGACCAAATTATAACTTTTTTTAGTTAAATAGCCAAAACGAAAACTTGGCCATAATTTAGTAACTAATGGTGTAATTTATCCAAATTTTTATGTATGTTTAAAGTTATTATTAATTAATGTTTCAAAAAAGTTCCAAAACAGATAAACCGTTCAATTCAATCCAACCGGCTCTATATTTCTATCCGCCCATAATTTAAACAAGTGTCAGCTAGGCATTGAAACCATAGGATGTTTTGATCCCTTCGGACAATAGACCCAACTCTAAATTGTGCTTTGAACATATTTGGGCATTACGGTCAACTAAATTATCAGGAATAGGGATAATTTTGTTTTATACATCATTGTTTCAAGCTATAGGAACCGTAGATTAGGCACTACGCGTGCTATGGATATATATGCTTTTAAGGCCAATGCCAATGCACGGTTTACTTGAAGACTGAGATAACAATGAAATCTATTCCTGCATTTATGTCGTTTTTCAGGCCAAATTTGGCAAACAGACCCCACTGTCTTAAAGCAGTCAACTAGTATTAAAGGTGATAGATATATTTGATAAGAGTAAGACGCTCAGCATCAATAATAGGCACTACTGTTAAGTGACATAAACACCACAAGATTCCATCAATTCTTTACCTAATTGTTCAAACCATAAGAGTCTTTGATGCTACTACTCATAATGCCTAGGCTCACAAACCTTGACTATAATATCTGTGTGCGTATTTCCTCCGGTGGTTCTCTGTTTAGTAGTTGATAAAGTTGCTTGAGCTACTTTATTTGGCAACCTGTTGCAAGAAACAATGACACCCACGTTCTCAAGATAAGTACAATCACGAGGGTGAACAGGAACAATCAAGCAAGTACCATATCACACAATCCTCTGACACTTGTAACTCAGGATCAAACCGCCAATGACCTTGCCATTTTCTTTAGAGGTGGTCATGGTCTTTAAACAAAGTACAGCAGGAGTTTCTACAACAGGAGAAGTTAGGTGAAAAACATGTTTGTTGAACCATAATTTATTGGGGACCAGTTCTAATTTCTACGTTGACACATGGTAAAATTATATCCCAGAAGGGGTTTTAAGAATCTTGAGAAGAAAATCAACTGCTTTAGCGGTGTGCAATAAGCTTCAAAGCTTTGAAAGTATGTGAGTATACCATAGGATCTACAACAGTCTATGAAAGATTGACTGGTTCACCACATAATTGCTCCAATTCACTTTCCAAAAGTTTGAACAAATTTGCTTTAGTTCGTCGATACACCCAAGCTTGAGTATCATGATCCCAGTCAAATCTAGATGGACCACTGCACAGAGAACATTACATGAAGTTAAAAAATGATAATTCGTCAAAACAGACAGAAACATGATTGTCGCAAAGAAATTGGGTAAACACACACACAAGCACTTTCTTTTGAACTGCCGGTAGTTAAACATTGTTGTCAGCTAAAGTCCAAACATAAAATCAGATGAATATTAGAAAAATTATCTTCTACATCTAAGTGATTCCATTTAATAGTAAAATGTCAATGTAGAAAAAAAAAAAAATCAAATAAAGGGTTCAAAGCAGTTGGAATGTAACTAAGTAGTTCAAGAAAAGGAGAAAATGTCACCACTGGTAAATATCTCTGTTTCTCTTAAAATAGGTGGAACTTGATTCCCTACAATTCCTACCCTCATTTTTCATCTAAAGAAAAAAAATTGCATGTAGGAAGGTTCAAACTTTTTCCTGCCTTGTGGTGGCATCACTCTAAAGGGCAAGCAAGAAAAAGGAAATGGCAACTGAAGTTTATAAATCAGAGAAAATATGAAATGATGCCAACATTAACCAGCCACTCTTTATAGGCTAAAGAGCAGTATGGTTTTAAGTTCAAAATGATATGCTAGTTATATATATATTGAATGTTTACAGATGTTCGTGAAGAAGGTTGATTTAAAATCACTAAAGTGTTCTACATTTCTCTTTATTTTTTCTTCAAGAAAATATACAGTTTTAGTTTGAAACTTTTGAGCAAATGTCTTTGGAAATAACTAACAAAGGCCTCTTCAGAAAGCATCTTTTAGTTGCATTGCTGCTTTTTTTTTTTTTTTTTTTTTTTACAAATATGTATCCATGAATGATCTAGAAAACTCAGACTCAGCTAGTCGAGCACTTTTATTCATACAAAACCTGATATATTTTCTTTCTATCTTACAAAATAATCACCAGCTGAAATCTACATGAATGGTTTGAAAAACATAATAACATTTTTCTGGAAACTAACCCAACTTTTCATGTATACATCTGAAGTCTTAGTTAATAGACAAGTGAAAATGACAATGTGTCAAAGACTAAATGAGGAATCAATTTCAGCTGAAGGAAAGACAAATATAAACAAAACAGCACCTTCAATCCCAAAGAAGACAATGCCATATCCAGGATTTCACAAAACCAAATAATAAAGAAGAATAAGAAACAATCATACCTTATAGGTGAAGATAACCAAATTTGTCGATTAGGGGTCTGCTTATTCATCACATAGGTGCCCAGAGCCCCAAGTTTTAGTGTCAATACTTCATTCTGCTAAATCCAAGCAAATATGTTAACTTCCACAAAGAAGCCAAGTCATTTCCAAAGCCAACAATCAAGTTTTTTTAACACTTACCCCATAATCTACATCGAAACCATCAATTTCAACAATATCACCATATTCCTGTCACAAACCCAAAACTAAATTTAAAATAATAATAATAATAATAATAATTTAAATGGAAAAAAAAAGGGTTAACTTACCTCTAACTTTTCTTGAAGCTCATGGATTGTAGAATTAGCTAATCTATGAAATTCATCTTCCGGCAAAACCGAACTGTTACAACAATAAGCATTAGGGGCAAAAAGGGTCATACCTAAAATGATTTTATAATCAAAATTTAACGGGTAACTCGAAAGATGGTATATTTACCGATAATCAATGGGAGAAGGTCCCTGAGAATCCTGGGGGAGATTAAGAGGGTCAGAGCAGAAGCTTCTAGAAGAGGCGAATGGCCAAGGAGAAACGTTGGTCCTGGAAGCATTTCGAAGAAGAAAAAGAAGACGAGAAGAGCGGAGGGGTGGGGAAGGCGAAAGCGAAGGAGATAAGAGAAGTTTAGAGATTCGCCTGAGAAGGGTTAACCTGGAAGCCATTGTCATCGATCTACTCTGCTAATCGCTAGTCCAAAAGAGGAAAGACTCAAATGCTAGTTGGGCTTCCTTTGTGTGTGTGTGTTGGGTTGGGCCTAATAAAAGATAAAAATGGATTTAGGTGATACCGATTTATAGCAGATATAATTATTTGATAAATGGTGTCAATTGTTATTTACAAGGTTTTTAAAATTCGACGTTTGAGTTTTTAGTCTGGTTCATATCAATTGGAGGATAAATTGATTCAATTTCTTATTCCATATTAGTATGTCAACCGATTTTCGATCTGACTAATTTAATCGACCGTTCTAATTTCAAAAAACGATTGTATATAAATTATACTATTAAAATAAATCAATAAATACAATTATTTGAATTATTCAAATTATTAATTTTAAAAAGTATATCAATTAAATAAGTAATATTTTATAATCCACTAATATCATTTCAATAAAGATTCAAACAAGATTTTTAAATTTTTAAAAATGAATTTATTTATCTAAAAGAATTTCAAAATTTGTAAAGAATTTGTGGATATGTGTTAGTGAAATTCCTTCTTCAATTCCACCTAAACAAATATAATTTTTCAATTTTTTATAATATTATTTTATTTAATACACATAATCTAGCTGTAAAAAAATTAAACTTCAAAATATAATTTTTATTTATTTCTAATATATTTTAAATTTTATATTATTTAAAATATTTAAAATTTTTTAAAAATCCTATGATATTCATATGGCATATTTTTATTTATCTATTTACATCATTAATTTTCTTTTACAATTATTCTTTTTCAACTTATAAAATTCTAATATCCTAAAATTTTCTAAGAAAATTATTTATCCAAACAATCCAGTTACATTATTAATATTCAAATTTATAAAATATTTAAAATTTTGAAATTGCCCATCCAAAATCCGCTTTAATTTTTTTTATCAAACACTACCATATCTATTTCCATTTTTTATGTATTTATAAATATTTTTACTTTCCAATAGATGTGCCAGTATAAAAATAATCTTAAAAACAATATCTATATATATATATATATATGAAAATAATATATTTATTTAATATATAATTTTATCGAAACTTATTTAAAATAGTGGTTAGAGCTCTTATTTAATATTCGGATAACACTAATTTAAACCATATTATATTTTTTTTCCTTTTTCCCGATATATTGTAATCATAAAAAATATTTCATAAATTAATGTTATAATTTAGATAATTCATTAATTTTACAAATTTTTAAATATTTTGTTAAATATAATTAGCCTGGTAGTCAAGAGATATTTACCATTGGAGTTCAAGTGTGTGAATGAAAAAAAATGATAATTCATAAATTCAAATTTATATAATGTATATGGTTATATTAATTCCATAAAATAATATTCTTTCACTTGAAAATCCTTTCTATATCACACAGAATAAATCCTGTAGAATATAAACAACATATTTAGCCACACAACTTCACTTTTTTTCAAGTATATATTCTAATTATGTTCCTTCTCCTACCATATAAACTAATCAAAATTAAAGTTTATATAATTATTTTACCTATCAAATTTATGTTGTTTTTGTATAAGAGTAGACAGAAGAAGAAAACATCAAAGCCATTGATGAAATAGGGCATGCATATAAATTATTTAAAATTTAAAATTTTAATTTCTAAAAAAATACATGAATTTCTAACAAATATATTTTAAAATAGATGTTAAGATGCTGAAAGAAAATTTTCTTAAATTTATTTCAGTATTTTTATTGCTTTAATTAAATTAGTGGAAGAAAAGTAGTATCCCAAAAGGACCTGATTTGATTTATTTTAGCAAAGCAACCGATTTTTTATTATTATTTCACAACCGGTTTTAAAATTTTGACATATATCTTTTTTTTAAATATTTAATATATTTATTATGATATTTGTCAATCTTTTAACTTTACTCGTGAAATTTAAAAACTCTACCAACAATATACTAAATATTTTTCCATAATAAATAGGTTAGTATTTGATACACTTGCAGCTTTAAAAAATTATCATATGTTTCGTTTTTCTAAATATTTATTTTTTAATATTATATTATACCTCTATAAGACATTTCCCCCTAACTTTGCTTGTATAGTTTAAAATTTCTATTAACAAGATACCAAATTTTTATGTATAATAAAATAATAATTAAAATCCCTCTTGTGAAGTTTCTCACTCCACTGGCAATGGTCGGAATAATTACTCTCATTTTAACAATTTTCTTCCATCAGCCTTAACCAAAGAGTGACTTTCAAGTAATCTACATATACTTATATAATAGATTATGGTGCACTCATGAGTCACAATGTGAGCAAAAAAATATATGTAACAATTTTTTAAAAAAAAAATTGATCTACTGATCAAATATGACTTTTGTTTTTAATCATAATATTTTGGGTTTGAATTTTATTATTATGTATAAGTACTTTTTTTTTCTATATTTTATATGAAAAGATAAAATTGCTCTAAAAATAATATCTATTATTTTGTAAAATAAGAGGCTTTTAATAATTTTACGACTGAGTTAGAATATAGTATAAATAAAAGGGATGCCATTAGTATTTACATGCAGACATGTGTCCCTTTTTACAATAAAAAAATGATCAAATTTTAGTTTTGGTACTTACATTATATTTAATTTTGAGATTTAATTGTTATACTCTAATTTTTAACACAATTTGATCCATTTACTTTTATAATGTCATTAGTTAGTCTAAATAGTGAATATCGTTAATTTTTATTGTTAAAATGTTAACGTGAATTCCTCTTAAAAAATACTATTTTAACAAAAAAATATCATCATGAAGAGTTGAAATAGATGTTTTTAAGAAAAAAATTACATCATCTTCTTAAGTTCAAATTCATTTTTCAGATCTATATTTTTACCTTAATTCTCTCACATTTCGAGCGGATTTTTAGACCAAACCGGGTGACTTGACCCATAAACAGATCTATTAACTAATGACATGACCTGAATAAATGTATACAAACTAAACCCAAATTCATTTTTTAAAGGAATAGTTCAATAATTCTACTTTCCAGAAATTAATGTAAATATATTATCTTCCTTCCCTTTTATCATTAGCCTTTCTTATTTTATTTTAGTAAAGGAAAATGACTTAATTATCCCATCATAACACAAGATTTCATTGCTTGTTTATCATGAAAGTGAAAGCCTCAAAAATCAAATTCCACCTCCGAAATAATTATAGGTATGCATAAGATTAGACATGATTATAAAACACGCATGTATAAATGTATAGTCATGTTTTGAGATAATGTTATATATACGTACATGCATATATATTAAAATGATGTTATGTATGTATTCGATCATGTGAGGTGTTAATTTATATATATACGTATATAAGTGTGAAAGTATCTAGAAATCATATCATATTACTTTTCGATAGTCTTATTATGTAAATTTCTATTTTAATTGATATGTGCATTTATGTGTTTTTATCACTGCACTTTGTACGCGTGCATCCACCTGTAATGCCATGTTACTAAATATTTGTTCCCTCAAAACTAATTGATGTGTCTTTGAAACGAAGCAATGTGACTAAGGTTTGGGGCAATGAATGTCGCAACCCCTTGACAGAGGGGGATCCGGGATGACTGCGCCAGGGAGTTAATTCGCCGGAGTTGATGAGCGGGAGATGTCAACGATATGTTGATTGCTGGAATTGGGTGAGCAGTGTGCAGGAGCTTCACGGGTTGTTAGTATGGTGGAAGTCGAGAATAGTGGTTTGCAGTTAGTGAGTGATTACGTTGCATCTTTTCCTTTTAGTCATGCTAATTATGTTGAATGTTCAACCACCCTCGTTTTCCTAGAATTATTAAGGACTACGCCAGGGATTTTTTTATCTGAATTTATGTGCTTTTCTAGAGCCTGGCATCAGTGGGCGGAGACTAGTGGGATATGGCTTGTTTGGATGGTGTTGTATTTTAATTAATAACTCAATGGATAATTTATCATATTTAGTTCTAAATTAATTTATATTAAAATATTAAAATAAACTAAATAATAACTTTAATTTAATTGAATAATGAAGTCAAGTACTTGTTACTACTTGTAGTCACTCAGCCAACAAAGGTAAGTGTTATTCTTGTTGTCAAAAAATTAAAAAAATTGTCAAGAATGGGATTCGAACCCATGCCCTTTCGGACCAGTACCTGAAACTGGCGCCTTAGACCAACTCGGCCATCTTGACTTACGCCTTACGGTTTGCAAAAGAATTACTTGTTATTTCTTTAAAATTTTGGAAAAAGAGTAAAAAAGAAGTAAATAGCCGTAGTCTATATGTGTCCTTTAGCAGAAAAATCCAACGCATTACAAAATATATTTGATAAAAAATATAATATGAATATATAAATATATTAAAATTTAGGTAAACTACATCTATTATCACTTTAAAATTGGTTTATCTTATTTTGATCATTCTAATTTTTTTCTTAATATAATCACTCTAATTAAGATAATTGTTCAAATTAATCATTACCATTAAAAATTTCATTAATCCACTGACGGATTACTGATATGGCACATTAACCAATTGTGTGACTGACACATGTGACAATTTTTTTCACTTCTGACTAAATTTAGAGACCTCTTTATAATTAGCCTAAAACACTTTGTTTTTATTTTTTTGTTCTTTCTCTTCTCTTGCTTTTTTTTTTTTCTTTTGTTTTTGGTTTTTTGAAATGACAAACATATTTGCACTATGAGTACTTCGACAACATCAACAATGTACAGCACGATACCATTACGAATCGGCTTAACTAGAATCCAATCGTCTTTATACCGGATTTGGAGTCCTGTAACTTCTTCATCTTGCGAAAGTAATGCTCCTATATCTAAGTCAGAGTGAGGGCTAATATAAAAAACATAACATTATTATATTTATTAAAAAATATGCTTATACACATAAATAACAAATAACAAATAAAAAATCACAAAGTTAAGCACTAGCCTATCTCTTCTACAAGCTGCCCTTAAAACTCAAACACCAACTTCTGTTTTTACCGTTTGCAAATTGGGGGAGTAGGGACCATTGTGTTCCTTTATAAGAAGGGGGACAAAAAAATTTATTTTTAGAGTTAGAGTCGTGGCCGACTGGTCAAGAGTAGTGTCACCACCCTACCAAGTGGCACCTCGGTCATCGATGTGACTTGTCAGTCACGACAATTGACCCCTACACGCATGACAACTTGTTTTTTGATTTTTAAATCGATGCCATCAATGTGTCAAGCAACAACAACACCAATATTTTCTTCAATATTTCTTCAGTATTTTATGTTAATACACCACTTAAAAGAATAATTTTTTTAGCTGAAACAATTTGCTCATGAAAGGTGTATTGTTGGGGTTGGTGTCGCCTGACAACATAGCGTGACCGAGTTTTACTGTTCAAAACATATTATTCTAGTAAATAATCTACAACTGACCCTATTTTCATAAAATTTCAAATTTTTCTTTCTTGAAATAATGTTGTGAAAGAAGATAAATCCAATTCAGCGATTTGAAAAATATCAGACAAAGGAGATTACTCAGATGATTGCATGGAAAAAGAATCTCCAACTTGTTGTACTTAAAGCTTGGGCCGTTTGCACAGTAAAAAGTTGCCATTGGAAGCAAAGGTTAGAGCAGAGCTATAAATAGTCAACACAACTAGATGTCTTAATCTCTTTTAATCTTCTTAGGTTTTTAACGTAGTTGTTCTAGTTTTCCCAAAATGCTTTCTTTGTTATTAATTCATTTGGCAATATTATAAAATTTTCAAAGTATTCATGCTATGAAATTCGACTCCATTTTATATAAAGTTAAGGGTTAAATTTTGTTGTTAGTCCTTATATTGTATATAAGCTACATATTTAGATCGTGTACTTCTTAAATTTTGAAATTTAAGGCTTTACCCTAATGATAGGCATTAAATCTTCAAAGTTAAATTATACTATTTTCAAAATTTATGTGACAAACATATCATCACATGTGTAATGCGACGTTAATTTGCTATTTTTACATAATAATAAAAAAAGCCATGTCTGTAACACCTTTAACCCTTATCCGTCTCCAGAACAGGGTTACGGAGTATTATCGAACTATACAGACTATTTTTAAATATTTCATTACCTTTATTATACAAATTAAGAACCAATCATAAATCATTAATATTGTCCCTTAGATGGGCCATCGAGGCCTAATATACACTTTAGAAGTGAATTGGGACTAAACCAAACACTTAAGAAATTTTTCCAAAAATCTCAAAATTTTTCTTAGGAGCAGGGGACACACACCCGTGTGGCCAACCGGATGGCTCACACGGCCAAGAGACACGCCCGTGTCTTAGTCCGTGTCCAAATTAGGGTAGTTACTGAGTTGGGTCACACGACCAACCACATGCCTGTGTGTTAGGCCGTGTGCAAAAATCTGGGCATTCTGTTTTGAAATTTCAAGGTGCAGGGGACACACGGCCACACCACATGCCCATGTGCCAGGCTGTGTGTCACACACGGCTGAGGCACACGCCCGTGTCTTTGCCCGTATGGACAAAAATAGGCCATTTTAAGGCCATTTTTCTCACCTTTTTTGATATCAACCTATAGAGAACAATTCAATATATCAAATAGCCCCAATCAAGCAATAAACACAAGCTAAAAATCATGTTTTAAACTTATTATGTCATCACAAAACTCATTTGCATAAACTTACCATAATAACTCTATTCATTAATTACTAAAAACTTCTACTAAACACATGTATACAAACATATACATATGTATCATTCACAACCATAATTCAAGTTTAACTCATTTCTAATCCAACCCTATACATGCCATATAAACCATAGGATGCATAAAAAAAAATCTATCAGAATAATTTGGATAGTGTAACCCGATGTGTTGATCCGATCTTCCAAACTCACGTCAATCTACAAGGAACATTAAACACACAAGAGTAAGCTTATAGAAGCTTAGTAAGTTCATAGACTTTAAAAATAAATCTTACCGAACAAACTATAATAAAACATTAAACAAAGCATTTCACTATCATTGCCTGCCAATCACAATTTCAATTAATAAAATTCACTTGGTTGAGCTCAATATCAATAACTGATTAAATTCTATCACTTTAATCCATATGATACTTACCATTACTTGTCAAATTAGAGAACGTCTTACGGATTTGAGTACATCGTTTTCTTGATACCATAGTCCAACTATGGTCTTACACATATAATGCCACGGCCCTGCCATAGTCTTACACTTGTAGTGCCATAACTCAGTTATGGTCTTATCATTAGGATGCTATAGCCCAGCTATAGTTTTACACGTATATTTACTGTCATGCTGCAACCATGGTCTTACGTTCACGGTGCCATAACCCAGTTATGGTCTTTTCACTGAAATGTCATAGCTCAACTATGGTCTTACATTTAAACATTGCCATGGTCTAACCATGGTCTTATCCGTCAATTCGTCTTTTGTCACGGAACAATCGTACTTAATCCTACATTTCACTTTATTTGAACTTTTGATCCGATTTTCATATTTTTACAATAATCATAAATCAATAACTATATATGAAATAATACGTTATATCATTCCTAAATTAACAATTTATCATTAAATTTCAACCATATGAGCTTACCTAGAGTAGTTTGTAGAAGTTGTAGAAATTCAATGACTAATCTATTAATTTCTCTTTTCCGCGTTTATTTTCGGGTTCTTGATCTATAATGTAAAATTATTCATTCATTATCATCTAATTCAATTCTAATTATACTTCACAATTTATGCCCTTCAATTTTCAAAATTACACATTTTCTCTAACTTTTACATTTTTACAATTTAGTCCCTGATAAATTAACCCATCAATTAAACTAATTTTTTTCTCAATTAGCACTTTATCTAATTATTTTAGGCTACTATATAGACTTTGATATTCAGAACTTCAACATCAAACCCTAATTCTTAACTTTTTCACAATTAGGTTTTAAAATCAATTTCTATTGAAATTACTTGATAAAATCATCATATAATAAAATTAAAGCTTCAATTATATGTTAATTCATCATAAATACCCAACACTCATCAATGGTAACTTTGAAAATTACCCATAGAATAAAAAACTAATGAAATAAATAGTTGGACCTAATTGTAAAAGTATCAAAAACATAAAAATTACATGAAATAATCATGTATTAAGCTTACATGGAGTAAAACTATGAAAAATAAGCTTCTTGGAGACCTCCTATGGTGTTTTTGGCTGAAGTATTATGAAGAAATGTCTAGATTTCTTTTAAGTCCCATTTTATCTAATTAAATTTTACTTTATTTCCCATTTTGCCCCTTAATCATCCAATTTCTTTGTTTTTTTCTGCCTTCACTGTAACGCCCTAATTTTTCTTAATTTCAGCTTTTGAAAATTTGTTACACAAAATCTGTATCTGCTTCAGTGGTTATGTGTTCTGGGAGTGTCTGAGAAGTCTTGGGTTCAAGCCTTGGCTTAGGCAAAATTTTTGTTTTTCTTTGAATAAAGCCCTATCTTTAGATAGTAGGCTCTTAGTTAAATGTTGGTAAAAATATATCAGAATGGGCCTGCTGGTCAGCTGGTTAAATGGAGTGTTGGAGTGTTGGAGGTCCTGTGTTCTATTCCCTGCTTTGGCTTTATTTTTGTGTGATTGTGGGAAAGAGTTTGAAGTGTAGTAAAATGCTGAGTTTTTTAGGGGTAGTGGGAGTGTAGTGAACGGTTTTTAGGAGAAAAATAAGGGATTGGGGGTGGTTATCATATATTCTATCATTCTTCTCTTTTTCTAAAAAATCTGCACATTTTTCCTTTCTATTCTCCCTGCCGAAATTCCCTTTGAATCACCCCTCTCCCTTTTTCCTGTTTGTTTTCCATAAATCTTCCTTTCTTTTTGGCATTAATAACCGGTCCTGCGCGGTTTCGATAAGTTCCTATTCTCTTCTGCCATGAATTTTTTAACGATTGGGTACTAATGTTCTCTTCTGCTGGTAATGGCGTAGGAGGAGGCTTTGATCAGTGAATTCTGTATTTCTCGTTTAAACGGTGTTGATGAGAAGTCTTCATCGGTGATTTTCAGGCTTAGGGACTATTTCGACATCGAAATCGAACCAAATGTGTACCCGAACCATAGAAAACGCATCTCGGTGAAAAGCCAAAAAAAGCTCTCAGTCGATGCCACACGGGCATGTAGTAGCCCGTGTGCAAGGCTGTAAGCCACAACACGGCCGTGTGATGGATGAGCCTGGTCATGCGCAGGCGACACAGTCGTGTGATGACTGAACAAGGCCGTGTGCGAGACACAGGCTTGACCATTTAGGCTGTGTGAGCCACACAGGCAGACAACGTGGGCGTGTGAGCCCATTTTTACTGATTTATTGCTAAGGTTGCAAAGGTCTCCCAAGACGACTGTGAACCTACTGTAGGGTCGGTAAGATTACCTAGACTCTTAACTGAATGACCGTATATTGAGCATGTTGTTTGTACTGTACTATATAAATGTGATATACCATGATTGGGCATAACATAATTGTATGATGCATTGCATTGGGCTGGGGATTGACATTGATTAGAGAAAGTGTACTGAAAGGCTTCGAGCCTAACTTACTGGTAGCTCAGCTGCAAACTACTGTTTAGTGCCGCTACCGGCACTACTTGGAGTGTAGTACTATTAATTTATTAAATTTTCAAACTTACTCATCGAATTTAGTGATCTCAAATCACTGTTTCCGACACCACTGAAAATTAGGCTGTTACAATGTCATTTTAGTTTATGTATTTAATAGTTATTATGTTGAAAAATATGGATATCCATATATCATAAGAGTAATTACACGTTATTATTTACTATCATAAAATGTTAGCCAAAATTAAAAATGATCTAATTTGGTTAGCCAAAATTAAAAATTATATATTATTTATTAAATAAAGTATGGGCCAAATATGTAGTAACTAATTTCTAATTAATGATGAACTGATTAGAAATTAGGGTTAATGTGCAAAAGTTATATATTAGGGTTATGATCCCTAAATTACAAAAAAACACAACTTTTCTAATATCCCATCTTTAGAAAAGAGAGAGTTACCTTCTCTAGGCTACTTGTGTGCTAATTTGGAATATCAAAACTGTAACAACCCATTTTCAATGAAGTCGGAATAGTGGTTTCAGGACCACAAATCTGATTCAGAAAGAAAAATCATTTTAATATTATTGCATGGTCTGCATTATGGTAGAAAATTCATATGAAAATTTCATTAAGAAAATCTTATTGTTTTCAGGTTTAATTGCTAAAAAGGACCAAATTGCATAAAATGAAAAACTTGAATTCTAATAACTAAAAGGATCAAATAGATATGGAATTCAAAATTTGATGTCCTTATATGGCAAATTGACCATTAAGAGGAGTTAGTAGATAAGTTTGATGATTCATCGATGGAAAATTAAGAAAAGAAAAGGATTAAATTGGAAAGTGGAAAAATAAAAGATGATAATTAAATTAAAAGACAAAATATCATTTTTTTATCATTATCTTCTCCAAATTTCTATGGAAACCCTAGCAAAGAGAAATAAAGTTAAACAAGCTTAATTGGATCCGAAAAGATCAAATAATGAGTCAGATCGAGGAAAAGAAAAAGTGTCGGATTAGTAAATTTCCGTATACAAACAAGTAACGAGGTAAGTTCGTGTAACTAAATTATGTATATTAATATGTTTGTATTGAATGTTGTCTATGTGAAATGTATAAATGTCTTATGTATGAAAATGGTTATTTGTCTGATAATGCCCGATAAGTAATAAGTCCCGTTTGAATAAATGAAATTCGATGGATACAGATCTTGTATTGGTTGTGGTTCAACATATGTTGCGGACACACAATAGCTCTTACGAGCATTCTATTATAAGCCTTCTCGAGCTTCCCATTACATGGTTCCTGCGAGCATCCTGATCGGTATTGATCCTGCATGTGTTGCAAACATACCGCAGCTCTTTGTGAGCATCCTATTATATGATCGGTATTGATCTTGCATATATTGTGGACATACCACAGCTCTTTATGAGCGTCCCAATATAAGGCTCTTAATGAGCTTCCTGATATGGCTTGCTTGAACTTCCTGATATATGGCTATCCGGATGCTTCTTGATAATAGCTCTTCGGAGTTACCTGTTAAGCTCATATGAGCTTTTTGTATTAAACTCTTATGAGTTTCCTGTTATATGTCCGATAAGCTTCCTGTTACATGGCTCACATGAGCTTCCTGTTATAAGGCTCGAGAGAGTGCTCCCCGATTATGTGCTTTAATTTGCACTCCCGAAAATGAATTGACGAATTTCAGATTTGTACACTTTATGTGTACTTCTTGTGTCTCCATCGATATTTCTAATAAATTCAACGGGCAAAGTTCTGATATGAGTTAAACTGAACTTGAGATGATTTGTCATGGAAATATATATGTTATATGGAAATATGATATGAAAAGCATATATAATTATGAAAGTTGTTACATGATGAGCTCATTCATGTTCTTGGTATTTATGTGAATTATTTAACTAACATGATTAGTGAAATTTTGTGTGTTCTAGGCTTTAAGCCAAATTGTTTGGATACCTTTTATATGTTTACTTTAATGAAAATGATTGGTAAGTTAATTTCTTGTTATACGAACTTACTAAGCATTAAATGCTTACTTTGTTTTATTTTCTCTGTTTTATAGTACTCGGAAGCTTATAAGGTTTGGACGTGGGTCGAAGCAACATCACACTATCCTTCAGCTCGTTTTGGAATAAAATGGCAAACTTTATTTTGAATATAATGGCATGTATAGGTTAATTAGCCTATGTTGGCACATTAATGTTTTGGTTGTAACTAGCCATTGGAATGGCTAGTATTTGACATATTTTGATAAAATTATATTAGGTCTTATCATGTTTGATATGTGTACTAAAATGGTTAAATGATGGATAGTATATAAATCTATTGATGGATGGATTGAGGTAGTATACTTAGTTAAATATGTTTATATGTACATATGTGTATTTGGTAAGTTTGGACACTTGAACATATGTGATAATATGATATGCATAAGACTTGGTATTGGCTTAGTTTTAATGTTTTGAATTGGTTGGTAAATGTATTTAAGTGTTTATATAGGTGGAAGACAAGTTTGGGTGAGAAATAGGCTTCGAAATGGCCTATTTTTGTCCACACGGGTGGAGATACGGGCGTGTGTCTCAAAACACACGGCCATGCACACGGGCGTGTGGTTTGGCTGTCTGTCCCCTACATCCTAAAAATTGAGAAACATAATGTAACACCCCTTACCCGTATCTGTTGCCGAAATGGGGTATGAGGCATTACTAGAACTTACGGAACCGATTTCCATTTATCCAAACCAAGTACCATTTATTTATCGAAAATTATTATTACGTCCCTTAGATGGGCTTCCGAAGCCCAAATTATGCATCAGAACTAGACCGAGTCCAAATCAGAATCACAGGGAATCTTTTGCAAAATCCCAAAATTATACTTACTTTAGCCATGCCAATTGCTAGGTTACAAACATCCATTTCAATGTAAACATTGGTATTTAGTCTATACATGCCATTCTTTCAAAATAAGTCATTTTCATATATCAAAAGATATGGGTTGATAGTGTGATAAGGAAAAAGTTACACAAACTTCCCTCGTTTATCTTCAATTTCTTGATTTATAATATAAAATTTTTCATTTATCAACATCTAATTTTAATATAATTTATTTCACAATTTATACCTCTTAATTTGGAAATTGCATATTTACCCCAAATTTTATAATTTTTACAAGTTGGTCCCTACTCAATTAATCCCCAAATTGAGATAATTTTTCTTCAATTAACACTTTATTCTATCATTTTAAACTACTTCAAAACCTTTGGAAATCAGAATTTCAGCATCGAACCTTAATTCTAACTTTTTCACAATTAAGTCCTAAAAATCAATTTCTACTAAAAACATTTAGTAAATCCATCTTTTGATAAAATTAAAACTTCAAATCCATGTTTATTTATCATAAAATTCCAGTACTCAACCATGGTAAATTTCAATTTCATCCATTAAATCAAAAACTAATGAATTTAATAGTAGGACCTAGTTGTAAAAGTCTTAAAAACATAAAAATTACAATAAAAAGGCAAGAATTAACTCACTTGATGAAAAGAATTATGAAATACCAGCTTAAATAACCTCCTATGGCGTTTTGGCTGATGAAAAATCAAAAGAAATCTAGATATTTCCACTTTAGTCTTAACTTTATTTAATTAATTATGCAATATTCCAATTTTGCCCTTAAATCATCAATTTTCTTGCTGATTTTATGCCCTTGCTGTCCAGCCCAAATAAATTTGGGTCTAATTTCCTTTTAAATCCTTTCTCATTAATCACTTAAGATATTTAATTATTCTAGCAACTTTTACACATTTTTCAATTTAGTCCTTTCTATTTAATTGACTACCCAAACGTTAAAATTTTCTCACGAAATTTTAATACCACAATGCCAACATTTCATAAATATTTATAAAAATATTTTCGACTCAATTTTATGAGATCGAGGTCTCGATACCTCGTTTTTACCCAATTTTTCAATAATTTATTTTTTTAATTAACCACTAATCGGTAACATTTTTCTATCGATATTTTCATACGACTTTCCTATCATATTAATATTCATGCAATAATTTTTAAAATAAATATTCTTTTTAAATCAAATTTGTGGTTACGAAACCACTATTCCGATAACCTTGAATTTAGGCCATTACACATAATGCTTCGAATTGCTCACACTGGCAGAGACACGATCGTGTATGTAACAGCCTAATTTTTAGTGGTGTCGAAAACAGTGATTTGAGATCACTAAACCTGACGAGTGAGTTTTAAAATTTAATAAATTAATATTTATTAGTTAAGTGAGATTTAGAAGTATTTTTGAATTAGTGAATTTTGTCAATTAAAAGAATTTATTAGGTAGATTGGGTTGAAAACGAGGTATCAAGATCTTGATTTCATAAACTGAGTCGTAAATATTTTTATAAATATTTACGGAGTGTTAGTGAATTAGTGTTAAAGTTTCGTTAGAAAATTTTAACGTTTTGATAGTTAATTAATTAAAAAGGACTAAAGTGAAAAATGTGCAAAACTAGTCAATTAAATAAATAGGGATTAAATAGCATAAGTAATAAATAAAGAAGGACTTAAAGAACAAATTAACCTAGAGTGAATGGCTGAAACGGTTAAGACAAAAAAAATAAAAAAATTAGGTGAAATAAGGGTAAAATTGGAAATTTTGCAAAATTAAACAAATAAAATAAAGACTAAGTTGAAAATCTAGACATTTCTTCATTTTTCTTCAGCCAAAAACACCATTAAAGAGTTTCTCTAAGCTGGTTTTTTCATATTCTTGCTACAAGTAAGTTCAATTTTTTATTATTTCTTGTGATTTTTGTGATTTTGATACTTTTACAACTAGGTCAACTATTGAATTCATTAGTTTTTGAATTTATGAATGATTTTGAAAGTTATCATGGATAAGTTCTGGAAGTTTATGATGAACAAGTATGGATTTGAAGCTTTAATTTTGTTATGTGATGATTCTATTAAGCGATTTCAATAGAAATTGATTTTTAGGACCTAATTGTGGAAAAGTTAAGAATTAGGGTTTTGTGCTGAAATTATAAATACCAAAAGTTGTTTATTAGTTTAGAATGATGGAATAAAGTGTTAATTGAGAAAAATTAGTTCAATTGATGGGTTAATTGATTAGGGACTAAATTATAAAAACTGTAAAATTAGGGGTAAAAGTGTAATTTTAAAAATTGAAGGGCATAAATTGTGAATTGAATTAGAATTAAATTAGATGCTAATGAATGAAAAATTTTATATTATAGACCAAGAGCTCAAAGAAAGTCGTGGAAAAGAGAAAATAGTAAATTAATCCCTGAACTTTCAACAACATCTACAAACTACCCCAAGTAAGTTCATATGGTTGAATTTTCATGATTATTTGTTAATTTAGGAATGATATAATATATTATTTCATATTTTTATTGTTAAATTATGATTATTATAAAAATATAAAAATTTGGATCGCAAAATTAGTGGAACATTGGAATTGAGTAATATCGTTCAGTGACAAGTGATGAATTGACGGATAAGGCCATGGTTGGACCATGGAAAAGTGTTAAATGTAAGACAATAGCTGGGTTATGGCATTTCAGTGAAAAAACTATAATTGGCTTATGGCATTGTGAACGTAAGACCATGGTTGAACCATGACAGTATATGTGAATAAGTGTAAGACCATAGCTAGGCTATGGCATCTTGAAGACAAGACCATAATTGGATTATGACACTATGAGTGAAAGATCATGGCAATGCCATAGTTTTATATGTGTAAAACCATAGTTGGACTATGGCATCAAGAAAACGATGTACTTATATCTGTAAGACGTTCTCTAATTTGACAAGTATTGGTAAGTATTACATAGTTTTATTGTGAAAGAATCTATGAAATATTTGATATTGAGCTCAATTATGTGTATTCATCAAATTGAAGTTGTGAATGGCAGGAAATGTTAATGAAATGTTCTATTTAATGTTTATTTATAAATGGTTTGGTAAGATTTATCTTTAAAGCCTATGAACTTACTAAGCTTCTATAAGCTTACCTTTGTGTGCTTGATGTTTCTTGTAGATTAGTGTGTGTTCGGAAGATTGGATCAACACATCAACTCACACTATCCAAATTACTCTGGTAGATTTTATTATACATTTTTGGTTTATATGGCATGTATAGGTTTGGTTTGATAATGAAATAGTTTGAATTGGGATTGTGAGACTTAAATATGTTTGTATGAATTAAATTTTGATGTGTATGTGATGATATATCATATTTTATATACATTTTGGTTTGAATTGGTTGCTTGGTTGGATTGTATTGGTATGTGAAAGTATTGTGTGCAGGTTATTTGTAAAAAGGGTGAGAAAAGTGGCCTATTTTCGTCCACACGAGTGGAGACACGGCTGTGTGGTTAGGCCGTGTGTCCCCTGCATCTTAAATTCAAGAAACAAAATGCTCAAAATTGAGCACACGGGCAGAGACACGGGCGTGGGTCTCAGCCGTGTGTGCTACACGGCGTGGAACACGGGCGTGTGTCTTAGCCATGTGAAACCTGCACCTAAATTTGAAAATTTTAATTAACCACATGGCCTAGCACATGGTGTGTGGCTGGCCGTGTAGCACAAGTCAGAGAGTTACACGGGGTCAGACACGGCCAACAGCACGGGCGTGTCTTATGGTCACACAAGCGTGTCCCTTGACCACACGGGCGTGTGTGCCCTGTATCTTGAAAATTTTTTAAAATTTTGAGAAAAATTCTTAGAGTCTTCGATTAAGTCCCGGCTCGATTCTAATGCTCATATTGGGCCTCGAGGGTCCATTTAAGGGACATTATGAACAATCTTGGAAAATGAACAGTAATTGTCACGAATTATCTATAAATGTTCTGTAAACTTCGGTAATGCTCCGTAACTCTGTTATGATGATGGATACGAGTTATGGGTGTTACATTTATTGGTATCAGAGCTTTGGTTTAGTCAATTCTTAGAACTAATGAAATGTGTAAAATGTCTAGAAATACATGCCATAGAAATATGTGATAGTGTGATGTGTATGATCCGATCTAATCTTTGTTTTTCTTATAGATTGTAAAGATGTTAGATAGACCTGAACGTGTTGAACAAGATGAAGCGAATAGTAGAGTACAGACATCTGAACAAGGGATAAGTTGTAACGTTCCAATTTCTATGATGCAAGGAAAATAACATAAAAATATGATCTATGGAGTTATGAATCAATGGTTTAATGATATGATGCAAGAAAGAAATTGGACTCAGCAACCTCCTCACCCTAATGCACCACCAGTAGCACTTCCGGTTGCTTTTACACCTCCTATGGCAGCTGAGCCTAGTAAGAGTACTTCAATAGAAAAGCTCAGAAAGTTTGGGGCCGAAAAATTTCGGGGAAGATTAGATGATGATTTAGTCAAAGCTGAATACTGGCTACAGAATTTAGTAAGAGTTTTTAAACAAATGGCTTGTTCTTCAAATGATTATTTGAGATGTGTTGTTTCCTTATTAAAAGAAGAAGCATACAATTGGTAAGAGACAATAGAAGCTATGGTACCGTAAGAGAAAATTTCTTGGGAATTTTTTCAGGCTGAGTTTAAAAAGAAATATGTAAGTAAGAGATATCTGGATAAAAAGAAAAGGGAATTCCTTGATCTGCGACAAGGGAATTGAACAGTAGTTGAGTATGAGAGAGAGTTTGTATATTTCAGTAAATATGCTAGAGACATTGTACCATCTGAGAAGAAAATGTGTATTTGATTCAAGGATAGATTAAATGATGATCTCAGAATGATGATTGGAGGTACAAAGATACGTGAATTTTTTATTCTGTCTTATCGTGCTCAAAAGATGGAAAGGGTGTATAATAGAAAAATGCAGTGGGAAAGAAGAAATAAAAAATCCTATAAGAGAAGTCCTTCCAAGTCATTTTCGTTATCTCCGGTTAAAAAGTTTAGAGATGATTCTAGCCGATCTACTTTAATGCTGGAAATATCAAATAGAAATAAAGTAACTCAGCAAGAATTTGGGGTAACTGTTAAACCTGCAGCTAGTGTTAACATTGTGCAAAATATTCCTAGGCCTAGGTGTAAGTATTGTGGAAAATCTCATCCGGATAAATGAAGAAGCAAAATAGGAGCTTGTTTTAAATGTGGAGCTACTGATCATTTTATTAAAGACTGTCCTTAACTACAAAAAGAGGAAGATGAACAAAAAGAAAAGCAAATAGCCACTTCTCAAAGAAGCAAATGCTTAGGCCAAAGCTGCTCGGTCAGAAACTCAGGCACCTGCACGTACATATGCTATTCGAGCTAAAGAAGAAGCAACAGCTCTAGATGTAATAGCTGGTACATTCTATCTTTTTGATGTTACTGTATATGCATTGATTGACCCTGGGTCTACACATTCATATGTATGCACTGCATTAGCATCTGAAGAAAAATTGTCTGTTGAACCTATTGAATATGATGTTCAAGTCACTAATACATTAGGTCAAAGCATGATAGTTAATCTAGTGTGTCATGACTGTCCACTGAAAATAAAAGGCTATGAATTCCCTGCTAATTTGATGCTACTACCTTTTCAAGAATTTGATGTTATTTTGGGAATGGACTGGTTGACAAATTATAATGCTGTAGTAAATTGTAGAGAAAAACAGATTGATCTGAAATGTCGGACTGGTGAAATGATTATTGCTGAGTCTGCAAATCTGAAAGAAATGGTCAGAATTATTTCAACCTTATCAACTCAGAGATTGTTGCATAAAGGAAATGAAGTATTTTTAGCCTATATTATTGATACTCGGGGTTATGAATCAAAGCTAGAACAGTTACTAGTTGTTAATGAGTTTACTGATGTGTTTCCTGAGGAATTGTCGGATTTATCACCAGATCGTGAAGTTGAGTTTGTGATTGATGTGATTCCGAAAACAGCTCTGATATCCATAACACCATACAGAATGGCACCGATTGAGTTAAAAGAATTGAAAGTATAATTGCAAGTGTTATTAGACAAAGGGTTCATTAGACCGAATATGTCTCCTTGGGGTGCATCTGTCTTGTTTGTAAGAAAAAAAGATGGATCTTTGAGATTGTGCATTGATTACAGACAACTGAATAAGGTCACAATTAAGAATAAATATCATTTGCCTCGTATTGATGATTTGTTTGACCAGCTGAAAGGTGCTGCAGTAATCTCAAAGATAGACCTTAGATCGGAGTATTATCAGTTAAAAGTTAAAGAATGTGATGTACCAAAGACTACTTTCCAAACTCGGTATGGTCATTATGAGTTTTTAGTAAGGCATAATTGCAAAAGAAGCCCTCAACCTTTGGGGGCATTTGGATATATGCCCATAACCTTTTTATTTTCTGAAATCAGCCCTTCACGTAACGAATTTTTTAGACATCAACCCAGTTGAAACGGTAACTGTCAGCTGACCGTTAGTTAACAGCCAGTCAATAAAATTGGTTTACATGGCGTTCTAGTTGACTGATGACGTGGCAGATATTAATATGTCTATTAATGGGTTTTAAATTCATCAATCTCCATCTCATCCATGAAAACTGCTCCATCGTCTTCATCTCATTTGTAGAAACATAATTTTCAAGTTTGAGATCAATATTGTCTGGAAAACCCAACAAACAATGGTTTGAAATGGCTATAAAGTGGGTTGCATCGAGTGTCTTTTAGATGTCCCTTTTCTGATGATTTATTATTATACTTGAAAAAAAAAAGATCTCAAATCAGAAGGCCCCTTCAAACAAACCTAGAAAAAAGTGGTTGGTAAGGTAAGATTAACAATGGATTTACTAATATCATCTACAAATCTAAAGTAAAGCCAACCCCAAGGTCGTTATTCTTGTCTTCATCTCTAACCAATGTAAGAAAACAAGAAAAAATAAAAGTATGATTGTGGGTACTAATGGATAAAAAGAAAATTTTATGAGAGTTGGAGAGCTGAGAATGGCCTTTGCAAGGCGAAATCAAAGAGCTAGGATAGAAGAAGGGGATAGAAACCCAAAAAATTCTTTGATTTTTTGGGTTTTTCTTTTACTCATTTTTTCTTTGTAACTCAAAAGGAAAAGATCAAATTTTGGAGATGGAATCATGGACGTCATTAAACGCTTCTTGGTTGGAGAAAATGCCGGTGAGCAATGGCATCAATAGTGGAAAAAGGCGACTAGGGCCTTTTTGTTTTAGAGAAGAAGATTAAAGAGGATGAATATATTTGTGTATTTCATGGCCTTTGCAATGGGAAATCAAAGAGCTAGGGTAGAAAAAGGGGATAAAAACCTAAAAAATTCTTTGATTTTCTGGGTTTTTTTCACTCATTTTTTCTTTGTAACTCAAAAGGAAAAGATTAAATTCAGGAGATGGAATCATGGATGTCATTGAACGCTGCTTGGTCGGAGAAGATGCCGGTGAGCAATGGCATCAACAATGGGAAAAAGCAACTAAGGCTTTTTTGTTTTAGAGAAGAAGATTGAAGAGGATGAAGATATTTTTCTATTTCTTGAATAATTATTAATTTTTTATATTTTAATTAATAATAAATATGGGGTAAATTAGCGTATTTATTTTAATATCTGCCATGTCATCAGTCAACTGGAACGCCACGTAGGCCATTTTTTTATCGGCTGTTGACTAACGATCAGCTGATGGTTACCGTTTCAATTGGGTTGATATCTAAAAAATCTGTTACGTGAAGGGCTGATTTCAGAAAATAAAAAGGTTAAGGGCATATATCCAAATGCCCCCAAAGGTTAAGGGCCTTATTTTGCAATTATGCCAGTAATGCCATTCGATTTTGTAACACCCCTAACCCGAATCTGTTACCGAAATAGAGTTATGGAGCATTACCGGAGTTTCAAATTTATTTATCTGACATTTTATTTCATCTAGCATTCATATTTGGAAACAATCAAAATTAAACATATTGTCCCTTAAACATATTTATTTTTCTCGACATGTCTTACTTGAATTTATTACTCGACTCAACATACTTAATTTCCTTGTATCAACGTATCAAAGATAATCACATAATTAGATTACACGAACTTACCTGGCTAAATCACAGAAATACCAAGATTCAGGGGCATTTTGGTAAATTTTCTATTTTCATTGATTTTTCAACCGGTCTTGATCTAAATTACTAATTTCATTCAATTTATTAATTTAGACAATAAAATAATTCCTTTCACTCAATTTGGTCATTTTTTATATTTTTACAAAAATTTCCTCTAAAGTTTTAATTTTATGCAATTTAGTCCCTGAGTCTAAAACATGCAAATTAGCCATGCTTGCCGAATATTCATATATATTTTCCTCCTCATCCTCTTCATTTCACATCCTTAATTTATAAAACATGCTTATAAGTAACATTATCTATGATTTCACTATTTACTTATAAATTTATTCAAAGCTGTCTATTTGAGTCATAGTCACTAAATTATTTATATCTTGAGTTACAAAATTCCAATTTAATATAATTTTGATGTTTTAGAAACTAGACTCAAATATTTTTTTACCATAAAAACTTCAGAACTTATAGTTTAGCCAATAAGTGCAGTAAAATCTTCAAACTTGACTCTGTTCTGTTGTTTGACAGCTTCCACCTTTCTTTACTAAAAATTAATTATCTCTTAGTACGGGACTTGGATGATGTTCTCGTTTATTTATATTAAAAATAGACTCATTAATGATTTAATCATGTAAATTTAAGCCCATGATTATTTTTCTCCAATTTTTGATGATTTTCCAAACTCAGAACAGGGGAACCCGAAATCATTCTGACCTTGTCTCACAAAATTTACTATAACTCATAATTTACAAGTCCATTGCTTACACCGCTTATTCTATGAAAAACTAGACTCAAAAAGACTTAATTTCATATTTTATTCATCCTCTAATTCGATTTCCACAATTTTTGGTGATTTTTCAAATTTAACCTACTGTTACTGTCCAAAAGTGTTTCTTATAACTTATTTTACAATTAAATCCTTTACCCAATTTTAACTTGAATTTCTATCAATTTAACCCCTAATTCACCAAATAATTCAACATAAACTATATTCAAAAGCTTAAGAACTTTCAAAACTTCAACTTAATTTCAACAAAACTTTGATCTAAAACTTCTAAAACATCAAATTTAAGTAAAAATGACTTAATTGACTTACCTATTAAAACTTCAAGCTCTCAAACCCTAGTTTCTCCTTTTCTTTTCTTTTCTTTTCTTCTTTCTTTCCCCCTATTTCGTTTGAACTCTCTGCTTCTCTTCTTTCTTTTGTTTCTTTTCATTCCTTTTATATTCTATTTCTTTTATTCTTTAATTTATTATAATAATGTTATAATAATATTATTAAGTAATAAATATCTTTTTCTTATTATATAATAAAATATATAAATAATTTACAAGCGTATAAACATATATGTTACACATGTACCATTAATAATTATACAATTGTCTTCATTCTAATTTATTTTAATAATAACAATCATAATTTGATAATTTAATATAAAACTATAATAATAATTATAATAAATATCTATTTAATAACAAATACATATATTACAATTGTACACATATTTATTTTACATTTGTAAATTATCATCACCATCCACTTGTCATCATTTAATTTATTTATCCTATAAAAATGTTATATTATAATTATTTGATTAATAAATATCTTTTAACTTAAATTTTAGGTAAATAAATAATTATAATACAAGTGTGTATATACACATTATTACACATGTACCATTTATCACCCTACACTTGTCATATTTTAATTTATTTCATAATATAATAATATTTAATATAATTTATAATTCAATAAAATAATAATAATAATAATAAAATTATAATAAAATTAATTGGGTAAATATCTAAGAAAAACTCTTAGATTTTTCATATGTTTGCCGCCACAACCATTAAGAATGGTTTATTTGCCATTTTGGTCCTCCCTTCTTTCTATTAATCTATAATTAAACTTTTATCCCTTATTCAATTTATCCCTTTAATTTCTCTTAATTAAGCTAGATTCACTTAATTAAAGCCTAATTAAACACACAACTACCCTCACAAATATTCCTAATAAATATTTACGAACTCGGTTCACTAAGACAGAGGCCCTATAACTCGCTTTTTCGGTGCCCGTGAATTTTGGGTCATTACAGATTTGGCTATTGCACTTGTTGCTTTCATGGATTTAATGAATCGAATTTTCCAACCATATTTAGATAGATTTGTAGTTGTGTTTATTGATGATATATTAATATATTCCAAGACAGAATCCGAGCATGCACAACACTTGAGAATTGTATTACAGATTTTGATAGAAAAGCATTTGTATGCAAAATTCAGCAAATGTGAATTCTGGCTCCACGAGGTTGGATTTCTGGGACATATTGTATCAGCTGAAGGGATTTTTGTGGATCCGAGCAAAGTATCTGCAGTGGTAAATTGGAAAATTTCAAAGAATATAACAGAAGTGCGAAGTTTTTTTGGGATTAGCAGGATACTACCGCCATTTTGTTAAGAATTTCTCCATGATTGCTTCACCGATGACCCGATTACTATAGAAGAATGTTGAATTTGTGTGGTCTGATGAATGTCAACAAAGTTTTGATCAGTTGAAGAAGATGTTGACAGAGGCTCCAGTTTTAACTCAGCCAGAATCTGGAATTCAATATGTTGTGTACAGTGATGCGTCTTTCAATGGTTTGGGTTGTGTATTGATGTAGTTAGGAAAAATAGTGGCCTATGCTTCTCAATAGTTAAAATCACATGAGAAGAATTATCCTACACATGATCTTGAATTGGCTGCAATTGTGTTTACTTTGAAAATATGGAGACATTATTTATATGGTGAAATGTATTATGTTTATACAGATTACAAAAGTTTGAAGTATTTAATGACTCAGAAAGAGCTGAATTTGAGACAAAGACGATGGTTAGAGTTGCTGAAAGATTATGATTTGGTCATTGATTATGATCTAGGAAAGGCCAATGTAGTTGCAGATGCACTAAGCCGAAAATCATAATTGTTTGCACTTCAAGCGATGAACACTCATTTGTCTCTTAATGAAGATGGCTCCGTATTAGCAGAATTGAAAGCAAAACCTATGTTTCTTCAGCGGATCTGGGAGTTGCAATATGATGACCCGAAATTGGTATTGAAAAGATAGATGGTTTAGGACAATCAAAGTTCAGAGTATACCATTGATGATCGCGGTATGTTATATTATAGTAATAGATTTTGTGTTCCGAACAATTCGAATTTGAAAAATGATATTCTTTCTGAAGCTCACAGTAGTATGTATTCTATTCATCCGGGCAGTATGAAAATGTATTGCAATTTTAAAAAGATGTATTGGTGGCCTGGTATGAAACGAGAAATCTGTGAGTTTGTTGCTAAATGCCTGATTTGTCAGCAAGTCAAAGTAGAACATCAGGTACCAATAGGTTTGCTACAACCTGTATGATTCTTGAGTGGAAATGAGAGCATGTCACTATGGATTTTGTATCCGAATTACCTATGACCTTGAAAAAGAAAGATTCGATCTGGGTGATTGTTGATAGATTGACTAAGTCAGCATATTTTATTCCGGTCAGAACAGGCTTTTCACTTGAGAAGTTAGCAGAATTATATATGTCTGAGATTGTGAGACTACACGGGGTTCCAACATCTATTATTTCGGATTGAGATCCGAGATTTACTCGAGGTTTTAGAGTAAACTACAGGAAGCTCTGGGTACTAAATTAAATTTCAGTACAGCATTTCATCCTCAGACTGACGGGCAATCAGAACGAGTGATTCATATTTTAGAAGATATGTTGAGATGTTTTATACTCGAGTTCGTAGATAGCTGGGAAAGGTACTTACCTTTGGCTGAATTTGCTTACAATAATAGTTACCAATCTAGTATAAAAATGGCACCATTTTAAGCTCTTTATGGAAGAAAATGTAAAACTCCATTGTATTGGTCTGAATTGAGTGAATCCAAGTTAGTTGGAGTTGATTTGATCCGAGAAACTGAAGAAAAAGTTCGAATCATTTGGGACAGTTTGAAAGCTGCTTCAGAATGTCAAAAATCATATGCAGATTTAAAAGAAGAGATATAAAATTTGTGGTTGGCGATCAAGTGTTCGTAAAGGTTTCACCATGGAAGAAAGTATTGCGGTTTGGTAAAAAAGGGAAATTGAGTCCAAGATTTATTGGACCGTAAGAGGTTATTGAAAGAATTGGCCCTGTAGCTTATCGGTTAGCTTTACCCCCAGAACTTGAAAAGATTCATAATGTGTTCCATGGATCCATGCTGAGATGGTATAGATCAGATCCTTCATATGCGATTCCTCACACTGAAATTGAGCTTCAATTGGATATGACTTATTCAGAAGAACAAGTAAAGATTTTAGCTTGAGAAGTTAAAGAACTATGAAATAAACGATAAACGAGTACTGCTAGTTAAAGTGTCTTGGCATCGTCATGGTTCGAAGGAGGCAACCTGGGAAACAGAAGAGTCAATGAGATTGCAATATCCGAAATTATTTTTATGTAACAAATTTCGAGGACGAAATTTCCTAAAAGGGGAGAGTTGTAACAGCCTAATTTTCAATGGTGTTGGAAACAATTATTTGAGATCACTAAATCTAATGAGTGAGTTTTAAAATTCAATAAATTAATATTTATTAGTCAAGTGAGATTTTGAAAGTATTTTTGAATTAGTGAATTTTGTCAATTAAAAGAATTTATTAGGTAAATTGGGTTGAAACGAGGTACCAAGATCTCGATTTCATAAACTGAGTCATAAATATTTTTATAAATATTTACGGAGTGTTAGTGAATTAGTATCAAAGTTTCGTTAGAAAATTTTAACATTTTGATAGTTAATTAATTAAAAAGGACTAAAGTGAAAAAGGTGCAAAACTAGTCAATTAAAGAAATAGGGGTTAAATAGCATAAGTAATAAATAAATAAGGAAATAAAGGAAAAATTAGCCTAGAGTGAATGGCTGAAATGGTTAAGGCAGAAAAAAACAAATAAATTGGGTGAAATAAGGGCAAAATTAGATATTTTGCAAAATTAAACAAAAAAAATAAAGACTAAGTTGAAAATCTAGACATTTCTTCATTTTTCTTCAGCCAAAAACACCATTAAAGAGTTTTCATATTCTTGCTACAAGTAAGTTCAATTCTTGATTATTTCTTGTATTTTTTGTGATTTTGAGACTTTTACAACTAGGTCCAACTATTGAATTCATTAGTTTTTGAATTTATGAATGATTTTGAAAGTTATCATGGATAAGTGCTTGAAGTTTATGATGAATAAATATGGATTTGAAGCTTTAATTTTGTTATGTGATGATTTTATTAAGTCATTTCAATAGAAGTTGAATTTTAGGACCTAATTATGAAAAAGTTCAGAATTAGGGTTTTGTGTTGAAATTATAAATACAAAAGGTTGTGTAGTAGTTTAGAATGATGGAATAAAGTGTTAATTGAGAAAAAGTAGTTCAATTGATGGGTTAATTGATTAGGGACTAAATTGTAAAAATTGTAAAAATTTGGGGTAAAAGTATAATTTTAAAAATTGAAGGACATAAATTTTGAATTGAATTAGAATTAAATTATATGCTAATGAATGAAAAATTTTATATTATAGATCAAGAGCTCAAAGAAAGTCGTGGAAAAGAGAAAATAGGCGATTAGTCCCTAAACTTTCTACAACCTCTACAAACTACCCCAGATAAGTTCATATGGTTGAATTTTCATGATTATTTGTTAATTTAGGAATGATATAATGTATTATTTCATATTTTTATTGTTAAATGATAATTATTATAAAAATATGAAAATTTGGATCGAAAATTCAAATTAGTGGAACGCAGGAATTGAGTACTATCGTTTAATGACAAGTGATGAATTGGCTGATAAGACCATTGGCAAAGTGTTAAATGTAAGACCATTGCTGGGCTATGGCATTTCAGTGAAAAAGACCATAATTGGGTTATGGCATTATGAATGTAAGACCATGGTTAAACCATGGCAGTATATGTGAATAAGTGTAAGACCATAGCTTGGCTATGGCATCTTGAAAACAATACCATAATTGAATTATGGCACTATGAGTGAAAGATCATGGCAAGGCCATGGTTTTATATGTGTAAGACCATAGTTGGACTATGGCATCAAGAAAACGATGTACTCATATCCGTAAGACGTTCTCTAATTTGACAAGTATTGGTAAGTATTATATAGTTTTATTATGAAAGAATCTATGAAATATTTGATATTGAGCTCAATTATGTGTATTCATCAAATTGAAGTTGTGAATGACAGAAAATGTTAATGAAATGTTCTATTTAATGTTAATTTATAAATGGTTTGGTAAGATTTATCTTTAAAGCCTATGAACTTTCTAAGCTTTTATAAGCTTACCTTTGTGTGCTTGATGTTTCTTATAGATTAGCGTGTGTTCGGAAGATCGAATCAACACATCAACTCACACTATCCAGATTACTTTGGTAAATTTTATTATACATCTTTGGTTTATATGGCATGTATAGGTTTGGTTTGATAATGAAATTGTTTGAATTGAGACAGTGAGACTTAAATATGTTTGTATGAATTAGATATTGATGTGTATGTGATGATATATCATATTTTATATACATTTTTGTTTGAATTGTTTGCTTGGTTGGATTGTATTGGTATGTGAAAGTATTGTGTGTAGGTTGTTTGTAAAAAGGGTTAGAAAAGTGGCCTTAAAATGGCCTATTTTCGTCCACACGAGTGGAGACACGGCCATGTGTCTCAACCGTGTGTGACACACGGCCTGGTACATGGGCGTGTGGTTAGGCCGTGTGTTCCCTGCATCTTAAATACGAGAAACAGAATGCTTAGAATTGAACACACGAGCAGAGACACGGGCGTGTGTCTCAGCCATTTGTGTTACACGGCCTAGAACACGGGCGTGTGTCTTGGCCGTGTGAAACCTGCACCTAAATTTGAAAATTTTAATTAACCACAAGGCTTAGCAGACGGGCGTGTGGCTGGCCGTGTGGCACAAGTCAGGGAGTTACACGGGGTCGGACACGGCCAACAGCACAAGCGTGTCCTATGGTCACCCAGGCGTGTCCCTTAACCAAACGGGCATGTGTACCCTGTATCTTGGAAATTTTTTGAAATTTTGAGAAAAATTCTTAGAGTTTTCGATTAAGTCCCGACTTGATTCTAATGCTCATATTGGGTCTCGAGGGTCCATTTAAGGGACGTTACGAAGAATCTCGAAAAAGGAACAGTAATTGTCACAAATTATCAATAAATGTTTTGTAAACTTCGGTAATGCTTCGTAACTCTGTTGTAGCGATGGATACAGGTTAGGGGTGTTACAGTGTGTCTTAACCGTGTGTGTCACATGGCCTGGCACATAGGCGTGTGACTTGGTTGTGTGAACCATGCACCTTAGTTATGCAAGTCAGTATGCTCACACGGCCTAGCACACGGGTGTGTGGCTCGACCGTGTGACTAAGTCAGTATACCACCTAAATTGGGCACGGGCTGGGACACGGTCGTGTGCCTCACATCAAATGCTCAGATGGCCTAACCACACCGGCGTGTGTTCCCTGTACATAAGAAAAATTTTGAAATTTTGCTAAAAATTCCCTATGTTTCTGATTTAGTCCCGACTTGTTTCTATTACATAAGTTGGGCCTCGACGGTCCATTTGAGGGACAGTATATGTTTAGTTTCTGATATGATTGCTAAATGTTATGAAATATCTGTTTTATGTTTTTTAAATTCTGGTAATGCTTCGTAACCCTGTTTCGACAATAGATACGGGTTAGTGGTGTTACAAAAACCATAAGATCGGAAAAATTCAAGAAATCGATGAATTCAGGTACACTTCTGTATCTAGTTTTGTTCTTGATTTATTATTGATGATTTGACATGATAGATCCTGGTTAATAAAGTTTTATATCAGATCTTGTTTTTATGGTTCTAACAAGTGGAATCCGAGCCTCGTCATGTTGAATCATTGAGAACGAACTGATTCTCTATTATTTTTGTGTTGATTCACCCTTTATATTTTATGGATTTGATATTAGATTAGGTGTTTTGATCATACACGTATTAAATCTGTTGGTTTTATGTTAAATTTTTAAGATTTTGGTTTTCTATTTTAATTAGTTAATTTTATATTATTTTCCAAGTTAATTGTAACACCTTTCGCCTGACTCGATCGTTAGATCCAAGCTACGAAATATTACATTCTTTGTCAAAGCAACTGCATACAATTTACATCATGTAAACAATCACATACATAAATAAGTAACAAACACATTCATCATGTATTATTCAATCATTTTCGGGTTCCACATGAGCTTTCGAAAACTCTTTTGCCAATTTGAGCATGAATTATGACCAAATTGTAAAGTTTGGAAATTCACAGGCCATCGTCGTGATTTCCTTATTTCCTCGTCTTGACGTGGCCATCGCAATAAGTCACGTCATGACTTCGAGTATATTGAAATCACGACGCCACTCATTTTCAACTTACGTTGCGTCGTTGAGTGCTGGTAGTCGTGACAAGGTCCTTGTTTTAACAAAAATATACCATTTGGTCTCAATTCAACAACTTGCAACACAACATAGATGGTTCATACATCTTCTTACAATCAAAAGCATCCTAATTTCATACCATTCCATATAAAAAAAACACATACCCATCTCAATCAAATAATGAATATATCAATTAAATTCAATTACATGGTCATTACAATTTACTTTCAATATCATGCAACTAATCTTACACCATTCAAGCATATGAAACTTTTCAAATTCAATTTTCCATACCCAACACTTCCAAAACTATTTTCACACGATCAATACACAATTTAAGAACTAAACAATTCAATAAGCTTGTAATACCCCGAAAATTACTACAGTAAGAAAGTAAGATATTATCTTTGATATAGTTAAGTAAGGAAATAAAGTGACAAAAAGGGAAAACTTTGGATTTTGTCAACATTGGGAAACATATTATGATATATTATATTATTAATTCAAGAAAGGACTAAATTGTAAAAGTGGGAAAAGTTTTGTTGCCCAAGAGTAAATACAAAAAATCTGAGGGGTTAAAGTTTAAATATGAAAAAGTTGAAGGACCAATAGTGCAAATATTTTAGGGGTGGAATAATCTAGAAACTAAAGAAAATGGATGAATTAGAACCAAATCGAATAGGTGAAAAATTATGATGGACTAAATTGTAATTTTTCCAAATTAAGTGATGACTCAATAATGGAATTTTAAAAGATCATGAAGGGCAAAATGGTCAATTAGTAAGAGAGAGAGTTCTAGAATGTAATGATTATGTTGATGATATTTTAAATTAATTAATTAGATAAATATTACTTTATTAATATTTTAATAATATATTTATCATTGTTTTATTATTTTATTTAGTGTATATATATATGTGGGGTGGGGGGGGAAGAAAAGAACAACAACAACACACCATCCATCTTCTTTCCCATGCACCAACGTGAGAAGAAGAGAAAAAGAAAGAAAGTTTTGCTTTCTTGACAATTTAGTTATTTCACTAAAAAAATTCACCATTTTCACTTAGAATTCAAAAGAATTTCCATAGCCATCAAGAAAGGAAGATGACAAGGAGATTATGGGGTGCAAGAATATCAAGTTAGATTCAAGAAATAGAAGCTGGAGGAGAGAGAAAATTAAGTTAAAGATTGAAATCAATAAGACAAGGTAAGAATATTAAGATTTTAATATATTTCTAAGTTTGATATTGTTGAAAAAAAAGCATGGAAATAATGTTAATGTAGAGTTTTTTTATATAAGGTTTTGTGTTCTTGATATGTTAGTGAAGGAAAATAAGAGAAAGTGATGGGAAATATTAGAGAAAGGAAATAAGGGTGTTATAAACTTGATAATCAATACTTTGCACTAAAACAGTTTTGGACAGCAGCAGTAGGCTAATTTTTAAAAATCACCAAAAATTGTAGAAATATAATTATAGGATGAATAAAATATGGAATTAAATCTTATTGAGTCTAGTTTCTTATAGAAGAAACGATCTAAGTAATGGAATTGTAAATCATGAGATATAACAGGTTTTTGAGACAAGGTTAGAATGATTTCAGGTTCTCCTGTTTTGACTTTGGAAAATCATCAAAAATTTTAGAAAAATAATTAGGGGCTTAAATTTATATTTTTAAAATCCTGAATGAGTCTATTTTTAAGAAAAACAAACGGGAACATCATCTGAATCCCGTATGAGGAGATAATTAATTTTTAGTGAAGAAGGGTCGGAACTGTCAGACAGTAGAACAGGGGTGACTTTAAAGAATAAACTGTACTTATTGGCTAAACCAAAAATTCTGAAAATTTTATGGTAAGAAGATATGTGAGTCTAGTTTTAGGGACTAAATTGAATAAAAGTAAAACTTTATAGGCAATTTTGTAAAAATATCAAAAATGACCAAATTGAGTATAAAAAATGACCAAATTGAGTGAAATGAATTATTTTATTATCTAAATTAATAAATTGAATGAACTTATTAATTTAGATTAAGATCGGTTGAAAAATTGATGAAAATAGAAAATTACCAAAATGCCTCTGAATCTTGGTATCTCTGCAATTTAGCCAGGTAAGTTCGTGTAACCTAATTATGTGATATAAGAAAATACGAGTTGATGGTACATGAAATATTGATTTAATGAATTAACTGATTTATGTTTATGAAGAAACGGCAAGAAAATGATATTTATCATGACATGTAAATATGTGATTATTTTTGATACGATGATACGAGGAAATCAAGTATGTTGAGATGAGTAATAAATTCAAGTAAGACATGTCGAGAAAAATAAATATGTTTAAGGGATAATATGTTTGATTTTGATTGGTTCCAAATATGAATGCTAGATGAAATAAAATGTCTGATAAATAAATTTGTAACTCCGGTAATGCTCCGTAACTCTATTCCAGTGACGGATTCGGGTTAGGGACATTACATAGTCATTTGTATGTGTCATAATTGGTTTGGCTTAAAATGTTGGCCTTTAATATTTAGTAGTTCATTTTGTATAAGGCCATTGATGTTGGCTAGTATTATTCAAGTTATATGTTGTGATGATGAAATTTATGAGATGCATAATTTGGGGAAATGGGTGTATGATGATTAAATAAGAAAAAAGTGTGGCATGTGAATGGTTGTGAGAAGGACACGACTTTAGACACAGGCGTGTGCCCCTATTTTTTAAGAAATTTTTTTATGTTTTTCAAAGTTCTTGGTTTAGTCTCGGACCACTTCCAAAGTTTGTTTTGGGCCTTATAGGTCCATATTAGGGACTTTGTGATGACAATTGAAAAGTGTTAATTTGGATGAAATTTTATGACTCGGTTTAATGCGTTTACAAGTGTATGTGTTCCGGTAATGCCTCGTACCCTATTCCGGCGTCGAATACGGGTAATGGGTGTTACAAAACTTGATGCTATCTAACTAAATTATACACCAAACCATATACCACAATTAACATTCAACCTACGACTTCTGATTCATTAGCCTACCTAACCATTCCAATTAGTCCCATTTCAAAGTACAATATACCATCCATTCATAAATAAAGTTATCAATTTCATGGCATTAACTTAGTCAAAACATGCCTTATTTAGATATGTACAAAATATTAAACATTCAAAATCAAACATTACCAAGCTACCATATGACTACATATTCCAGCTTGACCATTTGTACACAAAAGGACCCTATTGTTTACATGCCACCAAGCCTAGTTTCAAAATGAACATATAGATACCGCCTCAAGATAGTGTGTGCTCCTCCGCTGATCTGACTCGGCAGTTTCACTAGGTGAAAATCTTCAAAGAAAGTAAACAACTAAGGGAAGCATTAAGAATGCTTAGTAAGTTTAAATAAAAATTAAATCATACCTTGATCATTAGGGCATAGTTAACTAATATATTAAGTAACTAATTTTTCAAAATTCGTTGTAGCATATTAGGCCCAATTCTATACTTAACGAGTTGGTCTTATAGCAAATTAATATAGTTTTTATTAAGTTTCCCTTCTTAGGACCTAGTGAATAAAAGGAGCATTTTTATGTGTTTTATGACCCTCTAAGCCAATCTGGGCTTAAGCGAATACTAACATGTTGATTAAGTGTGCAAGACATCAACAATCAACTTAGCTATCCTTGGCACCTTATGATATATCAATACATATAACAACATCATAAACTAAGGGTGGGTTTGGATGGGTGATTGAGTGCGGTGCGGTGTGTTTAGCTTACTTTTTGTCTCATGCTACAGTATTGCTACAGTATCTAACCTCACCGCCACCGTTGTTTTTACACTAACTGCAAGTAAACGCACCGCCCATCCAAACCCACCCTAAATGTATTGGTTATATTCTAGAACCATAAGTAATATCACAATTTAAACAAAGTCATGTATCAATCCATATATCAAGTGTCACCAAATACCATTTCATTTTCATTCCATAGGTTAATTTCCATTTTCATTCAACTGAATATCGCCCGATGGAACTATAGTAAAATGGACTCGGATACACAGGAATAAGTTGCTCACACAAGCTAACATTATAATAAAGTTGCTTATACAAGCTGAGATTATATTAAGGTTACCCGTCTAGGTTAAACCTATGATACCTTTTACTAAGTTCACTCGGGCATCATTTTCGTATAAATGTCAATTCCAATTCCTATACATAATTTCATTTTTCATTTTTGAGTCATATAATCAATCAATAATCATATTTACACCTTGTACTGTTTCCATATAGCCAATGTTTACACGAATTTACAATTCAGTTCATTTTGAGACATATGTGTCAAATTCACTAATTCTACCTGATTCTAATATATAAACTTAAATTTAAATATAATTCATACATAAAATAAAATAGAAGGGTAAGTTTCATATGAACTTACCTGTTCAAAACACGAAAAGTGGATACTTTAGGGGCTAATCCGTAATTTTAGCTTTTCCATAATCAACTCTACTTCGATCCGGTTCTGGATCTAAACAATCATTTCATATAATCAATCAATACCAATATCTCCATACTATGCTATGATATGCATGAACCTTTATAAACTCAATTTTTTGATACCTAAAATTTTATATTTTATTCAATTTAGTCCCTAAACTTGGGATAGCCTAACTTTCAATTCCTAGCCTCGGATTAAAATTTGATTACAAATATTCTCACTAAGGACCTTATGCTTTCTATTTCTAACATAATTTCATAAGTTTACATTTATTCAATTTGGCCCCTAGTGTAACAAAGTTTACAATAAGCTAAATTAACTTTACAATCTAATCCTTTTCATATTCTAAGCTTAAAATCTATCAATTTCAAGCCTAATTCTTCAAGAAATCAACAATGACAACTTTCACAAACTTTAATAGTTTTACGAATTGGTACATATGCTAGCTAAATTAAACTCCCATGACCTCAAATCTATAAAAATTACAAACAAATGACCTAAATATACTTACAATTTGATGGTTGAAAGTCACCACAAGTCTTAGGATTCTTTCTTCAAATTTGACAATGGGAAGATGACCTTTATTTTTTACACTATTTAACTTATATAGGTTAATTAAATCTTAATTAAACTAGTTTAATTAACATAAACATGGTTTATTATACTTAACATAATACTAATCAATAATAGTGGATTCCACCATCAACATCCACTTTCTCTTATAAAGAAATGGTCCAATTGCCATTGTACCTTTGATTGATTGTTATTTTACTCCTCAAGCCTTTGATCAATTAAGAATTTATAGTGATTGGACTTTAAGACTTAGTCTTTCAGCCACAATTAACTATTAATTTGACAAAATTACCAAACCAAACTTTAATTTATTATTATATCATTCTTGCAAATATTAATGTTTAAAAATTATTGACTCGGTTTACAGAAACGAGGTTTTAAAACTGCTTTTTTTTATACCACTAAAAATCAGGTTGTTACATTAGTCCCTGAACTTGGTAATTTTTCCCACATTGGGGCCTAAACTTTTCCTTGGTCTAAGTTAGTCTTTGACATTTCCTTAAAAACTTTAAAGTTCAAGCCCCAATGTGGGAATAATTGTCAAGTTCAAGCCCCAAATGAGAACATTTACCAAGTCTAGGGATTAACTTAAACAAAAAAAATTCAAGCGAATAATTACCTAATTTAAATCCTAATATGAGAATAATTATCAAGTTCAAAAATTAGTTTAAACAAAAAAAAAAACATTCAAACCCGTATAAAAACTGTTACCAAATTTAAACTTCATAACGATGAAACCCTAAAATTTAACCTAAAGTTAATTATACAAAGTATTTCCAATTCCTTACTTTCCTTGTTTTAAGCAAATCTATTTTTGCGTAATTGAGTAAATGTCTAGTTAAAATCAAGCTTAAATATACTTCTTAAATGATAATATCCTGAGTAAGCTATTTGATTTAATCTCAACGGTTGACTCACTGTTAGAGTTGATTATAGGTGAAGTTGGGGTGAAGGTAAAATTTTATATTTGGACTTGACTTGAAAAATGAATTTAAAAATTTTTCAAGCCTGATCTAGATAAAAAATATTAGAATTCGAGTTGGGCCTAGCTCGACTCACTTGTTTTAAAAAAAATTATATTATTTTTTATATAAAAATAAATTTAAAAAATATAATACATCAAATACACTAAAAACGTTGAAATAAATGTTTCTCAACAAATTGAAAATAAATTTAAAAATCTTTATACTTAAATAACACTAAGATAGGTGTAACTTAGCAAACAAATGTCACTAAAATAGTAGCAAAATTAACAATAAAATAATATTTATAAAATATCTAAAAAAACAAAAAAATAGTAGCAATAAAATAGTGAAATAACAGTGGCAAAACAGCAACAATTTTTTTTTACAAATTCGGGTTGGGCTCGGGTAAAAAAAAATTACCTGAGGCCAACTCATTTAGAAAACATACATTATATATATATATGTATATATATCGGAGGAAACCAGATTGAATCTTGATAATTGAAATCTTAATGGAAAGCTTTAATCACTACTCTTTTATATTGTTAATAAAAAAATAATTTTCACTAATGTATTGATAAAGTAGGTTGCTTGTTGAAAATCTGAAATGGTTTAAATGTGGCTCTAGTAATTTTTGAAATTTAGTTTATTTATTTTCATTTTTAAGAAATTATTTTTTCGTGTGGTTTAAAATTTAAAATTTAATTTATAATATCATTAATGAGTTTTGAGTATATAATATTTTAATATTCAAAAAATAAAATTCGAGTAATAACGCATATTTAAATTTAAAAGGAAAATTAATTAACTTTGAACATTTTAAAATCAAAGTTAAAAACAAAAGGAAGCAAGTAAACTGCAAAAGTAGCCTTTTGAAAATTTTAATGTCTGGTTAGAAGATGGCATATGAAAGAAGAGACAAAATTATAGTACTAAATTTAATTAAAAACTAGAGTTTGAAGGTTTAAAAACCCTAAAACATTTATATTCCATCCCTTTGTAAAGGGAATACTAGGCACTAGCTGTGAAACTAGGCATTCTTTTGTAGATTTTTTGGTCCAAAATAAAAGCTCCTAAAACCTAATATTTGAAGGATGAGATCCCTTTTGAAAATGTCAAACATCATTATGGCACCAACTCTTCTTTTTATATTTAACTGGTTACCCATAATTTGTACGGCATTCTGGCTTGTTTTGAATACACAAATTTGCCTTTATTTGGGGCGAAAGAGGCACCTGTATGTTCCCTCTGGTTGAGCTGTATAAATGGTCAAACAATCCCTTCTTTCCATTGCGCTCTCTCTCATCCTTTTTATTTGCGGTTGTTAATAATTACACAATCTCCCTTCCACCTAAATTTTCACATTTATTATCAATTTTAGACTCTCCTTTTATTATTACCTTATCACCTGTGATTAATATTACAAATTATTTTAAAAAATAAAATTCATACCCTCCACGTGTATATGAAAAATAAAAAAAATTAAGTATGTAAATTGGAAGCCAAGTCATTTTGAATGGTTAAAGAAAAACGAAACTAATAATTAATTAATAGTTTCAGATTTATAATAAGGAAAAACAAATCAGGGCCGTAGATTTGGGTTATAAAATCAGTGCCAAAGCTTAGGGTTAGCGTTCAAGCTTAACCTTACGCCATTCATTCAAAGGAAACGAATAACAAAAAAGGGAAAAAAAAAAAAAAAAAAAACTGTACATGGTTTTACAAATTATAGATAAAGTAATAACAGAAACCAACGTGGTTGTTATTTATTGTGTTTTTTTCTCCATTTTCTAGTAGAAGCTGCCTCTCTCTCACCTCTTAGAGATCAATTAAAATCCTTGCTTGTAATAATCTGGCTATTGACAGGTAAGATTGTTCATTCATCCAATATTTTTTCCTGGGGTTAATGTTCCTGTATTTGCAATCTTTGTGCTTTCATCCAACATAGAATAAATTAATGGGTCTTTCTTCATTTCATGCGATTTGAGTGGTTTTTATTCTTGGGTGTTTTTATAAATGGTTGGTTCTGAATGTTCTTTTGTGTTTCTGAGATTATTCTATTTCTTTTTTGTGCTATATATGGGATCTTTGTTGTTCTGAATCTCCTACCTGTTTTTTTTTCTGGGTTCATGTTTGTTTAGAATGAGGGCTAACAATAATGAGATTATGTTGTATTGATTTTCTTTGGATTGGTTTTCAGTGGCATATTCCTTTTAAAACTGAAGGTAGCTGATTGGGCTTGCATTCTTATGTTTCATATGAAATCTAATTATTATCTCTTTGTTGTTTGACCATTGGTTGATTGGTCTTCTCCTTCATAGCTTGATTCATTCATATCTCTTTTCTGTATCTGAAGATTTTGATATCGATTTATAATTTGATGTTTTTGAGGATGTTGATTGCCTTGAATGAATATATTGAATAAAATAAAAGTGGAATCTTGTTGAAGTCTCATTAGATAGTTATTTACAACGTGCCCTTATAAAAAGAATTGGAAGTTTCTTTCTTTTTCTCCTCCAATTCTTTGGACAAGAAGCTTTGTTAGCTAGCTTAGTTGTTTCGTTTGTCATCTAGAATATTATCAAAACAAGAAGCATTAGGCATTGTAATCTGATTGTTTATTCTGTTTTGATGTTTGAATTTTATCTTGCATTTTTTCAATCTAGAAACAATCTGAAGTTTTCACTTTTTTATTCATTACTTGGCTTTAAACTATTCTGCTTCAATATCTACTTGTAGATTATGTGATCCTTTTTATGTTTTTTTTCTTTCATTATTGTCAGGCAGGCAGGTCTCTTATGCTTGTTAGGGTTTCAGTTTTCTTAGTTGTGAAAGACTCTTTTTCACTCTGGCCGCTGCAACGAAGCTAAAATTTTCTCGCACCTCAAAGTGGGTGTGGGGGGACAACAAAGAGCTGATTCTGCTTTGTGTTTTAAGGAGATCAAGATCATCCCATATCTGGAGACTGCGACGTGTTTCAGAGGGTCTTTCGCTTGATTATGGCTAATGTCCGTGTTCGCTAAAGTACCCAGAAGTTCGATTGTACCTTGTCTTTCTTTTTTAACGGTAGTAGAATTAGGTGCTTCCTCAGGTTTTTGAACCTTAATGATTGCAGTAGTTTGAAGCTAGCTTTCTATGTAAGACAAAAGGTAGGTCTTGTGTGGATGTATTGCTAATCTGTATCACCACAATGGTTAGGTTTTCCTGCTTCAATGCTCATATCGGAAGTCAGAAACCAAAGGTAAGTCCAAGATTTGCTATTGGTTCTTGACAACTTAAGTTAAATTTGGGCTGTATACTTTAGTGTTTCCTGACTCAAGTATCCACTTGGCCATCAGAAAATTGTTCAGCTATCTGTTGAAGCAATGCATACAACTATAGAAGATTTTTCTCAAGTTCAAGCCCCTAAGGAGTCGACTAAAGCTGCAAACATGGACTCATTCTTTCCAGAGACACAAACAACTGCTGAGATTCATGAAAGTGTCGAACCTGTTACGGTTTCTTCTTCTCCTTACCCTAGCTGGAAATCAGAGGACATAAAAGACAGAGTCATTCTTGATAGCAGTTCCAGGGTCCTTCAGAATCCGGATTATCTTAAGAAGTGTAGATCTCTCGGAAGTGGCCTTTGCCTGGAAGGACGAGTTCCTGGACAAAATGATACAGATGATGAGACTGATCAAGGATTTTCATCTGATTCCCATGACCATGGGTTGGTTGAAGATGGCAGAAAGCATATAGCAGTGAGCCAAAACGCTTCATTCTCAGAATCTGTTAAAGTAAGCTCTAACCATGTCTATAACGAACCGGTTTTCTCTATAGGAGACTCTCTACTTCCAGAAAAGGATGGCCATGATATCTCTAATTTACCTTTGAGTTGTAAGCGTGCCAATGCCTCTGGTGACCATACACCCAATAACGCACCTGTGATTGTAAAATCATGTTCTATGCCAAATATTGTTGCATCAGCACTCCATTTTGGAGGACATTCTCCTCCAAAATGTTTGGCACGCCGTACAAGATCCTCTGAGGATGTACATGTTCTCAGCATGAGACAAAAGGAGATCTTAATTCATGATGTTGATACTGAGGTGATGCGAGAACAAGAAAGAGATGATGGCATGCATAAAAATCATAAAACTAACTTTGAAAGTTCTTATGAGGGATTTGAATCTTATAGTTGTTCCGCATCAGCGAAAGACTGGATAGTGCCAGTTTCAGATGAGGTAAGCTCAATGAAAATGCTGCAAGAAGAATTGCGGGTTCTGAATCGGAATGAATTGACTGGCAAGGATTTTAAGATTAAGCGAATTGAGGATTGGGTAAATGGTCTTCAACATGTCCGCCCATCAGAAGACTCAATTGAATTATCCCATCCTAATGATCAGGTAAAAGTGGAACCTGCTGTCTCTAATGATTTGACTGCTGCAAAGGTGGATGTTAAGGTAACTCCGGGCATGGAAGCTGCAAAAAGATATATATCTTCTTTGAGTGCCTCAGCAACCACAGCTCAACTGGCAAATCATGGTTTGGTTGTTATACCGTTTCTCAGTGCATTTGTCAGCTTGAAGGTGCTTAATCTATCTGGAAATGCAATAGGTAGGTATCTTCAACTGCAAATAGTTTCAGTTTTGGATTGAACTTTTATTTTGACACCTTTTGAAGTCTTATGATTTGGAGTATACAGAACTGTCCTTTTGTATAAATCTTATTTCTCATTATTTGTAAATGTACTTACAGCAAGGATTACTGCTGGTGCCCTTCCTCGAGGACTTCACATGTTGAATCTGTCAAGGAATAATATATCCACCATTGAGGGTTTACGTGAGCTTACTCGACTTCGTGTGCTGAATCTGAGCTACAATCGGATATTTAGAATTGGTCATGGTATGTGATAAACTGCACGTGATTAGCTGTTCTATTTTCCTTGCTATAATACTCGTTTACCTTCCAATATTTTAATCTTCTAATCTACTTCCTGTTATTCTGTCACATAATCCATTGAAGGTTTGGCTTCTTGTTCCTCTCTTAAAGAGTTATACTTGGCTGGAAACAAGATAAGTGAGGTAGAGGGTCTCCATCGTCTCTTAAAATTGACTGTTTTGGATCTGCGTTTCAACAAAATCTCTACTGCCAAATGTCTTGGCCAACTTGCAGCAAACTATAATTCCTTGCAAGCCATTGGCTTGGAAGGTAACCCTGCACAGAAGAATGTTGGAGATGAAAATCTGAAGAAGCATTTGCAAGGGCTTCTTCCAAATTTGGTTTACTTTAACCGGCAGGCTATTAAAGTCAGCACAGTGAAGGATGGTGCAGAACGATCAGTTAGGCTAGGCATCAGTGCCCATCAATTTGATCGTGGTCTTAGATCAGAACACAGAGCTACTAGGAAGAACAGCCATGGTACTTCTACTTACCGGCCATCCTCTTCATCCACTCGTGGTCACAAAAGCCAAGTGGCTTCCCCAATGCAGTCAAGAGGCAGGCATGGGCGCTATCCTCCTAGTGGAGCGAAGGCAACAAATAATAGTCAAAATCATCATGTAGATCTTGGTAGCAAAGTTCTCAACTTTAAATCAGAGCTTTCTATGCGAAGGACCCAAAGCGAGGGAACTCTGGGGCTTCTATGAAGTAGAGTTACTTTGATGAGTGGAATCTGGTTTTAAACTATTTCACATTCGAGTTAAGTTGGTTGTCGTAACTGGAATAAATGTCACTCAAGGTATTTGGTGTGACTAGACATTTTTAGAGTAGATTTTGCCAAAATGGGATGGAAGTTCTCATGCTTGTACTGTTAGTAAGTTTCTTATTTGTATGCGGGAAAATGTGTGGAAAACAATAATGTTGCATCTCATGTCTTATGTTTTGTACCCTTTATGCTTGCATAAGTTGCTGCTTTCTCTTTTGTTGGTTGCTGGTAATAGTGACACAGCCCACAGATCGGAGCCTTCTTACTTGCACTGCTCCAATGTGAGATAGAAATTAGAATATCCTTCATGATACCTCAATCATTCTCCATTTAAGCCTCAATCGCCGAGGATTAAGGCTTTGTTGAAAATTTTTAATCGCTTAATTATCTTAAATGAGTTTCATAAACTCACTATAAACATGACAAGATAATTCTTTTTTACAAAAAAGAAATGTGAAAATCCTAAGTAAATAAAAATAAAATCATATTGTACTTTATCAATTAATTTAATTATATAATGTATTTAAATTTAGGGAAAATATTTAGTACGTTACTAGTGAAGTTTGTACACTATAAAAAGTATCTGTCAATGTATCAAATATTGACCTTTAAATTTAAGTGATATACCAAACAAATTGAAAAAAAAAAAAAAATTCAACCCTCAATGTAAGAACAATTACGAAGTTCAAAACCTAACTTGGATAAAAAAATCAGATTCCGAAGTGAAAATAGTTATCAAGATTAAGTCCGAGATAGTGATTGAACCCTATTTGTCTTATTGAGCTAGTTGCAAGCAACCTTAGGGGTAAACAAAACTTGATTTGATTCGAAAAAAATATTTTTTTTCAAATTTCGAGTTAGTCCAATTGAGTTATTCAATTTTTACGAGTCAACTCGAACAAGTAACCCGAGTTTCAAGTTTAAGTCGAATTTTACAATTCAAATAAAAAATTGATGTAAATACCCCTTCAGTCCTTGTTAATTTTGAAAATGAGCAAAATTATCCCTTTCAAAAAAATTTATACTTTCAAAAATTTCTTAAAAAATTTAAATTTTTTTTAAAATGTTATAAAACAATAATTTTAGAACCTAAATAAGGTATTTTCTAAAAAAGTTTCTAAAATAGTAATTTTCTAAAAAAGCTTATCGTTTTCAAGTATATATGATTTTAAATTTATATGCTCTAACATAAAATTAATTATACCCTAAAAAAATTAATTTGAATGTTTAATTTTTTTTAATTTAACTCAAACAATGCAAATAGACCTAAATTTTATTTCAAGTTAAAGAATGATAAAATAGGACACAATTTTTTCATTCGATTTGATCAAAGACTCACCCATAAACTATAGTCATGCTCATTCAGTGTGGGTGGAACTACGCGCATGGCTGAAAGACTGGCATGCTAATACATACTAGTTGCATTCATCGTCACATTTCATCTCATGAACATGTTCTCAGCCAGTTTCGGTTCTACACTAGTCCAACTATTCAACCAAATCAGGCATCAATAAGGTATGGTTAGCCATGGTCATTGAACCAAATGACCAGGCTACAGAAGCTTCCGACCCCTGTCTCATCCAAAGACAGATGACTTCTCACTCGACCATGATGATACCAAACAAGTGCAACACTTGAAAAGGGGTGCAGTTTTGAAGTACAAAAATCTGGTATTCCTACGGTACTATTAACATGCCTGAGCAAAGAAATCCAGTACGGCAAACCATATACATATACATTGGACAGTTAATTGTCGAAACACAATCAGCAGGAAGTACACAAGAGAAACCCAAGAGCCCTATTTCTAACCATCTATACAAAGCATACATGGTCGTCACCACACAAGATTCTCACTCTTCTTTGACACCACAAAGTCTTCACATTTTGGATTGCCCTTCACCCTTTGCTGCAATATCATTGCAGGAGCCATATCAGTAATCAACCATCCTCATCCGGTAATTCAAAATAAAAGTTGACACTTAATTAGCAAAGGAGCTCACTAGATATATACAGAAGTAAAGCCAAACTATAGGTTTGAAAACTAATAATGCATTAAATGGCACATTACCAATATGGGTTTTACATTAAGAACAAAGCGTTTGTTCTCTGCTACTATTAAAATGCAATTCATAGGTGTGAAGGGAAAGAAAGAATTCAGAAATGGGTCTCAAACAGATTAAAGCTTGGAGTCATATTAATTACCTGAATCAGTGGGCACTCGTCAGCGCTCCAAGTCATATTAAGCATCTGATAACAAGAAATATGAATCAATGAGAAGTAATTTTTATAGTAATATACATAATTGTTTAACTTAAAGATTACAAAAAACAAATAATACTCAGGCCTTGCATGTTTCTGCAGCTCTAGAAACGATGGTAACACCAAACACATGTAAGGCCTAAAGTATTATGTGTTATGCACTAAATTCCGCATCTCCAAGTCCATAGGCCATTTCATCAGGTTAATTCCAAATGTCTATAATCATGATTTCCAGGCTAAAATATCATGTACCAGTGCTATCCCTTCAATGGTTTAATAATCTTCATTATTTTCATTATCTTTCCCAGCCAATACCCTAACAACTAAGCAAAACCTCAATTCAGGCTGCTAGTTCTTACTTCTCACAAGTCATAAACTATAGTATTTGGAACTTCTACCAAGCATTTCATCATGTTCATAAAGCCATAAAAACTCAATTACAAATGGAACCAGTTGATAACCATCAAACACAGACAAAATCAATTACACATACGAAAACCAAAACCTGTGTGTCCCTCCTCCGCATCATGATACTCCTGTTCCTCTTCAGGTACCGGCTGCAGCTCCACATCTTCAACAATGTTCTTCTTCGTCACCTTCTCGGCTCCACCATTTCCATTTTCCTCATCAGGGTACCGGACCACTACCACAGGACAAATGCAGTGGTGGACGCAATAATCACTAACGCTTCCTAGCCTTCCCTTGCAGGTTCTTCTAGAGGCTCCGAACCCTCTGCTCCCCATGATCACTGCACTCAGCCCTAATCTCTCCACTTCCAAACACAATCTCTCCTTCATGTCATGATCTTTTACTATGTGGATTTTAAACGGAATCTGAGCATCAACTAACGGCTGGGCCAGCGTGTTCGCCTTGGTTGTCGTGAAAACGTCGAAGTCGTTCTCGAGTTTCTGCTGCGACTCTTCGTCGGACTGATCGCCACTGATGGCGGTGGCGTTTTCGTGATTATTCGTGGAGTTGGGAGTGATTTGGAGTTTGATAGAGCCCCAGTCGGCTCCGTAAAGGACGGAAGTCGGACGGACGTGGAGGAGGATGACGGCGTCTCCCGGACGAAGGTAATTCTGGACAGCCCAGCGGACGGCATAAGCACTCTCGTCGCTTAAGTCAACGGCGATGGCGATGCGACGCTGAGAACCGGCGATGGGGGTGGAGAAAGGGAAACGTGGGGAAGAGGGCTGGATTCGGAGGGAAGCAAGGGATGGAACCTGAAGGTCGGGTTCCGATGGATTGGGTTGTTGTGGATTCATCAGAACAGAAGACAACGGGTTTTGGTTGACCTTTTTGGGGTTTGGGAATTGAAAATCACAGAAATATCGGTGAGCTCTAAAAACTGCTGACAATGGGGCGCCGCTAATGGGAACTATATATCGAATGCGCCATCGAATTTTTTTTTAAAAACTTTCCTCACGTGAAGTAAAGTTATTTTTTTAATTTAATAAAAATAAAAATGTTTTTAAAAGTTAAAAAATTAAATAAAATATTAAAATATTTTTTTATAAAATTAAAAAATTCAAATAAATCATTATCACATTTTTTTTATGAGTTAAACTAACCCACTACGTTTTAAACAAGATTCATACAAATATTTATACTTAATATTTTGTCACGCTTTAGTATTTTACTTGTTATTCCACTAACTAATTTAGTCCACAATTTTAGAATGCGCTACATCGACATTTTTATTTTTTAATATTGTATATATTGAATTTTAAAAATTGAAAAAAAAAAGTTAAAAGAAATTTTAGAAGATTTGCAATAATTGAAATTTTAATTAAAAAATTCTAGATATTTGAAAAAATTGAAAATCTGCAAAAAAAAAAAAAAATATGTAAATTCTAGAAAATTTAAAATATTTCTCTTTAGATCTTTTCAAATATACATATTATTCTTTTGGATCAAGTAGAGCTTGTAGAAAACGTATATCATGAATTAGAGATATCATGAGTTTCTTCACTAGGCCCATAAACTTGAAGTTTCGCCATTGCACCTTGCTATTTTCCCTGGATTTGGTATTTGATTTTCCAACTGTGATTTTAATTTGTTTATTTTATGTGAGAGTTCTAGTTCCGGAATATTAGAAAATGAAATAAGGAAAGAAAGAATATTAGATTTTGTTGGTATGATTTCCAAATGAAATCTCATTCCTATTTATAGGAATTTTTATGTCTCTTCATAGACACATCTTTCATCAATAGTGTCTTTCTGAATAACAATGTCTTTAAAATAAACACATAATTATTCATTTAATTATAACTATTTAAATAATATTATTTAAATAATTATAATTCTTTTAAAAAAATCAAATAATATAATATTTTGATTAATTACACCCATTAATTTATAGTTATTGGAACACTATACATATTTGAAAATGTTCCAACAAAAAGCTCAATAAACCAAGCTGCCTTTGCGCTATTTTGTTTACTGGTATGGCATCTAAAGCCAGTGTTCGGCTAGAAATTGCTCATTGTGTGATTTGTAAAACTAAAATGCCAATACCGTAAGCCAATTATTTTATTACATGCAACACTTTTTATCGAAAAGGGTTTAATAACTAAAATGCCCATGTTCTGTGCGGAAAAAAGAAAGTTCATACTTGTCTTCTCAACGAGCTTTGATTGAGATTCAACAACAAAACTATTCCATTGCAATTGTTACTTAGATATGTTTTGCTCTAGCAATCCGTGACCTGTTCTTCCTTGTCTAAAATTGTTATTATTATTTTTGTAGTTAACAAGGAAAATGAGGCATCAGCATTCAAGGAAAAAGAAAAGATCGTTGAGGAGTAAACTCGTATTTCGGATTTGTATCACTATAATTCAAACTTTATCATTATTATGTGTTTAATTTACTAATTATGTTATATAAAGAAATACGAGTTGATGGTACATGAAATATTGGTATTACGAATTAACTGACTTATGTTTAGGAAGAAACGGCAAGAGAATGATATTTATCATGACATGTAAATATGAGACTAATTTTGATACGTTGATACAAGGAAAATTATGTATATTAGGACAAGTAATAAATTCAAATGAGACATGTCGAGAAAATAAGTATGTTAATATTAAAGTATGCTAACCAATGTAGGAAAATTTTAGGATTTTGCGAAAATTTTCCTATGATCCAGATTTAGTCCTGATTGGTTCCTAAAGTACGAGGCATTACCAGACTTAACAATACATTTGGCCAAATTAATTAACACATATACAAAATGACTTAGTCAAGCCCCTATACATGCCATAAATTAAATCATTTATAAATAAAGATACCCATAGATAGCTTGATAGTGTGAAGTGATCTCCCACGACCTCCAATCCGAGCTTGTTTAGTAGGACTCTGTAACATGGGAAAGAAAAGGGGGTAAGCTTATAAAGCTTAGTAAGTTCACATGTAAAAATAATAAGCATAGCTTACTACTAAGCTATCATAACTTGCATAAATAATGCTAAGTTCTTACTTTCCCAACTTACTCATTTGTAGCCTTATCAAAGCCTCAACATGACAAATCCTCACAACAAGTTCTCAAATTGATACAATCATTAAATCACATGCTTATACCTTATTACTCATGTTTATGTTAATCTGTCTACTTGAATCGCTGTCACTAAATTATTTATTTCTTGAGCTACAGAGCTCCGAATTTCAAACCGCTAATTTTTCTTGAAACTAGATTCACATATCTTCATACCATAAAATTTCCAGAATTTTTGGCTTAGCCAATTAGTACAGTTTATTCATTAAAATTTCCCCTGTTTCACTGTTCGACTATTCTGACCACTTTTCACTACGAATCAATTTTCTCCTTGTATAGAATTTAAATGATGTTATAATTTGTTTCATTTGAAAGTAGACTCATTAAGGATCTCAAGAATATAAATTATATCCCATAATTATTTTTGTACATTTTTTAATGATTTTTCCAATTTTCGATTTCATATCGAGCATATTGCTCATACGTTACACATGTATATACCTACACTTATCACTACAAAGTCACACATAATTTCACTTAATCGATTTTCCCGTTGAACACTCGGAATATACACGGATACGTAGAGAATTAGCACATAAGTGCCACACTGATATGTAGCCGAAGCTATCACTGATCAATAACACTGGAAATGTCCACGGGCCTGCTCACACAAGCTGTCAGGTGTCTGCAACACATGCTAGATCACCCAGCACCCGGGACTCACTGTAACACTGTAACACTGGTCTCTAGTATCCACTTCTATTCCTATGTTCAACCGGGAATTTACTCTTAACACTTATTTTAAACACTTTAGCACTTGAATAATTCATGAACAATTTTTCTTCCACATTCAATATTAATTCACATGTCAAATATAATTCACCATTTATATAAAATATATCGCTATTATTTACACATAACTTACATAATTACATTCTCAATCTCATCACATCATCAATTTAACTTATCCTCCCCAAATTATTCTATTCAATACTTTCTTGATATTACACAAAGCCATCTTTCTAATTTGGTCTTACATGTAAATTTATACCAATTCTCATTAAAATGTCGAGTCAATATCGAACATTATAATTATATTGGAAAATCAATACTAAAGTATTCATAACTAAAATTTCAATTTAACATTCAAACTTGCATAATTAAATGCTTATTAAACATATGAACTTACCTCGATACCAAAACAGCCATTTTACCAACTTTCCCGATTTTCAATTTTCCTCCCGTTCTAGGTCCAAATCTCATTTTTCGGGGTCTAAAATATCACATTTCACTTATTTAATTAATTTACTATTCAAAACAGTCCTTAACTCAACTTTTGTAAAATTACAATTTTGCCCCTAAAGTTTTACATATTTACACTTTTTCCCCAATACTCGAAAATTAAACTTCAGCCCTTATTCTTATGTTTTATAACATGATGATAATTTTTCTCTTCTATGGAAACATCAAATTCTCACTAATTCACACACTTATGTCCAATTTATAACTTTTACAATTTAACCCCTTTTTATACAATTTCATCGAAAATCATCTAATAAAACTCGTTTCTCTAATCATAGACATGCATAATCTACCATAATTAATCAAAATTCACAATTATTCAACATGAGTCAATTTTTAAAATTAAACTCTAGCTCAAAATAATGGTAGAAATAGCTAGACTAAGTTACCGGGATTTCAAAAATACGATGAACATTAAAAACGGGGCTCAAAAACACTTACTATGAAGCTTGAAAAGCTTGAAACCCTTAGCCATGGAGTCTAGAAATTTTGGCAGCAACTTGAAAAAGATGAGCAGATTTTTTTCTTGTATTTTGTCTTTTTATTCATTTAAAACACTAAATGACTAAAATACCCTTAAAACTTTTTTTCAATTTGTCCTATTCATGCCCATTTTTGTCCATCAAGTTATTCAATGGTCTAATTACCTTTTAAGGGCCTCCAATTTAAAACTCACAGCAATTTGACACCTCTAATATATAGAACTCAACTTTTGCACTTTTTACAATTTAGTCTTTTTGACTAAATTGAGTGCTCAAACGTCGAAATTTTTGAACGAAATTTTTACGAAATATTTCCGTAAAATTGTAGACCATAAAAAAAATAAAAATAGAATTTTTCTCGTCAGATTTGTGGTCTCAAAACTACTATTCCGACTAGACCCAAATTTGGGCTGTTACAACTCTCCCCCCTTTTAGGATTTTCGTTCCCGAAAATCTTACCGGAATGAAGTTTAATATCTTTCTCACGATTTCCAACATCATTAAATAACCCTTTTTAAGACGATGCTTTTAGAAACACTCTGTCATCAATCTAAATCCCAATATAACTCAGTCAATTTTGTCAAATAAAGAATCGACACATATTGAAATTATTATACTAATTCCGTCAAACGTTCGAAAACAACCCACTAGCATTTCTCTTGATCTGAAGATTGAGGGAAATCTTATACGAAATTCACAATAGTCTTGCCTTATTATCATTTTAATATTATCACTGATATCGTTAATCCTGAATACACTTAACATTCAACTTAATTCTGTCGACATATCAACATCTGAATACAAAGTCAGAAGTATCAGGTTCATATTCGTATGCCCAAAACATTTACTTTAACTCTTTTAGGCCCTTTTGTCACTTACCATCCTTAATCAAATTAGGAAACGGTTACGGAAAATTGAGTACTTCACTTCCACTTTGCCATAGTATAACTATGGTCTTACATATGATCACTTATCACTTTCCGAAGCCATAGCCCTGCCATGGTCTTACACGGATCACATTTATCACTTGTCACTTATCACTGATCAGATAAGTGTAGCTAAAGCTATCACTTATCACTTGTCACTTGTCACTGATCAGATAAGTGTAACTAAAGTTAACACTTATCACTTGTCATTTTTCACATACTAATTCAATTCATCATTTAACTCATATATTCTTTCACATATCTTTCAATAGAACCAAATCAATCAATCTCATTTTCAAAGTTTCATTTCAATTATTTACTCTATTAACAAGGCTCGGCTCTGATAGATACGCGGATTCCACCCAAACACACCAAAGTATCCAACCCAAACACACCAGAATAATGAAATCCTCCTAAACACACCGGTATAATATAGCCTCCTAAACACACCAGTATATCATATCCTCCCAAACACACCAATAAGGCATTAAAAGCCTCTTCGGATAAACCGAAGCATATAATAATAGAATCATCTTCTCAGCCGAGCTACAAATCTCCTCATTACATCACAAATCTAATGGCATGCCATTTATATCAAATCTAGTCCGACAAATTAATAGGGTATTATTTTACTTTTCCAATTTTGAATTCATTTCCACAACAATTTCAAATACTTGATCAATTCAAAACATCTATTATATCAATTCACATATAATTCAATATTCACACATATTCTTACTTAATTTCAAATATTATTACTTACCTTATCTTAATTACTCCATAACATATACTATAAATTCAATATACATTCAATAAATAGTTTGAGTTATAGTAATACAAACCCGAAATACGAGTTTACTCCTCAACAATCTTTTCTTTTCCCTTGGATGCCGATGCCTCATTTTCCTTGTTAGCTATGAAAATAATAATAACAATTTATTTTATTAATTACAACATTAATGTAATAATTAATTGAATTTTTATTCAATTCCTACTCTTCCATTTCATTCCACATCCATAATATATAATTCTACTATTTACTTATATATTCTCCATCAAGGTCATTTACACTGAGTCATTGTCACTAAATTATTTACATCTTAAGTTACAGAATTCCAAATTAAGATCCGTAAATTTTCTATGAAACTATACTCACAGATCTTCTTGCCATAAAATTTTCAGAATTTTTTATTTAACCAATAAGTATAGTTTATTCTTTAAAATTACCCCTATTCTGTTGTCTAACAGTTCCGACCATTCTTTGCTAAGATTTAATTATCTCAAATGATGTTCTAGTTTATTTCTTCTAAAAATAGACTCATTAAGGAATTTAACCATATAAATTATGTTCCAAAATTATTTTTGTACAATTTTTAATGATTTTTCCAAGTCAGAATAGGGGATCTCGAAATCACTCTAAACTAGTCTCACATAAATCTAAATATCTCAAAATACAGAATCTCTTTGGTTTCTTTGTTTCTTTCATATGAAAATAGACTCAATAAGATTTAATTTCGTATCTCACTCAATGTCTAATTCCATTTCTACCATTTTTGGTGATTTTTCAAAGTTACTCTATTGCTGTTGTCCCAAAACTGTTTTTTATAGCTTACTTTACAATTTAATCTTTTTACTAATTCTAACTTAAATTTCATTCAATTTAATCCCTAATTCATCTTTTTCTTCAACATAAACTATACTTGAAAACCTATAAACTCTCAAGATATCAACTTAGTTTCATCAAAATCTTGCTTTAAGGCTTCTAAAACATCAAAATTAAGAGAATAGGACTTGATTGACTTACCAATTAAACTCCAAGCTTTAAAATCCCTATTTCTCCCTTGTCTTTTCTTTTCTTCTTTCGTTTTTTTGTTTTCAAATGGTTTTGTTTCTCTGTTTCTTTTCTGTTCTTCTTTTGTTTCTTTTATTTTACTTACTATTTAAGCAATGCTTATTTTTTTACTATAAGTGTATCTATATAATTATTACTAGTACACTTGTCTTTAATCTTTACCATACATTTGTCATTTATTTAGTTTATTTAATATAATATCAATTAATATAATTATTTTAAATTAGTTTATTATAATTTATTACTAATATATATATTTTATAATTTAAAAATCTAAGTACATATGCCGCCTCAACTTATGCTAAATGGCTTAATTGCCATTTTAGCCCTTTTTACTTTCTTTTAATCTATAATTAGACTTTCACTTTTTATTCAAATTGATCTTTTTTCCTAATTACTTTAAATTAAGCTAAATTCACTAAATAAAAATCTAATTAAACACACTATTAGACTCATAATTGCTCCTAATAATTATTAATAACTCGGTTTACTGAGACAAAGGCCCGATAACAGATTTCGGAGCCCACGGATTTTGGGTCGTTACATTTCTCCCCCCTTAATAAATTTCGTCCTCGAAATTTACCTGAGAATAGGTGAGGATACTGTGCTCTCATAGTTTCTTCCTGTTCCTAAGTTGCTTCTTCCATACTATGGCTTCTCCACAGTACTTTTACCAAAGGGACCCGTTTATTTCTTAATTCTTTCACTTCTCGAGCTAGTATTTGAACCGGTTCTTCTTCATATGACAAATCCGGTCTAATCTCAATGTCTTCAGTAGAAATAATATGAGATGGATCCGATCGATACCTTTGTAACATGGAAACATGAAAAACATCATGAATTTTCTGTAATTCCGGAGGTAAAGCTAGTCGATAGGCAACCGACCCGATTCTTTCAACTACTTCATACGACCCAAATGTAACAAGGGCTTAATTTTCCTTTTCGACCAAATCTCAAAACTTTCTTCCAAGGCGATACTTTTAAAAACACTTTATCACCCACAGAATACTCTATATCCCGTCGCTTCAGATCTGCATAAGACTTTTGTCTATCAAAAGCTACTTTCAACCTGTTTCTGATCTTTTAACTATTTCTTCTGCCTCCTGAATTAATTCTGGTCCAACTATCTTTTTCTCATTCAACTCTGTCCAACATACCGGCGATCGACATCTTCGACCATATAATGCATCATATGGAGCCATCTGAATACTGGATTGGAAACTGTTATTATAAACAAATTCAGCTAAAGGAAAGTATCGTTCCCAACCTGATTCAAAGTCAATAATGCTAGCCCGAAGCATGTCTTTTAAAATCTGAATTACCCGTTCTGATTGTCCGTCGGTTTGTGGATGAAATGCAGTACTAAAATTAAGCCGAGTACCCAAAGAATCATGTAACTGCCTCTAAAATCTCGATGTAAATCGTGGATCTCGGTCGAAAATTATAGACACTGGAATACCATGCAGTCTCACAATTTCTCAGATATAAACTTCAGCAAGCTTCTGTAGAGACCAATCAGTCCTGACTGCTATAAAATGAGCAGACTTAGTAAGCCGATCAACTATCACCCAAATAGCATTCTTTTTGCTCGACGACAGTGGTAATCCCGTAACAAAATCCATAGTAATACTATCCCATTTCCATTCAGGAATACTAATAGGCTGGAGTAACCTTTTCGATACCTGATGTTCTGCCTTTACTCGTTGACAAGTCAAACATTTACTGACATATTCAACTATATCTTTCTTCATCTCTGGCCACCAATAAAGCTCCCGTAAATCATGATACATTTTTGTTCCACCCGGATACAATGTAAAAGTGCCATCGTGTGCTTCTTGAAGAATCATCTTTTTTAATTCAGAAGTAGCTGGAACACAAATCCGGTTTTGAAACCTCAAACAATCATGTTCATCAATACTAAAGCTCTCGGCTATACCATTATGAACCATTTCTCTTTTCTTTAATAATTTTTCATCTTCCATCTAAGCTGCTCTAATCTGATCTAACATCATTGGCTTAACCCTTAACTCAGCTAACAAGCTTCCATCTTCACTAATACTGAGCCGAGCGAACATTACCCTTAATTCAATTGCAGCTTTTCTGCTCAGTGCATCAGCTACCACATTTGCTTTTCCTGGATGATAGTCTATAACACAATCATAATCTTTTAAAAGCTCGATCCACCGTCTTTGCCTTAAATTCAATTCCTTCTGCGACAGAAGATATTTAAGACTTTTATGATATGTATAAATGTAGCATTTTTCACCATATAAGTAATGTCTCCAGATCTTTAAAGCAAAAATTACTGCAGCTAGCTCCAAGTCGTGCGTCGGGTAATTACGTTCATGTGACTTCAGCTGTCGAGATGCATAGGCAATGACCTTTCCATCTTGCATCAATACACAACCTAAACCACTCAAAGAAGCATCACTATACACAACAAAATCTTTCCCCGACTCTGGCAATGTTAATACAAGTGCCTCTGTCAACATTTGCTTCAATGTCTCGAAACTTTTTTGACACTGATCATCCCAAATAAAAGGAACATTCTTCTGCAGTAGTTTAGTCATTGATAGTGCTATCTTCGAGAATCCATTTACAAATCTCCGGTAATACCTAGCTAAACCGAGAAAACTACGTACCTTCGATACATTTTTTGGCGCCTTCCACTGAACAATTGCTTCGATCTTCTTCGGATCAACTCTAATTCCGTCAGCAGATACTACATGTCCTAAAAATACCACTTCTGATAACCAAAATTCACATTTACTTAATTTCCCATTAACTATTTTTCTCTCAAAATCTGTAGAACTATTCGAAGATGCTGATCATGTTCTGCCTCTGTCTTCGAATATACCAATATATCATCAATAAAGATCACCACAAACTGATCTAAGTACGACTGGAAAATGCGATTCATCAGATCCATAAAAGCAACTGGAGTGTTGGTCAATCCAAACGGCATCACCAAAAATTCATAATGGCCATAACGAGTACGGAAGGCAGTCTTAGGCACATCACTTTCCTTCACCTTCAGCTGATAATACTCGGATCTCAAATCAATTTTAGAAAATACTGAAGCTCCCTTAAGCTGATCAAACAAATCATCTATACGAGGCAAAGGATACCGGTTCTTGATCGTCACTTTATTCAACTGTCAATAATCAATGCATAACCACATAGAACCATCTTTCTTTTTAACAAACAATACTGGAGCTCCTCAAGGTGAAATACTCGGTCGGATAAAGCCTCGATCTAATAAATCTTGTGTTATAAGGATTTGAATGATGTTCCCATTTATTTCTCTTGAAAATAGACTCATTCAGGATTTTAAACATATAAATTTAAGTCCCTAACTATTTTTCTCCAATTTTTGATGAGTTTCCAAAGTCAAAACAGGGGAACCCGAAATCATTTTGACCTTGTCTCACAAAACCTATTATATCTCATGATTTACAAATCCATTACTTACACCGTTTATTCTATAAGAAATTAGGCTCAATAAGATTTAATTCAATATTTTATTAATCCTCTAATTCGATTTCTACAATTTTTGGTGATTTTTCAAAGTTACTCTACTCTGTTGTCCCAAAATTGTTTTTTTTTTATAACTTATTAGCATCCATCGCTGAAATGATACGTGTCGAACCTTCTTCACTAAAAATTAATATTTGAAATTAAGTAAGAATATGGGTGAATATTGAATTATATGTGAATTGATGTAATAGATGTTTTGAATTGATCAAGTATTTGAAATTGTTGTGGAATTATGAATTGAAATTGGAATGGAAATTGAGATATGAGATTGAAAGTTTGAACCAAAGGTTCATAATTTGATTAGATAATATAGATGATATATTATGCCATTTGATGAAAGACTATTGTTGAGATATGAAATTAAAGTATAAATTAACACATATGACTTATATTGTTACATGTTTGATTTCTATTATTTATTATAGTTTTTATAATTTGAATTATGGTAATACCACTGAGTATAGACATACTCAGCGTACGGTTGTATTACTATAATTCAAATTGTTTATTATTAAATGTTAAATTTAAATTATGTGTATGGTAAGTGAAGTATGAGGTAAGTGTTATTGTTGAACTGAATGGAAATTGAATTGAGTGATGGATAAATATTAGTATTGAATTGTATATTGATGAGAAAGTGAAATTAAATTGAGTTATAAATAAATTGACAGTGAAATTGGAATTGAAAAGTGAAATACGAAGTACATGATAAGAATTATTAGTAAATTACGAATGACTAGTGAATTTTGAAATATATTACATGTATTAAAGATAGAGAATATATAAATATACGGATTATTGGTACAAAGATTTAATTGTAAAGTATTTAAATGTATGAAATTCAGTTTTAATGTTCAAGTAGATGGAATTTAGAACTACTAGGATATTAATGGCATGTCATTATGGAACTCTAGCGCGCTCTCTTATTATTAGTACGTTAGTGCTCTCTGATTATTAACACATTAGTGCTCTCCGTTTAGCACATCTGTGCTCTCTGTATAGCACTTTAGTGCTCTCTGTTTAATAGTTCATAATAATGCACCTCTGTATCAGTTCAGTATATCTTAAGTGTTCTGTTTAATTTATTGGACCTCTGTTAGAAATGTAAATAATTTTTGTTACATAGTAAAGGATTATTTCTAATTCAAGTTTGAAACATTGAATTAAAAATAAATTGTGAAATGAAAAGATAGATAATGGATATAAATTATAAATTAGAGTTTTATTATGAATATTTGATAGTTAAGTAAGGAAATAAAGTGACAAAAGGGAAATTTTGAATTATGTCAACATTGGGAAGTATATTATGATATAGTACATTATTAATTCAAGAAAGGACTAATTTGTAAAATTGAGAAAAGTTTTGTTGCCTAAGTGTAAATACTAAAAATTTGAGGGGTTAAAGTGTAAATGTGAAAATTTTGAAGGACCAATAGTGTAAATAATTTAGGATGGAATAATCTAGAAACTAAGGAAAATAGATGAATTAGGACCAAATCGAATAGGTGAAGAATTATGAGGGACTAAATTGTAATTTTTCTAAATTAAGTGATAACTCAATGATGTAATTTTAAAAGATCATGAAGGGCAAAATGGTCAATTAGTAAGAGAGAAAATTCTAGAATGTAATGATGATTTTGAAGATATTTTGGTGATTTTTTTTAATTAATTAGTTAAATATTATTTTATTACTATTTTACTTAGATATTTATTATTATTTAATTATTTTATTTAGTATATGTTTATTTGTGTGTGTGAGGAAAGAAAAAAAAAACAACAACAACACACCAATCATTTGGTCCTTTCACCAAAAATCTACCATTTTCACTTAGAATTCAAAAGAATTTCCATTGCCATCAAGAGAGAAAGATGACAAGGAGATTATGGGGAACAAGAATATCAAGTTAGATTTAAAGAAATAGAAGCTGGAGGAGAGAGAAAATCAAGTTAAAGATTGAAATCAACAAGACAAAGTAAGTAATAATTATTTGAAAGTTATCTGATATATCCGGTAATGCCTCGTAACCCTGTTCCAGCAACAGTTTAGGGTTAGAGGGTGTTACATGGCTTCCTGGTGGTAAGATTGGCTTAAATAAACGAACCAAACAAAGTCAACTTCTTATTTCATGGAAAAATTCAGAAGATCCTGCGCCGGTTTTCTTCTCTTTGGAGCTACATTCCAGAGGAACCAATCAATATCTTATTCTGTGGAATAGGACCGAGTATTTCTGGGCAAATGGACCTTGGGGTGAACCAGCAAGGATTTTCGGCTTAGTCCCAGAAATGAGATTGAATTATATCTACAACTTCAGCTTTCATTTGGACGAAAACGGAGAGTTATTTTACTTATTCGCTTTATAATCCTGATACCATATCTCGATTTGCTATGGATATTTCGTGGTAGATTAAGCAACAGTCATGGTCAGAAAGCAACAAGCAATGGAATGTGTTTCGGTCACTACCGAGACAAGAATGCCAGGTTTATGCTTATTGTGGGGCTTTTGGCAGCTGCAATGAGAACTCGTCTTGTGATTGTTTGACTGGCTTTCAGCCAACTTCTGAACAGAATTGGAACCGATAAGTTTGTTCTGAAGGGTGTGTAAGGAAGACGAAATTGCAGTGCGACAATGCTAGTGTTGGCAGGGGGGGGACCAATTCTTAGAAAGCCGCAACACAACTTTCCCTGCACATCCACAAATTACGATAGCTGGTAGCAGCATGGAATGTAAATCAACCTGTCTAAAGAATCGCTCTTGTACTGCTTATGCTTATGAAGACAATCACTGTTCTATTTGGATTGGAGACCTCTTGAGTCTGAAACAACTTGGACAAGATGATATTACAGGGAAAACTCTGTATATCAAGATGATGGATTCTAATATTTCTAATGAATCTAGTTCCACAAATAGGAAGAGAGTGATTGTTATTGCAATTGCTTTTTCAGTACGACTACTACTTGTAGGCCTAATGATTCTTGCAATTATGAAAGGGAGGACACAAATATCACTCCAGAACCGGAAGAAGGTCCACTCATGGTCTTTGGATACAGAGATTTACACGAGGCAACCAAGAAATTCTCTGAAAAATTGGGAAAAAGGAGCCTTCGGTACTGTTTTCAGAGGGACTTTGCCAGATGGAAGTACTATAGCAGTGAAGAAGCTTGAGAGCATCAATCAGGGAGAGAAACAATTTCGTGCAGAAGTCTACAATTGGGAAGATCAATCATATTAATCTCGTTCGTCTTCGAGGGTTCTGGTTGGAGGGTTCGAGAAAGTTGTTGGTATACGATTTCATGGCAAACAAGATACCAAATTGCCCTTGGTGCAGCAAGAGGACTGGCTTATCTCCATGAGAATTGTGTATACATTATCAATCACTGTGACATCAAGCCAGAAAACATTCTTTTAGATGTTGACAATTGTTCAAAATTGGCAGATTTTGGACTAGCAAATCTTCTAGGGTGAGAGTTTAGTCGGGTCCTGTCCACCATGAGAGGGACAGTGGGTTATCTTGCACAAGAGTGGATATCAGGAGTGGCTATAACACCCAAAGCTGATGTTTACAGCTTTGGAATGATGCTTTTGGAACTTGTATCAGGAAGGAGAAACTCCGAACAAACAGTTGATGAGGAAGGTACATTCTTTCCAGTTTGGGCTGTTAGACAAGTGAATGAAGGCACTTATCTAGTTATCTCCTCAAACTCAGATAACAGACTGAATGGAGATGCCAATTTAGAAGAACTCTCTAGAACATGTAAACTAGCTTGTTGGTGTATCCAAGATAATGAAATCCAAAGGCCATCAATGTGCCAGGTAGTTCAAATCCTAGAAGGGGTTATGGATGTAAGCTTGCCCCCAATTCCACGATTTCTATAAGAAATTAGTAATGATGAGGAGCACTGATTTTTGTTGACTGACTCAACCATAAGCGTGAGTTCAAAGGCGTAGGGCATGCTTAGTTGTTGCTACTCCAAGTAGACGTCTTTCATCCTGGAATGATTTCACGAGCCATGGAAGCAAAATACTGAAGACACATTCAACATGTTTAAATTTAGCAATAAATATATAGCCTATGCATTCGTTTTACCTTAACTTTTTAACCATAAATGCAGAAGTCATTTTAGGAGTATAAACTAGACATTAATGTTCCTAAATTACTTGAGTTCAATTAAAAAAAAAAATTTAAACTTGATTCGATATTTATCTAGTGGAGTTTAAATTATTCATTGAGCTGCATTCAAACTTGGTAATACTCGATTTGAATGGTTCATAAATTTGATCAAACTTTTCATTTTTAATATATATATTTTAAATAACTTTTTATTTTTAAACTTGATAATAACCTTATCCTGAATTATTGTGTCAAATTCAAGAAAATTAATAAATAAATTTAATCAAACTTGAACTTAAAAATATTTTTTCATTTGAACTCGAGTCACTCAACTCAAGTGGATTTCACCCCGAAGTCATTTTTACAAGTTTTAATTTCTGGATAGTAAACTCATGGTTTTAAATACAGTGGCTTGTTATGGCTAGCTTGTACTTATAATTATTTACACCGTCCATATTTCTAGACAGGTATAGTCAGTGTAAACACATTTAACCATATTTCGAATCTATATAAAAATCCAAATTTGAACTCAAAATATTTTCCTAAAATATATATTAAAAAATGTTGTAAGTAAAATTTACTCCTATAGAACGATTAAGAAAAACCAGGCAATTAATCGAAATCAAACTCATTCAACAAGTGAGAATGAAATAAAAAATGAAATTGCAGCATTCATAATGAAAGATTCAAAATAAGAAAAATGACAACAAATTCACTATGCAGCTTTTTTCGTAGACCAGATATTGGGTTTAGAGTGCTGGGCTTCACCACACCAGGACCATAAATGCCGCCACGCATTCATGTCAGAGTCTTGGTAGCGCCGCCTAGTTTGATTTGGTTTAATGTAAGACAAGATAGGGGGAAATAAAGTCAATTAGGCAGTTGAGTGATATTTGGGTGTGGTGGGTAATGTTGCAAATGCAGTCCTGCTGGAACACCTCATTGTTTCATCATTTAGCATAATCCAAATCGAACAACACAAAAGAAACTTTTTCAGGATATATCAAACAAATTAGATTTTGTCCAAGAACTTTATCAACCATCACTATCTCTCAGCTCAGGGCAACAAAGATATCTAATATCATACTAAAATAGCATAAAACCATAAAAGTAGGCTAATGAATGAATCAATAGTGCTTAAAAAATTTTTAACAACATTTTAAAATATCAAAATATAAAAGTTTTGATATGGGATTCACTTGTGTTGGTGTAAAAGATATATTTTTATATGATTAATATTTTAACAATTTAACTATCATCGATACAATAGTACTCGTCATGCATGTAAATTTTTAAATCAATCCGGTATTCATATCATATCAATTTAAAATAGTGTATATATTAATATTTATTGAACGATTAAATTTTTTATACAAAACAAATAATTAGAAATTTTTTATTTTATGTTAAATTTGGTATGCATGATCTATATAAATAAAATATAAAATATGATGATTGGATCGTGAAAATATTAATCATACAAAAATGGTGTAAAAATACTTTAGTTTTACAATGGTGTAAATTGATTCCTTCCCTAAAAGTTTATTTAAAATAAAGTGATCAAGTTAAAGTCTGGCTTAATGATAAATTTAGCTCTCATCATTTATATTTTCTATCAATTTAGTCCTTATTCTTTTTTTGAGCTAAATTTGTCTATTAACATTTTAAAATTAGTCAAATTGTTTTTCTTTAAAAGAAATGCTAACTAAAATATTAATTTTTTAATGATGTTGACATGACAGACCACGTGCACTTCATGCTTACATGGCATTATTTGTCTCATATATCACGTCAACAAATAATTTAGAAAATATAAAAATATTAAAAAAAGAGTTCATAATAATTCAAAGAATTAACATATAGTACACATAGATTACCATGCGGGCCATCATGTTTAAAAATTTAATATTTTTTTTGTTAAAAAAAAAATCAATTCAACTTGTTCTCAAAAGGTTGATGCTTAAATTTAATTGGCATAAACGTCATTTTAGTATCTCATTTAATTTTTCACCTTTGAACTTGCGATTCTTGTCAAATCACTCAAAAATAGATGGAGAAGTTAACGTTTTTTTAACTTTATTGATTTGACATACAAATAGATTGCTATGTGGATGACATGTCGGTATGTAATTAATTTTTAAAAATTCAAAAAAATATAAAAATATTTTTTAAAATTAAAACCATTAAATTATTTAAAAAGTATGAAAATTATTTTTTATAAAAAAATTTAAAATTTTAAAAAATTAATTAAATATTTACATGTGAATATTCCATACATTAATTTGGAGGAAGAAAAGGTCAATTATACATACAAAAATATTTCTTGTGGTGACTGCAGAATATTTCTTGTGGTGACTGCAGTTGATAGTGGAAGAAAAGGTCATAAATCATATTCCAGGCTTCTAGATCTTCCATAGATTTGGGTAAAAGTTGTTGAATGGAATATAATATTGATTTATGACACAACATATTTTCTTCTGAATCTTCTTTCATTCACACAGCCTTCCTAGGGTAGTAATAAAATGAGTTAATTAATTGGACAGAGAGACCTCAAAGGAAAATAAATCTTCTTTTTTCAACATTAGTAAAAGATCCACAAATCATATATTAACTTTTATTATAATAATAAAACTAATATGAAATAATATCATTAGGTTGATATAGTTTATTTATCCAGTATTATCAGTGAAATATTTTAACTTTATCAACAAATTTTAAATCTTTAATTTTAACTTTTATTATTGATGGGCTCGAAATTAACTAATATTTCGACAAAGACAAGCGCACCTATCGAACAGTAGTATAGCTTTGGTGAGTCCGAAATATCGTATCCTCAAGGACTAAAATTATTAGTAATAACTATCTTTTTATTATCTAGCCTAATAATTAAGGGATTTTTGCTTCAATCTAAAATTAACTAACTAATTGACTATGCATGCGACAGAGACTGAAAGAAATAATCGAATAAACCAATAATAAAGATAATACCCAAGGAAGAATCCACCTAGACTTCACACTTATTATTCTGACTCTGAATTAAATGATTTATTCACTTGACTTGATCCGTAGAAATCCCTAAATGATGTTAATATCTCTTACGAGACTAAAAACAACTGAATCCCTAAATGATGTTAATATCTCTTACGAGACTAAAAACAACTGACTCTAGGTTGATTAATTGAAATCTCTTTCTAATTAAAACCCCTATCATCGCATTAACTCGATCTATGGATTCCCCTATTAGATTTGACTTTAATCCGGCAGATTTATGTCGCCCTATTCCTAGGGTTGCAATCAACTCCGCTTAATTATGATGGATCTACTTTTAAACAGGGACTTTTGCTCCACTGAATAAGCACATCAATCTTGAATTAATATTCCTGAAAACATTAAAACAAGGATTAAGAGCACATAATTAAGAACAAGAACAAGTATTTATCAAGTAATTCAGATTTATTAAATAATAAGATTCATCTAGGTTTCATCCTCCCTAGGTATTTAGGGAGTTTAGTTCATAACGTAAAAGGAAAACATCATAGAATTAAGAAAACAGCAAGACATAAAGAACCCAAAAACTTCTAAAGAACTTGATGGAGATCTTCAATCTTGGAGTGAATCCGCTTCGAGATGATTCCGACGGCTTCCTTCGAGTAATCTCTGTAATCTACTCTCCGTCCTCTGTCTGTCCCTTTTAGGTCCTCCCCTATGATGTTTATATAGGGGGTTTATTTTATTTTCCTACTGTATTTTATTTAAATAAAGATTCGGGTCACTTAATTCTAACAGTTTTTTATTTTGGTAATCATAATAATTATTAGCACCTTGGTAATGATAATTATAGCGTCTTCGACCACATCCAAGGCCATGGCCCCGACCACAACTATGAACACGACTGCGATTTCTTTCATTTATATAATTAATGTGTATTGCCACATTCACTTCTGGAAATGGAGCAAAACAAATAAGACGACTTTCATGATTTTCCATTAACAACTCATTATTTTGCTCAGCCATCAAACGGTATGAGATTAGTTTTGAGTATTTCTTAAAACCCCTTTTCACTATATTGCTACTGAATGAGCACATTAGATGCATGAAAAGTTGAGAAAATTTTCTCCAACAAGTCCTCGTAAGTTATTTTTTTTCCACATAATTTGAATTGAGAATTTATCTTAAATATTGCAGTATTATACTCATTATTTTATAATCTTGCAACCTCAAGTGCATCCAATCATAATGAGCTTTTGGTAAAATTACCGTTTTCTGATGTTAATATGTTTCTTTTAAACCATACCATAATTCAAGTGGATCTTTTATAGTTAAATATTCTGTTTTCAATCGTTCATGAAGATGATGATGAAGGAAAATCATAGCTTGAGCTTTATCTTGTTTAGACGCCTCATTACCTTAGGTAATTATATTCCCAAGACCTTTAGCGTCTAAGTGAATTTCAACATCTAACGCCCATGACAAATAATTCTTGCCTAATATGTGAAGACTTGTAAATTTAAGAAATTAGAATAAGAAGTGATACCTAGAAATTTGACCAACTCTGTTCTTTTTAAATTGTTTAATACTGAAAACCTAATGGTGGTTTATAAGTCTTAATAGTTATTTGTATGTGGGATCAAACTTTACTTTCTATATAAAACCAATAAAAAAAGATAATCATATTGATAACGTGTTATAGAAAAATTAAGAAAACAATAGTAATAAGTAAAAGGTAAATGAAAAGTACAGGAGAATTTTTTCTCGTATTCAAATTTCACTTACAATGAACTTTATTTATAAGTTTATTTACATTCAATGAAGTAAATGAGCCTTAATTGTTTCATTGAAACATCTAAGTTAGTCTCATATTTATAAATAAACTAGAGAATTTTATCTCATCATTTTAATGAAGGTTTAACGGGGTTATAGATATTCATTGTCAATGTATTTACAACATATTTTTATTTTTTTAAAATACACAAAACACAAAAAAGGAGAGAAAATATAAAAAAAAAATTGTCAAACAAATTCAAAAAAATCTTAAATATATGGAAAGTTATATAAAAGTTCTAGAAATTAAAAAAAATATTTTTCTTTTACAAAAAAAATTAACCATTAGTATGAGAGTGCTTCACGCCACCTTTTTTTCTTTAATGGCGATAATGGTTAGGACAAACTGATAACAGATTGAAAACTTTAGGTACTAAACATATCAAAATAATAATTAGATAACTTTGAAGATAAATAATATATTAATCCAACTTTATTTGAAGAGTGTTAAAAATTTTACTCAAGGATATCAAATAATTGTTGTTGTTTATTTTTAATAAATAATTCATGTTTATCTAGATAATTTAGAGAAGCCAACAGCAGGTCTAATGGAGTTTCATTAATCTATTTTTTTTTATTTTTGGATAAAATCTAACTTCATGAGTTTTTATAATTCATATAGAATTAATATTTTAATAATTTTCGAATTTAATAAGTAAATTAAATTATATAAATTTAAATTGTCATCATATATTTAAGCACTTGGATTTAAGGTAGATAGAGGTAAGCTTTGCAGGTGTAAAACCAACCAACAGCACTGGAGTAAATCATAAGTATATGAAAGAGAGGGGAGAAGTGCTACGCGGTCCAGTTGACCTTTTCAAAACAACCTATTCCTTTGACTTTTCTCCTCGATTTGTAATATCAGTGACCGAGAATTATTGATTGCTCATAGCTGTAGTCGGAAGGCACTGCTGTGTCGATATGAGGTTACTAAAATGCCCATGTTCTGTAAGGAAAAAACAAAGGCCATACTTGTCTTCTCGACTAGCTTTGATTGAGATCAACAATAAAACTACCCCCCATAGCAGCCATTGTTTCCTCACGACATGTTTAGTCTCGTGTTTTAAATAGCCTTTTGAATTGTCCTTTGAAATATCTGTGTTTTCCCCTGCCACGAAATCCTCTTACAACCATGGATCCATGGCTGAAACTTTCTGTACTAGTCTTTATGTGGTTTTCTTTCAACAACCAACTCTCCTTAGGAGCAGACACCATCTCAGCAAATCGGTCTCTCTCCGGTAATCAGACCATTGTTTCATCGGGTGGAAACTTCGTGTTGGGCTTCTTCAAACCAGGTAATTCTTCCAACCAGTACATAGGCATATGGTACGGCAACAAGGTCACTCAACAGACCGTAGTTTGGGTTGCAAACAGGGAGATACCAGTCCGTGATACACAATCTTCAGAACTAAAAATATCTGATGGTAACTTGGTTTTGTTCAACGAGTCCAAAGTACCAATTTGGTCCACCAATATTAGCTCAAGCAGCTCAAGCTCTGTAGTAGCAGTCCTTGAAGATAGTGGGAATCTTGTTCTAAGAGATGGTCCCAATTCAACAATACCTTTGTGGCAAAGTTTGGATCATCCCACACACACATGGCTTCCTGGTGGTAAGATTAGCTTAAATAAACGAACCAATCAAAGTCAACTTCTTATTTCATGGAAAAATTCAGAAGATCCTGCGCCGGGTCTCTTCTCTCTGGAGCTAGATCCCGAAGGAACCAATCAATATTTGATTCTGTGGAATAGGACCAGACAATACTGGACGAGTGGATCTTGGGATGAACAAGCAAGGATTTTCACCTTAGTTCCAGAAATGAGATTGAATTATATCTACAACTTCAGCTTTCATTCAGACGAAAACGAGAGTTATTTTACTTATTCGCTTTATAATCCTGATACCATATCTCGATTTGTTATGGATATTTCGGGGCAGATTAAGCAACTGTCTTGGTTGGAAGGTAGCAAGGAGTGGAATTTGTTTTGGTCACAGCCGAGACAACAATGCCAGGTTTATGCTTATTGCGGGGCTTTTGGCAGCTGCACCGAGGGAGGTTTGCCTTTCTGTAATTGTTTGAGAGGTTTCCATCAAAAGTCGCAATCCGCTTGGAATCTGAGCGATTTTTCTGATGGGTGTGAAAGGACAACCAAGCTGCAGTGTGACGATAATCGCACCCTTACTAATGGAAAGCCTGATAAATTTCTAACAAGCCCCAACGTGAAATTGCCTCAAAATGCTCAGCCTATGACCGCTACGAGCATATCGGAATGTGAATCAACCTGCCTTCAGAATTGCTCTTGCACTGCTTATGCTTATGACAGTGATGGGTGTAGAATTTGGATAGGCCAACTCTTGGATCTGCAACAACTTGCGGATGATGCTAGCGATGGCAAAACTCTATATCTCCGATTAGCGGCATCTGAATTTTCCAGTTCCAGCAACAATAATGGAATCATTATTGGAGCAGCTGCAGGGTCGGTGAGTTTAGTCCTGGTCCTTGTAATATTTGGAATCTGGAGATGGAGGCGGCGGACAACGATAAACCCGAAAGCTGTTGAAGGCTCGCTTCTAGCTTTCGGATATAGGGATTTACAGAGTGCAACCAAGAATTTCTCTGAAAAGCTTGGGGGAGGAGGCTTTGGTTCTGTTTTCAAAGGAACGTTGCCAGATTCGAGTGTCATCGCTGTGAAGCAGCTTGAGAGCATCAATCAGGGAGAGAAGCAGTTCCGCACAGAGGTCAGCACAATTGGGACGATCCAGCATGTTAATCTAGTGCGGCTTCGAGGGTTCTGCTCTGAAGGTACAAGGAAGCTGTTGGTGTATGATTACATGCCAAATGGTTCTTTGGATGCCCATCTTTTCCATGAAGAGAAATCTAAAGCTCTAACGTGGAAAATGAGGTACCAAATTGCACTTGGTACGGCTAGAGGCTTAGCTTATCTTCATGAGAAGTGCAGAGATTGTATTATTCACTGTGACATCAAGCCAGAGAACATTCTCTTGGATGCTGAATTCTGTCCCAAAGTCGCAGATTTTGGCCTGGCAAAGCTTATCGGGCGGGACTTCAGCAGGGTCCTGACAACCATGAGAGGGACAAGGGGCTATCTTGCACCCGAGTGGATTTCAGGGGTCCCGGTTACAGCTAAAGCTGATGTCTACAGCTACGGGATGATGTTGTTTGAGTTTGTGTCAGGAAGGAGAAACTCTGAACAATCTGAAGATGGAAAAGTTAGATTCTTTCCGACTTTGGCTGCTAGCGTAATGACCCATGACGATGATGTGCTTACCCTATTAGACCCCCAATTGAATGGAGATGCCCCTGAAGAAGAGCTGTCAAGAATATGTAAAGTGGCTTGTTGGTGTGTCCAAGATGATGAAGCTCGCAGGCCATCAATGGGTCAGGTAGTTCAGATCCTAGAGGGTGTTTTGGATGTGAACCTGCCTCCAATTCCGAGGTTTCTTCAAGTGCTTGGGGACAATTCGGAGCATGTAGTCTTCTTCACAGAGTCATCTTCAAACCAGAGTTCACAGACACCGAGCTACACCTCAACTGCATCTTCTCAGGCTAAGAGTAACACATCATCAATGAGTTCATGAATCTTGAAAAACATTTTCCGGAAATAAGTTACGGTAGTTTGGTTTCATCATGTGTATATATGTTGTAATTTCAGAGCTGTTTTTACATTATTTTCCTAATACGCAAGCCATTCCTATTAATAGTTGCTTTCTTTATGGAGATTGGAGCATGTTGCTTGCATAATTTGAGCGAAGCATTGCTTCATAGCATGCGATATATAAATGTAACATGGTATGCATGTTTCTATGGTTATAAAGCTTTGTTTTATGTATAATTGTTTGTTACCTTATTTTTTAGTGATAAATTCTGTAACATCTGAGACATTGGTTTTTATCGGTAATTTAGTGACAACAATCAAAATTTACTTGTTATATCAGTCATGCATTGAAACAATTAATATAAAAATCTTCATCAAAATTTTATTATAGTTTCTTGAACCAAATTAAGAGACGTATTATAGTGTAACTAATAGTAATACGTAATCTAAACCATTGGATAAGCTTTGAATTCACCCATCCCGTAATAAGACCGGTGCTGGAGCTTACTTGCGAGTTGCGGGTCTTATTATTGAATTGCAATTTATATATATATATTTTATACGTATCGCATTTTCTTCAATAAATATTACTGTTGTTGTAGCCACCGCTGTGAATTATCTTGCAGTTGTAGCTATGAAGACCAAGAAAGTTAGTGGACGCCTGGTTCATGTTTTCAGTGTTGTTATTGTTCATGTGTTTGTCTCTACAAACCCAAGTCTGCTTTGCAGTTGATACCATCTCCAGAAACCAATCTCTTTCTGGTTATAAAACCATTGATTCAGCTGGTGGAGTCTTCCAGCTTGGTTTCTTCAGACCAGGACTGCCTTCCAACTATTATATAGAGATGTGGTTCAAAAAAGTGTCCCAGCTCACTATAGTTTGGGTTGCAAGCAGAGATAAACCTATCCATGATATATATTCATCGGTTTTGAAAATCTCTGATGGTAACTTAGTTCTGTTCAATGAGTCTCAAGTGCCAATTTGGTCTACAAATGTTAGCTCAAGCTCAGGCTCAGCCATCTCAAGTTCTGTAGTAGCAGTTCTTTTAGATGATGGGAATCTTGTTTTGAAAGACGATCTGAATTCATCGACAATATTGTGGCAAAGTTTTGATCATCCAACAGACAGCTGGCTCCCGGGTAGTAAGCTTAGATTAAATAAACAGACAAAGCTGATGTTTACAGCTTTGGAATGATGCTTTTGGAACTTGTATCAAGAGGGAGAAACTGCCAACACACAATTGATGAAGAAGGTACATTCTTTCCAGTTTGGGTTGCTAGACAATTGATTGAACGCACCGATCTCCTCAAACTCTTAGAAAGCAGACTGAATGGAGATGCCAATTTAGAAGAACTCTCAAGAACATGTAAAGTAGCTTGTTGGTGTATCCAAGATCTGAAATCCAAAGGCCATCTGGTCGAGTAGTTCAAATCCTGGAAGGGGTTATGGATGTAAGCCTACCCCCTATTCCACGATTTCTACAAGAAATTAGTGATGACCCGGAGAACATATTTTTCTTACCTGACTTAACGATAAGCATCAGTTCACAGGCCCAGGCCATACTTTAGTTGTTGCTACTCTAAGTAAGAGCATTTCATCCTGAATGAGTTCATGAGCCTAGAAAACAATATGCTAAAGCAAATGCATGATGTCTATATTTGGCAATGGATATAGCTTACACTTCCCTTAATTCCTAGGAGGGTAATTAGTACAAGCATCATGGTTTCGGACACAGTGGCTATCGTGTACTAGTTAACTATCCATATTCATAGTTTGAGCAACCTTGACTCATCAAATAAAATAATGCATCAAACTAGAGATTTAAGAATCAGAGTTGATATTATGGTGTGAAGCAAAAACTTCCTGCTAATACATAGTCATAATACATATTAAAGGGAACAGTAGCATGTTGTCTTTATTCTAGATGAAAGAAGGCAACAATTAGGAGAAAAATGAGTCAATGTTGTTAATTCAATATAGCCACACACAAAAGGAATAATACAGTGGAAAATGGAAATGGAAAAAGAAAAAACATAGAATACATCATGCAAGTATTCGAAACTGCTAGAAAACACAACAAAGATCTTGGTAATATACTTTCCTAAAACGGTAGCCAAAAATAAGTATCTATATATCCTAATCGATTTCAACATGAATAATAAATTTAATATAGAAATCCTTAAACTCAAGTTTTAATAAAAATATGAATAATTCATAAATAACAATTAACTGTATAAATTACAACAATTGTTCACCTAGTCCTACATACATTTACAATTCTTGCAAACTGCGAATGTTTACATAAGAAGTAAAGAAGGAAAAATGCAGAAATATAATCTATACATTTAGGATTGAACTGTCGACTATCACTTCTAGCTTGAAGAGCTGCCATGATCAGAGCTAGAAGGAGAGCCAAGCGGAATATTAGGAAATGGGTTTCCAGAGCAAACTGAAGCAAATTGACAATGGCGACACTTCCAACGTTCTTCTTGCGGGGTGTAACTGGCTTCTCGTTCACCTAACCAGAATTCAACATTGCTTTGAATTTGTCTTTTGAGCCAATCAGGATCATATGCAAATTCATCTTTACCCAGCACTGACTGATCTTTTTGTAGTTCATATCTGCTTCAAAGCAACCACATCATACAGCTCGGTGAAAAAAACGTTTGCATATAACTCTAGCTAAGTTGGTTCACGTAGTTACTCTTGAAAAGTAACATCCAACAAATCAACGTTCTTCTTAACTTTCCTATTCCTCCGTTGCAACAAAATGAATATATCTCATACGATAAATTCTATTGAGTTCCCACCATAAAAAGTTTACTAATAGGGCTTCTCGTCTTAATATAACAAAGGTTTCTTAACTTTCCTATTTTATTTATTTTACTGTCAAGGCAGTTGTAGGGGATATCAGTGAAACAAAAATTAAAGTGGCATCGGAGCACACAAGGCTGTTAAGTGTCAAAATATATTTTAACATTTAGCTGTTTCTGATTTGACTTCAATCTCAGCAACTGTCAAAACAGACCATGTTTTACAAAACTGAATCAAAGGCCTCTTCTAATTTTTGAAAACAATTGTCCATTTTATTCCATCTATCATATCCTAAATGTTATCATGTCACTGGTAAAACAAAAATAGTCAACTATCATGTCAAAGTTCTTTAGTTTTTCACTCGCCTCAATAGTAGCCGGTCGTGAGAGGTGGGAAGCATGCTACATGTGTTTATGTAATATTGAATCACGTCATCGAGTGTCTGCACAGAAAACAAGGAGACAAACAACTATTTGAGTTAAACTTGATGCCATGAAGATAAATTGGTTACCTTGGTTACTCTTAACTCTATGTTTCACCCTTCACCATAATGCAAAAAATAGTAAGAATTATTTGCTTGCAACAGATTAACCAATCCTTGAACTCAGAGTTCACTTCAATTGGTTTACCTTTAAGATGTGCCTTTTGGAGTTTGAATATTAATATTTGCAACCCCTTCCCTTATTCCCAAACTAAGATGCGACCTCCTTTGTACCAAAAAAGAAGATTAACCCATCCTCATTGATGAACAATATACCAAAACCAAAAGATATGAATTATAGAAGTATCATCAATTTTGTCTAATAAAAAAGATGGTACATCACCCTCTAAATACCCTGACCTTTGCAGATCAAATGGAAATAAATAAATAAATAAGATATATAAAGTTACCTTAGCTGGAAAACCTGAACTAGCAGTTCTCTCTCTGATATCCTTCGATAACATGTAGTTACGATTCAGTGAAAAGAAATTGAAAAATTGTCCAGAAGGGAAGCTATTTGCAACCAAGGTGTCCCACAAATACTTGTAGCACATCAATTGAAGCCTGCCACAGAAAATAAGTTAGATTCATGAAATTTGGTAGAAGCAATATAATAAAAGTGGATAAAAATGCTAGTGGCTAGTCATTAGAAAGATTCTGATGCATTGTATATATATCAAATCTTGATAATAATTGCATTATAACAGAAGCCAGTAAAATATCCAACCTTCCATTTCTGCTTTGTGGTTCGGCAGGAAGAGTGTCTCGTACACGAGTCTTTGTGTCTACTATTATCGGGTTTCTATCACTTCCATTTTCAGGCATTCGCAACTCATCGATAACTCCTACTAGCCATATGCCTTCCACAAAGCCTACTCTGATATTATATAAGCAACAAAGTCCATGGTAGGGAAATTACAATGAAAACCAATAGCTCTTATTTGCGTAGCAAACCATTATTTAAATGTCATTTCACTAACCTTTTCAACAAACAAAAACTTTGATAAACAAAAGCATGCTGAAAAAATTGCGCAGTATCATTTGTATGCCAATTTAAAATTTGTAAGTATTAAACTTCTCTTTGATTGCTTCGTCTACATACCAATTTCATTAAGCCCAGAAGCATCATTGGGATAAGAAAAAACTATCTTGAATGTTTAACTGGAAGAAAAGTAATTAAAAAATAATATATATACATATATATAGCCAAAATTTCATTAAAAATTGCTATTTTGATAATATGATCTGAGTTTTACAGACATTTGATCTAGACTGCCCACCAGTACATGCTTAAGAGAAAATTTTTTTTCTGCTAATCAAGATATGACAATCTTGAACTATGGATCTAAATTATGTTGTTTTTACTCTTCATTTTTCTTTAAGTACCCATATTTGGCACATATCTAGACATGAGAATGAGGATATGACCATTCAAGGAACTTTACCTAGAAAGCTTTAAAAAGATTAAGCTTATTTGTCTTGGGCACATACCTATATCTGACACACACCCAAGTTCTAGTAACACAGGATCTAAAAACAAAATCTTCGAAAGTTTCTTAAAACCACTTTCTTAGTCAATTTGTCAAAGAAAAAATTACGTGAAAGATGTAATAACCTAGAGCTCAAGCATGAAATGTTATTCTTTCATGCACAGTTAAATTGTTTATAAGGCTGTGTGTTATGTGAAGCATGAAAAGCCAGAGATGGATTTTGATTGTGGAGATAACATAAACTGTTAGAACTTACAGTGGCAGCTCACGTGTTATTCCTTCAAATAGTAATTGATTTGCACAAGTTATGAAGTTAATGAACTTCAATGCCCACCTATCTTCAACCGACTCGATATGAACTTTTACTTTTTTAACAACCTGCAAAGAAACACAATTTATGTCAAATCCTTACATTAAGTGTATCTAAAGTGAACCAAAAAAAAAAAAAGTTGACAATGGAACTCTAGACAAGATTACCAAAATGAATGAAGCAAACAACTTTAGAACATAAAAGGTAATTTAAGCTTGAAAGTAAATCTCAGAGCTATGTACAAGCGTCACTTGGAAGTATTTCCATTCAACCCAAGTTTTGTTATCCAATTTAACCATTAACCGGGTAAGTTTCAGAAATGATGCATGGAATGTGTTAAAAACTAGTGTAGTGAAGAATTTGGGTACACCGTATAAGGAAACAAATTTAACTAATGAATTGAAGAGAAAATTTAGCCTAAGTTTGAGAATATGAAGGTAAATGCATAAACTATAAAGATTCTAACCGAGACATGTCAAGTAAGCTGGACAAACATGTAAAAAGCAGTCGTATTTAAGGGAAATTTGAAAATTCATGAGCTTAAAAACAGCACCTCTTCTTCAAGTTTCACATGGCGAGCTTTACCAGCTTTCATAGCTTTACTGACTTTCCGTTTCCCAAAGAGGAGGGAAAATTCCATTTGCTTTTCACACCATTCCTATGCAGATTTCCATTTAATTAACAACTAAAATTGGAAAGCAAACCAAACCCATAATCGAAAAATCCTTGAAAACGTAAAAACAAATTTCAATACCGTGGCAGTAATATCTGTGACGGATAACGCCCGTTTCCTTCTAAACCGATGCAAAAAGGATTGAGCAACTCTAATCCTCTTCTGGGGATTCTTTAAATAGTCGGAATCCTCTATATCAAGCTCACTGGAACCATTTAAACCACGCTTAGATAAGAGGGTAATGGAGTGGATTGTCCTGGATTGGGTTTGAAAGCGGGAAGTGGGTGAACAAATTGAAGAAGAAATGGAGGAAGAGAGGGAAGAACGAGTTGCTGCATAAGCTGCTTCGATGAGAGCCATTTCTTCTTCACTCACGAACTCGATCGGGATAGTGGGAATCGTTTCGTGTTGAGAGTTTGAATTGGGAGGAGTGTTTGGAGGCGACTCAGTCATTTTTGTTTTGAATCTGACGAGTTTTTTGCGGGGAAATGACCGTTGGATTTGGAACAAAACAAATAATCGTTCCTTCAGATTTTGCAGTTTGATAATTGAGTTATATTATTATTATTTTTCCTCACGGTAAAGTAAGATTGCGGGTTTTTTACAGAGATATTACAAAAAAAAAATACGAAAATAGGTTGCAGTTTTGAAAATTTATGAAAATGGTACAAAGAGGGTGGTCGCGCCTCTGGCAGAGGCGGCACCACCCTATGACACCCTACTCTGCCACTAAAAAAAAAACAAAAATAACAAAAAAAACACTGAATCAGAGAAAAAAAATACCTGACATATACAGGTGCAGCCTCTGCCATAGGCGGCACCGAAGGTGCCTCTGGCAGAGGCGGCACCCATGGTGCCACTGGCAGAGGCATCACCAGGTTCGGCCTCCCTTTTTAAGCTCCAAAATTTTAGCAGCTGAGAAGAGAAGAAGAAGAAGAAGAAGAAGAAGAAAGGAGGAAAAGAAAGAGTATGTATAAATTTTTTTTTTTTAATAATGAATATCTTATATTGTTGTTGTTGTTCTATTATGATATATCTGATATATTATCTATATTGATTTTTATTTTTAGTATTTGTGGTTGTAAGTTTAGTATAAACTATTGCAAATTAGGATTAGGTTAATAATATAATTAGTGAGTTATTATTTTTAGTTAGAAACCTCAGTAAGTAGTATAGTATATAGTATATTGTTAGCAACTCTAGAATAAAATATGAAAATATTATTAGTTAATATGTTAGTAGTTTAATTAAAATAATATATTGTTAGTAGTATAATATATTAGTTTCTACTATTAATATTTTAGTTAATATGTTAGTTAGTTAGTATCATATTAGTTAGTTAAAAACCTAAAAATCCTAAAATAATATATACTTAGTTAGTATATTGTTGTTGTTAGTATGTTTAATATGTTAGTTAAAAACCCTAAAAACCCTAAAATAATAATAGTATGAGTAATATGTTAGTTAGTATATTAACATTTTAGCTAATATGTTAGTTTAGTATATTGTTGTTAGTATGGTAATACGTCATGTTAGTTAAAAACTCTAAAAACACTAAAATCATATATTGACTATATTAGTATATTAATATTTAGTTACTATATTATATTTTAGTTAGTATGAGTAAATATCGTTAGTAAGGAGCCGTAAATATTATTTTTGTTATTATTTAGTTTTGATCTGTTCGTAAGTTTGTGGTTATATTAAATAATTTTGTGTTCTAAATTTTTAATATATTTGAAAGTTTTGATATATTTGAAACATGATGACATTATGTTTTTGTTTAAGAATAGTAAATATTGGTCGGATTTTTGTAAGTAATTTTGTTTATTTTTAACATTTGAATATTAAAGATGGATGATCGGTTTTTCGTATGTGTTTATTTCGATGGAATCATCTTGACAACAACCGTTGGATGCATATTTGAATGTCGGCAACAAATAGCAATGAGATTTAATAGAAATGTCTCGTTGGATGATATGAAGCGAAGGATAAACGAAAAAATTGTTAGACGTTGTGGGAGAACGATCTCAAGATTTTTCTACAAGTTTCCAATTTCGGCAGATCCGATCAAATTCACAGAAATGGAACTTGTAGACGACGAAGACGTTGAGACAATGATCGCTTCTTTCTTGTGGGAATGAGAGTAAATGAAAATGCACCGATTCACTTATTTGCCGAGTTTGCGGGTATTGGTATCGAGAGAAATGAAGACAACATCAGATATGGTGAAGAACATAGAGCTCAAGAACAATGCATAGTGCCTCCAATATCATATGTTGATGCCGATTCGAATATACGTGGGATCGATATCGATCTTAATATTTCACCGATATTGATGTGGTTGGTGATGATGGACACGACGATAGTGATCATTGTGAAGAAGAGGTCGATAGTGACAAATGATCCCGATATGGACGATATACGGATGATATTGGACGAAGACGCGAATGGCGATGGAAACATTAGCGCATCTTCGGTCGGGAACTGGATGGGATGTATTGTGATACACAATAATCTCGGGCACACATGTCGCTTCATAGACCCCGACGCAAACACAGTAGTAAATGAGTTTCCCGAGTACCACGAAATATATCCCGCTCACCACCGGCCAGAAATTCCGAGCATGAGTTATTCGTAGGCGGTAGATTCGAAAGTAAAGAAGAATATCTCGCTATTAAACGGTATAGCATGGATATATCGCAGATTACAAAGTGGAAGTGTCCAAACCGAAGCGCTTATATTGGGAAATGTTGGAAGCGCAATGGAAGGTCGCAATTGGCGAAATACGAGCTGCATTTATTCAAAATTCGCAGATGTGGGAGATACGAAAATTTGTTGGACCGCATACATGCAGATCAACACGTCTGACAGAAGATCATAAAAAACTTGATTCGAAGACCATCTGTACATGTATCCTTCCAATGGTGAAGGACATGCCAACCATTAGAGTTTCAGATGCGATTCTTTGAAATACAAGCACGATTTCGATTTGATGTCGAGTATCGTGTCGGCGTGGATAGCTAAACAGATGGCAATGGAACAGCTGTATGGAGATTACGACTCATCGTATAACGAGCTGCGAGGATGGATAGTCGCTATGAGAGAAATGCGTCACGGGATTGTGATTGAGTTACGACACGGCCTTATTACGGCCCAGATGACCAATTACAGTAGGAAAAAGAATTTTTCATCGGATGTTACTGGACGTTTGATCAATGTGTGCGGGCATTTCCACATTGCAAGCCGTTTGTGCAGGTTGATGGGACATGGCTATACGGAAAATATACACAGATCCTACTTATTGCGGTTGCTCAAGACGGCAATAGGAACGTGCTCCCAATAGCGTTTGCCATAGTAGATAAGGAGAATATGGAATCTTGGGAATTTTTCCTTACCAACCTGCGGAGGTATGTTATAAGCAACGATAATATTTGTATCATTTCCGATAGAGGAAAAGGATTAATTGCCGCAATTAGGCAGTCCGGTGTGCCATGGAGATCTGTTTACTGCATCCGTCATATTGCGGCTAACTTCCTTCGAGACTATAAGAATGCAGAGTGGAAGAGACAAGTGGTGAAAATTGGTAAACGATAGCCTTAAATTTTTTCAATCATTCAAATTTAATGTTTTTATGTTATATATTGACCGTAACTTATCTTTTATTAAAATGTATACAGCGTACGAGTTGGAGCCACATATTTTTAACCAAAGAATGACTCGACTTGAGAGTCAAATGGAAGGTCAAACGAACAAATCTTTTCGAGCGTGGTTAGGCAACATAGAGCCGTGGCAATGGGCTCAAAGTTTCGATGAGGGCTTTCGTTATGGTCAAATGACCACAAACTTGGTGGAGGGGGTCAACGCTGTGTTGCTGAAAACACGACATCTTCTAATTTCATCTGTCTTCTCGGCTACATTCTATAGGTTGGCCACGTTGATGCCAAGAATGGGTGAACAACAAGTCAACCAGATGGATGCCGGACACGTGTTTGTGGAAGATGTCAGGAAGGTATTGATTGCAAACCGTCGGATTGCGAGGTCGATGACTGTAGAAATATATTCACGACGTATGGAAACTTTTCGAGTTACGGAGTCCATCGGTCGTCGACCCGGTTTGCCACCTAGGTCGTATGGAGTCGATCTTCGAACGAGCGGTCAAAGAATGCGGGAGGTTCCAAACACTTCATTATCCGTGCGCGCATGTGTGGGCAGCGGCGTGTGCTAAAGCGAACCTTAATGTTGAACAATTTGTGAATGAAGTGTACACGCTAGAGCGTACGTTGCGTGTCTGGGAAAATGAGTTCCCTGTCCTGCTCGACATATCTACATGGGAGGTGCCTCGGGTGACTTTTGAGCTTGTCCCTGACAGAGCGCTACGCAGGAATCCGATAGGTCGTCCGCAATCGTCCAGAATTCGTAATGAAATGGACATTAGGGAGAAATCCGACGATAGGCGCTGTGGAATATGCAGGTTAGGTGGTCATAATCGAAGTAAATGCCCGCAGCGAAACTATCATGTTGGCCAATCGTCACGAGGGAGTGCAAATTAACATTATTCAGATTAACATGTTTTGTGTTTTTGAACAACTAGGGCTAAATTGCAAAAAAAAAAAAAAAACACATGTACGGGTTTGTATGAATATGGATTTGTATTTTTGGTTAATTGTAAATAAGCCATGTGAATATTAATGGCATTTATAAACTTAAAACTTATCTCAGCATATATATATATATACATGAACATGAATCAAAATGACATGCTTATCATTTATTACCATATCCTTAACCTCATTTGCATATTCACTTTACTTATCAACCAAAACAATCCAAAACATATCTACATATTTTCGCATGGCTACTAATAACATATATATACATGAACATGAATCAAACTTGAACATTTCATCGCATGGACAAATATTGTTACGAAATTTTAAAGCTCTAAAAAATCAAGTTATTTTTATACAAATAAGGTACAAACATTATAATATTTACAAATACAAATCAGCGGAAAATCAAAACCGCAAGAAACACCTAAAATTGATGGTTCGATGGTGTGGTCCTAGGTGTATACTTCTGTGGTGGTCGACGATCACGTCGTAGGTGCCCGCGACGACCAACATCCTCTTCAGTCTCTGGTGGGGGTCCAGGTGGGGGTGTATTAAACATGGCCAAAAAATCCTGCCGTTAGATGAACTCGAGCTAGAATGAGTGTCCTGATGCAATTGATATGACCCAGGAGGCCTAATGTTATGCAGTGGATACGAGCCAGGAGTGCTGTACTGGGGTGTGTACGATCCAAATATATCCATCCCGTACTGGTATCCACCTCCTGATGAGCCCGCGAAGTAGTCATAGCCCGGCACATCCGGATGATACGAATGTGTATCCGAATGCGAATGTGATTGCTCGGGCTGCGACTCTGGCTCCTGCTCGGGTTTTGGCTCGGGATCAGGATCTTCAGGTGCCTCGGCCTCCATGTCAACCGCTGCCTCGTACGCCCCAGCTCGCTGCATGTGTTGGGGGACTACAGTCGACTGTCCCCCGAGTATATATGGCTTCCCCATACTAGTGTACCATTGCATGTACTCTAATGAAGGTTGACAATCGAAAGTCATATCCATCTGGGGTATACGGGACATGCGGTCATTCCACACCGCAATAAATTGCCTGTGTATAACCCCCCAATCCAAGCCTTGTCTCCCTCTCTTAGTTTTACCATGAACCTCTCCCACCTGGCATGGCGGATCTGGGATATATTGGACGCAACCAAATTGCCGCAACACTCGGTCCGCGTGATACCACTCGACTACATGAAAACACAAAATTGGTGCATTTGTGCACCACATGTACGAGTGAATATAACTAGACGGGGGTATAACGGCTGCAATTTGCGGTCGACGATATGGCATCCATATAAACTGTACGATTAATAACATTGTCAAAATTTAACACGGTGTGCGTAAGATATAAAAACTAACAAATAACCAATATTGGAATCACTTACCCCTTCCCCGGCATGTTGCTCAATCATAAGCCGGTATATCGGGACAGTGTACGACCTCCCGATACCCGGATAATTACTCCACCTACAAAAATAAATTTCAAGTCAAATATAATCAATATAAATAAATTGTCAATTAATAACAAGTTATATTTTATCACCTGTTTACTAACGGATATACATATGGTTGGTGGGTTACTGATGCCAAGAATGGCATCCGATACAGAGCCCATGACTGCAACAGCGTAAGGCATCCGCCTATGTCTACGGTCGTTGGGTCTGTCGTCCGACAAAGCTCACGGTACAACATCGCGAGCACAGCAGAGCCCCAGCTATACGAGCGAGCATGGCCGAAATCAGCCAATAGGGGCAGGAACTGAATATGAACCGTATTGTTATTTGCATTGGGCATCGCACACCCCTATGATGTGTGCATAATATACGCTCGAGCGGCGCACATCAACTCTCACGCAGCGGGCATCGGGCTTGATAATCGTCCGCATTTCGCTCTCAGCCATGTAAACTTCAAGCCCGTAAAATATTTTCCGTCATCGCCGTACGGGTGCCCTAGTAGGCTCTGACATAGTGTGAATGGGTCAGCTATCGCCGACGCCGTAACGGGACTCCGTCAATTGGGAGCCCAAGCCGCAGAGGCAACATCCTCTAGCGTGATCGTGCACTCTCCACATGGAAAATGAAAAGTGTGGGTTTCGGGCGCCACCGCCGCTCGACTAGTGCGGATATTAAATCATACCGCAACTCAAACGTCAGAGTATCGATTACTCGACCCCAAATCCACTTGCTCAATGTATGCGGTATCAATCGCTCATCCGGGGATTTCTAAACTATTCACACGGCCCCTTACTACACTGCATGCGAGTCCTGAAAGTGTTAAATCGGACAAAAATTATTATTATACCATAAATTATTATGTACCTATTTTGTTAATATATACCGCGATTAATAAATAACAATACAATACATTACCAAATTATTAGTCATGTAGCAGATATGTGTGGATCTCAACTAATCAATCGAGCCATTTCCTCTCGGATAACCTACAATAAAATTTAATTTTACATTAAAGTACAAAAAATTAACATGCCAACAAAATAATATAACAAAAATAATATAATAATTTTTAATAACAACAACTAAAATAATATTTCTTTAACTACCATTGTTTTTTACTTATTATTACTACTACCAATATACTAAAATAATAATTACTGTTCTATTATTTTTTAACTTCATAATAACTTTTATTACAATCTAACCAACAAAATTATTATTTTAAGTTTTTTAACCAACTATCTATATAATATTAGTTTTTTAACTAACAATATAATTAATATTGGAACTTTTTAGTAATATACAATATAAATACCAACTAACCAACTAACAGTTCATTTATTATTTTAATGTATTTAACTAACTAATTAACTAACTAATTTATTATTTTAGGGTATAGTTACTACCTATAATAATAAACAATTTATTATTTTAGGGTTTAACTAACTAACTATAACACACAGTTAATATTTAAACTAACTATAATAATAACTAACAATTATGAAAAACTAAGTATAGTAATAATAAATAACAACTACTAACAATATAATTTTACCTAATATCTGTTACTAATCTTAATAATAACCCTAAACCCTAATAACAAACTACCTAAATTATCATTTTAGGGTTTATAACTAACTAATTATAATATTAACTAACAATATTATTACAAACTAAATTACTAACTTTTTACAAATTATAATAATAACTATTTCATAATAATACTACTAACTAAAGTAATTTTTAAACACTTTTTTCTAATCTAAACTAACATTAACTAAACTTTATAAACTAAACTAAACTAATCTATACAACTAACTAATAATAACTACTAAACTAACCGTTTTAAACCCTAAACTAAACTCCACTACTAAACTAACCTAAATTATATAACTAACAATAACTAAACTAACCTAACATAACCTAAACTAACATTAACTAAACTAAACAAATAATAATACAACTAACCTAAACTAAACAAACCTAAATAATACAACTAACAATAACTAAACTAACCTAAACTAACATAAACTACCTAAACTAAACTGGTTAACCTAACTAACACTAATAAAAAAAAATAATATATAAAAATATAATCATCATCCATATTTAAAAAAAAAAAATTACATACTTCTTATATTTTTCCTTCTTTTTTTTTCTTTCTTTCTTTCTTCTTTCTCCTCCTCCTCCTCCTTCTCTTCTTTTTTTTTGCTACAGTGCGTGAAGCTTCTTCTTCTTCTTCTTCTTCTTCTCCTTCTCCTTCTTCTTCTTCTTCTTCTTCTTCTTTTCTTCCTTTCCTTTTCAAATTCAGCTGATTTGGGGACCATTATAAGGTCCCCAGCCACACCCCGAATGGTCACTGTCAAAGGGGTGCCGCCTCTGCCAGAGGCACCTTCGGTGCCGCCTATGGCGTTTGCACTGTATATGTCGTGTTTTTTTTTCTCCGATTCGGTGTTTTTTTTTATTTCTGCTTTTTTTTTAGTGGCGTAGTAGGGTGTCGAGGGTGGTGCCGCCTCCAGCAGGCGCGACCACCCTCTTTGTACCATTTTCGTAAATTTTCAAAACTGCAACCTATTTTCGTATTTTTTTTTTTTGTAATATCTCTGTAAAAAACCCTAAGATTGCTTCAGCTTTGGGTTTGCTTTAGCACAACGTCGTTTTCAGTTCTTTTCAAAAAGGGTAAATATACTTTTTAGTATATATTTTTTGTCTCGAAATTCATTTTGGTACTTCCATTACACAAAATGGACCAAATGGTACTTGGGACAAATAGTTCTTTTTTTTTTTTTTTTTTATGTAGTTCAAAATATACCTGCTCATAGGCAGGGTAATCCTGCCCGACTTGAAGGTTCGCTCGAAAAGTGAGAGGGTTTGGACAAAATATAGGCTTAAAAAATGGGCTTGGACAAAAAAAAAGTTTCGTTTTAAAAATGGGCCGGGCCTCGAGTAAGACTTTTTTGCCCGAGCCCGGCCCGAATTTACTAAATGACAAAAAAAATCTGTTATTTTTTAATGATATTTTCTTGTTATTTTCTCTTTATTTTGCTATCATTTCATTATTATGTTGCTACTATTTTGTTGTTATTGTTTGAATATATTATAAAACACTTGTTTTATTGTTAACTTTGTTATTATTTTATACACATTTTCTTGTTAAGTTGCATCTATTTTAGTATTATTTAAGTATATATATTTTTTAAAATTTATTTTCAATTTGTTCCGAAATATTTATTTTAATAATTTTAATATTTTTGATGTATTATATATATTTAAAAATTATGTAAAAATAATATAATATAAAAAAATTAATATAGGCGGGCCAAGTCAAACTCGAATTTTAGCATTTTTATTCGGATCAAATTTAAACAAATTTTTAGGCCCATTTTTTAGATCCGAACCTAACAAACATGAAATTTTTATTTGAGCTCGACCATAATCACCTCTAATTCAAAATGGTACTAATGTTTTACATCACAATAATGTCATCATTCAAAATTTTAAAAAATTATTAAAAATCTAAAACGATACTTAAAATTACTTTACATGTAATAAAAAAAGCTACACGACTCAATGAATATTTTCATGATTTTTATTTAATTTTTTTATAGAATTTTTAAAAAATTGTTTTAAATAAAAATTTTATTTTTACTTTTTTTGAAAGATTTTTTTTCTATTTTTATTAAATGATATACTTTTTAATAAAACATTATGTAAATTATAAAAAAAATGTTTCTGACCATTTTTCTTGATTTTATTATGAAACATTATAAAATATTTTAAATTTTTTTAACTATTTGAATTTTTAAATATATTTTTAGATTATTAAAACTACTGAGGGTGAGATGATCACAATCCAAAGATACGTATACCAAAAAAAAGTAGATTTAAGCAATAAAAAAGGACATCTTTTAAAAGAAATGTCTTTACTTTTCCTTTTTGCACTTAAAAAGAAAAAGGAGGGTTGAAGAAGAAAAAGAAGATCCAATTCCTTGCAGGATAACACCACAAAAATATTGTGTTATTTATATGTGATTTAGTAAATAAATTCAAAGTCGAGTGTAATTAGAATTTAAAGGGAAAATATGCAATGAAAAATTAAATCAACAAACAAAAAGAAAGAGCGAGAAATATGGATTGGATCGTTACTCCTAAAACATACGTCGACTTTGTCATGCAAAGAACTGATATTTCTCACCCAGTTTTAAGCCATTATCCGCCACCTAAACCGACAAACCATGGATGATTTACACGCGTCTCCCTCCACTTCTCTACAAACCGACAAACCGACAAACCACTTCAATCACCTCAGCTCAAACCAAACCAGTTGCTAAAGAAACAAAAAGATGGGTAAAAGAGTGTGGCTTTTGCTGCTAGTGCTTGTTCTTGGCTATGGAGCAACAATGGCAATGGGGTTCAAAGGAGAGAAACCCAAGAGTGGTGAAGGAGATGTAAAACAGGAATGGTTCTTGTTGCCAAACTCAAAGCCTGTGATAAAAACCGATGCTGGAGAGATGAGGGTTGTGAGAAGCCATGGAGGAAGGATTTTTGAGAAACTACTGCACATTGGGTTCATTAAAATGGAGCCTCGGACCCTTTTCCTCCCTCTTTATCTTGACTCTAATCTGATACTCTTCGTTCATACTGGTGTGTCAGTTTTTTTTTCTCATTTGTGATTCTATTGCAATTTATTACTTTTTTCAATTTTCATCCTCTTTTGCTTCGTGGGACTTTGGAACCGATGCAGGTCAAGCCACGGTAGGGTTGATCTACAAAGATCACATGGTGGAGAGGGAATTGAGGAATGAAGATATGTATCAGATCCCAGCTGGTTCAACGTTCTATATTTTGAACACAGAGGAATCTCAGAGGCTTCACATTATTTGCAGCATTGATCCCTCTGAGAGCCTCAATATGGGTACTTTCCAGGTATAATAACAAGTTACTCGACTCGAATGCGAGGGTCGAATCCAAATATGTATCTAACATGGGCATTTACTATATATGCATTGCAGCCTTTCTTTATTGGTGGAGGAACCTATCCAACATCAGTCCTTGCTGGGTTTGGCTCTGAAACCCTATCAACAGCATTCAACGTAAGCAAAATACATTATAGCTGTAGCTACTACCATCGTGGTTGGTGGTGCACTGATGTTAACATAATAATAGCCATGATTTTTACAGGTCTCGGCGTCGAAAGTGAGTGGCATTTTGAGAAAACAACAGGAGGGGCCAATTGTGTATTTGACCCACTCTCATGGATCAAGCATTTGGACAAAATTCTCATTACTTGAGCAACAAGATAGACTGAAACACGTAAAGAGAATGGTCCAAGAATGAACTGAAGAAGAGAAAGAATGGTCATGGTGGAAACTGTTAGCCAATATTTTTGGAGATCAAGACAGTAATAAGAAGCATAAAGCTCCAAAATCCTACAACATATACAAGAAAAGCCCTGATTTCAAGAACAGCCATGGATGGAGAACTGAAGTTGATGGATCCGAATATAGGCCTCTCAAAGACGCTGGAATTGGCATTTTTCTTGTCAATCTTACAGCGGTAATCAATCTCAATCAATGTACCAAGTTTTAGCGCATTCATATGATACGGAAGAAAAGGGAGGAAGATACCAGAGAGAGAAAGGAGAAAACAAAATTCTTCACTGAATTTTCATAACCGTTATACCACCCTCAATCCTCTGCTTAAAGAAGGAAATCAGCGACGATTATGGAGTTGGTTGAACGAGCCGTTATGCTACAGATGCACCCTTCTCATCCGCACCGTTTCATTAAACTAATAATGCTCAAAACACATCATTTTTTAACTCGACGTAGACACTGACTCGCAACATATCCTTTGACTAAAGGTTTTAGCCCAAAACGTTCTGCATCAATACATCTAAACAGAATAATGAATAACAGAAATAATAGAAATACAAAACAATTTTTTCACTCCGTAACAATTACTCCTTCCCCAAAATAGATCCTTGAACTTTGGAAATCATTGCTAGGTCCTCCAGATTCTCCCAGGTTGAATCTTTAAGGAACGTGTTGGCCCATTCTACCAAGACTTTTATGACAGCCTGATTCCCTTTCTTCACCTTGCGTCTTTCCACTACTCAAACTGGTTCCTGGTTCCTTCGTCATAGCTCTATCAGTGCCCACCAATGGCAAACTAGTATGACTTAGGGCCTTTCCAACATATTAATTCTTGAGTTGAGAAACGTGAAAAGTAGGATGAATCCGAGAACCTAATGGTAGTTTTAGCTTGTAAGCCACCTTTCCCACATTTGCTTCCATACCATAAGGACCAAAAAATTTGGGAGACAGCTTTTGGTTCAAGATTCTCCTTACTGTATGATGCCTATAAGGTTGTAGCTTAAAATACACATAATCCCCAACTTGGAATTCTCTATCATTGCTTTTGCGGTCAACTGCTTGCTTCATGCTGTCTTGAGCCCTTTTCAAATAAAACTTAAGCAACTTCCTTATTGTGTCTCTCTGCTGGAGACTTCTATCTACTATGTCCACAGAAGATGAACCAACTAGGTAAGGTAGGCGATGATGAGGCTCTTAGCCATATAGAGCCTCATATGGGGTGGAGTGAATAGTTGAATGGAAGGTGGTGTTATACCACCATTCACCTAGGGGCAGCCAAAGCATCCAATCACCAGGTCTTTTACCATTCACGCACTTGAGATATCCCTCCAACACCTATTGAATACCTCTATCTGCCTATAAGTTTCAAGGTGATAGGTAGTAGACAGATGGAGGCTGATGAATATCTTGTCCCTATCTGAAACAATGGATTCTGGAGTGCCATGCAATTTGTAGATCTAATTTAGGTACTTTTGAGCTATGTTAGAGCAGTAAAAGGGTGGGACGTAGCCACAAAATGGCGATACTTGGTTAGTCTATCAACCATAACCAGTATAGTATTTTTTCCCCTTGAATTTGGCAGGCCTTCAATGAAGTCCATACTCACAGTTGACCATGCTCTATCAAGAATTGGTAGAGGTTGCAAAAGTCTAGGGTGAGCAGAGTTATCACTTTTGCATTTTTAACAGATGTCACATCTTCACATCCACTATGTAACATCTATTGGTAAGCCCTTCTAATAGAGGAGTCTTGCAAGTCTATGACTGGTTGCATGTATTGATAAAGCATCATTAACTGAATTGGACCATTCCCACACCGCATCTTTCTTTAACAATTTAGTTAAAGGCTTAGCCATTGCATCATAGTGCTTGATGAGCCTTCTATAATAACTATATAGCCCAAAGAATCCTTTTAGTTATTTGACAGACTAGTATTGGCTAATTAAGCACACTCTCAACCTTGGAAGCATCCATTACTACTGATCTATCTGAGGTAATATGACCCAAATATTCTATCTCGATGGTGCCAAAGCCACATTTGCTTTTCTTTGCATATAATTGATGTTCCTTTAGCAATTGTAAAACTATCCTAAGCTGTGACATATGATCAGACCAATCAACAGAATAAACCAAAATGTCATCAAAGAACACTAGAATCGATTTCCTAAGGAGGGGTTTAAGTACATCATTCATCAAGGCTTGAAATCTAGAGGGGGCTTTTGTAAGACGAAAATATATAACTAGGAACTCATAGTGGCCTTCATGTGTTCTAAAAATTGTTTTATGAATGTTCTGCTCTCACATTCTAATTTGATGGTAACCAGACCTCAAGTCTAGTTTGAAAAAAAATGTAGCATGTCCAAGCTCATCTAGTAGTTTATCTATCACTAGAATGAGGAACTTATCTTTAACAGTTAGCTAATTGAGCTGCTTATAATCCACACAAAGTCTCCAATTGCCATATTTCTTTTTTACTATGATAATAGGAGAAGCAAATGAGCTATTGATATCCCTGATAATGCCAATTTGTAACATCTCCTGTATCAACCTTTCCAACTCACTTTTTTTAATTGTTGGATAATGGTAAGGCCAGATTTTCACCACCATATTCTCATCTCTAAGGGGAATTCAGTGATCTTGTAATCAAAAAGGGGGTAATCCACCAGGAACCTAAAACACATCATTATATTCTACTAGAAATTGTTGGAGGTCCTCACTAGAAGGATTGACAACTGCTATCAAGGATGCTTGATTGCTTGGAGTCAACTCCAATGTACAAGGACCCTGTCCTAACATGGAGAAGTACTTGAAGGACTAAGTGGCAGACAAGATTTGAATTGCACTAGGCATTATGCCTTGTAAGGTGCAAGTGTGCCCTTGATAGAAGAATTGCATTGTAATAAAAGCCAAGTTCTAGACAATGGACCCTAAGGACAGTAACCATTGGATCCCCAATATTAAATCATGAAATTAGTAACAAACTGATTCCCTTGTGCTTCCTAAGGAATTGTTCTACAATGCCCTTAGGTTGACATACTGGCCCCATTAGCAATGGTGACTTTCAGCTTGCAAAAGTGTTCAATTGGTAAGAAAAGCTTCCTCACCAGCTTGGCATTCACAACATTGTAAGTACTACCTGAGTTTACCAAGATGATGACCCAAGTAGTCCTTATTTGAGCTGCTATCCTCATGGTATTGTGACCATGAGATCCTTATCCTTAGATTGCATGTAAGGACAGAATATGAGGTGTGAGGGCCTCTTTCTCCTGCTTAGTGATCTCGAAATACTCCTAATAGTCTTGAAATTCTTCAGATTGAACACTCCTTACTTCACCATCACCATCTGATTAAAGGTCCAACAGAAGTTGATACAATTAGAATTTCGTGCATTTGTGACCAGGAGTGTACTTGGCTACACACCAGAAACATAGACCCTTCTTCCTTCTATCCTTCATGTCATTTTGTGTGATGAACTTAGTAGGACCTTTCTAACCACTTTTACATAAGAGAACCCCAATAGAGACAGGAGTGTGATTCAAGGTAGGGCTAACTCTTGTAGTAGGGAAAAAGGCTGGTAATTGAGGGTGCCCCCCAACTCTTATTGAAATATCTTTCTTCTGGCTGTTCAATATAATGCCCTCAACTTGTCTAACAACCAAAAATCCCTTTACTAGTGTTTTAGCTTGAACAATTGCAGGTATTATCCAATCTCCATCTTCAAATTACTAATAAAGATACTCAAAGCATAATTCTCAAGTAATTGTAATTGGTTGATAAGACTTACAAAAGTATCATGATATGGTCAACTAAACCCTATTGCTTAAGGGAGACCAATTTTGCCATAGGATCTAGGAAAGATTTGGATCCAAACCGTTCCTTCAGACTGTGAGCATAATTGTACCAGGTGAGTAGATAAAATCCTCCTTACTTCTGAGTATGGAAATGATGCCAGTCAAGAGCTTTTCCCTCTAAATGCAACATAATTTTCTTACCCTTAGCATTATCGACCACACCTTCAACTTCAAAGTACTGCTCCAGGTTAGACCACCAGCTTCTAAAGTTAGTGCCACCAAACCTTGGACATTCAAGCTTATAAGTGTGCATGGGTCCTTTCAAGTGGTTCAACTAAGAAGGTGGTCCAACACTTCTTAAATCCACCATAAGTGAGACAATCAGAGTCACCTTTTGGGAAAACAGGGTGGAGAGCCACCTAAAATGCCTTTCCTCTTATCCTAAGAAGATTTAATAGTAATAAAAAAATGTGAGTGACCACCTAGGTATTGCTCAAACAAAGTTTGCAACTTAGACTTGATTTCCCCTTGAGTCATCTCTTAGTTCCTTCAAGTGAGCATTAAACTTAGTATCCCACTGAAAAATCTTTATTTGAAGCTGAACGACCTCCTATTTAAGATGGCCCATGTCTTTCTGCACTTAAGTTGTGACATTGTCTTCAACCATTGAGGATCGAAAGGCTTTGGTACCTTTAATACGAAAGAAAAGGGAGGAAGATAATATAGAGAAAAAAGAAAATAAAATTCTTCACTGAATTTTCATAACCGTTTTACCACCCTCAATCCTCTTCTTAAATATGGAAATCAACAACGGCTATAGGGTTGGTTGAATAAGTTGTTATGTTACAACTGTACCCTCCCTATAAGCACTGTTTCATTAAACTAATAATGCTCAAAACATATTATTTTTTAACTCGACATAGACATTAACTCATAACACAACGTTTGACTAAAGGTTTTAGTCCAAAATGTTGTGCATCACTACATCGAAATAGAACAATGAATAATAGAAATAACATAAATACAGAACAATTATTTCCATTGATAACATCCTATCTTTCATGATATTGATATTTCTTAAACTGTCAGGGATCGATGTTAGCACCGCATTTGAATCCAAGAGCGGCAGAGTACAGCATTGTATTAAGAGGAAGTGGTAGAGTTCAGGTAGTGTATCCAAATGGAACCTTAGCCATGGATACCTATGTAAAAGAAGGCGATATGTTTTGGGTACCAAGATACTTCGCTTTCTGTCAAATAGCATCAAAATTAGAACCATTTGAGTTATTGGGATTCACTACTTCATCACATAAGAACCGACCTCAGTTCCTAGTGGGCGCAAATTCCCTTCTTCACACTTTGAACAACCTTGAACTTGCCGATGCATTTGGTGTGAGCAAGAAGAGAATTAGACGTTTGATTAATGCTCAACGTGAATCTGTTATCCTTCCTTCATCATCATTAACAGATGATGATGATAAGAAAAATAAGGTGTTTGCATTTTAAAGCAATCCCAAAAGTGATCAAATAACTTTAAGAATTTCATTCTGGGTTATTATTAATGAAGATGAGTTATGGATTTAATTGATAAGAAATGGCTGGTAATGTAGGAATGTTGTAGAATAGGAAGCTTTTCTTGTTTTCACTGATTTTTTTTCACTTTTTTTAGTGTTTGTTAATGAAATTTCAATTATTAGTTAATAAAATCATCGCCATTTTATTTTTATTTCCCCCTTTTTTCCATCATTAAGCATATTAATTTTGTTACTACCTTAAGTTGTTTATTTACTTAATGTGAAGATCGTAATAAAAGTACTTGACTGCAGTGGCCACTGCAATTTGGCAGTGCAAAAAATTGTGCCAACAAAACTAAATAACACCAAATATTTATTTGCACAATTCAATTTCCCTATGTTTGCGAAGCCTAGCTCAGTAGGTAATTTCATTATCTTTATTCACAAATACAATAAGTGATTCGTGTTGGAAAAAATAGATTCTTGGAAGGTTTGAGGCATATTTTCGATTAGTAAAGGTGGATATTTGAATCATAAAATTATGGTTTTACATTCTACCCCATGAGACCTTTACAATGGTATATCATATACTCAAAATGATTGAGTGATGAATGAGAAATTGATGCTCAAAGTAAGCCACTTGTGAATTATGTTGAGGAAAATGGAAAGCTTAGTCACACATTGGTTAGATATCAAGTGTGGAATATGTAACACTCCTAACCCGTACCCGTCGCTGGAACAGGAATTCAGAGCTTTATTGAAACATTCAGAAACATTTACAGATAATTCATACAATTTACTATTCACTAACCGAGATTATTCATAACGTCCCTTAAATGGGCCCTCAAGGCTATATGAGCATTTGTATTGAATCGAGACTTAATCGGAAACTTTAAAAAAATTTCATGACATTTCAAAAATTTTCCAAAGTGCAAGGCTCACACGCCCATGTGACCCTTAAACACTTCTGTGCCTTAGGTCGTGTTTGATTTAGGTTGCTCTCTGACTTGCGCCACACGGCCATGCCACATGCTCGTATGCTATGCCGTGTGGTTAATTAATTTAATTCGAATTAGGTGCAGGTTTCACACGGCTAATAAACCGTAATATGAACATATTTTAATCTCACATTTAGCATACTTTTGGATGATTTAAGCCTTGAATTGTGGAATTTGATGCTCTTAATCCTTTGTTTTCATGTTTTATACTCAGGAGAGCACCGGATGATGAAAAGAACGAGAAACGAACCCAAAATGGAGTAAATGGGCCATATCACGAAATCGACACGGCCTGGGCCCAAGACCGCACTGCCGTGCCTCATCAACAGACCCGAACACGGCCTAGCTACGATTCACACGGGTGTATGCCATGGGCGTGTCCTTGCCGCAAGAAAGAAGAGTTTTATTCAGATTAGGGTACTTAGAGGCAAAGAAAGTAATTCCAAAAGCCTATATAAACACCCTAGAGGCCAACCTTCAGGAGGCGTCCAGTTAGGCCAAAGAGTCGAGCCAGAGAGGCCAGAATTGTGGAATTTACTCGAAGAAAGCCAGTTGATTCATCTCAAGAAGCCAGAGTTATATTCAAGACGGAGGATCTTCTCTTCAATTCCTTCAGGGGTTTTAGGGTTTTTCTTATGTTTTGTTTTATCTTTTCTTTTGAGATGTATTCTTTTATCATTATGAACTAAACCTCTCAAATACTTGAGGGGGATGAAACCTAAGACGGATCTTGTTATTATTTTCTGAACTATATGATAAATGCTTGATTTGTTCTTAATTATGTGTTCTTAATTATTACTTTGATATTTCAAGATATTGATTCAAGTATTGATGTGTTTAGGCAGTGGAGCAAAAGTCCCTATTTAAGAGTAGATCTAGCATAATTAAGCGGAGTTGATCGTAACCCTAGAAATAGAATGACGAAAATTCGTCGGATTAGGGTCAAACCTAATATGGGAGTCCATAGATCGAATTAATACAATTCTAGGGGCTTTAATTAGAAAGAGATTTCAATTAATCAACCTAGGGCTAGACATTAGTAGCCTCGAAAGAGGTATTAATATAACTTAGGGAATCTTACGGATCAAGTCAAGTGACTAAATCGTCTGGTTCAGAGTTAAATAACAAGTGAAGTCTAAGTGGATTCTTCCTCGGGTATTGTCTTAATCAGTTGGTTTTTCCCACAAGTATTTTCCCAATTTATTCTCTTTGTCTTTGCATTTTTAGCTTAATAATTAGTTAAATTTAGATTAAATAAATAAATCCCTTAATTTCTAGGCTAGATAATAAAAAGAAAGTTAGTATTAGTACTTTTGGTTCCTTTGGGTTCGACAATCCGGTCTTGCCACTAAGCTATACTACTATTGTAATATCCCGGGTTAGGGGCTATTTTGTTGTTGCATGTTATTGCATGTGTTAGTGCGCTGTGTTGCCATTTCGGTGTTTTAGGGGCTTAATTGTAGCCTAGGTGAATGCTTGAGTGTATGGGAAAATTTTAGTTTTTGAGCTAAGGTATTAGGAGCTGAGGAAGCTGGGGCTTTTAAATTTATTTTGGGTGGTTGTTAGCACAAGAAACAAGTTGGTGGAGTGGCAATGTAGGCGTCACTAAGGCTTGGTGTGGGTAACGCCTAAAGCAAGGATGTAGGCCTTGTGTTCGAGCCATGCAAAGTCCCCTTTTGGCACTCATTTTGATGGCATGGAGGAGGAGTTTGTAGGCGCTTCAAACTCGCTATTGACTTGGTCTTCACATTCGAATGAAAGGTGGAGAGCAAGTTTAGGAGAAGGACTTGGTCCACTCATTTCAAATGAGTGAATGGGAGCTTTGGGGATTGTAGCCAAATTTAGGGAGTTTGGAGGGGTAAGTGACGGCATAGTGGGAGAGTGGGGAGTGCCAAATTCATTTTGAATTTTGGTGCATATTCGGTCATTTGGTGTCAATGAAGAATCCTTTCTTTTGTTTAGCTAGCCGAAAAATTTCAAGAGAGCTTTCTCTCATTTTCTTTTTGAAACCGAAAGTCCAAGCATCTATTTGCCGAATTTGTTTTACTTTTCTCTCAAACTTCTTGTAGCCGAATGCACCCTTGTATTTTCTTTTCTTCTTCATTTGCATAAGTTTAAAATTGGTGTTGTTCTTCTCTTCTCAACTCTCTTTTCTTCTTAAAATCTCCATTAGCCGAAACTTTAACCTCCAAGATACTTTCTCCATCCCTTTTACTTGCAAACCGAATTCCCAAAGAATTTCTTTCACTTTCTTTTAGAAACCGAATGTACAAACATCTAGTTGCCGAAATTATTTTGTTTTAACTTTTCTTAATAGCCGAAACTCTCATCTTCCAAACACCTCCACTGTTTCTCATATTTTGATTCATCTTTTATTTTCCTTCTTTCCTAAATATTAGTGCCGTTTCTCTATCTCTTCTCACCCTTGTTCTTATTCTTTTCTCACTAAGCCGAACCCAAGGGTGTTGAACACCTAAAGACCGAATCCTCTTCTTTTGAAGCCTTGGCCGAATCTCCTCTCTTCCCTGGTGTGGGTTGGCCGAATTTTGGTGTTGGGTGTTGGTAAGTGCAAGGCCGAATGGCCATATCTCCCTCTGATTGGTTCTTTGTTGGTTATGGTTTGGTTAAGGGCCGATTATGGTCAGTTTGGAAGGGTGTTAACCTTTTGGATTATCATCTTGTGATAGGGTCTTGGATATCGAAAAGTAGCGAAGAAGAGCCGTCGACTCTTTGAACCAAACCAAGTGAAGGTAAGGGTTCGATACTAACCCCTTTGGTTGAGTGGTGTTGGCCGAATGGTCTTAGTGCCTAACCCTATGATTGGCCGATTGTTATAGGAGTCAGATTCGTGGGACTTAGATCGTTTCGCTGGAATTCCTAGACTCGTAGTTACCAGGTGTGTATACTAACACACTTATATTTAGTAATATGATTGATAACTGTGTGATGACTAATGAAACAGTGGATGACTGATATGATACCCTAATGGGTATGATCGTGGACTCGGGTAAGTCAGTGTTAATATTATTATGAGTTACTGATAATCTATATGATATCATGGCTATGGATATATGTGACATGGGGTATGAGATTAGACATATTGGCATGATATGCATGATTGTATGATATGCATGATTACATGAGTATGGTATGTTGATGGGTAATACGAGTGGAGGAGCCGTGATATATTGTTGTGACGAGGCACCAGTGCTTTGGTAGCACACTTTGTGACTTTGGGTCACCAGAGGTTTGGCACCTCCAGAGGTTTGGTACCTCAAACATGCCTCGTCCCCAGTGGCTCAAGATACCACAGTGGGTTGGCCCCACGATGATTATACTGATTGACGCCAGTGTTTTGGTAACACACGATGGGTTGGCCCCATCACCAGATTTGTGACTTCGGTCACCAGTGCTTTGGTAGCACATTGTGTCTTTGGGACACCAGAGGTTTGGCACCTCATTGCGACTAGTCCCTGTGGTTTGACCACCGTGGGTTGGCCCCACTTGAGATATGGGATCGTCTGCTAGTGTTTTGGTAACACACGATGGGTTGGCCCCATCTTTGGATTTGTGACTTCGGTCACCAGTGCTTTGGTAGCACAACTGTGTCTTTGGGACACCAGTGGTTTGGTACCACATTGACGGATATTGTGTCTTTGGGACACCAGTGTTTTGGTAACACATTGTGACTATACGTCACCAGTGGTTTGGCACCACCAGTGGTTTGGTACCACACGGGGTAGAAAAGGTGTATGGATGGTTAGGATCGGGTTGCATTAATTATGTTGCTATGTATGATGTGTGTTAGCATGCTGTTTTATTGGGAGCAGGATTTACACACTGAATCATTCGACTCACCCTCTCCCTTGACATTTCAGGTGACTCGTAGACGCGGACATGGAGCCGGGATGGACTCGGGGTGCTTATGCCATGCTGAATAAAAAGTTTTACTCGGACATTTTCATTTGGGTACCTTAGTTTGCTTACCTTTATTTTGGGTTTTATCTTGGATTTGTAAAAAGCCTTTTTAAGATGTGCTTTATGATGTTTATGTTTTACATTAGATTTTGGTATGCTGTAAAATAATAACTTGGTACGAATTTTATTAAAATTTGGAAAGACAACGTTTTCAAACCAACAAAGCGATACGTTTTCAACTATACCATCGGGTATCACATTGATTTTATAAACCAATAAAGATCACTTGTTTTCTATCGTGAAATCCAATTTTACTAAGTCTAAATGTTTAGTAACGATTTCAAACAACTTGTTTTTCAAAAAAAAGGAACAATGTTTTATCGAATCTATCTAGTGCAACCAATTCTTTTTCAAACACATTTCTCCGTAACATACCAGATTCGGTCGTGGTGTTTGGACCGGGTTTGGGGTGTTACAATTGTGGTATCAGAGCCAAGTTCAAAAGCTTGGCTGTGGGCCTGAGGCCCAAATTGTTTTCAAAAATTCATTTTAAGTGTTTTGGGGTTGAATACATGGTTTACAAGGCATGGCACCGAGTCTCCGGCACCAGTTCGCCCAGGTAAGTAGTTCTAACTCTTCTGTGAATTACTATTTGTAGAAGGGTAGGTGATATGGAACGTAGTTAGATTTATAGGACTTGAACCCTAGGATTAGATCACTCAAACACTTGAACTAAAGCATAAGACTTAAAGCACTAAACCAATCTATGACTCATACACGGGTGGGGTGTGGTAACTCCTGCATGCGCATGTCTAGGACAGGATCCTGAAGAGCTTGGTATTTAAGCAGTCCTCGTGACTCACCTCCTCTTCGTAGGTATCCCACCTGGTGCGTAGCTCGAGTTCACTCTGACCAAGAAGGCTCGGTCATAGACTTAACCAAACGACTAAAACCCGAAAAGGGAATTAGCCATGTTTTCGAAAATACAACAACAACCCTAATGTTTCCAAACTTTTGCAATAAACTCTTTCAAAACGAGAATGTCACTTTTACAACGAATTTCTCGATTTATGGAAAATTACAAAAATGCCCTTAGGGGTAAATTTACTAAAATGCCCTCGGTTCATAAAATATCAACTCAATGATTTTGCTCAAATTTCAATGATGTTACGCAATTCAAACACTCTGTTTTACAAAATATCAAACGAAAATTTTGATTTTGGAAATTTACGAAATACGCGGCTTGTGAAAATTACTAAAATACCCCTGGTTTCCAAAACGAAGTATTTTACAAAATTTTCAAAGAACACTCTCAAACTTTTGGAATCCCAAAGTGACCGGTTTTAAGAAGGTTTTAAAATATCTTTTATTACGAAAATACCCTGTAGGGAAAATGACGAAAATACCCTTGGGCTAGAAATGGCGTGATGTCCAAGAGTGAATAGGTATGGAAAGGGTTAAGGAATGGATGTATGACCTCTTTTGGGTGAATAGGATAGAAGATCAAAACATTGGTTGATCGAAAGAACCCCGATTAAACTCCATTCATAAAATTTCTTTGCGGTTAAGAAAGTGGAACGATACTAATGCATAAAAATCTTCTTAATCAGAAACGTAGATCGTTTAGTCATGAGTACTCGAGGTGGACGTGGCCGTAATACTCGTGGTCGAGGTCGAGGTAGGATGACGCTTTACGAACCCGTAGGATCCGGTCAAGGTGGAGAAAAATGAGATGCTTGGGATTCAGCCACCACCGGAGGTGGTGAGTTCTAAGATCAGACTGGAGACGATGCAGTGTCACAGGCGATGCTGCGGGTGTTGGAAAGAGTAGCTGGTGTAAGTGGTGGTGCAGGAGTTAGGAAATCTGTTCCTGAGAGACTCCGGGCTAATGGGGCCGAATTTTTCCGAGGTGTATCGGGTGTTGCTCCTAGCACTGCTGAATATTGGCTGGAGGCAACTGAGCGGATCATGGACGATCTGGATTTGACGGCTGAAGAGAAGCTGAAGGGCATCGTATCGCTTCTTCGGGATGAGTCATATCAGTGGTGGCTCACGGTTCGGGACAGTGTGGCAGCTGAGGATCTGACATGGGATTATTTCAGAGCTGCATATCAAAAGAAATACATCGGGGCTAGTTACATCGACTCCAACCAAAGGCATTTCTGAGGCTTGTTCGGGGAGTAAATCTGTTCTTGAGTAGAGGCGGTGAGTTCCCCGAATCGAGTAGGTATGCCGGGGCATTGTAGCCACCGAGCATGAGAGGTGTGTTCGTTTGAGGATGGTCTCATGCGAGGCGAGTTGAGATCGCTGATTGCTCCACAGCGAGAGCGCGAGTTTGCCGTCTTAGTTGAGAAGGCTAAGGTTGCCGAGGGTGTTAAAGAGTCGATGGACGAGCATGGACAGGAGTAGGCTTAAGAGGAGCTTTGGGTCTTCTAGATCGTCCGGCAATCCGCGAAGAGGCTAGACCGAGTGGGCGAATCGATCTGCTAGGTTTGTTGCTTCGCAGGCGAGGGACCGCCGCAGCCGTATCGATGTGGGAAATCTCATTGGGGTGGCCGTTGGACTGGTGGAAAGGGTTGCTTCAATGTGGTTCTCTGGATCATCGCATTAGGGATCGTCCGCGTGGGATGGCCGTGGATTCACCCGAGTCGTGCCGTGTCGATTCGAGAGGTAATGGACCGCCACCACGGAGGGGCCGTGGTAATGGCGAGAGGTGGTAATGGATTTGGTCGAGGTCGTGGAGCACCGCGAGGAGAGTGCGGGTAGTTCTGAGAGGCACGGCACACCGCGTTGTATCGCGGCCAGACGCCGCGAGAGGAGGCGACGCACCGGACGTAATCACCGGTACGTTTTTGATTTTTGGTTATCCCTATACTGCTTTAATTGACTTGGGTTCCACGCATTCGTATGTTGCTAGTAGTATAGTTGAGACCATGGACTTAGACTCAGAAACTGCTTCTAGACAAATGACTATACTTAGCCCTCTAGGTCACTCTGTAGTCGTAGATAAGCTGTATAAGGATGTACCCTTAGAACTCCAAGGGGTAGTTTTTGCTGCTGATCTGATGGAACTGCCGTTTGGTGAGTTCGATCTGATTCTTGGAATGGACTGGTTGGTTAAGTACCAGGCTAAAGTGGATTGCGCGGCTAAGCGCATGGTTCTAGCGACGGATAAGGGAGATGAAGTGATTATGATAGGTAATAGGAGAGATTACTTATCCAATGTGGTATCGGCATTAAAAGCTGTAAAGATGGTCAGGAAGGGCTGTGAAGCGTATGTGGTTCATGTGTATGCCTTGGAGGCTAAAGAATCTGCTGTTGAGAAGGTTCGTACTGTTAAGGAATTTGTGGATGTGTTTCCAGAGGAGCTTGCGGGTTTGCCACCGGATCGTGAGGTAGAGTTTGGGATAGATCTGCTACCAGGGACTGCGCCAGTTTCTATTGCTCCATATAGGATGGCACCAAAGGAATTGGTGGAGCTTAAGGCCCAGATTCAGGAGCTGTTGGATCGAGGCTTCATTAGGCCAAGTGTTTCACCGTGGGGAGCGCCGGTATTATTCGTCAAGAAGAAGGACGGTACGATGCGGATGTGTATCGATTACCGCCAACTGAATAAGTCGACGATTAAAAACAAGTATCCGTTACCACGGATAGATGACTTGTTTGATCACCGAAAAGGTGCATCGGTGTTTTCAAGATCGATTTGAGGTCCAGGTACCATCGGTTGAAAGTTAAGGAAGCGGATATCCATAAGACGGCGTTTGGACTCGATGCGGGCACTACGAATTCCCGTAATGCCGTTCGGGTTGACTAACGCTCGGCAGCTTTTATGGATATGATGAATAGGGTGTTTCAGCATGATCTGGACCGCTTTAAATCGTGGTTTTTATTGACGATATCTTGGTATATTCAAGGTCAGAAGAGGAGCATGATGCACACTTGAGAGTGGTGTTGCAGATTTTGAGGGAGAAGCAACTCTATGCTAAGTTCAGTAAATGCGAGTTCTGGCTTAGGGAAGTGACGTTTTTGGGTCATGTAGTATCAGCTGAGGGGATTAGAGTGGATCCTCGGAAGGTTGAGGCGGTTTTGGATTGGAAGCCTCCTAAGTCAGTCGCTGAGATTCGGAGTTTCCTGGGTTTGGCGAGATACTACCAAGATTTGTTGAGAGTTTCTCGTTAATTGCGCACCGGATGACTAAGTCATTAAGGAAGGGAGTTCCGTTCGTTTGGACGGAGAAACAAAGAGAGAGTTTTGATAAGTCAAGAAGATCTTGACCGAGGCTCTGTTTTAATTCAACTTTGAGGTGGTAAGGAATTCACGATTATCTTTGCGACGCATCACATACGGGATTGGGTTGTGTGTTGATGCAGGAGGGTAAGGTTGTGGCTTACGCTTCTCGGCAGCTAAGGCCACACGAGGTTAATTATCCGACGCACGATTTAGAGCTAGCAGCTGTAGTCTTCGCTCTAAAAATCTGGAGGCACTACTTATACGGGGAGAAGTCAATCGCCTACACGGATCATAAGAGTCCGAAGTACCTATTGACTCGAAGGATCTCGAATTTGAGGCGTAGAGATGGGTTGAATTGCTCAAGGACTACGACTGTTCGATTGAATATCATCCGGGCAAGGCTAACGTGGTGGCAGACGCGTTGAGCCGTAGGGTTGTTTCGGACTTAAGAGCTTTGTTTGCCCATTTGAGTTTGTATGACGACGGGAGTATTCTGGCAGAGCTGCAGGTTAAGCCTACTTGGGTTGAGCAGATCGAGAAAAACAGATTGGAGGATGAGGTTCCGAGTGCACGAAGGTTACAAGTGCGAGAATGGTGGTTTGGAGGGTTTCTGACTTGTCTAGTGACGGGGTTCTGTGTTTTCAAGGTAAGGCTTGTATGCCTAAAGATGTTGAGTTGAGGCAAAGGATTCTTCAGGACGCACATAGCAGTCCTTATGCTATGCATCCTGGGGGTAGTAAATTGTATAGGGACCTTAAAGAGCAGTTTTGGTGGCCTGGCTTAAAGAAAGAGGTGACAGAGTATGTTGGGAAATGTCTGACTTGTCAGCAGGTCAAGGCTGAGCATCAGTTGCCGTCGGGTTTGCTTCAGCCTGTGAGAATTCCTCAGTGGAAATGGGAAAGGATAACTATGGATTTCGTCAGTGGGTTACCGCTTACGCCAAGCAAGAAAGATTCAGTTTGGGTTATTGTGGACCGTCTGACTAAGTCGGCCCATTTCATTCCGGTAAGAGTGGACTATTCACTTCAGAGGTTAGCGAAGCTTTATGTGTCAGAGATAGTGAGGTTGCACGGTGTGCCAGTTTCGATAATCTCGGATAGGGATCCCAGGTTTACGTCGAGGTTCTGGAGAGCGCTGCATCAAGCTCTGGGTACTCGTTTGGATTTCAGCACGGCTTTTCACCCGCGAATCGACGCGCAATGATCAAGGTTATTCAGATTTTGGAGGACATGCTGAGAGGCTGTGTTCTGGACTTCAAGGGCAGTTGGGAAGAGTTTCTGCCGTTAGCCGAGTTCGCCTATAACAACAGCTACCAAGCAAGCATCAAAATGGCACCATATGAGGCGCTGTATGGTAGGAAGTGTCGCTCACCTACTTGTTGGACAGAGTTAGGTGAACGTCAGTTGTTGGGATCCGAGTTGGTTGCTGAGACAGAAGACAAGGTTAAGTTGATTCAGTCTCGTTTGAAGGAAGCTTGGACGGCAAAAGTCTTATGCCGATCTTAAGCGAAGAGATATAGAGTTATTTGTGGGAGATCGGGTTTTCTTAAAGGTCTCACCTTGGAAGAAGGTCTTTGAGGTTTGGCGAGAAAAGGCAAGCTAAGTCCGAGGTTTATTGGGCCGTATAAGGTATTGAGACGAGTTGGACCAGTGGCGTATCAGCTTGAGTTGCCAGCGGAGCTTAGTCAGATTCACGACGTTTTTCACGTTTCGATGCTTCGGAGGTATCGTTCCAGATCCATCACATGTAGTAGCGATGGAGAGATCGAGGTAAATCCAGATCTGACTATAGAAGAGGAACCTGTGCAGATTCTTGATCGGGATGTGAAGGTTCTACGTAGAAAGTCTGTGCCTTTAGTTAAGGTTCTTTGGCGGAACCATGGCGTGGAAGAAGCCACATGGGAACCCGAGGATACGATGAGACAAAGAATACCCGCAACTCTTTTGACTGGTAATTTCGAGGCCAAAAATTATTTTAAGAGGGTAGAACTGTAATATCCCGGGTTAGGGGGCTATTATGTTGTTGCATGTTATTGCATGTGTTAGTGCGTTGTGTGTTGCCATTTCGGTGTTTTAGGGGCTTAATTGTAGCCTAGGTGAATGCTTGAGTGTATGGGAAAATTTTAGTTTTGAGCTAAGGTATTAGGAGCCGAGGAAGTGGGGCTTTTAAATTTATTTTAGGTGGTTGTTAGCACAAGAAACAAGTTGGTGGAGTGGCAATGTAGGCGCGTCACTAAGGCTTGGTGTGGGTAACGCCTAAAGCAAGGATGTAGGCCTTGTGTTCGAGCTGCAAAGTCCCCTTTTTGGCACTCATTTTGACGGCATGGAGGGAGGAGTTTGTAGGCAGTTCAAACTCTGCTATTGACTTGGTCTTCACATTCGAATGAAAGGTGGAGAGCAAGTTTAGGAGAAGGACTTGGTCCACTCATTTCAAATGAGTGAATGGGAGCTTTTGGGGGGATTGTAGCCGAAATTTAGGGGAGTTGGAGGGGGGAAGTGACGGCATAGTGGGAGAGTGGGGAGTGCCGAAATTCATTTTGAATTTTGGTGCATATTCGGTCATTTGGTGTCAATGAAGAATCCTTTCTTTTGTTTAGCTAGCCGAAAATTTCAAGAGAGCTTTCTCTCATTTTCTTTTGGAAACCGAAAGTCCAAGCATCTATTTGCCGAATTTGTTTTACTTTTCTCTCAAACTTCTTGTAGCCGAATGCACCCTTGCATTTTCTTTTCTTCTTCATTTGCATAAGCCGAAATTGGTGTTGTTCTTCTCTTCTCAACTCTCTTTTCTTCTTAAAATCTCCATTAGCCGAAACTTTAACCTCCAAGATACTTTCTCCATCCCTTTTACTTGCAAACCGAATTTCCAAAGAATTTCTTTCACTTTCTTTTAGAAACCGAATGTACAAACATCTAGTTGCCGAAATTATTTTGTTTCAACTTTTCTTAATAGCCGAAACTCTCATCTTCCAAACACCTCCACTGTTTCTCATATTTTGATTCATCTTTTATTTTCCTTCTTTCCTAAATATTAGTGCCGTTTTCTATCTCTTCTTCTCACTTATTCTTATTCTTTTCTCACTAAGCCGAACCCAAGGGTGTTGAACACCTAAAAACCGAATCCTCTTCTTTTGAAGCCTTGGCCGAATCTCCTCTCTTCCCTGGTGTGGGTTGGCCGAATTTTGGTGTTGGGTGTTGGTAAGTGCAAGGCCGAATGGCCATATCTCCCTCTGATTGGTTCTTTGTTGGTTATGGTTTGGTTAAGGGCCGATTATGGTCAGTTTGGAAGGGTGTTAACCTTTTGGATTATCATCTTGTGATAGGGTCTTGGATATCGAAAAGTAGCGAAGAAGAGCCGTCGACTCTTTGAACCAAACCAAGTGAAGGTAAGGGTTCGATACTAACCCCTTTGGTTGAGTGGTGTTGGCCGAATGGTCTTAGTGCCTAACCCTATGATTGGCCGATTGTTATAGGAGTCAGATTCGTGGGACTTAGATCGTTTCGCTGGAATTCCTAGACTCGTAGTTACCAGGTGTGTATACTAACACACTTATATTTAGTAATATGATTGATAACTGTGTGATGACTAATGAAACAGTGATGACTGATATGATACCCTAATGGGTATGATCGTGGACTCGGGTAAGTCAGTGTTAATATTATTATGAGTTACTGATAATCTATATGATATCATGGCTATAGATATATGTGACATGGGGTATGAGATTAGACATATTGGCATGATATGCATGATTGTATGATATGCATGATTACATGAGTATGGTATGTTGATGGGTAATACGAGTGGAGGGAGCAGTGATATATTGTGCTGACGAGCACCAGTGCTTTGGTAGCACACTTTGTGACTTTGGGTCACCAGAGGTTTGGCACCTCCAGAGGTTTGGTACCTCGTCCTCGTCCCATGGCTCATACCACGATGGGTTGGCCCCACGATGATTATACGGGATTGACGCCGATGTTTTGGTAACACACGATGGGTTGGCCCCATCACCGATTTGTGACTTCTCACACCAAGGCTTTGGTAGCACATTGTGTCTTTGGGACACCAGAGGTTTGGCACCTCATTGCGACTAGTCCCTGTGGTTTGACCACCGTGGGTTGGCCCCACTTGAGATATGGGATCGTCTGCTAGTGTTTTGGTAACACACGATGGGTTGGCCCATCTTTGGATTTGTGACTTCGGTCACCAGTGCTTTGGTAGCACAACTGTGTCTTTGGGACACCAGTGGTTTGGTACCACATTGACGGATATTGTGTCTTTGGGACACCAGTGTTTTGGTAACACATTGTGACTATACGTCACCAGTGGTTTGGCACCACCAGTGGTTTGGTACCACACGGGGTAGAAAAGGTGTATGGATGGTTAGGATCGGGTTGCATTAATTATGTTGCTATGTATGATGTGTGTTAGCATGCTGTTTTATTGGGAGCAGGATTTACACACTGAGTCATTCGACTCACCCTCTCCCTTGACATTTCAGGTGACTCGTAGACGCGGACATGGAGCCGGGATGGACTCGGGGTGCTTATGCCATGCTGAATAAAAAGTTTTACTCGGACATTTTCATTTGGGTACCTTAGTTTGCTTACCTTTATTTTGGGTTTTATCTTGGATTTGTAAAAGCCTTTTTAAGATGTGCTTTATGATGTTTATGTTTTACATTAGATTTTGGTATCTTTGTAAAATAATAACTTGGTGCAATTTTATTAAAATTTGGAAAGACAACGTTTTCAAACCAACAAAGCGATACGTTTTCAACTATACCATCGGGTATCACATTGATTTTATAAACCAATAAAGATCACTTGTTTTCTATCGTGAAATCCAATTTTACTAAGTCTAAATGTTTAGTAACGATTTCAAACAACTTGTTTTTCAAAAAAAAGGAACAATGTTTTATCGAATCTATCTAGTGCAACCAATTCTTTTTCAAACACATTTCTCCGTAACATACCAGATTCGGTCGTGGTGTTTGGACCGGGTTTGGGGTGTTACAACTATTCGATAGGTGCACTTGCCCCAATCGTTGTCATAGTTAGTTTCTAGGCTCGATTATTCTTTTTATAAATTTTTAAGACTCTGACACACGATCAACGGCCAAGACACATGCCCGTGGTCAAGGCCGTGTAGCACACACGACTGAGACACACGCCCGTGTCTCTGGTCGTGTGCTAAATTCTGAGCATTTTGTTTCTCAAAATTAAGATGCAGGGGACACGCGGGTAGACCACATGCCCGTATACTAGACACACGACCGTGTGTCTACCCGTGTGGACAAAATAAGGCCATTTCCTAGCCTCATTTCTCACCCAAACTTTCCATTTTCCTGCACCAATACTTACAAATATAATTCAAGCCAATTTCTATCATCCAAATTGATACATTTCATCATATATGTGTGTTTATTGACTTACTTTTATGTAACTTACATATTATGCAAAAATTAGATATTCATACTTATTATTTTTGTTGTTATAATAATTCAACCATATCATATAACAAACATAATGTATTAGCCATTCCAATCGCTAAATTTCATTCATCATTTACATAACATCATTTAACTTAGTTAGCCTATACAAGCCATTATCAAAACAAGATTATCATTTATACCAAAATAACAGGTTGATAGTGTGATGATTTGCTCCGACCGATCTACAACCTTCGCGAGCTTTGAGCACTATAAAACAGATAAAATAAAACCTAATAATCATATCATGCTTAGTAAGCTCGTATAACAGAAATTAAACTTACCCATTACATTAAATATATTAACTGTGCTTAGCCCATTTTGCCCGGGCCCGTGAAAACCAAAAAATAAAAAATAAAATAACAAAAAAAAAAAACAATGTTCAATAAACAGTCCATGTACAACCAGAACCCAAAACCAATTAACAGCAGCCCAATTACAAACCACTAAACTACCCGAGCCCACTTACAGACCCAATACCTAAACTAACTCAGACCATAAACTAACCCATACCCAGACCCAAAATCTACACGACCTATAGGGGCCTAAAAACTTAAACAATTTCACTGGCCTAGGGTTTCTGAAACCCTTGGCGCCGCAAGCTTCGCCCCAGCCTCGCGCCGCAATCAGCTCCTTGCACCCCATCAGCCCTCGATCACGCCGCCATCAACGCGCACGAACCCCGCACCATCGCCAAAATCCTCGTCGATCACTTACAAGAAAAGGAAAGACGGCAGCAAAACAAACATGGCAACATTTTTATTTCTTTTTTTTTATTTTTACTTCGAAGGCTATAAAAGCCTTACAAAAATCTGTAATAGGTACCAATAAATAGATAGAAAAGGAAGAAATACACAAACAGATATATACACAAATATTCAGATATCAATAAAAAAACAACAGAGGTGATTTCCTAAGTTATTCTATTCTTTTTATTTTTTATTTTTATCTATATATTTTTTATACACGAGCACTGCTTTAAAAAAAATAACAAGGGTGCGAGTTAACCTTTCAAACGGCGCTGAAAATCTGAGATTTGGTCTCCAACCACCATACTTGGTGGCGTGTGAGGCGCGTGGGGGGTGATGGCCCGGAGGGTTAACAATCGGAACCCAGACGAGCATTCAGAGGGTTTTCGAATTTTTTTTTTAAAAACAGGGTGCCAAATGAATTTTTGTTCTGAAAATTGGCATATATAGCATTTTAAAAATGACGTCATTTAATGAAAGGATCTGCGTGTTGACCCGATATCCAGGGAAGGATCCGTTCGTTTTTATTAAAAGGGCTAATTGCTATTTTGGTCCTTCCGCTATTTTAATTTGTTTAAATTAAGTTCAATTTGAATTTTTTTATTTTTATAATTTAGCCCTGAAATTTTCTTTCTATTTCAATTAAGTCCTCGGGCTCCTTAAAGGCTAAGATCAAAACGTCGTCGTTTTTAAAATTTGACATAATTGCCGTTTTAGCCCCTATAGTATGACACGCATTTTTTATTTAGTTCATTTATATGTATTTTTATTTGCTATTTAGTCCTCTTTTCTTTATTTATTATTTTATTTTATTTTATTTTATTTTTAAATTTCTCTATTACTATATTTAATTATTTTATCATATTAAAATATTATATTATTTTCCTATTTATATATTAATTTTGTATAAAATTCATATATTTTTTATGTATTAACCTTATATATATATTTAATTATTATTATTTATTTGGTTCAATATTATTTATATTATATGTTATTTTATAATTTGTATATTATTTATTACATTATACATTTTTTAAAATTTTTTTATATTATATAGTATTATGTTATATTATATATTACTCCTAAAGTTTTATTTTACATAAAATTTATTTATATTATCTAACATATTTTATTTATATTGTTTATATTATGTATGTAATTTTATGATTAATATATTATATAATTTTTTATCTAAAAATATTTTATACTATTTACTAATTATTTTTATATGTAATCATTTATATATGTATTAAATTATTAAATTATATATATAAGTATTTATTTTAGTTTTTATTTTTATTTAATTATTAAATTATATATATTTATTATAAGTTTTTTTTACTTTAAATTTTTTTTATTTATATATATATATTAGATCATTTTAAAAATCATCACATTCTTTTATTTTTTTATATTTTTTTATTTTTTTAATGTTTAAATATATTATTCCCATTTCATTTGATTTTGTTATTTCGTGAAAGTTTTAATTTATTTTATATGTTTATTTATTTATGTCCTTTTTAATCGTTATTCTTGCTTCACATAGTTCTTTATATATTCATTCATGTTATATTCTTTTATTATTGTTAGTATAAGTTATTGATATGTAGAATTGCTATTAAATATATATGTTGTAATGTATTCATGCAATGTTTTACTCAAACCATTTTTCTATAAAAGCTCATTTTAAATTGACGCATTTATTTCAAATAATTTTAAAAAATAAGGTGATACTTAATATTTGGGACTTTGAGAAAATTTGTACCCTAACTCACTGGGTTTCGATTTTTATCGTTGAACTTAAAGTATTAAGTACCTTTTAAAAAAAATTCATAAATTTCCAAATAAAAACTTATTCTCGGAAATTCAAAACGTTGTATCCTAACTTACTGGATATGATGTTTTGTGTTTCGAGATAAGAATCTTCTACAAATAAAGGCGAGCCTAACATCGAAGTCATGAAATGTTATATCCTAACTTACTGGATATAACATTTTATTTCTTTGAAATAGGTAAGTTTTGGTTTTCTTTCTAATAAAATGATCATATTTTGTAATTTTTCAAATTTTCAACATTCGGACATGATTTTATAAATTTGGTACCAGTTTTTGGGCGCTATGAGGGTGCTAACCCTTCCTCATACGTAACCGACTCCCGAACCCGTTTTCTTTTATTTCATGGACCAAAATCAATGTTTTAAAATAAAATGTTTTACAAGGTGATCCAATCACACCTAAGTAAAAAGGGATTGATGGCGACTCTATTTCCATTTTTTTAAAGTCGATCCCCGTTTTTTCAAAGGCATTTTAAAAATGGTTTCGACAGCTTGGCGACTCCACTGGGGACAATAAGAGAGTCAAGCCATAAAATCGAAAAAATCATGTCCTATTGTCGAATTTAAAAATCTGGTTTAAAAATTATGATCCTTTTTTTTTTATTATTGCATGTGGTTCTATTTTTATAAAATATCTCTGCATTGCATTGCATGATCGTTGTGGTCGTACCCTTAAGTGGAAGCGAGAAGCTACTCTTTCGTGAGGTTTTCACCTCCATGTAGGATAGTGAACCGCTTTTGGATACATCCGTACCTATGTCTTCGTGATATTTTCATCTCCGTGCAGCCATAGGAAAATGTATTCCCCTGAACTGAACTCGGTCAATATGAGCCTATAATGGGTGAGGATCTAGGAATCTGCTAGTTCAGGTACCTTAACCTCAGAGCTAAACCACATATAGAAAACCTAAGTGCTTACCCTAGGAAGAGCTATACCAAACCTTAGCAATTACCCAGATAGGTGATTGATTATTTGCTTTATATTTTACTTCATGTTACTAATTAATTGTGTTTTATTTTGTTGCATGTCATTTTATATTTTAAAGAGGTATCAATTCACGGTCAGTTTCTAAATTAGAAAGCTGGTTACGGAGAATGAATTCCTTGATAAAGTGGAGGACAATGCAACCGTCCGTAGGTGGTCAGAGCAAACACAGTTAAGAAAAGGAGATAGCTTAGCTGAAGGGTACAAATCAGAGCTATGGGACTACACTCGCATCAGTGTGATGCAGAACAGTCTTCAGGAATTGAGAGAGATATGGTATCAGTGGAGTAACGAGGCCAAACATCTATTTTATTGCAGCTATGGGGATTTGTCGTACCTGTTGGACATTAAGGGTAGATGAACATCTGTTTCGAGCCATCTCCCAATATTGGAACTCTGCGTATAGTTGCTTTACTTTCAGAAGAGTTGATTTGGTGCCTACGGTGGAAGAGTATACAAATTTATTGCGTTGTCCGAAGATTCAAGTTGATAAAGCTTACTCGAGGGCTCCTAACGTTCCAACCTTTATGAGGAAACCGATGAATATTACAAGGATGAGCGAACAATGGGTCACAGCCAGAATCAAGCAAAAAGGTGAGTATAAGTGCAAAAAGGTGAGTATAAGTACCGTGTGGTCCTTGGCCCAGGCCATGTTGATTTATTGGAAAGGCCCATTTACTTCGTTTTAAGCCCGTTTTGTGTTCTTTTCATCCTCGGGTGCTTTTCTAGGTATAAGACATAAAAAGAAAGGATTAAAAGCACCTTTTTATATAAAACGAGGCTTAAATCTTTAAAAAGTATATTAAATGTGAGATTAAAATATGTTACTTTTACGGTTTATTAAATACCCCCACACTTAAGCTTTTGCTTGTCCTCAAGCAAAATTCTCAACTTACAATTAAAACGAACTTTCCATGATTCATAATTCCTATCAACAATGCCTTATCCTAATTCATAGATAATTTATGCATGGATAATTCAACTCAAAGATTCCTAAAAATTCAAACGAGATAAGTCATAAATTTGTAGCACGAAAAATATAGGTGTTTCCCTTCATCTAAATAATTACCTTTAATTTAAAATCGACAAGGATTGATATCCTCACAAAAGATTCACTCAAATCACTCAAAAAGTGTTTAAGGGTCAAAATTAAGCACTCATAAGTCAAACATGAAAAGTTAATCCCATAGGCTTGCCTAAAAATCAAATCTCCACCACTGTAAAATGATATGATAAACAGATCAAAAAGTCTTTGTTAGGGTTGTAACGGGGTTAGGGTCAAAGGTGTGGATAAAGGCTGAAATTAGAAGGTTAGAATCAAGATTGAATTGATAAGTTACCTACCTAAAAATTTCTAAGATAATAATTACATCAACTGAAAACAATAAAAAATCCTACTAATACGAGCTTTTCCTTTTAGGAAATAGCCTTTGATTGTGTAAGCTCACTTTCCATATTTACTAATATTGAAAACTTTGAAATTTTTTTTTTAAAGAACAAACTAAATACAAGATAAATTTAACTACCAGAATAATAAACTCAGATAACTGGCTCAAATCAAATCTCGATTAAGGGGTAGTCAAAATAAAGGGTGATAACAAATACAAAGGGTTTTGAGTTAAAATTAGCGGGTAAGTCAACAAAAAGGGTTGTTAGGCTCAACGGGATTCATTAAGGGTTAATTATAAGGGTAGGTTATTTAGTAGAGTAAGTGGGTTAAAACCTAAATGCCTTTATCATATCGGTATATCAAATCATAACTGTGGTCTTGACATGTATAATCGAGGCAAGTTCTAAAATAACAATTCATAGTCGACACACTCATAATCAAGAAGTGAGCATGAAAAAGAATGTATGCTCTGTAAGGCTCAAATTCTCACAAAAATTATGGGTGTTTTTGACATCAACCTTGTAAATCTCAAATTTCAGAATAATATTCAAATTCCGGTTGACAACCTAAAATTTTAATTTTTAGAAAATTAAACTTATCATGGTTGATTTCCTAGTATTCTTCAAATTTAATCATTAATGCACAATTAACTATGACTTATTTCAAAACATATCAATAAAAATCACAAATCATTAGAAATTTCATCTTAATTAATAATATGAGAAAATTACTATAAAACAAGATTAAATTTAGGGATTTGAGAACAATGCAGACAGTTAGGCATTTTTATCCTCAGGGTTTGAGAATAATGAAAAATTAGGCATTTTCTCAGAATAACTATTCACCCCCCCCACACTTAATATGTACATTAACCTCAATGTACAAAGATAGATAATGTCATTTGAAAGATAAATCAAAAGAGAAGGGGGAAGAATTACTCCCTGATTTGTGGATGTTTTCCCGAATGAGTGTCTTCGGTGACGGTGATGGTCAATTGGGATAACGTTCCTGCGCTAGATGAAGAAATTGGGTAGCGCTTTGAGAAGTAGCCAGGCTTTATTAAGACCAAATAAAAATAAACTAAATATATAAATAAAGACAAGAAAGAGAAAGAGAAATAGACTAAGAAGGAAAATAAACTAAGGCTAGAGATAAAGGGGCTTGAGAATCCTTATTGGTAGGTGATTCACGAGGTGGGTGTGACTTCTAAGGCGACGGAGGTGCAGGCGGTGGCGAAAATGGCGTGATTTCCAAGCAGCCTTTAGAACCTGACATTAAGAAACTAAAACAAAATAAAATAAATTAAGTATAAGATAGTCAAAAAGAAGGAAAATAAAGAAAAAGATAAATATGAAACGAAAGGTAAATGGTCTCATAGGTCCTTGGCTTGGTGTTGAGACGAAGCTGTCGGCAAGAACTCATGTTCTTTGTTAAGGGGCCTATGCCTAGCTTTCTCCATTTTTTTGGCATGGTGTTGGCTTGCTCAAGGATCTATAGCCTTAATAAGTGGAGAATCTGAGATGAAGAAGAGTGAAGAACAAAGAAAATAGGGATGAAATCAGATGGGGAAAAGAGAAAGGGGTGAGGGGTTTAAATAGATTCTCAAATGTTCTGCTTTCCCACGGTCGTGGTCCAAGGGTGTGTCGACTTACACGGCCTCCTCACACGGCCGTGTTATAGAGGGTGTTGTCACCCTATGCCCGTGCATGATCCTTCCACGCCCATGCTCTTGATATTTTTCTTGTTAGCACGGGTGTCTGACACGGGCGTGTCTTACCCGTGCTCGATAAGTCAGTAACCTCAGTAATTTCACATGGTTTGTTGCATGGGCGTGTTCTGTCCGTGGTATGGAAGTCGATAGCCTCACATGGTTAGTGCCACGGCCGTGCCATGTTTGTCGGTGCCCGTGTTGAGAGTGGTTGGATCTGTGACGTTGGGGTGGTGGTTGGGCTGACTGCACGGCCTCTGCCCTATCAGGGTGGCAGTTTTGGTGGTCCACACGACCACAGACACGGCTATGTGTAAGGCCGTGTGATCTGGGATTTTGCACTTTTGGGTTAGTTGAAAAAAGGAAAAGAAAAAGAGAAAATAAAATAAAATTGCAAAAAGAAGTAGTGTTAGTACTCGGGTTGCCTCCCGAGAAGCACTCGTTTATAGTCTTAAGCTAGACTTTCCTTATATTTGAAAATTTTAGGGAGGTTTGAAAGTTTGAACATCCTCCCTCATGTCTATATTTTCAGTTTTATGACAAAATTGGAGTCGAGAAGCGTTTACCTTAAAAATGCCAGATTTTGGATTGCTTATCTCGACTATTCCTTGTTGGGAGATATCGTGTACCTCAAGAAGGAGTTTTCTCTTTTCCTTCGAGTTTGTTGTGGTGATGTGAGGCTCGGCTTTTCTAACAGCCCCTGGTCTCTTATTTTACAGTGATTTGATGTCCCCACAAGTTCTTGTGATGGTTCCTCTGGTTTTACATTGTGTGGAGCCGGGTCTTCATTGACTTGTGTTTCCTATTATTCCTTATGTAACCCTAGTTTTTCTTTGAAGTGTGTTTTCCACTCATCTAGGTCATCAATTTGGGTCCTTTGTTCGTCGTAAGTTATTACTCTGTTGGCACTGAACTGAGGATCTGTTTAAACTGTTCTCTTTTTTGGAGGTTCCTGAAAAGAAGGTGAAATTAAATGATTATCGAAAGAATTTTCTTGCTCACCTTGATTCTTTGACGACCTAGCTGAATTGAGGGCTTCAAGACTGATTGAGTCGTCACCTACACAAAATATGAGCTCACCTGTGGCAACGTCAATTTTAGTCTTGGCAGTTGCTAGAAAAGGTCTTCCTAAAATTAAGGGGATTGAATTATCCTCATCCATATCTAAAACAACAAAATCTAATGGGAAAACAAATTTATCAATTTTTACGAGAACATCTTCAATAATGCCCCTAGGGATTCTAACAGTTTTATCCACTAATTGAATACTCATCTTAGTTTGTTTTGGTTTCCCTAGACCTAGTCGCTTAAACAATGTATAAGGCATAACATTTATACTTGCCCCTAAATCAGCTAACGCATTATCAATATTTCAACTACCAATTAAACATGGAATTGTAAGACTCCTTGGATCTTTTTGCTTCTGTGGTAGTCTATTTTGTAACATTGCTGAGCATGTTGCGTTAAGTTCCACGTGGTGCTCTTCATCTATTTTGCGTTTGTTGGTCAAGAGCTGTCTTAAAAATTTCCTCGAGTCTGGCATCTGAAAACTAGCTTCAAGAAGAGGTAAGTTAATATGTAATTTCTTTAAAAGTTTAAGAAACTTACTGAACTACTCCTCTGAATCGTCTTTTTGTAATGCTGCGGGATAAGGTATGTGAGGTTTGTACTCCTTGACTACCGGTTTTGGCTTTTCTTGTACTACCTCTGTTGTACCTTCGTCTATCTTACTTTCTGGAGTTGGGTTGGGTGTACCTATCTCCTTGCTATCCTGAAGTGTGATAGCTTGAATTTGCACCTTAGGATTAATTTCGGTGTTACTAGGTAGGCGTCCCTGCGGTCGTTCTGACATTGACTTTACAAGTTGTTCAACGGCTTTGCTTACTTCCTTGACTGACTTAGCAAGTTCTTCCATTCGGTTTTCATTGATTTTGATTGTTCTATCAGTTTCTTGGATACATTCCTCGATGGTTGGCTTCTTGTCTTATGGATAAGGCTGATTTCGGAAGTTTTGGGGGGGTTGTTGCCTTTGATTTCCTTGATTGCCTTATCCTCCCCACGAAAAATTTGGGTGATTCCTCCAACCTGGATTGTAAGTGTTACTATAAGGATTATTATTAGATCTGAAATTATTACCTATATAGTTCATCTGTTCATCTTCTGCTCCTGGTTGGTAGGGTGGGTACTCAGGATTCGCCACAGTTCCACTAGTGTCGCACTGCATGACTGGATGTATCTGTGAAGAACACAAACTATCAATCTTTTTATTCATCATCTCTAGTTGCGTTGATAGCATGGTTATGGTGTCGACGTTGAAAACTCCTGCCGATTTTGTCAGTTTGGTCCTTGAAGCTTGCCATTGATAGTTGTTTAATGACATCTCTTCGATGAACTCGTAGGTTGCTTCAGGAGTTTTGTTGTTCAGCGTTCCACCGGCGGCTGAATCTATCAGTTGCCTTGTTGAGGGGTTTACTCCGTTGTAGAAGGTTTGGACTTGTAACCACAGGGGTAAACCATGGTGTGGGCACCTCCTCAAGAGATCTTTGAACCTCTCTCAACATCGTATAATGTCTCTAAATTCATCTGCACAAAGGAAGAGATATCATTACGTAATTTGGCCGTTTTGGCCGATGAAAAATATTTTACCAGAAACTTTTCGGTCATTTGATCCCATGTAGTGATTGACCCTCGTTGTAATGAGTTTAACCACTGTTTGGCTTTATTCCTCAATGAAAAAGGGAATAACCGAAGACGAATGGCATCATCAGAAACACCATTTATTTTAAAGGTATCACAGAACTCCAAAAAATTAGCTATATGCATGTTTGGATCTTCGTCCTGCAAACCATCAAATTGGACAAACTGTTGAATCATTTGTATTGTGTTAGCTTTAATTCAAAACTGTTAGCAGTTATAGCAGGCCTAATAATACTAGATTCTACTCCTGTTAAATGCGGTTTCGCATAATCAAACATTGTACGTGGAGCATTTTGATCTCCCACAACGCGTAGTGGTGGGTTGTTTTCGTCCATCCCTTCAGTAGGATTGGATCTAATTTCCTCCTCTCTTTATGTGTAATCTAGGGCTCGCTTGGTTTCCCTGCGATTCCTACGAGCGGTTGCTTCGATATCGCTATCATATACCAAATGTCCTCTCGGATTCCTTCTAGTCATAAACTAGAGGTACCTAGAAAAGAGAAAGGAATAAAAATTAAAAATTAAAATTAGAAAAATTAAAATTTAACCTAAGAAAACAAAAGAAATAAATTGCGAATAAAATAATGGCTAAAGTAATAAAAATAGAGTTTTCTTAATATTTTAGTTCCCCGGCAACGGTGCCAAAAACTTGATCGCTGTGAAATCAGAGTTTTTAAATATTTATAAAAGAATGATCAAACCTGGAGATTAACTCTGACAACGATATTAAGGCAAGTGTACCTATCGAACAGTAGTATAGTTAGGCAAGACCGGATATCGAACCCAAAGGAACTAAAAGTATTAATACTCAGTTTCTTTTTATTAGTTAACTTAACTAAGATAAATGTTGTTTTTTTTTAAACTAAATTGACGACAACTAAACTAAGGAAACAAAGACAAAAAGATGAATTTGAGGATAACTTGAAAAAGACTCAGTTGATTTTTATGATACCTTCGGGAAGAATCCACCTAGACTTCTCTTAATTATTTAACCTTAAATTATATGATTTCTTTTACTTAGCTTGATCCGTGAGACCCCCTAACCTATGCTAAACCCTCTCTCGAGGTGAATAATGTCTAATCCTAGGTTAATTAGTGGAACTCTCGTTCACTTATAATAACCCCCTAGGAAAGCAGTAAATCGATCAATGGATTCCCATATTAGGTTTCACCCTAATTCGACAAAATCTCGTAACCCTATCTCTAGGCGCCCGATCAACTCCACTTAATTATGTTAGATCTACTCTTAAGCAGGGTCTATTCCTCCTCTACCTAAGCACATTGGATTTGGATTGAGAAACATAATTAAGAACAAACTAAGTAATTTATCATATAACTTAAAAATCAAATAATAAAATCTGTCTAGGTTTCATCCCCCTTCAGGTATCTGAGGGGTTTAGTTCATAATGTAAAAAGGAAACATCACAAGAGAAAAGATAAAACAAAACATAATAAAAATCCTAAAACTCCCTGATGGGACTGAAGGAGAATTCTGCCATTTTGAGTATAATTCCGGCTTCTTGGAATGAATCAACTGGCTAACCTCACGTTACTCCCTAACTCTGACCTTCTTGGCTTGGCTCCTTGGCCTAGCTTTCGCTCCCCTTCAAAGGTGGTACTTAGGGTATATTTATAGGCTCTTGGAATGCGATTCTTTCTCCCGAAGTATCCTTTTTCGACTGAAATTGCTCTTTCTAGCGACAGAGGCACGGCCATATCACACGTCCATGCAAATTGAGACCTGACCATGTTCAGATTTCTGCTTTGGCACGGTCGTGTACGGTGGTGATGAGGCCGTGCTCCAGGTGTTCGTCGAGACACAACCGTGTGGTCCTTGACCCAGGCCGTGTTGATTTCGTGGAAAGGCCCATTTACTTCATTTTAAGCCCGTTTTGTGTTCTTTTCATCCTTGGGTGCTTTTCTGGGTATAAGACATAAAAAGAAAGGATTAAAAGTACCTTTTTATATAAAACAAGGCTTAAATCTTTAAAAAGCATATTAAATGAGGAATTAAAAGATGTTACTTTTACGGTTTATCACACGTGCTAAATCAAAGAAAATGGATCAAAGATTGGAACAATTCCAAATAGACAAGCAAGACCAGATGCAAGAGCAAATGGCAAAACTCCAACAAGAGATGAGGGACCAAATGTTAGAGGCTCAAAGGAACATGATGACTTAAATGGCCCAGATGCTGAGTGGAGCAATGGATAAGGGAAAGGGTCTCATAGTTAACACTAAAGACAATGAGGATTTTCCTAGGGGATTCACTCCACCACACGTGCAAACACAACCTGAGGAATATCCCAAAAGACCACCTGTCACAATTAGGCCTCAGCAAGGGCAAGCTGACACTGGAGTGCCCATGAATTTTTAAGTTGGCACAGGATCCAACCGAGGGGATAACCCTGCTAATCCTGTTTTTGCTGACCTAGACATAGCAGAGAGAGAGGGGATCAGAATTGAATCTTCAAGACAGTTGGAAGATCGCTGTAGATGGTTGGAAGAAAAAATTCAAGGCTTTGGAAAATGTCGACCATCACCATGGTATTGATGCAAAGGACTTAAGTTTGGTCCCAATCTGGTGCTTCCTCATAAATTCAAGATGTCAGAATTTGATAAGTACAATGGGACTAGTTGCCCTGAAACTCACATCACTATGTTCTGTAGGTGGATGAATGGTTACATGAACAATGATCAACTTTTGATTCATTGTTTTCAAGACAGTTTAGTGGGGGCAACATCCAGGTGGTACAATCAACTCAGCCACGCTAATATTAGCTCCTGGAGAGACTTAGCCCAAGCCTTCATGAAGCAATATAATCATGTTACAGACATGACGCCTGATAGAACCATGTTGCAAAACATGGAAAAGAAATCGAATGAAAGCTTCAGGCAATATGCACAAAGATGGAGGGAAGTTTCCATGCAAGTTCAACCACCTCTCCTAGAGAAGGAAACCACTATGCTGTTTATCAATACTTTGAAGGCACCATTTATCACTCATATGATAGGAAGCACTACCAAGAGCTTTACGGATATAGTAATGGCAGGCGAAATGATAGAAAATGCCATAAGGGGTGGCAAAATTGAAGCGAGAGAAACCACTAGGAGACCTTCTCCTAGGAAAAAGGACAATGAGGTAAATAATATGAGTACATACAACAAAGGGTACTCAAAGGCAATTACTGTGAGCCAGCCGAAAGTAGTTACTGCTGGGCAACAAGGGTCGACAAGACAAGAATCAGGCCCAAGGCAAAATTCAGAAAAGCTCCAATTTACGCCAATCCCAATGACGTACAAGGAGCTATATCAAAGTTTATTCGATGCACACGTAGTGTCCCCATATTATCTACAGCCCTTACAACCCCCATATCCTAAATGGTATGACTCAAACGCTTAATGTGATTACCAAGCAGGAATAGCAGGGCATTCGATAGAAAATTGCACTACTTTCAAAAAGGTAGTTGAGAGGCTCATCAAGATGGGGATTGTCAAGTTTGATGATACACCCAGTGCAGAAAACCCATTACCCAACCATGGAGATAAGGGGATAAATGCAATTGGAGAGGATGTTGTGAGAAAGACTAAAGGGGATATATCAGAGGTGAAAACTCCGTTGAGAATGGTGTGGAAAGAAATGGTAAGAAAAGGAATGATATTATCCGATTCTTTAAAAAGATGTGAAGAACTAAGGAACTACTGTAAGTTCCACAAAGTTGAAGGACATAAGATCCAAGAATGTGCTGAGTTTAGGGTCTTGGTGCAAAGCCTTATGGACAATAAAGAATTTGAGTTTTGTGAAGAAGGCTCAGAGGGAGGAAATATATGTGCAACTGAAGAAGAATTGACAAAGCAAAAAGTCAATTATCCGAGGATCATAATTTCTCGACCGAGAAATACAGAAGGCAGAGCACAAATTGCGCCTAAAATTGTAAACCAGAAACATGTTTCCTTTCCTTACAAGGATAACAAGATGGTACCATGGAATTAGATTGTAATGTGACGACGCCGAGAGTGGAAAAATCAGCTTGTACTTCTAAGGAGATTCAAAATAAAGGATTTTACACACGAAGTGGAAAGTGTTACGACTCGGTAAAAGTCATAACAGAACCGGCAAGGTCAAAGACTGTGGCAGTTAAACTAGAGAAAGGACCTGGCGCCCTTATTAACGAACCTATGAAGGAGAAAGAGGCTAAAGAATTTTTAAAATTCTTGAAGCACAGTGAATACAGCGTGGTAGAGTAGCTGCGCAAGCAACCGGCTCGCATATCGGTGCATAGCGTGGTAGAAGTACATCGTGAGGCTTTGATGAAAGTACTGAATGAGACTTACGTTACTAAAGATACATCTGTCAATAAACTTGACCGATTAGTTAGTAACATAAGTGCTAATAACTTTATTTCCTTCAGTGACGATGAAATTTTACCTGAGGGTATGGGATCAACCAAGGCCCTACACATAACTACTCGTTGTATCGAATATATTTTACCGAGCGTACTAATCGATAATGGATCAGCCTTGAATGTCTTACCATTGTCGACACTAAAGAGGTTGCCGATAGACAGTTCTCACATGAAGACATGCCAGAACATAGTGAGAGCATTTGATGGCACCGAGAGAAGAGTGATGGAAAGAATCGATATACCATTGCAGATTGGGCCAAACACGTATGAAGTGAATTTTCTGGTGATGGATATCAAGCCCTCGTACAATTGCTTGCTAGGAAGGTCCTAGATTCATTCGGCAGGAGTAATGCCCTCATCGTTGCACCAAAAATTGAAGCTGGTGACAAAAAATTGGCTAGTTACTATAAACGCGGAGGAGGATATCATAGCGACTGTTACCAACGACACGCCATATTTAGAGTCAAATGAAGAAGCAACTGAATGCTCTTTCTGATCTTTAGAGTTCGTGAACGCGACATTTATCTTAGAGGGGAATGAAGTTCCTGTACCTAAGATATCCAAGACCACGAGGATGGGCTTGCAAATGATGGTAGGAAATGGAGCCCTTCCAGGAAAAGGACTAGGCAGACATCTCCAAGGGGAAGTTCAAATGCCGATGCTGAAAGAGAAGAATAACCGTTTTGGCTTGGGTTTCAGGCCAAATGCTAAACAAAGGAAGAAAGAAATCGAAAAAAAGCAAGAAAGAATGAGAGCACGGTTGAATGGGGAAGAAGTCCAGTGGGAATCGATGACATTCCTCCACATATCCCAGACCTTTATATCCGGAGGGATAATTCACCCTGAGAGAGGGTTATTGGAAGGTCCTCACATTAATGCCATACACGATAAAGGAATTGAACAAAGAAACCTGTTGGGCATTCGCCCTTATGAACCTGGAAGCGTTTTGAACAATTGGACTGCAGAGGAACTTCCTGTAGTTTTTAGAGATTATACAGAGTAATATTCAGAACACTCTTGTTGTTTTTTAGCCTAGGAACAATAAGATTTCTTTTCTGAAATAGGCTCGTGTTCAGAAATTGTTGTTTTAATAAAATATATTTTTGATAAAATAAAAAAAAAGGGAGAGGCCAAGGTGAAAACCCACAAAGGGCGCCTTGAGACCAAAGGGATTTTGAGTTGAAAACCCGAAAAGGGCGGCTTACATTCTGAATAGACACGCAGTCATCTTGCTACACTTGAATCAACAATGAAATGAAGAATGTTGCATATCGAGGCATCAACAAAATACTTTGGGGTCTTCTAAACACATGTTGAGCTCAAAGCAATCTTCATAAAGTTTGTATATAGAAGCTCAATCGGCGATATCTAGGGCATCTGATCTTTGTCCTATTCATTTTACTATCTTTAGATTCTTTTTTTTTCGCAAAGATATATTCCTGGTTAATTTTCTTTATATTTTTTATAATTCTTTTAACTCTTTTTGAAATCAATTTATTTGTTACCCATTATTCATAAATGTATTACATTGAAATAATGATTGACGAACTAATAATTTCAGAAAAAGAAGTTCTACATATTACTTTGGAAATTTCTAGATAAGAAAATGAACCAAAACAGGACAATTGTTTAGAATTTCCATGTGCATAGAAATATTTGAGAAAGAAGAGTCTGGATAGAGACTATTTTTCTGAATTCTTTTTTGGACAAAATAATGAGTTGATATGATGAAAGTAAGTGATGCCATCAAGTCATAACATTCGAGGAATGGTGTGACGAACTAAGAAACCCTGAATTGTGGTGGAATGGGTTGAATTCGAAATAAACCCTATACCTTAAAAATTGCAGGTGGTTTAGATTGAAAAAGTTTCAACTCACATTGTGGTAGGATGATACAAGTCTTGTATTATCAAGATTCAAGCGGAGTTGATTCAGAAATTACAATGGGGCAAGCTTGTTGAGTAGAACATGATTGATAAATAAGAATGAAGAAAAATGAGTGATAACACCTAGTGTAGGAATCATACTCATAACATTTTTGTATCATAGCAAATTTCATTAGGAGCATTTGATTCATTCCGATCATTCCATCCTAATCCTAATCCTTTAAAAGGAATCATTTTCATGACATGTTACATGTAGCTAGAAGCATTTGATTCATTCTGATCATAGCATCTTAGTCATGTGACATAAACATATGGAACCGAGTCTACAGGACATATCCCTCAGTGGACGGTGTAGCAATATTGGTGAATTTGCAGATCTCATCTTCCTGAAGTTGTAGGAAGCAGATTGAAGACACTTTTAGTCTTGTCTCCCTGAAGTTGCAGTGGAGTAGATTGAAGACAGAAGATCTCATCTTTCTGAAGTTGCAGGAAGCAGATCGAAGACACTTTCAGTCTTATCTCCCTGAAGTTGCAGCGGAATAGACTAAAGACAGAAGATCTCATCTTCCTGAAGTTGCAGGAAGCAGATCAAAGACACTTTCAGTCTTATCTCCCTGAAGTTGCAGCGGAATAGACTAAAGACAGAAGATCTCATCTTTCTGAGGTTGCAGGAAGCAGATCGAAGACACTTTCAGTCTTATCTCCCTGAAGTTGTAGCGGAGTAGACTAAATACAGAAGATCTCATTTTCCTGAAGTTGCAAGAAGCAGATTGAAGACACTTTCAGTCTTATTTCCCTGAAGTTACAGTGGAGTAGACTAAAACACAGAAGATCTCATCTTCTTAAAGTTGCAGGAAGCAGATCGAAGACACTTTTAGTATTATTTCCCTGAAGTTGCAGTGGAGTAGACTAAAAGACAGAAGATCTCATCTTCTTGAAGTTGCAGGAAGCAGATCGAAGACACTTTCAGCCTTGTCTCACTGAAGTTGCAGCTAAGTAGACTGAAGATAACAGATCTCATCTTCCTGAAATTGCAGGAAGCAGATCAAAGGCACTTTCAGCCTTATCTCCCTGAAGTTGCAGTGGAGTAGACTGAAGATAGCAGATTTTGTCTCCCTAAAGTTGCAGTGGAGCAAATCAAAGACAGAAGATCTCATCTTTCTGAAGTTGCAGGAAGCAGACCAAATACACTTTCAGCCTTATCTCTAGTTGCAGCGGAGTAGACTGAAGACAAAAGATCTCATTTTCCTAAAGTTGCAGGAAGTAGATCAAAGGCATTTTCAGCCTTATCTCCCTAAACTTGCAACAGAGTAGACTGAAGACAGAAGATCTCATTCTTGAAGTTACAAAAAGCAGATCGAAAACATCAGATCTTGACTCCCTGAGTTTGCAGTGGAGCAGATCAAAAGATAGCAGATTTGGCATTCCTTAAGTTGCAGGAAGCAAATCGAAGACATCAGATTTTGTCTCCCTAAGTTTGCAGCAGAGCAGATCGAAAAATAGTGGATTTGACATTCCTGAAGTTGCAGGAAACAGATTGAAGATGCTAGTCTGATCTCCCTGAAGTTGCAGTGGAGCAGATTAAACTATAATGGATACTGCCTTTCTGAAGTTGCAGAGTGAAGCAGATTGAAGCTATCAAACTTATTGAAATCAAGATGAAGTTCCAAATACTGTTGAAGTTGCAGTGGAGTTGGAAGCCATTTGAAGAAGACAAGGACCAAGAAGTCAAGGCTTGGCAAAGACCGGGCAAAATTGGTCCTTTTATAGTCTTTGCTCTATTTTCATTACACGACAATGAGCAAAGAGAGGCAGCTGTAGTTAGCCTATTTTGCCCGGGCCCGTGAAAACCAAAAAAAGAAAATAATAAAAATAACAAAAAAAAAAACAATGTTCAATAAACAGTCCATGTACAACCAAAGCCCAAAACCAATTAACAGCAGCCCAATTACAAACCACTAAACTACCCGAGCCCACTTACAGACCCAATACCTAAACTAACTCAGACCCTAAACTAACCCATACCCAGACCCAAAATCTATACGGCCCATAGGGGCCCAAAAACTTAAACAAATTCAGTGGCCTAGGGTTTCTGAAACCCTAGGCGCCGCAAGCTTTGCCCCAGCCTCGCGCCGCAATCAGCTCCTTGCACCCCATCAGCCTTCGATCACGCCGCCATTAATGCGCACGAACCCCGCATCATCGCCAAAATCCTCGTCGATCACCTGCAAAAAAAGGAAAGACGGCAGCAAAATAAACATGGCAACATTTTTATTTCTTTTTTTTTTTATTTTTATTTTGAAGGCTATAAAAGCCTTACAAGAATTTGTAATAGGTACCAATACATAGAGAGAAAAGGCAGAAATACACAAATAGATATATACACAAATATTCAGAGATCAATAAAAAAAACAACAGAGATGATTTCCTCAGTTATTCTATTCTTTTTATTTTTTATTTTTATCTATATATTTTTTATACACAAGTATTGTTTTAAAAAAATAACAAGGGTGCGAGTTTACCTTTCAAACGGCGCTGAAAATCTGAGATTTGGTCTCCGACCACCATACTTGGTGGCGCGTGAAGCGCGTGAGGGGTGGTGGCCCGGAGGGTTAACAATCGGAACCCAGACGAGCATTCAGAGGGTTTTCGAATTTTTTTTAAAAAACAGGGTGCCAAATGAATTTTTGTTCTAAAAATTGGCATATATAGCATTTTAAAAACGACGTCGTTTAATGAAAGGATCCGCGTGTTGACCCGATATCAAGGGAAGGATCCGCGCATTTTTATTAAAAGGGCTAATTGCCATTTTGGTCCTTTCGTTATTTTAATTTGTTTAAATTAAGTTCAATTTGAATTTTTTTTATTTCTATAATTTAGCCCTGAAGTTTCCTTTCTGTTTCAATTAAGTCCTCGGGCTCCTTAAAGGCTAAGATCAAAACGTCATCGTTTTTAAAATTTGGCATAATTGTCATTTTAGCCCCTACAATATGACGCGTATTTTTGATTTAGTTTATTTACATGTATTTTTATTTGCTATTTAATCCTCTTTTCTTTATTTATTTTTTTATTTTATTTTATTTTTAAATTACTCTATTACTATATTTAATTATTTTATCATATTAAAATATTATATTATTTTACTATTTATATATTAATTTTGTATAAAATTCATATATTTTTTTATGTATTAACCTTATATATATATTTAATTATTATTTATTTGGTTCAATATTATTTATATTATATGTTATTTTATAATTTGAATATTATTTATTACATTATACATTTTTTTAAAAAAATTATATTATATAGTATTATGTTATATTATAAATTAAATTTTATTTTATATAAAATTTATTTATATTATCTAACATATTTGATTTATATTGTTTATATTATGTATGTAATTTTATGATTAATATATTATATAATTTTTTATCTAAAAATATTTTATACTATTTACTAATTTTTTTTATATGTAATCATTTATACATGTATTAAATTATTAAATTATATATATAAGTATTTATTTTAGTTTTCTTATTTTTATTTAATTATTAAATTATATATATTTATTATAAGTGTTTTTTTACTTTAAATTTTTTTATTTATATATATATATTAGATCATTTTAAAAATCATCACATTCTTTTTTTTTTTTTAATGTTCAAATATATTATTCCCATTTCATTTGATTTTCTTATTTCGTGAAAATTTTAATTTATTTTATATGTTTATTTATTTATGTCCTTTTTAATCGTTGTTCTTGCTTCACATAGTTCTTTATATATTCATTCATGTTATATTCTTTTATTATTGTTAGTATAATTTATTGATATGTAGAATTGCTATTAAATATATATGTTGTAATGTATTCATGCAATGTTTTACTCAAACCATTTTTCTATAAAAGCTCATTTTAAATTGACGCATTTATTTCAAATAGTTTAAAAAATATAAGGTGATATTTAATATTTGGGACTTCGAGAAAAATTGTGCCCTAACTTATTGGGTTTCGATTTTTATCGTTGAATTTAAATATTAAGTATCATTTTTTTATAAAAAATCATAAATTTCCAAATCAAAACTTATTCTCGGAAATTCAAAACGTTGTATCCTAACTTACTGGATATGATGTTTTGTGTTTCGAGATAAGAATCTTCTTCAAATAAAGGCGAGCCTAACTTCGAAGTCATTAAATGTTATATCCTAACTTACAGGATATAACATTTTATTTCTTTGAAATAGGTAAGTTTTGGTTTTCTTTCTAATAAAAGGATCATATTTTGTAATTTTTCAAATTTTCAACATTCGGACATGATTTTATCAATTTGGTACCAATTTTTAGGCGCTATGAGGGTGCTAACCCTTCCTCATACGTAACCGACTCCCGAACCCATTTTCTTTTATTTCGTGGACCAAAATCAATGTTTTAAAATAAAATGTTTTACAAGGTGATCCAATCACACCTAAGTAAAAAGGGATTGGTGGAGACTCCATTTCCATTTTTTTTAAGTCGATCCCCGTTTTTTCAAAAGCGTTTTAAAAATGGTTTCAACATTAACCATACAATACATGATTTCCATCAATTTGGCAAATTGCCTATTCACACACACTCAACCAATATGTTAGTCACAAATATACCAATATGCATAGATGAGCTCATCATGCCATATGCATATTTTATCCGTTGAATCATTGAATTTCCGATGGATATTTCAAGTAGTACACTCGAGGTGTACAATTCCATTGTTCGTCAATTCATGCCCAGTAGTACCTTATAGGTACACTCTCGAGCCACATATCACACAGCAGAATTACCAGTCCAAGCTAAATTCTAGTTGTAACATATACTCTAAGGCCTTTGTCGGATTACCAGTCCAGGCTAAATCCTTTATATGACAAAGAATTCCCATAAAGTCCAATCTGGATTACCAGTCTGGGCTAAATCTAGTCAATTAGGATTACCAGTCCAGGCTAAATTCTAATTGAAACATATACTCGAGAGACTCATTTCGAATTACCTGTTCGGGCTAAATCCATTCTGCAACACATGCAGTTTTATCAAGCAAATCACCTTTATCCATCGGAATTCAATATTCATACAAAATTTTAACCCTTTTCAATAAATTTCCATCATATACCATTTCTTCTATTACAATTTCCATACATTTTATATATACAATCTCATAAAACATGTTCAATGTAATATAACATTCAAAACAACACATTTCTATGTTCATTTAAGTTATACGAACTTACCTCGATATTTGTTCGTATTTGAAAATCTACTAACCCGAGACTTTATCTTTTCATAGATCTAACTCTTTGCTTGACTTTTCCGGATCTATATAAATGAATTTAATCATCATTTCAACCCATTTCATATTCAATTGAACTTAACCTATATTCTGGGCAAAAGTACCATTTTGCCCTCATACTTTTCATAAATTTCAATTTCGTCCCTAGGCTTGGAAATTGAAATTCATGAAATTTAATCCCTATTCCAAGCATAATCAAAATTCTAATATAACTTTTACAACACATGTATTTTCTAAATTTTAGAATTTTTCCATGGGTTTTACTATTTTTCAATTTAGTCCCTAAATCAAGTTTCCATCAAATTTCCCTTTATAAAAGTTGTTTATCTATCAAAAACTTTTCATTTCTACCAAAAACTTTTAAATTTCAGCATGTTCATCCATGGAAAATTTCCTACACCTTGATATTTTTTTTCAAATTAACCCCCTCAAATAGAGAAATTAAGCTTCCCCGATCTCAAAATATAAAAATTACTAAAAACGGGACATAAAAACTTACCAATTTATGCATAGAAAGCTTGTTTTCCCTCTCCTAGGGTTTCCATTGATTTTAAGTAGAAAAAGATGATATAAAATGATGATATTTCATTTTAATTTAATTATTATCCTTTTAATTTTTCCCATTTCCAATTTAGTCCTTAACCTTTTCTAATTTTTCCATGGATGATTCACCAAAAATATCTACATATTTTTCATCAATGGTCTAATTACCATTTAAGGACCTCAAGTTTTGAATTCCATAGCTATTTAATCCTTATAGCTACTAGAATTCAAGTTTAACATTTTATGCAATTTAGTCCTTTCTAGAATTAAGCACATAATTGGTAAAATTCTCATGCAACCTTTCTACCACATTATCAATCATAGTATTAAAATATTTTATCTTTTTGGCTCGGATTTGTGGTTACAAAACCACTATTCCGACTTCACTGAAATTGAGCTGTTACAGAATATGTTTATATATGAACCAACTTAGTGGTTATTTAATGACTAAAATAATGCTCTCCTTCACGCGTAGGGGGTACAAATCCAAACTCGCCAAGGTTGGAGGCACACATATACGATGTGAGCGACGCGAATTGTCCAGATCAGTAGGGCCCGTTTAGGCCTACAGATATTTTAACCCAATATGTAATTTTATTTTCCTCAACAGAGCTTATCTCTTCAAATTCTATTTGGAATTAAAAGGACAAATTGATATTAATGGCTCCTTAGTTCACGGACGTTATTGGCTCCATTAGTCAAAATTTCCAAAACAATTTGAAATTTATTTAAAACCAAATAATTTGCAGGAAAAGATATACACAAAATTTTTTCAAAATTTCGAGATCTTTTCCCTGCCTATTTCAAACTTTTTTTCGGTGATAAAAGAAAGCAAGGCTACAGTTCATTGATCATTGCAGTCATGCTACTGTCATGCTCATCTCATTGTTGTATCCTGGGAGATAGTCGATCAGCGTTTCTCCAGCACCAAAGGAGCGACCAAATTTGTCTTAAGGAAACTGTGAAAATAAGCCTCAACTACCATTCAGTTTTTTCCTGCCTACCTATAACATTTCAATCAAGTTTTTATTTCTGTTTTCAGATTATATATATATGTATGTATATGTATATGTATATATATCTATATTGTTCTGGTTCTATCTTGAGATTTAAATAAATATTTTACATTATTGTTTATTTCACTAACGTGTGTGCATCAATTCGCACTTTATCACTCACCAAGTATAGAGATCTCACCTTTGTACCTAAAAACTAGAACATTCGCGTCCAAATCCTCCCCTAAGAACTTGGGTAGTAAACATTCAACAATGTTTACAATTGAGCTTGCACTCTCTCACAAAAACAATTCCTCAAATGAACATATTAGAATACACTTAATAAGCTCTCATACATAACCTAAACAAAACTCAAAGCATATATCAATTTCGGCTTGCTAACATAAAATCTAAGTGAATACATAGTAACTCATTGAAAATAGCTATTACAAAACATAAACATTAAAAGCATAATCAATTGGAGATTTGTTCTCCAAATTCAACAATGTAATCTTAATCGAATCTCCACATTCAAAGGGTTGAATTGATGCACTCATATTCAATCCAATCTTTAAAAGCCAATCATCAGTTTCCATAGATAGACCATAGTATCTTCAATATAATAACAATATTAACATGTCCAAAGATCTTATTCATTAAATTGTCAACTTAAATATGACAAGTATTTAAACTGCCTTAATGGCTACTTAAAGTGTTAATTTCATTTTTCACATCTTATCTCAACAACTTTGAAATTTGGTCACCTCATTTAAATGAATGACTTTTCTTAATTGTAATTTACTACTTTTTATGCCAAGTTTCTAAATACTATAATAAATCCTTGTTCAAGTAGAAAGTGATCTAACTCATAAACAGTTCTACCAATAATCAAAATACAGTAAATAAAACTTATCTTTCAGCCCAAACTCACAAGAGATGTATGGTTGAGTGTTGGGCCTAAAGTGCAATTCAGACAGACCTAACGTACAGAGATGTGAGGTTCTTCTTAGCCTAAGAATGTGTTGTCAGCTTTACTATCGCTCAAGCATTTTTTCATAGGAGTGAGTGATGCCCAATTTCATAATTATGAACTCATTTTTAATGTGGCCTCTCATTTTTATTTTCCTGGAATAAAGGGAAAAGAAAAGGAATAATCTCCATTGATTTCCATTCCAAATTACAATAGCGGGCCAAAGCCAATGAATTTCTATTATAAGAATCAAAGATTAGGCGTATAAGTATCAAGCTATAAAGTTTTACCAATACCATTCAATTTTTTAAGTCCTAAAAAAGCTTAAGCCAATTATATATATATCTCAATACGTGAATGAGAGACCAAAATGTCGAGAATCATGTGATACCCAAGGGTTGGTTTTTTTTCTTTTCATAATAAAAATTCAAATTTAATTTTTTAAAATTCTTACTTTTAATTTTGTTATTAATTCGAGATATCGTTAATTTAATCAATTGATTTTTAGCTCTATTGGTATGAGTATTGTTGTCAATACAGGAGAACATAAGTTCGGATGCGTTAAAACGTATTATCTTCCTATTTATGGGTTGTGAGCTATAATTAGAACCTATATATTTTTTATTTTTTATTTTTTTTCAAAGATAATTTTTTATACATTTAAAGATTCATATTCATCTGATAAAATAAAATATGTGGCGAGGGTGGTGATAATAATGGTGGGTTTAGATATGAGAATGTCCCTTTCTTTGCCTTTTTTTTCATTAAAGCCATTTTGAATGTCTCTGTACCATCTTCCTTTTTTTGGTTCTCTTTCATTAAGCTTAGTATATAAACCATCTACTTAATATATATATATATATATTGTAAGCATACACACATCTACTTAGGTCTTAATCTTCTCTAGAAGACCTGAAAAAAGAAATATATATATATTTTTTTGAGAAAATTTATAAAAATATATTATAAAACATAACTAAGGATGCATTTAATTTTAAACACTAGATTGCCAAATCTGCCAGCTTTTGTGAATGGGGGCAGAAAAGTACCTTATGCCTCTCTTCGATGATATATATTTATTGTACAAAGAAAAAGATCATTGTTTCTCAACTTTATTCAATTTTATAAAGCTTCTTTATTATTATTTTTTTCATTCTTTGTCGTATTTATATTGTTATTATTTTATAATTTCTCTATACGCATTGGACGTGCATCCTTTACATGCGGACCTTAATTAGGCAGCACGTAACTAATCATGACAACTTTTTTCCTTTTGACACTTTACCAAAAATATTTTCTGCTTCCATAAAAAGTGAAAAATAACTAGAAAATAATCCTTTTTTCGTAATTAATTTATTTTTTTGAAGAAGTAAGTCATTTATGTATATTTAATAATATAACAAATTATTAATATAATTATATGTACTACTACAATATCATTTTAATAATATATTATTAAAAATATTTATATTAATATTTCAAAAATAAAAATACATTACAATTTATTATTTTATAATATAAAATATGATTATTTTAATTATATAAATATGAGTATTTGTTTAAATCATACTTAACTTCATTCATCCCCTCCATTTTCAAAGTGTCATTATACACTCTCATATATGTAATATACGTAATTTAAACTATTTGTTATTCAAATTACTATTATTTTTTGTATTGTGTGATATTCTATATCATACTTTAATTACTATATTATATTATATTATATTTTATTTATGTGTTGAATAAATCATATCGACTTCAAAATTATGAAATGCATTTAAAACTATAAAGGCAGACATGCATGCATGCATAAATAATATTCCTACCATTTATATTATGGGAACGAAAGTTGATGTGTTTGATGTTTGGCAGCATGCATGCATGCCCATTAACCCAAGCAAAATAATATTCCTCGTTTAGATTAGCAAATAAAATTTGGTGAATAACATCATATGTAACTCCTGCTTAAATGTCTTTCTTTTAATACCAACTTAATCTGATGTTATTCTTTTATTAGAATCATGTGATGCTATTTTCAATAATAATAAAATCTTGATCTACTACTATGTTTAATGCTGTATCTGACAGGGTAGCTTTAAATTAGGACAAAAAAAGGGGGAGTTTGAAGTTGCCCAAAGGGGGAGTTTGAAGTTGCCCAAGGTTACCATGCTTTCTTAGAATTTCATATCAGATTCAATGCTTCTGAGCTCTGGATAAACACTGCCCTTATCAGAAACTAGTTTTAAAGAGGGATAAAGTAATGTATCCTACATTTAACATTGTGCCATGTTATCATTTAAATTTTTTTAAATATATATATAATTTTTATATGATAGAAAGTGTGACATCATTACATGAATCAAAACTAAGAAAAATTGACAAGATTAGATACTAAATGTCATTTTATCCCTTTTAAAGTAGAAATACTATTAATATGTTGGTATTAAAGTTAAAATTAGACAATAATAGGATACTCCCAGTCAATAGTTAACAAACAAAACAGGTGAAAAACATGCAATTCAATCTCATTGAAGCGAATTTCACTTAGGATCAGGTTCTCTTCTCTTTTCCCTGCAATTTTCTTCTTAATTACACGATTCTTTTTGACTAAAAATTCAGTATCCAAATATACTCTCATGGTATCCAATTTGATGTAGAGTTTTCTTTAGTAATTGTGGAGTTGGAGCACTTTTAGTTAAATTCTTTAACATCTGATCATTTTTAAATTTGTGGGTCTGAGTAACTTGAGCTTAAGGTACATCAAGTACAACAAAACCATACAGTATACGCATTGCAGAAATTCGTTTCCCAGCCCACGTATTGTATTTAATCCTTAATGAGTCAACAGGCTGCAAGCTGAAACGGGATTGGGTTTGTTTTTTTTCTAATGATACCAAATCTTTTGAGATTTTGTTTGTATTGCTTTCAATATCTAACCATATCTTTCGTCCCCCCCCCCCCCCAAAAAAAAAAAAGAACAGGGGAATTGGAATGAAAGAATTTAATAAATAATGAATGCTCTGAAATCCTCCCCGAATAAAAAGAAAAAAAAATTTACTGCACAAGAAAGAAGAAACTGATGCTTGTGTATTTTGTCTGCCGCGAACAGAAAATTTTAATGTCAAAAATTGAATGCCCCTCTGCTTTGTTTCCTTTGAAGTAACCCTTCCATTATGACCTTCTTTCTGTAATAATCTTTTGACTTCTTTTCCGAGCTTTTTGTAATGCTTTCCAGGTTCTCAATAACTCCTGCAGGGTGTTGGTGGTGAGGGAGAAAGTAAAACCAAATTGATGTAAGAAGTATTGCACAAATTTTGCCCCAGAATATGGTCACTGCCAGACTAATAACAAGCATAAATATGGCATTGCTTGAACTTGAACAACTCTTCTGGTTTCCTTCTTGTTTCGGCTTCATCTCTGGTTCTTGATGTTTGCTTGTTTTTTGCGTTGATTTTGGGACTGAGTTAGGCTTTGAAACAGTACCTTGAACTCCCTCGGCAGCTGAAACCTTGTTTACTGATTCATCAGCACTTGTATCCAACAACTTACCATGGCTGCTTAATGGGATATCTTTTCTATCTTTAACCCTCTTAGCCTGTTGATAAGATATATCGATGAGTGATGATGACAGGCGGTTAATCACTTCATCAGAAAAAAAAAAGGATGAAGAGCAAAGGAAAGAACTTACCAATAAGATCTCGAATACAACAGCTTTGATGACATGGGAAAATCTTTTCTTCCCAGGACGATGAACCATGATTGAATTCTCTGTATCTGAAGAAGAAGACGAAGACCGAGTGGCTGAAGGCTTCAAAATATCTGCCTTGTTTTTTACGCTGAGATACGTTAAGGCCCGACGATTTTGGGAAGGATCAACCACGACTGCTTTGGGGTCGAGCATCAAGTCCATATCAACTACGGGTCTAAAACAGAGCAAAAACTTGTTCCTCGAAACGTTCTTCATTAATTTCCTTCTTATTGGAACTGACACTTGGAGATCAGCCGCTGGTAAAGAACTTTAATTAACCAGTGGAATGCTTCGATTTTCGGTCTAAACCAGGGAAGAAATGAACCCCAAAAAAAAAAAAACTGAAACGAAACAAGGAAAAGTGTGTTTTGTTGGTCTGGAAAAACAGCCGGCTTTATACCTGAAAAAAAGAGGTATTTCCAATAACCAGACTAAGACGTGATTAGTGGGGCATTATGTGCATATATATGAGTAGTTGGCAGTGAAAAAGGGTTGAGGTGATTAGGGTTGGATGGGATAAAGCAACTCTGAGGGCATCTGTCCGTAAGGGACAGGTGAAAGGATATTATTATGAATCGGGGCTTTGGTGTTTTGTTGGTTGAAAAAAGAAAGATTGCAATTATGGCTTGGTTGGTGAACTCGAGAAGAGGTCCGAAAAGCCGTCCACCAATTCAGTGATGATCTTATTTAAAAAAAAAAAAAAAAAAAAACTGTTTTTGGTGGACAGATAATGAAAAACTAGAATTCAGAATTTATTTTACCTCGTGTATTATCAGAAGATCACTCTAAAAAATTAAATTGATTTAGAATGATTTTAAAAGTTTTTAGGATGTGAAATTGGTATTTTAGATGAATTTAATTAAGATGAGATTGAGTATGGTTATAGATGGTATAGTTGATGGTGAATTGGTGTTTGTATTCGTATGCTTGATTGCATTTTGAGGCATGAATTGGTATTGGAGTGATGGTTATATATGATTCTAAGTGTGGATGGTAATTTGGCCTTGAAAAATGACCTATAATTGCCCACATGGTAGAGTACACGGGCGTGTGGCTCGACCGTGTCATGCAAGTTTGTAATTTGGTGCAAAACAGGCTTGACCATGGGCGTGTGACTGGTCGTGTGGTGCAGGTCAGTGTCGACCACGGGTAAGGCACACGGGCATGTCTCAGGCTATGTATGCCCTGTTTTGCCATGGCTTGGACACACGGGCGTGCCCGAGGCCGTGTGAGGCACACGGCCTACCCACACGGGTGTGTGACCTCTGTAACTAGAAAAAATGTTAATATTTCAGAAATTTTCATATGAGTTCGGTTTAGTCCCGACCCTTTTCTAACACGTGTTTAAGGTCTCGTAGACCTCATTAAGGGACTATCTGATTGTAAATTATGTTGTTTGAATGACTTTGTGTTGGAAATGATATGAAATGTTCGGAAATGATTGGTAATGCCTCTTAACCCTTGTCCGGCGACGGTTACGAGTTAGGGGTGTTACAGAGTCAATCCATCCACAACAGAGAATTGGATGGAATCAACTAAAAGAGTTCTGCAACAATTGGAATGTACCCCCCGAGAATGTCTTATCTCTGTTGTTTTTCTACTACAAGGTGAAGCTTATTTGTGGTGGGAATCTGTAATTCGACATCTACCAACAGAACTGGTAACATGGGATTTATTTCAGAAATAATTCCAAAAGAAATATGTCGGGGAATTATATATTGAAGACAAAAAGCAAGAATTTTTGATGTTGAAACAAGGTAATCTATCAGTGGTAGACTATGAACGGGAATTTTCTAGACTCAGTCGATATGCTTCAGAGTTTAGACCGACAGAGGCCGATAGTTGTAAGCGGTTCTTATGGGGTTTGAGAGATGAAATCAGGGTACAGTTGGTATCCCATCGAATTACAGAGTTTGTAAACTTGGTCGAGAGAGCAAAGATGGTAGAGCAAGTTTCGAGTTTGGATAAAAAGCCTGAAATTGCTAGATCATCTGGGAAATAAGCTGGAACTACTAGTTCAAATCCTCTACCAAAAAGATCCAGAGAAACCAAAGGTGGTTGGAGGTCGAGTTTTAAATCGGATTGAGGTGATAAAAGCCGAGGAAAGTATACTACAGTTTCTACTGGCAGTATACAAGGCCCTTCTCGAGACATTGACATGTCGGACTGCGAACATTGTAGGAAAAAGCATAGAGGTGATTATTGGAGAATAACCAGACGATGCTTCCGATGTGGGTCTACAGATCATTTTATCAGAGATTACCTGAAAAGTGAAAGCATCGCACCTGCAGCATCACAGAGATTAGTGTCTACTATTCGAGGCAGAGGCTCGGGTAGAAACGGTTCTATTTCTAAAGTTAGTGGTGTAAGAAAAGGCAGTGACATAGTTACTCAGCAGTAGCGCCAGCCAGGGCATACGTAGTTAAAACTCGAGAAGAAGGTGATGCACATGACGTCGTGACAGGTATATTTTTACTGTATTCTGAACCTGTTTATGCATTAATTGACCAGGATCATCACATTCACATATTAATTCGAAATTGGTCGAATCAGAAAAATTAAAATCTGAAATGTCTAGAGTTTTAATAGAGGTGTCTAGCCTTTTGGGACAAACTGTGCTTGTAGACCGAGTGTGCCGGAGATGCCCGTTGATAATACATGATAAAATGTTTTCCGTTGATTTTTTGATCATGCCTTTCGGTGATTTTGATGTAATCTTGGGCAATCTGAATACGGAGTAGTATTAGATTGTTATAAAAAAGGTTCAGTATTCAGACAGAAGACAGAGACAAAATTGAAGTGAATGGTATCCGTACTAGTGGATCAACACGCATCATTTCGGCAATAAAGGCTAATAAATTACTTCAGCAAGGTTGTACAACATATCTAGCTTATGTTATTAACTCTGATTTGGTTGAGAGTCAGTGTAATAAAATCAGAACTGTATGCAAGTTTCCGGATGTATTCCCTGAAGAACTATCGGGTTTACTACCTGACAGAGAAGTTGAATTTGCTATTGAGGTGTATCTGGGTACAACACCAATCTCTATACCTCCGTACCAAAATGTCGCCCACCGAATTGAAAGAACTAAAAGTACAGTTACAAGATTTGTTAGATCGTGGATTCATTAGACTGAGCAGTTCACCCTGTGGTGCACTGGTATTGTTTGTTAAAAAAAATATGGCTAAGGCAACTTTGTATCGATTACTGGTAATTGAACAAAGTGACGATCAAGAACTGGTATCCGTTACCCCATATAGATGATTTGTTTGACCAGTTAAAGAGAGCTTTGATATTTTTGAAGATTGATTTGAGATCCAGGTATTATCAGTTGAAAGTAAAAGAAAGTGATGTGTCAAAGACTGCATTTCGTACTCGGTATAGTCATTATGAGTTTTTAGTAATGTCATTCGGGTTGACTAATGCCCCAGCTGCATTCATGGATCTGATGAATCGTTTTTTCCAGCCGTATTTAGATTAGTTTGTGGTGGTCTTCATTGATGATATATTGGTTTATTCAAAGACAGAGTCAGAACATGATCAATATATCAGAATAGTGCTACAGATTCTGCGGGAAAAACAGTTGTACGGGAAGTTGAGTAAATGTGAATTATGGTTATCTGAGGTAGTGTTTTGGGGACATGTGGTATCTGCTGAAGGGATTAGAGTTGATCCGAAGAAGATTGAGGCAATTGTTCAATGGAAGGCACCAAGGAATGTATCTGAGGTACGTAGCTTCCTGGGATTAGCTAAATACTACAGGAGATTTGTTAATAGATTTTCGAAAATAGCATTGCTGATGACAAAGCTACTACAAAAGAATGTTCCTTTTAATTGGGATGATCAATGCCAGAGGAGTTTTGAGACATTGAAGTAAATGTTAATCGAGGCACCAGTCCTAACCTTATCGGAGTTAGGAAAGGACTTGTTGTATACAGTAATGCTTCTCTAAGCAGTTTGGGCTATTGTATTAATGCAAGACAGAAAAGTAATAGCTTATGCATCTCGACAGTTGAATCCATATGAGCGCAACTACCCAACACACGATTTGGAGTTAGCTGCAGTAATCTTTGCATTGAAGATTTGGAAGCATTACTTGTATGGTGAGAAATGTTATATTTACACATCTTTTTGTCGCAAAAGGAGATGAATCTAAGACAAAGACGGTGGATTAAGCTTCTGAAAGATTATGATTGTGTTATAGATTACCATCCGGGAAAGGCATGTAGTAGCAGATGTATTGAGCAGAAAAGCAGCAATTGAATTACGGGCAATGTTTGCTCGGCTTAGTATTAATGATGATGGAAGCTTGTTAGCTGAATTAAGAGTTAAGCCGGTAATGTTTGATCAAATTAAAACAGCCCAACTAGAAGATGAAAAGTTGATGAAGAGAAAAGAGATGGTACAGTATGGTATGGTAAAAAATTTTAGTATTGATGAACATGATTGTTTGAGGTTCCAAAATCGGCTTTGTATTCCAACTGCTTCTAAGTTAAAAGAGTTGATTCTCCAAGAAGCACACGATGGTACTTTTCCTTTACATCTTGGTGGAACGAAAATGTATCGGAATTTACGGGAGTTATACTGGTGGCCAGGAATATAGAAAGACATAGTCGAGTATGTTGGTAAATGTTTGACTTGTCAGCAGATAAAAGCAAAACATCAGGTACCTACAGGTTTGCTTCAGCCTATTAGTATTCCCGAGTGGAAATGGGATTGCATTACTATGGATTTTGTTACAAGATTGCCACTGTCAGCGAGTAAAAAGAATGCCATCTGGGTAATTGTGGATCAACTCACAAAGTCAGCTCATTTTATAGCAGTTAGAACTGATTGGTCTTTGCAGAAACTTACTGAGGTTTATATTCGGGACATTGTGAGATTACATGGTATTCCTGTATCTATTATTTCAGACGAGATCTACAGTTTACATCGAGATTTTGGAGGCAATTGCATGATTCTTTGGGTACTAAACTCAATTTTAGCACTGCATTTCATCTGCAAACCGACAGACAGTCTGAGTGGGTAATTCAAATTTTGGAAGATATGTTACGGGCTTGTATCATTAACTTTGAATCAGGTTGGGAATGTTATTTACCCTTGGCTGAATTTGTTTATAATAATAGTTTCCAATCTAGTATTCAAATGTCCCCGTATGAGGCTCTATATGGTAGAAGATGTAGATTGTCTGTCTGTTGGACAGAATTGAATGAAAGAAAGGTGATTGGGTCGGAATTGATTCAAGAAACAGAAGAAACGGTTAAAAAGATTCAAAAAAAGATTAATAGCAGTCTTCGACAGACAAAAATCATATACAGACTTGAAACGGCGGGACATCGAGTATTCTCATTGTGATAAAGTGTTTCTTAAGGTGTCACCTTAGAAGAAAGTTCTGAGATTTGGCCGGAAAGAGAAATTGAGTCCTCGTTATATTGGGCCGTATGAAATAGTAGAAAGAATCGGACTGGTTGCTTATCGACTAGCTTTGCCTCCAGAATCACAAAAGATTCACGATGTTTTTCATGTTTCTATGCTTCAGAGATATAGATCGGATCCTTCTCATGTTATTTCCACTAAAGATATTGAAATTCGACCGAATTTATTGTATGAAGAAGAGTCGGTTCAAATACTAGCTCGAGAAGTAAAAGAATTAAGAAATAAACGGGTTCCTAGAAATCATAATGTGGAGGAAGCAACTTGGGAACCAGAGGAAACTATAAGGGTACAATATCCTCATCTCTTCTCAGGTAAATTTCGAGGATGAAATTTATTAAGAGGGGAGAAATGTAATGACCCAAAATTCACGAGCATCGAAAAAGTTCATTATCGGGCCTCCGTCTTAGTAAACCGAACTCATAAATAATTATTAAAAATATTTATTAGTCTAGTGGTGTATCTAATTAGGTTTCAATTAAGTGAATTTAGCTTAATTAAGAGTAATTAGGAAAAAGGACTAAATTGAATAAAGGGTGAAAGTTGAATTGTAGATTAAAAGAAAGTAAAAAGGACCAAAATGGAAAATATGCCATTTAGCATAAATGAAGCGGAAAACTTAGAAAAATCTAAGATTTTCTTAGATTTTATATGTTATATAATAATAATTATTATTATTAATTATTATTATATTATGGAATAAATTAAATTAAAGACAAGTGTAGGGTGATTAAATTAAACATGTGTAAAATATACAAAAATACACTTGGGTGTAAAATATACAAAAATACACTTGTAATAAAATACAATATTTTCTTATAATTTAAGTAAAACATATTTATGAATTAAATATTATTATATTATTATTATTAATATTATTAACTAATATATAAAAGAAATAAAGTAAAACAATAAAAGAAACAAAGGAGAAAAAAAACAGAAGCATTCGAAAGTAGTAGGAAAGAAAGAAGAAAAGAAAGGAAAAAGGGAAAAATTAGGGTTTTGAAGCTTTAAGCTTTAATTGGTAAGTCAATTAAGTCTCTTTTTTATAATTTTGATGTTTTAGAAGCTTTAGAACAAAGGTTTGTTGAATTTAAGTTGAACCTTTGAAAGTTCTTAGGTTTTTGTACATGAGTTATGTTGAACAAGTTGATGAATTAGGGGTTTAATTGATAGAATTTCTAGTTATAATTGATTAAAGGATTAAATTGTAAAGTAAGCTATAAGTTTTGTGTTAGACGAACTAAATTGAAAGAAATTTGAAATTAGGGTTTTATCATGAACATTGGATAGTTAAGTTGAATTTGGTAGGAAATTGAAAAGAAATAAAGTATGAATTGAGTTAGAAAAGTAAATAAGTTTAATTAGGACCAAATTGAAATTAAGGTAGAAATTGAATAGAAATTCAATTATTTAATATAAATTAGTATTGTATTAATAGTGTAAATTACTTTAACTTTCGTAGCTAGCAAAAAACCAGAGCCATCGACTCAAAAAGGAAAGGAAAAAGTTATCGAGGAGTAGACACGAGAATATCACGGTTTGTATTACTATAATTCAAATTATTTACTATTAAATGTTATATTTAAATTATGTAGTTGATAAGTAAATTATGAGGTAAGTGTATTATTGAATTGTATGAAATTGAGTTACATGATTAATATGTATTGAAATTGATTTGCATGTGGATTGAAATGGAAAATGTATTGAGTTGAATTGTATATTGAATTGAAAGTGAATTTGATAAGAAAGTAAAATTTAATTGAAAACTAAATACCCTATTAACTAGTCGAGCTGAGTCAGATATAATTGGCATGTCATAGGATTGAAAGGATTTGGGGATTTTTCGGCTTGGCCGAGGAGACACTAATGTTACTATATTTCTTCGGACTATCTGAAGAGGCACTTAGTGTCGTTCTAGTGTGTTTGGGTGGATCATACTGGTGTGTTTGGGTGGATTATTTTGGTGTGTTTAGTTGGATTATTTTGGTGTATTTGGTTGGATCCGTTTATCCGTCAAGGTCCGAGTCTTGTTAATAGGGGTAAATAAATGAAATGAGAAAATTGAATGAGTTTGATTGATTGATCTACTGAAAGTATGAGAAAGTGGAACTATGAATTGAAATGTGAATTGAAATTGAGATATGAGATTCGCAAGCATGAACCTAAGGTTCATGAATTGATCGAAGATTCGAATTGTTGATATATGATATCAGTTGATGAATTATTATAAATGAAGTATGAATTTGAATGTAAATTAATTCTTATGATTTACATTGTTACATATTTGATGCTTATAGAAAATTAATGTTATTTAGTTTAAATTATTATAATACCATTGAGTATAGGCATACTCAGCGCACGGTTATTTTCGTGGGCAGATTAGTAGAAGTCAAAGGTCCTGGTTCAGCATCCAGATCGATCCCGACCTCAGAACAACCTTGGTGATGTAAATTTTCCTCTTTGGGTAAAAGTGGCATGTACTAGGTGTTGTATAGGTCACATGTATATGTCTTGTAAGTTTTGGTTGTAAAGAATGGTTTATAATGTTTGAGTTGGGATTTAATGAGAAGGCATGAAAGCTTTTATGATACACTTAACATATTTGTTATAAGTAAAAAGTGGAAATGAATGATGAATATAGATTCATTTTAAATGATATTATGAATGTTATTAGTCATATTATTAAGTCAATGTTTTAGGCATGATTTAGGTATATTGAGTGTGCAAATGTATTGGTTGAAATATTGGTATTGGATTGGTTTCGGTTTGAATTTGCAGGGTTGGCTAGGTTAGTATAAAAGGTTCATATAGAGTTCACACGGCTTGGCACACGGGCGTGTTATCAGACCGTGTAAGACACACGGCTAGCACATGGGTGTGTGATATGGCCATGTGTCCCCTGCAACTTAAATTTTGGAAACAGAATACCCAGGTTTTAGCACATAGGTAGAGACACGGGCGTGTGTCTCAGACGTGTGAAAAACACGACCTTGAACACTGGAGTGTGTCATGGCCGTGTGAAAACTGCACTAGATTCGAATTGAAAATAAATCCACACGAGCTAAGCACACGGGCGTGTGGCTTGGCCGTGTGAAATCATTTTTTTCATGAATAATAAGTCAGAGAGTTACATGGGCGTGTCCTGGCCATGTGAGCCACACGGTATGTCAACACAGGCATGTCATGGAGATACACGGGCGTGTCCTTGACCCACACGGGTGTGTGAGCCCTGCACCTAGGAAAAAATTTAGAAATTCATGAAAAAATTTTGGTGTACTCGAACAAGTCCCATTTCACTTCTAATACATGTTTGGGGCCTCGTGGGTCCATTATAGGGATTTAATGATTAAACTATACTATGTATGTTAATTTATTTATGAATTATTCTTAAATTATCCGATATGTCCAGTAATACTCCGTAACCCTGTTCCGGCAACGATTTGGGGTTAAGGGGTGTTACAATTAATTTATGAAGTGTATGCTAAGAGATTTGTTTAATGTTCATATTTGATCTGAAAAGTCTAGTAATGTTTCGTAACCCTGTTCTGACAACGGATAAGGGTTAGGGGTTGTTACAGGTTCTCTATGTGTCCCAAGGCGATGATGGGCAAACCTCACTCAATGTGATTTTAGGCAAATCCATATCACAAACACGACAACTTTGGGATGCCTATGTGGCATCCTGTCAGCCTTTGTGGTGTACTCTAAATGAATCACCTTTATGGCGTACTCTAAATAAATCACATTTATGGCATATTCTGATTAGATTGCTTTAGAGTATATTCTGTAATAAGGATTTATGGCACATTCGATATAACGTTTGTTTGCCTCTGATGTGTCCCGTAAAGCCTTCCAGGACAGTAAACAAGAGATTCTGTATAATTGTTTGTATGGCATACTCTGTTTGATCTACGTGGCGTGAACTATTAAGAATGTCTGGTATGATTTGAGTCTAAATCTCTGTCTCTATTGTAAGATATGATAAAATTCTTTTAGTTTTATAAAAAAAACAACGTTTCATAAATCCTATTTAATTCTTAAATGACAGTGTTTCCTACTCACATGTAACACGACCCGAAATGGATTTTCTCCTTTTTAGTTCTTTAGTTTTTCATTTTTCAAATTCCTCCCATTTAGGGGAGAGCAAAATCCAATTCGATTCAAAAAATTCGATAAAAAATTCAAATTTTGAATTAAATAGTTCGAGTTAATCGAGTTATTCAGATCAACTCAAATAAAAAATTAAAATTTTTTGTTTAACTCGAATATGAATTACACAATTCGAGTTATCCGAAAATTCGAATAAGAAAAGTTAAAATTACATCATTTTAATAAATGTTTACTTTTTCTAAAGTTAAAGACAAAACTATTACACTATGTTTGGTTGGGTGTAATGGTTATGCCATTACACCCCTATTCCATGGGCCCATCTAATCATCTGTTTGGTTCAATGGAATGTCCTATTACGGGCTTATTCCATTATGGGTGTATGCCAAAAATTGGCTGATTTCTGGGGGATTTCTATTCCCTTCCCAGACCCCCGTTTGGCTATTCCTTTCCAATTTTTACTCTCCCAACCCAAGAGCTCCAAAAGCAAGAGCAAACAGAAGCTGCCAGCAAAGCCACCCCACAAGGCTCCACCTGCTCCACCCTCTCCCGATTTATTATTTCAGGCAAGTGCTTCCGGCAGCTGATTTCTCTTTTGTTAACTCTTTTATTTTAGTTTTCATTGCTGCTGGATTTTCCTTTTCCTTTTCTTTGATTTGTTGTTTTCTCTGTTTCAAAACCCAAATAAAAAAGACCCACAAGAACCACAACAGCTCTTCGTTTCTGCAGTTTTGTTTCAGAGGAAAGTGTGAACAAATTTTTGGAACCCCAAAAAAACCAACTCGGAATCGCGACACGGAATGAGTCAATCTGGAGTCGGCGGCACTCTTTGATCGATTTCAACCCCCATCATTTGATCATCGATATCTCTGATAGTGAGTTTAATAAAAAAATAGAAAGAAAAAAATTGAAATATTAATAGACAAATTTTATCAAATTGATTGATTACAAGACCTTGTTTATTTACTTTGTTTCCCCTCTTAATTTGGTAGGATCCAAGTAAATCAAACACTCTCTGCTATACAGAATTTCAGTCACCTCTATTTAAGGTAAAATTTTGATTGTCGATGAACCCTAGTTGTTGTAGTTTTGCTTTCTTTTTGAAATTAAAATTTATGTTGTTTCCTTTTTTGAGGTATAGAGAAGTTATCCATAAACTATCATTTGTTATTTTTTTTTTAAATTGTATCATTCTCAAATCTTCTAAAATTCGAGCAAAAGAGAATTATTAAAGTTTTTTCTCTTCTGGTACTTCAATTTCCCATTTCATTTGGATGTTGTGGAAGTGTAAAAAAAAGCCGTGATATATGGATGAGGTGCAATGTTTTTAGCATATCTTGAAGTATAATAATTGATTCCAATGAAAATAAAAGATCCTTTAACAAGCTTCTTTCTTTCAATAATGTTTCAACTTTAACAGGGGTAAATGAAATTGCATTTCAAAAAGAGTTATATTCTATGCTTGGAGTCTTCTTTCTTTCAGTAATGTGATAAAGCTGTGGAAATTATTCTTCCTCTTGCTTGAAATTCTGGTCTGCAGTCTGCTTGTGGCTTTATTATGCTATATAAACTGTTCATGAATGTTAACATTGGATCTGGAATTACCTAGTAGCATACTTTCATGCTTGACAGCTACAAATGCTTTTGTGAATTAAAAAATGGGATAACCAATTCCTTCTTCTGATGATAATGGTTATATTGAATAAAAAACTGTCTTTTTTTCTGTTAAATAATGAAATGCTAAACGCCTTGATGTTTGATTTACATTCAATATCAGGTACCCTATTCTTGATGTTATTCTTCGTGCATGATAATGCTCGCTCTTTAATGTTTATTCTTCGTGCAAAAATTTGTAAACCTGCTCAATTTACTGTGTATGAATTACATATTTTACTAGGATTATATGACAGCTTATGCTTAAGTCATTTGATCTAATTCATAAGCTAGTGAAGTTACTTCGGAAATTCGGATGCTTTAGATTGATGGGGTTCTTCTAATCACTGCATTATGTTTTTTTTTCATCCAAATGCTGCCTTTTTTATCGCAGCTGAGGCTATGGCATTTGCATTAGTTAAAAGGGTGCTGATGTTAAATTCTAATGGATTCTTCATTTTTGTTGAAGTATACAGATGGATATACGGATATGACTGTAAAAATTTAGAAAAAAACTAACCATATCGCCAAGTAACATAAATCGAGTTAACTTAGATAATTGGACATGTAGCAATAATTATGTGTTCTTTTTCATTCAAATGCAGTGTTTTTAATCTTAGATGGGACGATGGCATTTGCATTAGTTAAAGGGTGTTGATGCTAAATTCTAATAGACTATTGCTTTTTTGTTTGAATTGCTACAATTTTCATTAGGAGGTCCCATTGGTTCCTGATAATTTCATGAAAGATCAGCATATTGGTCCATGCATTATCAGAAAATGATAGTTCATTTTGATGTCAATGAACAGTTAGGGTAGGCACAGGCTGTAAAGGCTTGGTACTGATTTTTATTTTATTTTGAGTAATATAACATGTTTTCGGTAATTTTATATGAAAATGGTCAAATATCATTTTTGATCTCTCCCCTACAATTGTATAAATTGGATGTGGATGTGGATGTATTTCAAGATTAGATGAGAATAATTATTTTTTTATCTAATGTTCAAGACATTATTATTTGCTAAGCCAAGAGCTGATTTTGTTGAATGAAATTTGACATTTCAGATTTGCAAATGTAAGTTACAGTTTGTATTTTGAGTTTTTTTTTTTTCCAACATTGTGGTTTGTTTGTTTATAAACTTGTTTTCCTATTTTCTTTTGGGTATTCAAATAAACAGCTTTAGATTTTAAGGTGTGGTTGTAGTTTAAGATACATCATTTGCAATATACAGTTATGTTTTTTTTCCTTTGCAATTGTTAAAATTTCAAGCTTACCATTATTACAGAATCTAGCTACCTATTATGTCTTAATGCTGTCAAATGTTAATTTGTTTTTTTTCTTAAGATAATTATGTCAGGTTTTTCAGAATCAAATGTTTCTTCCCAAAGTTCTCGAGGAACCAAAAGGAAATGGGTTCCAGAAGAAGATGCTGCGTTGGTTTCTTGTATGGTCGACTTGCACAATGTTGGAACCTTTAATGCTGATACGGGATTTAAAGCTGGTTATGTAAATGAGTTGGAAAAAATGTTAGAAAAAGTTTTACCCAATGCAATGTTGAAGGCTAAACCTAATATTGAATCGAGGAATTAGACTACTGAAAAGGGATTGGTCAATCGTTTATGACATGCTTAATGGAAAAAACAATAGTGGTTTTGGTTGGGATAAGCATAGGCAACTCATTGTTGCTGAAGATGCGGTGTGGAACTCATATATAAATATAAGAATTATTTCAAGTCTTTATTATCTTATTTTCACCAAACTTATAACTAATATGAATTCCTCTTTTTTATAGAGTCATAAAGAAGCAGGTCAATTCAAACATTTTAGTTTCCCTTATTATGACCAACTTACTGCCATCTACGCAAAAGATCGAGCCACTGGGAAAGATGCTCAAACAGCCGCTGATATCATTGAAGAAATAAATGTTGAGGATGTAGCTACTACAATTATTCATGAAGAAAGAAACGATTTCTATGGATGTGAAGCTAATATCTCTTTGGATGACATGGATGTTTCAGCTACAGAATCGCAACCAGCTAGAAACCAAGGGGGTTCCACATCTTCAAAGAAGAAAAAAAAGAATTCTGATTCAAGTGATCATGTTTCTTCTTCATTTCATGATGCTGCCACTTTATTGGCGGAAAACATACGGGCCGTTGTCAAACAAATCAGTAGGAGTATAGCCTTCGATGCGATAATTCAACAAAAGTAGAAGAATTTCAGATCATCCAAGAAAAAAGCTATAAATTTATATCCAACATTATGTGAAATAGAAGGTTTAACTGTGGATGAGCGTTTTTGAGCATTGAGCAAAATTCCAGATCATCCAACGCAAATGCTCATTTTCTTTAGTTTACCTTCTTCTGTACGATTGGAATGGGTCAGAAGATTTCTTGCTGACCATTAAAAATCATAGTTGTATTGATGATATTTTGGTAACTTTTTGTGTTTGTATTATTTGGGACGGTATAATGACATGATATATGTCATTACAATGTTGTAACTTTTTGATGTTGTAACATATGGATTATGACATATAAACTAATGAAATCATGTAACCTTTTGTTAATATATGAATATTATGTTTATGCAAAATATAATTCTCAAGTTATTTATTACTTCTAATATTTTTTTTATTGTAGAATAATTAAATTATTTGTTTCAATAATGATATTTTAGCACATTAAATATGTATTGCAGTTTAAAAATAATAAAGTAGATTATATATATTTTTATAGTATTATATATTTTGATTTTTTAATTCATATAATAATTATAATAAGAATGTTATTAAATTATTTTTTTATTAAATTATATTTAATAATAATTATGTTAAAATATGATTAAATTATTTATTATTTTTATTAAATTATTTTCAATAATAATCTTATTAAAATTTAATAACGATAATAATAATCATCTACCTAAAAAAAATTCTGCTAAGGGTATTCTGGTCATTTTAGTTCTTTTCCTTATGCTATTACAACATCATTCCATTCAACCAAACACAAGAAACAGCTCTATTCCATTCCATTCAACCAAACAGTTGAATTACTTATTACAGTTCTATTCAATTACAGCTATATTCCATTACAGTGAACCAAACGTACCCTTAAGTTAAAAGACAAACTCTTGTATTTCGTATACTAGTTAAATTATGGTCCATGTAAACGCAACATTGAACATAAATAATAGGATTCGCTAATTCGACTCGAAATTTTTTGACTCGATTCGATTCGATTCGAAAAAATTTCAAAATGAGTTTAGTTGCTAAAATAGGATTTATCAACTCAACTAACTTAAAAATTTTTTGCTTGATTTGACTCGATCAGACTCTCCTTGCTTGATTTGACTCGATCAGACTCTCCTTTCATTTATTATATTGGATGTTCTATTATTATTATTATTATTTAGTTATTGTGGGTTGTGGAGGTCTATGGGGATAGGTTTATGTTATGGGTAGATTCGGTGATATAGTGATGAAAATGAGGGTTTTTTTTTTTTTTTTGCTAAATGATGGTGATTGGTGAGCCTTGGTGAGATTGATAATGACTGGTTCAATTGAGAGAAACAAAAGTGAGGGAGTTGTGTAGCTATGGAGAAGGCAGTGTTGGCAGTGGTTTATGGAGCTTAAACAAATGCTCCAATGGTGATGGCAAAAGGAGACAGTTTAAGGCGATGATGAAGTCGAGAGAGTGGAAGAGTGTTTGTTATGGAGGGGAATGATGTGTCGAGGGTTTGATTAAAGGAGGCAAGGAGGTGGTGAAGTGAGTCGTGAATGAGGGGGAGAGTGAGTATTTGCTCAACGGCATCAAATTTATGGTCCACAGAGGGCCGGGCGATAGCTGGGCCAGTAGTGGGAGAGGCGCCTGCTAGGACGAGAAGGAAAAGAAGTAGATGATGGGCTTTTTATTTTGGAAATTATTTATAAATGTTTAGATATATTTGGAATTTTTAGTAGTTTTTAAAGAATTATTGTCAAGAAAGATTTTAAAATTATCAAAATAATATTTTAACTCTAGTTGAAGGGTTAAACTAGCTATTAATCCTTTAAATTAATATGCCCCATCATTCATTTTAACAAAAGTTAATAGGAGAGTGATTAAAATAAAATAATTAAATAACGTTAGTGACTATTACGTAATTTTTGAAAGTTGAGTGATAAAAATATAAATTTAAACAAAGCTGAGGTACTATTGAAGTAGTTTATCCTCAATAAATTATCATAAATTTATGCCTTATAGAAATATCTAGCTTGCGATAGCATCAAAACTAATTATATTGAACTCTCGTGTTTGACTTGATGGCTAAAGATTGTTCATCTACAAAACTCACTTGAGTTAAAGTTTACAAAGAAGCAAATGGTGGTAGACCTTTATTTGAGCAACTCCCTTTGGACATAATATATATATGTATATAGTGTGATTTCCAAATTTATAAAAAAAATTATTTTAGTTTTTATTTAATTTTTTATTTCTTTTAACATTTGAATTAGAATTGTTTGTCAAATCACATGATAAATTACGTGCATATCATGTTAGTACTTAATTGATTTTTTAAAATTTAAATTTTTTTAAAAAAATTAATTCATTATTGATATGATAATTTAACGTCTATGTCAACAAAATCGACAAATATTAATTTTTTATTCATTTTAAATCAGTCTGCAAATAACATAAATTTAAACACTGAAAAAATAAAAAAAAAAATCATAAAGTTTAATAACAAAACAATTCATTATTTGTTTTAAGAAAAACAGTAGGAAGTAGATTATAGGCATAGCCCAGTCTCACCAACAGAGTCAGTAATGTCATTAGGTAACTGACTTGCCAATATCATCATTAACCTTCTTTAAATTTTGGGGGCTTGGAACGCGATAATTTCGCCTCTTTAAACTTTTCCTCACACATAAAAAGGTGAGCCTTGTGATGTTACAAGTCAATTATATGTAATATGTTTCTTAATTGTTAGGAATGAAACAAATTATTAAAAAAAAAATTCTTATTTACATTAAATTTATGGTCAAACCCTACTTTTACTCTTATAGATTTAGTTTATGTAGTATAATTTTATTTTTATATTTTTTTAATTTTTCAGATTTCGATCATAGTGAAATAATATTTGTAATAGTCCAATTTAACTTGGGCCCGAATTAGAAACAAAAAGAAAAAAATATAATAAAAAATAAAAGTCCAATTTACAGTCTATTACAAATATCAGGGCTTGATTAGCCCAAATCAAAACCCAAAACCTAATTAACAGCCCACAACCTTAAACAGAAACAAAAAAAATAGCAAACCCTAAAAGCTAAGGTGTTGTACCCCCATGTGCACCAAAATGGCCCAGCACCTGCCTCGTTGACTCGCCCGAAACCTGCAAAACAGAGCAAAATAGCAAAGAAAAAACAATGATAGTAGAGCAAGAAATAACAGAGACAAAAAAAACGTTGTATATTCGGCTATATAAGCCTAACCAAAACCACTTGTAATACACGGAGATTATTTTTTGAATACGGACAGAAAGATTCAAACAAAAAAGAAAAAATGTAAGGTGGTTCATTTTTTTTGTATTTTAAATAAATAAAAAAGCATAAAAAAGGAAGTTTTTTTTTACCTGTATGTTGCGTCGGGGAGTTCGCAAGGCTGCCGGATCCTTCGGGGTTTGGCTGACGGTTGTAACGACGACGTTGGAAGCCGAAAGGTTTACCCTATTTTAGGGTTTTTCTTTTTATTTTTTTTCTTCTTTTTTTCTCCCTTTTTGAAGGTTTTTAGGCTCAAAATGGGTTTTATATGAAAAAAGGAACGAAAATAGGGTCTTGTAACACCACTCACTCAAGATCGTTGCCGGAGTCGAGCACGAAGCGTTATTTAACTTAACTTACCACTTTGGGTATAAAAATAATTTATTTCATCATTCACGACAAATCTGTCCATCTGCGCAACAGTCATTAATTTAATTATAAATCGAGTTACGAAACTCGAAATTTAGATCTGTAAATTTTACTTGAAACTAGACTCATATATCTTCTCATCATAAAATTTTCAGAATCTTTGGTTTGTCCAATTAGTATAGTTTATTCATTAAAGTCTCCCTTGTTTCACAGTCCAACTGTTCTGACCACTCTTCACTAAAAATCAATTATCTCAATTTACAATTTTTATATATTGTTCCCACTTATTTCTATTGAAAGTAGACTCACTAAGGAATCTAGAAATATTAATTATAACTCATAATTATTTTTGTATAATTTTAAATGATTTTCTAAAGTCTAAATAGGGAACTTCAAATACCATTCTGACCCTGTCTCACTAAAATTCAAATATCACAAAATATAATTTTTTTTTTTTTTTGCTTACACTGTTTCTTTCATATGAAAGTGGACACAATAAGATTTAATTCTATATCTTATTCACTTTTTAATTCTATTTATCCTATTTTTGGTGATTTTTCAAAGTCACGTTACTACTGTTGTCCAAAAACTGTTTCATTGCAAATTTTTACTTTTTCATACTTACTTTGTAGTAAACATCACTTAGGTATCCATACAAAATAATTTGATCCCTATACATGCCATAACTTAAAACGTTTCAAAAGCATTTATATACCAAAGTAAAGGCTTGATAGTGTGATACGAGGCTCCGATGATCTCCAATCCAAGTAAGTTCAACACACTATAAAACAAAGAAAAAGAAAAGAACAAGTAAGCTACTAATAGCTTAGTAAGTTACATGTAAACAATAAGCACTCAATCAATAATTAACATTTTCACATACAATTAATTAATATCCTTCTTAGCAAATTTAACCACTTACACATGTACAATCTTACCAGTTCACTTGCACATACATTTAAGTACTTAATCATTATCACGTATGCTCATTCTTTCAATTATACCTGCATACACATTTCATCTCATATTCACTTTAATTTATTATTAATCCCGTTGAACACTCGGAATATACACAGATACATAGAGAATTAGCACATAATTGCCACACTGATATGTAGCCGAAGCTACCACTGATCAATAACACTGGAAATGTCCACGGGCCTACTCACACAAGCTGTCAGGTGTCTGCAACACATGCTAGATCACCCAGCACCCGGGACTCACTATAACATTGTAACACTGGTCTCTAGTGATATATCACTTGTATCCATTTCTATTCCTAAGTTCAACCGGGAATTTACTCTTAACACTTATTTTAAACACTTTATCACTTGAATAATTCATGAACAATTTTCCTTCCACATTCAATATAATTAACATATCAAATATAATTCACAATTTATAAAAATATTGCTATTATTTACACATAACTTACCTTGGATGCAAAACGACTATTTTCGTAAATTAGTCGACAACCTTCTCTTTTCCCCGATCACCTTCACTATTCCTTCTTTCTTGATCTATATTAACACAATTTAATACATTTTATCAACATTCCATTCAAATACAATTCATACAAAATATTTTGGCAAAATTACATTTTTGCCCCTAAAGTTTCATATATTTACACTTTTACCCCAAAGCTTGGAAATTAAACTTTGTCCCTTATTCTTATGTTTTATGACATTATGATCATTTTTTCCTTCTATGATAACATCAAATTCTCACTCTAACATATACTTATGAACATTAGGTATTTTTACCGATTAAGCCGTCTTACTCGTTTTCACTTAAAATCGCTTAGCAAAAGTTGTTTAACATAATTTCAAACCTCATATTTTATCATAAAACATCAAAATAAACACATTTCACCTATGGGTATTTTTCCAAATATGAACCCTATGTTAAATTATTGCTAGTATAAGCTAAATCAAGTTACCGGGACTCTAAAAACGTAAAAAACATTAAAAACGGGGCTTGGAATCACTTACTATGGAGCTTGGAAGCTTGAAACAAACCCTAGCTATGGAGAACCCTTGAAATTTCGTCCTAATGAAGAAGATGGACGTATTTTGCCATCTTTTTCCTTTTTTAATCTTTTAATTAATTAGATGACTAAAATACCCTTCATTAAAAACTTTGGTTATTTCTACCTATGTATGTCCATTTTTGTCCATGAAAATATAATGGTATAATTACCATTTAAGGACTCCTACTTCAAACCCCCATTACAATTAAGTACTCTATGAATTAGAACCCCTATTTAGTAACTTTTGCAAACAAGTCCTAATAGGCAATTTAAGCATGCAATCAATAAAATTTCTTATCGATACTCTAACACATGTATTTAATCATTCGGTAAATCATAATAATTAATTGTAATAAACTTTTATATCTTTGATTCGTGGTTTCGCAACCACTATTCCGATTAGGCCCTATTTCGGGCTATCACAGGTCTGGGGCGATTTTCGGCCACCGTGCACGACGTCGCCATCGCCATTTTGGGACAATTTTTAGACGTCAAAATGACGTCGTTTTGACTCTAACCCGTGTCTAACCCGATCCATCCCTTAGGATCCGCGTGATTTTACTGGTAGGGGATATTTATGCTTTGGTCCTTCCGCTTTTTTATCATTTCACAATCAAGTTCCTTTTATTTTTGAAATTGACCCTTACAATTTGCAATGGTTCCATTTTAGCCCGTTTTAAAACGCTGCGTTTCGAGGGACGGGGATATTTTCCCTTCTGGTCCCTCCCCTTTTTCACGCATTACACTGGGCCCTGATCCATTTTTTTCTTTTAAATTTGGACTTTTAATTTTACTTTTCTCTTAATTTAGTCCTTTTTAATGTCTTATTTTCAATTTGGGCTGTCAATTTTTCTTTAATTCTAATTTAATATTAGTTCTTATATTTATATGTGTTATACATTCCTTTATTTGTTGGCATATGCATATATTCTTTTATTTTTCATCATTATTATGTACATTTTTATTCCTTTATTCCTTCGTTTTATTTATTATTTCCTTAATTTATTATTATTATTATTATTATTATTATTATTATTATTATTATTATTATTATTATTATTTTTTTATTATTACTATTATTTATTTAATATTTACTTGCCTAAGTATTATTATTATCATTATTATATTTATCGTTATTACTATTATATTTGTTATTATTATTATTTTATTCCTCTACTATTATTATTATTACTATTAATATTATTATTTCTAGTATTACTATTTTCATTTGTATTATCATTATTATTATTGTTGTTGCTGTTATTTATTTATCTTTTACTATTATTATTCATAGTTTATTATTATTATTATTATTATTATTATTATTATTATTATTATTATTATTATTATTATTACTATTATTTTCATTACTATTATAATTATATTTTCTTTTTGTGTTTATTTACTTATTTTTATTTTATTTTCGGCTTGATTATTTTATTTTATTTTCGATCACATATATTGTTATTTTATTAACGCATTTATCTCGTTATGCATGTAGCACCGTAATTTATTTTTAGATTTTACTACTTGTTGCATTAATCGTTACCCGATATATTAAAATTTTAAAATAATCGATACTCTGTATATTAAAATTCGAAAGGTCGTTCTCTCACTTACGGGGATTCAATTTTCTCGATTCAAAATATAATTTTTTAAATAATCCCGGAAATTACGAAAGGATCGTGTTCTAACTTACGGAATATGATTTCTTTCTAAAAAACGAGATAATCGAATACCTTTCAAAATAAATAATTTTTTGGCATTTATTCTTGCATCGGGAATTTAAGACATTGTGTCCTAACTTACGGGACATAATCCTTTTTCTCAATTAACGTGAAATATGCCCTGTTCTAGAAAATTTTCAATTTTATAACAAAGGATCGTATTTTAAAATTTCTTCAAATTTTCAATTTTCGACACTAAAACACTATTAATCAACTAGGTACCAATTTTGGGCGTATCGAGGGTGCTAACCCTTCCTCGTTCGTAACCGACTCCCGAACCCGTTTTCTGGATTTCGTAGATCAAAAATCATCGTTTTAGTAAATCAAAATTTTATTAAAATGACCAAATTACGAGGTGACCAGATCACACCTCATCAAAAAGGATTGGTGGCGACTCTCATTTTTCATTTTTATTTTCGAAACCAAAGTCGACCCCTTTTACAAAAAAATAGTTTCGACAATATTCATTAAATTATTAAGTTAAATTATGTTATTTTTTAATTTTTTTTATGCAGAAAATATATTATCATATAATACTTGCAAAAAACCTTGAGTCATTTTAGTTAATGAATTTAACAATTACCATTTAATCATAATTAAAATTTTGAAAAATATATAGATTAAATATGATCAAATTAGAGAATATGAACTAAATTCATAACTTACACATAATACAACACTAATAGCAAAATTTGACCTAATGAATTTAATTACTACAGTTTGATCAAGATTGAAATTTTAAAATTCAAAAAATATAGAGATTAAATTTGGTCATATGAAAAGTATAATCACTAAAATTAATCAAGTTAGAGTATACGAACTAAATCTATAGTTTTTTGTATAGTATAGGTACTAATAGTGATTTTAACCTAAGTTTTTTAGAACTCAATTTAATATGTTCTCAATTCAAATTCGAGTATCTACAATTCTTGTCTTATATGTAAACTCCTTTAAATAAATATTTAAAAAAAAAAGTGGTAAGAACATTAGCTGGCTATCTATCTAGTTCGATATTTAGACAAATGTTTAGACATATGTTCGAACAGAACACAAGAGAATGCGAGAAATAAACATAAGAGATTTATTAACGTAGTTCAAAAACAATCTTACTTCGTGGAGTCTCACTCAATGAATGATTTTATTTAACAAATTTTTGGATCACCTATTGGTTTAAGCTCAATTTACCATTACACAAAAGTAATTGCAGCCCCAACAATAAACCCGATTGTTATATATCACTCACCCCAAATAACCTCACAATACAATCAATAAAACTCTACAATAAAAAAACCTAACACAATATTGCAAAAGTACACAAATAACCAGCCAAAAGCAGTCAAAAGGCACACCCTATGTGCGTGGCACAGTAGCTTATTTATAGGCTAAATTCGAGATTTTTTCCAAATAGTCTTGATAAAGCAAAACTCTCAATTATAATATAAAGATATCTTCTTGAATTATCTCCAATAATTATCTCAAAATAAAGCTTAAAGGATAAAGATAAAACATTATGTGATAAGGCATATCGATCTCCAACTCTTCAATAGCCAAATTCGATCACCATAAGAATTCTCCAAGATAAATCCTTCCATTATAACTATCAAATAAAATCTTCAAGTAAAAAGATAAAGTTAAGATAAATATAAACTTTTGATCTCTAAGTCATTCCACCCTTCTTCTCCTTACTCTAATTCGATCAACACCATTAAAGGATGAAATGAAACATGTTCTGAGACTCGTTTGCTTATAGAGAAAACAATCATGGAGGACCAAATAAAAAAGCCAACATCCAATAACACCTAGGCTGTCCCAAAGGTCTTGTTTGAACATGTGTTTAAACAACTAGTTAAACAGGTTGTGTCCAAAAAACGTTTGAACAAGATTCAAGTCATCAGTCTTGGACAGTCTCGGTCCTAACAAAAGTTATGAATACTTAAACAATTAGGCAAAACATTAAAAATTTTTACATCCTAAAAACCCCCCTTGATTGAAAACAATATATTTATGAGAGATTATGTGTTAAATTATTCTTGGTAAATAAAATATAAATTATTAGTGCTAGCATAGAAGATAGTTGGATACTAGAAAGAATTGAAAAGACTTTTGTGTTAAGAGAAATAAATCTGGTGCATAGACTAAATTGTAAGAATGTGAGAAATGTAGGGGAAAAGTGTGAAATATAAAAGCAAAAAATGATTAAATTGAATTAAAGAAAAAAGTAGAGAGACTAGAAGTGTAATTTTACCAAAACTGAATGAGAAAAAATTGTAGAAAATTTTCAAGGACAAGATGATCATTTCTTAAATAGAATATTTACTAGAAAAATCATAAAATATTGGCAAATTATGGATCATTTGATTAAATTGAAAAGTAAGAAGAAATCTTAGCTATTGGATTGAAATTATGACTAATAGATTTTAATATTTTATTAATTAATTCAATAAAGACATTTTTTGTGGAAACATGAAGAATTATCTTAATGCTTAATTATTCCGATGCCACCACCACTATAAATAGAAATAAAAACTTTCCATTTCTTATAAGTTCATATTTTCTTACCAAATTCCACTATTTCATTCCAAAACCTTGAAAATTCTATATTCACCAAAGAGAAAAGATGAAGTAGAGGTTTTAGAGAGCTTGTATAACATCTTAGAGGCAAGAGATAAGAAATTATAAATAAAGAAAATTGAAAAGAAAGTGAAAGATTGTGATTAGAGTGAAAAAGGAAAAAAAGAGAAGCAAAGAGAAGTAAGTATTTATTGAACTCTTTTATTACCTAAGAATTTAATTGTTTTAATTGTATTAAACATTTATGATTAAGACAAGGGCTTGAAAGGTTAAATTATGTGGAATAATATGATTCTTAATTGTTAGTAAATTGACAGAAAACTACAAACTAAAATGTTAGAAATTATGCTAAAACAGCTTTTTGGATAACAACCTTGTTTTAACTTTGAAAATTTACCAAAAATTGTAGAAATTGAGTCAAAGGTCGAACCAAACATGAAATTTAATCCTATTGAATCTAGTTTATATCAGATTGATTTCAGGTTCTCCTATTTTGAGTTAATCTTTATATTCCTAAAAAGCTTATGAGTCTATTTTGAAAAGCAACATACGGTAACATTGTACGATGTTTTCAAAAATAATTAAAAAATGTACAAAAATAATTTTTAGTAAAGAGGATCAGAGCTATCTAGCAGTAGAACATGGGATGGTTTGAAGAAAATACTGCATTAATTGGCTTATTTAAAAATTCTGATATATTTTTTTATATTAGTAATGGGATATCTAGTTTTGGAAATTTCAAACCAAACTTGATTATCAACTCCAAGGAATGAGATATGAACAGAAATGTGATTGCTGCATAGTGGACTACTTTGTCATAAAAGTTTAGTATTAAGTGTTATGTGAATTTTAAGTGAAAGGTTATACATTTTGTAAGTGGTTCAGATTGTTATGTTATATTTATTTGAATGTTTAATTTGATGAGATATTGTAATAATTAATTTTGTGTAATTAATTTATATGTTCTAAGTAAAGAAAATATTATGTTTATGTATGAAGTGAGTGGTGAATGATTTATGAATAATTTGGTGGATTAAGTGATTTATATGATAAAAATTGAAGTAAAGACCAAATTGTAAAATTTTGAATTCTAATAGTTGAGTAGTGAAATCTGAAAAGTTGATGTACTAATTAAATTATATGATTATGAAATATGAAAATTTGGAAAGTTGAGCATAAAATAGTAAAGTTTGAAAGTATAGGGGCTAAATTGTAAAGATTTCAAAACATGAGTGTTAGGACTAATTTATATGATTCAAAATTTTAAAATTCTGAAAACAGAATATGAAAGTTTAATGGTTTGAAAATTAGGGCCTAATTTGTGGTAATTTTGACAAAATTTTATTAGTAAAGGACTTTAGAAAAAGATTTAATATCATATAGAGTCACGGTAATGTTAAAGAATTGAGAAAAGCTTAGAGATTGAAAATGAAAATTTTAATGTGACATTATTATGTGTATATGTTAATAAATTGGGTAAGTGGTGTTACAAAAAGGAGGTTTGGTTTATAGAATGTAAAACTGCTTTGCATACTACTGAGTGTGTTATATTACATTGTTTGATTCATTAGTTGAAACAAAAGATTTATTTGGTAGATAAAATTTAAAACTACTTAAAAACAAATTTTTATTAAATTATTCTCATAGAATTTGCTCTCTTTTTTATAAATTAAAAACACCATGGTTGAAGCTTATAGTATTTTATTTTACACATTTTTCATCTAAATTAATTCCATATTTATTTTTTAAAAATAATTAATTTCGAAATTTTGATACTATTAAGAATGAAAATTATTAAGGTAATGTTTAAAATTTTCAAAGCAAAGGCATCGTAGAAAGTCATGAAAGTTGGGAAAATGAAGGTGAGTGGGCCAAAGTTGGGCTATTTTACCCATCTAACTTTAAAAAATTTAATATTTATAAAAACCATTCTAGTTCAAAACATTTATCAAAAAGACTTGAAATGAACAGTAAATTTGGGTTTTGGGAATCCAATGGGCAGCACTACCTAGTGTTTTGGCTCCATCATACCTGATGATTGTGTCAAGCTTTAAAAAATAATTTTTTTTTGAGTTTGGGAACCCAATGGCTGCACTGTAGGTATTTTTTAAAATCGTATCATCTGTATACAAAAATACCAAAGATTTAAAAAAATTGGTGCTTGACCATTTTTATAGCCACAAGACACAGTACACAATTTTCAGTTCCCAAGGCACTTTTTTTTTACTTTGGGACACTAATGGCCGACACCAATGTATTTAAAAAAAATTTTGGGTGCTTGCATACAATTTTCGATTCCCAATGCAATGCATTTTTTTTATTTTGGAACACTGATGGTCCGCATCAATGTATTTTTTTTAAAAAATTAGGGTGCTGGACATGTAATGGCCAAGCCTGGGGAATGGAATATCAGTGGTCTGCACCAGTAGGCCTAGTGCCTACAATTTGACCCAACATTCCAGGCCTAAAAAAAAGAAACTCAAAAAAATAGCCAGCACCAAATTTTTTTATTTATTAAAATCTACTTGGTGTCGGGCATTACATGGCTAGCACCCAAAAACTTTTTTTCTTAAAACACATTGGTGCCGACCATCAGTGTTTCAAAAGAAAAAAAAATGTATTGGGAGCCGAAAATTGTACTTGGTGCAATTTTTTTTAATACACTGGTGTCAGCCATCAGTGTCTCAAAGTAAAAAAAAAAAAAATGTGCCTTAGAAACCGAAAATTGTACCTGTTGCCGACCATCTACTAGCCAGCACCAAAAAAGTTTTTTTTTTATTGTCTTTGGTGTCGGCCATTACATGGTTAGAACCATTTTTTTTTAAATACTGGTATTTTTGTATACCAGTATGATACGATTTAAAAAAAATACCCCGGTACCAGCCATTGGGTTCCCAAACTCAAAAAAAATATTTTTTCAAAGCCTGACACATTTATCAGGTAATGATGGGGCTAAAAACACTAGGTAGTGCCGACCATTGGGTTCCCAAAACCCAAATCTACTTTTCATTTTAAGTCATTTTAGTGAATATTTTTGAACTAAGGTCATTTTTTGTAAATATTAATTTTTTTAAAGTTAGATGGGTAAAATATCCACAAAGTTTGGAACCTAATTAGCAAATAGGTAATTAAGTAAGCTAAGTGGGCCAAGGGTTGCACATTACCAATGCTGTGGGTCAAGTCAAGTCCATTGGGTTTGATTCACTCATCCGTCCGCTAATGTCGGGGGACCACTGATCCTTCTCTTACATTTTCTCCTTCTTTTCTTTATTATTTTATTTTATATATCACGCTTGTTTCTTAACAAAGAAATTAATAAAAATATAATCATTTTAAAAAATATTAAATTTGAAATTGAAATACTTGGGTTTCATTTGGTTTAAAGAAATAGTCGTTTTTCTTGAAAAAAAAAAAAAGAAGAAAACAAATTTAATTGATATTTTTAAAAATAAATTTTACAAAATTAAAATAAAATTGTAAAAATTAAAAATAATAACAATAACTTATTTTTACCGTTTTCAATAAAAATAGTTTTGCAAAAGTAAAAATGATTAAAATAAAGAGTCTTAATTTTAAATAAATTAATGATTAAAATAAAGATTCTTAATTTTAAATAAATTGACTCTAATTCAAACTCATATAAACGTAAAAAATAAAAAAAAAATTCAACAATTTTTCGACCCAATTTGAATATATATAAAAGTTTAGACCAACATATTAATAATATACTTTGTCATGTTATTTACACAAATTCCTTAAACTTTTGTTTCATTCAAATAAACTCTTAAACATTAATTGATACATAAATAAGCTATTAGGTTATGCTTGGTTGGGGAAAAATGGAAGGACGGGAGAACAGTGGTAGAGCCAGAAAATTTTTTTGGGTGGCCGGAATTAAATTGTATACTTTTACGATAGTAAAAATGTAATTTCATCATTTTAATAGTCTATATCTTTAAATTTTTTAAAGGATCAAATCAATTTTTTTCATTTTTGGGGGTCAAAGTTTATATTTATCATTATTAATTTAAAATTTTATAAATTATAAAAGACCTAAATAGAAATTTTTTTGTTTTAGGGGGTCGGGGCCTAGTTAGCCCCGTCTGGCTCCCACTATGGGAGGAAGGAATGGAAAAGTGAAAGGAAAATAAATTTTGAGTATGTTTAATATGGAAGAAAAATGAGAGGAAAAAAATAAAATAGACAATCATTTTCCATCCCAATTTGTAAAAATCACTCCTCTCAAATTTGAAAAAAAAAATTAATTAGTTAAACAAATAATAATAATAATAATAAAGGAATGCAAACTTAAAAGAAGTTAAAAAACAAATCAGAACTTATGATTGGATTTGGATTTCAAGTCAATTTAGGTTAACACGTCACCTTTTAAATTGAGAATAAGTTATTTTATTTTAGATTAATTCAACTAAATATCTTTAAATTACCACTTAATCTCTAAAGTTTAAATTTGAGTCTTCAAAGTATTTGTATCATATTAATTAGGTCATTTCGTCAACATTGTGGGAATTTAAACGTTAAACATAATTTGAATTTGATGTAGAGTATATTTAAAGCATATGAATCAATTTGGTAACACATTTTTACCTTTGACAAGAATATTTTCGATCAGATGTGTTAAAAAATAATGTCAATAAAATTTATGAGGACTATTTCTTCTTTAACATGTCAAATCCAAGTTATTTATATAGTAGCTACAAATGTGTTTACAATTTATTCCATATGTTTTAAATCTACTCTACCTTAAGCTTGAGCTCGCATTTGATTATATCGATATCACATTTCCGTATCGAATCTATTGATTCCTTTTGTTTCCATATCGGCCTCCGAGCTTGTATAAACCTGTTCCATGGTTTTTCACATACTATCTTTAATCACATTTGACATATATGCACTCGTAAAACCAAATTATATCATCATTTCAATTCAAATCTCATTTATCAAATTCGTGTTTTATAATCTCAATAATCGGACTCAAACTCAGAACGGATACATGAATCATCCAACCATCACACCAATTTGGCACATTGTGCCTCATCGGAATGTTCAAAGTATAATTTGCGCCCAACACTCATTCGTATATAATCGAAGTATAACCCGTACACAATCTAATCCTATGGCATACTAACTGTATCCAACTCTACTCGAATAATTAATAGGGTACCAATGAACTTACTTTTTATAACCATTTCACATATCATAACTTCATCTCAATTCACATAGCATGCCATTATCAAGTTTACATTATGCTCATTTATGTTATACACATCTCAATTCATTTCTAGACATATTATCATTGGATACAAATGAACTTGTATGATAAGTATAAGTTTACCTCAATAGCTAATTATGTAAAAAAAATACATACATATTTTTATAAATATAATAATCTCGAATCATAAAAATACAAATCAAAATTGTCCGCTATTCAGTCTATAATTCTTTACTTTTCCTTCCCTCGCAATGACAAACGTCATCTTTAGTTTCGCAATTTAAATGATTGAATGATGATTGCAAAACTTGAATTTTTTTTTCCTTCTCTTTTAAGTTTTTATGAACAGTGGAAGAAGATGAAGAATGTCATCTTTCTTCCACTCAAAATTATATATATAGCTAGATTAAGACTAATTAAACTTAGTTAATTTTGATTACTTATTTAATTAATATTGTCGAAATCATTTTTTTCAAAGGGTTAACTTTTAGTTTTAAAACGAAAAATGAGAATCGCCACCAATCCTTTTTGATAAGGTGTGATCGGGTCACCTCGTAAGATGGTTGTTTTTAATAAACGGTTTTATTTATTTAAAATAACACTTTTGGTCTACGAAATTCAGAAAGATGGGTTCGGAGTCGGTTACGCTCGAAAAAGGATTAGCACCCTCGTAACGCCCAAAATTGATACCTAGTTGATTAATTAATGTCTTGGTATCGAAAATTAAAAATTTGAAGAAATTTTAAAATACGATCCTTTGCTAAATATTGCTTAATTGAATTTTTCTTTATACAGAAAAGGGCGTATTTCACATTAATAGAGGAAAAGAATTATGTCCCGAAGTTAGGACACAATGTCTTAAATCCCCGAAACGAGAATAAACACAGAAAGTTTTATTTATTTTAAAAATATTCAATTATCTTGGTTTTAGAAAGAAACCATATTCCGTAAGTTAGAAGACCGTCTCTTCTTAATTCCCGAGATTATTAAAAAAACTCATGTTTAAAAAAGGTTCGTGTATTCGGATTTATTGAGAAAATCAAAATCCCGTAAGTTAGGGAATGACTTTTCGAATTTCAAAATACGAAATATTGCTTGTTTAAAACAATATTTTTAATATATCGAGTAAAATGTAACACGATTTTATAGTAAAATGTGAAATGGTGTTGATATGCATAACAGAATAATAATAAATGCATTAATGTGAACGACAATATGAAGAACGAAAATAAAATAAAATAAACAAGTCAAAAATAAAAAGACAAATAATAAGGACAACAAACTAAAAATTTGAAACTAAACACCTAATATTAAATAAATAAATAAATATTGTATAAAACAATTTAAGAATAATATTATTAATAATAATGATGATGATATTAATAATAATATAATAATAATCTAAAGTTTTAAATTTATATAAAAGGATGTAATTAAATAGATGATAAAATAAAATAAATGTATATAAAAATTTAGGTACATAAATATGAAAGAAATATAAATAATAATAGTAATAATAATGCAAAACTAATTAATTAAATAATATGATAATAATGACAAGTAAGTAAATACCAAAAAAAAAATAATAATAATGACAATAATATTAAATTGACTAATTTAATAACGAAATAGCAAAAATAACAAAAAGGGGACTAAATTAAACTTTTAAATAGAAATTTGGGGCAAATCAGAAATAAATAAAAAGAAAAAGGACCAAGTTGAACGCGCAAATAACAAGGAGGGACCAAAATGGGAAATAATCCCCACCCTCCAAAATGCGCAGCTTCAAGGTGTAACGATTTGTAAATCGAAATAAATCATAGGGTAAAAATTGGAAATAAAGAAAAACTTAATTGTAAAATGATTAAAAAGTAGAAGAGCCAAAAGCGCAAATAGCCCATTAATAAAAAAACAAGCGGATCCTTGGCGGTTCGGGTCAGCGCGCGGGTTGAGCATGAAACGGCGCCGTTTTGGCGTTTATTCATTGGCCTAAAACGGCGTCGTTTAGAGTAAGCTATAAATGTTAATTTTTATTGACAAAAACTTTATTTTTTCTTCATTTAAAAAAAATAGAGAAGTTTTCTTTCAAACTCTTTCCCGCTTTCAAATCTCCAGTCAATGGGCTGCCGGAAGACCAAAAGTCTCCTCTTTTTCAGGCAATTAAAGAGAAGGTGAGTTTTTTATTTTTATTAAAAATATGTAAAAGGAAAAAAAGGTTTCGAAAAGGAAAAGAAGAAGTGAAACCACCTTAGATCTGTTTTTCTTCTCTATTTTCTTTGCCTTTGTTTTTGTTTGAACCTCTTTTTTTTTTATTGTCAAAAAAAAAAAACTCCCCTTGGTACATTCTGTTTTCGGCTTTTATAGCTATTTTATAAAATATTTTTCATTATTTCTACTGTTTGCTATTGCGTGCTTTTCTTCTCTGCTGCTGTCTTGTTGCAGGTGTTGACGGAGGCGGTTTGGCCATTTTGGTGAAACGGTGAAGCAGACGGCGCGCCAGGGGGTGAGCCAGGCCTCGGGACGAGGCGCCCGAGGAAGGCGAGTGGCGCACATGGGGGTATTAGGGTTAGGGTTTTCTGAAAATGTAAATGTTTGTGGGCTTTGTAAATTGGGCCTATAAATATTTGGGCTTTGTAAAAAAATAGACTGGACTGTTATTTTTATTTTTTTTGTTTGGTTTTTGTTGTATGCCTAGGTCCGGGCTAAATTGGGCCTCTACAAGTATTATTTATATTTCTTTAATTGTGATTTTATTAAATAAATGACAATCATTCTCCACTAATTTTAAAACAACAATTGTTTAATAATCATTTTAGTCTTTTAGATAATTGTTAATTAAGTCTCAAACATTTTTTAAATTAAAACTCAATACCGATTAGACTTTACAATTTAATCTCTAAGTTTTAATTCACTATTTTTTGGTTAAGTTAGTTACCCAATCTTCAATATATTTTCATGTTAAGTCCATTAATCTTTATATTTCATCCTATCAAACTCGAATTACGAAAATGAGATTTTAAAACCGTATTTTTCGACACCACTTAAAATCTAGTCGTTACATAAAAACATATTTACATTATATGTTTCATTAAAAAGGGTTTCACACAAAAAAAATGCAAATTAAAAATAAAAAGACTATTTATTATCACCAACTATTTAAGGATAGAGTTAAAAGATACACAAATTTTCACGATTTTATTTTGCAATGTTTACTTTTAATGCTATAATTTAGAAATTATTTAAATACACTAAAAATTTATTAGTAAATAATTTGTAAAAAAAAAAACCTTAAAAATACACAAAATTAAATATTCTTACATTAACATTTGTACAGATTTAGTCAAATATTAAAAAAAAACTCCTAACCAATATATAAAAAATGCTGAGTTGGAACATAAAGTAAGAAAATAAAAATATATATTAATAATAATATTCTTCTTACTCAAATATGAAAGTGGGATAATGAGTAAGGCATAGGTGCCTATCAAGGAAGAAGCAGCAAATTTTTTTCAAATTATTTTAGTATTATTTAATATAATGAGGAAATTCTGAAATTAAATTTGTCAATTATCATCATTCGTAAAAAAAAATTATATTTATTAATTGTCGTAATCATTTTTTTGACAAAACGGGAATCGACTTGGTTTTAGAAATGAAAAAAAGGGAGTCGCCACCGATCTTTTATTAGGTGTGATCGGATCACCTTTGTTTTACTAAAACATTTTGATTTACTAAAACAATGTTTTTGGTCTATGCAATTTGAGAAAATGGGTTCGGGAGTCGGTTACGTTCGAGGAAGGGTTAGCACCCTCGTCACGCCCAAAATTGGTACCGAATTGATTAATTAATATCCCAATGTCGAAAGTCAAAAATTTTAAAAAGAATTTAGAAATCTGATCTTTTTTTGAAATATTTTAGTTTTCTCGGATTGAATATCAAGAGGTTCTTGTTCCGAAGGAATAAAATATCACATCCAATACGTAGGACACGATGATTTTTATCCTCGAATCCAGGATCATCTCTTAATTCTCGAGACTCATGCATTAAAATATCCAAAGAATATTCGGTTGCTTGGCCAAGCAAAAAAAATCGAAACTCAACACATAGGGCACAATCTCTCGAGTTCCCAAACGCAGAATATCGTCTTATTTTGAAAATTTTTCTTTTAAAGTAATGGCAGATGTAATATTTAAATAACATGCATCACTTGTTTGAAGTAAGATGACAACTTGTATCGAATAAATACATTGGGATATGCGTAATACGATGGCACAATATGAAAATGGAAATAATCATGGAATGATAATACATGAATAAGATACTACACGAATTAACAACAGTGATATGAAAATACGAATGAGCGAGCTATAATACACATACGAATGACCTCCACATAACTTGCACTATTTAAACTCAACAGTCGCAGCCCTCCCCTTTCCTCTCTTTCTCTCTACTCTGCTAGGGTCTCCGAACGCAGCACAGCCACCAGACCTGGCCACCAACGAGGCGCGCGAATGACCTTTGAGGGATCGAACGTCGGCGACGGAAGGAGAGCGCTCTGGCTCCACGACCGTGAGTGACTCCGGTAAGTTTCTTTCCTCTTTGTTTATGTTATTATTATTTGTAAAAACTTTTAAAGGAAAATAAATCGAAATGAAAAGAAATGAGAATAACAGTAAGTAATGATGAGCAAAAATTAAACGAGTTTCAACCTTTTATTTCCTGATTTCTTTCTGATGTTTTTGTGTTTTTTTTTTTAGTTCGTACAAAAACCGGAAGCCCCTCTTCTTTTAATTCGAAAGGATCCCCCCTTCTTTTACAATGACTTTTGAATGTGTAATAGAGTACAAGAGTTTTTCTTTCTATCCTTTCTTTTGATTTTCAGTGTTCGTATTTTGATTTCTTTCTAGTATTCGTAAAAAAACCCCCCCCTCTTTTATAATGTTTCATGTCGGTCTTTTATAGTCGATTTACAGAAGTATGGGTTTCTATTTCCCATTTTTCGTTTTCTATCTCTTCTTCTTGCTGTTCGTGTTGTCCGTTGTTTGTCGTTTCTTCTTTTTGCAGGGTATGGACTGCAGAGGCGTCACGAAAGTGCGGGTCGAGACGCGACAGTGGTGAGCGTGGTGCGCTCATGGGGGCTGCGGCCGTTGGGATGCGTGGACGTTGGGAACAGAGACCAATGGCCGAGGTGGCACACGTGAGTTACAGGTACCCCTTAGGGTTTCTGAAACCCCAAGTGTTTTGGGTCGACTGGCTGATTGGGCCCTCGTGGTTGGGCTCGGGTAATTGGTTTTAAAAATAGTCTGTAAAAAGACTGGACCTTATCATTTGGATCTGTTTTTAGTTGGGCTGTATTGGGCTTTTGGGCTGCCATTTGTTATGTATTTTCGGGTTTATTTTGTAAATGGGTTTAGGGGTATGTTGGGCCTCTGGGTCTTGTGTAAATGGACTTTTGTGTTTTTTGGACTGTTTTATTATTATGGGATTTTTGGTTTTACTTCCCTTTTTATTGGGCTTTAATGGTTTCATTATTTGGGCCTCTAATTTGTATTAGGCCCGGGCAAAAATTGGTTATTACATTAATTTTCAAAAAAAATACTGCAATTAATTATATTTATTCATTATTAAATATTTCCAATTAAGTTTAAAAATATATCAAGTTTTTCTTAAATCACTCCTGTCATATATATATAAACTAAAGTAATGTTTAGACATAAAAAAAGATACGCTTGTTTAATATAATATGTGTATCTCATAACCTTTATACATGTAATATATTCAAAATATTATATATTTTATATTTTAAATAATTTTATAACACATTAAATTTGTGCATCACTTTTAAAAAACTAATGATTAATTTTTATATTTTTAAAAATCAATTAAAACATTTTAATGTTGTAAGAACAATTTAGAAATTAGAGGAAGTATGATGAAATTAAAAATTTAAAAATCAATCAAAACATTCTCTATCTCTTTTATATAATTTTTTTTAAGAGGCCAAAATTAAATTATAATTTTTATGATAGTAAAAATGTAATTTTATCGTTTTAATAGCTTATATTTTTATAATTTTTAAGAATTAAATTAAAATTTTATCATTTTTAGGGAGACTAAAGTGTAATTTTATTTTTACTAATTTAAAATTTAAATAAAAAAGAGAAAATTTATTTTCAAAATCAAATTTAAAATGTCCTTGAACCATAATATTCCATCCAAGTCCGTTGGATGAAAAGCCTCTCTAATAGCCTTCATGTGACATGACTCATCTTCAAGAATAAATCTCAATCATGATTGAAGTGAACTTCATTGAATCAAATCTAGAAAATCCTTGAGATTCTCTTGAAGTGAACTTTACCAATTCAAGATAAGTTTTTAGTAATTTTAAATTTAAATCAAACTAAATTCTCAAGCAAATATCTCCTCAAATCATTTTCAAGATCAAATCTCGACAACACTTTATACATATCACATCTATCTAAAATCAAGTTTATAAAATCTTTGAATTGATGATTCATTAACAAAATGAATCTAAAATTTCTCAATATTCGAAAAACTTACCTATATTGTAACTAAAATTTATAAAATAATTTTATTTGATTTATTTCAAGATATTAGATCATTATTTTAACTTGAAAAGACTATAATAAATCTCCAACCTCAAATCTCGAAAATTTTAAACTTAATTTCCCTCACCATATAAACTTCAAAAACGAAAAAAATATATCAGCCACAACCTAAAGTTACCTTTTGAGACAGAAAAAACAATCCGAAAAATTCAAAAATCCGAGAAAGCAGTGATCAAAAGAAATCAAAATTTCCAAAAAAGAAAACTTTTCCTTTCAAATTTCTTCAATCTCTTTTCTCCTTTTCTGAAATTATATTTTTCGTGTATTGTGAGAAATCTCCTTTAGTCATCGTTCAAAAGTCGAAACTCTTCTAAACAAATTTCTCTTCTTTTTGAACAGTTATCATGTCTGCCACCATCACAAAACCCTCCTACTATATCTTTATATTATATTATATATATTAAAAATGCGATTACTTTTTAACAACTAATTATTTTTATAGTTAAATAAGTCTTACTTTTTCTTTTTCTTTTTTACTCATGAAACCTCTGCATTTAATATTAAAATAAAAAATATATAAAGTAAAATAAAATAATATTTTAAAATTTGTTGAAAGTGTTTATATACGTAATACACTAATTTCTTTTTTGAAAATTTTATGATGATATTAAAAGTATATATAATTTCCATTGTGTAATCAAGAAATTAATATATGAGCTTGAAATTCAAAATAATTTTACTTTAATAATAAAATTAAAAATTATATTTAATCACAAAAATAATTTAAAAGCTTATTTGAACAAAGATTAGCCGTTTAAGGAATTTTTTTAATATATTAACTAAATAAAATTTAACAAAAGAAAAAATAATTTAGTAGCTTCCTAACCCTAATTATAAAGAAGAAACAAATTTGTGACGCAACATAAATTAAATAGAATTAAATTAATAATGTAGCTTCAAACATGATATCAACAAGATTGAATAATTTCAATATGGTAATGAGAAAAGTTATAACTTAAGTGATCCTTCAATCTTACTATTATTTATAACTATAAAGACGAGCAAGTAATGACAAATGCAACTAATAAACTAATGTTTTTAAAATCATATCAATGGTTTTCGGTTTGATTAATCCGTTTAATTCAATTAAATATTTAAAAAAATTTAAAAATAAAAAAATATGATTCAATCGGCTTGCGGGTTAACCGGTGCAACTATATATTTTGAAATCGATATCCTAATTGATTCTTAATCTAGCTAATTCGATTCTGAAAAAAGTAAAATAGATCCACTTGATATTTTTTTAATAAAAAAACCCACTTGATATTATAGACAATAAAAATTAAACTAATTTCAATATTATTAATTTTTTAAGTACTCCAATTCAAATCTTATCGTACGTAATTGCGATGTATGAGTTTTCAAGATTAAGATATTCATGTTTTAGTTTTTGAGAATTTTTTCTCGTTTTTTCATCCATTATACTTTTGTGCTAATTTAATTTTATATTATAATTATTCGAATATAATATTTATATTATATAATAGTAAATCTTTCAAAAAAGAATAAAGAAATAAGCAGTCAAGTCACAGTTAAACGAATTGTGGATTACATAAGATGCGCGTGGGTTCTAGTCCTTGAGTCACACTTTCGGGAGTTGTAACTTTCCCAAGTTTGAACATTTTGAATCAATAAAGTAGCAGATATGTTTTGAAAGATTTGTATGGTTTAATTTTATTTAAAAGTTAACTTATTTTTTTACATATAACATATAAAATTTTGATGAATTTAAATTAAAATATTGTGCTTGAAAAATAGGATTGGACAAAAAAATATTTTTTAAATATTTATAGACTCAAATTCTAACATTCAAAATCTAAGTGTGTCCTAATCCAACTCGTTTTAAAACTTATAATATGTTATTCCTCTTTTATTATATATTATTTAATTTATATCATAAGAAAAATAAATATTATTTATTATAATACAAAAAGTAAAAATGAAAAATTAATTAAATTGTTTATGTTTGAAATTTTTGTTGACGGCGGAACCAACTCCTCTGAGAGAAGTCTTTGAAGTGTTGTCTTTTAGGCAACTGATCTGAACTATCAACAATGGAAGGTATTGTCCCTGGGGGAATGTTTTGCCTCCTCTTCGCAAAGAGCCATGTAAAGTTCACAGAAGGGTGGCGCCTTGACCTTACGTGAACGTACGACCAACCACCAAGAGGCAACATGAGTGATACCATATACCTAAGGGCGAAGCCAAAAGATTTTTTTAAAGGGGATGAAATGAAATTTTAATTTTTAATAGTCTATATCTTTATAATTTTTAAAGAATTAAATTAAATTTTCATAATTTTAGGGGATTAAAGTGCAATTTTACCTTTACTAATTTCAATTTTTAAATTTTCTAAATGGTCAAAACAACAATTTTCCATTTTAAGGGGGGTCGGGGCCCCTGCCAGCCCCCCTAGATTCGCCCCTGCATATACCCCAACAGTTGACCAATGTACCATATGTCAGAGGCTCAAATCCCACCAAGGACAAGATGCTCACGTTGCCTCTTGGTGGGTGATAGTACATCCATGTATGGATAATGTGTCATCCTCTGTGAACCGCACACGGCTCTCCGTAAAAGAGGAAAAACTCTCCCTTAAAGAACAATGTGTTCCATTATTGAACGATTAGCTCAACGTCCCCGAAAATGACATTTCAAAGACTTTTTCAAAAAAACCGATCACCCCTGAACAATTTTAATAAAACTAAATATATTTCTTTTAAATCAACGAAGCTAAATAAATTTAAGCTATGTATAATATTAATAACGTACATAAACATAACTTCAAACGGATCTAACCTGGTGCCTACAAATGTGAACAGTTTGAATAAACAAACATAAAGATATTATTAATGTTGGATTAAATTACCGCGTGGAAAAGTAGGTTGGCCAAACTACTAATTTCTTCCCATATATTTAATTTCTGGACCATGAAGATCTTTGAATGCATTAAAACTGTCCTTTGTCTAACGACGAATTACAACTTTATTTTAGGGTTGACTTGGGTTCAAATTTCCCACATCTAATATCACATTGGTCCAGCCTTATTGAAAGTTATAGATTGCAAATTAATTATTCATGAGTATTATTTAAATTAAAAGTGATGATTTATTATCTTATAAATTTAATTATTCATAAGCACTGTTTAAATTAAAAGTGATGATTTATCATCTAATAGATATATTTCCATGGGACATGTTTCTCTCAAGAAGTATGTCCAATATGAAGGGTTGTAGCTCTTCAAAATTGTATTCATTTAGTGCATATAAATAGAGGCATTATGATGCTTGCAAAATATACAATTACAATCAATCTTATTTTCAGAAACTAGAGTAAGAGTTAGGGAATTCCTCGATTTTGCTAATTAAAGGAAATTCAAAATGTCGTTGTATCTCGGGAGGATCTTTATCTTAACCCTCTAGCAACTTTGTGTGGGGCAAATAGTTCTCTTTGGAAAACGTCACCGGCGCCTCGAAATGTACTATTTATTTTCATTTAAGTCTCCAATTCTATCGTCTCCACTCAAATATCCAACACCCCTTCGTCTTACATCTTAGAAAAATATATTTCTTTGTATATATTATGATTTAGTTTCAAGGCATTTCCAAATGAATAAATAAACATACTTAAAAAACATTGTACTATAATTTACTTACAAAATTATACAAATTAAGAGTCAATATCAAACTAACGCGTCTACCAGTTAATTGGTTTTCATATTGCCCCCTTGTTATTCTCTTCTTCAATGAATTTGACTATGATTAAATTGCATAATTTAAAACCAAAATCCTAAATATACCCATTTTCGGGTCATAATTCGTTTGGCTCTTGCTGTCAAGATTGGGACGTGCCATTTGATTATTATAATGAAAATAGAAATTAGTATTAAGCCACAAGAGAAAGAGGACAATGTTACTATGTTAGTTTCGATGCTTCAGTGCACTGGGACCATGAAGACACAATTATCATCGGCCCTTGTCTCACATATAATTGACTTTACATTTGTAGCGGTATAGTATTTTATCTAAGGGTTGGTTTAGATAGGCGGTGCATTTATTTGCGGTTAGTATAAAAATAGTGGTGACAGTAAGATTAGATATTATAGCATAAGACAAAAAGTAAATTAAACGTACCGCATCGCATCCAATCGTCCATCCAAACTCACCCTAAATCAAAGTTAAGGTATATAGACACACAAAAAATAGGTAGAAATGAAGAAAAAAAGAACAAGTCTAGTTGTAAATATAACATACTAAACATTGAAGCTTTCAAAGTTTTAAATATACATTAAAAATTCAGCTACTAAGACGTGATATATATAATATTTGAAATTTAGCTAAAGTACCTGTATTTGTTTATATAAAATAGTCCATTATTATGTCCAAATTTACATTGCTTTTGTATTTGAAACTGTAACATAAAAATTCGCTAGACGTTGATTGCATGATAAGCAGCTTTGTGGATACGAAAGGAAGGGAAAATGGGAAGTGTGAATCCAGAGACAAGTTTAGCGGCTTTGAGGTGTATCTTCAAAATGGATTCCCCCACTTGGATCTCATGCACTTCAAAATTTTTGCCCTTCTTTTTATTCCTCACATATGACTTTCCAAAGACTCCAAACACATATCCCATTTTCTTTTTGAAAGCTTTCAGCAACTCATTGCCAAGATTCTCTATCATAAGTCAGCTGATTAGAAATGCTGGGTGTTTGAGGCCACTTATTGCTGGACTAAAGCCTAAAAGCAATGCCTATATTTGGTTCAGTAATACACTTAAAATATTTAAGTGTTATTTAGTAAACTGAAAATTTATGTCTTCATAATTAAGTACTAAATTGGTTTGATATATTGCTTAAAATTAAGTGTGGAATTTAATTCTATCTATGTATTATTTTCAACCATTTTTCTTTGAAAAATTCTATCATTTGTTTTTTTAGTTTGAGTTATCAAATACACTTAAAAAATTAAATCACTGAAAATATTAATTTTCAGCTGATTTAATTTTTTTTTCAATGGGTTATTAAACATTGCCTTAGATTAAGATTTTAAAAATCACTTTTGAGGTTCCCAATAATAACATAACATGTGTGTTGATACTAGTGTTCAACAAGAAAGAGAAGGTGGTGATTGTTTGGAGACCGATTCTTCTGTGACAGACAGAGAGCCGAAGGAAGGGATTAAAAAGGGAGGAAGAGAGGTAAGAAAACTTAGGAAGATATGGAGAGGAGAAGGTTGTGAGTGGTAACAAAGCCAGAAAATTGCTTTGGAGAGCAGAGATGAAACATAAATTATTAGGGGCCAAAGTAAAAGTTAATTTATCATTATACTAACATTTAATTTCATAAAAAATTAAGGGACTAAATGGAAAATGTACCATTTTTTTATGGGGGGCAAGAACACTGCATGCCTCCCTTTGTCTTTACTGTGAAAGTCTAGGTACCAAGTAGAATGCATGAGGAGGAAGAAGAGCATTTTCTCTTCTTGTAATAGGGTACATATAGCGGAAATAGGTTGTTTTGGAGAGAGTGTGTAAAAACGCGACCAACTAGGCGCTTTTCTTTTAAGTTACATTTTTATTTTTATTTTTTTAATATAATTAATTTCTTTGGTTAGATGGTTAAATGTCAATGGTATTGTTTTTGAGTCTCAGATTCAATTCCTTTCTCACTCACATTTGTATTTTTTTAATTCATGTTGTTTTAACCTTTTTATTATTTTTAATTAATGCTTTTAGCATATCATCTCCTTTGGTTAAATGGTTAAATAATAATGATTTCATCCTTGAGTTCTAGATCCGATTCCTTTTTTAAACACATTTTTAATTTTTATTTCACGTTATTTCAAGTTTTTTTAATTTTTAATTAATAAATCTTTTATTCATAAAATCAAATAATAAACATGTAATCAAATATTTTTATATTTGAAATATTTTAATTAATTATTCCAAATCTCATTATGTTTATATGTGAAATATTTTAAATACAAATACAAAAATATATAATACTAAAATATACTACACTTATGACATGGATTGAAAAATAAATATTATACATATAAAAATTATATTTACTAAAAAAATAATTATTTTATTATTAAAGGGATGAAACTGGTTTGGTTGGAAGGGTATAAACAGGTTGAGATTAATTGTGATTATGAAGGATTATTGGAAAGTGAAGTTTCGGCATATGTGGCGAGGCAGTAACAATTGCCTGGCAAAGGCGACAATAGGGAAGATAAACCAGATAGTCCTGTTCCCAGGTCTACCGCAGTATGTTATACTGCTGCTAGAAGAGGATAGTCAAGATCACTTATATGAAGGAAACTTTGTTGTTGATCATTCCTAGATAATAGGAGTGTTTTCTCTTTACCAAAAAAAAATAATTATTTTATTTTATAAATAAAAGAATTATTCATTAAAATATGAAATAAAAAAATAAAAACAATATATTTATTAATTAAAAATAAAAAACTTGAAACAATATAAAATAAAAAAATTATAAATGTGTTTAGAAGAGGAATTAAACTTGAGATTCGAGTATGAAATCATTATTATTTAACTATTTAACCAAAGGAGTTGATATGTTAAAAGTATTAATTAAAAAAAAGGTTTAAACAATATGAAATAAAAAAGACAAATATGAGTGAAAAATGAATTAAACTTGACAAAATCACCAACATTTAACCATCTCATCAAAGAAACCAATTATATTAAAAAATAAAAAAATATGACTTAAAGAAAAAATACTTCCAGCTTGATGCGTTTTCACTTTCTCTCTCAAAAAACAACTTATTTTTCTAAATTTTTTAAAAAAAAAACCGACTTATTTAATCAACTAACAGTTTTTTTTAGCATTTATAACTAATTTAACCTATCATTTAAACTTCATCGTTAATAATGTTAGATAGTTTATGAAAGTCGAATCAAAATCAAATTCCTTATATAATTGCTCCATATCATTAAAGTTTGGGATTCATTTTTTTTTTTTTCAATTTGATTTTTACATTTTTTTAAGTTAAATTTTACCATTAAAATATATGCTGTAGTTTGTGGTTGGCTCCTTCTAATTTCCTTTATCTGAGCCTTGCAGGGTTTTCTTCCGTTGACTGGTGCTAAACGTTAGTCAAAAAGTCAATGGTCGATGATCAAGTTTACACGGGATGTGGAACCCCACTTTGTATTGCGATTTAAAGGAAAAAAATGACTCGGTATCATAAAAAAAATTAACAACCACGTCTAATCACAAAATATTTATGACGTATGTATTATCTGCGGCATTTTGGATTTTTTTAATAAATTTATATATATATATTTATAATTAAGATATTTAATAATAACGAATGATATTTCACTCAGCACATTTAATTATAAAAAAGAAAGTAAATAACAGTAAGCTTTCCTCTGACACTGTCATTCTGCATATTGCATACTAATTTAATCATAAACCTGGTCAAGGGATGATTTAATTATAATTTCAGTTCCCTCCTAAGCCTAACTGACTTGAATTGTCTACTTGCACATTAAAAATTACGTATATGATTACAGAGAAGAGAGCATGAAATGTGGTACGACTAACCACGAAGTTTTGGAAAATTTTTAAAGCAAGAAATTATGGTCTTAAACCAGCTTAGTCTAATACTTTTGGGTAGTAGAAATGTTTTGGTGGTGTTCATTAGTTAATGGTTGGCTTTGAGAATTATATCTAAAAATTATTTACGGGTGGTTTGAATTCTACTATAATTTTAAAATTCATTTTAAGCATTGAAGCCAAAAGAAAAAGGACAACAATTCTATTAACCATATCAATATTCATACCATCTTCCAATGTAAGACATATTTTGCATTTTACTCTCAAACATTGATGATGTCTATAAACAAAATTTAAAAGTCATTTATTTAGTTTTTAAATGCCAATTAAAAGGATGTGATGATTCCTTAATTTGTGTCTAAAATTAAATTTTAGTGAAATTAATATTAATATAGAGAACATATAGAAATTTAAATAAAGGAGAGAAATAAAAATATCCAATAATGTGAAGCCCCCATTAGAAGTCCAAATCTTTTCCTTACTTTCCTTTTCTACTTTTTCTCTTTCTCGCCATTGGGGCAAGTCAGCTGTACAGATCCTGTTCTTATCCCAGCTCTCCGTTTTGGTTGGGCTTTGATCGTATTAAGACGCCAATGAAATTTTGAATCTGTATTGAGTGCACAGCAATCGATGTGCATAAAATTACGTATTATAGTTGACTTGTTGTTTATGCATGAGATATTTTGGATGCTCTCTTTCATTCAGTCTTGTCAGAAGAAATTTTTTTTCTGTGGGCCAAGTATCCTGGACACCGGCCATTCAATTGAAATCTCTATTCAATGTATGAACGAACGATGTAATAGTCTTGTATACAATGACATGATCCTCGTGGAATGCAAGACACTCATCTAATAATGTCTTACTTTTTCAAGGCAGCATCTCCAACCACATAAATATTTTTTTATTATTTATATGTATTCGCAAATCTTGCCAACTGCATTTTGTACTCACTGTAAGGTGTTTGACTATTCAAGTATTCGTACATTTTCTGCTTTATTAGACGTAGCCACTTATGATTCAATACATAATTTTTACATTACATGATAATTGATTTTCTAAATAAAAACATGTATGGAGTATATAAACCTAAGTCAAAGCTAATACTGAAATAAAACAGCTCCAATTCCAAAAATAGGAATGAATTGTGGGTTGCCAAAAACACGTGCTGAACAGCACAGATTAGTTGAACACACCTGACCTTCATCCAAGTTTAGCTTGATCTAGTGCAGATATCACGTTTTCTGCTAGCGTGCTTTATCATAATCATGTTCCTCGAAGGTCAGAATGGGTTACAAAAATTTTTATTAGGATGGATCCATCACTGTTACTGTAAACCAGGATTAACGTTTCACAAAAGAAAGGAAAGCGACATCTTGGTGAATTTTCCTCGCTATCGACTACCCTATAAGGATTTTTGTTTTTTTTTTTAATGCAAATAGGTACTTAAAGAAAAAAAAAACATGAAAATGAAAACAATTGTTGATGATATTAAATTGTAGGAGCAAAACGTGTAACATGTTTTGGTCTAAATATGGTACATTATAAATAGCTGCAAATTTTGAAGTCATTTGAGTGGTGACTGGTGTCAGGGGAAGCTCAAACCCAGAGCAGCAAAACAACAAAAAAAAAATTCCAAGAATAGAGAGAAAAGAGGGAAATATTAAAGGAAAAATGGTGAGAACACCTTGCTGTGATAAAACTGGACTGAGGAAAGGAACCTGGACTCCAGAGGAAGATCGGAAACTAATGGCTTATGTTACCAGATATGGCTGCTGGAATTGGCGTCAACTCCCAAAGTTTGCTGGTAAGCTAATACCTCTTTTAATAATACGAATTTGTGTGTTTGTTGACCCTCGTTGTTGTTGAATATGTTGTATTTATATGAATGCTTTGGTTTCAGGTCTGGCAAGGTGTGGAAAGAGTTGCAGGCTGCGATGGATGAATTATTTAAGGCCTAATATCAAAAGAGGAAGTTACAGCAAGGAAGAAGAAGAGACTATCATCAGATTACATGACTCATTGGGAAACAGGTACTTGTTAATCAAATGCAGTGTCGTTTACGTAGGACAATCCAAGAATCACAAGTCCATAGAGTGATGACTTAATTGAAAGTTATGAGAGGGGGGTCTCTAAATTAAGATATTCGACATTTAATATGCAGGTGGTCTGCCATTGCTGCGCAGTTACCAGGAAGAACAGATAACGAAGTAAAGAACCATTGGCATACAACTCTGAAGAAGCGCTTTAAACATAAACCATCAGCAGCAGCAAAAGATGGGAAAGATAACAGTAGTCAAGATCCAAAACTCAGGCGTGGGACAAGTCGAGAGAAAGAAGAAACAAAGCTAAGCGACGTTGATCATCTTCTAATAAGTTCCCCAAATCCTCCTTTGATACTTGAAAGCTCACTCTCATCTCAACAACCAGCCTCAAGCGATCAAAACTCCTCCATCACTACAGATAGCACAGTTGTATCAAGCAAATTAGACTCGGGTTCGGACGATAATAGTACCACAACCAATACCAATACCGATATCCATGCCGATACCTTGTTAGAAGCCTACGAGGCAGAAAGTAGCAATTTCTGGACAGAACCATTTTTGTCCGACATTAATTACATGTGGAGTGATACTACAGATAACACAGTTGTATCAAGCAAATTAGACTCGGGTTCAGACGATAATAGTACCACAACCAATACCAATACCGATATCCATACCGATAACTTGTTAGAAGGCTACGAGGCAGAAAATAGCAATTTCTGGACAGAACCATTTTTGTCCGACATTAATTACATGTGGAGTGATGTATCGTCGGTAGTACCCTATGAAGCTGATCAGTTTCCATTACTCGATGGAGAAATATTATACCCTTTTGATTTCTACTATCAGCTTCAAGGTCTCGACCTCTAATTAGACACCCATTTTCTGGTTTTATTATTTCCCCTACATAATCTGATAATCTTAGCCATTGTTGTTGTTTGAAGTGATGTATGGGGTTGTACAGTGTTTTCCTCTTGTTTTTTTTAACAGTTAAGGAAGATCTAATAAAAGAAACAAACAAAAAGGAAAAAACAAAGTATCCCTTCTTTTCAGCTTTAGTCAACGCTTAGAGGAGCTATATAACGAGTCACAAATGAATAAATAAAAGAGTGTCGTAGTCTGATCACCGATGCTTCTTAATACATTGGATTTTAAATTGACTCTTCCGGATAATTTTAAATTATATATTATATTATAGTGTTTTACCTAATTTATTGAAATATTAATAGTGTTCATAAAATTTTAAGATATACCTTGAAACATATATATATTCCTATTTTTCCATATTCGCTATACTAAGTGAACAAAAAAGAATAGACCAATACACCCCATTCCCCAACGTCCAACCAGAATTTTCCAAATTTATTCTAATCCAATCTAAGAGATTTTCGGAAAAAAAATTGTGGCTGATAACTCTTTGGCACAAAGTACTTCCAAGCATTTTTAGCATCCGAGCAGTCTCTAAAGACATGTAAAATATCTACAATCTCGTGAGGACACACTGGGCAAGACGTACTTTGTCCAATACCCCTTCGTACATGTTCCTGGTTAGTAAGTAGTCTTTATTTATAAACTAACCATTAGAAGAAGCGAACACGATGCGGTCCTTGATACTTCTAAACGACTTTCCACTTAGTATCTTTTGCATCCCACGTATATGGTTTTAACATATGATAATCACTTTTAACAAAAAATCCTTCCTTTGTTGCATGTACCCAAAATATTTTATCAGGCCAGCTAGAAGGTGTGGTGGAGGGATAATTGCAATCTTTTTGACAACTTTTGACGATCATTCTTTAAAAGTCTTCGTATTCCATTCTCCATCCTCTTAAACAAGCTGTGTAGGTAACAAACATTTAATTTCATGCAATCATATCACTAATTCTTACATTATTAACCAATTACGTCACTTATATTCAATGGAGAGTGTTTTCTTATGAATTTTTTGTAGAAAATAAATCACGTAGGAAATTTTTACATTCAAAGTTAGTATAAGTAATATAGTTTGTTAATAGTTTATCAAATTAAAGAATTAAGTTGAATAAATTACTCAAATAATATATTAGTTATAGTTTTGCAATACCATCATTCGATATATTGCAATCCACCACTGAAGAGAGTTCATGCTAAGCAATATAACATCATCATTTCTGAAAAAAGGGATCTCTATCTAAAGATGCCATTAAGAAACAGACAAAATTAAGATGTAATTTTTTTAATAGATAACACAAAATAGCAACGAATTAGTGCTATTTGCCCTTTTTTTTAGACAACTAATTATGACAAAATTTCGTCCACACTACCCTAAACAAGTTGTTGTTTTTATACACAATTAGTAATGGTGAAGTTAGAAAAAGTTTTTAAGAGTTGAAATTAAATTGTAATTTTTACGATAGTAAAAATATAATTCGCCATTTAAGTAACCTATATCTTTGTTATTTTTAAAAGATTAAATCAAATTTTTATAATTTTAGAAAGTCAAAGTAAAATTTTACTTTTTATTAATTTAAAATTTTAAAAAAGTTAAAATGAAAATTTTGAACGAATTCTAGTTGGTTTGATGATGACTCATAAGGCCCTTAGCAAAAACACCATTGGAATCCCTCGCGATAGCTGCAAAGCTAGTTGCTTGGTCCGCCCAAAGCTTGCCGCATCAACGTTACATTTTAGCCAATTCTTAGGCTGCATCCATCCACCGTCTGCCTTCACTAAACCGGCGATCATCAACTACAATGCTCAGATGACCAACAGATCTTGTACTTTAACAAACACCGATCTTGCGCTTAACCAGTTTTACGGGATATGCCAACAGATAAAAGCATTTATTGATTTCGAAAACTATGCCAACGATTATTAAACTAGTGCTAAATGTATAATTCCTTTTTTAAAGTTATAATTATACTATAATCAAAGTACAAGTATAAATATATATTTGAGTAATCATTAAGTGTAAAATTAAATTATTACGGTAGAAATGGATTAAAATTTGAACAACCCATATTATGAATTAACTAACGTACTAAAACTCTCATATGACAAAAACTGATAGTAAAACTCAAAGACCTACATATTTTATTGCATATTAAAACCCATAATTTCTTTATCTTTATCAAAGCATCATCGGCTAAACATATAATATATACTTTTTGGACGTTCAACATATAATATCTAAAAGCATTGTAGATAGAGGTGTGACATTTGCATGCCCACATGATGGCTTCGCCGTAATTCTAAGGAAGATTCCACTTGATAGAGAGAAGGTTGAAGGAATATTATAATGGTTAATGAAACATAAGTGAAGGACATGGATAGAGCCAATGTTCATCTGTTTCTTGGGATACCTTATGTCAGCAGAAAAGAATAGAAATTGACTTCAAAGTCACAACCGTCGTGATTAGTTAAGTAATATTTATCACTAAATTTTTAGTATATTTCCATGTGATCCACGTACTTTTTTAATTTAATATTATATTAAAATATTCTAAATCTTCCTTCTATTCCTTTCATAATTTCCAGAATCTCATCCAACGTGATGTTGTTTTGGTTTGAACGTAAATCACAGCGATTGAATGGGTCAAAAACCAAACCAGCTAGGAGAAGGAAAATTAATCAGTGGCTAAAATATAAAAAAAAATTATTAACCATATAATTTTAAATGAAGTGTTAAAACTTGAGAATATTTTATAATTTTTAAAAAGAGAATTAAAATGGCACTTAGAATTGGCCTTTTATTACTTATTTGAGCCCCCAAATGAATTAGGCCTACACTTGGGTTAATATCAATGTAAAACTATAGTTTATACACTTGTATACCATACGATTAATATCTTAAAATCCAATAATTGAATTTAGTAATATAATTGTTATGTAGGTTTTTGAATCAATTCGATATCTTTTTTATATCAATGAAAAAAAATTATTTTTATTACAATAAAAAATTTATTTGTTGAATTGTGATTGCATGGTTTAACAATTCACTAACGGTATTAATACCAAATATCATAATAAAATATTGATAGTTCATGTACTATATTAGACATTTTTAAAGGACATGTATCATATTGAACATTTTATCAATGCACATATACCATAATAAAACTAATATTAATAATTTAATCACCACATTAGACATTTTCAAAATATATATAAATACCATATTGAATATTATGAATATATAAGTATCAAATATAACATTATCTCTACTTGAAAACCATAACCATATATAAGCCTCACTCAATGACCTAGCAGACAATGCATCAAGTTCCTCGTTTATTCAGTTTTGGAACCTATAACGTGGATGGAAAATTTTATAAAAAAAATTCGATTTAAAGATCAAATCTTACGTAAATTTATAAAAATAAAATAAAATTATAATGGTTCGATTTTTTATGGTGTAGAAAAATTCAATTTTAAATCGAATTTACAAACCAAATTATTAAATAAATTATAATTGAATAGTCACGTGTTGAATACTAAAATAGTAGGATTGAATCATTAAGTGAAATTAAATTAGATAAATTACTAAAAATAGTAATAGGACTTAATTGTATTATAGCAAACACTAGAAGGATTTAATGGATAATTAATCAAAGTCCTTAGGTGCAATTTGGCCATCACTTAAATTGATGATAGTGGATGACCATTGATTTCCATTAATTATTTCTTAACTCAATCATAGGCATTGATAATAAAAATAATTAAGTTTATTAGTTTATTATTAATGATAAATAAAAGATGAAACAAAGTTAGTCATCTTCATCATTCCGCTAAGGAAAAAGAAAGAAACTTCATGTGTTAAATTTTTAGTAAATTGTTGACATAGGAGGATAGATGAATGTGGAAACCAATTTTTTTTTAAATCGACTTATTTAAAAAAAAAAGAACAAAAAATGAGAGTCGCCACCAATCTTTTTTATGAGGTGTGATCGAATCACCTCGTAATTTGATCGTTTTAATAAAATGTTTGATTTATTAAAATAACTATTTTTGATCTACAAAGTTTAGAAAACGGGTTCCAGAGACGGAAGGGTTAGCACCCTCGTTATCCCAAAATTGGTATCTAATTGATTAATTAAAGTCTTAGTGTCGTGAATTGAAAATTTAAGAAAGGAGTTTAAAACACAATCCTTTTTGTATTAAGGCGCTATTTAACTAAAATAATTTTCCTGAAAAGGGTTTATTTCTAGTTACTCGATAAGGAAGGATTATATCCCGTAAGTTAGGATACAATGCCTTAAATCCCCGAGAACGAGAATAAACGCTAAAAATTTTATTTATTTTAAAATATACTCAATTATCTTGGTTTTAGAAAGAAGACATATTCCGTAAGTTAGGAATACGACTCTAATTGCAAAAGATAATGAATGTCATTTCGATTTAAAAATTTTCTTTTTATTCATCGTGTAAAAAAAAGAACGTAAAAAAAAGAACATGACGCTTAAAGTGATACACATTTAATTTATTCGGGCGTGGTATGAAAATAGAAAATATGTATAAATGTAGCGTATGACGTAATGATAATGAAGTAATGTGAAGTAGCTGTATTGGTAGGACATTTATATTAGAATGATAAATAACAAGTAAATGAAGAAATATTATAATATTAACAACATAACTATAACAATAACATTCACATTAATAATCATTCCATGGTGATAATAAATAAATGATGTAAATGTGGCAATAATAAGAATATTAATTCATAACAAAATAAATAAAGTAATTTTGAAATAAAAAATAAAATAAAATGAAAGGAAAATATAAGTAATATCGAATTTAAATATATATAAAAATAATAAATAAATAGGAAAAACAAATAATATTAGATTTAAGTATTTAAAAAGTAAAAGAATAAAAGAATAAATAAAATAAGTAATATTAGATTTAAGAATACGAAAAGTATATTAGAAAAATAAAAAATAATGATGACAATATACACAAATAAAAAGAATATAAACAATAATTTTTTTAAACATATGAGAAAGAATGAAGAAATAGTAAAGAAATAAATATAAAAGAAAACAATTTAATAAAGATAAAAAATAAAGGACTAAATTGAAATTTAAATGAAATTAAGGGCATAAATTTTGAAATAAAAAGAAACGAAGAAAAAAAACTAATAAGGACTAAAATATAACACGCTAAAAGGAATAGGGACTGAGCGGGAAGATACCCCAAAATTCCCTATGCGCATCGTTTCTCTGACAAATCGGGGATTAAATTGCACAAAGAATAAAATAAAAAGGGAAATAAAAAATAAAAATCAAGCAATGGGCCGAAATTAAATAATAGTGAAAATGCGGAAGGATTTAAATAGCAATCAGCCCATTTTTCCAGAAAACACGCAAATCCTGTGGGCGAATCGGGTCGGGCGCGGGTCAAAAGCCAAAATGGCGTCGTTTTATACCTCTATAAATGCCAAAAAATCTCAAAAAAAAAAGATTTAGCCTTTTTTATTTTTTTCTCTTGAGCCCCTTTGGTCGACCTTGGCTCCGACCATCGACCATCGTGGCGGCCACTGGTCGTCGGCGATGGCGCCACCGTCCACGGTGGCCGGAAAGTCCAAAAGTCTCACCTTTTTGTTCTTTTTTTCGAGAAGAACCCTGATTTAGTGTTAAAAATGGCCAAAAAGCCCTCAAAAATAAAAAAAGAAACAAAGAACCCTTCGTTTTTACTCACTTCCGTCGCAACCGTTCGACTAACCCCCAAGGGTCCATCGGTCTTCTAGAACGGAGGGAGAAGCAGCGACGATAGAGGTATAAAATTTAGTTGTTTTTTATTTTATTTTATGTATTTCGAAAATAAAAGATGAAAATGAACATAAAAAAAATCACCTTTTGTTGTTATATTCAATCTCCTTTTTGTGTATTTTCTTCTATATTTCAAAAAAAGAAAAAGAAAAAAGGAACCCCTTTTACAATTAGTTTAATGGCTTTTATAGTCGATTTACATTCTTATTTTTTTTCTACTATTTCAACTGCTCATGTTTGGTTTATGTATTTTCTTCCTTTTTCCTTGCAGGCGAAGGTGGCAGAGCAGTTGGTGGAGCAGGTGGCGGCAGAGGCTAGGGTTTTTTGTGTTTTCTGTTTAGGTGTTGTAGGCTAGGGTTGTTTTGGGCCATTGGGGTTTTTATTATTTAGGTTTTGTAATTTAGGTAATAGGTTTTTAAAATTTAGGCTTGTAATTTGAGTCTGATTTTTTTGTAATTGGACTTGCTATTATTTCATTTTTATATTTTTTTGGTTTGGGCCCGAGCAAATTTGGGCCTTTACAGCTGCTCCTATTTACTCATGGCGGTGTAACGGAAATAGAGCAAAGACTTTAAAAATGGTCAAATTTGCCTAGTCTTGCAAAATCTTGACCTCTTTGGTGCTCCTCTCTTTCAAGTAGCTTTATTCCAACCCACTGCTCCACTGTAACTTCATGGAGATAGGATTTGTTATCTTTAATCTGCTCCACTGCAACTTCAGGAAGATCAAATTTGTAATTTATAGCTTTAATCTATTCCACTGTAACTTCAGGGAAATAAGATTCGTTATCTTCAGTCTGCTCCACTGCAACTTCAGGGAGATGAGACTTGTAACTTCAACCTGCTCCACTATAACTTCAGGAAGATAAGGTTTATAACTTTAAAATGCTCTACTGCAACATCAGAGAGATAAGATTTGCTATCTTCAATCTGCTCCACTGTAACTTCAGGGAGATAAGACTTGTGACTTCAACCTGCTCTACTGCAACTTCAGGGAGATAAGGTTTATAGCTTTAATCTACTCTACTGCAACTTCAGAGAGATAAGATTTGCTATCTTTGATCCACTCCACTATAACTTCAGGGAGATAAGATCTGTAACTTCAACCTACTCCACTGCAACTTCAGGGAGATAATGTTTATGACTTTAATGTGCTCAACTACAACTTCAGGGAGATAAGATTCGCCACGATGACTTCAATCCGCCCCACGGCAACTTCAGGGGTATAAGATTTGTGATTTCACTAATCTGTTACACCGTTCTTTGGGGAAAATGACCTGTAGAATCCATTTCAAGGGCCTATATTTATGCCAAGCAATTAGGATGTTATGATTAGAATGAATTAAATGCTCCTAACTAGATGTGTATGAATGATGTTTGCATGAATGCCGAATGTCATTTTTTGAGAATGACCCTTTTTCAATGCTTAGGTTGTCATTGCTCATTGTTCATCAAGGTTCTATCACTGATGTGTTACCATGCTGTAACAGCCCGATTTTGACCCTAATCGGAAAAGTGGTTTTGGGACCACAAATCCGAGTCCAAAAAATATTTTAAAATTATTTTCTGTATTTATTATGTGTGAATTTGTTTGTGTTAAATTTTTGTGACTTAATTTTGTCGTTTAGGTTTCCGATTAAATAAAAGGACTTAATCGCGTAAAGTGAAAATTAGATGGTTATTTCAAAAAGGGGCTAATTTGCACTTGGCTTTTAAAATGGAAGCCTTTAAGAAATAAATAGCCCAATATTAAATGAATTGGGCGGTGGTGGCATGATATATGTGATTTTATAATTTATAAAATAATGTTATAAAATTTATTTAATTATTAAAATATATATATGATAATGTTAACATAAAATAAAGTATGTTTTCATTCTTTCTTTTCACCGAAACTTAAAAAAAGAAAAGAACAAAGAACAAAGGCTAAATTTTGGCACTTTGAAGCTTGATTAAAGGTTCGTTTTTGTTCGGTTTTTGATAATTTTTACGTTTTTGAGATCGTTGCTTAGAAATGAACAAAACCCATGTTTTAATTTTTGATTGTGATCATGATTTTGTGTTTCACCATTGATGGTATCATGTGGTTTTGATTTTTGGTGATAAAATATGAATTATATGTGTTAGATTAACAAGTTTTGTCTTTGAATTTTTGATGAAATTGAGTAATTAGGATTAAATTGAAAAAATAAATTTTAGAGGGGTTAAAATGCAAAATTAATGAATTATATGGGCTTGTATATACATGGGTAATATTTGGCCTAGCTTGGATATGGAGAAATTTGGTGTATTTTGTGTTTTGTGCGATAGGGACTAAATTGTAAAAATTATAAATGTCAGGGGTAAAATGGTAATTTATCCATTTATGTATTTTTGAACTAAATTGAATGAAATTATGTTTGAATGAGCTTAATTTGAAAATGTTTAGATCAAGAATTAAAGAAATCGAATTTGGATCGGGGAAAGACAAGAGTGGTCGAATAGCCGATTTCGTAGTCGTCGACGTCCGAGGTAAGTTCGTAAGCATTTAAAAGTTGATATAACTATGAATATATATTTGTTATGTAACAAATTGAATTATTTGAATATATATATACCATGGCCGAATGTAAACAATGTGATTTGGCTAACTTCCAAGCTTGATTCAATCGAGTTTCGACGTTCGTAAGCCCCATACGAACCTTAGGAATAGTTAGGATACATATGTCATGACATAGGATCCGATATGTGTTATCGTGTAAGACCACGTCTGGGACATTGGCATCGACTTGTGTTTACGTGTAAGACCCTGTCTGGGACAGTGGCATCGATATGTGATTACATGTAAGACCACGTCTGGGACGTTGGCATTGTACGAGCTTCCGACTATCCACGTATCCTTTTTAATTTCGAATGGTTCAACGGGCATGTGTAAGTGAAGGGCAATATGTAATTTGAGTTAAAAGAATTCAGGTATGTAGATAAACTATGCTCTAAAAAGCAAGGTAAGTTAGATGTGTAGTTCGTTGGGACAAAATCTAATGTATGAGCATGTGAAATATATACATGTTTCTAATTTGATGTATTTGGCTAAATTTGGTAAGATGTGATTTGATATTGAACTTTAGTAAGTATTTATGTATGTGGATTATTTAAAGTGTTTGTTATAATTTTGTATAATTGATCTTGTTAAGTTGATTGTTATTAACTTGCTTATGAACTTACTAAGTTTAAATAGCTTACTTTGTATTTTTCCATCTACCTCTGTTTTATAGATTTTGGATATACGTTACGAGCTCGGGGATCATCAGCAAGACTTATCACGCTATCGACAGTCTACTTTGGTATTTTGGCTATGTTAATTACGAATATATGGCATGTATAGCATAATAAAATGGTGGATATAAATCGAGTACTTTTGTATACAATTAATAGCCATGTGAAATTGGCTTATCCTCTTTTGATTGATTTGCTATCTTTGCTGATGGTTTGTGATGGTTATTGAGAATGAGATTATACTTATGCATATTGATGATAGAGTATGTCCATAGTAGGTAAGTATAAATGATGTTTATAAGTAGTTTTATTGAATTCAGAAATGTGGTTGATACATATATATATTAGTATACTTCGCATGATGGAATGAATTAGTGAAGATATGAATTCGAATTGAATGTGTTCTTGTATATTTTGGCTATAGTAGGTGATGATGTTATGGACATGTTGTATTCGATTAGGTAATTTATAAAGGTATATTTGTTACGTATTGTGTGAAGTTTGAATTACTTATTAATAAATTATGATCAAATGTGTCTTTGCATATGTGTATATGTATATTTATATTCAGTCATATTGTGGAATTGATAAGGATGACTATTTGTTATGCAAATGTACGTAGCCTTATGATTAATTTATGAATTAGGTATTGGTAAATGTTAGATGAAACTTTGCTTATATGAAATAATAGAAATTTGGATAAGAAAATTTATGTAAATATATATGTGCATTCGGCTTAATATGAATAAATTTATAAATGGAAATCATGTGGATATTTGTAAAGGTATTCAACCTTACATAATTAATTCATTCATATGTATGTACAAAATGTTACTTATACAGGTGAATTATGCATGTATGAATTATTATAGGTTATGAGTATAGATTTGAAATGATTCAAATTGATTAGGTATATGTTAAATTGGTGATGGATTATCAAATGAAAATTGAGATAATAGATGTCTATTTGCATGGTTGTATAAAATGCTATATATATATGTTTGAATTTACAGGGATTAAAATGTCTTGATTGTATTGTTAAAATATGCAGTTTTACTATGTTTAGATGAATTAATATGCAAACACTAAATACGATTTGAATGTTAATTGTGTTAAATTGATATATTATGTAATGGTTAATTTTATTAGGGAATATATGTGTTACTTAAAAAAAATTATATGCCTGTTTTGAGTTGTGTTTTATTCGGTAATGCCTCATAACCCTAGTTCGGCGACGGATACGGGTTAGAGGTGTTACACATGCCTTCTTGTTCAGCTGGTATTTTTAATAGAAAATCCAAAGAAATAGTCACAATTTAGACTATTCTTTCTCAAATGTTTCTAACCTGTAGGTTTGGTTAGTTCTAACTAGTGGTCCTGTTTCAGGTACTTATACTATTTAGAAGCTTTTCAGAGTAATATGCAAAAGAATCCTTTTGTTTGAATCTTACTAGTCCATTAATCATTATTTCAATGAAAAATACTTGAAAAAGATTGTGGTGGTCAAGGTTGAAATTTATTGGGAGCAAAGCTCGAAATGAATAGATTAATCAAAATAGTAAATTTGCTTAAATACAAAGTGAATAAGATGAAAACAGGTGCCCGAGATATCGTAGCATGAGCTTCTTCGCACAAACTCCTTGATGACCCTTTGAACTTGATATGTGGTTAGAAGACCTAGAATACTTTGTTAATACCTCAAGATGGAGCATCCCCCCTTCTTGTTAATTCGGAGAGGAAAAAACTACCACATGCCCCATCTTTGATCAAAATTTAAATTGCCCTTTCTTGGGTTTTCAACTCAAAACCCTTTTAGTCTCAAGGCGCCATTTGTGAGTTTTCACCTTGGCCTCTCCTCTCTCTTTTTTCTTTAAATGACGTATTTCTTGACTGAATCCAAATTCACAAGATTAAGCAGGTTTTTTCCATCCATCTTGTTCAAAATCAACGCTCCTCCAAAAAAGGCATTCTTTACAGCATAAGGTCCTTCCCAGTTTGGTATCCACTTTCCTCTAAAATCCTTTTGTATAGGCAAGATCTTTTTCAATACCAGGTCTCCCTCATGGAATTCTTTGGAATGAACCTTTTTTGTTATAAGCCTGTATCTTTCATTTTTGGTACATCTGTCCACGACGGATAGCTTTTAACCTCTTCTCTTTAATCAAGTTTAATTGATCGTATTGGGATTGGATCCATTCTGCTTCATCCAACTTCAACTCCGTCAAAACTTGGAGAGAAGGAATCTCGACTTCGATGGGTAAAACCGCCTCCATTCCATAGACCAATAAGAAAGGCGTTACCCCGGTGGAGGTCCTAACAGACGTTCGATAAGCATAAAGGGCAAACGGTAACTTATCATGCCAATCTTTATAAGTCTCATTCATTTTCCCCACGATCTTCTTAATGTTCTTATTGGCTGCCTCTACTGCACCGTTCATTTTCGGGCGATATGGCGACGAGTTGTGGTGTTTGATTTTGAACTGATTGCAGACTTCTTATATCATGCTATTGTTTAAATTTAGTGCATTGTCCGATATGATCCTTTTTGGCATTCCATATCGACATATGATCTCTTTCTTTAAGAACTTGCTGACTGTCGACTTTGTGACATTGGCATATGAAGCGGCTTCTACCCACTTTGTAAAGTAATCGATGACCACGAAAATAAATCGATGCCCGTTAGAAGCTTTAGGTGAGATTGGCCCAATGACATCTATGCCCCACATAGAGAAAGACCATGGAGAAGTCATAACATGAAGATGTGAGGGAGGTACATGAATTTTATCTCCATAAATTTGACACTTATGGCATTTCTGGGCATAACTGATGCAAACTCCTTCCATGGTGGACCAATAATACCCGAATCTCATGATTTGCCTAGCCATTGTAAAACCATTGGCATGTGTTAGGCAGACACCCTCGTGGACCTCTTCCAAGATTTTCTTAGCCTCGACAATGTCTACATATCTTAGTAGCACCTGATCCTTTCTTCTTTTATATAGGATCTCCCCATCTAAGACATAGTCACTGGCGAATCTTCTCAACGTCCTTTTATCATTCTCAGTTGCTTGGTCATGGTATTCACGATTCTTCATATATCGTAGTATACCGTGGTACCAAAGGTGATCATCCTTTTCTTCTTCTTATTCGATGTTGTAACAATGAGTCGGAGTCTCATAAATACTCATTTGGATAGGTTTTACATCCTCTTGTTTGTTCACTTTGACCATGGAAGCTAAGGTAGCCAAAGCGTCAGCCATCTGATTTTTGTCTCGTGGAAGGTAGCAGAAGGTGATGCCATCAAACTCTTTAATTAATTCAAGAACCAGCCTTCGATAATTGATCAACTTGGGATCTCTTGTCTCCCATTTATTTTTGAGTTGATAGATCACTAGCGCAGAATCCCCAAATACCTCTAGCACTTTGATTTTGCGTTCTACGGTTGCACGGATACCCATGATGCATGCTTCGTATTCTGCCATATTATTCGTGTAATCAAAATCCAATTTACTAGTTAAGCGATAATGATCTCCGTTTGGGGATACTAGGACTGCCCCGATTCCATTACCTACAGCGTTTGAGGCTCCGTCGAAGTTTAGCTTCCAAGGATGACCTTCTTGAGAGTCTTCTTCAGTGGTCGCCACATACATTAGATCTTCATTCAGGAAATCAAATTTCAAAGGCTCGTAATTTTTTAAAGCTCTACTGGCCAGAAAATCTACTATTGCGCTCCCTTTTATATCCTTCTGATTCACATAGACCATATCAAATTCGAAAAGCAGAATTTTCCACCGTGTCATTCTTCCATTCAAAGCAGTCGACTTCATCATGTACTTTAGAGGATCCAGTTTTGAGATGAGCCAAGTTGTGTGTACTGTCTCAGTCTTCGGGTTGTCCAGATCAAGGCGCAACATAACTTCTCGATTGGCAAATATCTTGTCTCACATTCAGTGAATTTCTTACTGAGATAGTATATCACTCTTTTTTTTTCTTCCTGACTCATCATGTTGACCAAGCACGCATCCTATGAAATTTTCGAATACTGTGGAATTGGACAGGTAATGTTTAACCTTGTCAAAAGTTTTCTAATACTCCTCATCCTATACACCTGGGTTGTGTTTCTTAAGGAGACGAAATATAGGGTCGCATTTCTTGGTTAATTGTGAAATGAACCTAGCGATGTAATTTAATCTCCGTAAGAAACCCCAGACCTCCTTTTGAGTGCGCGGCGGAGGCAACTCCTGTATAGCCTTGACTTTGTCCGGATCAATCTAAAATCCTTTTTTCACTGACCACGAATCCTAATAATTTTCTCGACCTAGCTTCGAAGGTACATTTTGCTGGATTGAGCTTTAGTTGGAATTTTCTCAACCTTAAGAACAAATTCCTTAAGACTTGCATAGCGTGCTCTTTTTCCATTTTGGATTTTGCAATCATGTCGTCGACATAAACTTCAATTTCTTTGTGCATCATGTCATGAAACAAGGTTACCATGGCTCTTTGATACGCTGCTCCTGTATTTTTCAGTCCAAATAGCATCACCTTATAGAAAAATGTTCCCCACATGGTTACGAATGCGGTCTTCTCCATGTCTTTAGGATGCATCTTTATCTGGTTGTATCCCGAGAAACCATCCATGAAGGAGAACAGTGAGTACCTGATCACTGTAAATTAGAGTTTTAAAATTTATAAAAGAATGATCAAACTTGGAAACTAACTCTAACAACGATTAAAGGCAAGTGTACCTATCGAACAGTAGTATAGCTTAGGCAAGATCGGATATCGAACCCAAAGGAACTAAAAGTACTAATACTAACTTTCTTTTTATTATTTAGCCTTAAAATTAGAGTGAAGTTGTTGTTAACTATATTGACGAAGACTAAACTAAGAATACAAAGACAAAAAGGACGAATAGGAAAATAACTTTGAAGGAAAACTCAGTTGATTACGATGATACCTTTAGGAAGAATCCACCTAGACTTCACTTATTAATTAACCTTTAAATTATATGATTTCTTTTACTTAGCTTGATCCGTAAGACTCCCTAACCTATATTAAACCCTCTCTCGAGGCGAATAACGTTTAACCTTAGGTTAATTAGTGGAACTCTCGTTCGCTTATAATAACCCCTTATGATAGCATTAAATCGATCAATGGACTCCCATATTAGGTTTCACCCTAATCCGATAAAATCTCGTAACCCTATCTCTAGGCGTTCGATCAACTCCGCTTAATTATGTTAGATCTACTCTTAGGCAGGGTCTATTCCTCCTCCACCTAAGCACATTAGATTTGGATTAAGCAACATAATTAAGAACAAACTAAGTAATTATCATATAACTTAAAAATCAAATAAAAAGATTCATCTAGGTTTCATCCCCTTCAGGTATCTGAGGGGTTTAGTTCATAATGAATAAACAAAACATCGCAAGAGAAAAGATAAAACAAAACATAAGAAAATCCTAAAACTCCCTGAAGGAATTGAAGGAGAATTCCGTCATCTTGAGTATAATTCAAGCTTCTTGGGATGGATCAACTGGCTATCTTCGCGTTTATTCCCTAACTTTGACCTTCTCGGCTTGGCTCCTTGGCCTAGCTTTGATGCCGGTTTCGGCTTTTACTGAACTCCCCTTTCAAGTTGCCACTTGGGTGTTTATATAGACTTTGTAATGCTTTACTTGGCCCCTAAGTTTCCTAATTTAAGTAGAATTCCTGCTAGGGTATTTGAATAGGCTTTGGAATGTGTTTCTTTGCCTCCAAGTATCCTTTCCTGAATGAAATTGCTCTTTCCAACGATAGGACACGGCCATGGCACACCCCCGTGTTAATCGTGGCCAGGCCGTGTTCGGACTTTTAATAAGACACGGCTATGTTTATCGAGGTCCAGGCCGTGTTCTAGTAATTTTAATGAGGCACGGCCATGTGGCTTTTCATCCATGTCGATTTCGTGAATTGGCCCATTTGGCCCGTTTTAAGCCCGTTTTACATTCTTTTCATCCGTGGGTGCTTTCCTGAGTATAAGACATGAAAAGAAAGGATTAAGAGCACCTTTTTACATAAATCTAGTCTTAAATTATCCAAAAGCATGCTAAATGTGGGCCTAAAATATGTTACTTTTACGGTTTATCAAATACCCCCACACTTAAGCTTTTGCTTGTCCTTAAGCAAAATTCTCAACTTACAATTAAAACGAACTTTCCATAATTCATAATTTCTATCAACAATGTCTCATCATAATTCAGAGATAATTCATACTTGGATAATTCAACTCAAAGAGTCCTAAATGTTCAAATGAGATAAGTCATGAGTTTGTTCCTCGAAAAACATAGGTGTCTCCCTTCATTTAAATAACTACAATCCAAAATCAACAAGGATTGATATCCTCACTAATGATTCACTCAAATCACTCTAAAGTGTTTACGGTTTAGGGAAAGATCGCTCGTACGTCGAACCTGAATAGTTAATCCCATAGGCTTGCCTAAAAATCAAATCTTCACCACTGTAAAATGATGTGATAAATAGATCAAAAGGTCTTTGTTAGGGTTGTAACGGGGCTAGGATTAAAGGTGTGGATAAAGGCTGAAATTAGAAGGTTAGAATCGAGATTGAATTGATAAGTTACCTATCTAAAAATTTCTAAGATAATAATTACATCAACTGAAAATAATAATAATAATCCTACTAATACGAGCTTTTTCTTTTGATAATTAGACTTTAACTTGTATAAGCTCACTCTTTATAATACTAATACTGAATATACTTTGCTTTGTTTTTTTTTTTAAGAACAAACTAATAAAGACAACTTCAACTCATAATAAAAACTTAGGTAACTAGTCAAATCGTATCTCGATTAAAGGGTAGTCAAAAAGAAGGGTGATAACAAATACAAAGGGTTTTGGGTTAATATTAGTGGGTGAGTCAATAAAAGGGTTGTTAGGCTCAACGGGGTTCACTAGGGGTTAATTATGAGGGTAGGCTTTTTAGTGGTGCAAGTGGATTAAAACCTAGGTGCCTTTATCATCTCGGTATATCAAATCATAACTGTGGTCTCAACATGTATAATCAAGGCAAGTTCTAGAATAACAGTTCATAGTTGACACACTCATAATAAAAGAATGAGCATGAAAAGGAATGTATGCTCTATAAGGCTCAAAATCTCACAAAAATTATGGTTATTTTTGACATCAATCTTGTAAATCTTAAATTTCAAGATAACATTCAAATTCCGGTTGACAACCTAAAATTTTAATTTTTAGAAAATTAGACTTATCATGCTTGATTCCCCAGTATTCTTAAAATTTAATCATCAATGCATAATTAACTATGACTTATTCCAAAACACATCAATAAAAATCATAAATCCAAGGAAATTTCATTCTAATCATAAAATGAGAAACTTACTTTAGAACAAGGCATAATTCAGGGATTTTCAAATAATACTATAGTTAACCCCCCACATTTAAGATGTACATTGTCCTCAATGTACAAAGATGGATAATAGAAAAATAATCATAAAAATCATAAGATGGGGAGAGAAGTGAAACTTCCTGAATTGTGGATGAAGTCAATGAAAAGAAACCGGATAGGATTGGAGGTGATCGTGGGGAAGTGTCTCGAACTGTTTGAAGTTGAATCCTCGAAGCAGCCAGTCTGATTTTATTGTATCCTAAGCTAAATATAAATATCATAAAGAATAAGAATAAGAAAATAAAATAAAATAAAGTAAAGAAAAATAATGAAATAAAATAAAAATAATTAATGGAAAATGAAAGACAACTAGAAAAAGGGAGAATGAGGTTTAAATAGAGATGTAGCCTGTGTTTTGGGATTTTGAATTTTGGGCGCGTTCAGGGTGTTCGGGCACGGCCGTGGATGTAGTGGTACGCCCGTGTCTTTCTTCACACGATCATTTAATATAGGCGTGCTCCTCTCGTGTTCGATAAGTCAGAATGTTGGCACGAGTGGTAGGCACGGCCGTGTCTAGCCCGTGCTCAATAAGTCAGTAGCTTCACACGGGGTGTCTGCACAGCCGTGGACTATTATCGTTACCCGTGTTGATAAAATAAATTTTTTTCTATATCGTGCACGGCTACTGGCACGTCCGTGTTTCATCCCCTAACTTCCACACGGCCACAGGCACGCCCGTGTGTAAGGCCGTGTAGCCTAAAAATATGTTTTTTGGTTAGTTTATGGTTAGGTGCTAACAACAAAAAGAAAAAAAAATGAAAAAAAATAAATAATAAAAAATGTAAAAATGTGGTTAGTGCTCGGGTTGCCTCCTGAGAAGCGCTCGTTTATAGTCTTAAGCTAGACTTTACCTCTTATTCGTATGGTTATGGTGGTTTGAGGAGGTGAATATCCTTTCCCATGCGATCACTTCGGTTATGGATATATAGTTTAAGTCGAGTAATGTTTACCTCAAAAGTGTCGAACTTAGGATTGCTTACCTAGACTGTGCCGTATAGGAAGACATTAAGTACCTCAAAAGTGATTTCATCGTTTGCCTTGAGGTCTGAATTGGTGATTCTAGGGTCTTCCTTATTCAACAATACTTTATCCCCTAATTTGATGTGAGTTGTTGTTCCTATCATCTCGTTTGGGGTCTCCTTCAGTTTCACTTCGTGCGGTTCCTGGTCCTCTTTGATTTGTGTTTCCTCCTCTTTTAGTTTGTCAAACCTAAGGCTTTGTTCCTTATGTGTTTCTTCTTTGTCGACACTAGGTCTAAGATCTATCTCAGCTAAGTGATTTTGTGATGCTTCATGTAAAGAAGGTTGAACCAAATGATTATCAATAGAATTAACGTTCGTACCTTCATTACTTGATGTCCTAGCTGAGTTAAGAGCTTGAAGAGTGATTGATTTGTCGTCTTCACGAAGTGTGAGTTCACCGAATTCTTCTTCTGTGTGGTCCTTCTTTACTGCATCGGGATATGGCACAGGAGCTTGGTACTCTGTATTTACCGGGTTTGGTAAATCATGGCTTACCTCAATCTTACCTTTACTTACAACAGTTTCTTGCCTTGGGTCAGATTCCACTTACAATTCACTGTTATAAGCTTGTACATCTTGGGGCCCATAATTCGGCTCAGGTTTAAAGCCTTGTGGTGTTTCCTGTGGTGAAAGTTGAACAGTTTGATTGTCAACTAAATTTACTTTCTCACCTTCATCACTTGATGTCTTGGCCGAGTCAAAAGCTTGTAGACTGATTGATTCGTCACCTGCACGAAGAATGAGTTCTCCTTTACCAACATCAATTTTAGTCCTGGCAGTTGTTAGAAAGCGTTTTCCTAAAATTAAAGGAATCGAATTGTCCTCATTCATGTCTAAGACAGCAAAATCTACTGGGAATATGAATTTATCAATTTTGATTAGAACATTTTCTATTATACCCCTAGGAATTCTGATAGTTTTATCAGTTAACTAAATGCTCATCCTAGTTTGTCTAGGTTTCCCTAGACCTAGTTGTTTAAACATTTTATAAGGCATAACGTTTATGCTTGCCCCTAAATCAGCTAACGCCTTATAAATAGTTAAACTACCAGTTATGCATGGAATTGTAAAACTCCCTGTGTCTTTTTGCTTCTGCGATAGTCTGTTCTGTAACATTGCTGAGCATGATGCGTTTAATTCCACGTGATGCTCCTCGTCTAATTTGCGTTTGTTTGTCAAGAGCTGTCTTAAAAATTTCCTCGAGTCTGGCGTCTGAAAAAGAGCTTCAAGAAGAGGTAAGTTAATATGTAATTTCTTTAAAAGTTTAAGAAACTTACCGAACTGTTCTTCTGAATCGTCTCTTTCTAATGCTTCAGGGTAAGGTATGCGAGGTTGATACTCCTTAATTACCGGTTTTGGCCTTTCTTGTGTTACCTTGTTTTTACCTTTTTCTTCTTTGGTTTCTTGTTGTGGGATGGGTTCATCTATCTTTGTATTTTCCTGAGCTGCTATGGCTTGAATTTGCTCCTTTGGATTAATCTCAGTGTTGCTTGGTAGATGTCCTTGCAGTCGTTCGGACATTAACTTTGTAAGTTGTTCGACTGCCTTAGTGATTTCCCTAACTTGGCTCTTGATCTCTTCAATCGATGTTCGTTGGTTTGTTTCAGTGTTGCTTGGCAAGCTTTTTTGTGGTTGTTCTAAGATCAGCTTAGCAGGCTGACCTAACTGATCCTTGATCCTTTGAATCGATGCTTCTTGTTTTGTTTCTATATTTTGGCAACGTGTTTCTGTGTTTGCTATGAATTTTTCTAGCATCTGTTCAAGGTTCGACTTATCTTTCTGTTGGTGAGGTGGTTGTTTGGAGGAAGTTCCTGTCTTTGGCTACTTTGATCATTCCACGAGAAATTGGGATGGTACCTCCAACCTGCATTATAAATGTCATTATAAAAATTATTTTGAGGTCTAGAGTAGTTACCCATATAGTGGACTTGTTCATTCTCCATGCCATATCAGTAGGGTGGGTACTCAAGATTCGCCACGCCTCTTGAATTCGAGTTATATTGCATTACTGGGTGTACCTGCGAGCGACTACACAAACCATCGATCTTTTTATTCATCATCTCAAGCTGCGTTGATAGCATGGTCATGGTGTCGACGTTGAAGACTCCTGCCGATTTCGTTGGTTTAGTCCTCGAAGCTGGCCACTGATAATTGTTTATCGACATCTCCTCAATGAATTCGTAGGCTGCTTCTGGAGTTTTGTTATTCAGAGTTCCACCGGTGGCTGATCAGTTGCCTTATTGAGGGGTTTACACCGTTGTAAAATGTTTGGACTTGTAGCCACAAGGGTAAGCCGTGGTGTGGGCACCTCCTCAAGAGATCTTTATATCTCTCCTATGCGTCGTATAATGTCTCTACATCCATTTGCACAAAAAAAGAAATATTATTCTGTAATTTGGCCGTTTTTGCCGGTGGGAAATATTTCATTAAAAACTTTTCGGTTATCTGATCCCTTGTAGTGATTGACCCTCATTGTAACGAGTTTAACCACTATTTAGATTTATCTTTTAATGAAAAAGGGAATAACCGAAGACGTATGGCATCATTAGAAATGCCATTTATTTTGAAAGTATTACGGAACTTTAAAAAGTTAGCTATATGGATGTTTGGATCTTCATCCTGCAAACCATCAAACTGAACAAACTGTTGAGTCATTTGTATTGTGTTAGGCTTTAATTCAGAATCATTAGCAGCTATAACAGGCCTAACAATACTCGATTCTACTCCGGTTAAATGTGGTTTAGCATAATCAAACATTGTACGTGGATTGTTGTGATCTCCCACATCGCGTGGTGGTGGGTTGTTTTCGTCCATCCCTTCAGTAGGATTGAATCTGTCATCTTCCTTCTTTTCTGTGTAATTTAGGGATCGCCTGGTTTCCCGATGATTCCTTCGAGCGGTAGCTTCAATATCACTTTCGTATACTAAAGGTCCTCTCGGGTTCCTTCTAGTCATAAACTAGAGGTACCTGGAAAGAAAAGAAAGAAAGAAAAATTAGAGTTCCCGCCTGTCATGCGGGCGACCCGAGTTTGATCCCCGGCAACGGTGCCAAAAACTTGATCGCTATAAATCAGAGTTTTAAAATTTATAAAAGAATGATCAAACTTGGAAACTAACTCTGACAACGATTAAAGGCAAGTGTACCTCTCGAACAGTAGTATAGCTTAGGCAAGACCGAATATCGAACCCAAAGGAACTAAAAGTACTAATACTAACTTTCTTTTTTTTATTTAGCTTTAAAATTAGAGTGAAGTTGTTGTTAACTATATTGACGAAGACTAAACTAAGGATACAAAGACAAAAAGGACGAATAGGAAAATAACTTTGAAGGAAAACTCAGTTGATTACGATGATACCTTCAAGAAGAATCCACCTAGACTTCACTTATTAATTAACCTTTAAATTATATGATTTCTTTTACTTAACTTGATCCGTAAGACTCCCTAACCTATATTAAACCCTCTCTCGAGGCGAATAACGTCTAACCCTAGGTTAATTAGTGGAACTCTCATTTGCTTATAATAACCCCCTAGGATAGCAGTAAATCGATCAATAGACTCGCATATTAGGTTTCACCCTAATCTGACAAAATATCGTAACCCTATCTCTAAGCGTTCGATCAACTCCGCTTAATTATGTTAGATCTACTCTTAGGCAGGGTCTATTCCTCCTCCACCTAAGCACATTAGATTTGGATTAAGCAACATAATTAAGAACAAACTAAGTAATTATCATATAACTTAAAAATCAAATAAAAAGATTCATCTAAGTTTCATCCCCTTCAGGTATCTGAGGGGTTTAGTTAATAATGAATAAACAAAACATCGCAAGAGAAAAGATAAAACAAAACATAAGAAAATCCTAAAACTCCCTGAAGGAATTAAAGGAGAATTCTGTCGTCTTGAGTATAATTTTGGCTTCTTGGGATGGATCAACTGGCCATCTTCGCGTTTATTCCCTAACTTTGACCTTATCGGCTTGGCTTCTTGGCCTAGCTTTGACGCCGGTTTCGGCTTCTGCCGAACTCCCCTTTCAAGTTGCCCCTTGGGTGTTTATATAGACTTTGTGATGCTTTACTTGGCCCTTAAGTTTCCTAATTTAAGTAGAATTCCTGCTAAGGTGTTTGAATAGGCTTTGGAATGTGTTTCTTTGCCTCCAAGTATCCTTTCCCGAATGAAATTGCTCTTTCTAGCGACTGGGACACGGCCATGGCACACGCTCGTGTTAATCGTGGCCAGGCCATGTTCGGACTTTTAATGAAACACGGCCGTGTTTATCGGGGTCCAGGCCGTGTTCTAGTAATTTTAATGCGGCACGATCGTGTGGCCTGAAGTCCAGGCCGTGTCGATTTCTTGAATTGGCCCATTAGGCCTGTTTTAAGCCCGTTTTACGTTCTTTTCATCTGTGGGTGCTTTCCTGAGTATAAGATATGAAAAGAAAGGATTAAGAGCACCTTTTTACATAAATCGAGGCTTAAATTATCCAAAAGCATGCTAAATGTGGGCCTAAAATATGTTACTTTTACAGTTTATCAGTAACCTGCCGTGTTGCCCACTAAAGTGTCGATATGAGGCAATGGGAAATTGCCTTTCGGGCTAGCTTTATTGAAATCCCTGTAGTCTACACACATTTGTACTTTCCCATCTTTTTTAGGGACGAAGGCGATATTGGCTACCCGTTCTGAGCATTTAACCACTTGTAAGAAACCAGCATCGAATTTTTTCTTGACCTCATCTTTTATTTTCAGCAAAACGTCGGGCCTCATCATTCGGAGCTTTTGTTGATTTGGCTTACACTCTTCTTTATGGGAAGCTGGTGTACCACGATATTAGTACTTAACCCGGTCATATCTTGATATGACCATGCGAAGACATCCTTGAATTCTTGGAGTAACTCAATGAGGTCTCGCTTTGTCTCTGAGGCAATGCAAGCTCCAATCTTGACCTCTTTTTCCCCTCCTAAGCTCACAATTTCTACTGACTCTTTGGAAGGTAGGATTTGTTTCTCATCTTATTCTACCATCCTCAACAAATCAGGAGATAGGTTACAATCTCGATCATCTTCAAAATCGTGAGAATCCTCTATACACATATCTTGCTCAAAAGGAGACTCTAAGTCAGTAGTAGCGTCGCTTATATCATTGATATCTGGAGGCCTGTTATAGGGATGACGAAAAACCTAAAGAACAAAAGAATCTAAGAATAATAATCTGTATGGTATGATTATGAATGAAATGTAAAGAATAAAAGAATATTTGCTCAAGATGATATGCAAAGATTCATTTTATTGAAATAAAGATATTGGACATAAGCTTATTTCACAAAAGGATTTTTATTGCTCCTAGGCTCCAAGCAATAAATGTGTTTTGAACATTACTCTGAATTAGCTCTAAAAACTACAGGAATCTCTTCCATAGTCCAATTGTTCAGAACACTTCCAGGTACATTGGGGCATATGCTTGATAAATTTTTCCCCCTAATTCCTTTTTCAGATATGGCGTTGATGTTTAGATTTCCCAACATTTTTCCTGCAGTTTCTTTCCTTGACATCTTTTGTTCAGGGTGAATAGTTCCTCCTAATAAGAAAATTCTGGATATATGGGGAAAAGGCATCGGTTCCCACTTGACCTATTCCTCACTCAGTCGCGCTCTTCTCCTTTCTTGCTTCTTCTCTAGCTCTCTCTTCTTTTGCATCGCATCTGGCTTGTATCCTAAGCTAAAACAGTCTCATTTGTCCATTAGCATTGGTGCCTCGACCCTTCCTAGTAGGTATTTTTCGAATCTTTTCCCAGGTAATGCTTTTTTCCCAACTGTCAGCTACAGGCCCATCCTCGTGGTTTTGGATGTTTTGGGCACTGGGATTTTGTTCCATTCGACAATGAAGGTTGCATTAACAAATTCAAGCAATCGAAATAAACATTCTACTGCTTCATCATCTGCTTCTATGTATGGTGCGTCACTGGTTACGGATGCAATAATATATTCTTTCGCGTTTATTGTCACCAGTCGACCCTCTGTCACCAACTTTAGCTTTTGGTGTAGTGATGATCACACTGCCCCAGCTGAGTGAATCCAAAGCCTTCCTAAAAAGTAGTTATAAGAAGTGTTGATGTCCATCAACAAGAAATTATCTCATATGTGTTTGGACCAACCAAAAGGGGTATCTCAATCCCTCTCATCACCCTCCTTTCTGTACCATTGAATGCTCTCACTATGTTTTGGCATGTCTTCATGTGAGAGTTATCCACTAGTAATCCGTTCAGCGTGGATAGAAGTAAGACGTTCAGTGCAGAGCCATTGTCTATTAGCATCACTGGCAGTGTATATCCTTTACAGCGGGTAGTGATATGTAGGGCCTTCCTGGATCTCATGCCCCCCGAAGGTATTTCATCATCATGAAAAAAGATGAAGTTTTCGGCACTTATATTGTTAACCAGTCGGTCTAGCTTGTTCGCAGAGATATCATCTGCGACACAAGTTTCATTCAACACCTTTATCAGCGCGTTATAATGAGTCTCTAAGCTTAAAAGCAAGGCTAATACTGATATGTAAGTTGCTTGTTTGTGTAGCTGTTCTACCATACTATACTCACTATGCTTTAAGAATTTCAAGAATCCTTTAGCCTCTTTCTCAGTTACCGATTGATTAGCAGGTGATTCAAGTTTGGCAGTCTTTTCTTTTTATTGTTCAACCACCAAGGCTTTTCCTTTTACAGGCTCAGCTCTTACATTTGATGGATTATAGCGCCTCCCACTGCGCATGTAGAAACCCACATCCTGGTCCTCTTTTGAAGTTCTAACTGGGTTTTCCTCTCTCGAGATCATCATTGATAAACCGTAATAGTAACATATTTTAATCCCTTTGGATGATTTAAGCCTTGAATTGTGTAATTTGGTGCTCTTAATCCTTTGTTTTCATGTTTTACACTCAGGAGAGCACCGGAGGATGAAAAGAACAAAAAATGGGCTTAAAATAGATCGAATGGGCTAGATCACGAAATCGACATGGCCTGGGCCTAAGACCACACGGCCGTGCCTCATTAATGAACTCGAACACGGTCTAGCCACGACTTACACGGTCGTGTGCCATGGGCGTGTCCCTGCCACGGCCAAGAGGAGTTTTACTCGGATTAGGATACTTGGAGGCAAAGAAGCACATTCCAAAGTCTATATAAACACCCAAATAGGAATTCACTCAGATTAGGATACTTGGAGGCCAAGTAAGGCATCTCAGAGCCTATATAAAAACCCTGGGGGCAACTTAAGCAGAGAGTTCTGCAGAAGTCGGAACCCAAGGCTTTAGTCAGGGGGCGTCCAGCTAGGCCAAAGAGGGTAGAGTTGTGGGAATTTACGCGAAGATAGCCAGTTGATTCATCTCAAGAAGCCGGAATTATACTCAAGACGGAGCATCTCTCCTTCAATTCCTTCTGGGGTTTTAGGGATTTCTTATGTTTTGTTTTATCTTTCCTTCTGAGATGTTTTCTTTTATTGTTATGATCTAAACCCTCAGATACCTGAGGGGGATGAAACTTAAGATGAATCTTGTTATCATTACTGAACTATATGATAAATATTTGACTTATTCTTAATTATGTGTTCTTAATTCTTGTGTTGATATTTCCGGGATATTAATTCAAGTGTGATGTGCTTAGTTGGAGGAGCAAAAGTCCCTGCCTAAGAGTAGATCTAGCATAGTTAAGCGGAGTTGATCGCACGCTTAGAGATAGGGTGACGAGATTTTGCCAGATTAGGGTGAAACCTAATATGGGAGTCCATAGATCGAGTTAATGCAATTCTAGGGGTTTTAATTAGAAAGAGATTTCAATTAATCAACCTAGGGTTAGACGTTAGTCGCCTCGAGAGCGGGATTAATATAACTTAGGGAATTCATACGGATCAAGTCAAATGAATAAATCGTCTGGTTCAGAGTTAGATAACAAGTGAAGTCTAGGTGGATTCTTCCTTAGGTATTGTCTTAATCAATTGGTTTTTCCCAAGTATTCTTCCCAAATTTCATTCTTCTTTGTTTTAGAATCTTTAGTTTAGTTGTTAGTTAATTTTAGATTAGATAAAAATTCATTTAATTCTTAGGCTAAATAATAAAAAGGAAGTATTAGTATTTTTGGTTCCTTTGGGTTCGACAATCCGGTCTTGCCTTAAGTATACTACTGTTCGATAGGTGCTGTTGCCTCACATCATTGTCATAGTTAGTTTCCAGGTTTGATCATTCTTTATATAAATTTTAAGACTTTGACATCGCATAAACCAACGATCAAGTTTTTGGCGCCGTTGCCGGGGAACTGAAATATTAAGAAAGCTCAATTTTTATTACTTTAGCCATATTTTATAATTAAGTTTTATTTTTTATTTTGCTAATTTTTCTTTTATTTTCTTTTGACAGATAATTTTAGTTTATAGAGGAGATGGCATTGAATAACTGTCAGTGGCAAGTTTTGAGGACAACACCAACAGAAGCCGCCAGTGTCTTCAACCTCGACGTAGTAACCAGGCTATCAAACCAGGTAGAGCTTTTAAGTAAGAAAATTTACAGTTTATGTGGTTCCTCACTGGTACACCTAGTAATACAGTGCGATATAAATGAAGAGGGGTGAACAACACAGAATATCTATCCTACAACCCTAGCACAGAGAACGAACAAGTCCACTATATGGGTAACTTTTCTAGACCTCAAAATAATTTTTATAGTGACACTTATAATGCAGGTTGGAGATACCATCCCAATTTCTCGTAGGATGATCAAAGTAGCCAAAGACCGGAATTTCCTCTAGATTTTCAACAACCACCTCACTAACAGGAAGAGGAGTCGAACCTTGAGGAGATGCTGACAAAATTTATAGCGGTGACAGAAACTCGTTTCCAAAACACCGAATAGCACTTAAAAATCAAGAAGCATCGATTCAAAGGATTGAAAATCAGTTAGGTAAGCTTGCTAAGCTGATCTTAGAACAACCATAAGAAACTTTGCCAAGCAACACTGAACCTAACCCAAAAGAGCAAATTCAAGCCGTAACAGCTTATGGCAGTGAAAGGTTAGTAGAATCTGACCCAAGGCAAGAGCTTTTGGTAAGTGAAGGTAAGGTTAAGGTAAGCTATGATAAACTAAACTCGGTAATTACAGAGTACCAAGCTCATGAGCCATACCCCAATGCAATAAAGAAAGACCACACAGAGGAACAATTTGGTAAATTCTTAAACCTCCAAAGAAGTTTCTTATTAACTTGCCGTTTCTTGAAGCTCTTTCGCAGATGCCAGCTCCTAGACCTCGTGTCGATAAAGAAGAAATTCATGAGGAATGAAGGCTTTGGATCGATGAACTAGACGAGTGGAAGACACACTTCAAAGAGAAACTAAAAACACAAAAAGCAAACACGAGGCAACTCCACGATGAACTTAATGATGGGACAACCCAGCTTAAGATAGGAGATCAGGTACTTAAAATCTTCCCAGATGGAACAGTCGAGGTAACCGGTCTTAAATTCAGCACTTTTAAGGTAAATACTACTCGACTTAAACTTTACATCAATAATCGAATTGATCGCATAAGAAAGGATTTCCACCTCCTCAAACCACCATGATTATGCGAATAACAGGTAAGTCTAGCTCAAGACTTTAAACGAGCGCTTCTCGGGAGGCAACCCGAGCACCAACTGTACTAATTAGTTTGGTTTTATTTCTTTTCGTATTTAGGCATAGGTTTCCATACCCACACGGTCTTGCACACGGTCGTGGCCGTGGCCGTGTGGACACTACGGGTAGGCACTTGGGCGTGGGCCGTATCTCTATTGAATTATTTACTTTTATTCCTTTTTTTATTTCTATTTTTTTCCTTTATTATTTTCTTCTTATTCTTCGTGCTATTTAGATTTAGCTTAGGATACAATAAAATCATGCTGGCTGCTTCGAGGATTCAAATTCAAATGGCTCGAGGCGCTCTCCCACGTTCACCTCCGCCCAATCCTATCCGATTTCTTTTCATTGACTCCATCCAAAATTCAGGAAGTTTCACTTCTCTCCCTATCTTATGATTTTATTATTTTGCTATTATCTATCTTTGTACATTGTGTACAATGTACATCTTAAGTGTGGGGGGTTAACAATAGTATTATTTGAAAATCCCTGAATTATGCCTTGTTCTTAAGTAAGTTTCTCATATTATGATTAGAATTAAATTTCCTATGATTTATGATTTTTACTGATATGTTAAGGATTAAATCATTGATAATTGTGCAGTGATGATTTAAATTTTAGGAGACTAGAGACTCAAGCATGATAAGTCTATTTTCAAAAATTAAAATTTTGTTAGGTTGTCTACCTAAATCTAATTATTACCTTAAAGTTTGAAATTCACAAGGTTGACATCAAATACCCATAATTTTTGTGAGATGTTGAGCCTTTTGGAGCATACATCCTTTCATGCTCACTTTTTATTATGAGTGTGCCAACATTGATTTGTTATTCTAGAACTTGTTTTGATTATACATGTCGAGACCACACCTTTGATTTGATATACAGAGATGATAAAGACACCTAGGTTTTAACCCACTTACTCCACTAAAAACCTACCTTCATAATTAACCCCTAGTGAACCCCGTTTAATCCTAACAACCCTTTTTATTGACTCACCAGCTAATATTAACCCAAAGCCCTTTGTATTTGTTATTACCATTCTTTTTGACCACCCTTTTATCGAGATTTGAATTGATCAGTTTCCTAATTATTTTATTCCAGTAGTTGAATTAATCTGTTATTATTTGACTTGTTCTTAAAAAAAATGAAGTATATTCAGTATTTGAGCTTATACGTTTAAAATTCCACATCTTGAAGAAGAAGCTCGTATTATTAGTAATGAAGTTTCAATTGATATAAGTAATTAGGATTAGCTCATTTTTTTAGATAGGTAAATTGTAAATTCAATCTCGATTCTAACATTCTAATTCAGTCTTTATCCACACCTTTAACCCAAGCCCCGTTACAACCCTGTTAAAGACCTTTTGATTTGTGTATCATTTCATATTATAGTGGTGGTGATTTGATTTCATGCAAGCCTATGGGATTAACTCTTCATGTTTGGCTTTTGAGTGTTAATTTTGAACCTTAAACACTTCGAGTGATTTGAGTGAATCTTTAATGAGGATGTCAACTCTTGTCGATTTTGAATCAGAGGTAATTAATTAGGTAAGGGGAAACACCTAACGTTTTCAGGCTATAAATGTATGACTTTGATTGTTTGAATCTTTAGGACCCTTCTATTTAAATTATCAATGTATGAATTACCTTTGAATTATGATGAAACATTATTGATGAATATTATGAATCAAGGGAAGTTTATTTTAGTTGTAAGTTGAGAATTTTGCTTGAGGACAAGCAAAAGCTTAAGTGTGGGGGTATTTGATAAACCGTAATAGTAACATATTTTAATCCCACATTTAGCATGCTTTTGGATGATTTCAGCCTTGAATTGTGTAATTTGGTGCTCTTAATCCTTTGTTTTCATGTTTTACACTCAGGAGAGCACCGGAGGATGAAAAGAACGAAAAATGGGCTTAAAACAGACCAAATGGGCCAGATCACGAAATCGCATGGCCTGGGCCCAAGACCACACAGCCGTGCCTCATTAATGAACTCGAACACAGCCTGGCCACGACTTACACGGTCGTGTGCCATGGGCGTGTCCCTGCCACGGCTAAGAGGAGTTTTAGTTGGATTAGGATACTTGGAGGTAAAGAAACACATTCCAAAGTCTATATAAACACCCAAATAGGAATTTCACTCAGATTAGGATACTTAGATGCCAAGTAAGGCATCTCAGAGCCTATATAAACACCCTACGGGGCAGCTTAAGCGAAGAGTTGGACAGAAGCCGGAACCCAAGGCTTTAGTCAGGGGGCGTCCAGCTAGGCCAAAGAGGGCAGAGTTGTGGAATATTACGCGAAGATAGCCAGTTGATTCATCTCAAGAAGCCGAAATTATACTCAAGACGGAGCATCTCTCCTTCAATTCCTTCTGGGGGTTTTAGGGATTTCTTATGTTTTGTTTTATCTTTCCTTCTGAGATGTTTTTTTTTTATTGTTATGAACTAAACCCTCAGATACCTGAGGGGGATGAAACCTAAGATGAATCTTGTCATCGTTTGCTGAACTATATGATAAATATTTGACTTGTTCTTAATTATGTGTTCTTAATTCTTGTATTGATATTTCCGGGATATTAATTCAAGTGTGATGTGCTTAGTTGGAGGAGCAAAAGTCCCTGCCTAAGAGTAGATCTAGCATAGTTAAGCGGAGTTGATCGCACGCCTAGAGATAGGGTGACGAGATTTTGCCGGATTAGGGTGAAACCTAATATGGGAGTCCATAGATCGAGTTAATGCCATTCTATTGGTTTTAATTAGAAAGAGATTTCAATTAATCAACCTAGGGTTAGACGTTAGTCGCCTCGAGAGAGGGATTAATATAACTTAGGGAATCCTACGGATCAAGTCAAATGAATAAATCGTCTGGTTCAGAGTTAGATAACAAGTGAAGTCTAGGTGGATTCTTCCTTGGGTATTGTCTTAATCAACTGGTTTTTCCCAAAGTATTCTTCCCAAATTTCATTCTTCTTTGTTTTAGAGTCTTTAGTTTAGTTGTTAGTTAATTTTAGATTAGATAAAAATTCATTTAATTCTTAGGCTAAATAATAAAAAGAAAGTTAGTATTAGTATTTTTGGTTCTTTTGGGTTCGACAATCCGGTCTTGCCTTAAGTATACTACTGTTCGATAGGTGCTGTTGCCTCACATCATTGTCATAGTTAGTTTCCAGGTTCGATCATTCTTTATATAAAATTTAAGACTTTGACATCTCATAAAACAACGATCAATCACGTTGCATTCATAATTCCATGGAACCTTTTTACTGTCCTTGTAGAGAAAAGCCACAGGTTTCTGAATTATGACTCTCGGTGTAATTTGTGCTTTTACTTCATTGCTTCTTGGTCGTGAAATAATCACCACTGTGTGGTTGACCTTATGGACATTCTCCGTCGATCCTTCCTCTGAGGCGCATACATCTCCTTCTTCTGAGCCCTTGACCTCCTCATAAAATTTAATTTCCTTATTATCCATTAGACTTTGCACTAAAGCTCTAAATTCAGTGCACTTTTGGATCTCATGACTTTCTTTAGCGTGGAAACTCACAGTAGCTCTTCATCCATTTGGGTCTCTCCTCTGAATCTTACATGGTTAATCATCCATCTATCATTTGTTTCAAAACCCATTTCAGTGGGGTTTTTACTTCCGCAACATTGGTTTTAGTTTTTCTTCCTCCACTCTCTATTATCACATTTACCCCGATCTGAATGACTGGTGTAATAGGCTCATTTCGCCCGGCCCATTTAAAACCAAAAAATAAACCAAATAAAAGCAATAAACCAATAATACACAATAAAGTCAAACCCAATAAAACAGTTCAATATTAATAAACAGACAGCCTAACCTGAGCCGAAATTTACAAACAGATAGCCCAACCCGAAGCCTAAATGCCAAATGAGGCCCGAAGGACCCAACAATCTCAGTGCCTTCCAGAAACCCTAGTGGTTTCTGAAGAGCTCTAGCACCATAGTTCTTTTCCACGTGTGCCTCTCGTGCATCCACGCCAGCGGCCATCACGCGCACGCGCGCCAACATCAGTAGGAGCCTCCTCCATAGCTGTACCTGCAACAAAAACAGAGAAGAGTAGAAAATCGAGAATACAGTAGAAGGAAAATGTGTATTTCATGTATTTCCTGTATTTCATTTTTTTCTGGCTATAAAAGGTCGAATACTGTACATTAAATTTTTATGCACACAAACATAAGAAATACGAAATTAGAAATCAAGAATCAGAGGTGATTTCATTTCTCAAGAATATTTTCCCTTTCATTTTTTTTTCTTTTTGAATCTGGGCTTATTTTGTGTTCATACGAAAATAAAAAGAGAAGGAAAGAGTTTACCATGACAAACGTTTGATCTTTGTCTTCTCCATTGCAATCGGGGTCAGATAAGGATCTTGGTCGGAGAGCAAGGCGAATCGACGCATATAAAAGTGGATTGGACCCTCGTGTATCATTACTCACTGATCACAGTGGTGTTTTAGTGCTAAAGCGGAAGGGTTTCGATATGCGACGCGGTTGAGAAAAAGAAACCAGGGTTTCGGTTTCAAAACAAAAGGGGCTTAAAGTTTTTCTGATTCTTTTAAAGTTTTATTAACCTTTTGTTTAAATCATCTGGAACGACGTCATTTGAAGCTTGATTAAGTGGCTTCAAAACGACGCCGCATAAGGCTGCCTGACCCAATCGGATCCAAAACCCACAGGATCCGCGCTTTCCTGTAATGAATGGATAATTTGCGCGTTTGATCCCTCTTTTTCATACTGCTATTTGATTAGATCTGTTATGCTTTTTCTTTTTTTTAATTGATCTCTATAAATTGCATGCCATTCCAATTTGGTCCAATCCGTACACAACGTTTTTGTAAATGGGAATATTGCAGTTTCAATCCTTATTCATTTATGTGCATTTTATTTAAGTCCCTGATTCTGTTTTCATGTTTTTATTTGTTTAAAAATTGTTCTTTTCATTTTGTTTTTATTTCAATTGGAGCCCCTTTTCTATTTCGATCTATATATTTTATTTCATTTTTCTTAATTAATTCGTTATTCATTTTTTAAAATTGTTTTAACATAATATTTTGGAATATTTTACTGATTATCTGGTTCTTTATTTTTACTTGTATAACTTTTTAAATTTGTTTTAATATAATTTGCTCATTTTAAAACCTTCTTTTATGTATACTTTTTTTATTTAAAAATTTATATAATATTTTTAAATACTTTTATATGTCATTTTATATTTTTTATTTAAATTAAATTATTTCTTAAGATATGTATATCATTCACATTATTTTTTTACTTTATGAAAATTATTTATTTTGGTTGATATTTTATCCTGTATATTATGTATTTTGGTTTTCCTCCTATAATATTGATTTTAAAATTCATTTGTATACTTCTATCTAATATTTTTTAATCTTTATTTTTGATTGATGTATATCATTTTATATATTACTAATTTAAATTTCTTCTTATGTAATACTCACTTTAAAATTCATATACATAATTTGTTGTTTGTATATTAATGATTTCAAACAATTTTTATATATTATTCATTTTTTATTTGTCTTAAAATTTGATGCATTTTATTTATGTTAAATTGTTTAGTATTTCTTTCTAAACTATCTTTTAATTCACTAGTCTTGAATGTTAATATTTGTATAGTGAATGATATGCTACCATTGTATGAACCCTGATTTGCTCTTTTGTGTTTTCATTATTGCCATGTATTGTATTTTATGTTCGCAATTATACTTTTGCTTTTATTATTGTATTGAGATTAAAATTTCCAACTTATCTATGAAAAATTGTTCATCCAAACAAATACGTTTTGAGTCAATTTTTAAAATCGCTTATCAAAAAAAGTTTTTTTTTTTAAAAAACAAGGCAATATTTAATGTTTGTAAGTTCGAGAAATTGCGCCCTAACGTGCTGGGTGTCGATTTTTTCGTTCGACTAAATAATCAAATATCCTTTTAATTATATGTTTTGAAAATCAAAGATGATCTCGGTGTCGAGGTATAAATGTGTCATATCCTAACGTGTTGGATGTGATGTTTTTATTCCTTTGGAACGAGTGAATCTTGAGAATCAATTCAAAATTAATTAACATTCCTTAAAAAGAATTACACCTTAAACATTTTCAAGTTTTCAACGCAAGGACACTAGTTAATCGATTTGGTACCCGTTCTGGGGCGTACGGGGTGCTAACAATTCCTCGTGCGTAACCGACTCCCGAACCCTTTTTGTTATTTAATTTCGTAGACCAATAAATTTTTTTACAAGGTGATCCGATCACACCTAAACAAAAAAAGTTGGTGGCGACTCCACATCACATTTTTAAGTCGACCCCGTTTTTCAAAACTTAAAATAAAAAAAATGGTTTTGACAGTTGTGTAACAGATTTCCTGCTACATCAGGTCCCGATGGATCATCAAACTTTATGATCCCCATCTTGATGAACCTTTCAATCAACTTTTTGAATGCGGTACAGTTCTCAATTTAGTGTCTCGTTGCTCCAGCGTGGTATTCGCATAGATCATTCGCATCATACCATTTCGGGAATGGAGGTTGCATGGGTTTCAAATAGAATGGGGATACCACATGTGCATCGAACAAACTCTGATACAGCTTCCTATATGTCATCGGGGTAGGTGTGAACCGGAGTCTTTCTGTGTTCGGCCTTAAGTAAGATTCTTGCCTTGGGGGGCCCTGATGGCTGGTAGTTATGGCTCTTGGTTGGCCTATCGTGATCGGTTTGGAATACCTTTTATTATATAAGCTCGCGTTATTCACTTCATGTTCCTTCTTCTTTGGGGATGATCTTTTGGCGTTTTCTCCTGCATCTATCTTCTTATTTCTCACTGCGTTTTCAATCATTTCACCGAAAATTACAATAGTTGAGAAGCTCTTGGTAGCGCTTCCTAACATATGGTTGATGAATGATGCTTTCAGTGTATTGATAAAAATTATTATGGTTTCTTTCTCCAGAAGAGGTGGCTGGATTTGCGTTGCCACTTCTCTCCATCTTTGGGCATATTGCCTGAAGCGCTCACTTTGCTTCTTCCCCATATTCTGCAACGTGATCCTGTCAGGTGTCATGTCCGTCACATGACTATATTGCTTTATAAAAGCTTGTGCCAAGACTTTCCATGAATTGATTTTGGCATGGCTCAGTTGGTTATACCATTTGGCTGCTGACCTGATCAGACTGTCTTGGAAGTAATGAATTAATAATTGGTTATTACTAACGTGTCCTGTCATCCGTTGACAGAAGGTCGTGATGTGAGCTTCAGGACAGCTAGTCCCGTTATACATTTCAAACTCTGGAGTTTTGAACTTTGGAGGGAGCACTAGGTTTGGGACCAAACTCTAGCCCTTAGCATCAATTCTGCACTGATAATCAACATTTTCCATTGCTCTGAATTTTTTTTAACCATCTGCACTAATCTTCAAGTTGCTTTGGCAGCTTCACTCTTACTTTTTCCATTTCTACCATATCATCTAGATCAGAACAACAGGATTGGTTGGATTATCCACGGGATTGGAGCCTGAACCCTTTAGGTAGTTCGTTGGTACCGAGGTACCAGCCTGATAGTGTTGGGGTCTGATAGTAATGTGTACCCTTCGTGGGTACGCCTCGGGTTGTGTTTGGGCGTTAATTAGGGAAAAACCCGAGGGGTAGATAGGGTTCCATTATCATCCCCTGAGTTGACCACAGTGCTATTCCCTTTTTCAAGTCATCCAGCCAGCAACTGCGTCAATTGGCTTATCATATTTCTTTGGGATTCCTGTATTTGATTCCTCATCTCTTGTTATACTTTTGCTAACTGTTCTTACAGTTGCGCTTGCAACTGGTCTTGCATTTCCTTTTGAATCTGTTCTAGCCTTTCTAACCTTTGATCCATTACTTTGGTTTTGGTGCGAGTACTGTAACGATATTCTGTTGGTTGGCTCTTGTTGGTTTTCGGGTTAATTGTCATAATTTCGATTAATTAGGGTTTTTTTGTGAAATTTAATGCATATGATGCAATGTAATGCAAATGCATGGAATGAATGCAAAAAGAGGCATTGACTTTGATTCAATTCTATTAGAACAACTTTACTAGAAAATAAATTTCTTTACATAAAACTGATTACATATACGGATTTGCCCTAATACTCAAAGCCTTAACTTTCCTAAGAAGCCAAGCTAACTCTCGACCCCGATCCGATTTTGATTTGTACTTTAAGCTTAACACGTCAGCCTGAACTGCTAGGCTTTGCAAATAATCGGCCACCTCATGTATTTGAGCCACAGCTTCACCCATGATATGGTCTTTATCCCTAACCTGACCTTAAGAATGGTGAGTTGCTCTTTCCAATGCTTATTGTTTGCTTCAAGGAGTTCAACTCGGAGTTTACAATTTTGTAATGGGTTTCGAGCTTTTCTATTTTTCTTTTCAGCTTTTCAATCTTATTTAGGCTCACTTTCAGCTCAATTGTGGAGTTGTGACTACGATACTGATGAATTGCCTTTTCTAGCTCTGCCGCCCGGGCTTTTAATTTGATCTTTTAACTTTGACTTTCTGACAAACTTCTTTCTAGAGCCTCTTCTCAAATTTGAGCATTTTGGAACTTCCTTTCCCATCGATCGGCTTTAATCTTTTCTTCTTTGATCTCTTGTCGCCATTATTCTGATGTTTTTCCTAGCCCGGCAGTCCTCATCGACAAGTGGAACTTCTTATAATCCATTTTCAAACTGTCTAATTCTTCCTCAGCCTTGTTCTTTCCTTTTCTCAATTTCATGGCTTCTAACTTTTGGACATCAACATCTAACCCTAGTTGTATCTTTTCCTCCTCCAATTGTTCTATCTTCTTTCCTAGCTCAAATTTCGCTTTTCAAAATCTTGCCTAGCTCAGATGGAATCACTTGCAGGTGTTCTTCCAATGGTCGAGTGCTTTCTTGACTTGGTACAGGGATGTTATCATTGACTCTTTTACCTACCACCCATCATATTCAAGGGTCATCATCAGATTTGCGGCAAATCTTTTCATTCCGTGGGTTTGGTTCCAAGCGTTAGATATTTTTCGAACCTTTTTCTTGTAATTATCGCCTTTATACGAAAACTCACATTGGGCCAGCCCTTGCGTTGCTAGTATGAACTGCCTTGATATATACTTCCTCAACACAACTAGAGGAGTATATCCAAAAGCTCTCCATATCCCAAGTAGAGGGACCTAGTCGAAGTTTCCATACCGGTACAAAATCTCATCGGGGATCATCCAGGGAGCCTTCTATTTAACGTCTTTGTCTTGGAGATTTTAGAGAATCGCCATCCATTTTACTTCCGAAATATCGTCTCGCCTCGGAGTAGCCACTAATTCTTTCAATGGAAAGTAGTTCTCAGAGAATATTGGATAAGAAACCTTCATTACCCTACAAAAGTGGCTATAGAACTATGCTAACAAGAGTTGCGCACACCTAATGAACCTTCCTTCGCCCGCTCTTCGGTATGCACTCAAAGATTTTAAGGTTTCAGCTAAGATTTTCGGAACAGTCGTAACTCTCTTGTCAAGCCGGTCAAGCAAATTTGAAACTGCCTCATCTATATGCCCTAGTGCCTTGGGGGAAAACTACTAACCCATAGATACTCATGGCGAAGATATCGACCCTTTTCTTTGTGTCTGAATGCGCCAAAATCAAATCTCGCAAACTTTTTCAAGTGATGCATTTACTTTCTCCTTTTTGCTTGATCCGGTCCGCAACCCATTGCTCACTTATAAATGTGATGCTAATTTACTTTTTTAAGAAAGTCGGGACATTGGTGGCTCTAGAGTAAGCTTTGTCAGCTTGAATCTTTGGGCATCGAAGTAAAGTTGTATTCTCCTCCACAGTAGGTACCAAATCTACCTTCCCAAAGGTAAAGCAACTGTAGATGGGATTCAAAAATTGAGCCAGAGCTTGAAACAAGTGCTTGTCGACTTTGATATTGAATAGATAGGGCAAATCACCATAATTACAGTAAAATAGCTGCTTGATTTCGTCATCCCATTGGTCCCATATCTCTTTCAACTCTTGGAGATTGTTTTGAGTCACACTGATACGAGGGAAATCTTACAATTCTGACACATACCCCTCCATCAAACTATCACCCTTCTCTAGTTGCATTTTCTCAGACTATATTCGGACAGTCGCATTATCTTCCACTTTATCAAAAAATTCATTCTCCATGGCAAGCTTTCTATTTAGTAACTAAACGTGAATCAACACCTTTTTTATGATAAAAATGCCATGCAATCATGGTCAAAACAAAATAAAACAAGTCAGTACATTGCATACCAAGCTAGAATTTAAAGCAAACAAGAAATAATAAATAGATCATGTAACATCCGGGATTTAGGGGTCCTGCATATATCTTGAATCTATGTGTTCTTGTGTGATGCATGACTGTGTGGGTGTGTTTGGGGGCTTCGGAAAACCTTGGGGTTAAGTCTAAGCCTTAGTGAAATTTTTGGTTAAAGCTGTGAAGGGGAGAGCTAGGGGAGCTAGGCCTTAAGGGATTTAATGTGGTGTTTAGTGACACAACAAGTGGAGTAGTGGAGTGGCAAGGAGGCGTTATTTGGAGTACAGGGGAGTTGCGTCAAGGGGAGTTCTAAGGGGGAGGAGGTTCGAGCAACATGGGTAGCATTTTAGGTTATATTTTGCGTCAAGAGAGGGAAGGTAATGGATTCGGCAATGGCACTTGAAAGGTGGAAGTTTGATTGGGTCAAATATTGTGAATGAGTGGTGGGGAGTAAGGTGGAAAGTTTGAATCATTCAAACCTGTTTGAATGAGTGGAGGGGAGGAAAGTTAGGAGTGAAACAAGGGATGTGGAGAGGGGTGTGAGAGTTGGCCGATTATGGGGTTCTAGGGAGGTGGCATTTTCGGTCATGTTAGAGGGGGTAGGTGCTGAATTTGCTTAGTGGCTATAGTGTGCATCTTTTACGTTTTCTCCCTTCTCTAGTCTTGTGCCGAAAAGTGTTAGTCAAAAGCTCTTCAATTGTTTTCTCTCCATATGACCAAAAGCCGAAAGTGAGAGTCCATTTGTGCATTTTGCTTTTCTCTTTGCAACTCTTTCTCCTCTTTGCTATTCACTCTCTAAAAGTCGAAATATACCCTTCACCTTCACCATAGCCGAAATTTCATAAACCTCAACCCTCTCTTCTTCTTCTTTTCCACCAATCACCTCAATCTCAAAAGCCGAATAACCCTCCTAGTCATTAGAACCTTGGTCGAACCTTCTATTCACTATTATTCCCTTCTTTTTCGTCTCTACTCTTTCTTTTCTTCTTCTGTTGTGGTTATTTCTCAAGTTATATCTCTTGGCCGATTTGTCAAAGCCTGTAGAAGGGGTGTCGTCGTTCATCTCCTATCAATTTTCTCAGTCAGGTTAGTAGTAATGGTAAGGGTTCGTTATTCTTTTTAATCTTTCTCTTTTCTTTCTTTGGTTGCCGAAACTAAAAGCCTAGTTTTGGTTCTTGAGTGTGGCCGAATCTTGATAAAGGCCTTAACTTTGTGTCTCTTCTATTTGAAGCTAGCGTTAAGGAGGTGTTAGTGATCTTTCCGGATTCGATCAATCAAGGTAAGAAGATATAACGTTTGGCCGAAGGCCACTTCTTTTGTCCATAAGTGTTAGAGCCGAATCTAATATGGTTTAAGTAGGGATTTCGGCAATCTCTTGGTTCAAGGATAGACTCTCCGGGTGTTGTCAATTTTGGTAAGGATATTCGATTAATATAGTATTTAGTACGTATAGATCTGATTTAACGTGTTAACCCGGGTCTTCTGACCAAAGATTTTGTTGATGGATTCGAGTATCAGCTAAGGAGATAAAGGGGCTAGACACGTAGTCCCTATCCCTAAATTCAAGAAGCGGTCAGTTTCAGCGGTTCGGGATTGGCCACCGGGGTATGGGCCAGCTTTGGAGCAGGATCGTAGGCAAATAGCAGTAGTGTTGATTAGCGATGGTGTCGATATAAAGGGCGTGGTATTACGAGTTATCAGGTGTGTAATTAACACACTGTTTATTTATTTACTTTAATTAAAATATATGTGTTGTGTGTGGTAGCCGAAACAGTGGCTATGGTGGTGTTATTACCCATATTGGGTAATCCGGTAACCAGGTTAGTATACTACCTATGTTGAGGTTATGGTTAATAATTGTGGATCTATGTAAGCATGTCATATATGCATATCTGGTATGTTCATATGTTATATTGCCATTTCATTATATTATGCTGCATGTGCATGGGGTTCGGGATATATTGAATAAAGGGGAAGTGTGTACATTTATGTACGTGGGTGACTCTGTCACGATTAATGATGGCCTCGAGCCTCATTGTGGATTGATGATGACCTTGAGTCTCATCGTGGATATTGTGATTTAATCACGTGGATCAGTGGCTAAACCACTAAGTGGACTTTGAACAGTATGCCGACGGCATTGACTGCCAAAGAGGTGTGTAGCGGATGGAGGTTCGATTTAGTAATTCCCAGGTGTGTGGTGGATGGATATACGGGTGGTGAATAGCGGTTGGATACTAGGTTGGGTTGGGTTAACATATTGCATCATTATGCGTGGTATGTGGTTTGATGTGGATTTGGGGTCAAGCCCATTTGTGGAATCATGTGGTTTAATTGCACACTGAGTCTGGTGACTCACCTTGTTTTTCAAACAATGCAGGTAATTCTTAGTTCTTTGGACCGGGCTGGAGTGGATTCGAGGTGGCCATGCAGAAGCTGGTTTTTATTTCTAAGTACATTATAAACTTTTAATTACTTTTTGGGATGTTTTTATTGTAATAAAGCCATTTTAAATGTTTTGAGATATTATGGTTTAACTCGGATTTATTATTGGTTAATTAATTAAAAGTGGTTTTAAGATATTTATAACATGAGAGTAACAAATGAAGTTTTGTTTAAATTTTGGATCGCTTATAAACAATCGTTTTTCTTGAAACTCAAGCATGAATAATGACTTGAACTTTATACAACCCGAAATTTTTATTCGTCGACAAATTGCTAATTTTAAACGAGAAACCCCTCTTAAACGAAGTATTTGATTTAGAACTTAAAACTTATGTTTCACCTTCAAAATAGAACTCTTTTCAACCTTTTTCCCAGTAACATTCCGAATTCGGCCGTGGTGTTTTGGGCCGGGTTTGGGGTGTTACATATCACCTATTCGGGTGACCACTAGGGTTTGGTATGGTTCTACCTAGGGTAAGTTTTTAGAGCTCATGATATGCGGTTCGGTTTTAAAGTAAGGTTACCTGAACCGGCAGATTCCTCGATCCTCACCCCTTATAGGCTCATACGGATCGAGTTTAGTTTAGGGGAATATATTTCTCTAGCTATACGGAGATGAAAATCTTACGAAGACATATGTATGGATGTATCTCGAAAGCGATCCATTATCCTATACGGATGAAGACCTCACAAAGGAATATTTTCTCACTCCCACTTAAAAGGGTATAACCGACCGATTATGAAATGCAATATGCGAAAATATCCAAAGATTTAAACCAATAAAGAAAATATATCAGAATGATGCAGACCATAAAAATGAAATGCAACGAAAGGATCGTAAATTTAAACCAAATTATCAACTTTTGACAAAAAGGCAAGAAATAATCAACTCATGACTTGACTCTCTTATTTTAGTCCTCAGTGGAGTCGCCAAGCTGTCGAAACCATTTTTTTGAAATCAATTTATTTTAAAAAAAGAACGAAAAATATGAGTCGCCACCAATCCTTTTTATGAGGTGTGATCGGATCACCTTGTAATTTGATCGTTTTAATAAAATGTTTGATTTATTAAAACAACGATTTTTGGTTTACAAAGTTTAGAAAACAGGTTTGGGAGTCGGGTACGCACGAGGAAGGGTTAGCACCCTCGTTACGCCCAAAATTGGTACCTAATTGATTAATTAAAGTCTTAGTGTCGTGAATTGAAAATTTAAGAAAAGAGTTTAAAACACGATCCTTTTTGTATTAAGACGCTATTTAACTAAAATAATTTTCATGAAAAGGGTTTATTTTAAGTTACGCGAGAAGGAAGGATCATATCCCGTAAGTTAGGATACAATGCCTTAAATCCCTGAGAACGAGAATAAAAGCTAAAAATTTTATTTATTTCAAAATATATTCAATTATCTCGGTTTTAGAAAGAAGACATATTCCGCAAGTTAGGAGCATGACTTTTCTAATTCCGAAAGATAATGAATGTCATTTCGATTTAAAAATTTTCTTTTTATTCATCGTGCAAAAAAACCAACATGACGCTTAAAGTGATATGCATTTAATTTATTCAGGCGTGGTATGAAAACGAAAAATATGTTTAAATGTAGCGTATGATGTAATGATAATGAAGTAATGTGAAGTAGCTGTATGGGTAGGACATTTATATTAGGATGATAAATAACAAGTAAATGAAGAAATATTATAATATTAGCAACATAATTATAACAATAACATTGACATTAATAATCATTTCATGGTGATAATAAATAAATGATGTAAATGTGGCAATAATAAGAATATTAATTCATAACGAAATAAAAAAGTAATTTTGAAATAAAAATAAAATAAAATGAAAGGAAAATATAAGTAATATCGAATTTAAATATAATATTAGATTTAAGTATTTGAAAAGTAAATGAATAAATGAATAAATAAAATAAGTAATATTAGATTTAAGAATACAAAAAATATATTAGAATAATAAAAAATAATGATGACAATATACACACAAAAAATATAAACAATAATTTTTTTTAAACATATGAGAAAGAATGAAGAAATAATAAAGAAATAAATAAGTAAATAAATATAAAAGAAAACAATTTAATAAAGATAAAAAAATAAAGGACTAAATTGATATTTAAATGAAATTAAGGGCATAAATTCAAAAAAAAAAAAAAGAAGAAAAGAAAACTAATTAGGACTAAAATATAATACGCTAAAAGGAACAGGGACCGAGCGGAATGATATCGCGAAATTCCCTATGCGTACCGTTTCTTTGACAAATCGGGGATTAAATTGCACAAAGAACAAAGTAAAAGGGGAAATAAAAAATAAAAATCAAGCAATGGCACGAAATTCAATAATAGTGAAAATGAGGAAGGATTTAAACAGCAATTAGCCTATTTTTCTAGAAAACACGGGGATCCTGTGGGCAGATCGGGTCGGGCGCGGGTCAAAAGCCAAAATGACGTCGTTTTGGAATCTGGAAGTCAAGCCCAAACGGCGTCGTTTTATATCCCTATAAATGCCAAAAAATCTAAAAAAAATATATCATTTTAACCCTCTTTCAAAAAAAAAAAAACTTAGCCTTTTTTTATTTTTTTCTCTCTAGCCCCTTTGGCTAGCTAGCTTAGCTCGACCATCGACTGTTTAAATCGGCGATTACACATGCATCCATGGTGGCCGAAGAGTCCAAAAGTCTCACCTTTTTTCCCTTTTTTAGTAGAACCCAGATTTAGGGTTAAAATGGCCAAAAAATCCCTCAAAAATAAAAAGAAACAAAGAACCCTTCGTTTCTGCTCACTTCCGTCGCAATCATTCGACGAACCCCCAAGGGTCTATTGGTCTTCCAGAACGGAGGGAGAAGCAAAGACGATAGAGGTATAAAATTTAGTTTTTTATTTTATTTTATGTATTTTGAAAATAAAAGATGAAAATGAGCATAAAAAAATCACCTTTCTTGTTATATTCAATCTCCTTTTTGTATATTTTCTTCTATATTAAAAAAAAAAGAACCCCTTTTACAATCAGTTTAATGGCTTTTATAGCCGATTTACATTCTTATTTTTTTCTACTGTTTCAACTGCTCATGTTTGGTTTATGTATTTTCTTCCTTTTTCCTTACCGGCGACAGTGGCAGAGCAGTTGGTGGAGCAGGTGGCGGCAGAGGCTAGGGGTTTTTGTGTTTTCTGTTTATGTGTTGTAGACTAGGGTTGTTTTGGGCCATTGGGTTTTGTAATTTAGGTATTAGGTTTTTAAAATCTGGGCTTGTAATTTGGGTCTGATTTTTTTGTAATTGGACTTGCTATTATTTCATTGTTATATTTTTTTTTGGTTTTTTTAGGGGTTTGGGCCCACGCAAATTTGGGCCTTTACAATGAACACTGCCCAAGTAATATTAGAGAATTAATAAAGTTTCTGTTAAATATCCATTGTTGAAAAACTAAGAATGCATGGAAGAGGAAAGTTACCTTATACATGTTTAGTATTAGATAGAATTAAGGTGAGAGCTTTATAAAAATGAGTTAAGAAATGTTGGTTTAAACTTGAACTTAGACTTGAATGATTGAGTAATTATAAGATGTTAGGAACTTATTTGTAAAAGATAGAAACTTTGAGGTGTAATAGTAAATAATAGTAGCATGAAGTCCCTGTACTAGATTTGTTAAGTCAGATTTAAATTTAATCAAGTAAATCGTAAGATACAAACGTTTTGGATGTCAGGAATTTGAAGGACTAAATTATAATAAATGCATTCATGTTTATATTGTTGTAAATTATTTGAATTATATGAATAATGAGTTTCTTTATTCGGGTTTAACTTTATAGTTAAAAACAACGTAAGTCCATTTAGAGACAAAGAAAAGATAAAGTTGTTAATGAATAGTTGCTTCCAGTTTGTGCTTCTATAATTCAATTTCAATTTGCTTTCGTAGACTAATTAAATGTTATAATGAATATGACTATGCATTGAGGTAATGGTATATTTCCTTACAAACTTTGAATAATGGATTCGATTGGTAATATTTGGGATATGTGATAAATATTCAAAATTATGTTTGCTATGTATACAAATGTTGAGACATTGATATTATAATGAAATGTGTTACAAAGGTGATTATGATGTTAATTCCTCGTTAAACAATGTTAGGCATAGCTCGGGTATAGTTGGCATTTCATAAGGTCATCAATATAGTGATTTACTAGCCATTGTTGTCGGACAATCAGAGATGGTAGAATGAAAAATATGGTCAAATATTGAAAAGTCATTGTTGTCGGGCAATCCGAGATGACATGATGAAATAGTCCCAATTTCCAGAGGAATATGAAATTACTTGTTATTTAGATCCGACTATCTGTCAAAATATCTATCATCAAATAATAAAGACCAAAATGAATAAGCTTCGAAATTGATATTGAAAAGTGAAATGAATGACAATATGACGGGTTAAAGTAGATGATGACATTACAAACTAACTAAAATAATAAAGACCAAAATGAATAAGCTTCGAAATTGATATTGAAAAGTGAAATGAATAACAATATGACGAGTTAAAGTGCACCTATTGAACATTAGTATAGCTATGGTGAGTCCAGAATATCGTATCCACAGGGACTAAAAGTACTAGTAATAACTATTTTTCTATTATTTAGCCTAATAATTAAGGGGATTGTTTTTAATCTAAATCTAAACTAATTAACTATGAATGCGACAGAGATAAAATTGGGAAAATATTGGAAGAAAATCAATGAGAGAGACAATACCCAAGGAGAAATCCACCTAGATTTCACTTATTATTATGATTCTGAATTAAACGATTTATTCACTTATCTTGATCCGTAGAAATCCCTAAATTATGTTAATATCTCTTTCGAGACTACTAACAACAGACTCTAGGTTGATTAATTGAAATTTTTTTCTAATTAAAACCCCTATTGTCGCATTAACTCAATCTATGGATTCCTTTTATTAGATTTGACTCTAATCTGTCAGATTTATGTCGTCCTATTTCTAGGACTGTAATCAACTCCATTCAATTATGCTAGATGTACTTTTAAGCAGGGACTTTTGCTCCACTGATTAAGCACATCAAACTTGGATTAATATCCTGAAAATATTAAGGAAAGGATTAAAAACACATAATTAAGAAGAAGAAAAAGTATTTATCATGTAATCTAGATAATTAAATAATAAGATTCATTATAGGTTTCATCCTCCCTAGGTATTTAGGGATTTTAGTTCATAATGTAAGAGGAAACATCTCAAAATAAAGAAAACCACAAGACATAAAGATTCCAAAAACTTCTAAGGAGATTTGATGGAGATCTTCAATCTTGAAGTTAATCTGCTTCTGAGACGATCCCGACGGCTTCTTTCGAGTAATTTCTTCGTTCTACTCTGCATGTCCCCTTAGGTCCTCTTCTAGTGTGTATTAATAGACTTTAGAATGCTCAGAAACCCTAAAAATTGGGTTTTTTCACGTAACAGGAAAGCAGGTGCGAAATCGACACGGGCTGGCACATGGGCATGTGGCCAGCCAGTGTGGCTCACATGGGCGTGTGCCCAGCCCGTGTGGATCCTGAAAACTCCGATTTTGGCCCCTTTTTCGTTTCTTTTGCTCCCAAATGCTCTCCTAAGTATAGAAACATGAATTTAAGGGATTAGGAGCATCAAATTCACTAATTCTCATCATAAATCATCCAAAAATATGCCAAGCATGGAATTAAAATATGTTACATTTATGGTTTATCAAATATCCTCACACTTAAGCATTTGCTTGTCCTCAAGCAAAATCTTCAACTTACAATTAAAATTAAGCTTTCTCAATTCATAATTCTCATCAATAATGTGTTATCATAATTCACAAATGATCACACATTGATAGTTCAACTAAAAGAGCACTAAAGATTCAAACAATCCAAGTCACACATGTTTAAAGCATGAAAACATAGGTATTTCCCCTTATCTAAGTAATTACCTTTAATTCAAAATTGACAAGATTTAACATCCTCATTAAGGATTCACTCAAATCATTCAAGGTGTTTAAAGTTCAAAAATAAGCACTCAAAAGTCAAACATGGAAAGTCATTACCATAGGCTTGCATGAAAATAAAATCTCCACCACCATAAAATGAGATGATACACAAATCAAAAGGTCTTTAAAGGGTTGTAATGGGGTTTGGGTTAAAGGTGTGGATAAAGGCTGACATAGAGGGTTAGAATCAAGATCAAATTAACAATTTACCTAACTAGAAAAATAAACTAATATTGAATAATTACATCAATTAAAAACTTATCAATAATAACACGAGCTTCTTCTCAAAATGTGAAATTAACCGTTTAAGCTCAAATAACATAAAACTAGTAATAATTAAAATAAATGCACTTTTTTTTCACTTTTTTTTGAGTTAAGGATAAAAGGGATAATTTAACAATTGGAACAAAAGAACATAGTTAGACAACTAACCAAATCAAATCTCGACAAAAAGGGGGTCAATATAATAGGAAAAATTTTCAATGAATCAAAAAGAATGAATGATGGGTTAATATTAAGGGTAGATCAAGAAGCGATTTATTAGGCTCAAAGGGGTTCACTAAGGGTTAATTATGAAGGTAAGCTTTTTGGGATAAGTGGGTTAAAACCTAGGTGCCTTTATCATCTCAGTATATCAAATCAAATGTGTGGTCTCAATATGTATAATCGAAGCAAGTTCTAGAATAACAAATCAATATTGACACACTCATAACCAATAATAAAGTGAGTAAGAAAAGTGTATGCTCTAAAGGCTCAAAATCTCACAAAAATTACGGTTTTTGATGTCAATCTCGTAAATCTCAAACTTCAATGTAATATTTAAATTTAGGGAAACAACCTAGTAATTTTTTATTCTGAAAATAGACTTATCATGCTTGATTCTCTAATGTCTTAAAGTTTAAACAATCAATGCACAATTACCTATGAATTTAATCTAAAACATATCAATAAAAATATCAAATCGATAAGAATTCATTCTTATAGTAAAATGAGAAAGTTACTTTAATACAAGACATAATTCAGGCATTTTCTAATAATCATATAAATAACCTCCCCACACTTAAGATATACATTGTCCTCAATGTATGAATATATGTAATGACAGTATCAGTAGAATATCATAAGAGAGGGAGAGAAGTGAAACTACCCTGAAGTTTGTATGAAGTCCTCAAATTAGTGACTAGCGGAATTGTAGAGGGCTAAATGTAGTGCATGATTCTGAGCAAGCTAATAAGAAAACAAACACAACTGATGGAGAAGGTTAAAGGATTACTCGATTAGGAACAACCATAATAACTAAAATATAGTTCAAAATATATTAGACAAGTCTTTAAAAAATAATAAGAAGCATAAAAGACATATAAAATAGAAATAAGATAAAACAAGAAGACAAAATAAGAAAAGAGAAAAGGGGTTAGGGTTTTTATGGGGTGACACGGTTGTGTGAGGGTCCCTGTTGGGCCACACGGCCGTGTCACACGCCAGTGTGGCTTGTTTTCAACTCGTGTTCGTCGAGGGAAAAAATAGCCCAGTCTTCACACGGCCTCGGACACGCCTGTGTGTCCAGGCCGTGTGTTTCGCACGGCCGAGTCGCACGGCCATGTACATCATCTTTCGCTTCTCCCATGCCCATGTGACCTCCCACACGCCCGTGTGGCTAGGTCGTGTCTCGCACATGGCAGTGTGCTGTCCTCGTGTAACTCTCTGTCTTGTTTTAAAATTTTTAAAAAAATTGTTCCAGGTTTCACACGGCTATGTCGCACGCCCGTGTGGTTTAATTTAAGGCCGTGTCTCTGTCGATTTTTGGGAAAATTTTAACCCTATTTTTATACGGCCAAGGACACGCCTGTGTGTCCAGGCCGTGTGGGTCAAAAACCTGCATTTAAACATGAAAAGAAGTAAAAATAAACTAATTAGTAGGGTTAGTGCTCGGTTTGCCTATCGAGAAGTGCTTATTTAAAGTCTAAGCTCAACTTACCTCTCATTCGCATGGTCATGGTGGTTTTAGGAGTTGAAACTCCTCTCTCCTGCTATCAGTTCTAACATCGAAATAAGGTTTAAGTCGAGTACTATTTACCTTAAAAGTACCAAATTTAGAATGAGTTACCTCGATTGTACCGTATGGGAAGACATTTAGTATCATAAAAGGAGTTGCTCTATATGCATTTGGCTTTGAAGTGACAACTCGAGGATCCATTTTATCTAACAGTACCTGGTCCCTAACCTTAAATTGATTAGTTCTATCCTTAAGCTCGACATGGTGTTTCTTTTGCTCCTCTTTAACATAAGTCCGCCACTCGTCTAGTTCATCTATCTATAGCATTCGTCTTTCATGGATGGTTCTATTGTTGGTGCATAAACCAGAATGTGGCTAATTTTTATTTTTCGAAAGAGTTTCCTATAAAGAGGGTTGAATCTTGTGGTCGTATCATCACCTACACAAAGTGTGAGTTCACCTGTACCAACATCAATGATAGTTCTAACAGTTGCTAAAAAGGGGAGTCCTAAAATTAAAGGGACATCACTATCCTCATCCATGTCTAGGACAACAAAGTCAACTGGGAATATGAATTTATCAATTTTTACGAGTACATCTTCAATAATACCCCTAGGAAATCTAATGGTTTTATCTGGTAATTGAATGCTCATCCTAGTTTGTTTGGGTTTCCCAAGACCTAGCTATTAAAACATTTTATAAGGCATGACATTAATACTTGCCTCTAAATCAGCTAAAGCATTATTTACATTTAAACTTCCAATTAAATAAGGAATAGTAAAACTCCCTGGATCCTTCAATTTGTTGGGTAGTTCATTTTGTAAGATAGCTAAGCATACTGCATTTAGCTCCACGTGCGACAAATCATCTAACTTTCATTTGTTTGCCAAAAGCTCCTTTAAAAATTTAACTGAGTTGGGCATCTGCGAAAAAGCTTCAATAAACGGTAAGTTAATATGCAACTTTTTCAAAAGTTTAAGAAATTTACCGAATTGTTCATTTGTGCGGTCTTTCTTTGTCGCGTTGGGATATGGCACACGAGGTGTATACTCCTTACTTATCGGTTTTTGTTTACAGTGGCTTTCATCAACCTTACCTTTACTTACCACGCTTTCATGCCTTGGTTCTGGTTTGGACTCAACTAACCCTTCTTCATCTTGGGTAGTAATCGCAGGAGCTGCTCTCTGGGGTTAGTTTCGATGTTGCTAGGCAAGCTACCTTGTGGTCTTTTTGAGATCAGCTTAGCAAGATGACCTATTTGATTCTCGAGCCCTTGAAAAACGCTTGCTGATTTTTAAGCGTTGTTTTAGTGTTTTGGAAACATGTTTTTGACATTGAGATGAATTTTGTTAGCATCTTCTCGAGGTTTGACTTCTTCTCCTGCTGGTAAGGTGGTTGTTGAAAACTTGAAGGAGGTTTTGGTCTTTGATTACCTTGACCACCCCACGAGAAATTGAGATGGTTCCTCCAACCTGCATTATAAGTGTTACTATAGGGATTATTTTGAGGTCTAGAATTGTTACCCATATAGTTGACTTGTTCGTTCTCTATGCTAGGGTTGTAGGATAGATATTCTGTGTTGTTCACCCCTTCTCTATTTGTATCTCACTGCATCACCGGATGTACCTGCGTAGAACCACACAAACCATCAATTTTTTTATTTAAAAGCTCTACCTGGTTAGATAACATGGTGACCGCATCAAGGTTGAAAACGTTGACTGCTTTATTAGGTTTTGTCCTCATGACTTTCCATTGATAGTTACTCAGTGACATCTCTTCGATAAATTTGTAAGTCGTTTCAGGTGTTTTGTTATTCAGAATACCACCTGCGGCCGCATCAATTAGTTGCCTAGTTGAGGGATTCAAACCGCTGTAAAAAGTTTAAAACTGTAGCCATAGAGGTAACCCATGGTGAGGGCACCTTCTCAATAAGTCCTTATACCTCTCCCATGCATCGTAAAGAGTTTCTAAATCCATCTACACAAAAGAAGAGATATCATTCCTCAACTTTGCCGTTTTAGCCGGCGGAAAATATTTTAATAGAAACTTTTCGGTCATTTGTTCCCAAGTAGTGATGGAACCTCGTGGTAACGAGTTCAACCACTGTTTAGTTTTATTTCTCAATGAAAAAGGAAAAAACCAATGGCGGATGGCATCATAAAAAACGCCATTAATTTTAAAAGTGTCACAAAATTCTAAGAAATTAGCCAAATGAGTATTTGGGTCTTCATCCTGCAAACTATCAAACTGAACAAACTATTGAATCATTTGAATAGTGTTAGGTTTCAGTTCAAAATTATTTGCAGCAATAGCAGGTCTAACAATACTCGATTCAGCCCCAGTTCAATTGGGCTTAGCATAATCGTACATAGTACGAGAAGCAGGATTTAGATTCACCGGATTCGCGGCAACCACAGGAGGTAGCGGATTATTCTGATTATCAGCCATCTCTTCGGTAATATTAGTATCGTCATTTTGCTCTTTCTCTATATACTGTAGACTTCGCCTTATTTCTCTACGATTTCTGCGAGCTGTGCTTTCAATTTCACTATCAAACAATAAAGGTCCGGTCGGGTTTCTTCTAGTCATAAACTAAAGATACCTTCCAGAATCAAAATGAAAGAAAAATTAAAAATAAATAATAAATTAAAAACAAAAAATATAAATTGCAGAAAATAAAAAATGGCTAAAATAATAAAAATTAAGTGTTCCTAATATTCTAGTCCCCAGCAACGGTGCCAAAAACTTCTAAGGAACTTGATGGAGATCTTCAATCTTGAAGTCAATCTACTTCTGAGACGATTCCGACGGCTTCCTTCGAGTAATTTCTTCATTCTACTCTGCATGTCCCCTTAAGTCTTCTTCTAGTGTGTATTAATAGACTTTAGAATGCTCAGAAACCTTAAAATATGGGTTTTTCTGCGTAACAGGGAAGCAGGATGCAAAATCAATACGGGCTGGTACATGGGCATGTGGCCAGCCCGTGTGGCTCACATGGGCGTGTGTCCAGCCTGTGTAGATCCTGAAAACTCCGATTTTAGCCCCTTTTTCGCTCCTTTTGCTCCTAAATGCTCTCCTAAGTATAGAAACACGAATTTAAGGGATTGGGAGCATCAAATTCACTAATTCTCATCATAAATCATCCAAAAATATGCCAAGCATGAGATTAAAATATGTTACATTTATGGTTTATCAGTAGTATTTATTGAAGTCATTGTTACTTGTTATACACACACACATATATATGTTCTCACTTTGGCTTATTCTAAATACTCACCGTACAGTTATGTTTGTTTCTGTGCGCAAGTATTGAACATGAGTAGAAATAGATTTTTGTGATCAAGCATCTAACTCAAAAACTTAGCTTAGAACACACCTTATTACCTCTTTTGTATGTGTGTATATATATGTGTGTGTGTGTGTGTGTTTGAGTTGAAATGGAATGTACCTAGGTTGTTTTGGTCATGTAGCTTAAGTGCTCATTTTGGTATTTGGTCTTTGGCCTATAAAGTTTTATAAGTTTTATAAGTGTTCAAATCCAACTCTTTTTATTCTCTTTAAACTCTCAATTCTCTCAACTCCCTCAATTCCTTCATTTTACTCAAAGTTTTGTTCGAAATTTTCCAATATACTTGTTTAAAAATATTATAGTTTTATTTAATTATTTTTTATATTCATTTTAATCAAATTTTCACGATTGACAAGCTCTTTGATTCGTTTTGACGACAATCACATTTCTACCACTCAAGTGTGATAAATTATAAAAGTAACATGTTTTAATCCCATGCTTGGCATGTTTTTGGATGATTTATTATATAATTTAGTGAATTTGATGCTCTCAATCCTTTAATTTCATGTTTTTATACTTAGGAGAGTATAGGGAAGCAAAAAGAGCGGAAAATAGGTAAAAAATGGACAAAACGGACTATTTTAAGGTTCCACAAGGCCGAGCCATTTCCACATGGGCTGAGCACACGCCCGTGTGAGCCACACGGGCTGGCCACACACCCATGTGCCAGCCCATGTCGATATCGCTCCTTGTTTCTCATTTACGTAAAAAAAGCCAATTTTTTGGGTTTCTGAGTATTCTAAAATTTATAAATACACGCTAGAAGAAGACCTAAGGGGGCACGCAAAGTAGAACGAAGAAATTACTCGAAAAACGTCATCGAAATCAAATCAGAAGCAGGATCTCCTTCAAGATTGAAGATCTCCATTCAATTTCTCTAGAAGTTTTTGGGTTCTTTATATCTTGTTGTTTTCCTAATTTTGAGATGTTTTCTTCCCAAATTATGAACTAAATTCTCTAGATACCTAGGGAAGATGATACCTATGATGAATCTTATTATTTGATTTTTTCTGAGTTACATGATAAATATTTGTTCTTGATCTCAATTATGTATACTTACTTCATGTGTTAATGTTTTCAGGGTATTAATTCATGATTGATGTTCTTATTTCAGTAGAGCAAAAATCCCTGTTTAATAGTAGATCTGGTGTAATTGAGTGGAGTTGCATGCAATCCTAGAAATAGAACGACATAAATATACCAGATTAGAGTCAAATCTAATAGGGGAATCCATAGATTGAGTTAATGCGACAATAGGGGTTTTAATTAGAAAGAGATTTTAATTAATCAACCTAGAGCCAGTTATTTTTACTCTCCAAAGGGATATTAATATAATTTAGGGATTTCTACTGATCAAAGCAAGTGAATAAATCATTTAATCCAGATTCAGAATAACAAGTGAAGTCTAGGTGGATTCTTTCCTAGGTATTGTCTTTATCATTGATTTTCTTCGAATATTTTCCCAATTCATTCTCTGTCGAGTCCTTAGTAATTAGTTTAATTTTAGATTAAAAACAACCCTTCAATTTATGGGCTAAATAATAGAAAAAAAGGTAATTACTAGTACTTTTAGTCCTTGTGGGTAGGATATCCCCGACTCACCATAACTATATTACTATTCAATAGGTGCCCTTGCCTTTGTCGTGATTTTAGTTAGTTAAGTAAAACAACATCAAAGCAATAATGGTAAGACGAAAATTTAAATTTCATTATTTTCAATTGACTTAAATTTAAAGTTTTAAATTTTTAAAATATTTTATTTTGATTGATATAAATAGGCAAATTATCATGTTTTTGAGGGGTTCATACATAGTTTGTCAAATAGCCCAGACATCAAAATTCGTGGTATTTGCAAGACACAGGATTGTTATATACGTCTCGTATGTTAGGGGCTACAAATTGGATCCTACACTTATCAACGTATTGGTGGAAAGATGAAGACTTAAGCCATACACATTTCATATTCCATGCATTGAGTGTACAATCACACCCGAGGACGTGGCTTTACAACTTGATTTATCGGTGGATGAGACGATCGTTACGGAATCAATGACCGTTCCTAATAAAGAGGACCTTTGTGAGGCATTTTTAGGGAAGGTGTCGAACACGTTCCAAGGTGGCTAGATAGATATGAAGTGGTTGAAAAAAATTTTCAAAGAACTTCCTCTGAACACGATCGACGTCGTCAAAAAACAATACGCACGAGCATTTATCCTTAAGTTAATCGGGGTATTCTAATGCTCGATAAATCTTAAAATTTGGTACACATAAAGTGGCTACTACTCCTAGTTGACTTCAAAGAATGTGGACGACTAAGTTGAGGATCAACCGTGTTGGCCACGTTGTACCGGGAGTTGTGTCAGGCGACGAACCCGGGTAAGATGCCAATCGGTGGTTGCTTGCTCCTGTTGCAATCATGGATGTGGTGGCAACTACCATTTCTACATCCCTGAGTGAACGACCCTTATACGTTCCCATTGGTAATAAGAAAAAAATTATTTTATAATTATATGTAGTTAATATAGTAAATGTTGTTTATTTACTATATGTTTCAATTAACATATTGCTTGAATAGGTGGAACCATGGATTGAGTTATGTGGGACAACCAGAGTAGCTTAAAAATATCCAGCTGTTATTAGATCAACACTCGGAAGCCGAGGTTAATTATTGAGTTTTTTAAACCTATAACAATTATGCAATGATTTGAAATTTAAAATTATGTACATAACAAATTTTATAATTGTGCACTACAGTTTGAATGGATGCTATATGTCGATCCAGATATCATAGAATGCGTCCTGCCAAAATTTTTGGCCATATGAAGTATGTGGGGCGCAAATGTGTCATTAATTGTTTACACAACGGTGGAGATGCATGAATTAGATTGAATGATGCGACAATTCGAGTGGAGGCAAAAAATGTCATCGCCACCACGAGACATGGAAGCACTGCACAAGTTTATTCTACAAGAGAAGACTAACGAAAATTGCCAAGGTTACCACAAGAGTACATCGACATTTCCTTATAAATACCATGAAGTCATGGATCGAAGTATAATGGGGGAGCCAGTTGACGGTCGTTATGTAGGCACGAGCTCAAACTTTTTGGATACCCGAAGATGTTGCCTTATAAATACCATACAAAAGTTTGAGGGCATAATCATATGGAAAAACATTGGGGTTTCTCCATTTCCACATAGTCAGTACCTTTAACCTTGTTTCTTATCCAAAGGCCGCACCACCGTGGACGCAAGAGGACTTTCAGATGGGTAATGACTGTTGTGGTGCAGTAAAGGTGATGCTCCTTTCGGGGCGGCAATAGTTGCCGCTATTAAACAACCCATTAATAACTACAACTGCTGTCGCGCCTACCTAAGTTTAACCTCAACTGTTCCGAAACATCCGCTCTTCCCTTAAGAGCCCTCTTTTGTCCACCTCAGTGTTAGCCTTCAAATAAAAATAAAAGGTTAAACATATCGACTGCCTGGAAATAGAGAAAAAAAATTACGTTGATTACATTGGAAAGCCTTTTGTTTTTTCCTAGGATTATGGCATCAATATTATGTATGGTATATATAAGGCATCATTTGCTGGTATCTAAAAAGCTTGAACTCGTGAATGCATAACGACCGTCAACTAGCCCCTAATTATACTCGAACTCGTAATCGCATCATAGTTGCCAAATGTGACCTCCACTTAGACATTGACCCGCGGCTGTATCAAGTATTGTCACCGCAAAACCTGACTTCTAAGATAATTGTCCTATCTTGGCATGACATATGAAATGTATGCGTTCTTTCATCCCTAGCCCCTCAAATCTACCTATAAACTTTTACGGTTTCGCTTCTAAAACTTTAAGTGCTAAACCCTAATTCCTAATTTAGAAAAAAATCCTAACCGTAACCTTAAACCTAAAAAAAGAGGTTAAGGAGAAAAAACTAAATACGCGTCCAACTGGATATGCTTTCACACTCTTTCTCTAAAAAATCGATTTATTTTCCTAAATTTTGAAAAAAAAGAAACGGCCTAATATATCAATTAAAAAATAAAAACAGCATATTAAACTAATTTAACCCATTTTAAAATGGTGCTTCTACTTTTTAAATTATTACATAAATAAAATAATTTTAAAAAGTAATTTTAAAACCTTAAAATAAATAAATCATGTCTGACGAGCACACATAGCGGTAGGAGGCTAGCTGTGGCAGAAGATTTTCATTTATCAAGTCATGAGGAACATATTTTCATAATAATTTTTATTGTTTTATAAAAAATAATTTTTGATAATTACTTTAGCTCGGTTATAAAAAGCGACACATTCAATATAGTGCAGGGGCTTTAGGATTTGCCTCTCTCGGCTTCCATGTGACTGTGCTCAGTCCGCCGACTGCAGAGTATGTGGAAATTTACAGGTTCTTCAAATATCACACACACTAACATAGGACTAGCCGCCACCCTTAGATTCCAACAACACATTCCGAGAACCTTCTTCGTACACATTTCTTAACTTTATATAGGAATAAGAAAATTTAAATAAATTGTGTGTGACAGAACTACATTCTGCTTATATAAATTATTAATTTATTATAAAATGTATACACATGCAATATAAAAGTTTAATATATAAACACATGACAGGAGACAGACTACTTATTGACTATTAATTCATATAAGCAATGGGACATTTGACAAAGACACAACACAGACCTCCCATTGATTCATCTTTGCAAAACAAAGATAAATAGAAAACCATTCTTTTGATTTGTAAAAATTGCTAAAATGTCCACCATATCTTTGAATCTTATAATTCTTAAATAAATAAAATCATTACTTATTATCTTCATACCATCTCTAAGACCCCAAAGTCCATGTATATTTCTCCATGTTTTGGGTTTAGAGAGCTTAACATGTTGAGTAATCAATAGTATTAGAGATGTGGTCTCCCTGGGTAAGCGAGATGTAATTACTATTTTTCCTCTTCAGTTTATATTCATTGAAATCATCTTTCCTCACCTAAACTTTTGAGTGATAGCAACGTCAACAGCAACTTTTAAATTTTTTATTTATTTGTCATATTTTGATTAAATAGATTTAGACATGTCGAATGTCAAAGATTGTTACTAGCTCATTTCAGAAAAATTTTGGGTGCACGAAGGGCATAAGTAATCATTGCAATCAAAGTTTCCTTCAATAGAAAATTTAGTCTTTATATGAGTTTGGTCACAATAAGATCACTATTAGCATCCCAAATATTGAAGACTCGACTATTTTAGAGGGATTGTGTGATTATGATTGATTATAATTTAACAAATCTTTTTATTTTATTTTTTTATCTTAGATAAAGAAAAGTGCACATTACTTGCTTATTAGGAACTATTGTTAAGTGCAAATTTTGTAAGTAAACTTGATTGAATCAAACAATTTACATATAGGTTTTATGAAGAAAACCCTTAAAGAATAAGAAAGTCTTAGAGACAAAGTAATCTAATTTTGACTTAATTGTCATTGCTAATAGTGGATTATTTTATAAGAAAAGCTTAGAGATGAATTTTTTTTTTAAAACTATATGGACAATTTTTTAATATTTATTTCTATTTTTTACTAACTTTGTTCAGCTAATAGTTGACAAGGAAAAATCAATAATTTTTTTAAATTAAATTGACAAAATAATGCTGATTGAGTTTAACTTAGTTGTCAATGCAAAAGGATGGGGTTTAAGTGTGGTGAAGTGCATTTATCTTCTTATTCAAGGCTAAATAGTTCTAAATATTGTATCAACTTAGAAACTTCTAGATACTCTCACAATTAAATTAAACTATCACTACACTTAACAGTTGTTAGTATGACATTTAAATGGTGGTGTTTAAAAATTCATACTTTTTTTCTCATGAAAAATAAAATCAGTTTTCTTTTATCTCGATTTCATCTTGGAATGAAAATACAAAGACGAAATAAAAAAGTGTTGCAGATAAAACGAAAATGGAACACGAGAAAGAGCATGTCCGACTTTATTACAAGATAAAATCGAAAGGATATAAAATGAGGTTGATGATAACTTTGAACTTTTGAGCTAACATTCAATTCCAAGACTGCTGCAGATAGCAACGTAACTCTGTCATCAAACGCAGATCGACAGCGGCTTCAGCCTTATCTCTGGATTCTATGTCTCCACCCAAATCATAAATTTTACTATGTTTTGAACCTATGTCCTATAGAGATTTTGACAGCTATGTTGTCTTATTTATGGGCGTTGAATTTTTCATGGAATTTTTGCATATTTGGAAAAGTATATAAAATACAGTAGGTCTAAATGAATGTCGATTTACTTGTAAATTAAATAATGTGTTTGCACCCAATGACTTTCAATCCTAATTAATACAAGTTCATTTTCAATGAAAATGGGTGTTGAGTTCTACTGGCTTTGAGTTTCTAAGCCTTCAACCTCTGCAAAACCATACTTTAATCCCCAACAGTATGGGACATAACTTTTCGCTAAGAACATGAAACATCAATACTTTGATAGTACGGTAAGAAAGTTTTAGAAGAACATTCATTCTAAATCATTCAAAGTTGGAACTTTATTCATTAAAACAAATTAATCTACTAAAAATACAATATTAGTATTGTTGTATAAGTGCTGTCACTATTATTGTTCTGCCATAAACTAAGAAGAGACAACCACTGAAACACCAAAAGACCAAACCGGCAACCCTACAATTCAAAGTCATGTTTAATTTGTCTTTGTTTGGACTTTGGAGCCTAAAAGCCGAAAAGACGAGTAACAGAAAAAGAAGCAAAACTTGATATTGGGTTTGCCTCCTTCCAGTTCTAGCAAACAAAGAGATTGGATTGGCGATAGCAAGACACGTAGCCATGAACGAAACATCAAGTTCATTAGTTATTTGAAGGAGTGGTAGGTTTGGTATGGTCTCTCCTAAAATGGTCCATGGATTGGAACCCTTTTTGATACAGGGCAATCAACAGTTTGGATAATGGTTCCGTAATCATTAATTTTTCTTCTCTTCATGTCTCCCTCTGTTCTGGGAGTAACGGTGGTAATTTCACTCCCTGAACTGGAAATATGCTGGTAATCCCATATTGATTCACTGCCCTCCATCGCTATCTCTTCCACCCAATTGGTGCATTTTGCAATGTTTTCCTGCAAACACATTGGTTAATCTCATAAATACATGTTTAAAGCATATTGGCTATTGCACTGCATTAATACTAAGGCTGCAATCGGGTTTCAGTGCGTTGGTTATTTTAGGCTAAAAAAAATTGCAAATGAAATGTTAGTAAACGCAAGGCTGCTTGGAAAGCATTCTTCAGTACGTTGAGAACACATTTCACCTCACTGGAGGCTTAAATCCAGACCAGGGCCTTTTGGTGTAGTAAAAATTTAGTAACTTCAGTTGCTTTTTCTTTTCTTCTTTTACTCATATATTATTTTTTTCTTTCTTATTTTAGAATTGCTTCCTTATTTTATCTTTCGATAATGTTTTACCTTTTTAAAGGCTCAATAATTTCAATAATCTTTCAATAATGAATTGAGCCCCTATAATTAAATATATGATTAATTTTAAAATATTAAATAAAATAATTTTTTGAATTTTTCTCGAGTTTTAATTTATTTTTAACTATTTATTATTAAAATTATTATTAAAAATAAAAATAATTGTAATAATTTTTAATCATTTATTAATTTTGTAATTGTTAAATAATTTTAAAAACTTGTATTACATATCATTTCTAATCTAATTACCTTAAAAGTTATTTTCTATTCTCATTTCACCGCTACAGCTGCGTTTGAATCTAAGCACACACTACCGCTGTTTCTAATCTCATTGCTACAGTATCTAATCTCATAATTAATCTCATCGCCACCACTATTTTTAACCTCACCACCCAAACTAAGCATAAAAAGAAAGTTACAATAATAAGTTTGTTGGTTGGCTTTTAATGCGTGGTAAATGTTAATAGCTGGAGAGAAAGAGTAAGAACATTAGATTACCTTATTTACATATGAACAGCTGGAAATTGCTTTCTTAAAGCTGGGAAATTGCTTCCCATCAAAGAGTTGATGGGAAGCTGAGAGGACTGCCGATGCTGCAATTGTTGATGGCTTGAACTCTAAAAGCTTTGTATCTGTTAGTAACACCCAAAATATTGAGAGAAGGAAATTAATGTGGTGATAGATGTATTTTTGGCAAAACTTCAGGGAACTATGGACATACCAAGTTGAGCTTTGAAGATGATTTCAACAGCTCGAGCTTTGAGGGCTTGCTTTAATGGAGGGTCTTTGACTTTGAACAATGAAATGAAAAAGGAGACGAAAGAGAATGGAGTAATTGAACGCATTCGCCATTTTAATGCTCCCAAGATTAGGTATTCCATTCGCTCTACTGTTTGTGCATCAAACATGAAACCTCCATCGCCCTATATAACACAGACAATGGTTTAGATTTATTCTACAATGTTTTTTCAGTCTTCTACGTCGGTCCGTATATACGAATATACCTGAAAGTCGGCGAGAGAGAAGTCTGTTTTCATCATCTTGGCAGCTAAAGAGACGCAAGAGTTTGCAACAAGTCTCAGAACCCATGAATTAGGTTGCTGCAGCATCAAGGTTCGGTCATAGATTTGTTAGCTTCGCAGCTTTATGAAGTTAATAAACGTGGGCTAAGGATTACATTTTTAACCGCTACTCCTTGGCTTGATAAGAACCGGTCAAGATAAGTGATAGCAAGATACGGTAAAAAGGGACCGAATTTGCAAGAAAGCTGAAATAAAAAGGCAAATCCAGCATGAGTGAAATTAACATACAGACAGCTAACTCTTGTTCCCAGAAGTTTAAGTAGGTTGTTGGTTATTTAGTTACATACCTGTGAGATTGAAGAGATGGCTTCTCGTCTGACAGAAATATCAAGATGTGTAGCTTTGAGAGTGTTGATGTAAGAGAGTGTGGGCATATGATGAGATTCAAGCAGGAAGAGGGAAGGGGTAGAAGCAGCAGGGAACAAGTCGTTCAAGTTTGATAAAGGGTTTTCAAGATCCAACTCCATTAATCAGTTGATGTTATTATAGTGTTTAAAGGTCAAGCTTTAGTGGCGTTGAAGAGAGACCATTGCAGTATCTATATATGCTATTACATTTTTAAAAGAGAAGTGCAATGATACGAGGGAAAAGGAAAGAGAGAGAGTTTACTGTTTCCTTTTTCCTCTTTTTCTTTCTCGAAAGATGGACTCTTTGAAAAGTCTCTGTTTGTTATATTCAATAAAATGGCTTGTCCAAATTCTTGAGTCACTCAATAATCTCAAATGTTTTGGGTTCCTGCCTTTCAATTGTCAATATCTAAGGACAATCCATTGCTATAATTTCAATAAATTTCTGGTCTTTACGTTGTTTGCAAATTAGATTTGGATTATGTTTGTTTTACCGGTTCTAGGTTTATTTATTAAATGCACATAAAATATCACTATAATTTTTCTATATATTATGGCTAATTGGTGATCCACTTAATTTTTTTTATTAAAGTTTGTAACGGCTCGAAAATTAGTGGTATTGGGAAATGTGATTTTGAGATTTCATTTTCATAAATCGGGTTCATAAATATTAGATTAAAATATTTACGAAGTTAGTATAAAATAATATTAAAGTTTGATCCTTCATTTTTGTCTATTAATTGTTTAATTAAGGTACAATGATTAAATTGTAAAAATCGTATAGTTATAAGTTTTTTATTTGATCAAAGATTTACAGACTTAAATTACAATTAGTCAAAAGTCCCAAATGGTAATTAAACCAATTTATAATATGAGATAGTGGTATATAAGGACATTCCGACTATTTTTGATTAATGGTTATTTAATTAAGCTTAAATTAATTAATCTTTAATTATACTATATAATTCAAAATAAGAAAAAAATATGTTTTTTTTTTTTCATTTTCTTCGCTTGGCTGAAGGTTTGGAAGAAAGAAAATCCTTGAAACTTTTGATATTCGACCCTCCATGGGTGAATGATGAGTCACTAAATTAACTAAAATAACGAAAAAGGCAAGCGCACCTATCGAATTATAGTATAGCTATGGTGAGTTGGGAATATCATATCCACAAGAACTAAAAGTACTAATACTTACTATTTTTCTATTATTTAGCCGATAAATTGAAGGAATTGTTTTTAATATAAAATTAACTAAACTAATTACTAAGAACGCAACAGAGAATGAATTACGAAAAATAATCGAATAAAACCAATGAGATAGGCAATACCCAGGAAAGAATCCACGTAGACTTCACTTATTATTCTGAATCTGAATTAAATGATTTATTCACTTGCGCCTTGATCCGTAGAAATCCCTAAATTATGTTAATATCTCTTTCGAGAGTAAAAACAACTGACTCTAGATTGATTAATTGAAATCTCTTTCTAATTAAAACCCCTATTGTCGCATTAACTTGATCTATGGATTCCCCTATTAGATTTGACTCTAATCCAGTAGATTTATGTCATCCTATTTCTAGGATTGCATGCAACTCCACTCAATTATGCTAGATCTACTCTTAAATAGGGACTTTTGCTCCACTAAAATAACCACATTAAGCATAAATTAATATCCTAAAATTATTAAAACATAAGCATACATAATTGAGAACAAGAATCAAGTATTTATCATGTAATTCAGAAATCAAATAATAACATTCATATAGGTTTTCATCTTCCCTAGGTATCTAGGAAATTTAGTTCATAATTTGGATTAGCATCATCTCAAATTTAGGAAAACAACAAGACATAAAGAAACTCAATAAAACTTCTAAAGAAATTGAATGGAGATCTTCAATCTTGAAGGAGATCCGCTTCTGAAATGAATCCAATGGCATTTTTCGAGTCTTTTCTTCGTTCTTCTCTGCGTGCCCCTCTAGGTCCTCTTCTACTATGTATTTATAAACTTTAGAATGCTCAGAATCCTTAAAAATTAACTTTTTTCACGTAAAAGAGAAACATGGTGTGAAATCGACACGGGTTGGCACATGGGCGTGTGGCTAGCTCGTGTGTGCCTAGCCTATGTGGAAATGCCCAGGTCGTGTGGTTTCTAAAGATAGCTCTTTTTGTTGGATTTTGGCCTATTTTTCGCTCTTTTCACTTCCCTATGCTCATCTAAGTATAAAAACATGAATTTAAAGGATTAGGAGCATCACATTCACTAAGTTACATAATAAATCATTAAAAAACGTGTCAAGAATGGGATTAAAAACATGTTACTTTTATGGTTTATCAAATATCCCCACACTTAAGCGTTTGCTTGTCCTCGAGCAAAATTCTCAACTCACAATTAAAATTCATCTTTCTTAATTTATAATTTTCATTAATAATGTTTTGAAAAAACTCACAAATAATCATACATTGATAATTCAACTAAAAGAACATTAAAGATTCAAACAATCCAAGTCGAGCATTTTTTTAACACATGAAAACATAGGTATTTCTCCTTATCTAAGTAATTACCTTTAATTCAAAACCGAAAAGAATTGACATTCTCACTAAAGATTCACTCAAATAAGTGTTTAAGGTTCAAAAATAAGCACTCAATAGTCAGACATGAAAATTCATTACCATAGGCTTGTATGAAAATCAAATATCCACCACTATAAAATGAGATGATACACAAATCAAAAGGTCTTTAAGAGGTTGTAATGGGGCTTAGGTTAAAGGTGTAGAGAAAGGCTGAAAAAGTTGGTTAAAATCGAGATCGAATTGATAAATGACCAAACTAGAAAAATGAACTAATGCTAAATAATTACATCAATCGAAAAGTATTCAAGAATAACATGAGCTTCTTCTCACAATTTGAATTTAACTGTTCAAGCTCAATTAACATAGAACTAAATAATAATGTATTATATTTTTTTGATTTTTTTGATTTTGTTTTTTTTCATCATTTTTTTAGTACAATAAGAAATAACTCAGCAAATAAAACAAAATAGCATAGTTAGGCAACTAACCAAATCAAATTTCGATAAAAAGGGAGTTAATAAAACAGGAAAAATTCTCAACAAATCAAAAGAGTGAGTTATGGGTTAACGTGAATCAGTAAGTCAAGAAACGGTGTGTTAGGCTCAACGAGGTTCACTAAGGGTTAATTATGAGGATAGACTATTTATGGGATAAGTGGGTTAAAACCTAAGTGCCTTTATCATCTCAGTATATCACATCAAAGGTGTGGTCTCGATATGCATAATCGAAGTAAGTTCTAGAATAACAAATCAATATTAACACACTCATAACCAATAATAAAATGAGCAAAAAAAGTATATGCTTTAAAGGCTCAAATCTCACAAAAATTATGGTTTTGATGTCAAACTTGTAAATTTAAAACTTCAAGATAATACCTCAATTCAGGGAAACAACCTAAAATTCTTAATTCTGAAAATCAACTTATCATGCTTGATTCTCTCATGTTTTAAAGTTTAAACAATCAATACACAAGTACCTATGAATTTAATCCAAAACATATCAATAGAAATCATAAATTGATAAAAATTCATTCTAATAGTAATATGAGAAAATTACTTAAACATAAGACATAATTTAGGGATTTTCTAATAATCATATAAATAACCTCCTCACACTTAAGATGTACATTGTCCTCAATGTACAAACATAGATAATCACAGTATAATCAGAATATCATAAGAGAGGGAGAAAATTAAAATTGCCATGAGTATTGGATGCAATTCCTAGAATAGTGAAAAGCAGAATTGTAGACAAAGCTAACTGTAGTGCATGATTCTGAGCAACTAATAAGAAAATAAACACAAATGGTGAAGAAGATTAAAGGTGTCGAAACTATTCTTTTTTTTGAAAAACAGGGTCGACTTTTATTTAAAAACGAAAATGGAGTCGCCACCAATCTTATTTTATTGAGGTGTGATCGGATCACCTCATAATTTAATCATTTTAATTAAAGTTTAAATTTACTAAAACGATAATTTTTGGTATACAAAACTCAGAAAACGGGTTCAGGAGTCGGTTACGCACGAGGAAGGATTAGCACCCTCGATACGCCCAAAATTGGTACCTAGTTGATTAATTAGTGTCTTAGTGTCGAAAATAAAAAATTTGAAGAGATTAAATAAAATATGATCCTTCGTTGAAACATTGTTTGATAGAAAAATTTTCTGAGAAGAGAGCATATTCTCGTAAGTTAATTGAGAATAAAGAATTACGTCCCGTAAGTTAGGACACAATGTCCTAAAACCCAAAACGAGAATAAATACAGAAAAAATTTGTTTATTGTGAAAGACATTTGATTATCTCAGTTTTAGAAAGAAATTGTATACCGTAAGTTAGAACACGATTTTTCCTAATACCCGAGAATGTTTAAAATTTTATGCCTTAAAAACATTCGTTTATTCGGATTTGTCGAGGAAGTCGAAACCCCGTAAGTTGGGAAACGACTTTTCGAATCTCAAAATATGAAATATTGCTTATTTAAAAAAAACACAATTTGTGTGTCGGGTAAAATGTAACACGACTTTATAGTGAAGTAAAAATAGATTGCGGTATTAATATGCATGAAAAATAATAAAAGTGTTGATATGAATGGCAATAATAAGGATGAAAATAAAATAACATAAACAAGCCAAAATAAAAAGGAAAATAATAAGTAAAAACTAAAAATTTGTAACTAAAAGAAATATTAAACAAATATAGTGTAAAACATATTAAGAAATCATATTAACAATAATAATGATGGTATTAATAATAATAATATAATAATAAAAGTTTTAAAATTATAGAAAAGGATAAATAAAGAAATAATAATGGATATAATAAAATAAATGTATTTAATAAAACTTAGGTAAATAAATATAAGTAGAAATATAATAATAATTGTAATGATAATACTAGATTAATTAATAATATAATAATAACTAAATAAACACAAAAAGAAAATATAATTATAATAGTAATAATAATACAAAGTTAATGATATAATATAATAATAAATAAACAAGTCATAAAAGAAAATATAATTATGGTAATAAATAAATTAATTAATAAAATAGCAAAAATAACAAAAGGGGACTAATTTGAATTTAAAATAAAAATTTGGGCCCAATCCGAAATAAATAAAAAAGAAAAGGACCAATTTGCATGCGCGAATAACAAGGAGGGACAAAAAGGGAAATTATTCCTCCCATCCAAAACGCGTCAGGGAAATTATTGCTTCCATCCAAAACGCGTCGTTGCAGGGGGACTAAATTGAAAACCTAAATAAATTATAGGGCACAAATTAAAAATAAAAAGAAACTTAATTACAAACTAATTAAAAAGCGAAAGGACTTGCTGCATAAATAACCCAAAAGAAAAAAAAACACGAGGACCCCTTTGCCAATAGGGTCAAGTTGCGCGGGTCGGCCTTAAACGACGCTGTTTTGGCGTTGGTGACCCTGGTTCAAAACGGCACCGTTTCGTGCCCATATTTAAATCAATTTTTTTTTTACTAAAAACTTCATTTTTTTCTTTCTTCCTAAAAAAAATACTGAAATTCTCTCAACCCCTTCCTTTTTCTCCGGCCAATAGGGCCACCGTCCTTTCGTCATAGCCGCTGGGCGACATTGGCGATGACCACCGTGTACGGCAGTCGGAGTCCAAAAAAAGGGGGTTATTTTGACCGTTTCGACCTCCCTAAGCCTGATTTGAAGCCGAAACTTCCAAAAATCAAACGAGAATGTCCAGACAAACAAAGGACCTCTCGACTTCTGCCCACCTTTCATCAGAGGTGGCTATCTCAGACATCCACGACGGTGGAGTGCAACTCTCAGGTACGCCCTTTTTAGACCCCTTTTTTATTCTGTGCATTTTTTATTTAAAATAGATTTTTAAAAAAAAAAAGAAAAAAGAAACAAGGAAACAAAGAGAAAAACCAGGAAAAGATCAAAACCAACACTTTTTTAAACTTCTATTCTACTTTTTGATTTACTAGTGTGCGTTCGTAAAAAAAAATCCCTATTACATTGATGATTCATGGCTTTTATAACTGAAACTGTCATTTTTTTTGCTATTATTTTTTTTTTGTGTTTTTTGTCTCTATGTTTGTTGCGCTATTGTCCATGTAGGTACGAACGTTGACGTGGCGTGCGGTGGTGCATGGAGGAGTACAGAGGTGCCGACGTGGCGAGGTAGAGGCAACGGCATTAGGGTTTCTGTTTCTTTTTTGCTGAAAATGTAAAGGTAGTGGGCTTATCGGGCCATTAGGTTTTTTTTTGGGAGGGGTCAAGGGCCATTAGGAATTTGGGTTGTTTTTAGTCTGGGCCATTCGAGTTTTGGGCCTGTTGTAAAAAACTTAGACTGTTTAATATTTTTATTTCTATTTGGTTTTATTTATTTTATGTTTGGGTTATTGGGTTGGGCCCCGAGCAAAATGGGCCCATTGCAAAAAGGTTACTAACCCGATTAGAAAAACCATAATAAATAAAAATATAGTTCAAAAGTTAAAAAAAAATAAGTCTAATAAAATAAAAATGAACATAAAAATAAAAATAAGAATAAAAATAAAAGGAAACAAATGGACTCAATGGTCTTCATCATCAGACATATCAGTGTCTTGAGTCGTCGACGCTGAAGAAGAGATATGGAGAAGTTGACATATTTGCTGCAGTTTCGCATCAATACTGTCAATCCTCTGAACTCAGTACTGTTTGAAGTGAGTGAACCGCTCGGAAGGTTCGCTAAAGTAGCAGCAGAAGGAATAGGGCGGTGACTCAAAGGTGGAGTCTGTGGTGGGTCCTTATGATGGAGATGAACATTATCAGGGAAGTCCTTGGGTTCATTTTGAGCGTCAGAATAAAATAATCGATATTGGGGAGGATCCACTCCACGACGCCGCTCTATCATCCTAATATGAATCATGCTCGAGATTCCCTGAGGGGACATCTGGCCGACGAGAGTAAGTGTAGAGCACTACTCCAGTATGTCGAGAAGACCAAAGTGTCGAGCAAGGCAAGTCACATAAGGGCCTAAACAGATAGGGCCCTTCTTGTGGCGGTCAGTCTGATGGCGGAAGGCTAATGCGACAAAGTATGCCAAATTAAAGATATGTCCGGTAGCCATGCTCCATAGAAAATAAGCATCATGAGTGCTAACGACTCTAATGCTCTCTTTTCTACCAGTCAAAGTGTGAGTTAAAAGTGCATGAAGGTGCCGTAAGGACTGAAGGAGAGAGGCCGCCTTCGAGCGACTCGCATCATAAAGTGTCTGGCTCACCGTAAGCTCTATCCAACAGCATGATGGGGTGTAATTGGTGTGTCGGTGTAAATGAAGGAATCTCTCGGTGCTCATGAAATCCTCACTGTAGAGTCCCAAAGCAACACCGAACTAGGGGACACTCATCTAGCGCACCAAGCCACCAAGTCGAAAAGTGATGGTGTCTGGCTCATCATGAGTCGTCATGACCCGCTGTAGGAGAAATGTCACGCAGAACTCCAAAGTAAGCTCCATGTAAGTGGGGCTCGATGATGGCGGACCTACTCTAACGTGGCCTAATCAATACATCAGTCTAGGCCGAGTAGGCGCTGTCTAAGTAACTAAAATAGATCCTCTTGGGGGCCTGCAAAAAATCGAAGATAAGGGTGGCAGGCCTCGACAAAAGCACTCGAGGAGGAGGTCACACCATAGGACTTTCGCTTTTTCGAAGCAAGGACGGTGACCTTAGACTTTCCGTGTGTGTTCGTCATAATATGCTGTTATGATGATGGTGTGTAACTCAACTGGTGGAAGCGGCATTGATGAGTAAAGGCCGAGAGGGTGGTGGTGGAAGGTATAGAGGTGTGCGAATGGCGGTCAAACAGTGGTGGGGGAAAAGGGAAGAAAAAAGGGACAAGTGGCTTAGGTAAGTGACAGATGAGGTAGAAAGGGTGGTGCATTCGGGATGGATTGGAGGAAGAAGAATGGAAAGGGAAAATGAAGGAGGTCGAGGGGTGGTTGTGTGGGTGGTTTGATGGAATGGGAAAGAGGAGAGGCGACTGGTGGGAGGCTTGAAAACGGAAGGTAAAAAGAGAAAAGGGACATAAGGAAAAGAGATGGCCGAGGGAGAGGGAGGTGGTTCGACGGGTGTAGGGGTTGTGAGAGTGCAGGTCGGCGCAAAGGAAGAGTTAAAGATGGCTGAAAAAGAATGTGGAGTTGGGGCAAAGGAGATCGGTGGCTAGGGTTGAAGAGGGGAGGAAGAAGTGAAAATAAGAAAAAAAAATTAGGGTTTGGGGTTAAATAGGGGACACGATCGTGTGAGGTTCGTGTTGGGCCACACGGGCGTGTCACACGCCCGCGTTGTCTCTTTTTAGCTCGTGTGTGTTTTAACATTACATGCACAGTCTTCACATGGCCTCAGACACACCCGTGTATCTAGGTCGTGTGAAGCACACAGCCATGTACAACCTCCTTCGCTTTTCCCACGCCCGTGTAACCTCCAACACGCTCGTGTGTCTCGGTCGTGTCTTGCACAAGGTTGTGTGCCTTACACGTGTAATTCTCTGACTTGTTTTAAAATTGAAAAAAATTAGCTCCAGCTTTTACACGACCTAGGACATACCCATGTGTCTAGGCCGTGTAACTCACTGTTATTTTTTCAAATTTTAAGACTAAGTCTTAGGATCCACACGGCTAAGGACACGCCTGTGTATCTAGGCCATGTAGGTAAAAAAACATACTTTTTTTTATTTTGAAAATTAATTAATTTAAAAAAAATCATGAAATAAAATTAATAAGATTTGCCTCCCAATAAGCGCTTATATAAAGTCTAAGGTCGACTTACCTCATATTCGCACGATTACGGTGGTTCACGGAGTTGAAACTCCTCTTTCTTGCTGTCAATTCTATTATCAAAATAAGGTTTGAGCCGAGTAATATTTACCTTAAATGTGCCGAATTCAGAATGATTTACCTCGATTGTACCGTATGAGAAAACATTTAATATCGTAAAAAGAGGTACTCCATTTGCATTATGCCCTGAAGTATTAATTCAAGGGTCTGTTTTATCTAACAATACGTGGTCCCCAAACTTAAAGTGGTTCATTCCATCCTTAAGCTCGTCATGGCGTTGCTTTGGTTTCGCATCGTGTATTCTCAGTTTCTCCTTGACATGTGTTCGCCATTCATCTAGTTCATCGATCTTCAGCCTTTGTTCTTCATGAGTCATTCTGTTTTTATCGCGTGGACTAGAACGTAGCTCCATCACTTTTTTCGAGGGATTTCCTGGAAAGAAGTTTGAACCACAATGTTACCCATATTAACAGAACTCGTATAATCATCTCGATCAGTAGATGTCTTAACAGAATCACGAGTTTGTAGTTTAACCGTTTCATCACCTACACAAAGTATTAATTCTCCTGTACCAACATCGATAATAGTTTTGGCAGTTGCTAAAAAGGTTCGTTGATGAACCGTAATATATACATATTTTAATCCCACATTTAGCATACTTTTGGATGATTTATCCCCTGAATTGTGGAATTTGATGCTCCTAATCCTTTAATTTCATGTTTTATACTTAGGAGAGCACCAGAGGATGAAAAGAACGAGAAACGGGCCAAAAAATGGAGAAAATAGACCGAAGTACGAAATCCACACGGCCTGGAGAAATCCACATGGCCGTGCCTCTTTAAGTAGACCCGAGCACGGCCTGAACTCGATTTACACAGGCGTGCCACATGGGCGTGTCCCTGCCATGACCTGTTTTAATTCCACTCAGATTAGGATACTTAGGGGCAAAGAAAGACATTTCGAAAGCCTATATAAACACCCTAAGTGTGACCTAAAGGGGGGGCATTCATGTAGGCCGAAAAGCCAAGCCAGAGAGACCAATTTGTGGAATTCACTCGAAGACAGCCAGTTGATTCATCTCAAGAAGCCGGAATCATACTCAAGACAGAAGATTTTTCCTTCAATTTCCTTCAGGGGTTTTTAGGGTTTTTCTTATATTTTGTTTTATACTTTCTTTTGAGATGTATTCTTTTATAAATATGAACTAAACCCCTCAAATACCTGAGGGGGATGAAACCTAAGACGGATCTTGTTATTGTTTTCTGAACTATATGATAAATACTTGATTTGTTTTTAACTATGTATTCTTAATTCTTGTTTTGATATTTCAGGATATTAATTCAAGTATTGATGTGTTTAGGTAGTGGAGGAATATTCCCTGTTTAAGAGTAGATCTAGCATAGTTAAGCGGAGTTGATTGCAACCCTAGAGATAGGATGAAGAAAATCTATCGGATTAGGGTCAAACCTAATATGGGAGTCCATAAATCGAGTTAATACAATTCTAGGGGTTTTAATTAGAAAGAGATTTCAATTAATCAACCTAGGGTTAGACGTTAGTAGCCTCGAGAGAGGTATTAATATAAATTAGGGAATCTTACGGATCAAGTCAAGTGAATAAATAGTCTGGTTCAGAGTTAGATAACAAGTGAAGTCTAGGTGGATTCTTCCTCGAGTATTGTCTTAATCAATTGGTTTTTCCTAAAAGTATTTCCCCAGTTCATTCTCTTTGTCTTAGCATCTTTAGCTTAGTAATTAGTTTTAGATTAAATAACAATTTCCTTAATTCTTAGGCTAAATAATAAAAAGATAGTAATTACTATTACTCTTGGTCCTTGATGATACGATACTTCCGGTCTTGCCACAACTATACTACGAAACGATAGATGCACTTGCCTCAATCGTTGTCACAGTTAGTTTCTAGGCTCGATCATTCATTATATAAATTTTAAGATTTTCAAACACGATCAAGTTATTGGCGCTGTTGTCGGGGACTAAGATATTGGGAACACTTGATTTTTATTTTTATTTATTTTTTATTTTTACTTCTCTAATTTTTCTTTTCTTTCCTTTTCTTCTGATAGGTTTTTCTAGTTTATGACTAGAAGGAACCTGTCAGGACCCTTGATTTTTGACAGCGATATAGAAGGAACCGTTCACAGAAACCGAAGATAGATAAGGCTTAGCCTACAATACATACAAGAAGAGCAAGAAGACGAAACTAATACTACTGAAGAGATGGCCGATAATAATCCGCTACCTCCTGTGGTTGCCGCAAACCCGGTGAATCAAAATCCTACTCCTCGAACTATGTATGATTATGCTAAACCTAATTTAACAGGAACCGAGTCAAGTATTGTTAGACCTGCTATTATTGTAAAGAATTTTGAACTGAAACCTAACACTATACAGATGATACAACAATTTGTTCAGTTTGATGGTTTGCAGGATGAAGATCCAAATAATCACTTGGCGAATTTCCTAAAATTCTGCGATACCTTCAAAATAAATGGCGTTTCTGACAATGCCATTCGTCTTCGGTTATTTTTCTTTTTGTTGAGGAAAAAAGCTGAACAGTGGATGAACTCGTTACCACGAGGATCAATCACTACATGGGAACAAATGACCGAAAAATTTTTATTGAAATATTTTCTGCCGGCTAAAACGGCTGAGTTGAGGAATGATATATCTTCTTTTGTGCAGATGGATTTAGAGACACTTTACGATGCATGGGAGGGATACAAGGATATATTGAGAAGGTGTCCACACTATGGATTACCCTTGTGGCTACAGGTCCAAACCTTTTACAACGGTGTGAATCCCTCAACCAGACAGTTGATTGATTCTGTCACCGGCAGAACCTTGAATAATAAAACACCTGAGGCTGCCTACGAATTCATTGAAGAGATGTCACTGAATAACTATCAGTGGCAAGTCACGAGGACAAGGCCAACAAAAGCCACCATTGTTTTCAACCTCGACGCAGTAACCATGCTATCAAATCAGGTAGAGATGTTAAATAAAAAGATTGATGGTTTATGTGGTTATTCGCAGGTGCATCTAACTATGCAGTGCGAGATGAATGGAGGAAGGATAAGCAATAAGAATACCCATCTTACAACCCGAGCGCTGAAAACGAGCAAGTTCACTATATGGGTAATAATTCTAGACCTCAAAATAACCCTTATAGTAATACTTATAATCCAGGTTGGAGGAACCACCCTAATTTTTCATGGGGTGGTCAAGGAAATCAAAGACAACAACCCCTCCAAGGCTTCCAATAGCAAACCTATCCACAAGAGAAGAAGTCAAAGCTTGAGGAGATGCTGACAAAAGTCATCACGGTGTCAGAAACTCACTTTCAAAACACCGAGACAATATTAAAAATCAACAAGCATCGATTCAAGGGATCAAGAACCAATTAGGACAGCTTGCTAAGTTGATCTCAGAACAACCACAAGGCAGCTTGCATAGTAACACAGAAACTAACCCAAAGGAGCAACTTCATGCCATAATAGCTCATGATAGTGAAGGGTTAGATGAAAAAAAATTTAGGCAAGAGAATGTGGTAGAGGAAGGTAAGGTTGAAGTAAGTCGTGATAAGCCAAAATTGGTAATTAAAGAGTACCAACCTCGTGTGCCATATGATAAACCGTAATAGTAACATATTTTAATCCCATATTTAACATGCTTTTGGATGATTTAAGCTTTGAATTGTGTAATTTGGTGCTCCTAATCCTTTGTTTTCATGTTTTGTACTCAGAAGAGCACCAGATGATGAAAAGAACGAGAAATGGGGCCCAAAACGGAGTAAATGGGCCATATCACGAAATCAACATGGCTTGGGCCCAAGACCACACGGTCGTGCCTCATTCAACAGTCTCAAACACGGCCTGGCCACGACTTACACGGGCGTGTGCCATGGACGTGTCCCTGCCTTGACTAAGAGAAATTTCACCCGGATTAGGATACTTAGGGGCGAAGAAACACATTCAGAAGCCTATATAAACACCCTAAGTATAACCCAAAAGGGGGGAACCCAAGGCTTTAGTTAGGGGGCGTCTAGCTAGGCCAAAGAGGGTAGATTTGTGGGGATTTACTCAAAGATAGCCAATTGATTCATTTTAAGAAGCCGGAATCATACTCAAGACGGAGGATCTCTCCTTCAATTCCTTCAGGGGTTTTAGGGATTTCTTATGTTTTGTTTTATCTTTTCTTCTGAGATGTTTTCTTTTATAGTTATGAACTAAACCCTTCAGATACCTGAAGGGGATGAAACCTAAGACGGATCTTGTTATTGTTTTCTAAACTATATGATAAATACTTGATTTTTTCATAATTATATGTGTTTAATTCTTATGTTGATATTTTCGAGATATTGGTTCAAGTATGATGTGCTTAGGTGGTGGAGCAAAAGTCCCTGCTTAAAAGTAGATCTACATAATTAAGCAGAGTTGATCGCACGCCTAGAGATACGGTGACGAGATTTTGCCGGATTAGGGTAAAACCTAATATGGGAGTCCATAGATCGAGTTAATGCGATTCTAGGGGTTTTAATTAAGAAGAGGTGTCAATTAATCAACCTACGGTTAGACGTTATTCGCCTCGAGAGAGGGATTAATATAACTTAGGAAATTCTACGGATCAAGTCAAATGAATAAATCGTCTGGTTCAGAGTTAGATAACAAGTGAAGTCTAGGTGGATTCTTCCTTGGGTATCGTCTTAATCAATTGGTTTTTCCCAAAGTTATTTTCCCCAATTCATTCTCTTTGTCTTTGCATCTTTAGATTAGTTGTTAGTTAATTTTATATTAGATAAACAATTCTCTTAATTCTTAGGTTAGATAATAAAAAGAAAGTTAGTACAGTACTTTTGGTTCCTTTGGGTTCGACAATCCGGTCTTGCCTTAATAGTATACCACTTCTACGAAGAGCTCGTAATGCTGCATCTCTTCCGAGACGAGGACCCTTTATCATAACTTCTGCTCGTTGCATACCTTGGTCTACTACTACTCGAATAGCATTTCTCGCTGCGGTTTGAGCAACAAAAGGGGTCCCCCTTCTTGTACCCTTGAATCCACAAGTGCCGGCAGAGGACCAAGAGCTTACCCGACCCGCATATCATGTAATAAAGAACAATGGTATTGTTGAAACTTGCTTGAACATGAATAACTCCTTTTGGTATGCTACGTGCACTTTCCCGTGCACTACTGCGCCTATTCCTACGTGAACCAACTTTTGTTATAGGTTTTGCCATATTTTATCATTTCATAAAGATAAGTCAGAGATATATGGATATATCCATTTCATGTCAAAACAGATCTTCTGTTTTTATTTCTTTATCTCTTTCTTTAAGATTAGTTTCTTTTCTTTCAGGAGTTCTTTTTAGAATAGAAAGACTATCCTTGTCTTTGTTTATGTCTCGGGTTAAAACAAATTACGATAATTCGTCCCCTCCTACGGATTAGGCCACATTTTTCACAAATTTTACGAACGGAAGCCCTTATTTTCATAATTGTTATTCCTAAAATTTTTCCGAATTCGCTTATTGGAAGAAAATAAGTTTCTTGAAATTTGAATTGGATCCCCCTGAAAAGAATCTTGAAGTTGAAAAATCTACCTAATCGTTCGAATCCTTGTTGCGAAGTCTATAAATTATACGCCCCCCCTGGTTGAATCATAAGCACTTACTTCCCTTTTGTTGACTCTATCCCACGTTGGTAAAACTCTCCCGAAACATAATCTAAAATCAGATCTTCATCATCTAAAGGAATCCGGAGTGGGAGTGATTTACTAATTAAACCTTCATGAATCCATTTTGTTGTTCTTTTATTCCAGGTAAAACTTCCTTGACGTATCAACTACCGTAGGGCAGGAGGAGTTCTATTAGACAACCTAAGCTTTTTTTCTTTTTTTTTTTGGGCATAAATGGAGAGTTTCTGATACAATTCAGATATCTGGACGGAGTACCATATATAACACAAAATTTCTCCCCGATTCCTCTAGTTGAGCCTCCCTCCCTCTATCATTATACCCCAGAAGTAGAAAGAATTACAATTCCCATCCCGCCTAAAATCCTAGGAATTTGTTGATAGTTAGAATAGATTCGTAGACCAGTCGATCGATCCATCATAAATTTAAAATAGTTCTATGTGGTCCTTTTCTATTCCTTCTATGTCGTAGGTTAAAACCAAAAATATTTGTTGCGTTCCGATGTTTCCTTACGTTATCGATAAAACCTTCTCGTAAAAGTATTTTAACAATGTCTTCATGATGTTAGTAGATCCTATTTGAATTATTCCTTTTCTATTCATATCAAGATTTCGTATAAAAGTTATTATGTCGAAGAATAGTGTCCTTACCCATGGTAAACTAAAATTTTTGTTGCTCCCGAATTTTGATATAACCAACGTGGTCTTTTTTTTTTTACTTAGTTAAGGTATATACGTGAGACACAATCTACTAATTAATCTATGCCATTAAAATACTCTAAATACTCTAACTATACTTGGGTCTCGTCTTATAATACCTCGGAGCTAATGAAACTATTTTAGTGAAATTTAACTGTCTCAATTCCTGCGATCGCACCAAAAATTCTAGTTCCTTTTGGATTTCCTTCTTGATCAATGACAACGACAGCATTGTCATCATATCGTATTATCATCCCTTGTCGCGTTTGAGTTCTTTAAGAGTACGTACAATTACAGCTCTGATGACTTCTGATCTTTCTAGAGATGTATTTGGTACTGCTTCCTTGATCACAAAAATAATAACGCCACCAATATGAGCATATCGGCGATTACTAGCTCCTATGACTCGAATACACATCAATTCTCGTGCCCCACTTTATCTCTGCTACATTCAAATGGGTCTTAGGTTGAATCATTTTTTAAATCTCTTTTTTCAATGTAACAAAGGACGAAGAAAAAAAAGAAATATTGTTTGTCAAAAAAAAAAGGAAACTCGCAATTGTTTTTTTTATTCCCAAGAAAAGACTTCTTTCCTTTGGTTCTATATTCCTATCCTGAAATAATGAATTGAGTTTTTATAGGCATTTTTGACGTCGCTATTAAAATAGTCTTTCGGCTATATTTTCTTTACTCCGCTCATTTCATAAAGGATTACTTTCGGCTTAATGACAACTACCCAATACTCGGAGATCCTTTCCACGAACCCATACGTGTTTCTCAGTAGGTCTTACTGTAGCGGGTTTGTCCGGAAATATATGTACCCATATTTTTCCACCACGGCGTACATTTTCATGTCATTGCGCGCCCTACTTCTATTTGTCTAGATGTAATCCAAGCGGGTTCAAGTGCTTGAAGAGCATATCTACCAAAACAAATCCGATTACCTCGATAAGATATCCCCTTCATTCTTCCTCTATGTTGTTTACGAAATCGGGTTCTTTTGGGGTTATAGTTGATGGTTGTTGTTTATGAATTCCATCTCTACTACAGAACTGGACATGAGAGTTTCTTCTCATCCAGCTCCTCGCGAAAAAAAATGACTAAAAAAATATTTAACTCTTAATCTTAAGATATACAGGTAGTTAATGAATAATTGAATCTTGGGATTCTTTGCTTTGCGATTTTATCTGATCTATTATAAATTTGTATATCTTGTTTGGATCTATTGGATATATAAGTATAAGGAATTAAACACGGATTCTATTTCTAGATAATGTCTTATCTTGGTTTTGTTATAATGTTATAACGAATCTTTATTTTGTTTTTTATCATATTCATATCAGATTCAGATCGACAAAAATTGAACAATCAAATAAAATTAAACTCAAATTTTCGCGGGCGAATATTTACTTTTTTTCTAGTTCAGTTGTCGAGTAAACCCATGACCTCTCAGAATCAGAATAAAAAGAAATGCAGTGGTCTCTGGTTTGTTCCGCCATCCTCCCTGATAAATCATTAGGATTCGTTTTCAATAGAATCCTCTGCATTCACGGGTTCCGTCGTCCCCATCGCTCTCGATTAATGCTTAGGTCTGAATTCTCCAATGGAGCCTTAATTTAAATTTTATATTTCTATTTATTTAATAAAATAAAAATAAAATTTGTTCTTGAGTCAACCTTCTCAGTCTTTAATTGACTTAAGTTAAGGCTCTTGATTTTTCTTCAATGAACAGATATTCATCTAATTATTGATGAATCTCTATTGATGCTCTATTACATTGCTCTTTATGAGATGCTTCATAGACCTTACATATTGAATCCTATATCATTTCATTGCTATTTCTGTTTCTCTCTTTCTCTCATCCTTCTATTTATCCACATACTTTTTTATTTTGCTTCACAATTTCGATCTATTCATAATCGCAGGAAATCTTTTGATAACATGGATTCCTATTTCTCAATGATATCCCACGATCAAGACAATTGGCTAAATCCCGTGAAACTATTTCATAGAAGTTCATTGATATCTTCTTTTTATAAAGCAAATCGACTTCGATTCTTGAATAATCTGCATCACTTCTGCTTCTATTGTAACAAAAGATTCCCTTTTTATGTGGAAAAGGCCCGTATCAATAATTATGATTTTACGTATGGACAATTCCTCAATATCTTGTTCATTCGCAACAAAATATTTTCTTTGTGCAGTGGTTAAAAAAATACTTTTTGGGGAGAGATACTATTTCACCTTCACCAATCGAGTCGCAGTATCTAACATATTCATATCTAATGATTTTCCACAAAGTGGTGACGAAAGGTATAACTTGTACAAATCTTTCCAGTTTGCAATTCGATTCGATCCATTAGTTCAGAGAGCTATTTACTCGATTGCGACATATTTCGGAACACCGCTAATGAGAGGGACAAATAGTCAATTTTAAAAGAACTTATTGTCAACCTCTTTCGAGATATGAATCCATCCGATTCGTAAGAGAAGAACTTGCATCAATATCTCAATTTCAATTCAAACATGGGTTTGATTCACGCTTCATATTCTCGAAAAATATTTACCATCCGAAAAGCGGAAAAAATGGAGTTTTTGTCTAAAGAAATGCGTTGAGAAAGGGTGGATGTATAGAACCTTTCAACGAGATAGTACTTTTTCAACTCTCTCAAAACGGAATCTATTCCAAACATATATGCCATGGTTCCTTACTTGACGAGGGTACAAATATCTAAATTTGATATTTTTGGATACTTTTTAGACCTATTGCCGATACTAAGTAGCGATCAAAAATTTGTATCCATTTTTCATGATATTATGCATGGATCAAATATATCATGGCGAATTCTTCGAAAAAAAATTGCATCTTCCACAATGGAATCGATAAGTGAGATTTCGAGTAAGTGTTTACATAATTTTCCTCTGTCCAAGAAATGATTCATCGAAATAATGAGTCACCATTGATATCGACACATCCGAGATCGCCAAATGTTCGGAGTTCCTCTATTCAATCCTTTTCCTTCTTCTTGTTGTTGGATATCTCATTCGTACACATCTTCTCTTTGTTTTCCGAGCCTATAGTGAGTTCTGATGCAGAGTTCGAAAAGGTCAAATCTTTGATGATTCCATCATACATGATTGAGTTTCAAAACTTCTGGATAGGTATCCTACACTGAACCGAATTCTTTCAGGTTAAAGAATCTCGTTCTAGTTGCTCTGGAACAATTAGGGATACTCTAGAAGAAATACGGGGTTCGCTTTTGGCGACAACATGCTATGGGGGTGGTGGTCCCGCTTATGGGGTCAAATCAATACGTTCTAAGAAGAAATATTTGAATATCAATCTCATCGATATCATCGATCTCATAAGTATCATACCAAATCCCATCAATCGAATCATTTTTTCGAAAATACGAGACATCTAAGTCATACAAGTAAAGAGATCTATTCATTGATAAGAAAAAGAAAAACGTGAGCGGTGATTAGATTGATGAGAAAATAGAATCTGGGTCATGACGAAGGATTCGATTGATGATAAAGAAAGAGAATTCTTGGTTCGCTTCTCCACCTTAACGATGAAAAAAGGATTGATCAAATTCTATTGAGTCCGACTTATAGTGATCATTTATCAAAGAATAACTCGGTTATCAAATGATTGAACAACCAGGACCAATTTACTTTACGATACTTAGTTGACATTCATAAAAGTATCTAATGAATTATGAGTTCAAGACATCCTGCTTAGCGTAAAGCGCGGATTCCTTGCTCGCTCATTATCGACAATTACTTATTCACAAACTTTGTGTGGGGCTAATAGTTTTCATTTTCCGTCTCTGAAAACCCTTTTCGCTCCGCTTAGCCCTATCTCCCTCTGGGGGTATTTTAGTGATAGGTTCTATAGGAACCGGACGATCCTATTTGTTCAAATACCTAGCGACAAACTCCTATGTTCCTTTCATTCACAGATTTCTAAACAAGTTCTGGATAACAAGCTTAAAGGTTTTCTTATTGATGATATCGATATTGATGATAGTGACGATATATTGATGCTAGTGACGATATTGATACTAGTGACGCTTATTGATGATAGTGACGCTTATTGATCGTGACCTTGATACGGAGCTAGAGCTTCTAACTATGATGAATGCGTTAACTATGGATATGATGTCGAAATAGACCGATTTTATATCACCCTTCAATTCGAACTAGCAAAAGAAATGTCTCTTTGCATAATATGGATTCCAAACATTCATGATCTGGATGTGAATGAGGCGAATTACTTATCCCTCGGTCTATTAGTGAACTATCTCTCCAAGGATTGTGAAAGATGTTCCACTAGAAATATTCTTGTTATTGCTTCGACTCATATTCCCCAAAAAGTGGATCCCACTCTAATAGCCCCGAATAAATTAAATACATGTATTAAGATACGAAGGCTTCTTATTCCACAACAACGAAAGCACTTTTTCACTCTTTCATATACTAGGGGATTTCACTTGGAAAAGAAAATGTTCCATACTAATGGATTCGGGTCCATAACCGTGGGTTCCAATGCACGAGATCTTGTAGCACTTACCAATGAGGCCCTATCGATTAGTATTACACAGAAGAAATCAATTATAGACACTAATACAATTAGATCTACTCTTCATAGACAAACTTGGGATTTGCGATCCTGTGTAGATCGATTCAGATCATGGGATCCTTTTCTATCGAATAGGAAGAATCATTTTGTACAAAATGTACTTCTAAGTTATTGCCCCTTGGATCCTATATCTATCTATATGAAGAAGAAATCATGTAATAAAGGGGATTCTTATTTGTACAAATGGTACTTCGAGCTTGGAACGAGCATGAAGAAATTAACGATACTTCTTTATCTTTTGAGTTATTACGCGGATCGGTCGCTCAAGACCTTTGGTCTCTACCCTGACCGATGAAAAAATGGGATCACTTCTTATGGGTTATCTGAGAATGATTCTGATCTAGTTCATGGCCTATTAGAAGTACAAGGCACTCTGGTGGGATTCTCATGGACAGAAAAAGATTGCGGTCAGTTTGATAATGATCGAGTGACATTGCTTCTTCGGTCCGAGCCGGGGAATCCCTTATATATGATGCAAAATGGATCTTGTTCTATTGTTGATCAGAGAAATATCTATGAAAAATACGAATCGAAGTTTGAAGAAGGGGAAGGAGAAGAAGTACTCGACCCGCAACAGATAGAGGAGGATTTATTCAATCACATAGTTTGGGCTCCTAGGATATGGCGCCCTTGGGGCTTTCTATTTGATTGTATCGAAAGGCGGGTCATTTTGGGGTAAGCGGATCATTTATGATGAAAAGGATGAGCTTCAAGAGAATGATTCGGCGTTCTTGCAGAGTGGAACCATGTAGTACCAGGCACGAGATAGATCTTCCAAAGAACAAGGCTTTTTTCGAATAAGCCAATTCATTTGGGATCCTGCGGATCCACTCTTTTTCCTATTCAAAGATCAGCCCTTTGTCTCTGTGTTTTCACACCGAGAATTCTTTGCAGATGAAGAGATGTCAAAGGGGCTTCTTACTTCCCAAACAGATCCTCCTACATCTATATATAAACGCTGGTTTATCAAGAATACGCAAGAAAAGCACTTGAATTATTGATTCATCGCCAGAGATGGCTTAGAACCAATAGTTCATTATCTAATGGATTTTTCCGTTCTAATACTCCATCCGAGAGTTATCGGTATTTATCAAATCTGCTCCTATCTAATGGAAGGCTATTGGATCAAATGACAAAGACATTGTTGAGAAAAGATGGCTTTTCCCTGATGAAATGAAAATTGGATTCATGTAAGAGGAGAAAAGTTTCCCATTACTTAGCCGGAAAGATATGTGGTCATGAAATAGGGATTAAGTGGAACGGAATTGACTGGGTGGTAGAGTTGTGGAAACACTGCTTTTCCATATTTTGGGCCTTAGCTCCATGAAACAATATGCTATCTTCTTTGAAACATGGAAGAATTGAAATCTTAGATCAAAACACTATGTATGGATTGTATGAATCGCCTAAACAAGAATTCTTGAACAATGAACAACCGAGCTATTACTCACTACATCAAAAATTTCCATTAATGAAAGATGTAAATCCATTGGAAAATCAAAAATACGCATGTCGATGAAATGGTTGTTGCTATCTCGCTCCAATAACGAATCATTGGTTTAATCAATAACTAAATAAAATAGATAGACCTTTCTCTTCGTCTCGTGTCGATGGATCTTCTCAACCTGAGGATCCTTATATGGATAATATATGGATAATACATATTCCAGCTTGACCGAGCCTAATTCTATTCTAATTGTTTTGTTCAAGCAACAACGCGGGACGGTTCGCCTATTCGGATATTCACGACCGAGAAATACTAGATTCTCTTTCGGATAGGTCCCGAAAGGAGAAGGAAAGCTGGAATGCCACCAGCGTCTATTATTGAATTCACCCGACCCGATAGTACCCAGTTTTGGAACGTCTAGTGCCAAAGTCATGGAATGGGTAAGTCGTCAATCCCTAAAACGGACTATGTAATGTACTTTATCCATTGGAGTTACTGGGGCATTTTACCGAGAGGTTATATTGTATCAATCTACCCTTGTGTGCGTGATTCCTGTTGAAGCATATACTCAGGGGTGGGTGCAGGGCGAACGATTTCAAAGCGGACTCCGTATTCATTAGATAGAGAAGATCACCAAGATCTCGTGATCCGCTGCCAAACTTATTCCAATTCAATGAGCATTCTCAACATTATGCCTTGAAGAGGATTCGAACCTCCACGCTCTTTAGCACGAGATTTTGAGTCTCGCGTGTCTACCATTTCACCACAAAGGCATCTTGAAAATGAATCGTATTCCATGAATATGATATCTATCCAGTGTGATGTATGGAATATATGACAAAGGTGGAGTGTTGGAGTATTTCTATTGATCGGTCATGTCATATAGGCCCGAGTCGAACATCCAATTGCTTCGATTTGAAAAAGATCGAAGCCGTGGTATTTATTTCACTCAAGATTGGGTTTCTATGCCAGGTGTTCTGCCCGTAGCTTCGGGGTATTCACGTTTGGCATATGCTCTTTGGACCGAGATCTTTGGAGATGATTCCGCACTACAATTCGGTGGAGGAACTTTAGGACACCTTTGGGAAATGCACCGGTGCCGTAGCTAATCGAGTAGCTTTAGAAGCATGTGTACAAGCTCGCAATGAGGGCGTGACCTTGCCAAATGAGGGTAATGAAATTATCCGCGAGGCTAGCAAATGGAGTCCCGAACTAGTCTTTGCTTGTGAAGTATGGAAGGCGATCAAATTTGAATTCGAGGCAAGGATAAATTAGATAAAGTAAAGTAGCTTCATAAATAAAATTTGAATTCGAAGCAATGGATACTTTGTAATCCAGTAATTACTGTCGGTTTGTTGAATTGCAATTTAACTCAGCCCAATCTTTTACTAAAGGGATTGAGCCGATTTTATTGTCTATATTTTTTATAGATATATTTTTATCTAGATATAGAAGATCTTAAAAACAAAAATAAAAGACTAAACACAACTCAAATTTTCTCCTGGGTCCATAATTAATCGCTTGCCTCAAATCGTTGTCATAGTTAGTTTCCAGGTTCGATCATTCTTTATATAAATTTTAAGACTTTGACATCGCATAAAACAACGATCAAGTTTTTGGTGCCGTTGTCGGGGAATTAAAATATTAAGAACGCTTAATTTTTATTACTTTAGCCATTTTTTTTTGCAATTTACTTTGATTTTTAACTTTGCTAAATTTCCTTCTTTTATTTCTTTCAGGTACCTCTAGTTTATGACTAGAAGGAACCTGACAGGACCCCTACTTGATTTAAAATAAAATTCTTGATTTTTCTTTTGAAAATAAAAAACCAGAATTACAAAAATTGTATCTTTTACCGAAAATTCTTTTCACTTATTTTTGTGTTTGGTTTGCATGTTGTTATTTCATTAAGCACAAAAAAGATTTAAAATAAAATTATTGATTTTTTTTTCTTCTGAAAATTAGAAACCAGAATTGAAAAATTTTGTATCTTTTACCTTTTTTTGTATGCATTTTGTTATTTATTAAGCACAAAAAGATTTAAAATAAAATTCTTGATTTTTTTTTTGAAAATCAGAAACCAAAATTAAAAAAAAAATTGTATTTTCAGAAAATTGGAGAATAACCTTCAATGAAAATGGTGCTAAGGGTATTCTGGTCATTTCAGTTCCTTTCCTTATGCTATTACAACATCATTCCATTCAACCAAACACCAGAATACTATTACAGTTCTATTCCATTCCATTCAACCAAGCAGTTAAATTCTTTATTACAGCTCTATTCAATTATAACCTTATTCTATTACAGTGAACCAAACGTACCGTTATAATAAAGAAGATTGTGACTCTTTGGAAAATCGAAGGAAATCATGAAAAAAAAAAATACATGAAGACTTTTTCTTTTTCCTTTTCATTCCCTTTGGATTTCGATTTTCTAGAAAAAGGGAGAGTGAAACTTTTGTTTGTTAGTTTAAATTATTAGGGGAAACTATGAAGCTTTTGTTTGTTAGTTTAAATTATTAGGGGAAACTAAAGTGGGAAGAATTAGAGAGAGATTTTTTTCAAAGTTTTTCATAATTAATTTAGTGTTAAGTCTTGGTGCTTTTATGATTAATTTGTTAACACATTTCAAAATTTTATAAATTTTTTTAACTATTCTATACTTCTTTGATATTGAAGGTACTATTTGCAGAAATCGTAGAGAAATAAGGCGAAGCTTAAACTACATAGAAGAAGAGCAAGAAGCCGAAATCAATACCACCGAAGAGATGGCCGAGAATAATCCGCTACCTCCAGAGATGGCCGAAAATCATGCTCCTCGAACTATGTATGATTATGCTAAATCTAGTTTAACAGGAACTAAATCAAGTATTGTTAGGCCTACTATTGCTGCAAATAATTTTGAACTGAAACCTAACACTATACAGATAATACAACAGTTTGTTTAGTTTGATGGTTTGCAGTATGAGGATCCTAACACACACTTAGCGAATTTTCTAAAATTCTGTGATACCTTCAAAATAAATGGTGATAAGCCGTAAAAGTAACATATTTTAATCCCACATTTAGTATACTTTTGGATGATTTATCCCTTGATTTATGTAAAAAGGTGCTCTTAATCCTTTCTTTTCATGTCTTATACTAAGGAAAGCACCCGAGGATAGAAAGAACGAGAAACGGGCCTGAAACGACCAAACTGGGCCAAAGAGGAAATCGACACGGCCTGGACTTAAGCCCACACGACCGTGCCTCATTGAGCAACTAGAACACGGTCTGACCCCGATTCACACGGTCGTACCTCATTAAAGAAATTCGAACACGGCCTGGCCACGATCCACACGGGCGTGTGCCATGGCCGTGTCCCTGTCGTGGAGAAAAGCAATTCTACTCGGAAAAGGATACTTAGGGGCAAAGAACCCTATTTCAAAAGCCTATATAAACCCCCTAAGTGTATCCTCAAGGAGGGCGGCTAGCTAGGCCAAGGACTCGAGCCGAAAAGGTCAGATTTGTAGGAAATCACTCGAAGATAGCCAGTTGATCCATCTCAAGAAACCGAAATTTTACTCAAGACGGTGGATCTCTCCTTCAATTCCTTCAGGGGGTTTTAGGGATTTCTTATGTTTTATTTTATCTTTTCTTCTAAGATGTTTTCTTTTATAGACATGAACTAAACCCTTCAGATACCTGAAGGGGATGAAACCTAAGACGAATCTTGTTATTGTTTTTTGAACTATATGATAAATACTTTATTTGTTCTTAATTATGTGTGCTTAATTCTTGTTTTGATATTTCGTGGATATTGATTCAAGTTTGATGTGTTTAGGTGGTGGAGCAAAAGTCCCTGCCTATTCATTGATCTAGCCTAATTATAGCGAAGTTGTTTGCACGCCTAGAGATAGGGTGACAAATTTTGCCGGATTAGGGTGAAACCTAATATGGGAATCCATAAATCGAGTTAATGCGATTCTAGGGGTTCTAATTAGAAATAGATTTCAATTAATCAACCTAGGGTTAGTCGTTATTCGCTTTGAGAGAGGGTCTAATGTACATTAGGGAGTCCTACGGATCAAGTCAAATGAATAAATAGTCTGGTTCAGTGTTAGATAACAAGTGAAGTCTAGGTGGATTCTTCCTAAGGTTATCGTCTTAATCAACTGAGTTTTTCCAACAGTATTTCCCCAATTCATTCTTTTTGTCTTTGCGTCTTTAGCTTAGTAGTTAATTAAAATTAGATTAAATAACAACTTCACTTATTTTAGGCTAGATAATAAAAAGAAAGTTAGTATTAGTACTTTTAGTTCCTTTGGGTTTGACATTCCGGTCTTGCCTAAGCTATACTACTGTTCGATAGGTACACTTGCCTTAAGTCGTTGTCAGAGTTAGTTTCTAGGTTCGATCATTCTTTTTTATAAATTTTAAGACTCGACAATCACGATTAAGTTTTTGGCGCTGTTTCCGGGGAACTAAAATATTAAGAAAACTCTATTTTTATTACTCTAGCCACTCTTTTATTTTTATTTTTATTTTTCTACAATTTATTCTTATTTTATTTTCATTTTAGTTTTGACTTTGCTAAATTTTCTTTCTTTCTTTTCCTAACAGGTACCTCTAGTTTATGACTAGAAGAAACCTGAAAGGACCACTAGTATACGACAGTGATATTGAAGCTACCACTCGCAGGAATCGTAGAGAAATTAGGCGAGCCCTAAATTACACAGAAAAAAGAGCGAGAAGGCAGATCCAATCCTACTGAAGGGATGGACGAGAACAATCCACTACCACAAGATGTGGCAGAAAATAATGCTCCGCGTACTATGTATGATTATGCTAAACCTCATTTAACAGGAGCAGAATCAAGTATTGTTAGGCCTGCTATAGCTGCTAATAATTTTGAATTAAAGCCTAACACTATACAAATGATTCAACAATTTGTTCAATTTGATGGTTTGCAGGACGAAGACCCAAATACTCATATAGCTAATTTTTTAAAGTTCTGTGATACCTTCAAAATAAATGGCGTTTCTGATGATGCCATACGTCTTCAGTTATTTCCAATTTCATTAAGGAATAAAGTCAAACAGTGGTTAAACTCGTTACCACGAGGGTCAATCCCTACATGGGATCAAATGACCGAAATTTTTTTATTAAAATATTTCCCACCGGCCAAGACGGCCAAATTACTGAATGATATCTCTTATTTTGTGCAGATGGATTTAGAGACATTATACGACGCATGGGAGAGATACAAGGATCTCTTGAGAAGGTGTCCGCACCATGGTTTACCTTTGTGGCTCCAAGTCCAAACTTTTATAATGGTGTAAACCCCACAACGAGGCAACTAATTGATTCAACCGCCGGTGGAACCCTGAACAATAAAACTCCTGAAGCAGCCTACGAGTTTATAGAAGAGATGTCACTGAATAACTATCAGTGGCAAGTTACAAGGACAAAACCAACAAAATCAGCCAGAGTTTACAACCTCGAGGCAGTAACCATGCTATCAACACAGGTAGAGATAATGAATAAAAAGCTTGATAGATTGCGTTCTTCGCAGGTACATCCCGTCATACAGTGTGACGCAAGTGGAACTGTGGCAAATCCTGAATACCCACCCTACCAACCGGGCACAGAAAGCAAACAGATGAACTATATAGATAATAATTTCAGATCTAATAATAACCCCTATAGTAATAATTATAATCCAGGTTGGAGGAACCACCCAAAATTTTCATGGGGAGGTCAAGGAAATCAAAGACAACAACCTCCTCAAAATTTCTAAAATCAGCCCTATCTACAGGAAAAGAGGCCGAACCTTGAAGAGATACTGATAAAATTCATGGCAGCCACAAAAACTGTCTCCAAAAAAATGAGACAACGCTCGATAATCAACAAACATCAATCAAAGGGATTGAGAGCCAAGTCGAAGAACTTACTAAGTCAGTTGGACAACTTACTAAGATACTCTCTGAAATTCTATCAGAGATTTTTTCTAAAGGAACCGAACAGGTAAAGGCAGTTACACTAAGAAGTGGAAAGGAGTTAGTTGAACCAAAGAGAAAAATGCCACTCGAAGATAACAAAGCAAAGGATGAGGGAGTTGAGAATGTAACTCCAGTACGCAACAAAAGTAAACCCCAAATCCCATATTCGGCAAAGTTGAAGAAAGACCGATTAGACGCCCAATACGGTAAATTTCTTGATCATTTTAAACAAATACATATTAACTTACCCTTTGTTGAAGCCATTTTACAGATGCCGACGTACGCAAAATTCTTAAAGGAACTCCTGAAGAATAAAAGAAAGCTTGAAGAAGTATCAACAGTGGAGTTTAATGAAGAATGTTCAGCTATCCTCCAAAACAAATTGCCACCCAAATTAAAAGATCCAGGAACTTTTACTATTCCCTGTTTGATTGGTAGTTTAAATATTAAAAAAGCATTAGCTGATCTAGGTGCTAGTATTAATTTAATGCCTTATAAAATGTTTAAACAACTAGATCTTGGGGAACCAAAACCCTCTAGGATGAGTATTCAGTTAGCTGATAGATCTATTAAATATCCTAGAGGAGTTATCGAAGATGTCTTGGTAAAAATTGATAAATTTATTTTCCCTGTTGATTTTGTTGTGTTAGACATGGATGAAGACATTGATGTTCCCTTAATTTTAGGGCACCCCTTTTTAGCTACTGCCAGGGCTGTTATCGATGTAGGTGATGGTAAACTTGTATTAAGGATAGGTGATGAAGAAATTATTTTTCAAATCTATGATGCAATGCGATATTCTAGAGAACAAGATGATTCCTGTTATTTTGTTGATACTACTGATCATATTGTTCAGAATTCATTACAGGAAATCATACATGACGACACGATAGAACTGTGCCTGACTCAAGAAGAGGGGGAAGAAGATGAAGTTGACAAGCTGAATTTGAATACATCTTCATCTAGGCATACGAAAGAAGAAAGTATTAAAGTCAATGAAGAACTAAAACAAAAATCCTCTATTGATGAGCCGCCCAAATTGGAATTGAAATAGTTACCGAAACACTTAGAATATGCATTCCTCGGGGACAATTCTACGCTACAGGTAATTATCTCTTCAGAACTAGAACCCAAGGAAAAAGAGGAGTTCATACAGGTACTAAGAGAACATAAAAGAGCCATAGCTTGGAAAATCTCTGACATTAAGGGAATAAGCCCATCGTTTTACACCCACAAAATTTTAATGGAAGAAGAATACAAGCCATGCGTGCAACCTCAAAGACGATTGAACCCCAACGTAAAAGAAGTTGTGAAAGTTGAGGTAAACTTCTAGATGCTGGAATAATTTATCCTATTTCTGACAGCAATTGGGTAAGTCCTGTGTAGGTTGTCCAAAAGAAAGGAGGCATGACGGTGGTAGCCAACGAAAAGAATGAACTAATTCCCACCAGAACAATCACAGGTTGAAGAGTTTGCATTGATTACAGGAAGCTGAACGACGCCACTAAAAAATATCGCTTTCCTTTGCCCTTCATTGATCAAATGCTAGAAAGGTTATCTGGGCATATGTACTATTGCTTCCTAGATGGACTCTCCGGTTATTTCTAAATCCCAATAGCACCTGAAGATCAAGAGAAGACAATGTTCACATGCCCATACGGTACGTTTTCTTATCGTAGAATGCCTTTTGGATTATGTAATGCTCCTGCTACTTTTCAGCATTGCATGTTGGCAATCTTTGATGAACTTGTGGAAGACATTATGGAGTTATTTATGGACGATTTCTCGGTATACGGTAATTCTTTCCATCTTTGCCTTAAAAATTTAAAACGAGTTCTAATGAGATGTGAGGAAACAAACCTTGTTTTAAATTGGGAAAAATGTCACTTTATGGTACAAGAGGGAATCGTATTAGGGCATAAAATTTCTAGTAAAGGGATTGAGGTAGATAAAGCAAAGATTGAAACCATAGAAAAATTATCTCCCCCTAGTTCAGTTAAGGCTATTAGAAGCTTTTTAGGACATGTAGGATTTTATAGAAGATTCATTAAAGATTTTTCTAAAATAGCTAAGCTTTTAACAAAATTACTAGAAAAAGATGTTCCTTTCAATTTTGATCAGGAAGGTTTAGATGCATTCAATATCCTTAAGGATAAACTGATAAATGCTCTGATTATAATTGCACCGGATTGGAATCTACCTTTTGAACTAATGTGTGATGCAAGTAATTTCGCAGTAGGTGCAGTTCCGGGACAATGAAGAGACAAGCATTTTCAGCCAATCTATTATGCTAGCAGAACTTTGACACCCGTAGAGGAAAACTACACCACCACGGAGAAAGAACTGCTAGCTGTAGTTTTTGCTTTTGACAAATTTAGGCAGTATTTATTATTATCTAAAGTTGTCGTTTACATTGACCACACCCTCTTCGTTATCTTTTAACTAAACCTGATGCAAAATCTCGACTCATAAGATGGATTTTACTTTTACAGGAATTTGATTTGGAAATACAGGATAAGAAAGGAGCTGAAAACCTTGCAGCGGATCACCTCTCTTGGCTTGAAAACCCACATATCAAAGAGCTCGATGAAAGTGAGATAAACGACTCGTTTCCTGAAGAACAACTCTTTTCTATAACCCGCTCTGAGGTACCATGGTTTGCAGATATTGCAAATTATTTAGCTACTAACATCTTTCCAAAAAGACTAACACATCACCAAAAGAAACGATTCTTTGCTAATGCGGAAAACTACTTTTAGGAAGATCCCTTTTTTTTCCACATATGTGCAGATCAGGTAATTTGAAGATGCGTTACAAAGGCAGAAGCAAGCAAAATCCTGGAACATTGCCATTCAGGACCTTCAGGAGGACAATACAGTGGCATTAAGACAGCACTTAAAATACTCGTATCAGGTTTTTATTGGCCCACTCTATTCAAAGATGCCAACAGGTATGTCGCTTCATGTGATAAATGCCAAAGAACAGGTAATGTTTCTAAACGTGATGAAATGCCTCAAACATATATGCTATCATGTAAAATATTTGATGTATGGGGTATTGATTTTATAGGCCCATTCCCTAGTTCATTTGGGAATAAATACATCCTAGTGGCAGTTGATTACATGTCAAAATGGGTGGAAGCTGAAGCTTTACCCACCAATGATGCTAGAGAAGTAGTTAAGTTTCTCAAGAAACTGCTCTCTTGATTTGGAACACCTAGAGCCATCATTAGTGATAGGGGCACTCATTTCTGTAATACTCAATTTGACAAAGCCTTAAAAAAATATGGAGTACACCATAGGATAGCTACCCCATATCAGCCTCAAACCAGTGGGCAAGTTGAAGTAGCAAACCGAGAACTCAAACGCATCCTAGAAAAAATGGTTGAATCAAACAGAAAATATTGGGCATTAAAAATAGATGATGCCCTATGGGCCTATAGAATAACATTTAAAACCCCTTTAGGAACATCCCCATACAAACTTGTATACGAGAAAAGCTGTCATCTACCATTCGATTTAGAACACAAAGCTTTTTGGGCTATAAATTTTTTAAATTTCAATCTTAAAGCTGCAGGAAAGAAAAGAATGATGCAGATGAACGAGCTAGATGAATGGAGAACTGAGGCCTACGAGAACTCGAAACTATACAAGGAGGCAACAAAGCGACGCCATGATGCTCGTCTAAAGAAATCGAAATAATTCGAAGTAGGGGACTTGGTCCTGCTATACAACTCAAGGCTTAAACTATTTCCTGGGAAGCTGAAATCAAGATGGTCAGGCCCATTCATGATCAAAACAATTTTTCCCTATGGCACAATCGAGGTAACCCATCCCACTCAAGGCACATTCAAGGTAAATGGTCACCGACTCAAAATCTATAATGGTAAAGATTTCAGGGATATGAGAGAGGAGCTTCAGCTCCGTGAACCTTTCTTTAGAACCAAAAACAAGGTAAGTGTAGCTTAAGACTTTAAACGAGCTCTTCTCGGGAGGCAACCCGAGCACTAACTTCATTAACATTATACTTTTAAATTTTTTAGCATCTGACTCCATACTAATTACTTCAAGCAAGCGTAGGTTTTAGACCACACGGCCTTGTACACGGGCGTGCCACTGGCCGTGTGGAAGCCATGGGACGAAACACGGGCGTACTTGTAGCCGTGAATGACAAAAAGTAAAATTTTCCTAAACACGGGTATAACACGGCCGTGCCTTACGACTGTGTGAAGATACTGACTTGCCAAACACGAGTTGGACACGCCCGTGCTATAAAACCGTGTGAACATACTGACTTTTCGAACACGGGCGGAATACACCCGTGCTAGACGATCGTGTAATGAAAAACACGGGCGTGCCACTTCGCCCACGGTCGTGCCCAAATACCCTTAACGTGCCCAAAATTCAAAATCACGAAAAACACGGGCTGATTAAAATAGAACATGGGTGTGGCCCCTGGCCGTGTTCGCACACCTATTTAAGCTCTCATCTTCCCCAAAATCCCAAACCTAACCGATTCTCTCAAATCCCTCCTTCCCTAATCCAGCCACCATCCTAAAATCACCCCCATTTTGACCTCCATAACTTCTCCACCTTCCTCCTCTCAAATATCCATACAAAAACGCAGCCACGCCAGTGTTAACAGAAGCCCACAGCCCCGTCACCATCGTGTTACCCAAAATATTCACAGTACATGCCCGTGCGCCACCACTACACGCCTGTGCGCCTCCCGTTCACGTCGCCCCATATCCCAAAACACTACTGGTCACTTTCACCATTTCATTTTTCATTCATTTCACCTGTAGTTTGACTAAAACTTCATGTTAAGTTCTTTTCACCATGAGTATTAATTAATAATTTCTTGAATTGTTAGAACTAATTTGATTACAATATCTTTGTTTAAATTAGTTGCTTTTGTTGAAATAATTTCTGATGATTGAAACAATTGAGTAGTTTATGTCAGTTTAAATTATCATACTTTAGTTTTGTAGCTTTGAATATTTTTTATATTTTTATTGGGTAGAAGTAATTGCTTTATTTTGGTAGAAAATTATTTGAATATAAACTATTTTTAGGTACAATGTCATCATCTCGAGGAAATAAAATAGCAGCCCCGAGCTCGAAAAAGCGAAAGGGACCCGGATCATCTTCCGTAAGAGCATCCACTGAAGTACGCCATCAGTTCCTTCAATTTCCTCCAGGGGTCCAAGAAGACCGTTATAAATTACTACACACACGAGCCCTCGGCACGGGCAGATGTATCGACTGGGCCGCTTTAGAATAGGTCCATCTGGACAATGACATCTGGGCTCTCTTAACCACTGATCTTTGGGAGCAATTCTTCAACATTAACGAGCCCACATACCTAGAGCTCACTCTGAAGCTTTGTTCAACATTTCAACTTCAAACAGTGATGAGCAATTATGATGATCCAGGCACGATACAATTTCGTCTCGGTGGCACTATATGACAGCTGAACGTGCCGCAATTCAGAGCTACTTTAGGGCTTTATACAGACGAATTCCTAGCAGAGAATGACCTTTCGGAGTTGCATCGCCATATACATTTCAACCCCACCCAATGTTGGCGCAAGATAGCTACCCACTCGTTCGATTATGATCCCAGTCGCTCAAAAGCAATAGCCCTAGCTCCGTCTCTGAGGTATGTACACGCTATTTTGGCTCATACTTTGACAGGTCGACAAGAAAGCACCGGCGTCGTCAATACTCATGACTCCTACTATCTATGGTGCATGTCAGACCGACATGTTGTCGACCTAGCATATTTTATAGCACGAGCTATTCAACACCAGACGGAGCGGCATTGGCGAGGGATTCTATCGATGGGCCCGTATATCACACGGTTGGCTCAACACTTCGGCCTCCTTAACACCGACGACCAGAGATCCTCCCTCACGATAATTGGGCAGATGGCACCTCAAGGCATCCAAACGATGTTGCACATGAGGATGATTAAATAACATCGTAGGACCGACCCTCCTCAGTACCGATTAGCCCTCTCCACTGACTAGGAGGAACCCGTGGACATTACTGACGATGTCCCACAGGTGGCACCAGTCCCGAGCCAGCGACCCTTCCACACAGCACCTTCTTTGTCGGATATCTCTGCATGCCTCACCCAGTTCGAGCAGTACTGTACCCAGCAGTTCACTGACATCGCTCAAAGTTTTGATAGGATCGAGGCCACCCTTCATCAGATATGTAATCACTTCCATATCTCATCACCGACATCTCCGCAGGACCCAGCGGATGATGAGGACCTCTGAGTCCTTTTATTCCCCTTATTTTTAGTTTTCTTTTCTTTATTTTTAGTTCTTATTTTTAATTTTTATTTTTATTAAAACTTGTTGCACTTTAAACTTTTATTTCATCCATGATATCATTGGCTATCTAACATTCGAGTATTGCTAACAAACACTTGATAAACATTCCTCCGAGACATTTAACTGATAACTTTGCATTTCAATTACACACTCCAAATAATGAACAAATTAATAGGAGTAATTCAATACTACATAAGTCATTCTCCTTTCACCTCCGACTCTGGGAAACCATCCAAATTCAGGAAGTTTCACTTCTCCCCTTCTCTTTTGATTGTCTCTTAAATGTTATTATCTATCTTTGTACATTGAGGGCAATGTACAACTTAAGTGTAGGGGGGTGAATAGTTATTTTGAGAAAATGCCTAACTTTCTGCATTATTCTCAAATTCCTGAATTATGCCTTGTTTAGAAGTAATTTCCTCATATTACTAATTAGGATGAAATTTCTGATGATTTATGATTTTTATTAATATGTTTTAGAGTAAGCCATTGTTAATTGTACATTGATGATTAAATTTGAAGAATACTAGAGAATCAAGCATGATAAGTCTAATTTTTCAGAATTAAAATTTTTTAGGTTGTCTACCTGAATCTGAATGTTATCTTGAAATTTGAAATTCACAAGGTTGATATCAAAACACCCATAATTTTTATGAGATTTTGAGCCGTATAGAACATATATTCTTTTTCATGCCCACTTTTTTATTATGAGTGTGTCAACATTGAACTGTTATTCTAGAACTTACCTTGATTATACATGTTAAGACCACACCTATGATTTGATATACATAGATGATAAAGGCACCAAGGAATTTAACCCACTTATTCCACTAAAAAGCCTACCTTCATAATTAACCCCTAGTGAACCCCGTTGATCCTAACAACCCTTTTTTTTACGCACCAGCTAATATTAACTAAAACCCCTTTGTATTTGTTATCACCATTTCTTTTGACTACCCTTATAATCGAGGTTTGATTTGATTAGTTACCTAATTACATAATATTTCAGTAGTTGAATTTATCCTTTATTATTTGATATAAAAAATGGAAGTATATTCATTATTAGTTCTACAATTAAGAGAGTTTACATGTTTAAATTTCAAATCTTGAATAAAAAGCTTGTATTATTAAAATTTTTAATTGATGTAATTATTTAGGATTAGTTCATTTTTCTAGTTAGGTAATCTATCAGGTCAAACTCGATTCTAACCTTCTAATTCAGCCTTTATCCACACCTTTAACCCTAGCCTCGTTACAACCCTGTAAAGACATTTTGATTTGTGTATCATCTCATATTATAAGTGGTGGAGATTTGATTTTCATGCAAACCTATGGGATTAACTTTTCAGGTTTGACTTATGAGTGCTTAACTTTGAACCTTAAACACTTTTTGAGTGATTTGAATGAATCTTTTGTGAGGATGTCAATCCTTATCGGTTTTGAATTAAAGGTAATTATTTAGATCAGGGGAGACACCTACATTTTCGTGTTTCAAATATATGACTTATATTGTTTGAATCTTTGGGACTCTTTAAGTTGAATTATCCATGTATAAATTATCTATGAATTATGATGAGTCATTGTTGATAGGAATTATGAATCATTGAAAGTTCGTTTTAAGTGTAAGTTAAGAATTTTGCTTGAGGACAAGCAAAAGATTAAGTGTGGGGGTATTTGATAAGCCGTAAAAGTAACATATTTTAAGCCCACATTTAGTATACTTTTGGATGATTTATCCCTTGATTTATGTAAAAAGGTGCTCTTAATCCTTTCTTTGCATGTCTTATACTCAGGAAAGCACCCGGGGATAGAAAGAACGAGAAACGGGCCTAAAACGGACCAAATTGGGCCAAAGAGGAAATCGACACGGCCTGGACTTAAGCCCACACGGCCGTGCCTCATTGAGTAATTAGAACGCGGCCTGACCCCGATTCACACGGCTGTGCCTCATTAAAGAAATCTGAACACGGCCTGGCCACGATCCACACGGACATGTGCCATGGCCGTGTCCTTATCGTGGAGAAGAGCAATTCTACTCGGAAAAGGATACTTAGGGGCAAAGAAACCTATTTCAATAGCCTATATAAACCCCCTAAGTGTATCCTTAAGGATGGCGGTTAGCTAGGCCAAGGAGCCGAGCCGAAAAGGTTAGATTTGTGGGAAATCACTCGAAGATAGCCAGTTGATCCATCTCAAGAAGCCGAAATTTTACTCAAGACGGCGGATCTCTCCTTCAATTCCTTCAGGGGGTTTTAGGGATTTCTTATGTTTTGTTTTATCTTTTTTTCTGAGATGTTTTCTTTTATAGATACGAACTAAACCCTTCAGATACCTGAAGGGAATGAAACCTAAGACAGAACTTGTTATTGTTTTTTGAACTATATGATAAATACTTGATTTGTTTTTAATTATGTGTGCTTAATTCTTTTTTTGATATTTCGCGGATATTGATTCAAGTTTGATGTGTTTAGGTGGTGGAGAAAAAGTCTCTACCTATTCATAGATCTAGCATAATTACAGCGGAATTGTTCGCACGCCTAGAGATAGGGTGACGAGATTTTGCCGGATTAGGGTGAAACCTAATATGGGAATCCATAGATCGAGTTAATGCGATTCTAGGGGTTTTAATTAGAAATAGATTTCAATTAATCAACCTAGGGTTAGTCGTTATTCGCTTTGAGAGAGGGTCTAATGTACATTAGGGAGTCCTACGGATCAAGTCAAGTGAATAAATCATCTGGTTCAGTGTTAGATAACAAGCGAAGTCTAGGTGCATTCTTCCTAAGGGTATCGTCTTAATCAACTGAGTTTTTCCAACAGTATTTCCCCAATTCGTTCTTTTTGTCTTTGCATCTTTAACTTAGTAGTTAATTAAAATTAGATTAAATAACAAACATCACTTATTTTAGGCTAGATAATAAAAAGAAAGTTAGTATTAGTACTTTTAGTTCCTTTGGGTTTGACATTCCTGTCTTGCCTAAGCTATACTACTGTTCAATAGGTGCACTTGCCTTAAGTAGTTGTCAGAGTTAGTTTCTAGGTTTGATCATTCTTTTTATAAATTTTAAGACTCGACAATCGCGATCAAATGGTGTTTCTGATGATGCCATCCGTCTTCGGTTCTTTCCTTTTTCTTTGAGGAATAAAGCCAAACAGTGGTTGCATTCTCTTCCACGAGGGTCAATCACTACATGGGATCAGATAACTGAAAAATTTTTATTAAAATATTTTTCGTCGGCCAAAACGGACAAGTTGAAGAATGATATCTCTTCTTTTGTGCAGATGGATTTAGAGACACTTTATGATGCATAGGAGAGATATAAGGATTTGTTGAGAAGATGCCCACACCATGGATTACCCTTGTGGCTACAAGTCCAAACTTTTTACAGCGGTGTGAACCCCTCAACAAGGCAACTAATTGATTCAGCCGCCGGCAGAACTCTAAATAACAAAACTCCTGAAGCGGCCTACGAGTTTATAGAAGAGATGTCACTGAATAACTATCGGTGGCAAGTCACAAGGACAAGGCCAGCCAAAGCAGCCGGAGTTTTCAATCTCGACGCAGTAACCTTACTATCAAATTAGGTAGAGATGTTACATAAAAAATTTGATGGTTTATACGATTCTTCGCAGGCACATCCAGTTATGCAGTGCGACGCAAATAGAGGCGTGGCGAATCCTGAGTACCCACCCTACGGACAGGGCATGGAGAGTGAACAAATGAACTATATGGGTAACAATTTCCGATCTAACACTAACCTTTATAGTAATACTTATAATCCAGGTTGGAAGAACTACCCCAATTTCTCATAGGGTAGTCAAGGAAATCAAAGGCAACAACCATCCCAAAACTTCCAATAACAGCCCTACCCACAGGAAAAGAAGCCGAACCTTGAAGAGATGCTGACAAAATTTATAACAGCCTCAGAAACATGTTTCCAAAATATAGAAACACGTTTCCAGAATACTGAAACAACACTTAAAAATCAACAAGGATCGATTCAAAGGATCGAGAATCAATTAGGGCAACTTGCCAAGCAGATCTCTGAAAGACCACAAGGAAGCCAACCGAGCAACACCGAGACTAACTTATAGGAGCAAATTCAATCCATAATAGCTCAAGATAGTGAAGGGTTAGACGAGCCTAATTTAAGGCAAAAGAATATGGTAGAAGAAGGTAGGGTTGAGGTAAAGCCAAAACCGGTAATCAAAGATTACCAACCTCGCATACCATATCCCGAAGCAATAATGAAAGAAGACACAAAGGAACAGTTCGGTAAGTTTCTTAAACTTTTAAAAAAATTACATATTAACTTACCATTTCTTGAAGCTCTTTCGCAGATGCCAGATTCTAGGAAATTTTTAAAGAAGCTATTGAGAAATAAGCGGAAGATAGACGAGGAATCACATGTGGAACTGAATGCAGTGTGCTAAGCAATGTTGCAAAATAAACTACCATGAAAATTAAAAGATCCAGGAAGTTTTACAATTCCATGCTTAATTGGTAGTTTATCTATTGATAATGGGTTAGCTGATTTAGGGGCAAGCATAAATGTCATGCCTTATAAAATGTTTAAACAACTAGGTCTAGGGAAGCCCAAACAAACTAGGATGAGCATTCAATTAGCTGATAAAACTGTTAGAATTCCTAGGGGTATAATCGAAGATGTACTCCTGAAAATTGATAAATTCGTATTCCCAGTAGACTTTGTCGTTTTAGACATGGATGAGGACAGCACCATCCCCCTAATTTTAGGAAAACCATTTTTAGCAACTGCCAGGACTAAAATTGATGTCGATACGGGTGAACTCATACTGTCTGTAGGTGACGAGACAGTCACTCTTCAAGCTCTCGATTCAGCTAGGACATCAAATAATCAAGGTGAGAAAGTAAATGCTATTGATAACCATTCGGTTAATCCTTCTTTTCAGGAAGCACCACAAAAGAACACAACTGATCCTAAGCCCTGTGCTAAAAAAGAAATAATTCATGAGGAACAAAGGATTCAGATCGATGAACTAGAAGAGTGGAAGATGCATAACAAAGAAAAACTAGGGATACACGAAGCAGAACCAAAGCCACCCTACGAGACAAACAAGTTAAAAATTGGAGATCAGGTACTGATAGAAAAAGTAGACCCACGAATACCTCCCTCTGATCCTAACACAAACAAAGAAATCCCTTTTAAGGTGATCAATGTCTTCCCATACGGAACAACCGAGGTAAGTAACCCTATTTTTGGCACTTTGAAAATAAACGCTACTCGTCTTACACTCTATCATGATAATGGAACTGCTAGCATGAGGAAGGACTTTCAACTCCTCAAACCACCATGAATATGCGAATGAGAGGTAAGTCTAGCTTAAGACTATAAACAAGCGCTTCTCTGGAGGCAACTCGAGCACTAACTCTATTAACTTTTACATTCCTTTTATTTTATTTTTATTTTTTATTTCTACTCTAGCATCTAATTATAAACTAACCAAAAGTACAGATTTTCAAGCCACACGGCCTTGTACGTCGCGCGCCGTGGTAATGTGGATGCACCAAATCTCCGTCTTCGACGTGGCGAGCGATTGCAGTGCAGTCGAACAAATCATATCTTTGATTCACGGACTCCAACTACCACGCCACAGCCGTGCGATGCGGCCGTGACCGACACTGTTAGATTATACACGGGCGTGGAGACCTGAACATGGGCGTGGAAGATGATAAACCGTAATTATAACAAATTTTAATCCCACATTTAATATGCTTTTGGATGATTTAAGCCTTGTTTCATATAAAAAGCTACTCTTAATCCTTTCTTTTCATGTCTTATACCCAGGAAAGCACCCGAGGATGAAAACAACATAAAACGGGACCAAAACGGAGTAAATGGGCCTTAGCATGAAACCGACACGACCTGGCCCAAATCCAACACGGTCGTGCCTCGCCAATCACCTAAAGCACGGCCTGACCCTCGATTTACATGGCCGTGCCTCAAATAAGAAATTCAAACACGGCTTGAAGTCGATCCACACGGGCGTGTGCCATGGCCGTGCCTCTGCCCTGGAACGAGCAATTTCAGTCAAAAAAGGATACTTTGGGAGAAGGAATCGCATTCCAAGGAGCCTATATATATCCCCTAAGTGCCACCATTGAAGGGGGGTCGAGCTAGGCCAAGAAGCCAAGCCAAAAAGGTCAGAATTGTGGGAATCGCTCGAAGTTAGCTAGTTGATCCATCCCAATAAGCCAGAATTATACCCAAGACGATGGAATTCTCCTTCAATTCCTTCAGGGAGTTTTAGGGATTTCTTATGTTTTGTTTTCTCTTTTCTCTTGAGATGTTTTCTTTATTCATTATGAGCTAAACCCCTCAGATACCTTAAGGGGATGAAACCTAGATGAATCTTATTATTTGACTTTTGAATTATATGATAAATACTTAGTTTGTTCTTAATTATGCATGCTTAATCCAAATCTGATGTGCTTAGGTGGAGGAGGAATAGACCTTGCTTAAGAGTAGATCTAGCATAATTAAGCGGAGTTGATCGAACGCCTAGAGATAACGTTACGAAATTTTGTCGGATTAGGGTAAAACCTAATATGGGAATCCATAGATCGATTTACTGCTATTCTAGGGGGGTTATTATAAGAGAACGAGAGTTCCACTAATTAACCTAGGGTTAGACATTATTCGCCTCGAGAGAGGGATTAATATACGTTAAGGAGTCCTACGGATTAAGCTAAGTAAATAAATCATAAGATTCAGGATTAGATAACAAGTGAAGTCTAGGTGGACACCACGGGTAGGCACATGGGCGTGGACCGTATCACTATTTACTTTTATTTTATTTTATTTTTATTTTTTTCATTTTCATTTTTATTTTTATCTTTATTTATTTATTTTCATTTATTTATTGATTGATTTTATTTTCTTTATTATTTTCTTTTTATTATTTATGACATTTAGATTTAGCTTAGGTTACAATAAAATTCGACCGGCTGCTTCGAGGATTCAATTTCAAACGGTTCGAGATGCTTCCCACGTTCACCTCCAATCCTATCCGGTTTCTTTTCATTAACTTCATCCAAAATTCAGGAAGTTTTACATCTCTCCCTATCTTTTGATTGTCTCATTATATTGTCATATTATCTATCTTTGTACATTGAGGGCAATGTACATCTTAAGTGTGGGGGGGTTAACTATAGTATCATTTGAAAATCCTTGAATTATGCCTTATTCTAAAGAAAGTCTCTCATATTATGATTAGAATGAAAATTCCTTTGATTTATGATTTTTATTGACATATTTTAGAGTAAGTCATTGATAATTATGCATTGATGATTAAATTTGAAGGATACTAGAGAATCAAGCATGATAAGTCTATTTTTTTGAAAAAAAAAAAATTTAGGTTGTCTACCTAAATTTGAATATTATCTTGAAGTTTGAAATTTACAAGGTTGACATCAAAATAACCATAATTTTTGTGAGATTTTGAGCTTTACAGAGCATACATTGTTTTCATGCTCACTTTTTGATTATGAGTGTGTCAACATTGATTTGTTATTCTAGAACTTGCATCGATTATACATGTCGAGACCACACCTTTGATTTGATATACAGAGATGATTAAGGCATTTAGGTTTTAACCCACTTACTCCACTAAAAAGCCTACCTTCACAATTAACCCCTAGTGAACCCCGTTGAGCCTAACAACTCTTTTTATTGACTCACCCACTAATATATCCCAAGACCCTTTGTATTTGTTATTACCATCCCTCTAATTACCCTTTTTGTCGAGATTTGATTTTGAGCAGTTACCTAACTATGTTCTATATTCCAGTTGTTAAAGTCATTATTATTTATAGTTTGTTCTAAAAAAAAGAGAGAATATTCATTATTAGTTCTATGATTAAGTGAGCTTACATGTTCAAATTTCCAATCCCTAAGGAAAAAAGCTCGTATTATTAGTTTTCAATTAATGTGATTATTTAAAGATTACTTCATTTTTTTCTAGTTAGGTAATTTATCAGGTCAATCTCGATTCTAACTTTCTAATTCAGCCTTTATCCACACCTTTAACCTTAGCCCCATTACAACCCTAACAAAGACCTTTTGATCTGTTTATCATCTCATTTTACAGTGGTGGAGATTTGATTTTCAGGCAAGCCTATAGGATTAACTTTTCATGTTCGACTTATGAGTGATCTTCTGATTTTGAACCTTAAACACTTTTTGAGTGATTTGAGTGAATCTTTTGTGAGGATGTCAATCCTTGTAGGTTTTGAATTAAAGGTAATTATTTAGATAAAGGGAAACGCCTAGGTTTTCGTGCTACAAATATATGACTTTGATTGTTTGAATCTTTAGGACTCTTTGAATTGAATTATCCATGTATAAATTATCTATGAATTAGGATAAGGCATTGTTGATAGAAATTATGAATCATGGGAAGTTCGTTTTAATTGTAAGTTGAGAATTTTGCTTAAGGACAAACAAAAGCTTAAGTGTGGGGGTATTTGATAAACCGTAATTATAACATATTTTAATCCCACATTTAATATGCTTTTGGATGAATTAAGCCTCGTTCCATATAAAAAGGTTCTCTTAATCCTTTCTTTTCATGTCTTATACCCAAGAAAGCACTCGAGGATGAAAAGAACATAAAATGGGCCCAAAACGGAGTAAATGGACCTTAGCACAAAATCGAAACGGCCTGGCCCAAATCCAAAACGGTCGTGCCTCACCGATCACCTAGAGCACGGCCTGACCCTCGATTTACACGGCCGTGCCTCAAATAAGAAATCCGAACACTACTTGAATTCGATCCACACGGGCGTGTGCCATGGCCGTGCCCCTGCCGCTGGAACAGGCAATTTCAGTCGGAAAAGGATACTTAGGGAGAAAGAATCATATTCCAAGGAGCCTTTATATATCCCCTAAGTGCCACCACTGAAGGGGGGTCGAGCTAGGCCAAGGAGCCAAGCCAGAAAGGTCAAAATTGTGGGAATCGCTCGAAGTTAGCTAGTTGATCCATCCCAAGAAGCCAGAATTATACTCAAGATGGCAGAATTCTCCTTCAATTCCTTCAGGGAGTTTTAGGGATTTCTTATGTTTTGTTTTATCTTTTCTCTTGAGATGTTTTTTTTATTCATTATGAACTAAACCCCTCAGATACCTGAAGGGGATGAAACCTAGATGAATCTTATTATTTGACTTTTGAATTATATGATAAATACTTAGCTTGTTCTTAATTATGCATGCTTAATCCAAATCTGATGTGCTTAGGTGGAGGAGGAATAGACCCTGCGTAAGAGTAGATCTAGAATAATTAAGCGGAGTTGATCGAACGCCTAGAGATAGGGTTACGAGATTTTGCCGGATTATGGTGAAACCTAATATGGGAATCCATAGATCGATTTACGGTTATTTTAGGGGGTTATTATAAAAGAACGAGAGTTCTACTAATTAACCTAGGGTTAGACGTTATTCGCCTCGAGAGAGGGTTTAATATACGTTAGGGAGTCCTACGGATAAAGCTAAGTAAATAAATCATAAGATTCAGGGTTAGATAACAAGTGAAGTCTAGGTGGATTCTTCCCAAGGGTATCATCATGATCAATTGAGTTTTTCTTCAAGTTATTTCCCAATTCGTTCTTTTTGTCTTTGTCCTTAGCTTAGTCGTCGTTAATTTAGATTAAAACAAACTTCACTTTATTTCTAAGGCTAAATAATAAAAAGAAAGTTAGTATTAATACTTTAGTTCCTTTGGTTTCGACAATTCGGTCTTGCCTAAGCTATACTACTGTTCGATAGGCACACTTGCCTTTAATCGTTGTCAGAGTTAGTTTCCAGGTTCGATCATTCTCTTTTATATATTTTTAAGACTCTGATCATAGCGATCAGGAGAAGCGAACAAGGCAAAACATAACTATGCGACACGGCCGTGTGACTTACACGCCCATGGTACATGGGCGTGGGAAAGTACCACCCTAAAATTCTATTTAACCCACCCCTCCTTATTCTCACCTACCCCCCATCTCTTTTCTGTCATCCCATCCTTCAGACCACTCCCCTTCCATACTCTTCCTCTTTAATCCTTCATCTAACTCTTGAACTACACCACATCTATGTCAAAAAAGCGAAAGGACCTAAGCACAGTCTCTCTGTGGTAGACCAATCTACATAAGCTCATGTCGGCAGCTTCATCCACTCGACAAGCCAAGGGTCTTTGAGACCATTTAACTTATATTTTTATTTTCTCGTTTTCTTTATTTTCCTTCTCTTTGACTATCTTATGCTTAAATTAATTTAATTTATTTTATTTTAATACGTTGGTTTTAGGTTCTAAAGGCTGCTTGAGAATCACGGCACTTCGGCCACCGCCACCCCAATACAGCCCTAGAAATCACACCCACCTCGCGAACCATCCAACAATAAGGACTCGTTAATCCATTCATTTTTTCTTTTAGTGTTATTTCAATTTTTACATTAGTTCTCTTTATCTTTCTTGTCTTTAGTTATATATTTAGTTTATTTTAAATGTGTCTTAATATTTCCTGGCTAATTCTCTACGAGCTTCCCAATTTCTTCATCTAGCGCAGAGTTCGGTAGTAGCCACCACACCTCAGGACTCCCAATTCAAGGAAACCATCCAAATTTAGGAAGTTTCACCTCTCCCTTAAATTTCATATACATCTTTGTACATTGAGGGCAATGTACATCTTAAGTGTGGGGGATGAATATTTATTTCGAGAAAGTGCCTAACTTTCTTCATTATTCTCAAATCCCTGAATTATGCCATGAATGATATCTTGTCTTTAAGTAATTTTCTCATATTATGCTTAGAATGAAATTTCCTTTGATTTATGATGTTTGTTGATATGTTTCGGATTAAGTCATTGATAATTGTGCAGTGATGATTTAAATTTTAGGAGACTAGAGAATCAAGCATGATGAGTCTATTTTCAAAATCTAAAATTTTGTTAGGTTGTCTACCTAAATCTAATTATTGCCTTGAAGTTTGAAATTTACAAGGTTGACATCAAATACCCATAATTTTTGTGAGATTTTGAACCTTATAGAGCATATATTCTTTTTCTTGCTCACTTTATTGATTATGAGTGTGTCAATATTGATTTGTTATTCTAGAACTTGCATCGATTATACATGTCGAGACCACACCTTTGAGTTGATATACAGAGATGATAAAGGCACTTAGGATTTAACCCACTTACTCCACTAAAAGCCTACCTTCATAATTAACCCCAAGTGAACCCCGTTTAATCCTAACAACCCTTTTATTGAATCACCTGCTAATATTAACCAAAAACCCTTTGTATTTGTTATCACCATTCTTTTTGACTACCCTTATGTCGAGATTTGATTTGATTAGTTGCCTAACTATTCTATTTATTTCAATCATTAAATTCATCCTTTATATTTGACTTGTTCTTAAAAATAAAAATAAAAAAAATCGAAGTACACTCATTATTAGTTCTGTGATTAGGTGAGCTTATACGTTAAATTCTAATTATTGAAGAAGAAGCTCATATCAGAGTATTATTATTAGTAGTACAAGTTTTCAATTTATGTAATTATTATCAGTTCGATATCTCTAGTTAGGTAATTTGTCAGGTCAATCTCGATTCTAACCCTCTAATTCAGCCTTTATCCAAACCTTTAACTCAAGCCCCGTTACAACCCTGTTGAAGACCTTTTGGTTTGTGTATCATCTCATATTATAGTGGTGGAGATTTGATTTTCATGCAAGCCTATGGGATTAACTCTTCATGTTCGACTTTTGAGTGCTTAATTTTGAACCTTAAACACTTTGAGTGATTTGAGTGAATCTCTTGTGAGGATGTCAACTCTTGTCAAATTCGACTCAGAGCTAATTATTCAGGTAAAGGGAAACGCCTATGTTTTAAAGAAATTACATATTAACTTATTGTTTGTTGAAGCTCTTTCGCATATGCCAAATTCAAGGAAATTTTTAAAAGAGCTTTTGACAAACAAGCAGAAGTTAGACGAAGAGTCGCATGTGGAACTAAATGCAGTGTGCTCAGTAATTTTGCAAAATAAACTACCACAAAAATTAAAAGATCCAGGGAGCTTTACAATTCCATGCTTAATTAGTAGTTTATTTGTTGAATGCTTTAGCTGATTTAGGAGCAAACATAAATGTTATGCCTTATAAAATGTTTAAACAACTAGGTCTAGGGAAACACAAAAAAACTAGGATGAGCATTCAATTAGCTAATAAAACTATTAGAATTCCTAGGGGTATAATTGAAGATGTACTCGTGAAAATTTATAAATTCATATTCCCAATAGATTTTTTCGTTTTAGACATGGATGAGGACAATAATATCCCTTTAATTTTAGGAATACCCTTTTTAGCAACTTCCAGAACTAAAATTGATGTTGGTACAGGTGAACTCATACTTCGTGTAGGTGACGAATCAATCAGTCTTCAGGCTCTTGACTCGTCTAGGACATCAAGTAATCAAGGTGAGAAAATAAATTCTATTAATCACCATTCGGTTAAACCTTCTTTTAAGGAAGCACCACGAAACTACACAATTAAGCCAGATCCTAGACCTTGTACCAACAAGGAAATAACTCATGAGGAACGACGGCTTCAGATCGATGAACTAGACGAGTGGAAGACACATTTCAAAGAGAAACTAGGAATACACGAAGCAAAACCGAAGCAACTCCATGATAAACCTAAGGATGAACCAAACCAATTTAAGATCAGAGATCAGGTACTGTTGACTAAACAGACCCTCAAATCTTCCCCTCTGACCTTAATACAAACGAAGAAATCCCTTTTAAGGTGCTCAATGTCTTCTCATACGGAACAGTCAAGGTAACTAATCCTAAGTTCGGCACTTTTAAGGTAAACACCACTTGACTTAAACTATATATCGAAAACCGAATTGATAGCATGAGAAAGGATTTTCACCTCTTCAAACCACCATGATTATATGAATGAGATGTAAAGCCTAGCTTAAGACTTTAAACAAGCGCTTCTCGGGAGGCAACCCGAGCACTAACTTCACTAATGCCATATTTTCGATTTCTAGCACTTAACTACAAACTAACCAATTTAATAAAGCACAGATTTCCCTACCACACGGCCTTGCACACGGGCGTGGCCGTGTGGACACCACGGATTTTCGTATCGATGTGGCAGAGATAATACGAAACAGGACGAAAAATATCTTCAAGCCACGGGCTCCAACTAGACACCACGGCCGTGTGATACAGCCGTGGTAGACACTGTTTTATCAATATGGGCATGGCGACCTGCACACAGGCATGGGAGAAACGAACGAAACACAACACGGCCGTGCTATACAGTCCTGTGACCCAACACGCCCAAGGTACACGAGAGCGGGAAATCACCAGACCCCTATTTCTATATAAACCCCCTTTTTTACTCACTTCTTTCTTCACCAAACCCCCTTCCTCTCAACCCTAGCCACTATAATTTCTATTCACCATCCTTACTAATATCACTTAATGCCCAAAAGCAAGGCCAACACCACCACTCCCATGTCGAAGAAGCGAAAGGGCTCTAACACAGTCTCTGAAATTGAGCCTAGTAGGATTGGGCCGATTGGGCTTTGGGTTTAGGGGAGTTTAAAATCTTTAAGAATATGAGAATGGTGTTTTTGCAAATTGGATTTATTAGTTAAAGTGGATTTGGAAGGTTACGAGCTTTCTATGAATTCTCGGGTTTAATTGGGCTTTAGGAAAAATTTGAGTGTCATCTTGTTATTTGTGTTGGCTCGGGTATGAATTTTGTGTGTGTTTAGCATAGTCTTGTGAAGGCTTAATTTTATTTATGAAGCTAGAATAATTCCTAGTATTAAGAATTATGTGAAGTGGATTAGGTGAACTTGACACTTAAGTTAATTTAAGTGTTAAATTTAGCACAAGAGGAGTTAGTGGCAAGATGGTTATGGCGCTTGAAGGGTTGCTTGAGGGAAGTGGTTCGAGTTGCATGGATTGCATTTGGAAGACTTTATTTTTATGCATCCTAACATTAAGTGTCGGCCAAGCTCTAATTATAGTAGGTTGGACTTTCAATTTTATGGCAAGTTGAATATTAGTTTAGGAAAGCTTGTATTTTGGGATAATAATCTTAAGATTTATGGAAGGATGGGGGGACAAAGGGCTTGGATGATAGAGAGTGTTTTGGAAACTATTCTAAGGCCATTAGTCCATGAATTTGGACGGTATTAGGGGCTAGGGGGGAGAGTGGCTGAATTTTTGGTTTGGTTGGTAGCTAGTTAGTGCCAAATTTCCCTTTGGTTAGTAATCATTTTCGGCTAGCTTGGTAGGCATTCAACCTTTGCCTTGTGTCAAAACCGAAACTCCTTTGAACCTTACCAATTCTTCTCTTTTGTGCACCTTTTTGCATTTCCTCTTTTATTTTTCTCTTGAAACCGAAACTACATTTGAACTTTGTGCATTTTTTTGCACTTTTATTCTTTGGTAAAATAGGTGTTGGCCGAATCTCTTGATCCCATTTTTCTCTCTTTTCTTTCTTTTGAATATTGTTCAAAATCACAACATTTCTTTTACTTTCTTGGCCGAATCTCTTTCTTCCCCTTTCCTCTTGATTTTTCTTTCATTAGTTGCTAAAGCCGAATCATCCTTCTTCCCTTTTTATTTTTTTTTCTTTTCTTCTTTGCCATACTAATTCTTCATCTCTTTTGAGCCGAATATCAATTGTTTTCTTTCAAAATCATAGTCGAAACTCTCATATCCTATTTGATTTGTCTTGGCCGAATTTCTTCAAGGGTAGGACTTCATTTGGTTTTCTTTAAACGGTTTTGGGAAATAGGTAAGTGTTATGGCCGTTTTTCCTTATTCTTTTTCTAGTTTCTATGTTGTTCCTCTTGTGGACAAAGGCCGAATTTTGGGCAATTGTTGCAAGGTTCTAATCATTCTTAGAAACTGATTTCTTTTAGGCTCCTCAGAACGTTGGAAGCAATCAATCTAAGCCTCGTTTCTTTGTCAATCGTTTTGGGACAAGGTGATTTAGTGCGGTAGATCGGGTCTTCAGATTTTAGTACTTGCGTTAGTGACAGGTGTGTATCTTACACACTTTATAATTTGGTGATATGTATTTATATATATACTAATCGTTTTATTAAAGTGAAATACTATGAGATCTTGATTTGATACCTTGAAGGGTATGTGCAAGGATTCGGGTAAGTCTGTTTCGATATGATGTTAATATATGATTGATTGATATCATGATCTACGATTTAAATATGTTATATGATCATATCAAAGTATGATGGCATGTTTTATACTATTAATACATTAGTTTGGGAACATGAGTGGAGGGGGAAGAATTTGATATCCGTGTCTTTGGACAACAGAGGTTTGGCACCTCTAGTGATTTGGTATCACATTTGTGTCTTTGGGACACCAGAGGTTTGGCACCTCATAGCGACTCGTCCCTGTGGATTAACACCACCGTGGGTTGGCCCCACTTTTGAGATATGGGATTGTCGCCAGTGATTTGGTATCACACGTGGGTTGGCCCCATAACTTGATTATTCGTGACTTTGGTCACCAGTGATTTGGTATCACATTTGTGTCTTTGGGACACCAGAGGTTTGGCACCTCATAGCGACTCGTCCCTGTGGATTAACACCACCGTGGGTTGGCCCCACTTTTGAGATATGGGATCGTCGCCAGTGATTTGGTATCACACGTGGGTTGGCCCCACAGATGGATTTTTCATGACTTTGAGTCTCCAGTGATTTGGTATCACATTTTTGGATATCGTGACTTTGGATCACCAGTGGTTTGGCACCACCAGTGGTTTGGTACCACACGGGGTAGTAAAGGTGTTATGGATGGCTAGGTTGGGTGCATAATATATATATTGCTTGATTATAAATTGTGTAAGAATTTTTGCATTATCCGTGAGAGGGATTATGCACTGAGTCTTGGTGACTCACCTTCTCCCTTATCATTTCAGGTGATTCGTGAGATCGCGGATAAGGAGCCGGATGAGCTCGAGGAGGACATGCAATAAAATTTGGTTTTACATGATTTGTAATAAGGCCTCTTTAATTATGTTTTTGGATTATTTATATGCTTTGGATTTATTTTAAATATGGCTTATAAATTATATGGTTGATATAATAATTTGAGCACCAAGTTTTCTAAACTACAAAACGCGATGGTTTTTAAAACGTTACCATCGGGTAACATAAATAAATTTTCAGTTTTAACTTATTAAACATCTGATTTCTACAAATATAAAATTACAAAAAGTTTTTCACAAAAATTTAATCGTTAACTCTATTTTCTTTGAAACGTTTTCCTTCGTGGCATGCCAGATTCGGTCATGGCGTATTGACCGGGTTTGGGGTGTTACACAGTCTCCCCATGTGAGACCGATTTAAATGAGTTCATGCTGGCCGCTTCATTAATTCACCGAGCCAAGGATATTAGAGTCCATTTAGTTTTTCTTTGTCTTTTCTCTTCTCCTTTATTTTCCTCCCCTTTATCTTCCTTGTCTTTAATTTTTATTCTTACATTTTGTTTTCTTTGATTTAGATTCTAAAGGCTGTTAGGGAATCACCACACCACGCCCTTAGGAATCACACCCATCTCGCGAACTATCTAACGATAAGGACTTTTCAGTCCATTAATCTTTTCTTTTAATTTTATTTTACTTCTTACACTCTTTCTTTTTATCTTTCTTTTCTTTAAATATATTATTAGTATATTTTGAATTATTCTTATTATTTCCTGGCTAATTCTTCACGAGTTTCCCAGTTTCTTCATCTAACGCGGAGATTGTTGGTGGCCACCATACCACCACCAAAGACGCCTCCTCCAACTTATCTTTCACCTCCAAATCGAATTTCTACACTCCCAACTCAAGGAATCCATCCAAAATTTAGGAAGTTTCACTTCTCCCTATCTCTTATGATTTCATATATATCTTTGTACATTGAGGGCAGTGTACATCTTAAGTGTGGAGGGTGAATTTTATTTTGAAAAGTTCCTAACTTTTTGCATTATTCTCAAATCCCTGAATGATATCTTGTCTTTAAGTAATTTTCTCATATTACTATTAGAATGAAATTTCCTTTTATTCATGATTTTTATTGATATGTTTTGGATTAAGTCATTGATAATTGTGCAGTGATGATTTAAACTTTAGGAGACTAGAGAATCAAGCATGATGATTCTATTTTCAAAAATTAAAAAAAAAATTAGGTTGTCTACCTGAATCTAATTATTACCTTGAAGTTTGAAATTTACAAAGTTGATATAAAAAAATCCATAATTTTTTGTGAGATTTTGAGCCTTTTAAAGCATATATCTTTTCGTGCTCACTTTATTGATTATGAGTGTGTCAAAATTGAATTGTTATTCTAGAACTTGCTTCGATTATACATGTCAAGACCACATCATTGATTTGATATACAGAGATGATAAAGGCAATTAAGATTTAACCCACTTACTCCACCAAAAGCCTACCCTCACAGTTAACCCCTATTGAACCCCTTTGATCTTAACAAACCGTTTATTGACTCACCCACTAATATTAACCCAAAACCCATCTTGTATTTGTTGTCACAATTTCCCTTGACTACCCTTATATCGAGATTTGATTTGATCAGTTGCCTAACTACATTCGTTATTTCAATTGTTAAAATCTATTTACTTGATTTGTTCTTAAAAAAAAAAGAAGTATATTCATTATTAGTTCTATGTTAATTGAGCTTATACATTTAAATTCCACATCTTGAAAAGAAGCTCGTGTTATGAAATTTTAAGTTGATGTAATTATTCGAGTCTTAGTTCATCTCTCTAAGTTAGGTAATTTGTTAATTCAATCTCGATCCTAACCCTTTAATTCAGCCTTTATCCACATTTTTAACCAAAACCCCATTACAACCCTTAAAAGACCTTTTGATCTGTGTATCATTTCATTATATAGTGGTGGAGATTTGATTTTCATGCAATCCTATGGGATTAACTTTTCATGTTTGGCTTTTGAGTGCTTAATTTTGAACCTTAAACACTTTTGAGTGATTTGAGTGAATCTTTAGTGAGGATGTCAACTCTTATCGATTTTGAATTAAAGGTGATTATTTAGGTAAGGGGAAACACCTATGTTTTCGTGCTATAAAAACTATGACTTCGACTGTTTGAATTTTCAGGACTCTTTTACTTAAATTATCAATGTATAAATTATCTATGAATTATGATGAAACACTATTGATGAATATTATGAGTTGAGGAAATTTAATTTTAATTGTGAGTTGAGAATTTTGCTTGAGGACAAGCAAATGCTTAAGTGTGGGGGTATTTGATAAATCGTAATATATACATATTTTAATCCCACATTTAGCATACTTTTGGATGATTTATCCCCTGAATTATGGAATTTGATGCTCCTAATCATTTAATTTCATGTTTTATACTTAGGAGAGCACCGGAGGATAAAAAGAACGAGAAACAAGCCAAGAACAGAAAAAATGGGCCGAAGTACGAAATCCTCACGGCCTGGAGAAATCCACACGGCCATGCTTCTTTAAGCAGACTCGAACACGGCCTGAACTTGATTTACACGAGCGTGCCACACGGACGTGTCCTTGCCGTGACCTGTTTTAATTCCACTCGGATTAGGATAATTAGGGGAAAAGAAAGACATTCTGAAAGCCTATATAAACACCCTAAGTGTGACCTAAAGGGGGGCATTCAGGTAGGCCAAGGAGCCAAGCCAAAGAGGCCGATTTGTGGAATTCACTCGAAGACAGCCAGTTGATTCATCTCAAGAAGCCAGAATCATACTCAAGACAGAAGATCTTTCCTTCAATTTCCTTCAGGGGGTTTTAAGGTTTTTCTTATGTTTTGTTTTATACTTTCTTCTGAGATGTATTCTTATATAAACATAAACTAAAACCCTCAAATACCTGAGGGGGATGAAATCTAAGACTGATCTTGTTATTGTTTTCTGAACTATATGATAAATACTTGATTTGTTCTTAACTATGTGTTCTTAATTCTTGTTTTGATATTTCAGGATATTGATTCAAGTATTGATTTGCTTAGGCAGTGGAGGAATATTCCCTGTTTAAGAGTAGATCTAGCATAGTTAAGCAGAGTTGATCGCAACCCTAGAGATAGGATAACGAAAATCTACCGGATTAGGGTCAAACCTAATATGGGAGTCCATAGATCGAGTTAATGCAATTCTAGGGGTTTTAATTAGAAAGAGATTTCAATTAATCAACCTAGGGTTAGACGTTAGTAGCCTTGAGATAGGTATTAATATAAATTAGGGAATCCTACGGATCAAGTCAAGTGAATAAATCGTCTGGTTTAGAGTTAGATAACAAATGAAGTCTTGGTGGATTCTTCCTCGGGTATTGTCTTAATCAATTGGTTTTTTCTAAAAGTATTTCCTCAATTCATTCTCTTTGCCTTAGCATCTTTAGCTTATTAATTAGTTAGTTTTAGATTAAATAACTATTTCCTTAATTCTTAGGCTAAATAATAAAAAGATAGTAATTACTAGTACTCTTGGTCCTTGAGGATACGATACTTCTGGTCTTGCCACAACTATACTACCAAACGATAGGTGCACTTGCCTCAATCGTTGTCACAGTTAGTTTCTAGGCTCGATCATTCATTATATAAATTTTAAGACTTTCAGACACGATCAGTCGTCCTAAGATTAGAGGTACGTCGCTATCCTCATCCATGTCTAAAACAACAAAATCAACTGAGAATATGAATTTATCAATTTTTACAAGAATATCTTCAATAATACCCCAAGGAAATCTAATGGTTCTATCCACTGATTGAATACGCATCCTAGTTTGTTTGGGTTTCCCAAGACTTAATTGTTTAAACATTTTATAGGGCATGACATTAATACTAGCCGCTAAATCAGTGATGACGTCACGAACTAACTAAAATACGACAAAGGCAAGCGCACCTATTGAATGGTAGTATAGCTTTGGTGAGTCAGGAATATCATATCCACGAGGACTAAAAGTACTAGTGGTTACTATGTTTTTATTATCTAGCCGAATAAATTGAAGTGATTTATTTTAGCCTAATCTTAACTAATCTAATTACTAAGACGAAATAGAGAATAAAGTAGGAAAATATTTAAAGAAAACTGATGAAAGAGACAATACCCAGGAAAGAATCCACCTAGACTTCACTTATTATTCTAAATCTGAATTAAACGATTTATTCACTTGTCTTGATCCGTAGAAATCCCTAACTTATGTTAATATCTCTTTCGAGAATAAAAACAACTGACTATAAGTTGATTAATTGAAATCCTTTCTAATTAAAACCCCTATTGTCGCATTAACTCGATTTATGGATTCCCCTATTAGATTTGACTCTAATCCGGTAGATTTATGTCGTCTTATTTCTAGGATTACCTGCAAATCCACTCAATTATGCCATATCTACTCTTAAAAAAAACTTTTGCTCCACTGAATAAACACATCAATCATGAACTAATATCCTGAAAACATTAAAACATGAAGTAAGAATACATAATTGAGATCAAGAACAAATATTTATCATGTAATTCAGAAAAAATCAAATAATAAGGTCCGCCTTAGGATTCATCCTTCCTAGGTATTTAGGAAATTTAGTTCATACTTGTGGAGGAAAACATCTCAAAATTAGGAAAACAACAAACCATAAAGAAACCCAAAAACTTCGAGAGAAATTGAATGGAAATCTTCAGTCTTGAAGGAGATCCTACTTCTGAGTTGAATCTGTTGGCGTTTTTTGAGTCTTTTCTTTATTCAGATCTGTATCCTCCTTTAGGTCTTCTTCTAATACGTATTTATAAACTTTAGAATGCTCAGAAACCCTAAAAATTAGGTTTTTTTGCGTAACAGGGAAGCAGGATGCGAAATCGACACGGGCTAACACATGGGTGTGTGGCCACCCCGTGTGGCTCACATGGGCTTGTAGCCAGCCCGTGTGGAATTGCCCAGGCCATGTCGATATTGGAAACAGCTCTTTTTGCCTGATTTTGGCTCATTTTTTGCTCCCTTATGCTCACCTAAGTATAGAAACATGAATTTAAAGGATTAGGAGCATTAAATTCACTAATTCACATAATAAATCATCGAAAAACACATCAAGAATGGGATTAAAAACATGTTACTTTTATGGCTTATCAATCAGCAAAAACACTATTAACATTTAAACTACCAATTAAATAAGGAATAGTAAAACTCCATTGATCTTTCAATTTGTTAGGTAGTTTATTTTGCAAAATGGCTGAGCAAACTGCATTTAGCTTCACATGCGACGAATCATCCAACTTCCGTTTGTTTGCCAAAAGCTCCTTTAAAAATTTAACGAAATTGGGTATCAGCGAAAGAGCTTCAATAAACGGTAAGTTAACATGTAACTTTTTCAAAAGTTTTAAAAATTTACCAAATTGTTCGTTTGTATGGTTTTTCTTTGTTCTATTCGGATATGGCAAACGAGGTTTATATTCTTTACTGACTCTAGGTTGATTAATTGAAATCTTTTTCTAATTAAAACCCCTATTGTCCCATTAACTCGATCTATGGATTCCCCTATTAGATTTGACTTTAATCCAGTAGATTTATGTTGTCCTATTTCTAGGATTGCATGCAACTCCACTCAATTATGCTAGATCTACTATTAAACAGGGACTTTTGCTCCACTAAAATAAGCACACTAAGCATGAATTAATAATATCCTAAAAATATTAAAACACGAAATAAGCATACATAATTGAGAACAAGAATCAAGTATTTATCATGTAATTCAGAAATCAAATAATAAGATTTATATAGGTTTCATCTTCCCTAGGTATCTAGGGAATTTAGTTCATAATCTGGAATAACATCATCTCAAAGTTAGAAAAACAATAAGACATAAAGAAACCCAATAAAACTTCTAAAGAAATTGAACGGAGATCTTCAATCTTGAAGGAGATCCACTTCTGAAATGAATCTGATGGCATTCTTCGAGTCTTTTCTTCGTTCTTCCCTGCGTACCCCTCTAGGTCCTCTTCTACTATGTATTTATAAACTTTAGAATGCTCAAAATCTCTAAAAATTGGCTTTTTCTACGTAAAAGAGAAAAGGGGTGTGAAATCAACACGGGCTGGCACATGGCATGTGGCCAGCCAGTGTGGAAATGCCCAGGCCTTGTGGTTCCTGAACATAACTCTTTTTGTCTGATTTTGGCCCGTTTTTCGCTCCTTTCACTTCATTGTGCTCACCTAAGTATAGAAACATGAATTTAAAGGATTAGGAGCATCAAATTCACTAATTTACATAATAAATCATCAAAAAAACATGTCAAGAATGGGATTAAAAACATGTTACTTTTATGGTTTATCAGTGAATTCAATTAAGTCTTTTTCTTGTACTTTTTATGTTTTTGAGGTAATGGGAGTTTGATTTAGCTAGCCCATGTACTAATTTGTAAAACTATTTTAAAGTTTTTGAAAGTTGGCATTATTAGGAATTGAATGATTTAGGTGTCAAATTGTTAGAAATTAAGCTTAATATATGAAAAGGACTAAATTGTAAAGCTTAATTGTTAATTTCATATATTATGAACCAAATTGAATAAAATGAAAAACTATCAAGAATTGTTGGTAGGGATAAAAAATACAAAGTCTCTAATGAGTTTTGGTGAAATCAAATTTAAATTCGAGGCTCTAAATTGAAAGTTATGCTTGTTCCGATTTTAGGGACTAAATTGAATAAATTTTAAATGTATGAGATTTAGTATTTAATTCTGATTTGGCTGGAATTTGATATTGTATTATTACTGAACTATTATTCGTAGCTAAAGATGATGCAGATTGTCGAGAGAGAAAGGAAATGCGAGAGCCAACGAGTGACGCAAGATTTCAGCTTGTATTTCTATGACCGAAGACCAATCTAGTTACTGCATATTCATACATTTTTCATTATATAATATTTAGATGACTTATTAATTGTTATTGAGTTGAATTACTATGACTGAAATTAAATATCGAGATAGAGACTAAATTGAATAGAATAGAAAGTTGTATGACTTAACTGACATAGGAAAGTGATATGAAATTAAGTTGAATTATGTTATGGTATATGATATATTGATGTTGAATTGAGAATGATGGGATGTGAATTGAATTGTGTGATGAAATTGGAAATTGGTTACTCTATTAACTGTACAGGTCTATACTTCGTGTAACACCCCTAACCCGTATCCGTTGCTGGATTAGGGTTATGAGGTATTACCGGACGAACGGAAACTTTTACGGATATTTGATAAACCATAAAAGTTACATATTTTAATCCCACATTTAGCATACTTTTAGATGATTTATCCCTTGATTTATGTAAAAGGGTGCTCTTAATCATTTCTTTGCATGTCTTATACTCAGGAAAGCACCCGAGGATAGAAAGAACAAGAAACGGATCTAAAACAGACCAAATTGGGCCAAAGAGGAAATCGACACGGCCTAGACTTAAGCCCACACGGCCGTGCCTCATTGAACAACTAAAACACAGCCTAACCACGATTCACACGGTCGCGTCTCATTAAAGAAATCCGAACACGGCCTGACCACGATTCACACGGGCGTGTGCCATGTCCGTGTCCCTGTCGTGGAGAAGAGCAATTCTACTCGAAAAAGGATACTTAGGGGCAAAGAAACCTATTTCAAAAGCCTATATAAACCCCCTAACTATATCCTTAAAGAGGGCGGTTAGCTAGGCCAAGGAGCCGAGCCGAAAATGTTAGAATTTGTGGGAAATCACTCTAAGATAGCCAGTTGATCTATCTCAAGAAACTGAAATTCTACTCAAGACGGAGGATCTCTCCTTCAATTCCTTCAGGGATTTTTAGGGATTTCTTATGTTTTGTTTTATCTTTTCTTCTGAGATGTTTTTTTTTTTTATAGTTATGAACTAAACCCTTCAGATACCTGAAGGGGATGAAACCTAAGACGGATCTTGTTATTGTTTTCTGAACTATATGATAAATACTTGATTTGTTCTTAATTATGTGTGCTTAATTCTTGTGTTGATATTTCCAGGATATTGATTCAAGTATGATGTGCTTAGGTGGTGGAGCAAAAGTCCCTGCTTAAAAGTAGATCTAGCATAACTAAGCGGAATTGATCGCACGCCTAGAGATAGGGTGACGAGATTTTGCCGGATTAGGGTGAAACCTAATATGGGAGTCTATATATCGAGTTAATGCGATTCTAGGGGTTTTAATTAGAAATAGATTTCAATTAATCAACCTACAGTTAGACGTTATTCGCCTCGAGAGAGGGTTTAATATAAATTAGGGAATCTTACGGATCAAGTCAAGTGAATACATCGTCTGGTTCAGTGTTAGATAACAAGTGAAGTCTAGGTGGATTCTTCCTAAGGGTATCGTCTTAATCAACTGAGTTTTTCCAACAGTATTTCCCCAATTCATTCTTTTTGTCTTTGCGCCTTTAGCTTAGTAGTTAATTAAAATTAGATTAAACAACAACTTCACTTATTTTAGGCTAGATAATAAAAAGAAATTTAGTATTTGTACTTTTAGTTCCTTTGGGTTCGACAATCCGGTCTTGCTTAAGCTATACTACCGTTCGATAGGTGCACTTGCCTTAAGAAGTCGTCAGAGTTAGTTTCTAGGTTCGATCATTCTCTTTTTATAAATTTTAAGACTCGACGCCACGATAAATATTTCATAACACAATTCATCCAATGCAATCACATTGTCCCTTGAATAGATCAACGGGACCTTAAGCATACTTTAGATTAGGGTCGGGACTAAGCCGAACACATACGAAAATTCTCGAAATTTAAAACTTTTTCAAAGTTACAGAGGTCACACGCCTGTGTAGTCAGATTATGGTAGGAAATATATTATATTTTTGCATTTAAAAACATGACTTAAGTTTTTTTTCCTCATTGCTTTTAAAGACTGCTTTTGAACCCAAACATAAAAGTACTTCTTTTAGCTTTCATGTTTAGGAAAATCACTTTTAGAGTCAAATGATATTTTTAACCCTTATTTATATAATCCATTGTATTTTATGTAATATTTATATTACTTATACAATTATTTCCCTATTAAAATTTATCTCAAATATATAACATTATATATTTAAAATATAACTTACATATTCAAATAAAATTTTACAAATAATTAATATTAATTGCTTAAATTTTTTGAAATTTATATTTCATATATATAAATATTAATAATGAATTATAATAAATTATTTTTTTATATTCTTACTAAAATATCATAATATTATTGAATATGAACATTATTTAAATGCATATTTTATTTTATAACATCATATTTAAAATTTATATTTTATTTTTTTAAAACATTTTTTACTAAACACTTAAAATTTAAACTAAACTTTAAATAAACAGTTTTACACAACACTCTTCAAAAACACTTCTAAAATGTAATGAGAAATTAACCCTTAGCATGAGACATGGTTCAAGGAGTGACAAATTGATCCTTACGGCACTATCCTCACCATACATATGCTCAACACCATAGACAACTATCTACTAAATTCAATATTTTTTAAACCAGACCAAGTTGAATTGATCAGGCCACCAATTCGTTATCTTAACGATTGAATTAAAAAAATTATTAAAATTTTGAGAAATTAAAAATTTGAGTTCAACAACCAGTTTAACCAATTCAAAGTCCCATTCCAAATCAATATATTGATCAATTTTTTATTTAATTGGCCGATCTGATTCGGTTCAAACACAGTCCCACCACTATTAATCATTGTTCTTAGCAATAATAAATACTGGGATTTTTTTTTTCTCCACCCAAACTGGTCTCTGCTAAACATAGAGAACTTTAAAAAAAAAAAAAAAAAAAACAGAACTGAAAAAGAATGGAAAAGGAAGGTGACTGCAGGCCACATAAAAATGGGTGTTACAAAGAAGCAAACGCAGAGCAGATGAGAGAAACATAAAGGAAGGTGCGTGAAGGCCACGTAGAAATGGTGTTACAATGAAGCAAACGCATAGCAGATGACAGAAACATATGTGCTACTTCGGCCCATTTAGTTGGACCAGGACCCCAACTGACGTTGCAGTATGTCAAAGTCCTGAATTTTTGTGCGATTGGGCTAGGCCACTTGCAACGAGGAGCGAGAACCATTGTCCACATTCCACAGACATGTGGCAACCATAGCTTCATACGTGCCTTATCTTCTTGCTACGGTGGTCGATAGAACTTTGTTCACTCATCTCCATAATAAGGGATGGAAAACACACGCCATCCGTCTCACCACTAAACCCCAACTATTGTTTATCATGGCTTCCTCAACTTTCTCCCCTGCAGCTCCTTCGCAGGTGTTTCCCAAAACGTTTCATTACTTTAAATTACTCTGTAAATTATTCCTTCAAGACTTTTTACTGAAGGTCTTTCTTTTGTGTGTGTGTGTTCTTGTATGAAACAGCTATGCTCCGGCAAGAGTGGCATGTTCTGCCCATCAAGAGCGTTTCTTATGAAACCAACGAGAACCCATATGATCAAAAACGAAAAGGGAATGAGGATCACATGCCAGGCCACTAGCATCCCTGCTGATAGAGTGCCAGACATGGGCAAGAGGCAGCTCATGAATCTGCTTCTGTTGGGGGCTATTTCACTCCCCTCAGGTTTCATGTTGGTTCCTTATGCAGCCTTCTTTGTCCCATCTGGGTAACTTATCCTCCTCTTTCCTTGTTCAGTTCCTAATCAAGTATCGAGATCTGAGGGTGCTAAATGATGCATCTAATTCTTATAGGCAGAACAACATGATCGTGGTTAAGTATGACCACAAGCATGAAATTGGTCAAGTATTATGTTATCTCCAATATGATGGTAGTAAATATAGAATTGATCCTTTATTTTATCAATTATAAGCAGGTTCTGAAACCATGGAAAAATAGTTATTCAACTTACTGTCATCAAATATTAAAATTATAAACCATGTTATTTTCCCTAATTAAGTGGTTGATGAATTTTCATTTAAAAGATTTGGCTTTACTTGATAGGTTATCTCATTATCATTTATCACTGTTTATATTAAACCTTTATTACCAGGGGACGGGGTACCGGTGGTGGCACCGTTGCCAAGGACGCAATCGGAAATGATGTAATTGCTGAAGAATGGCTCAAGACTCATGGCCCTGGGGACCGAACCCTGACTCAAGGATTGAAGGTAAGTACACATGGTGTTAATTACAGTTTGTTCTAATTGAATGTTTCAGACCATCCTAAGAGCATTCAACATGAAATCTCGAAGAGCTCTGGTTTCTTCTAGGAAATTGTTTGCCATGTAAGTTCTTACAATGCAAAGTTTTGGCGGTCAACAGTGACTTATGAGCTATGCTTGCCATTTGTTGAGCTCAATCTTTTTTTATGTTTAGGTTATTTGTCTCTTGCTAATGTTAGGCATGAGAAAGCATTAACGAGAGCAGTAGCAGTAACTGCATTATGAAAGTTGATATAACAAATGGATTTTGTTTATTTTCAGGGAGACCCAACCTACCTAGTGGTAGAGAAAGACAGAACTCTTGCAACATATGGTATAAATGCTGTGTGCACACACCTTGGGTGTGTTGTTCCGTGGAATCAAGCCGAGAACAAGTTCATATGCCCCTGCCATGGATCCCAATACAACGATCAAGGAAGAGTTGTGAGAGGACCTGCCCCCTTGGTGAGTCTGATTGACAGCTAAGTTATACATTTTTGGTTGTTTCACTCATCAACATTAGGAAAATCTCATCAGGCCATAAACCACTTGGAAAAATAACGTAAATGCTCTTCTTTATTAAAGAATCTTAGAATAGGTGAATCCCTCATGATTCATTGCCAAACAAACACATATGCATTTAGTATTGTATTTAAAAGTTTAGGCATCCAATTTTTTTGTGCTCAGAATATGTTTTGGTATCATTTTGTTATAGTTTCTTTATTTATTTATTTTTATATAATCTAATTGTTTATAATAATGAGTTAATGGGCAACTTTATTGTGTGATCGAACAGTCCTTGGCATTGGCACACGCTGGTGTTGAAGACGGGAAGGTAGTATTTGTTCCATGGGTGGAAACAGATTTCAGAACCGGTGACGCTCCATGGTGGTCTTAAATATCTCCACAACCATTGGCTCAGGCTGTTTGTTGGGTTATATTTGAGATTTATTCAGCCAGTATGTTTTGTAGCGTTTCTAAAGATAGGTTGCAAGACCTTATTTCCAATTTAGAATTGGTACAAAGTATTCTTGTTGTATTAAAAATTTATATACAGGATAATTATTTGATACACTAGTTGTGAAAAGTATTTCACAAGCAGTGTTGAGATTTATCACATGTGGCAAAATCTCATTAACTTCCCTTGTATTTACACTTTAATTCCTTGGTTTAATATCATTAAGCTTTGTTTCATTTCGCTTGTTAAAAATCATATCTTTGATATTTCTATTCTAACTACCTTGTTGCCATTGTTGTGTTATCCAAGCTTTTCCAAGAAAGCTTAAGTTTTATTCACTTTTCTTTGAATTTAAGTTACTGCACTTTTCATTTGAACTTTTCATTTGAATATTTATTGTTTCTGTGTTTAGAGGTGAGTATGAATGGCTTAATCTTAGGTGGTTGGTTGATGGGGATGTTGGGTAGTTTATTTTTAGGTTTAGAGACTAAATCAAATAAAATCCCTAAGGGAAAATTTAGATAAGTGAGATCGAGAGGAGATCTTATCGAGCACCAATTCGATCGTCTCAAGTTAGTTTGCTAAGGTCGAGAGATAGGCTAAACTAATTTGTCTAATTTGGTAAATTTGAGGCCGAAATGGAAAATTGAGCCAATTTAGGAGCATTAGCAATTTAGATCCTTGATTCAAAGGTTAACCAACAACATGAAAATCAGCCAAATGTTGTCTATTTTCAAATTTGCCAGTTTCATAATTTTCGTGATTTTCAATTTGGTCCTTTTTTGTTTTTAGATAATTAGTTAGTTTAATTCGCCCTCAATTATGATTTCTCGTAATATGACACTTAGTGAGTAGTTAGCTAGACTCCCAAATTGCATACTATAGATTAGAATTGCTTAGTCATTGAACTCTCTTAGGTTCAATCTTTGGAACACTCAGGTGTTCTATTGTAACACTGAAAATATTGCAACTGACCTGTCATACTTGGAGAACACCGCACGTAGATTGATTATTTTAGTGTTGGTTCTTGATAACTCATTTGTGACTAAATGAGTTTATAATTAATAAGCGAAAAGATAAAACTTAATTATAAATCATTTGAGCCTCAACTATATATGTCCAATCAGTTCTCCCGATAGCCTGTTGAAACTAGAAATGAATTGCATGTTAAATAGAAATGAACAGAATGAATAGAAAAAGAAAAATGATAAATATTTAGGAATGATTATGGTTTTCTCCGAAATGGAGAAATAGAATCATTTGGAAATGAATGTTGGTTTCCAAAAATGAAAATGGAAATGGAAATGGAAACTTGCAATCTTATATAGGATTACTTAAAAATGATGGAAGGATGGATTTATGTTTTTGAACTGTTTTGAAGCTCGAAAATGAAAATAAATTATTCGGTCATGGTAAACATGTGAGTTGTGACATATTGAATGAATTTCTCAAAATTTTACTAGGGGTAAAATCATCAAAATTTTATAGGGGGTAAAATTTTCAAAATTTTACTCAAGTAAAATTTGGGTGAGAAAATTATTTAATATGTAGGTATTAAAGTTTATTTTGGGAAATAGAAAAATTTAATCAGGTTGAATCATATTACAGAGTACTAGGTTAAAAAGGTCGAGGAAGTACTCGTAATTGGACCCAATGTGAGAGAGACCCAAAACCCCTCATGTAAAGAGGTGGGACGACAAAACCCTAATATCATTAACTAAGGTTGCCACCCCTTATATACTAGGATATCGTTTTTCTAATGGAAATAAACTTTTACAATTCTACAAGGATTCTGCCTTCTTTTCTTATAAATAGATGACACCGATATAACTATGAGCACAGCTTTTCAGATATTGTTACTTTGCTAAAAAACAGAGAGAATTTATTCTCAACTTATAAGCATATTTTCAGAATAACAATTTCAACGGTTTCCATTAAAAAAGAAAGAACCTAAAGGAGAACTTTTTCTAGTTCTGTGTTTTGATTCATTTGGTTCGAGCCCACACTCGAAGTATTTTCGTAGTACGAGAATAGAGGAGAAAATCGTTTGGTTGAAAGTCGGAAAACATTAAGGATCCACTTATCCAAAAACACAGGTGCGAATTCCGTTAAGGTTTATTGCTATAAATATCACAAACCAAGTCGGTTTTCAAAATTTTTATTTTTCACTGTGCAAGAAATTATTTTCAAACTGGGACTTTTCCAACAATATAATCCAACCTCCAGGTTTCAAGCAACATCGGGCTTTATTGTTTGCAAACTCAACAAAGCCATTTATTGTTTACAACAAGCAGCACGAAATTGGTTTCTCAAGGTTCAACAATTCCTTCAAAGACTTGGCTTTATCTCCTCCAAAGTCGATTCATCCGTATTCATTCCTCAACATGGGTCAGATGTTACCTATATTATAGTTTATGTTGATGATATATTACTCACTGGAAGCACGCCACAAATGCTTGATTTGATTGTTCAACAACTTCATCAATAATTCACCTTGAAAGATCTTGGCTTATTACAATATTTTCTTGGTATTGAGGTAAAAAAATATTGGCCAGGGGCTTTTACTTAATCAACAAAAATATACTGTTGACATGCTTACCAAGGCAGCCATGACAGACTCCCAGCCAGTTCCTATTATGATCGTTGGACACAAACTAACCAAAGATGATGAAGCACTCCTTCCTAATCCTTCAGGCTATCAAAGCATAGTTGGATCGCTTCAATACCTATGTCATTCACAACCAGACATTTCATTCAGTGTTAACAAAGTGGCAGAATATATGCATGAACCACGAGAGCCTCATTGGATTACCGTAAAAAGAATCCTACGATACTTGAAAATCTAGAATATGAACTTATGTTTTCTCCAAGTAAATTACTTTCTCTGGCTGCTTATTACGATGCTGACTAGGGTAGTGATGCTGATGACCAACATTCCATATCTGGTTACTGTGTCTTTCTTCAATCTGAAATCATTTATTGGAGGTCCCAAAAACAATGATTTGTTTCTAGATCTACAACCAAGGCAGGGTATAAAAGCCTTGTTGACACTACATTTGAAATCATCTAGCTTCAGTCTTTGTCGAAAGATTTTGGTGTCACTTTTCTCGATCCACCTAAAATTTGGTGTGATAATTCAAGCATTGTCACTATGGCAACTAATCTGATTCTCCATTCGAAGACTAAACATGTTGATTTGGATCTCCATTTTGTGAGGAAAAGGTGTTTAATAACCAGTTTCATGTTGGTTGTCCTCTGATAGATAGTTAGTAATTCTGTTAGAGTTTGTTAAATGTGGTTAGCACAAGCAGTTAGCTATGAAGTGCTATAAAACAATGAACAGAGAACAAATGTAGAAAAAGATTCATTTAAAATAGAAATCAATTCTTTACCTTCTGCAATCTAATTAGCAGTTTTTACTAAAACTCTCTTCAAGAAACTTAGATCTAGTTATTAACTATACCTCTCATCCTGGTATCAGTCGCCTGGTAGTCTTGGTCATGACCACTGCACAATTTCCCGAGTCTGGTTTCGTTGAGCCTGCTGAGTCTCCCTTCACTGGCGACTGACTTGTTAATTCATTCCCTCGTCACAATGTGCTCAAACTTGATGGTCATACCTTCATTCAGTAGCAGAAGTAGGTGCGTCTGATTGTAGCTGGCTATGAGTTGGCTGGTTTTCTTGATGGTTCCATCACTCCACCACCACAGTTTGTTCAAGCTCCAGACGAAGCTCTTGTGGCTAATTTGGCAGCATTGACCTTTAATTAACAGGACAACCTCCTTACCTCCTAGCTATTTTCCACAATCAGTCTGTCGTACCTATCCTCTTTCACTGACATGCAAGCTACCTCGGACGTTTGGACAACGGCGAACACCATTTTTGCTGTGGACACCAGTGCGAAACAGTCCAGGCTACGGCATGAGCTTCATTCGTTATGCAAAGGTAACCTCTCAATCACAGAATATGTTGTGAAAATAAAAAGCATTTGTGCTATTTTGCATGCTTCTGGATATCCGATCTCTGAGATCGAACACACGAAGATCCTTCTCACGGGCCTTCCTTTTGAGTTTGAAGCTGTTGTTTCGACAGTGGCTCTTTCTCTGACTTCCTTGTTGTTTCAGCGCATCGTTGATTCCCTTCTTGAGTGTGAGCGACGGCAACAAAGAGAGGTGTATGAGGTAGTACTTGCAGCAAATCTGGTGGAAAGCTCACCTACACCGACGACCATAGATTCTTCTCGTGGTGGCCGGACGTATTCACATGGTCGTGGGAGAGGTTTTTGGCCGCGATTACAGTGCCAGATATGTGCGCGCTATGGCCACGTTGCTCAAAAATGTTATTATCATTATCATTGAGATGATAATAACCGGGTGGCGGCTCCGCAATCTCTCCATGGCGGTAGTGGTGTTGAATTTTTGAATTCATTTCGCCCTGCTAATTTGGACCATGGATGGGTTTTTTTCACGTGGGAGACCTAGGCTGGATAATAGCTTTGCCCAACAAATGCATGCTATGGGTCAAAGCAATCACATGGGGCCATTCACTTATCAAAATTTTAATCATGCCAGGCCCTTCCATGGTGACCAACCGAATTTTCATCAAAGTGGGCCGCATGATCCTGGTGTTTTTCCTTCTACCCATTATCCACACATGCAACGGCTTTCTTTTGGTAGGCCAAATGGTGGTGGGCTAAATCAAGGGCATCCAAGGCCACATGCTCCACTTTTACCACCTAGGCCCAATTCTAACAATGTACAGCTTGATTCTTGTTTTGGTGTAGGGTCGGCTGCTGGGATTTCTGATGGTCTTGCAATTCCATGGCGCACTAAACATTGTGCTCGTGTTTACTCCAGGTCAGATCCTTGTATTGGTCTACCTCGGTTAGGCGATCTTCATCCAACCGATTACTATGAGCCTTCTGATTCTAATGTCAACACTGCTCAGGTTGGGTCTCATGGTGATGGAACTGACCCGTATATTCCCATGCCAGTTGGTACTACATCATGGTATCCTAACTCCGGTGCGAGCAATCACGTGTGTCAGGATCTATCGGCCCTACGTCATGCTACATCGTATTCAGGTACTTCTGCTCTTATAATAGGTGATGGCACCCCTGCTTCGATCATGTCAGTAAGGCATAGTGTCTTACCCACTCAGTCTAAATTACTGCATTTGACTAATGTTTTATGTGTACCATGCATCAGGAAGAATCTTTTATCGGTGTCTCAATTTGCTAGTGATAATGATGTGTATTTTGAGTTTCACCCAACCTATTGTGTTGTTAAGGACACAATGACTCGGAAAACCTTACTGACGGGCCACATTCGTGATGGATTATATCACTTTTCGATGCCCGTGCTGTCCACTCACTCCACCGAAGCTCAAGTTGTTGGTCCCACTGCAGTTCAGAATAAGTCCACAGATTGTCATGTTTCTCTTTATGGCATAAACGTTTAAGTCATCCTTCTAATTCTGTTGTTAAAGCTGTGTTAGATAAATGTAATATACCTTCAAATAACAACTTATGTGATGCTATATGTACTGTCTGTCAAAAAGGAAAGTCTCATAAGCTGCTATTTTCTGTTTCAACTACGGAATATAATGATCCTTTTACATTGGTTGTCTCTGATCTTTGGGGACCAGCATCCGTTACTTGTGGAAATAATTGGTATTATGTGTCGTTCGCTGATGTTTGTATTCAGTTCACGTGGATCTATCTGCTTCGCCGAAAGTCCCAAGCCTTGCAGTGTTTTATTCAGTTTCAGCAGCTAGTCAAGAATCATTTAGGACCACTATTAAACCGTTTCAGAGTGACTGGGGTGAAGAATATCGAGCCTTTACGTCTCTTTTAGCCTCTCAAGGGATAGTTTATCGGCTGACGTGTCCACACATCTCTGAACAAAATGGCATTGCAGAGCGTAAGCATCGTCATATTGTTAAAATGAGACTCACTCTGTTGGCTCAAGCAAATTTGTCTATGGAATACTGGGGCTATGCATTCTGTTGTGTGGTCCACATCATCAATTGACTTCCCACTCTAGTGCTAAAAGGACGAACTCCGTTTCAATCTCTTTATGGACGTGAACCCACATATGATTACTTGAAGGTGTTCGGGTGTTGTTGCTATCCTCATTTATGGCCCTTTATGACACATAAGTTGGAGTTTCATTCTCAACCATCTACCTTTTTGGGGTACAGTGCTCAACACAAAAGGTACCAGTGTCTACTACCAAATGGCAAGATCATTGTCACGCGTCATGTTATGTTTGATGAAAGTCGATTTCTATCCGCTGAGTCTACGCCCGCAGTGAGTTCAATGGGCACCAATCAGTCTATCTTCACATTTTTTCCTATACTTCAACACATGTCATCTCGCTCGACAGAGCCTGCGTTTGCTCAACTATCTTCGTCTTCTCGTCAACCAGTAGACTATCCCGGTGGTTCTTCCTCTGCAGCAGCATAGTTAGGGGTTAGGTCTGATCGTCATTCTTCGTCGTTTCGTCAACCAGTGGACTGTCCTAGTGGTTCTTCCCCTGTAGCAGCACAGTCAGGGGTTGGGTCTGATCGTCAGCCGCAGGATTCTTCTATGCTTGGTAATGATGGCAGGCTCTGCTCCACTGACTTTCATGAGTTCTCTTCTAATCATCACACTACTCTTGAGCCTATAGTTAATAGTCACCCAATGGTGACTCGATCAAAGGCTGGAATTTTTAAGTCCAAAGCGTTGACGGTTGAATCTTTGGAACCAACTTCAATTGAGGAGGCTTTTTCCACTCCTGAGTAGTGTGAGGCAGCTCAGGCTGAATATGATGCCTTGATACGTAACTCCACCTGGGATCTTGTTCCTCGACCTTCTAATTGTAAAGTAATCGGGTGTAAATGGATCTTCAAGGTCAAGAAAAATTCGGATGGTACTATTGCCAGGCAGAAGGCTCGGTTGGTTGCGAAAGGTTGCTCTCAAGTTCCTAGGTGTGATTTCAATGAAACCTTCAGTCCAGTAGTCAAACCCGTAACTATTCGTGTTATTCTGGCCATTGCTGTCTCTAAGGGGTGGTCATTACGACAAGTTGATGTGAACAATGCTTTTTTGAATGAGGATCTTGATACTACTGTTTTCATACATCAACCTCCGGGGTATGAACAGTTTGATTCAGATGGCAAACCTCTAGTTTGTCAACTAAAGAAAGCTTTATATGGTCTTCGGCAGGCTCCTCATGCCTGGTTCAAGTAGCTGAAACAGTTCCTTCTCTCGGCCGGTTTCGTTGCCTCCAAATCCGATGCATCTTTGTTTGTTCGGGTAATATCTAACTCCACCCTTTATGTACCCGTGTATGTCGATGATATTATAATTACTGGCAACTTACCAGCTTCTATCGACTGGTATGTTCAATTGTTGCATAGCGAGTTTTTGCTTAAGGATATGGGAGATCTGCACTATTTCTTCGGCATAAAAGTGACTCGGGTTTCTGGTTGTCTACATCTTTGTCAGAAGAAATATATCCGTGATATTCCTGCTCGTTGTTCCATGATCGCGGCAAAAAGTGTCCATACTCCTATGGTCAGCTCATCTTACATGTCCAAAACTGATGGAGAATGTTTGGCAGATCCTACTGAGTATAAAAGTCTTGCGGGTGCGCTTCAGTATGTTGTGTTGACCAGACCTGATATTGCTTATGCCGTAAACTGGATTTGTCAGTTCATGCACAACCCTACCACAGTACATATGGTGGCGCTCAAACGCGTTCTGCGATATCTATGTGGCACTATTAATTTTGGCTTAGTTTTTCGTCAATCTGATCAGTTGTCGCTAGTCGGGTATGCCGATGCCAACTGGGGTTTAGATTTTGACGATCGGCACTCCACATCCGGGTACTGTATGTATTATGGTCAAACACCTGTGGTGTGAAGCTCCAAGAAGCAGCAGGTAATGCTCAGGTCCATGGCTGAGGCAGAATATAGAAGTCTTACGGTAGCCACAAGTGAGGTTACTTGGTTATTGTCGTTACTTCGAGAACTACAGATTAAGTCTGATGATACCCCGAATATTTGGTGTGATAGTTCTAGTGCGGTGGCCGTTGCAGCCAATCTCGTGTTACATTCTAAATTCAAACATGTAAAACTTGATCTATTCTTTGTCTATGAGAAAGTTGCAGATGGGTCTTTGCAAATTGGTGAGGTTCCTGCTTGCGATCAAGTGGCTGATGTTTTCACTAAGCTACTGTCTGTTAATCTATTTTCTCGGCTTAGACAATTTCTTCAGGTCTTACCGATTGGGAAGATGGATGCATGACAGAGAGTCAGTAATTCTGTTAGAGTTTGTTAAATGTGATTACACAAGCAGTTAGCTAGGAAGTGCTATAAAACAATGAACAGAGAACAGATGTAGAAAAAGATTCATTCAAAATAGAAATCAATTCTTTTCCTTCTTCAATCTAATTAGCAGCTTTTACTAAAACTCTCTTCAAGAAACTTAGATCTAGTTATTAACTATACCTCTCATCATCCTCGCTAAACATCAGTTAGCAAATGCTCTCACCAAACCAATCATTCAGCAGTTTTTCCTTGAATTAAGAACTAAGCTATGAGTAGTTTCTAACAATGATGCCCTATGTATGCTTTCTCAAAATAAGTTAGAAAACAGGGTAAATGTTAAATGAGTAACCAAACATTTTGTCAAATGAGCTGGATGAATTTTATCATCATTGTGTGAGCTTGTTCTTATCCTCAAGAATGCATGACACGTTAGCTAGATTGTTACAACAAAAGAATATTTGTACAAGTTGGTTGGGATATTATCAGCACCCAGGTTCTATAAATGAGGTCATTCTCTCCTTGTTGTAATTAGTTTTTGAATGATCAATAGAGCTTAGCTCATATTGAAGAAGGCATTGAACAACGACAATAAGGGCAACAACGTCAGGGAAAGGAAAAAGAAAATGTTAAAGAGACAAGAAAGTTTAGGATCTTATAATAAAAAATTGTAATTAGTTAACAATTATTAATGGATTTTAATTTAGTCATGTCAATTGTATTGTTTATTTTTTTTTTCCTTTAAAATAAATTTTGGTATAATTATTTTCAAGTCTCGTGACCTTGATTAATTAATTTTTTTTGACAAATAGTGCCATGTGCCAATATCGAATTGATCTACATGTCAAGTCATGCTATATTTTAACACAGTTAAAGGGAGATATCACATTGATAAACGAAGTTAAAGTTCAAGTACTAAAACCAAATTTTTAAAAGTCCAGGTACCAATATGAGTGTGCAAATTTCGAGTAAAAACGAATTAATTCAATTAACGGACCAAATTCGGCTAATTGGTCGGTTAACCAAATTAATTCGATCGGGGGTCGGTTAATAATTTTTTGGAAGTTCAGTTAATGGTTAATTCAGTTCAAAATCGGTCGGTTAACCAAATTAACCTAACTTAATAAATAATATTATAATATATAAGTATTTGGTCGGTTCGGTTAATTTTTTGGAAGTATAAATTAAATCAGTCGATTAATTTTTTATATGTTTTATACTTGTTTTAATCAAAAATAATAAAAAAAAAACATATAAATTCCAGTTAATTCGATTAACTGACCAAATTAACCGAAAAAGTTCAATTTGGTTAACTTTTTTGAAAATATTTCAGTTCGGTTAATAATTAAGGGTTTAAAAGGGTCGATTAATTCGGTTAATGGTAATTCAGGTCGGTTACCCGGTCGGTTAACCAATTAAACACCCCTAAGTACTAGGTACCACATTAGAAGATTTGTCAAAGTCCTGGTACCAAGTATACAATTATCTTAATAATATATACAACTATCCAAGTGATAATCCGACAGATGTACATCGTCCGGAGGGAAAAAATTCCTAAAACAACAAATGCAATAAGAAACATTGTTTTAAAACTATCGTGTACTTTAAAATAATCCAAAGATGTTGGGTCATTTTCTGTCATGGCTCAGTATAATCACCTCAACCGAAATCTAATGCCAACACAAGTTAAAGAGTCTTAACTCCGAATATACACCAAACAACCGACTAATGTAGGGTGATTTTTTAAGTGAAGCAGGAGACCCAATTTACAATTTACGTACCAATCCCTTTCACTCGTGCCTTTCTTGCGCATGTTGAAGCTACTTTCTTTATTAAGGACCCAAGGTTAGAGCTCATCGCTTTTCAATTAATGGATACAAAAACATAATATGTTTCCTACATATAAAAATAAAATTTAATACATACCAATATGATTGGTATTACTATATTTGTATTAATTAAGATTTTGTCCACCCAAACTGGTCTCTGCTAACCATAGAGAACTTTAAAAAAGAAAAAACAAGAACTGAAAAAGAATGAAAAAGGAAGGTGAGTGCAGGCCACATAGAAATGGTGTTACAATGAAGCAAACGCAGTGCAGATGAGAGAAACATATATGCTACTTCGGCCCATTTAGTTGGACCAGGACCCCAACTGACGTTGCAGTATGTCAAAGTCCAGAAATTTTGTGCGATTGGGCTAGGCCACTTGCAAGGAAGAGCAAGAACCATTGTCCACATTCCACAAACATGTGGCTTATGTGGCAACCATAGCTTCATACGTGCCTTATCTTCTTGCTACAGTAGTCGATAGAGCTTTGATAACTCATCTCCATAATAAGGGATGGAAAACACACGCCATCCGTCTCCCCACTAAACCCCAACTATTGTTTATCATGGCTTCCTCAACTCTCTCCCCTGCAGCTCCTTGGCAGGTGTATCCCAAAACGTTTCATTACTTTAAATTACTCTGTAAATTATTCCTTCAAGACTTTTTATTGAAGGTCTTTTTTTGTGTGTGTGTTCTTGTATGAAACAGCTATGCTCCGGCAAGAGTGGCATGTTCTGCCCATCACGAGCGTTTCTTGTGAAACCAACGAGGACTCATATTATCAAAAACGAAAAGGGAATGAGGATCACATGCCAGGCCACTAGCATCCCTGCTGATAGAGTGCCAGACATGGGCAAGAGGCAGCTCATGAATCTGCTTCTGTTGGGGGCTATTTCACTCCCCTCAGGTTTCATGTTGGTTCCTTATGCAGCCTTCTTTGTCCCATCTGGGTAACTTATCCTCCTCTTTCCTTGTTCAGTTCCTAATCAAGTATCGATATCTGAGGGTGCTAAATGATGCATCTAATTCTTATAGGCAGAACAACATGATCGTGGTTAAGTATGACCACAAGCATGAAATTGGTCAAGTATTATGTTATCTCCAATATGATGGTAGTAAATATAGAATTGATCCTTTATTTTATCAATTATAAGCAGGTTCTGAAACCATGGAAAAATAGTTATTCAACTTACTGTCATCAAATATTAAAATTATAAACCATGTTATTTTCCCTAATTAAGTGGTTGATGAATTTTCATTTAAAAGATTTGGCTTTACTTGATAGGTTATCTCATTATCATTTATCACTGTTTGTATTAAACCTTTATTACCAGGGGACGGGGTACCGGTGGTGGCACCGTTGCCAAGGACGCAATCGGAAATGATGTAATTGCTGAAGAATGGCTCAAGACTCATGGCCCTGGGGACCGAACCCTGACTCAAGGATTGAAGGTAAGTACACATGGTGTTAATTACAGTTTGTTCTAATTGAATGTTTCAGACCATCCTAAGAGCATTCAACATGAAATCTCGAAGAGCTCTGGTTTCTTCTAGGAAATTGTTTGCCATGTAAGTTCTTACAATGCAAAGTTTTGGCAGTCAACAGTGACTTATGAGCTATGCTTGCCATTGGTTGAGCTCAATCTTTTTTTATGTTTAGGTTATTTGTCTCTTGCTAATGTTAGGCATGAGAAAGCGTTAACGAGAGCAGTAGCAGTAACTGCATTATGAAAGTTGATATAAAAAATGGATTTTGTTTATTTTCAGGGAGACCCAACCTACCTAGTGGTAGAGAAAGACAGAACTCTTGCAACATATGGTATAAATGCTGTGTGCACACACCTTGGGTGTGTTGTTCCGTGGAATCAAGCCGAGAACAAGTTCATATGCCCCTGCCATGGATCCCAATACAACGATCAAGGAAGAGTTGTGAGAGGACCTGCCCCCTTGGTGAGTCTGATTGACAGCTAAGTTATACATTTTTGGTTGTTTCACTCATCAACATTAGGAAAATCTCATCAGGCCATAAACCACTTGGAAAAATAATGTAAATGCTCTTCTTTATTAAAGAATCTTAGAATAGGTAAATCCCTCATGATTCATTGCCAAACAAACACATGCATTTAGTATTGTATTTAAAAGTTTGGGCATCCAAATTTTTTGTGCTCAGAATATGTTTTTGTATCATTTTGTTATAGTTTCTTTATTTATTTATTTTTATATAATCTAATTGTTTATAATAATGAGTTAATGGGCAACTCTATTGTGTGATCGAACAGTCCTTGGCATTGGCACACGCTGGTGTTGAAGACGGGAAGGTAGTATTTGTTCCATGGGTGGAAACAGATTTCAGAACCGGTGACGCTCCATGGTGGTCTTAAATATCTCCACAGCCATTGGCTCAGGCTGCTTGTTGGGTTATATTTGAGATTTATTCAGCCAGTATGTTTTGTAGCGTTGCTAAACATCCTGTGCCGTACAGTTATCCTCTGTATACTGCAGTTTGTAGGTTGCAAGACCCTATTTCCAAATTAGAAATGGTACTAATATTTTTGTCATATTCAAAATTTATATAGAGGATAATTATTTAATACATTAGCCGTGGAAAGTGAAGTTGATATTTTGTCATTTGTTCTTAAATTGTATTTAAAAAGTTGAAAAGAAATTTTAATCTTATGAAATGAAAACTTTCTACTACCTATATACTAAATATATATTTGATAATAGGTGAATGTATCTAGTAAGTCTATATTTATTAATAGGCGAAAATCAATTATTTTAATCACTATATTAGTAGAAAAAATCGAATGAGAATTTCAACATAGTTAATACTATTAAAATAAAAAATCAAAGGGAGCAGCACCCTTTGGAAAGCGATAGTGCGAGGCGCAAAGCGACAACACTAGACCTAAAATCCATGTTACCTCTTAACATAATCTTTTGGTTTGTAGAATTTTCCCCATTAAGAAATTATGTAAGAGCATCGTGTTTTGTAGTGTTGAATATATGATTAACATTTAATAGGCGACCAACATACTCAGCCCTAGGGATTCCCTTCTTGTTTAAACAAATTGATTCCTCCAATTACGCAAACATTTCAAAACAAAACAAATCTCCCATTTGAACCAATCTTGTTTAAAGAGCCCCAAAACGCATCTGCCCTAAATATTTATTTATTGCTTTCCATCACACCAGGCTGGCGCAAAAGCCCCTCTCTGATTCCGTAAATGCTGTAATATAATATATGTAAGTGAAACCATGGGAGAGTTGAGATGTTTTTTTTTTTTAACTGTAATTTTCGCAGTTTTAAAATTTATGATCAATGTGTTTCTCTTAATACAAAAAATCAATCATTGAATTTACTCTCCTAATTATTTTAGGAAACCAAAATAATATATGACTGCACTAGTCCTACTTATATTTTATTTTAATATTTAAGATTGTTTATGTTTATATTATATCTTCAGATAACTTGTGAAATTGTTTCTAATAGTGTGGTGTGTATGTTTAAAGTTTTTGACTTTTTAAAATACTTATGTTTGTAATTAATATATTAACTAATTGTGTTTATATTTTATTTATAGTGTTTTGTGTTTTGGAGGTAAGTTTACGAATCAGAGAGATAAATGTGTGTGATTGAAGTTTTTGTTTTTATTATTTTTTATGTTTGTAATTTATATTTTAATAAATTAGTTATGTTTATATATATTTTTAAATATATACTTATGTTTTAACATTAATTTGTGTATAATAGAATATTTCAATTGCAAATATTCGTATTAACATAATTACTTTTAGTATTTTTCTGTTTAGTTGGTGATTAATATTATTATGTAGATATTTTATTTAAATAAAATTATGTAAAAGAATGGGTTGTGCTAAATATTATTATGTGGAAGCGTTATTGTTTTAATATTTTTTTGTTTATTCAATTTTTGTACAGATATATTGAAATGACTTCATTAATTAGAGCAATTGTTCACACTATGATGACGATTAATGTGCCTCTAACAAAAATTGTTAGTTGCTAATCACAGTTTTTTATTAATTTAAATGCCATTAATATTTAAATTGGCATATTTAACTAATACCATAATTGGTTAAGGATAAGGTGAGTACTGTTGAAAAAATTTGGTTTGTCACAGCGGAAAAATAAAAAATTGAAAACTGAGTCTGTTTATGATATTTATAGCTATAAAGTTTGTGATATTTATAGCTATAAACATTTCGCGAAAATTATATGTGCTTTGTGCGAAACAAATCCTTGTCATTCTCAACTTTCAACCGAACAGCCTTCTCCTCTATTCTCGTATCACGAAACGCTTTGAGTATAGGTTCGAACAATCACGAATCAGACACAAAATCAGAAATAATTTTCTTACTTTCTGTAGGAAGGTAAATCTCTCTCTATAGAAACCGTTCAAATTGTTATTCTCAGAAAATATAATTTATATTTAGAAATGAATTCTCACTATTTTATGGCAGAATAATAATGTCTCAAAGTTGTGTATAACTTGCGTGTTTTTTAGCCTTAACAGTGCAATCTATTTATAGGGAGAGATTGGATAATCTTGGTTGAATTAGTAGAATACAGATAATATTTATCTGAAAGAAAAATAAGTTCTCTAGTTTTATTAGGAGAGAGGGGCCGCTAACCCTAATTAATTATACTAGGGCTGCCACCCCTCATGCTTATTATAAGGGGTTTTGGACCTTTTCTGTATTGGGTCCAATTACATGTGCTTTCTAGATTTTTAACCAACACTTTATAATTTAATCCAACTCAGCACATGTTTTTCTATTTCCCAAAATAAATATTTAAAAAAATGATTTTCCAATTAAATAATTTTCTCAACCCAATTCTAATTCTGTTAAAGTCATGACAACTTTACCATAAAAAATTTTATAAGAAAATATATTTAATTTCCATATTCAATGGATTCACAATGACTAATTAATTTAATTCCATTTTCAATCTTCAATTATTTGATTAAATAATAATTCAAAAAATTTAAATTAATTCTCAGGTCATTTCTATAGTGAGAAACCATATCCATTTCCAAATGTAACTCATCTCTCTAACTTTATCATTTCTATTCATTTGTGTTCATTTGATTCTAAATGCAATTCATTTCTCATTTCATCGAGCTAGTGAAGGAATTGATTGGACATATGTAATTAGGGCTCAAATTATTTATAATTAAGTTTCAGCTTTTCGCCTATTAATTATAAACTCATTAAGTCATGAAGGCATTCCACTATAGTATTGTGAACGAGCTCTCCACAATTACATACTATTACAAAAGTTACTCGATCAATGCTCGTCCAATGACCTTGCTATAAGTGTGTTACCCTCATAGGATATTATTAATCTCTTTGGGATAAATTTCGTTCTCTCAATATGATCCTATTTTGTCTCATGATAACCATTACATTTTCTTTCATGAAAAGTTAATTACTATCAAATAGTAATTAAGTTATTTATCACAAAGACAAATAACTAATAGCCACGTTTACTTTTCATCTATCATATAATGCCAATGAAAGGATATCATTTATCCATTTCTTAGGTTATGAATTTCACTATTGTTAATGATGCTACATACTATAGAAGTTGTATACCTAATGCACTAGCTTTCGATTCCTTATTTATTTAAACTCAAGCTTTTACTTACAATAAGGTATACGAGTCACACATACACAGTTCATTATCTACTCAAGATTGAGATATGCCACATTATTAACATCACTGATGCGTCGTTGAAAGCACAAAAAATATTCTATTCCTTGTGAAATAATCAAAAAGAACAATAATGGGGAAGTAGGGTTGAATCCTCAGGGACCGGATTATACGAATGCTTGTTTCTCGAAATCTTGGGCAGAATCATGCCCAAGAAAACCTGCGTTCCTGTAAAAATAAAAAAAATAATAGAATTAAAAGTTTGGATCTGGAAACGAAAATAAAATAAAAACAGAATTGAAAAGTCGAATTGGAATTGCGAAAATTAAAAATAAGAAATAGAGTTGGGATAAAGAAATTCTTATGGGGAGATTCTAGCCTCCGGTAGTCTCGATCCGCCTTGGGTTCAATCCTTGGTTTTTAAGTAACCCTTCTCGAGCAGGATAAGCCAGTTATAGTGGAAGAGGACGCCTACGACCACCAGCTCCAAAGATTTAGACTTCGATTTAGTGGAACCTGACTCTAGCCAACAATCGCTCTTGTGGGATCATCTTATGCTAGATCAACGTTTCTCAATGGCGAATCCCACGCCATTTTGTCTATTGGGCTCGCCAACCTCTGACGCAGTAAGTTAACGAACTGACTGTGCAATCCTTCCAAAACATACAAAGCGGTCGCCTTTGCATACGTTGAAAAGTTTACTTCTTAAGGGATATGGACGGAAGCGTCAGCCCCATAGTACGGAGAAACAATGAATACCCTGTTTGAGAAGGCTAAATGCGGATTCTAAACCTCAAGAAACCTTTTTGAGGATTTTCGGCAACCTTTGGCTAGATGGGTTTAGTGGCTCATGGTTGTGGTAGAAAAGAAAAATAAATATATGATAAGAATGGAGATTTTATTAAAAGGAAATATGGAAAGAATAAAAGACTTTTTGGGAAAGAGTTTACAAAAAAAAAAAAAAAAAGATGAACACCCTAATTTGAATCACCTCTCTCCCTATTTATAGTGCTAAGATAAATAGACTAGTCCTTATTAAATTCCTAAAGATAATTACAAGTAATCAAAGATAAATAAAGATAAATAAAATAAATCCTAAATTAAATAATCCTTAATAATTATCTTAATATTAATTATCCTAATATAAACAAAATAGAGTCTAATAGAATAAAAACTCTTCTTTTTGCATTTCAACCCTTGTGTCCTCCATGCTTGCACTTTTGGCACCAACTTTTCCCTTTGTCGCACATTGGCCCACTTTATCTCTAAATTCACGCTTTTGGCCCTTAATTTCGCTTTTACCTCCAATTTAGTCCCTACAAGATAAAAGACCATATATAGCCCAAATTAGTAGAATCTACTCAAAATAAATATGCAATTAGCACATAAAAATATGACGTTCTTGAGTATTATCAAATTCCCCCTACTTAGTCCATACTTGCCATCAACTATGGTTCCTATCCACTGTGAAAATTAGATCCTAAAAGAAATTTTACTCCAAAGTTTTACAAAAATTAGTCAAAAATGCATCTGAAAAATAAAGAGAACTTCTAAGCTTGCTTTAAGTAAAACAGAAAAAGTATTCTAATTAACACACACAAAAATTAAAATCGTCTTGAATTATTTCATGCTATTTAGGTAAATTACTAAACCTACCAAGACACTCTATTTATTTCCTTCTTTAGTCCCCAATTGCAATTTTATTAGTACTATTTTTTTTCTTTTCTCTTTTTTTTTATTATTAATTATTTAGGAATATATTAAACCTTTTGACGCGAAGAGAGATGACAACCCAAGCACCCCATCCCGGTTACTCAGCCCAACATACTCCTAAAAATTATTTATCTCCGGTTAGCAGAGTTTTACCCATCACGTCACATAACCTTTTGACGCAAAGTAGAATGACAACCCAAGCACCCTACCCCGGTTACTAAATCAGTCACGTTCTGAGCCGCACTCATAACCTTGGTTAGCGGAGTTTTACCAATCACGTCACACAACCTTTTGACGCAAAGTAGAATGACAACCCAAGCACCCTACCCCGGTTACTCAGTCAGTCACGTTCTAAGCTACATTCATAACCTTGGAAACATTTATTAAACAAAATTTACACGAAAATTTAATTTTAAAAGGACTTAAGAGAAATAATCAAGTGTCGAAAATAAGTTTTAGTAACCACCTAAAAGACATGAACATAATTTAGGCATGCAAATGTATTAAGTGTCCACTTTATATTAAACTTGATCAATTTTACAAAAAGCAAGATAGAGTTAACTTATTAATCATAATTATTTTTAGCCTAATAAAAATAAAACAGTGGAGATAAAATCAAATAGACAGAATCATAACTAACTCAGTAGCCAAGAATCATGCATGTAGGTCAAACAGTGGCAAGTCGTGGTCAAATTCTTGGGCATGAAAAGCGACAGAATATTCTTAAAAAAAAAGGACAAAATGAAGCCTCAAGCAGCAAACACAAATCACAGCAGAAGACGACAGTAATACGAGAGTACCTCCCCCAACTTAAAACACATTGTCCTCAATGTGGACGCAAAAGAAATAAATAGGTAGAAAAGTTTAGAAAAACTCCCCGTGTAGCTACCATCGATTGCAGAGGACTTGAGCATGAAGGGGATGATGTGGTGGGCCCGACGGCTTGTGCGACGGCCATGGAGGAAGAGGAGGCGAGGGAGTTCAAAGGAGAGGTAGTTGGCGTTGGAGAGGAGATTTGCGGCGATGAGGAAGAGGAAGGAGAGGAAGCGCCGGTCAAGTTGACGGCTTGGGGTGCAGAGAGGCGGCAACATTGTGGCTTCGAGTTTGCACCATTGCGAACGGTGAACGGTGGTGGTTGGTGGAGAGGGGTGAGTTTTCGGCGGTAATGGAGTTAGGGAAGGAAATTTGGGAAAAAAATTTAGGTTTTGGGGGTTTTATTTGGCTGAAAGGGGATGTTTGAGTGCAGGGATAAGGATGGTTGGGTGTAGGAATAGGGTAGTTTGGCTGCAGGGATATGGCTTTCTGGGCTGGAATAGTATCTGGAATAGAGGCTGTTTGGGACCGTGGATAGGGCTGTTTGGTTCTGACTTGTCTCCCTTTTCTTAGTATTTTCGCTCCGTTTTACCTAGATGGAAGAAGAGAAATTTATTAATAAAATAAAAAAATAAAGGAAAATAAGAAATAAGAAATAATAATAATAATAAAATAAAATAAAGATTGGGTTGCCTTCCAACAAGCGCTTGTTTAACGTCATTAGCTCGACGACTCAAATGATTCTATGGTGGCTCAAAATAAATCTTTTTAATCGTGTGAGCTTAGAAATTCTCATTTTTTGTCACATCCACCATATTTGGGTTTAATCGTCTTTGCGTATTTTTCATTGGTTTCATATTTCCTCCAAGGGGTTAATCTCTTTTAAGTCGGCAATGGTCTCATCATTCTTCGAAAATGTGAATTTGAGATGCTCGAGAAGTGGTTTTAATTTCGGATCTGATTTCTACACAACAGAAGGTAGAAGTTCAGTATCCATAGGAGCCAATAATTTATTAACAGATTCAAAATCATCAAACATCATTTTAGATTTATCTCCCTAAATTGACTCAAAATTTTCTTCCACTAAAGAGTCAATTATGTCGACACAATTTACGCTCAAGATTTCACTAGGATGGCTAATGGCGTCGTAGACATTAAACTTTACGATCTCCCCATCAAACTCCATCGTGAGAGTTTCACTTCGAACGTCGATTTTAGTACTAGCCGTACTAAGGAAGGTCGTCCCAACAAGAGATCTGAAGATCAAGGAGCACTATCCTCCTCCATTTTTATTACATAAAAATCTGCAGGAAAAATAAGTTCGTTAACTTTTACCAACACATCCTCGAGGACTCCTTCGGGATGCACAACAGACCTGTCTGCTAGTTGAATGATAACACCTATTTTTGTCAAAAAACCTGCGTTAAGTGATTCATAAATAGAATAAGGCATTACATTTATGGAGGCCCCTAGATCACACATAACTTTTTTAATTCCCAAATGACCTATTTTACATGGTATTGCAAATATGCCCCTATCCTTACATTTTACCGGCATTTTTCGCTGTAATACTGGGAACACATTTTCACCAACATTCACCCTTTCATTACCTATTAACTTCCGCTTATTGGTACAAAGTTCTTTAAGAAGTTTAGCATACCTCGGTGTTTACTTGATGGCATCCAACAGCGGAATGTTGATCTCGACATTCCTAAATGTTTCGAGATCTCCTTATCCTCCTTACCTGTTCGACACTGGTTGAATCGTTCTGGAAATGAAGATTGAATTTTAGGCAATGGAGGTTTCGGTCGGACCTGTTCGTCTTTCTCGGGTTTTTTCTGGGCGATTTCTTGGCCAAGATTCCTGTTAGGATAGGTTCCAGTATTTTACCGCTTCGCAGCGTCACTGCATTCGTATTTTGTCTTGGATTCAGTTCGTTTTGTGACGGCAGCTTCCCTTGACAGTTCAATTTCTCAACTGATATGATCAATTCTCTTATAGACGCCTCAGTTTTTTGTTGAAAATCCTTCATTTCTCTTTGGAAATTAAGAGTTTGCTGTTGAAAATCAAAGACATTAGCTGTTAATTTATTGACCATGGTTTCTAAGAAATTACCTGAATCTCGAGGCTGTTGTCGAAGCTGATTTTGGTATGGCTGGTTATACCGTGGGTTGGTTCCATGACTCAAGTTGGGATGGTCCCTCCATCCTGGGTTATAAATATTAGCGTAAGGGTCGTACACCTTTGAGATGGTCCAGAGAAATTTCCCATAGCGTTTAAATAAGCCATAGTATCGCCATACAAATTAGGGCATGCATTAGTGGTATGATCAGGCGTAGCATATATTCCGCACAACCAGGCTGTCTTTGCTTTTTCTGCAATAAGAGAATTCATCATGTTGGTAAGTCTATCAACTTTATCCTCTAAGGTTGAATTACTTAGCTGGTGAACCCTTTTGGGGGTTCAGGATTAGCTCGGAACTGTTGAGAATTTGCAACCATTGTGGAGATTAATCCCTTGCTTGTTGAGGAGTCATGTTGACCAACGCTCCTCCGCTAGTGGCGTCTACCATATTTATCTCTATGGGTTTCAAGCCTTCATAAAAGTATTGGAGGAGAGATTGCTCCGTTATACCATGTTGTGGACAGCTCGTGCACAATTTCTTAAACCGCTTCCAATAATCGTAAAGAGTTTCTGCTTCTTTCTACCTTATTCCCACGATCTCCCTCCTTAGCTCAACTGCCCTAAATGCTGGAAAAAACCTGTTGAGAAATAAACGAGATAAATCAGCCCAAGTAGTAATAGATCTAGGAGGTAAATAAAATAACAATTCCCTAGCTGAATCCGCTAGGGAAAAAGGGAAATCGCGCAATTTAATTTGATCCTCAGTTACACCTTGAGGTTTCATACTCAGACAAACCATATAAAACTCATTCAAATGTTTATGGGGGTTTTCATTTTATAACCCTCGGAAAGTTGGCAGCAACTGAACTAACCCTGACTTCAGTTCAAAATCGGTATCCATAGTAGGATATACGATGCACAATGGCGGTTGTTCTATCGGAGCTTCGGCCAGTTGCCGAATTGTTTGAGTTGACGTGCCAAATTCGGGTTTTCGTTAACCCTAGTTTCAATCACTTCTTCAGGAGAGACGATTTCTACTTTTTCGCTTTCAATTTCTTGAGCAGGGTTTTCGTTAACCTTATACTCAGCTTCGTCGACTTCGATTTCTGGCGGTGGGTTACTTTGAGTCCCTTCCACCACTGACTGTTTTTTCCTTAGTTTTGTTTCCTTGCGATTGGATCTAGTAGTATTCTCTATTTCAGAATTGAACGCAAGAGTGTCTGGAGCAGATCTGGTCATAAGAAATAAAAAAAACAAAGTTAGTACGTTACCGATCCCCGGCAACGGCGCCAAAATTTGATGCGTCGTTGAAAGCACAAAAAATATCCTATTCCCTGCGAAATAATAAAAAAAAAAGTAAATGGGAAGTAGGGTCGAATCCTCAAAGACTGGATTATACGAATGCTTGTTTCTCGAAATCCTGGGCAGAATCGTGCCCAAGAAAACCTGCATTCCTGTAAAAATAAAAAAAAAATAGCAGAATTAAAAGTTTGGATCTGGAAACAAAAATAAAATAAAAACAGAATTGAGAAGTCAAATTGGAATTGCGAAAATTAAAAATAGGAAATAGATTTGGGATGAAGAAATTCTTATGGGGAGATTCTAGCATCCGGTTGCCTCGATCCACCTTGGGTTCAATCCTTGGTTTTTAAGTAACCCTTCTCGAGCAGGATAAGCCAATTATAGTGGAAGAGGACGCCTACGACCACCAGCTCCAAGGATTTAGACTTCGATTTAGTGGAACCTGACTCTAGCCAACAATCGTTCTTGTGGGATCATCTTATGCTAGATCAACGTTTCTCAATGGCGAATCCCATGCCATTTTGTCTCTTGGGCTCACCAACCTCTAACGCAATAAGCCGACTGTGCAATCCTTCCAAAACATACAAAGCGACCGCTTTTGCATACGTTGAAAAGTTTACTTCTTAAGGGACATGGACGGAAGCATCAGCCCCGTAGTGCGGAGAAACGATGAATACCCTGTTTGAGAAGGCTAAGTGCGGATTCTAAACCTCAAGAACCCTTTTTGAGGATTTTCGGCAACCTTTGGCTAGATGGGTTTAGTGGCTCATAGTTGTGGTGGAAAAAAAATATTTGATAAGAATGGAGATTTTATTAAAAGGAAATATGGAAAGAACAAAAGACTTTTGGGGAGAGAGTTTACAAAAAAAAGATGAACACCCCAATTTGAATCACCTCTCTCCCTATTTATAGTGCTAAGATAGATAGACTAGTCCTACTTAAATTCCTAAAGATAATTACAAATAATCAAAGATAAATAAAGATAAATAAAATAAATCCTAAATTAAATAATCTTTAATAATTATCTTAATATTAATTATCCTAATATAAAAAAAATAGAGTCTAATAGAATAAAAACTCTTCTTTTTGCATTTCAACCCTTGTGTCTTCCATGCTTGCACTTTTGGCTCCAACTTTTCCCTTTGTCGCACATTGGCCCACTTTATCTCTAAATTCACGCTTTTGGCCCTTAATTTCACTTTTGTCTCCAATTTAGTCCCTACAAGATAAAAGACCATAAATAGCCCAAATTAGTAGAATCATACTCAAAATAAATATGCAATTAGCACATAAAAATATGACGTTCTAGAGTATTATCAATTAAGTATACGAGTCACACATACACAGTTCATTATCTACTCAAGATTGAGATATGCCACATTATTAACATCACAAGTGAATAAGTCCATAAACGGATTCAAGATCTATTTTACTTGGGTCATGTTCGATGTATTGTCAGTCCAGTTAATCAATCTATTTCTCTATCTTTTGGGAGTCATCTATTTTGATACTCAAGACAAAACATCTCCCTAATTGGACTTGATAGATGACATATTAGTTTTTCAATTGGTTTGCTCATGTTTTATTAGACTAAGGACATGTTTAGGTTCATATACTAATATAAGTTATTTTTCCATTTTACGATTCGACCACGTAGCACCACTTAGTATTAGTTAAACATTAGATAACTAGTGAGCTAATATTTTCTTCCATTTTATTTTTCATGCAAAAACCATTAAAGAAAATATAGAAAGGGTATTGATATAATTCATAGATAATTTTATTAAATCAATCTATTCGAAAAAATACAAGTATGCAAACAAATATACTACACTTAAGGCACTAGACCCAACAACCAGCATATGAGTACCCAGTTCGGACCCCAAAAATAATCCCAACCTAAGTATGAGTCTCCGGGTACATCAATATCCCAAGCAAGTTCTTACCATTTGAGGTCATCAATGATGGATGAGTTGTTTAGCTTTGCACCTCAGCACTCCACATCTCTCAGTCAAACCTGTGGGACATACAATTTTTTTATTTACTTTTATACACCCCAAGGTTCATCAATAGATGATAAGAATGCAGGTTTGAGAAAGTAACATTATGTCGCTCCATAATCACACGATTCTACCCAACCAACATTCAAATCAAAGTAAAACCCGTGTACATAAGATTGCCTATCCACGGACGCGTTTAGAACCTCTGTATACGAATCATGAACTCCATATTGTTGATTTAAAGGAGTGACATTTTGTATCGACTCAACATCCGCTAACTCAGCGAATAACTCTCAACTGGTTCAACGTTACCAGGTGAACAATACAGTGTAGTCATAGTCTCCACATCGTCATCTTGTACAAGTTGCATCTCCTTCTATTTGCACGGAGTTGATGAAATTGAAAATTTGTAGAATTGTCTGAACATCCTCCTCCCACAACATCGAACGATTTTTGCACCAATATTTTGTTTGATTTCATCAAGTTTTACACTCTTGTTAAACATCATTCTTATCTGATGACGCGACTCAAATATACAACAAACTTTCATATGACAAATTACTCCCATCGGAATGGACGTATATGAAGAATTGATTATTCATCTTTTATATCAAATCTGTAAAATAAATTAAAAATAAAATGCTATTAAAACAATTCATACTATTATAAAACAATAAAAAACCATTTTATCAAATAATATAATATGCATCTCATACTCGAAATTATTATCAATATATAATCACATAATTATACATAAGAGAAATAAAATGAAATTACATAAAATAATAATTACAAATTAACCTTATGAACTCAAACTTGATTTCTGAAGTCCAAAAAAAAAAAAATTTGATTTATGAAATGAAAAATAATTTTTTTTTAATCTTCAATCTTGATTTCTAATAATTGTAGGGACCCAAGTTTAAGACTTTTGCCACTGTTTCAAACTTAAAATTTCTCTCATTAAACTTTAACAATTCAATTTTTATCTCATTTTGCTTCAAAATTGATAAACAACAATAGATATGTTTTTTTGGCTGAGAAGTGGGCTTAAAATACAAATTTGGTCCCACGACATCCTCCCCCAATGTGACTACTTAGTCACAATGCCCCAACAATTTTTTATATATATAATTTGAATTAATATTGCTAATATATCAAGTGACATCACTTTAAAAAAATAAATTGTTTATGTTATTACAATATTTGTTCAATATTTAAAGAAAACTCGTAGCAACACTACTTAAAAATTATTTTTTTTTTTGCTTAAAATGATTGGACAATGACAAATTGCTTTTGGGCTAGTATCGTCTAACATATTAATATAATCTAAATTTATTATAAAAAACATATTATTTTCGTAAATAATTTATATTTCCTATTTTTATAATTAATTTTTTTTATTATTTATGTGAAAAACCAAAATATATGTAAGCTAAGAAAAAAAAAAGGACGAATTGAAGGAATAATGATGAAGCTGTCGTATGAAGAAATTGGCAGGCAAAAGTTGAAAAATTATAACTACACATTAATAGAAAACTGTTCCTTGTTCTCGACCTCGACTTCCTCAGTTACATAATGTCAAACAAATCTGAAAACAAGCTGAAATGTACAATGGACAAGAAGACAAAACGACCCCGCATTAGCCCGTTTCTCACTGACAGTTACATAACAAAGCTTCACGTGAATCCCCGACAGTCTCAGATGACTACCAAAAAAAAAAATATAGTAAGAGGCAGCAACAGGCAAAAACCACATTGTCACCCACCGCCGCTACCCAAATAGTAAACCCAAAATGATAGGGGGCAGAACCGGCAACGTAAAAGACGCCCACGACGGTGGTGACTTTGGTGAGGACGACTGAGCCTTCTCGAACTGAAGAGAATCAACTGCTAAGGGCATGTTCTCTTGATCAGGGCTGCACTTGGACTCGTGAGGGTGCGCACTGTACATTATGGCCCTCAGCACGGCTGAAACGGTAGGTATGTAGGCCGTTTTGTTGCGTGCAAGAAGCCATGTCAGCCCCATGAGCTGGCAGTCTCGGTTGAACATCTTGCTGGCTCTGTCGGTGGTGCTCTTGTCTTGCGTTCCGTTCTTGTTGTATCCGCCTTTGAGCTGAAATTCCCAACCACAAATAAGGGTGTTTTAGAGATTTAGTTGAACTGAAAACTAAGAACTCAGGTCAGGACTACACCATCATAGCAGCTAAGTTGGTGCATGGAAGGGGAAAGGTAACGGGGAAGGAAATCTTGGCCAAACGTCAATTTGTATGCAATGAAAAAGGATACTAGCCCTCATTGATGCACATGACAATGTCACTTTCTTGGGTCTACCAGAATGGCCTTGATTCCTTCCATAAAAATAGCAAAAAGTAGACCCTCTTTACCCTAAAACAGTCCCACCTTCAAACCACCACTCCTTCATCAGTGGCCATCACCAATCTACAATTAAAAACTAACCTCAAAGTTTTGGGTTGTGAAAGTTAATTGCAAAGTAGAGATTTTTATAGAGCAATCCTTTTTATATTGACCTTATTAAATGCATTTTCATTACTTTTAACATTAGAAATCTGAGAGAGCAAGTATATTCTGATGAGGCAGAACGAGTTTTAAGACAATATTCCTAGAGAAAAGATGAAGAGACTTAGAGCTGGAATTAATGCATTTCGCATGAAGGGATTGTCGGACTCATTAACTACAGCCTATATAAGGACCCAAGAAGAGGGAATAAGTTCCATTAATGAGTTACCTTTTGGAGAGCACCGAGGCATTTGGTACACCCAGCATAAGTAGAGTTCCTGCAATTCTTCTCCAAATTCTTCACAGCAGCAGTGGGTGTTGCATTTCGGTGGTGGCCGGAAACGTTAAACGCAGCCGGGCAACTCAAGGAACTAATCTGGTGAAGCCTTATCCCACAAAAACATAAAATCGCATCGCAACTGGCGTTTGGTTGAGGGATCCTCACGCGCTTACTTAACAATGCGTCTTGTAACGAGTTCACACACTTTTGCGAATCGTCCGGCCTCATGGGCTGCTCCGGCAACTCCGATTCCGCTGGAGCAGGAGCCGTGACCTCCAAAGCATACCTGGCGTGAGCTGCAAACAGCCACGCTGCTAAGACGGGACAGCAGCGGCTTCTGTCCAGGTTGTGGCCACAGGCGTCGTTGACACCGCCGAATAGCTCGGCTGACAAGTCAAGCCGGCAAATTTGAGCTTGGGTTTGAGCAGGGAAAGCGGGGACCGTGTTGGGGGATGAGTAGCCTCCAGGCTTTAACGGCTCATCGGAACCGGGAACCGGTTGAGCTAGGAAACCGGCGAGAGAATGAGGGAAGAAAGTGAAAGAAAATAATAGTAAAAAGGTGGAAATGAGGGGAAAAGCAACCATGTTATTTTATCCGGTTGATTTTACGTCTAATGATGAGGTTTTGTTTTACCTTTTGGACACTTCTTTTCAAAGGAAAAGTGAAGGTGGGAACGGGAGTTAGAAGGGAGACGACCTTGAAACTGGTTCGATAATGATGATTCCCTTTTTCACATAGGAGAAGAAAAAGGGAAAGAGATATGTAAAAAGGTAGTGGTGCTTTGTGCCTTGTTCAGGCCTAACATTTCAAAATAATAATAAGCTGTAAACTATAAGCAGCCTATACAAAAAGAAGAAAAAAATGGAAGTGACAGAGGGAGAATGGAGATGAGATTGGGATTGGGTATCTCTTCGCTCTCTCTCTCTCTCTACGTGGTGTTTAATCAGGAATTCTGGAGCTTCTTTTTACCTTTATCTTCAAAGAAAATGAGAAATGACAGGGTTTACCTTATAAATATAAGATACAGAGAGGATAATTGCTTAGCTTCAGAGATTTTTCCATTTCTTAATTCATTTTAAGAAATTGATTAGGAGGATTACTAAATTATTTTAAGACTTTTAAATAGAATATATATTAAATAAGTTTCAACTTGTGTCCTTTTCCTTATAGCTTGCATGGATTTCTTTTTATTTTAATTTTTTAAACAATCAATATCTTATCAACTAACATATTTGGTTTGAGTCGGATCTATTGTTGGCTTAGATTTTTCAATTCCAACTTAAATCTGGTGTAAAGAATATTTAAAACATATTGATCATTAAATACGTATAAACCTATCACGTGAAAAACTTGTATTAATATATTAATTTCTTTTTTTTAAAAAAACTTCATAAATTTTAATGACAATGTTTATTTTATCAACTGTTAAATCTAAGTTTTCCATTCAATATATACATACAATATGTTTTAAATATACTTTAGGTTGGAGTTGAGTTAACAATTGGACTTCAACTAATAAAACAAAACTTAATTGATGCAATTTTAATACTCTGTAAACTATTATAACATTTGTTGTATTCTACTAGTACATTTTTATAACTTTTTGGTGCAAATCAGGGTATCTATTATTGATAAAAGTGATTAATCCTCTTGTCTAGGTGCTTTCTAAAAAAATAAACGACTACTCATAAAATGTACTACATTCTCATGGACGTCATGGACGAGGATTGAACATCTAATTTTATAGTTAAAAGGATGAGGTGAGCAACCCTAACATACCTCTTAGTTGTACCTTCCTATAATGAATAAAATCCACTTGCTGAGAAAATTAAAAAATATAAAGATGAAATTCGAATTTGTTTGATTGTTTTTTATTTAAACTCCTAAATCTAAGGCTTTTAGAATCAAGTTGGTAATTAAATTGGTTAGGACAATAATTTGTTAGTCTAATTAGTTCAATTAAATAAATTTCTAAAAATTTTACAAAAATAATAAATTAAAAAATTAATTCAATCTTGATTTTAATCAATTTTTAATTCGATTCAATCTATCTATATTTGATAACTTGATGCCTCTCTTCTCTTCTGTACAATCCCTCAATCAACTCTTCTGTACAATCCCTCAATCAACTCTGGATGTAATGATTCATTAGAAGTACTAAATGCTTATTTTAATATGGAAATTGGCCCAAGTTGTAATGGGAAAGAGAGAGGGAGATGAGGGGGTGCTTGAAAAGAAAGGCAATGCTATGTGTTGTGTGAGGAATTGGCAGGTGGTGAATGGATTGGATTGGATTGGCCATATTCTTCTCCTTTTCTGGCCCCACACCGTACTTTTGATATGAAGCCAAATGCCTCCACTCCCTCTCTCTTTCTTACTTGTTACCATATTTTGAAATCTAGTATTTTATCAACTAATCTCCTAAAAATATTATATTATTATACATATTAACTCTTTAACTTTTGTAATTTGTATTTAGGTATAATTTTAGTTTCGCCTAAAGTTTTTATTATAATATTGTAAAAAAAAAAGATTTATGATTTTTATACCATTAAATTTTTTGAGCACTTAGTCGTAACATTCATGGATATAGAATTTCATAAAAATAAATTTAAATATTTATATTTTATTTTGATTGATGAAAATTTTCATCCTAATTAATAACACTCATAATTTTCAAGTATGAAAAATCTAACCCTAATTAATATGCATTGAATCTCACCTCCTTAATTTTTTTTCATACAATAAAAAAAATCTACTCCCATAAAGCTAATTTCTCAACCCTTCCAAATTCTTACTTTTTACCTTTAATTTGGGTTATGTTGTTTTACATGCCATAAACATGGTAATTTTTTTAACCTACTATTAGTTTTAGTATTAATATCTTAGATTGTAACAAATATTTGACGATTTTTTTTATTTCCATGTGGAATGAAATATTTGATGATTGTAACAAATGTTGATGTCAAATCCATAACCATTGCATGTCTTTCCCTTTTCTTGGAGGCCATAATCTTGTTCCCACACACAGCTAGTAGTAGCCTATGCTATTGGAATTCATGTACATGGCATTTACAAGGGTGACTCGTGATCTGAGATAACTTAAACAATTGTTGTACCCTCTTGCAAGTCTAGGCATGGTTGCATATGTCATTTATAGAGATGATCTCTTCCCATCCATTCTCATTTTCACTATCCCAAAGGCTAAGAAAATATTTATATTTAATATTTTATAACATATGCTAAGTTTTACAACATTGTTTTCATTATTTCTACTTTTACAAAAGTGTAAAAGTGAAAATAATGAAAATAATCTTTTTATTGTTTTCTAATTTTTACTATAATTTTTATTTTTATATTTTTAAAAAATTTCAACTAAATATGTTTTCTCCTATATTTTTCAATACCAAATAATATTTTTGCAATAAATGAATTTAAAATTGTGAATAGAAATATTTTCAAAATTTATGAAATAGATTAAATTTCAAATTATTGATAATTAGAGACCAGCATTAAAAAAGAAGAAGAAGAATTAACACCTTTTCTAAATTATTGATAACATATTAGAGCTTTGTTTATTGATGGAGTCATCATTAAGCAGCAGTTGTTTAGAAGAGAAAATGTATTCAACTTTATTATTATTACTTTAGACTCTAATGAAGTTTAAGATAGCTACCACAAGGGATTACTTGCCACCATGTCAATTAGTGGGTGGGTTTGCCTTTTTCTTTATTTTGAATTTTTTTGGTCAGCCTAACATTTGTCACATTTCCCTTTTTTTATTAAAAAAATAGTTGTTTCTACTTCAGTCGTCTACTTTTGCACCTTCATCACATATTTTCCTAAAAACCCACTTTATTAGTTTACCAAATTTTCTAAAATGCCAACAAAATATTAAATAAAAATAATAATTTAATTGCCAACTAAACCAACAGTGAAGGCATGGGATGTAAACAAAAGGGGCCAATGAAGACGACGATATACTCAAATCAAAATAGAAGAAACATCCGCATCTCTTCCTCTCTAAATTAATTAAACTTTCCATCACCATTTCTCTTATTATACATTTCTTTAATTAAGTTTTTGTAGAAAGTTGGAATGAGTTCACTTTGTTGATACTCATAAGTGTTGACATGAAGAGGTTCACAAAGACAGTACGCTCTCTCTGTATAAACTATTAATAGAGTTTGATTTAGTTTTTCAGGAGATCGATTGGAAGTCTCTGTTTGGCATTCTCTGCTGGAAGATTTGGAACAAACTAAAATGTTTCTTTTAGTGTAGCTCACATTGTTCAAACTTCATGGTGTTGGGCAAAATCACTCAAGATTTTGTCTGGGAGACCTGTTGAAAATACTATATGACAGAATGGGCATCGAAAATGGATTCCACCTCCTTTGAGATCCATTAAGTTGAATACTGACGGTGCTTGTAGTCCAGTTTCTAGGTTAGCCGCATCAATAATAGTGGCGAGACATGAACATGGTAATTGGGTGTGTGGGATAGGTAGAAATATCAGTTGGTATAATGTTGAGCAAGTGGAGTTATGGACAATTTATGACGGTATTATTATAGCGTGGGATGCTAAATGGAGAGATGTTGAAACAGATTGCGCACTTGTTATTAAAGGTGTCAATGGTGGTTTAAGAGGGTATTTATATAGAGACTTGGTTCTAATTAAAGGTGTCAATGGTGGTTTAAGAGGGTATTTATATAGAGACTTGGTTCTAAGAATTCGAGAGTTATGTAATTGAGAATGGAGAATTAGTTTTGAACAAATTCTAAGAGAGGTGAATTTTGTCGCTCACTTGTTGACTAGAATGATGAAGGATTTCTCAGTTGATACCAAATTTTCCATACAGCTCATTCTTTGGTCCTTCACGAGTTAAGAATGGACAGCATGTTTGAGTTTTCGATTCCTATCTCAAATTGTTAGTTAAATAATCCATTTTCTTATTACAAAAATAAAAGGGTAAATTAAACTTTGATCAACATTATGTTTAGGCCATTCAATTTATTTTAATTACATAATAGCTATTAAGTTATTAAATTGTTAAATTTTTGCCTATCTCTAATAAAATAATGACTTGGTGCATTAATTTAAAAGGCTAATAATCAATTTGGTCCCTAAAATATGAATATAATATTGTTTTTGATATTATTATTATTATTTACTAACAATTATTCTAAAAATATTTTTAAAAATATTAAGAATAAATTATAAATAATTATTATAAAATAAAATATATATTAATATTAAATAAAATAAAACCCTCCCCACCCCGTCCCTCTCCTCCCCTCCACAAACCCCAAAAGAAACTCATATACAATCTGCAAGTGTGGCCAAGCAGGATCAATTGAAGGCTCCTCCTCTTCCAAATCAAGGCCTTCAACAACTTTATTCTCGCGTGGTTGAGGATTAAGGCTCCTAAATTAGTTTGTTGATATCATTTTAACAATTTCTTGCAGAACAGCATCTGAAAATTTCCCATTTGCAGAGGTAACATATTCAACATGCTCTAACAATGTCTGTCGCTTGATCTCCTTCTCTTTGAGGTTCTTGGTGGGGTCATTGAAATCAAATACAAGATGAGTCTTTTTTATGTATAAGTTCTGCTTCTTTGAAGCTGGAGCATCTTTGAAAGCAGACAATGCTTCATAACCAGAGAACACATTGGAACCTTTCCATGCAACATCAGCGTTAGAAGTAGGTATCGGAGAATATGAAACGCTCAAATTTCCTGACTTGCCCACCTTCCTGTTTTCCACGCAAAGACTTAAGAGGGACCGGCCGGGGGTGGGGGAGAGGGAGGGTTCTATTTTATATTAATATAATTATTTTATTTAATATTAATATAAATATTAATATACAATTTTTATTCTGAATATTTTAAAATTTTTTATAATAATTATTAAAAAAATTAATTAAAAATATTAAAATAATATTTTATTTATATTTCAGAGATGAAATTAGTTATTACTTTTTTAAAGTAATGTGTCACATTATCAGTTTATATTCGATATGTTAATAGTTATTATGTAAATAAAAAAATTAAGTAATCAAAACGTAAATTTAACTAAAATTCTAAAATTCAAAGGTTTACTCGAAATAATACATGAGATAATGGGACTGAAGAAAAAAAAAGCTATTGGTCTATAATAATACACTTTATCTTGATTAGGGAAAAAACCAATGGAAAACAAGAAAATTTTGATCTCTGTTTTAATAAGAAAACATCAAAAGAATTATATTTTAGTTATGGGTTAAGAAGAATTTTTTTCAAAATAATATAAAAAAATTAATTACTAAAATAATATGAATTTTTTTAATTGCTCGAATAATATGGATTGTGCTTGGAAATCTCAAATTGGCATGATGGTTGATAATTTGGGGTGATAACCATGCATTTATTCTATTAGAATCATGCATTTATTCTATTAGAATCAGACATGATAACATTGTAAACACAAATCGACAGCTAAAATGCCACCAAATTGGGTTCCATGCACGATCCAAGGCCTAAATAAAAACTTTTCCTCCCACTTTTTATTAAATATATTTTTTAAAATATAAATAAAAAATTAAATATATCATTTTAATACTTATATGAAAAAATTAATAGAAAATGAAATTTTTTTTATTTTAATCCTTAAAATATGCATGAAAATCTCAAATTAACATATCACTTATTAATTTAAGCTTACAATGCTGCCATATTTGATTTTAACATCATTGTCACCTCAAATTGTCAACCACCGTGTTAGTTTAAGATTTTCATGCACAATTCATATTAATTTGATAACAATTATTTTCATATTTTTACAGTAATTAATATTTTTATATTATTTCTCAAGAGAAAAGAGAGAGAGTACTATTTCAATTTTATATTGAGTAGTTAGTAGGGAATGATATGTAGTGTAGTGTAGTGTGGGAGATGGGAGATGGGAAAGCAGAAAAGACGAAAAGAGCGGGAAAATACGGTGTGGGAAGAGGCAAAAGCATCCCATGGATTTTGACGTCTCTCTGTTCATCTCCTTTTACCCAACATTATCTGCGTGACTTGTGCTTCCTTCTTCCCACTCCTCTTTTAACTCTTTCTCCCACACAACACTTTGGAATAAATTTAAATAAACTCACATCCACTGACCGTATGTTAATCTTTTTATTGAGAAGAAATACACTACAACACAAATGTCCAAATAACTGTACCTCAACAACTACCCTTTTACCATGTTTCCGGCTATTTTACTCATCTAATTTAAAAAGTTTTAATATTTATAAAATAACCTTAATTCAAAATATTTACCTAAATGACCTGAAATAAACAGTAAAATTGAGTTACGAGAATTAGATGGCCGGCACCACTATTTTTTTCTATTAAAAATATAATTTTTAAGGTTTTGGACACTAAATAGCCGACATACATGTATTTTTTTTTAAAAAAAAAATTTTGGTGCTGACACATTGATGGCCGGCACCCCTTTATCTGATTAAAAAAAAATTTTGGGGGTATGGTGCCGGTCAACAAATGGCCAAAATCACCCAACAAAAGAGATTGGGAATATTGCAACATAACCCCTCGTTGTTTTCGCATCTTTTTTTATTTCTCAAGTTTAATTACATATTTTATATTTTAAAATAATATTGAAATACTTATCATGTTTTTTAATTATTATTGCAAAATTAATTTAAATTTAACATGCACAATTAAATTACATGTTTTTTTATAAAATTAAAATATGCTTTAATGATTTTCATCTTTTATAATAATTCAAATAAAAACTGCTAAATTATTTTTTTATTTTAAAAAATAACGAGTAATATATTTATAAAATATGTAGTTCAAAATATTTTAAATTAATTTTAAATTTAATAATAATGTGAGTGATGTAATAATAATTAAAAAACATAATAAGTATTTTAATATTATTTTAAAATATAAAATATGTAATTAAACTTGGAAAATAAAAAAGATGAGAAAACAACGAGGGGTTATGTTGCAATATTCTCAATCTCTTTTGTTGGGTGATTTTGGCCATTTGTTGGCCGGCACCACACCTCAAAAAAATATTTTTTAATCAGATAAAGGGGTGTCGGCCATCAATGTGCCAGCACCCAAAAAATAATTTATTGAAAAAAATACATAGGTGCCAGCCATCTAATGTCCAAAATTCCCAAAAATATTTTTTAATAGAAAAAAATAGTGGTGCCGGCCATCTAGATCCCATAACTCAATTTTATAGTTTATTTCAAATCATTTAGGTGAATGTTTTTAAACCATAATATTTTTATAAATATTATTTTTTTTAGGTGAAATGGGTAAAATAGCCCCATGTTTCTCATGTACCACAACTTTAAATTTAAAAAAAAAAAAAAAAAAAAAATGACTGTCAAACACATGATTCGACCAACAAACAAAGCCGATATTAAGAAGAAAAATTATGTACTAATCAAAAGACAAACATCCAGACAGAATCAATCAATCTAACAATTATTCCAACCAAAAAAGTTGCCTCATAATTGAATACCTACTAACAGTATCGTTTCCCTATGCCCTATCTTTTCTTTTTTCTTTCACTTACCATGCATCATCATGCACTTTGTTACTCTACTATTCTATTTTATAATAATTTAAACGGTTAAATCATTATTTGAAACTTAAATTTCTATCTTTTTTATGTTGAGGTTTAAATTTTTTACTAGATCTTAAATTTAGTAAACTGTTCTCATATGAGGACTTGGATTTAACAATTTTTCTTATATTTTTTGAACTTTTTTTTGTTCAACTTAAAGTTTTGAGTTAAACAATTATTTCTGGATTGGGGCTTAACTTGATAAATTTTCTCATATTAAAACTTAAACTTTATGGTTTTTAAAAACTAACTTGGATAAAAAAAAGAGGTTAAAATCCCAATGTTAGAATATTTGTCAAATTCATGATCTAACTAGAATAAAAAAAAATTCAGACCCTAATATGAAAATAACTATTAAGTTTAAGACCTAATTTGAATAAAAAAAAATTTAAACCATAATGTAAAACAATTTGCGAAGTTAGAAGTCCAAAATGTGATTTTACCTAATTTAACTTCAAGGTAAAAGGAGCCTTCTATTCGCCTAATAATAAATATATAGCTTTACATAAGACCCAGATTAGATTCATGCATATATATAAATGTGGCCCTGCCAAAGCTTTGGTAATTGATCTAAAAGGGAAATGAAAAGGTGCAACCATGGTGTCCCAAAATCAGGTTGACGGGCCCTAATATTTTCTGCCATTACCAGTTTACTGCTTACTCTTTGTGTGGTTTTTTTTTGCTTAGAGATGGAAGGCTTTTGGCTTTCGGCTTTTGGCAATTGCAATTTGGTGGGCCTGCCTGACCTCAGTTTTAGTGGTTTCTTTTCATACTTTTGGCTATAATGTAACTTCTGTCAAATGGTTGTTGCTACTTTATTCTTTTCGATACATGCACACTATATTTTACTATCATTGTGATACACAATTGATTTCCCTTTAACCTATGTAGTTTATACATGTAAAAGTAAGAAAACTGAGCTAAGTTAAAAATATTAACCAAACGGAGGTTCAACTCTATGGTGACTTGGGCTGCTTGTTCTTAGAAAGGGAAGATAACATTAGCATGAAAAATCATGTCAATAATTGGTACATAAAAGAAGATGGTGGTAAAAGCAAACTAAGAGTGGTATAAAAAACGAGTGAAGCAAATAAGCCGTCTATATTTCTAATTTTAGCTTTAAATATAAAGTGCTTAACCACACGATTTATGTTATTCCAAGTCCAAAATTAGTATTCGATAAATATTTATATGTGTTTTTTATTTGAAGATATCAACAGTCAATTATGATTTAGTTAGGATAGGACTTCAACTTAGAATATTAAAATTTATGGTGTTTCACCTTTATTATTGAATAGAAACTTTATTGTGTATTGACAGCCCGTTCTTGACATATTTACGATACTAGGTAAAATAATAAAATGAGGTTTTTTTTTTTTTTTGAAATAATCTGACTGAATTCATTTAATAAGAAATATAAAAATAAGTTTTAAGTCTGCTACCCTAGCACGCCTCTGTCTGCTCTCTGGCAAGTTTAGGTTTTTGTTTTATTGTTTTGTTTCTTTTCAAAGATCAAATTGTTTGACGGCCATCATCTCTGGAAATTTTCTTAGTAGCTTCACAAAAGTCTTCGGGTTCCAGCGCTACTTGTTGTTTAGCAGTCTTTCTTCTAATATCTATGGAAGCAGATTTCGCTGATCTTACGCTGGAGGAAGAAGAAGAAGAAGAAATCCTGCAAATACAAACAGATCCAAATTCGGTAAGGGAGAAAGAAGTTCTTAATCTGGTAGGATATTTTCTTACAGCAAGTATTATTCACTTTCCAGCAATGAAAAGTACCATGGCTAATTTAAAAGTATTCTTGAACTTCCTAGCAGAATAAACTTTTTTAAAAGTCAACAAATATTTTTTACAAGTTGGAAAAAAGTTTTCTTTTGACTTTTACAAGTTAAAATTTTTTTGGAGCCCCTTAAAAATTGGAAAACAATATTTTGGACTCCTTTCAACCTTGGGCCCTAGGTGGCTGCACATCCAGACGACCCCCAGGGTTGGGCCTGTCTATTGATAATACAATATATAAATTTATATGTTTTGAAGGTAAGATTTTAGTCCAATTATGTAGACCCATTTTAAGGGAGATAAGAGTTTTACTTTGAATAAACATTAAATTTTATCCATTCATTCTGTTATTTGATAGACATACCGGATTAAAAGTCCTCCCTCTACCTATCAAGGTTACACATGCAAAACACATCACTTAAGATTTGTGTAATTAAGGAAATAGGTCAAGAAGGAAAATACAATTTATCATGTGTTTTTCATCGAGTTTAAGGTGAACTCTAATTTCGCATTAAGTATTTCTTAAATATATGAAATTTATATTATTTTAAAGATCCTAAAATTTTTTTTTATGCAACTCTAGAGATTAATCTTACATTGAATGCATTAGATACAATCTCAACAACAATGAATGAATCCTAGTAAGTAGGAATCCGGGAGAAAGATGGAAGAGATTCCCATGGGCCTTAGTTTTAGCTAACTGTTGGGACCCATCATATTGTAGGCCCAGCTGATTACAATCCCTTGGTAGTTAACTAAATTATAAAGAAAAGTCGGTCAAATTAAGGTGGGATGAAATTAAAGACATTTTACATTATTTATGAGAAGATTGGGTTAGTCGGAAATCAAAGTTTATCAAAAATTTAGTCTAAAATTTTTGAAAAATCAATTTTTTATGAAGTTTTTATATATTTTGTACATTTGAATTTTTTTTTTAAATTTTCAGGAATTTAGTCCTTTTATTTTTTGGATTTAAAAATTCAGCTCTAATTGTTACCGGTGTTAAAATTCTTTTATTAAGTTCACTAGTGTAACATTTTTAAATTTAAAAAAAAAAACTTGGTTATCATGTAAAAAAATAACATTGAAAATGCTTGTGGATTTTTTAAAAAAAAAAAACGCTCATAATAAAGGGGCAACCAAAATTAAATTTGATCATTGTCAAATAATGTCAAACAAAGCAATTGAAAAGTTAAAAATCAATCTCTAAAACCATTTGACATTTAAATTAAATATTTTAATAAAAAATAAAAAAATAAATTAATTAATAATATTAAAGATAAAATTAAAATATAAAAATTAAACTCTAAATTTAGGTAGGCTCCAATTTCTATAAGACGAGATACACTTGTGAGTGAAGGAAGGGCTAATACATAGATATAGGGTGAAATGTCCAAATCTTATCATGTAAAACTAGTTTCATCCAAAATTAGGAAGAATACCTTACTGAAATTATAGTGAGAAATGATGGTAAGAATGAGAAAAAGAGAGGGTGAAATTTCAAAATCTTGCCGACATATATATAAAATAAATTCCTCTGGGTTTAAAATTCAAAGTGTATAGGGTGAGAAATCCATTTCAGCCTTTATTTCTTATTGACTTAAAGGTTTTAAAACTTACAAACAGGGATGGTCAGCAGCCATTAACACAATGGAGGTAGAACAATAACACACTGAACTTTTTATTATCTCTCCTTCTGCAGTGGTTTTTGATAGTTGGCATGTTTTATTCACCAAATTACAACTTGGGATATTTTGTATAGTGTTAATTACAAGCTCTTTAAATGCAAGTGCTAGTTAAGAAATTAGTTAAATCTGTTAGCAAGGGGTGTTAGAGGAGTTAGTTTTGGACAGTTACTCTGTTACGACATTAGCTGAGGCACCTTGCTCTTGTTTCTTGTTGAACCGCGGAAACCAGCCATTCACCCTTCCATCAAACACCGTATCCCATGTGCATTAGTGGGACGGAAAAGAAAAATGGCAAACCGAATTTCATAAACCAAGACTACTCTCTTCTTCTCCGTTTTCATTCTCATACTGTTTACTCACCCAGATTTCTGCATTTTCCTTACCCATGTTCAAATTTAAAGCTCAAATATCTTTACGTCATGCAAAGACAAAATTGCACTTTTTTCTACCAAAACAAAAGGCCAATGAAGTTTGGAGAGAGACAGGGAACTAATTGCCTTTGCTTAAAGATGAGGAAGAGATACATTAATTATGTACAAGGAAAATGATAGTGATAGTGATAGTGATAGTGATGCATGTGGGGAAGGGATGTATATCATATACTTCTAGAATGTGATTGCGTTGGAGAGTAAAATATCCTTATTTACCACTCCAAAAAGTGGTTAATTAGTAGTCCTTCTTTATCAGGTTGAATTGAATACGTAATTCATCCATAAGGAAGAGCTTCACTTTGTCAAATTATGAAGTACTTTGTTATTCGGTTTGGTGAGCTATATATGATTTTCCAATAAAGAGACTTCCCTTATATAGTTTCCTCATCATCGAGCTCGGGATAAGTTGCAGCTATTCCTCTAAGCTTAGGACATTAAAATATCAAAAGAGAAAAGGAAACCAGTGATTTTGAGACTAGATATAAACAATGTTTTTTCAATAAATAAAATGATTTATTTTAAACAAACATGAATTTCAAAATAAAATAACTTCCTTTTAAAAACTGTATTTTTTTATCTAAGATTTATATTTATATTAATATTTATGGTTGTCTCTTCCAACAATATTTAAGTAAAGTTATTTTAATAATAATGAATCTATAATTAAAATAGGTGAAGAAGGAACAACCTATTTCAAACGTGATAGGACCATTACATTGCGAAGTCATAGAAACTGAAACATGAGTTATATGGGTTGCTCACCGGGTGAAAGTTGTGCCATAGATTGCATGTTTATCCATGCTCATTTGGACTCTTTTCTTTGTATTAAACCCTTTCCTTTTTTTTTTTCCTCAGGCTTGCTTGTTATATAATACTAATTAGAAGAAAATAAAAATAAATGCCATCACTTTCGTTCATCCTCTTATTTCTAATAGTTGATTTTTGTTGTATTTATTTTGTTGTACCTAATCGAACCATGCAACCATTAGATACTAGCTTATCTTTATGAGTTGCCACATCCTTCTATTAATGTTTTTGTACTCATCGCTATTGCATCCCGTTGCCATTGACAAGGTTGCTAAACCAATATTATTAATGATGAAAAAATGAGATATTTTTTAACGATTATGTTTTAATCTTTATTTTCTTTTCTTTTCGTTTAAATTTTCTTTTTCAAATGGTTCAATAAATGTGGTGTGCCTCGCATTTATTGGTTGATTACACCTTAGACGAGAATCGACGAGCAATCAAAAAAAGGCCAAAACAGGTCCTATGTCGGGACGAGGAGCGCCAGCTTGTCGACGTGTTTTCCTATTTGACAGTCGCGTTTTAGATTTCAAGCAGGACTTCTGCTCCTAATTAAACTCTAATTATTTCAAGTATATTTTAGTATGATTAGAACTCTAATCTTAGCCCATTTAAAGGGGGCTATTGTATCTCTTTTTTGAGAGGTCAATCAATAAGGGTTTTTTTAGGGCAACAAGATGTAGTCGCATACGAGTTTTTGTAAGAGTTTCGTGGTAATTATGAAAATTATTTTATACCTCCTTTGTGAGTTCCTTATGAGATTTAGGATTTCCTTTCTCCCAATTTGTATTCGTGATTTTGAGCTTTGTACAGGTTGTACATTTAGGTTTATTTTCTCCGTATTGCACTCTTGTTTGTTTACTCATCTAGTGAAAAGTCGATACCTCCTTTGCCCATGATTTTTCACGTAAAATATTTGTGTTCGTTCCTTTCCACTTTTACTATCTCGTTGTCTATATGGATTGATCCACAACATTAAAGATCAGTAATTTGCACAAATATTAAGGGAAAAAACTTCTAAGTACTTATTTATTTTAATAAGATTTAATATTTATTTTTTAGGTATAACCACATGTGTTATTATCCATTTTATGATATAAGATAAATCACAGATAGAACATTAATAAAAAATGGTGGAATAAAAAACAAAACTATTTCATATTTTCATCAACATAGTAGTAAAAAGAAATTACAAACCAAAACCAAAAGCCACTAAAAAGGGGTTTTAAAGAATAAACAAAAACCATTAACAATGATGGTGCATTTAGTTTGCAAGTCCAAACTATAAGCTGTAAATTATTTACATAAAATCATTGATATCCAAGCCCTCCGGTATTTCAAACTTAAGCAAGCTGCTAAAGCTTTCTCTCTCGTCATCGGTACTGCTGCTGTTCACGAATGTAGATGATGAGTTCAAAGGCGTTGGACTTGATATCGCCGACGGCCTCAACGAATCAAAGCTGCCATCCACTGATTGGAACTTGGAAGTTTCAGACAGAATGGGAACTGTAGGATTTGTGCTGCACTGCACGTAATGTGGTTGCGCAGCAAATTCATTGGTTAAAGTGGAAGTTGTCAAATTTTCTTGGGAATTTGGGTAGCTGAAGTTCGTCATATCGGAAGAGAAAAAGCCTTCTCCGGTGGCTTGTATGAGTCCTGTTTGGCTTAGCATCGAAGTACAACAAGGGACGGTGGACGTGGTGGTGCAAGCTGAAGCAATTTGAATGGGAGCTTGTAACGAGGGGTCTAGATTTAGTTGGTTTTGGTGGAGATTTTGCATCAGCATTTCTGGGTTTTCTTGTTTTAGAGACAAGAGGGTGTTTGCTAGGCTGAGCAGTTGAGGATTTAGGAGAGCTTGTGTACCTAACAAGTTTGACACATTGAGAAGAGATTGGTTGCACAAAGTTGAGCTGATAATGGAAGAAAGGTCAAGCAAATCAAGGCGTGAAGCATGTGTCACTGGATCGATCCCGTTCCTTAGAAGCCTTTTCCTGATATGGGTGTTCCAGTAATTCTTGATTTCATTATCGGTCCTTCCTGGCAATTGACCCGCAATAGCCGACCACCTGATATATTCACAACAAAAGTTAGGAAACTCTCTAAAGTCCAACATCTTCATTAATATGAAAACCATTACCAAACTGAGGCAACCTACTTGTTCCCCAAGATACTGTGTAGTTGAATTATAGTTTCTTCTTCTTCAAATGAGAACCTTCCTCTCCTGATATCAGGTCTAAGGTAGTTCGTCCATCTGAGACGGCAACTCTTCCCACATCTTTGGAGACCTAAACAGTTTGAAATAAAAACATGATCAGAGGCTGGAGGGATTGAATTCAAGTGGAGGCGAGGAGAGATGAAATAATTGCATACCGGCATTCTTAGGGAGAGTACGCCAGTTTCCTGGTCCATGAACCTGAATATAGTTAGTAAGCTTAAGATCTTCCTCGGGAGTCCAGGGACCTTTCTTGAGGCCACTTTTGTCACAGCAAGGTGTTCTTCCCATTGGTTTTCCTTTGGATAAGTTAAGTTTCAAAGTATGTTGCAGTTTACGTGAAGGAGTGAGACTGAAAGGGGAAGGCTTGATCGAAAACAATGAGCAATTGATGTGCAACTCGTCGATCCTAAAGGAACCATAGACCACATATATATATATAACGAGTTGGAAACAAGATGGGTACCATGATTGAAGTCAATGGAATTTGGCGCCGGCCTTCTGACACATGCCTTTTTCTTTACGTATCGCGTAATAGCTCCAATTAAATGTAATTCATCCACATGTAATAGGTTTGTAAAATGGGAGCGTATGACTTCCCTGCATCATCAGTAAAACATTGAGATATTATTTTATATCATTCATAAAATAATTTTTCGTAAAACATAATACATTATTATTGAATAAAATAAGAAATAATTTCCTGCATTATTATAAGTAAATGATGTTATAACATATTATGGTTGAATAAAATAGAAAATGATGTAAGAGTTACAAATAAATATTAATAACTTTATTTATATAATAATCAATTACACACAAATATTTAAAACCCTAAACTCAAAAGATATTAATATTTATTAATAATAATAATTAATATTTAAATAACATTATTAGTATTTTTTTATAACTCTTTCATGATATTTTATTTTATTTAATGATAAAATATTATGTTATTATTTAATAATAATATATGAAACTCGCAGACTAACAAAGCATCAAATATTATTATCGAAACCTTTTTTTGAAACGGTTGACTTTTTATTTTAAAATATAAAAATAAAGACGGGAGTCGCCACCAATCATTTTTTTTATAAGGTGCAATCGGTCACCTCATAATTTTATGGTTTTAATACACGGTTTGATTTACTAAAACAACGATTTTTTGTCTATAAACTTCAAGAAATGAGTTCAGGAGTCGGTTACGTGCGAGGAAGGATTAGCACCCTCGCAATGCCCAAAATTGGTACCTAGTTGATTAATTGATGTCTTAATGTCGAAAGTTGAAAACTCGAAAAGAATTTAAAAATAAGATCCTTCTTTATATCCAAGTATTTTCTAATAAAAACGTGCAAAAGGCTATCTTATCTCGAAGTAACAAAAGAGTTGCATCCCGTAAATTAGGATACAACATCTCGAATACCCGAAAATAAGCTTTCCTTTATTTTATTATTTAATCGAATCTTGTGTATTTAATTTTTAAAAGGGTGTTCGGTTATTTAGGTTCAATGAGAAAATCGAATCCCTGTAAGTTAGGGTACGACTTTTCGAATCTCCAAACACGGAACATTGCCTATTTTTATTTAAATTCCTTTTTTTTAGTAATAATAAACCGTTTTTTAAATCGATATGCATTTTTATTCGGGAATGGTACATCAACGGACGAACACATCTAAATTCAATGCATAAAATAATGATAAAAGGGACAATGCATAATAGGATGATAACAATAATGAAAATGACAATAATGATAATAATAATACTAATAACGATAATAAAAAATAATAACAATTAATAAATAATCAAATTTTTAAAAGTAAATGACAAAAAATAAATAGATAAACAAGTAATGAGTAACAGAATGGTAAATATGTAGATAAATAGATATACATAATATTAAGTTTAAATATTTAAAAGTAGAAGTAATAAATAAATAATATGAACAATAAAGGAATAAATAACATAAAAAATAAATGAATAAATAAATAAAACAAGTAAATAACATTAAATTTAAAATATATAAGAAACGAATAAAAGAATAGTAAATAAATAAGTACACAATTAAATAAAATCACACAATTAAATAAAATCTTTCATAAAAAATTTGAATTAAATGGGATAAGGACTAAATTATAATAAAGATGAAATTAAGAGTAAAAATTGCGATAAAATAAACAAATAAGGACTAAAGTATAAGGTGCAAAAATCCATAGGGATCGAATATGAAATTATTCTTGGCCCTTATGCGCAGCGTTCATTTGGCAAGTCAAAAGATTAAATTAAAAATGAAACAAAATTGAAGGGCCAAATTTAAAAGGAGAAAAAAGAATTAGTACCAAAATAAAATACGCGTAAAGGGGCAAGGACTAAATGGAGAATTGTCCCTCATCCCTAAAGCGGCACCGTTCTTCATAGGACTAAAATGAAACAAAAATAAAATTATAAGGTAAATTTAAAAAAATGAAAAAATATTAGATCGCAAACTAATTAAAAAGCAGAAGGGCTAAAAGTGCAATTAGACCCTTCCGCAAAAACAGGCGGATCTTGAGGTTGGAGCAGGTCGGGCTGCGAGTCGTTTTGGCCTCTGAAGTTAACTTTCAAAACGACGTCATTTTGACAAGCTATATAAGTCGGTTTTTTGACAAAAAAATCATTTAGCCTTCGTTTCAATTTTTTTTTTTCTAAAAACCTCTCAAACTCTCTCCCTCAACCCCCTGGTCCGGTAAGGGGTCCGGCCATCGGCCGTCGCTCTGACCGCCGCGGCTCCGCCGTCTGCGGCGACCGGTAAGAGGAACCTTAGGGTTCTTCCGAAAGTTTGATTGAGTTTTGGGTCTGGGCTTAGGGTTTTAATATTTTTGGGTTGTTTGGTTTTATTTTTGATTTGGGCTTCTATTTTTTTATTGTTTTGAGACGTGTAATGGACTGTTTTGTTTTATTTAAGGCCCGGGTAAAATTAGGCTATTACATTTAAGGTAAAAAAATTTTAAAAAAAGTGAGAGTATATAATGAAATTAAGATGGCTTACTTAAAAACCACACTTAGCTCACAGTGCGTCATTAATGATAGACTCAGGGACATTAAATTTATTATATTATATTTGTTCTTTTCACTTGTTACCCGTAGAGCCGGTTTCAATACAAACTCTATTAAAGACGAATTTCTCTTCAACCTTTGACGAGTTTCGACCAAAAGAAAATAAAATTTGACGGCTAGGGTTTCTTCCAATATCATCAACCCTTTAAGGTGTATTTTTTACAAATATATATATATATTTCATAATTTTTAAATGTTTGAAAATATATTTTGAGCCATCGGATATAATGCTTTTAGGTTATAGCTTCATGAAGCCGTAGAAATACTTTAGGTAGTTGAAGAACAACATAAATAATTAACGAAAATTTTAACTTTATGTATTCAAATTGTAGTTATTCTTCGAAAAAAAATTCATTTGGTTGATATTATTTTTTTTTGAAGTAAAGTGATACTGTATCAATATGGAATAAACAGATAGCGATGTTGTGACGAGGAGCCGTATGACGTCGTGACGATGAAAATAGGGGAGAAGCAAAAATGATGCCACGACATGGCGACGTGTCATGCAATTTTCTCGATTTTCTTCTCCTAATTAAACTCTGAATATTTGTTTCAGTCATTAGTGTTGATTATTGTAATATTTTTGACCTACGAATTTAGGTTATAAATAGACATTTTTTATCCTAGAAAGATTGAACCCATTATATATTTAGGTATTAGCTTTTACAAGCTTTCAGAAAATTTTGTATTTATGTTTTGAGGATTCTTATTTCGTGTTTCGGGGTTTAGTTTTATCTCCATCATTGTACTATTCGTTTTTGCCATTATAGTGAAATTATCTTTACCCATAATTTTTTATCCTCTTAAAAAAAATTTCCGTATAAAATATTTGTGTTTGATGTTTTTATTTCATTTATTATTTTATTTGTTGGTTGATTTATGGAGTTTACAAACACTTTTCCTTGCTCCGAAATCTTTGACTAAAATTTCATTCCATATATATGCATCTAAAATCCATGTGCATACTTTGGGTTTGTATTTTACACACTATCACATGGATAGGGAATCATATGGTGATAGTATAAATTGGTACATTTATCAATGGAAGCTTCATTGCAATTCTATTGATTAATTATTTAATTTAGTTGTTGATCAGTTAATTATTTATTTAAAAAATAATATATAATATTACATAATTCAGTTAAATATAAATAATTTCACTTCTTTGGAAAACTTTTAGTTTATGTAGTCACGTTTTTTCAGAAGAAACATTTTTGTCAAAAAGGTAATTGAGTGAAACTTTAATCTTATAGTGCCTGTTTTTAGTCAAATTATTCTAATGACTACCCAACCATAACTTACCATAGAAGTAATACATCAATATTCTTGACGTTTGCAATTGATTAATAAAAACGATATTTTTATATTAAAGTCAAAATTAAGGGTGTGTAATTATTAAGTAATTTTTACAAGTTTTTTAAACGTGTTTGATTAAAATTAAGGGTACATTTTTAGTCATAATCAATTAATTTTTGATCAAGTACAAATAACTAATAATAAATACTATGTAATTTAGTTAATTATTTAGTTGGTCAAAATATACGAGAAATTATTTTTCATTCTTATTGCTATGATTTCATTTTTCGTTAAAATTAAATAAAAGTTTAAATATATTTTAAAAATAAGATATATATATATAATATGTAATTTTTGAATTTATTCACATTAATGTGTTAACCAAGCATAAAAGAAAAGCATAAGCAAAATATGAAGCAGGAAATTACAATCAATTATTGAATATTCAAATGGAAGTGGTTCCAATTTCATATTTTTGTTTGTCCAACAACTAGAACCTATTTATGGAATATTAAAGACTAACACAAGGCATCTAATTTTAACATTAGATGTTCTTCAACAATAATACAGGTGACAGCTTCCCTAATTGAAATCACCACTCTATTTTGGGCACGTAGCATGCAGCTCAAGGTTTTGTCCACTCACCACAACATACATAAAGTCAACAATCCTCTAATTTCTTGTCCTTTTTCTCTTATTTGAGTATAGTAATGTTTTTAGTGGTGGTGCTTCATTTTGACATTTTTTACCCTGAAAAAAGGGGGAAGGCATAAGTTGGTTTTTGTGCAGAAGATAAGGTTTATGGGCAATACCGAATTCAAAGTCATTGAGAGTGAGGTGCATAATTTCATCCACCCCTATCTAACATCAAACCAATTGGTCAAATGCTTTTATATATACCTATTTATCTGCATAATCAGACCCCGTTGCTTTTGAATTTATATATCTTTGTTTTGGGTATCCCCTCCAAGATATGAACATAAAATTATGTATTTTCCACTCTATTAAACTTAAATTGGACTATAGGAGTGACGATGAATGCTGTAATCATGGTAGAAGTATGTTTTAACGGGAAACTTATCATAACGTTTGGCAATTGGTACGGGTGATTTCCAATATAAATAATTTTATTTTTCAATAGCTTTTTGCTAAATCGTAAAACAAGATGTTGAATCATAAGTAATCTCCAGTCTCTCCGTTGCTGGTCTAGCAACATCTCAATTTCCAGATAACCATTCATGATGAGTTGATGACGCATGCACGCTCTCATTATATGATTTTATTAACCCACATTTCGGACCGCTCATAGATTTTGATCCCGATTTCCCATATATATTTTATACATGTGGCTGCGATGTCGCTCGCCCCATGATTAGTTTGGTCACAGTCGATTTCCTTTTAAAGCATTGTTTTATAAATTAATTGAGTGGATGATGCTTACATACTCGACACATGCAAAGCTAATTACTTGTCGCAAATCTAAGGTTTGCTTCTGCCTCCAATCCACACCCACGTCTCTAAAGTTGACCAATCATCTATTTTAACAATGTGAAGTGTATTTAGTAGCTATACAAGCAAGTTTTTTTGTTAATTTCTTGTTGGATGGTGTCCAAGAACTACAACCAACTTTGAATACTATTATAACTTGTGGAAGCAATTTTAAGAGTTCACATCTGTTGAATGTACTTTTTAGGGTTTGAAATATATATACTACAGTTAATGGCACATGAGTGTACGAAACCCATAGACCATTATTGAATGCACACTTTTTTCTTATGGCACTTCTTAGGCATACAAAAATTTCAAAATGAATATTACTTTTTAATATTAGTGAATTGGGTTATTAAGGTAATGTATAAATGTATATCAAATATTATTACTTTAATAAATAAAAACAAGTATTGATGTGATAAACTATCCCTTGGATTGGTACATATCATGTGGGTGGTTTGGATTTTCGGGGACGTGGATAAGGTTCATGATGCAGGTGTAGGGAGATGGTGCAACAATTACACGTAGATGATTATGTAGGTATATATAATAAATAGTATTTTTGTATGGCTTAAGATATGGTCAACTAAAACCTTTTCTTATTTAAAATATAATAACGAAGATTCTGGATGTAGTTTGGGAGGCGGTAGCTAGATCACTCAAAACATGAGTGGGCTAGCTAGTTCTCCAATTCCCTTAATAATTTTTTTTTAAGAATCCAAGTATCTTTTTTATTAATTTGTTATATATGTGAGGTGTATTTTGTATTTTCGGAGAAATAGATGACAACGTCGCTACAAAGAGGATTACGACGTTTCGACGACGTGACTCAGGATGTCACAACGAGGCAAAAATGATGTGACGACGTGTTCTCTTATTCGGATGCCGGGTTTTAGACTTCAAGCAGAACTTCTTCTCCCAGGTAGACTCTGATTATTTTAGAGATATTTTAGTATAATTGAAACCCTATTCTTAGCCTATTTAAATGGGCTTTATATCCCTATCTTGTGATCCCAATCAATAAGGCTTTTTTTTCTTTGGGGGCGACAAGATGTAGTCGTATATAAATTTTGGTGAGAGTTTCATTATAACTATGGAGAGAATTTTGTTCTCGAGTGAGGACTTCGTTTTCGAGGTTTTGGGATTGTACTTTTAGGTTTATTTTCTCAATATTGCACTCTCGTTTATTTATACATTAGTGAAAAGTCGAAATCACTTTTTCCCGTGATTTTTTATTCTCTTTAAAGGGTTTTCCACGTAAAATATTTGTGTTCATTCTTTTCTATTTTTTTTTGTTCGTTGTTTATACGGGTCGATCCTCAACAAACATGAAGATTAATTTTTTCAAAGTTTGTGACTACTCTTAAAAATATTATTTCCAAAATTTAAATTTAACTTCTCTCGATGAGAATGCATGTGTCTTACTATTATTGTTCCAAATAGTTTTAATAGCGATTTGCACCCGTCCTCTCTAAGCATAAAATGCTTCATTGGTACAAAACACATATTTCTAGACAAAGACCGTCATATGAAATTCGTCATCTTCATGTATTGGTCTGCTAGGCATTTATGAAACAAGTCGACGACAATACCACATACTACCACGAAAATGTTGATGCACGTAGCTGCTCTGATTCACCTTTCTTCATGAATCATGCATTTATCTCGTTTTTCAGTATCGATATGGTCTCGCTCAGACCATGACAAATGTGGCTCGAATCTTGTTTGCATGAATGTAGTGGACAGGTTCCTTATCCTCCTTACAATTTAAAGCCCAACGCACCATTTGTTTAAAGAAAATGAACATAAGCCCAACTTCGCCATTCTTTCAACAAATATCAGTATGACATCTTTTATCTACATATACACACTGTATTTAGACTTGAATTACTCAATACCAATGTTATTTGAATTGGATTAGATCAGTCGATTAGACTCGTTGGATTAAGAATCGGTCAATGTATCAGTTTGTAAAGTCATTTTCAATTGGTTAGATTGAGAACCAATATGAACCTGTTAAAAACCGGTTGACCTGACAATTGAACCGATTTTAAATTTTTAATATTTTTTAAGTGGATCGTTGGCCTTAGGGGTGTTCAGTCGGTTAATCGACCTGCAATAACATTAATCAAATTAATCGATCTTTTAAAATTTTTAACCGTTAACCGAACCAAATATTTTTCAAAAAAATTAACCAAACTGAAATTTTTTCGGTTAATTCGGTTGATTAACTGAATTATTCGAAAATTATATGTTTTTTATTTTTGGTTAAAAATTAACCATATTACCCGAATTACCCAAATAACCGAATTAACTGAATTACTCGAAATGAATCACTACATAATTAAAAAGATTACATAATTTTAGTTTTAGTTTTAGAATTTTATTTTTATTTATTAAATTATTTGTAATTTTTATGATTGAGTTTGATTGAGTAATTGGGTTGGGTTGAATATTTGGGTTTGTATTAGGTTTAGGGATTGGGTTTAGGTGAATAGTGGGCCTATTTATATATTATAATTTTATTTATTAATTTTTTCGGTTAAACCAAAAAATTCGATTAACCAACCGATTTCGAACCGAATTAACTGTTAACCGAAAAATCACAAAATAATTAACCGACCCCGATTGAAAAAATTAGGTCAACCGACCGATTAACTGAATTTAGTCGATTAACCAAATTTTGCACACCCCTAATTGGCCTAACCAGTTCGACCACCAATCCAATTTAACAAACATTACGAATCACCTAAATTGCTTTATAAAATTGACTCTAATTTTAAATCATAAAAAACAATAATGCTTACTAGATCATGGCATACTCGCGATCCAGATTAAAAATTAGTATAAAATATACATAATTGAAGTTCAAAGGAGAAGCAAATTAATGCTTTGGTTTAAACGGTAAAATTGAGGCTCAAATTCAAACCTTATAATATGTGGGTTTTTTATTGATTTAATATAAATATATATAAAGAAATGTTACCGTAATATAATAACTTGAATGATATAAATTGAAAAAAAAATAAGTGTTGAAAAATTAAATATTGAAATTAAGTATTGAATTTAAGTTATAAAATTATTTGGTATATTACTTAAAATTAATTATTGAATATAATTAGCTTGTTTAATAAATATATTTTTTAAACGCAAATCAAGGAGTTAAACCCTAGAAGTCAAGAGTGCTTTGCTCAGTATCCTAGCGAAACCAGTCTTTGCTGCGGCTTGGGATGGAGGAGAGTGGTGGCAACGAAGGGTTGAAAGAGGAGGCGGTCTCCTTATTGGCAGAAGAACTCATCCAGTTGTCTGTGAAAAGTTCAGTAGTGGATCCATGTGACAAACCGGCACTAATATGTACAGAATGGACTCAAAAGTCATATAATCCAAATAGCTTCAGAGCGTAGATGAAAAGTATCTGGAAAACAAAAAGAAAATTTGAAATTCAATTGGTAGGTCAAAATCTTTTCTTGCTTATCTTTGAATCTGACGATGATTTAGAATTAATATTAGAGGGTCAGCCATGGCTTTTTCGAAAACAGTTGATTATTTTTGATAGATTAAATCAACTGATGGAGAGGAGTAAAATCAAGCTTGTGTCGTTATTATTTTAGATTAAAGTAGGGCCCTGTCTGCCAGAATTTGATAAAAAAAAATTTAATGCATGCTATAGGGGCCACGTTTGGTGGAATTATTAGATTTGAGATCAAAGGTGATTTTTGTCGTATTAGAATTCCATTAGATGTGCAGAAACCTCTTAGGAGGGGAATATTTGTTTCCACAGGTGTTCAGGGTAAATGCTAGATTTCTTTTAAATATGAGAAGCTTTCGACCTTCTGTTTTGGTTGCGGCAAAATGGGGCATGCACTCTCAAGTTGTGTGTTTCTTAAAGAAGATGAAAGAGAGAAATTACAGGAAGATCCTCCGTTTTCACTCGCGTTAAAAGCATAATCTAATTTTTTTGGGAAAGAATGTGTGAAGTTTAGAGCTATTTCAAATAAGGTACAGCATCAGAGTTCGTATACGGGTCCGGTGGAAGAAAATCAGAAGGTGGATTTAAAATCACAGCATATCAGCGATTTAAGGCCAGCTGTTGAGACACAGTTAGCAGAAGTGGCGAAAGTACAGAAACCCCAAGAAGAATGGGTGTTACGCAATGTGGAAGATAATTTACAAACAGACATTCTGGATGGGAATTTGCATACAAATAGGAAGACCAGTTGGAGACGAGTTAATAAGATGAGAGACATGGGGATAATTGATGCAGATTGGTTAGTGCGAAAGAGGAAATTGGTAGATCTTGATAGTGGGAATCATAAGAAGGAAGAATCATTGGAAGATAATGGAAAGAGACAGAAGCATACTAATTAGAGCTTTGTAAGAATGGAGGATTTGAAGTTGGTAGAAGGAAATTAGGAGGATGATATTTTCCTCACCCAAACGCAATGAAAATCATAAGCTGGAATGTCCATGGTTTGGGGAACCCACGGGCAGTTCGAAGGCTTCGGTTTTTACTGAAGCAACACAACCCCGATATGGTCTTCTTAATGGAGACCAAAGTTGATAGTAAACGGATGGAGAGAATACGAAGAAGAAGTGGCTTTGTGAATGGAATTGATGTGGGAGCAGAAGGATCGAGGGGTGGGCTTTGTTTTGCATGGAGGGAAGATTTCAGAGTTAGTCTAAAAACTTTCTCTAAGAATCACATTGATGTAATGGTTGAAGAAAGTAATGTTCAAGGAGAATGGAGATAACCTTATGCTAATGAATAACATGCTTCTTGGAGGTTATTAAGGGCGTTGGGACAAGAACAACAGTTTCCGTGGATGGTTAATGGGGATTTTAACGAGATTCTTTACTCTTTCGAGAAAAGTGGAGGTCAACTGAGAGAGGAAAGGAGAATGGTAGCTTTTAGAGAAGTTTTGGAGGATTGTCAACTTATGGATTTGGGCTTTCAGGGCACTTGGTTTACATGGGAAAAAGGAAATTTACCGGAGACGAATATCAGAGAAAGACTTGATAGGGGGTGGCTAATGAGAAATGGATGCATCTTTTCTCATAAGGAACGGTTCGTCATTTAATTCATTCAATTTCAGATCATTGTCCCCTTCTTATTAACACAGGCTACGAGGAAAGGTTTAGGAGAAGGCCACGATTTAAGTTTGAAGCATAGTGGACACTTGAGGAGTCTTTTGAAGAAGAGATTAGAAAGTCTTGGGAGTCATCAACCGGCACGATTTCTGAAAAATGGGGAGATTACAGTCCTGTTTGACTAACTGGGCAAGCCTAATCAAGTGTGGCCAAGACAGATCGAAGAAGGAGCTTACAAAGGAGTTGGGAATCCTTTTGGATGGTGAGAGGAATAATGATACAATGGCAAAGATTATTGAGACCATAATTAGCTTAATCATGGAGATTGACAAAGATGAAATGTATTGGGAACAGAGAGCAAGAGCAAATTGGCTAAAGCTGGAAGATAAAAATTCAGCATTTTTTCACAAGTATGCCTCAGCTCGAAGACGAATTAACACAATCAATAGGTTGGAAACAGAGGAAGGGCAGGTAGTTACTGCTGATTTTGAGATTAGCGATACAGCTTCCAGGTATTTTCAGAAACTGTTCACATCGAAAGGAGTGGGGGATTCTTTACATATTTTAGATGGTATCGATGTGAGTATATCCTCTGAAATTAATGCAATTCTACAATCAACTTATTTGGTGGATGAAATTCAGAAAGTGTTTAAAGGGATGAGCCCCACTAAAGCACCAGGTTATGACGGTTTTCCAGCATTGTTTTTCCAAAAATATTGGCATATTGTGGACAAAGATGTTGAGGAGTTTTGTCTTGGAGTGTTGAATGAGGGGAAGGATCTTGATTCTATAAACAGAACAGATATTGTGCTAATTCCAAAAACCACAAACCTTACAAATCTTGTTAATTTCAGACCCATTAGTCTTTGCACAATTTTATATAAATTAGTGGCAAAAACAATAGCAAACAGACTGCAGGATTTTATTGGACAGTGCATTGATAGTGCTCAAAGTGCGTTTGTTCTAGGACGATTAATCCCGGATAATGTGCTGATTGCGTACGAGATTCTTCATACATTGCGCCAAAAGTGTTAAGGAAAAAAAGGGTTTATGGCGGTTAAGCTTGACATGAGTAAAGCTTATGATAGAGTGGAATGGAGCTATTTGAAGGATGTGATGTTGAAAATAGGGTTTGCTGATATCTGGGTAAATTTAGTTATGAAGTGCATCTCAACAGTCTCTTATACAGTGAATATAAACGGGAATAGGGGCAAACAATTTTATCCTACAAGAGGATTACGACAAGGTGACCCGCTTAGCCCTTATCTTTTTCTGATTTGTAGTAAAGGTCTTTCATTTCTAAGTAGACAGGCAGTGGGGGTAGGGAATCTTCGGGCAGTCAAGGCAAGTAGAAGGGGACCGAAAATTTCTCATCTACTGTTTGCGAATGATTGCCTTCTATTTGGGGAAGCCACTAAAGAACGAGCGTCTTTTTTAAAAGAGACATTGAAACAATACGAGCAATGTTCGGGACAATGTGTGAATTTCAATAAGTCGACTATTTTCTTCAACTCTAACACTTTGGAAGGGGTGAAACGAGAAACATCGGATGTTTGGGGGATGAGATGTTCTACTAATATTGAGAAATATTTAGGACTCCCTAATGTGGTGGGTAAAAGGGAGAAAAAGTCTTTTCAGAACTTGAAGGATAAGATTATTCAAAGGATTCGCCAATGAAGCTCAAGGTATTTATCACAAGGAGGCAAGGAAGTTTTCATCAAGTCAGTTCTTCAAGCTATTCCAACGTATGCAATGACATGTTTTCTCTTACCAAAGTCTCTATGTGGGGAGTTGGAAAGCATGTTTGCTAAGTATTGGTGGCAGCACGGGAAAGATAAAAGAGGGTTACACTAGTATCAATGGAAATTTATGTGCAGATCTAATGAGGAGGGGGGCTGGGTTTTAGAAATATGTCAAAGTTTAATATCTCTTTATTGGCGAAACAAGGCTGGAGAATTATGAATAATGCAGATTCTTTGGTAGCGAAAGTTCTAAAAGCCAAATATTTTCCAAATGATCAATTTTTAAATTCCAGATTGGGAAATTCGAGTTCTTACACTTGGAAGAGTATATGGACTGCAAAAGATGTTTTGAGGAAGGGTTTAGTCTGGCGTGTGGGTACAGGCAATACTATTTCCATTAATCATGATGCATGGATTCCAGATGCTTTTAATTTTAGATTATCATCACAGATTGAGTCAATGTGTGATTATTGTGTTAATATGCTGATTGACAGTAATACGTGAAAATGGAAAGAGGAGTTAGTCAAATATACCTTCGCTGAGGAAGACGCTACTCGAATCCTTCGAATCCAATTAGCAAGCAGCCCACACGAGGACTTTTTGGCATGGGAAGGTGAAGCCTCGGGGGAGTTTTCGGTACGTAGTGCTTATAAACTATTACAAAATACTGATGATAACCCTAGAGCTTACGCTTTACAAACCAGCTACAGAAAGCTTTACAAGAAACTATGGCTCCTAAATCTACCGACAAAAATAAAAATCACAATTTGGAAGATCACATGGAACTTCCTGCCCACAAGAGTTAATCTGAAACACAAGAAGCTACTCACTGATCCTAGTTGCCCGAGATGTGGAGAAAGAGCTGAAACGAATTGATCACCTCTTCCGAGAGTGCCCTGTTACAGTGGAAATATGGTCAATTTTATTGTTTCGAAATGTGCTTATAAATGATGACAGAAGTTTTGAACAGTGGCTTATCTGGGCTTTTGAGCAGTTTAACACGCACAACTGTCAGATTTTTTGCTGCGGTCTTTGGGCCATTTGGGGGGATAGAAACTCAAGAATACACAACAAGAAAGTTAGCTCTGGAACAGAAATCGAAAATTTTATAAAAAACTATCTGGCAGAAATTGACAGATTGGAAAGGAAAAAAATCTGACAAAATAGAACAACTACAGAAATGGAATCACACACCTCAAGAATCTGTGAAGATTAATTTTAATGGAGCCTTCTGCGGTCACAACAACATTTTGACCTCAGGAATCGTGGTAAGGGATAATGAAGGGTCCGTCTTGTTCTCGTGGTCAAAAATCCACAAAGGGGTCTATCCGGTTTTTATCGCCGAAGCTCTTGCATGTAGGGAAGCAGTGCAGATCGGAGCAGAACACACCTGGCCGAAGATTATCATCGAGGGGGACTGCTTAACAGTAATAAAAAAAATGTAAGAATCGAGATCGAGACAAATCTATGATAGGCACCTACATTCAGGATATTAAAACGATGACATACAGATCAAAGAAGTTTGATTTCAAGCATGTTTCAAGATCAGCGAACACCCTCGCACATAATATTGCAACAAAAGAGCTAAGGAGGAAAGAATGGATTTACCAGGGCAGATCGGAACTGAAGCAGAATGAGCACCAGCGATTGAGGGAGACGTTGCGAGAACCGGACTGAAGGAGGGTCTTGGAGAGGAGTTTTCAGAAAAAAGAAGCAACAAAATGAAGAATCTGGAAGGGGGGAGGCTTCTTCAGAAATGCAATCCGTTTTTCAAGAAGGAATTATGATGAAAGAGACGGTTGCAGATTTCAATGCATTTTGATTAGGTTGTGTGTCGGTGGTATTAATTTTATTTTTTAATTTTTAAATTTCAAATTAGGATACCGGTCTACAAAATATCTAGATATTTTTCGTTTAAGTTCTGTTGTTTTTTTGAACTGATTCGGGCCTATAATAGTTGGGCTCCAGTCTTTTTCTGTTTTGGATTTTGAATCATGTTTCAGTTTTCTTCTTTGAAATAAAAAGCCCAATCAATGTTTTAAATAAATAAATAAATATATTTTTTAAATTATAAAAAAATATATTCTACATTTTATCCTTAATTTTTAAACATTTCAGCTAATTCTAAACAAAAATCAAATTCTAACAGTAAAGTTTTTATAGGATAATATAATATTAAAATAAAAAAATTAATTAATTAATTAAAAATTTTCTCAATTAAATGATAAGTGGCTCTTATGTTTGAATGGTGAATCAAGTAAAACCTTATTTTATTTCACAGCTAAGTTGAGACTTGTTTAATGGGTGATATCAACCCAATTAAATACTTAAATATTAATATAAGTAAATTACAAATTACTTATTCAACATAATAAACTTGACAATCCTGACGCCCTTCCGGTAAAAATAATGTATTTTACATGTTCATTTTATCATGCACAAAAATAATTTATTTGGAGATTCGTAATTATCATTTTCAAGAGATTACCCTTCAAAAGTGTAATCCAATATCCAATATTTGTTGGTAGCAGAAGTTTATTTCACATCAATTAAATATGGACTGTTTTGGTCATTCCTGTTGGTTGACTCTGATCCAACTTAAGCCCATCTAATTTGAAATGAAGTATCGGACTTTATTTTGGTCTTGTTTGAGAGGGCTTTTGTTTATCCCTTTAGCACATGTCATGTACCTCAAGCTCATCTATCAATCATAGAACTGGGGGTTTCAGTGGCAGCAAAATTTGGATTGCTTCCATGATCTGCAGTCGCTCAAATAACCTATGCTATCTGCGCCATAAATGGTTCTTCTAAGAATTCATATAAGACACAAATTCCACCAGAAAGAAAAAGAAAAATGTAAAAATTCCACATATGTAATGTAAAGATGCTTTGAGAACTTGATACAAGAATTCATATAACAGAAAGGCTTATTGTAATTGGACTAACGGGATACATGAGATCACAACAATAATCCATGACTACCCCTTTAAACATCCTTTGTGATCCTCTGCCTTTTTTGCCTACATAACCTTTGTAAATATCACTAGTACATTTCTTTTTTTGTCTCTGGTAATAAACTTCAATCATACAGAGACTACGAGGAATAAATTATATTCATCTAAACAACTATATATAGAGAGAAAATTTTAACAGCCTTTTAGATCATAACGTACGATGATTTCGGCATCAAGGAAGAAGATAAAGAAAAGAAATAGCTGAAACAGCCTCACATATACACACACAGAGGAGAGATCAATTTACACAAGGTCCAAAGCAGATGAGATGCATGAGGTTCTCAGCTTTTTCAGCTTCCCTTAGCTTCTGCTTATCACCTAACCCAACCTGTTTGACGATGGTTTCCCTGTTGCCGGTGCCTGAGACCCATCCCACCTGAGACGACTTTCCAGCTGGTTCCGATCTTGGCCTGTCCTTCTCATAGTGACGCTTCGCTCCTTCCATCATCCCTAAATGGCTCTATCACATTACACACACATATATATATCCAGCACAAGTACCTATTATCTAAAGCTCGTTCTCAAAGTTTCCTGCGTAGGGCCGTTTACTTATATATGCAACCTTGTATTTGAAATGGTCTTCGTCTAGGAAGAGTTAATAGAGTTACTAATACCCCATATCAATTATATCCACTTGATTTATTCATTCGTATCTATATGTGGATATATAGTAGAGAATTTTGTTTCATATAACTTGTTAATAATGGTTATAATAATATATATTTATTTTAAAATATTTTAGGTATGTGACATGATTTCAAATAACCATATGATATAGAGTAATCATTTTACTATAATCTTATTATATCTATAGATAGATGGTGGCTTGAACCGAGTCCGATAATCTTTCCTTACGACTAGTTGCATTTGGAAATACAAAGGGATTATGCACCAGCCACTTGATTTGTTCTTAGCAGTCATTCCGTACGCTTCTACATTACATGACCTTGGATCCGAAATTGGATGGACAATTTACTAAATTTGTTCCGGACATCTTTTTATGAATGTTAGAAGGTTAAAATTTCCAACAGCAAGAAGCCAAGTACAGCCGTCTTTGTATTTGTCTTTTTCCTTCTTTAGGAATGATGTTACATTGGGATCCACCCCCAACTTTATTTCTTCTCGACAAGGAGGCAGATAAAAGGTCCTCAATGTCAAAAACCAATGGCCAACGAGGTTTTGTGACTCGAATTGCGTGTATTAGCTTCTACTTCCAGCGGCAATAATGGACTGATCACTAAGGACAAATTGCTTTTGCTGATTAAACAATAAAACTAACGGCTATTGCCATCTAATAACTCAACCACCTTCTCTATATATACCTCTCTCTCGGCATTGTCGCAGCTCTGTAAATTGAGCATCGAGTGTAAGCAACACAAATGAGTTGGGGTGCAGGATTGCAGCAAGTGTTGGAGCTGTTGAGGCTTTGAAAGACCAGGGGTTTTGTAGGTGGAATCATGGAATAAGGGCACTTAATCAACGTGCCAAGAATAACGTCAGATCATATTCTCAGGCTAACAAGCTTTCTTCTTCTTCAATTGTTCAAAGCAAAACTAGAGACGAAAAGGTAAAAGCAGGCTGGGGAATCTTTGAGAAAAGTTATGTAGAGACGAAAAGGTAAAAGCAGGCTGGGGAACCTTTGAGAAAAGTTATGTACTTGGGCTGTTTGGGTCCTTATTGGGATACATATGTACATATAGAGAGAGTTGTAGCATGTTAGGTTCTAGTCCTTCCAAATGACGAGCGAATGTATATATGTAATTGGAATCAATGTTGAAAGGCTAAGAAAGCCTTTTCCTTTTATCAGTAAGGAAAAGGAGGAGAGGATTTTTGTCAATTTGTTTTGCCATTTATAAAACCCAATGATTAGATGCAAATTACCAGAGGTTCTAATATGCATGTCAATTCGATTTCAATTTTTTTTAATTAACTATATCAATATATGATCAAATTTAATAGTTTGATTTTTAATTGAATAACTCAGAGTTAAAATTGACCTTTTATAATCCTATGAAAAATTATGTAAAATTTAAAATAAATTGAACCATAATTATGATAATTTGAAAAAACAATTTAAATATATCGTATAAATAAAAAAGTATGTAAAAGAAATTATTAACCTATACAATTTTGTCTAAAATTAACCATAAAACGAAATTGCAGGCTTTCTTCTTCCTAATTACTGTTTAGATAATGTCAACTATTCACGTTGCCTTTTGCTGTAGGAAATGCCTCGTTTTATTGAAAATTTATGTTATTGGAATTCTGATCGAGTATTACCATGTCCAAAGTATCTTTCTTTAATTTCTAAATTTTTATATTTTTATGGTGCTATTAATTAGTTTAATATTTGTATGATGTAATTAATAGTTAACATCATGAATTTTTTAATTAAAATATTAAGTGATTATATATAATTTGAAAATATATTTATAAATCCAAAAAGTAAAAGAATTAAATTTCTAAAAATAAAAATAGGAAGACTAAATTTTAAGTGTACAAAATAGAGAGGCTGAAAGTCATGATTGTTTGAATAAATTGAGGTATCAATCTGAAGAGAAGCATCAGACCAATTGACCTACAAATTAGTATTAATTGAATAAACCAAGTTAAAAACTGATTGAATTATTTTTTTAATTTTATTCAAAGCAAACTAAACAAATTAATAACTTAATTAATTTGACAATTAATTTAATTTTTAAAATATACATTAATTTTTAAAATTTTACTCTATAATTTTATATAAACAAATAATCAAACACCATACTAATTAGATTGAAATATATGTTTTGACAGAGTTAAAATTTGGCAGGAATTATAAAAGTGTGTGAGCCTATCCCGCTTCAACGTGGAATAGAGATTAGGGAAACACGTACCAGTGGTAGCTTACAAGGTAAAGAGATTGTAAATATATTTAATTACCAACTCAGCACGTGGCATTTGGCAAAGGGTGTTTTCCAATTCCCAATTTTGGAGTGTTCTACTCCCATGCTCCGGCCAGGCTATTAATAAAAGAAAACCATGTGCCCACTGTCCATTCATTGAATAGTAGCCCTCATCTGTCGGTTGTCATCTAGTGATTTTAGATGACCATTCAAGTCATATTATTCTAAGTGCGTCCAACCCACCTCCCCAGAATACGGAAAACCACGAGCAAATAGCCTCTAGTTTTTCTTCCTAAACATTTGGCTTTCTCATCCATCCCTATTTCCTATCCTATAAATATAAGCAGCCCCTTCACTTCAGCATCAACAACAAATCCACAAAATCACAGTGTGTCTCTCTTACATACATTCTTCTTCAATTTCAACGCTCAATATTCAAGATTCAAGTATTTGCAAAGATGAGTTCAAGTAGCAGAGCATGGATTGTTGCAGCTAGTATTGGAGCTGTGGAAGCACTGAAGGACCAAGGTATCTGCAGATGGAACTATACTGCAAGGGCAGTTGTGCAGCATGCCAAGAACTATGTGAGGTCAGCTTCACAGGCCAAGAACCTCTCCTCTCAATCGTCAGCTGCAATTTCCAAAGGACTGAGGCAGTCTAAACAATCAGACGAGTCTTTGAGGACTGTCATGTACTTGAGTTGCTGGGGTCCCAACTGAGCCATCTTAACTCTCATTAGAAGCTAGTATGAGCATCCTTTGGGTGAATCATTGATTCGTCAGTTCAAGCTTTGGACATTAAAAAGAAGGTTTGAGGACGGAGCGATCAAATATAGTGGGGCATGGCTGGGCAGCAAGTGTTGGAGCCGCTGAGGCTTTGAAAGTTCAAGCAATAAAGGTCACTTAACCAACATGTCAACAGCATTCTCAGATCATATTCTCAAGCCAAGAAGCTTTCTTCTTCTGCAACTGTTCGAAGCAGACTTTTTGATGAAAAAACTAAGCAGGCTAAGAAACTTTGAGGAAAGTAATATTCTTGAGCTGTTGGGGGCCTTGCTGACACTGATGGTCGTTCTATTATTATATATATGCATATATGAAGTTGTAGTATGTTAGATTGTAGTCCTTGAAAATAGAGAGGGGATATGAAAATTGTAGTATTGAATAGCTGTGAAAGCTACTTTTAATCAGAAGAAAAGGAGCAATTTTGTCAACTTGTGTTCTTAATTTATATATAATCATGCACTTAATTTTTATGTTTTCTATTTTATTTTGTTAAACTAAATAAAAGTTAGCATTGATTTTCTGTATATATATGCAGCAAAAATTAATAGGATATAGCACTACAATTATTTCACATTTCTAAAAAGTTGGAAATCTTTGGAAGAGACATGAATCAGTACTTGCCTTTTGCTCTGCATAAATTCCAACAATCAGATAGATGCAACTTACCTTAGTTTTCTAATAGATGATGTCAATTTCTAGTTTCATAACTTTGTGCGTCTTATTCCAACCTTTGCTCTTTCTATAAAAATATCAAACTTTTTTTAATAATAAAACATCAATTTTATTACCATGAACTACATTAAACCTAACCGTTGGTCTTTTATTTACATGAGACGTCTGTTCTTCTTCACTTATAATCATTTTTCTTTACGAAATGAAGTAAATATTAAAATAGTTTAATTATTTGCATGGATGATTAGTCGGTCAGGCGATCCTGCTGCAACGTGGATTAGATGATCGGGAAGCACATACCAATACTAGCTCATAAGCAAGGAGTGACTATAAACAACAAACAGGGTGCCCCGGCCCTCTAAAATATAAAATTATTATTTACTCTTAAATATTTTTAAAAATTTTAAATTAATAAAAATAAAATTATATTTTAATCCTCTTTAAAATTATAAAAAAATTAAAATTTTGTCCGGCGGGGAATTATACGCAAAGAAATTGTACAGATATTTGATTACGAGCTCAATACGTGGCAAAAACTTTGCTCTTATCATATTCCAAAATATGCCTCTTGTTTTTCAATTCCCAATTGCGTGGTTTGGACTGTTGTACCCCCATAGTCAGCCGGCTATTAGTTTATTAAGAACAAACCATGTGCCCACCGTGCATTCATTGAATACTATCCTATTATCTATTTGTTGTCGTCAAGTGATTTCAGATGGGCATTTTAAGTCATATGGTTCCAAGTGCATCCAACCCCACCCGCCCAGGAAAAGGAAAACCACGAGCATATAGCCTGTTGTTTCTTTCTCCTAATATTTGGCTTTCTGGACCTCCCCTTTTTTGCTATCGTATAAATATAAGCAACCCCCTTTCACTTAAGCATCAATCAACAAAACCAGTGTATCTCTCTTTATACAAGCTTTCTTCAATTTCAATATTCAAGAATCAAGTGTTTGCAAAGATGAGTTCTACAAGCAGAGCATGGGTTGTTGCAGCTAGTATTGGAGCTGTGGAGGCTCTGAAAGATCAAGGTATTTGCAGATGGAATTACACAGTAAGGTCAGTTGTGCAGCATTCCAAGAACCATGTGAGGTCAGCTTCACAGGCCAAGAACCTCTCCTCTCAATCCTCAGCTGCAATTTCAAAGGGACTGAACAAGTCTAAACAATCAGAAGAGTCTTTGAGGACAGTCATGTACTTGAGCTGTTGGGGTCCCAACTGAGCCATAAATCTGTCAAAATCGATGACAATTTACAAGGAACATTCTTAATTCGGGTGAATCATTGACTCCTGAGTGCAAGCTTTGGTCATTCAAAACAAGGTTTGAGGACTGGGGGCATGACTGGGTTCTTTGCTTTCATAATGTATATAACTTACAAATGGATGTACGAAATGAGTTCTCTGTCTTCATATAACTAATGAAAAGAATTTTGAGAATTGCTTGTTCTTCATTCTTTGTGCTATTTTCTCCTGAAATCAATGTCTCTGTTTCAGTTCTGTTGTTTTTTCTTCAAATTTTCAACTCTATTTTTTTGACGCTTTCCTGAGATATCAGAATTTAACCGACTTTATTCTTCACAGAGTAAATCCGCTCTTTGTTGTTAGATTCAAAGATAATAGATTGCCATTGCCATCTTTTTTCAAGAACCGAACCAAGCCTTAAAGCCAAGGCCTCAGCCACTCGTACAGATGTAGTCCGAACAAGTGCGTTGATTCCGTCAAGAATTTTTCATTACAATCTCGTGCAATTGCTGCAATACCAGTCATTGGAGAACCCGAATCCATCGACGCATCACAGTTAATTTTAACTGTTCCAAATGTTGGTTTCTCCATATTTGATTTTCACTCACGTTATGAACCGGTTTCATTTGATCGCTTCCTTCAGAAACGCAAGGGTTGTCGAGCAAAGCTCTGTTCCAAGTCGCAATCGAATCGCAAGCACGGTTGTCAAACATCAACTCATTCCGTGCCTTCCAAAGGGACCAACAAGTATTAGCAATCAAACCAACTTCAGACCACAACCCATTTTTCCCGAGCCAATTCAAAATCTCCAACCACCAATGCGTGAATCCTCTAACCCCTCTTTTCTTGGACAGTAACTGAACGTTAAAACTTTCCAAACACCTTCTGCATGGGCAAAGGTATCATATTCAAATTGTTGGAACTTTGAACAGCAAACAGCAACTGAAGCTGAAGCTTGAGCAACAAGGCTCGAGGCTTGCAGAAGAAGAAAGAAAGAAAGAATAGAAATTTGCTAGGAAGAAAACATGAGAACAAGAAAAATGGATAAGGATTGAATGAAAAATGAAGTGTTTTCATTACAAAAACAAACATTGGCTTACAGCCATTACATATAGCAGCTAATGACAAAACAAAACAAGCTAGTCATTACCTAATCTTCACCTAATCCCACTAATAACATGGAAAATTGAAATACATTGCTTGTACACTAAACTAAAGCTGATTTAATCAGCTATATCAACACCATTACACCATAAAATATCAGTCTAACATAATCCAAATTGAACTAAACTAAGTTACATGGACTGATAGTTACAAAATGGACAAAACGAGCACTTAGTTCACATGAAATAATAGCAGCTGCATGGCCACCTTGCTGCTTCACGTGCTCCCTGGTTTATGTTGCATGAGTTGCATGGAAGACCACCTTCTAACACAAATGTCTCCATCTCTAATTCGCATCTAGTACAGACCACTGAATCGGTTCGATACTCTAAATGCTCTTCCAAAAACTTCCAGATAATAGGATCATCACTTGGACTTGGACCTTCTTCCCTAGGAGGACTTTGATTTTTTTCTCAAAAAATGAAAAAAAATTGCAGTCTGTTTTCCAATTCCCAATCCCAGGGGAGAAAACAGGTTTTTTTAGACTTTTTGTATTCACATATTTCAGGTCCAAGTTGAAATTTATTAATAAACAAGTGCCCACGGCCCATTTTTAATAATGTCACGATAGAATGCTATCCTAAATTTCATTTATTGCCCTCATTTATTTCCTGTCATCAAGTGATTTTAGATGGGTATTTAAATCATACTATACCAAATGCGTCGGACCTACCTTGCCACGGAAAGAAAACTAAAAACCACTGTCGAAAACCACCGGCAAATTGCCTGTAGTTTCCTTCTGATTTTTGGCTTTCTAATCCACCGTTATTCCCCCATCTTATAAATATAAGCAGCCCCCTTCACTTACCTACCAACAAAATCACACTGTATTTCTCTTATACAAGCTTCTTTTTCTATTTCAAGAATCAAGATTACAGTATTTGCAAGGATGAGTTCAAGTAGCAGAGCATGGATTGTTGCAGCTAGTATTGGAGCTGTGGAGGCACTGAAAGACCAAGTATCTGCAGATGGAACTACACAGTAAGGTCAGTTGTGCAGCATGCGAAGAACCATGTGAGGTCAGCTTCACAGGCCAAGAACCTCTCTTCTCAATCCTCAGCTGCAATTTCAAAGGGACTGAACAAGTCTAAACAATCAGAAGAGTCTTTGAGGACAGTCATGTACTTGAGTTGTTGGGGTCCCAACTGAGCCTTAAATCTGTCAAAATGGCTTACAATTTAGAAGAAACATCCTTTATTTGGGTGAATCATTGACTCGTGAGTGCAAGCTTTGGTCATTCAGAAGAAGGTTTGACGACGACTGAGCAATCAAACACATTGAGGCTTTTGCAGGCAGAATCATGCAATAAGGTCCAACATATCAACAACAATCTCAGATCATATTCTCAGGCCAACATATTTCCTCCTGCAATTGTTCCAAACATATATGTAAATGTATAAAGTTGTAGTATGTTAGATTGCAGTCCTTCAGAATGGCGAGGGAATATGAAAATTGTAGATATATCATTTGGAATCTATATTGAATGGCTATGAAAGCCTTCCTATTTTCTCTGACAAAAGGATAATTTTTTTTCCTTCTTTTTGAATAAAATATAACTTAAATACATATTTTCTAAATGAAATTGTAATGGAAAACTAAATAATAAAGACATGACGATATTTATCTCTAATATGAAAATTAAGATAATAATATAAATAAAATTTATTTATACATGAATGCATTAAAATATATATTAAAAAAATTGTATAAATTTATAATAATTAAAATAGATTAAAAAGTGCGGGAAAAGAATACAGCAAATTAATGACAATTTCTTTTTTCTTTTTAAGAAAAAGAAAATCTTCCCTGCAGGATCTTTAAAATTCGAATTAAACCGTAAACAGGATATGTTTTGAGTCTCAACCATGAAGTAAGTGGCTGGGTTTCTTCAATGCTTTTGTTCTAATTATTTTTGTTAATGCTTTTCCCGAAATAATTATTTAGTTAATACCAGCTCTTCAGTTTATTCTTTTTTCCAGGAAAGGTCTACTTTGATGGAAAATTTATGGTTCAAAATTCGAATATATGTTCGATACTATAGAACTTTAATATAAGTTATTTGCATGAATTACTAGTGTGTCAGCCAATCCCGCTGCAACGTGGATTAGAGAATTGGGTAGCACATAACCTAAGAGATTGTAAATATTCAATGACGAACTCAGTAGGTGGCACTGAGTTTGGTCATGTGCCAAAATTTGCCTCTTGTTTTCCTCCAAATTCCGAGGTAGAAAACAGGTGGTTTGGACTTTTGTACTCCCATACTCCTCAGTCCTCACCGGCTATTTAATTATTTAGAATAAATGGTGTGCCCGTGGACCATCTTTAATCATCTCAAGATTGAATTATTATCCTAAATCCCATTTATTGCCCTCAGCTATTTGGGGTCATAAGGATAACTACAAGTAGGTCCAACCCACCTGCCCAAAACAAGCAAAACCATCGTCTCCAAAAACCATGAGCTAGAGCAGATAGCCTGTCGTTCCTTTCCCCCGGTTTATGGCTTTTTGATCCCTATCCCTATCCTATAAATATAAGCAGCCCCCTTCGCTTAAGCATCAATCAACAAAATCACAGTCTATCCGTCTTTATATAAGCTTTCTTCAATTTCAACATTCAATAATCTAAGAGAAGTGTTTGCAAAGATGAGTTCAACAAGCAAAGCATGGATTGTTGCGGCTAGTATTGGAGCTGTGGAGGCTCTGAAAGACCAAGGTATCTGCAGATGGAACTACACTGTAAGGTCAGCTGTCCAGCATGCCAAGAAACATATGGGATCAGCTTCACAGGCCAAGAACCTCTCATCTCAATCCTCAGCCGCAATTTGCAAAGGACTGAGGCAGTCTAAACAATCAGAAGAGGCTTTGAGGACTGTCATGTACTTGAGTTGTTGGGGTCCCAACTGAGCCTTATATCGATTATAATTTAGAAGAAACATCCTTAATTTTGTTCATTTAAAACAAGGTTCGAGGACTGAGTGTACAAACAAAACAAACTGGGGCATGTGTGGGTTCTTGCTTGTATAATGTATATAATTTACACAAGGATGTAGGAGAAAAATTCTCTATCATCATAAAACTAATGAAAAGAATGTTGAGAGTTCTTGCTTTTCATTCTTTGTGCTACTTCGTCCTGGATTGATGTCCATTTTTCAATTCTGTCTATTTTTTCTTTCATTTTGCATCTCCTTTTTCTTTTACAATTTTAGTCCAGGGACATATCAGAATTGAACCAACTTTACAAATGACGGCACATCCAAATTTATCCAAGAATGGAAGTTTATTTCACAAAATCATATTGGTTTAGTCTAAATGAAATGTAAATGCAAATCCAACTCATATTACAGTCTCAAAAAGCAACCAATCAACCATCAAATCCAACATTTTTATTCTTGAATCTGTGTTTTTTGCAAAGAGAGTAATGGTCATGCATCTATACTCGTCGTTTAGATAGGCAGGATAGTGTGCTTCAAAAGAATTAGGGGCGCGGCTATCGCTGGACTCCCTTCGAGTTACTACTTGTAATACAGATTTTAAGCTTATCTAATTTCGATGAAATTTTTGTTTCCGTGAAGGGGAAAAAAACACAACACTTTCTTTGGAACATAATGTTGGATGCCTATTGCAGTTAGCGTATGAAGCTTGGCGTTTTAACTGCAACATTCAAGTATCAACAATTTGACATAAAAACACATCAAAATTACTTCCTTCTTTGCTGGAAAAGGTAGAGATTTCCAGTATACCAACAAATCATCCACAAACCGAATAAAAGCTTCCTTTTGGCTGTGCCTCATTTGCATTTACTCTCAGATTTTAGTAGGTTGTGATCTGTAAAGTTTGGTCTGTTTCCTATACCTCTCTGGACTAAAAGTCTAAAACCGTAGAAAATAATCACAATGGAGATAAAATTGAAGCAGAGACGTAATTAAGGAGAAAGTAGCACAAAGAATGAGAAGTAAGCAATTCTCGAAATTCATTTCTTAGTTATATGATGATAGATTAATATTCCTCTCATACATATTTTTTGAAATTCCCTATATACATCACAAAGACCAGAACCCACCCATGGAAAGCTCAGGCATGTTCCATCTTGTTCGCTCAGAACCTTGTTTTGAATGGCCAAAGCTTGCATTCATGATGAGTCGATGATTCACCCAAAGGATGTTGGTTTCATCTAACTTGTAATCTATTGGACCGAGTTAAGACTCAGTTGGGACCCCAACAGCTCAAGTACATGACAGTCCTCAAAGACTCTTCTGATTGTTTAGACTGCAACAGTCCCTTAGAAATAGCAGCTGAGGATTGAGAAGACAGGTTCTTGGCCTGTGAAGCTGACCTCACATGGTTCTTGGCATGCTGCACAACTGACCTTGCTGTGTAGTTCCATCTGCAGATACCTTGGTCTTTCAGTGCCTCCACAGCTCCAATACTAGCTGCAGCAATCCACGCTCTGCTAGTTGAACTCATCTTTGCAAATACTTGAATCGTGATTCTTGAAGGTTGAAATTGAAGAAGGTTATGTAAAGAGAGATACACTGTGATGTTGTGAATTCGTTGATGGGGAAGTGAAGGGGCTTCTAATATATATATATATATATATAGAAACAGGACAGGGAGTAGGGATGATTATTTGTTAGGTGGACCAGAAAAAGAGGACAAAAGTTTGGGAAGTAACTACAGGCTATTGCTGTGGGTCGTAGTTTTGAGAGGTGGAAATAGCCAATGGTTTTGTGTTTCTGGGCGGCTAGGTTGGACGCACTTGGATTTTTATGACTTAAATGTCCATATGAAATCACATGATAATAGAAAATAGATAGGGGCATAAATGTGACTAAGGATCATATACAATCGTGAGTTGACGTAAAAGTGGCAGTGGGGACGCGGTTTCTTTTTTTTTTTTTTTTTGTTGTTGTTAATTTTCACAAAGCTAGTACCATATGGGGGGTCCAAACCACGTGTTTCATAGCAGTCGGAAATGGGTAACATTTTGCCGTTCGAGGCAAGATGGGCAAATTCTTTGCTACGTGCTGAGCTCCTAAGTGCTCATAGTTGTTTTCTTGTAACTTGTAATTTAAGATAATAGTAGTACGTGTTCCCCATTGTCAAATCCACGTTGCAGAGCTATCGGTGGACAGACTGATGGTTCATGCAAATAAAATAAACAAAAACTGCTGTGGCTTGTCCTGGACTTTATTAGTGGAAACAACAATAATCTGTTACAAAGAATACGTCCGCTCTAACAAAGCCAAACTTCAAGGTCATTACGGGCTTAACTTTAAGGCCCAAATTTGGCTGACTATTCCCGCTAAATTAGGGTCTGTTTGAAACATGAGTTCTATTTTCCTAATTTCCCGCTTTTTGACTCGGTAAGTTGTTTTATGCATCTAAATTGAAAGAGCCATATCCTCCCAAATTCTTCACTTCTCACCTCCTCTCCTCTCCCTGCCCACCTCTCTCTCATCGGCGTTCTTTGGCTCTCACCAGCGCTGTCATCAACTCCACTACAGTTGAGTTTTTTTGCTTCTCCAAGATCTGAAGATCTTTTTTTTTCAATAAAAAAGATTCTTTGAAAAGTATTTTGTTTAAAAAAAAAAAACCATTCTTTTATAAATTCAGTGGTATCGAACTGCTCAGCAGTTTCTGAAAGGGTTTTATTTACAAACTGTTGATTTATCAATTCAGTGGTATCGTTATGCTTCGTTTACGCTTGATCACTGTGAGCCAAATCCCATGCTGTGTCAAGCTGATTTTGTATAAATTGTTAGAAACTGTAGTCTGAATTTTTTATGTTGGTTTTATCTTTTTACTATCATTATAATTTTTTTTATTCATTGTTTTTTGCCTTTTAATTACAGTATCTTACTTTAATTTCTGACTTCAATTACTTTGGCTTGATGTTTATAATAACAGTTTGCACTTTAGGTGTTTGTCTAATTTACCATAAGAGTTTGTTCTCATTATCTCTGTTATGTTTTCAATCTCAGGTTGTTTCGTTGTTTTTGTTGTCACTATCTTTGTTTTATTGCTGTTAGATTGTATTTTTTGGGAGTCTAAGAACGCAAATTAAGTGTTCATTGCTACATTGTCAAGAATGGGTTTCGGCTTTCATACTTAATGGACATAGGGATTAGGTGCCTGATGTTCTTTTGTGGCTTTGGTTTACTGCTTTGCTAACGTGCTCTTTGGTGTTTTGCTTTATAGTGCTATATTAGATTTCTGTGTTTAATTTTTGAGTTTGGGAATTAGGTGTAGATTTTGGAGTTATCCATGGGCGTTATCTTTTCATTTACTTTAGGTGTTTAGGCGTGATGACTGTTGGTATGTTACCTCACTAGCAAATTTGTGTTATTTGCATAATTGTGTTATGATACATTCATGGTTCCTGCACAATAATAAGAAATAAGAAATTCACCCTTGACAGTAATATATGTTGTATAGATGTGAAAATAGGCATAATTCGGCCGTGAAATGAAAAAAAAGGGAATATAGATGGAAAAAGGGGGAGAGGTTGGACATAAAGTAAAAAAAATCGATATGCTAGAATAAAATACAAAATGAAATTGAAACAAGGCTAATGAGATAGAAACAAGGAATCATAAAAAGAGTTCGGGTTCGAATTCCTTAGATAATACGGATGTTGTTGCCTATAATGATGGACAAATAAAAGACTCTCGAGAAATTTTTATTTATCCACTTCCTATTTTGAAAATAGGTTGGTTGAACTTAAAATTTCCTTCATTGAATAAGGAAACAATCCAATTGCATGCACTTGAATTGGATGGGACCAACGAAATTGAGCGCTAATCCCCATTTCTTATTGAATTAACCGATCAACCTCCAGTCGAAGATTTATTTTGTATTGGATAATTTTGGGAAAAAAATTGACATATTTCACTTTATTATGAAAATAAATCATACTACTTCTGTTCCTAGAGTTTCCACACTTGAAAAAGAAAATCTGGGCTTATTTCTCAAATCATCGGTCTAGTAATGTTATTTATGTTACATATGCTTATAGATTTGTGTTATTTGTTGTAAGTGCTCAACGTATTACCATGATATGTGTGCATCAAGAGCTGGTGGTTTACATCATGCCAAGAAGTTTGAAGCATCTGACTTTTGTTACATATAACGTGGTTTTGGGAATTTTGGAAGTATTGTGCCCATGTTAAAAGCTTAGCAAAGGAACCAAAAATGCTGTTTTGAAGTAGATAATGTCAAGCTGTGGGGTGCTTATGATGGTCTTAATGTGGCTAGAACCTTAGGAGTAAGGAAGGTGCTTCTCGAACTTGATAGTTTATCCACAATCAAGATTCTGACATCCACTCTAAATGAACCTTCATCTAATGGCCTGCTGCGTTCAATTCATCATAGGATGTAGCTAGATTGGGGTCTCCAAATTACTCACATTTATCGTGAAGGGAATCGAGCTCCCGATGCAATGGCAAAAGAAGCCGGTTCCATGAGCTTGGGGCTTTACTACTTTTACTCTCCTCCAGAGGCTTTACTGCAAATTTTACAAGAGGATAGCATTGGTTTTGCTATTCCTAGAATGGTCATAGGTTAATTTGTTTTCATTCCATACTGTAGCAAAAACGAAGTTGTTTTGGAAAGAGGTCTTGTATCGACTATATATTCAAATTTGTATAAAAAGAATATGCTTTTATATATATATATATATATATATGTATATGTGTGTAATAAGGCCCTGATTAAAAATATATACAACTTGCGAATAATTAAGTCTAACGGATTATTTAAGTTTGATTAAAAATATATATTTAAATTAATTAATGAAAAGAATTATTTTTTTCAATTATGAAAATATTTATTTTTATGTTTATTTCACTTAAAACAACTTACAAAAATGTATTCAAAAAAAAATGTTAAATAACAAACCACGTTATAGATATCTATATATTTTCAAGGTTTGACATAGAGCTTAATAGAGACCATCAAGATATCTGTTTGTTGGGCAAAATAGTACACCAATTTTCATGTGTGGGATTCGTCTATACCCTTAAATGACGAAACCAAGCAAAAGTTAAGTACATCTGTCGAATAAAGAAGCTGATTTAGGCTTTGTTTTTCTTTTCTTAGTTTAATTTATTTTTTACACCAAAAAAAACAAAAAATATTTTATGAAAATTCATTATATTTTCTAGAAAATCGTGGTATTTTTTGGAAGCAATTTTTAATGAATGAAACAGACTTTTATTTATAAAGTCAGGGATGAGATTCAGATGTATAATGTGCTCAATAGAGGCATAAATAATAAGTCTTCTTCCATATATTGTGGGGTAAAGAGAACAAAACCAGAAGTTAAACTATAACTGCCTTTCCTTTTGATCTCCTTTTTCTCTAAATTAGAAATGGAAAAGTTTGAAATGTTGGGTAGACTTTAAAACCAGATTTCAAGTAGAGAGTTGTTTTTCATAAACAATGGAGGCATACTCCATTATGATATTTTAAATTTATTATTTTACCTAAATTCTATGTGCAATGCATATTCAAATTATTAAAAATAATTAATAAATATCAAATGAAATGAAACAAGATGAAGCTGTTATTGATATATATATATATATATATATGAAAGTGAATAATTTTCAATTTTTAACATTTATTTATGAAGCGGGATAAAAAGTGTTCACGTTGGATTCGAGCTTGGTTTATAATATTAATATATTTTATACTTGTTCAAGTTTGGTCCAATTCGAAATATGAAACTAAAGTTTTATTCAAGTCCACTCATATTATTTTTTATTTTTTAAATATTTATATTATTTTAATTTAATATTTAATAATTTTATATATTTTTTATTTATAGAATTTTTCATATAGTTATCTTAATATTATTTTAATGTTTAAATATTATATATTTACTATAGGTTTTTTTTATGTGTTATAATTTATATAATATATAAAAATAATATAATATAAAGTATTACAAACTTAAAAATGATTCGGGCTCGAGTCTTGAATATTCAAGCCAAACTTGATCTATATTTTAAACGGGTCTAATCTTTTCCCATAACATATTTATTGGACCTAATGTTTTTGCTTAAATTTTTTCAAAATTTGAATGAACTTTCGATTTTACCCATAAACAAATCTAATTCCAATAGGAGTGTAACAAATGGAAAACAGTACTAAAAAACATCCATGACATAATCCATTATACCTCAAATTTATCATTCTAATTTCTTTTCAGGCATATGATATTTTGGGCCTATATTATGGCTTTGGTCGTACATTTTTCAACCCAGCAAGCGTACATCTCTTTTCCATTCTCTGCATTATTTTGTTCTCGATTTCTCAGATTCAGTCATTTTGGACACAAACATCTATTACAATGATGGAGTGTAAAAATAACACAAACGCATGCTTGTCAATCATACACTGTTTATTTCGTGCAGACTAAAGTGTTTTCAAGATTTGAGTCCCTGCAAAAAGCTGCAAAACACTATACAATTGAGGCCACCCCTGACGAAACAAGTAGTGTAGTGCAACAGGTAAGCCTAAATTCATTTTAGCTTTTATAAGCCTAAATTCAATGTTATAATATAAGTTTTCCTCTTTGGTACTATCAGGGAGGGATGTTTGTGTTCAAAAGCTAAACAACTGTTGTATGCTCATAAAGATGAAGGAATCGGCGATCATGCACCTTTAGATCAAGTGTTTGATATATGTTGCAAAGTTCCAGCATAATGATAAAGTTAAAATACATCTACTTGTATAGAATTTGAGATTTAGTCCCTGTATTTTAAAAGTTTAAAATTTAATCCTCCTGCTCTTTTAATTTAAAATTCTTAGTTCGATCATTATCATCGTTGCTAGTTTTTGTCTACTTATTATAGATTGATATAATGAATATATTAGATTGATTTGAAAATGTATAGACATGATATTAAAATTATATTGATAAATTCAACTTATTTATTATTAAAATATTAATTATACAAAAAGTTAAGAAAGTATATAAAACTAATTTAAAAATATAATAGTGTATATACATCATTTCCCTATTCATACATACACATGGACGAAATCAAAAGTATAAATAAGGGTTATATATAAAAATTTAAAGTAAATAAATTGTTACGAAAAAAACTTATAAAGTTTATTTTATTTAATTTGAGAAAATATATTTTAATATAAAAATATATATTTTTAATATTTAGAACAATATTTCAAGGACCTTACAAGTTATATTTAAGTTTGACCAAGATGATTTCTTTTTGCTATTTAAATTTGGATTATCCAACAATAAATAACTTAATATGAAACTATTAGATATAATATTATATTGCAAAAGCTATATAAATTAATTTTTAAATACCTTGCAAATGTAAAATTTGAATTTGAATTATAATTTTAATCCAACTAAAATAATTAAAATAGACATAGAATTATTTCATAATACAAAAGAAAAATAAAAAAAAATACATTAAAAATTGTAACATTAAAAATACATTAAAAATTTTATTTCCTTTCTCCTTTGAACATATAATAAAAAATGAATAAAACTAAATGATATGGGTTACTAAGGGCTAGACTTGCTCATGGGTTGGGCCACTCGGCCCGACCTGAAGGCCCGCCCGAAAAGTGGGAGGATTTGGGCAAAAATATAGGCTCGAGGGCCTGGGAAAAAAAATTACGACTCGTTTTAAAAATAGACCGAGCCTCAGGTAATACATTTTTTGCTCGAGCCCGACCCAAATTCACTAAATGACAAAAAATAAATCTACTATTTTTTATTATTTTAATGATATTTTCTTCTTGTTTTCTCCCTATTTTGCTACCATTTCACTATTATATTGCTACTATTTTGTTGTTATTATTTGAATATTGTATAACATTTGTTTTATTGTTAATTTTGTTATTATTTTACAGACATTTTCTTATTAAGTTGTATTTATCTTAGTATTATTTAAGTATACATATTTTTTAAAATTTACTTTCAATTTGTTCGGAAATATTTATTTTAATGTTTTTAGTATTTTTGATGTATTATATATATTTAAAAATTATGTAAAAATAATATAATATAAAAAATTTAATATGGGCGAGCCAAGTCGGGCCCGAATTTTAACATTTTTATCTGAGCCAGGCCGGCCCATATCTAGTAAATGGGCCTAAATTTTTTACTTGGGCCCGACCCGACCCTTGATCACCTCTACTAAGGGCTAATGTTGGCATTGTTATTATTGAGAAATGTTTTTGAATAAGTTTTTCTAGAAAGTGTTATGGGAAAGTGTCGTGGAAAAGTGTAGCTTGTTAATTTTAAGTGTTTGACATTGCTGTCAGAATTTGTAGCGGAAAGTTAAAATGTCTATTTTATACATAATGTTGAAAATTAAAAATAAATTATTTTAGCTAATATTTAAATAAGTTAATATTATCATACACAAAATATGCATTTTAAATACATTTTAATAATTAATAAATTATTTATAAATTTAATGATACATGAAATATTTTAAAATTTTAAATATAATAATAAATAATATTTAAATAATTTAATATAATGATACAAAAAGTATAAATTAATTTATATTTTTAAATACATTTTAAACGGTAAATACAAATAAGAGTATTTTAATAAATTGTCTTTCAAAACCCAAAAGTAATTTTTTGGATTTGGGTAAAAAAGTAGCTTTCAACCTTTCTAAATTTATGTGTAATCGTTTGAAATTCTCTGTGTTAATTGTTTAAGGAGATAGAGTTTACGAATCCTAAGTTAATCATAAATAGAATTTCTACTGAGATGGAAGAAAGGATATTGAGACCACACTTCAGTGCATATACTGAAATTAAACATGTTGTTGTCTACTTTAGCAAAGCCATAGCTTTTGTTACTTTTCTTTATCCTTTCAAGACGCAAATTTCCCTTCAACAGCAACAACATATTATTCTTGGTCGAAAGGTTATCTAGTGGCCTCTTTGGACCATGATTTAGGAAAAAATTGGATTTGGATTTGAACATCCAAATTCTTTATTTAGATAATAAATGAAAAATTGGATTTGAATTTAGAAAAATCCAAGTCTAATTTTATAAGAGTTAAAAGGTTTGGATTTTAAAATCCATTCTAAAAATTGAAAATTCCAAAATCTAAGATTGATTAGAAGACATGAATTTTTTTTTTGTTCTTTTTGTTTTTACGTTATCTTCAAAACCCAATAAATAAATAATTTTACTTATAATGTTTTCAAAACTGGACCAATGGGCAAATAATTACACCATTGGTTCTCGGTTCAATTGAATAAATTATTAAAAAATAGAAAAATATCGGCTCATTCGATTTGATTGATAGGTTTGGCTAGTTCAGTCAGTTCACAAGTCAACTTATTTTATCCTTTTTTTAAACTGGTACCTCGACCAATTCTCAATTCAATTGGTATAACTGACTAGTCTAGTCTAATTTTGAAAACAGTAACAAAGCTTCATGCATTTAACGCAATACAATATAAATATTCAAAATTTTCATTTATACCATAATTCTCTCAATTTTAATTTTTAAACCCTATCTTTTAATTTATACCTACGTAAATCCACTTATTACAAACTAAATTATATGATTTTATTTAGGTGTAAACAAAGTATAAATGATTTGTATTGATAATACGTTGAAGTTGAAAGTTTTTTAAAATATTTTAACCCAAAAAAATTTAAAATATATAAATATAAAAAGTTACATTTTTGTTGGTTCAAGAATAATTCAAAAGAAAAAGTCTTTAAAATAATATACAGAAGCAATCAATTTATCTTAAATTGTTCATAAAAAAAGTGGAGAAAACATTTTTTTCATTCAAAAGCAAGGTTTTTAGAATAGAACTAGTGGTTGAACTGATATAGCCATCGATTTTTCGGTCCAATCGATTTGACCGGTGCGATTGGTTTGACCGTTCTGTCCTGTTTCATTAAATAATTAATTAAAAATTTCATAAAAATAAATAAATTGGTTTAACTTGTTCAAGCACCCGATCAACTGATCTTTTTTTTCAATTCAACCAGTCCATATTAATTCCCGAGTCAACAAGTTGAATGCCTTTTTCGGACCAATACCCTAGCTGGTTCCCAACTTGATAGACTGGTTTGATCCAATTCAAACAACAATGTTCCAAATCTTCCTAAATAATTAAATTTTAGAAAATATTTTTAAGAATCCAAATTTAAATTGGAATTATCCAAACAATGAATTTGGATTAATTCAAAATCTTAAATTTCAAATATTTTAATTTCTAAAAAGAATTTAAAAATAATAAATTATACAAACAATGAAGTTTAAAATCTTAAAATTTACATTAAGAAATTTAAAAATTAAAATATAAAATTTGTATGACCAAAATTTGCAGTACAACCTATAATATTTGGGTGTATATCTAACAAAATTTATGACAAAAGAAATCTATTTGTATTATCAAGTTAACTAAAAAATATTAATGGTATAGATATCTAAAAACTTTAATTCTAATGTATTTAAAATTAATGTAACATCGCCTAATTAAGTTGTTCAAAACTTTAATAACTTGCTGTTTTGAAATTAATAAATAAATACTTAAAATTTTAAAAATGTTAAATTAGACACCAAAAAGGAAACAATATATTTAAATTTAATTAATGAATGACCAACATACAAGAAGTAAACCATGCAAAGAAGGAATTATAATTCTAGTTGATCTCTGTAAACAGATTTTTTATCTTATAAGTATTATGTATAGTTTTCAACCTTCTTAAATTTCTGTGTAATCGTCTGAAATTTTTCTGTATAATCGTTTAGGGAGATGGAGTTTACGAATCCTAAATTGGTCATAAATGGAATTTCTACTGAGATGGATGAAAGGATATTAAGAGGACACTTTAGTGCTTATGGTGAAGTTAAACATGTTGTTGTCAACGTTAGGAAAGCCATAGCTTTCGTTACTTTTGTTGATCCTTCCAAGGCTCAAATTTCCCTTCAACAACAACATACTATTCTTGGTCGAAAAGTAAGTGACTTCTTCGTGTTTCTCTTTTTCTACCTCTTAATGTTTGATATATGAATTTATTGAGTAACTGAATAATCAGGTGGAAGTGAGACCAGCAAAACCAAAAGTAGAAATAGGGAAGAGGAAGATATTTGTGGGAGGATTGCCTCGATCCATAACAGATGAAGAATTCAAAGGATATTTCGAGAAATTTGGAAGCATAGTTGATGCAGTGGTAATACATGACAAAGAAACTAAGAGAAGCAGAGGGTTTGGGTTTGTGACATATGAAGCAGAGGAGTCAGCCAACCTTGTTTTGCAAACTAATTTCCATCTATTAAACAACAAGAGAGTTGAAGTGAAGAAGGTTACTCCTAGGAAAGAGATGGTGCCAACCGGATTTGGATTTCCTCCTCATTATTACGATCCATATTATCAAACATATTTTTACGTCGTTTGGGTGCCCATTCCTGGATTTTACTGAACCTCACTCGGAAATTTTTGGTATGATTCCTCCATCCACTGCCTTGGGCCCTTAATTTTGTGTGGACTATATCAATCACAGTTCGGGCTCTTATTTTATGTTTTTATTCTTGTTTTTTTGAAGGCCTGCAATTCAAATTGTTACTGCGGAGATAGTTTACAAACCGGAGCAGCAGAGGATGGCAGACATGAAGAGATTTGTGAACCTTTTGTCATAAGTGTTGCACACATGTGTTTATTGTTTTTTTTCAGTTTAAATTTAAACAGGGGAGGGACCTGAATCCTGATTACCAGGAACATTGTTGTTTCTAATCTTTTTAATTATGTTGTTTTACTCTTTTAATGTTTTATGGTAGTTTTAAATTTATCTGCATTCTCCAATAATTATCCTCCTTTCAGTTGTATCATATACATGGGTTGTCTTCTAGGCTTTGGATTAAAATCATAGAAAATTTCAAGGTGATGAAACCAAATAGTGGAGTTAAATCAGTGGGATAATTGTCGTTTTCAATTCATTCTAATCTTCCAAATCAATGAGTCACACATTCCCCTTATGCTAATTGTGAGGACAAAGCAAAAGTGGGAATAATACTACAAAATAATCCATATTTCCAGGAGACTCCATGGCATCGTAGGCAAAGTTGGGTTAGGAGAGTTATAGATGGCGTCCCACCAACCAGGCTTACTAGACATTTGTGCATCTCTTCTCTACAACAATTCTCTGTTTGCACTCTCTTTCAGACATATAGGGGATCCTAGGGATGGGCGCTTTACCAAAAGCCTTTTAACAACACAGTAGTTGCTTTGCTTTCTTTGTATATATGCAGAGGGTTTTCCCTATTCATGATACCAATATCTTGTAGGGTCTTCTCTCCTTGCAAGGCCTATAGACTAGTCCCAGGCTTTTAACACATCTTGATTGATTATTTATCAGAAACTATAAAATGAAACCAAAAAAGAAAATATTTTAAGATAATCCCAAATTACTACCAATCCAAAAGAAAAAGATGCTACTACTGAACAAAGTAGGTGTAGAAAAGAATCATATGTGTGAACATGACAACACCAATTTGCCTCTCACCATTACATCTCAAACAATCCAATGGAGCAAGTCAGTTTTGAAATTATACATATTATAATAACCTCATAGTTGTATTGGATAAATAATAAGTCAAAAATTGTTTGCAATTCATGGAAGAGCTTTTTAAAACTATAATCATGGTAGTGTTCCACAAAATACAGAGATGTGGTCACACTCGTTTTAGTTGCTATCCATTTACATGCTTTATCCTGTAAATCCCATCTGGACTTTGTTTTGATTCAGTGCCCACGTGAATTGCCAAATTAATTCCTTTCCCTTCATTAATTTCATTGCTTGTTTCATTCATGGTTATAATTGCTTTCCTTCTCTTTCTCCAGCCATGAAAACGACTATGTTTTCCTGGGAAAGAAACCATCTCCAAGACCAAAAAAACTCACAAAATTATTTACTTCTTTTACCAAAATTCACAAAAAAACTCACCCCGGTGGTAATCTTCAGTACTATTTTTTTTCTTGAATTTTTGTAAATATTTTATAATTTTTAAATTATGCGTATAATATTTAAACAAATTAATGTGACTAATTTTAAAGAAAACAGTACAGCTTAAATTTGATCCCAATGCACATAAAGATGTGAAGCGAAATGAAAAAAGGATGATGAACCGTAAAAAACGTGAAATTGATTACGGTTATACAGTGAAATTTTAAATTCTTATTATTATTTTTTTTAACCTTTAAATCAAATGGGAGCGTCTATGGGAGCGTATATGATCTAACGGCTTAGATTTAACCAACACACTCTCTAACGTCTACTTTTGCCCAACGGTCATATATCTTCCAAGAAAATAAATTCCCTTCCATTGCTTTTTATCCTTCATTCCCTTTTACCAGTATCCGTCAAAGACATTCAATTCTGCGTATTCCTTTAAACGCTCAAATTTGGTTGTTGATTTTTTTTTCTTCTCTCGATTTTAAGTGTACAGAAATGAGTATCCTTCAATACCCAGATTCGTTTAATGTGCCAGAGCTTCAGGTTTGGAACAATGCGGCGTTTGACAATGGAGAATCTGAAGATACAAACGCCATCAAGGATTCTTGGTGTAATTTCAATTCAGGATCGGTGAATCAGTCACTGGAATCTGATGGAAGTAAAGAAAATCAGAGCCCCCTTTGGATAAAATCCCCAGTTTCCTTCAAATCTACTGCGTCTGTTGTTAAGCCTCTTAGTTCCAAGAATGTTACTGGTAACACCAGAGAGCTATTTTCAGCGACAATGAAGAGTGGGGTTTGCAAGGAAGAAGAGAAAAAGCGTGATGAGAAAAAGATTGATATGGAGATTGAAGAGATAGAGAAGGAGGTCGCTCGTTTGTCAGCGAAACTCGAGTCTCTTCGACTTGAAAAAGCTGAATATAACGCAAGAAGCATTTCGATGAGAGGAAGAATAGTGCCTGCGAAATTCATGGAGCAAAAACAGAGCATCAAGAATTTGGAGACGACGAAAAAGATGGAAGATCCTCTGTTTTCAAGTGTTAAAGCAAAAATGAATCGAAGGGGGGTTAGTTTAGGTCCAACGGAGATATTTTCTGCAACGAAATCAAGGCAATTCTTGAAACAGGAAACCACAACTCCCATACAATCAATACAGAGTCGCCGCAAGTCCTGTTTCTTTAAGCTTCAAGATATTGATGAAGGCAAGTGCACAAGAGATAGAGGTAAGAGCTTGAGTCTTAGCCCCAAGTCACGTAAAACTGTTTCCAAGGTTCTTGCTCCTAAGCCGGCAGCGACAACGGTAGGATCTAAAAGGTCTGTGAAGAAAGACGAGGGGGTTCTTTCTACAATTCAGCCAAAAAGGCTGTTCAAAGATGGAGAAAAACCGTTGACAGCAAAGAAGCCATTGAAACCTGGGAGAGTTGTGAGCAGCCGGTACAATCAGATTGGCAATCAAAGCAATGGGAATTTCACGGTGAAGGATGCTCGAAAGCGATCTTTAACAGAAAACGATAAGCAGGAGAGCAACAGGCACGATAAGAAGCGTGTTTCGAATGAACGGGTAGTGGAATCCTGCAAGAATCAAAAGAGTGAGAGCAGAGTGAAAAAGAAGTGGGAAATTCCTAGTGAAGTGATCATTCTAAAGGGTGCAACACAGGATGAATCTCCGCAGTCAATTGATAAGATCAACGGTGTGCTACCAAAGATTAGAACTGTCAGGTTTTGGGCTGAAAGTCCTCGGGATTCAGGTCCAGCCAAAAGAGTTGCCGAATTGACGGGACGGAAATCATACTTTTCTATGGAGGAAGAAGTAGAGGAGGACTCTGTTTGTCAGGCTCTGAGTTTTGCAGAAGAGGATGGTGAGGAACAGTGATTCACTTTTTCTTTTTCTTTTTATTTTTTTTGGTAAGCTGTAGAGTTTGGGGTTTCAGGATATATACCATAACTATTGTTATGGGCTAAGAATGGTTATATTGGCTTTAAATCCATACATATGTTGCTGATTAAGCTTCTTGTTTCTCTACAAATGCAATAATAAGATAAGCTTTTCTCTTGCTTTTTGGGTGAAACATTCTTTTTGACTTTCCTCCATAGGTAGTTAGAAACATTCATTTTGAAAATTGATTATAGTTCTCGAAAGTTTCTGATCGTAATCAATCAATTAGCTACATAAAATCACAATTAGTTTCCCATAATTAATCTATAGTTTCAATAGAAACACTGTTCATATACTTGTGAAGGTCCAATGTTTGAAAAGGGTCCGGAAAGCTGCTGCAAAGAACATATGATGGAGAGACCGAAATAAAAAGGATGCAATTTGCTGCTATGCTCCAGTCTGAAAATATTACAAGAATGTTTGATATGAAATTAAGGAACATGTATGCCCTTGTCTTGTGATATTGTCTGATGATGATGATGATGATGATGTTGGGGCGTCATTGCCAACATGAAATGACCTTTACTCTGTCAAGCCACTCATCATGTGCTAGAACATGGAGACTTCAGAGATTTACTGCATGCCATGAGGTATGAACCTCCAAAGAAATTTTGTTAATGGGAGGCTGTGCAGGTGATGGCTTCTAATATTCTTTCTGTTTCATTCAGTCTAGAAAAAAGAAGAGATATCGTATACTGCTACTATTTAAACGATTCAGAAATAGTAGAGTTTGTATATATATCCCTTTTTGTACATTGGATAATCGAGGGAGGGTAGGTAACTTGATACCGAAACCATAATATTAAAGGTTTATTGGAACAATAACAAAGTAAAAGCGTGCACATTGGTCATTTGGAAACAGCCAAACGTTTATCACTTTATCTGCCTTCATATTATCATCCATATCAAATGCCAGTAACCAGTCAGCTTAGCAGCAATATGGATTCCAATGTCCAAAATTGCACCTAATATGGCATTGGGAGCCAGCTCCGGCTAGCTATGCCTTCCATTGTTCGTTCACCTCAAAAAAGCTTCTTTGAATGGTGAATTAACATAGGTAGAGCTAAACAAGAGTCATCACCAAGATCCTAACAAGGCAATGATAATCTTTAAAGCTGCAACAGAAAAATCCACCAAAGTTCCTAGGTCTTGATTCAAATCCAACTGCTACCAGGAGCTACCTTCACTCCCCTTTCCTTCATTTCCATTCTCATTCTCTCAGCTTCCTCATATCTTCCTACACTAGCATAAATCTTAGCCAACAGCACATAATTGGCTGCATTAGATGGTTCTATCTCAAACAAAGCTCTCCCAGCAATCTCAGCCAACTCTACTTCTCCATAAGTTCTACAAGCACCAAGTAATGCTCCCCAAGTCTTCGCAGTTGGCTTCATAGTCATTTCTTTTATAACATTATAAGCCTCGTACAACCTGCCTGCTCTGCTCAATGCATCAACTAAACATGAATAATGGTCAGCACTGGCTTCAACTTTGTAATCTATTCTCATTCTATCAAAATAACCCAATGCTTCATCAGCTAATCCAGCATGGCTACACGCTTTTAATACTCCGAGAAAAGTAATGTCATCAGGCTGCACTTTCGCCAACTCCATTTGTTTAAAAACTTCCAGTGCAGCCCTTGCCTCACCATGTAAAGCGTAAGCCGATATTAAACTACTCCAAGCAACTACATCTCTTTCTTTCATATATTGGAATACATTTCGAGCGTTAACAAGACTTGCACATCGCCCGTAAGCTTCCACTAAACCACTTCTCAACTGCGGGTGAGGTTCTATGTTGCTTCGAAACGCGTAGCCATGAATTTCTTTAATCGAACTCAATGCAGCTAAGACGACGCAAGCGGGTAATAAAGCAAGAAGAGTAATCAAATTCGGCCTCAAACCCAGTTCCTGCATTCTTCTATAAAATCCAATAGCCTTAGAAGGGCCATCTCCCACTTCAGTCAAACCTGCTATGATGGCATTAAACGTGGACTCGTTTGGCTCAACATCCATAGATTGGAACAGCCCCAACGCCGCATCCATACGGCCGTAGCGCGTGTAGAGAGAAATCATGGAACTCCAAGAAACGGCGTTTCGTTGAGGGATTTCGTCGAACAACTTGCGGGCCAAAGAGATGGAGAAGCATTTGCCATACATGTCGATGAGAGCGCAAGCGACAAATTGGTTGGAGAGGAGAGATGACTTGGTGGCGTGAGCGTGAATGGAGGAGGCCAGCCGGGGGCGGTGGATGGCAGCGCAGGATTTGAGAACGAGAGGGAAGACGAAAGGGTCGAGAGTGAGAGATGGAGAGGTTTGCATGGTGTGGAAGAGAGAGAGGGCGTCCAAGTGACGACCTTGGTTCACGTAAGAGGTTAACTGTTTCGTTAAAGACAGTAGTCGCATGTAGTTTGTAGAGTTGGAACTCATATTTCAATACTTCAATGTTTAGAACGTAAGAGATTTATTCGCTTTTCTTTTTATAGAACTCAGAAGGAAAATCAACTGATGCAAATTAACTATTCAAATGGGAAAGACTTTACAACCCCAAATGGATTGCATAATAACAACAGTCTTTCGAGAAAGGGGGAAGTGGAGAGATGATGGAATAAGTATGGCTTAGAATTAAGTTGACGACTCTAGTCTGTAGTGTAGAGGGAGTTCCAGACTCGAATTTGTCCCCATGTAATGGAACGCCTCTTTATGGTTGTCAACAATACAAATGGCAAATATTTAACAGCAATACATAAAAGAGATTGTTTACTCAAAATGTTTGTAGTCGGTAAAATTTGTCGGGCTCAAGACTAAATAAAAAAAATAAAATTAAAATTAAACAGTCCAAGTCTGATTACAGTCAAGCTCAGAACAAAAAACTCTAACCTAAAAAAAATTACAAACTCAATGGCCCAAAATGTTTAAACACTTTTAGGAAAAAAAAAAAACCCTAGCCCTAATGCCCCCATGTGCGCCGCAATCCTCCACCGGTCGCTCTGCCTGCATTTCATCCTGAGGCCTGGCACCCTTGGCTGCTTGCACCGAAATGGCAAGGTTTCCTCTCTGTTGACATCGCCAAAGTCTGCAAAGAGAACCCAAAAAAGGGGAACAAAAACAGAGCAGAAACAACAACAGAAACAAAAAGCAAAGAGTAGCAAGAAATTTTTGTAAATCGGCTATATAAGGCCACAAAAAACAGATTGTAAGGACAGAGAGAAAAAAATACAAAAAAAAGTTTCGAGTTTTAAAAAGTAGAAATTTTATTTGATTTTATCTTTTTCGAAGTAAATAAATAAATAAATAACAAAAAAACAAAAAGGGACAAATCACCTGAGTCGTCGAGTCGCCGTAGTCAGAGTCTTCTCTGGTATGGAGGGTGGCCGAGTCAGTGGGCTCACCAAAAACCTTATCGTTGGCACCAGGGAGTCAAAAAGTCCCTTCGTTTTCTTCTTCTTTCTTCTTCACTTTTCGAAGTTTTGGTGGTTTTTTGGGTATTTCAGCTTCAAATCAGGGCTAAGGGTGAAAAAGGGTATTTTTATTTCGCCGGCCAGTGTGAGTGGTGGCACCATCACCGACGGATGCCAACGGTGGACGAACGATGGCCTAATGGCCGGAGAAAGGGAGAGTTTGAGAGAGTTTTTTTTTTTTTTTTTGAAGAAGAAGAGTAAAAAATGAAAATTTTTTTTAAAAAAATTGATTTTTATAACAGAAGTGAAACGACACCGTTTCACTTAGACCTTTAACGCCAAAACGGCACCGTTCTAAGCATGACCTGCGCGCGGTCAGCCCTTCTGCATTTGCGGCCCTTTTCAGTTTAATCTTGCCCTATTTTCCTTTTTTAATTTTGCCATTTAATTTTATCCCCGTTGCAGTTTGGTCCTCAGACCGTTTTAAAGGGTAGACCCTCAGAAAAGGTGTCGTTTTGGTCGCGACCCAAGATCCGACCCGATTCGCCCAGGGGTCTGCGTGTTTTTGTTTAAAAGGGATAATTTTGTAGGTGATCCTTCCGTTATTTTTTTAAATTTTTTAATACAGTCCTATTTGTTTTATACTTTTTAAAATTTTGCCCGCATAATTTTGGTTTTCTTTCCATTTCGTCCTTTATGAAACGGTGCACTTTTGGGATAAGGAATAATTTCCCAATTGGTCCCCCTCCTTTTGCGCGAGTTCCATTTGGGTCCTAATTTTGCTTTTTTTTTGTTTTTATTATTATTTTAGATTTACACTTTAAATTCTGTCCAAATCTCAATTCAGTCCTTTGCTCAATTAATTTCATCTTTATATATATTTATTTCATTTATTTACTTATTTATTTATTTATTTATTTATTTATTATTTTGTTTATTATCTTTCATATTTAAAAATTAAACTGTTATATTCTTTTGTATGCACATTTTTTATTTTTTTATTATTATTATTTCGTGTTATCTTATCATCTATTTTTATATCCTCATGATTATTTATTTTTGTGCATACTTCACCTTTTATGTTTATCTAAGAAATACATTATTCATTCATTATTATCATGATGTTATTAACAATATTAATGTTGTTATTATAATTAAGTTATTGTTATCGTGACATTTTTGCATTTACTTATAATTCATCATCACCAGCCCATACATTTTGTTTAATTATAAGATAAATACTCATCTTTTTAAATAATACGTTTGTTATTACTAAAAAAGGAAATTTTGAAAATAAGGAAATGTTCCATATTTGGGGATTTGAGAAGTCATACCCTAACTTACGGGATTTCGATTTTCTCGTTAAACTTAGATGATAGAATATCCCTTTTAGAATTAAAGTACATAAGATTTCAAATAAAAAAATAAAGGCAAGCTTATTCTCAAAGGTTCAAGGTGTCGTGTCCTAACTTATGAGATGTGACACTTTGTTATTTTGAGACGATAGGGTTTTTAACGTTTGTTTCGATTTATTCAAGCAATTTTTAAGTAAAATTAACATTAATACAAAGAGTAATCGTATTTTAAATTCTTTTCGAGTTTTTGACTTTCGACACCAAGATATTAAGTAATCAACAAGGTACCAATTTTGGGCGTCACGAGGGTACTAATCTTTTCTCGTGCGTAATCGACTCTCGAACCCGTTTTTTGGATTTTTGTAGATCGAAAAATATTGTTTTAATAAATTAAACCTTTTATTAAAAAGATCAAGTTTCGAGGTGATATGATCACACCTTATATAAAAAAGATTGGTGGCGACCCCTATTTTCGTTTTCAAAATAAAAGTCAATTTCAAAAAAATGATTTCGACAATGTTGATGGGAAAAAATGTGTGGAAGTTGATAATGATGATTGATCTAGTGGGTCGAGAGTCAGTAAGGTTGAGATGGTGGAGTTGGTTAGAGAGTAAGGATGATTGATCTTACTTTTTAACCTATTCAAAGACATTACAATCACCTTACAACATTCAAATATATAAATCAATTTAATTAAAAAATCAAATCGCTCATTTTAACTAAATAACATTATCAAATTAAACTTCATATCAAACAAAACTCAAATTAAAACATCAACCCTATAATATTGACAGTAAACATTCTTTAACCAAAATATTTGTCAAATTAAACCTTCAACATAAAAACTTATAAATCTATACAACTATTCAACATTTATTTACGCCAAATATGGTGTGAAATAAAATAAAATAAAATAAAACACCTCTTTATACTTTGAGCAACCATAGAATTTTTTCCCTTTGCTCCAAGTGATATTTAAATTACAAATCGATGCTCTTAATCCCTAGTAACAATGAACAGCCCTCAACTTACTATGAGTTTTTAAGTTTATAGTCGACATCTACTACATCCAGCAAAGTAAAAAAGAAAGAACCCTGAGTTTTTGCTTTACACCGAAAAAAATTTCTTCAGTTAAACAAGGGTTTCAGTAAAAAAATTGGTTCTTTAAACTTACCCTCCTATCAATTTTATAAGGGATCGAAGGTTCTAAAAAGATTCGAAGGGTTAGTGAATTTTTCTGATAAAAGGGTTGTTGATTTTTTTTTGAATGAAATAGGGATTATTAATAAAATATGATTAGAGATATTTTCAAGGAGTAAAAAGTTGTTACTTAAGGTTTAAGATGTTTTAATTTTTTAACTATTTTAATTATATTTATGAATTTTAGTAATATTTAAAAAAAAATAGACGTCTACATGACAGATGTGATTGGTTAAAATTTTTTTTCTAATGGGACTAACACCAAAAGTAAAATGGATAAAGTTCAATAGTTTAATACAATTCTGATAAGTATAATTTAGGAACTATTTTGTTGCTTAAGCATAAAAAATAAATATAATTTTTTAATTTAACTTAATTTTTACATATTTTCCTAAATACTAAATTAAGTGACACCAGATAAATATTTATAGCAGATGCAGTATAGGCTACACGGTAACCATCCCCGATTCTCTTGTGATTAGCCCCTACACACAGAAAAAAGAAGAAGAAGGAACCACCTTGATGGCTACTTTGGCGGCGGTTGCAGCTCGTAGAATAGCGACTGTACCTCGAACAGCACCTCCCTGTCAAGCCGCTTCTCTCATTTCTCGCCGGGGTCTCGCCGGCGCTGCAGGTATTCTTTGTATACCCATATTTATTTTTTTATTTATTTTTACGCTTTAAATTTACATTGTATTCAATATGTAAAATTTGTCTCCCGATTAACCTCAATTTAATCTCATTTGACTTTGATCATAGTTGGAGCTAGGGGATCTTAGAAGTTAAAGAACATGTTTTTACGGTATATTTCTTGAACTTTTTTATTTTTTGCAGATCACAATGGACCCCCAAAAGTTAATTGTTGGCAAGAACCAATGAACCCAGCTAATTGGAAGGAAGAGCATGTCAGTTTGTTTCTTTTCATGTTTTATATTTCAAATTTCCCCTAATTTCTTAACCTATTTCCAGTTTGTAGATTTTCAGATTAGGAAATTGCGATTTTTTTTTCATTTAATATTTCTAATCTACGCCCTCTCCACTTTTAATGCTGTCTTTCAGTTATTTGAAGTTAAAATCTTGTTTTGACTGCTGCTAGATTTTATAGCATACAGTCTAACGATTTTTATATCCTATTTTATTATGTATTAAGTTCGTAGGCTTTGTTTCTCCATCAGTGTATTAACCTATTTGAATGATTGCACAGTTTGTTATCGTATCTTTAACTGGTTGGGGTCTGGTTTTCTATGGTGGATACAAGTTCTTAACTAAAGGCAAAGGCAAAAAAGAAGAGGTACTTTTATATTTGGACTTTGCTTGTCATTAGAATGGATTCTGTTTCGATAGGAATGACAGTCTAGAACTATCTTACCTAGACTCGAAGCTGTACAAGTCCAAGATGCGTATACTCAATTTTTCTAAGCTTGTTCATTAGAGAATCATACTTCCAAACTCATACCTGAATATATATATTGTTGGGCAGTTTTATTGTGGCTTTTCCGTTGAGTTAGGCATATATCCCATTTTGCTGGAGATTTTTCTGTTGGTCAGTGCTAAATTTTATCACTATAAACCATTTAAGGTCGTTCAATCGCACTAATTCTTAGTTCACAAAATCACCATGGTATGAATATTATTTACCTGCTATAAAAGCCAGATTATGGTTGGAAAGCATTAGTAGTTTTTATACCATACGAGCTCATGTTTACATTTCCGCCGACCAACTTGCTGGTGACCTCTACTTGGTGATCTTATTTCATTGAGCATCTAACCATTAATAGATAATAGGGGTGCCTAACAATTCCTCAGATCTCACATTATTATAGTATACCTATTATGGCATCTCCCCCCATTAAATATATTTTCTTTTTGATGCAGAACACAGTGGAAACGGCAAAGAAATGAGGTTGGAGCTTTTAATTTTTACAAGATTCCCAGTAATAATGTGTGGCTGGAACTTCTATGCTCTTAGGATATTGTTTTTTTTCTTTTGTTGGCGAGGAAATCTGTTTTCCTGTTCATCATTTCTTTTTTACTAAGAGAATGGTGAATGAGCAAAATTGGAGTTTAGTTTCAGTGAACACACTGCCTGATTTGTTGGCCAGTCCTGTTGATAATGGGAAGTAACAGTTTTGAAGACTTAAAATCTGTTGATGAATTTGAAAGAAATGAACAATGCTTTTTTGCATGTTGTCCTTATTTAATGAGATTTGAATTAAGTTCCTTAATCTAGTGTTACTGTCTGCTAAGTTTTAACTTCTATATTCTTTGCACTGTCGATAACAATTTTCTCCCGGTCACTCAAGGAAATCACAGGCATTAACTATGTAGTGATATTTCCATTAATTCTAAACATATTTTTACTGTTTAAGAGTTATGACAATTACAACTTTAACAAAACACTCCAAAAGCATATGAAAATTAAAAATGGGGCTCGTTTGTGTCATCCTTATCCCCTTCTTTACCATCAGATTCAGACATAAAGTTGCTGGAGAGGTCACCCTTTTCTGCTTCTGTTTTTGGCTCTTGTTCATAAGCAACCTCTGTATCTTCTTCCGTTTCATGTCCTTCAATCTGTTTGATCTTGGCAGCTTCTTCAACTTTGACATGGTTGGTGCCTTGTGTATAGTTTCTGGCTTCTCCAATCACACCTGTGTCTTGTATTGCCATTGCCAAATAGTCGTTATGGTTTATTTGCATTGCATTTTCTCCCTCCACCTGATGGCTTGTCTTGGCACTCACTTTTCTATCGTTCATATCTTCAGTATCTTCAGAGTTCCGATGCTTGAACAAATTAGCTTTTCTAGCACCCATTTCCTTCCTCAGGCCAGTTTTTTCTGTTTTGTCTCTTTCATCTTTTTGTGGCTCCCCAGAACCTGCTCCATCTTCCTTGCTTCTTACAAGGGCTTTATTTTCTTTGGACAAACTTCTACCTGTCATGTTTTCCACTGCATCAATTCCGGAATTTACATTCCTCTTTAGGAGCCTATTCCTAGCAAGACTTCTCCATCTTTTCCCTTTTGACCTGCTTAAGTGGCCGACTCTCCCTGGTAAACTTGAAATCCTAGAATTCTCATCTATGTCCATCTTCTTCCCACCTTCATGAATTCGTTCACTTTCCAGGTGAGGATCTCTACGTTTTCCAAGCTGCCCACTGAAGCTACTTCTCTTCTCTTGTTCGTTATCCACATCATTAATCGTATCAATGGCATTCGCATGATTCTTCTTCCCCTCTACTCCATAATTGCCTGTATCATCAGCATCCCCAATTTTCATTTCTCTTGTGGCTCCCTGATTGTTGGCATTTTCTCCCGAACTTTCAAGTTTCTGCTGCTGTCCACCTCTTTTCTCACTTCCATCTTCAAACCCTTCTCCTTTGTCTTCCTCTTGTGAAAAACTGAATTTAGTCTCAGTTCCATCCTGACCTTTCGATGAATTGTGTCCGCCCTTGTATGAAGATTCATGTACTCGCCTACTCTCCTCACGGCTGAACTCTGTCTTCCCCTTTGTCATATTTACTTTAGGATTCGATGGGTCATCAGTACTCACTGACCAAACCCTTACTTGACCTGTAAGATGGTGCTTCAATTCCTCAATTTCAGCTTCCTTTTGCTTCAAAGTTGCTGTTAGAGCTATGATCTGAGGGTTCTCATTTCCTGCATTGAAGTCTTTATCCCGTAGCAGTTTGATCTCTCTCTTTTTCTCTTCCAGAGCAAACTCCATGGCCTTCTGCTCATCTTTAAGGGAATCAAGTGTAGATAGCATGTCCAACAGCCTACGATCAAGCTCCATTTTTTGGTTTCTAAGGTAGTATATCTTTGCTCTTGTCTCTTCAGCTTTCCTTCTCATGTCTTTGGCGTATTCTCTTTCCTTCTGTGATTGAAATTAAAGAAAACAACAATGTCAACGTTTTGAACCTTTTCAATGTTTAAGTCCTATGTTACCCAGATTTGGAAGTGGATACATGAAGGTGAACATAATTTTATATAGCAACTCCAAGTTTGAAATTTTGTCAACCCAATGAAGGTGAGAAAATTATACATGAAAGTAAGATCTATGATCTTTTCACTCCGAAAAGATTACATAATCTGCATTTGTTTTCTTTCCTAGACTCCAGACTGTAGAAAACTTTGCTGTAAGTTTGTTTCTTCGATTAGAAACACTAAATTAAGGGATGACACCAAAACAACGCAAGCTGAGCAAAAATGTCACTAATTGCAATCACATGGCTAGACTTGCATCTCACTGAAATGTGAGAAAAATGTCAAACCATCATCTAGAAAGAGGAGTTTTGCTCTACAAACACGCAACATTGGCCATGCGATTCCTCATTCCCTGTCTCAAGCGTCTCAACTCCCAAGAATTATAATTATTCAAATTCAGCAAGGCATGTACCTACTCATTTACCACAACTTGGCCTTATGATTTCACAATGCACAAAATATTGTGTTTGATCACTACAGCATTGTAAATCAAGAGATTTCCTCCTTTAACTACCCAGAGTTTACCCTTTTTTTCCGCTTGGATCGTCAAAATAATTATAAACAAAAAAGTTAAAAAAGTAAACAAAAAGAACGGAAAAGAGGATGGAATGGAATGCATGGTATTTGTGATTTGTCAGTGAGAGAGAGTGACACGTAAAAAGCAACAGCGCATGCATGAAGGAGAGAGAAAAGAGAAGAAACCTGCAACAGTAGCTGAAGGGAAAGGAGCTGACGGTTCTTATCTTCGATAAGGAGGTTGAAGATGCGTATCTCCCTGAACTTGTGCAGCACCATAACACCAAGCAGTGCAGCCCCAAATGCCAAAAGTAACATCAACACAATGGGTCTTCCCTTGTGCCCATTCCCACTGCCATTTCCTTTGTGAGATAGTAGTCCACCTCCCATTGCTATTCGGCCAAGGAAAAAGAAACAGTAAATGAAAGAATGGATCTTTCTTTGTGAAACAAGAGCTGATGGGTTGAGTAGAAGAAGAAAAAAGAAAAAGAAATGCAAGTAGGAGTACTAGTGTATTCACTGTAGCGGGGGTGGGTGTAGAAGAAAGAGACCCGTTTCAAGGCGCTGATTCTGGAGAGGAAAGCATTCTTTTCAAGTTTCAATGTGCCACTATACTTATATATTTCTATTTTACCAATTGCTGTTGAAACTTGAAACTGCTACCAAATTGCCAGGTTTTGGCTAGGGTATGGGTCACTCTCCTACCACATCATGCCACATAATGTAGTTTTAAACAAATCGCAAAAATAGTAGAAAATTGTGCCTTGCCAATATACCCCTTCTCTAATGGAATTATTTATCAATATATTATTTTTTAATTAAAATATCCACTGATTTAAGTTGTGTTTTGACACTTTAAAATCTAATATTTGAGTCTTAATGTACTAAAAAAAATTCAAGTGAAAATTTAAATGCCAAAACTGTAGGCAAGCACTTTGTCTAGATCATATTTTTTTAGTGTAAGCAATTATATTATAACCATCAAAACTAAATGTCAAAAGAAATATAAGTTAACCCTAAATTAACTTAAATCCACACAAATTTTATTATTTTTTTCCATCAGACTATGGTTTGATCAGCACCAACATTTCATTTTGATTGATAAAATCAATCTTCAAAAAATTGTAAAAAATACTATAGATCTTAGCTACAAATTTTATTGCAGCAGGTGAGTTTAATCATGTTTCAACCTTGTTTTTCCTTTAATTTAAAAATTAAAAAATTATGGATAAAAATAGAGATTATATAAAAAAATTGTGACTCGTATCGTAACTCAAATTTGTAAAATACACCTCAACGGCTCAGTCCAAATAAGTATTTGCCGCCCATTGGGCTAAAGCAACCGCTTCCAGCCCTTTGTTTATCAAAAAAAAAAAAAAAAAAAACTAAACTAAAATGAATGTTTCAAAAAAAAAAAAAAAAAACTAAAATAAAAGCCCTTAAAGGGAAGGTTACAAAGTAGAAATTCCCGGTTCTTCTTCAATGGACTCTGCTGAAGATATTTTCGATTCATCGCTAAATCTAGAAGAAACCCATTACCAAGAAGGTTACAAAGAAGGCTACAACCACGGCGTAACGACCGGCAAGGAAGAGGGAAAGGAAGTGGGTCTTAAAACTGGCTTCGAAACAGGAGAAGAGCTCGGTTTCTACAAGGGCTGTGTCGATGTGTGGAACTCTGCCATCCAAATCGATCCAACCCGGTTCTCCACTCGGGTTCAGAAGGGGATTAAGCAAATGCTGGAGCTAATCCAGAAGTACCCTGTTATGGATCCCGAAGACGAAAGCGTCCAAGAAATTATGGAAGCTTTGAGACTTAAGTTTAGGGTTATCCGTGCAGCTTTGGGTGTTAAATTGGAATATCTTGGATACCCAAAACCTAAAGACATCGAATTTTGATTTCAGCTACTTTATTTTAGGTATTTTTACTGCTTACGCTGGGTATCAGATGCGATGCTCTTTGTATTTTTTTTAAAAATTTGGTAGTGTTATATTTTGGTGTAGTATTAAAGTTTCAAGCTTGATCTGTTTCTCAATTGAGTTTGCATTTTTTTTTTTTGAATTTGTTTGTAAATTTTAGGCAATTTTATAGTACTTGATTGCTCGACGGCTGGTCCCCACTCCTCACTTAAACCGTGGCTGAACAATTGCCTTTTATCTCATTTCATTATCTCTATCTACTCCCTTAATTTTTGGGCAGATCTTAAGCAAGTAGAAAGAGGAGGAGGAGAAGAAAAGATGTTGAGCAAGATGCTGGCTTGTGGCAAGGTGTACATTTCTGAAAGCCGAAATAGAGCAGCTTTGGAATCGATAGAAAGAGCTGCCAAGCTATTCCCTGAGGCTGCTATTGTGAATAAGTTTATAGATGATACTTACAATAGAGTTGGATATACAGTTGTCTCCAGATTGACTCCAAAACCATCTCAAGATTCATGTCCTTTGAAAGATGCAGTCTTTTCCATTGTTAAGGTTGCTTTGGAGACCATAGACTTTGAGTTGCATTCTGGAACTCATCCTCGACTTGGAGTTGTCGATCATATATGTTTTCACCCCTTGGCACATGCTTCCTTGGACCAAACAGCTGTGGTTGCAAAGTCTTTGGCAGCAGATATAGGCTCCAAACTTAAAGGTCTCTTCCTTTTGAACCAAATGTTATGTAGATATTGCCGGTATTAGTTAGATTAGTGAGTGCAACTTTGGAAGTTCAACCAAAAAAGTAGTTGGTCAGCTATGTTTATGGAATAGTGAATTCTTTTAATATCCTGTAGCCTGGAAGATTTTGCTCTTTTTTTTTTCGTAATCAACTAATCTCTTATAGTCAGGCACTATAGACATATAAAGTTGGTATTTTCGTGCTCTTTCATTGTAGTTATTTGGGTTTTCTAAGTGGCTGCAATGAACACTTACTCATAATCTCCTCTCTGGAATAGGCCAGAAGCTTGGTCTACAGGGTGCTTACTGTGGACATTTGCACCTTTTACATTGGGGCTATAAATATGCTATATGACTCATTTGTATAAAATTGTTCTAGATTTTGTTCACTGATTAGTATCAATGTAGCATCTTTGTCACCCATCTTGATTGGTAGTTGAAAAATTGTATGTAAGAATCAAAGTTGTGTTTAAGAAGAATTTCATTTTACCGAGACTTCCTATGTGTGCATTATCTTTTCAAATTACATGGGTTTTTTTGGTACTTGTTTTTGTCTGTGAGTATTAGTCATTTTTTTGCTCCTAAAAGAGTTACCTTTTCTATTGCTGATGACCTTGAATGGTAACTGCAGTACCTACGTTTCTATATGGGGCAGCTGAAGAGAGGGGAAGGTTGCTTGATTCTGTCAGAAGAGAACTTGGTTATTTCAAGCCTAATTCAGGCAGTATTCTATGGTCCGGAGGGTCTAAATCAGAGTCCTTACCCCTGAAGCCTGATGCAGGTCCAACTCAAGTGTCTCCAACAAAAGGTGTTATTTTAATTGGAACCACCCATTGGGTTGCTAACTACAATGTCCCTGTATTCTCGACTGATATTGCGGCTGTTCGTAGGATTGCAAAACATGTAAGTGAGAGAGGAGGTGGACTTCCTTCAGTGCAAGCGATGGGGCTTGCACATGGTGATGGCATCACTGAGGTGGCTTGTAATTTGTTGAAACCAAATGAAGTGGGAGGAGACAGAATTCAGGTTGAAGTTGAGAGGCTTGCAAAGGAAGAGGGTTTGCGTGTTGGGAACGGATATTTCACCGATCTTATACCGGACGAGATTATTGAAAGATACATGAAGTTGAGTTCTCATTAAATGATGGATGAAATGTGGTCTTGGAGGTATTTTTGTTCTATTCATGTATCTCAGTTTTTACTGCAAACCTATTGCCTCACAAATACATTTGGAGCTTATGAAGAATGACATTCATCATTGATATCGGACGACTGCTTGTTGTTTGAACTTGTTTCAGCATAAATCTTGGTTTGACAGTCTGTTTTTCTTGATCTGTTCAAGTTATGAAATTGCTATCTTTTAAAAGAGAAAACAGTAGAATGCAAAAGCTATTTTAGATGACTAGTGACCGACATTCTAAGTTAATTGAAAATCTGTGTTCAATTTTGATAGTGCTATAAAAAGTTAAAGATATGCTGAGGAGAGGAACTTCAATTGTTCCTATGGGAAGTGAGGATTGTTGGATTTTGCAATATGGTATGGAAATGATTGTAGGATAGAAGAGGTGCATCGGTGATTTTATTGGTTCAAATGATAATCGAAGAAATTAGTTGAAGATCAAAACTGGTTAAATAATTATTTGTCAAGCTAGTTTAAATATTTGATATTGTTATAATTATAAAATGAATGATTTATATGAAAATATTAACCCTCAATTTTGTTTAACTGGAAACAATTTGCCGAATAAGTCTTTTATCTTTTTGGTATTTGGATTATTCTACTTGGTTCTTCCTGCAACAAACACAATATATATTTATTTTAAAATTTTATAGTAGTATTTTATTTTATAATGATAAATATATAAACTTAATAATAGAAAATATCTAATTAAATTACATATCTGAGTGGATAGTGACATATTAAAGTTTGAACTGATAAATGAAGAATGATTTAAATAAATACTTATATTGAAATAAATAAAACAATTATATTTTATATTATTAAATATTTAGAAATTGTAATATATATTTAGTTTTAAAATATTAATATTATTTGTTAAAATTTATGGTTAATTTTTTTAATATTACATAATTTATTTAAAATAATTATATTAAAATTTTATTATGTTATTAAATATAAATAATTAAATATGTATGTCTAATAATATTGAACATTATGATATTTGATATAAATATTTTAATATTTTTAAAAGTTAAAATAAAAAATATTTATTAATAAAATAATATTAGGTTTGATTCAGATTAATTTTTATATAAAAATAAAATGATGGAGCTCTCTTTTATGGAAAATGATTTACATTTTTCAAAAAGGTAAGTTAATTTACAAAAAAAAAAAAGATTTATTTTCAATTGACTTGTAAAAAGATTTAAGCTAAATTGTTATACAAGAAAATATAAAAAATTTTTTGTGTAAGCCATTTTTTGTAAAACAAATGCCCCATGGGGCAAGAGTGGATACAAATGGGGCAAGTAGGGGCTTTGGCCCCCAAAAATTGAAAAATTATAATTCTAGCCCTTTATAAATGATCAAATCATAAATTAATTTGATGAGAAATTATGTTGTCCTTTGACATGAAAAATATTTTATTTGGTCTCTTCAAAAATGATGAAATCATATATTAATACATGATAAAATTTATATTTGACATCTCAAAAAATTGTTATTCAATTTTCACTCCTCCTAAAAAACTATATGTTCTATATACGTAATTTTTTACATACGTGCAATAAATAATTTTAAAACATTGAGGCGAGGTAAGTAAATAGTAAATTAACTCTTTAGCCACTTGAAAAACAGAAAAGAAACGCCTCACCCCATTCTACGTTCACTGTTTAACAAAAAAAATCTTCCCCACTTAAAACAAATAGATTCAAAATGGATAAAATTTTGCCACACTTACATGAATGCATGTTAAATATTTTGGGTTGGTCGACAAGGTAATGTTAGGAAATAAGAATTAAACCACAAGCTAAGCCCTGTAATGATTATCATGACCTGGAATATCGATCAACTAGTAGGGATTTTTTACTCCAATAATACAAAATTTTAAATTAATAAGTGAAATAGTATCCCAATCAAAGTAATTATCAAAATGATGTGTTTTGAATAGTAACCATGGGTGGTGTCTTATAAGGTGGCGGCACTATCAATTTTTCCCCACCATCATCAGGCCATCATTAGGCCATAATGGGGTTTAAAAAAATATTTTTTTTGTGCTGTCACCCTATATGGTGGCATCGGTATTAACACTCATACTTGCTCAGATACGGGTATGAATCGGGTTGGAGGGGGATGGAAGAGATTTGTCAGGTGGCACCCAGGTGGAGGGGCTCTGTCAAGTAGCACCCAGGTGGAGGGACGTTGTCAGGCGGCACCATTTGGAGGAATGCTGTCAGGCGGCATCAGACCCCTATTTAAATGTCAAAATCTTATATTTTCTTGAACGGTTTAGTAGTTAATTGATAAGAAGAAAGAAAAAAAAATTGTTTTGTAGAAGGAGAAAACAAAGAAGAATTTGTAAGGTTAGTACAATATTAATTTTATTTTATTATATTTTTACGGTAGAATCTTGTTTTTCAAATATTTATTGAGAAATTTAATTATTTTTTACAAATTTAGTATTGAAGATGGATCATTAATTCTTTTTATGTGTTTATTTCGATGGAGTAATTTAAAGAACAACAGTTGGTTATATTTTTTTTTTTTAATTTCACCAACAAATAGCAATGAGATTTAATAGAAATGTGTTTGTTGATGATATGAAAAAAATGATAAGTGCAAAAATTGTTAGACGTTGTGGGAGGAGGATGCCGAAACTATTCTACAAAATTCTCAATTTCATCAAATCCTATCAAATTTATCAAGACGAAACTTGTAGAAGATGAAGACATGGAGATAATGGTCACACTTTATTGTTGGATTGGGAGTGTCAACAATGAACCGATTCAGTAGTTTACTGAGTTAGCCGATGTATATCTAATTGAATATTTCGCTTCATTAAGTGAATAATATGGAGTTCAAGATCCGTGTACGGAGGTTCCGAGAACATCTGTCGATAGGCGATCATCTGTACGCGGGTTTGACATCGATCTTAATACTTCACCTACGTCTAAGAACCTTAACCCGAGTCTCTGTTTACAAATACATCCGATGTTGATTGAGACTGATGCGAATGGTGAAGATAGATATGATAATAATGGTCTTTCTGATCATGAGGTTGAAGATTATAGTGATCCAGATCACGATGAGGGCACGAATGATGATGGAAATGTTTACGCGTCTTCAGTCGAGGACTTGAGTCGAGGAATTATCATACGCAATTATCTTGGGGCTCACATGTCAAACGTAGATCCTAATGTGGCACATGCATCTGAGTTTTTTAAATACCCCAATATACTATATGCTCATCAATTGGACGCAGATCCTGAACAAGAGAAGTTGTTTGTTGGCTAAAAATTCAAGACCAAGGAAGACTGTGTATTTGCCATTAAGCGATATATCATGAATGGGTCAGTTGACTGCAAAGTCGCAGTGTCTAAACCGAAATTATATATTAGGGAGTGTTGGAGGTTGAAAAAAAGGTGCAATTGGTGGGTATGAGCTGCATTTATCTCGAGGTCGCAAATGTAGGATTGTAACAGCTCGTTTTCAGTTATGTCGAAAACAGTGGTTTTGGGACCACAATTTTGACGATTAAATTATTATTTTAATATTTATTTAATGTTTATGGGATTATATTAAGGTCGTATTAAAATTTTGTTAAGAAATTTTGATGTTTAAATGGTTAATTAGATGAAAAGGACTAAATCATAAAAAGTGTAAAAGTTAAATTCTATTTTTTAAAGGGGTCCAATGGATATGAAATTTTAAACTAAAGGACTTGAATGATAAATAGACCATTTAATGAGTTAGCGGGTGTGCATGGACAAGGTATTAATAAAAATTTTTTCATTAGTAAGGGTAAAATGGTAATTTAGTAAATAAACCTAAAATAAACTAAAAGTTATCATCTTCTTCCATTTTCACTTGCTATTTCTAAAAATTACCATTGTTAGGTTGATAACATTCGACCAAGCTTTCTTTGATGCATGGTATGTGTTTTTCAATCCGTTTTTAATGATTTTTATTTTTTTATGATCGTTTTAGCATAATCTAGCTAGCCCAATGGTTAATTTGTAAAATTGTTAAAGGTTGAGGGACATACCATGGATGTTTTCTAATGAGTTTTTATGTTAGATGATAGATTATGAATCCTTGTTGTAAAATAAACATGTTTTGTTAAGTGATTTTGGTGAAATTACATTTAGGGATTAAATTGGTAAAAGTATAAATTCATGGGTTTTATGGTGAAATTTTGGTAATAATGGGTTTTTTCAAGGTCCCTTGTAACTTTGGTTAAGTTGGATTTAGGTTAAAAGGGTTATATTTTAAGTTATAAGCCTAAGGACTAAATTGTGAAAAGTCAAAGTATTAGAGGCAATTTTGTAATTTGTATAAATAGAAAATTTGGATTAAATTGAATTCTAGAAGTACTTAATTGAATGGAATTATTTATTTAGATCAAGATAAACCACTATCGGACTTAAATCGAGGAAAAGGTAAAGCTTCGGATTAACTCGACTTTATTACCACGACTTTAGTATCAAGGTAAGTTCGTATGAACTACGATCGTTTTAATGCTAGCTAAATTAACTATTTACTATGTTGTTTTAATATAATTGAATTTGAATATAAATGTATCATTTCTATGATGAATTGATAGATATCAAGAATTGATAGATATCAAGTGCCGGTTGAACCTTAAGAATCCTTAGGATACAAATGACATGTCATTAGGGATTTCATGTTTCGGGTGCTGGTCTTAAATGTCCTAGCGACGGATGAGGTCCTACATTTGTTGCGGATTCTCCATAGTTCGTGTAAGCAGCATCGTGTAGCTTACAATCCGACCCATAACTCGTGTGAGCATTGATATGAAATGTTACGATTATATGTAAAGGCATACTATGTGTGAGCTTTCCTGAGTATTCAACGTAATTCTAGATGGTTCAACGGGTAAGAAAATGAAATAAAATGGTAAGTATGCAAATGGAATGAATCATGATCTTATGGCAACATTAATGATGTGTTTATATATGGTAAACTACTTATCTTATAGTAGAATTCAATTGTATCATGAATAAGTGTGCTAACTTGTGAATTTGATGATGTTGTATAGGCTTAAGCTAAGCTTATGGTATTGGTAATGATTTATGCCTAATCTATGAAATGTATAAATAAAATGGTAAGTTAAGTTTAAGTTTATACGAGCTTACTAAGCACTCGTTGCTTATGTAGTTTCTTTCCTTTTTTTATAGATTATCGGAAGCTCGATCGGTTGGAAGCTCATGGGAGAACTATCACACTATCCATCAACTATTTCTGTAGATTTTGTGTATGTTGGCCAAGGTTAATAATAACATGTATAGGATCTTTGTAATGTATGTTTTGGTATGTTTAAGCTTTTGAAGTTGTGTTGGTTTGGTGCACTTGATGCCTTACCAAATTATGTCATTTTGCTCACTTTCAAGTGCTTGCATTTAAAGTCTTTGCTGGTGTGTTTGTAGTGTTATGTAAATAGTCAAATGTGATGTTATGTGGTAGCTAAGGATTTAAACTTTTATACTTGCAATATGGCAATATTGGCATGTTTAGGTAATTGATATTTTGATACAATTGTGGTGTCTTTGAATGGCATATTGGTTAGGTGATTTAGGATGTTTGAAATGGTACATTTATGTGTGTTTGGATAGTGTTGGAATCCCTTGAATGTGTGCCCAAATGGTTTGAATGTTTAGATATAAATTGGACTTGAAATGACTTGATTTTTAGGTAAAATTTGGGTTCACAAGGCTTGGCGACACGGCCGTGTGTCATTTAGAGTTCTTAGCATTTCAATCAGTGAGTTACACGGCCTAGAACACGGGCGTGTGTGGCAACTCAGAAAGTTACACGGCCTAGCACACGGCCTAGCACACGAGCATATGGGGCAAGTCAGTGAGTTACAAGAGTGAGGACATGAATAGTGTGTCCCTTGTTTGAATGTTACATGGCCTGGGGTGATGTCACATGGCTATGTGACCCATGTTTTCCAAATTTTGCAACTTTTTTCTTAAAACTTCTATTTTGTTTCAAATTAGTCCTGAATAGTTTCAAAGCTATTTTCAGGGCCTCGAGGGCTCGATTTAGAGACCAAATATTTATAATTGATATGTTTTGAGTGTGATTAATTTATTTGATGTTATTTTGATAAATATTTTTTGGTTGTATAGTAATGCTCTGTAACCCTAATCTGACGACGAAGACAGGTTAGGGGTGTTACAAGGATATTCAAAAAAATTTTGGGCCTCACAGATGCACTTCTTCACGTATAACGCAAGATCATCGCAAACTTGATGTGAAAACTATCTGCAACAGCATCATGCCAATGGTGAAGGACATGCCGACCATTCCTGTATTGGTATTGATTATCGAAATGTAAGAACGATTCTAGTACCGAGTGTCATATCAGAAAGCATGGATAGCTAAACAGATAGTCATTGAGCAGTTGTACGGAGATTGGAATGCTTCGTACAATGAACTCCATGTATGGATAGCCTCTATGCGGGAGTATGTGCCAGGAACTGTAGTTGAGTTGCAGACATGACCTTATTATATCTCGAACGACCAACTACAACTGGGAAGAAAATTTTCCACCGGATGTTCTAGACATTCGATCCATAAGTGCGAGCCTTTCCCCACTGCAAGTCGCTTGTGTAAGTTGATGACACCTGATTATATGGAAAATATACATAGATCCTCTTTATTACAGTTGCACAAGATGGGAACCAAAACTTGCTATCGATAGCGTTTGCCATTGTGGAGTTGGAGAACATGGGATTGTGAAAATTCTTCTTGACGAACTTGCGAACTTATGTTGATAGAGAAAACAACATTTGCATAATATCCGATGAATTGAAAAGACTAATTGTCGCGATTAGGCGTTCCGGTGTTCCATAGAGATCTATTTATTGCATCTGCCACATCGCTGCCACATCCGTTTACTAAATTCAATTCTACTTCATATCGGTGTGGCTGTACAAGATGGCACCACCAATAAAAAATTATCTTTTTTTGAAATCTTATTATGGCCTAATAATGGTCTGATGATGGGGGAAAAAATTGGTGGTGCTGCTGCCTTGTCAGACACCATTCATAGTTACTATTCAAAACATACCATTTTGATAATTAATTTGATTGGAATAGCATTCTAGTTATGAATTTAATTTATTTTTTTTTGGTATTGTCGAAACCATTTTTATTTTTAAAAAAAACGGAGATCGACTTAAAAACAAAAATGGGAGTCGCCACCGATCTTTTTTCGCTTAGGTGTGATCAGATCACCTAATAAAACATTTTATTTCAAAACATTAATTTCGGTCTACGAAATTCAAGAAAACAGGTTCGAGAGTCGGTTACGTACGAGGAAGGATTAGCACCCTCGTAACGCCCAAAATTGGTACCGGATTTGATTAGTCATTGCCCTAATGTAGAAAATTCGAAAAGATTTGAAAACATGATTTCTTTAAAAATTTGAACAATTTGAATTGGAATTGGAGTTTCCTTTGTTCCGAAAGCATATAAACATCACATTCAGCACGTTAGGACGTGATGTTTTAAATCCTCGTAACCAAAATCGTCTCATGATTTACAAAATTCATTAAAAGGATATTTAGTTATTTGGACGAATGAAAAACTGAAACCCAGCACGTTAGGGCACCATTCCTCGAACTTCCAAACACGAAACATTGCCTTATTTTCTAAAATCCTTATCCCGAGATAACAAAACGTCATATCCAATGAGTTAGGACACAACAATTTTGAATTCTCGAAAATAAGTCTTTTTTAAAAAAAAATAGAAAGTAACAAGTTCTTTGGACTCGAAGAGAAAAATCGAAACCCAGTAAGTTAGGGTACGATTTCTTTCGAACCTTAGAACGCAGAGTATTTGCTTATTTTGAAAATCGAATAAAATGTGATGTGATTTTATAATAAAATGGGGAATGAATTATAATACACATGCATAATAGAGTGAAATGAGGGAAACAAATATAAATTACAATAAAAAAATTAAAACGAATAATCTATATAAAATAATAATTAAAAAAATGACAAAATAAAAACCAAAACAAAGGTTAATAATAAATAAATAAATAGATACTATGTACAATAATAAAAAAAATAATAGTAATAATAAAAAATAATAATATATTATAATGGAAATATATTAATAAATAAATAATATTAGCAATTATAAAATAGAAATAATAATGATAAAAGTAATGATAAGAGTAATAGCAAAAATAAAAATAGTATTAATAATAATAAAATAATGTAAGGATATTAAAATTAATAGCAATAATAGTATAAAAAAATAATAGTAGTAGTACAATGAGAATATATTAATAATAATAAAAATAATAACATATGTTAATGTACAAATAATAGTAAAAATAAAAACAACAATAATGAAAATAGTGACAATATACTAAAACAATAGTAATAATAATAACAATACTAATAATAATAAATATAGCTATAGTAATAATAATATATAGAAAATAATGGTCATAATAAAAATAATGATAATAAATACAAATGAATATAATAATAAAAATTATAAAGTTAAAAAATAAAATGATAGTGATACTTATAATAGACAAATAATAATAGTATTAATAGTGATAATAATAAATTAATAATGACGTAACAAAAACTACAAAAGAAAATAAAAAAAGTAAAAAAAAGATGAAATTGAACTTGAAATAAAAATTTGGGGCGAAATCAAAAATAAAATTAAAAAAAGGGATCGATTAGAACACGCTAGTAACCAGGAGGGGCTAAAAGGAAAAATATCTCTGCCCTCCAAAACGGCGTCGTTCGAATAAGGGCCTAATTGGAATAAAAATGAAATATAGGGCCAAATTAAAAATAAACAAAACGTGATTATAAATCAATAAAAAAAGCGGAAGGGCCAGGGCTGTAATTAGCCCATTTTTAAACAAAACACGCGGACCCTAGGTGGATCGGGTCGGGTCAGTCTGACCCATCTCAAAACGATGTCGTTTTAGCGTTAAACGCCCCAGGGTGAAACGACGCCGTTTCATCCCTCCTATATAAGCCAATATTTTTTTTTTTAAAATTTCATTTTCCTTCTCCAGCAGAAAAGAAAATTGAGAGCCTTCAAATGCTTTCCCCTAGGGCAATTTCCGGTGGGCTCCGAGGAGGCTCCGACCGCCGTCCGCCACAGTGCGGTGGCCGGAACCCCAAAAGTGTAATTTTTTTAAATGCATTTTATATACGTTATACATATGATAATATATATATAAATATTCGAAAATGGAAGGAAAAAAAAACGAAACCTTTGCTGATTTTTGTCTGTTTTGTACTGAATTTCTATATATCTGCCTGTATATTTTGTGTGAATCCCTCCATTTTACATATTTTCATGGGGTTTTTATAACCCGAAAACAAAACTGAAAATAAATATAAAATTCCTATTTCTACGGTTACTGTCGGTCTTTTTCCCTTGTTTGCATGATTCGCGTGGGTCGCGGCTTGACGAGGGGTCTCCATTGGTGCCTGCGGCGCGAGCCCTCTGTTAGGGTTTCCAACAACTGAAACTTATTTTGGGCTTAATTGGGCTTCTTTAGTTTTTGGGCCACTGGGTATTTGGGTGTTAGTTTAGTTGGGTCAGAGGGTGTAATTTGGGCCTGTTTTGGTGTGTTAACTGGACTGTTTAATAGACATTTAGTATATTTTTTATTTTTGGATTGTGTATGGGCCCGGGCAAAATGGGTTATTACAGGTATGATTGGAGTAAAAAAGCCGATTGGCATATCTTTAAATTATAATTTGTTAATGTCTGTAATAAAATAATTCTAACCGTTTTTGTCCTCTTGCTATTCCCGTTTGATAATAATCCATTTTGGTTTAAAAATCAATGAGTTGTGTTTATTCAAAACAAATGTTAGAATTTAGATCAATTTATTAAAATGTTGTTAACTAATTAGTTGCGTTGTCCCGCAGCCACAGTACTGATTCTTATCCATTTAATTTGAATTTTCTCGAATATGGTGGAAATAATAATAAAAAATGTAATGAAAATTAAAAAAGAAAAAAAAAGGAGGACAAGCATGGTTGGAATATTTTACTTTCAGGTGGGAGAATAGGGCTACCAATAATATAAACAATTTGAACACGTACCTACTCTCAGTTCTTTCTTTCTTTGGTTCATAATTATAATTAAAATGTCTATGCCACCCAACTCAAATAATCAATTTACCTTCCACGAAAACACGTAATATTCGTTCGTTTTCAAACTCACAAGATCAATACGCAAAATATCTTAGATTTGTGAGGTGGAGTTTGCAATGCTAGTACACTAATTGGCGAGTCACGTGGGTTTACTTTAAAAGCTCACCTATTTCTATCCACATCTTTGTGAATCTGTGAGCGTTTCTTTTTTTCTCTGGGAAGGGCCCGATTCTTTTCAGTAACCACGGTTCTAACCCTTTTGGGAGGTACCATTTTCTAACTGAAAAGGCTGAGTGGAAAGGGAAACTTCTTGACGTTTTTGCTTTGAGGTTTGTTCCCCAACACCACAGACGGCAAAAAGTATCTTTACCCATCATGTATAGGACATGGTTCCAGGCTAAACTGGTCTTGTCCTTCTAAGGTTGAGAATATGGTGATAGACTTGCGGGGCCCTATTCTTTAAATGTCCAAATGCTAACTCATAAACATCAGTGTAGCAGTTGTTCTTACATGTCTATTATGAAGCATATGGGGGATTTGTTTTCTCCTGGGGCCCTCAACTTTCGCAATATATAAAGGCGACAGAAGAGGCTTGCCCCCAGCAGTCAGTATTGGGGAACTTTCAGGTTGAAGTCAGAAAGAAGATGAGAAATCACGAGAAGAAGGAAGCAATTGAAATTAGCTCAAGTAGCAAGGCAAGGCCATGCTGTTTTTAACCACGCATCAGTACTAAATAACCTCTTTAAGACCAACAAAGTTACTCCTTTTTTTCTTTCTTTCTTTGAGGAATTCTGGGGAGAGTTTAATTAGAAGCCATGTATTTTTTGTTGTTCATTAAAGAACAGGATGATTTACAAATATGGTTGTGTGTCGGTGTTAAATTTGCTTGCTACTTAAAACAATTTCCCAAGGCTGCATTTCTTTTCCTAAAACAGACCAAAACTATACTTCCATGACCATGAGTCTTATTATTTATAACATATACACTACTTTTTTCACAATCTTAAGGTTTAACTTTACCCTTTTACAACATACACAATCTCTCAAATTTTCACCTTGTTTTTTCACCAGAAGAAAAAGGCTTCAAATCAGTCGATACTGCTATGCTGCAAGATATTTTTCTCTAAATCCCGTAGCCGTGCACCCCGTGACGCCATAGAAAGAGCTGCAAGGCTAGACCCAGAAACTGTGATCGTCAACAAATTTGAGGATCGAGCATACAACAAGACACGCTTCACTCTCGTTTCATACGTTATTCATGACAGCACTGGTAGTGCAATTTATAGTCCCTTGCAACAAACTGTCCTAGCCATGGTCGAGGCTGCTTATGGGACCATAAACCTGGAGCAGCATGCTGGTACACACCCTCGGCTTGGTGTGGTTGATGACATTATTTTGCATCCCTTGGCTCCGGCATCCTTGGATGAAGCAGCTTGACTTGCCAAGGCTGTCGCAACAGACATTGGCAACCGATTCCAAGGTGGGTCTAATTAGTATTCTATAATTATTTAGAACGCTGTTTATAAATGTTTTTCTGCACATTGTGGGTTCTTATGGTTACCTTTTCTCTATTGTTGCAGTGCCAGTGTTTTTGTACGGTGTAGCACACCCAACAGGCAAGGCCCTGGACAGCATCAGGCGGGAGCTCGGCTATTACAGGCCCAATTTCATGGGCAATCAATGGGCGGGCTGGACAATGCCTGAAACCCTCTCTGTAAAGCTCGACGAAGGGCCAACCCGTGTATCTCGAGCTAGAGGGATCACCATGATCGGGGCACGCCTATGGGTTGGACTATACAATGTACCCATCATGTCAACAGATGTCTCCGTAGCTCGCCGAATCACGAGGATGGTGAGCGCTAGAGGCGGTGGTCTCCCGACGGTCTAATCACTGGGTCTGGTCCATGGTGAAAACTCAATTGAGATAGCTTGCATGCTTCTGGAACCAAACCGGGTTGGAGGAGACAGGGTACAGCCCCGGGTTGAGATGCTTGCTGCCCAAGAAGGGTTGGATGTAGAGACAGGCTATTTTACTGATTCTTCACCTGAAATGATACTTGATAAATATCTAAACTTAAATTCTGCTAACAGAGCTGAATAATAAAATGTTGATGGTGCAGTCTTTACATATGACCCTTCTAATAAATCTTGTGAGGATGTACGCGACTTTGATTATTAGTTGCACAACTCTTTAACCTACTGCACTTTTTATTCAACCCCATTTTCACCTGAGTTCTTCTCATCACACTACTCTATTTACACAAAGAGATTAGGCCCAGGGTAGCCCATAGATTCTCCATTTTGTTATTTCCAACAAGAAAAGCAAGTTTTTATCTAGTTTTCATTATATAGGCAAGAGTCCACCCCACATAATGCCTATATTGCAAAAATAATTAAATACCCCCCACTTGAATAAATAATAGCTTACAAATTTATGATAATTCAATAATTGCTTACCAACAACTCAACTGTTTCATTGACCAAAGGATGTATCCAAATCCATAGTTATTATCAATGATTTATTATTGATGTTTAACTTGGAGCCATGTCCTTTGGTAACCCATTTTCTATATTTCATTCATTCAACAAATTGTTACCTAGAACTAAAAATTATGAATGTAAACTAATATACCCTATTAAGAGAGGTTGTTGGAGGAAAATAAAATTAGTTAAGATGTTATTGAGTTATTGAATAACAAAAGTGAATTTGAGAAATTTCCAAATACTCTCTTCCTTATATTAATATAAAGTAATAAAAAAAATGAAAAAGAACGAGAGAAACCCCACAAATTACTCTCTCCTTTATTATTAGTGTGTCAAGTAATGATTTTCATTTTATATTATATTTGGATGATATTATATATATATTTTGAATCAAGAATCAGATTGAGCTTTTAATTAAATAAATAACAAAGACTACATGAAAATTAAAATTGGCCCAATACATATTGGCCCGGAAATAAAACTGTCTTACTAAAGAAGAAAAATCTAGAATGCATTTTAAATACCACCGTCCTAATGCCCAATCAGATAGCCTTTCGCCTGTCAAATCCTATCACATCTTTCATTTCTTCCAGTAATGGCAATATCAGTTTCCGAGGGGAGTTATTTGTGCTTGAGACTGTTAGGTTTACAATTTGAAACTCTTCTCTGCCTCTTCATCTCCTCTTCTCTTCAATCCGGCTCTCTTACACTTTCATTTCTCGCTTACTTTTCGGTATAACTGGGTATACTATCAATCAGGTAAATCTCTTCCTTCCTTTTCAATGATTCTGTTGCTAATATATGGGCTAAACTATTTGCTGATCTTGAAATAAACTTAAACCTTAACCTTCTGGCTCTAGATTTCATCCTATGAATGTCATGTAAGTATGTCCCTAACCTGTGATTTGTCAAAATCTGTATTCTTGCATTTCTTTATTATTGATAGCGAATAGCCTTCTATAATGATATCTTCTCCATTCATGTCGAGGGCTACTTGGGTTGCTCAACGACAGGCGATTGTTTTAGTAGCAAAAGCGGAAGCCACCCCTCTGTGAATTTTTGTACTTGAAATGAGAACGGGTCCATTACTATCCCTGACAACTACCCCGGATGCCGATTGATTGCTTCTTACATCGAATGCATCATCGAAATTTATTTTCACTACCTGTCCAGGTGGGTGAATCCATTTCATGTCTACTTTAAAGACATTTTGGGTTCTTTTTTTGACTCCATCAAGTTCACTGAGATAACTATGAACAAAACTTACAATCTCCTCACTTGATCTGTTTTTTTTATCATGTATACGAGAGTTTCAAAATCTTTTCTTTTTGCATTTCAACCCTTGTGTCCTCCATGCTTGCACTTTTAGCACCAACTTTTCCCTGTGTCGTACATTGGCCCATTTTATCTCTAAATTCACGCTTTTGGCCCTTAATTTTGCTTTTGCCTCCAATTTAGTCCCTATGAGATAAAAGATCATAAATAACTCAAATTAGCAGGATCATACTCAAAATAAACACATAATTAATACATAAAAATACGTTATTCTAGAGTATTATCAAGATAATATGAGTTCGAAACAAACTATTACCTGTATATACATGAAGTACATAGAAATGATGTTACTTGATATACTGAAGCATGAAATGATTATTACATGTATATGGAACTTGCTTGATGACTTTGATCATCCATGATGATGGGCTATTATATGTGCTTACATGGCTAACGTGTTGGAGATATGTGTTTAGGCTTTTGGCCAAGTTGATTGGAATATGTTTTGTATGCTTACCTTAAATGTAATTGAATGGTATGTAAAATTCTATGTTATACAAACTTACTAAGCTTAAATGTTTACTCTGTTTTATTTTCATTGTTTTATAGTAACTCGGAAGCTCGTTTTGGTTGGAAGCTGGTCAGAGTTGATTCACACTATCCATAGGCCTTTTCGGTACATATAGTAAAGTAATTTTGGTTATAATGGCATGTATAGGTTAATTTGACCAATGTTGGCATAAAATTATCTTATTGAGGCTAGCCATTAGAGTGGCTTGTGTTTGATATATTTTGACATGTATATATATGGCCTTATCATGATTAATGTGTGTTTGGTACGGTTGAATGATGAATAATTTATAGGCATATTGAAGATTGGTTTGAGATAGTATGTTTGGTACAAATATGCATATATGTGTATTTTTTTAATTTGGTAAGTTTGGATAGTTTGATATATGTGGTGATATGTCATGTATAAAATTTGATTTTGGCTTGATTAATTTGAATGCTTTGTTATGGTTTGTTGATGTCCAAAAATGTTGAGATAGGTTGATGACAAGTTGGGTGAGAAATGTGGCCTGAAAATAACTTATTTTTATCTACACGGGCGTGTGCATCAACCGTGTATGACACATAACCAGATGATACGGCTGTGTGTCCCCTGTATCTTATTAAAATTACAAGTCAATATGCTCACACGGCCTAGTACACGAATGTGTGGCTTGGATGTGTGACCCAACTCAGAGAGTTACACGGGTACAGACACAGGCTGGGACATGGCCGTGTATGTAACATCTTGATTTTGGGCCTAGTAGAATAGTAGTTTTGATACCACAAATCTGAAGTAGAAATAATTATTTTATGAAATTTTAAGGTCTATGGCATGATTGCATGATTGTGTGAAAGTTTCATGAAGAAATTTTGTGAATAAGTGTCCAATTTAACTTTTAGGACTAAATTGCAAAAGTTACAAAATATGAGATTCTAGAAGCTTTAAGTATGAAATAGCTTTGGATTATTAATTAGAGGTCCTTAAATAGGAATTTGCCCAAATTCTATTTTTATGGACAAAAATGGGCATGCTGGGGTAAAATTTGAAAATTTAGTAAAAAGGGCATTTTTGTCATTTAGTTAAGAAAAGAATAAAAAGGGAAAATAAGTCAAAAATTGTGCCCATCTTCCTCCCCCATTTCCAAAATTTCTAAGGACCCTAGCTAGGGTTTTTCTTCAACTTTCAAGCTTGATTGTAAGTGCATCCTAGTCTTGTTTTTAATGTTCTTTATGTTTTTGAGATCCTTGAAGCATGATCTAGCTATTTCTACCATTATTTTGAGCTAGGGTTCATGTTCAAAAATCTAGCCATGTGTGACACGCATGTATTTTGATGTTTCTTGGTAGATTATGAAAGTTTGATAAACATCTTTTACTAAGTGATTTCTAGTGAAAATGGCTAAAAAGGACTTGTTTGTAAAATAAGTAGTAAGATGTACGATTTAGTGAGAAATGTGGGCTGCTATGAGCATGTTATAAGTTCGACTAGGCTTGGGTAACAAAGAAAATGGGTACATTTCATTTTACGAGCCTAGGCACTAATTTGTAAATATGTGAAAGTTTAGGGGTAAAACTATAATTTCACCAAAGCATGATTTTTGGACTATTTTGAACAATGTGATAATTAAATAAGTGAAATTTGTCATTATAGATCAAGAAAAACGAAGTCCGGACCTAAACCGAGGAAAGAACAAAGTTGTGGACTAAATCGAATAGTTAGCCATGTTTTGGTACCAAGGTAAGTTCGTTTGTAAATAATTCAACATTATGTTATTATGTATTTAATGCTTTGATATTGCATGAAATGTATATTTGTCTTTATGGATTTGGTTAATGATGACTCGGTGATGATCCGACGAAGATTTGGTATCTCGAAATCCCAGTTGAACCTTAGGAATAGTTAGGATACAAATGTCATGAGGGTTACGTGTGATCCCATGTAATACCATGTCTGGGACATGGTATTGGCATCGATATGTGATTTCGTGTAAGCCCATGTCTGGGACATCGCATCGATAAGAGGCATCGTATAAGACCATAGCTGGGCTATCGGTTTTGATTTCTAATCTCATGTAAGACCATATCTGGGATATGGCATTGGCATCTTACTATGCGTATAAGATTTCCCGGGTATCCTTTAGTATTTCAATTGGTTCAACGAGTAATCCAAAGATTTTGTCAACGAAATGACAAGGTATGATCATGTTGAAAGAGTACAGGTATGTACACAAAGCTCTTAAATATCGAGACTATGAATCGATGAGACCTCGGTAAGAAGTATGAATGAATCAATGTTCATGAATTTATTGTACACTATGTAAATGACATGGTTTAAAATGTATCTATGATGCTTGATGACATTGTGAGAAATTATATTATGTTAGGTGTATAAAAATACATGGTTAATGTTGTTAATTACTTACATGCAAACTTACTAAGCTTTATGCTTATTCCCCTTTCCTTTCCATTTTCTTATAGTATCGCCAAGCTAGCTCGAGAATCGAAGGACGTCGGAGATCGATTCACACTATCAAACTAATATTTTGGGTATAGTGAATTTAAGTATTTTGAGTATGGCATGTATAGGGGACTTGGTCTTTTTGTTCTATGTCATATTGGTTTAGCCAAATGTGTTGGCTTATGATGATATTTGATTCATTTTGTATAAGGCCACGAGATGCGGCTCATAATGATTATTGGGTTGTAAATCTATTCATCTACGCATGTATGTGTCAATGCCATTATGATATGGCCTATGGTTATTGATGGTTGAATGATGAAGTGTTGTATGTGATTTACTAAATTTAGGTTGATGATGGTAGCTTTGTGTGTGTATAAGTCGGTATGAAAATGCATGCATGCAATATAGGGGACATTGCTTATTTGTATATGTGTGTTGGTGAAAATTGGTTTTTTCATAATATGGAGTCTTAAGTAAGTATAATTTGAAGAGAAGTTGTCATGCATGAGCTATGTTTATGAATGTTTAAGTGCTTAATTAGGCCATGTGAAGTACCTTTGAGGTCATGTATGTGTTCGTGCAGATAAAAGTGGCAATTGGCTTGGAAAATAGCCTCAAAGTTGTCCACACGGGCATGTGTCTAGGCCATGTGAGACACACGATCTGTCCCATTGGCGTGTGACCCGGCCGTGTGTCCCTTGCACCATAATTAGGTAAAACAGAATGCCCAGTAGTAAACACACGGGCCTGGTAGTAAACACACGGGTAGAGACACGACCATGTGTCTCGGCCGTGAGAGACACGGCCTTATAACATGGGCGTGTGCCTAGGCAGTGTGAAGCCTGTACCAAATTTTTGGAATTTAATTCGACACATGGTGATAAACCGTAATATGAACATATTTTAATCCCACATTTAGCATACTTTTGAATGATTTATTCCTTGAATTGTGTAATTTGGTGCTCTTAATCCTTTGTTTTCATGTTTTATTCTCAGAAGAGCACCGGAGGATGAAAAGAACGAGAAACGGGCCCAAAACAGAGTAAATGGTCCATATCATTAAATCAACACGGCCTGGGCCCAAGACCACACGGTCGTGCCTCATCAACAGACCCGAACACGGCCTGGCCACGATTCACACTGGCGTGTGCTATGGGCGTGTCCCTAACGTGAGAAAGAAGAGTTTCAGTCGGATTAGGGTACTTAGAGGCAAAGAAAGTCATTCCAAAAGCCTATATAAACACCCTAGAAGCCAACCTTCAGGGGGCGTCCAGCTAGGCCAAGGAGCTGAGCCAGAGAGGCCAGAATTGTGGAATTTACTCAAAGAAAACCAGTTGATTCATTTCAAGAAGCCGGAGTTATACTCAAGACGGAGGATCTCTCTTTAAATTCCTTTAGGGAGTTTTAGGGTTTTCTTATGTTTTGTTTTATATTTACTTCTGAGATGTATTCTTTTACGATTATGAACTAAACCCTCAGATACCTGAGGGGGATGAAACCTAGATGAATCTTGTTATCGTTTGCGAACTATATGATAAATACTTGATTTGTTCTTAACTATGTGTTCTTAATTCTTGTGTTGATATTTCCAGGATATTGATTCAAGTACTGATGTGTTCAGGTAGAGGAGGAATAGACCCTACCTAAGAATAGATCCAGCATAGCTGAGCGGAGTTACTCGCCTGCCTAGAGATAGGGTGACAAAAATTTGCCGGATTAGGGTCAAACTTAATATGGGAGTCCATAGATCGAGTTAATGCAATTCTAGGAGTTTTAATTAGAAAAAGATTTCAATTAATCAACCTAGGGTTAGACGTTAGTTGCCTCGAGAGAGAGGGATTAATATACATTAAGGAATCCTACGGATCAAGTCAAGTGAATAAATCGTCTGGTTCAGAGTTAGATAACAAGTGAAGTCTAAGTGGATTCTTTCTCGGGTATTGTCTTAATCAATTAGTTTTTCCCAAAGTTATTTTCCCCAATTCATTCTCTTTGTCTTTGCATCTTTAGCTTAGTTGTTAGTTAATTTTAGATTAGATAAAAATTCCTTTAATTCTTAGGCTAAATAATAAAAAGAAAGTTAGTATTAGTACTTTTGGTTCCTTTGGGTTCGACAATCCGGTCTTTCCGCTAAACTATACTACTGTTCGATAGGTGTACTTGCCTCAAGTCGTTGTCATAGTTAGTTTCTAGGCTCGATCATTCTTTTTATAAATTTTTAAGACTCTGACACACGATCACATGGCCTAAAGAAATAGGCGTGTGCCTTGGCCATGTGACCTTATTTGGTTGATGGCGTCATAAACAGAATGTCTCCTATTTTGGACACGGCCTGAAACACGAGTGTGTAAGACCACACGGTCTACCCACACGGGCGTATGACTCTCCAAAACATAAAAATTTTCTAAGTTTCCCAAAAGTTTCGAAAGTTCTCAGTTTAGTCCTGAACCACTCCTAATGTATATTGTGGGCCTCGTGGGCCTGTATAAGAGACGATATGCATGTGAAGGAAAGGTTTTAAAGTGGACTGAAATTCATCTCTCGTTTTTGTATGAATGCTTGTGTTTATGTCTGATAATGCCTCGTACCTTGTTCCGGCATCGAATATGGGTAAGGGGTGTAACAATGTACCCCTATTTCGAATACCCACATGGCCTGAGACACGGGTGTGTCTCTTGACCGTGTAAGTCACACGGGTGTGTGTCCTCTGCACCTTTGAAAAATTTTAATATTTTCCGAAAAATTCTTTAAGTACCCGATTTAGTCCCCACTTGTTTCTAATGTGTATTTTGGGGTAAAAATCCAGAAAATACCAAAAAAAATTAAAAATTACCGGAAAGGACAGGGTTCAAAAATATTGACCGGAAAGGGCAATTTTCCCCAAAAACGCGTCCCCGTCAGCGCGTTTTTGGTGGAAAACGGCCTAAAGCGCGTCCCCGGGGGAGCGCTTTTGGCCTTTTTTTTAAAAAAAAAAAAACTATTCTCGAACATTTTAAAAATTTACGAGAATAAACCTTTATAAAGGCTCAAAGTGACAACACCATTTTTTTTAAGGTGTCATCAATTAATAAAAAAATATAACTTACAAAGAAAATCTTTATATAGACCTAAAGTCTCATTTTTCTTATTTTCTTGAGTAAAACGGGATATGAGATATGTGTATTTATAGACTCATGAATAGTTTTGCAGCTTGTTCCTAAACAATGTGGGATTCCTTCCTCTTTTAACTAACAACATAAGAAAACAAGGAACAATGTGGGATGACATGTTGTTAGTTAAAAGAGGAAGGAATCCCACATTGTTTAGGAACAAGCTACAAAACTATTCATGAGTCTATAAATACACATACATATCCCACTTTACTCAAGAAAACAAGAAATGAGACTTTGGGTCTATATAAAGATTTCCTTTGTAAGTTATATTTTTTATTAATTGATGACACCTTAAAAATAATTGTGTTGTCACTTTGAGCCTTTATAAAGGTTTATTCTCGTAAATTTTTAAAATATTCGAGAATAGTTTTTTTTGTGAGGCTAAAGCGCGCCACGTAGAAGCGCTTTTGGCCACCTCAACAGCGCCGCCCGTGGGCGCGTTTTGTTGACGTGGCAGCGCGCGCTCCCCGGGGCGCGCTTTAGCCCTTTTTTCTCAAAAACGCTACCGACAGGGCGCGTTTTTGGGGAAATTGCCCTTTCCGGTCAATATTTTTAAACCCTATCCTTTCCGGTAATTTTTGATTTTTTTTGGTATTTTTTGGATATTTACCCGTGTATTTTGGGCCTCGAGGGCTCATATAAGGGACATTATGTTTGATTTTGATTGGTTTCTGATATGAATGCTATATGATATGAAATATTTGTTTATTTGTTCTGTAAATTCTGATAATGCTTTGTAACCCTGTTCCAACGACAGATACTGGTTAGGGGTGTTACAAAAATTTTGTTTAACGTATAATGATTGTATTATGAATTGTTTGAGTGTTTAAATGATTTTAATTATAATTTTTTCGATGATAGCTGCTCGACAATGAATGTGACACTTTATTACTCGGACCCGACGATCAAATCAAGTATTGAGGTTTTATAATATATATTTTTTCTTTTTGGTCTGCCTTGAGGCCATATGATAATCAAATGTACCAGTTATCTGAATATTCAAAGTGACCAAATTAATAGATTAGTGAACTAAAAGATATGCAAAATTTTGGGTTTTGGACTATTAAGCCTCTTTGTCTGAGTTGAATTGATTCGAGGGCATTTAATGGTATACTTGTGGTTGCGATAGAGCTTGAGGGTCTTTACTCGTTAGCAACTGGTCAACATAGGCATAGATCATTGGAGCCTAGTGATGTGGGCTGAGTTGCTTTCAAGCGCCTTCAATTGTTCAACATTCAAGCTTCCTATTGGATTACGTGAAAAAGGGTAGCCCAATGAAAAATAAAGCTTACATTGGTGGCTACTGAGCTTTTTAAATTATATATTTTTATGATAGTAAAAATACAATTTTACTATTTTAATAGTCTATAGTTTTATATTTTTAAAGGATTAAATTAATTTTTTATTATTTTTAGAGGGGCGAAATGTAATTTTACCATTATTAATTTAAAATTTTATAAATTATAAAGGAATGTAAAAGAAAATTATTTCCATTTTAAAAGTGTCTAGACCCTGCCAATCCTTGGCTCTGCCACTGGTTGGTGGCCACTAATCATTCGCCAAAGTACCAAAGAAACGTCAAAGAATATGGCATTAAACTAGAAAACTAGAGTAGTGTGGATATTTCAAAATGGTAGGCCACCTATCAAAGATAAAAATTGAAGTGGTCCTTCACAGTCAGTCGTCAAACTCAAATTCAAAGCCAAAGCTAGCTCAGCTCCTTAAACCTCTCCAAGCAATTCCTGTATATAGTTGGGTCGACCACCCGGCACCCACGGCATGTCTCCATGTGCCAAAAGTCTTTCACTAATTTTACTAAAGCTTTCATCTTTTCTTTTTTCTTTTCCCCATTGGCGCCGATTTCGTATGGCTTGATTGTCCTAAAGTGGGAAAAAAGGTAGCAATCATTGTAATAAAGGACATGATATATATTGAATATGTAAAAGTGATATGAACCTAATTTAAATGCTTCATATGCGTTATCTTAGACACATCGATAATTGTATGTTGCACTTCTTCAATATAATAATTGGTTGACTGAATTTTTCTTTTTGTTAGATACCACTTTTTATAGTTATAGAATTGGCAAGTGGCTTATTGCGAGCCGCATGCTATATAGAAGGGGAGACAATTTAGTCATGCCTCATACTTTCCTTTGAGAATATGATGGCATGTCAATCTTATCAGGGGCACTGCATTGTGCACAGTTGGTTGGTTCAATGGACGCAGACCATTTGAAGCTTAATCCATTATTTTGTGTTGAGTTATTTGTAACTAACCCCAAGTCTTTTTTTTTTTTTGGTCATGAAATGAAGTCCTAGAATAAAGACAGGAAGTTAGTATGATATAGAATATCTGCCCCAGCAGTGGCACAAGATATGTGGAGATTTCAAATGCCGTGAATTAAGCATAGGAGGACAATAACTTCTACCTACACAAAATCTTATTGGATTTCAATGCAGAAAATATGGAATCCCAAGTCAGTACTAAAGCTGAAGCAAATCCAGACACTAAAGTGGGATTTTTCCTGGTTTTTAACTGAATCAATCCAAGGCATATTTTGCAAGGTATTAATGGACAAAGGGGAGCTACACCAGAATTTAAGGTGATAGCGAACAAACAGTTGAAATGCAGTTACAGTCGGTCCAAAATCCCAACACAGCAATGATGCCTTTTTGCTTAGACTAAAAGAAAAAAAAAAAAGCAGATAGAATCCCACCGCTACTTTTTATAGCCTCCATGACGTTAATGATTCTCCTTCAGCTTCAGTAATGAGGATTATATAATAATGGGTTAATGTAATGCTGAAACTAGAATGTTTTGTTGTAGTAAGCAAAATCTTGAGCACCGCAACAGGCATCTATAACGTGAAGATATATAGCATGAGGACGACTTCATGCGCTGCCTCTAAACATCGTAATCATCATTCGGTCCGTATTTAATAGTAAACAATGCGGACATGCGTACTTTGAACTTTGGGAGAATACAAGAATATAAAAAGGAGTTGGGTTCGTACTATTCCCACTCTTAACACAGACTGCACAGCTCCTACTCTGAAGCTCTGTATTTTTTAAACTCATGCCCTATGCTAGACATTGTATTATGATATAATTAACAAGAGCTTTAATTATTTTTTATAAACTGAATCACACACAACTTCTTATTATTATTTAAGTTCTTGTTAAATATTTTTTCCATTTTATACTTCCATAGTTTTTTTTTTTTAATGAAATACGTCCATAGTTTATGGAGTACACCCTTTACATTTTAGGGTTTTTTTTACTTTGCCAAAATATTGATTGGGAGAATGATTGTTTTTAGGATAAACTTCATTTAACTATCAATTTTTTTTATCATCTACCTGAAAAAGTTATTTATATATGTAGTTTAAAAAATTGTTTTTAAATATCGAAATAAATAATTAAAAATTTGTATAAAAAATAATTAATAAACGAATATGCCTGCTGGTCTAGTGAAGTCATTGGAGGGACAGAAATGCAATTAAGGAAGGAAAGATTTATTATGTGTAATTAGATTGTTTAATATTTACAAGGATTCAAATTCAACGTCGTTTCGCGTCTTTTCATAACATTAAATGTTGAAAGTAAGTGGAAGTGAGTTGTAACAAATTACTTTTTGGGCAAAACCTAGCAGTTAAAATCTTTAATCTAACAGTTGGCACTATTTTCTTTTCGTTTTGGAAAGTGACACTATTTTACTGCCAAAATGGTGTCATTTTCCTAGGCAGCGGACATGAATATTCTTGTAAGGGACAAACAATTTTAGATATTGGGTAAATGTTTTTCCTCCTCCAACAGCACCACCAATTAAAACACAACTCATTTCCACTAATCGCACCATCTTCAGCAATCATCCCCCCCACATCCTTAAAAGTTTTCAAGGTCATTAATGGTTGATGTCTTCTCATCTTTGTATTTCTTTTGCGAAAAATCCAGTTACTTAACAACAGTCATCTTTTCACCATCATATATGTCGGTTTTTCTAAGCAAAACCTGAATTCGAGCCATGGTAATGAAAGGTGTGATATGATTATTGGGCAATTTGAACCAAGATGGGTAGAACCCAGCAAAAGGATGGAGTGTCAATGGGTATAAATAAATGTACAATTTACCTAATCCCCACCCACCTCACCTGTCATATCACCTCACCCAAAATCTTCCCCAACAAGATCAACCCTTTTGATTTTCCATTACCGAATTGAGAATTTTTCGCTTACATTATGGCTCAAGATTGATTTATTTATTCAACAATTGATTAGTAATGAAAGTATTATGTTAAAAGGTTTTATTTAATCCCAAGTAATTTCATTCTCATCCCAAAGCATTTTTAGAAAAATAAATTATATCATTCAAATATTTTGGACCTAAATGAGTATTCAAACTAAAATAATTAATTAAATAAACACTTTAATGTAATCTTTAACAAATTACAAGTCAATAAATTTTGTACATGTAGATGTCCATGCGAATAATTTTACTAACTTTGGTACTATTTTTTATAAATAATTTAAAATTTATATAAAATTTTAAAAAATATCTTTTGTAAATGTTGAAAATTCAAAACGATAGTACAAATGAAATCTAAAATATTCAAAAAATATATAAATATTTCTTAAAATGCCAAAAATAGAAAATTATAATAAAAAATAAATAAATAATCACGTGGCAATGACTTCGGCAACCGGTACTAAGCTGAAGGCGAAATGCAACATCGTATATTTTCAGGGTTTCATGTCTATAAATTCGCTCGGAAATAATGCAATCATGATTAAGAAATTGCTCTTTTTTTATTATCTTTGCATGTAAATGTTTCACTATCTTTTTATCTCATTTTTAGCTCTAAAAATAATTATAATATATAATATGATAAATAGGAATATTTTAATTTATATAAAATAAATTATTAAGACTCTAAAATTTATATAAATATAAAATATTTTTTTTAGTAGCTATAAAATATTTTTTAATGATGAAATCATGATAAATATTTTATAAATATGATATAAATATAAAACCGTGGTATGACATCCATGTGTTTTGATCAAAAAAGAAATATCCATGTGATTTTACGTTAGTTTGGCAAACAATAACTTGGTATTCTTAAATTTTGAAACAAATTTCTAACTTAGTTTTTGTTGATATTAATTTCTAAATTTGACAACTTTTTTTTAATTTTATTCTTAAATTTGAATTATTTTAAAGAGTCTCACACGGTCACTTAAACATCTAAATATGTTTAAATTCTAAATTATTTTTACACACTAATTCACCAATATACATTTAAACTTACCATTTCTTATTCATTTCACAACAACCTAACCAATTCATGTTATGCATATATATTTATTCATTTACTATCATCAACATATAAACATATATGTTCCATTTTATATCAACATTTCAACTCTTTCCAAGTCTATTGGTTTGTTATTACTCAGCCGGCCCCTAAGCTTGTTTTCAACTCATTTCATATACCATATAATCAATTTATATTTTTATAAATCTATTAACAGACACGGACTTAGAACGGATACGCAGATCCATCACTCTGGATTGCCCGACAACGATGGTTTTCACAATCTGGTTATCTTGTCATCCCAGGTTGCTCGGCAGGCCCGTTCTTGACATTTTTGGGGCCCTAGAAAAAACAATAAAATGGGGTTTTAAGTTCCTTAAAAGTTGGAGAAAAAAAATTTTTAAGTCCCTTAAAAGTTGGTAAAAAAATTTTAACTTTTAAAAGTTAAAAATAAAAAATAAAAAATTTTGGGCCCTTTAAAAACTGAAAAACAATATTTTGGACCCCTTTCAGCCTTGAGCCCTGGGTGGCCACACCTCCAGATGATCCCCAAGGCCGAACCAGTTGCCCAGGAATGATGACTCTATATGTACAATCTACCACCTCGGTTGCCTGGCAACGGTGTTTTTCAATCAATATCCTGACCCTATGGCATGCCAACTATATCCAACCCTAGACGAGTAGCTAATAAGGTAACCAATTTTTCAATTTCATTTTATGATTCAATCCATATTTTATCATATCCATTTCACCATCAATTCATCAATTCATCATATAATTTAGCATGCTTCAACTCGATTTCATACCAAATATCATATATCAATTAAATCATATTATTTTCTATTCTATTTAATTTAGTATCTGTCTCAATATTCAATCTCAACCATAACAATTCAACGCAAATAATCATTGACAACTCACCTCAACACCATATAATGCAAAATGTTATGAATATGCAGTAATTAAATTGATCATGAATCATAGAATAGAAACTGAGTTTCCGAGTCACTCGTAGATAACTTTCATTTCTCCTTCCCCTCTCGTAAGATCTGCATCAGCATTAGCTACGTACAGTCATAAAACATATATATTATCAATTTCCCATCGAATTCACATTCAATTACAAAGAGAAACATATTTTTCAATTTATTCAATTTAATCCCTAAACCCGGGACAAGCATAACTTTCAATCTAAAGCTTTGGATTAAAATTTGGTTTCACATATATTCATTAAGGACCTTCAATTTTCTATTCCTATTGAAATTTCACAACATTTTTGCATTTTATTCAATTTCGTATCTAATGTAATAAACTAACAATTAAGTTTTACAATTTATTCCTTCTCATAATCTAAGCTTATTTTTTATCAAATTCACACCAATTTCATTCATTTCTCAACAATGAAAACTTTCAAAAACTTTAACAATTTCACAAATTAGTACATAAGCTAACTAAATGAAGCTCTATGATTCAATTCCCATAAAAACCAAAGAAAAATGGCTAGGGACTTACTTAAAAATGATGATCAAATGTTCAAACTAGGTGAAAGCTTTCCTTTTTTTTCTTTCTAATGGGGGACTGCATGAATTAGAGAAAATGGTAATATCCTCACTAACTATTGGCTTTTATAACATGTTTAATTTACTAAATTATCTTAATTAGTTTAATTAATCAAGTTTAATTAACTTTAATTATACTTGAAATAAAATAATGTCATCCATCATCACATTCCACTATCCACTATTCAAAAGTGGTTTGTTAGTCATTTTTGTTCTTGGGATAATTTCTATTGAAGTCCCTAAACCTTATCCTAATTAAAAAATTATAGCAATTTAACTTTTATAATTTAGTCATTGGACCTTAATTAACCACAATTTTGGCTAAATTAATCATCTAAATTTCAATTCATTTATATAATAACTCCATAAATATCCCTATTTAATGTTTACAAACTCGTTTAAGGAAATGAGGTCTCAAAATTATATTTTTCGACACCACTGGAAATCGGGTCGTTACAAAAGTAGTGTTGCAAGCCTAGATTTTGCTTCTTGAAAACTTGAGTAGCAACAATCGATCCAATAGTGGAATTCAAATATTGCATTGAGATTTATTTTGCTAGGGTTTTTAGGGCTTTGAGAAAACATTAAAACAAAATAAAATTTGTAAAGCAATTTTTGGGCAAAACAACATGAAGTTGTTGATGTGATTGAAGATGTTTATCAATGGTGGGAAACAAATGAAATTTAGTTTGAAAGTTTTAATAATTTTTTATATAATAAAAAATTTTCAAGAAATGTTAGTTTACAAATGTTTTACTAACTTTAAGAATTTTTTTAGATTTATACTTATTTGAATATTTATATAGTTTTTAAAATTTATGATTTTTTAATTATTTTATATATTTTCTAATAATTTTTAGTCTAAGATATTTTTTTTGCAATTATTGTTTAAAAATTTAAAAATATCAAAATGATTTTTTTAACTATAGCTCAGGGACCAAATTAGCTATTAACCCTTTGAATTAAGATGCAACATTAATTTTTTAATGGAAGTTAACAACCGAGTGACAAAAATATAACAATTTGATGACGTTAGTGACTATTATGTAAAATTTTAAAGTTAGGTGATAAAAATATCTAAAACATTAAATATTAAATTAAAAATAATATATTTTAAAAATAAATAATGTGAACGGGTCTGAAAGGGGCTTGGGTTAACCATTTAGAAATATGGATGGGCTTGGCAAAATTTTAAGCCTCTTATTTTTTGTCAGGCCATGCTTGGGAGTGTATTAATATCATACATAAGACTGGCTCATTCTCAACTTGGCTCAACCCACAAACACTTTTAATAAAAATTGTTGAACTTTTGATTCCTAGATCAACAATTTAATAATTAGGTTAAGTATCTTATCAATTGGAGTAACTTGTAATTTTTTATAAAGTACGAGGATCAAAATCTGAAAAATTAAAGTAGAGGAATGAACTTAGTAAAATAGAATAATTAAATTAAGAATTAAATTTATATTTTATACCAAAATCACATATAGATGAATATCACATATACTTTATATATATGTATCTCATAGACATACAAAAGTTACGTTAATAAATAAATAAATTATAATATGCTATATAATATTAAATTAAAAATATTAGTAAAATAAGGAGTGTAGCAAACATTAAGTAATATAACGTCATAATGAATACAATCAATATTTATGGAAAATAAAATATTTTTTTAATTTCAAATTTCTTTTTTGTAATTGATTTAATATGAATCAAACTTCTTTAATAATGGTTTAATATTAAATGTCATATTTATTTTAACTTTATTCATTAAAAATATTGCATTCTTATATTGCTGAGAAATTTTAAAATTAAAAAATAAAGATTTTTCAAAATGCATCATCTTAATAATGTTAACCCGTGACATGCAATCATGTTGACAAGTAGGGAGGAGAAACCAATTATATTATAATTCAAATGACTTTTTTTTATTAGAAATGTTTTGGTTTATGATATGAGGCTAAATTAAAGGTATATGTAAAATAAATTAATTGAATTTGTAACCGCTTGTTTTTTAGTGGTTTCGGGATCATCAAATTCGACGAATAAGTTCGTAAATATTATTATTTAATATTTACGAGGCAAATGTGAGTTTTAAAAAGGTTTTTAATTTGATAATTTATGTTATATAAGTAATTTATTAAGTTCAAGTGGTTTTAGGAAATGAGGTATCAGGACCTTGTTTTTATAAACCGAGCCGTAAATATTTATAAAAATATTTACGGAGTGTTATTAAGGTGATATTAAAGTTTTGTTAAGAAATTTTAACGTTTCGATAGTTAATTAAAAGAAAAGAACCAAATTGAAAAAAATAAAAAAAAAGTACATTCCCGGGACTCTGTTCCTATAAATCGGACAATATTTACGAAGCTAGTTGTGTCGTTAATTAGATTTTGGTTGAGTGGATTTGCATAAATTAAAAGTAATTAGGTATAAAGACTAAATTGCATATAGGGTGAAAGTTGAATTACATATTAAAGAATAGTTAAAGGGACTAAAGAAACAATTTTACCATAATTTCTTTAGTGGGACCGCATTAAGTAACATATTTGTAAATTTATTATATATATTATAATAATTAAAGTTTTCTAAGTATTAAGTAAATATAATGAATTCGTTTTGGTGGAATAAAACCAACGAGAAGAGAGGCATGCATTGGTGCGATTGGAAGTCTTTAAGCGCAAGTAAGGAGGAAGAGGGATTGGGATTTCGCGATTTGAGTTTTTTTAATATTGCATTATTGGCCAAACAGGGTTGGCGGTTATTACGTTATCCTAATTCGTTACTAGCGCGTACGTTGAAGGCGAAATATTATAAGGGGTCCGATTTCTTAAAATCCAGGCTAGGTAATTTACCTTTATTTACTTGGAAAAGCCTGTGGACAGCAAAAGGCCTCCTCTTGAAAGGCCTAGGGTGGAGAGTTAAAGACGAGCAAAAGGTCTCTATATGGGAAGATAGATGGGTTCCTGGAGACGAATTGCTTAATTGTCAGAATTCAAGTCAAAATTCAAACCTAGTCAAAGTTGCAGAATTGATTGATAATAATACAAGGAGATGGAATGAGGAGTTGATCTTACGTACCTTTGCCGAAAGAGATGCTGAAAGAATTTTATGTATTCCTTTGTCGATGAGATCCCATGAGGACTTTGTCATCTGGCGTGAAGAGGCCACTGGAGAGTATTTGGTGCGTAGTGGACATAGAGTTCTTGCACAAGGGGGCCATACACAAATACAGGACATCTTAAAGAAATTTTACAAAACCTATGGAGCCTAGAACTACCCTCAAAACTAAAGATTACAGCCTGGCATAGTATGTGTAACTATCTGCTTAATTTCAACAATCTTTATTATTGGAGGATTATGGGGCCTGTTAATTGCAAAAGATGTCAAGCCGAAACAGAGACGAGGGAGCACTTGTTTAGAAACTGTCCTATTGCAAAGGAAACATGGGAGAGATTAGAAATGGGGTGGTCTGTTTCAGAAGAAACCACGGAGTTCACTGAATGGGTTATAAATGTTTTTGCAAATAACACTCTACTTGTGTGTAGAAGATTTGTATGCGCATTATGGGGCATTTGGACATCAAGAAACAAATTTATACATAAGGGAGAAACCAATCAGGAGCCCAAATCGCAGATTTTACTACAAATTATTTGAAAGAAATAGATGGGTCGAAACAGATCTTACCAGTCAGAGGTGCTCATGCAACTAGATGGAAGGCACCAAGAGAGACATGTAAGAGGATAAACTTTGATGCGGCTTTCAACGAACAAAAAAGAGAATCATGCTCTGGGTTAGTGGTCAGAAATGGGAGAGCAGAAGTCATTTGTTCAAAAGCTATTGTGAATAAAAACATATCATCCGCGTTTGCAGCCGAGGCGTTGGCTTGTTACCAAGCAATCGATCTAGGGGTCCAGCTTGGCCTGCGGGAAGTAGAAATTGAAGGTGATTCAAGAACGGTGATACGAAAACTACAGGAGAAGAAAGAAGACAGATCTGAAATTTCTGCATATATAGAAGATGCTAAGCGAAGGGGTCTACTGTTCCGATACCGTAATTTTCTCTTCATCAAAAAGGAAGCTAATAAGGTAGCATACTTAATTGCTACCGAGGGCATTAAGAAGGGAGAGAATACTTATCTAATCCAGAGAGTTCCTCCGACTGCTGTGGAGGCGGGTTCTTATCATTACAACATGGATAAACAAAATTTTTTTGATACACTGAGGGATATCCCTATCCATAATTATCTAGGAGAAGGCGATATCCTAGATGCTATGGGGAATTTTTCGCACAGAAAGTTTTTTAATTGGAGAATTCTTAATTTTTGTCTTAGAAATAAGGTCGATATTGAGTCCTGGTCGATACCAGATTCCAAGAGTAACAAAAATAGTAAGATCGTGGTTAAGAATTATCAAATAATTGATAAAATGGACCTTTTTTATTTCACAATTTATCAAGATCAAGAAAGCAACCCATGCAATAAAAAAGGCGGACGATCGTGCTTGGACGGAAAACGTGCAGGAGAAAAGCAGGCAACGTCACTAGCAAGGGGAAAGAAAGGGAGGGAGGAATACTGATCTGCAAGTTTGTACTGTCCATGGGGAAGTGGAAGGGAGAAAGCTGGTATGGTTTGGAAATGATGGAAGCTATAAATGTTATCTGATAAATTCTCATCAATGGAGCGGTTTTCAAGACGGTGGTATAGGATGGCCAACAGCTGGGAAGCATTCCCAAAAACACCCCGTCGTTTCTACTACTGGGTTTGATGCTTGGGCCGATTTTGTTGCTGATTTATTTTGCTCATTTCTTTATTCGTTATGTGTTGAATTTTGTTGGGTTTTCTTTTGTTCTTTATTGGACATTGTTGGGCCTAAGTTAATAATAATCCAAGTTTTTTTCAAAAAAAAAAAGTATATATATTATAATAAAACCAACAGCTAAATAAGTAAAAGAAATAAAGAAAGACAAAAGCAAAATTAAAATAAGAAAGAAAGAAAAAGAGAAAGAAGGAAAGAAGCAGACACAACCTAAGGGCTTTAAAAATTTTCAAGTATAATTGGTTAGTTAATTTAGTCCGCTTTTCTTGCTATCTGACCTATGTCAAAATTTTAGCAATTATTAAGTTTTTAAGTGTTGTTAATGTTGAATAATTTTAGTATTAGGGATTAAATTGATAAATTTTTAAGCTAGAAGTGAAAAATGATTAAATTGTAGAATGAATTGTAAATTTTGAGTAATAGGGACTAAATTGTAAAAAAATTGATATTTATGGATTTAAGTGAAAATAAGGAGTTAAATTTAGTTTAAAGTAGAAATTGTATGAAAATATAAAATTAATTGTGAAGAATAAAAATTAGTCATGATTTAGGGACTAAATTGGAATTTAGGTAAATATTGAATAAAAATTGAAATATTCAATATGAAATTGAATTGTTTTATATTGATGAATTTTAATTGTTTTAATTTTGTAGCTAACGTCGTACCGGTATCCTCGACTAAAAAGGGGAAAGATAAGGTCGACGTCGAATAGCTCAGAATTCTTGTTTTGTATTTCTATAATTCGAACCTAGTTGTTAATTGTTATAATTCAATTTAATGCAAATGGTAAGTACTGAGGTGAGTGATTGTCATTTGATAATTGATTGAAATGGATTGAATTGGAAGATACATATTGAATGTATTGATTATTGAATTGAATTGAAATGAATATATGTGTTAAAGTGAAATTTGGATATTTATTATTATTGATTGAATTTAATTCATGTGTATATATGTAATTATATGAAAAATTAGTATTGGATATTGGTTATATCTGAAATGTGAACTTAAACCCTATTAACTGTATCGGGCTGAGTCGGATATAGATGGCATGCCATAGGATAGGAAGAGTTCAGAGAATTATTCGACTTCGAGTCGATGAGACACTGGGTGCAAATTTACTTCGGTTTAACCGATGAGACACTGGGTGTCAAATTTATAAAGCGCTGGGCGTAGTTACTACTTCGAATTTATCTGATGAGGCACTGAGTGCCAAACTGGTGTGCTAGTTGGATTCATGTATCCGTCCGAGTTCGAGTCGTGTTAATATGGGTAAATAAGTAATAAAGTTCTATAATTGATATTGAAATGGCATGGTATGAGAAATGGAAGTGATATAGTGAATTGAAAATAGAATGTGAAATATGTTGTAAATACATGGAATATATGAGTTATATACTCATGAATTGAATATGGAATGGCTAATTCTATTGTTTAAATGATATGTGGATCAAATTGTGAAAAATTATTGTATAGCAAGTGATGAGGATTGAGTATGGTATGAAATGATGTGTTCATAAATTAAGTATTGAATGGCTAATGTTATTGTATAAATAAATATGGTTTGATATGTGAATAATTATTGATATAGCAATTATGTGAATTGGGACATTGTTCAACAAATGAAATATGATAGCATATGATAGTCATGATATTAGACATTAATATGTGCTTTAAATTCAATTGTACATATTATATTATATTATCTTTAAATATTCTGATTATAGAAATACCATTAAGTTTTGCTTAGCGTAAGTCTTGTTTTCTGTGTGCAGGTTAGGTATTTAACTTTTGAATGCCGATTTAGCATCCAACAACGATCCCGAACTCAAATGTGGTGATGTTTATCTTTTGTGTCGGCATATACCTAGGGTGTCTAAATAATAGTTATTTCGTGGATTGATTGTAAATGAGGTTATAAGTTTAATATTGGTTTAGTATATATATAAATATGTGTTTGTTTTTGAAGCCATATTATGGCATGGTAAATTGAACCAAATCTAAATATGTGCATGTGAATTTAAGTTGGCGTTTAAGTGCTTATGAACTAGGCAAAATGGATTGAATTTGGTTTGTTGATAATTTGGATTTGAATAATGCTTTGATGACACGAATTGGTGATATAAATGTGGTACCTATGAGGGTACACTGGTTAGGCACCTAGGATGATTGTTTTGGCGTGTTTTGAATGTGTTTGATCTGTAAACTCTGGTAATGCTCTGTAACCCTATTCCGGCTACAGATATGGGTTAGGGGTGTTACAAGTTTTTAGGCTTTTTTTAATTAGGAAAATAAGTTAATTTTGGAGAAAGTGTGGGCGCGCTTTCACACTCTCTTTCCTCGATTTTTTTAAAAAATTTGATAGGTTTAGGGTTAAGGTTTTTTAGGAATTATGGCCAGGGTTTTGGGGGTGAAACCATAAAAGCTTATAGGTAGAATTGAGGGGTCAAGATGCGATAACGTGTCTCAGAACACATACATTTCATATGTCATGCCGGGATAAGACCATTACCTCAGAAACTCATCCTATAAAAGTCAGGTTTCGAGGTGACAGTGCTTGATACGATCACGGGTCGAAGTCTAAGTGGAGGTATCAGTGTCGGTGGCTGTGATGTGGTCACGGGTTCAAGTATAACCGGGGGTCAGTTAACGGTCGTTATGCGGTCACGAGTACAAGCGTTTTGGATACTCACAAATGATGTCTTATATATATCATACATAAGATTGAGTTCATAATCATAGAGGAAAACAAAGGGCTCTCCGGTGTAATCAATGTAATTTTTTCTCTATTTCCAAGCAGCCAGTATATTTAATGTAAAACCCGATACCCAGTTCAATCACCAACCTAAGTTATAAGATGATACAACTATAAAACGCTATCGCCTTCCAACAATCAAACAAATATAGACAAAATATATCATTTCATAATAAATCATAATCGTTTGCAAGTTATTCAATCATATATGCACTTTAATTGAGTTTACAAAACATTTAAAACAAATCGGAATCAATTCTGGATTAAATTGAAACTTTTATGACAATTTGAGTAAAATGTGTAAACAAAGGTCACACGGCTGTGTGACAAAGGCCAGCCCGTATAACCCTAACATGGTTGTGTCACTACTCCACATGCCCGTGTACAATTTGAAAATATGGTCACACGGCCGTGTCACCAGGCCATGTAACAACCTGTGATCGTGTGAAAAATCTTGCACCTAAAATCAAACAACCATATGGCCATATGAGTGACTGTGTGTGGCACATAGTCGTGTGACAACCTGTGTCGTAGATCGTATGCACTTGAAATAACTTTAAAACCAAGTTTTTCCATCTACTATTTCTTAAGTTCCAAGCCAAACCATTTCTAATCATTTTACCTACTAAAAACACATTAAAACATGCCCAAAACATACCAAAAGTCATCCAACCTAAGTGTCTAACTAATATGCCTTCAATGGCACCACATTACAAACATAAAACAACAACCATCCAAATCATTCAACTCAGTCATTCTAACATAAAAAATTTGCAATGTTCATACCAAAACTTGCTATCACCTAAACATCTAAAATACCATTCAAACTTGACTTATAAGCACACATTACCAAAACATCAAATATTCATTACATACATCAAGTTTGCATATAATTGCACTTACAACTAAAGTAGCAAAACATATTCAACATTCGCAAAGTAAACATCCTATATACATGCCGCAAGTAACCACAATTTCAAACATCAATACCTACTGAGTCAAAAGATGGTAGGTGTGAGCTCCTGCTGATTCGATCGACATGTTTAGGGAATCCAAAATCTACAAAACATAATAACAGAAGTAGTATGTAAAATACTTAGTAAGCTCATACGATTCAATTTAATAACTTACCTTATTCATTTAATAACTAATTGTAAATCACTATTCAAACTAATATCCCTATCATGACAAAGTTCAATAATTTCGAATCAACAAATAACGATCATACTGATTCATAATTTCTCCACATTAATAACAAATTGTATATCCTTTTATTTTTCCAATGGAACTTTGTAAAAGAACTCAGTACACGAGTGCAGAAAACATTTAATGCTCATTCGAGCTAGTCTAGTATAGAGATACATGTGTCAGGTTACCTGTCTGGGCTAAACCATTAACAACACAGAAAAATAGCCTGGCCAGGGCTATATATACATGTAAGGTTACCAGTTCAGGCTAATTCTTTAAAACAACAACAGATTGCCAATCTAGGCTAAATCTATGTCACATGTATATCTGAGTCCGTAATAAATGCTGAAGCTCAGTCTAGAATGGGAATCATTCATAAACCTCATGTACGAGATTTTGACTCGGTTCAAAGGAATTATCTTAGAATTCGATGTATTCCAAAATAGTCTGATTTCCATTTCAACATTTTATATACAAATAATTAACAACATTTAGTAACGAATTATAACCATAGAAGATAGTATGAACTTACCTGTTGAAGTGATAACAGCTCAACTATCAGGGGCTATTCGATAAATTTCATTTTCCCCGTATACCCTTTGATCGTTGAGATTCTTGGTATGCAAGCACCCTAAATGATCGAATGGTCAAGCTCTTCCTATGACTATTTTTCTTCTCAATTTTCGGCAAAAACCAAAGGAAGATGATGATAGCTTATGTGTTTTCTTTTGTTAAAGTTTTTAATTACTTAATTACTTATTTACCCTTAGCTAACATATAAAACTTAACAAATATTAACTCATAACTGCCCACACTAACATATTATGGTCTAATTACCTTTTTGATGCCTTCAATCATGTTTCTTTAATGAATTTACTCCTTTAAGCTAATAACGATTGACTTTTTCAACTATTATAATTTAGTCCTTTTTACTTAACTAACTATTTAAATGTTAAAATTATCTAACCAAATTTTAATATGACCTTGTAATACTCCTATAAATAATAAAATACTTACTCACTTGTTGGAGTTGTGGTCTTTAAACCACAAAAAAAAGAGGATGTTACATTTAACATTTCATTCTTATTCGAAGACTAACATTGAGGTGGACTCAATAGAGCTCTCAAGCAGATAGTGGATGTTCTGGCACAGTAGAGGTCAAACTCAGGTCAGCGCGGCATCGATTTTTGTTATTAATGGGTTGTTTAATAACAAAAATTGTTGTCATCTTGAAAAGAGCATCACATTTACTGCACCGCAACAGTCGCTGTCCGCTTGGGAGTCCTCCTGCGTCTAAGGCGGTGCCAGCTTTTGGATAAGAAGGAAGGTTAAAGATACCAATTGTGTGGAAATGGAAAAAAAAAGTACGTTGCTTATTGCGGGAATCCCCACAATTTTTTCCTATGATTATGCCCTCAAACTTCTGTATAGTATTTATAAGGGAACAGTCCAATCGAGCTTTTGTTGAGATAGTGGTGGGACTAATTGGACATATACAATTATGTTCTAGTGATTGCAATTATGTCAGAAGGATCGTTCCGATAATTCACAATTATTTAATCATGGAGTCAGTCCACAAAAAGTATCATGATTGAAAACTCCTTATTTTATACTCTTTACAAAAATAATTCATCTAACTGCTTTATCCAATGACCTCATTATGTGCGTGTTACCCTCATATGATATCATTGATTCCTTTGAGTTAAATATGTTCACTCAATACAACCATAATTTATCTCATTGTCACCATTGTGTCTTCTTAATGATTAATATGATCACTGTCAATAAATGATTGCGATGAATTGTTTATTCGAGAACAAGCAACCAGTTGCCACGTTTCATATTTATCAATCCTCACAATGTCAATGAGAGGATATCAGTAACTCTTTAATTGAGCTATGAATTTCATTGTTACTAGTAAAGGTATGTCATACACAAGCCATATGCCCAACATGCCAACTATGGGCTCAATCAAATTTAGAGCATAAACATCCATTTATATCAAAGCACATGAGTTACATACGCATGGTCAGTGACTAACTTTGGATTTAGCTAAATCACACCATGAAAGTCACAAGTAAATTAATTCACAAACGGATTCAAAATTAATTTATCTTGGGTTTAATTTAATGTATCATTCTTCCAATGAATACATCTACGTCTCTACTCGTGGAGTCAACTGCTTTGATAGCCAAACTAGTCATCTCCCGAATTAGAATTGTAGACGACATAATAATCCTTCTAAGTATTTGAATCAAATGCTCACTTTGATTCTTTTATGAGATTACAAACTTGTTTAAATTATCTAATGAAGTAAGTTGTCTTTCTTGCAATGCAAACGTTCTTACTGTGTCACTTATCATTAGTTTGAATTTAGACAATCAATGAGCTAACATTTACTTGTCAAAATTCTGCTATGCATGCAAAACATGAAAGATAGAAACATAAAAGACATAATAGTGAAATGTGAAATTAACTTTATTTATTCATCATTTAAATACATAGAAAATAATTATTGTTTTCTTCAATATAGACACATTTCCCAACATATTTGTGGTTTCATAATAGATTGTGTACTTGACAGAGAAGAGTTGAAGCAAAGCATATTGTGAGAGGCTTATTGTAGCTCATTTGTTATGCATCTGGGAAGTAATAAAATGTATCATGATTTGTAGCTTTTTTGTTGGTGGAAAAGAATGGAAAAAGATATAGTAGAATATGTCTCTTAGTTTTTGATTTGTCAACAAGTGAAAGTAGAGCACCAAGTTCCATCGGGATTATTGCAACCTATAACTATACCTGAGTGGAAGTAGGAGAGAATTACAATGGATTTTGTGGTTGGGTTACTACTTTTATCGAAGAAGAAAGATGTCATCTAATGATAGTTGATAGGTTAACAAAGCTTGCTAATTTCCTACTAGTTTGGACAAATTATACCATGGAAAAATATGCAAAATTGTATATAGATGAGATAGTGAGACTATATAGAGTGCTAACGTCTATCATTTCTGATCGAGATCCAAGATTTATTTCAAAATTTTGGGAAAAGTTACATGAAGCTTTGGGCACTCCATTAAATTTCAGTATTGCATTTCATCCTTAGACAGACGGACAATCAGAACGAGTAATTTAGATTTTGAAAGATATGCTGAGAAGTTGCATTATTGAATTCAAAGGTAATTGGGAAAGATATTTACCATTGGTTGAATTTACTTATAATAATAGTTATTAGTCTAGTATTAAAATGGGCACCATATGAAGCACTGTATAGTAAAATGTGTAACCATCATAATGTGAAAGAAGAAACATGAAAAGTGAAGAAATAATGAAACAACAATATCCACAATTGTTTGAGTTAGGTAAGTTTCGAGGATGGAATTTTATTTTAAGTAGGGGAGAAATGTGATATCCCTAACTTACTGCTAAGTTAGGAATAATACCAAATTAGGTTAGATATACTTACTATTATGTGATGAATTGATTTAATATATTGAAATAATAGTAAAAATGATTAAATTATGAAGTTTGCAAAATGGTTATGAAAACCAAATTTTTGATCAATTGGATGTGAATGAAGTGTAAAGAATTAATGAATATATGAGTAGTGAAAGTGGGGTCGAATTACAAAGTATAGTGAATTTTATGATAATAAGGACTAAATTGTAAAAAGTGAAAAAGTTAAATTATTTTCATTTGAATGAGTGGATAAGATGGAATAAATGTATTAAAAACCCATATAGACGAGATGAGAACTAGTAGGATATGAATGGCATGCCATTAGGAAATCCTATGCGCACAAATGAAAGTGGCACTTCGATGCAATTGAAATGTGGCGCTTCTGTGCAAATGAAAATGACACTTCGGTGCAATACTATAACTGTTCTGTATATCCTATATGTTCTATTTAGTCTACAATGGATTGTACCAATGAAACATGGTAAGAGAATTTTCAATGGATCTGATAAGTGATTTAAGCCTTGTGAATTGATCCTTATTTATTAGTATTGACTTTATGAAATTATACACATTCTAACATTAATTATACTTTAAATAGAAAGTTTAATTCTTATAGTACTTACTAAGCTATCACAAGCTTAATGCGTTATTTCTAACGTGTAGGTAAAGGTTAGACTTGAAGTGCTAGAGTAGAGAATCAACATCAACTTATCTCATCGCATCCCAAGCTTGGAAGAAAGTATGGTTTGAATATTTTGGTACTAGCTATAACATATACATAGGTAAAGTCTAGTTGTGAATATAAGTCTTTTGATGAACCTATTCGTAGAACTTGAAACTTTTTGCTTATTTTATAAACTTAGCCTTAATTGAATGAGTTTATGATGAATTATGTGAATCTTGAGTTTGGAATTGAACTTGTATGAATGACATGTTAATTGAATTGACTGTAATATGATGTTTGAACAGGGTTTTAGGTAATGAAAATTGAAACAATAAAAAATTCATGAAAACAGAGTACACGTTATGATATAAGACAGTAAGTGACGTCGCAACATGGAACCCCCGACGTTGCGACGTTAGCCTGAAACTTTAGAAATTTCACAACTTAGTCCTTGATCGATCTTAGACTGTTAAAAGAGTTGTCAAAAGCTTGTATAAAATCAATTTGAATTGTGTTAAAAATGTATAATGATCCTAATAACTTGAATGGAATGATAAAGTGAATTGAAATGAAATTTTTGTTGCTTTGGCATCAAATGTAGCATTCTAATATCTTGACTCAAGAATTGGGTCGGTATGGGGGTGTTACAGTAAGTCTTGAACTTGAGTACTCAAGACAAGGGCCTTTGCCTTTGCCATCTCAGCCAAAGCGTCATTGGCAAATATACTCCAATAATTTTTTTGGGTTAATGTACTATTTGCCCCCCCAAAGTTACATTTGTTATCATTTTGGTACCTAAAGAATTTTTTTAATCAGTTTGGTACCAAAAATTTCCAAACCTTTATCAGTTTACCTCGACCATTAATGGCGTTACAAAAAGGAATGGCGTGGCCCGCTCTTAGCGCACCACGTCACCCAAATCCTATTTTCATGAAGAAAAAAGCAAAAAATTCAGAAATTTTCAAAAAATACATAAGTTAGAATACATAAAATACAAAAATAATGGAAAAAATTATCAAACAAATTAAAAAAAATATGAGAACTTTTAACAAATAAAAAATATATATGGAAAATTATATAAATTTTCCATGAATTAAAAAAATATATATTCTTTTTAAAGAACAATAAAGTTAGAAAAAAAAAAAGATTGAAAATACAAAAAATGTAAAAAAAAATCGCAATTTTTTTAAATAAAAAAAAAAAACATGGAGAACTTTAAAACATAGATTTGTAGTGAGTGAGAATGTAAATTTAATAGAAAGAGAGAAAAAGTCGCAATTTTGGTTGTTCTTTTTTCTTTATTTTATATGGGAAGAAATTGTTTAAATAAAGAAAAAAAAAACCAAAATCACACTTTTTTTAAGTTTATATTTTCACTCACCAGCAATCTTCATATTTTAAATCTTTCCATATTTTTCAGATTTTTCAAATTTTTTTAGATTTTTTGACAATCTTAGAAATTCTGCTATTTTTTTAAATTTATGTATTTTTAAATTATAAAAAAATATTTTTTTAATTTCTAGAATATTTATATAACTTTTCATATTTTTTTAATGATTTGTTAATTTTTTTGAGATTTTTCTGAATTTATTTGACAATCTTTTTGTGTTTTTATGTATTTTTAAATTTATTTTGAATTTTTGCTTTTTTTTTAAATTTTTTAAAAATTTATTTCAGGAAAATAAAGTTTAGTGACTTGAGTGTGCCATGTCACCCTTTTTTTAAATGGCATTAACGGTGGGGGCAAACTAACAATGGATTGAAAATTGATAACAAACTGAAACAAAAAAAATTGTAGGTACTAAAGAGATAATTAGATGCAACTTTGGGGGTAAATAGTATATTAACCCTTTTCTTAACTCTTAATTAAGAATATAAACGTGTTTTTAATATACTGGAACTCAAGTCTTTCTACAATATATCAATATCAAAGCTAACCTAACACAAATTCAAAGAGAGATATACTCTTAAATTTGTGAAAAGTAATAAAATTGGTTTTAGATAATAAAAAATGAATTAAGCAATATATAATATTAATGGGAATAGAAGCACAATAAATTAATGTTATTTTAAAACATGAGCAGAGTAAAATTAACACTTTTATGTGATGAAAACCCTTTAAAATAAAACATATATTGAAATGAGGGATTAAGTTAGTGATAACCCTATTAGAAATGGAGCTCTTGGGTCATGCAATCGGTTCTTGTCTTATATTTTATTTATTTATTTATTTGCAACTCATTTCACCATCTCCCTTGTCACTGCCAGCTACCCACAATTCTTCCAAATAATGAATGCTTTGATTTTAAAAGCTACATACACACAAAAGGAAAAGAGTAACATTATAGGTAAAGATCCTTTTGTTTCCTTGCATTGGAGACATGGAATGATATCCATGACTGAATGTTGGGCTCTTTTTCTTCTGTTAATTGTCATAAGAAATAGTACTACTTCATTGCTTCATTTACGGTTGTAATTTTGGAATTTCACCACCCCAACACAATATTTTATGAACATCACTCCTTTAAACCAATGTTAATTATCATTTGATTATTGTCTGTTGTCAAACCAAACAAGAAATCAAGAATATTAGTTGCCCTACTTTAACATAAAGCAATAGCTTTTAAGTGTAGCCTCAATGATTTTCAATAGTATTCTCAAAGATTTTCGTTAACTAACAAACAAATTTATTTGTTCTTAGTTATAGCTTTAATAGACGAGGGTGTTTTGTATTATACATTGTTCTATATAGGATACTTATATTATAATAGTAACAACCCCCCAACTTTATGATAATTTAATACCAATTGATCAAAAATTCAATTTTAGTTTATATCCATGTACATGCATATGTAAAATGACATTATTTGATGGATTTCACCATCAAAAGCTGGTATAGAGTGTTGTCTAAGCTCTTCTATCTTGTTTATCTAAAAGACAATATCTTTCTTTTCTCTACAAAAAAAAAAAAAAAAAAAAAAAAAAAGGCTCCGACGGATTCAGGGGTGGCTCAGGCGGTGACAGTGTCGAGCTTCCAAGAGGAACTATCTGAGCGTTTCGTGACTCCTTTTTCCTCCGTTGGTGAGGCTAGGCGAGCCCACTGTAGCTTTTTCTTTTCCCCTGGTCAGGTGGTGGCCTCCTTTTCGACGTTGAGTTGCAACCACCTACTTTTTTCAGTCGTGGGTCCATTACTGTCGCAGCTACGGATGGACAATGAGCCTGCAGCCAGGCTCCCTGTGACTTTGAGCTTATGTTTTGAGGTTTTTTTTTTTTTTTTTTTTTGCTGTTATGCCTGATTCCTTTTGTGAACTGTTTTCTAATGTTTTATGCTAACTTTTATGGCTACCTATAATGAAAGCTTCTTTTTCCTCTTTTTCTTTTTAAAAATATAAGCCATCGTTCATAATTGTTGTAAAGTTCAATGTCATATTATATAAAAATGTTGTACCAAAAAAAAAAATGTAATGCAGAGTTCAACAACCTTGATATAACCTTACACGTTATCGGTAAGGGTTGAAATCGGCACAATAACTGGCTTCACATGCTTCTTCACCATACCATCGCAATATTGATATCGTACTATGTGCAGTTGAATCGCCACTGCTGTTATGGTTTGTACATGTTATTGTTGCTTATTTATGGGATCCATGGATTACAGTAGATTCATTCATGAATCCAGAAAAAATAAATAAAAGAAAAACGTAGGTTGAGTTTCCTTTCCACAAGTTGTAACCAATAGTGGAGTGGAATATACGAGTATGACGCAATGCAGACATTAAGTGCGATGCGGGCAGAGCACCATGAAATTGTATAACATTATTAACCGGGTCTCCTATATCTGAAATTAGAGAAAAAATGAAAATGGAAATGAAAATAAGGGTGAAAGAGGAATGCAATGCATTGGAAAGAGAAAAGAAAAGGTAAAATACATTACTATATAATAAGGAGTTCCCCAACACTAATTTCAATAAACATGTCTCCTTCCCATGAGAGGGATTTTCCCATGAACCAAAAGGCCCTGACCCCGAAATCCAAAGCCAAAGTCTCTCTCTCTCTCTCTCTCTCACACGCACTCACTCCGTCTCTCATGTCATGTCATGTCATGCAAGTAGCACCTAAGCTTTTAAGTTTTTAACCCCTCTCAGCGCTCTCTCTCTCTCTCTCTCTCACACACACACACTCCCTTCACCCCACGACATTTGTTTAATTGTGTCACTTGGCCAGCTCATTCACATCCCCAAAACACACTACTCCAACACCAAACCACCCCCCTCTCTCTTTCGCTCTCTATCTCAACGTATTCTCCACCAGATCTCCGGGAGTAATCCCATAAAGATGCGTGTTTTTTCCAGCCCTTCCTTTGGTATATAGGCTTTAGACCTGTTATAAAATCCCTCAGCCAACAACTTCGATATTACCCATATGCTCTTTTCTTTTTCTTGATTCGATTTTTTTCTCTCTTCTTTGGGGTTTCTGGCTTCTCCTCCTTTCAGGAAACCTAATAAGAAAAACAGTGTGCGTGTGTTTTAGGTAGAGATACAGCGTCTGCTGGGATCTTGTTTGGAGAGAGAAAATGGAGAATGAAGTAGAAAGAGAGAGTGGGTCGATGATCTTTAGCGATGAGGAGTTGATAGAGGTGAGTGGATTGAAGAAAGGAAGAGATTTTATAGAAGTCACATGTGGGTGTACCAGTTATAAATACGGTGACGCTGTTGGCAAGCTTAGGGTTTTCTCTAATGGTGACCTTGAAATCACCTGTGAATGCGCCCCTGGTTGCAATGAAGGTCTCTCTGTCTCTATCTCTATCTCTCGGTTTAGCCCTTTTTCTTTTCGTCCTTACTTTCTTCTATCTCCATCCTTGTTTTTATTTTCCTTTGATGTTGTTAGAAAAATGGGTTTTGATTTTTGTTCATGTTTAATGCGATCTTTCTTCAAGTTATGGTGCATTTGACGTTGAAAGAGTGTCGCTTTCTTAATTAATCAAGATTTGGATAGCGTGAGAAGTGGATGATGGGAAGGTTGAGTTTCGGTTTTTGGTTTCTTATTGACACAGTTTATGTGTATGTTGTTTTGTCTCAGTGACTTGACTCTCCTTGGTTGTAAGCCAACAAGGTGATGTTTATTCATATTTTGGGACACTCACATGTGTGTATTTGTTGGTTAAAGATCTCTCCGTTTGCATCCTCAGAATAACAGCCGCATTGTATTCTTTATTGTTGTGATTCTAAGGTCTTCGATCTGGTCTTTTCAGTATCTGGTTTCTCAAAGCTTCAGTTCTGTTTCTTATCACTAGACAGAGTAAAACTCATAGAGAAAACATATGTGACCATATGGATTCTGTGTATGTTTCTTTCTTCCTGTTCTAATGGCTTGCCGTTGTGAAGTGTAGCTGTGAAGGATGCTTTTTAGCATATTCATGACTCATGCTACAAGGATAGCTATGCTTCTAGGATGAACGTCTTCTTTTTTATTCTTTTTTGTGCATGTGTTTTTCTTTACATAATGCTACCATGTGAAAGTAGGTTCAAACAGTACTTCTACTAACTAGTATTCTATTATTTTAACACTTCAACATATAACTCCATAATATTATTGCGTCAAATTTATATATCATTGAAACAGTATCATTGAGAAGATCATGTTTGGCAAAATAAAAGCTTAAAACATTTGTCAACTTTTGTGGTTTGATCGATGATTTGTGTTACAAATGTTTCTAATTCAGAAGTTTTTTTAGTTAGGAGTAGATTGCATACCTGTTGTTGTCTGCATGTGAAGGAACCTTAAGTCTGTTAGGATACTGGTTTGTTCATACAAAGAAAGAATACCCATGTTAAATGAAAGGAAAGAATAGTGTTACGCTTCAAACCTTGAAGGTAGACCTTCATCTCGTGGAATTCCCCAACTTTGAGCCTAACGTCAGCTAAATAGTTTCTTTTTTACGTTTGGTCAGGTTGGGGCTTGTAAAAGGAACAAGGTGAGTTTGGTGGCAGAACTATACGGTCAGGGTCCTTACAACTAAATGTAACTAAAACTGGCTTGAGCTGTCTGTACTGTTGTCTCTGCCTTTACTGTTTATTAGAACTTTCCATTGTCAGGTGCATATGATATCATCTTTTCCCCTTGTCCACTTCGTCCTAGTTCCTTTTCATTTTCCTAACCAATGTAGAAGCTTTATTTTTTTGTTCATTTTTCCTGTTCTCATTGTGTGAATGTTAATTTCAATGGCTAGACAAGTTGACTCCTGCTGCATTTGAGAAGCATTCTGGAAGAGAAACGGCTAGAAAGTGGAAGAATAATGTTTGGGTGATAGTTAATGGGGAGAAGGTTTCTTTATCAAAGACTGCATTGCTGAAATACTACAACCAAGCGTCTAAAAATGCTAATGGTACTAACAGATCCCATAATGGAAGAGTTTGTCACCGTGATGAGTTTGTTCGCTGTAGCAGGTGTAACAAGGAGAGAAGATTTCGATTGCGGACAAAAGAGGAATGTCGAATTCACCATGATGCTTTAGCAGATGTGAATTGGAAATGTTCGGATCTTCCATATGACAGGTTTGTTTCCCCGTTGTTGATTGAATTTTTATTTGATAAATTGGGTTTGTCATCTCCCGTTGTGCTGCTTACAACATATTAAGGTATTAGTCATTCTAGAACATGATTCTGGTCTAGCTTCCTTTTTTTACCCCTAAAAGATCCAGCTTTTAAAAATTAAAATGTAATTTGTAGATAATGCATGTGGTGAGTAAGAGAACTCTTCTTGATCTCCAATTTGATATATATTGAATTTTAAATTTTCTAAATCTAAAATATTTTTCAATACCTGTTCTTCTATTACTTCTCTACCATGAAACCATTTCATGTGATGTATTATATATATGGCTATAGGAAACTAAAGATTCATTCATTCTTTGCTTTTTAACTCCTGAACTTTTCTTTGCTGAACTTGGACTTGTTTGATTTAAAATGGATAGCATCTTTTTACAGCTCATAAATGCTCATTTGTTTGCTCTTCCGAAAGTTTTCAATGTTCTTTGCTAATGTAATAAGCACCAATTATTCCACATTTTTTGTATTTTTTCAAATCTGTTGATTTATTGTTGTAAAACATAATAAGTAATTTCGGGTAGGGGTGAAGAAAATTTATTTCGACTCAAAAAAAAAAAAAAAAAAAGTTGAATTTCGAATTAATTGAATTGAGTTAATTGAGTCAACTCTAGTTTTTTTTTTTTTTTTTTTCTTTTTTCATATTTTGAGTTCAAGGCGAGTTGAGTTTTCGAATTTAAATAAACCGAATACCAAATTACCCCCACCCCCTTTACTCCCAAAAATCAAAATCCTCCCATTCTTCTTCATTAGTTGCTTTTATTTGTTCACTTGTTTACTTCAATTTTTCATTGTATGACCATGTTTAAAAACTATAAAGAAAAATATTTTCAAAAAGGATTACATAAAAATAAAAAACACCAAATTCATTTTTTTAATTTAACTCGAACAAATATATTCGATTCGATTCGAAGTCATCTCAAATAGAGTTAGGTTGATAAAATAGGATTTATCAACTCGATTAACTCGAAAATTTTTTATTTCGATTCAATCGAACTCTCACTCCTAATTTTGGGTGAAAAATGAGTATTGCATGTGAAGTATAGTTTTGGTTCAACTGCAATTCCTGGATATTCGCATTTTAGGCTGTTTGTTAACAACGATTCATTTAATCAGCTGATTTTGTCTATAACTTCTGCCATAACGAGAGGAAATGTGCAGTCAAAAAATCTATATGAGCATTATTCCATTATATGAAATGGTACAGGCTATTTATCAAAGTTCTCAGAACACTTCGGTCATTAGATATGTCTTTCTCAAGGAAAGCTTCTAGATGTACTATTTGGCATATTCAATATTTCCTATTCTTCTCTGATATGTTTTTACTTGCCTTTAAGAACCAGCTACGTTTCATGTCTGAATGCTGGTGTTTTTCTCAACTTATGCATTAAAATTTAACCATTAGGTTTTTGTTTAGAAAATCCTTTTTTAGTTGGCAAGTACATTTAAAATATAATCTGCCAGAACATGCATTATTTGCTGTTCGTTTGCTAACAAAGCCAAAATGTTCTACCTCTGTTTTGAGATGTGTTCTTGAATACCTGCATCTTTTTTGCTCTTGAATTGAACGTTTGGAGAGGGGGAAGAGAGTTCCGAAAAAAATGCTGAGTTGAAAAATTGCTGTTGTTAGTGATGGTATGAAAGCAAATGCTTAGAAGCTTTATTCATAATAGTAGGATTAGATATGAACATGTTAAAGGTTTTGACAGAAATTTAAGCCCTTTAAGTGATTCCATGCAGAATTTGGTTTGCAAATCATAAACTTTATGATTTAACATGTTTTCAACATTTCATTTGATTTGATTTGATTTCAGAATAACTTGTGATGATGAAGAAGAACGAGCAAGTCGCAGGGTATACAGGGGCTGCACCCGTTCTCCAACATGCAAGGGTTGTACTTCCTGTGTGTGCTTTGGGTGTGAAATCTGTAGATTCACTGATTGCAGTTGCCAAACTTGCATCGACTTCACTAGGAACGCCAAAGCTTGAGTCCTTGTAGAGGATGGGTTCTTTATTTGCTACTTTTGTTTGAGCCCATACCCACTGAAGAAGCAAAAGCCTCCATTCCTAAAGACATAAAATCTTGTTTCATGTTATTACTCTTTAAAATTTGCCAGTCCCAGCCTTCAGCCTTCATGCTGCTTATTGACTGGTTTCAAAACTTTAAATTAATTAAATTTGATCTCCACATTAATGGTTGTTTGGTCCATAATCCGCTTTCTTTTTCTCTGCTATTTGGTTCTTTTATCACGCTATTCAAAGTCTATTAACAATTAAAATCTGTTTATTCATTGATAAAATTGACAGATTCCATTTTTCTCAATCTCAACGCCAGGCTATAAGCTCACTTTTCATGGGTTTTTTTCCTTGAAAGATTACAAAAAACCAGCACTTGCATGTCCCTTTTTTTATAATCATTACGAAGTTGAGAAATAGAGATGGTGCTTTCGAGACATGAATTTTGGTTTTTGATGGTTATTATGCACAATATAAGCAGCTCATAAGGATTGCTGATGACCTCTATGATACGCTTGTTTTTTTCACGACTTGATAATGACCCATGTTAAAATTTTGGGACTTTTCAAGGTTCCCAACGACAGTTCCCATCTGCCATTGGTTCATTTGTGAATATTATATTAGGAAGTGTACTTGCTTAACATTGGATTAAACTGCTGCCGGTGCTGATTTGGCAATAAATCCGCGTGGAAAAATAGCATATTGCATCTGCTGGGATGCCTGAAAATGGTAAAACCAAGTATTGTCCTACAACAGAAGATGAACAATCATATGACGATCCAAACTCTGAAATTGTGATGATTCTGACACAATGCCATCATTTCTACTTTCTTCTTATTGCTTTTCCGGTTTCTCTGTCTGATCTGATCATTCATGCCTCTCTTTTACCAGATCCAACCATTTACCAGTATATGCTCTATTCAACGACAACTTTGGTACCCATCATCTGTTAAGGAACGTCATTAGACTTTACCTAGCTAGTTTTGTTTACAACTTAAAGTCAACAAAGAGCCAAAATATATATATATATATATCATGAAGAACTGAAGACGAGTGTTTTAACAAAAATATAGCAAGACTAGAATAATTTGCGATAGAGATTCCGATTCGTGCTTGCCAACAAGTCAACTTCAACAGAAAACAACTAGTGGTGGAACGGAAGGGAGAACATGCACAAACTTATTCAGAACTGTTATTATACAACAATAATTCCAGCATCATACCCCACAAAACAGTTCCATCGTCAGCTATTTTAGTCATGTTGTTTAGAAACTTCATAGCATGCAAGAGAAGACTTCACAAGCGAGGATTAGTGTGATGCTGAAACGCGTTATTTCACATCAATAATATCATATTTAAGATTACTTAATCTCCTCCTCTATCTAATCTCACGGACTTGATTTTTCAAACTCAGTTTGTTCTACAAGTTTTCAACTTTTCGGTAGCCTCAACATTTTTTCCTTTAATGGATAGACAATAAAAGAAGTTAAAAATTATCTCTTTTCCTGTCATGTTTTACTCATTCGTTGTTGAATTTATAAATTTAAGTGCATGTCTACTATATAAGGAATTAAATCAATCCAAAATCATAATTTTTTTTTTATTGATTTAAAATTTTTCTTCATTATTTTGCGATTACTACAAGTAATACATTGAGTGTGTGTTTGATTTGTCCAAGGTACCATAACATCCCATAATCTCACATTTCAAAATAGGAATATGTTCTCTTTTCAATTTTGACGCCGCCACTACCACCATTCTCCCATCGGATTCCGGCATTGTTCAAGGGGGATGTTGGAAGCCAACGGTAGCCTTCGTCCCCTCCTTCAACCCTACTAGCTTGGAGCTCCCCAAAGAAAATCAGAAAGCCCTTGAAAATGTAACCAAAGCCCGCAACTTTCCCTTTCCGATCTGCTTCATCAGCCTCCAGTCAAAGATCAAAGCTTCCCCTAGCCTTCTCTTGGCCATCACCACTCAAATCTCTGAACATGAAGCCAAAAGGTTGTTGGTACTTAAATTTCTTATTCAAATAATAAATGACCTTTTGTGTATTTGAATTACTTAATGATTTATTTTCAGATTCTTTTGTTTCTATTTCAGCTGGTTTTTATTTTAAATTCATTTTAATTATTGTGAGCAATAGTTGTTTTGGTTACTGCAAGAAATTGGATTGAGAATTCTAGGGCAAAGAGTGAGGATGTCTAGCATTAACAAATTTAAAATACAACAAAACAAAAAAAAATGAAGTTCTTATTGTTTCATCTCCCTCAACAATATCTAAAGTTGATATTAAAGAGGCTTGTCAAATCGATTTTGATGTCATTTTTTAATAAAAAATATAAAATATATCACAACTTTTTTTTTTCATCTTCGATTCAAATTTTCAATTCATTTAAATTAATTTTTAAAACTCGAATTGCAAAAACAACTCATATTTGAAAATTTTTCTTTTCTTATAACCAAAAACAAAAAAAGGTAAAAAACAAAGAATTAATAATTTTTCTTAGTTTTTAATTTTTTTTATTAAAAGAATAGGTATTAAATATTTCTATTCAGATAATACAAAGAGAAAATTTGGAGAGTTTAAAAAAAAATTCCTAATTTTCTCTTTCTTTATCTATTTTTGAAAATTTTCTTTACTTTAATTTTAGAATTTTAAATTTAAAAAAAAAATTCAATTTTTATCCTTTTGTATACAAAATTTATAAATTTTGAGAATGAAAATTGTTATTATATGACTAAAAAAAGTGTCACTTAAGAATTAGGAGACAATAAAACAATTTCGAAAAATTTAATAATCAAATTGTAAAACTTTTAGTTAAGTGACCAAAATAAAAATTTACCCATAATTTAGTGACTAACAATATAATTTATCCTAAATTTTAATAATCAATGAAAGGTGTGATGCAATTAAAGTTTAAAGTGGGTGCTATCAAAGTATTAGGACGTTACATAAAAAATATTTGATTATTTACAGTAATTACCGAGTGTAAAATTATTATATTAGCCTGGAATATAAGATTACGCTTGTATATTATCTATCATGAATATAAAATTACTGAAAAGTAAATTTTAAATTACAAACCAGTAATTAATAGTGCAGTGTTACCTCTGCCGTTGTATGCCTTCAAGGTTTGTAACCGCTACAGCCGACCTTATTTAACACCGCCAATAGAATAGAGTTGTAGGTACAGTTAACATAGCTACCTGATTTCCAGTTTCATATGCCTTTTGGGCAGTGTCGACTCTTAACCAGATTGAAAATTGAACGCGTGGAGTAACTAAAAAAGAGCGGCGGCATGCATGGCGCCCGATCCTTGCCTTGATTCAATCGTTCATTGGGAAAACGCGAGACAGACGCGGAGAGGTGGCTATTTCGTTCCAAAAGTCAAAAAGAGTTTGTCAAGTGTTTATTTATTTCCTTGGTTTGTTCAAGAAGTCAACTTACTCATCTCATTAATTCATTCATGATTGCATGCTTCAAATTCAACCCCCCCCCCCAACCCACAAAAAGTTCATAGACATCAAAGCATGGGGGGCGACACTCTTCACCTGCATTTGCCTTTGGTTGGGTTACTCTGCTTCTTTATTTGCATTTCAAGGAGTTGACTTCCCCCTATTTCCAGTTCCCAACAATATTAATATATTCACAGGGGCTGACTTTTCTGTTCTGTCATCTCATGAATGGGGCCGCTAAACTCCAGTAATAGATAACATCAGATAAAGATAAAATTCAAGATAGAGAGAACCATTTTTTATAGTTCAAAGATATTATATTATTTCTGCAAAGTTGATAAGATTTAATCAAATATATTATAATGGTGTGGATATTTAAATCAAGTTCATTGTATTGTTGTTAAATAATTTCTTAATTAATTAGTATAGTTACGTTCTCCATTATTTAAGATCTACTCATGAAATGGAAGCTGAGAAAGAAGTGCTTTTCACAGAAAAAATTGAAGTTGAACTAATGATGTAATTTTATTATCATGGAAACTTCCCAACTGCCCTTTCAAACAAAACCAAAACTTAAAAATGTATTTAAGCTTAAACCCTTTTGCAGATTTCAGTTTGAAAATAAAAAACCTAATACGGAGGTTGTAATTAGGGAGCCTGAGCATAAAGAGACGCATTAATTGGTGCTTTCGATTTTCGACCAGCTATCAGCCACGAACCACCTACGGGCTAATTAATCCAACGGGAAGGACACTCAACCTACAACCATTGCTTTTTAACTTATGAGTTAAGGCATATATAGTTTTAATTTATAATGTGATTTTATCTATCAACAAACTTAATTAAATGATTAGTTGAGTGGTTATATTTTTTAGGAATAATTATAGTTGTAAAAAAAACTTAATTAATTTCAATAATTAATATTGTTAAAGTTGTGTGACCCGAATTTTTGTTAAATAAATAAAATACAGTGACAAAATAAGAGGATCTATATAGGGTTTAAGGTCGAGGGCTAAAAAGGTTTTTCAACCTTTTAAATAAATGTAGCCGAAACTCCTCTGGTATCATTCATTTTTTAACATCTTTTTCCGAAAAGATTTCCACTTATTATTATTGCGATCATTCTATTACGATTATCAGCATCTATTATAACAAATATTTTTTAAATTAAAAAAATATTCTTTTTATCTATTTATGTGTCTATGCATCTATGTATGTAAATATCTATCTATCCTTTTTAATGAAGTCTCTTAACTAAATTTGACTAAAAATTTTTTTGTATAAATTTTTAGTTAATATAATAAGGCATTTTCATTAAAATATCTTCTTATCTAAGTAGAGTCCACCCGTTCTCTCTCTCTCTCTCTCTTTTTACGCGGTAGTTGTGAGTTTTTTGCTGTACTTTCAAGTTTTAATGCCTTGTTCTAGTTGGTTTCTAGCAGTTTTTTTGTTCTCACGACGTTTTCAGTCAGTTATGACGGAAGAGTTAGCCCATGACTGTCAAGGGCTCTATCTCATTGATATTTTTTGGACGATTATCTCATTAATTTAGAAAACATCCAAAATTGATCTTAGTGATGATAATAGTGAATTTCCGGATTCCTCATATTGTTGGTTCGAAGGTAATTATTTCGATCTTGAGAAGTTTATGGAAGTTGTCCTCTCCTAGTGACTTTTCTTCTTTGGATGAACAATTTATTCACATCAAATTTGGTTCTACGAGGGATAAACTTCGGGAATAGAGGGAGCCCTAACTTCTTTTGATGTGATTATGGTGTTGAGTTGTGTCCTACTGCTAATTTTCTTACTACCTTTATGTTAGGATTTTTGTGTCATTAATGTAATGATGTTATTATATTTGATAAATTATTGAAATAATTAAACTGATTATTTATAGAAATAAATAAATGTTATTATTATTTTTATGTTAGACTGTTTTCAATGGCTTTTACACACAAAGTAAAATGATTAGTTACCTAAAGTTTAACTAAAATTAAGTTATATTATAGCTAATTGAGTCTTAACTCGATTGGTATGAGTATTGTTGTCAATGCATGGGGATGTGGGTTTGAGTGCATTGAAGCGCATTATCTTCCTATTTATGAGTTGAGGAGGGGCTATGGACAGTCCTGAGTATTGTGTAAAAAAGATCAGATATTATTAAAACCTATAATGAGATTGTTCAAAAAAAAAAGTTACATTACATGAATGAATTATAATGCGAGAAGACAACTTATATTAATAGTTAATCTAAATTGTTCATAGTTCTCATAATCAAATTGAGAAAATGAGTCAAATAATGTTGAACTACTATGCCACCTATAAGTCCAATATGGAAGATAACTTGTCTTGGTTATTGAAACTGGATTGACTCCTAAAATGGAAACATAGATGTGATTGTCTGGACTAACAAAACATTGGACAAGACCCAAGTTGATTTTATCCTAGATCCATTTATAGGTTTATTCACTTGTGACATTTATGGTGTGACTTACCTAAATCTTAACAAAGTGAATAACTATGTGTGTGCATAACTCATGTGTTTTGATAAATTGAAAACATGCGCTCTCATAATAGTGGGTCAAAAGTTGATGTGTTGGGTACATGACTTATGCATAATAAGGTTTCACTCACAATAGTGGAATCATATCTCGATAAAAGAGTAAATGATATTCGCACATTGCCATTGTAAGGATTTTGAAAATGGAACCTGATCAATAGTCATTTGTCTAGGATAAATGATTTTATCATTACTAATTTCATGAATGATCATTTTCATTATGAAAGATACAAGGGTGACCATGAGATAAAATGGATTGAATTAGGTAGACAAATTTAAAGGGATCATGAATATCCTATGAGGGTGACATACATATCACAGTATCATTGGACTAAAACCTAAAACCATTAGATTTCCTAATGGTATATAACAGAGAGATTATGTTGGAAAAATCTTATTAAGAACAGTTATTTAGTTATAACTGAAGTTTAAAAATTTCCTTAAAATCGAGTCTTGATATTTGTAATAATAAACCTAAACTAGAATTGTACTTGTGCCTTGTATGAGGCAGACTTAAGTTGATCTCGATTTTCAACCAAATGACTTTTTGCACTATTCTCAAACCTCGAATTGCGACGAGTGTGGGCTTGAGCAACACGAACCAAATCACAAAAAATAAATAATTTGCTTACTTTCAGTAGGAAAGTAAGTTCTCTCTATAAATTAACAAAACTCGTAATTCCCCAAAAATAGAATTTATTATATGTAAATAAATTACCATTACTTTGCGGCAAAATAAAGATGTATGGATGTTGTGCAAATAGCTCAATCAGTGCTCTTTATTTATAGGGAGAAGTACAAGAGTTTCGATTGAATAAATACTGACTAAATAATATTATTTAAATAGAAAATACATTCCTACTCTAAATAAAATAGGGGGTGGCACACTTAGACCTGATCATGGGTCGGGCCGGGTGAAAGCTCGCCAAAAAAGTGGGAGGGTTTGCGCAAAAATATAGGCCCGAAAAATAGGCTTGGGCAAAAAAAACGATGCCTGTTTTCTAAACAGGTCAGGCCTTGAGTAAGCTTTTTTTGGCCCGACCCGACTCGAATTTGCAAAAAAAAAAAAAAAAAAACTGTTGCTTTTTGCTGTTGTTTTGTCACTGTTTTGGTGTCATTTCATATTATATTGCCACTATTTTGTTGTTATTATTTGGATATTGTATAACTATTGTTTTATTGTTAATTTTGCTACTATTTTAGAGATATTTGCTTGCTAAGTTCAATCTATCTTAGTGTTATTTAGGTATAAATAATTTTTAGTTTATTTTCAATTTGTTGGGAAATATTTAATTTAATGTTTTTAGTGTATTTGATGTATTATATTTTTAATTCTTTTTTATATAAAATAATAATATAAAAAATTAATAGGGGGCTAAGCTCTAGTTTTTGCCTTTTTATCTAGACCTGGCTTGGAAAAAATTCTAGGCCCATTTTTCGATCCAAGTCGATCTTGAGTCTAGAAAACGGTCTTAAAATTCTATTAAATCCCGGCCCAAACCTGACCTAGCCTGACCCATGATCATCTCTAGGCACACCTTTGTATTTTCTATTAGGGCTGCCACCCTTCATGTACATATGAGGGCTAACTAGGTCACTCATGTACCGAGTCTAATTATGTGCGCTTCTTGGACTTTTAACCTAACACTTTTTAATTTATTCCAACCTTATATATATTTTCTATTTCCCAAAACAAATATTAATTAATTAATTAATTTAATTAATCATATTAACTAAATTAATTTTCCAATTAAATAATTTTCTGAACCCAATTCTAGTTTTGTTAAAGTCATAACAACTTTATCATAATAGAATCTATGAGGAAATATATTTAAATTTCTTATTCAATTAAATTCATAATGACTAATTAACTTAATTCCATCTTTAAGCTTCAATTATTTAATTATAATTAATTAAATAATAATTTTTACAACTTAAATCAATTCATTAGTCATTTCTTGTACTTAGCGAGAAAACACATTCATTACGGATAATGATACATGAGATCTATTTCTCTTCATCATTTTCATTGATTTCTATTCATTGGTTCTATGTGCAATTCATTTATGGTTATCTCGAGCTAGCGGAGAGATCGATTGGATATATATAATGAGAGTTCAAATAACCTATAATTATGTTTCAACTTTTGGCCTATTAATTGTAACATTATTTAGTCACGAAGTCATTCTGTAACACTCCTCATTCAACTTAATCACTGAATCCGAGTTACAAGATGTCACATTCGTTGTCGGAGCAAGTATAGTCAAAACTTATAGTAAAATAATCATTCACATGTGCAATGAAACATCAAACATCATTAAATTACAATAATAAATCATTTACGAGTCTTATTTGAGCTTACGAAAGATCTTTTGTCAATTCGAACTCGAAATATGACCAGATTGTAAAGTTTTTAAAATGCATGGATCGACGTCGCAACTTCCTCTATTTCTCATCACGACATGACCATCTCAATATGTCACGTCATGACGATAAGCCTTAGCTCGTCACGACATCGCTCACTGTAATGACAACATTTCGACGTCCAATATCCGAGGTTGTGACATGACACTTGTTTTTGGTAAAAATGAACCCTTTTGGTACTTATTTCAAGTTTAAATCAAATACCATTCAATATACTCAACAATCATCATTTTTAATTGAATCATGTCATACTAAAAATATACCAAAACAAATCATTTAACCATTTCCAATAAACTAATTCAATATCAGTTCAACATAATACAAAGTATTCCAATTCAATACATTCAATCATAAGCCATCCAAACCAACCAACTATGTAATGACCCGATAGTTGGGCATCGGAAAGTGCATTTTTGGGTCTTCATTTTCATTAAATGGATTCGTAAATATTTATTAAAAATATTTACGAAGTCAGTTGTGTGGTTAATTAGGTTTTGGCTAGGTGAATTAGCTTAAATTATGGACAATTAGGTATAAGGACTAGATTAAAGAAAATTGAAGGGACTAAATTAGCAATTAAGCCATAAGTGACAAGTGTGGGGTAATAGTAAAATACATGTGGTAAAATAAAATACATATTGTCGAAACCATTTTTTTTGAAAAACAAAGTCGACTTTGATTTTGAAAACGAAAAAACGGGAGTCGCCACCAATCCTTTTTGATAAGGTGTGATCGGGTCACCTTGTGATTCAATCATTTTAATAAAAGTTTAAATTTATCAAAACGTGGATTTTTCGGTCTACAAAATCTAAAAAACGGGTTCGGGAGTCGGTTACGCACGAGGAAGGATTAGCACCCTCGATATGCCCAAAAATTGGTGCCTAGTTGATTAACTGATGTCTTTAGTGTCGAAAATTAAAAATTTGAAGAAGTTTTAAAATACGATCCTTTATTATGAAATTGATTTTTTTTTGAGAACAGGGTATATTTCACGTTTATAAAAAAAAAAGAATTATATCCCATAAGTTAGAAGACAATGTCTTAAATCCCCGATACAAGAGTAAATGCCGAAAAAATTTATTTTGAAAGATATTTGATTATCTCGGATTTAGAAAGAAATCATATTCCGTAAGTTAGAACACGAGCTTTTCGTAATTCCCGAGATTATAAAAATTTTAAAAACGTTTGTTTGTTTAGATTTATCGAAAAAGTCGAAACCCCGTAAGTTAGGGAACAACCTTTCAAATTTAAAAATACGATATATTGTTTGTTTAAAACAACATTTTTAGTGTATCGGAAAAGCGTAACCCAATTTCGTAGAAAAATGTGAAATAAATTACGGTACTAATTTGCATAACAGAATAATAATAAATTCATTAATGTAAATGACAACAATACGAGCAAAAATAAAAATAAGATAAAAAAAAAAAAAAAAAAAAAACCAATTATATATATAAAAAATTAGTATGTAAACAAATGAAAATTAAAAAATAATTAAAAATCTAATAGTGAACAAATAAATGAGTAAATATTAGGTAAAACAGTTTAAAAAAATATAATAATAATAAACAAATGATAATAGTAAAAATAAAAATAAAAAATAAAAAAATAAACAATAGTAATAGTAGTAGTAATAATAATAGTATAGTATAGTAGTAGTAGTAGTAGTAGTAATAATAATAATAATAATAATAATAATAATAATAATAATAATAATAATAATAATAATAAAATTGCAAAAATAACTAAAAAGGGGACTAAATTAAACTTTAAAACAAAAGTTCGGGGCAAATCCGAAATAAATAAAAAGGAAAAGGACCACATTGAACGCGCGAATAACAAAGAGGGACCAAAAGGGAAATTAATCCCCATCCTCCAAAACGATGTCGTTCGAATATGGGCCTAATTGAAAACCGCAATAAATTACGGGACAAATTATAAATAAAATAAACTGAATTGCAAAATCATAAAAAAACGGAAGGGCTAAAAGCACAATTAGCCATTCCATTCAAAAACACGCGGATCCTAGGCCGGAGCGCGTCGAATTGGGTCCGGCCAAGGCAAAACGACGTCATTTTGGGGCTTAGGGACTCCGATAAAAACGTCATTTTGTATAGCCTATATAACTTAAAAATCTAAAAAAAAATCATTTTCATCAGTTTTAAAAAAAAACAACCCCCTTTCTTTTCTCTCTGCAGGGCTTGGGAGCCGGTGGGATTTTCGACCAGTCGCCGTCGCACCTCTGCCGTCGTCCGTCACCGACGACCGTCGTGCACGGCGGCCGGAACTTCGAAAGGTAAGTTTTTTTTTTTGCTTTGATATTCGAATGTCAAACTCCCCTGTTCCTGTATATTTCTTGTTGTATTTTGGATGTTAGTGCTTAGTAAACCGTAATTTATACATATTTTAATCCCACATTTGGCATACTTTTAGATGATTTATCCCTTGAATTGTGGAATTTGATGCTCCTAATCCTTTAATTTTAGGTTTTATACTTAAGAGAGCATAGGAGGATGAAAAGAACGAGAAACGGGCCAAAAATGGAGAAAATGGGCCAAAGTAAGAAATCAACACGGCCTGGAGTTCACCACACGGCCGTGCCACTTTAGCAGACTTGAACACAACCCTGGGCTCGATTCACACGGGCGTTCCACACAGGCGTGTCCCTACCGTGACCCGTTTTAATTCCACTCGGAATAGGACACTTGTGGGCCAAGTAAGGCATCCCGAAAGCCTATATAAACACCCTAGAGGGCAACCTAAAAGGGGAGTTTGACAGAAGGCTTCTGTTAGGGCTTCTGACAAGGAGCAAAGCCATAGAGGGCTGAATATAGGGAATTACTCGAAGAAAGCCAGTTGATCCATCTCAGAAGCCGGAATCACGCTCAAGACCGAGGATTTTCCCTTCAATTTCCTTCAGGGGGTTTTAGGGTTTTTCTTTATGTTTTGTTATTTAATTTCTTCTGAGATGTATTCTTTTATAAACATGAACTAAACCCCTCAAATACCTGAGGAGGATGAAACCTAAGACGAATCTTGTTATTGTTTTCTGAACTATATGATAAATAAATACTTGATTTATTCTTAATTATGTGTTCTTAATTCTTGTTTTAATATTCCAGGATATTGATGTGCTTATTTAGAGGAGCAAAAGTCCCTGTTTAAGAGTAGATCTAGAATAATTAAGTGGAATTGATCGCACTCCTATAGATAGGACGACGAAAATCTGCCGGATTAGGGTCAAACCTAATATGAGAGTCCATAAATTGAGTTAATGCAACACTAGGGGTTTTAATTAGAAAGAGATTTCAATTATTCAACCTAGGGTTAGACGTTAGTAGCCTCGGAAGAGGTATTAATATAAATTAGGGAATCCTATAGATCAAGTCAAGTGAATAAATCGTCTGGTTCAGAGTTAAATAACAAGTAAAGTCTAGGTGGATTCTTCCTCGGGTATTGTCTTCATCAATTGATTTTTTCAAAATATTTTCCCAATTCATTCTCTGTGTTTTGGTATCCTTAGCTTAGGAATTAGTTAGATAAACATCAATCCCCTTTATTTTAGGCTAGATAGTAAAAAGAAAGTCAGTACTAATACTTTTGGTTCCCTTGGGTTCGACATTCCGGTCTTGCCACTAAGCTATACTACTGTCCGATAGGTGCGCTTGCCTCAATCGTGGTGATAGTTAGTTTCTAGGCTTGATCATTCATTATATAATATTGAAACTCAATGTCTTCTCGTACGGAATAGTCGAGGTAACTAATCCTCAGTTCGACACTTTTAAGGTAAATGCTACTCGACTCGAACTATATATTGATAGTAGAACTGATAGCATGAGAAAAGATTTTCAGCTCCTTAAACCACCATGAATACGTGAATGAGAGGAAAGTCTAGCTTAAGACTTTAAACGAGTGCTTCTCGGGAGGCAACCCGAGCACTAACCCCATTAATTTTCATATTTTTGATTTTTAGCATCTAACTACAAACTAACCACATTAATAAAACGCAAAATTTCCTACCACACGGCCTTACACACGGGCGTGGCCGTGGTCGTACGGACACCACGAGTAGGTACATCGGCGTGGACAAGAATTTTTCCCAAACACGGGCTACGACAAAATGCCATGATCGTGCGACACGGCCGTGGTCGACACTGAGAAATCTACACGGGTATGCAACACGCCCGTGCTTTTAGGCCGTGGTCAACACTGATTAATCAAACATGGGCTTGGCAACCTCTATACAGACGTGGGAGAAACGAATAAAGCACCACACAGCCGTGTAACCCAACATGCCCATGGCACACGGGCGTGGGAAGCCATCAGATCCCTATTTCCTATTTAAACCCCCCCTTTTCTCACTTTCTCCCTAATTTCTTCTTCAATCAAACCCTAGCCACCACACCCTTTCTTTGACTATTATCTCTCCCTCTTCATTTTCCTTTCCCCTTTTCCCTCATTCTTCCTTTACACCACCATTCCCATGTCGAAGAAGCGAAAGGACCCTAGCACAGTCTCCCCATGCGAGACTGATCTACACGAGTTCATGCCGGCCGCTTCATTTATCCGACAAGCCAAGGACATTTGAGTCCTTTGAATTTTTCTTTTTCTTTTCTCTTCTCCTTTATTTTCCTTCCCTTTATCTTTCTTGTCTTAAATTTTTATTATTACATTTTGATTTCTTTTATTTAGGTTCTAAAGGCTGCTTGGGAATCACCACACCACGACCATATACACCACTACCACATTCATCTATGCCCAACTTACCGTCTCTTTTCCTTGACTTCATCCAAAATTCAAGAAGTTCACTTCTCTCATTATCTTATGACTTTATACATTGTAGATATCTATCTTTGTACATTGAGAGCAATGTACATCTTAAGTGTGGGGGGTGAATTTTAAAAGTTCCTAACTTTTTGCATTATTCTCAAATCCCTGAATTTTGTCTTTTCCTTTTTGTATCACTATTAGAACAAATTCTGATTGATTTATGATTTTTATTAATATGTCTGGAATTAAAACATAGGCAGTTGTGCATTGATTGTTTAAACTTGAAGGCGTTAAAGAATCAAGGATGATAAGTTGATTTTTGAAAATTAAAAATTTGCTAGGTTATTTTCCCAAGTTTAGGTATTATCTTGAAATTTGAAGTTCACAGGGTTGACATCAAAAACCATAATTTTTGTGAGATCTTGAGCCTTTTAGAGCATATATTTTTCTTGCTCACTTTTTTATTGTTTATGAGTGTGTCAATATCAATTTGTTATTCTAGAACTTGCTTCGATTATGCATGTCAAGACCACACTTTTGATTTGATATACTGAGGTGATAAATGCACTTAGGATTTAACCCACTTACTTCCAAAAAGGCCTACCTTCATAATTAACCCCTAGTGAACCCCTTTGATCCTAATAAACCATTCATTGATTTACCCTTAATATTAACCCAAGACTTATTCATTAAGAATTTTTCCTATTGTATTAACCTTTTTATTGAGATTTGATTTGAGAAGTTGCCTAACTATGTTTTCCATTTCAGTTGTTAAAATTCTTATTATTACTTGATTTGTTCTTAAAAAAAAATTGAAAGTATATCCATTATTAGTTCTATGAGCTTAAACAGTAAATTTCACATCTTTAGAAGAAGCTCGTATTATTAATGTAATTATTCATTATTAGTCTATTTTTCTAGTTAGGTAATTTTTCAATTCAATCTCGATTCTAACTTTCTCTTTCAGCCTATGACCACGGCCCTAACCAAGCCACGTTACAACCCTTTTAAAAACCTTTTGATCGATGTATCATCTCAATTTATAGTGGTGGAGATTTGATTTTCATGCAACCCTATGGTAATAACTTTTCATGTTGACTATTGAGTGCTTAATTTATTGTCCCTTAAACACTTCGAGTGATTTGAGTGAATCCTTAGTGAGGATGTTAACTCTGTGATATTTTGAATCAAAGGTGATTACTTAGATAAGGGGGAATACCTATGTTTTCATGAATAAAATGCTCGACTTGGATTGTTTGAAACTTTGATGTTCTTTTAGTTGAATTCTCAATGTATGATTACCTCTGGATTATTTTGAAACATTATTGATGGGAGTTATAAGTTGAGAAGAAGGAATTTTAATTGTGAGTTGAGGATTTTGCTTGAGGACAAGCAAATGCTTAAGTGTGGGGGTATTTGATAAACCGTAATATATACATATTTTAATCCCACATTTGGCATACTTTTGGATGATTATCCCTTGACTTGTGGAATTTGATGCTCCTAATCCTTTAATTTTATGTTTTATACTTAGGAGAGCATAGGAGGATGAAAAGAATAAGAAACGAGCCAAAAAGGGAGAAAATGAGCCAAAGTAGGAAATCAACACGACTTGGAGTTCACCACACGGTTGTGCCACTTTAGCAGACTTGAACATGGCCTTGGGCTCGATTCACACGGGTGTTCCACACGGGCGTGTCCCTGCCGTGACCCATTTTAATTCCACTCGAAATAGGATACTTGTGGGCCAAGTAAGGTATCCCGAAAGCCTATATAAACACCCTAGAGGGCAACCTAAAAGCGGAGTTTGACAGAAGGCTTCTGTCAGGGCTTCTGACAAGGAGCGAAGCCATAGAGGGCTGAATATAGGGAATTACTCGAAGAAAGCCAGTTGATCCATCTCAGAAGCCGGAATCACGCTCAAGACTGAGGATTTTCCCTTTAATTTCCTTCAGGGGGTTTTAGGGTTTTTCTTTATGTTTTGTTTTCTAATTTCTTCTGAGATGTATTCTTTTATAAACATGAACTAAACCCCTCAAATACCTAAGGGGGATGAAACCTAAGGCGGATCTTGTTATTGTTTTCTGAACTGTATGATAAATACTTGATTTGTTCTTAATTATGCGTTCTTAATTCTTGCTTTAATATTCCAGGATATTGATTCAAGTATTGATGTGCTTATTCAGAGGAGCAAAAGTCCATATTTAAGAGTAGATCTAGCATAATTAAGCGGAGTTGATCGTACTTCTAGAGATAGGACGACAAAAATATATCGGATTAGGGTCAAACCTAATATGAGAGTCCATAAATTGAGTTAATGCAACACTAGAGGTTTTAATTAGAAACAGATTTCAATTAATCAACCTAGGATTAGACGTTAATAGCCTCGAAAGTGGTATTAATATAAATTAGAGAATCCTACGGATCAAGTCAAGTGAACAAATCGTCTGGTTCAGAGTTAAATAACAAGTGAAGTCTAGGTGGATTCTTCCTCGGGTATTGTCTTAATTAATTGATTTTCTCAAAAGTATTTTCCCAATTCATTCTCTGTGTTTTTGGCATCCTTAGCTTAGGAATTAGTTAGATAAACATCAATCCCCTTTATTTTAGGCTAGATAATAAAAAGAAAGTCAGTACTAATACTTTTGGTTCCCTCGGGTTCGACATTCCGGTCTTGCCTTTAAGCTATACTACTGTTCGATAGGTGTGCTTGCCTTAATCGTGGTGATAGTTAGTTTCTAGGCTCGATCTTTCATTATATAAATATTAAAACTCTCAGACACGATCAATGCTTGAATCTCTGCATTTGGTGTTTTTTAAAATCTATTTTTTGTTGTATTCCAAGAACAATCAAGAGAGATTACATTGGCTTTGCTTGGATCTATATAGCCATTTTTTACACGATTTTATTTATATTTTATGCTGTCTTTTCTGCCTTTTGATCCTTGCAGGTGCAAGTGGGCGGTGCCATGACAGTGGCGGTGGAGCAGGTGCGCTACTTGAGCTGAAGATGTGAAGACGACAGCGCTTTGACGTTGGCAGCAAGCCTAGGGCAGGTGGTGGCAGACCTAAGTAGACCTAAGGTTTTCTTTTTTTTTTTTTTGTGTGTGTGTTTCATGGTTTTTGGCTTAATTGGGCTTCGGGTTAATTGGCTTGGGTTTGGGTTTGTTTAATTGGTTTAGGTTTGTGGTAGTTTGCTTATGGGCCCCAGGAAAATTGGGCTTACTACAACTGCCCTTCTTTGCTCATTATAGTGTAACGGGAATGGAGCAAAGACTTTAAAAGGGGGCCAATTTGCCTGGTCTTGTGGGGTCTTGACTTCTTTGGTGCTTCTCTTCTTCAAGTAGCCTTTTTTTCAGTCCACTACATCTTGTTGCTTCGATCCACTCCACCGTCACTTCAGAGAGATAAGACTTGTAGCTTCAATCTAATCCGCTGCAACTTTATGGATATGAGATTTGTGATTTTAGTCTGCCTCATTGCAACTTCAGGGAGATATGGTTCGTGACTTGTAGCTTCAATCTGTTCTGCTGCAACTTCAGGGAAATAAGATCTGCTATCTTCAGTCTGCTCCGCTGAAACTTCAAGGAAAGGAGATTTGCTATTTTCAGTCTGCTCCACTGCAACTTCAGGGAGATAAGACTTGTAACTTCAACCTGCTCTACTGCAACTTCAGGGAGATAAGACTCGCCATGATCTGCTCTACTGCAACTTCAGAGAGATAAGATCTGTGATTTATAGCTTCAATCTGTTCCACTCAACTTCAGGGAGATAAGGCTTGCCATGATCTGCTCCACTGCAACTTCAGGGAGATAAGACTTGCAACTTCAACCTGCTCCACTGTAACTTCAGGGAGACAAGGTTTGCTATAATGACTTCAATCCATCCCACTGCAACTTCAGGGGTATGAGATTTGTGGATTCACCGATCTTGTTACACCGTCCTTTTGGGAACATGACCTATTGAAATGACTTCATGGGCCTATGTTTATGCCAAATGATTAGGATGTCATAATCAAAATAAATCAAATGCTCCTAACTAGATGTGTATACATGATATTTGTATGAATGCAGAATGTCATTTTGCAAGAATGATCCCTTTTTGATGTTTAGGTTGTCATTGCTCGTTGTTCATCAAGGTTCTATCACTGAGGTGTATCCTATCTTCTTGTTCAGCTGATATCTTTGACAGGTAATCCGAAGAAATAGTCACAATTTAGACTGTTCTTTCTCAAATATTTCTAACCCTTAGGTTTGGTGAGTTTTAAATAATAGTCCTGTTTCAGGTTCTTATACTATTTAGAAGTTTCTAGAGTAATATACAGGACTTCTTTTGTGAAAGTATTAATAGTCCAATAATCGTTATTTTAATGCAAAATGCTTGAGAAAGGTCATAATGATGGACAAAGTTGAAATTTATCAAGAACAAAATCTGAAAATAATGAATTAAGCAAAGAAAGCAAACATTGCTGAAATATAAAATAGGTGAGAGGAAAAATAGGTGCCCCAGATATCGCAGCCTGAGCTTCTCTATACAAACTACTTGAGGACCATTTTGAGCTAAACATGTGTTTAGGAGATCAAGAGTACTTTGTCGATGCCCCAAGATGTAGCATACCTCTTCTTTGTTAATTTAGGCATCGCAAGACTACCGCATGCCCTCTCCTTCGATCAAAATTTGAGTTGCCCGTTTCTTGGGATTTCAATTCAAAACCTCTTTGGTCTCAAAGCGCCCTTTGCGAGTTTTCACCTTGGCCTCTTCTTTTTTTTTTCAATGACGTATTTCTTGACTAAGTCTGAATTCACTAGATTAGGTAAAGTCTTGCCATCCATTTCAGTTAATATCAACGTTCCTCCAGAAAAGGCCTTCTTTACCACATAAGGTCTTTCTCAGTTTGGCATTCGTTTTCCTCTGAAATCTTTTTGTATGGGAATGATCTTCTTTAATACTAAGTCCCCCTCATGGAATTCTCTCGGGTGAACCTTTTTGTTGTAAGCTCGCATAATTTGTTTTTGGTACATCTGGCCATGACAGATGGCTTTCAACCTTTTCTTTTCAATCAAGTTTAGCTAATCATATCGGGATTGGATCCATTCTGCTTCATCCAAATTCAGCTTTGACAAGACTCGAAGGGAAGGAATCTCAACTTCGATGGGTAAAACTGCCTCCATAGACCAATGAGAAAGGAGTTGCTCCAGTAGAAGTTATGACCGATGTTCGATAAGCATAGAGAGCAAATGGTAGCTTCTCATGCCAATCTCTATAAGTCTCATTCATTTTCCCCACAATCCTTTTGATATTCTTATTAGCCGCCTCAACCGCACCATTCATTTTTTGGCGATATGGTGACGAGTTGTAGTGTTTAATTTTGAATTGACTGCAAACCTCTGCTATCATGCTGTTGTTCAAGTTCAATGCATTCTCTGATATAATTCTTTCTGGCATTCCATACCGACATATGATTTCTTTCTTTAAGAACCTACTAACTGCTGCCTTTGTGACATTGGCACATGAAGCAGTTTCTACCCACTTGGTGAAGTAGTCGATGACCATAAAGGTGAATCGATGTCCATTTGAAGCTTTTGGCGAGATCGGTCCAATGACATCCATGCTCCACGCAGAGAAAGGCCGTGGAGAAGTCATAGCATGAAGAGGTGAAGGAGGCACGTGAATCTTGTCCCCACAAATTTGGCACTTATGGCACTTCTTGGCATAATTGATGCAATCCCCTTCCATGGTGGACCAATAATACCCGAATCTCATAATTTGCCTGGCCGTTGTAAAATTGTTAGCATGTGTTCCGCAGACGCCTTCATGGACTTCTTCTAAGATTTTCTTAGCCTTAACAGTGTCTACATATCTTAGTAGCACCTGATCCTTTCTTCTTTTGTATAAGATCTCTTCATCTAAGACGTAGTCATTTGCCAGTCTTCTCAAAGTTCTTTTATTATTATCACTTGCTTAGTCAGGGTATTCACGGTTCTTCACGTATCGCAGTATATCGTGATACCAGGGGTGATCATCTCTTTCTTCTTCTTCTTCGATGTTGTGGCAATGAGTTAGAGCCTCGTAAATACTCATTTGGATAGACTTCACATCCTCTTGTTTATTTACTTTTATCATAGAAGGTAATGTAGCCAAAGCGCTAGCCATCTGGTTTTCATCTCGCGGGAGGTAACTGAAGGTGATATCATCAAACTCCGCAATTAATTCCAGAACTAGCTTTTGATAATTGCTCAATTTGGGGTCTTTTGTTTCCCATTCACCTTTGAGCTGATAGATCACTAGTGCAGAATCCCCATACACCTCTAGCACTTTGATTTTGCGTTCTAAGGCCGCACAGATTCCCGTGATACATACTTCATTCTCTGCCAGATTATTTGTGCAATCAAAATCCAATTTGCAAGTAAATGGATAATAATCTCCATTCGGGGATATCAGCACTGCCCCAATTCCGTAGCCAACAATGTTTGATGCTCCATGAAAGTTCAGTTTCCAAGGATGATCTTCTGAAGTGTCTTCTTCAGCGGTTGCCACATACATTAGATCCTCATTTGGAAAGTCAAAACTCAAAGGCTCATAATCTTCTAGAGCTCTACTGGCTAGAAAATCAACTATTGCGCTCCATTTTACAGCCTTCTAATTCACATAGACTATGTTAAATTCAGAACGTAGGATTTGCCATCTAGCCATCCTTCTATTCAAAGTGGTTGACTCCATCAAGTACTTTCAAGGGTCTAGTTTCGAGATTAGCCAAGTCGTATGGTACAACATATACTATCTCAGTCTCTGAGTTGTCCAGATCAATGCGCAACATAACTTTTCAATCGATGAGTATCTCATTTCACACTCAGTGAATTTCTCACTGAAGTAGTATATCACCTTTTATTTCTTTTCTGACTCATCGTGTTGGCCAAGCACGCATCCCATAGAATTATCAAAAACTGACAAATACAGAATCAATGGCTTATCTGGACTAGGCGGGGTCAGCACTGGGCATTGGACAGGTATTGTTTTACCTTGTCAAAGGTTTTCTGGCATTCATCATCCCATACGCATGGATTGTGTTTCTTAAGAAGAATGAATATGGGGTCACGTTTCTCAGTTTGTTGTGAAATGAACCGGGCAATGTAATTTAATCTTCCTAGGAAACCTCGAACTTCTTTTTGAGTGCGCGGCAGAGGCAATTATTGTATAGCCTTGACTTTGTTTGGGTCAATCTTAATCCCTTTTTCATTGACTACGAATCCTAGCAGTTTCTCTGACTTGGCCCCGAAGGTACATTTTGCTGGATTAAGCTTTAGCTGGAATTTCCCCAACCTCAAGAATAATTTCCTCAAGACTTGCACATGCTCCTCTTTAGTTCGGGATTTGGCAATCATATCATCGACATAAACTTCAATTTCTTTGTGCATCATATAATGGAACAAGGTTACCATGGCTCTCTGATATGTAGCTCCCGTGTTTTTCAGTCCAAATGATATCACCTTATAGCAAAACGTTTCCCACATGGTTACAAATGTGGTCTTATCCATGTCTTCAGGATGCATCCTTATCTGGTTGTATCCTGAGAAGCCATCCATGAAGGAGAACAATGAATAACCCGTTGTATTGTCCACTAAGGTGTCGATGTGAGGTAACAAAAAATTATCTTTCGGGCTAGCCTTGTTTAGATCCCTGTAGTCTACACACATTCGTACTTTCCCATCTTTCTTGGGGACGGGGACGATATTGGCTACCCACTCCGAGTATTTAACCACTTGCAGGAAACCAGCGTTAAATTGCTTCTTGATCTCTTCTTTTATATTCAGCAAAACATCTGGCCTCATTCTTCGAAGTTTCTGTTAGACTGGCTTGCACTCCTCTTTTATGGGTAGCCGGTGTACCACGATATCAGTGCTTAGCCCGAGCATATTTTGATATGATCATGCGAAGACATCTTTGAATTTTTGGAGGAATTCAATGAGGTCTCGCTTTGTCTTCACTATAATACAAGCTCCACCTTTACTTCTTTCTTTTCTTGTCTGTATCCCAGATTCACTATTTCTACTGACTCTTTGTGAGGTAGGATTTGTTTCTCTTCTTATTCTACCATCATTAACAAATTCGGAGACAAGTCACAATCTCTGTCATCTTCAATGTCCTGAGATCCCTCTAGACACATATTTCACTCAAAATGATATTTTGAGTCAGTAGCAGCGTCGCTCATTTCGTTGATATCTAGAGACCTATTGTAGGTACGAAGGAAGACCCAAAGAACAAATGAATCTAAGAATAAATATTTATATGGTATGAATATGAATAAAATGAAGGAATAAAAGAATATTTTCTCAGAATGGGACACAAAAATGCATTTTTCATTGAAATAAAGATGTTGGCCAAAAGCCTATTTCACAAAAGGATTCTTATTGCTTCTATGCTTAAAGCAATAAGGGTGTTTTGAACATTACTCTTCCGCAGTCTAATTGTTTAGAACACTTCCAGGCTTGTAAGGGCAAATGCCCGACAAGTTTTCTTCCACTATTCCTTCTTCAGATATGGCATTGACGCTCAGATTTCCCATCATATCTTCAGTAATTTCCTTTCTTGTCATCTTTCGTTCAAGGTGAATAATTCCTCCCGATACGAATGTTCTAGATATATGGGGGAAGGTTATTGGTTCCCAGTTGAGATCTACCCCGATTACTCGCGCTCTTCTTTTCTCCTGTTTCTTCTCTAACTCCTTCTTCCTTTGCTTCGTGTCTGACTTATACCCTAAGCTAAAGCGATCCTGTTTGTCGGTCAAGATTGGTACTTCGACCCGTCCATGGAGGTATTCCCGAGTCCCTATCCAAACAATACTTTTTTTTCCACTGTCAGTTGTAGGCTCATCCTCGTAGCTTTGGATATTTTGGGCATTAAGATTTTGCTTCCCTTGACAATGAAGGTTGCATTCACAAATTCCAGCGACCGAAAGGGACATTCTATCGCTTTACCATTAGCCTTTATGTATGGCGCATCACTGGTAACTGATCGTGTGTTTGAGAGTTTTAATATTTATATAATGAATAATTGAGCCTAGAAACTAACTATCACCACGATTGAGGCAAGCGCACTTATCGAACAGTGGTATAGCTTAGTGGCAAGACCGAAATGTCGAACCCAAGGGAACCAAAAGTACTAGTACTGATTTTCTTTCTATTATTTAGCCTAACATAAAAGGGATTTAATGTTTATCTAACTAATTACTAACCTAAGGATGCCAAGACACAGAGAATGAATTGGGAAAATACTTCTTAGAAAACCAATTGATTAAGATAATACCCGAGGAAAAATTCACCTAGACTTCACTTGTTATTTAACCTTGAACCAGACGATTTATTCACTTGACTTGATCCGTAGGATTCCCTAATTTATATTAATACCTATCTCGAGACTACTGACGTCTAACCCTAGGTTGATTAATTGAAATCTCTTTCTAATTAAAACCCTTAGTGTTGCATTAACTCAATCTATGGACTTCCATATTAGGTTTGACCCTAATCCGGTAGATTTTCGTTGTCCTATCTCTAGGAGTGCGGTCAACTCCGCTTAACTATGCTAGATTTACTCTTAAACAGGGACTTTTGCTCCTCTAAATAAGCACATCAATACTTGAATCAATATCCTGAAATATTACCATAAGAATTAAGAACACATAAGTAAGAACAAATCAAGTATTTATCATACAGTTCAGAAAACAATAACAAGATCTGTCTTAGATTTCATCCCCCTTAGGTATTTAAGGAGTTTAGTTCATGTTTATAAAAGAATAAATCTCAGAAGAAATTAAAAAACGAAACATAAAAAAAAACTCTATAACCCCCTGAAGGAAATTGAAGGGAAGATCCTCAGTCTTAAGTGTGATTCCACCTTCTGAGATGGATCAACTGGCTTTCTTTGAGTAATTCCTCAATTTCAGCTCTCTCTGGCTTTGCTCCTGTCAAATGCCCTAACAGAGGCCTTCCTTCGAACTCCCTTTTTAGGTTGCCCTTTAGGGTGTTTATACAGGCTTTCGGGATGCCTTACTTGGCCCACAAGTATCCTAATCCGAGAGGAATTAAAATGGGTCACGGCAGGGACATGCCCGTGTGAAACGAGCCCTTGGCCGTGTTCGAGTCTGCTAAAGTGCCACGACTGTGTGGCGAACTCCAGGTTGTGTGGATTTCTTACTTTGGCCCATTTTTTCTATTTTTGTCCCGTTTCTCGTTCTTTTCATCCTCCTATGCTCTCCTAAGTATAAAACCTGAAATTAAAGGATTAGGAGCATCAAATTCCACAATTTACGGGATAAATCATCCAAAAGTATGCCAAATGTGGGATTAAAATATGTATATATTACGGTTTATCAAATACCCCCACACTTTAGCATTTGCTTGTCCTCAAGCAAAATCCTCAACTCACGATTAAAAGTCATTCTTCTCAACTTATAACTCCTATCAATAATGTTTCGAAATAATCCATAAGTAATTGTACATTGAAAATTCAACTAAAAGAACATCAGAGTTTCAAACGATCCAAGTTGAGCATTTTATTCGTGAAAAACATAGGTATCCCCCCTTATCTAGGTAATCACCTTTGATTCAAAATATCACAAAGTTAACATTCTCACTAAGGATTCACTCAAATCTCTCTAAGTGTTTAAGGGACAAAAAATTAAGCACTCAATAGTCAACATAAAATCTTATTACCATAGGCTTGCATGAAAATCAAATTTCCACCACTATAAATTGAGATGATACATCGATCAAAAGATCTTTAAAAAGGGTTGTAATGTGGCTTGGTAAGGGGGCGTGGTCACAGGCTAGAAGAGGAAGTTAGAATCGAGATCGAGTTGACAAATTGCCAAACTAGAAAAATAGACTAATAATGAATAATTACATTAATAATACGAGCTTCTTCTAAAGATGTGAGATTTACTGTTTAAGCTCATAAAAACATAGAACTAATAATACTTTCAACTTTTTTTAGAACAAATCATTTACAATAATAAGAATTTAACAACTGAAATGGGAAACATAGTTAGGCATCTTCTCAAATCAAACCTCGATAAAAAGGTTAATAGAATAGGAAAAATTCTTTAATGAATCAAAAAGAGTAAGTTTTGGGTTAATATTAAGGGTAAATCAAGAAACGATTAATTAGGATCAAATGGGTTCACTAGGGGTTAATTGTGGAGGTAAGCCTTTTGGGAAGTAAGTGGGTTAAATCCTAGGTGCCTTTATCATCTCAGTATATCAAATCAAAAAATGTGGTCTCGACATGTATAATCGAAGCAAGTTATAGAATAACAGATCAATATTAACTCACTCAAAGTAACAATAAAAGTTAGCACAAAAGAATGTATGCTCTAAAAGCTTAAAATCTCACAGAAATTATTGGTTTTAGATGTCAACCTTGTGAACTTCAAACTTCAAGATAATACCTAAACTTGGGAAAACAACCTAGCAAATTTTTTAATTTTCAAAAATCAACTTATCAAGCTTGATTCTCTAAAGCCTTCAAGTTTAAACAATCAATGCACAACTATCTATGTTTTAATTCAAGACATATCAATAAAAATCATAAATCAACCAGAAATTGTTCAACAAAATTCAAGCATTTGAGAATAATGCAAAAAGTTAGGGCTTAAAATTCACCCCCACACTTAAGATGTACATTGCCCTCAATGTACAAAGATAGATATTCTAGAGATTAATAGCATTAAATTAAGATAGAAAGGGAGAGGGAAAACTTCCTGAATTTTGGATGGATTCCTTAAGTTGGAAGTGTAGAAACTTGATTCGGAGGTGTAGGATAAGTCAGAGGAGGCGTCTCTGGTGGTGGTATGGTGGCCGCCAACAATCACTGCGCTAGATGAAGAAATTGGGTAACTCGTGAAGAATTAGCCAGGAAATAATAAGAATAATTCAAAATATACTAATTATCTATTTAAAGACAAGAAAGATAAAGAGCAAGAGTGTAAAAATTAAAAGAAAATTAAAAGAAAAGATCAATGGACTTAAAAGTCCTTATCGTTAGATGGTTCGCGAGGTGGGGGTGATTTCTATGGTCGTGGTGTGGTGATTCCGTAACAGCCTTTTGAACCTAAATGATAAAAATTAAAATATAATAATATAAATTAAGCATAAGAAAGAAAAAGGGAAGGAAAATAAAGGAGAAGAGAAAAGAAAAAGAAAAATTAAATGGACTCAAATGTCCTTGGCTTGTCGGTTAAATGAAGCGGCCGGCATGAACTCATGTCGGTTAGTCTCGTACGGGGAGACTGTGCTAGGGTCCTTTCGCTTCTTCGACATGGGAATGGTTTTGTTGGCCTTGCCTTTGGGCATTGAGTGGTAGTGGTAAGGATGGTGAAAAAAGAAGGAAAACTATGGTGGCTAGGGTTGAGAGGAAAGGGGTTTGGTGGAGAAAATGAGTAGAAAATGGGGATTATATAGAAATAGAGATCTGGTGGCTTCCCACGCCCGTGTTGGGTCACACGATCGTGTTGTGCTTCTTTCGTTTCTCTCACGCCCGTGTAGTGTCACCAAGCCCATGTTGATAAATAGTATCGACCACGGCTGTATCGCACAGCCGTGGCATTTTATCGCCCCCCTTGGTTTGAAGATTTTTCGTCCTTGATTTGTACTATCTCTGCCACACCGGTGTGAAAATTTGCAGTGTCCACATGGCCACGGCCACGCCCGTGTGTAAGGTTGTGTGGTAGGGAAGCCTATGTTTCATTAATTTGGTTAGTTTGTAGTTAGATGCTAAAAGTAAAAATAAAAATAAAAATAAGAAAACTAATGGGGTTAGTGTTTGGGTTGCCTCCCGAGAAGCGCTCGTTTAAAGTCTTAAGCTAGACTTACCTCTCATTCGCACATTTATGGTGGTTTGAGGAGTTGAAACTCCTCACTCCTGCTATCAGTTCTATGATTACTATATAGTTCTAGTCGAGTAGTGTTTACCTTAAAAGTGCCGAACTTGGGATTAGTTACCTCGACTGTTCTATATGGAAAGATATTCAGTACCTCAAAAGGGATTTCTTCGTTTGTATCAAGGTCTGAAGTGGCGATCCGATGGTCTATTTTATTCAACAATACATGATCTCCGATCTTAAATTTGTTTGGCTCATCCTTAAGTTTGACATGGTTTTGCTTTGGTTCTGCTTCGTGTGTTCCTAATTTCTCCTTGAAATGTGTTTTCCACTGGTCTAGTTCATCGATCTGAAGCCTTCGTTCCTTATGAGTTATTTCCTTGTTGGCATGAGGTCTAGTGTATGGCTCAGTTGTGTAATTTCATGGTGCTTCCTGAAAAGAAGGTTGAACCGAATGGTTATCAATAGAATTTATGTTATCACCTTTATTACTTGATGTCCTGACCGAGTTAAGAGCCTGAAGAGTGATTGTCTCGTAACCTACACGAAGTATAAGTTCACCTGTACCAACATAAATTTTAGTCCTAGCAGTTGCTAACAAGGGTCTTCATAAAATTAAAGGGATATTATTGTCCTCATCCATGTCTAAAACGACAAAGTCTACTGAGAATACAAATTTATCAATTTTTACTAGAACATCTTCGATTATACCCCTAGGAATTCTAACAGTTTTATCAACTAATTGAATCCTCATCCTAGTTTGTTTGGGTTTCCCTAGACCTAGCTGTTTAAACATTTTATAAGGCATAACATTTATGCTTGCCCCTGAATCGGCTAAAGCATTATTAACTGATAAACTACCAATTAAGCATGGAATTGTAAAACTCCCTGGATCTTTTAATTTTTGTGGTAGTTTATTTTGCAGAATTGCTGAGCACACTACGTTTAGCTCCACATGCGACTCCTCGTCTAACTTCCGTTTGTTTGTTAAAACCTCTTTTAAAAATATTCTTGAATCTGGCATCTACGAAAGAGCTTCAAGAAACGGTAAGTTAATATGTAATTTCTTTAAAACTTTAATAAATTTACCGAATTGTTCATCCGTGTGGTCTTTCTTCATCGTATTGGGGTATGGCATGCGAGGTTGCTACTCTGTGATTACCGGTTTTTGTTTATTATGGCTTACCTCAACCTTACCTTCCTCTACCACATTTTCTTGCCTCACTTTTGGTTCATCTAACCCTTCACTATCGCAAGCCGTTATTGCTTGAAGTTGCACCTTCGGGTTAGTTTCAATGTTGCTTGGCAGGCTTCCTTGTGATCATTTAGAGAACTACTTAGCAAGCTGCCCTAATTGGTTCTTGATCCCTTGAATCGATGCTTGTTAATTTTTTAATGCTATCTCAGTGTTTTGGAAACGGGTTTCTGACACCTCTATGAATTTTGTCAGCATCTCTTCAAGGTTCAGTTTCTTTTCTTGTGGGTAGGGTTGCTGTTGAAAGTCTGGGAGGGGTTGTTATCTTTGATTTCCTTGACCACCCAATGAGAAATTGGGGTGGTTCCTCCAACCTGGATTGTAAGTATTACTATAAGGCTTATTTTGAGGTCTGGAATTATTACCCATATAGTGAACTTGCTCGTTTTTAGGGCTCGGGTTGTAAGGCGGATATTCTATGGTGTTCATCCCTCCTCCATTCGTATCGCACTGCGTAACTATATGTACCTGCGAAGAACCACATAAACCATCAATTTTCTTACTTAACAATTCTACCTGGTTTGATAGCATCGTCACTGCGTCGAGGTTGAAAACACTGGTGGCTTTTATTGGCTTTATCCTCGTGACTCGCCACTGATAGTTATTTAGTGAAATCTCCTCTATAAACTCATAAGTCGCTTCAGCAGTCTTGTTATTCAGGGTTCCATCGGCGGCTGAATCGATCAACTGCCTAGTTGAGGGGTTCACACCGATGTAAAAGGTTTAGATCTATAGCCATAAGGGTAACCCATGGTGAGGGCACCTCCTTAATAGATCCTTGTATCTCTCCCATGCATCGTAAAGCGTCTCTAAATCCATCTGCACAAAAGAAGAGATATCGTTCCTCAACTTGGCCATTTTAGCCGGCGGAAAATATTTTAACAAAAAATTTTCAGTCATTTGTTCCCATGTAGTGAGTAATCCTCGTGGTAACGAGTTCAACCACTGTTTAGCTTTGTTCCTTAACAAAAAGGGAAACAACCGAAGACGAATGGCATCATCTGAAACGCCATTTATTTTGAAAGTATCGCAAAATTTTAGGAAGTTCGCCAAGTGATTGTTTGGATCTTCATCCTGCAAATCATCAAACTGAACAAATTACTGTATCATCTGAGTTGTGTTAGGTTTCAGTTCGAAATTATTTGCAGCAATAGCAGGTCTAACAATACTTGATTCAGTTCCTGTTAAATTAGGTTTAGCATAATCATACATAGTATGAGGAGCAGGATTTTGATTCACCAGGTTTGCGGCAACCATAGGAGGTAGCGGATTATTATCAACCATCTCTTTGGTAGTATTGGTATCATCCTCTTACTCTTCTTCTATGTATTGTAAGCTTCACCTTATTTCTCTTCTGTTTCTGCGAACGGTACCTTTTATATCGCTGTCAAAAATCAAGGGTCCTATTAGAACCTTCTAGTCATAAACTAGAAAAAACCTATTAGAACCAAAATAAAAGAGAGATCAGAAAACTAAAAATAAAAATTAGAAATAAATAAATAAATAAATAAAAGAAAAATAACTAAAGTAATAAAAATTGAGCATTCCTAATATTTCAGTTCCCCGACAACAGCGCCAAAAACTTGATCGTGTGTTTGAGAGTTTTAATATTTATATAATGAATGATCGAGCTTAGAAACTAACTATCACCACGATTGAGGCAAGCGCACCTATCGAACAGTAGTATAGCTTAGTGGCAAGACTGGAATGTCGAACCCAAGGGAACCAAAAGTACTAGTACTGACTTTCTTTCTATTATTTAGCCTAACATAAAAGGGGTTTAATGTTTATCTAACTAATTACTAACCTAAAGATGCCAAGACACAGAGAATGAATTGGGAAAATACTTCTGAGAAAACCAATTGATTAAGACAATACCCGAGGAAGAATCCACCTAAACTTCACTTGTTATTTAACTTTAAACCAGACGATTTATTCGCTTGACTTGATCTGTAGGATTCCCTAATTTATATTCATAACTCTCTCGAGGCTACTAACATCTAACCCTAGGTTTATTAATTGAAATCTCTTTCTAATTAAAACCTCTAGTGTTGCATTAACTCGATCTATGGACTCCCATATTAGGTTTGACCCTAATCCAGAAAATTTTCGTTGTCCTATCTCTAAGAGTGCGATCAACTCCGGTTAACTGGCTTGACCCTAGTCAGTCTTGAGTGTGATCCCGCCTTTTGAGATGGATCAACTGGCTTTTTTTGAGTAATTCCCTAATTTCAGCTCTCTCTGGCTTTGCTCCTGTCAAAAGCCCTAACAGAGGCCTTCTGTCGAACTCCCTTTTTATGTTGCCCTCTAGGGTGTTTATATAAGCTTTCGGGATGCCTTACTTGGCCCACAAGTATCCTAATCCGAGTGGCATTAAAATAGATTACGGCAGGGACACGCCCGTGGGAATCGAGCCCTGGGCCGTGTTCGATTCTGCTAAAGTGACACGATCGTCTGGCGAACTCCAGGCCGTGTGGATTTCTTACTTTGGCCCATTTTTTCTATTTTTGGCCCGTTTCTCATTCTTTTCATCCTCCTATGCTCTCCTAAGTATAAAACATGAAATTAAAGGATTAGGAGCATCAAATTCCACAATTCAAGGAATAAATCATCCAAAAGTATGCCAAATGTGGGATTAAAATATGTACATATTACGATTTATCAGTAACAGACCCAATAATGTCTTCTTCTACGTTTATCGTTATCAATCGGCCTTATGTTACCAATTTTAGCTTTTGGTACAGTGATGATGGTACCACCCCTACTGAATGAATCCAAGGCCTCCCCAATGGGTAATTGTAAGAAGGCTTGATGTCCATCACTAAAAAGTGTACCTCGTATATGTTTGGACCGATCAAGAGAGGTATCTCAATCCTTCCCATTACCTTCCTTTCGGTGCCATCGAATGCTCTCACTATGTTTTGGCATGTATTCATGTGAGAGTTGTCCACAGGCAACCTGTTCAATGTGGACAAAAGCAATAAATTCAGTGTCGATCCATTGTCAATCAGTACCCCTGGTAATGTATACCCCTTGTAGTGGGTGGTGATGTGCAAAGCGTTGGTGGATCCCATGCCCCCCGGTGGTATTTCATCGTCATTGAAAAAGATGTTATTATCAGTGCTTATGTTATTAACGAGACTATCTAGCTTGTTTACTGAAATATCATTAGCAACATAAGTTTCGTTTAACACCTTCATTAGCGCGTTATGGTGTGTCTCCGAGCCGAAGAGTAAAGCCAGTATCGATACGTGAGCTGGCTACTTGTGTAGTTGTTCCACGACACTATACTCGCTGTGTTTTAGGAATTTCAAGAATTCCTTAGCTTCTTTCTCATTTACCAGCTCATTAACAGGTAGTTTTGGCTTTTCTTTCATTTGTTCGATTGCCAAGGATTTTCCTTTAACAAGTTAGGCTTTTGTATTTAGAGTATCATAGCGCCTTTTGATGCACGTGTAGAAATCCATGTCTAGACCTTCTTCTGATGCGTTAACCGAGTTTTCCTCTCTCGGGATTGTCACATTGCAGTCATAGTTTCAAGGTACCCTTTTACTGTCTTTATAAAGAAAAATAACGGGTTTCTGGATTACGACTCTTGGTGCAATTTGTGCTTCGACTTCATTGATCTTTGGTCGTGTGATGATTACCACCGAACGATTGGCCCCATAGACTTTTTTTGTCGACCCTCCTTCTAAGGAGCACACTTCTTCTTCTTCGATATACTTAAAGAACTCTTACTCCTTGTTGTCCATTAGACCCTGTACTAAGGCCCTGAATTCACTACATTTCTAAATCTCATGATCTTCATCATCATGAAACTCACAATAATTCCTTGCTTCTCGGGACCTGTTCCTCGAGTCTTGTGTGATTAGCCCCCTTTCCACCATTTTCTTCCAAACTTCTCTCAACGGGGTTTTCACCTCTGCAATATACATCTTGATTTTCTTCCTCGCATTTTCGACTATCGAATTTACCCCCTTATCAGCATGGTTGGGTAATGGATTTTCTGGACCAGATGGATTATCAAATTTTTCAATGCCCATTTTGATGAGCCTTTTGACTAACTTTTTGAAAGTGGTGTAGTTTTCTATCTAGTATCCCGTAACTCCTGCATGGTATTCGCACTGGGATTTTGTATCATACCACTTAGGGTACGGGGGTTGCATTGGCTTTAGGTAGAAAGGGGACACAACATGTGCATCAAATAAATTTTGGTACAACTCCCTATATGTCATTAGAATGGGCGTAAACTGGAGTCTCTCTATGTTTTGCCTTGTGTTGGACTCTTAACTTGGCAGGCCTTGATGACCAGTGGTTATCATCCTCGATTGGCTCACAGTAATTGGCTTTGAGAAACCTGTGCTCACATTATTCACCTCACTTTCCTTTGTTCTTGGGGCTGATCTCTTTGTGCTTTTCCCGGCCTCTATTTTCCTGAACCTTATGGCATTTTTTATCATTTCGCCAGCTATCACTATATCCGAGAAACTCTTAGTTGCGCTTCCAAGTATGTAATTAATGAATAGAGCCTTTAGGGTATTAATGAAGAGCATTGTTGTTTCTTTTTCAATCAGAGGTGGTTGTACTTGTGTGGCGACCTCCCTCCACCTTTGAGCATATCGCCTGAAGCTTTCATTTGGCTTTTTCTCCATGTTCTGTAGTGTGATTCTGTCAAGTGCCATATCTGTCACATGGCCATATTGTTTCATGAAGGCCTGTGCCAAGTCCTTCCACAAATTAACCTGGGCACGACTTAGCTGATTATACCATTTAGCAGCGGCCCAGTCAAGCTGTCCTAGAAACAGTGAATCAATAACTGATCATTACTGATATATCCAGTCATCTTCTGACAGAACATTGTAATATGAACCTCAGGGCAGCTGCTCCCATTATATTTTTTGAATTCTGGCATTTTCAACTTCGGAGGGAGCACTAGATCTGGGACCAGGCTTAATTCCTTAGCGTCAAGTCCACTATGGTAATCAGCACTCTCCAACGCTTTGAATTTCTCCTCTAGCCATTTGCATCTGTCTTCCAGTTGCTTTGGGAGTTCCACTCTCGCTTTTTCCATCTCTGCTATATCATCAAGGTTGGGTACAACGGATTTTCTTGGGATTGTCTTGAGGTTGGAGCTCGAACCATTGGGAAGTTCACCTCTTTGAGGTACCACCGATATTGAGGTCTGATGTTGACGGACACCCTTTGTGGATATGTGTTTGGTTTTACTTGGATGTTTGTTGGGGTAAAGCCCGGAGGATAAGCAGGGTTCTCGTTATCATCTCTGGTATTGACCAAAGGACTTTTTCCTTTTTTTAACCCTCCAGTTAGCAACTGAGTTAGTTGGCTCATCATATCCTGTTGGATTTTGGCTAATTGTTCTTGCATCTGTACTTGTAGTTGATCCTACATCTCTTTTTGTATTTGTTCCAATATTTCCAACCTTTGGTGCATGGATTTAGTTTTTCCTCGTGTACCGTAACGATGTTCCAGGCTAACTGTCATAATTTTAGGGTTTTATTTGTGAGATTTAATGCACATTATGCAATGTAATGCTGATGCATAAAATGTATGCAACAAAAAGGCGTTGATTCTGATTCAACTTCATTAGAATAACTTTTCTAGAAAATAAATTTATTTACATAAAATGAATTACATATAAGGCCTCGCCCTAATACTTAAGACCTTGAACTTCCTAAGAAGCCAAGGTAACTCTCGACCTCGATCTGACTCTGACTCGTACTTTAAACCTAGTACATCAGCCTGGACTGCTAATGTTTGTAAGTGATCCGCCACCTCTAGCACTTGAACTAGGGCTGCACCCATGACGTAATCCCTATCCCTGACCTGATCTTGTGATTCATAAAGCTGCTCCTTTCACCGCTCGTTATTCGCCTCAAGGAGTTCCCCCTGAAGTTCACAGTTTTGCAGCGCGGTTTCAAGTTCTTCTATCTTCCCTTTTAGTTCTTCAATTTTGCTCAGATTAGCCTTCAACTCAATTGCAAGGTTACGACTACGATACTGATACAAGGATCTTTCTAACTCTGACACCCGTGTCTTTAATCCCTCCTTCTCATTTTGACTTTCTACTAAACTTTTTTTTAGAGTATCTTCTCGAGATTGAGCATCTCAGGATTTCTTTTCTCATTGGTTGGTTCTGCTTTTTTCCTCTTTAATTTCTTGTCGTCATTGTTATAACGTTTTTTTCCAAACCAGCGGTTCTCATTGACCTCTACAACTTCTTGTAGACTATTTTCAAACTGTCCAGATCCTCTTCAGCCTTGTTCTTTCCTTTCCTCAGCTTTTCGGCTTCCAGTTTCTGGACATCGACATCCAGTCCTAGCTGCATTTTCTCCTCTTCCAATTGCTCTATTCTTTTTACTAGCTCCGAACTCTTACTCTCAAAATCCTGTTTGATGATATCTAGTTCAGATGGGATCACCTGCAAGTGTTCTACCATTGACCGGGTGTTTTCTTGGTCTGACGTAGGGATGTTGTTATTGATTCTCTGACTCCACCACTGGTCATTCTCAGGGGTTGTCATCGGGTTGGCAGTAAACCTTTTTATTCTATGAGTTCGATTCCAGGTGTTCGATATTTCACGAACTTTCTTTTTATAATTATCTTCTTTATACACAAATTCGCACTGAGCTAAACCCTGTGTTGCTGGCATAAACTATCTCGATCTGTACTATCTCAATACGAGTAAAGGAGCGTACCCAACAACTCCCCATATTCCAAGCAGGGGAACCCAATCAAAATCTCCACACCGATATAAGATCTCGTCAGGAACCATCCAAAAGGCTCTCCATTCTACGTCTTCTTCTTGCAGATTTTGTAGAATCACCATCCATTTTTCTTCCGTAGTATTGTCTTGTCTTGGCGTAGCAACTAACTCCGTCAACGGAGAATAGTTTTCGGAGAAAATTTGATATGAGACCTTTTCTATTTTCAAAAAATGGCTGTGGAACCACGTTAGCAAGAGTTGTGCACATCCAATGAATCTCCCTTCGCCCGCTCTTCGGCATGCGGTCAGTGACCTGAAGGTTTTAGCCAGAATTGTAGGAACCAGTGTGACCCTTTTGTCAAGTCCGTCAAAGAGATCCTATATTGCCTCATCTACATGCCCCAAGGCCGTGGGAAAAATTACCAATCCATAAATGATAAACCCGAAGACATCAACCCTTTTCCTCACATCGGGATATACAAGGATTAAATCTCTCAAATTTCTCCAAGAGATGCACTTACAATCTCTTTTTTTCATGATCTGAGCTGTAATCCACTGCTCGCTCATCCCTGTAACGTTCATCAGCATTTTTAAGAATGTCGGCACATTAGCAGCTCTCGAATAAGCCTTGTTAATTTAAATCTTCGGGCAACAGAGCAAGGCTGTGTACTCTTCTATAGCAGGTACCAAATCCACTTTCTCGAAAGTAAAGCAACTATAAGTGATGAACCGTAAAAGTAACATATTTTAATCCCACATTTATTATGCTTTTTGAAGATTTAAGCCTTGTTTTATATAAAAAGGTGCTTTTAATCCTTTCTTTTCATGTCTTATACCCAGGAAAGCACTAGAGGATGAAAAGAACACAAAACGGGCCTAAAACGTAGCAAATGGGCCTTTTCACGAAATCGACACGACCTGGGCTAAGGACCACACGGTCGTGCCATGCCAGTCATCAAGAACACGACCTGATCTCGACTCACACGGCCGTGCTTCATTAAAGAAATCCGAACTGAGTTTTTCTTCAAAGTTATTTTTCTATTCGTCTTTTTGTCTTTGTGTCCTTAGTTTAGTCTTCGTCAAAAGCAACTTCACTCTAATTTTAAGGCTAAATAATAAAAAAAAGTTAGTATTAGTACTTTTAGTTCCTTTGGGTTCGATATCCGGTCTTACCTAAGCTATACTACTGTTCGATAGGTACACTTGCCTTTAATCGTTGTCAGAGTTAGTTTTCAGGTTTTGATCATTTTTTGATAAATTTTAAAACTCTAATTTACAATAATCAAGTTTTTAGCGCCGTTGCCTGGGAACTAAAATATTAAGAAAGTTCTATTTTTAGTACTTTAGCTATTATTTTATTTGCAATTTATTTCTTTTGTTTCTTAGGTTAAATTTTAAATTTTTTCTAATTTTTATTTCTTTCTCTTTTCTAGGTACCTCTAGTATGACTAGAAGGAATCCAAGAGGACCTTTGGTATACGATAGTGATATCGAAGCAACCGCTCGTAGGAATCGCAGGGAAACCAAGTGAGCCCTAGATTACATAGAAAGAGAGGAAGAAAACAGATCCAATCCTACTGAAGGGATGGACGAAAACGACCCACCACAACGCGATGTGGGAGATCAAAATGCTCCACGTACAATGTTTAATTATGCGAAACCGCACTTGACAGGAGCAGAATCTAGTATTGTTAGGCCTGCTATATCTGCTAACAATTTTGAATTAAAGCCTAACACAATACAAATGATTCAACAGTTTGTTCAATTTGATGGTTTGTAGGATGAAGATCCAAACATGCATATAGCTAACTTTTTAGAGTTCTGTGATACCTTCAAAATAAATGGCGTTTTTGATGATGGCATACGTCTTCGGTTATTCCCTTTTTTCATTAAAAAATAAAGCCAAACAGTGGTTAAACTCGTTACAACGAGGGTCAATCACTACATGGGATCAAATGACCGAAACGTTTTCATGAAATATTTCTCACCGGCCAAAACGGCCAAATTATGGAATGATATTTCTTCTTTTGTGCAGATGGATGTAGAGACATTATACGACGCATGGGAGAGATACAAATATCTTTTGAGAAGGTGTCCACACCATGGTTTACCCTTGTGGCTACAAGTCCAAACATTCTATAACGGTGTAAACCCCTCAACGAGGCAACTAATCGACTCAGCCGCCGGTGGAACCCTGAACAACAAAACTCCTGAAGCAGCATACGATTTATGGAGGAGATGTCATTAAATAATTATCAATGGCAAGCTTCCAGAACTAAGCCGACAGAATCGGCAGGAGTTTACAATGTTGACGCCATGACCATGCTATCAACGCAGCTAGAGATGATGAATAAAAAGCTTGATAGTTTGTGTTCTTCACAGATACATCCAAATATCATGCGATCGCGCTAGTGGTGGAACTGTGGCGAATCCTGAGTACCCACCCTACCAACCAGGAGCAGAAGATGAACAGATGAACTATATAGGTAATAATTTTCGATCTAATAATAATCCTTATAGTAACACTTACAATCCAGGTTGGAGGAACCACCCAAATTTTTCATGGGGAGGACAAGGCAATCAAGAAAATCAAAAGCAACAACCTCCTCATCCACAAGAGAAGAAACTAATACACGAAAGGGAATCAGCAACCACATATAAACGCCTGCAAAATATTGAGGGAACCCTTAAAGATCAACAAGCATCACTTGAAAAATTCACCGAGACATTTTGGGAATTCACTAAGACAATTGGAATGCTTACCAAAATAATTGGTGAACCACGTACAAAAAATTTTCCTAAGGGGACAGAATAGGTAAGAGCAATCACACTAAGAAGTGGAAGAGAATTGAGCGAACTGAAGAAACACTCCCCAACAGACAGTAACAAAGCAAACGATAAGGGAATTGAGGATGTGACTCCATTATGTAATGAAAACAAGCCATCACTCCTATACCTGGCAAAGTTAAAGAAAGAACGAATAGATGCACAATTCGGTACGTTTCTTGAACTTTTTAAACAAATACATATTAACTTACCTTTTGTTGAAGCTATTTCACTGATGCCGAAGTACGCAAAATTCTTAAAGGAACTCCTGACGAATAAACGAAAATTTGAAGAGGTGTCAACAGTGGAACTTAATGAAGAATGCTCAGCCATCCTCCAAAACAAGCTACCAACCAAGTTAAAAGACCCAGGAAGTTTTACTATTCCTTGCCTAATTGGTAGTTTAAATGTTAGGAAAGCATTAGCTGATCTAGGCGCCAGTATAAATTTAATACCTTATAAAATGCTTAAACAAGTAGATCTTGGGGAACCAACACCCACTAGGATGAGTATTCAGTTAGCAGACAGATCCATTAAATATCCTAGAGGAGTCATCGAAGATATTTTGGTCAAAATTGATAAATTTATTTTCCCTGTTGACTTCGTTGTATTAGACATGGATGAAGACATTAATGTTCCCTTAATATTAGGACGTCCTTTTTTAGCCACTGCTAGGGCTGTTATTGATGTAGGAGATGGTAAACTCGCATTAAGGATAGGAGATGAAGAAATTATTTTCCAAATTTATGATGCCATGCGATATTCTAAAGAGCAAGATGATTCCTGTTATTTTGTTGATACTACTGATCATATCATTCAAAATTCATTATAGGATATCATACATGACGACACTATGGACCTGTGTCTAACTCAAGAAGACGGGGAAGAAGATGAAGACGATGAGATGAATTGGAAAACTTCGCCATCCAAACAAATGAAAAAAGAAAGCACTGACAATGATGAGGAAACAAAAGAAAAGCCCTCCATCGAAGAGCCACCCAAATTGGAATTGAAACAGTTATCAAAACATTTAGAATACGCATTCCTTGGAGACAATTTTACATTACCGGTAATCATATCGGTAGAACTAGAACCTGAGGAAAAAGAGGAGCTGATAAAGGTGCTAAAGGAGCACAAAAAAGCCATAGCATGAAAAATTTTTGACATCAAGGGAATATGCCCCGCGTTCTGCACCCATAAAATTTTAATGGACAAAGAATACAAGCCTTGTGTGCAACTTCAGAGGCGGCTAAATCCCAACATGAAGGAAGTGGTCAAAGCTGAGGTCATAAAACTCCTAGATGCAGGAATAATTTATCCTATCTCTGACAGCACTTGGATAAGTCCTGTACAGGTAGCTCCAAAGAAAGGGGGAATGACGGTAGTGCCCAATGAAAAAAATGAGTTGATTCTTACAAGGATAGTCACAGGCCGGAGAGTGTGCATAAATTATAGAAAGTTGAATGATGCCACCAAAAAAGATCACTTCCCTCTACCTTTCATAGATCAAATGTTGGAAAGATTATCCGGGCATATGTACTACTGTTTTTTGGATGGACTCTCCGGCTACTTTCAAATCCCCATAGCTCCTGAAGATCAAGAAAAGACAACATTCACATGCCCATACGGTATGTTTGCTTATCGTAGAATGCCTTTTGGATTATGTAATGCTCCTGCTACTTTTCTGCGTTGCATGTTAGCAATCTCTGATGAACTCGTGGAAGACATCATGGAGGTAGTTATGGATGACTTCTCGGTATTCGGTAATTCTTTCCATCTTTGCCTTAAAAATTTAAAACGAGTGTTAATGAGATGTGAGGAAACAAACCTCGTTTTAAAATGGGAAAAATGTCACTTTATGGTGAGAGAAGGGATTATGTTAGGACACAAAATTTCTAGTAAAGGGATCGAGGTAGATAAAGTAAAGGTCGAAGCTATAGAAAAACTACCCCCTAGTTCTGTCAAAGCCATCAGAAGCTTTTTAGGACATGCAGGGTTCTATAGAAGATTTATTAAAGATTTTTCTAAAATAGCTAAGCCTTTGACAAAATTACTAGAAAAAGATGTTCTTTTTTATTTCAATCATGAATGTTTTGTTGCATTTAATATCCTTAAAGATAAACTAATAAATGCGCCAATTATTATTGCACCTGATTGGAACTTACCCTTTGAACTGATATATGATGCAAGTGATTTTGCAGTAGGTGCAGTTTTGGGACAACGAAGAGACAAGCACTTTCAGCCAATTTACTACGCTAGTAGAACACTAACACCCGCACAAGAAAACTACACCACTACAGAAAAAGAACTGTTAGCTGTAGTTTTTGCTTTTGATAAATTTAGATAGTATCTAATAATGTCCAAAGTTTTCGTTTACACTGATCACTCAGCTATTCGTTATCTTTTAAACAAACCTTATGCTAAACCCAGGCTCATACGATGGATTTTACTCTTACAGGAATTAGACGTGGAAATATAAGATAAAAGGGGAGCTGAAAATCTTGCAGCAAATCACCTTTTTAGGCTTGAAAATCCACACACTAAAGAGCTCAACGAAGGTGAAATAAATGACTTGTTCCCCGAGGAACAACTCTTTTCTGTAACACATTCTGAAATACCATGGCTTGTGAATATTGCGAATTATTTAGCAGCTCACATCTTGCCAAGAAAATTAACACATCACCAAAAGAAGCGATTCTTTGGTGATGTGAAAAATCATTTTTGGGAAGAACCCTTTCTTTTCCGTATTTGTGCAGATCAGGTCATTCGAAGATGCGTTACAAAGACAGAAGCAAATAAGATCTTGGAACATTGTCATTCGGGACCATCAGGAGGACACTATAATGGTATCAAGACGGCACACAAAATACTCGAATCAGGTTTCTTCTGGCCCACTCTATTTAAAGATGCCAACACGTACGTTATCTCATGTGATAGATGCCAACGAACAAGTAATATCTCTAAACGTGATGAAATGCCCTAAACATATATGCTATCATGTGACATATTTGATGTATGGGGTATTGATTTCATGGGACCATTCCCTAATTCATTTGGAAACAAGTTCATCCTAGTAGCAGTCGATTACGTGTCAAAATGGGTAGAAGCAGAAGCTTTACCTACCAATGATGCTAGGGTAGTAATCAAATTTCTCAAGAAACTCTTTTCTCGATTTGGCACACCGAGAGCAATCATTACCAATAGGGGTATGCACTTCTGCAATACCCAGTTTGAAAAAGTTCTAAAAAAATATGGCGTATATCACAAGACAGCAACACCATATCATCCTCAAACCAGTGGGCAAGTTGAGGTGGCAAACCAAGAACTTAAGCGCATTCTAGAAAAAAACCATTGAAACAAATAGAAAAGACTGGGCATTAAAAGTAGATGACGTGTTATGGGCCTATAGAACAGCTTTTAAAACACCTTTAGGAACATCCCCATATAAGCTTGTATATGGGAAAAGCTGTTATTTACCGTTTGAATTAGAACACAAAGCTTTTTGGGTAATAAAATTTTTTAATACTGATCTCAAAATTACAGGAAAGAGAAGAATGGAACAGATGAACGAGCTGGATGAATGGAGAACGGAAGCCTACAAGAATTCAAAACTATACAAGGAAGCAACGAAGCGACGCCATGATGCTCATCTCAAAAGATCGAGACAATTCAAAGTAGGAGATCTGGTTCTATTATACAATTCAAGGCTTAAATTATTCCCAGGAAAACTAAAGTCAAGATGGTCGGGCCAATTCATGATCAAAATGATTTTTCCGTATGGCACCGTCGGGGTAACCCACCCCACTAAAGGCACTTTCAAGGTAAATGGACACCGACTTAAAATCTATAATGGTGCAGATTTAGGCGATATGAGAGAGGAGCTTATGCTCCATGAACCTTCTTTCAGAACCGAAAATAGGGAAAGTCTAGCTTAAGACAATAAACAAGCGCTTCTCGGGAGGCAACCCGTGCACTAACATACTAACATTGTTTTTATTTTCCTAACATCGCATTAAAATGCAGGATTTTACACACGCCCTTGAACACGGCCGTGTCACGGGCCGTGGAGAAAACAGGGGAAGGCACACGGGTATGCCAAGCACTGTGCCTAAACAGGGTAGAAATTTTTATTCCGGCAACACAGGCTGCACCACCAGAACACAGCCATGCCACATAACCGTGTGAAATTACTGAGGTTACTGACTTATAACACATGGGCACCACACGGCTGTGCCACAAAACCGTGTAAAATTTCTAAGGTTACTGACTTGTTATACACGAGCTAAACACGACCGTGGGATCTCACCGTGCCTACCATTTACCTTATCAAGCACGGGCGTGCCAATATACACACGGCCATGCCAAATCCTGAAGGCGCCTTATCCTGAAAAAACGCGAAAAACACGGGCGAATTCAAAATGACACAGGCGTGTCGACAGACCGTTCCCCCTCCCTATAAATAAAAACTAACCGTCATTTTCCCCAAAAAACAAACCCTAAAATCAAAATTTTCACTCCCAAACCTTAAAATCCGGCCACTCAACCACCCTACACCATTCCCACCACCGTTTCCCCTCAAAATTCTCAGTCCAACCACCCACACGGCCACAACACAACCGTGCGCCCAAGCCCCACGCCCTTAACAGCGCAATGCCCACGCCACAAACCCAGCAACACCACTGTGCGCGCCGCCCGTGCCCGTCATTCACCACCATTGCTGGTTCATTTTTTTCTTAAAGTCTTCCTCCCATTCTTGCATATTTATCCTTTATGTCATTTTGTGTTTAAAAATTTGATTAATATTGTTTAGTTTAGTCTATTTCTTGCTTAGTTTACACATATTCTTTGTTTAGTTCATTTTTTTTTAATTTTTTCTTTGTCTTTACTTTTACTTTATTTTGCTTATGTAATTTCTAATTGCAAGATTTTCAATGTTTGATTCATCTTTTGATTAATGCATGTTGGAATTGTTTGTTGCATGATTATTAACTTAATGCTTTGATATTGATAAAATGCAATTAGGAAGTTTTGCAATATATTGGTTGAACTAGAAAATTTTGCATTTGATTTGCAGGAATATGTCGTCGCACGAATTAAAATAGCCGTCCTAAGCAAGAAACGTAAAGGACCCGGATCCTCTTCGGTAAGCGCCGAACTTCGACACCCATTTCTCCGTTTTCCACAAGCCCCGCAGGAGGACCGATACAAAGCCATGAGGGATAGGCCAATAGGCACTGGACGCCGAATTGATTGGGAAGCAGTCGGACAAGTAGTGCTCGCTACTAATATCAAAGCCCTACTGTCGACTGACCATGAGAAACCTTCTTCGCAATTAATGAGCCTACATACCTCGAGCTTACACTTGAGTTCTGCTCCACATTCATGCTACAAACGGTGATGGCTAAATTCGACGATCCAGGCACCATACAATTCCGTCTCAGGGGCGAGGTACATCGATTGAGCTTACCCCAATTCGGAGCAGCCCTTGGGCTCTACACAGCGGAATTCATCGTGAAAAACCCGCTATCAGGTCTAAACCGAGAACCTCACAGCCTTCCGTATGACTACTGGCTCAACCTCAAACCAACGACGACCATCTACAACCCCAGTAAATCTAAAGCGACAGCCCTTCCTCCAGCCTTACGGTACATTCTCGCCATACTCGCGCATACCATCACAGGTCGAAAGGAGAGCACCGGCGTCGTCAACAAACACAACATTTACTTTCTGTCCTGCATGTCTTAAGGACATGTGTTCGACTTGTCATACTTCATTGCATGCGTGATGCAGCATCAAACTGAAGCCCACAGGAAGGGAATTATGTCAATGGGACCATACATTACGAGGTTAGCTCGGCACTTCAACCTCCTCAACTCCGACGAGCAGATCACCTCCCTCACACTGATGGGGAACATGGTTCCTCAAGGCATCCAAACCATGCTACACATGAGGATGATAAAACAACGTCGAGGGACCAATCCTCTGCAGTACATACTAAAGTCACCATCCACCGAGGAGGAAGACGAGGACATTCGTGATAATGTCCCACCACCATCAGAGGAGGCAACAAATCCGAGCCAGTATCCACACCGTGCGGCCACATCAGTAGCAGACATCTCTGCTCGACTTGATCGATTCGAGATGCATTTTGTTGAAAACGCTTGGCGCTTTGACGGAATAGAGGCGATGCTCCAACAAATATGTCAGCACCTCAACATTTCGTCATCAGCACCACCACCGGATCCAACAGATGATGAGGGCCTCTGAGTTTTTTTTTTAAATTTGTTTACTTTAATTTTATTTTGACTTCTTCATTTTTAAGATTTTATTTTATGCTGTTTAATTTGAGCTTTTATTACAATTTTTTATCATTGGCTATTCAATTCTTCAAAACATCCCTAACAATCTTTTTCATCGAAAAGATCATTAACAAGTGACTTTGCAGAATAAAACATATATATTCCACCTACACATAAGCACAAATAGGCGAAATGCGAAATGTCACCTGATACCACACACTGTCCACATCCTCAAGGATCTCGTCCGAATATACAGGAAGTAAAACTTTTCCCTCCTATCTTTTTGATTGATCACTAATTGTCATTATTTATCTTTATACATTGAGGGCAATGTACATCTTAAGTGGGGGGTAAATAGTTACACCTAACTTTCTCCATTATTCTCAAATCCCTGATTTAGTCTTGTTCTTAAAGCAAAGTTGTCATATTACTAATTAAGATAGTTGCTAGGTTGTTGACCTAAAATTGAATTCTACCTTGAAATTTGAAATTCATAAGGATGATGTCAAAACACCCATAATTTTTGTGAGATCTTGAGCCTTATAGAGCATATATTCTTTTTCATGCTCACTTTATTATGAGTATGTCAACTATAAACTGTTATTCTAGAACTTGCTTCGTTTATACATGTCGAGACCACAGTTATAATTTGATATATAGAGATGATAAAGGCACCTAGGTCTTAACCAACTAATTCCATTAAACAACCTACCCCTACAATTAACCCCTAGTGAACCCCTTTGATCCTAACAAACCCTTTTTATTGACTCACCACTAATATTAACCCACAGCCTTTGTCTTTGTTATCACCCTTTCTTTTGACTACCCCTTAATTGAGACTTGATTTGATCAGTTACCGAAGTTTATTATTCTTTATTTAGTTTGTTCTAATTAAAAAAAAATTCAGGTTTTTAATATTAGTAGTATGAAAAGTGAGCTTACACAATCAAAGACTATTTTCAAAAAGAAAAGCTCGTATTAGTAAGTTTATTACTTCTTCAGTTGATAGAATTTTGGGAAAGTTTTTAGGGTAGGTACTTGTCAAGTCAATCCCGATTCTAACCCTTTAATTTTAGCCTGTGACCACACCTTTCACCCTAGTCCCGTTACAACTCGAGCAAAGACCTTTTGATCTATTTGTCATCTCATATTACAGTGGTAGAGATGTGATTTTCAAACAAGCTTATGGGATTAACGTTTCAGGTTCGACTTCTAAGCGATCTTTTTCTGAACCTTAAACACTTTTGAGTGATTTGAGCGAATCCTAAGCGAGGATATCGATCCTTGTCAATTTTGAATTGAAAAGGTAGTTATTTAAATGATGGGAGACACCTATATTTTCGAGATACAAACTCATGACTTATCTCGGTTGAATCTTTAGGACTCTTTGAATTGAATTATCCATGTATAAATTATCTATGAATTACGATAAGGCATTGTTGATAAGAATTATAAATCGTGGAAAGTTAGTTTTAATTGTAAGTTGAGAATTTTGCTTGAGGACAAGCAAAAGCTTAAGTGTGGGGGTATTTGATAAACCGTAAAAGTAACATATTTTAATCCCACATTTATTATGCTTTTTGAAGATTTAAGCCTTGTTTTATATAAAAATGTGCTTTTAATCCTTTCTTTTCATGTCTTATACCCAGGAAAGCACTAGAGGATGAAAAGAACACAAAACGGGCCTAAAACGTAGCAAATGGGCCTTTTCACGAAATCAGCACGGCCTGGGCTAAGGACCACACGGTCGTGCCATGCCAGTCATCAAGAACACGACCTGATCTCGACTCACACGACCATGCTTCATTAAAGAAATCCGAACACGATCATGTCTCGATTTGCACAGGCGTGTGACATGGTAGTGCCTCTGTCGCTGGAAAGAGCAATTTTAGTAGGAAAAGGATACTTAGGGAGAAAGAATCGCATTCCAAGAGCCTATAAATATCCCCCAAGTACCACCTTGAAGGGGGAGCAAAAGCTAGTCCAAGGAGCCAAGCCAAGAAGGTCAGAGTTAGGGAATAACGCGAGGATAGCCAGTTGATTCATCCCAACAAGCCGGAGTTATACTCAAGACGGCAGAATTCTAAATAAAATAAAATAAATTGCAAAATCATAAAAAAGCGGAAGGACTAGCATAATTAGCCCTTCCATTAAAAAACGCTCAAATCTTAGGCCGGAGCGCGTCGGATCGGGTCGGGCCAAGGCAAAACGACGTTGTTTTGGGGCTTAGGGACGCCGATCAAAACAGCATCGTTTTGTATAGCCTATATAACTTAAAAATCTAAAAAAAAAAAATCATTTTCATCAGTTTTTTTAAAAAAAAAGACAACCCCCTTTCTTTTCTCTCTGCAGGGCCTGGGAGTCGGTGGGATTTCGACCAGTCGCCGACGACCGCCGTGTACAGCGACCGAAACTCCGAAAGGTAAGTTTTTTTTTTCTGCTTTGATATTCGAATGTCAAACTCCCTTGTTCCTGTATATTTCTTATTTTATCTTGGATGTTAGTGCTTGAATCTCTACTTTTGGTGTTTTTCAAAATATGGTTTTTGTTGTATTTGAAGAAGAATCCAGATAGATTACATTGGCTTTGCTTGGCTTCATATAGCCATTTTTTTACACGATTTTATTTATATTTTATGCTATCTTTTCTGCCTTTTGATCCTTGCAGGTGGAAGTGGGCGATGCCATGACAGTGGCGGTGGAGCACGTGTGCCACTTGCGCTGAAGATGTGACAACGGCGGCGCTTTGACGTTGCCAGGAAGCCTAGGGCAGGTGGCGGCAGACCTAGGTAGACCTAGGGTTTTCTTTTGTTTTTTGTGTTTCATGGTTTTGGGCTTAATTGGGCTTCGGGTTAATTGGTTTGAGTTTGTGGTAGTTTGCTTATGGGCCCCGGGCAAATTGGGCTTACTACACATATATTTAAATAATAATTATCTATTTACTTATTATTTAAGTAAATGTTATATTATTATATTATATTATTATAATAAAAGAATAAAACAAATAAATGAAACAAAAGATTGAGAAAGAAATAGAGAAGCAAATGAAATAGGAGAGAAAGAAAAAGAAAGGGAAAAATTAGGGTTTAAAGGTTCAAAGCTTGATTGGTAAGTCAATTTAATCCATTTTCTTGTAATTTTTGTGTTTTTAGAATCCTCGAACAAAATACTACTTGATTTATGTTGAAAATTTGAAAGCTAATAGATTTCTAGATGTTGTTTATGTTGAATAAATTGAAGTATTAGGGGTTAAATTGATAGAATTTCAAGTTAGAATTGAGAAAATGATTGAATTGTAGAATAAGCTATAAGTTTCAAATAACAGGTCTAAATTGAGAGATTTTCAAAATTTAGGGTTTATGGTGAAATTAGAGAGTTAAATTTAGTTTTAAGTGGTAGTTGAATAAAAATAAAAAATAAAATTTTGAAGAAAATAAGGTTAGATTTGATTAAGGATTAAATTGGAATTTAGGCAAAAGCTGTGTATAAATTGAAATATTTAATATGAAATTGTGTGTATTGATAATTTTAAATTGTTTTAATTTCCGTAGCTAATGTTGTGCCGGAGACCTCGGCTAAGAAAGGAAAAGAGAAAGTCGACGAGGAGTGACTTGGAAATTACAGTTTGTATTTTTATAATCCGAAACTAATTATTAATTATTGTATTTATTATATATATGGTAAGTAGAATTGATGTGAGTATTGGTATTGAACTGAATTGAATTGAATTATGAGTATATGTGATTATTTGAAATGTGTATTGATTGGAAATTGAAAAGTGAATTGAAAACCCTATTAACTCTATCGGGCTGAGTCGGATATAGTTGGCATGCCATAGAATTGGAAGAGTTCAGGGATCCTTCGACTTTGAGTCGATGAGACAATGGGTGTCAAATTATTACTTCGGATAAATTCGATGAGGTACTGGGTACCAACTTACTTCGGCATGGCCGATGAGACACTGGGTGTCAATCTATTACTTCGAATTATCCGATTAGGCATTGGGTGCCATACTGGTCTGTTTTGGTTGGATCTGTGTATCCGTCTGAGTCTGAGTCTTGTTAATAGGGGTAAATAAATCGATTGGTAATAAGATTTATATTGAACGATATTGTATGTGAATTTGGAATTTGACATTGATTTGAAGTACACAAATGAAATGCATGAACCAAGGGTTCATGAAAATAGTGTTATTATTGTTAAATAATATGTAAATCAAAGTGAGAAAAGCTATTTGAATTAGCTATTTATGAGAAATGAAAGTTAAATGAATGGATTGAATTATTGATTGACTAATGTTCTTATATGGTTTAAAGTGTATGTTTTATAATGTTATTTTCTTTAAAGTATTCGGATTATAGAAATACTGCTGAGTTATACTCAACGTACGGTTTGTTTCCGTGCGCAGGTTAGGTTAAAGTTAGATCGTTGAATCAGCATCCAAAGCCGATCCCGAACTCAAAGTGGTGAATATATTTCTTTTTGTTTGTAATGGAATGTACCTAGGATGTTGAAGTTGTCATTTTGGGAAAATGATTGTAAATATGCTATAAAATGAAATTAGTTACTTATAAACATGAATACATGTGTGTTATGTTAAGGTTATAAAATGGTATGTTTAAGTAAAAGCATAAATGAGTATGAAATAGATAGTTTTGGGGTGAAATTTGACATAATTCTAGAAATGGCTTGAATGGTGATTTGTTGAATTGTTTTGATAATATGAGTAAGATATTTAAGAGAATTCATTGATTAGGCACTTAAAATGTCTATTTTGACAAGTTTTAGAGGTGTTTAAATGTGTTTTGGATTGGTTGAACAATTGGATTTTGAATTGCTTGTTGTTTAATATTTGCAGGGTAGGTAAACTTAATGTATAAGGCTCATTTTGAGTCTACACGACCTGGCACACGGGTGTGTGACCAGACCGTGTGAGACACACGGCTATCACATGGGTGTGTGGTTTGGTCGTGTGTCCACTGCAATTTAAAATTTTCAAAACAGAATGCTCAAGTATTACCACACGGGCGTGTGTCTTAGCCATTTGAGGAACACGACCTAGCACACGGGCGTGTGACTTGGTCGTGTGAGTAAGTCAGATAGTTAAACAAGGTAGAACACAGCCTAAAGCATGAGCATGTCACAGGGTCACACGGGCGTGTCCCTTGACCATACGGGCGTGTGAGCCCTGCACCTAGGAAAAATTTTAAAATTTCACGAAAAATTTTCTAGACTTCCAATTAAATCCCGATTTGTTTCTAACACGTGATTTGAGCCTCGAGGGATCAATAAAGGGACATTATGATTAAACTATTATGTGTATGTTATATTATTATATGATTGTTCGTATTTGATCTAAAATGTCAGATAATGCTCCGTAACCCTGTTCCGGCGATGGTTAAGGGTTAAGGGGTGTTACAAACTAATCATTCAAATACCAAATCTTACCTATGCTAATTCATATTAAAACTTGCCAATTCACTTCATTTACCCAAACTTGTACACCTTATACTCATTTATGGCTTATAAGCCTTAAACATAACCATCAACTATTAAGATTAGACCATATTTTACAAGCATGTATCAAGTTACCAATGTTCAAACACATTTTCATTTCATTCATCTATTAACCAAGTTACTGTTTCTAGTTCATTCATGCCATTTCATATGTCATACCTTTAATTATAAATCATCACATCTATTAACATAAGCATGCATATATGTCCATTAACATGTATAATTCAAGTCACCAAATTAACATGATAGGTGAAAGTTAAAAAAAACTTGCCAAAATTAAACACATTTACTTACTAAAATGTACCACAAGACACCTTATATACATGTCACAACCCTAGGTTCAAAATGATCAAACATCTACCAATTCGATGATAGGATAGTGTGAGCTTTGAAATGATTTGGCTTGACATGTTCCGCAAGGTAACAGTCTACAAAGAAAAGGTAAAAAAATCGGGTAAGCATATAAAATGCTTAGTAAGCTCATATGAAAACTAATTCTTACCTTGATCATTTATGTAAAAACAATTTTCTATTGGCTACCAAATTAACTTTTTTTGGCACTTTAGTACATATCTCTACATGCAAAATCACCACAAATCGAATACGTTAGTTATGTTCTCAAATCGTAAATATTATCAACATTTAAAACAGAATCATATAGTTATCTATAAGTCAAGTCTTGTATAGAAAATTGCTTTTAAATTAATTACCTAAAATAATTACTAATCTACTAGAGTCACAAATTAGTAATGTAAATTCCAAAGCAAGATAATAATAAACTAATTAAATAAAACTATAACTAAAGCTAACCCTAAGTTAAAGTTATCGATTTCTCTTATTCCTAGTTTTGACTACGCGAATTACTTTAGCTTAGATCCAATTACGTTACTTGATTATTAATTAACTTTTAGTTTAGGGTTTTAACTAATTAGCTAGTAATTAACCTAGTTATTACCTCACAGCCTCTAACTAAAACAACTAGTCAGCATAATCTACTTATCTCCCGACCTCACAGATTATACTGGGATAAATTAAAGGATTCTTGGTAGACTTATCTCCCGAACTCATCTTACCTGTGTTACTTTCTAGGGTCGTCAATCCTAAGGTTTACGTACTCTTAATCTAATCCAACCAATCCAGATTAAACCATATCATTCAGTTAATTAATTAGGTTAAAATAGTTGAAACATGCGAGATATGTATAAAGCATAAACTTATTCTAATAGAATAATAGAATAAAAGAAAAGATAAAGAATGCTCATGGATTAATCGATGCAAAAGTGCAGTTCTGAAACAATCTCCGCTCGTGATAGTCTCACTTCGAAAGAGGATCTTTCGATTAAGCAAACATAAGAATAACTAAGTAAAAACTAAGAACGAAATAGAATTTGAAATAATAATCTCTGTCAAATCCCTAATTTCCAATCCCCTAATGTGTTGTTTTGAGCTATTATTTACAAATTACATGTATTATGACCAAATTAGGTCAAGTAAAGACGACTAAATGTGTTAATTTAGGTTGTGTAGGCGAAAACACCTTCAGTTAATATTTGGCTTCGTTGCAACGGTGTCGTGACATCGCAAGCAGAATACTCCTTTCCACGTCCAAGTTAGGTGTCACGACATTGCATAGCTGATGTTGTGACATTGAAGGCAGAATGCTCCTTAGGTGGTTTAAAGTTGGTGTTGTGATATCCAAGCTGAGTGTTGCAACATCAAAGGTAGTCCACTGACTCCTTGGCCTGAATTGATGTCCTGCAGACTTAATTAACATGTTAGTCTTCCCTTAGGCCCATATTGGCCTAAAAGGTCATAAACACTCTAAAATGCTCATTTTATTAACTTTAACTAAAAACATACTAGAATGGAAATTTAACTAAAATGATACTAAATCACTTGTAAACAAGCTCATAAGTGTCAAGAAAAACCTAATTTGCCACCTCGAATTGTGGCACATCAGTCACCCATTATGGAAACACAACTTAACGCTTAGTATAACGTCAAGTCTTAGTTTAATGAGACAAAGGACATCATCAATATGTGTTTGCTAGCACTATAAAATAATATGTAATATATCATCCCAATGTAAAAAGTGTTAGGTACCCATAATGACGAAGAAAGGATGAGAGTATTGTACTCTTAATAGACCTATAACATAAATATGTTAGAGTGTTATAATTATGGGAACACTCTTGATGTGATTTACCTATGTGAGTGAAAGTATGGCCGCTTTTAGGAGCTTAAGGGCTTGGTTTTAACAGCACTCATGAAAAGAGGTTATAGACACATGGCCTTAATAGTGTCCTTGGATATTGTGCATTGTGTGATGTTGAAATCATTTAGTGTGTGATATATGTTTGGTTAATCAAAAGGAATAACTGATTCAAAACATAGCCTACCATGCAATTTCGATTAACTTTAACATGTTTGCACTAAGTGAAGGTTCAATTGTAAGACACATTCATTTATGCAATTGATTTCATGAAAAGTTATAAGTAACAAAAAAATTATGTCACTTGATTATTAACAAATATCCATAATCAATCAAGTATACATCTATTGAATAATTATGTTTATTTTTAAATATATGACTATCCATTTGGGTAGTTATGTCCACATGAAGATATATTAGACCTCTTATAAATAGGAAAGAAACTTCATTACGTTACACACTAAAAATGTAACAGCCTGATTTTGGGGCTAGTCAAAACAGTGGTTTCAAAAACACTAATCCGAGGCCAAAAAATTTATTTTTAATATTAGTTTATGTGTTATAGCATGATTTTATGAGTGCATGAAAATTTTAGTGACTTAATTTTAGTGATTGCATGCTTAATTTTGAAAATAGACTAAATCACATAAAGTGCGAAAGTTTTGTTCTACAAACTAAAGGTGTTAAATAGATATGGAACACTATAATATAAGTCCTTAATGAGTAAATAGACCAATAAAAGTAGTGGCTAGACATGAATTTTTAATTCATGAAATTGGTCAAAGGTTAGGTAAATTTTAGGTGACTTAATTGATATAATAAAATAAAATAAAGAAGAAAAAGATATCACCTTTCCTCTTCCTCCTCTCCACCAAAATTTTCAGCAAGCTTAAAGGTTTTGAGAGCTCAAAATTTTAGCCAAGCTTCCCTCTTTCAAATCAAGAAAAATGGGATTCGGACTTAAACCGGGGGAAAACTAAGATATTGGACTAAATCGAACTAGTCGCCCATATTTTGTATACAGAGGTAAGTTGTATGTAAATAATTCAACTCTATTGTTATTATGCATTAAACAATTGATATTGCATAAAATGTTTGATTATTGTTGTGAATAAGCATGATGAGAATCGATGTAGTAAAAACTCCCGGTTGAACCTTAGGAATAGATCGGATATCCATGCCATGGCATTAGGGATATATGAGAGCTAGTGTAAGACCATGTCTGGGACATGACATCGGCCTCGATATGTAAGCCAGTGTAAGACCATGTCTGGGACATGGCATCGGCATTGTTATGTGTGCTACTGTAAGACCATGTTTAGGACATGACATCGGCCACATAATGAGAGCCACTGTAAGACCATGTCTAGGACATGGCATCTGACTCAATATGTAAGCCAGTGTAAGACCATGTTTGGGACATGACATCGTCATTGTACCTTCTCATGTGAGGCTTGTCGGGTATCCTTTGAGAATTATGTGTAAGTTTATAATGCGTTATGAGTATAACAATGCATGGTAATTGTTGTTGATTATCTACATGCGACTTACTAAGCTTTATGCTTACTCCCTCTCCTTTCCATTTTCTTATAGTATCGCCAAGCTAGCTCGGGGATCAACAGACGTCAGAGGCATCGATCACACTATCAATTGAAGCATTTGGTATAGTTAGCCTTAGTATTTTAAGTATGGCATGTAAAAGGACTGGGTCTTTTGTTAAGTGTCATAATGTTTTGGCCATATGTGTTGGCTTGTAATGAAGTTGATCCATTTTGTCTAAGGCCATGGATAATGGCTAATATTTGTTATTGATATATGTAAATGGTGATGTTTTTCATGAATGTGCAATTTGCATGGCAAAATATATGGTATGCTAATGCGTGAATGAGTAAGTCGCATGATTGGATTGATAAGTATGTGATAAGTTTTACATATGAATAGAGTGTAGTGGCCTTAATGTGTGTATGTCTTGATATGGCTTATATTGGTGCAAGTAAGGGTGGCAAAAGGGCTTGGTAAATAGCCTTGTTTTTGTCCACACTGGTAGACACACGCTCGTGTGTCTAGGCCGCGTGTGACACACGGTCTGCCCCATGGGGGTGTAGTCCGGCCCTGTGTCCCTCTGCACCCTAAGTTGGCAAAACAGAATGCCAGTAGTAACCACACAAATTGAGAAACGGTCGTGTGTCTCAATCGTGTGGAAGACACGGCCATAGGACATAAGTATGTGCCCAAGCCGTGTGAAATCTGCACCTTAAATGTAAAATTAAATTCGCCACACGGCCTAGCACATGCGCGTGTGCCTTGGCCGTGTGACCTTGAAATGTTGTTGACGTCAAAAACATAATGTCAAGCTTTTTAACACACAGGCAAAGACACGTCCGTGTCATGGCATTGTGACCCTGAAATGTTGCTGACGTCAAAAACATAATGTCAATGTTTTAACACACAGGCTGAGACACGGGTGTGTCATGGCCGTGTGTGAGACACGGGCCATGAACACGAGCGTGTACCAGGCCGTGTGACATCCTGAATTCTCGTGAAGCACAAGCCAGGCTCATGCACGGGCTAAGGACATGGCCATGCCAGCCACACGCCGTGCCCCAAGTCCACACGGGCGTGTGCCTCTATTTTCAAAGAAATTTTCTGAAGTTTCTAAGGTTCCCAGTTTAGTCCTGAACCGCTTTTAATGTATGTTTTAGGCCTCGTAGGCTCATATTAAGGATTTTAAGACAAGCTTTGAAAAGTTTTAAATTTGAATGAAATTTCATGTCCCGAAAATGTTGTATACATGTTATTAAGTTAGATAACGCCTCGTACCTTGTTCCGGCGTAGGATACGGGTAAGGGGTGTTACAAAAAAAAAAACATAGAAACAAAGTTTCTCTTTATTCTCCTACCATTTTTCATATTCCTATATTGTTCTTTAAAGAATTACAACAAAAATTCTTTATAGAAATTGATGTCATTGCTATGCTCCGCTCAGTGCTCAGTGGACTGTTTCCGTGAGTAAAAAATGTAGATAGTCATTAGGCCTCATTGTATCCTCGAGGTTCATTTGCCAATAACTCTTTTGCACACCATAATATAGTTGGGGGTGAATAGAACATTAAAGAAAGTGACTTTGATACACGCCTTGAAGCCTTCTATAATTTCTCATAAGTTCATTTTTATCCCTACACACCAACATGCTAATGATATTTGATCCCATTGCAAATAAAAAAATGATTGACACAATGCCTCTCTCAAGGTCGAGCAACCTCAAGATTCTAGATTCTAGGGGCACCTTCATTACCAACTACTTTAAGATTCTATATTATAGGGCTTCTTTCATTATTGTCATTGCAATGCAATAAGTCACTCTTCAGTTCAATCAACTTTGTTTTGATATAATTCATCTTAGCATCGTTGTTCAGGATAATATCAACAATATTATTAAAATAACCAAGAAGCTCTTTGTATTTATTGTATTCCACAGACATTTTAGGGTACCCTCTTTAAAAAAACTTGTTTAAGTGAGGCTGATGCATGTCATTTCTCCGTCTTGTTTTTATGAACTTGACGTATGATTCTTATGTCCTTTTGTGTGCCAACACTTTCATAATGTGGCAACACATAATTCTTTTAGATTAAGAAAACCTTCAACTATAGTAAAAATATTAACCTATCGGTCTATAATCCACCATGAATACAAATGTGTTTCCATAGTAGTCATTCCTTATAGAGTTATATGTTACTTTAAATGTCTTCATATATAAATGTTTAGGTATTGGTTCTACTACACCGTCCATGGGAACATTCAAATCATAATAATACAATTTTAATAATTCTTTATAAACCAACTTAAATATAATCCATATAGGGACCTTTGTAGTTGCACTTCCCATAAGAAATTGGACTAACATTTGGTTTTACTTTACTTCGACTTTAGCTTAGCTTTTCAACTTAAATTCCTATTTTTCTCTTAAAGCCATCTCATATTGCTGCACAAGGTTCTTCAAAGTGCTTTTATCGTTCAAAAAAATTATTGAAATAAGCATGCATGCCATCACTTCTTTGGTTTATTTCATCCTAGCCCAGAAAAGGTGTCTAAGATAAATGAGAACCCAACTTTCCATTTCATCATACAACTTCATAAGTCATTCATTTCCATTCAAGCCATGATTATTGATAAATAAATCCCACATATAGTTCTGTGGCCTTGACTATTATAATCAACAACACCCCTCATCTTTAAAGACAATTTAGTGTAGATGTACCATACGCAAAATCTATGAGTCATGTTAGGCATCAACACATTGATTGCAACCTTTATGCTTTCTAATAATGTGCGTAATTGACATATTTTATGATTTATTCTAATTACTTTTGGACATGAATGCTACTAATTTTGGCACTTTATTGATTATTTCTATGTAGGTGCAACGCATGTCCAAAATGTTAGAATACAAACTGAAACATGAATTCACTGTGGAAGAAAAAAGTTGGTGTACAAAACTTTGAATTTAGGATTATTTTATTTTAATAGTTATTTTTATTATTTATTTGAAAATATATATCTTGAAGAGATCAATTAGGATTATATTTATATTAGAGAGCAAGTAAAAACTTCTTGTATTTTTAAACTTGCCTATAAGAAGTTTTTACTTGCCTATTCATTTTAAGGATAGATTTTTTTTTGGTTTTGGGAAGAGTTGAAATATAGGAGGCAGCAAACTCCTATTTGGTTAGCTTTAGGTTTTATTATATAGATTATTACATTGAAGGGGAGGGAAGTACAACTACCATAACTATTGTTGTTTTAAGTTTTTATTTTCTTTTGAATAAACAATTCCCCTTCAATAATACTCCTATGAGTACTTGAGTAGCTAAGTTCTATCTAGCCAAAGGTTGAGAAAAACTCGGTATTTGAATTGTAAGATCCAAAACCACACTTTAATTCTTTCTCGCCTTGGTAACCGCTTTTTCTTCAAGTTTGAGATAGATAGGATCATCTCATAGCATCATTTTAGGCATCTTTTCGAGAAGGGTCTCTTATTTGATGATTGGAACAATAAATAGTTGGTAAAAGAAATAATTCAATTCATAATTGTCAATTTATTGTATTGTAGAACAAATTGGTGTAGTTCAATTAGGTGTGCAATTGGGTGATGTCATGGGATCAAACGATCTAATTTAAATAGTCCATATAGTTGAGATCGTTAATTAAAGTCATGTTCTTCTCGTTCGCAAGGCTATCAAAGAATTAAATTATAGGAGCTACTCTTAAGGTTGTTCATTTGACAAGGGTTAATTGTTAGGCTACTTCTGCAGTTAATTTGCAACTAAGAAATGATTAGTGGTTTGAAGTTGCTCCTCGATCACATTAATCGGCTTATCATACAGGAAGAAGACATTCATAATCTATAATCAATTTTGAAATTGAAACTAACGTCGTACCCGAGCCTGGAGTTTTTATTAAATTGGTTTATTCTACTTTATTTTCAAAATTACTCTTTACCTTTTGTTTTAGTGGCGTTTCAATTTTATTTATTTATTTTCGTATACTTTAAACTTCCTCTTTCTTGTTTTACGCAATATTGCAAAAGTCACAAGCACGAAATTACCCATAAGATGCTCTGGTCGTAAGAAATCTCAAAACTAGTTAGACCAATCATGTAGGATCGACCCTACTTCCCTAACTACCAAATTTAAATTTTGTTTTGGGCGTAGAACTTTTATTTTTGGTGGACTCTACATCCATCACTTCTACATGAGTTTGTCAAAATGCAATAACGATGAATGTCTCCCATGGTAGATAGTCACATTATGATGAACAACTACCTAATGTCCCAACATTTTTGTGTTAAACCAAAGCACACCTAATGAGGATAAGGTAGCATGAATAAAACTTGTACAATCCTCAGCTAAACATTGCATTTCATTTGAACCGCTTTATTGAACTTTGACCATTAATGTTCCTAACAATTTGAATGTTTTCCATATCATTTGCATCAAAGTTTTTCTTTAATTGATTCAACACATGCCTATGTGCAAACATAAGCCTAAACATGTGAAGAAAAAGTTCATGACAATGGTTTGAGTACTCTAGTTACATGCCAACACCCATAATCATCTAATACAATATTGACTTTTGCAAAACAACTACTTCTCTTGCTACTCCTATTACCACGAGATTTATCATATTTATCACAAGATAAGAGGGCATATTTGGGGACTTTTCCACCCTTTTTATACACCAAACTCGTCACTATGCTAAACCTTTTCAACTTGGCATGATTTTGATAAAAGTCGAACAATGAATCAATTGTTGAAAAACGCATTCACTGGTTGGGGTTGATTCCAAATTCAAATATGGTCATTTTGCATCATTGCTTCCTTCTTTATTCATTGCAATGATTCTAATAGAATGAAGCAATTAGGAAACTCATCACCAAAATCTTGAGAGTGCAATCTGCGGATGTTCTATTAGAATCATTGCGTCCTTCTTTATTCATTATACTATCTTCATCAAAGAATCCAAACAAATCATTTAGTGTTTGTTTTAAATCATGGTTGACATGGACATCTATATTAAAATGACTTCCTTCTTCTTTGATTCTATTTAAATTCTGATTGTGATTTTTTATCTTTTAAGGGTCTTCTTAGAGATTAGAGAATACAAATTAACAAGAAAAAAAATCAGTGAATAAGAGAGAGGTATATTGTAAATGAATAAATGATATATCTATGGGCTCTTCATAAGCTTTACATGGGGTATGATAAATTTTGAAAGTGGAAGTTAATAATGATGAATCTTGGAAGTGTAAGTCAATCAAGTAATTAGTTGACGGGAACCCATTTTGAAGAAGTTAATAATTATTTGTTGCATGCTTGCATTGAAAACGATATAATGAGAATGAAATATTTGGATAAAAGTATTGCTATAAATTATCACAAAAAGCATCAATGTAGTTATATATATATGTTCAAGATAAATTTGTATGCTAAATTCAGGTTGTCAAACATCTCCCTATTATTATTATTATTATTATTATTATTATTATTATTATTATTATATGTAAGGTTAAGTTTTATATACCATCAGTTAATAATAAAATAGTACATTATCATTACCGTAAAATAAAAATTTAAAAATAAATATAAATAATGTTATTTTAAAAATAAATATTAATTATAATTATTAAAAATAAATAAATTCAAAAACATTTGAAAATCAAAATCTTAATGTAAAGGAAAAATAAAAAAATAATAATAATATTTAATATTTAATTAGGTTAAATAAAATTAATAATATTTATTTTCAGGTTTTTTTAACAATACTATCTTATTATTAACTAATCATTATGCATCAAATATTACTTATTTTATTAAAAATCGCATCTGAACAACCTTTAAATAGCATTTGTGAGGGATGGTAAAATCAGAGGAGAAGTAACCTTATTAAGTAGGGGGACCACTCCATGAACCTGGAATAATAAAATGTTGAAAGCTGTAATTTATTAGCATAGTTGATTACAGAATTTAGTATGGACTGCTAGTTTGTCGTGTATATTAACAAAGCCAAACAGCAAAAAGGTCTTTCCCAGCAAGAAAAAGGAAAGCGATCGAAAACGCCCTTTATACCCTTGTGTTTCTTTCCACATGCACCTTATTTAATTCTGTGCAACACCCCTGTGATATTAATGCCTTCAACTCTTTAACCCCAAGTACAATTTTTGTTTACATAGATAGAAAAGTGTGAGCTAGCTTCTGTGGCGTGTGACTTAACTTCCTAACCAACAGCTATACATTTATGCACCTTTGCCTTTCACTAACACGCATCTATTTAATGGTTTTTTGACCTGTGAAATTATATTCTACCAAATGCTTAGCCAATGAGACTTAACCATTATGCCTTTCATCAGTTCAGTTCCCAACATGGAAGGGCATCATGGTCGGTTGTCCATCCACTTAATCAAATTGCCTTTTCCTGTGTTCGGAACCTTACGTTTTAGCGTTGTATTGTCGGTTTGTTTATAGCCAAATATCTTCCTATGTACAAAAGGCAAGAACATAATCATACAGGTTTAGGGACAATACCTAACCACAACAGTCCATATCATACATACATGGTCCGCAGCGATCTCATAAATTCTTCACCTCTCACTTAATAAACGTTTTATATGTTTTTTCCCAACAAATTAAATCATTAATTATCTTTGCAAATTTGTAGAAAATATATTACTAATTTATGTTTCATACGTTTCTATAAAAAATGCACACAGCTTATACCCACTAACTGCCCACCTTTTTGACGTAAACGAAACATTTATGAAACGCGATTTTAGAACAGTAGCTAATAGGGCAAAAGAAAACCTTTTACTTACATTTACAGTTCAAAGTACAAATCTGTAACAATAAAGTCGTTTTGAGCCAGTCATTGGAAACGATAACTCATAAGCTCATCCATCAGATCTCAAATCAATCTGTAGTAAAATCCTGTTTTAATATACTGCTAGTGCTGTGTTTATATAGATAAAAGCTTTGTTAACTGCGGATGATAAAGGAGGAGGACACCGCTCTTCTTTGATCTAATTATGAAAGAATGAAGCTCATCTCCAACTTAGACCTTGCAAAAATAATAAAAACAAAAGTTGCAGAAAACATATAAGTACTCCATGAATTCAACGGTAAGATCGAAGAATGGCTCCACAAAAAGTGCATATGATTGCCTTCCACGATTTCCAGTAAAACGGCACGTAGCAAAACCTTGTACAAGTTTTCATATCAGCTACACTTGCCCCTCCGCCACACCTCGAGCAAAACCCTGCCGCCGGCTTACTTTTGCTCACTTTCTTTGTCTGATCAACCAGAAAACAGAAACATACCATGATTTTTCTTCTTCTTTTTCAACTTGACTAGCCCAAGGCTGTGAACCTCCGAGTTGAACAACTCAGTACCCTTAAACAGTTATATACAGCACTTAGCTGTTAAGAAAAGGAAGGAGAGAGAGGACAGTTATTTCTATTGGCGAGTTTGAGGGGCAGATATATATAGGCGAGGGGGGGGGGGTTTAAAAGCCGAGCAACTTTGGGTGTCTGATTCTACCTCGATGTTTAAGTATCCCTTTAGATTTAAGACACGGGTGCGGAATCTGAATGTTGACCGTACACGTATAGAGAAGGAAAATGTGGGGAGAGGTGGTCGCAATAAGTAGGTGTCAGGAAGGAAGTGGAGCGATTAGGTTGAGGCAACCGATGTGTTGTCGCTGTTGATTTAAGCATATCATTTTCCTTTACCTCATTCGTCCATCTATATCCTTTTTAGAATTCTATTTTTTAATAAAATAAAATATATGTTAATATATTTCTATTACATTTTTATACATAAACTTTAAAATTATTAATTACATTCAATAATTTAATTCTTTTTATTTTACTCTTGAATTTTAATTTTGAAAATATAAAAATGATGAAGGCCAAGCAATTTAAATTATGTATCAATTCATACCTAAGGATACAATTTGATATTTTTTTATGATGGTTTTTTAAATTAAAATTTTATTTATTTTTATTTATTTTAATTAAATTTTGGTTTACTTATAGATTAATTTTAACTAAATATTTTTATTGAAAAATAAATTATTAATTACGAAACGTATTTGTTCATAATGCTTGTTAAGAATGAAAACGTTGAAATTGTTAAAATAAAACTTAAAAAATACAAATTTATGATTAAGTTTTTTTTGCCATTAATATTTTTTTTTCAATTTGTTTTTCTAACAGATTTGATGAAAGTACCGACGGGATGATATCACATTTCATATGTAAAATATTTTTGATGAGATGTAATTTATTACTTGATAACCTAATAAAATAATTACATGTGGAAATAAAATAAATACTTCACGAAATAAAAAATAACTTTTAATATAAAGAAAATAAACGTAATTATCTAAATAAATATTTCAAAATGAATGCACACATTCAGTATTTTCAGTTTAATTTATTAATTATCTTTTTGAAACCTTTTAGTGAACTAATGTATGCATTCATTTTGAAACATTTTTTAAAATAATCACGGTTATTTTCTTTAAATTAAGAGTTATTTTCATGCATCTTAATAATTATATTTATTATTTTTCACATGTAATTATTTTATTAGGTTAACTTAATAATAAATTACATCTCATTAGAAATATTCCACATCATCCATCATCCAAACTTTCATCAAATCTCTTAACAAAAATTGATGATAAAAAAAATTTAAAGTAGAGTTAAAATCATTTTGACAGAATATGTAAAGGTTAGAGGCTAAATTTATCATTTAACCCCTCAAATAAATAAATTTGTAAGTTATTTCAGAAAGTATCGTTACATTTTTAATATCTTTATTGCAGAGGATGCCTTGATTGAAAAGGAAAAATCAATTCAGAGTACATTTGAAGCTAACAGCATAAGGGAACCACATTTCATTCATAAATCAGTTTGATGAAGCCCTTCTTCGTTAGACGCCATTGCTGCTCTTTGGCTTCTTTTAACCCCAACAACTCCGTTAAACACCCATCAGACAAATATTTCCAAATCCTCCATTTCTGCAGGTCAGCTCAACTTGTCCCTGCCATCCACCTCCTTAGCACCCTACATGTTCCTACCCTAACCTCCTCTTCCAATAAACGATTTCTGTACGCTTCCCTCTTGCAAACTTGCACAAATGTTCAAGCTTTTCCTCTTGGGGTTCAATTCCATGCACACGTCGTTAAATCTGGTCTCGACACGGATCGTTTTGTAGGTAATAGTTTACTTGCTCTGTATTTTAAGTTGGGTCCTGATTTTAGAGAAACTCGGAGAGTTTTTGATGGGTTGTTTGTGAAAGATGTTATATCGTGGACTTCAATGGTTTCGGGGTATATTAAAGCGGGTAAACCTGAGTGTTCCCTTGAAATGTTTTCGGAGATGCTGGGTTTGGGAGTTGAGCCAAATGCCTTCACCTTATCTGCTATAATCAAGGTGTGTTCCGTTCTTGGGAAGTTGAGGCTGGGATGGTGCTTGCACGGGGTGATTACGAAACGTGGTTTTGATTCGAATAGTGTAATTCTGTGTGCGTTGATTGATTTTTATGGGAGGATTTGGCAGTTGAAAGAAGCGTGTCAGTTGTTCGATGAATTGCCTGAGCCGGATGTTATTTGCTGGACTTCTATTATTTCTTCTCTCACGAGGAATGATTTGTATAAGGAAGCATTGCATTTCTTTTATTTGATGCAAAGGAATCATGGGTTGATCCCTGATGGATTTACATTTGGAACAGTATTGACAGCTTGTGGGAATTTAGGGAGGTTGAGGCAAGGGAAGCAAGTGCATGCTAAGGTCATTACCTATGGACTTTGTGGAAATGTGGTGGTCGAGAGCAGTCTTCTTGACATGTATGGAAAGTGTGGGTTGATTGATGAGTCTCAGCGTATTTTCGATAGGATGTCGAAACGGAATTCGGTTTCTTGGTCTGCATTGCTTGGTGTTTACTGTCAGAATAAAGACTACGAATCTGTTATTAGAATATTCAGGGAAATGGATGTATCCGATCTCTATTGTTTCGGAACTATTCTCCGTGCATGTGCAGGTTTAGCCGCTGTAAGACTAGGGAAAGAAGTTCACTGCCAGTATGTGAGACGGGGTGGTTGGAGAGATGTTATCGTAGAGTCAGCCTTAGTTGATCTTTATGCAAAATGTGGCTGTATCGATTTTGCACATCGCATCTTCATGCAGATGTCCAATAGAAATCTGATAACATGGAACTCGATGATTTATGGGTTTGCTCAGAATGGAAGAGGTGGGGAAGCTCTAAGTATATTTGATGAGATGTTCAAGGAAGGCATTAAGCCTGATTATATTAGTTTTATTGGAGTTCTTTTTGCTTGCAGTCATTCTGGCTTGGTGGATCAAGGCCGAAAATATTTTAACTTAATGACCAGGGAATATGGGATTAAACCTGGAATTGAACATTACAACTGTATGGTTAACCTCTTAGGCCGTGCTGGGTTACTGGAAGAAGCTGAAAACTTGATAGAGAGTGCAGAGTTTAGAGACGATTCATCCCTTTGGGCCGTACTTCTTGGGGCTTGCACAACCAGTACAAGTTCCAGTAACGCTGAGCGTATTGCTAAGAAAATGATTGAACTGGAACCTAACCATCATATGAACTATGTTCTCCTAGCTAATGTATACAGAGCAATTGGACGGTGGAATGATGCTCTAAAGGTTAGGCAGCTAATGGAAGACAGAGGAGTGAAGAAGATTAGAGGCACCAGCTGGGTTGAGACTACCAGTAACATGAGTTCTTATATCGATGTGGTTGATACGGATATATCTTGCAGGTAACAGTTTTGTGTGTATATAATGGTGAGAACAAAACAGTGTTGAGTCAATTTTCTAAACTGGTTCAAAGTTCGTGAAGTTGCGAATGTATTTGATCAAACAACTTCCATTATACATTTTTTTTAATCTCTGCTGTTGATCAGAAAGTACCCTTGAAGATTTAGAATCACAGAAAGCTCCGCTGACAGAGTTGAATGACCATGCAGGCAAACAGAGCCCAACCAAATCAAGTTTTATTTGCCGCAAGAGAGATTCATAGATAGAACTGATAAATTGATTAGGATCTTTTGGTCTTTTACCTGCAGAGATGAATTTTTATTAGTTTAATATTTATCCTCATTTTTGTTATTTATTATTTTATTAGTTGTTATAAAATAGCTTAAGATTATAATTTTGTTTTAGATAAATCACTTTAATAAAATTTGTAATTTATCAAATCATTTAGTTTCAGTTTTCCCCTTTCTTCCATCTTATAAAAGCAAAGATTCTGAATATCTATGTTTCAAATAAAAAAACACACAATCTATTCACGAATATATGTTCATATGTTGTACACATCAATGATCCATTCAAAGAAAAAAAAAACAAATGAAATGGGAACAAAATCATAATGAATCATTAGTAACAAAATAATAGTTATCATGAAACAAATGGTTAGCATATTTATGCCATAGCCAAGTCCTTGTTACATGATTTAATGAACAACAGAATGATCATAAATTAACAGACCTGAAAATTCAGACTGTTCCTAGTCACAGCAGCGAGGTTCTTACTGAATGACCTCCCCCTCCTTGTGCAAGAGCTTCAGATGTAAAATTGTGCGCTGCTGCCTCTTTACAATGGATGTGTTTTCACAACATCTGATGGATCAAATCCCAGTGACTTCGGACCATTAACTAATTCATTAGGTGTATTGCCTAACACAAGTCAGTCTCCAATTGATTCATTACTCGGACGCTCCCTGCGTATGATGTCCAATAGGTCTTGAACCACTTCAGACATTGGTGGCCTGAATTCTGGTTCAGACTGCAAATTGAAATTGAATTTGCGGTTAAACAAGAAATTAGAAATTCTACTCATACTATGGGGTAGGAGAGACACATTCCTAAATACATATGCTTATATAGAATAGAGTCATAAGTATTCGTGTATGCACAGAAGTATAATAGCATATTAATAAGGCAATTCTCACCTGGACACACCGAGAAATGATATCAGCAAACCGTGACAACGCTTTAGCAGGATATTCTCCATTGAGAGAAGGGTCAACCATCCTAGATAATGCTTCAATATCATGGAGCTGTGGGATTGCCCATCTCACTAGAAATTGTTCTCCTCTACTCCTTGTCCTGAATAACATTTTCAACAAAATTAATCAGATCATTGAAGTGGACACATAACTCTCTAACTGTAATAAGGTTCACCATTTACCTGTCATAAGATTTCCTGCCAGTTAAGAGTTCCAACATAAACACCCCAAAACTGTAAACATCACTCTGAGAAGTATAAATTCCAGAATCAAATTCTGGCGCTCCATAACCATAAATTGATTGTAGTTGTCCTGACAACTGAAAGTGGAACAATTTAGAATTGCCAGCAAAATGACCATGAAAGAGTTATGTAGCTGCCCCCAACAAAATGATCTTACAATGGAAGAGTACGAAAATCAGTAATAAGGATTTAATTTCAATGCTTTCCAAAGATCAAGCCAAAAAAACAGAAATGTATTGAATATCTTCCCTACACGGTTGATCGCATTACTTTTCCTAGCCCACAAAGGAAAAAAAGAAGAAAGAAATATAATTATGCCCTTAGGTGAGCTACTTATTACTGCATCAGTGATAATGCTAACACTATCAGTTTATGCTACATCAACAACAAAGCTTATATGATACCAATGGCATTCGTACAAATTTCCCAAAAAAAATTAGCTTGGGGTAGATCACTGTTGCTGCTGCTTAAACAAGCTTTAGGTAAACAAATAAGAGTGGAAAGGTCAGCCACTCTTTTTTTATGCTTATACTAGTAGGTGCTTATACTAGTAGGTGAGTGAACAGGTCAGTTTCCTCTCCCAGATATAGAATGATCTAGGACTTCCTCTGAATAATTTATCATACCAGAAAAGGCCAGAATACCTCTTCTTGGTGCTGGTATCATAGCGGCACCAGACAATTGCAACCTCCAAATTCTCTCTCTACACCAAAAGGTAACAAGGATATATGATTTGTTTATGAAGAAATAAAGAAGAGGAAAAAAAAATAGATTGATGTTGCACATTCACTATTCTGTTTAGTGATACTACGAGTCACATGAATTAGTTTCCCCAAAACTTATGCTTCCTAGAGAAATGTCATCTTTTCCAACTTTTCTTTTTCTTTTCGTTAAACTGATTAATTGTAAGAGACTAACTTGTGCAAACAGTCTTGATAAAAATATGAAAACTGTAGAGAAGCTTAAAAAGGAATAATAAGATGATGACAAGCTTTAAACCTACCTGACTTACAGAACCTGATGCTATTAATGGAGCCAAACCACAATCAGAGACACGCACATCGAGATCATCATCAAGGAGAACATTCGCAGACTTGAAATTTCTGTGAATTACAGGTGGCTGGCAAGCCTCATGCATGTACCTTTTCATATAAAACAAGAAAATCAGGACTGAAATGGTGTGCATTTCAACGCAAAAAAGTTAGGGAAATGATTAAAGAAAATTAACACCACCCCCTCCCCCCCAAAAAAAAAAAAAAAAGAAAAACAATAGTAATAAAAAAGAAGTGTTTGTGTCTCGGTATCTTGAGGGGGAAGAAACCATGAATCTATATCTGTTTAGTTATGTCAATCTGCAGATCTAAGAAATGCACGTGCATCTTTTATTCTTCTCCAGTTTCTAGACAGCAAGTAGCTACAAATACAATTTTTCTAGTCCAGCAAAAAGCTACTTGGAGCAGAAAGGCCTTTTGCAGAAAAGAAGAGGAGATTCATCACAAAACCTACCATCTGCAGTTTTTCACTGCTTCCTTTTGACCTGTTCATAGTTATCTTTATTTTACACCCATTAATTTAGATTTACTGTTTTACAGTTTAGTCTTTATAAACAAAAGCAGTGAGCTCTAACCAGATTCAATTTCATAACATAACTCCTCATCATGCTCAAGCATTTGTATAATGTAACTGATTACACCTGATCTACTTAAACAAAGATTCCAACCAAGAAGCAACCAATTGAAAGTCTCAAGCTGAAACTACTAGAAATAGAGAAGAAACAATGCCAGATGACTTACTCTAAGGCTCTAGCAGCTCCAAGAGCCATCCGGATACGGGTATTCCATGAAAGCAGCTTTTTAAACTCATCATCAGAGTGCAGCGCATCCTGCAGCGATCCATTGCTACAATACTCATAGATCAAAAGCTTTTGACCATGCTCTGCACAATAACCCATTAGCCTGACAACATTTACATGCTGGATACGATCAATATTTTCCACCAGTTCAATAAATTCATCATCCTTCTGCTGGCTTGCAACTCTCTTCTCCAGTTTCTTGACTGCAAGTAACTACAAATGCATCCAACAAGATCATGCATCAGTCTGAAGCTACACAATACATATATAACATCTACAACGTCTACTTTATGCCATGGCACCATGCCCAAGTGAATGTATACAGATGCATATAAAGGGTGAAGCAAAGGAAGGAGGGAGGGAGGAAAGTTGGAATTATAAATTCTAGAACTGACAAGCAGTAGGTTATGATTGCTAAGATATGTAGTTACCAGCTCAGCTAATTCAAAAGGTCTATTTGGCTTAGCATTTCTTTTTCTTTTTTTTTTTTTAGCAAGCCTATGATGCAATGACACAGACACTCAGAGAAAAACAATTAAGCAAAGGGACCCTGATTCTAATGAAATCAAATCTATCTAGAACTAACAATTATACCTTTCCATCCGGAAGTTCTGCCCTATAGACACTTCCAAGCATACCACCCCCCAAAAGATTTTCTTGAGAAAAGCTATTTGTATATTGTTGAAGGGCTGCAATGGTGAACGACCTCGCAAATGTAGATGGCTTTGGAGTTTTGGCAGAAGGCCCTGCAGTTACCTCATTAGGCACAATGGGTTTCACAACGACCTTCTCAGCAAGTGCCGGAGGAGGTGGAGGGGGCGGAGGTGGGGGAGGCGGAGGCGGAGGAGGAGGTGGAGGAGGGGACTCCATCAACATCACATCGTAGCCACTCATGTCTATCTCATGGTCAAATCTCTTTGGCGTCGTGCCTATCCTTTCAACATTTCTCTCTTCCTTGTTCGGTAGCTTTGCAATAGCCCCCATTCTTCCCCTCTCTGTTTGATTACCCCCCACTGATCTCATAACTGCATCTTTTGGGCCTGTTCATGAAGTTTTAAAAACATTATTGCTCAAGTGATTGAAACCTCATAACAACAGCAAACAATCTATTATCTAAACTGAAATTGGAGTAAAAGCAAAGTCATTCACCTTTTTCTGTTTGACTGGCTGTGGTGGGTAAGGGCGCATCCCCAACAAGGTTCTCTCTGTTTCCTCTATATGCACCTACTTGATGCCGTTTGAAAATCCCACCAGCCTCTTCCCTTCCCCTGCTACACTTGGGCATAAAAAGCAGAAGTGCTAAAGCTAATATTATAAACAACAAAACACTTGCAATTGATATCCACACCACCCTTTTAGTAGTTAAGAAATTCTTTTTCTGACTAGAATTAGATCCCTCCGACGCAGAAGGCCCATCAGCATGTTTCCCAGGTGTTTGATCAGATGTTGGTGTTTGACCAGAAGCTGGTACTACAGAATGTGGTGGCGCATGCGGTGGTGCTAATGGTGATGTCGGACCAGGCAAGGGAGCAACAGTGGAATTAAATGGATTTCCATCGTTTCTGTGAAGAGAATTTCAATGTAAACAAACATAATCGCAACAGAAAGAAATTAAGCATACAAATAGTATATTTGAAAAAGATTCTAAAAACCAAGTGGATGAAGATTCATCAAAAATGAAGATTATATTTAGTTCAAATGCTATAAAAAAATTTTGGAGGCATTTATATTATTTGGATATGAATGAGTGCCATATTTGAAATAAATATGCGTAGTTCTTTAATATTTGATTATACCTCGTACCTAAAACATTTAAAAAAAATTCAAAAGTCAAAAGGAAAATTGCCCGAGGTACCTAAATCCATATCCAGATTTTAGCCAATTTGACAAAATGATTGATCTTATTGGTATTTCTCAATATTAAGAGAAGCTTCAAACATATCTAATAACAGTATCTATGGCATCGGATGAGCATCAAACACCATGAAACCTTAATGATGTGTGCTTGCTTAAAATTGAAACTAAAGATTAAGCTCTTCAAAGGTAATGACAGCACAGGACTCACTTGAAGCTTGGGATGCTCAGCATCTTCTCAGGAATGGGTCCATTGAAAAGATTATTTTCTATGTTCCTGCCCAGAACAGAGTGAAAAAAGTGAGACGTTAGCCAAGATTCCTCCCGGAATCTTCTAAAACCATTCAGAACAAGTTCTTGAAATGTAAAAGAACTAAGGTTGATTTTTTTTTCATTCTAAAAGATGCAAATGGCATGGTAGAGAAGAGTACAAATCTCTTAGGGGAAGATCTTGTAGAACATCTAGCATCCCAGACAGCTGATTGGCCTGCAAACGTCTGCCAACTGAGACAATCAGCTTTTTTGTTCATACAGTTAAAATTGCCATTCAGAAAGGAAGAGAACTCACAGGGTAGTTAGACTAGACAAATTTTCCATTGATGGTGGCAGAGATCCACTCAATTTGTTGTTGGACAAATCCCTATGATGAAACAATACTCCAACTATGAATCAACTACAAAAAGAACCTGGAAGTTAACAATTAAATTGAAATCTGGGACCTACAGATTGATCAATCCAGAAAGCGATTGAAAGGCATCTGGTATCTCTCCACTCAAATTATTGTTATTCAATGACCTAACAGCACAAAAAGTACAAAAGTCCGAATAAGTTCTGTTTCGAAGTAAGACCAGGGAGGCATTATCTCAAACAATATAAAAGCAACTACTTACATGTCTGTCAACATAGTCAAAGAAGATAGTGAATCCGGGATGCTTCCACTGAACTGATTGGCTGAAAGAAAACTGCCAAATTTAAAGAGTATTATGAAGTTGCTACAAGATGAAAAGATATGAAGTCAGTGTGAGAATAATTCATACAAGTTTTGCATAGTAACAGGCAAATTGGATGGAATATTTCCCCCGATCTGGTTGTTGCTCAAATCTCTGAAACATGAAAAATTACAAAAATCAATGATACTGTCTCAACATATCAGAAACAAATAGTATCATCTAATGTTATATCATATTGTAGTAACACGAAGAAGTGATACTTCACACACCCCCCCTTATTTGCCATGCATAGCTAGAGCACAATTTTCACTCACTTAGCAGCTGATTAACTGATTGCTTAATGCATTAATAGTTGTATGTATCAAGCACGGTAAGATTGTTTAAAATGCTTAGGTAAAGTCCTCAATTTGAGATCTTATGTTCAAGGTCATCAACTTAGTGTTTAACAAGTTTAAAACTCATACATTCAAACTTCCTACAAATCCCCCATCATTTGATATCGATGCAAACCAAAATGCAGCAGAAGTCCCAACTGTAAAAGGCTACAAATAACAACGATCACTTTCTGAAGTGCCTGTCACTCCAGTCGAGACAATAATATGATAACAAAATGTTGTTCAGTGACAGATGTGGGCACAGAAATTGGTTTGTAAGAGGAGAGAGAAAAGAAAACCACTTACATTGCCTTAATAGAAGCAAACATTCCTAGGTTGTCACCCAGTTGTCCACCCAAATTAGCACCATTTAGAACTCTGTAAAAACCGGACCATCACATTAGAGAAGAGAAGTGAATATTGGCAATGCTGCAGAACTATTATTAAACTAAAGAGTCACAGAAGGGGCATCCCACATGCTCATTATGTCCGAACCATTACATTGTACGCCTTGCCATGCTTCAGCACAGGGGTCTCCGCCAGAAGCAATCCATCCAGGGAGTAAGGGAGAGCCCAATGCAGCATATAAGCTATTAATCGCAGCAACTAATAGGAGCAAAGCAATGCAGGCAATTAGATACATAGCTCCACATGATAAGTAGAAAGCATCATAAGAATTGGAATAAACCAAAACCACAAACATTAAAGCATCAAAAAATGCTAAAGCGAACCCATGGATAATCTCCTAGAAAATTTGAAGAGGAAAATCCCAGCTAACAGTTTCATGCCAGAAGAGAGTAAAAGGAAAAACTAAAGAGAACAAAATCTTATGAAATCAAAATTTGTTCAGCATTAAGCTATTTGACTTAGTCAAACGAACTACGCCTGTTTCTCCAGCTTTAGACAGTGATATAACTCAAGCTCCCCATCTTCCATTTCTCTCCACTTTCCCACATTTTCTCAGTTTCCAAACAAATTAAACTAAAAAGATATAAAAATGCTGCAAGATTAACTTTACCATCACTAGGATTGGTGAGTCCAAACGAAATCCTAGCTGCATAGATCAGCAAAAATCCCAAAAAGATGTTTAAATTCTTCCATCCCATACCAGATCTCTTACTACTCATTGATCTCTAAACAAAACTCCAAAAATATCCGTCTATATTCCAAATCTTCACACCATTAATTACACAACAAGAAACTTCCAATCTGAAAAACAAAACAGAAAAAAAAATAGAGAGAAGAAGTCAGTGATCTAAAAACTCAGAATGATCTTAAAAAACAAAACTACTTTAAAAATTTTTTAAAAAAAAAAAGGTAAATTCAATTCTTATCCACTGCATAAAAGAGCAAAAACCGAACGCAAGACTATATCTAAACATATATGCACTCATATCAGTATACTTGAAATCTTTTCAAAAAAGAAAAAGAAAAAATGAGGAAAAGAAGCAACGAAGAACTCACTTGGAAGAAGAAGAGGCAGAAAGTTTTAGAGAAATGTGAGAAGGCAAATTTGAAGTAAATTTGGCCAATAAGGAAGAGAAAAGTGGGAAAGAACTTTCAGTCACAAAAGTTGTATATATTTTCTTTTCTTTTTTTATGTTTTAACCATAAATAAATAAATAAATATGGAGTAAAAACTTAGATGCTAAGGTTCCAATTTCCATGAGTTTGTGAATTGAAAAAGCAGAAATAAGAAGATAAATTATAAATTAAATGCAGAAAAGTTACTGCCCAAAATGTGGAAAAAGGGGCGGCAGAAGTTCTCTCCAGCTGATATGAATCTTTTTCTTTCTTACTTTTTTTTTAAATTAATAATTATATTAAATCAGAAAAAAAGTGTGACAATGTGCGTGCTGGTCATGTTTATCCATCTTCTTCTTGTCTACACTCTTCACTGACTAAAGCGGATATCACACACGCGCTTTAAGACGCGCGTAGTCGGAAGAGACATCTTTTTGTTAGTACAAAAATAAAAAATAAAAAATAAAATAGATTTTTAGGCAGCCGGATGGGCGTCATGTTTTTCAGGTTCTACGATTTCCCTCCTGCGCCTATCGGAAGTGAACTCAACTCAAAGCTTATCGGCAAATGTAATATTTTGACGATTTTTTAATTTTTTTTAAAAAAATGAGTTTTATCTGTGGATTTAGATTTGAATGACGCGGATAATCAATTTTTAAAATTTAACTAGCCTTCGGATAATAAATTGTAATTCTAATTTTAAAAAAACGTAATTTTGGGATGTAGTGTGAGAAATATCAGCACAATACAATTTTATCCCAATAAATAAAAATGCTTGGTAGAAGATAAACCCAGATTCCTAGTTACCAATATTTATTCATTCAAAAATATGAAATGGTTGACGGCCACATTACACGTATTACCCATTTGTACATATATGGAATAGCCGTCAGCTTTCCTATGAAGTTCACGTGCTTTGTCGGATTTTTTCTCTCTCTTTCGACCCTACCTTCGCTCTTCAAATTCAATTTCAACTTTGATTTTTTTTTCTCTGTCTTCTTTTCTTTCCCCCAGACCTTTTTATTTAATTTCATTAGCTGTTTTATTAGTATATTTAAAACCAAATTAGAAGCATAAATCTTCATTAATTGAAGCACATGATTGTTATTGAAACTTGGTTGTTAAAATGTATACGTTCAAAGTTTGTGAGGTAATATTTGCATTTGAGTGAAAGCCACCGTTGTGAAGGACTATTTTCATTGCATGCGTGCACGCATGTTATTACAATTCTTTTATCCTATGTATATGTTTTCTATATCAAATAAATAGTAAAGCATTATATATGCAATGCAGAATAAAATCAATACAAAATTTATACATAATATATGCACATGTTTGGGAATAGAGACCCAGTTCTTAAAATTGCGTATGATGAAATTTGAAATTTTTTAGGAATAATCAAAATTAAATTGTATATTTTTTACAATAGAAAAAAAAGTAATTTTATCATTTTAATAGCCTATATTTTTATAATTTTTAAAGAATTAAATCAACTTTTTTTATTATTTGAGGGGTAAAATGTAATTTTACCATTACTATTTTAAAATTTTATAAATTATAAAGAGTTAAAAAGGAATTTTCTTTATTTTACCCTTAAAAAATATCGTATCAACAAATTTAACCATACTAATAATTTAAATTTATATTTAAAATTTGAAATTTGAAATACAAAAATTAAGTTTTTAAAAATAAAAAAAAATACAATATACGAAAAAGTAAAAAGGAAGTGGGAATGTTTGTAACCTTGGTTAACAATGCCCTAGTACTACTACAAGTTTGAAATTATGATTATCCAATTACTGATTATAAAATCTTACCTTTTCATAATTTGTCAAAAAGAGACAATAATTGAGTGTAATGGTTTTCACACTTTTGTTCTCAATTTTCTTCTTTCCAGATACAATAATTAACGAATAAATGGAGAAACATGATTATAGTTATCCAAAGCTTCTATTTTTCATACTATTTTACTTAATTTCACCCATACTTATGTTAAACAAGCAACTAAATGGCATTAAACAAAGTACCTTGTCCACAAATAATGATAAGAAATCGCTTCTATATTTATTATTATTTTGTTAAATTTAGGTTTATTATTATAACATTTTTTATATATTTTAAAATATTATACCAAAAATTTTAAGTTAACAATTAATTTTAAATTTTGAAATATAAAATATAAAAATAAAAATTAAATTCTTAAAATTAAAAATATAAAGACTAAATAAAATTAAAAAAAAAAAGGAGTATATATTTTAACTCATGAATGTGTATATTTTAATATATTTAAAAAGTGAATGATATCTTTCTAATTCTTATAAAATCTAAAAGCTTTAACATATCATATCCAATGAACGATAATGTTGAGTCTTTTTTAAATTATGTATGCATTCTTAGATTTAGATTATGAATCATTATATTATTTGTACTCGAAATTATAGTTATATTTATAACTTCAAAAAATAAAAAAGTAAAAAATTTAGCATGGTGTAATGGATCGTTTTTAGGTGAACAGGGAAAAGAGAGGTAAAGGAATTTTATCATGATTATAACATTTGTTATTTGAATTCGTACATGTTTTTCTTACTTTGCTACCTAAATTCTTTTTTGTCCAATTTGGTACTTAAATTTAAAACTTTTTCTTAATTTGATACTTAAACTTGACACTTTTTCTTAAGTTGATACTTCAACTTCTGAGGTCCAATTTGATACCGAACTTGACTCTTTTCCTAATTTGGTACCTAATCTTCTTTTTTTGTTCAATTTGCTACTTGTTAAATGTTTTACAAATTACTCTAATCTACTAACAATTTTTTTATGAAGTAGCAAAAATAATCAATATATGATCGACATGTGACAAATGATATGATATTTTTATTTTATTTTATATGTTCAAATACTTTTATTTTTATTTATTTATTTATTTTATTAATTGAAAATAATGAAATTATTTTAATTTCGGGTTTAAATTTTTTTTCTTATTTAATACTAATTCATTAAGCATAATTCAATACTTTTTTTAACATGAATTTCATCTAATACTGACAATATTTTTGTAGCATAACAAAAAAAAATTTAAAACCATTAGTGTTTTGTATAATTTGTATAACATTTAATAAATATAGGTACTAAATTGAACCTAAAAATGAGATTAGGTACTAAATTAGGAAAAAATGTCAAGTTCAAGCACCAATTTGGGCCTTAAAAAAATTTAAGTACCAAATTATGAAAAAATATTAAGTTTAGGTACCTAATGTTACATTTAGCCTTTTATCATTAATTTGTATTTTTCATATTTGGTACAAAGTATAAAGAAAGAAAAAAACATTTTCTTCCTCTCTTTTTTTTTTCTTTTCCTTTAGCATTTGAAATTTTATTATTGATCAAATCACTCCTAAATAAATTGAAAAGTCAACGTCTATTAATTTTATCGATGTGGCGTACACTTAAATTGTCATGTTAGGAATTAATTAACTTTTTAAAAATTTAAAAAATTATATATTTTTATAACTTTTTAATAATTTTTATTTTTTAAAAAAATATTTTTTTAAATTTTTAAAAAATTATTTATTGAGTATGTTAATATACACGAACAAAAAGAAAATTACGAGTGTGAATATACTTCATAAAAAGGTGCAATTAATAATTGGAACTTTAGAAAAAGCTAATTAATTCCTTTTAACGGACAAAAAGAAAGTCTTAAAAAAATTGAATAAGACTTTGTGGACTAAAAGGTTAGTGTCAATTGTGCTTCTCTCTCTTTATATTATATTCTTACAAAACCCTGTCATACGTCAAAAGGAATCTATCGATTCTCCCCCACCCAATTTTACTCAAATCTCCCTTCTCTATTCCCCATTTTCCATCTATTATAATCAATTATGAAATTCACTTTTTCTATTTATTTTTATTTTTTTATAAATCATTTTGGCTCCTCTATAATAATAAAATTTTCACTTTTAACTTTTTTATTATTTTTTTCGATCACTTTGTCGACTTTACTTTCATTTTTGTCCATCATTCTAGTTCTTCCACCATTTTTGTTAAAAAAAATATTGCGTGACCATTTTAGTCAATCAAATGCAAATATATTAAGAGCTAAAATGAAATTTTCATTATTATATAAGGATCAAAGTGGGAATTTCACTATCATACAAGGGCCAAATTGAATTTTTCACTACAAGTTAAAAGGGGCAAACATGTGGGAATTTTTTTTAATATGAATGGTCAATGTGCTTACATGATGAATAGAATGAAAGTAAAAGAGGTAAAGTGATCAAGAAAATAGTAAAATGATATAAGTAAAAGTTTTTTTTCTTTTTATTGAAAACGAGTTATATAAATGGTTAAAATTATTAAAAAATTAATGTATTGCTAACTTATGTACTAGAATCATAAAATACATGAAAACAAATAATACTTCTAGGTTATAAAAATTAAAAGAAAAAATAGATGAGAGAATGCGGCTCAATAGATAATTTGATAAGCTAATGATTTTTTTCTGTGTTTTAGAATACGGTTAACCAATATATTAACTAATCGATTATGATAAATTTGATCAAATTTTACAGTTTTTTCTTCTGCAGTATCTTGACGTGATATGAGATAGTATCAGATATAGAAAAAAAAGAGCAAGGAATAAAAAATAATTATACTAATCAATATTTGTAAGGCAACCTTTCTTGTATTCTTGTATTAGATCCGAAGGTTTTTTTCTTAACCTAACTACAAAGATGATGAATCGATTTCTTTTTCTTTTCTACTTATTAAAACTAATGTTGATAATGAAAATAGAATGATGGCAAAACAATAAGAAAGGAAAACAAAAACACATATTTTTACGTGGAAATCCTTTAGGGAAAAAACCACAGATAGAGGAGAAGAAAATTCACCAATGTCGAATTCAAATGATACAAGAGGAGTTTCGACTACATATATTTAAAGGTTGAAGAACTTTATTCTAATCAATGTCAAATAGAAGAAATGTAGTTCTATAAGGAGTTTCGACCCTCATCCTTAAGCCCACCACAGACCCTCTAGTTTTACCACTGTATTATTAATTTAATAGGAATTTGGATCACACAATTCTAACACTACTATTATCCTGTCGCTCTATTTTTGTAAATACCGTTTATAATGATTAATGAAGCAAAAATTTTAATCGAACTAAGGGTTAGTTTGGATGGGCGGTGTGTTTACCTCCGGTGAGATTAAAAACAGCAGTGGCAGTGAGATTAGTTACTATAGCGGTGAGATTGGACACTGTAGCAGTAAGATTAGAAATAGCGGTGAAGTGTGTGTTTGGATTCAAACGCAGCTGTAGCGGTGAGGTGAAAATAAAAAAATAACTATTAAGGACATTAGATTAGAATTGATATATAATAGAAGTTTTTAAATTATTTTACTTATATAAAATTATTAAAGTATGTAAATTTATAAATTCATTTAATAAAATATTAAAATGTATCTTCCAATATTTTATTATAAATATTTTAATGAATTAAATAATCAATTTAAATTATTTATTAGATAAAATAAAAAATTATTTTTATTTTTTTATAGTTAAATATTCTTTTATAACAATGATAAATATTATTTTCGTAAATAGTAACATTATACTTGGATCAAATTTTGAAGTATCTAAACGAATAGTTTTTAATTAAAAAATGAAGAGTTAATATTTTAAAATTATAAACAAAACATTAGAAGAGCAATAATGTCATCTATAAAACTACAAGTAAGGATATGATATGAAATGAAAAAAGGATGTTATAATGGAATTAGAGAGGGCAATAGAATTTTTTTAAAATTATTTTACTAAATTATTAAAAATTATTTTACTAAATTAATTAATATTAATTTTATAATATATAACTTTCCATAATTTTCCATAACTTTCCTTTCAAGATCAGTATCTTCTTTTCTGATTTTCTCTCTTCCTTCCTTCCTTCCTCCCTTCATCTCTCGCTTTCTTCTTTTCTGATTCAGTCTCTGCCCCTCGCTTCCTTCCTTCATCTCTCACTTTCTTCTTTTCTGATTCAGTCTCTGCCCCTCCTCTGCTCGTGCTAGTCTGATGCCTCCGCGGCTTGGTGTGGTTAGAATACAAGAGAAGGAATTCTTGCTTGGAAAACAAAGGTTAAAATTGTAAAAAAATCATGTTGACTGGTGTTTTTTTTTTTTTCATTGGAGCTGAAATCTCCAGCCAAATTTCAGCCCTCCAGTGAGATTGAAATGCTATCTCACTGGACTTTCATGCTGATCCAAACAGCAGTGCAGTGAGGTTGGTAACAACAACTGCACCTCACTAGCAACAACTGATGAACCAAAGGCAGCTTAAGTGTAAAATGCTCGCATATAAAAGAATAGGTAAAAAGACTTTTTCGGCCTCTTTTAATTTTTATATTGAGTAAATTGGTCTCTCTTAAAAAAAATAGAAGCAATCTAATCCCTATCAATTGCAAAAGTGAACAAATTAATTACAACGTTAATGTTTTTCGTCTATTTTTATATAAATTTAATTAATATAATAATAAATTTAACTCTCATAGTTTGCGTCGAAAGGAACAAAGGGTGGGAATGAAATTGAGATGTCATTTGTCAACTCATAAGTATGGTTTGTTCACAATCTTATCCACACACCAACAAACAATTAATAATTAAATAAGAAAAATAGACCCTTGAAATTCAAGATAAAGAAGGAAATTGGTTGGTCATAGTAATAGACTTCTTTTAGCATGTACGAATTAAATAAATAAATAAAAAGAGAGGATATGGACAGCAACCTTATAACTCAGTTTAGAAATTTATAAGGTTAGTTATGTCACTCTCCTTGTGATTTATTTATTAAGTAGTTTTCTTCTATTTTCTCAACATGTAGGTGACCCTCTACTACACTACATTTTAATCATTTGATAATTTCATTTTATTATTTTATCTTTTTACTTATTTTTAATCATGTAATAATGAATATATCAAAATTTTACTTGTTGATTTAGTCTTCTATTTTAATTTTAATAAAAATTATTCTTTATATTTTACCCGCTTGTAAATTCAAGTCCAATATTAAAAGTATAGGACTACATCATCAAATTGAGTTAGGTACAAAAATTATGATTTTGCTATTAAATTAAATTATTTTTTATTTTGGTACTTTAATTTTTTATCCTATTTTAATATCTAAATTAATAAAAAAGATAAGGTGTTAAATAAAAAAAAAATAAGATTCCTAAAACAATGAACTTGATCTCGTCTGGTGATGGAGGGGGAGGCGGTGACTATTCTTATGAGGATCGTAACACAAAGAAAGTCTACTTTAAAGAGGTGAGGGAAGACTCTGATATGAATATGGTAGTGGATTTGGTTCCGGCGCCAAGAGTTTTTTAGAAATATAAATTGTTAGAAGGGGGAACTGTTGGATCTATGGCTTTTTCCATGGATTATGATATTATTGATAGGGAAGATTTCATTTCTACAGAGGGAGACATTTTGCAGTCCACTGTCAATGGGATTCTAGTTATCAATTTCTCTAAAAGAATTTAACATATGCTGGTAAAAGACATGGAAATAGTGGTGAAATTATTAGGGCGAAATATAGGTTATGCCGTGCTACATAATCGAATTTCTAATCTCTAGAGGCCTTCTCAATCGTTCCATCTTATGGTTGTGGAGAATGAATATTTTTTGGTCAAATTTCAGAATAAGGAAGATTATGAGATGGTGCTGACCCAGGGGCCATGGATTGTGTTCAGGCATTATCTCACTCTCTAGCCGTGGACGATGAATTTTAATCCTTTGCTGCCTTTTCCAAGCATGGTTATGGCATGAATCCACTTTCATGGGCTATTGGGTTTCCTATTCAAGCGACGAGTCTTAGAGGAGATTGGAAGCTTGGTTGGCAAGCGGAACGAGGGGTCGGTTTGCTAGAATGGCAATGTATGTAGATCTAGAGAAGCCACTCACCTTATAAGTTTTGGTCAACGGTAGAGTTCAGTGGGTGGAGTTCAAGTCGTTGTTGGCGGTTTGCTTCTCATGTGGTCGCTATGGGCATATTAAAGGTTTGTGTCCCTCTGCAGTAGTAGACTTGAATCTCTCTGGTGAAAAGGAGATGGATCCTATTTCGATGACTGGCGGTCAGTTTCGGTAGAGGCAGAGGGGTCCTTCGGTCTATGGATGATCGTTGAGTATAAATCTAGGTGTAACTAAAAAGATACTCGCATTAAAAAAGTAAATATCACGGCTAAGGGATCGTCAAGATCTAGGTTTGATGTTTTGTCTTCGATAGACAATGGGAATGCTGGGGTAGGTAAGACGCAACCGTATATATCAGGGATTAGGTTTCAACAAGGTTAATTTTTAAGGAAATTACGAGGTAAGGAGGTAGGGTCGAGAGTTGAATCGTTGGGTGAAAAGATTGAAGTTTCTAAGGTAGTAGGCCAAGTGCGTAAGAATGGGCCTGGAGAGCCTAATGTGAATATAGCCATGGTAAAGAATGAGTCTGGTTTGGAAAATATTGCGCCAGCTTTGGTGATGTTAGATGGGCAGTTGGATTATGACTTTGGGTCAGGTTTGAAAGTTGTTTTTCATCCCTCCATAGATCATTCCTTCACTTTTTTTGGCTAGGCTTTAGGGGAACCAGTGGTTATGGATCAGGTTGCTCTCAAAATTAGTGTTGTTTCGACCTTTTTTTTTTGCTAGTCACAAATAAAGCGATTGAATGTGTGATTCCTGTTGAAGTATTTGGGAATACCTCTTTGTACTTTAACCCCATGTTCAAAGGTCCTATTGAATCTGTGGTAAAATTGAATTCTGGAATTTTGGATGCCAAACTAATTCAATGGTTTCCTTTAAAGAAAATGATGACCTAATTTCATTAAAGCCACTATTAAGGAAGGTCTAGTTGGCCCTAGTAAATCCCAGTTGACTTCCAAAAGGCATGGTTCAGAGGTAAATAAGGGAGTAGTCAAATTGGAAAGTCCATTAATAGAACCATTTGCGATCGTGGTCGCTTAAAAATAGCTGAAAATTCTCGAGTTCCTATACCAAAAACTATGAATTCTATGGCAAGCCTCATTAGTTCCCAAGTTAAGCTATGAGTTGATAAGGCTGGATGAAGTATTGATGGGCAAGATGGTGGTGTTGGATTCCTTTCTATTCATTAGCGGTCGTTTCTTTTTCCTTACTTTATGTCTTTTATGAATTTTACTATTTTCTTTTAGAATTGTCAAGGTTATGCTAACTCTAAGTTTCAACGTATTTTCCATAAGTATAATAGGGAACATAGGCCTGATTTGATTGGTCTTTTGGAAATGAGGGTCAGTGATGGTAAAACAGATTCAATTATCGCTAAACTTGGATTTTCATTTTCTCAGCATGTGGAGGTAGTAGGTTTTTCGGATGGTGTTTGGGTTAGGTGGAGAGATTTGGCTTATGTTGAGGTTCTTAGAAGTCATCTTTAGTTCATTTTAATTAGGATTTATGGAAGCACTTATAGGTGGCCTTTTCTTGTCACCTTTGTTTATAGTAGTCATAATAGTCGAAAATAGAGACAACTCTAGGGATATTTGAAAAGTGTTTTTCCGATGGATGGGACTCTGTGATTGGCGATTGGAGATTTTTAATGCTATTCTCTTTTCTAGCTAAAAGAGAGGGAAGTGGGCCATCGAAAGAAAGTGTTCCCTTTCAATGATTTTATGGATTCGACTGAGTTACATGATTTAGGCTTTAAAGGGCTACATTTTACTTGGAATAGATAAGGGTGTTTGAGAGATTAGATAGAGTTATTTGTAATTATGTATGGAATTTTTCCTTTCCTCACTTTATGGTGACTCATTTGCGGAGATTTAATTCAGATCACAGACCTGTATATTTATCTCTTATGCAAGAATTTCACTTTTCAAGGAGGTGTGCTTTTAGATTCTTAGCGGGTTGGGTTGAGCATCCAACCTTTTCTATCTTTGTCAAGGAAACATGAAATGTCTTTAGAAGCATGTCGATGATACACTTTGAATTTACAGATCAGGTTAGAAAATGGTGTATGGTCACATTAGTACTCTTAAGAAACAGATGATTCAGAAGCTTAATAATATTTAGAAGATGCTGGATTGTGTGAATTCTGTTTAATTAAACCAGGTTGAAATAGAGGTAAGGGAGGAGTTGGAAAGTGTTTTGTATCATGAAAAACTTTTATGGCGATAAAAGGCAAGGTGTGACTAGTTATTTTGGAGGGATTGTAACACTAAAATTTTCCATAGGCGTACGTTACAGAGGAGGAAACAAAATCAGATTGTCGCTTTGAAGAATAATCTAGGAAATTGAATTTTAGATGAAGAGAAACTGAAACATAAGGCGATTATTTTTTTATGAGAAGTTGTATGGTGAGCATCCAGGATAAATGAGGGATTTACCTATTGGCGTTTTCCCACATCTTGATGATAGGAGGTTCAATTCCTAAGCAAATCAGAATCAAACGAAGAAATTATGGCAACTCTTTTTTATACAACACATTTGAAGGCTCTAGGTAGTGATGGGTGCCATGCTTTGTTTTACCGGAGTTAGTGGGAGCATGTTGGTGCCTCTATATGTGATTAGGTTAAGAGGGTCTTCTCAGGAGGCAGCATTGATCCGAAATTAAATAATATGCTTATCGTGCTTATTCTAAAAGTCCAGAATCCTAAAAATTTCTCACACTTTCGTCCAATAAGCCTATGCTCAGTCCTTTACAAGCTGGTTATGAAAGCCGTTGCAAATCGGTTCAAAGTTGTCTTTTTGAAGATTATTTCTCCTTAATAGGCTGACTTCGTTGTAGGTAGGAATATCACCGATAACATTATTATCGTATAAGAGGCTATCTACTCCATGAGGAGTAAGTAGATGAATAGGAGATGAATGACTATCAAAATTAATCTAGAGAAACCTATGATTGAGTGCACTGGGAGTTCATTGACACCTCTCTTCAGGCTATAGATATTTCTAAACTACTTCATAGTATCATTATGCCAGCTATTTCAAGTTCTATTATGTAAATTTTTTGGAATGGGGTTCCAACTCAGAAATTCCGAGCGACAAGTTCGTCAGGGATGTTCGATGTTTCCTTACTTGTGTATCCTGTGCATAGAATGGGTGGGTCATAGTATCCGTTTGACCATTTATTCTGGTAGATGGTCTCATATTCGTCTGTCTCGAACAGGTCCACTTCTGTCCTATCTCTTCTCCGCAGGTGATCTGATTCTCTTTGGTCAAGTAGAGGAGTATCAAACTAGGGTTATTAAAGGAATTCTGGATAAGTTCTGTGAGTTTTCAGGTCACCAAATTAATATACGAAACAAATATTTTTTTTGGAAAAGAGTGGAAAGTGACTTAGGAAGGTGTATAAGCAACATCTTTGATTTTCAAAAAGTGTAGAATCTTGGACCCTATCTAGGAGTTCCCCTCTTTCATGATAAGGTCACTAACAATACTTTGCGGTTTGATGTTGATAAGGTGTATAGTAAACTTTTTAGTTAGGATGCTAAGCAACTTTCTTTAGCTAGTAGAGCCACTTTGACATTGTTAGTTTTACTTTCGCTTCTGAGTTATTTCATACATTCAATGATGGTCCTCAAAGGATTGTGTGATGAGATTGAGCAAATGGTTAAACAATTCATCTGGGGATCTTGCAACAGTGCAAAAAAGATGGCCTTGTTGAGTTGGGACTCAGTTTGCCAACGTAGATCCCATGGAGGTTTTGGGTTGAAGTAATTAAGAGATCATAATACTTCTTTTATGATGAAGATAGGCTTTAACATTGTGTCAGACTCTAACGCCTTTTGGGTTTGTGTTTTTCGGTCGAAGTATGAGGTTCTAAGTGGTTAGCTTGAGACATTATTGAGAGGGTGATGCTCTTTCTTATGGAGGTCCCTCACTGAGGTATGACCACTTATTCGTGAGAATTTAATTTGGTCTGTTGGAGATGGGAGAAACACTAATTGTTGGTGGGATCCTTGGATTCTAAATGTCAGACCCTTGTTTAGATAGATTTCTTATATTTCTAATCTTGGTATGGGTTGTCCATTTAGTGATATAGTTATAGATTATGGTTATTCGAATTTGGAATTCTTTCGACTATGGGTTTCTGAGGGGATCATTAGCAAGATTGTGGGGATTTCGTCGCCTCATCCAACTTCTGGACATGATAGAATCATTTGGAGGGGTACTTCGACTGGTTCTTTTTCCCTAAAAATTGCCTATGAAAAGCTTTGAAAAGGGTTAGAGAATTCCAAAGAGTCTATTTAGTAGCTCCCTTGGAAGTTTCAAGGTTCTTAAAGGGTTAGATTCTTCATTTGACTTGATTTTAAATAATGTTTGCTCATGAATATGGAAAAGGTAAGGCGAGGAGTAGGAAATGATAATGCTAGTGAAATCTATGGGCATGATTTCAAGAATGTGTTACATGTCTTTAAAGATTGCCCTACAGCTAAGGACATTGGGAATCAGCTAATTCCAGCAGGAAGGCTCTCTAGATTTTAATCCAGATCCTTGCACTAGTGGATGACTGAAAACCTACACAATCAGCAGACCTTTCGTTTGGGTGGAGTCAATTGGAAATGCCTTTTCGGGATTATTTCTTGGCGCATCTGGAAGAATTGTAATCTTTTCACTTTTCAGGGCATCTTTTGGAATACTAATGCTGTAACAGCCCAATTTTAATAGTGTCGGAACAGTGATTCGAGATCACTAAATCTGACGAAAAGTTAGAAAATTTTGTTAATCGATAGTTATAAGTTAAGTGTGATTTTAGAAATATTTTAAAATTAGTGAATTTTGTGAACTGAAAGAATTAATTAGAAAAAAAATTGGGCCAAAAACGAGGTATTGAGACCTCGAATTCATAAAGTGAGCCATAAATATTTCTAAAAATATTTATGGAGTGTCATTAAGTTATTATTAAACTTTCGTTAGAAAATTTTAACGTTTGGGTAGGAAATTAAATGAAAAGGACTAAACTGAAATGAAAGTAAAAGTTAAATTATAGATTAAAAGAAATTATGAAGGATCAAAATGGTAATTTTACCATTTTGCATAGTTGAGGCGGTTAACGTAAGAAAATCTCAGATTTTTAAAAGTATATTATTATATTATATTATATTATATTATATTATTATATTATTATATATATATAAACCAAAAGAAGTAAAAGAAGAATACCAGAAAATGAAACAGAGAACAAGACGAAAGCAGGGGAAGAAAAAGGGAAAGAAAGAAAAAGGAGAAATTGATGGTTTGAAGCTTGGAAGTTTAATTGGTAAGTTAATTTAGTCCTTCTCTTTTAATTTTGATGTTTTATAAGTTTTAGAACAAAGTTTTGATGAATTTAAGTTGAAGTTTTTGAAGTTTTAAAGCTGTTGAATATAGCATATGATGAATAAAATGATGAATTAGTGGTTTAATTGAAAGAATTTGAAGTTAGAATTGGGTAAAGGATTTAATTGTAAAATAAGCTATAACAAAACTGTTTTGGACAGCAGCAGTAGAGTAACTTTGAAAAATCACCAAAAATCGTAGAAGTGGAATTAGAAGCTGAGTAAGATATGAAATTGAAGCTTATTGAGTCTACTTTCATATGAAAGAAATAGAGAAATCAAATAAGTTCTGTATTATGAGATATTTAAATTTTAGTGAAACTGGTTCAGGGTGATTTCAGGATCCCCTGTTCTGACTTTGAAAAATCATAAAAATTGGAGAAAAATAATTAGGGGCTTAACTTTATATTTTTAGAATCCTGAATGAGTCTATTTTCAAATGAAATAAACAAGAAGGTCATATGAATTTTGTATGAAGAGTAATTTGATTCGTAGTGAAGAGAGGTCAGAACAGTCAAACAGTAAAACAGGGGAAACTTTAAGAATAATCTGGTATTGATTGGCCATACCAAAAATTCTGGAAAAATTATAGTAAAAAGATATATGAGTCTAGTTTCAAGAAAAATTAACGGTTCTTCATTTGGAGTTCTGTAGCTCCAGATAAAAATAATTTAGTGACTATGACACGCATGGACAGCTTAAATATTCACATGAGTAAATGTTGAAAATTATTGATAATGTTACTTATAGAATGCTATATACATTAAGGATGTGGAATGGAGAGGAGGAGGAGGAAAATATGTATGAATATTCAGCTAGCATGGCTAATTTGTAATGTTTTAGGCTCGTGGACTAAATTGAATAAAAGTAAAAGTTTATGATTAGTTTTGTATAAATGTTGGAGATGACCAATTTACATGGAATGGATTATTTTATTATTTAAAATTGCTAAATTGAATGAAATTATTAATTAGATTAAGATCGGTTGAAAAATCGATGAAAATGGGAAATTACCAAAATGCCCTTGAATCTTGGTATTTCGCAAATTTAGCTGTAAGTTCGTGTAACTTTAAATATGTGATATAAGGAAATATAAGTTGATAGCACGTGAAATATTGATATAATGAATTAACTAATATATGTTTATGAATAAACGGCAAGAGAATGATATTTATCATGACATGTCAATATGTGATTATCTGTAATATGTAAATAAAAGGTAATTAAATATGTTGAGACGAGAAATAAATTCAAGTAAGTCATGAAATAAGAAAAATAAATATGTTTTAAGGGATAATATGTTTGATTTTTGATTGGTTTCAAAAATAAATGTTAAATGATATAAAATTTTTGATAAATAAATTTGTAATTCCGGTAATGCCTCGTACCCCATTTCGGTGTCGAATACGGGTAAGGGGTGTTACATTTAGTGGTATCAGAGCTTAGGTTTAGTCGGTTCTCGGACCAAATGTAGTATATGTGAAGTCTAGAAATATATGCTATTATTAATATATAACTTGAGATAATGTGATATGTTCCGACTTTGATGATATTTGTATCATTATAATTTAAACTTTATCATTATTATGTGTAATTTATTAATTATGTGTGGTAAGTATTTTAAGGTAAGTATTTAGTAAAATGATAAATTTAAGATTGAGTAATCAAGTTGAGACCGATATCGAATCGAATTATGGAATATCAATATTATTTTGTGTCTTGAATTGAATCATGAAGTTATTGAATATTGTTATGTGTATTGCATTAAACTATGAAGAATTACTGCAATATCGTGAAACCGTTGAAATAAGAAGTGAAAGTAGAATGAACTGGAAATTAGAAAGTTATTTAAATTACGTGAATCGAATTATGAATTATTTGAATATTTGAAGGCAAATTAAATTAAATAAAGAAAATATGTGAGTAATTGAAATGTATATTGATTGAAAAGTAATTAGTGATTTTAAATTTGATTAGACAATAAATTAAAAATACGAATTGAATAAAAATATATTATACATGCTTATTTTGTTAAATAATATAGAAAGTTTATTTGATTATTTTTTACATGTAAATGTTATATGTTTATATGAAATCAATTTGAGAAAGAAAGGAGAGGACCGAATTGAAGGAAAAGGAAAAGAGAAGGTTAAGGAGTGAAGGAAGAATAACATATATCATTTCAACCTTTTTGTTGTAAGTACTACAAGAATTTTAAATTATTGTTATTTATCCTTTTGAAATATTTATGTGAATTATTTAAATATATGAGATTCAAACTTTAATGCCCAAGTAGACGAAATTTAGAACTACATCGGGATATTAAGGAACATTAGCACGTTAGTGCTCTCGATATTAGCACATTGGTGCTCTCCGATATTAGCACGCCGTTGTTCTCGATATTAGCACATTGGTGCTCTCTGATATTAGCACATTGGTGCTCTCCGATATTAGCACGCCGCTGCTCTCCGATATTAGCACATTGGTGCTCTCGATATTAGCACATTGGTGCTTCTCCGATATTAGCACGCCGGTTTCTCTCGATATTAGCACATTGGTGCTCTCCGATATTAGCACATTGGTGCTCTCCGATATTAGCACGCCGTTGTTTCTCGATTATTAGCACGTTGGTGCTCTCTCGATTATTAGCACATTGGTGCTCTCTGCTCACTTGTGCATCATAATGCACCTCTCAGATCTGCTCCGTATATCCGTGTGTTCTATAAAGTCTACTTTGGGCTAAGAAAGTGAAATGAGAACAAAGTGAATCATTGAATTATATACTGATTAGGAAATGGAAAAGTGAATTTGAAATAGAAAAAATGAAATGATGATTTGAATACCCTATTAACTTATCGGGCTAGATTGGATATAAATGGCATGCCATAGGATTGGAAGTGTTCGTGATTCTTCTTCGACCTTGAGTCGATGAGGCACCGGGTGCCAATCTGGTGTGTTTGGTTGGATCCGCGTATCCGCCAAAGTCCGAGTCTTGTTAATAGGGGTAGATATGAATATTAAGTGAAATTAAAATGAGAATTGATCTCCTATTAACTTGTCGGACTAGTCGGATATAATTGGCATGCTATAGGATATGGAAGAGTGCGAGGTTTTTGCCGGCTTATCGATCGAGCACTTACATGCCGACTCATCAAGTTATCGTTATCATCATTACGATTCGACACTTTGTGTGTCGTATATTGTGTACCGTTAAGGCACAATGTGCCGCATCTTGGTGTGTTTTGGGTTGGAATCCGTGTATCTCACAAAGTCCGGATTGTTAATAGGGTGAATAACTAAAATGAGAAAAACTAAATAAATTTGATCGATTGAACTATTGAAAATATGAGTAAGAAATTATGAGTTGAATTGTGAATCGAATTGAAATGTGAGAATTGAAGTATGAACTTAAGGTTCATAAATTTGTTAAAATATCAAATTATTATTATTGAAATCATTGAATAAACGAAATGAGAAAAATCGATTGAATTTGATCGGTTAAACTATTGAAAGTATGGAAAAGTGGAATTAGGAATTGAAATGTAAATTGAAATTGAGATATGAGATTGAAAACTTGAACCAAAGGTCTATGAATTGATTAAAAATAATATAGATGATATATGATGCTATTTGATGAAATGCTATTGTTGAGGTATGAAATTAAAGTATAAATTAACACATATGACTTATATTGTTGCATGCTTGATGTTTACTATTTAATATTAAATGTTAAATTTAAATTATGCGTATAGTAAGTGAAGTATGAGGTAAGCGTTATTGATGAATTAAATGGAAACTGAATTAACTGATGGATAAATATTAGTATTGAATTGTATATTGAAGAGGAAGTGAAATTAAATTTATTTGTGAATACATTTAAGTGAAATTGGAAAAAAAAAAATGATATGTAAAAGCATTATGTTAAAATTGTAAAAGTGACATGCGTGTATAATGTAATTTTCCCAAGTAAATGAGATTAAATCTACTAAGATATTAGTGGTATACCATTAAGGAACTTTAGCGCATTCTCTGATAATAACACTTTGGTTCTCATCAAGTGCTATCTGATTAATAGTAAATAATAATACACTTCTATATTTGTTTCATATATCTTAAGTATTCTATTGAATCTATTGGGCCTCTTATAAAAAAGGTAAGTAATTTTATTTATAAGGTATGTTCGCAATATTGAATTAAAAATGAATTGCAAACTGAAAGGATATGGAATGGATATAAATGATAAATCAGATAAATATGTGCACAAAGGAGCTATAGAATTATAGAAATAACGAAGTTCATGATCAAAATAATAAGGAAATTTCGAGGACGAAAATTTTTTTAGGGGAAGAATTTGTAATGACCCAATTTTAATAGTGTCGAACAGTGATTCGAGATCACTAAATCGACGAAAAGTTAGAAAATTTTGTTAATCGATAGTTATAAGTTAAGTGTGATTTTAGAAATATTTTAAAATTAGTGAATTTTGTGAACTGAAAGAATTAATTAGAAAAAATTAGGCCAAAAACGAGGTATTGAGACCTCGAATTCATAAAGTGAGCCATAAATATTTCTAAAAATATTTATGGAGTGTCATTAAGTTATTATTAAACTTTCGTTAGAAAATTTTAACGTTTGGGTAGGAAATTAAATGAAAAGGACTAAACTGAAATGAAAGTAAAAGTTAAATTATAGATTAAAAGAAATTATGAAGGATCAAAATGGTAATTTTACCATTTTGCATAGTTGAGGCGGTTAACGTAAGAAAATCTCAGATTTTTAAAAGTATATTATTATATTATATTATATTATATTATATTATTATATTATTATATATATATAAACCAAAAGAAGTAAAAGAAGAATACCAGAAAATGAAACAGAGAACAAGACGAAAGCAGGGGAAGAAAAAGGGAAAGAAAGAAAAGGAGAAATTGATGGTTTGAAGCTTGGAAGTTTAATTGGTAAGTTAATTTAGTCCTTCTCTTTTAATTTTGATGTTTTATAAGTTTTAGAACAAAGTTTTGATGAATTTAAGTTGAAGTTTTTGAAGTTTTAAAGCTGTTGAATATAGCATATGATGAATAAAATGATGAATTAGTGGTTTAATTGAAAGAATTTGAAGTTAGAATTGGGTAAAGGATTTAATTGTAAAATAAGCTATAACAAAACTGTTTTGGACAGCAGCAGTAGAGTAACTTTGAAAAATCACCAAAAATCGTAGAAGTGGAATTAGAAGCTGAGTAAGATATGAAATTGAAGCTTATTGAGTCTACTTTCATATGAAAGAAATAGAGAAATCAAATAAGTTCTGTATTATGAGATATTTAAATTTTAGTGAAACTGGTTCAGGGTGATTTCAGGATCCCCTGTTCTGACTTTGAAAAATCATAAAAATTGGAGAAAAATAATTAGGGGCTTAACTTTATATTTTTAGAATCCTGAATGAGTCTATTTTCAAATGAAATAAACAAGAAGGTCATATGAATTTTGTATGAAGAGTAATTTGATTCGTAGTGAAGAGAGGTCAGAACAGTCAAACAGTAAAACAGGGGAAACTTTAAGAATAATCTGGTATTGATTGGCCATACCAAAAATTCTGGAAAAATTATAGTAAAAAGATATATGAGTCTAGTTTCAAGAAAAATTAACGGTTCTTCATTTGGAGTTCTGTAGCTCCAGATAAAAATAATTTAGTGACTATGACACGCATGGACAGCTTAAATATTCACATGAGTAAATGTTGAAAATTATTGATAATGTTACTTATAGAATGCTATATACATTAAGGATGTGGAATGGAGAGGAGGAGGAGGAAAAATATGTATATGAATATTCAGCTAGCATGGCTAATTTGTAATGTTTTAGGCTCGGGGACTAAATTGAATAAAAGTAAAAGTTTATGATTAGTTTTGTATAAATGTTGGAGATGACCAATTTACATGGAATGGATTATTTTATTATTTAAAATTGCTAAATTGAATGAAATTATTAATTAGATTAAGATCGGTTGAAAAATCGATGAAAATGGGAAATTACCAAAATGCCCTTGAATCTTGGTATTTCGCAAATTTAGCTGTGTAAGTTCGTGTAACTTTAAATATGTGATATAAGGAAATATAAGTTGATAGCACGTGAAATATTGATATAATGAATTAACTAATATATGTTTATGAATAAACGGCAAGAGAATGATATTTATCATGACATGTCAATATGTGATTATCTGTAATATGTAAATAAAAGGTAATTAAATATGTTGAGACGAGAAATAAATTCAAGTAAGTCATGAAATAAGAAAAATAAATATGTTTTAAGGGATAATATGTTTGATTTTTGATTGGTTTCAAAAATAAATGTTAAATGATATAAAATTTTTGATAAATAAATTTGTAATTCCGGTAATGCCTCGTACCCCATTTCGGTGTCGAATACGGGTAAGGGGTGTTACAAATGCAATCATCAAATTGTCTTATAGTTGGGCAAGGTAGTATGCTTTTGTATCCAAGTTGTTATCATTTAAGACACAAAGACTTACAATTAGTCCACCATTGTCAAGTAATTGAGTGCATTTAAATACAGATGATTCAGTTAGAATTGATGATGGGTTTGTTGTAGTTGGGGGGCTAGTGTGCGATCGAAATGGAGGGTAGATTCTTCGTTTCAGTAGATATTTGGGAAGTTGTACTGTGCTAAACGCTGAACTTTGGGGCATCTTAGATGGGTGATAAGCCATAAAAATAACATGTTTTAATCTCATTCTTGATGCGTTTTTGGATGATTTATTATTGAATTTAGTGTATTTGATGCTCCTAATCCTTTAATTTCATGTTTCTATACTTAAGAGAGCATAAGGGAGCAAAAGGAGCAAAAAAAAAGCCAAAATTGGACAAAACGAGCTATTTTTAGGAACCACACGGCCTAGGCATTCCTACATAGGCTGAGCACACGCCTGTGTGAGCCATACGGGCTGGCCACACGCCCATGTACCAGCCCGTGTCGATTTCGAGCCATGTTTTCCTAACACGCAGAAAAAGCCAATTTTTAGGGTTTTCGAGCATTCTAAAGTTTATAAACACACACTAGAAGAAGACCTAAGGGGGCACGCAAAGTGGAACGAAGAATCTACTCGAAGAACGTCAACGGATACAACTCAGAAGTAGGATCTCCTTCAAGATTAAGGATTTCCATTTAATTTCTCTAGAAGTTTTTGGATTTCTTTATGTTTTGTTGTTTTTCTAATTTTGAGATGTTTTCCTCCCAATCATACTAAATTACCTAGATACCTAGGGAAGATGAAACCTATGATGGATCTTATTATTTGATTTTCTGGATTATATGATAAATACTTGTTCTTGTTCTCAATTATGTATGCTTATTTCTTGCTTTAATATTTTCAGGATATTAATTCAAGTGTGATGTGCTTATTTCAATAGAACAAAAGTCACTGTTTAATAGCAAATCTAGCATAATTGGGTGGAGTTGCATGCAATCCTAGAAATAAGACAACATAAATCTACCAAAGTCAAATCTAATAGGGGAATTCATAGATCGAGTTAATGCGACAACAGGGGTTTTAATTAGAAAGAGATTTCAATTAATCAACCTAAAGTCAATTGTTCTTATTTTCGAAAGAGATATTAACATAATTTAGGGATTTCTATGGATCAAGATAAGTGATTAAATCGTCTAATTTAGATACAAAATAATAAGTGGATTCTTTACTGGGTATTGTCTATCTCATCGATCTTCTTCTAATATTTTCCCAATTCGCTCTCTGTCGTGTTCTTAATAATTAGTTTAGTTAAATTTAGATTAAAAACATCCCTTTTAATTTATAGGCTAGATAATAAAAAGATAGTAATTACTAGTACTTTTATTCCTCGTGGATATGATATTCTCGACTCACTATAGCTATACTAATATTCGATAGGTGCGCTTGCCTTTGTCGTGACTTTAGTTAGTTTAGTGACTCATCAATGGGTTTAAACATATATTAGATCGGGGTTTTGAGAGGGTTTTAATACAAACGGACAGTCTTGAAGATGTTAATGCCATTCAGGATGGATCATTCGAGAATTTCAATTCCAGTTTGGTCAGGAGAATCCATTAGCTCTTGGCAATTGTAGGACATTGGAGACTACAACATACTCCTTGAGAAGAAAATAAAATCGCAGATGGTCTCATCAAGATGGTTCGTGACACAAGAACATGATTACAATTGATTGAGTATCCCCGTTGGAGGGATTAGTTTAATTTCTTACTTTTGACTTACTCTTTCTTTTTCAAAAAAAAAAAATCTAAATTAATATTTTTGTTTTATTTTATTCCATAATTATTAGTGTCCAATAAAAATGTTGACAATTTTTTTGAACTAAACTCAGCAGATATAGTTAAAATATTAAAATAAAACAAAAAAAAACATAAAAGTACAAGTATAATACTAAACTTAAAATGTGAGTTAAGACGAACCAATTACAGAATTTGAAGTTTAAAATATATAGATCCAAAATTGAAGAGTAAGATAGAATGGCTGGTTGCTGTAAAGGAAGGCAAGTGGAGGGGTCATTGTCCCACCAAAGTTGATTCTCTTTCTGTTGTTGTTGGCTGTGATTGTGAAGCAAGACGACAGTTTCCGCCGACGACCCTATCTAGGCATTTTCCTATTTTCAATTAAATATAAATTCATCAGTTAATATTTAATTTATTATATTGTCACTGAAAGACTACTAATTGTCATAATAAATTTATAACAGAGTTCATGGCATGGGAATGTTTTTGATGCCTGCTTTATTTTGTAAAATGTTTAAACATGCATTAATATTTGCTGTAGAAAGGGATATGAATAATAAGCCTTCCACGCAACTATCTCTTTTGCTTTCCTTTCCCCACGCCCACTCTATTTTAACTTTACACCATTTCAATTTTACCTGATTTTTTTATACAAAAAAGAGATTAACTAAAATAAATTAAAATAAGATCATACTATATTAGATATATCATCATGTAAAGAATGAAGAACTTTATTCGGGATTTACTTGAATATAAACTTACCCAAAGGTCTTGAAAATATCATTTTTATCAAACTATCCGCTATCTTATTGACCTCTATGAAGATATGTATTAAGTAAATTGTCTAGTTATGCTGGATAAACTCCTTGATGCTATGTATCACCGAAAAATCATGTTGGTCCTTTGTTTGATTACCTAATTTTAATTATTAATGATCAATAAAATTTTGTTATTTTTTATAAAATATATAAATATTAAATATAAAAATAATTTTAAAGGTTTAATGTGTTTTAAGCAATGGAATGAACCTTTCCAAAGACGGCATATTCAGCACTTTGTTTGTTTAGCAGAGTAGACAAATAGTAAGATAGGAAAATATATTTATATTTTTTAATTAGTATGTCTAACAATAAGGATGGGAAAATTGAAACAAGGTTAATATAAATGGTCCCTCTTAAATTTCGCAGTTAGTTTTATTTTGATATTTAAAGTTTTATTAATTCACATTAGTTTTGAATTTTATCAATTCTTTTTTTAATTTAATCCTTAAACTTGTATTTTATTAAAGTGTGATAATAATGATTTTCTAAGATTGTGCCATGTCATCACAATCTTAAGGTACTACGTAAACATAGTTTAAGAATTCTAGTTCAAGGACCAAAATTAAAAAAATGCTATTAAGTTTTAAGACTAATGTGTACCAAAAAAGGTTTTAGTATCAAATTGAACCTAGTTATTAATTTGAGGGACCAAAAATTACATTACAAATTAAAAGAAAAAAAATTGAAATTAAAAAAAAAAGTTGCATAATTTTAAACTAGTTTATATCTCTTTCTCAGTTTCATTTCTCTTATTATTCCAATTTAGATTTTTTTTTTTGCATTATGATAAAAAATGATCACATCTTTTATATTTTTTCCAAACACACTCAAAAATTAAAATTTTTTTTTTTTCAATTTTTCATTTCTCTCTTTCTATTCTTTTATATTTTCACTTAACCAAACACTCTTAGTTTCAAAGAAACAATATTTTAGAAGAGCAATACTCTTTTTAAGTTTGACATTTAGGGTTATGTTCTACTTATTAAAAAAAATTAATCATCTTTCGTTAATTTTGTGAATCATAAACATAATAATATTCATATATAAAACTTATATAGCATATATTTTATCATTTAAATAAAAGGAACCTTGAGATATATTGATTCATGGAACTTGGATAATAATTTATTTTAGGTTTTTTAGAAATTCAATTTCGAACATATTATCACTTAGGAAAAAAGTTTGATTTATGTTATGATGCACACTTGATATTCTCTCACCTTGCTCAATTTGATGTTTAAATATTTTAAGTGATGAAAAACTCTAACCTTGATTGAGTGGAGAGGGACCAATGGATTTTTATATAGTAACACAACTCATGATAGTGTCAATCTATATTCCCTATTTTTCTCTCTTTGGTACATGAATCATGTTAATACGATGAAATTAACACTGAGAGATTAACTTTAATTATACATTGATCATTAATGATACATAATTTGATTAATATATCTAAAAAAAATTTATTGTATGTACTTTAATCATATTTTGGATATTAAAGATACATGACTTTGGTCAATATGCTTAAACAATAAATCAATTAACCTTTTATGCGGTCATAAAAGCCACACATTTCAATATTTTTCCACTTGATCAAATGATCACATAAAGATTTTTAGGCGCGTGACCCCTTTAATTACTATAATGAACATAGGATATTTAACTAGGTAACTAATAAGGATAATGACAATCTTATATCATTACAAATACAATTCCTTACATGCATCACAATAATATTATTTATATAGATAAATCATGACGAAAAAGAAGATGAGTTATATATAATTATAATCATAAGCGTCCTATTTTGATGTCAAAACATCAAAGTATTCCTACCAATAAGATATGCATAAGTAGATAAAAAAAATTTCACAAGTGTCCAATTAAAAACTATTAGTATGTTCATTATGCATTTTAGGCGTTACGGGTGATATATAGACACTTTCTTTTTAAACATCCTTCTTTAACAAGAAGTTATCTTAATGTGTTTTAACTTATCTTTTTTAGAGAAGAAACAGAAGTTGAGTTGTCACATGATGTTAATATAGAGTTAATAAAAACTTCTTAATTTAATTGTTCATGGCATGTAATAAACTCTTATTTTCTAGATTCTCGATAAAAATGTCTTTTTCACATCACTTCATGTTAGCTCTAAATCAAAATGAGCTACTAAAGCTATAATAACTTTGAAAGGGTTTTTCTTTAGGACAAGTGAAAATGTTTGGTTGTTATTAAATCCTTCTTTTCGAGTAAATCGGGACTAAAAATTCCACTAATTTTCATAAATGGTTCCTTTCCATAATTGTCATTTTATCTACAAATCTAGTTGATTCCTCGTTACTAATAGTTGATTAATCTTTCATTGGTTCATGTTCAATCTTAGAAGCTGGATTATGGGGTGCATTTGACAAGTTAAGAGCTGCTTGGTTGTTAGGGTATAAAAAGATTATATTGGGATGTGACAATAAAGAGACTACTATGATTCTTAATCGCCTGCAAATTGAGAGAATAGAATTGAGCTTAATTAGAAGCATGTGAGAGTTGGGTACCGGTCATTGAATTGTTAAGTTTCAACATGTCTTTTGAGAGGCGAATCCTCTTGCTGACAATTTGGCGAAGTTGTGCCTTCATTTGCACCTAATTTTCTATTTATTAGGTCACTCGACATTTTTATGGGAATGCTAAACCATGATTCTGTTGGACGTAACATTGAAAGGCGAATATTAATTTAATTTTGGGCTACTTTACTATAGCTTCCTGTAGTTCTTTTTTGTAACAAAAAGAAAATGTAATTGGATCTTCTGTTGCTCGAAAATTTTGTTATTGTAAGTATATCATATAGTTATTTAGGATAAGTGACAGTTTTTTTTAATAGGTTTCAAATTGACTATATTTTCATTTCTATTATGTCTACTTTTCTTATAATTAACAGTAGAATCATAAGTTCATAAGCTTTCAATACATTGGTTTTCCTTTTGCCTACATGAAAAATCTAAGTTATTCTCTAAAAAATCATGTTTATTATTATTATTATTATTATTATTATTATTATTATTATTATTATTATCAAAGTTCTCACTATTAATTCCTTTCAAGAATTTTTGTTGTACTATTTAACTCTTTTTGGTGTAATGATATGGATAATAAAATTTATATATTTTGACTCATTTTGGATAGTCAATGAAAAATCCCAAACATATACATGATTTAAATCGAATTTTTGGATCCAAATTTCAAAAAGAGCAATGAGTACTACTTAATTAGAAACTCGATTTAAAACGTACATGGCGATTTTAGTAACTTCAGCCACCAAATGTTCGTGTAGAATCTCCAATCATACGCCTTATTACTTTCATGTCTTTTCCTTTCAACAACACCATTCTATTGAAGCATATCCTAAGCATATGTTATGTTGAAGGAATCCAACAAAAGGTCCTAAACTACAACCATTTTCATCATATTTTCTATAATATTCACCACCCTATCAAATCTCATAATTTTAAAATTTCCTTAAAATATATAACCATAACATGAGAAATTATTGAGAAAGGTGATGAAATGTTTTTCCCATTTATGCAAGGAGCAAAGTGCGACACAATAATATCCTTACGAATTACCTCAAATAGTTCTATACCCTCTTGTAGTTCATTTCTTATAACATTTAGATTGCTTTCCTTTAATGTAATTTATACGAGTACCAAAGTTAGTAGAAACTAAGATGATATAAGTCAAATAAATTATTGTAATCTTGGGGCTAAGGTTATAATTAACCCACTTAATCAAGAGGGCAAGGGCAGGCATTTTACTTATCCAAGAAGTAGAAGATATTACTACATTATCAACGATACAATTCCAGACCTATATTTTTTTACATTTCACCTGCCCTGACTTTATCTCAATAAATAAACTAATTTCCTTAAATATATACATTATTTCAATTTAAATTAACTCAAGAAAATAATAATAATAATTATTATAAAACATATACAAACATAATAGTCACTAATAAATATTAGGTGCATTTATAAGACACATTGAGTTCATAGAAAAAACGATACCGTCGAGAGAGACAAGTCACGAGATATATTTTTCATAAATTACAAAATAAATAGGACAAATTATGCTATTAGACCTTGTACTTTGTAGAAACTATGAATTTAATACATGTACTTTAATTTGATCAATTTTAGTCCCTGTACTTTTTTAGAATTTAAAATTTTAGTCCTACCCCAATGATAACAGTTAAACATGATTGGTTAAATTATGTCATTAGTCCTGTATTTTCCGTAAAGTTGTAAATTTAATCCACGTTCACCATTTAGATTATTCTTAGTGGCAATATTTTTTGAATTTCAAAATTTTAGTGTTAATGCAAACGTCGTTAAATCTACTAACTGATTTTTTATGAGTAATATGTGAAAATAACAAACCGACATAACATTACACATATAATAATATATTTGACATATCAAAACTTAAAAATTAACCGAAGTTAACTTAATAATTTTAATAACTATAATTTAATTAAAACTAAAATTTTTAAATTCTAAAAATACAAAAACTAAAAATAATTAAATTAAAATACAGATAATAAATCCAGAACTTACAATAGAGTGCAACATCAAAATTTTACCATTTACATTATTTACACTAGTAGTGGGAATGGTAGGGCAGGGCCGAATCCTGAGTACGTACGTCATATATAATTAATGCCTCACCACCCATACCTAACCCTACATCATTTCTGTCTCACTTGTTTTTCCAGCTTCATATGCAGGTCAATTTCATTGTCGTCCATCCCATGCTTTATTTGATAGAATGTATACACTACTTCAATCGCAGTATTTATGCTTTCTCTTAGCTTAAAAATCCCCATTTCTAAATCTCTAACTTCGGGGATTGAAGAGAGAGGGGAAGTGGTCCACAGTGACAATATATCTGCCAAATTATATGTTAACAAAAAGACGAAGCTAATAATAGTGATCAAAACCAAAAGTATAAAAAAAAAGTTAATTATTTTTAGCAATTTAGAAATATTTGCGTTTCCAAAAGGATTAAAAAGATGTCCAAAACATTTGAGGCATATCACTTTGTTATTGGAAAAATTCTCATAGTAATTTAAAATTTATTATTATTTCTTAAAAATGTACGTGTATTAGTGTAAAAAGACAAATAAAAGAGGGGAATACATTGATAATTGGGACAACCTTTTTCCAGTTCATCACAAGACATGTAGGATACATGGATCCAATGATCTTTTGAAGCGAATCCTAGAAAATGTAAGAAAGAAGTAAAAGTTGGATGGGTGAGTTGAAGAATAAAGCGAAGCTGTCAAAGACACGAAAAAAAGGAAACAAGGGTTGCGTTGGTTAATGACCATCGCACATGCTAACCTACATCATCTCATATCTCACCATTCATTGACTGTTTCTCATGGCAGTCTAACTCTTTAAAAAGCCAGAAACCTAACCCAGTCCACTACAACAACTGGCAGCCCAATGGACACATTAGATCATATTTCAATCATTTATATCATCCAAACAAAACCATGGGTAGAAAACTCATCTACCATCCATTGATTAAAAAAAATCATCTACAATTATATTATAAATCATGTCGCCCACACAGAAACATCACAAATCATCTCTTATAACAAATGCTAAAAAGACTGAAAATTTAATCACAAGCCAACCAAAAAGGAAAAAAAGAAGAAAAAACCCGAAATACAAAGTAGAAATTTTCTGAAAGGCTAACAACAACAAACAATAATGGAATATGAATGGTTGAATAGTATAGTATTAATTGTTGGGAAGAAAAACAACGCAGGCATGAGAGCAAAGCTCCTTTTCTCCTTCCTCTTCCGTAGGCTCTAAACTCCTCCCTCCATCCCTTTTCGCCCATGTGTCGAACACGTGTACTACGGACATCAACCTCGACGTCTCCCCTGGCTTTCTATATCCCGCCAAGAAAATCAGCTTACTGCCAATTGCTGCCATTGTTATGTAAATTCGTTTGGCTGGAGGCCAGTTTGCGTCCCACACCGAATTTGGCGATGATAATGTTTCCAGGTGTGACCCCTCTACTTCATTCCAAAATTTCCCATCGTACTCCTCGATGTGACCTTTCCATGCATTTAGACAATCCCCTGAGCTGTAAAGCTTTTCATCAACTGCCACGATTTGATTTGGTGGCACGTCCAATTGCCACATTCCCATTACCAGATCCCACTTGGCGTTGTCCGAGTTGTACACCTCAGCCGAACATCTTCCGATGGTGTTCCACGGCAGCTTATCCAAATCTGCCTTCTCAGCAAATCCTCCTATCACGTGTATTTTCCCTTGCCATGTCACTCCCACGCATTTGTACCTCATCACGCTCATGTCAGGCAATGGCTTCCACTCATCCAGCATCGGGTTGTACACCTCAGCTGAGGAGGTGCCACGTGCGATGCCTAATGTGCACTGTCCACCTGCCACGTAGATTTTGTTGTCGCACACTGTACACGCAAAATCAAAACGTGGGCAGCCGAGTGGCGCACACTTGTACCACACGCCACTGCACACATCGTAGCGTATGACAGAGGATAAGACCTCAAGATCATCCTGGACAATTTCGTAAGGGTCATGATGGCTTGGAGCCTTGTGGCAAAGCCTTCCGCCAATAATGTAGATGGAGTCACCGATGGAGACCATGGCAAAATCTTTTCGCACTTGGTTCTGAAGCAGCTCGGGAATTCTGCACACCCGATGCCAAGAGTTGGTGGTAGGGTCGTAGCACTCTATCCAATTGGACATGTTTGGAGTGGGCAATAAATTATTGGAACAAAATGAAGTGTAGATGCGATAATTGGTGACAGAGGAAGGAGAGGGCAGAGGGGAAACAGAATCCATGAACTAGCGATAATTAGGTTGGGAGGTGGTGAACGTGAAGCGAAGGGGGGGAATTGGAAGGTGTGGCATAAATGGGAGTATATAGGGAGAAGGGGGGATGAAACCAAGAGAAGGATAGGCGTCAAAGTCAAGGAGAACGTGGTAGACAAGGAGGATTGGGATATGATGGGGGGAAAATATCTAAGTTTTTTCTTGTATTGTCGTCATAGGGTTTGAATGTATCTGATATTATCCATGGCCTAACTTTTATGGAAAAGAGGGATGCCAAAAGAATCATACCTTTTTCCTATCTTGATTCATCAGATATTTTAGCTCGTGTTGTTAATGTTATCCATGGAATTATTATTATTATTCCATGCAAATTATCTTTTTGGCCTTGAAGCGGAAACCACCCAGAAATTATGTATCATCATTCCTACCATCCCTCCCTTACGGTATAATTTACACAATGAGTACAGATATTCCACCCACTATAGCTACTATATACTGATATATCTACTATCAATTTTCAATCATTACTACTTGAAGATTAAACATGTATAATTTACAAAGTATTGTTTGATGAGTACTGCATTTTATAAATGTATATATATAAACTTAATCTCCTTTTGGTTTCATGAAACAGATTCATTTTCATTTTCATAGATTATCGAACTAGCATTTTCTTTTAACCATTGCCGAATGCCGTTCCCTTTTGGCCGATAGATTATCTTCAAGGAAGTAGGTCTATTTTCTTACTTTTGGTTTCCATACTAAGTTTTTTTTAACTACCACTTAATAGTTGTCAACCAAGAGACGAATACACTGCCAACAATCGACCTGAGTTATCCAACCCTATCCAAAACACTTTAAAAAAACAAATTATCATATATTTAATTTTTTGTAAAAATCACGTATAATACATGGCCCATACACTAGAATCAGAATCAACTTAATACGAAACATGATAGTCTAAAAATTGAAATATATCCTTTCAGCTCATTAATTTGTTCTGTAAAAATCACGTATAATACATGCCACATATACTGTTGAAATATCCTAATGGATGTCAATGAAATCCTTTCAGCTCATTAATTTCAATACAAATGAAATTTAAAATGAACCTTTCTTGAAGATTCTAAAAGAAAGACAAAAGAACCAACTACAAATTGGGTAAGGTGATATCTTCATTTGTGTTATATGTGGTCCTTGATGACATTTCTATTTTTTTCTTTATTCTGAGATAATGTCTTTTGAAACACAGACCTGTCATGTATAACTACAAATCTCCAAACTCTTTGTATACATATATGGCAATTTCGGAAAGGGGTACTGTTGTGAACATGGGCAAATTTCTGAAGATTTTTTATATACTAGTTCTAAGGGAGTGACCAAGTACATACCTCGCCTGCATGCCCGTAGATTACATGATGGGTGCTCCTAGTAGCCGGCAGAATAAGTTATTTTTTGCTATCTGGATGAGTGAACCGGCAACTGATAGTTCTTGCATAAATTTCAGGTGGTTATAGAGACGCTTTTCTACAAGAAGGGCATGGATGAAGCATATCTCATGATCATGTCTGCGAGTTAAGATGGTATTATATGGTAAGGAATAAAGGCACAGAACTTTCAACTTTCGAGAAGAATCCGGAATTTCACTCGCCTTTTAATGCTACCCACTCGATCATAACCTATACCAATCTTACTATGCATTAACTTCATGGCCAAATTTGCATTGCCTGCTTTTCTCAAGGCATTGATAAGAACAGTTCGGATTCTTCCAGGTATTTCTCTACCCCTATCAACGATACCGTCAGCCAGCTTGCAGGCCTCCTTGACACGGCCTGCTTTGCATAGCACATAGATCATATCTTCAAAAGCTGTCTCAGGAATAACACCCATAGGTGCTAGATCATCCAAAATCTTGCAGGCCCTTGTTACCTTGCCTGATAGACAAAGCCCAATTGAGAGAGCCCTAAAAGAAGCTGCAGTTGGTGTGATACCTTTATCAATCATCATATCCCAGAGCTTCATTGCCTCTTCATTCTTACGCTCCCTGAACAGTCCACTTATGAGTATTGTGTATGTATAAACCGTCTGATCACATCCTTCATCCTCCATCCTGTTAAACAGCATTAATGCTTCATTGACCCTCCCACACTTTGCAAGGGCATCGATAAGGGCATTGTAACAATATGAATCCCGTGGGCAGTCTTTCTCAACCATGTCTTCAAAAAGCTTCTGAGCTTCATCTACTCTACCAGCCTTACCCAACCCATCAATGAGACTCGAATAAAACACGGCATTGACTGCCACTTCATTAGCACGACAAAACCTGAGATACTCCATAGCCTCATCTAATCTTCCACTCTTACACAAACCATTAACAATGACCCCATATGAAACCTCATCTGGTTCAAGCCCATCAGTTTTCATCCTCTCAAATAGCTCTAGTGCCTCTTCCATCTTTCCACATTTTGCAAATGCATCTATCAAAGTTGTATAAACTGCCACATTTGCTTTAAGCCCATTCCGAATCATATTCTCAAAAACAACATATCCTTCAAGGCATTTCCCTTCTTTACAGAGTCCTCCAATAACTAAACTATATGCATGAGGTGGAACTTCACATCCTTTCTCCCCCATTTCATGATACAGAGCCAAACAAGAATCAAAGTTCCCCTCTGAATAACATGCCTGCATCAATGTCATATAAGTAATCTTATCTGGCTCCAAATTTATCGCCTCCATAACTCGTAATAATTCCATTGCTTTCTGAGTTTTTCCTGCCTTACAATATCCCTTAATCATGGTATTGTAACTCACAACATCAGGTCTAATTTTACCATTCTCCATTACCTCCAAAACCCGCCCTGCAGATTCAATAAACATTGAATTCACCAATCCGTTAAGTAAAAAATTAAATGTATATAAACTAGGTTCAAGACCATTCTCTTTCATTCTTCGCCACACCCACAATAACTCCTCAACCATCCCAAGTTCCCCAAAGTTCTTAATCAAAGACTTTGCAGATGACATTGTCAATACAAACCCCAGTTCCTTAAGTTGACCAAACAAAAATCTAACTTTCACCAATTCATTTGCTAATGCTAAAACATTTATTAAAGAGACATAACATTCCAGCTTATGGGTATATTTCTTTTGCTTAGCAGCCCATGTAAAGAACCTCAAAGCAACATCGGGTTTGTTTTGAATCTCGACAGATGACAAAACAAAAGAAACAAAATTCGGAGACAACCTGATCAAGAACTTGTGGCAGAAAGAGTCTAAATTTGATTCCATGTTAGAAGAACCATCTAAAAGATTGAGAATTTGGCTTACCCAAGGAGATGGTTGCAAGTCTTGAGGACTAGTTGAGGATAAACCAGAGAGATTAATGAAGGGCTCTATCCACTCGGGAGGAGGAACATAAATGGGAGTAAACATGAACCTGGAGAAAGAAATAGAGAGTGAGCAGGATGGCAGTTTGGGAGAATTTGGCAGTGGGTCAACATTTCTATAGGGACTAGACAGAGGTGGAGAATGGAGACGAGAGATAGAGAAAAGAATCGGGGATTTCACTAGGGTTCTTCTCATCAGGGTTTTTCGGTGCTGATTCGCAAGGGAACTTGTAGCTAAGGTTTTTCGATTTAATGAAAGTCAAAATAAAGGGAAATTTCCATATTAGGTCCCTATACTGTGATATTCTTGTCAAGTTAGTCACTTTTACTATTTTTTTTTTCAAAAATGTGTAGTGAACTTTTTTTCGTCATACCAATTTTTTTTTGTTGCTTAATCTTTTGTCTCAGGGGAAACGTGCTGACATTAATTTCTGTATCAGGGGAATGATGAATGCAATTTTACTGTCAATAGTCCTGGGGGTTAAGTTTGATTTAATTGTTTCAAAGCCTCCTGATGTTCATTCCATTATGGGCAAATATTTCAAATTAACACTTTTTTTAAAAAAATAGAATGCAAATTTATTTCAGGTCGAAAAAAAAAACTCTTAAATTTTAGTTCTTGTAGAGGATTTCTAAATGTACCAGTAGTTGTTACTTGTTAGTTTTGTTGATATTGCAGGTAACCACTTCTTTTAATCTGCTTTAACAAAAACCAACAAGTAATTAAGACAACAATTGATTTGTGACTTTGCATTCTCTTCAGCTGTCCCTTTTGAAATGCCTTTTCTTCCTTCTCCCTTGCTGACATTGGTCCCCATCCTTAAATATGAAAGCAAAGGTTCTTTGATCCGGAACCATGAGGGAATTTGGATGATTGGCTCCTATAGACATTTTCCCAAGGCAACTTGTGTTGAGGTTCAACTTTGAGCTCTTAAAGATGGATTTAGTTTAGCGTTAGATCTTAATGTTACACATATTGATATTGAAGTTGATGCTATTATTATTATCCATTTTATGTCCAGTATGAATAATTTTAACCCTTTGTTATGTCCATTAATCGATGAATACAGGATGCTCCTTGTTACTATGACTTCTAAGAGCCTCAGACATGTTTTTCGAGAAGGAATAGATGTGCGAATACACTTGCCTATTTGGGGAGTAATGTTCGGCCTTCCCCTCAATCGGATGTGCTATCTCCTAATGAATTATTTTGTATTTGTAACTCCCCTTCTCCACTTTCCCCTTTATTGCTTGCAGATGCTAGGGGCGAAACTTTGTATCGAACAGTTCACTGAGTTTTGTTAATGCTATCCTGTTACCTTTTTGACAAAAAAAAAAAAAAAAAAAAAAGCATGCCGATATAAAAGTGACCAAGCTTTCAATTATTGACACGGAAAAAAACTATCGCACTCATTGACACAGTCGAGTACAATGATTCTGGTCTCATGGCCAAGTTTATACTCTAATCATCCTTGACATTTCAAATAACCAAATCAATTAATATTTAAGCCTGCAAGCTAAGAGCAAACTGTAGGATCTAATATGATCAAATGGGAAAACAGAGTAAATAGGCAAAGACCATGATTAGTTTCCACACTGAAATACATGATAATTACTTGGGAAGAAGTAGTTTTCCAAGCGGAAAATGCAAATTAGACACTGGACTCGATGGCAATGATGAACTAAAAACATTTGCATCTTGCACGCTTGTTTTATCCTAAAACACGACAATCTAAAACTAGTATCACGTTAAATATAAGAATATGATAGACTAGACTGAATACAATGGGAGTATGCCTTTATTATCTAATATCATTATTAAGTTTCACATATAGCAGAGCAATGTTCAAGGATGTTGACGCTTTCCTGCAGATGCACTGCCAGGTATAGGCACCTCAAACCCAGGGTTTGGAACAAACGTGTCGTCTCCACCTGGAATATAGCCAGATCCACCATCTGTTGAGCCACCAATGCTGCCGCAATTTGGATTTTTGGGTTCAAGGCCTGGAATGAGCACGCTGCTATCATGTCCAATCAGCCACTCGGGATGCTTCGCTTGATTAGCATTCTCTGGGTTTCTTGGGATGTTACGTGTTGCAACTGCCTGCCTACCAATTGCAAGAAGAATGCTGACGACGAAAACTTGAGCAAGAAGAAAGGAAGTAATTTTTGAAGCCATTATCAGACGAGTATTAAGGTTCTTGAGAGTTAATAGTGAAGAGATAGGGTTGGACGTCCTTGGATGGTTGAAAGAGAAGAAAATAACGCTTCTTATAGGTGAGGTTTAAGCGAGTTGGTCGATCATTTGGCGGCGAGTTAAAAAAAAGAAAGAAAAAGAGGGTTCCATTGTGAAAAAGCCATTGAAAGGCGTTGCAAAAGCAGAAGCTAGCAGATAATTGCAAGGTTAGGTTGGCTAGGGTTGTCGGGTTGGCTGAGATTTTGCGGTGAGTTATGAGATTTTCCGGCTATTATCAGTTCTTAGTGCACTCCATCATCCCATACCCTTTGAACCAAAGCATCATCCCCTAAAACTTTGCATGGTAGACTAGATATTTAAGAGATTTTGTCATGACCAGAATAGATAAACATTGGAGGTTGCATTCTTACTACACGTTCGGAGAGGAACATGCAGTTTAGCGGATAATAATACCTACCTAGCCTCTTCCTCCACCACCATTCTCGACAACTTGAAGCTGTTTTGTCGTGGCTTTCCCCAACTGCGGTGCCTTCGTGTAACTTTTATGTAGGGTGGCTTACAGATTCTTGTCCACTAATTATGACTAGCCACAATATAATGTTAGAATTAAAGCTGCTGGTGACTTGTTTGTTAAAAGCCACCAACTAACTAAAAAGGAGGCAAATGAAGGATTTAGTGATCAGAATCAAAGAATTTTTAATCCATAATGCTCTTCTGAATATATTCAATGCCTACTAAATGCTGGTGAGATGAATATTCTCTATTGATCTAACTTCTATAATTTTATGGAATCAATAAAATTTTCGCTTTCTTTTATTCTGATAAAATAAACTTTTCTAAATTGCTTCTTATTTTAAATTAAATTTCACTGCATTTTTCTTATATTTTTTAATTAAGCTATTTTCAATTATAATTAAGCTTTTTCTGTTTTTATAACAACAAGTGACTTTATTTGTCTCACGATCTAAAGTTATTATTATTCAAGTCAAAATAAGTAATATTCAAGTAAAATCTTCTCAACATTCTAAGAACCCGAAAATAACAAGAAATCTTAAACTCTACACAAATTCGAGTCCAATTTTCAAATATTAACTAAAACTAGGATCCAAATTGATAATCGCAAATAATATCAACTTCACTTGTCTGCGTTTTTTATTAATGAAATAACAACGCTGGAAGACAAAGGATCGCAGTCTGTATGTGTAGCCAAAATATTCAAACAACCAAAAAGGGGAGGAAGGGATATTCATTTGGTTACAACTGCAAAATAAAATATCCACAACATCAAAGAGTTCTCGTTTGTCAATCAACCGGAATTCCTACATAGCATGACAATGTTTTTATGCCATTCAGAACATGTGACTTTGGGAAACAAAAGTCAACAGAACAGAATGCCTAAAGCAAATATTTATATGAGCCTCTACTTTCAAACTCACAATCACAATCTTCTGTCAATGTGGTCATTTACTTTGAGTAATCTTTTAAATATTCTCTCTGCAACTTCTCGGAAATTTGGTGGAAACGTTGCCTTTATACCTAAAGCAAATAAACAAATTCGCATTAACAATGAAAATAGCTTACCATACCTGAATCTAATATAACTTGAAAACTTTAAACAAATCAATTGAAAATATTCATAAACAATGTTTAAAATGAGCATCAATTTCGTATAGGTCAATAAGCATCCTGGGAATGGAAGCTACCTACCACACGTCTCGGTTAAAATGAAACCTACCACACGTCTCGGTTAAAATGAACATTAATTTTAGATATCTCAATCTTTATGGAATTGATTCTACTTCTTATACTACTATTTTACATTCTATTTAGATGTAAGAATTTATATTTAATGGATTTAACACCCATCAATGTATGACAATTGGCCGTGAAGATCTCGTTGATTTCATTTGGATCGAGCCAAAGTTTTCCTTTTCCACACTTTAGAACACTAGAGCCATTTATGGAGCTAAGCGAAACCATCTCTCTCCCTCCTTAGCCCTAGGGTTTCAAGGGTGGCATGGAGAAAAAATGGATTAAGGAAGAAGAAGATGAACAGAGGTGGGACTAAAAAATAGTAAAAAATAATGATATGGCGTGCACAATCAGCTTTTGTTAGGGAATTTAACGCTTGGATAACTAAAATGAAAGCATTGTAAAAGTTGAGTGGCAATTGAGTAGTTTTTAGTAGTTCACTCAATATATATATTTGAATAATCTCATTAGAGATTCTGATCATATTTGCTTTTTAGAACTATTGATAATTCCTCTCAAACTCAATAGGAGAATAATGCGCTTAGTGCACTCGAATCCATATCCTCTTATATCGACAATAATACTCATATCAGTCGAGCTAAAATTCAATCGATCATTGTACTCTATTTACACTATTATCATACTTTTTAAATTTTTTTTCTTCACATTAATATTAGTTTATCTAACGAATTTATAGTTTTACTAATTCACTTTTTCATTTACTGTTTGATAAATAAATTTTACTATTATTCTGTAAATTTTGATTAATTATAATATTATTTATATATAAAGGATGATCATATTTTAACGTTTTTCTTTATTATATATCGTAAATATTTTTCCACATATTGTTTTAAAAACAAATTTAAATAATATACAATTACAAGTATAGATATAAGTACAAATTATAAATAATACATATCCGATCAATAATTAAAATGAACTCAATACAAAATATAATAAAACAAAAATCGAATATATTTAGACTTAGATCAAAATAAATCAACTAAAAAGAACATATTAACTAAAACTAAAATATATTTAAATTTGAATTAAAATAAATCTAATTACAACCTCACATAATATAAATTAAATCTGAAACTGAATCCACGCATCATATTATACATGATAAAACATCAACTCGAGGCCAAAACATCATTGGCTAATCTAATAATACTAAACTAAGCATTAGTATACCGCTTTTGCTCACAAGCTAAGTGTGTCGAATGTAATTTTCGCATCATAAACTATATAGATAGTCATTTAATTATTATTATTTTTTATTTTAAGTACTTAAAATAAAAAAAATTGTAATTTAAACGCTCACGTTACATAGTTTGATTATTTTGGTCATTCTTGTTAAAATCACAAATGGCAAGCTGATGTAGCAATCAAAAGAATCATATAATAACAAATTTAGCCCTAAATTTTTACATGTTCTATCAATTTAATCATAGTTTTAAAAAATTAACCTCAAAATTTATAAATGATCTCAATTTGATCCTGATCTAAAAAATTAAAATAAATATATTAAAAAATATAATAATAAAATTTAAATTTTATATTAATATCAAATAAAATAAAAATCTCCCCCTACCCACGGGGACGGTGGTGGGGTAAGTTCAATAGATATCGGAATTGGGAGATTTTTATTTTATTTAATATTAATATAAAATTTATTTTTATTTTTATTATTATTATGTATTTCTTTTAATTTTTAGAATTAGAATCAAACTGAGATAATTTGTAAAGGGTTAATTTTTTAAAATTGTAACTAAATTAATATAATATGTAAAAGTAAAATATTAGAGTTAAATTTGTTATTATACTAAGTTTTAAATTGCCACATTAGCTTATTATTTATGATTTTAACTTGACTAACCAAAATGACAAAATTATGTAGTAAGTGTTTCAATTGTAAAATTTTTATTTAAGTGCTTAAAATGAAAATCCTTAATAGTTAAGTGTCTATCTATGGAATTTACACTTTATTTTAATAACTAGAAATCAATACGTGTGATCATAACAGTTGCAATTTTATAAAAAAACAATAATCAAACAGTCTCATGACTTTGGCCTTTCCCCCTTGGGATTCAGTGTGCTCAGAATTGCAGAACCAATGAGCCATCGTCAATTGAAAGCAATAAATTTAGAGTCAGATGGCTGAAATTACTGTACCCATTAATGGTTGTATATAGATATTATATTAATTTAGTCATGATAAGAGAGATGAGGACACCTAACTTAACCAATAGTTGTTGTACCAAAAAGATGTTTGTACCCTGCATGTGGTGATAATTTTGTTAGATCAGCTCACCAGTCCCTCGGTTGAGAAATTTCTTTAATTATAGCAGAAATGTACAACACCATAGGCACCATTTCACTAGGGACTTTCTTTTCCTTGGATATTACAGCAAAACCAGTTCAGTTTCGTTTCTAGACAATACCCAAAAGTTAAGGGTTTGGTCTTTCCTCGGAAAATCTTGGAAGCTGTACAAGTGAGTTCACTCGTGTCACACCTTCAAGACCTGACCAGTTTTGATCCTCTGTCGAGACTGCATCCACATTTCCTTCAAACTCTGCTGCTACTCTCCCGTAACTGTCACTTTCTTCCGATGATCTAACCATGAAATTCCTCGGCAAGTATAGCTCCGACTTCTGCCCATCATCGGTTTCTATTGCATTACCTGAATGATTACTTTGAACGGTTGCAGATGATAACCCCTGTTCCTCGTAATCAGATTCTGTGTCCATTTTCCCATCCAAAAATAAGCAAACCACCGCACAATCATCCATTTTTGAAGTAGGATACTTTAGTTTCCATTCGCGCGCAGCTGAGTCCACCAAAATCCTGGCAGCGGATGACCGGGTGGGAGACAAGGATACAATCTCAACCACCTCTTCGTTGCTCAATACATCCCAAACCTATAATAAATAACAATCCCTCAAGTGTTCTGGAAAATGTGGAAACCAAATTCACATAAAAAGAATAAATGGAAAATTTAAGGTGAACGAATTACCCCATCTGAGGCAAGAACAATGAATTGATCTCTCTCCGTAAGGAGCCGGTGGGAAAATTCAGGTATAGAGATAACGCCATATTCCTTCAAACAAAAATCCCCGAAAGCTCGAGCCATTGCTAGCCCAGGGGCATCATCAAATGGCAACCATACTCTTGGTACTTCGGGTTCATCTTGCAATGCGAAGACCCTACCTTTGCACTTTTTGATCCTTTCAGCTTCCCCTGAGGCATGTAAATTTAGTATTTAGTATATTACATCCAATTAAGCACGCCCACACGGGGAAAAAGGATGTGATTTGAGATCAAATGTACTTGGTAAATCAGGCTTCAGATCAACTGTCAATTGGATTGCTACCATTGAACCATTGCTATCCTTGGATCCCATAATCGCTCGAGAATCCCCGATATATCCCATGAAAAGGTTGGGGCCCTAAAAATAGTGAAGTCAACCCACATGGATTAGATGAAAGATAGAAAAGTTGAAGGTGAGGAGAAGAAACCAGTGATTCTCTCATACCTGTTTCACTATAGTGACAGCAGTGCTACCACTACAGAAGCAGTCCAAATTAGGATGGGACCTCAACTCTTTATCCATGGCTTTGTATGACTTCATGAATGTTTCCTTCCACAAACAATTTAATCCGTCCTCAGGAGAGCCATCTGATTTCTTCAAATTCCCCTTCAAACATGCTCCTCCGGACCCATTTTGCCTCGACTGATATGAATGCATGGAGGATAGCAACTTAAGGGGAAGGGCATCTCGCACTTTGCGAGCAACGAGATGACCTTGTGGACCATGGCCATCAAATACACCACAAAAGGTCACATCTTCAGACATGAAATCCTACACGAATTTTAACCTCATCAGTCACATTGAGCATTAAAGGGGAACTTAGAATCAAAGGAACTCAAATTCAAAGTAACATCTAAAACTTACTTCCCATACAATCATGGCATCCTGGTTGATTCCCTTTCGACCCTGCTGAGTGAATATGCAAGAAGTTCGGCTCTTCCCATTTGTGAAAATCCTGTTGGGTACTAAGGGTAAATTCTGCAGCGTAATAACATGATCAGAGAACGTTCTCTTAGTTCTCTTTGTCCCACAAAATCCAATCTCGAAACACAAAGGAGAAACTGCCTCCCCACGGCTCCCGAAACTGCAAGTACTCCGACTACTAGTGGAAACACAACACCCCATTTCATCAGCTCCACAAACAAAACATCCGATTAAGTTAAAAAGCACAATTTTCCTCCTTGAGCCAGAAGAGATCTCAGGTATGTAGTTGCTGGAATGGTCAACGAAACCAAAGATTCCCACACATCAGGACAGTTTACACCTCAAGGTATAGTTTAATATTCTTTAAAACTTGGTCAAATATATGATCCAGTGAAGGTCTCGTATATAGAAAACAAAACCAGCTGATAAAATCAAGAAGACATTTAGTTAATTGATTTATTAAATCCATGGTTCCGGTAATGGCTGCATGTAAAATAAATCAAAAAAGCAAATTGAAGGTAATGCATATATAATAATCTTCCATGTGACACCAGAATAGAGTATGCTTAAAGTCTGTCCAAATAGTTCCTTATTCAAATTAATCCAAAGACTAAAAAGGAAAAAGACAGAAAAGTAGTAAAACAAGGAACATTGAAACCATCAAACAAGAAAACGATGTCTTGTTTTTGAAACAATGAAAGCAAACCATGGAATTCTTCTCTCTTGCATCATTTTCAAATCACAATGAAAATTGAGGACCCTTTTATATTTTCAAACAAAGAAGAAGAACAAACACCAAGATCTCACCTAAAGCAAACCTTCCACTCACAGAGGCCTATGTATGCTTGGAGATAACGACTAGCATCGCTGGAGTGAGAGATCGAGGAGAAAACAAAATGAAAAAGCATTAAAATTGAAGAACATGCTTGATGCTTTACTTACTCTTCTCATGAAGAGAACTCTAAAGCGAGATCAAAACGAAGACTTGAGAGCTAGCTGAGAAAAGGTACTAATGGAAAATGCCAAGCAGGCGAAAACCCAGAAAGATGAAGTTCAAATTTTTAAGAGAGAGAGAAAGGGAAGAAGATGGTTCAAATTTTGAGTTATGAGTTGGGGGAAAAACGATAAGTGGGAGATAAAGCAAAAACCGGAAAAGAAAAAAAAAAAAAAAAAAGCAGAAAAAGACGATACAAAAGAATGATTTTGTCAAGAGAACAAAAAAAAGAGAATAGTAGAAATCAAAGTTAAACATAAATAAGAAAACAGGAAACTCAAATTCACTGTTTTGTTGACTCCAAAATAAGATTAAAAAAATGAAATGAAATGGAAAAAAAGAAAAAGAAAAAACACTAACAATGTAGAGCTAAAAGAAGAGTTGAATGTTGAAAGTTCCACTCAATGAAATTCAAAACTAAAGCAGAAAAAGAAAACCCATTTTTATTTGGTAGGAAACAAAGTAAACAAAGACCTTGCACGCTTGTCACAAGGAAGAAGCTTCATGCATGGGTAATATTATAGTTCAGCTAAAATTAAGGATCCAAAGAACCCAGAAAGAAAGAAGTTGGAGGAAATTCAGTAAATGGTTAAGCCAAAAGAAAGAAAATACCTTAGTTATTTGCGGAGCAGAGGCGCGAAGGGTGCATTGATTAATTGCAAAAGCAGAGGCAAATAAGAGAAAGGTCCTTTGTTGAAGCCTGAAGGCAGTAGTGAGCAAAGCAGAGTTCTTTATGAACTTTCAATCCCCTGTTTTTAGTTTGGGTATCTTTGTCTCGGGCTTCGACTTGGTTAATGGTTAGGGGAGAGGTGAAATTTCGAACTAAGATACCAGGGCAGGGCAGGGCAGGGCAGGGGAAATGTGATAAAATAAAATGGGAAAAGGAAATAAGATGGGAAGTGGATGGGCGGGCCGGTAGCACCCACTTGACTACATGAGAGAGTTCAGGCACTTTATTTGCTTTACGACGTGGGTTGGGGGATGGATGGGACGGCCAACTTTGGGGTGTCGGGGTGTCGGGTTTCACTTGAATTTGGTTATATCTATTTAGAAAATTATACTCTTTAGCGATTTTAAAATTGGATTGGTGTTCACGGTTTATTCATCTAATTAATTTAATCCATTCGTTCATTCCATTAAAAATTATAAAAAAATTCAATTCAATTGATTTAAATAGTTTTTAATTCATTTCAATTGGTCCGTATCGATTAATTAATTTGTTCGGATAAATATATTCATCAGTTAAATTAAAATAATTATGATTATATAAGTATTTAAATGATTTTTTTATTTTTGGTTAAATATTTGTAAATTTTAAAAATTAAATTTAAAGATTATGATCTATTTCAAGGTAATTTAAATATCATTAATTATTTAAATATAGCAATAATTTTTTTAGGTAAGGTATAAAAGCTTATTTAAATTTTTTTTGAATAAAAATCAGACTGAATTTTTTATTAAAAGGCAAAGAAAAATAAAGGAATAGGCCCAGTTTTAGCCCACTCAAAACAGAGAAAGAAAACTTGAAGCAAAAACATAAGATCCTATCGGAACTAACTAAAACAAATTACCTAGAAACAAACCAAACTGAAACAGAAATTAAAGATAAATTTAACATCCAGTCTAATCAGCACCAGCTGGAGTCCACCCAATGCGCAGTGACCTTTCAAATCGCTGACCCAGCAGTAAAAAAATAGCAGTTCCTCAGACCATTAATTAATATCTGCTACCATAATATTCAGCCCCCTCTTTTTCAAACTTCCAAAACCATTTCCTTGCCCTTTCCGATTCCATCTCTCACCCCTTCACCGCTCACCATTCCATCGACTTTCATTTCTTTCCCTGCCTTCTCCGAGTCCATCCTCACCCCCTTCTCACAATCTCAGCATTCTCTTCCCCTTAAGAACAATCACGACTTTACATCCCCTTTCCTGATCGCCTTCCATTTTCTCTAAGAACATTGCTGGTTCAGATCCACCGCTTGATGGATTCGATCGAGGAGACCCCCCACCAGGTAATAGCTCTCATCCCTTCTTAAAGCGTCTTTCGCAACAGTATGAGCGAAATAATTTTCCGATTTGGGAACAAAAATGAACTCAGTCTCTTGATAATTACTTGAATGCCTGTGAATATCTCTGATAATAGCTCCGATGACCGATTTGTCCATATTAGTGCTCTGACATTTCTTTATAATTGTTTTTGAATCTCCTAAAATCATTACTTTGTTGAAATTCATCATGACACCCAATTTTGTTGCTTGCAACACTGCATATGCCTCCGCCGTCAATGGGGTTACGATATTGGAGTGGATAACTGCCTTCAAAGCCAGAACCTCCCTATTTTCATCTCGTACCAGTAGACTAGTAGCCGATTTAAGTGTACAACTGTCACAAGCCACGTCGAACTGAATCGTCGCCCCTCCTCTACTGGGTATTTGATGAAATCCTTCAGCACACCGAGGTATATTGTCTTCACCTCTTATTGCATATAATTCCGAGACAAATCTAGTAATCTTTCTGACTATTTTCGCACCTGATAGAGGACCTTTTTCATACAATAGCGAGTTTCTACTGAACCAGATGAACCAAAGTCCGCAACAGAATAATCGAATCTGTTCCTTACACCCTGTCTCAAAAATCCATGTAAGCCAGTCCCATAAACCTAGATCACTGTGATTTAGCACCCAGTTTAATCATGAATCGACTCCAAATCTCGGTTGATGCAGGACAATGTTGAAAAATGTGGCAACCATCTTCCTCTGCTTGTCGACATCTGGGGCATTGAGCATCGTTAACCACCCGTTTGCTTCTGAGATTCACCAACGATGGGAAAATATTCCAAGATACTCTCCATATTGTAATCTGAATTTTTTTGGGATATCCAGTTTTCATAGTTTCCTGTAGAAATTCTTTACCACGGCTTGTAAATTAATATCAATAGGATCTTGGCTAGCATCTTGTAATAGTTTATAGGCACTCTTGACAGAGAAGTCCCCTGTTAATTCCCCACGCCAAACCTGCAAATCTTCATGAGCTAACTCCGCAAGAGGGATTTGCAAAATTTTTCCCGCTATATCTCCTGGAAAGGTACTTCTTATTATCTCAGATCTCCACCTTTGACTAGTGGCATCAATTAGATCGGACACTAACTTAATGTTTTCATTGTTGTTTTGATTCGGAATCCTATCTGCTTCCTTACCTGAAATCCACAAATCATCCCCTATGGAAATTTTATCCCCTTTTCCGACTCTCCAGCACATTCCTTTATCGAGGAGCCCTTTCACAGCCCAGACACTTCTCCAGGTAAGTGAAGGTAGATTTCCTAACTGAGCTTCAGAAAAATTTGAGTTAGGATAATACTTTGCTTTTAACACGAGCGCTAATAATGAATTTGGAAAATTAATAAGACGCCACCCCTGTTTTGCAAGTAACCAACATTAAAATTTGCAAAATTTCGAAAACCAAGTCCACCATCTTCTTTTAAAAGACATAAATCTTTCCAAGCGCACCAATGGATACCCTTTCTATTTCGACTTTTTTGCCACCAGAATTTCACTATTATACCTTCCAAATCTGTACAGAGAGTTTTAGGGAGTAAAAAGCATGCCATCGAAAACGTAGGAATAGCTTGAAGAACTGCTTTAATAAAGACTTCTTTTCCCCCTTGTGATAAAAATCGAACACTCCAGCTGTCTACTCTTTGTTTAAATCGATCTTTCAGATTTTGAAAAGACAAATGCTTTTTTTTACCCACCATACTAGGGAGCCCCAGATACCTTTCAATGTCATTTGATCTCCGTACCGCCAGAACCCGTGAAACTGCCATTCTTTCCCTTTCTAGAGTGTTTGTGCTAAAGAAAATAGAGGATTTCTCGTAGTTAACACATTGTCCTGAATTCTTCTCATACTCCATCAAAATTTGTTTTAAAGAAAATGCACCTATCTCTGTAGCTTCTGCAAACAAAATACAGTCATCCGCAAACAATAAATGAGAAATAGCTGGCCCACTGCGACTCGCTTTGACCCCTTTAAGAACGTTTCCAGCTTGCACTAGCCTCATCAAACTCGAAAGCCCTTTCCCATAAAATAAGAATAAAAACGGGCTCAAAGGATCCCCTTGCCGAAGACCACGAGTTGGAAGGAAACTTTCACTTACATTTCCATTGAAAATCACAGAATAAGAAACTGAAGAAACACATTTCAAAACCATTTCAATCCATCCCACATCAAAACCCATCTTTATCATTACCCTTTTCACAAAATTCCAATCGACCCTATCATATGCCTTGCTCATATCTAGCTTCACTGCCATTAGCCCTTTCCTCCCAACCTTCTTATTTTTTAGAGTATGCAAAATTTCATAAGTAAGTAACACATTATCAGTGATCAACCTCCTGGAACAAAGGCACTTTGCGCAGAATCAATGCATTTATGCAAGACTATTCGAAGCTGATTTGCTATCACTTTAGCTATTAACTTATAAATCACATTGCATAAACTAATAGGCTTGAATTGAGTAATATTAAATGGATTCAGAACTTTTGGTATCAACACAATATTTGTCTTATTAATCAAGCTTAAGTCCATACCATTGTTTAATTGTTGAAGGCAATAGTTTGAGACATCTTCTCCAATGATCGGCCAACATTTTTGATAAAATATGGCTGGAAAACCATCTTCCCCTGGGGCTTTTGTTGGACCCATTTCTGACAACGCTGTTCGGATCTCTTCCTTTGTGTATCTGGCCTTCAACTTAAAATTATCTTCCCCTGAAATGCATGCTTCAATCCCTGATAATATTCTATCAATATTAAATTGGTTTTCAACAGAAAAAATCTTGATAAAATATGATCGTGCAATTTCCTCCATTTCCTTATTCTCCATAGTCTCCCTACCATCATCAAACTGCAGTTTCTTTATCAAATTCCGTTTCCTCCTTTGTGTCGCTTGCTTGTGAAAAAAAGCGGTGTTCCTATCATCCAGTTTCAGCCAGTTTATTCTAGTCCTCTGCTCCCAGTAGCTTTCATCCTTGTCAATCTCCATATTCAGATGAATCTTTGTATAGATAATATCAGCCAGATTTTCGTCGTCTCTGTCTACTTCAAGAAGCATTGCTAATTTATCTGTGAGGATCTACTTTTTCAATTTTCTATCACGTCGAATCTGGAACGCCCATCTTTTTAAATCTCTTTTTAGAATTTCTAGCTTTTTCAGTAAATCCCCTACAGAATCACCCCAGCTCTTCCTAACTTCCTCAAAAAAAGAATCTTCTAGGACCCACCATGCTTCAAATATAAAGCTTTTTCCCTCTTGTCGTCTGGCTTTATATTCTGTATTAATAAGAAGTGGACAGTGATCTGAGAAAGAATGCGGGAGATGTTGAATTAGAAAATCTGGGAATAATGCTCTCCACCCCTCTATACCAACTCCTCTATCAAGCCTTTCTTGAATGTTTGTCTCTGGTAGATTACCTCTCTCCCAAGTAAACCAGCTCCTTGTGTAACCCAAATCTTCCAATTGGCAATCATCTAACACTTGACGAAATTCTTTCATTTTTCTTTCATCTCTAGGCAAGCCGCCTTTCTTTTCAAAACCATATAATGTTTTATTAAAATCGCCATAAACCAGCCACGGATGCTCGCCCTGATTACTTAATCTTCTTAACAGATTCCAGGCTTCCTCTCTATCACTTATGTGCAGAGATCCATAAAACCCTGTTAATCTCCATTTCTTTCCATCTTCTTCAATAACTACATCATTATGACGATGAGAAAAGCTTTGTAAATCAATGCTAACATCACCTCTCCATGCTAAAATAAGACCACCTCTCGAGCCTATAGAATCTACATCAATACCAAACTGAAACCCACACCTTTGTCTAACCTTCTCCATCTTGAACTTGTTGATTTTTGTCACCATAAAGAAGAAAACTTGGGGGTTATGTACCTTCAACGAATGCCGAAGTCTTCGAACAGCTCGAGGATTCCCCAGATCTCGGATGTTCCAACTTAGTATTTTCATTGCGATCGGTCGGCTTGCCTTCTGGCAGCCGCCGATAATTGATGGTTTCCAACTAGCAATTTCCTATCTCTACCTCTCTCATTAATACTTTCTTCAATATCTCCTCTGGCTCTTTTTTTTCCCTCCTCCCCTACCACCATCTCGTCCTCCAAATCATGTTCCATCGCCATCTGACTTTGACCCTTTAGCATGTTAACTGGCTCATTCCTTGGGCAAATGCTACTACCCTCCAGATTAAAACCCAATATAGGATCAATATTTCCAAATCTTCTAACTCCTTCCCATCTTTCTAGCCTTTTAGAAGGAACAGTTGTGTTGATAACCCCTACAGCTTCACCTTCTTCCCTAAGCCAAACACTATTCATCGCCTGGGCTCTTCTGGATTGTGCACGTAATGACAAATCCTAACCCATCTCTTTAATCTCAACCCCTGACTCCATTTTTAATTTGCAAAAGGAATCACTATGACCTAGTCGGCCATAGAAAAAATAAAAGAGAGTTAGCCTTTCATATTTAAAGCTGACATAAGAGCAGACATTATTAAACATCACTTGTTTTTTCCTTCTGAGGGGGCGGCTAATATCCAATTGAACACGTACTCGTATGTAATTCATGGTTCCTTTACCTAGACTAGAGGCATCATACTCCATAAACTTTCCTATGAAATTTCCCAACTGTATCGCCAAACTTTCAGAAAAATAACCAATAGGAACGCCATGGATTTGTACCGAAAAAGGTGAAAATAATAAAGGGACTTTTAATGGATCCTCTCCCCTTTGAAGTCTGTGCAGCAATAACAGATGATTATTAAAAGTCCAGGGTGACCCTTTTAAAACTCTTTCCATATCCATAACATGAAAAATTTGAAACAAAAACCTTTTCTCCCCCAGATCACAAATCTGTACCCCTTTCACTGGGTGCCATAAATTAGCCATGGTACTTTTCATTGCAGGAAAATGAATAATACTGGCCGTAAGAAAACATCCTACCAGATTATAATCTGCAACCTCTCTTACCGAATTTAAATCTGGCTGAATTTGCAGGACTTCTACTTCATCCTCATCCAGACTGAGATCTGCAAATGCACTTTCCATAGATACCAGAAGACAATGACGTTGACGAGGAAACAAATTTGGGGCTAATGGGTGACTTCCAAAAAGAAAAACGGCGGCTGAAGCAAACAAATTAACCTTTGAGACAAAAAAACCTAAAAGCTTGCTAGGAGAGCAGACAGTGACGTGCTAAGGAAGCAGACATTAAAAAAAAAACTCTTATTTAAATTTTTAAAAAATATATAATTGTTGGCATATGAATTTGGTAATTAAGTCTACTTTGATATCTGAATTTTGCATCTAGATCTATTTTAGACCTTGAACTCGAATTTTATTAAAATTTAATGATGTAACCAGTATTCTTGGTACATGATTGAATTAGTCGGTTGGACCGATTAGGCTCGGAATCAATTGGTATACTAGTCCAAACAAATGAGTTGGATTGATTGAATCTAAAACTGCTCGAAATCAATAAAAATCCAAACTTGGACAAAAACAAGTAGTTGAATAGGTTGAACCAATTTATTATTTATTTATTTAATCATTGTTGGCCTAGTAGTTGGATTGATCAAATAGATTATATCGAGAATCAATGGTTTAACTGGTTCAACCACGAGTCAGACTATTAGAACAATATATCTGACACTATAAGGTTGTACCACGTAATCACTTGAATGTTCATATATTTTTTTTTAATTTTCAAATGATAAGGTAACATAATCTCAAAGTGTCACATCATCAAACTTTTATATTTTTTAAATTCATGAGCCAAATTGAATCTAATTATCAAATTCAGATGTTAAAGTAAATCAAAACAGATCTAATTATCAAATTTAGGAGTCAAAAATTATATTAACCCTTTTCTTTTAATTTTAAATCATTGGAAAAAACGGAGCTGTTAACAATGATTTAATTTACTTATTGATTTATTTTTTTTGTTCAGTGCAATGATTTCATTGATAGTTTGGTAAGGAAGTTTGCAACCTTACTTTTCTAGAAGTGTTTTTAAAGCTAAATGAATTTGTAATCTCAAATAGCTTTTAAATTCAAATAATTTATGTGTTGTTTCTCATTTATGTTTACAATATATTATAAATTTAATTATCTTTTACAAATAATTTATATTAATTATTAAAAAATATTTATATGTTTCATATATTATAATTATTTAAACTCGATTAAAATTATTGAATTGAATTAATGTCAAGAGTCAACTGAATATCGACTCGTTAGAAAAATTACAAAAATATTTTTTCATTTTTTAATCATTTTATAAACCAATAAATGATTTACATATGATGGGTTTTAAACCAATGACATTTGAGTCAATAAAATTTTAATTTTACCACTTGACCAAAGCTTTCTTTTGTTATATTTAATACGTTTTAATTTTATTATGTACGCTTTATTACCTCTATAAATTGTATACATTGATAGTGTTATTAGTTGAGTTGGTGTCACAAGTTAACTCGACATTGACTCAAAATTGATGGCAACACCATGATAAAAAATTTTAGTGCATTTAATATTCTTAATCTGATATATTTATGTGTTTAAATTTTGTTTTACTCAAATTTGTAGTGCATGTTTTATTATTATTTAATTTCAAATCATACATTTTTATTATTTATTGTATGTTATTTTTGCATACATAATTTCATAGGCATACACATATAATAGAATTTCTAATTTATTTTATTGGGTAAACTACACCTCATGGCACTAAACTTTGGTTAATTTATAATTTTTGCCACCAATCTCTTAAAACTTAGGAAGATGTTACTAGGATTATCATGTTATTACAAAAATGCCACTTAGTCGTTTACTACCGTTACTGAAGTAACGTGTGTCTAAAGTGGCACGTTAAATGTGCCACATGCTTAATTTTTTTTCCTTTTCTTAATATTAAAATATTTTTTAAAATTTTTATTTCCTTTTTCATATTTTTCCCTTTCTTCTTCTTTTCTTTTCATGTTCTTTCCCTTCCTAACAAACCTTAGCCGCCACGAATTTCACCACTGCAGGTGGCATTTCCCAAACACTAAACTCACTGGTGGATCTCCCAAGGTTGTCCCTTGATTCCAATAAGCCCAACCCCAACCTTTTCGCTCATTCTAGAGAAATAAACTCAAACATAAACCCATTGATGATGAGATGGTTAAACCAGCGGAGCAAGCCTAGGGTGTGAAACCAATGGTGGGGATCGAACAAGATAGAGTTGGACCCGAAGGGATGCGTCGACAAGCAAGGGGTAGCAGTATAAAGTCCAAGAATGAAATTCTTAGGAAAACTGTGCTTTAAATTGACAGCCTCACCGCCATCGGTGATGAAATGCACCTATGAAACAACCACCACCACGACAACTATGACGATTGCAGCTACTACGGTGGTGACGACGACATCACCTCATCCTCCTCCGCCATTTCAATGTAAGGATACATTGCGTAAGACACAATGTGGGATTAATAACCCTATTTTATTTTCATACGTAGTTATGAGTTTTTTTTTTTTGTGTAGCAAATAAATGATTTTAGTTTGGCTGACAATTGTTGTTATATGGTTTTTGTTTGGTCAAAAGTTACAAGACCATGGTAAATTTTGCAAACTCTACAATTCAATTTAGATATTTGAGGAGTTTAATCCATTTGAGTTCTAACAATTTCATTGTTGGTGTTTAAAAATAATTATTTTAGTGGTTTGTTGGGAAGGGAAAGAACATGAAAAAGAGAAGAAGAGAAAAGAGAGGGGGGAAGGAAAAAAAAAAGAAATAATGAAATAAAAAAGAAAATAAATATTTTAATATTAAGAAAAGAAAAAAAAATTTTAAGCACGTGGCAAATTCAATGTGCCACATGATACGCATGTTACCAAAGAACGACAATAAACCGTTGAGTGGTATTTTTGTAATAATGCGATATGTTAGTGGCATCTTTATAAGTTTTAAAAGGTTAGTAGTAAAAATTATAAATTAACCAAAGTTTAGTGGTATCGAGTGTAGTTTACCCTATCTCATTTTTGTGTTATAATTTAAGTGGAATATTTTTTTAATATAATACTAGAGGTGGAGGATGAGAGTTTTAAAATCACATCATCATCATCATAATAATAATAATAACAATAATAAAGGCATGAAAAAAATTATAATTTGCATTTATACATTCAAATTTAATTTTAAAAAACAATTTATATTAATTACTTAAAGTATTTAAAATCAATATTACATACTTCATAATCTTAGTGAATTAGAATACAATTTAACTTATTTATATTTTATAATAGCATGTTTAAAATGAATATTTTAATTTTTTGACATATATCATAATATTTTAATTACTTAAAAGTATTTAAATTTGATGTTTTATATATCATGTTTAAAATAAGCATTTTTATACAACTATTAAATTATACATTTCTAATGCGTCATGAAACTAACTAAAAATTTGATTAAGACAAGTGCATTTATCAATTAATAAGACAAGTGCACCTATCAATTAAAAATATAGTTACGGTGAATAAAGATATTGTTCCGACGAAGACTAAAAGTACTAGTAATTACCGTCTTTCTATTATTTAACCTAATAATTCGAGTGATTGGTTAAAAATTAAAATTAACTAAATTAATTAACTAATAAACACGACGAAGAACAAATCACGAAAGTAATCAAGTAATAACCAAGAAGCAAAATAATACCTAGAAAAGAATTCACCTAGATTTCATCTGTCACTATCAATCTAAATTACTCAATTTTTTTTTTTACTTCATCTGTCACTATCAATCTAAATTACTCAAATTTTTTTTTACTTAGCACTTTGATATGTAGAAATGTCTAAATTATGCAAATATCTCTTTCGAGCATAAGAGCAACTAACTTTAGATTGATTAATTGAAATTTCTTTCTAATTAAAACCCCTATTATCACATTAACTCGTGTTATAGGTTCCCTTATTAGATCTGTCTCTAATCCAATATATTTATGCCGTCCTATTTCTACGATTGCATGCAACTCCATTTAATTACGCAAGATCTAATCTTAAATAGGGTCTATTCAACCACTAATTTAAGCACATCAAACATGGATCAATAATCTAGAAATATCAAACCAAGAATTAAGCATACATAATTGAGAATAAGAAACGAAATATTTATTGCTTAAAATAAAAATCAAATGACAGTTGCCATCCTAGGGTTCATTTCCTCTAGGTATTTAGAAAATTAGTTTAGTCTTGAAAATAAAAACATCCAAGATACAATATAACCGAAAGAAATAAAGAAACTCATGATAATCTCCTAAGAAATTAGCTGACAATCTTCAATCTTGATGGAAATCTGCTTTAAAGTCAGTTTCAATGGTGTTTTTCGAGTTGTTTTCTTGAATATTCTCTGATGGTTTTGTCCTATATTCTTATTTTTGTCATATATATGTCTTAGAATGCCTCAAAAACTTAAAAATCACGATTTTCTTTAGTTCTGTGTGAAATCGTGTGAAATCAACATGGCCTACCACACACCGTGTGGGTTACACAGTTGTGTGGAATGGTTCAGCCCGTATGGCTCCTGCAGCTTACTGTGACGCTCTGGTGTTCATTTGTTTTTTGCTCCAAAGTCCTCTATTAAGCATTAAAACATGAATTTAAAGAATTAAAAGTATAAAATTCACAATCAACATCGAATAATCACCCAAAAACACATTAAGAATAATGTTAACATATGTTTCTTTTAGCACTTATCACTTCCAATTCTTAAAATGGAAAATATTATTTGCTTAAGCATTTTCAAATTTATCTTCTTTGAAATATTCTAACAATAACTATTATGAATTGAGATATCAGCAAGTGTTTGATGCAGTGATAAATTACATTGCACTCTTAAAAGGAAAATGTAAGTTCAAACCCTAAAAATGATATTATTAGGATAGGTAACCACAAATCTTAAACATAAATAATAAAATAAACATAATAGATAAAAAAACAACATTAGTAGTTTTTTTGGAGGGAAAAAATGTACATAGTAGTGTAACACCCCGACACTTAACTCTGTTGTTGAATCCGAATGTATGATATCACATTACATTGTCAAAGCAACTCAAGCTAACTTACTACTTAAACCACATCATTAAATGAATAAGTTGTCGAGAAATGTGTCTATATTGTAGGAAACCTGTAATTGTTTTCTATGTATTTGAACAATGAATAAATAAATAAAGTTAACTTCACATTTCACTATTATATCTTTTGTGTTTCTGTTTTTCATGTTTTGTATACATAGCGAACTTGTGATAAACAAATATTAGCTTATTGATTGTCTAAGTTTGGACTAATGATAAGTGGCACTGTAAGAATGTTTACATTGCAAGAAAGACAACTTACTTCAGTAGATAATCTAAACGAGTCTGTAATCCCATAAAAGAATCAAAGTGAGTATTTGATTCAAATACTTAGAATGATTATTATGTCATCTACAATTCCAATTGGGGAGATAGCTAGCCTTAGCTATCGGAACTATTGACTCCACGGGTAGAGACATAGATGTACTCATTAAAAGAATAATACATTCAACTGGACCCAAGTTGAATTAATTATGAATCCATTTGTGAATTAATTCACTTGTGACGTTCATGGTGTGACTTACCTAAATCATAAGTTAGTCATTAACCATACGTATGTAACTCATGTGCTTTGATATAAGTGAAGGCTTATGCTCTAAAGATGATCGAGCCAATAGACGGTATGTTGGGTACATGACTTGTGTATGACATAACTTTACTAGAAACAATGAAATTCATAGCTCGATTAAAGAGTTAATGATATCCTCTCATTGGTATTTTATGAATTAATAAATATGGAATATGGTCACAAGTTGCTTGTTCTCGAACGAGTAATTTATCACAATCATTAGTTGAAAGTGGTCATATTAATCGCTAAGAAGATACGATGGTGACAACAAGATAAAATAAGATTATATTGAGTGAACGTATTTAACTCAAAGGAATAAAGGGTATCATATTAGAGCAACACATACATGGCGAGACCATTGGACAAAGCAGTTGGACGGATTGCTTTCATAAAGAGCAAACAATAAGGAGTTTTCAATCATAACACTTATTGTGGACTTACTCCATGATTAAATAAATTGTGAATTATTGGAATGATGCTTCTAGACATAATTGCAATTATTCGAGCTTAATTGTATATGCCTGATCGATCTTTCCGCTAGTTTAATAAAAGTTCGATTGATCTGCAATTGAATCAGAAGAAAGTTCTGCGACTTTGGAAATAATTTAATTGAGTCGATTTATTCATATGGAATTAAATTAAGTGGTCATGTGAATTGTTCAATTAGTGCAACACCCTATTCTCGACCCGATTTATTGGATCAGAATATAAGATGTCACAATACTTACATACTTAACAAAAATTTACAATCTACGAAAACCATATTGAATGTACCTCTTATTTATTTAAAATCTTTTCTAAGACAAAAGGTTTGAATGAAACATTTATTGTTTGTCACAGATTCTCAAAGGTAGTATAAAGCCTTATGACATAAATGTTTGATTAAGCAGATATATTTGTAGTGTGTATTATTTGATAACATGTTTCTAAAAGTGACCCTCTGTATGCATAACATTTCCTTCAATCTACCACCATGGTGCATCCCTGGCTTGGTCCCTCTGGCACACTGGTTCAATTCTCAGAACTTGCATATCAAAAGACACATATAAGTTCAAAGGAACTTAGTGAGCCTCACTCATTATTACTTTTAAGCGATGTTGTAGAGTTTCTCGACTCAAAGGTTTTGGATTTCCTTTCAGACCTTGGCAGATATTTTTCTAATTCCTACTTGGCGGATAACCATGCACCAATCTCTACACTTAATCGTCTTATACATATTTCAGCCAACTGGCGGATTTCAGACTTCACACCCTATTTCAAATCACATTACACAAGTTCTTTGCAGATAGTAGTTGGATACACTTCCTCGAACGAAACTCAACATATAATACTTTTGACGGATTCCTTTGCTGTAACAACCCTAATCCATATCCGTCGCCAGAACAAGGTTACAGAGTATTATTGGAATTTACAGAACAAATACAGTTAATTTACGTCATTTACTATTCATATCCGAAACCAATCATATCCAATCATATTGTCTCTTAATTGGATCCTCGAGGCCCAATTTATACATTAGAAACAAGTCGGGACTAATTCGGGGTCTTAGAGAATTTTTCGCAAAATTTTTAAAATTTCTTTATATGCAGAGGACACACGCCCGTGTTTTAGGCCGTGTGGGTATTCGATGTAAGCCACACGATCGTGTCCCAGCCCGTGCTCAAAATTAGGGTAGCTACTGACTTGGGTCACATGGCTAGCTATACGCCCATGTACTAGGCCGTATGGACAATTTAATTTTCAAAAATAGGTGCAAGATTCACACGGGCAAAACACATGCCTGTGTGTTAGGTCGTGTATTTCACACGACTGAGACACACGCCCGTGTCTCTGTCCGTGTGACCAATTCTGAGCATTCTGTTTCTCAATTTTTAAGTTGCAAAGGACACACGGCCAAACCACACACCCAGGCGCATGGCCGTGTATCACACACGGCTGATGTAACACCCCTAACCTGTATTCATCGCCGGACTAGGGTTACGAGGCATTACTCTACCGAACACAAATCAATGCACTTTTATAAAAGCTACTACTTTAATAATGTGTACCAATTCATACTATCAAAGATAAACATGTATATTTCATCTAATGTCAAAACATTTATTTCATTTCTATAATCAACATTGCATTCAATCATATACCATTTTTGAACGCATGCATCACTTCCGATTTCATACATTTCTCATTTCCTTACCACATACAATTATACCATTGACCAATATATTTTCCATATTCGAGTATACCGTAAATATAAATATCAACCAAATTCATTTATCACATAATTACTCATCACATTCGGCATTGAGCTTTACATATATATATAACATCATAAACACACCTTGGCACTCATGTCCCATAATCGAATATACTATAGCACTCAATATAAAATTTAAACTCCAACTAGATCAAATCATGGACAAATATTTCATTTTTATAAACTTGACATATGGTACAAGCATATAATTGTACATATATTCATCCAATTACTTTAATATACTATATGCATTACTCAAAATCATATACATGCATTCGTACATGTCACACACATATATATATTATCAAGGTATAAAATTGCCAAAATGCTTACCACAAAACCGTACATATCTAAGCATTATAATCAAGCTTGGGAACTTTAAACCAACCCAACACATAGTAATATGCCATTCAAAATTTTATGAAACATACCTACCCAAATCAAGCTATATTAAAAACCTAAATTTCATAAACATATATATACCAACTCAAACATACTCATTCAACTCAAGGATAGAAGTGAAGCCATTTTCGCATGGCATTATATACATCAAATTCAAAATATAAGTTCAAAAGAGTAGTATAGCATATACATGCCATTATTCCCATATGTTTTACTAATAAAAAGGTACCAAAGAGAGATGATAGTGTGATAAGCTTCCAAGATGATCCCCTAGTACGAGCCGAGCACCCAAAAGAAATCTACAAATTCGAAAACAACCAAGAACAAAGTAAGCTTCCACAGCTTAGTAAGATTTAAGCAATTTATACATATATAATCTTATTTGAGATTTCATAACTTAATTCATTTATAGCATCCATACCGAATAGCCAAACATTCAAAGGTTGAATTCATAACAACATTATATGCTTATACCTATTTCCATATACCACCATCACATAATAAATAATTAGCATACATGTCTTATACTTACCGAATCTTCTACTTACATTTTCAAGCTATCATCAATCTCAAATTAATAGATATAATACATACCTCTAGTTCACTTACCTCTCCAAACTTAACCATTCATGCATAACATGTGATAGTATACTCGACCATTTCCATATACTTAACAGCATTAGTAATAGAAGTCTTTTAACGAGCCTCATACCTGCACACTTGTTAATAAGATTTAGTAACGTATCACACACTTAGTACCGTTACTCAACATTTCCCGCACACATAGTGCCATACTACTGATCTCACACACGCAGTGTTCGCTATATAAACTCGCACACATAGTGCCATCAATCCAGTTTCTTCTCATTTGGAAATACACATATGTTCTAATATTTATTCATATATACACGTATAATTAATGGTTTACAAATAACTCATTTATTCTGATACATACTATCACATTCGGCACACTTAATATACATATAACATATATATCCACCATCTTTAAACAATCATCTCTCAAATCGTCCTTACATATAACCATCTTATATCGTATACATACATATTCTAACAACTCAAATAAATCAAGTTTACTTATATATTTATCAAGTTTTATATTCAGCCATTTCATGCTAAACCCATCAACACATTCGGCATCATGATAATTCACATGCTTAAAATCATTTAACATATGCTTATAATATGAAATAAAATTCAATTTAATCCAATTGCTTAAACTTACCTCGGAATTTGACGAATTAAGCTTCCCGACTATTCGTTTAACTTTGCTTTTCCCCGATCTAGTCCCGTTTCCTTTTGTTTAACTTTGCTTTTCCCCAATCCAGTCCCGTTTCCTTTTGTTCTTGATCTAATTAATTTCAAATTAAACTCATTCAAATAGATTTTCATTCAATTTAATCCAAAAATTGTACAAATTACCATTTTACCCCCGATATTTACAATTTTTACAATTTAGTCCCTATAGCTCAAAACACAAAAATATCAAAAATTTAACCACACCTATTGAGGGCTGGATACTTATAGTCTCTATATCAACTCACTCCTTCCATTTGTCTTGCCATTTAGTCCTTTCAAAAATTTTATTTTTATAAATTAATCCATATACTAAATTTCATCACTAATTCTAAAGAAAATCTTGTTAATCTAGCATGCTTAGATCATATTCTATCATTAACTAACACAAACATCAAATTTCCATCCATGGAAACACACAAATTACACAACCAAATCAAGAATTCAGGTATGGGCTAGCTAAATTACATAGCATCAACCTCAAAAATGTTAAAATTATCAAAAACCAAGTTCAATCACTTACCTTATTTGAGCATGCAAAAGCCGAATGGTTGAGAGCTTAAAATCTTCTCTTTTTCTTTTATTTTCGGTGATGAAGGAAGAAGATGATGATGTTTCCCATGTTTTCTTATTTTATTATTATTAACATTTATTATTATTACTTAACATTTTACTTATTTTAAATTAAAATTAAAATACTCCCTAACATACATTCAAAGTCAATGCCGTCCACTAGAATTCACAAAAGGTGAATTTGCAACTTCAATACTCATGCAAAAGAAGACAATTCAATTTAGCCACTCAATTCAATAATTGGCTACTTTACTACTTATGCAATTTAGCCGTTTATCTAAAATTAAACATCCAAACAGACAAATTAGCTTACGATATTTTATCACATGCTCAAACACATAACATAGATATCAAATAAAATATAAAAATATTTTTCTAACTCGAATTCGTGGTCCTGGAACCACCGTTCCGTTTAGGGTCATAATCGGGCTGTTACAGTTGAGACTCACGCCCGTGTGTCTACCTGTGTGGACAAAATAAGGCCATTTCCAAGCCTTATTTCTCACCCAAATTTTGCCTTGTACATACATTAATACTTGCATACATATACCAACCAATTCAAGACGTTAAAACCAAGCCAACATTAATATTGTACATGATATATCATCACAAGTATTCAAACTTGCTTTTTTTTTAAACATATATGTTTACCATAATTCAATCTAACCATATCAAGTACACATATATTAATCATATTATAACCTTATATGCATATTCACTAAACATACCATCACTAGCCATTCCAATGGCTAGATTACAAACAACCATTTACATGCCAACATTAGCCAAATTAGCTTATACATGCCACTATACCAAAATAAGTTTGCTATTTATATCAAAATGAGCTGAAGTATAGTGTGATGATGCTCCGACCGATTCCAACCTTTACGAGCTTCCGAGCACTATAAAACAGAGGAAAATAAGACAAAGTAAGCATTTAATGCTTAGTAAGTTCGCATAACAGGAATTTAACTTACCATTTATATTTAATTTAAGTAATCATGTAAATATCATGCATCCCAACAAATTAACCAATTGCCTAATCACATATACTCAATCAAGCAAGTTAGTCATGAATTTCTAAATATTTTTCAAGTAATAGAGATGAGCTCATCATGTAATAACTTTCATACACATATACTTTTGTTATCATATTTCCATGTAACATACATTTCTATGATAAATCATCTCAAGTTCAGATTAGCCATAACAGAACTTTGCCCATTGAATTTATTTGAAATATCGATGGATACACATGTAATAAACTTGAAATGTATGACATTGTAAACCATCAACTCATATTCAAGGGTACTCAATTAGGGCACATAATCAGGAAGTACTTTTTCGAGCCATATAACAGGATGCTCATGTGAGCCATGTAACAGGAAGCTTATCCGGGCTATAACAAGAAACTTATAAGAGTTTAGAACAGGAAGCTCATTGAGCTTAACAGATAACTCCGAAGAGCTATTATTAGGGAGCTTTGGATAGCCATATAACAGAAAGTTCAAGCGAGCCATATCAGGAAGCTCAAAAAGAGCCTATATCAGGACGCCCATAAAGAGTTGTGTTTGTGTCCGTAATATATGTAGGATCACAATCGATTATATAACAGGACGCTCACAAAGAGCCGTAGTAGTCCGCAACACATGCAGGTTCACTACTGATCAGGATGCTCGCAAGAACCATATAATAGGAAGCTCGAGAGGGCTTATAACATGATGCTCTTTCAAGTAATGGTGTGTCTGCAACATATGCAAGACCACAACCAATCGGGAAATCCTGTATCCATTGAATTTCATCTATTCAAACGGGGCTTACACTTATCGAGCAATATCAGACATGTAATTAATTTTATACATTAAACATTTATACAATTCACACATATTCAACATTCAATTCCAAACATATTAATATACATAATCTAGTTACACGAACTTACCTTGATAAACGTTCGTATACAAGGATCTACTAATCCAATACTTTTTGTTTTCCTTGATCCGACTCCGTACTAGGTCTATCCGGATCTATATAAATGAATTTAACATCAATTTAATCCATTTCATACTCAATTTAATTCAATTCACACCCTAGGCAAAATTACCATGTTGCCCCTATACTTTACATAAATGACGATTTCGTTCCTAGGCTCAGAAACTGAAATTCATGCAATTTAATCTTTATTCCAAACCTAACCGATTTTTACAGATAACATTTACAGCACATATATTTCATAAAAATCAGAAATTTTCCATGAATTTTACATCTTTACAATTTAATCCCTAAATTACAATTTCATGAAAATTCACTTCACAAGAGTTGTTTATCTATCAACAACCTTTCAATTTCTACTATAAATTTCAAATTTTCAGCATATTCATCCATGGAAAAATTTCAATACTTTAATATCTTTACAAATTGATCCCCCAAATAGATAGATTAAGTTATTACGATCTCAGAAATATGAAATTTACTAAAAACGGGACATGATTACTTACCTAATTAAGCTTGCTTGATTTTCTTTCTCTTTCCTAGGGTTTCCATATAATTTGGGGAAGAAGATGATATAAAATGATGATATTTTCTATTTAATTAAGATATCATCTTTTATTTTTTCTTTTTCCAATTTAGTCCTTTTCTTTTTCTAATTTTCTATGGATGAATCATCAAAAATATCTACTAACTTCTCTTAATGGTCTAATTACCATATAAGGACCTCAAGTTTTGAATTCCATAGCTATTTGATACTTATAGCTACTAGAACTCAACTTTTGCATTTTATGCAATTTGGTCCTTTCTATAATTAAACATGAAATCAGTAAAATTTTCTTATCAAAATTTTCATACATCTTTCCTATAATAATGTAGACCATGCAATAATATATATCTTTTAATTGAAAACGGGCTGTTACATTTGCAGTACCAAGCGATTCTCAGCACACCAACTACATCATATCTTCAAATTAGTCCAAAAAAACATATTTTCTTAGAAGAATACAACACTTTAATTCAGGCAATAGAATCTCAGATGACTTTAATACAGAACCTAAGAAATTCCAAGTTTGGTGGACACTTGCACCACCAATATTCTAAATATACAAAGTTCCTTAAAATTGCAGATCACTATGGTGGAATCATTAAACGAGTACACTGTCAAGAACTCTTTCAGATAATTCCTCATAAACATGCTAGGGTCTTGCCACAAGGATGGGATATCAACTTGTCGTTTAAGCGTTGTAGAATTCACAATATATACCTTTTAGAAAACTTGCCACAAGTACTCCCAGATTACTTTGCTATTGAGGCTTTCTAAATAATACGCCAAGAAGGTTTTACAGAGAGTTCGCCACAAAAGAATTTACAGAATATTCGCCATAAAGGCTTTATAGAGAGTTCACCACAAAAGCTTTATTCACCACAGATACTTAGTTTGGTTTGCCATCAAGGCACCACACCAACTGTTGTGTTCGGCATTATGGATTTGCCTAAACTTAGTATAACCTAAGGTTTTCCCATCGTCGCCCTTGGGACACGCAGAAACCCTAATAGACAAATGCAGCTCATTCACTATTTCCAGAATGTGTCATGGCCATGGTCTTTTCACAATGATTGCCTTACTAGCCTTTTCTTGTGTTTACTATCTCAACAAACGTAATTAAAGCACCATCGCAGGGTCTATTGTTGTATCGCATATTTTTCCCAATACTCCGTCCGAACCCCCTTAACACCAACACATATTGTCATGCACCACTCAAATAACATAATGGACGCATCTACACAGATTTCACTTATAATCTTAACAGAGTCATACTTCTTAACATTTAACTTCCCATGCATGCTTACCACACATTGCCATATTCATATAGCGCATCATACACTTTAGAGCATACATTCGAATGCTTCACAAAGAATATATAACCATACATACACACAACTTCTCAAGAAGACATGTACATCAACCATACAAGGAATCATTATAATATAGTGTGCAAAAGTCAGGTTTAGAGACTTACCAATAACCTACCTTAACCTCAGGCTAGAGTTTCTGTTTCAAATGCTTGTCCCAAACCAACAGCAACAACTGTAACACCCCTTACCCGAGACCGTTGCTGAAGTCAAGCACGAGGCATTACTAGACTTAACTTACTAGATCAGGGCATAAAAATTGAAACTGTCCATCTGTGTCATGTTCACTAAATTAACTATAAATCGAGTTACGAAACTCGAAATTTAGATCCGTAAATTTTAATTGAAACTAGACTCATATATCTTCTTACTATAATTTTTCTAGAATTTTTGGTGTGGCCAATTAGTACAGTTTATTAGTTAAAGTCTCCCCTGTTACACAGTTCGACAGTTCTGACCTCTCTTCACTAAAAATCAATTATCTCATAGTATACAACTCTTTTTCCTACACCATTTTTTTAATATAAAAATAGATGCAATAAGATTTAATTATATATCTCATTCACACCCTAATTCCATTCCTACTATCCTTGGTGATTTTTCAAAATCACATCACTGCTGCTGCCCAAACTGTTCCCCTACATATAATTACATGATTTCTTTATAATAACTATCAACTAGGCATTACATAACATCCAAAACATGCTCTTAATTAGCTGTTTTAATAGCTAATCATTACCAAGCATTTACAAGCCAATCTTAAGCCATATCATAAGGTCATACACACAAAATGGCTAAGTCCCTATACATGCCATAACTTAAAACATTCGAGTCACAAAATACCAATATAATCCTTTGATAGTGTGTAACGATCTCCGACGTCCTTACGATCCCCGAGTTGGCTTCTAATACTATAAAAAGAGAGAAAAGAATGGGAGTAAGCATTAAGCTTAGTAAGTTCGCATGTAAATAAATAACAACATTCTTAATGCATTATCATATTCTTTTCTTACCAAAATTATTTAAGCCTTTAACTTAATATACTTAAGTCTTAAATTCTTACCTGTACCTTTTTAGCTTGAACTTGTCTTACCTTTCCTTTGGTATACTCTTTAAATTTTCCCGTTGAACCACTTGGAATACTAAGGATACGTGGGTACCTTTCCTTGTGAAACTTAACCATTGCCATGTCTTGACATGGTCTTACGTGGTATCCTTGCCTTATGAACTCACCAATGCCATGCCTTGGCATGGTCTTACATGGGACCTTTGCCTTATAAATTCACCAATCCCATGCCATGGCATGGTCTTACATGGGACCTTTGCCTTATAGTAACTTATCAATGCCGTGTCTTGACATGGTCTTACATGATTTCCTTAAACCCTAATGTCATGACATTTGTATCCCACACATTCCTAAGGTTCACCGGAACTTTCTGAGATTGTTTCTCTGTCAATTCATGCTTGAGTCTTTAAATAATAAATTTACAGAATAAATATGTAAATAATGGAATTTAATAATATTAAATGTAAAATAATATAATATTGCATTTATTTACCGCAAACTTACCTCGAAACAAAATACGATAAACTATATCGATTTAGTCCGCTATCTTTTTCTTTCCCCGATCTAACTCCAGATTTCATTCTTCTTGATCTATAATAGCAAATTTAGCTTATTTAATACTCACATTTATCAAAATAGTCCTTAACTCTAACTTTGGAAAAATTACAATTTTGCCCCTAAACTTTTACATATTTACACATTTGCCCCAAAGCTCAGAAATTATACTTTATCCCTTATTCTTATGTTTTATGACATGCTGATCATTTTTCCCTTCTATGACAACATCAAATTCTCACTTTAACATGTACTTATGAACATTAGGTATTTTTACCGATTAAACCGTTTTACTCGTTTTTACTTAAAATCACTTAGCAAAAGTTGTTTAACATAATTTAAAACTTCATATTCTATCATAAAACATCAAAATAAACACATTTCACCTATGGTTATTTTTCCAAATATGAACCCTAGCATGAATTATTGATAGAATAAGCTAAACCGAGCTACCGGGGCTTCAAAAATGTAAAGAACATTAAAAATGGGGCTTGGTATCACTTACTATGGAGCTTGGAAGCTTGAAACAAACCCTAGATATGGTGAACCCTTGAAAATTCGGCCTAATGAAGAAGATGAGCATATTTTTCCATCTTTTTCCCTTTTTAATTTCTTTTTATTACCAAATGACTAAATTACCCTTCATTAAAAACTTTGGTTCTTTCTACCTAAATATGTCCATTTTTGTCCATGAAAGCCTAATGGTATAATTACCATTTAAGGACATTTACTTCAATTATGCTCTTCAATTAAATCATTTAACATCTAAAACTCATATTTATCAACTTTTACAAATAAGTCCTAATAGGCAAATTAGACATGCAATTCATAAAATTTTCTGTCGATATTCTAACACATGCATCTAATCACTCAATAAATCATAATAATTAATCGTAATAAATTTTTGTATCTCAGATTCGTGGTTTCGTAACCACTGTTCCATTTAGGCCCTATTTCGGGATGTTACAACAACTACTTAAAAGATCATAAGATTTTCATTAGAATCTCTATAACAGACATTTTACTAACACTTCAACTACATGCGAACCCAAGCATGACCTTTCTGTAACACCCTTCCCTTCTATAACGTAATGTGTAAATCTGTAAGACTGACTAGAAGACTGAATCATCTACTCACTAAATGAGATCTTAGTTCGATCTTAATGAAGAAGAAGAAGAGAATGTTGAGGTTAGAAAAAAGAATCTGAAGATTAAGTAAATAGAAAACCATCTAAAATGTTCCCTTCCCATAAATATACTCTTGGTCCCTCTTGATTTCCTTACCAAATCTAGGGTAGGTAAAAGAAAATCCAGCGAAGGTTTAACTTACTGTTGACCAATCATTAGGAGGGTCAAATCAATCCAATTGACTTTTGATGTTAAATGGCCAACCATGCTACTATGTTGATTTGTTTAGCTTTCTTATTTTAGTGTACAAGCAACCTTTCATACATTTTGCTACTTTGCTCTTTACTTTGATCTCTGCTTCTAATGTTGTAAAATCTCAACAACTCCCAACTAACCCAATACAAATATACTTGAATCGTATTTATGCAGATTGGGTGTATACCTTGGCAATGACCCACGTATGACGTGGTCTTAAGGATAATTAAGTCCCCTACCATTTTCTCATACACTTGATAGGTACTTAGTGCTCAATCAAAACTCTGGAGCGTACTCTTTCTTCACTTGAAGTTACTCTGTAATTTAATCCTTAGATACTGTCAACGGGCAGGTTCTTTGTTAGTATGCGCCAATACTCTGACTCATCATTAGGCCAACAAGGTGTCGAATTATGTTACTTAACGCACCAAACAGTTTACATACATACTTTATTCTTCTTTTTGGATTCGCCGATGTTGGGGGTGTGATAATTAGAGAATTTGATTAAAGAATTTTCTTGAAAATTAATTTGGAAAATCTTAGTTATTTTTGGAAAATTAATTTTTATCAAGTAAAACTAAATTAATCAAATTATCTAAAATAAATATGATATTTTTGGAAATTAATTTTCAAGGGAGACAATTGACACAATGGGTAATTAAACTTGAAAATTGGACCCGAGATTGTAAATTGAACCCAAGAAACAAAACTGGGATCAAAACTTAAAAACTGGGATGACGATACAACCAACCATTTTGGATCAACCTGGTCGGGCCATCATCGCTCGATCGAACTCCTGCATAATGACCCGACCATGCCCATTCAAGCAAAATGGCAACGATTCGGAGTGTCGAGGAGAAGTGGAGCCAGCAATGGCACCATTAGTGTAACACCCTAAATTAGGGGTTGTGCGTTTGGAGCATAACCCTAGTGTTAGTAGGCCTTAAGATTGGTTTGAGTGTGTTTTAGGGGTTCCTAAAGCTCGAGGATAAAAAGGGAATATTTTGGAAATTTTGAAAAATTTGGGTTAAAAGTAAAAATTTGGGTGATGGAGGCCTTAAGAATAAATTTTGTAAGGGTGTGGCATATAAAATGCCATGGTAAAGTGGCTTCCGTGTGTCACTTAAGGTTTGGGTTTGGCGTTAAGCAGGTCAGGGGATCGAGCGACGCTGGGCGCATGGTTTTTATTTTTGGTTTGTAAAGAGTGATGGACTGAGGAGGCTTTAAAAGAATATATGCGAGGCTTATGACGCATGAAACCACTTGGCAAGGTGGCTGAGGCGCGGAGAGGGCTGCTTCAGGTCGGGGGTTCGAAACCTAGGAGCAGCGCTTGATTGCATTTTATCTCATTTTTGCATCAAGCAAGGGACGCCTGCGAGTGAGGGCTTAAAAGGAATTATTAACGTGATATTAGCATGAAATTCAAAGTGGCCGAGTGGTTAAGGACTTGGCTTGAGAACTGCGGCTAAGAGGACTCGCGTTCGAGTCCTGGAGGTCGCACTTGAAGCATTCTATTTTGCTTTTAGTGCTAAAGCATAAGAGAGCTAGGAAAGAAAGGTTTAAAAGAATTTTAATGCGTTTGTTCGCATGAAATACTCAAAGAGCCGAATGGCAGAAGGTGAGGAAATGCTTCCTCAGGTCTCGGGTTCGAGACTTTGGGGGCGCACCTGTTTTCTTTTTATGCCGGCGTGGGGAGGGCCTGCATGGCACGCATGCACGCATTGAAGCAAGGTGATGGGAGTGTTTTTATTATATTAGTTTTATTATTAAATTATGTAGGAAGCATGGGTATTATTTTAGTTTTAGTTTTATTGTTTTAAATGGTGAAGGGATAGCTTTATATATTATTATTATTATTATTATTTTTTTACTACTACATGCTTAGGACGATGGAGTTTAGGTGATGGGGTTGTTTATTTTATTGTGTTTTGTTATTATTTTTATTTTATTATTATAGAAGGATGATGGGCTAATTTATTAATTTATGTATAGGAAATGGGGTAGGATGGAAGATAGAATAAACAATATTTTTGGTATTGGGTATTGAAGCATGGATGGAAATTAGAAAAAAAAGGGGGGAGCATGGCCGGCCATTAATTAGCTAAGCATGCCAATATTCATTTCTTTCTTTCCCCCCATTTTGAGCATGGCCGAAGGTGGATTTCTCTAGGGACCTTCAATCCGGTTTTCATGTTAACAAGGGGTGCCGAATGTCCTTGTTTTGCTTTCTTTCTTCCCACGTTTTGCATGGCCGAAATAGGGACTTGGGAGAGTGAGAGCAAGCTTGAGTTTCGGTTGTTGAAGGACTTCCTAGGGTAGTATTTTCGGCTGGAAGGTAAGAGATAGTGGTTGTTGTATTTTATTTATTTTAGATAATTGTAGGTATGGGACTTTATTTTAGGAGTGGGATAATGGGTTGTTGTTATTTTAATTATTTTTATTATTTTATTTATTATGGGATGATGGATTAAGTGATGGGGTTTTATTTTAATTTTTGTTTTATTATTTTTATATATAGGAAATATGGAGTAGTTAGTATTATTATTATTATATGTATAGGATAATGGGAAATGATTAAACAATGAAATTGTTTATTTCAATGGTGATGGGCAATTATCACCAAAAAGAGGGAAGTGGCCGAATGTATGGGGGCTCCTTGTGTTGGCATTTTCGGCCAAATGAAAGGGTAGAGGGAGCCGTTTGTGCTTGAGGAAAGTTCTGGCATTTTTGGTCCTTTGTTCTAGTACACTTTTCTCTCTAATCAACCTCTCTTTCTCTCATACATTTTGCTATTGCTGAAACTTCCCACTCACTTATGGTGTTGTTTTGGCCGAATATTAGACAAGGGTGGGGGCCTTTCTTTAATCGATTGGAAAGGGGCTCCGGGATTGTGAAGTATTCAGTCTCCATTTGTTAACAAACGAACTTGGTAAGTGGTGGTAAGGATCTATTTTAGTAAGTAAATTATTTGGGGTTTAAGTGATAACCCCTTGAATTGATTTTTGGTTTGGCCGAATGGTCAAGGGGACTAACCTTATGTTTGGCCGAATATAGGGCAAAGGAATCTTGTGTGACCGATTGGTTCTTCAAGGATTTAGGGCTATCGTTAGTGACAGGTGTGTACATACACACTTTATAACTAATTAATGTGCTAAGTATTTTGTGTATGTGAAATCGGATTTGTGTAGATTCGGATTTAATACCATAAATGGTATAAGCAAGGATTCAGGTAAGTCTTTGTTGTTACGAGCTTACTTTCTTTATGATGCTTTTGGGAAGCATGACATATCTATTACATGTGGCATATGATATTTGGTGATGATAAATTCAAGTGTATGTTATTAAATAAACGTATTGGCATGATATCTCATTAAATGCATATTATGGATTGATGTGGGATTAAGCGAGTGGAGGGATGTAAGATTTGTGTCGACGGACACCAGTGGTTTGGTACCACATTGTGACTTTGGTCACCAGAGGTTTGGCACCTCCAGAGGTTTGGCACCTCATAGCGTCTCGTCCCTGTGGTTAATACCACCGTGGGTTGGCCCCACATTTGAGATATGGGATCGACGCCAGTGATTTGGTATCACACGGTGGGTTGGCCCCATCATTCGATTTGTGTCTTCGAACACCAGAGGTTTGGCACCTCCAGTGATTTGGTATCACAACTGTGACTTTGAGTCACCAGTGGTTTGGCACCACCAGTGGTTTGGTACCACATGGGGTAGAGAAAGGCGTTTGGATGGCTAGGTTGGGTGCATGATTTAATGCATGTTAATTTGTTATAAATTGTGTATGTTGTTGCACTAAATCGGGGAAGGGTTACACATTGAGTCTTGGTGACTCACCTTCTCCTTAACATTTTTCAGGTGACTCGTAGATCGCGGATGAGGAGCCGGATGGACTCGAGGTGGCCATGCAGTGGAAATACTGTTTTAAATGGACTTGAATTTTTTTTACTTACTTTTGGTTTCAATTGCTCAAGTTGTAATAAGGCCTCCTAAGATTATTTTTATTACTTTGCATATTTTGGATAATTTGTTTAAATTACTTAGTGACTTTAAAATGGGTATACATGTTTTCTTAAATTCAAACGTAATTGATTTACCTTCGTGCCATCGGGTACATCCGACAAAATTTTAACAATCCGACTTAATCAAGTTTTAAATAACTAAGTTAAGTTTTGTTTCTTTGTACACACAAATGTTTTTTTTTAACGAGATAAATGAAAATGAGACATTTTCATCAAAACTCAAACCGGCTAAAGGAATTTTAAAAATGGTTTTCTCTGTGACATACCAAATTCGGTCGTAACGTTTGGGGCCGGGTTTGGGGTGTTACAATTAGGCACGGTGGTTGCGATTCTTTGATGGTAGAGCAGTGGAAAAATTAGACTTCTAGTGGGATTCTATGGGTAACTTGATTTCAAATTAACTTTTCCAAATATAATATTATTTTAATGAATTTAATATTTCATTTAATTTATTATTTATCTATATATTAATATGAGATATTAAATTAAATATTTATTTAGATAGTATTTTATTAATTTAATATTAATATGAGATATTAAATTTAATTTAATATTTATTTAGATAGTATTTTATTAATTTAATATTAATATGAGATATTAAATTTAATTTAATATTTATCTAGATAATATTTTATTAATTTAATATTAATGTGATTAATTCTAATCCTAGTTGAACTCTCTATAAACTATATAAAGAGAGCATAGGTAATTTTTTCATATACTTGAATTCAAGAAAAGTTGTTGAGAGAAAATTGTCTAAAAAAGTTATTTCAGAAAATTTCTAGAGATATTTTTTATATTTACAACTTGGCCCCAATAGTTTAGAGAAATTAAAAAGTTGTCCCACTAGCAATTTTGTGAAAAGTTTTCTTGATTCGAAGCGAATTCACACTCAGTAGATGTGAGCTTGAGGATAGCAGAGAAGACTACTCAATCGAAGCATTCATCTTAAATGAATCATAAAGGAACGATTTTGATTAAGTGTTTATTATTTTAGATGACACAACCAAGTTCTTTGGGAAAAAAATTAACTCTGATTTTTCCTTAAATTGTAATACCCCTATACCTGGTTCAAACATGTAGACCCGGTATAAGACTATTACATTTGGTGTCAAAACAGTTATGGCTAGATATTGATTAATTAAAACATTTGTATATAATATTTTAACTTACCAACCATTTTTGCAAACATATTTATTGATTACTAATTCATTCCATATATACCAAAATACTTCATGTAACTCAAAAAGATAGAATTTCAAGAGTCTACATTTTAGTCCCTATCACATGGGAACACCTTTGAACTGTATATGTACATGCCATTTTAATACAAAATATAGTACCTACTTTTGAAGCCCTTAAGGATGTGATGAGATGAGAGATCTTCTAGTTGGACTTCTCTTCTAGTCTAATTGTACCTACGCGTTAAAAATAAACGCGTTAAGCCGGTGAAGGCTTAGTAAGCACTACAAGAATAATTAAATAAGTAATCATAACAGAATGTTTTAAACTCAGTCAATTATTACATATCTACTCACATATAAGTTTCTTCAACTATGCTTGCTTTAAATAAATTTAACTTGTCTTTTGTAAGGTATAAAACTTACCTTAACACATCAGTGATTCACTTTTGTTCTCAATTCACATTCTTAGCCCAAAGTAGACTTTATAGAACGCACCGGATATACGGAACAAATACAAAGGTGCATTATGATGCACTAGTGAACAGAGAGCACCAACATGCTAATAATCAGAGAGCACCAACGTGCTAATAATCAGAGAGCGCGCTAAAGTTCCTTAATGGCATGCCACTAATATCTTAGTAGTTCTAATTTCGTCTACTTGGGCATTAAAGTTGAATCTCATACATTTAAATTCTTTACATAAATATTTCAAAAAGATAAATAAAAATAATTTAAAATTCTTGTAGTACTTACAACAAAAAGGTTGAGATGATATAAGTTCTTCTTCCTTTACTCCTTAACCTTCTCTTTTCCTTTTCCTTCAATTCGGTCCTCTCCTTTCTTTTCTTTTTCTTCAATTTCATATAAACATATAACATTTATATGTTAAAAATAATCAAATAACTTTCCTATACTATTTAATAAAAATAAACATGTATAATATAATAAATTCATCCTTTCTTACTTTAGCTCACATTTCAATTTAATCCTTTACTCATAAATTTATTCAAAGCTGTCCATTTGTGTCATAGTCACTAAATTATTTATTTCTTGAGCTACAGAGCTCTGAAATTCAAACCGCTAATTTTCCCTGAAATTAGACTCACATATCTTCATACCATAAAATTTCCAGAATTTTTGGCTTATCCAATTAGTACAGTTTATTCTTTAAAATCACTCATGTTTTGCTCTCTGATAGTTCTAACCCTTCTTCACTAAAAATTATTTATCTCCTTATACAGGATTCAGATGATGTTCTTGTTTGTTTCTATTGAAAATAGACTCATTCAGGATTCTAAAAATATAAATTTAATCCCCTAATTATTTTTCTACAATTTTTTATGATTTTTTGAAGTAAGAATAGAGGATCTCGAAATCACTCTGAACTAGTCTCACAAAAATCTAAATATTTCAAAATACAGAACTTCATTACTTTCCCTGTTTCTTTCATATGAAAATAGACTCAATAAGCTTTAATTTCATATCTCACTCAACTTCTAATTCCACTTCTACGATTTTTGTGATTTTTCAAAGTTACTCTACTGCTGTTGTCCCAAAACTGTTTCTTTTTAGCTTATTTTGCAATTAAATCCTTTACCCAATTCTAACTTCAAATTCTTTCAATTAAACCACTAATTCATCTTTTTGTTCATCATATGCTATGCTCAAAACTTTAAAACTTCAAAAACCTCAACTTAAATTCATTAGAACTTTGTCCTAAAACTTATAAAACATCAAAATTAAAAGAAAATGGCTAAATTAACTTACATATTAAACTTCCAAGCTTCAAACTTTCAATTTCCCCTTTTCTTCTTTCTTTTCTCTTTTTTTTCTTTCTTTCTTTCTTTCTTTCTTTCCCCAGCTCTCTGTTTCATTTTGCTTCTCTGTTTCTTCTCTTTTATTTCTTTGCTTTATTATATAATATAATATTATATTAATATAGTTATCTAATAATAATATATTTTAACACATAAAAATCTTAGATTTTTATGCTTATGCCGCCTCAAGTTTGGCAATTGGCATAATTTCCTCTTTAGTCCTTTTTATTTTCTTTAATCTTTAATTAAACTTTCACACCTTTTACAATCTAATCCTTTTTCCCAAATGCTTCTAATTAAGTCAAATTCACCTAATTAAAACCTAATTAGACAGACAACTAACTTCGTAAATATTTTTAATAAATATTTACATTTCAGTTTTATGAAAACGGAGACTGAAAATATATTTTTCGGTTACTCGACTATTGGGTCACTACAATTCTCCCCCACTTAATAAATTTCGTCCTCGAAATTTACCTGACGTAAATAACTGCGGATATTGATGTTTCATCGTTTCCTCTCTTTCCCATGTTGCTTCTTCCGAATTATGATGTCTCCACAATACTTTTACCAACGGGACCTGTTTGTTTCTCAATTCCTTTACTTCCCGAGCAAGTATCTTAATTGGCTCCTCTTCATAAGTTAAATCCGGTTGAATTTCTATTACTTCAGGAGTAATCACATGGGATGGGTCAGACCGGTATCTTTGTAGCATTGAGACATGAAAAAACATTGTGAATTCTATCCAACTCCGATGGTAAGGCTATCCGATAAGCAACTGGACCAACCCGTTCTAAGATCTCATACGGCCCAATGAATCTTGGCCTGAGCTTACCTTTCTTTCCAAATCGGAGGATTTTTTTCCATGGCGACACTTTCAAAAATACTTTCACCCACATTATATTCAACATCTTTTCTTTTAAGATCAGTATAAGATTTTTGACGATCAGATGCTGCTTTCAAACTATTCCGAATGACCTTTACTTTTTCTTCTGTTTCTTGAATCAAATCAACCCCATGTATCTTCTTTTTACTGAGCTCTGTCCAATATAACGGTGTTCTAAACTTTCTACCATACAAAGCTTCATACGGAGCCATTTTAATACTGGACTGATAACTGTTATTGTAAGCAAATTCAATCAAAGGTAGATACCTCTCCCAATTACCTTCGAACTCTAGTATACAACATCAGAGCATATCTTCCAATACTTGAATTACACGCTCAGATTGGCCATCCATGCGAGGATGAAATGCGATCTTGAAATACAACCGAGTACCTAAAGCTTCTTGCAATTTATCCTAAACGAAGAAAGTAAATCGGGGATCTCTATCGATATAATGGAGACAGGCACTCCATGTAGCCTGATAATCTCAGATATGTATAGTTCAGCCAGTTTATCTAAAGAATAATCCATACGTACCGGAATAAAGTGCGCTGATTTTGTCAATCAGTCAACAATCACCCAAATAGCATCCTTTTTCCTCGAAGACAACGGTAACCCCGATACAAAATCCATAGTGATTCTTTCCCATTTCCATTCCTGTATAGTAATTGGTCAAGTAACCACGAAGGTACTGATGTTCGACTTTAACTTGCGACATATTAAACATCTTGATACAAACTCGAGAGATATCCTGTTTCATTCCTGCCACCAATACATCTTTTCTGAGATCATTATACATTTTATTACTCCCGAATGTACAGGACATAGTCTTCTGTGAGCCTCGTGTAAAATCTTCTGTATGAGTTCTGAATTCTGAGGTACACATATCCTACCTCTAAATAACATACAACCATCAATTCCAACCCAAATTCGAATCGATGACTGACTCTGCGTGCCCATTTAACTGTAACTTCTCATCATTCTTACGAGCTTCACATATTTGCTGTAAAAATGTCGATTTAGCTCTCAATTCAGCTATGATTGAACCATTATCAACCAAAGACAATTGAGCTATTCATAGCTCGCAAAGTAAATAGAGATTTTCGGCTTAAAGCATCAGCAACAACATTAGCCTTACCCGGATGGTAATCAATAATCAAATCATAATCCTTTATCAATTCAAGCCACCCGTGCTGTCTTAAATTCAGATCTTTCTGTGTCATCAAATATTTCAAGCTTTTATGATCAGTATAAATATGACATTTCTCATCGTACAAGTAATGCCGCCATATCTTTAACGCAAACACCACTACAGCCAATTCAAGATCATGCGTCGGACAGTTCTTTTCATGTGGCTTCAATTGCCTAGAAGCATATGCTACTACCTTTCTTCCTTGCATCAGCACACAACCCAAACCATTGTACGAAGCATCACTGGAAATCACGTACTCTTTACCAGATTCTGGTTGAATCAACACAGGAGCTTTTGTTAATGCTGCTTTTAATTTTTCAAAACTTTGCTGACACCTTTCTGTCCATTCAAATTTCACATTTTTCTGCAACAATTTCGTTAAGGGAGATGCAATCATAGAGAATCCCCCAACAAATCTTCTATAGTAACCAGCCAATCTGAGAAAACTCTTTACTTCTGTCACATTCTTTGGTGGTTTCCATTCAAGTATAGCTTCTACCTTCTTGGGATCTACCCGAATACCATCTGCCGATATTATATGTCCCAGAAAAGTGACTTCTTTTAACCAAAATTCACACTTACTCAATTTAGCATATAATTGTTTTTCTCTCAAAATCTGTAGCACAATCCGGAGATGTTTATCATGCTCTTCTTCACCTTTTGAATACACTAGAATGTCATCTATAAATACAACCACAAACTGATCTAAATAAGGCTAAAAAATTCTATTCATAATATCCATGAAAGCAGCTGGAGCATTAGTCCATCCAAATGGCATAACCAAGAACTCATAATGACCGTACCGAGTCCTAAAAGCAGTTTTTGACACATCAGATTCCTTCACCCGTAACTGATAATACCCTGATCTGAGATCAATCTTAGAAAATACGCTAGCTCTTTTTAACTGATCGAACAAATCATCAATCCTGGGCAATGGATATTTGTTCTTTATAGTGACTTTATTCAACTGACGGTAATCTATACAAAGCCTCAAAGACCCATCTTTCTTTTTTACGAACAATACTGGTGCTCCCCATGGTGACACACTAGGACGTACGAATCCCTTATCCAATAATTCTTGTAGCTGCGTTTTCAATTCTTTCAACTCAGTGGGTGTCATCTGATAAGGTGCTATAGGTATCGGTACAGTGCCTGGAATTAACTCAATCCCAAACTCTCTTCTCTACTTCTCAATCCCCTAATTATTTTTCTACAAGTTTTTATGATTTTTTGAAGTAAGATCAGAGGATCTCGAAATCACTCTGAACTAGTCTCACAAAAATCTAAATATTTCAAAATACAGAACTTCATTGCTTTCTCTGTTTCTTTCATATGAAAATAGACTCAATAAGCTTTAATTTCATATCTCACTTAACTTCTAATTCCACTTCTACGATTTTTGTGATTTTTCAAAGTTACTCTACTGCTGCTGTCCCAAAACTGTTTCTTTTTAGCTTATTTTGCAATTAAATCCTTTACCCAATTCTAACTTCAAATTCTTTCAATTAAACCACTAATTCATCTTTTTGTTCATCATATGCTATGTTTAAAACTTTAAAACTTCAAAAACCTCAACTTAAATTCATCAAAACTTTGTCCTAAAACTTATAAAACATCAAAATTAAAAGAAAAGGGCTAAATTAACTTACCTATTAAACTTCCAAGCTTCAAACTTTCAATTTCCCCTTTTCTTCTTTCTTTTCTCTTTTTTTTCTTTCTTTTTTTCTTTCCCTAGCTCTCTATTTTGTTTTGCTTCTCTGTTTCTTCTCTTTCATTTCTTTGCTTTATTATATAATATAATATTATATTAATATAGTTATCTAATAATAATATATTTTAACACATAAAAATCTTAGATTTTTATGCTTATGCAACCTCAAGTTTGGCAATTGGCATAACTTCCTCTTTAGTCCTTTTTATTTTCTTTAATCTTTAATTAAACTTTCACACCTATTACAATCTAATCCTTTTTCCCAAATGCTTCTAATTAAGTCAAATTCACCTAATTAAAACCTAATTAGACACACAACTAACTTCGTAAATATTTTTAATAAATATTTACGTTTCAGTTTTATGAAAACGGAGACCGAAAATATATTTTTCGGTTACTCAACTATTGGTCACTACAAAACTTATTTTTCAGTGTATATTTTAACTTGATTTTAAAACACAATTACCATATCAATTCATTTATTCATGCAACATATTTATACACATTCATACTTAATGTATATGATCTTAATTTATCAAGATACGGGGTTATGCTAAGTCAATTTGAGAGTCGGGACTTGAATCAAAATTCAATTATCAAATTTCAGTGTTGTGTCTTGAGATAGGAAACTTCATGTCTCGAGACATGTCCTATTTTATTTTATTTTTTAAAATTTAGGTTCAATGTCAACATGTCTCGAGACACTAGAAGTTGTGTCTCAAGGCAAGGCCTTTTATGTCTCAAGACCTACCTCCCTTGTTTTCTTAATTTAGCTTCGATGTTTGAATGCCTCGAGACCTAGAACATGGCAAAACTAATTTAGCTTCGATATTTTCTTGTCTCGAGACTTAAATGTGATTTTCTCGAGACTATCTTGACAAATCTCGAGACACTAAGTATGTAGGTTGAACAAGAAGGTAAATTTTATTCTTATGGTCTCGAACATGTTGATATGATCTCAAGACTCAATGATAAAAAGATCCTAACTACACATTTTTAAGTATACAAACCATACCAAAATCTACCTTCAACATATCTAAACCTTACCTCAATATAAGACCCTTAATTTAGCGCATATAATCACAACCAAATATCATAACAATCAATGTATCGTTATCTAACCAACTAATTTACGTATTCAAACTCATATAAACAAGCAAAGTTAGTGGAAGTATCATCACCATCAACTAACCTTTAATAGAAAATTATTTACAATTGTGAACCTTTGGCTAATTAAAATTCATAGCAATAAGATTTTTAAAATTTAGTTCTTGTACCCTAATTAAGAAATTTATAGAAAAAATTGAAGAACCAAACTTTAATATTCTATCATACCAACTTCATAAATATTAAATATGAATATTTACGGGCCTGATTTACGAAAATGAGGTTCCGAAATCTCATTTTTCAATACCACTAAAAATTGGATTGTTCATGTTTGAACACTTTTAATCTACGAAAATACTTGTCCGTGATCATGCACGAAAATAAACTTAACTGTACGCTGAATATTGAAAGTGAATTATAAAAACACAAACCGCAGTAGTTATTCAATGTTCACATTTTCCTTCCCCTTCACCTTGGACGTTTTAACGTCGTCTTTTGCTACGTTAAATAATATGGTTTTTAAAACAATATCAGTTTCTCAATTAAAAAAGCATTTTAAAAATAAATAAATATGAATGCATTTCATTCAATTTAGTCCCTATAAACTTTATCCGAAATACTTGTAATTTTCAATTTTCTTTATCAAATTGAAAACCAATTTCAATTTTCTCCATTAGGGACCTCTAACTTTCAATTCATGACATATTTTTTTAAATAACTTTCATTTTATTCAATTAAATCCCTAGTGCCATATAATTAAATATAGGGCTTAGTTGGATTTGTAATAAAATCCAGCACTTTTCTCTATTTCCTAACTTAGTCCTAACATAATCTAAGCTCATTTTTCATAATTCCATCACTACTAAGCTTAATCTCATCAATTCTTCATTAATGACAACTTGATTAAAACTCAACATTAAGAAACCTAATGCATGGGCATGAATTGCTAAGCTTAGATGATAAAAAGTGTATAAAAATTATTAAAGGAGGCCTTTCTCACCTTAATTAATTGATGACCGAATATGGGAGAAAACTCAAACCCTTTTTATTTTATTTTCCGTTGTTTCGATTGCGAAAGATGAGGAAGATGATATTTTCATCTTCTCTCTCCCACTAAAATTGATTATATATAAAATTATTGGTTTCATTAAGTTAACAGATCACTAACTTATCACTAATCATGTTTCTAATGTTGATTAATGGATAATAGTGGAGAAAACCATGGAATTCCACTACCACAATATTAATTAAGGAATATTTTACTTCCAAGGACTTGGTTATTAACTTATTAAGGACTTAAAAATTTCTAATCAATTCCCTATTCCTTTTAATCACCATGCAATTTAGTCCTCGTACCATTTATACTAACTTAATTGATTTAATTATTATCTAATTTTTTTTCTTAATCCCGTATTCAACTCATAATTTTTCTCGATTCAACTTCCCGGACAGCTCAACTTAAAATTTTTAGTTCAAAATTAACTTTTTCGACATTAAAAGAACCGAGTTGTTACAAGTAATTTCCATTTGGCATAATGACAAATTTAGCCCTCAACATTTACACATTTTGTCAATTTGGTCATTATTCTTTTTTTAGCTAAATTTAGCCATTAACATTTTTAAAAGATTAAATCATTTTTTAATGGAAATGCTAACTAAAATATTAACTTTTAATGATGTTGGTGTGGTAACTTGCATGACCATTCATGCATACTTTATATTGACATGAAACTATTTGTCTTATATGCCACATTAACAAATAATTTAAAAATTATAAAATAAATAAAAATTCAAAATTCAAAAAATATATAAAAAAATCATAAAAATTCAAAAATCATTATGAAGTATACATGGATTGCTATATGGGTTGCCATGTTTAAAATTTTATCTTTTTAGTCAGTATTTTTTTCAAAAAGCTAATAATTTAATTCTTTTTCAAAGGTTGGTGGACATATTTGACTTTTTTTAAGGGTTGAGTGCCATATTTGACTCAATATCCATTGCATCTTCACTTAGAAGTCCTTCGCCAACAGAAAGGAAGAAAATGTGAATATGAATATCTTTTTCTCTTCGTGCAAACCTCTAAATTGGGTCTTTCACTCTCTTCAGATAGTTCTTGAGTAACATCAATGATTTTAACTCCTTGAATAATTTTAGTAGCTTGCAAAACTTCAGTCACTTATGCACATTTCTTTCTTTTTGTAGCCTTTGGAATCCTCGTAGTAACACCGTTGCTTTTTTCTTTCTAACTGTGATATTCCCATCTACATTTGGAACAAAAGGCATATTCAAATAACCAATTTTTAGGTCCTTCACATCATCCCAAAACAATCTTCGCTATAACACTATTGTCCCCATATGGCCAAGCCTCATTACATGGCTTTATCCCATCAAGTTGGGTTTCGTCGAGGGTAATGAAGTCCACATCATCCCAATTGTTTGGACTTTCCTCCATTAAGCAGAATTGCCAAACGTTTCTCAAGATGTGAACTTGCTCATATCTAATTGGCGAACTTGTCTACAGTCTTTTCAATTGAGCCTCTTCTACTACTGTAACACCCCTTACCGAGACCGTTGCCGGAGTCGAGCACGAGGCATTACTAGACTTAACTTACTAGTTCTGGGCATAAAAATTTAAACTGTCCGTCTGCGTCATGTTCACTAAATTGACTATAACTCGAGTTACGAAACTCGAAATTAAGATCTGTAAATTTTCTATGAAACTAGACTCATATATCTTTTTACCATAATTTTTCCAGAATTTTTTGTGTGGCCAATTAGTACAGTTTATTAGTTAAAGTCTCCCCTGTTACATAGTTTGACAGTTCTGACCTCTCTTCACTAAAAATCAATTATCTCATAATATACAACTCTTTTTCCTACACCGTTTCTTTAATATAAAAATAGACTCAATAAGCTTTAATTCTATATCTCATGCACAACCTAATTCCATTTCTACTATTTTTGGTGATTTTTCAAAATCATGTCACTGCTGCTGTACAAACTATTCCCCTGCATATACTTACATAATTTCTTTCTAATAATTACCAACTAGGCATTACATAATATCCAAAACATACTCTTCATTAGCCATTTTAATAGCTAATCATTACCATACATTTACAAGCCAATCCTAAGCCATATCATAAGGTTATACACACAAGATAGTTAAGTCCCTATACATGCCATAACTTAAAACGTTCGAGTCACAAAATACCCATATAATCCTTTGATAGTGTGTAACGATCTCCGTCGTCCTTTCGATTCCCGAGTTGGCTTGTAATACTATAAAAAAAATAAAGAATGGGTATAAGCATAAAGCTTAGTAAGTTTACATGTAAATAGATAACAACATTCTTAATGAATTATCTTATGTTTTTCTTATCAAGATCACTTAAGCTTTTAACTCAATATACTTAAAACTTGTATACTTGCCTTACCTTTTAACATAAATTTATCTTACCTTACCTTTTTAGCTTGGACATGCCTTACCTTTACTTTGGTATATTCCTTGAATTTTCCCGTTGAACCACTTGGAATACTAAGGATACGCGGGTACCTTTCCTTATGAAACTTAACCATTGCCATGTCTTGACATGGTCTTACGTGGTATCCTTGCCTTATGAACTCACCAATGCCATGCCTTGGCATGGTCTTACATGGGACCTTTGCCTTATAGTAACATATCAATGCCATGTCTTGACATGGTCTTACATGATTTCCTTAAACCCTAATGCCATGACATTTGTATCCTACACATTCCTAAGGTTCAACCGGAACTTTCTAAGATTGCTTCTCCGTCAATTCATAATTGAGTCTTTAAATAATAAATTTACAGAATAAATATGTAAATACTGAAATTTAACAACATTAAATGTAAAGTAATAGAATATTGCATTTATTTACTGCAAACTTACCTCTAAACAAAATACGATCAACTATATCGTTTTAATCCTCTATCTTTTTCTTTCCTCGATCTAACTCTGGATTTCGTTCTTCTTGATCTATAATAGCAAATTTAGCTTATTTAATACTCACATTCAACAAAACAGTCCTTAATTCTTAACTTTAGCAAAATTACAATTTTGCCCCTAAACTTTTACATATTTACACATTTGCCCCAAAGCTCGGAAATTAAACTTTATCCCTTATTCTTATGTTTTATGGCATGCTGATCATTTTTCCCTTCTATGGCAACATCAAATTCTCACTCTAACTTGTACTTATGAACATTAGGTATTTTTACTGGAGATTAAGCCGCTTTTACTCGTTTTCACTTAAAATCACTAAGCAAAAGTTGTTTAACATAATTTCAGACTTTATATTCTATCATAAAACATCAAAATAAACACATTTCACCTATGGGTATTTTTCCAAATATGAACCCTAGCATGAATTATTAATAGCATAAGCTAAATCAAGTTACTGGGACTCCAAAACGTAAAGAACATTAAAAACGGGGCTTGGATGCACTTACTATGAGCTTGAGAAGTTGAATAAACCCTAGCTATGGTGTTTCCTTGAAAAATTCAGCCTACTTGAAGAAGATGAGCAAAAATTGGCTTTTAATTTTGTTTTTAACTCATTTTAATCACCAAATGACCAAAATGCCCTTAACTTAAAAATATTCTATTTCACCTATTTGATGTCCATTTCTTTTTTCCAGCAAGTTAACCAATGGTCTAGTTAACTTTTAAGGACCTCCAATTTAAAATTTCATAGCAATTAGATACCTCTAGCTTCTAGAACTCAAGTTTTGCACTTTTTACAATTTAGTCCTTTTGACTAAATTGAGTGCTCAAACACCAAAATTTTCAAACGAAATTTTTACGAAATCATTTCATAAAATTGTAGATCATAAAAATATAAGAATATTAATTTTTATCGGTTTGTGGTCCCAAAACCACTATTCCGACGAGGCTCAAAATCTGTTCATACAATTCTCCCCCTTTGGGATTTTCGTCCCCAAAAATCTTACCGAGAAAAAGAGGTTTGGGTACTATTTTCTCATGGCTTCCTCTGGTTCCCACGTAGCCTCTTCTACTCCATGTGTCTTTGCCACAACACTTTCACTAAAGCTATACTTTTATTTCTTAAGCTGTGTAACCTCTCGAGCCAAAATCTTAATCGGTTCCTCAACATAGGTCATATCCAGTTGAATCTCAATCTCTGTCGAGAAATCACATGTGAAGGATCGAAACGATAAGCGTCGCAACATTGACACATGAAACACATTATGAATTCTTTCTAATTCTGCTTTGGTAAAGCTAGCCGATATGCCACTCGGTCCAAGCCTTTCGATAACCTCATACGGCCCAATGAAACGGGGACTCAACTTGCCCTTTCGGCCAAATCTCAAAATCTTTTTCCATGGAGATACTTTCAGAAACACTTTATCACCCACTTGAAACTCAATCTCTTTTCTTTTCAAATCTGTATATGACTTTTGTCGATCTGAAGTAGCTTTCAGACAATCACGGATTACTTTCACTTTCTCTTCAGTTTCTCTAACTAAATCAACTCCGTGAATCTGTTTCTCACTGAGCTCGGTCCAATACAAAGGTGTGCGGCATTTACGTCCATATAAAGCTTCATAAGGTGCCATCTTGGACTCGATTGATAACTATTATTGTAGGCAAACTCTATTAACGGCAAATATTTCTCCCAACTACCTTGAAATTCCAATACGCAACATCTAAGCATATCTTCAAGTACCTGAATAACTCTTTCTGATTGACCATCAGTCTGAGGATGGAAAGCTGTACTAAAACTCAACTTTGTACCTAAAGCTTCCTGCAATTTCTTCCAAAATCGTGAAGTAAATCTCGGATCTCTATCCGAGATAATCGATAACTGATACTCCATGTAGTCTCACAATCTACGAAATATACAACTCGGCCAACTTGTCAAGTGAAGAATCCATACAAACCGGGATAAAATGAGCCGACTTCGTTAACTTATCAATCACAACCCATCTTCAGTATCTTTCTTTCTCGTGTCGAAGGCAATCCCGTCACAAAATCCATAGTAACTCGGTCCCATTTCCACTCGGGAACTAATACGGCCGCAATAAACTGAAGGTACACGATGTTCGACTTTTTACTGTTGTGAGATCAAGCATCTAGAAACAAATTACAAATATCTCTTTTCATTCCTCTCCACCAATACATTTTCTTCAAATCATTATACATCTTTGTACTACACAGGTGAATAGACCAAGAAGCTGCTATGTGCTTCTGTAAAACCTTTCAAATAAGATCATCATTCTTTGGTACACATACCACTGTCTCTAAACATCAAACAACCATCAGATCTGATCTGAAAATCAGACTCTACACCTGACTCGCACTGAACCCTTTTGGCTTACAACTCATCATCATCCTTCCGAGCTTCACAAATTTTTCAAGAAACATCGGTTTAGCTCTCATTTCGGCTAAAATAGAACCATCATCTGCAAGGCCAAACTAGTATGCAAAGCTCTCAATGCAAATAATGATTTTCTACTCAAAGCATCGGCAACAACGTTTGCCTTACCCGGGTGATAATCGATCACTAGTTCATAATCTTTAATCAACTCTAGCCATCTTCTTTGCCTCAAGTTTAGATCTTTCTGAGTCATCAAGTATTTCAAACTTTTATGATCAGTGAATATTCGGCATTTCTCACCATACAAGTGATGTCTCCAAATTTTTAATGCAAATACAATAGCAGCTAACTCTAAATCATGTGTCGGATAATTTTTCTCATGTGGTTTTAACTGTCCAGAGGCATAAGCAATTACCCTTCCTTCCTACATAAGCACACAGCCTAGTCCATGTAAGGATGCATCACTGTAAATCACAAACTCTTTACCCGGTTCTAGTTGTACTAAGATGGGAGTTTTAGTCAACAATACCTTTAACTTGTCAAAACTCTGCTGACACTTCTCAGTCCATTCAATCTTAACATCTTTCTGTAGCAATCTTGTCAGTGGAGTAGCTATCATGGAAAATCCTCTACAAATCGTCTATAATAACCTAAGCAAGACCAAGAAAACTTCTAACCTCGATACATTCTGGGAGGCTTCCAATCGACAATGGTTGAAATCTTATTCGGATCAACTTTAATACCTTCACACGAGACAACGTGTCCAAGAAAACAAACTTCTCGTAACTGTAAATCACTTTTGCTAAATTTGGCATAAAGTGATTATTTCTCAAAATCAGAAAAAGCGTTCTCAAATGCTCTGTATGCTCGGTCTCATCATGAGAATAAATCAAGATGTCATCAATGAACACAACTACAAACTTGTCGGTAAGGTCTGAAAATTCAGTTCATTAAATCCATGAAAATGGCGGGAGCATTAGTTAAGCCAAATTGCATCACAAGAAACTCATAGTGACCATACCTAGTTCGGCGGTTTTGGAACATCGACTCTTTAACTCATGGCCCGATAGTATCCGGATCTCAAATCTATCTTAGAAAACACAAAGCTCCTTTCAATTGATCAAACAAGTCATCTATTCTAGGCAATGGATATTTGTTCTTTATGGTAACCTTGTTAAGCTGCCGATAGTCTATGCACAATCTCATGGAACCGTCCTTCTTTTTCACAAATAACACTGGCGCGCCCCATGGTGAATAGCTAGGTCTTACAAAGCCTTTATCAGTTAATTCCTGTAGCTGAGCTTTCAATTCTTTCAATTCTATCGAAGCCATTCTATAAGGAGCAATAGAAATAGGTGTGGTACCTGGAATTAATTCAATGCCAAACTCAACTTCTCTAATAGGAGGCAAACCTGGTAATTCTTCCGGGAACACATCAGGAAACTCATTTACCACAGGCACTGATTCAATTTTTAACTCTGGATCTTTAGTATTCAACACAAAGGCAAGATAAGCTTCACATCCTTTCCTCAAACATTTCTGAGCAGACATAACTGAAATCATGGTAATTGCACTATCTGACTCATCTGAATTAACTCGAAGGATTTCACCATTTTCACATTTCAACTCAATGAATTTCTTTCCACAATTCACTATCGCATCATGTGCAGTTAACCAATCCATACCAAGAATCACATCAAACTCATCAAATGGCAACAGCATGAGATCTGCCGGAAAACAGTAACCTCTAATCATCAAAGGGCATTTTTTACATACTTTGTTTACTAACACATGCTGACCAAATGGATTTGATACTTTAATCACAAATTTCGTAAACTCTATGGGCATGTTTATACTAGGCATTAATTTCATGCAAACATAGGAATGGGTTGAACCCGGATCAATCAAAGCAATAACATTAATATCATGAAGAGAAAATGTACCCGTAATTACATCGGGGGAGGATGCCTCTTCACGATTACGGAGAGCATAAGTCCTTGCTGGTGCTTTAACATCTGATCTCGTTGCTGTATCTCTAAATGCACCTCTACCTGCCCCTACTTCTGGATTTCTCTGATGTCTGCCTCTAACGGGGGCATTACTTGATCTTGCACTCGGTATTACTTCTCTTTTAACCATTTCGGGACACTCCCGAATGAAATGATTCGGTGCACCACATCGGAAACAACCAATCTCAGTTGCTCGACATTGACCTGGATGACATCGACCACATTGAGGACACTCGGGTCTATCAGGTTGAATACTGCCAACACTCGTAATCGAAGTGGTTTGAGCTTTTGAATCTATAAATCTTCCACCTCTGTTCCGGCTAGAATACCCAGCTGAAAAATTAGATCTTGTAGAAAACTCTCTAGGCCTCTTGGATGTAGACTGAAATGACTTGCTCATCTGTCTTTTCTTCGAGTCTTGCATCTCAATTTCAGATTTACCCTTTCTTTTTAATAACTCTTCTGCCTTACAGGCTCGTTCAACTAAAGCAACAAACTCTTTTATCTCTAGAACACCAACTGACAGTCGGATATCATCATTGAGCCCATCTTCAAATCTTTTGCACATGATAGCCTCTGTAGACACACACACTCGAGCATAATTGCTGAGTCGGACAAATTCACGTTCATAGTCGGTCACAGTCATCTTACCTTGTTTTAACTCAAGAAACTCTTTTCTTTTCTGGTCAATAAACCTCTGACTGATATACTTCTTACGGAACTCCTCCTGAAAGAAATCCCATGTAACTCTTTCTTTCGGTACTACTGATACAAGTGTCTTCCACCACTGGTAGGCTGAATCTCTAAAAAGTGACACTACATATTTAATACACTCTTCCGATGTGCAAGATAACTCATCAAAAACTCTAATAGTATTTTCGAGCCAAAATTCAGCTTTTTCTGCATCGTCATCTTTGGTAGCCCGAAACTCTTCAGCCCCTTGTTTTCTGATCTTGTCAACGGGTGGCTTCTCTCTTCTGACTGTATCTGTGACTGGGGAAGCTACATGGGTGGTCTGTGGATCATGAGGGGGTGGAGGTCTAACTGCCGGGTTCGTACGAACGAACTCAGCAAACCATTCATTCAAAGCTTGGAAGAAGGCTTCTCGAGCCCCTCCTCCCTGACTAACTGTAACGAGCCTTTCACGACTATCTTATAGCACCGTCCCTTCAGCGGGAGTTGGTGCACTACTCTCTACATCATCTGCACCAGTTCGTTCAGGATCCATAACTAAAAAAAAATTTAACTCGTCAAGAGTCGTCACACTATCAAAATATAAATATGGCATGTATAGATAGACTCTTACTCATACTAAATATTCCGAGAACCGACTAAACCTTGCTCGATGCAAAAAATGTAACACCCTTACCGAGACCGTTGTTGGAGTCGAGCACGAGGCATTACTAGACTTAACTTACTAGTTCTGGGCATAAAAATTTAAACTGTCCGTCTGCGTTATGTTCACTAAATTGACTATAACTCGAGTTACGAAACTCGAAATTAAGATCTGTAAATTTTCTATGAAACTAGACTCATATATCTTCTTATCATAATTTTTCCAGAATTTTCGGTGTGGCCAATTAGTACAGTTTATTAGTTAAAGTCTCCCCTGTTACACAGTTTGACAGTTCTAACCTCTCTTCACTAAAAATCAATTATCTCATAATATACAACTCTTTTTCTACACCGTTTCTTTCATATAAAAATAGACTCAATAAGCTTTAATTCTATATCTGATGCACAACCTAAGTCCATTTCTACTATTTTTGGTGATTTTTCAAAATCATGTCACTGCTGCTGTACAAACTATTCCCCTGCATATACTTACATAATTTCTTTCTAATAATTACCAACTAGGCATTACATAATATCCAAAACATACTCTTCATTAGCCATTTTAATAGCTAATCATTACCATACATTTACAAGCCAATCCTAAGCCATATCATAAGGTTATACACACAAGATAGTTAAGTCCCTATACATGCCATAACTTAAAATGTTCGAGTCACAAAATACCGATATAATCCTTTGATAGTGTGTAACGATCTCCGACGTCCTTCGATTCCCGAGTTGGCTTGTAATACTATAAAAAAAATAAAGAACGGGTATAAGCATAAAGCTTAGTAAGTTTACATGTAAATAGATAACAACATTCTTAATGAATTATCTTATGTTTTTCTTATCAAGATCACTTAAGCTTTTAACTCAATATACTTAAAACTTGTATACTTGCCTTACCTTTTAACATAAATTTATCTTACCTTACCTTTTTAGCTTGGACTTGCCTTACCTTTACTTTGGTATATTCTTTGAATTTTCCCGTTGAACCACTTGGAATACTAAGGATACGCGAGTACCTTTCCTTATGAAACTTAACCATTGCCATGTCTTGACATGGTCTTACGTGGTATCCTTGCCTTATGAACTCACCAATGCCATGCCTTGGCATGGTCTTACATGGGACCTTTGCCTTATTGTAACATATCAATGCCATGTCTTGACATGGTCTTACATGATTTCCTTAAACCCTAATGTCATGACATTTGTATCCTACACATTCCTAAGGTTCAACCTAACTTTACGAGATTGCTTCTCCACAATTCATAATTGAGTCTTTAAATAATAAATTTACAGAATAAATATGTAAATGCTGAAATTTAACAACATTAAATGTAAAGTAATAGAATATTGCATTTATTTACTGCAAACTTACCTCTAAACAAAATACGATCAACTATATCGTTTTAATCCTCTATCTTTTTCTTTCCTCGATCTAACTCTGGATTTCGTTCTTCTTGATCTATAATAGCAAATTTAGCTTATTTAATACTCACATTCAACAAAACAGTCCTTAATTCTTAACTTTAGCAAAATTACAATTTTGCCCCTAAACTTTACATATTTACACATTTGCCCCAAAGCTCGAAATTAAACTTTATCCCTTATTCTTATGTTTTATGGCATGCTGATCATTTTTCCCTTCTATGGCAACATCAAATTCTCAATCTAACTTGTACTTATGAACATTAGGTATTTTTCTGATTAAAGCCGCTTTTACTCGTTTTCACTTAAAATCACTAAGCAAAAGTTGTTTAAACATAATTTCAGACTTCATATTACATCATAAAACATCAAAATAAACACATTTCACCTATGGGTATTTTTCCAAATATGAACCCTAGCATGAATTATTAATAGAATAAGCTAAATCAAGTTACCGGGACTCCAAAAACGTAAAGAACATTAAAAACGGGGCTTAGATGCACTAACTATGAGCTTGAGAAGTTGAATAAACCCTAGCTATGGTGTTTCCTTGAAAAATTCGGCCTACTTGAAGAAGATGAGCAAAAATTGGCTTTTAATTTTGTTTTTAACTCATTTTAATCACCAAATGACCAAAATGCCCTTAACTTAAAAATATTCTATTTCACCTATTTGATGTCCATTTTTTTTCCAGCAAGTTAACCAATGGTCTAGTTAACTTTTAAGGACCTCCAATTTAAAATTTCATAGCAATTAGATACCTCTAGCTTCTAGAACTCAAGTTTTGCACTTTTTACAATTTAGTCCTTTTGACTAAATTGAGTGCTCAAACACCAAAATTTTCAAACGAAATTTTTACGAAATCATTTCATAAAATTGTAGATCATAAAAATATAAGAATATTAATTTTTTTATCGGATTTGTGGTCTCGAAACCACTATTCCGACGAGGCTCAAAATCGGGCTGTTACAACTACATTCAGCAAATGAGGATTCCAAATGCTTCTCTAGTGTAAGGTTTAACCTAGGCTAAAGGAAAAGGGAATTCTCCATAAGTTTGCTCAATTTTAACATATTTATCCCTCGCCAAATGCAGGTTGTTGGTGGTGTTATCTACAACAGTTTTTCCTCCCCATTGAGTGGTGAACATTATAAACCCCTTTTGATTACTTTCACTCGCAAGGGTTACAATGTATATTCTTCTGAACCCATTTACAGAAGCTTTTTCTCCATGTAGATGACAATCTAGGAAATATGTCATTAAGCAATCTGGGAGCCATATTTTGGTAACAATAAACAGGAAACTCAAAGAACCAAATAAGCAAATTAAAGTAATTGAAACCTACCAAACTAAACTACACCAAGAACATAAACGAGAGAGGAATTACAGAAATCCAAAGATTTGGAAAGTAAATGGTAATGAGGCTCAAAAGATTTATCCCTATTTATATATGAGGCAAAACCCTTTGACTATTACAAAACATCCTAGGCAAAACCCTATTTATAATTCACGCGCATACGCGTGCATCATTACATGAAAAAGTTATTCCAATCAATACACGACAAACGTATCTAAATATTAAAGATAACGATGATTTTATTGGGAATTCAACCAACACATTATAATACATTATACATTTCGAAATTTTCATCATTAAACTCAAATGAATGTGATAAGGAGTGAAGCAGAAGAGGCGGAAGAAGGATCGTATTCAAGTTGTTTGACTCGAGAAAAAAAGATTTAAATCTGACCTGTAAAGAAGAAGTAAACAAAAACACTAAAATAAGAATTTTAAGAACTAAGAATAAATATTCAAAATAATAATAAATAAATAAATAAAATTTAAAAGTAGAAGATGGACCGAATAAACTGATGGATGTGAGAGATAGATGGATAAGTGTCCAATTGAACCCTTTGAGATATAAACCCCAACAAACTCAATTAATGGCTCTAATCAACCCTCTAAGAAATAATTCTTGGCAATTTGAAGGATGAAGAATAAATTCTCACGACTCCTTGAAGAAAAATTGATAAGAAAACTACTTCTAAAAATCACAAGAAAGAAATCTTGCACAAAGAAATAAACTCCCAAAGTTGAAAACTTTATTAATGAAAACTATTGTGTCCCTAATGAACAATAATGATGTCTTTATATAGGCTAGCTAAGTACATCCAAATAAAACTCTAAAATATAATTAAACTCTAATTAACCTAAACAAGAAGTAGTTTTAAATTAAACTTTTTTGTTTACTAAAAAACATAAAACTCTTAAACAACTTAAAATACTTAAACAATACCCAAAATTTGGAATAAATAAATAATAAAATAATAAAATCTAATTAATACAAAATTGGGCTCATGTATAATAAAATTAAGCCTAAAAATTGGATCCAATATAAATTAAACTCGAATTAAAAGCCTAAAACTCATAATTTTCGTAATAATCTCGTCAAAAAATTCTACTTACACAGTCTTCACTAAAATGGTCATAACTTGAGCTCCCGAACTCAAAATCGAGTTATTCAAAATGCGTTTCGAAGCTAAAAGATAGATATTTGAACGCTATGGAGACATCTAAACTCAGAAATGTCTGGATCCCATCTAAAAAGTCATCGCAAGTCGATTGGCTTTCCAAACTTGAAAGTTGGCAGCTTTGGTGAATGGATTTTAATAAATTTCACCTCACCCATGCATGTATCAGAATGTGCATATTAATATTTTTCTCCCATCATAATTTAATTAGTTTAAAAGTTTCAATTATTCAAAATTCAAATCGCAACTTTAAATATATATATTCATAACACTTCATCATGAACTTCAACATGCTTCCATCACAAACACCCCTGGTCTGACTTCTTCACCAAGCTTGCGAAGGTCGGTTTATAACATTCACTCTCCTAGGCAGTAATTGTTATATGTTGTGTAGCAAGCCTTGCAAATCTCATAGAGCACCCATAAGGAACTTAATACGTGTCTTCCAACAGAACCAATGATATCGCAAACCCACAGCTAGTTCGTGAACCAGTAATTGGTTTGCGAACCACAGCTTGGCAAACTTCAGAATTGTGCACCTCCGCTGATGCAATATGAAAACCACATAGAGGTCCAAAGAAATTGATTACTAGTCGTCCTAACATTTTTCATCCTAGGATGTCACATCAATGTCACTGTAAGGGTATCAAATCAAACTTCCACATCAACAATCTTAGGACACATAGCTAAGTTTGTTCTCCACTATAAAAGTTACATGCAAACAACTCACATGGGTCGACTCTCAGGGACTTCCCTCATTGAATCCCTAAACTCTCTCCACAAAACCACAAGTTTATTCTAACCTTCACACTCCTTCATTCTTCATCAAATTAAACCAACATATTCCCTTTATTCACCTCAGTGGATAACAATATGCATACTTATACATAATGCTAACAATTTTTTTATCTAATAATAAAAATATTATGTTATAATTAGAGAGTTTAAGTTCAATTTCAAATTATTTTATTATTCACCTAATTTTATCAAATATATAAATTTTAGAGACTTAAAATTTATTACTTAAGTTAAAACTTAAAACAACAAAATATTTTTCATTTAAACAAACATGAGCCCATGAGCATATGATTCAATTGTAAGTTGTAATTCATCGAATAATTAAAAAGTTTTGGGGTTTAGAAGTTTAGTAGAATGATTTCTCATTTATATGCAATAATGGAGTTGAAACATGTTAATGTATTTAAGTGGAAAATTCAACAAAAAGTGGGGTCGAGTATGTCAACTTCAAGTCAAATCCATAGTACATGAAACTAACTTGGGATGAGAGCATGAGTAAATATGAAAGGAGTACTATACATTAATTTCGCACCAACCATGAGAATTGATTTGGTGGGGTAGAAACCTGCTTTTTTTTTTTTTCCTTCTTTTTTTATAGAATGACTTGAAAATTCCTAATGCGGATGCTTTTTATCATCATTCATCAATTTATTTATGTTCACATATATATATATATATATAGCAACTTTTACAGTTAAAAATTAATATCACAACTTCGATCATATATTAAATTCGTCATGTCAAAATTTTACTCCCTCAATTATATTTACATGCGACTAAAAAAAATACAAAATAACTATTTAATTATTTGATTTTATTTTTTGTTATTAATAATTAAATGGTTAATGAAAAAATAATGTGATAATTTTTAAAATTAATATAATAGTAATTTTAACTCTCAATATCTATATATTTTATTAATTTAATATTAATTTTAAAAAATTTATCTCTTAAGATTTACACATTGTGCAATTTAGTTTTGTTTTTATTTGTGATTCTTTCACCAACTAAAAAAATAAATTTATCAACTAAATTTGATTGAAAATATACCAAAATTGAAAACACCAAAAAATCTAAGATAATATTTTTTTTGTATTTTCTCATTCTTTTAAAATTAACCCCTCAATGTCACAAAAAAAAGAGAGTAAAATTGCAAAAAAGATCAAATTACATTATGTGTAAATGTTGAGGATTAAAATTTTTAGAATCAATATTAAATTGATACAATATATAAATATTAAAGGTTAAAATTACTATTATGTCAAATTTAAAAGCTGCAGTTAGTAAATTAACAATTAGTGAAAAAAAGTGAAATAGTTGAGTGACAAAAGAAATATTAAAAATTAAGTGGTTATCAATATAATTTAACCAAAACTATAATACATAAAAAAAATCATTAGGTTTAATTAATAAACGACGACATTCCACAATTTAACATTCAAATCTTAATGACCACAACTCCTTTTTTTTTTTTAACTTTTAATCTCTTTTGATAGTCTAAAACCTAGTCGCCATTCGTGCGGCAGGGCAAGGCAGTCCACTTGCGATCGCCCATCTGGCCATCTCCATCCAGTGCTTCTTTATCTTACTTTCACCTCTCCTCCCACCCCCATTCTTCTACTCTTGACTCAAATTACCTTCGTTGATTTCTTCGACCTTTGACTATCAAGACGAGATGGGTTTGGATCCTCTCATTGGAGGCCTTCTCTCATTAGATTCATCATGGATGCTTCACCTCCTTGCTTTTTTTGAGTCCTTTCCTTGTCCACAAAAGCCAAAAATACTCTTTAAGGAATTGAAATTTACCAACTATTGAAAGTTAATTACTCAAAGCCCAATTTAGATTTGGCTGGATGAGTAATTTTACTATCCAAAAAATAAATTAATAAAATAATATTTTATATATTAAAATTTTTATATTTCATAATTAAATTAAATAATTTATATTTTTTTATCTACTAAATCAAGTTGGAGTCAACATGGACAAAATTTTGTAGTATTCACGTCTCAATGTGAAAAACACTATAATCTAATTAAGATAATTAAATTATATAAAACTATTTAATATTAGAATAGAAAAGTATAAAATTACATAAGATTGTATTATTTATTGTTTGGCATTAACATTGTATTAAATATTATTAGTATGGTTTCCCGCATTTTACACTAAATTGATTATTTATTTGTGTAAAATTATAGTGTAAAAATGTAAATATTAAAATGTATTTTAAGTCAGGCTTTCATGATTGGATCGTGGTCGAGCTGATTAGACCATTAATTATATGGTTCAATTAAATAAATTATTGAAAATTATTTAAAAAAATGATTCAATCAGTTTTTAACCTGATTTAACTGGTCCATATCGATTCATGGGTCAACTGGAATGATGCCTCTCTCCAGACTGGTACCTCAGCCAATCCAATTTGCTTCAAACTTCAAACAACCATGACTCTAAGACTTTACATTCCATACATTTGGAATTTAGTCCTCCTACTTTTATTTTCAAGAATTTAATCCATCTACTTTTTTAATTTAAAATTTTACTTTCAAATTATATATAACCACACAATATTTTAATTGAAAAGTTAACAATATTAACTATTTGAACTATTTAATAATATTATAAAAATATAAAAAGCAAATTATGTAAGAAATTAAAGCATAAGGATTAAATTTCAAATTGATGCATATTAAAGGGACTAAAATTGAAAATTATCCATTTTTATAAAATGCCAAAAAAATTAAAATAAAAATAAAAAGAGCATGGTGGGTAGATCCCACGTGCCAGTAGGAGGAAGGTCCTTTAGACCTTCATTTAATATGTAGTTACTAGTATGGATATATTATTTGTTTTTGTGAACTTGCAGAGTCAAAATTTAAAGTTAAAATATATTATATTTTTATTTTTATTTTAAAAGTTTAGATTCTCTACCTTTTAGATTTATAAATTTAGGTCCAATTGTTACCATTATTAAAATTTTTCTATTACTTCGTTGATTTGACATTTTGAAACAAGTTTATCATTTGTTTGTATCAAATTATGGAGTTAAATATGGAGTTAAATATTTGAAGGTTAAAATATGATTTAAGTCCTTATACACTTCATACATTTGAAATTTAGTCTCTTTATTTTATTTTTCAAGAATTTAGTTTATCTATTTTTCAAAATTAAAAATTCAAGTTCAGTTATTATTTCCGTTAAAATTCTTCAGTTAAATTCAATAGTGTGACATTTAAAAGTTAAAAAAAAAAAAACTTAATAGTGATGCAATAAAAAATCATGTTAAAAAATGCTTTATGTGAATTTGTTTTCTTGAAAACATGCCTTCAAACTCGTTATTATAAAATTAATTTTTTGTTGGAATAGTATTTTTAAAAAATAGTTATAGTTAACAATATTAACTATTTAGACTCATTAATGACATCATCAGGAAACTTTTTGGTGGAATAGTCACCTTATGTATAATATCTTCACTCTCAATAATTACATACAAGTCCAGATAACATAAAAAAGTAGGATGCCGGTGACTTGTACGTGTAGGATGAACCAAATCCTCATTGAATTTGATCTTTCCATTAAAAGGGGCTCGTACTTGTTCTGTAGTACCCCCTGTAAATACTCTACCAGTATGAAAAGTTCTTAATGTTAGTTACGTTCCTAGTTCTCCAATGGATTGCCCCGCAATAATACCTACAGCTTCTCCCAATTCAACCAGGTCACCATAAGTGGGGCTCCGACCATAACATAAGTAAAAGACCAAATTATGCCAAATTTAAAATTTAATCATTGTCTTATAATGTATATAAAAAAAAAAGATAAACCCAAAAGATGTGTCTATCTTTTAAGATCCTTAAAGTATTTAAATTATATATAACTAGGTATCATTTTAATCGAAATTTAACTATATTAGTTATTTAGACTAACTAAGACCATTATGAAAATATAAGACTAAATTATGTCAAAACTTAAAGTATAATTATTAAATTTCAAATTTAAATATAATAAAAGGATTAAAACTGAAATTAAATCATTTTTATAAAATGCGAAAAAAGGGCATGGGTGGGTGCCTAGGTATATGCATATAGATATTGTTCAACTTCTTCTCTCTTTTTTCCTTTTAAGCGTAGAAGGAATAACATTAACTTAACAATTAACATAAATATATGTAACAAAAAAGCAATTAACATAAATATACTTATTTGTAAAAAGCAAAGTTGAGAAATTAAATAATATTAATTAATTAGACAAAATTGTTTACAAAATTATAATAGCAAACTTCCAGTTACACACTTTACAATGTAGTTTAAGATAAGTAAAAAATTAGGCTGCGAATATAAATTTTTCTTATTTCTTAATAGGATTTTATAATATTTCAAGGGTCTTATAAGAAATTACACCAAATTAAAGGGACCCTTGGATCCTTTTGAGGGCATTTTCTTCTGCTATTCGAGTTTTTTTGTTTGGGATGCTTCTAGAGTCACTTGTACTCGCTGCCTCATTGGTTTGCTGTCGAAAGAGAAGAGATTGAGGTTTTGGTGTGACCATGCGTGATGGATTGGCTCGTCTTTCTCGACATCTATTACCTGATTTTGGGGCCCTTGCGGTGGTACAACCTCCCCCAATGGGAGGCAGGCATGCTAATCCGTTTGTTTTCTGGCTTGGGCCATTGTAGTTGTAATCGGTAATATTAGAGATACATCTAGGATTTTACTCCAATGGCGACAATTTTTTTATATCTGAACGACTTTTTTTTAATGTAAAAAAGTAACAATTCTTCTTCAATAAAATTTTTTCTTATCAAATAAATTAATTTAATATTTTTTAAAAAGTATGAATAATTTAACGGTAAATTTTTTTAAAAAAATCACACTATATAAAACTAAACATTTCTTTCCGATATGCAAAAAAGAATTACTAATACTATACTAAAAATTTCAAAAATATCATTATAATTCCAAAAATTAAATTAAAAAAACTTGGCCTTACTCCTATTTCTCAATACTAGGCATCCTAAATTGTACCATCCGCTTTTTCATAAGATCGAACTAATCAATGATAAAATCTGTTGAAAGATCTCGAAATATCTATTTTTCAATGTATGCCACCAAGTAAGTTGAAAGAAAATCATCCTCTATTTTGTTGCAAAGTCTTGTCTTCACAATTTTCATGGCTGAAAATGCTCATTTGGTTGTTGCAGTAGATACGGGAAGAGTTAGCACAAGACGAATAATTCTATCAAGAAGAGGATAAATACTTGACTTATTTGTCCTTAGCTAGCACTTGACACAACTCGGCAACTGTAGAAGCACTCGACAACTCCATGCTTTAATGAGCATCAAGTTGAAAATGCTCCAATTGAATCTTCATGTGTAGCTTTTTTTGCTCCGTAAAATCATTCAGATAAAAATCATTCATAAGCTTGTAGATATCTTCCACTCGAAAAGTTTTGTAATTATCGCGTGGATCCAAACCAGAGCTAAGAACAACTAACTCCATTACTTCATCATTAAAGCGAGAATTCATTTATGTTAGCAATGAATTGATATCAACAATGAATATATCAAACCGATAGTGATGCTCAATTGTGAGGTTATCTCTCTGGATGCGAGATCGGCTTCAACCAGCTTTGTACGGAGAACTTAAATTAGGGACTTCTATCTCATGATCTTTACAAAGTAACTTCACTTTCTCAAACAAAGGATCCCACCCATGTTCTCTAAGTTTCTGGAGAAACGTTTTAGCAACATCACATTTAGTATTAGGTCAAATCAATTAATTTTGGAATTTGGTTTTAAAGTCCATATTGGGCCTCTAAGTTTAGTCTTTCAAAACCCACCATACATTAATATTTGATGATTATTATTGAAGTTATATAATTAAAAACTGAAAAATATTTTGTTAATATAAAGTATAATCTTATGGCTTATGGGAGCGAATTATATGAAGTACAATTTGGCCAAGGGAGGCAAATGTTATTCAATATGGACACCGAATTTAAAATACATAATAATTTATATATAATTCAAAATTTTAAAAATTCAAAAAGGGGGGACCGCCCCCGGGGCCTCCCTGGATCCATCTCAGGGTAATACCCCAATTAGTGTTTGAAGTCTTAGTTTCAATTATACGAATAAATTTGTGATTACTTTTCACAGGTGATCCTTTTTTTTTTCTTGAATTAGAATGGTGCATGTAGTTGAGAGTGGAAACCTCTCGTATCGTTACCAAAATAATCGACCAACATGCTACGGAGTGGCCATGTGATCCTAATACTTTCCACAGCTATACAAGAATCTCCTGCAACTCTTTTTTTTCCAATTAATTTGTGAGCAAGGAGGCAGGACCCAGGTTCTGCCCTTTATATTATGGTATCAACTACATATGCTTCTAAAGCTACCACCACAAAAAAGTTTATTTCAGTCTATTTTCACTCGTCCTTTGTGCCACTGATTTTCCATGGCTTTTTATATTTAAATAAATAAAGTCATTTCCAAACTAGGTGAGGATTGAGTTATTTCAACAAAAAATTACTTAATTTTCTTGGCCTAAGTATAACAATGGGGGAACCTAAACGGCTGGTCTCATCATTTATGCCTCCGACAATATATTTTCTAAATAATTTTCTTTATCCAAACTTGCCTTGCATTTTTTCTATTTGAACTAGTTTCTTAACAAGTGCAAACTAAGATTTCTCTTTCCTCATTCATGAATCTAGGTATATAAAAGGGTGAAAATTAACCTTCTAGTACTCATAACATTTTAAGGTTAGTTCACTAAGGGTGTGTTTGGTTGGGTGGAAAGGTGGAGAGATGGGAGGAGGGAGTAAAAAAGTGGAAAGCAAATAAATTGAGTGTGCTAATGTGCTTGGTAAGGAAAAAAAAGTGAGAGGAAAGAAAAATAAGTGGGAGGATCTTTTTTATCCTAATGAATAAAAATTAATCATTTCAAATTAAAATGATTTGATTAGAGGGAGAGAAAATGAGAGAGATGTGTATGTTAGCTCAAACTTATGCATTTTCAAATGTTTTATTTTCTTTCTTTCCATTTTTCAACTCTACCAAGCAAAATATGGAAAGAAAATACTTTTTCTTTCTATTTTTCATCTCTCCTATGAAGCACACTTATGAAAAAAAAAATGTTTTCCATCCTTTTATTTTTCTACCTCTTCAATTTTCCATCCTTCTAATTTTCTTTCCACTGTACTATGCAAAGCCTAAATCTTTCTAAATTACCGTTTTTAAATTAATTTCTAAACTTCATATTGATCCAATAATAAAAGTATATATACTTATGGCATGGGTAGCTTAGATATAATGTATTAAGAAAAATCGATGCTAATAAATTTAGGAAAGTCATATCTTTCTTTTTTTTTTATTTTAAACACTTTATATTTTAAGTTTTCCATGTAGGAAGAATACATATGTTCAATTCACATTTTAAATATGTTTCATATCTGCTTTGAGCTGACATTTAATGTTGAAGCTAATGATTAAGTTAGTGAAAGAATTTAATTGATTCGATAGTAATAATTTGATAATTAAATTAAAACATTTGTAAGTTTGTGACAAATTTAAAATCTAGACCATGAGCTTTTTAACTTTTTTCATTGATAAAATAAGTCTTATAATAAAAACTAGTCCTAAGTACACCTGCTATGTGGGTGAAAGAAAGAAATAAAATATAAAAATATTTAAGCAATTATATTTTTGAAGAAATAATAATTATTGAGAAAGTAATAAAAAAGTAAATATTATTATTAATTAAACTTTGATTGTGTGGGTCAAATTGAGATTTTGAAATGATATGCAATTAAGTTTAAACCTTAAAAGGGAAAAGGGAAATATTTATTTTATTGTTGAAAATAATTTAATGATATAATAATAAATTTAGTTTTTCAATTTTTTTTCATTTTGACTTTTATTTTTTTCAAGGATCACTTTATCTTTCAACTTTCAAATTTTAGTCAAGTAATTTATTTTGACAGAAAAATTAATTGAATTGTTAAAATTTAATGGCATTGAAATTATAATCTACATGGTAGTCCTCATATTCTTTATTGTTTACATGGATAAAGTTTTTTTTTTTTAAATGTCAGGAACATATATGTTTTTTTAAAATTATTAATTTTTATTTATTTATTAGGATATTAGGAATATTTAAATATGCAATAGTCAATTTGCGTTGCATGTTGCAATTAAAGTGTATTGGTCACTTTGTTTGGGATGCAATAATTAATTTGCGTTGCATATTGCAATTGAAGTGGATTGTCACTTTGTTAGGGATGCAATCCAGGATGGGTTGATTGCGCTTACTTATGTCCCGACCTCCGTTCAATTGGCTGACATTTTTACAAAAGCATTTGGTGAACAACAATTTGAATACCTTCTTAGCAAAATGGACATTTTATGATCTGCATGCTCCAACTTGAGAGGGATGTTATGATATTATTATGAGATATTATCTTTTAGGAACATCTAAAGGTGGGTTTGGATGGACTGTGTGTTTACCTGCGGTTAGTGTAAAATACTGTAGCGTGAGACAAAAAGTAAGCTAAACGCACCGCACCGCACTGCACGGCACCGATCATTTAAACCCACCCTAAATATATTGTATATCTTTTAGGAATATATTATATATCTTTTCATGTATTTAGTAATATATAATATATATTTCATATTCATACGTGACTACTACAGTATAAATATTATGTATACTCTTGAAGTTTATTAATAAGATTGAAAGGAATTACCCTATTCTTGTCATAGTATCAAAGTCAAGTTTGTTGTCATTGGGGAACTTCTTTCTAGCCTTATTCCTCCCCCTACCCTCCGATAGTATTAAATATATGCCTAAAATATATACAATTTGTTTAGATATTCTTAAAAGATAATATTTCATAATAATATCCTAACAGTATTCTTTTGAATTTTATGTACACATGAACTGTCATGTGGGCTACCACATTATTATCGTTAAAATTTTAATAATTCAATCAAATTTTCCATAAAAAAATTAAATTGACTAAAATTTAAAAGTTTATGACGAAAATGGTCCTAAAAAAGATATAGGCCCCAAGTGACAAATAAAGTAAATGGTAGACGCTGAAATTGTCTTTATGCATAAATTAAATTACTTATATTAATTTTTTTTTTAACTTCAATCATTTAGTAATTTTCTCAGTAAATTTATTTCACTTCAGTCGTGATAACAACAAACTTAAATTATAATATATAAAATATATATTATCTTCGTGTTTACCTCGATCATAAATTAAAAAAAAATATATCTCCACAAATTTGGTATTTACAAATTTATAGACTGGAAATTAAAACAATAGTTGATTATTTTTCAATCAGATTAAATTTTTGGGATAATCAAAAGTCCAAATTAATTTGATATTAGATTTTCAAATTGAAAACCGACAATTTGCCCATTTTAATACTTTTATACCCAACATCTTATTGCCTATTGAACTATGAGTTGTTTATCTAATCTTTCCTTAAGTTCACACCTTCCATTTTCAGGTTTTTCTTTTTATAGAAATAAATATAAAAAATTAATTAATTATTAAAATAAGTGAGAGAAAATTTAATTATAAAAATAGGTTTTTTTAATAGTATTTGCCGGTGATGCTTGACAAACCAGTGACACTATCCCCTTTTCCCCTTAATCATCATCCAATCATCATATTTATAAAAATTGTGCCGCCACTATGACAGGCGGCACTTGTATGTATTTTTAGAAATACTTGTAAAAAATAAGTGGTATTCACGATGGACAAAAAAGAAAGAAAAAAATATTTTTCTAATGGGTGTTGTCGGTGTGTCAGGCGGCACCAGTCAAATTTTTTTCTAAATTGTGTTAGTTAAAATGAACTAGAAAAAAATAATTTTTAATGGGTGTATGTGTCAAGCGGCATCGGTGAGAATTTAAAAGAAACATGTGAAACAAAAAAAAAACCCGAAAAAAATTAAGGGGGGAAGCCCATGACTGATGCCTGCTTCATAGGTTATTCTTGTCTTTTTGGCTTGCCAATGCCATCATTGATTGAAAAACTCAAAAAAGTACATTAAACACACAAAATTAACTTGCTATCAACACCAGATCTAGTTCGGTTATTGATAGAGTGAATAGATCTGTCATTTCTTGAAATCTCTCTTCTGATTCAAAACCGTGGTGTAACAACACTACACCAAAACAGACTTTTAGCGGCGTTTTTAGTGGTGTTTTAAATAAAAACGCCACAAATATTAAACATTAGCGGCGTTTGAAGGAAAACGCCACAAAAAAATGAGCAATAGCGGCGTTTATTTGCAAAATGCCGCTAAAAAGGATAAATAGCGAAACGCCGCTAAAGGTCAGAGCATTAGCGGCGCTTTTGAAGAAACGCCGCTAAAGGTCAGAGCATTAGCGGTGCTTTTTAAAAAACGCCGCTAAAAGTCAGAGTAATTAGCGGCGCTTTTGAAGAAACGCCGCTAAAGGTCAGAGCATTAGCGGCGCTTTTGGAAAAACGCCGCTAAAAGTTTTTCATATTTTTTTTCTTATTCTTGCTTTGAGTTATATTTTATTTTGATAAATTCACTTATAAGCAATGAGAAAGTTTCATTTTAGTTACTTAATTATGAAAAGTTACAAATTGCTAACTAAACAATTTAGAAGTTTTCATTTAAGTTACAAATTAAGCTATTAAAATTGATTTATGGTTTAAAATTTAGTATGTTAATTTCATGGTTTAGGGTTTGTTATTTTGGTGTATGGGTTTAGTGTTTTAAAGTTTGTTGTTTGGGTTTATTATATAGTGTTTAATATCTTAGTGTTTACAGGTATTAATGTTTAAATGTTAGTGGTAAGGGTTAAGGTTTAGGGTTAGTGGTTTAGGGAGAAATGGTTAATGGGTTAGGGTTTTGAGTTTAAGGTTTATAATATGGTTTTAAGGTTAAGGGTTTAGGGGGAAATGGTTAATGTGTTAGGTTTCTGAGTTTAGGGTTTATGGTTTAAGTTTAGGATTTTAAGGTTTAGGGTTTAAGGTGTTAGCTATATGACCCAAAATCCCAAAACTAAAATCCATCATGAGGGATTTATGGTTAATGTGTTAGCTATTAAAATATATGTTTTGTACTACACTAACATTGGCCACATGAATTCCCAAAAAAGTTGGTCTCGGATTATGGTTTAAGGTTTGCGGTTTAGGGTTTAGGATTCGAGATTTATAGTGTAGGGTTTATGGTTTGGGGTTTGTTGTTTGTGATTTAGGTATAATATTTAGGGTCTAGGGTTTATGATTTAAGGATTAATCTTGGATTTTTTAGAATATAAATCTAAATAAGATAAATGTAAATTATTATTTTAAAAATATATATATCAAAATGGGTTAAATCCCAAAAGCATACATGAACAATGGTTTAGTGTGCAATTGTATACAAGAATTTTAATTTGATCCAGATCTTGTAAAATATTAACACAATTATTGATATAATTAACATCATTTTTTATTTATATATTGCATTCATAAAAATTTATATTTATTCAATATAAAAATATATTGATGTATTTATATTTTAAAATAATGTGTATGATTAAATCAAAATTAAAGTTTAAACTATACATTTAAACTACAATTAGAATTTCACGTCTAGAATTACACATTAAACCAAAATTCATATATAATTCTGAGATGTATCTATATATATCAAAATTTAGGTGTATGCATATAATTAAATGTCATTTATATAAAAATCTAAACAACTAATGCAGACCATACTTAAAAGAATAATGTTGATGTAAAAAGAAAGAAAAAAGAAAATCCTAAAAGAGTTGATAATGATAATTAAATTTTTAAAATTTAATAATAAAAAATTAAAAAATTTAAAACTTAAAAAGTTAAAAAATTAATATTTAATATTTTAGTTAAAAAAGTTCAATACTCAAAATATAATAAAAATAAAAATTAAAAAAAATGATAATCTCAATACAAAAATTTTGAAAGAAAAAACAAAGAAAAATATAGATTAGAAATGAAAAAAAAAATTAAAATTATGTAATAATGGCATTTTTGTAAAAAACCCCCACAAAAAATAGAGTTATAGTGGCATTTTTAGTAAAAATGCTGCAAAAAATAGAGTTATAGTGGCGTTTTTAGTAAAAGCGCCGCAAAAGATAGAATTATAGTGGCGTTTTTATAAAAAAACGCCGCAAAATTGTATCCTTGTAAACCCGATTTTTATTTTTCAAACCCTAAATTTACTAAGTCCTATCGTTGCTTCTCATCAGCAGCATTTCTTTCTTTCTTTTGAATCACAAACCCAACTGACCATTTGGAAATTTCTACAAGCGAGCCAAATTGGATATTTTCTTGCAATAAGTAACGAAGTATAAAGTGAGAGATTCTATATATATGATTCTTGTAAGGATTTATACAAGATCTGTTTCAAAGTGAGAAGAAGATTTGACAGGGTTTGGGTTTGGGTTTGTTAGAGGAGGAGACTTTTGGCGATTCTCTTTCACTTTTGGACTCTTTTCAACGTTTTCCTATCATTCTTTATTAGCTTTGGGTATCCACAGGCCATAAAAACATATGCTAGGGTAGGAAGAGAGTTTTCCTGAACGAGAAACCCTAAGTTTTCTCTGGTGTTTCTGGTTTTTGTTATTTTTGAAATTCGCTGCTTCAACGGAGACTCATTTCAGGTATCAATCTCTTTTTTAGTTTCAGCTCCATGCTTTTTTACTTGTATTTCAGTGGGTTTTTCTTAGGGTTTTTGGTTTTCAGCTTTACCCGGTGATGGAGCAGATGAATTCTCTTTGTCTCTTTTCTTGTTAATATTTTCATTTTATTTTAGGTCTCCATCACCGCATAGTATAATACCCCATTTTTTCCATCTTCTTTGTTGCTTCGCTCCTTGTTGTCTCCATTTCGATCGATTCCCAGGAAATAAACTAGAAAATAGCCAAAAGAAAGAGAATAATTCCAAGTTAGTCTTCCTTTTTTTCATTTTTTTTCAGTTTTGTTTGTTTTAAAGGGAATTATTTAGCATTTCGATGTATAAGGGAGAAGTAAGTTAATATTTGCAATTAAGAAGATCAATGGGTTTCTCTTTCCGTTTAAGAATTGTTATTTGATTTACTTTGTTCTTGATGGTGCAGCAATTGGATTCAATGTCGAAACAGTGCAGTACAATAACATCAAATTTCAAGTGTGGGATTTAGGTATGCCGATCACTACTTCTTGATCTGGATCTTTAACATGTATAGCAGATTTTTTATAGTAATGTCCAGAAGGTTTGATAATATTTTCTTATCGATTTGATTGTTCTCATGAAGGAATTCAGTAAAGCGTTTCCAAAATTTTCGAGTGTCGACCAAGAACATCTCCACCAAATCTGCCCAAGAAGTTCCTGCACAAGCACGGTAAGTTCATTCAGGAATATTTTTCCTCCCTCAAAATCTGCCCTTTTTCCCAAAGTCAGTAGCATTCATAATTTCTTTCATTTCAGGGACTCAAAGTCAGTAGCATTCAATCTACATCATTGCTATTAGAAAATATAAGTTTAAATAAAATAAATATTAAATTAACATATAAACATTGATTTAAATTTTGATTTTAATTCAATTTTACCCAGCGAATACATACATTTCTTTTTCTTTTATATATATATATTGAATTAATATAATTGTTTGTATATGTAACATTTTAACATAAAATCGTACAAATTTAATAATGTTGTTAGTAATTTTTGAAAATTAAATTAAATAAAAATTTTATATATAAAATTATACAAAATCAAAGCTCATTTATAATATTACACACTAGATCAAAATTGATATATAATTTTGATATTTATCTCATGGTATAAAACAAATGTTTGAAGTTTGTTGGCTTGGAACTTCAACATAAGTGGGGCCAAAATGCCTTTTAATAATAGTCGTGAAGTTATGATTATTAGAGAAATTGCTAGGCAATTCCAAGCGGGAAAAGTGTAATCACAAAAAATCATGTAAAAAGTTCCGACAGATGGGAATTCAACCTGCTGAACATTGGCTGACAGATGGCCGTTGGAGGCCATAAGATTTTAGAGCATCCCATGCTGCCTTTGGTAATTGTAGGAAAATGGTCCCACTTCTCTGTTAAATTGTTAAACTATGTGCATATGGGAAATAGAGTGAAAGCGACGATGAATTTAGTCTTTTTCATTTTTTGTATTGGATGCATTATCTTTTGTCAGTATGTTTTAAGCCATTGTTATTGTCATATTCCGTACTGATGTTGACTTTGTTTCTCCATCAATCGAGAACTAAAAAAAAACCCCATAACTATTTTTGGGATTGCGCTAATTTTCGATCAACCTGAACTGAGATTTTAACATTTTTGTTTGAAATCATATGCGTCATTGCTACTTGCTTTGCAGCTAAACTCCTGAGTGACTGGGGATGGTTGATTTGAGGTTTAATTCTAGCTAGCAGATTCTTAGGTTTTGATTCTGTTGTTTGTTAAGGGTCTTTTTGGAGACAAATGTCTGAGATTGCTGAAAAATGCTTCTTACCATCATATTAATGTCTATTTGGGTTGCGTTTTCTTAGAGTTTTGGATTCTTTGCATCATATCATAAAATTTAGATATAACATCTCATTGTTATCTGTTAATTGTTTCACTTGGGACCAGGAGCATGCTCGCGATCTCAATACAACTGTAAATGCATATTTCAGTGAGGGTGATAGGTATATATTTCTGAATTATGCTATAAGGTTTTTGTTTTTAACAATCTAAGCTTGATATTGTGAGTTTTTTTTGGTACACTTGAGTACTTTGAGCTTGCCAACTTGGACCAAAGCCCTGCAAGACTATGCTTTATTTTATCTTTTTATTCTTCTTCAAAGTGACATCAAGGGAGTATGTTTTACTAATTTAATTGTCATCTACATATATCATTGTTGATAAAATAACTTGCAACTTTTGCCTTTTGGTTTATCTTGCAATTATATCATGTAGACCATGGCTTCTAAGTTTCTTTATGTCAGATAAATAGATTGAGCAAGGAGAGCCAGTTGTATTCTTATATTTTAGCTTTTATCACCAGTCATGCGGTGTAGAAGGCAATGCCTAATCCTAAAATATTGAGCATTACTTAACTTTTTCCATTTTAGGAACTCTAACTGTAAGCAATGAAGTAACATCTGACACACTGACTACTTTACAGGCAGATGTAATTAAGGGTTTCTCATTGAGAGGTGGATACAAGTCTAGATAACTTGTAGATATGTCTTCATTCGCTTGGACTCTTTTGAATCACTATTATGTTTATTTGTTTGCTTGTACCTTAGCCACATGTTTAGCTTCAATAACTTCTCCTTTGAGTAATGATTAATTGGGGTTCTGATCCTCTACTGGTTTTTGGTATAAAAATTGTTTATAGTTGCGCTTCACTGAATTGCTTCAACCGCATGGTTACTATTCTTTTCTTAATGGTATGTTTTGCATACCAAGTTTAATCCATTGTTCTATTTGAGCTTTTGTCCGTTCAATACTCATTAGTTTTGCTCTGTATGTATGGTCTAACTGTGTTTAGTCTGACTTTACCCACCTTTTCATGGGTTGTTAGGGAGTATACTGCTCTTTAAGACAATTGCTTGAGGTTGGGTTTTTCCATGCTGATCCACATCCAGGAAACCTATTTGCTACTAGCAGTGGATCCCTTGCATATTTAGACTTTGGGATGATGAGAGATATCCCTCGCCATTATTGTGTTGGACTTATTCAAGTGGTAAGAGCCGTTCTATTGATAATTATACCAGGTTGCTACTTTAAATATCATTGTAGTCATGACTGATCTCTTACAGCAACTAGGGCATAGGCTTGCATGAAGGTAAAAAATATTTCAAAATTGGAATTTTATCTTTTTCCTTAACTCTTGAGCAGAAAACAGTTTTTATTTATTTATTTATTAAAGATGACTCAACTAGTGTTTGCATGTGAAAGTTTATAGTAGTATTTTATTGATGTCGATGTTGAAAAAATTAATGGAATGAGTAAAGCAGTAGTTATTAACTGAGGCTCTTCGTAGTCTTTACCTGGTTACTATTACATGCATATGTCATAATCTTCCTTTTCATCTTTTATTCTTTAGCATGTTTTATTATTTTGTAATCCTCCGTTTACATCTTTGCTACTTTTAACATGTTTGTTTTTTTCTGCATCTTGATCTTGTGTTTTGTGAATGTTGATGCTGAGATTTGATGGTTAGTTCCAGGTTTTTGCTTGTAGTCTCCTTACCTTGTTATTCATATCTGTTTCCTGGCAAGTAGGTATAATAAGCACTTAAAAATGCCACTCTGTTGTAGATTTTGTAGTTCTACAAGTTTCTCTGTTGTTTTATTATTATAATAAATAAAATGGTTCTCGATTTCTTTTCTTAAGTAAAATGATGAAACTTGATAGTTGTGGGGAAATATTTGCATCAAAGATTGTAAGCAGCTGCTGGAACATATTACTTTGTTGTGTTGCATAATTATAGCAAAGTATCCATTTGCACTGCCTTAAGATGTGTATTTGGCTTCATGCCTTTAATGACTGGGGTTCATCTTGTGTTAGATAGCAGCAATATCAGAACAGGCATCTGAATCGTCTGAGGAGCCTCCTAAGTTTGAAGAAAAAGGTTTGCATCCCTTGGGATAGAAGTCATTCGATATGCATCTTTGTTGTTCTTTGCGATGAAGATCTCTCGCTTTTTATTCTATCTCAGAAGGGTCAAATAGTGCATATTTGTTTATGTATGTATTATGCATTGACATGTATATTGGAAATTGACATCTAATAGCCATTTTATTTTTTGGGAATGGATTTTGGGCGTTTCTATAATATTTTAATTTTTTTTATTTTTTATGACTTTTAGCGGCGTTTTTGGGAAAAGCGCCGCTAAAAGTATAATATTTTATTTTTATTTTCATGACTTTTAGCGGCGTTTGTGGAAAAAGCGCCGCTAAAAGTCATGCTTTTTAGCGGCATTTATGTGAAAAGCGCCGCTAAAAGTCATGGCTTTTAGCGGTGTTTGTGGTAAAAGCGCCGCTAAAAGTTATGGCTTTTTGCGGCGTTTTTTTCACATAAACGCCGCTAAATTTTGTGGCGCCTCTTTTAGCGGCGTTTTTTGTGGCGTTTTTAAAAGCGCCGCAAATACTATTAGTGGCGCTTAAAAACGCCGCTAAAGGCCTAAAAAAATGTCGCTAAAAGTCCAAATTGCTGTAGTGCATGTATCTCCCCCTAGCACACTTTGGTCACGAATAGATGAAATAAATAAATAAAAATAGATTTTTGTTCAAGAATGAAATCTTATTGAAACAGCTCAGATCATTCTTTGGAACCATATCACATCTTAGATCTAATGAATTGAGATGATATTTTGTAAATGTGTAAGTCAACTAATGAAACCAACTTGGTCAAACAAATTATATATAATATAGATACAGAAATAGATACTAATACTTAAAGGGTTAATTGCATTAAATTTCCTTGAACTATCACTTAGATTCTAAATTGATTCATAATCTTTGAAACATTCTAATTGAGTCCTAAAAAACAATATTTTATCAATCAAAGGTCAGCCTACCAATAAATTTAGGTGTTAAAATATAATCCAAATATGGCGTGGAGCTTATTTAAATTATGTGGATCAATTTGTATACATGTGTACACTTGCACATAGCTTCGATCAAACATTTTTAAAAATTAGTTAGTGTTTTTTTCCCAAAAAAAGAGTAGACAGTGTTAATAAAAGTTAGACAATAATTTTTTTTCTACTCCTCAAATCTAAGGAGTCTATGCAGTAAATACACATATGTTTATAATTTTATCAATATGTGTTTTGAAATTATTGCACATCATATTTGAAGTGGCATTTAATCCTCAAGCTAATGGCTAGGTTAACATAAGGACTTGATTAATATGATGTTGCTGCTTTGGTAACTTAATTAGAACATTTTGAAGTTTAAGGGCTAGCTTAAAATTTGAATCATGGTTTAGAAATGTTAGATATAATTAACTCATATTTAAACATAACAATTAAATATTTTCTATGAATTTAAAATTTAAAATTATTCATCCCAATTTAACTTTTCTTTTTCTTTTTGCATCCTCGAAATGAAGAATTTAGAAGTAAACAAAATCACCAATAAGACCTTGGCACAATTGACAAAGGCTAAGATTCAAAGATCTTAATGGTCTAGGCTAGATTATCACCTTACATAAATTATGTGTGGATACTTTTCAGAACTATTCTGGTTTAGCTTTGGATATATTTTGGATGCCAGTTCGATTGCACTCTATAATATTTAATTTTTATTATAGTTGATTTGAATATATATTATTTTGTAAGGTTAAAATGTGTTGTTAGTCCTTGTACTTGTTTAGAATTTGAGATGTAGTCCTTGTACTTTAAAAGTTAAAAACTCAATTCTCCTACTTTTTTAATTTAAAAATCTTAGTCTAGTTATTATCATCGTTGGTAGTTTTTGTCGAAATTTATTAATTTAATATGTTTGTTTTCTGTCAATCATATGTCATGTCATATGAGAACAACCTAATCAAAATGTCAAATTGACAAATTGTAACAGGAATTTACTTATGATTTTATTGATTAAATTGAGACTTTTAAATAAAAAAGTAGGATTTATTTTTTAACTTTTGAATTAGAGGGATTAAAGCTCAAATTTTGTAAAAGTATAAGGACTAAACACGTATTTTAATTGTGTTCGTAAACTAATAATAATAATGTCAAATTTGCACCGATTGAGGTTTCAAAACTCCTTCGACAAGACAAAACTAGTGGTTTCTTTGCTCAATTTAATTTGATATAACTTCTCTTCTTTTTATAAAAAACAAAAAGAAGAAGAAGATTTTCAATCCTTTCCTTAAATTGAACTTTTAGTTTAAATCTTTATTACTTTTCTTCTGCAATTCGCGATGAACTTTTAGTTTTTCTTTTCATACATTTTAAAAAGAATTGAAAAAAAGAAGAAGAAGAAAAACACCAACACAAATCACTGTGAATGATTTTCATTTTCCGTATTTTTTTTTATTACGGCAATAGTAATGCTTTCTTATCTCTACAACGAAAAAGTCCAAATTGTAGGCCCTTGGCCCATTTTCTTCTTTTTATTTCATTGACTATGCATCTCTTTTTAAGAATGAAGCAACATGGCTAAAAATCTCTATTTCTTTTTGGAAATTTACATTCAAGAGAATAATTATAAATTAAATTTAATATTAAATTCATTAAAACAATATTATCTTTCAAAAAGTTAATTTGAATTCAAGTTACCCAGTAAAGTCTCACTAGAAGTCCAATCTTTCCACTATTTTATCACCGAAGAACCGTCATCGCCGACCATCTGCTAGATGTCAAATCGTCATCGTCATAGCTACCGTGCTCCGCGGTGCCACCGCCGACACGACTCGTCCAGCACCTCACACCATCACCATTTTTCCCGAATGGGCCTGGTCGGTTCAGTTGTTGTTGGTTCGGTCCAAGCCAATGGCGACCTGACCAATCCAATCCAGCCACCGGTTGGATCGTCGGTTTAGTTTCATACATAGGGTTCGGTTCAACCAATTTTTGGGTTTTGGTCTTAAGTTCAATTTTTGATCTGAAGTCCAATTTTCCAGTTCAATTACCCATTAGGCCAATTGTCTGAAAATTAATTTCCAAAAAAAAATTATCATATTTATTTTAATTAATTTGATTAATTTAATTTTACTTTAACAAAATTAATTTTCCAAATTAATTTTTTAAGAAAATTATTTAACCAAATTCCATGATTGAACAATTCACACGACCACCTAATTTAATTTCACATCGAATAAATCTATTCAATTAAATTATTTCCAAAGTTATAGAATTTTCTTCTGTCCAATTGAACTTTTGTTGAGCTATCAGAGGGACCAATTGGGCATATACAATTAGGCTCGAGTAATTGCAATTATGCCCAGAACCATCGTTTTGATAATTCACAATTTAATTAATCATGGAGTCAATCCACAAGAAGTAACCATGACTGAAAACATCTTATTGTATACTCTTTATGAAAGTAATTCATCCAACTGCTTTGTCCAATGACCTCGTCATGTGTGTGTTACCCTCATATGATATCCTTGATTCTTTTTATTTAAATCCATTTACTCAATGCAATCTTATTTTATCTAATTGTCACCATTGTGTCTTCTTAATGATTAATGTGATCACCATCAAGTAATGATTGTGATAAATTGCTCGTTTGAGAACAAGCAACTCGTTGTCAAGTTCCAAATTTATCAATGCACATAATGCCAATGAGAGGATATCGGTAAATCTTTAATCGAGCTATGAATTCCATTGTTACTAATAAAGTTATGTTATACACAAGTCATGTACCCAACATATCAGTTATCGGCTCGATCATCTTTAGAGCATAAGCCTCCACTTATATCAAAGCACATGAGTTATATACGCATGGTTAGTGGCTAACTCAAGATTTATGTAAGTCACACCATGAACTTCACAAGTAATGAATTCACAAATAGATTCAGAACTAATTCAACTTGGGTCCAGCCCAATGTATTATTCTTTCAATGAGTGCATTTATGTCTCTATCCGTAAAGTCAACTGCTCCGATAGTCAAAACTAGTCATTTCCCTAATTGAAATTGTAGACGACATAATAATCCTTCTATATATTTGAATCAAATGCTCACTTTGATTCTTTTATGAGATTATGGACTTGTTTAGACTATCTATCGAAACAAGTTATTTTTCTCACAATGTAAATGTTCTTACAATGCCACTTATCATTAGTTTGAACTTAGACAATCAATGAGTTAACATTTATTTGTCACAATTTCGCTATGTATGCAAAATATGAAAGACAAAGACAAAAAAGATATAATAGTGAAATGTGAAATTAACTTCATTCTTTTATTCATCATTCAAATACATAGAAAATATTTACATGTTTACTACAATATGGGCACATATCCCAACATAAATTAATTGAGAGGACTTCCTAATAGTTAACCCTTACCGGATGAACAACCCTGAAATCAACTTCCACAATTTAGCTCCTTAATAGCCTTGCGAACTAGAAGACTAGAAGACTTGACTCGAATCAACGGCCTCAACCGTGTGGGTCGTTTAAACTCGATTGTTATTTCCCTTGATGAATCTAACCACTCAATTGGTCACATCAATGTGTTCTTCGGTAAACTGATTACGACAATTACAGATAGTATCAGTTCTTCCAACTGTATATCGTACAACACCGAATCAATGAACGCTTTTTAACTTGACACTATTACGACTTTGTGAGATGATTGAGTGTATCTCCTAAACCGAAAGAATAATAAATAATGATGTGAAGAGTGTAAGTGCAATTTCGAGTCTCACTGTTCAAACATTGAATTAATTATTAGCCTAAGGCTTAGATTAAGTCTAGCTAAAAAAATAATAATAATAATAACAACAAGGTAATTTTATTGAAATTTAGAAACAAATAATTAATCAATTTTTATTTGTTGTGCTTCATTAATTAAATTAATTCTAAATAAAAAATTAGAATTAATTAATAATAAAATTAAATTGTATTAAATAAGAAAGAAGATAGTTCCTTGTTACAAAAATATATTTTTGCCCAAGTAAAATTAGTTTTAAGTTTTTGAATTTTAATTTTTTGGGGAGCTGGGTTAATTTAAATCACATATTATAAATAAAATAATAAATATTAAAACCATTAAGTTGATGGATTTATTTATAAATTTCATTAATTAATAAGTGATTAACCTGATCATTTTAACCAACTATACCATTTTCAGTTTCTTATTGTGTTTATTGGCTTCAATGAGATTGTTATGGATATTACCCATTTCTTTTCCTTCATAATCTAATAATTCATCTGTTTTGGAGAACCCATTTGTAATTGGGATAAAAATAAGGGCAACTCAGCAGTTGTGAGTTGATTTTATGGGTCTCAGCTATGTTTGTGATGTCAGTAATAAGGCTGAGTCCAAAATCCTTGTCGTGATAATGTTCGGAACAACCTTGGGAATTAGGCCCATTCGATGAGTGTGAACAAAAAGTATTATAAGCACAATTTTGCTGACATTTTGGTTAATATGGGGCAAGGAATGACTTTTAATCTTTTATCTTCATCTTGACTTTACTCCCCGTGGTCGACCATTATCGTTATTATAAGTATCGTGGAGTTGGGCGCTAAAACAGGATTACCGAAAATGTCGCTATCCCTTCAATCCGCAGGATTACCGAAAATTAAAGGACAAAACATAAGGTTGAAGGAAAGAGTGGTGTGACGTCAGATATTAGAAACAATTTATGGTGTAAAAACAAAATGATCACAACCCAAATTTATTAAAGTGCATGAGGCTTTCAATCATACCATGCAGGACCAATTTTTTACTGTTTATTTCATTTGGCCTCCACGTACGTCGTGAAGTTGAAGCAAAGGAGCACAAACACACTCCTTTGATTCCGGAGTGACAGGGACATTAATTGAATCTGTCAATGCCGCCAATGCCTTTGACAAGAAAATTGAATTTTCCAGACAGTTCCATGCTCATCTTCTCTATCCTTTATTTCTTTAAGTCACCATTAAATAATAAAAACAATTTCCACCACCCATACCTTGCATAATTACGGGTAAAAATTGTCTTTTCGCTTCCTCACGGAGAGGAAAGTCCAAGGTTTTTTATTTGGAAACTAAAAATTAGCCTAACAAGTTCTTTTCAACTTTATCTTCTTTCATATATTTGTGGTTCATCTTTATATCACTGCTTTCATATTTAACTTTTGAAGTCTCGACAATGGTGCAGGTAAAGGTCATTCGAGAAGTTATGTAAAATGTCGGTTCAGCCCCGTCCATCCTCTACAGAATTAGTGTGGAAATTATCTTGATATAAAAAAAAAAAAAAAAAACCTATATCACTGCCTTAATTTTAAAAAAAATAAACACGATATTACTGATAAAAGTTGACACCTTAGTTTTAAAGGTTTAGATTCAAGTCCAACCTTTTGTAAATTACAACATGTGTCTCTCTTCCATTATGTGCATATGTTTTATATGAGTTCTATTATTTTATTTTTAATTAGTTCAACTTTTAACTAGTTCTTCATCTGCCATACATTTTATCGGTTGATTGTTGTATAAAAACAATTATTGAATTTGAAATCAATATTTTGTGAAGGCAAAGCGTTTTCAAGAAACTATTTTAAGAATAATTATTTTTTTTTCTATGTGTAAAATATCAAGAAATACTTTTATGAAGAAATAATGTCTTTGCTCGAACGGAATAATTTGTATTGCACTACAAAATATTTTAAACCATAATGAAATCCAGAAACACACACAAAAATATATATGTATATATAATTTTAATGGTATCCTTCTCTTATTACTCAATCTCATTATTTCAATTCCCATTTTTGGTGTCTACATATAAAGTACTAGTAAGGTATGAAGGCAGTCCGGTATTGCTACTTCAACTGCCTCATGTCAAGTGCTTCAAAGTTCAAGACCGATAGTTTAGTTAATAGTTAGCTGCTAATAGTTGAAGTTAAGTGGATTGTAATCTGTTAATATTTCTGTGGGTGAGTTAGTCAAGATTCTATTAAGTTATTGTTAGTTGATTTCTTGACCCGTTCATTAACTTATCCATTGTATATATACATAGTTGAGTTTTGTTGGATTTATTCGAGTTAAAGATATAAAATATGTAGACTCTTTTTCTCTTTTAATGTTATTTACATATTCTAACAAGTATCAAAAGATACTTATGCGTTTCTTTGAAAAGATATAACAATTCTTTTTAGAAAGATTTATGAATAATTGTGTGAATTTACATGTACTTTTCAACTTTATATTACATTTTTTCTTTCTTTTCTATTATATATATGTAATATGCATATATATGATTGTTGTATATAAATTATATTATTATATAGAACAGATCCTACGTTATAATTAGTTGAATATATCTTTATACTTAATTCTTTTTTCTTGTAATTACATTGTATTATATTAGTGAAACTTTTAAAAGAATCGAAAGAGAAGAAAATATGATATAATTATATGAATGGGTAAAAAGTTACAAAAAAGAAGAAGAAGGTAATAATTGATTAAAATTGAATCAAAAGATAATTTAATCAATAAAGTCAGAAAAGAGAATATTTTCTCAAGTTTGTGGTTGGATCTGTAACAGTAAACAATTGCAACTACACTTGAGATTTTGAATAAAAAATAAAACATTTGCTTTCCTATTTTCTCAACTACTACGAATTACGACATCCTAAACATTTTTATTGTGCATAATTAAGAATGCAGACTTTATGTTATAAAAACAATAAATTACACTATTAGTCGTAAATTTTTCTTAATCATTTAATTAAAAAAATTACAATTTGGTTACTGAACTATATAAAAGTTTTCATTTAAGTCACTGGACTGTTAAAACTAAAACTATATGCTTTTCTTTATTCAAACTGCCTCCACCAATCGAAAGCTCTATTTTCCTTTCTCTTTTACGATTCAATTTTTTTTTCATGAAACAGCTTTATACGTTATAAATCTGTTAACCAAAATTCAAACAGTCTTTTTTTCTAATCTCCGATATTGATCGCCAGATTGTCTTGAATCTAAGATATGTTATACTATTCATCGATGAGTACTAATCCACCATACTGATTGTCGAATCATCAGTTGGAATTTATTGATAGAACTTACTAAAAAAAAAATTAACAATGTAATAACTTGAATGAAAACTGTTGAATAATTGAATGTCTAAATTATAACTTCTTTAATTAAATCAATAAAAGAAATTATCCATACTTAAAAATAATTTGATCATGTTCAATGTAGTCGGATATTTAGGCGTTTAAATTAAATGGATGAGAATATGAATGTGCAATTAATGGGAGATGACAAACCAACACTCACTCCATATATTAGCATCACCCACCCACCCACTTTTTTTTTTTATCTCTGTTATGGATGTGGTTTGCTTTGATATAATCCACCATGGAGATTATTATTGTTTATTATAGGCCTTGTTCATTTTTAGTAAAACGTGAATGATTTGATCTCCTTGTTTTATCAAGGGTTGGTTTAGCATTCACGTTAATACAAATTTTGAGGTCAAAAATTATCTTTTACATAGGTAAAATATTTTGGGATTAACATTTGATTTGTATCATTCTCGTGTTTATATATATAATTTTATTTTAAACAAATGTTTTTCCAATATTTTAATTCCTAAAAGCGTTTTCTAAAACTCAAGTTTTTCTTAAACCAAATTAGATTATTTTTTTAATTTTTAAACTGAACTGGATTAGTCGGGTATTGATTAGAAGAGAGAAGTTAGATCGATTGACTCGCAAACATTCGAAATTAGTTGAATCATGTTAAATATCAATTGAAATAACAATTCAATTGATTTGTTTTATTTTTTAAATAATTTATCTAATTAAATTAAACGGAATGATTAAAATAAAAATCAATGATTTGACTAATTTAATTACGTATCTAATTTTGAAAATTTTAGATTTAATGTTAGAAAAAATATGACATAGGAATCTCTCCACAGTCATCCACAAATAAACCTTCATTTGTTATAACCTAAATATCTCGGATACGAGTATAAAATTAGGGTCATGAAAAGTACTTTTAAAAAGTTTAGTTTAAAATTTAAGTGTTTAGCATTGCTATCAAAAAGTACTTTTGAGAAATAAAATGTCCATTTTAGACATGTTATTATCAAGTAACAAATATGCATTTAAATAATATTTAAATTAGTTAATATTATTATATTTTAGTAAGTATATAAAAAATATTATAACTTGTTGTTAATATTTTAATATATGAAATATAAATTTTAAATATTTTTAAGCAATAAATATTAATTATTTATAAAATTTAATTAAAATATATAAACTATATTTTAAATATTTAAATATAACCATTAAATATTTGTAATTAGTATTTTAAAAATATTTTTTTATTTTTAATTAATGATTTTAACACATTTGTAATTAAGCATCAAGCAAAAAAAATGAAAAGTATTATGTTATTAGAGGGGTGAAAAAGTAATTAAGCACTAAAAATGGTTTTAGGAGAGGAAAAGTTAAAAATTTTAGCTTCTTCTTTTTAAAAATACTTTTAAAAAGCTAAAAATTTTAGCCAAAAATAATTTATTTCACACCACTTTTTTTTTTTTAAAATACTTTTAAAGTCAAAAGTATTTTTTTTAAGCATAGGAGAATAGGCCCTCAGTGTAGAGGGGTAAACAACATATGATTCTAAAATTGGATTGACACGTGTATGGGCTAAGGTGAATCCATTGACCGTAAGGACACTCAATTAATCATAGCTGGCAAGTACCACTGTTGGATTTATATATCCATGAGGCATTAAGTAATAGTGTCCCCCTTGGACAATGATAGCTATTTTGCAACCACCAGCTGAAAACACCGTCCTGCCACTGCCAGTCCATCTGTCCCACAAGCATGAATGCGTGTGCAACTATCTCATTAATCCCCCTCCCCCCTCTTATCTTTAACCTTCGCCTCTATTGGCTCTGCACCAAGTTTGAAAACTTCATTCCTAACACACCAACATGCACCTCAACACCATTTACAAATCTACTTTTAGCACTTGGCTGCATCAACATTGCCAATCTCATTCTCCTTCCATGCACCAATTTCTAAGTAACCACACTTCAAACACCTCCTAGTCACAAATACTGGTGCCACCCGGCCAAAACGCCGCATCTACTGCCTAACATTGTCAAAGTCTTGTGCGTAGATCCATCCACTCTACATATCACATTCAATGCTTCTCAATGCATCCATCGCAAACTTTGATCAAGAGCTTAAACAGCCCCATAAGGATGACATTGACTAGCTCCATGATGATGATGAGAAAATCCTTAGTCCTCTTTTTTTATTATCTTGAAAAGGTATAAACCCTTAGTCCTTGGTCATTCGTCAAGGAGAGGTACCACCAAACTTGAACACCCAAGGCGCAGGTGATGGAACAATTGATTGTTATTGGTCACCTCAAACCATAACCTACAAAGAGCTTTTGACATCATAAGGAGTACCATCGTCTAGGGCTCTAGTAGGACTTGGTATTACTCTCTCAATCCTAGGTCTATTGCTTCAAATTTAAACCACTACAGGAGAAACCTTTTGGGGCTATTTTGTGTTTTCGTCACAAAAATTATAGTTTAGAAGTCAGTCATTCATTTGTCCGTTGCTAAAAGTTAAATTTTTGCCGAAAATATTGAATGATTTTCAGTAGAAAACAATATTCTCTCTCGTTGCGTCTTTATCCTCCTTCCATAGCAATATTAAGATTGGTAATAATTTATGTTTGAATTCTATGAATTAATTAACTGATTACAAATGCAGATTTCTGTAGTTGCAAATTCTATCCATTGCCACTGGAGTTAGCTAGTGGTACTGCCACTACAAAATGAACTAATCTGACTGCCACTAAGTTATTGCATATTATATAAATAACTTATAAAAATATCATAGGGGGAATCTCTCCATCTCTCTTTTTAGGAATAAATTACTAATAAACACCTTGCTTACATAATGGCAGTCTTTTAAACACTATAATCGGGTTATTCATCCAATCAACTATTCCAGTATATACATAAGATTAATAGACTGACCCTGGATATGAACAGCATGCGTTACTGTCAATTTAACTCGCATGAATATAGGTTGCAGGATTATTCATTTAATCCTAAATCTAAATGTCTTGTCTTCATCTCGGGTTGTTAAGTAGTTAGTAACTAAAATGTATGTATGTTCAAAATTGTCCAATTCAAAGGTTGTTAGACTAAGGAATGAGTTCACATGTTACCAAATTTACATATGGATTATTAATTATTCCATGGGAATATTTTAGGATATAACATTTGGTATCTGAAATTGATATTTTTCTTAATTTCGTATTTAAAATTTTTCGAGTCCAATTTGGTACTTGAACTTGACATTCTTTTTTTCTAATTTAATATCTAAGTTTTTTTTAGGTTCAATCGGTACATAATTTATTAAACATTAGACAAATTACGCAGAATACTAACGGTGTTAACTTTTTTTGTTATTATGCTACAAAAATATTGCCAGTATTAGAGGATATTCATGTTAAAAAAAATAGGTATTGAGCTATGCTTAACGAATTAATATTAAATAAGAAAATAAAATTTAAAAACTCAAGTTAAAAAAAATTCATTATTTTAAATTAATAAAATAATTAAATAAATAAATAAAACTAAAAGTAATTGAACATATGAAATACAAAATAATATCATATCATGTGTCATTGGTCATAAATTGATTATTTTTGCTACCTCATAAAAAAATAACATTTTTAGTATATTGTAGTAATTTATAAAACGTTTGACAACTACCAAATTGAACAAAAAAAAAAAAACTAGATACCAATTCAGGAAAAAGAGTCAAGTTCAAATACTAAATTAGACCTGAAAAAAAATTAAGTACCAACTTTTAAAAAAGTGTCAAGTTTAAGTACCGAATTAAGAAAAAATGTCAAGTTCAAATATTAAATATTATATTAAGCCAAAATATAATTTCTCCTAGAATCATTACATGTATCTATTTATTCACACTACAACAAAACAGACCTTTAGTGGCGTTTTTTAAGCTTTTAGCGGTGCCTCTAAAAATAACGTCGCAAACTTTAGCGCGTTTGTGGAGAAAAAACGCCGCTAAAGGTCATGACTTTTGGTGGCGCTTCTCCCACAAACATCACTAAAGGCCATGTCTTTAGCGGCACTTTTTTCCAAAAATGCCACTAAATATCATGAAAAATAAAAAAAATTAAAATTATATAAAAGAGCAGCACTATTATCACAGCACGCAAACAAATTTTAATTGGATAACAGTTTATATACAAATATGATTCATCTAACTTCTGCTGTGGGAATTTTTGTCTATATTTTAATTCCACAAATATGTTCAAATATTACCGTATTTTTTATTTTTTAATTCTTGAACTTTTATTTCTTTAATATAGTTTAAATTAATTTTTATTTTGTACTATGCATGAATTTAATTGTATATATCAATTAATTATGTCCTTGAAATATTAAGATCGAGAAAGTAAAAAGAAAGTAATATATATTTGATTTATTATAAAATATGTCTATTCCCTCAGTGAATATTAATGTGGTCTGTGAGGTTTTTCTTTTTACTTTTATTTCTGATAATTAAATATTAAACTAATTGAGATATTTTATTCTAATAAATTTACTAAAACTTCAAATTAATGAATTTATGTTTGTCTTTGTTTTTCTAATATTTTTTAAATTCCAGTATTAAATTTTATAGTTTTTTTTCCCTCAAACATTTAGTTAAATAACACATTTTTAAATCTAAAACAAAACAATTTAATAGAAAATATTGTAGCAATAGAAAAACCTTGTGCATTGTATAGGTCAAAACCTAAATATTAGATATATATATATATATATATATACATACATGTGTAGATTTAAACCAACACGAGAATAACATATTAATAAAATTTGTGTTTGAAACTTCAACTTATATCTGAAGTTGAAGTTTAGAGAAATAGGAGGAGTTGGGAAATTGTCTTCCATAAGTTGATGGCATGAAGTTTGAGGTCTTGAAAGTCCTATACCAACTTTAAATATATAAAACAATGTAGGTTGCAAAATTGGTGGAATGGGAAATTTACTGTTATCTCTCCTTCAAACTTTATATTGGTATGGAATAATAAAGTCAAACTTAATTATCAAATTATATTATCTCTTTCCAGAAAAATAAATTAGTCAAACTAAGTGCTAAACTTGATTGGTTCTCAACGACATTAATTGTGAGGTTGTTGACCAGAGATGTAGAGGGAATTTAAGTGGTTTTAATTATAGGTTATGTCCCAAATTTCCATCTTAATGTTTTGATCATAATTTTGATTTTTAATTTGTGATGACTTTATCTTCAATATACCTGCTTTTACTGCATAATTTATGGATTAAAGTACAGTTTAAGTAATGGACATCGTAATCGGTGGTATCATTTTGTTTTCAAGAGGTTGTGAGTACAAAGTGGTAGATCATATTACTAGTGAAAGGAACATGAAGGGTAACCTGTTCAAACAGTGTTCCTCATTCAATTTTATAATTTTTAGATTTAGTCAGAATCATCAATGGAATATAAATGTGGTTTTTTTATTGGCATAATAAAAATTTAATCCTTCAATATGTACAGATTCTATTAATTTATTTTAAATTTTAAAAATTTCAATTTAATCTTAATTCTAAAAAATTCTAAAATAGATAAATAAATAATAAAAACTTTAAAAATAGAAAATTAGTAAAAAAAATATTTTCGATAAAAACCATAAAAAGTTCAAAAATTATAAACCCTCTAAAGTTTTTTTTAAGAAAAAGGTGAATCTCTTCCCTATCTTTAATTTTTTTTTTATCGGCAAAAACACTTTGAACTGTAAACTTATTGTGAAAAGCAACCGAACTAAAACTCCATTGATATTTACCATTGAAATTTGATGTTAAAGGAATTTGAGAAAAAGTAAATATATGAGGGAAATATAAATAGATTCTGCTTCAAACTACAACCGCAAGTCAAAGTTGAATTAAGGAGCATGTATAAAAATAATAATAATAATCTGTCTTAATTATTGGAACCTGAAAATAAACATAAGTAGGATGGGGACCAATTCTGGGACGTGGCTAGTCGAAATAAACATAAATAATCATGGTAAAACGAAGAGGACAAAAAGTAGCGTGGATAATTGTAAGCTTCAAATATTTATATTTTGGCTTGTAGTCCCCGCAAAAAGAAAAAAGAATGATGTACTATTAACCATTCATAGAGTTGCCCATGAATTCAGCTTATCTCATATTTTGAAATGCTTGAATAAAAAAAACATTGAATTCAAAAAACATTTTTTTAATATAAAATTAGTCTTATTTAAGAAGGCAAGCTGAGATTTGTTATGATACTTATTATTACCGACTCACAATTTGAATGGGTTTAGGTTGGATTCTACACGGTTCGTATGTTAAGCTCGCATAGTAAGTTCGCAAATCAAGCTCATGTATCGAGCTCACATGATGTTAAGTGTTCGCAAGAGGGGTACTTATACTCCCCTGCAAGGCCACACGTGGAATCGCGAATGGGATTGCATAAACACATGTTAAGTTTGGAATAGGGTACGTGTTGATATGCATCAAAGATACTCTAGAATATCACATCAATATACAGTAAACAACAACCATATCATATAATTATACAACATTACCATATGAAGAAGATAGAGAAAAACACTCAACAATTTGGTGCGATAAGCGTGGACAAATTTTGGACCGACATATTTTTCGATTGTGAAAAAAATCAAAATGACTCACCCCAATAAAAATTTCCCCATAAACTTTTTGACAGGACAACCTAAGGGTTCTAGCACCAGCAATCAACCTAGTGAGGGAGACCTATTTGCTGGTTGGTTTGCTGATCGGTTACAAAATCTGGGTATCTCGGCCCATACTGGGGCTTCAAATTCTTATGATTTAAATATTCCTTCTGGTTAAGGCTCGTCATTTCCTTTTGATAAGGAGGCATCCCCACAATAGTTTTTCGGTCTTCAAGAACAAATGAGATTGATGAAGAAGCAGATGACTTTACAAAATGCTAGGTTCGAGCAACAACAAATATTTCTGTGAAAATTATTAAGGCAAAATGAAGAGTTGAGGAAGAAAATGCAATCTGATAATTCCAATTCTCAAGATAACATCGTGCTTACCCAAGAAGAATATGTTAAGGCACATGCAAAGCCGTGGTAGAACGGGGTAGACACTTTATGTAGAGATATGCGAGCTTTGCATCCTAAAGTTTCCAAAGGAAATGTTTAAAGGTAGGAGGGACCCTCGAGCACATCTCATGCAGTATAATGATTATATGAATGTGTTGGGAGCTTCTAATGCTGCGAAGTGCATGGCCTTCTCAATAGCCCTTAAAGGAAGTGCAAAGGATTGGTATTTGTGTCTACCGCAGGGTTCTATCCAGAGTTTCGTGCAATTGGGTCAAATGTTCTTAGAAAGATTTCGTGCACATAGAACAATAATGAGCACTCTTATGGGTTTGAAGTCTCTAAAGCAAAAAGAGGGAGAAACCTTGTAGGATTACATTAAGTGTTTTCATGCAGCGACGCTAAATACAAAAAATTTGGAGGATCAGTGAGTCATTGATGCTTTTATCATGGGTTTTCAAAATGAGCACGTACAGTATTCATTCACTAATAATAGGTCACAGAGTTTAACATATTTATATGAGAGGGCCCACAAGTTTACTAAAGTAAAAGAAATCAAGAGAACAACTCGTAGTACATTCTAGAGAGATGATAGGTAGTATAGGTACCGGGAGGGAGTTCGCGGTCGTCAAGGTCCGTCTTCTCAGGCTCTATGTGTACAGGGTGGATGACAGCAGAAAGGCCAATCGCAAAGTGAGTCATTTAGAGCAATTTAGATATCTGAACTTGAGCATGCGAGAAGGTATGTTTATCATGATAAATTCGAGGCTTATACCCCTTTAAATGCTACGCATGCCCATATCTTTAGCCAGGTAAAAAGTCTAGGCATCTTGCCAAGTGCTCCATATTTGAGACATAATGCAATGAGATCGAATTCAAGGGATATATGTGTTTTTCACAATGATGGGGGACATAAAATTGAGGATTGCTCTTTTCTGAAGGATGTTAAGAATGGCGAGCTGAAAGATTTTGTAGCTCAGGATTGCTAACCAACAAGGCAAAGTTCGCGAGGCAAAGCTAAGAGTAAGCAGAAGGTTAAAGGAACAATATATGTGATAATTGAGACAAATGAAGATTGGGCAACCTCTAACGCAAAGAGAAAGGCTCATATTAGAAGCATAATGTCAATTAGCTTGCCAAAGAGGATGCGCGTTAGCAGGAAAAAATGAAAAGTGAAGTAATGAAGCTAAATAACTAATTTTTGATGAAGAGGGAAATTATCCAATGGTTGTGTCAGCGGCTATTGCAGGTTTTGAGGTGAGGAGAATATTAGTTGATAATGGCAGTGTAGTGGAGATGTTAACTTGAGAGTCTCACCAGAAAATAAGGTTGAAAGAGAAGGTTTTGAAAAAGGCAAGCCCATTATGTAGTTTTGCAAACCGTCCTGTTGAGGTAAAGGGATGTATCACTTTACTTGTGACCTTGGGGGATGATGAGCACATTACGATGGAGTATGTTCAGTTTTTTGTGGTTGACCATCTAATGGCGTACAATGCTATTTTTGGGCGTCCCATAATGAGAATGGCCAAGATGATGATTGCAACTTTCTGCATGATGATTGAATTTCCTACAAAAACATGGATAGGGTTCATGTAGTGTGATCAACGGATAGCCAGACAGTGCCATATGTTATTAGTCAAGAAAACGTGCAAACACGTACAACAAGGACAGTGCTTACAGCAGATAGGAATGGGTAGTCAAGTTCTAAATCTGGACAATCTAGACTCGAAAAATGAGGAAAGAATCAGGAAGCTAGAAGTAGCAGAGGCCACAGAAACTTTACAGTTGTTTTATGATGATGTGGGTAAGGTAGTGAAAATTTCGTCGGCATTGGCAGTAAAGGAAAAAAAGGATTTGATTCAATGTTTAAGGGCAAACTCTAATGTTTTTGCGTGGTCGGTTGTAGACATGCCTAGGGTGGATCCTCGAGTAATTGTTCACAAGTTAAATGCGCTCCATGAAGTTAAATTGGTTAAACAGAAAAAAAAAAAAATTTGCTCCGTAGGTCGTAGAGGCAGTAAGGCAAGAAGTGAGAAAACTGTTGTAAGTAGGATTTATCAAAAAGGTGCGTTCCCTGATTGGGTTTCGAATATTGCTATAGTAAAAAAGGCTAATGGAAAATGAAGAATGTGTATTGATTTCACCAACCTAAATAAAGCTTGCCCTAAGGACACTTCATTGGGTTCTAGCCATAGTTTACTAGCAAAAACTAGAAAGAAAAATTGAGAATACAATGGGAATTTTAAGGAATTACCTCTGAAATTATTCTTCTCGACAATGATTTTTCTTCAAATTTTTGGATTCGCATAATGTGATTTTTAGGGCTCTGTTAACGTCCTCTTAAAAGTTTTTTTTCTTCGCACTTTAATAATTCAAATGACCAAAAAAGAGGGAACAATCAGCTGCAAACAACTGTATTCTTTCTATACACGTGGCAAAGTGTACGTTGTATGTTAAAGCATAAAACGTACTCAGTAAGTTTTATTTATGTCACTTTTGGCTTCATCAAACTAGGTACAAAGAAGAGATACTTTATAACTCTTCTTCAAACCAAATGGGAGACAAATTGTTATGATACTTACGATTACTGACCTGCAACTTGAATGGGTCTGAGTTGGATTCTACATGGTTCGCATGTTAAGCTCGCATACCAAGTTCGTAGATCGAGCTCGTGTATCGAGTTCACATGATGTTAAGTGTTCACAAGAGGGGTACTTATACTCCCTTACAAGGTCACACATGGGATTGCGCAAGAGACCTCATAAACACGTGTTAAGTCTAGAATATGGTATGTGTTGACATGCATAAAACCTACTCTAAAATATCACATCAATGAATAATAAATAATAACCATATCATATAAATATACAACATTACTATCTGAAGAAGACAGAAAAAAATACTCAACAAAATTAATAATATTTTCAAAATTGAATGGTTGATTGGAGATCAGTCATGAACCCTCTTCAAGTCGGCAATGACCAGTAAACGAGAACGTCGAGGAAACGTGAGAAAAGCAATTACTGTTTATTAAATATAAGAGAAAGAGGCGGTGGTCCCCTAGGCTTTGGCATCACTCATTTACAAGCAACAGATATTTATAAGAGCAGTTAGCTGAGGTTCAATTTTAAATTCCACAACATCAAAATAATATACTTTTTTGTTACATAAAATTTGAATCTTTATTAATTTATGATAATATTTTAATTTAAGGTAATAGGATGGCGAGATGAACATCCCTTCTCATGCGGCATGGAGACAACTAGGCCTATTCATGTTGTGTCATGTCATGCTATGCCATGTGTTTCACACTCTGTATTTTATTCAGTTATGCGGTCTCTCTCTCTCTCTGTATATCATTCACTAAACTGAACTTACTGAACTCAGGGCAATTGGAGTATAATTATTTATGGACATTGGACAGACCAAAATATGATTCACTTTTACCTTGTCTCCTTTTACAAACAAAACAAATATAAGTTTGTGATGGATACCAAGCCCCTCGGATCACATGACACACTCCATCCCTCCATGCCACCACAAAATCCTTCTCATTTAAATCTTCTAATTGTAGAGCCCAAATTATGCCCGGGCCCAGCACTAATTAAACCAAAACCAGAAAAAATAAAATAAAAGTCTAAAGTTACAAAATAGTCCAATAAACAGTCCAAAATACAAAACCCAATAAAATTAACAAATTAACCTAAGCCCACTAGACCCAAAAACAAAAAAAAAAAGAGCAAAGCAGAAACCCTAGTAGCAATTTGGGTGCCGCCGCTAGCAGCCCTCGGAGCCACGTCGTCTGCCCCTCCGTATCGTGCATGCCTCCAACGCTCGTGTGAAGAGGCCTTCTCCACCACAACACTCGTACATGTAAACAAGCACAAACAGTTGTAAAAAAGGCTATAAAATGCTGAAATAAAAACATTGTAAAGGACTTTTTTTTTTTGAATAAGAGAGAAGCAATACACCAGATTTCTACAAATACAAACACAGTGAACATAAAAAGAGACTTGCGCATAGATTGAAATAGGAAATCAGTGAAAAATCAAGGTGATTATTGTTCTGCCTTTCGATTTTCAAACCTCGTTTTGCTTTTCCCTTTACTTTGTCCTTGCATGCGAAAATAAAAAGGGAGGGTCTTAAAAAACCCTTTCCATTTTCACAGATTTATCACTTGTTTTCAAAAGTAAAATAAAGATTTTTTTAAAATATTGAAAAGATCGTACTGTGTTTCCTCCGGCCGCCGCTATCAGTGTGCGAGTGGGGGACTTGCTGCAAAGAGAGGCTTGCCCTAGCAGAGAAAAGATGGGGTTCCATTTTGGGCGTTTTGTGGTTTTGGTAAAATGAGTTAGCAAAGGCAAAAAAAAGGGGGGAGTTTAAACATTATTCTTTTCTAATTACTTTTATATTTTAATTTTTTCTTTTTTGAACTTACCTTATTATTATTCTTTTGTTATTAATGCTATGGTGTACTGAATTTTTTTTATATACATGTACATACTATTATTATATCTACTGTCATTTGATCATTAATATTATTCTTATTTTTCCTATCACTTTCATTATTTTATTAATATTATTACATTTACTGTTAGTATTACTATGGTTGTGTATACTTTAGTTTGCTTTAACTTTGTTTTTACTATTGTATATTCTATTATTACTATATCTATTACCGTTATTTTTATTTTATCACCATTAATATTATTATTTTACTATTACAGTTATTTATTTTGATATTACTACTATTATTTTTCTTTTATTCTACTATTTTATTTACAACTAACTTTATTATTACTGTTATGTTTGTTATTGATATTACTTTTATTTTCCCTATTGCTACTACTATTATTATTAAATTTAATACTATTATTATTTGATTATTAGTTTTTACTAGTACTACTACTGTTTTTATTATTATTAACGTTTTATTTCATTTTTTCCCGCACTATTATCTTAAATATATATTATTATTGCCATACTATATTTATTATTATATTTATTATATGGTGCTTTTAATTAAAAAGCGATACTCCTATACTTATTTATATATAGACTTTATTTCTTTTGAACATTTTATATATTTAGTTTATTCCAATTTTTACATGCATTTTATATATTATTACTTTTTACATTTGTTTACAGTAAGTTTTTGCCTCACATATGTTGTTTATTTGGATTGATATGGGTTATTTTTTATCCAGTGTCGTTTTAGTACCATGTATTTTTATTTTAGGCTCGATATTATGTCTGTGTGGTTCTTATTTATACACTAGGTTCTAAATCCTAACGTTTTGGCCGATTTGGTCCCTTTGCTTTTATCACGAACGGGTTGAATAAATGCATTCTCGGTCAATTTCATAATAGCCTATTTAAAGGGTTTTTTTTAAACAAGGCAATGTTTCGTGTTTGGAAGTTCGAGGAGTCGTGCCCAATCGTGCTGGGTTTCGATTTTCCGTTCGTCCAAATGACTAAATATCCTTTAAAGATTTTGATCGCGTTTTCTTAAATAAGGCAATATTTCATGTTTGGAAATTCGAGGAATCGTGCCCAATCGTGCTGGGTTTTGGTTTTTTAGTTTGGCCGAATAGTGAATACCCTTTTTAAATTGCAATGCGTGAATTTTGGAAATCATGAAATGATCTTGGTATCGAGGGTTTGAAACATCGTGCCCTATCGTGCTGGATGTGGTATTTCATCATTTCGGAACAAGAGAATTTCGATATCCAATTCGAATTATCCAAACAGTTTCTAAAAGACTCATATTTTGAAATATCTTTCAATTTTTTATATTAGGAAATTAATCAATCAATAAGGTACCAATTTTGGGAGTTGCGAGGGTGCTAATCCTTCCTCGTGTGTAACCGACTCCCGGACCCGTTTTCTTAAAATTCGTAGACCAAATGTTTTATAAGATGATCCAATCATACTTCAAAAAAGATTGGTGGCGACTCTTTTTTTTCTTTTTAAAGTCGGCTTGTTTTCCAAGCATAAAAATGGTTTCGACAGCTTGGCGACTCCACTGGGGACAAATAAGAGAGTCAAGCTGTAAAATTGATTGATTCAAGGCCTTTTTATCGAAAATAAAAAATTTTGGATTTCATTTCTTTCATTGCATGAACTCGTGTTGCGTCATCTGTTTGTGTGGTTTAAGTCTCGTAGGATATTCCTGTATCATATTGCATGATCGTTATGTCACACCCTTTAAGTGGGAGCGAGAAGCTATGCCTTCGTGAGGTTTTCACCTCCACACAGGCTAGGAGACTGCTTCCGGGATACATCCGTGCTTATAGCTCCGTGAGGTTTTCACCTCTGCAAATCCATAGGGAAATGTATTCCCCTAAACTGAACTCGATTCGTATGAGCCTATAATAGGTGAGGATTGAGGAATCTGCTGGTTCAAGTACCGTTCCTTTAGAGCTAAGCCACATATAGCAATCCTTAAGAGCCCACCCTAGATAGATTCATGCTGAACCTTAGTGACCCAGATAGTTGTTTGGCGTCCTTTTACTTGCTTTGGTTACTATCATTCGATACTAGCCTGTTTTATTTTGGCTATGATTGCATGTCATGTCATATTAAAAAGGTGTTGATTCCTGTTTGATTATTGAATTAGAAAGCTTGTTGTGGAGAACGAATTCCTTGATAAAGTAGAGGATAATGCGGCCATGCGTATATCGTCAGAGAAGATACAACTTGAGAAGGGGGATAGTCTAGCCGAGGGATATACATCAGAGTTGTGGGACTTCACTCGTATCAGTGTAACATAGAATGAGCTCCAAGAATTAAGAGATATATGGGCCCATTGGGATGAGGGGACTAAGCAGCTTTTCTACCTTAATTATGGCTATCTACCATACTTACTTGACATCAGAGTGGACAAACATTTGTTTTGGGCTATGACTCAATATTGGAATCCCGCATATAGCTGTTTCACGTTCAGAAAAGTGGACTTTGTGCCTACTGTGGAAGAATATACGACTTTGCTTCGTAGCCAAAGGGTTTGGGTCGACAAAGTTTATTTCAGGGCCGCTAATGCACCGACTTTTGTAAAGAAGCTGATGAGTATCACTGGATGAGTGAACAGTGGGTTACGACACGAATTCAACAAAAAGGTGAAGGGAAATGCATTCCTTAGGTGAGCTTGAGGGACTTGATTGTGGCACATCCAGATATTAAGAGGAAAGTTGACATTTTCGCCTTAAGTATCTACGACTTGGTAATTTTCCCCAAAGCTTTGAGACATGTAGATGAAGCAGTTACTGACCTATTCGATCGACTTGACAAGGGGGTTACCCCTGTACCAGCGATTCTTGCCGAAACATTTAGATCCTTGAACACGTACTGGAGGGTAGGTGAAGGTAGATTCATGGGATGCACGCATTGGTTTAGTTCCATAGCCATTTATGGAAGGTAGATAGAATTTCTTATCGGGTTTTTTCTGATAATTACTCCCCGTTAAAGGAGTTGGCAGCCTCGACCAGAAGAGATGACATATTAGAAGAAAACTGGATCGCGCTCCTTCAGAATCTCCAGGAAAAGGACATTTTATGGAGAGCTCCTTGTTTAATTCTCGATGAAATTCTCTACTGGTGTGGGAGTTATGATTGGGTTCCTCTACTAGGAATTTGGGGAGCTATTGGGTATGCTCCTTTGCTTGTGCTAAGGGAATACAAATCAAGACAGTTTATATCGGCGACGCATGGGCTAGCTCAGTTCGAATTTTCGTATAGGGGGAATAATTATAAGAAGAAAGTTTGAGAGATTTCTAATGCTTGGAAGCAGATTCACCGAGCAAAAAGAGTTGTTGTAGGTCCAATGGCAACCCTCGAATATAATGCATGGCAGAGTAGGAGAATCAATAATAATATCCCCAGACTGACACAAGATGGTGCTCGACCAATGGAGGAATACCTGCAAGTAGTCCCTTCCGAGTTGGAAATCATGAAACAAGACTTTGAAAGTAAACATTCGGAGTTAGGGAAAAAGATAGAACAACTGGAAGAAGAAAAGATGCACTTGAGGTTAGATATTGATGTCTAGAAATCAGAGGCCGAGAAACTAAGGAAATGGAAAAGGAAGGCCGAAGAAGATTTGGACAGCTTGAAGATCGATTACAAAAAGTTGCATTCATTGATAAGGACTGCTGGGTTGGGTAAAACCTCAGAACAATGACGTCAAGAAATACAGGAAGAGAAGGCTAAAGTCGATTAGTGGAAAAAGAGGTTTCATGATGCTCAAACACAGAAGGATACTCTGAAAAAGACCGTGTGTGTGAGCCAAAGCGAAAATGAGATGTTAAGAGCTCGAGTAGCAGAATTAGAGAAGGCATTGTGTCAAAGCTGCAACTCTACGATGAAGCTAGAAACAAGCCTGAACGAGATTAAAGATTTGAAAAGAAAGGTGGGAGAGCTTGAAACTCCGGGTGTAATTGTTAGAGGCAGACTGTGAGCGATGGGAAGAACAGTTTCAGCGATCTCAAGACCAGGTCAGAGAAAGAGATTACGTCATGGGCGAAGCTGTGGCTCAGATACGAGAAATGGCTGATCATTTACAAACTTTAGCGGTTTAGACTGATGCATTAAGTGTGAAATATGAGCTAGAGTCGGACCGGGGTCGAGAGTTAGCTTGGCTTCTTGAGAAAGTTAAAACTTTGAGCATAAGAGTTAGGTCGTATATGTAACTGTTTTATGTAAAGGATTTTGTTTTCTAAATAAGTTTCTAAGAGAAATTGAACCAGAATCGATGCCTTTTATTTTTGCATTCATATCACGCATTTGCATTACATCGCATCATATGCATTAAATGTCATAAAAGAACCCTATTAACTAGAGATCGTATTATAGTTACCCTGGAACATTGCTACACTCAAAGAAAAATGAAAGCTATGGATCAAAGGATAGAAAAGTTAGAGCAGATGCAGAGGGAGATGCAAGACCAACTGCAAACTCAGATATAAGAACAGTTGGCTAAGATGTAACAAGACATGAAGGATCAAATGCTGGAATCTTAGAGAAGCCTGATGAGCCAGTTAACACAATTGTTGACTGGAGGGCATGATAAAGGAAAAGGCCTTATGGTCGATACCTGAGATGATAATGAAGATTCTGCTTATCCTCCAGGCTTGGCCCCAGTAAATTCCCAAGTACAACCACCAAGAGCGTCCGTCAACATCAAACCCCAGTATCAGTCCAGTACCTCAGCACCGGTAAACTTTCTGACAGGTTCGAGCTCCAACCTCAGAGATAATTTGGCAAAACTAATGGTCCCTGACTTCGATGATGCAGTAGAAGGGGAAAAAGCAAAGGTAGAGCTCTCGAAGGAGTTTAAGGATCGATACAAATGGTTGGAGGAGAAGTTCAGAGCATTGAAAAGCGCTGATTACCAATGCGAGGTAGATGCTAAGAAGTTGAGTCTAGTCCCAGATCTGGTACTCCAGCCAAAGTTCAAGATGCCAGAATTCGAGAAATATAACGGGACCAGCTGCCCTGAGGCCCACATTACAATATTTTGTCGGAGAATGACGGGATATGTCAGCAACGACCAGTTATTGATCCACTGTTTCCAGGATAGTTTGACTGAGGCCGTAGCAAAATGGCACAATCAGCTGAGTTGTACCCAAATCAAATCATAGAAGGACTTGGCACAGGCTTTCATGAAACATTATGGCCATGTGACTGATATAGCGCCTGACAGGATCACGCTACAAAACATGGAGAATAAGTTAGGCGAAAGTTTCAGGAAATATGCCTAGAGGTGGAGGGAAGTCGCTACACAAGTCTAACCGCAACTGCTGGAAAAAGAAATGATCATACTCTTCATTAATACACTAAAAGCACCTTTTATCAATCATATGTTGGGGAACGCCACTAAGAGTTTCGCAGACATAGTGATGTCTGGTGAAATGATAGAGAACACGATAAGGTGCGGAAAAATAGAAGCCGGAGAAAGCATGAAAAGATCGGCTTTAAAGAAAAGGGAGAATGAAGAAAGTAATGTGAGCTCGGGTTATTCAAAACCCGTGATTGTCAGTCAACTGAGAGTGGTAGCTGCAGGCCAGCAAGCCTTACCAAGGCAGGAGCCCAACACGAGGCAGAATACCGAGAAATTTCAGTTTACTCCCATACTAATAACGTTTAGGGAGTTGCAAAAAAATCTGTTCGATGCGCATGTTGTAGCCCCTTTCTTCTTGAAACCGTTGCAACCCCCATATCCTAAATGCTATGACACAAACGATCTGTAACATCCTGGAAAGGGCTTATGCATTTTCGGTTTAATTGTACGAAATGACATTTCTTAAGTACTATGAATAAATTTTTAATATTTTTGGAAACTCGGAAATGTATGAAAATGAAATGGAAATGAACATTTTTGGAAACCTAGAAATGCATGGAAATGAACATTTTTGGAAAACCTGGAAATGCATGGACATGAACATTTTTGGAATCCTAGAAATGCATGGACATGAACATTTTTGGAAACCTGGAAATGTAAGGAAATGATTCAAAAATGTAAAGTACACATTTCTGCAAACTTGGAAATGTAAGGAAATGGCAAGTTTACAGAGCCGATAAAAAATTTTTGGAAACTTAGAAATGACCTAGAAATGTCGAGTCTTAAGGTTTAAAAGAGGAAATAATGGCAAGGTGGCCTTAAAAGAAAAAGTTTGTGAAATTTGACACACAAACAGGCTTGGAAAAGTGGCTTGAAGATGCCACTTAGGGCCTATAGAAATGGCGCCATATGCAAGAGGAATGGGCCTGGGTTTGAGTCACTTGGGAAGTAAATAAATGAGGTTTTATTTTTGCTTCCAGAAGACTGAGGTGGACGGCACAAGCCTTCTAGAAAAGAGGTGTTTTATTTTCATAAATATTCGATTAAAAAGGTGATAAATAAAGGATTTTTAAATTGGATTATTTAGAAGAGATAAATATTGGATTAAACTCTTTTATTTATGATAATTAAAAGATAAAGTTATCAGATAGAGGAGTGGTGGCCAAGTAAGGGACTCCTTAGATGATAATTTCGGCTATAAAAGGAAGGAAGGAGGGCTACTCATCAATTTTTGCTTCCTCCTCTTCTCTGCTGAATTCTTAGTGCTATCCTCTCTTCTTTTCTTTCTTTTATTTTGTCAAGCCGAAATCTGTCAAGTATTCACTTAGTCTCTAGCTGAATCTCTGAAGTGGTGTCAGGAAGGAGTTGTCGATTTCTCCAAGTAAGGGTAAGATCTAGACTCGGTTTCCATTCTTTTCTTTTTAAGCCTGTCGAAATTTGGAGACTAATCTCTCATATTGTATTTTGGCCAAAATATGAAGAACTCTTTCGGGATCTGTCTCAAGTCGACTGTAGGAAGGATTTTCGGGATTTAAGGCATCAAGGTAAGACAATAAAGTGATATTCGGCCATAGGCCATAAGTATGATTTCAAGTTAGACTAAAATCTAACATATGTGTATAGATATTTCGACAGCATTAAGGAAGCAAGGATCCAATTCGGGAATTTTTAGAATCCACAAGGTAAGTATTCGACCAAGGCTTATATTTTTGGTATTTGGAACTATTTCCTATTTATTCAAAAGCCAGAAACTGACATAGTTAAATAATTTGGTGGCTAGCCGATTTTAAGGGAGGAATACAAAGTTCCGGCATTTGATTCTTAATTCAGTACGGCAACAAGGTAAGTTTTAGTAATACAAATCCTACTAGGATTTGGTTTTGTAGCCAAATAGGTCTTTGCTAAAGATTACTATGTTAACTGAATATAGGCATTAAAGATCTAAATCAGTAGATCGGTTTTCGGGATTTCAAGGACTTCGTTAAGTGAATCAGGTGTGTACCCCACACTAACTTTTAATACGATTATGGTAATATGTAATATATGCATGGTTATAAGAATATGAATATGGCTAAGGTACCGTGTTATGGTACAAAGTACTCAGGTACGTTTCCTACTCCCACTAGGATTATGAAATATTTTATTTATAACATGTGAAAATTTATAAGAATGTGAATTTAAGTATGATATGCATGATATGAATAATATGGGTCATTCGGGATATATGAGAGGGGAAGTGAATGTGATGACTACGGTCTCACTATCTCGAATGTGGTGACTTGGTCACATTATCCGAATGTGGTAACTTCGTTACATTATCTGAATCGGTGTCTCTTGACACAATTATATCTGGTGGCTATGCCACAAATTTTATATGGGCGATGAGCACGCCGATCGCAAATGATCGCTTTCGATGGTGTGTAGGCGATGGAGGGTCGGCTTAGTAGTCCCCACGGTGTGCGAGTTGAGTGCGGGGATGTGTAGCGGATGGCATCTAGGTTTTGGGTTCGGGTTGCATCATTATTGTTATCTCATTGTATGAATAAGTGTTTGATATGAACATGTATGCTCGATCTATTGAATTTTAGTGTTGGTTACACATTGAGTCTGTGACTCACCCTCGCTGTGGGAACACTTTTCGGTGATGAATGTTGATGGACCGGGACGGTAGATCTTGTGGTGGCCATGCTCAACTTGAAGTTTTATTCAATATGGATACTTTAATTTCATTTAAGTACTTTGAAATTTTATTTTGGGATTTTACTTGTTGTAATAAGGCCATAGTTACATTTCTTTACTTTTATTTTTAATTATTATGTTACTTAATTATTTTTGATTAAAGTTCAAGTAAAATTATTTCTTTAAAAATAAACCCTAAAATTGTTTTGTCACCTTAATTAATTGGATTTCTAAATAAAATAAATGGGTTTCCAATCTAAGCCCAACCCAAAACGATATTTTTCTAAAATTACACAAATTTTCTCTAAGTAACAAAGAACTTTGAAACCGGTTTACTTAAAGGAACATACGAGATCCTGTTCGTGCTCGTGGGCGGGTGTGGGGTGTTTCAGATTTGGTATCGAGCCAGCTTTAAAACTCTCTACTTTGTGGGCTAAGGCCCAAAACATTTTCAAATCGAGCCAAGTAAGTTTTTATAAAGTATGTTACGAAATAAACAGGTTTTCTGGCATGGCACCTAAGTCTCCGAGCCGCAGTCCACCAGGTAAGTACCCCTAACTATTTGTGTGATTATGTGATTTATGAATTATGGAAGGGTAGAAAAGGCATGGAACGTAGAATAGCATGATAGGAACTTGAACCTTAGGACTAGTCTACTCAAACACAAATACATAAGACTTAATGCACTAAACAAACCTATGGCTAAGTCACTGAGTTAGGGTGTGGTAACCCCTGTGCGCATGTCTAGGATTGGATCCGGGAGAGCCTGGTATTTAAGCAGTCCTAGTGGCTCACCTTCTCTTCGCAAGAATCCTACCTGGTGCGTAGCTTCGGTTCACCCTAACTCAGAGGGCTCAGTGGTGTGGCAACCTCTGTGCGCATGTCTAGGAATGGTTTCGGTGGGAGCTTGGTATTTAAGCAAATCAGTGACTCACCTCCTCTCCACTCAAATCCTGCCTGGTGTGTAGCTTTGGTTCACCCTGACCAAGAGGGCTCGGTCATAGGCTAAACATAATGACTAAAACCCAAAAGGGAACTAGCCATGTTTTTTATTAAAAAAAAAAAGAAAACAACAAAACCCTAGTTTTTCAAAACTCTTAAAATTACTCTTTTAAATTTTTGAAAACTATCTTTACAAAATTTCCCGAAAAATTTTTGATTTGGGAAAATTACAAAAATGCCCTTAGTGGTAAAATTACCAAAATGCCCTTGGTTTATCAAATGTCCAACTACTCAACAGTTTTACCAAAATTCCATTATTTTATAAACATACAAAAACCCTAATTTGCGAACCATCAAAAATACCTTAATTTTGGAAAATTTTACAAAATTGCCCCTAACTTACAAAATGACCAAAATGACCCTGGTTTCCAAAATTTTTGCAGCATCACCATTTGAAAAGTTAAACTCTCAAAAAGAACCCTCAAAGTTTTACAACTTTGAAAATATCCCTGATTTATTAGATTTTACAAATTTACCCTGGTTTTTGAAAAAAATTACCGAAATACCCCTAAGGTCTAAAATTACCGAAATACCCTGGATTTCAAAATTTTTTTCCAAAATACCCCAGGAACTTACAATTACTAAAATACTTTTTGACGAAATCACCAAGGATCTTTTTCTTTTAAAAAATTACGAAAAATGCCCCTGTAGGACAAATTACGAAAATACCCCTGGGTAGTGGAAAAAAAACAGTAACGATGAAAACTACAACGTTTCTCTGAATGAACAAAAGTTCATACTTGTTTGATGGATGAATGAATGAATGGAAAGACTGTGTGTTTGTATGAATACGAAAGAACCACTCTTAAATCTTTTTTCATAAAACTCCTTCGCGGGTAAATAAGTGGAACAATTACTAATTCATAAAACTTCTTAATCAGATCTCGACGTTAGAAAATGAGCTCTAGAGAACGTGATCGTCGTGGACGAGGTAGAGAAAGGATGACCGTGTCAGAACCCGTTAGATCGGGTCAAGGAGCTGACAACGAGATACCACCGCCACCACCACCCCCAGCTGTTGGTGTTGAGCAACCAGCTCAGACGGGGGAAGATCTTTGTGTCGCAGTCGTGTCTTTGCGAGTTTTAGAATTGGTGGCTGGTGCAGGTGAAAATTCAGAAACACGTAAGTCTGTGCCTGAACGGCTCCGAGCTAATGGAACTGAAATGTTCCAAGGAGTATCTGGAGTGGCATCCAGTACAGCTGAGTACTGGTTGGAAGCAACGGAGCGCATCATGGATAAGCTTGATCTGACCCCTGAGGAAAAGTTGAAAGGGATGGTGGCACTATTACGCGATGAGGCGTATCAATGGTGGTTGATCGTTTCGGGATGGTGCCACAGTGAGGATCGACACAGGAGTATGTTAAGAAGCATTTCGAAGAAATATATGTGGGAACTAGGTATACTGATGAGCAAAGGAAGGCTTTTCCGGGGGCCGTTCAAGGGAGTAAGTCATTTGCTATTATGAAGTCAATTCTCGAGGTTGAGTCGCTATGCTCGGAGAAGCGAGTGGCAAAAGCGAGCATGAGCGCCGTGTCCGTTTGAAAGACAGACTACTAAGGGACGATCCGAGATCGCTGATAGATAGCACTGGACCGGAGTGGGAGTTCTCTGCTTTGGTAGAAAAGGCCAAGGTGGCCGAGGAATCAAGGATTCTACCAAGTAGGTCGTGGATAGAAATAAGCCCAAGAGAGGTTTTGGACCGCCTAGAAAGGTTCATAAGAGGCCTAGAGTTGATGGGTCGCGAAATCGATAAGTTCCGGGTGCAGGATTGCGATGATCGTCCTTGTGAGCATTGTGGAAAGAAGCACTTGGGAGTCTTTGGAAAAAACGGGGAGGATGTTTTGGTGTGGGTCCAAGGACCATATGCTCAAGGATTGTCCTAAGAAACCGATGAGAGTCGGCCGCGACTCGGAATGTTAGTCGGGCTAGTAGAGGTGGGCAGCAGACCTCAACGGGTCGTGGTTCGGAATGCAGAGGTAATGGTATCTTGCGAGGCCGTGGAGCATAGGGCCAGAGAGTCTTTGCTAATCTTTGAGGCAAGGCAACCGGTTTGGTTTATGCGGTTCGCGGAGGAGGATGGAGACGCTACCAAATGTTATAACTGGTACGTTCTTTATTTTTGACAAGCCCTATTTTGCTCTAATTGATGTGGGCTCGACCCATTCCTATGTTGCATGTAGTGTAATGGAAACACTAGGCCTAGACTCTGAACTCTCTGATAGACAGATGATTGTAGTAAGCCCATTAGGCCAAACTGTAGTGGTAGATAAGATCTTTTGGAATATACCCCTAGAGATTCAGGGAGTGAACTTTCGGGCTGACTTAATGGAGTTACCCTTCGGGGAGTTTGAATTTATACTTGGAATGGACTGGCTAGTAGGGCACCAAGCCGTGTTAGATTGTGCGGCTAAGCGAATAGAACTAAGGACCCCGGAGGATGAAGTAGTAGTAATGATTGGAGAAAGGAGGAGCTACTTGTCTAACGTAGTTTCGGCGCTGAAGGCTGAGGAAATGGTCAAGAAATGGTGCAAGGTGTTCTTAGCCTTCGTAAGTGCGTTGGGTGGAAAGGAAGAAGGTGTCAGTAGAGTTAGAACCGTAAGGGACTTTGAAGATGTTTTTCCGGAGGAATTACCGGGAATACCCCCAGATAGGGAGGTGGAATTTGGAATAGATTTACTACCGGGAACAGCTCATGTGTCAATCGCTCCATACCGAATGGCGCCAAAGGAGTTAATGGAGCTCAAGGCTCAAATTCAAGAGTTGTTGGATCGTGGGTTCATCCGACCCAGTGTTTCTCCATGGGGACCACCGGTCCTATTTGTGAAGAAGAAGGACGGAACTATGTGTATGTGCATAGATTACCGTCAGTTGAATAAGCTGACCATTAAGAACAAGTATCCTTTGCCAAGGATCGATGACTTGTTCGATCACCGAAAGAGGGAACGCAGTGATGTTTTCAAAGATCTACTTAAGGTCGGGATATCAGCAGTTGAAGGGAAGGAGGCTGATATCCATAAAACCGCTTTTAGGACAAGATATGACCACTTTGAGTTTGTGGTGATGCCGTTTAGGTTAACGAACGCTCCAACCGCGTTCATGGATATGATGAATCGGGTTTTCCAACCCTACTTGGATAGGTTCGTCGTTGTGTTCATCGACGATATCTTGGTGTACTCTAAGTCTGAAAAGGAGCATGATGAACATCTCCGAAGTTGTCTTTATAAATTAAGGGAGAAGAAGCTTTATGCCAAATTCAGCAAGTGTGAATTTTGGCTTAAGGAGGTGGCATTTTTAGAACATGTGGTATCCGCAGAGGGGATAAGAGTGGACCCTAGGAAGATCGAAGCAGTGTTGGATTGGAAACCACCTAGGTCCGTGGCTGAGATCTGAAGTTTCTTAGGTTTGGCAGGCTATTACAGAAGGTTTGTGGAAGGGTTCTCGTCGATAGCCGCGCCTTTGACAAAGTTGCTAAGAAAGGAAGTACCCTTTGAATGGACTAATAAGCAACAGGAGAGCTTTGAAAAGCTTAAGAAGGTGTTGACGGAAGCTCCAGTGTTAATTCAACCGGAGGCAGGAAAAGATTTTGTGGTGTACTATGACGCTTCGCATACGGGGTTAGGCTGTGTGCTAATGTAAGATGGTAAAGTGGTTGCTTATACGTCTCGGCAGTTAAGGCCTCATGAGGTTAACTACCCAACTCATGACTTGGAACTAGCAACAGTGGTCTTCGCCCTTAAGGTTTGAAGGCACTACCTTTATGGAGAAAGATTAGTTATCTACACAGACCACAAAAGTCTTAAGTACTTGTTGACTCAGAAGGAGTTGAACTTAAGGCAACGAAGGTAGGTGGAATTATTGAAGGACTACGATTGTTCGATAGAATATCATCCGGGCAAGGCGAATGTGGTAGCTGATGCCCTAAGTCGGAAGGTTGTGTAGGATCTAAGGCTTTGTTCGCTCACTTAAGTCTGTATGACGATGGAAGCCTGTCGGCAGAATTGCAAGTCAAGCCCAATGGCTGAAGGAGGTGAAAGAGGGACAGTTGGCTGATAAGGACCTAAGTGCTAAGTTACAGCAAGTCCAGAATGGAGAATTAAAGGATTATGGCGTCAATGATGAAGGAGTATTGTGCTACAAAGGAAAGGTCTGTATGCCGAGGGACAAGGAGTTGAGACAAAGGATTCTTTGGGAAGCGCATGGTAGCCCTTATGCTATGCATCCCGGAGGTATTAAGCTGTATAGAGATCTAAGGGAACAATTTTGGTGGTCTGATCTTAAACGAGAAGTGACTAAATTTGTGGGGAAATGTTTGACGTGTCAGCAAATTAAGGCTGAACACCAAGTCCCATCGGGATTGCTTCAACCGATCGAAATTCCACAATGGAAGTGGGAGAGAATTACCATGGACTTCGTTAGTGGGCTTCCCCTTACGCCTACTAAGAAGGACTCGGTATGGGTGATAGTGGACCGTTTGACCAAGTCCGCGTACTTTATTCCAGTAAGAGTTGATTATTCTCTTCAGAAATTGGCTAAGTTATATGTGGCGGAAATCGTGAGGTTACATGGAGTACCGGTATCAATCATATCCGATAGAGACCCAAGGTTTACGTCTCGATTTTGGAAGGCACTTCATCAAGCTTTAGGCACTAAGTTGGACTTCACTACAGTTTTTCATCTACAATCAGACGGGCAGTCTGAACGGGTTATACAAGTGTTGGAGGATATGCTGAGAGGCTGTGTGAAGAATTTCCGAGGAAGTTGGGAAGATTACTTGCCTTTAGCTGAGTTCGCTTACAGCAATAGCTATCAGGCTAGCATTCGGATGGCACCATATGAAGCATTGTATGGTCGGAAGTGTAGAACACCTACTTGTTGGACTGAGTTAGGAGAACGTCGAGTGTTGGGACTGGAGTTAGTGGCAGAAACTGAAGAGATGGTTGAGATAATTCGGGCAAGATTGAAGGAAGCCTCTGATAGGCAGAAGTCGTACGCAGACCTTAAGCGGAAGGAAATAGAGTTTGAAGTGGGAGACCAAGTGTTTCTAAAAGTCTCGCCTTGGAAGAAGGTAATGAGGTTTGGGCGCAAAGGGAAGTTAAGCCCAAGGTTTATAGGGCCCTATCAAGTACTGAAGCGAGTTGGGCCAGTGGCATACCAATTGGAGTTGCCACCAGAGTTGCAGCAGATGCACGACGTATTCCATGTATCCATGCTACGTCACTACCGATCAGATTCGTCTCATGTGGTACCTGTTGAAGAGGTGGAGCTAAGGCCAGACTTATCCTACGAGGAAAAGCCGATTCGGATCTTGGAACATGATGTGAAAGTACTACGAAGGAAGTCAGTTCCTCTAGTCAAAGTGTTATGGCGCAATCATGGATCGGAAAAAGCTTCGTGGGAGTCAGAAGAGACAATGCGACGACAATACCCTCAATTATTTTAGTTAGAAAATTTCGAGGACGAAATTATTTTAAGGGGGTAAAACTGTAACATCCTGGAAAGGGCCTATGCATTTCGGTTTAATTGTACGAAATGACATGTCTTAAGTACTATGAATAAATTTTTAATATTTTTGGAAACTCGGAAATGTATGAAAATGAAATGGAAATGAACATTTTTGGAAACCTAGAAATGCATGGAAATGAACATTTTTGGAAAACCTGGAAATGCATGGACATGAACATTTTTGGAATCCTGGAAATGTATGGACATGAACATTTTTGGAAACCTGGAAATGTAAGGAAATGATTCAAAAATGTAAAGTACACATTTCTGCAAACTTGGAAATGTAAGGAAATGGCAAGTTTACAGAGTCGATCGAAAATTTTTGGAAACTTAGAAATGACCTAGAAATGTCGAGTCTTAAGGTTTAAAAGAGGAAATAAAGGCAAGGTGGCCTTAAAAGAAAAAGTTTGTGAAATTTGACACACAAACAGCTTGGAAAAGTGGCTTGAAGATGCCACTTGGGCCTATAGAAATGGCGCCATATGCAAGAGGAATAGGCACAGGTTCGAGTCACTTGGGAAGCAAATAAAGGAGGTTTTATTTTTGCTTCCAGATCGAGGTGAGACGACGAAAGCCTTCTAGAAAGGAGATGTTTTATTTTCATAAATATTCGATTAAAAAGGTGATAAATAAAGGATTTTTAAATTGGATTATTTAGAAGAGATAAATATTGGATTAAACTCTTTTATTTATGATAATTAAAAGATAAAGTTATCAGATAGAGGAGTGGTGGCCAAGTAAGGGACTCCTTAGATGATAATTTCTGGCTATAAAAGGAAGGAAGGAGGGCTACTTATCAATTTTTGCTTCCTCCTCTTCTCTGCTGAATTCTTAGTGCTATCCTCTCTTCTTTTCTTTCTTTTATTTTGTCAAGCCGAAATCTGTCAAGTATTCACTTAGTCTCTAGCTGAATCTCTGAAGTGGTGTCAGGAAGGAGTTGTCGATTTCTCCAAGTAAGGGTAAGATCTAGACTCGGTTTCCATTCTTTTCTTTTTAAGCTGTCGAAATTTGGAGACTAATCTCTCATATTGTATTTTGGCCAAAATATGAAGAACTCTTTTCGGATCCGTCTCAAGTCGATTGTAGGAAGGATTTTCGGGATTTAAGGCATCAAGGTAAGACAATAAAGTGATATTCGGCCATAGGCCATAAGTATGATTTCAAGTTAGACTAAAATCTAACATATGTGTATAGATATTTCGACAGCATTAAGGAAGCAAGGATCAAATTCGAGAATTTTTAGAATCCACAAGGCAAGTATTCGGCCAAGGTTTATATTTTTGGTATTTGGAACTATTTCCTATTTATTCAAAGGTCAGAAACTGACATAGTTAAATAATTTGGTGGCTAGCCGATTTTAAAGGAGGAATACAAAGTTCCGGCATTTGATTCTTAATTCAGTACGGCAACAAGGTAAGTTTTAGTAATACAAATCCTACTAGGATTTGGTTTTATAGCCAAATAGGTCTTTGCTAAAGATTACTATGTTAACTGAATATAGGCATTAAAGATCTAAATCAGTAGATCGGTTTTCGGGATTTCAAGGACTTCGTTAAGCGAATCAGGTGTGTACCCCACACTAACTTTTAATACGATTATGGTAATATGTAATATATGCATGGTTATAAGAATATGAATATGGCTAAGGTACCGTGTTATGGTACAAAGTACTCAGGTACGTTTCCTACTCCCACTAGGATTATGAAATATGTTATTTATAACATGTGAAAATTTATAAGAATGTGAATTTAAGTATGATATGCATGATATGAATAATATGGGTCATTCGGGATATATGAGAAAGGGGAAGTGAATGTGATGACTACGGTCTCACTATCTGAATGTGGTGACTTCGGTCACATTATCTGAATGTGGTAACTTCGGTTACATTATCTGAATCTGGTGTCTCTTGACACAATTATATCTGGTGGTTATGCCACAAATTTTATATGGGCGATGAGCACGTCGACTGCAGCGATTGCCTTCGATGGTGTGTAGCGGATGGAGGGTCGACTTAGTAGTCCCCACGGTGTGCAGGTTGGTACGGGGATGTGTAGCGGATGGCATCTAGGTTTTGGGTTCGGGTTGCATCATTATTATTATCTGTTGTATGAATAAGTGTTTGATATGAACATGTATGCCTGATCTATTGAATTTTAGTGTTGGTTACACATTGAGTCTATTGACTCACCCCGTTGTGGGAACACTTTTCAGGTGATGAACAGTGATGGACCGGGACGGTAGATCTTGTGGTGGCCATGCTCAACTTGAAGTTTTATTCAATATGGATACTTTAATTTCATTTAAGTACTTTGAAATTTTATTTTGGGATTTTATTTGTTGTAATAAGGCCATAGTTACATTTCTTTACTTTTATTTTTTAATTATTATGTTACGAATTATTTTTGATTAAAGTTTAAGTAAAATTATTTCTTTAAAAATAAACCCTAAAATTGTTTTGTCACCTTAATTAATTGGATTTCTAAATAAAATAAATGGGTTTCCAATCTAAGCCCAACCCAAAACGATATTTTTCTAAAATTACACAAATTTTCTCTAAGTAACAAAGAACTTTGAAACCGGTTTACTTAAGGAACATACCAGATCCGGTTCAGGCTCGTGCACTGGGTGTGGGGTGTTTCACGATCAGTGTGAATACCATGTGGGTATCGTAGGGCACTCGATCGAAAACTGCACCTCATTCAAAAGGCTAGTCGAAAAGCTTATTAAGGCGGGTGTTGTGAAATTCGACGACGCACCAGGTGTGGGAAATTCGTTACCTAGTCATACCGAGAAAGGGGTAAACGCGATAGTCGAGTACATGGGGAGGAGAATCAAACGAGATATTGCCGAAATAAGAACCCCATTAAGGGAGGTTTGGAAAGAAATGCAGAAAATAGGGTTAGTTTTGCAGGAGTTGGGGAGCAAATCCCGAAATGCAAGGAACTACTGTGAGTTCCACAATAAGAAGGACCATGAGATCCAGCAATGTAGTGAATTCAGGACCCTAGTGCAAGAGTTAATGGATAACAAAGAGATAGAGTTCTTTGACTCTTCTGAAGGAGAAAACGTGTGCACCGTAGGAGGAGAGTAGGTAGAGAAGGACTCTGAGATCAAATGGGGATCAATGACTTTTCCCTATATATCCAATACATTCGTATCAGAAGGAATTATCCATCTGGGACCGGTGAATATAAATGAAGAAATGACTGAAGATATAATGAGAGCTTTGAGCATCAATGCCATGTTTGAAGAGAGTCCGAAGGAAGAAAACTTAGCGGGTATTCACCCCTATGAGCCTAGAAGTGTTCTGAACAACTGGACTGTGAAGGAAACTCCTGTAGGTTTTAGAGCTAACACAGAGTAATATTCAAAACATACTTGTTGTTTTAAGCCTAGAAAGAATAAGAATCTTTTGTGAAATAGGCTCATGTTCAAACATCTTTATTTTCAATAAAAAATGCATTCTTGTGTTTCATGCCGAGCAAATATTTTTTTTTCATTTTTTCCATGTCATACTATACATTCTTTTGTTCTTTGGAATGTTCTTTCATTCTTCATTCATGATCATAGATAATCATCCTTAAAATCTTTTATTCTTTGGAATTTGCCTTCGCACCTACAATAGGTACCCAGATATCACGACATGAGCAACGTTGTTACTGACTCCCTTGTGAGTGAGATATGGGTCTAAAAGGATCTGAAAATTTTAGAAGATGACAGAGATTGTAACTTATCTTTTAATTTGTTAAAAATGGTAGAACAAGATAAAAATAAACTCTACCGTACAAAGGGTTAGTGGACATTGCGAGTCTAAGAAAGGAGTGAAGATCGAAGCCTAGCTCACACAAAAACAAAGCGAGACGTCATTGAGTTATTTCAAGAATTCAAAAATGTCTTTGCATGATCGCATCAACATACGCCTAGGGGTGAGGATGCTGTAGAGTGTTCAGAAAGGCACATGCTAATAGTTTTCCGATAGCCAGGCCGATTATAAGGTTTGGGTACTGCTGGTCTACCATGAAAGGGAGATTACATCAGTTATGTTCGTAAATGCCAAATTAGGGAAGAGAAGACTTATGTGCTTCCTCCATTTTTTTCCTATACGTGCTGCATAGATGTTACAGGGACGATCTCGTCAAAAGCATCTAGTCGACACCAATTCATCTTCGTGATTGTCAACTACTTTACTAGGAGGGTAAAGGTCGGTTTATATGCCAAAGTTACAAAGTCAACAGTCATTAAATTCAATTTCAATTTCAATCTCAAATTCGAATTCGAAAAAAAAAGAAGAAGAAGAAGAAACCATCCAAAAAGATTTTGAAAGATGATTGAGACTTGTAAAGATTGGCATAGAGAAGTTACCATTTACCCTCTATGCTTCTCAAATGTTAGCCAGGACCTTCGTCGGGGCAACACCTTTCTCATTGGTTTATGGAAGGAAAGCAATTTTTGGAAGTTGAGGTCCTTTTTCTCCGAGCTTCGATTGAATTAAGAATTGGATGAAGTATAACGCCTCCAGTAAGCTGGACTAAAAATATTCATCATGGTCTAATGCACCAAAAACGGATAATACAAGCTTATGATAAAAGGTTCGCCCAAAAGAATTTCATGATAGTAAAAAAGATCATTCTCATGTAAAAGGGGACTTCAGAGAAAAGTGGGTGCCGAATTGGGAAGGACCTTATGTTGTAAGAAAGGCCTTTCCCGGAAGAGCATTGGTGTTTGCCAAGAGAGTTAGCCAAACCCAATTAATGCGGACTCAGTCAAGAAGTACTTCGATTAAAAAGAAAAACGGGCAGAGGCGAAAACCCGTAAAGGGTGTCTTGAGTTCAAAAAAAAAACGGAGAGGCCAAGGTGAAAACCCGCAAAGGGCGCTTTGAGACCAAAGGGGCTTTGAGTCGAAAACCCAAAAAGGGCGGCTCAAATTGTGATAGGACATACAATAGTTTTGCTACGCTTGAATTAACAATGAGGAAGTATGTTACGTCTTGGGGCATCGACAAAGTACTTCGGATCCCCTAAACACATATTGAGCTTAAAATGGTCCTCAAGAAGTTTGAACAGAGAAGCTCAGGTTGCGATATCTGGGGCACCTAGTTTTCATTTTACCTATTCTGAATTTGTCATCTTTAATTATTTTATTTTACACTACCAATAAATTTCCTTCTTGATTGCATTTGCTATCTTTGCTTAACTTGTTTGTTTCGAGCAATGCTCCTAATTAATTTCCTTCTTGTCCATGGTTATGATCTTTTTCAAGCATTTTGCATTGAAATAATGACTAGTGGACTAATAACACTTTCACAAAGGAAGTTTTGCATATTACTCTGAAAGCCTCTAAATAATACAAGAATCTGGAACAGGACAATTATTTAGAGCTCATCAGGCTTAAAGGTCTCGGAGCACTTAAGATAAGAATCTAAGCAGTAACGACATCTTCAGATTCTCTGTTAGAAGTTCAACTGAACGAGAAAACATACGTGAGGGATATCACCTTAACAAATAGCGAGTAATGATAGCCCAAAAGTTAAAAAATAGAATCATTCTTATTTTGCATTCATTCATAATACATTGGTTAGGAGCATTTTTCAATCATGACATCCTAATCAATTGGCATAAGCATAGACCCCAAGAAATCAATTCTACAGGTAGGTTCCCTAGAGGACAATGTAGCAAAATTGATTAAACTTACAGAAGTTGGCGATTCTTATCTCCATGTATCGGCAATGGAGCAGATTTAGGTTAATAGCCTTATCTCCTTGAGCAGGAGCGGAGCAGACTGAAGATTATAGCCTTATCTCCATTGAGCAAGAGCAGAGCAGTCTAAAGATTATAGCCTTATCTCCACTGAGCAAGAGTGGAGAACTAAAGATAGTAGATCTTATCTCCACTGAGTAGGAGTGGAGCAGATCAAAAAATAGCAAGTCTTATCTCCATGTATCGGCAATGGAGCAGACTGAAGATAGTAGATCTTATCTCCACTGAGCAGGAGTGGAGCAGATCGAAAATAGTAAGTCTTATCTCCATGTATCGGCAATGGAGCAAACTGAAGATAGCAGATCTTATCTCCACTGAGCAGGAGTGGAGCAGATCGAAGATAGCAAGTCTTATCTCCATGTATCGGCAATGGAGCAGACTGAAGATAGCAGATCTTATCTCCACTGAGCAGGAGTGGAGCAGATCGAGGATAGCAAGTCTTATCTCCATGTATCGGCAATGGAGCAGACTGAAGATTGTAGGTCTGGTCCCCTCGAGATAGCAGTGGGGCGGATCGAAAATGGCGAATCTTATCTCCATGTATCAGCAATGGAGTAGATTGAAGATGGTGAGCCTTAATCCCCTAAGCAGTAAGGTAATGGGCTGAAAATTACAGACCTTACCTCCCTAAGCAGTAGTGGAGTAGATCGATGACGATGAGCCTTAATCCCCTAAGCAGTAGGGTAACAGGCTGAAAATTACAGATCTTATCTCCCTAAACAGTAATGGAGCAGATCGAAAAAAAATTCCTATACCCCTGAAGATGCAGTGGATGGAATTAAGCTACAAGAAACCGAGACTCAGCAAGACAGGGTAAACTTGGTCCTCTTAAAATCTTTGCTCTGTTCTCGTCACACGATAACGAGAAAAGATGGGCAGCTATAGAGCCCAAATTATGCCCGGGCCCAGTACTAATTAAACCAAAACCAGAAAAAATAAAATAAAAGTCCAAAGTTAAAAAACAGTCCAATAAACAGTCCAAAATACAAAACCCAATAAAATTAACAAATTAACCTAAGCCCACTAGACCCAAAAAAAAAAGCAAAGCAGAAACCCTAGCAGTAATTTGGGTGCCGCCGCTAGCAGCCTTCGCAGCCACGTCGTCCGCCCCTCCGCATCGTGCGTGCCTCCAACGCTCATGTGAAGAGCCCTTCTCCACCACAACGCTTGTACATGTAAACAAGCACAAACAGTTGTAAAAAAGGCTATAAAATGCCGAAATAAAAACATTGTAAAGGGCTTTTTTTTTTTGAATAAGAGAGAAGCAATACACCAGATTTCTACAAATACAAACACAGTGAACATAAAAAGAGACTTGCGCATAGATTGAAATAGGAAATCAGTGAAAAATCAAGGTGATTATTGTTCTGCCTTTCGATTTTCAAACCTCGTTTTGCTTTTCCCTTTACTTTGTCCTTGCATGCGAAAATAAAAAGGGAGGGTCTTAAAAAACCCTTTCCATTTTCACAGATTTATCACTTGTTTTCAAAAGTAAAATAAAGATTTTTTTTAAAAGATTGAAAAGATCTTACCATGTTTCCTCCGGCCGCCGCTATCAGTGCGCGAGTGGGGGACTTGCTGCAAAGAGAGGCTTGCCCTAGCAGAGAAAAGATGGGGTTCCATTTTGGGGGTTTTGTGGTTTTGGTAAAATGAGTTAGCAAAAGCAAAAAAAAGGGGGGAGTTTAAACGTTATTTTTTTCTAATTACTTTTATATTTTAATTTTTTCTTTTTTGAACTCACCTTATTATTATACTTTTGTTATTAATGCTATGGTGTACTGAATTTTTTTTATATACACGTACATACTATTATTATATCTAGTACTGTCATTTTATCATTAATATTATTCTTATTTTTCCTATCACTTTCATTATTTTATTAATATTATTACATTTACTGTTAGTATTACTATGGTTGTGTTATTATTAATACTTTAGTTTGCTTTAACTTTGTTTTTACTATTGTATATTCTATTATTACTATATCTATTACCGTTATTTTTATTTTATCACCATTAATATTATTATTTTACTATTACAGTTATTTATTTTGATATTACTACTATTATTTTTCTTTTATTCTACTATTTTATTTACAACTAACTTTATTATTATTGTTATGTTTGTTATTGATATTACTTTTATTTTCCCTATTGCTACTACTATTATTAAATTTAATACTATTATTATTTGATTATTAGTGTTTTACTAGTACTACTATTGTTTTTATTATTAACGTTTTATTTCATTTTTTTTCCCACACTATTATCTCACATATATATATTATTATTGCCATACTATATTTATTATTATATTTATTATATGGTGCTTTTAATTAAAAAGCGATACTCTTATACTTATTTATATATAGACTTTATTTCTTTTGAACATTTTATATATTTAGTTTATTCCAATTTTTACATGCATTTTATATATTATTACTTTATACATTTGTTTACAATAAGTTTTTGCCTCACGTACGTTGTTTATTTAGATTGATATGGTTTTTTTTCCCGTGTCGTTTTAGTACCATGTATTTTTATTTTAGGCTCGATATTATGTCTGTGTGGTTCTTATTTATACACTAGGGTTTAAATCCCAACGTTTTGGCCGATTTGGTCCTTTCGCTTTTATCCCGAACGGGTTGAATAAATGCATTCTCGGTCAATTTCATAATCGCCTATTTAAAGGTTTTTTTTTTTTAAACAAGGCAATGTTTCGTGTTTGGAAGTTCGAGGAGTCGTGCCCAATTGTGCTAGGTTTCGATTTTCCGTTCGTCCAAATGACTAAATATCCTTTAAAGATTTTGATCGCATTTTCTTAAATAAGGCAATATTTCATGTTTGGAAATTCGAGGAATCGTGCCCAATCGTGCTGGGTTTCGATTTTTTAGTTTGGCCGAATAGTGGAATAACCTTTTTAAATTGCAATGCATGAATTTTGGAAATCATGAAATGATCTTGGTATCGAGGGTTTGAAACATCGTGCCCTATCGTGCTGGATGTGGTATTTCATCATTTCGGAACAAGAGAATTTCGATATCCAATTCGAATTATCCAAACATTTTCTAAAGGACTCATATTTTGAAATATCTTCCAATTTTCGATATTAGGAAATTAATCAATCAATAAGGTACAAATTTTGAGGTGCGTAACTGACTCCCGGACCCATTTTCTTAAAATCCGTAAACCAAATGTTTTATAAGGTGATCCAATCACACTTCAAAAAAGATTGGTGGCGACTCCATTTTTTCTTTTTAAAGTCGGCCCGTTTTCTAAACACAAAAATAGTTTCGACACTAATAAATAAAATTCACCTCTAAAAATAGCTGCTTTATTTTTATTATTTTCTCAGTTAGAACAAAATGTCTCAGTTAGAACAAAATGGGACCAAAAATACCACTTCTGACAGCAAACATACATGAAACTTTGTTCCTCTTTTGGCTATACATGTCTATTTGTATATTTTTCTGTAAATATCTTCCATCTTTAATTTAATAATCTCTTTTTTAGTACGTGGCTTATTTGCTAAGTCGTGCAATAATTTTACGTTTTTAATCGATTTTTTATTTTATTTAATGTTGATCAGTTTTCGTATCATGTCCCCTAATATTTAACACTACTTTTCCTCGTACGTTAATCTTATAGATATCTTAACAAAGAAACAAATTAATGGTGTAATAATGATAAACTAAGTGTGTGATTAATTTATTAAAAAAACAGTGTATTTTTTTAAAATGTTGACTTTATTATATTTTACAAAATTAAGAGTACAAATGAGATTTAAAACAGAAAAAAAAATAATCGTCGTTTTACACAAATCAAATTATTATTTTATCATTTATTGATCAGTTAATACTAATAAATATACTAAAACTTATACGTTTTAATTTTTTGTAAAAAAATAAAAATAGTGACGATTAATTCGTCCAATGATTTGAATATTCATCTAAGTTGAATTTGAAATAAAATATTTGCGAGTTTAAATAACTATTAGAAAGTATAATTAAATGATTAAAAATTGAAACATATAATATAAAAAATAGTGAAACAACCTTGTAAACTGGAGACACACCAAGCATGAAGATATCTACTTGTTAGAAAGAAGTCTGGAAGTAATCTGCTCCTTATGTTGACGGGAATTGAAATCTATAGAGATGCCGTTAAGGAGGCGAGAATGTTTTATTGTTTTATACAACGGCGGCATGTACTTTGTGAAAATACACAATTCCATTTTTTTTTATACATATTAGGAATTTTATTTTACTTTGAAAATTATGTATTTAAAATATATGAGTATGTTTTAAATATATATATAATAATTAATTAATTATACAATAGAGTCGGGTAATATAATATACGTAATAAAATTAAAATATATAACATATTTTAAGATAAAGTTTAATTTGGTTGAGTGGTAAAGTTAATGTTTTAATGACTTAAATGCTATGAGTTTTAATGTCCTAATTAGTACCTGATTGACTCGTAATATCAGCTCAATTAAATTTTAAATTTAAAGAAATTTATATGAGAAACAAATTATAAGTGGAAGGTATAGCCATAGCACTAGATCTTACGAGTAATCATCTTGTGATATAAGTGTGAATCTAAGGGAGTAAACAAGAGCTATGTCATCTATTGAATGAAAAAATTGTGACTCAGCCTCTTATGAGTGTTTAAATTTTGATAAAATTATATTTTATCTCCTAAAATAGAAAAAAAAAATCTATTCCTCTTTTAACATCACTTCAGTATAAAAAAAAAAAAACAAAATTGGTTTGTATAACATGTTTCATACTTCATAACTTCATTCATAGGTAAAATTGAGATTATTCATACTTTGAAGAATACTTGGAAAAAGGAAATATTGATAATCTTAATGATACAAAATCAAATTTAGATTACAATAATGAAGAACTCAGTTAAAAACTAACAAATGATAGAGAATATCTCAACAAATATGGAATCTAGATCAATTAGATAAAATTGCATACAAATTTTTTTGTTTGTTTGTTATTTTTAATAGTACTTGTATTATTGACTACTTTGTTAGACTAACATATTATATATGATAATCTGATTTTGATTTTTATCACTTGTTTAGAAATTTTTTATTGTATTTATTTTTTATAGTAATTAAATTTTTTTAAAGTATAAATGATATAACTGTATAATTACAATTTGTACTCCAAAACATGACAGGAGAAATTATGATGTAATTATATTTTATGAGCCAAACGTATTTAGAGAATCACAATTATTTGTAACTACAAGAAAATGTAATTATTACTCTAATAATTATATTTGTATCTAGTTTTCATGTTCTGCCTAAATACACCCTAAATTTTTTTTATTGTGTTGGATTTGAAATACAATTTAATTAATAGATTATTCAAATGATTTTTTGAATATATTTATATAAATAGATTCATTAAACCAAACCAAGAATAAAATGTTTCCTTTGACAAGTTCTATTTGGGTACTCTCATCAAAACCAAGAATTCCTTTTCTTTTTTTTTTTATCAAAAAAATTATATGAAAAGGACTAAAATACCTTATGGCTTTCAAGTGCCATCTTACTAACTAGTAATTATATTTGATATCATTATAAAATAAATGGGATTTAATCATGTTAATAAGAATAAATATCATTAGATACTAAATGTTTTTTTAATAAAAAACCAAAATTAGAAAACAAGGAAAGTTTTTACTTATTTTATTATATTCAAAATTTTGCTCTTTAAAAAAAAAAAAATTAGTCTAAACCAGTTTTTTTACTGCTTTTTTGCTGTTTTTTTTATTGTTTTGTTGTTATTTTTTTACTACTTTCTTACCATTTCATTATTTTGTTGTTATCGTTTAGATATTGTATAACTCTTATTTTATTGTTAATTTTGTTACTATTTTAGAGGTATTTGCTTATTAAGTTGCAGCTATCTATCTTAGTGTTATTTAAATATATATATTATTTTTTAATTTATTGGGAAACATTTATTGTAATTTTTTTAATATTTTTGATGTATTATATATATTTTAAAAATTATACAAAAAATAATACAGGCGGATTGAACTAGACCCCGATTTTAGTATTTTTATCCAGGTTAACTTGGACAAAACTTTAAGCCCATTTTTGAGTCGAATCCAAACCTAACAAATGAACCTAAAATTTTAATTGGGCCAGACCCAAACTCAATCCAACTCATAGACAACTCGAGATTCAAATAATTCACAATATCAACTTAATTATTTATTTATAATCAATGCTCTTATTCATGGAAGCCTTTAAAGAAGACATTAGCGAGACATGGGAATTATAAATTTATCACATTAAATTTTGCATCAAAAGGTTAATTAAATGACGATATAATGCAATTACTATTAGTGAATCATATTAGAAAAACAACTTGTTAGGTTAAGAAAAAGTTACAGATTTTCCAACTTTTAAAAAAAATATATATATTTTCTAATTTGAAAAATATCTATTTATTCTTGAAGTTTGATAGAAAAAAAAAAAAACATAAACGGTTAACTTTGAAATCAACTCATTAAACACTTTTATTTAAATAAATTAATTAAAAGGTTTTATTGGTAAATAAATTGATTAATAAAAGCATAAATTGATAAAAAAAAAAGAAAAATCTAGAATTGATTGAAAATAAACTTATAACAATTAATTTGTAAAGTACATTTTATCTCTTTAAAAATATTACTAATGTTAGAAGCTAATCATACTTCAACAAAATCATTTATCTTATTTTTGTATATTTACTTTTTTTAAAAAATATAATAATATTCATATTACATATTTTATAATTAATTTTTAACTCATGTATTTTCAATAGTTCAAATTTTTTCAAAAATATTTATCTAAATAATAAAATTAGAAATATTATTTTAATATGATATATTAATGCTAATATTTTCAAAAAGGTTGGGAAAATATGAATATAAGAAATTAGATTTTAGGATTTTAACCACATACAACATCCGGCTTAATCAATAATAAAAGGATCTTATGGGCTGAATTGTTCATGATTGGTGTGAATAGTAAATAAAAATCGTATTTTGACTAAACGCGAAAAGTCGGATTCTTTCTTCTCAAATTTCAATTTTCATGGTTTAATTCTTTAAACAACAGAGCTATATTTTTATGGTGATTGGATTACACTCCACAGTAATAAAATATTTGCTTACCCAAAACGTCACAATCCATTAGATGTAAAGATTTTTCTCTTTTTACTATTAAAAAGATTAAATTTTCTTATTTTTTTCAGAGTCATGAAATCTAATGCATATATAAAAATTAGACGCCTTAAATTAATATTGTTTTGTATTTATCCCGGTCTGTTTTTGCTGGTTCTTTCTAGAAAGTGTAGAGAAACAGTTAGTTGTGTTCATAAATATGATATTTTCTCTCTTCCCCCTTTTTCCCTTATCTAGTGTAGTTTGGTTGTGCTCTGCTTTTGTTTCCCGGGAAAAAAGTTCAATTTTTCTTTTTAATTTCTGTTAAAGAAGTCCTCTTGATCCTAGTGAAAGGATCCAAACCAACAAATCTTTTATCAGAAATCATGGGTCTCTGTTGAAACAAATAAAAAGAAAAAACCTTGAAAAAAAAAATTCTGGCTTCTGTCATTAAAATAAGCTTTTTTCTGGTTTTCCGTTATTTTGTCTTGTTTTTGTTTCTTGGTGTGGGATATGAGTGTTTTCAACTTTGCCTAGTGGGTTTTTGGATTGAACTTTAAGAATTAAGTGTTGAACGGTCGTAAATTTTTGGCGAAGAGAGAAGAAACTTGTTTCTTCATTGTTGATCAAAGCAGAGCAGGCTTGAGTTTTCTTTAAGTTTGCAGGGAGAGAGTGGAATTCCCTTTTATTTTCACTGCTACTTGTTTAATTCTTAAGCTTTTCTTGTGGGGGGTGGTGGTGAGAAAGGGTCGTCCAAATCAACCGGTGACCGGAAAAGAGTTGAATTAGACAACATTGTCAACCACCAAGAAAGACTCGGTTGAATAGAGAGATAGGGAGAGAGATATTTGATGTTAAAATTCTCTTCCATTTCTGTTCCCTTAAATTTAGCTGTCCAAACGTGAGATATAGAATTTCTCTCGAGTCACAAATTTCCATCATATAACCAAATCGCGACAATCTCTCTCTTCCTCTCTCCTTGTTTCCCTCCCTCCCTAGTCTTTCCCATTCTACTCTCTTTCTCTTGTGTTTTTCTTGTGGTTCCTCTGTTTTCAGGGTTGAGATTGAGAGACCAAAAAAAAAAAAAAAAAAAAAAAAAAACCCAATCGCTCTCATCTCCGTCTCTTTGTTTTGGAATCATGATTTTTGAAACAGGGTCGACGCAATCAAACCTTGCCTGCTTCCTCCATTGCACTACCCCGACTGTCAAGTCCCATTTCCTTCCCAAGGTCACTCCTCTTTCCCATCTCTCTCTCTCTCTCTCTCTCTGTCATTCTTGTTGTTTATTTGATTATGGTTTCATGGTTGATTTGTTTATGTTGCAGAGTGAGATTAGGAACCTTAATCGATTATGGCACCCTTGGGAGAGAGAAAAGGTTGAATATTTCACGTTGGGTGATCTTTGGAATTGTTATGACGAATGGAGTGCGTACGGGGCTGGCGTTCCCATTGTTTTGAACAACGCCGAAACCTTAGTCCAATACTATGTTCCTTATCTCTCTGCCATCCAAATCTTTACCAGCAATTCTTCAGTCAACACCTTTAGGTAAATCAATCTTTTGGCAGTTGACATGATATTCGTGGCAAACATTGAGTATGCAATTGTGTTGTTTAACACCTTCAATCGATATTATTAGATTAGGCAAAGGGCAATTGTACAATTCTGGGGGTTTTGTAAATGTGATAAAAAATAAAATCTGGTTAGAATCTTTACAGGGAGGAGACTGAATCAGGTGATGGCGAGAGGGATTCTTTTAGTGATTCATTGAGTGATGAGAGCGAGAGTGACAAGTTATGGAGATGGGACGGATGCTCGTCGGAGGATGGCGGTTCCGAGCACGATAGCCTGTGGCATGTGAATAATAGATTGGGTTACCTTTACTTTCAGTATTTCGAGAGATCAACTCCTTATGGAAGAGTTCCACTCATGGATAAGGTACTTCTTTTTTTGCCTGATTCCTTGCTTTTGTTGGTTTTAGCCCTTACTTACACCCATCTTTTTTTTCTGATTGCATTGTCTTCTTTCTTTGATTCTCATTTTCTATGCTTTATATGGCTTTTTCCCAATTGTAAGATTGATAATGTAATGGCAATTGATTAGACTTAGAAAGAACAGCTATGGATTTTTCAGAATATAAGCATCTTATATAGACTGAAATAAAACTTTTGACCTTTGAATAGCAAAATTCCTTTGCTTTTATTTCTCTTTCTCTGCATATTGTTGTTTTTTCATGTCTCTTGTTATTTTGTCTACAATCATCTCTTTAAGGATATTATCAATATATATCTAATCCTTCATGAGCATAAATTCTTGCTTTTGTCGTGATATTGTTTTTTAAACTTTTACTCTTGTCACAAAGAAGAATAAGTTAATACCCTTTCGGTCTTTGTGGCTTTAAGTTTCGACACGATTGTGACGCGTTGCGGCACTCGCTTTTAACAGATTAATGGATTATCGAGAAGATGCCCCGGGTTGATGTCATTGAGGAGCGTAGATCTTTCCCCAGCTAGTTGGATGGCTGTTTACTGGTTTTTTTCCGTCTCTTCCTCTCTTTTCTGATAGAATCTCTGATTTTGCATATTATGTAGTTTTAAATTATTGACAAAGGATTATTGTTTGATGTTGATGATATCAGGTACCCAATTTATCATATTCCCATGGGAAGGACCATAAAAGACTTGTCCACATGCTTCCTCACATACCACACTCTATCTTCTTCTTTCCAAGGTTCTCTTTCTTTCAGCTTTTGTGTTATGTTGATTTGCTTGGTTCCAAGATACTTATACATGTAATGGTTGTTTTGCAGATATGGACCTGGAAGATGACATTGAGAATCCTGAAAGGAAGCGAAAGGAAGGAGAAGGCATCTCTCTTCCACCATTTGGCTTGGCCACTTACAAGATGCAAGGAAACGTGTGGGTCTCGGGTAATTCTGGGCGGGACCAAGAGAGGCTGGTGTCGCTTTTAAGCGTGGCAGATTCGTGGCTAAAGCAACTTAGAGTCCAGCACCATGACTTCAATTACTTCACGGGGATTCGACGTGGCTAAACACATAATTGCTTGCTGTAGATTTCTCTTGAGAACCCCATGGAAGTGACTGATCACTAATTATCAAAAAAAAAAAAAGTTAAAAAAAAAAAAGAGAGCCTCTTTTTGGGTTTTAAGAATTTTTGGTTTTGTGCTTGGGAGTAATAGTGAGGATTGTGATTGGCACTTGTTATCAAAACCCTTTTGACGGTTCGCTCTGAGGCCAGCCTTGACAGGAACTTTCAGCAGAGGGTATGTGAGTTGAGTTTACCCTCTTTATGTTTGTGGGCTTTTATTGTAAAGAAATGGGTGAGGGTCTAAGAGGGTACAAAAGTGGGGCTCTGAAACTTTAGAAACTCTTTGGGTTTTGTATGATATATGTTTCTCTTGACCTTAATTATAGAGCTAATAGAGATGTGGAAAAAAAATGGCCCCCCACAGTTTCATAAAAAAATTTCCCCCATCATTATTCATATTGGGTACCTGTAGAAATAAAGCAAAACCAATGAACAGTACGTCCTTTTCACAAATAAATATTCACCGCAAATAAAATATATATGCAAATCAAAAGCAAGTGAGAGAAAAATGTTGACTTGAGAGACATTAGACACTTTGGTACGGATTTCATGCTTGACATTGCATGCTAGGCTGGGTTGGGCAGACACAGAACATGAAGAAAAGTAGAAATCTAGCAATGGTGGGACCTGAGGTCTTTGATATTAATGCCACCACTTGTATCGGTATTCAATTTACATATTTATTGGTTCGGCTATCTCGCTCTAATTTCCCCGTCACTATGTCATTGCCCAGCTGGTTTTCTTTTTGTCATTCCAACATTTTATCAAGCATATGGTGCAACTGGTTAACAACAGAACAGCACCTATTTGATTCATGGATACAAACATTACCTGGGGTCTTCACTAGACGAAATCGGTTCTGACGCAGAATCATGGAGGACAAAAGTTAAACATTCTCTCTTCTTAAAACTATTAATTATTGTCTTTACCTTAGCATTTTGAATGACTTGAAGCCAAGTCACTGAACATGCCCAACTCTTCAAGCCCAGTAAACCCTCCGGCTGGATGATGGGCAATATATTGATATTTTGATTTGTATTTTATTTTTGGTCAAAGTTCAAATTTCATTTCATAGGAATACAACAAATGGGAACAATGTCCTATGCAAACAACGAAGCCTCCAACCCAAATAAACGAAACGAAGGAAACCCAAGTCTCATAAAAGACAACACCCTAGAAGATGAGTAAACCCTACAATTTATGTCAGAGACAGGTCGTCATTGCTTGAATAAGCCTCCTTGCCTAGTGGAGGCAAAAAGAGATCTCGGCACAAACGTCGCCCAACAGTAAGATGCGTTACTCAACTCTCGAGGTAACGGACATTGATATAGTGAGTCTTTAAGCAAACCTTGCCTTCGGTAGTGGGTACTACTCTTGACTTGAACCAATAGACCAAACGAGCCTCATGGGACTCGAGCTCCGTAGCCTAATCGCGACGCGAAAACACAGCGCAGTCCACAGGCCACAAAGCTTATTTTTCCAACCGGACCCCATCTTGCCGGAAATATTGGTTGGAGTTTGGCAACAGCAAAGTTTCTTTGGGGATTGGGATTATGTTATATATATTTATAGGAGTTAGAATACAATCTCGCCATTATATAATCAAAATTTTATTATTTTGAAGTCAAATTATAATTTTATTAACAAATAGATTTATAAAATTTAGAGGGTCAACCAGAAATTTTCAATTTTGGGGAGTTAGGCCCCCTACCTGCGCCCTTGGGAGTTCAGGAACAACTAAAGAGTCGACCACCATTACAGCACCTCAACCCTAAAGATTAAGCAACACAACGCAGGTAATCGGGATCCCCGGTCAGCACCCAGAGGCCAGGGCAGAGAAGCGGTTAGGACGGCTGAAACTACCGAGCGGACCACCATTTGATACTGTTTATGGTGTTTTAAATTGAAGTAACTAGAACTTTTAGTATATAGTCCATTCAAGTTCATAATGATGCATAATAAGCAAAATTGCAAAATAGTTGGGTTGTTAAGTAGGTAGCCTTAGTGTTTTGTGGAATAAATTTTCATTTTTGTAATATTTATAAATAAGCAATGGTGCTGTACCGTCATCTCCATTTGATTGCCACGAAAAAGCCCCCAGCACTTATGCATTCTGATCTATGCCTTATAAATATATGGTAGTGGCGGTTCCATTAGGAATTTGATACTAATCCTCACACAACCCTAAACAAATATCTAACATTACTTTAATCCCATCACTAAATAAACAACAATACAACATATGTTTATCTAGAAATGATTACAGTATTTGACTTACAGTTCTGATTAGATTTTTTTTTGGTTTTATCAAACCAAACTAATAATTGTGGATATGATTCATTGATTAATCAAATTGGTCTCAGTTGAAGTTGATTTATGGTTCATTTATGAGATTGTTTAAGTGATCCCTCAAAGATGATTTATTATGAGAATATGATATACTAACTAATAATATTTACTTTTAAATTAGGTTTACATTCAAACTTAAATGAACCAAACTCAAGGGATTTAAAAATAGAGAGATGAATGTGAACATAAAATTGTTGGTTGAAACATAGATGAAGAAGACAGGTTAAAGATGCAAATGGGTGTGTTGGTGAGTGCAATGAAGTGGTTTCCCAGTTGGACAATTGAAATGAGAAGAGAAAAATGGAAACCCCAATTTCAACACCTTATCCACACACATTACAACAGATCAGACTTGATCTCAAAAGGTCCCAACCATTAACCAAGTGTTATAAATGACTAGAGGAAGGAAAAAAAGCAAAGACCTTGAGAATGCAACATCCCTTGCATATCACATAGGCCTTTTGGCTCTTTTATCTTTTAAGTCAATGTAGGCCTCACGTGTAATAGAGGTAAAATTATCAAAGAGGTCCTTATACTAGAAGTCAGATTACATTTTGTTATCTACTAAAAAAATAGGCAAACAAGTTCCTGTATATTAGACTAAAGAGCAAATTGGTTTGTTATGTTAAATTTTTTTTATCTTTTTGTATTGTTAAAAATTGGTATGATTAATGGAATAATCAGACAGTTACATGTAATATGCCATGTGTACCTAATGTTGACATATATGGACCAGTTTTTAACAACAGAAATTGATGAAATTTTTAAACAAAAAATCAGTTTGCTCTTTAATCTAATTTATAAAGACTAATTTGTCTATTTTTTTAATAAAGAGAATAAAATACAATTTAGCTCTTAATACATGAATTTTCATTATATTTTTACCTATAAATAACATACACTTGTTTTACAAGTAGATATGTTATTGGTTCAAGAACTGACTCGATTAATTTTAAATCGGGGCTTAAATTTTTTAAATCTAACCTAGTTCATCTCATGATTTTTTTTTAAAAAGTTATTTGTTTAGAATTTTTTTTAGATTTTAATTTTAATTCAAAAACATCATCCCAAAAGAGCAAACAAGCGTTTCGACCTCCAAAAATTAAAAAAATAATAATATAAAATTATAATGTAATAAAATGATACAATTATATTTTAAGTTTCCTAAATTTTTTTGGGCGTTTTAACTATAGTCAAATATGAACATAAAACCCACTGAGGGTGGAAAAACAAGGCAGCCATGTGTGAATTTAGGAATCTTGGTGTATCTTCTTGATTGAGTTTACGAGTGAATTACATAAAAATTCTGATTTTTTTAAAATAATTATTGGATAAGGTTGATTTTTTTATAAAATTATGAGATTAAGTCGAAATAACAAAAATACTTCCCACTAGAGTTGAAAGTGTTTTTTGTTGATTTATAAAAAAAAAGGCGTATTGGCAGAAAAACGCTTCTAGTTGGAAGTGCTTTCTGCCACATCAGCTATTTTCTCCAACAGCTATTTAATTAGCCGTTGAAACCAACCTACCCCTCCTAACGACTATAATTCTTTTTCTGTATAAACCCCCTCATTTCATTTTTTTTTCTTCAATTCAATGTCAACTATCCCTCTCTCACATTCTCAAATCTCTTTGAATTCCCTTTTAATTCCTCACTCAAATTTTATTTCTCTCTCAACTCAATCTCTTTTTTATTTATTAAAATTGTATTAAGATTTTCTTAAAATTTTTTCTATTACAATTTATTTCGTGTTTTTCAAAATTAGCAATGAAAAAATCTCTAATCCATTTGGATGACAATCACATTTTTGTCGATCAATTGCAAATGGTAAGTGTAACAGCCTAATTTTGCCCAGTCCAAATTACAAACAAATAAATAAGTAAATAATGACCCAAATACAAAAAAAAAAAAAAACCTAAGGCCCGAAATATATAACCTAACCCAAAACCTTAAAACCCAATAACCCAAGCCCACAACCTAAGCTTTTCAGAAAACTAAAAAAACTCTAGCCTCCAGCGCCGCTCCCTTGCAGGAACGCCACCCGAGGCCCCTCATCCCGAGGTCTGCCTTCTTTGTCACCATTTCACCAAAATAGCAAGGGCATGCTTCTCCCATCGTCGTTGACCCTCCACCGCCGCCTGCAAAAAGAAGACACAAGGACAGAAACACACAACACGCAAAGAATAGTAAAGAAAACAGTAAAAAAATAACTATGTAATGTAAGGCATTCGGCTATAAAAGCCGTTGCCACCATGTAATTTTTTTAGAGAGAAAGCAATCAAAAAACAGAATACAAAGAAAATTTTCAAAGGTGATTTTTTAATCTGTTATTTTTTTCAAAAATATAAAATAAAAAGAAAAAAGTCGAAAAACTTACCAGACGTTTCGTGTTCCGCCACCGATGAATGACGGTTCTTCTGGCGCGAGACCTCCGAATCGCATTTGGTTCGTCGGAGTCAAAAAGGTAGGCGTTGGGTACCCATCGAAATACAGAGAAATCGAAAGGTCTTTTTTTCGATTTTTGGTGTGTTTTCGAAGGCATCTAGCCTTAGATTCGGGTTAAGGGGATCAAAACGGCCAAAATGGCCCTTTTTCATTTTTTTTTGGCCACTAGAGGCAGCGGTCGACACCGTCGGAGACCGATGGCTGCGGCGGAGTGCCGACAACCCAATGGCCAGGCAGAGGGAAGGCCGAGAGAGAAAATTAGGGTTCAAAGTGTTTTCTTTAAAACGGATGCAAATGAGTTTTTTAACTTTTTTTTTTACTTATCCCTATAAAACGGCGTCGTTTTGGGCTTAACTTTCAAACTCCAAAACGACATTGTTTCAGGCCGACCCGAGTACATCAGGATCCGCGTGTTTTTGCGACTAAGGTATAATTGTGACCCTAGTCATTCCACTTTTTAGGCGGTTTCCAATACAATCATGTTTTACTTTTTCTATTTTACCATTTAATTTTATTTTGTTTTCATTTTTGTCCATGGGCCATTTTTGGGAAATAATACCTGAAATGACGTCGTTTTGATGCTTAACCCGACGACCCGACCCAAAATGTACAAGATCCACGTGTTTTTTTTATATGGGGGTCTATTTATTTCCCTAGTCCTTCCAATTTTTAATTATTTTTCAATCCAATCATTTTTCTTCTTTTTTTTTCCTTTTTAAAATTTTTACCATATAATTTTGTATTTTTTTCGTTTTGGTCCCTCTTGGAACGGTGTGTTTAGTGGGTTTGGGAATAATTTCCCAGTTGGTCCCTGTCCATTTTTGTGCATTTTATTTTAGTACTTTATTCTATTTTATTATGATTTATACTTTTAATTTTGTTTAAATTTCGATTCAGTCCATCATTAATTTAATTTCATCCTTTTATGAGTTGTTTTATATATTTATTTATTATTCCTTTACCTTTTTTAAATTGGTGTTATTTATATTTCCTTTTATTGTGCACTTATTTTTTTGTTTTGTGCCCTTATTATTATTATTATTTCATTATTTATGTTATAATAGTAATCACGACATGATATCGTTGTTATAAATTTATGTTTTCATTTTCATATATTTACTTTATTATTACTCACTAGTATGACATTTTTATTTTTTATTTTACCTTTTTATTTATTTTCTTTATTCATTTATATCATTATTTCATTTTTTTCGCCCTCTATTATTTTATCTTATTTTTCCAATCATCGTGTCATCCTATTAAAATATATTTATCTGTTTCTACATTATGCCCAAATAAATTAAACATACTTGATTTTAAAAGTTATACTCGTTTTACCTAATGCATATAAAAATTCAAAACCGAGGCAATGTTCATTATTTTTGGATTTGAAGAAGTTGTGCTCTTAACTTACAGAGTATGGTTTTTGAGAAAAAAAAAAGATTTAGGTAATGATCAAACGACGATTATTCTAGTTTTCGAAAACTAAAGGCATCGTGTCCTAACTCACGGGGCATGATCCTTCTTCTCAATTAATTCGGAATAGGGCCTTTTCTATTAAATTTAATTTAATTAAGTAATGTCTTAATACAAAAAGGGATCATGTTTTAAATTCTCTTCAAATTTTCAATTCTCGACACTAAGACATCAAGTAATCAACTAGGTACCATTTTGGGCGTCACGAGGGTGCTAATCCTTCCTTGTGTGTAACCGACTCCCAAACCCATTTCTTGGATTTTATAAACCGAAAATCATTTTAATAAATCAAACATTTTATTAAAATGATCAAATTACGAGGTGATCCAATCACACCTCATAAAAATGATTGGTGGCTACTCCTATTTTAGTTCAAAAAAAGTCGATTTCAAAAGGATTTCGACAGCTTGGCGATTCCACTAGGGATTAAATAAGAGAGTCAAGTCACGAGTTGATTATTTTTTGGTTTTTTTGTCGAAAGTTGGATAATTTGATATAAATTAATGATCCCTTCATTGCATTTCATCCTTCATGTTTTGTCTTTGATATCTCCAGTTACATAGCGATCTAGTATATCTGTTTTATTAGTTCAAGAGTTTCTATTTATATGTTTTCACATATATTACATTGCACAATCGTTCCATTTTACCCTCTTTAAGTGGGAGTGAAAGCTATTCCTTCGTGAGGTCTTCACCTCCGTATAGGATAGTAGATCGCTTTCGGGATACATCTATACCTATGTCTTTATGAGGTCTTCATCTCTGTATAGCCATAGGGAAATGTATTCCCCTAAATTGAACTCGGTCAGTATGAGCCTATAATAGGTGAGGATTGAGGAATCTGCTGGTTCAGGTACCCTTACTTTAGAACCGAACTGCATATAATAAGCTCTAAGAACCTACCCTAGGTAAAACTATACCAAACCTTTAGTGGTTACCCGAATAGATGTTCTATTTATTATTTCTTGCTTTCTATTCTAGCTTTGTATGAAATGTACTGACTTGTTTTCTTTTGGCTATGATTGCATTGCATTCTCATCATAGAAAACGGTGTTGATTTACGTTCAGTTGCTAAATAGAGAGCTTTTCATAGAAAATGGATTTCTTGATAAAGTAAAAGACAATGTAATCGTCCGAATATGGTCCAATAAGACACAACAATAGAAAGGCGACAGCCTGACAGAGAGATATATGTCAGAACTTTGGGATTTTACTCGCATCAGTGTAACTCAGAATAATCTCCAAGAGTTGAAAGAAATATGAGACCAATGAGATGACAAAACCAAGCAGTTATTCTACCGTGACTATGGTGATTTACCTTATTTACTCGATGTCAAAGTGGATAAGCACTTTTTCCGAGCTCTTACTTAGTATTGGAATCTCGCCTATAATTGCTTCACTTTTGGGAAGGTAGACTTTGTGTCCACTATAAAAGAGTACAGAACTTTGCTCCGTTGCTTGAGGATCCAAGCCAAAAAAGTTTATTCTAGAGCCATCAATGTCCCAACTTTCTTAAAGAGGCTAATGAGCATAACTGGGATGAGCAAACAATGGGTCGCGACTCGGATTAAACAAAAGGAAGATAGTAAATGCATCCCTTAGAAAAGTTTGCAGGATTTGATCTTAGCACATCGAGATACGAAGAAAAGAGTCGGCGTCTTCACCTTGAGTATTTATGAGTTGGTCATTTTCCCCAAAGCACTAGGGCATATAGATAATGATGTTTCATATCTATTCGACTGGCTTGACAAAAAGGGTCACGCCCGTCCTGACAATTTTGGCTGAAACTTTTAGATATTTAACTGCGTGCCGGAGAGCAGGTGAAAGAAGATTTATCGGGTGTGCACAACTCTTGTTAGCCTGGTTCCATATCCACTTTTGGCAGGTAGAAAAGGTCTCTTATCGAGTGTTCTCCGAAAACTACTCTCCGTTGAAAGGATTCGTGGCTATTCTGAGACGAGACAACATGTTTAAAGAAAAGTGGATGACAATTCTCTAGAGTCTCCAGGACAAAGACGTTTGATAGAGGGCCCGTTGGATGATCCCTGATGAAATTTTGTACCGATGTGGAGACTTTGGCTGGGTCCCTTTACTCGGGATATGGGAACTGTTGGATATGCCCCTCTACTTTTATTGAGATAGTATAGGTCGAGGCAGTTTATACCGGCAATGCAAGGGTTGGCTCAATGTGATTTTGCATATAAAGGTGATAATTATAAAAAGAAGGTTCGTGAAATATCGAACGCTTGGAACCAAATTCACAAAATGAAAAGATTTGCCGCAAATTCCATGACAACCCCTGAATATGATTGGTGGTGGGGTAAACGAATCAATGGCAATATCCTGTGTTAAGTCAAGAAAACATTCGGCCAATAGAAGAACACTTGCAAGTGATCTCGTTTGAATTAGAGATCGTAAAGCAAAACTTCGAAAAGAAGAGTTTGGAGCTGGGGAAAATGATAGAAAAGTTGGAAAAGGAAAAGGTTTAGTTAAGATTAGACATCGACATCCAGAAGTTAGAAGCTGAGAAAATGAGAAAAGCAAAGAACAAGGCTGAGGAAGACTTGGATAACTTAAAAATGGATAATAAGAAACTATGTTTGTCGATAAGGACTGCTGAGTTAGGCAAAACATCAGAACAATAGCGGTAAGAAATCTAAGAAGAAAAGATTAGAGCTGATCAGTAGGAAAATAAATTCCAAGATGCAAGAAATCTAAGAAGAAAAGATTAGAGCTGATCAGTGGGAAAATAAATTCCAAGATGCTCGAGCTCGAGAGGATGCTCTAAAAAGGGATTTGTTAGAGAACTGAAGTGAAAAAGTTGGATTGAGAGGCTGGGTAGCAGAATTAGAAAGGTCACTGCATCAATATCGTAGTCGTAACTCCGTGATTGAGTTGAAAGTAAGCCTTAATAAGATTGAAGAGTTGAAGGGAAAGATAGAAGAGCTTAAGGCCGCACTGCTAAATTGTGAATTTCGAGTTGAGCTTCTTGAAACGAACAATGAACATAGGAAAGAGTAACTCCAACATTCTCAAGGTCATATCAGGGATAGAGATCACATCATGGGCGAAGCTTTAATTCAAGTACGAGAAGTAGCCGACCATTTGCAAACCCTAGCAGTTTAGGCTGACATGTTGAGCTTGAGATATGAGTCAGAATCAGATCGAAGCCGATAATTAGCTTGGCTCCTTAGGAAAGTCAAGGCTTTGAGTATTAGGGCAAGACTGTATATGTAAAATATATCTGTTTTATGTAAAGAGATTTATTTTCTAGTAAAGTTGTTCTAATAGAATTGAATCAGAATCAATGCCTCTTTGTGCATTCATTGGCATTACATTTCATCATATGCATTAAATTTCATAAAAAAAAAAGACCCTAATTAATCGAAATTATGGCAGTTACCTTGGAAGAAAACAACAATTTGCCAACCAAATATTGTTACAGTACTCGCGGTAAAACCAAAACCATGGATCAAAGGTTAGAGAGACTGGAACAAATGCAGAAAGACATGCAAGATTAGTTGCAAACACAGCTATAGGACCAATTAGCTAAGGTACAGCAAGACATGAGATATCAAATACAAGAGTTCCAACGAAGCATGATAAGTCAGCTGACCCAGTTGTTGGCCAAAAGGATCGAAAAAGGGGAAAATACTGTGATTAACTCTAGAGATGATAATGAAGACCCTACATACCCCCAGGCTTTACCCCAATAAATGTCCAAGCCCAACTAGATATATATCCACGAAGGTACCTATTACCATAAGACCACAACAACCAAGTCGGCACCTCAGCACCAGTGAACTAAATAGAGCAAGAGTAGAATTGCCAAAACAACTAGAAGATCGGTGCAAGTGGTTGGAGGAGAAATTCAGAGCTGTGGAGAACGCTGATTATCTTTGCGGGGTTGATGCTAAGGAATTGAGTTTAGTCCCAAATCTAGTGCTCCCACCAAAATCCAAGGCTCTATTATTTGAAAAATACAATAAGACTAGTTGTCTTGAAGCCTATATCATAATGTTTTGTCGAAGAATGACTGGATACGTTAATCAGAACCAATTGCTAATCCATTGCTTCCAAGATAGTTTGATCGGGTCGGCTGCCAAATGGTACAATCAGTTAAGTCGTGCCAAAATCAACTCATAGAAAGACTTGGCACATGCTTTTATAAAACAATACAGTCATATGACTGACATGACACCCGATAGAATTACGCTGCAAAATATGAAAAAGAAGCAAAGTAAAAGCTTTAGGCAATACGCTCAGAGATAGAGAGAGGTGGTAACGCAAGTCCAGCCACCTCTTCTGGAGAAAGAGACAACAATGCTCTTCATAAACACTCTGAAAGCCCCGTTCATTAACCACATGCTGAGAAGCGCTACCAAGAGCTTCTCAGATTTAGTAATGTCTGGAGAGATAATTGAAAATGCAGTAAAGAGTGGGAAAATAGACATGGGGAAAACATTAAAAGATCTGCCCCGAGAAAGAAAGAAGATGAAGTAAACACTACGAATGTGTATAATAAAAGCTATTCAAAATCAGTCACATAGGCCAACCAAGGACCGTGACAACCAACCACCAAGGCCCTTCGAGGCAATAATCTAACTCAAGGCCAAACAAGAAAAAACTCCAATTCACACCCATCCCAATGACAGATAGAGAGTTATATCAGAATTTGTTCGAAGCGCATGTGGTATCCCCATTTTACTTAAAACCCGTGCAACCTCCGTTCCCAAAATGGTATAATTTGAATGCTCAATGCGAGTACCACGCAGGAATAACGAGACACTCAATTGAAAACTGCACTGCATTCAAAAAATTGTTTGAGAGGTTCATCAAGATGGGGATTGTAAGGTTCGATGATCCCTCGGGACCTAATGTGGCAGGAAATTCGTTACCCAGTTATTCAGACCAAGGGGTAAATGCGATAATTAAGAGTGGAGGAAAGATGACCAAAACCAATATTACGGAAGTAAAAAACCCACTAAAATGGGTTTGATAAAAAATGATAGACGTAGGATTAATCCTTCAAGATTTAGAGAAGATGTCCAAAGGGGTGAAGAGCTACTGTGAGTTCCATGCTAAAGAAGGCCATGAGATTCAAGAGTGCGTTGAGTTTAGGGCTCTAGTGCAAAGTCTGATGGATAACAAAGAAATCAAATTTTTGGAAGATGTTAAGGGCTTGGAAGGAGGAGATGTTTGCGCCTCAGAGGAATGATCAACAAATAAAGTCTATAAGGTGAATCACCCAGTGGTGATTATTTTACGACCAAGAAGTAATGAAGCGGAAACACAAGTTGTGCCAAGGTTCATAATTCAGAAACCCATGGCTTTTCCCTACAAGGATAGCAAAAAGGTTCTATGAAATTATGATTGCAACGTGATGATCTCGGAAGAGGACAACTCGGTTAACACTTCAAAAGAGGGCCAATATATTGGTTTCTTCATGCGCAGTGGTACGCGCTATGACCCTACAAGTGCAAGAACCGAGCCCATTAAAGGAAAAACCCTGGCAGTTGAGCATAAGAAATAAAAAATGGCTAGACGTGAATCACTTGTTAAGGAGCCAGTAACTGAGAATGAGGATAAGAAATTCTTGAAGTTCTTGAAGCATGGGGAGTATAGTGTTGTAGAACAGGTACATAAACAACCAGCTCACATATCAATACTATAAACAACCAGCTCGCATATCAGTACTAGCTTTGCTCTTGTGCTCAGAGACACATCGTAGCGCGTTGATGAAGGTGTTAAATGAAACTTATGTTGTTGATGATATCTCTATAAATAAGCTAGACCGTTTGGTTAACAGTCTGAATGCCGAAAATTTTATCTTTTTCAATGATGATGAAATACCTCGAAGGGGCATGAGATCCACGAAGGCCCTACATATACCCATTGTAAAGGATATACATTGCTGGGAGTGTTAATTGACAATGGATCTGCACTAAATGTTTTGCCTCTATCTGCACTGAATAGGTTGCCAGTGGATAGCTCTCATATAAAGACGTGCCAAAATATAGTGAGAGTATTTGATGGTATAGAAAGGAAGGTGATGGAGAGGATTGAAATACCTCTCTTAATTGGTCCGAACACATATAAGGTAGACTTTTTTGTGATGGATATCAAACCCTCTTATAATTTCTTGTCGAGTAGGCCTTAGATTCATTCGATTGGGGCAGTGTCGTCGTCACTACACCAAAAATTGAAGCTGGTAACGAAGGGTCGACTGGTAACGATAAACATTGAAGAGGATATCATTGTGTCTGTAAGTAGTGACGTACCATACATAGGAGCGGATGAAGAGGTAATAGAATGTTCTTTTCAATCACTGGAATTTGTTAATGCAGCTTTCATTATTAAAGGAAATAAGATCTCAGTGCCAAAAATATCCAAAACCACGAGGTTGGGCCTACAGTTGATGGTTGGGAAAAGAGCCTTGCCTGGAAGAGGACTCGAAAAATACATTCAAAGAAGATTCAAGGTACCAATGCTGATGGACAAACAATAGTGTTTTGGCTTAGGGTACAAGCCAGATGCGAGACAACGTTCGTGTCAGGAGAAATCATTTATCTTGAACGAAAAATGTCAAGAAAAAAATGAGGAAGAAATGTTTGGAAATCTAAGCATTAATGCCATATTCGAAGAAGGAACTGAGGAAGAAAACTTATCAGGCATTTGTCCTTATATCTCCGAAAGTGTTCTAAACAATTGGACTACAGAAGAGATCCCTGTAATTTTTAGAACTAATTAAGAGTAATGTTTAAAACACACTTATTGCTCTAAGCCTGGGAGCAATAAGATTTTTTTTGTGAAAAAGACATATGTCCAATATCTTTATTTCAATAAAATGCATCTTTGTGTCTCATTTTGGCAAATTTTCTTTTATTTTTTCCATTTCATTCATACTCATACCACACAGATAATTATTCTTAGATTCATATGTTCTTTGGGTCTTCCTTTATTCCTATAACAGGTCTCTAAATATCAATGATACGAGTGACACTGCTGCTGACTCAGAGTCTCCTTTTGAGCAGGATATTTGTCCAGAGGAACCTCATGACTTTGAAAATGATCGAGATTGTATCCTATCTCCTGATTTGTTAAGGAAGGTAGAACAAGATGAGAAACAAATCATACAATACAAAGAGTTAGTAGAAATTGTGAATTTGAGAGATAAACAAGAAAGTAAAGAGGTGAATATTAGAGCTTGCATCACTGCAGAGACAAAGCGAGACCTCATTGAATTACTCCAAGAATTCAAAGATGTCTTCGCATGATCGGATCAAGACATGACTGGTCTAAATACTGATATCGTGGTACACTGACTTCCCATAAGGGAAGAATGCAAGCCGGTTCAACAGAAACTCCGAAGGATGAGGCCCGACGTCCTGCTGAAAATAAAAGAAGAGGTCAAGAAACAATTCAACGCTGGTTTCCTACAAGTGGTTAAATACTCGAAGTGGGTAACCAATGTAGTCCTCGTTCCTAAGAAAGATGGGAAAATACGAATGTGTGTATACTATAGGGATTAAAACAAAGTTAGCCTAAAAGATAATTTCCCGTTACCTCATATCGACACCTTAGTGGACAACATGACAAGTTATTCACTGTTCTCCTTCATGGATGGCTTATCCGGATACAACCAAATAAAGATTCACCTTGAAAATATGGAAAAGACCATATTTGTAACCATGTGGGGAGCATTTTTCTATAAAGTGATTCCATTGAGACTGAAAAATCCAGGAGCGACGTATCAAAGAGCCATGGTAACTTTGTTTCATGATATGATGCATAAAGAAATTGAGGTTTATGTCGATGATATGGTTGCAAAATCCCTAATAGAAAAAGAGCATGTATAAGTTTTGCGAAAACTATTTTTGAGGTTGAGAAAATTCCAGCTAAAACTCAATCCAGCAAAATGTACCTTCAGGGCTAAGTCAGGAAAATTTCTAGGATTTGTTGTCAGCAAAAAAGGAATTGAGATTGACCCTATTAAAGTCAGGGCTATACAGGAGTTGCCACTACTGCGCACACAAAAAGATGTCCGGGGTTTCTTACGGAGATTGAATTACATCTCCCGGTTCATTTCACAACTGACCGAGAAATGTGACCCCCATATTCCGTCTCCTTAAGAAACATAACCCAGGTGCATGAGATAAGGAATGCCAAAAGACTTTCGATAAGGTCAAATATTACCTGTCCAATGCTCCAATGCTGATGTCACTTAGTCTAGATAAGCCACTGATACTGTACTTGGCAATATTTAGGAATTCTATAGGATGCGTGCTTGGCAAATACAATGAGTCAAGAAGGAAAGAAAGAGCAATATACTACCTCAGTAAGAAATTCATTAAATGTAAGATAAAATACTCGCCAATTGAGAAGTTGTGTTGCGCCTTAATCTGTACAACCCGGAGACTGAGACAGTACATGTTGTACTATACAACTTGGCTAATCTAAAAAATGGACCCTCTAAAGTACATGATGCAGTTGACTGCTTTGAATGGAAGAATGGCCCGATGGCAATTTCTGCTCTCTGAATTTGATATAATCTATGTAAACCAAAAGGAAATAAAATGGATTGCAATAGCGGACTTCCTAGCCAGTAGAGCTCTAGAGGATTACGAGCCTTTAAATTTTGATTTCCCAAATAAAGATCTGATGTATGTTGCTACTACTAAAGAAGGTGCTTAAGAAGAACATCCCTGGAAACTAAATTTTCATGGGGCTTCAAACGCTATGGGTAACAAAATCGGGGCAGTCTTGGTATCCCCAAACGGAGATCATTATTCTTTTACTAGTAAATTGGATTGTGATTGTACGAATAATGTGGCAGAATACGAAGCATACATCATAGCTATACATGCAGACATAGAACGTAAGATCAAGATACTAGAGGTATTTCGGGATTATGCACTAGTGATCTATCAACTTAAAGGAGAATAGGAGACGAAAGACCCCAAGTTGACCAATTATCGAAGGCTGGTCCTTGAATTAATTAAGAAGTTTGATGACATCACCTTCTGCTACCTCCCGCGAGATGAAAATCAGATGGCTGACGCCTTGGCTACTTTAGCTTCCATGGTCAAAGTCAACAGACAAGAGGATGTAAAACCTATCTAGATAAGTATTTATGAGGCTCCGACCTATTGTTACAACATCGAAGAAGAAGAAAAGGATGATCACCCTTGGTATCACAATATACTACGATATGTAAAGAATCGTGAATAACCTGATCAAACAATCAAGAATGATAAAAGGACGCTGAGGAGATTGACCAATGAGTATATCTTAGATGATGAGATCCTATATAAAAAAAGAAAGGATCAGGTGCTACTAAGATGTATGGACCCCGTTAAGGCCAAGAAAATTTTGGAAGAAGTCCATGAGGGTGTTTGTGGAACACATGCTAATGGTTTTACAATGGCAAGAAAAAACATGAGATTCAGATATTATTAGTCCACCATGGAAGGCTATTGTATTACTTATGCCAAAAGATATCATAAAATGCCAAATTTAGGGAGACAAAATGCATGTGTCTCATTCACCTCTTCACGTTATGACTTTTACATGACCTTTCTCTATATGGGACATGGATGTTATTGGGTCAATCACGTCAAAAGCTTCTAATGGGCATCGATTCATCTTTGTAGTCATCGACTGCTTCACCAAGTGGGTAGAAGCCGCTTCTTACGCCAATGTCACGAAGTCGGTATGGGATGCCAGAAAGGATTATATCTGACAATGCATTGAATTTAAACAATAATACGATGTCGGAGGTCTGTAGTCAATTCAAGATCAAACATCGCAACTCATCACCATATCGCCCAAAAATGAATAGTGCAGTGAGGCAACCAATAAGAACATTAAAAAGATCGTGGGGAAAATGGCAGAGAATTATAAAGACTGGCATGAGAAGTTACCATTTTCCCTCTACGCTTATCGAACGTCTGTTAGAACCTCCACCAGGGCAATGCCTTTCTCATTGGTTTATGGAATAGAGGCGGTTTTTCCCATTGAAGTCGAGATTCCTTCTCTCCGATTTTTGTCAAAGTTGAAGTTAGAGGAAGCATAACGGATTCAATCCCGATATGATCAGTTGAACTTGGTTGAAGAAAAAATGCTGAAAGCTATCCGTCATGGTCAAATGTACCAAAAATGAATGATGCGAGCTTATAACAAAAAGGTTCACCTCAGGGAATTCCATGAGGGTGACCTGATATTGAAAAAGATCCTGCCTATACAAAAAGAATTCAGAGGAAAATGGATGCCAAATTAGAAACGACCTTGCGTGGTAAAGAAAGCCTTTTTTGGAGGAGCACTGATTTTGATCGAGATTGATGGAAAAAATTGCCTAATCCTGTGAATTCGGATTCAGTCAAGAAATACTTCACCTAAAAAAAGGGGAAGGCCAAGACGAAAATTTGCAAAAGGGCACCTTGAGACCAAAGGGATTTTGAGTTGAAAACCCAGGAAAGGGCAGCTCAAAGTCTTGTCCCCTCAGAAGTAATAAGAAGGAGAAACTTTGCATCTTGAAACATCAACGAAGTACTCTAAATTTCCTAGACACATATTAAACTCAAAATGGTCTTTAAGAAGTTTGTGTAGAGAAGCTCATGCTGCGATATTTGAGGCACCTAGTTTCATCTTTCTCACTTTGTATTTTGGCAACCTTTGCTATTTTGATTAATCCATTCATCGTGAGCTACGCTCCCAATAAATTTCAATCTTGTCCATTGTTACAACCTTTTTCAAGCATTTTTACATTAAAATAACGATTAATGGACTATTAATATTCAAGTAAAAGGATTTTTGCATATTGCTCTGAAAGGTTTCTAATTAGTACAAGGACCTGAAACATGACCACTAGTTAGAACTAACCTAATCTAAGGGTCGAAAATATTTGGGAATGAATGGATTACTTCTTCGAGTTTCTTGTCAAAGATACCAGATCTGAACAAGAAAGCATGGTAACGCATTAGTAATGGAACCTTGACGAACAGTGAGCAATGTTAACCTAAGCATTAAAAAAGGGATCATTCTCGAAAATGACATTTTGCATTCATACAAATATCATTCATACGAAAATGACATTTTGCATTCATACAAATATCATTCATACACATTTAGTTGTAAGCATTTGATTCCTTCTGATCATAACATTCTAATCACTTGGCATAAATATAGACCTATGAAGTAGATTTTACAAGTCATATTCTCTAGAAAACGGTGTAATAGACCGACCACAAATCATATACCCCTGAAGTTGTAGTGGGTCAGATTGAAACAAATCTTATCTCCCTGAAGTTACAGTAGAGCAGACTGACGCTGCAAATCTTATCTCTCTAAAGTTTAAGTGGAGCAGATTGAAACAAATCTTATCTCCCTAAAGTTGCAGTAGAGCAGATTGAAGCTACAAATCTTATCTTCTTGAAGTTGCAGTGGAGCAGATTGAAACAAATCTTATCTCCCTTAAGTTTTAGTGGAGTGGATTGAAGCTACAACAATAAATCTTATCTCCTTGAAGTTGCAGTGAAGCAGACTGAAGCTACAAATTTTATCTCCCTGAAGTTGCAGTGGAGCAGATTGAAACTATAAATCTTATCTCCCTAAAGTTGCAGTGGAGTAAATTGAAGCTACAAATCTTATCTCGCTAAAGTTACAATGGGTTAGAATGAGGCTACTTGAAAAAGAAAAGTACCAAAGAAGTCGAGATTCGACAAGACTAGACAAAATTGGTCATTCTTAAAGTCTTTACTCCATTCTTGTTACACAACAATAAGCAAAGATGGGCAGTTGTAAAAAACCAATTTTTTTCGGCCCAAATTACAAACAAATAAATAAGTAAATAATGGCCCAAATACAAAAAAAAACCCAAGGCCCAAAATATATAACCTAACCCAAAACCCTAAAACCCAATAACCCAAGCCCAAATTACCAACCCAAGCCTACGACGTAAACTTTTCAGAAAACTAAAAAAACCCTAGCCTTTAGCGCTGCTCCCTTGCAAGCACGCCACTTGAGGCCCTTCATCCCGAGGTCTGCCTTTTCTGCCGCCATTTCACCAAAATGGCAAGGGTTTGCTTCTCCCATCATTGTTGACCCTCCACCGCCACCTGCAAAAAAAAAAAAAAGACATAAGGATAGAAATGCATAACACACAAAGAACAATAAAGAAAACAATAAAAAAACAACTATGTAATGTAAGGTATTCGGTTATAAAAGCTATTACCACCATGTAATTTTTTAGAGAGGAAGCAATCAAAAAACATAATACAAAGAAAAATTTCAAAGTTGATTTTTTTAATCTGTTATTTTATTAAAAAATATAAAATAAAAATAAAAAAGTCGAAAAACTTACCAAATGTTTCGTGTTCCGCCACTGTGAGTGGGCGAGGGTGCCATCTCCGATGAATAATGGTTCTTCTGGCATGAGACCTCCGAATAGCATTTGGTTCGTCGGAGGCCACGTCGGAAAGGTAGGCAATGGGTACCCATTGAAATACAGAGAAATCAAAAGGTCTTTTTTTTTTTTGGTGGGCTTTCGAAGGCATCTAGCCTCAAATTCGGGTTAAGGGGATCAAAACGGCCAAAATGGCCCTTTTTCATTTTTTTGGCCACCGGAGGCGGCGATGGGTGCTGCCAGAGACCGGTAGCCAAGACAGAGCTTGTCAACCCAATGGCCAGGCAGAGGGAAGGTCGGGAGAAAAAAAATAGGGTTTAAAGTGTTTTTTTAAAGACGGATGCAAATGAATTTTTAAACCTTTTTTTACTTATATAGCCTTATAAAATGACGTTGTTTTGGGCTTAACTTTCAGATGCCAAAACGGCGTCGTTTTAGGCCGACCTGATTGCCCGACCTGAATACATCAGGATCCGTGTGTTTTTGTGACCACGGTATAATTGCGACCCTAGTCCTTTTGCTTTTTAGGCGGTTTCCAATACAATCTCGTTTTACTTTTTCCATTTTAGCTTTTAATTTTATTTTATTTTCATTTTGGTCCATGGGCCATTTTTGGGAAATAGATACCTGAAACGGCGTCATTTTGATGCTTAACCCGACAACCCGACCCGAACCGCACAAGATCTGCATGTTTTTTATATGGGGGTCTATTTATTTCCCTAGTCCTTTTGATTTTTAATTGTTTTTCAATCCAGTCCTATTTCTTTTTTTTTTTCCTTTTCCTATTTCTTAGAACGGTGGGTTTAATGGGTCTGGGAATAATTTCCCAATTGGTCCTTGTCCTTTTTCGCGTATTTTATTTTATTCATTTGTTCTATTTTATTATTTTATTTATTTTATTATGATTTGTACTTTTGATTTTGTTTAAATTTCAATTCAGTCCTTCATTCATTTAATTTCATCCTTTTATGAGTTGTTTTATCTATTTATTTATTTGTTTATTATTCTTTTACCTTTTTTAAATTGGTGTTATTTATATTTCTTTTTATTGTGCATTTATTTTTTTTGTTCCCTTATTATTATTATTATTATTATTATTATTATTATTATTATTATTATTATTTCATTATTTATGTTATAACAGTAATCACTACATGATATCATTGTTATAATTTTATGTTTTCATTTTCATATATTTGCCTTATTATTACTCACTAGTATGACATTTTTATTTTTTATTTTAGCTTTTTATTTATTTTCTTTATTCATTTATATCATTATTTCATTTTTTTCTCCCTCTATTATTTTATATTATTTTTCCAATCATCGTGTCATCCTATTAAAATATATTTATCTGTTTCTACATTATGCCCAAATAAATTAAACGTACTTCGTTTTAATAGTTATACTCGTTTTACCTAATGCATATAAAATTTTCAAAACCGAGGCAATGCTCATTATTTTTGGAATTTGAAGAAGTCGTGCTCCTAACTTACGGAGTATGACATTTTCCTAGAATTGAAATAATCGAATATCCTATTTAAAATAACAAAAAACAAGATTTAGGTAACGATCAAACATCGATTATTCTGGTTTTTGAGAACTAAAGGCATCGTGTCCTAACTCACGGGCCATGATCTTTCTTTTTGATTAATTCGAAAAAAGGCCTTTCCTATTAAATTTAATTTAGTTAAGTAATGTCTTAATACAAAAAGGGATCGTGTTTTAAATTCTCTTCAAATTTTCAATTCTTGACACTAGGACATCAAGTAATCAACTAGGTACCAATTTTAGGCGTCACGAGGGTGCTAATCCTTCCTCGTGCGTAATCGACTCCTGAACCCATTTCTTGGATTTTGTAGACCGAAAATCATTTTAATAAATCAAACTTTTTATTAAAATGATCAAATTACAAGGTGATCCGATCACAGATCATAAAAATGATTGGTGGCGACTCCCATTTTAGTTCTTTTTAAAATTAAAAGTTGATTTCAAAAGGGTTTCGACAGTAATTTTTTTATATTTAATCTAATTTAATTTAAATATTTTATTGTTATATTGGAATTTAATATTTTTTATTTTTTTAATATATAGCCGAAAGATTGGATTTTGGAAACGTATATTCGTAATCTACCTGCTTCTGCATTACCCTTAATCAAACCCTACTTGAGAGATGTGAGGTTTTTGCACATGGCCCTTATGGGTAAGGGTGTAAATTGGACCCCACACTTGTAAGCGTGTTGGTGGAAATGTGGAGACCCGAGACGCACACATTCCATCTTCTATGCGACGAGTGTAATATCACTCTCAATGACGTACAGTTATAGCTCAGGTTACCAATGGATGGGCCGGTAGTGACTGGGTTAGTTGTTGAGTTGATTGAAGAGATGTATGCGAGCAACTTTTGGGGAGGGTTCTGGAAGCAATTTATGTAGCCCGGATAGATATGAATTGGTTAAGAATAAATTTTGGTGGGCTTGATGCGAATTTGAGTGAAGTCTAAAGAGAACAACACCGCTCGGACGTACAACTTTATGATCATCAGGGGTCTCCTAATGCCCGATGAGTCACAAAATCTTGTCTAGTTATGGTGGTTACTAAAACTCATCGATTTTAGAGAAGTGGGTGAACTCAATTGGAGGTCTTTGTGTTGGCGACGTTGTACTGAAAGATGTGTTGGGTGACAGAATCACAAAAAAATAAAATCGATGGTTGCATGCTACTATGGCAATTATGGGTGTGGTACCGGGTGCCATTTTTACGTCCTCAAGGAGACTACCTTTATACTTTCCTACTCGTAATAAGGTAAAAATTCATTAGACAATATATTTACCATAATAGAATTATTTAAAATTTACATTATTGTGTTAACATATTATTTCAATAGGTGAAACCATAGGCCGTGTTATGTAGGACTACTAGATGAGCTTCGAGATATAATACTTCTGTTAGACCAACGATCGGAAGTGGAGATATGTATATTTTAAATTTGAATTATATAATATTAAAGTAGTTGATTTAAAAATTAATAATATATAACTAAAACTTTTTTTATTTTAATATAGTTTGAATGCTCTAATCTGACAAATCAAGAATGCATCTTGTTCAAATTCTTGGTGAATCCCAACATCTGGCACGTGAAGGTGTCATCGGTAGTGTATGCTACAACGGAGATGCATGAGTCAGATAGAGTGTTGCAGCAGTTCGGGTTTAGGCAATCAATTCCACCGGCACCCCAAGACATTGAAGATCTACATCATATTGACTTGCGGGGCAGAACGGATGAACATTGGCCAACACTCCACGTGTAATATATCAGCATCTGGAACAATAGATACGAGTTTTTACCTATTCACGAGGCCATTATCACTTTGGAGTTAGCCTACAATCCGGAGTACATGACATGATTTAGGGTCCATGACAAGCTATAGTTGCTAACGAAAGAGGCGAGGGATAGGCAACCGCATACGAGGAGGCTACGATGGGCACTTAGGCATCTAAGGTCTGGAGCAGCTGTCGAGGTAGGTCCATTGTCTACCCCTACACAAGAATCAACACTAATGGTCGCACCACCCCTCGGTCAGTATGACTCGACTTATTCTGGTGCTTATACTAACCCCATCATTTTTACACAAGCATAACATATTGTACCACATTTTTCTGTTTCTACATCGATGCTAGGTTTTATTCTTGGACCTTTGTCCTTAGAATATTACACGCCGATTCCATTGACGTTTCAGACAATGACGGATCCGATGACGATGTATAGGCCGCCTATGTTTAGGGCACCGACTGGAAGTCCGATCGTTCTACCATCGGTGTATAAGACACAAAATAGTTATACCCCTATGCCAATGGTGTCACAAACACCTCTGGAATCATTGTTCTACCAAGGTAGAACATCTTCGCAACCACCTGTTTCTAGAACAGATGATACACAATGGCAAGCGAGGAGTAACCGATCACAATCAACTACATACAAAGGTGAAGAAGATGAGAGGCCGATACCACAACCTGTACCCAAACGAAGGTATAACGATCAAGACAAAGAGACCGGTATATAGCTTGAACCAAGAAGAAATTCGGCTCACAACCATTGACCACCTTGATGTGGTACACATTCTGACCAATGATATGAATGATTTTTTTTTGTACCTTGGGCACATAATGAAAAATATGTTTTATCATCACATTGACTACCATGATGCAGCACAAATTCTACCCAATGATATGAATGATTTATTTCATCTATCCAAATGTGGCCGTATTTCGTCTGTCTAACATATTTTTCTGTTCATTTTGAAAAAAAGTTCAAACAAACGAAAATATGTTTCTTTAACAACTGAGGTTATCGACAAATGACGCGTTCCTATGCGAAATTAATGCATTCCGCTAGCTTTGTCGTCATATGCCCATATAAAAATTAACAATTCAACACCCCAAATATAAGACAGTCTTGATGCAGTACTCGCGACAGCACACGTATGCGAAGCGATATATTTTTTTTATGGTCCACAACATTGTCTTCTTATTAACAGAAGCCATGATTTTCTATGCATATATGCTGTCTCGCATTGTGTATTTCGCATCAAACTTCTCAGATTGAGATTTAATAATGTGGAAGCTTACCCTGTTCTTGATATTGTATCGCTTCACTGTAGCGAAAAAAACCATCTTTAAAGGAAAACTCCTTCCCTACTTTTAAATCACTCGAATCCAACGAAGAACTCGCATGGCCCGGTCTTTTGTATGGTAGTTCTAGAAACTTCAACCCATATTCTACTGATAAGTCCACATTATGCATAAACATGGATCTTCTTCAGCACCTTTATTTGGACTTTACTGTTTCAACCTCCAAATCATTGCCACCGGGCTCTCAGATTAGATCGACATCGGGTTCAGTTACCTCTTCATTTTTAACCCCACCAGCATGTCAAGGGTTGGATGTCCTCTCGCTGGTGGACGTCGTAGGGAGTACATCATCCTTTTTTGCATAGTTGTTGAAACAACCAAAATCACCTGTTGATTGCCAACCGCTGGAACTTGATGCCATTCCCTTGTAAGTTTTCCCAGCATTGAACATCGGCCAACCAAAGTTCAAATTAAAACCACTAACTGAGTGTCATGCAGGGGTCTAGTATTTTGTGTTACCACTAAACCTTGACTGTTGGGCATTTTGCTTGTCGTGGTTAAAATTTAGGGTCGAAATAAATGAGTGTCTTCCTATTGATGATTATAGGATATCATAATGAGAAACTTCTAACAAAGTAGTGAACCCACTACACAACTGTGTCATTGGATTCTTGACTTGTTCTTCTTTCCGACCGCTCGAATTAGAACATATGTCAACCTCTGAGGGCCTTCATCTATCCTTGCAAACTTCACATATAACTCAAGAATTGGTGATCCACTAACAATATGCATTTGCACTATCGCTTCCAACCCCTTTGCGCCCCTGATATCAAAAGCGTCATATTTGATAAGGTCGACCGAAACACAAAATTGATATTTAAGTGACGATGCTCTCATCTGGTTGGATCTGATAATTTTTCGCCTAATTTTTCCACACAGTTCCGACAATTGTATATTCGGGTTAAAAGCCAACCGTGTTGTGTACTCTGATAAAAAGATGATATCATTCTCGGTGTTATGCACTTCACCTTCATAATAAACAATAACATTAATTCGTCTATTCATTTTCAACGAAATAACCTATTCCACATGTTCGAAACAAAAATATTATGCAAAAAAATAGTGTTGTAATTAAATATGAACAACAAAAACAATCCTTACTTGATGCAAATTACGTGGTAGCTCCAAATTATGCCTTATGTGCGAACTTCATTTTCTTCTGGTTCTTCTTACAATTTTTTTTTGCTTGTAAATGCCTTATGCCACTCAATGTTGAAAGCCGTGCTTTTGTAGACCTGAGGGTGAGTGGCAATTGATTCGAAAAAATTTCTCAGGTGAGTGAGGAGTTGAAAGTACTAGAGGGGAAAACGCTCCATGTAGGACGCGTTTTAAGTACGCTGTCAGAAAAAAGCATTGAAAGCGTGTAGTTGGACATTTTTTCAGCTGACATGGCATGAAAACGCGTCCAACTGGACGTGCTTTTAGTGCTTTTTTTTACAGCGCACTGAAAGTGCGCCCTACGTGAAGCATTTTCCCTTTATCACTTTTTCCCACTCAACCATCAGATGTCTCGGGATTCTCGTGAAATATTTTTTTGAAGAAATCTGAAAGTTCGAAAATAATGCATTGAAAAATCTAATTGATCTCAACTTCCCATGAAAAAAAAAGATCAAAACTCAGTTGCATTTAAGAAAACAGAAAAAAAAGTAGAAACTAAGATTTAATCAAATCGAGTAGTTTGAGTTTTCATTATGAATCGAATTGAATTTTAAAATTTGAATAATTTGAATATACGATTGATGTAAATATAATGATTTTAAATATCAAATTAAATAATTATTAACTTTTCATCTCAAAAAATTATTAAAAAACTAAAGAATATATAAAAAAAACTTAAAAATATTAAAAAAAACTCAAAACCCTACACAACCCTAATCCCAAGTCCAAAAATTCATAGAACCCTAACTCTATTTAAAAAAAATAAAATCCTAACTCTAAAAAAAAATCAGAATCATTTAGAAAAAAAACCAATCTAATCCCATAATTATTTTAAAAAACCGGAATTTTCAGAAATTCGCTATGAGTTTCCAGTTTCTAATAATTTGTAATTGGATAATTTCCAACTTTGTAATTTTCTTCATTATTTTACCAATGATAAGCCCGGCAAACATATTACGAAGTAATTATTTGATATATTAGTAATAGAATAGATTAAAAAAAAAAAAAAAATTCTAAGTAAAGTTACAAAAGGGGTTGCATAATTTTTAATTAATATATTAGTGTAATTATGATTAAATTGAGACAAAATTTTAGTCCGGCCCTCTAGTTGAAATTATTTACTCATCCATTGGCTTTTGAGTTGAAAGTTATATCCCATAATAGAGAGAAGCTGATGGATCAAAACGTATACAGCTTCACTCCATAATATAGGTTAGTGTTTGGATATAAATTTAACCCAATACTGAAGTTGGGCCTACCTTATTGCTCTATACAATATATGAAAGTCCAAATTATTAGTTTATATTTTGAAAGATTTTTTTAATATTAATTTTATTATAGTTTCTTATTGTATTTGTTTTTTTATATAATGTCTAAAATTATTTATAGCCCCCTCCTCAACTCTTAAATTGAAACATAATACACTTCAACGCACTCAAACCTACGACCTCTTGCATTGGCAACAATACCTATACCAATTAAATTAAGACTCAATCGAAATATTTTAAAACATATTTGGTCACAATTTTTATTGCTTAAATGCTCCATTTAGGACTCTAATAAACTCTTAATGGTGGTTTTTAATTTTGTTATTTGTAGTGATATAGTTTTGTTGTATGAAATATGTCTTTTGGTTAGGTTTGGTTCGTAATTTTGTCATACAATTATTATGATAAAAATTATTTAAATTCTGAAATGATTGAAATATGACACAAAAATATTGATAATAATTTAAACTTGTGATGAAAAATAAAATGTACATATATCACCAATATCTATGTAAAACAATTTATTAATATGAAAATAATCTAATTAAAATTTAGAAATATTTGAATTCGATATGATTTAAATTTTCAAATAACATAAATGGAAACTACTTAAGCTTAAGATTGATATCAAGAAGAATCTTAACTCAAGAAAGATCACTCTAACTTTAATTCGAATTTGAAATTACTCAAACAAAAATATACAAATATAAAATAAAAAAGTATACACCTAAAAATATCAAAATTTAATATGAAGTCAAAATTAAATCAGATCCTAAATATTTCGTTAGTATTGATGAAAAAAAAAAAGCTAGAAAAAAAGACATCAATTTTGTCGCATAAAGGAGAGCTCTAAAATTTTGTATTGAGCATTCTCAAGCTAGTACTGATAACAAAGTGAAAACAAATCGAAGGATGAGAAAAGAAAATAACGAGAAACAGGAGGATGTTAGTTTAAAATTACATATTTTTTAAATATTAAATATTTTTCTTTTTAATTTTCAACCCTATTAAACAATGAATGAAAAGATAATTATTTTTCTTTTAATTTTTTCGTTTTACCACACATCTATAAAAGAATTTATATTTTTCACCTTTCAAATTTTTTTCCTACACTACCATACAACAAAGCCTTAGTGCGGTATAGATATAGATTAATAAACTAACCAAAAAAAAAAAAAAAAAACAACTATAACATTCTAACCAATATTCCTTATCTTTATTAACAGTTAATCTCAAAGATAAGTTGAATAATTTAAAGATTTAATTATTTAAAATGCATTTATTTAAAAATAATTATAAAAATATTAATATTAAATTAAAATATATTGTAAACCTATACGATGAGTAAACTACTAAGGATTGGGTACAATGTTTGCTATTCATTCAATAGTTGAAAAATAAAATATTATTGTCAAATAATAATTATTATGCAAAATAAGAAAATGTTTTGATTACTGTTCAACTTAAATTCACTAATGTTGTAGTTAACGATCACCTTCAATAATGATAATTAATAATTTATATTAAATTAACCCCAATTTAGAATCAATGACATGGAAGCGTATCTAAATTTAGGCCAAACGCTAAATTTCTAATGGAAGACCTAAAATTCTAAGAAAAATAGTTAGAAATTTGGATATATAAAAAAATTTAACAACATAACCTTTGATATACCAAAATTTATAGCGAAATAGAAAAATTTTAAGAATGTGACCTTAGATATTTTAGTATATCAAAATTTGTAATAAAATAGCAAAATTTCTAAAATTGTATCTTTACATATTTGGGTAGACTAAAATGTTAATGAAACACCAAAAATTCTAAGAAAAAACGTTTGAAATTTGGGTGTACTAGATTTTGGCAAGATAATTTACCTTGGAGTATGTTGAAAAACTGATCATGAATGAAAAAAAATGCTATATGATATTAATAAGTATCTCAATGCATAATTACAAATTCATTGACCTTTTATAGATTATCTGCTAACAAACTAACTATATTAACAATAAAGCTAACTACTCAAACTAATTATCAATTGATGTCTCAGCACTCCTCCTCAAGTTGAGGGGTGAAACAAATCTTTGACCCCCAACTTGGACACAAAATATTCATGTTGTTTGATTCTGAGTGCTTTAATCATCAAATCCGCAAACTGTTCAATTGTCCCTATGTGCTACATTTGAATCAAACCTTCTCGAATTTTATTACGTTCATGAAATACATGATTGGATGCAATTTGTAATGTCGCTCGACTATTTGAAAACAGTAAAGAAGTGCGATATTGATCAAGGCAAATTTCTTTCAACAAGCCATCCAACCAAACAACCTTTCCTACTACTACTGCCATACTCCTACATTCAGCTTTTGCTTATGAACGAGACACAATACTTTGCATCTTTGACTTCCATGAAATGAGAGAGTCCCCAAGCTTAACACAAAAAACCAGTGATTAATTGTTTGGACATGGTACATGAAGCCCAATCTGAATCACAAAACGTAACAAATTGTGGTTTATTAGATGCAAGCAACAAAATACTTTGGCCAGGATTTTTCTTTATATATCGAATTACCCAAAAAGAAGCTTCCAAATGAGATTTCTTTGGTCTGTGCATGAATTGGCTTAAGTGTTGAACCGCAAAAGATATGTCTGGTCGTGTGTTAGTCAAATAGAGCAATCTTCTAAGAAGTCGCTAATATACTGCAACATCTGAAACCAACTTATCACCATTGATTATCAGTTGTATAGTTTCATCATATTCAACTGAAGTAAGTTTCTGATTTTGTTTAAGAGGTGTACTTGCTAGTTTTGCTTCTCCTAACCTAACATCGGCTACCAACTCCAACGCATACTTCCTTTAACTTAACACAATACCTTTACTTGACCTAATAACCTCTATACCAAGGAAAAATTTTAGTGCACCCAAGTCCTTCATCTTAAAGTTCTGTTGTAGGACCATTTTAATCTTATTGATCATACCAATGTCACTTCCTGTGATTAACAGATCATTAGCATATACAAGTAGTATGACTATGTTACCTCCCTGCCTTTTTGAAAATAAAGAATAGTCATATCTGCTTTGTGTGTAACCTCCTTGCAACAATGCCTCAGTAAGTTTCAAATTCCATTGTCTAGAAGTTTACTTTAACCCGTACAATGATTTGAGCAAACGACACACCTTGTACTACCCCTGTTTGCGAAAACCTTCCGAGATATCCATATAAACCTCCTCATACAGATCACCCTGCAAGAAAGCATTGTAGATATCCATTTGGAAAAGAGGCCAGTCATTCATGGTAGCGACATTAATGACCGTCCGAACAGTAACATGCTTGACCACAAGAGAAAAAGTTTCCTGAAAATCAATACCAGCTTGCTGATTGTATCATTTCCCTACCACTCAAGCTTTAAATCGTTCAACAGAACCATTAGGATTGTACTTGATCTTATAGACCCATTTGCACCCGATAGGAACCACGTCAGAGGGTAAAGAAACAACCTCCCACGTATCATTATCTTCCAAAGCACGAATTTCTTGTTGCATGGCATCAACCCATCTTGGATCCGAGATAGCCTCAGTATATGTTTGGGGTTTAGACATGGAAGAAATATGGGTTGCAAATGACTTAGAATTAATAGGTAAATGTAAAGCATAATACACATGAGAAATAAGGGATACAAGAGCATCACTTTTGGATAGCAACAAATACACCCATGTCATTCTCGAGTAATCATCAACAATAGTTAAAAAATACCTATGACCACTATGAGTAGAAATTCGATAGAGCTCCACAAGTCTATGTGAATAAGAGAAAAGATAGCATCAACACGAGTTGTACTTATGGGAAATGACAATCTAGTTTGTTTAGCAATGCGACACACTAGACACTGTTGGATATTATCATTATTCGAAACTGTGCAGGGAAAATTAAGCACCTTATTCAATATTGAAACAAAAGCATGGCCAAGTCTAGCATGCCAAGGAAAGATGGTTCAACATTTGCTGAAAGAGATGTAATAGGCGGAGTTACAACCACGTTACTCTATCGAAAGGGTTGCAGGATATAAAGACCACCTTGACAGTGGAATGTAATAACCAAGGAATATGTAAAAAACTCTACCGCCAATGAAACACCCCAAACCCGGCCCACGAGCCTCGACCGGATCTGGTATGTTCCTCGATGTAAACCGATTCAAAATTCTTATGTTACTTTGGAAAAATCTGTGTGTTTTGAAAGAAAGATTGTTTTGGGTTGGGCTCGAGTTGAGAACAAGTTTATCTTTTATTGAAAACCCTTTATTTTAGGTGACAAAACACTTAGAGTTTATTTTAAAATAAATTTACTTAATCTCTAATTGATAAAAAAAAAATTTTCGTAACATAATAAATAAAAGTAAAATAAAGTAGTTCAACTATGGCCTTATTACATCAAAATAAATCCTAAAATTAAATTCCAAGTACTTAAAATAAAAAGTCCAAATAAAATGAATTCCTTGCTGAGCATGGCCACCACTAAGCTTCACACCCCGGTCCATCACCGATCGTCACCTAAAAATGTTCCCACAACGGGTGAGTCAACAGACTCAATGTGTAACCACAACACTAAGTCCTAACAAATTCAGGCATATCAAATCATACATGTACATATATCATTTAAATAATATGATGTAACCCGAACCCAAACCTAGATAGCCATCCGCTACACATCACCCATACCAATCTGCACACCGTGGGGACTACTAAGTCAACCCTCCATCCGCTACACACCATCGAAGGCGATCATTTGCAATGACGTGCTCATCGCCCTTATAAAACTCGTGGCATAGCCACCAAATAATGTTTTGTGTCTTTTAGACACCACATTCAAATAATGTGACCGAGATCACCACATTCAGATATTGTGACATAAATCACTATATTCACTTCCCCTTTCACAATATCCCATATGCCCCATATATCATTCATATCATGCAATCTTATGCCATAGGCCTTATTTCACATTCTTATCATTGTTCACATATGAGTCACAACATATATTCATAATCCTAGTAGGAGTAGGAAAACGTACCTGAGTTCCTCGTACCATTACATGTTACCTTAGCCATATTCTTACACTTTCAGATTAACACATATAATAAATTAATGCCATAAATCTATTAAGATTCAGTGTGGGGTACACACCTGATTTACTGTAAGCACTATACTTTCTCGATCGTAGACACCTAGAATATTACAACGCTTGATCAGTCGACATACGCGATTTGTCAACACTAAATGAACAATTTATAATGCTTACCCCTTGAAATCGCGAATGATCACAATTTGTCGATTTTTCTCAGTTAACGGTTTACAACCCGATGAAAAATCCCGAATTGCTAATGTCTCACAATTGCAAAAAAATATTAGTCCAAACTAATATTACCTTATTATGAACAATTGATTTAAGGAATAGGGTCGTCTTACCACAAAAGTCCGTATGATCTCAAGATGAAAGATCGAGTGATAGAGTCCCTATAATAATATCGGTTAATCACCACCATCTTAATCGAATAAAAAATGATTATAAAATCCGTGAAGAACTCTTACCTCTAAGATTTTAGAACCGTTTTCTAGCGATTAAAAGATGACTTTGGAAACTCCAAGTTTCGGCCTTCCACTATATTTCGATTGATCAATAAGTGGATGTTAATATGGATGAGAAGAAGGAATAGAGAGAAGATGAAAGTTCGGTTATGGAGGAAATAGGGAAACCAAATGAGAGAAAAGAAGAACTCAAGGAGACTAGCAAAAAAATTGGCACCGAATATCCTAATTAATGGGCTAATGCATTACTTTATTTAGAAGCATACAATGGACGGTTGGAAGATGCTTGGAATGTAGTGTTGTTGAAATTATCAATTGAAAATAGAGAATAGTGGGTTGATAAGTGGACATGCTTGTGCCGTCCAACAAAGATAACACAAGAGTATGGCACCAATGTCCAATAGTTTATTCATGTTTCTATTTTAAAAATCCTCTCCCCTGCATGCTTGCTTTGTTTCAATTTTTTTTTTGGTTGAAATAAACAATTAAAACAAAAGTTTAAATAATTTAAAACAAAAGATAGTGGCTGATATAAAAATATAGATAACAAGTACTATGGCTTTTTCAAAGTTGATAGACAGCATAGGAAGCATTTAATATACATCCACCATATTATGTTTCCTAATTTGACCATGAAGTGACTAAATCATTAATGGGGTTGAGATAAATAATTGAAATTAATGAGTAAAAAAATTTGATGTAGGCATACTACCTTTGGACGGCTTGAAATATAGATCATGGGAAATTTTAAATTCCTAAAAAATACATGAATGGGGCGGCAATATAATCTGGAAGTTTGGATTTTACTCTTCTAAAAGAAGAACCACGGAAAATGGAGGATAGAGAGCATGGAAATAAATAAAAATAAATAAATAAGTAGGTTGATCTAATCTTTTAATCATGAAGGAAAATTAATGGAATGCTTAAATTATTTGCTTATGGGATAATGTGGAATGGACGACAAGCACCGTGTCCATACCCCCGTATTAGGCAGAAAAAAATGGAATTATGGGATTCGATTTTTATCTTTGAAGAGTCCAAAATTTCACCAAGGTTCCGGTTTGATCCCGAGTTTCCCCAGAACCCCTATTTCTAGGATGTTACAGCCAATGATAATGGAGGTATTGAGAGTGGAGATATGGGAATGGAAAATCAGAATGACTGAACTGTGGGAGACAATGTTAGGACTCAAGCTATGCTAAAAGCGCTCTAAAGAGTCATCGGATCGAATAACGGAAAGGGGAATGACAAGATGGTCGCCGAAAAACTCAAATCAAACAGGGTTGAGTTGTTCAAAGGTGTCGCTAGAACAACTCCTCCCGTAGTAGAGTATTAATTCCAGGATAAAATTGAAAAACTAAATTAAACATAATAAATTTGCTTATATTCAAGCTCCTTAAGTATGAAAACTAGTTTAATCTGCTATAACGAATTACGACAGATCATGCATGAATGCTTGTTGCTCACCTTATTGATAATTTTTAAAGTTCCATATCTTAACCAAACTTATGCCAAACTAAGGTAACTAACATGCTTGTGTATGCATAAATTAAGCAGAGCATTTTCTATTTGAACTTACTAAGCATTTATGTACTTACTCTAGTTGTTTTCTCTACTTGTAGATCATTACATTATGGAACTTGCCGAGTCGAATCAATGCGAAGCACACATACTATCAATAATATGGTAGAATTATATTCACTTTGAGTAAAAATATTGTAGCATGTATATAAGGGCAACTTGTGTGCATATGGTCATTTTGAGTATTTAGTTATGTGGTAATTATAACTTTGGTTGAACTTGTATGTTAAGTTTAATATATGAAATACTTTTTGCTTGAGTCATGTTTGATGCTATTAAGGATGATAACTTTTAAGTTACATGAGCCTCGTATGATAAATGTTGCAAAAGGAAGTAGATAGGTAAAGATAAGTTCAAGAATGTTTTGAAAATGGTTATGCTTTGATTATGATTTTCTATGCCATTAGAATGATTGTTTATTGGGATTGGAAATTTAGGGAAATGCATAAGTGAAATGTAAGTGAACGGTTATAAAATTGAAACTTGTACCAAATGTGCTTTTTGCCAAAATAAGGACAACTTCGCGACCTTGAGTCCCTAATGTCGTGACATAGGTCGATAGTGAGTGATGTAGCAACGTCGAGATGCCGAAATTCAATACCTAACTCACAGATTGATGATGTCGCGGTATGGAAGTCATGATGTTCCAACGTCGACCCAAAATTTTGAAAACATTACAATTTGATCCTAATTTGGCCTTGAGTTAGCAAAAGAGATCTTGTTAGCTCGTATGGGACCTAGAAACAATTATGTAGCATAGTGTGAATGCGAAATATACTTAAATGCGTGTGAAAATGGTTGTATGGTGTGAATTTGACTGTAGTTGCTTCGACAATAAATATAGCATCTTGAAGCTCGTACCCGATAATTGGGTCGGGCAAGGGGATTGTCTATTATAATATACCAATAGGTGTCTATGTGACTCTTTAAAACGACATCACTTTTCAAGTTACACCTTTTGGTTTTAAGAAACCATTTCAAGACAACCTTTTAAAAGTAATTTTTGGATTCAATAACACAATTTTTTGGTCAAGAAGGCTCTCTTGAATGATCATTATGTTTCTTTTAGATAGAATCCTATTCAAATAAAGTTTTAACAAATGTCATCACCATTCAAAACAAAAGTATTTATTCGATCCATTAATTGATCATTTTCTAACTATACATTTTCATTCCATCGATATTCTTTCTTTACTATATTATTACTATATAGGAAATCATATATTATATAATTCTATATCAATTTTAATTAAAAATCATGCATATGACAAACTAGCATTTAATTTCTATTAAATAAATAATCCATGAGACAATCATACTTTTTGCATAATATGATTACTATCAATATAACTTAACTGTTGAAATCTAATTTATGCAACACAAGTAAAATAATAAATTGGCATACCTTTTCTTGCGATAAAGATTTCTTCTAAATCATAATTTGACATGATAATTGATCTCGATGCAACCAAATTTGTCAACAATCATCCTTCTAGTACCATGCTTGTAATGTCATGTGAATATGTGATAAACAAACACACGTTCATTAATTTATTATAATTTGAGAAAATAGAATCTTAAAATTGTTGGTGTATGGGGATAAAAATAAACTTATGAGAAATTAGTGAAGGCTTCAAGGCGTGTATCAATGCCACTTTCTTTAAGAATCTTTTCGCTCCCACCTATATTTTGGTGTGAAAAAGAGTTATCAAAAAATGAACCTCGAGGATGCAATGAAATACAATGATTGTTTACATTTTGTATTGATGGAAATAGTCTACTGAGTATTAAGTGGAACATACAAGAATATCAATGGAGGAGAATCAAAAGAAACTTTTGTTTCTATATTTTTTGTGTCCAACAAATTAAAATTGACTCCTATTTATAGAAAACTTTAAAGCCATGATTAATTGCCCGTAGTTGTTCAATTTCAAAATTAACAGAGATTAAATTACTTAAAATTTTTTAAAGAGATCAATTTATTTAATATCGAAATTGAGAAAAACTAGAGAAGATGTTTTACGTAAATGTTGCTAACTTTCAATTTCAAACATTTGTCTGGTAGAAAAATTGAATATTTTAATCACATACGTTATTTAATATTTAAGGTAAATGATACAAACGGTCACTTAACTATGCTTGCGTTTCCGTTTTGGTTACCCAACTTTAGGAATTTTCAATTTAGGCACTAAACTTTGTATTTGTTCCTATTTTGGTCCCCCGTTGTTAAATTAATAACAGAAAGTCTTTTTCTAACTGGTATAATAATACATTTAGTCCTCAATACTTATATATTCTATCAATTTGATCCTAATTCTAAATAACTCAATAAATTTAACACTTCACATTTACAAATTCTATCAGTTTGATCCTCAAATTTTCAAACAAAAACTTTCAGCTTTTAAAACAAAGACATCCCACATATATAAATTTGTGACCCAAAAAAAAAAGAGTACTCGTGCAAATATAATATACTTGTAATATAAAAATTTAGCATCAAATGATACTATGTCTATTTCTTCATCACTCAGCTATTCAATAATATCCCAAATTAATTAAGAATTATAGGGAACATATGCATGTGCATATTTTTGTCCATTAAGATTTTCTAATCTAAACTATCCAAGAACAAATTAAAATAATAAGCATAAATCAATAAATCCTAAAAGGTAAGTTATAATGTTTCCACTACACAACATAAAATTAAGATGAGAATTTCAATGCAATTAATCTTAATTTGAATTTTGTGTAAATGTGAACTTCTTATACAATTTTTTTTCCATTTATAGTTTTTGGATATTAGATTTGAGATAAAAACAAACAAGTACAAATATTAAATTAAAGATTATTATTGAGTTTAGTATATTCACAAAGGAAAAAAAAAATATAAATATATTTAATAAAATAATAAAAGTAAACTAAACATGCGATAATTTTTAAATCTCACTTAAAAAATTAAACTTTCACTATTCATATATGTGACATATATGTGATGATAATCTTTGAATCAAAAGAATTTTTTTTATTAGTATATTTGGTAGAATTGGAGAAGTTTTTCTTTTCTCTTCTTTTGGGTTTTAGAAATTTATAGACGTTGAATACCTTTATTTTAAAAGTTGAAAGTTTTACTTAAGAAATTTGAGTATCAAATTGATAGAATTTTTAAATGGAAATAATTTAAATTTATTAAATTATTTAAAAATAAGATCAAATTGATAGAATAAATAAATATTGAGAACTAAATATATTGTTATATAATTTAAAAAAAGTCCACACTATTATTTTTGTTATCAATTTGACTGTGGATTACTAAAACAAAAATAAATACAAAATTTAATGTTTAAATTATACTTATATTACATTGATTACCCGACAAAGTTATTTAGATGTGATGTGTGAAGATAATAGTAAGCAACTACCGTTAGTTAAGTGAAGACAATTATTGTCAAAAAGGAAACTATTCAAATTAAAATTAAATCTGAAATTTTATAATATCATGTGGAAAATGTATAACGACAAATTAAATAATGTCATGTGCCATTTGACATGACGTTATTACCTTATTTAGCTATACGTTAATTATCCCTTGTAAAGATAAGTTTTTGTTTTTATTATTTACATTTCCTCATCCTTTGTCCCAAGTTAAAAGTAAAAGAAATGTAAACAAACCAGGTGTGGTAATCGTAGTGTTATTTATTATCTAAAATTATCATACAACAGTGACATGTTTGGTGAGACTAGACCTGATCATAGGTCGGATTATATTACCCAGTCTAAAGGTCCACCCGAAAAATAGGAGGGTTCGAGTAAAAATATAGGCTTGAAAAATGAGTTTGGATAAAAAACGAGGCTCGTTTAGAAAACGGATAGGGCCTCGGGCAAGATTTTTTTGGCCCGAGCCCGGCATGGCCCGGCCCGAATTATATAATAAATATTTTATTTTATTTTTAATCATTTTAAATTTTTAACTTTACTTTTCTAATTTCATTTTTACTTCCAATTTGTGTATTGTTTTAAGAATTATTTTAGTATCATTTTTTATTTGTTTCTTGTTTTAATATTTGTTTTTATGTTGTTAAATGTATTTGATTTATTATATTTTAAAATTTTTATTTAATAAAATAAATTAAAAAATTAATATGAGCCGGGCTGGATCGGGCTCGGGCTTAACAATTTTATTTGAGCCGAGTTTGGATAATTTTTTAAGCTCATATTTTGGGCTAGGGCCGACCCATGATCTAACTCTAGGTGAGACATCTAATAAAACCATGATTCTAGAAGAAATGCTCCTATCTTACCTAATTATCATTTCTCTCATTTACTTAATCTTGCTTCCTTTTTCACTTTATTTTTGCTTCATATTCAAAATATCATTCATTTTGCGGACGAAAGGGTTTTGGATGTTACTTTGGTTTCAATGTTTATATATTTTTTTCATCATTACAAAATAAGAGGAATACAATATAAAAACAGCATGATAGAGAGGACAAGGTTTGTTCATATCATCAATGTCCCGGATGACCAGATTTGTTTATTATTAATTTTGATTCTTATAGAATGGATTAAAATCTTTACAAATTTTGATTTTTATATTTTCATTCATTTAATTGTTAATCAAGTTAATTACATCATTTTTTTAATTACATGATTAATTGGTGAGTATTTTTTATTTCAAAATATCATAACAACAAATTTAATTTTTAAAAAAAATTGTATAGTATTAATAGTTGAAAATGAATTTTAAAATTTAAAATGTAGAAAAATTAAATTTTTAAAAATAAACTATAAAAACTTAATTCTAAATTTTTAAAAATTAAAATAACTTATGAGATATTTTAACCTATCTTTTACTTTAAAATAGATTTAGTTTTATGCAGATGAAAATGCATTTAATTTTCTAGAGTTAATTTGTTTGACTATATACATTTTTATAATATATCTTGTTTGACTATATACAATTTTTTTATAATATATTATAAATGTGGAAAATTGAAATAATACAACACTTTATATTTACATTGAATAACATACCTGAATAAATTATAGTCAATTCAACTATTACTTATCATTAAGACTTGACCCACAATGTGACTTTTGAGGTGAACACTCAGTGCCACTAAAATATTCATATATTTATTGAATTCACATATAAATTTTTGAAATCTAGACTATTCGAAAATTTTTACTTTTTATTTCTTTTAGTCAAATTGCAAAAAGATTAATATGAGGTTTGGTTATTAGTATAATAACATAAAAAATATTTATTATATATATTATAATAGTTACGTATAAAATAAAAAGTAGTTAAATTTGAAGCTAGAAAAATGGTAAAATTTTCTCTAAAATATATAATCTCTTCAAAATAGGCAAAAATTTCAAAATAAGTCATTCATTTGCCAATTAAATTAGTTTATTATTAAATCATATACTAAAATATACATAAAAAAAATAATACTTCATCTGAATATAACATGAAACAAAAGTAGATTCATAAAATAGAAAATTAAGTCCCCATTGCAGGCATTATCCTAAACAACAATAAGAATCATGTAGTGGTGCTACTGCTACTGATCATTTGGATATGCCTCGATGATGGAAGGCAATGCAGGAATGTCAATGATTTTGTAGCGAGAGAAGCCTCCTCCTCCCAAGATTTTCTTCCATTCCACCTCGGTTCTCTCCTTTCCACCGCTGGAGTGTGCAATCATTAGGAGGTCGAATATGAATCCCATGTCATCGAACACTCCACTCCCCTCTGCTTTCACAACAACTTCAACAATTATCACTTTCCTATTTTCTCTTGGAATTGCTTTCCTGCAATTCCTTAATATTTTTATGCAATCTTCATCACCCCAATCATGCAATACCCACTGCAAATTAAAACACAGAAACATCTTTCTCAAACTATTATCTTATAATTCAATTATTAATTCATTCTAACATCTAACCATCATTTTAAACACTTTAGAGAACTTTTTAAAATGAATGAAAACGAATTTAAATCTAGAATATGGTAAGTACCTTCATAATCACCGCATTAGCATTTGGAATGGCATGGAACATGTCACCGCCGACATGGGAGATCCCATTGTATGCTGGTGCTGCCGAGACGACATGCGGTAAATCGAAGTTAACACCTTTGATGTGTGGATATATTTTGACAATCTCTGATATTAAGCCTCCAATCCCACCTCCAACATCAACCAATGATTCAATAGAGCTCAACCCTTGTTTGTAACCTGATAGGATCGCACTGGTGACGACCTTAGATGTACAAGCCAAGCCATCATTAAAAAGCTTGTTGAATTCAGGATTTCCTGATGCCAAATCCCATATTTCACGCCCATGAGCTTTCTTGAAAGCAATGCCACTTTCTTTAACGCATTGGCTAAAGCAGTGCCAAGGAGCAATTAGCCATGGATGGTTCTCTATCAATACCATAGGCGCCAATGTTTGCTCCGAGTCATGTAAAAGCCATCTCGATGAGTGAGTTAGGTCGTAGAAGGGATCTCCACCATCTGAAGGATGGTGGATGGTAAAAATCTTTCTACGGACGAGCAATCTCATTATGCGAGCAAGGGTAGTGATGTCCGGCGAAGTAAGGCCGCCATTAATGCATGAAGATATTTGCGATAGAGTGATGGCGGCACCATGAGAGTGTATTATGTCAGCTATGCGGAGCTCCACGGCAGACTTAAGCGCCATAGAATCTGCAAAGCTGAACATGTATCGCCATATCTCCGCTTGCCCTTGTAGCCGTGCTTCATCTAACTCTATTGTTTCCTTTTCTCTCCCACTTTCTTGAGAACTCATTTTTTCTTAGAAATATATAACAAAGTGGAGAAGAAGAGAATCATATATATAAGTAATATATATAACAGTGAGAAATGGAGATCAGAAAATGGGCTAAAATCAAAGACAGCTAGGAATACTGTATATATTCCTTCCAAAAGAGAAAAAAAAAAAAAAACAAATGAAGAAAAGGAATACTGTATGTATAGTACAAGTAATTATTATGTAAAAAATCAACAACGGGTGATGCTATCGTATTAACTTATTTCAGTCTTTGAACCAGAAAAAAGAAGAGGAAGAACTTATCTGTCGGAAAATATTTTGATGATGACAGTTCATCATTTTTTAATTTGTGAGTGTTGGGTTTACCCATAAAATCTTTGAAGACAAAATCTTCCAACGTATCTACAATTAATTAAAAATAGTCTTATCCTTGATGAAGAAATGGGGCAAAATATTAAAAAATACCTTTTTTTTTATAAAATTTACAACATAGGATCGATTTTTTAATTATTTATCAGAAAGAGCGGGAGTGTTTTCTGCCACATCAGCACAAATCGCGTCCTTGAGGGCGTGCTTTGCTGATGTGGCAAAAACGCTCCCTCGGGAACGAGTTTTAGCCCGTGTTTTTTTCAAAGAAAAACTATTCTCGAATTAAATTTTCAAAAAATGACATTTTTTAAATATTATAAAAATAGACTAAATTTTTTAAAAATTTACGAGAATAAACCTTTATAAAGGCTCAAAGTGACAACACTATTTTTTAATATGGAAATATAACTTACAATGAAATATTTATATAGACCAAAGTTTTATTTTTCTTGTTTTTTTGAGGAATGTGGGATATGAGATATGTGTATATATAGACTCATGAATAGTTTTGCAGCTTGTTCCTAAACAATGTGGGATTCATTCCTTTTTTAACTAACAATATGAGATGAAAGGCTACACTATATTTGATTTTTTTTTACAAAACAATTTCTATTTTTTTTTATATTTTGTTAACATTTTCTCATATTATAAATTATATTTTGAGATATTTAATCTTGTTGCATTTTAGAATTGTTAACATATACAAAAGAACTATTAAAAAAAAAAGAGAACAAATTGCACATATGAAACTTGTACATGCAACAATCTTTGATTCAATTTTAAATGTTTGAAGTTAATATCAATGCAATTCTAATTTTTAAAATAATTTTTCATTATTTAAATTTAGAAGTTATACTTTTAATTTTTTTATTATTTATTTTATTTTATATTATGAATGTTTGATTAATAAATAAATGGTGAGTATTTGGTACTCAAATAGTATTTTTTTTGTAATTTTAAAAATTTGATATAACTTTTTAAATATTTATTTATTTTTAATATTTTACTATACTAATTAATTTTTTTTACTTCTAATTTAATTTAATTTTCATCACCTAATGAATGCCGATAAATTTATTTTAGATATATTTTGACTAGATAGGTGTCATAACCATTTTTTTGAAAAAACGGGAATCAACTTAGGTTTTGAAAACGAAGAATAGGAGTCGCCACCGACCTTTTATTAGATGTGATCGAATCACCTTTATTTTAATAAAACATTTTGTTTACTAAAACGGCATTTGTTGGTCTGCGGATGTTCGAGAAAACGGGTTCAGGAGTCGGTTACGTGCGAGGAAGGATTAGCACCTCGCAACGCCCAAAATTGGTACCTAATTGATTATTTAGTGTCCTTGCGTTGAAAATTTTGAAAAATTATAAATTTTCTAAAGAAATTAATCAATATTGAATTTGAATTTCAAGATTAACACGTTTCGAAGGAAATAAAAATATCACATCCAGTACATTAGGACATAACACCTTTATACCCCGGCACCGAGATCATCTTTGATATTCAAGATATTTAATTGAAAATGATATTTAGCTATCTGGTCGAATAGGAAATTAACACCCAGTACGTTAGGGCATCATTTTCCATACTCCCAAACATACAAATGTTGCCTCATTTTTGAAAAATTTAAAATACTCAATTTTAAAATCATCTCCAAGTACATTTTTTGAACCAATATTCAATAACAAAAAGGGCAGTATCGAGTATGGAATAATAATGTGTGAATACAACATTGTGAGAATGACAAATATAACAATACTAACATATAATTCGAAATATGTATACAAAAGGATTTTAAAACAAGCATTATATAACTAGAAAATTAGAATAATTAGTATGCAAAAGAATAATAATGCATAAGAGTATTTAAAAATATTATGTAATTCTTTAAATAAAAAAAAACATACATAAAAGTGAATTTAAAAGTAAACAAATTATATAATAAAATATTTTTTTAATTTATTACTAAGATCATAAATAAAAGAATAAGAAAATATCTAATTGGAATAAGAAGAAAATTTAAGCTATTTTATAAATAAATAAAATAATTTTAACTAAAGCCAGGATCAAACTAAAATGCGCACAAATATCCAGGGATTAAACTAGTAAATATCCCGATGATTAAAACGCAACGTCCGAACGCGCTTTGATTTGAAACAAATACTCAAAATTCGAGGTAAAATTAGCAATAAACAAAAGAAACAAAGAAAGGGACTCAATCGGATCACCGCGAAACAGGGAAGGACCAATCGCGCAAATAGACCAATTGTAACAAAACACGTGGATCTAAAGGTAATTGGATCGGGTCGAATCGGGCAAGGTTGAAACGACACCGTTTTCTTCAAAGCTTAAAACCCCATTTTCTATCTGTTTCATTTCATTTTCAGTTCAAAAAAGAAAGAAAACAAAACTCGAAACGATTAAACTCCTCCCCTCTCGCCCGACGATTGGGCTTCACTCCCATCGCCCATCGCGCCACCACCAGACGATGGACGACGGTGCGCGAAATATGGGCGGTAAAGCCCTATTCGGGGTCTTCGTGTTGAAGGCCAGCCTTCTTCGTTCTAAAAATCGGAAGGAAAGAAAAGAAAACCCTCTCGTTGCTTTGATTTGGCTTCGACGGCGGAGGGGAGGCTCCGATGGCCAGATCCCAGGGTTCAGGTAACCTCCTTTTTTTTTTGTTTGTAAGAAAAAACCTTAAAAATAAACTTAAAACGAAAAAATAAGGAAAAATAAATATGAGCCGTAGTTAATAACAGTAGTGAAATCAACCTTTGAAATTTGTGTTTGTTTTTCGATTTTTGAATGCGTAAAAAAGAGAGAGGAGTCAATTTTTAATTTTTTTTCTTTTTGATTTCTGATTGATGTCTAAGAGAGCAAGAAGACCCTCCTTTACATTGTTTTCGAACGGCCTTATAGCACAAAGATACATCTTCTATTATTCTATTATTTCCCCCATATTTTGCTTTTGGTTGCCTCTGTTTCTGTTGCTGCGTGCTTTCTTTGCAGGGCGTGTGAGTGCTGGTGCGCATATGGGGCTGCGGGCTTCATCCGTCAGGGGCGTGGGCACAGGAACCGACGCACATGGTGGCTGAAACGAGGCGAGGTGCACGTGTGAGGGACGCGTGGAGACCAAGAGGCATGTGGCGCTGGAAAGGGACCCTAGGGTTTTGAAATTTTTAAGATTTTGGGCCACTGGCCTCTGTAATTTTGGGTTTTGTACCATTTTGGGCTTATGTAAACTGGGTCAATTGGGCTGAGTTTGTTATGTGGTTTGGGTCTTGTAAAAACTATTTAAAAGGGACTGTTTCATTTATTGGATTTTTGGTTTTATTTTTTTGTTTATTTATTGGGTTTATTTTCGATGGGCCTCGATCGCTTCTGTCAGGCCCGGGCCAAAATTGGTTACTACAGCTGCCCCTCTTTGCTCATTATCGTGAAACGAGAATAGAGCAAAGACAAAAGAAGAACCAATTTTGCCCGATCTTGGTGTGCTTTAACTTACTAGTCCTTGTCTTCCTCAAACATCTTCAAACTCCACTGTAACATGTTGTCTTGATCCACTCTGCCACTACTTCCGCGAGATATGCCTCGTAGCTTCAATTCGCTTTTCCTCGTAACTTGCTCTAACATGACTTCAGGACACGAAGAGATTTGTAGCTTCGATCTACTAGTTGCTCCACTGGGACTTCGATGAAACCTAAACTTTTCAAACTGCTTTCTTATTCTCGCCATATGAGTTGACTTTTTACACCCCTTTTTTTTTTGAAAAAATAGAAATTGAAGGGCAGAAATTAAAAATACCTCGGCGTGCCCCGAGGCTTAACTCACCTCTCGTATTATGAGTTGATTTTTAAACAGAAATTGAAAGACTGAAATTAAAAATACCTCGGCGTGCCCCGAGGCTCAACTCACCTCTCGTATTATGAGTTGATTTTTGAACAGAAATTGAAAGACTAAAATTAAAAATACCTCGGTCTGCTTCGCTTAGGAAGGCAAGATCTGCTATCTTCGATCTGCTTCGCTCAGGAAGGCAAGATCTGTTATCTTCGACCTGCTTCGCTTAGAAAGGCAAGATCTGCTATCTTCGATCTGCTTCGCTCAGGAAGGCAAGATCTGCTATCTTCGATCTCCTTCGCTTAAGAAGGCAAAATCTGCTATCTTCGATCTGCTTCGCTCAGGAAGGCAAGATCTGCTATCTTCGATCTGCTTCGCTTAGGAAGGCAAAATCTACTTTTCGATCTGTTTCGCTTAGGAAGGCAAAATCTGTTATGCTCGATCTGCTTTGCTTAGGAAGGCAAAATCTGCTATCCTCGATCTACTTCGCTTAGGAAGGCAAGATCTGCTATGCTTGATTTGCTTCGCTTAGGAAGGCAAAATCTGCTTTCATCGATCTGCTTCGCTTAGGAAGGTAAGATCTGCTATGCTCGATTTACTTCGCTTGGGAAGGCAAAATCTACTTTTCGATTTGCTTCGCTTAGGAAGGCAAAATCTGCTTTTCGATCTGTTTCGCTTAGGAAGGCAGAATCTGTTATGCTCGATCTGCTTCGCTTAGGAAGGCAAGATCTGTTATCATCGATCTGCTCTTCTCGTATCATGAGTTAATTTTTGATCAGAAATTGAAAAACACCCCAGGGTGTGACCTGAGGCTCAACTCACCTCTCGTATTATGAGTTGATATTTAAAAAATAAAAATTGAAAATACCTCAGCGTGCGACCTGAGGGGTTGATTTTTTTTTGCAGACAGAAATTGAAAAATAGAAATTAAAAATACCTTAGTGTGCGACCCGAGGAGTTGATTTTCGAACATAAATTGAAAGACTGAAATTAAAAAATACCTCAGCATGCGACCCGAGGAGTTGATTTTTGCAGACAGAAACAGAAATTGAAAATACCTCGGCATGCCACTCGAGGCTCAACCCACCTCTCGTTATATGAGTTGAGTTTTGAATAACATATCATCTAGCGAAACTCAGATGTCTTCTTTTCCTTTGATTTAATATAGCTATCGTCAAAACTTCTTGCTTTAATGGCGTACCTGTATGTGTCATGCGTGATGTTATCTTGATATGCGCGTGTTTGTCTTAAATGCTTTTATGCCTACATGATTATGCCATGCGCCCTGGGTTTGTTTGTCATGTATCTCTTTTCGTTACAACGTTCATGATGACCTGTATTCATTGCTTCGATTCTTGACTTCCCTTTCAGGTTTTGTACCCGTCCTCAAACCTCAAGAGTAATCTGCGTTTCTCGTATATCACCCTTTTGCCCCACTGTTGCTTCAGGGTTCATCTCATTGTGACCTGGGGGTATAGGATTTGAATATCCTCCATTCATCCCACTGCAACTCTAATACATAGGATTTGTCTCTTCTTCAACCCACCCTCTTGTTATTCAAAGGTACATGATCTGTATCTGCTTCCTTCTAACGATCACTTTTTAGGTGACCCAACCAGATGTATATGTGGAACGGTGGAAATGTGCAAGTGTACACAATCGTAACAAGTAATAAAAGTGATAAGTAAACGTCGAGTTATTGTACCCACAGGGACTGTAAAAGAATTATTTATGAAATAATTTCAAACACTTTGGTTAGGGAAAAATATTTGATTTTTGAAAACTATTTGAAAACTAAAAGAAAAACAAAGTAAATTTAAATAAAACAAAGTTCAAGTGTGTGATTTCAAATACTGATTTTAATCAAGATGACATGATTGTGTTGGTTTAATCACATTTCTTACCTTAGAATTATTAAACTTGTGTTTATACTTGTTAAAACATAGCAACTCGATAATTTGCTAACTTATGAACATATTTACAAATCAAAAATCCATCTATCTCTTGTACATATTTCTATGCCAATTCGACCGATTAAACAGACTACAAAAAGTAAACATGTGATTGCACATACATACTCATTAAATTAAACAATCTCTCGCATATTCCTATGTCGATGCAAACGATTAATTCAACCTAACAAGCATATAAAAGATCATGTGAAGTAACAAGGTATTTTTACCGTGAAACAATTTAATCACAAAAATCCTGCAAGTTATGCAAGGCATACATATTGTCAAATACAATGCTAGTTTAATCTTCAGCTACATTAGAAGAATTAAACATGCACAGATTAAGTATTGTGTCTATTAATTACAATTTCAATGCGTTTAAATAATTAATTCATTAGCTATCTAAACAATTATAATGCCAGATAACTTAGCATAATTTTACTTAATCAAACATTTCACCGAGGCCTTTAACAGCATAAACATAATTTTAATAATCTAAGAGGGCGAAATGAAATCAAACCAACACGAATTAAACTCAAGATAAATCGATTAAATTAAACATTTCAAAAGCATGAATATCCATAAACATGTTCGTCAAAACAACAACAAATAACTTAAAGAGATAGGAAACGAGAAACAAATCCGGTGGCTCTCCGTGACTTGTCTGATTGATTCCTCCTTAGTTCTTCGTTGTCCTCGGCTATCAAGGGGGCTTATGAACAATTCAAGTGCTGCTTCAAATGGCTGGAAAACACCTCTTTTCCAAAAGGGGAAAATGGCTGGACCCTTTTTCATAATTAATTAAAAATAATTTATTTAGCCCAAATCAAATTGGGAATAAATTAAAATTAATTATATTATGATTAAATCTTTATAATTGGACCGTCTTGGGCTGGAAATAGAGTCGCCTTGACACTTCAAATCGCTTCTCAGTTTTATTCTTTGAGTAGTGTCTGTCGAGCCAATTTTTTCCCTTTTTGCGATTCTGTCGAAAATAGTCAAAATTAAACAAAATTAACTATGGAATTAATTACAATTCAGCATGTTCATATTTTTAGCACAAATTAATTATTTTATAATATTTAATTATTTTCCGACAAGAATTTACTCGAAACCACATGAATTTGGGTCAAAAAAGGCATGAAAAAGTATATAAATTTTTGTGTTTCCACACCCCCAAACTTAATTGATTGCTCGTGTCGAGTAATGCAAAATTTTGAAAAGAATTTTCTTGGAAACACCTTTGAAAAACTCTTTCAGAACAACTTTCCTCAAAATTATGATGTTGGCATACTTATGCTCAAAGATAAGAAATTTGATAGTTATGCAACTTAAGCATTCATATCGTTCAAATTACCTCCAACAATTATCATACTAGCGAAATTAGACTAAATGTTTCTTTAATAAAGACATGTTCTTCACTACCAAATTGATTTTAATTCCTTATTCAAAAAGTAAACTACAATCATTAAGCTTAACTAATGTCTTCATATGTTGAACAAGGCACTTTCTCTCCACTAATGTAGGTAACATGAGAATCTTGAATCAATAGGTCTTTAATAAGGTTGTAATGTGGCTGGGCTTAAGGGTAGGTAAAAGATAGATAAATTTGTGGCTTTAAACCCTAGACTCAGCTTAATATCGATCCTTCGAAACTTTCATCCTTGATACCCAACTTGTGCTCTATCGATCACTTATTTCACTTTGAGTACATGTGTTTTTTTTAAGCTCAAACTCGAGCACTTGCTTCATGTACAACAATTTTTCGAGCACTTGATACTTCTTTTCAACTCCCCCAAACTTATTTTCAAACGATCCTTTGAATAGTACTGAGTCTAGTGTTTGGGATGATTTTTTAGAAGTAATTAAGAGAAAGTTGATGGCTAAATATTGCATAGGTCCAAATAAACTTAGGCCATATAGTCTTAAAATTGGGTTTCAAAGGATAATTTTATCAGGGTTGGCTTGAAAGGCTCAAATGATCCAAACAAAAGTTTGCCTAAATCATTTTCAATATTCCATGCTTCCTAGGATTTCGCCTCAAGAAATTACTAAGTCAATTCCAAAGACTTAAGCTTTCATGCATGCCTAATTTTTTCGTAAGGAACTAAAATTTTATGGTATGAATTTGTATGCTTTATTAAAAATACATTCGCATCTTTATTAAGCTAACATAATAAATTATTGAAATAACAGAACTTTATTAATACTAAAGTTTAGCATAAGTAACAAAATTTCAATTTATTGAACAAAAATATATCCTAAGCATAATTAAAAGAACATTTTATTCTCAATGGAATCAATTCAAATTTTCAAATTTCTACTTAAAGTGAACAATGTCCTCATTGTTTAAAGTGAATAAATACTATACACCAGGTAGGATAATTGGAAAAGAGGAGGTGAGTCAAATTGTCTGCTTAAGTACCAGGCTCTTTCTAAAATCCAATCCTAGACATGTATATATTTATTGCCACACTTTAGCCTTTGAGACTTGTTCAAATTTTATTCATGCTTTCTATCTCTTATTTTATTGTGCAAAAAATAAAAATTCCTAATTGACCTAATCCTAAGATACTTAAGAAAGAAAATAAAAGTTGAAGTCTCCCATTTTTTTATTTGTTCGCCGATCCTTCCGAATTTGACTCATCCTTTGCTCCATTAGTATTATTCTTGCATGAATCGCCTTGCTCCTTCTTCGATAATGAAAGCCATGGTTCAAATATGAAATCTGGAAACTGAGGCACAAAAATAAATGGGTCATTATAAATCTTCTTGAGGGCACCCCTCATTGAGTCATCTCTTATTTTTGCATATCTCCAGTAGGCTTGTTGCTGCCATTGCATGTGCTGCATAAAATCCATTAACTTAAACAGTTCATCAAGAAGATCTGGGCTAGGTGATGGAGCTCTAAACATTGCGGCCTTGATATCAGGTTCAACTTCCGATCCATCGATTCTCGCCTCGCGAGGGGGCGTCCGCTTGATGGCTCAGCGGTATTTCCGTGGGATCATCTTCTCTTCTTCAGATCCTCGCTCTCTTCAATTCGTTGTCAAGAAACGTAACTCTCTGGCTACTCGGTAGAGGTCCCAATCAGTGATTGTGCCTTGACTATACTCTGTCTACTTTACATCCGCAAGGAGTTTTGCTTTTAAGCACAAAATTGTGATGGTAAAGGGGAAATAGCAGGGCCAGACCGTCTAACGGCACAATTTTGCATTTCTCTCAGGATGATTTTGCCCATATCAATGGTCTTTCCGGTTAGAATCGAGTATAATAGGACCATTCGCTCTAATGAAATTGTAGTCCCATACGAACTAGGCATAAGGCTGAAACGGATGAAATAGAACCATACCTTCGCTAGAGGTGTCAAATACTCCCTTCGACATGTATGGATTCCTTACTTTGACACAGTCCACTTGGAGCCTGGAACTGTGAGTTCTTTGAGGATTTCTTGCAGATTTTCAGGCTTAATATTGCTCAACAGAGAGGAATATTCATCGTTGTCGAAATCAGGTAATTCAAAGAACTCATTAATAGCACTAGAATTTATTGGTACCTTGATTCCTCGGACTGGAACTTCAGTCAATTCACTGGAAGTTAAGTTCACGTAGAATTCACGAACTAATTCTTCATCCACACTTGGTCTCTTTTCAGAAAACAATTCCCAATTGAGGGCTTTAGCAACTTGGCGAATACATGCCATAAAGTCTCTGTAGTTGCTTTCCTTCAATGTGAAGCCTTTCTCTGGATGCATCTGTTGATTTTTGAAGATACTTTCGTATCTTATTTTGGCTTCTTCACAGTGAAATTTGCTTTGTGTTTTGTTGATTTGAGGGAGGCACGAGTTCTTTTACGAGTCATGATGGACCTGAACATAAGATGGAAAGAATAAAAAAAATCAGTTAAATAATTTAATTAATTTAAATTACTTAATAATTCAATAAATTGAAAATTCAATAATTGAATAAAAATTAAAAATAAAATTTAATAGCAATTACTAACATTTCAATAAATTGAAAAATTAAGTAATTGAAAAAAATTAAATTTTAAAAATTAAATTTACTAACAATTATCAATATTTCAATAAGTTGAAAAAAAATTAAATAATTGAATAAAAATTAAATTTTAAAAGAGAAAATTATTCTTACCACTTACCTTGTCGATTTTAAGAGCTCTAAAAAAAATAACAATATACTAATGAATCAAAGGAGGGAAATTAAAGGAGGGATGGCTTAATTTGGGGAAAGGGAGAATGTGCACCTAAGCACACAAAACAGCAAGCAGCTGGCGTGCAAGGTGCTGCAGTAGGTGGCAAGCAAGCAGGTGACGTGTGGAGCAGGCCACGGCTCTGGTTAGCACAAGAAGGCTGCTGGAGAAGCGCAGCGCGCATGCGGTCTTGGCTCGGGCGAGCCGGCGCCGCGAGTGCTTTGAGCCGGAGTTCTTCTTCTTTGGCCGAATGGAGGCTTGGGGACTAGGGGCTTGCGGCAATTGAGGTGGAAGGGAAGTTGTATGATGAGTGAATGGGGTGAATCAAGGGTGTAATTTATAGATGCAAGAGTATAAATTTAAGTAAAACTCTTAGGATAATTAAAACATTAAAAATAAGAGTCCCCTTCTAATTTTACTCATGATAAACAACAATTAATAACTAAATAAACATAATTAAATTATCAATTGTTATTTAATTATTAAGATAAATATGAAAATAAAAATAATTCTAATCCTAAGCTAAATTGATAAAAGTTAATATATAAATTATAATGAATATAATTATATATTAAAGTTTATCAATAATTTATAAATATGAAATTAAATAAAAATGTTTATTTTAGATGCCTTTTAAAAATATTTACAAAAAAAGGCACCTAGTTTTTATTATTTATGAAAATAGCAACCAAATTTTGAAAACAATTCAATTAAGTCCTTAGACTTAATGAAAATTTGAAATTGAGTTGCAATTTAAGACTTGAGTCAAAATTGACCTTATTATTTGGAAAACTAAAAATTTATTTTGCTATTCAGGGGCTAATTCCTTGGAAAATTATGCAAAAATCAATTCCCAGGAAAGATTGGAGGGGTCACAAGCGGTCCTGCTTAAGTTCCAATCTCCTAGATAGAATTGATTTGAGCATAATAAACCCGGAAATATTCCCTAAATATTTTATTGAAAGCAATAAAAACTAAGGATTAGATAAACTGAACGAGATTTTATCCCGTTCAGGGTTTTCTCCGTGATAATGTTTCAAACGCTGAGCATTGACTTGAAAATTACCTCTTTTACCTTGTAGTTCAATAACTCCATATGGATATACGCGATGGATCGTAAATGGACAGGACCAATGTGACTTCAACTTACCTGGAAAGAACTTCAGTCTGGAATTAAATAACAAGACTTGCTGACCTGCTTCAAACTCTCGAACTTGGATATGCTTGTCATGCCATTTTTTGAGTCTTTCTTTGAGTAACTTGGCATTTTCGTATGAGAGCATTCGAAATTCCTCTAGCTCATTGAGTTGGAGCATTCGTTTCTCTTTAGCAAGCTTGATATCCAAATTGAGTTGTCGAAGAGCCCAATAAGCTCTATGCTCTAACTCCAGAGGTAGATGGCATGCTTTCCCAAAGACCAACCGATAGGGTGACATTCCTAAGGGTGTCTTGTATGCCGTTCTGTAAGCCCATAAAGCATCATCTAGTCTCTTGGACCAATCTTATCGGTTCAGGCAAACTACCTTCTCGAGTATGCCTTTGATCTCCTTATTTGCCAGTTCAGCTTACCCATTTGTCTGCGGATGGTAAGCTGTGGCAACCTTGTGTTTCACTCCATGCTTATCTAGCAACCATTTTAACCACTTGTTCACAAAGTGGGTCCCTTCATCGCTGATAATAGCTTTTGGGGTTCCGAACCTTGTGAACACATGTTTTTGCAAAAACTTCATCACAACTTTAGCATCGTTCGTCGGATAAGCTTCAGCCTCGACCCATTTGGACACATAATCTACTGCTACCAATATATACTTGTGACCAAAAGACGGAGGAAAAGGGCCAAGGAAATCAATACCCTACACATCGAACAATTCTACCTCAATGATATTTGTTCGAGGCATCTCATCTCTATTGGATACGTTTCCAACCCTCTGACATCGATCACAATTCTTTACGTAAGCGTATGCATCCTTGAATAGTGTTGGCCAAAAGAATCCAACTTGCAATACTTTGGCCGCTGTACGAGTACCTCCAAAGTGTCCTCCACTTGGAGCTGAATGACAGTGGTATAAAATTTTCGGTATTTCATCCTCTGTCACACATCTTCTAATCATCTGATCTGCACACTTTTTGAACAAATACGGCTCTTCCTAAAAATAATACTTTACATCGTGAAGAAACTTTTTTCTTTGCTGATATATGTTTTATCAATTGGCATCAAACCACAAGCTAAATAGTTAGCAAAATCAGCAAACCAAGGAGTATTATGGACATGAGTTACCTTCAGTATGTGTTCATCTGGAAATGTCTCATGGATCGGTAAAAGTGAAGAATTTTCCTCTTGCGGCTTCAATCTGGATAGGTGATCTGCTACCTGGTTCTCTACTCCTTTTCGATCTTGAACTTCTAGATCAAACTCTTGGAGTAGAAGCACCCACCGGATCAATCTCGACTTAGCATCTTTCTTGGCTAATAAGTACTTAAGCGCGGAGTGGTCCGTATAGACAATCACTTTGGTACCTACAAGATAAGATCAAAACTTGTCAAAAGCAAAAACAATAGCCAGTAACTCTTTTTCTGTTACCATATAGTTCAGTTGGGCTCCAGTTAGAGTTCTGTTTGCGTAGTAGATAGGATGAAAAACTTTGTTCCTTCGCTGGCCCATGACAGCTCCAATGGTGAAGTCACTTGCGTCATACATCAATATGAATGGCGAATCCCATTCTGATGTGACGATTATAGGTGCCGTGACTAATCGACTCCTCAGATTGTTGAAGGCTTTTAAGCAGTCCTCGTCAAATTTGAATATCATTCTCCAACAACTTGCATAAGGGCTTAGCCACTTTGGAGAAGTCTTTGACAAACCTTCTATAGAAACCGGCGTGGCCCAAAAAGCTCCTAACACCTTTTGCAGATGTTGGAGGTGGGAGTTTCTCAATAACGTCTACTTTTGCCTTGTCCACCTTGATCCCATGTCTCGTTATCTGATGGCCTAGAACAATTCATTCTCATACCATAAAATGGCATTTTTCCCAATTGAGTACGAGATTCGTCTCTTCACATCGCCTTAGTACCTTCGCTAGATTGGCTAAACAATCCTCGTAAGTATCTCTAAATACTGAGAAATCATCCATGAAAACTTCCTAGTATTTTTCAACCATGTCAGTAAAGATGGACATCATACATCTTTGAAATGTAGCAGGTGCATTACATAAACCAAATGGCATGCGTCTAAATGCAAATGTACCGTACGGACAGGTGAATGTCATTTTGTGTTGATCTTCCGGTACTACAGTAATCTGATTATACCCTGAGTATCTGTCGAGAAAATAGTAGTAATCTCGTCCTACGAGTCTATCCAGCATCTGGTCCAAGAACGGTAAAGGAAAGTGATCTTTCCTAGTCGCCTTGTTTAGCTTCCTGTAATCGATATAGATTCTCCATCCCGTAACTATCCTTGTTGGTATCAACTCGTTGTTCTCGTTCTCCACGACTTTGATACCTCCTTTCTTTGGCACGCACTGGACTGGACTCACCCATGAACTATCTGAGATGGGGTAAATTATACTCGCATCCAGCCATTTGATGATTTCCTTCTTCACGACATCTTTCATGATTGGGTTCAGTCTCCGTTGTCCATCAATCATTCCTCTCTCACCATTTTCTAATATGATCTTGTGCATGCATACAGATAGGCTAATACCACGAATGTCAGCTATAGTCCATTCGATAGCCTTCTTGAATTGTTTCAAGACTATGATAAGTTTCTCTTCTTGTTCAGTAGTTAATTCGGCTGAAACAATCACAGGCAGAGTAGAGGCGTTACCTAAATAAACATATTTCAAGTGTGAAGGTAATACCTTGAGTTCTAACTTAGGTGGCTCCTCGACTGATGCTTTTCGCTGCACGTAATCTCTTTTCTCTAATTCTAAAGATTCGAAACGAGATTGCGGATTAAATCCCTTTCGATGAGCTTCGAGCAAAGCTAAGTATTCGTCCTCCTCTTCCTCATTTGGGGGATCCGATGTCAAAATTCTTTCCAATGGGTCATCAACACCGTTAAGTTCCTTCTCTACTATTAATTCCTCTAAATCGGTCACTGCAGAACAATCATCCATAGTGTCAGGAAATTGTATTGACTTAAAAACATTAAATGTTACCTGATCATCCTGAACACGCATAGTCAGCTTGCCCTTCTGCACATCAATAAGAGTCTTTCCAGTTGCTAGGAATGGTCTTCCTAGTATAATTGGCACTTCTTTGTTTGCTTCAAAATCCAGAATTACAAAATCACCAGGAAAGATAAACTTATCTACGCGTACCAATACGCCCTCGATTTTTCTTTCTGGATGTGCTAAGGATCGATCTGCTAGTTGAAGTGTAACTGTAGTTGGTCTAACTTCTCCTATCCCTGATTTCCTAAGTATTGACATAGGCATCAAGTTAATACTTGCACCTAAGTCACATAATGCTTTATCACAATATGTTGATCCAATATTGCATGGTATGGTGAAACATCCAGGATCCTTCAATTTTGGGGGTAATTTGTTCTGAAGATATGCACTACATTCCTTCGTCAGAGCTACCGTCTCAAATTCTCCAAGTCTTCGTTTCTTAGACAGGATATCATGTATGAACTTCACGTAGTTTGGCATTTGCTCAAGTGCTTCGACCAACAGGATGTTGATGTGAAGTTGCTTGAGTACGTCTAGGAACTTCTTGAATTGAATTTCTTGCTTCGGCTTCTGAAGTCTTTGAGGGTAGGGTGGCGATGGTTTTAGTACTGGAACTGGTTTTGGTTGATTCGCCTTTGGCGGTAATTCTGCATCTAACGACGTTGTTGGGAGATCAGAATTAACTGGTCCTGCGGTTACTTTGATTGGTCTTGCAGATTTTGGTTATGGCGAAACTGGTGTGCCAACACTTGGTTGAACTTCTTCTTGAGCATCAACTTTCTCCTTTTCAACTTTGATAGTGTTGGGCTCTACTATCTTTCCACTCCTCAATTGCAATACTTTGCAGTGTTCTTTCCCCGGATTTCTCAGATTTTCCGTGTCACTAGGTAAAGCACCTTGTGGTCGGTTCCGAAGCTCAGTTGTAAGCTAGCCCACTTGATTCTCCAAATTCTTTAACGTAGCTGCTTGGCTTTGGATTAAAGCATCATTCTTTGCTAGGTATGCCTTTAGCAAACTTTCTAGGCTATTGGATGCTTCAGCTTGAACTGGTTTCTGGACTTGTTGTGGAAAATTTGGCGGCTGGGTCGGTCTTGGTTAGGTGTAACTGGTTCCAGCCCCTTGGTTACTCCAGGAAAAATTCGGGTGGTTTCTCCATGATGGGTTATAAAAGTTGGATTGCAGCCCTTGCCTTCCTCGATTTTGGTTCTGATTGCCCATGTAGTACACAGATTCTGGATTCGACGGACATTCTTCGAACAAATGTCCCTCCCCATAATAAACGCAGGCTATATTCTAAAATTGATTAGTCGGCTGTACTGCAAAACTATTAGACCCATTAGCAGTAAGATTTTTAAGCATTGAGGATATCGATGATACCTGAGATGCGAGTGAAGTAAGGGCGTCTACTTCATGAATTCCAGCGACTCGTCTTCCTGATGCTGCTCGGTTGGTTGGCCACTGATAATTATTGCTGGCAATCCTCTCAATAATTTCATAAGCCTCGTTATAAGACTTAGAAAGGAGAGCACCATTAGCAGAGGCATCCACTACCATCCTTGTATGAGCTTTGAGACCATTATAGAAAGTCTCAAGTTGAATGCAATGAGGAATTCCATGCTGAGGGCATTTTCATAATAGCTCCTTAAATCTTTCCCATGCCTCATACAAGGACTCGTCATCCATTTGATGGAAAGCATTGATTTCGTTCCTCAGTTTAGCATTTTTGCTTGGCGAAAAATACTTCATGAGGAATCTCTCGGCTAACTCTTGCCATGTAGAAATGGAGTTCGATGGCAATGAATTTAACCAGGCACGAGCTCTGTCCCTTAACGAATATGGGAAAAATTTCAATCTTAAAGCATCTTCGGGTACTCTGGCTAACTTGAAAGAATCGCTCACTTCCATGAATAGTCTTAAGTGAAGATGAGGATCTTCAGTAGGCATCCCGCCGAATTGGCCCACTGTCTGAAGCATCTGGAACATGACTGGCTTCAGCTCGAATTGTTGTGCCTCGATTTCGGGTCTCCTAATACTCGGATTTTGATCGTTGAATACCGGCACAGCATATTGTCTTAACGCTCTATCCCTATCATCAGCAATAAGGATAGGATTCTGAGTAGGATTTGTTCCATTCCCTTGGTTTATATTCTCGAGATTCATTCCTTTAGTCCTTCTCTGGTTTGCTTGTCGTCTTCGTTGGCGAAAGGTTCGTTCTATTTCAGGGTCCACAGGGAGTAAGTCAATAATCTGGTCAATACTCATAAACACCTAAAATATTCACAGAAAAATTAATTAAGGTAAAATTTAAACAGGAAAATAAATAAACCAAAATGTAAAACAGATTCACAAATAATGACTTTGAAAAACAGTCCTCGGCAACGGCGCCAAAAACTTGGAACGGTGGAAATGTGCAAGTGTACACAATCGTAACAAGTAATAAAAGTGAGAAGTAAATATCAAGTTATCGTACCCACAGGGACTGTAAAAGAATTATTTATGAAATAATTTCAAACACTTTGGTTAGGGAAAAATATTTGATTTTTGAAAACTATTTGAAAACTAAAAGAAAAACAAAGTAAATTTAAATAAAACAAAGTTCAAGTGTGCGATTTCAAAAACTGATTTTAATCAATATGACATGATTGTGTTGGTTTAATCACATTTCTTACCTTAGAATTATTAAACTTGTGTTTATACTTGTTAAAACATGGCAACTCGGTAATTTGCTAACTTATGAACATATTTACAAATCAAAAATCCATCTATCTCTTGTACATATTTCTATGCCAATTCGACCGATTAAACAGACTGCAAAAAGTAAACATGTTATTGCACATACATACTCATTAAATTAAACAATCTCTCGCATATTCCTATGTCGATGCAAACAATTAATTCAACCTAACAAGCATATAAAAGATCATGTGAAGTAACAAGGTATTTTTACCGTGAAACAATTTAATCACAAAAATCCTGCAAGTTATGCAAGGCATATATATTGTCAAATACAATGCTAATTTAATCTTCAGCTACCTTAAAAGAATTGAACATGCACAGATTAAGTATTGTGTCCATTAATTACAATTTCAATGCGTTTAAATAATTAATTCATTAGCTATCTAAACAATTATAATGCCAGATAACTTAGTATAATTTTACTTAATCAAACATTTCACCGAGGCCTTTAGCAGCATAAACATAATTTTAATAATCTAAGAGGGCGAAATGAAATCCAGCCAACACGAATTAAATTCAAGCTAAATCGATTAAATTAAACATTTCAAAAGCATGAATATCCATAAACATGTTCGTCAAAACAACAACAAATAATTTAAAGAGATAGGAAACGAGAAACAAATCCGGTTGCTCTTCGTGACTTGTCTGCTTGATTCCTCCTTCGTTCTTCGTTGTCCTCGGCTATCAAGGGGGCTTATGAACACTTCAAGTGCTGCTTCAAATGGCTGGGAAACACCTCTTTTCCAAGAGGGGAAATCGGCACAAGAACAAGGGGAAAATGGAATGAAAATGAAGGGAGAAAAGTTGAGAGAAAAGAAGAGAGAATGAGAGAATGTTGGAGAATTGAGGGATGATTTGAATGAGCAGCTAGGGGCTGTATTTATAGGTGTTAGGGTCTGCTAAAAATAGCAAAAAATCAGTAGCAAAAGAGTCCCTCTTGGCCGGCCATCCTATGTGGCAAAGTTGATGGATTCAACTTGGCTAAAATTAGCTTGGACAAATCTTTAAACCCACGAATTTTGGAGGGGTTTGAATGGGATTTTGAGAAGTCTTCAAGGGCTGCTTTGCAACTCAATTAATCAGCAAATAAGCTGATTTGGGCCTTTATTGTGGACGGTTTGGGCTGCCCAATTGGTGGCTGGTCCGGTTCAATTGTTTCGGTTCAACCAGTGCGGTTTTACTGGACCCTTTTTCATAATTAATTAAAAATAATTTATTTAGCCCAAATTAAATTGGGAATAAATTAAAATTAATTATATTATGATTAAATCTTTATAATTGGACCGTCTTGGGCTGGAAATAGAGTCGCCTTGACACTTCAAATCACTTCTCGGTTTTATTCTTCGAGTAGTGTCTGCCGAGCCAATTTTTTCCCTTTTTGTGATTCTATCGAAAATAGTTAAAATTAAACAAAATTAACTATAGAATTAATTACAATTCAGCATGTTCATATTTTTAGCACAAATTAATTATTTTATAATATTTAATTATTTTCCGACAAGAATTTACTCGAAACCACATGAATTTGGGTCAAAAAAGGCATGAAAAAGTATATAAATTTTTATGTTTCCAATATGTATGATGCTCGCATGAATGCAGAATATTATTTCCTTTTGAGAATGATTCTAGTTTTGCACTTGGGTGAACAATGCCCATTTTCTGCCAGGATTGTGTCACTGACGCGGTACTTTGTCATTTTGTTCAATCACCATTTTTTGGCAAAAATCCGAAGTGATAGGTTGGACTCAGATATTTCCAACCCTTAAGCTTGGTGAATCTTAAGCAATAATCCTGTTTCAGACTCCTTTATTGTTTAGAGATTTCCAGAGTAAGATGCGAAACTCCTTTCATGAAAGTATTATTAGTCCAATAATCGTTATTTCAATGCAAAATGCTCAAAAAGGGCCATAATGATGGATGAAATGGAAATTTATTGGGAGCATAGCTCGAAACAAATAAGTTAATCAAAGCTAGCAAATGCAATGAAGAAGCAAGTTTATTTAGAGTGTATTTTGAAAAGATAAAGATAGCAGACTCAAAATGGGTAAAATGGAAACTAGGTGCCCCAAATATCACAGCTTGAGCTTCTCTGTTCAAACTTATTGAGGACCATTCTAAACTCAATATGTGTTTAGGGGGTCCGAAGTACTTTGTCGATGCCCCAAGGCGTAACATTCCTCTTCATTCTTACTTCAAGTGTAGAAGACTACTGTATGCCCCATTTTTTATCAAAATTTGAGCTGCCCTTTTCGGGTTTTCAACTCAAACCCACCTTGGTCTCAAAGCGCCCCTTGCGGGTTTTCGCCTTTGGCCTCTCATTTTTCTTTCTTCTTTTTTTGATGAGAATTTGTTTTGATTTTTCTCTTTTTTTTAGTGTTTTTTTTCGATTCCCTTTTTTTAGGTCGAATCTGAATTCATCGAATTGGACAGGTCCTTGCCATCCATTTCTGTCAATATCATACATATTGTCCCTTAAACATATTTATTTTTCTCGTCATGTCTTACATAAATTTATTACTCGTCTCAACATACTTAATTATCTTGTATTAACATATTAAAGATAATCACATATTTACATATCATGAAAAATATCATTCAATTATCTCTTCTTCACATAAATCAGTTAATTTATCATATCAATATTTCACGTACCATCAACTCATATTTTCTTATATCATATAATTAAGTTACACGAACTTACAAGCAAATCAAATCAGAGAAATATCAACATTCGTGGTCATTTTGGAAATTTTCTATTTTCATCGATTTTTCAATCGATCTTAATCTAAATTAATAATTTCATTCAATTTTGAAATTTTAAATAATAAAATAATCTATTTCATGCAAATTGGACATTTCCATATTTTTACAAAATTAATTATAAAGTTTTACTTTTATTCAATTTAGTCCCTGAGTCTAAAACATTACAAATTAGCCATGCTAGCTGAATATTCATACATATTTTCCTCCTCCACCTCTCCATTCCACATCTTTAATGTATATAACATGCTATAAGTAACATTATCAATAATTTCATAAATTACTCATAAGTATATTCAAAACTGTCCATTTGAGTTATAGTCACTAAATTATTTATTTCCAGAGCTACAGAACTTCAAATGAAGAACCGTTAATTTTTCCTGAAACTAGTCTCACATATCTTCTTGCCATAAAATTTTCAGAATTTTTGATTTAGCCAATTAGTACAGTTTATTCTTTAAAGTCACCCCTGTTCTGCTGTCTGGCAGTTCCAACCCTTCTTCACTAAAAATTAATTATCTTTTTATATATAATTCATATGATGTTATGGTTTATTTCTTATAAAACTATACTCATTAAGGAATCTAATCATATAAATATGTTCCAAAATTATTTTTATACAATTTTTAGTGAATTTCTAAAGTAAGAACAGGGGATCACGAAGTTATTTTAAACCAGTCTTACAAATATTTAAATATCTCAAAATGTAGACTTCCTTTGATTTCTCTGTTTCTTTTATATGAAAATAGACTCAATAAGCTTTAATTCCATATCTCACTAAACTTCTAATTCGATTTATACAATTTTTGGTGATTTTTCAAAGTTAGACAACTGCTGCTGTCCAAAACTGCTTTAGTGTAACATGTTGATTTCTATTTTGTCCCTAATTCCACAATTCATACAATTCAATCCTTGCTCAATTAACCCCTCAATTAAGCTATTTTCTCATTTAATACTTTTCTCTATCATTTTAAACTACTTCATAACTTTTGAAAATCAGAATTTTAACACTAGGCCTTAATTTCAGCTATTTCACAATTAGGTCCTAAAACCAATTTCCATCAATTTCACTTGATAAAATCATCATATAACAAAATTAAAGCTTCAAATCAATATTTATTCATCATATTCTTTCAGCACTAATCCACATCAAATTTAAAAATTAACCATAGAATCATAAACTAATGAATTAATAAGTTGGACTCAATTGTAGAAAGTCCAAAAACATAGAAATTTCAAGGAGAAAGCAAGTATTAAACTTACATGAAGCTTGAGTATGAAAACCAACTTGAACTTACATGATATGTAAATATGTGATTATCTTTAATATGTTAATACAAGATAATTAAATATGTTGAGACGAGTAATAAATTTATGTAAGACATGACGAGAAAAATAAATATGTTTAAGGGACAATATGTATGATTTTGATTGGTTTCAAATATAAATGCTAAGTGAAATAAAATGTCTGATAAATAAATTTGTAATTCCGGTAATGCCTCGTACCCTATTCCGCGTTGAATACGGGTAAGGGGTGTTACATTTAGTGGTATCAGAGCTATAGTTTAGTCGGTTCTCGGACCAAACTTAATATGTGTGAAGCCTAGAAATGTATGCCATTATTAATATATAACTTAAGATAATGTGATATCTCCAGACTTTGATGATATTTGAATCACTATTATTCAAACTTTATCATTATTATGTGTAATTTATTAATTATGTGTGATAAGTATTTTAAGGCAAGTGTTTAGTAAAATGATAAATTTAAGATTGGGTATTGAAATTGAGACTGATACTGAACTGAATTATGGAATACTGGATATTATTTTGAGTATTGAATTGAATTGTGAAATTACTGAATATTGTTATGTGTATTGCATTAAACTATGAAATTATTGATGTAATGAATTACTGCAATACTGTGAAACTGATTGAAATAAGAAGTGAAAATAGAATGAACTGGAATTTAGAAAGTTATTTAAATTACGTAACTGAATTATGAATTATGTGAATATTTGAAGGTATATTAATAGGAAACTAAAAGTGATTTGAATTGAATCAAATTGAATTAAATAAAGAAAAAATGTGAGTAATTGAAATGTATATTGATTGAAAAGTAATTAGTGATTTTAAATTTAATTGGACAATAAATTAAAAATACGAATTGAATAAAAATGCATTAAATTGTGAATATGTGTAAATATATGAATCGTGTATTGATTGAAAAGTGGTTGGAACTGAATTGAAGTATGATTATATGTGAATATGTGAAATATGTACTGGTATTGAATTGTATACTGATTAGAAAATAAAAAAAAAGTGAATTTGAAATAATAAAAAAAATGATTTGAATACCCTATTAACTTATCAGACTAGATTGGATACAAATGGCATGCCATAGGATTTGTGATGTGATGAGGAGATTTGAGGCTCGGCCGAGGTGATAATTCTGTATTATATTCTTCGATTTATCCGAAGAGGCATTTAATGCCTTATTGGTGTGTTTTGGAGGATATGATAAATTGGTGTGTTTGGGAGGATATGATATACTGGTGTGTAATGGAGGATTTCATTATTTTGGTGTGATTGGTTGGAATCCGCGTATCCGCCAAAGTCCGAGTCTTGTTAATAGGGGTAGATATGAATATTAAGTGAAATTAAAATGAGAATTGATTTCCCTATTAACTTGTCGGACTAGTCGAATATAATTGGCATGCCATAGGATTTGGAAGAGTACGAGATTTATCGGCTTTGCTGATTAGGCACTTTATGTGTCGTATCAGGCACCTCGTGTGTCGTATCAGGCACCTCGTGTGTCGTATCAGGCACTTTATGTGTTGTATTTCAGGCACCTCGTGTGTCGTATACTGATCAGGTACTATGTACCGTTGTAGGCACAATGTGCCGTACTGGTATGTTTGGGTTGGAATCCGTGTATCCGTTAAAGTCTGGATTGTTAATAGGGTGAATAACTGAAATGAGAAAATTAAATAAATTTGATTGACCGTACTACTAAAAATATGAGAAAGACATTATGAGTTGAATTTGAATCGAATTGAAATGTGAGAATTGAGATATGAACTTAAGGTTCATAAATTTGCTAAAATATCGAATTATTGATATTGAAATCAGTTGAATAAATGAAATGAGAAAATTGAATAAATTTGATCGATTGAATTATTGACAGTACGAAAAAGTGGAATTATGAATTAAAATTGATATATAAAATTGAAAACTTGAACCAAAGGTTCATAAGTTGATTAGATAATATAGATGATATATGATGCTATTTGATGAAAGATTATTGTTGAGGTATGAAATTAAAGTATAAATTAACACATATGACTTATATTGTTACATGTTTGATGTCTGTTATTTAATATTAAATGTTAAATTTAAATTATGCGTATAATAAGTGAAGTATGAGGTAAGTGTTATTGTTGAATTAAATGGAAATTGAATTAAGTGATGGATAAATATTAATGAGAAAGTGAAATTAAATTTAGTTGTGAATAAATTGAAGTGAAATTGGAATTGAAAAAAAAAATTGATATGTGAAGCACATAATAAGAATTATTAGTAAATTAAGAATGACTAGTAAATTTTGAAATATGTTACATATATTAAAGAAAGAAAAGATATAAACATACACGTTTTTAGTACAATGGTTAAATTGTAAAGTATGTAAAAGCACTATGTTAAAATTGTAAAAGTGATATGCGTGTATAATGTAATTTTCCCAAGTAAATGAGATTAGATCTACTAAGATATTAGTGGTATACCATTAAGGAACTCTAGCGCATTCTCTGATAATAACACTTTGGTACTCATCAAGTGCTATCTGATTAATAGTACATAATAATACACTTCTATATTTGTTTCATATATCTTAAGTGTTCTATTTAATCTATTGGGCCTCTTATAAAAAGGTAAGTAATTTTCATTATAAGGTATGTTCGCAATATTGAATTAAAAAAAAAATGAATTGCAAACTGAAAGGATATGGAATGGATATAAACGATAAACTAGATAAATATGTGCACAAAGGAGCTATAGAATTATAGAAATAATGAAGTTCTTGATCAAAATAACAAGGAAATTTCGAGGACGAAATTTTTTAAGGGGGGAAGAGTTGTAACAGCCCAATTTTAATAGTGTCGGAACAGTGATTCGAGATCACTAAATCTGACAAAAAGGTTAGAAAACTTTGTTAATCGATAATTATAAGTTAAGTGTGATTTTAGAAATATTTTAAAATTAGTGAATTTTGTGAACTGAAAGAATTAATTAGAAAAATTGGGCCAAAAACGAGGTATTGAGACCTCGAATTCATAAAATGAGCCATAAATATTTCTAAAAATATTTATGGAGTGTCATTAAGTTATTGTTAAACTTTCGTTTGAAAATTTTAATGTTTGGGTAGGAAATTAAATGAAAAGGACTAAATTGAAATGAAAGTAAAAGTTAAATTATAGATTAAAAGAAATTATGAAGGATCAAAATGGCAATTATACCATTTTGTATAGTTGAGGCGGTATAACTTAAGAAAATCTGAGATTTTTTTAAAAGTATATTATTATATTATATATTTATATTATATTATATTATATTATTATATTATTATAATATTATATTATATAATAATCTAAAGAAAAAAAAAAGGGGGAATAGAAACAGAAACCAAACGAAGCAGAGAGCAGGGGAAGGAAAGAAAGAAGAAGAGGAGAGAAAGAAGAAAAAGGGGGAAAATTAGAAAATTTCTAAAATTAGCTAAATAAAAAGGGGATTAAATTGAAATATCTGGAGAATTCTCTTCATTTCTCTTCATTTTCTTCAGCTGAAAAACAGTCATGGAAGAGAGTTCAAGTTGGTTTTCATACTTAAGCTTCATGTAAGTTTAATACTTGCTTTCTCCTTGAAATTTCTATGTTTTTGGACTTTCTACAATTGAGTCCAACTTATTAATTCATTAGTTTATGATTCTATGGTTAATTTTTAAATTTGATGTGGATTAATGCTGAAAGAATATGATGAATAAATATTGATTTGAAGCTTTAATTTTGTTATTTGATGATTTTATCAAGTGAAATTGATGGAAATTGGTTTTAGGACCTAATTGTGAAATAGCTGAAATTAAGGCCTAGTGTTAAAATTCTGATTTTCAAAAGTTATGAAGTAGTTTAAAATGATAGAGAAAAGTATTAAATGAGAAAATAGCTTAATTGAGGGGTTAATTGAGCAAGGATTGAATTGTATGAATTGTGGAATTAGGGACAAAATAGAAATCAACATGTTACACTAAAGCAGTTTTGGACAGCAGCAGTTGTCTAACTTTGAAAAATCACCAAAAATCGTATAAATCGAATTAGAAGTTGATGAGATATGGAATTAAAGCTTATTGAGTCTATTTTCATATATAAGAAACAGAGAAATCAAAGGAAGTCTACATTTTGAGATATTTAAATATTTGTAAGACTGGTTTAGAATAACTTCGTGATCCCCTGTTCTTACTTTAGAAATTCCCTAAAAATTGTATAAAAATGATTTTGGAACATAATTTATATGGTTAGATTCCTTAATGAGTCTAGTTTGATAAGAAATAAACCATAACATCATATGAATTATATATAAAAAGATAATTAATTTTTAGTGAAGAAGGGTCGGAACTGCCAGACAGCAGAACAGGGGTGATTTTAAAGAATAAACTGTACTAATTGGCTAAATCAAAAATTCTGAAAATTTTATGGCAAGAAGATATGTGAGTCTAGTTTCAGGAAAAATTAACGGTTCTTCATTTGAAGTTCAGTAGCTCTGGAACTAAATAATTTAGTGACTATAACTCAAATGGACAGTTTTGAATATACTTATGAGTAATTTATGAAATTATTGATAATGTTACTTATAGCATGTTATATACATTAAGGATGTGGAATGGAGAGGTGGAGGAGGAAAATATGTATGAATATTCAGCTAGCATGGCTAATTTGTAATGTTTTAGACTCAGGGACTAAATTGAATAAAAGTAAAACTTTATAATTAATTTTGTAAAAATATAGAAATGTCCAATTTGCATGAAATAGATTATTTTATTATTTAAAATTTCAAAATTGAATGAAATTATTAATTTAGATTAAGATCGATTGAAAAATCGATGAAAATAGAAAATTTCAAAATGACCTCAATGTTGATATTTCTCTGATTTGATTTAGCTTGTAAGTTCGTGTAACTTAATTATATGATATAAGAAAATATGAGTTGATGGTACGTGAAATATTGATATGATAAATTAACTGATTTATGTGAAGAAGAGATAATTGAATGATATTTTTCATGATATGTAAATATGTGATTATGTTTAATATGTTAATACAAGATAATTAAGTATGTTGAGACGAGTAATAAATTTATGTAAGACATGACGAGAAAAATAAAAATGTTTAAGGGACAATATGTATGATTTTGATTGGTTTCAAATATAAATGCTAAGTGAAATAAAATGTCTGATAAATAAATTTGTAATTCCGGTAATGCCTCGTACCCTATTCCGGCGTCGAATACGGGTAAGGGGTGTTACATTCCTTGTTTGACATTTACTTTCTTCTGAAGTCTCTTTTGCATGAGGAATTTTCTTTTAAAGCCCTATCATGACATTTTCTAGGGCGATCCTTTTTATTGTAAACTCGCTTCATCTGATCGTGGCAGATATCTCTCAACATTTTCTTTTCAAATTCACTTGATCACATCGGGATTGGATCCATTCCACCTCATCCAATTTTGGCTCGGTCTGTGCCTGGGGAAAAGAGGATTTTGACTTCACTAGGCAAAACCTAATGAGGAAAGCGTTGTCCCAACGGAGGTCCTGGCCGAAGTTTAGTGAGCATAAAAAGGTAAACGTAACTTCTATATGCCAACATTCACAAGTTTAGGTCATCTTCTTAACAATCTTTGTTTTGTTGCCCCTTTTTTTTGTTTTTTTTTTGCACTATGACGTGGCACTTGATCTTTGAAAAGACCGCAAACTTTTGACATTGTGCGGTTAAGTATGATTTTTTTCGCCTTTTTTGTTAATATTTTTCTTTTTTCCCTTTTTGGTCTAATGACTATCGACTTTGTAATATTGGTATATGAAGCGACCTTCACCCTCGTAGTGAAGAGATCGACATCCACAAAAATGATGCAGACCAGAAGCTTTCGAGGAGATTGGCTTGATAACGTCTATGCTCCGCGTGTAGAAAAAAGGGAAGAGGCACATAAGTTCTGTCCTCCTCGATTTGGCGTTTGATGAAATTTCCCTTTCTGGGTAGACCAGTAGCTCGTACTTCTTGATTGGCTTAGTTAGGGTAGAACCATCAGCATGTGATCTTCAAATATCCTTATGGACTTCTTCTGTGACTTCCTTAGCTTTGACAGCATACTCGTGCCTTAGTAGTCCCGGCGTGTCTTAACGTAATCATACGAAAATATCTTTGAACTCTTGGAGATAACTCAATGATTCATTGCCTTGTTCTTGCGGCAAGCTAAGCTTCCATCTTCATCTCCCTTGTAGTGTTTGCTGACACTTCGTAAGATAGGATCTACCATTCTTGACAATTTAGGAAATAAGTTGTGACCTCTATCATCTCCATAGTCTCCCAATCCCTTTAGACATATATCTCGTTAAAAAGAGAGTCGGTAACAGCGTCGCTCATGTCATTGGTATCTGGGGGACCCATTGTGGGCATGAAGGTAGAAAATTAAAAGTGTGATATGAAAATGAAACGATGTAGAGTATGAAATGCGAGGAGTGAAAATAAAGATGCATTTTATTGAAATAACAATTCTGGAAACAGGCCTATTTCACGAAAGGACTCTTGTTGCCTCTAGGCTTAAAGCAACAAGAATGTTTTGAATATTACTTCAGATTAGCCAAAAATGCAGGTTTCTTTCACAGTCCTATTGTTCAAAAAACTCCCAAGTGTGTAAGACTTCGGAAAGCTTTATGCCCCCGTTTTCTTTTCGAATGTGTCATTGGCGTTCTGACTTCTCGATTTCTAGGATTCTGATAACTTCTTTAAGGAATCGAGACTCTCTCGCCCCCTCCTTCAATTATCACAAATTATTGCTCTGGTCGACTCATCGAACTTCAAAACCCCTATTTTAATAAGCCTCTCTACCAATTTCTTAAATGCAATGCAGTTATCGGTTGAGTGACCCATTATTCCCGCGTGATACTTGCATTGATCATTTGAATCATACCATTTGGGGTATGGGGGTTGCATTGGTTTCATGTAGTGAGGAGCCACCCTATGTGCATCAAACAGGCCTTGATACAACTCCCCATATGTCATTGGAATTGGTGTAAACTGGAGACGCTTTGCATTGGATTCTTGCCTTGATGATCCCTAATGACCAGGTGGCCTGACACTTCTCGATTGACTTCTGCGAGACCGACTTGGGCAGCTTGCTCAAGTTGTTCACTTAATTTTCCATATTTCTCGAGCTTGACCTTTTGAAACTTTCTCTTGCATCTATTTTTCCACTCTTTATGGCATTCTCAATGAGTTCCCCGGACATTACGATAACGGCGAAGTCTTTTGTGGCGTTTCCCACCAGCTTGTCATAAAATGGCGCTTTCAAAGTGTTGATAAAGAGGACCGTTACCTCAGTTTTAGTCAGTTGGGGTTCTACTTGGGCTGAGATATCCCTCCACCTTTGAACGTATTATCTAAAAGTCTCTGTTGGCTTCTTTTCCATCATCTACAGCGTTAGTCGATCAGGCACCATATCAGAGACATGCTTGTATTGTTCACAAAACACTGATGCTAGGTCCTTCCATGATCGGATCCTCTCTCTGCTAAGTTGATTATACCATCGGAGGGCTGATCTGACCAAGCTATCTTGAATACAGTGTATTAACAATTTGTCTTCATTCACATAACCAGCCATCTTCTGACAAAACATGATAAGATCCGCCTTTGGACATCTCGTTCCATTATATTTTTCAAAATCTGGCACTTTAAATTTCGGAGGCAGGACCAGATCGGGCACCAAAATGAGCTCTTTAGCGCTCAGTGCAGAGAAGACTCCAGTAGCTTCTATCGCCTTGAGTCTTTCTTCCAGACTCTTATACTTGTCCTGAGCATCATGATCCTTCATTCTTAGCTTGGCTATTTCTATCGAATCATCCAAATCTGGGACGATTGGATCAGCAGGATTAGCTCCGGGGTTCGATACGAATATTCCTTGCCCTAGATGAGCAGGTGGTACAGGTGGTTGTTCTGGGCCCGTAGATTCCTTTTGAGGCCAACCTTCGTGTATTGCATGGGTGTGAGGTGGAGTGAATCCTGGGGATGGAACGGATCCTGATTAACTCTTGACTGGGGCTCTGTGATGTCAGGGCTCTGTGTGGGTCCTTTTCCTTTGACCAAGGCTGTCATCATCTCCATTATTTTGGCCATTTGATCCCTTTGCTCGAGCGATTCCTCTCGAGATCTCACCACCAGATCTCTTGCTTCCTGTTGCGACTTAGCCAACAGCTCTTGCAACTCTCTTTGGATCCTTTCCATTTTTTCGATTCTTTCGTTGAGTTCTGCATCCACAGCCCTAGCTCTTAGCCGTGTCCTTTTGATGACGTAATTTCAGATTCATAGTGTCACAGCTGTAGGTTATACAATTTTAGCCTTAGTGAATGATTAGGGTGATATGATGCTGCTATATGCAATGCAATGCAAATGCATGGTATGAATGCAAAAAGAAAGAGAGGTGTTGGTCATGAATTCGATTCCATTAGAAGAATTTTTCTAGAAAATACGTTTCTTTACATAAAACGGATTGCATATACGACCATGTCCTCATGTTCGTATTACAATCCACTTTATCAAGTAACGCATTTCCTTATGACAATCTCTTCCATTTAGCAACCGAATGTGAATCAACACTTCCTTTCTTGCGATGTAATGCAATGGAGCCAAGACAGGTGAAAACACGTTAGCACAGGAGAGAGGAACAACCACAAAAGAAAACACGTTAGTGCAGGAAAAACAAACGCAGAACACCTATCCAGGTGACCGTTAGGGGTTTGGAATGACTCTACCTAAGGTGGGCTCTTAAGGCTCACGATATGAGGTTCGGTTCTAAAAAGGGGTACCTGAACCAACAGATTCCTCAATCCTCACCCATTATAGGCTCATACGGACCGAGTTCGGTTCAGGGGGATACATTTCCATATGGCCATGCGGAGGTGAAAACCTCAAGAAGCACATAGGTACGGATGTATCCCGGAAGTAATCCACTAGCTCATGCGCAGATGAAAACCTCACGAAAGCTTAGTTTCTCACTCCCACTTAAAGGTGTGACCACAACGGTCATGCAATGCAAGTGCAAGTATTATGTGACTCGATATTATTGCAGTTATAGCATAAACAAATGCTTTAGAAGAAACATGATTTTTAAAAAAAAAAATAATTTTTCAAGTTTTCAATCGAAAGGATAAAAATCAATCGATTTATGGCCTGACTCTCGAGGTCCCCAGTGGAGTCGCCAAGCTGTCATAACCATTTTCTTGAAAAAACGGGAATCGACTTAGGTTTTGAAAATGAAGACTAGGAGTAGCCACCGACCTTTTATTAGGTGTGATCGGATCACCTTTGTTTTAATAAAACATTTTGTTTACTAAAACGGCATTTGTTGGTCTGCGGATGTTCGAGAAAATGGGTTCGGGAGTCGGTTACGTGCGAGGAAGGATTAGCACCCTCGCAACGCCCAAAATTGGTACCTAATTGATTATTTAGTGTCCTTGCGTTAAAAATTTTGAAAAATTATAAATTTTCTAAAGAAAATTAATCAATATTGAATTTGAATTTCAAGATTAACACGTTTCGAAGGAAATAAAAATATCACATCCAGTACGTTAGGACATAACACCTTTATACCCCGGCACCGAGATCATCTTTGATGTTCAAGATATTTAATTGAAAAGGATATTTAGCTATCTGGTCGAATAGGAAATTAACACCCAGTACGTTAGGGCATCATTTTCCATACTCCCAAACATACAAATATTGCTTCATTTTTGAAAATTTAAAATACTCAATTTTAAAATCATCGCCAAGTACATTTTTTGAACCAATATTCAATAACAAAAAGGGCAGTATCGAGTACGGAATAATAATGTGTGAATACAACATTGTGAGAATGACAAATATAACAATACTAACATATAATTCGAAATATGTATACAAAAGGATTTTAAAACAAGCATTATATAACTAGAAAATTAGAATAATTAGTATGCAAAAGAAAAGTAATGCATAAGAGTATTTAAAAATATTATGTAATTCTTTAAATAAAAAATAAAACATACATAAAAGTGAATTTAAAAGTAAACAAATCATATACTAAATTTTTTTTTAATTTATTACTAAGATCATAAATAAAAGTATAAGAAAATATCTAATTGGAATAAGAAGAAAATTTAAGCTATTTTATAAATAAAGAAAATAATTTTAACTAAAGCCAGGATCAAACTAAAATGCGCACAAATATCCAGGGATTAAACTAGTAAATATCCCGATGATCAAAACGCAACGTCTGAACGCGGCCTGATTTGAAACAACGCTCAAAATTCGAGGTAAAATTAGCAATAAACAAAAGAAACAAAGAAAGGGACTCAATCGGATCACCGCGAGACAGGGAAGGACCAATCGCGCAAATAGACCAATTGTAACAAAACACGCGGATCTAAAGGTAATTGGATTGGGTCGAATAGGGCAAGGTTGAAACGACACCGTTTTCTTCAAAGCTTAAAACCCCATTTTCTATCTGTTTCATTTCATTTTTAGTTCAAAAAAGAAATAAAACAAAACCCGAAACGATTAAACTCCTCCCCTCTCGCCCGACGGTTGGGCTTCACTCCCATTGCCCATCACGCCACCACCAGACGATGGATGATGGTGCGCGAAATATGGGCGGTATCGCCCTATTCGGGGTCTCCGTGTTGAAGGCCAGCCTTCTTCATTCCAAAAATCGGAAGGAAAGAAAAGAAAACCCTCTCGTTGCCTTTGATTTGGCTTCGACGGCGGAGGGGAGGCTCTGATGGCCAGATCCCAGGGTTCAGGTAACCACCTTTATTATTATTATTTTTGTTTGTAAGAAAAAACCTTAAAAATAAACTTAAAACGAAAAAAAAGGAAAAATAAATATGAGCCGTAGTTAATAACAGTAGTGAAATCAATCTTTGAGATTTGTGTTTGTTTTTCAATTTTTGAATGCGTAAAAAAGAGAGAGGAGTCAATTTTTAATTTTTTTTCTTTTTGATTTCTGATTGATGTCTAAGAGAGCGAAGAAGACCCTCCTTTACATTGTTTTCGAACGGCCTTATAGCCCAAAGATACAACATCTTCTATTATTCTATTATTTCCCCCATATTTTGCTTTTGGTTGCCTCTATTTCTATTGCTGCGTGCTTTCTTTGCAGGGCGTGCAGTCTTTGGTGCGCATATGGCTGCCGGCTTCATCCGTCGGTGGCGCGTGGGCACGAGGCAGGCAGCGCGTGGTGGTCGGCGAGGCGAGGCGAGTGCGCGTGTGGCGCGCGGGAGACTAGGAGGCATGCGGCGCTGGAAAGGGACCCTAGGGTTTCGAAATTTTTAAGATTTTGGGCCACTGGGCCTCTGTAATTTTGGCTTTTGGGCCATTTCGGGCTTATGTAAACTGGGTCAATTGGGCTGAGTTTGTTATGTGGTTTGGGTCTTGTAAAAACTGTTTAAAAGGGACTGTTTCATTTATTGGATTTTTGGTTTTATTTCTTTGTTTATTTATTGGGTTTATTTTCGATGGGCCTCGGTCGCTTCTGTCAGGCCCGGGCCAAAATTGGTTACTACAATAGGTAATCTATTTAAACATAGTATGTAATTATGTTAAATAAGTTTTTTTATAGAAATATATGATATGCATAAAATATAATAATTATTTTTCATATTTTATATCTAAATTAAATTACATTAGTAGTCACTTAACTATATTTTTTAGCTATCGAATTATAAAAACTTACAAAATGATCACTCAACTATTAGTAATTTTTTAAATATTTATTTTTTAATATTTTTCCATACTCATTTTATATTTTATATTTTTTTTACTTATAGAGTTTAAAAGTTTTATTTATAATGTAACAAATGTTAACTTTTTGTAAAAAAATTTAAACTCTAGGTAAAAAAATTCAAATATAGTGTAGCCTTTCATCTCATGTTGTTAGTTAAAAGAGGAAGGAATCCCACATTATTTAGGAACAAGTTGCAAAACTGTTCATGAGTCTATATATACACATATTTCATATCCCACATTGCTCAAGAAAATAAGAGAAATGAGACTTTGGGTCTATATAAAGATTTCCTTTGTAAGTTATATTTCCATATTAATTGATGACACCTTACAAAAAATGGTGTTGTCACTTTGAGCCTTTATAAAAGTTTATTCTCATAAATTTTTAAAAAATTTTGTCTATTTTTATAATATTTAAAAAATGACCTTTTTTGAAAATTTAATTCGAGAATAGTTTTTTTTGGAAAAAAAACATGGGCTAAAACGCGTCCCTGAGGGAGCGTTTTTGCCACATTAGCAAAGCGCGCTCTCAAGGACGCGATTTGTGCTGATGTGGCAGAAAATGCTCCCTCGGGGACGCGTTTTCCTGCTGCATCCCCTGAAAACGCGCTGACGTGGACGCGGTTTCGGGAAAAATGACCCTTTTCGATAAATAATTAAAAAACCAGTCCTGTTCTTTAAATTTTGTAAAAAAAATGTATTTTCTGATAATTTGCCCTGAAGAAATGTATCTAGAAATTTCAAAATATGAAAATTTATTTGAAATATGCTTATCCCTAATAAAGGAAATAATTGAAGATTTGAATACTATATTGACAAGGGGTGCCAATCAAGAAAAATTTGATGCAACACCTTTGATTATGGCCACCTCCCCACAAGCGTACATGGAACTTAAGACTATAAATCTAGAAATTACCTATAATAATGGCGGTGATAGAAATTAAATTAGAAAGATGCCCACTTATTCAAAAATCTACATGACTGAATATTTAAATATCTGCGCAAAAAATTTTAAAAATTAAAATAAATTAAATTAGAAATAATTTCAAATTCATTGAAACCAAACTTTAACTAAATCTAACTTAATTCAACATTAAAATTTTAAAATTTAAGGCAAAATAATTCAATTTAGCTCCTATTTTCATTCCAATTTTAAAATTAAATTGATAAATCAAAATTGATAATCAGATTGATTAGTAATAGGAATAGGAATACTCACTATCTGATCAGCTTCTTCCACTGCAAAGGTTGAGTAAATGAGATCTCTATTCCATCGATTAGGATTCTGCAGAATTAAATCAGACACCCAATCCATTCCAGCCATCCTGTCTGTAGAAATAAGTCGTCGATCGTTCCCTGGCAACCAATAATCTTGCCATATTGACACCGATGTTCCAGATCTAATCCTCCATTTCAAACCAGAACCTAAAAGTCCTTTTGCACACAAGATACTTTTCTATACAAGTGATCTATTCGCCCTTAAAGAAGCCTCCATAAAATTAGAGCCATTAAAATACTTTGCGCTAAGCACATGCACAATTAACGAACTCGGGTTTTCCATAAAACACCACCCCTACTTCGCTAGGAGAGCAATATTGAACTTGGCCAAGTCTTGAAACCCCATCCCGCCCTCATCTTTTGGCACAGACAACTCTTTCCACGAACACCAATGAAAACCTTTTTTTCCAGCTTTCTTTTGCCACCAAAATCGGGTTATGACTGCTTCCAATTCTTTGTAAACAGTTGACGACAACAAGAAACAATTCATAGCATACAAAGGAATAGCCTGAAGCACAACTCTAGTAAGAACTTCCCTCACCCCATAGAAAGCAATCTCGAGCTCCAACTTGATACTCTCTTGATTAACTTTTCTTTGAGCTCCTTAAAAGACCTCTTCTTATTACGCCCCACCATTGAAGGAAGACCAAGATATTTTTTCGAATTCTTACTCCAGTTAACCCCCAAAACCCGACACACCTCATCTCTTCTATTCTGTTCTACATTGGAGCTGAAGAATACCCCCAACTTATCAAAATTGACCTCTTGACCTGAACACTGAGCATAAACCTTTAAAGTTTCTTTGATCGCGTTAGCCCCATCAACTGTTACATCTCCAAAAATAAGGCTATCATCGACGAAAAAATGGGTAACTCGTGGAGCATGCCTATTTACTCGAAAACCATTAAGAGCACCTCTTGTGGCTGCCATTCGAAGAAGAGTCAACAACCCTTCTCCACAAATAAAGAATAAATAGGGACTAATATGATCCCCTTGACAAAGACCTCTTGACAGTAGAAACAAATTGCCCACCTCTCCATTCATAACCTTAGAGTAAGATACCGATGTCACACAACGTATGAATTTCTCAACCCACCTATCCAAGAAACCCATCATTCGAAGCATAACTTCCACAAAATACCATTCAACCTAGTCATATGCTTTACTCATGTCAAGTTTTAAAACAAGTCATCCTTTGTCCCTACCCGTTTTCTCTTCATATAGTGCAAAATTTCATATGCTACTATGATGTTATTAGTGATAAGTCTTCCCGGAACAAAAGCACTTTGTGCTTCATCAGTACACAAATGAATGATCTTTTGAAGCCTATTTGCAAGCATCTTTGAAATGATTTTATATAAAATATTACGAAGACTACTAGGCCTAAAATGAGTTATGCAGCGATGAGAACTAACCTTGGGAATCAAACCAATTCTTGTACTATTGATTTCAGCCATATTATGAAGCCCATGCAACATCTTTATGCAGAAATCAACACATCTTTGCCATAATGTGCCAAAACTATTGATAAAAAATCGCCTCTAAACCATCTTCTCTAGAAGCTTTTAAATGGCTCATAGCTTTTAGAGCCAAGCACACCTCTTCATAAGTAAAACACTTCTCAAGATCCTCGTTCATCAGTTGAGATATGCACTGCTCAACACCTTCCAAGATAGAACTTGGATCTCCAACACCTTTCGATGTGAATAAATAATTAAAATAATCTTTGGCCAGCGCTAATAAATCTACATTGCTCTTATGAATGTTACCCTCACCATTCACCAGCTCCTCCACCCTATTCCTCTATCGACGATTTGTTGCTGTTTGATGGAAAAAATTTGTATATCTATCCCTAATTTTCAACTAATTCGCTCTAGCTCACTGCTTCCAATAAAGCTCCTCCCTATCAGCCTCCATGTTAAGCACCAGTTTAGTCTCCACTACTTCTCCCAAAATGTCATCCGTAGGAATAGCTTCATTCAAATTAATCAACTGCTTTTCCCACTCTTTCCTCGTAAGAGACTTTTGCTTCTTAATTTTTTGGAACCAACCATCAAGGCCCACTCCCATCGCCTTTATCTTGTTTGGTACATTCCCCAAACTCTCAACCCAAATCCTACTTACCTTCCTTTCACATGATTCCTCCAAAAGCCACGAAGCTTCAAATTTGAAATGCCACTGCTTTGAGTGTTGTTTTCTAGAAATCGAATTAAACAAAAAAGGACAATGATCTGAAAACACATGTGGCAAGTGAGATAACTTGAAATTGGGAAATAAATCCCACCAAGTAGGATTTGCAATACCTCTATCAAGGCGTTCCCAAATATTATTAATTCTTGTACGACCCTTTTTCTAAGTGAACCACTGTCCACTATAGCCGATATTAGTGAGAGAACAATCCTCCATGACTTCCCAAAATATACACATTTTTCTTTCCCTCCTTGGATGTCCGCCTTTCTTCTCAGTTGAAAATGTAATTTCATTGAAGTCCCCTATAAAAACCCAAGGAATATTTGTGGAGTCATTTAATGTACGTAGCAAGTTCCAAGATGCTTCACGCATATTCTCCTCTGGCGCTCCGTAAAACCCCATACATATCCAAGTTTTCCCTTCCGAATCCTCCTCAATCATAACATCGATGTGCCTTCTTGAAAAAGATCGAAGAGTAAACTTGCAATCACTGTTCCAACCTAAAGATAAGCCCCCACTTCTACCATCCAAATCTACATCAATTCTATTAGGAAAACCACACTTACGCCTGACCTTTTCCATATTACAACCTTGAAGCTTTGTTTCAACTAAAAACACCACCGTGGGATTTATGTCTCTCAGTATATGCCGAAGATGATTAACAGTTCGATGCCTCCCCAAACCCCAAGCATTCCAGCTTAGGAGTTTCATTTCTCCCGGCTGGTCTGTTTAGTAAGGCCTACCGATCTTGTATTATTTTGTACCTGCAATAAAGTACCAAAAGTTTCAGTCAAATCATCATATACAGAAAATCGTGAAACAGTAAATTGTACTTGGGGTCGTTTTAGCCCATCATTATACATTATTGGACTACTTGCTTCTTCATGGGCTACCATTTCCTTATCAAAATCCTCATTATGCTGGACCATTTCCCTAAGTTTTAATGGGCCTAGAGCAATAGTTGACTTTCCTTTATCTTTGACAGTAGCAGAACCAGAATCTTTTGGGGTAGAAACCCAATTATCACCTTTATTTACTAAATTTGATGTCAGAATCCCTACATTCCTTCTTTCCCTCGTTAACATCGTGTTACTAAAATTAGGAGGTTTCCCTCCATCGTCTTCCATTAACCATTTGCTTTTCTATGACTAATTCCTCATTGATTAAGCACGTAGAGAAATATCCCAATTAAATACATATTCTGATTGTGGTTGAGTAACTCTAACCGGACAAAAACTTTTCCCATGTCCTAATTTTCCATATAAAAAGCAAAATAAAGTCAATTTTTCGGACTCAAAGCGGGCATAAACAGATTCGCCATTCTTTAGCAGAATCCTCTTTTTTCTCTTCAGAGGCTTTTTAACATCCACTTTCACCCTGACTATCATGATGCGTTTATATCCCAATTGAGTTGCAGCAGTGTCATACTCAATAAATTCACCGATATAATTTCCCAACTGGTGAGCAACAAAATTTGCCATAAAATCAAGAGGGAGATCATATATTAATACCCAAAAATCCACCAAATTTAATTGAACAATTAAAGGATCCTCTCCCATCTTCAACCGATGGATAATTAGTAGATGGGAATTAAAATTCCATGGCCTATTCTTCGTTACCCTCTCTACATCCACTTCATAATAAAAACGAAATAAATATCGCTCCCTTCTCAGATCTGATATTGATACACCCCTTATTGGATGCCAAACACTTTCCAGAGTCGATCGCATTGCTTGAAAATGCACAATACTAGAAGTAAGAAATGCTCCCACTAAACAGTTCACATACGAGATCTCTTGATTTGTCTCTTCCACCTCCAGTTGAATGATTTCATCCTCTTCATCATCTAGTGAAAGTCCAGCAATTGAATCCTCCATTATCTTTCTACAGAAAAGACAAGCAGCTTACCTCAAAAGCAGGAAAAGAAAAAGAACATGACTTAGTCCAGAAGAAAGAAGCGTGTCAATAGACAGAGAAAAAGCGTGTCAATAGATAGAGTAAAATTTTATACACTAGTAAATAAAAAAATTAATTATCACGCATTCCAGTTTTAAAGTCTTAATTGAAATTGCAAGCCTTGGACAAAATTAATTGTCTACATATAATTAGCATTTTATAGTAGCCAATTTGTAGTAGCCAACTCTCAAGATTAGGTTATGAAGTATGATGGTTGACAATTTATTTTCTTCTATAACCTATATAGAGAGAAGATATATCAATATCTTAAAATTTATTATAAGAGTATTGTAGTGGGCGAATTTTACCAGGGCCTTAAACAACCACAAAAAAAAAATAGAAATAAAAATAAAGTCCCAGTCCAATTACATATCAGGCCCAAATACACTACCCAATTACAGCCCAAATACAAGAAAACCCTAATGGCCCAAAAACTAAACTATTTTCAGCAAAAAAAGAGAAGAAGAAACCCTAGCCGTATGTCTGCGCCGCATTGCCTCCCCACGTGCGATCTGACACCACTCCGCTGCCACTATCACCTGCAAAAAAGAACAAACACACAACAGAACAAACACGCAAGGCAGTAGAGAACAACAAAGAAAAAACAAAAGAGCAGTAGCAAACAAAAGCAAAAAACAAAAGGAATCTTGTAACTTCGGCTATAAAAGAGGCCATAACAAACCATGTTTTTTTTTACATGCACTAGAGAATCAAAAAACAGAAAATAATATTTCAAATGTGATTTGCTTCATTTTTATCTATTATTCATTTTTTTATTTCTTAAAAAAAGAAGCATAAAACATAAAATAAAAATCAAAACTTACCGAATCATTTTAGACCCCACCGTCGCGAGTGGAGGAGGACACCGTCCTCGATGATGGACTGCTTTCTTCGGTGAGATGACGGAGAAACCGAAGGGATTCCTTCAGATTCCACTATTTTTTGTTGAGTTTTGAGGAAAACCACCCTCAGATCCGGGTTCTAGGAGCCAAAGTGTTCAAAATGGGGGTCTTTGGTGTTTTTCAGCCACCGATGGCCGTCATGGGACTCACCGAACTCCTTTGCCGGATTCTGGGCTTTGCCCAGAGATAAATAGAGAGAATGAATTTTTTTTTTCTAAAACATGGTGCAGAATGAATTTTTTTAAATTTTTTTAGCTTTTATAGGCCTTGTAAAACAACGTCGTTTGAGGGCTGATTCCAATAGCCCAAAACAACGTCGTTTTAGCCAACCCGCATCTAACCCGACCTAAAGCCTTAAGTTCCGTGTGTTTCTAAACAGATAAACTACCACTGTGAGCTTCGTGCAAAATTTTCTGAATGAGTTCGGATTTCTTTGGTACACTGAACATTAAACAATCATTGGCTCCGATACGATAATCTGAATAACTATTCGACTCACATTGTATTCTTTTAGCTTGTAACTCGGTATCACACTTTTGAGCTTCACAAATTTGCTGAAGAAAAACTGATTTAGCTTTCAACTCTGCTAGAATAGAACCATCATCGGACACAGTTAGTCCCGTATTCATCACTCTCAAAGCAAATAGAGATTTTTTACTCAAAGCATCTGCAACTACATTTGCCTTCCCCGGATGGTAATCAATTACTAACTCATAATCTTTCAATAGCTTGAGCCACCTTCGTTGTCGCAAATTCAAATCTTTTTGAGTCATTATATATTTCAAGCTTTTGTGATCAGTAAATATATGACACTTCTCACCGTATAAATGATGTCGCTAAATTTTCAATGTCAAAACAATAACGGCCAACTCTAAATCATACGTTGGATAATTCTTTTCATGCGGCTTCAATTGTTTGGAGGCATAAGCTATAACCTTTCCTTCTTGTATTACTACACAACCCAAACCGTTCAGTGAGCATTGCTATAAATCACAAATTCTTTACCTGACTCAGGTTGAACCAACACTGGTGCTTCTGTTAACAATGCTTTCAACTGATCAAAACTCTATTGACATTTCTCTAACCACTCGAACTTCACATCTTTCTGTAGCAATCTGGTCATCGGTGTAGCAATCATCCAGAATCCTTTAACAAAACATCGATAATAGCCTGCTAACCCTGGAAAACTTCTAACTTCAGATATATTTCTCGGTGGTTTCCAGTCAACAACTGCGGAAATCTTACTCGGATCAACTCGTATACCTTCCGCTGAAACAATGTGTCCCAAAAATCTGACTTCTCTGAGCCAAAACTCACATTTATTGAATTTAGCATAAAGTTGCTTATCTCTCAAGGTTTGTAACACAATCCTCAAATGCTCGGCATGTTCAGACTCATCTCGCGAATAGATCAGAATGTCGTCAATGAACACAACAACAAATTTGTCTAAATACGGTTTAAAAATTTGATTCATCAAATCTATAAAAATTGCAAGAGCATTAGTCAATCTGAAAGGCATAACAAGAAACTCATAATGTCCCTACCTCGTTCTAAAAATAGTTTTTGGCACATCCAAATCTTTAACTCGCAACTGATAATAGCCAGATATCAAATCAATCTTCGAAAACACTGTTGCCCCTTTCAACTGATCAAACAAATCATCTATTCTTCGTAATGGATATTTGTTTTTTTATCATTACCTTATTGAGCTGTCGATAGTCAATACACATTTTCATTGACCCATCTTTCTTCTTTACGAACAGTACTGGCGCACCCTAGGGCGAGAAACTAGGTTGGGCAAAACCTTTATTTGTTAATTATTGCAACTGAGCTTTCAGCTCTTTCAACTCTGTTGGAGCCATTCTGTATGGAGATATTGATATTGGTGAAGTTCCCGATATTAACTCAATAGCAAAGTCAACCTCTCTAATCGGTGGTAACCTAGGAAATTCTTCTGGAAGCATATCCAGAAACTCACAGACTACAGGCACTGATTCAATCTTTGATTCAGATACTTTTGTATGTAAAACATAAGCAAGATAAGCTTCGCAACCTTTCTTCACACATTTCTGAGCTAACATCAAAGAAATCACAACTGGTAATCCACTCGACTCATCAGATTCAATTCGAAGGATCTCACTGTTCTGACGTTTCAATTCAATAATCTTTCATCTACAATTCACAACAGCATCATGTAGCATTAACCAGTCCATACCCAGAATTACATCGAATTCATCAAAAGGTAGTAGTATCAAATCAGCCGAAAAACAGTAACCCCGAGTCATTAAAGGACAGTTCTTGCAAACTTTATCAACTAGCACATGCTTGCCTAAGGGGTTCGATAGTTTAATCACAAACTCAGTAGACTCAACAGGAAAATTCTTACTAAACATTAAATTCATACATATATACGAATGAGTTGATCCAGGATCAATCAATGCAATCACATTAGTGTCGTAAAGAGAAAATGTATCGGTGATAACATCTGATGATGACACATCTTTGCGAGCGCGAACAGCGTAAGCTCTAGCAGGTGCTCTCGCCTCGGATCTCATAGCAGAGTCTTTCGTCGTACCTCTACTACTAGTCATATTTCCTGCATTTCTCGGCGGCCTCCCTCTTGTGGCTATATTACTGGGTCTTGCATTTTAGAATTGATCTTTCTTAGATAACTTAGGACAATCCCGAATAAAATGATCTGACGAGCCACATTTGTAACAAGCTTTATTACTTTTTTTTCCAACATTCTCCAAAATGTCGTCTCCCACACTGTTGACACTTGGGTTTATTGTATCTTACATTGCCAACACTCGATACTGATGTAGCTTGAGTTTTAGGCCTTGAGTATTGTTTCCCACGATCTAAGCTCGAATACCCAGTTGAAGCATTTGAACGATTGAATGAATATCTTGATTTCTTTGACAAATACTGATATGGCTTATTCATCGGTCTTTTTCTTGAATCTCTAGCCTCTGAATCTGCTTTTCTCTTTTCTTTTCTAAGCTCATTGGCATTGCAAGCTGCTATCAACCATGACAACAAATTCTTTCAATTTTAAGATTCCAACTAGAAAATTAATATCCTCGTTTAACCAGTCAACAAATCGTTTACACATAATTTCTTCGGTAGGAACATACTTCCGAGCATACTTACTCAACCGTACGAATTTTCTTTCATATTCAGTCAAAGTCATACGGCCCTGTTTTAGTTCTAAAAATTCTTTTTGCTTTTGATCGAGGAATTTTTGACTGGTGTATTTCTTTTTGAACTCAACTTGAAAGAATTCCCAGGTAACTCTTTCTCTCGGTACCACAAATACTAGTGTGTTCTACCACTAATACGCAGTGTCCCTCAATAATGATATGGCACATTTTAAACACTCGACTGGTGTACACGAGAATTCATCAAGTGCTCGAATAGTGTTTTGAAGCCAAAATTCAGCTTTTTCGAGATAATCATCAACGGTAGCTCTAAACTCTTCAGCTCCGTACTTTGAATCTTATCAACCGGAAGCTTATTTGGTCGTTGAAGATCCACAACTTGAGGAGCTACGAGAACAAGTTGGGGATTAGGTGGGGCTGGAGGTTGTCGAGTAGCCATTTTTGTCTGAACATATTGTGTAAACCACTCATTTATCATTTGGAAGAAGGCTTCCTTAGCCTCTCCTCCCTAGCTACCTGATACGGGTCTAGATTCAGACGGTATTGTCCCTTGAGCGGGAGCTGGCGCATTACTCTCAACATTGTCAGCCATAGCTCTATCGGGATCCATTTACTATATGAAAACACAGTTTAAATTGTCAGGAGTCATCACACTATATATGGCATGTATAGCTAGACTCTCGCACACGTTACATTAGCCCGAGAATTGACTAAACCGTAGCTCTGATACCAATAAATGTAACACCCCTCACCCGTATTCAATTTGACTAATTACACATTCATTTCAATACATTTTCACATTACAAGCAATCATCAATCAATCTCAAACATATTGATCCTAATACAAGCTTACGAAGCCTAAAACATGCATTCGGGGTGGTTCGGGACTAAACCAATGACACTGAAAACTTTTGAAACACTTATAAATTGTTTCTCAAAACAAAAGACACACACCTGTGTGGCCTGACACACGGCCAACAGACATGCCAGTGTCACAGGCCGTGTGGATATTCGAAATGGGATCACATGGCCGTGTCCCAGCTCGTGTTCGACCCCGTGTAACTCTCTGACTTAGGTCATATGGCCAACACACACACCCGTGTGCCCTAAAATTAGCCATACATGCCCGTGTGCCAGACCGTGTGCTAGGCCGTGCCAAACCTGTAGGGTATATAGACTTATGCCACACGGCCAAGTCACACGCCTGTGTGTGAGGCCGTGTGAAACATACTGACTTATCTTTAATTTCAACACCAGGGGACATACGGCTGTGTAATGTAACTATGTGTCACACACGACTGAGACACACGCCCGTGTCTCTAACCGTGTAGACAAAAATAGGCTATTTATCAAGCCATTTTGCCACCAAAATTATGTACACCTACATCAACCCAATAGACACCAAACATAGTATAACATTACATTTTAACCAACCAATTCAAGTTTAATTCATGCATAATCTATACCACTTTTCTCAATACACACAAAACACAAAATGTTCCATACCATTTAGACCAAAGTTACATATACAATTAAATTAAATGTACACTTCCAAATATGCATCATTTAACCTAAAATTCACAAGCAAAATCAATATCCACGAATCAACCATTTGATACTCATCATGCCTATTACCATTAAGCATCACACAACCACCATTCAACACATTCTACAAGACATAGACACATATATACATATATGATTCAAACATACCAAAATAGCCTAAAATGCCATCACTCATGGTTTTAAATACAAACTAAAACATAAACATTTACAAGCCAATTTAAGTGGCACAACACATTACAAAATATACCAAAATGACCAAAGTCCCTATACATGCCATATACCAAAATACCAAAGTTTAAAAGTACCAAGTGCTAGTAAGGTAATGTGACGTAGCCTCCGACGATCCCCGAATCCGAGCTAGCTTGATCTTACTATAAAACACGAAAAATTAAACAAAGTAAGCTTATAGCTTAGTAAGCTCGTATGAAATGAACTTGATATAACTATAAACATATTATTCCTCAATTGAATATAAACACATATAATTCATAATAACTAACAAACCTTTTCAAATACTCATTCACAAAACTATATGGATTCTTCATCGTTTCTTTGATTTAAAGCTTATATGGTTTATGTACATACCCGTACCATTTCGTAACAATCTCATACTCAGCCACATCATTCATTCACCTGTTGAACCATTCGGAATTGAAGTCGAATACTCAGGAGTCTCACACACTAAGTGCCAATATCATGGCCCAAAGCCAACTTAATATATCTCGCACTCGAAATGCTAATACCATGGCCCGTAGCCAAATCAGTGAAGCTTGCACCCGAAGTACTAATATCATCCGAAGCCAAATCAAAGTAACTCGCACCCAAAGTTCTGATATCATGGTCTGAAGCCAAATCAATGTATCCCCTAATGACATGTCACTAGTATCCTAATTTATTCCTAAGGTTCAATTGGGATCTCGAATGTTGAATTGTCGTCGAACCACTATCGAACATATCCGTAGTCTCGTATTCACGGTTTATGCAATATCAAAGCATGTAAAATACATTTTTAATGAAACTTTTAACATACGAACTTACCTCAGATGTAAAAATGGCTAAACTGGTCGATTAGTTGAGAACTTTGTTTTTCCCCCGTTCTAGATCCGGATTTCATTTTTCTGAATCTATATAATATCAAATTTAGCTTATTTAATTACTTCACTATTCAATTTAATCCAAAACACTTATTAAAGCGCATTTACACTTTTGTTCCAAATATTTCACAACTTTTACAATTTGGTCCTTATTTCATAAAAACACAAATTAATGCGATTTAGGACTAACCCATGCTAGCCGAATTTCTCTAGTATTCATATAAGCCCATATTTTTCATTTATTTCCCATTTTAACTATAAAATTCACACATTTCACAATTTAGCCCCTAGTTTGCATTTTCACTAAAAATCACTTAACAAAACTTGTATATCTATCAACTAGCATTCATAATTTATCAAGAAGCTTCAAAAATCATGCTTATTCATCAATGGAAACATTCAAAATCTTTAACAGTTTTGCAAAATAGTCTCTGGGCTAGCTAGACCTAGTTGCAACGATATCAAAAACATAGAAATCATTAAAAACGGGACAAAAATCGTACCTAATTGAGCATAGATAGCAAGGCTGAATGCAACCCTAAAATAATAGCTTTTCTTATCTTCAAAAATTTGGCAATGAAGAAGATGATAGCACCAAAATTTTGTTTGTTTTATTTATTATCATTTTAATAATCTTTTACCATATTAATCTTAATGATAATTCATTAATAACATCCAAATGATGTCTATCTATGTCTATTTATATTTCAAATGGTCTATTTACAACATAAGAACCTTAAATTTATGGTTCTATAGCTATTGAATACCTTTAACTAATATAACAGCACTTTTGCACTTTACGCGATTTAGTCCTTTTTATCAAATTGACCAATCAAACAATAAAATTTCTTAACGAAATTTTCACACAATTTTTCTATCATACTGTAAACATTATTATAAAATAAATATTTTGACCTCAGATTTTTGGTCCCAAAACCACTATTTCGATTTGACTAAAAACGGGCTGTTACACGCATCAGCGTGACTCAGAATAATCTCCAAAAGTTGAAAGAGATATGGGACCATTGGGATGACAAGATCAAGCAGCTATTTTACTGGAACTATGGTGATTTGCCTTATTTACTCGATGTTAAGGTGGATAAGCACTTGTTTCGAGCACTTGCCCAATATTGGAATCCCACCTATAGTTGCTTTACCTTTGGGCAGGTAGATTTGGTACCTACTGTAGAGGAGTATACAACTTTGCTTCGATTCCCAAGGATTCAAGCCGACAAAGCTTACTCTAGAGCCGAAAATGTCCTGACTTTCTTAAAGAAGCTAACGAGTGTCACGGGGATGACTGAGCAATAGGTCGCGGCTCGAATCAAGCAAAAAGAAGATAGTAATTGTATCCCCTGGAGAAGTTTGCGAGATTTGATTTTGGCACATCCTGACACAAAGAAAAGGGTCGTGTCTTCGCCTTGAGTATCTACGGGTTAGTAATCTTCCCTAGAGGTGAGCATTCGATCAAATCGAATCGAATCGAGTCGAAAATTTTCGAGTTAATCGAGTTTTCGAATTGTATTTTATCATCCTAACTTAATTTGAAATTTTTTTGAATCGAGTCGAGTGAGACAAAATTCGAATCGAATCGAATATATTTGTTCGAGTTAAGTTTTAAAAAAATGACTTTAGTGTTTTTTATTTTTATGTAATTTTTCAAAAAAAAAATTCTTTAAAGTTTTTAAACATGATCATACAACAAAAAATTGAAGTAAATAAGTGAATAAACAAAAGCAACACAACATCAACCTAAATTAACCAACAACAATAACAAACCAAACCAAACTAATAACAATAACACATCAGTTCAAAAACCATTATAGAATAGTTTAAGTTTCTTCTCGTGCTTCAAACACCGTTGGCATTGATAATCTTGAAACATCTAGTAAAAGTATTGAATGAGTTAGTTAAATGATAAAAATGTTAGCAAAAATAAATTTAATAAACATTTAACTTTATAAACTAATGCTAAGTATATTACCTTCTTGATCTTCAGGTATTTTTGACAAGTTTAGCAATTAACCAATCAAACTTTGTTGTTAACAAAACATAACACAAATCATCACGTCCAACATTGCCTTAACAAAACATATTTTTTATTGTTATTGTTGTTGGTTAATTATTGTTCTTAAATGGCATATTAATTATTGTTCTTTCAAACAAGTGATAAATTTATTATCTTTATAGGATTAAATCCCGAATTACTGCGAAGTAAAAAAAATAATGAAATTGTGGAAGTAAAAAAAAAACAATGAAATTATGTAATTCAATACATAGGAAAAGGGAGGACGGCTAGAACTTCAGTATATTGAAATAAAATTAATAAATAGTTGAAAATCTTAAATGAATAAATATGTCATGTTTTAAACATCACTTCTATTTTTGTATTTGTTTAAAATATTAAATTAAGAGTAATTCATTTTACTAGTATAACACTACAATGATTTCACATCTTCTCATAATTTTCTAATATTTTTATTATATTAATTTAAAAATATATTTTATTGCTAATTTTTTTTATATAAAACATACTTGAGCATAAAATATAATCATTGAATTATTAAAATATTAATTATATAAAAAAATATAGAAGTAAAAACCACTTTACTTTACATCAATTTAAGAGAAGTAGAGAACCCCTCCACTTAAAAATTAATCTCTTTAATTTGTCAAGAATTTATTCTCTTATCTTAAAAAATTGAAAAAATAGTCCAATTGAATGACATTAATAAACCAAATTTTACATGTTAAAAACAAAAATTAATAATTAAAAATATATATACAAAATAAATTAACAAAAATCAACTGTTAAAATTTACCCTCAAAACCATCTTCTCAATTTATGAAAAATACAAGCATATTCTAACAAGCTCAATTAAGAAGACTATCATCTTAGTTCCCCTAAAGTATAAGGATGAAATTCAAAATTATACCAAATTTCTATATTCCAAAGTTTCTATATTCCCATATTGAATCATACCGGGGAAAAGAAACAAATCAAAGTTTAGACTAACAAAATTCAAAACCTTAAAGTAAACTTTGAAAATCATACCTCTACTCAGAGATTAGACAACTTACCACTTACAGAGAAAGGTGCAAATTCTTTGAGAGTCGAATAGAGAAGAAAAAAAAATTAAATTGGGGGATTGGAGAAGAAGAATCAAGCAGCAATGCACGATTGGAGAAGACGAGAAGTAGAGCTAGGGAAGAATGCAGATTACGATTGGAGAAGAAGAGAAGTAAAGTTGGGGCTTGGGGGTTTGATTTGGGGAGGAATCGGGTGGGAAGGAAACTGGGATTTGGGAAAAAAAATTAGGTCTAAGTTTTTTTATTATTCCAAAAATATTAAATTTGTAATAGAATAAATAAATTTAAAAAAAAGGCTTGGTGGACTGGAAATGGCCAAATGGGTCAGTAATAAAAAGGCTAATAGAATAACTATTTGGATAATAAAAAGGCTTGGGGGAAATGGGTTGGTAAAAGCCCAAAATTTAAAAAAAATAAAAAATATATAATTTATATTCGATTTATTCGAATTATTCGAGTTATTTGAATTCGAAAATTCAACTCGATTCAAACTCGAAATTTGAAACTCAAAATTCAAGTTGACTCGATTAACTCGATTAACTTGATTCGAATAATTCGAAATTCAAATTTTTTTTCGATTTTTTCGAATCGAATCGAGTTTTGCTCACCCCTAATCTTCCCCAAAGCACTAGGGCACAAAAACGAGGAAGTTTCAGATTTATTTGACCGATTTGACAAAAGGGTTACGCCCGTCCCAGCAATTGATCGTTGTTTTCACGATGTCAAAGTCTTAAAACTTATAAAAAGAATGATCGAACCTAGAAACTAACTATGACAATGATTTGAGGCAAGCGTACCTATCGAACAGTAGTATAGTTTAGGCAAGACCGGAATGTCGAACCCAAATGGACCAAAAGTACTAATACTAACTCTCTTTTTATTATTTAGCCTAAGAATTGAATGAATTGTTTATCTAATCTAAATTAACTAACTACTAAACCAAAGACTTTAAGACAAAGAAGAATGAATTTGGAAGAAAAACCAAGTGATTTAGACGACACCCAAGGAAGAATCCACCTAGACTTCACTTGTTGTCTAACTCTGAACCAAACGATTTTTTCATTTGACTTGATCTGTAAGATTCCCTAAGTTATATTAATCCCTCTCTTGAGGCGACTAACGTCTAACCCTAGGTTGATTAATTGACATCTCTTTCTAATTAAAACCCTTAGAATCGCATTAACTCAATCTATGGACTCCCATATTAGGTTTCACCCTAATCCGACAAAATCTCGTCACCCTATCTCTAGGCGTACGATCAACTCCGCTTAATTATGCTAGATCTACTCTTAAGCAGGGACTTTTGCTCCTCCACCTAAGCACATCATACTTGAATTAATATCCTGAAAATATCAACAAAGAATTAAGAACACATAATTAAGAACAAGTCAAATATTTATCATATAGTTCAGCAAACGATAACAAGATTCATCTTAGGTTTCATCCCCCTCAGGTATCTGAGGGTTTAGTTCATAATAATAAAAGAAAACATCTCAGAAGAAAAGATAAAACAAAACATAAGAAATCCCTAAAACCCCCTGAAGGAATTGAAGGAGAGATCCTCCGTCTTGAGTATAATTCCGGCTTCTTGAGATGGATCAACTGGTTATCTTCGAGTAAATCTCCATAAATCTGCCCTCTTTGGCCCAGCTGGATGGCCCCTGACTAAAGCCGTGGGTTCCGGCTTCTGCCGAACTCCCTTTCAAGTTGCCCCATTGGGTGTTTATATAGACTTTGAGATGCCTTACTTGGCCTCTAAGTATCCTAATTCAAGTAGAATTCCCACTAGGGTGTTTGAATAGACTTTGGAATGTGTTTCTTTGCCTATAAGTATCCAAATCCGCGTAAAAATCCTCTTGGTCGTGGCAGGGACACGCCCGTGTAAGTCATGGTCAGGCCGTGTTTGGGACTATTGAATGCGGCACGACTGTGTGGTCTTCGGCCCAGGCCGTGTGGATTTCGTGATATGGCCTATTTCCTCTATTTTGGGCCCGTTTTCCATTCTTTTCGTCATTTGGTGCTTTCCTGGGTATAAAACATGAAAACAAAGGATTAAGAGTACCAAATTACATAACTCAAGGCTTAAATCATCCAAAAGCATGCTAAATGTGGGCTTAAAATATGTTACTTTTACGGTTTATCAGTAATCTTGGTCGAAACCTTCAGATCTTTAAGTGCATGCCGAAGAGCGGGTGAAAGAAGGTTCATTGGATGTGCACAACTTTTGTTAGCATGGTTTCATAGCCACTTTTGGAAGGTAGAAAAAGTTTTTTATCGCGTATTCTCCGAGAACTACTTTCGATTGAAAGAATTAGTGGCGACACTGAGGTGAGACGACATTTCGAAAGAAAAATGGATAGCGATTCTCTAGAATCTCCAAGACGAAGATGTTGAATGGAGGGCTCCTTGATTATCCCTGATGAAATTTTGTGCCGGTGCAAAGACTTCGACTGGGTCTCTCTGCTCGGGATATAAGGGCTGTTGGATATGCTCCTTTACTTGTGTTAAGGCAGTATAGATCGAGGAGTTCATACCAGCGACGCAAAGGTTGGTTTAGTGTGAGTTTCCGTACAAAGGTGTTAATTAGAAGAAAAAGGTTCGAGAAATATCTAACGCTTGGAACCAAACCCACAGAATGAAGAGATTTCCTGCAGCTCCCTTGACAACCCCCGAATATGATTGGTGGTGGGTAAAAGAGTCAATGAAAACATCCTTGTGCCAAGTCAAGAAGGCACTCGGCTGATGGAAGAACACCTACAAGTGATCCCGTCTGAGCTAGAGATCATAAAGCATGATTCTGAAAAGAGGAATTTGGAGCTAGGAAAGAAGATAGAATAATTGGAGGAGGAAAAGATGCAGTTGGGATTAGATGTTCATGTCTAGAAGTTAGAAGTCGAGAAATTGAGAAAAGAAAAGAATAAGGCTGAGGAAGACTTGGACAGTTTGAAAATGGATTATAAGAAGTTGCGCTTGTCGATGAGGACTGCTGGGCTGGGAAAAACATCTGAACAATGGCGGCATGAAATCAAAGAAGAAAAGAGTAGAGCCGATCAGTGGGAAAAGAAATTCCAAGTTGCTCGAGTTTGAGAAAATGATCTAGAAAAAGGCCTATTAGAATGCTGAAATGAAAATGTGGGATTAAGAGCTCGGGTAGCAGAATTAGAAAGGTCACTGTACCAATATCATAGTCGTAATTCCATGATTGAGTTGAGAGTAAGACTAAACAAGATTGAAGAGTTGAAAGGAAAGATATGAGAGCTCAAGGCCGCATTGCAAAATTGTGAACTTTGAGTTGAGTTTTTTGAAACAAACAATGAACACTGGAAAGAGCAACTCCACCGTTCTCAAGGTCAGGTTAGGGATAGAGTTCACATCATGGGTGAAGCCGTGACTCAAATACGGGAGGTGGCCAATCATTTGTTAACCCTAGTAGTTCAAGCTGACATACTAAGCTTAAAATACGAATCAGAATCAGATCAGGGCCAAAAATTAGCTTGGCTTTTTAGGAAAGTCAAGGCTTTGAGTATTAGGGCAAAGTCGTATATGTAATCCGTTTTATGTAAAGAAATTTATTTTCTAGTGAAGTTGTTCTAATATAATTGAATCAGAATCAATGCCTCTTTTTGCATTCATTTCATTCATCTGTATTACATTTCATCATATGCATTAAGTTTCATAAAAAGACCCTAATTAATCAAAATTATGACAGTTACCTTGGAAACCAACAAGAATCTACCAACTAAACATCGTTACGGTACTCACGACAGAACCAAAGTAATGGATCAAATATTAGAAAGGCTAGAACATATTTAAAAGGACATGCAAGATCAGTTGCAAACACAGCAGCAAGAACAGTTAGCAAAAGTATAATAGGAAATGAGGGATTAAATACAGAAATCCCAAAGAAGTATGTTAAGCCAACTGAAGTAGTTGCTGGCTGGAGGACTTGAAAAGGGGAAGAGCACTATGGTCAACTCACTGGACGATAATGAATACCTTGTCTATCCCCCAGGTTTTACCCTGATAAATGTCCAGGCCCAACCGGATGCGTACCTACGAAGGGTACTCGTCACTATCATACCCTAACAGTATCAAGCTAATACATCATCACTGATGAACTACCCAACAGGTCCAGGTTCTAATCCAAAGGATAACCCGACCAACTCTGTTGTTCTTGATTTAGACGACATGGAAGAAATGGATAAAGCAAGGGTAGAACTACCAAAACAACTTGAAGATTGGTGCAAGTGGTTGGAAGAAAAATTTAGAGTAATGGAGAATGCTGATTACCATTGCGGGATTGATGCTAAGGATTTGAGTTTGGTCCCAAATCTAGTACTCCCACCAAAATTCAAGACTCTAGAGTTTGAAAAGTATAATGGGACTAGTTGTCCTAAAGCCCATATCACCATGTTCTGCCGAAGGATAACGGGATACGTCAATAATGATCAACTATTAATCCACTACTTCAGGATAGTTTGATCGGGTCAGCTGCCAAGTGGTACAACCAACTAAGCCGTGCCAAAATCAACTCATGGAAAGATTTGGCACAAGCTTTCATGAAACAATACAGCCATGTGATCGACATGACTCCCGACAAGATTATGTTGCAGAATATGGAAAAGAAGCAAAGTGAATGCTTCAGGTAGTATGCCCAAAGATGGAGAGAGGTGCCAGCGCAAGTCCAACCACCTCTTGTAGAAAAAAAAACAACAATGCTTTTCATCAATACTCTAAAAGCCCCGTTCATTAACCATATGTTGGGAAGTGCTACCAAGAGCTTCTCAGATATAGTAATGTCAGACGAAATGATTGAAAACGTAGTGAGAAGTGGAAAGATAGATGCAGGGGAAAACACCAAAAGATTAGCCCCAAGGAAGAAGAAACGTGAAGTGAATAACGTGAGCTTATATAATAAAGGGTATTCCAAATTGGTCACTGTAACCATCCAAGAGCCATAACTACCAGCCATCAGGGCCCCCCAAGAAAAGAATCTAACTCAAGGCCGAACTTAGAAAGACTCCGGTTCACACCTATCCCCGTGACATATAGGGAGCTGTATCAGAGTTTTTTTGATGCACATGTGGTATCCCCATTCTACTTGAAACCCATGCAACCTCTGTTCCCAAGATGGTACGATTCGAACGCTCAATGCGAGTACCATATGGGAATAACGGGACACTGATCGCTGAAATCAGAGTTTTAAAATTTATAAAAGAATGATCAAAACCTGAAAACTAACTCTGACAACGATTAAAGGCAAGTGTACCTATTGAACAGTAGTATAGCTTAGGCAAGACCGGATATCGAACCCAAAGGAACTAAGAGCACTAATACTAACTTTCTTTTTATTATTTAGCCTTAAAAATAGAGCGAAGTTGCTTTTGACGAAGACTAAACTAAGGACACAAAGACAAAAAGGACGAATAGGAAGATAACTTTGAAGGAAAACTCAGTTGATTACGACGATACCCTCAGGAAGAATCCACTTAGACTTCACTTGTTATTTAACCTTAAATTATATGATTTCTTTTACTTAGCTTGATCCGTAAGACTCCCTAACCTATATTAAACCCTCTCTCAAGGCGAATAACATCTAACCCTAGGTTAATTAGTGGAACTCTCGTTCGCTTATAATAACCCCCTAGGATAGCAGTAAATCGGTCAATGGACTCCCATATTAGGTTTCACCCTAATCCGGTAAAATCTCATAACCGTATCTCTAGGCGTTAGATCAACTCCGCTTAATTATGTTAGATCTACTCTTAGGCAGGGTCTATTCCTCCTCCACCTAAGTATATTAGATTTGGATTAAGCAACATAATTAAGAACAAACTAAGTATTTATCATATAACTTAAAAATCAAATAAAAGATTCATCTAGGTTTCATCCCTTTCAGGTATCTGAAGGGTTTAGTTCATAATGAATAAACAAAACATCGCAAGAGAAAAGATAAAACAAAACATAAGAAAATCCTAAAACCCCCTGGAGGAATTGAAGGAGAATTTTGCCGTCTTGAGTATAATTCCGGCTTCTTAGGATGGATCAACTGGCTACCCTCGCATTTTTTTTCCTAACTCTGACCTTCTTAGCTTGGCTCATTGGCCTAACTTTTGATGCTCCTCAAAGGTGGTACTTGGGGGATATATATAGGCTTTTGGAATGCGATTCTTTCTCCCTAAGTATCCTTTTCCGACTGAAATTGCTCGTTCCAGTGACAGAGGCACGGCCATGGCACACGCCCGTGTGGATCGAGACCAGACCGTGTTTGGATTTCTAACTTGAGGCACGATCGTGTATTACGAAGTTGAGGTCGTGCTCTAGGTATTCGTTGAGGCACGGCTGTGTGGACTTTGGGCTTAGGCCGTGTCAATTTCGTGTTAAGGCCCATTTACTCCGTTTTTGGCCCGTTTTGTGTTCTTTTCATCCTCGGGCGCTTTCCTAGGTATAAGACATGAAAAGAAAGGATTAAAAGCACCTTTTTATAAAAATAAAGGAATAAATCATCAAAAAGCATATTAAATGTGGGATTAAAATATGTTACTTTTATGGTTTATCAAATACCCCCACACTTAAGCTTTTGCTTGTCCTCAAGCAAAATTCTCAACTTACAATTAAAGCGAACTTTCCATGATTCATAATTCCTATCAACAATGTCTTATACCAATTCATAGATAATTTATACATGGATAATTTGGTTCAAAGTTTCCTAAAGATTCAAACGGGATAAGTCATGATTTTTATACTTTGAAAACATAGGTGCCTCCCCTCTTTTAAATAACTACCTTTTCAATTCAAAACCGACAAGGATTGATATCCTCACTTAAGATTCACTCAAATCACTCTAAAGTGTTTAAGGTTTAGAAAAAGATCGCTCATAAGCCGAACCTGAAAAGTTAATCCCATAGGCTTGCTTGAAAATCAAATCTCCACCACTGTAATATGATATGACAAACAGATCAAAAGATCTTTGTCAGGGTTGTAACGGGGCTAGGGTTAAAGGTGTGGTCACAGGCTAAAATTAGAGGGTTAGAATCGAGATTGAATTGATAAGTACCTACCTAAAATCTTTGGAATTCCATAAATTAAAAATAATAATGAACCTACTAATACGAGCTTTTCTTAAGCTCACTTTTCATACTACTAATATTTGAATTTTTTTTTTTAAGAACAAACTAAGTACAAGATAAATTTAACCACCAGAATAATATACTTAGGTAACTAATTCAAATCAAATCTCGATTAAGGGGTAGTCAAAAGAAAAAGTGATAACAAATACAAAGGCCTTGGGTTAATATTAGTAGGTGAGTCAATAAAAAGGGTTTGTTTAGGATCAATGGGGTTCACTAGGGGTCAATTGTAAGGGTAGGTTATTTAGTGGAATTAGTGGGTTAAAACCTAGGTGCCTTTATCATCTCGGTATATCAAATCAAAAGTGTAGTCTCGACAAGTAAAAACGAGGCAAGTTCTACAATAACAGTTCATAGTTGACATACTCATAATCAAAAAATGAGCACGAAAAAGAATGTATGCTCTATAAGGTTCAAATACTCACAAAAATTATGGGTGTTTTGACATCATCCTTATAAAATTCGAATTTCAAGGTGATATTCAAAATTGGATCAACAACCTAGCAAAAATTTTAATTCCTAAAAAATAGACTTATCATGCTTGATTCTATAGTATTCTTTCAATTTAATTATCAGTGTACAATTAACTATGACTTATTCTGAAACATGTCAATAATCATCACAAATCATCAGAAATTTCATCCTAATTAGTAATATGAGAAAATTACTTTAAAACAAGATTAAATTTAGGGATTTGAGAACAATGCAGAAAGTTATTCATTTTTATCCTCAGAGTTTAGGAATAATGAAAAAAAAATTAGGCATTTTCTCAGAATAACTATTCACCCCCCCACACTTAAGATGTACATTGCCCTCAATGTACAAAGATAGAGAATAACATTCAATGGAGAAATCAAAAGATAAGGGGAAAGAATTACTCTCTGAGTTTTAGATGTTTTCCCGGATGAGTGTCTTTGGTGGTGGTGATGGTCGGTCGGGATGGCGAACCTGCGCTAGATGAAGAAATTGGGTAGCACCTTGAGAAGTAGCCAGGTTTTATTAAGACCTAATAAAAATAAATTAAATATGAAATTAAAGAAAAACAAACTAAAGTGAAGGAGACTAAGAAGAAAACTAAAATGAAAAGAAAATATTAAGGGATTGTGAAGTCCTTATTAAAGGATGGTTCGCAAGGTGGGTGTGATTTCTAAGGCTGGGGAGGTGCTGGCGGTGGCGGAAGTGAAGAGGTTGTCGTGGTGGCCAGCGTGATTCCCAAGCAGCCTTTTGAACCTGACTCTACGAAACTAAATAAAATTAAAATAAATTAAACATAAGATTATTAAAGAAAAGGAGAATGAAAGGAAAGAGAAATGGAAAATAATAACTAATTGGTCTCAAAGATCCTTGGCTTGGTGTTGAGACGAAGCTGCTAGCATGAACTCATGTTGATCATTCTTTGTTAAGGAGCCTATGCTTAGCTTCCTCCACTTCTTCAGCATGGTCTGGGCTTGCTCAAGGATTTAGAGTTTTTAGTAAGTGGAGAATCTAAGATGGAGAAGAGTGAAAAGCAAAGAAAATAAGGATGAGATCAGATGGAGGGAAGGGGAAGAGTTGAGGGGTTTAAATAGAGGTTCAAATTTGGTGCTTCCCACACGTAGTGGTCCTGGGTGTGTCGATTTACACGGCTTCACACACGGCCGTGTTATAGAGGGTGTTGTCACCCTATGCCCGTGTTTAATCCCTCCATGCCCGTGCTTGTAAAGTTTTTCTTTTGGCACGGTCATTCTGCACGGGCATGTCTTAGCCGTGTTCGATAAGTCAGTAGCTTCACACTGTTTAGGTCACGACCATGCCCTCTCTGTCGGTGCCCGTGGGAAGGGTGGTTGGATCCGTGACGTTGGGGGGTGGTTGGACTGAATTGCACGGCCTCTGCCCTGTCAGGGTGGTGGTTCAGGTGGTCCACACGGCCACAGACACGGCCGTGTGTAAGGCCGTGTGGTCTGGAATTCTGCACTTTTGGTTAGTTAAAAAGGAGAAGAAAAAGAGGAAGAAAATAAAATGTAAACAAATGCGAAAAGAAATAGGGTTAGTATCCGGGTTGCCTCCCGAGAAGCGCTCGTTTATAGTCTTAAGCTAGACTTTTCCTCGTATTTTGAAAATTTTTAGGGAGGTTTAAAGGTTTGAATATCTTCCCTCATGCTTATGGTTTTATTCTCTTGACAAAGTTGAAGTTGAGAAGCGTTTACCTTGAAATTGCCGAGTATCAGATTGCTTACCTTGACTATTCCTTGTGGGAAGATATCGTGTATCTTAAGAAGATATTATCCTTTTGCCGTCAGGTCTGTTGTGGTGATGTGAGGATCAGCTTTGTCTAACAGTACCTGGTCTCCTATTTTAAAGTAATTTGTAGTCCCAACGAGCTCTTCTGTTAGTTCCTCTAGTTTTACTTCGTGTGGATCCGGCTTTTCTTTGACATGTGTCTGTTGCTCTTCTAATTTGTCGACCCTAAAGCTTTGCTCCTCGTGTAACCCTAGTTTCTCCTTGAAGTGCGTTTTCCACTCGTCTAAGTTATTGGATTGAATCTTTTACCCCTCGTAAGTTATTTCTTTGTTGGCACGGAATTGAGGATCCGGTTCAATCGTTCCTTTTCCCGGTGGTTCCTGAAAAGAGGGTGTAATTGGATGGTTATCAAAAGAATTTTCTTTCTTATCTTCGTTCTTTAATGACCTGGCTGAGTCGAGGGCTTGAAGACTAATTGAGTCGTCTCCTACACAAAGTATAAGCTCGCCTATGGCAACATCAATTTTAGTTTTGGCAGTTGCCAGGAAAGGTCTTCCTAAAATTAAGGGGATTGAATTATCCTCATCCATGTCTAAAACAACAAAATCTACTGGGAAAATAAATTTATCGATTTTTACGAGAACATCTTCAATAATGCCCCTAGGAATTCCAACAGTTTTATCAGCTAATTGAATACTCATCCTAGTTTGCTTGGGCTTTCCTAAACCTAGTCGTTTAAACAGTGAATAAGGCATGACATTTATGCTTGCCCCTAAATCAGCTAACGCATTATCAATAGTTAAACTACCAATTAAACATGGAATTGTAAAACTCCCTGGGTTTTTTAATTTCTGTGGTAGTCTATATTGTAGAATTGCTGAGCACTTTGCGTTGAGTTCAATGTGTGGCTCTTCATCTAATTTGCGTTTGTTTGTCGAGAGTCGTCTTAAAAATTTTCCTCTGCGTGGCATCGAAAAGGGCTTCAAGAAGAGGTAAGTTAATGTGTAATTTCTTTAAAAGTTTAAGAAACTTACCAAACTGTTCTTCTGAATCGTCTTTTTTTAATGCTTCGGGATAAGGAATGCGAGGTTGGTATTCTTTGATTACTGATTTTGGCCTTTCCTGTGTTACCTCTAACTTTCCTTCATCTACCTTGTCTTCTTGTTGCGAGATGGGTTCGTCTATCTCTGCATTTTCCTGAGCTACTATGGCTTGAATTTGCTCCTTAGGATTAATTTCGGTGTTACTTGGTAGGCGTCCTTGTGTTCGTTCTGACATGAGCTGTGCGAGTCGTTCGACTGCATTTGTAACTTCCTTTATTGATTTAGCAATTTCACTAATTCGGCTCTCGTTGCTTTTAATGGTTCTATCAATATCTTGTAGGTGTTCTTCTGTGTTCGCCGATTTTGTTAGCTCCCCCTCGTGGATTGGTTTCTTTTCTTATGTATAGGGTTGATTTCGGAAGTTTTGAGGAGGTTGTTGCCTTTGATTTCCTTGATTGCCTTGACCTCCCCATGAAAAATTTGGGTGGTTTCTCCAACCTGGATTGTAAGTGTTACTACAAAGATTATTGTTGGATCGAAAATTATTACCTATATAGTTCATCTGTTCGTTTTTTGCTTCCGGTTGGTAGGGTGGGTACTCAGGATTCGCCACTGTTCCACTTGCGTCGCACTGCATGACTGGATGTACCTGCGAAGAAAACAAACTATCAAGCTTTTTATTCATCATCTTAAGCTGCGTTGATAGCATGGTCATGGTATCGATATTAAAGACTCCTGCCGATTTCATCGGTTTGGTCCTTGAAGCTTGCCACTGATAATTGTTTAATGACATCTCCTCAATGAACTCGTAGGCTGCTTCTGGAGTTTTGTTATTCAAAGTTCCACCGGCTGCTGAATCAATCAGTTGCCTTGTTGAAGGGTTTACACCGTTATAGAATGTTTGGACTTGTAGCCATAAGGGTAAGCAATGGTGTGAGCACCTCCTCAAGAGATCTTTGAATCTCTCCCATGCATCGTATAGCGTTTCTAAATCCATCTGTACAAAAGAAGAGATATCATTCCTTAATTTGGCCATTTTGGCCGGTGGAAAATATTTTATTAAAAATTTTTCAGTCATCTGATCCCATGTTGTGATTGACCCTCGTTGAAACGAGTTTAACTACTGTTTAGCTTTATTTCTCAATGAAAAAAGGAATAACCGAAGACGTATGGCATCATCAGGAACGCCTTTTATTTTGAAGGTATCACAGAACTCTAAAAAGTTAGCTATATGCATATTTGGATCTTCGTCTTGCAAACCATCAAATTGAACAAACTGTTGAATCATTTGTATTGTGTTAGGCTTTAATTCAAAATTATTAGTAGCTATAGTAGGCCTCACAATACATGATTCTGCTCCTGTTAAATGTGGTTTAGCATAATCAAACATTGTACGTGGAGCGTTACGATCTCCCACATCGCGTGGTGGTGGGTTGTTTTCGCCCATCCCTTCAGTAGGATTGGATCTATCTTCTTCCTCCCTTTCTATGTAATGTAGGGCTCGCCTGGTTTCCCGACGATTCCTTCGAGCGGTAGCTTCAATATCACTTTCGTATACTAAGGTCCTCTAGGGTTCCTTCTAGTCATAAACTAAAGGTACCTGGAAAGAAAAGAAAGAAAGAAAGAATAGCAAAATTTAAAAATTAAACTAAAAACAAAATAAATTACTGAAAATAAAATAATGGCTAAAATAAAAATAGAGTTTTCTTAATATTTTAGTTCCCCGGCAACGGCGCCAAAAACTTGATTGCTGAAATCAAAGTTTTAAAATTTATAAAAGAATGATCAAAACCCGAAAACTAACTCTGACAACGATTAAAGGCAAGACCGGATATCGAACCCAAAGGAACTAAGAGCACTAATACTAACTTTCTTTTTATTATTTAGCCTTAAAAATAGAGCAAAGTTGCTTTTGACGAAGACTAAACTAAGGACACAAAGACAAAAAGGACGAATAGGAAGATAACTTTGAAAGAAAACTCAATTGACTATGACGATACCCTCAGGAAGAATCCACCTAAACTTCACTTGTTATTTAACCCTAAATTATATGATTTCTTTTACTTAACTTGATCCGTAAGACTCCCTAACCTATATTAAACTCTCTCTCGAGGTGAATAACGTCTAACCCTAGGTTAATTAGTGGAACTCTCGTTAAACATAATAACCCCTAGGATAGCGATGAATCGATCAATGGACTCCCATATTAGGTTTCACCCTAATCCGGCAAAATCTCGTAACCCTATCTCTAGGCGTTCAATCAACTCCACTTAATTATGTTAGATCTACTCTTAGGCAGGGTCTATTCCTCCTCCACCTAAGCACATTAGATTTAGATTAAGCAATATAATTAAGAACAAACTAAGTATTTATCATATAACTTAAAAATCAAATAAAAGATTCATCTAGGTTTCATCCCCTTCAGGTATCTGAACGGTTTAGTTCATAATGAATAAACAAAACATCGCAAGAGAAAAGATAAAACAAAACATAAGAAAATCTTAAAACCCCCTGAAGGAATTGAAGGAGAATTCCGCCATCTTGAGTATAATTCCGGCTTCTTAGGATGGATCAACTGGCTACCCTCGCGTTTTTTTCCTAACTCTGACCTTCTTGGCTTGGCTCCTTGGCCTAGCTTTCGATGCTTCTCAAAGGTGGTACTTGGGGGATATATATAGGCTTTTGGAATGCGATTCTTTCTCCCTAAGTATCCTTTTCCGACTGAAATTGCTCGTTCCAGCGACAGAGGCACGGCCATGGCATACGCCCGTGTGGATGAGACCAGACCGTGTTTGGATTTCTAACTTGAGGCACGGTCGTGTGTTACAGAGTTGAGGCCGTGCTCTAGGTATTCGTCGAGGCACGGCCGTGTGGACTTTGGGCTTAGGCCGTGTCAATTTCGTGTTATGGCCCATTTACTCCGTTTTTGGCCCGTTTTGTGTTCTTTTCATCCTCGGGTGCTTTCCTAGGTATAAGACATGAAAAGAAAGGATTAAAAGCATCTTTTTATAAAAAATCAAGGAATAAATCATCAAAAAGCATATTAAATGTGGGATGAAAATATGTTACTTTTACGGTTTATCAGACACTCAATTGAGAATTGCACCGTATTTAAAAAGCTGATTGAAATGTTCATTAAGATGAGAATTGTAAAGTTCGACGACCCATTAGGACCTAATATGGCAGGAAATTCGTTACCCAGTCATTCTAATAAAAGGGGTAAATGCGATAATTGAGAGTGGTGGTAATAGAACCAAAATTGATGTGGCGAAGGTAAAAACCCCGCTGAGATAGGTTTGAAAAAAGATCGTAGAAGGAGGATTAATCGTGCAAGATTTAAAGGAGAGACTCAGAGGAGTGAGGAACTATTGTGAGTTCCATGATGAAGAGGGTCATGAGATCCAAGGTTACATTGAGTTCAAGGCATTGGTGCGAAATCTGATGGATAATAAAGAAATTGAATTTTATGAAGATGTCAAGGGCTTGGAAGGAGGAGACGTTTATGCTTTACAGGAAGGATCAAGGGAGAAAGTCCACAAGGTCAATCCCTTGGTAGTGATTATTTCATGACCAAGAAGCAATGAAGTGGGAGTACAAATGGCAACAAGGGTCATAATTCAGAAACCCGTAGCCTCTTCCTATAAGGATAGCAAAAGGGTTTCATGGAATTATAACTGCAACGTGACGATCTTGGGAGAAGAGAATCTAGTTAGCACTTCAGATGAGGGTTAGGATGTGGGTTTCTACACGCACAGTCTGTGAACAAGCTGGACCGTCTGGTTAACAATATAAGTGCTGACAACTTCATCTTTTTCAATGATGATTAAATACCTCCGAGGGCATGGGGTCTACAAAGGCTCTGCATATCACCACCCACTACAAAGGATATACATTGCCAGGGGTGTTAATTGATAATGGATCTACACTGAATGTCTTGCCTTTATCCGCACTGAATAGGTTGCTTGTGGATAGTTATCATATGAAGACGTGCCAAAACATAGTGAGAGCATTTGATGGTATCGAAAGGAGGGTGATGGGAAGGATTGAGATACCCATTTTGATTGGTCTAAGCACGTATGAGGTAGATTTCTTGGTGATGGACATCAAGCCTTCTTATAATTGCTTGTTGGGGAGGCCTTAGATTCACTCAGCTGGGGCAGTGCCGTTATCACTGCACCAAAAGCTAAAGTTGGTAACTGAGGGTTGACTGGTAATGATAAACGCGGAATAATACATTATTGCATCTGTAACCAGTGACGCGTCATACATAGGGGCAGATGATGAAGAGATAGAATGTTCCTTTCGATCGCTAGAATTTGTGAATGCAACCTTCATTGTCAGAGGGAACAAGATCTCAATGCCCAAAATCTCCAAAACTACAAGGATGGGCCTGCAACTGACGGTTGGGAAATGAACCTTGCTGGGAAAAGGACTCGAAAAATACCTCTAAGGGAAACTCGAAACACTGATGCTGAGGGATAAACAAGACCGCTTTGGCTTAGGATTTCAGCTAGATGCGAGGCAAAAGAAGAAGGAGCTGGAGAAGAAGCAAGAAAGGAGAAGAGCGCGATTAAGCGGGGGAGAAGTCAAATGGGAACCGATGACTTTTCCTCATATATCTAGAACATTCCTATTAGGAGGAACTATTTTCCCTGAACGGAAGACGTCAAAAAAGGAAACTGTGGAAGAAATGTTAGGAAATCTAAACATCAATGCCATATTCGAAGAAGGAATTGGAGAAGAGAATTTATCAACATTTGCCCTTATGTACCTGGAAGTGTTCTGAACAATTGGACTGCGGAGGATATTCCTGTAGTTTTTAGAGCTAATTCAGAGTAATGTTCAAAACACGCTTATTGCTCTAAGCCTAGGAGTAATAAGAATCCTTTTGAGAAATAGACTTATGTCCAACATCTTTATTTCAATAAAATGCATCTTTGCGTATCATCTTGAGCAAATATTCTTTTATTCTTTCCATTTCATTCATAATCATTCCAAACATATAATTATTTGTAAATTCCTTCTTTTTCTTTGGATCTTCCTTCATCCCTATAACAGGTCTCCAGATATCAATGATATGAGTGGTGCTGCTACTGACTTAGAGTCTCTTTTTGAGCAAGATATGTGTATAGAGGATTCTCAAGATTTTGAAGATGATCGAGACTGTAACCTATCTCCTGATTTGTTAAGAATGGTAGAATAAAATGAGAAACAAATTCTACCTTACAAATATTCAGTGGAAATTGTGAGCCTAGGAGAAGAAAAGAGGTGAAGATTGGAGCTTACATTGCTGTAGAGACAAAGCGAGACCTCATTGAGTTACTCCAAGAATTTAAGGTGTCTTCGTATGGTCATATCAAGACATGCCCGGGTTAAGTATTGATATCGCGGTACACCGGCTCCCCATAAAGGAAGAGTGTAAGCCAGTTCAACAAAAGTTCCGAAGGATGAGGACCGACATTTTGCTAAAAATAAAAGAGGAAGTCAAGAAGCAATTCGAGGCTGGTTTCTTACAAGTGGTTAAATACTCAGAATGGGTAACCAATATCGTTCCCATCCCTAAAACAGATGAGAAAGTATGAATGTGCGTAGACTACAAGGATTTGAACAAAGCCAATCCGAAAGACAATTTCCTATTGCCTCATATCGATATCTTAGTGACAACACGATAGGTTACTCACTATTTTCCTTCATGGATGGTTTCTCGGGATACAACCAAATAAAGATGCATCCTAAAGACATGGAGAAGACCAAATTCGTAACCATGTGGGGAATTATTATAAGGTGGTGCCATTTGAACTGAAAAATGCGGGAGAAATGTATCAAAGAGTCATGGTAACCTTGTTTCATGACATGATGAACAAAGGAATTGAAGTTTATATTGATGACATGATTGCAAAATCCTGAACAGAAAAGGAGCATATACAAGTCCTGAGGAAATTGTTCTTGAGGTTGAAAAAATTCTAGCTAAAGCTCAATTCAGCAAAATGTACCTTCAGGGCTAGGTCAGGGAAATTACTAGAATTCGTGGTCAGTGAAAAGGGGATTGAGATCGACTTAGATAAAGTTAAGGCTATACAGGAGCTACCTCCACCGCGTACCCAAAAAAAAGTTCGAGGTTTTTTAGGGAGGTTAAATTACATCGCTTGTTTCATTTCACAACTGGCGGAGAAATGTGACCCCATATTCCGTCTCCTTAAGAAACACAATCCAGGTGTATGAGATAAGACGTGCCAGAAAACTTTTGACAAGGTCAAAAATTACTTATCTAGCGCCCCTGTGCTAATGCCACCTAGTCCAGATAAGCCACTGATATTGTACTTGACAGTATTTGGAAATTCCATGGGATGCGTACTAGGCCAACATGATGAGTTAGGAAGAAAAGAAAGAGTACTATACTATCTCAATAAGAAATCCACTGAATATGAGACAAGATATTTGCCAATCGAGAAGTTGTGTTGCGCCTTGATTTGGACAACCCGAAGACTGAGACAGTACATGTTGTACCACACAACTTGGTTCATCTCAAAATTGGACCCTCTAAAGTACATGATGGAGTTGATTGCTTTGAATGGAAGGATGGCCTAGTGGCAAATTCTGCTTTCTGAATTTGATATAGTCTATGTGAACCAAAAGGCTATAAAAGGGAGTGCAATAGCAGATTTTTTGGCTAGTAGAGCTCTAGAAGATTACGAGCCTTTAAACTTTGATTTTCTGAATGAAGATTTAATGTATGTTGCAACCATTGAAGAAGACTCTCAAGGTCATTATTGGAAGCTAAATTTTGACAAAGCTTCAAACGCTGTAGGTAACGGAGTCCTTACAGTCCTGGTATCCCCAAACAGAGATTATTATCCCTTTACTAGTAAATTGGATTTTGATTACACAAACAATATGGTAGAATACGAAACATGCATCATGGGTATCCGTGCAGCCACAGAACACAAGATCAAAGTACTAGAAGTATATGGAGATTCTATATTAGTGATCTATTAACTCAAAGGTGAATGAGAGACGAGAGACCCCAAATTGATCAATTATCGAAGGCTAATACTTGAGTTAATTGAGGAGTTTGATGATATCACCTTCTGCTACCTCCCGCGAGATGAAAACCAGATGGCTGACGCCTTAGCTACTTTAGTTTCCATGATCAAAGTAAACAAACAAGAGGATGTAAAACCTATCCAGATAAGTATTTATGAGGCTCCGGCTCATTATTACAACGTTGAGGAAGAAAAAAAGGACGATCACCCTTGGTATCACGATATACTATGATATGTGAAGAATCATAAATACCCTGACCAAGCAACTGAGAATGATAAAAGGATATTAAGATGACTGGCCAATGACTATATCTTAGATGGGGAGATCCTATACAAAAGAAGCAAAAATCAGGTGCTACTAAGATGTGTGGACACTATTGAGGCCAATAAAATTTTGGAAGAAGTCCACGAAGGCGTCTGCGGAACACATGCTAATGGTTTTACAATGGCCAGGCAAATTATGAGATTTGGATATTATTGGTCCACCATTGAAGGGGACTGTATTAGTTATGCCAACAGATGTCATAACTACCAAATTTATGGAGACAAAATTCATGTGCCTCATTCACCTCTTCATATTATAACTTTTCCATGGTCTTTCTCTATGTGGGGCCTGGATGTCATTGGGCCGATCTCACCAAAAGCTTCTAATGGGCATCGATTCATATTCGTAGTCATTGATTACTTTACCAAATGGGTAGAGGCCACTTCATATGCCAACGTCACAAAGTCGACAGTCAGCAAATTTTTAAATAAAGAGATCATATGTCGGTATGGGATGCCAGAAAGGATTATATCTGACAATGCATTAAATTTGAACAACAACACAATAGCGGGGATCTGTAGTCAGTTCAAGATCAAACACCACAACTCGTCACCATATCGTCCACAAATGAATAGTGCGGTGGAGGCAGCCAATAAGAACATTAAGAAGATTGTGGGGAAAATGACCAAGACTTATAAAGATTGGCATTAGAAGTTACCATTTGCCCTTTATGCTTATCGAATGTCTGTTAAGACCTCTACCGGGGCAACACCATTCACATTAGTTTATAGAATGGAGGCAGTTTTGCCTATTGAAGTCGAGATTCTTCTTTTTGAGTTTTGTCAGGGCTGAAGTTAGATGAAGTAGAATGGATCCAATCTCGATATGATCAGCTGAACTTGATTGAAGAGAAGAGGCTGAAATTATCCGTCATGGTCAGATGTACCAAAAGCGAATGATGCAAGCTTATGACAAAAAGGTTCGCCCTAGAGAATTCCATGAGAGAGACCTAGTATTGAAAAAGATCCTACCCATACAAAAGGATTTCAGAGGGAAATGGATGCCAAATTGGGAAGGACCTTATATGGTAAAGAAGGCCTTTTCTGAAGGAGCGTTGATTTTGACCGAGATGGATGGCAATAACCTGCCTAATCTTGTGAATTTAGATTCAGTCAAGAAGTATTTCACCTAAAAAAAAGGGGAGAGGCCAAGGCAAAAAGCAGTAAAAAGGCGTCTTGAGACCAAAGTGGTTTTGAGTTGAAAACCCATAAAAGGGCAATTCAAATTTTGATCGAAGATGGGGCATGTGGTAGTCTTGTCCTAAAACCGTAACAAGGAGGAGAAACGCTACATCTTGGGGCATTAACAAAGTACTCTAGATCTCCTAAACACATATCAAGCTCAAAAGGGGCCTCAATAAGTTAGTGCGAAGAATCTCATGCTATGATATCTAGGGCACCTAATTTCATCTTATTCATCCTATAGATATCCTCTGTTTCGGCCAAAAAAGATTGATTGAATTATCAAAAATTTGTAGCGTGAAGTGTAATGAAGTGCAATTAGAGATCCATTTCATTTTTTTGGGGGGGTATACAGATTAATATTTTCAATTAGAATGATTTATGGTTGGCTTGGTTGGACCGAAAAAATGAAGCATCCAGGTTCCGTTTAGAAAAAACCCAATTGGTAATACATTTATGATTACCACCTATATCATAATCATAAATCTTTTTTATTTACAAATTCGAAATAGAAATAAGTGTTTGCTATCATTGATTAATCTATTCATTTCGAGCTATGATCTCAATAAATTTCAATCTTGTCCATTGTTATAATCTTTTTCAAGCATTTTTCATTGAAATAACGATTAGTGGACAGATAATATTCAAGCAAAAGGATTTCTGTATATTGCTCTAAAAGGTTCAAAATAGTACAAGGGCCTGAAACAGAATCACTGGTCAGACCTAGCCAAATTTAAGAGTTGGAAATAATTGGAAAAAATAATCTAAATTGGTGATTATTTCTTTGGGTTCTCTGTCAAAGATACCAGCTGAACAAGAAGGCAGGGTTACGTCAGTGATAAAACCTTGGTGAACAACGAGCAGTGTCAACCTAAGCATTAAAAGGGGATTATTCTCGAAAAAAATGACATTATGCATTCATGCAAACATCATTTATACACATCTAATTAGGAGCATTTGATTCATTCTGATCATAACATCCTAATCGCATGGCATAAATATAGGCCCATGAAATGGATTTTACAGGTCATGTTCCCCAAAAAACGGTGTAATAGATCAGTGAGACAACAAATCCTATACCCTTGAAGTTACAGTGAGATGGATTGAAGTCATCGTGGCGAATCTTATCTCTCTAAAGTTGCAGTGGAGTAGACTGAAGATAGTGAATCTTATTTTCCTGAAGTTGCAGGGTAACAGATTAAGGCTACAAATTACAAATCTGATCTCCCTGAAGTTGGAGTGGAGTAGATTGAAGATAGTGAACCTTATCTCCTCGAAGTTGCACTGGAGTAGATTGAAGATAGCAAATCTTATTTCCCTGAAGTTGCAGTGGAACAGATTAAAGCTACAAATTAAAAATCTTATCTCCCTGAAGTTGCAATGGAGTGGATTAAAGCCACAAATTTAATCTCCTTGAAGTTGCAGTGGAACAGATTAAAGCTACAAACCACAAATCTTATATTCCTGAAGTTGCAGTGAAGAAGATTGAAGATACGAGTCTCATTTCCTTGAAATTGCAGTGGAGCAGATTAAAACTACAAGCCTAATCTCCCTGAAGTTACAGTGGAGTAGAACGAAGCACTAATTCCTATACCCCTGAAGATGCCGTGGGATAGAATGAGACTGCTTGAAGAAGAGAAGCATCAAAGAAGTCGAGACTCAGCAAGACTAGACAAATTTGGCCTCTTTTAAAGTCTTTGCTCCATTCTCGTTACACGACAATGAGCAAAGAGGGGCAGCTGTAGTGGGCCAATTTTGCCAGGGCCTTAAACAACCACAAAAAGAAAACACAAATAAAAATAAAGTCCCAGTCCAATTACATATCAGGCCTAAATGCACTACCCAATTACAGCCCAAATACAAGAAAACCCTAATGGCCCAAAAACTAAACTATTTTCAGCAAAAAAAGAGAAGAAGAAACCCTAGCCGCATGTCTGTGCTGCGCCGCCTCCCCACGTGCAATCTGACATCACTCTGCTTTCACTATCACTTGCAAAGAAGAACGAACACGCAAGGCAGTAGAGAACAACAAAGAAAAAACAAAAGAGCAGTAGCAAACAAAAGCAAAAAAACAAAAGGAATATTGTAACTTCGGCTATAAAAGAGGCCATAACAGACCATGTATTTTTTTCACATGCACTAGAGAATCAAAAAATAGAAAATAAAATTTCAAAGGTGATTTGCTTCATTTTTATCTGTTATTCATTTTTTTTAAAAAAAAGGAGGCATAATACATAAAATAAAAATCAAAACTTACCAAATCGTTTCGAACCCCACCGCCGCAAGTAGAGGAGGACACTGTCCCCGATGATGGACGACTTTCTCCTGTGAGATGACGGAGAAACCCAAGGGGTTCCTTCGGATTCCACTATTTTTGGTTGAGTTTTGAGGAAAACCGCCCCCCAGATCCGGGTTCTAGGGGCCAAAGTGTTCAAAATGGGGGTCTTTGGTGTTTTCTGGCGACTGGTGGCTGTCGTGGGACTCATCGGACTCCTTGGCCGGATTCTGGGCTTTGCCCAGAGAGAAACAGAGAGAATGAACTTTTTTTTCTAAAACATGGTGCAGAATGAATTTTTTTTTTAAAATTTTTTAGTTTTTATAGGCCCTGTAAAACGATGTCGTTTAAGGGCTGATTCCAATAGCCCAAAATGACGTCATTTTGGCCAATTCGCATATGACCTGACCCAAAGCCTCAAAGTCCACGTGTTTTTGGCCTAGGGTATAATTTCAACCCTAGTCCTTCCGCTTTTCGAATGGTTTACAATTGGGTCCAAATCCTTTTCTTTTAATTTTTAGAAATTTTACCGCATGTTTTTTATGCATTTCAATTTGATCATTGGTTCGCTGATCTCCTGGAGAAAGGACGCGTGTCCGAAGGATCGGGTTATTTGCCCATTTGGTCCTCATTTTTTTTCGTGCTTTTCATTTTAGTCCACCATTTATTTATTTGATCTTAATTTATCCTTTTAATTTGATTCGAGTGACAATTGGGTCCTTTATTCATTTTAATTCCTTATTTACTTGTTAGCCTATTTATTATTATTATTATTATTATTATTATTATTATTATTTTATTATTTTAAAACTGTTCTCTTATTTTCTTTTTACTGGGTATCTATTTGTTTATTTTGTTTTGTCATCCATTATTATATATTTATGTACTTTATTACAAATTGCACCCAAATTCCATTTATATTTTAATTCGGTCCTTTATTTTCAATATTTTATAAACTATTTTTCTCAATATTCATTTATGTATTTATTTATTTCTTTCTTTGTCTTTATTATATTTAAAAATTAGTATTGTCATTTCATGTGCATATTATTATGATTATGATTATTATTATTATTATTATTATTATTATTATTATTATTATCAATATTATTATTTACTTTATTATTTATTTTATTTTTCTTTGATTGTTCATATTAGTGTTAAAATAGTATATATTATGTGATTATCGCCATCATGTGCTTTATGAAATGTTCTATTAGTAATTTATATTATTGTCATTTATTTACGCGACATTTTATTTGCATATCGTCGTTCCGTTTTCTACATCACCATTTTATCTCATTTCGTTAAAATCACGTCAAAAATCGCTTTTAAACGTATTTATCCATAATAGACCATTTTATATTATACCCCGAATAAGAGAAATGCACATCATTTAAATATTACACTTGTTATTAATCAAAAAAATTTCAAAATAAGGCAATGTTCCGTATTTGGAGATTTGAGAAGTTGTACCCTAACTTACGAGGTTTCGATTTTTCTCGTTGAACCTAAATGACTGAATATCCTTTTAAAATTAAAATACACAAGATTTAAATAAAAAATAAAAAAAGAAAAGAAAAGCTTATTCTCAAGGATTCAAGGTGTCATGTCCTAACTTACGGGATGTGACATTTTGTTATCTCAAGATGAGAGGGTCTTTAATATTTGTTTCAATTTATTCAAGAATTTTTTAATTAAAATTAACATTAATACAAAGAGAGACCTTATTTTAAACTCTTCCCAAGTTTTCAAATTTCGACAGTAAGACATTAATTAATCAATTAGGTACCAATTTTGGGCGTTACGAGGGTGCTAGTCCTTCCTCGTACGTAATCAACTCCCGAACCCGTTTTCCTAAATTTTGTAGACCAAAATCGATGTTTTAGTAAATCAAAACTGTTTATTAAAACAATTAAATTACTAGGTGATCCGATCACACATCATAAAAATGATTGGTGGCGACTCCCATTTTATTTTCAATTTTTGTTTTTCCAAATAAAAAGTCAATTTCAAAAAAGGGTTTCAACAAGTATTTTGTCCATTGTGTGTAAGTGAGAAATGTTAAAAATTTTGTTAAAAAATAGAAAATGTTTTATGTGAACTCATTCAGACACTAAAATATAGAAGCTTTTTTTTTTCATTTTTAAATCAAACCTATTTTTTAATAATTATTTTCTGAAAGCTATTTTCAATTAAACAAACACAATTTTCTATTTTTAATTTTACACATTCATAACAAATTGAATCTTAACTTGATTGACATGAGTACATGAACATTATTGCTAATGCAGGAGAATGTGAGTTCAAGTGTGCTAAAGCGTATTATCTTCCTATTTATGAGTTGGGGAGAGGTTATAAGTAGTTCTAGACATTGTGTCAAAAAGAACAAATATGATCAAAACTTATAATGAAATTGTTCAAAAAAATTTTTTTTCATCCATTCATATGATTCATAAAGTTTTTATATTTTATTTAAATTTAAGATATAATTTTTTGGGGAACAAGAAAGGAGAGAATAACATACTCACATACATTTATTGATGCTAAATGAAATAAAGGAAGATTTATAAAATAGGAAATTAAATCCCCAGTGCTGGCATTATGCTAAAAGCTACTGATCATCAGGATATGCCTCGATGATGGATACCAAGGAAGGAATGTTGATGATTTTGTAGTGAAAGAAGCCTCCTACTTCCAAGATTTTCTTCCATTCCACCTCAGTTCTCTCCTTACCATTGGTATGAGCAATCATTGTGAGGTCAACTATGAATCCAATTTCATCAAACACTCCACTTCCATCTTCTTTCAAAATTATTTCAATAATTATCACTTTTCCATTCCCTTTTGGTATTGCTTTTTTACAATTCTTTAATATTTTTATGCAATCCTCATCGTCCCAATCATGCAATATCCACTGCAAAAAAAAAAAAAAACACACAAAAAAGGTTAGTATCTAATTATTTTCTTATAATTAATAGTACTTAATATATGTTGTTAACCATTCTAAATAATGCTAAAACTTGATTAAAATTTCATGGCGTTATATCAATCTTCTATTATTGTTAAGTTGATTCTCCATGAGTTCATTACTTGATTTTTTTTTAATTAAAAATCACCCCCCAAAAAATAACCTTATGGATATAGCTTTATATTTTTCACTTTCTATAGAACTTTCCTCACCTTGTGGCCTCCTGTCATGTCTGGTTACTTTTTTTTTTTTATTAAACAAAAGTATTTTCTTTCTTTAAATCTTTCAAGTAATCGAAAATTGTCCCTATAAATTTATAACCTCACTCTTAACTATATTTCCATTAGATTTACTTTCATTTTTTTATAATGTAGAGGTAAAAGTATTATAGGAGTTTTTATAGTAAGGTAAGATTGTCTTTTATCCTCTCAATTAAAAAAATAAATAAATTAGTTCTTGTACATTAGATCAAAGAATACATTAGTCTTTTTTGTTAAAATTTGTATCTATTTGTACTGTTAAAAAATAGTGTGCTTGACGGAATAACCAAACAGTGACAGGTGGTGTGCCACGAGTACGTGATGTTGACATACAATGACCAGTTTTTAATAATAGAATTAGATGAAACTTTAATAAAATAACCAACTAATTTACTCATTTTGTGAGTAAAGAGGAAAAAATACAATCTGATTACTACAGAGACCTTCATGGTACTTTTACCTTACTAATAAAAGCAGTACAAATATGTTTTCTTAGCCTAAAAAATTAATTGGTTTAAACATCAGTTCGAACTGATAGTCTATACTACAATTAACCCTCTATATAACAACCCCATTTGTCTACGAAGATTTTATTTGTTATAGAGAGGTAGTTAACAATATGCTGTTATAAAAAGATAATTGTCATAAACCTATAATAAAATTTATATCAAATAAAGAAAGTAAGAATTATATTAAAAAAAGAAAGTGATGATCAAATCAACAAAATTAAAAGATGTATAGCAGGTGCATGCATTATTATTTGTATGCATATTTAATTTTAAATTCTTCCACACGATTAATTATGAAGTTCATCAATCAACAAGTTCAATTAATTAGTATTAGTTATCAAATTAAATTAATTAATTAATCACAAGTTGTTAAATTCACGCAATTGATTTATAAGTTTAACATGTTCGAAATTAGTAGTAGAATATTTAATTAATTAAGGAACTTAATAGTTTATTAAATTAATATCTTTAATTCTACCCATTAAATATTATTTTCATTTAATAAAATATTATTGGTAGATTTTCATGTAAAATTTAAACATTTTATTAAAACAATAATTTAGTTAAGATTATTTTATTAAATATTTTTGTTATAAAAACCTAATTTAATTGAAAACGTTGTTCATAACTGTAGTTGTTACTGTTACAGAGGTTAAAATAAGACATAAAAAAATTGATTTTACTAATAACTTAACTATTACAGTAAAATGTGGTTATAGTGGTCTATATAGAAAAATTCCCCTACTTTCTTTTTTTCAATTTATATATTATTTTATGAGAAAGGATTGTATGAAATAGTGACGCCACGTCATTTGTATCCTTTTCCAATAAATTTATGCCACATCAGTATTTTTATCTTGAATTTCAGGATTTTAATTTGGATTTGATTTTTTTTTCAGGATAAAAATGCTGAAATTCAGGATAAAAATGCTGATGTGGCATAAATCTATGGGAAAGGGATACAGATGACGTGGCGTCACTGTTTCATACAATCCTTTCCCATTATTTTTGACATTATTTTATTTTAAAATTTTGTATTTTAGAGAGACGGAGTGGCATGTAATTTAAAATTCATATTTAATCTGACTTTTTTTATTAATTTTTTATTTTAAAAAGTGGATTTAAATTAAGATATCGGTGTATGGTAATTTGCTACTAGTTTTGGTATTTATTTTTGAGCTGCTTAGGAAAAGAATTAAAAATGTTATTTTTTTTATTTAATTATAAATGATATATTTTGTAATATTCCTGTAAAATAATTATTTTTTAACTAATTATTTTAATTTTAATTTTAAATGATTTATTTAAATTTGTTGATTTACGTGTTTATTTGTATTTAAATATTTTTAAATTATATTTTGTGTTTATTTTTTTTACATAATGTATTTTAAAAAATAAATAATATTTAATGTACCGTCAGTGCATGAGTCTCATGCATTATCAATAAATAATATGATACATTATCATTAAAAAAATTAAAAAAATCTATGAACAATAATTTTATTTAAATATATGTAGATATTAATTAATTATAATTATTATAAATAAGTGTTAATAACATTGGGTTCTAAACTTAGGGATTTAACATTTATTTATAATTATTTACTTTTTATTATATTTAAATAAATTTATTAATATTATTTTTATTTTATTTAATAATAATATGTAGTATTATTATTCATTAACTATATATAAAATTTATGTATTCACAATGCATCAAATATTGTCTCTTTTAAAAAATTATTTCAACATTAACTCACAAATCTATTTAAAATTTAAACTTGATCCTAAACAAAATAATTATTATAAAATTATTTTAAAAATTCGTTAAAAAAAGCCGGCGAACGCGGGGGACTTAAATGAAAAGAACCCAGAAAAGAGATCCCTTAGAAATCAAAATCAAAAGCAAGCTTTTTTACATAGCTAAATGACATAAATGATTGACTCCATTTCCTGCCCTTTTTCTTGGTCAATTCCAATTATTTACAATGAGTTCTGTGAATATGACACCTCATTTAAGAAAAGTCAGTCGTATTTTAAATTAATTACAGACCATTTTAACTATCTTCACCTTATAAGATTAACAAATATTTTCATTTCTTATAAAAGTTATTAGTTTGTTAACATAAATCACTGCGTTTATATTTTTTATAACTGTAAAAATCTTTTACTGTTTTACAGTCTGGGTGTTATTTTGTATTTTTACTTTCACAATTATAAGAAATAAAATTGATAATCGTGTTTCCGCACAGGGGGAAGCCAGAATAATTTTTTAGGGGGCTAGATGAAATTTTAATTTTTTTTATAGTTTATATCTTTATAATTGTAAAGGATTAAATCGAATTTTTATAATTTTAGGGGGCTAAAGTACAATTTTATCTTTACTAATTTAAAATTTTTTAAAAAATTTAAAGGCCCAAATAGTAATTTTACATTTTAGAGAGGCCGGTACCATGCCAGCCCCTGGCTTCGCCCCTGTTTCCGCAGTTATAATATATGTAAAAAAGTTCTTTTATACTATATTCCATGAAAAATGAATTTAAATTCATGATTTAAGTAAATACCTTCATAATAATTGCATCGGTATTTGGAATGGCATGAAACATGTCACCACCAATATGGGAGACTCCATTGTATGCTGGTGCCGTCGAGACGACATGCGGCAAATCAAAGTTAACACCTTTGATGTGTGGATATACTTTGACGATCTCTGATATTAAGCCTCCAGTCCCACCTCCGACATCAACCAACGATCCAATGGAGTTGAACCCTTGTTTGTAACCTGACAGGATTGCACTGGTAACGACCTTGGATGTACAAGCCAGGCCGTCGTTAAAAAGCTTGTTGAAATCAGGTTTCCTCGATGCTAAATCCCATATCTCACACCCATGAGCTTTCTTGAAGGCAACGCCACCTTCTTTCACGCACTGACTGAAGTAGTGCCAAGGAGCCATTTGCCATGGATGGTTCTCCATTAGTACCATGGGCGCCAGGGTTTGCTCCGAGTCATGTAGAAGCCATCTCGATGAGTGAGTTAAGTCATACAAGGGATCTCTACCGTCTGAAGGAGGGTGGATAGTGAAAATCTTTCTGTGAACAAGCAATCTCATAATGCGAGCAAGGGTGGTGATATCTGGCGAAGTAAGGCCATCATTAATGCATGAAGCTATTTGCGACAAAGTGGCGGGGCCACCATGAGAGTATATTATGTCAGCTATGCGGAGCTCCACGGCAGACTTAAGCGCCATAGAATCTGCAAAGCTGAACATGTAACGCCATATCTCTGCTTGCCCTTGTAGCCTTGCTTCATCTAATTCTATTATTTCCATTGTATTCGGCCTTTCTCCTAGTTTTCGTGGGAACTCATTTTTCCTAATAATCAAGAAGTAATTTATAGTAAAGCGGAGAGGAAGAGAATTGTGAGTGAGAATTTCTTCTATACAAATATTCTTAATTCTTTTTCTCGTCACCTCTTAACGAATGTCTTTAGAATAAGATAAAAGTTTCAGTTTTTTTAATCAAAATCCCTATAAGAAAAATCATCAATCAATAAGCAATGACTTCTTCTAACACAAACTGTTGAATAACATTTGGATAGTCCAAACATAAAACAAAAGAAGAAGCCTTGTTTAGGGAGAAAAAATATATAAAATAAGAGAGGATAAGGTTTGTTGCCGTATCACATCAAAGTGCCGGATGACGAGATTTGTCTATTACTATTTTTTATTCTTATAAAAAGGATTAAAATATTTCATAAATTCATGTATTTCATAAAGCATTTCACATGTTTGTACTAATTATATTGATAAAACGTGATTGGTTGAGAAATTTGACTTTTCCTTCTGCGTTCACACTAGAGGCCATACAGAAATTAGGGTTCAGAAACCGTTGGACATAAACTTTTGAATTTGCCCTTAAAAATAAATTGATAACAATTTTTTAGGTAGAAGAATTCAATTTAGCTTCTATTTTAATTCCAATTTTAAAATTAAATTCATAACAATTTAACTATAGAATCGAAATAATCATGCTAAATGTAATAGGCCAATTTTGGCCTAGCCCAACTAATCAAATTCAAACCAAATAATTAAAAAAAATCAAATAAAAAACATTAATAAAGTCCATTTTTAACAGTCCATTACAGACCCAATTAAGGCCCAAATTCACTACCCAATTAAAGTAGCCCAAATAAACTAAACCCAACTAACCCAAGCCCAATGGCCCAAATGCCCAAACCCTAGCCCACAACAAATCAAAAAACAAGAAGAAACCCTAGCCAGTAAGGCCAGCGCTGCAACAGACTTTGTACACTCCACGTGCGCCACCACGTCCGCACGGCTCTGTACATCGCCACAGCTGGCCTTCCGTACCTGCAAACAAACAAATAGCATAGCAAAACAGAAGGAAAAAACATTGTATTTCATTTTTTAGTTTTTCGATTTCGGCTATATAAAAACCGAAAAGGAACCACTATATTTTTTTTCAACATATGGAAAAAGTACAAAAAAAAAGGGAACAAATTACAAGAGGAAGAAAAAAGGTTGCTTTCAATTTTCATTTTATTTTCTCTTTTGCGTTTCATTTTTTGCTTTGAATCGAGTAATAAACAAACAAAAAAGGAAAGGATATCTTACCTCGCCGGCGGCCAGAAGAGCGGAAACTAAAAGGTTTCAGTTTGTCCTTCGACTTTCGAGGGCGTTTTTAGATGTTTTAGGGGTAGATCGGTGCCCTACGTCGAACGGGGTTCAAAAAGGCCTATTTTCGCCTTTCAGGCCACCGCGCACTGCGGTCACCGGCGGTGGTCCGGTGCCGATATCCTGGCCGAAGCTTGGTCGGAGAAAAGGAGGGGGAGAGAGTTTCTCTTTTGTTTTTTTTTCTGAAGAAAGGGTTTAAAATGAAAAAAAAAATTCATACACAAAACGGCGTCATTTAGGGTGAAGCGGGCTGACCCGACACGCACTGGCTAGGGTTCGCGCGTTTTAGATCTTATGATCTATTTGCGCGTCAGGCCCTTTTGCATTTTTACCCTTTTTTAATTCAAATTTTTATTTTTAATAGGCCCCTATAAATTTTCTTCTGTTTTAATTTAGTCCCACGCAAAGCGACGATGTTTTGGAGGGCGGGGTTAATTTCCTATTGCTATTAAAGACCTGTTCTTTTTATTTATTTATGGATTTGCCCCAAATTTCTGTTTTAAGTTCAAATTAGTCCTTTTGTTATTTTTGCTATTAAATTAATTAATTTTAATATTATTATTACCATTAATTAATTTTTTTATTTTTACCATTATTACCGTTTTGGTGGCGACTCCATTTTCGTCTTTAAAGTCAACCCTATTTTTTAACGAAAAAAATGGTTTCGACAGCTTGGAGACTCCACTGGGGACTCCAAGAGTCAAGCCGTACAATTGATTATTTTCTGTCTTGTTGTCGAAAAATTGAAAATCTGATTTGAAGAATTACGATCCTTTCATTGCATTTGTTCGTATTATTTCATATGATTGCTGTGGTTTGAGTCTCGTAGAATATTTTCGCATCATATTGCATAAGGACCGTTTGGTCTTACCTTCTTAAGTGGGAGTGAGAAGCTACTCCTTCGTGAGATTTTCACCTCCGTGCAGGATAGTGGATCGCTTTCGGGATACATCCGTACTTATGACTTTGTGAGATTTTCATCTCCGTGCAGCCATAGGGAAATGTATTCCCCTGAACTGAACTCGGTCAGTATGAGCCTATAATGGGTGAGGATCGAGGAATCTGCTGGTTCGGGTACCTCAACTTTAGAACCAAACCGCATATAGAAAACCCAGAAGCCCACCCTAAATAGTACTGTGAGAAACCTTAGCGGTTACCTAGATAGGTGTTTGATTCTCTTTTATTTGCTTTAAGTTTTGTTTTTGTATATTGTACTGACTTATTGTGTTTTTGCTATATTTGCTTGTCATTTCATATTCAAAAGAGTGTCGATTCAAGTTTGATTACTAAATTAGAGAGCTTGTAATGGAGAATGAATTTTTGATAAAGTGGAGGATAATGCTGTTGTCCGTATATGGTCAGAGAAAACACAATTAGAGAAAGGAGATAGTCTACCCGAAGGGTATGCGCTAGAATTATGAGACTACACTCGTATCAATGTGACTCAAAATAGCCTTCAGGAATTAAAAGAGATATGGGATCAATGAAATGACGAAACTAAGCAGTTGTTCTACTATAATTACGGGGATTTGCCGTATCTACTCGACATCAAGGTAGACAAGCATTTTTTTCGGGCCCTCGCTCAGTATTGGAACCCTGTATATAGTTGCTTTACCTTTGGGAAGGTCGATTTAGTGCCCACTGTGGAAGAATATACAACCCTACTAGGTTGTCTAAAGGTTCAAGTCGATAAAGCTTATTCCAGAGCCGCTTATGTCTCGACCTTTTGGAAGGAATTGATGAACATTACAAGAATGAGCGAGCAGTGGATTACAGCTAAGATAAAGCAAAAAGGCGAATGTAAGTGCATCCCATGGAAGAATTTGAGAGATTTGATTTTAGCGCATCTTGATACGAAGAAGAAATTCGATGTGTTTATTTTGAGCATCTACAGACTGATGGTCTTCCCTATGGCATTAGGGTATGTAGATGAGGCGGTCTCGGATCTCTTTGATCGACTTGATAAAAGGGGTCACACCTGTTCCTGCAATCTTGGCCAAGACATTTAGATCTTTGAAAGCATGTAGGAGGGCTGGTGAAGGCAGATTTATAGGGTGCTCACAGTTGTTGTTAGCTTGGTTCCACAGTCATTTCTGGAAAGTGGATAAGGTTTCTGATAAACTGTAAAAGTAACATATTTTAGGCCCACATTTAACATGCTTTTGGATGATTTAAGCCCTGAATTGTGTAAATTGGTGCTCTTAATCCTTTGTTTTCATGTTTTATACTCAGGAGAGCACCCAAGGACGAAAAGAACGGGAAACGGGCCCAAAATGGAATAAATGGGCCATATCACGAAATCCACACGGCCTGGGCCCAAGACCACATAGTCGTGCCTCACTTAACAGCCTCGACACGGCCTGGCTACGACTTACACGGGCGTGTGCCATGGGCATGTGCCTGTCGTAGGAAAAAAGAGTTTCACTCGGATTTGGATACTTAGGGGCAAAGAAATATATTTCGAAGCCTATATAAACACCTTAAGTATGACCAGAAAGGGGGGAGCCCACGGCTTTAGTCAGGGGCGTCCGACTAGGCCAGAGAAGGCAGATTTGTGGAGATTTACTCGAAGATAGCCAGTTGATCCATCTCAAGAAGCCGGAATTATACTCAAGACGAAGGATCTCTCCTTCAATTCCTTCAAGGGGTTTTAGGGATTTCTTATGTTTTTTTTTATCTTTTCTTTTGAGATGTTTTCTTTTATTGTTATGAACTAAACCCTCATATACCTAAGGGGGATGAAACCTAAGATGAATCTTGTTATCGTTTGCTGAACTATATGATAAATATTTGACTTGTTCTTAATTCTTGTATTGATATTTCCAGGATATTAATTCAAGTATGATGTGCTTAGGTGGAGGAGCAAAAGTCCCTGCCTAAGAGTAGATCTAGCATAATTAAGCGGAGTTGATCGCGCGCCTAGAGATAGGGTGATGAGATTTTGCCTGATTAGGGTGAAACCTAATATGGGAGTCCATAAAACGAGTGAATATGATTCTAGGGGTTTTAATTAGAAAGAGATTTCAATTAATCAACCTAGGGTTAGACGTTGGTCGCCTCGAGAGAGGGATTAATATAACTTAGGGAATCTTACGAATCAAGTCAAATAATTAAATCGTCTGGTTCAGAGTTAGATAACAAGTGAAGTCTAGGTGGATTCTTCCTTGGGTGTCGTCTAAATGAATTGGTTTTTCTTCCAAGTTATTTTTCCCAAATTCATTATTCTTTGCCTTAAAGTCTTTAGTTTAGTAGTTAGTTAATTTAGATTAGATAAACAATTCATTCAATTCTTAGGCTAAATAATAAAAAGAGTTAGTATTAGTACTTTTGGTTTATTTGGGTTGACATTTCGGTCTTGCCTAAACTATACTACTGTTCGATAGGGACGCTTGCCTCAAATCGTTGTCATAGTTAGTTTCCAGGTTTGATCATTCGTTATATAAATTTTAAGACTTTGACATCGTAAAAACAACGATCAAGTTTTTGGCGTCGTTGCTGGGGAACTAAAATATTAAGAAAGCTTAATTTTTATTACTTTAGCCATTTTTATTTTTTGCAATTAAATTTTATTTTTTGCTTTTCTAAATTTTCTTTCTTTTGTTCCTTTCAGGTACCTCTAGTTTATGACTAGAAGGAACCCGACAGGACCCCTGCTTTACAACAGTGATATTGAAGGTACCATTCGTAGAAATCGACGAGAAATAAGGCAAAGCTTAAACTACATAGAAGAAGAGCAAGAAGCCGAAATAAATACCATGGAAGAGATGGCTTACAATAATCCACCACCTCCAGAGATGGCCGAACATCATGCTCCACGTACTATGTATGATTATGCTAAACCTAGTTTAACAGGAACTGAGTCCAGTATTGTTAGGCCTACTATTGCTGCAAACAATTTTGAACTAAAACCTAACACTATATAGATGATAGAACAGTTTGTTCAGTTTGATGATTTGCAAGATGAGGATCCTAACACACACTTAGCAAATTTTCTAGAATTTTGTGACATCTTCAAGATAAATGGCGTTTCTGATGATGCCATCTGTCTTCGGTTATTTACCTTTTTTTTAGGAATAAAGCCAAACAGTGGTTACATTCTCTTCCACGAGGGTCAATCACTACATGGGATCAAATGACCGAAAATTTTTTATTAAAATATTTTCCACCGGCCAAAACGGCCAAATTGAGGAATGATATCTCTTCTTTGGTGCAGATGGATTTAGAAACACTTTACGACGCATATGAGAGATACAAGGATTTGTTGAGAAGGTGCCCACACCATGGATTACCCTTGTGGTTATAGGTCCAAACTTTTTACAACAGTGTAAACCCCTCAACAGGGCAATTAATCGATTTAGCCGCCAACAGAACCCTAAACAACAAAACTCCTGAAGCGACTATAGAGGAGATGTCACTGAATAACTATCAGTGGCAAGTTACAAGGACAAGGCCAGCCAAAGTAGCCGGAGTTTTCAACCTCGACGCAGTGACCGCGCTATCAAACCAGGTAGAGTTGCTACATAAAAAAATTGATGGTTTATATGGTTCTTCGCAGGCACATCTAGTTATGTAGTGCGGCGCAAGTGGAGACGTGGTGAATCCTGAGTACCCACCCTGCGGACAGGGCATGGAGAGCGAACAAATGAACTATATGGGTAACAATTTCCAATCTAACAATAACCCTTATTGTAATACTTATAATCCAGGTTGGAAAAACCACCCCAATTTCTCATGGGGCGGTCAAAGAAATCAAAGGCAACAACCATCCCAAGAATTCCAGCAATAGCCCTACCCACAGGAAAAGAAGCCGAACCTTGAAGAGATGCTGACAAACTTCATAGCAGCCTCAGAAATACGTTCCCAAAATACAGAAACACGTTTCCAAAAGATTGAAACAAAACTTAAGGCATTGGCACAAGAGTTCAAGGATCAAATCGGGAAACTCGCTAAGCAAGTCTCTGAAAGACCACAGGGAAGACTACCAAGCAATACCGACACTAACCCAAGAGAGCAAGTTGAAGCCATAACAGCTCAAGAAAGCGAAGGGTTAGACGCGCCTAATTCAAAGCAAAAGAATAAGGTAGTAGAAGTTATGTTTAAGGTCAATAACAAGCCAAAACCAGTAATTAAAGAGTACAAACCTCGCATACCATATCCCGAGGCAATAACGAAAGACGACACAGAGGAACAGTTCAGTAAGTTTCTAAAACTTTTAAAGAAATTACATATTTACTTACAGTTTCTTGAAGCTCTTTTGCAGATGCTAGATTCCAAAAAATTTTTAAAGAAGCTATTGACGAATAAGCGGAAGATAGACGAGGACTCGCATGTGGAACTGAACGCAGTGTGCTCAGCAATGTTGCAAAATAAACTGCCACCGAAATTAAAATATCCAGGGAGTTTTACAATTCCTTGCTTAATTGTAGTTTATCTATTGATAATGCGTTAGCTGATTTAGGGGCAAGCATAAATGTCATGCCTTATAAATTGTTTAAACAACTAGGTCTAGGGAAGCCCAAACAAACTAGGATGAGCATTCAATTAGCTGATAAAACTGTTAGAATTCCTAGGGGCATAATTGAAGATGTACTCGTAAAGATTGATAAATTTGTATTCCCAGTAGACTTTGTCGTTTTAGACATGGATGAGGACAACACGATCCCCCAAATTTTAAGAAGACCATTCTTAGCAACTGCCAGAACTAAAATCGATGTTGATGCAAGCAAACTTATACTCTATGTAGGTGACGGGACAGTCACTCTTTAAGCCCTCGATTGAGCTAGAACATCAAATAGCCAAGGTGAGAAAGTAAATTCTATTGATAACCATTCGGTTAACCCTTCTTTTCAGGAAGCACCATAAAAGAACACAACTGAGTCTGATCCTAGACCCTGTGCCAACAAAAAAATAACACACGAAGAATAAGGGATTCAGATCGATGACCTAGAAGAGGGGAGGACGCACCTTAAAGAAGAACTAGGGATACCCGAAGCAGAACCAAGACCACCCTACGAGACAAACAAGTTCAAAATTGGAGATTAGGTATTGCTAGATAAAGCAAATCCACGAGTGTCCCCTCCTGATCCTAACACCAGCAAGGAAATTCCTTTCAAGGTAATCGATGTTTTTCCATACGAAATAGTCAAGGTAAGTAACCCTATGTTCGGCACTTTGAAAATATATGCTACTCATATTAAGCTCTATCATGACAATGGAACTGCTAGCATGAGGAAAGACTATCAACTCCTCAAACCACCATAAATATACAAATGAGAGAAGAGTCTAGCTTAAGACTATAAACGAGCGCTTCTCGGGAGGCAATCCGAGTACTAACCCCATTAACTTCTTCATTTTTATTTATCTTATCTATTTTATTTTATTCTTTTTTTATCACCTAACTTTAAACTAATCAAAGATGCCAATTTCCAAGCCACACGGCATTGCATACGGCCGTGGCCGTGGCCTTGTGGACCTCTCGAATCTCCGTACTGACATGGCAGAAACGGTACTAGTCAGAACAAATAAAATCTTTGAGTCACAGACTCCAACCACCACAACCTGGCATCGACAAAACCCCACGGCTATGCAACGCGGCCGTAGACAACACTATTAGATCATATAAGGGCGTGGGACCCTACCCACGGGTGTGGGAGAAACGGACGAAGCATAAACACGACCGTGCGATACGGCCGTGTGACTCGACACGCTCAAGGCACATGGGCGTGGGGATGTGTCAGACTTGAAACTTTATTTAAACCACCACCCCCTCACTCCCCACTTACTCTCACACCTCTTTAATTATATATTTAGTTTGTTTTAAATACTTCTTAATATTTCCTAGCTAATTTTCTACGAGCCTCCCAATTTCTTCATCTAGCGCAGAGCTCGTCAGTAACCACCACAACAAAAGACGACACCTTCAACATATTTTTCACATCCTCCAAGGATCTCATCCATAATTAAGGAAGTTTCACTTCTTCCCCCCTCTTTTGATTTCTACTATTATATGCTATTATCTATCCTTGTACATTGAGGACAATGTACATCTTAAGTGTGGGGGGTTAACTATAGTATTATTTGAAAATCCCTGAATGATATCCTGTCTTAAAGTAATTTTCTCATATTGTGATTAGAATGAAATTTCTTTTGATTGATGATTTTTATTGATATGTTTTAGAGTAAGTTATTGATAATTATGCATTGATGATTAGATTTGAAGGATACTAGAGAATCAAGCATGATAAGTCTATTTTTCAGAATTAAATTTTTTTTTTTAGGTTGTCTACCTGAATCTGAATGTTACCTTGAAGTTTGAAATTTACGAAGTTGATATCAAATACCCATAATGTTTTATGAGATTTTGAGCATTTTAGAGCATATATTCTTTTCGTGCTCACTTTTTATTATGAGTGTGTCAACATTGATCTGTTATTCTAGAACTTGCATCGTTTATACATGTCGAGACCACACTTTTGATTTGATATACAAAAATGATAAAGGCACCTAGGTTTTAACCCACTCACACCACTAAAAGACCTACCTTCATAATTAACCCCTAGTGAACCCTTTCTAATCCTACAACCCTTTTTATTGACTTACCCACTAACATTTCCCCAAAACCCTTTTGTATTTGTTATCACCATTCTTTTTTATTACCCTTATATCGAGACTTGATTTGATCAGTTGCCTAATTTTAGTAGTTGAATTCATCCTATTATTATTTGACTTGTTCTTAAAAAAAATCGAAGTATATTCATTATTAGTTCTATGTTAGCTGAGCTTATACATGTAAATTCCAAATCTCGAAGAGAAAAGCTCGTATTATTTGTTTTCAATTGATGTCATTATTTAGGAATAGTCATTATTCTAGTTAGGTAATTTGTCAGGTCAATCTCGATTCTAACCCTCTAATTCAGTTTTTATCCACACCTTTAACTCAAGCCCCATTACAACCCTATTAAAGACCTTTTGATTTATGTATCATCTTATATTATAGTGGTGGAGATTTGATTTTCATGCAAGCCTATGGGATTAACTCTTCATGTGTGACTTTTTAGTGCTTGATTTTGAACCTTAAACACTTTGAGTGGTTTGACTGAATCTTTAGTGAGGATGTCAATTCATGTCAATTTTGAATCAGAGGTAATTATTTAGATGAAGGGAAAACACTTATGTGTTTGTGCTATAAATGTATGACTTTGATTGTTTGAATCTTTAGGACTCTTTGAGTTGAATTATCCATGTATGAAATATCTATGAATTATGATGAAACACTATCGATGAATCTTGTGAATCAAGGAAGTTCGTTTTAATTGTAAGTTAAGAATTTTGCTTGAGGACAAGCAAAAGCTAAGTGTGGGGGTATTTGATAAACCGTAAAAGTAACATATTTTCGACCCACATTTAGCATGCTTTTAGATGATTTAAGCCCTGAATTGTGTAAATTGGTGCTCTTAATCCTTTGTTTTCATGTTTTATACTCAGGAGAGCACCTAAGGACGAAAAGAACGGGAAACGAGCCCAAAACAGAGTAAATGGACCATATTACCAAATCCACACGGCCTGGGCCCAGGACCACACGGCTGTGCCTCACTTAACAGCCTTGACACGGCCTGGCCACGACTTACACGGGCGTGTGCCATGGGCGTGTCACTGTCGCGGGAAAGAAGAGTTTCACTCAGATTTGGATACTTAAGGGCAAAGAAACATATTTCGAAGCCTATATAAACACCCTAAGTATGACCAGAAAGGAGGGAACCAGCGGGTTTAGTTAGGAGGCATCTGACTAGGCCAGAGAAGGTAGATATGTGGAGATTTACTCGAAGATAGCCAGTTGATCCATCTCAAGAAGCCGGAATTATACTCAAGACGAAGGATCTCTCCTTCAATTCCTTCAGGGGGTTTTAGGGATTTCTTATGTTTGGTTTTATCTTTTCTTTTGAGATGTCTTCTTTTATTGTTATGAACTAAACCTTCAAATTCGTGAGGGGGATGAAACCTAAGATGAATCTTGTTATCGTTTGCTGAACTATATGATAAATATTTGACTTGTTCTTAATTATGTGTTCTTAATTCTTGTGTTGATATTTTCGAGATATTAATTCAAGTATGATGTTCCTAGGTGGAGGAGCAAAAGTCCCTGCTTAAGAGTAGATCTAGCATAATTAAGTGGAGTTGATCGCGCCCCTAGAGATAGGTGACGAGATTTTGCCAGATTTGGGTGAAACCTAATATGAGAGTCCATAGAATGAGTTAATGCGATTCTAGAGGTTTTAATTAGAAAGAGATTTTAATTAATCAACCTAGGGTTAGACGTTGGTCGCCTCAAGAGAAGGATTAATATAATTTAAGGAATCTTACGGATCAAGTCAAATGAATAAATCGTCTGGTTCAGAGTTAGATAACAAGTGAAGTCTAGGTGGATTCTTCCTTGGGTGTCGTCTAAATGAATTGGTTTTTCTTCCAAGTTATTTTTCCCAAATTCATTATTCTTTGCCTTAGAGTCTTTAGTTTAGTAGTTAGTTAATTTAGATTAGATAAACAATTCATTCAATTCTTAGGCTAAATAATAAAAAGAGAGTTAGTATTAGTACTTTTGGTTTCTTTAGGTTCGACATTCCGGTCTTGCTTAAAGTATACTACTGTTCGATAGGTACGCTTGCCTCAAATCGTTGTCATAGTTAGTTTCCAGGTTAGATCATTCTTTATATAAATTTTAAGACTTTGACATCACGAAAACAACGATCAGTTTCTTATCAGGTTTTCTCCGGGAATTACTCTCCATTAAAGGAGATAGTGGCCACACTAAGAAGGGATGACATATCAGAGGAAAATTGGATAGTGCTCCTCAAAAATCTCCAAGAAGAAGACGTCGAGTGGAGAGCTCCTTGGTTGATCCCCGACAAAATTCTTTACCGATGTGGGAGTTTTGACTGGGTCCCTTTGCTTGGGATTTGGGGAGCTGTTGGGTATGCTCCTTTACTCGTATTGAGGCAATACAGATCAAAATAATTCATACCGGAAATGCATGGGCTAGCTCAATGTGAGTTTTTTGTATAGGGGAAATAACTACAAGAAAAGGGTAAAAGAGATTTCTAACGCTTGGAATCAGACTCGTCTAATGAAAAGGCTAGCCATAGGTTCAATGATGACTCTCGAGTATAGTGGATGTTGGAGTAAAAGAATTAATGATAATATCCCCGGGCCGAATTTAGAAGGCGTTCGACCGATGGAAGAGTACTTACAAGTGATCCCGTCAGAATTAAAAATCATAAAGCAAGACTTTGAGAAGAAGAATTTGGAACTTGTAAAGAAGATAGAACAATTGGAGGAAGAAAATATGCATTTAAGGTTAGATGTTGATGTTCAAAAGCTAGAGGCCGAGGAATTAAGGAAATGGAAGAATAAAGCCGAGGAAAACTTGGATAGTTTGAAGATGGATTACAAGAAATTGCGTCTATCGATAGAACTGCCAGATTAGGAAAAATGTCGGAGCAATGGCGACAGGAGATCTAAGAGGAAAGAACTAAAGTCGATTGGGTGGGGGAGAAAATTCCAAGAGGCTCTGGAAAGGAGTTTGTTAGAAACGCAAAATGACAAAAGAGAATTAAAGGCTAGAGTGGCAGAACTTGAAAAATCACTTCATCAGTATAGAAATCGTAATTCTGCGGTTGAATTGAGGTCAAGTTTGAACAAGATTGAAGAAATGAAAAACAAAGGAGAACTATAGTCTGCATTACAAAACTGTGAGCTCCAGGTAGAGCTTCTTGAAGTAAGTCAGGAATGTTGGAAGGAACAACATCATCATTTTTAGAATCAATGTAACACCCCAAACCCGATTAAAACGCTACAACCGAATCTGGCATGTCACAGGAAAAATCGTTTTTGGAAAAGAACGAGCTATTGACTTAGATTTTAAAAACTCCTCATTTTATAAAAGACCAAGTTACTTTGAGTAAATCATTGAAATCATTTTGAAAATCCCGAAGTTTGTAAAAGTTTGGAAAACATTCATTGTATAGGTTACTTCCCTTCTTAATCATGCTTTAATGTTTAACGCCAATTCAAAGGTAGTTAACAGAATAAATAATCCCCAAATAAAAATTTAGATGGCCTTATTACATAAACGAAAACCGAAATTTAAAGCAAAGTAACTCTGAAATAATAAATTAAAACAAAAACCCGAAGTATTGTGCATGGCCACCTCGAGTCCGTCCCGGCTCCATATCCGCGATCTAAGAATCATCTGCAAAATGTAAAGGAAGGGGTGAGTCACCGAGACTCACTGTATAAATCCCCATCCCGAAGTTAATAATCCCTTACACAGTTTCATAAACGAATATGTATGCCATGCAACCCTAGTCCTAACCATCCGAAACACCCAATTCTACCTCGTATGGTACCAAACCACTGGTGATCGGAGTTACAAATAACCATGTGTGGGGCCAACCCACTTTGTGGTACCAAACCACTGATGACAATCCCGTATATCGATATGTGGGGCCAACCCATTGTGGTACCAAACCACTGGGACGAGTCACAAAGATAGATATATGTGGTACCAAACCACTGGTGGTGCCAAACCACTGAGACTTAGTCACAATATCATAGAAAGCGGGGCCAACCCACTGTGTGGTACCAAACCAGTGGTGACAATCTGAAATCATACCTTCCCCCTCCTTTCATCACCCATATTTGTGAACATGCTTTTCAGGGCAAAATAATCATGCTTTACATTCAAAGATAATATAACATGGCATATGCAGATTTAGTAGAGGCATTTAACATTAGCCAAACAAAGTGGACTTACCCGGAGTCCTCGCTTTTACCCACAAGGGTAGCTTATCGATTTCAACAGTTATTCCAGCTTTTGAAAATATACAAGATATAACATATTAACGTATGAAGTGTGTAAGAGTTACACACCTGATTACTCGTAATACGACACTTTCTATGTTGACACTATCGTTAACCGACACTACGGCTATCTATCTACTACTTTGCTCAGATGCTGGCCCACACCCAGGTGGCCAATCGCGAACAGCCGACACCACCCTCTTCTTGATCTTAAGGGCTGGGGTCACAGATCCAACCCCTCCTAATGCTTGGCTAGCCTTCGAGTCCATAACACACCTTAGTCACTAACTCAGATTAAAGCAACAAAATTGAATCTAAGAAATTAACATAACCCGTAGAGCAAAAGCCGTTACCTAAATCGACAACACTCGAGGTTCTAGGTTTGACTCACAACCCAACGAATCCCGAAAGTCTACACAAGATAACGTCACCACTCCCCCTGCATTCGGCTAAGCATCAATAACTTTGGATATCTACCTTCGGCATTTAATGCAATAAGATATGTCGAAATGACAGAAACACTTACCACACCCTAGCAAAACCGATTAGAAAAATAACCGATCGAAGACAGCAATCCACTGCATCTAAGAGTTGAACGAGAAGGTTTAAGTGCCAAAAGATTTCGGCTTCTCTTTCCCAAGAAAACGACAGGAAAAAGAGTAAAAAGAATGAAAGAGAGTGTTAGGGGGATTCGGCCAAAGGCCAAGAACTTACCCAAATGCCGAAAGCGTTCCACTATGCAAAGAGAAAGATGAAAACGAAGGATGATCCTTAACGGATGGTATTCGCCTTAAGTGTTAGAAGAGAAGAGATGAAAAGAATGAGATCTCGGCACTTGCTGATCAAAACGAAAGAAAGAAAAGAAAGCAATAGGGTGCTAGGAAGATTCGGCTATGGCTTTTGAGAGAAAAGAAAATGAAGAATGATGTTTCAGCAGGCTACAGAGGGCTTTCGGCTTTTGAAACAAAGAAAGAAGAATGAGAAGTGGACAATAGATTTCGGCTAACAAGGTGTCTCAACAGGGATTGGTGATTCGGCTTTCGAAAGCAAAAGGGGGAGATGGGGTAGAAGGATTCGGCTGCCACAACAAGAAAAGAGAAGAGGATCCACTAGAGGTTTCGGCTATAGTCAAAAGATAAGAAAAGAAGCAGATATTTAGAAGGCTATTCGGTTTTGGTAAATAGAAATGAAAAGGAAAGAAAAACAAATGCAATGGGTGGTTTCGGCACAAAAGCAAATAAGAGGAGAAGACCCTAAAGGCTCCCTATCTAGCCGGATTCACAACACTCCCTAAAACACATTCAGCCACCCCCTAAAGCACCCAAAACCGAATCTACCCCTCACAATTTCAGCAACACATCCCAACTCCCCTCAAACACTATGCCGTCCCTCCCTTTACTCCTTGCCTTCCTCTCATCCAATCGTTCAAATGAATTTGAATGATTCAAACTCCTTAATTTTCTCCCTTTCACACATTCAAATCCTGTTGACTCCTTCAACCCTCATCCACCAGTGTCCATCCTGAGCACAACTCTCCCTTGTCCTGGCATCAAAAGGAGATTCCCGCAGCTCGAACCAAGGCTCCTTCTGCTCCCTGTGGCGTCACTCCCTTGCCTCCTAAGTGGCGCCACTCCCTTGCCTCCTAAGTGGCGCCTCCCTTGCTACTTTACCACTTGGATTCTTGTGACAAATCATGCCACTATTTTGCCTTAACACCTAACTCAAACAGCTCTCCCCTCTAAGCACTTAAAAAGAAAATTTTTGCCATGGCTCTGGCCTACCCCTGGCTTATGCCTAGACCCTAAAACAGCCCAAACCAGCATGTCATCCATACCAACAGCGTGCAAACATACAAAATGCAAAGGCTCCAATTTAAGGATGTTACAGTTCTACCCCCTTAAAAAAATAATTTTAGCCTCGAAATTACCTGGTCAGAAAAGTTGAGGGTATTACTGCCGCATCACATCTTCTGGTTCCCACGTGGCCTCTTCCGTTCCATGATTCCGCCATAACACCTTTACCAAGGAACTGATTTTTTACGTAAGACTTTGACATCCCGATCCAAAATCTGCACTGGCTCCTCCTCAAAAGACAAATTCGGGCTGACCTCAATCTCCTCCACTGGCACCACATAAGACGGATCCGAATGATAGCGTCTCAGCATGGAAACATGAAACATGTCGTGAATCTGACTCAATTCTGATGGTAACTCAAGCTGGTAAGCTACTGGTCCTACCCGCTTCAACACCCGATAAGACCCGATAAACCTAGGGCTTAAGTTGCCCTTCTGTCCAAATCTCAGCACTTTCTTCCACGGCGACACCTTCAGGAAAACCTTGTCACCCACTGCAAACTCTATATCCTTTCGCTTAAGATCGGCATAAGATTTCTGCCTGTCCGAAGCTTCCTTCAGATGAGCTCGAATCAGATTAACCTTATCTTCTGTTTCAGCAACCAACTCTGGGCCAAACAACTGACGTTCACCCAACTCTGTCCAACACGTGGGAGTACGACACTTCCGTCCATATAATGCTTCATATGGTGCCATCTGGATGCTTGCCTGATAACTATTGTTGTACGTGAACTCTGCCAATGGTAGAAATTCTTCCCAACTACCTCTGAAATCCAAAACACAACCCCTCAACATATCTTCTAAAATCTGAATCACTCTCTCCGACTGCCCATCTGATTGCGGATGAAATGCCGTGCTGAAATCCAACCTCGTACCCAATGCCTGATGCAACGCTTTCCAAAACCTTGACGTGAATCTAGGATCCCTATCTAAGATAATCGACACTGGCACTCTATGTAGTCTCACGATTTCTGTCACATGCAACTTAGCCAACCTTTGAAGTGAGTAATTAACCCAAACCGGTATAAAATGAGCAGACTTTGTCAGACGATCAACAATCACCCAGACCGAATCCTTCTTGCTAGGCGTAAGGGGTAGCCCACTGACAAAATCCATTGCAATCCTTTCCCACTTCCACTATGAAATCTTTACCGGCTGCAACAGACCTGCAGGTAATTGATGTTTAGCTTTGACTTGCTGACACATCAGACACTTACTTACAAACTCTGTTACCTCTCACTTTAGACCCGGCCACCAAAACTATTCTCACAAATCTCGGTACATCTTATTACCTCTAGGATGCATGGCGTATGGGCTGCTATGAGCTTCCTGAAGAATCTTCTGCCTTAACTCTACATCTCTTGGCATACAAACTTTCCCTTGGAAACATAACACTCCATCGCTACTCAAGCTATACCCCTCTAATCCACCATTTTGCACTTGTAAACATCGAGCACATAAGGCTTCATCCACTAGCTGTTTCTCCTTAACCTGGTTTACCCACGTCGGCTTCACTTGCAATTCCGCTAACAGACTTCCGTCATCATACAGACTAAGATGGGCAAACATTGCTCTTAAGTCCGCTACCACTTTGCAGCTCAACCCTCAGCCACTACGTTAGCCTTACCCGAATGGTATTCGATTGAGCAGTCATAGTCCTTTAACAACTCGATCCACCTTCGCTGCCTCAAATTCAATTCCTTCTGAGTTAAGAGGTACTTCAAACTCTTGTGGTCCGTGTAAATGATCGACTTCTCCCCATACAAATAATGCCTCCAAATTTTCAGAGTGAAAACTACTACAGCCAACTCCAGATCATGCGTCGGGTAATTCACTTCGTGAGGCCTCAACTGCCGAGACGCATACGCCACTACCTTCCGCTCTTGCATCAGCACACATCCCAAACCAGTATGCGACGCATTACAATACACCATAAACTCCTTCCCTGCTTCAGGCTGAATCAAAATCGGAGCTTCTGTCAGAATCCTCATTAACTTATCAAAACTTTCTTGCTGTTTGTCTGACCACACGAATGGAACCCCTTTCCTCAGCAACTTGGTTAACGGCGCTGCAATCAAGGAAAACCCTTCCACAAACCTTCTGTAATATCCTACTAAACCCAAAAAATTTCGAATCTCCGCTACAGACTTAGGTGGTTTCCAGTCCAATACCGCCTCAATCTTCCGAGGATCCATTCTAATCCCCTCAGCTGACACCACATGACCCAAGAAGGTTATTTCATTTAGCCAGAACTCGCACTTACTAAACTTTGCGAATAGCTGCTTCTCCCTTAGAATCTGCAAAACCACACGTAAATGCACATCATGCTCCTCCTCAGATTTCGAGTACACCAAGATGTCGTCTATAAACACTACGACGAACCGGTCCAAGTGCGGCTGAAAAACCCGATTCATCATGTCCATGAACGCTACTGGCACGTTGGTCAACCCAAACGGTATTACCAAAAACTCGTAGTGACCATAACGGGTACGAAATGCCGTCTTGTGAATATCCGCCTCCTTTACCATAAGTTGATGATACCCTGACTTTAAATCAATCTTAGAGAAAATCGATGCTCCCTTAAGCTGGTCAAACAGATCGTCTATCCTCGGTAACGGATACTTATTCTTAATCGTCAACTTATTCAGCTGACGGTAATCTATACACATCCGCATTATTCCGTCTTTCTTCTTAACAAAAAGTACAGGCGCTCCCCAAGGTGACACACTCAGCCAGATAAAACCCCGGTCCAACAACTCCTGGATCTGGGCTTTTAGCTCCACCAACTCCTTCAGCGCCATCCTATTTGGGGCAATAGACACTGGCGCGGTTCCAGGTAGCAGATCTATACCAAACTCAACTTCGCGATCCGGGGGCAGACCCGGAAGCTCTTCTGGGAATATATCGGTAATTTCCTTTACCGTTCGGACATTCCCCAATGTTGATTCCTTGGCCTCCAATGCACAAACATGAACCATGAACGCCTCACATCCTTTCCTCACCATTTTCTCAGCCTTCAAAGCGGTTACTACATTGGATAGATAATTCCTCCTATCACCTATCATCACCACCTCCTCACCCTCAACGGACCTCAACACTATGCGCTTGGCTGCACAGTCCAGACTTGCTCGGTACTTCACTAGCCAGTCTATCCCTAAGATCAAATCGAACTCCCCGAATGGCAGTTTCATCAGATCAGCCAGAAACACTACCCCTTGAAGTTCTAGGGGTACATCCTTATACAGTTTGTTTACTTCTACAGAGTGACCTAGAGGGCTAATTACTGTCATCTCCCTAGAAGAAGTCTCGTAAGCTAAGTTCATAGTTCCCACTATACTACTAGCAGCATACAAGTGCGTCAAACCAACATCAATTAAAGCAGTATAAGGCAATCCAAAAATTAAGAACGTACCGGTTATGACGTCTGGTGCATCGCCCTCCTCTCGACGCCTCGCAGCATAGACCAACCCAGGCTGTCTTGCCTCTGAGCTCCCAGCACCTCTGCCCGGTGCTCCGCGGCCTCGTCCAAAACCATTACCTCTCCTGACCGAACCGCGACCTCTCTGTGGTTGCTGTCCACCATCTCTAAACTGAACATGCCCCTGACCCTCAGACTGCATCCTAGCCAGCTTACGTGGACAATCCCTTACTCAATTCTTCGTTGACCCACACTCGAAGCATCTTTTGTTTCCTGTCTAACACTCTCCCGAATGAGACTTCCCACATTGAGCACACCGTGGCGGCCACTGAGTAGTAGCAGCAGGCTTTGTAACTGACCCGGCCTGCCAAATCTAGCCATTTTTTGTGGATTCCCGGCAGACCCTGATGACCCAGAACTCCTCTTATTCCAATTTCTATCCTAATTTTGTTTCACCAACTGCTTCACCTCCTCAGCTATCTTGGCCTTCTCTACCAAAACAGTAAATTCTCTCTCCCGCTGTGGGGCAATCAACAACCGTAGCTTATCTCTCAGCCCGTCCTCAAATCTGACACAGCGCTCATGTTTTGTAGCTACGGTACCTCTAGCATAACGTCTTAACTGAAGAAACTCCACCTCATATTTCGGTACTGACTTACTCCCCTAGACCAAATTCAAGAACGCCTTACGCTGCGCATCTATGTAACCAGACTCGACGTACTTCCTCTGATAAGCCGCCTTAAAGAAATCCCAGGTGGTATCATCGACCATTGCACCATCTCTGACCGTGAGCCACCACTGATAAGACTCATCCCGGAGAAAAGACACTATCCCTTTTAACTTCTCATCAGCTGTAAAGTCCAAGTCATCCATTATGCGCTCGATCGCCTCTAACCAATACTCAGCTGTATTGGGAGTCACACCAGAAACACCCCTGAATACTTCTGCCCCATTGGCTCGGAGTCGTTCGGACACCGATTTTCGAGCTCCCGTTCCAACGCCTGCACCAGTAACTCTCTCCAAAACCCGCAGCATCGCCTGCGACACTGCATCATCACTACCCGTCTGACTTTGAAACTCCGTGCCCTCAGCTGGCAGTGGTGGTACCTCATTCTCTGACCCATGGCCAGACACAATCGGTTCAGACACAGTCATCCTACCTCTACCACGACCACGCGTATTACGCCCACGTCCTCTGGTGCTCATGACTAGCGTTCTTGAATTAATCTGATTTAAGAATTTTATGACTTAGTCTTCTTCCACTTTTTATTACAGCACAATTTTATGAACATTTTATTATAGTAGTTGTTCTCGACAATTCACACAGCCCTACGGTCTCAGTCTCTAAAGTGAATTCCTATCACAATCATTCATATCACAATCATTGAAAACATATATAAACAGCGGTTAAGAAACTTACCTTCGCGGATCGGTACCGGAGACTCGGTGCCGTACGTTCCAAAACATGTATTTTCCATCAAAATCATTTTGCAACTTCTTTATAAAACGGTTTGGGCCTCAGGCCCACAGCCGAGCTTTTGAACCAGGTTCTGATACCAAAATTATAACACCCCAAACCCGGTCAAAACGCTACGACCGAATCTGGCATGTCACAGGAAAAATCATTTTTGGAAAAGAACTAGCTATTGACTTAGATTTTAAAAACTCCTCATTTTATAAAAGACCTAGTTGCTTTGAGTAAATCGTTGAAATCATTTTAAAAATCCCGAAGTTTGTAAAAGTTTGGAAAACATTCATTGTATAGGTTACTTCTCTTCTTAGTCATGCTTTAATGTTTAACACCAATTCAAATGTAGTTAACAGAATAAATAATCCCGAAATAAAAATTTAGATGGCCTTAGTACATAAACGAAAACCGAAATTTAAAGCAGAGTAACTCCGAAATAATAAATTAAAACAAAAACTTAAAGTATTGTGCATGGCCACCTTGAGTCCGTCCCAGCTCCATATCCACGATCTAATAATTATCTGCAAAATGCAAAGGAAGGGGTGAGTCACCGAGACTCAGTGTATAAATTCCCATCCCGAAGTTAATAAGCCCTTACACAGTTTCATAAGCGAATATGTATGTCATGCAACCCAAGACATAACCATCCGAAACACCCAATGCTACGCCGTGTGGTACCAAACCACGGATGGTCCCAAACCACTGGTGACCGAAGTTACAAATAATCATGTGTGGGGCCAACCCACTTTGTGGTACCAAACCACTGATGACAATCCCGTATATCGATATGTGGGGCCAACCCACTGTGGTACCAAACTACTGGGACGAGTCACAAAGATAGATATATGTGGTACCAAACCACTGGTGGTGCCAAACCACTGAGACTTAGTCACAATATCATAGAAAGCAGGGCCAACCCACTATGTGGTACCAAACCACTGGTGACAGTCTGAAATCATACCTTCCCCCTCCTCTCATCACCCATACTTGTGAACATGCTTTTCAGGGCAAAATAATCATGCTTTACATTCAAAGATAATATAACATGGCATATGCAGATTTAGCAAAGGCATTTAACATTAGCCAAACAAAGTGGACTTACCCGGAGTCCTCGCTTTTACCCACAAGGGTAGCTTATCGATTTCAACAGTTATTCCGGCTTTTGACAATATACAAGATATAACATATTAACGTATGAAGTGTGTAAGAGTTACACACCTGATTACTCGTAATACGTCGCTCTCTATGTCGAGACTATCGTTAACCAACACTACGGCTATCTGTCTACTACTTTGCTCAGATGCCGGCCCACACCCAGGTGGCCAATCGCGAACAGCCGACACCACCTTCTTCTTGATCTTAAAGGCTGGGGCCACAGATCCAACCCCTCATAACACTTGGCTATCCTTCGAGTCCATAACACACCTTAGTCACTAACTCAGATTAAAGCAACAAAATTGAATCTAAGAAATTAACATAACCCGTAGAGCGAAAGCCCTTACCTAAATCGACAACACCCGAGGTTCTAGGCTTGACTCACAACCCAACGAATCCCGGAAGTCTACACAAGATAGCGTCACCACTCCCCCTACATTCGGCTAAGCATCAATAACTTTGGATCTCTGCCTTCGGCATTTAATGCAATAAAAGATGTCGAAATGACAGAAACACTTACCACACCCTAGCAAAATCGATTAGAAAAATGACCGATCGAAGACAGCAATCCACTGCATCTAAGAGTTGAATGAGAAGGTTTAAGTGCCAAGGGATTTCGGCTTCTCTTTTCCAAGAAAATGATAGGGAAAAGAGTAAAAAGAATGAAAGAGAGTGTTAGGGGGATTCGGCCAAAGGCCAAGAACTTACCCAAATGCCGAAAGCGTTCCACTATGCAAAGAGAAAGATGAAAACGAAGGATGATCCTTAACAGATGGTATTCGGCTTAAGTGTTAGAAGAGAAGAGATGAAAAGAATGAGATCTCGGTACTTGCTGATCCAAACAAAAGAAAGAAAAGAAAGCAACAGGGTGCTAGGAAGATTCGGCTATGGCTTTTGAGAGAAAAAAATAAAGAATGATGTTTCGACAGGCTACAGAGGGCTTTCAGCTTTTGAAACAAAGAAAAAAGAATGAGAAGTGGACAATAGATTTCGGCTAACAAGGTGTCTCAACAGGGATTGGTGATTCGGCTTTTGAAAGCAAGAGGGGGAGATGGGGTAGAAGGATTCGGCTGCCACAATAAGAAAAGAGAAGAGGATCCACTAGAGGTTTCGGTTATAGTCAAAAGATAAGAAAAGAAGCAGATGTTTAGGAGGCTATTCGGTTTTGGTAAATAGAAATGAAAAGAAAAGAAAAACAAATGCAATGGGTGGTTTCGGCACAAAAGCAAATAAGAGGAGATGACCCTAAAGGCTCCCTATCTAGCCGGATTCACAACACTGTCTAAAGCACATTTGGCCACCTCCTAAAGCACCAAAAACCGAATCCACCCCTTTCAATTTCAGCTACACATCCCGACTCCCCTCAAACAATATGTCGTCCCTCCCTTTACTCCTTGCCTTCCCCTCATCTAATCGTTCAAACGAATTTGAATGATTCAAACTCCTTAATTTTCTCCCTTCCACACATTCAAATCCTGTTGACTCCTTCAACCCTCATCCACCAGTGTCCATCATGAGCACAACTCTCCCTTGTCCTGGCGTAAAAAAGAATGCCCAAAAGGAGATTCCCGCAGCTCAAACCAAGGCTCCTTCTGCTCCCTGTGGCGTCACTCCCTTGCCTCCTAAGTGGCACCTCCCTTGCCACTTTACCACTTGGATTCTTGTGACAAATCATGCCACTATTTTCCCTTAACACCTAACTCAAACAGCTCTCCCCTCCAAGCACTTAAAAAGAAAATTTTTGCCATGGCTCTGGCCTACCCCTGGCTTATGCCTAGACCCTAAAACTGCCCAAACCAGCATGTCATCCATACCAACAGCGTGCAAACATACAAAATGCAAAGGCCCCGATTTAAGGATGTTACAATCAAGTTAGGAACAGAGATTACATTATGGGCGAGGCTGTGGCTCAGATTTGCGAGGTAACCAATCATTTACAAACCTTGGCGATTCAGGTCGACATGTTAAGCGTGAAGTATGAGTTAGAATCAGATTGAGGTCACGAGTTAGCTTCGTTACTTGGGAAAGTTAAAACTTTGAGCATTAGGGCAAAGAAATATTTGTAATTCATTTTATGTAAATTATTTTTTTTCTAGTAAAGTTTTCTAAATGAAATTGAATCAGAATCGATGCCTTTTTGCATTCATTTCATGCATTCACATTGCATCACATCATGTGCATTTAAATTTCATGGAAAGACCCTAATTGGTTAAAATTATTTCAGAATTAATCTGGAAATCAACAAAAACTTACCAACCAAACATCCTTATGGTACCCGAGCAAAGACAAAAGACATGGATTAAAGATTGGAAAGACCTGAACAACTCCAAAAAGAGATGCAAGATCAACTACAATTGCAAATGCAAGAGCAAATTGCTAAAATCTAGCAAGACATGATGGACCGAATGTTGGAGTCCTAAAGAAATATGATGACTTAGTTGACCCAACTATTGACTGGAGGAATAGATAAAGGAAAGGGTCCCATGGTTAATGTTGGGAAAGATAATGAGGAACCTCTCTATCCTCTGGGTTTTACTCCAACAAATACACAAACACAACCTGAGATGTACCTTCGAAGAACATTCGTCACGATTAAGCCTCAAAAATTTCAAGATGATGTTTCGGTACCAATGAACTTTCAAGCTGGATCAAGTTCTAACTCAGGGGATAACCCAACTAATCCAGTTATCCCTAACCTGGATAAAGTGGCAGAAAAGGAAAGGGCAAAGACAGAATTGCCAAAGTAGTTAAAGGACCGATGTAAATGGCTAGAGGAAAAATTCAGAGCCATGGAAGACACTGATAGTCAGCATAGAATCAATGCTAAGGATCTGAGTTTGGTCCCAGATCTAGTGCTTCCTCACGAGTTCAAAATGCCAAAATTTGAAAAGTACAATGGGACCAGTTGCCCCGAAGCTCACATCACCATGTTTTGTAGACGGATGACCGGATATGTTAACAATGATCAACTATTAATACATTGCTTCTAAGACAGTCTGGTGGGAGTAGCATCCAAATGGTACAACCAATTGAGCCGTACCAGGATTGGTTCCTGGAGGGACTTGGCACAAGCATTCATGAATCAGTATAGTCATGTGACGGACATGACTCTTGATAGAATTACTTTACAGAACATGGAGAAGAAACCGAGTGAGAGTTTCATGTAATATGCATAGAGATGGAGGGAAATTGCCATACAAGTTCAGTCGCCGCTCTTAGAAAAAGAAACTGCGATGCTCTTTATCAACATCCTAAAAACCCCGTTCATCACTCACATGATAGGAAGTGCTACGAAAAGTTTTCAGACATAGTGATGACTGATAAAATGATTGAGAATTTGATACGGATTGGAATGATAGATGCAGGAGAGAGTGATAAAAGGTCAACCTCGAGGAAAAAGAAAAATAAGGTGAACAATATGAATACATATAACAAGGGTTACTCAAAATTGATTATGGTAAATCAGCCAAGAACGATGGCTATCGGTCAACAAGGTTTATCAAGGCAAGAGTCTGACGCAAAGCAAAACACTGAGAAGCTCCAATTTACACCAATCCCAATGACCTACAGGGAGTTGTATCAAAGCTTATTTGACGCGCACGTGGTATCCCTTTTTTACCTAAAACCATTATAGCCTCCATACTCCAAATTGTATAATGCAAATGCTCAATGTGACTACCATGCAGGAATTTTGGGGCATTAAATAAAAAACTGCACTGCCTTTAAGAAAGTCATTGAACGACTTATTAAAATGGGCATAGTGAAATTTGATGATGCACGTAGTGCCGAAAATTCGATACCCAATCACACTGATAATGGGGTAAATGTGATAGATGGAAATGTGGGGAAAAGAATTAAGACCGATATTGCAGAAGTAAAAACTCCTTTGAGATGGGTTTGGATGGAGATGGTAAAAAGGGGGCTGAACATTTCGCATCCTGAAAGGAGTTGTGAAAACATGAGGAACTACTGTGAGTTCCATCATGAAGAGGGGCACAAGATCCAAGAATGCGTAAAATTCAAAGCCTTGGTGCTAGGTCTGAGGGACAATAAAGAGATAGAGTTCTGTGAAGAAGCTAAAGAAAAAGGAAACATATGTCGTCAAAATCAACAATGAAGGTCACAAAAGTCAACCATCTTGTGGTCATCATTTCGTGACCTAAAAACAATGAAGCTGGAGTACAGATGACATCAAAGATCATAATTCAAAAACCGGCGATTTTCTCTTATCAAGATAGCAAAGAATTACGATTGTAACGTGACAATCCTGGGAAAGGAGAACTCAGCCAGTGCTTCAAAAGAGGATCAAGATGTAGGTTTTTATACGCGTAGTGGAAGACGTTATGATTTGATAAATGCGCGAGCGGAACCCGTAAAAGGAAAAACCATAATGGTGGAGCAAAAGAAGGAAAAAGTAGCCAGACCTGAGCCGTTTGTTAATGAGCTAGTAAAAGAGGAAGAGGTCAAGGAATTCCTGAAGTTTTTGAAATACAGTGAGTATAGTGTTGTGGAATAGTTGCATAAACAACTAGCTCGTATATCTATACTAGCTTTACTCTTGAGTTCGGAGGTACACCGAAGTGCATTGATGAAAGTGCTGAACGAGACATACGTGGCCAATGATATCTTTGTCAATAAACTGGATCGGCTGGTTAATAACATAAGTGTCGATAACTTCATCTTCTTCAATGATGATGAAATACCACCAGGGGGTATGGGATCCACTAATGCTCTGCACATTACTACCAGATGCAAAGGGTACACATTGCCATGGGTTCTGATCGACAATGGATCGGCACTGAACGTACTGCCCCTATCCACACTTAATAAATTACCTGTGGATAGCTCACACATGAAGGTATGCCAGAATATAGTAAGGGCGCTTGATGGCACAGGAAGTGGGGTTATGGGAAGAATCGAAATACCTCTATTGATTGGCCTAACTACCTATGAGGTAGACTTCTTAGTGATAGATATCAAGCCCTCCTACAATTGCTTATTAGGAAGACCTTGGATACATTTGGCAGGGGCAGGGCCTTCGTCACTACATCAGAAGTTAAAGCTAGTATCAGAAGATCGACTGGTGACGATAAATGCTGAAGAAGATATTATCACGGTCGTACCTAGTGATGCGCCATACTTGGAGGCAAATGATGAGGCAATTGAATGTTCTTTCTGATATTTGGAGTTTGTGAATGCAACATTCATCACTGAGGGGAACAAGATTCCAACACCAAAAATATCCAAGGCTACCAGGATGGGATTACATCTGATGGTGGGAAAGGGAGCTCTACCGGGAAAAGGACTAGGGAGGCATCTTCAAGGAAGAGTTGAGGCTCCAATGTTGAAGGACAAGTATGACTGCTTTGGCTTAGGGTACAAGCGAGATGCGAAACCAAGAAAGAAGGAACTGGAAAGGAGGTAGGAAAGAAGGAGGGCACGTGTAAGTGGGGAAGAAATCAAATGGGAACCAATGATATTCCCCTACATATACAAAACTTTCATATCGAGAGGGATTATTCATCCCAAGCAAAGAACGCCAAGGAAAGAAAGTGTTGAAGAAATATTGGGAAATATTCACATCAATGTCATATGTGAAGAAACAACTGAAGGAGGGACCTTGTCAGATATCCGCCCTTATGAACCTGGGAGTGTTCTGAACAATTGGACTACAGAAGAAATTCCTTTAGTTTTTAGAGCTTACTCAGAGTAATGTTCAAAACACCCTTGTTGCTTTAAGCCTAGAAGAAATAAGAATTCCTTTGTGAAATAGGCTATATGTCCAAATATCATTATGAAATACATATTTGATATCTTTTTGAGTAAACATTCTTCCATTCTTTTAGATTCTTTCATTTTTTTATATACAAGTAATTATGTTAGATTCTTTCATTCTATGGACCTTTTTCCAAATCATTCTTTCATCTCATTCATAATCATACCATACCAATAATTATTCTTAAACTTATTCATTCTTTGTATATTCCTTTATACCTATAATAGGTTCTCGAATATCAATGACATGAGTAACACTGCTAGGGAGTTAGAACCTCCTTTTGAGTAAGACATGTGTTTAGAGGGATCCCAGGACTTTGAAGATGACATAGACTATGGCTTATCTTCGGACTTGTTAAGAATGGTAAAACAAGAGGAAAAACAAATTCTACCTCATGAAGAGACAGTAAATATTGTGACCTTGGAAGAAGGAAAGGTAGTGAAAATTGGAACGTGCATAACTGAAGAAACAAAATGAGACCTCGTAGATTTACTTCAGGAATTCAAGGATGTCTTCGTGTGGTCATACCAAGATATGCCGGGGTTAAGCACTGACATTGTTGTACACCGCCTCTCTATAAATGAGGATTGCAGGCCGGTTCAGCAGAAGCTTCAGAGAATGAGGCCTGACATTGTGCTAAAAATAAAAGAGGAAGTCAAAAAGCAGTTCGATGTCAGATTCTTGTAAGAAGTCAAATACTTAGAATGGGTAGCCAACATTGTGCCCATCCCTAAGAAAGATAGGAAGGTGCGAATGTGTGTAGATTATAGAAACTTAAATAAGGCCAGCCCGAAAGACAATTTCCCCTTGCCTTACATTGATACTCTAGTAGATAATACGACAGGCTATTCTTTGTTTTCCTTCATGGATGGCTTCTCGGGATACAATCAAATAAAAATGCATCCTGAAGACATGGAAAAGACAACATTCATAACCTTGTAGGGTACATTTTGTTATAAGGTGATGCCATTTAGACTGAAAAATACAGGAGCGACATATCAAAGGGCCATGGTGACCTTGTTCCATGATATGATGCACAAAGAAATCGAAGTTTATGTCAATGATATGATCGCAAAGTCTCGAACAGAAATGGAGCATATCCAAGTGTTGAGGAAGTTATTCTTGAGACTAAGGAAATTCCAATTAAAGCTCAATCCAACAAAATGTACTTTTGGAGCTAGATCGAGAAATTGTTGGGCTTCGTTGTCAGCGAGAAGGGAATTGAGATAGACTTAGACAAGATCCGAGCTATACAAGAATTTCCTCCGATGAGTACCCAAAAAGAAGTTCGAGGTTTCCTTGGAAGGCTAAATTACATTGATCGGTTCATTTCACAATTAACCGAGAAATGTGATCCCATATTTCATCTTCTTAAGAAACACAATCCAGGCGTGTGGGATGATGAATGCCAGAAAGCTTTTGATAAGGTTAAACAGTACTTGTCAAGTCCTCCAGTATTGTCACCTCCATGCCTAGATAGGCCATTAATACTGTATTTGATAGTGTTTAATAACTCTATGGGATGTGTACTAGGTCAACACGATGATTCAAGAAGAAGAGAAAAGGCGATATACTACCTTAGTAAGAAATTGTGTTGTGCCTTTATTTGGACAACTCAGAGGTTGAGGCAATACATGATGTACCATACGACTTGGCTAATCTCGAAGTTGGACCCTCTAAAATATATGATAGAGTCAACTGTTTTGAATGGAAGGATGGCTAGATGACAAATTCTGCTCTCTGAATTTCACATAGTTTATGTGAGCCAAAAAGCCGTGAAAGGAAGCGCAATAGCAGATTTTCTAGCCATCAGAGCTCTAGAAGAACTAATGTATGTGGCAGCTTCTGAAGAAGATGCTACAAAAGATCACCTTTGGAAATTGAACTTCGACGGAGCATCAAATGTTGTAAGTAATAGAATTGGGCAGTCTTGGTATCCCCAAATGGAGATCATTATCCATTCACATGCAAATTGGATTTTGATTGTACAAATAATATGGCAGAGTATGAAGCGTGTATCATGGGACTCCGTGCCGCCATAGAACGCAAAATTAGAGCGCTGGAAGTATATGAAGATTCTGTACTGGTGATCTACCAACTGAAAGGTGAATGGGAGACAAAGGACCCCAAATTAATTAATTATTGAAGGATAGTCCTGGGGTTAATTGAGGAGTTTGATGATATTACTTTAAATTATCTCCCGCGAGATGAAAACCAAATGGTAGATGCTTTGGCTACTTTGGCTTCCATGATCAAAGTGAGCAAACATGAGGATGTAAAACCCATTCAAATGAGTATTTACGAGGCCCCAGCTCATTGTTACAATATGGAGGAAGAAGGAAGAGATGATCACCCCTGGTACCATGATATATTACGATACGTACGAAATCGTGAATACCCTGATCAGGCAACCGAGAACTATAAAAGGACGTTGAGAAGACTAGTCTGTGACTATGTCTTAGACGGAGAGATCCTGTACAAAAGAAGAAAGGACCGGGTACTATTGAGATGTGTGGACGCTGTTGAAGCTAAAAAAATTTTAGAAGAAGTCCACGAGGGCGTTTGTAGAACACATGCTAATGGTTTCACAATGGCTAGACAAATTATGAGATTCGGGTACTATTGGTCTACCATGGAGGGAGACTGCATCAATTATGCTAACAGATTTCACAAATGCCAAATCTATGGAGACAAAATTCATGTACCTCATTCGCCTTTGCATGTTATGACTTCCCCATGGCCTTTCTCTATGTGGGGCATGTATGCCATCGGACCAATCTCGCTAAAAGCTTCAAATGGGCATCGATTCATCTTTGTAGTCATCGACTATATCACCAAGAGGGTAGAGGCTGCTTCATATGTCAGTGTTATTAAGTCGGTAGTTAGCAGATCCCTAAAAAAGGAAATTACATGTCGATATGGTATTCCTGAGAGGATCATATCCGACAATGCACTAAACTTGAATAACAGCACGATAGCAGAGGTCTGCAATTAATTCAAAATTAGACACCACAATTCATCACCGTATCGTCCAAAAATGAGTGGTGCAGTGGAAGCAGCCAATAAAAACATTAAGAAGATCGTGGGGAAACTTATAAAGATTGGGATGAGAAGTTACAATTTGCTCTCTATGCTTATCAAACGTTTATCCGAACTTCCACCAGGGCAACGCCTTTCTCATTAGTTTATGGAATGGAGGCGATTTTACCCATTGAAGTAGAGATACGTTCCCTTCAAGTTTTGTCAGAGCTAAAGTTAGATGAAGCAAAATGGATCTAGTCTCGATATGATGAGTTGAATTTGATTGAGGAAAGAGGCTAAGGGTTATTCATCAGGGTCAGATGTACCAAAAGTGAATGATGCGAGCTTATAACAAAAAGGTTCGCCCAAGAGAATTTCATGAGAGGGACCTGGTATTGAAAAAGATCCTCCCCATGCAAAAGGATTTCAGATGGAAATAGATGCCAAATTGGGAAGGACCTTATGTGGTTAAAAAGGCTTTCTCCGGAGGAGCACTGATTTTGACCGAAATGGATGGGAAAAACTTTCCCAATCCTATAATTTCGGATTCAGTTAAGAAGTACTAGACTTAAAGAGAAAAGGAGGCCAAAGTGAAAACCCGCAAAGGGCGCTTTGAGACTTCCTTTAAAAAAGATAGAGAGGCTAAGGTGAAAACCCACAAAGGGCGCATTGAGACCAAAAGGGTTTTGAGTCGAAAACCCGAAAATGGCAGCTCAAATTGTGATGAAAGATAGGGCATGTGGCGATCTTGCTATACCTGAATTAACGAATAGAGGGTATGCAACATCTTGGGGCATCGACAAAGTACTCTAGATCTCCTAAACACATATTGAGCTTTAAATGGTCTTCAGAAAGTCCATTCAGAGAAGCTCAGGCTGTGATATCTGGGGCACCTATCTTTTACCCATTATTTTGTATTCTAGCAATGTTTACTTTCTTTAATTAACTCATTCTTTTCAGATTTTGTTCTTGATAAATTTCAATTTTGTCCATCATTACGATCATTTTCAAGCATTTTGGGTTGAAGTAATGATTAATGGACTAATAATACTTTCACAAAAGGAGTTTTGCATATTACTTTGGAAACTTCTAAATAGTACAAGAACCTAAAGCAGGACTATTATTTAGAACTCACCAAGCCTAATGGTAGGAAATATTTGAGAAAGAAAATCTAAATAGTGACTATTTCTTCGGATTTTCTGAACAGGAAGACAGGATATTACGTCATTGATACGATCTTGAAGAACAACGAGCAATGACAACCCAGACATTAAAAAAGTGATCATTCTCATGAGATTCTGCATTCATGCAAATATCATCCATTACACATCTAGTTAGGAGCATTTGATTCATTCTGATCATTGCATCCTAATTATTATGCATAAGCATAGGTCTATAAAATCGATCCTACACGTCGTATCCCCCAGAAGACGGTGTAGCAAGATCGGTGAATCCACAAATATCATCTCCCTAAAGTAGCAGTGGAGCATATTGAAGTTGTAGATCTTATCTCTTTGAAATTGCAATGGAGTAGATAGAAGATGGTGAATCTTATCTTCCTGAAGTTGCAGTGGAGCAGATTGAAGCCACCAGCCTTTTCTCCCTAAAGTTGCAATGGAGCAGACTAAAGACAGCGAATCTTATTTCTCTAGTGTTGTAGTGGAACAAATTAAAGCTACAGATTTTGGTGCATCTTATCTTCCTGAAGTTGCAATGGAGTAGATCGAAGCTACCAGCCTTATCTCTCTGAAGTTGCAGTGGAGCAGACTGAAGACAACAAATCTTATTTCCCTGAAGTTACAGTGGAAAAGATTAAATTTAAAAATCCTATACCTCTGAAGTTGCAGTAGGTCGATCAAATTTACCAAACCTTATCTCCCTGAAGTCGCAACGGAGCAGACTGAAGATAGCAAATCTTATCTCCTTAAAGTTGCGGCGGCGCAGATTGAAGCTACAATTCTAATTTCCTTGAATTGGATTGAAGTGCTAGTTCTTATGCCCCTGAAGATGCAGTGGGATGGAATGAAGCTACTCGAAGAAGAAAGGCACCAAAACAAGTAGAGACTCAGCAAGGCCGGGCAAAATTGGCCCTTTTTAAGTATTTGCTCCATTTTCGTTACACGACAATGAGTAAAGAGGGGCAGCTGTAATAGGCCAATTTTGGCCTGGCCCAACTAACCAAATTAAAACCAAATAATTAAAAGAACCAAATAAAAAACATTAATAAAGTCCATTTTTAACAGTCCATTACAGACCCAAATAAGGCCTAAATCCACTACCCAATTATAGCAGCCCAAATAAACTAAACCCAACTAACCCAAGCCCAATGGCCCAAATGCCCAAACCCTAGCCCACAACAAATCAGAAAATAAGCAGAAACCCTAGCCAGCAAGGCCAGCACCGCAATAGCCTCCGTACTCTCCACGTGCACCACCACGTCCGCACGCCTCTGTACATCGCCACAGTTGGCGTTCTATACCTGCAAACAGACAAACATCACAGCAAAACAGAAGGAAAAAACATTGTATTTCATTTTTTTTATTTTTCGATTTTGACTATATAAAAAATGAAAAGGAACCACTGTATTTTTTTCAACATACGGAAAGAATACAAAAAAAGGGAACAGATTACAAGAGGAAGAAAACAGGTTGCTTTCGATTTTCATTTTATTTTCTCTTTTGCGTTTCATTTTTTTGCTTTGAATCAAGTAATAAACAAACAAAAAAAGGAAGGGGTATCTTACCTTGCCGGCTTCCAGAAGAGCGAAAACCGAAAGGTTTCGATCTGTCCTTCGACTTTCAAGGGCGTTTCCAGACGTTCTAAGGGTAGATCGGTGCCTTACGTTGGACGGGGTTGAAAAGGCCTCTTTTCGCCTTTCCAGCCACCAGGCACGGCGGTCGCCGGTGGCGGTCCGATGCTGATATCCTTGCTGGAGCTTGGTCGGAGAAAGCGAGGGGGGAGAGAGTTTCTCTTTTGTTTTTTTTGTTTTTGAATAAAGGGTTTAAAATGAAAAAAAACCTGATTTTTTAACTTAAATAACGGTAACAAACGGTGCCGTTTTGGCTCTAAGCCTTCATACACAAAACGAAGTCGTATAGGGTGAAGCGGGCTGACCCAACCCGCACTGGCTAGGGTCCGCGCGTTTTAGATCATATGGTCTATTTGCGCGTCAGGCCCTTCAGCATTTTTACCTTTTTTAATTTAGTTTTTTTTTAATTTTTAATAGGCCCCTATAAATTTTCTTCTGTTTTAATTTAGTCCCGTGCAAAGCGACGACGTTTTGGAGGGTGAGGTTAATTTATCTATTGGTCCTTCCATGTTATTCGAGCGTTCAAATGGGCCCTGTTCTTTTTTATTTATTTGTAGATTTGCCCCAAATTTCTGTTTTAAGTTCAAATTAGTCATTTTGCTATTTTTGCTATTAAATTAATTAATTTTAATATTATTACCACTATTTTTACTATTATTTTTTTTTGATATTATTATTACTATTATTGTTTTTAATATTATTACTACTTTCCTTATTATTATTATTATTATTATTATTATTATTAGTTTTAAATTGTTTTACCTAATATTCACTTGTTTATTTATTTATTGGATCACTATTAAATTTTTTATTATTTTTTAGTTTTCATTTATTTACTTACTCATTTTTTTATATAATTAGTTTTTTTTTGTTTTATTATTTATCTTATTTTTATTTTTACTCTTATTATTCCTTGATTATGTTGGTTTGTTTTATTTTAATTTTTACACTTATTATTGTCATTTCATTATCTATTTATTTACTTATTTATATTTTGTTTTACATACTTTCAAATTTCGACTATTCGTTATTATTATTAACTTTATTGTTATTGTTATTGTTATTTATCATTGTCATCATCATTATTTTGTTGTACATATTAGCACTGTAATTCATTTTACATTTTACTACAAAATCGTGTTACATTTCATCCGATACATCAAAAAGGCTGTTTTTAGTAGGTAATTTTTTGTAATTCGAGATTCGAGAAATCGTACCCTAACTTACTGGGTTTCGATTTTTCTCGTCGAGTCTAAAGAACCAATAATTTTTAAAATCAAAGTATAAGTTAAATAAAAACTTATTCTCAGGAGTTCAAAAATGTTGTGTCCTAACTCACTGGATGTGACATTTTGTTATCTCGAGGTAATGATTTCTAAAAAACAAAGGTAATATTCTCTATTTAGAATTTTGAGAAATTGTGCCCTAACTTACTAGGATCCGATTTTTCATTTGACCCAAATGACCGAATATCATTTTTGAATTTAAATGCACTAGTTTTAAAAGTCAAAAGAGAATTTTAATTTCAAGGATTCTAAATGTCGTATCCTAACTCATTGGGCATGACATTTTACTTCCTCGAAATAAGCAGGTCTCAGCATCCAATTTGGTTTATTCAAGTTTTTCTTTAAACAAAGAGGATCGTATTTTAAAATCTTTTTAAAATTTTCGACATTAAGATGTAAATCAATCAATTCGGTACCAATTTTGGGCGTTACGAGGGTGCTAATCCTTCCTCGTGCGTAATCGACTCCCGAACTTGTTTTCTCAAATTTTGTAGGCCAAAATCATCGTTTTAATAAATCAAAATGTTTTAATGATCAACCTCAAGGTGACCCGATCACACCTATTTTCTTCTATAACTTATGTAAAGAGAAGAGATATCAATATATTTAAACTTATTATAAGAGTATTTTCCCCCTTATGTGCCAATGAGAAATGTTGAAACTTTTGTCAGAAAATAGTAAATGTTTTATGTAAATCAATCAAATACAAAATAAATTATAAGTTTTTCAAGAAAGTTGATGGGCTTGAAACTAACTAATATTTCGACAAAGGCAAGCGCACCTATCGAATAGTAGTATAGCTTTGATGAGTTCGGAATATCGTATCCACACTAAAATTACTAGTAATAACTATCTTTTTATTATTTAGCCTAATAATTAAGGAGATTTGTTTTAATCTAAAATTTAACTAACTAATTAACTATGAACGCGACAGAGAGTGAAGAGAGTAATCGAATAAACCAATGAATAAAGACAACACCCAAGGGAGAATCCAACTAAACTTCACTTATTATTCTAACTCTGAATTAAACGACTTATTCACTTGTCTTGATCCGTAGAAATCCCTAAATTATGTTAATATCTCTTTCAAGACTAAAAACAACTGACCCTAGGTCGATTAATTGAAATCTCTTTCTAATTAAAACCCCTATCATCGCATTAACTTGATCTATGGATTCCCTTATTAGATTTGACTCTAATTCGACAGATTTATGTCGCTCTATTTCTAGGGTTGTAATCAACTCCGCTTAATTATACGAGATTTTCTCTTAAACAGGGACTTTTGCTCCACTGAATAAGCACATTAAACTTGAATTAATATCCTGGAAATATTAAAGCAAGGGTTAAGAACATATAATTAAGAAAAAGAATAAGTATTTATCATGTAATTCAGAGAATTAAATAATAAGATTCATCTAGGTTTCATCCTCCCTAGGTATTTAGGGAGTTTATTTCATAAAGTATAAGGAAAACATCTTAGAATTAAGAAAACAACAAGACATAAAGAACCCAAAAACTTCTAAAGAACTTGATGGAGATCTTCAATCTTGGAGTGAATCCGCTTCCGAGATGATTCTGAAGGCTTCCTTCGAGTAATTTCTTCGATCTACTCTGCGTGCTCCCTTAGGTCTTCCTCTGGCATGTATTTATAGACTTTAGAAGGCTCAGAAAACCTAAAAATTGGCTTTTTTTACGTGAAAACAAAATAGGGTGCGACAGGGACACGGCGTGTGCTCAGCCCGTGTGAGGTGTCCAGGCTGTGGGAAAATTTGGGTGGCTCGCGATTGACACGGGTTGGCACATGGGCGTGTGTGCAGCTCGTGTGGTTCACACGGGCATGTGCTCTTCCCATGTGGTTCTGGCATGGCTGTGTGATCCTTAAAATGGCTCGTTTTGTCCGGTTTTTGCCATTTTTCGCTCCTTTCGCTTCCCTATGCTCATCTAAGTATAGAAATACAAATTTAAAGGATTAGGAGCATCGAATTCACATAATTGTATAGATAAACATCCAAAAACACAATAAGCATGGGATTAAAATGTCTTACTTTTATGGTTTATCAAATATCCCCACACTTAAGCGTTTTTGTAACACCCTGGTTTTAGGGGTTAGGCGTTTGATGCTTAGCTCGGGTGTTGGCACACTTCAGTGTGAGGTTGGGTTAGTTTTAGGGTCCCGAGAACCCTAGAAGGTGGGGAATGCCTTAGAAAATTTTTGGTTTTAGTGTTGAAAGGGGGAGCTTGGCAAAGAGGGGACTTAAGAGAATTATTTGGGAGTTTATGTCACAAGAAAGGAGCTGGTGGAGTGGCAGGATGGGCGCCACTAAGGCCTTGTGTGTATGACGCCATTTGCAGGGGGAAGGGGCTCAGTTCGATTCATGCAAGTGCAGCTTTTGGGGCTTTGTTTTGCGTCATCTTGGTGGGGTGGATGGACGGTTTGAAAGGCTTAAAAGGTGGAGAAGACTTGGTCAATTTTTTTAAAATTTTGGCTAGAAGGTTTGACCCATTCAAACTATTTTGAATGGATGGTGGGGAGGTATTTTAGGAGAATTTTAGGGATTATTTTTGGGGGGTTGGAGCTTGGCTTTTTAGTATAAATAGGGGGAGGGAGGTGCTTGTTTTCATTCATCTTTTGCCTTCTCTTCCTTGCCGAATTTTGTTCCCATTTTCTTGGTTACCGAAACTTTTTCTTCAAAGCTTGTTATTCTTCTTCTCTCACATTTTCCAAGTGGCCGAACCCTTCACTCTCCCTATTTCCCTTCCTTTTCACTTCAAAAACCGAAAGTGCACCCTATACCTTTCTTTCTCTTCTCTTTGGCGAAACCACTGCTTCCCTACCCTTGATTTTATAGATAGCCGAATCTACATCCACCACCCTTTGCCGAATTTCTTTCTCTCAACTTGTTAGCACTTTGGCCGAATGTTAGCATAGATCTCTTCGGTCCCATTGCTTGAGATACTCTGGGGTTTTAGTGGTTAGCCAAGCCTCCTTTTGTTAGCAATCGAAGTTGGTAAGGATATTGTTTTAATAAGTTGTATATTTAGTATTCGCTTAAGCCTAAGGTTTTGATGCTAAGGCCGATTGTAGGGGAGAAAGAGCTATCATGCAGAAACTTTTCGAGTCGGTTAGTCAGTCGTTGTGTAAGCGTTTGAGAGTAGGACCGTGGTGTTATTGAGGTGCGTAATCATCGCACTATTTCTTCTTCGATATTATGCTTGCTAACGTTGTACATGAGTAAGTTTGTGATATTGAAGTTATCATGATGTATATATAAATATATGATGATATGAGATGTATGCTCCTATTATATGATGATTTGATAAGATGCTTTATCACATGTGCATGGGATTCGGGTTGATCGAGGAAGGAAGGAGTACACCTTGGTGTACGTGGTCTAGTGTTAGCCGGGCTACACTAGCGCTTGATGATGAGTTGTGTGTGCATCATCAAGGAGATGTTGGCTTGGTGCCCATCTCGGCGGTTGATTGCTATGTGCATCACCGTAGATGATTACGATATTTGGATCACTTGGGTTGATCGGTGGCTCAACCACGGCCTTGAGCAAATGAGATTGCCAAGGTAAGATGTTATGGATCACGATGTGATCGGTGGGAAGTTTTCCACGGCCTTAGGCGGGAGTCCGCTAAGGTTGGAGTATGGTTGGACAATGGGTTGGGCCGAGATGCATTCTTGCATGATTTGTTTCGATGGCTGTGTGGGTATGGGCCAAGCCCATACGGATGGAATATGTGGTGGTTATGCACTGAGTCAGTGGACTCACCCTTTTATATTTAACCATTTCAGGTAATGAGTAGAATCGGACCGGGATCGGAGAGGACACATGGTGGCCCATGCAGAAAGAAGAATTCAGATCTTTTAAGTTTATTTATATTAAGTATTTGGGATTAAATGTTGATGTAATAAGGCCCTTTGACTTTCTCATTTATTTTGGGAATTTCTTTATTATTAATTTCAAATAATGGTTTGATTATTCTGATTACTATGTGCAAATGACTCAGTTTTTAGCCATTTATTTACTCAACAAATTTATAAATTAAACGAGTGTTAAAATGGACATTTCTATTTATTATCAAAGTCTAAAATATATTTTTTTTTAAGTACACGGGTTTTACCAGAAAGGTAGTAGATTTTCGTGTTTTAAATTCTAAGTAAAGAAAAATATTTTCATTAACATAACCAGATTCGGTCGTAGTGGATGGGCCGGGTTTGGGGATGTTACAGTTTGGTATCAGAGCCCGGTTCAAAACTCGGCTTTGAGGGTTTTGGGCCCGAAACAGTTTTCAAAATGGGCTTTTCGAAAGGTGGGTTTTCATAAAAAGTTTTCAGGTTATTCTGGCATGGCACCTGTGTCTCCGACCCGAAGTCCACCAGGTAAGTGCTTCGAACTTTTAAATTGTGTTGTTTTGTTTGTATGAATTGATTTGGGCTTAGTTTGGGCTCGTAGATTAGAAAATTAGGACTATTGGACCCTAGGACTAGACTACTCAAACATGTGCATAAAACTTAAAGCTCTTAAACAAACTTGTGAAGTAAGTCGCCGAGTTAAGGTGTGGCAACCATCAGACGCATGTCTAGGAGTGGAACCGGAAGAGCACAGTATTTAAGCGATCCGTGTGACTCACCTCCTCTTCGCAGTATCCTACAGTGCGTAGCTACTGGTTCACCTTAACCAAGAGGACTTGTTCATAGGCTAAACCAATTATTAAAACCCGAAAGGGATTTGACTCGATTGTTTTAATATCTTTCGTTTAAAATTTTTCAAATTTACCCTTTTGGTTTGTAAACCTAAATTCGATTTTGAAAGACGTTTTCTCGACTTACAAAATTACCAAAATGCCCCTAGTAGCAAAATTACAAAAAAAATACCCTTGTGTTATAAAATTTTCGTACTACCCTCAACTTTTGATAAAATGATTTTTACCTTGTAAAATACCAAAATTTTGTGGTTTCAAAATATTAAGATATCTTGGTTCGTGAAAATTTACTTAAAATACCCTAGTTAATAAAATTACCAAAATGCCCAGTTTCTAAATTTTCAGATTTCTCTCGACTTTTACAAGAAGTATTCCTATTCCACTAAATATCAGAAAATTCTATTTTGTAAAATGTTGTGACATTTCGATTTTTGAGAATGCCCATGATTTCCAAAATTACGAAAATGACCCTACTTTCTGGAATTTGTGCAACACATTTTGTTTGAAAAACAAAATTTTCAAGACGACCCCTGAGATTTTGTAAACTTTGAAGTTGGAAAACTATTTTCAAAATTGACTCTGAGCTATTACCAAAATACCCCTCTTTAGGAACAATGACGAATTTACCCCTGGGTAGGGAAGGAAACTTGATTGTTCGAAAGAACTACTCTCGGAAACTTTATTGCATAAAATTGCTCGTGGATAAAACAGTGGAACAAGAATTTCTAATCCATAAAACTTTCTAAACAGACTAAATCGAGGCGCTAGATATGAGTTCTAGGGGGCGTGGTCGCAATACTCGTGGACGTGGTAGAGGCAGGATGTCAGTATCGGAACCGGTTGGGTCACGCCATGGGTCAGAGAGCGATGCACCGCCACCAGCGTTGAGGTTGAAATGAAGAGGATCGGATCGGGAGACGACGCAGTGTCACAAGTCGTGTTGCGAGTGCTCGAACGAGCAGCGCGCGAGCCAATGTGGGCAATAGGAATCGGTCGTCGCGTGCAAAAAGGCTTAGGCGAATGGAGCCGAGGTTTTCGAGGAGTGTCCGGGTAGCTCCAAATGTGGCGAGTATTGGTTGGAGGTCATTGAAAGGATTATGGACGACTTAGACTTAATCTGCGAGGAGAAGCTTAAGGGTGTTGTTTCATTGTTGCGGATGAAGCCTACCAGCGGTGGCTCACTGGTAAGGAGAAAGTACCCTGCGGATCGAGTGGACTGGGGTTACTTTAAGATCAAGTTTGAAGGGAAGTATGTCGGAGCGAGCTATGTGGACGCCGGAGGAAGGCGCCCTTAACTGGTGCAAGGTAGTAAGTCAATAGCGAGTCTGAACGGCCGAGTTTTTGCGTTTGAGTCGGTATGCTCGGGGCATCGTGGCAACGGATTATGAGAGATCGCGTCGATTTGAAGATGGTCTCATGGATGAGTCGCGAGTTTTGATTGCTCCGCATCGGAAAAGAGAGACTTCGCCGTTCTAGTGGAGAAAGCTCGAATAGCCGAGGAGGTCAAGAAGGCTGAGAGGCTCAATAGAGAAAGGAACCGTGATAAGAGAAGTGTTGGATCGTCAGAAGTGTTTGAGAGGGTTCAGAAGAGACCGAGAGTCGAGACTCCTGTTCATATTGCTAAGCCACCACGGAAATTCGGATCATCCGTAGCGCGCGATCTGCGAAAGGTATCATGTTGGCGAGTCTTTGGAATCGTGTTCGGAGTGCTTTAGATGCAAGTCCAAGTCCCACTTGATTAAGGATTGTCCCCAGAATCCGAATAGGACTCGGACAGAAGGTCAAGGTAATGTGCAACCAGGCAGAGGTGGTCAGCAAGCGACGAGAGGTCGTGGTCCGAACCATGGAGGAAATGGTTCGGCCGGGCCCGTGGAGCTTTAGGCCATGGTAATGGTGGCACCGAGGCAAGACAACCAGTGTCCGTTTATGCAGTTCATCGGAGAGAGGATAATGATGTGCCTGATGTGTCAGCTGGTAAGTTCCTTAAGCCTGGATTATTCTCTGTTGTTTTGTTCAGTTGGGTGGCTGTTTGTGTTGTTGCTTGTAAAGTATGGGGACTTTGAGTATGAACTTAGAACCAATGCCTAGAGGTATGTTAGCTCTTTAGAGATCAGCGTGCGCAGCTATAGCGTAGTGGGAGGAATTGGACGGTTAGTTTAGACAAGTAATTTCGGGGACGAAATTATTTTAAGGAGGGTAGAATTGTAACACCCTGGTTTTAGGGGTTAGGCGTTTGATGCTTAGCTCGGGTGTTGGCACACTTCAGTGTGAGGTTGGGTTAGTTTTAGGGGTCCTGAGAACCCTAGAAGGTGGGGGAATGCCTTAGAAAATTTTTGGTTTTTAGTGTTGAAAGGGGGAGCTTGGCAAAGAGGGGACTTAAGAGAATTATTTGGGAGTTTATGTCACAAGAAAGGAGCTGGTGGAGTGGCAGGATGGGCGCCACTAAGGCCTTGTGTGTATGACGCCATTTGCGGGGGGGAAGGGCTCGAGTTCGATTCGCAAGTGCAGCTTTTGGGGCTTTGTTTTTGCGTCATCTTGGTGGGGTGGATGGACGGTTTGAAAGGCTTAAAAGGTGGAGAAGACTTGGTCAATTTTTTTTAAAATTTTGGCTAGAAGGTTTGACCCATTCAAACTATTTTGAATGGATGGTGGGGAGGTATTTTAGGAGAATTTTAGGGATTATTTTTGGGGGGTTGGAGCTTGGCTTTTTAGTATAAATAGGGGGAGGGAGGTGCTTGTTTTCATTCATCATTTGCCTTCTCTTCCTTGCCGAATTTTGTTCCCATTTTCTTGGTTACCAAACTTTTCTTCAAAGCTTGTTATTCTTCTTCTCTCTCATTTTCCAAGTGGCCGAACCCTTCACTCTCCCTATTTCCTTCCTTTTCACTTCAAAAAACCGAAAGTGCACCCTATACCTTTCTTTCTCTTCTCTTTGGCCGAAACCACTGGTCCCTACCCCTTGATTTTATAGATAGCCGAATCTACATCCACCACCCTTTGCCGAATTTCTTTCTCTCAACTTGTTAGCACTTTGGCCGAATGTTAGCATAGATCTCTTCGGGTCCCATTCTTTGAGATATACTGGGGTTTTAGTGGTTAGCCAAGCCTCCTTTTGTTAGCAATCGAAGTTGGTAAGGATATTGTTTTAATAAGTTGTATATTTAGTATTCGTTTAAGCCTAAGGTTTTGATGCTAAGGCCGATTGTAGGGGGGGAGAAGAGCCTATCGCAGGAAACTTTTCGAGAGTCGGTTAGTCAGCGTTGTGTAGCGTTTCGAGAGTAGGACCGTGGTGTTATTGAGGTGCGTAATCATCGCACTATTTCTTCGGTATTATGCTTGCTAACGTTGTACATGAGTAAGTTTGTGATATTGAAGTTATCATGATGTATATATAAATATATGATGATATGAGATGTATGCTCCTATTATATGATGATTTGATAAGATGCTTTATCACATGTGCATGGGATTCGGGTTGATCGAGGAAGGAAGGGAGTACACCTTGGTGTACGTGGTCTAGTGTTAGCTTCGGGCTACACTAGCGCTTGATGAGTTGCTGTGTGCATCATCAAGGGAGATGTTGGCTTGGTGCCCATCTCGGCGGTTGATTGCTATGTGCATCACCGTAGACAGATTACGATATTTGGATCACTTGGGTTGATCGGTGGCTCAGCCACGGCCTTGAGCAGCGAGATTGCCAAGGTAAGATGTTATGGATCACGATGTGATCGGTGGGAAGTTTTCCACGGCCTTAGGCGGGGAGTCTGCTAAGGTTGGAGTATGGTTGGACAATGGGTTGGGCTGAGATGCATTCTTGCATGATTTGTTTCGATGGCTGTGTGGGTATGGGCCAAGCCCATACGGATGGAATATGTGGTGGTTATGCACTGAGTCAGTGGACTCACCCTTTTATATTTAACCATTTCAGGTAATGAGTAGAATCGGACCGGGATCGGAGAGGACACATGGTGGCCCATGCAGAAAGAAGAATTCAGATCTTTTAAGTTTATTTATATTAAGTATTTGGGATTAAATGTTGATGTAATAAGGCCCTTTGACTTTCTCATTTATTTTGGGAATTTCTTTATTATTAATTTCAAATAATGGTTTGATTATTCTGATTACTATGTGCAAATGACTCAGTTTTTAGCCATTTATTTACTCAACAAATTTATAAATTAAACGAGTGTTAAAATGGACATTTCTATTTATTATCAAAGTCTAAAATATATTTTTTTAGTACACGGGTTTTACCAGAAAGGTAGTAGATTTTCGTGTTTTAAATTCTAAGTAAAGAAAAATATTTTCATTAACATAACCAGATTCGGTCGTAGTGGATGGGCCGGGTTTGGGGATGTTACAGTTTTCTTGTCATCAAGCAAAATCCTCAACTCACAATTAAAATTAAACTTCCTTAATTCATAGTTCTTATCAATAATATCTTATCATAATTCAAAAATAATTCATACATTGATAATTTAACTAAAAGAGTCCTAAAGTTTCAAACAATCCAAATCAAAAAATTTTATATCACGAAAACATAGGTGTTTCCCCTTATCTAAATAATTACCTTTGATTCAAAACCGACAAGATTTGACATCCTCACTAAATATACACTCAAATCACTCAAAGTGTTTAAGGTTCAAATTAAGCACTCAAAATTCAAACATGAGAAGTTATTACCATAGGCTTGCATGAAAATCAAATCTTTACCACTATAAAATGAGATGATACACAAATCAAAAAGTCTTTGAAAGGGTTGTAATGGGGCTTGAGTTAAAGGTGTGGATAAAGGCTGAATTAGAGGGTTAGAATTGAGATTGAATTGACAATTTACCTAACTAGAACAAAAAACTAATATTGAATAATTACATCAATTAAAATAACACGAGCTTCTTCTCAAGGAGTGAAATTAACCGTTTAAGCTCAAATAACATAGAACTAGTAATAATGATTTTTTTTTACAATAATAAGAAAGAATTTAATAACTGATATAAAGAACATAGTTAGGCAACTGACCAAATCAAATCTCGATAAAAATGGGGTTAATACAATAGGAAAAATTCTTAATAAATCAAAAAGAATAAGTTTGGGTTAATATTAAGGGTGGATCACGAAACGGTTTAATAGGCTAAAAGGGGTTCACTAAGGGTTAATTATGAAGGTAGGCTCTTTAATGGAATAAGTGGGTTAAAACCTAGGTGACTTTATCATCTCAGTATATCAAATCAAAGATGTGGTATCCACATGCATAATCAAAGCAAGTTTTAGAATAACAAATCAATATTGACACACTCATAATAAAGTGAGCAAGAAAGTGTATGCTCATAAAGGCTTAAAATCTCACAAAAATTATGGTTTTTGATGTCAACCTTGCAAATTTCAAAATTTAAAGTAATATTTAAATTTAGGGAAAACAACCTAACAAATTTTTTAATTCTGAAAATAGACTTATCATGCTTGATTCTCTAATGTCTTAAAGTTTAAACCATCAATGCACAATTACCTATGACTTAATTCAAAACATATCAATAAAAATCATAAATCAATAAAAATTTTATTCTAATAATAATATGAGAAAATTTACTTAAGAACAAGATATAATTCAGGGATTTTTCTAATAATGCTATAATTATCCTCCCCACACTTAAGATGTACATTGTCCTCAATGTACCAAAACAGATAATGTCAATATAATAAGAATATCATAAGAGAGGGAGAGAAGTGAAACTTCCTTAATTTTGGATGAAATCCATGGAATAGTAGACGCGGAATTGTAGATGTAACAAAGTGAAGTGCATAATTCTGAGAAACTAATAAGAAAATAAACACAACTGTGGAAGAAGATTAAGGGATTACTCGATTAGGAATAAATATAAAAAAAACTAAAATATAGTTCAAAATATAAAAGATAAGTCTTTGAAAATATGATAAGAAACATAAAGGAAAAATAGACTAAAAATAAAAATAAACGAAAAATAAAAATAAAAATAAAGATAAAAATAAAAATAAAATAAATGGACTCAAAGGTCCTCATCGTCAGACGCGTCACAAGGTGGCGGTGCCGAAGGTGAAATATGGAGATGGTGGCAGATTTGTTGTAATGTGGCCTCGAGACTGTCGAACTGTTGATAACACTGCTACTCGAAGCGAGTGAGTCACTCGGATATGTCGTTCAAAGTAGCAGCAAAAGAAGGAGGTCGGTGACTCGAAGGTGGAGGGTGAGGTGAATCCTCGTGAGGGAGAGGGACATCCTTAGTGATGTCCTCGGGATCATCCTGCTCATTGGGGAGGATCGAATCCAGGACGTTGCTCGATCATCGTCATATATAGCAAGCTCGAGATGCCCTGAGAGGACATCTGGCCAACAAGTATAGGCGAGGAGGACTGCGCTGGTGTGTCGAGGAGACCGAGGTGTCAAGATAGGCAAGTCACGTAAGGGCCGAGGCAGATAGGGCCCTTCTTGTGGCGATCAGTCTGATGGCGGAAAGATAAAGCAAGGAAGTACGCCAAGCCGATAATATGGCTGTGGGCTATGCTCCATAAGTAATAAGCATCGTGTGTGCTCACGACACCGGTGCTCTCTCTCTGACCCGTGAAAATGTGAGCGAGGAGCGCGTGAATATACCTTAGGGCATAAGAGAGAGAAGTCGCCTTCGAGCGACTAGGATCATAGGTCGTCAGGCCGCCTGTGATATCATTCCAACAACACGAGGGCGAGTAATGAATATGGCGATGGAGCTGAAGAAAGTCCTCAGCGCTCATGAACTCCTCTGTGTATAGCTCAAAGCAGCACCAAATTCTGGGACGCTCATGTGACGCACAAACTGGCAAGGCAAAATATGATGGTGTCGAGCTCGTCATGGACTAACATGACACTCTGAAGGTAGAACGTCGAGTAGAACTCCAAAGTAACTCTATATAAGTGGGCTCGACGATATTGAAGAAACAATCCCATGGTGCTGTGATGATGAAGGCGCGAACCTCGTCAGCGAGGTGGACCTATTCCAATACAGCCCAAACAATGCAGCGGCCCAAACCTAGGGTCGTACTCGAAGGAGCTGAAATAGGTCCTCCGGTGGGTCCGCAGTGAATCTGAGGTAAGGGTGACGCACTTCAGCGGAGATGCTCGAGGAGGTCGTACCGGGACCCTTTCGCTTTTTCGAAGTGGGGAGGTCGACTTTAGTCTTGCCTCGAGTATTAGTCATAATATACTTGAAAACAGAAAAAAGTTTCAATAAATAATTCAAGCAACACCACAAGCCAAGGATGTAGTATCCAAATTGTCCTAAATAACAATATATTCCTAAAATAGTGAATTCGAATATCAAGTTAAACAGAAATAAAATATTTTAAATTATTATTAACAATAAATAATACTAACCTATGGTATACTCAATACAATAGCATTGGTAAAAGTAATTAAAGAAGAATGAAATAAAAGTATCCTAAATATAATAACCGAAATGCTAAAATAGAAAATCAACTCATTTAGAATAAGTAACAAAAATGAAAAATAGCAATACTAATAAGCTAAATCTAAATGGAAATAATAATAAAGATAAAATAATAAACAAAATAAATAAAGATAATAATAGAAAATAAATAATAGAAAATAAAAATGAACTAAAAATAGAGAGAAAAAGGGGTGACCGACGGTAGGGAGGTGGTTGGCGGCGCGGCGGTTGGTCGGTCGATCAGGCTGGGGACGACGCAAGGGTGGGATGGACGGTGGTTTCGGGGGGCTGGGGGAGTGGGGTTGTTGCACAAGAGAAGAGGGTGAGGGGAAAGGAGAAAAGGTGGGGGACTTTTGGGTTGGGGAAGAAGAAGAAAGAGGAAAGAAGAAAGGAGAGAAGATGATGGAGGGTTGACGGTGGTCGAAAGTGCGGCGGAGCTTGGAAAAAAGGCGGCGGCTAGGGTTTGAGGGGTTTGGGAAAAATAAAGGAAAGGAAAAAGAAAAAAAATGGGTTTTATAGGTGACACGGTCGCGTAACGGCCCGTGTTGGGCCATACGGCTGTGTCACACGGCCGCGTGGCTCGAATTTCAGCCCGTGTTCGTCGCAAAATTTAAAAGCCTAGTATTCACACGATCGTATGCGAAGTCATTCGCTTCTCCCACGCTCGTGTAAAATTTGACACGCCTGTGTGATCTCACACATAGCCATGTTTATATCCTGTGGAACCCCTAACTTGTTTTTAAATTTTAAAATTTTAAAAATTAAGCTCCGGTTTTCACACGACCTAGGACACGCCTGTGTGTAATTTGACACACCTGTGTGATCGCACATACGGCTGTGTGTCATGCCCGTGGAGCCCCCTGACTCGTTTAAATTTTAAAAAATTAGGCTCCAGTTTTCACACGACCTTGGACATGCCCGTGTGTCCAGGCCATGTGGTCCACACGGCCATGTCGCACGCCCGTATGGAATATATTTAGGCCATGTCTCTGTCGATTTTTTGGGATTTTAAGCTCCAGGGTCCACACGGCGAAAGACACGCCCGTGTGTCCAGGCCGTGTGGATGACACGCCCATGTCGCCAAGCCGTGTAACCCTCTGTCGATTTCATTGAAATTAAAAAAACTAAGTCCCAAGGTCCATCACTAATTAGTAAAAAAAACATGCATTAAAACATGAACGAAAGTAAAAATAAACTAATTAGTAGGGTTAGTGCTCGGGTTACCTCCCGAGAAGCGCTTGTTTAAATTCGTTGACCATTTACCTTGAGTCGGATGAGTTACCTCTATTGTGCCGTAGGGAAAAATAGTTTTGATTATGAATGGACCTGACCATCTTGATTTCAGCTTTCCAGGGAACAATTTGAGCTTTGAATTGTATAGTATAGCAGGATCTCCAACTGCAAATTGCTTAGGTTGCTTCAAACGAGCATCATGGCGTCGCTTTGTCACTTCTTTGAATAATTGTGAGTTCTCATAAGCATTCGCTTGGCACTCATCTAGCTCGTTCAACTGCATCAATCTTTTCTCACCTGCAAGTTTAAGATCATAATTTAAGAATTTTATAGCCCAAAATGCTTTGTGCTCTAATTCAAATGGTAGATGACAGCTTTTCCCGTAAACAAGTCTGTATGGAGATGTTCCTATGGGAGTTTTAAAAGCGATTCTATAGGCCCATAAAGCGTCGTCTACTTTTAATGCCCAATCTTTCCTATTTGATTCGACGGTTTTCTCTAGAATACGCTTAAGCTCTCGGTTGGCTACTTCAACTTGTCCACTGGTTTGATGGTGATAAGGGGTAGCTGTTCTGTGGTGCACTCCATATTTCTTTAAAACTTTATCAAATTGAGCATTACAAAAATGAGTAGCCCTATCACTAATAATTGCTCTAGGTGTTCCAAATCGAGAGAAGAGTTTCTTATGAAATCTCACTACCACTCTAGCATCATTAGTAGGTAAAGCTTGAGCTTCCACCCATTTTGACATATAATCAACCGTTACTAAGATGTATTTATTCCCAAATGAGCTAGGGAATGGACCCATGAAATCAATACCCCAAATATCAAATATATCACATGATAGCATATATGTTTGAGGCAATTCATCGCACTTAGAGATATTACCTTTCTCTGACATCTATCACACGAAGTAACATACCTCTTAGCGTCTTTGAACATAGTGGGCCAATAGAAACCTGATTCGAGCATCTTATGTGTTGTCCTAGTCCCACTGTAATGTCCTCCTGTTGGTCCTGAATGGCAATGTTCTAGGATTTTGTTTGCTTCTGACTTTGTAACACATCTCCGAATCACTTGATCTGCACATATACGAAAAAGAAAAGGATCCTCGCAAAATTTTTTTTCATATCAGTAAAGAATCGCTTCTTTTGATGATGTGTCAATCCTTTTGGTAAGACATTAGCAGCTAAGTAATTCTCAATATCAGCAAACTAGGGTACCTTAGATTCGGATAGAGCTAAGAGCTTTTCTTCAGGAAATGAATCATTGATCTCACTCTCATCAAGCTCTTCGATATGAGGATTCTCAAGCTCTTCGATATGAGGATTCTCAAGCCTAGAAAGGTGATTTGCAGCTAGATTTTCAGCCCTTTTTTTTTATCTTGAATCTCCAAATCGAATTCCTGCAAAAGGGAATCCATCTTATGAGTCGAGGTTTTGCATCAAATTTAGTCAGAAGATAATAAAGAGCTGAATGGTCAGTGTAAATGACAACTTTAGATAAAATCAGATATTGTCTAAATTTATCGAATGTAAAAACCGTAGCTAGCAATTCTTTTTCTGTGGTAGTGTAGTTTTCTTATGCAGCCGTCTATGTCTTGCTAGCATAATAAATCGGTTGAAAATGTTTGTCCCTTCGCTGTCCAAGAACTGTACCTACTTTAAAATCACTCGCATCACACATTAGTTCAAAGGGCAAATTCCAATCAGGTGCAATTATAATTGGAGCATTAATTAATTTATCTTTAAGTGTATTAAATGCTTCTAAACATTCCTGATTAAAATTAAAATTTTTTCTAGTAACTTTGTTAAAGGCTTAGCTATTTTAGAAAAATCTTTAATAAATCTTCTATAAAAACTAGCATGTCCTAAAAAGCTTCTAATAGCCTTAACTGAACTAGGAGGAGGTAATTTTTCCATGGTTTCAATTTTTGCTTTATCAACCTCAATCCCTTTACTAGAAATTTTGTGACCTACCACAATCCCTTCTTGAACCATGAAGTCACACTTTTCCCAATTAAGCACAAGGTTCGTCTCCTTACATATTATTAGAACTTGTTTTAAATTTTCAAGGAAAAGGTAAAAAGAATTACCGAATACCGAGAAATCGTCCATAAATACCTCCATAATATCTTCCACAAGTTCAAAAAGATGGCTAACATGCAGCGCTGAAAAGTAGCAGGTACATTACATAATCCAAAAGGCATTCTACAATAAGCAAACATACCATATGGACATGTAAATGTCATCTTTTCTTGATCCTCAGGATCTATCAGAATTTGGAAGTAGCCAGAGAGCCCGTCTAGAAAGCAATAGTACATATGCCCAGATAATCTTTCTAGCATTGTAATACCCCGAAAATTTTTACAGTAAGATATTATCTTTGATATATTAAAAAAAGGAAATAAAGCGAAAAAAAGGGAAATTTTGGAGTTATTACAACATTGAGAAGCATATTATGATATATTAATTCAAGAAAGGACTAAATGTTAAAAGTGAGAAAAGTTTTGTTGCCTAAGAGTAAATATTCAAAACTTGAGGGGTTAAAATGTAAATATGAAAAAGTTGAAGGACCAATAGTGAATATATTTTAAGGGTGGAATGATCTAGAAACTAAGGAAAATGGATGAATTAGGACCAAATTGAATAGGTAAAGAATTATGAGGGACTAAATCATAATTTTATCCAATTATGTGATGATTCAAGGATGGAATTTTAAAAGCTCAAAAAGGGCAAAATGGTCAATTGGAAGAGAGAAAACTAGAAAGTAATGATGATGTTGATGATATTTTATAATTATTTAATTAGATAAATATTATTTTATTAATATTTTAATGAGATATTTTATTATTATTTATTTAGTATATAAGGAAGGAAAGATGAAGAACTATCATCTTCTTTCCCATGCACCAATGTGAGAAGAAGAGAAAAAGAAAGAAAATTTTGCTTTCTTTACAAATTGGTCCTTTCACAAAAAATCCATCATTTTCACTTAAAATTCAAAAGAATTACCATAACCATCAAGAAAGAAAGATGACAAGGAGACTATGGGGAACAAGAATATCAAGTTTGATTCAAGAAATAGAAGCTGAAGGAGAGAGAAAATCAAGTTAAAGATTGAAATCAATAAGACAAGGTAAGAACATCAAGATTTCAATATATTTTTAAGTTTGATATTGTGGAAAAAGCATGGAAATGATGTTAATGTAGAGTTTTCTTATATAAAGTTTTATGTTCTTGATATGTTAATGAATTAAAATAAGAGAAAGTGATGGGAAATATTGTAAAGAAAGGAAATAAAGGTGTTATAAACTTAGTAATTAACATTTTGCACTAAAACAATTTTGGACAGCAGCAGTAGTCTAACTTTGAAAAATCACCAAATATTGTATAAATCGAATTAGAGGATGAATAAAATATGAAATTCAATCTTATTTAGTATAGTTTCTTATAGAAGAAACGGTGTAAGTAATGGAATTGTAGATCATGAGATATAATAGGTTTTGTGAGACAAGGTCAGAATGATTTCGGGTTCCCCTGTTCTGACTTTGGAAAATCATCAAAAAATGGATAAAAATAAATAGGGACTTAAATTTATATGTTTAAAATAATTAATTAGTATATTTTCAATATAAATAAATTAAAACATCGTCCGAATTCTGTGCTAAGAGAAAATAATTTTTTAGTGAAGAAGCGTCGAAACTGTCAGACAGCAGAACATGGATGACTTTAAAGAATAAAATGTACTTATTGGACAAACCAAAAATTCTGAAATTTTTTTGGTAAGCATATATGCGATTATAGTTTCTAAAACATCAAGCGAAACTTAGATTGGAATTTTTTAGCTCAAGATGTAAATAATGTAGTGACTATGACGCAAATAGACAGTTTGGAATAAATTTATGAGTAAATAGTGAAATCATAGATAATGTTACTTATAAGCATGTTATATAAAATAAGTATGTGGAATGGAGAGGAGGAGGAGGGAAATATATATGAATATTCGGCTAGCATGGCTACTTTGCTTGTTCTAGGCTCAAGGACTAAATTGAATAAAAGTAAAATTTTATGGGCAATTTTGTAAAAATATCAGAAATGACCAAATTGCATGAAATGGATTATTTTATTATTTAAATTATAAAATTGAATGAAATTATTAATTTTAGATCAAGATCGAGTGAAAACATGTTTTAGGGATTAAATTGAAAAGTGTTGAAATTATGGAAAATTCTAATATTTCATAGAATTCATGGGCTGTTATCAATATATATGAGAATAATTAGGCTTGAAACAAGGATTAAATTCCAAGAATTTTATTTTTCTGAACCTAAGGATGAAATCGTCATTATTTAAAAGCTTAGGGGCAAAATGATAATTTTGCCTAAAGTATTAATTGAATGTATCAGAACATGAAATGAATGAAAATGATGATCAAATTTATTTATAAAGATCCGGATAACTCAAATATGAGACTTGAACATGAAAAAAAAACATTGGATTAGTGAAACTATAAGCATGAACATGCAACGAGGTAAGTTCGTGTAACATGAATTATATTCTTAAATGCTTGAAATATATTTTTATTGATGTGAATATGATTTGGATGTTTATTGTACGATAATTGATAAAGTATTGATATTCTTGATGAAAAGGGAAAATAAATCCCGATTGAATGAAAGGAAAATTTGATGGATCACTAAAAAGAAATTAACAGTAAAAAAGATCTAGCCCGGACGGGTGATCCTGATATAGCCCTCCCGAAGAATGTGTGAAAAGGATCTAGCTCGGATGGTTGATCCTGATATAGCCCTCCCGAAGAATATGTGGAAAATGGATTTAGCCCAGACGGGTAATCCGAATTAGGGTCTGCATTTAGCCTGGACTGGTAAGTCAGATCCAAGCTCATTAGAGTAATTGTCATTGCAGGGGATTTAGCCTGGACTGGTAATCTTGACAATATTCTTTGAGCATATGTTATAGGGGATTTAGCCTGGATTGGTAATCCCGCAGTAAGAAATGAGGTTCGCGGGAGTGTGCTATCTTACAGGGGATTTAGCCTGGACTAGTAATCCTGCTATAAGGATGAGGTTCGTGAGAGTGTGCTCTCTGGAAAAAGGGTATACCCATATGTGTACTAATTGACGGACCTGGGATTGTACACTATAAGTGTACTACTGGAAATCCATCGAAATTCCGAGAAATTCAACGGGATAAATATAGAAAATGGCAAGTACCTGAAATCATGAAATTAAACTTGAAATACATAGAAATGATAATTATTTGGTATATTGAAATGTGACATGGAAAATACATGTATGTGAAACTTGCTTGATAATTATGCATATTCAAGATTATGAACTGCTACTGGAATAAATATACACTAAACTCATGAAAATAATGGTACTTGAAATATTGTCATAATGAATTGAATAATTTATAATTATGAAGAAACAGCAAGAGAATGATATGCATCATGACATGTAAATATGATACGATCTTTGATACGTTGATACAAGGAAAATTATGTATATTAGGACAAGTAATAAATTCAAGTGAGACATGTCGAGAAAATAAGTTTGTCAATATTAAAGTACGCTACCCAATGTAGGAAAATTTTAGGATTTTGCGAAAAATTTCCTATGATCTCGGTTGGTTCCTAATGTATGTTTTGGGCTTCGAAGGCCCAATAGAGGGACGTTATGATTATTTTTAGAATATAAATAATACATGACTCGTAATTATTCAAAAATGTTCAGTAAACTCCGGTAATGCCTCGTACCCTATTCCGGCAACGGATACGGGTAGGGGGTGTTACAAGTATTTGGTCGATGAATGGTAAAGGAAAGCGATCTTTCCTCGTAGCATCGTTCAACTTCCTGTAGTCAATGCAAACTCTCCAACCTGTGGCTGTTCTTGTTGGAATTAATTTGTTCTTCTTGTTGGCGACAATAGTCATGCCTCCCTTCTTTGGAACAACCTGCACAGGGCTCACCCAAGTACTGTCAAAAATAGGATAGATAACTCCAACATCTAGAAGTTTAATTACCTCAGCTTTAACAACTTCTTTCATGTTAGGATTTAGTCGTCTTTGAGCTTGCACACACGGTTTAAATTCATCCTCCATTAAAATTTTTTTGGGTGCAAAATGACGGGATGATCCCTTTAATGTCAGAAATCTTCCAAGCTATGGCTCTTTTATGCTCCCTTAGTACTTGTAGTAATTGCTCTTTCTCATTGGGACGCAAGTCTGAAGCAATAATTACCGGTAGTGTAGAATTATCTCCGAGGAATGCATACTCTAAATGATTTGGTAACTGTTTCAATTCCAATTTGGGAGGTTCTTCAATAGAGGGTTTTTGTTTTAGTTCGTTGTTTATTTCAATACCCTTATACTTATTTTGTCTTGGGAAAGATTCATTAGAATTTAACTCAATTTGTATCTCCCCTATCTCAGTGGTTTTGTTATCTGCCTCCTCACCTTAGACAAGACACAGTTCCAACGTGTCTTTATGTATGATTTCCTCAAAAGAATCTTGAATAGAATGATCAATAGAGTTAATAAAATAGCAAGAATCATCTTGCTCTCTAGAGTATCGCATAGCATAAAAAATCTTAAAAATAATTTCCTCGTCACCTACCTTAAGCACAAGTTTACCATCACCTACATCAATAACAGCCCTAGCAGTAGCTAAAAATGGGCAACCTAAAATTAATGACATCTCAACGTCCTCATCCATGTCAAGCACAACAAAATCAACAGGGAATATGAATTTATCAAATTTTACCAAAACATCTTCAATAATTCCTCTAGGATATTTAACAGATCTATCAGCTAATTGGATACTCATCCTAGTGGATTTTGGCTCCCCAAGACCAAGTTGTTTGAACATTTTATAAGACATCAAATTAATACTAGCACCTAAATCAGCTAATGCTTTCTCAATATTTAAACTACCTATTAAACAAGGAATAATGAAACTTCCTGGATATTTCAATTTGGTTGGTAGCTTATTTTCGAGAATAGCTGAACATTCCTCGTTAAGTTCCACAGTTGATAGCTCTTCAAACTTCCTTTTTATTTGTTAAAAGCTCTTTTAAGAATTTTGCATATGTAGGCATCTGCGAAATAGCTTCAACAAAAAGTAAGTTAATATGTAATTGTTTAAAAAGTTCAATAAATTTACCAAATTGTGCGTCCATGCGGTCTTTCTTCAACTTTGCTGGATATGGGATCGGTGGTTTATACTCTTTAAATATAGGTGTCACACTCTTGTTCACTTCCTCACTCTTCGCCTTATTAGTTTCTTGTGGCATCTTTTTTTCGGCTTCAACCAATACCTTTCTCATTCCTTAGTGTAACTGCCTTCACATGTTCTTTTGGGTTAGGTTCGGTGTTACTAGGTAAACTACCTGGTTGCCTTTCGGAAAATAATTTAGCCAGCTGTTCAATTTGATTTTCAAGCCCTTGGATCAATGCTTGCTGATTTTTCAATGCCGTCTCTGTATTCTGAAAACGAATCTCTGACACTGAAATAAATTTAGCTAGCAAATCTTCAAGGTTTGGCTTTTTCTCTTGCTGGTAGGGTGGTTGGAAACCTGGAGGGGGTTGTGGTCTTTGGTTCCCTTGATTACCCCATGAGAAATTTGGGTAGTTCCTCCATCCTGGATTATATGTATTACTATAAGGATTATTTGGAGGTTTAGAGTTATTACCCATATAATTCAGCTGCTCATTCTCCATGCTAGGATTGTAGGGTAGATATTCTGAGTTATTCATCCCTCCTCCATTTGTTTTGCATTGCATCACCGGATGTACCTGCGTAGAAACACATAAACCATCAATATTTTTATTTAAGAGCTCTACCTGGTTTGATAACATGGTGACCGAGTCGAGGTTACAAACGCCAGCGGCTTTTCTTGGTTTCGTTCTCATTACTTGCCACTGATAGTTATTCAGTGACATCTCCTCTATAAACTCATAAGCCACTTCAGGCGTTTTGTTATTCAAGGTTTCACCAGCGGCTGCATCAATCAGCTGTCTAGTTGAGGGGTTCAAACTGTTGTAAAAGGTTTGAACCTGTAGCCATAAAGGTAACCCATGGCGAGGGCATCTCTTCAACAAGTCCTTGTACCTTTCCCATGCATCGTAACACATTTCTAAATCCATCTGCACAAAAGAAGAGATATCATTCCTCAACTTTGCTGTTTAGCCGGTGGAAAATATTTTAATAAAAATTTCTCAGTCATCTGTTCCCAAGTAGTGATAGAACCTCATGGTAACGAGTTCAACCACTGTTTAGCTTTTTTTCTCAATGAAAAGGGAAATAACCGTAAGAGAATGGCATCATCAAAAACGCCAGTAATTTTAAAAGTATCACAGAACTCTAGAAAGTTGGCCAAATGAGTATTTGGGTCCTCATCATGCAAACCATCAAACTGAGCAAACTGTTGAATCATTTGAATAGTGTTAGGTTTCAGTTCAAAATTATTTTCAGCAATAGCAGGTCTAACAATACTCGATTCAGCCCTAGTTAAATCGGCCTTAGCATAATCATACATAGTACGAGGAGCAGGATTTTGATTCACTGGATTTGCGACAACCACAGGAGGGAGCGGATTATTATCAGCCATCTCCTCGGTAGTATTAGTATCGTCCTCTTGTTCTTCTTCTATGTATTGTAGAATTCGCCTTATCTCCCTACGATTTCTACGATTGGTACTTTCTATCTCACAATCAAAAAGCAATGGTCCTGACGGGTTTCTTCTAGTCATAAACTAAAATACCTGCCAGAAGCAAATAAAATAAAAGTTAGTAAATTAAAATAAAAATAGAAAATAAATTGCAATAAAAATAAAAATGGCTAAAGTAATAAAAATTAAGCGTTCCTAATATCTTAGTCCCCGGCAACGGCGCCAAAAACTTGATGGGCTCGAAACTAACTAATATTTCGACAAAGGCAAGCGCACCTATCGAACAGTAGTATAGCTTTGATGAGACCGGAATATCGTATCCACAAGGACTAAAATTACTAATAATAACTATCTTTTTTATTATTTAGCCTAATAATTAAAGGGGATTTGTTTTAATCTAAAATTTAACTAACTAATTAACTATGAACGCGATAGAGAGTGAAGAGAGTAATCGAATAAACCAATGAACAAAGACAATACCCAAGGAAGAATCCAACTAGACTTCACTTATTATTCTGACTCTGAATTAAACGCCTTATTCACTTATCTTGATCCCTAGAAATCCCTAAATTATGTTAATATCTCTTTCGAGACTAAAAACAACTGACTCTAGGTTAATTATTTAAAATCTCTTTCTAATTAAAACCCCTATCGTCGCATTAACTTGATTTATGGATTCCCTTATTAGATTTGACTCTAATTCGGCAAATTTATGTCGCCCTATTTCTAGGGTTGCAATTAACTCTGCTTAATTATACGAGATCTTCTCTTAAATCGAGACTTTTTCTCCACTGAATAAGCACATTAAACTTGAATTAATATCCTAAAAATATTAAAGCAAGGGTTAAGAACATATAATTAAGAACAAGAATAAGTATTTTTCATGTAATTCAGATAATTAAATAATAAGATTCATCTAGGTTTCATCCTCCCTAGGTATTTAGGGAGTTTAGTTCATAACGTGTGAGGAAAACATCTTAGAATTAAGAAAACAACAAGACATAAAGAACCAAAAAATTCTAAAGAACTTGATGGAGATCTTCAATCTTGGAGTGAATCCACTTCCGAGATGGTTCCGACGGCTTCCTTCAAGTAATTTTTTCGATCTACTCTGCGTGCTCCCTTAGGTCTTCCTCTGGCATGTATTTATAGACTTTAGAAGGCTTAGAAAACCTAAAAATTGGTTTTTTCTGCGTGAAAATAAAGCAGGGTGCGACAAGGGCACAGGCGTATGCTCAGCCCGTGTGAGGGTGTCTAGGCCGTGTGGAAATTTGGGTGGCCGCGATTGACACGGGCTAGCACACGGGCATGTGCTCTGCCCATGTGGTTCTGGCTTGGCCGTGTGGATCCTTAAGATGGCCCGTTTTGTCTCGTTTTGGCCCTTTTTCAGCTCCTTTCGCTTCCATATGCTCACCTAAGTATAGAAATATGAATTTAAAGGATTAGGAGCATCGAATTCACATAATTGTATAGATAAACATCCAAAAACACACTAAGCATGGAATTAAAATGTGTTACTTTTATGGTTTATCAAAAGTTAATTTATTTTTCAATAATCATGTTCTGAAAGTTATTTTCAATGAAACAAACGCAATCCTTAAATTTCTAATTTTAAGCATGAATCATCCATATGATTCATGAAGTTTTTATATTTTAGTTCAATTCAAGCACAAATTTTTTTAAGGAATAAGCAAAGAGAGAATAAGGCAACCCATTTATTTCTTGATGTCTAAATGAAATAAAGTAAGATTCGTAAAATAAGAAATTAAATGCCCATTGCTGGCATTATGCTAAAAAAGTTACTAATCATTAGGATATGCCTTGATGATGGAAAACAAGGCAGGAATGTTGATGATATTGTAGAGAGAGAAGCCTCCTGCTTCCAAGAGTTTTTTCCATTTCACCTTTGTTCTCTCCTTATCGTTAGTTGTTGGAAAATATAGACATTACATATATAATAAAAATAATTACATGTTATTATTTACTATCATAATATGTTAGTCCAAATTAAAAGCTATCTGATTTGGTTATAATTTTATTGGACTTTAATTATTAAATAAAGTATGGGTCAAATATGTGTAGATACTCTAGTTATTGAGTTCTAATTAAATTCTAATTAATGATGGGCTAATTAGGAATTAGAACTAATATGCCAAAGTTATAAATATTAGGGTTATGGTCCCCAAATTATACACAAGATATATTTTCTAATATCCATCCTAAGGAAATAGAGTAAATATTCATTGAATTTCATGTGTGCTAATTTGGAAGACCAAATCCCCAAGATCGGGAAAAACTTCAAGGAATTCATAGATTCAGGTACGCTTCCACTTTTAGTTTTATTCTTGATGATTTGACATGATAGATCCTGGTTTATTAAGTTTTATTTTAGATTTATTTTACAAATCTAACAAGTGGCATCAGAGCCTTGTCATATCGAATCATTGAGAATTAATTAAAGTTCTTCCTTTGAATGATTGATTCATGAAATATCATAGGTTTTATATTTTGAAGGTTTATATTAAAATTTTAGAGTTTTGTTTTAATTTTTTAATTTAGGGTGATTTTCAAACTGATGGATTAAATTACGGAGTTTAAAATATTTGTGTAATTGCAAATCTTGCCATTAAATTTCTATCCAATCTTGCTTTTAAATAAATAATGTATACTTTGCATGCTCTGTTTCAATTTCGATTCCTATTGTTTGCGCATATGTAATTCAATTATTATTTTTAATCATATAAGATATTTAATTTAGTTAATAAAAAAATTGGAAAAGAAGTTCACAGTAGAAATTGATGTTTCGTATGTTTTATTTATATATATAAATATATGATATATGCATTTGATTGGTTTAATGCATGTTGTTTTGGAAAATTATATAAATTTATATGATTATCTTTTAATTTGATTGAAAGATGAAATTAAGGTAAATATTTTGAAACAAATAAATTCAGATTTTGGCTTTTAATTAATGATGTCTAATATTTTAAATAAATTAGTTGAAACAAAATGACGCCAAAGTGACCTCTTTTGTGTAGATTATTTTATTTGAATATTAAGATGATTATATGTTTTTGTGATTTATGCGTTTATTGATTGACCCAAAAGTAAGTTAATATTTGGCAGAATTTCAACGACATCTGTGGTGATAAATATGTGACACTTACAAGGTATTTTATGTGAGCAATAAGTTAGTCCAAAGATTAATTAATTGTTTAACATAATTTATTGTCAATGTTTGATTGCTACAACAAGAGTGTCGCTTACTATTAGTACTACTGTCCAAAGACTTGATATTAATGTGGTGTTTGGTATCTTGAGATGGGATTAGCCATTATTTTGAATTTATTGTTTATTTATGAATATTAGTTTAAGCTTGTTTTTATTTGTTCTATATTCAACTAATTCATCTTCTACTGCCACAATATCTGCTAATATAAATTCTATACCCATGCTTAATGAGACTAATTTTAAGGAATGGAAAAGACACTTACTTATAGTGCTTGGCTATATGGACATAGACCTTACACTAAGGGAAGAACAACCTGCACCTTTCACTGCGGAAAGCACCCCTGATGTTAAGAGGGATTTTGAGAGGTGGGATTGTTCAAATCGCATGAGTCTAATGATCATGAAATACAACATTCCAGAAGCCTTTAGGGGCATAGAATCTGAAGAGACTACTCAGGCCAAGGGTTTCCTTAATGAAATTGAGAAACGTTTTGCAAAAAAGGATAAGGTTGAGATGACATCACTTTTGACCTCTTTGATGTCTATGAAGTATAAGGGTCAAGGAAACATAAGGGAGCACATTATGGAGATGTTTCATACGGCTTCAAGACTTAAGGCACTTTGAGGAATTGCTTTTTCTTATGGTTTTGGTATTGCTTCCTGCACAGTTTAATAAATTTAAAATTAGTTATAACTGTCAAAAGGAGAAATGGACCCTAAATGAGCTTATTTCGTTGTGTGCAAAAGGAAAAAAGGTTGAAGCGTGATAAGTCTGAAAGTCCTCATTTGGCCAATGCCCCTAAAGACAAGGGCAAGAAAAGAAAATATCAGAATGAAGTTGCTACGGGTCCAACTCAAAAGAAACAACAAGCTATAGAGAGTTGTTTCTTTTGTAACAAGTCTGGACACGTAAAGAAAGATTGTACCAAATATCAAGCTTGGTGTGCAAAGAAAGGTATAATTCTGTTCTGAGATTAATTTAACTTCAGTACCTAGAAACACTTGGTGGATAGATTCTAGTGCTACTACTCACATAAGTGTTTCTATACATGGTTGCCTGAGTTACTGAAACCCAAGTGATGATGAAAGACACATCTTCGTGGGCAATGGGAAATCGGTAGAAGTGGAAGCGATTGGGCATTTTAGGTTGTTATTAGGAACTGGTTTTTATTTTGATTTAAAAGACACTTTTATTGTACCGTCATTTAGACGGAATTTAGTTTTTGTTTCTTCATTGGACAAATTTTGATATTATTTTCATTCGAAAACAATCAATTTAGTTTGTCTTTAAATTCAAATGTTATTTAAATACTTATGACAACTTTTAAAAATAAAAAGACTTAATTCTTAATTTTCAAAACAAAAAAAAAAATTATTACATATTTTAACCTACATTTTGCTCTAAAACTCTTCTCCTGTTTTATAAATTCTGAGTGTAATTTTGTATTTTCACTCTCACAATTACAAGCAATAAAATTGATAATCATGTAAAAAATTTCTTGATTCTATACTCCATGAAAAATCAATTTAAATTCATGATTTAAGCAAGTACCTTCATAATGATTGCATCGGCATTTGGAATGGCATGAAACACGTCACCATCAATATGGGAGACCATATTGTATGCCGGTGCCATCGAGACGACATGCGGCAAATCAGAGATTGTCAAAGCATATCCACACATCAAATGTGTTAACTTTGATTTGTGGATATGCTTTGACGATCTCTGATATTAAGCCGCCAATCCCACCCTCGACATCAACAAACAATCCAATGGAGTTGAACCCTTGTTTGTAACCCGACAGGATTACACTGGTGACGACCTTGGATGTACAAGCCAGGCCATCATTAAAAAGCTTGTTGAAATCAGGATTCCTCGATGCTAAATCCCATATCTCACACCCATGAGCTTTCTTGAAGGCAACGCCGCCTTCCTTCACGCATTGACTGAAGTAGTGCCAAGGAGCCATTTGCCATGGATGGTTCTCCATTAGTACCATGGGCGCCAGGGTTTGCTCCGAGTCATGTAGAAGCCATCTCAATAAGTGAGTTAAGTCGTACAAGGGATCTCCACCGTCTGAAGGAGGGTGGATAGTGAAAATCTTTTTGCGAACAAGCAATCTCATTATGTGAGAACGGGTGGTGATATCTAGCGAAGTAAGGCCGTCATTAATGCATGAAGCTATTTGCGACAAAGTGGCGGGGCCACCATAAGAGTATATTATGTCAGCTATGCGGAGCTCCATGGCAGACTTGAGCGCCATAGAATCTGCAAAGCTGAACATGTAACGCCATATCTCTGCTTGCCCTTGTAGCCTTGCTTCATCTAATTCTATTCTTTCCATTGCATTCGGCCTTTCTCCTAGTTCTCGTGGGATCTCATTTTTCCTAATAATCAAGAAGTAAATTATAGTAAAGCGGAGAGGAAGAGAATTGTGAGTGAGGATTTCTTTTATACAAATATTTTTAATTCTTTTTCTCGTCACCTCTTAACGAATGTCTTTAGAATAAGATGAAACTTTCAGTTTTTTTAATCAAAATCTCTATAAGAAAAATCATCAATCAATAAGCAATGACGTCTTCTAACACAAACTGTTGAATAACATTTGGATAGTCCAAACATAAAACATAAGAAGAAGCCTTCTTTAGGGAGAAAAAAATTTGAGAGTGACCTCCAAATTTTATATTATATATAGAATAAGAGGAATACAATATGAAAACAGAACCATAGAGAGGATAAGGTCTGTTGCCGTATAATGTAATTTTTGAAAATTAAAATTTAGTCTTTATATTTTTATTTAATAGAATTTGATCATTTTATTTTTAAAATTTTAAATTTTAAATTTAATTATTAATGCTGTTATATTTAAGACTCGATCCCACAAAATGAATTTTGAGGTGAACACTCTATGCCACTAAGAGGTTCTTATATTTATTGATTTCACATATAAATTTTTGGAAATTGGACTATGGGGAAGTTTGTACCTTTTAATTTCTTTCAGTCAAATTGCATAAAAACTAATATATCACTTTATTATTAGTATAATAACATGAGAAAAAAATTATTTATTATATACATACCTACATATGTTACAATAATTAGATATATATGAAAATAAAAAAGTAGTTAGCATATATTATGCAAAAAAGCTACTAATAATCAGGATACGCCTCGATGATGGAAAGCAAATCAGGAATGTTGATGATTTTGTAGTGAGAGAAGCTTCCTCCTTCCAAGATTTTCTTCCATTCCACCTCTGTTCTCTCCTTACCATTGGTATATGCAATCATTACGAGGTCAAATATGAATCCAATTTCATCAAACACTCCACTTCCATCTTCTTTGAAAATTATTTCAACAATTATCACTTTGCCGTTCTCTCTTGGTATTGCTTTCTTACAAATCTGTAATATTTATGTACAATCCTCATCACCTCAATCATGCAATATCCACTGCAAATAAAAAATACAAAAAATTAGTATCTAATTATTTTCTTATAATTAATGTTACTTAATATGAAACTTGATTAAAATTTCATGGCGTGATATCAATCTTCTATTACTGTTAAGTTGATTCTGATAGCCACAAAAAAAATCATATGTTGTTAGTTGCTTTAAAAAGATTTGCTTAACGTTTTCCCATGAGTTCATTAAATAGCCACAATAAAAAATCATATAGCATTATTCTTCTCTTTATATTTTAAACTAGTTGTACATCATTTTAATTAAGTTGACTTTATAAGATTAACAATTTTCTTTTCACTTATTACAAAATCATGCAATGGCTAAAGCAGTGCTAAGGAGCCATTAGCGAAGGATGGCTCTCCATCAGTACCATGGGTGCTAGGGTTTGCTTTGTGTCATGTAGAAGCCATCTCGATAAGTGAGTCAGGTCATACCGGGGACCTCCACAGTTTGAAGAATGGTGGACGGTGAAAACCTTTCTACGAACAAGGAATCTCATTATGCGAGCAAGGGTGGTAATGTCCCGCGAAGTAAGGCCATCACTAATGTAATATGCTAATTTAGCCCGGGTCCATATAAAAAAATAATAAACTCAAAATAATAAAATAAATTCCAAGTCCAGTCCAGTCCAAAATATATTATTTAGCCCGATCTGAATGGCCCATTACTTAAAAAGATTAAAGGTCCATCTACAAGCTTGAAGTATATGGAAACATAATCTTTATGGATATGCAATCTTAGATATGATATGCAAATCTTAGATATGATATGCAATCCTAGAAGATATGATATGCAATCTTAGAATATATGATTTTGTGATCTTAGAGATTTAATTTGTAGATACCTTTTAATCTTAGTCGTTGATGTAATTGATCTGTACCGTTGGATTTGGGAAGGCTCAACTATAAATAGAGGCCTCTCCTTTCATTGTAAAGCACATGGGTTTTGAGCAATAAAAATTATTGAGAGCATTCACACAAATCTCTCTCTCTCTCTCTTGCGTTCTTATCTTCTGGGGCTTGTTTTTATGTTGTTATTCGTTCATCTTCGTTTCTTTTTTAGTTGCTCTCGTTTGAGTTGGATTTAAGTGGTAGAATTTCGTTGAATCCTCATATTGTGAGAATTAGGTTGACTTAGGCCTTTTTTTTTAACTTTTTTATTTATCCATTTAATTACTTAATCATTAATTATTCTTTTTATTTTTATTCATTTATTTATTCGTCAACTTTCTTATTTACATATTGTTCATTCATTTAACCATTCTTATCATTCTTTTATTTTCTTCCATTAATTATATACTTTATTCGTTTTTAATGTCACACATATTGTTTATTTAAAAAAAAACTCGTTTTATAAATCATCCATTTTAAATTGTTTGATTATTTGCTTTAATTTTTTTTCCATATATCATCAATTGCAAATTTTTATATATTACTATCTATTTTATATACCATTTATTTTAAAGATGTTTTGTGTATAACTTATTTGGTCTTTGATTATTGATGTTAGTATTTAAATAATTGCCATTATGTGTTTTATAAATTGTTTATTTGAATTTTAATATTGTCATTTTTTTTATCAAAGTTTTTATTTATACATTGTTTTAATATTGCAATAATTTTCCCCCAAGTGCTCGTATTTGGGAGCTTCGAGAAGATTGTGCCCTAATTTACTGGGTTCCAATTTTCCTCGTTGAATCTAAGTAATCGAGCACCCATTTCAAATCAAAACATATGAGTTTCAAATAAATGCTTATTCTCGGGAATTCGAGGTGTTGTGTCCTAACTCATTTGATATGACGTATTGTTATCTTGAGGTAAGGAATTCTAAAAAAGTATAGACAATATTCTATGTTTGGAATTTTGAGAAATTATGCCCTAACTTACTGGGTTCCGATTTTTTCACTTGACCCAAATTACCGAATATCCTTCTAAAATTTAAATGCATGAGTTTTGAAAATCAAAAGACAAGCTTAGTTTCGAGGATTTAAAATTTCGTGTCCTAACGTACTGGATGTGATATTTTATTACTTCGGGACAAATTCTTAACATCCATTTCATTTTATTCAAACATTTATTTTTAAAATAAAAAAGATCGTATTTTAAAATCTTCTCAAATTTTCGACATTAAGCATTAATTAATCAATTAGGTACCAATTTTGGGCGTTACGAGGGTGCTAATCCTTCCTCGTACGTAACCGACTCCCGAACCCATTTTCTCGAATTTTGTAGACCAAAATCATTGTTTTAATAAATCAAAATGTTTTTTATTAAAATGATCAATTTCAAGGTGAGCCGACCACACCTCGAAAAAATATTAGTGGCGACTCCATTTTCGCTTTTAAAGTCGATCCTCGTTTTTTCAAAATAAAATTTTTTTTGACAGCTTGGCAGCTCCATTGGGGATGATCGTGTGCCAGAGTCTTAAAAATTTATAAAAAGAATAATCAAGCCTAGAAACTAACTCTGACAACGATTGAGGCAAGTGCACCTATTGAACAGTAGTATAGTTTAGTGCAAGACCGGATTGTCGAACCCAAAGGAACCAAAAGTACTAATACTAACTTTCATTTTATTATTTAGCCTAGAATAAAAGTGAATTGCTATCTAATCTAAAAGTAACTAACAACTAAGCTAAAGATGCAAAGACAAAGAGAATGAATTGGGGAAATACTTGTGGGAAAAACCAATTGATTAAGACAATACCCGAGGAAGAATTCACCTAGACTTCACTTGTTATTTAACTCTGAACCAGACGATTTATTCACTTGACTTGATCCGTAGGATTCCCTAATGTATATTAATACCTCTCTCGAGGCTACTAACGTCTAACTCTAGGTTGATTAATTGAAATCTCTTTCTAATTAAAACCCTTAGGATTGCATTAACTCGATCTATGGACTCCTATATTAGGTTTGACCCTAATCCGGTAGATTTTCGTCATCCTATCTCTAGGGTTACGATCAACTCTGCTTAACTATGCTAGATCTACTCTTAGACAGGGTCTATTCCTCCTCTGCCTAAGCACATCAATACTTGAATCAATATCCTGAAATATTAAAACAAGAATTAATAACACATAGTTAAGAACAAATCAAGTATTTATCATATAGTTTAGAAAACAATAATAAGATCCGTCTTAGGTTTTATCCCCCTCAGGTATTGGAGAGTTTAGTTCATAATCATAAAAGAATACATCTCAGAAGAAAATATAAAACAAAACATGAGAAAAACCCTAAAACCCCCTGAAGAAATTGAAGAGAAGATCATCTGTTTTGAGTATAACTCTGACTTTTGAGATGAATCAACTGGCTTTCTTCAAGTAAATCCCACAATTCTAGCCTCTTTGGCTCGGCTCTTCGGCCTAACTGGACACCCCCTGAAGGTTGGCCTTTAGAGTGTTTATATAGACTTTTGGAATGACTTTCTTTGCCTCTAAGTACCCTAATCCAATTGAAATTCAAACAGGTCACGTCAGGGACACGCCCATGGCACACGTCTGTGTGAATCGTGGCCAGGTCGTGTTCGAGTCTGTTAAGGAGGCACGGCCAAGTGGTCTTGGGCCTAGGCCGTGTCGATTTTGTTCTTTGGCCCATTTGCTCTGTGTTTGGCCCGTTTCTCGTTCTTTTCATCTTCTGGTGCTCTCCTAAGTATAAAACATGAAATTAAAGGATTAGGAGCACCAGATTCCACAATTCAAGGCTTAAATCATCCAAAAGTATGCTAAATGTGGGATTAAAATATGTATATATTACGGTTTATCAAATACCCCAACATTTAAGCATTTGCTTGTCCTCAAGCAAAATTCTCAACTCACAATTAAAATGAACTTCCTTGATTCATAATATTTATCAACAATGTTTCATCATAATTCAAAGGTAATTCATACATTGATAATTTAAGTAGAAGGGTCCTAAAGATTCAAACAATCAAAGTCATAGTTTTTGTAGCATAAAAACATAGATGTTTTCCCCTGACCTAAATAATCACCTTTAATTCAAAATCGGCAAGAGATGACATCCTTACTAAAGATTCACTCAAATCACTCAAACTATTTAAGGTTCAAAATTAAGCACTCAAAAGTCGAACATGAAAAGTTAATCCCATAGGCTTGCATAAAAATCAAATCTCCACCACTGTAAAATGAGATGTTACACAAATCAAAAGGTCTTTAAAAAGGGCTGTAATGGGGCTCGGGTTAAAAGTGTGGATAAAGGCTGAATTAGAAGGTTAGAATCGATATTGAATTGACAATTTACCTAACTAGAAAAAATGAACTATTCCTAAATAATTACATCAACTAAAATCTCATAACATGAGCTTCTTCTCAAGATGTGGAATTTAATCGTATAAGCTCACCTAATCATAGAATTAATGATGAATACACTTTGATTTTTTTTTTCATAGAACTAATGATGAATACACTTTGATTTTTTTTTTTAGGAACAAATCATTACAATAATAAGAAATAACTTTAACAACTGAAATATAGAACATAGTTAGGCAACTGTTCAAAATCAAATCTCGATAAAAAGGGAGTTAAGGAATGGTGATAACAAATACAAGATGGGTTTTGGGGTAATATTAGTGGGTGAGTCAATAAAAAGGGTTGTTAGGATCAAAGGGATTCACTAAGGGTTAATTGTTAGGGTGAGCTTTTTAGTGGAGTGAGCGGGTTAAATCCTAAGTGCCTTTATCATCTCTGTATATCAAATCAATGATGTGGTCTTGACATGTATAATCGAAGCAAGTTTTAGAATAACAAATCAATGTTGACACACTCATAATAAAAAAATGAGCAAGAAAAGAATGTATGCTCTGAAAGGCTCAAAATCTCACAAAAATTATGGGTTTTTAATATCAACTTTGTAGATTTCAAACTTCAAGGTAATCATTAGATTCAGGTAGACAACTAAACAAAATTTTAATTTTTGAAAATGGACTTATCATGCTTGATTCTCTAGTCTCCTAAAGTTTAAATCATCACTGCACAATTATCAATGACTTATTCCAAAACATATCAATACAAATCATAAATCAACAGAAATTTCTTTCTAATCATAATATGAGAAAATTACTTAAGAACAAGGTATAATTCAAGGCATAATTTAGGAATTTGAGAATAATGCAGAAAGTTAGGCACTTTCTCGAAATAAATATTCACCCCCACACTTAAGATGTACATTTCCCTCAATGTACAAAGATACATATGAAATTTAAGAGAAAGGGAGAGGTGAAACTTCCTAAATTTGGATGGCTTCCATGAGTTAGGAGTGTCGTGGTGTGGTGGCCACCGACAATCTCTGCGCTAGATGAAGAAATTGGGAAGCGCGTGAAGAATTAGCTAGGAAATAAAAAATAATTTAAAATATACTAATTATATATTTAAAATAAAAGAAAGATAAAAAGAAAGAAAATAGAAAGTAAAATAAAATTAAAAGAAAAGATTAATGGACTGTAAAGTCCTTATCGTTAGATGGTTAGCGAAGTGGGTGTGATTTCTAAGGCCGTGTTGTGTGATTCCCAAACAGCCTTTAGAACCTTAATCAAAGAAGACGAAATAAAATAGATTAAACTAAGTAAAATAAAAATAAAGAAGAAGGGAAAATAAAAAGAAAAGTTAAATGGACTCAAAGGTCATTTTTCTGTCGAGTTAATGAAGCAGTCGGCATGAACTTATGTAGATTGGTCTCACAGAGGTAGATTGTGCTAGGATCTTTCCACTTCTTCGACATGGATATTGTTAGATCTAGAGTTATAAAGAAAAATGAGAATGAAAATAGAGAGGGGGTGTAAAGGAAGAAGAAGGGTGGGGAGTAAGTAAGAAGATGAGAGGGGTGGTTTAAATAGAAATGTCAGGTCTGGTACATCCCCACGCCCGTGTACCTTGGGCGTGTCGATTCACACGGCTGTGTCGCACGGCTGTGTTATGCTTTGTTCGTTTCTCCCACGCCCATGTGCAGGTCGCCACACCCGTGTTGAGAAAACAGTGTCGGCCACGGCCGCATCACACGACCGTGGTGTTCTGTCAGAGCCCATGGCTTGAAGATATTTTTCGTCATGTTTCGTACTATCTCTACCATGCCAGTATGGAAATCCATAGTGTCCACACGGCCACAGCCATGGCCGTGTGGTATGGAAATTTGCACTTGGTTAGTTTATAGTTAGGTGCTAAAAAGGAAAAATGAAAGAAACAATAAAAATGTAAAAATTAATGGGGTTAGTGCTCGGGTTGCCTTCCGAGAAGCGCTTATTTATAGTCTTAAGCTAGACTTACCTCTCATTCGCATAATCATGGTGGTTTGAGGAGTTGAAAATCCTTTCTCATGCTATCAATTCTATTATGGATGTATGGTTCGAGTCGAGTAGCATTTACTTTAAAAGTACCGAATGCAGGATTACTTACCTTGACTGTTCTATATGGGAAAATATTGATTACCTTAAAAGAGATTTCTTTGTTTGTATTAGGGTCAAGAGAAGGTTTTCGAGGGCCTGCCTTATCTAACAATACCTGATCTCCGATTTTGAGTTTTTTTTGTCCCATAGAATGGTGTTGGTTCTGCTTCGTGGATTCCTAGTTTGTCCTTAAAATGTGTCTTCCACTCGTCTAGCTCATCGATCTGAAGTCTTCGTTCCTCGTGAGTTATTTGCTCGTTGGCATAAGATCTAGGATCTGGCTCAGTTGTGTAGTTCCATGGTGCTTCCTGAAAAGAAGGTTTAACCGAATGGTTATTAACAGAATTTATATTCTCACCTTGACTACTCGATGTCCTAGCTGAGTCGAGACCTTGAAGACTGATTGATTTGTCACCTACACAAAGTATGAGTTCATCTGCGCTAACATCAATTTTTGTCCTGGCAGTTGCTAAAAAGGGTCTTCCTAAAATTAAGGGGATACTTTTGTCCTCATCCATGTCTAAAACGACAAAGTCTACTGGGAATATAAATTTATCAATTTTTACAAGAACATCTTCAATTATACCCCTAGGAATTCTAATAGTTTTATCAGTTAATTGAATGCTCATCCTAGTTTGTTTGGGTTTCCCTAGACCTAGTTGTTTAAACATTTTATAAGGCATAACGTTTATGCTTGCCCCTAAATCAGCCAAAGCATTATCAACAGATAAACTACCAATTAAGCATGGAATTGCAAAACTCCCTAGATCTTTTAATTTTCGTGGTAGTTTATTTTGCAACATTGCTGAGCACACTGCGTTTAGTTCCACATGCAATTCCTCATCTAACTTCCGCTTGTTTGTCAAAAGCTCTTTTAAAAATTTCCTTGAATCTGGCATCTGCGAAAGAGCTTCAAGAAACGGTAAGTTAATATGTAATTTCTTTAAGAGTTTAAAGAATTTACCGAATTGTTCGTTTGTATTGTCATTCTTCATCGCATCAGGATAAGGTATACGAGGTTGGTACTCTTTAATTATTGGTTTTGGCTTATCATGACTTACCTTGACCTTACCTTTCTCTGCCAAATTTTCTTGGCTTAATTTGGGCTCATCTATCCCTACACTATCCTGAGCTGTTATGGCTTGAAGTTGCTCCTTTGGGTTAGTTTCAGTGTTGCTTGGTAAGCTGCCTTGTGGTCATTCAAAGATCAGCTTAGCGAGCTGCCCTAATTGGTTCTCGATCCCTTGAATCAATGCTTGTTGATTTTTAAGTGTTGTTTCGGTGTTTTACAAACGTGTTTCTGACACTGCCATGAATTTTGTCAGCATTTCTTCAAGGTTTGGCTCCTTTTCTTATGGGTAGGATTATTGTCTTTGGTTTCTTTGACTACCCCACGAGAAATTTGGATGGTTCCTCCAACCTGAATTCTAAGTGTTACTATAAGGGTTATTTTGAGGTATAAAATTGTTACCCATATAGTGAACTTGTTCGTTTTCAGCGCTTGGGTTGTGAGGCGGATATTTTGCATTGTTCATCCAACCTCCATTCGTATTGCACTGCATAATTGGATGTATATGCAAAGAATCACATAAATCATTAATCTTTTTATTTATCAGTTCTACCTGATTTGATAGCATGGTTACTGCGTCGAGGTTGAAAACACTGGCTGCTTTTGTTGGCTTTATCCTTGTAACTTGCCACTGATAGTTATTCAGTGACATCTCTTCAATGAATTCGTAAGCAGCCTCAGGTGTTTTATTATTTAGGGTTTCGCCAGCGGCTGAATCAATCAATTGTCTCGTTGAGGGGTTCACACCGTTGTAAAAGGTTTAGACCTGTAGCCACAAGGGTAATCAATGGTGTGGGCACCTTCTTAATAGATCTTTGTATCTCTCTCATGCATCGTAAAGTGTTTCTAAATCCATCTGCACAAAAGAAGAGATATCATTCTTCAACTTGGCCGTTTTAGTCGGTGAAAAATATTTTAATAAAAAATTTTCGGTCATTTGTTCCCATGTAGTGATTGATCCTCGTAGAAGAGAATTCAACCAATGTTTGGCTTTATTCCTCAAAGAAAAGGGAAATAACCGAAGACGGATGACATCATCAGAAACACCATTTATTTTGAAAGTATCGCAAAATTCTAGGAAATTTGCCAAGTGATTATTTGAATCTTCATCCTGCAAACCATCAAACTGAACAAATTGCTGTATCATTTGAATTGTGTTAGGTTTCAGTCCAAAATTATTTGCAGCAATAGCAGGCCTAAAAATACTTGACTCAGTTCCTGTTAAATTAGGCTCAACATAATCATACATAGTTCGAGGAGCATGATTTTTGGCCACCTCTGGAGGTAGCGGATTATTCTCAGCCATCTCTTCGGTGGTATTGGTTTCGGCTTCTTGCTCTTCTTCTATGTAATTTAAGCTTCGCCTTATTTCTCTATGATTTCTGCGAACAATACATTCAATATCACTATCGTAAATTAAGGGTCCTGCCAGGTTCCTTCTAGTCATAAACTAGAGGTACCTACTAAGAACAAATAAAAGAAGGAAAATTAGTAAAGTTAAAAGCAAAATAAAAATAAAAATAAATTGCAAAAATAAAAATGGCTAAAGTAATAAAAATTGAGCGTTCTTAATATTTTAGTTCCCCAACAACGGCGCCAAAAACTTGATATCGTGTCAAAGTCTTAAAAATTTATAAAAAGAATGATCGAGCCTAGAAACTAACTATGAAAACGATTGAGGCAAGTGCACCTATCGAACAGTAGTATAGTTTAGTGGCAAGATCGGATTGTCGAACCCAAAAGAACCAAAAGTACTAATACTAACTTTCTTTTTATTATTTAGCCTAAAATAAAAGTGAATTGTTATTTAATCTAAAAGTAACTAACAACTAAGCTAAAGATTCAAAGACAAACAGAATGAATTCGGGAAATACTTGTGGGAAAAACTAATTGATTAAGACAATACCCGAGGAAGAATCCACCTAGACTTCACTTGTTATTTAACTCTGAACCAGGCGATTTATTCACTTGACCTGATCCGTAGGATTCCCTAATGTATATTAATACCTCTCTCGAGGTTACTAACGTCTAACCCTAGGTTGATTAATTGAAATCTCTTTCTAATTAAAACCCCTAAGATTGCATTAACTCGATCTATGGACTCCTATATTAGGTTTGACCCTAATCCGGCAGATTTTTGTCATCCTATCTCTAGGGTTGCGATCAACTCTGCTTAACTATGCTAGATCTACTTTTAGACAGGGTCTATTCCTCCTCTACCTAAGCACATCAATACTTGAATCAATATCCTGAAATATTAAAACAAGAATTAAGGACATATAGTTAAGAACAAATCAAGTATTTATCATATAGTTCAGAAAATAATAACAAGATCCGTCTTAGGTTTTATCCCCCTCAGGTATTTAAGGGTTTAGTTCATAATCATAAAAGAATACATCTCAGAAGAAAATATAAAACAAAACATAAGAAAAACCGTAAAACCCCCTGAAGGAATTGAAGAGAAGATCCTCTGTTTTGAGTATAACTCCGATTCTTCGAGTAAATCCCACAATTCTGGCCTCTCTGGCTCGGCTCTTCGACCTAACTGGACGCCCCCTGAAGGTTGGCCTTTAGGGTGTTTATATAGGCTTTTGGAATAGCTTTCTTTGCCTCCAAGTACCCTAATCCGAGTGAAATTCAAACAGGTCACGTCAGGGACACGCCCATGGCACACGCCCGTGTAAATCATGGCCAGGCCGTGTTTGGGTCTGTTAAGGAGGCATAGCCGTGTCGATTTCGTTCTTTGGCCCATTTGCTCTGTTTTTGGCTCATATCGTTCTTTTCATCTTCTTGTGCTCTCCTAAGTATAAAACATGATATTAAAGGATTAGAAGCTCCAGATTCCACAATTCAAGGCTTAAATCATCCAAAAGTATGCTAAATGTGAGATTAAAATATGTATATATTACGGTTTATCAGGGGACCAATAAGAAAGCCAAGATGTAAAATTGATTATTTTCTTTCCTTTGCCGGAAATTTAAAAATCTGATTTGAAAAATTACTATCCTTTTGTTGCATTTGTTTGTGTCATTGCATATGATTTTTATTTTCTTGCACACATTGCATTGCATGACCGTGGTGGTCGTACCTTTAAGTGAGAGTGAGAAACTATGCCTTCGTGAGGTTTTCACCTCCGCATGGGCTAGTGAATTTCTTCCGAGATACATCTGTATTTATGTCTTCGTGAGGTTTTCACTTCTGCATGGCCATAGGGAAATGTATTCCCCTGAACTGAACTCGGTCCTTATGAGCCTATAATGGGTGAGGATCGAGGAACATGCTGATTCATGTACCTCAACTTTAGAGCTAAACCACATGTAGAAAACCTAAGGGCTTACCCTAGGTAGAACTATGTCAAACCCTAGTGGTCACCCAGATAAGTGCCCTATTTTGTTATTTATTTCTCTTGTGCTAATGTGTTCTCTTTTGTTTTGATTGTATTGAATTCACATCATAAAAAAGGGGTGTTGATTCAAATTCGATTGCTAAATAGAAGAGTTTATCATGAGAAAATGGATTTCTTGATAAAGTGGATTATAATACGGTCTTCTGAATATGTTTCAAGTAAACACAACGAGTGAAGACTAATAGTCCGTGAAGGAATACAAGACTTTATTGCCCAAGAATTCAAGCTGACAAAGACTATTCGAGAATCACCATGTCTCAGCTTTCTTGAAGACGCTAACGAGCATTGTGGAAATAAGTGAGCAGTGAGTTGTAGATCGGATCAAGTAAAAAGAGCTAGTAGAGACATTTATTAGAAAGTTCGCGAGATTGGACCTTAATATCCAGATAAGAAGAAAGGGATCAATGTCTTCGCTTGGAATATGAGGGAAAGGCCGTATAAATATCCGTTTTATGTAAAGGAATTTATTTTCTAGAAAAGTTGTTTTAATAAAATTGAATTCAGAATCAACGCCTCTCTTTCTTTTTGCATTCATTTCATGCATTTGCATCACATCATATGCATTAAAATCCATAGAAGGACCCTAATTAGTGGAAGTTATTTCAGAAAAAGAGAGAAAGAGAGAAAGTTAATCTGGAAACTAAACATCGTTACGGTACTCGCGCTAAGACAAAAAATATGGATCAAAGACTCGAACAGTTCCAGAGAGACATGCAAGACCAGCTGCAGGAGCAGTTGGCAAAGATCCAATAAGATATGAGGGAACAAATGATGGAAGCCCCAAAAAATATGGTGGCTCGAATGACTCTGCTACTAAATGGGGCAATGGATAAAGGAAAAGGTCCCATGACTAATACTGGAGAAGATAATGAGGATTATCCTCCGGGTTTTACCCCATCGCATGCACAAACACAAACTGAAGCATATCCTCGAAGGCCATCTGTTACAATTAGGCCTCAACAAGGTCAAGCTGATACTGCGATCCCCATGAATTTCCAAGTTGGCTCAGGATCTAACCCAGAAGATAACCCTGCTAATCATGTTATCCCTGATTTAGATATAGCGGACAGAGAATGGACTAGAATTGAATTACAAAGGCAGTTAGAGGACCGTTGTAGATGGTTAGAAGAAAAGTTCAAGGCCTTGGAAAACGCTAATAATCACCATAGAATTGATGCTAAAGACTTGAGCTTGGTTCCATATTTGGTGCTTCCTCACAAGTTCAAAATACCAAAATTTAAGAAGTACAATGGGACTAGTTGTCCTGAAACCCATATTACCATGTTCTGTGGACAGATGACTGGGTATGTTAATAACGATCAACTGTTGATCCATTATTTCCAAGATAGCTTGGTGGGGGCAGCGTCCAGGTGATATAACCAATTGAGTCATGCTAGGATTAATTCTTGGAGAGACCTAGCATAAGCATTTATGAAACAATACAATCATGTGTCAGACATGACGCCTGATAGAATCACCTTGCAAAACATAGAGAAGAAATCAAATGAAAGCTTCAAGCAGTATGCACAAAGATGAAGGGAAGTTGCTATGCAAGTTCAGCCACCGCTCCTAGAAGGAAACTACAATGCTTTTTATCAATTCATTACTCACATGATAGGAAGTACCATAAAGAGCTTTGCGGATATAGTAATGGTGGGGGAAATGATTGAAAATGCCATAAGGGGTGGCAAGATAGAAACAGGGGAAAACACCAAAAAGTCAAGTCCAAGGAAAAAGTAGAATGAGGTGAATAATACGAGCACATATAACAAAGGGTACTCGAAGTCAATTATTGTCAGTCAACCAAAAGTAACCACTAGCTATCAAGGCTCCTCAAGGCAGGAATCCAATTCGAGGCTAAATACAGAAAAGCTTCAGTTCACACCCATCCCAATGACATATAAGGAGCTATATCAGAATCTTTTTGATGTGCATGTAGTGTCTCCGTCCTACTCGGAACCCGTGCAACCTCTGTTCCCAAAATGGTATAATGAGAATGCCCAATGCGAGTACCACGAGAGAATAACGAGTCACTCAATTGAAAACTGTACTATGTTTAAAAAGTTGGTCGAAAGGTTCATTAAAATAGGAATTGTGAAGTTCAACGTTTCATCAGAACCTGATCACTTTGACGAGGAAGTAAATGCGATAATTGAAGGAGGAGACAAGAAAGTTGTGACTCCTTGAAGAAGTCAAAAGCGAAGAGGGAACCGGGGAACGAAGTTTCCAAACCCTTGTATACTTGGGAGTGTTTTGAATAATGGGACTATGAAAGAGATCCCTGTATTTTTAGAGCTAATCTAGAGTAATATTCACGCTTGTTGCCTTAAGCCTAGAGAATAAGAACCCTTTTGTGAAATAGGCTTGTGTTCGGAATTTTTATTTCAGTAAAATGCATCTTTTTAAGCAAATATTCTTTTTTTTTTCCATTTCATACTATACAAACAATTGTTCTTAGTTTTTTTCTTTTATTTGTTCTTTGGACTTTCTTTCAAGTATTCTTTCATTCTTCATTCATGATCATACAAATAATCATTCTTTGAATCATTTATTCTTTGGAATCTTCCTTCGAACCTGCAATAGGTCTCCAGATATCAACGATGTGAACAACGCTGCTACTGACTCAAAGTCTCCTTTTGAGTAAGATATGTGTCTAGAGGGATCTCAGAACTTTGAAGATGATAGAGATTGTAACCTATCTTCTGATTTGTTAAGAATGGTAGAACAAGATGAAAAATAGACCCTACTCTATAAAGGGTCAGTGGATATTATGAGCCTAGAAAAGAGGTGAAGATTGTAGCCTAGCTCACCACAGAAATAAGGCGAGACATCATTGAGTTATTTTCAAGAATTCAAAGATGTTTTTGCACGATCATATCAGGACATGCCTGGGCTACTGAGACGCGAGTACGTTGAAATCTTAAAAGAGGCCCATAAGAATGTCAGAAGGACACTGCTAATGGTTTTACAATAGCCAAGCTAATCATGAGGTTTGGGTACTGTTAATCTACATAGAAGGCGATGACATCAGTTATGCCGTATTTAAGGAGACAAGATTCATATGCCTCATTAATTTCTTCACAGACTTTCTCTATGTGGGGAAGGCCAATCTAGGTAAAATTTCTAGTATACATCGATTTATCTTGGTGGTCGTCGATTACTTCACTAAGAAGGAGAAAGTAGCTTCACATGTAAATTTTACAAGTTCGACAGTAAAAAAAAAAAGGCTTAGGCGCCGAAAAAGAATGCCAAAAAGGACAATGTTAAAAGTTTATAGTCTGTTCAAAGATCAGACGCCATATCATAGAGCAACAAAGGCAGCCAAAAAGAAAAAAAAAACAAAACAAGGATTGTAAAACAAATGACCGAGACTTGTAAAGATTGGCATAAAGAAGTTACCATTTATCCTCTATGATTATCGAACGTTGGCCAGGACTTTTGCCAGGGCAACATCTTACCCATTGGTTTATGGAATGAAAGTGTTTTTGCCAATTGAACCTAATCGAAGAAAAGGTTAAAAGTTATCCATCACTGTAAGATGATACAAGCTTATGACAAAGAGGTTCATCCTAGAGAGTTCCATGAGGGGAACCTGATGTTGAAAAAAATCTTTCTTATACAAAAGGATTTTAGAGGAAAGCAGATGCCAAACTAGAAAGAACCTTATTTAGGTTCAGTCAAGAAGTATTTTACCTAAAAGGGGGAAAGGCCAAGGTGAAAACTCGCAAAGGGCGCATTGAGAACAAATTCAAAAAAAAAAAAAGAGGAGAGGCCAAGGCGAAAACCCGCAAAAGGCGCTTTGAGACCAAAGGGGTTTTGAGCCGAAAACCCAAAAAGGGCAGCTCAAATTTTGACCAAAGATAGGGCATGTGGTAGTCTTGCTATGCCTGAATTAAGAATGAGGAAGTATGTTATGTCTTGGGGTATTGACAAAGTACTCGGATCCTCTAAACACGTATTGAGCTCAAAATGGTCCTCAAGAAGTTTGTACACAGAAGCTCAGGCTGCGATATTTGGGGCACCTAACTTCTAGCTTACCCATTTTGAATTTGTATCTTTCATTACTTTATTCTTTTCAAGATACACCCCAATCAATTTTCTTTTATTGCCTTGGTTATCTTTGATTAACTTATTTGTTTCGAGCTATGCTCCTGATTAATTTCTTTCTCGTCCATTGTTGTGATCTTTTTCAAGCATTTTATATTGAAATAAAGATTAATGGACTAATAATACTTTCATAAAAGGGGTTTCACATATTACTCTGGAAGCTTCTAAATAATATGAGAATCTAAAACAGGACTATTGTTTAGAACTCATCAAGCCTAATGGTTGGAAATATTGAAAGATGATTATCTCTTTGGATTTTCATTGGTTGAACAAAAAGACAAGACATTTCGTCAGTGATACCATCTCGAAAAATAATAAGCAATGTCAACCCAAGTGTAAAAATGGATCATTTTTGGGAAAAGAAAAATGATACTCTGCATTCATGCAAATTTCAAGCATATACATTTGGTCATTACAACCAGGAATGGTGTAACAGATCAAATTGATTGAAGATGATACAAATTCAATACCTTTGGGTAGCAACAGGATGGATGGAAGAAACCAAATGTTATTCCCCTGAAGTTGCAGTAGGAGGTACAAACTTTATGTCCCAGACAGTACAGTAGAAGGGACTCTGAAATTACAGCGGGGCAAGCTTGCTGAGCAGAATGTGGTTGTTTCTTGAGTTTTTTTTGTTGGAAAATACCAGTCGAATAAGATAGTAGTATAATACATCAGTGATAAGACTCTTGATGAATAACGAGTGATGACACCCTATGCATTAAAGGGATCATTCTCATTTTGCATTCATAGCACATCTAATTAGGAGCATTTGACTCATTTTGGTCATGGCATCCTAATCATTCGGCATAAGCACAAACCCATTCTACAGGTTATGTCCTCTTTAGGACAATGTAGTAGGGTAGATCAAAAATGTTAGCCTTGCCTCCCTGAAGTTGCAGTGGAGTAGACTGAAGACAACAGATCTTATCTTCCTAAAGTTGCAAGAAGCAAATCGAAGATATTAGCCTGCTTCCCTGAATTTGCAGCGGAGCAGACTGAAGACAACAGATCTTATCTTCCTGAAGTTGCAGGAAGCAGATCGAAGATATTAGCCTGCCTCACTAAAGTTGCAGCAGAGCAGACTGAAGACAACAGATCTTATCTTCCTGAAGTTGCAGGAAGCAGATCGAAGATATTAACCTGCCCCCTGAAGTTGTAGCGGAGCAGACTAAAGATAGCAGACCTTATCTTCCTGAAGTTGCAGGAAGCAGATCGAAGATATTAGCCCGCCTCCCTGAAGTTACAGCGGAGCAGACTGAAGATAGCAAATCTTAGCTTCCTGAAGTTGCAGGAAGCAGATCAAAAATGTCAGCCTTGCCTCCCTAAAGTTACAGTGGAGTAGACTGAAGAAAACAGATCTTATCTTCTTGAAGTTGCAGGAAGCAGATCGAAGATATTAGCCTGCTTGCTTGAATTTGCAGCGGAGCAGACTAAAGACAACATATCTTATTTTCTTGAAGTTACAGGAAGCAGATCGAAGATATTAGTCTGCCTCCCTAAAGTTGCAGCGGAGCAGATTGAAGACAGCAGATCTTATATTCCTAAAGTTGTAGGAAGCAGATCGAAGATATTAGTCTGCCTCCCTGAAGTTGTAGCGGAGCAGACTTAAGACAGCAGATCTTATCTTCCTGAAGTTGCAGGAAGCAGATCGAAGATATTAGCTTTGCCTCCCGGGTTGTAAGTTGTAGCGGAAGCGATCAAAGATAGCGCAGATCTTATCTTCCTGAAGTTGCAGGAAGCAGATCGAAGATATTAGCTTGCCTCCCTGAGTTTACTGCGGAGCAGACTGAAGACAGCATATCTTATCTTCCTGAAGTTGCAGGAAGCAGATCGAATATATTAACATGTCTCCCTGAAGTTGCAGCGAAGCAGACTGAAGACAGCAAATCTTATCTTCCTGAAGTTATAGGAAGTAGATCGAAAATATTAACTTGCTTCTCTGAGTTTGCGGCGAAGCAGACTGAAAATAGCAGATCTTGTCTTCCTAAATATTGCAGTGAAGCAAAATCAAAGATACTAGTCTCACTTTCCTGAAGTTATAGTAGGATGGATTAAATCTACAAGAGCAGGTCTTATCTCCCTGAAGTTGCAGTAGAATAAGATTAAAGCTACAGATTCAATCTCCTTGAAGTTGCAGTTGGGTTAGAGACTACTTGAAGAAGATGAGGATCAAGAAGTTAAGGCTAGGCAAGACAGGGCAAAATTGGTCCTTTTATAGTCTTTGCTTCATTCTCATTACACGACAATGAGAAAAGAGGGACAGCTGTAATAGGCCAATTTAGCCCAGGCCCATACAAAAAAATAATAAACCCAAAATAATAAAATAAAGTCCAAGTCCAGTCCAAAATATATTATTTGGCCCGATCGGAATGACCCATTACTTGAAAAGATTTAAAGTCCATCTACAAGCTTGACGTATATGGAAACATAATCTTCAAGGATATGCAATCTTAGATATGATATGCAAATCTTAGATATGATATTCAATCCTAGAAGATATGACATGCAATCTTAAAAGATATGATTTTGTAATCTTAAAGATTTAATTTGTAGATACCTTTTAATCTTAGCCGTTGATGTAATTGATCTGTACCGTTGGATTTGGGAAGGCTCAACTATAAATAAAGGCCTCTCTCTTCATTGCAAATCACTTAAGTTTTGAGCAATAAAAATTCTTGAGAGCATTCACACAAATCTCTCTCTCTATCTTGCGTTCTTATTTTCTAGGGCTTGTTTTTATTTTGTTATTCATTCATCTTCGTTTCTTTTTGAGTTGCTCTCGTTTGAGTTGGATTTAAGTAGTGGAATTTCGTTGAATCCTCATATTGTGAGAATTAAGTTGACATAGGCGTTTTTTTTTAACTTTTTTTATTTATCCATTTAATTGCTTAATCATTAATCATTAATTATTCTTTTTATTTTTATTCATTTATTTATTCGTCAACTTTCTTATTTACATATTGTTCATTCATTTAACCATTCTTATCATTCTTTTATTTTCTTCCATTAATTATATACTTTATTCGTTTTTAATGTCACACATGTTGTTTATTTAAAAAAAAAAACTCATTTTATAAATCATCCATTCTAAATTGTTTGATTATTTGCTTTAATTTTTTTTCCATATATTATCAATTGCAAATTTTTACATATTACTATCTAATTTATGTACCATTTATTTTTAAGATGTTTTGTGTATAACTTATTTGGTCTTTGATTATTCATGTTAGTATTTAAATAATTGCTATTATGTGTTTTATAAATTGTTTATTTGTATTTTAATATTGTCATTTTTTTATCAAAGTTTTTATTTATACATTGTTTTTTTTTTTTGAATAAATTTATACATTGTTTTAATAATGTAATAATTTTCCCCCAAATGCACGTATTTGGGAGCTTCGAGAAGATTGTGCCCTAACTTACTGGGTTCCAATTTTCCTCCTTGAATCTAAGTAATCGAGCACCCATTTTAAATCAAAACATATGAGTTTCAAATAAATGCTTATTCTCGGGAATTCGAGGTGTTGTGTCCTAACTCATTGGATATGACGTCTTGTTATCTTGAGATAAGGATTTCTAAAAACGTATAGACAATATTCTATGTTTGGAGTTTTGAGAAATTATGCCCTAACGTACTGGATTCCGATTCTTTTCACTTGACCCAAATAACCGAATATCCTTCTAAAATTTAAATGCATGAGTTTTAAAAATCAAAAGACAAGCTTAGTTTCAAGGATTTAAAATGCCGTGCCCTAACGTACTGGATGTGATATTTTATTACTTCGGGACAAAAGGGTCTTAACATCCATTTCAATTTATTCAAACTTTTTTTAAATAAAAAGGATCTTATTTTAAAATCTTCTCAAATTTTCAACATTAAGACATTAATTATTCAATTAGGTACCAATTTTGGGCGTTACGAGGGTGCTAATTCTTCCTCGTGCGTAAAGGACTCCCGAACCTGTTTTCTCGAATTTCGTAGACCAAAATCATTGTTTTAATAAATCAAAATGTTTTTTATTAAAATGATCAATTTCAAAGTGACCCGATCACACATTGAAAAAAGATTGATCGCGACTTCATTTTCATTTTTAAAGTCGATCTCCGTTTTTTCAAAATAAAAAAAAATAGTTTAGACAACTAATGCATGAAGCTATTTGGGATAAAGTGATGACGAAACCATGAAAGTGTATTATGTCAGCTATGCGAAGCTCCACGACAGACTTAAGCGCCATAGAATCTACGAAGCTGAACATGTACCACCATATCTTTGCTTGCCCTTATATCCTTGCTTCATCTAGTTCTTTTCTTTCCATTGCTTTCTCTTTATTTTTCTTAGTAACCATAGATAATTTATAATGCATTGGAGAGGAAGAGAATGCAAGGATATTTTATACAAATATTTTTAGATCATTTTTTCTCGTTACCTCTTTAGGGACAATATTTCTTTATATATGTATATATATATATTTATATATTATGTTTGGGATGTATGGCTTCCCATTTCTTTCCAATAATGGAACTCAACATTTGTTGATAGATTCCTTAAAATAGATAATAGGTCACTTTTTTCCTTTTTATTTTATTTTTAAAATTAAAATAAGATAAATTTGTTTCCAATAATGAAACTCAACAATACATAGATTAACTAAATTAAGTTCTTATGACCTTAAAAATAGAAAAATAATTAGAAAATGACTTAATTGAACATACTTAGCAAGGTTGAAATTTCAAGATGACAAGAAAAATGTTTTGTTTTGTTTTTCTTTTAGCTTATATACCTTGTTTAACCTTTAATTAAACACAATTAATTAATTAAATTTTATTTAATCTAATGTTAACCTTAGTTAACAAAGTTAGTGGATGGATGCTCACCGTTTGGCACTTTAAACATGGTCCAATTGCTCAATTGGTCCTTCGTTTATGTAAAAATCTATAGTAATAAATTTTTATAACTTTTACAATTTAATTATTTTACCTTAATTAACTATCAATTCAGTAACATTAAGGGACCAAACTTTAATTAACCTTTATACTGACCTTGAAATATTTACAAGCTAACATCGAAAATAGGGTTTCGAAATCATCGTTTTTGACACCAATAAAAAACAATTTTTTTACAAAAACACACTTTATTGTTAATTATATTACTAAATTGACATTAGAATAATAATTTATGACATTTCAATATTTTTTTATGAGTGTTGGGTTTACCCATAAAATTTTTGAAGTCAAACTTTCAAGGTATCTTGTACCCGAATTCTCCCATTTTTTGGGCAAACTTTCGGACAGAACTGAGTGGCCCGATTCATTATCAGTCTACTATGGTGCATATTTGTACTAATTGTACTACTAAAACAAGATTGGTTGAGAAATTTGGCTTTTCCTCGTGTGCTCACACTAGCAGCCATACAGAAATTAGGGTTCAAAACCATTAGTTGCAAACTGAACAAAAGATGACGTAAAAGTTTGAATTAGACTTTTAAAAGCAAACGAGTTGCAAATTTATTTTGACATCAAACTGCTACTGTCACTTCAAGAACAATTCGGGCTTTGAAAAAAGGCCTTAAACATTCATCTGGGCTTTTAAAAAATTTAACTAAATCTAACTTAATTCAATTTTAAATCTTTAAAATTTAAAAAAAAAATTAGTTTTAGAATCGAAATAAACATGCTCAAAAAAATTTTATGACCCTTCGATAATTTTAAAACCCAAGTAGGAAAAGCAAGTTTGTACAAAATTAGGTGTCTACATATATCTCTAACAATTTATAGAAGCCAACTCTAGGAAGATTATGAAATATGATGGTTGACAACCTATTTTCTTCTATAACCTATGTAGAGAGAAGATATATCAATATCTTAAACTTGATTATAAGAGTATTTTGCCCATTATATGCAAGTGAAAAATGTTGAAAATTTTGTTAGAAAATAGAAAATGTTTTATGTGAAATCATTTAAACACTAAAAAATATAAGCTTTTTAAGAAAAATAATTTATTTTTCAATAATAATTTTTATAATTATTTTCAATCAAACAAATACAATCTTTAATTTCTAATTTTACACATTCATGTGATTTATGAAGTTTTTATATTTTGGTTAATTTTTTTTGGTGAACTAAAAGAGGAGGGCAAAGCCCTAACAACAACGCGACTAACGCGACTCGTACTCAGGCCACACCTAGGGCAGTGATCATCTTAACTATCAAGCCAACACATGGGTTCATATTTTAGTTAAATTAAAGATAAAACTGTCGAAACTTTTTTTTTTAAATTGATTTTTTATTTTAAAATGAAAATGGGAGTCGCCACCAATCACTTTTAAGAGGTGTGATCGGGTCGCCTCGTAATTTGATCATTTTAATAAGAGATTTGATTTATTAAAAAAATGTTTTTCGGTCTATACAAAAATCTAAAAAAGGGGGTTCGAGAGTCGATTACGCACGAGGAAGGATGAGCACCCTCGTTACGCCCAAAATTGGTACCTAATTGATTACTTGATGTCTTTAGTGTCAAAAATTGAAAATTTGAAGAGATCTTAAAATACGATCATTTATTAAGACGTTACTTAACTAAATTAAATTTCACGAAAAGGGGCTTATTTCAAGTTAATCGAGAAGAAAGGATCATGTCCCGTAAGTTAGGACACAATGCCTTAGATCATCGAGAACAAAAATGAACGTCATTTAATCATCACTTAAATCTCGTTTTTTATTTTATTTTAAAGCAAATATTCGGCATCTCAGTTTTAGAAAGAAGTCATATTGCGTAAGTTAAAAACACGACTTTTCTAATTCCAAAATAATGAACATTACTTTGATTTAAAAAATTTCCTTTTTTGTGCCTCGTGCAAAGACTAATGCAATATTTAAAATAATGTGAATTTAGCTTATTCGGCCATAGTATAAAAACGGATAAGTACATTTAAACACAACTCGTGGCATTGTTATAACAAAATAAAATAAAAAGGGAAACGTATAAAAATGAAACGATGATGTATGAAAAAAATAAAAATACCATACTAGTAAATGACGATGATATGATTATAATAATAAAACACCAATTAACAATGGCAATAATCATATTATAATTACTAATTCTAATACTAATAAAATAAAAAAATAAAAAAATTTAATAATAATAATAATAATAATAATGAAAATAATAATAATAAGAACAAATTGTGCAAAATAAAAATATAAAGAACACTATAAACTTTAAATACAAAAAGAATAAAAGAATCAATGAATGAATAAATACATAAATAAATAAATAAAAACTTTCATGAAAAATTGAAATTAAATAAACCAAGAAATGAATCAGAATGAAAATGAAGTTAAAAGTATAAATTACGATAAAATAAGTAAATAAAGACTAAAATTAAAAGCATGAAAACACACAGGGACTAAATGAGAAATTATCCCAACCCCAGGACACGCGTCCTTTCTCCAGGAGATCATCGAACTGAAGACTTAATTGAAAACGGGATAAAATTGAATGGCGAAATTTCTAAAAAGAAAGAATAGCAAAATTAGGATTAAAATAAACAATTCAAAAGGTGGAAGGACTAAAGTTGTAAATATCCCCTTTAAGCAAAAACATGCGGATCCTATTGGTTCGGGTCCAAAATGACGCTGTTTTGGCTTCTGAAGCATAAGCCCAAAACGACTCTGTTTTGGGGCTTATATAAGTAAAAAAAATCATTTCAAACCCCCTATTTAAAAAAAATTGAAAACCTCTTTTTTTTTCTCTCTCCAAGCCTCCTCATCTTTGGCCCTAGCATCAGCGAGCCTTCTTCGCGACGGCCATCGGTCACCGGCGATAGCTCCACCGTTCCCGATTGTCAAAAAACCTAAAAGACCCTTTTTTCGGCCCCTTTTTTGAATAGAACCCAAATCTGGGGTTTAAATCCCCAAAAATCTAACCAACACTCGACCGAGGGAAAAGAAACAAAAAGGTTTCGCCTTTCTCTGATGAGGCCTTCGTCTCGGTGGAAAAGGACCTACGACGGTGGCGACAATGTATATCAGGTAAGAGTTTTTTACTTTATTATAAATATATGTAATAATAGATTCGAAAAAGAAAAAAAAATCACCTTTTGAAGTTTTTTGATTTTGTATTTCGATTGCTTTTTTTTTTCGTATTTGATTTCTCTTTTTTTTTTAAAAAAAAAAGGACCCCTTTTACAATCAATTTCAGGCTTTTTTATAGCCAGATTACACTATTATTTTTATCTATTTTCTACTGTTTTTGCCTCTGTTGCATGTTTGGTTTCTGTCTTTGCAGGTGGTGGCTGACGGTGGTAGACCTCAGGCAACGAGACTGCTGGCGAGGTGGTGGCAGCATCGTGCAGGCTAGGGTTAGGGTTTCTGTTTTTGAAAAGATGTTTAGGCTAATGGGCTTGTAACTCTGGGTTATGGTTTTTTTATTTGGGCCATATTGTAAATGGACTGTTATTTTTTATTGGACTTTAATATTTTGTTTTATTTATTATTATTTTATTTTGGGCCGGATAAAATTGACCCATTACAGCTGCCCCCTCTTTGCTCATTGACGTGTAAGGAGAATGGAGCAAAGACTCTAAAAGGTCCAATTTTTTTGGGTCTTGCCAAATCTCGACTTCTTTGGTGCTTCTTTTTTTCAAATAACCTCATTTTAACCTACTACAACTTCAGGGATATAGAAATTGTAATTTCAATCTACTCTGCTGCAACCTCAGGGAGATGAGATTCGTATTTTCAATCTACTCTGCTGTAACTTCAGGAAGATAAGATTCACTATCTTCAATCTGCTCCACTGCAAATTCATGGAGATAAGATTTATTATCTTCAATCTACTCCAATGCAACTTCAGGGAGATAAGATTTATGACTTGCAAATTTAATATGCTCCACTGCAACTTCAGGGAAATAAGATTTGTAGCATCAACTCGCTCCACTGCAACTTTAGAGAGATAAGGTTCCCTTTAATCTGCTCCACTACAACTTCAAGGAGATAAGATTTGTAACTTGTAACTTTAATCTGTTCCATTGCAACTTCAGGGAAATAAGATTTGTAGCTTCAACCCACTTCACTACAATTTTAGGGAGATAAGATTTGCTATCTACAATTTATTCCACTACAATTTTAGGGAGATAAGGTTTGTAACTTTAATCTGCTCTACTGCAACTTCAGGGAGATAAGATTCACCACGATGACTTCAATTTGTCCCACTGCAACTTCAGGGGTATAAGATTTGTAGCTTCAATCTGCTCCACTGTAACTTCAGGGACATAAGTTTGTAACTTCAATCTGTTCCACTATAATTTTAGGGAGATAAGATTTGTGGCTTTAATCTGCTCCACTGCAACTTCAGAGAGATCTTAATTCACTATCTTCAATCTACTCTACTATAACTTCAGGGAGATAAGATTTACTATCTTCAATCAGTTCCACTGCAACTTTAGGGAGATAAGATTTGCAACTTGTATCTTTAATCTGTTCCACTGCAACTTTAGAGAAATAAGATTTGCAGCTTCAATATCCTCCATTGCAACTTCAGGGAGATAAGATTTGTGGTTTTAATCTACTCTATTGCAACTTTAGGGAGATAAGATTCGCCGTGATGACTTCAATTCGTCCCACTGCAAATTGAAGGGTATAGGATTTATGGTTTCACTAATTTGTTACATCGTTCTCTAGGGAACATGACCTTTTGAATCCATTTCATGGCCTATATTTATGCCAAGCTATTAGGATGTTATGATCAGAATGAATCAAATGCTCCTAACTAGATGTGTATGAATAATAATTGCATGAATGCAGAATGTCATTTTTCAAAAATGATCCTCTTTTAATGCTTAGGTTGACATTGCTCATTATTTATCAAGCATTGACGCATTACCATGCCTTCTTGTTCAACTGGTATCTTTGACAGAAAACCCGAAGAAATAATCACAATTTAAACTATTCGTTCCCAAATATTTCCAACTCTTAGATTTGGTCAGTTCTGACTATTGGTCATTTTTCAAGTCCTTGTAGTATTTAGAGAACCTTTCAGACATATATACAGAAATCCTTTTTCATGAATATTGTTGGTCCATTAACCATTATTTCAATGTAAAAATACTTGAAAAAAGATTGTAACAATGGACAAGATTGAAATTTATTGGAAGTAGAGCTCGAAATGAATAGATTAATCAAATATAGCAAACGGTGCTAAAATACAAAATAAGTACGATGAAAATAAGTGCCCCAGATATCGCAGCATGTGCTTCTCTACACAAAACTTCTTGAGAACCATTTTGAGCTTGATATATGTCTAGGAGATCTAGAGTACTTTGTTAATGCCCCAAGATGTAAAGTTTCTCCTCATTATTATTTCTGAAAGGACAAGACTACCACATGCCCCATCTTCGATCAAAATTTGAGTTGCCATTTCTTGGGTTTTCAACTCAAAACCCCTTTGGTCTCAATGTGCCATTTTGCAAATTTTTGCCTTGGCCTCTTCCTTTTTTTCAGGTGAAATATTTCTTGACCAAGTCTGAATTCACAGGATTAGGCAGGTTCTTTCAATCCATCTCGGTCAAAATCAGCGTTCCCCCAGAAAAGGCTTGCTTTACCACATAAGGTCCTTCCGAGTTTGGCATTCACTTTCCTCTGAAGTTTTTTTATATGGGAATGATCTTTTTCAATATCAGGTCCCCCTCATGGAATTCTCTAGGGAGGACCTTTTTGTCATAAGCTCACATCGTTCGTTTTTGGTACATCTGACCATGACGAATAGCTTTCAATTTCTGACCATGACGGATAGCTTTCAATTTCTTCTCTTCAATCAAGTTCAACTGATCATATCGAGATTGGATCCATTTTACTTCATCTAATTTCAACTCTGAAAAATCTCAGAGAGAATGACCATTCCATAAACCAACGAGAAAAGCGTTGCCCCAGTGGAAGTCCTGACAGACGTTCGATAAGCATAGAGGGCAAATGGTAACTTCTCATGCCAATCTTTATAAGTATCAGTCATTTTCTCCACGATCTTCTTAATATTCTTATTGGTTGCCTCCACCGCACTATTCATTTTTAGGCGATATAGTGACGAGTTGTGGTGTTTGATCTTGAATTGACTATAGACCTCCTCTATCGTGTTGTTGTTCAAGTTTAACGCATTGTCAGATATAATCCTTTTTGGCATCTTATAGCAACATATGATCTCTTTCTTCAAAAATTTACTGACCGCCGACTTCGTGACATTGGCGTAAGAAGTGACCCCTACCCACCTGGTGAAATAGTCGATAACCACAAAGATAAATTATATGTCCATTGGAAGCTTTTGGTGAGATCGACCCAATGACATCCATGCCTCACATAGAGAAAGGCCATGGAGAAGATATAACATGAAGAGGTGAATGAGGCACATTAATTTTGTCTCCATAAATTTGACACTTATGACATCTCTTGGCATAACTGATACAGTTCCCTTCCATGGTGGGCCATAATATCCAAATCTCATAATTTGACTGGCCATTATGAAACCATTAACATGTGTTCTATATACACCATCATGGACTTCTTCTAAGATTTTCTTAGCCTCAACAACGTCCACACATCTTAGTAGCACCTAATCATTTCTTTTTTTATACAAGATCTCTCCATCTAAGACATAGTCATTGGTCAGTCTTCCCAACTTCCTTTTATCATTCTCGATTGCCTAATCAAGGTATTCACGATTCTTTACATATCATAGTATATCGTAGTACCAAGGGTGATCATCATTTTCCTCCTCATCAATGTTGTAACAATGAGCCGCAGCCTCATAAATACTCATCTGGATAGGTTTTACATATTCTTGTTTGTTCATTTTGACCACGGAAGCTAAAGTAGCTAGGGCATCAGCCATCTGATTTTTATCTTGCAGAAGGTAGCAGAAGGTGATGTCGTCTAACTCTTAATTAACTCCAGGACCAACCTTCTATACTTGGTCAACTTGGGATCTCTTGCCTCTCATTCTCCTTTGAGTTGATAAATTACTAGTATAGAATCCCTATATACCTCCAGTATTTTAATCTTGCATTCTATGGCTGCACAGATACCCATGATGCATGCTTCGTATTCTGTCATATTGTTCGTGCAATCAAAATCTAATTTAGTAGTAAAGGGATAATGATCTCCATTTAGGGATACCAAGACTACCCCAATTCCGTTACCCATAGAGTTTGATGCTCCGTCAAAATTTAGCTTCCAAAGATGACCTTCCTAAGCGTATTCTTCAATGGTTGTAACGTACATCAGATATTCATTCGAGAAATCAAAGTTCAAAGGCTCGTAATCTTCTAAAGCTTTACTGGCTAGAAAATCAGCTATTGCACTCCTTTTTATTGCCCTCTGGTTCACATAGGCTATATCAAATTCAGAAAGCAGAATTTGTCATCGGGCCATCCTTCTATTCAGACCAGTTGACTCCATCATGTACTTTAGAGGGTCCATTTTTTAGATTAGCCAAGTTATATGGTATAACATGTACTGTCTCAGTCTTCAGGTTGCCCAGATTAAGGCGCAACATAACTTCTCAATTGGCGAGTATCTTGCCTTACATTTAGTGAATTTCTTACTGAGGTAGTATATTGCTCTTTCTTTCCATCCTGGCTCATCATGTTGGCAAAGCACGCATATCATAAAATTCTTAAATATTGCCAAGTACAGTATCAGCGGCTTATCTAGGCTAGGTGGAATTAACACTGGGGCATTGGACAAGCAATGTTTTACCTTATCGAAAGTCTTTTTGCATTCTTCATCCCATACACCTGGATTGTGTTTCTTAAGGAGAAGGAATATGGGGTCGCATTTCTCAGTTAATTGTGAAATGAACCAAGCGATGTAATTTAATCTTCATAAGAAACACTGTACCTCGTGGCAGAGGCAACTCCTGTATAGCCTTGACTTTGTCTGGGTCGATTTCGATCCCCTTTTCTCTGACTACAAAACCTAGCAATTTTCCTGACATAGCCCTGGAGGTACATTTTGCTGGATTGAGCTTTAGTTGAAATTTTCTCAACCTTAAGAATAATTTCCTTAGGACTTGTACGTGCTCCTTTTCTGTTCAGGATTTTGCAATCATATTGTCGATGCAAACCTCGATTTCTTTGTACATCATATCATGAAACAAAGTTACCATGGCTTTTTGATATGTCGCTTTCGCATTTTTAATCCGAATGGCATCACTTTTTGGCAAAATGTTCCTCACATGGTTACGAATGTGGTCTTTTTCATATTTTGAGGATGCATATTAATCTGGTTGTATCTGAAGAAGTTATCCATGAAGGAGAACAGTGAATAACTTGCTGTGTTGTCCACTGAGGTGTCGATGTAAGGCAACAAGAAGTTGTCATTTGGGCTGGCTTTATTTAAATCCCTATAGTTTACACATATTCGTACTTTCCCATCTTTCTTAGGGACGTGGACTATATTAGCTATCAACTCTAAGTATTTAACCACTTGTAAGAAACCAACGTCAAATTGTTTCTTGACCTCTTCTTTTATTTTCAACAGGACGTCAGGCCTCATCCTTCGGAGTTTCTGTTGAATTGGCTGGCATTTTTCTTTTATGGGGAGTCAGTGTACCACGATATCAGTACTTAGCCCAGACATGTCTTGATATGACCATGCAAATACATCTTTAAATTCTTAGAGTAACTAAATGAGGTCTCATTTTGTCTTTGCGGTGATGCAAGCTCCGATCTTCACCTCTTTCTTTTATTGTCTGTCTCCTAAACTCACAATTTCTATTGACTTTTTGTGAGGTAGAAATATGTTTCTCCTTTTGTTCTACCATCCTTAACAAATCAAGAGATAGATTACAATCTCGATCATCTTCAAAGTCTTGAGGTTCCTCTAGACATATCTTGCTCAAAAGGAGATTTTGAGTCAGTAACAGCGTCGCTCATATCATGATATTTGTAGACTTGTTATAGGAACAAAGGAAGACCCAAAGAACAAATGAGTTTAAGAATAATTATCTATGTGGTATAAGTATGAATGAAATGGAAAGAATAAAAGAATTTTTGCCAAAATGAGACGCAAAGATGTATTTTATTGAAATAAAAATAATGAACACTCCCGGGGATGTAGGGACAAATTCTTGATAGGTCTTTTTTAGTTCCCTTTCCAAACCCTTAATATTTTCAAAGAATTATAACTCTTTGTTATCCATCAGGATTTATGCTAGAGTTCTAAACTCGACTTACTTTTGGATTTCATGAAACTTATTGTATACAATGAAATGTAATGTTAATGAATGGTAAAGATGCATGCAAAAAGGCATTGATTCTAGTTCAATTCCATTAGAACAACTTTACTAGAAAACAAGTTTCTTTACATAAAAAGGATATATATAAAGCATCGCCTTCACACTTAAAACCTTAACTTTCCCAAGAAACAAAGCTAATTCTAGACCCCGATCCGACTTCGATTCATATTTCAGGCTTTGAACGGCTGGGGACTGCAAGTGGTCAGCCACTTCTCGTACTCAAACCAAAGCTTCGCTTATAACGTGGTCCATATTTCTGACCTGCCCCTTTTATAGGCTGCCACATTTCTCTTGTTTCCTTTTCTCGAACCATATTCGCGTGGACATGTTGTCTTCCACTTTATCAAGAAACCTTTTTTCCATGACAAGCTATCTATTTATCAACTGAATACGAATCAACACCTTTTTTTTAAAAGATAAAATGCAATGCAACCATAGCTGAAACAAAATGAAACAAGTCAGTGCATTTCATACAAGTCTAGAATTCAAAGCAATAAATAATAAATAGAGCACCTAATCAGGTGACCACTAGAGGTTCGGTATGGTTCTACCTAGGGTAGGCTTTTAGGGCTCATTATATGCGGTTCAGTTCTAAAGTAAGGGTACCTAAACCAACAGATTCCTCGATCTTTGCCCATTATAAGTTTATAAGGACCGAGTTCAGTTCAAGGGAATACATTTCCCTATGGCTATATAGAGATAAAAATCTCACGAAGACATAGGTAAGGATGTATCCCAAAAGCGATCCACTATCCTATACGAAGGTGAAAACCTCATGCAGGAATAGTTCCACACTCCCACTTAAGAAAGGCAAAATCGAATGGTTATGCAATGCAATATGTGGAAATATACCAAGAGACTCGAACCTATAGAGCAAACGTATCATTGTGTAACAAAATGATGAAGACCACAAAAATGAAGGATGAAATGCAATGAATGGAGCATAAATTTAAATCAAATTATCAATTTTCGAAAAAAAAGACCAAAAGTAATCAACTCGCGGCTTGACTCTCTTATTTTATTCCTAGTGGAGTCACCAAGCTGTCAAAAACTTTTTTTTTTAATCGACTTTTTATTTTAAAATGAAAATGAGAGTTGCCACCAAGCACTTTTAGGAGGTGTGATCGGGTCACCTCGTAATTTGATCGTTCTAATAAGGGGATTGATTGATTAAAACAATATTTTTCAATCTACAAAAATCCAAAAAATGGGTTTGGGGGTTGGTTACACATGAGGAAGGATTAACACCCTCGTTACGCCCAAAATTGGTACCTAATTGATTACTTGATGTCTTTAGTGTCGAAAATTAAAAATTTGAAGAGATTTTAAAATACGATCCTTTATTAAGACATTACTTAACTAAATTAATTTTCACGAAAATGGGCTTATTTCAATTTAATGAAAAAGAAAGGATCATGTCCCGTAAGTTAGGACACAATGCCTTAGATCATTGAGAACAAAAATGAACGCCATTTAATCATAACTTAAATCCTGTTTTTATTTTATTTTAAAGTAAATATTTGAATATCTTAGTTTTAGAAAGAAGTCATATTTCGTAAGTTAAGACCACGACTTTTCTAATTCCAAAATAATGAACATTACTTTGATTTAAAAAATTTCCTTTTTTGTGCATCGTGCAAAGACGAATGCAATATTTAAAAAAATGTGTATTTAGCTTATTCGAGCATAGTATAAAAACGGGTAAGTACATTTAAACACAACTGGTGGGATTGTTATAAAAAAATAAAATAAAAAGGGAAACGTATAAAAATGAAACGATGATGGACGAAAAAAAATAAAAATACTATACTAGTAAACGACGAGGATATAATTATAATAACAAAACACCAATTAACAATGACGTGTGTGTTTTGGGTTAGGATTTTTTATTTGGGCCAATGAACTGTTTTTTTAGTGGACTTTATTATTTTGTTTTATTTATTATTATTTTATTTTGGGCAATTGACGCCTACATGAAACAAAGGAAGACTCGTACAATTGGAAATTAAATCCCCACCACTGGCATTATGCTAAAAAGCTACTGAGCATCAGGATACGCCTCGATGATGGAAAACAATGCAGGGATGTTAATGATTTTGTAGTGAGAAAAGCCTCCTCCTTCCAAGATTTTCTTCCATTCCGCCTCTGTTCTCTCCTTACCATTGGTATGTGCAATCATTACGAGGTCCATCACAAATCCAAGGTCATCAAACACTCCACTTCCATCTTCTTTCAAAATTATTTCAACAAGTATCACTTTTCCATTCTCTCTTGGTATTGCTTTCTTACAATTCCTTAATATTTTTATGCATTCCTCGTCAGTCCAATCATGCAATATCCACTGCAAATAAAAAACATTCAAAAAATTAGTAGTTATTTTCTTATAATTAATATTACTTAAAATATGTTGTTAACCATTCTAAATAGTGCTGAAACTTAATTAAAATTTCATGGCATGATATTAATCTTCTATTACTATTAAGTTGATTCTGGTAACCAACGAAAACATATGATTTGCAACCTAAAAGTCATTATCTTAACATTTTCTCCGTTACTTAATTTTTTTAATTAAAAATCACCAAAAAAAAAAAAACCCTAATGGATATAGCATTATATTTACCCCTATTTTATGGAACTTTCCTCACCTTGTGGCCTCCTGTCATGTCTGGTTTCTTTTTTTTATTAAACAAAATTATCTTCTTTATTTAAATCTTTCAAGTAATCGAAATTTGTCCCTGTAAATTTATAATCTCTCACTGTAAACTCGTTAGATATACTTTCTTTATAACCTTTTGATGTAATTACACTAGTATCATTAAAGCTCCTATAGTAGCACCGACTATAAAAAAATGTAATTTTATTATCTTAATAGTATATAATTTTTTTTATAATTTTTAAGGGATTAAATTAAAATTTTATTTTTAGGAGGTCAAAATATAATTTTATCTTTACTAATTTAAAATTTTAAAAAATTTAAAGGGCCAAAATAGAAAATTTTCTATTTTAGGTGGATCAGGTCCCTACTAGCCCCCTAGCTACAACCCCATATGATAGGGTACGATTGCATTTTACCCCCGGGTAAATTATTTTTTGTATATTAGATCAAAGAGCAAATTAGTCCTCTTTGTTAAAATTTTAATCTATTTGTACTGTTAAAAACTGATATAGTTGACAAAATAACCAGACAGTGATATGTTATGTGCCATGTGTACGTGATGCTAACATACAGTGACCAATTTTTAGCAATAAAAATGGATAAAATGTTTAACAAAATAACCAATTTGCTCTTTAATCTAATATACAATGACTAATTTACCTATTTTGTGAGTAGAGAGGAAAAAAATACAATCTGACTCCTATTATAAGGATCTTTATGGTACTTCTTCCTATTTAAGATAGTCAATACAAATAGGTTTTTTCAGTCTAAAAAATTAATTGGTTTAAACATCAAACATATCTATATCTATACTACAGTCAACATTCTCTATAACAACCCTATTTTTCCATCAAGATTTTGTTTGTTATAGAGAAGTGGTTGTTATATACTTATAACATGCTTATAACATGTTATTGTAAAAATATAATTGTTGTAAACTTACAATAGAATTCATATAATGAATTTCTATCAAATTAAAAAAGTGAGAATTATATTAAAAAAGGAAAGCGAGGATCAAATCAACAAAAATTAAAAGATGTATAGCTAATGCATGCATTATTATTTTTATGCACCTTTTATTTTAGATTCTTCCACATGATTAATTATGAAGTTCATCAATTAACAAGTTCAATTAATTAATATGAGCTATCAATTTAAATTAATTAATTTATCATGAGATATTAAATTCACCTAATTGATTTATAAGTTTATGATGTTCCAAATTAATAGTAGAATATTTAATTAATTAGGAAACTTAACAGTTTATTGAATTGATATATTTAATTCCACTCATTAAATATTATTTTCATTTAATGAAATATGATTAATAAATTTTTCATGTGAAATTTAAACATTTTATTAAAATAATAATTTAGTTAAGATCTTTTTTGTTTAATGAATTATAATCAATAAACTTATTTATATGAAATAGATATAATTGTACTTAAAATTTTAGGCAATATGTTGTTATAAAAAAACTAGTTTAATAGAAAATGCTCTTCTAAGTGTGATTGTTGCTGTTATAGAGATTCAAATAAAATATGAAAATCTATTTTGATAAAAACTTGAACATTATAGTAAATTGTTGTTATAGCGGTCAACTTCATGCCACCTATAACCTTTTTTTTCTACAATTTATATACTATTTTAGATATTTTTATTTTAAAATTTTGTATTTTAGAGTGCCGGAGTGTCATGTAATTTATTTAATCCGACTTCTTTTTATTAATTTTTATTTTTAAAAAAGTATTTAAATTAAGACATCGGAGTATGGTAACTCGCTGCTAGTTTTGGTATTTATTTTTTAGTTGTTTAGGAAAAATATTAAAAATGTTATTTTATTATTTAATTATAAATTTTATATTTTTGTAATATTCCTGTAAAATAATTATATTTTATTTATTATTTATTTATTTTAATTTTAATTTTAAATTATTTATTTAAAGTTGTTGATTTGCATGTTTATTTGTAAATCCATACTTAATCCACTATATTTCTCTATTTTTAAAATTATATTTTTAACAAATTATGATGTAAGTTTAATTTTATTGGTGTTGAGAGTAACATTTAAGTAAAGTTATTTTTTAAAGTATAAAGATAAAAAATTTATGTGGTCTATAGTATAAAAATCTCTATGGTATTTTAACTAGAATTAGACTACTTTGATTTTTATACCTTGAATCGTGTATTTTCACTCTCACAATTACAAGAGATAAAAACAATAATCGTGTTTCCGCAGTTACAATATTTGTAAAAATTTTCTTGATGCTATACTTTATGCAAAACGAATTTAAATTCATGATTTAAGGAAGTACCTTCATAATGATTGCATCAGCATTTGGAATGGCGTCATGAAATACGTCACCACCAATATGGGAGACCCCATTGTATGTTGGTGCCGTCGAGATGACATGCGGCAAATCAAAGTTAACACCTTTGATGTGTGGATATGCTTTGACGATCTCTGATATTAAGCCTCCAATCCCACCTCCGACATCAACCAACGATCCAATGGAGCTCAACCCTTGTTTGTAACTCGACAGGATTACACTAGTGATGACCTTGGATGAACAAGCCAGGCCATCATTAAAAAGCTTGTTCAAATCAGGATCCTTTGAAGCTAAATCCCATAGCTCACACCCATAAGCTTTCTTGAAGGCAATGCCACCTTCTTTCACGCATTGGCTGAAGTAGTGCCAAGGAGCCATTTGCCATGGATGGGTATTCATTAATACCATGGGCGCCAGGGTTTGCTCTGAATCATGTAGAAGCCATCTCGATGAGTGAGTTAGGTCATACAAGAGATCTCCACTGTCTGAAGGATGGTGGACGGTGAAAATCTTTCTACGAATGAGCAATCTCATTATGCGAGCAAGGGTGGTGATGTCAGGTGAAGTAAGGCCACCATTAATGCGTGAAGCTATTTGCGACAAAGTGACGGGGCCACCATTAGAGTGTATTATGTCAGCTATGCGGAGCTCCACGGCAGACTTAAGCGCCATGGAATCTACGAAGCTGTACATGTAACGCCATATCTCTGCTTGCCCTTGTAGCATTGCTTCATCTAGTTCTATTCTTTCCATTGCGTTCGGCCTTTCTCCTAGTTTTCGTGAGATCTCATTTTTCCTAATAATCAGTAAGTAATTTATAATAAAGCGGAGAGGAAGAAAATTGGAGGATTTTTATTATTCAAATATTTGTAGAATAAGATAAAACTTTCCGTTTTTTAATCAAAGTCCCTATTCTCAAAATTTTCTTTTTCTCCCTAATCAAGTCTTCTTCGTATGTTTTATGTTTGGACTATCAACAGTTTGTGTCAGACGTGCTTATTGATTCCTGTTTGTTCTTTTTCTTTCTGTCGGCTTTATTATATATTACTTATTTCTAAGAAAGATGAGTTCGAGAAAAATCAAGGATGATCTCATGGTTGAATTCAATTTTTGTTTTTGAACTCTTTTTATTAGAATTGTTTTATTTTTAAGTAATTAGTTTTCTATCCCATGTGTTTTATAAAATTATTATTATTTAAATAACTACATATTAATTAAAATTATTAATGAAATAATTTTTAAAAGATATAAACAACTTAAAATATATATTTAAGTTTTTAAAAGATAATATTTTTTAATATTATGCATATGATTTATAATTTAATTATAGAAAAATTCAAAGATAAAATTATTACAATATATATAATTGATGATTCAAAAAAAAGTAAAAATATATATTATATAGATAATTTTAATTTAATTGTCAACAATCTTTTAGCTTAATGACACACTACAGGAAATTAGGACTTTAGAGGCGTTTTTAGTGGCATTTGGACCAAAAACGCCGCAAAGGTTTTACATTAGTGGCGCTAGTGGAAAAATCCTGCAATAAATAAAGCAATAGCTGCATTTATGAGAAAAACACTACAAAAGGTGAGCAATAATGGCGTTTTTGGTCCAAACGCCGCGAATATGTATTATTTTTTGCAAAACAGCGCCATTTTGTTAGCTCAAAATGCCTTGGTCTTTTTCTCAAAATCAGTTCCCCTTCCCCAAAATCCCTAAGTAATTTCCCCAGAACCTTTCTCTTTCCCATTTCCCTCAAATCAGTTCCCCCTCCTCGAAATCCCTAATTTCACCCGAAATCCCTATCTTTTTTTCCCCCATTTTCCCCCAAATCAGTTCTCCCCTTCCCCAAAATCCCTAACATTTTCCCAATTCCCTTTATTATTTCCCCAACTTTTTCCCCAAATCAGTTCCCCCTCCCTAAAATCCCTAACTCTTTTCCCCAACGTTTGTTGCATCACCGCCGACAGCCCTCTGCGTCACTGTCGGTAGCCCTTTGCATTGCCATCTGCAGTCCTTTGCTACATCTCCGTCGGCAGCCCTCTGCTGCTTTGCCTTGTAAGTTTCATTCTTTTTTCATTTTGTTTGATTGTTTTTTTTTTAATTTTTAAGTGAGTAAAACTATATTTTGTTTGATTAGTACCCATATTATCTATTTAAAAAACTTGTGCAAGAGTAGACTTAATATGGATGGTTTTCTCTTGGTGATTCGATAAGTACTATTGCTGATTTCGATTGTTGTTTTTTTTTTTGTCAAAAAGGGAACTAAAACGCATTAATAAAATCAAACTAGTGTTCGAAACATAATTCTCCTCTGCTTATTATCAACCAGCAAGGGATTTAAAAAACTAAGAAGGGTACTGCAAATACATTAAAAAGTTCTAAAAATAACCTATGTCCGAGAGAGACAAATATTGAAAATTGCTTCCTAATCATGCTAAGGTTGTAGTACATTTGTTTCCTTCCCAAAAGAATGAAGCTAAAATATATTAATTGTAACAGACCGTTTTCAGTGAAATCGGAACAATGGTTTCGGGACCACAAATCTGAGTCCATAAGAAAAATTATTTTATGGTCTATAGGAATATCGTATAAAAATTTTGTTAAGAAAATTTTACCGATTACATGTCTAATTTGATAAAGGACCAAATTATATAAAATGCAAAAATTAAGTTCTAGTAGATATAAGAATCAAATAGCTATGAAATTGAAAATTTAAGGTCCTTATATGGCAAATAGACCATTAAGAGGAGTTAGTAGATAAGTATGATTGATTCATCCATGGAAAATTAATTAAAGAAAATGACTAAATTGGAAAGTAAAATAATAAAAGATGATAAATGATTAAATAACAAAATATCATCTAATTTCATCATCTTTCCCAAATTAAAAACATGGAAACCCTAACCATGGAAGGCTAAGATCAAGCCAACTTATTTGGCTCAATTAGGTATGTTTTCTTGTCCTCTTTTTAGTGATATTCATATTTCCGAGATCGTAATAGCTTAATCTAGCTATCTCGGGGATTAATTTGCAAAGTTATCAAAGTACTGGGGTTTTTCCATGGATGAATATGCATGAATTATGAAATTTATGGTAGAAAATGAAAGGTTGTTGATAGATAAACAACTTTTGTAAAGTGAATTTTGATGAAATTGTGATTTAGGGACTAAATTGTAAAGATGTAAAATTCATGGAAAAATTCTAAATTTTATGAAATACATGGGCTGCTATTATGATATGTAAAAATTGGCTAGGCTTGGAATAAGGATTTTAAATTGCATGAATTTCATTTCCCGAGCCTAGGGATGAAATTAAAATTAATTAAAAGTATAGGGGCAAAATGGTAATTTTGCCTAAGATGTGAATTGGGTTGACTTGAGTATGAATTGTTTTAAATTGAGTTAAATTTACTCGTATAGACCGAATAGATCAAATACGGAAGAGGAAAGGAAAAAGTATTGGATTAGTAGATTACAATTCACGAACACTTGTCAAGGTAAGTTCGTGTAACTAAATTGTGTGTTTATATGTTTAAATATGTATGTGAAATGTATAATTTTCATGTATAAGTATTGATAACATATCTAAATATATCTGAGAAGTATTAAGTCCTGTTTGAATAAATGAAATTCGATGGATACAGAGTTCCCGTATTAGTTGTGGTCCTGCATGTGTTGCGAACACACCACAGCTCGAAAGAGCATCCCGTTATTAGCCCTCTCGAGCTTCCCGTTATATGGTTCTTATGATCTTCATGTTAATAGCTCTTCGGAGCATCCCGATTGTTTGAGATTTTGCATGTGTTGTAGGCACACCACAGCTCTTATGAACGTCCGGATATATGGCTCTTTGTGAGCTTCCTTATTAATGGCTCTCCAGAGCTTCCTGATATGGCTCGCTTGAACTTCTCGATATATGACTATCTAGAGCTTCCCATTAATAGCTCTTCAGAGCTACCCGTTATTGGCTCGTATAAGCTTCCCGACTATGGATTTTATGAGCTTCATGTTATGCAGCCTGGACAAGCTTCCCGTTACATGGCTCACATGAGCTTCCTGTTATATGGCCCGAGAGAGGGCATCCCAATTATGTGCTTAAATAAGCAGTCTCGAATATGAATTGACGGACTACAAATTCATACACTTCGTGTGTATTACCGTGTATCCATCAATATTTCAATTGGTTCAACGGACAAAGTTCTGATATAAATTAAGGTGAATTCTGAATGAGATATTACATGTATACACCTGAAAACACATGGAAATTTGATATTTGATGAGTTCATCCCTGATTTTTGATTTTCACATTAAATACATAACTAACAAGTTGATGAAGTTGTGTGTTTAGGCTATTAGCCAAATTGCTTGGATGCATTTTGTATGCTTACCTTAAATGTAAATGAATGGTAAGTTTATTTCCTGTTATATGAACTTACTAAGCATTAAATGCTTACACTGTTTTATTTCTTCTGTTTTATAGTACTCGGAAGCTCGTAAAGGTTGGAACTTGGTCGAAGTGACATCGCACAATTCCTCGAACTTCTGGGTATATATAGCAAGTAATTTTGGTTATAATGGCATGTATAGGTTAAATTGGCCAATGATGGCATGTAAATGTTTGGTTGGAACTAGCCATTGGTATGGCTTGTGTTTAGTATATTTTGTTATGTATATACATGGTATTAGCATGTTTGATATGTGCGCTTGAAATGGTTAAATGATGGAAATCATATGGATGATTGGATTGAGCTAGCATAGTTAGTAAAACATGAAAATAGGTGAATTGGATCAATTAGGTAAGTTTGAAATCATGAACACATGTAATGATATGTCATGTATAAAACTTGATTTTGGCTAGATTTGAATGTTTTGTGTTGGCTTCGAAATGTGTTAAAATGTCATTATAGGTGGAAGACAAATTGGGTGAGAAATGTGGTCTTATAAGTGGCCTATTTTCATCCACACGGGCAGAGACACAGGCTTGTGTTTCAGCCATGTGTGACACACGGCCTAGCCCACGAGCGTATGAATTGGTTGTGTGTCCCCTGCATTTTAAAAGTTCAAAAACAGAATGCTCAAGATGTGTGACCCAAGTCATAGAGTTACACGGGTATGGACACGGGCTGGGACATGGCCGTGTGCCCTATTTCTAATGCCCACACGGCCTGAGACACGAGCGTGTCACATAGCCATGTGAGCCACACGGCTTGACCACACGAGCATGTGTCCTCTGTACCTTAGAAAAATTTTGAGATTTTACGAAAAATTTTCTGAGTACCTGGTTTAGTCCTGACTTGTTTCTAATGTGTGTTTTAGGCCTCGATGGCTCATATAAGGGACTTTATGAATAAATTCTGATATGAATGTTAAATAATATGAAATGTCCATATTTGTTATGTATATTTCGAAAATGCTCTGTAACCCTGCTCCGACAACGGATATGGGTTAGGGGTGTTACATTAATATAATCAAAGTACTATTTGAAACATAGTTGATTTTATTGATTGTGTGATTGCACACTTTGGATTAAGTATATTGAGGGGCGAATCATTGCATTAAGCCATTTTTGGTATTGTTTCTTTTTTCTTGAGTAGAGGCTCGAAAGCTTACTGTAGTACAAATCAACTGATTCCCCCCTCTGCGTAGGAATATAGTAGAGTATGGTCCTTTTTATTGAACAACCCATATTTTTACCTTCTATCTTCTCTACATGTTCTCCACAGTACTGCAATGTTCAATTTTGTATCAACTATCAATGTTTGTATGTGGTCATGTAGGGCAGGTTCTAACAAATGCTTAAAAAAAAAAAAAGCAAGGAAACGATCATGGATTTGGGGTTGATTTTATTTGGACTTGTAAATTCTTAAAATCCATGATGTGTGCATTTGGAATGTATGGGGTATATATAATCTCTTGTTTTGGTAAAGTAGTGAAAAAAAAAACTTTAAGATTCATCAATTAGTTCATGTAGGACTTTTGTTTGCCCTGCAAATCAAACTTTGGATGTTCATTTGTGATTTATTATATATATGTCTGTTGATTGTTGGAAATGCCGGAAAAGTTGAAAGTAAAAATAGCGCAAAGCTAGAAATTCTCTCAAGCATATGAGAATTGTTGTGTTCTGTAAAATTGGGCTTATGAACTGAAGATGTTAATTACTTTATTTTCATTGTTTGCAAGTGTAATTTTATCATTAACAATGTTATAGAAAAATTTTTGTTATTGACTCGGAGAAGGGAAAAATACGTAGTAGTTGTTGCAGTTCGCTTTGTTCGCACCTCGTAAATTTGCAATTTATAGTCCTTTATTTTTCATTTATTTTATTATTTTTGCAATTATGGAGTTTCTTTTTATTCTTCCTGTAGCATCTCAAAAATTTTGGGCGTGCTTTGCTCACTACAACACTAGTTGCTGGAATCGACTCTAACATCCAATTTACAATTTCTAAGAGGTATGCATATTTAATTTGCTAAATTTAAATTGCACATAATATCATTAAATTATTATCACTTGCTTCCTAGGGTTCAGCAATTATTGGGTCTTAGCTAGCTTCTTTAATTTCCCATTATGGTGTTAGATGAACACAAAGCTTCTCTGGGTTTCTTCCACGTTTTGCAATCATATTCCTTCCATTTTGATGGCTGCTTTTTCAATTTTTTTTTTCTATTGATTACAATTAAATGTAATGGCTGCTTTTGAAAAAAATCAATATTTAATTAATCAAGCATTTAATTAATGGCTGCTTTTTCATTTTTTATTCTATAGTAGGAAGTTTTTCTACTGAGATTTGTTATAATTTGACTTGGAAAATTACACATAAATTTCTTTAACATAGTGAATGATTATTAATATTGTTTGCATTTGCAATGTCCAATGCGGAGCCCTTTTTTTTTTTTTTTTTTTTTTTTTTTTGATTTTTTATGTTAAGAATGAAGTAAACAATTTGTATTCCTCTTCTTCCACTGTATATACATTAAACTTCAATATATAGATTCATGAAAAATAATAAAGGTAAAATTGTGAAAAACCATAGGCTTACTACTAGATAAAATATCTGATTTATTTGTAATTGCTATGAAGTTTTGGAGTCCTCCATCTAAATCACTGAACTCCTTGCTTTTTATCAAGCAATGCATTTGGATTTTGGAAAATAGAATAAAAAAAAAAAAACATCAGTAACTAATCAGTGCAAGTGATGATCATGCTTGTTATGAAACATAAGGCCTCAGATATATATTCCCATTTTTTAAATAAAAAAGCATGCGTGAATAAATTAACGCAATTTAATTTAGGACATGAATTGTTCCCCTTACTGAGGCCCAATTGAAATGATAACCACAAATACAAGTGTGGAAACCATTTTTGAAGTCGATTTTTTATTTTAAAAAATGAAAAATAGGAGTCGCCACTAATCACTTTTAGGAGGTGTGATTAGGTCATCTCGTAATTTAATCATTTTAATAAGAGGTTTGATTTATTAAAACAATGTTTTTCGGTAGAAAACGGGTTCGGGAGTCAGTTACGTGCGAGAAAGGATTAGCACCCTCATTACGCCCAAAATTGGTACCTAATTGATTACTTGATGTCTTTAGTGTCGAAAATTGAAAATTTGAAGAGATTTTAAAATACGATCTTTTATTAAGATATTACTTAACTAAATTAATTTTCACGAAAATGGGCTTATTTTAAGTTAATCGAGAAGAAAGGATCATATCCCGTAAGTTAGGACACAATGCCTTAGATCCTCGAGAACAAAAATGAATGCCATTTAATCATCACTTAAATCCCGTTCTTATTTTATTTTAAAGTAAATATTTGACTATCTCGGTTTTAGAAAAAAGCCATATTCCGTAAGTTAAGAACACGGCTTTTCTAATTCCAAAATAACGAACATTACTTTGATTTAAAAAGTTTCTTTTTTTTTTTGCCTCGTACAAAGACGAATGCAATATTTAAAGTAATGTGTATTTAGCTTATTCGGGCATAATATAAAAATGGGTAAGTACATTTAAACACAACTCGTGACATTGTTATAACAAAAAAAAATAAAAAAGGAAGTGTATAAAAATGAAACAATGATGTACAAAAAAATAAAAATATCATACTAGTAAATGAAGATGATATAATTATAATAATAAAACACCAATTAACAATGGCAATAATCATATTATAATTACTAATTTTAATACTAATTAAATAATAATATAAATAATAACAATAATAATAACAAAATGTGCAAAATAAAAATATAAAGAACACTATAAGTTTTAAATACAAAAAGAATAAAGGAATCAATGAATAAATAAATACACAAATAAATAAATAAAAACTTTCATGAAAAATTGAAATTAAATAAACCAAGGAGTGAATCAGAATGAAAACAAAGTTAAAAGTATAAATTGTGATAAAATAAGTAAATAAAGACTAAAATGAAAAGCGCAAAAATATACAAGGATTAAATGCGAAATTATCCCAACCACCAGGACACGCGCCCTTTTTTTAGGAGATCAGTGAACCGAGGACTTAATTGAAAACAAGATAAAATTGAATGGCGAAATTTCTAAAAAAAAAAAGAATAGTGAAATTAGGATTAAATTAAAACAACTCAAAAGCGGAAGGACTAAAGTTGTAAATAACCCCTTTTAGCAAAAACACGCAGATCCAACTGGGTCGGGTCGGCTCAGAATGGTTCGGGACCAAAACGACGCCGTTTTGAGGGCTTATATAAGTAGAAAAAAAAAATCAAAAATTTCATTTCAAACCCCAGTTTTAAAAAAAAATCTGAAATCCCCTTTTTGTCTCTCCAAGCTTCCCACCTCCGCCCAAGTCAAGAGCCTCACGCGCGACGGCCACCAGTCGTCGACGACGGCTCTGCCGTTCCCGGTGGCCGGGAAACCTGAAAGACCCTTTTTTTCGGCCCTCTTTTTGAATAGAACCCAGATCTGAGGTTTAAATCCCCAGAAATCTAACCGACTCTCGGCCGAGGGAAAAGAAACCGAAAGGTTTCGCCTTTCTCCAATGAGGCCTTCGCCGGAACCATAAAGGGTTCCCAGGCTCCTCAAATCAGTGGAAAAGGGTCGACGATGGCGGCGGCGACGATGTATCTCAAGTGAGATTTTATTTTACTTTATTATATGTATTATAATAATAATAACAGATTCGAAAAAGAAAAATAATAAAAAAAATCATCTTTTGACGTTTTTCGATTTTGTATTTCGATTGCCTTTTTTCGTATTTGATTTCTGTTTTTTCAAAAAGGACCACCTTTTTTATCGGCTTTCGTGTTTTTTATAGCCGATTACACTATTATTTTTGTCTATTTTTCTACTATTCTTGCTGCCATTGCGTGTTTTCTGTTCTTGCTTTTCCGTATTTGCAGGTGTCTTTGGAGTCAACGGCGAAAGAGGCATTGACGGTGGTAGAACTTGAGGCTGAGCGTGCTGACGTGGCACGAGGAGCGGCGCAAGGGGCACTAGGATTTCTGGTTTTTTTCTTAAAACAATTTAGGTTGTGGGCCACTAGGCCATTAGGGTTTTTTTATTTTTTGGGCCATTTGGGTTTGTAAGTTTGGGCCTGATTTAGTTTTTTTTGTAAATGGATTTGGACTCTTATTATTTTTATTTTTATTTTGGTTTGGTTTCTATTTGGTTGGGCTCGGGAAAAATTGGGCTTCTACGATATATGACTCTTCATAAGCTTCTCGATTAAAGGCTCTTTATGAGCTTCCTTATTAATGACTCTCCGGAGCTTCCCGATATGGCTCGCTTGAATTTCTCGATATATGGCTATCTGGAGCTTCCCGTTAATGGCTATTTGGAGCTACCCATTATTAGTTTGCATGAGCTTCCCAACTATGGCTTTTATGAGCTTCCTGTTATGCAGCCCGGGTAAGCTTCCGGTTACATGGCTCACATGAGCTTCCCATTATATGGCTCGAGAGAAGGCTTCCCAATTATGTGCTTAAATGAGCACTCCTGAATATGAATTGACGGATTACAGATTCATACACTTCATGTGTATTGCCGTGGAAAACTGTCATTGTAAGTGGAAGAGAAATTGGGTGAGAAATGTGGCCTTATAAGTGGCCTATTTTCATCCACACGGCCTAGCCAACTGGCGTGTGAATTGGCTGTGTGTCCCCTGCATCTTAAAAATTCAAAAAACAGAATGCTCAGGACGTGTGACCCAAGTCAAAGAGTTACACGGGTATGGACACGGGCTAACACATGGCCGTGTGCCCAATTTCGAATGCCCACACGGCCTGGTACATGAGCGTGTCACATAGCCATGTGAGCCACACGGCTTGACCGCACGAGCGTGTGTCCTCATTTGAGATTTTACAAAAAATTCTCTGAGTTCCCAGTTTAGTCCTGACTTGTTTCTAATGTATGTTTTGGGCCTCGATGGCTCATATAAGGGACTTTATGAATAATTTTTGACATGAATGTTAAATAATATGAAATGTCCGTATTTGTTCTGTATATTCCGGTGATGCTCCGTAACCCTGTTCTGACGATAGATATGGGTTAGGGGTGTTACATTAATAAAATCAAAGTACTATTTGAAACATAGTTGATTTTATTGATTGTGTGATTGCACACTTTAAATTAAGTATACTGAGGGGTGAGTCACTACATTAAGCCATTTTTGGTATTGTTTCTTTTTTCTTGAGTAGAGGCTCGAAAGCTTACTATAGTACAAATCAACTGATTCCCCCCTCTGCGTAGGAATATAGTAGAGTATGGTCCTTTTTATTGAACAACCCATATTTTTACCTTCTATCTTCTCTACATGTTCTCCACAGTACTGCAATGTTCAATTTTGTATCAACTATCAATGTTTGTATGTGGTCATGTAGGGCAGGTTCTAACAAATGCTCAACAAAAAAAAAAAAAAAGAAGCAAGGAAACGATCATGGATTTGGGGTTGATTTTATTTGGTCTTGTAAATTCTTAAAATCCATGATGTGTGCATTTGGAATGTATGGGGTATATATAATCTCTTGTTTTGGTAAAGTAGTGAACAAAAAAAAAACTTTAAGATTCAGCAATTAGTTCATGTATGTAACAGCCCTAGCCCGTATCCATCGTCAGATTAGGGTTACGAAGCATTACAGAATAAGACATCTATCACAAATTCATTCCATAGCCGAATGTATCTAATTAACACCATCGATACAAACAAATTTATTCATAACTTATTGACTAAACCCAACCTTATACCTATTTATCCAATCCAAATCTTTATATCATCAAAAACCAAATTACATCATATAAGTACATACACTTACTAAAACTTATTACACATAAATTACACGTAACCACAACCAAAATGTCTATATGTATACATTCGGTTTAGTCCACTTCTTAATAAGTCATTCCATCATACAAAACATATCAAATATACATATATAAATCACATAACCAAGTTCAACATATCTAACTTAAAAACATATCACATACTTACTTATCATGAACATATACCATAATCAAATATGCATAAATAGAAACTCATTTTTCAACGACCATTATCAACCATAAACTCAGAACCCAAATCAATCAAAAGAAGATAAGCTATTTTCGCATGGCCATTATTTACATACAAAGCACCGAATTCCTAATCCACTTTTACTATGCTATACATGCCATATATTAAAATTTTCAACTTAGTAAAATACCAAAGGAAACTGTCGATAGTGTGAGTAGTCTTGCTGACGATCCACGAGCTCATAACGTATATCCAAATCTATAAATAGAAGTAAACAAGAATACACACAGAGTAAGCTATTTAAGCTTAGTAAGTCATAAGCAAATATATATATACCAACTATTTTATATTAACACTAAGTTAACAAAGCCAAATATACATGTTCTCAAATACAAGGTTATCATTTAAATCTTTCCTGCACATATCATATGGCTAATTGTACAAATACACATGAACTTATATAAATCTCACTATTAAAAATCACATATACCCGATTTGGTCGAATATACACAATCACATATACATTCACATTTTTCACATTTGTAACTTTAACATTTATATAATCAATTCAACAACTGACTTACCTTATTTTCACATATACAAGAGCATTTTATCAACTTACTTGCTCGACAAACATTGCATATGCACTTACCAATTTGGCCGAATATAAAAGACACATATATGCTCATATCTAAAATCAATTCCATAATGTCATACTATTCATTTATAAGGCCGAATACACTTACTAAAATTTACATATATTCCTCATCATTAAAAATCTATTGAAGCATACACTTATAATAAATCACCTGCAGAAAGCTGCTAGGCATAAAGCACAAACACACACCCAAGCACTATGCCCGCTAGACCCGAGGTCCGATATTCAATCCCAAAGAATAAGCACGCTGAGGCATAAAGCTCGATATTATCCACCGGCACAAAGCCCGCTAGACCCACGATGCGATATTTATTCACCTAATAAGCACAAGCACGCTGAGCACGGCCCGATTAATTTCACCAGCTCAAAGCTTGCTAGGCCTAAAGCCCGAATAACGATACTATAAAGCTGTCACCCACACATTTCATATATCGAAACTTTTATATACTTCATAATCTTTGTATGGATTTTCTAACATCATATCTCAATCGAATCAAACTCAAGTATATTAAAGTCTATATTTACTCACATTCTGCTACTCCAAATTAATGCTATAAAATTTCCAAATCGATATATACTAAATTATATACATAATTTACAATGTTTTATTGCTTAAAGACTTACCTCGGACGTCAACGGTCGGTAAAATCAACTAATTGACTACTTTCGTTTTTCGCTGGTCCAGATCTGATTTATTTGGTTCTTGATCTAAACATATTCAAATTAAGCTTGTTTAAATACCATTCCATTCAATTTAGTATAAAAACACATAAATAGAAAACTTACAATTTTTCCCCTAACATTTCACACTTTTTACAATTTAATCCTTTTTGCACAAAACACAAAATACACAAAATTTCACATTACCCATGCTTGGCCGAATATTACCTATGTTCATAAAAGTCCATACAATTCATTTATTTCACATTTTAGTCCCTCAAAAATTTATTTTTGTAATTTAGTCCAAATTATTCAAATTCATCAAAAATTTAAAGACAAAACATGTTAATCTAACACATATATTTCATATTTCATCATCAAACAACAAAAATAACAAGCTATCATCAATGGCTCAACTCAAAATATTCATCAAAATCAAAAATTGAAGCATGGGTTTTGTACATCTCATAGCAACGATCTCAAAAACGTAAAAATTATCAAAAACTGAGCTTAATACGTACCTTAATTAAGTCCAACAATGGCCGAACGCCCTAACATCTTTTCTCTTTTCTTTTTGTTTTTACTTTCGGCCATGGAAACAAATAATAACTTTGGGTTTTTAATTTTTATGATAAGTTATTATAATATATAACATTATATTATAATAATATAAATTTTAATTATAATAAATAACATATAAAACATATCAAAATGGCATGTGCCGTCCATTACCTTTGAAAAATGGGCTATTTGCCCTTTAAGGACTCCATATTAAAAAGCCACTATCAACTAAGCACTTACACTATAGTTTGTAACTTTTACCTTTTACGCGATTAAGTCCTTTTATTAAATCAAATACCTAAACGGCGAAATTAAGTCACGAAAAATTAAAACCAACAAATTCACACACAAAATAATTTTAAAATATTTTTCAGACTCAGATTTGTGGTCCTGAAACCACTATTCCGATTAGGGTTAAAATCGGGCTGTTACAACTCTCCCCCCCCTTAAGGATTTTCGTCCCTGAAAATCTTACCGGTGAATAGGTTTGGATAACACTCTTTGATCTTATACAACCCAATAAATCTCAGACTCAACTTGCCTTTACTACCGAATCTGAGTACTTTCTTCCATGGTGAAACTTTCAGAAACACTTGATCTCCGATCTGAAATTAAATATCTTTACGTTTCAAATATGCATATAACTTTTGACGATCTGATGCAGCTTTCAAGCTATCACGGATCACTATCACTTTCTGTTCTATTTCTTTGATTGAGTCAACCTCGTGTATCTTACTTTCACTGAGTTCGGTCCAATACAATGGTATACGACATTTACGACTGTACAAAGCCTCGTAGGGTGCCATTTTGATACTAATTTGAAAGCTACTATTATGACCAAATTCAATCAAAGGTAAACTAGATTTAATTATTCTATCCACAATAACCCAGATTACATCTTTCTGTTGGAACGCCGAAACCCCATGGCGCAGCAGAATAAAATTAGATCCGGCGATCCAAACCATGGATCCATGTGTGAGGAGCGAATCGGGGTGAAATAAAGGTTTCGAAATTTACCAAAAACTTCAATCTGAGTAGACAGCGACACCTTGGCAACAAGAGTTTTGATCTACTGTCGAATTAAGCCACAACCTTTTCGATGTCGGCCTCTACGTGATCCACCCGGTTTGACTATGAACGGAAGAAATCTCCAAAACTTTTCTGGAGGGTTGTTTGCTTGACGGCTGCTAGACCTAACAAACAATCTATTAGGTTTTTCACATAAGCTTTGCCTCTTTTAAATACCTTTTATAATGGGTATCCTTTTAATTGGGCCTTTTATAATGGGTATCTTTTCATTGGGCCCATTATTTGGTATCCTTTTAATACCCATTTATAATTGGTATCTCTTGAATGTATCATAAGATTAAATAAATACAATAAAGTTTTTAACCAAAATATAATTACATTAATTATATCCAAAATTATAATTACATTAATTATAATAAGGATTTGATAAACTATATTTATTTAAATTTATATATGAATCAAATTCATATATTAATAGAATTATGTTGTCATTATGTGTACAACATCCTTGTACATATAATATGTTCAATATTTGATTACCCAATTAAATTAATTCTTTAATTAATTTAATTCATGTGACAACCAAAAACAATACCAATTATATTTTATTCCGTTCATTTCAACCATAGGGTGTGACCACCAGGTTTCTTGCAACGTTAGCGTAATACTAGAACGATTCTATTATCACGCACAATGAGTGGCATCTAGCAATGCATCATTGCTACCTAAGTTACAAGAAGTCATGATTCGACATAACCTTTCGTGATTAACCTTTCATACATTAATCCTTAAGTCCTTTATCTCTGGAATGGACACAAGTCATGGAATAGTCACACTTGTATAGTCCATCCCATGTTTCTTGATATCTTGAGTAGACTATGATATACAAATTAGTATGACATCTCATGTCAACTTATTTGAGCATGGCCATGCATTTCTAGTCTCACTCAATCAAGTGGCCTAAGATATTACTCCCATTATGTAGGAGGGACTTATCCTATATTGATCAACCATATCCTCTACATAGATTGTGGTATATCCAACATCGACCTTTATAGAACAACCAATTACGATTATGCGTTTGATCAGATCAAAATATACAACTCACGATGTTGAGATAATAATTGTCTCAAGTCTGAGGATCATATACATATTAATCACTATGAGTAATGTTGTGACAATTACATAATAATCCAGTAAACATACTCATAACGGGTCAATCCAATATGTTGTTCTCTAACATACATATTCATGCATTGATTTTGACAATCCACATCAATGACAACTCTTTATCATCAATCAACTACATGTTAGTCTTAATGCATTATTGTTGTCCTAGTCAACAATAATACTCGACTAAGGATCTTTTAAGAATAATCATATTATTCTCAGGACATTATTATAAAACAGTTTATTTGTATACACAGATAGAAAAACTGAAATAATAATGACAATGCTTTATATTAATAAATATGGTAAATAAAGTATGTTATTACAACCATCTCATGATTGATCTTTGTGCATACTCTTACAATCTCCCACTAGCACTAAGACCAATCACTCATATATCTAATACCAAGCGACTTAGTGTGACGATCATGCTTGGCATGTGTCGGAGGCTTGGTCGAGGATCGGCGATGTTATCATCCGAGAGGTACTGCATATCTCTACATCTCCTCGATCGATAATCTCTCGAATAAGATGGTAGCGCCTAAGTATATGTTTGGATCGCTGGTGAGATCTGGGTTCTTTAGCTTGTGCAATGGCTCCATTGTTATCACATCGGAGTTCTATAGCATCTGATATGCTAGGCACAACCCCTAGTCCAGTAATGAACTTCTTGATCCAAACTGCTTCTTTTCTTTGCCTCACTTGGCCGCAATATACTCGGCCTCTGTTGTAGAATCGACTCATCATACTTTGCTTTGAACTCTTCCACTCACAAAGCACCACCATTAAGGCAAAACACAAAACCCGATTGCGATCGAGAATCATCCTTGTCAGTTTGGAAGCTGGCATCAGTGTAACCTTTTACACTTAACTCTTCCTCACCTCCATATAATAGGAACGTATCCTTAGTTCTTCTTAAGTACTTAAGGATACTCTTGACTGTGGTCCAGTGACCTTCACCGATCTACTTGATACCTGCTCGTCATACTTAAGGCATACGAGACATCTGGACGGGTACATAACATAGCATACATGATAGATCCAATAGCGGAAGCATATGGAATTTTACTCATACGTTCTCTCTCTTGTGGAGTTGAAGGACACATTTCCTTCGAGAGTGAAATACCATGTCTCATAGGTAGGAATCCTCTTTTAGATTCTTCCATACTGAACCTTTTCAGTACTTTATCTATGTATGTGCTTTGGCTTAGACCTAGTAGTCGTCTTGATCTATCTCTATAGATCTTGACTCCTAATATATAAGTGGCTTCGCCCAAGTCCTTCATAGAAAAACAACTTCTTAACCAAGTCTTAATAGACTGCAAGGTAGGTATGTCATTTCCCATGATAAGTATGTCATCCACATATAGTACCAAGAATGTGATAGTGCTCCCACTAACTTTCTTGTAAACACATGGCTCATCTTCATTTTTGATAAAACCAAACTCTTTGATTGCATCGTTAAAACGAATATTCCAACTTCGAGAAGCTTGCTTTAATCCATAAATGGATCTTTGTAGCTTACATATCTTTCTAGCATCCTTTGGATTTACAAAACCTTCAGGTTGTGTCATATACACATCCTCTTCAAGTTTCCCGTTAAGGAAAGCTGTTTTGACGTCCATCTGCCAGATTTCATAATCATAAAATGCAGCTATGGCGAGCAAGATCCTGATGGATTTAAACATAGCTACAGGAGAAAAGGTTTCATCATAGTCAACACCATGAATTTGGCGAAAACCTTTAGCGACTAATCGCCCTTTGTATGTTTGTACATTACCATCCATGTCTATTTTCTTTTTGAAAACCCATTTACACCCTATAGGTTTAACCCCTTCTGTGGGGTCAATCAAAGTCCATACTTGGTTTTCATACATGGAATCCATCTCAGATCTCATGGCCTCAAGCCATTTCTTCGAGTCTGGGCTCATCACCGCTTCTTGATAAGTCCTAGGCTCATCTTGATCTATAAGAAGAATGTCACCATGCGTTGTAATGAGAAATCCATATCTCTCAGGTGCACGGCGTTCTCTTAAAGATCTACGCGGTGGTTGTGTTTCTATAGCAGTTGTTTGTTCCTCAATTTCTTGTGGAATTTGGTTTTGTTCAATCTCTGGTTCAGTGGTATCTTGTGATTCTTGAATTTCTTCAAGTTCAATCTTTCTCTCACTTCCTTTTCTAGAAGTAAATTCTTTCTCTAGGAAGACACCAGTCCGAGCAACAAAAATTTTGTTCTCAGTGGGATTAAAAAAATAATATCCTTTGGTTTCTTTTGGATATCCCACAAAAATACACCTTTCAGATTTGGGTTCAAGCTTAGTAGACGTCTGACGTTTAACATAAGCTTCACAACCCCAAATTTTCATAAAAGACATACTAGGACGTTTCCCAGTCCACATCTCATATGGCGTCTTTTGAACCGATTTAGATGGAACACGATTTAGTGTGAAAGCAGCAGTTCTCAAGTGCATGTCCCCAAAAGGAAGTGGTAGATCAACATGACTCATCATGGATCGAACCATGTCTAACAAAGTTCGATTTCTTCTCTCAGATACTCCATTCCATTGAGGAGTACCAGGAGGAGTAAGTTGTGAGACAATCCCACATTCTTTCAAAAGATCATCAAACTCTAGGCTCAAATACTCTCCACCTCGATCAGATCGAAGTGACTTGATAGTTTTGCCTAGTTGATTTTGTACTTCATTTTTAAATTCTTTGAACTTTTCAAGGGACTCAGACTTATGGCGCATGAGATAAACATACCCATATCTACTGAAATCATCAGTGAAAGTAATGAAGTAGTGAAATCCACCTCTGGCCTGTGTATTTATTGGTCCACATACATCAGAATGTATTAGGCCCAATAAATCACTAGCTCGTTCACCTTTTCCAGAAAAAGGAGATTTAGTCATTTTTCCCAATAAGCAAGATTCACATACTTCAAATTGTTCAAAAACAAATGAATTCAAGAGACCATCTCTATGGAGTTTGGAGATGCGTTTCTCACTTATGTGGCCCAAACGACAATGCCAAAGATAAGTTTGATTTGAGTCATTTATTTTAGATCTTTTAGTATTTATGTTGTAAATGGGATTCGTTTGATCTAAAATATAGAGGCCATTAATCAATTGTGCCGAACCATAGAAAACATTATTGAGATAAAATGAACAACAATTATTCTTAATAATTATCTCAAAACCAATTTTGTCTAAACAAGAAATTGAAATAATGTTTTTAGTCAAACTGGGCACAAAATAACAATCCTCTAAACATAAATCAAGTCCACTGGGCAAAGATAAAGTATATGTTCCCACATTAATGCAAAGCAACTTTTGCTCCATTTCCAACTCGTAGGTCCACATCTCCTCTAGCCAAAGTCCTACTCCTTTGTAGTCCCCGTGCAGGAAGTACAAATATGAGAACCACAACCATATCTAATACCCAAGAAGTAGTAGTTGATAAATTAATATCAATAACATAAATACCTGAAGCAGACATTCCGCTTGCTTTAGCCTTCTTGACTTCTTCAAGATAGGCAGGACAGTTTCGTTTCCAATGTCCAGTCACACCACAATGAAAACAGTTTCCTTCCTTAGACACCCCACCTTTAGGTTTCAGTGCAGCCTTTCCTTTTCCAAATTTGGGCTTACCTTTGCCCTTGGGCTTTGTTTGAACTTTGGCCTTTCCCTTGCCCTTGTTATTACGGACCATCAGTATGGGCTTGGGTCCAACCTTTTTCAAGTTGCCTTCAGCAGTTCGTAACATACTGAGCAATTGTGGTAGAGTTTTGTCAATTTCATTCATATTGAAATTGAGGACAAACTGGCTGTAGCTATCCGGCAACGATTGTAAAATAACATCAGTGGCCAACTCTTGGCTCAATGGAAACCCAAGCTTAGACAGGCTTTCAATATAGCCAATCATCTTAAGGACATGAGGTCCTACTGGGCTTCCTTCAGCCAACTTACATTGGAATAGGGCCTTAGAGATATCAAACCTCTCTTGCCGTGCTTGTCCCTGATAAAGTTCTTTCAGGTGCTCGATCATATCATAAGCAACCATGTCCTCATGTTGCTTCCGAGTTCGAGATTCATAGTGGCAAGCATAAGACATCCAACATCTATCATGTCATCGAGATACTTCTTGTAAGCATCTCTATCGATCCTCGAGGCATTAGCGGGTGGTTCATTAGGAAGTGGTTGTTCAATGACATATAATTTCCGTTCTTGTTTAAGGACAATCCTCAAGTTACTGAACCAATCAAGAAAATTCAAACCATTCAATTTGTCCTTCTCAAGGACCGATCGCAATGAGAGTGTACTAGTGTTTGCAGACCATAATATATCTACAACAATTAAATATGCATGTGAGTAAATTTACCATTTTTATATCAATCATTTAAAAGACTTTATTAAATGATATTCCCACTATTTTATTTCAAAATTAATAACCTCGTATATTAATTTCGGAAAAACTTTCTCAAAAGTATTTCTAGTAGGTTAAGGATCCATATTTCACCACCTCTTAAGTCACTTTGGCTTTACTCTTAAGATTATGGTTATTTAGGTAAGCAACATTTGCTAATTACATCATATGTAACTCCTAATATTTGGTGAACAACTCTTGTTCTAATCATCTTATGATTTATCCAATTTACTTGCCTCTAGGTTTCTAATCCTATTAGAGTAACCTAGTTAAGCCATTAACCAATTTTTAAACCAAATAATATCACTTGTTTATTCTTCAAGCGTTTAACCAAGATAAATACTAGTACTTCGCTTTGGCGGAACCTACATAGTATTGATCGAGGCCTTAACGAGGCAAAATTGGAAGGCCATATTGACTTAATATTTTAATAGAGGGATTTTATTAAGGTTGTTGCATCTCACCAATTATGGTCTACTTTAGCCCATTTAGTCTTCTAATCGATCTCATCAATTAATAGGGTTTATTATTATCAAATTTTAATATATTAAAATTGGCATGCTTTAGACATCCATAGCATCTCATACATGAATAAATAAAGCAATAAATAAATGCAATAGTTATAGCCCATAATCTAAGGTGGTTCAACCCAAGCCAATGGGAGAACCAAAGGAACCCTAAAGGTGTAAGCCATTTCACAAGCTATCATTCACAATCATTGTCCCACCTTCCTTCTTGTTTGGCCCACAACAACTTTTTCCAAATTACAATATCAGAAACTTCGTTTTACATACGAGGGAATAAGATGAGAAGAGAAATACAAGAGAATAATAGTAAGGCACGACACGCAGTAGTATTTTTTTAAAAAAATACAACCTTTCTCGAATGGGTCATTGGGCTATAACTATGCATTTCAAACACCGTGCATGTCAAAAATAGCATACATAATTCAATGTTTTTTTTTTTTTTTTTTTTTTTAAGGTGAATTATAAAATATCCTTTCAACCTTTTTGTGGCCCATCAAGTTTGTAAATGTCTTTTATTAACAGAATATACTATAATAAGAAGATGAAATGCCGCGGCGGTCGGAGGAAGCGGGTCGAAGGCGCGCGAGTCGCCTCCGCATTCCCATCCCCAAAATAAGAGATGGGATATCATGGTAGGAGTTGGGGGTGCGGGGCGGAGCCCCGCAGTGTGGGACTGAGGGTGCGGGGCGGAGCCCATGCAGTACAAACCGCATATCCCGGTCAAATGAATCCTCACGATTTGATAACTTTTATCAACGAGAATCGTGTTTTTAGGATTTTAATCCTTGAGGTTTCATATCGGAACAACCCTTGTTCCACTAGCGCTTAACTCTTCTTCGAAATTGTAAATACCATCGTCGCATCATTACTGATTTGTTAACAATAATAACATAAAATTGAATAAGCCACAACACCATGATTAACATTTAATCGGTTATCGAAAGGAACAGTTATCGAGTTATGCTTAAACGATTTAAACAATCGAAAATACAATAAGATCAAAACATGCATCTCATACAATTGCATCACCCAAGTATTTAAACCCGACTCAGATCACACAAGTGGCTCGATACCACCATCGTTGGAACGCCAAACCCCATGGCGCAGCGAGAATAAAAATTAGATCCGCGATCCAAACCATGGATCCATGTGTGAGGAGCGAATCGGGGTGAAATAAAGGTTTCAAATTTACCAAAAACTTCAATCGAGTAGAGACAATGACACCTTGGCAACAAGAGTTTTGATCTCATGTCGAATTAAGCCACAACCTTTTCGATGTCGGCCTCTACGTGATCCACCGGTTTGACTATGAACGGAAGAAATCTCCAAAACTTTTACGGAGGGTTGTTTGCTTGACGGCTGCTAGACCTAACAAACAATCTATTAGGTTTTTCACATAAGCTTTGCCTCTTTTAAATACCTTTTTTATAATGGGTATCCTTTTAATTGGGCCTTTTATAATGGGTATCTTTTCATTGGGCCCATTATTTGGTATCCTTTTAATACCCATTTATAATTGGTATCTCTTGAATGTATCATAAGATTAAATAAATACAATAAAGTTTTTAACCAAAAATATAATTACATTAATTATATCCAAAATTATAATTACATTAATTATAATAAGGATTTCTTAAACTATATTTATTTAAATTTATATATGAATCAAATTCATATATTAATAGAATTATGTTGTCATTATGTGTACAACATCCTTGTACATATAATATGTTCAATATTTGATTACCCAATTAAATTAATTCTTTAATTAATTTAATTCATGTGACAACCAAAAACAATACCAATTATATTTTATTCCGTTCATTTCAACCATAGGGTGTGACCACAGTAGGTTCTTGCAACGTTAGCGATAATACAGAACGATTCTATTATCACGGACAATGAGTGGCATCTAGCAATGCATCATTGCTACCTAAGTTACAAGAAGTCATGATTCGACATAACCTTTCGTGTGATTAACCTTTCATACATTAATCCTTAAGTCCTTTATCTCTGGAATGGACACAAGTCATGGAATAGTCACACTTGTATAGTCCATCCCATGTTTCTTGATATCTTGAGTAGACTATGATATACAAATTAGTATGACATCTCATGTCAACTTATTTGAGCATGGCCATGCATTTCTAGTCTCACTCAATCAAGTGGCCTAAGATATTACTCCCATTATGTAGGAGGGACTTATCCTATATTGATCAACCATATCCTCTACATAGATTGTGGTATATCCAACATCACCCTTTATAGAACAACCAATTACAAATTATACGTTTGATCAGTATCAAAATATACAACTCACGATGTTGAGATAATAATTGTCTCAAGTCCGAGGATCATATACATATTAATCACTATGAGTAATGTTGTGACAATTACATAATAATCCAATAAACATACTCATAACGGGTCAATCCAATATGTTGTTCTCTAACATACATATTCATGCATTGATTTTGACAATCCACATCAATGACAACTCTTTATCATCAATCAACTACATGTTAGTCTTAATGCATTATTGTTGTCCTAGTCAACAATAATACTCGACTAAGGATCTTTTAAGAATAATCATATTATTCTCAGGACATTATTATAAAACAGTTTATTTGTATACACGTATAGAAAAAGCGAAATAATAATGACAATGCTTTATATTAATAAATATGGTAAATAAAGTATGTTATTACAACCATCTCATGATTGATCTTTGTGCATACTCTTACACTTTCTTGCTCAGTGTCAACGGTAAACTAGATACAAAATCTATCGTGACCCTATCCCATTTCCACCGGATATCATAATCGGCTGAAGTAACCCAGAAGGTACTTGATGCTTGGCTTTTACTTACTAATAGACTATGCATTTCGAAACAAAGTCAGATATGTCTCGTTTTATACTAGACCACCAATAGAACTGTTTCAAATCATTATACATATTCATACTACCCGAATGAATAGATAACCGACTATTGTAGTCTTCGTTCAAAATCATCTAAATTAATTCTAAATTTCTCTGAACACATACTCGGTTTCTGAACCTCAAACAATTATTTTTATCAACTCGGAAGTCAGATTCAATTTTCGTTTCACGCTGAGCTCGCTTTGCTAACAATTCATTATTAACTTTCTGAATATCACAAATTTGTTGAACAAATAACAGTCTTGTTTTTAATTCGGCTATCATCAAGCCATCATCAGATATCTTCACCATATACGCATTCATTGCACACAAAATAAATAATGATTTTCTACTCAATGCATCAGCAACAACATTAGCCTTTCCCGGATAATTGTCAATCACTAGCTCGTACTTTTTTAACAACTCTAATTATCGATGTTGGCTCAAATTAAGATACTTCTAAGTCATTAAATACTTCAGGCTTTTATGATCAGAACAAACATGACATTTCTCACCGAACAGATATTGACGCCAGATCTTTAATGTGAACACAATAGCTGCTAACTCCAAATCATCTGTCGGATAGTTCTTTTCGTGTGGCTTCAACTGCTCGAGACATAAGCTATAACTTTGCTTTCCTGCATCAAAACACAACCCAAACCACTCAAGGATGCATCACTATAAATGATAAATTTTTTACCCGATTCTGGCTGAACTAACACTAGAGCTTTAGTCAAAAGAGCTTTCAACTGATCAAAACTTTTCTGGAACTTTTCTGACCACTCAAACTTAACATCTTTACTCAATAATTGCCAAATCATCGGTGTAGCAATCATAGAGAAACCTTTCACGAACCACTTTGTAATAACCAAAGAAGTCCCGTAAAACTTCGAACTTCAAAAACATTTCTTGGAGTTTTCCAGTCAAATATAACGGAAATCTTACTCAGGGCAACCCTGATACCTGATGATGATATAACATGGCCTAAAAAAAATTTGACATCACATACCCAGAACTTACATTTACTAAACTTTTCATACAATTGTTTATCTCGTAAAGTCTGTAGCACGAGTATCAAATGCTTAGCATGCTATGTTTCATCACGGGAGTAAATCAAAATATCATCTATAAACACTACTACAAACTGATCTAGATACTGTCTGAAAATTTGATTCATCAAATCCATGAAAATAACAGGTGCATTAGTAAGTCCGAAAGGCATAACCAGACACTCATAGTGTCCGTACCTTGTTCGGAAAACAGTCTTTAGTACATCAGAGTCTTTAAGAATACAAATTCTTCTTTCAATCCATCCTTCAATTCATACATGTACGTTCAAAGTTTATTTCCAGTTCGTAGATAAATTCTATCCCAATTAACTTTTCAATCAAATAATTCAAATCATACTAACTACTAAATCGGTCTTTTCAAAGAAATCTTTATTCTCATTAGAAGGATGACCCCAGACATATCATTATACAAATTAATCTTGATTTTCTATCATTTTCACTTTTATCACTGTCGAACTTTCACGAGAACTAGAAAAGAGTTTATAATAAAGCTGTCTCATATATTAATCATCTAAACTCCAAATTATACTAAAATCACCTTAACCAAATAGAAATCATTGAACTTTATTAGGAACAATGTCCCAATCCTATAATGAGTATTATCCCAGTTGTTAATGAAGTATCTGAACATAGAAAGGAATCAAATATGATTTAGATAGTAACCATTGTAGAAACACATCTTCTATAACTCTGAGGAAGGTACCATTGTATTCTCACATTTCAAGCCAGAAATTATAATTGCAATAGACATAGTCATCTCTGTCAAATAGAAATCTCTTGTAGATAATCACATGGAATCATAAAAATATCGTGAATGACAAAAAAATTCAACATTTGGAGTTACACGAATATCTGAAAATTACAACTCATATAAAATAATATTTGTTCCGATGATATCCCAGAAATATCCGTAAAGATCAATGTCGCTCATAAATACTTGGAATCCACGATGAATGTAAGTAATATAATCTTCACGTATTTTCAACAGAGAAATAACCAATAGGAACAGAATATTAGTCTCATACAGATTTTACCGTCGATTTTCATATCCACAGCATGAAATAAATTATCAAAGGAAGACATAATAATGTCGAATATAACCCAAACAGATCAACGATACTTTCGTCTATTAATATGTTTAGCTAATGTTCTTATACGATAAAACTTTCCTTTTGAAATTAAACAATCATATATACTTCTGAGGATAAATGTACACTCAGAATGTCCAAATGGAATCATAATAACTGCCTGACTATAACCATTGCATTCAACCATCAATACAATTCAAACATCAATCCACCTGTCTAATTCACATCGAAAATTTTCATATTATCCCATCACTAACAGAAATCAATTCAGGAAAGCTTTCAGTTAATACTTTATTTAGATAACATACCTGAATAAGTCATTTAATCGGAGTTAACTTCTTCTTTAACAGTGACTTTGTAAAATCTAAATAGTCTTCAGAACTACCCAATATCTCTTTTAGTACTGTCTTCATTTGCTGATTCATTCTCTTTTCGGACCACATTACCAATCTTTCAAACACGGATTTTCTAAAACTTCACATTAGTGAGCTTATTCATTCCAACCCTTATAATAAAATTGGAACATTTTTCTGACAAGGGGGTGAGGGTAGTAGAGCCTCAAATTTAACTCTCACATAATTGCATATAATACATACTATCACGAATAGTCAGTTCATTACTAATTTCACATTCTCAAATCATTTAATATACCTTTTCTTTAAATCACTTTTTATTATTAACACATTGTTCATATGCAAAACTCAAATCACCATTTCAAACTCAGAGCATTTCAAATAGCAATCATAACTCAAATATCATATCTCATATGCTCATGTAATTACCACATTTATCAATAACAACATGTCATACAATTTGATTCTTACCTTTATGAGTCTCAACTCATCATCAACACATCTCCACTCAATTATTTAAATATTTACTTATGTACTATCAAAATTAGCTCAGTTGAAAAACTTATCTATTTCATCAGAACAATCTTCGTTAAAGTCGGGAGATATCACACTATCGCAGATTTAATATGGCGTGTATAGCTAGACTCACATATGCTATGGTAGTCCTAGAACCGACTAAACCATAGCTCTGATACCAATCAAATGTAACACCCCTGGCCCGTATCCATCTCCAGATTAGGGTTACGAGGCATTACAGAATAAGACATCTATCACAAATTCATTCCATAGCCGAATGTATCTAATTAACACCATCGATACAAACAAAAACCCAACCTTATACCTTTTTACCCAATCCAAATCTTTATATCATCAAAAACCAAATTACATCATATAAGTACATACACTTACTAAAACTTATTACACATAAATTACACATAACCACAACCAAAATGTCTATATGTATACATTCGGTTTAGTCCACTTCTTAATAAGTCATTCCATCATACAAAACATATCAAATATACATATATAAATCACATAACCAAGTTCAACATATCTAACTTAAAAACATATCACATACTTACCTATCATGAACATATACCATAATCAAATATTTATAAATAGAAACTCATTTTTCAACGACCATTATCAGCCATAAACTTAGAACGCAAATCAATCAAAAGAAGATAAGCTATTTTCGCATGGCCATTGTTTACATACAAAACATTGAATTCCTAATCCACTTTTACTATGTTATACATGCCATATATTAAAATTTTCAACTTAGTAAAATACCAAAGAAAACTGTCGATAGTGTGAGTAGTCTTGCTGATGATCCACGAGCTCATAACGTATATCCAAATCTATAAATAGAAGTAAACAAGAATACACACAGAGTAAGCTATTTAAGCTTAGTAAGTCATAAGCAAATATATATATACCAACTATTATATATTAACACTAAGTTAACAAAGCCGAATATACATGTTCTCAAATACAAGGTTATCATTTAAATCTTTCATGCACATATCATATGGCTAATTGTACAAATACACATGAACTTATATAAATCTCACTATTAAAAATCACATATACCCCATTTGGCCGAATATACACAATCACATATACATTCACATTTTTCACATTTGTAACTTTAACATTTATATAATCAATTCAACAACTGACTTACCTTATTTTCACATATACAAGAGCATTTTATCAACTTACTTGCTCGATAACATTACATATGCACTTACCAATTTGGCCGAATATAAAAGACACATATATGCTCATATCTAAAATCAATTCCATAATGTCATACTATTCATTTATAAGGTAGAATACACTTACTAAAATTTACATATATTCCTCATCATTAAAAATCTATTGAAGCATACACTTATAATAAATCACCAAGCATAAAGCTCTGGCATAAAGCTCAAAACACACCTAAGACTATGCCCGCTAGACCCGAGGTCGATATTCATCACCAAAGAATAAGCACGCTGAGGCATAAAGCCCGATATTATCCACCAAGACACAAAGCTGCTAGACCCTGGCCTGCGATATTTATTCACCGGCAATAAGCCTGCTAGGCACGAAGCCCAATTAATTTCACCAGCTCAAAGCTTGCTAGGCCCAAAGCCCAAATAACGATACTATAAAGCTATCACCCACACATTCCATATATCGAAACTTTTATATACTTCATAATCTTTGTATGGATTTTCTAACATCATATCTCAATTGAATCAAACTCAAGTATATTAAAGTCTATATTTACTCACATTCTGCTACTCCAAATTAATGCTATAAAATTTCCAAATCGATATATACTAAATTATATACACAATTTCCAATGTTTTATTGCTTAAAGACTTGCCTCGGACGTCAACGGTTGGTAAAATCAACTAATCGACTACTTTCGTTTTTCGCTGGTCCAGATCTAATTTATTTGGTTCTTGATCTAAACATATTCAAATTAAGCTTGTTTAAATACCATTCCATTCAATTTAGTATAAAAACACATAAATGGAAAAATTACAAATTTGCCCCTAACTTTTCACACTTTTTACAATTTAATCCTTTTTGCACAAAACACAAAATACACAAAATTTCACATTACCCATGCTTGGCCGAATATTACCTATGTTCATAAAAGTCCATACATTTCATTTATTTCACATTTTAGTCCCTCAAAATTTTATTTTTGTAATTTAGTCCAAATTATTCAAATTCATCAAAAATTCAAAGACAAAACATGTTAATCTAACACATATATTTCATATTTCATCATCAAACAACAAAAATAACAAGCTATCATCAATGGCTCAACTCAAAATATTCATCAAAATCAAAAATTGAAGCATGGGTTTTGTACATCTCATAGCAACGATCTCAAAAACGTAAAAATTATAAAAAACCGAGCTTAATACGTACCTTAATTAAGTCCAACAATGGCCGAACGCCATAACATCCTTTCTCTTTTCTTTTTGTTTTTACTTTCGGCCATGGAAACAAATAATAACTTTGGGTTTTTAATTTTTATGATAAGTTATTATAATATATAACATTATATTATAATAATATAAATTTTAATTATAATAAATAACATATAAAACATATCAAAATGGCATGTGCCGTCCATTACCTTTGAAAAATGGGCTATTTGCCCTTTAAGGACTCCATATTAAAAAGCCACTATCAACTAAGCACTTACGTTATAGTTTGTAACTTTTACCTTTTACGCGATTAAGTCCTTTTATTAAATCGAATACCTAAACGGCGAAATTAAGTCACGAAAATTTAAAACCAACAAATTCACACATAAAATAATTTTAAAATATTTTTTAGACTCAGATTTGTGGTCCCGAAACCACTATTCCGATTAGGGTTAAAATCGGGCTGTTACAATGTAGGACCTTTGTTTGCCCTGCAAATCAAACTTTGGATGTTCATTTGTGATTTATTATATATATGTCTGTTGATTGTTGGAAATGCCGGAAAAGTTGAAAGTAAAAAATAGCGCAAAGCCAGAAATTTTCTCAAGCATATGCGAATTGTTGTGTTCTATAAAATTGGGCTTATGAACTGAAGATGTTAATTACCGTATTTTCATTGTTTACAGGTGTAATTTTATCATTAACAATGTTATAGAAAAATTTTTGTTATTGACTCGGAGAAGGGAAAAATACGTAGTAGTTGTTGCAGTTCGCTTTGTTCGCACCTCGTAAATTTGCAATTTATAGTCCTTTATTTTTCATTTATTTTATTATTTTTGTAATTATAGAGTTTTTTTTTATTCTTCTTGTAGCATCTCAAAAGTTTTGGGCGTGCTTTGCTCACTACAACACTAGTTGCTGGAATCGACTCTAACATCCAATTTACAATTTTTGAGAGGTATGCATATTTAATTTGCTAAATTTAAATTGCACATAATATCATTAAATTATTATCACTTGCTTCCTAGGGTTCAGCAATTATTGGGTCTTAGCTAGCTTCTTTAATTTCCCATTATGGTGTTAGATGAACACAAAGCTTCTCTGGGTTTCTTCCACGTTTTGCAATCATATTCCTTCCATTTTGATGGCTGCTTTTTCAATTTTTTTTTTCTATTGATTACAATTAAATGTAATGGCTGCTTTTGAAAAAAATCAATATTTAATTAATCAAGCATTTAATTAATGGCTGCTTTTTCATTTTTTATTCTATAGTAGGAAGTTTTTCTACTGAGATTTGTTATAATTTGACTTGGAAAATTACACATAAATTTCTTTAACATAGTGAATGATTATTAATATTGTTTGCATTTGCAATGTCCAATGCGGAGCCCTTTTTTTTTTTTTTTTTTTTTTTATGTTAAGAATGAAGTAAACAATTTGTATTCCTCTTCTTCCACTGTATATACATTAAACTTCAATATATAGATTCATGAAAAATAATAAAGGTAAAATTGTGAAAAACCATAGGCTTACTACTAGATAAAATATCTGATTTATTTGTAATTGCTATGAAGTTTTGGAGTCCTCCATCTAAATCACTGAACTCCTTGCTTTTTATCAAGCAATGCATTTGGATTTTGGAAAATAGAATAAAAAAAAAAAACATCAGTAACTAATCAGTGCAAGTGATGATCATGCTTGTTATGAAACATAAGGCCTCAGATATATATTCCCATTTTTTAAATAAAAAAGCATGCGTGAATAAATTAACGCAATTTAATTTAGGACATGAATTGTTACCCTTACTAGGCCCAATTGAAATGATAACCACAAACACAAGTGTCAAAACCATTTTTGAAGTCGATTTTTTATTTTAAAAAACGAAAAATAGGAGTCGCCACTAATCACTTTTAGGAGGTGTGATTAGGTCATCTCGTAATTTAATCATTTTAATAAGAGGTTTGATTTATTAAAACAATGTTTTTCGCGAAAACGGTTCGAGTCGATTCGTGCGAGAAAGGATTAGCACCCTCGTTACGCCCAAAATTGGTACCTAATTGATTACTTGATGTCTTTAGTGTCGTAAATTGAAAATTTGAAGAGATTTTAAAATACGATCTTTTATTAAGATATTACTTAACTAAATTAATTTTCACGAAAATGGGCTTATTTTAAGTTAATCGAGAAGAAAGGATCATATCCCGTAAGTTAGGACACAATGCCTTAGATCCTCGAGAACAAAAATGAATGCCATTTAATCATCACTTAAATCCCGTTCTTATTTTATTTTAAAGTAAATATTTGACTATCTCGGTTTTAGAAAAAAGCCATATTCCGTAAGTTAAGAACACGGCTTTTCTAATTCCAAAATAACGAACATTACTTTGATTTAAAAAGTTTCTTTTTTTTTTGGCCTCGTACAAAGACGAATGCAATATTTAAAGTAATGTGTATTTAGCTTATTCGGGCATAATATAAAAACGGGTAAGTACATTTAAACACAACTCGTGACATTGTTATAACAAAAAAAAATAAAAAAGGAAGTGTATAAAAATGAAACAATGATGTACAAAAAAATAAAAATATCATACTAGTAAATGACGATGATATAATTATAATAATAAAACACCAATTAACAATGGCAATAATCATATTATAATTACTAATTTTAATACTAATTAAATAATAATATAAATAATAACAATAATAATAACAAAATGTGCAAAATAAAAATATAAAGAACACTATAAGTTTTAAATACAAAAAGAATAAAGGAATCAATGAATAAATAAATACACAAATAAATAAATAAAAACTTTCATGAAAAATTGAAATTAAATAAACCAAGGAGTGAGTCAGAATGAAAACGAAGTTAAAAGTATAAATTATGATAAAATAAGTAAATAAAGACTAAAATGAAAAGCGCGAAAATATACAAGGATTAAATGCGAAATTATCCCAACCCCCAGGACACGCGCCCTTTTTTTTAGGAGATCAGCGAACCGAGGACTTAATTGAAAACAAGATAAAATTGAATGGCGAAATTTCTAAAAAAAAAAGAATAGTGAAATAAGGATTAAATTAAAACAACTCAAAAGCAGAAGGACTAAAGTTGTAAATAACCCCTTTTAGCAAAAACACGCAGATCCAACTGGGTCGGGTCGGCTCAGAATGGTTCGGGACCAAAATGACGCCGTTTTGAGGGCTTATATAAGTAGAAAAAAAAAATCAAAAATTTCATTTCAAACCCCAATTTTAAAAAAATCTGAAATCCTCTTTTTGTCTCTCCAAGCTTCCCCACCTCCGGCCCTGGCGCTGGCGAGCCTCCGCCGCGACGGCCACCAGTCGTCGGCGACGGCTCTGCCGTTCCCGATGGCCGGGAAACCTGAAAGACTCTTTTTTTCGGCCCTCTTTTTTAATAGAACCCAGATCTGAGGTTTAAATCCCCAGAAATCTAACCGACACTCGACCGAGGGAAAAGAAACCGAAAGGTTTCGCCTTTCTCCAATGAGGCCTTCGCCGGAACCATAAAGGGTTCCCAGGCTCCTCAAATCAGTGGAAAAGGGTCGACGATGGCGGCGGCAACGATGTATCTCAAGTGAGATTTTATTTTACTTTATTATATATATTATAATAATAACAGATTCAAAAAAGAAAAATAATAAAAAAAATCATCTTTTGACGTTTTTCGATTTTGTATTTCGATTGCCTTTTTTCGTATTTGATTTCTGTTTTTTCAAAAAGGACCACCTTTTTTTATCGGCTTTCAGGTTTTTTTATAGCCAGATTACACTATTATTTTTGTCTATTTTTCTACTAATCTTGCTGCCATTGCGTGTTTTCTGTTCTTGCTTTTCCGTATTTGCAGGTGTCTTTGGAGTCAACGGCGAAAGAGGCATTGAAGGTGGCAGAACTTGGGGCTGAGCGTGCTGACGTGGCACGAGGAGCGGCGCAAGGGGCACTAGGATTTCTAGTTTTTTTCTTAAAACAGTTTAGGTTGTGGGCCACTAGGCCATTAGGGTTCTTTTATTTTTTGGGCCATTTGGGTTTGTAAGTTTGGGCCTGATTTGGTTTTTTTTTGTAAATGGATTTGGACTCTTATTATTTTTATTTTTATTTTGGTTTGGTTTCTATTTGGTTGGGCTCGGGAAAAATTGGGCTTCTACGATATATGGCTCTTCATAAGCTTCTCGATTAAAGGCTCTTTATGAGCTTCCTTATTAATGACTCTCCGGAGCTTCCCGATATGGCTCGCTTGAATTCCTCGATATATGGCTATCTGGAGCTTCCCGTTAATGGCTATTTGGAGCTACCCGTTATTAGTTTGCATGAGCTTCCCAACTATGGCTTTTATGAGCTTCCTGTTATGCAGCCCGGATAAGCTTCCGGTTACATGGCTCACATGAGCTTCCCATTATATGGCTCGAGAGAGGGCTTCCCAATTATGTGCTTAAATGAGCACTCCTGAATATGAATTGACGGATTACAGATTCATACACTTCATGTGTATTGCCGTGTATCCATCGATATTTCAATTGGTTCAGCGGAAAAAGTTCTGATATAAGTTAAGGTGAATTCTGAATGAGATATTACATGTATACACCTGAAAACACATGGAAATTTGATATTTGATGAGTTCATCCCTGATTCTTGATTTTCACATGAAATACATAACTAACAAGTTGATGAAGTTGTGTATTTAGGCTATTAGCCAAATTGCTTGGATACATTTTGTATGCTTACCTTAAATGTAAATGAATGGTAAGTTTATTTCCTATTATACGGGCTTACTAAGCAATAAATGCTTACTCTGTTTTATTTCTTCTGTTTTATAGTACTCGAAAGCTCGTAAAAGTTGGAACTTGGTCAGAGCCACATCATACTATTCCTTAAACTTCTGGGTATATATAGCAAGTTAATTTTGGTTATAATGGCATTATAGGTTAAATTGGCCAATGATGGCATGTAAATGTTTGGTTGGAACTAGCCATTGGTATGGCTTGTGTTTAGTATATTTTGTTATGTTTATTCATGGTCTAAGAATGTTTGATATGTGCGTTTAAAATGGTTAAATGATGGAAATCATATGGATGATTGGATTGAGCTAGCATAATTGGTAAAACATGAAAATAGGTGAATTGGATCAATTAGGTAAGTTTGAAATCATGAACACATATAATGATATGTCATGTATAAAACTAGATTTTGGCTAGATTTGAATGTTTTGTGTTGGCTTCGAAATGTGTTAAACTGTCATTGTAAGTGGAAGAGAAATTGGGTGAGAAATGTGGCCTTATAAGTGGCCTATTTTCATCCACACGGCCTAGCCAACTGGCGTGTGAATTGGCTGTGTGTCCCCTACATCTTAAAAATTCAAAAAACAAAATGCTTAGGACGTGTGACCCAAGTCAAAGAGTTACACGGGTATGGACACGGGCTGGCACATGGCCGTGTGCCCAATTTCGAATGCCCACACGGCCTGGTACATGAGCGTGTCACATAGCCATGTGAGCCACACGGCTTGACCGCACGAGCGTATGTCCTCGTTTGAGATTTTACAAAAAATTCTCTGAGTTCCCAGTTTAGTCCTGACTTGTTTCTAATGTATGTTTTGGGCCTCGATGGCTCATATAAGGGACTTTATGAATAATTTTTGACATGAATGTTAAATAATATGAAATGTCCGTATTTGTTCTGTATATTCTGGTAATGCTCCGTAACCCTGTTCCGACGATAGATATGGGTTAGGGGTGTTACATTAATAAAATCAAAGTACTATATGAAACATAGTTGATTTTATTGATTGTGTGATTGCACACTTTAAATTAAGTATACTGAGGGGTGAGTCACTACATTAAGCCATTTTTGGTATTGTTTCTTTTTTGTTGAGTAGAGGCTCGAAAGCTTACTGTAGTACAAATCAACTGATTCCCCCCTCTGCGTAGGAATATAGTAGAGTATGGTCCTTTTTATTGAACAACCCATATTTTTACCTTCTATCTTCTCTACATGTTCTCCACAGTACTGCAATGTTCAATTTTGTATCAACTATCAATGTTTGTATGTGGTCATGTAGGGCAGGTTCTAACAAATGCTCAACAAAAAAAAAAAAAAAAAAGCAAGGAAACGATCATGGATTTCGGGTTGATTTTATTTGGTCTTGTAAATTCTTAAAATCCATGATGTGTGCATTTGGAATGTATAGGGTATATATAATCTCTTGTTTTGATAAAGTAGTGAACAAAAAAAAACTTTAAGTAGAAAAAAAAAATCAGAAATTTCATTTCAAACCCCAGTTTTAAAAAAATCTGAAATCCTCTTTTTGTCTCTCCAAGCTTCCCCACCTCCGGCCCTGGTGCTGGCGAGCCTTCGCCGCAACGGCCACCAGTCATCAGCTGCCGTTCCCGGTGGCCGGGAAACCTAAAAGACTCTTTTTTTGGGCCCTCTTTTTAAATAGAACCCAGATCTGAGGTTTAAATCCCGTAAATCTAACCGACACTCGGCCCGAGGAAAAAGAAATCGAAAGGTTTCGCCTTTCTCCAATGAGGCCTTCGCGTCGAACCATAAAGGGTTCCCAGTGCTCCTCAAATCGATGGAAAAGGTTAAACGATGGCGGCGTGATGCGCATGCATCTCAATGTGAGATTTTATTTTACTTTATTATATATATTATAATAATAACAAATTCGAAAAATAAAAATAAAAAAAATCATCTTTTGACGTTTTTCGATTTTGTATTTTGATTGCCTTTTTTCGTATTTGATTTCTGTTTTTTCAAAAAGGACCACCTTTTTTTATCAGCTTTCAGGTTTTTTTATAGCCAGATTACACTATTATTTTTGTCTATTTTTCTACTATTCTTACTGCCATTGCGTGTTTTCTGTTCTTGCTTTTCTGTATTTGCAGGTGTCTTTGGAGTCAACGGCGAAAGAGACATTGACGGTGGCAGAACTTGGGGCTGAGCGTGCTGACGTGGCACGAGGAGCGTCGCAAGGGGCACTAGGATTTCTGGTTTTTTTCTTAAAACAGTTTAGGTTGTGGGCCACTAGGCCATTAGGGTTTTTTTATTTTTTGGGCCATTTGGGTTTGTAAGTTTGGGCCTGATTTGGTTTTTTTTGTAAATGGATTTAGACTCTTATTATTTTATTTTTATTTTGGTTTGGTTTCTATTTGGTTGGGCTCAGGAAAAATTGGGCTTCTACGATATATGGCTCTTCATAAGCTTCTCGATTAAAGGCTCTTTATGAGCTTCCTTATTAATGACTCTCCGGAGCTTCCCGATATGGCTCGCTTGAATTTCTCGATATATGGCTATCTGGAGCTTCCCGTTAATGGCTATTTGGAGCTACCCGTTATTAGTTTGCATGAGCTTCCCAACTATGGCTTTTATGAGCTTCCTGTTATACAGCCCGGGTAAGCTTCCGGTTACATGGCTCACATGAGCTTCCCATTATATGGCTCGAGAGAAGGCTTCCCAATTATGTGCTTAAATGAGCACTCTTGAATATGAATTGACGGATTACAGATTCATACACTTCATGTGTATTGCCGTGGAAAACTGTCATTGTAAGTGGAAGAGATATTAGGTGAGAAATGTGGCCTTATAAGTGGCCTATTTTCATCCACACGGCCTAGCCAACTGGCGTGTGAATTGGCTGTGTGTCCCCTGCATCTTAAAAATTCAAAAAACAGAATGCTCAGGACGTGTGACCCAAGTCAAAGAGTTACACGGGTATGGACACGGGCTGGCACATGGCCGTGTGCCCAATTTCGAATGCCCACACGGCCTGGTACATGAACGTGTCAGATAGCCATGTGAGCCACACGGCTTGACCGCACGAGCGTGTGTCCTCGTTTGAGATTTTACAAAAAATTCACTGAGTTCCCAGTTTAGTCCTGACTTGTTTCTAATGTATGTTTTGGGCCTCGATGGCTCATATAAGGGACTTTATGAATAAATTTTGACATGAATGTTAAATAACATGAAATGTCCGTATTTGTTCTGTATATTTCGGTAATGCTCCGTAACCCTGTTCTGACGATAGATATGGGTTAGGGGTATTACATTAATAAAATCAAAGTACTATTTGAAACATAGTTGATTTTATTGATTGTGTGATTGCACACTTTAAATTAAGTATACTGAGGGGTGAGTCACTACATTAAGCCATTTTTGGTATTGTTTCTTTTTTGTTGAGTAGAGGCTCGAAAGCTTACTGTAGTACAAATCAACTGATTCCCCCCTCTGCGTAGGAATTTAGTAGAGTATGGTCCTTTTTATTGAACAACCCTTATTTTTACCTTCTAACTTCTCTACATGTTCTCCACAGTACTGCAATGTTCAATTTTGTATCAACTATCAATATTTGTATGTGGTCATGTAGGGCAGGTTCTAACAAATGCTCAACAAAAAAAAAAGTAAGGAAACGATCATGGATTTGGGGTTGATTTTATTTGGTCTTGTAAATTCTTAAAATCCATGATGTGTGCATTTGGAATGTATGGGGTATATATAATCTCTTATTTTGGTAAAGTAGTGAACAAAAAAAAACTTTAAGTAGAAAAAAAAATCAGAAATTTCATTTCAAACCCCAATTTTAAAAAAATCTGAAATCCTCTTTTTGTCTCTCCAAGCTTCCCCACCTCCGGCCTGTGTTTGGCGAGCCTCCGCGATCGCCACCACCAGTCATCGCTGCTTTCCGTTCGGTGGCCGAAACCTAAAAGACTCTTTTTTTCGGCCCTCTTTTTGAATAGAACCCAGATTTGAGGTTTAAATCCCCAGAAATCTAACCGACACTCGGCCGAGGGAAAAGAAACTGAAAGGTTTCGTCTTTCTCCAATGAGGCCTTCGTCGGAACCATAAAGGGTTCCCAGGCTCCTCAAATCAGTGGAAAAGGGTCGACGATGGCGGCGGCGACGATGCATCTCAAGTGAGATTTTATTTTACTTTATTATATATATTATAATAATAATAACAAATTCGAAAAATAAAAATAAAAAAAATCATCTTTTGACGTTTTTCGATTTTGTATTTCGATTGCCTTTTTTCGTATTTGATTTCTATTTTTTCAAAAAGGACCACCTTTTTTTATCGGCTTTCAGGCTTTTTTATAGCCAGATTACACTATTATTTTTATCTATTTTTCTACTATTCTTGCTGCCATTGCGTGTTTTCTGTTCTTGCTTTTCCTAACCCCTAGGACCCGCGCCCTTTCTTTAGGAGACCAGTGAATCGATGACTTAATTGAAAATAGGATAAAATTTAATGGTGAAATTTCTTAAAAAAAAAAAAGAATAGCGAAATTAGGATTAAATTAAAACAACTCAAAAGGCGGAAGGACTATAGTTGTAAATAACCCCTTTTCGTAAAAACACGCAGATCCAGCTGGGTCGGGTTGGTTCGGGACCAAAATGATGCTATTTTGGTGTCTGAAGCATAAGCCCAAAACGAGGCCGTTTTAAGGGCTTATATAAGTAAAAAAATAAATCAAAATTTTCATTTCAAACCCCAATTTAAAAAAAAAATCTGAAATCCTCTTTTTTTCTCTCCAAGCTTCCCCACCTCCGGCCGCGACGGCCACCGATCGCCGGTGACTACTCTGTCGTTTTCGGTGGCCGAAAAACCTAAAAGACCCTTTTTTTCGACCCTCTTTTTTAATAGAACCCAAATCTGAGGTTTAAATCCCTAGAAATCTAAACAACACTCGGCCAAGGGAAAAGAAACCGAAAGGTTTCGCCTTTCTCCGATGAGGCCTTCGACGGAACCCTAAAGGGTTCCCAGGCTCCTCGAATCGGTGGAAAAGGACCAAAGACAACGGCGGCGATGACGTATCTCAGGTAAGATTTTTTTACTTTATTTTATATGTATAGTAATAATAGATTCGAAAAAGAAAAATAAAAAAAATCACCTTTTGAAGTTTTTTTATTTTGTATTTCAATTGCCTTTTTTCGTATTTGATTTCTCTTTTTTTCAAAAAAGGACCACCTTTTTTATCAGTTTTCAGGCTTTTTTATAGATAGATTACACTATTATTTTTTATCTATTTTTCTACTTTTCTTGCTGCCGTTGCGTTTGATGTTCTTGCTTTTTTGTATTTGCAAGCGTCTCTGGAGTCAACGGTGGCAGAGGCATTGACGGTGGCAGACGTCAGGGAGCGAAGGTGTTGACATGGCATGAGGAGCGACGGAATGGGAACTAGGGTTTCTATTTTTTTCTAAAAACACTTTAGGTTGTGGGCCACTAGGCCATTAGGGTTTTTTTTTTTAATTTTTTGGGCCATTTGGGTTTGTAATTTTGGGCCTAATTTGATTTTTTTTTTGTAAATGGATTTGGACTCTTATTATTTTTATTTTTATTTTGGTTTGGTTTCTATTTGGTTGGGCCCGGGCAAAATTGGGCTTCTACAGCTGCCCCTCTTTGCTCGTTGTCGTGTAACGAGAATAGAGTAAAGACTTTTAAGAATGACCAATTTTGTCCTGTCTCGACGAATCTCGACCTTTTTGGTGCTCCTTTTTTTTTTCTTTCAAACAGCTTCATTCCAACCCACTACAACTACAGAGGTATAGGAAGTGTAGTTTCAATCTACTCCACTGCAACTTCAGGGAGATTAGACTTGTAGCTTTAATTTGCTCCACTGCAACTTCAGGGAGATGAGACTCGTATATTCAATATGCTCCACTGCAACTTCAGGGAGATAAGATTTGTTAGCTTTAATCTGCTCCACCGCAACTTCAGGGAGATAAGACTTGTAACTTCAACCTGCTCCACTGCAACTTCAAGGAGATAAGGTTTATAGCTTCAATCTGCTCTACTGCAACTTCAGAGAGATAAGATTTGCTATCTTCAATCTACTCCACTGCAACTTTAGGGAGATAAAATTCTCCAAACCCATACCTCTTTTCTTAAGTCCTATCTACTTTAAGTTGAGTTTTATTTTATACAATAAAAATTCTCCGACTTCTTCTTTCTTCTTTTTTGTTCTTAACCAAAATAAATGAAATTTTATTTTTCTTAATTCAATTATTAATAGATGATAAATTAACAAATGTTAACTTTATTAACATATAATTATTAATTTGTTAAATTTTTTCTTTTTAAGTATAATAAACATAAAGGTGATAAAAAAACACAAATTTAAAAATTAAAAGAGTATAGTTAAAGGGTTAAATTTTAAAGTTAAAATTTAAATATGATAATCATAACTTACATAAACATTTAAAGAATAAAAAAAAAAAACTTTGGATCATAACTTACATAATACATAAATATATATCATATAATAACTTACATAAATATATAAAAATCACAAGAATTTGGGCAATACTATTGTTTTTCCCTACTCGTAGTTATACTTATAAATAAACAACTTACCTAAATTAGTTTACACCTATTAGATACTTGACATGTATTATCTATTTTAGTACAATGACATGATTTAAATCAATTTAGAACACTTAAGTAACCATAATTTATTGTCAACTTTAGACTTCAAGAACTACGCAATGGATAAGAGTTGGATGAATTTGTCAAGGGTAAGCAACGACTATCAAAATGGAGTACAAACTTTTCTAAATTTTGCATTTCAAAATGCAAATCAAGAGAATATGATTCTTTGCCCATGTAAGAAGTGTGACAACATCAATTGGCATACTAGTGAAGTTGTCTACGAACATCTAATTGTTGATGGCTTTATTCGGGGGTATAAAAAATGGATTTTCCATGGAGAGTGTACACCTCGTAGAACCTCTTCAACGATTAACCTAGCTTATCCTCATAATGCTTACCATCAGTCTGTTAGAGAAGATGACATGGAAGGTATGTTGTGAGATGCATTTAATATGCGCAGTCATGGTTTGCAATCGTTTCCACCTGAAATTATTGCATCTGTTGATTGTGATATTGGTGGAAATGGCTTTTCCAAAACAGGAAGAAGTCTGCCTGATGAAGAGCCAAATGGAAAAGCGGCAAAGTTCTACAAGTTACTTAATGAAATGAATGAAGAACTTTATGAGGAATCGAAAATTTCAAAAATGTCCTTCTACATTCATCTTTTTCACTTAAAATGTTTGGGAGGGTGGACTGAAAACTCTTTGACACTGCTGTTAGAATTTTTGAGAGATATGTTTTAGTTTGCAAAAATCCCTCATTCATGCAAATATATGAATAAACTGATAAAAGATTTAGGCCTTGGGTATGACAAAATTCATAGTTGCCCAAATGACTGCATGTTATATTGGGGTGATCGAAAAAACAAATAGTCTTGTCATGTTTGCGGTAAATCTCGTTGGATGAATAGGAATACAAAGGATGTGTGTTGTAACACCCCAAATCCGGCCTAGATGTTATGGCCAAATCTAACATGTCACATCAAAAGGTAGTTTAAAAGCTAAGCGTTCGCTAAAAATTTTGCATCCTTTTTGAAACTCCGAATTTCGTTGTTTGTTTGTAAAAGCAAGATTCGCTTAATGTGTATTCTTGTAATGATGTTATTATTTTAGAAAACCGAGTTTGTTGTGAAAATCGAACTTGAATAGTTGCGAAAACATGATATTTTGAAAACGGTTATGAATATTTTAAAAACACGTGATTAACTGATTAACAATTCATAATTAACAGGATTACCAAATGGAAGTTTTAAAAGAAATTCCCAAAGGCCTTATTACAACAAATATTAACCCAAATAAAGAAAATAATATAAGATAAGTTAAAACCAAATTTACTAAGCTCCGTATGAAGCAAATCCGAAGTATGGCCACCTCCGAGTCCTCTGCAGCTCCAAATCCTCTAATGCTGAGGATTACCTGCATGGTTAAAAGAAAGGGGGTGAGTTACGAGAACTCAGTGTGTAATCCCCTATAACGGTCACTATCTGGGCCTGAGCCCTTATGATATCGGTCTGGGCCTAAGCCCTATAATCATGATAAAGCAAACAAAAATGCAGCCCAACCCAATCAAACCATCACACCACCCGTACCAACCAATTGCACCATGCGGGGATCAAGTCAACCCACCCCGCCAAACACACCAATATTGCAGTCAAACTGCTAATCATGGTATATGTGGCTGAGCCATCAAAACGGTATGTGGCATAGCCACTAAAACGGTATATAGCAGAGCCACCAAAACTGCACTTCCTCCAATCATCAAACCCAAGCCATGCAACATGTTATGAATGCAATGTATTACAAGTATAAACAATATAAATAAAATCACATACACGATATTTAACCACAATCGAGGGTATAACGGTCATTTGCTCACACAAAGGTACAACGGAAATTTTCACCCCTTTGGAGGTATTTCGGTATTTTACCCATCGAGGGTACTTCGATAATTTACCCGTTAAGGGTATTTTGGTAATTTTACCCTCTAGGGGTATTTCGATAATTTTAGCCATCTAACGGCCTTTTCGTCGCCTCGAGCGACTCGGAACCCCTTTTTGGTCAAACTTTTTTGGTCTCGATTTTGTGAACTTCGCAGTCGCACCAACTATTCGGTCACTTTTCCATCAGTTTTGCCTGTATGGGCCGTTTAGCCCATTGGGCCCACTTAGCTCGTTTCAGCTCAAAAAGGCCCATTCCGGCCTCAGATTCACGAGAGTGTTCGCGACAATCTCAACGATCTACCGCTATCCCTAGTGGCTCAATTTATCACTACGAGCGCTTGCACGCTCGAGTGACCACGGTTGCCAATTTTTCGGCTTTTCGGCACTTCAACTTTTGGTCGATTCGCAGAACAACATTCATAGCATAAGCGGTAGTGTGAGATTACACACCTGATTACGAGTTGTGTTTTTCAACGCTTCCAAAACACCTATAGTGATAGTTGATAACAGGTTAGTCACCACTTGATAAACGTAACTAGAAACACTTACTAGACTAACTCCTCTTACCACAATACGATCTCCTTCAGTGCACCCAGTCTTTGGCTCTATCCCTTCACTACGGAAATCAAAACCCTAACATTGTTTTGATGAACAAAAGCGTGTTAGACAACATCCAACATTCGGCCTCCACAGAGAAAAAGAGAGACTGAATTCTACCCAAGCAGTCACAAGAGTCCTTACTAGAACGAAATAAGAAAGCATTCGAGTTTCCTTACCCCCCAAAGTACCACCAATTCGACAATTGATCTCCAAGGAGTTTCGGCCCTCACCAAACAGAACACAAGTGATTCGAATTAGAAAAGAGTGAATAGATTCGGCCTAACAATCAAGAGTTAAGCCTGAGAGTTTTGGCTTAATAGAGAAAAGAGAGAAAAGCAAAGAAAGTAAAGGGAAAAGAAAGTGTTACCTTGCAACCAAAGAAGAACCGAATAGGAAGAGAAGATTCGACAGCAAAGGGTAGCAAATAATGATGGAATACAGAGAAGAAGATAGAAGAAAGAGGCTTAACGGTTCACTGAACGCCTACAACAAAAGGATGTACAAGAGAAGATATGTATTCGGCTATGAAGAAAAGACAAGGAAAGGAGATAAGAGGAAAAGAAAAGAAATGGTTCGGCCAACAAATGAGAAGAAGAGAATAAGATAACTGAGATTTCGGCAAAAGAAAAATTGGGAAAAACGACCCGAAATACTATAGTCGAAAACGCAAAAACAAAACTCCCACGAAAGAGAACTTGAGAAAATCGATACTTTACCTAACACAAAGCCAAATATGCTACTCAAAACTCTCTTACTTAGCCGAAATTCCCTTTACTAGGCCCCTACTTTCTGCCACCTCTTCCCATACTTGAATCACATGATTTTCTCCATCAATCTCTCCCTAATTCACTCTCCACCTCCCATTCGAATTCACCCAACAACCTTAACCAATTCAAACACTTCTCAATCAGTATTTGATTCCAACACAACCTCTTGCTCTCCCAAGTCACAAAATAAAAGCATCCAAATGCCAACTGTGGGATTCGAACCCCTTCCCTCCAAGCTCTCCACTTGACACCACTCCACTCCACCATGTCCTCAACTTGTGTTAGCAAAACACATATTAATTTACATAAGTCCTGCTTCCAACAGCTCTCTCCACTGAAGGCCCAAAAACCAAAATTTTTTCAGGGCTTGGCCTCGAACCCAGGCCTCTATGGACCCCCAAACACACTCAAATAACTAACTATACCAGCCCAACACATGGAATTACATAAAAATCACAAACCCCTAATTTTTGGGATGTTGCATGTGTAACACCCCTAACCCGTATCTGTCCCGAAATAGAATTACGAAACATTACCAAAATTTATAGAACGTATAACAAACATTTCTTATAATTTATCAATCATATCAGAATCTATTATAACCAATCATATTGTCCCTCTTATGAGCCCTCAAGACCCAAAATATGCATTAGAAATTAGTCGGGACTAAACCGGTTACTTAGAGAATTTTTCACAAAATCTCAAAATTTTTCCTAGGTATAGGGGACACACGCCCGCGTGGCCAGGCCATGTGTCTTACACGGCCAAGAGACACGTCCGTGTGTCAGGCCATGTGGGCATTCGAAGTAGGGCACACAACCGTGTCCTAGCCCATGCCCGTGCCCGTGTAACTCACTAACTTGGGTCACATGGCCAAGCCACACACTCGTGTGCTAGGCCATGTGGATTATTTTGAGCATTCTGTTTCTAAATTTTTAAGATGCAGGGGACACACGGCCAGACCACACGCCCATGTGCTAGGTCGTGTGTCACACGGCTGAAACACACGCCCGTGTCTCTGCCCGTTTGGACAAAAATATGTTATTTTCAAGGCCACTTTTCTCATCAAAATTGTCTTTCACCTATATCAACACTTTAAACATTCACAAGGCAATATCAATCATTCAAATCAAGCTAAAACCAAGATTAATACATGTTATAACGTCCCATATTTCTAAGTATTCAATTTCCCCTAATTGATCCAATTCACATACTTGCATATCTTACCAGTTATACTAACTCAAATCAATTAATTATGAACCTAAACAATCTTCATCATAAAACCAATGCAAAGACTCATCAAACACATTATGACCGTATATAAACACATCAAAATACGTCCATCACAAGTCATTCCAATGGCTAGTTACAACCAAACATTTACATTGCTATCATTAGTCATGTTTAGCCTATACAGGCCATTACAACTAAAATTAGTTTGTCATATTTACCGAAAAGTCTGAGGGATAGTGTGATATGGCTCCGACCAGCTTCCAACCTTTACGAGCTTTCGTACTATAAAACAGAGGAAATAAAACAGAGTAAACATATAATGCTTAGTAAGTTCATATAACATGGAAAGTAACTTACCATTCATTTACATTTAAGGTAAGCATGCAAAATTCATCCATAGAAATTTGGCAATTAGTCTAATCACATATAACTTCATCAAACATATTAGTCATGTACTTCATGTAAATATCAAGAAACAAGGATAAGCTCATTATGTAACAATTTCCATGTATTTTTAGGTAAACACAAATAATGATTCATTCAGAACTTATCTTAACTTATATTATGACTTTGCCCGATAAACCATATGAAATATCAATGGACATACGGGTCGTACACACGAAGTGTATGAATCTGTAATCCGTCAATTCATATTTGAGAATACTCATACAAGCATATAAACGGGAAGCTCCCTCTCAAGCCATATAACGGGAAGCTCATATGAGCCATGTAACAGGAAGCTTATCCAGGCCGTATAACGGGAAGCTTATAAGAGCCATAATAAGGAAGCTCATGTGAGCCAATAACAGGTAGCTCCAAAGAGCCATTAATCGGGAAGCTTCGGATAGCCATATATCGGGAAGTTCAATAGAGCCAATATCAGGAAGCTCCAAGGAGCCATATATCAGAACGATCATAAAAGCTATGGTGTGTCCATAACATATGCAAGATCACAACCAATCAGAATGCTCCGAAGAGTTATTAACGGGAACCATATAACAGAAAGCTCAAGAAGGCCAAATATCATAATGCTCATGAGAGGTAATAACGAGACGCTCTTTCGAGCTGTTAAGTGTCTGTAACATATACAAGACCACAACCAATTCGGGAACCCTGTATTCATCGAAATTTCATTTATTCAAATGGGACTTAACATTTATCGGGCATTGTCGAATATGTCATCATTTCATATGTATGACAATTATATAATTCACATACACAGCATTTAATTCAAACATATAAATATACCATTTAGTTACACGAACTTACCTCGACAAGTGTTCGTGTTTTTGCAATCTTCTAATCCAACACTTTCTCTTTTCCTCGATCCAATTTTGTATTTAGTCTATCCGGATCTAATTAGGCAAAATAAGCTTGCTAGAGCTCAAACTCTCATGGCTAGGGTTTCCATGTTTTAATTTGGGAAAGATTATGATAAATGATGATATATTAGATTTTTATTATTTATCACATTTAATTATTTCATCTTTCCAATTTCATCGTTTTCTTTATTTTATTTTCCATGGATGAATCATCATACTTATCTACTAACTCTTCTTAATGGTCTATTTACCATATAAGGACCTCCAATTTTGAATTTCATTGCTATTTGATACTTATAGCTACTAGAACTTAACTTTAGCATTTTATGCATTTTGGTCCTTTTTAACAGATTAAACATCGGTAAACTTTCTTAACAAAATTTTCATACGATATTCCTACCATACTATATACCATAAAATAATATTAAAACAAAATTTCTTCTGGACTCAAATTTGTGGTCCCAAAACCACTGTTCCAATTTCACTGAAAACGGGTTGTTACAATGTGAATGAGGATGAAGGTGAGGCACATTCAAGAAAGAAGCCAATAAAGATTTTGCGATATTTTCCACTAATACCAAGGCTTCAAAGGCTTTTCATGTCGTTAAAGACAGCCGAGTCTATGAGGTGGCATCATGATTAACGAACCGATGATGGATTATTAAGGCATCATGTGGATTCTTTAGCTTGGAAATCATTTGATAGTAAATTTCCAAGCTTTGCAAGCAATCCCTGGAATGTGAGGCTTAGTCTAGCATCTGATAGATTTAATCCTTTTAAAATTATGAATATTTTGTACAGTACTTGGCCTGTAGTGCTTGTTCCTTACAGTTTGTGTAACAACGCGATTTAGGGCCTAGTCGGAATAGTGGTATGAGACCACAAATCCGAGTTAGTAAAATGCGTTTTTAAGGTATTTGAGATGTTTTCATGATAATATGAAAGTTTCATGTAGGAATTTTGTAATGGCCTAAATTCAAGATTATCGGAATAATGGTTTCGCAACCATAAATCCGATTTAAATAGAAATTTATTTCAATATGTTTGCATGAGTCTTTATATGATAGGAAATATTTTTATAAATATTTATAAGATGTTAGTAATGTGGTATTAAACTTTCGTTAGAAAATTTTAACGTTTGGGTAGGTAATTAAATGAAAAGGACTAAATTGAAATGAAAGTAAAAGTTGAATTATAGATTAAAAGAAATTATGAAGGACCAAAATGGCAATTATGCCATTTTGTAAAGATGAGGCGGTTTATTGAAGAAAATCTGAGATTTTTTTTGTATATTATTATATTATATTATTATATTATTATATTATTATATATATATATAAAGAAAATAGAAAAGAAACAAAAGGATAAAACAAAAAGAAGAAACAGAGAGCAAACGTGAAGGGAGAAAGAAGAAGAGAAAAGAAAGAAAAAAAGGGGATAATATAGTTTTTAAAGCTTAGAGTTTAATTTGGTAAGTTAATTTAGTCATTTTCTTTTAATTTTGATGCTTTATAAGTTTTAGAACAAAGTTTTGATGAATTTAAGTTGAAATTTTTGAAGTTTCAGAGTTTTTGAATATAGCATATGATGAATAAAATGATGAATTAGTGGTTTAATTGAAAGAATTTGAAGTTAGAATTGGGTAAAGGATTTAATTGTAAAATAAGCTATAACAAAACTGTTTTGGACAGCAGCAGTAGAGTAAATTTGAAAAATCACTAAAAATCGTAGAAGTGTAATTAGAAGTTGAGTGAGATATGAAATTAAAGCTTATTGAGTCTATTTTCATATGAAAGAAACATGGAAATCAAAGGAATTTTGTAATTTAAGATATTTATATTTTTGTAAGACTGGTTCAGAGGATTTCAGGATCCCTGTTCTGACTTTGAAAAATCATAAAAAAATTGGAGAAAAATAATTAGGGGCTTAACTTTATATGTTTAGAATCCTGAATGAGTCTATTTTCAAATGAAATAAATAAGAAGGTCATATGAATTCTGTACGAATAGTAATTTGATTCGAAGTGAAGAGAGGTCAGAACAGTCAAACAGTAAAACAGGGGAAATTTTAAGAATAATCTGGTATTGATTGGCCATACCAAAAATTCTGAAAATGTTATGGGAAGAAGATATGTGAGTCTAGTTTCAGGTAAAATTAACGGTTCTTCATTTGGAGCTCTGTAGCTCGAGAAATAAATAATTTAGTGACTGTGACTCAAGTAGATAGCTTTGAATAAGCTAAAAATAATAATAGAATTATAGAAAATGCTACATGTAAACATGAAATGTATTGAATTGATGATTGAATTTATTTATTTAGATCCGAAAAACTCAAATACAAAGCTAGATCAAGGAAAGGAAAAAGTCCCGGATTAGTAGATTTTATAAACGAACTAGTATCGAGGTAAGTTCATGTAACTTGAATTATATTCTTAAATGCTTGAAATGTATGGTATTGATGTGAATATGATTTGAATTTTCATTATATGAAAATTGATGATACATTGGTATATTTGATTAAAAAAAAAAGAAAGAAGAAATCCCGGTTGAATGAAAGGAAAATTCGATGGATCTCTAAAAAGGAATTGACGGTAAAAAAGGATCTAGCTCGGACGGGTGATCCTATCCTGATATAGCCCTCCCGAAGAATATGTGGAAAATGGATTTAGCCTGGACTGGTAATCCCGACAATACTCTATGAGTTTATATTGCAGGGGATTTAGCCTGGACTGGTAATCCCGCTGTAAAGATGAGGTTCGCGGGAGTGTGCTCTCTGAAATGAAAATGTGCACACATGAATATGAATTGACGGACCCGGATTTGTACACTAAAGTGTACCACTGAAAATCCATCGAAATTCCGAGTAATTCAACGGGATAAATATGGAAAAATAACAAGGAAATGGAAATCATGATATTGATGAGCTCATCAATCATGGTGTGTATATTATTGATATATGGAAATTAATGGACTAACTTGGATGTTGAGTTTGTGAATGTTAGGGTAATAATGCATTGAGTGAGTATATGAATGTTTATTGCTTGTGTTGAAAATACTAGGTAAGTATAATTCTTGTTACATGGGCTTACTAAGCACAAAGTGCTTACCCTATTTCCTTTTTCCCTGTTTTGTAGTGTTAAGAGCTCGGAGGTCAAATCGGTGGGAGACTCATCACACTATCAACCCCAGTATTTTGGTATTTTAAGAAACTTTATTTTAGAAATCAATGGCATGTATAAGCTAATAAAATAAATGTTAATATGAAATGAATGTAAGGTCACCATTGGTATGACCTATGTGTTAAAGTTATCTTATAAATATGCATGAATTATTTTGAAAATATGTTGAATTGGAATGGTCTCGGTTTTAAAAAAAAAATTGTAAACTCCGGTAATGCCCCGTACCTTATTCTGACAACGAATACGGGTAGGGGGTGTTACATTTGTTGGTATCAGAGCTACGATTTAGTCGGTTCTAGGACCGATATAGTGAATACTGGATTAGCTATACATGCCATTTAAATTATTTTTTTGATAGTGTGATATCTCCCGACCGCTTAAATTGTGTTTTCCTTATAGTAATGTCATCCGACCGAGCTCAACTGAGGAAGTCCGAGTCATGCTCCGGCTTCAATACAAAGAGAAGAAACTCGCAGTAGAAGGCCCGGTATAAAGGGTCAAGGGGAGGAGGCAAAAATAGCCTTCTTTCAAATGATGAATGAATGGCTTACCCAATATATAAGAACTAACCCTACAGTGCAACAAACTCAAGCTCCCCTCCTGTTCCTCCCACCGGTTCCGAGATTCCACAGGTATAGGTACTCAAATCATGTAAAAGGAAAAGCTCATGTTGATAAAATCCAAAATATAAATAAAGAATTTCGAGCAGCAGTTGATGATGATCCCGAATGAGCTGAATTTTGGTTAGAAAATACTACTCGGGTTTTGGAGGAATTATCTTGCACACCAAAAGAATGTTTGAAATGTGCCGTTTCACTGCTAAAAGACACAGCTTATTATTGGTGGAATACTAAAGCTTCAGTTGTTCCGAAAGAAGAAATTACATGGAATTCTTCCAGACCGAGTTTAAAAAGAAATATATCAGCCAGAGATTCCTTGATCAGAAAAGAAAAGAATTTCTTGAGCTGAAACAGGGCAATAGATCAGTATCTGAGTATGAAAGAGAATTTGTTCGGTTGAGTAAATATGCTCGAGAATAGGTACAGTCGGAAGCTGAAATGTGCAAACAATTTAAAGAAGGGTTGAATGAAGAAATTAAGCTACTTGTTGGAATTATTGAAATTCGAGAGTTTGCTACACTAGCAGAACGAGCTTATAAAGTAAAAGAATGGAGCAAAGAAAAGAAACAGCAGTGAGAGGGAAACTCGATTTTTAGTAAAAGACCAATGGGAAATTCTCGATTCTCGCTCCAAAGAAATTGAAGAAGTACCAGATCGTTCTACCTCAACCACTGGGTATTCGGATAGAGTGCGAGGTTCACAACAAGACTAATTCAAGACCTTCCACTCCATCGCGACCAGTGTTGGCGGTGTTGAGATTGTCCGTAAAGAAGTGAAAAAGAAGTGAATATATATCGAAGCCAAGTAATCCATCTTTGAGGGTAGACCATCTCGACCATCCGGTAATGTTAGTGGTAGCCGAGGAGCTACAAAAGATACTGCAAGTAGGCCCGAGACACGAGCACCTCCTAGGACATATGTCATGCGTGCGGAGAAGATGCCTCAAAGACCCGATGTTATTATCGGTACATTTTCTTTACTTGAGACCGAGATTATTGCATTGATTGATCCCGCTTCTACGCATTCATATATATGTGTAAAACTTGCATGCGTAAAAGATTTATCTGTTGAACCTCATCGAATTTGTCTTGTTAAAGTCTCGAACCCTTTGGCCAATCTATTTTGGTGGATAAAATTTGTAAAAATTGTCCACTTGATGGTAAGAGGTTATTGTTTCTCACTGATTTGATGTTACCGCCATTTGATGAGTTTGATGTGATATTGGGCATGGATTGGTTAACTCAAAGATGATGCAAATAGTAAATCAGAAATGTAAATATATTGTGTTGAAGTGTCGAATGGTGAATTACTTCGGGTTAAATCCGATCAAATAGAGGGATTATCTCGATGTGATTTCGATTATTACTTGCTCGTAGGTATGTCAAAAAGGGTATGATGCTTTTCTTGCTTATATATTAGATACCAAGGTATCCGAGTCGAAGATTCAAGCGAAGCGGTGGTATGCGAATTTTTCTCGATGTGTTTCGGAAAGAGTTACTGTGGTTGCCACCGAAAGAGAAGTGGAATTTTCTATAGATTTGATTCCTGAACTACTCCGATTTCCATAGCTCCGCATCAATGGCTCCTACTGAAATTAAAGGAATTAAAGACACGATTCAGAGAACTTGTTGATAGAGGTTTTGTCCGTGAGTCATTCACCTTGGGGTGTTCCGGTTCTATTTGTGAAAAAGAAAGATGGGTCTTTGAGATTGTGTATTGACTATCGACAACTCAATAAGGTAACTATAAAGAATAAGTATCCGCTGCCCGGATTGATGATTTGTTTGATCGGTTGAAAGGTGCTACTATATTTTCAAAGATTGATCTCCGATCGGGCTACTATCGATTCACGCAGTAAAGGAGTCGGATGTGCCAAAAACAACTTTTCTGAGAACTGTGCACGACATTATGAGTTTCGTTATGCCGCTTGGGTTGACTAATGCACTGCAGTATTTATGGATCCGATGAATCGAATATTGCACTGCATTTAGACAGATTTGTGGTAGTATTCATTGATGATATTTTGGTTTATTCTCGAGATGAAGAAGAACATACAAAATATTTGAGAATTGTGTTGCAAATTCTCAGAGAAAGCAGATTATATGCTAAATTCAAGAAATGTGAATTTTGGCTTCGAGAAGTGGGTTTTCTTGGACATATTGTATCCATTGAAGGCATCGGGGTAGATCCAAGTAAAATCTCAATTATTGTCAATTGGAGTCCACCAAGATCAGATCTCGAAGTTAGAAGTTTCTTGGGTTTAGCTGGTTATTATCGGAGATTTGTACAAGGATTCTCTATGATAGCTTCTCCGATGACTCGATTATTGCAGAAAGATGTAAAGTTCGAATGGACTTATGAATGTCAACAGAGTTTCAACCGATTAAAAGATCTATTAACGAAAGCACCAAAGATAGTGCAGGCTGAACCGGTAAGGAATTTGTTATTTACAAAGATGCCTCATTAAATGGTTTAGGTTATGTCTTGATGCAATAAGGTAAAGTAATAGCCTATGCTTCAAGACAACTTAAACCACATGAAAGAAATTATCCGGTACATGATCTTGAGTTAGCTGCTATTGTTTTTGCATTGAAGATATGGCGGCATTACTTGTACGGTGAGAAATGTCATATTTATACGATCATAAAAGCTTGAAGTATTTGATGACACGAAAGATCTGAATTTAAGACAAATAGCAGTGGCTTGAATTGATAAAAGACTATGATTTGATTATTGATTATCATCCAGGTAAGGCTAATGTTGTGGCTGATGCTTTGAGTCAAAAATCTCTGTTTGCTTTACGAGTTATGAATACCCGATTGTCACTGACTAATGATGGTTCAATCATAGCTGAATCGAGAGCTAAACCAACATTTCTACAGCAAATATGTGAAGCTCAGAAGAATGATGAGAAGTTACAGGTTAAACGGGTACAATGTGAGTCGTGCGATCGATTCGAATTTCAAATTGGGGTTGATGATTGTTTATTATTCAGAGGTAGGTATGTGTACCCAAGAATTCGAGAGCTCATACGAGAAGATTTTACACGAGGCTCACAGTGGTATTATGTCTGTACATCCGGGAAGTAATAAAATGTATAATGATTTGAAAAAGATGTACTGGTGGCCAGGTATGAAACGTGCTATTTCTGAGTTTGTATCAAGACGCTTTGATATGTCAACAAAGTTAAAGCGAGAACATCGTACCTTCCGGGGTTACTTCACCAATTACTATATCGAAATGGAAATGGGAAAGAATCACTATGGATTTTGTATCGGGTTACCGTTGTCTCCGAGGAAAAAGATGCTATTTGGGTGATTGTTGACCGATTGACAAAGTCAAGACACTTTATTCCTGCACGTATGGATTATTCTTTAGATAAACCGGCTGAATTGTACATATCTCGAGATTGTCGGAGTTACATGGAGTGCCTATCTCCATTATATCGATAGAGATCCCCGATTTACGCCTCGCTTTTGGGATAAATTGCAAGAAGCTTTGGGTACTCGGTTGTATTTCAAGATCGCATTTCATCCTCGCACGGAGATGGCCAATCTGGCGCGTAATACAAGTATTGGAAGATATGCTTCGATGTTGTACACTAGAGTTTAAAGGTAATTGGGAGAGGTGTCTACCTTTGATTGAATTTGCTTACATAACAAATATCACCCAAAGATTAAAATGGCTCCATATGAAGCTTTGTATGGTAGAAAATGTAGAACATCATTGTATTGGACAGAGCTCAAAGAAAAGAAGATACATGGGGTTGATTTAATCCGAAACGAAAGAAAAAGTAAAGGTTATTCGGGATAGTTTAAAAGCGACTTCCGATCGCCAAAAATCATATGCCGATCTTAAACGAAAAGAGATTGAATTTCAGTCGGTGACAAGGTATTTCAAAGTGTCTCCTTGGAAGAAAGTTCTCCTGTTTCGGTCGAAAAGGTAAATTGAGTCCAAGATTTATCGGGTCATATGAGATCATAGAAAGAATTGGACCGGTCGCTTATTGGTTGGCATTACCACCGAACTTGATAGAATCCATAATGTTTTCATCATGTGTCTATGCTACGACGATATCGGTCGATCCTTCACATGTTATTTCTCCAACAGAAGTGGAGATTCAACCGGATATGAGTTACAGTGAAGAACCGATCAAGATATTGGCACGGGAAACAAAGGAGCTTAGAAATAAAAAAATAAATTTGGTGAAGGTATTGTGGCAAAAACACGGGATCGAAGAAGCGACATGGGAACCGGAGGAGGCAATAAGGAAACAATATCCAAACCTCTTTCTCGGTAAGATTTTCGAGGACGAAAATCCTTAAAAGGGGGGGAGAGTTGTAATGGCCTAAATTCAAGATTATCGGAATAATGGTTTCGCAACCATAAATCCGATTTAAATAGAAATTTATTTCAATATGTTTGCATGAGTCTTTATATGATAGGAAATATTTTTATAAATATTTATAAGATGTTAGTAATGTGGTATTAAACTTTCGTTAGAAAATTTTAACGTTTGGGTAGGTAATTAAATGAAAAGGACTAAATTGAAATGAAAGTAAAAGTTGAATTATAGATTAAAAGAAATTATGAAGGACCAAAATGGCAATTATGCCATTTTGTAAAGATGAGGCGGTTTATTGAAGAAAATCTGAGATTTTTTTTGTATATTATTATATTATATTATTATATTATTATATTATTATATATATATATAAAGAAAATAGAAAAGAAACAAAAGGATAAAACAAAGGAAGAAACAGAGAGCAAACGTGAAGGGAGAAAGAAGAAGAAAAGAAAAGAAAGAAAAAGGGGATAATATAGTTTTTAAAGCTTAGAGTTTAATTTGGTAAGTTAATTTAGTCATTTTCTTTTAATTTTGATGCTTTATAAGTTTTAGAACAAAGTTTTGATGAATTTAAGTTGAAATTTTTGAAGTTTCAGAGTTTTTGAATATAGCATATGATGAATAAAATGATGAATTAGTGGTTTAATTGAAAGAATTTGAAGTTAGAATTGGGTAAAGGATTTAATTGTAAAATAAGCTATAACAAAACTGTTTTGGACAGCAGCAGTAGAGTAAATTTGAAAAATCACTAAAAATCGTAGAAGTGTAATTAGAAGTTGAGTGAGATATGAAATTAAAGCTTATTGAGTCTATTTTCATATGAAAGAAACATGGAAAGCAAAGGAATTCTGTAATTTAAGATATTTATATTTTTGTAAGACTGGTTCAGAGGGATTTCGGGATCCCCTGTTCTGACTTTGAAAAATCATAAAAAATTGGAGAAAAATAATTAGGGGCTTAACTTTATATGTTTAGAATCCTGAATGAGTCTATTTTCAAATGAAATAAATAAGAAGGTCATATGAATTCTGTACGAATAGTAATTTGATTCGAAGTGAAGAGAGGTCAGAACAGTCAAACAGTAAAACAGGGGAAATTTTAAGAATAATCTGGTATTGATTGGCCATACCAAAAATTCTGAAAATGTTATGGGAAGAAGATATGTGAGTCTAGTTTCAGGTAAAATTAACGGTTCTTCATTTGGAGCTCTGTAGCTCGAGAAATAAATAATTTAGTGACTGTGACTCAAGTAGACAGCTTTGAATAAGCTAAAAATAATAATAGAATTATAGAAAATGCTACATGTAAACATGAAATGTATTGAATTGATGATTAAATTTATTTATTTAGATCCGAAAAACTCAAATACAAAGCTAGATCAAGGAAATGAAAAAATCCCGGATTAGTAGATTTTATAAACGAACTAGTATCGAGGTAAGTTCATGTAACTTGAATTATATTCTTAAATGCTTGAAATGTATGGTATTGATGTGAATATGATTTGAATTTTCATTATATGAAAATTGATGATACATTGGTATATTTGATTAAAAAAAAAAGAAAGAAGAAATCCCGGTTGAATGAAAGGAAAATTCGATGGATCTCTAAAAAGGAATTGACGGTAAAAAAGGATCTAGCCCGGACGGGTGATCCTATCCTGATATAGCCCTCCCGAAGAATATGTGGAAAATGGATTTAGCCTGGACTGGTAATCCCGACAATACTCTATGAGTTTATATTGCAGGGGATTTAGCTCGACTGTAATCCCGCCGTAAAGATGAGGTTCGCGGGAGTGTGCTCTCTGAAATGAAAATGTGCGCACATGAATATGAATTGACGGACCCGGATTTGTACACTAAAGTGTACCACTGAAAATCCATCGAAATTCCGAGTAATTCAACGGGATAAATATGGAAAAATAACAAGGAAATGGAAATCATGATATTGATGAGCTCATCAATCATGGTGTGTATATTATTGATATATGGAAATTAATGGACTAACTTGGATGTTGAGTTTGTGAATGTTAGGGTAATAATGCATTGAGTGAGTATATGAATGTTTATTGCTTGTGTTGAAAATACTAGGTAAGTATAATTCTTGTTACATGGGCTTACTAAGCACAAAGTGCTTACCCTATTTCCTTTTTCCCTGTTTTGTAGTGTTAAGAGCTCGGAGGTCAGATCGGTGGGAGACTCATCACACTATCAACCCCAGTATTTTGGTATTTTAAGAAACTTTATTTTAGAAATCAATGGCATGTATAAGCTAATAAAATAAATGTTAATATGAAATGAATGTAAGGTCAGCCATTGGTATGACCTATGTGTTAAAGTTATCTTATAAATATGCATGAATTATTTTGAAAATATGTTGAATTGGAATGGTCTCGGTTTTAAAAAAAAAAATTGTAAACTCCGGTAATGCCCCGTACCTTATTCTGACAACGAATACGGGTAGGGGGTGTTACAAATTTTATGGAAATTTTCCATTAAAGAGTCCATTAGGACTAAGTTGCAAAAGTTACAAAATATGAGTTTCTAGAAGCTTTTTGTATGAAATAGCTTTAGAATAGAAATTAGAAGTCCTTATATAGAAATTTTCCCAAATTATAATTTTTGGACAAAAATGGACATGAGTTAGTAAATGGTGAAATTTTAAAGAGAAGGGCATTTTGGTCATTTATCAATTAAATGATTAATAAAGGAAAAAGATGACAAAAATCATTCTCATCTTCTTCCTTGGTGCCGAAATTTTGAAGAACCCCATAGCTAGGGTTTGTTCATCTTTCAAGCTTGCTAGTAAGTTCATCTTAGCCCCGTTTTTAGTATTCTTCGTATTTTTGAAGTTCTCGTATTATGAATTAGCTATTTTTAGCTATAAAATGAGCTAAGATGCATGTTCAAAAATCTATCCATGAATGACATGCTTGTAAAATGAGATTTCATGGAAGATTATGAGAGTTTGATGTTAGATAAACCTCTTTTCCTTAGTGAATTTCATGAAAAATGATAGTTTGGACTAATTTGCAATAAATATGAAATTGATCATACATACTAGAAATAGTTAGAATTGATGATTTTCATAGTAGAAAAAATGAATTAGCTAAGCACGTAGCCTAAGAAAGTCGAATGAGAATCATTTTACGAGCCGCAGAAATGCAAATATGAAAAAGTTTAGGGGTAAAATAGTAATTTTTCCAAAGTATGAGTTAAGAGTCAATTTAGTCAATGTAATTTTTAAATGATCTAAATTATTATTATAGATCAAGAAAAATGAAGCCCGGATCAAAACCGAGGCAAGAACAAAGTCGAGGACTAAATTGCATATCTACATACATTTTGTATATCGAGGTAAGTTTGTATGATTTCCAAGCTTCATGAATATTTTCATTAAATTGCTTGTTATATTGTTAAATAAACATTACTTTCATGAGAATGTTTAATGGTATGTTAAACAAAGAAATTAATGAGATTAAGCATGAGAAAGTCCCGATTGAAGTTGAATTACTTAGGATACTCGATCTACCACATAACATAAGAAAGTGCGTATAAGACCAAGCCAAGGCATGGCATCGGCAATCCAGCAAAGTTATCATGTAAGTCCAAGACAAGTCTTGGCATTGAAGAGTTATTATGAGATGAAGACCCATGTAAGCCCAGGCCAAGGCATGGCATTGGTGAGTCTCCAAGCAAAGATGTCATGTAAGTCCAAGACAAGTCTTGACATTGAAAAGATATCATGAGATAGAGATCCCATGTAAGTCTAAGCCAAGGCATGGCATTGGTGAGTAACAAGAAAGATTTCATGTAAGTCCAAGCTAAGACTCGGCATTGACCAGTTCATGGGTTAAGATACCAAGTAAGACCATGTCAAGACATGGTAATGGTAAGTTCCCAAGGGAACTCACGAGAAAGACTTCGTATAAGTCCATGTCAAGACATGGCTTTGAACCCAAGATGAGATATTCCATGTAAGACCATATCCAAGATATGGCTTTGGCATCAAGTTATATGTGGAATGAGATTCAGTATCCTCGGTTATTCATAGAAATTCATCGGGCAAACGAGTTAAGCTCAAATGAGATAATAAGAAAGCTAAGTAAGAAAAGTTATTATCAAGTTGAAAATGAGTATTATTCATGTTATGACTAATGAATTAGAGATTATGATTATTATGTTAAAGTATACTGATCAATGTGATCAAGTGACACAGCTACCTTGTTTACCTTATAAGTATGAGACTGGTAAGTATCATGAGATATGTAAGAATCCAGTATGAGTAAGTAAGCTTTATAGCTGAAATTTATGATACCATTATTTATGTCAAATGGTTTATATTAAGCAAGTATGTTGTTATGTGCATTATATGCAAACTTACTAAGCTAAATGCTTACGTCCTTTACTCTTTCTTTCCATGTAGTCCCGCCAAGCTAATCTCGTGGATCATCGCCATCGGAGCTCGGAGCATACTATCAATCGATATTTTGGTACAGCCAAGTGTTTTTATTAAGTATGGCATGTATAGGAAGCATTTCATTTTGAGCTAAGTTTTAAAATTAGCCTAAGTGTTGGCTATCAAGCTTAGGATTCTTTTTGTATAGGGCCAAAGAGATTGGTCATGAATGATTAAGTATGTATGTTTTATTTATCAATGAAGTATGTATCTTTGTTCATGTTAGATGCAGTACTTGAGTTGTTGAAATTAGTATTAGATTGATCTTTAATTTCAGGGTGGCAATTGGCTTGGAAAATAGCCTCTAAGTACCCACACGGATGGACACACGGGTGTGTGTCTAGGCCGTGCGTACCCTGCACCTTTGTACCTTAAGTCAGGATAGACCACGGGCTAGTCCCATGGCCGTTTGTTTAGGCCGTGCATGACACACGGTTAGAACATGTGCATGTACCTAGGCCATGTAAGTAAGTATATCAAGGAATAGCACACGGTCTAAGTCCACGGACGTGTCAAGGCCGTGTGTAATTAGTCAGTGTCGACCATGGGTGGAAGACACGAGCATGTCTAGTGGTACACGAGCGTGTCCTAAGTCACACGGGCGTGTGACCCCTGTTTCGAGTAAAAGTTTCCAGTTGAGTTCCGAAAGTTTTCAGACACGAGTTCAAGGCCTTGTAGGCCCATGAGATGTATAAGTCGACTAAGAAAGAGAAGTTTTAATTTGGAACGAAATTTTATAGCCCGTAATTTCAGGATTAAGCAAGTTCAAGCATAACAATGTCCCGTATCTGGTCTAAGCCCCGGACTCAGGTATGGGGTGTTACAGTTTGCCTCTCTAGAGAGAAAGGTCCCGAAAATGATGTTGACATTTATATGCAAACCACATATTGAAGAGTTGAAACAGTTATAGGCGGGTGTTAAAACATATGATGTCTTGAGAAATGAGAACTTTTATTTACGTGTAGCTTTGTTGTGGACTATTAATCATTTCTTGGCTTATGCCAATTTATCTGGTTAAAGTACCAAAGGACGTTACGCTTGTCCTTGTTATACGGTGCAAACATGTTCGAAGTGGTTATATAATAGGAAAAAGTTCTCTTATATGGGGCATCGTCAATGGTTAGATGGAAATCATAGATTTAGATTTCAAAAGACTCTTTTTGATGGTACTGAAGAGTTCAGAGAAGCTCCTGAGTAGCCCATTGGATCTGAAATCTTATTGGTGTTAAAAGATATCAATTTCAGTTATGGAAAGATAAATCAACCACCCAATACGCAAACAAAGAGAAGACCGAGGGAGGCGTATGTTCGCGATGTTGACCGGCAGATTGATGATGAATCTGATGAAGAGGATGATCCTAATGAGGCGGACTTTTGGTTGCCTTATTAGGAGCATCATATTTTGCAACACAATCTTGATGTCATGCATATTGAAAAGAATGTTTGCGAGAACATCATTGGGACAATTCTGAATGTCGATAGAAAATCGAAAGACAATCTTCAGAGTCGACTTAATCTAGTTGACATGGGAATTCAGAGTGATCTTCATCCCTAATTACTTGCAAATTGAAAATCTCGGTTGCCGCATTCTATTTTTGCAATGTCGAAGAAAGAAAAAGAAGTGTTATGCACGGTGTTGAAGGATATAAAGGTCCCAGATGCGTATGCATCAAATATATCTCAATGTGTGAGTCTTAATGATCGAAGACTATGCCCTAAAATCACATGATTATCACATCTTGATGCAGGATTTACTGCCAGTTGTTTTACGGTATTGTATGTCAAAAAAGGTGACATCTTGTATAATTGAACTATCCAATATAATGAAAGCTATTTGTGGTAAATTTTTTATTGTTGAAGAACTTGAGAAAGTACAAGATTGAGCCGCCTTGAATTTATGCAATTTGGAGAAGATCTTTCCACCTTCTTTCTTCACTATTATAGTGCACTTGCTAATCCATCTCCTCATGAAGCAAATCTTGGTGGACCGATTTTTTATCGGTGGATGTATCCTATCGAGAGATACTAATTTATTTGTAAAGTTTTCATTTATTCATGAATATACCTTTAGTTACAACTTTTTATAATGTTGTATTTCGTGTTTAGGTTCCTATGCAAATTAAAGTCTTATTGTCATAATAAGCGTTATCCAGAAGGATCAATTGCTGAAGGTTACTTGGAAGATGAGTGTATGACTTTCTGCTTTAGATATTTAGAAGATCTTGAAACAAGACTGAATAGGCCAAGTAGAAATGTTGGGCTTACTAATCATAACTTAGCCGAAACTTATCTATTTCGAAGTTATGGAGAACCAATCGGTAAAGTTGAAATTGCACACTTAGATGATAGATCTTGGGTACAAGCACATCGATATGTTCATTTTCACCGCGATTCAATTGAACCATTACGCAAGTAAGTTTTAGAATTTGATAAATATTCATCTTTTTAATTTGTTTATCTTCTAACCAAGTAATCCACTTTTTAACATAGTAAGTACAAACAAGTCTTGAGATCTTGTTCACACTCTTGAAGATTACAACATTGAGAGATTCATAAGTTATTCACAGAATCTTTTCATGAATGGTTAGGGCAAACGGTATACAACTGAAGCTTTCATTGACAAATAATAATGTTTTCGTATAAAATTTATAATTAATCAATTTACTTTCAATTCAATAGGTTTGGAATGGAAAAGATGTCAATGAAAAAGTTAAATGGCTTTCCCAATGTCTGAATAGAGTAGTAAAAAAATAGAGTGCATTCCTCATCAATGGATTTCCATTCAGATTTTATACAAAATCTCGAGAAAGATTGAGGAGGACTCAAAATTGTGGAATAGTTGTTAATTCTTCAATTACAAGTTATGTTAGTGCTAAGGACAGTAATCCTGTTGAGGGAAATGTGGAGTATTACGGACTTCTTACTTACATTATTGAGTTGGATTACTATGGCAAACGGAAGGTTATCTTATTTCGATGTGATTGCATTGATGTTAATGCTGCTCACGGAATTAAAAAATATCAATTTGGTTTTACAATACTGAACTTCTCTCGATTAATTCACACTGGACAACAATTGATAGACGAGCCGTATGTATTTTCTTTTCAAGTCAAACAAGCTTTTTTACTTGAAAGATCCAACTGATGAGGGTTGGTACGTTGTACTCTGTAACACCCCTAGAGACTTGTTTAACATGGCAATGGAAGTAGAGATGACATCGACGAAATATCAGAAACTTTGCCTTTTCCAGAACAAAACTTAAATGAAACTATCTGTAACAGCCCGATTTTGACCCTAATCGGAACGATGGTTTCGAGACCACGAATCCAAGTTGGAAAAATATTTTAATATTATTATTTTTCATGTTTATTATGTGTGAATTGGTGTGTGCAAAATTTTCGTATTAAAATTTGATCGTTTTGGTGCTTAATTGTGAAAAAGGGCTTAATCGCATAAAAAGAAAATTTGGTGGTTAAATGGGTAAGTACTGAATTGATGATGGTTTTGTAAATTAAAGTATTGGTAGGATAATTTATCCATAATTAAGCTTAGTGGCTGGCCAAACTTTGCATGAAATAGTGTTTGGGATTTATTTATTATATTTTTATGTTATAATGTTATAAATTATAATATGATAATATATTAAATTGTTTATAATTGATAAAAGATGAAAAAAGTATTCATCTTCTCCTTGTTTTGATCGAAACCAAAAGAAAAGAGAAAGAAATAAACCTAGCTCCATTCGGCTTTGATTGAGCTTGATTAAGACCAAGAACAAAAAAGATCGGGAGTGGATTGGGGAAAGGCAAAGTTAATTGAATAGTCAGGAAACAAAGTCCTTCGATACTCGAGGTAAATTTTTAAGCAATTGAGTTAAATTAAATTTTATCTAAAAGGTTGTATATAAATTTTTAATATAGTTAAATATATGTATTGGGACATTGCCGAATGTGTGATATTTGAATTACAGATGATTATAGCCGAATGTGATATATAGACATGTTAATAAAACAACCATGTGTGATATGGATTTGAGATATGAACATAGTCGATTATGAGATATATTTATATATCAATAAATAGCCAAATGTGATGTTGATTTGGTGAGGAAATAAGATAAGTTGTGTATACATGTATGAATGAGGAATAAGTTGGAGTGATGTGCTAATGAGAAATTTTGATACCGAGCACTAAGTGTGCGAAATCGGTCATTTGGCACTAAGTGTGCGAATTTTAAAATACCGAGCACTAAGTGTGCGAAATCGGTTGTGTGCGAAATCGGTTGTTATGCACTAAGTCTGCGAAAGGAATTTCCGAGTACTAAGTGTACGGAATCGGATAATAAGCACTAAGTGTGCGATTGATTATTATTTTTGGATTGAATTTGGTAAGGTGATATTATGAGATGACATTATCAAAAAAATTAAGTACGTGTGACAATTTAGTTTGGATGGAATGTGTTGATCAAAAAAATAGCTAAACTTATGTAAGATGATATGGGAAATGTTTACAAAATCTCATTTATTTTATATGAAATATATATATATATTGTAATTCGACCATATAAAATTTTGTATAAGAAGCTCATTTAACTAGTATTGATCTTGAATATGTGATTTATATGAGATTGAAATATAAGTATAAATTTGGTAAGTATATATATGCATATGAATCTAGTCTCGAAGACTAGAATGTTTGGTCTTTGGGCTATGAAATGTGGTAGTTTTTCGAACGTGATATATATATATATTCATATATATATTCATATATATATGTTATGTTTATAAACCGTGGTAGTGATTATATTTATTGGATTTTATTGATACAGTGATATAATGCATTATAGTGGTATAATTGCTTATAACTTACTAAGCTATAATAGCTTACTGTGGATGTGTTTATTTGAATTGTCTTATAGATTCTGAAGTCTGGTTAAGAGCTCGGGGATCATCGTCAAAGTCTATCACACTATCAACTATCTTTGGTACCCTTTTTATAAGTTGAACTTTTGAAACTATGGCATGTATAGGCTATATTACTCTTTTGAGTTCATTATAAATAGGATGTATATAAAATGCCATGCGAAAATGGCTATGTTTCTATACTAGGGTTTGATTTGGTTATGCTCGGTCATAGTGTTAATATTTGTGTATGTTTGGCCTTGTTATAAGCATATTTTGGAAGTTCATTTCATAATGTTTTTATATGTGAAAATTGAGTACATGAGTTTGGTTTTGAGTAAGACATAAAGTATACTTTGGTTGGTGGATGTACTTTTTCTTTATTATATATATGTACCTACAAGTTAAGTTATGAGATGACTATATTATGCTTTATGTATGTGACTATTGGATGTGGTTTATTAATGATCAAATTGTGGTATATTAGTTTATAAAGATTCGTGATAAACCGTAAAAGTAACATATTTTAAGCCCACATTTAGCATGCTTTTGGATGATTTAAACCTTGAGTTATGTAATTTGGTACTCTTAATCCTTTATTTTCATGTTTTATACCCAAGAGAGCACCAAATGACGAAAAGAACGGAAAATGGGCCCAAAACGGAGTAAATGGGTCATATCACGAAATCCACACGGTCGTGCCTCACTTAACAGCCTCAACACGGCCTGGCCATGACTTACACGGGCGTGTGCCATGGGCGTGTCCCTGTCGCAGGAAAGAAGAGTTTCGTTCGGATTTGGATACTTAGGGGCGAAGAAACATAATCAGAAGCCTATATAAACCCCCTAAGTATGACCAGAAAGGGGGAACCCATGGCTTTAGTCAGGGGGCGTCCGACTAGGCCAGAGAAGGCAGAGTTGTGGAGATTTACTTGAAGATAGCAAGTTGATCCATCTCAAGAAGCCGGAATTATACTCAAGGCGGAGGATCTCTCCTTCAATTCCTTCAAGGGGTTTTAGGGATTTCTTATGTTTTCTTTTATCTTTTCTTCTGAGATGTTTTCTTTTATTGTTATGAACTAAACCCTCAGATACCTGAGGGGGATAAAACGTAAGATGAATCTTGTTATCGTTTGCTGAACTATATGATAAATATTTGACTTGTTCTTAATTATGTGTTCTTAATTCTTGTGTTGATATTTCTGGGATATTAATTCAAGTATGATGTGCTTAGGTGGAAGAGCAAAAGACCCTGCCTAAGAGTAGATCTAGCATAATTAAGCGGAGTTGATCTCGCGCCTAGAGATAGGGTGACGAGATTTTGCCGGATTAGGGTGAAACCTAATATGGGAGTCCATAGATCGAGTTAATGCAATTCTTGGGGTTTTAATTAGAAAGAGATTTCAATTAATCAACCTAGGGCTAAACGTTAGTCGCCTCGAGAGAGGGATTAATATAACTTAGGGAATCTTACGGATCAAGTCAAATGAATAAATCGTATGGTTCAGAGTTAGATAACAAGTGAAGTCTAGGTGGATTCTTCCTTGGGAGTCATCTAAATCAATTCGTTTTTCTTCCAAGTTATTTTCCCAAATTCATTCTTCTTTGTCTTAGAGTCTTTAGTTTAGTAGTTATTTAATTTAGAGTAGATAAACAATTCATTCAATTCTTAGGCTAAATAATAAAAGGAGAGTTAGTAGTAGTACTTTTGGTTCCTTTGGGTTCGACATTCCGGTCTTGCCTAAACTATACTACTGTTCGATAGGTACGCTTGCCTCAAATCGTTGTCATAGTTAGTTTCCAGGTTCAATCATTCTTTTTATAAATTTTAAGACTTTGACATCGTGAAAAGAACGATCAAGTTTTTGGCGCCATTTTCGGGGAACTAAAATATTAATAACGCTTAATTTTTATTACTTTAGCCATTTTTATTTTTTTTCAATTTATTTATTTATTATTTTTCCTTTTCTAAATTTTCTTTCTTTTATTCCTTTCAGGTACCTCTAGTTTATGACTTGAAGGAACCCGATAGGACCCCTACTTTAAGACAGTGATATTGAAGGTACCATTCGTAGAAATCGTAGAGAAATAAGGCGAAGCTTAAACTACATAGACAAAGAGCAAGAAGCCGAAATAAATACCACGGAAGAGATGGCTGAAAATAATCTGCCACCTCCAGAGATGGCCGAACATCACGCTCCACGTACTATGTATGATTATGCTAAACCTAGTTTAACATGAACTGAGTCTAGTATAGTTAGGCCTACTATTGCTACAAATAATTTTGAACTGAAACCTAACACTATACAGATGATACAACAGTTTGTTCAATCTGATGGTTTGCAGGATGAGGATCTTAACACACACTTAGCGAATTTTCTAGAATTCTGTGATACCTTCAAGATAAATGGCGTTTCTAATAACGCCATCCGTCTTCGGCTATTTCTCTTTTCTCTAAGGAATAAAGCCAAACAGTGGTTGCATTCTCTTCCACGAGGATCAATCACTACATGAGATCAAATGACCGAAAATTTTTTATTAAAATATTTTCCACCGGCCAAAACTGCCAAATTGAGGAATGATATCTCTTCTTTTGTGCAGATGGATTTAGAGACACTTTATGATGCATGGGAGAGATACAAAGATTTGTTAAGAAGGTGCCCACACCACGGATTACCTTTGTGGCTACAGGTCTAAACTTTTTACAATGGTGTGAACCCTTCAACACGGCAACTAATCGATTCAGCCGCCGGCGGAACTCTGAACAACAAAACTCCTGAAGCGGCCTACAAGTTTATAGAGGAGATGTTACTGAATAACTATCAGTGGCAGGTTACAAGGACAAGGCCAGCCAAAGCAGCCAGAGTTTTCAACATCGATGCAGTGACTGCACTATCAAACCAGGTAGAATTACTACATAAAAATTTGATGGTTTATATGGTTTTTCGCAGGCACATCCAGTTATACAGTGCGACGCAAGTGAAGGAGTGGTGAATCCTGAGTACCCACCCTACGGACAGGGCATGGAGATCAAACAAATGAACTACATGGGTAACAATTTTCGATCTAACAATAACCCTTATAGTAATACTTATAATCCAGGTTGGAAGAACCACCCCAATTTCTCATGGGGCGGTCAAAAAAATCAAAGGCAACAACCACCCCGAAACTTCCAACAACAGCCCTCCCCACAGGAAAAGAAGCCGAACCTTGAAGAGATGCTGACAAACTTCATAGCAGCCTAAAAAATACGGTCTCTATATATAGAAACACGTTTCCAAAAGATAGAAACAAAACTTGAGGCATTGGTACAAGAGTTCAAGGAACTTGCTAAGCATATGCCTGAGAGACTACAGGGAAGACTACCGAGCAACACCGAGACTAACCTAAGGGAGCAAGTTCAAGCCATAACAGCTCAAGATAGTGAAGGGTTAGACGCGCCTAATTCAAAACAAAAAAAGGTGGTAGAAGAAGATACAGCTGAGGTCAATAACAAGCCGAAACCGGTAATCAAGGAGTACAAACCTTCCATAACATATCCTGAGGCAATAACAAAAGATGACACAGAGGAACAGTTCAGTAAGTTTCTAACACTTTTAAAGAAATTACATATTAACTTACCACTTCTTGAAGCTCTTTCGCAAATTCCAAATTCCAGGAAATTTTTAAAGAAGCTATTGACAAATAAGCGGAGGATAGACGAGGAATCACATGTTGAACTGAATGCAGTGTGCTCAGCACTGTTGCAAAATAAACTACCACCAAAATTAAAAGATCTAGGGAGTTTTACAATTCCATGCTTAATTTGTAGTTTATCTATTGATAATGCATTAGTTGATTTAGGGGCAAGCATAAATGCCATGCCTTACAAATTGTTTAAACATCTATGTCTAGGGAAACCCAAACAAACTAGGATGAGCATTCAATTAGCTGATAAAACTATTAGAGTTCCTAGGGGTATAATTGAAGATGTACTTGTGAAGATTGAAAAATTTGTATTCCTAGTAGACTTTTTCGTTCATGGACGAGGACAACACGATCCCTTTAATTTCAGGAAGACCATTCTTAGCAACTGCCAGAACAAAAATCGATGTTGATGCAGGCGAACTTATACTCTGTGTAGGTGACGAGACAGTCACTCTTCAAGCCCTTGATTCAGCTAGAACATCGAATAGCCAAGGTGAGAAGGTAAATTCTACTGATAACCATTCGATTAACCCTTCTTTTTAGGAAGCACCACAGCATGACCCTGATCCTAAACCCTGTGCCAAGGAAATAACTCATGAGGAACAAATGATTCAGATAGATGAACTAGAAGAGGGGAAAAAGCATCTTAAAGAAGAACTAGGGATACACGAAGCAGAACCAAGGCCACCCTACTAGACAAACAAACTCACAATTGGAGATCAGGTATTACTAGATAAATCAGACCCACGAGTGTCCCCTCTTGATCCCAACACCAGCAAAGAAATCCCTTTCAAGGTAATAGATGTTTTCCTGTATGGAACGATCGAGTTAAGTAACCCTAATGTTCGACACTTTCAAAATAAACACTGCTCGTCTTAAACTCTATCATGATAATGGAACTGCCAGCACGGGGAAGGACTTTCAACTTCTCAAACCACCATGAATATACAAATGAGAAGAGAGTCTAGCTTAAGACTATAAACGAGCGCTTCTCGTGAGGCAACCCGAGTACTAACTCCATTAACTTTTACATTTTTATTTTGTCTTATTTATTCTATTTTATCCTTTCTTTATAGTACCTAACTATAAACTAACCAAAAGTATGTGAATTCCGTGCCACACGGCCTTGCACACACGTGGCTATGGCTATGGCCGTGGATGCATCGAATCGCCCGATCTTGACATGGCGCGAGATGGTACGCGAGTCGAGAGAGAATCAATTTTCAGAGTCACGGACTCAAACCACCACACCACGGGCACCGACAAAACCCCACGGCCGTGCGACGCAGCCGTGGACAACACTGTTATATCATATACGGGCGTAGGACCCTAACCACGGGCGTAGGAGAAACGAACGAAGCATAAACATGGTCATGCGACACGGTCGTGTGACTTGACACGTCCACGAGCCACGGGCGTGTGAATGTACCTGACTTGAGAATTCTATTTAAACCACCCACCCCCCTCTTCTCACCTATTTCTCACCCTTCTTCCCCCATTACACCCTTCTACACCCTCCATTCTCAGCATTCTTTATTTTCATAGCATTCTTCTCATTCTTTTGGCCATGTCAAAGAAACGGCGGAATCTAAGCACAGTCCACTAGTGGGAGACCAATCTACATAAGTTCATGCCGGCCGCTTCATCCAAACAAGCCAAGGATCTTTGAAGCCATTTAAATTTTATTCTTCTTTAATCTTCTCATTTATTTTCCTTCTCTTTCACAATCTTATGCTTAATTCAATTTATTTTATTTTAGTTTCTTGGTTTTAGGTTCTATGGTTCCATGTATATGTGACATCTATGCTATGATTCCAAATATCAAATACCAATCATTTCCATGTGAATATATGTACTTGTTCATATTGAACTTGCATAATCCCGTAATAACACTATTCCTATTAAACCATCTAGAATATCGTAACGCGGATGGTACACACGAAGTGTACTGAACGGTAAACCATCAAATCTTATACATGTATGCTCATACGAGCGATAAACGGTAAGCTCATCCAAGCTGAAAATCGATAAGCTCTTACGAGCTGAATATCGGTAAGCTCCTTTGAGCTGAATAACGGTAAGCTCATACAAGCTGTGGTGAGTCTGCAACATATGCTGGACCTCAACCATAATCGGTAACCCTAATGGCATTGTCATTTATATCCTACGAATTCTAAAGGTTCCAACGGGGCTTGATATTCTTATTACTATATTAGTTATACACTTAATATTTATACACAATAATTACTAAATTCACATATATATATTTCAAATAAATTATATAAATACACAATGTAATTATACAAACTTACCTCGAATTAGTACGGAGCAAATCGATCGATCAATCTGCTACTTTTTCTTTTCCTTGATTTAAATCCGAACGTGGCTTTTCTTAATCTATATAATATCAAATTTAACTAATTTAATAATTATTCTATTCAATTCAATCCAATTTCATAGTATGGAAAATTACCATTTTGCCCTTAATATTTGACTTCTTTACAATTTAGCCCTTAGGCTCGTAAAATGAAATTCATGAAAATTTCTCAACACCCAAGCCTAGCCGAATTTTATAGGTGCTCAAAGCAGCCCATATACCCATACTTTCACACATTTATCACCAACTTTTCATTTTTCACAATTTAACCTCTATTTGACAATTTCATTAAAAAATCCTTCAACAAAGGTTGTTTATTTAACAACCAAAATTCATTTTCTTCCATTAAACTTCAAAACCAACTAAAATTCTCTCATTTAAAAACCCTATACTTTCCATCATATTGCAAATTAGCCCCCTAATTAGCTAGCTTAAGCTACAAGGGTTCCAAAAACATAAAAACCAACAAAAACAACCACCAAAATAACTTAAACGCAAAGGAATAGCTTGGCTGAAATTTTCAAGCTTCCATGGCTATTTCTTTTTTCTAGAATCGGTTGGTGAAGAAAGAATTGAAAAAAATGATAGCTAGCATTTCTTTTATATTTTTACCAATTAAATCACCTAATACCAACCTAACTTTGACAATTTCATGATTTTAATCCATGTACATCCACTAACTCAATTAGTGGTCTAATTATTCAATAAGGACCTCTACTTTAAAGTTCTATAGCTATTTGACACCTTTAACTAATAGAACATAACTTTCGCACTTTATGCATTTAGTCCTATTTCACAAATTGAGCATACAAACGGTAAAATTTCTTAACAAAATTTTTATACCATAATTCTAACATGCTATAGACCATGAAATACTATTAAAATAAATTTTATGACCTCATTTTTGTGGTCCCAAAACTAATTTTCTGATTTTACTGAAAACGGGCTGTTACAACTCTCTCCCTTTAGGAATTTTCATCCCCAAAAATCTTACTAGGGAATAGGTTAGGATATTGGTTTCTCATAGTTTCCTCGGGTTCCAAAGTAGCCACCTCAATACTGTGACGATGCCAAAGAACCTTCACAAAAGTATTCTTTTATTTCTTAACTCATTGATCTCTTGAGCTAAAATTCTAATCGGTTCTTCGTTATACGACATGTCGGGCTGGATCTCAACCTCGATTGGAGAAATTATATGCGAAGGATCTGACCTGTACTGTCGTAACATAAATACATAAAATACATTATGAATCTTTTCTAACTTTGACGGTAACTGAAGTTGATAAGCCACTGGCCCATTTCTCTTGGTAATCTCGTACGGTCCGATAAATCGCGGACTCAGCTTTCCTTTACGACAAAATCGAAGAATTCTTTTCCAAGGCGATACTTTCAGAAACACCTTATCGCCAATCTAAAATTCAATATCTTTATGCTTCAAATCCGAGTATGATTTTTGTCTATATGAAGTGACTTTTCAATTGTCACGAATTACTTTCACTTTTTCTTCGGTCTCTCGGATCAAATCAACCCCGTGTATGTTTTTCTCACTAAGCTTGGTCTAGTATAATGGAGTTCGGCATTTACGACCATACAAAGCTTCATACGGTGCCATTTTAATGCTCGATTGAAAGCTATTATTATACGTGAATTCAACCAACGGTAGATATTTTTCCCAATTACCTTGGAATACTAGAACATAGCAACGCAGCATATCCTCGAGAATTTGACTCACTCTCTCAGACTGACCATGTGTTTGAGGGGTGAAATGCAGTGCTAAAATGCAACTGCGTACCCAAAGCCTCTTGTAGTTTCTTCCAAAATCATGATGTAAATCGCAGATCTCTATCCAAAGTGATGGATACCAGTAGTCCGTGCAATCTTACAATTTCAGAAATATACAACTCGACTAAGATTTCCAGGGAGAAGTTCATACGCACTGGAATAAAATGTGCAGACTTCGACAACCGATCAACAACGACCCAGATAGCATATTTATTTTTTTTAGAGACAGAGGTAATCCCGATATGAAATCCATTGTAATTTTATCCCATTTCCACTCCGGTATCATCACTGGTTGCAGCAGTCGCGAAGGTTCTTGATGTTCAGCTTTTACTTGATGACAAATCAAGCATTTCGATACAAACTTAGAAATGTCACGTCTCATACCTGACCATCAGTACTTCTGTTTCAAATCACTATACATCTTACTACTCTCCGGATGAACGGATAAGCTACCACTGTGTGCTTCGTGTAAAATAAACTGTGTATGTGTAACATCCCCAAACCCGGCCCATTCACTACGACCGAATCTGGTTATGTCACTGGGGAAAGTCGGTTGAAAAGCTTTGTTAACTTAGCATAAAGCATGGAAGAATTTAATTTTTGAAAACCATGCTCATTTATTATATTATGGAAAACTTTGAAGTTATAAAATGCCTGAATTAACAAACTTTATTAGTCATACTTTGGAAAAGTAAAAATTGAAAATCTTTTTCACATAGAAATTTAAAGTAATCAAACCATAATTAGAAATAATACCAAAAACAATAGAAAGGCCCTTATTACAACCAATACTTAGTACAAAATACTTATATCAAAATAATGCATAAAATAAGTAACATCATCTTCGGCATGGGCCACCTTGTCCTCTCCGAACCCGGTCCAGCTCTTATGCAACACCTGAAAATGTTTAAGGAAAAAGGTGAGTCACTAAGACTCAGTGTGTAACCCTTTTTCCTCGGGTTAGTAAAACATCATGCATAATTTATAAACAAGCTTAACATGCACAAAGTTCAATATGCACCCAACCTAGCCATCCAAACACCTTTCTCTACCCCGTGTGGTACCAAACCACTGGTGGTGCCAAACCACTGGTGACGTTTAGTCACAAATGTGATGCCAAATCACTGGAGGTGCCAAACCTCTGGTGTCCGAAGATAGGATATCCGTCAATGTGGTGCCAAAACCACTGGTGTCCCAAAGACACAAAGTGTGTTACCAAAACTGGTGACCGAAGTCACAAATCAATTGATGGGGCCAACCCATCGTGTGATACCAAATCACCGGCGCTAATCCTCAATACCGCCTTGTGGGGCCAACCCATCGTGGTGCGAAACCACGGGGGACGAGACGAGGTGCCAAACCTCTAGAGGTGCCAAACCTCTGGTGACCCAAAAGTCACAAAGTTGTGTTACTAAAACAACTTTGGTGCTCGTCGCTCACAAGACAAAATATCACTGCCCCCTCCACTCGTACAACCCACATCAATCATGAACATGCATCTTAATAAAAATATACCATCATGCTTGTTTAGCATCATACATATTGTTTATCCACAACCAAGTATTATAGCACACATACCAGATATACCATGCTTACCAAAAGCATCAAAACAGGACTTACTCCGACCCTTGCCTTATACCGTAATGGTATTTAATCCACCTTTCCATGGATCCAAACAACACACATCATAAATAAACACATTTATCAATAGAAACGAGTGTGTATGTACACAAAATATAATAAGCACATAAATTACTAGAAGAGTGTGTGTGTGTGTACACACCTGCAAGCCTTAACCGAAGATCCAACTAAGACTCTTAATAACCTCGATATCCTTGCTCCTTGCAAATGGTTTGGTTTCCTACCAAAACCCGAACCAACAATGGTTCCTCTAACAATCGACCTCCCCCCAATCGACTACACAGAGGTGATAGCTTCACTTGATCGCCACCAAAATCCGGAGACCCTATAACGAAATAATTACCAAACAAGAGATTAATATCTTTCCAAACAGATGCCAAAAACCCACCCTTACCCTTGTAGATGTCGACAGAGAACAGAGGATAGTCCATAGGGCATTCGGCCTTACCTTATTCCTTCTCCAACGATTGGAAACGAAACCCCAAAAGCATACTACACCACACCTAACAATCGGCCAAGGACAAAACTAAAAGGGAAGGGAAGATTCGGCTATAGGTGCACAACCCAACCTATGTTCGGCTTTGAGTGAAAAAAAAGAGAAAAAAAATGTGAATATGGTTTCGGCAAGGGGTCATTTAGAAGAGAAAATGAAGGTTGGAGGGGTAAGATAAGATGGTTTCGGCTCAAGTAGAAATGGGGAGAAATAAATGGAGAATTCGGCTAAGAAGCAAATGAGGGTTTCGGCATAAATGGTTTAAGAGAAAAGAAATGAAAATTGTTGAAGGGAAAGGTAGCTAGTTTCTGAATGTAAGAAATTAAAAGAAACAAAAGCTTAAAATCGGCTAGATGCCCAAGGTAAAGTCGGCAAGGTATGGAATGGGAAGAAAAATATGAAGATCTTGCTTGAAAAGAAATTCGGCTTTTGGTACACTCAACTAAAGTCATTTAAAGTCACCAAAAATGCTAGGGACACAAATGGCATTCTCTCCCTAATACCTCCAAAAATCACCACACACCCACCAAGATTCCCACAATCGCCACCTCCTAGAAACACTCCTAAGCCACAAATTCAAATACATTTGAATTAATCCAATCCCTTATTTTACTCTATTTTATCCCTTTAACACCCATACAAACTAAATAAAATAATCCAATATTTATCCCACATCCAGCCGAATCCCATAAACAAAATAAACTAAATCATTATCCCAATTGAAAGTCCCATCAAATAAATAATAATAAACAAACAAGGAAGCCATGTGCCCCTCAATTCCCTCCAGCCGAATGCAGCAAGGAACCATGTGCAGGCCAGCTCCATTTCACGCCAGCAAAATAAAATAGAACCCACTTGCAGCTGCTGGGATTCGAAATCAGGACCCATGCCGCAGCCTCCCCCTTAAGCGCCCAGGCCAACTCTCCCAGTTAGACTTTCATGTAATAAGGCCCTCACCTTTTATTTATAAAGCCTTCTTCCTTAGCTCACCCTTGCCTTAGCGCCCAAAACAAAAATAAAACTTACCAGGTGCTTCCCTCATGGCTCGAACTTGAGCCGCTTGCCAAGCCACTCCACCAGCCCATCTTTCTTGTCCGAATTCCTCACCATATATCTTTAAGGCCTTACTAAGCCCAACGCCCAAAACAAAAATAAAACGCTACTTTTGTTGCCGCTTGAACTCGAACCCAGGCCCTCAATGGCCCTACTTCCAGCCCCTTAAGCAGCGCACGGAGGCCACTCTACCACAGCCTTCCCTTATGCCAAAAATTACCGAAAATTATTCTTAAGGCCTCCCTTGGCCCGACTCCTTTTTTTTTCACTAAAAATACAAAATTTCTTAAGGCCTTTCCTACCTTCCAGGGTTCTCCAAACCCCCTAAAAAATTGCCCAAGCACACAAGAAGCCTACTAACACCTGAGATATGCACTAAATGCATAACCCCTAAAACCAGGGTGTTACAATTCTACCCTCCTTAAAATAATTTCGTCCTCGAAATTACTTGGCTAGACTAACGACCCACAACCTAACTCCCCACGCTACGCTATCGCTGCGCACTCTGATTAAAATTTTTATGCATTAGAAATTGGGTTCCACTATTTATCCACGAGCAATTTTTATGCAATGAAGTTTCCGAGAGTAGTTCTTTCGATCAATCAAAGGATCAGTTCGAGTTTACTACCCTAAGTCAAAGAATCCTATTCATTCATCAACACAATCACAAACACCCACAACCTTTACTGCACTTCTATGGCATCCTAGCCCTTATCTCAACCTAGGGCAATTTCGTAATTTATCCTACAGGAGTATTTTCGTAATGCTAGAAAATTTTAAAACTTTAATAAATCAGCGTATTTTGAATTTTCACAAAACTGGAGGGTATTTCCCGAAAATTTCTCAAATTAAATGTATAACAGAATTTTTTTGGAACCTAGGGGTATTTCGGTAATTTTGTCAGTCAGGGGTAATTTTGTAAATTTCCAAAGTCAGGGTGTCTTGAATTTTTACAAAATAGCATTTTTGAATACTTTTGCAAAGTAGGGAAATTTTATTAAAATTGGGGTTAAACCGAAAATTTTAAAAGTCAGGGGCATTTTAGTAATTTTCAACACAGGGGTATTTTCGTAAACTTTCAAAGTCAGGGTATTATTTTGAAATACAGGATTTTGGATATTTTTACAAAGTAAGAGATGTTTATTGAAATCGGGGTAATACTGAATTTTATTTTTTTGAAATCAAGGGCATTTTCGTAATTTTACCACCAGGGGCATTTTGGTAATTTTGTAAAGCGGAGAGAATTTAGAAGAATTTTCACAAGAATCTTTTACTACAGTAAAAGGGTGATTTAAGGATTTTAAAACTAGGGAGTTTATAAAACTGCACGGCTAGTCCCTTTCGGGTTTTAATAATTGGTTTAGCCTATGACTGAGTCCTCTTGGTTAGGGTGAACCGAAGCTACGCACCAGGTAGGAATCCCGTGAAGAGGAGGTGAGTCACGAGGACTGCTTAAGTACCAAGCTCTTCCGATCCAATCCTTGACATGCGCATGTGGGGTTACCACACCCCTAACTCCTCGGACTTAGTCGTAGGTTTTGTTTAGTAATTTTTAAGTCTTATGTATATGTTTGAGTAGGCTAGTCCTAGGGTTCAATAGATCCTAGTTCACTAATCTACGAGCCCAACTAAGCCCATAACAATTCATAACAAATTACTTCACAAGTCTGAAGTACTTACAGCGGACTCGACGCCGAGATACAGTGCCATGCCGAATAACTCAAAAAATAATTCATAAAAACCCATATTTCTGAAAAGCCCATTTGAAAACGTTCTTGGGCCCAAAACCCTCAAAGCTGAGTTTTGAACCGGGCTCTGATACCAAACTGTAACATCCCCAAACTCGGCCCATTCACTACGGCCGAATCTGGTTATGTCACTGGGGAAAGTCGGTTGAAAAGCTTTGTTAACTTAGCATAAAGCATGGAAGAATTTAATTTTTGAAAACCATGCTCATTTATTATATTATGGAAAACTTTGAAGTTATAAAATGCCTGAATTAACAAACTTTATTAGTCATACTTTGGAAAAGTAAAAATTGAAAATCTTTTTCACATAGAAATTTAAAGTAATCAAACCATAATTAGAAATAATACCAAAAACAATAGAAAGGCCCTTATTACAACCAATACTTAGTACAAAATACTTATATCAAAATAATGCATAAAATAAGTAACATCATCTTCGGCATGGGCCACCTTGTCCTCTCCGAACCCGGTCCAGCTCTTATGCAACACCTGAAAATGTTTAAGGAAAAAGGTGAGTCACTAAGACTCAGTGTGTAACCCTTTTTCCTCGGGTTAGTAAAACATCATGCATAATTTATAAACAAGCTTAACATGCATAAAGTTCAATATGCACCCAACCTAGCCATCCGAACACCTTTCTCTACCCCGCGTGGTACCAAACCACTGGTGGTGCCAAACCACTGGTGACGTTTAGTCACAGATGTGATGCCAAATCACTGGAGGTGCCAAACCTCTGGTGTCCGAATACACGATATCCGTCAATGTGGTGCCAAACCACTGGTGTCCCAAAGACACAAAGTGTGTTACCAAAACATTGGTGACCGAAGTCACAAATCAATTGATAGGGCCAACCCATTGTGTGATATCAAATCACTGGCGTCAATCCCTCAATACCGCCTTGTGGGGCCAACCCACTGTGGTGCGAAACCACGGGGACGAGATGCTGAGGTGCCAAACCTCTGGAGGTGCCAAACCTCTGGTGACCCAAAGTCACAAAGTTGTGTTACCAAAACACTGGTGCTCGTCAGCACAAAATATCACTGCCCCCTCCACTCGTACAACCCACATCAATCATGAACATGCATCTTAATAAAAATATACCATCATGCTTGTTTAGCATCATACATATTGTTTATCCACAACCAAGTATTATAGCACACATACCAGATATACCATGCTTACCAAAAGCATCAAAACAGGGACTTACCTGACCCCTTGCCTTATACCGTAATGGTATTTAATCCACCTTTCCATGGATCCAAACAACACACATCATAAATAAACACATTTATCAATAGAAACGAGTGTGTATGTACACACAATATAATAAGCACATAAATTACTAGAAGAGTGTGTGTGTGTACACACCTGCAAGCCTTAACCGAAGATCCAACTAAGACTCTTGATAACCTCGATATCCTTGCTCCTTGCAAATGGTTTGGTTTCCTACCAAAACCCGAACCAACAATGGTTCCTCTAACAACCGACCTCCCCTCAATCGACTACACAGAGGTGATAGCTTCACTTGATCGCCACCAAAATCCGGAGACCCTATAACGAAATAATTACCAAACAAGAGATTAATATCCTTCCAAACAGATGCCAAAAACCCACCCTTACCCTTGTAGATGTCGACAGAGAACAGAGGATAGTCCATAGGGCATTCGGCCTTACCTTATTCCTTCTCCAACGATTGGAAACGAAACCCCAAAAGCATACTACACCACACCTAACAATCAACCAAGGACAAAACTAAAAGGGAAGGGAAGATTCGGCTATAGGTGCACAACCCAACCTATGTTCGGCTTTGAGTGAAAAAAAAAGAGAAAAAAAATGTGAATATGGTTTCGGAAAGGGGTCATTGAGAAGAGAAAATGAAGGTTGGAGGGGTAAGATAAGATGGTTTCGGCTCAAGTAGAAATGGGGAGAAATAAATGGAGAATTCGGCTAAGAAGCAAATGAGGGTTTCGGCATAAATGGTTTAAGAGAAAAGAAATGAAAATTGTTGAAGGGAAAGGTAGCTAGTTTCGGTAACAAAAGAAATTAAAAGAAACAAAAGCTTAAAATCGGCTAGATGCCCAAGGTAAAGTCGGCAAGGTATGGAATGGGAAGAAAAATATGAAGATCTTGCTTGAAAAGAAATTCGGCTTTTGGTACACTTAACTAAAGCTGGCCGAAAGTCACCAAAAATGCTAGGGACACAAATGGCATTCTCCCCTAATACCTCCAAAAATCGGCCACACACCCACTTGAAGATTCCCACAATCGGCCACCTCCTAGAAACACTCCCAAGCCACAAATTCAAATACATTTGAATTAATCCAATCCCTTATTTTACTCTATTTTATCCCTTTAACACCCATACAAACTAAATAAAATAATCCAATATTTATCCCACATCCAGCCGAATCCCATAAACAAAATAAACTAAATCATTATCCCAATTGAAAGTCCCATCAAATAAATAATAATAAACAAACAAGGAAGCCTTGTGCCCCTCAATTCCCTCCAGCCGAATGCAGCAAGGAACCATGTGCAGGCCAGCTCCATTTCACGCCAGCAAAATAAAATAGAACCCACTTGCAGCTGCTGGGATTCGAAACCAGGACCCATGTCGCAGCCTCCCCCTTAAGCGCCCAGACCAACTCTCCCAGTTAGACTTTCATGTCATAAGGCCCTCACCTTTTATTTATAAAGCCTTCTTCCTTAGCTCACCCTTGCCTTAGCGCCCAAAACAAAAATAAAACTTACCAGGTGCTTCCCTCATGGCTCGAACTTGAGCCGCTTGCCAAGACACTTAAGTGGCGCCCCAAGCCACTCCACCAGCCCATCTTTCTTGTCCGAATTCCTCACCATATATCTTTAAGGCCTTACTAAGCCCAACGCCCAAAACAAAAATAAAACGCTACTTTTGTTGCCGCTTGAACTCGAACCCAAGCCCTCAATGGCCCTACTTCCAGCCCCTTAAGCAGCGCACGGAGGCCACTCTACCACAGCCTTCCCTTGTGCCAAAAATTACCGAAAATTATTCTTAAGGCCTCCCGTGGCCCGGCTCCTTTTTTTTTCACTAAAAATCCAAAATTTCTTAAAGCCTTTCCTACCTTCCAGGGTTCTCCAAACCCCCTAAAAACTTGCCCAAGCACACAAGAAGCCTACTAACACCTGAGATATGCACTAAATGCATAACCCCTAAAACCAGGGTGTTACAGTATGAGCTTAGGATTCTTCGGCACGCAAACTCTACCTCGAAACAATAAACAATCTTCGAATTTGATCTGAAACTCTGAATCAGTAATCGACTCGCATTGTACTCTTTTAGTTTGCAAATCTTTATCACATTTTTGCGCTTAGCAAATTTGCTTTAAAACGTCAGTTTAGCTCGTAACTCAGATAAGATCGAACCATCATCAGATAAAGTCAACTGTGTGTTCATCGCTCGTAAAGCGAATAAAGATTTTCTACTCAAAACATTTGCGACTACATTCGTTTTTCCCGGATGGTAATCAGTCACTAGCTTATAATCCTTCAACAATTCGAGCCATCTTCGCTGTCGTAAATTTAACTCTTTCTGAGACATCAAATACTTCAAGCTTTTGTGATCGGTAAATATGTGGCACTTCTCACTGAACAAGTGGTGCAGCCAAATTATTAATTCAAACACGATTGCGTCTAACTCCAAATTATGTGTCAGATAATTCTTCTCGTGCGTCTTTAATTGTCTAGAAGCATACGCTATCACTTTGCCTTCTTGCATTAAAACACATCCAAAACCATTCAATGACGCATTACTGAAAATTACAAACTCTTTACCCGACTCAGGCTGAACTAAAATTGGTGCTTCGGTTAACAGTGCTTTCAACTGATTAAAACTTTGTTGACATTTCTTAGACCACTCAAACTTTACATCATTTTGTAATAACCGAGTCATTGGTGTAGCTATAATTAAGAAATCTTTAACAAATCTCCGATAATAGCCCGCTAATCCCAAGAAACTTCTAACCTCGGAAATATTTCTTGGTGGTTTCCAGTCAACAACCACTGAAATCTTGCTCAGATCAACTCGGATGCCATCTGCCGATACAATGTGTCCCAAAAATCCAACTTCTCGGAGCCAAAACTTGCACTTGGTAAATTTAACAAATAATTTTTTATCTCGTAAAGTCTGTAATACAATTCTCAAATGTTCGGCATGCTCAGATTCATCCCGAGAATATATCAATATATCATCAATGAACACAACAACAAATTATTCCAAAAACGGTCTAAAAACACGATTCATCAAATCCATAAACACCACAGGAGCGTTAGTTAATCCAAGTAGCATAATAGAAATTCATAATGCTCATATCTGGTCTTGGATACAATTTTCGACACATTCGAATCTTTAACCCGTAACTGATAATAATCGGATCGTAAATCAATTTTTGAAAATACTGTTGCTCCTTTCAAATGATCGAACAAATCATCAATCCTTGGCAAATGATATTTATTCTTAATCGTAACCTTGTTAAGCTGCCGATAGTCGATATATAACCTCATTGATCCATCTTTCTTCTTTACAACTAAAATCAGCACAGCCCAAGGCGAGAAACTCAGTCGTGCAAATCCTCTATCCATTAACTCTTGTAACTGAGCTTTCAACTCTTTTAACTCCATCGCAGCCATTCTATACGGAACTATCGATATAGGTGATGTTCCTGGTACTCGATAGCAAATTCGACCTCTCTGATCGATGGCAGTCCGGTTAATTCTTCCGAAAACACATCTGAATACTCACTAACCACTAGTATTGATTCAATCTTTGATTCGGACACTTTTTTATCAAGCACAAACGCAAGGTAAGCATTGCAACCCTTTTTTACATATTTCTGCGCTAACATTGTCAACATCACAATAGGTAAACCACTCAAATCATCAGATTCAATACGAAGAATCTCGCCATTCTAACATTTCAGCTCAATAATCTTTCGTCTACAGTTTACAAAATCATCATACATAGTTAACCAATCCATGCCCAAAATTACGTCAAACTTATCAAATTGTAAAAGCATCAAATCAGCCGAAAAACTGTAACCTCAAGTTATGAAAGGAAAATTCTTACAAACTTTATCAATTAAAACATACTGACCTAAGGGGTTTGATACTCTAAATACAAATTCAATGGACTCAATATGTAAACTCATACTAGACACTAATTTTGTACATACATATGAATGAGTTGATCTGGGATCTATCAAAGCAGTTACATCAATGTTAAAAAGAGAAAATGTACCAGTGATGACATCTGGCGCTGACGCATCTTCGCGAGCGTGAATGGCATAAGCTTTGGCTAGTGCCCGTGCTTCAGATCTCACTGTAGAATCTCTTGTATCACCTCGATTACCACTCATATTTTCGGTGGTTCGGGGTGGTCTTACTCTATTAGCTGTATTGCCCGGCCTTGCAATTTGAGCTTTTTCTTTCTCAGACTTCTCAAGGCAATCTCTAAGGTAGTGGTCGAAAGAACCACACCTAAAACATGCTCCACTCCTCACCCAACACTCGCCATAATGTGGCCTGTTGCAGCGTTTACACTCAGGACTAGCATTTCTAACACTACCCACGCTAGCTATAGATGTAGTCTAGGGTTTAGGAGTGGAGTGTCTCACATCTCTATCTCGACTAGAATGCCCCAAAGAAACAGTAGGACAGTAACGATGTTCTTTAGATTTCTTCGATGTTGACTTGCGGAGACTTTCCTATAAATCTCTTCCTCAAATCTATAGCTTCAAATTCGGCTTTTCTCTTTTCTTTACTAAACTCATCGACTTTGTGAGCTCTATCGACTAAAACCACAAATTCTTCCAGCTAAAGTATTCTGACTAATAGCTTGATGTCTTTATTCAACTCGCCTTCAAACTGTTTGTACATAATTTCTTCAGTGGAGACGCACTTTCGGGCATACTTATTCAGTCTCACGAATTCTCTTTCATACTCGGTTACTCTAGAAATCCCTTGTGTTTTTTATCAAGAAATCGCTGACTTATGTACTTTTTCCTAAACTCGGTTTGAAAAAATTCCCACGCGACCCATTCTCTCGGTACCACAGATGTTAATGTGTTCCACCACTAATATGCGGTATCTTTCAGAAGAGACATGACATATTTGACGCATTCTGATGGTGTACATGACAACTCATTAAATACCCGAATCGTATTCTCTAGCCATAACTCGGCTCTCTCAGGGTCATCATCAACTATAGTTCTAAACTCTTCAGCCCCATATTTTCTAATTTTATCAATAGGCGATTCGCTCAAACGTACCTGATCTAAGACTTAAGGAGCCAAGGGACCAGTTGGGGAAAAGGTGTGGGTGGAGGTTGCTGAGCAGCCGGATTCGTTCGAACATACTCAGTGAACCACTCGTTCATCATTTGGAAGAAGGCTTCATTGGCCTCTCTTCCACGAATTTCAGACGCGGGTCTAGACCCAGACGACGCTGCCCCCCCCCGAACTGAGGCAGGCGCATTACTTTCAACATCATCAGAATCTGTTCTATTGGGATCCATTGCTATATGAAAAACATGATTTTAAACTGTCAGGAGATGTCACACTATCATGGTTAATAAATGGCATGTATAGCTAGACTCACATACGCTATGTTAGTCTGAGAATATACTAAATCGTAGCTCTGATATCAATAAATGTAACACCCCTAACCCATACCCGTCGCCGGAACAGGGTTACGGAGCATTACCAGACTTAGAAGTCAAACAATCATACATTTCATATGCATTTATCAATCATATCAAAACCATTCAAATACATTTATACAGTCTCTAATACCAGCCCTTGAAGCTCTAAATAGACATTAGAAGAGGTTTAGGACTAAATTGAGTTCTCTACGAATTTTTAATAAACCAGGAAATAAAAATTATACTCGTAATAATAAAAAGAAAAAATTTGTTAGGAGAAAAACTTCTAAAAACCTAAAAAAAAAAATATGTAAATGTTTTATATGTGATGAAGAAGGTCATATAACAACAATTTGTCCTAACAAGGGAAAAAATGCTAAGAAAATGATTAAAAATCTTGAAGAACAAGATTTAGAAATATGTTTTAATGAGGAAATAAATCCTACTGAAATATTATATGAATTAATATCAGAAACAAATTCTAACACAGATTCTGAAGAATATATTTTTATGTTAAGAAGCAGTTCTAATAATCGATTAGAAAAAATTCCTAAATCTGAACAACAGGATATTAAATTAAGAAATTTGATCGGAGAAGAGACAGACTTTTCTGATGAAATGATAGAAAAAATTACTAAAAACCATATTTCTAAAGAAAAAATTTATAAAATATCAAAGTTTAAAATATGGTCACAAAGACATATAGAAAAAATTAGCGGTAACACAGTCGCTAAAGACATTAAAGGTGGATTAACAGAAATCCCATTATTTACTAATGATAGAATAAAAATGATTAAGAAAAAATATCCTCAGGTTAGATATATACATTTGGGAATAATTATGATAACAATTAGAGCTTTATTTAGAAAAAGTCATGATATTCCTATTATAGCAATATTATTAGATAAAAGATTTGAAAATCCAATTAAAGCACTTATTGGAGGAATTCAATCTAATTTACATACAGGAGTTATAGGATTTAAAGTTAAACCAAATTACTTTATATCCATAACAGATCCTTTAACAGAAGAGTGTCTATATCTTAGAATTCAGACAAAAAATTCTGATATTAGTGATTTAGCAGAAGATTTAGCAATAAACTGGACTTCTATTAATGAATATACTAATACAGCAGAAGTAGAAATAAAAGAAATAAATAATAAAATAATTGAGCTTTTTGAGCCTAATAAGTTTACTACAGAAATTCAACCAAAATTATTACATCTAAAAGACTTATCAATTCCAAAAGACTAGATGATAGAAAAGATTAATAATGCAAGTACTTCTAAACCAGTAAGTACTATAGAACATGTGTCATCTGGAGATAAGTTATATTTTAAAAATAATTTGATAACTAATACAAATGATAATTTAGTTTTATCCTCTAATTCTCAACTAGAGGAAGACGAGGAAAATATAAGTACTTCTACACCAATAGGTATGAAAACAGTTCATATTTCTATTTTTCCTACTACACCTAGTAGAAATTCTAGAAACACTAGAATGGAATATATACAATCCTCAATAGATGATTTTTTCAATCACGAAAAAATACATATATTGAAATTACATTACATAATAAAGAATATAAATCATATTCTTTACATGCTTTATTAGATACAGGTGCTACAGCCAGTAGCTATAAAAAGAATGTCATTCCTGAAGAAAATTGGTAACATGTAAAAAAGACAATAAAAATTAATGAAATAGATGGTAATAAAAATACTATTTATTATAAAGCTAAAAATATACCGATCTACATAAATAATGTTAGATTTATAATTCCAAAAATATTATGTTTTCCTGATATGTATGGGGATATTTTATTAGGAAATAATTTTATAAATCAATACTTACCATTTTCTATTAATAAAAAATCAACTATGTTATCTATAGAAAAAACTTTTATAGAAATACCACTAGTAGAAAATCCTAAATTTATTTGTACTAATGATCGCTGATTTTCTTAGCAGGCCTTGTGGATAAAGGTAAAAAACCTCTAGAAAAAGTTGGAGAATGGACAATTGTCCATAAAAAACCCAACAAAGGGATTTATTACAATACCTGCTCAAGTACCATTTTATCCTAATCAGGGATATTATGTACCATATCCAATGGTAAGCCAACCATTTGGAACACAATCACCAAACCCGGTGAATGATTTTAATTGGTCTCAAGATCCTTACTTAGTATCTCAAACCAATTATGCTGAGATTATAAAAGAAACAGAAAATTTGTTGAAACAACAAGAAATTCCTGAAATAAAAGATTTTTATAATCCAGGAATACCTCTGGAATATTATAATTTTATAAACAAAATAAGGAAAACTCATATTTCTGAGCAAAAAACAAACTTTAGAAGAGCTCTTACACAATTTTCAAATTTCTTAGTTGAAAAAACAACTAAAGAAAATGAATCCCATGATTTATTACTTAAATCTATTTTATATAGAGATTGGGATGAAATACTAATAGAATATATGGATATTAAGGAGATAAATAATCTTCTTGATATATTCCGATATTTTATTAATAAAGGAACAAACAGTCCTATTACTAATAAAAATGTTTAGAATATGTCTATATAATAAATGTAGACAAATTCTACCACCAGATATTTTTACAAAAATAAGTAAAGCTATTTGCAACCAGCAACTCAATTTAAAGAAACTTTTTCAAAATACTTTTTACAAGCTTATGTTTTTACTAATGATATAGGAGAACAATTTCCTACTATCAAATTTAGACTAGATCATGAACCATTTGATATAACCAGTATTAAATGGGATTTGTTAAAGAAATAACAGTCCAAAATCTTTCTTTCATTTACTAAAAGATTTTCCTGCTATAGTAAAATCTAGATTAATAAATTTTACTAATATAGATGATTTTGTTTATTATTTTCATATAGAAATAAATAGTTTTATTGGTATAGCTGAACAAGAAAAATTTTATCAACCATATCAAATTTGGAATATTCGTACAATGCTTTGGGGAAGATCCTTTTCAGCAGTCAATGAAGATAAACAACACTTAGCAAAAACTATTGACAAGTGTTATAATGAATTTTCTAATTATCAAATCCAGGCCGGAATTGACTTGATGACCAAGGCCTAGTATCTACTTCAACAAAACACTTATATATTCTGGACCGATGGCAAGAGAATTTTAACATATGACACTGGAAAAATCCAGAAAGAAAGAAATGAAGAATCTATTCAGATAGCTGACATGGAGATCGATGATTATTCGATAACAACAAAAATCAAAGACATGTGGGAAAGCTGGAATTCACCAGTTCCTTCACCAGAGTCATTACACCTTGATGAAATCGAGGAAATGAATCTCAGAACCATCCAAGAAGGATAACGACAAAACACAACACGTGGAAGAATAACATCCAAGAAAGGAGCATTCAATTTTGGAGGTGACATAAAAGATAGGAAATCACTATCCATAAATGTCCATAAACAAATGAGACAAAGAATGATGAAAGCATGATGGAAGCAACCATTAATGCATGGAAATATGGAAGCAACCATCAAATCAACATTTATTTTAAGAAGGTTACGTGGAAGCAACCATCAAGCCAACATTTAAGTCATCCTTATCAGGATACTGTTCGGATTTGAAATGTAAATAAACTAGAGTTTAAAATTTGTATTATAAATAGGCATTGTGATAGCCTAAACAAGGCATCGAGAATGGAATCGCATAAAATACTTTCTTTTGTATATCTTTGTCAAAAACTATAAAAGTCCTTCTTGATCATCCTTGTAAATTATCTACTACCCTTTTGTGAAATAAAATTCTATGATATTAATATAGCTTTCCGTTGTGTATATCCCCTTATCCCCCTGTAATTGGTATTAGAGGTCACACGCCCGTGTGGCCAGGGGACACGCCCATGTACTCTTCGAAATGGCATCAGACGCCTGTATGCTAGGCCGTGTGATAGTGTGACGCGATCTTTGACGACTTCCAAATTGAGCGAGCTTCTAAAATACTATAAAACATGAACAAATAAACGGAGTAAGCAATTAAGCTTAGTAAGTTCATAATTCATAGAATAAAACTTACCATATAACTGCAAATTTAGGTAAATAAACCAAAGCATAATTCAATTTAATTTGGCCAAATCCTATCATACAATCCATAATCATGTTAGTCATATGTTCACATAAAACCGAAAATCATTTATGAATTCATCAATTAATTGGATTCCATGTACATGTGACATCTATGCTATGATTCCATATATCAAATACCAATCATTTCCATGTGAATATTTGTACTTGTTCATATTGAACTTGCATAATCCCGTGATAACACTATTCCTATTAAACCATCTAGAATATCGTAGGATACGCGGATGGTACACACGAAGTGTACTGAACGGTAAACCGTCAAATCTTATACATGTATGCTCATACGAGCGATAAACGGTAAGCTCATCCGAGTTGAATATCGGTAAGCTCTTACTAGTTGAATATCGGTAAGCTCCTCCGAGCTAAATAATGGTAATCTCATACGAGTTGTGGTGAGTTTGCAACATATGCAGGACCGCAACCACAATCGGTAACCCTAATGACATTGTCATTTATATCCTACGAATTCTGAAGGTTCCAACGGGGCTCAGTATTCTTATTATTATATCAGTTATACACTCAATATTTATACACCATAATTACTAAATTCACATACATATATTTCAAATAAAGTATATAAATACACAATGTAAATATACGAACTTACCTTGAATTAGTACGTTGCAAATCGACCGATCAATCCGCTACTTTTTTCTTTTCCCCAATTTAAATCCGAACGTGGCTTTTCTTGATCTATATAATATCAAATTTAACTAATTTAATAATTATTCAATTCAATTCAATCCAATTTCATAATATGGAAAAATTACCATTTTGCCCCTAATATTTGACTTCTTTACAATTTAGCCCCTAGGCTCGTAAAATGAAATTCATGAAAATTTCTCAACACCCAAGCCTAGCCAAATTTTATAGGTGCTCAAAGCAGCCCATATATCCATACTTTCACACATTTATCACCAACTTTTCATTTTTCATAATTTAACCTCTATTTGACAATTTCATTAAAAATCCTTTAACAACGTTGTTTATTTAACAACCAAGATTCATTTTCTTCCATTAAACTTCAAAAACAACCAAAATGATCTCATGGAAAACCCCTATACTTTCCATCATATTGCAAATTAGCCCCCTAATTAGCTAGCTTAAGCTACAAGGGTTCCAAAAACATAAAAGCCAACAAAAACAACCACCAAAATAACTTACATGCAAGAGAATAGCTTGGCTGAAATTTTCAAGCTTCCATGGCTATTTCTTGTTGCTAGAGTTGATTGGTGAAGAAAGAAATGAAAAAGATGATAGCTAGCTTTTGTTTTATTTTTTTATCAATTAAATCACCTAATACCAACCTAACTTTGACAATTTCATGATTTTACTCCATGTACATCCACTAACACGATTATGGTCTAATTACTCAATAAGGACCTCTACTTTAAATTTCTATAGCTATTTGACACCTTTAGCTAATAGAACACAACTTTCGCAATTTATGCGATTTAGTCATGTTTCACAAATTGAGCATACAAACGGTAAAATTTCTTAACGAAATTTTTATACCATAATTCTAACATTCTATAGACCACAAAATAATATTAAAATAAATTTTATGACCTCGAATTTGTGGTCCTGAAACCACTGTTCCGATTTCACTAAAAAGGAGCCGTTACAATATAAACCTCAAAGAGAAATTGCGAAATGTCCCACCGGGAATGCTGAGGTACCAATGGGAGGATGCAGTTAGATTTTGGAATTCAAAGAAAGGAGAGGTATTACATACTTCCAAACTCTTATAATTATTTCGGTTTATAGTATTTACTATATACGTAATAATAATTTCATAATGTAGGATCGTGAGTGAGTTGGAACTACAAGTAGGCAAAACAAAAATTCACACACACAGCTGGGTCGAAAAGTTTTATTTGTGTAGCTGATGATGAGGTATTTTAAATTTATTAATTGTGTCAAATATTAATTACTTTCTACTAGATAACATTTTCCTACTATATTGTAGGAACTGTCATCTGGTCAAAAAGTTGGACGCCTTCAACTTTTTGACATTACACATAGAAAGAAAGATGGATCTCCTATGACTACTGAAGCTGCAGAAATTATGGTATATTTATTTAATAAATTTTTAATTATTTTAAATATTTATCATATTTAATTATAATGGCTTAATTCGTCGTTTGTAATGCAAATAATGTTAAATTATGTTGCATTTGTTTTTTATTATATATTTCGTTTCTAACTCTTTGATTGATTTATTAGGAGAAACTAAAGGATAAAAAGGTGGAATATGAAGCAATCGCTTCGAGTGATAGTTCTATTAATCTTGACGACATTGAAAACCGAATTATTACTGAAGTTTTGGGTCCTGAAATGTATGGTCGGGTTTGATTTCAAGGATCTTTTGTTAACCCAACCCAATATTTTGGATCCAGCTCGCAGCAATACATGCCTTCGGGGAATCAGGCTCAAGCTGAAGTTCAGAGGTTAAGAGATCAGATGGCTCAGATGCAAGCGAGCACAGTTGAGCAAATTGCTCAACTTAAAGCTGAGGCAGCATCGAGAGAAGCAAAGGCTTAAAGAAAATATGAAGAACTCCAGCTACAACTTAAAGTGGAGGCAGTAGGGAGGCAAGTAGAAAATATGACGAACTCCAGCTACAGCATCAGAATACGATGAAGATGTTTCAGCAGTAGCAGAATCTGTCATCTTAGACGTTTGTTTTCTTATTGTAAGAATATTTTAACATTATAACTTTTGAATATAATAAATTTTGTTATTTCATTTATTAATTTAGATCATATACATATTTCTTTCGTTGGATTTGAAGTATCATTTAGATTTGCTGTTTTTGGTCAGATATAATGTTATAGGAAATTATGTTGACAATTCGGGTTCTATATGAATTAAAATGGGTTGTTAAAAATATGCTAAAGTTAGTGACGTTTTTTTTAACAAATGCCCCAAAGAACATGACTTTTAGTGGCGTTTGTGGGAAAAGCGCCGCTAAAGGTCATGTTCTATAGCGGTGTTTTTGTGAGAAACGTCACTAAAGGTCATGTTCTATAGCGTCGTTTTTCCACATAAACACCGCAAATTTAGCGGCGTTATCTATAGCGGCGTTTTTCGCAACGCTTATCAAAACACCACGAATAGTTTAGGCCCAAAAAAAGGCGGCTAAAAACATGTTTTGCTATAGTGACAAGAGCATTATGTTTTAAGTATGAGAGCTTGGGTTCAATTCCAAGTAATTCTTTTTTCGTAATTATAAAAAATATTTTTTAATTTTAATTTTAGGAAAAAAATTAAATGTTTTTATTGATTTTTTTAAATTTTAGAAATAAATATCTATATAATTATAGAAATAATATGTATCTAATACTTTTTAATTTTATAAATAAACTTTAATTTTTTTAAAATATTTAAAATTTCAATTTAAAATGATTTTTTTAGAATTAAAGTTTTGTTTTTTAATTTTTAATTTTAGAAATAAATTTTTAAATAATTTATTTTCAAACAAAATAAAGTTTTAAATAATGTAAAAGTATAAATTTTACTTTTGAAAAAAAAATAGTTCACTAATTTTTGTTTCTGTTCCCTTCCTTTTCATCGTCGGCTTGCTTCTTTCCCGGTATGAAATGGGTCCTGAGACCACCCCTTCCTTTTTACTTGCGTCACTTTCATCTATTTCGCAGTACAAAATTTAGATGATAAAAAGAAAAAAGAAGAAAAAGGTGATTCACATATTGGAAATCAGAATCGTGTATATACGTACGTGTTTGTTATATTATTGCACCAACACATGCAGAAGCTTTCATGGCTTTAGTTATATATTATTGTTAGTGGAGCTTGTTATCTGGGTTGGAAAGTGAAAAAAGGGGTATGGATGAGGAAAATGTTGAAGTGGAGGAACATATGTAAAAAGAATGGTGAAAAGAGAAGAGTATTGAAGCAAATCACAGGCAAAAGTATGGAAGATGGATTGGCATAAGAAAAAAGGTCACATGAAAGGGGGTGCGGGAGGGGCGAAGGAGATATTGCTCACGAAGGGTCACAGGAGTCTTCAAGCTTGTTGTGGCACTAATATAGGCAGGCAGTAATAGTATAATATAATAAAATAGATGGACACAAGGGTGATAAAATTTGGCGCACAACAATAATACTGAAATGAAAGAGGCTTCTTTTTATGTGAATCCCTGACTTCCCGAATTTGCTCGGCAAAAGTAGAACAATAAATGAATGTTGTGAAGATTTTGGCAAGTATTTTTATTAGTTACACACTAGTTTTATGCTTAGTAACTTATATAGCAGCTAATAAATTGGGTACTGAGGATCTAATATGACTGCCATTAAATGTTTGCTGCTCCAACGCACCATATATTAAGAAAGCGGGCTAAAACTGATGGATAGAAGACCCAGAGCCATTTCAATGTTGTTTTAAGGCCCAGTCAATGCAAGTTCATCCGAGGCTTAAACGGGACAACATGGGGGAATAGTTTAGTTTGTTTTGACATGCAAGAAAATCGGTTAAAATTGGATTGGTGTCAGAAATAGAGAGACATAAAGTCAACTGATAGAAATATTTGATTTGATATCCATCCATATGCAGCAAAAGTCCTAAATAAAGGGAAGAAAGGCAACCATATTCCCCAGCCCCTACCTCCTTTATCTTTTCCCCATATTTCATCGTCGACACTAGAAGAGGAAGATTGAGACCTGTCTCATATTCTTCTTCTTCTTCTTCTTCTCATTTGTACTTCAAAGGCAGAACAAAGACGAATTGGTAGGTTGGCTTATCGTTGAGATAGTCAACCGCAAAGCATGGGCACCCCATATCAACCATATTATGCCCATGTTCCTGATCAAGCGCATTACTATGGGCAACCCCAGCCTTATTACTACCCTCCTCCTCACCCTAGCCAAAAACCTGTCCCCCGCTACCATAAAGAGCAGCGTGGTTCAGGAACCAAATGGTGCCTACGTTGTGTATGTTGTTGTTGTTGCTGTTTTTTATTATTTATTCTGTGTTTAGTTGGGGCAATGGCCTTCTTTATTTTATATTATAATCCCCAAAAGCCTAACTACGATGTTAAGGAATTTGCGGTGAAGAGTTTCAATCTCAATGACAATACCCTGGAAACGGACTTTAAGGTTTCGGTGGAGGCAGACAATCCCAATGATAAAATTAGCATCCTATATGAAAAGGGAAGCATGTTTGATGTTTCATATCAAGGGACAAGGATTTGTTCAGGGTCAGGGCCAGAATTTCAGCAACCCACCAGGAATGTTACCATGCTCAACATATCGTTGGAAGGGAAGAATGATTTGAACTCGAATGTGAAGGACTCTTTCATTGAGGACCAGAAGAACGGGAAAATTCCTTTAGACATACACATATATGTGCCCATAAAATTTGCGCTTGAGAATTCCAAGTCGAAGATCATTGATGTTATGATGAAGTGCTATATAGAAGTTGACAGTTTGAAGCGAGACAAAAAATCTAAGATTTTGAACAAGATATGTTATTACAAGGTTAACTTTTAAACCAAAATATACATGTCCTCTCTTTGTTTTCAGGCTGACTTTGATTGAATGAGAGGGGGGTTAGCTGAAGATGAGCGCCAATCTCATTCATTAAACATTTATTTGATTTCTTTATTTCCAGCTGCAACAAACGTATATGCGTACTGCATGCATTGGCAGATTTAATTTGTATTACAGTTTTGGAAATGACTGTACTGATAATTACATGAAGGTTGGTTCGAAAAATGAGAATATTTCAATTTTGTTGACATTTTGTCGTTGTTTTGTTGACATCTCGTTTTTTACTTTGTTGTCATTTTGATATTATAATGCTACTATTTTATTGTTATTATTTGAATATTTATAACTCTTATTTTATTATTAATTTTGTTACTATTTTAAAGGCATTTACTTATTAAATTACAACTATCTTAATGACATTTAAGTATAAAGACTTAATTTTTTAATGTATTTTAATTTTTTAATGTATTTTCAATTTGTTATGAAATAGTTATTTTAATGTTTTTACTGTATTATATTTTTTAAATATGTTTTTATATAAAAATAATAATCTAAAAAAATTGATACAGCTGGGTCAGGTCGAGCTCGGATTTAGTATTTTTAATCTGGGCTAAGCTTGAGTAAAATTTTAGGCTCATTTTTCAAATCAGGCTTGAGCTTAGAAAATGGGCCTAAATTTTTCATCGATCTAACCCGACCCATAATTAAGTCTACTGAGAATTCTTTAATTAATTTATTCTCTATTTATTTATATATGTGTTTTTTTAACTACATTTTTTTTCATAGGCACGTTTGAGATTAATTAAAAATTTCATGAACATTGTATTTATAACATTAAAAAACAAAAGAAAGTAAAAGAATTTGTATGAGAGCTATAGATCAAATTACACCCCATTTAGTGTACATCTTTTTATTTGAAAACTTTCACATCTCGTAAATCTAGTAGCATTTGGTTTCTTTGTATTAATAAGCTTAAGGGCAACCATCGCAAGTACGTGGTTAAAAGTTTTATTTTGAGATCTCAAAATTAGGGTTTAATTCTTGATGTTAACATCACTCACAAAGACCAAATTCAATTAAACTGTAAAATTTACTCTCTTAAGTCTCCAACCTATAAAATGATGTGGCTATCTGTATTTCCCCTGCTTACATAACTTGGTCATTTTATACTGAAAAACTTCAATATCACATCTTTCTTACTTAGGTAATTTAAGTTTATCCTATAATATTATATTTTTAACAATTTTACTTTCGATTTTTATTCATTTTACTTAGACCAAAATAAATAATAATAATAAAATTTTAACATTTATTATTATTAGTTGAGAAAATTAACATTTTATCTATCACATTACATTTTGTCAGTTACAATCCACCCAAAAATATTGCTTTTACAACAATTTTATCATTTTAATCAAATTTTCTCTTAAACTTCGGGAAAACAAAATACAAAAAAATGGGCATTTTAGGTTATGGCGGATCAGCAAATTATTAGACCGAGCTGGATTTGAACCAGCGTAGACATATTGCCAACGAATTTACAGTCCGTCCCCATTAACCGCTCGGGCATCGACCCAGGAAGAATCAATTCTAGGTTTATTGATAATCCATGATCAACTTCCTTTTGTAGTACCCTACCCCCAGGGGAAGTCGAATCCCCGCTGCTAATTTTGTAACGCCCTAAAATTCTTTATTATTAATTATGTATGTTGTTGTCACAATTATATGTTTGCTTCAATGGTTAAGTGTTCTGGGAAGAGTCTGAAAGGTCCCAAGTTTAAGCTTTGGCTTGGGCAATTTTTGCTTTTTATTGAATAAACCCCTAACTTTAGCCAGTAGGCTTAAGAATAAATGTTTGTAAAATATGTTAGAATAGGCCTGCTAGTCTGGTGGTTAAGTGGAGTATTAATGTGCAAGGGGTTTAGAGTTCATGTCCCAGCGCTAGCAATGGGATTTATTTTTACAACGTGGCGGTGATAGAGTTGTAGTTTGATCGAAACTAGAGTGTGGGGAGTTGTGGCCGAATTTTAAGAGGTAGTTGGAGGGAATTTCGGTTGTTGGGGATTTGGGAAGTGTTTTGGGGAGAAAAAGAAGGGAATTTGAGTTTGGTGGGAGAGTTGTGCCTAATTTGGAGTGTAGTTGCTGAATTTTAGGAGAAAATAATGGGATATGGGAGTTATCCTGATTTGATAGAGTGTTGGATTCGGCTCTCTCCCTTCATTTTTTCCAATTTTGGTTTTGATAGAGTTCTTTCTCCCTTCTTCGAGTTTTCTCCTGATTTTCCCTTCTCTCCATCTCTACTGTTTCGTTTTTATTTTGTTAATTTGCTCACCACAGTCTCTTTCTTTTCTTTTCCCGAAAACCTGTGTTGAGTATTGCTTGGTGTGCGTTTACTATATCTCTTGGTTCTCTTCGGCCTTGACCTCCCCACAACAGACGTTCTTTCCTACTCTTCTTTTGCCGATTCGTTTTCTTTTGATGTTCCCTTTTTTGTGCAGTTCTTTCTATCCTTGTTGCTGTCGTTTTTTCCACTCTTCTGCTCTCGGCTGAATTATGGTTTCTTTGGTTTCTTTTCTTTTGTTTTGATATTTTTCCAATTGGCTCATCTCCTTTACGCTAAGGGTGAGCAAAACTCGATTCGACTCGAAAAAATAAAAAAAAAAATTCGAATTTCGAGTTAAACGAATCGAGTTATTCGAGTCAACTCGATTTTTTTTTCAAATTTCGAGTTTGAATCGAGTTGAGTTTTCGAATTCGAATAACTAGAATAATTCGAATATCAAACTATAAATATTTTACATTTTTACCTCAAACTCCCAAACCTTTTTACTTTTCCCTCAAAACTTTTACTCCTTCCCACTTTCCCCCCAAAACTTTTACACCCCTCCCATCCCAACCCCCCAATCTACCCAAAATCATTTCCCACAAAATTTTACTCTCCCATTTACTTTTTCTCAAAATTTTACTCCCAAAAACCCTCAAAACTTTTTATTTTCCCCCAAAATTTTTACTCCCTCCCACTTTTCCCCTAAAACTTTTACTCCCTTCTCATCTCACCTTCCATCTACCCCAAACCCATCCCCCTCCCAATTTTTTTAATATTTTCCCTTCAAAATTTTACTCCCCTATTTATTTTCCCTCAAACTTTTATTCTCCAAAACTTTTTATTTTCTCCCTAAACTTTTATTTCTCACCCTTTACTCTCAAATAAAAAATCAAAATTATCCAAAAAAAATCACTAAACATAAATAATAATAATTTTATTTATATCTACTATTTATATTATTAAATTAAATTTCACATTTTATATTATTTGTATTATTGAATTGTTTAGTCATATTGAATATTTATATTAAAATTGAATTATTAATTTTGCCATAAAATATTCGTGTTAAAATTTTATATTGGTATCAATTTCACATTTTATCTTTAAAATAACTTTTATTAAAAAAATCACATTTTTACATTTAAAATATTTTTAAATTCCAAAATACATAGTGACAAGAATATGAAGATAATTGAAAGAACTAAACAAGCAAAGAAGCTAACCCGTATATAAAAGATTAATAAATAAATTATTTGGTGATGAAAGTTAATAAAAAAAATTGGTTAAAGTGGACAATTTTTACTACGATGGGTAACAATGGTTACAATGACCCAAAATTATTTTTTAAAATTTAACTCGAACAAATATATTCGATTTGATCGATTCGAATTCCATCTCACTCGACTAGATTCGTTTCGATAAAATTTCAAATCAAATTAGGATGATAAAATATGATTCGTCAACTCGATTAACTCGAAATTTTTTCATTCGATTCGATCGAATGTTCATCCCTACTTTACGCGATTATGCGCTTTCGGTAAGTTTGATACTCATTTTAATTCAAACTGTTCTTGTGAGTAACTGTCAATGGGAGTTTCGGCTTAATACATATAATAACCGAGAAGCTAGTGGTTATTCTTTTTCTACGGTGTGAAGGAGTGAAGCCTCGGTTGCTCAATCAAGGTTAGTGGTTGTCGATTAAGGGGATAAGTGTTTGGCTAGGGTTCATTTTAATTCGATTGGCAAGAACTTAACCGAATGTTAGGCGATTAACCGAATGTTGTGGTTCAATATAGGTTTGGAGTGCGGCTCGTGGGCTATTTACGCACTTTCGCAAACAAGGTGTGTGTGTGTGCGTGTGTAAACACTGCTCTTAATTGAAAATCGGCAAAAAGTCGAAAAGGGTGATTAGTCGACACCACACGGACGTTCGGCTACCCGTGTGGTAGTCCATGTGAATAAACATGGGCGTATGATCGACGAGGCTGGCCATGTACGATTTCATGGGCTGGGTTGTATTGGGCCGAATTGGGATGTGTGGGCCTCACGAGCGTGTGGGCCCCACACGAGCAAATCACACGGGCGTGTGGAAGTTATTGGGTTAGGCCGTGTGATCCGCACGACCAAGGCCATTCTAAGCCATGTGGGCTACGCGGGCATGTGTGCCCGCAACATGGCCCGCAATAGGGGCCATTGGCCCATTTTCACTATTTGACTGCTAAGGTTGCACGGGTCACTCGAGACGACTATGGACCTACTGTTGGGTCGGTAAGTTTACCTAGAACTCTAACTGACTGAATGACTGTTACGGCCTTGTGTAATATATATACATACGTATGTACATGTATGACTATACTTTAGCATGCTAATTTGACTATACTGAATACATGTATGATGTTTTGATATGACATGACATGATTGCATGAGGCATTGCATGGGGGTGGGTTTTATATTGATCGGAGGAAGTGTACTGAAAGGCTTCGAGCCTAAATTACTGGCAACCCAGCTGTATGTTACTGTATAGTGCCGCATTCGGTACTTTCTAGAGTGTAGGGATGGGTGGGTTGATTATATCCCCACATGGAGTGTAGGGTTGGACGGAGATGGAGTGTAGAGGTTGGCTGGGTAGGACTTGTATACTGTATGATTTGTTACTGATACTGTAATGAGCCAAGGCCCAAATGCATGATTACTTCTGTACTGAGATGGGCTAAAGCCCAAACTGTTACTGAAAAGGGCTTAGGCCCAGACTGTATTTGCCTTTTGTCTGTTTGATTTATAAGGGATTACACACTTCGTAAACTCACCCTTCTAATTTGACTATCATGAGTAATCCCGTGCATAAGCGGTCGGTCTGTGGAGGACTCGCTGGTGGCCACACAACTCACTTCGTTCTATTTTAGTACTTAAATGAATTTTAATTTTATTTTGGGTATTTTTCTGTAATAATGGCCTTTTTAGATTTTTATTTTAATTTGGTATTTTCACTGATTTGTTTTATACCTGCTAGAAGTAGAGGTAATTGGGTTTTCAAAGGAATCAGGCGTTTTAACAAATTTCACACAAATATGCAAACTGTTTTAAAAGCTTCCACGACAAGTGACGTTTTGGAAATTGATAATGTTTTGGAAATTTAATATCGTTCTGGAAGTAATAACTTCTTAATAATGATTCATGTTTTGGAAACGAACGACATGTCTTCGAAAGATAATAAAAGAGGTTGAATAGAAAAGAGAGTTTTTAACGACAACTTGTTTCATGAAAAACATTTCAATGTGACATCACCAGATTCGGCTATAACGTCCAGGCCGGGTTTGGAGTATTACAATTTTTTTCCTTTTCATGTCACTTTAATTAAAATAGAAGTCCTAACTGTTTATTGGTTTTCTCACTTTCAATTTATTTATTTGTAAAAGAAATTAATTTATTAGAAAAATTGATTCATTTATCAGTAAAATAAGCTATCAATTTTATATGTAGTAAAGAATAAAAAAAAATCTACTAATAAATATGTTCTTAAATAATTTTACATCTTAATCAATTAATAAAATCTTACATTTTAACTAAATGAATCAAACACATTCATTTAATATATTTGATAATATGCTAAATAATCTTATAATTTTGCAAATAAGAGCCTATATGTATGGACAGCTGAAGTCAAAATTACTCATAAATGGACCGATTTGATTGTGGAGGAAAACCAAAACCTAGCAACATGGTATAAGCTCCAACATCCGTATGGTCAAAGTATGGATGGATTAGTTTAACACATTGGTTAATTTCGAGAAAACGTATGTTGCTTGCGGCTGCCATGTGTTGGGCAAATATCTCTTTGCTTAAGATAATTAATTGGGCTATTTGATTTAGGGCAAATTTTATATGTTTGGGCAAATTAATTGGGCAAATTACCTTCTAATATAATTTTATATGTTTAATATTTAATTAATTTTTGAAGTATTATATTTTTAATTGCAATAATTAGGTAAAATAATATTTATTATAGGAATTATTAAATATAATTCAAATATATTAATTTATAAATTTAAATATTATGATAGAAATTTTTTAAATAATAATTAAAATATGTTAACATATTTAACATATAATATAGTCTTGATTTATGTAAGTAATACAAAGTAACCTATTCAAAATAATAACTAATTAACATAATCTCCTTTAATATTAATTAAGTGGTAATTAATATACTTAGAATTTTATTAAGTAATTATTATATTTTACATCAATAAAGTCAAAAATTTTAAATTATGATTATCACAACCTTTTTTCCATATATTTTATGCTTACATATCTATTTAAGTAATAACTCTATTTTAAAATTAGCACAATTTTTAACTAATAATTATAATTTAATAAATGTGCAATTATTACAACTTCTATTAAATTTAATATTATGCTGAAAAATGAAGAGTATTTAAAAAAATTTCTAAACTCATGCTTTTATATATATTATACATAGATTATAAATAGTCTAGAGTACGATCCATATATATTTATGGGAATGAAACATAATTTGTAGTTGGTAGTTTATTTTTCAAAAAATGCATGCGATGAGAAAATTAATTACTAATGCTAATGATGGATACCTAATTTAAAAGAGAGAAAAATGGTATCAAACTCTCACCACTTGTTACTATACTAAGATGTTTACGTCTAACATTATTTTAGACAAACATAGTCGCGTTACCTTTTAAGCTAGCCAAAATGATTCAAAATCCATAATCCATTTGATTAAAATTCAATCAGATTGAAATAATAACTCTAAATTTATTGATATGGGTTTATCTTGAAAAATATTTTCAATTTAAACCGGTAGGCAATGCAACCTGAAATGCGTTAAAACCATTAGTCCAATGTCTGAAAAACAAGAAGGAAATCAAGCAAAAGAGAAATAGATGTTGCTTCCTTGTCAAAGCATATATGATGGCATATATATTGTGAAACAGAAGACATGAAAAGAGCCCTATAATACGGAACATACTTGTGCTTGTTCCCGTCTCTGTTGAAGATTGCTGGTGCCGAAAGCGCCTTATAATTGTATGAAACGATCATGAATATTTTTGTCCTCATATTTTGTGTCTAAAGAAGAAAAGATATGTTATGTTGGTGGCTGATCGTTTGTTTGGGGTCAATGGGACAAAAGGATGTCCCCAGCTTTGTCGCTTTGTCCCCCATATGGACGTTGAACTTGAATGCCTCTAGATATTTTTCTTTTCCAATTCGATCATTATACTACTTTTTATATTAATTTTAAGCAAATTTATTATATTCATGTATAAAATTCATTTATTATAATTAATAATTAGATTGTATCATATATTAAAAGACCGGGACTTTCCACATTTTGCGATATTGAAGCAAACAAGAAACACAATATTGATAACACCTGTCGACCTAGGATCACCACGTTTAAAGGAAACTTCATCGTCATCTCGGCAATTCGGCCTGTTGATATTTCTCCTTCTATAGATTTGCGGTTGAGTTAAGCTTGAATAAATAGATTTCTGCTTTATATTTATTTGTTGGTAAATGGTTGGTATTGTTAAGAATTTCAAGATTAGTTTATTGAAAATTGTGTGTATTTTTATTTGTTTAAGTTAAAATGAATTTGTTTATACTTGTTAGGGTAGAGAGAAAATTAGAAAGATAGAAAATATAATTTTTTTTTTCATACTTGGTAGGAAATATGAAAAAATTGAAAGAAGTAAATTTGTCTTCATTCATTGCTTTATTGAATTGAAAAATGAAAGTAAAGAAAATAAAACATTCTAAAAATATATAGCTTTGAATTAACATATGCATGTCTTTCATTTTCCGTCCTCTCATCATTCTAATTTTAAATTATTGATTTTTATACATTAGATGAAAACTAATTATCTCTTTAGGGATAGTAAAACTCAAACCACCTATTGAATTCCAAACCGACCTGCTTCAAGTGGAGCAATTTATTTTTTTTAAAAGTAGACACAAGGTGAGGTGGAGTGAATTTTTTCTTTTTGATAATGGATATGGAATGGTTATGGTAATTGCTTGTTCTGCCCCATCCCACTCTACTATATGAAATTACAATTTTATCATTGTATATATAAGCTATTAAAATGGTAAAAATGTAATAACCTAATATAGAAAAAAACCCAAATATTTTATGTTTAAATATTCTTTTTTTCAAGAACTACGTTTAAATATTCACTTAACTTTAAAAAAATTGAAAATATTAAAGATAAGTAGAAAAAATAAAATTGAAATGGAGCGGGATGGGTGGGATGGGGCGAAGAATGATGCATTCAACATCCATAAAGGCAGGAGTGACTTTCAAGATCATATATCCATAGTGAAGCGAGGCGAGTAGTGAAACAGAGCATGTCAACTGTGGAACAATGGTGTTTGTCCCCTCCCCACTCCATTGCCATCGCTACATCCCTCCTATTTTCTTTGCTCTCACTTTCTTCCCTCTTAAGTACACTCAATTTATTTTCTTCCCACTTTTTTACTCTTTCTATTTTTTCACTTAACCAAGCACACACTAAATGAGCATGTTTGTGAATATTAAACGAACAAGTTCACAAACATGTTTATGAATATAATTGAACATGTTCATGAATAATAAACAAACAATTAGTAACATATAAAATAATCAGAATTTAATATTAATAATTATATCATAAATAAATAAAATAAGCATACAAACAATAATATTATTACTAATTATATAATAATTCAACAAGAAATATGTTTCAATTGATTGATTAAATGAGCTCTAAAATAACACAAACTTATTAATATAAATGAATTCAATAAGCTTTGTTACTTTTTTTTTATTTAGAAAAAGACAGCATTAAGCGATTACATTAGATAAAACCATAATCAAGAGGAAATAGACATGTTGTGATTTCTTCTCAACAAGTTCATGGCCGAAGCCAGTGGAGATCTAAATAAACGTATCAAAGAATATCTAAACAAACGTATCAAAGAACTACCTGTATCAGCACATTTAGTCATGTGATCAGCAACCCCATTAAGAGTTCTCGGGATATGTCAAATACGAATCTCCCATTTCCGACGCAAAGCTTGATGTAACAACCGCAATTCCACTAAACTACTACTAACTCCTCCACCAGACAAAAGTAATTCAACCAACAAAGCATGAAAAGACCAAAATTTTGTTCGTAATTATTTATTTTACTTAATAAACAGACCAAAATTGAATTATTTATAAATTATTCATCCAGCGCCTAACCATGGAAAAGGGAGATGTATATATTTGATGAAAATATAGAAATATTCCCTCCTTATACTTGAGAAATTAAATTAAGAATTTGAGTAATATTTATATTAATATATCTTAAAAATAACAATCAAATCATTATGAAGCATGAACTCAAACACATACAAACATGAACATAACACAAATATATGTATATGCCAACATTTGTATTAATAAAATAATTAACCATTAACATATTCATCCAAAAAGAAAAGAATGAAAGCTTGCTACCATTGTCTACAAATAGCAATAATTATTGGTATGACAAGTCACCATGACAATTGCATGTTTTGCCTAGACGTATTTATTTTGGTTTGACGAATTTTGTGTAATATTTTAAGAGATTTTGTGAAGGAAGTCTAGTGATGTTATAAAGGAAGACTTACTTACAAGTAAAACAATTTCGAATATGCTAGTCTCATCATATTTCCTTAAATATAAAATATGCCATCATATGTTACTGTTATTCTAATCACACTAGTTAGATTAAAGTGGGCTACAATATTTATACATTCAACACTAGTTTTACTATATTTCGCATAGAATTAAAACACAATAATCTATAAATTGTTGGAATCATTTGTAAGTACAATAGTTATGTATTCAAGTTAATTTTTATATAAAATTAAATATAAGGAGATTTTTTTAGAAAATGAATTATATTTTTTAAAAGAAGTCAATTTAAAAAAAAAAAAACTTCTCTTTTGTTGATTAAGTAAGCAATGTTGTCTAAATCGGACCAGTTGGTCGGACTGGGAATTAGTCGGGGTATCAGCCTAGAGAGGGGCTTTGAACCTATTGAGTTGGGAACTAGTATGAATTGATTGAACTAGGCAAAAAATTCAATTGAATCGGGAAATTAAACAGGATTTTTTTATTTTTAATATTTTTTTAATTGGATCGGTTAGACCAATAAACCAACGGCTTGACCGGTTCGACCATTGATCCAGTTTATAAAAACATTACTAGTAAGTCATTTTCTATTAGTTAAACTATTTTTCATGAAACAAACACAAAAAAAAAATATAGAAAACATTATTCGTAAGGTATTTTTTGTGAAACAAATTTGTCTAAGTATTTAAAAAATAAAGCCTAGAAAAAATTATATTTTTTGAAAACTGTTGAACTGTTAAAATGTTTTCCATATTTTTGTGAAATTTTTAAAATTTTCTAAATTTTTTAAGATTTTTAAAATTTTAAAATGTTTCATAATTTTTAGATGATATCCTGACATAATATTTAAAATGAAAAAAAGGATAACATTAACAATTAAATACATATGACACTATATCAGTGACCATCGTTAACCATTAATTAACTGATCATGTCAGTTTTTTCATCCAAATATAATCTATTTGATAAAAATTAGGGTAAATTACACTAACAGTCACTCAATTTTAAGGTAGCTAACAAAATAGTCACCTAGGTTTCATTTCAGTCACCCAACTTTTGAAAAATAACAAAAGAGTCACTAACGTTATAAAAAAAGTGACAAAACAGTCACTGACTAACAGTTTCTGTTAGTGTCTTAACAGAACCACTGATGTGGCAAGTTAACTAGCTGATGTGGCCAGTTAACTTGCCACGTTGGATGAAGAAATTGAAAAAAAAAAAAACCCTTTAATAGAGAAGAAGAAGCAGAAGAAGAATAGACTGTAAAAAAAAAAAAAGTCTTATTTCCCTAATTTGGCAGGGTCTGATTCTTTGCCATTGAAACTCCATGCTTTGCTCTTCTTCTTCTTCTTCTTCTTCTTCTTGGCTCTCTTCCTCTGTAACTCTGTAACCTTTCGCCATTCTAATGGAAGGATAGCCATGCATCTTTTTGTTGCGAATTAGAAGGAACCATATATTAGAATCTTTGCCGCTGTTGAGAGAGCTATCATGAAATGATAAAAGAAAGAGAATTGGTTTTTTTTTTCTCAGCAACCAAACAAGCTAAGAAATTTGAAAGGAAAGTGAAAAAGATATAACCTTGAATTGAAACTAGTGTTTGGCTGAGTCAAAGCAGTCAAATGAAATTACTTAAATTCATCCTGTGCACGTCATATAACACCCATTACTCTGTTTTTTACCTTCAAGTTAGATCTCGCATATGTTTTTTCCCTTGGGGTTATCCGCTTAGCTCATTTAAGCAGTGTTTAATGGTTAACAAAGACCTCCATGGCAGCAACAAAGAAGCTTTCATCTCTTTTCCCTTTGTTGTCTCTCATTTGTTTCATCTCTTTATTTCTTCTTCTCTCTATTTCTAGAAAAGCCTTTATTTCCTCTTCCACAACTCATCCCCAGTTCCTCCGTTTTAAACCCATCGACGCCAATCCCACCACCTGACCAGACCCATTTGCAATCGACGATTCTTCATACGATTACTCCGATGGGTCGTGGGTTTACGACCCAAATGCGAGATTTGATCGATACGACATGTAACAGCCTGATTTTCAGTGGTGTCGGAAAATGTGATTCGGGATCACTAAATTCAAAAAGTGAGTTCAAAAATTTAATAAATTATTATATTAGTCAAGTGTGATTTTAGAAGTATTTTTGAATTAGTAAATTTTGTAATTTAAAAGAATTTATTAGGTAAATTGGGTCAAAAACGAGGTATCGAGACCTCGAATTTATAAACCGAGCCATAAATATTTTTATAAATATTTATGTAGTTTTATTGAGTTAGTATTAAAGTTTCGTTAGAAAATTTTAACGTTTTGATAGTTAATTAATTAAAAAAGACTAAATTGTAAAATGTGCAAAAACTTGTTAGAGTGATTAAATAGCTTAAATGTCTAATAAGGAAGGATTTAAAAGGAAATTAGACCCAGAATATATGGGCTGGATGGTATAGGCAAAGAAAATAAGCAAGGAAACAATGTGAACAAGGGCCAAAATTGGAAAACAAGTAAAATTAATAGTTAAAATTGAATTTTCATGAGAAATCTAGACATTTTCTTCATTTTTCTTCAGCAAAACGCCATGGGAGGTCTCCAAGAAGCTGGTTTCTCATATTTTTGGCACCATGTGAGTTTATTTATTGCTCTTTTCTTGTAATTTTTGTGTTTTTAAGACTTTTGCAATTAGGTCCAACTATCTAATTCATTAGTTTTTGATTTTATGGGTAATCTTGGAAGTTACCATTGATTATTTCTAGATTTTTATGATGAATTAACATGGAATTGAAGTTTTAATTTTGTTATATGATGATTTTATTAAGTAATTTCAATAGAAATTGATTTTAGGACCTAATTGTGAAAAAGTTAAGAATTAGGGTTTGGTATTAAAATTTTGAATATTAATGGATGTATGGTAGCCGAAAATAGTTAGGTAAATTGTCAATTGAGAAAAATTAGCTCAATTGATGGGTTAATTGCATAGGGACTAAATTGTAAAAATTGTAAAATTTGGGGTAAAAGTGTAATTTCAAAAATTAAAGGGTATAAATTGTAAAGTGAATTAGAATTGGAATAGATGCTAATGAATGAGTAATTTTATATTATAGATCGAGAAACTGAAGATAAACTGGGAAAAGAAAAATTAACAGACTAGTTCCCAAATTTCTACAAATTCTACAAATAGGCCCAGATAAGTTCGTATGACCAAAATTTGATATTTATATTGAATTGATGTATGATATTATGTATTTATTTATATTATATGTTAAAAAAAATTTGATATTTATATTGAATTGATGTATGATATTATGTATTTATTTATATTATATGTTAAAAACATGAAAAATTTATAAATATGAATAGTTAACGAAATAAATACATACGAAATTCATGAGAATAACAGTACAGGGAATATTGATTTTTATTGAACTGAATGTATGTGGAATAGTGATATCTGAATATTGGATATATTAAAACGGATAGATTTAATAAGTGATGAATTTATTGAAATTATATTGATTGAGTTGGTATATATATATTGATTATATTGACTGACTGAATTGAAATAAATATTGATTGTTATTGAAAAGTGAATTGAATTGTATTGAATTATGAATGTATTTGATTAATTGAAATGTGTATTGATTGGAAACGGAAAAGTGATTTGGAAACCCTATTAGCTAGTTGGGCTAATTCGGATATAGTTGACATGCCATAGGATTAGAAGTGTTCAAGATTACTTCGACTTCGAGTCGATGAGACACTGGGTGTCATTATATTACTTCGGATAGATTCGACGAGGTACTGGGTACCAACTTACTTCGGCATGACCGATGAGACACTGCGTGTCAACTTATTGCTTCGAACTATCCAATGAGGCACTGAGTGCCGTACTGATGTGTTTTGGTTGGATCCGTGTATCCGTCTGAGTCCGAGTCGGGTTAATAGGGGTAAATAAATGATTTGGCCAATTAATTGATATTGAGTGATATTGAATATGGATTAGAATGGACAACGAAATGAAATATGCAATTGAAATGCATGAAATTGCATGAATCATGGATTCATGAAATGGATATTGATATTGAAATTGAATTGTGTATCCTAATGAGAAAAGCTATTGAATAGCAATTATGATATTGAAATAGTACGATATGAGAATTAAAAGTGTTATGAATGGTATATTTATGAAATTATATCTAAAATACTCGGTATTGATATATAATTGTTATTTATTGAAATGTGACATGGGAATGATATTTATTTAATATATATTGAAAAGTGACATATAAATATGTGTTTAACTTTATGATGTTGATATAAGAAGATTATGTATATGATGATGAGTATTAAACCCAAGTGTGATATGTCGAGAAAATAAGTTTATCAATATTGAATTTATATGTAAAATGTGTAAGTATGCTAACTATTGTTGTTGCTTGATGATTAGGCAAGTGCCAAGCTATTAATTGAATAGTAGTATGTTTATTTGTTTAAAGCAATGAAATGGTAAGTATTTAAGTGGAAATAAATTAGTATTCATGAAAGAATGGTAAGATTTAGATTATGCAATTTCTTGTGGAACGATTTGTTATGTGTCCAATTAGAACAATGCTTTGGTTAAATGCATTAATTTGTAATCGTGATTGAATGACATGCATATGGAATAAGTGCTGAAGAGTTAAAGTTATATAAAAATTTACTAAGCTTAAGGGTATATGTTTATGTGTGATGCTATGGACTAGTTCACCTTGTGAACTAGTGAGAATAGTTTATAAGTGTTACGGTAATAATATTGGGTTATTTTTTATATGTAAAGTTTTATAATTGAAATATATTATTATGATTAAAGATTATACGAACTTACTAAGCAATCATTGCTTACGTAATTGTTTTATTTATTTACCTTATAGATTATCGGAAGCTCGAACGGGTTGAAAGCATATCGGAGCTATATCACACTATCTGTTGGTTTTATTGGTAATTATTGATGACTTGATTCTAGTTATAATGGCATGTTTAGGTTCTTTTGATTAAAGGTTAGTCTATAGATGTTTTGTTAAAATTACTCAAGTATTTGGTTTATGCTTTGTATTGTGGTGTTTGCATGATTTCCTTAAAATGTTGATATGATTGAATCATGAGTGGTAAATAGTAGTTGTATTGCATAAAAGGTACATAAAATCCTACTAGTTAGGTTGAACATATAGGTATAAAGATAATTGGTATTAATAAGATTATTTAGTATAAATTTGCATATACGTGTTTGAATAAATAGATAAGTTTGGAGATAAAGATAAACGTGATAATATTACATGATTGAAACTTGATCCTAACTTAATTTGAATATATTGAATTAGGTTGCTTGGTGTCTAAAATTACAGGGTATGGTAATCTTGATGTTTAAGGCTCATAATGAGTCCACACAGCTAACAGATGGGCGTGTGGTTTGGTCGTGTGTCCCCTACATCTTAAAATTTTAGAAACAGAATGCCCAAGTATTACCACACGGGTAGAGACACGGGCATGTGTCTCAGTCGTGTGAGACACACGGATTAGCACATGGGCATGTGTTCAGCCGTGTGAAAACTGCACCTAAATTTCGATAAATAAATTGACCACACGGCCTAGCACACGGGCGTGTGGCTTGGTCGTGTGGGGTAAGTCAGGGAGTTACACGGGGAAGGACACAACCTGAAGCACGGGCATGTCATGGTCCCTAGACCACACGGACGTGTGTGCCTTGCACCTAGGAAAAATTTCAAAATATCGCGAAAAATTCTCTGAGTTTCCAGTTAAGTCCCGATTCGTTTTAAATACTTATATTGGGCCTCGAGAGCCCAAAAAGGGGACAACATGATTAATTTACGATGTGTTTGCAATCTATCTTGTTTATTGTTCATAATTGATCTGAATAGTCCGATAATGTTCCGTAACCCTGTTCCGGTGACAGATAAAGGTTAGGGGGTGTTACACGACAGTAGCTGCAATGAGATATTTAAAGGATGGAATTTCATTTTGAACAAAAAATCCAACGGTAGAGACATCATTAAGTGGCAATAGAAGCCTCGTAACTATGATCTCCCACCATTTGATCCCCTCCAATTTTTTCACACTTATAGAGATACTAACATTGGTACTTCCCCTATCTCTCTGTTTCAAAGTTAGTTAATTTAAAACAAATTAGGCCTAATCAATATTCAACAGTGTAGGGTTTATTGGTGATTCCTTAAACAAAAACATGTTTGTATCTTTGTTTTGTACTTTGAAACGTGTGTCCTGTAACACCCCTTACCCGAGACCGTTGCCGGAGTCGAGCATGAGGCGTTACTAGACTTAACTACTAATTCGGAGCATAAAAATTGAAACTGTCCATCTGTATCATATTGTCTAAATTGACTATAAATCGAGTTACGAAACTCAAAATTTAGAGCCATAAATTTTCCATGAAACTAGGCTCATATATCTTCTTACTATAATTTTTCCAAAATTTTTCATGTGGCAATTAGTACAGTTTATTCATTAAAGTTTCCCTTTTACTGACCAATGGTTCTAACCTTTCTTAACCTAAATTCAAATATATCTAGAAATATAAAATATAACTCATAATTCATTTTGTACAATTTTTGATAATTTTTCCAAGACAGAACAGGAGATCATGAAGTCATTCAGAACCAATCTCACTAAAATTTAAAATATCACAGAATATAAAATTCCTTTACCTACTCTGTTTCTTTCATATAAAAATAGACACAATAAGCTTTAATTCTTATTCACTTTCTAATTTCATTTATCCTATTTTTGGTGATTTTTTAAAATCATGTCACTGCTGCTAACCAAAAATTGTTTCATTGCAAAATATGGTTAACTAGTTTATAACATCTTTACTCCCTTTCATTTAAACTCTATACATTAACCATACTTATATATATACCAAAACCAAATCAACCAAAACCACAACCAAACATAATCATCAAGCCAAAATATAAATTCCAAGATTAACAAGATGGACAAGCCATTTTCGTATGGCTTATAAAAATATATATACAACTTCAAAACCAACAATATCAAAACTAGTCTATACATGCCACGTAACCAAATCTCCAAGCATTTATTTACCGAAGCGAAAATTGAATAGTGTGATGAGATCTCCTTCGACTTCCAACCCGAGCAAGTCTTCGAAACTCTATAAACATAGGAAAATTACACAAAGTAAGCTTTGAAAGCTTAGTAAGCCATAAGCAAATAATTCACTATAGAAACATATATAATTCAATTCAAATAGGCCAAAATTTAGTTAATCACATACACATATACAATCACTTTTCTCATATAATCCATGTTCCTCGTTAAGTAACTTCACCTACCTTATTTTTCATTTAATAAACAAACTTCATACGTACCTAAATCATTTAACTAGAATACACAGTCAGTCACCAATTCATTCATGGAAATATCATAATCATGCATATATTCCATCTCATAATTTATATCTAATTCACTTACTCATAATTTATATCACCATTCGTAGCTTCAATACTTACCAAAATTAGGTCTTTGAATTGAAAATTTACTCGTGTCCTTAATACTCGTTGACCAATTTCACACACTTAGTGCTCGGTAATTCAATTCGCACACTTAGTGCATAGTGACCGATTTCGCACACTTAGTGCTCGGTATTTTAAATTCGCACACTTAGTGCATAGTGACCGATTTCGCACACTTAGTGCTCGGTATTTTAAATTCGCACACTTAGTGCATAGTGACCGATTTCACACACTTTGTGCTCGGTATTTTAAATTCGCACACTTAGTGCATAATGACCGATTTCACACACTTAGTGCTCGGTATTTTAATTCACACACTTAGTGCATAATGACCGATTTCGCACACTTAGTCTCGGTAATTTAAAATTTGCACACTTAGTGCATAAAGACCGATTTCGCACACTTAGTGCTTGGTATTTTAAATTTGCACACTTAGTGCACAATGACCGATTTCGCACTCTTAGTGCTCAGTATTTTAAATTCGCACACTTAGTGCCTTTCCCAATCCTGTTACACATTTATATATCCAATCTCATAAAAAATTAAACCTCCACTATAAATATACGAATTAGCTTAAATCAATCTCAATAATCAACATCCCATTCGGGTGTACCAATGGCACATATACATATCTCACACTCGGCTATACTATGCACATATATATAGTTATCACAATTAGCTATATCAATAATATTTATACATACTTCCATTAAATTCACATGTACCACTATAAGAAAAATCCAATTCAACTCAATTGCTTAAAAACTTACTTATTAGATCAAATACACATGATTTATTATTCCATCATATATGGCCGAATATACTAGTTTAATGCATTATCTTATATATAACTGAACATCCAAAGTTAATTAAATTATCACATGTGCTCATATATTCGAATTTAATATAATATTACATATAACCACTTATATACAAATTCAATTCATCATCACATATACACATACCTTTGTGGCCGAACATATAAGGTTAATTAAATCAACTTAGTTGTTCAATTTCCACATCCATATGAAGTCTTATAGACATAGACTTGAAATAAATCACCGGTACTTAAACCTGCTAGCTCTAAAATTTATTCATCGGTAATAAGCCTGCTAGGCACAAAGCCCGATTTAAGTTCACCAGCTCAAAGCTTGCTAGGCCCAAGGCCCGAAACATCACAAATACATAATCGATTTAAGGACATAAATCACATATACCAAGTCATAAGCTTTCATCAAAAATTTATACTATCTTTCATATATCTAAACTTACTCAAGTACTTCCTTGAACATATCAAATACCATCCCTCACATTCGGCAATAGAAAATATAATTATAAACATTTCAATTCAGCATGAATAATTTACATTTAATTAAAATTAAGAACAACCATTTGCTTATAGACTTACCTCGGATATCGGCGAACGTAAAATCAACTATTCGGCTTTTTGTCTTTCTCCGATTCAAATCTGACTTTCTCTTGTCTTGATCTAATTTGATATAAGTTAAAATTATTTAATCAATGTTCAATTAAATTCACTCAAAAACACATGAATAAGTAATTTGCACTTTTACCCATACATTTTATATTTTTAGCTATTTAGTCCCTATTGCTCAAAACACAAATTACACCAAATTTGAAAATACTCCTTTAGGGCCGAATGTTACCCATGCCCATACAAATCCATACAATCCATTTATTTTGCATTTTAGTCCCTCAAACATTTATTTTTGCAATTTAATCCAAATCACTCAATTTCATCAAAAATTCAAGAACAACACTTGTTAGTCTATCACATATAATTAATATTTCATCATCAAACAACAAAAATATCAATGTTCCTTCAATGGCATCTCACCAAAATTACAACCAATTCAAAAATTTACACATGGGCTAGCTAAATCACATAGCAACGATCTAAAAAACGTAAAAATTATCAAAAACTAAACTCAAACATACCTTTAATTGACCTTTAAATATGCCGAAATGCCTAATTCTTTTTCTTTTATTTTTGCTATTTTCATTCGGCCAAGAACATGCACTATTTGCATGTTTTGTTTTCTTATTTGTTTTATTATCCCACTTAGTTTTATTATAATATTAAAATAACTTTATGATATAAATAAAACATCATGAAATTTACTTTTGTCGTCCACTTACTTTGTAATTGGCATATTTGCCATTTAAAACCCCAGCATTAAAAAGACATGGCAAATTAACATTTTCAATATAGCATGCGTAGTAATTACTTGATGCAATTCAATCCTTTTTAATACTTAAGCGCTCAAACCTCAATATTTAGACACGAAACTTTAACACACATAAATTCACTTAGAATAAACACAGAATAAAAATTCAAAAATATACATATATATATTTGACTCAGATTCATGGTCCCGAAACCACCGTTCTGATTAGGGTCAAAATCGGGCTGCTACATGTCCAATGATGTGAAGAAATGGCATCCCGTAACAGCCTGATTTTGGGTCCAGTCAGAACAGTGGTTTCGGGACCACAAATCTAACGCAATAAAATTCATTTTTGTTATATTTTTATGGTCTAGTTTTATGGAACGATTTCGTGAAATTTTCGTTCGAAAATTTTGACGTTTGGGCACTCAATTTAGTTAAAGGGACTAAATTACAAAAAGTGCAAGACTTGAATTCTATATGTTAAAGGTGTCTAATTGTTTTGAGATTTTAAATTGGAGGCCCTTAAATGGTAATTAGACCATTGGTTAAGTTGGTGGACAAAATTGGACATGGTCTGGTATGTTTCTAAAGTTTTTCATTAAAAGCATTTTGGTAATTTGATAATTAAAATGAATTAAAAAGCAAAAATAAAGCCAAATTTGTCCATCTTCTTCTTCCTTGGCCGAATTTTACATGGAGAAGACATAGCTAGGGTTTTTCAAGCTTCCAAGCTCTATTGTAAGTCCGTTCTAGCCCCATTTTTAATGATTTTTATGTTTTTTAAAATCTTTACCTATTTCTACCATCAATTTGAAGAGATGTCAAGGTCTAAAATTTTACCTATGATGGATTTTTTTTATTTTGATGTCTAATGGTAGAAAATGTATGTTCGGTGTATGATAAACGACTTTTGCTAAGTGATTTTCGGTGAAAATGCTAAAAAGGATTTGTTTGTAAAAGTTGTAAAATGAGTAGTAAAAGTGTGAATAAATGAAAATTGTGGGCTGTTATAAGCATTTTAAGGTTCGTCTAAGCATGGGCATCGAAGAAATTGCGTACATTTCATTTTACGAGCCTAGGGACTAAATTGTAAAAATGTTAAACTTTAGGGGCAAAAATGTATTTTTTGCCAAAATGTGATTTTGGGCTGATTTGAATAGTATAATGACTAAATAAGTTAAACGTGATGTTATAGATCAAGAAACAAACAAGACTCGGGACCAGAACGAGGGAAAAACAAGTATTTGACGGTTAGGTCATTTTTGTCGTTTCTACACCGAGGTAAGTTTGTATGTTTAATAAGCATTAAATTATATGTGTATAAATGCTTGATTGATATAATTGTGGTAAATGCTACATTATTGAAATGAAATATGAATGCTATTGAGTATGATACTACGAAAATAACCGACGAAGATTCAATACAGCGAAAGTCCCGGTTGAACAATAGGAATAGATAGGATACAAATGTCATGACATTAGGGTTGCTGTGATTACGTGTAAGACCAAATCTGGGATATGACATCGATATGAGACTTCGTGTAAGACCATATCTGGGATATGGCATTGATATGAGACTTCGTGTAAGACCATAGCTGGGCTATTGGCATCAATACGAGATTTCATGTAAGATCATATCTAGGATATGGCATCGGTACGGTACTGTATGTACGAGATTCCCGAGTATCCTTTAGTAGTCCAAATGGTTCAACGGGAAATTCAACGGGTATGTTAAAGACGAGAAAGAGCATATAAGTATTACGAATTGGTACAGGTATGTACGTAAAGTTTATAAGCATTGACTTCATGAAATTGTAAGTTTATGATTTCCACGAGAATGATTTTGTGAAAACCTTGTGATGTATGAATATCATGGTAAATTTGATTGACGATTATGTGATTGGCTTTCGGGCCAAATTGAGTTATGATATAGCATGATTTATTCACACAAATTGTGATTTATCGGATATGAGAAAAAGGGAAAATTGGCATAATTGCCCATTAAAATGGTTATGTAAGTATAAGAAGATAAAAGATTAAGAAATTGAAAGATGTTAAAGTATATGCTTGAAATGTAAATACTCATAATTAATGTGCATGTTATTATGAGGTATGAAGTGATTGGTTGATTGTGGTAATTTTTTATAATGGAGAAATTACGGTTATTAGGCTAATTTCAAAACATGTTAAAATATGCTTGCAAATTGATAGAGCAAACAATGTGACTGAATAAATTATAACTGTGAGTTTTATAGCAATTTTTATTATCTTGTGTTTATATTATCGGACTTGGTAAATGATTAGTAAAAGTTGCTTATTACTTTCATACGGACTTACTAAGCTATATAGCTTACCCCTATTCCTTTCCCATGTCTTATAGGGTTATTAAGCTAGCTCGGGTTAGAGATCACCGGAAATCCTATCACACTATCAAGCTATCATTTTGGGTATAAATGAATTCAAGTATTTTAAGTCTATGGCATGTATAGGGACTAGGCCAAGTTGTTATGTGTGTCATTATTAATTTGGCCATATGTGTTAGCTTGTAATTGTTAATGCTTCATCTTATATATAGCCATGAATGATGGCTTATGTTGATCATAAGTTTATTCATATGTTAATGCCCTATTGTAAATGTGATTTTAGTATGTTTTTAACGGGCTAATATGATGTTTTAAGCATGATAAATTATTGTATAAGAATGACATGTTATTCTCTTGTTTGTGGTTGTTGGTTGCATTTATATGCTTAAATTTTTGCCATGTGATGTTGTGTAGATGTGTGCAAGTGAGGGTGGCAAAATGGCTTCGTAAATAGCCTTGTTTTTGTCCACACGGGTAGACACATGGTATGCCCCACGGACATGTATTTCGGCCGTGTGTCCCCTGCACTTTAATTTTGGAAAAATAGAATGTCCAGAATTGAGCACACGGGCAGAGACACGGGCGTGTGTCTCAGTCATGTGTGCTACACAGGCTAGCATACGAACGTGTAGCACGACCATGTGGCACAAGTTAGAGAGCACTCTAATTTGGACACGATCTGAAGCACGGGCGTGCCCCTTGGACCACACGGGCGTGTGAGCCCTGTAACATGAAAAATTCTCAAAGTGTTGTAAAATTTTCTAAAATTTTTAGTCCCAAACCACTTCCAAAGTATGTTTTGGGCCTCGTAGGCTCGTATAAGGGACTTTATGATTAAATATGAATGGCTTTAATTTGGACGCAATTTTTTGACTCGGAATTGTGTGATTGCCTGTGTTATAAGTCTGGTAATGCCTTGAGCCCTGCTCTGGCGCTGAATACGTGTAATGGGTGTTACACGTCATGTTGGAGCTGATCGTTGCTTTACTTTCCTTCACTATAATCTCACCATTGCTTATCATAGAACTAATCTTTTGGCACACTATGGTAGGTAAGCTGCTTTGAATCATTTAGATAAATTCCAATTTAGTTTCTTTTTGTTTGTATTTCATAGTAAGAACTGTATCGTTATTGATTGTGTTTAATGCAGATGGTCAGAGCGGCAAGAAAAAAAGAGCTGTGAAAAAGAAGAAGAGCAAAGACATGGAGTTCCAATGGCAAAGAATCAGACCCCACCAAATTAGGCAAATAAACCTTTTTTTACAGTCTATTATTCTTCCGTTGCTTCTTCTTCTTCTTTGTTAAAGAGTTTTTTTAGGGATTTTTTTCAATTTCTTCATCCAACGTGGCAAGTTAACTAGCCACATCAGCTAGTTAACTTGCCACATCAGCAGCCCTGTTAAGACACTAACGAAAATTGTTAGTCAGTGACTGTTTTGTCACTTTTTTTTAACGATAGTGACTGTTTTGTTAGTTTTTTAAAAGTTGAGTGACTGAAATGAAACCTAGGTGACTATTTTGTTAGCTACCCTAAAGTTGAGTAACTGTTGGTGTAATTTACTCTAAAAATTAAAAGATTATAGGTGCAACTGAAAAAATTTAAATTTTGAAAAATATACAAACATTAAATACAATTTTTTTTAAAGAATTACAAAATTTTAATTAAACCAAAAAAAATACAAATTGAAATATTAGGCTCAGAATTAAAAAATCTTTTACCCAAATCAAATCCATAGCAAGTTTCACAAGCCAATTCCATACAGCACCACGATAGAAGTAGATAGCCCAAGGAGGGTAATTATCATATGATAAAGAAAAAAGTTCCTAATAAAACCAACGTGGAAGACTCGAGTAAAATGATATCGTAAGAGTAAGTGTTGGGTGTACGTAACGCCCTAAAATTCCTGTTTCGGCTTTTGTGAAATATGACACAACTGTGTATTTAATTCAGTGGTTAAGTGATCTGGGTGTGTGTGGGAGGTCCCAAGTGCAAGCCCTAACTTTGGCAAATTTTGGTATTTTTTCTGACTTAAGCCTTATACTTATATTAAGTAATTTGTAAAACCATATAAGAATGGGCTTGCTGGTCTGGTGGTTAAGTTGAGTATCAGTTTGTTGAAGGTCTGGAGTTTGAATCCATGCGCAGGCATGGGAGTTTATTTTTGCTCGTTTGACTGAGAGAGTTTCCGTCAAACAGGAATTCTGAGTTGGTTGAGTTGTAGTGGGTTTAGTGGGAGGAATTTGAGGGATTTGGCAAATCTTATTTTTATTTTTCTTAAATTTTCTCCCTGCCGAAATTTCCAAAACTTTTCTGACGTTCTTCCCCAAAAATTCATCCATATTTGACGTTTTGTTTCCCCTTCGTCTCTGCCGAATTTTTGCTTCTTCCTCGTTTTTCGATCTTTTTCAAATTCGCCTTGTTCTTGGGCAATCGTTTGACTGTGTTCGTCGAGTAAGTTTTACGTTGCTTCAATCTCATTGTCTAGTGGTTAGTTTTCTAAAAGGAGGTTGTTTGTGGCTCTTTTGGATTAGGTGGAGGTCAATAATCGGTCAATACTTCTGCAAAGATTTGAGCATAGGGTTCGGTTCATTGTCGATAAATGCTTGGGTTCATTATTGACTTCGATTGAGACAAGTTTCAATTTTGAGTTTTTTGCTAATATATTAAATTGGGCTCTAAAATATCAATTTTTAGGTTCTAGAGTGCTTGGGGATCGTTTTAGCTTCAAACGAAACCAGGTGTGTACCAAAATCGTAAGAAAATACATTTTCGATGAAAGTCGAAAATCATTCTGTCGACGTCACACGGCCGTGCGATAGGCCTTGTGGTTGGTCGTGTGCCACAACACGGGCGTGTGATCGACGAGGCCAGGCTGTGCGCACAAGACACGATCATGTAATGGCCAGGTGGGTCGTGTGCGACACACGGGCGAGACTGATTTAGGCTGTATGGACCACAAGGGTGTGTGGGCCCACACGGGTAGTCCACACGAGAGTGTGAGAATTTGGGTCAGGCCGTGTGATCCACATGGGCCAAGGTCAATCTGGGTGTGCGGGCCACATGGGTATGTGAGCCCATTTTCACTGAATTGATTACTAAGTTTGCACAGGTCGCCCAAGTCGATTGTGAACCTACTGTAGGGTCGGTAAGCATTACTTAGACCCCTAATTGTGGTGAACTGACTGTTTGATTTATACATATTGAGCATGATAATAGTATGCATGTATACTGAACTAGTTATATATACTGATATCATGAGATAGCATGTCATGATTTGTATGTTACGTTGCATGGGTTTGGGTTGATTATATTTGGAGAAAGTATACTGAAAGGCTCTTAAGCCTAATATACTAGCAGCTCAGCTGCAAATTACTGTTTTGTGCTGCATTTGGTACTACCTAGAGTGTAGGGATGGGTGGGTTGATTTAATCCCCACATGGAGTGTAGGGTTGGACGGAGATAGTGTGTAGAGGCTGGTTGGATAGGACTTGATACTGAATATTGCATGACTGCTACTGATACTGTGATGGGCTAAGGCCCTAATGCATACTGATACTGTGATGGGCTAAGGCCCTACTGCATATTTAATACTGTACTGAGATGGACTAAGGCCCAAACCGTTATTGATACTGAAAGGGGCTTAGGCCAAAAATTGTATTTGACAGTGCACTGTGTCTACTATTGTTTATTTTCTGTGAGATTACACACTGAGTTTATGTAAACTCCCCTCTCTGTTTAATGTGCACAGGTAATCCCCAGACCTAGACAGATCGGTGCGGCTTAGGACTCGACGGTGACAACAGTTTTTGGACTTTACGTTTTTTTAGTCTATGTTTTATGGTTTTATTATTATTGGGATGTAATTTGAGGACTCTTAGGACTTTTACTTAAATTTGGTTTTTATTTAATTCTGTGGAATTATAACTGCTAGTCGTACGAAGTTCTGTTTCCAAAAAAAAAAAGCTAATGTATTTTCTAAACTCACGATTACTTAAACTGCTTTGTTTTAAAAGCTTCCGCAACGAGAAATGTTTTAAAGTAAATGTTCTAAATAAGACGATTCCCTTTAGAACTAATAAGAGATAAAGATAGGTAATAACATAGAAATGATTTTATTGTAATAGTTTAGTTTTCTGAACACACTATCATGTGACATCGCCAGATTCGGCCATAGTGTTTTGGCTAGGTTTAGGGTTCTACATTTAGTAGTATCAGAGCTAGATTGTAAAACTCGGCTGTAGATTATGGGTTTTAAATTTTGTTTTTGAAGAATTGGTTTTCAAATGATTTGAAATGTTTCTACTGAGTATGTGGTACACTGAGTCTTCGACGTCGATCCTGTAAGTATTCTGAAACTAATATACGCTTTAATTGAAAATGATATGCTATTCTGAAACTACTGTATGTAGTATACTGTGAAAACACTCTAAACAGTGTATACTGAGACTATAGTAAAACTAATAGAGACCGCGATTTACGAAAAACACTCCGAATTTCTGAAATTGTTTACATAAAACGTCTGCTAATAAATACTGAAATCGTAACTGATTCATAAAATTTGTAAAACAGATAAATACGATTAGACATAAGCGCACGAGGTATCTGCGAACCAGGTACTAGAGGCCAAGGTAGGGGCCGTAGAAGGGCTCGAGTTGAGTTCTTTTCCCTGGGTAGCATGCTGAACTTAGATACGAGTGAGACGCTAGTGTCACCTGCTACTGAGACTGGGTCTCAAGATCACATGGCTAGGGACGACGTATTGTCCCAGGCTATGCTTAGGATTTTGGAGAGGGTCGCTGGGCCCAATACTGGATCTAGGGGCCGAGGGTCAGTTACGGAACGAATCCAGTCCAACAGAGCTGATTTATTCAGGGGTGTCACTAGAGTCGCCCTTAATGTGGCCGAGTACTAGATTGAGGCCACAGAGAGGATCATGGATGACCTGGATTGCACCCCCGAGTAGAAATTAAAGGGTGCAGTCTCACTGTTAAGGGATGAGGCTTATCAGTGGTGGCTTACTGTTAATGAGGGCACTCAACCCAAACATTTGACCTGGGAGTTCTTTAAGAACACCTTCTACAAGGAAGATGTGGAAGCCAGTTATGTCGACGCCCGTAGGAGGGAGTTTCTGAATTTGACATAGGGAGATCGAACAGTGGCCGAGTATGATGTCGAGTTTCTAAGACTAAGCCGCTATGCGTGAGGTATGGTGGCATCTAACTACTAGTGATGTACCCACTTTGATGATGGCCTCAGGAATAACTTGAGGGTTTTGGTAGCTCTGTAGAGGGAGCGAGATTTTTTTGCCTTGGTCAAGAATGCGAAGATCACCGAGGAGGTTAAGTGCACTGAGAGCCAAAACCGCGATAGAGAAAGAGGTAGAAACCAGAGGGATTCGAAGCCCTCGAGTTCTGTATAAAGGCCAAAGAAAAAGGCCAGAGCTGATGGGCGATTAGTGGGCCTGCTTCGTTGTCTCGCATCGGGCAGCAGACCATGTGTTGATTGTAGCAGACGCCACCAGGGCCAGTGTTGGAGGAGGACTGGGGCATGTCTGATGTGTGTATTATTGGATCACCGTATTAGGGAGTGTCCACTGAGGGCTGATCAGATGCAAGCTTAGAGTATTGGTAATACACAGCCACAGTAGGTAGTACAACAGCCACCGAGAGGCTGTGGTCAGGCTAGGGGTGGTAATGGCATTGGCCGTGGGCAGAGCACACTGGACAGAGGTGCTGGACAGACTAAGGCAAGGCAGTCGGCTTTAGTATATGCTGCACATCACCGAGATGATGGAGATGCTCCGGACGTCATTACGGGTACGTTCCTTATTCATGATGTACCTTATATTGCATTGATAGATATAGTGTAAGAGTATGCCCAAAGATCAATCATGAGATGGTTGTAATAACATACTTTATTTACCATATTTATTAATATAAAGCGTTGTCATTATTATTTCGATTTTTCTATCTGTATACAAATAAACTGCTTTATAATAATGTCCCGAGAATAATATGATTATTTTTAAAAGATCCTTAGTCGAGTATTATTGTTGACTAGGACAACAATAATGCATTAAGACTAACATGTAGTTGATTGATGATAAAGAGTTGTCATTGATGTGGATTGTCAAAATCAATGCATAAATATGTGTGTTAGAGAACAACATATTGGATTGACCCGTTATGAGTATGTTTATTGGATTATTATGTAATTGTCACAACATTACTCATAGTGATTAATATGTATATGATCCTCGGACTTGAGATAATTATTAATCTCAACATCGTAAGTTGTATATTTTGATACAATATCGCACGTGCACAATCGGCGTTGTTCTATAAAGGCGATGTTGGATATACCACAATCTATGTAGAGGATATGGTTGATCAATATAGGATAAGTCCCTCCTACATAATGGAAGTAATATCTTAGGCCACTTGATTGAGTGAGACTAGAAATGCATGGCCATACTCAAATAAGTTGACATGAGATGTCATACTAATTTGTATATCATAGTCTACTCAAGATATCAAGAAACATGGGATGGACTATACAAGTGTGACTATTCCATGACTTGTGTCCATTCCGAGATAAAGGACTTAAGGATTAATGCATGAAAGGTTAATCACAAAAAGTTATGTGGAATCATGACTTCTTGTAACTTAGGTAGCAATGATGCATTGCTAGATGCCACTCATTGTTTATGACATTAGAATCGTTCTATTATTACTCGCTAACGTTGCAAGAACCTCTGGGTCACACCCATGGTTTAAATGAACGAATAAAATATAATTGGTATTGTTTTTTGGTTGTCACATGAATTAAATTAATTAAAGAATTAATTTAATTGGGCAATCAAATATTGAACATATTATATGTACAAGGATGTTGTACACATAATGACAACATAATTCTATTAATATATGAATTTGATTCATATATAAATTTAAATAAATATAGTTTATCAAAATCCTTATTATAATTAATGTAATTATAATTTTCTGATATAATTAATGTAATTATAATTTTCTGGTTAAAAACTTTATTGTATTTATTTAACATTCAAGAGATACCAATTATAAAAGGGTATTAAAAAGGATACCAAATAATGGGCCCAATGAAAAAGATACCCATTATAAAAGGCCCAATTAAAAGGATACCCAATATAAAAGGTATTTAAAAGAGACAAAGCTTAAGGAAAACCTAATAGATTGCTTGTTAGGTCTAGCAAACATCAAGCAAATAAACCTCCAAAATAGTTTTGGAGATTTCTTCCGTTCATAGTCAAACCGGGTGGATCACGTAGAGGCCGACATCGGAAAAGGTTGTGGCTTGATTTGATAGTAGATCAAAACTCTTGTTGCCAAGGCGTCGCCGTCTACTCAGATTTAAGTTTTGGTAATTTCGAAACCTTTATTTCACCCCGATTCGTTCCTCACACATGAATTCCTGATTTGGATCGCCGGATCTAATTTTATTCTGCTGCGCCATGGGTTCCGGCGTTCCAACATATAGGATCCACTCACTCCTATATAGACTGTACTGTGTCTGAAAACTTGAGGATATTGGTTGAGAGCACTACGAGTGAAGTTATTGTACTGAGTCTGTTAGGGCAGTCTATAAGGGTTAACAAGTTATTTAGAAATGTCCCTTTAGATGTTCAAAGGGCAATCTTTCTAGCTGATTTGATGGAACTTCTGTTTGGGGAGTTTGACTTAATATTGAGAATGGATTGGTTGGTTAAGCATCGTGTCAGTTTGGATTGTGCGACCAAGAGGGTCGTATTAAGAACTGAGGAGGATAATGAGGTGGTCATGATAAGAGAACGCCAGAATTATTCAGCTAACGTGATCTCTGTACTGGTGGCTGAGAAACTGGTTCGTAAGGGATGTGAGGCGTACTTGGCCTATGTAAGTGTCTCGGATTCTGGGGATTCTACAGTTAAGGATATTTAGATTTTCAGGACGTCTTTTTTGAGGAGCTACCGGGTTTACCTCCGAATCATGAAGTGGAGTTTGGGATAGAGCTCCTTCCTAGTACAGCTCTGGTGTCCATCGCTCCCTATCGAATGGCACCGAATGAGCTTACAAAGCTTAAGGCTTAGATTCAAAAGTTGTTAGACCGTGGGTTTATCCGCCCTAGTGTGTCTCCGTAGGGAGCACCAGTACTGTTTGTTAAAAAGAAGGATTGATCTATGAGGATGTGCATCAACTACAGTTAGCTGAACAAGTTGACCATTAAGAACAAGTATCCACTTCCGAGGATAGATGATTTGCTTGACTAGTTTCGAGGGGTGTCTGTGTTTTCCAAGATTGATCTGCACTCTGGATATCATCAACTGAGGGTTAAAGAAGTTGATGTATTTAAGACAGAATTTAGGACTCATTATGGACACTACGAGTTCCTAGTAATGCCATTTGGATTGACGAATACACCGGCGACTTTCATGGATCTAATGAACTGAGTATTTTAGCCTTATCTGGATCAGTTTGTGGTGGTGTTCATTGACAACATACTGGTTTATTCGAGGACTGATGATGAGCATGACGAGCACCTTAGAGTTGTTCTTCAGACTTTGAGGGAAAATTAGCTCTATGCTAAGTTTAGCAAATGTGAGTTCTAGTTGCATGAAGTAACATTTCTGGGTCATGTGGTTTCTGCTGAGGGGATTCATGTTGACCCTCGAAAGATTGAGGCTGTGTTGGACTAGAAGTAGCCTAAGAATGTGTCTGAGATCCGTAGTTTTCTAGGGCTAGGGGGTTATTATCAGCGGTTTGTGGAAAGTTTCTCGTTTATTGCAGCACCCTTAACTAAGCTGCTATGTAATGGGTACTATTTAAATGGACTGATGCGCAGCAAAAGAGTTTCGAGAAGCTCAAGACTCTACTAACTAAGGCTCCTGTTCTGATACAACCTAAGTCTGAAAAGAAGTTCACAGTTTATAGTGATGCATCACATATCGGTTTGGGATGTGTGTTGATGTAGGATGGTAAGGTGGTAGCATATGCGTCTCGTTAGCTTAAGATACATTAGACAAACTATCCAACGCATGATTTGGAGCTGGTCGCCGTGGTATTTACACTGAAAATTTGGAGGCATTATCTGTACGGTAAGAAGTGTATCATCTAAACTGATCACAAAAGCCTCAAGTATCTCCTTACTCAGAAGGAGCTAAATCTTAGGCAACCTAGATGGATCAAGCTATTTAAGGACTACGATTGCGCCATTGACTACCATTCTGGCAAGGCTAATGTGGTGGCTAACTTTGAGCCGTAGGGCTATGATTGATCTGAGGATGATGTTTACTGGCTTTAGTTTATTTGATGATGGTAGCCTGTTAGCCGAGCTTCAAGTTAAACCAACATGGATTAAGCAAATTAAGGGTAAGTAGTTGGAGGATGAGTCTTTGGGTCTTCGGTTCTGACAGGTTCAGAGTGGTAGCACTACGGATTTTGGACTGAATAGTGATGGGGTACTCTGCTTCCGTGAGAGAATATGTATGTCGAATAATACTGATTTGAGGTAATCTATACTGAGAGAGGCGCATAATAGCACTTACGCTATGCATCTTGGTGGAAATAAGATGTACCGAGACCTTTATGAGTTATATTGGTGGCCAAGGTTGAAACGTGAGGTTACTAATTTTGTGACGAGATGTTTGACGTGCTAGCAGGTTAAATCTGAGCACCAGTTACTTTCGGGTTTGCTGCAGTCAATTAAGATTTCTCTATGAAAGTGAGAGCGTGTAACTATGGATTTCGTCAATGGGTCGCCTCTAACACCAACTAAGAAGGATTCAGTATGGGTCATCGTGGATCGATTAACCAATTCCACTCACTTTATACCGGTTCATACTGATTATTCTCTGCAGAAGCTGGTGAAGCTTTATATTTCTGATATAGTGAGACTGCATGAGGTACCGGTTTCAATTATCTCTGATAGGGATCCTCGTTTCACGTCTCGATTTTAGAGAAAGTTGCATGAGGCTCTGGGTTCAAGGTTAAACTTCAGTACTGCATTCCATCTTTATACTGATGGTCAGTCTGAGAGGATGATTCAAATACTAGAGGACATGTTGAGGAGCTGTGTTAGCAGAGTTTGCCTATAATAATAGTTACCAGTCCAGCATCCAGATGGCACCTTACGATGCACTATATGGTCATAAGTATCGCATTCCCTTATGTTGGATTGAGTTAGGCAAGCGACGTGTTCTGGGTCCTGAGTTGGTTTCTGAGACAGATGATAATGTTAGATTGATTCGAGATCGTTTAAAAGTGGCTTCTGACAGGCAGAAGTCTTATGCAGACTTGAAGAGATGCGAGATTGAGTATTCTGTGGGGGGCTTCGTATTTCTTAAGGTCTTGCCATGGAAAAAGATTCTGAGGTTCGGTCGTAAGGGCAAGTTGAGCCCTAGGTTTATTGGGCCGTACCGGATTCTGAAACGAGTGGGATCGGTCCCTTATCAGTTGGAGTTACCTCCAGAGTTAGACTGTATTCACAATGTGTTCCACGTTTTGATGTTAAGGCACTACTGCTCTGATCCCACGTATATTGTCCTTGTTGAGGAGATTGAGGTTAGGCCAGACTTGACCTTTGAGGAAGAGCCGGTTCAGATTCTGGATCACAACATTAAGGTCTTGAGGAGGAAGTCCATTCCTTTAGTGAAAGTGCTGTGGCAGAATCATAGCACTGAGGAGGCTACGTGGGAGCCTGAGGATGCGATGCGCCAGCAGTATCCTCATATGTTCTGATCAGGTAAAATTTCGAGGCTGAAATTTTCTTTTAGGGGGTAGAGTTGTAATGCCCCAAAATTTTTGTTTCAGCTTTTGTGAAATATGACACAACTGTGTATTTGATTCAATGGTTAAGTAATCTGGATGTGTGTGGAAAGTCCCAAGTTCAAGCTCTGACTTTGGCAAATTTTGGTATTTTTTCTGACTTAAGTCTTATGCTTGGTTAGCGGGCTTATATTAAGTAATTTGTAAAACCATATCAGAATGGGCCTACTGGTCTGGTGGTTAAGTTAAGTATCAATTTGCTGAAGGTCTGGAATTCGAATCCCGGTGCAGGCATAGGAGTTTATTTTTACTCGTTTGACTAAGAGAGTTTCAGTCAAACAGGAATTCTGAGTTGGTTGAGTTGTAGTGGGTTTAGTGGGAGGAATTTGAGGATTTGGGGAAATCTTATTTTTATCTTTCTCAAATTTTTTCTCTGCCGAAATTTCTCAAAATTTTTTTACGTTCTTCCCCAAAAATTCATCCATCTTTGACGTTTTGTCTCCCCTTCGTCTCTGCCAAATTTATGTTTCTTCTTCGTCTTTCGATCTTTTTCAAATTCGCCTTGTTCTTGGGCAATCATTTGTCTGTGTTCATCGGGTAAGTTTTGCGTTGCTTCAATTGCATTGTCTCGTGGTTAGTTTTCTAAAAAGAGGTTGTTTGTGGTTCTTTTGGATTAGGTGGAGGTCAATAATCAGTCAGTACTTCCGCAAAGATTTGAGCGTAGGGTTCGGTTTGTTGTTGGTAAGTGCTTGGATTCACTATTGACTTCGATTGAGACAAGTTTCAATTTTAAGTTTTTCGCTAGTGTACTAAACTGGGCTCTAAAATATCAACTTTTAGGTTCTAGAGTGCTCGGGGATCATTTTAGCTTCAAACGAAACCAGGTGTGTACCCGAATTGCAAAACAATGCATTTTCGACAAAAGCCGAAAACCATTATGCCAGCGCCACACGGCCATGTGGTAGGCCATATGCCATAACACGGGCGTGTGATCGACGAGGCCAGGCCGTGTACACAAGACACGGCCGTGTGTGACACACGGGCTAGACTGGTTTGGGCCGTATGGGCCACACGGGCGTGAGGGAATTTGGGCCAGGTTGTGTGATCCACACGGGCCAAGGTCAATCTGGGCGTGTGGGCCCACACGGGCAGGCCACACGGGCATGTGAGCCCATTTTCACTGAATTGATTGCTAAGGTTGCACGGGTCGCCCAAGTCGACTGTGAACCTACTGTAGGGTCGGTAAGCATTACTTAGGCTCCTAATTGTGTGAACTAACTGTTTGATTTATATATATTGAGCGTAATGATCGTATGCATGTATACTGAACTGGTTATTTTTACTGATATCATGAGACAACATGTCATGATTTGTATGTTGCATTGCATGGGGTTGGGTTGATTATATTTGGAGGAAGTGTACTGAAAGGCTCTTAAGCGTAATATACTGACAGCTCAGCTGCAAATTACTGTTTTGTGCCGCATTCGGTACTACCTGGAGTGTAAGGATGGATAGGTTTAGGGGTGAGCATTCGATCGAATCGAATCGAATCGAATCAAAAATTTTCGAGTTAATCGAGTTTTCGAATCGTATTTTATCATCCTAATCTAATTTGAAATTTTTTCGAATCGAATCGAGTGAGACAAAATTTGAATCGAATCGAATCGAATATATTTGTTCGAGTTAAGTTTTAAAAAAATGACTTTAGTGTTTTTTATTTTTATGTAATTTTTCAAAAAAAAATTCTTCAAAGTTTTTAAACATGATCATATAACAAAAAATCGAAGTAAACAAGTAAATAAACAAAAGCAACACAACATCAACCTAAATTAACCAACAACAATAACAAACCAAACCAAACTAATAATAATAACACATCAGTTCAAAAACCATTATAGAATAGTTTAAGTTTCTTCTTGTGCTTCAAGCACCGTTGGCATTGATAATCTTGAAACATCTAGTAAAAGTATTGAATGAGTTAGTTAAATGATATAAATGTTCGCAAAAAAAATTAAATAAACATTTAACTTTATAAACTAATGCTAAGTATATTACCTTCTTGATCTTCAAGTATTTTTGACAAGTCTAGCAAATTTAAAAACAAAAGTGTTAGTTAAATTATGCTTACTAATATAAATAACACAAAAGCTTATTTTATAAATTAAAATTTATATATTACCATCTTCCATGGTTTGAAGTTCATCAACATAATCTTCAAGATTGATGGCATCATTAGATTTCCGAAGCCAATCTTGTGTGCAAACCAAAGCCTCGACCATGAGAGGAGTTAGAGAACTTCTAAAACTATTGAGAACACGTCCACCTGTGCTAAATGTACTTTCCGAGGCAACTGTTGAAATAGGAGTAGCAAGAATATCTCGAGCCATTTGTGAAAGAATAGGGAATCTAGGATTGCTTCATTTTCCACCACAACAAGAAATCAAATGAACTTGAATTGTTTACTTCTTCATCCTCACCCAAATATCTATCCAACTCAGATTTTCTTTCTAATCCAACTTGTTTCTTGTTCTCAAGGTATTTTTGTTTGGCCAAGCCTGTTTTCATTTCTCGAATGATCTATTTCCATTGAACTACAAAGATTTGTCGAAGAACTAGATCTACCTTCAAACTGTTGAATTCTCCCGGCATTAGAAGAATACTCGTTGAACAAGCAATGCAATTCTATATCAATCATTTTCATAATGTCATTAGCAACATTAGGAAAAAGCAAGTTGACCCCAAAGGTCAAAAAACTCATTTTACATCGTGGATCAAAGATGACCGCCAAGTAAACTAGCATGTTGATCTTGTTTCCTTCACCCCAATACTTATTATATTTCTCTCTCATTTTGGAAGTCATAGAAACTATGTCTAGATCTCCACAACTTTGCCACCCATCAAAAAGACAATGCACATCTGTCAATACTTCAAAAAGTGAATGAGAGGTAACACGCAAAGATCCGGACACCTTCAGTGTAAGATGATAAAAAGGCTCTAATACTTTTATAACTCTTCGAACAATTTCCCAATCATCAAATGTAGGAACTCCATCTCCAGCAGTAAGGTCAAGAAAAAATTTATGGTCATCACGTACATATGATTCAAATGCACATTCATATTTTTCGGCCACCTTTAACATCATATATGTTGAGTTCCATCTAGTAGGCACATCTAAACACAATTGAGCCTTACTATCTATCATTTCTTCTTTTACCCGTTGGTTGAATTTTATCAACCTCGATGGTGATGCTCTTATATACCTCACAAAGACCTCTAACTCGATCCACGCATACGAAACATCCTTAATACCGTATTGCACAATGAGATTAAGAATGTGTGCAACACATCTCATATGAATAAATTTTCCATTTGCAACAGAAGCATTTCGATGATTCAATTTCTTTCTCAAATATTCAATGGCAACACAATTGGCGGATGCATTATCAATAGTAATAGTGAAGACCCTCTCAATCCCCCAATCTCGAAGACATTTTTCAATAGCTTAACCTATGCTTTCACCTCTATGAGCGGATATTGGGCAAAAATTTATAATTCTTTTTTGCAACCTCCACTCATCATCCACCCAATGTGCTGTTAAAACCATGTAAGATATCCTCTGCAATGAAGTCCAAGTATCTGTCGTCAAACAAACTCTACTTATATCTTTTTCAAAACAATTCTTCATTGCACTCATCATGGAGTTAAATAAATCAAGACAATCCCTTCTAATTGTCCAACGAGATGGAAGACTAAAGCGTGGGCATGCTATAGAAAGAAAGTATTTAAAACCCTCTCCCTTTACAATTTTAAAAGGTAGTTCATCCACAATTATCATATGAACCAATGCTTTTCTAATAGCATCTTTATCAAACACCCAAGTTGATAAATCCGTTGTTTCTTGCCTAACATTCACAAATGTTAATTCTGATTGCTTCGGATCAGAAGTATTACCTCGAGGTCTTTTTAGGCATGTTTTCAAATGGTTATTCAAATTTGTTGTAGAACCCATAGTTGTTTCCATGGTGTAAGTAACATCACATACATTGCACCTTGCTCTCTTCTCCCCCTCTTTAGTCACATACTTGGTGAAATGGTTCCAACAAGCTACCCTTGGAGTAATCTTTTTTCGAACATTTTCCTTGGTTGTTGATTGATCATCTCTACTTGGGGAAGAATTTTGTGAACTTTGAGTTGAACCATCTTGCTTTGGATCACTCATCTACAAGCAAACATTTGTTGCAATCACTAATGATAACCAATAATTGATTTAAAATCAAACTTAATAACATTTATGCTTTAATTCATTTTCTGAACCAAAGTGTTACCATAGCACAAGTGAGACATGAACACATCATAATGTAAAATTGACCACAGAAAAGACATAAGTTTGCTTATGCCTTGAATCTTTCTAATTTTCTGATATTTTAATTTTAATTTTTAAAATTTATCTACTTTCAAAAAATTTATTTTTTTAATTTTTTAATACCTTAATTTTTAAAAATTAAAAGTTCTAATTATTGAAATTAAATTTATCACACTGTGGATCAAGTGTTGGCTTACTCCTCGAGAATTGAATTGAATTGGATATCAATCGGGAAAGACCAAAAAAATAATTCAAAATTTTAATTACTGAAATTAAATTATAATTTTTGATTTTTTTTAAATTTTTAAAGCTTTAAATTATTTGATGGCTTGACATATAAAATAAGATAATTAGTAAAGGTACAAAGGACAAATGATCTGATGTTTGCCCAAATACGAGCAAAAGAATAAATTAGAAGATAAAATAAGGAAATGGACCGCATGTCACTAATTGCTAAAACAATATTAATTGGGCAAAAATTTAATATTTAACTAGTTACATACAGAGAGAAAGCAAGAAGTAAATGCATGACAAACACAAAAAATGCAAATGCAAATGCTAAGGAGAATATGAAAAACTTTTATGGCCAACAAGCTAGAATTAAGATATCCAAAGATCCTCCTCCTAAACCAAGCCTAACAAAGATTAAGATTATATGTTTTTCATGTTATGTAATAACTATCGTGTGGAGCACGAAAAAACATCATAACCATGATTAATGGTAAATTAGGACAACCGATCAACCTAAGCCGGAGTTAGGTTTCGCTCATGGATCACATAAGTTTATGCTATCCATTCGTAAATGAGATGCTAGGCATTACAAGTTCGAGTATCCGATAAAATCAACCAGACACTATCTTCAATATTAATAAAAACATGGGATGACCAATATAATATTGATAATCTTGTATCCTTAATGAAGCTTCCATAAAAAAAGCCAAGACAAATAAATAACCAAACTCGCCAAAAGGTATGATACTTCATGCTAAAATTGACCAGATAGACCACTCGGGAGGTGCCAAAGATTCCAAATCGTGCAACTTATCATAATTCAAACACAAAGTGAGCGAGTGCAAATAGAAAAGGCATGAATAAGAAGCAAACCTAAAATAGAAATTTATGAGATTAACTAAACAAGTTCTTGAGGAAGATTGAAAAGCCTTAAAGGCACTTAAAAATAGAGACTGATGCAACAGCTTGGTTCATTTTGATAACTAGCAATCGTGAATCAATCCAAAGATATTGAGTACTTTGGGAGAATGGTTTAGGCTCTTGTTACCTATCAGTCTCAGAAACTAGCAATAAGAAAACGCACACGGCACCAAGCTCAAAAATCTTTCCAACATGCATAGATCTACCTTTAAAATGTTAAGCTTGTGAAAACAAGAAGCAGCAGAAAGCTCTCATAATTCATGCCAAACTCTAAATTTTATGACTTTATCTGTATGGACTATAAGCTGCTTAAAGCAAAGCATTAAACTAATTTTAAGAAGTCTGAGCTTGCACGTGCATCGTTGATTTACAAACATAGGCAAGATGCACAAGACCAAGTCTCTCATACTAAACTTCACCTTAAGTTGTGTCTTTTGGTCTGTTTCAAACAGCACAACCCTTCCAATTCTCATTTTCAGTGCTTAGTTTTTCATTTTCAGTCTAAACTTGTAGCCTTGGTTTACTAAAATCACTTTAATTGTTTGGTTAAGCAAAGAAAACAGACTTACAATGCGGATGTCAGTGGCTATGTACTTTGAGAGTCGAGCAGTTTCTGTCTAGCGGTAATGAAAAGTAAAAAAAAGCATTATAAGAATTTTTTGAAAAACCCATAAATTGCCTAAAAGGAAGAAAAAAAGAAAAAAAAAGAAACAGAAAAGGTTTTTTCCCTAGAAGAGTTAAGGATGAAGATAAAAAATATGAAAATAAGAAAAAAGATGCATTTGTTGCAGACTTGTAGCCAGTCAGTGTACATTCCAAAGATTAGTGGTAAACGTCAAAGCACAAGTTGCTAAAGCATCAATATTAACTCAACTCAAGAAATATGGAATTGAAGAGTAGAAAAACTGAAAAATAGATTAGACAACTTACTGTGAGAAAGGTGCAAATTGAGGCTCTCGAGAGTTAAAAGAGAACAAAGAAGAAGAAAATTAATTTGGGTTTGGGGTTTTGTTTGGGGAAGAAGAATCGCACGACGATGATTGTAACAATACCTGCTGGTTGCTGCTGCTAGGGCTTGGAGTTGGGGGTTTGATTTGGGGAGGAATTGGGTTGGGATTTGGGGAAAAAAATTGGGCTGACGGGCTTAGGGGGAGATGGGATAAAATAAAAAAATATAAAAAATATAAAGTTTATTTTCGGTTTATTCAAATTATTCGAGTTATTCGAATTCGAAATTTCACCTCGATTCGAACTCGAAATTAGAAACTCAAAATTCGAGTTGATTCGATTAACTCGATCAACTCGATTAACTCGATTCGAATAATTCAAAATTCGATTTTTTTCGATTTTTTTTTTAATTGAATCGAGTTTTGCTCACCCCTAGATGGGCTGATTTAATCCCCACATGGAGTGTAGGGTTGGACGGAGATGGTGTGTAAAGGCTGGTTGGGTAGGACTTGATATTGAATATTCCATAACTGCTACTAATACTGTGATGGGCTAAGGCCCTATTGCATATTTGATACTATACTGAGATGGGCTAAGGCCCAAACCGTTACTGATACTGAAAGGAGCTTAGGCCCAAAACTGTATTTGACAGTGCACTGTGTCTACTATTGTTTATTTTCTGTGGGATTACACACTGAGTTTACGTAAACTCACCCCTATCTGTTTAATGTGCGCAGGTAATCCCCAGACCTAGACGGATCGATGCGGCGGAGAACTCGACGATGACCACAGTTTTTGGACTTTACGTTTTTTTTTTTAATTTATGTTTTATGGTTTTATTATTATTGGGATGTAATTTGAGGACTCCTGGGACTTTTGCTTAAATTTAGTTTTTATTTATTTCTGTGGAATTATAACTGCTAATCGTAGGAAGTTCGGTTTCCAAAAAAAAAAGCTAACGTATTTTCTAAACTCACGATTACTTAAACTGTTTTGTTTTAAAAGCTTCCGCAACGAGAAATGTTTTAAATAAGACGATTCCCTTTAGAACTAATTAGAGATAAAGATAGGTAAATTGTAATAATTTAGTTTTTGAACACACTATCATGTAACATCGCCAGATTCGGCCATAACGTTTAGGTCGGGTTTAGAGTGTTACAGTGTAATTATAAAGTACATAATTTTTAAAAAATATATTAAATTTAAACTTTGTAAATAATATTACTGAAAGATTACTGAAAGGGACAGATATAAATAGAAAAAAATAGTTTAATTAAAAAATTATCATGATTTATGTAAAAAAGAATTGTGATGATTGGATGTAATATTCCTGTAGAAGCTGGTTAACAAATTAAAGAGAGTTAGCATAGATCTATTGGAGGATGTTGAGATAGACTCGTATATTTTAATAATGCACTTTTACTTTGGTGCTGCGCACTTCCTATTTTGCTTATTTCTTAATCAAAGATGAAGAGTTACATTGGTTGGCTAATTGTGCGAAAATGTCTATCCAAATACCTTCAAGGTTAGCACATCAATTTTTTTAGTGTTCTAAAATTTTATATATAAATAACATGGAGAAGAAGTATTAAGTTTTGATTAAAATTACTAAAATTAAACGTTTAAATCTGGCAATGGGAGAAATTTATTGGTTTTATATAGAAAATATTTTAAAAAATATTCTCATAATAGTATAATTTATTTTATATAAGTAATTATTTTTCAATTGAACTGATGCCCGATAAATTTATAAGTGATAACATTAATTTAATTAAAAATTTAAATAATAGGAGCAGTATAAATAAATAATTATTTTGTTAAATTTCAATTTAAAATATAATAAAAATTTGATTTAAATACTTTAATAATAAAAGTATATAGTTAAATAAGAAGTGAAGATCAACTAAGTTACCATGTAGATCATAAAGATGCCAACGAATCCCAACTCATTTATGCAAAACCTCTAAACATACCTACTTAATTTATTTACTTTTTCTTTCCTTTTTTAATATAATGCGTTTTTGCTCATAAAATTACAAAGTAATGTAATTATTAGTTTCTCATTGATGTAATAGCAATTGAATTGCATTGGATTTTATGTTGAAATTTCGATCCTTAATCGAATATATATAATAATCGTATAATTAATGTTGAATTGTCAATCATGTTATTAGTTTAGTAGTAAATTTGTGGGGGTTTCAAATTAATTGATATTTTGTAAACATTATTCGAATTTTATTGTATAATTATTCACTTGTATAAAAAAATATAAAAAAAAACTTAATTATTTTAATGGATTAAACACGAAAGGCAACATAGGTGAACCCAACTCTATGAATTGGTTATACTAAATCATCTCATGGTGGAAACAAATACTATTTGTTAATTAATTTGAATAAAAGAAGATGGAGATGGGCATCATCTGATTAAAGTAGAGCTTGAATTAATGAGTGTAAGTGCTTTGTGGAATAACCTTGGCCTCAAAGAAAAGATTAGCATAAAGATATTTTTGCTAGACCAAAAGTTTACAAAATTATACAACTTGGTTTTAGGAAGGGGGAAAATGATGATGTGGGAGAAGATGATTGGGTGGGTGCCGATTTGCACCGACTTCTCACATATACCCCTTTTTTCTTGACATTTAAACGACAAAATGGATCCACCCTCACCATTATCATTTCCTTTTTTGGTTGCTCAGTCCCTCCTTCCCACCGAAAGTGAAACCCTATAGCTAATGTGTATGGTACACAACAGTTCACTGTGTTTGCACATTTTATACATGAACGCCACCTATATTTGAAAACTAGTATGATTTTCCATAACATTAGATTGATTGTTTATTTATGTATTAAAATATGTGGTAAGTTTTTTAGACATAATCTTACTTATTTTTTCAGATTTAAAATTCTAGGTTCACTACTAAATTCATTATAGTGACATTTTGAAATTAAATATATATATATTAGTAGTTATGTATCAATAAAATAATATGGAATGGTAATGCTGATTTTTTCTTAAAAACACTCATTCAAATTCGTCATTATAAATTTTTTTTGTTGAAAAATTGACATCAATATTTTGATTGAAGTAATTAACAATATTAAATATTTAGACTAATTAATGAAATTATAAAAGTAGAGGAATTAAATTATGTAAAAAAAATTAAAGTATATAAATAAATTCTCAAGTTTCAGCTAGTATAAGTACCGAAATTGAAATTTAACCATTAACTTATGCTACAAAAGAAGCAACGTTGACCCAAAAAAAAGGAGGTACATCTTAATCTCCAAAACTCTTAGGTCATTTAAATTATATATAACCATGTAATATTTCAAATGAAAATCTAACAAAATTAATTATTTGAACTAATTAATAACATTATAAAAATATAAATATTAAATTATGTTAAAAATTAAAATATCAAAATTAAATTTTTAACCATATTTGAAAAAGAAATTAACTGTGAGTATACTTTGGTCTAACCCATAATATGATACACTTCTTAACCTCCTATATATAGGCCTTTAATTTCTACAAGAAAGAAGGACCAAAGGGCGACGTTTCTATTCAATCAAAACAGGCACTTTAAATGTCGCCCATTTGCACACTCGACAATTACAAGACCGAAATTTCTTGTCGAGGTTCATCTAATAGATATTGGCATTTCCAGGACATGTAAACTTCAGCTAAATTCTCAACATTACTTTTTTTTCTTGTGACTTGTGACTAATATCTAATGGGAAAATATAGGATTTTGAGTAGGTTTAAATGTGTATTTTTCTCTGAGAGATTATGGTAACAACAAAAAGATCAAAATATTATATTTATAAGCGAGGTTATAATTATTATCAAACAGTGTTAAATTTTAAACTAATTCACCAAGTCATCAACATTATATCCCCCATATTAAATTGATTAGATAAATGAAAATCCATTTTTAATTATATTTGGAGCCCACTCTTTTTCTCTCTCTTTTAGGAATTGATTTTCCGAGTCTACCCTAAATACGTAAAATAGAAGAAATTGAAATAAAGCATACCCTAAATTTGGGGGGAGAAATTAATTGCTTCTCCATAGATTATAGTCACGAGGGGTGCTATGGATAGTCTTTTCATTTTTACTTTCTGGTTCAGCCTTTATTACATGTGGGACTGTGCCCTATTTTATAGCTTTGAATTACAAGTCAATATAAATAACATAGTTTTTCTTAATTTACATAAATTGGTTTTTTTCTCAAACAATTTAATATTTATCAATTTTTAAAGTAAATATTTAAGGATAATTAATTACGGTATTGATATTTTTCATCAATTGTATATAATTTTGATTATTATAATAAATTTAACTTTTAATGTTTATGTATTTTATGTAAATATTACATGCTAAATTTGTTAAATTAAAACTAAGTTGACAAAATGTGTAAATTTTGAGAATTAAATTTATTATTATACTATAAAAAATTATGTACAATTGATGAAAAAACTAAATTACTCTAAATTTTTAGATGAACAAATTTATTTAACATCAAAATTAAGAAAATAGAGAAAAGTTAATTTTAAAAATATATTAATTCACTCTTACAAAAATGTTAGTGTAGTTATTACGGATGTTCACACAGAAAAGAAAAAAAGAAAGTCGGTTTTGATGTGTCAATCCAAGTGGGAAAAATTCTACCGTACCCCAACTAGTAAAGCTCGTTATAGGAGAGGCCACCTATTATCTCTTCTATTTTCATCAGTAAATAACTAATGAAATTAATTCAACATTTTTAGTAGCGACAGAGTTCTTAGTACTTACAAAGATTACCATATGTTGGAAAATTTCGTAACGCCGCATGTAAAGCGATTAAATTGAGTAATAAACTGGTTTTGATTTTTAAGTATTGGGAATAGAAAAAATTATTTTAGTTACAATTTGATTTAATTAAAATTCAATATAACTTTAAAGAGATGAGAAAAGTGTTGGATTTATGCCTATCGAAATGTCGATAACGGCTGTTGATACAGACAAGTTGGTTGCAAGGATTGTCGATTTATCTTGTTTGTTTAAAGGTTTTGATTGTCCACTCTCAATGTGTCATGTGTTGAGTTGATATTGGTAGGGTCAAAGGCAAGTGATTTGATACTATAGTCTTAAGTAAAGTAGTGTTATGATTTGTAATAGATCATCTCGGATAGGACACAATAGCTAAAACTACATATAGAATTTAATGAGTGAACTTAATTATCAAATAAGTTGCTAGCTGAAAATATCTTCACGAGAAGTCTCGAGTGAAGATTGTGCATGACTGTTCAATGCATGATCATTCGAGAATCTCAACGAGATGTAACAATGATCAAGTCCATAAATCTAGTCGAATCTAATTAAATACACAATACAGCTCATCCCAATTGGACCTTCTTGGAGGGAAAATGAGATCAAGTATGTTAATTGAAAACTTAAATGCCATGAAGAGCAAAGTATTGAAGACTGTTTTTATAGAAAAAAAGAAAATTAAAATGCTTGTTCTCCCGAGTAAGTAGCGTGTTTGGAGTCGGGAAAGGGTGATTCCATGTCAACTAGTGGCACCTACTGCTGGACCAGAAATGGGGCAAGGGGTTGCCATCGCCTTCCTGGTTGGCTAGGGAATGACCAGCATTGTGGGTTCGCAGTGTCGCAGGCCACAAGGAATGAATCCATTTGATGGTATCTGAGAGGGAAGGATTGTTTGGGCTTGCATTCCACATTACCAGCCACAATGTCTCCTCTTCATTATTTTCTCCCAATTTGTTTTGTATTCTCTTAGATCTAATTTCTAAAATAAGTGTCACCAGTTTGGTATTTCAGGATTTTTCCACTTTTATTTGGCTAAATTTTACTATTATTTGTAAATTATAAATTTAGTTCATGGTGTCAAATTTGATTAGTCTTCTATTTTATATTTTTTAAAATTTTTACGATTTTTTTAAATAACTTAATTAAATTAACAACTGTGATTATTGAGAATTTCAAATTAAAAAAATTATAAAAATGACGAAATTAAAACGACATGAAACAAAAATGACAAATAAAATATAAGTAATAGTACAATTTAATCATTTTCTTTTGAAATAAGAAAAAAAAAAACAGTATGCTACAAATACAAATCCCAAACAAATATTTAAGGCTCCAAATTCGATCCTGCTTTTATTTTATTTTATTCTTACTCAAGATTTTCTTCCTCCACCTTCATTTGAGTCGAGTATTTCCAACGTATTTATTTTATTTTATTTATAGAATTTATCAAAAGTTTTATTTACATATATAAATAAAGAGAGCAAGGCAGCTGCCAGTGATTATCAGCACCAATGACAGAAGCAAATAACAGAGGCAAATCCCAGAAGGGTGTGGTTGATGAAACAAAGAAGATGACAACATTCCAGGATGGAGAGACTGAGAAAGAGAAAGGCAAGCATCTTGATTCTGGGTCGGAGAGGCGTCAATGGAAGCCAGTTTTTGATGAAGCTTCCATCTCTCAAAGACCTCTCAAGAAGATTTGTAGCCCTGAACGTCATCACCCTCTTCCATCCTCTGCTTCTTTGGCTCATCACTCTTCTTCTTCTTCTTCTTCTTCTTCTTCTTCTTCTTCTTCTTCTTCTTCTTTGCCATCTTCCAGACTGGTTTTTCCTTTTGCTTTTGATGTATCTCAGCCGCCGATTTTCTTTCCTCGACAATATGGAAATACTCAGCAACAGCAGCAGCAACGTGGTTTAATCTATCGGCCATTGTATGCTGCAGAAACATCCCTATCACCTCAACAACAGCAGCAACAACAACAACTTCTTCAGTACTGGAGTGATGCACTGAATTTGAGTCCGAGAGGGAGGATGATGACGACGACGACAAGATTGGGGCAGGATGGTGGACAAATGTTTCGGCCGCCACTGCAGCCTGTCCACACTACCAAGCTTTATCGTGGCGTGAGGCAGAGGCATTGGGGCAAATGGGTAGCTGAAATTCGTCTTCCTCGTAACAGGACTCGCCTTTGGCTTGGCACATTTGATACAGCTGAAGATGCAGCTTTAGCCTATGATCGCGAAGCATTCAAGTTGAGAGGTGAGAATGCAAGGCTCAATTTCCCCGAGCTTTTCCTCAACAAAGATAAAGATACGTCCTCCCCGACCCCAACTTCAACAGTTTCCTCTCCGCAAACTCCCCATGAAAGTTCAAAGCAAGAAGAGGGACCAAAACTGGAAATAAACCCACCACCACCAGCACAGTCTCAGGGAGATAATCCAGACAGTGATGAGATGCATATAACAGCTGCAGAGGGTAGTTCTGGAGCTGGGGAAGGCGTCTCTGGTTCTCAGGAATTGGTGTGGGGTGATATGGCAGAGGCTTGGTTCAATACAATTCCAGCAGGTTGGGGTCCTGCTAGTCCAGTGTGGGATGATTTAGATACCACAAACAATCTTCTTTTTCCCTCCAATCTTCCTTTCACCAATCAAAACCAGCAAGAATTGAATGATTCTGATCACCAAAAACAACATGTCTCTGCTTCAGCTTCTTCTCCAATGAAACCCTTCTTTTGGAAGGATCAATAGAGTCTAGACCCTGACATATTTTTCACAAATCCAACTAGTGGTTCCTTGAATGGCTTTATTTCTTAATTCTTATCATTTAGGCTTTGAAACATCCATTCCCAGAGATTTGTTATTCACTTCCATCACACCTGCAAAAAGGTTGCGTATTTTTCATGCCTTTTAGCAGCTTCTTGTTGTTGCACTAAGCTTTCTGGTCCTAGTAGTATCCAGTATACCAACCTAGATAGTGTGATTAGCAACCCTTTTTAGCTGATTATGTTTGATGTAATGTTGCAGATGTAGCTATAGTCCAATTTGATTGCAGGAAAGAGTGGTCATCTCTTTCTCTATTCATCTATATTTTGGAGTTGGTTAAATTCATAATCAATTAAAATAAAGATAAATAAAAAAGAAGTGCCTATTATAACAAACAATTATGCGTTCAGCAAATTTGCAGCATTAGCATTGGTCATAAATCATGGTACCTTTAACCAATCCCAAGGAAGATTTGGATTGCTTGCCCTACTTCATACATTTTCCAACATGATGTTTTAATTAGTATGTCATGCTTCCTTGAGAAAAAAAAGTATGTAATGTTTATTACACCCTACTTTCATGTTAACTACAATAAACTTTAATTTGGAATACTCAAAGATTAATAACTTTCTATGTGCTTAACCGACACTGCCATCCCACATTCATTATTATAGAATCAAGGCATTTGATGCTGAAAGGTGGGACCAATCACCGGCCCATGAGACCATTTTCTTATTTGCGACGCCCTAATGATGAACCACACACATAACAATCTGATTTAATTAACACTCATGCTGTTAATAACATGTCACATAAGTTGTTTAAACCAAATCTTACTCCTTTTTAGGGGCGAAGCTAGAACAATTTTTTAGAGGGGCCGAATAAAATTTTAATTTTTTATAGTTTATATCTTTATAATTTGTAAAGGATTAAATTAAATTTTTATAATTTTAAGGGGGGCCAAAGTACAATTTTACTTTTATTAATTTGAAATTTTTAAAAAATTCTAAGGGCCTTTTAAGCAATTTTACATTTTAGGGGGACCGGGGAGCATGCCAGCCCCCTGGCTACGCCCCTGCTCCTTTTACATTCATTTTACCATATGAATAGTTAAAATTAGATATAAAAGTTGACAAATTAAATAGAATTCAGTAAATTTATTGTAAAAGCTGCATACAGAACAATTTGAGTAAATTTTGCTCAAATTTATTTTATTTATTACATAATAATTTTTAATAAAATTCAATTCTAACCAATTTGTTTCTTTTCTTAGTGTTGCAATGGAATAGAATTCTTGATGATGGAAGTAAAGATGTTTATGGGTCGAATCGAATTAATTTTGGGTCAGGCTTAAGTATAATATTAATACACTTGTTATTTGTCTAAACCCGATCCAGGCCAAAATATGAACTTAAAATTTCACCCAGACTCGTCCATATTTATAAATAGTTAACCCAAACCCTTTTTAATCCTGCCCATATTAATTTTTTATTTTTTTAAAAATACATTTAATTTTTTATTTAATATTTAATAATTATATATTTTTATTTATTAAAATTTTTTATATAGTCATCTTTAACATTTTTTAATATTATACTATAGTAGTATATAATACTATAATAGATTTAATTTTTATGTATTATAAATTTTATAATATATATAAATAACATAAAAAATTACAAACTTAAAAACAAGCTAACCCAAACTTGGGTTTTGAATGTTCAAACCAAAACCCGACCCATATTTTAAACAAATCTTTTTTTTTTTTTTTTTTTACCTAAACTCATTTTCTAATCCTAATATTTTTGAGCGAATCCTCTCAAATTTTCAACAAGCCTTTGGGCTTGAACAGGTAACCTGACTCATGAATAAGTTTAGACGGAAGGGATAGACAAGTAAAAAGAATATTGATGGGTACGAGTAGAGGTGGAATATGGGCCTAAAATTTTGTCCAAGCCCGGCCCGAAAGAAAATTGATAAACCCGAGCCCGGCCCGGCCCGGCCCATATTAATTTTTTTTTAAGTTTTTTTTCATTAAATAAAAAATTTAAAGCAAATATTAAAACAAAAAAACAAATAAAAAATATGTAATTCTTTTTAGCTTTTTTCATTAAATAAAAAATTTTAAAACAAATATTAAAACAAAAAACAAATAAAAAATATGTAAATTTAAAAAGTATATTTAATTAAAAATCAAAATATATATTTAATATAAAATTCGGGCCGGGCCGGGCTCGGGCTAAAAAAGTTTTACCCGAGCCCGGCCCATTTTCTAAACGGGCCTCGTTTATTTGCCCAAACCCATATTTCGGGCCTATATTTTTACCCGAACCCTCCCATTTTTCGGGCGGGCCGTCGGGCCGGGCCGGGTAGCCCAGCCCATGTCCACCTCTAGGTACGAGTGCAATAGCGTGACTAGTGAGTTCTTATGTAAAATAACAATTATAATTTTGTTTTTAATCACTTCTCCAATATCTTGGGGAGGATATTAGGCATCATTTGGAGAAATATTAAAGGAAATAAATGCTCATCAAAACTTGAAACCTTTGTTTAAGTTTGTGTTTTGTCTCAGTATGATACAATTTTATGTTTGTTCTTTGTTTGATTTGTGCATTAATTCTTTTAATGTGACATCTTCTTTAGTAAGTGGCCAGAGTCTGATTGTTGCCGAAAAACTGTTTCTGCAAGATTTCAGATGGCAATGCTCAAATCAAACCAATTTAGACCAATGAAAATACAAGACAAGTCTAAAACTTCAATTTTTAATTGGATAATATAAACTGATATTTGATTCATTTCATCCTATGACAGCCCAAAGCCAATGCTTGTGTTGTCTAAAGGAGACAAGTCTTTTTGGTGTTTCGTTTTCATCCCATTTTCAAAACTGAACCTACCTTCTCCTCTGGCAGCAGTCAATAACATGCAAATCTGTCTTCATTTATGGTTTTCATGTTGACAATGAAGTGATGAAATTATTGCCGACATACATGACAGCTCCAAGCATAATATTAAGTCTTATCCGGACATTTCCAAAATGACTTTCATCATAAAATAATTGAAGCTCAATGCGAAATGCCAATATCCGAACACAGTAGGGATACCTGCTATTGAGGCAAATAGGTTCACCAGAAGAAAATGACCTTAAGGAAAGGTGTACAAAAATACTGTACAAGTGATTAAGAAATGGGCAATGATATAAAGACCGTAAATTTTCTACTTCTCTTCCACCCAATGCAATTCCAGGAGAGAAAAACACCTTAGATGGAAATGTGCCCCCAGCTTTAAAGGACTAGAGAGCTCGCCAATGGCAAGGATAGATGGAGTATACTGCATGGTGCCGAGGCATATGCAGACAAGAAAGTTTGTAATAAGCTCACCATGAAAGAGTTTCACAGGCGCTACCATTAGGAAACATGCCAAATAATATAAACTTGAAAAAACATACATGTTCACATGTAAAATGTGGAGTGGCTAATTTTACATTGTTTATGAACCAAACAAATCACCAGTGTTGCAGGTTGTGAGTGACCTGTCTGATAAATTCAGGTGTTCACCGAAGTCGGAACAAGAACTCAGATTCATTCCAAAACCAGCTGTCTAAAGAGGCAAGTGATGCAGCCAAGGCACAAGATAAAGAGAATAGAACTATAGATATATTTTACCATTGTTTTAATAATGCACTACAAAAAATCATCAACCAAAACATTCTCAGAGATTGATGCTTTTTTCAATTAACTCTAGTTTCAACACAGAAATCTCAGAATAAAACTCCATCATCAATGGTAACAGTACTGCACCACACAATGAAGGCATGGCATATGCATCTGAAAGTTGATTATTGACTCTTCATATTATATATACACTAAACTAAGCAATAGTAGTACATACTAAAGATAATTTCGAGCAGTCATAGGATTAGAACTATGATGAGATATAAAGAGCATTCGAATTCTTTTGGATCTTTTTAAGCTTTAATACGACAATTCGGATGAGTACTCTTCTACTCTAGCTAAACAGGACTGATATCCACTGTAAACCAAACTCCAAAGCTTGTCTTATTGTTATTTCTCTGGAAACAATGATAAGCAAAACGAGGCAACAAAACAAGTAGGCGCTATCTGCTTAAAACATCATAGTTGAAGATAAAGTCTCACCATAATTGTCCAAAAACCAAAGAAAACATGCTTCAGAATTGATTCAGCTGGCACTACCCCCACGTACACGAGTAACTATTAGTTAAAAGTAATTAGTGTTTACTGTTATTTTCCGCAGCACTCTCTTCCTTGCCCAACACAACCACTACTTTCTTTAAAATGGCTTCAGTAGGCTGGTGAGAATTCTCTACAGCCTTTGAAATAGCTTGCCATTTCTCACCATGCTTCGGTTCTGCAGCAACACATCTTTTCATCACATCTTTCTGGTTCTCCTCACTACCATGCTGAAGTTCAAATTTGTAATACAATGCCCAGAAATCCCCAGTATCTGGAGCAAGAGTCACAGCCCTATTTAGCCAAGTCCTGGCTTTATCCACCTTCCTATCATGCCAAAATAGCTTAGCCACCGCAGCAATGACATGGGGATCATGATCACACTTCTTGAGGGCATCCATGCTCTTGGTTTTACGTTGAGGCCTTGGAACCATCTCAATAGATGCTGCCCACAATATACCACTATTTGGACACTCTTGTAATGCCTTGGCCATTAAGATATCGGCTTCCTTCTTGTAGCCATGTCTTGCCTCAGCTCGTATGGCAGCAAGCCAGAGTTCAGGTTGTTGTGGATTCTTCTTCCTTGCCAAGGTGAGTACAGCTCGAGCCTTAGCAATCCCATTCATTTTCTCTTCAAGAATAGCAAGAGAAACCCATAGAGGTATACAACTTGGGCAGTGCTTTAAACCTGATTCATAAACTCCCTTTGCCTTTTCTAAGTTACCAAGCCTTTCCTCGAGCTGCCCAAGCATCAACCACAGTTTAAAGAATGATGGGAATTGCTTCAATCCTTCATCAAGCAACCTCCTCTCTTCCTCGGTGTTCCCCAATTCTCTCTCCACAATGGCTGATTTCATCCATACTCTCTCTGTGCCTCCTCTTTCTCGAGCCTTGGCAAGGAGTATTCTTGCTCTCTCAGGCTCATGGTTTTCAAATTCAAGCTTAAATGCAGCAAGCCATATCTCCTCAGAATTAGGTATGGCAGCATATGCTTCTTGAAGGATAGCTCGTGCAGCAGGCACATCCCCAGCAAGCCATTTCTCTTTGGCACCCATAAGCCAAAGAACCTCAGCCTGTGGCCGGTACGTGACTGCTTTACGAAGAAGAGCATCAAGAGATTCCCTAGTCCCATGACTCTTCTCCAGCTGAGCTGCTTTCAGCCAAATGCTCTTCTTTGTCAAAAAGACAGTAAGAGCGTGAGCATAGATAGCTCTTGCAGTCTCAATTGAACCCCGCTTCTTGCATTCTTCGGCATCAGCCACCCAAGTTCTCTTCCTATCCTCTTCCTCCACTCCAATCCCAATTGTATTTCGAACGATTGCTTGGCATGTCACAACAGAGCCAGCCCTTTCTGCCGCCTCAGCCTCCTTCATCCAAGCCTCCCTATCAATCACAAATCCTTCTCTTTGTAATGCCCTGATACACCTCTCAATAATCTTTCCCACCATAGCATTATTTCCATTAGCCTCCTCCAACTTCGCAGCTGTAATCCATATAGCAGGCTCTTTAGGCAACTTCTCCCTTGCCCTATTAAGCACTTTCTTAGCTTTATCATAATCCTTCAACCTAGCAAGTGCTAACCACAACTCCACATGTAAAGGACAGCACTCCACGGCCCTTTCAAGCAAAGTCGCTGCATCCTTCTCATTTGCAAGCTCCACAACAGCCTTCCATAACCTCACAGAATCCGGTATGTTCTCCAAACCCCTCCTCAAAACCCTGCTTTTATTCACATCATCATGCTCTAATTTAGCAGCCTGTAACCACAACTTCACTGAATTGGGAATTGATTTCACTCCCTTAGCAATCACAGCCTTGGCCTCATCTGGGCTCGCAAGCCTACAAGCCTCCAACCATACATCTTCATTCTTGGGACACTCCTCACACCCTCTCTGAATCAACTGCCTAGCTGTCTGGATCTTCCCAGCCACTTCCTCCAACCTTGCAGCCGCAATCCAACCGGGAGGATGTTTGGGATTGGTCTGCGTAACACTTTTCAACAACAACCTGGCCTTCTTAATATCCGAAATCTCAGCATCACTAGTAATCTTCATACTTTTCAAATCAGTCAAATACCCTTTTGGATCCACAACAGTTAAACCCGAAACAGAATCCGATAACCTATCTAACTTCAAAGACAAGACAGTACCTCTCCCTTCACCAACAGCAGTTAAATCCGTTACAGGGGTTTGCCCCCACGGAGTTTCCGTCCCACCCGCAGCCCTGCTCTTTGGGTCCAAAGCCGTAACATGCTCTTGCTCCTGCCTTGCCTTCTCCAAAAGAGTATCTGGGACTGGCACGAAACTCTCGAACCTCCTTTTCTTATTCCTCAACGAATAATCCCCAATTTCTGGAATACTCTCCCACTCCTCGGCTGACAAAGTATGCAACTTTCTCTTTAAATCCGCGAACTGCTCAGTAATTTTCGGGTTAGACGCTCGGTATTTCTCAATCTCTTCCTTCAGCCTTGCCTCTCTTCTATCTTTCCTCCTTGAATCCATCCTCTTATCGATGGCCTCCCAAACAGCGTCAGCTTCTTTATCATCTTCATCATACTCCGCGGAGGCGAAAAGACCCACGTCGTTTCCTTCAAATTCATCAAATTTCTGATTTTCATCGTAACCCTTATCCTCACCTTCATCGTCTTCTTCGTCTTCACCAGGCTTTCCGCGGCCACGGCCAAGCCCAGAGGGCGCTGCAGCACCACCAATAGTAGTAGCGGACCGGTCAGGTAAGTCAGGAGCAGCACGGGCGGGACCGATATCAGACCGAGTGGTAAAGCCCGTGGCACCACGCCCCAAACCAGCAACATAGTTAGGGGGAGGCTTGGAGTTGAGAAAATCTAAGCGTGGCTTGGGCACAGCGGCACCGCTGGGGCCAGGTTGGGTGCCGCCGCGGAGGGGAACATGAAGGAATAAGGTAGAGTAAGGGGTGATTTGGAGTTGGGAAAGGAGGACGGAATCAGGATCGGGGGTATGGAGAAGGGAAGAGGTGGGATTGGGGGAGAGGAGAAGGTGTTGGTGAGAAATAGGGATTTGGGTGCGAAGTTGAATGGATTGTTGGAGGGAAAGGAGAGTGGTGGTTTTAGGGTTTAGATTGAGGGAAAAAGTTTTGGAATTTGGCGTTGCGATGAATACCATCTTCTTCGATTTCGATTTCGATTTCGATTGGGCTCTCGCTTACGTTCGTATTGAACCAAAAATACATAAAAGAAAAAGTATTGACGCATATATTGAGATGTCATATTTTGAGTACTAGAGAGAGACTTGAAGGTTAAGGCCGTGTTCAGCACGAAACACAAAGGCGGTTGGATTTGGGCTTTAGCCATCATATTTTGAATGACTCTGTGGGCCAGTTTACTATGGTTCTGCGGATTTCAGACTGTCAATTTCTAATGATCCGATTTATATGAAAAATATAATATATTTTTATTTTCATTTGATCTACATTAAATAATATAAATAATAAAAAGAATGGCTTTCAACTAATTAATAGCTACTTATTAAAAATGTATATAACATATATTCTTATTAAAGTTTCATATAAAAACAAAAAATTATTTTAGTTCAAATGGTAAATGAAAAAAATTTTATATACATAGTATCCTTGATTCGAATCTCATTTATGGATAATTTTTTATTGATTTATAAACATGCAAAAAAAAATACCCATATAATCATATAACTTATCAAATAAAATATTTTTTTTGATAATTCTCTAACTAAGTTAGGACCTAGTTGATGGATGATATTAACTCAATAAAAAACTTAATAAATAATATAGATTCATATAAGGGAAAAAAACTATAACATTCTTTAGAATATACCTTTAGGCTTTTGCAAAGCACATTATTCATAAATTTAAGTAGAGCACAAAAATAAATTTCCCCTGTATAAAGTGTCTACCCATTATTAAAATAAAGGGTAAAACTAATAGAAGTCAAGTAAAATATATCAAACCAAATAATTAAATAAAAAGTTTTCCTTAAAAGAACATTCTAAAGCATTTCTTTAGGGATCGGCCCTAAGCACCTCCAATGATGATTGATCTCCTCGAAGTTTCCCACCCTTCGAGGCTCCTTGGCCGCCATTTCACTGCAATCACATTTATTTCTCTCTTGTTTTCCCCACTTTCCCAATTTCATCTCTTCGTTCATCTCTTTTCCCATTGTATTTTTTCTTCCTTTGTCGTTTCATCTTTCTCTCTTTTTTTCTTTCTTTCCCCCTCATTTCTTTCTTTCCCCCTCATTTCTTTACCTTATCATCATTACCTTATATCTGGATCATTCCAAGTTCTCATAATCTTTTCCCGTCCCCTTTGCTCTAATAGTCAATTCGTTTTCTTCCCTCAATCTCTTTGATTCTCATTACTCATAATTGTTTTAAATGCTAAAAAACTAGCTTGCATGGTTTTTTTTTTTTCCATTAAATTCACTTCTCTCTTCTATCCCTCATTCATTTTCCCCCTCTTAAGTCTCCCCTTAGTGTTATTTTTTCTCCATCCAAACCTCTTCCTCCCTTATTTCCCTTACCCAATGTAACACCCCTAACCCGTATCCGTCGCCAGTTTTGGGTTACGAGGCATTACCATTCAAAACATAGTTCAACACAATCATTTATCACCTTTCATACACCAAAGAATAACGATACAATTATAACACTATCAAACTTGAATATCCAAAATTCACTAATTTTAAATTCGAATACATGAATCGTAATTACAATTTAGAATCATTCACACCTTACTAATCATGTATCACAAATAAGCACATTTCAAAGTTTTAACCAAATCAATTCGAACATATATCAAAACTCAATTGAACATATTACATAATTACCAAATTCGAACCAAACTTGTACACATCAAAGCTATGCTCACATATTTAATACTTTCAATATTCGATTCCCTATATCCATCACATTAATGACATTATCATAAGTAAATCATATTCAAGCATATGTCCTCACTTTTCATGTTCAGCACATATATCAATACATATTTACATTAGCTAAGTATCAAACATTTCATCACATAACTTTTGTATATGTACATAATGAAACCAATCAAACCAATATGTATACAACTTAATATCCAATCACATATGCGGCCTTAACATCATTTCAATATGGCCGTACGTAATATATATAAAACAAGTTATACACATACAGAACATATAACAAATCATCAACTCCAATAATTGTATATTAAATCAATTTTATAAAAGACATGCGCATGTACAAATTATACATCAATTGAGACAAAAAATTTCATTACTACCTTTTTATTCATTTATGAGGCATTAAAATATTAGCTTATATGAAATTCATATGTTTTACGTGTTAACACAAATTAAGAACAAGCATTCGGTTATAAATAAAACCCATTTCATTTCTTTATCTATTCGGTTAACACAATTTGTTTATATATATATTTATAAAATTATAAATAACTACAAATCTATATAGCCATGCACATATACATATCAACCATAATATAAGCTCATATATATACATGTAAAGACATGTAAGAACTCAACTAAAATATCATGACTGATTACTAAAGCACACATATTCTTTATCATTAATCTAATCTAATTTTCACATTTAAATATGCCATGACCGAATTACTAAAACCAAACACATCAAGCATAAAACTAAGAATATATAAAACCAACTTAAACATATAATCAAGCCATCTTCGCATGGCTTTATATTACATATCCCAAAATCAGTCTTTTTAATCAATCTTTTTAACTAGACTATACATGCCATAAGCTCAAATTCAACTTAGTAAAATACCGAAAGAAATAGTTGGTAGTGTGATAGGCTTTGTTGACTATCTCCGAGCTCGTAACTTGACTCCAAAATCTATAAAACAGAGGTATACAGGAACACACACAGAGTAAGCTATTTAAGCTTAGTAAGTCATAAGCAACTAAACAATTTAATGATATAATCAACTCATTTAAACTAAACCAAGTTATTTTATCATTACCACAATTAGTCTCAAACTTACAAATTACATAAATAATACATTTTCATACACAAATGCTACTTTAACTGAATGTTCATATATTTAAAATAAAAAATTATCATTCAACTTTCAAAACCAAAATGTCATTATATAACCAAATATACATAAACCCATATGCACAAACTCAATATTCATAATATAACATCATGTACATATATTACTTATGTGGCTGAATATACATGGTCATCTATACACATATTTAAGAATCAATTCCACAATTTTCATATCATTTATTCATTAAGCCGAATACACTTACCATGTTCACATACGTTCTGTAACAGCCCGATTTAGGGCCTAGTCGGAATAGTGGTGCGAGACCACGAATACGAGGTGAATTTATGAGTTTTTAAGGTTTATGCCATGTTTGCATGCTAGTATGAAAGTTTCATGAAGCAATTTTGTTAAATTGTGATTTAATAGTCCAAAAGGACTAAATTGCAAAAGTTGCAAAATATTAGTTTCTAGAAGCTTTTTGTATGAAATAGCTTTAGAATATCAATTAGAAGTCCTTAAATAGCAAGTTGCCCAAATTATAATTTTTGGACAAAATTGGACATGAGTTAGTAAAATAGAAATTTTTAAAGAGAAGGGTATTTTGGTCATTTAATCTATTAAATGATTAAAATAGGAAAAAGATGACAAAAAAATCTATTCATCTTCTTCCTCCCATTGCCGAAAATTTGGAGACTCCATAGCTAGGGTTCTTCATTTTTTTCAAGCTTGCTAGTAAGTTCATTTTAGCCCCGTTTTTAATATTCTTCGTATTTTTGAAGTTCTCGTATTATGAATTATCTATTTTTAGCTATAAAATGAGCTAAGATGCATGATAAAAAATCTACCCATGAATGACATGCATGTTAAATGATGTTTTATGGAAGTTTATGAGAGTTTGATGTTAGATAAACATCTTATCCTTAGTGAATTTCATGAAAAATTATAGTATAGACCAATTTGTAATGGTTATGAAAATTGGTCATACATACTAGAAATAGTGAGAATTGGTGATTGTTATAGTAGAGAAAATGAATCAGCTAAGCATGAAGTTTAAGAAAGTTGAATGAAAATCATTTTACAAGCCTAGGGACAAAAGTGCAAATATGAGAAAGTTAAGGGGCAAAATAGTAATTTTTCCAAAATATGAGTGAAGAGTCAATTTAGTCAATGTGAGTATTAAATGGTCTATTTATGATTATAGATCAAGAAAGATGAAGCCCCAATCGAAACCGAGGCAAGAACAAAGTCGAGGACTAAATTGCATATCTACATACATTTTGTATATTGAGGTAAGTTTGTATGATTTCTAAGCTCTATGATTTCTATTATTGAATTGCTTAGTGATAAACCGTAAAAGTAACATATTTTAATCCCTCATTTATTATGCTTTTTGAAGATTTAAGCCTTGTTTTATATAAAAAGGTGCTTTTAATTCTTTCTTTTCATGTCTTATACCCAGGAAAGCACCTGAGGATGAAAAGAACACAAAACGGGCCTAAAACGAAGCAGATGGGCCTTTTCACGAAATCAACACAGCCTGGGCCAAGGACCACACGGCCATGCCGCGCCAATCATCAAGAACACGGCCTGACCTCGACTCACACGGCCGTGCTTCATTAAAGAAATCTGAACACGGTCAGGTCTCGATTTGCACGGGCGTGTGACATGGCCGTGCCTCTGTCGCTGGAAAGAGCAATTTCAGTCGAAAAAGGATACTTAGGGAGAAAGAATTGCATTCCAAAAGCCTATATATATCCCCTAAGTACCACCTTTGAAGGGGCGTCAAAGCTAGGCCAAGGAGCCAAGCCAAGAAGGTCAGAGTTAGGGAATAACGCGAGGATAGCCAGTTGATTCATCCCAAGAAGCCGGAATTATACTCAAGACAGCGGAATTCTCCTTCAATCCCGTTAGGGAGTTTTAGGATTTTTCTTATGTTTTGTTTTATCTGTTCTCTTGTGATGTTTTATTTTTACATTATGAACTAAATCCTTCAGATACCTGAAGGGGGATGAAACCTAGACAGATTTTATTATTTGATTTTTAAGTTATATGATAAATGACTTAGTTTGTTCTTAATTATGTTGCTTAATCCAAATCTAATGTGCTTAGGTAAAGGAGGAATAGACCCTGCCTAAGAGAAGATCTAACATAATTAAGCGGAGTTGATCGGGCACCTAGAGATAAGGTTACGAGATTTTGCCAGATTAGGGTGAAACCTAATATGGGAATCCATTGATCGATTTACTGCTTTCCTATGGGGTTATTATAAACGAACGAGAGTTCTACTAATTAACCTAGGATTAAACGTTATTCGCTTCGAGAGAGGGTTTAACATAGGTTAGGAAGTCTCACGGATCAAGCTGAGTAAAGAAATCATATAATTTAAGGTTAGATAATAAGTGAAGTCTAGGTGGATTCTTCCCAAAGGTATCATTAAAATCAATTGAGTCTTTTTTCAAGTTATCCCCAAATTCATCTTTTTGTCTTTGTTTCCTTAGTTTAGTTGTTGTCAATTTAGTTTAAAAGCAACCTTTATCCTAGTTAGGTTAAATAATAAAAAGAAAGTGAGTATTAATACTTTTAGTTCCTTTGGGTTCGATATCCAGTCTTGCCTAAGCTATGCTACTGTTCGATAGGTACACTTGCCTTAATATCATTGTCAGAGTTAGTCTCTAGGTTCATTCTTTTATAAATATTTAAAACTCTGATTTTACAGCGATCAAGTTTTTGGCGCCGTTGCCGGCGAACTAAAATATTAAGAAAGCTCTATTTTTATTACTTTAGCCATTATTTTATTCGTAATTTATTTCTTTTGTTTTCTTAGGTTAAATTTTAATTTTTTCTAATTTTTTTATTTCTTTCTCTTTTCTAGATACCTCTAGTTTATGACTAGAAGGAATCCGAGAGGACCTTTGGTATATGATAGTAATATCGAAGCAACCGCTCGTAGGAATCGCAGGGAAACCAAGCGAGCCCTAGATTACACAGAAAAAGAGGAAGAAAACAGATCCAATCCTACTGAAGGGATGGGCGAAAACAACCCACCACTACGCGATGTGGGAGATCATAATGCTCCACGTACAATGTTTGATTATGCGAAACCGCATTTAACAGGAGCAGAATCTAGTATTGTTAGGCCTGCTATATCTGCTAACAATTTTGAATTAAAGCCTAACACAATACAAATGATTCAACAGTTTGTTCAATTTGATGGTTTGCAGGACGAAGACCCAAACACGCATATAGCTAATTTTTTTGAGATCTGTGATACCTTCAAAATAAATGGCGTTTCTGATGATGACGTTTCTGATGATGTTATTCGTCTTCGGTTATTCCCTTTTTCATTAAGAAATAAAGCTAAACAGTGGTTAAACTCGTTACAACGAGGGTCAATCACTACATGGGAGCAGATGACCGAAAAGTTTTTAATGAAATATTTCCCACCGGCCAAAACGGCCAAATTACGTAACGATATCTCTTCCTTTGTGCAGATGGATTTAGAGACACTATACGACGCATGGGAAAGGTTCAAAGATATCTTGAGGAGGTGCCCACACCATGGTTTACCCCTATGGCTACAATTCCAAACCTTCTACAACGGAGTAAACCCCTCAACGAGGCAACTGATAGATTCAGTCGCCGGTGGAACAATTGAACAACAAAACTCGAAGCGACCTCTACGAGTTCATTGAGGAGATGTCGATAAACAATTATCAGTGGCAAGCTTCGAGGACTAAACCAACAAAATCGGCAGGAGTCTTCAACGTCGGCACCATGACCATGCTATCAACGCAGCTAGAGATGATGAATAAAAAGCTTGATAGTTTGTGTTATTCACAGATACATCCAGTCATGCAGTGCGACGCTAGTGGAACTGTGGCGAATCCTGAGTACCCACCCTACCAAACCAGGAGCAGAAGATGAACAGATGAACTATGTAGGTAATAATTTCCGATCTAATAATAATCCTTATAATAACATTTACAATCCAGGTTGGAAGAACCACCCAAATTTTTCATGGGGAGGACAAGGCAATCAAGGAAATCAAAGGCAACAACCCCCCCAAACCTTCTGAAATCAGCCCTATCCACAAGACAAGAAGCCAACCATCGAGGAGCGCATCCAAGAAGCTGATAGAACAATCAAAAGCAACGAAAGCCAAATTGATGAAATTACTAAGTCAGTCAAGGAAATCACTAAAGCAGTCGAACAACTTGCAAAATCAATGTCAGAATGACCGCAAAGACGTCTACCTAATAACACGGAGATTAACCCTAAGGAGCAAATTCAAGCCATCACAGTCCAGGGTAGCAAGGAGTTAGATACACCCAACCCAACTCCAGAAAGTAAGGTAGCGAAGGTATAACAGAGGAAGTACAAGAAAAACCAAAACCGGTAGTCAAGGAGTACAAACCTCGCATACTTTATCCCGCAGCATTAAAAATGCATTTATTCTGTAGGAGCGATTCGTAAGTTTCTTAAACTTTTAAAGAAATTACATATTAACTTACCTCTTCTTGAAGCTCTTTTTCAAATGCCAGACTCGAAGAAATTTTTAAGACAACTCTTAACCAACAAACGCAAAATAAATGAAGAGCACCACGTGGAATTAAACGCAACATGCTCAGCAATGTTACAAAATAGATTACCATAGAAGCAAAAAGATCCAGGGAGTTTTACAATTCCATGTTTAATTGGTAGTTTAAATACGATAATCGTTAGTGATTTAGGGGCAAGCATAAATGTTATGCCTTATACATTGTTTAAGCGACTAGGTTTAGGAAGCCAAAACAAACTAAGATGAGTATTCAATTAGCGAGATAAAATCATTAGAATTCCTAGGGCATTATTGAAGATGTTCTAGTAAAAATCGATAAATTTGTTTTCCCAGTAGACTTTGTTGTTTTAGACATGGATGAGGATAATTCAATCCCTTTAATTTTAGGAAGACCTTTTCTAGCAACTGTCAAGACTAAAATTGATGTTGCCACAGGTGAGCTCATATTTTGTGTAGGTGACGACTCAATTAGTCTTCAAGCCCTCGACTCAGCTAGGTCATCAAAGAATCAATGTGAGCAAGAAAATTCTTTTGATAATCATTCAATTACACCCTCTTTTCAGGAACCTCCAAAAAAGGGAACGATTGAACCGGATCTTCAGTTCAGTGCTAACAATGAAATTACCCATGAAGAACAAAGGACCCAAATCGATGACCAAGATGAGTGGAAAACACACTTCAAGGAGAAATTAGGAATATACGAGGAAGAGCCAGAGCCACACACTGTAAAACCAGAGGAACCACTAGAAGAGCTTATAGGAACATCAAATCACATCAAAATAGGAGACTAGGTTCTGTTAGATAAAGCCGAGCCTCACATCACTACAACAAACCTGAAGAAAAAGGAAGAACTTCTTCTTAAGGTACACGACATCTTCCCACAAGGAATAGTCGAGGTAAGCAATCCTACATTTGGTACTTTCAAAGTAAAAACTTCTCGACTTCAATTTTGTCATAAAACTGAAAATATAGACATGAGGGAGGATGTTCAAACTTTCAAACCTCCCTAAAAATTTCAAATATGAGGAAAGTCTAGCTTAAGACTATAAGCAGCGCTTTCTGGAGGCAACCCGAGTACTAACCCTATTTCTTTTTGCATTATTTTACATTTTCTTTCTCTTTTTCTTTTCCTTTTTAACTAACCAAAAGTGCAGAATTCCAGGCCACACGGCCTTACACATGGCCGTGTCCATGGCCATGTGGACTACCAAAACTGCCACACTGACAGGGCAGAGGCCGTGCAGTCAGCCCAACCACCACGCCAACGTCACAGATCCAACCACTCTCGACACGAGCACCGGCAGATATGGCACGGCCGTGGAACCAACCGTGTGAGGCTACTGACTTCCATACCACGGCCAGAGCACGCCCATGCCACAAACATTGTGAAATTACTGAAGTTACTGACTTATCGAGCATGGGTAAGACACGCCCGTGTCAGACGATCGTGCCAACAGAAAAACATAACGAGCACGGGCGTAGAAGGACCAAGCACGGGCATAGGGTGACAACACCCTCTATAACACAGCTGTGTGAGAAGGCCGCGTAATGCGACACACCCTGGGACCATGGCCGTGGGGGAGCAGAAAACTTGAGCATCTATTTAAACCCCTCAACTCTTCCCTTTCCCTCCATCCAATTTTCACCCTTATTTTTGCTTCTCATTCTCTTCCATCTCAGATTCTTTACTCTAGATCCTTGAGCAAGCCAACACCATGCCAAAGAAACGGAGAAAGCTAGGCATAGGCCCCTTAACAAAGAACGATCAACATGAGTTCATGCCGGCAGCTTCGTCTCAACACCAAGCCAAGGACCTATGAGACCATTTATCTTTCATTTCACATTTATCTTTTCCTTTATTTTCCTTCTTTTTGATTATCTTATACTTAATTTATTTTATTTTATTTTAGTTTCTTAGTGTCAAGTTCTAAAGGCAGCTTGGGAATCACGCCACTTCCACCACCGCCAGCACCTCCTTCGCCTTAGAAGTCACACCCACCTCGCGAACCACCTACCAATAAGGATTCTCAAGCCCCATTATCTCCTAGCCTTAGTCTATTTTCCTTCTTAGTCTCTTTCTCTTTATCTTTCTTGTCTTTATTTATATATTTAGTTTATTTTTATTAGGTCTTAATAAAGCCTAGCTACTTCTCAAAGCGCTACCCAATTTCTTCATCTAGCATAGGAACGTTCTCCCGACTGACCATCACCGCCATCAAAGACACTCATTCGGGAAAACATCCACAACTCAGGGAGTAATTCTTCCCCCTTCTCTTTTGATTTATCTTTAAAATGTCATTATCTATCTTTGTACATTGAGGGCAATGTACATTTTAAGTGTGGGGGGTGAATATTTAATCCAAGAAAATGCCTAACTTTAACCTTGTTTTAAAGTAATTTTTTCATATTACTAATTAAGATGAAATTTCTGATGATTTATGATTTTTATTGATATGTTTTGGAATAAGTCATAGTTAATTGTGCATTGATGATTAAATTTGAAGAATACTAGGGAATCAAGCATGATAAGTCTAATTTTCTAAAAATTAAAATTTTAGGTTGTCAACCGGAATTTGAATATTATCCTGAAATTTGAGATTTACAAGGTTGATGTCAAAAACACCCATTATTTTTGTGCGATTTTGAGCCTTATAGAGCATACATTCTTTTTCATGCTCACTTCTTGATTATGAGTATGTCAACTATGAACTGTTATTCTAGAACTTGCCTTAATTATACATGTCAAGACCACAGTTATGATTTGATATACCGAGATGATAAAGGCACCTAGGTTTAACCCACTTACACTACTAAAAAGCCTACCCTCATAATTAACTCTTAGCAAACCCCGTTGAGCCTAACAACCCTTTTTATTGACTTACCCTCTAATTTTAACCCTAAAACCCTTTGTATTTGTTATCACCCTTTATTTTGACTACCCCTTAATCGAGATTTGATTTGAGCTAGTTACCTAAGTTTATTATTCTAGTAGCTAAATTTATCTTGTATTTAGTTTGTTCTAAAAAAAATAATTCAAGTTTTCAGTATCAGTATTATGAAGAGTGAGCTTATATAAGTTAAAGTCTAATTATCAAAAGAAAAAAAAAAAGCTCGTATTAGTAGGATTATTATTATTTTCAGTTGATGTAATTATTATCTTAGAAATTTTCAGGTAGGTAACTTATCAATTCAAACTTGATTCTAACCTTCTAATTTCAGCCTTTATCCACACCTTTAACCCTAGCCCCGTTACAACCTTGACAAATACCTTTTGATCTGTTTATTATTTCATTTTACAGTGGTGGAGATTTGATTTTCAGGTAAGCCTATGGGATTAACTTTTCAGGTTCGACTTATGAGTGCTTAATTTTGACCCTTAAACACTTTTCGAGTAATTTGAGTGAATCTTTTGTGAGAATGTCAATCCTTGTAGGCTTTAAATTAAAGGTAATTATTCAAATGAAGGGAAACATCTATGTTTTCGTGTCACAAATGTATGACTTATCTTGTTTGAATCTTTAGGAATCTCTGAGTTGAATTATCCATGTATAAATTATCTATGAATTAGGATAAGGCATTGTTAATAGGAATTATGAATCGTGGAAAGTTCATTTCAATTGTAAGTTGAGAATTTTGCTTGAGGACAAGCAAAAGCTTAAGTGTGGGGGTATTTGATAAACCGTAAAAGTAACATATTTTAATCCCACATTTATTATGCTTTTTGAAGATTTAAGCCTTGTTTTATATAAAAAGGTGCTTTTAATTCTTTCTTTTCATGTCTTATACCCAGGAAAGCACCCGAGGATGAAAAGAACACAAAACGGGCCTAAAACGAAGCAAATGAGGGAAATTCATCCCAAGAAGCCCAAATTATACTCAAGACGGCGAAATTCTCCTTCAATCCGTCAGGGGGTTTTAGGATTTTTCTTATGTTTTGTTTTATCTGTTCTCTTGTGATGTTTTATTTTTACATTATGAACTAAATCCTTTAGATACCTGTAGGGGGATGAAACCTAGACAGATTTTATTATTTGATTTTTAAGTTATTTGATAAATTACTTAGTTTGTTCTTAATTATGTTGCTTAATCCAAATCTAATGTGCTTAGGTTGAGGAGGAATAGGCCCTGCCTAAGAGAAGATCTAACATAATTAAGTGGAGTTGATCGGGCGGCTAGAGATAGGGTTACGAGATTTTGTCAGATTAGGGTGAAACCTAATATGGGAATCCATTGATCGATTTACTGCTTTCCTAGGGGGTTATTATAAGTGAACAAGAGTTCCACTAATTAACCTAGGATTAGACGTTATTCGCTTCGAGAGAGGGTTTAACATAGGTTAGGGAGTCTCAAGGATCAAGCTGAGTAAAGAAATCATATAATTTAGGGTTAGATAATAAGTGAAGTCTAGGTGGATTCTTCCCCAAGGTATCATCAAAATTAACTGAGTCTTTTTTCAAGTTATCCCCAAATTCATCTTTTTGTCTTGTTTCCTTAGTTTAGTTGTCGTCAATTTAGTTTAAAAGCAACCTTTATCCTAGTTAGGTTAAATAATAAAAAGAAAGTGAGTATTAATACTTTTAGTTCCTTTGGGTTCGATATCCTGTCTTGCCTAAGCTATACTACTGTTCGATAGGTACACTTGCCTTAATATCGTTGTCAGAGTTAGTCTCCAGGTTTGATCATTCTTTTATAAATATTTAAAACTCTGATTTTACAGTGATCACTTAGTATAATGTACATTATTTCCATGGAATGCTTAATGCTATGTTAAACAAAGAAATCAATGAGATTATGTATGAGCAAGTCCCGATTGAAGATGAATTTCCCAGGATACTCGATCCACTACATGAGATAAGAAAGCCCGTATAAGACCAAGCCAAGGCATGGCATCGGCAATCAAGCAGAGATATCATGTAAGTCCAAGGCAAGCTTGGCATTGAACATATATCATGTAAGTCCAAGGCAAGCGTGGCATGGAACAGATATCATGTAAGTCCAAGGCAAGCTTGGCATTGAACATATATCATGTAAGTCCAAGGCAAGCTTGGCATTGAACAGTTGTCATGTAAGTCCAAGACAAGTGTTGGCATTGAAAAGCTATCAAGAGAAAAGAGATTTCATGTAAGTCCCAGCCAAGGCTTGGCATTGACCAGTTCATGAGTAAAGACTTCTTATAAGTCCATGTCAAGACATGGCCTCGAAACCAAGATAAGATTTAGTATCATTGGTTATTCACAGAAATTCATCGGGCAAAATGAGTAAAGTTAAAATGAGATAACAAGAAAGCTAAGTGAGCAAAGTTATTATCAAGTTAAAATTGAGTATCATCTATGCTATGAATGATGAATTAGAGATCATGATTATTATATTAAAGTATGCTGATTAATGTGATCAAGTGATACAGATACCTTGTTTACCTTATAAGTATGAAAATAGCAAGTATCATGAGACATGTAAGAATTAGTATGACTAAGTAAGCTCTATAGCTGAAAGTTATGATATCATTGTTACGTCAAATGGTGTATATTAAACAAGTATATTGATATGCACTTTACATGCAAACTTACTAAGCTAAATGCTTACGTCTTTAATTCTTTCTTTCTATGTAGTCCCGCCAAGCTGACTTGGGGATCGTTGAAGTCGAAGCTCGTAGCACACTATCAATCTTTATTTTGGTATAGCCAAGTTATTTTACTAAGTATGGCATGTATAGGAAGCATTCATTTTGAGAACATGTTTGAAGAAGGGCCAATGTATAGACTATCAAGTTATTGTTCTTTTGAATATGGGCTAAGTGATTGGCCAAAATTGACTATGTATGTAAGTTTATTGAGGTCAATGAAGCATGTAGTATTGTTTTTGAAAAATGTATTAAAATGAGCTTGAGTTGATCTTGATTTTAGGGTGGCAAATGGCTTGGTCAATAGCCTCTAAGTGCCCACACGATTAGACACACGGGGGTGCGTCTAGGCCGTGCGTACCCTACACCTTATTATTTTAAGTCAGGATTGGCCACGGTTAAACCCCACGGCCGTTTGTATGAACCGTGTAGGACACACGGTTTGGACATCGGCATGTGCCTCAGACCGTGTGATCAAGTCGGTATACCAAGGATTAGCATACGGTCTAAGCCTACGGGCGTGCCAAGGCCGTGTGAATATAGTCAGTAACTCCCCACGGGTGGAGACATGGGTGTGTCTAAGGGTACACGGGCGTGTTCCAAGTCACATGGGAGTGTGAACTCTGTTTCAAATAAGAGTTTTTGATTAAGTCCCGAAAGTTTTCGGATAAGTGCTTAAGGCCTCGTAGGCCCATGAAGTGTATGATTAGACTAAGAAAGAGAAGTTTTTGAGTCGGAACAAAATTTTACTGCCCGTAATTGTACGTTTAAGTGAGTTCAAGCATGGTAATGTCTCGTATCCAGTCCTTACATCGGTCTCGGGTACGGGGTATTACACGTTATTCCTTTACTTTATACAAGACTTACAATAAATATCGAGTAGCTTACTTACCTTATTTCAAGTAGGTAATAAACCCATTCATACCTGATCATTTTAGCTCAATTTACACATTCGATCACACTTATCGTTGCCCGATGAACCATTCAGAATTAAAAAGAATACACGAATAGTCGGAAGCTCGTACAATGCCAACGTCCCAGACGTGGTCTTACATGTAATCACATATCGATGCAACTATCCCAGACAGGGTCTTACACGAATCAAATACGATGCCAATGTCCCAGACATGGTATTACACATAAACACAAGTCGATGCCAACGTCCCAGACGTGATCTTACACGATAAGACATATCAGAATTCCTATGTCATGACATATGTATCCTATCTATTCCTAAGGTTCATACGGGGCTTTCGGACGTCATAACTCGGTCGAAACAAATTCATAAACATTCCTGTCAAGCTTATTCACATTCGACTAATATATATATATAATTTATATATTTCAATTCAGCATATATAATTCACATTTAATAATGATTAAGTACGTCTATTTGCTTATAAACTTACCTCAGACGATGAAAAATCGAAACAGAACGGCTAGTCGACAACTTTAGTTTTCCCCCGATCCAAATTCGATTTTCTCCTTTCTTGATCTAAATTAATATAAATTAAAATTATTTAATTAAATATTCAATCAAATTCATCCAAAAACACATAAATGAGCAAATTACCATTTTGCCCTTGACATTTTATACTTTTTGCAATTTAGTCCCTATTACATAAAACACAAAATACACAAAATTTGCATATACTATGCTTAGGCCGAATATTCACAAGCTCCATACAAGTCCATATATTTCATTTTTTTCACATTTTAGTCCCTTAAAATATTATTTTCACAATTTAGTCCAAATTACTCAAATTCATAAAAAATCCAAAGACAAAACATGTTATTATTTCACATATCATTAATATTTCATCATCAAACAACAAAATCACAAACTGTCATCAATGGAAAAACACAAAATCATCATCAAGTTCAAAAATTAAGACATTAGCTTTGAAGATAACTTAGCAACGATCTCAAAAACATAAAAATTATCAAAAACCGAAATAAAAACTAACCTTAATCAAGATGAATAGTAGCCGAACCCTAAGCTTGAGTTTCTTTTTTTTTCTTTTCTCTTGTTTTGGTCATAAGGTAAAAAGATGATAATGGCTTTCTTTTTTAATGTTTTGTTTTATTATATTTACATTATATATTTTTTTTATTATTTTAACATTTATGATTAATATATAAAAACTATATATATTAACCAATATGCCGTCCACTAACTTATATAGTGGGCTAATTGCATCATTAAACCTCCAAATTATAAAGACAACAACAATTAGGCACTTTCTTATTTAACCATCAAATTTTCATTTTATGCGATTAAGCCCTTTTATCAAATTAAACGCACAAACAATAAAATTAATTCACGAAAATTTCACACATACAAATTCACACATAATAAACACAGAAAATAATTTTAAAATATTTTTCGAACTCGAATTTGTGGTCCCGAAACCACTGTTCTGATTAGGGTCAAAATTGGGCTGTGGGCTGTTACACTCAAAATGTGCCTTAATTCTATCAGAGATTGTAGTTGGTCAAGCAATTTAGCTTCAAAAACCTCCTCTAAGGATGTCAGCAACAGGCAACACACAATCCAAGTCGAACTCTATCAAGCTAATGTTGCAATTATAAGGAGACATGTTATCCTTCTCGATAGTCAAAAATTAGAAATCAATAAAGCACACTAGAGCCACTACTTTATTGGTTATATTAATAATTATAAGACCTTTTCCACGAACCTCTTCTAGAGGATCATAAATAGATTTTGGAATCTTAAGGGGGTTGAAGTTAGCTCAAGACATGGTGAGTTCTTTAATTTTTACTTTGATCTTATTTCAGATCTCTACATTATTTTGCGTGAAGGCCTTTGGTCTATTAAGGGGGCACTTCTTTGCTCACCTGATGGTCGCATAATATTTCGCCTAGCTTGGACCTTTTTCACGCCCAACAAGATTGTAGAGAAGATAGGCTTTCGAGCCTATGGGGTAGCAAAAATGGATGGTCCTATTCTGCCTCGCACATGGAACGCTCGTCACTTGAAAATACTATTTATGAGCATTCCATCCTCTTTTTCAATAAATTTATGATTTTTGGAAAAAATATTTTAAGGTTTCCAAGTAGGGAATATGTCAAATAATTCACTAATTACGATCATGACTAGTATTATTAAAACTTGCTGATTTATGATCATGAACATTTCATTTTGAGTTTGTTGATTTATGATCGCAAATTCATTCAAAAAGTTCGCTGATTTATGATTATGACTAGTATTATTAAAGCTCGCTAATTTATGATCATAGCTTAAGTTCACTGATTTACAATCATGAACAGTTCATTTTGATTTTACTGATTTACGATCGCAACTCCATTCAAATAGTTTGTTGATTTACAATCATGAATGGTATTATTAAAGCTTGCTAATTTATGATCACAGCTTAAGTTCATTGATTTAAGATCATGAATAGTTCTTTTGAGTTTGTTGATTAATGATCGTGATTAGTAGTATTAAAGTTTACTGATTTATGATTATGAACAATTTATTTTGAGTTCATTGATTTATGATCACAACTCCATTCAAATAGTTCATTGATATACGATCATGACTGGTATTATTAAAGCTTGCTGATGTACAATTCATTGATTTACGATCATGACTGGTATTATTAAAGCTTGCTGATGTACAATCACAACTTAAGCTCATTGATTTACTATCATGAATAGTTTATTTTGAGTTCGCTGATTTAAAATCGCTACTTCATTCAAATAGCTCGCTGATTTACGATCACAACTGATAATAATATTAAAACTTGTTGATTTACGATCACAACATAAGTTCATTGATTTACGATCATGAACAGTTCATTTTGAGTTCACCGATTTACTATCACAACTCTACTTAAATAGTTTACTGATTTACGATCACAATTGGTACTATTAAAGCTTGTTGACTTACGATCATGGCTTAAATTTATTGATTTATAATCATGATAATTTTATTTTGAGTTCATCAATTTACAATCATAATGAATTTTTTAAGAGCTCATCAATTTAAAGTCATAGCTACACTAAACTGTAACACCCCTTACCCATATTTGACGCCAGAATAGGGTACGAGGCATTACCGAAACACATACACTTGTAAACATATTAAACCGAGTCATAAATTTCATCCAAATTAAAACTTTTCAAATTTTTATCTTTGAGTCCCTAAATAGGGCCTACGAGGCCCAATACATACTTTGGAAGTGGTCCGGGACTAAACTGAGAACTTTAGAAAACATTAGAAAATTTCTTGAAAAATAGGGGCATACGCCCGTGTCTAAGGCCATGTCTTTCACACAGCCGAGATACACGCTCGTGTGTTAGGCCGTGTGGCGTTTCAAATTTTTGAAAATCATGTGCAAACTTCACACACCCTAGGCACATGGTTGTGTGGCTGCCCGTGTGACCACAAGTAAGGCTATTTACCAAGCCCTTTGCCACCTCAAAACACTTATACACTTATATAAATTTATCATCACAAAACATGGTAATATTAAGCATTCAAACATCCACACTAAGACATCCACATATTATTTACAAACCACATTCATCATGCATAATCACACACAGACACACTTAACCATTCACATCATGCAACTTACACAACCAATCACATTTACCACTCATAATTATCACACATTTACTCATCCAACGCATGCAAGCATACAGATCCTTGAAATGCATCATCATAGACTTATAACATAACAATTATTAGCCACATTAAACTGCCTTATACAACAATAACCATCAAATAGCATAGACCAACTCATAATAACATATACACATAATCAAGTCCCTATACATGCCATAGACTTAAAAATACTCGAAGATCATTGATACAATACCAATCAATAACTTGTTAGGGTGATAGAATCTCCGACGACCTCCAACTCGAGCTAGCATCCTGTGACACTATAGGAAAAAAAAAAGGAAGGGGGTAAGCATTATAGCTTATTAAGTATGTATGTAAATAATAAGTAATTTATTAACATGCTTTTATAAATCTTCACAATATGTTCTCAAGATAATACAATCATAATTGCACATAGTTCCACTATTTACTCATGTTCATCTCAAGTCATTTTTTACTCGAGTCACAATCACTAATTTATTTATATATTAAGCTACTGAAACTCCAAATTAAGATCCGCTAATATTCCTTAAAACTAGACTCACATATCTTCTTACCATAAAATTTTCAGAATTTTTCTTTAGCCAATAAGTATAGTTTATTCTTTAAAGTTTCCTCTATTCTCATTGTCTAATAGTTTCAAGCTTTTGCACTAAAAATTAATTATCTTCTCGAACGAGATCCGGATGATGTTCTCGTTTGTTTATATTGAAGGTAGGCTCATTAAGAAATTTAAGCATATAATTTATAAACCATAATTATTTTTTTAAATATTTAGTGATTTTCCAAATTCTAACAAGAGATTCAAAATCATTCGACCACTGTCTCACAAAAATTCAAATATCTCATAATATGAAATTCTTTTGCCTACACCATTTCTTTTATATGAAAATAGACTCAATAAGCTTTTAATTTCATATCTTATTCAACTTCTAATTCGATTTCCATAATTTTTGGTGATTATTCAAAGTCACACAACTGCTGTTGTCCAAAATTGTTTTATTGCTAATTTTGCTCTTTCATGTTTTCTTTGTATTAACTCTCATTTACGCACATATAACACTAAAGTATATCCGTAGTTAGCTATGCCAATAGCTAGTCATCATCAAATATTTACACGTCTTCATTGTAACACTTACTTCATATCAACTTTACCAAAGTTAGATAACATATCGAGCACATTGCTCATGAATCACATTCATTTACACTTAGTCATTTTCCCGTTGAACACATCGAAATATTATTGGATACATCGGAAGTTTGCACTTAAGTGCCACACTTGTAGCCAAAGCTACTTCGCATCACTTTTCACATGAGGGCTCGTTCTTGAGCTATTCACTTTCACTGTCCGCTCACACACAAGGTATCTTCGGTCATTCGTTACTACTCGGTCTTTGCTCACACAAGTCGCCAGTATCCGCAACACATGCCGGTATACCTAGCCACCGTAGTAGAACATAAGACTAGCACCTTGATTCACTTATTTCACTTAGATTTTACATAGGTTTCTAGTGAACATGTCACCCGTATCCATTTTTATTCCTAAGGTACAACCGGAAATTTCTCACATTTCGATACTTTGTCAATTTCATTCAATATTCAGCCACATCTCATAAAAACAATGCATTATTTACATACAAACTTACCTCGGTAGCACAATCGGTGAAAAGGACTTATTCGTCATATTCTTTGTTTTCCTCTTGTTCTAAGTCCGAATCTCATTTTTCTTGATATATAACAACACATTTCACTTATTTATTCAACATGCTACTCAAATTAACCCAAAATTCACATTTTTGTCAAAATTACATTTTTGCCGCTAAACTTTATCATATTTACAATTTTGCCCCTAGACTCGTAAAATGATTTTCATTCAATTTCTTCGTATTTTAAGCCTAGCCGAACCATTTTCATAACTACAACAGCCCACAATTTCCACTAATTCACACTTTTATGACAAATTTTATAACTTTTCCAAATTAGTCATTTTTAGCATTTTCACCGAAAATCACTAAGTAAAAGTCGTTTCTCTAACCATAAACATGCATTTTCTACCATTAAACACAAAAATACACACATATTCATCATGGGTCAAATTTCTATACTTTAACCATATCTCAAATTAGTGGTAAAAATAGATAGATCTTGTTACGAGGATTTCAAAAACGTAAAAATCATTAAAAATGAGGTTAAAATGGACTTACAATCGAGCTTGGAAGCTTGAAAAACCATAGAAATGGTTTCCCCTTGTGAAATTCGGCCATGGGGTTGAAGATGGACAAAAATTGGCTTTTAATTCATTTTAATTACTAAATGACCAAAATACCCCTAACTTAAAAATATTCGATTTCACCTACTTCATGTCCATTTTTGTCCAAAAAATTAACCAATGGTCTAATTATTATTTAAGGACCTCAAATTTAAAATTTCATAACAATTGGATACCTCTAACATGTAGAACTCAACTTTTGCACTTTTTGCAATTTAGTCCTTTTGACTAAATTGAGTGCCCAAACGTCGAAATTTTCAAACGAAATTTTCACGAAATCATTTTGTGAAATCGTAGACCATAAAAATAAATTTTTTTCTCGTCAGATTTGTGGTCCCAAAACCACTATTCCGATTAGGCCTAAAATCGGGCTGTTACATAAACATTTTATTGACTTGCGATCGTAATTAGTAAAAGAAGCATATTAAAGACAATGCTAAACGTTTAAGAAACACAAATAAAAATATTTTTTCCATTTCAAAGTGACAAGCCAAGATACAACGAATATAAAAGAAGAGAATTAAACATTGGCATTCGAGTCATCAATATCTTCCCTTGTATCTTCGCTTTCACCTTTCTTAGAATTTGTGACGGGAGCAACACTAACCTCAATAGGTTCACCAGCCAAAAAAATTTTGCTTGAGTTTTTCCACTCTTCAATGAACTTTTCCCAAGCAAGTCCCGAGGGGAAGTGGATGTCGAAAGCAATTAAGCATTTGTGAGATGACTCAAGGCATTAAGGTTTACCTTTCGAGCATCAAAAGGCCTACCAGTAACTTGGCGTGCAACAAAATGTTTGACTTTTAGTCTGGCAGATACTCCTGAAAGTTTTGCATCATCTTTACTTAGTACTTCGCTAGGGCTCCTTATGGAACTTTTCCAAGTTAGCCATATCAATTTTGTGCTTCTCACCCATGGAATCTATACTTTTCTGAAGACCAACTTTTTCAACTTGAAGCATAGCAATCTCTTCATACAATTGGTCCTTAGCTTTCTCCGAGAGCATAAGACATTCCTCTAGCCCTTCATTCCTCTCTACCATCCTACCATTGTCCTCTTATAACTTCTTGTATATCTTATTAGCTTCCTCTAAGGCTCCTTGGGTGGATTGGAATGAATTCTCAAATTCTTTATTTTTAATTTCTTCCTTTTCCATACTATTTGAAAGCCTCAAGGTGATAACTCTTTCAATGATGGCCTTTTGGTGGAAGAAGAAGAAGCAGAGGAACAAATGTATTCCCTGACCTCTTAGGGCATCGATTCTTTCCACTTCTTGCCCACTTCAACAGGGTGATAGGGGAACCTTTCCACACTCAGTTGATCGTGCTAGGAAAATAAAGTGTTGACTTCACCATCAGTGGACACCAACTTTAGTGAACCCCTAGGAAGAATGGGTTCTACTTTTTGGACTGATAAATCGTAATATATACATATTTTAATCCCACATTTGGCATACTTTTGGATGATTTATCCCTTGATTTGATGAATTCAATTCTCCTAATCTCTTAATTTCATGTTTTATACCCAGGAGAGCTTAAAGAGTCGAAAAGAATGAGAAACGGGCCAAAAATGGAGAAAATGGTCCAAAGTAAGAAATCCATACGACCTGGAGTTCACCACATGGCTGTACCACTTTAGCAGACTTGAACATGACCTAGGGCTCGATTGACACAAGCGTGTCCCTGCCGTGACCTATTTTAATTATACTCAGAATAAGATACTTGTGGGTCAAGTAAGGCATCTTGAAAGCCTATATAAACACCCTAGAGGGCAACCTAAAAGGAGAGTTCGACAGAAGGCCACTGTCAGGGCTTTTGACAAGAGAACGAAGCCAGAGAGGGTTGAATATAGGGAATTACTCAAAGAAAGCCAGTTGATCCATCTCAGAAGCCAGAATCATGCTCAAGAATGAGTATTTTCCCTTCAATTTCCTTCAGGGGTTTTAGGGTTTTTCTTTATGTTTTGTTATTTAATTTCTTCTGAGATGTATTCTTTTATAAACATGAACTAAACCCCTCAAATACCTGAGGGGGATGAAACCTAATATGGATCTTGTTATTGTTTTCTGAGCTGTATGATAAATACTTGATTTGTTCTTAGTTATGTGTTCTTAATTCTTGCTTTAATATTTTAGGATATTGATTCAAGTATTGATGTGCTTATTCAGAGCAACAAAAGTCCCTATTTAAGAGTAGATCTAGCATAATTAAGCGTAGTTGATCGTACTCCTAGAGATAGGACGACGAAAATCTGCCAGATTAGGGTCAAACCTAATATGGGAGTCCATAAATCGAGTTAATGCAACACTAGGGGTTTTAGTTAGAAAGAGATTTCAATTAATCAACCTAGGGTTAGACATTATTAGTCTCGAGAGAGATAATAATATAAATTAGGGAATCCTACGGATCATGTCAAGTGAATAAATCACCTGGTTCAGAGTTAAATAACAAGTGAAGTTTAGGTGGATTCTTCCTCGGGTATTGTCTTAATCAATTGGTTTTCTCAAAAGTATTTTCCCAATTCATTCTTTGTGTCTTGGCATCCTTAGCTTAGGAATTAGTTAGATAAACATCAATCCCTTTTTATTTTAGGCTATAAATAATAGAAAGAAAGTCAGTACTAGTACTTTTGGTTTCCTTGGGTTCGACATTCCGGTCTTGCCACTAAGCTATACTACTGTTCGATAGATGTGCTTAAGCTATACTACTGTTCGATAGATGTGCTTACCTCAATAGTGGTGTTAGTTAGTTTCTAGGCTCGATAATTCATTATATAAATATTAAAACTCTCAGACTATGATCATGGACTACCCCAAATGCACCTCTAGTAGGTGGCCTCACAATGAGAGGAGACACTGATGGAGTAGAGGCCACAAAAACAACTATCATGGTCGTTGAATGTGTCGCATGATCTTTACCTTTCTTTTGGCAAAGCTCACATACCTCTATGTATCTTCTTCCTCATTGCTCAGTACAATATTAGCAGAACCAATTGTTGTCCTCTTCCTCTTTCTACTGTTTCCACTTCCCTGCCTAGTAGAAACTCTAGAAGGAGCACTTTGCACATTCTGTATGAATGATCATACATCCATGTATGCGTCCATCTCTCTCGATAGACTTGTTGATTTGGTTGATGGTGTTGACTCCTCACCAGCTTGAGTTGTGCCTATATTACCAACAAGTTTATCGTCAGTGGCAACAATATTTATAGGAGTGCTCGTGCTACCTTCTTGAATCCCAGTGGAGTTGGATGACCATGAATGAGGCTTCAATTTACAAAATGTATAAAAATAATTCCTAACTTCCACTCTTTTCCTACAAGAATAAGCCCGAGTTGTAACAGCCCATTTTCGGTGAGATTGGAACAGTGGTTTCAAGACCACAAATCTGAGCAAAAAATAATATTTTATTTTATTTTATTTTGTGGTTGTTATTATGATAGGAAGGTCACATGAAAATTTTGATACAAAAATTTTATCAATTGTGTGGTTAATTAGGTAAAGGACTAAATTGCATAAAATGCAAAAGTTGGATTCTAGTAGCTATAGGTATTAAATAGCTATGGAATTCAAAAATTAAGGTCCTTATATGGTAATTAGACCATTGAAGAGTAGTTAGTAGATATTTTAATGACTCATCCATGGAAAATTTAAAAAAAAGTAAGGGACTAAATTGGAAATCACAAAAATTAAAAGATGTTAATTAAATAAAAAGAAATTATCATCTTTTCTATTCATCTTCTTCCCTAATTTTTCTATGGAAACCCTAGGAGAGAGGAAGAGAACTTTCCAAGATTAAAAAGGTATGAAATCAAGTCCGATTTTTAATGATTTTTATATTTTTGAAACCGGGATAGTCTAATCTCTCTATTTAGGGGATTAATTTGAAAAGTTATCAAGGTAAGAAATTTGGGTCATGGATGAATATGCTGAAAATTTGAAATTTATGGTAGAAAATGAAAGGTTGTTCATAGATAAACAACTTTTACAAAGCAATTTTTGATGAAATTTTCATTTATGGACTAAAATGAAAAAGTGGTAAAACCCATAAAAAATTCTGAAATTTTTGAAATGTGTGTGCTGTAAAAATTGTTAATAAATTTCGGCTTAGCTTGGAAAGAGGACTAGATTGAATGAATTTCATTTTCCGAGCCTAGGGACGAAATTAGAATTTTTTAAAAGAGTAGGGGCAAAATGGTAATTTTTCCTAGGATGTAATTGAATACAAATGTATATGAAATGTGATAGATTAATAGTTAAATTTATTCATATAGATCCAGAAAGACCAACTAATGAACTAGATCGAGGGAAACAAAAGGTTTTGGATTAGTTGAAATTCGAAAAACGAACCATTTTCAAGGTAAGTTCGTTTAACTTAAATATGTATGTTAAATGCTTGAATTGAATTGTATGATTGTGTTGATATGTATGAGATGATATACATAATGAAATAATCAGAGTCCTACAGATCGATGATAATAATGGAAACCCATGTAATATTTGATTTCTTAAAATTTAAGTGGATGTCAATCATTGGAAGCCTCTCATTGTTGGATGCATTATTCAATGGGACAATGGTGTTAGATAATGGATTGAGTTTCACAATGAACACATTTGTAAAGCCTAAATTAGGTGTGGTGCCATTGGACATAAGAGAAATGATTGCCCACATAGAGATAAAAAAGTTGAAGAAATGCTCAATGAGCAAATGGAATAAAATTTTCAAAATTTGGTTATAAAATCGAATTGGATGCCAACCACATTCATTTTAGAAGCACTATCTAAGCCTCGAGAGCTAGGGGTACCAACAAGTCAACTTATGTTGATCTTAACCCACATGCCCTCATTTACACTAGTTATTCCTGCCCCTTTTTTTCTTGTAGCCACTCTCATTTTAAAAGATGTAATATAATGCACATTGATGATAATGATGATGATGACAATGGTGAACACTTAAAAGATAACACTAGTAGAGATGTTGTATCAAATGATGTGTCAAATATTGTAGGTTCTATTTTAGCCACCCCCAAGATGACAACTCTGAATCAAATCCCTTCATGGTTGTCAATGTAAATGATCAATCCCCTCTTGTTGTTGTTCTTAGCCAACCTCATCCTAATCAGGCTCAACCAGTTGATCCCCTACAGAACCGACATAAACTGATTGGTCTAAATTGTGTAATCATCTTCGGCCCTTAAACCTTGGGTAATAAAACAAGTAAGGTTTTGTTGATTCTAGCATCCAAAGGACACCCCTCTATCACCTGCCTTACTAGTGAATAAACTGAAGACCCAACAGTACTCCACTATACTTGATAGTACTTGGGATGAACTCGTCTACCCCTGGTGCTTTAGGCAGAGCCATTCTGAACACTACACTCTAAACTTCTTCCATCGAAACTGCAAGCTGAAGATTTTCCCTCTGGAACAGTAGCAATTCAAGAAATTTTCTTGTACATGGAAGGCTTCCACTGACTTAAAATTCGAATAATAAAGAGTCTTAAAAAAAACCCACCACATGTTGTTCCAACTCATCAGAATCAAAACACCACTCCTTACCTTCAATTTTAAGACCCTCAATCTTGTTTTTTCTGCGCCTAGCAAGCTTGCGACTGTGAAAATACTTCATGTTTCTATTTCCCTTCAATAACCAATTTGATCGAGACTTTTGAAACCATAAAAGTTCCTCATGCTTCAACACCTCCTCAATTTCTTGCCTCAATTCCAACTCTCGATTACTAAGTGTAGGAGAATCCCTCACTTCTAAGATCCTTTGTACCCTTGTAAGTTCAATAATTAAATTGCGTTTACAAGAAAACATATGGTATACACCCTTTTATTCCATTCCTGGACTTGCACTTGAAACTGTTCAATATTATCCACTATGGACTCACCATAATTCTTGTAACACCCCTCACCCGTATTCAACACTGGAATAGGGTTACGGAGCATTATCGAACTTATAAAATAATTAAACATCCATTTCACATATGATTTTAAAATTTCATGCAATCATCATTCAAACTCAATCACATTGTCTCTAATACGAGCCTACGAGGCCCTAAACATGCTTTTGGGGTGGTTCGGGACTAAACTGATAACTTAGTAAACTTTTACTAGACTTAAATTTTTTTTTTCAAATTTTCAGGGGACACATGCCCGTGTGGCCCGATCGTGACACGCCCATGTCACAAGCCGTGTGGACATTCGAAATGGGATCACATGGTCGTGTCCCAGCCCGTGTCAGACCCTGTGCAACTCTCTAACTTGGGTCACATAGCCAACACACACGCCCGTGTGCCAGGCTGTGCCAAACCTGTAAGGTATACTAACTTATGCCATACAGCCAAGTCACACGCCCGTGTGCTGAGCCGTGTGAAGCATACTGACTTGATTTTTAATTCAACATCAGGGAACACACGACCGTGTAACCTAACCATGTGTCACACACGGTTGAGACATACGCCCGTGTCTCTGCCCGTGTGGACAAAAATAGGCTATTTACCAAGCCAATTTGCCACCCAACTTTGCACATACCTAAAACAATCCTTTTGGCATCAAAACATGGCATAACTAGGCATGTAAATCAACTCCAATCAAGCTCAATTTATACTATTTTAATACCAACCATTCCAAGTCACACAATTACCACAACACACCAATCAAATTCATACCAAAACTCACTTTTACCAAAACATCAAAATAACCCATTTCCAAATATGCATTATTTGCCTAGATTCACTAGCATACCAAATTTTTATAACTCAACCATTTGCTATCCATATCATCCATTATCAACAAGCATCATATAACCAACATCCAACACATCATACAAACTATATGCACATATATATATACATGATCAACTGTATCAAAATAAGCCAACTCCATGGCTATATACAAACCAAACATTAGACATTTACAAGACAATTCAAATGGCTAAATTCATTATCAATCCATAACCAAAATGACCCAAAATCCCTCTACATGCCATATACTCAAAATACTTAAATTCAAAAGTATCAAAGTGATAGTTGGATAGTGTGATGAAGTCTCCGACGATCCCCGAATCCGAGCTAGCTTGATTTCACTATAAAACACGGAAAAATAAATGATGTAAACTATAAAGCTTAGTAAGCTCGTATGAAAATAATAAACAAAACTCACCATTTAGTTACCATTCAAAATATGCATATAACATACTACAAAATATGTATAAGCACAACGTTAACATATATTCAATCATCTATTTAACCATGAACTCAATTCTTTCGTATGTTCAATGCATATTCAATTTACGTACATACCTGTATTGATACGTATCTATTTCTCACCATTTCACTTCCTCGATCTACCCGTTAAACCATTTGGAATAATACAAGATACTCGGGAATCTCGCACCCTAAGTGCCAATATATATAGCCAAAGCTATCTCAATAAACTCTTGCACCGAAGTGCCAATACATAGCCAAAACTATCTCAATATCATATCTCAATAATGTTCACTCTCGAGCTATCAACGGGTCTGCTCATACAAGCTTACGGTCATGATGTAGCTACACAATGCTATTCACACAAGCTGACGAGAATCCACAACACATGCTGGATAACTCAGCCACCGGTAGGACATACAGACCAGTACCCAAAACAATAATAACCCCTAATGACATGTCATTCGTATCTTAATCTATTCCTAAGGTTCAACCGGGATTTCACACTTGCCGAATTATCTTCGAACATGTTCGTAGAATCTTATTCACAGTTTATGCAATATTAAAGCATATAAAGTACAATCATAGCGAAGCTTATTACATACAAACTTACCTCGAATATGAAAACGACGAATTAAGTCTATTAGTTTGAAACTTTATTCTTTCCCTGATCTAAATTCATATTTCGCCTTTCTTGATCTAATTATAATAAGAATTAACTTATTTAATAATCTCTCTATTCAATTTAATCCAAAAACACACATTAAGGAACTTTTACATTTTTCCCCCAATATTTCACATTTTTACAATTTAGTCCTTATTTCATAAAATCATAAATTCATGCAATTCAACCAAAACCCATGCTATCCAAATTTCAATTAGGTCCCTAGAAGTCCATATCTTTCATTTATTTCATAATTTAACCACACAATTTACACATTTCACAATTTAATCCCTAATTGGATATTTTACTAAAAATCACTTAACAAATGTTGTTTATCTAACAACAAGCATGCATTTTCTATCATCAAACATCAAAACACACCAACATTCATCAATGAAAAAACCCTAAACCTTTAATAATTTTGCAAATTAGTCCCTGGGCTAGCTAGACTAAGCTGCAACGGTCTCAAAAACATAGAAAACAATAAAAACGGGACAAAAATACATACCAATCAAGAAAAAATGATGATAGCCGAACCTTAGATTAGAAAAACCATGAAATTTCGGTGGTGGCTTGATGAAATAAAGAAGATGAATGCCTTTTACTAATTTTAATTATCATTTAATTACCAAATTACTATTATAACCTTTAAAACTTTAAAAATTACACAAAATACCAAGCCATTATCATCCACTAACTCATTAATGGGCTAATTACCATACAAAGACCTCCACTTTAAAGTTCTATAGCTATTAGACACCTTTAGCTAATAGAACTCAAGTTTTACACTTTATGCGATTTAGTCCTTTTTATCAAATTAAGCATTCAAACGATAAAATTTCTTAACGAAACTTTCACACAACCATACTATCATGCTGTAAATATTAATATAATAATATAATTATTTTGACCTCGAATTTGTAGTCCCAAAATCACTGTTCCAGTTTAACTAAAAACAAGCTGTTATAATTCTAATGGCTGTCAACCAACACCTTAAACTCACCATGTAGCATCCAACTATCAAGATAATGAAACAGCCTCTGACCCTTCTTAATCACAAGTTTCAGAGAAATTAGAATCGGTTGATGGTCGAACTTCGAATGATAAATGTTGCACACCACACATTTCGTTGCAAACTAATCCCAAACAAAGTTAGCAACTGTTTAATCCAACCTTTGAGATAGACCTCCTCTAATCCAAGTAAATCGGGAACCACTACAACCCAAATCGCAAAGGCCATTATTAAACAAAAATTCTTGGAAATAAACACACCCATTACGAGTTATAATTGCACTACTAGCACGTTCCAGAACATCCAAAATTGAATTGAAATCCCTTGCAAGAAGCAAAGGTTCATCAACTGAGCTTGCCAAGAGAACCTAAGTAGTCCCAAAGTAAACGCCTCATCACCCCTGCAAAGCCATTAGCTTCAATTTTGCACGAATTCTGATAACCAAGTCTGCCAATAATTCTATCAGCACGCAACCCACTGATTTGGGTTTCGAACAAGCACAAAATATTAGGCTTAAACTCATTCCTATATTCAACACTAATTTTTTGGAAACTGGGATGACCCGTTCCCCGACAGTTCCAAAACATCAGACTCAAATCCATAAACAAATAGGAAAAGAGAAACAATGACAACAAATAGATAAAAAAAATCCATAACAACATCAGTAACTTACCCCCTCATCCTGGTTAGACTTCGCATCCATAACCTCCACCACTGTTTGTGACAAAGTTATCGAAACATATTGGTTTTGCGACCATTCGATACCATTCACAATCCCTTCCATGGTCGTCGACAAATCTACCGTGACTTGGCCAATTTTTTCAACTCCATCGTCAGGTGGTTTATTACCCATTCTGACGTACTGCAATTTCCTTGTTTGAAACTCTTATCCCTGGTTCCCCCAACAGTGACTACATTATTCTCTTTTCCTAAACATTTTCCAATTTGCTAAAGCTTTTTCTCTAGTACTTGCAATGCCCTATACCTTGAAACATCAAGAATTGACTAAACATTTACTGCTTGAAATTGAAAGTTATCCATTTTTTCAACATTGCCCAATCGATCCATTAAAGACCTATCATCAAACCCACTAACCCTTTCTTTACATACTAGACTTGCCCCATTATTGTTAGGTTTTAAAATCTATCGGCCCACTTTATGCCTATTACCTATGAAAATTCCTTTCTCATTAGCCCTAGCAATATTTTGTTTACTGCTACTCTTATCTCCAGCCAGCTTCACATCTTTTTTGCTTGTGATTCTCGCTACAATCCCCTCCCCGTTAACAATTCCATAAGATATCCCTTCAATCTTGGCGCGACGAGCGGGATCTATGTCAGCGTTATTAATTTCTAGCACTGAAAAGCTCGACCCATCGATGTGGGTAACACCACCATCGATTTTTGTTTCCAATGAACTTTTCCATTTCCCTTTCTGCCGGCAATCCACTAACATCCATAGGCCAAATGGCTCATCATCAACACGATTTTGTAAGTTTGGTTTCTCACCCTCTGACTCGTTCTTACCAGCAGCCACTTCAACCCCAACTGCTTGATGCCCTAAATAGAAGCTCGAACTATGCCCATGCAAACCATAAGTAAAATAAACGTTTGGTAAGGACTCATATTCTACCCTTTGCAATCTACCATTAATTCTAACCTTAGATACCAAAGGTTGTTTAGATCCACACATATAGCCATCCAGGCAAATCTTCTTCTCGCTGCTGTGTTGGTGTGCGCATCGATTTTAACCATGAGACTAATAACTTGGCCAATGGCACGAAGCAGAAATTCTGAGTAGCACCCTTCTGATAGCTCAGGTAATCTAATACATACCACTTGTTTGTCCAAATTGTTATTAGCTATAAAAAATTCCGATGACCACGACCTCACCATTAGATAATGCCCCAAAATCACCACCCATCAGCACCTTGTCAAAGTCATCCTTATCCTGAAATCTAACCAAGTAAAAATCATTCTCTAGATCTATGAGTTGAAATCTATTCCTAAGGCTCTACAATGCCCATACCTTATCCAGTAATGCGTTAAAACCTACTTTCTTCCTTAGGACTTTAACAATAACAGTAAGAGCCATTTTCCGCTCAATAAACTAGTGTACTCGATTAGAAAATGTGATCAATAGGACGCCATCAATCACCTTTATAGCCACATCTCCATCCTGCAACTCAAACATCTCCTCCATATTAGCACATGCATTTTGATCCGAGGGGGTTCCCAATAATTTTGTCTTGTACGAAACCTTTGACGAGTTATTGTCCCGCATGGCCTGCTCATTTTCATCCACAATCGGGTCATTCAGGCCGAGGTACATTTGTGCAACGTCTTACCTTCTTCATTGCGCTGCTAACACCATTATTCGAGCTCGCAGAACTCTTCCCCACCTCAAAGTCCACCGTAGACAAAGTCTCAACCATTGTAAATTCTGAATTTGAGCAAATTTTAGTTTTTATAAAATTAATGATACTTCTTTATTGTGCTGTTTTATAATGAATATCTAAATAAGCTTGGACCGTCTATTATAGATTTTAGAAAAAAAATTTAAATCAAACTTGAATAAATAAATATAGGGATAGATATTAACTTTATACATGAATTTTAGTTAAATGTGTAATTTGATACATTAACTTTGTTTTGATCCAATTATACACATAAAATTTAATTTTTAGTTCATATGTATACATGGAACTTGAATTATTATTCAATTATACACATTTTGAAAAAAATAAATACATACATTTATTTGCATATTGAATTAATATAATTATTTGTGTATGCAACATATCAGCATAAAATAGTGCTAGATTGATAATGTTGTTATTGATTTGTAGAAATTGAATCAAAGAAACATTTCATGTATAAAATTATACAAAATTAATATTCATATACAACATCATACATTGAATCAAAATTCATATATAATTATTATATTTATCCCATAAATATAATATTACAAATTCTAGAGGAGCAGTTATGAGTAAGAGAATAAAAGTAATATAAAAGCGTTCATAAATAAAGGGAATGAAGTGGTTTGAACTGAGGGACCACGAAATTTTTATAATCTTCGATTTTACATAGTATGAATATTAAAGCCATCCAATCCTGCTATTAATTAACAATACTTTTATGGAGTTATGCTAACCGCCAACACTGAATAACAGAAACAATATATAAATAAATTTTAGCTTAAGTGCTATATCAATAGCGGGGATAGCTCAGTTGGGAGAGCGTCAGACTGAAGATCTGAAGGTCACGTGTTCGATCCACGTTCACCGCATGTCTCTTATGTTTTCTTAATTGTTTTTGGGCTCTCTTTTTAGATGGACTCGTTCTCTGCTTACTTGTAATGGGCTTCTAGCTGAATTAGCTTGGGCGGCTTAGTTTCAGTGGAGCTATGCCCATCAAATAATTATTCACATTGATATTTTCTTAAAAACATTTCGATTAAATTATCATATTTGGATTAAATTAAAACTAATCCTATGTTATAAAATTGTATAGTACAATTATAGATCTTAGATGGAAGAACAAATATATGAATAAGACATAAGGAAAAGGTAACTGCTTATTTTATTATAATCTAAAATGATAATGATAAATTAATATTTTTAAACAAATTACACTTACTTTAATTTCAAATTAATTTGAATTAATTACTCATTTGAGTTATTATTTTGAAGTCAAGTTAATCTGAAATAAAATTTGAACTTAAATGATTTAAAATTCACCATTTTAATCAACACTTGTTTGTATGAATTTAAGTTACAGGAAAGACACGTATACCTCCACATACACGTGAAAGCGGTGAATGGTGAGGAGGGTCCGGGAGAGGAGAAGAGACACCCTGCGAAATCCATGGCTCTTCCTATACATAGAAAGCGACAAAATGGACCGTCGGTGAGAGCAAAACCAACCCAATGTGTGCTTATTAATCCAAACTCTCAAACTGTGCCTGTTATAAGAGAAATTCTATTTGTTTGTGTCTCTAAAAATAGATCAAACCAAGTCGTTAATATAATTGCTGAAAGCAACCCAAAGGATGGATTAAGAAAATTTACACTCAAAGGTAAGTAGTGCCATTTGCCATTGCATTTCAACTTTTAATAGAAGTTGAGAAAAGCCTAAAAATACTGACACATTATCTTACATATGCGACACACTTGAGGAGCTGTACTTGTTACCTTGAAAACATAAAAACCTTTTGTTTACACATTGTGATGTTTTAAACTGTTTGTTTTTTTTTTTCATGTTCCTGTGTAAGTAAGGTTTAGAAAATTATCAGGTGGCCTGCTTGTACAATAATTAATATATATATAAGGGAACAACTTGCTTATTACACTTTCTTTATCTTCATTTCTAGCTTTAGATCTAAACTCCCAACTCATGTCTTAATCCTTCTTGTTGACCAGAAAAGGCAACTCTTCAGGGTCTGTTCTCTTCTCTTCTTTTTCCTGTTTTTGTGGGAGCTATGGGGTTGGTGGGTGTCCAAGGAGATGGGAATGGAGAAATGGCTTTGTCTTTGGGTAGTAAAAACAAGTACAAAAGAATGGATTCTGAACTATCTGATGATTTCGAAGATGATGCCTCACATCATCACCATCAATTGGAAAGGAAGAAAAGTACCAGGAAATATGTTCTTGCTTGTGCCATCTTTGCATCTCTCAACAATGTGCTTCTTGGCTATGGTAAGTTTTTCTTTTCTCTCATCTCTCATATTTTATATTTACTTTGGTTGTTTCTGGAGTTATGACTGCTATTATTATTATTATTTCTATGTGGGAATGGTTGAATTTTGATATTTCTTAGTATTTTTTTTTTCTTTGTTGACCTGAATGAATTTAGCAGGAAAAGGATGGCTAGTTCAAATCCTTGGATTTTAGCATTATAAAGTTCATTGATACTGTAGAACCAAAAAATATAGGCATAAAAAATTAGCAATATTTTCTGATCTTGCCAGTAATAATATTTGATTGTTAAGCATCAAGCCTATAATCAATTGACAAGCCAAACTTTAATGTGGAATAACAGAACTTCACCGGAATTAATCTCCTTGGGATGCTTAAAATTCACCATTTTGGCTCAAAATCTTAGTTAGAAATCACCACTTTTCAAACACATTTCAAATAAGAATTTCTTTTCTATGTGCAGATGTAGGTGTTATGAGTGGAGCAATTATATTTATACAGGAAGACCTGAAGATAACTGAGGTGCAAGAAGAAGTTCTTGTTGGGATTTTGAGCATCATTTCACTGTTAGGTAGCTTAGCTGGTGGAAGGACATCAGATGTTATAGGTAGAAAGTGGACAATGGCCTTTGCTGCTATTGTATTTCAAACTGGTGCAGCTATAATGACACTTGCATCGTCCTTCGAGGTACTAATGATCGGACGAGTTTTGGCCGGGGTCGGTATAGGGTTTGGGGTCATGATTGCTCCAGTCTATATTGCCGAGATATCACCTACTGTTGATAGAGGCTCTCTTACATCCTTCCCTGAGATTTTCATAAATCTAGGAATTTTGCTTGGTTATGTTTCAAATTATGCATTTTCTGGTCTTTCTGTACATATAAACTGGAGGGTAATGCTAGCTGTTGGAATTTTGCCTTCAGTCTTCATAGGATTCGCACTTTTCATCATCCCTGAATCACCAAGGTGGTTGGTCATGCAGAACCGAGTCGAAGAAGCAAGATCAGTGCTGTTAAAAACAAATGAAAATGACAAAGAGGTAGAAGAGAGGCTGTCTGAAATAGTAGCTGCAGCTGGAATTTCTAATGGAGAGAAGAATGAAGAGAAAGCTGTATGGCGTGAACTATTAAGCCCTTCGCCTTCACTTCGTCGAATGCTGATCACCGGCTTCGGAATCCAGTGTTTCCAACAAATCACTGGAATAGATGCAACTGTGTATTACAGCCCTGAAATCTTCCATGATGCTGGAATTGTGAACAAGTCTAAGCTGCTTGCTGCAACAGTTGCCGTGGGTGTCACGAAAACTGCATTTATATTGATAGCTACATTCCTTGTTGATAGAGTTGGGAGGAAGCCCTTGCTCTATGTGAGCACAATTGGAATGACGGTCTGTTTGTTTACCTTAAGCATTAGCCTCGCCATATTGGGGAAAGGGCAGCTTGGGATAGCAATGGCACTATTGAGTGTTTGTGGGAATGTAGCATTTTTTTCAGTGGGAATGGGTCCGGTTTGCTGGATAGTGACATCTGAAATCTTCCCTTTGAGGTTGCGAGCTCAAGCGTCTGCACTTGGGGCTGTAGGTAACAGGGTATGCAGTGGCTTCGTTGCCATGTCATTCCTGTCTCTCGCTCGTACAATAACCGTGGGAGGAACCTTTTTCCTGTTTTCACTGTTTTCAGCTCTATCGGTTGCCTTTGTTTACAAACTTGTTCCAGAGACGAAGGGAAAATCATTGGAACAGATTGAGTTGCTTTTTCAAAGTCACAATGAATGGGATGGAAGTGAAATGGAGCTAGGAGATGCTCAGCATCTAGTACACAAACCTTGAGTAATTAGGGATTCTTAAGTGTATTTCTCAAGGTGGAATCTTAACAATTCTTTTTTATGGTTGAATGACTGAAGTGGTACAGGTAATTAACCACAATATCAAAATTCATATCATTAACAAATAAACATAATCCCTCAACATTTATATTTTTTTTCAATTTGGTCATTTTTTAAAGCTAAATTTAATTATTTAACCTTTTTATTTAAGTTAAATAAACTTTTTAATAGAAATGTTTACTAAAACATTAATTTTTTTTAACGATATTGGTCTGGCAACTTGCATAATAGTCTTCATATGTACTTTCATGCCAACATAACAATGATTGACTTATATGTTACGTCAAAAAATAATTTTAAAAATATATATAAAAATTTCATAAAAAATTAATAAATAGTATAGAGTACAAATGAGTTATCATTTGAGCTATCATGTTAAAAAATTTAACATTTTTGTTAATATTTTTGTTAAACAAATAACAATTTAACTCTTTTTGAATGCATAACTGTTAAATTCGATTTCTTTTTTAGGAATTATAACCAAATTTAACTAAAAAAAGTTTAATTGACAAAAATATAAAGATTAAAGATTAAATTAAGAAAAAAAAAGACTTTTTGCTTAAAATATAAACTTGAAGGGTATTTCACCTATAATTAATTAATAAATTAATCATAATATTTCGAATGGTGATTAAGTTGCACTTTTGATGATATTTTATCATTTTAAATAGTTAATTATACTGCAATAATAACAGGTAATACATATGTTGATATCACCCAACCCCAACGAACTCCCTCTTCCCTCTCTGGATCCGAATATAACGATGTATCTCGAGCAAAAATAGCTCAAAGCCAGCAACCCTCACCCACACCCACACACACACACTGCCATAGAAGTCCACCAACGTAACCGGAGCTTTTAGGATTTTCCATTTGAACGTCAATGGAGTCCTTCGATGCGACGAACAATGACGGAGGAGAAGACATTAATTCCTCATCTCGCCCTTTCGATGAGGGTGCCTACATGGGCTATGATTCCTCCTCTTTCCCTCCTCCTCCACCTGGACAAGCTTTCCCTCCCCATGATCTCACCTCTGATAATACTCACCACGTTCCTCACAATCTCAATCGCAGTTACAGTAATAACCTTGCTTATATTGCCACCACCAACAACATCCATACTAACAATAATAATATCGACCCTCCCTCCCCGGATGTTTATGGATCTTTCAGGGCGTCTGCCATGGATGGTAGTGGTATCGGTGGTGATGGTCATGGCGATGATGGGTTTTTTGCCTCTGAAGGGCCCGTGTTGCCTCCGCCTGATGAGATGCGTGAGGAAAGCTTCGCTCGACGTGAATGGCGCCGGTTTGTTTCCTTTTACCTTCTTCCTTGGGGCATTTCTTATACTTGTGAGCATGACATGTATGTCATTGTTGATTAATGTTTTAAATTCCTGTGGATACACAGCCAAAACGCCATGCATCTGGAGGAAAAGGAGAAAAGAGAGAGGGCGATGCGAGATCAGATAATAGCTGAAGCAGAAGAATACAAACGATCTTTTTACGAGAAAAGGGATCAAAATTGTGAAACGAATAAGGCTAACAACAGAGAAAGAGAGAAGGTACAAACCGGCATTTGTGATGATTCTCTTTGCTTGTTTACAAGGCTGAAGTAAATCAAATTTTGTATTGTTGAATGCTGATGCAGCTATACATGGCTAATCAAGAAAAGTTCCACAAAGAATCTCACCTGCACTACTGGAAAGCGATTGCTGAGATCATTCCTCGTGAAGTGGCTACTATTGAGAAGAAGAGAGGAAGAAAAGATCCTGATAAAACCCCTTCGGTTTTTGTGATTCAAGGTCCAAAGCCTGGCAAGCTTACTGATCTTTCCAGGATGAGACAAATTCTCCTGAAGCTCAAACAGAACCCTCCACCTCATATGATGCCTCCACCCAAAGATGAAAAAGCTGGAAAAGACGGAAAGGAGGCCAAGAATGGGAAAGGCTCTACTCCAGCAGATTCTGGTGGAGAAAATAAACCTGCGGCAGCGGGGAAAGATGCTGCTGCTAATGGTGGCCCTGTACAACCAAAACCAGAGACTTCAGCTTCAGCTGAGGCTGATAACAAAGTCAAACCCGATCCTGATTCTTCCAAGTGATGTCAAACCTTAATTGATTGTCGTCCTTTTGAATTTATGACTTGCTTGCTTTATTTATTTATTTATTTATTAAAGTTTCGGCTAGCTATTCACAGTGGAGAATAAGAGCAGAGACCTTGGATGGATTTCAAGTATGCAACATGAGATTGTAGACAGACATATTTTCCTTCTCATAAGATATGATGATGTTGAAACTTGATCGAGGAAAATTAGGACATTAACGATCATTTGGCAACTGTTTTTAAGTATTTCATTCACTTGTCCAAGTTCTTGTCTTGCCTGTGCAACTGTACACCTATTTTTCCATCACAGTTTTTTAGTTGAAGTACTTGAATGATTGTTTCTTTCCTTATAAGCCTTCAATGAAAAGGTAGACAGTGTTATTTCTCGCAGCAAAAGGCTTATTGAGAAAATGGACTGGTTTCAACATCTTAGACTTTACTTAGTAGAGTGGAATGAAAAGAAAATTAGAAAGATGAAAAATTAAAAGAATGGAAAACATAATAATAAATAGAAAAGAAAATATCAACATTATTCCAATAGAATTTAGTGGATATTGTAAATTTAAATAATTTTACTATTGTAATAAAAATATTTGGATAACTAATCTATATCCCTAACAATTTAACCATACTTTTTTTTTTTTTAATTTTGAAATATATTTAGTGCAAAAAGGTCGGAGCCATTGATGCGGCTTTAATGAGCAATCTCTTTGGTTGCTGAGGTTGATCATGGCATGGGCTATCTCTCAACCTCTACCTTCTTGCTTAGCATGCGCATCCACATGTTCATATTCAGGTGGAGTTAATTTGAATGTAGTAAGTCAGGTCAACCCTTAGTTTTCATCGTAGATGACAGAAACTTGGAATGGACTATTCAATGAAAAGCTTGGTTTGGGAAGAAAAAGGAGTACTCAGCTCTCTCTTTTATTACTTATAACCCATATTTCCTCCCAATATGCTTCATTATTTCTCTTCACCCTTCCATTCCTTATTGTTTGTTTTGGGACAAACTTCACCTAAAATTACACGAAATAGTAACTGTGATATTGACTTAGTTCACTCAGACATGAAACAAGGCAGTTTTTGATCTCTCAAGGTTTTGGTAAATGATTGAGCCCTGCTAATATCTTAAGCATTGTTTCCCACTTTAAAGCGCAAGAGCGAGCTAGCACAAAGGTTTGCTCGTCTCACAATTTCATTTGTCTACTGTGTCACATATGTTTATGTAACAGTGTTGCATTTTGGATCAAAATAAGTGACGGAAACAAGACTTCTCCTGACCCAAAAAAAAACCAACATTAAAATTTAAAGGTTACTCTAGAAATTATAGTGAAATTTTGACAATTTTTTTATTTTGGTTGCAGATATGGGATGTTTTCTATTACTTTTTGCATCTTTTGTTTCTTGTTTTCATTATTTCCCCTGCTCTTCGATATTTTTACATCTATAATCCACACAATATGTTGAACTGAAAAGTTTGTTTTGCAGGAAGGTTAGCCCCGCGGCCTGCTACTCATGCGCCATCGAGCAAAGCTCCTTCAAGCCTCATATTTTTGTTTCAAATTAAGGATTCTGCTCGCGATAGTGTTATTAGTTATTACCATTATTTTTTTAAATAGGATGGATGATTAAATCCGTCAACTCACCAACGGTTTGATTAAAAATTTTAAAAAATTTAAAAAAATTTAAAGATCTCAATTCAACCGGTTTATCTATTGTTTCAATAGACTTTTTAGCCCGTTCAACTAGTTTGTACCAATTCTTAGTCTAATAGGTTCAAAACCACTTTTTGGATCGATTCCCTAGCCGGTTCCCGATTCGACTAGCTGGTCCGGTTCAAACAACATTAATTACTATAGCAATGAAATTGAATACTGTAACAATGAAATAAAATCAAAGATGATGTGCATGTTTAGATCCAATCACAACAATATCGATGAGGTAAATTAAGATGAGAAAAGTGAATTATCATTGATAAAGACATTAAATAAAATGTATATATAAAATAAATTAATAAAATTATATTTATATTAAAATATAAATTAATAATTCTAAAAAATTTATAAATTCATAAATTAGCCATATTTTGTATTAATTATTATTTACAAAATTTCTTGTTTTAATTAATTATTCATTATAATAATAAAATATATGTCTAAGAATTTATTATACAATATACAATAATAAAAATATTTTTTTAGTAGATAAAATAGTAAGTAACTCCTATCACATATGTAAACAGAGAGCTGATTGAAGGATCACGACATACATGTAATTTTAAAATAAAAATTTTAAACGAGCAAGGACCGTTCTCCCTGCACAATTTGCCTAAACAATTTATATAGAAGGAAAATAAATCTAAGGTTAAAATTGAAAAAAAAAAAATGTATTCCAGTGAAAAAAATGTTAGGTAAATAATATTATTATTCGTTAAATTATGTGTAAATTTTTATTTTGGTGATTTAACTAAAAAAGTTACAATTTAGTCATTGAATTATTCAAAAGTTTTCATTTAAGTCACTAAATTATTCAAAAGTTTTTATTAAAATCACTAAGCTGTTAAGTTTTTTTTTTTTTTAAGTGCCGCTAGTAAGCTCCAAGCGATGATTAGATGATTAATACAGTGAATTAGTATACATCGACGAGTAGAAGAATATACCTTAGATTCAAGTTAATTTGATAATTAGTGTCTGACATAAGAGAAAAATGTTGTTTGAATTTTGGTTAGCAGATTTGTAATGTCTAAAGCTGTTTCATAAAAAAAAATTAAATTGTAAAAGAGAAAGGGAAAACAAGCTTTCGACTGGTGTAGGCAGTATGAACAGAGAAAGCCATATAGCAGCGGTTTTAACAACCCAGTGACTTAAATAAAAACTTTTAAATAATTCAATAACCAAATTGTAACATTTTTAATTAAGTGACCAAAATAAAAACTTAACCTATAATTTAGTGATTAATTATATAGTTTACCCAAAAATATTTTATCCACGATAAAATTTATTTTTAATACATACCCAAGTAGAAAACGTTTAGGCAAACTAAACAAAATTTTAAATGGTGAGAAAATCGTTTGAATACTTTTTTTTTCCTGAGTTTTTAAACTTCGATGAACTTTGATTCATTTTTTTAGGTGGAATTTAGGTTGACAACTTATTCTTATTGTTGGGATCGACCCGATTAAACAATAAGTAAAAAAATAACAGAATAAATTGAGAAATTGAACACACAAATTTAACGTGGAAAAACCCCTCCAAAGAGGATAAAAAACCACGGGTAAAGATAATTTTACTATAATGGCAAAAGAACGAAGAGTACAAAAGATAGAGATAAAAACTAAACCTCGAAAACCCGAAAACAAAGAACCCTCAAAATGTAAACATAAAATTCTCTAAATGTGTTATGAGTTCTAATCTCTAATAGGTGTATTTTCTAATGTTGTAAAAGAGCCTATTTATAGGCTAAATTTATAGAACAAAATAAAATAATCTAGACTAATCAAAGTTTAATTGAAACAAATAAACAAAGTTTAACTAGAAGATTATTTCTTAAATTTGGCTGAAATAAGAGTCATACTTAACAAATCTCCACCTTGACTCATATTTCCACAACGCTATCTTTGCCAAAGCCCGCCACGGGCCTATCTTGGACTATGCAGGGAATTAACTAATTCGAATATGTGCTTAGAAACTGGAAGACTTCTAGCCTTCGACTTGTACACTACCAAATCAAAACTAACCCGGGTCTGATTTTCATGAATACAGTGTCCTAACTTTTTAAAACCTGCATCCAAAAGAGAACCTCTCTTCAACGAAACAGTCATACCTTTTTCCCTCCTATGACCAAGTTATCTCCGCTCCAAACGAGTTGACTTCGACTTCGTAACAGATGAGGGACGTCCGATTTCATCGGTCACCATAGAATCTTCCCTAATATAAAGATTTTCGGTTCTTTTACCTTTTAACAAAACAAGAGCTCCACGAGATACTTTAATGTCGCTCGGCTCGATGTTGATTCTACATCCTTTTAAGTCTAAAATACTCAAGGAGATTAGATTCTTTCGTAATCAGGTATATACCTAACACTTGAGAGTGTCCTAATCATTCCATCGTGTATCCTAATTTTAACAGTACCAATACCAATTACCTTACTAGATGAATTCTTTCCCACACAACTCCACCTTCAACCGAACTGTATGTGAAAAACCATTCTCTATGGGACACATGTGGAAAGAACATCACGAATTTAGGATCCACTCGGACGTGAGCTTGGAGTTATCACTCGTTGGCATTAACAAGAAATCATCACTGCTGCAATAGTCTGGTTTAGACCCTAGTTGAAATAGTGGTTTCGAGACCACAAATTCGAGGTCAAAAAATATTCTAATATTATCTTCTATTTTTACAGTATGTGATTGAGCATGTGTGAAAATTCTAAGTGAAAATTTTATCGTTTGTGCTGAATTGTGAAAAAGGACTTAATCGCATAAAATGCAAAACTTGTGTGCTGATTGCTAAAGTGCTGATTTGACATAGATTTTTAAATGAGAAGTCCTTATGTTGTAATTAGACTTTTGATAGTGGAGATGGACATAAATGGCCATTAAATGAATGAAGTTATAATGTTTTAATTAAGGGTAAAATGGTAAATGGCATATTAATGTTATTATAATTAAAACAAAAGAAATTAAAGGCCATTTCTCATCATCTTTGGCTGAAAATAGCAAGGAAAGAAAAGAAAAAGATTAAGCTAAGGTTCGACACTGGCATAGCTCAATCAATGTATGTTTTGAGCTCGGTTTTTAGTGATTTCTACGTTTTTGTGATTGTTGCTTAGCGTACTATCAAGCCCATGTTTTCTAGAATTTGATGATGATTTTGAGATTTTCCATTGATGAATATGTGAGCTTTGTGTTGCTAATTGGTGAAATATGAAATTTTAATGTTGGGTTAACATAGTTTGTCTTTGATTTTTTGATGAATTTGATTATTTTGGGCTAAATTGAGAAAAGTGTAAATTTAGGGATTAAAATGTGAAATAAATGAAATATGTGGGTTTGTATGAACATGAGGAAAATTCAGCCTAAGCATGGTAGGATGAAATTGTGTGTATTTTGTGCTTTTATGAAATAGGGACTAAAATGTCAAAGTGTGCAAATATGAGGGCTATTTTTTAAAATGCCCTAAATATGTGTTGTTGGATAAAATTGAATGATTTGGTGAATGAATGAGCTAAATTTGAATATGTATAGATCAAGAAATGAGAGATTTGGATCGAGATCGAGGCTAGAATAAAGTGCTCGATTGATCGACTTGAATCGTGTTTTTACGTCCGAGGTAAGTTCGTGTATAATAAGAATTGTTTAAACCATATTTATGTGTTATGAAATGATTGAATAAGTGGTTGATGAAATAGTAATGTTATATGTGGATTTAAGATATGTGGCACTAAGTGTGCGTAAATAGAATTGATACAATGGTAAACAGCACTGTATGTGCAAAATAATGAAAGCATCGACTATATTGATTGGCACTATGTGTGCGATACCGAGTTAAATTTGGTTTAATACAAAGGCACTAAGTGTGCGATGATATTAAAGCTTCGGCTAAGGAATTGGCACTAAGTGTGCGAGTGAATCGAATGATTAATGAAGATTGAACGAAATGTGTTATTGAGAATTGAGTAGCAAAAGTGATCGTTAACTAAGTGTTGGCACAGGTATGTACGGAACCTATGTGGTTGATGATATCTTATATGGGTAAATGGATGATTATGTAAGTAATGACTATGAATGAGATTGTACATCTTTGTGAATTGAATCATGTGAGATTGTACATCTTTGTGAATTGAATCATGTGATAGTTTATTTGTATATTGAATTCGAATGGTTAAGTTAAAGGTATTATATGACGAACTTACTAAGCTTTTAAAGCTTACTGTGTGAAGTGTTTCTCTATTTTACAGTGTCTTTAAAGCTAGCTCGGATCCGGGGATTGTCAGCGACTTAATCACACTATCGGCTATCTATTTGGGTACTTTTGGAAGTTGTATATATTTGGTATATGGCATGTATATGTTAATGAATATGGCATGTTTTGAAGTGTATAAATTTTGCCATATGATATGGCTTGATAGTTTAATGATTTTGGTATATGTTTTGGTATGTGTAAAGAATGGTTAATGTGTGTATGTGAGTTATATGTGAATGATCATTTTGGCTTAAATTAGTAAAATGGAAAAGATATGTTTCATGTTTATATTTGGTAAGGATTGAATGATGAATGAATTATATGATTTGGGTGTCAGATTGATACTTTGAATAGGTATGCTTAAGTTAGAATTGAGTATGGAAATAAATGATATAGTTGAGGGTTAATTGGTGCATATGTTGGTATGTTTTGGATGCCATTTGAGATATGGAATTATATGGTTGGATGCTTGTAGGTATGACCCAAAGTGTGGGTGGTAAACTGGCCTTGCAAATGGCCTATATTTGCCCACACGGTTGAGCACACGGGCGTGTGGCTCGACCGTGTCTCTTAAGTTTTCAAATTGAAACAAGTTAGACTCGTACACGGGCTGAACACACGGGCGTGTGACTGGCTGTGTGGACAAGTCAGTATGTATGCCCTGTTTTGCCATGGCTTGGACACACGGATATGTTTGAGGCCGTGTGAGGCACACGGCCTGACCACACGGGCGTGTGACCTCTGTAACTTTGAAAATGTTTGATTTTCAGAAAATTTTGTATGTGCTCGGTTTAGTCCTGACCCCTTTCTAATGCATGTTTAAGGTCTCGTAGACCTATTTAAGGGACTTTATGAATATGAATTGTTAAGTTAAGATGTGAAATGATTATAAATATTTTGAAATATTCGGTAATGTCTCTTAACCCTATTTCAGCGATAGTTACGGGTTAAGGGTGTTACATTTTATTGGTATCAGAGCTACAGTTTAGTCGATTCTAGGACTAACGTAGCGTGTGAGAGTCTAGCTATACATGCCATATATATTCTTGTGATAGTATGATGAATCCTTACAATTGAAAATGTGTTCTTATATAGAAAACGGATCCCGATCGAGCAGTAGCTGACATTGTCGAAAGTAATGCATTTGCTCCTGCTCAAGAGACAGCACAGCCCGAATTTAGGCCGATCGCTAGCAGTCATGAGGGAGAGGCAAAGCAAGCCTTCTTCCAAATGATGAGTGAGTGGTTTACGGAGTTCATTCGAATGAATCTGACTGCTCAACAACCTCCACCCTCACAAGTACCTGTAGTGCCACAAGCTTTAGATCCGATTCGATTGAGTATGCCTCCTGTAGATAAAATACGAAAGTACGGGGCTGAAGAGTTCAGAGCCACAATTGGTGATGATGCAGAGTGAGCTGAATTCTGGCTTAAGAATATTGTAAGAGTCTTTGATGAATTATCATGTACTCTTGATGAATGCCTAAAATATGTTGTTTCACTGTTATGAGATACAACATATAATTGGTGGAGAACATTAATATCTGTGGTTCCAAGAGAATGAATCACCTGAGATTTCTTTCAAGCTAAATTCCGGAAGAAATACATTAGTCAACGGTTTATAGATCAAAAACGTAAAGAGTTCATTGAGCTAAAACAGGACCGTATGATTGTTACGGAATATGAACATGAATTTGTGAGATTGAGCCAGTACGCACGAGAGTATGTTTCGACAAAAATTACTATGTGTAAACGATTTGTCGAAAGTTTGAATGAAGACATTAAACTGTTGGTTGGAATACTTGATTTGAATGAATTTGTAGTATTGGTTGAAAGAGCCTGCAAAGCCGAGGAGCATAGTAAACAAAAGAAGAAAGTAGATTTAGATGCTAGAGATGAAAGAAAAAGGTCGATGAGTAATTAAGTCATATCAACCTTCATTAAAGAGATTTAGAGATGCAATCAATCACTCAAATGTTTCGTTTGGACATTCGAGTAAAGATCAAGTGAAACAAAATACCGGTTCTAAAACTCAAACTCCAATGGAATCAAGTGTTGGGAGTGTCAGAAGCAATAAGCCTGAATGTAAACAGTGTAGGAGACGTCATATCGGAGAATGCTGGGGCAAATATAATAATAGAACTTGCTACAAATGTTTATCACGAGATCATTTTATTTCGGATTGTCCAAAGTTGGATGAGAAAGATACTGTTCAGAGTGCAAGGCCGAGTAATACGACAGCTAGGGTTAGACCACCTAGAAACACAAGGTGTAACAGTCTGAATTTGACCCTAATCGAAAAGGTGGTTTCAGGACCACGAATCCGAGTCTAAAAAATATTTTAATATTATTTTCTATGCTAATTATATATGAATTATAATGTGTGAAAGTTTCGTATGAAAATTTTATTGTTTGTGTGTTTAATTTAACAAAAGGACTTAATAGCGTAAAGTGCAAAAGTTACAAACTATAGTGAAAGGTGCTAATGTGATAGTGGCTTTTTAATATGAGGTACTAAAAGGGTAATTAGCCCAATTTACAAGGTAGTGGACGGTATGTGCCAATAATGTCCTTATTTATATGTTATGTTTATTTTATATTATAAGGTTAGTTTGGTAATTAAGTAATAACATAATATATGTAATAATAAAACAAAAGAAATGGCCATTATCATCTTTTATTTTTCTTGGCTGAATGTTGAGGAAAGAACAAGGGTTTGGTTTCATTTGATTTTCGGCACCTATAATCTCAAATTCAAGGTTAGTTTGATTTCGGTTCTTGATAATTTTTACATTTTTGAGATCGTTGCTTCGAATATTAGTTGACCCACGTTAGAATTTTTGAATTTGAGCATGTTTGATATTTGGCCATGGTTAGATGTTTGTGTTTTATGATGTTTGATGGAAAAATATTAAAAGTATGTTAGATATGAATAAGTTTTGAATTGGAAATTTTGGTGAAATTGAGTATTTAGGGCTAAATTGTAAAAATAAATTTTTGAAAGGGTTCAATTGCAAAATAAATGAAATGTATGCATTTGTAAGGAAGTATGGAATATTCGGCCCTAAAGAATTGAGTGCAAATTATGTGTATTTTGTGTTTTGTGCAATAGGGACTAAATTATAAAAGTTGTAAATGTCAGGGGTAAAATGGTAATTTGCCTATTTATGTGTTTTGGGACTAAATTGAGATGAAATGTGTTTGAATGAGCTTATTTTAAATATGTTTAGATCAAGAACAAAGAAAATCGGATTTGGATCGGGGAAAAGTGAAAGTTCACGAATAGCTGATCTTCGTCGTCCGTCGATAGCCGAGGTAAGTCTTTAAGCAAGTTAATACGGTAAATATTGTTCGTAACCTAGTTATATGCTGAATTTTTGAATTATTGGATTGAAATGAAGACATAGCCGAATGTGATATGTTAAATTTAACAATGAAAGGTAGCTAAATTAAATTGAATTCATGAGGTGAAAGTGATATGAATTATGTGTTATATATGTGATTTTGGTAAAATGTAATGTGTACGAGATGGTTGAATAATATCAATTCGGGCTTTGAGCCTAGCAAGCCTAGTGCCGGTGAATTATATTGGGCTTATTGCCTAGCAGGCCTTGTGCCGGTGAATTGTATCGTGCTTAATGCCTAGCAGGCTAAATGCCGGTGTTTAAATTTCAGACCTTGGGTCTGGTAGGCCTAGTGCCTGTGTGTGATTCAGGCTGACGCCTAGCACGTTCTAAACCAGTGATGAAAGTTCTACTTGCAAGACATAAACTTTTCTACCTAAGTAATCATCGAGGAAGTAAGTCGATATTACAAGTTATATATGTATGTTCGGCCATATAGGTAAGTGCCTACAAGTTATTAAATTGATCTTCTATATTAGATCAATAAGGTAAATATTCCTGTGTTAAATTGTCGAACGAGAAGGATACTAATTGATCTTGTATATTCGGCTTATTACTTATGTTTATGTGATCATGTTGGAATTACTTTGATGCCATGTATTAGAATGAATGAAATGTCAAATGAATTTATAGATATGTGATTATGTTCTCTTGTATATGAAATTACTAAGTGTAAGTATATACTTACTCGTGTATATGTGATCCTATTGAATTAAATGTATCGAAAGTATTAGTAGTTGGAGAAGTGCTATTAATTTATATATGAATTACATGATGAGTTAATAAATTGAAGATTAGAGATAAAATAATTTCAATGGTTGAGTTAAATGAGGTACTTGTATTCGGCATTAGTAGACCAACAAGTGTTAAACTTTAAATTTTATGGTATGATGTATGTTATTAAAAATGATTGAATGAACATTTGATTTAATACATTTGCTTATACTAAGCTAGTAAGCTTACTGTGTGTGTTCATTGTTCTATATTATAGATTTTGATCAAGCTACGGGCTCAGAGGATCGTCGACGAAGTCATCCACACTATCAACCTATTTTGGTACTTTTGATTTTGGACTTTTGAATTAAAGGCATGTATAGGCTAGACTATGTTTTGAGCTATGAATTTGTTCTTTTATATATATAGCCATGCGAAAATGGCTTGAATATGATGCTAGTTTGGTATTTATAAAATCGGTCATATTATAAGTTCATTTGGTAATTATGTTAAATGTTATGTGTGTATAATACTTTAAATTTTATGGCTTGATTGGGAAATAAGGTGAATGGTTTATAATTAGCTTGTTTTGATAATCTTGATGCTTGGTATGACTTGGCTTTGAGTATGGCTATAAACTCACTTAGTAATAGGACATATGATATGTATATATATATTTGATTTGTGTTGGTCGTTTTGATTCAATTGAACTAAAGGCAATGTATGCATATGTATATGCTTGAATGATTTGCAAATTAGGTACTGTTGGGGCATGCAAAAGTAATGAATGAGTTGTATAAATAATTGTGGTTCAATTATGCGCATGCCAACAAATTAAAGTGTGCATTGGTTCGACTGAGTGTTGGGCCTATTTAAATTTGGTATGAGCAATGTACATGTGATTTTATATATGTTTATTTAAATGCCATGATTAATACAATAATTAGTCAATTGAATGAAGTATGTTTTAAATCATCTTTTATATATGCTGTGTGGTATGCATAAATGTTCATAGTATGTTAGGCTTGTGTTTTTTTATTTATTATTATGTTGTATATGACTTAGGTCTAGCATGGTAAGTATGTTTTAAGAAATTAAATGTAACACATATTTACATGCATATGTGATCGTTTTAATTTATTTGTGTTATTACATAAGATTGTTTATTTATGACTTAAGTGATTCACTAAAAGTTGTGGCATAACTAGTAATGCCCCGTAACCCTAATCCGACGATGGATACGGGTTAGGGGTGTTACATTTGATTGGTATCAGAGCTTACGATTTAGTCGATTCTAGGACTACCGTAGCGCGTGTGAGTCTAGCTATACATGCCTTAATTTTATAATATGATAGTGTGGTGACTTCTGACATTTAAATTGTGTTTTATATAGTAAATGGATCCTGATAGAGCCGTAGCTGATGATGTAGAGAGCGTAGCGCCTGATCTCACACGTGGGTCAGCGCCGATAGACTTTCAACCTATCTCGGGTAGCCATGAGGGGGAGGCTAAACAAGCCTTCTACTAGATGATGAATGAATGGTTTACCTAATTTATTCAGACTAATCCGGCTGTACAACAACCTCCACCCCCGAATAATCCAACTCCGATACCTTCAGCACCTCCGATGATAGATTCGATTAGATCTGACAGGCCTCCCGTTGATAAAATTAGAAAATATGGGGCGAAGAATTTAAAGCTAATGATGATGACGACGCAGAACGAGCTGAGATATGGCTGGATAATACTATCTGTGTGCTTGATGAGCTGTCATGTACTCCAGACGAATGCTTGAAGTGTGCTATATCCTTATTGCGGGACACCGCATATCACTGGTGGAATACACTAGTATCGGTGGTTTCGAAAGAAAAAGTGACTTGAGATTTCTTTCAGTCCGAGTTCTGTAAGAAATATATCAGTCATAGATTCATTGATCAGAAACGAAAAGAATTTCTAGAATTGAAACAGGGTCGAATGACCGTGACAAAGTATGGGCGGAAGTTTGTCAAGCTGAGCCGATATGCCCCATTATGTGTAAAAGATTTAAAGATGGTCTGAATGAAGATATTAAGTTGCTAGTCGGCATACTCGAGATTAAAGAGTTTGTGACACTTGTCGAATGAGCTTGCAAAGCCGAAGAGCTCGGAAAAGAGAAAAGAAAGGCTGAAATGGAAGCTAGAGACATTCGAAAAAGATCATCGAGTAAGACCTTTCATTCTGTATCAAAGAAGTTTAAAGATGAATCCAGTCGACATAAGGCTACTTCAGACTTCTCTAGACGAGATCGACCTCCTGTGGGTTCCCGAGCCACTTCGATGGCTAGTGTTGGTAATGTTCAACAGAATTAGGCTGAGTGCAAGCATTGTGGAAAATGGCATTCTGGGAGTTGTAGATTTCGTGATCGGTCCTGCTTTAAATGTGGATCGTCGGATCATTTTATTCGAGAATGCCCGATGCTAGCTGAACAAAATACGGCTCAGAATATAAGACCAAGCAACTAGTCAGCACGAGGCAGACCACCCAGACATTCAGGGAATTTAGGTGGCAGTCAGAGAGGAACAAAGGATACTGCAGTTCGATCAGAGGCTCAAGCATATGCTATTCGTGCTAGAGAGGATGCTTCTTCCCCAGATATTATCACTGGTAGTTTCACTTTTTATGATACTACTATGATTGCATTGATTGATCCTGGTTTGACGCATTCATATGTGTGTGAAACTTTAGTATCCAGTAAGACTCTGCCTGTTGAGTCTACTGAGTTTGTGATTCGTGTATCCAACCCCTTGGGTTGATGTGTTCTAGTTGATAAAGTGTGTAAAAGTTACCCGTTGATGATTCGAGATTCATGCTTCCCAGCTGATTTAATGTTGTTGCATTTCGATGAGTTTGATATAATTTTGGGAATAGACTAGTTAACTTTGCATGATGCGGTTGTTAATTGCAAAAGAAAGACCATTGATTTGAGATGTCAGAACGGTGAAATCATCCGGATTGAATCTAATGATTTGAATGGGTTACTGGCAGTAATATCCTCGATGTTAGCTTGTAAGTATGTGAGAAAAGGGTGTGAAGCTTACTTGGCTTATGTGTTGGATAGCAAAGTGACTGAAAAGCAGATTGAATCCGTACTAGTTGTGTGTGAATACCCAGATATATTTCCTGAAGAATTACTGGGTTTACCACCAGTTCGAGAGATAGAGTTTGATATTGAATTAGTACCAGAGACGACTCCAATTTTTATAGCTCCGTATTGAATGGCACTTACTGAATTGAAAGAGTTGAAAGCACAGTTGCAAGAGTTGACAGATAGGGGTTTTACACGACCGAGTTTCTCTCCTTGGGGTGCACCAGTTCTATTTGTGAAAAAGAAAGATGGGACTATGTGAATGTGTATTGATTATCAGCAGCTGAATAAGGTGACTATAAAGAATAAATATCCGTTGCCTCAGATTGACGACTTGTTTGATCAGTTGAAAGGGGCTTCAGTGTTTTCGAAGATAGATTTGAGATCGGGTTATTATCAGTTGCGAGTCAGAGATTCCGATGTGCCAAAGACTGCTTTTCGAACGAGGTACGAACATTTTGAGTTTTTGGTTATGCCTTTTGGACTTACTAATGCACCTGCTGTTTTTATGGATCTGATGAATCGGATTTTCAGACAGTATTTGGATCGGTTTGTGGTAGTGTTTATAGATAATATTCTGATCTACTCTAGAGATGAAACTGAACATGCCGAGCATTTGAGACTGGTGCGACAAACTTTGCGAGATCAACAGTTGTATGCCAAGTTTAGTAAATGTGAGTTCTGGATGAATGAGGTCAGTTTTTTAGGTCACGTTGTTTCAACGTCAGGTATTCGGGTTGATCCAAATAAAATATCGGCTATACTTGATTAGAGACTACCAAAGAATGTTTCTGAAATTCGAATCTTTCTGGGACTTGCTGGATATTACAGACGATTCGTGAAAGGTTTTTCTATAATAGCTACCCCATTGACAAAGCTATTACAGAAAGATGTCAAGTTTGAATCAACGGAAAAATGTCAGCAAAGTTTCGATCAGTTGAAAGCTCTCTTGACAAAAGCTCCGGTGTTAATTCAGCCTCAATCGGGTAAAGAATTTGTTGTGTATAGTGATGCTTCTTTAAATGGTTTGGGTTGCATTTTAATGCAAGAAGGCAAAGTAGTAGCCTATGCTTCGGGACAGTTGAAGCCACATGAAAGAAATTATCTGACTCATGATTTGGAGCTAGTAGCTATTATATTCGCGTTGAAGATTTGGCATCATTACTTGTTCAGGGAGAAATGTCATGTCTATTCAGATCACAAAAGTGTGAAGTATCTGATGACTCAAAAAGATCTGAACCTGAGACAACGCAGATGGTTAGAGCTATTGAAAGATTACGAGCTAGTGATTGATTATCATCCAGGAAAGGCTAACGTTGTTGCAGATGCTTTAAGTCGGAAGTCATTATTTGCTCTTCGTGCGTTGAACGCACATATGGCTATGTTTGGTGATGGTTCGATAGTAGCCGAGTTAAAAGCAAGACCGTTGTTTATGCAACAAATTTGTGATACTCAGAGAGTTGACAAAGATACGATGGCAAGACGAGTTCAGTGTGAAAATGATGCAGAGTCAGAGTTTCGAATCGATGAAAATGATTGTTTGAACTTCAAAGGCCGAATATGTATTCTGAGGAATGTGGATTTGATTCAGATGATATTGAAGAAGGCTCATAATAGTCGATTGTCGGTACATCCCGGTAGCACGAAAATGTATAATGATTTGAAACAGTTCTATTGGTGGCCTGGTATGAAACAGGATATATCCGAATTTGTCTCGAAGTGCTTAATTTGTCAGCAAGTAAAAGCCGAACATCAGGTGCCTCCTGGGTTACTTCAGCCGATCATGATGCCTGAATGGAAATGGGACAGAATTGCTATGGATTTTGTATCCGGTTTGCCTACGACCCCGAGCAAGAAAGATGCAATTTGGGTTATAGTAGATAGACTAACTAAATCAGCTCACTTCATCCCAGTTCGTACGGACTATTCGCTCGATAAGCTTGCTGAGTTGTATGTATCTCAAATTGTGAGATTACATGGTGTGCCAATTTCCATTGTTTCAGACAGAGACCCGAGATTCATGTCGCGGTTTTAGAAGAAATTGCAAGATGCTTTAGGTACCAAACTGCACTTTAGCACAGCTTTTCACCCGCAGACAGACGGTCAATCTGAACGAACTATTCAGATACTTGAGGATATGTTGAGATGTTGTGTCCTCGAGTTTGAAGGTACGTGGGAACGATACTTACCTTTGATTGAATTTGCTTACAATAATAGATTTCAATCTAGTATCAAAATGGCACCTTACAAAGCTCTATATGGCCGCAAGTGTCGTACACCATTGTATTGGACCGAGCTCAGTGAAAACAAGATACACGGGGTTGATTTGATTAAAGAGACTGAACAGAAAGTGGCCGTAATCAGATATAGTTTGAAAGCTGCATCGGATCGCCAAAAGTCCTACGCTGATTTGAAACGTAAAGACATTGAGTTTCAGGTCAGAGACCGGGTATTTTTGAAAGTTTCTCCGTGGAAGAAAGTACTTCGATTTGGTCGAAAAGGCAAATTAAGTCCGAGATTCATCGGACCGTATGAGATCATCAAACGTATCGAGCCTTTTGCTTATAGATTGAAGTTGCCCTCTGAATTAGAAAAGATATACAACGTATTTCATGTTTCGATGCTCTGTAGATATCGATCAGATCCATCACACGTGATTTCTCCGTCTGAGATTGAAATCTGACCCGATATGACGTACGAGGAGGAACCGATTCGTATTTTAGCTCGTGAAGTGAAAGAGTTGAGAAATAAGAAAATTCCGTTAGTAAAAGTACTATGGAATCGTCATGGAGTAGAAGAGGCTACGTGGGAACCTGAGGATTCAATGAGGCAACAATATCTGACTTTGTTTCACGGTAAGATTTTCGGGGACGAAAATCCCTAAGGGTGGAGAGTTGTATTAGTCCGAATTTGACCCTAATCAGAAAGGTGGTTTCGGGACCACGAATCCGAGTTTAAAAAATATTTTAATATTATTTTCTGTGCTAATTATATATGAATTATAATGTGTGAAAGTTTCGTATGAAAATTTTATTGTTTGTGTGTTTAATTTAACAAAAGGACTTAATCGCGTAAAGTGCAAAAGTTACAAACTATAGTGAAAGGTGCTAATGTGATAGTGGTTTTTTAATATGAGGTACTAAAAGGGCAATTAGCCCATTTTACAAGGTAGTGGACGGTATGTGCCAATAATGTCCTTATTTATATGTTATGTTTATTTTATATTGTAAGGTTAGTTTGGTAATTAAGTAATAACATAATATATGTAATAATAAAACAAAAGAAATGGCCATTATCATCTTTTATTTTTCTTGGCCGAATGTTGAGGAAAGAACAAGGGTTTGGTTTCATTTGATTTTCGGCACCTATCATCTCAAATTCAAGGTTAGTTTGATTTCGGTTCTTGATAATTTTTACGTTTTTGAGATTGTTGCTTCGAATATTAGTTGACCCATGTTAGAATTTTTGAATTTGAGCATGTTTGATATTTGGCCATGGTTAGATGTTTGTGTTTTATGATGTTTGATGGAAAAATATTAAAAGTATGTTAGAAATTAACAAGTTTTGAATTGGAAATTTTGGTGAAATTGAGTATTTAGGGCTAAATTGTAAAAATAAATTTTTGGAAGGTTTCAATTGCAAAATAAATGAAATGTATGCATTTGTAAGGAAGTATGGAATGTTTGGCCCTAAAGAATTGAGTGCAAATTATGTGTATTTTGTGTTTTGTGCAATAGGGACTAAATTATAAAAGTTGTAAATGTCCGGGGTAAAATGGTAATTTGCCTATTTATGTGTTTTGGGACTAAATTGAGATGAAATGTGTTTGAATGAGCTTATTTTAAATATGTTTAGATCAAGAACAAAGAAAATCGGATTTGGATCGGGGAAAAGCAAAAGTTTACGAATAGCCGATCTTCGTCGTCCGTCGATAGCCGATGTAAGTCTTTAAGCAAGTTAATACTGTAAATATTGTTCGTAACCTAGTTATATGCTGAATTTTTGAATTATTGGATTGAAATGAAGACATAGCCGAATGTGATATATTAAATTTAACAATGAAAGGTAGGTAAATTAAATTGAATTCATGAGGTGAAAGTGATATGAATTATGTGTTATATATGTGATTTTGGTAAAATGTAATGTGTACGAGATGGTTGAATAATATCAATTCGGGCTTTGAACCTAGCAGGCCTAGTGCCGGTGAATTATATTAGGCTTAATGCCTAGCAGGCTAAATACCGGTGTTTAAATTTCAGACTTCGGGTCTAGCAGGCCTAGTGCCGATGTGTGATTCAGGCTGACACCTAGCAGGTTCTAAACCGGTGATGAAAGTTCTACTTGCAAGACATAAACTTTTCTACCTAAGTAATCATCGAGGAAGTAAGTCGATATTACAAGTTATATATGTATGTTCGGCCATACAGGTAAGTGCCTACAAGTTATTAAATTGATCTTCTATATTAGATCAATAAGGTAAATAGTCCTGTGTTAAATTGTCGAACGAGAATGATACTAATTGATCTTGTATATTCGGCTTATTACTTATGTTTATGTGATCATGTTGGAATTACTTTGATGCCATGTATTAGAATGAATGAAATGTCAAATGAATTTATAGATATGTGATTATGTTTTCTTGTATATGAAATTACTAAGTGTAAGTATATACTTACTCGTGTATATGTGATCCTATTGAATTAAATGCATCGAAAGTATTAGTAGTTGGAGAAGTGCTATTAATTTATATATGAATTACATGATGAGTTAATAAATTGAAGATTAGAGATAAAATAATTTCAATGGTTGAGTTAAATGAGGTACTTGTATTCGGCATTAGTAGACCACCAAGTGTTAAACTTTAAATTTTATGGTATGATGTATGTTATTGAAATTAAATGATGTATGTTAAACTTTAAACTTTAAATTCTAGCATGGTAAGTATGTTTTAGGAAATTATATGTAATACATATTTACATGCATATGTGGTCGTTTTAATTTATTTGTGTTATTACATAAGATTGTTTATTTATGACTTAAGTGATTGACTAAAAGTTGTGGCATAACTAGTAATGCCCCGTAACCCTAATCCTACGACGGGTACGGGTTAGGGGTGTTACACAGGGAATATGAGTGGTAGTCAGAGAGGAACAATGGTTACAATAGTGAGATCGGAGGCGAGAGCACCTGCTCGAGCCTATGCTATTTGTGCTCGGGAAGAAACGTCTTCTTTTGACATAATTACTGGTACTTTTACTCTTTTCAATACTGATGTGATTGCATTGATAGATTTAGGATCTACTCATTCATATGTGTGTATGAACTCAGTATCTAGTAAGGATCTACATGTTGAGTCTACTGAGTTTGTAATTAGAGTATCGAACCCCTTAGGCAAGTGTGTTCTGGTTGATAAAGTGTGGAAGAACTGTCCGTTGATGTTTTGGGATATTTATTTTCCGGCTAATCCGATGCTGCTACCCTTTGATGAATTCGATATAATTCTGGGTATGAATTGGCTAACCTTGCATCATGCTATTGTGATTTGTAAACGGAAGAGTATTGATTTGAGAAGTCAGAATGGTGAGATAGTTCGAATTGAATTCAGTGATTTAAATGGGCTACCTGTTGTAATATCTTCAATGAAAGCTTTGAATTATGTCAAAAAGGGATGTGAAGCTTATCTTGCATATGTGATAGATACAAAAGTGACAGAAAAGAAAGTTAAATCTGTGCCTGTAGTTTATGAATTGTAACGACCTCAAAAGTATGGATATCGAAAAATGAGTTATCGGGTCTCTATTTTTAGTAAACGGACTCATAAAATATTTATTAAAAAATATTTACAAAGTTAGTTGTGTGTTTAATAAGGTTTTATTTAGGTGAATTTGACTTAATTAGAAGTATTTGAGAAAAAGGATTAAATTGAAAAAGGTGCAAAAGTTGAATTATAGATTAAAAGAAATTATGAAGGACCAAAATGGCAATTATGCCATTTTGCAAAGTTGAGGCGGTGTATTGTGTAAAAAAATCTAAGATTTTTAGTATATTATTATATTATTATATTATTATATATAAAACAAAAAAAAAAAAAGAAGAGAAACATAATAACAAAAGAAACAGAGAACAAGACGAAAGCAGGGAAAGAAAGAAAGAAAGAAAGAAAAAGGAGAAATTGATGATTTAAAGCTTGGATGTTTAATAGGTAAGCTAATTTAGTCCTTTTCTTTTAATTTTGATGCTTTATAAGTTTTAGAACAAAGTTTTGATGAATTTAAGTTGAAGTTTTTGAAGTTTTAGAGTTTTTTAATATAGCATATGATGAATAAAATGATGAATTAGTGGTTTAATTGAAAGAATTTGAAGTTAGAATTGGGTAAAGGATTTAATTGTAAAATAAGCTATAAGAAAACTGTTTTGGACAGCAGCAGTAGAGTAACTTTGAAAAATCACCAAAAATCGTAGAAGTGGAATTAGAAGTTGAATGAGATATGAAATTAAATCTTATTGAGTCTATTTTAATATGAAAGAAACAAGGAAAGCAAAGGAATTCTGTAATTTGAGATATTTATATTTTTGTAAGACTAGTTTAGAGGAATTTCGGGATCCCCTGTTCTGACTTTGGAAAATCATAAAAAATTGGATAAAAATAATTAGGGGCTTAAGTTTATATGTTTAGAATCCTGACTAAGTCTATTTTCAAATGAAATAAATAAGAAGGTCATATGAATTCTGTACGAAGAGTAATTTGATTCGTAGTGAAGAGAGGTCAGAACAGTCAAACAGTAAAACAGGGGAAACTTTAAGAATAATCTGGTATTGATTGGCCATACCAAAAATTCTGGAAAAATTATAGTAAAAAGATATATGAGTCTAGTTTCAAAGAAAATTAACGGTTCTTCATTTGGAGTTCTGTAGCTCGAGAAATAAATAATTTAGTGACTATGACACAAAAGGACAGCTTTGAATAAGTTTATGAGTAAATGATTAAATTGAAATGTGAGCAATAGTAAGAAAGCATGAATTTATCATAAAATACATGTTTATTTTATTAAATAGTACAGGAAATTATTTGATTATTATTAACATATAAATGTTATATGTTTATATGAAATTGAAGAAAAAGAAAAGGAGAGGACCGAATTGAAGGAAAAGGAAAAGAGAAGGTTAAGGAGTGAAGGAAGAAGAATTTATATCACCTCAACCTTTTGTTGTAAGTACTACAAGAATTTTAAATTATTGTTATTTATTTTTTTTTGAAATATTTATGTGAATTATTTAAATATATAAGATTCAAACTTTTAAATGCCCAAGTAGACGAAATTAGAACTACTGGGATATTAGTGGCATGCCATTAAGGAACTTTAGCGCGCTCTCTGATATTAGCACGTTGGTGCTCTCTGATATTAGCACGTTGGTGCTCTCTGATATTAGCACATTGGTGCTCTCTGTTCACTTGTGCATCATAATGCACCTCTCAGATATGTTCCGTATATCCGATGTGTTCTATAAAGTCTACTTTGGGCTAAGAATTGAAACGAGGACAAAGTGAATTACTGATGTGTTAAGGTAAGATTTATACCTTACAAAAGATAAGTTAAATTTTATTAAAGCAAGGCATACATGAAGAAACTTATATGTGAGAAGATATGCAATAATTGATTGAGTTAAAATATTCTGTTATGATTGCTTATTTAATTATTTTTGTAGTGCTTACTAAGCCTTCACGGCTTAACGCGTTTATTTTAACGCGTGAGGTACAAGTAGACAAAAAAGAAGTCCAACTAGAAGATCTCTCATCTCATCACATCTTCAAGGGCTTCAAAAGTAGGTACTATATTTTGTATTAAAATGGCATGTACATATGTAGTTCAAAGGTGTTCCCATGTGATAGGGACTAAAATGTAGATTCTTGAAATTTTATCTATTTTCAGTTATTTGAAGTATTTTGGTATATATGGAATGAATTAATAAACAATAAATATGTTAGCAAAAATGGTTAGTAAGTTAAAATATTATATACAAATGTTTTAATTAGACAAAGATCTCATTATAATTGTTTTGGCACCAAATGTAATAGTCTTATACCGGGTTTGCATAATTGAACCGGGTATAGGGGTATTACATTTATTGGTATCAGAGCCTAGATTTTCTGAATTCTTGGGTCGAGTATAAGTCTATTTGTACATGCCATTTTAATAAATTGATATGATGAGATGAGGTTTAGTTATTTAATTGTGAAATTATGAATATTGTAGAAACTTAAAGATGTCTTCTGAAAGAATAAAAGATACCGATTTTGTGATGTATACTGGAATTTATGAATTTAATAAAATAGAGTTGGTTGTTTCTTAGTATAGAAAGAGGAAATGTTAAAGAAAGAAATGTTTTCCAATTGAAATAATTTCGATAATTCTGAAAGTGATGTTCAAATAATTAAGTAAAATGTTACATATGATGAAACAGAATTGGAAAAGATGTGGATAAATGTCTTATAGTAAGAAATGATAAATGTTATGTTATATGAGTATATACATGAAGCTAAATTATGAGGCCTTATGATCTCTACCCCTTATTGGTACCGTTATATTTATAGTGAAATTGATAAGAATTATAATGATTTAGTTCAAAAGTGTGAAACTGATGAGTTTAAAGAAAGAAAGATGATGACCCAGCTGAGGCTGAAGAATGGTTAGAGAACAGTCAAAGAATATTTAAAGAATTGCAGTATACAAGAGATGAAAAGTTGAAATGTGCAGTATCTTTATTAAAGGGTGAGGCTTACCAATGGTGGAATATTGTTATGAATATCCATTCTGCAGAGAAAATTAATTGAAATTCCTTTGTATCTGAATTTAAAAAGAAATTGTGAGTCAACTTTATCTTGAGAAGAAGAAAAGAGAATTTACGGATTTGAAGCGAACCACATGTCTCATTGTTGAATATGAACGTGAATTTATCGATTTCTTTTACGAAAATTTATTTGGGGATACACAAAGTGCTACTATTAAAGAAAGGAGTCATTTATCAAAAATGGATTTATTCAGATATGGTAACTACAGAAATGGGTTAATCTGAAATTTCTTTCGAATAAGCTTTGTGAGTGAAGTGAATGATATGGACTCATTAATAATTATATATGTTAACGGATTAGTAATGGAATTGCAAAAATATTTGAATACAATTTGCTATAGTCGGGCATCTTACAATGATCTCTTCTGGTATTCTATATGGGTATTCTATATGTTCTTCTATCTTTAGAAGTCTATGCAATCTGTTCGATGTGATTTTCATTGTGTAGAAAATTTAGAATCATAACGTTAAAATGGAAGTTCGCTGATTCCCTGATCGGCATCGCTCTCTATTTTTCTTTGGATTTTCTAATTTGTTCTGTTAGATAGAAGACTTAATGATCGATTCATATGGAGTTATTTTCTATTTCTATCGGTTGATATTCGCACATATATATCGCAAATTTGCATTATCTTTATCACAATCGTTTCTAGTGAGGATAAATGGTATTCTTCTTTTGGTTTTTCTTCGAATATTATCGATTTCTTTATCATTGAATATGGTTTTTAGTCTCGGAAATTCAATATAGCTTCACATCCGGGATTTCATTATGCCACATCCGGGATTTCATTATATTGGTTTTCTTATTATTTTATAGTCCGATCTTATCTATCAAATATGATTCATCCATCTGAAAGGGTATTCATTGATAGAAGGTAAATATATATATTATCATTATAAATCTTGGTTCAATTATGGGAGTTCGTGATATGGATCTTAGATTATAGAAGTTGTATTATTATACTCGTTATTATTATTGGGACTACTCTTGGATTTCTTCTTCTATTTTAAAGTACTATTGAAGTTGAAGTATTGATCCATTTATATTATTGAAATGTTTGATAGAGATCTACGCTTTACTGGTTCACTTTCGATTTTGGGATAACTTATAAGAATGCTATATGAGTGATAGTTGATTAATTTATAAAGTCGAATCGATTGATGGCTTCGAAAGTTACGAGATGTACATTCCGAAATTGTAAGATTTCATAGTATTCTGTATTGATAATTTCGATCGAGATTGCACTCACCTTAGGGTTCTCGAAAGAATTACAGAAATTATTGTGCACTTAACTCGATTTCAAAGACATCATTTCATTCGCAAATTGATGGATAATTCGAGAGAGAGTTGGTTAGATTTAGGAAGATGTACGTGGTGGCCGTGTATGAAACGTGATATTTCGAGTTTGTATCAAGATGTCCGATATGTCAACAGATCAAAGCAGAACATCAGGTACCTTCGGGTTACTTCAACCAATTACTATACCGAAATGGAAATGGGAAAGAATCACTATGGATTTTCTATCGGGTTACCATTATCTCCGAGGAAAAAAAAAAAGATGCTATTTGGGTGATTGTTGACCGATTGACAAAATCAGCGTACTTTATTCCAATACGTATGGATTATTTTTTAGATAAACTGGCTAAACTGTATATATATCTGAGATTTTCAGGCTACATAGAGTGCATGTCTCCATTATATTGGATTCCCCGATTTACGTCTCGTTTCTGGGATAAATTACAAGAAGTTTTGGGTATTCAGTTGTATTTCAGTACTGTGTTTCATCCTCAGACAGATGGCCAATCTGAGCTTGTAATTCAGGTATTGGAAGATATGCTCCGATGTTGTATACTAGAGTTCGAAGGTAATTGAGAGAGGTATCTACCTTTGATTGAATTTGCTTACAATAATAGTTATCACCCAAAGATTAAAATGGCTCCGTATGAAGTTTTGTATGGTAGAAAATGTAGAACACCGTTATATTGGAGAGAGCTCAATGAAAAGAAGATACATGGGGTTGATTTGATCCGGAAACAAAAGAAAAGTAAAGGTGATTCGAATAGATTAAAAGCGACATTCGACAAATGTAAATCAATTGTGGATTTAAAACGTCGGGATATTAAATATTCATTGGTAATAAGGTATTTATCAAGGTGTTTATTTGAAGGAAACTATAAGAATTCAGTGTTTCATCTCTTTTTAAGTAAATTTCGAGGACGAAATTTCAAAAGGGGGAGAATTGTAACGACCTCAAAAGTATGGATATCGAAAAATGAGTTATCGGGTCTCTATTTTTAGTAACGGACTCATAAAATATTTATTAAAAATATTTACAAAGTTAGTTGTGTGTTTAATAAGGTTTTATTTAGGTGAATTTGACTTAATTAGAAGTATTTGAGAAAAAGGATTAAATTGAAAAAGGTGCAAAAGTTGAATTATAGATTAAAAGAAATTATGAAGGACCAAAATGGCAATTATGCCATTTTGCAAAGTTGAGGCGGTGTATTGTGTAAAAAAATCTGAGATTTTTAGTATATTATTATATTATTATATATAAAACAAAAAAAAAAAAGAAGAGAAACATAACAGAAAAGAAACAGAGAACAAGACGAAAGCAGGGGAAAGAAAGAAAGAAAGAAAGAAAAAGGAGAAATTGATGATTTAAAGCTTGGATGTTTAATAGGTAAGCTAATTTAGTCCTTTTCTTTTAATTTTGATGCTTTATAAGTTTTAGAACAAAGTTTTGATGAATTTAAGTTGAAGTTTTTGAAGTTTTAGAGTTTTTTAATATAGCATATGATGAATAAAATGATGAATTAGTGGTTTAATTGAAAGAATTTGAAGTTAGAATTGGGTAAAGGATTTAATTGTAAAATAAGCTATAAGAAAACTGTTTTGGACAGCAGCAGTAGAGTAACTTTGAAAAATCACCAAAAATCGTAGAAGTGGAATTAGAAGTTGAATGAGATATGAAATTAAATCTTATTGAGTCTATTTTCATATGAAAGAAACAAGGAAAGCAAAGGAATTCTGTAATTTGAGATATTTATATTTTTGTAAGACTAGTTTAGAGGAATTTCGGGATCCCCTGTTCTGACTTTGGAAAATCATAAAAATTTGGAGAAAAATAATTAAGGGCTTAAGTTTATATGTTTAGAATCCTGAATAAGTCTATTTTCAAATGAAATAAATAATAAGGTCATATGAATTCTGTACGAAGAGTAATTTGATTCGTAGTGAAGAGAGGTCAGAACAGTCAAACAGTAAAACAGGGGAAACTTTAAGAATAATCTGGTATTGATTGGCCATACCAAAAATTCTGGAAAAATTATAGTAAAAAGATATATGAGTCTAGTTTCAAAGAAAATTAACGGTTCTTCATTTGGAGTTCTGTAGCTCGAGAAATAAATAATTTAGTGACTATGACACAAAAGGACAGCTTTGAATAAGTTTATGAGTAAATGATTAAATTGAAATGTGAGCAATAGTAAGAAAGCATGAATTTATCATAAAATACATGTTTATTTTATTAAATAGTACAGGAAATTATTTGATTATTATTAACATATAAATGTTATATGTTTATATGAAATTGAAGAAAAAGAAAAGGAGAGGACCGAATTGAAGGAAAAGGAAAAGAGAAGGTTAAGGAGTGAAGGAAGAAGAATTTATATCACCTCAACCTTTTGTTGTAAGTACTACAAGAATTTTAAATTATTGTTATTTATCTTTTTTTGAAATATTTATGTGAATTATTTAAATATATAAGATTCAGCTTTAAATGCCCAAGTAGACGAAATTAGAACTACTGGGATATTAGTGGCATGCCATTAAGGAACTTTAGCGCGCTCTCTGATATTAGCACGTTGGTGCTCTCTGATATTAGCATGTTGGTGCTCTCTGATATTAGCACATTGGTGCTCTCTGTTCACTTGTGCATCATAATGCACCTCTGTATATGTTCCGTATATCCGATGTGTTCTATAAAGTCTACTTTGGGCTAAGAATTGAAACGAGGACAAAGTGAATTACTGATGTGTTAAGGTAAGATTTATACCTTACAAAAGATAAGTTAAATTTTATTAAAGCAAGGCATACATGAAGAAACTTATATGTGAGAAGATATGCAATAATTGATTGAGTTAAAATATTCTGTTATGATTGCTTATTTAATTATTTTTGTAGTGCTTACTAAGCCTTCACCGGCTTAACGCGTTTATTTTAACGCGTAGGTACAAGTAGACAAAAAAAGAAGTCCAACTAGAAGATCTCTCATCTCATCACATCCTCAAGGGCTTCAAAAGTAGGTACTATATTTTGTATTAAAATGGCATGTACATATGTAGTTCAAAGGTGTTCCCATGTGATAGGGACTAAAATGTAGATTCTTGAAATTTTATCTATTTTCAGTTATTTGAAGTATTTTGGTATATATGGAATGAATTAATAAACAATAAATATGTTAGCAAAAATGGTTAGTAAGTTAAAATATTATATACAAATGTTTTAATTAGACAGTATCTGGCCATAATTGTTTTGGCACCAAATGTAATAGTCTTATACCGGGTTTGCATAATTGAACCGGGTATAGGGGTATTACATGAATTCCCTGATGTATTTCCTGAAAAACTATCGGGATTACCTCCAATACGAGAAGTCGAGTTTGATATTGATTTAGCGTCAAGGACGACTCCTATTTCAATAGCTACGTATAGAATAGCATCGGCAGAATTGAAAGAGTTGAAGTCTCAGTTGCAAGAGTTGACTAATAGATGATTTGCACGATTGAGTTTTTCTCCCTAGGGTGCACCGGTTTTGTTTGTGAAAAAGAAAGACGGAACAATGATAATGTGCATTGACTATAGACAACTCAACAAGTTGACTATAAAGAATAAATATCATTTGCCACGTATTGATGATTTGTTTGATCAACTGAAATGAACTACAGTGTTTTCTAAGATAGATTTGAGATCGGGTTACTATCAGTTACGAGTTAAAGAATCAGATGTGCTGAAAACTGCTTTTAAAACGAGTTACGGACATTATGAATTTTTAGTTATACCTTTCGGACTAACGAATGCTCCTGCAGTATTTATGAATTTGATGAACCAGATATTCAGACCGTATTTGGATCGATTTGTTGTGGTGTTTATTGACGATATTTTTATTTATTCTTCTGATGAGACGCTACATGTTGAGCATTTGAGAATCGTGTTACAGACTCTGCGTGAGAAGCAATTGTATGCGAAGTTTAGTAAATGTGAGTTCTGGTTGCGTGAGGTTGGTTTTCTGGGACATATAGTGTCAGCTGCGGGAATAAGAGTTGATCCGAGCAAGATTTCAGCAATTCGAGATTGGAAACCTCCGAGAAATGTGTCGGAAGTTCGCAGTTTTCTGGGATTAGCGGGATATTATAGACGATTTGTGAAAGGGTTATCGATGATTGCGACTCCATTGACAAAATTGCTACAGAAAGATGTTAAATTTGAGTGGTCAGAAAAGTGTCAGCAGAGTTTTGAACAGTTGAAAGTATTGTTGACAGAAGCACCAGCGTTAGTCCAACCTGAATCGGGTAAAGAATTCATAGTATACAGTGATGCATCGTTGAATGGTTTAGGCTGTGTGTTGATGCAAGAAGACAAATTTATAGCCTATGCTTCGTAAAAATTAAAGTCATATGAAAAGAACTACTCGACGCACGATCTTGAATTAGCAACTATTGTATTTGCATTGGATTTGGTGTCACTACTTGTTTGGTGAGAAGTGTCACATTTATACTGATCACAAGAGTTTGAACTATTTAATGACTCAAAAAGAATTGAATTTCAGACAGCGGAGATGGTTAGAATTACTAAAAGACTATGAATTAATAATTGATTATCATCCGGGAAAAGCTAATGTTGTTGCTAACGCTTTGAGCCGAAAGTCTTTATTTGCTTTACGAGTAATGAGTGCTCAGAAGATCTGTGTGATGATGATTCGGTTTTGGCTGAGTATAAAATGAGACCTATGTTCATACGCCAAATTTGTGATGCCCAGAAAAGTGATGCTAAGATGATGACAAAACGAGCTCAGTGTGGTTTGAATTTTGATTCCAAATTTCGAGTTGATATTGATGGTTGTTTGAGATTTCAAGATCAGATTTGTATTTCAAGAAATTCAGAGTTGACCCAATTAATTTTGAACGAAGCTCATAATAGTCGTTTGTCTGTTTATCTAGGAAGTACGAAAATGTACAATGATCTGAAATAGTTTTATTGGTGGCATGGTATGAAACGAGATATTTCAGAGTTTGTTTCGAGATGTTAGTTTGTCAGCAAGTCAAAGCTGAACATCAGGTTCCATCTGGTTTGTTACTACCGATAATGATTCCTGAGTGGAAATGGGAAAGAATCACGATGGACTTTGTGACGGGGTTGCCTTTATCTCCGAGAAAGAAATATGCAATCTGAGTGATAGTTGATAGATTAAAAAAATCAGTTCATTTTGTTCTGGTGAGAATAGATTACTCGCTTGATAAGTTAGCTGAATTGTATATTTTGGAGATTGTGAGATTGCACAGAGTACCATTATCTATTGTATCTGACAGAGATCTGAGATTTACTTCGCGATTTTGGAAGAAACTACAAGAGGCCTTAGGTGCAAAGCTGCATTTCAGTACTGCATTTCATCCGCAAACGGATGGTCAATCTGAATGAATCATTCAAATTCTCGAGGATAAGTTGAGATGTTGTATTCTCGAGTTTGAAAGTAGATGGGAAAAGTATTTATCGTTGACTGAATTTGCGTATAATAGTTTTCAATCTAGCATCAAAATGATACCATATGAAGCTTTTTACGGTCGTAAATGCAGAACTCTATTGTATCAGACTGAGCTTAGTGAGAATAAGATTCACGGGGTTGATTTGATTAAAGAGACTGAACAGAAAGTGAAAGTTATCCGTGATATTTTGAAAGCGGCGCCAGATTGTCAAAAGTCTTATGCGGACTTGAAACGAAAAGATATTGAATTTGAGATAGGTGATTAAGTGTTTTTGAAAGTGTCTCCGTGAAGAATTGTTTCTGCAGGAAAGGCAAACTGAGTCCGAGGTTCATCGGGTCGTATGAGATTATTGAACATATTGGACCAGTTGCTTATAGATTGTTATTGCCACTTGAGCTAGAGAAGATTCATAATGTGTTTCACGTATTGATTCTTAGACGATACAAAGCCGATCCAACACATGTGATTACCCCTACTGAGGTTGAGATTTAGTTAGATTTACCATATAATGAAGAACCGATTCGAATTCTAGCACGTGAGATCAAAGAGTTGAGAAATAAGAAAATTTATTTAGTGAAAGTATTATGGCACAAACACTGAGTTGAAGAGGTTACGTGGGAGCCTGAAGATGTTATGAGAGAGCAATATCAGAATCTATTCACTGGTAAGATTTTTGGGGACGAAATTCCCTAAGGGGGGAGAGTTGTAACAGCCCGATTTAGACTCTAGTCAGAATAGTGGTTTCGAGACCACAAATCTGAGGTCAGAAAAATATTTTAATATTATTTTCTGTGTTTACAGTATGTGATTGAGCATGTGTGAAAATTCTGAGTGAAAATTTTATCGTTTGTGTGCCGAACTGTGAAAAAGGACTTAATTGCATAAAATGCAAAAGCTGTGTGCTGATTGTTAAAGTGCTTATTTGGCATGACTTTTTAAGTAAGAAGTCCTTATGTTGTAATTAGACCTTTGATAGTGGAGATGGACATAAATGGCCATTAAATGAATGAAGTTATAATGTTTTAATTAAGGGTAAAATGGTAAATGGCATATTAATGTTATTATAATTAAAACAAAAGAAATTAAAGGCCATTTCTCATCATCTTTGGCCGAAAATAGCAAGGAAAGAAAAGAAAAAGATTAAGCTAGGGTTCGACACTTGCATAGCTCAATCAAGGTATGTTTTGAGCTCGGTTTTTAGTGATTTCTACGTTTTTGTTATCGTTGCTTAGCGTACTATCAAGCCCATATTTTAATTTTAGAATTTGATGATGATTTTGAGATGTGCCATTAATGAATATGTGAGCTTTTTGTTGCTAATTAGTGAAATATGAAAGTTTAATGTTGGGTTAACATAGTTTGTCTTTGAATTTTTGATGAATTTGATTATTTTGGGCTAAATTGAGAATAGTGTAAATTCAAGGATTAAAATGCAAAATAAATGAAATATGTGGGTTTGTATGAACATGAGGAAAATTCGGCCTAAGCATGGTAGGATGAAATTGTGTGTATTTTGTGCTTTTATGAAATAGGGACTAAAATGTCAAAGTGTGCAAATATGAGGGCTATTTTGTAAAATGTCCTAAATATGTGTTGTTGGATAAAATTGAATGATTTGGTGAATGAATGAGCTAAATTTGAATATGTATAGATCAAGAAAGGAGAGATTTGGATCGAGATCGAGGCAAGAATAAAGTGCTCGATTGATCGACTTGAATCGTGTTTTTACGTCCGAGGTAAGTTCGTGTATAATATGAATTGTTTAAATCATATTTATGTGTTATGAAATGATTGAATATGTGGTTGATGAAATAGTAATGTTATATGTGGATTTGAGAGATGTGGCACTAGGTGTGCGTAAATAGAATTAATACAGTGGTAAACAACACTGTGTGTGCGAAATAATGAAAGCATCGACTATATTGATTGGCTTTGTGTGTGCGATACCGAGTTAAATTCAGTTTAATGCAAAGGCACTAAGTGTGCGATGATATTAAAGCTTCGGCTAAGGAATTGGCACTAAGTGTACGAGTGAATCGAATGATTAATGAAGATTGAACGAAATGTGCTATTGAGCATTGAGTGGAAAAAGTGATCGTTAACTAAGTGTTGGCACAGGTGTGTACGGAACCTATATGGTTGATGATACATATATGGATAAATGGATGATTATGTAAGTAATGATTATGAATGAGATTGTACATCTTTGTGAATTGAATCATGTGATAGTTTATCTCTATATTGAATTCGAATGATTAAGTTAAAGATATTATATGACGAAATTACTAAGTTTTTAAAGCTTACTGTGTGAAGTGTTTCTCTGTTTTACAGTGTCTTTAAAGCTAGCTCGGATCCGGGGATCGTCAGCGACTCAATCACACTATCGGCTATCTATTTTGGTACTTTTGGAAGTTGTATATATTTGGTATATGGCATGTATAGGCTAATGAATATGTTTTGAAGCGTATAAATTTTGCCATGTGATATGGCTTGATAGTTTAATGATTTTGGTATATGCTTTGGTATGTGTAAAGAATGGTTAATGTGTGTATGTGAGTTATATGTGAACGATCATTTTAGCTTAAATTAGTAAAATAAAAAAGGTATGTTTCATGTTTATATTTGGTAATGATTGAATGATGAATGGATTATATGATTTGGGTGTGAGATTGATACTTTGAATAGGTATGCTTGAGTTAGAATTGAGTATGGAAATAAATGATATAGTTGAGGGTTCATTGGTGCATATATTGGTATGTTTTGGATGCCATTTGGGGTATGAAATTATATGGATGGATGCTTGTAGGTATGACCCAAAGTGTGAGTGGCAAATTGGCATTGCAAATGACCTATATTTGCCCACACGGTTGAGCACACTGGCATGTGGCTCGACCGTGTCTCTTAAGTTTTCAAATTGAAACAAGTCAGACTTGCACACGGGCTGAACATACGGGTGTGTGACTGGCCGTGTGAAATAAGTCAGTGTCGACCACGGGTGAAGCACACGGGTGTGTCTTCGGTCATGTGGACAAGTGAGCATGTATGCCCTGTTTTGCCACGGCTTGGAACATGGGTGTGTCTGAGGCCGTGTGAGGCACACGCCTTTCCACACGGGCGTGTGACCTCTGTAACTTTGAAAAATGTTTAATTTTCAAAAAAATTTGTATGTGCTTGGTTTAGTCCCGACCCCTTTCTAATGCATGTTTAAGGTCCCGTAGACCTATTTAAGGGACTTTATGAATATGAATTGTTAAGTTAAGATGTGAAATGATTATAAATGTTCTGAAATGTTTGGTAATGCCTCTTAACCCTATTCCTGCGATGGTTACGGGTTAGGGGTGTTACAACTGCTTTCGTCGGCCAAATTAGCACCAGCTACATCTTCCTCGTTACTCTCAGAAGCTCTTTTATTTTGCAGTTTATAACAATCTGCTTTGACGTGACCTAACTTTTTACAATAGCAACACCTTTTGTCTCGTTTCTTTGATGCTACCAAAACGGAAGCTTGCTTACACCTTGGTATCCAAAACAAACTCATTGTCGAGTTTATCTCTACTCAACAAATGACCCTTCACATCTTCAAACGAGAGTTTGTCTCTGCCATAAATCAGGGTCTCGTTGAAAGACTTGTATGAAGGTGGTAAAGAGCACAATAATAGCATAGCTTGATCTTCATCGTCAATATGAACCTCAACATTCTTTAAATCATTTAAAGGAGTAATGAATTGACTAATGTGATCTCTAAGAAGCTCACATTCATTCATGCGAAACGTAAATAGACATTGTTTCAACATTAAATGGTTAGCCAGAGACTTAGTCGCATAAAGAGTTTCTAACATTTTCCACAAGACGGATGAGGTTTTCACCATCAATACCTCCTGCAATACCATATTCGTGAGGCACAACTAGATTGCAGACAAGGCCTTTTCACCAAGCTCTTCCCATTCTGTTTGATTTAGATTCTCAGGCTTTTTCCCGGTGACAACCTTTTTTCAAGCCGATTTGAACTAAAATTGCCATCATCTGAACTTGCCACAAATTGAAATTTGTCTCACCATCGAACTTCTCAATTTCAAACATTGTTGCTGCCATCTCTGAATGGGTTGATCTATGAAAATTGAACTAGCTCATCGACCCGGTTAAGCAACAAGTAAAAAAATAGTGGAATAAATTGAGAAATTGAAAACACAAATTTAACGTGGAAAATTCCCTCCAAAGAGGATAAAAAATCACGGGCAAAGATAATTTTACTATAATGGCAAAAGAATGAAGAGTACAAAAGATGGAGATAAAAACTAAACCTCGAAAACCCGAAAATAAAGAACCCTCAAAACGTAAACACAAAATTCTCTAAATGTGTTATGAGTTCTAATCTCTAATGGGTGTATTTTCTAATGTTGTAAAAGAGCATATTTATAGGCTAAATTCATAGGAAAAATAATAATAAAATAATCTAGAATAATCAGAATTTAATTGAAACAAATAAATAGAGTTTAACTAGAAGATTATTTCTCAAATTTGATTGAAATAAGAGTCATACTTAACACTTATATATGTCTCAATAATAACTTAACACATTATATTTCTTGTTTAAATTCAAATTTTATCTGTACTTATTGCAATGTCAAACAAAGTTGATGAATATTGTAATAATTGTTTTTAATTTTTAATTTTTAAAATGGATAGAAACTAAATTATTTAATTTATTTATTTAATATTTACATCACAATATTTTATATTATTATAACTTTATTTTTTCTAAGTTTTATTTTGGCGAGCTTAAGAAACAACAATCAACTTGTATATCCAAGTTTAGGATAAACGCCTACAATGGCAGTAACACCTTTGGCAAGCTTAAGGAACAACAACCAACTTGTATACTGTAATAAAGTGGAAAGACCTCGGAAAAACAAAAGGATTTGAATCGAACAGAAAAGTAACAAGGAAATAATAGTACACTAAGTATTTGAGTAAATACTCTCAAAACATTTTCTTTTTAACTCAAGAATGAGGTGATTACAAATGAAGAGGAAGGCTCTATTTATAGTTGAGCTCCTCTGGATCCAATGGTACAGGTTGAATTACATTAATGGAGGAGACTAATGCCTATCTACAATATGAGAGTCCTAAATGATTTAAACTCTATACATCTTTATCTTTTAGGGTTTACAATAATTATCCTAGTAGAAATACAATTTACTAAGTGTTTACATTTTAACCAGAATATAAGTAGATGGACCTTAAATGTCTTCCCAGCAATGGGTCAATCTTGTCAGACCGAATGACTCCAAGAGAATATAAAAGGCCAGAAATATGTACATTAATTGTATGCTCTTTTGTGCAACCCATGATACTAGGGTTTTATTAATTTCTTTAGTGTAGACATTTGTCCTTAACTTGGACAATCCATTGCTCCCAAGTTTGCTCATGAAAGATACAATGTCTTTGTCAGTGGTAGTAGGGCTAAGGAAGAAGATGAAGGGAGAATGGAGAGGAAAAGAAAAGAAAGAAGAGGAATATAGAAAATAAATGTAAAATAATTTTTTTAACGTTAATTAGTTAAAAGAAAAAGGAAAAAATTGAAAAGAAGGGAAAGAGTAAACGAGAAAAAAGAACAAATTAAAGAAAGGAAAAAAAAAGAAAAAAAAGAGAGGAAGGTCTAAAAATGTCTTAAAGTTTAACAATTTTTAAATATTTTTAATTTTTTTGAAGTGTAATAAGTGCAATATAATTACAAATAAGTTTGAGTAACCATAAATATCAAACTATTAAAAACGGACTATTTGAGTAACTATAATCAGACTAAGAATTGATAAAGTTCAAGCTAAAGCCAACAATTAAGACTAACTAGACTAAAGCTAGGTCTAAGAGAATAAACAAAAAAGGAAAATAAAAAATATGTGTTTTAAAATATATGTTTATATTTTATATTTTATAAAAAATATATATTATAAATTTTGAATATTCTAAAAATTTTAAAAGTTTTTGAAATTTCAAAATTAAGATCAATTGAAAGAATATGTAAATATTAAAAGTTAAATTTGTTAAATTTTTTTAAAATTAGGACTAGATTAACAAAATGTGCAAACATTGTGAGCTAAACTTATATTATACCATGTCACATTAACCGTAAAGTAATTAAAATATAAAATTGAGTTAATGGGAGTAATTAAATTAACAAAAAAAAAAACCAATAACCTAAATGGGGACATAATAAAACTTGAATGATTATCTGAAAAAATTATTTTTAATTTTTATATGATATAAATTATAATCAGAGTCTGTTGATATAAAATCAAGTTGAAGCGTTAAATATTAAAACCAAATTAAAACCATATTTTAAATGATGTTAATTTTCCTATTCCAAAACTACTTTTCCAACTTAATAATTTTTCTCAAGTCCTTTCAAATATCATATATCCAACTTCAAATTTACAATTAACCTAACCCACAGATTTACTCCAACAGGACAATAAATTCCTAATGAGATTCCTTTGATCTTGTCCACGTCTGTGGTGGTCATATACTTCTTGTCAGCACTCTCCATTATCCTCTCAGCGACTTTGCCCCGACATTACCACACTCTGCATGTGATTGAATAGTGTGATCCACCTCCTCAATATCTCTACTATTCTACTACCATCAATTCTATGCACTTCAACATTCTTACATATTTTGACAATCCTTAGAATTAAAGAAATGATTATGAATGGGTGTGGATGCAAGTGGCATAAATAAATTGACATGATGAGTAACATTTTTTTTACATTCAATGCTCCAAACTTACATTAAAATCCAACAAAATCACAAACTTACATTTCTTCAAACGTAAAATGGCATTAACAATTCTAACGCACTCTCTCCTTTGGAGAGGGCTACAATAACTTCAATCAAACACTTGCAACTACTGAAGAAAAAAGAAAAGAAAGAGGCCTTGGATGCTGTCCAATGTTACCTGTGCTTAACAAGGGAGCAAGGAATAGTTTTGGTATTTACCACGGGGGAACTAGAGAGCCTTTTTGACAGTAGAAAAACTGGGTCTTCGTTCCCTCATAGTCATGGACCAATTATTGTTACTTTGAAGGGTTAAAACTTAGAGGAAGTTAAGGCGAGAGGTGTAAGTGGCTTTTGGCGACCAATTCCTTGGGATCACATCCCTTGCAGACAATGTTCTTCCAGTTGATAATGTTGTTAGTTTCACTGAGAATGGTCCTTTCAAGGGCCCCCTATTTACGCACCAATTTGCTCCCCATAGATGATTCATCTCTATCCATTCATTAGAATTTGCCTGCCATTTGTCAATATATCTATTACGGGCCATTTTGGATACGTTAGAAGATAATACTTTTATATAAATATGAATATGTATAGAAAAATACTTAAAAATTGAAGCATGCACATGCTAATGTAATGTCATGACATTCAAATCATTCCTTTAGAAGATGCTGTAGGGAGAGGGATGCGACTTTTGAGTGTTGCCTGGCCCATATATCACATGCACACACTCTTAACATTCAAGAAATTCGGATTGAAGAAGAAGAACCAATTCAAGCGCTTTTCAGCACTTTGCACGTTGGCTCCATTAGCCAAAATCATACGCCCTTCTGCTTTTGCCTTTACATGGAAGTGACCAATTCCATTTAGATTTTATATAATCAAAATATTCATGGAAAAAGAGAATATCACTTACTTCTCTTATATGCATTGATCCGATATCTCCATCTCCATCCTCATATTCCACTAGAAGAGATAGCCAATTATCATTTGAGCCACTATTAACATGGAATGCAATATTCTTCCCGCGATATTTACATGGGGTCCTACAATTAATTATTCACTTTAGAATTTCCAAACTAGACGTTAAAGACTCGTAAAAACATTGTGATAAAAAGAGCAAAATATATAAATGTTTTTTATCGGAACTCAGCATCGGCTATCGACAAGGACATAAACAAACACATACCTTCTGTACACGACAGGGAGTTCGCCTCGGTTCCTGAGCTCTGTATTCCGGCCGTGTACAGCCATATGGCCAAAGGCCGCACCACTTAGGTCGAAGTGGGGGCGACCAACATTAGCGCCGTAATTTCCAGGGCTCTCGTCAGTTATAATAATGGTCACCGCCCTCCTTGAGCATATGCTCTTGTCCAGACACCTAACTTTGTAGCAAGCTCCACACCCTTCCCCTTTCTTGAACAGCATTGAGCTCACCGCTCCCACTCTGGCCCTAAACGGCTTCACGTCTACTAACGATCCGTACCCACATGCCCCCCCTGCCGCAATATAAAAAATACCACACATAATTCAGCACTACAGAAACCCTCTTACAAAACTCAAATTAACACTTTAAAACCGTTGAACATTTTAGGCAGTAGAGAAGAAACTGTTGGGGCACTTACCGTCGCTACCATCGCCTTCAGGACTGCCGTACCAAGTGGCGACGGCACGATGCCAATGTAGGTCAGAAACTTCCTGTGCGAAGGGGACATTACCAGCAACCTTTAAGCACTCCAACAACAACAGGCAACACAATGTAACAAACCCAGTGAATCCACAGCGGCGCTGCATTGTGTTCAATGTCGGCGCCACCATTTGTTCTGGAAGGTGTGTAATTAGCAATAAAAGTGAAGGAATATTAGCTAGCAAAAATGCAGGTGATATATATATAGTTAGCTAGTTCTGCCGACAGTTTTATTTGCATTTGATGTTGAAAGACTAAAGGCAGTGGTGTTCAGATCTCCATGCATCTATGACAAGTATATATAGATAAACGCACATGTGAAAACTTAGGGTTAATATACTATTTATCCTATATTTGACTTAAATATTCAATTTGGTATCTAAATTTTTTTATCCCAATTGAGTTTTTTTTCAAATTGGTACTTATGTTTTTCTTTATCTCATAGAAATACCCAAATTTAACTTCAATATTAAGATTGGTGCCTACATTCATATAATAATAGAATTGTATGATAAAGTCTCGATGTGTTGTGTAAATTTATACATGGACAATCTTAAATTTAGAGTAACCATCAATAAACTAAAAGTAACTGATTTAAAACTCCCATACGTGAGAAGACTCAAAAAGTTATGCATATAATTATGTATAGTAGATCTTGAATTTGGATACTCAAAACTTAGGACTTCTACTTTTGCCAATTGAGTCAAAAACCTCATTGGCATTATTTATATTTTTTAGATTAGATTTAAAAATTAATTAACAATAATTACCAATTGAAAAACTATTTATATTTGAAGACTTTACTAATTTAAATGTAAAAACAATTTATAAAATCATATGTTTAACATGACACTATTGTTTAATAATGAATTGATATACTTGTTAATTTCATATTGTAGCAACTCGTAATATGTTCCAAAAAAAACCCAATTATTTAAGGAAATTTTTAAAAGTTTTATTTAAACACTAAATTATAATTGAGAGCCAAAATCATAATAATTGTTTGAGTACAAGCTGTTGGATATTATAATATAAAACCTTGATGTTATCAATTTCAACATTTGCTTGAGAAGATTTTTAATTTTAACATTATATAGGACTTCAAAAGATTGCTCTTAATCAAAGAAAATGTGAAAATTACATTGAGATCACCCCTAAAAATAACATCCATAATAAACTTTATTTATTATTTATAGCTATAAATGTTAGTTTTTTTTTGGACTCGACGTACTCTTATTTATATTGAAAATATACTATTTTCAGGCTAGTCAAAAAATTTTAAAGTAACAAAAGTAAAATTATATTTTAAACCTTTTAAAAATAATAAAAAATTGATTTAATTTTTAAAAATTATAAAAATATAGACTATCAAAATAGTGAAATTATATTTTTACTATCATAAAAATTATAATTTAATTTTAACTCCTACGTACTTTTCTAGATCTGATGAAAGAAATAAGAAAATAAAATGTAAGTAGATGAAAAATGTTTGAAGAAAATTATTAATAATATGTGTGTGAATATGGATCCACTAGTTTTGGATTTAGTTACATAGGTGACATTATATGAGTAGTGTGGAATGAGGTCCACTGACCGTTAGGCGTTAATTAGCGTTGGAAATCTGCCGTTAATAATATTGTTGTTGTTCTTTATTTGGAAGGAGCATATGATTGAAGGTTTGTCGTTACGGAATTATTGGTGCTTTTGGAACGATGTCGTGTCGGCAATTCAACATGTGCTAGCGAAATTCTTTGAATTGTTTCTCTTTTTCTAAAATAAAATTATTGAATTATTGGTGGCCCTATCAATATTTTTTAAAAAAAAGAAAAAAAGAAAAGAGTCTACGGTTTGTGCTGTAATGCCTTATCTGTTCCGCAATTGGACCACTGAACTAATATCATAGTGTGATTGACCATAAATTTTTCATATTTATTTTTAATACAAAATTAATGTCATGGGATATTATAATAATAACTTGTGTATATGTCCATGTACATAACTTTTGTGAGATCAAGATATGAGACCATCTGCCAATCTCATTAACTTTTAACTAAGCTTTATATTTAATTAAATAATGTTAGGTAAATGAAGGATTTGTAATACTTAATCCAATTTTTTTTATATAATAATAAATTTAACACATACTTTTATAAAAATTAATAAAATATTCAACAAATTTAAAAAAAAAAAAAAGGAAAGAGAAAACGTAAGTGGGATTAAAAGTTTAATTAAAGAGTTGGGTATGAATGGTTGATAATGGTGACTCCACTTGTAAATATGAGTGGAATAAGCAACATTTTAATTGTTGGAAAAAGAAAAGCAGGTTCCAATCAGAAATGAAAATTTTGATATAATTAAAAAGGAAAAAGTTATGATCGTTTTTCCGTTGGGTGTTTGGTGGGTGATCAAAGTCCCAACGATTCTGGGAGACAAAAGATCTACACAAATCTCAAGAACTCCCCAAATGAATATCTCATCAAATTTGGATCTAATTTTTCAACGCAATTGTTGTTTTCTTTATTAAAGCATTAGTAGAATTATTGCTGACTAAATGCAATTTGCATATCCAAATATTAAAAAGAGAAGACGTTAATGCTCTCAATACGATATATATGAATATTAATTAATTAAATGAAATACAGATTAATTCAATAAAAGTGTAATTATTAATATAGTAATTATATTTTTTGTAATTAGAATTACAAAGAATTATAATTTCTTGGCTGACTTAGTGTAATTACATTATAATTTTCTAATTTATGTTTAGTAGTACAAATTGAAATTATATAGTTATATAATTTATATTTTTAAAAAATATTAATTACTATAAAAAATATTAGCACGATTACTAATAATACAATTACTAATAAAAATAATAAGAAAAATAAACATCATAAGCAATTTTATCTATTTGTACTAGTTTGTGGGTTATTCTATTTTTAATATCTACCATAACTTCTTTTCCATCAAATGTTGGTCCTTGACCGAGCTCATCATCATCATCTAAATCTATATCTTTAAAATTATTGATTTCTCTTTCTTCTATGTACTCTTCGAAGTTTGGATCATCCCAAATCCACCTCTGAATGAAGCTATGAAATGTGCAACATGCTAGTACAATCCAACATTTTTTATACAAACTAAGGTGATATTGTTAATACGAGAAATATTTTTTAGAACAACAAATGTTCTCTTAACCACATTTCGAAGCCTTGAATGTCTCAAATTAAAGAGTTTGCGAACTGTTTGGTGCTTGCGTGTTTGGCTCCATTCTCTCAATTGGTATCATACTCACGATATGGTGCAAGAAAACTTTTTGTATTTGCATACTTAACATCTATCATATAATATTTTAGTTCATAATGCAAATAGCCTACAGTTTTAATCATAAAAACTTATATAAACTTGGAGAAATAATTATGCTAGGTTATAAAATTTAAGTAAAAAAGATATGAAATTTATAATATATAAATTTTTTATAAATAAAAAAAGTTTTTATAAAGTATCCAATAATTTCTATAGCACTTCTTATAAATAAGATAATTTTTTGCCATAACTTTTGAAAATTATTATTTTAAAAATAAATTATGATAAAAAAAGTTATAACATTTTTTTTATAAATAAGCATAATATTTTTATAATATATAGCATGGACATATAAATAAGTAATGTCCATTCTTTTGGCCATAAATTTTTATAAATAAATAAATTATAATAATTTTATAACATGTAAAATTTCTTTTATAGTAACTTTAAAAAAATATGATTTTAATAATATATATTTTTGCTATAACTTAATATATATATTAGTTTTATAATGTAATTTTTTAGAATTTATAATATAATAATTTTTTGGCAATAACCATGTGAAACATTCATACATGTTCATGCTTATAATATAAAAATTTATAACTTAAAATTGTATAAAAATATTTTTGTAAAATTAAAATTTAGCTGTAATTACATGCATAATTACTCCAAATCTCACCCTCCTCCTAAGAATTGGAAAGTATAATTAGAGTGCTTCAATTACATCCAATTCAATGGGATTCATCAATTATAATAGTTACCTAAACATGTTACCCCTATATAATTACAAAAAAAATTACACTCAAATCCAATTACTAGGTGATTTTCTAAACACTACTTAAAAAGAAAGAGAAAAAAAATGTTATTAAATCCTCTCAAAAAAAGAGCACATGAAATTGGTACAATATGGCGCTATTAACGCCCATATTCTGCTATCTTCACTCCTCCATCATGGTTTCTCTTACTTGTCATAGTGCATGCAATAAAAAAGTGGGTGTTGATGGTTCCTTTTCTCCGCCCCCCCTCTTATAGGATTACTCATCATATTTATAAGGCATGGTTCTTTGATGGAACGTGCTAGGGGATAACTAAGTGCCATGCATGAGGATATGTTATCCCCCCTTGACCTGACATGTATTCTTTGAGGGGTTTCTCGAAGAGGTATCCTTGTAGGTGTATGGACAGGGAGGTGGCAAGCTAGATAGTGGCTGACTGATAAGTTGGGGAGTGGTGATCTAGCAAAGGTGGAGAGCTAATGGAGGTGGCGAGTTAGATGACATCCCTTCCTTGATCAGGTTGGATTCCAAATCACTCGGGTGGATCGGATTTCAAGTTTGTGAGGTGTTATATAACAATTTGTTGCCCACTTTATCGAAGAGGAGTTACAAAGTGACTCTTCTAAGATAGTTTTACTTTCCTTACTCGTGTAATTGAGGGCTTGTTACGTAAGTTTTAATTGAAACTTATTGAGCAAACTTTGTTGTGTAACAGTCCGATTTTGGGCCTAGTCGGAACAATGGTTTCGGGATCACAAATCTGACGAGGAAAAATTTATTTTTATTATACTTTTATGGTCTACAATTTCACAAAGTGATTTCGTGAAAATTTTGTTCAAAAATTTCGATGTTTGGGCATTCAATTTAGTCAAAAGTACTAAATTGTAAAAAGTGCAAAAGTTGAGTTCTACATGTTAGAGGTGTCCAATTGTTATGAAATTTTAAATGTGAGGTCATTAAATGATAATTAGGCCATTGGTTAATTTTTTGGAAAAAATAGACATGAAATAGGTGAAATAGAATATTTTTAAGTTAGGGGCATTTTGGTCATTTAGTAATTAAAATTAATTAAAATTAAAATTAAAAGCCAAATTTTGTCCATCTTTAACCCCATGGCCAAATTTCACAAGGGGAAACCATGGCTAGGGTTTTTCAAGCTTACAAGCTCGATTGTAAGTCCGTTCTAGCCTCGTTTTTAATGATTTTTACGTTTTTGAAATCCTTGTAACAAGATCTATCTATTTCTACCACTAATTTGAGATATGGTTAAAGTCTAGGGTTTTGACCCATGATGAATATGTGTGTATTTTTGTGTTTAATGGTATAAAATGCATGTTTATGGTTAGAGAAACGACTTTTACTAAGTGATTTTTGGTAAAAATGCCTAAAAGGACTAATTTGTAAAAGTTATGAAATTTGTCATAAAAGTGTGAATTAGTGGAAATTGTGGGCTGCTATAGTTATGAAAATGGTTTGGCTAGGTTTAAAATACAAGGAAATTAAATAAAAATCATTTTATGAGCCTATAGGCAAAAGTGTAAATATGATAAAGTTTAGGGGCAAAAATATAAATTTTCCAAAATGTGAATTTAGTATAATTTGAGTAGCAGGATGAATAAATGAGTTAAATGTGTTGTTATAGATCAAGGAAAACGAGATTCGGACTTAGAACGAGGGAAAAACAAAGAATATGACGAATAAGTCATTTTCACCAATTGTTCTACTGAGGTAAGTTTGTATGTAAATAATATATCGTTTTATTTATATTTAATATTTTTTTATATTATATGAGATATGGTTGAATATGGAGTAATTATTTGATGTAAATTATGAATTGTGATTGATTATGGATGAATTGGTAAAATATTGAAAAGTGAGAATTCCCGGTTGAACCTTCGGAATAGAAAAGATACGAATGAGGTAGCTAGGTCACATGTGTGGTACTAAGTGTAGGTCACTATGTGTACAAGAGAGCTACGAGATGGTTTTAGGTCACGTGTGTAGTACTAAGTGCAGGCTACTACGTGTACCAGATGGATAGGTCGCATATGTAGTACTAAGTGCAGGCTACTATGCGTACCCAATAGCTTCGATCACATGTGTGGTACTAAGTGCAGGCCACTATGTGTAAGTGATGGTTTTGGCCACATGTGTAGTTCTAAGTGCAGGTTACTATGTGCACCAGATAGCTTCGGCTACAAGGGTGGTACTATGTGCAGGCCACCGTGTATCTGTTATTATTCCGATGAGTTCAACGAGAAATTGACTAAGTGAAAATACATGTGATCATGTAACGACTAAGTGTTATTGAATATGACTATGAGATGAATAAGTGCAGGTATAAGTGTGAAAATTTATGAACAATGTGCTCGATATTTGATCAAACATTCGATAAGAAGAAATGGAGTAAGTGAAATTATGAAAGAGTAAATTTAGCAACAAAACAGTTCTGGACAACAGCAGTTTCGTGGCTTTGAAAAATCACCAAAAATGGTGGAAATCAAATTAGAGGTTGAATAAGATATTAAATTAAATCTGAATGAGTCTATTTTCACATAAAAGAAACGATGTAAACAAAAGAATTTCATATTTTGTGATATTCGAATATTAGTGAGACAGGGTCAGAATGATGTCAGAATCCCCTGTTCCAACTTTGGAAAATCACTTAAAATTGTATAAAACTAATTATGGTTTATAATTTATATGCTTAAATTACTTAATGAGCTACCTTCAATATAAACAAACGGGAACATCATCCGAATCCCGTATGAAGAGATAATTAATTTTTAGTGAATAAGGATCGAAACTATCAGACAATAGAACAGGGGAGATTTTAAAGAATAGACTATACTTATTGGCTAAACCAAAAATTCTTAAAATTTTATGGTAAGAAGATATGTAAGTCTAGTTTCATAGAGAATTATCAGATCTTAATTTTGAGTTTTTTAGCTCAGTATATAAATAATTTGGTGAATGTGACTCGAGTAGATAGCTTGAGATGAACATGAATAAATAGTGGAACTATGTGCAATTATGATTGTATTATCTTGAGAACATATTGTGAAGATTTATAAAAGTCTGTTAATAAATCACTTATTATTTACATACTTACTTACTAAGCTATAATGCTTACCGCCCTTCCCTTCTTTTTTCCTGTAGTGTTACAGACGCTAGCTCGAGTTGGAGGTCGTCGGAGATTCTATCACACTAACAAGTTATTGATTGGTATTGTATCAACAATCTTCAAGTATTTTTTAAGTCTATGGCATGTATAGGGACTTGATTATGTGTATATGTTATTATGAGTTGGCCTAGAATGTTGGTCTATGCTATTTGATGGTTATTGTTGTATAAGGTCATTTAATGTGGCCAATATTTGTTATGTTATAAGTCTATAATGATGCATCTCAAGGATGTGTATGCTTGCATGTGAATGGTTAAGTGTGTGTGTGTGTGTGATTATGCATGATGAATGTGGTTTGTAAATGTTATGTGGATGTCTTAGTGTGGATGTTTGAATGCTTAATAATACCATGTTGTGTGATGATAAATTTGTATAAATTATAAGTGTTTTAGGGTGGCAAAGGGCTTGGTAAATAGCCTTACTTGTAGCAACACGGGCAGCCACACGGCCATGTGCCCAGGGTGTGTGAAGTCTGCACTTGGTTTTCAAAAATTCAAAACGCCACACGGCCTAACACACGAGCGTGTATCTCGGCTGTGTAAAGGACATGGCCTTGGACACGAGCATGTGCCCCTATTTGTCAAGAAATTTTTTAGTGCTTTCAAAAGTTCTCGGTTTAGTCTCAAACCACTTCCAAGGTATGTATTGGGCCTCGTAGGACCTATTTAGGGACTCAAAGATAAAAATTTGAAAAGTACTAATTTGAATGAAATTTTATGACTCAGTTTAATACATTTAGAAGTGTATATGTTCCGGTAATGCCTCGTACCCTATTCTGGCGTCGAATACGGGTAATGGGTGTTACATGTTGTGTGACAGCGGCATGTAAACTTTGATTCTTTGAACAATGTCACTGATACTGGTTTGAGTTTTGATATCATTATTATTCTTATTTTCATAACATTAAAAGTATCACTTAATTTATGTAACATTGGGGATAACAACAGTGTGTATAGTGAGCATCATAGCTAAAATACGACGAATTGTATGGCGAAAATACCTGTAGTATAATGAAAATATAGCGAACTGTATATCTAAAAATTAGGCGAGCTGTACAGCAAAAATTTAGCGAGTTGTGCTTTAAAAATAGTGTAATTGGTACTGCAAAATATTGCGAGCTTTATTGTGAAAATATTGTAAACTGTATTGTAAAAATAATACGAACAGTGTTGCAAAAATATTGCGGATTGCATTGTAAAATTCTGCTAACTGTACTGAAAAACTATGTCAATTTTCTGAGGGCTGCATGAGAAAGTTGCAATATTAAATCGGCAACTACAAGATTTTAGAAATCTTATAAGTATAAGGCTGGTATTTTAAATTGACAAGCCACAAGATTCAAAAAGTCTTGAAAGTATAAGAATGTGATCTTAAATCGGCAAACTAAAAGATCCAGAAAATCTTGTAAGTATAAGGTTACGATCTTAAATCGGCGAGCCGCAATATTTGAAAAATCTTGTAAGTATAAGTTTGCGATCTTAAATCGAAAAACTGCAAGATTCAAAAAATCATGTAAGTATAAGGTTGCTATCTTAAATCAACAAACCGCAAGATCCAAAAAATCCTATAAGTATAAGGTTGCGATCTTAAATAGGCGAGCCCTATGATTGAAAATCTTGAAAGCATAAGATTGCGATCTTAAATCAAAAAACCGCAAGATGCAAAAAATCTTATTAGTATAAGGCTGCGATCTTAAATTGGTGAGCCGTATAAGTATAAGGTTGCGTTCTTAAACTGGTTAAGAACCAATTCTAGCTCAGTTGAATTGAAACAAATTGGTTCCTTAGTGGGAAATAAAATGATTATCAATGGATGATTTCTATACGATTGAAGACCATGCATGATAGACTATATATAACTGAGAAGTGACTTCCCATGAAGGATTCATCTTCATTCTGTTTCATTTTCCTCTCTTCTTTATCTTCTTCCTTGGTTTCTTTGAGGAAAAAATAATTATGGAAAGCTCTGCTAGAGCGATGATCATGAAGTTTGAGTAGAAAAAGTAGAGAATCCAGCAAGTTGATAAGGTTCTTAATCCTTCTGTATACGTAAGATTAAGAAAATGAAGTTAAGGGTTTTCAGAAACCATTTTAAGGGTTTTGCATGTTTCTGAAAAATTGAGTTTTAAATTGAAAATCTTGGGTTTAATTTATGACCTTGGTTGTAATGTTTTGCTGCCAAGAAAATGGAAGCTCTAACATACAAAAAAGTTAAGTTGATAAGGCAAAGTAGCATCAGATGAGTTTCTATACTCCATTTTTTGATATGTTGTATGTTGACATGAATATGTGTAAATCCAAAATGAATTCCACGATGATGCATAATCTATACTATTTGAGAAAGCTTGTGTACATAAGGTTGAGTGGGTTTATGGGTGTTCGTCAATGTGTTGTTATGAAGGAAATAGTTATAACCTTATGCTTGAAAGGTAAGATATGTTATGATAAAATGTTCGTGAATTGCATGTAATACCTGTTTGTATATGTTGTAGAATACGGATGAAAATTATCGATGGGTTAGATGAAGTCAGGATTGGGAAAGGGTGATTCTATTAGACACCGTCATACGGTGTTACTGGGTGCAAACCGTGATGTGAAAAGCTCCGATACTTACGGAGGAGAAACTGCGGTGTTTGAGCATCAAGATTAGGAATGAAGAAATGGAAGAATGAGCAGATGGATAAGAAAATGAAATTCTTGTTAGATACCATCATACGGTGTTGTTGAATGCAAACCGTGATGTGTGAAGCTCTAGGACTTCGGGGGACACTTCAGTATTCGAGCATCAATGTTAGATATGAGATGAGTCAATATCAATGGATATTAGGTTCCATAAAGTAACACCATGACATTGATCAACATGCTCTGTGGGGCGACACCTCAAGAAAGGTCTCACATGTAAAACCATAGCTCGATTATGGAAACATATAAAGTCTGTCGGGACAGTAAACACAGGGCAGTCTGTAACACCCCTTACCCGTATTCAACGCCGGAATAGTGTTACGGAGTGTTAACAAACTTATAAAACAATTAAACATCCACTTAACATACATTTTCACAATTCAAGCATTCATTATTGAATCTCAATCATTTTGTCCCTAATACGAGCCTACGAGGCTCTAAACATACATTAAGAATGGTTCGGGATTAAACAAATAACTTTGGACACTTCCACAAAACCTTGAAAATTTTTCTCAAAGTAGGGGACACACGCCCGTGTGGGCCGCCCGTGTGGACATTCGAAATAGGAACACATGGCCGTGTCCCAGCCCATGTCCTACCCCGTGTCCAGACAAGTGAGTATACTGACTTGGTCACACAGCCAACCACACGCCGGTGTGTCTAGCCCGTGTGCCCTTCGAAGTGGCCACACACGCCCGTATGCCAGGCCGTGTGCTAGGCCGTGCCAAACCTGTAGGGTATACTGACTTATGCCACACGGCCAAGTCACACGCCTGTGTGTGAGGTCGTGTAGAGCATACTGACTTGGTTTCAAATTCAACACCAGGGGACACACGGTTGTGTACTTAATCGTGTGTCGCACACGGCTGAGACACATGCCCGTGTCTCTGCCCGTGTGAACAAAAATAGACTATTTACCAAGCCAATTTGCCACCCAAATTTGCATATACCTACACAACCCAAATGGTACCAATTCATAGCATAAATGAACATCTATTTAAGCCACAATCAAGACTAATTCATACCATTTCCAATACTAACAACCAACATGCATATAACTTATATTTTACTTAATCAAAACATACCAAAACACATATACAAATCAACTAACTAAACCTTTACCAATCATACATCATTTTTGCACCAATTCACAAGCACAATTCAAATATAATATCAACCATTTAACATTTACTATATCAATATCCACAAGCCTCATAATATAAGCCATTCACTTATTCATTCATGAATTCAAAATATCAACCATATATGCACATAACTAAATCCACCAAATTTAAGCCAACTCTCATGGCTAAATTTACAAACCAAACATATACATTTACAATACATTACAAATAACCAAAATCATCATCGACCCATAATCAAAATGACCCAAAATACCTATACATGCCATATACTTAAAATACCAAAGTTTATAGGTACCAAGTAATAAGTGGATAGTGTGAAGCGATCTCTGACGATCCCCGGATCCGAGCTAGCTTTGAATTCACTATAAAACATAGAAAAATAAATGATGTAAGCTATACAGCTTAGTAAGCTCGTATGAAATAAACTCAATGTAATCACATAAATATAACTCAATAATTTGAATACTGCAATATGTAGCTTACATTAGCTAACAAACCTTTCCAATTCTCAATTATGAGATTATACACTACCTTCACAAGTTTCTTCGATTTGAAACTTATATAATTCATGTATGTTCATGTGTCATTTAACATCAATCTCACACTCATCCACCTCTTTCGTATACCTGCTGAACCATTCGGAATAGAAGTCGGATACTCAAGGATCTCACATAATAAGTACATATACCATGGCCCGAAGCCAAATCAAGGTAACTTATGTCCAAAGTTCTAATAGCATGGCCCGAAGCCAATCGGTATAACACGCACCTGAAGTGCTATATCATGGCCCGAATCCAACTCAATGTATCCTCTAATGACATGTCACTAGCATCCTAAACTATTTCCAAGGTTCAACAGGGATTTTGAATGTCGAGTCGTCGTCGAATCGCTATCATTCATATCCACAGTCTCGTATTTACAATTTATGTAATATCAAAGCATATGAAATACATTTGTATTGAAATTTATCACATACGAACTTACCTCGGATGTGAAAACGATGAAATAAGTCTATTAGTCGATAACTTTCGTTTTCCCCCGATCTAGATCTGAATTTCGCTTTTTTGATCTAAATATATTCAAAATTAACTTATTAAATCATTTATCTATTCAATTCAATCCAAAATATATTTGAGCTATTTTACATATTAGCCCCTAAACTTTCACATTTTTACAATTTAGTCCTTATTTCATAAAATCACAAATTAACGAAATTCAAAATAAACCCATGCTAATAAAATTACTATTATGTCCCTAGTAGCCTATATTTTTCATTTATTTCACATTTTAACCACAAAGTTTTAACATTTCTCAATTTAATCCCTATTTTGCATTTTCACTAAAAATCACTTAACAAAACTTGTATATCCATCAAAAAGCATTCATAATCTATCAAGAAACTTCAAAATACACTTGTATCTATTAATGGAATCATTCAAAATCTTTAAATTTTTTGCAAAATAGTCCCTAGGCTAGCTAGTACTAGTTGCAACGATCACAAAAACATAGAAATAATTAAAAACTGAGCAAAAAAGAATTACAATTAGGCAATGAAGTGGCCAAAAATTTCAAGCCCTAAAATGGCTTTTCTCCATGCTTCATTCAACCAAGAAGATGAATGAAACAAAAACCTTTTTGTTTTGTTTTAATTAAATTAACCTTTAATTATTAATTTACATTTTTAACCTTAATTAATAACCATCATAACACCTTAATATATGTCTATTTATATCCACTCATGCTATTAATTTTCTGATTACAACATAAGGACCTTTATTTTAAGGTTATATAGCTATTAAATACTTTTAGCTAATAGAACTTCACTTTTGTACTTTTAGCTATTATATAGTCCTTTTTATCAAATTGACCAATCAAACGATAAAATTTCTTAACGAAATTTTCACACTAACATAATATCATACTGTAAACATTAAAATATTAATAAAATAAATATTTTGACCTCAAATTTGTGGTCCCGAAACCACTGTTCTAATTTGACTAAAAACGGGTTGTTACATAGTTCATCGATATTGTAAACACGGGGTAGTCCGCTAGGACGTTAAACATGATGATTCTATTATGTAAAACCATAACTTAATTGTGGCAGCATATGAAGTATGTTGGGATAGTAAACACGGGGTAGTTCGCTAGGACGTTAAACATGATGATTCTATTGTGTAAAACCATAACTTAATTGTGGCAGCATATGAAGTATGCTGGGATAGTAAACACGGGGTAGTCCGTTAAGATATTAAATATGGGGTAAAAGAGTGTAACACCATGACTCAGCTATAGAAACCAACAGAGTGCGCCGGGACATTAAATATGGGATAGACTATTAGGATGGTAATTATGGAAAATCACCCATATGGAGAAAGAGTTATTAGAATATGCAAGTTTTGGCAAATGGACTTTGAGGAATCCGTCAAAAGAGGCAAAAGTAGTAGAAAGGAAAACAGTCTGCCAAAACTACGATTATGAAAGCTAGTAAGGCATAAAAGTTGTAACTCAGCCAAAAATCAGACATGGGGAATAACGTGCCAATAATTCATTGTATATAGGCAAATGAGAACTTATCCATAGATCGCGGATAAGGAACGGTTATTGAGAGCCATCAAAGAAGCGTTCAAGGAAGCTCTGTATGATAAAATAAAACCTTTGAAGGTTATTAGGATTTTTACCCCAATATAAGGGTCATTAATGCTTAAGCCATGCGGTGATGATTAATCGTTGGTACGCCCAATAGACTAACTGGTAAAAAGAGGTTAACTAAAACCCAATGTCAAAAGAAAGTACTAGAAAGGAAAAATCAAGTGACATATATGTCTAAAAAGGTTATTCCTCTTTAAGGGGATTATATTGCGAAGTACCCACCAAAGGGCTAGTTCTATAGGGAACTATCATATAAGAGAAATCATAAACTCAAATGGTCACACAGATGACAAACTGCAGGATATTGTAGGCCCAAGCAGTTCCCAGCAAATGAACGTGTTACACTTATAATCATAACATCTCGAATAAGGCGGATTAAAAGGAAGTCATCCAACCATTACTCATCCTAAGTGGGACTTAGTTCACTAGAGTGGCGAGGGGACTTCATTAGTTATCCCAACGGATGGGATATTAGCAAGTCATTTGGTACTATGGTAAAAAAAAAAGAGTCTGCTATAGATTAAACATATTTGGAAAGATCGCCAAGGGGGACATACTCGAGGGCCATTATAAGGTTAAGCCGAAAGACCATCTTATATGGGAATTGTGGAGAAAAGAATCAACATTGGTAATAATTGGAAGGAAGAATACAAGTAAAGGAAGTACAGAGTCCGCGGATACAGCAACACATCCAATGAATTGTGAAAACTGATCGAGGGTTGATAGGATTGTCGAGGGGAAGATCACTTAACGATCTATTTGTCAATGGACAAGTTCAGAAATACATTAGACTCCACCATTTCAAGTTGAAAGAAATTTTCCAAAAATGATCAGAGAGTTAATAAGGAACTCGATGATGGGCTAAGCAAGACCGAAGTAGATCAAAGAGAGATAATTAGTGTGGTGTCATGCACATTAGAGGGGGTACCTTTCGAGGCTTCGCCTTGGGGTCAATGACAATGTATCTAAGTAGATTCCTTAAAGCCCGAAATTTTGAGTTAGTAAAATTTCATTCTAATTAAAGGTTCTATTGTAAAAACATCTAATAATAAATTTTAAAGTTAGTCTTTAAATATTGTTAGGTTAAAAAATTTTGAGTTTAGTCCAATCTAATCCATTTGTGGCACCCCCTACCTAGATTCAACGAACGGATTGAGTGAGGGTGTTACACCACCGCTGCAATTTTTTGGGATAAAGGATTGTTAGAACAAAAGACCCAATCCATGTCCTCAACATAAAGATGTAGCACTTTAATCTCTCGGCGCAAGGTATCTATTTTCTGTTGCCATGGCCTTGCATGTACTCCATTGCACTCCTCCTATAAGGGCATGTTGTTATCATGATCACCAAAATGCTCTCTTCATTCTGCCTAAGCTGCCCTTGATGAAAAAGTTTTTGTTCGTATCTGATATTCTGTTGCACCGTCTACTCCTTCAAAATGCATACCTGCTCTTGTAGACTTATAAATTGCTGTTGCGGAGTCTCCTAGTTAGATGGGTTGGAAATCTCTCAATCTGATGAAAAATTGAGGTTGAAATTACTGTGTGTTTCCTGCTGATCTGAGTTGCTCAAGTTTTTGGGCTAATTCGGAAACCAATCCGCAAAAAGGTCAAGTTCATCGGGACGGTTACTAGCCTCTCCTCTCATATTCTAGTTTGAAAAAGGGATCTCTCATTTGGGCGAGCCATATCGATCTGTCTTCAATCTAAAAGTTGGAAGGCTGTCCACGCTCACTGCACCATTGTTGATGTAACAGCCCGATTTTGGGCCCAGTCGGAATAGTGGTTTCGGGACCACAAATTCGACGAGGAAAAATTTAATATTCTTATATTTTTATTATCTACAATTTTACAGAATGAATTCGTGAAAATTTCGTTCGAAAATGTTGATGTTTGAGCACTCAATTTAGTCAAAAGGACTAAATTATAAAAAGTGTAAAACTTGAGTTCTAGAAGCTAGAGGTGCCTAATTGCTATGAAGTTTTAAACTATAGGTCCTTAAAAGGTAACTAGACCATTGGTTAACTTTTTGGACAAAAATAGACATCAAATAGGTGAAATAGAATATTTTTAAGTTAAGGGCATTTTAGCCATTTGGTGATTAAAATGAATTAAAAACAAAATTAAAAGCCAATTTTTGCTCATCTTCAACCCCTTGGCCAAAATTCACATGAGGAAGACATAGCTAGGGGTTTTAAAACTTCCAAGCTCGATTGTAAGTCTATTTTAGCCCCGTTTTTAATGTTCTTTACATTTTTGAAATCCTCTAACTCGGTTTACCTATTTCTACCATTATTTTGAGCTAGGGTTTATGTTTAAAAATTTACCCATGGATGACATGCATGTGTTTTGATGTTTTATGGAAGAATATGAAAGTTTGGGGTGTGATAAACAACTTTTACTAAGTGATTTTTGATGAAATTGCATAAAAGGACTAGTTTGTAAAAAAGTTGTAAAATGTGTTTAAGTGTGTGAATAAGTGAAAATTGTGGACTGATATAGTTATGAAATGGTTCGGCTAGGCCTAAAATGCAAGGAAATTGAAAAAAATTATTTTACGAGCTTAGGGGCAAAATTGTAAATATGTGAAACTTTAGGGGCAAAAATATAATTTTGTAATATTGTGATTTTTCAACTAAATTGAATAATTTGAGTATTAAATGAGTTAAATGTGTTATTATAGATCAAGAAAGACGAGGAATTGACCTTGATCGAGGAAAAGAAAATGTTGTGGACTAAATTGCAAATTGGTCATATTTTGCACCGAAGTAAGTTTGTATGTAAATAATACATCGTTTTTATTTATGTTTTAATATTTTGTTATATTATATAATATATGGTTGAATATGGAGTAATTATTTGATGTAAATTATGAATTGTGATTGATTATGGATGAATTGGTAAAATGATGAAAAGTGAGAATTCTCAGTTGAACCTTCGGAATAGAAAAGATACGAATGAGGTAGCTAGGTCACACGTGTGGTACTAAGTGTAGGCCTCTATGTGTACAAGAGAGCTACAGGTTACGTGTGTAGTACTAAGTGCAGGCTAGTACGTGTATCAGACGAATAGGTCGCATGTGTAGTACTAAGTGGAGGCTACTAAGCGTACCCGATAGCTTCGATTGCATGTGTGGTACTAAGTGCAGGCTACTATGCGTACCCGATAGCTTCGATCACATGTGTGGTACTAAGTGCAAGCCACTATGTGTAAGTGATGGTTTTGGTCACATGTGTAGTACTAAGTGCAGGCTACTATGTGCACTAGATAGCTTCGGCTACAAGGGTGGTACTATGTGCAGGCCACCGTGTATTTGTTATTATTCCTATGAGTTCAACGGGAAATTTACTAACCGAAAATACATGTGATCATGTAACGACTAAGTGTAATTGAAGATGATTATGTGATGAATAAGTGTAGGAATAAGTGTGAAAAATTATGAACAATTTACTCGATATTTGATCGAATCTTCGGTAAGATGAAATAGAATAAGTGAAATTATGAAAGAGTAAATTTAGCAACAAAACAGTTTTAGACAGCAACAGTTGTTTGACTTTGAAAAATCACCAAAAATGGTGGAAATTGAATTAGAGGTTGAATAAGATATGAAATTAAATATGAATGAGCCTATTTTGACATAAAAGAAACGATATAAACAAAAGAATTTCATATTCTGTGATATTTGAATTTTTGTGAGATAGGGTCAGAATGATGTCGGAATCCCCTGTTCCAACTTTTGAAAATCATTAAAAATTTTAAAAAAATAATCATGGGATAAAATTTATATCCTTTAATTTCTTAATGAGTCTATTTTCAAGAGAAATAAATGGTAACATCATTAAAGTTCTGTATAATGAGATAATTAATTTTTAGTGAAGAAAGGTCGAAATTGTCATACAACAGAATAGGGGATATTTTAAAGAATAATCTGTACTTATTGGCTAAACCAAAAATTCTGAAAATTTTATGGTAAGAAGATATGTGAGTCTAGTTTTAGAAAAAATTAACGAATCTTAATTTGGAGTTCTGTAGCTCGAGATATAAATAATTTAGTGACTGTGACTCGAGTAGACAGCTTAAGATGAACATGAGTAAATGGTGGAACTTTGTGTAATTATGATTGCATTATCTTGAGAACATATTATGAGGATTGTTAAAGGCATGTTAATAAATTGTTTATTATTTACATGCTTACTTAATAAGCTATATGCTTACTCCCTTCTCTTTTCCCTTGTTTTATAGTGTCACCAAGCTAGCTCGGGATTCGGAGATTGTCGGAGATTCATCCACACTATCAACACTCTTTTGGTATTTTGAAATCAATATTTTGAATTATGGCATGTATAGAGGACTTAGTTTTTTTGTATGTGTCATAATTGATTTGGCCTAAAATGATGGCCTATGTTATTTGATAGTTCATTTTGTATAAGACCATCGATGTTAACTATTATTGATCAAGTTATATGTGTTTATGATGATGCAATTTATGAGATGCATGACTAGGTTGAATGAGTGTGTGATGAAAATTGAAAAATTTTAAATTTGGATGTAAATTTTATGTCTCGGTTTAGTGCGATTGTATGTGTTTTGTTTTGGTAATGCCTCGTACCCTGTTCCGACGTTGAACACTGGTAAGGGGTGTTACAGTTGATGATTCCTTTTTTCCCTCATCTCTTATGGGATTACTCCACGTATTTATAAGGCATGGTTCTTTGATGGGACGTGCTAGGGGATAACTAGGTGTCATGCATGAGGACACATTATCCCCCCTAGACTTAACATGTATCCTTTGAGGGGTTCCTCAGAGAGGTATCATTGCGGGTGTACGAACAAGGAGGTGGTGAGCTGAGGAGTGACTGACTAGCGAGTTGGGGAATGGCAAGCTAGCGAAATGGCGAACTAGTGGAGTGGTGAGCTAGTAAAAGTGGCGAGTAAGCGAAGGTTGAGAGCTAGCGGAATGGTGAACTAGTGGAGGTGGTGAGCTGGATGACATTCCTTCCTTGATCGGGTTGGATTCCGGATCACCCGGGCGAACCGAATTTCAGGTTTGTGAGGTATTATATAACAGTGGGTAAAAAGATTATGGGGTATTTGTATTAAGAGGTGGATTATATTTTGCTTCTTTCATTTAAAAAGTATGTAAATTAGTCTCTATATGTTAGATTAAAGAGAAAAATAATCATTTTGTTAAATGTTCCGTCCATTTATCAAGGTTCATTCTAAAATTATTCCTTACATAATTATTAATAATTTATAGCAAATCAATTAAAAGAACTATAAAAAAATTATAAACAATTATTGAACTATTTAAAAATTAATAATAAAACATTATTATGAAAGGTTACTATCACATATGTATATATATTTGAATTATAAGAAATTATAAAAAAATTTATTAAGTATAAAAGAACTATAAAATAGGACTCACCAATTCGATTAATTAAAAAGATATATATGTGTGCAGATGCAAATCTGAGCGGGGTAGGTAAGGGCATTGGTCCCTCCCAAAATGAAAAAATTTCAATTTAGTCCTCTTATAAATAGAGAAACTATAATTTAACATATATATTATGAAATTACACTTTGGTCCCCCAAAATGAAAAATTTTCAATTCAATCCTCTCATAAATAAAGAAGTTATAAATTCATATATAGTAAAATTACATTGTAGCCCCCCAAAAAAATTGTTTAGTCCTTTAAAAATAATGAAATTATAAATTAATACATAATAAACTTATATTTTGATCTATAAAAAATTATAATTAAATTCCGACCCATGTTAAAAAATTTCTAGATTTGACGATGTATGTGTGTATATATGCATACTACATGTATATTTACGTAGTTTTATAGTTTTTAATATTTTTAAAATATTAATAATTATTTATAATTTCTTATAATTCTTAATCTTTTTTAAATAATTTTCTATTTTTATTTAATAATTATTTAAGAAAGTGCTCCAAACTTGGCCAATGGTTGCCTAGGTTCATTCAAGCTTAGACAACCATATGTCCAAGTTCATTCTGGACATTGTTTTTAATAATTTTAATAATTTTTTATAATTGTTTGAGTACAACATAAACTTGGATAAATGGTTGTTCAAGTTCATCCTTTTTTAAATTATTATAAATAATTATTTGTTTTAGGATTATTTATTTTTAAATATTGGCAAGTCACTTTGAGGTACAAGTAGCATGTCACGTGTCATTTTTTAGTTATTCTATCAGCCACATAAGCACTTAATAGTAAAAATCGATGGAATTTTCAATAGAAGAATTAGTTTGCTCTTTAACCAATTTACCCATTTTTTAGTTAAGGGAGGAATGCAATCCAGCTCTTAATATAGGGTATTCATAATATATCACTTTGGAATATTATACTCTTTTTCTCAAATAAAAAATCATTTCTACCTTGAAAATTACCTTCAACATCATCATTTTACTGTGAAGTTTTAAAAGAATGATCAATTTTTATATATTTTTTAATATATAAAGATTAATTTATCTATTTATTAAATAAAAAATATAATTTAATTCCTAATATAAAAGATTGCACGATTGATTTAAAAATTAAAACGAAGCAAACCTATAAATCCATAAATATTATACGACATAAACATGCACGATATAAGTAAAATATCCATTAATAAAAGAAAGATTGTGTTGGTAGTTGTTGAAGAAGATAGCATGTGAATGTGAACCCATTCAGCTTATAATATTTTGTTTAAGAATAAAAGAGATGCGTGGCTACAGCTTGAGTCGAATCTAGAAAATAATAGTTTAAATATAAATCAATCCCCATTTGAGTTGGATAGAACTTCGAACATGTTTTTCTTTACAATTCTATTTCATCTATAGTTGTAATATAAAGAATAAAGGCAACAGCTGAAATGGAAGCTGGGTTTCAATTACTTTTTAGAATATCTATTTCATGTGTATGAGAAATTGATAGCCGAGGTGGAGGGAGGCTAGGCTAGGGTGTTACATTTGGTTATACATCATATGAGTTGTTTAGCACATGCCACTTTTTCAACATTTGTGTATACATCTAATAAACTAAGGTAATACATAGCTGTTGGAGAACAACTCAATGTGATTCTTCCCTTTAATTTAGGCTAGGCTCCCTTTGATTTAGGTTTTCCTCTGGTGCCATAAAAAAATTTTTCTTTCATCATTTTTAAAATTGAGTAAATTGGTCTTTTTTAATAAATAATCATGACGTTAATATTTTTTTGTCAATTGTACTTAATTTTGATTGATATAATAAAAAAATTAGTCTTTGTTGTTTATATATCTTATGTAAATCAAGATTAAGTTGAGAGAAATGTTATAGGCTAAATTTGTTAAATTAAGATCATATTGATAAAATATGTGAACTTTGAGAGCTGAATTTGTTGTTATATCAATAAAAAATATGTACAATTGATGAAAACATTAACGTTGTATTTAATTATCCTTAATTGTTTACTTTCAAAATTAACACGGATCAATCTTCTCTAATTTTCTTTTTAAATGAATCAATTTACTTAATATCAAAATTAAGAAAATAGAAAAAAGGCAAAAAAAATTTACCACTAAACGCACCTCAAAAACCAAGGTGTTAGGAACACCTCACTCCACAAAATTACGGGGCTACTATAATCACTATTTTAGCCCTATTATTGTTATTATTATTTAGATTAAATATATTTTTAATTATTATTTAAATACAACATAATTTTGTATTATCATTTAATATAGATCTAATACAATTTTTTTAATATTTTATTTCTAATATACATAATCTCAATTATTAATAAAACATAATTTTAATATACATTATTATTTAAAATTATGCTACATTAATATCCTTTCACATGGCGTGTTACAAGTCATTTACTGGTAAGTGCTATCAGTCATGCTAGTACAATCAACGAATTAAATCAATCAACTAATTATTTATATTAATAAAAATACTTAATTAATTATTTTTAATTATTAAGAGTTTAATTAATTTTTTCCAAGGTGTTTTTTACCCTTAACTCTTATGAAGCCAACAAATCTTTTAAAAAAAGAGAAGCAATTTCTTTGAACCTTTTCCGGTGAATCAACCGGCTATTCTTTTACAATCTGTGAAAGAAAATCCTACAAAAATATAAAATTTAACATTAAGTAACAAAATATGATTAAGCCAAATTTTTTACATAAAAATCATAATCATAATTTCATAAAACAATTATAAATTCTTGTTTTGAGAATAAGCTTCAAAATATGTAGAAAATTAAGAAACTTTGAAAATACAACTTAAACTTTCAATGATCCAGTAGTATTGAAAATCTAAAGCTTTTAAATGTCTTATAAATTTTAAAGAAATACAATAACATCTTAAATCATCACTCCTCAGATTTTTCATATTTACGAGCAAAGTCAGAACCTGAAATATAAAAGAGAGAGTGAATTTAACTACCTAGTAAGCAACTGAAATTTCCCTTGGTTGAGTTAAGTAAACACGAAAACAGTTAGGCTAAATATTTTATTGAAAATATGTAATTGCAAAATCGACGAGTAATTTGTGGCAACACAATTCAAAACATATTTCATGTCAAAGCAATAATAAATACAAATTAATAAATTATAAATATTCCAATAGATGAAAATTAACTCCCTTTTAATAGGTATGATCACGCTTAACTCTGGTGATAAATATAAAAAACCACAATTAACCTCAACGTCAATGGGTCGAAACAAAAACCATAATAATCCTAGTAGTAGTGGGTCGAAACAAAAATCACAATTCACTCTAATGACAATGGATTGGGACAAAAATCACAATTCATTCCAATGGCAATGGGTCAAAAATCAATATTCTAAATCGGTGGCATGATTGAAACAAGTTTCTAAGCAAAAAATACATGTCAACATGACCAACATTTCAACCCAATTCATAGGATTGGAACATAGCATTTTAGGAGCAAATTCAAAATAGAAAAAATTGAATTACCTATTATGTCTCGAACATATAGAAAAGATACTTCATATGTAAAAACATAATTCAATATTATATTTTTTTCAACACACATTCGCGCGCACACACATATATATAAGTATATTGAAAGCACAGTCCAATAACATATTTCTCAAAAACAATCATTCAAGCATGCTTAACATGATTTTCATAAAATATGGACAATATTATATATCATCGATATAACATGAAACATTGAAAGTTAATTTTTTTTAAATTAAACACCAAATGAATGTTGAGTCACTTACCTAGCCTACTGAACCGACACAAAAGCAATCATTTTCACAAATCTCCTAGTAACCTAAATTTAGGAATGGAACTTGAAAAATTAGAATTCAATCAATAAATCAAAGCCTTAAAAGCTATTACTTTTCATGGTAATTGTAAGACATTTCGGTTGTTGGCAATCCCTAACAAGTTAAGACACAATTGTACAATTTAATAAATCTATCTTTTACCTCAAAAGTAAATAAATCGAATTTAGTAAAATATTTACATACTATAAGAAATTTCAATAAATTAATCAAATGAATTTAATATGTTTCCAACCAAATATTATGTATTCAAACCAAAGTATTTTTAAAACCAATTAAAAATAAAAATTCTAAAATAATTAACATCATAATCGTTTGTCTTACTTGGAGCCATTCAAACACAAAATTTACTTGATATTTTGACAATATAAAAAACATGAATTTAAATAATAAATGTAATACTAAAACTTAGAAACTCATTTCTTCAAACTTGGTTACCAAAAGCCTCAATTTTGAAAGCCAAAACATAAGAAATAATCACAAACTACCCAGAATTTCTGGGTTAACTGTCTATCCTATTTTGGAGTCTCATATCTTTTAACAAAAGATTCATGATCAAGATAGCAATATCAAATGAAAGTATAGACTACATACGTACTCTGAAAAACATCTAAATTTCGAAACAAATGAACACCTAAAGATGAATTTCTAGTGAGTCAAAGTCCTTTGAATAAAAATCCACACATCAAAAACTTCAAAAATTATTCTCCTAAATTATTCGACTGAAATGAATATCACACAAAAACCTCTCCGGAAAGTCAGCGAAATTTAACAAACTATAAAATTAACCCAAATAAATACATGGATTTTATAAAAAATAGTTTAAAGCACAAACACTTTAAGAAATCTAAACCAAAACTCACCTTAATTGCTAAAATCCAATATCGATTTGCATTTCCTCTTTGCTAAGATTAGCTTTTCCCGAATTGATAAAATACCCTCTAAATAAAAAAAACCATATGATTCTATTTTTTTCCTATTCTTTTATAATTAAAAAATCCTATAAAAATCCTACAAAATACACATAAAGCAGGGCTTATAAACAAATAGCTAATGGATCATGAAATTAATTGGGCATTTAAAATAATATCCAATTAAAAATTGTGGCTATTATAGGTTTAAAGGTTAATTTTTTTTTTGAAAATTTTAATTAAGTATTTTTTCGCCAAAAAAAATTAATTAAGTCATTCTACATTAAAACACATCAAATAAATCCTTTAATTAACGGTTTTTGTTATTAACCATTACTATTGGGATCATATTTAGAAGTTCAGCTATTCCACAAAAGAGTTACTAATTCTACTTTGCAATTTGTGGTTGAAAATGTTTGAGCCAAACTTTGCAATTGGGATGCAAAGCAACTTTCCATGGCAAGCTGATTCACCCTAGAGCAGTCAATTCTTCTATCTATTCTGAATTATTTTATGCAATCCCGAAAGGGGTATGTGAAGAGATTGAACGATTGGCAAGACAATTTATATCGGGGTCTAGTACCGGGAGACGAAAAATGGCCTTGGTTGACTGAGGACACTTCATTTTTATTAAAATTAAGGTTTAATCTTGTCTCAAAGGAGAATGCCTTATGGGTTCGAGTATTGCGTACGAAATATGGAATGAAAGAAACAATTCCCAAGAGTATAACAAAAGGAAGTTGTTCAACTATTTGGAGAGGACTTGTAAAAGTATGGCCTTTATTAAAAGAGAACTTATGTTGGTCTATTGGAATAGGAACTTTAGTCCGTTGTTGGGAAGATCCTTGGATTTCAAAAATAGGACTACTAAAAACACATGTGCTTCCCATGGAAAGCCCAAATACAGACTGTTTAGTTAGAGATATGGAAACAAAAGAGGGAGCATGGAATCTGGAGGCGTTTAAAGAACGAGTGCTAGAAGAAGTAGTTAAAAAGATTGCAAACATCCCTCCTCCACACCCCATAGCTGGCCCGGACAAAATCTACTGGGTATGTACGTCGAATGGGGACTTTTCAATTAAGAATGCATATCAAATGATAAAAGAAAGCACGTGGAATATGCGAGATATGGGGTGAAAAGCCGTTTGAAAATATCAAGGACCTTATCTTGTTCGCTTCTTCTTATGGCTCACTTACAAGCAACGTTTGTTTACTAACCTTAAACGTGTATGAAGGGGTGTTGGCCAAAATGTGTCATGCCCAGCCTACCATCATGAAACAGAAGATACTTTGCATGTCCTTAGGGATTGTTAGGTTGCTAAAGATGTTTGGAGGTATTTTGTGCCAGGAAATTGTCAATCTCAATTCTTCTCTGGTAGTCTCCCAAAGTGGATTAGGTCCAATATGGGGAATCCTGGGTTGCTGCTAATGTAACACCCCTCACCCGTATCCGTCCCCAGAATAGAGTTACAGAGCATTACCGGACTTATTACACAATTAAACATACGATTCTCATACATTTTTCATTCTCAAATATAAACCATTCACAATCATACATCAAGTCTCTAATACGAGCCTACGAGGCCCAAAACATGCTTTAGAAGTGAAACAGAAGATGTGTCATGCCCAGCCTACCATCATGAAACAGAAGATACTTTGTATGTCCTTAGGGATTGTTAGGTTGCTAAAGATGTTTGGAGGTATTTTGTGCCAGGAAATTGTCAATCTCAATTCTTCTCTGGTAGTCTCCCAAAGTGGATTAGGTCCAATATGGGGAATCCTGGGTTGCTGCTAATGTAACACCCCTCACCCGTATCCGTCCCCAGAATAGAGTTACAGAGCATTACCGGACTTATTACACAATTAAACATACGATTCTCATACATTTTTCATTTTCAAATATAAACCATTCACAATCATACATCAAGTCTCTAATACGAGCCTACGAGGCCCAAAACATGTTTTAGAAGTGATTCGGGACTAAACCAATAACTTAGAAATTTTTTTGAAAAACTTAGAAAATTTTACAAAATACAGGGGACACACGCCCGTGTGGCCCGAACGTGTGTCTCACACGGCCAAGGACACGCACGTGTCACAGGCTGTGTGGACATTCAAAATGGGATCACATGGTCGTGTCCTAGCCTGTGTCCAACCCCGTGTAACTCCCTGACTTAAGTCACACGGCCAACCACACGCCCGTGTGTCTAGCCCGTGTGCCCTTCCAAATGGCCTCACAGGCCCGTGTGCAAGGTCGTGTGCTAGGCCGTGCCAAACCTGTAGGGTATACTAACTTATGCCACACGGCTAAGTCACACGCCCGTGTGCTGGGCCGTGTGGAACATACTAACTTGGTTTCTAATTAAACAACAGAGGACATACGGCTGTGTCACCTAACCGTGTGTCACACACGGCTGAGACACACACCATTATCTCTGCTCGTGTGGACAAAAATAAGCTATTTGCCAAGCCATTTTCTCACCCAAATTTGCATTCACCTATACCAAACCAAAAAGGCATATAACATGGCATAAATAGGCATTCAAACCAATCTCAACCAAGCCTAATTCATGATAAATCCATACTATCAATCACAAGACACACAAATATCCAAATAAATCATTCAATTCATACAAATTTCACATTTCCAAATCACCTAAATGGTCACTTTCAATTGTGCACAATTTGGCCTAAAATCACAAGAATATCAACTTCCAATTTCAACCATTTGACATCCATAATGCAAATTCACAATATGCATATAAATGGCAATTATCAACCATACAACAAAAGGCTATTTGCACAAATGTATACATCACCAAGTATACCAAAAATAAGCCAAGTCTCATGGCTATACACATAACAACCATTCATTGTTTACATGCCAATTCAAATGGCTAAGTCCATTACTCATATATACCAAAATGACCAACTCCTATACATGCCATATAACCAAAACATGTTTTCAAAAGTACCAAAGTGAAAGCTTGATAGTGTGATGCAATCTCCGACGACTCCTAATCTGAGTTACATGGAAAAGTAAACAGAGTAAGCTATAAAGCTCAGTAAGCTCGTATAGTTAATAAGTAAAGCTCACCATTCATTCACAAGTCAAGTAGTATGAACATAATATACTACAAAGTCATTAAATCATAAGATTAACAAATATTCAATCACATGAGTAATCATGAATTCACACTTTTCATAGGTTCAATGCTCATATAGTTTCCGTACATATCTGTACCTATACGTATCTATATCTCCCTGTTTCATATCTTCGATATACCCATTGAACCATTTGGAATACTATCGGATACTCAGGAATCTAGCACCCTAAGTGCCAATACATAGCCGAAGCTATCTCAATCTCATATCTCGTATAATGCTCACTATCGAGCTATCAACGGGTCTACTTACATAAGCTGACGGTCATGACGTAGCTACACGGTGCTGCTCACACAAGTTGACGAGAATCCGCAACACATGCCAGATAACTCAGCCACTGGAAGGACGTGCGTACCAGCAGCCAAATCATATAACCCCTAATGGCATGTCATTCGTATCCTAATTTATTCCTAAGGTTCAACCAGGATTCCACATTTGTCAAATCGTCATCGAATATATCCGCAAGGTCATATTCACAAATTATTTAATAACAAAGCATTTAAAACACAATTATATTAATGCTTATTACATACGAACTTACCTCGATTCACAAAAACGACGAAGTAGATCGGCTAATCCAGAACTTTGTTTTTCCCCCGATCTAAATCCAAACTTCGTTTTTCTTTATTTATATAATATCAAATTTAACTCATTTAATCATCAATCTATTCAATTTAGCCCAGAATGTATCTTAAGGAAACTTTACTCTTTTGCCCCTAATATTTCAACATTTCTACAATTTAGTCTTTAGCTCATAAAAACACAAATTCATGCAATTAAATCCCTACTCATGATAGCCAAATTTCCCTTATTATCATAGAAGCCCATATTTTTCATCTATTTCACACTTCTACCACAAAATTTCCACATTTCTCAATTTAATCCCTAATTGACAATTTTACCAAAAAATCACTTTACAAATGTTTTTTATCTAACAACAACCATTTATTTTCTATCATTAAACATTAAAATACATATACATTCATCAATAGAAAAACCCTAATTAGTTCTTGGGCTAGCTAGATTAAGCTGCAACGATCTCAAAAACATAGAAATCATTAAAAACGGGACAAAAATTGTACCTAATTGGACAAAAATGACTTGGCCAAACCTAGGTCTTCAAAAATGGCTTCTCCTCTTTTAATTTTTGGTGGAGAACTAAAGAAGATGATAACCTTAAATTTTATGTTATTTTACTTAAGTTTATATACTAATTTACTAAACTAACATTGGCTATTAACATTAAAATCACTTAATCAAGTGTCCATCTTTGTCCACTCAAATAAACAATGGTCTATTTACCTTATAAGGACCTTCACTTTAAGATTTCATTGCTATTAGACACCTTTAGCTAATAGAACTCAAGTTTTACACTTTACGCGATTTAGTCCTTTTTATCAAATTAAGCATTTAAACAATAGAATTTCTTAACGAAATTTTTACACAATCATACTATCATGATGTAGACATTAAAATAATAATAAAATAATTATTTCAATCTCGGATTTGTGGTCCCAAAACTACTATTTTGATTTGACTAAAAACGGGCTATTACAGCTAAGAACAGATGTTTCGTGGCTAACTCTTTTTGATTTGCTAGCTTGGAGCATACGAAAGAATAGAAATCTTTTTGTATTTCAAGGATTATCTTGAAGCCTGTTAGAAACTATTAAGGTTTTAGTAAGTTGGGCGAAACAGTATAAATCAGCCCATAGTTGGGACCAGTCTAATAGAAGTAATTTAAATTCTGAGCATCTCTTAGGAAGTTGTTGGAATGATAGGGTTGTTGAATGATAGCTTTAGTTGCTTAATTTAGTTAGTTCTTTTCACCCAGAAAAATTTAAGTTCAAATTTCATACAGTTAGTATATTATTGTGTGATAGTAAAAGCCAAAATGTGCGGCTAAAAAGCTTTTACATGTCCAGTATGTTATATAACATATTATATAAATTATAACATTAGAATTTTATGTAAATGTGTGTGCAGAGTAAGGAGAGGGTAAATGTTTTTGAGTTTTTTAGTAACTTCTTACAGGAACGATATGCGCGCGGGCAAAACTGTAGGGGAGGATAAGAAGAAGAAATGGGTGGCTTTTCTTTCACATTCATCCATCAACTTTCATTTACACAGATCGGCCAAGGTCTTCAAACGAATTCAGTTCATCGAACAGCAGTAACGGAGGCCGACTCGACAGTTGTTGATTGCACGTCAAAAAAGGAGGAAGGACAACAGTTGATCGGCTGCCAAAGAGTAACAACGGCTATACAGAACCTTAGGGTGATTCAAAGTTAAAACAATGAAAGGGTTCTTTATTGTTTTACACAGTGTCAATGTTTTTTGTCTGGCCATGCATATGCATTCATGGGATTACGTGAATCTTTTGCTCTTTTTTATGGTATAAATCTGAGATGGGTTTCTGTACATTTGATTTTTGTTCATTTTAGTCCCCATATAGCACAGAATATGAAACTAGTATATAATATAACAAACAAGGTACAAAATTATAATATTGTCATTTCTATCTTTTCTATTTAATTTTTATAATTTTTAATTATTCATTAAATTTGTTTTTATTTTGAAATAAATTTTATGAGGCTGATAAAAATTATGCTAAAATTTAGACTATTAATAAAATGTTCCATTTTCAATATTTTAAATGGAAGATAAAACATTTTAACTGAATTATCTATTAAAAATTATTAATTATTTTAAATTTTTAACTATTCATTATATTTTAAATTTTAAATTTAATAGGATATATATTATCCAAAAATTTATAATTTTTATTGTCTTTTCTTACTTTAAAATAATTATTAAAATATTCTATAAAATATTTATTAAAATAAAAATATAAAAATTATCCTTTTCATTTAATTATAAAATAAAATTCATTAAAAATTATATTTTTATTATCTTTTCTACTTTGAAATAGTTATTACATTTTTTATAAAAATATTTATTAAAAATGTAAATAATTATTTAAAATTATTTAAATAATAATTTAAAAATAAAAATACTGTTAAAATATATTTAAAATTTTAAGATAATGTTAAGAATTAAGAAATTAATTTTTTTAGTTTTTTCAATTTTTTCAGTTTTTTTTATTTGATTAGAATAAAAATGTTTTAAACATTTCAATTGTTAATACGAACACATGCATATTTATTGTACATATTTTTACTTGATTTCATTATAATTCATGCTTAATGAATTTTTTATTCTAATTGTAATTCATGAATTTTATTAATTATTTATTTAAATATATTTTTTAAAATTTTAAATTTTGAAAAAAATAAAGTTTAATATGTTGTAATTTGCGCTAATTAGATTTTTAATTAAAAGGATTTTATGCTAATTTGATTTTATTATAATAAGGATTATTTATATGTGAGTTTCTAAAACATTATAACAAATAAAAAATTAAATTATTTATAATAAATATATTTCATAAATAAAATTTTAATAGATTCCATAAACACATTTTCATTTATATTTAATCTTGGAAATTGTATATACCATATACATATAATAATTTAAGACATTATTTTTATCAAATAAAATATTGAATTACAAAAAGAAAAAAATAAATTTATTTAAATTTATAAAAAATTATAAAAAAATTAATATATTTTAATTAATACATATAATCAAATCCGTGTATCACGAAGGAAAAAAACTAACGTGTATATATAATTAGAAATTCATTATGAATAGTTATCACTAAAGTATATTTGAGTTATTTATGTTTAGTTAAGTTTACATTTTTACCACTTAATTGTAATTCATTATGTTATGGTCATTAATATTATTGTTTTGTAATATTTTAATTATTGTGCCATTATTTACCATTAAATATGTAACAAAAATCACGTGTGGCATAAATTGTGAACATATTTCATCCCATCGCAAATTACGTTTTCTTTAATTTTTAACTCTTTTTTCTTATAGTTTATTTAGGGTTTTTATCAAAATAAAAAAAATTTAATTACGAAAATAACATAATAGGTAGATTAATTACAAATATGAAACTTTAACAAGAGCAACGTGTGAAGCCGCACCACTCTATCACCCTTTCCAGTTTCTTCCAATCATTCGTAAAAAAAATATTTTTTTTAAATGATGCTTCGAATATATATATACTCACCCCATTTAAAACTCTACTCTTAACCTTGGCAAATCTTCACCGTAACCCACCCTAAACCGAGACCTAATCTCAACATTAACCATACACATCCATACCGTCAACTCAATCTACCCATCAACTTCAACCTCACCAAAACATCACCAGTAAAGTTCCCTAGGTTCTCAGCTCCAACTGACCATCACCAACCTTCCCCACCATTCTCTCTCATCTCTAAAGCTCTCGGTTCCCTTTCATTCACTCTCTCGATCACCATCCTCTCCCCTCACCCCACTCTCAGCCTCAGCAACTCCCATCCCCACTCCCAGCAATTGTCACCATCTCCAACCAAAACCAGTAAGCTCTCACCTTCATCATTGTTAGCATCAACAACCTCACCGTTATAAAACGAGACTTCAGACTGATAGAATAAGCGTTTAATACACACTCCATGATCTATACATTTGTATATTTTAATGATATTTTAATGAATCTTTCATTCCAATGCTGAAATTAACCATTTACTGTTCGATCAGCTTTATGTATTGTTTCCAATTTCAAGTCGTCTTTATGTCAACAATGTTTTTTCTCAAATTGTCTGATTAAAAATGTGTTTTATAATATAGTAAAATGTATATATATTACGTAGCTATATCAATAAATCTAAACACAATCAATGATTACAAGTTAATTTAACGCAACTATTTAATTAGTGCACACAAATATTCATAAGGTGAAAGTCCAACTTCAACACTAAAATTCTCATGAGATCGGCTCTTACCAATACACTCAAAATTTAATTGTTTGTTTTTCTTATATAGCTAAACTAGAATGTTTTGCAGGCTTTCGTTGGCTTTCAAATTTTTAATTATTTATTAAAACTGTAATATATATTAAAATAATTTATATGGATTAAATCTTAAACTTTAACAAAGTAGAGGGATCAATACAAAAATTTTATTATTTTATAGGGCAAAAAGAAAAAAATAACTTTTTTTATATAAATTACTAACGAAATTATAAACGGATAAATTATAAAAATAATCACTTAATTATGTCTTTAGTTCTATTTTAGACATCCAAGTTTTAGTTTTTTCGATTTAGTTACTCAACTTTTCGAAATCAAATATTTTAGTCATTCTCATGTTAATTGCCCTTAAATGAGTGGTGAAAAGCTAACAAGGGCATTTTTTTATTGGTCTCCAATGTTTACATATTCTATCAGTTTGATCCTAAATCTAAAAAATTCAACAAATTTAGCCCTTAATGTTTACAAAATTTGTCATTTTAGTTCAAATTCTAAAAAATCAATAAAATTAGCCCTCAACATTTACAAAATTTGTCAATTTAACTCTAATTCTAAAAATATAAAAAAAGTATTTAAAAATATTTTATTTTTTTAATATTCCTGAACATACCTCCAAAACCTGCTAAATAAGAAAAGTATTTAACATCATTTGTAGTATGCTCATTTTAAACTAATGTCACCTTCGTGAATATGGTAAAAAAATCAAGTTGACTTAAATCCAACTAACTGTCCTATTTTAAATTAATATCATATTATTTAATTAAATTCATCTAAAAAATTAACAATTTTTTAAACTATTACAAACAATTATTTTGAATTTTTTTTCTTATTTAAAAAATATACAGAGATCTAATTTTCGAGTAGAGAAAACAATGCAAAATCTTGAAATTTTTTTTTTTTGCCTTGTTTTTTTACAACTTGGACATGTCATCAATAACTTCCAAACTTGAGTAATCCAAGTACACCATTCAAACGATCAAAGTCCCAAAAAATCTAGTCCAAGAATTGAAAATATGAGTTGAACCAAACCAAGATTGATAATTTTGTGGATTCCATGTCTCATAGGGATGTCCAACTTCATCTCTCTCTAATATTAATCAATTTATTTCGTGTTCATTTCTTTTTTAATCATTTGATATACTTTTCTCCTTTTTTTGTATTTTTTTTATTTTTAATACATTTATTTTGGTTTTTTTATTTATTCTTTTTAGATTTTTAAATCAATTTTATATTTTTTATCCAAAAATGAGAGCTTTTAAAATAGTTTTCCTTTTTAAACTTTTAGAATTAGAACTAAATTGACAACTTTAGTAAACGTTGAGGGCTATATTTATTGATTTTTTTAATTAGAACTAAAATGATAAATTTTGTAAATATTAAGGGTTAAATTTGTTAAATTTTTAGAGTTGGGATCAATTGATAGAAAGTGTAAACACTAGAGGGCTAAATTTGTTCTTAGGTAATAAAAAAGTCCAATGTTAGCTTTTCGTCACTTACTTAACGACAACTCATGGGAGGTGATTAAAATATTTGATTTTGAAAAGTTGAGTGGCTAAATATAAAAAGTATTAGTTGGGTGACCAAAATAGAACTAAAGGCATAATTGGGTGATTATTTTTGTAGTTTACCCTTTATAAATATTGAGGTACCAAATCATATAAAAAAATAAAGTATGAAGATTAAATCTTAAGTTCGAGCATAATATAGGACCAAAATTGAAATTTAACCATTTTTATATAATCTAAATAAAATAAAGTGACCATAATTAAAACTTAACCATTTATATTTATAAAGATTAAAAAAGGGAAAAGCTTGGAAAGACTTCAAAGAAGGAAGGAATCAGTGCCTTCATTTTTTTTAAATCATTTTTTACAGATTAATTTATTATACTCTTTTTCCTAAGGTATCTGTACCAATAATATTTTGTATGGATCAAGTTATTTGGATAAAATTTCATCTAACCCCTTCGTGATTCTTAGGTTCTCTTTGGATGGATAGTGATATTGGTTTCGGTAAAAGTTAAAACTAACATAAGTAATGAGATTGGTTATTGCATCATTGAGATTAATACCATAGAAGTAAAGTTAAAATTAACGATTGAATATATGTTTGAAACTAAACGTAGCGGTAATGATGAGGTGAATTATTTTAAAAACTACAAAATAATCATTAAATACATTAATTTTTTAACATAATTGTACTTATAGCTTATTTAAAAATGTAATAAATTATGCGAATTGAGTGTTAACCCGATTGCTAATACAGGAGGACGTAAGTTCTAGTGCGTTGAAGCACATTATCCTCTTATTTAAGAGTTGGGGAAGTGCAATGAATAATTTTACGAATTGTATCAAAAAGAACAGATATGATCAAAACCTATAATTAGCACACATAAATGAAAATTTTTAACATTTTCAAATCAAAATCATTAAAAAGTAAAATAATCTAAGAAGTTGTTAATTCAACAAATGGAAAACTGAAAATTGGGTTGATAATAAGGTATGTTAGTTTATTATAAAATAATAATAATAAATTATTATTTAAAATTATTAGAGATTGAAATTGAGAGAATTTGTGTATATTGATACTACACATTGTAATGCAAGAAATGTTTTATATATACAGAAAACTGAAGGCTGCTAACAGAATAACTTACCGCGCGCTAACACACACTAAATAAAATAACTAATTGTATACTTAATAACCCCCTCGAGATGAAGCATGGATGTCAAGTAGGCCCATCTTGGACATGAGTAATCGAAATGGAGGAAAATAGACGACTTCAGTAAACACATCAGCTAGTTGATCAGAAGATCGGACGGGAAAAAGCTTGAGGAAACCAGCCTTGACTTTTTCGAACACAAACTGACAATCAATGTCAGTGTGCTTGGTACGCTCATGGAAGACTGGATTGGGCAGCCTTATTGTCACACTAAAGAGCAATAGTAGAAATATAAGCATGAAGATCACAAAGAAGAGTAGCAAGCCATGCAAGTTCACAAGCGGCTGAAGCCATGACGTGGTACTCAGCTTCATCAGAAGATCAACTGACCATAGGCTGTTTCTTAGACTTCCAAGAGATCAGAGCATCACCAAGGTAAGTACAAAAGCCGATGTTGTAACGACGAGTGTCAGAACAAGAACCCCAGAGGAGGAAGACTTAGGGAAAAAAGACCAAGGCCAGAAGTTTGCTTGAGATAAGCAAGAAGATGATATGCAGCCTTGAGATAAGATGCTGGAGGATCAAAAACGAATTGAGATCAACAATAAAAGGCAAAAGTAGTTTCACCATGTTATTGGGTTTGATCCAAGCACGAAGAAGATCACCAGAATCAGCAATTGGACGAGTAAGACAACCATCAATTTGTTTTGGGCAGAAAGAGCCATTAGCATTGATCTTCTCTAAGTGTTGTAAAGGACCATATTATTGGGTTTGATCCAAGCACGAAGAAGATCATCAGAATCAACAGCTGGATGAGTAAGAGAACCATCAATAAATCAAGTTTTTCTCTTAGCAGAAAGAGCCATTAGCATCGATCTTCTCCAAGTGTTGTATTTATAGCTGGAAAGAGGCTGGGACACAAGAAGCAAGGCGGGACTATCAGACTGATGATTGTAATATGGATTATTGCCATTAGAAAACTGATCAGAAAGACTGGCAGCATTGACTAATGGATTAACCATGATGAACTTACAATAAAAGAGAGAGAGAATGTTTGGAGAATAAGAAAACAATAAGAGGAAAAAGAAAAATTATACCCTCTCAAGCCATATTAGAGATTGAAATTGAGAGAATTTGGTGTATATTGATACTTGAACACATTGTAATACAAGAAATGGTAACGTTGCCTAACTAAAATAACTAATTAAATTAATAAAATATTTTACATTTAAAAATATAAAATTCTTGAAGCACAAAATGTTGGTTACTATGGTAACGCATGTTATATTCTTAATGAGACTATACGAGTTTGAACTTTAAATATAATATTATTAGAAGAGGTAATTATGAATCTTAAACATGAAAGATAAAAGCGAGATAATATAAAATAGAAACAAAGATAAAAGCGAGGGTGTAAATGAAAAAAATGACTACCAATAACATGTTGAAACATTTGAGTGGAGCAAAAAGCTCCAGTGCAGAAACTAACCCTCAGTGCGTTGAGTGAAGCTTCACTCGGGCTGATCTTTACAATCCAAATTGATGGGTATTGTGCGATTGAGCTAAAAAGTGTTCAAAACGTACCGAATTGGAACCAAACAGGCATCCTTACATATATTTCCTCCAAACAAATATATTTTGTATTTTAGCTATTCAACAATCACAGCTAGCGTACACTGGTTTGCTAATTGTGCACGGTGCTTCTTTTGACCATTCTTGACCATATTTATATTTTCATCATTTAATTTTAAAAATTATAAAATATTTATTAAATTATTTGAATAGTTTTATTTAAGTATTTGAATTATTATTTTTTTAAAGTCCAGTTAAAGAGCTTCAAGCGACAATTTAACGGTCGGTATGATCTAACAATATTCATCGATGACTAGAAGAACATATGTCAAATCCAAATTGATCTAATGGCCAATATCGGATATTGAAGAAGAAAATCGTTTGAATTTTAGTTTGTAAATTTATAACCTTCAAAGCTATTTTATGAAAAAAATTAAATTGTAGAAGATGAGAAGAAGTTTACCCTTTTGATTGGCAAGAGAGGTGAGAACGATAAAGTCATACAAAAGCAATTTTAACTGTTGAATAACTTAAATGAAAACTATAAATAGTTTAATAACTATTTTACAATTTTTTTTAAAGTGAAATAACCAAAACATAAATTTACTAACAGTTCATTAACTTTAGATGTAATTTACCTAAATGAATAATATTTTAAATTTCATGAAAATTTTTTTTTTTTTGGGATCCAATAGTTTGGTAGGGATTCTACAAAGGGGTGGTGGCATTATATTTAGGTTGTCAACAATGTCCATGATTAGTAAAAGGTGGCGTCATTGAAGCTTCCAACATGAAGGCTTTTGTTTATTTACAAATTAAAGACAAATATTGTTTAAGAAATGCTGCATAGAAAATCCCTTTCCCTTGCTTTTGTTTCCCGCATTTGCCTCAGTTCTCAGGATCTCATTCCCACCTAATGAATATACCAAAAGGGAATCTATATGGTCCACTTCTATTGGATTCACAAAAGTTGTCCAAAATTCTATTATTAAACTAACTATAATAAAATAATCCCAATTTCAGCTGCCTCCCATCTTTCTATTTTTACTTTTTAAAATATATAAATATATATATAGGATTTGGCTTATAAATTATTTTTTATCATTAAAATATTAAAAAAATAAAATAAAATTGTAATAAATGCATTTAATATATTGTTATAAAATGAGAGTAGTGAATAAAATCATATACATATAATAAAAATGGAGATTTCCTTTTAAAGCCTTTTTAGCCAAGTCCAGCTGATGAAGATAGTATGAGCTGTGCCAGCGGTTTGTTTAATCAATGACTACTACTGCTACTAATCAGCCAACAATCTAAAAGAGTTTTAAATTTTAAACCACTTGAGGCGCCTTTAATTACTAAACTAATTGTCTGTCTGTTACAGTGCTGTGCTCAATAAAAGGTAAAAGCCAGCTAGCTGCTCCTTCATGTGTTAATGGGATGGGACCCCTTGGTTTACTCCTTTTATGAAACAAAATATTAAACTTCATTTAATTAATTTCATTTTTTTTAGAGTTACTTTTTATATTAATTAAAAAATGTTTATATGATTGTATCAAATAATTGCTCTTAAATTTTAAAAAATAGACATCATTAACAACCATCTAATAATTTTATTATGAATATTTTGGGCTAAAATTTATAGTCTCTTGAGCCCATAAATGGTTCCATTGTGGGGTCCTACACTTCACTGTCATCGACTTTACTTCCAAGTCCAGAAAGAATTTAAAATACTCCTAACCGCATCTTTTTCCTTTCTTTTTCTTGGTTAAAATATGTTATCAGTCCCTATATTTTTACACAATTACAGATTGAGTTCCTATTTTATTCTTCCCTTTTTCAATTTAAAAATCTCAATCCAATCATTATTTTCGTTGATACTTTCGGTTAAAATTTGTCAACTTAATATGTTTATTTTTTGTCAATCATATTTTGTATCATATGAGGACAATCTAATCAAAAATCTAAATTGATAAATTTTGATAAAAATAAATACTTATAAATTTTGTTATACATCAGTAATCACCGACCCGAGTCCTAGAATAGATCCGGGTCTTTGACCCGTGATCCGGATATGTCCCACCAGAAGATCGAGTGTAAGGCGAACCACGAGAGAACAGCAAAGCGAGCTCGCGAGCCCAGCTCGCAAGGTAAGGCCACAGATCCAGCTCGCAGGAACCTAGGGAAGGCATCAGTCTCAACTCGCATACACCCAAGGAGCTCGCAGAAAGGATCGCGTGCTCCGTATGCCATCCAAACACATGTCCAACAAGCACAGAGCCTGTCCAAAATGTCAACCCTAAGAACAGAAAGGACCGCGTGCTCCGTGAACACGTACCCAATAGACCTAGAATTCGTAGAGAATATTAATCCTAGAGACAAAGAATGTCGATATTAGAGGCAACGGAGTCAAGACAAAATAGTGGGGCTCGATCATGAGTTGTAATAGCATTTATAGCAACATGTTTAAATACGAGAACACTAATATCAATAACACATGAGAAAAATATTACTCAACAATTTTAATTATTAAACTGATGTTTTCAAATAAAAGAATACTGAGAATTGATTTTATTTTAACTTTTAAAGTATAGAAACTAAACATAAAATTTTATCAAAGTATAGGGACTAAAAGTGTATTTTAACTTTTTCTTTACTTCCAAATATAACTTCAAATTTTAAAAAAGTTGCACAGGAAATGGGACCATCGAAAGCGGAAAACAACATCCCACGTATCTCTTTATCTCAAAGCGTAGCCCGTAATCAACGTGTTGATCACCAATGACATTACCCATCAGATTTAGGCCACGTGTCTCATGATGCGTTGGATCCCACGAGGCCTAACCCCTTCTCCCCCTGCTTAAAAGCAGCTCAGAGTTCCCCTTCCACCACTCTCCACCAACGCAGCAACCAAACTCTGAAATATACTAACCTTCTTTTTTTACTTTTTGTTCGATTAGTCTTCTTCTCGGTATCGCTTTCATGGCTGGGTTCGAGCAGCAAATAAAGGAGAGAGCCAGGGAGCTCAAGGTTTTCTTCAAGAAGGGTGTGAAGATCGTGGGAGAATCATGCAAGAAAGGTTGGTACAAAGTCAAGCACATCAGAGGCTGATTCTCTTGCCTTCCATCATCTTGTTTTCATTTCGTTTTACATGTAGAGATCTTTGTCAGTCATCTTGTTTTGGAGGGTTTTCTTTAATTTTTTGAAGGATTTTATCCTGTTTTCTGCCTATTTTTGTGACTTTTTTTTTTAGCATCTTATGAGTTGATTTGATTTTGAGATTATAGTTAACTGTTTCTGTTTGGCTTTTTTTTTATTTTTTTGTTCCAACATCTGTTTTATGAGGATGATCCCTGGAAAAATGTCTATTCTGTGAAGTTATTAATTTTTATTTGAAACAGATTATCGAATAATTACTGTATTTATTACTATTAAAATAGCAAGCAACCATTTCTGGCATGGTCTTGGATCGGATTGGCAAACAACAAGGACCATATGCATGTAATTGACTCCTTTAGCTGGAATTAACCATACAAGACACCTTCGTTAAACTTGTAAATTGTCCAGATTATATAATTATTGGAAAATATTGGCAATTCTAAATTTTAGACTGGAGTTTTTTTTTTTTTTTTCCAATTACATTTTTTCCAATTACAACGCGATGGATGCATGTACAATGTACTTGTGCAAACTTGATCGCCTCGTTAGAAGGCAGTTAAATAAAAGTTAAAATATACTCTATTTTCCATAAATTTAGAATTTAATTCTATAGTTTTTTTTATAAAAAATTAGTCATTTTCAAAATTTAAATTTAAAAAGTAGTTATAGTTTGAGTGTTAATAAATTCTTAATATAAACTGAGTAACATAAAAAAATATTAAATTTTAACTGATTTATAATTATTTTTGAGAAGTGATATTTTAGATTTGAACCCAAATATGTAAAAGATTTTTTCTGTTCACTGGACACTCATTATTAATTGGAGTGCAGCATTCAGTTTTCCTCCTAGGCCTAAAAGGAGAAAGAGGTCTTCCACTTTAATCAGCCATTACTAGTCAGTAGTCACTCACTTCAACACCTGGGCGAGGCTGTTCTTGACTCAAACAGAATATTTGTCACCTTAAATCCCTATTGGCATGAGTCCTACTAACGATGGCCACTTCCAATGATACAACTTCTGCGAATTGCATGGAACAAAGTTGATTGGGGGAGTGTTTGAAATCTCAACATTGTACCAAATACAATGTCATGCCCTCTAACAACACCCTTTTCACCCAATATCAAATCTTCTCTACTAGTTGTTTTAGGTAGGGACTATCGGTTCGATTTAGTCGGATTTGTTTTTTAATGATTGATTCAATTTTTGAACTTTTTCATATCAATTTTTGGTTTTAGATTTTTAATTTAGTTTTGACAAAATGAGATTTATTTTATGATTTTTTAAATATTATTTGACAAGTATCAAAATTTTTTATATGATATTATTAAAATATATATTTATATAAAACTTTTAAGTTATTTTAACTATTTTTTTATATCATGAAAATCAAAATTAATTATAAATTAAATAAAATTCCATAAACTGTCCAAAAAACCTCAATTTGAGTCCCTTTTTTTTATATTTTTCTTACTCGACCCTAGTCGGGATGTGAAACTTTGGAACACATTCTTTTCTTGTCCCTTGGCCCTTCCTACTTGGAGAGCTTTGAACTTCAATGGTATAGCCTTAATGGATCCAACTTCTTGAATCACCCACCGCACCTCAAGCTTCGACTCCTTGGTCCCCGAATGCCATCAAGATCAACTGTGATATGGCATTCCAGGTCTCAACCTCCAAAGCATAGCCGTAGCCCGTGACAGTCGAGAAAATCTACTGACTGGAGCCAACGCCCAAATGCACTTATCCTCTGCATTAGCGGTTGCCGCCTCAGGTATCAAGCTTGGCTCCTCCCTTATTTAACTTCATCATGGCAACACATCTTTATTGATCGATGCTCTCTCAAGGAAGATTGATATTCCTTAAGACACCTTAGCAATTGTTGACGATATTCACTCGTCTCTTCCTAACAATTGTAATGTGTCCTTTTGCTTTACCCCTCGTGACGAAAACTTATGATTAGATAGCTAGGAAATCTTTGTATGAGGCTTGTCCCCAGGATTGAGTCTTATGTCGACCAATAAGCTCCAACCTCTTCTGTTATCACTCTTTCTTTATAATTAATACTAGTGGAATATTGAAAAACAAAATACCCAACTTCTAGAAATCTGAAGTTTTTAAGCAGGAAAAAAAAAATATAACTAATACTGATATAAGGATCTTCCAAACATCTAAAATCTTATATATATATATATATATATATAACCAATTCACTAATCTATCAAAAGGTAAATAGACCAGAACGAACAAAGAAAGCGACAATCTAAGCCTAAGTTAATAAGAGTTATGTGATACATCCAGTCCTAACCCCTCTACTTCGCTAATAGTACAAGAAGAAGCATCAAAAGATAAAATAGATGTAACAAAAGAAGAGGTAACGATGGTTTGCATGTAATAAAGCCACCCTAATCAAATGGCGAGTCACTTTATTGGCATCCCATCTATTTTAGATGTTGAAATTGAGATTTTAAGAGTAACCCATACTCAAATTTAATGGATTTCTCCGAAATTAAAACATTAATAGCTTCCTAACAATCCGACTCCAGACCCACTTTCTCCATCCTCAAAGCTTTTAGCCATGACAAAAGCCTCCTATATAGCGATCGCTTCATCCACTTTTCGATTTTCTTGGCCCGATATACACTTTGAATAGCCACTTAAAAATAAGCCGGTCTCATTGCGAACTAAAGCAGCAAAGGAAGTTACATCGGCAATGCTATCACTCCACCTTCTACGTTACATTTAACATAACCAGTCGTGGGTGCTGACCAATGTATAATAATCGAGAGATGGGAGAAGAGCTATCATTAATTCGGTCTAACAATCTCTTAGCTGGTTTCCAATCATGCAAATATTTACTTGCAAATGCGAGTATAATAAATCAATTATAATTATTTTTAATATTAAATTAAAAATAATGAATGAATGAAATTAGTGAAGTAAATATGAATATAATCGACAGTTATGAACTATAAAGCTTATAGTAATAGTTCAACATTAATATGAAAAATGAAACAATTGCGGACAAAATAATTCTCGTCCATCCACCAATAAATGATTTTCCTAATAATGTAACCAAAATTAACAATCACACAATTAAACACCATAGGCTTAACAGTCTCAGGCTACAGCCCGCACCCGCAGACAGGCTTTACCATCCATTATTTCGGCCTTGAAAACTTCAAGGCCTACGCCCTCCTTACTTCCAAACCCTCTATCAACTAGACCTGTCCATAGACCGGATCACTCGATCTAACTCAAAGACCCGTCCAACATACGGGAGGGTTTGAGTAAGAATATAGGCCTGAAAAATAGGATTGAATTTAAGAATGAGACTCGTTTTAAAAACGGACTGAGTTTCGGGTAAGGATTCCCCTTTCCCTTTCCCTTTCCAATCCCTATTTCCCCTTAATCCCTAATCCCTAAATTTTTCCTTGCTTTTTACTTCTTTGTTGTTTCCACCATTGCTGCTTCTCTTCATTTTGCTGCTTTTCGTTGATTTTAATTTCTTTATTTTTGCTGAAAATATTAAACGCGAAGATCTTTGATCTTTCTCCCATTGTTCCCTTCAATTTCCTTTTCACAATCCTTCCTTTCCCTTTAAATCTACGTTTCCTTATTTGAACCCAATTTTGTTCTCTTTTTAGTACTTGTGAAAGTTTGGGGTTTTTTGGTTGCTTTGCTTTTTATTCATTTTGATTCCATTTGGATTCAATTCAGTCGAGGGAAAAGTTTTTTGGATTCTCTCTTTTGATACTCTAGACTTGTTAATTTTCGATTGAATCAGAAAAAAGGGGAAAAAAAGAAGAAAAAAAGGTCGATTAGAATGGATCGATAAAATTAGAGTAAAAAACAGGCTAGGCCAGACCCGGGTTTAGCATATATAATATGGGCTAGGCTTGGACAAAAATATCAACGCATTTTTTGGCCCGAGCCCGAGCCTACCAATCAGGCCTGAAATTTTAGTTGGACGCGACCCGACCTATGGACACCTCTACTCTCAATCCTAATCTATTAAATTAAACCTACTATTTTTGAGTTAATATAATTTGTTTCCCTTCAACTTGAGAATTAAATCTATTTTAATATTTACATTTTTAAAAATTTTGGTATGAAACTATTTTGGCCTATGAATTTATATTACATTAAAATTTGATGATTTGATATTTTAAGATAATGCCACATAATTAAAACTTTTATATTTTTCAAGTTTATACACTAGTTGTCAAGTTCAAACATCAAAGTGGATAAAAAATACAAATATTAAAGTGAACCTATTTATCAAAGTTTAGTGGTCAAAATTACATTACATTAGCCCTTTTTGTTTTACTATTCAAGTCAAGACAACTCCATCCCTCACCTCTTACGGGTGAAATTAGGAGGGTTGGTAAGGGCCTTATGCTCTCTAAATTTTATGAAATTCCAATTTAGTTCTTTTAAATTTTAAAATTTTTATTTTGATATTATAATTCATGTTTAAAAATAGGATAAATTTATATTTGGTCCCAAAGTTTTCCAAAATTTATTTTAATTTGATGTCTTTTATAGAATTTATAATTTTTTATGATAAATTTAATAACATTTTTAATTTAATTCTGTAAACTAATACAAAGTAGTGTAAGGCCCAATTTCAAGACCAGGGCACATATCAAAAGTCAGAGTTAAAAACGGCCTAAAGTTTTAGCCCTAAAACTTAACAAAAACAGAAATTAAAGGGAAACCCTAGCAGAATGGCGCTGCAAGCCCCGCAATAGTTCCCGAGTCGTGTGTGCCTCTGCCACTAAGCCACATCCGTCACGTCCGTGTAAAACAGGCTATAAAGGCCTTCAAAATAATGTAAAAGGAACGGTTTTTTTTTTTTTGAATAGAAAAGGCAATATACTCAATTTCTACATACCCAAAACACAAGTCAAAAAACAAATAGAGAAATCAGAAAGCAATTTTTGAAGGTGACTTCCGATTTCAATTCTTTTCGAATTTCAGATCCGTTTCGATTCGTTGTTCTTTTCCTTTTTGTTGCATGCGAAATAGAAGGAGAAGGTGTTAAAAAACTTTTTTGATTTTCTCTGGTTAGTTCCACTAACCTTCGAAAAACAAACAAGGTTTTTTTAAAACAGAAAAAGGAAGGGGAACAAGAGGGATTTACCGTGGACTCTTTGACCGCCGTCACCAGCGCCTTCGCGACGGCCCTGCTGCGATGAGGGGTTAAATGCGAGCGAGAGAGAGCATGGGGCGGCGTTGGAGTTTTCTTTTTCCTCCTTTGTTTTTGGTTAAAATGTTCTGGGAAGGAAAGCTTTTTTTTTGTTTGTTCTTTAATCTGCAAAACGGAAGAAATGGGGGGGTCTTCTGGTTTTTTCAAAACTGAAAAAAGAAATGAAAGAAAGCTTCATTTAGGGTTTCTTTTTTTATTTTATAAAATGAATGATGCACAGAAAAAGGGTTTTAACTCTCAGGAGGAACGGCACCTTTTCAGGGGAGGGTTAATTTCTATTTTGGACCCTCCAGATTATGCTTGTATTGCAATTTAACCCTTGGTTCTCCTTTTATTTTAAATTCACCCCAGATTTTAGTTTTGAATTCAATTTTGTCCTATTTTGTTTTTTTTTGTGATTTTTTTTTATATTCTTTTATTCTGCCTTTTTTTATTTTAGATTTTTATTTTATTTCTATTTATTATTTTTATCGTTTGCTTATTATTAGTACTCCTATTTTACGCATATATTATTATCTATAATTATTATATTGTCATTCTTTCGTTATTGCTATTCATTTTCAAAATTATTATTATATTCATTATCATTTTTATTACCGTTATTCATATATATACATATTATTATTACTATGATTATATTTATTATTAGTATTATATTTGTTATTATTATTAGTACTCTTATTACTTTTATTATTTACATTGTTATTTTAGTATTCCTATTATTTTCGTTCTTGCCAATATTATTTTGATTTTCTTTTTTTTATTATTACTATTACATTTAATATTATTATTTTTTTTATTATTAATATTATTTTTTATTTTAAACCTATTATTACTAGTTTTATTATTAATATTTTTTTATTTTAAACTTTTTTCCATTGTTGTTATTATTATTACCACTTGTTTTATTTGTCACATATTATTTCCGTTATTATAATATTATGGTTTATTTTTCCCCCTTTTGTGTTCATTATTGTCATTCCCTATTAATCGTGTCTACATTTCCACGTATTTATTTTTTTTTCAAAAAACTTAAAAAATGTTTCACAAAGGTAATTTTGTGTGTTTGGAAGTTCGGGAAAACGTGCCCAATCGTGCTGGGCTTCGATTTTTCGTTCGTCTAGATCGCTAAATATCCTTGAAAGGTTTTGATCGGGTTTTCTGAAAATAAGGCAATGTTTCGTGTTTGGAAGTTTGAGAGATTCGTGCCCAATCGTGCTGAGTCTCGATTTTCTATTCGTCCAAATGACCAAATATCCTTCGGAGGTATTGATCGAGGTTTCTTAAATAAAGGCAATATTTCATGATTGGAAATTCAAGGAATCGTACCCAATCGTGCTGGGTTTCGGTTTTTAGTTTAGCCAAATAGTGAAATACCCTTTTCAAATTGCAATACATGAATTTTGGAAATCATGAAATGATCTTGGTATCGAGGGTTTGAAGCATCGTGTCCTATCATGCTAGATATGGTATTTCAACTTTTCGAAACAAGAGAGTTTCAATATCTAATGCGAGTTATCCAAACATTTTTAAAGATTCATATTTTAAAATATTTTCTAATTTTCGATATTAAGGACATTAATCAATTAATACGGTACCAATTTTTGGGCGTTGCGAGGGTGCTAATCCTTCCTCATGCGTAACCGACTCCCGAGCCCGTTTTCTTAAAACTCGTAGACCCAAAATGTTTTCTAAAGTGACCCAATCGCACTTCAAAAATGATTGGGGGTGACTCCGTTTTTCTTTTTAAAGTCGCCCCGTTTTCCAAACAAAAAAGGTTTCGACAGCTTGGCGACTCCACTGGGGACCAATAAGAGAGTCAAGCCATAGATTTTTTTTTAATGTCCTTTTATCGAAAATAAAATGTTTAAATTTTGTTTCTTTCACTGCATGAGTGTGTGTCGCGCGATATGTGTGTTGTGGTTTGAGACCCTTAGGATATTTCTGCATTCATGTTGCATGACAGTTTTGGTCACACCCTCTAAGTGGGAGCGAGAAGCTATGCCTTCGTGAGGTTTTCACCTCCGCATGTGCTAGGGGATTGCTTCCGGGATACATCTGTACCTATGGTTCCGTGAGGTTTTCACCTCCGCATGGCCATAGGGAAATGTATTCCCCTGAACTGAACTCGATCCATATAAGCCTATAATGGGTGAGAATTGAGGAATCTGCTAGTTCAGGTACCCTTCATTTAGAACTAAACCACATATAGTGAACCCTAAGAGCCTACCCTAGGTAGAGCCATGCTAAACCTTAGTGGTTACCTATACGGTGGTTTGACATTTTTTTTATTTGCTTTGGTTGCTATTATGTGATACTAACCTGTTTTATTTTGGCCATGTTTGCATGTCATTTCATACTTAAAAGGCGTCGATTCCTGTTTTGATTACTAAGATAGAAGGCTTGTTATGGGGAACGGATTCCTTGATAAAGTAGAGGATAATGCGACCGTGCGTATATGGTCAGAGAAGACACAACTTGGGAAGGGAGATAGTCTAGCCGAGGGGTATACATCGGAATTAGGGGACTTTACTCGTATCAGTACGACACAGAATGAGCTCCAAGAATTAAAGGATATATGAGCCTGTTGGGATGAAGGAACCAAGCAGCTTTTTTACCCCAATTATGGTGATCTACCTTACTTATTGGACATCAGAGTTCACAAACACTTGTTTCAGGCTATGACTCAGTATTGGAATCCTGCTTATAGCTGTTTCACATTTGGGGAGGTGGATTTAGTGCCTACTGTGGAAGAGTACACGGCTTTGCTTCGTAGCCAAAGGGTTCAAGTTGACAAAGTTTATTTCAGGGCTGTTAATGCACCAACTTTTGCAAAGAAGCTGATGAGTATCACTGGGATGAGTGAACAGTGAGTCACGACACGAATTCAACATAAAGGTGAAAGGAAACACATTCCTTGGGTGAGCTTGAGGGAATTGATTGTGGCACATCCAAATACCAAGAGGAAAGTTGACATGTTCGCCTTAAGTATCTACGGCTTGGTAATTTTTCCCAAAGCTCTGAGACATATAGATGAAGCGGTTACTAACTTGTTCGAACGACTTGACAAGGGGGTTACGCCAATACCAGCGATTCTTGCCGAAACATTTAGATCTCTAAAGGCATATCGGGGGCAGATGAAGGTAGATTCATGGGATGCGTGCAACTATTGTTGGTGTGGTTTCATATCCATTTTTGGAAGGTAGATAGAGTTTCTTATCGCGTTTTTTCTGTGAAGTACTCTCCATTAAGGAGTTGGCAGCCGCGCCCAGAAGAGATGACATATCAGAAGAGAATTGGATCACGCTTCTTCAGAATCTTCAGGAAAAGGACGTAGAATGGAGAGCTCCTTGGTTCATTCCCGATGAAATTCTCTACCGGTGTGGAAGTTATGATTGGGTTCCTCTGCTAGAGATCTGGGGAGCCATTGGGTATGCTCCTTTGCTCGTGCTAAGATAATACCAATCAAGACAGTTTATACCGGTGACACATGGGCTAGCCCAGTTTGAATTTTCGTATATGGGGAATAATTATAAGAAGAAGGTTCGAGAGATTGCTGATGCTTGGAAACAAATTTACCGAATGAAGAGAGTTGCTGTTGGTCCAATGGTAACCCTCGAATATAATGCATGGCGGAGTAGGAGAGTAAATGATAATATCCCCAGACCGACACAAGATGGTGCTCGACCAATAGAGGAATACCTGTAATTAGTCCCTTCTGAGTTGAAGATCATGAAGCAAGACTTTGAAAGTAAAAATTCAGACTTTGAAGCAATTAGTACCTAGTAGTGATTATTACACGACCAGGGGTTGACGAAGCAGGAGTGAAAATGGCCCCGAGGGTTGAAATTCAAAAACCTGTGACTTTTCCTTATAAGGATACACCGAGGGTTGTAAATCAAAAACCGTAACTTTTTCTTATAAGGATACACCGAGGGTCGTAATTCAAAAACCCGTAACCTCTCCTTATAAGGATACACCGAGGGTTGTAATTCAAAAACCCGTGACTTTTCCTTATAAGGATAACAATACGGTACCTTGGAATTACAATTGTACTGTGACAGTTCTTGAAAAAGAGAGTTCGGCCAGCACGCCCAACCCAGAAGCCGAACGCATTGAAGGAAAATCCTCTCTGATCAGAGGGGGAGAAGAGAAAACAAGGTCAATAGTTAATGAACCAGTAATAGAGAATGAGGCTAGAGAGTTTTTGAAGTTCTTAAAGCACAGTGAGTACAGTGTTGTGGAACAGTTACACAAGCAGCCAGCACGCATATCGGTACTGGCTTTACTTCTAAACTCAGAAGGACACCGTAGTGCGCTAATGAAAGCGTTGAACCAGATTTATGTTGCTGATGACATTTCGGTAAACAAATTAGACCGCCTCGTTAGCAACATAAACGCAGACTATTTCATCTCGTTCAGTGATGATGAAATACCACCAGGGGGCATGGGATCCACCAAGGCTTTGCACATCACTACCCGATGCAAAGGATATACACTACCGGGGGTATTAATTGATAATGGATCGGCACTGAACGTCTTGCCGCTATCCACGTTAAACAGGTTACCTGTAGACAGCTCTCATATGGAAACATGCCAAAATATAGTGAGAGCATTCGATGGCACCGAGAGAAATGTGATGGGGAGGATTGAGATACCCCTCCTAATTGGGGCAAACACGCATGAGGTAGACTTTCCCGTGATGGACATCAAACCCTCTTATAACTGTTTATTAGGGAGGCCTAGGATCCACTCAGCAGGAGCTACACCATCGTCATTACACCAAAAGTTAAAGTTGGTAACAGAAGGTCGGCTGATAACTATAAATACGGAGGAGGATATCATCGCGTCCATTACTAGTAACGCATCGTACATAGAGAATGATACGGAGGCTATAGAGTGCTCCTTCATGTCGTTGGAGTTTGTAAATGTGACTTTCATCAGTGAAGGAGGCAAGATCCCGGTGCCCAAAATCTCTGAAGCAACAAGGATGGGTCTACAGCTGACAATAGAGAAAGGAGCATTGCCTGGGAAGGGTCTCGGAAAATATCTCCAAGGGCCGGTTGGAGTGACAGGATTGGTTGACAAGCATGATCACTTTGGTCTGGATCATAGGCCAGATGCCAGACAGAGAAAGGAGGAGTTGGAGAGGAAACGTGAAAGATGAAGGGCACGACTGAATGGTACTGAGATCGAGTGGGGTTTAATGACTATTCCCCATATATCTAATACATTCGTGTCGGGAGGAATTATCCATTCAGGACTGGAGAATATGAATAAGAAAATGGCTGAGGAAATGATGAGAGCTCTAAGCATCAATGCAGTGACTGAAGAGAATCTGAAGAAAAGAAACATGGAAGGCATTCGCCCCTAAGAGCCTGGAAGTGTTCTGGACAAGTGGACTGCGGAAGAAATTCCTGTAGTTTTTAGGACTAAAATAGAGTAATGTTCAAAACACAGTTTTTGTTTCAAGCCTAGGAACAATGAGAAACTTTTGTGAAATGGGCTCATGTTCAAGCATCTTTACTTTCAATAAAAGTGTATTTTTCTTTCATACCGTGCAGTTATTCTTTTGCTTCTTCTCCATTCCATTCATAATAATAACATATAAATAAGTCATTCTTAAATTCATTTTCATTAAATATTCTTTCATACCTACTATAGGTCCCCAGATATCGATGTCATGAACAATGCTGTTACGGACCCAGAATTTCCTAATGAGCAAGACATGTGCCTAGAGGGACCTCAGGACTTTACAGATGACGTAAACTGTAGTGTATCCCTAGATTTGTTAAGGATGGTAGAGCTGGAAGAGAAGCTGATTCTACCTCACGAAGAAACAATTGAGAATGTACTTATAGAAGATGGGAAAGAAGTGAAAATCGGCACCTGCATAACCAAGGAAACAAGGTAGGACCTCATTAGACTTCTGCTAGAGTTCAAAGACGTCTTCGCGTGGTAATATTAAGACATGCCAGGGTTGAGTGCTGACATTGTGGTACACCGTATTCCCATAAAAGGAAAATGTAAGCCGGTCCAACAGAAGCTTCGAAGGATGAGACCCGATGTCGCGGTAAAGATAATGGAAGAAGTTAAGAAGCAATTTGATGCTGGTGTTTTTACGAGTGGTGAATTACTCAGAAAGGGTAGCTAACGTTGTCCCTGTTCTTAAGAAGGATGGAAAAGTACGAATGTGCGTAGATTACAGGGACCTAAACAAGGCCAGCTCGAAAGACAACTTCCCACTGCCTCACATCGACATTTTGGTGGATAACACGGTGGGGTTTTCATTTTTCTCCTTCATGGATGGTTTCTCGGGATACAATCAAATAAAGATACATCCTGAAGACGTGGTAAAGACCACCTTCATAACCTTATAGGGAACTTTTTGTTACCAAGCGATGCCATTTGGGTTAAAGAATGCGGGAGCAACATACCAAAGGGCTATGGTAACCTTGTTTCGCGACATGATGCACAAGGAGATTGAGGTCTACGTCGACGACATGATCGCAAAGTCCCGAGCGGAAGGGGAGCGTGTGCAAGTTTTGAGAAAACTGTTCTTGAGGTTGAGGAAATTTCAGCTGAAGCTCAATCCAGCCAAGTGTACTTTCGGGGCTCGATCGGGGAAGCTTCTTGGTTTCGTGGTCAGTGAAAAAAGAATTGAAGTAGATCCAGATAAAGTCAAGGCCGTACAAAAATTGTCTCCTCCGCGCACTCAGAAGGAAGTCCGAGGTTTTCTAGGAAGATTGAATTACATCACTTGGTTTATTTCGTAATTAACTGAGAAGTGTGATCCAATATTTCGTCTCTTTAAGAAGCACAATCCAGGCATTTGGGACGATGAATGCCAGAGGGCATTTGACAGGATTAAACAATATTTGTCCAATACCCCAGTGTTAATGCCTCCCAGTCCTAATAGACCATTGATTTTGTACTTGACGGTATTCGATAATTCAATGGGATGTGAACTCGGTCAACACGATAAGACGGGCAGAAAAGAAAGGGCGGTATACTATCTCAGTAAGAAGTTTGCTGAGTGTGAAATGAGATACTCGCCAATTGAAAAGTTATGCTGTGCATTGGTCTGGACAACTCAGAGGTTGAGACAATACATGTTGTACCATATGACTTGGTTAATCTCGAAACTAGACCCTCTTAAGTACATGATGGAGTCAACTGCCCTAAATAGAAAAATGGCCCGATGGAAAATTTTGCTCTCTGAGTTCGACATTGTCTATGTGAACCAGAAGGCGGTGAAAGGGAGTGCAATAGCAAATTTTCTAGCCAGTAGGGCGCTAGATGATTATGATCCTCTTAATTTCGATTTTCCTAATGAAGGTCTGATGTTTATAGCTGCGATAGAGGAAGATACTTTAGAAGATCATCATTGGAAGTTGAACTTCGATAGAGCGTCGAATGCCATTGGTAATAGAGTTGGGGCAGTCCTGGTATCTCCAAAGGGAGAGCATTATCCATTCACTTGCAAGTTGGACTTCGATTGCACAAACAACATGGCAGAATACGAAGCATGTATCATGGGAATCCGAGCTGAGTTTTTAGAGGTATATGGAGACTCTGTGTTGGTAATATATCAGCTAAGAGGAGAATGGGAAACAAGAGATCCCAAGTTGATCAGTTACCGAAAGCTAATTTTGGAGCTAATCGAGGAGTTTGATGATATTACATTCTTTTACCTCCCGCGTGATGAAAATTAGATGGCTGACGCCTTGGCCACATTAGCTTCTATGATCAGATTAAATGATTAGGAGGGTATGAAGCCTATTCAAATGAACATCTACGAGACTCTAGCTCACTGCTGCAATATTGACGAAGAGGAGGAGAGGGATGATCATCCTTGGTATCATGATATTCTGCAATATGTGAAGAGCCGTGAATATCCCGATCATGCGACTGAAAATGATAAGAGAACATTGAGAAGACTTGCCAGTGACTATGTCCTAGATGGAGGGATCCTGTATAAAAAGATGATGGATTAAGTGTTGCTAAGATGTGTCATTGTTGTTGAAGCCAGGAAAATCCTAAAAGAAGTCCATGATGGCGTATGTGGAATGCATGCCAATGGGTTTACCATTGCCAGGCAAATCATGAGATTCGGGTATTACTGGTCCACAATGGAAGGGATTGCATCCGTTACGCTAAGAAGTGCCACAAGTGCCAGATTTATGGAGACAAGATCCATGTGCCTCCTTCACCTCTTCATGTTATGACTTCCCCGTGGCCTTTCTCAATGTGGGGCATGGACGTCATTGGGCCGATCTCACTGAAGACTTCTAATGGACATCGTTTCATTTTTGTGGTTATTGATTACTTCACCAAATGGGTAGAGGCAGCTTCATATGCCAATGTTACGAAGATAGCGGTTAGCAAGTTTTTGAAGAAAGAGATTATATGTCGCTACGGTATGCCAGAAAGGATCGTATCTAACAATGCGTTATACTTGAACAATAGCGCGATAGCAGAAGTCTGCAGTTAGTTCAACATCAAGCACTATAACTCATCACCATATCGCCCGAAAATGAATGGCGCAGTAGTGGCAGCTAATAAAAATATCAAGAAAATTGTGGGGAAAATGGCTGAGACCTACAAGGATTGGCATGAAAAGTTACCGCTTGCCCTCTACGCCTATCGAACATCGGTTACAACTTCCACCAGGGCAACTCTTTTCTCATTGGTTTATGAGATGGAGGCAGTTTTGCCTATTGAAGTTGAAATTCCTTCTCTTCGGGTTTTGTCAGAGCTAAAGTTGGACGAAGTAGAATGGGTTCGATCTCGATATGATCAACTGAATATAATTGAGGAAAAGAGGCTAAGAGCCATTCGTCATGGTCAAATGTACCAGAAGCAGATGATGCAGGCTTACAACAAGAAGGTCCGCCCCAAAGTATTCTACGAGGGAGACTTGGTGTTGAAACAGATATTCCCTATGCAAAAAGACTTCAGGGGAAAGTGGATACCTAATTGGGAAGGACCTTATGTTGTAAAGAAGGCTTTCTCTTGGGGAGCGTTGATCCTCGCTGAGATGGACGGCAAAAGTCTGCCAAATCCAATTAATGCAGACTCAGTCAAAAAGTACTTCGCTTGAAAATGGGCTAAGGCAAAAACTCGCAAAGGGCGTTTTGAGTTCAAAAAAAAAATTAGAGAGGCCAAGGTGAAAACCCGCAAATGGCACTTTAAGGCCAAAGGGCTTTGAGTTGAAAACTCGAAAAGGGCGGCTCAAATTATGATCAACTCGTGGTGGGGCATACAGTGGTTTCACTATGCCGAAATTAACAATGAGGAGGTATGTTACGTCTTGGGGAATCGACAAAGTACCACGGATCTCCTAGACACATGTTGAACTCAGAATGGTCTTCAAGAAGTACGTATAGAAAAGCTCAGGCTGTGATATCTGGGGCATCAATGCCATTCTTACTCATTTTTTGTACCTTAGTGGAATTTGTTTTCTTTGCTCAATCTATTCTTCACGGGTTTTATCACGAATAAATTGCAGTTTTATTCATTTTTGTAATCCTTTTCCAAGCATTTTATATTGAAATAATGATTACTGAACTAATAATGCTTTTACAAAAGAAGTTTTGTGTATTACTCTGAAAGTCTCTAAATAATACAAGAATCTGAAACAGGACAATTATTTAGAACTCACCATGCTTAAGGGGCTTGGAACCCCTAAAATAAGAGTCTAAGCAGTGACGACATCTTCAGATTCTGTGTTAGAAGTATCAGCGGAACTAGAAGGCATACAACGGGAATATTGTCCTAACAAGCAGCGAGCAATGATAACCCAAAAGTTAAAAAATTGGATCATACTCATGACATTTTGCATGCATCCATTCATTCGCAATACATTTGTTAGGAGCATTTTTCAATCATGACATCCTAATCATTTGGCATAAGCATAGACCCCATAAAATCAATTCTACAAGTAGGTTCCCCAGAAGACAATGTAGCAGAATTAATGGGAGTTACAGAAAATTACAGATTTTAATTCCCTAAGCAGTAGGGTGACGGATCAAAGACGATGAGCCTTAACCCCCTAAGCAGTAGGGTAATAGGCCGAAAATTACAAATTTTAATTCCCTAGCAGCGATGGTGACAGATCAAGACGATGAGCCTTAACTCCCTAAGCAGTAGGGTAATAGGCCGAAAATTACAGATCTTACTTCCCTAAGCAGTAGGGTGACAGATCGAAGACGATGAGCCTTAACTCACTAAGCAGTAGGGAAACATGCCAAAAATTTCAGATTTTAATTCCCTAAGTAGTAGGGTGACGGATCGAAGATGATGAGCCTTAACCCCCTAAGTAGTAGGATAATAGGCCGAAAATTACAGATCTTAATTCCCTAAGTAGTAGGGTGACAGATCGAAGACGATGAGCCTTAACCCCCTAAGCAGTAGGGTAACAGGCCGAAAATTACAGAGCTTTAATTCCCTAAGTAGTAGGGTAACGGCTAAAGATAGCAGATCTTATCTCCACTGAGCAGGAGTGGAGTAGATCGGAACAAAATTTCTATACCCCTGAAGATGCAGTGGGTCGAAGCAAGGCTACCTGAAGAAAAGAAGCATCAAGAAGCCGAGATTCAACAAGATGGGGCAAAATTGGCCCTTTTAAAGTCTTTGCTCTATTCTCGTTACACGACAATGAGTAAAGAGGGGCAGCTGAAAGCCCCAATTTCAAGACCGGGGCCCAAATCAAAAGTCAGAGTTAAAAATGGCCCAAAGTTTTAGACCCAAAACTTAACAAAAACATAAATTAAAAGGAAACCCAAGCAGAACAGTGCCGCAAGCCCCGCAATAGTTCCCAAGTCGTGTATGCCTCTGCCACTAAGCCACGTCCGTCACGTCCGTGTGAGGAGCCCCTCTCCACCACGCACCTGCAAGATAGGGATAATAGGTTGTAAAACAGGCTATAAAGGCCTTCAAAATAATGTAAAAGGGACGGTTTTTTTAATAGAAAAGGCAGTATACTCAATTTCTACATACCCAAAAGACAAATCAAAAAACAAATAGAGAAATCAGAAAGTAATTTTTGAAGGTGACTTCCGATTTCGATTCTTTTTGAATTTTAGATCCATTTCAATTCGTTTTTCTATTCCTTTTTGTTGCATGAGAAATAGAAGGAGATGGTGTTAAAAAACCTTTTCGATTTTCACTGATTAGTTCCACTAACCTTCAAAAAACAAACAAGGTTTTTTTAAAATAGAAAAAGGAAGGGGAACAAGAGGGTTTTACCGTGGACTCTTTGACCGCCGTCACCAGCGCCTTCGCGATGGCCCTGCTGCGATAAGGGGTTCGTCTGAGCAGAGAGCATGGGGGCGGCGTTTGGAGTTTTCTTTTTCCTCTTTTGTTTTTGGTTAAAATGTTCTGGGAAGGAAAGTCTTTTTTTTGTTTGTTCTTTAATCTGCAAAACGGAAGAAATGGAGGGTCTTCTGGATTTTTTGAAACTGAAAAAAGAAATGAAAGAAAGCTTCATTTCGGGTTTCTTTTTTTATTTTATAAAATGAATGCTGCACAGAAAAAGAGTTTTAACCCTCAGGAGGAATGGCACCTTTTTAGGGGAGGGTTAATTTCTATTTTGGACCCTCCGGATCACGCTCGTATTGCAATTTAACCCTTGATTCTCCTTTTATTTTAAATTCGCCCCAGATTTTAGTTTTGAATTCAATTTTGTCCTCTTTTTGTTTTTTTGTGATTTTTTTTATATTCTTTTATTCTGCCATTTTTTTAGTTTAGATTTTTATTTTATTTCTATTTATTAGTTTTATCATTTGCTTATTATTAGTACTCCTATTTTACATATATATTATTATCTATAATTACTATATTGTCATTCAATCGTGCTGGGCTTCGATTTTTCATTCGTCTAGATCGCTAAATATCCTTGAAAGGTTTTGATCGGGTTTTTTGAAAATAAGGCAATGTTTGTGTTTGGATGTTTGAGAGATTCGTGCCGAACCGTGCTGGGTCTCGATTTCTATTCGTCCAAATGACCAAATATCTTTCGGAGGTATTGATCGAGGTTTCTTAAATAAAGGCAATATTTCATGATTGGAAATTCAAGGAATCGTAACCAATCGTGCTGGGTTTCGGTTTTTGGTTTAGGCAAATAGTGAAATACCCTTTTCAAATTGCAATACATGAATTTTGGAAATCAGGAAATGATCTTGGTATCGAGGGTTTCGATAACTTGGCGACTCAACTGGGGACCAATAAGAGAGTCAAGCCGTAGATTTTTTTTTAATGTCCTTTTATCGAAAATGAAATGTTTTAATTTTGTTTCTTTCACTACATGAGAGTGTGTCGCGTCATATGTGTGTTGTGGTTTGAGACCCTTAGGTTTTCACCTCCGCATGGCCATAGGAAAATGTATTCCCCTGAACTTAACTCGATCCATATGAGCCTATAATGGGTGAGAATTGAGGAATCTGCTGGTTCAGGTACCCTTCATTTAAAAATAAACCACATATAGTGAACCCTAAGAGCCTACCCTAGGTAGAGCCATGCTAAACCTTAGTGGTTACCCATACGGTGGTTTGACATTTTTTTTTTATTTGCTTTGGTTGCTATTATGTGATACTAACCTGTTTTATTTTGGCCATGTTTGCATGTCATTTCATACTTAAAAAGTATCGATTCCTGTTTTGATTACTAAGATAGAAGGTGGATTTAGTGCTATGACTCAGTATTGGAATCCTACTTATAGCTGTTTCACATTTGGGGAGGTGGATTTAGTGCCTACTGTGGAAGAGTACACGGCTTTGCTTCGTAGCCAAAGGGTTCAGGGTGATAAAGTTTATTTCAGGGCTGTTAATGCACCAACTTTTGTAAAGAAGCTGATGAGCATCACTGGGATGAGTGAACAGTGGGTCACGACACAAATTCAACAAAAAGGTGAAAGGAAATACATTCCTTGGGTGAGCTTGAGGGAATTGATTGTGGCACATCCAGATACCAAGAGGAAAGTTGACATGATCGCCTTAAGTATCTACGGCTTGGTAATTTTCCCCAAAGCTCTGAGACATATAGATAAAACGGTTACTAACTTGTTCGATCGATTTGACAAGGGGGTTACGCCCGTACCAGCGATTCTTGCCGAAACATTTAGATCTCTAAAGGCATGTCGGGGGGCAGGTGAAGGTAGATTCATGGGATGCGCGCAACTATTGTTGGTGTGGTTTCATAGCCATTTTTAGAAGGTAGATAGAGTTTCTTATCGCGTTTTTCTGTGAAGTACTCCCCATTAAGGAGTTGGCAGCCGCGCCCAGAAGAGATGACATATCAGAAGAGAACTGGATAACACTTCTTCAGAATCTTCAGGAAAAGGACGTGGAATGGAGAGCTCCTTGGTTCATTCTCGACGAAATTCTCTACCGGTGTGAAAGTTATGATTGGGTTCCTCTGCTAGGGATCTGGGGAGCCGTTGGGTATGCTCCTTTGCTCGTACTAAGACAATACCAATCAAGACAGTTTATACCGGCAACACATGGGCTAGCCCAGTTTGAATTTTTGTATATGGGGAGTAATTATAAGAAGAAGGTTCGAGAGATTGCTGATACTTGGAAACAAATTTACCAAATGAAAAGAGTTGTTGTAGGTCCAATGGTAACCCTCGAATATAATGCATGGCGGAGTAGGAGAGTAAATGATAATATCTCCAGACTGACACAAGATGGTGCTCAACCAATAGAGGAATACCTGCAATTAGTCCCTTCTGTGTTGGAGATCATGAAGCAATACTTTGAAAGTAAAAATTCAGAGTTAGGGAAAAAGATAGAACAACTAGAAGAAGAAAAGATGCACTTGAGGTTAGATATTGATATCCAGAAATCAGAGGCTGAGAAACTAAAGATGGGGAAAAGGAAGGTAAAAGAAGATTTGGATAGCTTGAAAACCGATTACAAAAAGTTACATCTATCGATGAGGACTGCTGGGCTAGGTAAAACCTAAGAACAATAGCATCAAGAAGTTCAAGAGGAGAAAGCCAGGGTTGATCAGTGGAAGAAGAGGTTCTATGAGGCTCAAGCACAAAAGGATACTCTTAGAAAGACTGTGGGTAAGAGCCAAAGCGAGAATGAGATGTTCAGAGCTCGAGTAGCAGAATTAGAGACGGCATTGTGTCGAAGCCGCAACTCTATGGTGAAGTTGAAATTAAGCCTAAACCAGATTGAAGAGTTGAAAGGAAAGGTGGAAGCGCTCGAAACGGCGCTGCAAAACAGTGAGCTCCGGATCCAACTATTGGAGACAAACAACGAGTGATGAGAAAAACAACGTCAACATTCTCAGAACCAAGTCAAAGAAAGAGACTACCTTATGGGTGAAGTCGTGATTCAGATACGAGAAGTGGCTGAACATTTACAAACCTTAGCTATTCAGGCTGATGTGTTAAGTGTAGTATATGAGTTAGAGTTAGACTGGGGTCGAGAGTTAGCTTCGCTTCTTAAGAAAGTTAAAGCTTTGGGCATAAGGGCTAGGTCGTATATGTGACTCTGTTTTATGTAAAGGATTTTGTTCTTTAAACAAGTTTTCTATAAGAAATTGAACCAGAATCGACGTCTTTTTGCATTCATATCATGCATTTGCATTGCATCGGATCATATGCATTTAATATCGCAAAATAACCCTATTAATTAGAGATCATATTATAGTTATCCTGGAACACCGCTACTACACTCGAAAAAAAAATGAAAGCTTTGGATCAAAGGATAGAAAAGTTAGAACAGATGCAGAAGGAGATGCAGGACCAATTGCAGTCTCAGATGCAAGAACAGTTGGCTAAGATCGAACAGGACATGAGGGATCAAATGCTGGAGTCCCAGATAAGTATGATGAGCCAGTTAACACAGTTGTTGACTGGAGGGCCTGGAAACGAAAAGAGTCTTATGGTTGATACTGGAGATGATAATGAAGATTCTGCTTACCCTCTAGGCTTGGCCTCGACAAGTTCCCAAGTGCAACCACCAAGAGTGTCGGTCAATATCAAACCCCAGTACTAATCTGGTACCCCGGCACCGGTAAACTTCGAATGTCTGTCTGTTTTTAATTTAGTCCACGTTCTGTTTAAATAGTTTATTTATTTATTTTCTTATTATTCTTATTTATTTTAAGTTTTTATATACTACTCCTATTAAACTCTTTTTTTATATTATTCATTTTAAATCCTTAGGTTTACTTATCATTTATTTTATACCTTTTGTATGTTATTTTATTGTTTATATACCATTTATCTTAAGTTGTTTTACATATTATTCATTTTAAATTAATCTATATAATATTTACCCTAAACTGTTTTAATATATATTGTTTTTAAATTATTTCATACCCTATTTATTTTACATTACCTTATTTATGTATTTTAAAACTCTTTTATATATATCACTTTTGAATAGTTTTATTGTCTAAAATTTTTCATATACTTTGTTTATTCTTAAACTTATATATATGTACGTTATTTTTTTTAAGTTGTTGTATATAGTTGATTTTGACTTTCTTTTTACGTTATCTATTCTAAAATATATTTATCATCATTTTAAAATTTGCTTTACGATTGTTTTATTTTAGTTTGCTTTTTTACTATTTATTTTTAAACCATATATATATTTATTTAATTTATTTGCCTTTGATTATTAATACGGGTATTTAAATAAGTGCACGTTATGTGAATATTATCCTTGTATGTATTTGAATTCGTTTATTTGTATTTTCATACCATTGTCTTTCACTTGTATAATGTTTTATTCATGTATTACTGTCCATACTCATTACCATATTTTTGGTTCATGTCATTGTATCGTGAATTAAACCCCAACACATTTATCCAACTAGATTGTCGTATTTTAATCCAAACAAATAGTGCATGCCATTCAAATATTGTAAGCGCTATCATTTTAAAAGAAAAAATATTCAAAAAAAAAACGAAGGCAATATTTCGCGTTTCGGGGATTCGAGAAATCGTACCCTAACTCACGGTGTTTCAGTTTTCTCGTTAACCTAAATAGCTAAATATCCTTTTAAATTTCAAAATACTAAGTTTCGAAAATTTAAAGGCAAACTTGTTCTCGAGGGTTTCAAAGGTCGTATCTTAATTTACGGGACGTGACATTTCGTTATCTAGGGACGAGTGAGCCTTTGAAGCTCGTTTCAATTCAAATCAAGCTTTGTTTTAAAAAAAATGAACATTGATAAAAAAGAGATCGTATTTTAAAAATCATTTCAAATTTTTAATTTCCGACGCTTAGACACTAATTAATAAATATGGTATCAATTTTGGGCGTGATGAGGGTGCTAATCCTTCCTCGCACGTAGCCGACTTCCGAACCCGATTATTTCAAATTCCGTAGACCAAAAACATCGTTTTAGTGAACCAAAACATTTTATTAACACAAAGGTGATCTAATCACGCCTAATAAAGATCGGTGGCGACTCCTATTTTTATTTTTGTTTTTAAACCCTAGTCGATTCCCGTGTTACAAAAAATGGTTTCGACAGCTTGGCGACTCCGCTGGGGACGTCAATAAGAGAGTCAAGCCAAAAATCGATTAATTTCTGTCTTTTCGTCGAAATTTAAAAATCTGGTTTTAAATTACGATTTTTTCATTGCATGATATTCTTTACTTTCATGGTTTTCTTTACAATATGCATGTTTTGTGGTTTAAATCTCTTGGTGTATCTTTGCATATCGCATCACATCGATTGGTTAATTTTACCCTCTTAAGTGGGAGTAAGAAACTATTCCTTCGTGAGGTCTTCACCTCCGTATAGGATAGTGGATTGCTTCCGGGATACATTTATACCTGCGCCTTCGTAAGATTTTCATCTTCGTATAGCCATAGGGAAATGTATTCCCCCAAATTGAACTCAGTCCACATGAGCCTATAATAGGTGAGGATCGAGGAATCTGTCGGTTTGGGAACCCTTACTTTAGAATCGAACCACATATAGAGAGCCCTAGGAGCCTACCTTAAGTAGATTCGTGCCAAACCTTAGTGATCACCCATTTAGGTAATCTATTTTGCTGTTTATTTTTCTTGTGCTAACGTGTTTTGTTTTGTTTATGATTGCATTGCATTGCATCGCATCATCTTAGGTAGGAGGTGTTGATTCATATTCGATTGCTAAATAGAAGAGCTTGTCATAGGAAAACGAACTTCTTGATATAGTGAAATATAGTGCAACCGTCCGAATATGGTTCGAGTACACAACGAAAGAATACTGATAGTCCGTGGAAGGATATGTGACTTTGCGTTGTTTCCCCAAGATTCAAACCGACAAAGATTATTCAAGAACCGTCACTCCCCGACATTCTTGAAGAAGCTAGCGAGTATCGCGAGGATAAGTGAGCAATGAGACGTGGCCCGGATCATACAAAAGGAGCCAGTAGAGACATCCATTAGAAGGTTCGCGAGATTTGACCTTACATTCAGATACGAAGAAAAGGATCAATATCTTCACTTTGAATATTGGGGCAAGGCCGTATGTGTAATTATCCGCTTTATGTAAAGAAATTTGTTTTCTAGTAAAGTTCTTCTAACAGAATTGAATCATAATCAGTGCCTCTTTGTGCATTCATGCATCTGCATGACATTACATCATATGCTCTAAGTTTCACAAAAAGACCCTGATTAATTAAATTTATAACAGTTACCCTGGAAACCAACTAAAATCCACCGACTAAATATCGCTACAATACCAGCTGCAAAACGAAAGCAATGGACCAGATACTAGAAAGACTAGAACAGATGCAAAAAGATATGCAGGATCGAATACAAGAACAATTGGCTAAAATGCAACAAGACATGAGACATCAGATGCTGGAATCCCAAAGAAATGTGATGAACCAACTGGTCCAGCTATTGGCCGGAGGTCCCGATAAAGGAAAGAGCCCTGTGACCAATCCTGGTGATGACAATGAAGAACCTCCCTATCCTCCGAGTGTTACCCCAACGAACACCCGAACGCAACTGGATGCATACCCACAAAGGGTACCTGTCACCATCAGGTCCCAGTACCAAGCTGGTACATCGGCACCGATGAATTTTCCAACGGGCTCGGGTTCTAACCCAGGGGATAATCCAACCAATCCCGTTGTCTCGGATCTTAATGAAGTGGCAGAAATGGAGAAAGTGAGAGTGGATCTGCCAAAACAACTTGAAGAACGCTGTAGATGGCTGGAAGAGAAGTTTAAGGCCATGGAGAGTGCTGACTACCATTGTGAGATTGATGCTAAAGACCTAAGTTTGGTTTCGGATCTGGTACTCCCGCCAAAATTCAAAGCTCCAGAATTTGAAAAGTACAACGGGGCTAGCTGCCCTAAAGCTCACATCATAATGTTCTGTCGAAGGATGACAGAATACGTAAATAATGATTAGCTATTAATACACTGTTTCAAAGATAGTCTGATCGGGTCCGCAGCCAAATGGTACAACCAGTTAAGCCGTGCCCAAATCAGTTCATGGAAAGACTTGGCACAAGTTTTCATTAAACAATATGGCTACGTGACGGATATAACACCCGACAGAATCACACTGAAAAAAATAGAAAAGAAGCCAAGTGAGAGCTTCAGGCAATATGCCCAACGATGGAGGGAGATAGCGACGCAAGTCCAACCACCCCTCCTAGAAAAAGAAACCACAATGCTTTTTATCAACACTTTAAAGGCCCCATTCATCCCTCACATGCTGGAAGTGCCACAAAAAGTTTTGCGGACATAGTGATGATTGGTAAGATGATAGAAAACGCGATAAGATGCAAGAGGATTGAAGCAGGAGAAAGCACCAAAAGGTCAGCCTCGAGAAACAAGGAAAATGAAATAAATATCCTGAGAATGCATTCTAAATCGGTCACCATAGGCCAACCGAGAGCTGTAACCACCAGCTATCAAGGCAGGAATCCAACTCAAGGCCAAATACAGAAAGGCTCCAATTCACACCCATCCTAATGACATACAATGAGCTCTATCAAAATCTATTTGATGCGCATGTGGTGTCTCTTTGCTACCCAAAACCAATGCAACCCCTATACCCCAAATGGTATGATGTAAAAGCTCAATGTGAGTATCATGCAGGGACTATAGGGCATTCAAAAAAAACTGCCTTGCTTTCAAGAAGCTGGTCGAAAGGTTCCTTGAAATGGGAATTGTGAAGTTCAGCGATTATTCAAAACCTAATCGCTCTGACAAAGCAATAAATGTGATAGTTGAAAGTGGAGGCAAAAGAGCTGCGATGCCATGAATAAGACAAGAACCCAGAAGGAATATCGGGGAATCTGAATGACATATCTAAAGAGGGAACTGGGGAATAGAATTTTCCAAGCGTCTACCCTTACATATTTGGGAGTGTTTTGGACAATGAGACTGTGGAAGAAATCCCTATATTTTTAGAGCTAAATCGGAGTAATGTCCAAAACACGCTTATTGCTCTAAGCCTAGGAGCAATAAGAATCTTTTTGTGAAATAGGTTTATGTTCAACATCTATATTTTCAAAGAAAATGTATTTTTGTGTCTCATTTTGAGCAAATATTATTTTATTCATTTATTCTATTCATGTTCATACCACATAAATAATTATTCTTAGATTCATTTGTCCTTTGAATATTCTTTTGTACCTACAACAGGTCCCTAGATATCAATGACATGAGCCATGCTGCTGCTAACTTAGAGTCTACTTTTGAACAAGATATGTGTCTAGAGGGATCTCGGGACTTTAAAGATGACAGAGATTATAGCTTATCTACCTGATTCGTTAAGAATGGTAGAACAAGATGAAAAATAGATCCTACCTTACAAAGGGTCGGTGGACATTGCAAGCCTAGGAAAAAGAGCCTAGCTCACCACAGAAATAAGGCGAGACATCATTTCAAAGATGTTTTCGCACGATCATATCAAGACACGCCTGGGCTACTGATACGTGGGTATGCTGCTAAGGCTAAGGAAATCCTAGAAAAGGTTCATAAGGGTATTTGAAGATCACATGCTAATTGTTTTACGATAGCCAAGCTAATCATGAGATTCAGATTCTGCTGGTCCATCATAGAAAGGGATTGCATCAGTTATGTCGTAAATGCCAAATTTATAAAGATAAGATTCATGTACCTCCTTCATTTCTTCGTAGACCTTATCTATATGGGGCATGGAGTTTATTGGGACGATCTCGTCGGAAGCTTCTAGCAGGCATTTATTATTTCGCTAAGAGGGTGAAAGTAACTTCGTAGGCCAATATTACAAAGTTGATAGTCATCAGAACAAAAAGAGAAAAAGAAAGAAAGAATACTGAAAGAAAAAGGGTTAAAAAATCACATCTAACTGTACAATGTCAAAAGTTTGTGATCTATTCAAAGATGCAGTAGTAAACTGTAAACAGAAATATATTGTGTTGAAGTGTCAGAATGATGAATTACTTCGGTTAAATCGATCGAGATGCAGAGGATTATCTGATGTGATTTCGATTATTCTTGCTCGTGAGGTATGTCAAATAGGGTATGATGCTTTTCTTGCTTATGTATTAGATACCAAGGTATCTGAGTTGGAGATTCAAGCGATTGCGCTGGTATGCGAATTTTCTAATGTGTTTCGAGAAGAGTTACGAGGGTTGCCACCAGAAAGGGAAGTGGAATTTTCTATAGATTTGATTCCGAACTACTCCGATTTCCATAGCTCCGCATCGAATGGCTCCTGCTGAATTAAAGGAATTAAAGACACGATTCACGGAACTTGTTGATAGAGGTTTTGTCGACCGAGTCGATCATCTTGGGTGCTCCGGTTTTGTTTGTAAAAAGAAAGATGGGTCATTGAGATTGTGTAATCGACTATCGGCACTCAATAAGGTAACTATAAAGAATAAGTATCCGTTGCCGGATTGATGATTTATTTGATCACCAAAAGGTGCTACAAGATATTTTCAAAAATTGATCTCCGATCGAAGCACTATCGCGATTCTGAGTAAAGGAGTCGGATGTGCCAAAAACAAACTTTGAACTAGGTACGGGCATTACGAGTTTACGTTATGCCATTTGGGTTGACTAATGCACTGCAGTATTTATGGATCCGATGAATCGAATATTCGCACCGCATTTAGACAGATTTGTGTTGTGGTAGTATTCATTGATGATATTTTGGATTATTCCCAAATGAAGAAGAACATTCCGAACATTTGAGAATTGTGTTGCAAATTCTCCGAGAGAAACAGGTTATATGCTAAATTCAGTAAATGTGAATTTTGGCTTCGAGAAGTGGGTTTTCTTGGACATATTGTATCCATTGAAGGCATCGGGGTAGATCCAAGTAAAATCTCAGCTATTGTCAATTGGAGTCCACCGAAGACTGTATCTGAAGTTAGAAGTTTCTTGGGTTTAGCTGGTTATTATCGGAGATTTGTATAAGGATTCTCTATGATAGATTTTTCGATGACTCGATTATTGCAGAAAAATGTAAAGTTCGAGTGGACTGATGAATGTCAGCAGAGTTTCAACCGATTGAAAGATCTACTAACGAAAAGCCCGATATTAGTGCGGCTGAGCAACCGTAAGGAATTTGTTATTTACAGTGATGCCTCATTAAATGGTTTAGGTTGTGTCTTGATGCAAGAAGGTAAAGTAATAGCCTATGCTTCAAGACAACTTAAACCACATGAAAGAAATTATCCGGTACATGATCTTAAGTTAGCTGCTATTGTTTTTGCATTGAAGATATGGCGGCATTACTTGTACGGTGAGAAATGTCATATTTATACTGATCATAAAAGCTTGAAGTATTTGATGACACAGAAAGATCTGAATTTAAGACAGTGCAGGTGGATTGAATTGATAAAGGACTATGATTTGATTATTGATTACCATCCGGGTAAGGCTAATATTGTGGCTGATCTTTAAGTCGAAAATCTCTGTTTGCTTTGCGATCTATGAATGCTCAATTGACTTTGGTTGATGATGGTTCAATCTTAGCTGAATTGAGAGCTAAACCAACACTTCTACAGCAAATATGTGAAGCTCAGAAGAATGATGAGAAGTTACAGGTTAAACGAGCACAATGTGAGTCAGATACTGATTCTGAATTTCAAGTTGGGATTAATGATTGTTTATTATTCAGAGGTAGGGTATGTGTACCCAAGAATTCAGAGCTCATACAGAAAATTTTACACAAGGCTCACAGTGGTACTATGTCTGTACATCCGGGAAGTAATAAAATGTATAATGATCTGAAAAAGATGTACTGGTGACCAGGAATGAAACGTGATATCTCCGAGTTTGTATCAAGATGTTTAATATGTCGACAAGTTAAAGTTTGAACATCGTACCTTCGTGGTTACTTCACCAATTACTATACCGAGAATGGAAATGGGAAAGAATCACTATGGATTTTGTATCGGGGTTACCGTTGTCTTCGAGGAAAAAGGATGCTATTTGGGTGATTGTTGACCGATTGACAAAATCAGCACACTTTATTCTGGTACGTATGGATTATTCTTTAGATAAACCGTTTGAACTGCATATATCTGAGATTATCAGGTTACATGGAGTGCTGTCTCCATTATATCGATAGAGATCCCCGATTTACGTCTCGTTTAGGATAAATTGCAAGAAGCTTTGGGTACTCGGTTGTATTTCAAGATCTTGCATTTCATCCTCGACACGGATGGCCAATCTGAGCGTGTAATTCAAGTATTGGAAGATATGCTCGATGTTGTACACTAGAGTTTGAAGGTAATTGGGAGAGGTATTTACCTTTGATTGAATTTGCTTACAATAACAGTTATCAGTCCAGTATTAAAATGGCTCCATATGAAGCTTTATATGGTAGAAAGTGTAGAACACCGTTATATTGGACAGAGCTTAGTGAAAAGAAGATACATGGGGTAGATTTGATCCAGGAAACAGAAGAAAAAGTAAAGGTTATTCGGGATAGTTTAAAAGCGACTTCCGATCGTCAAAAATTATATGTCGATCTTAAACGAAAAGAGATTGAATTTCAGTGCCGTGACAAGGTATTTACGAAAGTGTCTCCTTGGAAGAAAGTTCTCCGGTTCGGTCGAAAGGGTAAATTGAGTCCAAGATTTATCGGGCCATATGAGATCATAGAAAGAATTGGACCGGTCACTTATCGGTTGGCATTACCACCAGAACTTGATAGAATCCATAATGTTTTTCATGTGTCTATGCTACGACGATATCGGTCAGATCCTTCACATATTATTTCTCCGATAGAAGTGGAGATTCAACCGAATATGAGTTACAGTGAAGAACCGATCAAGATATTGGCACGGGAAACAAAGGAGCTTAGAAATAAAAAAATAAATTTGGTGAAAGTATTGTGGCAAAAACATGGGATTGAGGAAGCGACATGGGAACCGGAGGAGGCAATGAGGAAACAATATCCAAACCTCTTTACTGGTAAGATTTTCGAGGACGAAAATCCTTAAAAGGGGGGGAGAGTTGTAATGGCCTAAATTCAAGGTTATCGGAATAATGGTTTCGCAACCATAAATCCGATTTAAATAGAAATTTATTTCAATATATTTGCATGATAGGAAATATTTTTATAAATATTTATAAAATGTTAGTAATGTGGTATTAAACTTTCGTTAGAAAATTTTAACGTTTGGGTAGGAAATTAAATGAAAAGGGCTAAATTGAAAAAGGTGTAAAAGTTTAATTATAGATTAAAAGAAAGTATAAAGGACCAAAATGGAATTAAGCCATTTTGTCTAGTTGAGGCGGTTTATTGTGAAGAAAATCTGAGATTTTTATGTTTAATATATATTATTATATTATTATATAATAAAAATATTTTAATATATTATATTATATTGTTATTATATATATTATAAAGAGAAAGTAAAAGAAAGAACAGAAAAGAAAAGAAACAGAGAGTAAAGACGAAACAGAGAAGAAATAGGGGAGAAAGAAAGAAAAAGGGAGAATAGAGTTTTTAAAGCTTGGAGTTTAATTTGGTAAGTTAATTTAGTCCTTTTCTTTTAATTTTGATGCTTTATAAGTTTTAGAACAAAGTTTTGATGAATTTAAGTTGAAGTTTTTGAAGTTTTAGAGTTTTTGAATATAGCATATTATGAATAAAATGATGAATTAGTGGTTTAATTGAAAGAATTTGAAGTTAGAATTGGATAAAGGACTTAATTGCAAAACAGGCTATAAGAAAATAGTTTTGGGACAGCAGCAGTAGAGTAAGTTTTTAAATTCACCAAAAATCGTAGAAGTGGAATTAGAAGTTGAGTGAGATATGAAATTAAAGCTTATTGAGTCTATTTTTCATATGAAAGAAACAAGGAAAGAAAAGAAGTTCTGTATTTTGAGATATTTAGTATTTTGTAAGACTGGTTCAGAATGAATTCGGGTTCCTCTGTTTTGACTTTAGAAAATCATCAAATATTGAAGAAAAACAATTAGGGGCTTAAATTTATATATTTGAAATCCTAAATGAACCTATTTTCAATAAAAATAAACAAAAATATCATCTGAATTCTGTATGAGGAGATAATTAATGTTTAGTGAAGAAGGGTCAGAACTGCTAGATAGCAGAACGGGGGTGACTTTAAAGAATAAACTGTACTTATTGGCTAACCAAAAAATTCTGAAACTTTTATGAAAAGAAGATATGTGAGTCTAGTTTCAGGGAAAATTAACGGTTCTTCATTTGGAGTTCTGTAGTTTGAGAAATAAATAATTTAGTGACTATGACTCAAGTAGACAGATTTGAACAAACTAAAAATAATAATAGAATTATAGAAAATGGTACATGTGAACATGAAATGTATTGAATTGATGATTGAATTTATTTATTTAGATCTGGAAAACTCAAATGCGAAGCTAGATCAAGGAAAGGAAAAAGTCTCAGATTAGTAGATTTTGTAAACGAACTAGTATCAAGGTAAGTTCTGTAACTTGAATTATATTCTTAAATGCTTGAAATGTATGTTATTGATGTGAAAATAATTTGAATGTTCATTGTATGAAGATTGATGATACATTATTATATTTGATAAAAGGGAAAGAAATCCCGGAGATGAAAGGAAAGTTCGATGGATCTCTGAAAAGGAATTGACGGTAAAAAAGGATCTAGCCCTGGACGGGTGATCCTATCTTGATATAGCCCTCCGAAGAATATGTGGAAAATGGATTTAGCCCGACGGGTAATCCGAATTAGGTCTGAATTTAGCCTGGACTGGTAATTGGATCCAAGCTCATTAGAGTAATTGTCGTTCTGAGGATTTAGCTGGACCGTAATCCCGACAATACTCTATGAGTTTATATTACGAGGATTTAGCTCGACTGTAATCCCATTGTAAGGATGAGGTTCGCGAGTGTGCTCTCTCGAAATGGAAATGTGCACATGAATATGAATTGACGGACCGGTTTGTACACTAAAGTGTACCTATGAAAATCCATCAAAAATTCCAAGAAATTCAACGGGATAAATATGGAAAAAGAATAACAAGGAAATGGAAATCACGGTATTGATGAGCTCATCAATCATGGTGTGTATATTATTGATATATGGAAATTAATGGACTAACTTGAATGTTGAGTTTGTGATTGTTAGGCTAATAGTGCATTGAATGGTTATATGAATGTTTAATGCATTATATTGAAAATATTAGGTAAGTATAATTCTTGTTCCATGGGCTTACTAAGCACAAAGTGCTTACTCTATTTTTCTTTCCCTTGTTTTGTAGTATTAAGAGCTCAGAGGTCAGATCGGTGGGAGACTCATCACACTATCAACCCCAAGATTTTGGTATTTTAAGAAACTTTATTTTGGAAATCAATGGCATGTATAAGCTAGTAAAATAAATGTTAACATGAATGAGTATAAGGTCAGCCATTGATATGGCTTATGTGTTGAATTTATCTTATAAATATGCATGAATTTTATTTTGAAAATATATTGAATTGGAATGGTTTCGGTTTCAAAAAAAAAATTTGTAAACTCCGGTAATGCCTCGTACCTTATTCTGACAACGAATACGAGTAGGGGGTGTTACAAGGACTGTTGTTCAGAACTCACCAAAACTAAGGGTTGGAAAGGAGTCTAATTTGAGACTACTTCCTAAGATTTTTTGTCAAAAGTATCAGTTGAATAAAAAGGCAAGATATTGCATCGGTGATACAGCCTCGAAAAATAATGAGTAACCCAAGCATTAAAATGATATTATTCTTAAAGAAATTCGACATTCATATACATCCGGTCATAACACCCAGGGAATGGAAAGTATAGCAGACCAAATTGATTACCCCTGAGTCGCAGCGGGATGGATTGAAAATGATACAAATTCTATACCCTTGAGTCGCAGTGGGATGGATTGAAGATGACCCAGATCCTATTCCCCCCCTGAATTGAAATGAGAGGGTTTGAAGATGGTATAAGCCTTAAAGTCCCAGAGGTACCATGGAATGGACCTTGAGGTTACATTGGGGCAAACCAGTTGAGCAAAATACGATTGTTTCTTCGGGTTTTCGGTCAGAATACCACCCAAGCAAGAAGACAGGATATTACATCAGGTGATACAACTTGGAAGAACAACTAGCAATGACAACCCTAAGCTTTTAAAAAGGGGATCATTCTCATGAAACTCTGCATTCATGCAAAACACATTTAGTTAGGAGCATTTGATTCATACCGAACATTGCATCCTAATCATTATACATTTTTTTTTTAAAAAAAAAGGATCATTCTCATGACATTCTATATTCATGCAAATGTCACCATAATATCATTTAGTTAGAAGCATTTGATTCATTCCGATCATTGCATCTTAATCATTGTACTTAAAAAAAAAGAAAGAAGAGGAAGAAGAAGAAGAAGAAAAAGGATCATTCTCATGACATTCTGCATTCATGCAAATGTCATCCATAATATCATTTAGTTAGGAGCATTTGATTCATTCCAATCATTGCATCCTAATCATTACAAAAGGGATCACTCTTATGACATTCTACATTCATGCAAATGTCGTCCATAATACATTTAGTTAGGAGCATTAGATTCATTTCGATTATGGCATCCTAATCATTTGGCATAAATATAAACATAGGAAATCGAGTCTACAGGACAAGTCCTTCAGAGGACGATGTAGCAACATCGGTGAAATCACAGATCTTATCTCCCTAAGCAGTAGTAGAGCAGATCGAGGATGGCGAATCTTATCTCCATGAAGCAGCAAAGTAGATTTAAGCCATCAGCCTTATCTCCCTAAAGCGGTAATAGAGTGGACTGAAGATTACAAATCTTGTCTCCTTAAGCAGTAATGGAGCAGATCGAAAACGATGAATCTTATCTCCATGAAGCAGCAGAGTAGATTTGAGCCACCAACCTCGTCCCCTTGAAGATACAGCGGAGCAAGTTGAAATTACCAATTTTCATTTCCTTGAAGTTTCATTAGAGAAGATCGAAGCTACAAATCTATTCTCTTTGAATTCTTATATCCTTGAAAGTTTCAGTAGAGAAGATCGAAGCTATAAATCGTTTTTCCCTGAATTCTTATCCCTTTGAGGTTCCAACGGAGTAGGTCGAAGCTACAAATCCCTTTTCCATGAAATCTTCATAACCTTGAAGTTCCAATAGAGAATATTGAAGCTACAAATCTCTTCTCCATAAATTCTTGTTGAAACTTTAGTGGAATAGGTCGAAGCTACAAATCCCTTCCCCCTGAAATTACAGTGAGCATTAATTATCATCTCTTTGAAGTTCCAGCGGAATATTTCGAAGCTACAAATCTCTTCCCCTTGAAAATACATTGGAACAAATAGAAGCCATTAACCTTATCTCCCTGAAGTTGCAGTGGAACAGGTTAAAGCTACGAGTTACAAGTCCTATACCTCTGAAGTTACAGTAGGTCAGATCAAATATACCATGGTGAATCCTATCTCCCTGAAGTTGCAATGGAGCAGATGGAAACCATTAACCTTATCTCCTTGAAGTTGTAGTGGAGCAGGTTGAAGATACAAGTCTTATCTCCCTAAAGTTGCAGTGGAGCAGACTGAAGATAGAGTGTCTTATCTCTCTAAAGTCGTAGAAGAGCATATTGAAGCCATAAACCTTATACCCCTGAAGTTGCAGTAGGGCAGGTTGAAGCTATGAATCTTATTTCCCAGAAGTTGCAGTGGAACAGGTTAAAGCTACGAGTTACAAGTTATAGTGGGCCGGATCAAATCTATCATGGCGAGTCTTATCTTCCTGAAGTTGCAGTGGAGCAAATGGAAAAAAAATGAATTTTATTTCCTTGAAGTTGCAGTGGAACAGATTGAAGCTAAATCACAGATCTTACCACTCTTTAGAGGCGATAGAGAAAATCAAAACAAACTTTATCTCCCTGAAGTTGCAGTGGAGCAGGTTGAAGATACAAGTATTATCTCCCTGAAGTTACAGTGTAGCAGACTGAAGATAGCAAATCTTATCTTTCTGAAGTTGTAGAAGAACAGATTGAAGCCACAAACCTTATCCCCTTGAAGTTGCAGTGGGGCAGGTTGAAGTTACGGTTCTTGTCTCCCTGAAGTTGTAGTGGAATGAATCAAAGCAACAATCCTTATATCCCTGAAGATGCAGTGGGGAGGAATGAGGATGCTTAAAGAAGAGAAACACCAAAGAAGTCAAGACTCAAAGAAACACCAAACATCTATTTTTTTATATATTTTATTATTTTGAAACTGTTACAAACGAAATAAAAAAGGAAAAGCAAGGGGACCTTACCTGAACCTCGGGGGCGCGTCATCGGAGCCTCCTCACCGTCGTCGAAACCAAACCGAAGGCAAAAAAGGGGGTTTCTTCTCTCGAGTTTTCGGGACTTCAAAGGGGCTTCGAAAAAGGGCTAAAAGGCCTGGTCTTGAGCATCACTGGCCACCGATACGATAGTGGCGCGGTGGTGCGACGGGCGGTGAAACACCCCGAACCCGGCCCATGAGCTTTGACCGGGTCTAGTATGTTCCTCGATGTAAACCAGTTCAAAGTTCTTTTGTCACTTTGGCAAAGTATGTATTTTGAAAGAAAGATTGTTTTTGAGTTGAGCTTGAGTTGAAAACAAGTTTATTTTATATTGAAAATCTTTTAATTTAGGTGACAAAACATTTAGGGTTTATTTTAAATTAAATTGACTTAATCCTTAATAATTAAAATTTCGTAACATAATAAATAAAACAGAAATAAAATAGTTCACTATGGCCTTATTACATCAAATTAAAACCCAAAATAAAATTCAAAGTGCTTAAAAATAAAAGTCCACATAAAACAAATTCCTTGATGAGCATGGCCACCTCTAAGCTCCTGCCGACCCGGTCCATCACTGTTCGTCACCTGAAAAATGTTCCCACAACGGGGTGAGTCAACAGACTCAATGTGTAACCACAACACTAAGTCCCAAACGATTTAGGCAAAACAAATTCATACATGTATCAGATATAACAGTGATACAATCCCGAACCCAGCCTAAATGCCATCCGCTACACATCATCCGTACCAACCTGCACACCGTGGGGACTACTAAGTCAACCCTCCATCCGCTACACATCATCGGCTGCGATCATTGCGATCGGCGTGCTCATCGCCTCTTATATATACTTGTGGCAAAGCCACCGATAATAACACGTGACATAAGTCACCTCATTCAGATGTCGTGGTAAAAACCACCAGATCACTTCCCCTTTTACATATCACCCATATGCCCCATGTCATACAAAACATGCAAATATTATGTCTTATACTTTATTCACATTCTTATAGTTGCACTTATGTACCATAACAGATATTTATCACAATATACTCATAGTAAGAGTAGGTAAACATACCTGATTACTTCGCACCATTACATGGTACTTTAGCCATATTCTTACACTTCCATATTAACACATACAGTAAATTTAAAGCCGTAAATCTATTAAGATTTAGTGTGGGGTACACATCTGATTAACTTAGCGGTTCACTTTAAATCCCGTAAAACTTGATCTAATGCCTTAGATCCTAAATCCCTTGGTGCCGATTTCACTGCTAACCTAAATCCCGAAATCTTTGTTGTACTTTTCTTGTATTCGGCCAAGCATCAAATCACTTTAACAAATTAGTTTCGGCTTTTGGAAAATAAGAAATAGATTTTAATCAACAAATAGGGCCTTGGCCGAATATTCTTTAGTCACTTACCTTGCCAATCCAAATCCCGTAATTAATCCCTTGGCTATGAAGATGTCGTAAAACCTTGATTGCTTTGAATCCCGAAGACTTCCTCCTTCAAGTTTCAGCCAAAGAACATGAATAGAAATAGTCCCTAAGTTTCGGCTATGGCTTTTTGAGGAGATGGGATATTCAGCTTCGGGCAAAGGAAATAGGAAGAAAGAAAAATACACAAAATGCACCTATGGCTATGTCAACAATCGGTTTTGGCTTCAAAGAAAAGAGAGGGAAAGAATGAATTTGCTTGACTAAAATTTTCAGCAATGAAGACTAGAGAAGAAAATAAATAATTTCGGCACTCTTTCCCTTTCACTTGGCCGAATATTGCCTACCCAAGGGACCCAAAATTTTCATTATCACATCATTTAAAAATTAATAAACACATGCCACTATTTTCTCTACATCACTTACTCTAAATAAAATAATACAACAAACAATTATCCCTTAACAACCCATTCAAGATAATAAAATAAAATCACCACTATCCTTTATGGCCGTTTATGCTAAACTAATTCCCACAAAACATGCAGCCAAATTTTTGGCAATAGCCACTTAAATACTTTATCCTTCACGGTGGAACTAGGGACAAACAATAAAACATTCTTTATGTGTTATCCTTGAAGAGCTCAAGAATGTGGCTGAATTTTAAATAAATAAATAAATAAATAAAACTTGATGGGAGCTAGCTTAAAATTAAATAATCAAGTGTGTGAGATATAAAAAAAAAAATAAAGGAAGCATGGGAATTTTAATTAGCTTGGCCGAACATGGGGAACAAGTCTTCATGGTTTCCTTAAATTATTCAAGCATGGGGTGGCTAAAGGGATGCATGAAGTAATAAAATAAATAAAAAAAATGCAATAGCTTAGTGGATCATAAGCTTGGACGGCAATAGTAGACAAAACCCTTGATATTTTCTTTTATTCCTGTAGTTTTAAGAACCCCTAATCTAGGATATTACAGCTTCCACCCTCTCTTAAAAATAATTTCGTCCTCGAAATTACTTGGCTGAAATAGGTGAGGGTATTGCCGTCACATTGCTTCTTCCGGCTCCCACGAAGCTTCTTCCGATCCATGGTTTCGCCACAACACTTTGACTAGGGAACCGATTTCTTCCGTAACACTTTCACATCACGCTCTAAAATCTGAATAGGCTCTTCCTCCTCGTAGGATAGATCCGCCTTAGCTCCACTTCTTCAATCGGTACTACGTGAGATGGATCCGATCTATATCGACGTAGCGTGGAAACATGGAATACGTCGTGCATCTGCTTCAATTCCTGTGGCAACTCCAACTGATAAGCCACTGGTCCAACTCGCTTCAAAACCTTATAGGGGCCTATAAACCTTGGACTTAACTTCCCTTTTCGACCAAAGAGCATCACCTTCTTCCAGGGCGACACTTTAAGAAACACTTGGTCTCCCACATCAAATTCTATCTCCTTTCGTTTGAGATCTGCATATGACTTCTGCCTATCAGATGCTTCCTTCAACCGTGCCTCTCGAATTATTTCAACCTTCTCTTCACCGCCACTAATTCTGGGCCCAAAACTCGACGTTCCCTTAATTCCGTCCAACACGTAGGTGTTCGACACTTCCGTCCATACAGTGCTTCATACGGTGCCATCCGAATACTAGCTTGATAGCTGTTATTATAAGCAAATTCTGCTAGAGGCAAATATTCTTCCCAACTTCCTCTCAAGTCTATCACACATCCCTTAGCATATCCTCTAACACTTGGATTACTCGCTGCATCGCCCATCCGATCATTGTGGATGGAATGCCGTAGTGAAATCCAATTTGGTGCCTAAAGCTTGATGTAGAGCTTTCCAAAAAGAGAAGTAAACCTTGGGTCCCTATCTCGAGATGATTGACACCTGCAGACACCATGCAACCTTACAATTTCCGCCACATATAACTTTGCCAACTTTTGCAAAGAATAGTCGACCAAGACTGGAATGAAATGCGCGGACTTTGTCAAACGATCCACTATTACCCATACCAAGTCCTTTTTAGTAGGCGTGAGGGGAAGCCCACTAACGAAGTCCATGGTAATTCTCTCTCACTTCCACTGCGGAATCATTATCGGTTGAAGTAATCCTGACGGAACTTGGTGTTCAAATTTTAACTTGGCGACACGTTAAGCACTTACCAACAAATTCAAGAACTTCTCTCTTAAGTCCAGCCACCAAAATCGTTTCTCTTAAATTTCGTACAACTTAGTGCCTCCAGGATGCATTGCGTAAGGGCTACTATGCGACTCCTGAAGAATCCTCCGCCTTAACTCCTGATCCTTAGGCATACAGATCTTACCCTTGAAGCACAATATTCCCTCGTCATTGATTCTATAATCCTCTATCTCCTCATTTCGTACTTGCTGTAGCCTAGCATTTAATTCTTCATCAACCAACTGTCTCTCTTTCACTTCATTCAACCACGTCGGCTTAACTTGCAGCTCTGCTAGCAGACTTCCATCATCATACAAGCTCAGATGTGCGAACATCGCCCTCAGATCCGATACAACCTTCCGACTTAGGGCGTCTGCCACTACGTTCGCCTTGCCCGGATGATACTCTATAGAACAGTCATAATCCTTCAGCAATTCCACCCACCTTCGCTGTCTCAAGTTCAACTCTTTTTGAGTCAACAAGTACTTAAGACTCTTGTGATCTGTGTAAATTACCGACTTTTCTCCATACAGATAGTGCCTCCACACCTTAAGAGTAAAGACCACTGCCGCCAATTCCAAATCATGAGTCGGGTAGTTAGCCTCATGTGACCTTAGTTGCCGAGACACATACGCGACTACTTTCCCGTCTTGCATCAGTACGCATCCCAATCCTGTATGAGAAGCGTCACAGTACACCACAAAATCCTTTCCTGCCTCAGACTGAATCAACACTGGAGCTTCCGTCAATACTTTCTTAAGCTTCTCAAAGTTCTCCTGTTGCTTATCCGTCCATACGAAAGGTACTTCCTTCCTCAATAACTTTGTCAATGGTGCAGCGATCGATGAGAATCCTTCCACAAACCTTCTGTAGTAACCTGCCAATCCCAAGAAACTACGAACCTCAGCCACAGACTTAGGTGGTTTCCAATCTAACACCGCCTCAATCTTTTTAGGATCCACCCTTATTCCTTCTGCAGACACTACATGTCCTAAAAACGCAACTTCCTTAAGCCAAAATTCACACTTGCTGAATTTGGCATAGAGCTTCTTTTCTCTTAACACTTGCAACACAATCCGTAGATGCTCATCATGTTCCTCCTCTGACTTGGAGTACACCAGGATGTCGTCGATGAATACAACGACGAACCGGTCCAAGTAGGGTTGGAAAACCCGGTTTATCATATCCATGAACGCAGCCAGGGCATTCGTCAACCCGAACGGCATCACTAAGAACTCATAATGCCCGTACCTTGTCCGAAAAGCTGTCTTATGGATATCTGCCTCCTTCACCTTAAGCTGATGATATCCAGACCTTAGATCGATCTTTGAGAACACTGCCGCTCCCTTAAGCTGATCGAACAAGTCGTCAATCCTTGGCAAAGGATACTTGTTCTTGATGGTAAGCTTATTCAATTGACGATAGTCTATGCACATACGCATAGTTCCGTCCTTCTTCTTCACAAACAATACTGGTGCTCCCCATGGAGACACACTGGGTCGAATAAACCCACGATCCAGCAACTCTTGAATTTGAGCCTTGAGCTCAACCAACTCCTTTGGTGCCATTCTGTATGGGGCAATAGACACAGGAGCTGTACCAAGCAATAGATCAATTCCAAACTCCACTTCCCTATCCGGGGGTAATCCAGGTAATTCCTCCGGAAAGACATCCACAAAGTCCCTTACTGTTCGTACTCCATTAACTCCCTCTTCTTTCTCATTCAATGCACTAACAAAGGCCAAGAACACCTTGCATCCTTTCCGAACCATCTTATCAGCCTTTAAAGCAGAAACTACGTTAGACAAGTAGTTTCTTCTTTCTCCTATCATAATGACCACTTCATCCTCCGGGGTCCTTAATTCCATTCGCTTAGTCAGCATGAGCCTAACACGACCGATGTTTCACTAGCCACCCATACCAAGTATGAGATCGAATTCTCCGAAAGGAAGTTCCATCAAGTCGTGAAAAATACTACTCCTTGACTTTCTGAGAGGTACACTCAGAAAGATTTTATTCACCACTACAGTTTGACCTAGTGGGCTTACTACAGTCATCTCCTTATCAGATAGTTCAGAGGCTATGTCTAGAGTTTCAACTACTCTACATGCAACATACGAATGGGTCGAACCCACATCAATCAAAGCAAGGTAAGGCTTGCCAAATATAAAGAACGTACCGGTTATGACGTCCGGCGCGTCTCCATCTTCCCTCCGGCGAACTGCATAAACCAAACCCGGTTGCCTTGCCTCAGTATTATTATTAGCACCTCTGCCAGGTGTTCCACGTCCTCTACCAGTGCCATTACCTCGGCCATTCAGACCACGATCTTGCTGAAAGGTCATTGTCCACCTCTACCACTGATTAACATGCAGGTTCTTGGTTGATTCCCATCCGGCCTCTTAGGACAATCCTTAATCATATGGTCCTTGGACCCACACTTAAAGCATCCTTCTGTCTTCCTCCAACACTCTCCTAAGTGTTTCTTCCCACACTGATCACAAGTACGATATTGCCTCTCCAAGCACTCGACCTGGCGACCTCGCGACCCATCAACTCTAGGCCTTTCTCGAGCATTCCCGGATGATCCTGACGAGCCAAATCCTCTCTTCGCTTATTTCGATCGTGTCTGTCGCCTTACAGAGTCCTTAATCCCTTCAGCTATCTTAGCCTTCTCTACTAACGCAGAAAACTCCCGCTCTTGATGTGGAGCGACCAACAACCTCAGGTCATCTCTTAGTCCGTCCTCAAACCGGACACACCGCTCATGCTCATTAGCCACTACTCCACAAGCATACCGGCTCAGTCTCAGAAATTCAGCTTCATACTCCGCTACTGAGACTTGTTCCTTGAACCACCCAGAAAAAGCCTTTCTCTGCTCATCAATATACCGTGTGCCGACATACTTTTTCTGATACGCCGCCTTAACATAGTCCCATGTCAGATTCTCAGCTGTGGTACCATCACGAATTGTGAGCCACCACTGATACGCTTCATCGCGTAGCAGCGCCACCATTCCTTTCAGTTTTTCCTCAGGGGTCAGATCCAACTCATCCATAATCCGTTCCGTTGTTTCCAACCAATATTCAGTTGTACTGGGTGCTACACTAGATACTCCACGGAACACTTCAGCTCCATTAGCTCGGAGCCGCTCAGGTATAGATTTCCGAGCCCCCATATTCCCCACTGCGCCAAATGCATCATTTCAAGAACTCGCGAAGACGACCTGCGTACGATGATCATCCTCATGCGATCTTGTCGCTCAATACCAACAGCTGGAAGTGGTGGTAGCGGTGGTACCTCATTGTCGGACCGCCGACCCGATCTAACGGGTTTTAAATCATCGTTCTCGCTCTCACCAAGGTCCACGACGACCACGCCCTCTAGAACTCATATCTAACGTTGCGCTTTAATCGATTAAGAAATTTTATGAATTAGTCTTTGTTCACCGATTATTATTCGCGAAGAATTTTATGGAAAGAGCTTAATAGAGATTCTTTCGATCATTCAAAGTTTCAAGTTTTTCTATCTTAATTCACAGAAAAGCACATCCATTCCATAGTATCTCCCATACACATTCACTATTCAGACATTTCTGTCCGTTCCTATTCCAGGGGTATTTTCGTAAATAATTGGGGTCAATTTGAAAATTACAAATTCACTTCGAAATTTTCCAAACTCATGAGTATTTTGTAAGAAAAATTTTCCAAATCACAGGTATGGCCAAATTTTCGAAAAGCAGGGTCATTTGGTAATTTTTCGGTAAATCAGGGGCAATTTCGTAATTTTCCAAATCAGGGTATTTTGGACTTTTGCAAAACAGGATTTTTTTTTAAATACTTTTTACAAAATAAGGAAATTTTATTGAAATCGGGGGTGATATGGCAAATTTTGAAACCAAGGGCATTTTCGTAATTTTGCGAATAGGGTATTTTAAAAATTTTCATAAATCAAGAAATATTTCAGAAAAATTTTATGGAATATCTTTTATAAATCAAAAGGGTAATTTAGTAGTTTTGAAACTCGGGTTTCCATAAAAATACGGCTAGTCCCTTTCGGATTTTAGTTATTGGGTTTAGCCCGTGAATAAGCCCTCATGATTAAGGTGAACCGTAGCTACGCACCACTGTAGGATTACAAATAGAGGAGGTGAGTCACTAGGATTGCTTAAATACCAGGCTCTTCCGGATCCAATCCTAGACATGCGCACAATGGTTGCCACACCCTAACTCTGCGACTTAATCACAGGTTTGTTTAATGGTCCTTAAGTCTTATGCACTTGTGTTGGAGTAAACTAGTCCTAGGGTTCAATAGCCCTATTTTACTAATCTACGTTCCCTTAATAGCACATACAGTTCACATAAACAAATCACTTCAATAATTAGAAGTACTTACACGTGGACTTGGCCTGGAGACTTAGGTGCCATGCCGTAAAAACCCACGATTTCATAAAAATATTTTTAGAAAACTTATTTGGGCTCGATTCGAAAACGTTTTGGGCCTTAAACCCCAGGCCGAGAGTTTAAATTCTGGGCTCTGATACCAAGCTGAAACACCCCGAACCCGGCTCATGAGCTTTGACCGGATCTAGTATGTTCCTCGATGTAAACCAGTTCAAAGTTCTTTTGTCACTTTGGCAAAGTATGTATTTTGAAAGAAAGATTGTTTTTGGGTTGAGCTTGAGTTGAAAACAAGTTTATTTTATATTGAAAATCTTTTAATTTAGGTGACAAAACATTTAGGGTTTATTTTAAATTAAATTGACTTAATCCTTAATAATTAAAATTTCGTAACATAATAAATAAAATGTAAAATAAAATAGTTCACTATGGCCTTATTACATCAAATTAAAACCCAAAATAAAATTCAAAGTGCTTAAAAATAAAAGTCCACATAAAACAAATTCCTTGATGAGCATGGCCACCTCTAAGCTCCCGCCGACCGGTCCATCATCATTGCTCACACCAAAAATGTTCCCACAACGGGGTGAGTCAACAGACTCAATGTATAACCACAACACTAAGTCCCAAACGATTTAGGCAAAACAAATTCATACATGTATCAGATATAACAGTGATGCAATCCCAAACCCAGCCTAAATGCCATCCGCTACACATCACCCGTACCAACCTGCACACCGTGGGGACTACTAAGTCAACCCTCCATCCGCTACACATCATCGAAGGCAGTCGCTGCAGTCGACGTGCTCATCGCCCTTATATATACTATGGCAAAGCCACCAGATAATAGCACGTGACATAAGTCACCTCATTCAGATGTCATGGTAAAAACCACCAGATCACTTCCCCTTTTACATATCACCCATATGCCCCATGTCATACAAAACATGCAAATATTATGTCTTATACTTTATTCACATTCTTATAGTTGCACTTATGTGCCATAACAGATATTTATCACAATATACTCATAGTAAGAGTAGGTAAACATACCTGATTACTTCGCACCATTACATGGTACTTTAGCCATATTCTTACACTTCCATATTAACACATACAATGAGATTAAAGCCAGTAAATCTATTAAGATTTAGTGTGGGGTACACACCTGATTAACTTAGCGGTTCACTTTAAATCCCGTAAAACTTGATCTAATGCCTTAGATCCTAAATCCCTTGGTGCCGATTTCACTGCTAACCCAAATCCCGAAATCTTTGTTGTACTTTTCTTGTATTCGGCCAAGCATCAAATCACTTTAACAAATTAGTTTCGGCTTTTGGAAAATAAGAAATAGATCTTAATCAACAAATAGGGCCTTGGCCGAATATTCTTTAGTCACTTACCTTGCCAATCCAAATCCCGTAATTAATCCCTTGGCTATGAAGATGTCGTAAAACCTTGATTGCTTTGAATCCAAGACTTCCTCCTTCAAGTTTCGGCCAAAGAACATGAATAGAAATAGTCCCTAAGTTTCGCTATGGCTTTTTGAGGAGATGGGATATTCAGCTTCGGGCAAAGGAAATAGGAAGAAAGAAAAATGCACAAAATGCACCTATGGCTATGTCAACAATCGGTTTTGGCTTCAAAGAAAAGAGAGGGAAAGAATGAATTTGCTTGACTAAAATTTTCAGCAATGAAGACTAGAGAAGAAAATAAATAATTTCGCACTCTTTTTCCCTTTCACTTGGCCGAATATTGCCTACCCAAGGGACCCAAAATTTTCATTATCACATCATTTAAAAATTAATAAACACATGCCACTATTTTCTCTACATCACTTACTCTAAATAAAATAATACAACAAACAATTATCCCTTAACAACCCATTCAAGATAATAAAATAAAATCACCACTATCCTTTATGGCCGTTTATGCTAAACTAATTCCCACAAAACATGCAGGCAAATTTTTGGCAATAGCCACTTAAATACTTTATCCTTCACGGTGGAACTAGGGACAAACAATAAAACATTCTTTATGTGTTATCCTTGAAGAGCTCAAGAATGTGGCTGAATTTTAAATAAATAAATAAATAAATAAAACTTGATGGGAGCTAGCTTGAAATTAAATAATCAAGTGTGTGAGAGATAAAAAAAAAATAAATAAAGGAAGCATGGGAATTTTAATTAGCTTGGCCGAACATGGGGAACAAGTCTTCATGGTTTCCTTAAATTATTCAAGCATGGGGTGGCTAAAGGGATGCATGAAGTAATAAAATAAATAAAAAAAATGCAATAGCTTAGTGGATCATAAGCTTGGACGGCAATAGTAGACAAAACCCTTGATATTTTCTTTTATTCCTAGAGTTTTAAGGCGGTGGAAAGGAAGTTCAATCGTTGGACAGAAATGGGGAGAGAGAGAGGGCTGCCTTTTTTTGATTTTTTGAAGAAAAGGAAGGCTGAAATAAAAAAAAAGTACGAAATATGGGATTAAGTACACCCTTCGAAACGGCAGCGTTTCAGTGGGTTCCCCAAGGTGCCAAAACGACGTCGTTTTGGGGTCCCCGAACCCGACCTAATCCTATAGCCAGGATCCGCGCGTTTTCCCTCAAAAAGGGTAATTTGCGCTGCGAGTCCTCCCCCTTTTGTCACTCATTTTCAATTTGACCCATTTGGCCACTCTTTGGCATTTTTAATTCGACCCCATGACTTTTGATCTTGTTCTATTTCAGTCCTCTGTGAAACAGTGCGCGCAAGGGTTGGGAATTTTTCCCATCTGGTCTCTGTGGGTTTTTGCGCGTTTCATTTCGATCCTCAATGGGCTTTCCTTTATTTAAAATTTATACTTCGAATGTCTGTCTGTTTTTAATTTAGTCCTCGTTCTGTTTAAATAGTTTATTTATTTATTTTCTTATTATTCTTATTTATTTTAAGTTTTTATATACTACTCCTATTAAACTCTTTCTTTATATTATTCATTTTAAATCCTTGAGTTTACATATCATTTATTTTATACCTTCGTATGTTATTTTATTGTTTATATACCATTTATGATAAGTTGTTTTACATATTATTAATTTTAAATTAATCTATATAATATTTACCCTAAACTGTTTTAATATGTATTGTTTTTAAATTATTTTATACCCTATTTATTTTACATTACCTTATTTATGTATTTTAAAACTCTTTTATATATATCACTTTTGAATAGTTTTATTGTCTAAAATTTTTCATATACTTTGTTTATTCTTAAACTTATATATATACGTTATTTATTTTTAAGTTGTTGTATATTTTTGATTTTGACTTTCTTTTTACGTTATGTATTCTAAAATTTATTTATCATCATTTTAAAATTTGCTTTACGATTGTTTTATTGTAGTCTGCTTTTTTACTATTTATTTTTAAACCATATATATATTATTTAATTTATTTACCTTTCATTATTAATACGGGTATTTAAATAAGTGCACGTTTTGTGAATATTATCCTTGTATGTATTTGAATTCGTTTATTTGTATTTTCATATCACTGGCGTTCACTTGTATAATTTTTTATTCATGTATTACTGTCCATACTCATTACCATAATGTTGCTTCATGTCATCGTATCGTGAATTAAACCCCAACAAGTTTATCCAACTAGATCGTCGTATTTTAATCCAAACAAATAGTGCATGTCATTCAAATATTGTACCCGCTATTATTTTAAAAGAAAAAATCTTCAAAAAAAAAAACAAAGGCAATATTTCACGTTTCGGGGATTCGAGAAACCGTACCCTAACTTACGGGGGTTTCGGTTTTCTCGTTAACCTAAATAGCTAAATATCCTTTTAAATTTCAAAATACTAAGTTTCGAAAATTTAAAGGCGAACTTGTTCTCGAGGGCTTCAAAGGTCGTATCCTAACTTACGGGACGCGACATTTCGTTATCTCGGGACGAGTGAGCCTTTGAAGCTCGTTTCAATTCAAATCAAGCTTTGTTTTAAAAAAAATAAATATTGATAAAAAGGGATCGTATTTTAAAAATCATTTCAAATTTTCAATTTTCGACACTTAGACACTAATTAATCAATTTGGTACAAATTTTGGGCGTGACTAGGGTGCTAATCCTTCCTCGCACGTAACCGACTCCCGAATCCAGTTTTTTCTAATTCCGTAGACCAAAAACACCGTTTTAATAAACCAAAACGTTTTATTAAAACAAAGGTAATCCGATCACACCTAATAAAGATCGGTGGCAACTTCTATTTTTATTTTCGTTTTTAAACCCTAGTTAATTCCTGTATTACAAAAAATGATTTCGACAATAGATATATAGGTTAAAAAAGAGAAGGTTAAATTAAGTTTAAACCTTTTTTAAAATTATAAAATACCGTCATTGTTATAAATTACTTTTTTATTTATTTTGGATGACTTACACGTTGGCTTTCACTTTCGATGGTTATTGTGATTGATACTTCTAATTCACGTTTTTTGGTGTTGAAATGTAAATGCAAATCCTTATATTAGTTATTGGAAGAAAATGAAAGGCCACCAACCCCCTGCACGGAAGATGTCATTCTCATTAATCATGTCACCTCAGCTCCATGATGATGATGATATGATGATAACAATTGGGAAAAGAAAAAAAAAGTAATGTGTTTGTTCCTCTAATATGTATTATTATCATTATGTTATGGGCAGGCAGACCAAGATGAGCACCTTATTTGATTTTGTTTATTTCAATGTTCACTGCATCCTAGAAGCTAAAACTCAATTAATAGGAAAGCAATGACGTCGCCTGTGTGAAAGGGTGAAGGAGACTGAACGCAGCAACCCTGTTTTGGCCCCTTCCCTAGTCTTAGCCTCAGGCTTCAAATCTGACAGCCCCCATAACCCTCTTCTATTCAACTAACTATATTATATAATTATATATAGAAGAAACAAAAAAAAAAAAAAAACCAGCGGACCTCTCTTTCTTGGAAGTTTCTTACTCCACTCATGATTATCGATGGTCTACAAATGCGACCTATAGGCATTAGTTGCCGCTACCCAATCCTACCCTTAAACTACTGTATATTAGTTAGCGTTTAGTAGCATCAATTTAATATTACTTCTCATAATCATTTTTTAGATTAAAAAAATATTTTTGAAATAAAAACATTATTAAACCTTATGTTTTTGAGTTTTTGAAACATTTTTTTTATCTTGAAAATACTTTTGAAAAATTTAAAAACATCTTATTTAATAATATTTTTATTTTAAAGTGTTTATTATAAATATGGCAAATTTTATTTAGGAGAGAATTCATTATCTATATTTAGTATAAAATCACATAATTAACTTTTTTAAATAGGTATTGTAAGCTTGTAATCTTATACCGATATGAATGAGATATGCGGCTAAATTTGTGCTCTAATTGGTATTCTATCTAAAATTTTGTACAAATTGAATCTATTCAAATATAACAAGTTGATGTTACTTAAAAAATTCAATTTAAAGTATTTACTCGATTAATATAATCATAATCAATCTCATGCTAAAATTCCTCAGAAAGAGAAAAGAAAGCTATTCATACAATTTGTATTAAAATATTAACCGAAAAGGTAGCAATTTGATTACAATGATGTAAATAAACAGTGAAGTGAAAATGAAGTGACAACTACATCATATAAAGGAGCAATTTAAAACCTGAATCCTTTTGTTAGGTAAAGCGTCAACGATAATTCTTCAAGGCTACAACTTATCCAAGTTTAAGCTATGAATGAAGTTTGGTTGGGCAAACCGTACAGGATACAATTTTGTACAATATCCCTTCAGTTATCCAATAGCCAGAAACTTTACCATATTATTGACTTTTTTTTATATATAATTATTGGCGTTCTTAAACGTTTTACAGTCTTGAAAATAACCCTAAAACATACTAACAGGAGATGGCCTCATTAATACGTCCGGCTGAAATTTTGTATATTTTTGGTCTCCTATACAGGTATACTTTGCCAACCAAAGCAGAGTATACAAAATCAGAACAAGAGAAGACAGAAGAAAATGCAGCAGCAGAGGAAAAAACTTATTCTGCTTAGTGACTTATCGGCTTGCATTAATTGCCTTCTGATCCTACGACTAGTAGTCCCCCCGAGATTGTATGGATTCGGATATGTATGTAAATCTGTTATCGAGTTCCCAAATACCCTTGTGTATACCATCTCACTGAACATTCGAGTCACCGGATCTAGTACATTTATCATCGTGCCACCTGAACTAAGCATCGATGAATCAGGATAACTGCCCTGTTGAGCATGGTAGATTTGTGGTTCATATGAATAACCAAGGTGATGTACCGGCTGCTGAAACCGTAGATTATCAGAACTATTAGGCGACCTTATTGAGCCAACACCGCAAGTAGGAGCAAGAGGTCTCTGTGGTATGACTATACCGAATTCGGGAGTGTTGTCTGTTGATGCCTTAGTTGTTTGTCCCCTGCCATAAAGAGGAATCAGTGTGGTATTTGAAAGTTCAGCTTTGCACACAGGGCATTGCTGCTGTTTCTGGTCTAGGTTATCAGTGGAGATGGTCTGACAATGAAGCCATTTGTAAATGCAGGGCCAACAATAGAGGTGACCGCATAGAGTAACCACCGGATCCTGCACGGAGTCTAGGCAGATATTGCAGTCAAAACCAGCAGAGGGATCATCATCGGAACCTGTGAACGGACCTGGTGAATTCTCCCACTTGTCCAAGGATCTTTTCCCTTCTGTACTTGAAGGGTCATAAGCTTCAGTATCTTCAAAGTACTGTTCAATGTCCATCTGCAATACATATATATGCAAAAGAAATACCATATTAGAATCATGAAAGTATGATAGTTCCAATTACCAAGTTTGATGAACAATTATTACAAGTTCCTTTGTTACTATCCCCAAGCAAAACTAGTACATTAGATTATGCAAGACGACATCTTTGTTCTATAATGAGAAATAGAGGCACGGCAGGTGATAGTTGGTAAGAAATGGCTTGTGCATAAATTGGGAAAAACCCATGTCCACAAAATGCTACCATATCTTTATGTGCTCAACAACCCCATTTACCTACATGAATACTACTCTTCCAATGGTGGGTCACCAAATCTACTCAATTCTTTTCTATATTTGTTCTAAAAGAAATAATAGCACAAAACATTTTTTTTTTAAAAGCATCACAACTAACCATGTCATATCTCAATGCAGAAAGTATGCTAAATTTTAAAAAAGATTAATTCTGGTTGTGAAATTTCCTTATTTTGGTGCCTAAAGAATGAATGATCTTGCATGCTGTTTACAACTTTCTTCTCTTCTAAAATACTCAAAAAAAAAAAAAAGAAAAACTTTATTCAAACCAATTTCCATCAAACCTTGAGATTCTAAGGACTTCACGTTTTTCCCTAACGATGATTTACCAGAAATTTTAGTAGATTGTTAAAGCATTAAGCTAGATCCATCCTAACTTTGACATTCTAAAATCCGAATATAAAACAATAAGCAAATAGAGAGAAGATAAGAAAGTTGAAAAAGATAAAACACCCAATTTCAGCTTTTTTTAGCTACTTTTTTTTTTTTTTCTGAAGCTTTCAAAGAAACTTAAAATTCAGCTTTCAATGGCTTAACCCCAAGAATGCAAGTTGGGCCAAAAAACAGAAAAATATCTCCAAAGTTGTGAAAATATTATCAAAAGGAATTGAACTTGGAAAACCAGAAAAATCTTCCTCAAGCTTAAATATAGAATTAAGCTCTTTTTCAATTCTTGATAACTACAGAAACAAAAAAGAACCCAGAAAAGAAAAAAAGGAGAAACAGTGAGGAATTGAAATGGAGTTATGGATAAACATGAAAACACAATGCTGCCCAGAGAATAAAAAAACATACCAGCTAGTTGACAAGTCTCTTTTACGTGAACTTTGATCAACAGAGAGAACTTTCTTTTCTCTTTTTTTCTGAATGGAGAATCTAGCAAAACTCTTGTTTGAAAGGAACCCAAAACCACAACACACAAATATAATCCAAAAAACAAAAAAGATTGAATAGTTGAGTTGAGAAGGAATAAGATTTTTTAAAGGCTTTTAAACAAATGAAAGCAAGAGAGAACATGAGAGCTTAGAGGAATCGATTCGGCTCTGCTTTATATATGGAGGCAAATGCATATCATCATAAAATAAGGATAAATGTTTTTTTAAAAAATATAAAAGTGGATTAAACATTAATAAAAAGAATTTAAAAATGACTTTGCTATTGTCGCACGGCGAGTTCGATGGCTCATGATTCCCGCTATCTTACGTGGCACTCTTTCTTTATATATTAATATATCTTGTTTTGCATGTGGTCAAAGGCTATACATTATATATGATACGCGTATTTTACTTTTTAATATGTAAAATAACTATATTGAAAAATTACATTAATCATCCATGACCCTTATTAATATTTCATTTTGATCCAATTTTGAAAGTGATAGATCGTGGACCACCAATCACTCTATTTCAGGTCCAATCGTAAATATTAATAACATATGATTTAGGTCCTATTTCAGATTATTGAATAAGATGGAGGGTCCACTGAGTTGTCTCTAAAGGGAAACTGATATACTTATTTTACCTTTCCATTCTCATTTTAAATATATTACAACAAAATGAAGTACGTGTAAATTAAGCCAACTTGGCTTTGAAAGTGATATTTACTTTTTCAATTTCTTCCTTTCCTAGACAAATTATTAATATTAGTAAAAGTAACTGAGTAAGAATATTTTACTATGTTTCGTTTGCATGTGTTTGATGACTTTTTTAACTGGTGAGTTGAGGTGTCAAATGGTGTGTTAATTAACTTCCCTTTTACAATCCTAAATATCCGGCGGAAAAAGCAAAGGACATTGACTATTTTACCGTTTAAATAATAACAATGCATGACTAGAAGTATAATGTACTAGTTTTTTTTTATTATAAAAAATTCATTCATTTTTACTGTTAAACAATAAGAATGAATGTAATTTTTACCAGAATAATTAATTTGCTATTTAATTTAATGTTTAAGGACTAACTTACTCATTTTTTGTGTGAAGGAGGCAGAAATCAACCCAACTCTTAATACAAAACCTTCTTAAACCAATAAAGTATACATCTTTTAATCTCACTATTAAAGCAAGAACTGTTGATGGGTTAAAAATTTTGAGATTATTTCTTTAAATCCGAACATTAAACAGATTTAGGTAGAATCAGTCTGTTTTGAAAGAGCCACTCGAACTTATTTATAATTTTCTTTTTCATTATAATTTTATTAGCAGACATCATAAAATACGAAAAATGTACGCAATTTTAGGCTTAGACAGTTAGACTCATCAACCTTTTTTTTAATACACACATCATCATATGAATTAAATATTAGGTATGACATAGAAATTTAAGTTATAAAAGTATAGTATTGTTATATGATATTTAAAATTTTAAAGTATTCAATATATTTAAAAATAATTTTGAAATTATTGTCTCTAGAAAAATTAATAAAAACTTCTTGGTTCTTTACGCTATCATTATAAATATTTTTAATCGGTTTATCCGTAATTAAAAGAAAATGTTAAAGACTTTCAATACAATGTATTTAATTTTCCTTTTATCTTATATCATATAATATCTAATTTCATCACTATCACTAATTTTACGTAATTGTAAGTACACACCATAGAACCTAAAGAAAAACACACCCAAATGTCTCCCTTAGGCTGCCTTTGGTTCAGCTGTTATTGCTAGTGAGGTGCAGTTGCTGCTACCAACCTCACTGCACTGCTATTTGGTTCAACATGAAAGTCCAGTGAGAATGCATTTGAACCACACTGAAAGGCTGAAAATTGGCTGGAGATTTCAGCTCCAATGAAAAAAAAACAACCCCAGTCAACATGGTTTTTTACAATTTTAACCTTTTATCTAATATATGTTTGGATTGCTGATTTTTTTTAAATAGTAGTTATATATATTACCATTATAAAATGAATATTAATTAATTAAAAATTAACATTTTATTAAATATATTTTATTAAATGAATTTATAAATTTACTTATTTTTAATAATTTCGTAAAAGTAAAATAATTTAAAAAAATCTATTATATATCATTTCTAATTTAATGTCCTTATTAGTCATTTTATATTTTTACCTCACCGCTACAGCTGCGTTTGAATCCAAACACACACTCCACCATTGTTTCTAATCTCACCGCTACAGTAACTAATCTCACTGCCACCGCTATTTTTAACCTTACCGAAGGTAAATACACCGCCCATCCAAACTAAGCCTTAATGAGGTAGCGGTACCCTCAAAACTTAAAAAACAGAAGAGAGAGCCGTAAAGAGCCATCCGTCATTTTTTTCGCTATTCACAATGTTATCAATACAATAATTAATTTAATTGTTCCTTTTGTCTAATCGGATGGTAATTAAACAAAAATTGATCTCATCATTGTCACTTATTTTTTATTTGGACTTTGTTTATTAAGAATCTTTAGGTTTTTAAAATGTTAGGGTTTGTAAATAATTGTATTATACCTGTATCTAATAAGTACTTTACCTCATCTCTTGCTATTTTTACTACTCTATCTCATATTACAACCCTTATGCGAGTTAAGAACACTTATAATATCATGATCCTGTAAATTCAAGATTTAATGAGTTCAAGACTCATATTTGATATGAATAGAATACATGTTACTCGTACATCCTATATATGTTGTCCTAGCATGACAGATCATACCTAAAAGGTGACATCTCGAAAATAAACAAATACACCCCATTTTAAGGCTCACAAACAACAAATTAGACTTTCTCTTTTGTTACTCTTGAACCCCCAATCTCTTCAAAGAACTCATATTTTAACCACCTTCACTCATATATGACTTTCCACACCCATCGAGTGAACAGTCATGAACCACTACAATTCCAATTCTGTATTAACAAATTCAAATTTAAAAAAAAATTATTATATTAAAAATCAGTGTAAAAAAATTTTAATATGTTGACTTAACTCATGAAAATCAATGTAAATAAATCATACACAACTCTTAAGCCAATTCAGATTTTGAGAATGATTCATTATTATATAAAGCATTACCAAAATCAAAGTTTCTTTTTCTAGCCAAAACCAAAATAATTCACCATTTTGTACAATAGAATTTTTTAAGGAATTTATAATTACAAGTAAAGGTATACTAAGGTTCATTTTTAAGGCAAATTAGGGTTAGACTTCTAATATTGAAATGAAAATATGATAAAATTATGGTTTTATCCCTCCAAATTCCAAAATGTTATATTCGGCTCTCCTAACCTCACACACTAAATTTGTTAACTCTTTTATTTTTAGTCGCAGTCATTATTGTACAGGCCCAATTTAGCCCGGGGCCCAAACCAACAACAACAAATAAAAAATTAATAATAAAAGTCCAAATTACACAGCCCAAAAAGCCCAAAAAACACCCAGACCTAATAACAAAACCCGAAACCCAAATAGCAACCCAAAACCTAAAGACAATTCAGGAAAAAAAAGAAACCCTAATCCCCTTTCAATGCGTCGCTGCCTCCCCACGTGCCTTGCCAGCACGTTCAACGCCCGAGGTAGCCCCTTTTGCACCAAAATAGCAAAGCTCCTCTTCATCGACCTCAAGAAACCTGCGAAAATGGCAAAAAGAAAGCAGAGCAGAAATAGAAGCAGGCAGTAACAAAACAAAAGCAAAGGAAAATAGTATTTTGTAATATTATTCGGCTATAAAGAGACCGAAACAATTGTAATAAGGGCGGTTCTTCGATTCAAAAAAAATACGAATTATCAGCAATCAATAAGAGAATAGAAGCTTAAGGTTGATTTAGTTTTTGTATTTTCTATTATTGTTTACTTTTTTATATATTTTCTTCATATATTTTTTTTTTAAAAAAACTTTTACAAACAAAAATCAAAAGGAAGGAAGAATCTTACCGGAGTCCCCACGTCGTGGCGTCGAAGTGCTGTCTCTTCGTCGTCGGGGCTCAGCCTTAGGAGGGGCGTCGAAGGCCTTTAGGTTTCGCCTCAGAGACGTTAAAAATTGAGGCTTTCGGGGTTCTCCAAACGGGGCATTAAAGCCCCTTCTCTGCGTACTTCGTCGGCCGCAGGATTAGTGGCGTTGCGGTGAACGACCGAAACCCTAGCAGAAGAAACGATGGGGGGAAAGCTTTATGTTTCGTTTTTTCTTTGAGAAGGGGGGTCGAACGGCTAAAAAAAATTATAGGGATGGCTTATATCGGGAGCAAATGGCGCCGTTTAGGGGTTGGGAGCCCTGGCACTAAAACGACGCCGTATAGGGGCTCTCAACCTGGATCCGACCCGATCCGATAGCCAGGATCCGCGCGTTTTGCCTCAAAAGGGGAATTTGCGCTTCAGATCCTTTCCCTTTGTTATTTATTTTCAATTTGACCCATTTGGTCATTCCTTGGTTTTTTTAATTTGACCCCATGAATTTGGATCTTGTTCCATTTTAGTCCCATGCGAAACGGTGCGCACGAGGGTTGGGAACTTTTCCCATCTGGTCCCTGCAAGTTTCTGCGCGTTTCATTTTGGCCTTTATTTGGCTTTTCCTTATTTCGAATTTGTACCTTAAATTTCAGTATGTTTTTTTTAATATAATCCTCAACCTGTCTAATGAGTTTATTTATTTACTTATTTTCCTTAAAAATTATATTATTATTATTATTATTATTATTATTATTATTATTATTATAAGCTTTTAGGTACTATTTTTTAAACTTTTATATATTGTTTATTATGAGATTTTTTTTATATATACATTATTTATTTTAAAATCTCCCATATATTATATATTTTAATTGATTTATCATTCATTTTAAGTTTTCTTCATATTATTATTTTATGCTTTATATATAGATACATATATATATATGCACTTTTTTGGTATATTCTTTAAATCATTTTTTATACAGTTAGGCAATTTTTGGATATTGTAATTAAAGTTATTTATATTCTTTTAATTTACTAACATTTTATTACATATATTATTTGTTTAGAATCTTATATGGATTTTAAACATTTTGCATGCATTATTACATTATGTACGTATATTTTATTAGATCTCTATTATTTATAAATTTTATTTTAAATCGTATTATATAACACCGTTTTTATATATATAGTTTCAAATTCATATATGTATATTACTATTAAATATAACATCCTTTTTTTTATGTTAAACTTTTATATATTTTGTTTTAATTTTTGTTTTCTACTAAAATTTACTGTATATTGAGTATTTCAAATTTTCTTCCTTTCAAACACTCATTTTTTTATGTATTTTAAAGCTCATTATATTTTATTTGTGTAAATTCGTTTGGTGACTCTTTTAAATTTGGCTCTTAATTATTTGGTTTGCTAATATTTATACAAATGCTTGTATAATATGAGATTATTGCCATTGCATGTACCATGACTCATTTATTTGTATTGTCATATTATTGTAGTTCATTGTATAATTTTGTATTCATGAATTGTTGGCATCGTGATTAAATCCCAACATATTTATCCAACTTAGATCGTTTCATTCTATTTCAAACAATTAAGGTACGCCTTTGAGTGTTACACTCGTGATTATCCAAAAACAAAAGCTTTCAAAATAAGGCAATATTTTATGTTTGGAAATTCGAGAAATCGTGCCCTAACGTGCTGGGTTTCGGTTTTTCGCTTGGCCAAATAATCGAATATCCTTTTCATATTTTCAATGCATGAGTCTCGGGAATCATGAGATGATCTTGGATTCGAGGATTTAAATTGTCGTGTCCTAACGTGCTGGAGGTGATATTTATTCCTTCGGAGCGAGAGAATCTTGATATCCAATTCGAGAAAATTCAATTATTTTTAAAAGAGATCTTATTTTTAAAATCTTTTTCAAATTTTCAACTTTCGACATTTAAACACTAATTAATTAATTTGGTACCAATTTTGGGCATGACGAAGGTGCTAATCCTTTCTCGCACGTAGCCGAATACCGAACTCAATTTTTCGAATTCCGTAGACCAAAAACACTGTTTTGGTAAACCTAAACGTTTTATTAAAACAAAGGTGATCCGATCACACCTAATAAAGATCGGTGGCGACTCCTGTTTTATTTTCGTTTTCAAAACCCTAGTCGATTCTCATTTTTCAAAAAAATAGTTTCGACAATTATTGCTTACAATTTTATTTTATATCTCCTTTATCAATCAAATAGATACGCTGCACTAATTATTGTCATAATAATTTCCATTTTATTCTCACAATAAATTAACTTGTGTAACCCTCAAACTTCTTGAAACCTTAACCTTACTAATCAGCTAATTCAATTTTTTTTATTCATCGACTAGGTCTAATGAACTCAATTTTTTTTTTTAGTATTATATGTTGGATTGTTTTATTTATTAAAAATAAGTATTTAAATGTACTAAAAATATATATAATTAGGAAGTACAGATACAGTGTAATTTAATGCATGTTAAAAAAGATAAAGCTTTTCCAGAATAAAGGACAGTAATCGATGCAATGGTTGAAGCTTTTCCAAAACAATAAACGGAATTCTTTTACTGTCAAGCCAATGGTTTCCAACATTCTACCTGCGGCACTCAGTAAACTTTTAGGTCTTCCCACATCCATGATCTGATGTAATTGTTTCTCTCTTTATTTTTATTTTGAACAAATTACTCTTCTTAACCTATATTTTATTCTTGAACACAAAAGAAACAAATACGAAACCAAAGGAAAATACTAATAAGAGTGGCCCCGACGTTGACTTTGACCAAATCTTTAGCCAATTGGTTAGAGGTGCCCCATGCTCCTGCTGTTGCCTTTGCATTCACATTTGTCAAATTTTAACTATTGAGTTCGCATCTTGAGGTCGAGTGCCAGATTCTAACAAACCAGGGCAAGGGGGCTCCATTACTCAATACAAGCTTTTCTACCAAATTAACCTAAATAATTTTAAAATCAAATGATAAGAATAACCTAAAATTAGCAGTGGAGGGCGGATTCGGCACACCATGGCCGACACCCAAGTAAATCATTTCTCCATCATTGGTTGTCGATTGTTGAGGGATTAAAAATTATTTTTTTTAGCGCCAACACTATAATGATCGACATTATAATGATCGACATTAAAAATTATTCGTACGTATTTTTTAAAATACGTTAAAAAGATATGGATATTTCATGATTTTAAAAGTATATATTATTTTAATAAGTGTCGGTGTTGAAGTGGCCGGAATCAGTTCAAAATTTAAAAAAAAAAAAAATCTTCTTTTTTTGCCTGAGGAAATGAGGAACCCTAGAACTTTTAAATGTAAGTCCACAGTTTTGATAACATTGCTCTCCTCTGTTTTTCTATTCTTTCTTTTGGGCTTAGGGCGAAAGATTAGTAAGGAGTAGTGAAGGTAGGTTTTTATGGTCTCTATAAAATATATCATATGTTAAAATCATAGGTGACATTTTTTTTTGGGGGGTTTAAGGAGTTAATGCATTTACTTGTTGTATGAAGCTTTTCATTTAAGTTTCTGTATCCTACAAAAAATTGTTTTGTTACCCAGGTAATTTAGTCGAATTATTTGTTTGCAAATGTTCTTTTGATGAATAAACCCTACTGTTATTGTTAAAATTTTGAACCGGTGCTGGCCACTTTAATGTTAATACCTATTAAAATAAATTTTTTAAAATCATAAAATATTCATATTTTTTTAAAAACATAAAAAAAAATACATACGGGCCAACACCAACAAAATAGTTTTTTTAAATCTCCCAACAATTAGCAGTTAATGATAGGGAAATAATTGACTTGGGTGCCCGCACTACCCTCCACTGTTCAAATTCAAGTAATTCTTATTACTGTTTTTAAAGATAGATTATTCTTATAAATATTTAATTTTTTCGATTAATTTGTTAAAAAGAAAAAAAAAAGCCCTCAATATGCCTCAGCCTCCCGGACAAATGGTTTAAATAGGGCTCCACAACTCACATTTTTAAGGTTTGTCACTTCAAGAGAGAGTCAGCGTGTCAGAAAGGTGATTGGCTAGGTGAGGCGGTGACAAGCGCAGCCACACGCTCTACGATGCACCTTTATGCTACTACGCGCATTACAATATCTGCAAATTTTCAGCTTGCCCCGTAACTGACCTCCACGTGTCTTGGAACTGTAAAAAGGAATTGTCAATATGAGTACCGCGTGTTCTATTTTTATTAGCTACTAATGTCAAAAATAACGTATGATTGTTCAACTCAATTATTTTAAACATGTTGACTTTTTTTATTACATGGATCACACGGTCAAAGTTATTGTTCTTCGTTTTAATTAACAAAAATTTGGAAAAGGTGTTATCTACTTTACACACCCATACTTGGAATCTGCTTGCGAAAAGGCCATTAAAAGATTGTATAAAATAAAAAAAAAAAATCCAATTCCGTCACTCTTATGAAGACACTTCCAATAAATTTTGTATTTATATCTAAGCAAGTACAATTTTAAAAAAATTAGGAAAAAGGAGCTTAGACCTTTTAGTAGTTTAAAATATGTAGACCAATAATTTATAATTAAAAAAACCCAATTGTTTTTCAATTCAATTTATTCAAATGAGATGGAAACATTTGCTATATATGTTGAATTCGAATAGCAGCCCTTAAATATCTTACATACCAATCTTAGAAAGCAACTCCTTGTAAGATAATAATTAAAATTAATCAAAATTGGGAAACAAATTTTGAAAGTCAAAGGACAATGGTGGGTGCAACATATATCTAGGGAAGATAATATTATTGTGGATTGTCTGACTAAGTTAGGTCTTACATGAAAATCAAGTTTATAAATCTTTGATGCGATCCCTAATGAAGTATCAAATATCTTTCAGCGAGATAAAAATGAGGAATACATTTTATTCTTTTAATTTGATGTGATTTTATTATTTTATTTTTCAAAAAATAAAAAAGAAAATTTAATCACCAACATTAAGCTACACCACTCAATTTAATGGATGAATATTCACGCCAAACTTGACATTTAAAGGATAAAGATTTCCTGACATATACAAACTTATATATATTTTTGGGAGGAGTTTATAAATATAATTAAAACCATATTACTAATCATATATTCCATCAATTAAAATTACAATTAATTTGAAATAAATTTTGTTGGTGTGTGCATATACTATATATTGGTTTCATCCTTTTGTGACTAATGGGTTTTTTATTTTAATAAAAATGAAAGGAAATTTCAATTATAAATTAATTTAGTTGATTTTTTAAAAAACCTACATGAATTTTAAATAGAATTTATTTTTTAAATATAAAAAATATTTTATATTTATTCATAAATGAATGAAGATGTGAAGTCTAATAATTATATTAATATTATAATAGATGAGATGTTACACTTTGAGAGTATTCCTTGGTCATAAATCTACAATGTGATGTGACATATATATATATAGCTAAACAAAATATTTATACAATAAAACACAATAGGTCAAGTTCTAGTTATATACATTGAGAGCTAACCACAGTTTCAATGGTAACGGGAATACGCCTGACGTGCTGCTCTGGTAGTATCGGATCGGCTAGTGGATTTCAAGTACCTTGGCACGAGGAGTCGCACGGGGGGTAAGGGACCGAGGCAAGCCAGAGGGCCTGAGAGATGTAGGAATGTCGATGTAATAAATATTTTTAAAATTTTGATATAATATTAAATATAATTTTGGTTAAATTGTTATTAAAAATTATAATATTTTCGGTTTGAATATCATCTTGTGTAAAAAAAATTTTTAAATTTTATATGAAATTATAAAATTGTACTAAAAATAATATATATATTGCTTTGTAAAAATAATGAGCTTTTAGTAAACTTTCTTTTGAGTTGGAGTCTAGTTGAAGGGTGGTACCAACTCAATAAGAATCTTAAATATAAACTAGAAATTTTATCACATACAAATAAATAATAAATAATAATACATATGCAATATGTGTAAAATTAAAATAAAAAATTAGTTTAAATTGTGAATAGAATGAAATTTAAATAGGTAAATACATTAGATTAAGAATATTAAATGCACTCCAGTTGTTTTATCATAATATTATCATTTTTCTTGAGTTAGTATCGAATTAACTTGAAACACCAACTCAATCAATGACATTATCAATATATACAAATGATGTGGATGAAACATTTTGTGTAATACAATTGAAATGTATAAAAATATCAAAATAAAGCTTTGATCTATGAAGTGATAAAAAAAACTATAGATGTTAGTGGCATGAGTTAAAATAATCACATTTATAATTTTTTATTCTTTTTAATAAGGAAAAAGACAAAAGTATAATCATAATAATATAATTTAATTAAAATATGTAACATTATTTTAGTAATTTCATTGACTGAATTGGTGTCAAGTTGACTTGTGGCACTAACTCAATTACACACTTAAATAATAGCGTATATTATATATATATATATATGAAACATAGAAAAAATATATTTTTAAAAAAAATTGAAGTACTACTTGAGTTCATAACCATTTAGGTGTTATTTGGTAAACTAAAAAATTATGCGTTGGAAATTTGAATGTTGAATTTTCAATATTGAACTTAATTTATAAGTATAAAATTATATTAAATTTTTTTGTATATTAATAAAATCAAGTAAGAAATGTAATTATGTTGTTTAGTAAAATTAATCTTAATTTTTTAATTATTTATTTTTAAAAAAAATAATCTTATTAATATTAGCATATAAATATAACTTCTACCATTTTCATAAAAATTAAATATAATAATTTAAATATCTAATTTCTAACCAAATAAATTAAAATAAAAACATTTGTAACATCAAGTGATGAGTAATTATTATTTTTTCAACACTTTTTATTATTATTTATATTAATTAATAAAATTTTCAAACACATTGAAAAGTTCGAAAATTTGGTGCAAAGTTTGAAATTAAAAGGACAAGACGGAGTGTATGTCGGCCCACAACACAAAAGTACATAGCGTAGGCAATCTGGAAGAAAGTTTACTGATAATTTGGCATTTGACCAGCCAATGCCTTTTTTTTCATTTGTTGACCATATATATACATACCTGTATGGTTGTATTACAGATATACATATACACAAGCTAAGGTTTATGTCGAAACCATTTTTTTTTCTTGGAAAACGGGCCGACTTTAAAAAAGAAAATTGAGTCGTCACCAATCTTTTTTTGAAGTGTGATTGGGCCACTTATAAAACATTTTGGTTTACGAATTTTAAGAAAACGGGCTCGGGAGTCGGTTACGCACGAGGAAGGATTAGCACCCTCGCAACGCCCAAAATTGGTACCGTATCGACTGATTAATGTCTTTAATATCGAAAATTGAAAAAGATTCTAAAATATGGATTATTTGGAAAATGCTTGGGTAATTCGAATTTGGATATCGAAACTCTCTTGTTCCGAAAGGATGAAATATCACGTCCAGCACGTTAGGATACGATGTTTCAAACCTTCAAAACCAAGATCATTTCATGATTTCCAAGGTTCATGCACTGTCATTTTAAAAAGGGTATTTCATCACTTGGCCAGATGAAAGAACCGACACCCAGTACGTTAGGGCACGATCCTTCAAATCTCCAAACATGAAATATTGCCTTGCTTTTAATTTTAAAGAACGAACACCATTTTTTAAAGGATATTCCCAGCACGTTAGAGCACGATTCCTTGAATTTCCAAAACATGAAACATTGCCTTGTTAAAAACGGGCACAATGCTAAAGGTTACTTAATGATTTGGCCAAACAGAAATCACAACCCAGCACGTTAGGGCACGATTCCTTGAATTTCCAAAACACCAGATATTGCCTTTATTTTTAAGAAAATCTTTTTATGAGTTTGGGAAAATGTAGTAAAAGCAAATAAGATAAACAATAGAATTAATAAGAATAATAATAATATATATACATATATAAATAATGACAGATAAAACAATAATAATTCTAATGAATATGATAATTAAAAGAAATAAAAAGATGTAGTAATGGTGATGTTAAAATAATAATAATAAATATACTAAATTAGTAGTAATAATACTAACAATAATAATAGAATAATAATAATAAACAAAATAAAATGAAAAAATAATAAGAAAACAAGAAAATAATAGTATTAACAGAATAGTAATAATAAAAGAAAATAAAAAATACTTGATAATAATAATAATAAATATAATATTTAATAATAATCACAAATATGATAATGAATATAATAATAGCAATAAATATAAAATAGTAACAATAATATATGATAATAATAATAAACAAAAATAATCTAATTATAATAATACTAAACACAAAAGAGTAATGAAAATATTCAAAATAATTAATTTAATATTAAAATAGCCAAAACAAACGAAAAGGGACTAAATTGGATCTAAACAAAAGCTTTCGGGTCAATTTTAAAACAAAACAAAGATAGAAGGGCTACATTGTCATGCGCGTGCAACTTGGAGGGTCCAAAACAGAAAATAACCCCTCCCCGAACACTGCCCCTGAACTAGGACTAAATTGAAACAACGCACAAAATGTAGGGGCAAAATTTAAAAAATGAAAAAATGAAGGGGGATGCAATTAAACAAGCGCGCGTAGAAGGAGGACTTATAGCGCAACTTCCCCATCTGGGAAAAATTTTGCGCATGCTCACTTGCGAAAGCAAGTAATTGCGCTGGCCCACCCCTTTTAAATGTTTAAAAGCTAAAAACATTTCCTTCATTTTTAACCCTCTGTTTCAAAACAAAAGAACAGAAACCCTTCACCCTTTCATATTCTCTCTTCTGGGGGGGCCTCCGATCGAGACTCCTCTGCTAGATCGCCAATTTCGCTCCCTCCGGTCCACCCAAAAAGACCCCAAAACAACCACTTTAAACCCTATATTCTAGATCTGCCTAAAAAGTCCAAAATAACACTCGAAGATCACCAAAAAACCGAAAGATTAATCGGCTTCCTCCCTTCCGGCCACAAGCAGGTATTTTTATTCTTTTTTACGTTTTAATATATAAATGCGTACAGTGTAAAATAATGAAAAAAAATATTATAGGAAAACAGATTAAAAAAGCACAAAAAGGAAAAAAAAGAAAGTAAACCTTCACTGCTCTTTTTGATTCTGTAGCTAAAAAAATAATGTATTGCCTCTCCCCCCGTTTTAAAATAATATTCCTGGCTTTTTATAGCCTTTTCCCGAAGCTCCCCTCAAAGACTAGAACTCTAGTTGTTTGTTGCTGCTGCTTTTCCTTTTCTTTTGCAGGTACAACGCCGTGGAGGCGCATAACACGGAGAGGACGAGACGTGCGCGAACGTGAGATTGCTGATGGGTAGTTGCGCGCGCTAGTCACTCGAAAGCCCTTAGGGTTTTCTCACAAAGCTTGATAAAATTGGGCTATTTGATTTGTTGATTTGGGCTGAATAAATTTGGGCTTGTTATTGTAAAAATTGGGTCATAAAGCTGCCCCTCTTTGCTTGTTGTCGTGTAACGGGAACGAAGCAAAGATTCTAAAAGAGCCAATTTTGCCTCTCTTGCTGAGCCTCGGTGCTTCTTGATGCCTTCTTTTTTTGGGGGGGGTAACCTCGTTTTAACCCACTGCACCCTCATGGGTATAGGAATTTTGTTTCGATCTACTCCACTCCCGCTTTCGCAGAGATAAGATCTGCTTTTTCGATCCGCCTCTACTCCCGCCGATGAGAGATAAGATCTGTTGTCTTCGATCTGCTCCACTCCTGCTCAGTGGAGATAAGATCTGTATCTTTAGCCTGCTCCACTCCTGCTCAGTGGAGATAAGGCTATAATCTTCGATCTACTTCACTCCTACTCAGTGGAGATAAGATCTACTGCTTTCGATCTACTCTACTCCTGCTCAGTAGAGATAAGATCTGCTATTTTTAGCCTGCAATCCGCTCCACTCCTGCTCAATGGAGATAGAATCTATGTCTTTAACCTGCTCCACTCCTGCTCAGTGAAAATAAGGCTATAATCTTCAATCTGCTTCACTCCTGCTCAGTGGAGATAAGATCTACTATCTTTTAGCCTGTTACCTACTGCTTTGAGGTTAGGCTGGTTCTTTAGTCCGCTCCATTGCCGATACACGGAGATAAGACTTGTAATTTTTGATCTGCTTCACTCCTACTCAGTGAAGATAAGATCTGCTTTCTTTCAGCCTGCTTCACTCCTGCTCAGTGAAGATAAGGCTATGAACTTCAGTCTGCCCCATTGCCGATACATAGAGATAAGACTTGTAATTTTTGATCTGCTTCACTCCTGCTCAGTGAAGATAAGATCTACTTTCTTTCACCGCTTTCACTCCCGCCGGTGAAGATAAGGCTATAATCTTCGATCCGCTTCCACTCGCCAAAGGTGGAGATAAGATCTTCCGCTGATCCGCTTCTACTCTCGCCGCAGTAGAGATAAGATCTGCTATCTTCGATCCGCTCTACTCTGCTCGCAGAGATAGGATCTCGCTATCTTCAACCCGCTCCACTCTCCCGGTGGAGATAAGGCTATGATCTTCGATCCGCTCCACTCTGCTCAGCTGGAGATAAGATCTGCTGTTTTTGATCTGCTCTACTCCTGCTCAGTAGAGATAAGATTTGCTATCTTTGATCCGCTCTACTCCTGCTCAGTAGAGATAGGATCTGCTATCTTCAACCTGCTCCACTCCTGCTCAGTGGAGATAAGGCTATGATCTTCGATCCGCTCCACTCCTGCTCAGTGGAGATAAGATCTGCTATTTTTTGATCTGCTCTACTCCTGCTCAGTAGAGATAAGATCTGTTGTCTTCTATAGCTCCCATCAATTTTGCTACACTGTCTTCTAGGGAACCTACCTGTAGATTTAATTTCATGGGGTCTATGCTTATGTCAAATGATTAGGCTGTCATGATTGGAAGATGCTCCTAACCAATGTATTGCGAATGAATGGATGCATGCAAAATGTCATGAGTATGATCCAATTTTTAGCTTTTGGGTTATCACTTTGCTGCCACGCTTGTTTGTTAGGCAATATTCCCATTGAATGCCTTCTTGTTCCTCGATACTTCTAACACGTAATCAAGATGCCACATCGCTTAGACTTTTATTTTAAATGCTCTGAACCCTTTAGGCCTGGTTAGTTCTAAATAACTATCCTGTTTCAGATTCTTGTATTATTTAGAGACTTTCAGAGTAATACTTAAAACTTCCTTTGTGAAAGCATTATTAGTTAAGTAATCATTACTTCAATATGAAATGCTTCGAAAAAGATTGTAAAGATGAATGAAACTGAAATTTACTCGGGATAAAACCCGTGAAGAATGAATTAAACAAAGGTAGTAAATTTTACTAAGGTACAAAGTAAATAAGAGTGGAATTGATGCCTCAGATATCTCAGCCTAAGCTTCTCTGTACGTATTTCTTGAAGACCATTCTGAGCTCAACATGTGTCTAGGAGAACCATAGTACTCTGTCAATGCCCCCAAGATGTAACATACCTCCTCATTGTTAATTCAAGCGTAGCGAAACTACTGTATGCCCCATCACGAGTTGGTCATAATCTGAGCCGCCCTTTTCGGGTTTTCAACTCAAAGCCCCTTTGGTCTCAAAGTGCCCTTTACGGGTTTTCGCCTTGGCCTCTCCTTTTTTTTCTTTTTTTTTGGTTTTGTTTTTTTTTTTGAACTCAAGACGCCCTTTGCGGGTTTTCGCCTTGGCCCATTTTCATGCGAAGTACTTTTTGACTGAGTTTGCATTAATTGGATTTGGCAGACTTTTGCCGTCCATCTCGGCTAGTATCAAAACTCCTCCTGAAAAGGCCTTCTTTAAAACATAATATCCTTCCCAATTAGGCATCCACTTTCCCCTGAAGTCTTTTTGCATAGGGAAGATCTGTTTCAACACCAAATCTCCTTCATGGAATACTCTGGGGCGGACTTTCTTATTGTAAGCCCGCATCATCCGCCTCTGGTACAATTGACCATGGCGAATGGCTCTTAGCCTTTTTTCCTCAATTAGATTCAGTTGATCATATCGAGATTGAACCCATTCTGCTTCGTCCAACTTCAGCTCTGACAAAACCTGGAGTGAAGGGATTTCAACTTCAATAGGCAAGACTCCTTCCATCCCATAAACCAACGAGAAAGGAGTTACCCCGGTAGAGGTTCTAACCGATGTTCGATAGGCGAAGAGAGCAAATGGTAACTTTTCATGCCAATCCTTGTAAGTCTCTGCCATTTTCCCCACAATTTTCTTGATATTTTTATTAGCCGTCTTAACTGCTCCATTCAATTTTGGGCGATATGGCGATGAGTTATGGTGCTTAATGTTGAACTGACTGCAGACTTCTACTATCGCACTGTTGTTCAAGTTTAGTGCATTGTCGGACACGATCCTTTCTGGCATACCGTAGCGACATATGATCTCTTTCTTCAAAAACTTGCTAACTGCCGTCTTCGTGACATTAGCGTATGAAGCTACCTCTACCCATTTGGTGAAGTAATCAATGACCACGAAGATGAAACGATGTCCATTAGAAGCCTTCGGTGAGATTGGTCCAATGACATCCATGCCCACGTTGAAAAAGACCATGAGGAAGTCATGACATGAAGAGGTGAAGGCGGCACATGGATCTTGTCTCCACAAATCTGGCACTTGTGGCACTTCTTGGCATAACGGATACAGTCTCCTTCCATCGTGGACCAATAATACCCGAATCTCGTGATTTGTCTGGCCATTGTAAACCCATTGGCATGTGTTCCACAGACACCTTCATGGACTTCTTCCAGGATTTTCCTAGCCTCAACAGCATCGACACATCGTAACAACACCTGATCTTTCCTCTTTTTATACAGGATCTCCCCATCTAAGACATAGTCATTGGCTAGTCTTCTCAATATTCTCCTGTCATTTTCTGTTGCTTGATCAGGATATTCGCGACTCCTTACATATCGTAGAATATCCTGATACCAAAGATGATCGTCTCTCTCTTCTTCACCGATATTGCGGCGGAAATGAGCCTGTCTCATAAATACTCATTTGGATGGGCTTCATACCCTTTTGCTCGTTTATTCTGATCATAGAAGCTAGGGTAGCCAAGGCATCAGCCATCTGGTTTTCATCACACGGGAGGTAAAAGAATGTGATGTCATCAAACTCCTCAATTAGTTCCAGAACTAACTTTCGGTAGCTGATCAATTTGGAATCTCTTGTTTCCCATTCTCCTTTGAACTGATAGATTACCAGCGCGGAATCTCCATATACCTTTAGCGACTTGACTTGGCGGTCTATGGTCGCCGAATTCCTGTGATGCATGCTTCAGATTCCGCCATATTGTTCGTGCGGTAAAAAAATCAACTTGCAGTGAATGGATAATGGTCTCCATTCGGGGATATTAGGATTGCTCCAACTCCATTACCAACGGTATTTGATGCTCTGTCAAAGTTTAACTTGCAGGGACGATCTTCTAAGATATTTTCTTCAATTGTCGCTACAAACATCAGATCCTCATAGGGAAAATTAAAATTTAGGGTTCAGAGTCGCCTAGCGCCCCATCGGCTAAAAATCAGCTATTGCACTTTCCTTCACGGCCTTCTGGTTCACGTAGACTATGTCAAACTCGGAGAGCAAAATTTGCCATCGGGCCATTCTTTCATTCAAAGCGGTCGACTCCATCATGTACTTGAGAGGGTCCAATTTCGAGATTAACCAGGTTGTGTGGTACAACATGTACTGCCTCAACCTCCGAGTTGTCCAGATTAATGCACAACACAATTTCTCAATTGGTGAGTATCTCATTTCACACTCGGTGAATTTCTTGCTGAGGTAGTATATCACCCACTCTTTCTTCCCTGTCTCGTCGTGCTGGCCGAGTACACATCCCATTGAATTATCGAACACCGACAAATACAAAATCAATGGTCTATCAGGACTGGGAGGCATTAACACTGGGGTATTAGACAAGTATTTTTTAATCTTATCAAATGCCCTCTGGCATTCATCGTCTCAAATGCCTGGATTGTGTTTCTTAATAAGACGGAATATTGGATCACACTTCTCAGTTAATTGTGAGATGAACCAAACGATGTAATTTAGTCTTCCTAGAAAGCCTCAGACTTCCTTTTAAGTGCGCGGCGGAGGCAACTTTTGCACGGCCTTGACTTTATCCGGATCTACTTCGATTCCTTTTTCACTGACCACGAAACCAAGTAGCTTCCCTGATCGTACCCCGAAAGTACACTTAGCTGGATTGAGTTTCAGCTGAAATTTTCTCAACCTCAAGAACAGTTTCCTCAACACTTGCACATGCTCCCCTTCCGTTCGAGACTTTGCAATCATATCGTCGACGTAGACCTCAATCTCCTTGTGCATCATGTCGTGGAACAAGGTTACCATAGTCCTTTGATATGTTGCCCCCGCATTCTTTAACCCAAATGGCATCACTTGGTAACAAAAAGTTCTCCATAAGGTTATGAAGGTAGTCTTTACCATGTCCTCAGGATGCATCTTTATTTGATTGTATCCTGAGAAACCATCCATGAACGAGAAGAATGAGAAACCTGTCATGTTATCCACCAAAGTGTCAATGTGAGACAGTGGGAAGTTGTCTTTTGGGCTGGCCTTGTTTAGGTCTCTGTAGTCGACGCACATTCGTACTTTCCCATCTTTCTTAGGAACGGAGACAACATTGGCTACCCATTCTGAGTAATTCACAACTCGTAAGAACCCAACGTCAAACTGCTTTTTGACCTCCTCTCTGATTTTCACCGCAACATCAGGTCTCATCCTTCGGAGCTTCTGTTGGACTGGCTTGCAATCTTCCTTTATGGGGATACAATGTACTGCAATGTCAGTGCTCAACCCAGGCATGTCTTGATATGACCACGCAAAGACATCTTTGAACTCTAACAGAAGTCTGATGAGGTCCTGCCTTATTTCTCTGGTGATGAGGGTTCCAATTTTCACCTCTTTCCCTTCCTCCAGAGTCACATTCTTAATTGTCTCTTTGTGAGGCAGAATCAGCTTTTCTTCCTGCTCCACCATCCTTAACAGATCCGGGGATATACTACAATCTCCGTCATCTATAAAGTCCTTAAGTTCTTCCGGGCACATGTCTTGCTCATCAGGAAATTCTAGGTCCGTAACAATGTTGTTCATGACATCAATATCTGGGGGCCTATGGTAAGCATGAAAGAGTATTCAATGAAAATGTATTTAAAAATGACTTATTCATGCGTTATGATTATGAATGTAATGAAATAGAAGTAGAAGAATAATTGCACGGTATGGAAGAGGAAAAAAATACACTTTTTATTGAAAATAACGATGCGTGAACCTGCCTATTTCACAAAAGATTCTTATTGTCCCTAGGCTTGAAACAAAAAGTGTGTTTTGAACATTACTCTGTTTTAGTCCTAAAAACTACAGGAATTTCTTCCACAGTCCAGTTGTCCAGAACACTTCCAGGCTCGTAAGGGCAAATACCCGCCAAGTTTCCTCTCCTCGAACTCCCTTCAGACACAGCATTGATGTTCAAAGTTCTTATCATGTCTTCAGCCATTTCTCTATTCACAATCTCTAACCCTGAATGAATAATTCCTCCAGACACGAATATATTAGATATATGGGGAAAAGTTATCGAACCCTATGTGATCTCAGCACCATTCAATCGTGCCCTCCGTCTCTCACGTTTCCTTTCCAGCTCTTCCCTTCTCTGTCTGGAATCTGGCCTATACCCCAGACCAAAGCGATCATGTTTGTCAACCAATTCTGGCACTCTAACCGGGCCCTGAATATATTTTTCGAGTCCCCTTTCAGGCAATGCTCCTTTTCCTACCGTTAGCTGTAGGCCCATCCTTGTAGCTTTAGAGATTTTTGGCACCGGGACTTTGCCACCTTCACTGATGAAAATCGCATTTATAAACTCTAATGACCTGAAGTAGCACTCTATAGCCTCCGCGTCATTCTCTATGTACGGTGCATTACTAGTAACAGACGCGATGATATCCTCCTCTGTGTTTATGGTTATCAATCGGCCCTCTGTCACCAACTTCAACTTTTGGTGCAATGACGATGGTACAGCTCCCGCCGAGTGGATCCACGGCCTCCCCAACAAGCAATTATAAGAAGGCTTGATATCCATCACGAGGAAATCTACCTCGTACGTGTTTGGCCTAATTAAAAGGGGTATCTCGATCCTCCCCATCACTTTTCTCTCAGTGCCATCAAAGGCTCTCACTATATTTTGGCATGTTTTCATGTGAGAGCCGCCTCACAGTAACTTTCCCAGGTGTAGATAGGAGCAAAACGTTCAATCTTCGATCCGTTGTCAATTAATACCCCGGCGTTGTATACCCTTTGCATCGGGTAGTGATGTGCAAAGCCTCGATGAGATCCCATGCCCTCCTCGGCGATATTTCATCATCAACGAACGAGATGAAATTATCTGCGCTTATGTTATTCACCAGACGGTCCAGCTTATTTACCGAAATGTCATCAGCAACATAAATCTGGTTCAACGCTTTCATTAGCGCACTACGGTGTCCTTCTCGTTTTAGCGATGAGCGCGCCGATGATCGATGCGTGCGGTTTACCGCTGTGTAATCGCTTCCACAACATCTGTACTTCACTGTGGCTTCGTGAACTTCAAAAATTCTCCTACATCCTCTCATTCATCGTTCATTAACCAAAGGTCCCGCTTTCTCGCCTCCCTTCTCATCATAGAGGACTCAGCTTTTGGGTCGGGTGTGCTGGCCAAATTCTCTTTCCCGGAAACTGTCACAGTGCGATTGTAATTCCAAGGTACTCTCCTGTCATCTTTATAAGGAAAAGTCCCGGGTTTTTGGATTACAATTCTCGGTGTATCCTTATAAGGAGAAGCTACGGGTTTTCTGATTACCACCCTCGGTGTCTCCATAAGGAGAAGTCGCATGTTTTTTAATTTCAACCTTCGGCGCTATTTTCACTCCGGCCTCGTCGACCCCTGGCCGTGTGATAATCACTATTGGATGTTTGACTGTAGGGATCCTTTCTACAGACCCCTCTTCTGTGGAACATACGTCGTCTCCTTCCACCAAGTCAAAGAACTCCAGCTCTTTATTATCCATTAGCCTTTGTACTAGGGCTCTAAATTCGTTACATTGCTGGATTTCATGGCCTTCTTTGTCATGGAACTCACAATAGTTCCCTGTATCTTGAGATCTATTTACATTCTCTTGCAGAACTAACCCCTTTTTTCTGTATTTCTTTCCAAACCTCTCTCAATGGGGTTCTGACCTTAGCAATCTCCTGTTTGAACCTTCTCCCCCAGTTTTCAACTATCGCGTTTACCCCATTATCAACATGACTGGGTACCAGATTTCCTCCATCAGGTGGGTCATTGAAGTCTACCACCCCCGCCTTGATAAGTCTCTCAACTAGTCTTTTGAATGAAGTACACTTCTCTATTGAGTGACCTACTACATCCGCATAGTACTCACACTGAGCGTTTGTGTCATACCATTTAGGATATGGAGGTTACAGCGGCTTCAAGTAAAACGGGGATACGACGTGTGCATCGAATAAAGTCTTATACAACTTCTTATATGTCACCGGTATAGGAGTAAATTAGAATTTTTCAGTCTTCTGCCTCGTGTTGGGCTCTTGTCTTGGTTGGGCCTGCTGGCCCACAGCTACCGCTCTCGGTTGGGTAATAGTAATAGGTTTAGGATAACTCGAACTTATATTTCCTACTTCACTTTTCCTTTTCTTTAGGGCCGCTCTTCTCGTGCTCTCTCCTGCCTCTATCTTTCCACACCTGATCGCGTTCTCTATCATCTCGCCTGACATCACCATGTCTGCGAAACTCTTAGTCACGCTCCCTAACATGTGGTTAATAAAAGGTGCCTTCAGGGTATTGATGAAGAGTATAGTCATTTCTTTCTCCAGTAACGGTGGCTAGACCTGTGTAGCGACCTCCCTCCATCTTTATGCGTACTTCCTGAAACTTTCACCTGACTTTTTCTCCATATTTTGCAACGTGATCCTGTCAGATGCTATATCGGTCACATGGCCGTAATGTTTCATGAAAGCCTGTGCCAAATCTCTCCACGATTTGATTTGGGTACAACTCAGCTGATTGTACCATTTTGTCAGAGCTCGGTCGATCGCCTTGAAAGCAGTGGATCAATAACTGGTCATTGTTGACATATCCTGTCATTCTACGACAGAACATCGTAATATGGGCCTCAGGGTAGCTGGTCCCGTTGTACTTTTCAAACTCTGGCATCTTGAACTTCGGAGGAAGTACCAAATCTGGGACTAGACTCAGCTTCTTGGCATCCACCTCGCATTGGTAATCAGCACTTTCCAATGCTTTAAACTTCTCCTCTAACCATTTACATCGATCCTCAAACTCCTTTGGGAGTTCTGTCCTCGTTTTTTCCTCTTCAGCTGCATCACCGAAATTAGGGACCATCGACTTTGTTAAATTAACTTCTAGGTTAGAACTCGAGCCTGCCAGGAAGTTTACCGGTACTGAGGTATCAGATCGGTGTTGGGGCTTGATATTGACTTGCACTCTTGGTGGGTGTACTTGGGAACTTGCCGGGGCCACGCCTGGAGGACAAGCAGAATCTTCATTGTCATCTCCAATATCGACTATAGAATTTTTTCCTTTTCCAAGCCCTCCAGCTTAACAAATCAAAGTAGGCGCTCATCATACTTTTCTGGGATTCCAGCATTTGGTCCCTCATATCCTGTTGGATCTTGGCTAACTGCTCTTGCATCTGAGCCTGCAGTTGGTCTTGCATCTCTTTCTGCATCTGCTCTAACCTTTCCATCCTTTGATCCATTGCTCTTATCTTTTTCCGAGTGTAATAGCGATGTTTCAGGATAACTATAATATGACCTCTGGTTAATAGGGCTGTCTTATGATGTTTGATGCATATAATGTGATGTAATGCAAATGCATGAAATGCAATGTAAATGAATGAATGTAAAAACAAGAGGAGTCAGTTTTGATTCAATTTTTTTTAGAATACTTATCGAAAAAAACAAAATCCTTTACATAAAACAGAGTCACATATACGACTTAGCCCTTATGCCCAAAGTTTTAACTTTCTCAAGAAGCGAAGCTAACTCTCGACCCTGGTCTGACTTTGACTCATATACTATACTTAACACATCAGTCTGAACTGCTAAGGTTTGTAAGTGATCAGCCACTTCTCGTATCTGAGCCACAGCTTCACCCATAAGGTAGTCCCTTTCTCTAACTTGGTTCTGAGATCGCTGAAGTTGTTCTTTCCATCGCTGGTTATCTGCCTCTAATCGTTGGATCCGGAGCTCACTGCTTTGCAGCACCATTTCGAGTTCCACCACCTTTCCTTTCAATTCTTCAATCTGGCTTAAGCTTGATTCCAACTTCACCGTAGAGTTGTGACTTTGACACAATACCCTCTCTAATTCTGCTATTCGAGCTCTTAGCATCTTATTTTCGCTTTGGCTCTCACTCACAGTCTTTTTCAGGGCCTCCTTTTGTGCTTGAGCCTCATGGAATCTCTTCCTCCACTGATCGACCTTGGCCATCTCCTCGTGAATTTCTTGACGCCATTGTTCCGTGGTTTTACCCAACCTAGCAGTCCTCATGGATAAATGCAACTTTTTGTAGTCGGTCTTCAAGCTGTCTAGATCTTCTTCAGCCTTCCTTTTTCCTTTTCTCAGCTTCTCAGCCTCTGATTTTTGGATATCAATATCTAACCTCAAATTCATTTTATCCTCTTCCAATTGTTCTACTTTTTTCTCTAACTCCGAGGTTTTACTTTTGAAGTCTTGTTTTATGATTTCCAACTCAGAAGGAACTACTTGCAGATATTCCTCTATTGGTCGAGCACCATCCTATATCGGTCTGGGGACATTATCATCGATTCTCCTATTCCGCCATGCCTTATACTCGAGGTTGCCATCGACCTACAAGAACTCTTTTTCGTTCGTGAGTCTGCTTCAAAGCATCGTAAATCTCTCGAACCTTCTTCTTATAATGATCGTCCCTATATGAAAACTCAAATCGAAGCTAGCCCAAACGTCGCTTGCATGAACTGCCTTGATCTATACCGCTTAACACAAGCAAAGGAGCATACCCCACTGCTCCCCAAATTTCTGGCAAAAGGACCCAATCATAACCTCCGCACCGGTAGAGAATTTCGTCCGAAACCAACCCAGGTGCTCTCCATTCAACATCCTCCTCCTTGAGATTTCTAAGAAGTGAGACCCAATTCTCTTCTGATATGCCGTCCCTTCTGGGTGTGGCTGCTAACTCCTTTAGCGGTGAGTAATTCTTAAAAAAAAAACTGAAAAGAGACTTTATCCACTCTCCAAAAATGGCTATGAAACCAAGCTAACAATAACTGTGCACACCCTATGAATCTGCCTTTCCCAGCTCTCCTGCATGCATTCAAAGATCTAAACGGCTCAGCCAAGATCGCAGGAACAGGTGTGACCCCTCTATCCAGTCGGTCAAAGAGATCGGAGGCTGCCTCATCTACATATCCCAATGCCCTAAGGAAAACCATTAAGCCATAGATGCTTAGAGCGAAAACGTCAACTCTCCTCTTCGTGTCAGGATGTACTAGAATCAAATCCTTCAGAATCCTCCATGGGATGCACTTGTATTCACCTTTTTGCTTGATCCTCACTGCAACCCACTGTTCACTCATCCCGGTAACATTCATCATCCTCTTTGAAAAGGTTGGGCCACAAGTAGCTTTAATATAGACCTTATCAACTTCGACCTTCGGGCAACGAAGTAAAGCCGTATATTCTTCTATAGTAGGTACCAAATCTATCCCCAAAGGTAAAACAAATGATAGGCGTAATTCCAATATCGAGTGAGGGCCCAAATAAATGCTCATCTACATTGATTCCAAATAAGTGAGACAAATCCCCATAATTTTCATAAAACAACTGTCTCGTCTCCTGATCCCACTGATCCTATATTTCCTTTAACTCCCGAAGATCATTTTGCGTCACACTAATGCGAGTGTAGTTACATAACTCCGATGTATGTCCTCGGCTAAGTCGTCCCCTTTTCACCAAGCTGTTAATTCTCGACCATATCTGGACGGCCGCATTATCCTCTACTTTATCGTGAATTCGCTCTCCATGACAAGCTTCCTAAATTAGAAATCGAATGTGAGTCGACACTTCTTTAAAATGAAATGACATGCAATTACAAGAAGATGCTACAAATTAATATCATGCACCAGAAATAATATAAAGAACAACAATATATCACTCATCTAGGGAAATACTAAGGTTTGGAGTAGCTCTACCTAAGGTAAGTCCATAGGGCTCTCTATATGCGGTTTGGCTCTAAAGCAAGCGTACCTGAACCAGCAGATTCCTCGATCCTCACCCATTATAGGTTCATACGGACCGAGTTCAGTTCAGGGGAATACATTTCCCTATGGCTGCACGGAGGTGAAAACCTCACGAAGACATAGGTACGGACGCATCCCGAAAGCGATCCACTATCCTGCACGGAGGTGAAAACCTCACGAAGGAGTAGCTTCTCACTCTCACTTAAAGGTGCGACCATTATGGTCATGCAATATGATGCAAATATATCCCAGGCACGTAAAACATAAAACATATACGGTGGAAAAAAAAAAGAAGTTAAAATCAAATTTTAATTTTCAAATAAGTGACATTAATCAATTAATTACACGGCTTGACTCTCTTAGTATGTCCCCAGTGGAGTCGCCAAGCTGTCGAAACCATTTTTTTGCTTGGAAAACGGGCCAACTTTAAAAAGGAAAATGGAGTCGCCACCAATCTTTTTTTGAAGTGTGATTGGGCCACTTTTAAAACATTTTGGTTTACGAATTTTAAGAAAACGGGCTCGGGAGTCGGTTACGCACGAGGAAGGATTAGCACCCTCGTAACGCCCAAAATTGGTACCGTATCGACTGATTAATGTCTTTAATATCAAAAATTGAAAAAGATTCTAAAATATGGATTATTTGGAAAATGCTTGGGTAATTCGAATTTGGATATCGAAACTCTCTTGTTCCGAAAGGATGAAATATCACGTCCAGCACGTTAGGATACGATGTTTCAAACCTTCAAAACCAAGATCATTTCATGATTTCCAAGGTTCATGCACTGTCATTTTAAAAAGGGTATTTCATCACTTGGCCAGATGAAAGAACCGACACCCAGTACGTTAGGGCACGATCCTTCAAATCTCCAAACATGAAATATTGCCTTGCTTTTAATTTTAAAGAACGAACACCATTTTTTAAAGGATATTCAATGATTTGGCCAAACAGGAACCACAACCCAGCACGTTAGAGCACGATTCCTTGAATTTCCAAAACATGAAACATTGCCTTATTAAAAACGGGCACAATGCTAAAGGTTACTTAATGATTTGGCCAAACAGAAACCACAACCCAGCACGTTAGGGCACGATTCCTTGAATTTCCAAAACACCAGATATTGCCTTTATTTTTAAGAAAATCTTTTTATGAGTTTGGGAAAATGTAGTAAAAGCAAATAAGATAAACAATAGAATAAATAAGAATAATAATAATATATATACATATATAAATAATGACAAATAAAACAATAATAATTCTAATGAATATGATAATTAAAAGAAATAAAAAGATGTAGTAATGGTGATGTTAAAATAATAATAAATATACTAAATTAGTTGTAATAATACTAACAATAATAATAGAATAATAATAATAATAAACAAAATAAAATGAAAAAATAATAAGAAAACAAGAAAATGATAGTATTAACAGAATAGTAATAATAAAAGAAAATAAAAGAAAATACTTGATAATAATAATAAATATAATATTTAATAATAATCACAAATATGACAATGAATATAATAATAGCAATAAATATAAAATAGTAACAATAATATATGATAATAATAAACAAAAATAATCCGATTATAATAATACTAAACACAAAAGAGTAATGAAAATATTAAAAATAATTAATTTAATATTAAAATAGCCAAAACAAACGAAAAGGGACTAAATTGGATCTAAACAAAAGCTTTGGGGCCAATTTTAAAACAAAACAAAGATAAAAGGGCTACATTGTCATGCGCGTGCAACTTGGAGGGTCCAAAACAGAAAATAACCCCTCCCCGAACACTGCCCCTGAACTAGGACTAAATTGAAACAACGCACAAAATGCAGGGGCGAAATTTAAAAAATGAAAAAATGAAGGGGGATGCAATTAAACAAGCGCGCGTAGAAGGAGGACCTATAGCGCAATTTCCCCATCTGGGGAAAAATTTGCGCATGCTCACTTGCAGAAGCAAGTAATTGCGCGGGGCCCACCCCTTTTAAATGTTTAAAAGCTAAAAAACATTTCCTTCATTTTTTAACCCTCTGTTTCAAAACAAAAGAACAGAAACCCTTCACCCTTTCATATTCTCTCTTCTGGGGGGGGCCTCCGATCGAGACTCCTCTGCCGGATCGCCAATTTCGCTCCCTCCGGTCCACCCAAAAAGACCCCAAAACAACCACTTTAAACCCTATATTCTAGATCTACCTAAAAAGTCCAAAATAACACTCGAAGATCACCGAAAAATCGAAAGATTAATCGGCTTCCTCCCTTTCGGCCACAAGCAGGTATTTTTATTCTTTTTTACGTTTTAATATATAAATGCGTACAGTGTAAAATAATGAAAAAAAATATTATAGGAAAACAGATTAAAAAAGCACAAAAAGGAAAAAAAAGAAAGTAAACCTTCACTGCTCTTTTTGATTCTGTAGCTAAAAAAAAATGTACTGCCTTTGTGTGTTTCTTGTGTAAATCGTGTAAAAAAAGCTCTCTCCCCCCGTTTTAAAATAATATTCCTGGCTTTTTATAGCCTTTTTGTAACAACCAAATTTTCAGTGGTATCGAAAATAGTGATTTGAGATCTAAATCCGACAAGTGAGTTTGAAAATTTAAATAAATTAACATTTATGAGTCAAGTATGGCATTAGAAATATTTTGAAAATAGTGAATTTTGTGAACTAAAAGAGTTAATTAGAAAAATTGGGCCAAAAACGAGGCATTGAGACCTCGAATTCATAAAGTGAGCCATAAATATTTCTAAAAATATTTATGGAGTGTCATTAAGTTATTATTAAAGTTTGGTTGAGAAATTTTAACGTTTGGGTATGTAATTAAATGAAAAGGACTAAATTGAAATGAAAGTAAAAGTTAAATTATAGATTAAAAGAAATTATGAAGGACCAAAATGGCAATTATACCATTTTGTATAGTTGAGGCGATGCAACATAGCAGAAAATCTGAGATTTTTTTAAAAGTATATTATTATATTATATTATATTATTATATTATTATAATATTATATTATATAATAATCCAAAGAAAAAAAGGAATAGAAACAGAAACAAAACGAAGCAGAGAGCAGGGGAAGGAAAGAAAGAAGAAGAGAAGAGAAAGAAGAAAAAGGGGGAAAATTGGAAAATTTCCAAAATTAGCTAAATAAAAAGGGGATTAAATTGAAATATCTGGAGAATTCTCTTCAATTCTCTTCATTTTCTTTAGCTGAAAAACAGTCATGGAAGAGAGTTCAAGTTGGTTTTCATACTCAAGCTTCATGTAAGTTTAATACTTGCTTTCTCCTTGAAATTTCTATGTTTTTGGACTTTCTACAATTGAGTCCAACTTATTAATTCATTAGTTTATGATTCTATGGTTAATTTTTAAATTTTATGTGGATTAGTGCTAAAAGAATATGATGAATAAATATTGATTTGAAGCTTTAATTTTGTTATATGATGATTTTATCAAGTGAAATTGATGGAAATTGGTTTTAGGACCTAATTGTGAAATAGCTGAAATTAAGGCCTAGTGTTAAAATTCTGATTTTCAAAAGTTATGAAGTAGTTTAAAATGATAGAGAAAAGTATTAAATGAGAAAATTAGCTTAATTGAAGGATTAATTGAGCAAGGATTGAATTGTATGAATTGTGGAATTAGGGACAAAATAGAAATCAACATGTTACACTAAAGCAGTTTTGGACAGCAGCAGTTGTCTAATTTTGAAAAATCACCAAAAATTGTATAAATAGAATTAGAAGTTGAGTGAGATATGGAATTAAAGCTTATTGAGTTTATTTTCATATAAAAGAAACAGAGAAAGCAAAGGAAGTCTACATTTTGAGATATTTAAATTTTTGTAAGACTGGTTTAGAATAACTTCGTGATCCCCTATTCTTAATTTAGAAATTCACTAAGAATTGTATAAAAATAATTTGGGAACATATTTTATATGGTTAGATTCCTTAATGAGTCTAGTTTTATAAGAAATAAACCATAACATCATATGAATTCTATATAAAAAGATAATTAATTTTTAGTGAAGAAGGGTCGGAACTGCCAGACAGCAGAACAGGGTGACTTTTTAAAGAATAAACTGTACTAATTGGCTAAATAAAAATTCTAAAAATTTTATGGCAAGAAGATATGTGAGTCTAGTTTCAGGAAAAATTAACGGTTCTTCATTTGGAGTTCTGTAGCTCTGAAATAAATAATTTAGTGACTATAACTCAAATGGACAGTTTTGAATCTACTTATGAGTAATTAATGAAATTATTGATAATGTTACTTATAGCATGTTATATATTAAGGAAGTGGAATGGAGAGGAGGAGGAGGAAAATATGTATGAATATTTAAGTAGTATGGCTAAATTGAAATGTTTTAGGCTCAGAGACTAAATTGAATAAAAGTAAAATTTTGTGATTAATTTTGTAAAAATGTGGAAATAACCAATTTGCATGAAATGGATTATTTTATTATTTAAAATTGCAAAATTGAATGAAATTATTAATTTAGATTAAGATCAACTGAAAAATCAATGAAAATAGAAAATTTCCAAAGTGCCCCTGAATCTTGATATTTCTGCAAATTTAACCAGGTAAGTTCGTGTAACTTAATTATGTGATATAAGGAAATATAAGTTGATGGTACGTGAAATATTGATATGATGAATTAACTGCTTTATGTTTATGAAGAAACGGCAAGTGAATGATATTTATCATGACATGAAAATATGTGATTATCTTTAATATGTTAATACAAGGTAATTAAGTATGATGAAACGAGTAATAAATTCAAGTAAGACATGACGAGAAAAATGAATATCTTTAAGGGGCCATATGTTTGATTTTGATTGGTTTCAAATATAAATATTGAATTAAAATAAAATGTCTGATAAATAAATTTGTAATTCCGGTAATGCCTCGTACCCTATTTCAGCGTTGAATACGGGTAAGGGGTGTTACACTTTTCCCGAAGCTCCCCTCAAAGACTAGAACTCTAGTTGTTTGTTGCTGCTGCTTTTCCTTTTCTTTCACAGGTACAACGCCGTGGAGGCGCATAACACGGAGAGGACGAGACGTGCGCGAACGTGAGATTGCTGATGGGTAGTTGCGGCGCTAGTCACTCCGAAAGCCCTTAGGGTTTTCTGCTAAAGCTTGATAAAATTGGGCTATTTGATTTGTTGATTTGGGCTGAATAAATTTGGGCTTGTTATTGTAAAAATTGGGTCATACAGCTTACATTTTTCTTGACATTGAAAAATTTTCAAAAAAATCTGACAATGAAAAATAATACATTTTTATTTTTTTATTTTCTTTTAAATATTTCATTATTATGATATATCAATGACACGTGACACAATCACATATTGCTACCTGTCAAAGTTTCAAAGACGATACAAAATAATACCAAATTAGTTGATAAAATAAAAAATTGAGCATCAATTTGGGATAAAAATATTATAAGTATCAATTTATAAAGAAGTGACAAATTTAGGGATTAAATGAATATTTAAGCCTATAAAAAAGAATCTTCCTCATGCTGACCTGTGGCACACATCATCAGGCTCTTTTTTTTTTTATCATTTTTTAAAAATAACTAAATTTTAGTTTTCGTCTTTCTAATATGCTTAAATTTGAGATTAAATCTTTACAACCTACAGCCTGTTGACACGATGCACGCACTCACCATGCTCTTCCTTTTTTTCATTTTATAAAGTAGTTAAATTTCAATTTTGGTCCTTCTAATATGCTTAAATTTGAAATTTAATTGTTATACTTTAATTTCTAATAAAATTTGATCTTTTATATTTTTATAATTTTATTAATTAGTTCTAATAGTTAATATCATTAACTTTTCAATTAAAGTGTTACGTGGATAATATAATTTAAAAGCGAAATTTTAAATTCAAAAAGTACAGGGATTAAATTATTGAAAGTAATAGTAGGAAGACAAAATTCCACATGTATAAAGTACAGAGACTTAGAGTCTTGGTTGTTTAAACCGGATTAGCCAGTTGGACCAGGAGCTAGATAAGGTATTGGCCCGAAGAGAGGCATCAAACTGATTGAATTAAGTTAAAAAACTGATTGAATTAAGTTAAAAAACTGATTGAACAGATTTTTTATTTTTTAAAATATTTTTTATTTTTATGATTTTCAATGATTTATTTAATCAAATTATACTAACCAATAGCCTGATGAATTCAACTATTAATCTAATATTGAAAACATCACCTATTATATATTTTAATCTATATTTTGACACAAATAGATAATCAATTCAAGGTGAAACTTGGTGCAGATGGTACTAATCAATATAACTATCTGAAAGGAATCCTTTACATTCCTCCATCTTACACGTGGCAATCCATGTTGTTTCTTTTTGCATTTTATCAAAATGGTTAAATTTCAGCTTTGGTACCTCTAATATGTTTAAATTTGAAATTTAATCATATACTTTAATTTCTAGTTTGGTCTTTATAATTTTATAATATTTTAAATTAGTCCAAATAATTAATATAGTTAATATTTCGATTAAAAATTATGTGATTAAATATAATTTGAATATCTTAAGTCTTTGAAACTAACACGCAATTTCTTTTATATTTATATTGCTTTTTTCTTTTATATTATAAACAATGATCAAGTTTCAATTTTGACCCCTAAACTATATTAAAACTTGAGATTTAATTTATATATTTTAATTTTTTATATAATTTAATCATTCTCCTCTTATAACGTTATTAATTAGTCTAAATAATTAATATAGACTGCTGGGGTAAATTTTAAAAACATTATTCTAATAGTCTCAGGTTGTGTGGCAATGTCTTATCCAGAGTGGGTTGTTGGTTGGGTTCTTCTCCAGGGGACTAGATGGATAGTTGAAAGGGAATTTGGAGACCCCGTTTATTCACAACGCCCGCCAAGTTAGTTGGAGCCCCTTGTTCCCCAGTGACCTGTTGGTTATTGTGGAAGGGTCGCAATGACTTCGTCTTCTACAATTCTAGTAGTAGTATGGATTTGGTGGTAGCAAGTATACCATGAGCTAGGAGCTTCGAGGCTGCTTCGATCCTTAATCGATTTTCAGGTTGTCGTCATTCTCGCCTGTGTTGGCAACCACCGTCCGAGGGATGGGTCAAGCTTAATTTTGACGGATCGTTGTCCGAACGCCTGCGCAGAGCTAAAGTGGGCGGAGTTCTACGCTACAGCTGTGGGGAAATGGATAAATGGATTCACAATGACAGTTGGGTTTCTTCTGTGTTCCATATCGAGGCAAGAGCATTGTACGAGGGGTTAAAGTTAGCATGGGATCTGGGGTTATTGAATATTGAGGTGGAGAGTGACAATGCTCTTCTCATTGACATTGTTCGGAGTGGCGGCGCGGTGGACAGCAGCTTCACTGAGCTACGTTGTACATGAGTTGTGTGGGCGTCCTTGGACTGTGTATTTGCGGCATGTTGGCAGAAACCTAAACCAAGTTGCTGACCGTTTGTCGAGGATTGGTTCTGCTAGGCTTAATGATTTGCATGTATTCCGTATGCCTCCAGTGTCGGTTAGGCCTTTGTTGACTCTATATATGAATGGTTATCTGCATGAAGTGAGCAAGGAGCAAACTGGTGTGCTGTAGTTTGCTCTGGTATTTGTTGTTACCCAAAAAAAAAAAGCATATATAATTTCCAATGGATTTTTTCAGAAAAATACTTTTAGTAAGTATTTTTAATGTTTTTTAGTTACATTACTAAATGAATATATTTTTTTTAAATTTTCAAAATTTCACATCAAATAATTTAATAAAAGAAATTTAACGGTGATATTAATTGGACTTGAATTTTTAAACCCAAAAAGTAGAGAATTATATTCCCGAAAATAAAAATAAAATGATTAAATTTTAAATATACAGAGTCCATAGGGATTTAAAACATATTTTAACATTCAACTTTTTTACTCTATAATTTAACACAAACATATAATCAAGCCAAATATATATATATATATATATAAGGCTCTAAATGATATTGTGTAGCGTACCCAATTTTTTTTTTACTTGTTTTGGGGCATTATCTTTTTTATTCCTTAATTATTATTACATTTAAAATTTAATTATTATATTTTAATTTGGCATAATTTAGTTTATTTTTATAATAATATTAGTGTAACGACTCGAAATTCTGTGGTATTAAAAATTGTAGTTTTGAGATCTCATTCTTGTAAATCGAGTTCATAAATATTAAATAAGTATATTAACGAAGTTAATATAAAGATGAATTGAAATTTGGTTAAGTAAATTAGCTGAAATTGTGATTAATTAAGGCCTAAAAATTAAATTATAAAAGTTTCATCGCTATAGATTTTTAATTAAGACAGCTTGGGGACTTAACTAGCAATTATCCAAAAGACTAAAATGGTTAATAAACCAAATATTAACATGTTTTAGTGGATGATAATGATAATAGGTATTAGTTAAATTAACAGTAAATTAATTAAATAAACCTTAATTAAATTTGTTAATTAAAATTAATTAAAAGTTAAATAATAAATAATTAACAAATGAACTGAGAAGATAAATGAAATATCATCAGCTTCTTCCCCAAGCCGTAGAAACCAAAGAAAAGGAAAGAAGAAAGCTTTAAGTTCTCAAGCATCCAACCATATAATTTCAAGCAAGTCCCTAGCCATTTTTCTTTAATTTTTTTGGAAATTGAATCATGAGAGCTTACTTTAGCTAGCCCATGTACCAATGTGTGAAACTGTTAAAGTTTTTGAAAGTTGTCATTGTTGAGAAATGAATAAAATTTGTGTGAATTTGATAGAAATTAAGTTTAAATTATTAAAAGGACTAAATTGTAAACCTTAATTATTAGCTTTGTACATTAGAGACCAAATTGAATAAAATGTAAAACTATTATGAAATTTTTTGGTAGGAATAGAAAATAGAAGTTCCATAATGAATATATATGAAATTGGATTTTAATTTGAAGCTTTAAATCGAAAGTTATGCTTGTCTTGGGTTGAGGGACTAAATTGAATACAAAATACGTTTGACTTTGTATTTGAATGTGATTTGGATGGATGGAAATAGATGTTGTGTCATTGTTGAATTATTATTCGTAGATAAAGACAACGCCGAGCCATCAAGAGGGAAAGAAAACACTAGAGTCGACGACAAGTGACACGAGCTTTCAGTTTGTATTTGTATTCTTCAGGATCAATATAATTATTGCATATTCATGTTAAATTTCATAATTTAGTGATTAGGTGACTATATAATGGTTGTATGAATTAAATTGCAGTGATTGATATGGTATATTGAGATAGAGAGCTAAATTGAATAAAAATAACATGATTTAATTTATATGTGATATTTTATGTGAAGTTGAGTTGAAACATGTTATACGATGTGTTGGAATGGTGAATTGAGATTGATGGAATGTGAACTAAATTATGTGATGAAATTAGAAAATTTGGTTATACTATTAATTGTTCGGGCTGAGTCGAATATAGTTGGCATGCCATAGGATTAGATTGCGTATGGATTTATACTCCGGTTTAGCCGATAATGCACTTATGTGCCAGTATATTTGTTTTGGTTTATCCGATGGTGCACTTACGTGTCAATTTATTTGCTTCGATTTATCTGATGATGCACTATGTGTGCCAATATGATTGCTTCGGTTTATCCGAAGATGCACTATGTGTGCTAGTATGATTGCTTTGGTTTATCCAATGATGCACCATGTGTGCCAATATATTTCCTTCGATGTATGTTATGATGCATTGCTGTGCCAAATTGGTGTGTTGGTTGATTAATTTGTGTATTTGTCCTAAGTCCAAATCTGGTTAATAGGGAATGTAAAGTATGAATCAGATGAATGATACTAGTTAATTGAATTGATAATACAATTTGGTATTATAAAAGAAAAATGGATGGGCTATATGGTTATTAATATGAAATGTGATTGGATTTGGTATATTTGAATACGTATGAAATGTGATCTATGACAACACATGAATAATTGTGTGGACCGATTTATATGAGCCCTGAGGACCGAATTGAAATTGAACAAGTCGATAGACTCGAGAAATATAATTAAATTGTAAAACAAAAGATTAAATAACTTGGGATAAAAATTGAGATTGAATGTCATATTAATGCTATATGAGTATACATAAATAAAAATGGATTGGTTGCATCTTGTTTTAGAATGCATGATATCATTGTTTAGTTAGATTATTAATTGGAATGGTGTGTAAGAATGACATTTGATTATTGAATTTGTAAATTGATTTAGTTGAGTTGTAGCATATTTGAATTGAATTTTTATGTTGACTAGGTTCATTTTGTAACTTGAATCATGGAAATGGCACTGAGCTTTATTGCTCAAAGCACGGTTTGTTTTCTTCGTGCGCAAGTTTTGGTTAATCCCAAGGTTTTAAGAAGTGAATCCAACATCCAGCCGGAGATTCTCGACTCAACAATGTTTATATAATCTTCTTTTTGTTTAAAGTATGACATGTACCTAGATTAAGTCGATTTTTGGTATTATAGGTGATCATGTTTATATTGAAGCTTGAAATGGTAACTTAAAAATGGTCAAATGGTAGATTTGTATACGTGAATATGGTATTTGTTTTGGATTGTATTAAAGGTTGCAATATTGAAATTTATAAACATGAATGTATTTGTCAACTTGAAATATCAATGGTAATTGTCATAAGTGTTTAAGTTAATATGTACTGTTAGCTAATATAAAGGTATATATGATGAGATATACCACGAATGAACATTTTGAGAATAACGTATTTGGTTGAAATGGTGATTGATTGTGATGAAATTGTTATCTAGGTGAATCTTTTGGGTATCATTTAGAAACAGGCGGTTACGTCGCGATGTTGGACCCTTGTCGTCGTGTCCAACATCGCGACGAGACCAAGTCAGTATGTCATGTCGCGACGAGGAACCCCTGAAGTCGCGACGTTAACCCGAGATTTTGAAAACATTACAATTTGGCTTTAATTCGACCTTGAGTTAGCAGTAGAGCTTTCGTAAGCTCGTATAAAACCCGAAAATGATTGTATATCATATTATATGCATGTATTGCTCGTAATTGAATGTATTTGATCGTAGTTACTTCGACAACGAATGTAATATCCTATAGCTCAGACCCAACAATCGAGTCAGGTATGGGTCTATATATTAAAAAGAATGTGTTTTAAAAAAAAATCATGTATCTATATATTAAAAGAATGGCTTTTAAGGGTTTTTTTTTTTTGTTGATAACATGTGTACAACTTTTTTTTTCTATTTCTTTATCCTCTATAAAATATTGGTCAAGTTGCAAATTTGATCCATCTAATATGCTCATATTTGGAATTTAGTATTTATATTTTAATTTGAAATAATTTGGTCTTTTACTTTTACAATAACATCAGTTAGTCCAAATTTTTAACTTTAATTGTTCCAATAATAATGTTGACGCGAATTTTTTAAAAAGCATCTTTTTAACACAAAATCTAATTCGGCATGATAAGTTGGCATGTGTATTTTAAGAAAAAAGTTGATTTCAATATTTTAACCAAAATAATTAGGGTGTCATCTATTTGTATTAAGTGATGATATTAGAAAAGTATAGGAACCAAATTATGTCAAATTAAATTATTGATACTAAATTTTAAATTTAAACACAATTGTAAGAGTATAGCCATAATTTGGGGTGATTCAGAAAATAGTACAAATTAAAATTTATAAAACTTTAAAATATATATAAAAATTATTTTAGAAAATTAAAAATCGTTATAAGTATTAAAAATTATAAAAATATAATTTTTTTAAATCTTTTTAATTTTTTAAAAAATACACATAACTGCCATATGAATGCCACATTAACAAAGTTAACAAACGTTAACTTTTTTATCTAGTGGGGGTATTTTGACAAACAATGCAAGTTTAATGGCTAAAAGAGACGAAAAATTAAATGAATGGTTAAAATAATATTTTTGTAAAATTAGAGGGCCAAATAAATTATTGATTTGTTAGTTGCTTCAAATTTTATTTTAAATTAAGTGGATTTTTTTAATATTATTATTACATGTTTTTTAATATATCTGTTTTTTTTATACAATACCTAGAACTACTCATAGCCCTTCCCAACCCTTAAATAAGAGTACAATGTGCATCAGCATACTCAAACCCATATCCTCCTACATTAACAATAATGTCGATGCTAATCGAACTAATATTCAATCGGCAAATTAAATGACTTTATTGGTAGTGAAAAGAATTATGAATATAAGTAAGTTGTATAAAAAAGTTAAATAAATTTAAGGAATTCAACTTAATGGATTTGATGTATGAATCTCTGGAATTTCTACTAGGCCCAACTCACATTTTCTTCTTAGAAGGCCCGAGTTCTTAGGGCCAATCAACAATTCCCAATTATTAAAAAAATTAAAAAAAAAGGGAAAAAAGAAAAGAAAAACCCTGAGAAAACTCAGCCGAAGTAACCATGCTGAGCAGCGCCAGCAATAGGGTATTGACATTTACATTGCAATTCTCCTCATCTCTCAAATTCTCACCCAAAACCCATATCGACTATCGACCCAGGAGCCTTCATAGCTCAATCATGAGCTCTGCTTCTCGTTCCTCTCCAAGAGAAGCCCTATTAGATGATAGTGGTTGCGGTGGCCCCATCACGTTGGAGGAATGGCAACGATGGGGCTGCGTATCTCCAGTACCAGCAATGGTAAATGCTGTCATTCAGGATTTGAAGCTTCTGGAGAATAATATTGATGCCCACATGGTTTTTGGTGGTAATGGTGGTAAATTACAGGTTCGCCATTCAACCTCTCTCCCCGCCCCCCCGGCATTAACAGTATATATTCTTCCTTTGGCATTTACTTTTGATTTGTTCATTATTTTTTATATGCAAAGGAAATGTTTGTTCTTTTGCTATTTCACTTTTGATATCTGAAATGAGAGAAAATTGGTTGAAGTGTGTTTCAAGGACTATAGCATTAGGACTACACAGGGCGTTTCTTTTACAGATTTTCTACCTTTCGATGAGTCTTTGTATTTGGATCATTGATATTATTGCATCTAGAAGACAGTTTATATTTGCCGAGTTTCATGGATGTCAAATGGGTTGAAGTCAATGTACTGAGTCTGAGATTTAAATTACACATATGTTAATAAACGCAGATAGACTAATGGTTATCTGTTTGCCAATAATACATCCCCTTTGCTACATTGTTGTTCTTTTTAGTCATCATATATTTCCAGTATTGCTTTTCTCTTCTAGTCTTTTTATTAGTGATCATTTAACCATTCAGTGGTAGGTTGTTATTGCTTTTTCTTACTTATGGTCTATGGCGGTGACAATCAGGGGGATTTTAAAATCCAGGAGGATAAGAAGCACAGAGCAAAATATGAGACATTGGCTGACTCAGACAAAAAGTTCCAGTTCTATTCTGCTCGGCAAATAGCATGCAGGTTGCTCGGAAGTCGGGGCTATCTCTGCCAGAAGGTCTGTGCTGCTTTTCAGAGCTTTCATTGATATGTTTCAGAGAAGAAGAGCAACCTTTAGAAGTATTTTCCTTATTTTTTTTTTCCATATTTGATGATGAATTAACAATTTTCAGTGTTGGCTTCCTATGGAAGATTGCATGTGTTCAAAAGTCAAGCCTTCCTCACTATGGCATGGCATAAAATTTTGGGTGTATATGCACCCAAAGGTTAGGATTTTGTTTTACCATTTGATATTGACGCTTCTGATTGATGGTATATTTGTATTTATATCATCAAATGTATAATCTTCCTTTTCCAGGATTTTCTACGGCAGAACAACACTGGCAAGTTGTTATGGCAAGTATTTGGTGTTCAAGCTGCAACTTTGTGTCTTTATGGAATTTCTGAAGATGAGGAGATCATGTGGAATGCATTTAAGGATGCAGGTTTCTTTCAGCCTTCTTCTAAAAACAGGGAAATATTGCAGTATTGATGGGGTAAATTATTTATGGATAATGTGGTTGTGTTTTAAGCTTATTTAGGAACAGATGGAATTACTTTTGGTCTATTAGGTGTGTAATATAGTAAAATCTTTATTCTTTTCATTGTACTTATGTATCCAAATTATTGTCTTTGCGACATAATCGTCTTTTATTGCATGTAATATAAACTATCATCTGCGCTTTTTGACTGAGGGTAACATATATGTGGGTTTGCCTTTCTCATATTGTTCATTTGTTATTATGAATCAAAGACTATTAGCAAACTATTTGTCAAAACAAGATCATGAATTTTTGATCCAGTATTACGTGTGAGCTCTTATATCTTGTCTTGTTGATGCTCTGCTTCTAAAGTTTGTTTTATGTACATTTTGGTGTTAAAGAAAGGTCTTCCTAGTAAGTTTTGGTTTTCTTTGTAACCTCAGGAAAAGCCAAGGTTTGGTGCCTTTATCCAAACCACAACAATGCACCAAAGACAGTTCAGGATGCCTTTAGCCACCAATCTTCAGCAGATATGGAATGTGCATATTCATTGGTACTGTCCTCTTACATTCTAAATCACTCTTTATACAACTCTTGCTTTGCATTTTACTTGATGATATTTGAAGAGTAATTTGTTGATTTTGAAAGGGCGGTGATTACTTCATTACTAAAGGTCATATTTCACCAAACATTACAAAAAAAGTTGCATGGAACTGCTGCTTGATGATAAGCTATTTCAGATATAAGTTTGTTTTTTTTTTTTGGATTCTAATTGAACTTTTATATACTTGTCTTGTCCCATTTCCAAAAACAATTTGGCTTGCAGTTACTGTGTTCGTTCTCTGAATTCTTCATGACAATATGCTTTGTCTGAAGTATTTTTTCTCCATATGCTTAAAGCATTGGAGGAAGCCATGTGGAATTGGTTAAAGTAACTATGACAATAGTAATATCTGAACCTTACTGAGATTGTATTTTACAAGTGATTGAAACAACTTAATTGATAAAGAAATGGTAGCCTAGTGCGGAACGCACTTGCATTACAGCACATCTCAGGTAAAATACAACTTGTAATATTTAACTTTCATTTCTTTTTGTAATTGTTATGTTGATTTTGTTCGACAGACAAATAAAGATAGACCTCTGAATTTTGTTTTGATTGATGGTACATGGAGCAATTCTGCAGCAATGTTCAGGCGTGTAAAGGTAATTTGATTAAGCATTTTATTTTACATTCACTTTTGTCAATAGATTGCTCATTGAGTTATGGGTTATGCCTCATTGGTTTAGCCTTCATGATTGACCTATAGTACTAAACTTGTAATGCATGGAGCTTATAGGTGCTTGTTTCAAGTGTAAATAAGGGATGGTTCTGTCATTGTCTAATTATAGCCTGAACCTATATTCTTAATAACTTTCCTGGACTGCTATTTGAGAGCTTGATAGAAATGTTATTTGTAGGAGCAAGCAAAGTTGGCCTGGGGAGAGGAAGATATCCCTTGCATATCTCTTGCCACAGGTGCATCTGCAATGCATAAACTTCGGTAAATTGCAAACCACTTGCTTTTCACAGGCATCCGCTTTTTTTTATTCCTGAACCCCTTTGGATCTGTTGAAGTATATACTAACAGTTTATGTTGTTTTGAGAGCAGTCCTCAACCATCATGGGACCGTACTTGTACAGCTGCAGCAGCTATTAGTGTTCTTGCTGAGCTGCAGCTTCTTCCAGAGTGCAGCACCCATGGATTGGATAAACAGGCTGAAGCAGTCGAAGATGCTCTAGTTGTCTTGTTAGAAGTACTGACGACTCGACGCCTTCGGATGGGCAGGTCCATCACTCGTAAAGTAAGACACTCTAGGGACATTTGTTAACAGCCAACCAATTGAATGAGATACCTGAGGGTGATCAGAAGCAAGCTTACTCCAATTTAGGTATGGATTTGTATTTTGATTTTGATGATTTCAATTTTTTTTTCCTCTGATTGACTGTTCACCAAAGACCGAGTCCAAGTGCTAATAGACATGATAGAGATGCTAGGAATAAACAAATACAGTCTCTGTTTGAGCTATTCATTTTTCCATTAGATGGATAACCATCATTTAAAGTTATGGATCAGTAGTCAGTTCTTATCCCCCGTCCTTTTTATGTCCAAGTTCTTTCCACAAATAAACAAATTATTGAACATTAACATTGTTTCTTGTTTCTTACAGGTTCCTATATTCGGATTCAATTGCATCAACAACTACTGATAGATATGTAGTGAGGTGTCAAGTAACAAGCTGTGCATTGACTGCTAAGCTCTTCAAATTTTATTTTGATATATAGAGGTAGGTATCTCTATTTCATTGTAAACTTTGCCTACAAGGCTTTTTATTCACAATCTAGTATTTACTGCTGATTGCAAACTGGATAGAAGTTGCTTTATTTGAAATTTACCACAGTTACCAAGCAAAGAGTTCGCTTTTTTTTTCTATCTGTGTCCATGTGTAATAACATAATTTAGATGTGGGTAGGGAATGTGATCTTCTAAATATATGGGGAAAAAAAAGAAAGAAAGTGTATACTCATATCAGCAATTACCTACTTTTTCTGATTCCACAAACATTAAATTAGACCTAGTATGGTTAAAAAATTTAACCTAAGGGGAAAGTATTTTGGCTTTGTAAAAAATTAATCTTTGTTATAGCCTAAAGAAAGTTATTATTGTAAAAATCTAGTAAGTCTAACATATATTTGCAATTAATCAGGTGGTGGGAATTGATAAAAAAAAAAAAAGTTATTGTAAAACTTTAAAATAAAAGTTGTATATATATGTTACTAGATTTTTGACATAACAGCATAGTAGTTAAAAAATACTTAAATTAAAAAAATTATAGGATGAAAATATTTAATAAATTGATTAGGTAGTTTTTAATGTTGTGTGTGGCATGTGATTTTATACACTTATTTTTAAATTCATAAAATAATATATTTGTAATTTCAAAAAATATATTTATACTAATTAAATTAGAAGTAATTTAATTTATAATAAAAGTTGATTAATTTTGGAAAATAATTGAGAGAAGAAAAAAGCGACCAATAGTAAAATAATAGTTGATTAGATAAAATAAAATAAAAACATAAAATTAATTTATAAAATTAAAACAAGTAAAAATCTAACCATATAAAATAAAACAATTAATTACCTACCAATCATTTTCGTTTAAAAAAATATTAAAGTTGATTTGGCATTAATAACCACATCAACAAACGCTAAGATTGCTAATCTAAAAGTGATCGATCAACAGAGGAAATACGTTCGAACATTTGGATAGGGCTCTGGCAAATGATGCTTGGATTTTTGCCTTTCCACATTCTCTCGTTTATCATCTTCCTCGTATCAAATCAGATCATAGGCCCATTCTTCTCAAAACTAATCATGTGCTCAACGTTCTAAAAGAAAGACCGTTTCGATTCCTTGCAGGGTGGACGAAGCATGCAAACTTTAAGGAACTGGTATTAAACAAATGGAGATACTCAGATAACATGGCTGATTCGTTATCTAATTTCACCTCACATGTCAAAGATAGAAACAGGTCCACCTATGGCTACATAGGTACCCGTAAAAGACAACTTCTGAAATTTATTAGGACCATTCAAAAAGCCTTGGATCAGTCGAATTTCAGAAGATTACCTAATTTGGAGATGGAGGTCCGAGATGAGTTGCAAAGTGTGCTTAACCACGAGGAGCTCTTATGGAGACAAAAGGCCAGGTGTGATTGGCTCCAATTTGGGGACAGGAACACCAAATTCTTTCATAGTCGAACGATGCAAAGGAGGAAATATAATCGCATTTTGGCTTTACGTACCAGTAATGGGGAGTGGTGTTCTGAGCAGGCTACTCTCAGGGACAAAACCGTAAAGTTTTTTGAGAATCTTTATGGAGAAAATCCAAGACCCATGTCTGATATTCCTACAAATATCTTTTCCAGTCTTAAGGAACATGATATTGACTTTCTCAAAAAGCCGATTCTAAATGACGAGATTAAGAAAGCCCTCTTTGATATGGCTCCATTGAAAGCTTCGGGGAGTGATGGATACCATGCGCATTTCTTCCAAAGTCAGTGGGACCTAGTTGGAGGAGTAGTTTGCGAGTGGGTCCAGGGAATCTTTGCTGGTAACAAAATTAAGGGGGAGCTTAACAACACTCTTATTGTGCTTATCCCAACGAAGGATCGCCCGGAAGATTTTAGCCAATTTCGGCCAATCAGCCTTTGCTCGGTGATGTATAAGCTGGTGATGAAGGAAGTAATCCACTCTACGCGCAGTAGGAAAGTTGGCAAAAATTGGATGGCCATTAAGTTAGACTTAGAGAAAGCATATGACAAGGTTAGCTGGGAATTCATTGATGCCTCCCTTGTCGCAGTCAGAATCCCGAGGGTCTCAGAAAGGTCATTATGAATGCTATCTCCTCCTCCACTATGTAGATCCTTTGGAATGGAGTACCATCTAAATCTTTTAAGCCTATAAGAGGAATTCGATAGGGGTGTCCTTTATTGCCCTATCTTTTTGTACTTTGCAGGGAATGGTTAGGGAAGCTTATCAGGTTAGAGATGGAAACTGGTAGGTGGCATCCTATTCGGTTATCTAGATCGGGTCTGACTATATCCCACTTTTTATTTGCAGATGATCTTGTTATTTTTAGTAAAGCAGAGATGGACCAAACTCATTTGTTAAAGGATATTCTTAGACGATTTTGTGACCTTTCTGGTCATAAAATTAGCACAAGGAAAAGTAATATGTTTTTCTCAAAGGGAGTTGATACCAACTTAGGGGATCAGATCAGCCAGTTTTTTGGGTTCTAGAAGGTTATTAACCTTGGAAACTACTTGGGGGTACTTCTTCATGATTGTGTTACTAAAAGTACTCTGAACTTTGTGATTGAAAATGTGAGAAGTAAACTCCAAAATTGGGATGCTCGGAAACTTTCCTTTGCAGGGCACATTACCCTCGCTCAATCGGTCCTTCTGGCTATTCCTAGCTGCTTTATGCAATCCTTAGTAATCCCGAAAAGGGTATGTGATGAGATAGAAAGGATTGCAAGATAGTTTATTTGGGAGGGATCAGTTGGTAAACCGAAATCAGCACTGGTTGGATGGGAGTCCATTTGTCAGCCTAGGACTTGTAGAGGACTTGGTTTTAGACATTTACAAGATCATAATAACTCATTCCTCATGAAAATTGGTTTTAACCTTGTCTCTCGAAAAGACGATCTATGGGTACGAGTGCTTCATTCAAAATATGGCTGGAAAAGTCAGCTACCGGAGTTTATTCATAAAAGTCACTGCTCTTATCTATGGAGATCTCTTTCTAAGGCGTGGCCTCTCCTTCGAGAGAATCTCATGTGGTCCGTTGGAAATGGTGCTACAATACGTGGATGGAAAGACAATTGGATACCTAATGCCGGGCCTCTGATGTCTTATGTTCCAGTTCATGGTAGGCTCAACTTGGATAGCACTTTGAAGGATTGGGTCCTCCAGGATGGTTCCTGGAATATAGACATGCTTAGCATTTGGCTACATGATGTCATGATTAAGCGCATAATAAGTATTTTCCCGCCTCATCCTGTTGGTGGCGAAGATAGAATCATTTGGGCGCGTACCGAGTTAGGATCCTTCTCTATCCGCAGTGCTTATTGGACACTAAAGGAAAATTCTTGGAGACTCAAAGATGACATTTGAAAGCTCATTTGGAAAAACTAAGGACCTCAGAGAGTTCGCCTTTTCCTTTGGCTTGTGGTCAATCAGAGGCTATTCACTAATTCAGAGAGGACCAGGAGAGGATTTGGGCAAAGTAGTGCGTGTCCACGGTGTGGGCATGACTTGGAAGACATCATACATGTTCTTCGAGATTGTCCGACTGACAAGGAAGCTTGGACGCTCGTAGTCCCCCTAGAGAAGCAATCCAGGTTCTTTTCTCACTCTATACAAAATTGGTTATCAACTAATCTCTCTTGTCATCTTAAGTTGCAGGATAAAGGTATTACTTGGTCGTGTCTATTCGAGATACTAGCTTGGAGAATTTGGAAGAACAAGAACCTTTTCATCTTTCAAAACATTGATTAGACGTCGCTCGAACTTATTAAATCCTCCCTCAATTGGGTACAAAACTTTGAAGCCTTCATCACTGGATCTAAGGCCAATGCAACTTCCTCGGGATTCAACAGCATTATTCTGACAATTGGGTCCATATATTCTCTGATGGAGCAGTGGCGAGAGACTTTGGAAATGCTATAGCAGGTGGAGTGTTTCGAGATCAGGATGGCAACTGGGTTTTAGGATACACGCATTACCTAGGAAACTGCTCACTGCTGGAAGCAGAATTTTGGGGTATCCTGGATGGTGTGCTTATTTTAATGAATAAAGGATACAAGAGGATCAAGATTCGATCTGATAATCTTGAAGTGGTAAAGGTTTTGTCCACGGAGATTATGGCGGATTCTGGAACTACACTAATTAGAAGAGTTAAAAGACTTCTGCTCTTTGAAGATCAATGGGAAATTAAGCATATTCCCAGGGAGTACAATTTAATCGCAGATCAAATGGTGAAGATTGAGCTTTCTTGGCGGACCTACCTTCGGATATTTGAAGCTTCGCCTGATGCAGTGGCTACGGTTTTTCAACAAGACGAAGATTTTAATGTCTCTTAGGAGTCCTTAAGTTGTTATTTGTTTTTTCACCCAAAAAAAAATGTTTAATTTAATATGAATTTCAACTCTAATTTATACCTATATATTAAAGAAATGTGAAAATGAACTTCCTCGTTATTACATGTGGCACACACATGTGGCACACACCAGCTCTTTTTTTTTCATTTTATGACAAAAGGTTAATTTTTAATTTTGGTTCTTATAATATGCTTAAATTTGAGATTTTATCATTATATTTTAATTGTTAATATAATTTGGTCTCTATTTTTATAATTTTATTAGTTAGTTTAAATAGTTAATATTGTTAACTTTTCAATTAAAATATTGTGTGGTTATATATGATTTGAAAGCAGAGTTTTAAATCATAAAGTTGAAAGATTAAATCCTTGAAAATAAAAGTTGAAGGGCTAAGTTCCAAATGTACGAAGTATAGAGACTTAGAGCCATGATTGTTTGAACTGATTAAACTGACCGAGGTATTGACTCGGAGAGATGCATTAGACTAGTTGACTTGTGAATCAATACGAGTTGGTAGAACTAGACTAAAAAACCGATTGAATCATTTTTTTATTTTTTAAAATACTTTATTTTTATGTTTTTAATGATTCATTTAATCGAACTATAAGGACAAGTGGTTTTATCAGTTTAACCACCGTTTTAGTTCTAAATTTTTTTCTTAAAATATATTTAATCTTCGAATCATTACTCTATAATTTAACACAAACAAATAATCAACCTAATGTAAAGCGTAAGTAAACCATACTAGTTAAGTGATAATAATTGTAAAAATGATTAATATAATTATAATTATTTGATATTTTTATACTAATATTATAATCAATAAAAAATATAAAATCTATCTATTAGTCTTATATTAAATATTGATAATAGAAATATTATTAATAAAATAATAACAATTATTTTAATTTTATATAATATTCATTTGTTTTATAGGTTTAAAAATAATGGAAACATAATTACATTTATTTTCTTTTAGGTTTTCACATATAAATTCAATTCATACGTTATAGATGGTATAAAAAAAAATGGAAACATAGTTAAGCCAAAATACTAATTTTTAATGAATCAATTGTGATTATTTTAATTTCTCAACTAGATTCGAGTCTAAGTTATTTGGGGAGCCAAAATTTTTATTGAATCAAATTAATTAGATAGCATCTATCCATAAAAAAAATTAATTTAATTATAAAATATAGAATTAAATATACTTACATTTATTTTCTTTTAGGTTTTCACATATAAATTCAATTCATACGTTATAGATGGTATCAAAATATTAATATTATATATTTTTACGTTTAACAAAAATGTTATATAAATTTTACAATGTTAATGTGACACCTTATATACGATCTGGTCACTAGATCTAAATACGTGACGTCACATTATGTTGTCAGAGTAACTCAGATTATCTCAGTTCATTTCATAAATAATTTGGCATTCAATCATATTAAATTTCATTCGTTCTCAATTAAGTGCATAAATATGATTAATTAATGTTAAATAATCTCAGATAAAGTATTTCAAAGTTAAATGGGACTAAATACGGAGCTAGTATTCGAATTTGAACTCAATCTATTAAATTTAATAGTGCGTCCCGAGACGTTGAAGTTCATATATTGAGACTTAGTCTTTTATGTCTTGAAACATAGCTCCCCTGTTCCAGACCTCTAACTTTGATGTTTGGATGTCTCGGGACATGACAACGTATGTCTTGAGACACGCTCAACATATTTCGAAACCATTGCCCAGAAATATCTAAAATAGTCATTTTGTTTTTAGGTGTCTTGAGACAATGATGTCCTTATTTTGAGACCAAATGTTAAAATGTGAAAAGTGTAATATCTAAAGCATGAAAATAATGTATAAATGCCATATAATTCACACCTATTTAACATATATAAAAACATATCCAAACATCTTAACATCAAGGCAATCAATGCATTTCAACTTAGCCTAATTGAACCAACCACCAACTTGTGCAAAACTAGTCATTTAACCAAATATACTTATATATGTATACCATGGGATATGTAACACCAAAATCACGCAAACATTCAACCATGCATCATTATAAATATTAAAAATTAAGCATTATATGGAATCCAAAAATACTTTCTCACGATATAGGTAAATGTCGTATATAACTTATCAAGATAAGCACAATACAAAGGATTGTTGAGTTGAGAGAGTTGATGCCATGGATGTTGTCACACTCATGATCACTTCAAGTACTAACATAATTTGAGACATGTGCACAAAAACAAACAAATGCACACATTGAGTATAGTAATACTATCATAATTTGAATTCAAACCTAACAACATTAACCTCATAAACATATTAATACTTTATTTCATATCATTAAATCAATTCTACTGTCTAGCATTTTATCAACATCATGAAATCACATTCCTTTGCCAGTCTCAGAATCATTTCATATTCATTATTTGCATGATCAATTTCATATATCATTTTGAGAACCAAGATGGCATTAATATTGGAATCAGAGTGACATTTCATGATCAAAATCAGAATTATATTTGATTATCAAGATCAAAATAACATTTCATTATCAGAATCAACATGACATATCATTATTTGCTGTTATACCCTATTAACTAGATGCAGACACAAGCACGGGTACACAGATCAATCCCCTAACATTCCATAATAGGCATCGAAGTGCTTATCAGATATAAATGCATTGATTATCTTAATACTCCACAAAATGAATCGCACCGAAGTGTCAAAATGCTCCCACCCACAACATATACAAATACTATAGCATGTCAACTATACCTTAACTATGTTTAGCATCGTTTAATAAAGCGATTCTCATTATCGTTTGTGATCAATATATAATTAAATTAATCCTTTAGTTGTAATTCCAAGTTTACCACATATTAAGATCTATGTGTACACGTATATGCATGTCATCTCATTAATATTTCAGGGTTTTTTTGTTTTTCATTTTTTTTACTAAGTAAAATAAAATATTCAGAAATCTCGTGGATGCCGCCATTAAAAATATACCTTTAGTAGTTCTGTAAAATATCACTCGATAGTCTAAAAAATTGGTGTTGAATTTAATTAAATGAATTTTAATGGTGTTTGTAATTTTAAATACAAATAATTTATATATATTTAAATAATCCATAAAATTATTTTATGGCCGTAACATTCTAAAAACAAATTATAACAATATCTTCCCAAAACAATTATGGTTAAATGTTTTAAAACTAAAAACCAACACATACTCTTAAAAAGATGATTGGAAGCGAGCACCGTTAGCTTAAATTGAGATTGGCATTATTAACATGCAGCTGACTTTGCATTGGATTTATATCCTGAATTTTCCAACATTTTTGCAACATTTTCCTCTCCTCCCCTCCCCCCTTCCTTTCCCAAAACCATCCCCAAAGGAAAGAGAGTCGAGAGGAAACGAAGAAAGGGAGATTTGGCCTTGCTCACGAGAGATCTTTAAAAATATAATAATATATTATTTATTATTTTAGGTCTCCCAGATTCTGAAAGAAAAGCAAATAATGGGTTTAAATTCATTAAATCTAAGCTTTTGGTTTCTTGTTTGCTTTTTCCGATTTGCTTCTGCATCCACCCACGTTGCATGTAATCATTTCTTCCCTTTTTCATTTCCCATGTATGTATTTTAGGTTGATTTCTTATAAACCACCTTGTTAATGTGATTGCATAAACATTTACATGCAGATGATGCCTTGGTAGCTCATGAAACTACTGGGCGTAACCTCCTTCAGGCTACAAAGTGTACGTTCCCTTTTCCTTGGAAAAGAAACGAAAAAACTAAAAATATTCATGTCTATATTCATCAAAATCATATTAAATGTCCTGCATTGTCTTTATTATTATGATTTCCACCATTTGCGTACACAAATATGGATGTGAAACAAAGTAATTATCAATTTTCCACGTTAACCTTGGTATAGCATTTATGGTTTTGATGTGCAGCATGCGATGAAGACTTTACGAAGAAGAATTACACGATCATAACAAGCCGTTGCAAAGGACCCGAATACCCAAAGAAATACTGTTGCGGAGCGCTCAAGGATTTCGCTTGCCCTTTCAGCGATAAACTCAATGATTTGACCAATGACTGTGCTCGAACCATGTTCAGTTACATCAACCTGTACGGCAAATACCCACCAGGACTGTTCGCCCACTTATGCCGCGAGGAGCGAAAAGGTCTTATTTGCGATGCCGATCCCCCTGCCAGTCCTGCTACCCCCCTCTCTACCCCTCCTGCTCTCCTCTTCCTCACCTCTGCTTCCCTTACCATTTTCTCTCTCTTCCTTTGAATGTGGATATTCTTCCTTTTTGTAAGCTGCGCTTCCTATTAATTATTTAATTAAAATATTCCAACTGTACGCTTCTACTACATATCTAATCCCTCTGTTATCAATCTAATTTCTCCATTTCTTCTTCTATAAGGATATCCCACACAAATTCTTTACTATTTCATCTATGCTTCACTTGATCCCTGGCTTTAAATATTTAATGAGATTGGTCTTGAATTTTAATTTAATAAAAAAACATAGTCCAATTATTTAGATAAGCATGATCGTTTTATCAGTCCCTCTCCATTTGTTTCTTTTTGCTTACAATAAGCTGAACAGTGAACACAACATCAAAATAAAAAATTATCATTTTATATCATGAAATGCAAACATTAAAAAAGAACAAGATTTCAACCCACCATTTTTCCATCTAGAAGATCTGAAAACAATAAATTACCTCATTCTAGGCAAACGAAACAAGAATCATACAAGAGCGTCTTCAAGGAAATTTCAGCTAATATTCAATATCTTAAAGCACAAAGCTTTAAATTCAATGTCCCAAATTTAAGAGAAAAAGATTTAAAAGAACATTGTTAGCTCGGACATGGGAATTCGCTTTTCTTAAGCTTAGCAGAACAAGTGTACACAAAAATCCCCTCTCCCAACTTCTTCCCCAATTTTCAATGTTAAGTATGACTCTTATTTCAGTCAAATTTGAGAAATAATTTTCTAGTTGAACTCTGTTTATTTGTTTCAATCAAATACTGATTAGTTTAGATTATTTTATTATTATTTGATCTATGAATTTAATCTATAAATAGACTCTTTTACAACCTTAAAAAAATACCCATTAGATATTAGAACTCATAACACATTTATAGAATTTTGTGTTTACATTTTGAGGGTTCTTTGTTTTCGGGGTTTAGTTTTTATCTCCATCTTTTGTACACTTCGTTTATTTTTCCATTATAGTAAAATTATTTTTGCCCGTGGTTTTTTATTCTCTTTGGAGGAGTTGTCCCACGTTAAATTTGTGTGTTCATTTTCTCAACTTCTTTTGCTATTTTTACTTGTTCGTTGCTTAATTGGGTCGATTCCTAATAAGTGGTATCAAAGCTAGTTCAGTTTTCATATATCAGCTCATTCAGATATGGCAGCAACAAGGTTTGAAATTGAGAATTTCAATGGTGAGACAAATTTCAAGCTGTGGTTAGTTCGGATGATGACAATTCTAGTTCAATCTGGTTTGAAAAAGGTTGTTACCGGGAAAAAGTCTGAGAATCTAAATAAAACAAAATAGGAAGAGCTTGATGAAAAGGCTTTGTCTACAATCCAGTTGTGCCTTGCGAATACGGTATTATAGAAGGTATTGATGGAGAAGACCATATCTGCCTTGTGGAAAAGGTTAGAAACTCTTTATGCGACTAAATCTCTGGCTAACCGTTTAGTGTTGAAACAATGTCTATTTACGTTTCGCATGAACGAAGGTGAGTTTCTTAGAGATCACATCAGTCAATTCATTACTCTTTTAAATGATTTAAAGAACGTTGAGGTTCATATTGATGATGAAGATCAAGCTATGCTATTATTGTGCTCTTTACCCCTTTCATACAAGTCTTTCAGGGAGACCTTAATTTATGGCAGAGACAAACTCTCGTTCGAAGATGTGAAGGGTCATTTGTTGAGTAGAGACAAACTCGACAATGAGCTTCATTTGGATAGCAAGGAAGATAGGCAAGCTTCCATTTTGATAGCATCAAAGAAACGAGACAAAAGGTGTCGCTATTATAAAAAGTTAGATCACGTCAAAGCATATTGTTATAAACTACGAAATAAAAGAGCTGCTGAGAGTAACGAGGAAGATGTAACGAGGAAGATGTAGCTGATGCTAATTTGGCCGATGAAAGCGGTGATGATTTCTTGTTAATGTCAACGAGCGATAACTCCGAGCTCACGTCTGAGCTTACGTCTGAGTGGGATGTGAAGGGTCATTTGTTGAGTAGAGACAAACTCGACAATGAGCTTCATTTGGATAGCAAGGAAGATAGGCAAGCTTCCGTTTTGATAGCATCAAAGAAACGAGACAAAATGTGTTGCTATTATAAAAAGTTAGATCACGTCAAAGCATATTGTTATAAACTACGAAATAAAAGAGCTGCTGAGAGTAACGAGGAAGATGTAACGAGGAAGATGTAGCTGATGCTAATTTGGCCGATGAAAGCGGTGATGATTTCTTGTTAATGTCAACGAGCAATAACTCCGAGCTCACGTCCGAGTGGGTCCTAGATTCGGGATGTTCTTTCCACATGTGTCCCAATAGAGACTGGTTCTCCACATACAGTTCGGTTGAAGGTGGAGTTGTGTACATGGAAAACGATTCATCTTGTAAGGTAATTGGTATTGGTACTGTTAAAATTAGGATACACGAAGGGATGATTAGGACACTCTCAGATGTCAGGTATGTACTTGATTTACGAAAGAATCTCATCTCCTTGAGTATTTTAGATTTGAAAGGATGCAAAATCAACATCAGTCGAGCGGCATTAAAATATCTCGTGGAGCTCTCGTTTTGTTAAAAGGTAAAAGAACTGGCAGTTTTTATATTCTGGAAGGTTCTACAGCGACCAGTGAAATCGGACGTCCCTTGTCCGTTATAGAGTTGAAGTCAACTCGTTTGGAACGGAGGCAATTTGGTCATAGGAGGGAAAAATGTATGACCGTTTCGTTGAAGAGAGGTTCTCTTTTGGATGCAGGTTTTGAAAAGTTAGGGCACTGTGTTCGTGAAAATCAAACCCAAGTTAGTTTTGATTTGGTAGTGTACAAGTCGAAGGCTAGAAGTCTTCCAGTTTCTAAGCACAAATTCAACTCAGTTAATTCCCTGCATGGTTCAAGATAGGCTCGTGGCAGGCTTTGGCAAAGATGACGTTGTGGAAATATGAGTCAAGGTGGACATTTGTTAAGTATGACTCCTATTTCAGTCAAATTTGAGAAATAACCTTCTAGTTAAACTCTGTTTATTTGTTTCAATCAAACACTGATTAGTTTAGATTATTTTATTATTATTTGACTTATGAATTTAGCCGATAAATAGGCTCTTTTACAACCTTAAAAAAAACACCCATTAGATATTAGAACTCATAACACATTTATAGAATTTTGTGTTTACGTTTTGAGGGTTCTTTGTTTTCGGGTTTTCGGGGTTTAGTTTTTATCTCCATCTTTTGTACTCTTCGCTTCTTTTGCCATTATAGTAAAATTATCTTTGCCCGTGATTTTTTATCCTCTTTGGAAGAGTTTTTCCACGTTAAATTTGTATATTCAATTTCTCAATTTCTTTTGCTATTTTACTTGTTCGTTGCTTAATCGGGTCGATTCCTAACATCCAATTTACTCCTCAACTCCTTCAAAAATCCAAATCTTTTATCCAGTTCAACCCCATCCTCATCCTCCTCCGTCTTTGCAATTCCCACCTTAGGCTTTCGCCGTCTCAACACCACTCGGATGTGTTTCGCCGGAGAAGGAGGCGGCAACGATTTCTTAAGAAATCTCAATGAGTTTTGGTTTTGGTTGGGTGAGCCGGACTCGGAATGTAAGTAGGAAGAAAAGGGGTGGTCGAAGGTAAGAACGACAAAGAAGATTTGGGTGGCTGAGGAAGGGTAGGATAGTCATTCGGGTAGTTGTCTTTGGGTTTTGAATGCTTGGAAGTACAGCCTCCCATTGTGAAGGAAGAAGAAGAAAACATTTGTTGATGTTTGAATTTTTGCAGGGATCTTTGATGTTGTGTTTAGCTTATTGTAAGAAAAAAAAAACAAATGAAGAGGGACCAAGAAAACAAATAAATATATTTGTAAAACATCCACGTTAGATTTTCCTATCCCATTTTAACCATAGGACCAAAATGATTTTTCTATGAAACGTGATGCTTAAATTGTAAATTTTTTGTTTAAATGCCTAGAAAATTTTTATAGTTATTTATAATCATATCTGTAGTTTTTATTCTCTTTTTAGTTCTTGCTCTGCTAAGTCCTAATATTGTGGGCTTGATTCCATAGATACTCGTTTCTAAAGTTGTTATTATGTCGAGTGAAGTTTGGTTCAGGCCAAGTAAAAAGTTTAGGTTTGTTTTTTAGGTTCGGGTTTAATCTGAAAAATAGACTTAAAATTTTATCTAAATTCAATTCGGATAAAAATGTTAAAACCTAAACGCTGCTCTACTTGCTCATAATTAAATTTTTTATATTACTTTTTATATAAAAATAAATTTAAAAAATACAATACATCAAATACACTAACAACATTGAATTAGATGTTTCCCAACAAATGAATGTTTCTTAAAATATACTTAAATAACATTAAGCTAAGTCCAACTTAACAAGCAAATACTCTATATTAGTAGCAAAATCAATAATAAAACAAAAGTTATATAATATCCAATAGCAACAAAATAGTAATAATATAGTAGTGAAATTATAGTAAAACAATGGAAAAAAAACAATGACAAACCAATAAAAAAACAGCAGCATTTTTTTTTTTAAAATTCAGGTCGGGCTAAGCTAAAACTAAAAAAATCTTATCTAAGGCCCAGCCCATTTAAAAAATGAGCCTTATTTTACATAATGTTATATTATTTGACGATATTTTTGTCTTTTTATTTTATTTTTTTAAATAATTTTTTTTACTTAAGGTTAGATTTGATCCAATGCTATGTACATTAATAAAACATTAATTTCACCATTAGATTAAAATTTTATTTTAATATAATACTTACATTTTAATTGAATTATTCATACTTTTATTACTTCCATGAATTGTATATATTGATGATGTTGTTGATTAGTTAGTGTTATAAGTCAACTCAACACTAACTCAATATTGATCACAGCATCATGATAAACAATTGTAGAGCATTTAGTATTATTAATATGATACTTTGATAAACAATTACAGTGCATTTATTATTCTTAATAATATATATATTTACGTGTTTAAATTTCACTTTACTCACACTTTAATCTATTTTTTCATTTTAATATTATATATATTTAATGTATTATTCTTAATTAATTTTGACCTATTGTATGTTTTTTTTAATATATACATTTTATTCACACGTGTTCACATGATAAAATTTTTAATATATTATTATAAATTTAATTTTTATGTATTATAAATTATATAAAAAATATTATGTTATAAAAATAAAAAAATAAATTACGCCAAAGCTCATATTTCAAAACTCATAAATCTTGGCAGGGCATCCAAATTAAATAACATGGATTGTAGTTTCTGTTGGGAGGGACCCACTATGTGGGAATCCCTCAAAATCTGCCATGTTTTATGGCACCTTTTTTTTTGTTTGTTTTTATTCATCATTTTATTTTGTCTTTTTAAAGGATGATAGGCAGGCAATTTTTTTTAACGTGAGTGGGAGCCCAAATGATCAGATTTTCAAGAGAGAAAAACAAGAGTAAAAACGAGAGAAACAGAGAGAAAGACTTGAAGCAAAATTCAGTTTTTCAAGTTTAGAGCAGCTGTGATCAACTCTTCGATCGGAGGTCCATCCGTGGTTTGATTGAGCTGATTTTTTGACAGCAGCTAGACGACACGGTGTTCTTGACTTTGTACGGTCGGATTTTTCATCCGAGTCCTGTAGCGTCAGAAATACCCGTTTTACAGCAGCTACGTTTTTGGTGATGTTCTCCAATTTTTCTCTCTTTTGCTAAAGATTACATATTGTTAGCCTTGTTGGAGTTGAATGCTTGTTGTAGGCTTGATATTGTGATCTTGTAGCTGAACATTTGATTATAGTGGAGCTTTTGATCGGACTCTAAAGTCCCGTGGTTTTTACCCTTGATTTAGAGGGGTTTTCCACGTAAAAATATCGGTGTCTCTATTTATTATTTTTGTTGCGGTTGCATTGGTTGATTTGTGGTTGATAGGTTGCTAGAGAACACTTTATTTTGTGTTATTGTGCTTGCCATAATATTTGACAAGAGTTATAGGGAGAGAAAGAACACCGATTGTGCTTCCGCTTTGTTTCGGTAGTTTGGTTTCTTCCCAACAAACTGGTATCAAGAGCTCGGTTATTTTGTCAAAATTATGGAAATTAATACGAGCAAGATGATTATGTTGAATGGCACAAATTATCAACTTTGGCGTAATAAAATGAAAGACTTGTTGTTTGTGAAGGCTCTGCGATCTTCCAGATTTGCTACTCAAAACCCGATTCAAAAGTGATGAAGAATGGGAATTTGAGCATCAACAAGTGTGTGGCTTTATTCGCAATTTGTTGAAGAAAATGTTTACAACCACATTGATCGGAGAGACACATGCTCGAACATTGTGGGAGAAGCTTGAAAGCTTGTATGCTTGAGATCGGGCAATAACAAGTTGTTTTTGCTGAAGAAAATGATGGCGTTGAAATACAGAGAAGGAACGTCTATAGCTGACCATGTGAGTGAATTTCAGAGCGTGATGAATCAGTTGCTTGGTATGGGTGTCAAATTTGATGACGAGATTTTAGGACTTTGGTTGCTTGCTACTCTACCAGACTCTTGGGAGACTTTCCGGGTTTCGCTCATTAATTCTGCCCCAAAGGGTATTATTACCTTGGATTTGGCTAAGAGTGGTGTGTTGAATGAAGAAGTCAGAAGACGATCTCAGGGTTCTACATCGCAGTCCGAGGTGTTGGTTACCGAGAACAGGGGGAGGAACAGAGACAAAGATGGAAAGAGTAGAGATAAAGGCCGAAGCAAGTCAAGATCGAGATACAAGAATCTTGAGTGTCACCATTGTGGTAAGAAAGGCCATATCAAGAAATACTGCTTCAAGTGGAAGAAAGAGAACAAAGGTGGTGATAAACACGATCGGAATGATGATGGAAAATCCGGCGCGTGTTACTACTACTACTCGTGAAGATCTGTTGGTCATTCGTGATGAGAATTTGGTCAACTTAGCATGTGACGAGACTAGTTGGGTGATTGATACCGGTGCATCACTTCATGTCACGTCGAGGAAGGATTTCTTCACATCTTATACTCCCGTGATTTTGGGGTATTGAAGATGGGTAATGACGGTTTGGTTCCGGTTGTTGGTATGGGAGATGTTCACTTGGTGAGTAACAATGGAACAAAGTTAACTCTCAAGGATGTCGACACGCACCGGATATCCGCTTGAATTTGATCTCTCAGAGAAAGCTTGATGATGAGGATTCGTAACACCTTCGATGATGGCGGTGGGAAGGCGACTAAAGGCTCCTTGGTTGTGGCTCGAGGAAAGAAGAGCTCAAATTTATATTTGATGCAAGCTTCACTTTCTCGAGAGACGGTGAATGTGACAAGGAATGGCAACTCAACGAGTTGTGGCATAAACGACTTAATCACATGAGTGAGAAGGGCCTTAATCATTTAGCGAAGAAGAATCAACTTTCGGGGTTGAAGAATGCTACACCAAGGATTGTGCTCATTGTCTAGCGGAAAGCGAGAGAAGAGTTTCATTTAGAAGCCGTCCTCCTCATAGAAGATCAGAGTTGCTAGAGTTGGTCCATTCAGATGTCTGTGGTCCGATAAAAGTAAGGTCACTTGGCGGTGCACTTTATTTTGTGACTTTCATTGATGACTATTCGAGAAAGCTATGGGTTTACACTTTGAAGTCTAAAAATCAAGTCTTTGAGGTGTTTAAACAGTTTCATGCATCAGTTGAAAGGGAAACAGGGAAGAAGTTGAAGTGCATTCGTACTGATAATGGTGGCGAGTACACAGGGCCGTTTCATGAGTACTGTCTCGCGACAGGAATCGACATCGAGAACACCACCAAAGACTCCACAGCTTAAATGGGTTAGCCGAAAGAATGAACCAACACCGATTGAGAGAGTCAGATGTTTGTTGTCAGATTCAAAGCTGCCAAGATCATTTTGGGCTGAAGCTTTGAATACGGTGACACATGTGATAAATTTGTCTCCTAGTGTTCCTTTGCGAGGTGACGTGCGAGATAGAGTTTGGTTTGGCAAAGACGTGTCATATGATCACCTGCGTGTGTTCGGTTGTAAAGCATTTGTTCATGTTCCAAAGGATGAAAGATCCAAGTTGGATGCCAAGACTCGACAATGCATTTTTATTGGTTATGGTCTAGATGGTGAGTTTGGTTATAGACTCTATGATCCCGCTCGTAAGAAACTCGTGAGAAGCGAGAGATGTTGTCTTCATTGAGGATCGGACCATCGATGACATTGATAAGACGGAGAAAGCGAATTCACAAGACATGGTGATGATTTGATCGATGTGAATCCAGCTTCCCTAAACTCTTCACCGTGTCCTATCCGGGATGATGTGCATGGTGATGTTACTGATGACCATCGAGGATATAGGTGACTTTGATGCTCCCATGGATGATGTTGTGAATGATCAACAACAAGCACCTATAGCTCCCAAAGCGAGCTTCCACTTCAAGGTCTTCTAGAGATCGAAGATCTTCTCGTCGTATTCTTCTTCGATGAATATGTTCTTTTAACCGACGGGGAGAACTCAATGTTATGAAGAGGCTATGGAGAGTGAATGCAAAGATCGATGGGTTGAAGCGATGAAAGATGAACTTCAATCCTTGCATGAGAACCATACCTTTGAGTTGGTGAAATTGCCCAAGGCAAAAGAGCCTTGAAGAATTGGTGGGTTTACAGGTTGAAGCAAGAAGAGAAGTCTTCATCTCCACGATACAAGGCTAGATTGGTCGTCAAAGGTTATACTTTCGTAAAAAGGGGTTGATTTTGAAGAAATATTTTCTCCTGTTGTGAAGATGTCCTCTATCGTAACTATACCGAGTTTGGCACTGTTATGACTTAGAGGTTGAACAAATGGATGTGAAAACCGCTTTTTTCATGGTGACTTGGAAGAAAGAGCTTTACATGGAGCAGCGAGAGGGGTTTGTTGCACAAGGAAAGAAGATTACGTGTGCAGATTGAAGAAGAGAGCTTGTACGGTTTGAAGCAAGCTCCAAGGCAATGGTACAAGAAGTTTGAGTCATTATGGGGGAGCAAGGCTACAAGAAGACTACTTCGATCATTGTGTGTTTGTTAAGAGATTCTCTGGTAATGATTTTATAATTCTTTTGCTCTATGTTGATGACATGCTTATTGTTGGTCGAAATGCTTCTAGAATTGAGAAGTTGAAGCAAGAGTTGAGTAAATCCTTTGCAATGAAGGATTTGGGGCCAAGAAAAAGCAAATTCTTGGCATAAAGTTGACACGTGATAGAAAGGCCAAGAAATTATGGTTATCACAAGAGAGTACATCGAGAAAGTACTTCAAAGGTTTAGCATGGACAAAGCTAAAGCGGTAAGCACTCCTTTGCTACGCACTTCGATTGAGTGTTAAGCATAGTCCTTCCACGAGAAAGGAGAAGGAAGAGATGCGAAAATTTCCTTACTCTTCACCGTGGGAGTCCGATGTATGCAATGGTTTGTACGAGGCCGGACTTGGCTTATGCTGCTTGTTACACAATCGATGCTTTTCTTTCTAATCCAGCAGAGAGCATTGGAATGCAATGAAGTGGATTATGAGATATCTTCGTGGCACTTCCAACATGAAACTTTGTTTCGGCAATGAAAAACCCGTTCTTGTTGGGTATACTGATTCGATATGGTCGAGATATTGACTCGAGGAGATCTACTTCAGTGTTACTTGATCACTTATGCAGGGGAGTCGTGGCATGGCAATCGAGATTGCAAAAATGTGTTGCATTGTCCACTCATCAATCGAGTTCATTGCAACAGAACCGGCGTGCAAGAGAGATGCTTTGGATGAAGAAGTTTATGTATGAGCTTGGTTTTACTCGGGAGAAGTATGTCCTCGTATTGTGATAGCCAGAGTGCTATTCATCTTGGTAAGAATCCAACTTTTCATGCTAGATCTAAGCATATTGATGTGAGGTACCATTGGATACGAGATGTTCTTGAAGCTAAGTCATTTAGAGCTTGAGAAGATACATACCGATGATAATGGTGCTGATATGTTGACGAAGGCTTTACCAAGAGGAAAGTTTGAAGCATGTTGTTTGATCTCCCAGATGGAGGCATTCCCACATAGTTGGAGGGGGAGATTTGTTGGGAGGACCCACTATGTGGGAATCCTCAAAATCGCCATGTTTTATGGCACCTTTTTTTTTGTTTTTTTTATTCATCATTTTATTTTGTCTTTTAAAGGATGATAGGCAGGCAATTTTTTTAACGTGAGTGGGAGCCCAAATGATCAGATTTTCAGAGAAAAACAAGAGTAAAAACGAGAGAAATAGAGAGAAAGACTTGAAGCAAAATTCAGTTTTTCAAGTTTAGAGCAGCTGTGATCAACTCTTCGATCGGAGGTCCATCCGTGGTTTGATTGAGCTGATTTTTTGACAGCAGCTAGACGACACGGTGTTCTTGACTTTGTACGGTCGGATTTTTCATCCGAGTCCTGTAGCGTCAGAAATACCCGTTTTACAGCAGCTACGTTTTTGGTGATGTTCTCCAATTTTTCTCTCTTTTGCTAAAGATTACATATTGTTAGCCTTGTTGGAGTTGAATGCTTGTTGTAGGCTTGATATTGTGATCTTGTAGCTGAACATTTGATTATAGTGGAGCTTTTGATCGGACTCTAAAGTCCCGTGATTTTTACCCTTGATTTAGAGGGGTTTTCCACGTAAAAATATCGGTGTCTCTATTTATTATTTTTGTTGCGGTTGCATTGGTTGATTTGTGGTTGATAGGTTGCTAGAGAACACTTTATTTTGTGTTATTGTGCTTGCCATAATATTTGACAAGAGTTATAGGGAGAGAAAGAACACCGATTGTGCTTCCGCTTTGTTTCGGTAGTTTGGTTTCTTCCCAACAGTTTCATCTCTTTCTCTTATTAACAATCTACAAAAAGGCCAAATAGGTCACACACACAAACAAAAAAAAAAGAAGAAGAAGAAGAAAGCTTCTGAATCAGGTAAATTTGAAGCTTGTGGTGATGGGGATTTTCTTTTATCTATGAGCAGTGATCAAAGTCTCAATGAACTTTAACCCATCGAACCTCGGAGCAAATTTCTCGGTTAAGGTTGATTTCTTGATTGTAGAATTTTCATTTTCTGTCTCCTTCTGCATTATTAACCAACTTCAACCATCATCTTTAATTTTTAGAAATTAATGAAGTACAGTAAAAATATTGACTGATTTTATTTTCTAAGAACTAAAAGGGAACAGGGGAATATTGATATCAAAATAATCGTGTAAAAATATTTGAAGATTTCATGAGACGGGGAAAAGATAGGAAACCGGAAAGATCAAACGTTCAATTTGAGATTATGCAAATCAAAGAATCAAAACTATATATATACAAACACGCCAACAAAAAAAAGAAAATAGTAAACATCACCGTTGAAATCAAGAATTCTTGGTCATTATTTTCTTGGACAATTTTGTTTCCGAAGAAAAGAAGAGAAACCCAGTTTTCAGAGAGTAAAAGAGACGCAACATAAAGTGAAAAGACTTTTACCTCGCTTGTAAACTGAAAATTGGAAGTAAAAGCAGAGATTGTAGCAGCGAGAGAAGCAGAGAAGAGGGCTGATTTCTTCATAGTTGAGAATAAGCAATCTGGTTCAAAAGACCTCGATAGAAGCGGAAACAAGAACGTTATTTTCTTGGGTGGGAAGTTAAACAAGTGAAGAGAAATGGTGAGAAAATATAGGGTGCTTGTTTGACGACTTTTATATAAAAGTGGGGGAGATTCCAAGTTAGTTAATGGCAATTTGGAATATTTACGCGGCAACCATACGCATCTTGGTATTTTTGCCTCTTGCATTTACCTCTTTGCCCATCCAATGCTTCTATGGCTTTAACAATTATTTATACTATCATTTTCTTATTGGATTCCGTTGGTGTTACATCTCAACTTAATATCCATTCAGTCAAAAAAAATTAGAAAATGAAATTTTGAAATATGCATATCAATTCAATTAAAATATATACTAAAAACACAAAAATTAAAACATATATAAAATTTATAAAACATAATTTAAATTAAAAAATTTAAAATATAAATACAACGTACCAATTATGAATCTGATTAATATATTACTCATATAATATAGAAGTATATATGAAAACTTGATGTTGCTGAATGGTTGAATATACTTTAAAAAATAAGTTGAAGCTCCTTACCCATTTAAATTTTACTCATTAAATCTAATATCAATTATCAAAATCAATGCTGAGATTGAATCTTTTCACCATCCTTAAAAAGGATGGAAATAAAATAAGTTAATCAAATAAATTATAATTAATCATGAATTAAAATTAATGTAGATAAAAAATATTTTAAAAAATTTTCCTACGAATCCCTACATCTTGCATCTTAAGATCTCAAAAAATAGATTTAATCTTCGATTCTCGAATGAATAAATCTAATAAGATATAAATAGTGTTTTATATATAAAATCTTTACGTATAAGGCATCAAAGCTTGAAGTAGTCATGTGGTACTAAGGTTTTAGTTGGATATTGATGAAAACCCACTTAAAAGTAAAATATTTATAAAAGAAAATCAAAATGAAAGAATGTGTTGTTAAACTTTTATAAAATGGTAAAATTTTAATTAAGTTTTATGTGGTTAATTTATGGCATAATTTTTAAATAAATATTTTATAATATAATTGAATGAAGAAAAAAGTGAAAATTTATCTGATTGTGGTGTTTTGAACTGTTCGTTTTGTTATAAGTTAAACAAATTGTGGTTATTCAAATTAAATTTAATTATATTTTCATTTAAATTATAAATATTTAATATTTTATGATGAAGAAAATAAATATTTTGTGTTTAAATTAGAAAGGGAGACCTAAAGGTACTAAATATTATTTAGAAACACTATATAAAGAAATTAATTATTTTTACTTAATTACTTAAAAATTAATTAATTATAATGAAAATACTTTGGAAACCAGGTTTATTTTATCACAATAAAATCTAAAATCTTAAATTAGTATAAAAAATGAAAACTATCGAAATCAAATTATGTTTAGAATAGGGAATAATAGCTTTTTCTTTTGCATTTGAAAAACGTGGAAGGGCAATTTCGTAATAGAAATTACATAAGGTAAATTTTGGCGGCACGCGGTCGTTGATTTTTTGGCGATTGGTAGATGAATTCAAAGTAAAACTCAATGATTGGAAGGCACGTGTATGGTCCAAATCAGACCGTGCCATCAACACGTTATTTCCATGGGAAAAGTTCTCCAATATGTCGATATTCGAAAGTTATGGTTAGATGTGTTCAACGGTTAATTGAATAGTTAATTAAATTGAATTAATATTTATTAAGTTAATCAAAATTTTTAATTGTTAACTGAATTAATTTTTTTAAATTAATTGAATTGAAATATTTCAGTTAATTTAGTTGGTTAGTTGAATTAATCAAAATTTATATATTTTTATTTTTGTTAAAATAAATATAAAATATATTAAAAAAATAAATTGATAATTTTTATTTGACTGAATTAACCAAATTAAAACCATATATAATTTGTATTTTTAATTATTAAGTTCGGTTAATTACCCGATTTCAAATTGAATTAATCGATAACCAAACTTCCAAAAAATCATTAACTGACTTTCGACTGAATTAGATCAATTAACCTACCAATTAATCGAATTAAATTAGTTCAATCAATTAATTTAATTTTAATCAAAATTTGAACACCCTCTCCACAATTACCTACAAATATCCTTATTTTTATTTCAAGTTGACGTGGCATAAAAAAACCATTTAAAAATATATATAAATATATATATATATATATATATACACACATTAATAAACTATCTATTATTTTTTAAAGCAAAAAAAAAAAAAAAAACGTATTGTCAGGGGTGAATTTCTAGTGATCAAATTCTGCTATTAGGTTTTGCATTTTATATAAATTATAGATTTAGTATATGTAGTTTAAGTTGATTAATTTTAGTTTTTATATTTTTTTGAATTTTGAAATTTTAGTTTTGACTTAATAATAATAATTAAATTTATTTGGTTAAATTATGTCATTATTCCTATATTATGTGTAAATTTATAGATTTAGTTCACGTTCATTGATTGAATTATTCTTAGTCATTATATTTTTTTGAATTTCAAAATTTTAGTCTTAATACTAACGATGATCGTTAAATCTATTAACTGGTTTTTTTTTTTTTGTGAGTAATATGTGAAAATAAAAAATACATAGCATTACACATGTGATATTATGTTTAACATATTGAATTTTAAAAATAACATAATTGAACTTAATGAATTTAATAGTTATCATTTGGTTAGGACTAAAATTTTCAAATTCTAAAAATATAGGGATTGAAAATGACCAAATTAAAGAACATGTACTAAATTCATAATTTATGCAAAGTATAGGATCTAATAGTAAAATTTAACCATTTCTAGTAGTTAAAATGTTATAACTATAAGGTGTGTCTGGGTGTGCGGAATTTGTAAAAGGGGTTTCATTTGTATTAAGGCTTTCAAAATTCTAAAAATGAATATACTTGATTAAGTAATATATTAAAGAAATTAAATTTATTGGGTAATTTTAATAGCTCAAATTCTTTTTTTAAATTCGACCTAAATAGGTAGTTTTTCAAAATTCCTCCTAATTTTATTTGATTTAATACAAATTATCCCATTTTAAGATAAAAACTTAAACTTCAAAAATTGTTTTATTTAATTATGATATATATTTTTTAAAATCTTATTTTATTAAAACTATTTATAATTTTTTACAAATATAATGATATGCATATTGAATTTTTTTATTTTTTATTTTATATATAATTTTTTTAGTTTGTAAAATTTCATTAACCTATTTTTTTCTAAATCAATTATTTATACAAACAAAGCAATTACAAGTCCTAACTTTTTGAATTTAAGAATTCTAAAATGCTAGCATTTTAAAAATCTCAAAATATTTAAACTTGTTCATCCAAACACACTCTAAAACTGTGATTAGATAAGGGATATGAAGGAAAAATTTTATTTTTATCAAGGTTTTTAAAATAAAAAAATTCTGAAAAATGAATTAGTTGTTTTTTTAATTATATTATTACTTTAAATTCAGAAATAAAAGTAACTAAAAATACCCCTTTCGTGACATTTTTTTTTACAACATTTTGATTGGTCAACATGATATATATAAAAGCAAGAGAATATAATACCTTCTCTGACATTTTTTACTTTTAATAACTTGTACATTGTCATAAAAAAAATCACTTTTTCTAACATTTTCAAAATCTCATAAAAACTTTTAATTACGATTCATGTGACGTTTTTCTATATTTCACCAAAAAAAATCTCGAAACTGTGAGAGAGAGAAAGAAGGGGTTTAATTAAAGTTGGTGTATATTAAGGGTAAAATAATAATTTAATAAGAAATATATATTTTAAATAAAAAATTTGTTAGACTCGCTCAAATCAAGTATTAAGGTATTCAAATTTGACTTGATCGATAGCTCAAGCTCTTAAGCTTTACATAATAATAACTAGATCAAATTCAATTTTTTTTCAAAATTGAACTCGAGTGGCTTGTTAATACAAATGTCTCATTTACACCTCTAATTGCAATGTGACAAAAGAGGCTTGGACGGACAATGATGAAGATACAAAATGTGTCAAATATTTGTAGCCAAGTATCTAAAAACTTATATTATGACCAAGTTCTCACTACCAACCTACCACTATAGATGAAGAAAAGGAAGAAGAGAACATTGAGACAGGAAAAAGAAAGGGAAAATAAAGAAAGAAAAATAAAATGAAATATTAAAAGAAAAGAAAAAGAATTTAATTGAAAAAAGTATAAGGACTAGTTGTACAATCTAAATTAAACTCTAAAATCATATAAGTGAAGTTAACCTTCCACGTCATATTGTTGTCACACTATTAATCATGTTAATCACTCCATAATTATAACTTAAGAAATAAATATTGTTAATTAGTGAGGTCAAAAAAAGGGGAAGTAGATAAATGTTTGGTGAAAAAGGAAGGAACGAAGGTTGGGAGGAAGCCTCAATTCTCTTTGGAGAGAAGGATATTTGTTAGGCTGTCTACTTGAGCTTGTAAGCTATTTGCATTGCACTTTTATAGTAGAGGACAATTTTGGCTGTGTCCTAAAGTTGTTGACGTGAAAATCTGATTTGATAACTTTGGTAGTGACGTGATATAATATTCTAGGATAGAACATGTTAGGGTATTAAGGTATGAGTGCGTGGTTTAGTTAACTGAAGCCTTGTGCAGTAACTTCAGTTGTTAGTTAGGTAATTCTGTTAGTAGTTAGGTATTGCAGTTAAGTAGTTGATTAGGTGTTAGTTAAGTCAATTGTAATCAATTCATTTTCAGTCAGTGTATCAACTAAGAAGTTAAGTCGATTGTAAGATTGAATTTCTTAATTGGTACATTAGCTAAATTGTATAAATGTGATGCTCAGTCGTCTTGAATTGTTAGAGCTAAATTGTGTGCATTCAAACATAGGGTGACTAACAATTAATTATTTTGAGTTTCTACGTGACCTTCATATAATTTTAGCATTAACTGAGATGGATAGTTCATCCGGTTGAGGTTTGTGGACTAACCATTGATAAGCTGTAAGGTCCTCACCACATTAGTAACTATACAATAATTTTTAAAATTTCAATAACTAGATATAATTTTTTAACAGATCTAAGGCACTAAACTTATAATTTACCTAAGGTATAATTATAATTTATAGAAAAATGGTACAAGCAAACTGTCATCGTTGGGGGTTGAAATGATCAATAATGAAAGCAAAGAAATCGTGAGAATTGAAGCCGACAAACAAAAACAAAATCATGCCGACAAACTGGGTCGGGACGAAGACAGCTAAAAAAACACAAGTAGCTGTGATGTTGGGATTTACTCGTTCTCTGCTGTATGCATTATGTAATTTTTGTGGACAATAATTTAAGCTGCGGTTTAATCATCATCACCATTCATGGATGGATTGAATGTTTTGATGTGATTTGATTATTGACGAATAAAAACTAACCGTTTCAATCAATGATTTTAGTCTTCATCCTCATCTTGTTAAACTTTTTTTTTTTCTTTCCATTTGTTGAAAATCTATCAATTATTTTTGGTTGACATAGCTTGTAGTATTTGCATTGCCAGAATCATTGTACTATAAAATTATCATGTGCTTTCTTTTCCTTACATTATTACATACAGCAGCATGTGAGGGTGGAGGCTTGTTGGGTATCGCCAAAGCAATCAGTAATGTTGCTTTTCCTTATTTTACTCCATAGTTTTCTCCAAATGGAAATTGATTTTTATATACTACATTTTATTATATTTAAAAGCAGGTGAGTGAATTAAAATATTTTAATATTAAAAAATATTTTAATAAATAATTATTACTGAAGTAGCGAGAGTTTTTTTTAATCAAAAATTGTTAATCTTTTAAATAATATTTTTTCAATTGTTTTATTCGAAGATTATATAAAAGTAAGGGTATTTTAATAATTTCACAATTGAATTTGTGTCGAGTTAAGCCATAAGTTGGCGTCTAATTGACCTGTGATACCTGTTCAATCAAATGTTTAATATACAATATGGTCAGATAAATGAAATACGATAAGATTTAATACTTTCTTTATTTATTCAGAAAGAATGAACTATTTTTTGAGAGTTTGATGGACAACTATAACATAGAATTAAACTATTACAAAACATAAATCGCAATTATAAATAGTGAGATTCGAACATAATTATTCAAGAACCTATAATCTTCGCTTTAACCAACAATGCTAATACATCATTGACGAAAAAGAACAAATTATTATTTGAAAGGAAAATTTTTCATTAAATTTAATATCATACGTAATTATATTTCTATTAATAATTTATAACCTACAAAAGTTGATAAATATTGTTTTTGCTTCTTTTGATATTCTATCATGTTATGTGGGGTGACGAGTAGAGGAAAGGTGGAGATGGTATTTGAGTGGGAAGCTGAAGCAAAATTATTGTCTACTTTGTACATCAGATGCCACTACTAAGAACAGGGAGTAAAACCACGTACACCAACATAGCTTTCAAGTCAGAATATATTGGGTGTGATGTGAGAAACATCATCGAATATAAATACCCTTTCTTATGACCTAATCAACCTCAACACTATACCATTTACTTTTGCAAATGAAAAATGCATGGCGTCACTTAGCTTCCTTTCCCCATTGTGGATGAATGAATGGTTTGTGGAATGCTACTTGCCCATCTATAAACATCATTTTAACCCTTCATTTAGTTTTTCTTTTAACTTTTAAATTCGTGTTGTTTATTAAATAATCCCAAAATAAATGAAAAAATTATCGACTACTCACTGTGCTAATATGATAATAATTAATTTTTAAAAATTTTAAAATTTAAAAAGTTATAAAAATTATTTAAAATTTAAAAATTACTAAAATTATTTAAGAAGTATAAAAATTTTAAAAATACTTTTTAAAATTTAAAAAATTAATTAATTACTAACATGATATATACACGTAGACTGTTACGTGGATACCACATCATCAAAGTTAATAGATTTGAATTTTTTTTCATCTATTTTAAATGATTTGAAAAATAATATAAGATATTAGTTTAATATCTAAAAAAATAAAAAAAAAACTAAATAAATTATTATAACTTTTTTTATACATTATGTATTTCGAAACTTACGCACCCACATTCTTGAACATTAAAAGATGTGAAATCTTGAAAACAAATAAATTATAATCATGGGATTAAAGACAAGTTTCACCTCTATTGTTTGATAAAATTACGAATGTGGTACTTATACTTTTAATTTGTTTTATATTTTGTACCCTACCCTAATGATATTAAAGTTTGTCAGATTTTGACACATGGCACTCTAGATGAGCAAAACATAACATTGTTATTAGACCTGCTCATAAGTCGGGCCGGCTCGAAGGCCCGCCCAAAATGTGAAAGGGTTTGGGCAAAAATATAAGCCCGAAAATGGGCTTGGATAAAAAATAAGGCCCATTTAAAAAATGGGCTGAGCCTTAGGTAAGGCATTTTTTGCCCGGGCCCAGCTCGACCCGAATTCACTAAAAGACAAACAGAAATGTTTTTTTTGATATTATTTGCTTGTTGTTTTCTCCCTATTTTGTGACTATTTTACTATTATGTTGCTACTATTTTGTTGTTATTGTTTGGATCTTGTATAAAACTTATTTTATTGTTAATTTTGTTATTATTTTAAAAACATTTGTTAATTTTATTATTATTTTAAAGGCATTTGCTTGTTAAGTTGCATCTATATTAGTGTTATTTAAGTATACATATTTTTTAAAATTTATTTTCAATTTGTTGGGAAATATTTATTTTGATTTTTTAGTATTTTTGATGTATTATATATATTTTAAAATTATATAATAATTAATATGGGCTAGCCGGGTTGGACCCAAATTTTAGCATTTTTATCCGGGTTGGGTTTGGGAAAAATTTTAGGCCCATTTTTCGGGTCGAGCCCGGGCCTAAATTTTTAGTTGAACCCAGCCCGGCTCGGCCCATGCACACCTATAATTGCTATTTATGGAAAAGATGGAATTTATCAGGGACAGTATGGGTGAACAAAATTTGATTCGATACGAAAACTCGATAAAAAAATTTAAATTTTGAATTAAATAGTTCGAGTTAATCAAGTTATTCGGATCAACTAGAATAAAAAGTTAAGTTTTTCGGTGTAACTTAAATATGAATTATACAATTCGAGTTATCTGAAAATCCGAATAAGAAAAAACAAAACTACGTCGTTTTTATAAATATTTATCTTTCTAAAGTTAAAAGTCAAAATCATTAAGTTAAAAGGCAAAATTATGTAATTTTGATAAATGTTTATTCATTAAGTTAAAAGGAAAAACCATTATATAATTTATGTAGTTAAATAATCTTATACTTCGATCCATGTAAACGCACATTAAGTATAAATAATAGGAGTTGTTAAGTACTTGACTCGACTTAAATCGATTCTATTTGAAAAAAAAAATTAAATTGAATTTGGTTGTTAAAATAATATTCATCAACTCAACTAACTTAAATTTTTTTAACTCAATCCGACTTAACTCGATTGAATACTCATCCTGGAGATTGACTGGTGAAAACCATTCATTTTTCTAGGGTTAAAAAAAAAAAAAGGTTAAAATTTTTTTTTGCCTTCCTTTCTATTCGCAGATCATTTTTCCATCTCTCTATCACTGCTTTGACCTCCATGCTTCCATACCTCAACAGAACAAGAAATTAGTACTTTAACATCATTGCCAGGGATTCAAATAGCGGCCCGATATCGGAATAGCGGCCGTTATATAGCGGTAGCGGCGCCGTCCGAAACCGCTATTGCTAAAAATAGCGGTGTGAAGCGGAGTCACACCAATAACGGCAGATCGCGGCCGCAATTTAACGGGTAACGGTCGATTGCAGCAATAACGGGCCGCTATTCCCGTTATTTTTTGTTATAGATAAAAAAAAATTCATCTATTAAGTATCAACGGAAACACAAACAGAAACAGTGTCAAACACAATAAAACAAAAGCCAAAAGGGAATATATTCCCCTACGGCCCTACCTGCAAAATCAGAGTTTTCAATCAAAAAAAAGTAAAAAGAAGTTGAACTTGAATCTGAAAAGCAAACAACATAGCAGCATTCGGAGCGATAGAAATTAAAGTGCTTGGTTTCTTATTCAAACATTTTTGTAATTCGGGAACACAGGGATTTAAATTTCTCAATCTCATATTTCGGCAAACAAGTGAACAACACAGGAGCAAATAAAAGCACCGACGGGCGAGGACTTGAATCATCCAGTCTAGAGATTGATAATTTTCAAGTAAGTTACCTGAAATTTTGTCTTGGTTCTTGCTTGCATGTCTTCAATCTGCAGTGCATATGTTCTTTAGAGACTTTAGGGATGACCGATGAAGTATGAAATGAACCGATGAAGGGAGAAGGCAACCAGCAACATATTCCAAGAATTTCAGAGGAGAGGATGATAGAGTTTCTAAAACTTTTCAATTTTTCTTCTAAATTTTGTGTGTTTAGTGTTTACTGTTTAGGGATTTTACTTTGAATAAATAAGAAGTAAAGTAAGTGAAGAAGAAGTAGAACAGACAAGAGACAACAGAGGCGTTTCAGAGACTTGAAAAATATTTTGTGGGTTAAGGGCTATAAATTTTGTCTGCCGTTCTTTAATTTTTTTTAATTAAAATTGAAAAATATTTTATTTATGGTTTTTGCTCTTAGGTTAAATTCTTTTCCTCTTTATTTTGGTTTTGATTTGCTTGGGCCAAGTCTTATTATAACTGGACTCCTTTATTTTTTCATTTTTTCCCTTTAGTATTTAAATTTGTGTATTATTAATTTGTTAAAATAAAGCCCAATTTTTAGTTTCAAAAAAAATAATGTTTCACTTACTTATTCAAGAATGCATATTCATTTTGTGGGTTATAAATTGCATATTGATTGGATAACATGGTATTGAATTTTCAAAAGACTTGACATAAATATTTTTGAAATAAAACATGGACATGATAATAATAATAATGGATCATTATAAGCATATTACTGAAATATTTTAGGCAAAACTATTCACTTATTCTGAGTTTGAATAAAATTTAAAAAAAAAAAAGTTAACTTCTGAAAAAAAAATTATTTTGAAAAAATGAGATTAGAATTTGATTTTATTTATATATGTATAGAAAAAATTAATTCTGATCTTATTGTATTAAAAAAGTATTAGTTAACTATTAATTTTTAAATTTAAAGTAAAAAACATTAATTTCAATTTGTTTACTTGTTTTAATATTAAAAACTAATTACTTTGGAATCAAGTAATAATGGGTTATGGTGTATTGTTGTTTTTAAAAAAATAAATAAATTATGTATGGATTATGCAATAAATTTAAATTTTCCATGTTAATGATGTTTACTTTTTTTTTCTATGATATTGTTGATAATATAAGTAATGAGTTGCTTATATTTCTAAATATAATTTTATGTTTCTTATATATATAAAAATAAAGCATGCCACCACGTGAAGAGTTTTCGACTAAAGGATTGGAAGGTGCACCAAGTAATGATATAGGTTGGCATTTTGGAACTCCAGTGCCAAATGTGAGAGGAAATATCGTGTGTAAACTTTGTGGTAAAGTTGTGAAAGGAGGAATAACACGATTTAAGGAACACATTGCTCATAAAACCGGCAATGTTGCACCATGCCCTAATGTTACTGATATGTGATACTTCCTTATTGTTTTTAAATGTTATTGTAAATTTATCAGTAAAGATTATATAATATTGATAAGAATATAAAGTGTGAATTTTTTTATTTTATTAACAGGTGTCATTAGAGAAAGTATGATGAATATACTGAAAGAAAGCAACACAAAGAAAATAGACAAAAAGAGGAGAAAAGATGAATTCTTATCTCAATTAAGAGAAGAGGAGGATGAACACGAAGAATTCATTGATGAGGTTTCTGCTATAAGGTAAGCAACTCAAGAAAGTATCCAATCACAACATGAGTGGCATAGAAGGGAAGAATTCAGACGAAGTACTGGTGGTTGTGGTAACATTTATGAAGAAGGGCGATCTTCTCATGGATCAGGTAGAGAATATCATAGAGAAAGAACAAGTAAATCCATCCCAAGTGAGTCTGAGTTTACCTTAAGGGGTGCTATACCTGAATTTGTTAGAAGCAAAAGTTCAAAGCAACCAAAGGTCAATGACTCTTTTTTAAAGAATTTTCGAAGGAAGATAGGTGAAGCGGTATCTAAATTTTTAATATATGAAAGACTTCCTTTTCAATTAGCAAGCTCTCCATGGTTGTATAACTTAATTCAAGTGTCAACAGAAGTTGGAGAAGATGTAAAGCTTCCAACACCTTATGAGGTTTCAGATGTATATTTGGAGTTAGAGTATCAACGAGTTCATGATTGGGTAAATGGACTAAAGACTCATTGGAAAGAATTGGGTGCAACTCTAATGTGTGATGGTTGGACCAACAGTTTGAATAAAATGCACATCATTAATTTCCTTGTTTATTGCAGTAAATGAACCATTTTTTGGAAATCGGTAGATGCCTCAAGTGCTCGTAATAGAGATGCTGAATTCTACTACAATTTGTTAGATTCAGTTGTAGAAGAAGTTGGAGAAAATTACATTGTCCAAATAGTGACTGATAATGAGGCAGCAATGAAAGCTGCTGGAAAAAAATTAATGTTAAAAAGAAAACACCTATATTGGACCTCATGTGCAGCTCACTGTTTAGATTTATGCCTTGAAGACATTGGGAAAAAGCCCAGTGTAGCAAAAGTGTTAGATGAGGCAAAGAAAGTGACTTGTTTTATATACAATCACATTTGGACAGTTGATTTGATGAAGAAGTATACACAAGGGAAACAAATACTTCGACCCGCTCTTACTCGATTTGCAACTCATTTCATTCAACTCGAAGAGATAACAAGACAAAAGCAAGGTCTGAGAGAAATGTTTAATTCAAAGGTTAGTATTTCATAATTAGTTAATATAATTACTTAAATATAGCAACCTTTAATGATTTTATTAGTTCCAAATAATTTAAATTATATTATTTTAAAATTTTTCTTATGAATATATAGGAATTTAAAGAATCAAAATGGGGACAACAAAAGTCAGGGCCTGCTTATGAAGCCAAAAAAATTGTTTTGGTAAAAGATTTTTGGAAAAAAGCCAATGACCTCATAAAAGTTTATGAGCCTCTAGTATAAGTATTGAGACTTGTGGATAGCGATGAAAAACTAACAATTGGCTTTATTTATGAGGCTGTTGATAGAGCTAAACGAGCAATTCAATAAGATTGTCGATATTTCACTGAGTACGAAAAGATTATTGACAATAGATGGAATTTTATGCATTTCGACTTGCATTCAGCTGGTAAGATAAAATGTTTCATATAATTAAGAAATACTTTTATATTTTATTATTTTAAGCTTTAGATTTTTATTATTTGATGATATTCTTATAAATTATACTTAGGTTATTTTCTCAATCCTCAATTTCAATTTGGGGTGGAGCATTCTAAGAATGTACTAATAGAAACATTAGAAGGTACACGATCAGTAATTGAAAGATTAGAACCTTCTCTTGATAATCAAGTCAGAATGGTTAATCAGGTTAGATTCAAGTACTATTATTTGTAACTTAGTTACATAATTTGAAATAAAATTATTTTTTTATATTTTTACTCTATCTTTTATTTATGCAGTTGTTACTATTTAGGGATAAATATGAGACATTCGGTACTCCACAAGCACAAAGAGCTTGGAAGCAAATGAATCCGGGTAAACAGTTAATTAAATTATTTAATTTAATTTATATTATTTAATTATATTGTACATTTGAAGTTATTTTGAAATTTAAATAATATTATGCAGCTGAGTGGTGGATAATATACGGCACATGTGTTCCTGAATTACAAAAATTAGCAATTAAAGTGCTTAGTCAAACAACTTCAGCATCAAATTGCGAACGAAATTGGAGCACATTTAGCTATATTCACACCAAGGCAATAAATAGGTTAAAGTATAAAAAACTTGAGAAACTAGTGTTTACCTATTATAATATGAGGCTTAAGATGAGACATCAAAAAAGAATGAGCACTGATGATATAAACGCTAGTTTTAATCCTATCAGCCTTGATCATATCTTTGAAGATGTTGATCCACTATCAGAATGGCTTCATGAGAAAGAGAATCCATTATTAGATGGTGAAAATGCCGGTGTGTTGCCTGTGGATACCTTTGATGATGAGATGGATGTTAATCAATCTCATCAATTGAATTTGTCTCATTCAAGTTCTAGTTCAACGCAAGTCAAAGTGGCGATGGAGTCGATGGTGGTGGTTTAAGTCCAATTGATAAGGATGATGAATATAGTGGTGATAGAGGTGAAATTAGGTCTTCTAGTCGGTATGGAGGAGAATATGGGGTCGATACCACTAGTGGACATTTCCGTGATAGATCAGAGTTTGATGGAAATATGTTTCCTGAACCTAGGAGAGATAGAAGTGAACCTAAAGCTCCATCAAAAGGAAAAGGCAAGAAGCATACTTCAGTAGGCTCTTCATCTGGTAGGAGATCGAGTTCTAGTAACCTTGGGTATAGTGATTCATCTACTAGCACTCAAGGTTTTTATCCACCAGAACAACCTTCATATTTTCAACCTTCATATGGTTATCCACAACCATATGGTTATTATCCACCATTTCCTAATTATGGTGTGCCATACCAGCCTCAAATGCATCCTCCACCACCAATGTATCACCCACCTCCACCTCTCATGTATCCTCCTCCTCAAATATATCCTCCATCTCAATTATATGAAAATCAAGGTGAAAATGTTACTTTTTTTGGATATATTTTTGGACAAAGGCCAAGAGAATCAAGTCAAGAACGCTCTCAAAGTGAAGGTGAAGGATTTGATCTTCCTCGTCATTCCACTAATTGGTGAAACCACTACCATTATTTGTAAGGTATGTTTTTTTTAAAGAAAATTTTTGTTAATGTTCTTAATTTTGATGATATTAAAACATTAAAATATATCTTTAGATAAATGAATGGAGTATATTTTATGAAAAGATAATTAAGAATCGAAGCATGTTAAACTATATATTAAAGTAGAATGAGAGTGAGAATAAGTGGTAGGAAATAGAAATAATTAATGAGAATCTATACATTTATCTATTCCTTTTTTCCTTTTGCAGCATAGAATGTCTATATATTCACCATCTTCAAAGCTGTCAAGAAATATTGTAGACATCTCTCTGGTATGAATTTTCAATTATTTCATCTATAAAAACTTTCAAACTTATTAAATATGATAAATGTTTAATATTTCCTTTTTTTTTTACTTTGTTATTAGTTAATATAACATTCTTAGAAAATTCGTAAATAAATGTAAGAATATTTAATGATTATAAAAGTTGTGTTCTCACTTCTCATATCATATTAATAAAAGTTCATAAGTGTTAGAAAACACTCTAAAAATTATTAAAAGTGACTTTTTATAATTATAATTATAATTATTATGTTTTATAATAAGTTGTGCGAATTTTAAAAAAATTCACGACCGCGATACCTGCAGTGATCGCAATAGCGTCCGTTACGTCCGCAACCGTGATAAACACAACGCGGTCGAAAACGCGACCGCGACCGTAATTTAAATCCCTATTCATTGCTGTAGTAAATCTGATTCATCCAAAGCCAAATAAATAAATAAAAAGAAAGGCAAGACAAAAGAAGAAGAAACCGATCTTGGCCTTATCTGGTTCTGTTGCTTGAACTTTAATACCAAAAAAACAGTGATGTACTTTTCTTATAAAAACACCACCGATTTTTCACCTCCAAACCCTAACTTGAGAATTAACATGAAACCCAACCATTGAAAAAAGAACAGAAGACAAAAGAGGAAGAGAAAAAAGAAAGAAAAAGACGGATCCAGGCCATGCAAGATTCACCCAGATATAAGTAACATAGTTAGCAAATATACTTTGTTTGGGTGCTTACAAGATTGTTCTGTCAATCATTTGTTTAGTTTTGGCTACGACAGTCCATTCAGCTCAACACTTGTTTATGCATTTCTGACTTACGACTCAATATGAAATTTTGTGAAGGCAACAATTATCATCAGGGTGGATTTCCGAGTTCCATAATGTATGGTTGTTAGGTGTGGATTTTAGTCCAATTTAATTAGTTCAGTTTATTGATTTTTAGTCTCGATTATTTTTAGTTTTTAGTATGTTATATTTGTAATTATTTGATTCTATTTTATAATTATTCAAGTATTTTATATTGTAATAATTTAATACTTGTGGTGACTCGAACATGTATTTATCTTACACTTAATAATATTTTTATAAAAAATATATAAGGATAATTGTTAACCCAAGCCCTGTTAAATATTGACCCAGTCATCCAATAAATAGAAGTATTGGTAACCCCTATAAGCCCAAACCGGAACCAACCACACATCCTTTAACACAATTTGGGCACTCCAGAAATCCTTTTAAGTTTTAACCTAGATTAGTTTGTTTCTCTAAGTCACTTTACTTTTTATATATTTTTTTTATTTTCAGAAATTTATTTTTCAGAATTATTAAACTTTTTTCTGTTAAATTCATATTATCACATCATTTTATTGTTACATGGTTGCCAAGTGATTTGTTTTTTATTTCAAAATGACAACTGAATCTAAATTTTCAGATTCAAATAGTAGAGGGACTAATTTTATAGAAATAAAATAGAGAGACTAAATTCTAAATACAAACAAAAATAAGGGTTTGGGTCATATTTTAACCTTTTTTTTTATACAAAGGGGGTATAAACTAATTTGTTGAAATTAAATATTTCGCATTTCTGGGCACAGCAATTTGGAAGTTTTTATTACACACAACTTGAGACTTCCAAAATTTTTAGTGCTTTTTTATTGTTATTACTAATATTTGGAGGACCTTGGTAAGAGAATAAACAGGGGGCTGTGAATTTCTTTATTGAGTTGAGAATTTTTCTTTTAACTGATAATTGTTTTATTTAGTATATTATTAAAATGATATTTTATTTTATTATTAGAAAAACAATAATTACTTCTACTTATAACATTTTTCTAATTTTTAAGTATGCACAAACACACTTACTCTTGATTGCTGAAATTACAACGATATCAATTGAACTGAGATTTAATTGGTAAAGAATATTTTATTAAAATCGGAATTAAATTTTATATCAATATTACATTGCAATTTCAAAATGATTTAATTTATTTACTTATGAGTTACATATTTCTGAAATTAGAATAATGTTTTTTACTATAAAATTTTGAATATCAAGAAAAATAATTTTATTAAAACTAATACAAATTTTTTGTATTTATGTTAAATTAGATTTTTAAATTAATTTAAATTATTTGATTTGCTTGTTGAAGACAGTATAATTACTTTTTGACAAAGTAAAGTTCATCATACACTTCATTATGAAAAATGATCAATTATTTGTGAGAGATTTTTTTAATATAAAATTCAAATATTCTGATTTCCTTTTTGACAAAGAACACATGATTTGTTAACATTTTACTTTAAATGACCTCAAAAACATTGCTTTAAAAGTTTAAATAGTCTTTTTTCCTCCAACTTAAAAAAATAATTATTTCAGCTTCTCGTTTATTTTTTTTTTAATTTTTTCGTTTTTGAATTGAATTTTTTTTATCATATCACCTTAAAATGAGGGAAAAGATTAATATTTATTAACTTTACTAGCGTGATATAACGTAGATTGTGATATAAATGACATATTAATATTTAATTAATTTTTTTAAAATTTTAAAAATATATTTTTAAAATTTTTAATAATTTTAGCCTTTTCTTAATTTTTAAAAATTAGGTTTTATAATTTTATTGAAATTTTAAAAAATTTAAATATTAATTAAAGATTGATGTGTCATCCACTTGTATGCAACAAAGTTAAAAATACATTAACTTTTTCATTCATTTTGGGGTGATTTGACAAATATTGTAAGTTTAAAGGCTAAAAATAGTAATAAAAATTTTAAATGGAGGGTTAATATATATTTTTTTGTAAAGTTAGACACCCAAATAAATCATTATGCCTTTAAACTAATATAATTTTCGACCCAAGTTGGCATCGGGTTAATTGTTATTTAGAGCTTAATTATAAAATATGTTCTTTATCCACTTAATATATTAGAATTTAGTTTATTTATTTTTTTGAATTAAAAAATACAGGTCTAGTTGTTACCGCTATTAAAATTTTTCTATTAAATTCACCTATATCACATTTTGAAATTAATTTTTTTCTAAGGTTAGTAGTGAAAAAGTAACATTAAAAATGTTGATATGGATTTTTTTTCTTAAAAAACACTCATTATGATAACATAATTTTTTGTTAGAATAATACTCTTGAGAAAAATTGATATCGATATTTAAATTGAAATAATTAAAAATATTAATTATTTAGACTAAAAATGACATTATAAAAGTATATAGATTATATTAAAAATTAAAGTATATAGATTAAATATCAAGTTTTAATAAATTGTAAGGACCAAAACTAAAATTTAGTTACTTATAATGCAAAAAAAGTAAGACAAACCTAAAAGAATTAAAAAACCATGTATCAAATCTCTAAACTCTAAACTATTTAAATTATTTCTAACTACGTAATATTTTAATAAAAAACTATATTAATTATTTAAATTAACTAATAACATTATAAAAGTAAAAAAACTAAATTACATTATAAATTAAATATAAAAATTAAACCAATATTTTTTATAATGTTAAGAAAAAAACACCAAATGTATTGGTGCACCCAGGGGTCGATGGAGACAGGTGTTGCATTTCTATGATCACGTTAGAGTTTAGACATTGTAAAAAAAATATCAATAATTTGTAAGATAAAGTGAAGTTCAAAATTCACTCACTAAATCATCTTGTGTATGATTGGAGGGATGGGAAGAAATTAATAAATCATTTAAAATGAAAATAGAAACAAAAATAAATTAAAATAAAGTGACATTATATGAAGAATACAAAAAATTAATGTAAAAAATGAGAATAGGAACAAAATAGAGGACTAAATGTGAAATAAATAAGAAAAAGAAAGTCAGGGAAAGGATCATCATTCATCCTTATCTAATTGCAACAAACAAAAAACGCTTCTCCACTCTCTCTCTGTTTACCTATAAATTTAAAAAAAAAAAAAAAAACTTTCAAAAGAAAATTCCTTGCCTTGCAGACAAGCTCATTAAGGCGAAAACCATAATCTTTCTCTTCCATTTATTTAAAAATTTGTTTTTTTTTTTTTTTTTTGTTATCTCTTCCAGAAATAGAAATAGAAATAGAGAGAGAAAAGTAATTTTACTGTTCGGATCTGTGTTTTTGGAGGAAATGGCATCTGGATCATCGGGTCGGGGAAACACGGGTAATTCCAAAGGGTTCGATTTTGGGTCCGATGATATTCTTTGCTCCTATGAGGATTACGGCAACCAGGAATCGTCTAATGGCAACCACACCGAACCCAACAGCTCCAATAAGGTATAACTGCAATTTTATTTCTAGGTTTTTTTTTTTTTTTTTTTTTTTTGTTGTTGTTGTTGTTGGGGGTAGAATATTTCATATGATTTGGGTTTAATCGAGCATTGTTTTGTGATGAATTTTGGATTTCTTTTCCCTTTAATTCTATCAACATGGTAGACTGTTTGACCTTAAATTAGTAAAGATTAGAACTTTTCTTGTTCTTTTTTTTTTTTAATTGTAAATATTTGTAATGAATTTTGACATTCTAGGTTCTTTTTTTCCCCTTTTATTGCTTTTTTTTTTTCTTTTTTGGAATGATTGTTGGGCTTTTCGTTTGTTTTTAGAGACCTAAAATATATATTTGAGAATTTTCTCGCTTGGATTACGAGTCTCATGGTGACATAAGGAGCTGAGATTAATCTGAGATGAAGTTAATTATCTAGTTAATAATTTTATCAGGTTATTTTTCTCTTAGATACAAAACTTTTTCATGATATTTGAATGCATACTTCATTTTTATAAAATGAAGAAATGTTTCACAGTTGCATAAAGTACAATCATTGAAGTCCATTGCAAGTTATCTTTGGTAGACATATTGCAAGTTATGTCACAACTTTTGGTTTGGTAGAACATATTTTGATTCAATATCGAGTTATCTTTTCGATGAAATAAGTCCTCACATCTTAAGATCATGCTAGGGTTATTGAATAATCAGCTACAGATATGTGGTTTGACATCTGTCTTTGGAGAGGGAGGTCAAGGTCCACTATTTTCTAGGTTTTGTTTACTCATATTAGTGTGTATGTATTTATTAGAGCATTCAATTCTTGATCCTAAGCCTTTTTCTTTGTTGTTTCATATGTAAAGCGTGACTAAGAGCAGGTAACATGCAGTTCCATCAAAGTTCCACAATCTGTAATTTAGGCCTCAAAAGTTGTCATACTTCATGTTATTCAGCTTATTCAATCCTCGCATGATATTGGATTGAGCCTATGATGAATTCCTTTGTGATATTATAGAAGAATCGAGACAAATTGTCTTTAGGGTTGCATTGTATTTCAATCTATTATGGGGAAAAATCATCCACACTTTCTTTTTTCCAGTCTGCCCATTGTGTTTCTGAGCTAGTGGCATAGTGGCCCTTTTGCTTAAGAGTAAATAATTAATCTTGTTGTGGTACCAACTCTGCAGGAGTTTCACAAAGGAAGAGTGGCACGTTCAATGTTTCCTCCTAGTGGATACAGTCAGCCAGAGGACTCTTTCTCCTCAGATGTGGCTGCTACTGTTGAAAAAACCATGAAAAGATACACAGATAATCTCATGCGCTTTCTTGAAGGAATAAGTTCTCGGTTATCACAGTTGGAGCTATATTGCTACAATCTTGATAGATCAATTGGAGATATGCGAGCTGATTTAGTTCATGGGAATGGAGATGCAGATTCAAAGCTTAAATCTATTGAGAAACATATACAAGAGGTGAGTTCCCCTAGAACATCCTATATTTTCAGATAAGGTGGCTTAATCTATTAATTGGCTATAAGATGCACCACATCTATACACTCAATCCTGATAATCAATTGGGTGTGCTTTCTCTCCCTTTGTAGCAGTGAGATGCTTATATGATCCTTATTTTTCTTTAAAGCAAACATGTATTTGTCTTTGCTTACAAAGGTACCGATCTATCATCTAAATTGGAGCTAGCATAAAGGAGAAGTTTGATAATATGATTGGAAATAGAACTGTATTTTATATTGAGTCCCAGCTATTATTTTAATTTATAAATTTCAGTTTCTTCAATTGTTGACATTATATTATTCTTCATAAAAATGTTTTTCGGGACAATGATTAATTTAGGCTCAGGTTAGGTTCATTCTACATAGATCTGCATGGAGAGAAGATACTCATAGTACAATATCATGCATGTGTTGAGTTCCATTTCACTCAAGCTATTTACTTCTCTGAGTATCAATGCACATTGTAGGTCCACAGGTCTGTGCAGATCCTAAGAGATAAGCAGGAGCTTGCGGAGACTCAGAAGGAGTTGGCTAAGCTACAACTTGCACAGAAGGAGTCTTCTTCCAGCCATTCACAATCTACTGAGGAGAGAGTATCACCACCTGCCTCTGGTCCTAAAAAGACTGACCACACATCTGAGATGCAAAACCAACAATTAGCTCTTTCCCTACCTCATCAAGTAGCATCACAACAACAGCCCGTGGCGGCACACTCTCAAGCCCCACCTCAAAATTTGACCCAACAATCCTACTACATGCCTTCAAATCAATTATCCAACCCTCAAGCTCCAGCTGCAGCTCCTTCTCCAGCCCCCGCCGCTAACCCTAACCCTCCCCCTGCCCCAGCACAAAATCAGCACCCCCAGAGTCAATATTTGACTTCTGATCCTCAGTACCGACCACCTCAGATACAAGACATCTCTAGGATGCCAACACAGCCTACACAATCCCAAGGTAATCAGGTCCAATCATTCCCTCAGTATCAGCAGCAATGGCCTCAACAATTATCACAGCAAGTGCAACCGCAGCAGCAGTCCTCTATGCAACCACAGATGAGGGCCCCATCAACACCAGCTTACTCTCCCTACCCTCCAACTCAATCAACAAATCAATCTCAACCAGAGGCGTTGCCAAACAGCATGGCCATGCAGGTCTCATATTCTGGACTTCCTCAACCTGTGTCTAGCCGTGCTGATACCATTACTTATGGGTACGGAGTACCTGGCAGAACAGCTCCCCAACAACCTCAACAAATCAAAGGCACTTTTGGAGCACAACCGACTGATAGGTACACAGGACCTGGCTCCAATCCCGCCTTTCCTCCAGGAAGTGCATACATGGTATATGATAGTGAAGGGGGTAGAACACATCATCCGTCCCAGCAGCCTTTCTCACAGGGTGGATATCCCCCAGCAGCAAATGTCTCTCTTCAGACTCAACCAGGTGCTGGCCCTAATGTTATGGTTAGGAACACCAACCATCCGCAGTTTGTTCGCAATCATCCCTACAGTGAGCTGATTGAAAAGTTGGTGAGCATGGGTTTCAGAGGTGATCATGTTGCCAGTGTGATTCAGAGGATGGAAGAGAGCGGGCAGCCTCCGGATTTCAATGCGGTGCTTGATAGATTAAATGCACATTCCTCTGGTGGTTCTCAAAGAGGAGGATGGTAAAGCGCAATCGCATACCTGAGTTGGGCTTTGGATATTATTCGAATAAAGGGTGGTAGAGTTCTCGTTTATATGTTGGGAGGGATATGAATATTTGTATGTTACCTCCTAATTAAAACTTCTACTGGGAAATGTTTGCTTTTATTTGGGTTAATTTCAGTTTTATTATCTAATGCAATAACCCCTGCTACTTATCTTAAATGCCTGCTGTGATGGTGTGTTGGGTTTGGTTATTTAATAATTGAATACAAATTTCAGTGTAAATTTTGGAAGATCGTTCTTCAAACTTGAGTGACAATCAAATCCTGAAACGAATATATGAAAACTTACAATCAAACCTTGAATCAAAGATATGAAAAGTTGGAGCAAAAATTTTTTTGGATAAATTCTGCTATTAGCCTTTATGAATATAGTCTATGTATATTAATTTGATCATTTTTAGTATATGTATTTTTTAAAATTTTAAAATTTCAATTCTCACCGAACAATATCTATTAAATTCATTAAGTTATATTATTTTCAAATATTAATGGGACAAACAAATTACCATATGTTTCAATATAGAGGTGTGCATGGGCTGGGCCGAGCCGGGTTCGAGCTAGGCACAACTAAAAATTTAGGCCCGTTTGCTAGGCCCGGCCCGAAAAATGGACCTAAAATTTTGACCAAGTTCGGCCCGAATAAAAATACTAAAACCCGGCCCCGACCCAGCCCGCCCATATTAATTTTTATATTATTTTTATATAATTTTAAAATATATATAATACATCAAAAATACTAAAAACATCAAAATAAATATTTCCCAACAAATTGAAATAAATTTTAAAAAATATGTATACTTAAATAACACTAAGATAGATGCAACTTAACGAGCAAATGTCTCTAAAATAATAACAAAATTAACAAATGTCTTTAAAATAATAACAAAATTAACAATAAATAAGTTTTATACAATATCCAAACAATAACAATAACAACAAAATAGTAGCAATATAATAGTAAAATGATAGCAAATTAGGGAGAAAACAATAAGAAAATAATATTTTTTTTAAAAAGCAAAAAAAAATTTGTCATTTAGTGAATTCGGGCCGGGCCAAAAATGCCTTACCCGAGGCCCAACCCATTTTTTAAACGAGCCTTACTTTTTAGTACAAGCCCATTTTTTGGGCCTATATTTTTGCCCAAACCCTTCCACATTTTGGGCGGGCCTTCGGGTCAGGCTGGGTGGCCCGACCCATGAGCAGGTCTAGTTCAATATCATGTTAGCTTATAATTTCCAGATATTACTCACTAAGAATCATGTTAATAGGTTAACTATTATTATTTGTGTCAAGATTGAAATTTTAAAATTCAAAAAGTATAGAGATTTAAAATGATCCAATTGGAGAATATGAACTAAATGTCCAATTGTACGCATAGTACAAGACTAGTAATTGAATTTAATTTGATGGATTTAACTGATAATGCTTGGATCAAGACTAAAAATTCAAAATTCTAAAAGTATAGGGACTAAAATCGACCAATTTTCAAAAAATTACAGGGACTAATGCCCATCCATCTCTCAATGCCCAAAGTTTCGCTTCTACACTAGTTAGATTAAGGATGTGACAGAAAGAACCAATCACCCAGCGCCTTAGTCACGAATAATTGCGCGCACCTATTTTACCCGGATTCTCGAAAGATGATCCATCATAAATTAATTTGAAAGATCCCATTGGAGGAGTTTCCATGGCACTAGAACAAATTCTAGAAAGTTAAGATTCTTCACAGGGGGAATGAGCAGAAAATTCCTCCGCACCAAGGATTATTCGTTGCACAAAACCCCATAGAAGTTTAGGTTTTGAAAAAAACTAATGCATTACAACTCAAGTGTAACACCCCATACCCGCATTCAAGCCTAAATCAGGTTTGAGGCATCACTTAACTAACTCTACTTACACGCTTCGAATAGGGTTATAAAATTTCATTTAAACCCATCACTTACACATACTCGGCCTAAGTGGCTCTAAACATACCTCATAAATGTTTGGGAACTATTCCGGGAACTTTTATGAACTCGAGAAACTTTTCAATAAAACAGGGTCCACACGCCCGTGTTGGTCTAGGGACACGCCCGTGTGCCTCTAAGACATGCTCCTGTCTTTCAACCGTGTTCGAATCTGACTAAAACCACACGGCCTTGACACGCACGTGTGCCAAACCTTGGCATTCTGACTTATCCACACGACCTACACACACACCCGTGTACTTCAACCGTGTGGCGATTTAAATTCCGAGTGCAAGGTGCAGACTTCACACAGCCTGGGCACACGACAGTCAAGACACACGCCCGTGTCTACCCTTGTAGAAAATTTGCAGGCTATTACCAAGCCTTAAACGACCCTACAATGAACACATACATACTTTCATTCAACACAATACAACTCCTATCCCGAAAGCAAGACTAAGAACTCACTCCAACATAAAAGATAATTAGAATGACATATACTTCATGAATTTCATCTTCATTAAACAAAAGAATTTGCCAAGTATTTGCCCAACTCTTAAGGCCATTTACAAAATGACTTAATAACTTACATAGCCAACACTTTGACTAACAATTACAACTTAATAAAATACTCGAGTCCTATACATGCCGTACTCAAAATAAGTCTAAATTATTATACCAAAGTGATGTCGATAGTGTGATTTCCGAACTCCGACGTCCACGTTCCTCGAGTTATCTTTGCAATCCTAAAAGGAGGAAAAGCAATAAAAGGGGTAAGCATAAAGCTTAGTAAGTTTGCATGAAGCTCATATAGCAAAATATTAACTTATTATAACTCCTCCATTTCAAGTTAAGAACAACACGGGCTGTGTCACTTGGTAAGTTTGCATGGCTACTTACTCCTCACATGATACATAATAATTTCATACTTGCATTATAATCATGGTACCTGTGTCACTTGGTCACATAGATTAGTACACTTTGTTGATGCAAAGGTAAGCTCAACTTTCACCTCTCTTAACATAAAAAAAAAATGCTTATACTAACCTTGTACAACTTAACTTAGTACTATCTTTACTTACTTGACTTTCTTGTTGCCTCTTTCATCTTTAGCTCTTTTACCCATTAAATTTCTCAGAATAATTGAGGTAACTCAATCTTATCAAACATGTATTTCGATGCCAATGCCATGTCCCAGATAGGGTCTTACATGAGATCGCTTCATGATGCGAATGCCATATCCTAGATATAGTCTTACATGGGATCTCTTAACTTGGTGTTGATGCCATGTCCCAGACATGATCTTATACGAGACCTTCCTTGTGTGTTTCTTTAAGAAACTTACCATTACCATGTCTTGACATGGTCTTACTTGGTAACCTTGTCTTATAAAACTTATCAATGCCATGTCTTGACATGGACTTACATGACATCTTTGCCTTATAATTTCTCCAATGCCATGCCTTGGCTTGGACTTACATGGAACCTTTGCCTCATAATAATCTTTCAATGCCATGACTTGTCATGGACTTACATGATAACCTTACCTTATGCCGATGCCATGTCTTGACATGGTCTTACACGGACTTTTTTTATCACATGTTGTGATAATAGTATCCTCATTATTCCGAGACTTCAACCGGGACTTTCTCATACATATTCTCAATTACTTTTCTCATTATAATATCAATAATTTTACTTCATAGAAATAGTATACATTATATAACATGATAAGTAATTCAATGAGAATACAAGTAAAACTCTATTTCATACAAACTTACTCTATTTCATACAAACTTACCTTGGTATCCAAAATGTATGTAGTTATGCAAATTTAATCCTCGACTTTGTTCTTGCCTCGGTTTCAATCCGGGCTTCGTATTTCTTGATCTACAATAACAATTTAGCTAATTTTAATTATCATTTCAATAAAATCATTTCAATAATCATGCTTTGGCAAAAATTACCATTTTGTCCCTAGACTTTGGCAAAATTACCATTTTGCCCCTAGGCTCAGAAATGAATTCTAATCATATTTCTACCTTTTACAAGCCTAGGTGAACATTTAATACTCTTATTGCTATCATTAAAACTCGACATTTCCCATATTTACTACAAATTGTAATCTTTTCATCAAAATCCAATTAGGTGTTTCCAAGATAACACCTTTCACAAAACTTGTTCATCTAACAACTAAGACTCAATTTATTCCATAAAAATTCAGCAAATAACTAAGATAGTTCTCATGGAAAAACTTTAAACTCTTTACCATATTGCACAATAGTCCCCTCATTTGAAAGCTTAAGCCTTAGGGGTCTCAAAAGTACAATTATTTTCAAGAAAAGATCACTAGATCACTTACTTGAATGGATGAGAGCTTGCTGAAATTTTGAGCTTCCAAAAACCCCTATTTGCTTTCTATTTTCGGTGGAGAAGGATGAGCAAAAAGATGGACATCATCTTTTATTTTATTCTAATATTAAACTCACAATTTGGTCCACCAACCACCACCAACTTTGACCAACTTGGTCAATTCTTGTCCCCTTTTTAAATCTATGGCCGGCCAAGCCAATTTTAGGGGGTCTAATTGCCCTTTAAAGACCCCCAATTGTCCATCTATGGTTATTTGGTACTTTTAGCTTATAGAATGGAACTTTCACACTTTATGCGATTTAGTCCTTTTTCGCGATTAAACATGAAATCGCTAAAATTAAAGTACCAAAATTCTTATGCACATATACTATCATGCTCTAACTCATAATATAACATGGAAATAAATTTCTCAAATCTCAGATTAGTGATCCTGAGATCACTATTCCGGCTAGCCCCTAAATAGGGCTGTTACATCAAGCAAATTTTTCATAGGGTGAAAACAAAGACAATGAACCAATGAATTGATGGATGATAGACCTACTCTTTTGAGGTGACATTATCTTGAATCCATTCCTCCCAATTTCTTATTTGAATAGGCCCAATCTGATAGTGAGAATAAACAAAATTCCATAGCTACTAGATAACATGACATTCTAGAAACAGATGGATAATGGATTTTTATTCACTTGAGCAAAAATAGCAAAGATCTACTATATTCATACCTCGACGAAGCATAAAATATCGGGTTGGGAGAGCTAACCATCCATATTTCCAAAAAAAAGAACTTAGCTTTGGAGGGAGATGAGCTTTCTAGATTAAATTCCAAAGAGTTATATTGGAATTAGAAGAGGTGACATGGGAAGGGGCACTATGTGCCTGGATGAAAGAATATGTACTTGCAAGAGTAAAAGATCCAAATTTCGAAGGACCCCAACAAACATATCCAAGCCTAACTCATGAGGTAAAATAGGGGTGCTTGTGCTCATTAAGATCCCATCTATTGCGGACTTGTTCGAAAGACCAAGTCTCCTCAAAAGATGTTAGAAGTTCTTGTACTAGATGATGGAGGGGGCCTCTCCTCTACCAATTATCATTCCAAAATTTCACAAATCTACTGCCTTAATAACCCATCTTATCCCTAATTCAAGGAAGTGGCTAATCTTTCTCAAGGAAGACCAGATCAAAAATGTTATCCTTAATAGGTGCGGATTTCTAAGGTCAATGAGATATTTTTATACAAGGATTCTGTCCCAAATGCTATCTTTTTCCTGAATGAGCCTCAAATCAAGTTTAACTAACAAAGCCTGATTTTTTCTTCTGGGATACCCAAACCTCTATAAGCTTTAGATTGTGAGACTGGGTCCTACTTGATAAGGTTGTCATGATTCGTCAGAGCATCGCTTCTCCAAAAAATTTTTTTGTTGATTTGATCTAGGTGACTATGAATACTAGTAGGGAGCATACAACATTGCACGTAATAATTCAAAACAAAAGCCAATATCGAATGGATCAGAATCAATTGTTGGCTTTCTAAGCATTAAGCTTATTCCGAACTTTATCAACAACAAATTCGTAGTCGAGTTTAGAAACTCTCTTTATGTGCATAGGAAATCCAAGATATTTCCCCAAATCCAGAGTTTCTCCTATACCTAAAGCAGTAGATATACTTTCCATTCTAGAGTTGGCGTACTTGGGAGAAAAAAGCATCGTGATTTTTCAAAATTAATGGTTTGGCTAGATTCAACCATGAATTGCTGGAGAATCCGTCAAATAAAGGATATCGTATTGTCATCAGTTTTTTCTATAATATGACATCATCTGCAAATGATAGATGAGAAAGCCAGGGTACACTTCAAGAGGCTTGAATGGGAGACCAATCCTAAAGATCCATCACTCTTAAGATCATCAAGCTAAATAACCCAGACAAAGGATAAATAAGTAGAGGGATAAAGGACCACCCTGACAAATTCCTCTAGACTGTTTGAAACTATTCAATTTTGACTCGTTCGAAAGCATCGAAGTGGATGTCGTCAAAATACAGTTCATCATTAACTTTACCTGTAACACCCCTTACCCGAGACCGTTGCCGGAGTCGAGCACGAGGTATTACTAGACTTAACTTACTAGTTCTGGGTATAAAAATTGAAACTGTCCGTCTGCGTCATGTTCACTAAATTAATTATAACTTGAGCTATGAAACTTGAAATCTAGATCCGTAAATTTTCCTTGAAACTAGACTCATATACCTTCTTACTGTAATTTTTCCATAATTTTTGGTATGGTCAATCAATACCAGATTTTTCTTAAAGTTTCCCATGTTTTACTATTTGACTATTCTGACCTCTCTTTACTACGAATCAAATTACTCTTAGTACAAAATTCATATGACCTTCTTATTTATTTCATTTGAAAATAGACTCATTCAGGATTCTAAACATATAAAGTTAAACCCCTAATTATTTTTCTCCATTTTTTTATGATTTTTCAAATTCAGAACAGGGGAACCTGAATTTATTCTGAACCAGTCTTACAAAAATATAAATATCTCAAATTACAGAATTCCTTTGCTTTCCTTGTTTCTTTCATATGAAAATAGACTCAATAAGATTTAATTATATATCTCATGCACAGCCTAATTCAATTTCTACTATTTTTGGTGATTTTTCAAAATCACGTCACTGCTGCTGTCTAACTATTCCCCTGCATATAATTACATAATTTCTTTAAAATAACTAGCAACTAGGCATTTCATAACCTCCAAAGCATGTTCTTAATTAACCATTTTAATGGCTAATCATTACCAAACATTTACAAGTCCATAATAAACCATATCATAAAGTCACACACATAAAATGGCTAAGTCTCTATACATGCCATAACTTAAAACGTTAAAGTCACAAAATACCAATATAATCCTTTGATAGTGTGTAACGATCTCCGGCGTCCTTTCGATCCCCGAGTTGGCTTGTAATACTATAAAAATAAAGAATAGGTGTAAGCATAAAGCTTAGTAAGTTTACATGTAAATAGATAACAACATTCTTAGTGAATTATCTTATATTTTTCTTGTCAAGATCACTTAAGCTTTTACTCAATATACTTAAAACTTGTATACTTGCCTTACCTTTTAACATGAATTTATCTTACCTTACCATTTTAGCTTGAACTTGCCTTACCTTTACTTTAGAATACTCCTTGAATTTTCCCGTTGAACCACTTGGAATACTAAGGATACGCGGGTACCTTTCCTTATGAAACTTAACCATTGCCATGTCTTGACATGGTCTTACGTGGTATCCTTGCCTTATGAACTCACCAATGCCATGCCTTGGCATGGTCTTACATGGGACCTTTGCCTTATAGTAACATATCAATGCCATGTCTTGACATGGTCTTACATGATTTCCTTAAACCCTAATGTCATGACATTTGTATCCTACACATTCCTAAGGTTCAACCTAACTTTCGAGATAGTTTTTCGTCAATTCATACTTGAGTCTTTAAATAATAAATTTACAGAACAAATATGTAAATGCTGGAATTTAACAATATTAAATGTAAAATAATAGAATATTGCATTTATTTATCAGCAAACTTACCTCGAAACGAAATACGATCAACTATATTGATTTAATCCTCATCTTTTCTTTCCCGATCTAACTCGGATTTCGTTCTTCTTGATCTATAATAGAAAATTTAGCTTATTTAATACTCACATTCATCAAAACATCAAAACAGTCCTTAACTCTTAACTTTGGCAAAATTACAATTTTGCCCCTAAACTTTTACATATTTACACATTTGCCCCAAAGCTCGGAAATTAAACTTTATCCCTTATTCTTATGTTTTATGGCATGCTGATCATTTTTCCCTTCTATGGCAACATCAAATTCTCACTCTAACTTGCACTTATGAACATTAGGTATTTTTACCGATTAAGTTGCTTTTACTCGTTTTCACTTAAAATCACTAAGCAAAAGTTGTTTAACATAATTTTAGACTTCATATTCTATCATAAAACATCAAAATAAACACATTTCACCTATGGGTATTTTTCTAAATATGAACCCTAGAATAAATTATTAATAGAATAAGCTAAATCGAGCTACAGGGGCTTCAAAAATGTAAAGAACATTAAAAACGGGGCTTGGAATCACTTACTATGGAGCTTGGAAGCTTGAAACAAACCCTAGCTATGGTGAACACTTGAAAATTCGGCCTAATGAAGAAGATGAGCATATTTTGCCATCTTTTCCTTTTAATTCATTTTATTACCAAATGACTAAATTACCCTTCATTAAAAACTTTGGTTCTTTCTTCCTATATATGTCCATTTTTGTCCATGAAAATATAATGGTCTAATTACCATTTAAGGACTCCTACTTCAAACCCCCATTTTAATCAAGTACTCTATAAATTAGAACCCCTATTTAGCAACTTTTGCAAACAAGTCCTAATAGGCAATTTAAGCATGAAATTAATAAAATTTCTTATCAATACTCTAACACATGTATTTAATCACTCAATAAATCATAATAATTAATCATAATAAACTTTTATAGCAATTAGATACCTCTAGCTTCTAGAACTCAAGTTTTGCACTTTTTATAATTTAGTCCTTTTGACTAAATTGAGTGCTCAAACACCAAAATTTTCGAACGAAATTTTTTGAACCATTTCATAAAGTTGTAGATCATAAAAATATAAAAATATTAATTTAATTTTTTTATCAGATTTGTGGTCCCAAAACCACTATTCCGACTAGGCTCAAAATCGGTCATTACAACTCTCCCCTCCTTTAGGATTTTCGTCCCAGAAAATCTTACCGTAAAAGAGGTTTGGGTATCTGCTTTTCTCATGGCTTCCTCTGGTTCCCACGTAGCCTCTTCTACTCCATGTCTTTGCCACAACACTTTCACTAAAGCTATACTTTTATTTCTTAACTGTTTAACCTCTCGAGCCAAAATCTTAATCGGTTCTCATCATATGTCATATCCGGTTGAATCTCAATCTCTGTCGGAGAAATCACATGTGAAGGATCGAAACGATAAGCGTCGCAACATTGACACATGAAATACATTATGAATTCTTTCTAATTCTGCTGGTAAAGCTAAGCCGATATGCCACTCGGTCCAATCCTTTCGATAACCTCATACGGCCCAATGAAACGAGGACCTAATTTGCCTTTCTTGCCAAATCGAGAACTTTCTTCCAAGGGGATACTTTCAAGAATACCACATCACCAACTTGAAATTCAATTTCTTTTCTTTTCAAATCTGCATAGGATTTACATCTATCTGAAGTCGCTTTCAAGCAATCTCGATGACTTTTACTTTCTCTTCTGCTTTCTTTGACTAGATCAACCCCGTAAATCTGATTTTCCTTAAGCTCTGTCCAATACAAAGGTGTGCGACATTTACGTCCATACAAAGCTTCATAAGGTGCCATCTTCAGACTCGATTGATAACTATTATTGTAGGCAAACTCTATTAACGGCAAATATTTCTCCCAACTACCTTGAAATTCCAATACGCAACATCTAAGCATATCTTCGAGTACCTGAATAACTCTTTCTGATTGACCATCGGTCTGAGGATGGAAAGCTGTACTAAAACTCAACTTTGTACCTAAAGCTTCCTGTAATTTCTTCCAAAACCGTGAAGTAAATCTCGAATCTCTATCTGAGATAATCGATAATGGTACTCCATGTAGTCTAACTATCTCTGAAATATACAACTCAGCCAACTTGTCAAGTGAATAATCCATACGTCTTCGGAATAAAATGTCTTGACTTCGTTAGCTTATCAATCACAACCCATACTGCATCTTTCTTTCTCGATTGTCAAAGGCAATCCCGTCACAAAATCCATAGTAACTCGGGTCCCATTTCCACTCGGGAACTAATACAGTCGCAATAAACTCAAGGTACTGATGTTCACTTTTTACCATTGACAGATCAAGCATCCGAAAACAAATTCTCAAATATCTCTTTTCATTCCTCTCCACCAATACATTTTCTTCAAATCATTATACATCTTTGTACTACCTGGGTGAATAGACAAGGAACTGCTATGTGCTTCCTGTAAGATATTCTGAATAAGCTCATCATTCTTTGGTACACATACTCTGTCTCTGAACATCAAACAACCGTCAGAACCGATCTGAAAATCAGACTCTACACACGACTTCGACTTTGAACTCTTTTTTGGCTTGCAACTCATCATCATCCTTCTGAGCTTCACAAATTTCTTTAAGAAACGTCGGTTTAGCTCTCAACTCAGCTAAAATAGAACCATCATCTGATAAGTCCAAACTAGTGTGCAAAGCTCTCAATGCAAATAACGATTTTCTGCTCAAAGCATCAGCAACAATGTTTGCCTTACCCGGGTGATAATCGATCACTAGCTCATAATCTTTAATCAACTCTAGCCATCTTCTTTGCCTTAAGTTCAGATCTTTCTGAGTCATCAAGTATTTCAAACTTTTATGATCAGTGAATATTCGGCATTTCTCACCATACAAGTGATGTCTCCAAATTTTTAATGCAAATACAATAGCAGCTAACTCTAAATCATGTGTCGGATAATTTTTCTCATGTGGTTTTAACTGCCTGCAGAGCATAAGCAATTACCCTTCCTTCTTGCATAAGTACACACCTAGTCCATTTAAGGATGCATCATCAGTAAATCACAAACTCTTTACACAGTTCTCGGTTGTACTAAGACAGAGCTTTAGTCAACAATACCTTTAACTTGTCGAAACTCTGCGACACTTCTCACCCATTCAAACTTAACATCTTTCTCAGAGCAATCTTGTCAACGGAGTAGCTATCATGGAAAATCCTCTACAAATCGTCTATAATAACCTAAGAAGACCAAGAAAACTTCGACCTCTCTCGATACATTCCTGGGAGGCTTCCAATCAACAATGGCTGAAATCTTATTCGGATCAACTTTAATACCTTCACCGAGACAACATGTCCAAGAAAACAAACTTCCCGTAACTGAACTCACTTTTGCTAAATTTGGCATAAAGTCGATTATCTCTCAAAATCAGTAAATCGTCTCAAATGCTCTGCATGCTCTCAGGTCTCATCATGAGAATAAATCAAGATGTCATCGATGAACACAACTACAAACTTGTCCAAGTAAAGTCTGAAAATTCGGTTCATTAAATCCATGAAAATGGCGGGAGCATTAGTTAAGCCAAATGGCATCACAAGAAACCGATAGTGACCATATCTAGTTCGAAAAGCGCTTTTGGAACATCGACTCTTTAACTCATAACCGATAGTATCCGGATCTCAAATCTATTTTAGAAAACACGATGGCTCTTTCAATTGATCAAACAAGTCATCTATTCTAGACAATGGATATTTATTCTTTATGGTAACCTTGTTAAGTCGCCGATAGTCTATGCACAATCTCATTGAACCGTCCTTCTTTTTACAAATAATACTGGTGCACCCCATGGTGAATAACTAGGTCTTACAAAGCCTTTATCGATTAATTCTCAGTGGTGAGCTTTCAATTCTTTTAATTCTATTGAAGCCATTCTATAAGGAGCAATAGAAATAGGTGTGGTACCCGGAATCAATTCAATACCAAACTCAACTTCTCTCGATAGGAGGCAAACACAGTAATTCTTCCGGAACACATCGAAAAACTCATTTACCACAGTGTGCACTTGATTCAATTTTCAACTCGGATCTTTAGTATTCAACACAAAAGCAAGATAAGCTTCACATCCTTTCCTCAAACATTTACGAAAGCGCACATAATCGAAATCATGGTAATTGCACTATCGACTCATCCAATTAACTCGAAGGATTTCACCATTTTCACATTTCAACTCAATGAATTTCTTTCCACAATTCACTATCGCATCATGTGCGCTAACCAATCCATACCAAGAATCACATCAAACTCATCAAATGGCAATAGCATGAGATCACCGGAAAACAAGAACCTCTAATCATCAAAGGGCATTTTTACATACTTTGTTTACTAACACATGTTGACCAAATGGATTTGATACTTTAATCACAAATTTCGTAAGCTCTATGGACATGTTCATACTAGGCATTAATTTCATGCAAACATAGGAATGGGTTGAACCCGATCAATCAAAGCAATAACATTAACATCATGAAGAGAAAATGTACCCGTAATTACATCGGGAGGATGCCTCTTCACGATTACGAGAGCATAAGTCCTTGCGGTGCTTTAACATCCGATCTCGTTGTCTTTGTATCTCTAAATGCGGCTCTACCGCCTTACTCCGTGGTTTCTCTCGATATCCGCCTCTAACGGGGCATTACCCGATCTTGCACTCGGTATTACTTCCTTTTAACCATTTCGGACACTCCGAATGAAATGATTCGGTGCACCATATCGGAAACAACCAATCTCGGTTGCTCGACATTGACTGGATGACGTCGACCACATTGAGGACACTCGGGTCTATCAGGTTGAATACTGCCAACACTCGCAATCGAAGTGGTTTGAGCTTTTGAATCCATAAATCTTCCACCTCTGTTCCGGCTAGAATACCCAGCTGAAAAATTAGATCTCGTAGAAAACTCTCTAGGCCTCTTGGATGTAGACTGAAATGACTTGCTCATCTGTCTTTTCTTCGAGTCTTGCATCTCAATTTCAGATTTACCCTTTCTTTTTAATAACTCTTCTGCCTTACAGGCTCGTTCAACTAAAGCAACAAACTCTTTTATCTCTAGAACACCAACTGACAGTCGGATATCATCATTGAGCCCATCTTCAAATCTTTTGCACATGATAGCCTCTGTAGACACACACTCTCGAGCATAATTGCTGAGTCGAACAAATTCACGTTCATAGTCGATTCTGATCATCTTACCTTGTTTTAACTCAAGAAACTCTTTTCTTTTCTCGGTCAATAAACCTCTGATCGATATACTTTTACTGAACTCCTCCCGAAAGAAATCCCAAGTAACTCTTTCTTTCGGTACTCTTTGATACAAGTGTCTTCCACCACCGGTAGGTGAATCTCTAAGAAGTGACACTACACATTTAATACACTCTTCCGTGTGCGGGATAACTCGTCAAAAACTCTAATAGTATTTTCGAGCCAAAATTCAGCTTTTTCTGCATCGTCATCTTTGGTAGCCCGAAACTCTTCAGCCCCTTGTTTTCTGATCTTGTCAACGGGTGGCTTCTCTCTTACATCAGATCTGTGGATCGGGAAGCTACATGGTTGGTCTGTGGATCATGAGGGGGTGGAGGTCTAACGGCCGGGTTCGTACGAACGAACTCAGCAAACCATTCATTCAAAGCTTGGAAGAAGGCTTCTCGAGCCCCTCCTCCCTGACTAACTGTAACGGGCCTTTCACGACTATCTTGTGGCACCGTCCCTTCAGCGGGAGTGGGTGCACTACTCTCTACATCATCTGCACCAGCTCGTTCAGGATCCATAACTATATAAAAAAAATTTAAATCGTCAAGAGTCGTCACACTATCAAAATATAAGTATGGCATGTATAGATAGACTCTTACTCATACTAAATATTCCGAGAACCGACTAAACCTTGCTCTGATACCAATAAATGTAACACCCCTTACCCGAGACCGTTGCCGGAGTCGAGCACGAGGTATTACTAGACTTAACTTACTAGTTCTGGGTATAAAAATTGAAACTGTCCGTCTGCGTCATATTCACTAAATTAATTATAACTTGAGCTATGAAACTTGAAATCTAGATCCGTAAATTTTCCTTGAAACTAGACTCATATACCTTCTTACTGTAATTTTTCCATAATTTTTGGTATGGTCAATCAATACCAGATTTTTCTTAAAGTTTCCCATGTTTTACTATTTGACTATTCTGACCTCTCTTTACTACGAATCAAATTACTCTTAGTACAAAATTCATATGACCTTCTTATTTATTTCATTTGAAAATAGACTCATTCAGGATTCTAAACATATAAAGTTAAACCCCTAATTATTTTTCTCCATTTTTTTATGATTTTTCAAATTCAGAACAGGGGAACCTGAATTTATTCTGAACCAGTCTTACAAAAATATAAATATCTCAAATTACAGAATTCCTTTGCTTTCCTTGTTTCTTTCATATGAAAATAGACTCAATAAGCTTTAATTATATATCTCATGCACAGCCTAATTCAATTTCTACTATTTTTGGTGATTTTTCAAAATCACGTCACTGCTGCTGTCCAACTATTCCCCTGCATATAATTACATAATTTCTTTAAAATAACTAGCAACTAGGCATTTCATAACCTCCAAAGCATGTTCTTAATTAACCATTTTAATGGCTAATCATTACCAAACATTTACAAGTCCATAATAAACCATATCATAAAGTCACACACATAAAATGGCTAAGTCTCTATACATGCCATAACTTAAAACGTTAAAGTCACAAAATACCAATATAATCCTTTGATAGTGTGTAACGATCTCCGGCGTCCTTTCGATCCCCGAGTTGGCTTGTAATACTATAAAAATAAAGAATAGGTGTAAGCATAAAGCTTAGTAAGTTTACATGTAAATAGATAACAACATTCTTAGTGAATTATCTTATATTTTTCTTGTCAAGATCACTTAAGCTTTTACTCAATATACTTAAAACTTGTATACTTGCCTTACCTTTTAACATGAATTTATCTTACCTTACCATTTTAGCTTGAACTTGCCTTACCTTTACTTTAGAATACTCCTTGAATTTTCCCGTTGAACCACTTGGAATACTAAGGATACGCGGGTACCTTTCCTTATGAAACTTAACCATTGCCATGTCTTGACATGGTCTTACGTGGTATCCTTGCCTTATGAACTCACCAATGCCATGCCTTGGCATGGTCTTACATGGGACCTTTGCCTTATAGTAACATATCAATGCCATGTCTTGACATGGTCTTACATGATTTCCTTAAACCCTAATGTCATGACATTTGTATCCTACACATTCCTAAGGTTCAACCTAACTTTCGAGAGATAGTTTTTCCGTCAATTCATACTTGAGTCTTTAAATAATAAATTTACAGAATAAATATGTAAATGCTGGAATTTAACAATATTAAATGTAAAATAATAGAATATTGCATTTATTTCTTCGCAAACTTACCTCAAAACGAAATACGATCAACTATATTGATTTAATCCTCTATCTTTTTCTTTCCTCGATCTAACTCTGGATTTCGTTCTTCTTGATCTATAATAGAAAATTTAGCTTATTTAATACTCACATTCATCAAAACATCAAAACAGTCCTTAACTCTTAACTTTGGCAAAATTACAATTTTGCCCCTAAACTTTTACATATTTACACATTTGCCCCAAAGCTCGGAAATTAAACTTTATCCCTTATTCTTATGTTTTATGGCATGCTGATCATTTTTCCTTCTATGGCAACATCAAATTCTCACTCTAACTTGCACTTATGAACATTAGGTATTTTTACCGATTAAGCCGCTTTTACTCGTTTTCACTTAAAATCACTAAGCAAAAGTTGTTTAACATAATTTTAGACTTCATATTCTATCATAAAACATCAAAATAAACACATTTCACCTATGGGTATTTTTCTAAATATGAACCCTAGAATAAATTATTAATAGAATAAGCTAAATCGAGCTACTGGGGCTTTAAAAATGTAAAGAACATTAAAAACAGGGCTTGGAATCACTTACTATGGAGCTTGGAAGCTTGAAACAAACCCTAGCTATGGTGAACACTTGAAAATTCGGCCTAATGAAGAAGATGAGCATATTTTGCCATCTTTTCCCTTTAATTCATTTTTATTACCAAATGACTAAATTACCCTTCATTAAAAACTTTGGTTCTTTCTTCCTATATATGTCCATTTTTGTCCATGAAAATATAATGGTCTAATTACCATTTAAGGACTCCTACTTCAAACCCCATTTTAATCAAGTACTCTATAAATTAGAACCCTATTTAGCAACTTTTGCAAACAAGTCCTAATAGGCAATTTAAGCATGAAATTAATAAAATTTCTTATCAATACTCTAACACATGTATTTAATCACTCAATAAATCATAATAATTAATCATAATAAACTTTTATAGCAATTAGATACCTCTAGCTTCTAGAACTCAAGTTTTGCACTTTTTATAATTTAGTCCTTTTGACTAAATTGAGTGCTCAAACACCAAAATTTTCGAACGAAATTTTTACGAAACCATTTCATAAAGTTGTAGATCATAAAAAATATAAAAATATTAATTTAATTTTTTTTTATCAGATTTGTGGTCCCGAAACCACTATTCCGACTAGGCTCAAAATCGGGCTGTTACATTACCCAACTAGGTGAGAACCTAAAGTAAGTAAGGACCTTTTAAATAAAGCTCCATTCAAGTTTGTAGTAGGCTTTTTCTAAATCAACTTAATAACCATCATTCCTTTCTTCCCCTTACATTGTGAAAGAGAATGGCAAACTTTGTGCACTATCATTGCATTATTCAAAAACTAACGCTTAGGGAGAAAACTACCTTGAAATAGAGATACAATTTTATTGAGCATAGGTCAAAGACACACAACAAGAATCTTCTTAATAATCTTATAGGAAGTATTGCATAAACTAATAGGTCTAAACTGAGAGATCGATGCAACATCTCTGGATTTAGGAATAATAGCAATTAAAGTTTCATTTAGCCTGTCAAGGATTGAAGAGGTCTGAAACACCTCCAAAACTAATTTAATCATTTTATGTCGAACCATTTGCCAACAACATTGATAAAAGAATGGGTGTAAACCATCTAGTCTAGGAGCTTTAATAAGCTTAAACGACCAAATCGCCTTAACTATCTCAACCTCAGAAACCTCCTCACATAAATGTTGTAACACCCTTACCTGTGTCCGTCAGCTTCTAAGCAGATCTGAGGCATTCTACTCTGACATGATCCAAGCTATTGTACAAAATTTAAAATGTAAAATCCATATAAATTTAAAACTTTTCCCATACATAGTCGTCAATACCCATAAGCAAAATAACCATTCGTTACATAAATAACTAAACAATTAAGCCTTCTATACATGCCATAATTTCCAAAATATTGTTTTCAAAATACCAAAAGAAGGCTGATAGTGTGGATGGATCTCCGACGATCACCGTATCCCGAGCTAGCTTGATGACACTATAGAACAAGGAAAAGAAAAGAGAGTAAGCATATAGCTTAGTAAGTAAGTATATAAATAATTAATAAATGGATTTAATATGTTTACAAAACAACACAATCAACCTACAATCAAATTCATTATTTATTCAAGTTTGGAGCAAGCTGTCTATTCGAGTCATAGTGACTAAATTATTTTTATCTTAAGCTACGAAACTCCAAATTAAGATCCGTAAATTTTCCCTGAAACTAGATTCACATATCTTCATACCGTAAAATTTCCAGAATTTTTGACTTAGCCAATTAGTACAGTTTATTCATTAAAATTTCCTCTATTTCACTGTTCATCTATTCTGACCACTTTTCACTACAAATCAATTTTCTCGTTGTGCAGAATTCAAATGATGTTATAATTTGTTTCATTTGAAACTAGACTCATTAAGGAATCTAAATATATAAATTATGTCCCAAAATTATTTTTGTATAATTTTTAATGATTTTTCCAAGTCAGAACAGGGGATCTCAAAATCACTCTGAACTAGTCTCACAAAAATCTAAATATCTCAAAATACAGAATTTCTTTGCATTCTCTATTTATTTCATATGAAAATAGACTAAATAAGCTTTAATTTCATATCTCACTCAACTACTAATTCCATTTCTACCATTTTTGGTGATTTTTCAAAGTTACTCTACTGCTGCTGTCCAAAACTGTTTTATTTCTAAATTTCATTCTTTCATGTTTTCTTTATAGTAATTTTCATTGGAACACTTACTCCGTATCAATCTTACCAAAGTTCGATCACATATCGAGCACATTGCTTATAAGTTTACACGCATATACTTGCACTTACTCATCACATAATCATATTCAATTACACTTAGTCGTTACATAGCACATTGTATTTTCACTTAGTCAATTTCCAATTGAACACATCTGAATATTAACGGAGACATCGGAATATTGCACATAGAGCCACACTTGTAGCCAAAGCTACTTCAAATCACTTATCACACATAGTCTCATTCTCGAGTTATACACATTCGCGGGTCTACTCACACAAGCTGTCGGTCATACGTAACTACTCGGTCTTTGCTCACACAAAGTCGTCGGTATCCGCAACACATGCGGGATTACCCAACCATCGGTAGAACTTATAAGACCAAAGCACCGTTTCACATAATCACAATCTCGGTCCGCTCACACAAGCCGCTTGGTCATACGTAACTACTCGGTCTTTGCTCACACAAGCCGCCGAGTATCCGTAACACATGCCGGATAACTCAGCCACCGTAAAACGCATACGGACCAAAGACCGGATAACTTATTTCACTTAGATTTCACATAGGTTTCTAGTGAACATGTCACTCGTATCCATTTTTATTCCTAAGGTTCAACTGGGAAATTTCTCATTTGTCTATATTTTGTCAATTACATCAAATATTCAGCCACAATTCATACCATTTATCAAAATATGAAAACGTAAGTAAAAACGATGCATTTATTTACATACAAACTTACCTCGGTGCAAAATATGACGAATTTGCAATTTAGTCCGCAACCCTTTTCTTTTCCCGATCAAGGTCAATTCCTCGTCTTTCTTGATCTATAATAACACATTTAACTCATTTAATACTCACATTATTCGGTTTAGTCTAAAAAATCACACCATGGAAAAATTACATTTTTGCCCCTAAAGTTTCACATATTTACAATTTTGGCCCAATACTCGAAAATTAAACTTCAGTCCTTATTCTTATGTTTTATAGCATGCTGATCATTTTTCCCTTCTATGGCAACATCAAATTCTTACTCTAACATACACTTATGAACATTAGGTATTTTTACCGATTATGTCATTTTACTAGTTTTCACTTAAAATCACTTAGCAAAAGTTCTTTAACATAATTTCAAGCTTCATATTCTACCATAAAACATCAAAATACATGCATTTCATCCATGGGTAAATTTTTAAACACAAACCCTAGCTCAAAATAATGGTAGAAATAGGTAAATCTTGTTACGAGGATTTCAAAAACATAAAAATCATTAAAAACGGGGCTAGAACGGACTTACAATCGAGCTTGGAAGCTTGAAATACCCTAGCTATGTCTTCCTTATGAGAATTTCGGCCAAGGGGTTGAAGATGAGCAAAAATTGGCTTTTAATGTTGTTTTTAATTCATTTTAATCACCAAATGATTAAAATGCCCTTAATTTAAAAATATTCTATTTCACCTATTTGATGTCCATTCTTTGTCCAACTAGTTAACTAATGGTCTAGTTACCATTTAAGGACTTCCAATTTAAAATTTCATAGCACTTAGATACCTCTAGCTTCTAGAACTCAAGTTTTGCACTTTTTACAATTTAGTCCTTTTGACTAAATTGAGTGCCCAAACATCAAAATTTTCGAACGAAATTTTCACGAAGTCATTCCGTAAAATTGTAGATCATAAAAATATAAGAATATAAATTTTTTTTCATCGGATTTGTGGTCCCAAAACCACTATTCCGACTAGGCCCAAAATCGGGCTGTTACATCTCTCCCCCCCTTTAGGGATTTTCGTCCCCGAAAATCTTACCGAAAAAGAAGTTTGGGTACTGTTTTCTCATGGCTTCCTCTGGTTCCCACGTAACTTCTTCCACTCCATGTCTTTGCCACAACACTTTCACTAAGGCTATACTTTTATTTCTCAACTGTTTAACCTCCCGAGCCAAAATCTTAATCGGTTCCTCATCATAGGTTATATCCGGTCGAATCTCAATCTCTGTCGGAGAAATCACATGTGAAGGATCAGAACGATAGCGTCGCAACATTGACACATGAAATACATTATGAATTCTTTCTAACTCTGCTGGTAAAGCTAATCGATATGCCACTGGTCCAATCCTTTCGATAACCTCATACGGCCCAATGAAACGGGGACTCAACTTGCCCTTTCGGCCAAATCTCAAAATCTTTTTCCATGGAGATACTTTCAGAAACACTTTATCACCACTTGAAACTCAATTTCTTTTCTTTTCAAATCTGCGTATGACTTTTGTCGATCTGAAGCAGCTTTCAAACAATCACGAATTACTTTCTCTTTCTCTTCAGTTTCTCTAACTAAATCAACTCCGTGAATCTGTTTCTCACTAAGCTCGGTCCAATGCAAAGGAGTTCAACACTTGTGACCATATAATGCTTCGTGATGCGGTGCCATCTCAGATACTCGATCGATAACTATTGTTGTAAGCAAATTCAACCAAAGGTAGATATTTCTCCCAACTACCTTCGAATTCTAAAACACAACATCGGAGCATGTCTTCAAGAACCTGAATTACTCTTTCGGATTGACCGTTAGTTTGCGGGTGAAACGCGGTACTAAAATTCAATTTCGTACCCAAGGCTTCTTGCAACTTTTCCAAAACCTCGAAGTGAACCTCGGATCTCTATCCAAATAATAGACATAGGCACTCGTGCGCGATCTCACAATTTCAAAGAATATACAATTCACCCAACTTATCAAGTGAGTAATCAGTACGTATCGGTATAAAGTGAGCCGATTTAGTCAATCTATCAACCACAACCCAAACGACATCTTTCTTTTTCGGAGTCAGAGGCAAACCTGTCACAAAATCCATCGTAATTCTATCCCATTTCCACTCAGGAACCATCACTGGTTGAAGTAAACCCGAAGGCACTTGATGCTCAGCTTTCACTTATTGACAAATCAAACACTTTGATACAAACTCAGAAATATCTCTTTTCATACCTGGCCACCAATATAATTTCTTCAAATCACTATACAATTTTGTACTACCCGGATGAACTGACAAACAACCACTTTGTGTGCCTCATGTAAAATTTTTCGAATCAACTCATCATCTTTCTGTACACATACCCCTATCACGTAACATCAAGCAATCATCTGATCCGATTCGAAAATCTGAATCACTACCCGATTCACATTGAACTCTTTTAACTTGCAATTCCTTGTCTTTCCTTTGAGCTTCGCAAATTTGCTGATGAAATAACGGTCTAGCCCTCAACTCAGTCAAAATTGAACCGTCGTCAGACAAAGCCAAACTCGTATTCATAGCTCTCAAAGCATATAAAGATTTTCTACTCAAGGCATCTGTGACTACATTCGCTTTTCCTGGATGATAATCAATCACTAACTCATAATCTTTCAATAATTCGAGCCACCTCCGTTGTCGCAAATTCAAGTCCTTTTGATTCATCAGATACTTCAAACTTTTATGATCAGTAAAGATTCGACATTTCTCACCATACAAATAATGACGCCAAATCTTCAAAGCAAATACGATGGCGGCCAATTCCAAATCATGCGTCGGATAGTTCTTCTCGTGCGGTTTTAGCTGTCTCGAGGCATAAGCTACTACTTTGCCCTCTTGCATCAACACACAACCAAGACCATTCAATGATGCATCACTATAAATCACAAACTCTTTTCCCGACTCAAAGTTGTACCAAAACCGTGTTTACATCAATCGCGCTTTCAACTTCTCGAAACTTTGCTGACATTTATCGGTCCATTCAAACTTAACATTCTTTTGCAACAACTTAGTCATAGGAGAAGCAATCATCGAGAATCCCTTAACAAAACGTCTATAATACCCGGCTAAGCCCAAAAAGCTTCTAACTTCAGATACATTCTTTGGCGGTTTCCAATCAACTATTGCCAAAATTTTACTCGGATCAACCCGAATACCATCACCCGAAACTATGTGTCCCAAAAATCTGACTTCACAAAGCCAAAACTCACTTTTACTGAATTTAGCAAACAATTTCTTCTCTCTCAAAATCTGCAGCACCGTTTTCAAGTGTTCAGCATGTTCGAACACATCTCGAGAATAAATCAGGATATCATCTATGAACACAACCACAAACTTATCCAAGTATGGTTGAAAAATGCGATTCATCATGTCCATAAAGATGGCAGGAGCATTAGTCAAACCGAAAGGCATCACAAGAAACTCATAATGTCCATATCTCGTTCTAAAAGCGGTTTTTGGCACATCTGACTCTTTAACTCTCAACTGATAGTAACCAGACCTCAAGTCGATCTTTGAAAACACTCATCGCCCTTTCAAATTGGTCAAATAAATCATCAATTCTCGGCAACGGATACTTGTTCTTTATAGTCACTTTGTTGAGCTGTCGATAGTCAATACAAAGTCTCAGAGATCCATCCTTTTTCTTCACAAACAATACGGAAGCACCCCAAGGAGAAAAACTCGGTCTCACAAATCCCTTATCTGTCAACTCTTGCAACTGAGCTTTTAATTCTTTCAATTCAGTCGGAGCCATTCTATAAGGAGCAATCTAGATCGGTGCAGTCCCAGGCAATAGATCAATAACAAATTCAATCTCTCTAATCGGAGGTAACCCAGTGTAACATCCTGGAAAGGGCCTATGCATTTTCGGCTTAATTGTACGAAGTGACATGTTCTATGTACTAAGAATAAATTTTGAACATTTTTGGAAACTCGGAAATGTATGAAAGTGAAATGGAAATGAACATTTTTGGAAACCTAGAAATGCATGGACATGAACATTTTTGGAAACCTAGAAATGCATAGACATGAACATTTTTGGAAACTAGGAAATGTAAGGAAATGATTCAAAAATGGAAAATGAACATTTCTGAAAACTTGGAAATGTAAGAAAATGGCAAGTTTACAGAGCCGATCGAAAATTTTAGGAAACTTAGAAATGACCTAGAAATGTCAAGTTTCAGAGTTTAAAATAGGAAATTAAGGCAAGGTAGCCTTAAAAGAAAAAGTTGGTGAAATTTAACACACAAACAGGCTTGGAAAAGTGGCCTGAAGATGCCACTTATGGCCTATGGAAATGGCGCCATATGTAGGAGGAATGGGCCTGGGTTCGAGTCACTTGGGAAGCAAATAAAGAAGGTTTTATTTTTGCTTCCGTATAATGGTGGACGACACGGGTTTCTAGAAAAGGAGATGTTTTATTTTCATAAATATGTGAATAATAAGTGATAAATAAAGGATTTTTTTAATTGGATTATTTGAGGAGATAAATGATGGATTAAATACTTTTATTTTAAATAAGGTGATAATTAAAAGATAATATTATCATATATGAGGAGTAGTGGCCAAGTAAGGGACTCTCCTATTGATAATTTCGGCTAAAGGAGGAAAATTAAAGCTATTCTCTCATCTTTTCTAAGCTCTGCAGAAAATTCCCTAGCAAATTCTCTCTGCCGAATTTTCTTCTACTCTTTTCTTCTTCTTTTTCCTTCATTTGTCAAGCCGAAACTAAGTATTAGTTGGAACCTAGTCAATTGTTCACCAAAGCCATAGCCGAATCTTGGTTGTTGTGACAGAAGGGTGTTGCCGATTTCATCCAAAAAGGTAAGATCAACTGATATTTTCAATCTTTCTTTTCTTTTACCGAGAAATAGGAATCTAACACCTTTAGGATTCCATGGCCGAAATTTTGAAGGGTCTTTTGAGATTTGATTAGATCGACTACAAGGAGAAGAATTTCGGGATCTAAAGATTCAAGGTAAGATATATGTGTATTCGGCCATAGGCCATACTTTATGTTTTTAACGATTAGATTAATCTAATATGAAGTCATAGGGATTTCGACAGGCATATAATGTAACACCCTGAATTAGGGGCTATTTGTAATTTAAATAAATTCCATGTGGGCTTCAAGAAATGAATAAATATTATTTTATTTAGCATGATTTAGGGTCTAGAAATAACCCTGATTTAGGTCGAATTTGGGTTAAAAAAAAAAAAGAATTAAATTAAAGTACTTAAAAGGAGGGAGCTAGGTGGAGATAGGGTTTAAGAATAAATATGGGAGAAACATGACACGAAAAATGGCTTGGTAAAGTGGCTCCCATGCGCCACTCAAGGGCTGGAAGTAACGCCAAGACAAGGGCCCGGTTCAAGGCACACCAGCAGACAAGTGGCGTTTATTTTTTATGCGATCTTTGGGCTTAAGTTGAAAGGCCTTAAAGATTAAATCATGGGGTTCTATGACACGAAAGTCTAATGGGAGAAGTGGCTAGGGACGTTGGAAGAGAGGGCTGGGCGTGAGGTCTCGGGTTCGAGACATGAATGAAGCAAGGGGTTTTATTTTTTTTAGGCTTTGGCGTTAAAAAGGAGAAGGGCTCAGGTATAAGGCTTTATAAATGAATGCTGGGAATAATTAGCATGAAAGGCCAAAGGGAAGAGTTGGTTGGGGCGCTTAAAGGTGCTGCTGCTGCTTGGGGTCGTTGGTTCGAGTCCAAGAAGCAGCACTTGGATTTTTATTTTTCTCCAAGCTGGCGTGAATTTGGCCTGCACATAATTGTTTTGTTTTTACATTCAGCTGAAAGGAAAATTGAGGAGCACATGGGTTCCTTTATTTTTGTTTTTTTTTTATTTTTTATTATTATTATTATTTTATTATTTATTTGAAGAGGTGACAAGATTAAGCTTATTTTTTTATTATTTTCATTGTTATTTTCGGCTGGAAGAGGGGGGAGCTATTAGTGTTCTATTTGCTATTAAATTGTGAGGGGATTAGGAGATTAAAAACATGATAAAATTAGATTTATCTTGGATAAATCAAGGCTGGAAATTATCACAAATTAAGTGAGTGTTTGCCGAAAATTGGAGACCTTGGGGGGGCTGTCCATATCTGTTTTGTACAGCAAAGGTGTGCAAAAGTTGAACCAATTTTCTTTTCTTTTCTCCAAAATTTGCTGCTGCCGAAATCACCATTGTTTCATAGCCAAAACCATTCAAAATTCCAGCTTTTCTTCTCTTTTACAAGCCGAATATACCCCCTCTTTAAGAGGAAATTTACAGCAAACTCTTTCTCTTCTTCCTTTCTTCATTGTGTCTTTGCCCAAAATCTCCCTTAAACTCTTAGCCAAAAGTGTTCAAAAAAAAATTCCAAAGATCATGTTGTTTCTCTTAGCCGAATACACCCTCCTCCTTCACTAAAATTTCCAGCCCTTCCAATTGTGTATTAGGTCGAATATCATATCTCCAACAAGGTGCTGCCAATTTTCAATAAGTGTGGTAAGGGGTAATCATCTCTTTTGGAATTAAAATTATGGCCTATGATTCGTATTAACTTGATTAAAACCAATTGTAGGAAAGCTTTCGGGATTTATTTTCCAAGGGACTAATTAAGGCTTCGGGATTTGTTAGGAAATCAAATCCGTTTAAGATTAAGAGATCTAGCATCGTAGATCGACTTTTCGGGATCTAGGAATTACGATAGTAACAGGTGTGTAAGATCTTTTTACACACTTTATTAATGTACATGACAAAATTGCTTGTTATCTTTTGTTTATGAATAGCTTGTGGCTTAATCATGGATTTCGGGTAAGTTCCCCTAACTGTAACCTTGATATATGTTTGCATGCTATCACATGATGTTTAATATTATGACATGATATATGTGATTTGATGTATAAGCATGTGATGGTGGGATTGATGAGAGGAGGGGGGATGAAATATGGACTGTCGTCAGTGGTTTTGACCACAAGATGGGTTGGCCCCATCAGATTATATGTGACCTATGGTCATCAGTGGTTTTGACCACAACGATTGAATATTTGCGACTAAGTCCCAGTGGTTTGGTACCACCAGTGGTTTTGACCACACTTGATATTTTGTGACCTATGGTCATCAGTGGTTTTGACCACACGATGGGTTGGCCCCATCATTTAAATTGTGACTTTAAGTCATCAGTGGTTTTGACCACACGGGGTAGAAAAGGTGTATGGATGGCTAGTCGGGTTGCATGTGCATGTTATTAATAAATTGTGTATGAGACATATTTTTCGGGTAGGGGAATTACACACTGAGTCTTGGTGACTCACCCCTTCCCTTAACATTTTGCAGATGAGTAGATCGCGGAGATGGAGCCGGAGGGACTCGAGGAGGCCATGCAGTGGAAATTTTAATTTAATGGACTTGGCTTTTATTTTATCAAATTTTGCATGTCGGTTATTTTTGTTAAATTGTAATAAGGCCTCCTAGACTTATTTTATTATTTTTACATACTTGGAATATTTTTTAAAACTATTTAATTATGTTAAAAATGAATTCACATATTTTTTCCAATCAAACGAACAAAATGTTTTAAAGTACCATCGGGTACATTCGAAATCTACAAACAACTTGACTTAATAAATATTTTTAAACAACACTAAGTATGGTTTTTAACAAGAGACTTGAAAATGAAAGATTTTCGACAAAACTTAAATCGGTTTTAAAATGGTTTTCAAAATGTTTTCTCTGTAGCAAACCAAATTCGGTCGTAATGTTTGGGCCGGGTTTGGGTTGTTACATATAATGCAAGGAATACTGTCGGGATTTGGAAATCATAAGGTAAGTGCATAGATCCAAACGGCCAAGGCTTATTTTTGATATTTAGAATTATTTCCCATTATTTCAAAAGCCGAAAACTAACCTATGGAGTAATATAGTGTAACAACCCAAACCCGGCCCAAACGCTATGGCCGAATCCGGTTTGCTACTTGGAAAAATATTTAGAAAACTCGAAAGAAATTTGATGTTTTAAAAAAAAATAGCTATTTTTGGTTGAAACCTTTGAGGTGTATAAAACAAAATTTTGGAAATATTAATTAACTCAAACTATTATAAAATTACAAGTGTGCCCGATGGCTCGTCAAAAACAATTCCGTTCTAACTTGGAAAACATACGATTTTTAATTAATAGTAATAACAAATTTAAAACAAGTATTCGAGCATATAACAATAATAAAATATTCTAGGAGGCCTTATTATAATCCAAATAAAATATAAACCGGAAATAAAATATTATAACTTAAAATCAAAGTTCATTTAAACTAGACCCACTGTATGGCCACCTCGAGTCCACCTGGCTCCACATCCGCGATCTACGTGTCACCTGAAAAATGTAAAGGAGAAGGTGAGTCACCAAGACTCAGTATGTAACCCTTCCCCCGGTTTAAACATTTTCATACACATCATATAACAAATTAACATGCATATTATCATGTGTCCCAACCTAGCCAGCCATACGCCACTGTCTACCCCGTTGTGGTACCAAACCACTGGTGGTGCCAAACCACTGGTGACATATAGTCACAATGTGTTACCAAAACACTGGTGTCCGTAGACACGAATCGGGTGATGGGGCCAACCCATCGTGTGATACCAAATCACTGGCAGACAATCCCATATCTCAAGTGGGGCCAACCCACGGTGGTATTAACCACGAGGACAAGTCGCTATGAGGTGCCAAACTTACGGAGGTACCAAACCTCTGGTGACCGTAGTCACGCGCATGTGTTACCAAAACATCGGTGCCCGTCGGCACAATATCGCCGCCCCCCCACTCGGTCAATCCCACATCAGTCACATAAATATATATTACATGCCATTATATGTATAAATCGAAGACATCATGCTTCCCAAAAGCATTAATAATAATTCACATTAACGTACTTACGAATTGCCATCTATACCGATATGGTATATCATCCAATGCTACATAAATCAATTAAGCGGTTCAATAATCAGCACATTAAATAAGTTATAGTGTGTATGTACACACACACACCCTTGGATGTTCTAATCCCAAAAAAAACGTTGGTCACCACAGATCCACTTGTCCTATATACGGCCAAATTCATGGATTAGTCTTATGGCCTATTCGGCCAAACCAAATTATTGAAAGGGGTTCCTTATGAACCCGGTATCTTACCTTCCCTCGATTGGATGTTAATCGCACCCCAAACTCCTGAATCTGCTTCTGATTCCATGAATCGGCACTCAATAAGTTAGTAGCCTTCGGCTAAAACGAATATCAACTGACTAACTAAAGTAGATCTTACCGTTACTTACCAAAAATCGATTACTAGAGATCGGGTTGTGAGTCGACTGCTTTACTCCCCTGAGTACCTAGCAGAAATCGGTTACTACTCGATTAAAAGACTTAACCATTGCCGAAATCGGCTCCTTTCCTTGTAAAAAGTCGACAGAAAAAGAAAGAAAAGGGGAAATAGAAATTCGGCCATCACTTACCTTATCACCCGATTGATAACAAAGAATCTGAAGAGATCTATATTCCTTCCAATATTCGGCCAAAGTACACTAGAATAGAAGAAGGGAGTTTCGGCAAACTACTAGGTTGTATTCAGCCAATAGAGAGTTTAATAAAAGGAAAAGAAATCAGCACTTCCAAGGGAGTGTATTCGGCCAAGGGGAGAAAGAAAATAATGGGAAAGAAAGGTGCTAGAAATTTCGGCTTGAAGGGGTTTGAGAGAACAAAGAAAATAAAAGAGCACAAAGGAAGAGGGGTTAGGGATTTTCGGCAACTAGCAAGAATGGAAAAAAACAAAACAAGGGGGTCAACTAATGCTTTTATAGGCTCTAAGTACCCTTGCCGTCCACCCCTTTTAATTAATTCAAATTAATTTTGAATTAATCCCAAAAATCCATCAATAATCCAAATAATATCAAATAATCCCTTTAATCTACTATTATCATGATATCTAAATAATAATAATAATACTAATTAATCCTTTTAATCAAATAATCTTCTTGATTATCTTGTATTATCTTATTATCAAAATGATAATAATAATATCCTTGATTATCTTCTTAATATCCTTATAGTAAAATCCCTTTTTAACCAAATAAAATCCTTAATTATCTCCTATTATCCTATTATCTAAAAGATAATTAAAAGAAATTAAAGAGAGAAAAACTCTCTCTTATTGCCGTCCAACCAAAGTACAAAAAGAGGGATTGTTTGTGACTCAAACCAAGGTTCTCCTTGCTCCTTGGTGGCGTCACATGTAGCTCTTAAGTGGGCTTACTTTGCCACTTATTCTAGGCTCATCTTTGTGTTAAAATACCCACATTTATTCTTATAACACCCTCCTGCTAATGCTCCTTGCCTTTAAAGTTAAAACTGAAATTTTTCTATCAAACCGGGCACACTCAAAGCCTTAAATTAAGCTCTATTATCTCATAAATAATAACACAGCAATTCATACATAAGAAAAATAATTTATAATCCAAATAGCCCCGTTTTTAGGATGTTACAATTCTACCCCCCTTAAAATAAATTTCGTCCTCGAAATTCCTTGATCAGAACAGGTGGGGGTATTGCTGCCGCATCACATCCTCGGGCTCCCACGTAGCTTCCTCTGTACCATGATTCCGCCATAGCACTTTCACTAAGGGTACTGACTTTCTACGTAGAACCTTCACATCTCGATCTAGGATCTGAACTGGTTCTTCTTCGAAAGATAAGTCCGAGTTCACCTCAATTTCTGCTACTGGCACAACGTGCGAAGGATCTGACCGATACCGTCTCAGCATCGATACATGAAATACATCATGGATCTGATTCAGTTCTGCCGGCAACTCTAGCTGATAAGCTACCGGTCCTACTCGCTTTACAACCGTATATGGCCCGATGAACCTTGGGCTTAGCTTCCCTTTTCGTCCAAATCTCAACACCTTTTTCCAAGGCGACACCTTCAGAAAAACCTTGTCTCCCACAGCATACTCCATTTCCTTGCGTTTTAGATCGGCATAAGACTTTTGCCTATCTGATGCTTCCTTGAGACGAGACCGAATCACCCTGACTTTGTCTTTAGTCTCTGTCACCAACTCGGGACCCAAAATCTGTCGCTCACCCAATTTCGTCCAACATGTCGGAGTACGACACTTCCGTCCATACAGTGCTTCATATGGAGCCATCTGGATACTCGCCTGATAGCTGTTGTTGTAGGCGAACTCTGCCAATGGTAGAAATTCCTCCCAACTACCCCGAAAATCCAAGACACATCCCCTTAACATATCCTCTAAAATCTGTATCACCCTTTCCGATTGTCCGTCAGACTGTGGATGGAAAGCGGTACTGAAATCTAACCGTGTACCCAAAGCTTGATGCAAGGTTTTCCAGAACCTTGACGTGAATCTGGGATCCCTATCCGAGATGATCGATACCGGCACACCATGCAATCGCACTATCTCCGATACATATAGCTTAGCTAGCTTCTGAAGAGAATAATCCACCCTCACTGGTATGAAGTGAGCTGACTTAGTCAGACGGTCTACTATTACCCAAACAGCGTCTTTCTTGCTGGGCGTAAGGGGTAGCCCACTAACGAAATCCATAGTGATCCGTTCCCACTTCCATTGGGGAATCTTCACTGGCTGAAGCAACCCTGACGGTAACTGATGTTCAGCCTTGACCTGCTGACAAGTCAAACACCTACCAACAAACTCTGTTACTTCACGCTTTAACCCGGGCCACCAGAACTGCTTCCGTAAATCCCCATACATCTTGCTTCCTCCCGGATGCATAGCATATGGGCTGCTATGAGCATCTTGGAGAATTTTCCGCCTCAACTCCACATCTTTTGGCATACATGCTCGCCCTTGAAAACATAGCACTCCATCACTAGATAGACTGTACCCTTCCAAACCACCATCCTGAACTTGTACCCTTTTAGCATTCAACCCCTCATCCACTAACTGCTTGTCCTTAATCTCCTCGATCCACGTTGGCTTAACTTGAAGTTCCGCCAAGAGACTTCCATCATCATATAGACTCAACCGAGCAAACATCGCTCTTAAGTCCGTCACAACCTTCCGGCTCAACGCGTCAGCTACCACGTTAGCCTTACCCGGATGGTACTCGATTGAACAATCGTAGTCCTTTAAAAGTTCAATCCACCGACGCTGTCTCAAGTTGAGATCCTTCTGTGTCAAGAGATACCTCAAACTCTTATGATCCGTGTAGACTATTGACTTCTCCCCATAAAGGTAGTGTCTCCATATCTTCAGTGCGAAAACGACTGCGGCTAACTCCAAGTCGTGCGTTGGGTAGTTCAATTCGTGTGGTCTTAACTGTCGGGATGCATAGGCTACTACCTTCCCTTCTTGCATTAGCACACATCCCAAACCAGTATGGGATGCATCACAATAGACGGTAAATAACTTCCCTGCTTCAGGCTGCACCAAAATCGGAGCTTCGGTCAGAATTTTCCTTAGCTTATCAAAGCTTCCTTGCTGCTTCTCCGTCCATACGAATGGAACACCCTTCCTTAGTAGCTTAGTCAACGGCGCTGCGATTAAGGAGAATCCTTCTACAAATCTTTGATAGTACCCGCTAAACCCAGAAACTTGGATCTCGCGCCATCGACCTAGGCGGTTTCCAATCCAACACCGCTTCAATCTTGCGAGGTCTACTCTTATTCCGCCCACCGACACTCGTGACCTAAGAAAGCCACCTCTCTGCGAAATTCACACTTACTGAATTTGGCATATAATTGCTTTTCCCTCAACACTTGTAGAACTATACGTAAGTGCTTATCATACTCCTCCTCCGTCTTTGAGTAAACCAAGATGTCGTCTATAAATAACACGACGAATTGGTCCAAGTCTTCTTTGAAAATACCTATTCATTAGATCCATGAACGCCGCCGCGGTGCATTGGTCAACCCAAATGGCATCACTAAAAACTCGTAGTGTCCATACCGAAGTTCAACGCCGCCGTCTTGTGAACATCAACTTCCTTCACCTTAAGTTGATGATAGCCCGACCTAAGGTCTATCTTCGAAAACACCGAAGCACCCTTCAGTTGATCGAACAAGTCGTCAATCCGAGGCAATGGATACTTGTTTTTGATCGTTAGCTTGTTCAGTTGGCGGTAATCTATACACATCCGCATTGAACCGTCCTTCTTCTTGACAAACAACACAGGTGCTCCCTACGGAGATATGCTTGGTCGGATGAACCCTCTATCCAAGAGCTCCTAAATTTGAGCCTTCAGCTCCACCAATTCCTTTGGTGCCATTCGATACGGTGCTATAGATACAGGTGCCGTTCCGGGTAGCAAGTCTATACCGAATTCGACTTCCCGATCTGGAGGCAGACCCGGAAGCTCTTCTGGGAACATATCAACAAATTCCCCAACCGTTCGGACCTTTCCAACTACTGACTCCTTAACTTCCAAAGCATAAATTCGAACCAAAAACGCCTTACAACCCTTCTTGACCATCCTCTCAGCCTTCAAGGCAGACACCACGTTGGATAGGTAATTCCTTCTATCACCTATCATAACCACTTCACCACCTTCAGCCGTCTTAAGAACCATGCGCTTAGCCGCGCAATCCAAATTCGCCTGATACTTAACCAGCCAGTCCATTCCAATGATCAAATCGAACTCCCCAAATGGTAGTTCCATCAGATCAGCCACAAATACTACCCCTTGGAGTTCTAGGGGTACGTCTCTATAAAGTTTGTCTACCAAAACAGAGTGACCTAAAGGGCTAACAACAGTTATCTTCCTAGAAGCAGTTTCAGAGTTTAAGTCCATAGTTCCTACCACACTACTAGCAATGTACGAGTGCGTTGAACCCACATCAATCAATGCAACATAAGGAAAACCAGAGATTATAAACATACCGGTTATGACATCCGGTGCGTCACCCTCCTCGCGACGTCTCGCTGCATAGACTAAGCCAGGCTGCCTAGCCTCTGTGTTGCCTGAACCTCTGCCCTGAGTTCCACGACCTCTATTCGGACCATTTCCTCCTCGGCCATTACCGCGACCCCTTTGTGGTCCCGCATTTCTATCTTGAGTACGGTTCTGCCCTTCTAGCTGATTCTTAGCTAGTTTCCGGGGGCAATCTCTGACACGATGCTCCAACGACCCACATTCAAAACAACCCCTATCACCGGTCCAACAACCTCCCCAATGGGTTTTTCCACAGCGGTTGCACTGAGTCGGCCTCTGATTAGTAGCCATGGGCCTTGCTGCCTGATTTGGCCCACTTGGCCTAGCCTTTTTCTGAACACTACCACTTGTCCCACCTGACCCAAACCCTCTCTTCTGATTATTCCTACTATAGTTTTGCCTCACAGCCTCCTTGATCCCTTCGGCCACCTTGGCCTTCTCCACTAGGGACGAGAACCCACGAACCTGCTGCGGGGCAATTAGTAACCTCAAATCATCTCTGAGTCCGTCCTCAAAGCGGACACAGCGCTCATGTTCAGTGGCTATGATTCCTCTGGCATACCTACTCAGCCTTAAAAACTCTGCCTCATACTCGGCCACCGATTTAGTTCCTTGCACCAGGCTTAGGAAGGCTTTCCTTTGAGCATCAGTGTAGCTAGTGCCCACATACTTCTTCTGAAAGGTAGTCTTAAAGTAGTCCCATGTGAGATCATCAGTCGCGGCTCCATCCCGGACAGTCAGCCACCACTGGTACGCTTCATCCTTTAGCAGCGACACCGCCCCTTTCAGCTTCTCCTCCTCAGTCAGGTCAATATCATCCATGATCCTCTCGGTAGATTCTAGCCAGTACTCCGCTGCACTAGGTGCCACTCCCGACACGCCCCGAAATACCTCAGCTCCGTTAGACCGAATTCGCTCGGGAACAGACTTCCGAGCTCCCAAATTCCCACCAGCCCCAGCCACCATCTCCAAAACTCGCAATACCAGCTTGCGTCTTTCGCTCACCACCGATCCGATCCTCGTTCTCACCCTAAAAGTAGGAGGTGGTGGTGGCGGTGGTACCTCATTTTCGGGACCACGACCCGGCGACGGGTTACGATCGGTCATCCTACCCCTACGGCGTCCACGGCGCGTCACGTCCTCGAGAACTCATTCTATCTCTGGCCGCTTTTTAACTGATTAAGAAAATTTTATGCGTTAGCATTTGTTCCACTTTCTTATTCGCGAAGAAGTTGTATAGATAGAATTTAATCAGAGATTCTTTCGTCCAAACAATGTTTCAGTTCTCTATCCTAGTTCACACAAAGGAGTTCATGCATCCATTCCTTAATACTTTCCATACCTATTCGCTCTTCGGACATTTCTGCCCATTTCTAACCCAGGGGTATTTTCGTCATTTTCCCTACAGGGGTATTTTCGTAATAAAAGAAATTTTAAAACTTTAGTAAAGTAGGTCATTTTGAAATTCCCAAAACTAGAGGGTATTTATGAAAATTTGTAAAATTTAGAGATATGGCATCATTTGAAACCAGGGGTATTTTGGTAATTTTGTCATTCAGGGACAATTTTGTAATTTTGATAAATTGAGGGTATTTCTAACAGTTGTAAAACTTTGGGGATTCTTTTGAAAGTTTTCTTTTTCAAATAGTAATGTTTGTAAATATTTTCAAAGATCAGGGTCATTTCGGTAATTTTGCAATTTGAGGCCATTTTCGTAATTTTCCAAAACCAAAATATTTTGTTGATGATTTCACAGCTAAGTTGTTGAATATTGGTAAAATAGTTAAAATTTTTGGGCAAAACCGTTGAACTGATATTTTATGAGTCAGGGGCGTTTTAGTAATTTTACCCCTAAGGGCATTTTTGTAATTTTTCACAAATCAAGTTTTTCGAGGAAAACGTTGTAAAAATGATGTTTTCAGATTTAAAAGAGTCATTGTAAAAATTTTGAAAACGTTAGGGTTGTTGTTGTTTCATTTTTTTTTTTTTGAAAATCATGGCTATTTCCATTTCGGGTTTTAATCATTGTGTTTAGCCTATGACCGAGCCCTCTTGGTCAGGGTGAACCAAAGCTACGCAACAGGCAGGATTCGAGTGAAGAGGAGGTGGGTCACGCGGACCGCTTAAATACCAAGCTCTCACCGAACCTTTCTGCAGACATGCGCATGCAGGTTGCCACACCACCGAGCCTCCACGAGTTAGGGTGAGCCGAGCTACGCACCGGGTGGGATACTGCGAAGAGGAGGTGAGTCACGAGGATGCTAAATACCGTGCTCTTCCGGATCCACTCCTAGACATGCGTACAGGGGTTACCACACCCTAGCTCACTGACTAAGTCATAGGTGGGTTAAGTTCCTTAAGTCTTATGCGTTGTTGTGTGTTTGAGTAATCTAGTCCTGGGTCAAATCCTATAAGTCTATTCTACGTTCCATGCTTCCTACCCTTCTACGAATATAATTCACAAAGAATGTTGAAGTACTTACAGGCGGATCGGTCTGGAGACTCGGGCCATCTTTGTTCAAAATCCAAAAATCATTTCATAAGGCCTACTAAAGCATTTTTGGGCCTTGGGCCCCACAAAGAGCTTTGAACTGGGCTCGATACCAATTTGTAACAACCTAAACCCTACCCAAACGCTATGGCGAATCCGGTTTGCTACTTGAAAAATATTTAGAAAACTCGAAAGAAATTTGATGTTTTAAAAAAAATAGCTATTTTTGGTTGAAACCTTTGAGGTGTATAAAACAAAATTTTGGAAATATTAATTAACTCAAACTATTATAAAATTACAAATGTGCCCGATGGCTCGTCAAAAACAATTCCGTTCTAACTTGGAAAACATACGATTTTTAATTAATAGTAATAACAAATTTAAAACAAGTATTCGAGCATATAACAATAATAAAATATTTTAGGAGGCCTTATTACAATCCAAATAAAATATAAACCTAAATAAAATATTATAACTTAAAATCAAAGTTCATTTAAACTAAACCCACTTTGCATGGCCACCTCGAGTCCACCCTCCACATCCGCGATCTACGTGTCACCAAAAATGTAAAGGAGAAGGTGAGTCACCAAGACTCGATGATGTAACCCTTCCCCTGGTTTAAACATTTTCATACACATCATATAACAAATTAACATGCATATTATCATGTGTCCCAACCTAGCCAGCCATACGCCACTGTCTACCCCGTTGTGGTACCAAACCACTGGTGGTGCCAAACCACTGGTGACATATAGTCACAATGTGTTACCAAAACACTGGTGTCCGTAGACACGAATCGGGTGATGGGGCCAACCCATAGTGTGATACCAAATCACTGGCAGACAATCCCATATCTCAAGTGGGGCCAACCCACGGTGGTATTAACCACAGAGACAAGTCACTATGTGGTGCCAAACCTCTGGAGGTACCAAACCTCTGGTGACCGTAGTCACAGTGTGTTACCAAAACACTCGTGCCCGTCGGCACAATATCGCTGCCCCCTCCACTCAGTTAATCCCACATCAGTCACATAAATATATATTACATGCCATTATATGTATAAATCAATACATCATGCTTCCCAAAAGCATTAATAATAATTCACATTAACAGGTACTTACCTGAATTGCCATCTATACCGATATGGTATATCATCCAATGCTACATAAATCAATTAAGCATTTCCAATAATCAGCACATTAAATAAGTTATAGTGTGTATGTACACACACACTCACCCTTGGATGTTCTAATCCCGAAAAAAAAACGTTGGTCACCACAGATCCACTTGTCCTATATACGGCCAAATTCATGGATTAGTCTTATGGCCTATTCGGCCAAACCAAATTATTGAAAGGGGTTCCTTATGAACCCGGTATCTTACCTTCCCTCGATTGGATGTTAATCGCACCCCAAACTCCTGAATCTGCTTCTGATTCCATGAATCGGCACTCAATAAGTTAGTAGCCTTCGGCTAAAACGAATATCAACTGACTAACTAAAGTAGATCTTACCGTTACTTACCAAAAATCGATTACTAGAGATCGGGTTGTGAGTCATTGCTTTACCCACAGTACCTAGCGAGAAAATCGGTTACTACTCGATTAAAAGACTTAACCATTGCCGAAAATTGGCTCCTTTCCTTGTAAAAAGTCGTGAAAAAAAGAAAGAAAAGGGAAATAGAAATTCGCCATCACTTACCTTATCACCCGATTGATAACAAAGAATCTGAAGAGATCTATATTCCTTCCAATATTCGGCCAAAGTACACTAGAATAGAAGAAGGGAGTTTCGGCAAACTACTAGGTTGTATTCGGCCAATAGAGAGTTTAATAAGAGGAAAAGAAATCAGCACTTCCAAGGGAGTGTATTCGGCCAAGGGGAGAAAGAAAATAATGGGAAAGAAAGGTGCTAGAAATTTCGGCTTGAAGGGGTTTGAGAGAACAAAGAAAATAAAAAGAGCACAAAGGAAGAGGGGTTAGGGATTTTCAAAGAACTAGCAAGAAATGGAAAAAAACAAAACAAGGGGTCAACTAATGCTTTTATAGGCTCTAAGTACCCTTGCCAGTCCACCCCTTTTAATTAATTCAAATTAATTTTGAATTAATCCCAAAAATCCATCAATAATCCAAATAATATCAAATAATCCCTTTAATCTATTATTATCATGATATCTAAATAATAATAATACTAATTAATCCTTTTAATCAAATAATCTTCTTGATTATCTTGTATTATCTTATTATCAAAATGATAATAATAATATCCTTGATTATCTTCTTAATATCCTTATAGTAAAATCCCTTTTTAACCAAATAAAATCCTTAATTATCTCCTATTATCCTATTATCTAAAAGATAATTAAAAGAAATTAAAGAGAGAAAACTCTCTCTTATTGCCATCCACCAAAGTGCAAAAAGAGGATTGCTGTGACTCAACCAAGGTTCTCCCTTGCTCCTTGGTGGCGTCACATGTAGCTCTTAAGTGGGCTTACTTTGCCACTTATTCTAGGCTCATCTTTGTGTTAAAATACCCACATTTATTCTTATAACACCCTCCTGCTAATGCCCCTTGCCTTTAAAGTTAAAACTGAAATTTTTCTATCAAAACGGGCACACTCAAAGCCTTAAATTAAGCTCTATTATCTCATAAATAATAACACAGCAATTCATACATAAGAAAAATAATTTATAATCCAAATAGCCCCGTTTTTAGGATGTTACATATAGTGTTTAGCCGAATTCACAAGGGAGGAATACCAAGATCTAGCATTTGATTCTTAAAATCAATTTGGCAACAAGGTAAGTAATGCTAATCCTATTAGTATTTGGAATAATGGCCGAATGGTTTTTTAAATAGTAAGTGATTAATTTATGTAGGATTTGAGATCTAAATCTGTAAATCAGTTTTCTTCGGGATTTCAAGGACTTCATTAAGCGAATCAGGTGTGTAATCCCCACTATCTTTTAATATGTCACATGGCAATAATTTAATCTATGAATATATATGTGAATGTGAATATGGCTAAGTACCCGAATGTGGTACAAAAGTACTCAGGTACGTTTCTTACTCCTACTAGGAATATGAAAAATGTTATTCGTAACATGAGAATATGATAAGAATATGAACTATGGTATATTATGCATATTAGTGGGGCATTTGGTTGTATATTGAAAGGGGAAGTGAAAAGTGGTGACTTAAGACCACAGTAATCCGAAAAGTGGTGACTTACGACCACAGTAATCTAAAAAGTGGTGATCTAAGACCACAGTAATCTGAAAAGTGGTTTCCTAAGACCATAGATGCGGTGACTTAAGCCCGCAAATTGGTGTGTAGCGGAAGGAGGGTCGACTTAGTAGTCCCCACGGTGTGTTTGGCAGGTACGGGAGTGTGTAGCAGATGGCATCTAAGTTTTGGGTTCGGGATTGCATCATTATTTTGAATTAATGTATGAACATGATATGATCGGTATGCCTTGAATTATTAAATTGTAGTGTTGGTTACACATTGAGTTAGTTTGACTCACCCCGTTGTGGGAAATATTTTTCAGGTGATGAGCAATAATAGACCGGGTCGGCAGGAGCTAAAGGTGGCCATGCATCGCAAGGAGAAATTCAGAGATTTGGACTTTTATTCTTACTAAGTACTTTAATTTTAAATTTGGGTTTTGTTTGATGTAATAAGGCCATAAGGCCCAAGTTGGATTTCTTTATTTCGGTTTATTTTTAATTATTATGTTACGAATTATTTTTAATTAAAGTTCAAGTAAATTTATTTTAAAAATAAACCCTAAAATTGTTTTGTCACCTTAATTTCTTGGATTTTCAAATAAAATAAATGGGTTTCCAACCTAAGCCCAACTCAAACCAATATTTTTCTAAAAATACACAAATTTTCTCTAAGTAACAAAGAACTTCGAAACCGGTTTACTTAAGGAACATACTAGATCCGGTTCAGGCTCGTGGGCCGGGTGTGGGGTGTTTGATTTGGTATCGAGCCCGCTTTAAACTCTCGGCTTTGTGGGCTAGGCCCAAAACATTTTCAAAGCGAGCCAAATGATTTTTTTGAAATTAAACAGGTTCTCTGGCATGGCACCTAAGTCTCCGACCCGCAGTCCACCAGGTAAGTACCCCTAACTATTTGGGTGATTATGTGGTTTATGAATTGTATAAGGGTAGAAAAGGCATGGAACGTAGAATAGTATGAGAGGAACTTGAACCCAGGATTAGACTACTCAAACACAAAACACATAAGACTTAATGCACTAAACAAACCTATGGCTAAGTCATCGAGCTGGGGTGTGGTAACCCCCAGACGCATGTCTAGGATTGGATCCGGAAGAGCACAGGTATTTAAGCGATCCTAGTGACTCACCTCCTCTTCGCAGAATCCTGCACCCGTAGCGTAGGTTCACACACCTCTAACTCGAGGGGCTCAGTGGTGTGGCAACCTCTGTGCGCATGTCTAGGAATGGTTTCGGTGGGAGCTTGGTACTTAAGCAGTCCGCGTGACTCACCTCCTCTCCACTCGAATCCTGCCTGGTGCGTAGCTTTGGTTCACCCTGACCAAAGAGGGCTCGGTCATAGGCTAAACATAATGACTAAAACCCGAAAGGGAACTAGCCATGTTTTAAAAAAAAAAAACAAAACAACAAACCCTAGTTTTAAAATTCTTAAAACTTTCTTTTAAATTTGTAAAAACTATCTTTACAAAATTTCCCGAAAAATTTCTGATTTGTGAAAATTACAAAAATGCCCTTAGTGGTAAAATTACCAAAATGCCCTTGATTCACAAAATGTCAAACTTTTCAACGGTTTTGCTAAAACTTCATTATTTTATAAATGTTCACAAACCCTAATTTGCAAACTATCAAAAATACCTTGATTTTGGAAAATTACAAAATTGCCCTTAATTTGCGAAAATTACCAAAATGACCCTGATTTTCAAATCTTTGCAAATATCACCATTTTGAAAGGTACAATTCTCGAAAAGAACCCTCAAAGTTTTACAACTTCTAAAATATCCCTGATTTGTTAACTTTTACAAATTTACCCCGGTTTGCGAAAAATTAAATAAATACCCACGAGGTCAAAAATTACCAAAATACCCCCGAATTTTAAAATTTTTCCAAATTACCCCGGGACTTTGAAATTACCAAAATACTTTTTGACGAAATCACCAAGGAACTTTTTCTTTTGAAAAAAAAATTATCACGAAAATGCCCCTGTAGGACAAAATTACGAAAATACCTCTGGGTAGTGGAAAAACAACAATGATGAAAATTACAACGTTTCTCTGAATGAACGAAAGTTCATACTTGTTTGATGGATGAATGAATGAATGGAAAGACGTGTGTTTGTATGAATACGAAAGAACCACTCCTAAATCCTTTTTCATAAAACTCCTTCGCAGTAAATAAAGTGGAAACAATGACTAATTCATAAAACTTTTTAATCGATCTCTCGACGTTAGAAAATGAGCTCTAGAGGGCGTGGGCGTCATGGACGAGGTAGAGGAAGAATGACTAGGTCGGAACCCGTTAGATCGGGTCAAGGATCGAGATAATAAAGTACCACGCCACCACCACCACCCCACCGTTGGTGTGTGAGAACAAGCTCGACGGGGAAGATGCTTGTGTGTCGCAGTCGTACTACGAGTTTTGGAATTGGTGGTGGTGCGGGGAAATTCGGGGAATCAAAAGTCTGTGCCTGAACGGCTTCGAGTAAATGGAGCCGAAATGTTTCGTGGAGTATCTGGTGTAGCACCCAGTACAGCTGAGTACTGGTTGGAAGCAACGGAGCGCATCATGGATGAGCTTGATCTGACCCCTGAGGAAAAGTTAAAGGGAATGGTGGCACTGTTACGCGATGAAGCGTATCAATGGTGGTTAACTGTGTGGGATGGTGCTACGGCTGAGGATCTGACATGGGAGTACGTTAAGGAAGCATACCAAAAGAAGTATGTGGGAACTAGGTACACTGATGAGCAAAGGAAAGCTTTTCTGGGGCTGGTCCAAGGAAACAAGCCGGTTGCAGAATATGAGGCTGAATTCCTGAGGTTGAGCCGGTACGCTCGAGGTGTCGTGGCAACTGAGCATGAGCACTGTGTCCGTTTTGAGGACGGGCTAAGGGATGATCTAAGATTATTGATAGCACCGCATCAGGAGCGGGAATTTTCTGCGTTAGTGGAAAAGGCTAAAGTGGCTGAAGGAATTAAGGATTGGATTCTGCAAAGCAGAACACTGATTGGAATAGGCCAGAAAGAGGTTTTGGATCGTCTGGATCATCTGGGAATAAGAGGTCTAGAGTTGATGGGCCGCGAAGTCAGCGAGCTGGATCAGAAGGGCGGTATCGACCTTGTGATGTGTGTGGAAAGAAGCATTTGGGAGAGTGTTAGAGGAAAACAGGAGGATGTTTTAAGTGTGGGTCCAAGGACCATGTGGTCAAGGAATGTCCTAAGAACTTAGATGAAAGTCGACTGGTAACTCAGAATGTTAGTCAGGCTGGTAGAGGTGGATAGCAGCCTCAGCAAGGTCGTGGACCGAACCATGGAGGAAATGGTTCGGGCCGTGGACGTGAAGCATCAAGAAGAGGTACTGAAGGTGCAGACGCGAGGCAACCAAGATTGGTTTATGCAGTTGGCCGTCGCGAGGAGGAAGATGTGCCAGATGTAACAACGGGTACGTTTCTTATTTCTGGAATACCCTTAATTGCTTTGCTTGTTATAGGGTTAGCTTATTATTCGTATTGCTAGTGAAGTGATGAAACCACGGATGTGAACTTAGAGAATGTGCCTAGAAAGTATGATAGTTCTTTAAGATTAGAGTGCGCAGCAATAGCGTAGTGGGGTGAGTTAGACCGTACGATTTTTCATTAGTAAGTAATTTCGAGGACGAAATTATTTTAAGGGGGTAGAACTGTAACATCCTGGAAAGGGCCTATGCATTTTCGGCTTAATTGTACGAAGTGACATGTTCTATGTACTAAGAATAAATTTTGAACATTTTTGGAAACTCGAAAATGTATGAAAGTGAAATGGAAATAAACATTTTTGGAAACCTGGAAATGCATGGACATGAACATTTTTGGAAACCTAGAAATGCATAGACATGAACATTTTTGGAAACTAGGAAATGTAAGGAAATGATTCAAAAATGGAAAGTGAACATTTCTGGAAACTTGGAAATGTAAGAAAATGGCAAGTTTACTGAGCCGATCGAAAATTTTAGGAAACTTAGAAATCACCTAGAAATGTCAAGTTTCAGAGTTTAAAATAGGAAATTAAGGCAAGGTGGCCTTAAAAGAAAAAGTTGGTGAAATTTGACACATAAACAGGCTTGGAAAAGTGGCCTGAAGATGCCACTTAGGGCCTATGGAAATGGCGCCATATGCAGGAGGAATGGGCCTGGGTTCGAGTCACTTGGGAAGCAAATAAAGAAGGTTTTATTTTTTGCTTCCGTAAATTTGAGGTGGATCGCATGTGTTTCTAGAAAAGGAGATGTTTTATTTTCATAAATATGTGATTAATAAGTGATAAATAAAGGATTTTTAATTGGATTATTTGAGAGATAAATGATGGATTAAATACTTTTATTTTAAATAAGGTGATAATTAAAAGATAATATTATCACATATGAGGAGTAGTGGCCAAGTAAGGGACTCTCCTATTGATAATTTCGGCTAAAGGAGGAAAATTAAAGCTATTTTCTCATCTTTTCTAAGCTCTGCCGAAAATTCCCTAGCAAATTCTCTCTGCCAAATTTTCTTCTTCTCTTTTCTTCTTCTTTTTCCTTCATTTGTCAAGCCGAAACTAAGTATTGGTTGGAACCTAGTCAATTGTTCACCAAAGCCATAGCCGAATCTTGGTTGTTGTGACAGAAGGGTGTTGACGATTTCATCCAAAAAGGTAAGATCAACTGATATTTTCAATCTTTCTTTTCTTTTACCGATAAATAGGAATCTAACACCTTTAGGATTCCATGGCCGAAATTTTGAAGGGTCTTTTGGGATTTGATTAGATCGACTACAAGGAGGAGAATTTCGGGATATAAAGATTCAAGGTAAGATATATGTGTATTCGGCCATAGGCCATACTTTATGTTTTTAACGATTAGATTAATCTAATATGAAGTCATAGGGATTTCGACAGGCATATAAGGCAAGGAATACTGTCGGGATTTGGAAATCATAAGGTAAGTGCATAGATCCAAACGGCCAAAGCTTATTTTTGATATTTAGAAGTATTTCCCATTATTTCAAAAGCCGAAAACTAACCTATGGAGTAATATAGTGTTTAGCCGAATTCACAAGGGAGGAATACCAAGATCCAGCATTTGATTCTTAAAATCAATTTGGCAACAAGGTAAGTAATACTAATCCTATTAGTATTTGGAATAATGGCCGAATGGTCTTTTAAATAGTAAGTGATTAATTTATGTAGGATTTGAGATCTAAATCTGTAAATCAGTTTTCTTCGGGATTTCAAGGACTTCATTGGCATTGAAATGGCAACCACATTTCAATTCAAGGGTTTTCTGTCTACAATTTACCTTGGCATCATGCAATGTCAACCAATCCATACCCAGAATAACGTCAAACTCATCAAATGGCAACAACATCAAATTAGCCAGAAAACAGTGACCATGAATCATCAAAGGACAATTCTTGCAAACCTTATCAACTAACACATATTTGCCTAAAGGGTTTGACACTTTAATCACAAATTCAGTAAGTTCAACAGGCAAACTTTTACTAGATACTAAATTCACACAAACATAGGAATGAGTAGATCCGGGATCAATCAATGCAATAACATTAGTATCATAAAGAGAGAATGTACCAATAATCACATCGGGAGATGACGCATTCTCACGGGCACGTATGGCATAAGCTCTAGCAGGTGCTCTCACTTCTGACCTCACAGCTGATTCTTTTGCTATACTTTTCTCGCTAGCTCCAGCTTACGGCATTTCTCGGTCTACCTCTCTGCTTTGCGATACCTAGTCTAACACTTTGATATTTTCCTTCTTCAAACTTCTCAGGGCAATCTTTAATATAGTGCTCTCGAGAACCACACTTAAAACAAGCACGGCTAACCATATAACACTCGCCGGGGTGTCGTCTACCACAATGCTGACATTCAGGTCTATTGGATCTAACATTACCCACACTTGCCATTGAAGTAGCTTGAGTTTTAGAACCCGAATATGATCTCCCACGGTCTCGGTGCGAATACCCAGCTGAAACAGTCAATCGATGATTCATATCTTTGGATTTCTTAGTCTGAGATTGGAATTACTTACTTATTTGCCTCTTTCTTGCATCTCTGGCTTCAATCATAGCTTTTCTCTTTTCTTTGTTCAGCTCTTCAGCTTTACAAGCTCGATCGACCAATACCACAAACTCTTTCAACTCTAAGATCCCAACTAGCAGTCGAATATCCTCGTTCAACCCATCTTCAAATCTCTTACACATAATGGCCTCGGTAGACACACATTCCTGGGCATATTTACTGAGTCTAACAAACTCTCTTTCATACTCTGCCACAGACATTCGGCCCTGCTTTAACTCGAGAAACTCTTTGCGTTTTTGATCAATGAACCGTTGGCTTATGTACTTCTTTCTGAATTCCTCTTGGAAGAAATCTCATGTAACCCTTTCTTTCGGAACCACAGATACCAGTGTCTTCCACCAGTGATATGTCAAGTCCCTTAATAAAGATATAGCACACTTTAAACATTCTTCGGGAGTACAAGAAAGTTCATCAAATACCCGAATAGAATTCTCAAGCCAAAACTCTGCTTTCTCGGGATCATCATCTATGTTAGCCCTGAATTCTTCAGCCCCTTGCTTTCGGATCTTGTCAACCAGAGGCTTAGTCAGTCTTATCATTTCTGTACCTTGAGGAACTACGGGAACCGGTTGAGGAATAGGAGGGGCTGGAGGAGGTTGAACATTCAGATTCGCTCGAACAAATTCTGTATACCAATTATTCATCATATGGAGGAAGGCTTCCCGAGCCCCATCTCCATGACTATGTGTTTCAAGTCTACTACCCACTGGCACGGTCCCTTGCGTGGGAGCCGGTGCATTACTTTCTACGTCATCAACTACAGCTCGGTCGGGATCCATTTACTATATAAAAACACAATTTAAATTGTCAGGAGTCGTCACACTATCACAGTATTTTTATGGCATGTATAGCTAGACTTTCACATACGCTATGTTAGTCCGAGAACCGACTAAACCATAGCTCTGATACCACTAAAATGTAACACCCCTTACCTGTGTCCGTCGCTAGGAGCAGATACGAGGCATTACCGGACATGATCCAAGCTATTGTACAAAATTTAAAATGTAAAATCCATATAAATTTAAAATGTTTCCCATACATAGTCGTCAATACCCATAAGCAAAATAACTCGTCAATACCCATAAGCAAAATAACCATTCGTTACATAAATAACTAAACAATTAAGCCTTCTATACATGCCATAATTTCCAAAATATTGTTTTCAAAATACCAAAAGAAGGCTGATAGTGTGGATGGATCTCCGACGATCACCGTATCCCGAGCTAGCTTGATGACACTATAGAACAAGGAAAAGAAAAGAGAGTAAGCATATAGCTTAGTAAGTAAGTATATAAATAATTAATAAATGGATTTAATATGTTTACAAAACAACACAATCAACCTACAATCAAATTCATTATTTATTCAAGTTTGGAGCAAGCTGTCTATTCGAGTCACAGTGACTAAATTATTTTTATCTTAAGCTACGAAACTCCAAATTAAGATCCGTAAATTTTCCCTAAAACTAGATTCACATATCTTCATACCGTAAAATTTCCAGAATTTTTGACTTAGCCAATTAGTACAGTTTATTCATTAAAATTTCCTCTATTTCACTGTTCATCTATTCTGACCACTTTTCACTACAAATCAATTTTCTCCTTGTGCAAAATTCAAATGATGTTATAATTTGTTTCATTTGAAACTAGATTCATTAAGGAATCTAAATATGTAAATTATGTCCCAAAAATATTTTTGTATAATTTTTAATGATTTTTCCAAGTCAGAACAGGGGATTTCGAAATCACTCTGAACTAGTCTCACAAAAATATAAATATCTCAAAATACAGAATTTCTTTGCATTCTCTATTTATTTCATATGAAAATAGACTCAATAATCTTTAATTTCATATCTCACTCAACTACTAATTCCATTTCTACCATTTTTGGTGATTTTTCAAAGTTACTCTACTGCTGCTGTCCAAAACTGTTTTATTTCTAAATTTCATTCTTTCATGTTTTCTTTATAGTAACTTTCATTAGAACACTTATTTCGTATCAATCTTACCAAATTTCGATCACATATCGAGCACATTGCTTATAAGTTTACACGCATATACTTGCACTTATTCATCACATAATCATATTCAATTACACTTAGTCGTTACATAGCCACATTGTATTTTCACTTAGTCAATTTCCAATTGAACACATCTGAATATTAACGGATACATCGGAATATTGCACATAGAGCCACACTTGTAGCCAAAGCTACTTCAAATCACTTATCACACATAGACTCATTCTCGAGTTATACACATTCGCGGGTCTGCTCACACAAGCTGTCGGTCATACGTAACTACTCGGTCTTTGCTCACACAAGTTGTCGGTGTCATCCGCAACACATGCGGGATTACCCGACCATCGGTAGAACTTATAAGACCAAAGACTGTTTCACATAATCACAATCTCGTGTCCGCTCACACAAGCCGCTTCGGTCATACGTAACTACTCGGTTGCTACTCACACAAGCCGCCGAGTATCCGTAACACATGCCGGATAACTCAGCCACCGTAGAACGTGACGGACCAAAGCACCGGATAACTTATTTCACTTAGATTTCACATAGGTTTCTAGTGAACATGTCACTCGTATCCATTTTTATTCCGAAGGTTCAACCGGAAAATTTCTCATTTGTCTATATTTTGTCAATTACATCAAATATTCAGCCACAATTCATACCATTTATCAAAATATGAAAACATAAGTAAAAACGATGCATTTATTTACATACAAACTTACCTCGATTGTAAAATATGACGAATTTGCAATTTAGTCGCAAACCTTTTCTTTTCCCCGATCAAGGCCAATTCCTCGTCTTTCTTGATCTATAATAACACATTTAACTCATTTAATACTCACATTATTCGGTTTAGTCTAAAAAATCACACCATGGAAAAATTACATTTTGCCCCTAAAGTTTCACATATTTACAATTTTGCCCCAATACTCGAAAAATTAAACTTCAGCCCTTATTCTTATGTTTTATAGCATGCTGATCATTTTTCCCTTCTATGGCAACATCAAATTCTTACTCTAACATACACTTATGAACATTAGGTATTTTTACCGATTATGTCATTTTACTAGTTTTCACTTAAAATCACTTAGCAAAAGTTCTTTAACATAATTTCAAGCTTCATATTCTACCATAAAACATCAAAATACATGCATTTCATCCATGGGTAAATTTTTAAACACAAACCCTAGCTCAAAATAATGGTAGAAATAGGTAAATCTTGTTACCAGGATTTCAAAAACGTAAAAATCATTAAAAACGGGGCTAGAACGAACTTACAATCGAGCTTGGAAGCTTGAAAAACCCTAGCTATGTCTTCCTTATGAGAATTTCGACCAAGGGGTTGAAGATGAGCAAAAATTGACTTTTAATTTTGTTTTTAATTCATTTTAATCACAAAATGACTAAAATGCCCTTAATTTAAAAATATTCTATTTCACCTATTTGATGTCCATTCCTTGTCCAACTAATTAACCAATGGTCTAGTTACCATTTAAGGACCTCCAATTTAAAATTTCATAGCAATTAGATACCTCTAGCTTCTAGAACTCAAGTTTTGCACTTTTTACAATTTAGTCCTTTTGACTAAATTGAGTGCCCAAACATCAAAAATTTTCGAACGAAATTTTCACGAAGTCATTCCGTAAAATTGTAGATCATAACAATATAAGAATATAAATTTTTTTTCATCGGATTTGTGGTCCCGAAACCACTATCCGACTAGGCCCAAAATCGGGCTGTTACAAATGCAGTTTATGTAACATCCCTAACCCGAATCCGTCGCTGGAATAAGGTTACGAAGCATTACCAAAATTTACAGATTAAATAAAAAGATATTTCAAACAATCAAAAAATGCAAACATTTCGTATCATATAGCATTCATGTCAAAAACCAATCAAAATCATACATATTGTCCCTTATACAAGCCCTTGAAGCCCAAAATACACATTAGAAACAAGTCAAGACTAAATCGGATATTCAAAGAATTTTTCGGAAATATTAAAATTTTTCAAAGCTGTAGGGGCCACATGGCCAAGAGACATGCCCGTGTCCTAGGCCGTGTGGACATTCGAAATAGGGACACACGACCGTGTCCCAACCCATATTCGTGCCCGTGTAACTCCCCGACTTGGGTTACACAGCCAAGCCATATGCCCGTTTGCTAGGCCTTGTGAGCATACTGGCTTGCACCCTTAAGAAGATACAAAGGACACACGGCCGTGTCACCTGGCTGTGTGTCACACACGGCTGAGACACACGCCCGTGTGGACAAAAATAGGTCATTTTCCAAGCCACATTTCTCACCCAATTCAGTACCATCCTAAACACAACAATTTGCATGTAACCAAGTCATAAATAAACATTCAAAACAAGTCAAAATCAAGTCTTAAACATGAAATATCACCACATACAACCTATATGCCCTTAGGCACCTCAAATGACAACTTAAAAACATATCAACCAAGTATCCAAACTTACCTAAATGACCAAATACATATATGCATATTCAAACCACATTTTACTTTCTTTCATTCTACCATATCAACACACATCAAATATGATAAGGCCACATATATATACATCAAAATATACCAAACACAAGCTATATAAGTAGCTAGCCTCAACAAAACATTTATATGCCAACAATGGCCAAATTAACTTATACATGCCATTATAACCGGAATTAATTAACCAAAAGTACCAAAAGAGCCGATAGATAGTGTGAAATAGCTCCGACAAACTTCCAACCTGAACGAGCTTCCGAATTACTATAAAACATAGAAAATAACACAGAGTAAGCATTTAAGCTTAGTAAGTTCGTATAACAAAGAAATTAACTTACCATTCAATCACATTTAAGGTAAGCATACAAAACGTATCCAAACCAATTTAGCCAAAAGTCTAAATACATATCCTCAACATGTTAGCCATGTAAAACACATATAATAGCCAATAAACATGGATGAACATAACTACTAAGCAAGTTTCATATACATGTATCATCCATTTCATGTTTCAATATATCATGTAATATTATTTCCATGTATTTCATGTATTTACCTGTAATAGTTCGTATCGGACTCATATTGGCTCATAACAGAACATTGCTTGTTGAACCATTTGGAATATTATTGGATACTCGGGTAGCACGTACGAGGTGTACTGAACTGAAATTCGTCAATTCATGTACATGTATGCTCATTAGAGCTATGAATCAGTATGCTTTCACGAGCTGTGAATCGGTAAGCTCATGCAAGCTGAGAATCGATAAGCTCTCACGAGTTGCAAATCGGTAAGCTCATACGAGTTGTGGTGTGTCCGCAACATGCAGGACCTCAACCAAATCGATAACTCTAATGACATGTCATTTGTACCCTATGAATTCCTAAGGTTCAATCGGGACTCGGTAATTTTCGGATATGCAATCGGTATTTATACATGGCAATTATACAAATCACATACATATAATTCAATTTAAAACATATAAATATATAATTTAATTACACGAACTTACCTCGATAAGTGTACGTAGATACTGAGGCAACTAATCCGATATTTTCTCTTTGCCTCGATCTAACTCTGTACGAGGTCTGACAGGATCTCCACGAATGAATTTAACTCATTTCAATATAATTTTCATTCAATTTAATCCAACATGGAATTTTGGCAAAATTATCATTTTGCCCTATACTTTTAATTTATTTGTAATTTAGTCCCTAGGTTAAAAAATGAATTTCATACAATTTAATCCTTACTCAAGCCTAGCTAATTTTTATACATATTAATAGCAGCCTATATGTTTCACAAAATTCACAAATTTTACTATAAATTTATCACCTTTTCAATTTAGCCACTAATTGATGTTTTCATCAAAATTCTCTTTACAAAAGTTGTTTATCTAACAACAACCATTCATTTTCCATCATCAAACTTCAAAAATCAAGTATGTTCATCAATAGCAAAACCCTAATACTTTAACAGTTTTGCAGATTAATATCTGGGTTAGCTAAATTAAGTTACAACGATCCCGGAAACATAGAAATCATCAAAAATAGGACAAAAATACATTCCTAATTAAGAAAAATAAGTTTGCCTAAATTTCAAGCTTTTATGGCTAAGTTTTTTTTTTTTTTTTATTTTGGTGGAAGATGATGATAATAGTTTGTTTTATTTTATTTTATTTATTATAACTTTAATCACTAATTTCTAAAATTAACCTTAATAATTCATTCAATTTCCAATGATGATTACTCATGCTTATCCACTAACAACTTTATGGCTAATTACTATATAAGGACCTCCAATTTAAAATTCTATAGCTATTTAATACATTTAGCTAATAGAACATGTCCTTTACGCAATTTAGTCATTTTTATCAAATTAAGCATGTAAACGGTAATATTTCTCAACAAAATTTTTATACGGTATTTCTATCATATTATAGACCATAAAATAATAACAATAATAAAATAAATTTTCTGACTTCGGATTTGTGGTCCTGAAATCACTGTTCCGATTTCACTAAAAACGGGCTATTACAGTTTATCCAAGTTAGGGATTTGCTACTAAACAATATCTCCACTACTGATTTGACTGGTAGAAGCAATGTTAGAGGTAGTGAACAACTTGGAGTAGTTCAAGACAAGAGATTCCAACCTAGGCCTCTTAGTAACCCATCTACGAATGGAGTCATTCAATCCTACAATTTTATTAGAATTCCTTTAAACTAAAATAAATAGATGGAAAAATCTAGTATTTCGTTCCCCATCAATAATCCAACTGACTCAGGATTTCAAAGCCAAAGGAATTCCTTTTCTTTAAGAACATAACCCACTTTCTCAAACGGAGAATTATGGAGATCTATAAGAAAATTTGAGGGGGCTTTAGCTAAAGCTTTCTCAGCCCCAAATAAATGGGCCAAGAGTAGGCTATTCTTCCTAAAAACGTTACCAAACGTAGATCTATTTCACTGGGCTAAATAATTCATGAAAGGGGAAATAGTGTCTAATAGAGAACAATTGTAGTTAGACAATAAACTATCAAGAGTGTGGCTAAATTCAGGATGATCAAACCACATTAATTGGAAATGGAAAGGCCCAGTTCATTTTTTTCAAGTATGATTGTTAAGACAAATAAGCAAAAGACAATGATCTGAGCGAACCCGAGGAGATGCGTAACCAAAACATTTGGGTACTGTAACCTCTAGTTAGGATTCGCAAAAGCATAATCGATTCTTTCTTGGATAAGATCAGAAAAATTACAGAGATTTGACCAAATGAATCTCGAGCCTTCATAATACTAACTTCCTCAATAATTTGTTCAACAATTTGGGGTGTATTGGGATCAACTTCCTCTTTCATTTCTTTCAAACTATCTGAAAGGAATTGTTGATAATCACCAAACTCACTCCCAATGAGTATTTCTTTATAAGAAACGATACGGCGAGGATTTGAGATCCCATGGTCTAGAACCTCAACTTTCTTGGTGCTTTAGAGGAGTTCCTTCTTTTCCTCAGTTGATAAATCGGCAGCAGGAGCAACGGAAGAATGAACGGTCGTCATGTTATCTTTTCTTACTACCAAACTATTAACTGCGCCTGAATTAACTTCTTACTAATTTTAAATCCTAACAAAAGACACCGCTGCGTGTTTGTGAGTGTGAAGTAGACACTCATAATACGATTATCCCCGATAGGTAAGACCTAACCTTCTTCAACTTTAGGTAATTGGTGGCATGTATTAATAGGATTTAAATTAACTAATTATTGTGGCATTAGGTTGGTAACCCTTGACCCTGTATGGGTTTTCAAATTTCAATATAGTCAAATCCATCCTACCTACCCACCCATTTCAGATAATCATCATGAAAACAGAAAAAAGTAAAGTCGTTCGTTAGATGACACGATACCATACCCCTTCTCTTTTCCCTCAGCTTTTTTCAAAATTCTATACAAAAACGTGATCCCATCCCATCCCATGATAATAATTTAATCAAAATTGGCCAACCCACCCCCATGGATCTAATTGATCATGCTTGGAATGGAACTTCACGTGCTAATCCTGCCTGGACCTCTTTCTCAACACATGCTCATGCTGCTTCTTTCTTCTCAATTCATAATGCTCTCGAATTTTATGCTGTTAAGGGAGAAATCTAAGGAAGGGTCTTGTTTATTTTCTTTAAAAATAAACTAGTTTCTAGAAACAATTTTTTTAATTTAATAATATTTGTGTATTAATATAAGTTTTTTGAAAAAAAAATTATCAAATAATATTTTAAAATTAAAAATTATAAACATTTTCGATGTTTTGCTTTTTTTAAAAATTGTATTTACACAAAAAATAATTTTGCTTTGACTTCTGCTCTTAAAAATCAATTCCAGATATGAATATATTATGTTCAACTTGTAAACAAATGGGATTGCTGGGTTCTTCTTAACCTTGGGATCTGAGATTGATTTAGGGATATTTTCACTTTTTGTCTTCTATTTCTATGCCTTATGTTCTTATTCTCTATCTTTTCCTCCATGAGCTAACTAATCACATTTTACCAAAAAAAAAAAAAAAAAATCAGTGTCTGCACTTTTGTGCTTTGATTTAATGCAATAAATTTTAAAAAATTTACAAATACAAATATAATGTAATTTTTAATATAAATATATGTTGAAGCATTTATAAAATAAAATAAAATCATTATATCGCATAAAAAATTTCAACAATCTTAATCTTTAACAATAATATCAATGTGTATATATAAAATGAGGTTTTACCGGAGATATTTTGGAAAGGAATATCAAAATTTAGGGAAAAAATAACTTAACAAAAATAAAATCATTTAAAAAATTATATATGTTTTTAAAATTAGTTTTTTTACTAAAAAACTCTTAAATCAAAATTAAAATTTAATTGTTTTTTTTAGTAATCACATCCCATCAAATTGAACCAAGGAACATATATTATGAATGGAAATTTGGATACTGAAATAGTCTAAATTACATGAAGCACATTAAATAATTCATAGATTTGAGAGGCTACTACCCCCAAAATAAAGCTATCCTTTAACACCTTGGATCTTCGATTCTGTCTCTATATGGAAGACTGTGAGCCCCAATTTCCATCCATTTTCTCTTTTTTTAAGGCTTTAATCACATTCATATACAAGATTCCTAAATATTGCTTCAAAGTTTAAAGCATATAATCAGAGGCAAAATCAAAAGTTTTTTGAGGTAGGTGGAAATTAAATTATATTTTTTTATGATGATAAAAATATAATTTTATTCTTTTAATAAATTTAAGAATTTTAAAGGGGACATTTCTATTTTAAGGAGGTAAGCCATTGAATTCGCCACTGCTTATAATCACATAACAGATAACAGATGAGTGTATTATAAATGAAAAAAAAAGTAAAATTAAATTTAAAAAATTAAAATTAAATATAAAAGGATTATCTAATACATAAATATTTCTCCATATTATTCTCTGTGTCTCCCTTTCTTTTGTTTTTTTCAATTTAAAATTTCTATAAATAATATATCTTCATTTCTCAATCAATAAATTGTAGTGTATAATCAAGAGAGTGCAAATCCCCCCTTTTTGACCTTATGAAAGCAGAATCTCTAAACAATATTCTTTCTAGAACTGAAGTTTCATGGGCGATAAACTATATATGTTTTTAACCTAATTTTCAAAAGAAGTTTTTTATACCTTATTTTTTATCCTTTATTTCTATATACTATAAGACAACTCTTATGCAAATGTGATCTAAATAATATTTTTTTAATAATATAAAAAAAAGTAGTGGATCTTTCTAAGTTTTCTTTGTACCCATCAGTGAAAAAAAAGTAGCACAAGATTAAATAAAACTATTTAATATTTCACTTTAATTCTGCCTTAAATCCTTGTACTTTTTAGACTTTTAAAATTTAATCCCTCTATTCTTAAATTTAAGAATTTAGTCATTTGACTTATTTAATTTAAAAATTAAAGACCAATTGATAACATTATTAACGGTTCTAGTTAAATTTAATTATGCTTCATTTTAATTATATTGTTTAAATTGGATCAATTTAAAGATAAAAAAATCGATTAACTAACGAATCAACCAATTGAATGGGATTAAAAACTTATTAAACCAAAATTTATAATTTTATAATAATTTATATATTTTGAAATTTTTTGATATAAAAGCTCTAGAAGTAAATAGATTTTTTTTTTTCTTTTTAAAGTGTATGGTTTACATTTTTGAAGTCGTGGTTGCTTATAAATGAATTTAGCGCGTAAAATCGGTGTGCGACATGGAAACTGCTTGGAATAGATGAGAGCAAAACGTCAAATATTGTTTGTTATCTTTTGAAAATGTCCTCGTAATCCGTACACTCGTGGCTTCTGCATTAAGAATGGGCAGGCAAGCAGGCAGGCAGGCGGACAAAGTCTTGGGGGGATTTCGAAATGCTCCGGTCCAAAAAAAAAGAAAAAAGTGTTTACTGTTTGCCATATAATTTCAGATAAATCATAAATTTGAATTTGTAAAAAACAAAAAAGAAGAAGTTCAAAGTTACTTTTATGACTTCAATATTCAATGTATTAATTCAACTAAACAATTAACAAGAAAAATTTGTTCCATTTAACGGGAAAGATAAATGTGCAGTAAATTTTAACTATATGTTTATTAATACAATTTCTATTCTTAATTTTAAAATTATTCTCTGTTATCTTTCACCAAAATTCTCTGATTTTTCACTTACAATTCTACGTATTTTAAGAATAGTTTTTTTATTTATAAGAATTATCAAATGACACAAAAGCTCTCTCGTAACATTTTTTTATGTTTTTAAAATTCTTTTAATTAAATTAATGTTAGGTTATTAAAATACAAAAAAAAATTACAAATGATTTAGTAAAGTGAAATTTTATTTATATTTAAGTTTTTCTTTGATATTTTTTTTATAAAAAATATTCAATTAACACTAAATTTGAATGGGATCAAATATAACTCAATTATAAGTTTTTATTATTAGGATAGATATGTTTGATCTCTTATGTACACATAAAATTAAAAATGATTGTAAACAACCGAAGTGATAAAAATATTTATATTTAAAATTTCAAGTTGATATTTTTTGATAAATAAATATTCAGTTGACAAATTGGAAAGAGAAGAGAATGAAATTGCAGACAAGATAATTAACCTTAGTAGGTTGCGGTTTATTGATAAGGATTATGTTTTGAGTTTTCTCAATGGTTGATATCTGAGTTGTAATTTCTTTTTTTCACAAAAAAAAAATATTGTAACTTCAATTGAATTATTGTGAAGTCATCTTCAAATCTACCTATTCAACTATTTATTTCACTAAGGCTTAATGATAATTTTGCTCATTAATATTTGCATGTTTTGTCAAAATAAGTCTAATTATATTTTTTAGTCTTTTTTTGGCCATCAACTTTTGTTTTTTTTTTTTTCAAGTTATTTTTTTTAACAGTTTTAATGAAAGTACCGTTAAAAAAGTTAATGAGAATGATATAGAATCTCATGTGTGAAATATTTTAATGAGATTAATTTATTACTTAGATAGCCTAATAAGATAATTGTACGTGGAAAATAATAAAATAAATAATACATTAAATTAAAAAATAAATATTAAATTAAAATAATAAATGTAATTATTTAAAAAAATAACTCAGTGGAAAAACTTCTCAATAAATAAACATGTGAAAGATTGAAACATTTTGAAAAAAAAAAAAGATTGAAACCTTGAAATTATTCATTAAATCTATTAGAAAATGTAGTTTGAAAAAGAAAAAAAAAGGTTAATGGCAAAAAAAGACTCAAAAATATAATTAGGGCCATTTTGACAAAATATAAAAATATTAATGACTAAATTTATCATTAAACCTTTAACTAATTTAAAACACAATTTTTATAATAAGAGTATTAAAAATAATTTTAAACCTAGATTAATTGCATCAGGTATCTTTAAATTACGGTTTAAATTTTAAAATATTATAATTAAATCATTAAAGGATCAGTATTACATTTTATCATATAAACTACTTGGATTTGATGTATTAAATTAACTTTTAATAATACTTTTTACTTTTGTAACATGTCAGATTACAAATTAATTTAAGTGTTTTTGAAAATGTTGAAATTTAAATTTAAATTTTAAACTGACGTGTAATGCCTACTCAAAGATTTTAATTAATATAATATTAATACTATTTTAAATGACTTAATCAAGATATTTTAAAAATTGGATGATAGTTTAAGGTATTGGAGGCAGTTCGAATTTGTCCATGTGCTTGAATCCCGAGAGCGTTCCGCTCAATCTCCCACCATTCGATGAGATAATTTGGATTTTCATTTTTCTCTTTCCCTTTTCCCGTTAAAAGAGAGTGTTTGACCTTAGCCACTATTTTCTGTTTTTAATTTAATAAAAAACTACATAGTAAATGAATGCATGATTTTATTGGGTAACTTTATTTAAATTTCCAAAGCATGGTGTTTATTTGATCAAAGAAAAACAATCCCAATTAAATTTACAAAACTTGTAGTGTACATAACATTAAAGAAGATTTTGAAAGCAATTAATACTAGAAAACAATATATAGGTGTAAACATAGGATTATTAATATGAACCCCACAAAATGAAACCCGTTATTACTCGTTTTGTGGTTACCCATTTTGGGATTAATTAGGTCTGGTCGAATTTAGTGGTACATTGATAATTTTTTTATAAGCTTATTTTTTTCTTTATTTAGGATAAGAATGAGTTATAATTTGACGGTTAACAAAAATAATTTTTTATTTTAAAAATCTTTTAAATTATTTTTTTGAAAAAAAATTAGTAATTTGATTTTTTATATAAAAATAAATTTTAAATAATACTAAATATTATTATATTGATAAAAAATTTATTTTTAAATTTTAAAAACATTTAAAAATATTAAATATTAAAATCAAACATTATAATTTTTAATATTATTAAACATATACATTAATTAGTATTAAATATAAATTTTTAGTAAAAAAAGAGTATTTAATCATATAGTAAATTAATATTTTTATGGTACAAAATATTGAAAAATCATGTTAATATTTTAATAATAAACGTATATATTCATATTAAGCATTTTTATAGTATAAAATATTAATATTTTAATAATATAAATGTGAATATTTGTTTAAATCCTATCCAATTTCATTTGTCTATTTTAATTTTAATGTTGCATTATCCATTCTCATATATAAATATATAAATTAAAATTAAAATTTAATTATATATTAATTATTATTGAATTTATATAAGATACTATTTATTATAAAATATCATCTTATTATCAAATAAATTTTCGTTCCCCAATATTTATTTTAGAAAATATCATCTTATTCTAATTTCCCAATATTTCTAAAACTATTAAGAAAATAAAAAATTCCCATTAGACTCTGGAAATACAGGAAAACGCCAAAAGAACAAAAAAAGAAGGGCAAAAATCTAGAAAATACCAAAAAAAAAATAAAAATTACCGGAAAGGATAGGGTTGAAAAAAAATGACCGGAAAGGGCAATTTCACCCAAAATCGCGTCCCACAAGCACAGTTTTGAAGCGGGCCTAAAGCGCGTCCGGGAGCGCTTTGGGCCTTTTCCCGGCAAATAAAGTGGCAGCAAGTGGGAAGAAAATGGCACCAAAATTAGGCACCAAAGTTGATGTGATGTGAAAATTGTTATGGGGTAATTGCAATATTGGTCCCTATTTGAATAGGTAATTTGTAAGATTGATCCCTAAACCTCAACTATAAATAGGCCTAACCATTTCTCATTTTCTTCATCCCACAATTTGCCATTCTCTACTTAAGGCATTGTTCTCTCTCCTATTTGTAAATTTTCACTTGTATTTTTGGAGTGAAATATATTTGTTAGTGCTCAAGACGAGGCAAAATTTGCCAAACCTCGTTAAAATTCGGTGTTCATTATTATTATTTTTTCATATCTTGTGAGTGTGATCGTAGTTATTTATTGTGCTATTAAATTACGATTGAGGATATTCTGCTAGGAAAGACGTGGTACTTAAGTGATCCTTGTGATCCACCTCTTTCCCGGGAATTGAACTTAGTGTGATTTTTAGTACAATAATTTTACTTTTTACACCGGTCCACTTGCAATGAGTGAACGTATTAATGCTTTGTTATTTACTACGATGGTGAAGTGCGTGACACCGAAAATGGTGTTGTTTTCTTATCGGAGAACACAACAGCGATTGAGTTTTAATCGAACGTCGATTTGGTAGAACTTCGCAAAAAGAATTAGGCGTAAAATATTCTGGAACAACGCTAATGAAAGTTCATCTATTAAGTATAGATTTTGCGCTTGGTTGATCCGGTGAGATATGACTCATTCGACATCAAAGGTCCTGGAGCCTTGAGGCAATGGTGGAGACTCATCTTGCCAGTGGTTCACCCTATATCGAGGTATATGTAGAATTTTCATCTCCAAGTGATCTGGCTGCGACCTCAACATCTAGTATCGTTCGAGGGGAATACACGACCCCAAGTCGACACTCTGTAAGTGGGAGGCAAAACACGTAAGTGCGGTGTGCGGTGGTAGTATGGAAAACATAACCCCGCACAACACTCGGCTGGTGGATGGGACATGCATATTCGCTCATTCGACGTCCTGATGACGTAAATACGTATTGGGGGCGCCATCAACTTCTAGTGGATGGCAATCCACATACGATTGGGATCGTTACGAAAGATGTTTAAGGAGGGATGATGTATTACCGACGACATCCATCAGTGAGGGGCCCTCGTTATTACCGACGACATGCACCAGTGAGGGCCCTTCGTTTGTTGCAGACATGGAGGATGGGGCGATGAATCCGATGTGGAGCCACCTCGGGAGCCGGGGCCCGATGGTGCGGTTGGATTATTTTCTCGAACCGAGCCCGCTCCAATTGTACCAAGACGTTGAGGCGGTTCGACGAAGAAGAAGAAGATCCGCTATTCGGGGCATACTCACCTCCAAATAGCAGACATGCATAATGTCGATCTATCTCAAGATGATGCATTGGAGTTTCTGAACTACCACACCGACGCGTGTGCGCCTGCACAAATTCTTTGTTGGATTCGGATCAATTAGAAGTTGGTAACCGCTTTTCAACAAGAATACTTTTCTTCTTTGTATTAAAACAATACAACATCGAGAAATGTGGTTAACTACACTATGGTTAAATCAAAGCTCGATAGGTACGAGGTAAAGTGTGCAGTGCAAGACGGCACATGTTCATGGAAAATTATGATGTCGTTGAGGAAAAGGACAGGGCTGTGGGAGGTGAAAAAGTACAAAGGTCCGCATACATGTCTTACCGATACAGACTGCAGAGATGTGTTCAATGATTTCGAATAACATTAATATTATGTGATGTTGCATTATTTAACGTACTTCATTGACAGGTGTAACAGAAGATCATCCGAGGATGGATTCAGACATGTTGGCTGATTTAATAATCCCGACGGTGAAGGCCGATCCCGAACTACGATCTGCGGCCTTAATTGGCAATATTCGTAGCCAAATGGGGTACACGCCTCTTACGAAAAGGCTTGGATAGCCAAGCGTATATGCGTTGGAAAAATTGCACGGTCGGTGGGGCGTTTCATATAATGAAGTGTGGCGCAAGGTGTGTCGTGTCTTTGGAGAGGTATGTCCCAGCAAAGACAACAGACCTTGAAACGGAACCGGCGTATTACAACGATCGCGCTCGCTCCGTGGATGCGCAGCGTTGTTCAAGCGTCCTTACGGACATTTAAGCAATGCCGAGATGCTTTTACATATTGCAAGCCATTGGTACAAATTGACGGTACCTTCATGTATGGTAGATATACGCGATCGGCTATTGCTAGCCGTGGCACAAAGACGGCCGTGGGGAGAATCCTTCCGATTGCGTTCGCAATAACACCGGGAATCACCGATGATTGGGACTTCTTCCTATCCGAGTTAAGGAGGCATGTTTGCCCCCAACCTGACATATGCGTTATATCGGATCGGGGCCCTGGAATACTTGCGGCAATAGAACGCCAGGGAAGCATGTGGCATCACACACACCATCGATATTGCCTGAGGCATGTCGCATATTCAAGGAGGCCATGTATGGAGCCAGAAGGTCTTGCAACAAATTAATCGTGGGAAGGCACGTGCGAACACCATGCACACAGTATGTCATGATCGCGACAGCCTATGGTTTCGTGTCACGGAGTTTGACAGACCCAACCAAGGTATTGTTGGCGGGCATTATCGTGTACACTTAACAAATAGGACATGCGACTGTGGGATATTTGATGCACTTCGTTACCAATGTGCTCATGTACTTGCGGCTTGTCAGAATCTCCGTATTGATCCCATGAGCTATGTCGACGAAGTGTACAAATTAGAAAACATGTACAAATTAGAAAACATGTACAACGTATGGAGACACGTATTCCCACCAGTCCCAGATGAACGTAAGTGGCCATCGGTATCGCGTGCACCGTATAAGTCGCTGCTTGGATAGAGAATTGAGGCGCAAACCAAAAGGTCGACCTTCCTCGACTAGAATACGCAACAATATGGATATCCGAGAACCAACCAACCAAAGTCGGCGGTGCGGATGGTGTAGGAACCCGGGCCATACATCTCGCTCGTGTCCAAATCGGAATAGTTGACCGTGTTATTAGCTTGTTTGTCTCTTGCTGGCTATGTAATTTCTGTTTTTTTTGGAGTACAACGGTTAACTTTTGTACAATAATTCAAATTTATTAACTAAATTATATTGTAAAAAAAACTAAATTATCAAAGAACACTTCTTATTTTAGTGAAGAGGACTAAATTAAAAAAATAGAAAATAGAAAATAATTTTTTATTTTATTAAAAAATTCAAATTATATTACATACAAAAAAAAAATACACAACTTTTGATATTAAAATTAAATTACAAACACAAATAAAAAAACAACTTTTTTTATTCAAAAAATAAAAAAATTAAATTACAAAAGAAATAACATTGAACTCAATTTTATTAAATATAAAAAAATTATATTGCAAAAAACTAAATTATCAAAGAACACTTCTTATTTTAGTGAAAAGGACTAAATTAAAAAAATAAAAAATAGAAAATAATTTTTTATTTTATTAAAAAATTCAAATTATATTACATACAAAAAAAATACACAACTTTTGATATTAAAATTAAATTACAAACACAAATAAAAAAACAACTTTTTTTATTCAAAAAATAAAAAAATTAAATTACAATTTAAAAAATAAAAAAGCCCATCCTAATCAATGTTGATGCCGGTGGGAACCCGGTTACCTGATCGGGTGGTGGCGGTTACTGTACGCTGGATTCCTCCTTCTTCTTCAGCTTCCGTGGGTCGTCGTGGAACCTCAGGCGGGGAATCGGGTTCCTCCGGCAGTGGGTCTGGTTCTAGGTGTTGCGATGATGACCCACCTTGATAAAATAATGACCCCGGAGGTGTTTGCATAAACCACGGCGGGGGTGACTGCATCCCGTACGGTGAAGGAGCCTGGTAGAAACTACTGCTCCCCGACGGCACCTCATGTAATCCCACACCCGGTCGGCCTCACGATCGGATCGGTGGCAACGGGAGTTGTCGAAACGGACTCGAACTCGCCATGCATTCCAACTGGGGTGGGACAAGGAAAAGGAAACATATATGGGTTAGGAGGATACATATAAGCGGGCGTGGTACGCACCGCATAAATCGTGGATGCTTTGTGATGTCGGTGTTGTCACCGAACGGATGGGCCCGGTGGATCGTAGTAGGCACCGTTGATGGGCCCGGTTGATCGTGGCGCGCCGTTGATGGGCCCGTGGATCGTGTACGCGCACTTGGGCCCGGTTCATCACCCATTCTCCTTGGATGTAAAGGGCCCCGACGTTCCTTCTTCGCCGCGAATTAGCCGCCGCCTCTCTTCATCCGACAACGATCACGACTTGCCATGGATTCTAAACCATGGCATGTACTCCGCGACGCACGCCAACTCGAACTATGATCGGTTCCTGGTTAGGTAAAAAGTCATACCGCTTCTCCCACGCCTCGATATGTTCGACCAAAATCTTGGCCAATCCGTGTCTTCTGCCGCCAGTAAGTCCACTTTGTGCTCATCATCGAGCACCTTAGGAGGCACAAGAATCGGTTGCCGGCATCCAAATTGCCGCAGAACCCGATCTGACTGGTGCATCTCCACGGTTGAGTAGGTGATTAGCGGGACCTTAACGTGCCAACTGTTCGGATTTTGGAGATACTCCTCCGGAATTACTGCCCGAATTTCGGGATCCTCGTACGGTGTCCATTGAAACTATATTAACATTACCAACTTATTAGTTATATACATAATATTAGACACTACCTACGAAAATACTAAATTATAATAACGAAATTCGACACTTACTTGTGATTCCGACCTTTGGTCCAACAGGAGCCGTATATCCTCAAGCGAGTTAGGTATTCCAACATGACTGCTCCTCGGATGGTTCCACCTAATTAAATAAACTTTTAGCATACAATTATACTATAAATATACGACATAATTGTAAAATATAATATTAAATTTACCTCGTTATCAGTGGGAATGAATATGGCTGGTCGAGTCGAGGACGTAAAAATGGAAATCGAAACCATGCCCATGATCGCAGTAGTGATAGGCAACCTCCGATTTTTTGTTTACTCGGCAGTTGCCGCCCGCACATCTCCCAGATATAACTCGATAATAGCACGGCAGACTTCCCCAACTCAATTCACCGGGCTCTCAAGTCAACAAGTTTCGAGAGCCATCTCGGTGGACGAGGTTTCTAGAGAGGTCCGGCATCGATAGCCTCCAATTATTTGAAGAATGTATGCTCGAGCATACCGTATTCTTTCTACTTGGTCGAATCCTCGTTCGGCTCGGGAATGTGTCTCGTAACCACGCCATATCGATCCGAGCTCCTCAAATTCTATCGAATGGCACCCGAAGCTCGTAGCATACGGCCATCCAATCGAGAGATACGGGACCGGTGACTACCGCCCGCCCACCGGTAATCCCAATCAGAATCGCACATCTTCTAAGGTGATGGTACACTCTCGCATGTGGCAAATGGAAAGTGTGCGTCTCCTGCCTCCACCTCTCTATCAACGCTACCGATCAAAGCGCGCTCCCAACTTGAACCCCTACTATCGTGGTCACGTGCCAAAACCCGCTTCCCGCAGTAATTTCTCGATCAATAGCGATGGGGACCGGGCATGTTGCGAATATAACATTCCAACACCCGATCTACAGATCGTTTAAAAAATTATAAAATTATAAAATTCTAAATTAATTAAAATTGCATAATTAAAAATTTAATAATATTGAAAAATTAACATTCAAACTTACCATTTTCTTTTCTTTGACGGCAATGTGGTTCTCGTCTGGCGACATAAGTCCCCGACCATTGTACTCGATAAAGAATTTAAAAATTTTCTAACAAAATAGATATATTAAAAAAAATTATAAAGGGCTTTTTATAAATAGTAAATGACTATTTTGAAATTTGAGCGTAAATTTGAAGGACTTTGAGAGAAACTTGAGAGAAAATTGAGAGCAAATTGAGAGAAAATTGAGAGAAATATGAGAAAGGATTGAATTGTGAAAAAATGAAGGGTTGGGGTATTTATAGGTTTTTCGATGAGTTACAGCGCTAAAGCGCTCCCAGGACGCCGCTTGCTTTAAGTCGCTTTCCCAAAAAACGCTACCGACGAGGACGCAATTTTGGGGGAAATTACCCTTTCCGATCATTTTTTTTTCAACCCTATCCTTTCCGGTAATTTTTATTTTTTTTTAGCATTTTCTAGATTTTTGCCCAAAAAAAAAGCTCTCGGTTAAAGCTTCAAAATATTCACTTTACCAAAAGTAAAATAATAAAACATTAAAAAAAGTTAAACGCGTAATAAACCCGCCCAATCCCGCTTTCTCGGTTTATTTCATCTTTCTCTTTTCAAAGAAAAAAAAAAAAAAAAAAATCTAAACCGGCTACAACATCTTTCAAAGTTCAAACTTCCTTATTATTATTTTTTAATGCAATGACTCTCCGTTACCGTCCCGGCAGCCAGTCGGGCCCACCACGAACGGCGCGTGAAGATGAACCTTACAACATAATCCCCGTCCACAACCTACTTGCCGACCACCCTTCCCTCCGTTTCCCAGAAGTACGCGCCGTCGCCGCCGCTCTACGCGCCGTCGGAGATCTGCGCAGGCCTCCTTATGCTCAATGGCAACCTTCCATGGATCTCCTGGATTGGCTTGCTCTCTTCTTCGGTTTCCAACACGACAACGTCAGGAACCAGAGGGAACACCTTGTGCTCCACTTGGCTAACGCTCAGATGCGCCTGACTCCTCCGCCGGACAACATCGACACCCTCGACCCTAGCGTCCTCCGTAGGTTTCGCCGTAAGCTTCTCAAAAACTACACTAGCTGGTGCTCTTATTTAGGCAAAAAGTCCAACATATGGATCTCTGACAGCAGCCGCTCTAACTCTGACCACCGGCGGGAGTTACTGTACGTGGGACTATATTTGTTGATTTGGGGCGAATCTGCTAATCTTCGTTTCATGCCTGAATGCATCTGCTACATCTTCCACCACATGGCCATGGAGTTAAACAAGATTCTCGAAGATTACATCGACGAAAATACTGGTCAGCCTGTTATGCCGTCGATATCCGGAGAAAACGCGTTTCTGAACTGTGTGGTGAAACCCATATACGAGACTGTAAAGGCTGAAGTGGAGAGCAGCAAGAACGGAACAGCTCCGCATACTGCTTGGAGGAATTATGATGATTTGAATGAGTATTTTTGGAGTAAGAGGTGTTTTCAGAAACTCAAGTGGCCGATTGATGTGGACAGTAATTTTTTCGTTACTTCCAGTAAGAGTAAACATATCGGGAAAACTGGGTTCGTTGAGCAAAGGTCGTTTTGGAATCTTTACAGGAGTTTTGATAGGCTTTGGGTGATGCTGTTTTTGTTTCTTCAGGCAGCTATTATTGTGGCTTGGGAAGAGAAGGAGTATCCGTGGCAAGCATTATCAATTAGAAATTGTCGGGTTAAGATTTTGACATTGTTTATTACTTGGAGTGGGATGAGGTTTTTGCAGGCTTTATTAGATGCAGGGATGCAGTATAGCCGTGTAACGAGAGAAACCTTGGGTCTCGGCATTAGGATGGTGTTAAAGGTGGTGATTGCTGCTGCATGGATAGTGATTTTTGCAGTTTGTTATGGAAGGATCTGGCAGAATAACCATGGTAGAAATTGGACAGCTGAGGCTGATAGGAGGGTGCGCCTCTTTTTACAAATAGCCTTTGCTTATGTGTTACCTGAGTTATTGGCATTGGCTTTGTTTGTGATTCCTTGGATTAGGAACTTTATTGAGCAGACAAATTGGAAGATCTTTTACCTGTTGTCTTGGTGGTTTCAGAGTAGGAGCTTTGTTGGTCGGGGATTGAGGGAAGGGCTAGTTGATAATGTTAAATATACTCTGTTCTGGGCACTGGTTTTGGTTACGAAATTTGCATTTAGTTATTTCTTACAGATCAAACCAATGATTAGACCTACGAAACAAATGTTGGATCTTAAGGATGTGCCCTATGAATGGCACGAGATTTTCGGTGGAAGTAACAGATTTGCTGTCGGTTTGTTGTGGCTGCCTGTGGTGTTCATTTACTTGATGGATATTCAGATTTGGTATTCAATCTATTCTGCCTTTGTGGGAGCAGGAGTGGGGTTATTCCTGCACTTGGGTGAGATTAGGAACATTCAACAGTTGAAGCTGAGGTTTCAGTTCTTTGCCAGTGCAATTCAGTTCAATCTGATGCCTGAAGAGCAGTTATTGAATGCCAGAGGAACATTTAGGAGCAAGTTTAATGATGCTATTCACCGGTTGAAGCTGAGATATGGGCTCGGGCGTCCTTTTAGGAAGCTTGAATCAAACCAGGTTGAGGCTCACAAGTTTGCTCTGATATGGAATGAGATAATTACCATTTTCAGGGAAGAAGATATCATCTCTGATCGAGAAGTTGAGCTGCTAGAGTTGCCCCAGAATTCTTGGAATGTGAGTGTTATTCGCTGGCCATGTTTGTTGCTATGTAATGAGCTGTTGCTTGCTCTCAGCCAGGCAAAAGAGTTGGTTGATGCTCCTGATAAGTGGCTTTGGTATAAAATATGCAAGAGTGAGTATAGACGTTGTGCCGTGATTGAAGCATATGACAGTATCAAGCACATGATGCTTGAAATTCTCAATGGCCAGTCTGAAGAGCATTCCATTCTCACTGTTCTGTTTCAAGAAATTGATCATTCTATCGAGATCAAGAATTTCACCAAGACATTCAGAATGACTGCACTACCCCAGCTTCATATGAAGTTGATAAAACTTGTTGATATTTTGACTAAGCCCAAGAAGGATGTGAATCAGGTGGTTAATGCTTTGCAGGCCCTTTATGAGATTGCTGTCCGTGATTTTTTCAAAGACAAAAGGACCAATAAACAGCTGAGGGAGGATGGATTGGCTCCTTGTGACCCTGCTGCCATGGCTGGATTGCTGTTTGAAAATGCTGTTAAGTTGCCTGACCCCAGTGATGAGAAGTTCTATAGGCAAGTTAGGCGCTTGCATACAATTCTTACCTCCAGGGATTCTATGCAGAATATTCCTGTTAATCTTGAGGCTAGACGAAGAATTGCGTTCTTTAGCAACTCGCTCTTTATGAATATGCCTCATGCACCCCAAGTAGAGAAGATGATGGCGTTTAGTGTCCTTACACCTTACTACAACGAAGAAGTGCTCTATAGCAGAGAACAACTCCGAACTGAGAATGAAGATGGGATTTCGATCCTATATTACTTGCAGACCATATATGATGATGAGTGGAAAAATTTCATGGAAAGAATGCGACGAGAGGGAATGGTAAAGGATGATGAGATATGGACAACCAAGATGAGAGATTTGAGGCTCTGGGCATCATACAGAGGCCAGACACTTTCACGCACTGTCAGAGGAATGATGTACTATTATAGAGCTCTGAAGATGCTGGCTTTCCTTGATTCTGCATCAGAGATGGATATTAGAGAAGGGGCACGAGAACTTGGTTCTATGCAGAGAGATGATGGTTTGGACAGTTTCGGCTCTGAAAGGTCACCTTCTTCCAGAAGTTTAAGCAGAGCAAATAGTTCTCTGGGTCTGCTATTCAAAGGCCACGAGCAAGGCACGTGTATGATGAAATACACATATGTGGTTGCTTGCCAGATTTATGGGGCTCAGAAGGCCAAAAAGGATCCGCATGCTGAGGAAATCCTGTATCTGATGAAACAGCATGAAGCTCTTCGAGTAGCCTATGTTGATGAGGTTTCAACTGGGAGGGATGAGAAGAAGTATTACTCTGTTCTTGTGAAGTATGATCAGCAATTACAGAAGGACGTGGAGATCTATCGTGTCAAATTGCCTGGTCCGTTGAAGCTTGGAGAGGGCAAGCCAGAAAATCAAAATCATGCCCTTATCTTCACCCGTGGTGATGCTGTTCAAACTATTGATATGAACCAAGACAACTATTTTGAAGAGGCATTGAAAATACGCAATCTCTTGGAGGAATACAGACAGTACTATGGTATACGAAAGCCGACTATCTTAGGAGTCAGGGAACACATTTTTACTGGTTCTGTTTCATCACTTGCTTGGTTTATGTCAGCTCAAGAAACAAGTTTTGTTACTTTGGGACAACGTGTCTTGGCAAATCCTTTGAAAATTCGAATGCATTATGGCCATCCAGATGTCTTTGACAGGTTTTGGTTTCTGAGTCGGGGTGGGATCAGTAAAGCTTCCAGAGTGATTAATATTAGCGAGGATATTTTTGCTGGCTTTAATTGTACTTTGCGAGGAGGCAATGTCACACATCATGAATACATCCAGGTTGGCAAAGGAAGGGATGTTGGGTTGAATCAAATATCTATGTTTGAAGCCAAGGTTGCTAGTGGGAATGGCGAGCAAGTTCTCAGCAGAGATGTCTATCGGCTGGGTCATAGACTGGACTTCTTCAGGATGTTGTCATTCTTTTATACGACTGTGGGGTTCTTTTTCAATACGATGATGGTCATTCTTACTGTATATGCTTTTCTTTGGGGCAGACTTTACCTGGCTCTTAGTGGTGTTGAGAATGCTGCGCTGTCTAGCAGCAGTGACAACAATAGAGCACTTGGTGCCATCTTAAATCAGCAGTTCATCATCCAACTTGGTCTCTTCACTGCTCTTCCAATGATAGTGGAGAATTCCCTTGAGCATGGATTCCTTCAAGCTATCTGGGATTTCATAACAATGCAGCTTCAGCTTTCATCTGTTTTCTACACCTTCTCCATGGGAACCCGAACTCATTACTTTGGCCGGACTGTCCTTCATGGTGGTGCAAAGTATCGGGCGACTGGCCGTGGTTTTGTTGTTCAGCACAAGAGTTTTGCAGAAAATTATAGACTGTATGCACGTAGCCATTTTGTAAAGGCTATTGAGCTTGGTCTCATACTTACAGTTTATGCATCTCACAGCCCTGTAGCTAAGGACACATTTGTTTACATAGCTTTGACTATCTCAAGTTGGTTTCTGGTCCTATCATGGATTATGGCCCCTTTTGTATTCAATCCTTCTGGTTTTGATTGGTTGAAGACTGTTTATGACTTTGATGAATTTATGAACTGGATTTGGTACCGTGGTGGTGTGTTTACAAAGGCTGAACAAAGCTGGGAAAGGTGGTGGTATGAGGAGCAGGATCATCTAAGGACAACTGGCCTCTGGGGAAAGCTACTGGAGATAATTTTAGACCTTCGATTTTTCTTTTTCCAGTATGGGATTGTGTACCAGTTGGGTATTGCTAATCACAGTACCAGTATTGCTGTATACTTGCTTTCTTGGATCTACATTTTTGTGGCATTTGGACTTTATCTGGTAATCTCATATGCTCGGGACAAATATGCAGCTAAGGAGCATATATATTTCCGGATGGTTCAGTTCCTGGTCATCATTCTTGGAATACTAGTTATTATTGCACTGCTTGAGTTTACAGCCTTTAATTTTGTTGACATTTTCACCAGTTTATTGGCTTTTATTCCCACTGGCTGGGGACTTATATCAATCGCTCAAGCACTTAGACCATTCCTGCAGTCTACCAGACTTTGGGAATCTGTGGTTTCTGTAGCTCGGCTGTATGATATAATGTTTGGAGTTCTTGTTATGGTCCCTCTGGCATTTTTGTCGTGGATGCCTGGATTTCAGTCAATGCAGACAAGGATCTTATTTAATGAAGCATTTAGCAGGGGCCTGCGAATTTTCCAGATTGTTACTGGGAAAAAATCAAGTGACTCATAGGTTGAGGTAATTTACCAGCAATTGTCTGTTTTATAGTGTCTTTTGCCAGAGATATTTTAGAATGATCTGGTGGCTGATTATTTATTTATTTAGTAGTTTAAATGCTATTGGGCAATTTGGCTAGCAAGTATAGTTATACTTTAGCATAATGCTGTTTGGTTAGGTTCACTAACGTTTCGCTTTTCTTTCTTGAGTTTTTATTGTTCATTTCATAAATGAGAAAAGACTGCGGTTTTTTTTCTCTTCATATTTGTGGCTTCTTTGTTTATAAACGTCTTTAAAACTCTGAATTCCATTCAATTGTCTCTTTCTGCTTTGGTGCTAATTTTCTGTATTATAATGATACTAGATGCAATGGGTTTTATTGTTTTCTTTTTCCAGCATTGATTCTGTTTATGGACTATTAACTTTTTATGCGTTTGCTATTGCATAGGCCATCCCCTTTTTTTTCCACTTTCTTTCTTCTTTCCATGTTTGGTCTTAGTGGTTCCTATTCATCTCATAGTTTCTTTTATTGGAATAAGTTGGGGCTAGGTTGGTTCATGCTGCATCCTAAGCTCTGTTGCGTTTTGTTTTGAATTTGACTTATTATGTAGTAGGCTGCAGATGATGGTTATACTTCATTAGGTCATGGAAACGGAGGGTGAGAGGTTTATGGAGTTTTTGTCTCTTTCTTGCCATGAATGTAAAATTTTTATAGTGTTTTGCTGTTAATACCTTTGCTGTCTACTGGAAATATTTATCTTTTGTTTAATCATGGTTCATGGCCATGCATCGCCTTTCCATAAGACCCCTCAAGACTGAAATCTCAATAATATGCCTTGCCTTTAGGTTTGTCCTGTTTAGGGTCCACTATCTTCTATTCAAGTTCTTACTTGATGGCTACCTGAGAACTAATCTGTGTCAACTCCAAGATTGTCCATATGCCCTGAATAATTTCAGTCCGAAAATTCAAGTAGGATTTATCTATAATACATTTGTATGCTACAGTTGTGGTGTGCATTCCATTTCGATAGGTACATTTTGTCCTTAAAGGCTTTGTTTTGGCAGTCAGTCAATCCATGTTTTTATCTATCTGTTGAAGTTCAGAGTTTAAAACTCGTGACAAGCTTGAGATGTAACGATCCTCCTCCAATCATTCTCAAGTCAGTGTAACTGGAAACATACATAAAACCACGTGCAACCTGTCCTGTATGTTGTCTTATCATATTAAGTTTCTACTCTGTTATGACAATTGAAAAGTAGCTATCTCCTATCAGGCAAATGGTACTTGGTAAAGTTCTTGCAGTTTTTCCAGTTCATTCCAGACTAAGGAATTTACCCTTGAAACCTAATTTCTAGGCAACTTGTCCTAGAATGTGGAATTACCTTAGTTTTCTGATCTAAATATTGTTAAACTTTAAATCATGCAATAGAAAAGTCTAAAAACCAGACAAACTGTTTATCATTGGTGTCCTTTCAGGCCTTGATGTAGAATGTCATCTACTATCTTCCAAGTTTCATGGGACATGGCTGATTAATGGCATGATGGTTGACCTGCTAAAAAAAAGTAGCTTAAGAAGAAATTTGTATGACTTGGTAGTCGGGGGTTTTGGGGTTTTGGCATGCAACTTGGGTGCTTGCTGAAGCTGTCACCATGCTGTGTCCTTTATAGACATGCAAGCCTGCAGCAAACTAGGCCATTTGTTCAAACTTCGAAATGCTTGTTAATGATTTTCTTGGAACATTTTAACTAAACAGAGAATACCAAGTGATGTCATGGATTGCTCAGTTTCTTGGCATTATCTTTTGCAGGTTGGTATTATTCATCATGAGAGACTATCTGGAAATGAGTTGATTAGGTAGATTAAAGTGCTTGGTTCTATGGAGATTCTTGTAAGACAGAAAATGTAGCTGCCAGGGCATTAGTTTGATTTTGGACTTAGCGGCTGGGGAGGATATTGCCTTCATGTTTTGATATATTGTTCTTAATGGCTAGCTTCAGCTTTGTTTACTTAAATTACGTGCTTTTTTTTTTTTTTTTTTTTTTTATAACTTTCCCAGGTTTCCAGAGGTACTGATGCTCTTTATGCGGTGTTGTTGATAGCGAGTATAGCTTTGTATTGTATTCTATAGATTGTTGAGAGATGGTACTATATTTGTTATTCTTTTGTCTGAAATACATCATTTGTTCACTCACTACCTGTCTTTAATTTTTATTTTTTTTTAACAAAATGATAAAAAAGTATGTCCTTTGGTCTTGAAACTATTTTAGCCCGCATTTCAGCAATTAAGCCGCCTACTCCCATGATGTCGATGACTTTTCCTAGGACCAACACTATAAATTCTCCACAAAATCTGCAAATGAAGCTATTGATGATTACCAGGTTGATGAAGGTGATAGGAGATGGCAGTGGATATGGTGATTTGGTCTCCCTCAAGGCTCAGAGAATCTGATTTTTCTATGGCGTGTTTGTAAACACACACTGCTTACTAATGAAGAGCGTTTGTGGAATCCGAGTTGGCTGATATGCGGGGATGCAATTGAATTGAGGGCATCAACCATGTGCTTCGCAGTTGATTTATCTGGATGAGGACTATTAAAGCTGACAAGTTGGTGGAATTTATAAGGTTGGAGGTCAAAGAATGGTTTCTTGCAAAGCTTGCTAATGAAAGTGAGGATTGGGATATACGTTTCGGAATAATAATAAGATGGTTTTTTTGTTTTTTTTTTTTTTTTGTACCGATTTATTAAGACAAAAGATTTTGATGGGGGAAGGATGGTGAGGGACACTGGCTACTGGTCGGCTGACTCCCACCAACGCTGATTGCACCAAGATCAACACTGATGGTGCTCATGACCAAGATCACTACGGTTAATGATGCGGAATTGTGGGGGTGCTCATCATAGGCTCCATTTAGCTTGATCAGTTGGTATACAACATGTTATTCTTGAAATGGATAGCTTCATGACTATTAGTATCTTATGCAATAAATAGGATGGTCTGTTGCCCAGTTCTATGGTCTGATCAATTTAGGAAATGCTCCAAAGAGGATGAAAAGTACGTATTTTGCATATGCGTATCAAGAAGGGAATAGATATGCTGCTCTAATCGCGGCTATTTTACTCAAATGACCTAAAAAAATAATTAATTATGTAAATATTTAGATTAAAAAATAATTAGCTAAATAACTTGAAATAAATAGTAAATTTGAGTTGAGTAGTAAATGAGCACCGGATAAATTTTTGACACAACCATTGCCTAATGATTGTGTCAAGTGGTTAAAAAATGATTTTTTAGGTGCTGGGACTGACCAGCACTTTATATTTTTTTGACCCATTATCATACTAGCATAGGTTTATACAGTATTCGAAAAACAAATTTGAGGTGCTGACACAGCAATGGCTGACACCCTTATATTAAATTAAAAAAAAATTCTTTTGGGTGCTAGGACATTAATGGTCGACATCTTTGTATCTGATTAAAAAAAAATTGGGGTGCTGGAACAATAATGACTGACACCCTTGTACCGGATTTAAAAAAAAATTGGGGTGCTGGGACACTGATGGCCGACACCCCTTTACCAGATTTAAAAAAAAAATTAGGGTGCTAGGACACTGATGGTCGACACTCTAGTACCAGATTTTTTAGAAAAAAATTGGGTGTTGGGGCACTGATGACCAACACCCTTGTACCAAATTTAAAAAAAAAAAATTGGGTGCTAGGACACTGATTGCCGGCACCCCCTTAGTCTATATATATAGAAGCTCTTTGGGTTGTGGTATTGTAATTGGATGAGAAAAAAATTGTTGAGATTACCATCAAATAAGAGTGTTTGAGTGTCTACCATCAAATGAGTATATCATATTTGAGAGTATATCATTAAATAGGTGTCATGTAGTGGATTGTAGATATAAGTGTATAACCGAATTTCAGAGTTAAATTATATACTATCATGTTTTAACAGAGTTAAATTATATACAATTACGTGAACTGTAAAAGTTATGCCGTCAAAGGTTGGATGACTTCCTCTGTCGTAAATGGCGAACTGTGTAGACCAGTTACAGTTAAAAGAATATAGCCGGTCATCAGTGTCCCAGGACTCCAAAAAATTTATTATTTTTTAAAATTTGGTACAAGAGTGCCGACAATTAGCGTCCCAACACCCAATTTTTTTTTTTAAATTTGGTATTGGGGTGCCGACCATCAATATATCAGCACCCAATTTTTTTTTTTTAAATCTGGTACAAGAGTGTCGACCATCAATGTATCAGCACTCAATATTTTTAAAATCTGGTATAAGGGTCTTAACCATCAGTGTTTCAGCACCCAAATTTTTTTAAATCTGGTACTGCGGTGCCTATCATTAGTGCCCAGCACCCCAATTTTTTTTTAATCTGGTATAAGGGTGCCGGTCATCAGTGTCACAACATCCAATTTTTTATTATAAATTTTAAAGTGGTGTCAGTCATTGGTGTACCAACACCAAAAAAAAAAATCTAATAAAGGGGTGTCGAGCCATCAATGTGTCAACACTTAAAATTTTTTTCGAATACTGATATAAACGTATATCAATATGATACAATGTCAAAAAAATATAAGAGTGTCAATTATTTAGTCCCAAAACACCCAAAAATTATTTTTTAATCACCTAATACAATCATTAGACAATAATTGTTTCAAAAATTTATTTGATGCCGATCATTTATTACCTCAACTCAACTTTACTATTTATTTTAAGTTATTTAAATAAGTATTTTTGAACTAAAATTATTTACGTAATTAACTTTTTTTTTGGTCATTTGGATAAAATAACCTCTAATGGCTAATCCCACCGTTTCCAAAAAAATTGGGGTTTCATTCGTTCAATGTTCTACCGAGACAAGTGCAGCAGATAGTCCATGAAGATTTGTTCTGGTGTAACTAGTTTATTTTCTCCACCACTACAAAAAGGAAGTTAAAATCTACCATAAGTCACTATATTCTACAAATTTTGAAATTAATTCCTATACATTTATTTGCTGGAATATAGTAGTCTATTTTCCAGATTTAAAAATTTAGTTTTAATTGTTAAGGATGTTAAATTTTTTTAAATAAAAAATATTTATTTAATAATCATGTAATTAAAAACGATGTTATAATAAATTTAAATTTAATAAAATAACTTTAACAATGTAACAATTGAATTTAAATTTTTAAATCTAAAAAATAAAAAGACTAAATTTAAATATATTAATAATAAATTTTAACTAAAAAAATACAATATTGAATACACGGATAGATGATGACATGTCGGCAAAATTTGGATTTCTTTTGTGCAAAAAAGTCAAAATATTAATTAAGATAAAATAAAATGAAATAAAAGAACGAACAGATCGGTCAGGTCACGTCCAGCCAACCTCCTCCTGTCAACATTGATGTGCAAATGGACTAATGCGCAGGCTACATCTCATTATAATGTAGAAAACGCTATGTGATCCTCATCCATTTACACCTTTAAGGATAAAAGCCAAAGGGAAAGTAGATATTGACAGTCTACTTGTCTGCATCTTCGAACCCTTAGAGTTCAAAGAAAAAAGAAATCAAAGATACAAATGGTGTCGACGTATATCCAAAGGCCACGTTCCTCTCACTATAACGAACGTTCTCCTTGCTGACAACATTGTTTTTTTTTTTTTTAATTTCAACTCCTCAAAGTCCAAAAGAGAAGAGATCCAATCTCTCTCTGTTCATAATCAAAGCTTCTCCTCCATTCTCTGTGATTGAAGGAAAAGAAAATGGATAAGCCTTTGCTGTTTGGAGAAACTAGTAATGGCGGTGGAAGGCGAGATCGTTTATATCGTCGCTCTGAAGCTATTACGTATGGCTCTCCTTACCAAAGAGCAGCTGCCCTCGTCGATCTGGTCACCTTCTATTTTCAATTTTTATTCTCAATTTAACTTTTCTATCTGCTGTTCCGAGATTTGTCTTTTTTTTTCTTTCTTAAGCTTGTTTAAAAATGATTGATTATTCTTCCTTTTAACAGATTTTGTTTTCTTTTTCCAGTTATGTTTCTAGATTTAGTAGCTTCAGGATAATGTCTTTGAAAATTATTTATTTGTCTATAGCATGCAGAGATCTCTTTAGTATATGTGAAATATGAATAGAAATGCTCCGAAAAGAAAATTGAATAGTAATAGTTTAGTTTCAGATGTTACTTATTTGAGATTTTAAGATTTCGTTTTTTTTTTTCCCAGTTTGTAATCAGATGCAACAATACTATAGGTATCGACACATCACTTACTGAAAATTTGGCATTTTGATTTAGCATTCGGAATCATTGAATCTCAATTCTTTTTTGGTAAAATAGTATGATAGGATTTTATTAATTTGCTCTTTTTATCTGTATTTATTTATCATTCCGCCGTTTCAACGTTATAGTTATCCTACCCTCTTTTTAGCGAATACTTAAAAGTTAAAACAGTACCTGAAATAAGTAACTCTTAACACAATAACACTACAATTAGTAACAAAATTCTAGATTTACCCTTTTATTCAAATAATTGACAAAAAAAAAAAGAAAAAAGAGAGAACTTATTTGGTTGGCGTGATTTTTGCAGGCTGAGGATGGTGTTGGTCTGCCCGAACAAATTCTTGATAAATCAAGCTTTGGAAGTGCTGCAAAGTTCTACTTCATGTTCATTAAATTTGATATTATTTGGACCCTTAATTATTTTGCATTGGTTGTCCTAAACTTTCTTGAGGTTTGCTTAACTTTTTTTTTTTTTTGCTATCATTTACATTAAATTTCAATGAGGTGGTACAAGGTCTTTTGGTAAATCAGGATGGAAAGAAAAAAAAAAACCATGGAAGGACAAAAAGAAATGCTCTAGAAATTTTATGAAGATGATTATCTAATTCTGAACTTGATTGACTCTTTGCAGAAGCCGTTGTGGTGTTTGAGTAGTTCATATTCTTGCAGTGATAGGGACTACTTTTTTCTTGGGCAGTTGCCTTATTTGAATGCTACAGAGTCTCTTATATATGAGGTAAGGTAATATAGGTAGATATAATTTCTGTAAAATTCTCCAGTTTATCACGCCACACAAAAAAAGTGGCTGTTATGCTTGTGCGATCTTATCCATCTGATCACTCTGAGTTGTGATATATAGCTCAATACAAACATCTTGTACCTGAAAGAAGGGAGTAAGACAAAGCAGTGAAAATTTGCTGAGTTTTGACTGTATGCATGGTTATAAGTTAATTGCAAGTTAGTTTGCTTTTGTGGGGATATATTTATATAATGCATATCTTTGCTGGCTTTGGTCTTGTGTAAGAGTACCCTGAGAGCATGTGCTTTCTATAGGGTTATACTCAAGTGACTGAACCGCTGTTTGCTATATGCTATTTGCTATCTGGTGTAAAAGAGTAGTGGCTTCCAGGAATTATCAATTTAATGCGTGTTCTATCATATTAGAATTCACTAATAACCCTTTGGTTTTCCATTGTTATGCAGGTCGTGACTCTCATTCTCCTCGCTATACATACTATTTTCCCAATTTCCTATGAAGGGTCCAGTATCTATTGGAAGCGTCCTCTTAATCAGATAAAGGTACTTGCATTTTATTCTATTTTGGATAACTACATATCCCTAATCTCTCTCTCGTACTGTATTCAGATAGAATTCTCTTATGGATGGATTTCTTGAATGTAAGGAAAAAAAAAGTTAGGAGACAGAAAGAATGACAAGAATGCCATTCCAAAACTATACTCTTCAATGTACGTTTTATACCCATGTTAGACCTGTTTGGGACTTCTCAAATGCACTTGCATATTATGGGATGATACTCTATATGGTGTTAGACATGTATACTGTCTGAAAATGCCCAAATTCAAAATAGTGTTTATGCTTTGTGCAACAGTCACCTATTTCCCTAGGCAATCATAGTATATACATTAGTAGCCTTTCAAGCTATATGGACTCTAAGTAGAACTTATTTCTTTGAAGCTAAACAATGGAGTTGAAGTCTTATTGTATCAATAAAAGATGGACTTTGTGGTCTTCTATTTTTTTTACCTCCATAAACCACCAACGTGCAAGGAACAGTGTTTAAAAAAAAAAAAAGGTGCAATTAACTGCTTCTTGTAGATGATGTTTGTCATTGATTATTGCTTATGATTTGATATTGGCTTTTGCATGTTGTATTTTGATTTTTTATTATTGTCTTTCAGAGGGGTTAAAATTGCATCTTTTGCTTATGGAATCCTATGAATAGAATTAACTATCTTGATTCCTCCCTGATGCTATCCACATGGTTCTCTTCAGAATTTAGTTTTGCTTTGCCCTTCTGTAATTTTTATGATGTAGCCTAACAATGCATGTTTTGGTTCTACTTCCAGGTCATCTGCCTCTTAATTTTGGTTGCAGATTTACTGGTTTATACTCTCTATTTGTCTCCAGTGGCAGTGAATTCTCTTCCGTTCAGGGTTGCACCTTATGTCAGAGTTATTCTTTTCATCCTAAGCATTAGGTAGTGACTGACAAAATCTGCCCTCTCTGTTTCTGTAGAAATTTTTTATGTGTATATGCTTGTATTTTATATGTCCGACAGGAATCTATCTGTTGATGTGCATGTCCAGAATTAAGCTTTAAGTCTGCCGAAAATGTATGCTTGGGGTTTGTAGATGTACGTGTGAAATTATGCATCACAAAAGATAACTTGGAACTACTGAGCATATTTTTCCATTCATTACTTGACCTGATCTGAGTATCATATAGATCTATAAGATTATCATAGAGAGAGCTTGGGGATAATTTAAATAGTGAATTTTCTATGGTGTTTTTTGTTCCACTAAGGTTCACAACAAATAAAAATGTAACGAGTAGTTGATCTCCTTTTACCTAACCTCATTGGTTTTTGGGCTAAGGCTAATTTGGTCTGCTTTGGGGTGCATAAATTGACCATTTATAGATTGTTATGCCCGTAATTTAACTTGATTCTTCAATATTTTCAGAGTTTTTTAGCTTTTTGACAACCTATTTAACTTTGGTCTCTAAATCTTGATTGCAAATCACGTTTTCATTGTAAAGGTTGCATATTTTACTGACCATTTTTTAATATCCATGTTTGAAGGAAGTTGTACGCTTTTATTCTCCATGATTTCAGTTGATGTTCATTTAATCTTTTTCCCTGCTTTGTTTGCTTAGGGAACTACGAAATAGCATCGTCATTTTGGCTGGAATGATTGGAACGTACTTGAATGTCTTGGTTTGTATACTCTCTTAGCACCAACCCAGTATACATGCCTGCTGTATTTTAGTTTTAAACAATATGTATTTGCCTTCTGATCTGGGCCAAATTATTGGTCATAAGTAAATATTGCTTATGTTTTCTCTGAGAACACAATCACTGTCTCATCTGCTTCCATTGCAGGCTCTGTGGCTGTTATTTCTTCTGTTTGCTAGTTGGGTAGCATATGTTATGTTTGAAGATACACAACAGGGCAAATTGGTATTTACCTCATATGGTACCACGTTGTATCAGATGTTTGTTTTATTCACCACATCCAACAACCCAGATGTATGGATACCTGCCTATAAGTAAGTTTAGAGTTAAATGGTGATTTTTATTGAATGATTGTAATATATTTGGTTGGAGTTATTTTTCTTTAATATAAACAAATTGGTTGGATGGTGTTTCTTTCCCCCATAGAGACAAATTTTTACATTTATAAACATTTCAAGAAACATTGCAATCTTATATATTTCTTAAGTGCCTGCTTGTTCCACTCGTTTGTTTTGCAGTGTATAAAATGTTAGTTGTTTTCTTTCCTCTGTAATGATCATTTTATGCCATGTCCTATCATTTTTCTTTCACTGGTTATTACAGTAAACTCATTCAGTTCAGCTTTATTTATACTCTTTTTTTTTTTTTTGGAATTATAATAAGTAAAATCTGCATTTCTTAAGAAAGTCGGGGTGTTTATCTTCTGTTGTATGCTTGGATCATGTTACAGCCTAAATTCTTTTTGATAATTCCTTTGATTTTTTTTCTCTCTTTCAATCTTTTGGCTACAGGGCCTCACGTTGGTACTGCCTCTTTTTTGTTCTATTTGTCCTGATTGGGGTCTACTTTGTCACAAATTTGATCCTTGCTGTTGTATATGATAGCTTCAAAAGCGAGGTTGGTTGCAAATTCTCTTTACTTTTACTCTGATGAAGACTGGAGAAAGATACCAATTTAATCTGCAATATTCCTTTTATTCTTTTGTTGTTGTTGTTGTTGTATGATCAGTTATTATTTGAATATTGCTAATGATGACTGTCACTTTATAGAAAAAAAAGATTAAACATATGTGCTTAAATCTTCTTTTCTTATAGCTTGCAAAACAAGTCTCTGAGATGGACCGAAATAGGAGAAGTATATTGTGTAAAGCCTTCGACCTTATTGATGATTATGTAAGAACTTTATTCACTTATTGGCCAAATATCCCTTTTACATTCTAAATTGCTCTGTGTAAATACTGCTGTCTTTATTTACAATATATGGTTGCTAGAAATCTTTGTATGTCAAAGTCGTGCAGAACTTCATCTCTGCAGTCTTTTCACATTGTGATCTGGATGGGGAGATTTTGCAATGTCAAGTATATAGGATTCGTTCACTATATCTTTTTTCAAAAGTCCTTCTATAGTACCTAATTAGAAATGTATCAGAAAGATAAGATGAATAAACAGACTTATGATATTGTCTAAACATCTAATTAGAAAGAGAATGGATGGATAAAGTAAGACCAGGAAAGATATCTTGGGGACACTTCTGGTGATTGAGCATCTCAAAGATATAATTAGATTACTACCATCAATCTATCATGGTTTCAGATGTTTGAATTATTATGTAAAGTTGATAAAGAGAGAATTTTTATGTCCTCGAGTTTGGTGGTTGGATTATTTGTTTCATGTTTATATCTGGAGAGAGACTTTACAACAGAGACCACTTGTCCTAATTATTTGTTTGACTTGATTTATTAATAATCTATTCAACTTCAAATATTTTATTTATGAATAGGTTGACTTATCCATGAATTGGAAGATCCCACCATTCGATTTATCCTATAAATTTTACTACATTAGGTGGATAAAAAGTAGGGACAAAATGTTTGACAAGTAGCATTACTCCTCCACAATACAATTTTTTTTATTCGAGTTGTGAAAGGAGTGTATTATTATCCTTCCTTTTATGCAGCCGCAGTCAACTTATATTTAACTTGTTTGTCTGTCATCATAATTTTTGAAAAAAAAACTTATTGCTACTTTATCGATGTAGCCAACCCTACATTTCAGGAAAAGGCTAGTATGTGGTTATGTTTTTGTTTAAGTTTTCTGAATGTTATATCAGGGCTCCTATTCTAAATGCAGAATGTTGGGTTCCTAAACAAAGAGCAATGTATTCATCTGTTTGAAGAACTGAATAAGTACAGGTATTAATTACGTCACCATATTTAATGTGTTTGTTGAAGTAAAATGCCTTCTTATCTCTTGCATTGATACATATTTCTCCAGTTTCTAGTAGGATTTATGGAAATTGTGCAGGTTCTGTTGGGTTTAAGTCATTTAAGGTTTGCATTTTTGGGGTAAAAGAAAGTGAATTATGTTAAAAAAGAATGAAGAAAAGATGCGGGGAGGTTTTTTTTTTTTTTTTTTAAATTTTAAGATGCTTGAAGGATTTTTTTTTTTTTTTTTTTTTTTTTTTTTTTTTTTTTTTGATAAAAGATGCTGGAAGGATTTACTGTCTCAAATAAGGGGATATATGTGTAAGCATTATTAACAAGTTGTCTCTCTTGTTAAGTCTGTTTAGTGCATTGTTAAATCTTAATTAGTATCAAAGCATTTTGAACCAGAAGGAATTCAATCTCTTGTTTGATTGTCAAAGATTAGCTAGTTTTCTCTTTGTATCTTTTATCTTAAATCTTAAAAGATTTTATTTAATTAGTGAAAGCAAATTTATGTAGATGCATTTAATTCATCAGGTTGTAGTTCATATTTCTTGAGTTTCTTGTAAGTTGCTTAATGTATTAAGGTTCCTGATTTTATTGACTTCTCGACCTTTTTTCTTTTTTTTAGTTCTTCTGATATTGTGCATGCTAAAGTATGCCGTCAAAAATCCTATTCAGGTCTTTGCCAAAAATATCAAGGGAAGAATTTGAGCTAATATTTGATGAGCTGGATGATAGTCATGACTTCAAGGTATACTTATTACTTCACCATTTTGGTTTTATTTAAATTGGGCATTTTTTTCCCTTTTGTATATCAGTCAGTATATGCTGTTAATTTCAACGATACACGAGAAGAGATTGTAGTCGTTGAGATCAAATACCAGCATAACCAAAATTTTCTAATCTCTAATGAGAAAAGTGGGGGCAAAAAAGTTTGATGTTTTCTAATTTGAGAAAATAGATCGGTTTGGTTACTGTTTCTTTTATTGAAAAAATAGAATTTACTTTCCATCTTTGGCGGGATAACCTTATGGAGAAATCTGGAAGTTTGTGCCGTTAACCAATTGTAAAATTTCTACATATTAATAAGGAATGAATAGTTTTCTTTAGAAGGGTATAAAAAGAGCCTTGTGTAAGTCATACATAAGAGGTCACTAGAATGGGAGAGAATGAGCTAATATTCTCTCTAGGTTTGGTGCTCTTTTTTTTTTTTTTTTTGTTGGTCAGAAGCCAACTTCAGTTTTACTCGGTGTAGGAGTTCTATCAGGATGTGCATCAAATTGCCTGAGTTTATCTTGGTGATGAACAGTGTTGGGATCTTCTACAATTGTGTTCCCTGAGTTTGTGGGACTGAATCTGCACAGGGCAATAAACTATATGCTGGGGTTCATCTATAAATAAATGTGAAACCTTCTGCACAGATGGAAAGAGAAATATCTTAGGATGTGAACATGGGTACTGCTGTTTATGTTAAGTGAAGGTGGTTCATTTGGAAGGAAAAGAGCCTGACATATGATTGATGGCTAACAAAGATAATATCTGGATAGGTTCACTCATTACCATCTCACACTTTCCAGAGCCCTTTCAAATATTCGTAAGAATCTAGTTCTAATCTGGATTTGTAAACTAAAGCTGCATCTTGAAGCCTAGGAAAATGCAAGTTAGTTGGGGCATCGAAGGATCTTGAAGGACCAGCTGTAATATTTAATTGTTGTTTATTACAAGGCTCTGATTGTTAGTACAAAATTCCGGTGAGGAAAATCTCGAACACACGAACAAAAACTCAAACAGAAGAAGAAATAGGACAAGGCTCCAAGGCGTGTATTAAATCACTATCTTTAAGGTTATATTCGCCCCCACCTATCTTCGGTGTGCAAACGAGTTCCAAGCAAATTAACCTCGAGGATACAATGAAGCCAATGGCTATTTGCGTTTTGCACTGACGAGAATAGCCCACTACACACTGAGCAATATATGACAAGAAAACCAATTTCTATAAAGAATTTCTCAACAGATAATACTTTATAGAACAATCTAACAATATTAGAAAATGAAGGAAGAAAGAAAGAATATTAGAATTGCTGATTATTTCCAAATGAAATCTGATTCCTATTTATAGGAATTTTCATGTCTCTTTATAGAGACATATTTAATCAATAGGTACCTTTCCGAATAATAATATTTTTTTAAAATAAAAATATTATTATTCATTTAATTATAACTATTCAAATAATATTATTTAAATAATTATAATTCTTTTTCAAAAAATCAAAAGATATAATCTTTTAATTAATTATACCCATTCATTTATAGTTATTGGAAAACTATAAATTTTGAAAATGTTCCAACAATCTCCCCCCATTTTCAAAATATTTTAGATTTTGATATTCTTGAAATCAATTTGCATAAATGAAGGTATCTTACATTGAACCTTCACTTAGTGAAAACATGTTAAAGTTAATCGAAATTGCATGGTAGACTAAGCTTTGAACCAACTATTTCATTTGATTAACCGAACACATCTCACACAATGATTTCAACATTGGTCAATGCATAATATCTAGGGACACTATTATGGCCATGTGTCCGTGTGTCCTCTTTTCATGAGTCTTTGTCGAGCCAAGCCCTTGAGCCCTAGAAGCGGCCACACTTCCACTCACATAGGTAGATCCCATCAAAAGTGTTCCCGTAATTATAACACTCTAACATATTTATGTTATGGGTCCATTAAGAGTACATTACTCATCCTTCCCTTATCATTACGGGTACCTAGCACTTTAATCTTAGGATGGATTTATTTATAGTGCTAACAGTCACATACTAATGATGTACTTTATCTCATTGAACTCAAGACTTGACGTTATACCAAGCGTTGAGTCGAGTTTCCATCATGGGTGACTCTAATTAATGGGCTTGAGTCCCATCCCTTTTGAGGTCCTTTTTATCGCATCTCTAGCAAGACTTTTTGTCAAAGGATCCGCCAAATTTTCACTTGACCTCACATAATTAATAGTGATCACTCCATCAGAGATTAATTGTCGGACATAACTATGTCTTAATCCAATGTGTCTAGACTTTCCATTATATATTTGGCTATATGCCTTTGCTAGAGTAGCCTGACTATCACAACGGATAGAAACAGGTGAAATTGGCTTAGGCCATAAAGGTACATCATAAAGCAAATTTCTTAACCATTCTCGCTTCTTCGGATCACGTGGCTAATCTAATAAATTCTGCACGCCATGGTGGAATCAAGAATACATGTTTGTTTCTTGGAACCCCAAGAAATGGCTCCTCCACCAAGAATGAAGATCCATCCACTAGTAGATGCATGATCTTCCAAACTTGTAATCCAACTAGCATCCGAATACCCTTCTAAAACCTGAGGATATCCATTATAACACAATCCATAGTTAATAGTTTTCTTTAAGTACCTAAGTACTCTATTCAATGCTTGCCAATGCAAATTACTTGGATTACTTGTGTACCTACTCAATTTCCCAACAGCATATGCAATATCTGGTCTTGTACAAGTCATTATGTACATAAGACAACCAATTAGACTTGCATATTTCAATTGATCAATTTTCCTACCAAAGATTAGATACTAATTTTATTTGAGGATCCATGGGTGTAGATGCTGGTATACAGTTGAAAAGATCAAACTTTTTAAGCACATTTTCAATGTAATGTGATTGTGATAAAGCTATACTGCTTTCATCTCGGGTTATTTTAATCCCAAGAATAACATCTGCTACACCCATATCCTTCATAGCAAAGTTGTTTGACAAGAATTTCTTTGTGTTTTCTATTTGTTCCAAATCCGTGCCAAAAATAAGCATGTCATCTACATATAAGCAAATTATGACACCTTTTCCATTTTCAAATTTGCTATATATGCACTTATCGGATTCATTTATTTTGTAGCCACTAGCTAAAACGACATTGTCAAACTTTTGGTGCCATTGTTTTGGTGCTTGTTTAAGTCCATATAAAGATTTAACAAGCTTACATACCTTATGCTCTTGTCCTGGAACAACAAATCCTTCCGGTTGTTCCATGTACACTTCCTCTTCCAGTTCACCATTTAAAAATGCAGTTTTAACATCCATTTGGTGAATAACCAAATTATATATAGATGTAAGTGATATTAAGAGTCTAATTGTAGCAATTCTTGCTACTGGAGCATAGGTATCAAAGTAATCAATACCTTGTTTTTGTGTAAAACCTTTGGCTACCAACCTTGCTTTAAACTTATCAATGGTTCCATCAACCTTCATTTTCTTTTTGAAGATCCATTTACAACCTATATGTTTGGAACCCGGTGGAAGATCAACTAAGATCCAAGTTTGATTTCCCATTATTGAATCCATCTCATCATTTATTGCTTCTTTCCAAAAGTTAGAGTCTTGAGATTTCATTGCCTCTTCAAATGTAATAGGATCAGATTCTGTATTGTAACAATAAGGTATCTTATTGTATATACTTTCACCTTTTCCTTCTACAAGAAACATCATGAAATCTGGTCCAAAATCTTTGACCTTTTAATCCTCTTACTTCTTCTTAATTCTTGACAAGATTCACCATTATTATCAATTTGTTTCAATGGAATCTCATTCTCATTTGAAGAATGAATCAATTGTTGTGGTTTGTAATTGTCTTGATATAGAATTAAATCTATTTTCATCAAAAATAGCATCTCTTGATTCAATAACGATGTTAATTGAAATTGAATCATTTGGTTCAATTACCATGAACCTATATGCCTTGCTATTATGTGCATATCCTATAAATATGCATTCAATTCCTCTTTCACCTAACTTTTTACGTTTAGGTGTTGGAACTTTGACAATAGCTCTACAACCCCAAACCTTCAAATAATTAAGGTTTGGTTTCCTTTTCTTCCATTGTTCATAAGGAGTTATTTTAGTTTCCTTATTAGGAACTCTATTCAATATATGACAAGTCATTAGAAACGACTTCTCCCCAAAAACCTAGTCCAAGACTCAATATGATAACATTGAATTTACCATTTCGATTAATACTCTATTTTTCTTTCACTACACCATTTTGTTGTGGTGTATAAAATTGAAACTTGATGGACAATCCCATGGATTCAAAATAACTTGGATTATAGTATTCTCCACCTCTATCCGATCTTAAGCACTTGATAAATGATTCACATTGAAGTTCAACTTCAGATTTATAAACTTTAAATTTATCAAGCGCTTCATCTTTCGAATGCAATAAATATACATAACAATATTTAGAACAATCATCAATAAAAGTAACAAAATATTTCTTTCTACCTAATGTAGGAGTATTATGCATGTCACATAAATCACTATGTATTAAATCAAGCAATTTTGTTTTTCTTTTAACCTTAGGAAAGGGTTTCTTGTAATTTTAGTCAACATACATGTATTGCATTTTTCAATATTATTATTAAAAACAGAATTAAATCTAACTTATACATGTCATTCAATTTTCTATAATTCAAATGACCTAATCTATAATGCCATAAACAAAAGATTCAATCATATAAGCGAAATAGTTTTTCATTCTTATTGATAATATTTAGTTTGAACATACTCTCATACATATACCCTTTCCTATAAAAAATTCCTCCCTTAGATAAAATAAATTTATCTCATTTCAAAAACAAGTTTGAAACCAAACTTATTTAACAGACTTCCAGACACTAAATTCTTTCTAACTTCACGTACATAATATACATCATTTAAGGTTAAAACCTTTCCAGTATGAATTGCGGTTCAACGCACCCTTTGCCTTTGATTATCATGCGGTGGAAGAATTTCCCATGTACAAGACATTGTCATTTTCACATTGTGTAAACTTTGTGAACATGCTTTTGTCTTTGCACACGTGTTTGGTTGCTCCAGTATCAATCCACCATGTATTATCATCTTGTGCCATATTAATTTCAGATATCATTGCAACAAACTTTTCATTATTGTCAGCCTTAGAAGATGATTTCTTCTTTAAGAATCGACATTCATTCTTGAAATGTCCCGCTTACCACAATGATAGCATGAGCCCTTTTGTTTCTTTTTAAACTTAGGTGCTCTATCGACTGTTTAAACTTTCTCTTGAATGGTTTAGTAGTCCAGTACTTCCTCCGTAACATGCACTTTGGCATTTTCTTAATTTAGATTCTCGATCTTGCTTTCGATATTCTTCTTCAATACGAAGATGATTTGCCAAAGCCTCAAGAGATATTTCCTCTTTCTTATGTTTTAGACTTCTTTTAAAGTCTTTCCAAGATGGAGGAAGTTTGTCTATTATGGAGGATACAACAATCATTTCATCCATTTTCATATCATATTGTTTGAATTGATTCAAAGATCTTTTCAATATCACGAAATTGTTCCATAACGAATCGACCATCAATCATTTGATAATTATTGAAACGATCGACAAGAAATTTCTTACTTGTAACATCTTCTGGTCATGTATCTTGTCTCCAATTTGTCCCATAATTCTTTAGCGGTGACCTCATTTTGGTAGGTGTCGAACAAACCATCGATAAACCATTCAATATGTGGCCCATGCACATATAATCAGCATTGTCCCATTTTTGTCTTTCTCGGGTTGCGACAGAATGAATCGTTTTCGGTCTCCTCGTGTCTTGGGGTATCCAAAACATATGCAATCTTCAAAGTTGATAATAAGAAGTGCATCTTTTTCTGCCATCGTCGGAAATTGCCACCATCAAACCGATCAAGTTTGACAAAATTGGAAGCCAACTCCCTTAGTGTTCCACTTTCGTGAGTTGCGGTAGTCATTATGAAATATAACCTTAAAATTGTTAGTACAAAATTCCGGTGAGGAAAATCTCGAACACACGAACAAAAACTCAAACAGAAGAAGAAATAGGACAAGGCTCCAAGGCGTGTATTAAATCACTATCTTTAAGGTTATATTCGCCCCCACCTATCTTCGGTGTGCAAACGAGTTCCAAGCAAATTAACCTCGAGGATACAATGAAGCCAATGGCTATTTGCGTTTTGCAGATCGATTTGAGAATAGCCCACTACACACTGAGCAATATATGACAAGAAAACCAATTTCTATAAAGAATTTCTGCAGTAATACTTTATAGAACAATCTAACAATATTAGAAAATGAAGGAAGAAAGAAAGAATATTAGAATTGCTGATTATTTCCAAATGAAATCTGATTCCTATTTATAGGAATTTTCATGTCTCTTTATAGAGACATATTTAATCAATAGGTACCTTTCCGAATAATAATATTTTTTTAAAATAAAAATATTATTATTCATTTAATTATAACTATTCAAATAATATTATTTAAATAATTATAATTCTTTTTCAAAAAATCAAAAGATATAATCTTTTAATTAATTATACCCATTCATTTATAGTTATTGGAAAACTATAAATTTTGAAAATGTTCCAACACTGATTCCTTTCAGATGAATGAAACCGATTGTATGGGAAACTTTGGAGGAGCTTTCAATATATTTCTTCAGATCATTAAGCAACGGAGACTATAATGCTATTTTATTGTTTTAAAAATTATTTGTTCTTTTCCATATCTTCTTGTATGCGAGCTCTGTCTTATATATCTTTTCTGCTCAGTGGATTGCCTGTTTGTACAATATCATTACTCTTTATTCTTCATTTAATGTAATTGTTTGAGTTTGATCTTTTTTCCACCTGTAGATCAACTTGGATGAATTTACTGATCTTTGCAATGCCATCGGTCTAAGATTTCAAAAGGAGGATGTTGTAAGTCCAATTTTCTATTAACCTTCTCAAAAACATGTTCATACGGATAAGATATTTATGACAGCAGAATCTTTTTATGATGTGCAGCCATCTTTGTTTGAAAGATTTCAAATCTATCGTTCACCTTTCTCTGAAAATTTGAAAGCTTTTGTTCGGGGTCCCAAATTTGGATACATAATATCCTTCATTCTCATACTGAATCTGTTTGCAGTTATCATTGAGACAACGGTATGCCTCTTAATGCATTTCATCTAATGAATATATAATATGTAATTTTCTTTAGCAATTAAGGTGCTTTTATTTCCTTGTTTCGTGCAACTAGTTTTACAATTTGATAGAACAAACAACTTGCATTTATCTGATGGTGATGTTGTCAGTTGTCCACTTTCATAAAAGGGACTCACACATTGGAGTAAAACTCTTTTTTGTCTCAATTTTAAGAGTTTGGAAACTACTTAGAACTCTGCCTCTGGTGTGTGCTGATTTCCATCTTGCCTTATATCATGTCCACAGTTGGGGGCTCTGATGAATTGTTTTGAAGCACATAATAAGATAGGGTTAGAAATCAAAAAATATCTCAATCAGTACCCCGTGAGTAATTGCTTAAAGTTTTCTGTTTTCTTTTTATATGATTAAATCTTATCCCTTAATTATTCCATTTTTCAAGAGGCACGCCATCCATTTGAGTAATACAAACTTCTTGGTTTTCTAGACATGCATCTAAATTACATGTAATTTCCCTTATATGTATATTCTAATTTGCTGACTGAACTAATACAAAAAATATAATTTGCTGACCGAAGAAAAATATGTCAATTTAATTCCAAGAATGTTGTGAATGCATCAAATTCACAGACTAACAAAGTGAAATATGAATGACCTGCAGAAGCTTTCTATTGCTTTACTACTACCATAGCTAGAGTCCAGCAATGTGATTCCCAACTTTAACAAAGTTTCTTGCTCTTTTCAACATGGGCTCATGTTTGCCACCTAAACCTGATTTGGAACTAAAATTATAAGATAGCTTAAAATTAAACAAGAAGCTTTTCAAGCTTATGCAATGGTCTGAAGATCTGATGCCTATGGAGGGGGGTACGGAAGTGGTGCTACTGACACTGAGGAACAGGAGAGAAAAATGCTCATGCATTATTGACTAATAAATCAACAGAAGACCTTCTGATCTGCTTTTACCATTATTTTTTCGTTGTTGGATGGATTGCTGAACGAAGTGAACCCATTTTCCTTATTTTTGCTTCAGATCATTTGATTTCTAGGATACATGTCGCCAAATTTAATTTCTGGGTTACAGTCTAATTTCCCTGATATAAATTGGCCCGCAGCTTGATATTGCAAACAACTCTGGTCAGAAGGTGTGGCAGGAGGTTGAGTTTGTCTTTGGTACGTACCTTTCTAGTGCATGTCAAGATTTTTGAGCTTGTTGACTAACTCCCTGATTTTACTTAATTTTAAATTCATAAATTTGCATGATTCATTTAGTGCTTGTTGTATGTTATTACTTACTATCTCATGGTGCTTAATGCATTGCTTATTATTTGACAGGCTGGATGTATGTACTGGAAATGGCACTGAAAGTATATTCATTTGGCTTTGAAAATTATTGGAGGGATGGTCAGAATCGCTTTGATTTTCTTATCACATGGATAATAGGTAATTAATCAAGTTAAATCTTTGGTATTTTACTTAGATCTACTAAAGCAACCAATTTTATTTTCAATTTTTTTGAAATTCTAATAATAATACTAATAATACAAATCAAATAGCACAATGAGCTTTCAAAAGGAAAATTTCAGAAATTATTTTGTTTCATGATCTAATATTGGATGACACCTTAATTTAGTTACTGGTTAAACCAAATGTTGAAACTTGGTTGTCATTTGTGTCAACTGCCAATACTTGTAGAAATTAAACAGAATGCATTAATTAAATCCTTTTATTTTTCCTATTCTAGAGTTTCCTAGGTGACTGATAATAGAGGAGGGCATGGTTGGGAAATGACTTTTGTTGATGTTATTCCAATTTTTAAATATCGACTGTTATAAAATTTTTAGGTAACCTGTAAAAATTGAAGATATGAAATGATTTTATTATGATCAAAATATTATTGAACATGCTGCTGCGTTATGTGGTTTTCCACTGAAGTGAACTGCTGTATACATTTACAAACAGATAGGTACAAGTTGGGGAATAACCATACTGTTAAGAGACTATCAAGTAATAATGCGCAAAGCTTATTATTATTATTTTGGAAATGTTTGCACATAGGGATAGAGCAAATGGCATGTGCACTTCTGCATGTTTTACATAAGCAATACTTGTCCATTCAATTTTGAAACATAAGCTTTTATTTTCTCTTTGGGTTAATATGTCTCTTTTACGTGTAAAAGAAAATGCTTCATTTGTCAATAGGCTGCTGAATTTCATTTTATTTAATTTGTGCTTGCAGTTATTGGAGAAACTGTGACTTTTGCATCTCCTGATGAATTTTACTTTTTCTCAAATGGAGAATGGTAAGGACAAAATATTCAAAGTTTGCGTATTAGATGCATCATTTTCTTTTCCTCTTATCATTCATCATTTATCCTTAAACATATGCTTTCTGCTTGTTATAAATAAATTCTAGTTAATATTGTTAGTTTTCGATGTCCCCTTTTCCTCCTTTAGTAGATTTTACATATCCCATTTGCTCCCATTCTTGTCTACAGGATTCGCTACCTTCTTCTTGCCAGACTGCTAAGATTGATAAGGCTTCTCATGCATGTCCGAAGTTACAGAGCTTTCGTTGCCACATTCTTAACCCTAATACCAAGTTTAATGCCATATCTTGGGACCATATTTTGTGTCCTATGCATCTATTGCTCAATTGGTGTACAGGTACTATGGATATTTTACTTCCATCTTCATCTGCCTGCCTACCTGGATTTTCAGATGCAACATTCTATTGAAGTTACCTCAATATATCAAAATCTGGAGTAGTCATGAATTTTTTATGCTAAAAGAAAATGGTTTCAGATTCCTAGATCTCTAGATTTCATAGTGGATTACTATTCAGTCCAATCAATGTTCTGATTATGTTACTAATGGAAATTATCACCATTTTTCTAGATCTTTGGTGGGATCGTCAATGCTGCGAATCCTGCTCTAGAAGCAACAGAACTCACTGATGATGAGTATCCTTTTTTGTCATTTCTGTATACCCTTCTTATCTTCCCTTAGTATATTTTTTAATCAAACAGAATGCATCGACAATCATGGCAATTTACAGAATTCGTAAATTTTGCATTTGGTTTTAGAGGTATATTAAGTTTTAACAGCAATTGAATTGTTAAACTGTATCAACATTCAGCGACTTTCCTTGACTATTTCAGCTATTTGCTCTTCAATTTTAATGATTATCCAAATGGAATGGTAACACTTTTTAACTTGCTGGTGATGGGAAATTGGCAAGTGTGGATGCAGGTATTGCTTTTTTGCAAGAATTTATTCATTTTGTTGTTTCTTTCAACATGTTTCTACAGTGTAGGACATGTAGAGGGACATCCTTGTCATATATGATCTTGATGTATGCTTCATTGGTCAATTACAATTACAATAGAATTATGCTATTTCACTTCTGGATATATTTCTCACTTCTTACTGCCTCCTCTCACTCACAGAATAAAAGAATATTTTCTAAATTAGAGCTGGCAATGGGTTAGTTTAAAAGTTATGGGAACCTATTCAAATTATAGCAAATTTATCTCTTTGAACTTCTAAGCATCCAAGTAAATTTGAAAGCAGGTGTACCACCTTTTATTATTCAGGATATTGTTTGATTGATAAGCTATGTTCACATTAACGTAAAATGAGGCACAGATTCAATATGCATGGTCCATGCTGATGTGGGCAGTTCTAAAAATAGATGCATACAAAGCTAGGTCACAGAGACTTATTTTGTATTTTATTTTTTTGTTCTCTTTGTAACAGAAAACAAAAACCTTTTGCACCAATTCTTACACCAAAAAATTGTATATGCAGTTTTACACTTACAAAAGAAAATGTAATTCTAACAAAAGGAGATAACTGTATAGAGGATCGCATAATAAATGCTTCACTTTTTGTTTGCTCTTAAAATGCTCTACTTATATTGAATAAATAAATATACTTGAGGAAAATTACAAATCAGCAGTTTTTCTCCAGAGAAGAGACTGAGGGATAAATTGTCTGGAATTTGTGTGGATTGGTTTGTTGCGTCTGACTTGAATACTCTTTCTCAGCAAATATTGCTTAAACTCTATGTAGTATATTTCAAGTTTTTGCTTCTCTGTATTACATTGAGGAATGAAGTACTTTCTGGTCAAAAGTAAAAATTACCTTTAGCTTGGTCATTTGTAGCCATTCTTTTAAGCAGGTTCTATAGAATTTTGCTTGCTCATGCATGTTCTATTGTTTTTTTCTCCTCTTGCTCTACTCAAATGGTATAACCATTCCCGGAGTAATTGATTTTTCATTCTCCTTCTGAATTGCTGTTACAGAGCTACAAAGAATTAACTGGAACTTCTTGGAGCCTTGTATATTTTATCAGCTTCTACCTAGTTACTGTTCTGTTACTTCTGAATTTGGTAAGTTACGAAATATTTGATCTTCTCACTGCCTTTTAACATTGTGGACACATTACTTCCGTATACTTCAATGCTTTCCGGACTATTTTTAATTGTCATGCTGTCATCCAGTATGCATTGTTTATATGATGTTTATTTGTTTGTATTGACATGTACAAAAGCAATTGGATGCTTCTCACTTACATATGGTCTCTATATATTTGCAGTTTAATCTTTTTTCTTGCATTTTGTGACTTGGCAGTTTTAAAACTGCTTCGACATAAAGGACTAATAGGAAAGAGAAAAGAGTGAAGAAGGGAGTACGATGAGCAAGTTGATTCGCCCTGTGTTTTTTAATAGTTCCACAAGTTAAACATAGCATCCCTAAATATAGTTCTTATTTAGATTAATTTATTTGAACATACCCAACAAGGAATATTAATTTAGTAATAAGATTAATATAAGAGTCTGTTCATTAATCATCAATCTTTAGTTTTCTCCCTTAATCATAGATACTATATATTAAGTTTCAGTGCGACTACCCTGAATATGTCTATTTGCTTGATCATTATTCATCTAAATTTGAGTTAGATTTACTGATATATGATTGTTTCCCTGTTCTCTAGATCATGCCTTTATAATTCATGTTTTCAAGGTACGTTCAAGACGTTTATAAAAAGAACAAGAAAAAACTTATTTTTCTTCCTTTTGTAAATTCAGGTCGTAGCTTTTGTCTTGGAGGCATTCTTTGCTGAAATGGATCTTGAGGCATCAGGGAATAGTGAAGAAGATGACAAGGTTGGTACATTTTATAAACTCGTCATTAAATCTATACAAATTTATTGCAGAAGTTGGGAGTTTTCAGGTTGGGATTGTAGCAACCTTTGCATTTTTGTTATTCATGAGTCTTCTTCAGCGTCATAAAGTTTGAGGTTAGCATTAGTGTCTGCTTAACCATGGTTTATTAAGTCAATCTATTTAGAAGAGTAAAAGGTCACTTCTAAGTAACAATGTATGCCTATGGGCAAATTGTCATTCCCATTATCATGGCCGTTATCCAACAAATTAGTGTTAACATATCCATCTAAATGATGTAAATCTGATTGCTGATTTCATATTCCCAGGATGCTGGATCAGGAAAAGGTCGAAAAAGGCTTGCTGGGTTTGTATTTTCCGTCCCGATATTTCTATAAATTTTTTTTTTTTTTTTACTTTCACTCCATTTGTTTGATGTTGAAGTGGCAATTTGATTTTCTTTTATCCTGGTATGATGCACAGCACAAAGACTCGTAGTCAAAGAGTTGATATCCTTCTACATCACATGTTGAGTGCGGAGCTGGATAAAAGCCACTCCTCAGCCTCCTCCGATGCCTAACTTGATTCCATTTCTTCTTCTGGTAAGCAAATTCCTTCTAAACAATAAGCTCTTGATTGAAGTTCATGAAGCCATATTCATTTGGGCTTGTTGAATTTTTAGGTGCATCACTTGTTTCAAGTGTTCAACTTGGTCGATGTACACCCAAGTCTGCTTGCAAAGATTTATCTTTTAGATCGAAACCAAGGTGGTGTATTAATCTCTGAGATTGTGATAGTGATATAAATATTATTATATGATTGATAAATAAAATTGTTCCTTCTTCCATAGCTTTAGATTATTCTCCCCATAAGAATTAAAGAGGTCAGTTTGAAAGAGTATTTATTTATTTTGTGCGCGCGCTAGCAAGCTAATGGAGGGGTAGTAGGCTAGTGCAAAAGCCAAAAGCAACGCAATGGTGTCAAGATTATTCGTCCATGTCTACATGTAAATGTAGATAAAATATCAAATGTGTAAGTTGGTGTTTAATGGTTGTATCTAACATCTATATATGATAGTGGTATTCAAGTTTTAACATCCCTGCTGGTAACGATATTCAAATTGTAACATCCATAATAAAACACAGATAAAACATACCAACAGTCACGTGATGATAGATTTAACAATATCTGCTTTTGCTACGCTTCATTACAGTTTGACCCCTACAATCTATCAAATGCCATCCTTTAAAAGTACATATATGAACAAACTAAATTAAGTACAATAGATTCAACCGAAGTATACTAGAGTTTAGCAGCACATGTTGGCTGAAATGATAAAAAATAATTACAGTAAAGGCTAAAATTGAACCACTGTGGACATTCTTTCAGTCAACCAGAGCCGTTCCACTATATATATGATTAAATCTACCAGGGAATCCCGAGATTATATATACCGTAAGTAGTAGTAATAATGTAACCAAGTTCACCAAAATTGCGTTCACCAAATCATTCATACTAAAAAGCACTACATTAGCTTCAATAATGGCTTAACACATCCCATCCTACACTTTAGATCTAACCAACTCTTAACCGTTATCAGCTTCTGCAACTCTGAAACTGCTCACAGTTCGTTGACCCGTTTTTCACAAATTCTTTAGCCACCGCATTGATCATCTTTGGAATCGTTCCTTTAAATTCCTCAGAGCTACCCTTTACAATTTTGTTAGCATCCGGAACACCATCTTTAACCGCAACAGAGCCTACAATAGCACCCTCTTTATATGCTTGACATGCCACAAGTATGTCTTGTGCACGGTTGCGAAAATGACCAGTAACAAAGTCCTCAAAATGCTGTGTACAGAAAACATGATGATTCGTAAAACTTACAGAATACTGAGCATAGACGACAAGAACAAAAAGAATTGTAAAATGATCCTATTTAACAAGCATGCCTGACCAAACGCCGAGGCCATATACAACAGGTCAATTATTTAGTATTGAAAGATTATAGGAAAAGAGAGGGTATTCAGACTTGTCAATGCATGTACACAAATTCCAGGAAAAAGAATTACATAACAACAGATAGACACAAAAAGAAGTTATTGTGGCAATCATTTTTTCGGCATCTTACCAACAAAAACACACTTCATAAAAAAGATAAAGACACAAGAAAATTCGTGGATGTACTAGATAAGCAAGGATACCTTTGGCGGTCTTCTTAGTGTGTAAATCATTGTCTTTAATGATAGAATAAATACTTCCTCATTGTACTTCCTGGACCTCCTGTCACCTTCAGCCCCAACATACGAAGTTTCATACCCAGGTTCATTAAAGAAAGGTCTAGCGTTCAGAATAAGAGCTTGTATGGAAACCAATACTTGTAGCATGGTCGATTGCCCCGGAACCCACATCTCATTCTGATGCCCATGCCAGGTGCCCAAAAGGCTTAGACACACTTTACCACAGTTGTATAAATTTGGATTTAACCGGAGGCCACCAGAATAATAATAAACCATCTGCCAAGAAATTACCATATATCCATTAAGCTCCATAAAAATAAGTTTTAATACAACATACAGTCCAATATGAGAATTTTTTGGGGAAGCACGCAGATGTGCATACGCACTGAAGACTGAACATACCGGTGGCTCTTTCGGATATTTTGGAGGGAAGAAACAATCAAAAACAAAAAGGCCATCATGGTATGGAGTACCAGCAGGTCCTATAATAACAGCCCTTAAAAGATCCATCCTTGCTTCATAAACTCTCACATATATAGTTTCTGTGTAAGAACAGAGAGAGAGAGAGAGACAGAGAGAGAACATGAGTTGTTCAAACAAAATCATGCCAGGGTATGAGAAGAAAAAAAAAAACGAAGTGATATTCATATTTTAGAAGTCACGGGATGCATTTAGAAGGGAACCAGAAAAAAAGAAGCTACAAAATTTAGAAATAACTGCACCAGTCCTTTAAAGTTTGAAATGCATGACTCTAAAGATGTTATTCAGCTTGCGAATGTCGCAGAATTTCAGGCAGGGGAGTAGCTAACGCTTGGTTAAAGTAATTTAATATGTCATAATTCCTTACAGTTAGCATGACAATGACACCATATTTCAGAAAACATATTCATAAATCGAACTCACCTGGTAAGTCCTTTTCCAGAATCTTCCACTCCTCTTGTATTTGCTTTGCCCACTCCTTTGGTTGCTATCAATAGAAAGTGCAAATTTCATATTTATATAAATACTTACAAATTTACCATGACAGGCAAACAAGATGTATACTCACCTCTCCTGATGAATTCAAATTGCTGTAATGATGATCTGAGAAATCATCCACAATATCAAAATGTTTGAAACTGAGAGAATTTTGCACAACTCCATTTTCTTCATTTCCTTCTTTCTGATCAGACCCTGACTCTCTTAAGACCATTGAAGTATTGGTAGAAACCGACTTCAGTTCGCTATCAGCCAAATTTGATGTTGTCGCTTTCTTGCTTTCAGCTAGACATGGGGTTGTTGAGAGTGAGGCACCCAGGGCAGGAGGTAGATTTCCAAGTGGAGCAGAGTCTTTCAGCCAAGGAATTGAAGCCTCTACCCCAGGAGGAAGATCCACATTATCAAAATGGGATTGCATAATTGCATAATCATCTTCATATAAAAAATCATCATTGTCACCATAATCAGAAACATCATCAGCATAGTCATCATAATCCTCATCATCATCAGGATATGACAAATCAGAGTTAGAACTATTGATATTATTTGAATTGATTGATGCAGAAGTAGAACTCTTGAAGGGATTGTTACTATCCTCAGACCCTGCTATACTGACAGAAATACCCTGATCACTGGCTGAAGCATCCTGGAAAAAAAAAAGGACAGTTAATTAAAAGCCATTGGTGATAAAATAATAAAAAGATGTGCCACGGAAACATGCAGTTTCGATTTAAAAATATAATGAATATACCTTTACATGGTCTTCCCACTTCTTGTCACAGCATATTTTAGTCTTCCCCTTGGTGTCCATACCAGCTTTCTCAGAATCAACCAAAACAGTCGTTGGATCTTCAACTTGTTCAATATCCATTGCATCAGAAAGAAGAATCTAAACAACAAGATTGTTTCTTCAACATATAGTTCAAGCAAAATAATTAAGTGAAAACTTAAAAAAGTTGCATATCAAAAAGCTCCAAAGACAATGATAAAAAATTGGGAAAATTGACAGTGACAAGAATATGCTTTTCATACATGCATTGAAGTTTCAAGATGCTCTAGTTTTTTATGTTTGTAGCTGCAAATTGAATATTAGGGCGAAGTGTATTATGTTAACAGGTTACGGATCAAGTCACCAGGCAATTCACGAGAAAACCTGATTTGACAGATAAGGCCTTACCCTTGTTGCGGTTCCTATCTAGTGGAAAACCTATGATTAATAATAGGTATGGAACTCGTCTAGGGGAGCTCCCAACCTCGGGACTTGTGGAAGGGAGCTACTAATCTTAGACTGATTAGGAGAGAGAGTCTTAACCCTCTAATTTGAATGAAATTCTGTCTTATTTTATTACCAAGAATCGTCCCCTAGAATAGAAGTTACATAGGGAATTAAGAAAATATAATTAAGGACTTTTATTGTAATAAACTATTTGCTAAATGCAATTATTATGATTAGGAATATTTCTAAATTAAAGTTGTTTGCCTGTCTTCTTTCCATCACGCCTTTGATTTCTTGTCTTGCCCACAAAGGCATCCGTAGCAGAGTACCAAACAGACTAACACTTGAGAGTAATATTAAGATTCAATTGACAGATAGGTACTCATAACAGTGAACCAAACATTCACTCAAAGTATTCAACTGATCAATGAGGCAAAGGTTAAACAGGAAAAAAAGCTATGCTACTTACTTAAAGCATAATCTACAAAACTGTTTTTAAGTCAAATTACTTAAATTTGTACCAAGAAGGCAAGAAAACGTTAATATTCCAAGAAACCAAATTAGGATATCCTACTAATTCTTCAAAAAGGTTTCACTTCAAACTATTATGGGCTAATTTTTTTTCTAGGTCAGAAGTCCTAAACTTCCATTAAAAAAGAAAAATCCTCCAATCCCATCATTAAAAAATAATAATTGCATAAATAATACTTGCATGCAAGCCAAAAATATTACATGGATGCTTTGGACCAAAGACACCACGCAAAACAACTTGGCAAATCGAAACAAACCAAAATTAACCAAAGGCTGTGCTTGGCCACAGAGAAACATAGGAGGAAAGCCAAAGAACAATATAAACCCTTTTGGTGATACTTATAGTTTCTTTTAACTTCCCTCTCTGAAACAGGCAGTAAGACCTCGACTTTCTCCGTGGACAGAATTTTCCAAGCAACCAAACATAGAACTTAAGAGAAAATTTATATTATAAAAAAAAATAGTCAAAGAATTACATAGAAAGCTCATTTAGTAAACGAGATAGAGAGAGAGGGGGGAAGGAACAGAATTCCGATCAAATACCGTAAATCAAATCAAAAGATCATTAGTCAAGAAACAACAAAAACCAAATTCCATCCACTTCTACAGTTAATCAAAGGATAAAGCACGCACATAATTCGGTTTAATGGAAAAGATATCTATATATTGAAGAAAAAAGAAAAACCTGGGTTGGCTTGAGTCGCTTGGAGATCGAAGCGTCGTCTACACGAAGATCCATAAAAAAGACGGATTTTTCCACCAACTCATAAAAAGGAAGCCTAATTTTCTACAGAGAGAAAAACCTAATTGAAAAGGTAGAGTGAGAAAACCGTACGTGATTCCATTTAGAATTATACCATTTCTTTCCTTTTAAATATTAGCAATCATAACACTATCAAGTTCACCAAAAAATAAATATTTAAAATAAAATATTTTCCTTTTATTAATGAGATCCATTATTTCAAGCTTCAAATTTCTTCAACAGTTTGTCGTTAAGAGTAGATGACGTGCGTGGAAAGAAGGAAGTGTGGTTTTATTTTTATTTAACATTTTTTTAATTAATAAAAATAATAATGGCCAAATAAATTTATATAATGGCCACGTAGGCATTGAATCAGCTGAGTAATTAGTATTTAATAAGTAGAGGTCAGAATGGGAAAATAACAGTTTAATATTGGATAAGACAAAGAGAGAGCACCTAATTAGTAATTAGGTAAAGCACCCAAACTTGCATGAAGTGAGGGGAAGCATCACACATTGCTCTTCTTTTTGCATTCTATTTAATTTATTATTTAATGAATTTGTATTTATAAAAATATTTTTAAATAAATAACAGATAAATAAAGAAACAATTTTAAAAATTCTTGCTTCACACGGTATAAATTTATAATAAAAAAATTAAAAAAATTTCGTAAACTTATATTACCTCACCATCTATTAACATAACTTTCGATCACAACTTTTTAAACTAATAATTATTAATTTAATTTAATTACAATTATCATAATTTTCTATATTTTATGCTTAGAATTCTATTCAAGTGAAAACTTTATTTTAAAAATAGCACTATTTTTTTAAGTAATAATTCTAAATTAAATTATAATTATTTTTAAATGTACAATTATTGCAATTTTTATTAAATTATAATTATTTTTAAGTGAATAATTATCACATTAAATATTATAATTATTTTTAAATGTTAATTTAATAATATGGTGGAAAATAAAAAATATTTTCATCAACTTACAGTTTTTTCTAAACTCAGATTAAAATACGATGGAGTGATAGTAATAGTTGAATTATTTTAAAGTTGTAAATTACTTAAACAATTATAATTAAGGTTTTTAAAGTATTAAAATATATGTAATTCAAACACAAACAAGTACAATTGTTATGAGAAAAATATAAAAAAAAGTAAAGCATTCAGATTAGATAATGTAATAACAAAGTTTTTATCAAACTCAGATCTCCCTACAATGTTAATGACATATGGAGCATTTTAAATTTAAAAATTTATATAAAATTAATATTGTAAAAACTAAAAATATAAATTTATAAATTAAAATTGAAAATCTAAACGTTTAAAGTAAAAAGACTAACTACCTATCATTAATAATGATATTTTCTCTTTTTATCCATCATACTTTTGTTTTATTTATTTATTTATTTATTGAAAAGAGTTGGTTTGATATTAATAACCACGTAAAAAAACAACACAAAGTAAACAATAGAATCTTATAAATTATACAAAGTAGAAAATATATATTTAATACTAAGTGAATAATAAATTTGTACCAATTTACTTGCCCATATGCTCTTTTAGATAATTAAGAGAAACAAAATCATAAAATAAAATACTTTTGTGAAGATGAGAAGTTGCTTCTCTAACAATGGTATAAGAAGTCAAATGACTATTATTCTCATCATAAGTATTTTTTACTACACCATTTGTAATAATTTAAGTTTTTTTTTTTTAATGAACATCTTTGAATTTTAATTTCCAAAAATAATTTAAATCAATAAAAATTTAACAAACATAAAATCAATAAAAAAAATAGAAAATTTGAGCTTTCTCGTGGTGAGAACCATATTTATCTTGAAATGTTTGGGATGTTTGGAATATTAAAATTAAGAAAAATTAAAATATTAAATAGAAATCATAAAAGATAAATTTATATTACCTCATCATCCGGTGCTATTGTTATTTGTGGATATTGTATCTTCGAAAAACTATTGCTTAAAAACTTAATTCTAACTTATTAAATGTAATTGGATTAATTATGCCTATCTACTTGATACTATTTATAGAGCTAATTTTAAATTTTAATTAACTTTTAATTTTAATATTTATCTATATTAAGTTTAGAGTTCTATTCAAATTAAAACTCAAAAAGCTAACATTTTGCTTTATAATTATTAAATTTAAAATGAATTATAAAACAAATATGAATTATGTAAAAACCCCTCAAGTTTTGTTTTTACTAATTTATTTTATGTTAATGTGATTATTTATAATTAAAAAATGACGTGATTAAATAGTGGCAAAATAAAGCCTATAGGTCAATTTTTTAATTAATTAGGCTTTTAGACCGATTTTAAAATTAATTAGAGAAATAGATCGATTTAAATGGAAAACACATCTAACTGGGCAAGCTTTTTGTACAGGTGTCAGGAAAGCGCCCTGAAGACCCTGAAGATCGAAGGTGGTCGGATATCGATGAATTGGCTGAAGAATAATTTCAATGAGCTTTATGGAGACCTTGAAGATCGAACAAATGAGGTCATAGAACAATACTTCTGAGCATACATCATGAGGTTTGTAGAGCCCAAATTTCAAAACCCGAAGCCCAAACCAAATTAAACAGACGGTCCATTCTGTTACAAAATGGCCCAAACCTAAAGGGAACAATCCTAGGTCAGTTGCTGGAAGTCTCCTCGCGCTGCACGCCAGCAAAGCCATGTCCCCACGTCGCACGACTCCTCTCCGTGGTGTACTCTATCACGAAGCTTAAATCCTACAAAACAGGGAAAATATTGTAAACAAAAGGCTATAAAAAGCCAAAACAGAATCTGTAACGGGGGGTTTTTTTCCTTTTTTTTTAAAGAAAAATACAAAGAATACATACGAATACCAGTAATTTCCAGAGAAAAATCAATACCAAGCCAGAGAGCATCATTAAGGTTTCGTTTTATTTCTTTTTTTCGAATCTGTTGACTTCTTACTTTTTCTCTTCGTTTTAAAACAAGACCCATACCTATATATATTAAATCTACGAAAAGAGAGTTTTTCTACCTGTTGTGGGGGTTCTTTCCGAGCCTTGATTTCAGTTTTTTTTTCCCTTTCTGCCCTGTTGTTATACACGAAAATAAAGAGGGAGAGTATTAAAAACTTCTTTTTTTTTACTGGTTTTCTACACTTGTTTTCAAAAATACAGCATTTTTTTCCAAAACAGAAGAAAGAGAGGTCGAGAGAACCTTACCGCGCTCTCTCTCACCGCACGCTTGCGCTGCATGGGGGTCTCTGTTCTTCTTCAAAGCTGAAAAAGAAATGAAAGAAAGTCCTTTGTTTTTAAAATGAATGCTGCGCACAAAAAAGGGTTTTAACCCTAAGTATAAAACATTTGCCCAAAATGGGTAATTTGTGCGCTAATCCTCCCCTTTTGTGTTACTTTTTAATCGCGTCCCATTTCAATTTTTTTTATTATTTCAATTTTTCCCTTGAATTTGGTTTGTGATTTCAATTTAATCCGCGCCTAGATCTTTGCATTTCGGGGAGGGTTATTTGCTTTTTTTGGACCTTCCAAGTTGCACGCATGCATGACAATTTAGCCCTTCTATCTTTGTTTTGTTTTAAAATTGGCCCCAAAGCTTTTGTTTTGATCCGATTTAGTCCCTTTTCGTTTGTTTTGGCTATTTTACCATTAAATTAATTATTTTTTAATATTTTATTACTCTTTTATATACATTATAGTCGTATTATTTCTGTTATTTTTATTTGTCATAACTATTATTTTAATTTTACCATACTGTTAAAGCTTAATTTTATTACTATTATGTTTTATTAATACTACTTTATATATATTATATCTATTACTATTGTTTTATTTCTTTACTATTATTTTTAATGTGGTTACTATTATTTTATTATTGATATTGTTGTTTCACCATTTTTTTTATTATTTTTCATTTATTATTCTTTGAAATATTACTACTGCTGTTTTTTTGTTAAGTATTTCATTTATAATATACTTTGCCATTATTATTACATTCGTTAGTAATCTTTTTTTTCTCTCTGCCATTATTTTATATATAGTATTATTAGTACATTTGTTTTTCTATTATATTTTTATTATCAATATTTTTTTTTTACTTTTTTTTATTCTAATACTATTACTATTGTTTTCTCATTGATATATGTTTTTTCTGCTTAATTGTTGTTACTATTCTATTATCTTATTTATATTACCTTTTACCACATTCATTAGTTTCATTAGTAGTATTATCATTACTGTCTGTTTTATTTATCACATGTTATTTTTGTTATTATAGTATTTTTGGTTTTTTTCCCCCTTTTGTGTTCATTATTATCAGTACACCTTTATTTCTTTTACTACTATTTCTTATTAATGTTAATATTATCACCGTGTTTACATTTCAATATTTTTGTCTTTAGGTTTTTTTTAAAAAATTCACAAAAAAAGGGTTTTCATAAAGGTAATATTTCGTGTTTGGAAGTCCAAAAAATTGTGCCCAATCGTGCTGGGTTTCTATTTTTCGTTCGTCTAGATCACTAAATATCCTTTAAAGATTTCAATCGTATTTTTTGAAAATAAGGCAATGTTTCATGTTTGGAAGTTCGAGAAATTCGTGCCCAATCGTGCTGGGTTTCAATTTTCTGTTCATCTAAACAACTAGATATCCTTCACAGATTTTTTATCGTATTTCTTAAATAAAGGCAATATTTCGCGATTGGAAATCCAAGGAATCATACCCAATCGTGCTGGGTTTCGGTTTTTAGTTTAGCCAAATAGTGAAATACCTTTTTCAAATTGCAATACATGTATTTTGGAAATCATGAAATGATCTTGGTATCGAGGGTTTGAAGCATCGTGTCCTATCTTGCTGGATGTGGTATTTCAACTTTTCGGAACAAGAGAGTTTCGATATCCAATGCGAGTCATGAAAACAGTTTTTCCATATTCTAAAATATTTTCTAATTTTTGATATTAAGGACATTAATCAATCAATACGGTACCAATTTTGGGCGTCGCGAGGATGCTAATCCTTCCTCGTACGTAACCGACTCCCGAGCCCATTTTCTTAAAATTCGTTAACCAAAATATTTTCTAAATTGACCCAATCACACTTAATAAAAAAAGATTGATGGCGACTCCATCTTTTTAAAGTCGGCCCGTTTTCCAAACAAAAAATGGTTTCGACAGCTTGGCGACTCCACTGGGGACCAATAAGAGAGTCAAACCGTAAAATTGGTTGATTATTGTCCTTTTTATCGAAAATAAATTTTTTTATTTACATTTGCATGAGTTTGTGTTGCGTCATATATCTGCTTTGGTTTGAGACACATAGAATATTTTTGCATTCATATTGCATGACCGTTGTGGTCACACCCTTAAGTGGGAGCGAGAAGCTACGCCTTCGTGAGGTTTGCACCTCCGCATGGGCTAGGAGACTGCTTCCGGAGTACATCCGTACCTATGGTTCCGTGAGGTTTTCACCTCCGCATGGCCATAGGGAAATGTATTCCCCTGAACTGAACTCGATCCGTATGAGCCTATAATGGGTGAGGATTGAGGAATCTGCTAGTTCGGGTACCCTTCCTTTAGAACTAAACCATATATAGTGAACCTTAAGAGCCCACCCTAGGTAGAGCCATGCTAAACCTTAGTGGCTACCTATGTAGTGGTTTGACCTTTTTTTTACTTGCTTTGGTTACTTTTATGCGATACTAACTTGTTTTATTTTGGGTCATATTTGCATGTTGTAGTAACCAATTTTGGCCCGGGTCATTTACCCCGGGCCCAATTACAAAGTCTAAAACGGCCCAATACAACAGGCCCAAAACAAAATTTTTGAAGAAGCTAGGGTTTTGGAACCCTAGCCAACAGTGCCGCCCTCCACCAGTGCCGCAACCCCACTAGGCGCCGCTCTCCTTGCGCCGTTCCTCCACCACAGCTTCTCCACTTCAATTTGTTCCCCACGACCTGTAAAAAGGGACAAAAGAACAGCAAAAACACGGGCAAAAAGTTGTATTTTTTTATTTTTATTTTTCGGCTATAAAGCCTTGGAGAAAAGGATGTAGCAAGGACCTTTTTTTTTTTTTTTTTTTTGGCCATAAATCTAAAAAAAAAAACAACAGATTCAATTTGTAAGAAAGAGAGGAGAAAGAAGTGAAATCAAAAAAGAAAAAAAGAATCAGATTTCAAGTTCGAAAGGTGTTGCCTTGTCACTTTATTTTTCTTTTTCGTTCTATTGTTTACTTTTTTTTACTTTTACAAGTCTATTTTGATATATATATACATATATAAAAAAAATACAAAAAAAAAAAAATATTTTTACCTTTTCCGGCCACCGTACGCGGTGGCCGGCGACATCTCCGGCGACGGAGGAGCGGCGGCCAACCGGCCGGACCTTCGTCGGTGACCAAGACTCTTGCAAAAAAAAAAAAAAAAGGGGAAGAGAGATTTTTTTTTTTTAAGAAAGTGATGAAATGAATTTTTTTTGAAGATTTTTGGCCTTATATAGCTTTCCCAAAACGACGTCGTTTTGAGGCTGGCCTTAAACACCCAAAACGACGTCGTTTTACTTTTAACCCGTTTTTGACCCGACCATTCAAGGAGGATCCGCGTGTTTTTTATCAATGGGTTTATTGCACTTTTGGTCCTCCCGCTTTCTCTTGGTTTTGCGATTAAGTTTTTGGTATTTTTAATTTGGCCCAAAACTTTGTTTCCTGATTTCAATTGGGTCCACCTGATGCAATGTATTATGGAAAAAGGGGTTATTGTCCATTTTGGTCCCTCCCTTTTTACGCGCGCTTCTAATAGGCCCTTTCCCTTTTTATTTTACTTCGAATTGACCCCAAACCTTCGTTTTAGATGTAATTTGATCCTTTTCTTATTTATTTTGTAATCTTTTTTAATATATTATTATTGTCTAATATCTTCATTATTAGTATTATTATATTATTTACAATTTATTATTATCGCCACATTTATATCATTATTATGTTGTATATATTTTATATTATTTTATTAATATTATTATATTATTATTATATTGTACATGTTTTCTATTATTATTATTATTATTATTATTATATTTACTATTACTATTATTATTATTATTATTATTACTATATATTACTATGTTGTATATATTTTATGCTATTTTATTATTAATACTATTATTACATTATTATCATATTATTATTATATTGTTCATATCTCGTATTATTATTATTATTATTATTAGTTACTATTAGTAATATTGTTAGTTGTATATATGTATATATATTATTATTATTATTATTATTACTCCTTTTATACTTAATATTTTCTCTATAGCTACTAATACTTTTAGTTTTTTTTTTTTATATATTTTATTCATTGTCACTGTTTAATATTATCTCCTCTTATCACACCTTTTATCATCATATGTTGTTAATTGTTTCGTCTTCGCCACTTCGTGTGGATTAATAGTTCTAAATCACAATCCGATATTTTTATTTTATACAAAAGAGGTAATATTTGTGCGTTTAGAAGGACGAAAAATTACACCCTAACGTGTTGGGTGCCGATCTTTTCGTTCGACTACATGATCAAATATCCTTTTCTCGTCAAAGATGACCTCGATGTCGAAATATAAGGGTGTTATATCCTAACGTGTTGGGTATGACGCTTTTATTCCTTTGAAGTGAGATCATCTAAAGACAGTTTTAAATTACAACTCGTTTTTTTAAGGGATAATATTTGTGCATTCAGAAGGCCGAAAAATTACACCCTAACGTGTTGGGTGTCGATCTTTTCGTTCGACTAAATATTCAAATAATCTTTTTTTGATTAATCAATTGGTATCGAAATATAAGGGTGTATCCTAACGTGTTGGGTATGATACTTTTATTCCTTCGTAACGAGGTTATCTTAAGATTCAATCCCGATTAAATTAGTCTATTCGTTTAATTCTTTTTCCTAAATATTTCCAACTTTTCGACATTAGGACATTGATTAATCAATCTGGTACCGATCTTGGGCGTTGTGAGGGTGCTAATCCTTCCTCGCACGTAACCGACTCCCGAATCTATTTTCTCGAATGTTCGTAGACCAAAAACTTCATTTTAGTAAACCGAAATGTTTTATTAAAACAAAGGTGATCCGATCACACCTAATAAAAGGTCGGTGGCGACTCCTTTTTTTTTTCGTTTTCAAAACCCAAGGTCGACACCCGTTTTTGTCAAAAAATGGTTGCGACAGCTTGGCGACTCCACTGGGGACGCTCGAGAGTCAGGCCGTAAATTGATTGATTTTTGTCCTTTTGATTGAAAATTTGGAAAATTGCCTTCGAAAAATCATGTTTCTCTTTGATGCATTTATTTGTGCCATCGTGTCGAGTCCCGTGAAATATTTTGGCATCACATTGCATGACCGTCGGTTACACCTTTAAGTGGGAGTAAGAAACTAAGCTTTCGTGAGGTTTTCACCTCCGCATGAGCTAGTGGATTGCTTCCGGGAGACATCCGTACCTACGTGTTTCGTGAGGTTTTCACCTCCGCATGGCCGTAGGGAAATGTATCCCCACACCGAACTCGGTCCATATGAGCCTATAATGGGTGAGGATCGAGGAATCTGTGGTTCGTGTACCCTCAGAGAACCGAACCCCATATAGAACCCCTAGAGCCTACCTAGATACGGCCACTGGATAAGCATTTAATGATATTTTGCTTGTGTGACTATGCGATCTCGACTGCGTTGTTCTCGCTTGATTTGCATGTCATTCCATACAATAGAGGTGTCAATTTCTCTTTCGGTTGCCAAAATAGGAAGTTTGCTATGGAAAACGACTTTCTTGATAAAGTAGAGGACAATGCAGTCGTGCGCACATGGTCAGAAAAGTTGCAATCCGAAGAAGGAGATAGCTTAGTCAAGGGTCATACGTCAGAACTGTGGGACTTCACCCGTGTTAGCATGACGCAAAATGAGCTTCAAGAGTTGCGGGATATCTGGACCCATTGGGAAGACGAAGCTAAACAAATGTTCTACCGCCGTTATGGTGATATATCTCACTTGTTGGATGTCAAAATAGATAAACACTTGTTTCGGGGTATGGTCCAATTTTGGAATTCCGCATACAGTTGCTTCACTTTTGGAGAAGTGGATTTGGTACCAACAATAGAAGAATATACCCATTTACTTCGTATTCCCGAGATGCAAGTCGATAAAGTCTATATTAGGCCTGCTTATGTCCCTCCTTTGGCAAAGAAGTTGACAAAGATTACGGGAATGAGTGAACAGTGGATCTCGGCCAAGATTCAACAGAAAGGTGAAGGGAGATGTTTTTCTTGGGTGAATTTAAGGGATCTGATTTCGACACACCCTGACATGGGAAGGAAGGTTGATATTTTCGCCCTAAGCCTTTACGGTTTAGTCATCTTTCCAAAAGCTCTGAGGCACATAGATGAAGCGGTGGTGGATCTGTTCGACCGATTGGATAAGCAAGTCACACTGTCCCGGCAGAATTCTAGCGTAAACTTTCGTGTCATTAAATGCATGCGAGAAGAGCGGAGAGGAAGGTTTATTGGATGCGCATACCATCGATGGTGTGGTTTCATGGGCATTTTTGGAAGGTGGATAAAGTCTCTTGTCGACCTTTTCATAGAGACTATTCACCAATAAAAGAGGAAGCAGCTATGTCGAGAAGAGAGGACATAACAGAAGAGGGATGGATGGCAATTTTTCAGAACCTTCAAGGAAAAGACATTGAGTGGAGAGCTCCCTGGATGATGCCTGGAGAGATTCTTTATAGATGCGGAGACTTCAACTGGGTACCTCTACCCGGAATTTGGGGAGTCATTGGGTATGCCCCATTACTAGCGGCAAGACAATACCAGTCTAGACAGTTCGTGCCGGCAACACATGGGTTAAACCAAAGTGAGTTCTCTTATACGGGAGAGGGTTACAAGAAGAAGATTAAGGAAACGGCAAATGCTTGGAAACAAACACGTCAAATGAAGAGGCTAGCTACGGGCGAAACGATAACTTCTGAATACAAAGCATGGCTAAGCAAGAGAATCAATGATAATATCCCGGGACCAAGTCCGAATGATGATCAGTCTTTGGAAGAACGGTTGCGAATAATACCAACAAATTAGAAATTATAAAGCAAGATTTCAATGCAAATGAAGTTCGAGCTTGAAAAGAAAATTGAACAGTTAGAAGAAGAGAAGATGCTCCTCAAGTTAGACATAGATGGACAAAAATCAGAAGCTGAGAAATTAAGAAAGGAGAAAAGAAGAATAGAGGAAGACCGAGACGACCTGAAGATGCACTACAAGAAGATGCGTCTCTCAATGAGAATCGCGGACTAGGAAAGACGCGTCAAGCCAATGGCGACAAGAGTTACAAGAGGAAAGAGCTAAGACCGATCAATGGGAAAGGAAATTTCAAGAAATGAAGGTTCAAAATGAGATCCTAGAAAAGCAAATATCAGAAGGCCAGAATAGAAGAAACGAATTGAAGACAAGGGTGGCAGAATTGGAAAAATCCCTAGACTATTATCGAAACCGTGACTCGGCAAGAGAGTTAAAGGCGAGTTTGAGTAGAATTGAAGAGTTAGAAATGGAGCTGCAGAACTGCCAGGATCATATTGGGAATTTAAAAGAAAAAGAAGAAAGAAGGGAAACGGAGCTATACCATTCCCAAGATCAAGTCAGAGATAGAGATTACCTCATGGGGGAGGCTATAATCCGGATACGAGAGATAGCTGAATATTTACAAGCTCTAGCTATACAAGCTGACACATTAAACATACGGTTCGAGACACAGTCAGATCGTGGACGAGAATTAGCTTCCTTATTGACAAAAATTAAGGCCTTAGGTGCTAGAGCAAGGCCGTTTTTGTAATCTGTTTTATGTAAAGAGCTTTGTTTTCTAAGGAAGTTTCCTATGGGGAATTGAATCAGAGTTGACACCTTTTTTGCATTCATATCATGCATTGCATACATCATCATTACATCATCTCAATTACTCACTAAGGCTAAAATCGTATAATTCACAAATTACAAAGACCTTTGTGAATCGGAATCACATCATCCCTATAGGACACGCTTAAGAACTAGAGCTATGGACGCCGAACTCAATGAGAGGATCGAAAGGATGGAAAGAACCCAGAAAGAGTTACAAGAACAGTTAACCAAGTCACAGCAAGAAGCAAAGGACCTAATGATGAAATCTCGCGAGGAATCACGAGAACATAAGGATCAAATGGATAGAATGTTGCAGATGTTGACCGCCATGACCAAAGGAAAAGGACTTGCGCAAAATCCTGACATTACAGAACCCCATTCGAGGGATAATCAAGATCCGTTCTATCCCCCAAGATTTACGCCACCCCACGCTCACGCAACACAATATCCTCAAGGGAACCCAGTAGGCCCGGAACAACAACCCATCCCACCTATACATCTGGGGCAAGGTATATATGTATCAAATGCTGGAGATAATTCTGCTAATCCGATTGTTCCAGATTTGGATGACCCGATGGAAATAGCTAAGTTAAAGAGGGATGGCCATTATGCTGAAGAAAAATATAAGAGTCTAGAGGAGAGACTCAAGGCGGTAGAAGGTACTGAGTCTTCTGCGCACTAAATGCCAAAGACCTTAGTTTGGTGCCCGATCTAGTCCTCGCCTCCGAAGTTTAAGACACCGATTTTGAAAAGTATGAGGGAACGAGATGCCCGAAGGCCCATCTTATTATGTTCTGTCGAAAAATGGTCGGACACTTGAATGAGGACAAGTCGCTAATACATCGCTTTCCGTGATAGCTTGATCGGATCACCCTCGATGGTATGATCGACTTAGCACGAGAGAAGATCCGGTCATGGAAGGACTGCAACCGTGCATTTTGAACAATATAAGCATGTTTCGACGTGGCTCCCGACCACGACGCTACAAATGTTGGAAAAGAAGCCAACGGAGACCTTCGGATAATACGCTTCGAGATAGAGGATCTCTCACCCAAGTCGAGCCCCCATTAACTAAAAGTGAGGTAATGCAGGTCCTTTTTATCAATACTTTGAGGCGCCATTCTACGACAAACTGGTGGGAAATGCCACAAAAGACTTCGCCGACCTCGTAATATCTGGGGAACTCATCAAAACGGCATCAAAAGTGGAAGAATGGAGGCCCTGAAAGTTCAAAAGGCCAAAGACCAGTAAAAAAAGAAAGAACCTGCCCATATGGTGGGGACCGAGCCTCTATGCTCCTAACCCAGATCCGACCCAGCCACGACCTCGGTTTAGTCCACCGCCAAATTTCTATTTTCCACCACCAAGCCCTTACTATCAAACACCCCCTCATTACCCCGTCTATGCCACCGACAATCAAAGACCATTCGCTATATTCCCACCAAATATCGCGCCTGTCCCAAGTCTGCCCAAAAGCGAACCAAGACCAGCAAAACCCAATCCTGAAAGACCCCATTTTACCCCTATCCCTGTGTCATACGGAGAGTTGTGCCCAAAACTATTGGAAACGCAATTAATCTCCCCACATTACATGGCACCATTGAAGCCCCCATTCCCAAAGTGGTACGATCCCAATGCTAATTGCATGTATCATACCGGGAACCAGGGGCATTCTACAGATAATTGTATAGCCTTCAAGAGGAGAGTTCAAGGGCTTATCGATGCAGGGATCTTACGGTTTGACGGTACCGAGAATATGGCTGGAAATCCGCTCCCTAACCATACTATAAGGAACGTGAATATGGCGACACAGGAGGACAGGTGGCGAGCAAAGCGTTATGTCTCCGAGATAAAAACACCCTTGGAGAAGGTCTGGGAAGTAATGATTGAGAAGGGCATGCTCGACAAGAATTTTAAAGAGGAAAGCGTGAAGAGCCCAAGTTTTTGCGTCTTTCACGGCATAGAGGAACACCACATTCAATCTTGCGAGAAGTTTAAAGAGCTGCTTCAGGGCATGATGGACAATAAGGAGGTAGAAATCTGCAATAAGATGGAAGAGACTGATGAAAAGGATGTATGTGCATCCGAGGGCCAATCATTAGGCCTCTCCTACAAATATTGATCGACCTTTAGTAATCTATTACGAGGCAAAGAAAGAAGAGAGGAAACCGAAAATGATAATCCAAGTACCTTCCCCTTTCCCATATAAGGATAGTAAGACGGTGCCTTGGAAATATGATGCCAGCGTCACCACGCCTGGAACCACGACTGGAAACATCAGTGAGGTGGGGCATTTTACCCGCAGCGGGAGGTGTTATTCCCCTGAGGTGGTTGAGACAAAGAAGAAAGCCATTGGCATGAGTCAGAAAGGGAAGGCACCAATACACGAAGTCGAGGATGAGATGGAAATACAATCTGAACATGGAACTAAGGAGCCAGTGAAAGAGGATGAAGCATAGGAGTTCTTAAAGTTCATTAAGCACAGCGAGTACAGTGTCGTGGAGCAGCTGAATAAACAACCGGCAAAAATCTCAGTATTATCCTTGTTGTTGAACTCAGAGCCACATCGAAATGCTTTACTGAAGGTGCTAAACCAAGCGTACGTACCAAGCAATGTACCCATTGAAAAACTCGATAGGTGGGTGAATAATTTAAACGCAGATAATTTCATCTCCTTCAGCGACGATGAAATACCGCCAAATGGTAGGGGCTCTGTTAAAGCATTACACATCACAACAGAGTATAAGGGATATATAATACCACATGTGCTTATTGACAATGGGTCCGCACTCAACGTCATGCCATTGGCTACACTGTCTAGGATGCCCGTCGACATGTCTTATCTGAGGCCTTGTCACTCGCGGTAAGAGCATTTGATGGAACGCGCGGGAAGTTATGGGAAAAATCGAGATCCTCCGGAGGTGGGCCCGTACATACAATATTGAATTCCGTGTCATGGACATTGCTCCTTCATATAATTGCCTCTTAGGAAGGCCACTCGATCCACTCACCGGAGCGATCCCTTCATCTCTCCATCAGAAAATAAAACTTATTATGGATAACCGCTTGATTATAATCGATGGTGAAGAAGACATCGTTGCCTCACTCTCTACTGACACACCCTATATCGAGGCAAACAAAGATGCGCCAGAATGCTCCTTCCGCTCCTTCAAATTTATCAATGCTACATTTGTCGCCGAAGGAGACAAGACACCTACACCCAATCTGTCAAGAAACACCAAGATGGGAATCAAGTTGACCGTAGGAAAAGCGCGCTCAAGCGGGGAAGGGTTTAGGAAAATATCGCAAGGAATGGCCAGAGCCACTAAAGCCAAGATTACATCACAAGGCAAGATACGGTTTAGGGTTCAAGCCGGATGCCCAACAAATAAGAAAACAAAGGCAGAAAGGTCAAGAAAGGAGGATCACAAAAGCCTTAGGTCGAGAATTGGGCTGGGAGCCTATAATGTGTCCCCGTTGTTGAAGACATTTACATCGGCAGAATAATGTACCGGAAGAGATAGTCTACCAAACATGATGTTATCAATCGAAAGGAGTCTCCGAATGTTAGTATAAATGTTATAGACAAAGAGGATGATGCGATTAGAGATGTTTCGATGATACGCCCATGTCCTCCGTGATTCACTTTGAACAATTGGACTTGCCAGTGGACCTCCTTGTAGTTTCCAAATCCTCCAAGTAATGCTCAATATCAACTTTTTGTATGCCCCTGTTCGTAGGGGAATCGCATTCGAGAGTTCATTTTGTCTATCTAGCTTTTAAATGAAACATGAATAAAGATGCATTTTGTCGTGTTCTTTTCATTCTCATCGGTTCCATATTTATTCTTTGCTGTCCCTATATATTCCATACCACCATGTCACGCTTATAAGACCCGATACCTTGATGTCCCTCTATAGTCTTCTTCTTTGTCTACTTTTCAGTGCTCGAGATATCAACGATGCGAACAATCTCATTACAAGTCCTAAAATCGACTTTGAGAAAACTATTTGTGTGGGGGGATTCGAGGTCAAGAAGATGCCGAAGATTATGTCTCTTCCCGCACCTACAGAGAGATGATAGAACAAGAGGATAGACAGATTCGCCTTACATCAAGAATCGATCGAGACAATAAATTTAGGAAATGAAGAAAGGAAGCAAGAGGTGAAAGTCGGGGCCTCCATGTCCGAAGACACCAAACACGATCGATCACCTTGCTTCACGAGTACAAAGACGTGTTCGCATGGTCGTATCAAGATATGCCAGATTGAACGAGGATATAGCGGTCCACGACTTCCACTTGAAACGAGAATGCAAGCCTATCCAATGAAGTTAAGGCGGATGAGGCCCAAATGCTCTTAAAGATAAAAGAAGAAGTAAAGAAGCAATTTGATGTCGGGCTTCCTTCAAATTTCTAGATATCCTAATGGGTGGCTAATATAGTCCCAAAGATCAAAGAAAGATGGCAAAGTCCGAATGTGCGTAGATTATCGTGATTTGAACCGAAGCGAGCCCTAAAGATAATTTTCCATTGCCACACATTGATACATTGGTGGATAACACGGCAAAGAATTCGCTTTTTCTCCTTCATGGATGGATTTTCGCTACAATCAAATCAAGATGGCTCCCGAGGATATGGAGAAAACTACGTTCACGACGATGTGGGGAACATTCTCGCTACAAAGTAATGCCGTTCGGTCTAAAGAATGCCGGGCAACATATCAAAGAGCCATGGTGACATTGTTCCACGACATGATGCACAAGGAAATAGAAGTCTATGTCGATGACATGATCGCTAAATCTCTAGGAGAAAGAGAGCATATGGGAAACCTCCTAACTGCTCGAAAGACCGAGAAAAATCCAACTAAAACTTAACCTCGCCAAATGTACCTTCTAGCGCTACCTCGGAAAATTATTGGGATTTATCGTCGCGAAAGGTATCGAGGTTGATCCGGATAAAATAAAGGCCATACAAGAACCGCCACCCCCGCGCACACAAAAAGAAGTCAAAGGATTTCTAGGAAGACTGAACTACATTGCTCGATTCATTGCTCAACTCACCAAGCAATGTGATCGATTTTTCGACTCCTTCGAAAGCGCAATCCAGGAGAATGGAACGAGGAATGTCAAAAGGCTTTTGACAAGATAAAGCGATTTATCTAGTCCCCTGCTAGTACCACCAACTCCCGGCAGACCGCTAATACTATATCCGATCGTGTTTCAAAACTCAATGGGTTGTGTCTTGGGGCAACATGATGAGTCCGGAAAAAAGGAACAAAGCGATCTATTATCTCGAAGAAATTCACGAGTATGAAGCAAGATATCCGTCAAATCGAAAAATTCTATTGTGCCCTGTGCCGCAACTCGGAGGCTTAGGCGGTATGTCCTGTATCATACGACATGGTTGATTTCAAAGTCGGACCCGATAAAATACATGATGGAGTCGCTGCACACTCGGGGAAGAATGGCACGATGGCAGATCTTACTATCAGAGTATGACATCATATACGTGAGCCAAAAATCGATTAAAGGAAGTGCAATAGCCGATTTCCTAGCGACTCGAACAACAGAGGAATACGAGCTATTGAGATTTGACTTCCCAGACGAAGACTTGATATGCGCTACAGAAAAAGAATATGAATCGTCGAAAGAGAGATCGTGGAAAATGAGTTTTGATGGAGCGTCCAATGCGTTAGGGCATGGGATTGGAGCAGTCTTAGTGTCACCAGAAGGGTATCACTACCCCTTTACTGCTAGGTTAAATTTCTTCTGTACCAACAACATAGCAGAATATGAGGCTTGCATCATGGTACTTCGCATGACTATCGAATGCGAGAATGTAAAGGTCTTGGCGATCTCAGGGGACTCGGCATTGATTGTGATTTACCAAATCCGTGGAGATTGGGAAGTAAGAGACTCAAAGTTGGTTAAATATCGTGATCTTGTTGCAGAATTGATTGAAGAATTTGAAGAAGTGACTCTTAATTACTTCCCACGAGAGGAAAACCAATTGGCTGATGCCCTAGCCACCTTGGCTTCAATGTTTAAAGCAAACCGAGAAACAGAAATAATGCCTCTTCAGATGAGCATATATGAGGCCCCTGCGCATTGTTTTAGCATTGAAAACGAGGCAGATGGACAACCATGGTTCCATGATATCTTAGAATATGTCAAGAATCAAAGATACCCCGAGCAAGCGAACGAGAACGATAAAAGAACGATCGTAAAAAAGCGGCAATGGATTTGTTCTCGATAGAGACATCTTATACAAAAGAGGGAAAGATCAAATGCTCTTGAGATGTGTAGATACTGTTGAAGCCAGAAAGATACTCGAAGAGGTCCATGAAGGAGTTTGTGGAACACACGCCAATGGCTTCACTATGGCTAGGCAGATTATGAGACTCGGTTATTACTGGTTGACAATGGAAAGCGACTGCATTAGTTACGCACGAAAGTGTCACAAATGCCAAGTTTACGGTGATAAAATTCATGCAGCGCCTTCACCTCTTCATATCATGACTTCTCCGTGGCCTTTTTCTATGTGGGGCATGGATGTTATAGGGCCAATTTCCCCAAAGGCTTCCAATGGACATCGATTCATTTTTGTGGTCATAGATTACTTCACAAAATGGATAAAAGTCGCTTCGTTTGCAAATGTGACAAGGACGGCGGTGTGCGATTCTTAAAAAAAGGAGATCATATGCCGATACTGGTTTGCTGAAAAGAATTATTTCGAGATAATGCTTTAAATCTCAACAACAAGATGATGAAGGAAGTGTGCGAGCAATTTCAAATAAAGCATCATAATTCTTCACCCTATCGTCCAAAGATGAATGGAACAGTAGAAGCCGCTAACAAGAATATCAAGAAGATTGTTGGGAAAATGACGGAGACGTACAAAGACTGGCACGAGAAGCTACCATTTGCCCTATATGCGTATCGCACATGTGTGCGGACCTCTACGGGGGCAACTCCTTTCTCTCTAGTCTATGGAATGGAAGCTGTGCTGCCCATCGAGGTGGAGATCCCCTCTTTACGAATCCTAATGGAGTCAAAACTAGAAGAGTCTGAATGGGTTCAGACTCGATATGACCAACTGAATCTGATCGAAGAAAAACGCTTGAAAGCAATTTGTCACGGACAGATGTACCAAAGAAGAATGATCGCGACCCATGACAAGAAAGTGCGGCCAAGGAATTTCGTGAAGGAGAACTCAGTATTAAGGAAGATTCTCCTATACAAAAGGACTTTCGAGGAAAATGGGCACCGAATTGGGAAGGACCATACGTCGTAAAGAGAGCTTTCTCAGGTGGAGCTTTGATTCTCACTAAAATGGACGGGAAGGAGGTACCAAACCCGGTAAACTCAGACGCCGTGAAGAAATATTACGCCTAAAAAAAAAAAAAATGGAAAAGGCGTCCGAATAAACGGAGAAGGCTTAGGATGAAAACCTGGAAGGGCATACTAAGGAAGCAAGTTTGGAATGGGTTGAACAAAGAAGATCATAGCATTGAAGCGGACTCAAGCTCAAGAATCTTCTACACGAAAAACTTGCTCGAAAAGATTCGGACGACGAAGAAACATGGAGAAGTTCATACGTTGGATATCTAGAGCACTTACTACAATTGAACTTGTTTTTCTTTTATAATGCTTTCTTAATCAAGTCATACCTTGTCAATTTTCTTTGCTTAATGCCTTTGAAATAAATATAGATACTAGAAACGCCTTTCATACCTACTCCACCATTTTCATGCATTTATATTTATGTCTCATTTCGAGATAGATAGTGAAACTACGCACTCTAAACAAAAAGAATATGGAGCATTACCTGGATGGGAATTGGGTGAGTACGGGAGCTTCAAAACAAGGACAAAGTTCAACAGGGGCAAAAAAAAAAAAAAGGGATATAGGAAAACACAGATTACTCGTATAACCCATAGACGGAACAAGACCTAAGAAAAGTCAAGAGTCGAAGCGGTGAATGCGCAGTCATCATGAGAGTCGTAACAAGAAGAGATAAATGACAAACAAACCCAAGACACATGGCATAATCATGTAGGCATTTAGGACAAACACATGCATATCGTAACATCATCGCGCATGACACATACAGTACACCAAGAAACAAGAAGTCTTGACGATGGTTGCACCAAATCCAGAAAAGAAGAAAAATCGAGTTCCACGGATGATAAGTTTTGAAATTACGATTGCAATATCAACTCATAATACGAGAAGTGAGTTGGGCCTCGGGATACACCGAGGTATTTAATTTCGTCTTTAAACTTACATTCAAAAATCGGCTCATAATACGAGAGATGAGTTGAGCCTCGAGGCACGCCGAGGTATTTAATTTCTGTCTTTGAATTTGCTCAAAAATCAGCTCATAATACGAGAGAGGTGAGTTGAGCCTCGGGGCACGCCGAGGTATTTAAATTTCTGCTCAAAAGTCGACTCATAATACGAGAGGTGAGTTGAGCCTCGGGCACGCCGAGGTATTTAATTCTGTCTTTAAATTTTTGTTTAATAATTAGTTCATAATACGAGAGGTGAGTTGAGCCTCGGGGCACGCCGAGGTATTTAAATTTCTGTTCAAAAATCGACTCATAATAAGAGAGGTGAGTTGGGCCTCGGGACACGCCGAGGTATTTAATTCTGTCTTTAAATTTACTGTTGAAAATCACTCATAATGCGAGAGGCGAGTTGAGCCTCGGGGCACGCCAAGTATTTAATTTCTGTCTTCTAATTTATTTTTCAAAATATCAACTCATATTGTGAGAGGTGAGTTGATGCATCGGGTCACACGCTGAGGTGGTTGAGCCTCGGGTCACACGCGGAGGTACTTCCAGATGGAAGACTGAAGTCACATTGAGCAAATTTGACAAAGAAGTTCCAGCGGACAAAGAAGATTGAGCAAGAGCAAAATGAAGCTACAGGCCATATCTCTCGGAAGTAGCTCCGGAGTAAAATGAAGATCGAAGTTTCCCCGAAGATGGTAAGGAAGTAGTTTGAAAAGTTCAGATGTACTTCCTCGAAATCCCGGTGGAAGAGATCAAAGCCCTGAAATCACTAGCTCATCGTGCCCTTGAAGAAGCAATGGCAGTGGAAATATTATCTCCCCGAAGATATAACGAAACAATGAAGTGGATCAAAGCGACAAGTTACAGTTGAGTTCGAAACTATTTAAAGAAGACGAGGACCGACAAGTCAAGGCTTGGCCAAGACCGGGCAAAATTGGTTCTTCTATTATCTTTGCCCTATTATCGTTTCACGACAATGAGCAAAGAGGGGCAGCTGTAGTAACCAATTTTGGCCCGGGTCATTTACCCCGGGCCCAATTACAAAGTCTAAAACGGCCCAATACAACAGGCCCAAAACAAAATTTTTGAAGAAGCTAGGGTTTTGGAACCCTAGCCAACATCTTATCTCCACCAGCGCACAGAACCCCACTAGGCGCCGCTCTCCTTGCGCCGTTCCTCCACCACAGCTTCTCCACTTCAATTTGTTCCCCACGACCTGTAAAAAGGGACAAAAGAACAGCAAAAACACGGGCAAAAAGTTGTATTTTTTTATTTTTATTTTTCGGCTATAAAGCCTTGGAGAAAAGGATGTAGCAAGGACCTTTTTTTTTTTTTGGCCATAAATCTAAAAAAAAAAACAACAGATTCAATTTGTAAGAAAGAGAGGAGAAAGAAGTGAAATCAAAAAGAAAAAAAAAAGAATCGATTTCAAGTTCGAAAGGTGTTGCCTTGTCACTTTATTTTTCTTTTTCGTTCTATTGTTTACTTTTTTTTACTTTTACAAGTCTATTTTGATATATATATACATATATAAAAAAAATACAAAAAAAAAATAAAAAATATTTTTACCTTTTCGCCCATCAGACGCGGTGGTGGCATGACATCTCTCCGGCGACGGAGAGCGACACAACCGGCGGACCTTCGTCGATGACCAAGACTCTTGCAAAAAAAAAAAAAAAAAGGAAGAGAGAGTTTTTTTTTTAAGAAAGTGGTGAAATGAATTTTTTTTGAAGATTTTTGGCCTTATATAGCTTCCCCAAAACGACGTCGTTTTGAGGCTGGCCTTAAACACCAAAAACGACGTCGTTTTACTTTTAACCCGTTTTTGACCCGACCCGCTAAGGAGGATCCGCGTGTTTTTTTATCAATGGGTTTATTGCACTTTTGGTCCTCCCGCTTTCTCTTGGTTTTGCGATTAAGTTTTTGGTATTTTTAATTTGGCCCAAAACTTTGTTTCGAATTTCAATTGGGTCCACCTGATGCAATGTATTATGGAAAAAGGGGTTATTGTCCATTTTGGTCCCTCCCTTTTTACGCGCGCTTCTAATAGGCCCTTTCCCTTTTTATTTTACTTCGAATTGACCCCAAACCTTCGTTTTAGATGTAATTTGATCCTTTTCTTATTTATTTTGTAATCTTTTTTAATATATTATTATTGTCTAATATCTTCATTATTAGTATTATTATATTATTTACAATTTATTATTATCGCCACATTTATATCATTATTATGTTGTATATATTTTATATTATTTTATTAATATTATTATTATATTATTATTATTATATTTACTATTACTATTATTATTATTATTATTACTATATATTACTATGTTGTATATATTTTATGCTATTTTATTATTAATACTATTATTACATTATTATCATATTATTATTATATTGTTCATATCTCGTATTATTATTATTATTAGTTACTATTAGTAATATTGTTAGTTGTATATATGTATATATATTATTATTATTATTATTATTATTACTCCTTTTATACTTAATATTTTCTCTATAGCTACTAATGCTTTTAGTTTTTTTTTTTTTTATATATTTTATTCATTGTCACTGTTTAATATTATCTCCTCTTATCACACCTTTTATCATCATATGTTGTTAATTGTTTCGTCTTCGCCACTTCGTGTGGATTAATAGTTCTAAATCACAATCCGATATTTTTATTTTATACAAAAGAGGTAATATTTGTGCGTTTAGAAGGCCGAAAAATTACACCCTAACGTGTTGGGTGCCGATCTTTTCGCTTCGACTACATGATCAAATATCCTTTTCGCAAAAAGATGACCTCGATGTCGAAATATAAGGGTGTTATATCCTAACGTGTTGGGTATGACGCTTTTATTCCTTTGAAGTGAGATCATCTAAAGACAGTTTTAAATTACAACTCGTTTTTTTAAGGGATAATATTTGTGCATTTAGAAGGCCGAAAAATTACACCCTAACGTGTTGGGTGTCGATCTTTTCGTTCGACTAAATATTCAAATAATCTTTTTTTGATTAATCAATTGGTATCGAAATATAAGGGTGTTGTATCCTAACGTGTTGGGTATGATACTTTTATTCCTTCGTAACGAGGTTATCTTAAGATTCAATCCCGATTAAATTAGTTTATTCGTTTAATTCTTTTTCCTAAATATTTCCAACTTTTCGACATTAGGACATTGATTAATCAATCTGGTACCGATCTTGGGCGTTGTGAGGGTGCTAATCCTTCCTCGCACGTAACCGACTCCCGAATCTATTTTCTCGAATGTTCGTAGACCAAAAACTTCGTTTTAGTAAACCGAAATGTTTTATTAAAACAAAGGTGATCCGATCACACCTAATAAAAGGTCGGTGGCGACTCTTTTTTTTTTTCGTTTTCAAAACCCAAGGTCGACACCCGTTTTTGTCAAAAAATGGTTGCGTCACATGTCATTTCATACTTAAAAGCCGTCGATTCCTGTTTTAATTACTAAGTTAGAAAGCTTGTTATGGAGAACGGATTCCTTGATAAAGTAGAGGATAATGCGGCCGTGCGTATATAGTCAGAGAAGACACAGCTTGAGAAGGGGGATAGTCTAACCGAGGGGTATACATTAGAATTATTGGACTTCACTCACATCAGTGTGACACAGAATGAGCTCCAAGAATTAAGGGATATATGGGCCTGTTGGGATGAAGCAACTAAGCAGCTTTTATACCTTAATTATGGTGATCTACCCTACTTACCCGACATCAGAGTGGACAGACATTTGTTTTGGGCTATGACTCAATATTAGAATCCCGCTTATAGCTGCTTCACGTTTGGGGAAGTGGACTTGGTGCCTACTGTGGAAGAATATACGGCTTTACTTCGTAGTCAGAGGGCTCGGGTCGACAAAATTTATTTCAAGGCCGCTAACGCACCAACTTTTGTAAAGAAGCTAATGAGTATCACTGGGATGAGTGAACAGTAGGTCACGACACGAATTCAACAAAAAGGTGAAGGGAAATGCATTCCTTGGGGGAGCTTGAGGGAGCTGATTGTGGCACATCCAGATGCCAAGAGGAAAGTTGACATGTTCGCCCTAAGTATCTACGGCTTGGTAATTTTCCCCAAAGCTCTGAGACATATAGATGAAGCGGTTACTAACTTGTTCGATCGACTTGACAAGGGGGTTACGCTAGTACCAGCGATTCTTACCGAAATGTTTAGATCTTTGAACTCGTGCCGGAGAGCAGGTGAGGGTAGATTCATAGGCTGCACGCAACTATTATTGGTGTGGTTCCATAGCCATTTCTGGAAAGTAGATAGAGCTTCTTGTCGGGTTTTTTTTGCGAAATACTCTCCATTAAAGGAGTTGGCAGCCGCACCCAGGAGAGAGGACATATCAGAAGAGAACTGGATCGTGCTTCTTCAGAATCTTCAGGAAAAGGATGTGAAATGGAGAGCTCCTTGGTTCGTTCCTGATGAAATTCTCTACCGGTGTGGGAGTTATGATTGGCTTCCTCTGTTAGGAATCTGGGGAGCCGTTGGGTATGCTCTTTTGCTCGTGCTAAGGCAATACCAATCGAGACAGTTTATACCGGTAACGCATGGGCTAGCTCAGTTTGAATTCTCGTATAGTGGGAATAATTATAAGAAAAGAGTTCGAGTAGTTTCTAATGCATGGAAGCAGATCCACCGAATAAAAAGAGTTGCAATGGGTCCAATGGCAACCCTCGAATATAATACATGGCAGAGTAGGAGATTAAACGATAATATCCTCGGGCTGACACAGGGTGCGGCTCGATCGATAGAGGAATACCTGCAAGTAGTCCCTTCTGAGTTGGAGATCATGAAACAGGACTTTGAAAGTGAAAATTCAGAGTTAGGGAAAAAGATAGAACAACTGGAAGAGGAAAAAACGAATTTGAGGTTAGATATTGATATTCAGAAATCAGAGGCTGAGAAGCTGAGGAAAGGAAAAAGGAAGGCCGAAGAAGATTTGGATAGCTTGAAGATCGATTACAAAAGTCGCATCTATCTATGAGAATCATTGGTCGGGTAAAACCTCGGAACAATGGTGTCAATAAGTTCAGGAGGAGAAGGCCAAGGTAGATCAGTGGAAGAAGAGGTTCCATGAGGCTCAGGCACAAAAGGATACTCTGAGAAAGACTGTAGGTGAGAGCCAAAGTGACAATGAGATGTTAAAAGCTCAATTAGCAGAACTAGAAAGGGCATTGTGTCGAAGTCGTAGCTCTACGGTGAAATTGGAATCAAGCCTAAATCAGTTGAAGAGTTGAAAGGAAGGGTGGTAATGCTTGAACGCGGTACTTGCAAAATAGTGAGCTCGGATCCAACTATTGGAGACAAACAACGAGCGGCGGAAGAACAACTTCTACGCTCTCGTAACCAAGTCGAGAAAGAGACTACCTTATGGGCGGCTTTGATTCGAGATCTGAGAAGTGGTGAACATTTACAAACCTTAGCTGCTCAGCCGATGTGTTAAGTGTAGTATATGAGTCGAGTCGACAGGCCGTAGAGTTAGCCTCACTTCTTAAGAAAGTTAAAACTTTGGGCATAAGGGCTAGGTCGTATATGTGACTCTGTTTTGTGTAAAGGATTTTGTTTTTTAAATAAGTTTTCTATAAGAAATTGAGCCAGAATTGACGCCTTTTTGCATTCATTCATTTACATTACATTTTATGCATTGGCATTGCATCGCATCATGAGCATTAAAATATCACAAAAGAGCCCTATTAACTAAATATCATGTTATAGTTATCCTGGAACACCAATACTACACACGAAGGAAAACAAAAACCATGGATCAAAGGTTGGAAAGGTTGGAGCAAATGCAGAAAGAGATGCAAGACCAGTTGCAGACTCAGATGCAAGAGCAGTTGGCCAAAATCCAACAAGACGTGAGGGATCAAATACTGGAATCCCAGAGAAGTATGATGAGCCAGTTAACGTTGTTGTTGACTGGAGCACAGGATAAAGGAAAAGGCCCTATGGTTGATGTCGGGGATGAAAATGAAAATTCTACTTATCCGCCGAGCCTAGCCCCGATAAATTCTCAAGCGCAACCTCCGAGTGTCTCATTAATATCGGACCTCGATATCAAATCGGTGCCTCGGACGCGCGAACTTCCCGACAGCTCGAGCTCTAACCACGGAGACAATTTGACAAGATCATGGTCCCGATTTCGACGATGCAGCGAGGGGAGAAAGCGGCGCGAGTTCCCAAAGGAGTTTGAGGATCGCCGCAAATGGTTTGAGGAGAAGTTTAAAGCATTGGAAAGTCTTGATTACAAATGCGAGGTGGATGCTAGGAAGTTCGAGTCTAGTTCCAAATCTGGTACTTCCTCCGAAGTTCAAGATGCCGGAGTTTGAAAAATACAATGGGACTAACTGCCCTGAGGCCCATATTACCATGTTTTGTCAGAGAATGACGGGATATGTCAATAATGACCAGTTGTTGGTTCACTGTTTCCAGGATAGTTTGACTGGGGCTGTAACAAAATGGTACAACCAGCTGAGTTGTACGCAAATCAAATCATGGAAGGACTTAGCACAGGTCTTCATGAAGCATTATGGCCACATAACTGATATAGCGCCTGATAGAATCACGCTACAAAATATGGAAAAGAAGCCAGGCGAGAGTTTTAGGAAATATGCCCAGAGGTGGAGGGAAGTCGCCACACAAGTCCAACCACCGTTGCTGGAGAAGGAAATGACCATGCTGTTTGTTAATACCCTAAGAGCACCTTTCATCAACCATATGTTGGGGAGTGCCACCAAGAGCTTCGCCGACATAGTAATGTCCGGTGAAATGATAGAGAACGCGATAAGGTGTGGGAAAATTGAAGCTGGAGAGAGCATGAGAAAAACGGCACCAAAGAAAAGGGAGAATGAAGTGGGTAGTGTAAGCTTAAATTATCCCAAACCCATTACTATTAATCAACCAAGAGCGATGACTATGGGCCAGCAGGCCCCACCAAAACAAGAGCCTAACACGAGGCAGAAGACCGAGAAGTTGCAGTTTACTTCTATACCTATGACGTACAAGAAGTTGTATAAAACTTTATTCGATGCGCACGTCGTGTCCCCGTTTTACTTGAAGCCGTTGCAACCTCCATATCCTAAGTGGTATGACACAAACGCTTAGTGTGAGTACCATGCGGATGTAGTAGGTCACTCGATAGAGGACTGTACTTCTTTCAAAAAGCTAGTCGAGAGACTTATCAAGGAAGGGGTGGTAGACTTCAATGACCCACCTGGTGGAAAAAATCCCTTACCCAGTCATACCGATAATGGGGTAAATGCTATAGCTGAGAGCAGGGGAAGGAGAACCAAGCAGGAAGTTGCTGAAATTAGAACCCCATTGAGAGAAGTTTGGAAAGCAATGCAGAAAATGGGGTTAGTCCCACAAGAGAATGTGAACAGATCTCCAGATTCAAGGAACTATTGCGAGTTTCATGACAAGGACGGCCATGAAATCCAGCAATGTAACGAATTCAGAGCTCTAGTACAGGGGCTAATGGATAATAAGGAGATGGAGTTCTTTGACTTGGTGGAAGGAGAGGACATATGTTCCACAGAGGGAGGGTCTGCAGAAAGGATCCCCAAAGTCAATCACCCAATAGTGATTATCACACGGCCAGGGGTCGACGAGGCCGGAGTGAAAATAGCGCCGAAGGTCGAAATTAAAAAACCCGTGACTTATCCTTATAAAGATACACCGAGGATTGTAATCAAAAAATCCGTAACTTCTCCTTATAGGGATACACCTAGGATTGTAATTCAAAAACCCGTGACTTTTCCTTATAAGGATGACAAGAGGGTACCGTGGAACTACAATTGCACTGTGACAATTTCCGGGAAAGTGAGTTCGGCCAGCACACCCAACCCAGAAGCTGAGTCCTCTATGATGAAAAAGGGAGAAAAGGAGACAGGATCACTAGTTAATGAACCAGTAACAGAGGATGAGGCCGGGGAGTTTTTGAAATTCCTGAAGCACAGTGAGTACAGTGTGGTGGAACAGTTACACAAGCAATACACGCACGCACATCGATCGGCGCTTCATCGCTAAACTCAGAAGGACACCGTAGTGTGCTAATGAAAGCGTTGAACCAGATTTATGTTGCTGATGACATTTCGGTAAATAAGCTGGACCGTCTTGTAAATAACATAAGCGCTGATAATTTCATCTCGTTCAGTGATGATGAAATACCACCGGGGGGCATGGGATCTACCAAGGCTTTGCACATTAGTACCCGATGCAAAGGGTATACACTGCCAGGGGTATTAATTGACAACGGATCGGCACTGAACATTTTGCCCCTATCTACACTGGACAAGTTACCTGTAGATAGCTCTCACATGAAAACATGCCAAAATATAGTGAGAGCCTTCGATGGCACTGAGAGAAAAGTGATGGGGAGGATCGAGATACCCCTTCTAATTGGGTCAAACACGTACGAGGTAGATTTCCTCCTGATGGACATCAAGCCTTCTTATAATTGCTCATTGGGGAGGCCGTTGATCCACTCAGCGGGAGCTGTACCATCGTCATTGTACCAAAAGTTGAAGTTGGTGACAGAGGGCCGGTTGATAACTATAAACGCAGAGGAGGATATCATCGCGTCAGTTACTAGTAATGCATCGTACATAGAGAATGATACGGAGGCTATAAAGTGCTCTTTCAGGTCGCTAGAGTTTGTAAATGCGACTTTCATCAGTGAAGGAAGCAAGATTTCGGCGCCCAAAATCTCTAAAGCAACAAGAATGGGCCTACAATTAACAGTAGAAAAAGGAGCATTGCCTAGGAAGGGACTCGAAAAATATCTCCAGGGGCCAGTCAGAGTGCTGGGATTGGTTGACAAGCATGATCGTTTTGGCTTGGGGCATAGGCTAGATGCCAGACAGAGAAAGGAGGAACTGGAGAGGAAACGTGAAAGACGAAGGGCACGACTGAATGGTGCAGAGATCGAGTGGGGTCCAATGACCTTTCTCCATATATTTAATACATTCGTGTCGGAGTCCATTTGGGGCAGGAGAATGAGAATAAGGAAATGGCTGAGGATACGATGGGGACTTTGAACATTAATGCTGTGTCTGAAGAAAGTTCGAAGAGGGGAAACTTGGCAGGTATTTGCCCCTACGAGCTGGGAAGTGTTCTAGACAACTGGACTGCGGAAGAAATGCCTGTAGTTTTTAGGACTAAAATAGAGTAACGTTCAAAACACACTTGTTGTTTCAAGCTTAGGGAACAACGAGAATCTTTTGTGAAATAGGCTCATGTTTAAGCATCTTTACTTTCAATAAAAGTGCATTTTCCTTTCATACCGTGCAGTTATTCTTTTGTTTCTTTTCTTTGCATTCATAATCATAACACATAAATAAGTCAGTCTTAAATTCATTTTCGTTGAATACTCTTTCATGCCTACCATAGGTCCCCAGATATCGATGTCATGAACAACGCTGTTACGGACCTAGAATTTCCTGATGAGCAAGACATGTGCCTGGAAGAACCTCAGGACTTTACAGATGACGGAGATTGTAGTATATCCCCGGATCTGTTAAGGATGGTGGAGTAGGAAGAAAAGCTGATTCTGCCTCACAAAGAGACAATTGAGAATGTGACTCTGGAGGAAGGGAAAGAGGTGAAAATTGGAACCCTCATCACCAGGAAAATAAGGCAGGACCTCATCAGACTTCTGTTAGAGTTTAAAGATGTCTTTGCGTGGTTGTATCAGGACATTCCTGGGTTGAGCCCTGATATTACGGTACACCGTATCCCCATAAAGGAAGATTGCAAGCCGATTCAATAGAAGCTCCGAAGGATGGGACCCGATGTCGCGGTAAAAATACGAGAAAAAGTCAGAAAGTAATTTGATGCTGGGTTTTTACGAGTGGTGAATTACTCAGAATGGGTAGCCAACGTTGTCCCTGTCCCTAAGAAGGATGGAAAAGTACGAATATGCGTCGATTATAGGGACCTAAACAAGGCCATCCCGAAAGACAACTTTCCACTGCCTCATATCGACACCTTGGTAGATAACACAGCGGGGTATTCATTTTTCTCTTTCATGGATGGTTTCTCGGGATACAATCAAATAAAGATGCATCTTGAAGGTATGGTAAAGACCACCTTCATAACCCTATGGGGTACCTTTTGTTACCAAGTAATGCCATTTGTGTTAAAGAATGCGGGAGCAACGTACCAAAGGGCTATGGTAACCTTGTTTCATGACATGATGCACAAGGAGATCGAGGTCTACGTCGACGACATGATCGCAAAGTCTCAAACGGAAGGGGAGCATGTGCAAGTTTTGAGGAAACTATTCTTGAGGTTGAGGAAATTTCAGTTGAAACTCAATCCAGCCAAATGTACTTTCGGGGCTCGATCAGGGAAGCTACTTGGTTTCGTGGTTAGTGAAAAGGGAATTGAAGTAGATCCAGATAAAGTCAAGGCCGTACAAAAATTACCTCCGCCACGCAATCAGAAAGAAGTCCGAGGTTTTCTTGGAAGATTGAATTGCATCGCTCGGTTTATTGCGCAATTAACTAAGAAGTGTGATCCAATATTCTGTCTTCTTAAGAAACACAATCCAGGCATTTGGGACGATGAATGCCAGAGGGCATTTGATAAGATTAAAAAATACATGTCCAATACCCCAGTGTTAATGCCTCCCAGTCCTAATAGACCATTGATTTTGTATTTGTCGGTGTTCAATAATTCAATGGGATGTGTACTCGGCCAGCACGATGAGACCGGAAAAAAAGAAAGGGCGATATACTACCTCAGCAAGAAATTCACCGAGTGTGAAATAAGATACTCTCCAATTGAGAAACTGTGTTGTGCATTGGTCTAGACAACTCGGAGGTTGAGGCAATACATGTTATACCATACGACTTGGTTAATCTCTAAACTAGACCCACTTAAGTACATGATGGAGTCAACCGCCCTGAACGGAAGAATAGCCCGATGGCAAATTTTGCTCTCTGAGTTCGACATAATTTATGTGAACCAGAAAGCGGTAAAAGGGAGTGTAATAGCAGATTTCCTAACCAGCAGGGCGCTAGATGATTATGAGCCTCTTAATTTCGATTTTCCGAATGAAGATCTGATGTTTGTAGCTGCGACTGAGGAAGATACCTTAGAAGATCATCCTTGGAGGTTGAACTTCGATGGGGCATCAAATGCCTTTGGTAATGGAGTTGGGGCAGTCTTGGTATCACCAAATGGAGAGCATTATCCGTTCACTTGCAAGTTGGACTTCGATTGTACGAACAATATGGCGGAATATGAAGCATGCGTTATGGGAATCCAAGCAGCCATAGACCGCAAGGTTAAGGTGTTAGAGGTATATGGAGACTCTGCGCTGGTGATATATCAGCTCAGAGGAGAATGGGAAACAAGAGATCCCAAATTGATCAGCTACCGAAAGTTAGTTCTGGAACTAATTGAGGAGTTTGATGATATCACATTCTTTTACCTCCCGCGTGATGAAAACCAGATGGCTGATGCCTTGGCCACCCTAGCTTCTATGATCAGAGTAAACGAGCAGGAGGGTATGAAGCTCATCCAAATGAGTATTTATGAGACTCCGGATCACTGCTGCAATATCGGCGAAGAAAAGGAGAGAGATGATCATCCTTGGTATCAGGATATTCTGCGATATGTAAGGAGTCGTGAATATCCTGATCAAGCAACAGAAAATGACAGGAGAACATTGAGAAGACTAGCCAATGACTATGTCTTAGACGGGGAGATCCTGTAAAAATAAAGGAAAGATCAGGTGTTGTTAAGATGTGTCGATACTGTTGAAGCTAGGAAAATCCTGGAAGAAGTCCATGAAAGTGTCTGTAGGACGCATGCCAATGGGTTTACAATGGCCAGACAAATCATGAGATTTGGGTATTACTGGTCCACGATGGAAGGAGATTGTATTCATTACGCCAAGAAATGCCACAAGTGCCAGATTTATGGAGATAAGATATATGTGCCTCCTTCACCTCTTCATGTTATGACTTCCCCATGGCCTTTCTCAATATGGGGCATGGACGTCATTGGACCAATCTCACCGAAGGCTTCTAATAGACATCGATTCATCTTCGTGGTTATTGATTACTTCACCAAATGGGTAGAGGTAGCTTCATATGCTAATGTCACGAAGGCGGCAGTTAGCAAGTTTTTGAAGAAAGAGATCATATGTCGCTACGGTATGCCAGAAAGGATCGTGTCCGACAATGCACTAAACTTGAACAACAGTGCGATAGCTGAAGTCTGCAGTCAGTTCAACATTAAGCACCATAACTCATCGCCATATCGCCCGAAAATGAATGGAGCAGTTGAGGCGGCTAATAAAAATATCAAGAAAATTGTGAGGAAAATGGCTGAGACTTACAAGGATGGCATGAATAGTTACCGCTTGCCCTCTACGCCTATCGAACATCAGTTAGAACCTCTACCGGGGCAACTCCTTTATCGTTGGTTTACGGGATGGAGGCAGTCTTGCCTATTGAAGTTGAAATCCCTTCACTCCGGGTTTTGTCAGAGCTGAAGTTGGACGAAGCAGAATGGGTTCAATCTCGATATGATCAACTGAATCTAATTAAAGAAAAGAGGCTAAAAGCCATTCGCCATGGTCAATTGTACCAGAAGCGGATGATGCGGGCTTACAATAAGAAGGTCCACCCCAGAGTATTCCATGAAGGAGATTTGGTGTTGAAACAGATCCTCCTTATGCAAAAAGACTTCAGGGGAAAGTGGATGCCTAATTGGGAAGGACCTTATGTTGTAAAGAAAGCCTTTTCTGGAGGAGCTTTAATACTAGCCGAGATGGACGGCAAAAGTTTGCCAAATCCAATTAATGCAGACTCAGTCAAGAAGTACTTCGCATGAAAATGGGCCTAGGCGAAAACCCGCAAAGGGCGTCTTCAGTTCAAAAAAAAAAAAAAGAGGAGAGGCCAAGGCGAAAACCCGTAAAGGGCGCTTTGAGACCAAAAGGGCTTTGAGTCGAAAACCTGAAAAGGGCAGCTCAGATTATGACCAACTCGTGATGGGGCACACAGTAGTTTCGCCACGCCGAAATTAACAGTGAGGAGGTATGTTACGTTTTGGGGCATCGACAGAGTACCATGGTTATCCTAGACACATGTTGAGCTCAGAATGGTCTTCAAGAAGTACATGCAGGGAAGCTCGGGCTATGATATCTGGGGCATCAATTCCACTCTTACTCGTTTTGTACCTTAGCAAAATTTACTGCCTTTGTTCAATTCATTTTACACGGGTTTTGTCCCGAATAAATTCCAGTTTCATTCATCCTCTACAATCTTTTTCCAAGCATTTCATATTGAAGTAATGATTACTGAACAAATAATGCTTTCACAAAAGAATTTTAGTGTATTACTCTGAAAGTCTATAAATAAATACAAGAATCTGAAGCAGGACAATTATTTGGAACTAACCAGATTTAAAGGGTTCGGAATACTTGAAATAAGAGTCTAAGCAGTGACGATGTATTCAGGTTTTGTGTTAGAAGTATCAGCAGAACAAGAAGCCATACAACGGGAATATTGCCCTAGCAAGGAGCGAGCAATAATAACTCAAAAGTTAAAAAAAATTGGATCATACCCATGACATTTTACATGCATCCATTCATTCGCAATACATTGGTTAGGAGCATCTTTCAATCATGACATCCTAATCATTTGACATAAGTATAGACCCCATGAAATTAAATCTACAGGTAGGTTTCCCAGAGGATAGTGTAGCAAAATTGATGGGAGTTACAGAAAAATTACAGATCCTATCTCCACTGAGCAGGAGTGGAGTGGATTGAAGATAACAGATCTTATCTCTACTGAGCAGGAGGAGAGCAGATCGAAAGACTGAAGCCTTATTTCCACTGAGGAGGAGTGGAGCAGGCTAAAGATAGCAGATCCTATCTCCACTGAGCAGGAGTGGAGTGGATTGAAGACAACAGATCTTATCTCTACTGAGCAGGAGTAGAGCAGATCGAAGATTACAGATCTTATCTCTACTGAGAAGGAGTAGAGCAGATCGGAAGATTGAAGCTTTATCTCCACGGAGCAGGAATGGAGCAGGCTAAAGATAGCAGATCTTATCTTCACTGAGCAGGAGTGGAGCAGATCAAAAACTACAGATCTTATCTCTACTGAGCAGGAGTAGAGCAGATCGGAAGACGGAAGCCTTATCTCCACTGAGCAGGAGTGGAGCAGATCGAAGATTACAGATCTTATCTCTACTGAGCAGGAGTAGAGCAGATCGGAAGATTGAAGCCTTATCTCCATTGAGCAGGAGTGGAGCAGGCTAAAGATAGCAGATCTTATCTCCACTAAGCAGGAGTGGGGCAGATCGAAGATTACGGATCTTATCTCTACTGAGCAGGAGTAGAGCAGATCAAAAACCACAGATCTTATCTCTACTGAGCAGGAGTAGAGCAGATAAAAAAAGAAAGTAGATCTTATCTTCACTGAGCAGGAGTGGAGTAGATCGAATACAGCAAGTCTTATCTCTATGTATCGGCAATGGAGTAGACTGAATATCATTGCCTTATCTCCACTGAGCAGGAGTGGAGCAGGCTGAAAGAGAGCAGATCTTACCTCCACTGAGCAGGAGTGGAACAGATCGAACATGATGAACCTAAATCCCCTAAGCAGAACGGTAGCAGGCTGAAAATTATAGATCCTACCTCCACGGAGCAGGAGTGGAACAGACTGAAGATAACAGATCTTATCTCCACTGAGCAGTAGTGAAGCGGATCGAAACAAAACTCTTATGCCCCTGAGGTCGTAGTGGGTTAGAGCGAGGCTACTAGAAGAATAAGAAAGAAACGCCAAAACCCAGCAAGACTGGGCAAATTTGATCCTCTTAAGGTCTTTGCTCTGTTCTCGTTACACGACAATGAGCAAAGAGGGGCAGCTGTAGAACCCAAATTTCAAAACCCGAAGTCCAAACCAAATTAAACAGACGGTCCATTCTGTTACAAAATGGCCCAAACCCAAAGGGAACGATCCTAGGTCGATTCTTTGGAAGTCTCCTCATGCACTGCACACGCCAAAGAAAGCCATGTCCCCACGTCGCACGACTCCTCTCCGTGGTGTACTCTATCACGAAGCTCAAATCCTACAAAACAGGGAAAATATTGTAAACAAAAGGCTATAAAAAGCCAAAACAGAATCTGTAACGGGGGGTTTTTTCGGTTTTTTTAAAGAAAAATACAAAGAATACATACGAATACCAGTAATTTCTAGAGAAAAATCAATACCAAGCCAGAGAGCATCATTAAGGTTTCGTTTTATTTCTTTTTTTTCGAATCTGTTAACTTCTTACTTTTTCTCTTCGTTTTAAAACAAGACCCATACCTATATATATTAAATCTACGAAAAGAGGGTTTTTCTACCTGTTGTGGGGGTTCTTTCCGAGCCTTGATTTCAGTTTTTTTCCCTTTCTGCCCTGCTGTTATACACAAAAATAAAGAGGGAGAGTACTAAAAACTTCTTTTTTTTACTGGTTTTCTACACTTGTTTTCAAAAATAAAACATTTTTTTTTCAAAACAGAAGAAAGAGAGGTCGAGAGAACCTTACCGCCGCTCCTCTCACCGCCGTAGGTACGCGCATGGGGGGTCTCCTATTCTTCTTCAAAGCTGAAAAAGAAATGAAAGAAAGTCCTTTGTTTTTATAAAAGGAATGCTGCGCACAAAAAAGGGTTTTAACCCTAAGTATAAAACATTTGCCCAAAATGGGTAATTTATGCGCTAGATCCTCCCCTTTTGTGTTACTTTTTAATTGCGTCCCATTTCAATTTTTTTTATTATTTCAATTTTTCCCTTGAATTTGGTTTGTGATTTCAATTTAATCCGCGCCCAGATGCTGCATTTCAGAGGAGGGGTTATTTGCTATTTTGGACCCTCCAAGTTGCACGCACATGACAATTTAGCCCTTCTATCTTTGTTTTGTTTTAAAATTGGCCCCAAAGCTTTTGTTTTGATCCGATTTAGTCCCTTTTCATTTGTTTTGGCTATTTTACCATTAAATTAATTATTTTTTAATATTTTATTACTCTTTTATGTACATTATAGTCATATTATTTCTGTTATTTTTATTTGTCATAACTATTATTTTAATTTTACCATACTGTTAAAGCTTAATTTTATTACTATTATGTTTTATTAATACTGCTTTATATATATTATATCTATTACTATTGTTTTATTTCTTTACTATTATTTTTAATGTGGTTACTATTATTTTATTATTGATATTGTTGTTTCACCATTTTTTTATTATTTTCATTTATTATTCTTTGAAATATTACTACTGCTGTTTTTTTGTTAAGTATTTCATTTATAATATACTTTGCCATTATTATTACATTCGTTAGTAATCTTTTTTTATTACATTCGTTAGTAATCTTTTTTTTCTCCCTGCCATTATTTTATATATAGTATTATTATTACATTTGTTTTTCTATTATATTTTTATTATCAATATTTTTTTTACTTTTTTTATTCTAATATTATTACTATTGTTTTCTCATTGATATATGTTTTTTCTGCTTAATTGTTGTTACTATTCTATTATCTTATTTATATTACCTTTTACCACATTCATTAGTTTCATTAGTAGTATTATCATTACTGTCTGTTTTATTTATCACATGTTATTTTTGTTATTATAGTATTTTTGGTTTTTTTCCCCCTTTTGTGTTCATTATTATCAGTACACCTTTATTTCTTTTACTACTATTTCTTATTAATGTTAATATTATCACCGTGTTTACATTTCAATATTTTTGTCTTTAGGTTTTTTTAAAAAATTCACAAAAAAAGGGTTTTCATAAAGGTAATATTTCGTGTTTGGAAGTCCGAAAAATTGTGCCCAATCGTGCTGGGTTTTTATTTTTCGTTCGTCTAGATCACTAAATATCCTTTAAAGATTTCAATCGTATTTTTTGAAAATAAGGCAATGTTTCGTGTTTGGAAGTTCGAGAAATTCGTGCCCAATCGTGCTGGGTTTCGATTTTCTGTTCATCTAAACAACTAGATATCCTTCAAAGATTTTTTATCGTATTTCTTAAATAAAGGCAATATTTCACGATTGGAAATCCAAGGAATCATACCCAATCGTGCTGGGTTTCGGTTTTTAGTTTAGCCAAATAGTAAAATACCTTTTTCAAATTGCTATACATGTATTTTGGAAATCATGAAATGATCTTGGTATCGAGGGTTTGAAGCATCGTGTCCTATCGTGCTGGATGTGGTATTTCAACTTTTCGGAACAAGAGAGTTTCGATATCCAATGCGAGTCATGAAAACAGTTTTTCCATATTCTAAAATATTTTCTAATTTTTGATATTAAGGACATTAATAAATCAATACGGAACCAATTTTGGGCGTCGCGAGGATGCTAATCCTTCCTCGTGCGTAACCGACTCCCGAGCCCGTTTTCTTAAAATTAGTAGACCAAAATATTTTCTAAAGTGACCCAATCACACTTAAAAAAAAAAGATTGGTGGAGACTCCATCTTTTTAAAGTCGGCCCGTTTTCCAAACAAAAAATGGTTTCGACAAGGTTAATCAAGGGCATTTTAATGTCAGACAAATCTCGAAATAAGGTGCACGTAAGGTGGCTACTACATCTAGTGGGCTTCAATGAATGCATGAAACTAAGTTAGAAATCTGTTATATTTTCCACGTTATACCGAGAGATGTGTCGGGCCACGATACCGAGTGCGGCGTCGATCGGTGGTTGTTTGCTCCAACTGCAGTCGTGGGCCTGGTGGCGTGTAACATCATATACCCGACCTGGTCGCCAAGCCCGAATATCAGGATGCCACACCACCGTCTCATGTCATACTCATAGTAAATTGTCACATTATTAAGAAATCGTCCTCTTTATCAATGATCTTATAAATTTTTAGTCAGTATATCAATCATCATTAGAACATGCCAAACATACTTTAAATAAACTTATAGTAATAATTAAACATGCATTAGGATTACTTAGCACATTTCAAATCACAGATTTATTGTTTTTACAACACGAATACCGGTACATTGCTTCAGACTAGAGAAATACAACATACATAAGCATATAAGTCATTCCAACATGTATCAACTTATCATACTATCATATCATCATCAAACAAATGTTAAAACGGCTGTAGTAATAGTCTTAAGCATCGAAAGTAAATCCGAGCAATAATCAATGTAATACGAAATGAATCTCATAGACTTAGGAACAAATAGTCTATGGAAGCATCCAAAATGTCATGGTAAATATCAATAAAAGTCTGCCACATTGCCTTATTCCCAAAACATAAACAAATAACAATAACACTTATAAAAACGCGCAAATGGACTTGTTTGGTACAACCCCCTGGAACCACATCGCTCACACCGGCACTTAACTACTCTACAAGGGTTTAAAAGGAGTGGTTAGCTTAACAAGCTCAGTGAATGCCTAGAGCAACTACCATGCAAACAATAGGCCAAGCTTTAACGAAACAACCATATAACATAATCTCAACAGTTCCAACTCTAGCATCATATTATACTTACTTGTGCATTATTTACTAGTTCATTTACATGGTAATCATATTCACTTTTAAGCGCATATCACATTACACATATAATCACATAAGCATATATCACAGTACACATATAATCACGAACATTTAAGCACATATCACAATACACATACAATCACATAACATTTAAGCATATATCATAATACTTATTTAATCACATAACATTCAAGAATATATCACAATACTCAAAACATGTTTATAGATAAATTTGCACTTGAGCTATGAAACATAAAAATGAGCTTTATCATCACTCATCGGATACACGGATCTTCAACACACCAGATAGACTCATAGAGTCAAACATGTACCAAAAGTGAAGTATAAAAGCTAACACTCTCATTATGTCCCCTCACGTGATCCATTGAATGGAGCTTAGCTCACATTCTCTTATCCCTTCGACATGTCCCAATGCTTATATCCAACAGTTTCAAGATAACAAAGCCAAAATATCTTAAATCAAACAAATATCACTTACTGATTATCTGTGCACTATCACTGCATATTTGCATTTTTAGTAAAACATTATTGTAACACCCCTAACCAGTATCCATTGCCGAAGTAGGGTTACGAGGCTTTACCGATCAATATACATCATAAAACATACATAACTCATACATTTATACATTCATACTCAAATACCATTCAACACAATCACATAGTCCCTTATTAGGGTGTAACACCTCAAACCCGGCCCAAACACCACGACTGGATCTGGTATGTCACTAAGAAAATTTTGGAAAAACATGTCGTATTTTCAGAAAATATTTTTCTAAGGTTTATCTTCTTATTCGAAAGAAATTTAATAGTTGATAGTTTAAATAAAATATGCCTTTATAAATTAAAAACCCAAATTTAAATACATGCATTAGTTCAATAAGAATTTAAATAACTAAAAGTAATTAAAGCCCAAAATAAAACAAAACATAAACTAGTGGCCCATGGCCTTATTGCAACGAGATTTAAAATCCATTAATTAAAAATATAAAGTATTAACTTGAGTCTTTTTGCTGGATCCAGATGTTCTTTTGCATGGCCACCTTGCGTTCCTCTCCAGCCCGGTCCGAAGCACTAGGTATCACCTGAAAGGTTAATTAATAGGGTGAGTCGCGAGACTCAGTGTGCAACCCTTATGCACCACTAGATTTTGGCCTTAAGCCCATAAAATAAATTAATAATTTCATTTATAAAAAAATAACAAATAATATGCAAGGCCCAACCCGTTTGCCTAGGTTTCCATCCGCTACATGCCCCCGTACCAGCCATTCACACCATTGGGGATTTCTACAATCGACCCACACCGCTACACGCCAAGATGGCAGTCATGCTGCTCATCAACATATTATGGCCGAAGCCCTTATAACAGATCACGGCATTAGCCGCTACAACATATAACAGATCACGGTATAAACCGCTACACATATAACGTATAACTTCCTCCTTTCATCAAACCCAACCCATGCAATTATAGGAAATCGGCATACTCATATCATTTAATCAGAACATTCATTTAGAATGACAGGGATCACTAACCTGGTGATTTGCTTTACCCTCTTTGGGTTTCAAATGTTGTACCGGGATTTCGGCATGTAACAGAACATGTAAGACTTATAATCATATATTTAACAAACAGATCTAGATGGTGTGGAGAGTTACACACCTGATTAATGTCGATAACCTTGCTAGACCGATCTACAACTTTGCTCAAAAAGCCGAAAAGATGTGAAAATAGGGCTTCTCCTATATTCGGCTAAGGGTTAGTAAATCCCGAATTTACACGTTAACACTAATAGATCTTCTTACCTTGAAATCTCGAAAGTAACATGATTCGAGTGCTACCGATCTATAACTTAGAGATCTATGCGATTGACTCCACTAAAGTTCCCTTCAGATTTCGGCACAAGTAGGCACCACAGAAGCAATTCGGCAATCACAGGAGATGAGATCTAGGGATTTCTGCTTTTAGGAAAATCCCAGAAAAAGTATGAACAAGAGAAGGCTGATGTGTCTTTGGCTTTTAAAATACTTGAGTGAAGAGTTTCGGTTTCTGACACGAAAAGAGAAGAAGAAAAGAAAACAAGGAAGTGACTTGAAGATTTCGGCTAGGAAGAAAAAGAATGGAAAGAGTTTCGGCTTTTGAATCAAAGTGAAGATGAGGGATTAGGCTTAGAGATTTCGGCTTTTGCAGAGAATGAAGAAGAAGATGGAACTTTAGGAGTTTTCTACTTTTACTCAAAGAAGAAGAGAAAAGAATGAGAGAAAAACCCAAATGCCGAAATTGAAGAGATATTCCCCCTATTTATAGAAATTTCGGCACTTACCTAACCTTGCAGATAAATCCTATCTTTTCTCCTTTATCTTAATCTACTAGCTCATCTAAAAGAGACTTAATTATCTCTAACTCCTCCCTCCTTTATCAACATATTATCTACATATTTTAATCATTAAAATCCCTAAATTTTAGCCTTTATCTGCTTATTATCCACATAAAATAAATTCCTAAATAATAGCCTTTATCTGCTTATTATCCACATATTTTAAACATTAAAACCACTAAATTTTAGCCTTGTTGCCATCCACTCCGCCTAATCCTAATGCCCAAAATTTAGCTAACTTAAATTAAAAGAATTGGGCTCCATGAAACTTAAATTTGGGCCCCTTACTTCCTTGTGTGGCGTCACCTCCTAAGATTGGGCCGCAAGCCCACTTTGGTATTTTAAACATAGATACAACCTTTTAAACCCTATAATGCCCAAACAGATAATTTTAATCAAGGCCTTTGCCTAATTCTGAGCCCAATTTGGACCCCTATTACTTAAATTAACATATTAAACATATTCACCCATTAAACGCATAGGCCTAAAAATTCAGGATGTTACATAGGGCCTATGAGGCCTTAGACATGCTTTAGAAATGGTTTGGGACCAAACCGATAACATACGAAAATTTTGGAAAACTTATAAAATTTTCATCAATACAGGGGTCACACGCCCGTGTGAACCGGCCGTGTGCCTCACACGGCTCCAGACACGCCCGTGTCTCAGGCTGTATGGAAACAGTGCATACATACTGACTTGGGTCACACGGCCAACCACACGCCTGCGTGTCTAGCCCGTGTGCCCTTCGAAGTGGCCACACACACCCGTGTGCCAAGCCGCGCCAAAACTGTAAGGTATACTAACTTATGCAACACGGCCAAGTCACATGCCCGTGTGCTAGGCCGTGTGCCAATTAGGGGGTATACTGACTTGTACCACACGACCGGTCACACGCCCGTGTGTGAGACCGTGTGGAGCATACTGACTTCATTTAATTTCAACACTAGGGGACACATATGTAACAGCCCAGTTTAGACCCTGGTCGGAGCAGTGGTTTCGAGACCACAAATCTGAGGTTGTAAAAATATTTTAATGATATTTTCTGTGTGAATAGTATGTGATATGGCCTGTGTGATAATTTTATTGACTGTGTGCTGATTTATTAAAAAAAAGGACTTAATCGCATAAAGTGTAAAATGCTGTGTACTGATTAATAAGTGCTAAATTGTTGTTGTATTTATAATTGGGAGGATTTATATTGCAATTTAGCCAAATGCGAGAGTGGTGGACGGCATGTTGTTTAATATAAGGCTTTTATTTATTATTTATAAAAGATAAAAGCATGATATTATATTATAAAGTTATACTATAATTAAATGAAATGGAAAGTGGGGTTGTTCATTCATTCTTAGTTCCGAAAAACAAAGAAAATAAAAAGAAGGAAGAACCCTGAACTTTCGGCTATCTTGTGATTCATAATTAAAGGTATGTTTTGCTTCGGTTATTGATAATTTCTACGTTTTTGCAATCGTTGATTTGTGCTCTTTAAAACCCTTGCTTCAATTTTGTGAATTGGTGAAGATTTTGAGATGTGCTATTAATGAACATGTGAGCTTTGTGTTGATAGTTGGTATAATATAAAAGCTTAGTGTTGGATTAACATATTTTGTATTTGAGTTTTTGGTGAAATTGAGTAAATTGAGCTAAATTGAGAAAAGTGTAATTTGAGGGACTAAATTGTGAAATAAATGAAATGTATGAGTTTGAATTAGCATGGAAAGAATTCGGCTAGCATATGTGTTTTGAAATTTTGTGTATTTGATGATTTTGTGAAATAAGGACTAAAGTTTCGAAATGTAAAAATGTGAGGGCTATTGTGTAAAATGCCCTAAATATGTGTGTTTGGACTAAAATGAATGATTTGGTGATTGAATGGATTTAATTTGAATGTGTATAGACCAAGAAAGAAGAAGTTCGGATCGAGATCGAGGCAAAGATAAAGTGCTCGATTAATCGACCGTATCGATAGTTCAACATCCGAGGTTAGTTCGGGCATAAGACGTGTATTATATTTAGCCATGTTTAATGTTTGGAATGAATGGTATGGAATTAATACATTAGGATTGCTATGTAAGAGCTCGATGTTACATGGCACTAAGTGTGCGTATTCGGAGATGTGACCGAGATAATTAGCACTGTGTGTGCGAAATAATGTAAGTTTTAGCCTTGTGATGGGCACTGTGTGTGCGATACCAATATATGATCAGTTTTGTAACACCCCCAACCTCGAACCATCGCCGGAACAGGATTACGAGGCATTACCGGATATATCAGACAATTTACAAAAAAAAATTCTAAAAAAAAAATATTCATAGTATAACTTTAATAACTAATCCCTATAATGAACTTTCAAAGTCTAAAGTCTGAATTAAAAGTGAAATAGGACTCGTTTAAGTATTTCAGAATATATTTTGTTTAATATAAATTTCGGCAGCATTTCTGCTTATTATCATATAATACCCCCTGTAAATTTAAACCGTATTCATTTCAATCATAACTAATTCAACCAATTCATTTCATATATTCATTTTCTATTCTAAATACCTTCTAATCAAACTCAATCAATATAATATCAACTTAAATTTATCAAAATATTAGTTAGATTAAAATAAATATACTTCTTTCATTATAGTTCTTAAACTTGTAATACTAACATTTTTAACTATTTACATTCAAAACATAATAACCTTTATATACAACCTATGTACATGCCACATTACCAAAAGAAAGTATACATCACCAAAAGTCTGCTGAAGTCGGGTCTGGCTTCGGATGCTGGTTCCGTACTTGACTTCTACAACCTACGCACGGAAACAACCGTATGCTGAGTATGCATATACTCAGTGGTATTACTATAATTCAATTTATAACTAGTTACATTAAATCGCACACATACTTTTACATTACAATTATCATCCTTAAATAAATAATTCAATCTTATATGTATATTTATATATACATACAATTCTGATTTCTATATTTCAATTCTCAGCTTTTTCATATGCCATATCTTTCAAATTTAGTTTTATCAATAAATTTATTTCATTGTCCCTATTAATTTGACTCGGACTCGACGGATACACGGATTCCAACCCACACACCAGTACGGCACATTGTGCCTTAACGATTACACGATATCGACACACAAAGTGTCGAATTGGTATGAATAACAATATCGAGATTCAACATACAAAGTGCTGAACTCAGAACGGTAATAAAGAATAACGATATCGACACACAAAGTGTTGAATCGTAAATGATAATAATGAATGATGCTGATGAGTCGGCACATAAGTGCACGATCGAGTAGTGACAAAACCCGTACTTTTCCATATCCTATGGCATGCCAATTATATCCGACTCAGCCCGACTAGTTAATAGGGTTTCCAATTTCTCAATTCAAGTTCACTTTCATTTCAAAATTCATTTTCAATATCAACTTCACTTTTCCATTCACTAATCAAAATGCAAATCAATACTAACATATATTTCTCACTCAATTCACTTTTCTAAATTCAATTCAATAAAGTTACTTACCTCAATATTTACTTACCATAAAATAAATAAATATAAAATTAGTATTTAATAATAAATAACTTGAATTATAGTAACACAAACCAGAATTCTCTTTGGATTTATTCCTCGCCGATCTTCTCCTTTCCTTTGTGGGTTGATGTCTCGAGTTCCTTGTTAGCTACGAAAATAATAATAATTTACATTATTAATTACAACATTAAATTACAATAAATAATTAAATTTAATTCAATTCCTACTCTTCCTCTTCATTGCACATTCTATATACACAATTCTAATATTTACTTATAAGTTCTTTCAAGGCTGTCTACCTGAGTCATTGTCACTACATTATCTATATCTTGAGTTACAGAATTCTAAATTAAGATCCGTAAATTTTAAATGAAACTATACTCACATATCTTATTGTCATAAAATTTTCAGAATTTTTTATTTAGCCAATAAGTACAGTTTATTCTTTAAAATCACCCCTGTTCTGTTGTCTAACAGTTTCGACCACTCTTTGCCAAAATTTAATTATCTTTTTGTACAGAATTCATATGATGTTCTAGTTTGTTTCTTATAAAAACAGACTCATTAAGGAATCTAACCATGTAAATTATGTCCCCCAATTATTTTTGTACAATTTTTAATGATTTTTCCAAGTCAGAACAGGGGATCTCGAAATCACTCTGAACCAGTCTCACAAAAATCTAAATATCTCAAAATACAGAACTTATTTGCTTTCTCTGTTTCTTTCATATGAAAATAGACTCAATAATCTTTAATTTCATATCTTGTTCAACTTCTACTTCCATTTCTACCATTTTTGGCGATTTTTCAAATTTACTCTTCTGCTGCTGTCCTAAAGCTATTTTCTTATGACTTATTTTGCAATTAAATCCTAGTTAAGTTTACTTATTTTCTTAACTTAATTCATGCTTTGATTCTACTTAAATTCCTTCCATATTCAACTTGATTATATAATTTTCATAATAAAACCCTAATTTATAATTTCTTCCAAATTAATCCTTATAGTAGAAAACTTATAGCTTACCTTACAATTTAATCCTTTTACTAATTCTAACTTAGATTTAATTTAATTTAATCCACAATTCATCTTTTTCTTCAACATCAACTATATTTAAAAACCTAAAAACTCTCAAAATATCAACTTAGTTTCATCAAAATTTTGCTTTAAAGCTTCTAAAATATCAAAATTAAGAGAAAATGGCTAAATTGACTTACCTTTTTAAAGCTTAAAGCTTCAAATCCTTAATTTCTTCTTTTTCTCTTCTTTCTTTCTTTTCTTTCCCCTGTGTCGAAATGCTCTCTGTTTCTTTTTCTGTTTCTTTGTTTTGTTTCTTTTCTTATTTCTTTTATTCTATTTACTTTATGTTATAATAATATAATATATAATAATTACTTTAAATTAATTAAATATAATTTATTACTAATATATATTTTGTAATTAAAATCAAAGTAAAAATCTTAGATTTTTATCTCATATGCCGCCTCAACTTATGCTAAATGGCTTAATTGCCATTTTAGCCCTTTTTACTTTCTTTTAATCTATAATTAGACTTTCACTCTTTATTCAATTTGATCCTTTTTCCTAATTACTTTAAATTAAACTAAATTCACTAAATAAAAATCTAATTAAACACACTATTAGACTCATAATTTCTCCTAATAATTATTTACTAACTCGATTTACTAAGACGAAGGCCCGATAACACACTTTTCCTGTGCCCACGGATTTTGGGTCGTTACAAGTTTGATGTAAAATGCACTAAGTGTGCGATGTTACTAAGCTTCGTCTAATGATTTGGGCACTGAGTGTGCGAATGAATGGAAGAAATGACGAAAGTTGAAAGAAATGAAGTCAGTAAGTGATTAGTAGTATGTGATCGATAACTAAGTGTTGGCTAAGGTACGTTCGGAACCTGTGTGGTTGATGAAATTATGATTGAGATCATGGATGTTAATTGAATATATTAGCTTGTATGGTATGGTACATTATGTTCATGAAATAATTTATGTGATGGTTGGTTTAGTATAATGTTTCATGTTGCGAACTTACTAAGCTTTATAAAGCTTACTGTGTGATTTGTTTCTCTGCTTTGCAATGTCAGTAAAACTAGCTCGGATTCGGGAATCGTCAGCATCTCAATCACACTATCGGCATTCTATTTTGGTATTTTTGGGAAGATGTTCATAGTTGAAATATGGCATGTATAGGCTAGTTTTTTTGACTCCTATTGGAGATGTGTAAATAGCCATGTGATATGGCTAGTTAAATGTTGGTAAAGTGCATGAGTGAATATGGTATTTGGTACATATTTGGATATAGCATGATGGTAATGAATTAGCTTATAAACGGTGAGTTCAATGATGAATTAATGCCTTAGTGATTTAGTGAAGTTATGGATGATTTATACCTAGATTTACATGTAATTTGGTTGTATAAAATGGCATGCTTAGAAATGAGATTACATGTGATGATATGATGATTATTGGATATGAAATGGGTTGCCAAATTGTGTGTATAAGGATGCTCAAATGTGCTTAAAGGATTGACCCATGTGGGTGACATTTTGGCCTTGCAAATGGCCTATTTTTGCCACACGGTTGTGGCACACGGGCGTGCCTAGTGACCGTGGGCATAAGTCAGTATATGGCCTAAGAGCACACGGCCATGGCACACGGACGTGCCTGGTAGCCGTGTGGTTTTTGTCAGGATCGACCACGGCCAAAGTACACTGGTGTGCTTATTGGCCGTGGAGCAAAGGTCAGTTTCGACCACGGGGAGGACACATGAGTGTGTCTAGCAGCCGTGAGAGGCACACGGCTTATCCTCACGGGTGTGTATCCCCTGAAACCTAGAAAAGTTCTAAATTTTCGAGAAGTTTCTGTATGTGCTTCGGTTTAGTCTCGATCCTTCTTTAACATGTGTTTAAGGTCTTATACGCCTTAATAAGGGACTAATTGTTTATGTTTGATGTATTATGATGATGATTGACTTTGTGTCGTAAATGAGTTGTGAAATGATCCTATTGTTTGGTAATGCCTCTTAACCCTAGTCCGGCGACGGTTTCGGGTTAGGGGTGTTACAACATGACCGTGTAACATGACCGTGTGTCGCATACGGCTTAGACACACACCTATATCTCTGCCCGTGTGGACAGAAATAGGCCATTTGCAAGGCCAATTTGTCACCCAACTCATGCTCACCTAAACAACCAAAATGGTACAATATCATCATACAAACAGGCAGCCAAAATCATCAACCAATGCACAATTCATACCATATCCATTTCAACCAAAATCAATATTCAATTCAATGCCATTTACCTAATCAAATACTTATCAACTTAACTTCTAAAATCATACTTCATCAAAGCATTTTCTTAAGCTTTTATACTCCACAAATCAATTTGTCATTTGAGCAACTATAAATCCATAACCATATTCATAACAAACATGCTATAATAAGCCATCACTCATTGCTATATATATACCAAAACATATACATTCACAAGCCATTTCTAATAATCAAACACACATCAATATTTACATCATTTACAAGCCAACTCTCATGGTTATAATCACAATAAAAATACCTCATCTAGCCTATACATGCCATATACCATATTTACACAACTCAAAAGTATCAACTTAGATGTTTGATAGTTCGATGATGTTCCTGACGACTCTCGAATCCGAGCTAGCCTTGATTCACTATAAAACATAGAAAAATAACACGAAGTAAGCTTCATAGCTTAGTAAGTTTATATTAACGTAATGAGCAACTTCACCAATCATTCACAATTCAAATAATATAATGTAAGATAACAAAATACATTAAATCTTAAGTCATTCAATCATTCATTCACTAACTTATCAAGAATTCATCCATTTCATGGATTCAATGTTTATAAACTTTGCGTACATACCTGTACCAACTCGTACTAATCTTATTCTTGTCCATATCTTTCATTTTCCCGTTGAACCATTCGGAATAAAAGTCAGATATTCAAGGATCTCAATCGATAAGTACATATACCATGGCCCGTAGCCAAATCAAGGTAACTCATCTCCGAAATACCTATACCATGGCCCGAAGCCAAATCAAGGTATAACTTGCACCTGAAGTGCCGATATCATGGCCCGAAGCCAACACAATAGCCTAATGACAAGTCACTAACATCCTAGACTATTCCTAAATTTCAACCGAGAATTTTCCAATACCAAATCGTAGTCGAATCATTTTGAATTACTATCGAATTGTTCCCGAACTTGTTTGTAATCACAGAATTCAAATTCATGCTATATCAAAGCATATAAAATACAATTATAAATAAGCTCATTGCATACGAACTTACCTCGTATTCGAAATTAACGGATCGGATCAACTACTCGATAACCTTGCTTTTCCCCCGATCTAAATCCGAATTATTTCTTTCTTGATCTATATGTATTCAAAAATTAACTCATTTAATCATCAACTCATTCAATTTAATTTAAAAACACACATTTGGGTATTTTTGCGTATTAGCCCCTAAACTTTCACATTTTTACAATTTAGTCCCTATATCATAAATACACAAAATTCACATAATTTCAATAAACCCAAGCTTGGCCAAATTACCATAGTGCCCCTAGCAGCCCAAAACTTTCATTTATTCACACTTTTAACTACTACATTTCACATTTTCTCAATTTAATCCCTTTTTGACATTTTTGTCAAAAATCACTTTACAAAAACTATTAATATCAATTAACCTTCATAATCTATCATCAATCATCAAATTACTCAAGTATTCAACAATGGCAACATATTAAATCTTTAACAATGTTGAAATCTAATGTATGGGCTAGCTAGAATACGAAGCAACGATATCAAAAACGTAAAAATATCAAAAACCGAGCTCAAAACACTCACCAATTAAGCTATGAAAATGCCGAACCCTAAAACACAACCAATTGCTTTATTCTTCTTCAATATTCGGCCAAAAAGAGAAGGATGGACACAATTTCATGTTTTGTTGTATTTTAAATTAACTTATTTACATAATTACTTATTTACCTTTAATGAATTAAACATAAAAATTTATAATGCATGTCCATTAACACTACCAATGGTCTAATATCATCATAAGGACTTTTAATTTAATAAACCATGGCTATTAGACACCTTTAACAAGTAAAATGCAACTTTTATATTTTCCGTGATTTAATCCTTTTTATCAAATTAACCAACCAATCGATAAAATTAGCTCACGAAATTTTTACATATATCAAATAACATGCTGTAAACACCAAAAATAATATTAAAATAATTTTTTGACATTGGATTTGTGGTTCCAAAACCACTGTTCCGATTTAGCTAAAACTGGGTTGTTACAATTGTCACTAGGATTTAACATATATATAACATGTACACATTTGCACTTTCACAACAATTATCATAACCACATATCACATGTTATAGCATCTCATCTCAATTCACATATTCACAAACACTTAAGCACATAGTTCACAAGATAACATAGGTATGAGAAAGCTTACACTCGGAATTTAGAGTAGGGGTTTAGGCTACTACTAAATTCCCAAATAACGCATTGAATTATGTCCATAAGCAATTATTCCAAACACTCACCAATTACGCTTTCTCCAAAAAGTCAAAACCTTAAACTAGCCTTTCATAACTCGTAGATGGCCCTAGCGAATCCAGAGCTTCAACACAACAATCACACAACAATACAATTCAACCATCAGCTAGGAACTCACTTCAAGCAACCAAAAACATAAGCCTAAGTTATGTTCTCATGTAATCGAAACTTTTAACATTGCAAACTTTAAATTCGAATATCTCAGTCTATACTTAATCTTTTCACCTAAAATCAATTTAGTTCATCTTATAATTCACCTACGACTAATTCCCAACCTCTAAACTATACTAAACTACTAAGTTCATAGTATCGACTTTTTCGACATGTTTTATGGTTATTTTCTAAAAATTCATTAAAACTCAAGAAATATTTAACGAAACTTCAAAGTAAGTTTAGAAACCTCTTAATCATGTCAAAACTAATTGAAAAACATTTTGAAACCATGTTTTTATCCAAAATCTCGAAATCCACTATTAATGATCAAATTTTCAACTTTTATTTAAAACATATGATTTAATGGCTAAAAATTCCGTTTAAAAGACCAGATAATATTTAAAACTAATTAGGAATTGAATTGTTACCTTAGTTGACGACAATTTGAACATTTGATTGAAAACCCAAAAAACTTGCAATCTTGAAAATGGAGAAATCTATGGTATTTTGGGTGTTTTCTTGGATTTTATAGAGGTTTAATGTTGGAAGAGTGAAAGAAATCAAGAGTGTGGAGTTTGGGAACCAAAATCGATTGTAAAGTGCTTAGAGAAGCAAGGGATGGCAACAACAATAAAAGGGGAAAAAGACTAACATGAAACTTATAGGTGGGGGATGATACTAGGGTGATTTTTAAATTTTGGTTTAATCGACTCTTAAAAACTCACAATTTTGACTCTTTTACAAATCAATCTGATTTTCAAAATTGAAAGTCACTCATTTTCAGAAATTGATTTAATTTTCTAAAAATTATAGTAAAAAACATTATCAATAAATCATGTGGCAAAATTCCAAACACTCTAAGAGTAAAATCCCTTAAATATCCCTAAAAATCTTAGGTCATATTTTGGGGTGTTACATGGTGACTACCGTTTCTATGTCCCAATGTGACCGACCCATATATGTTCCCGTTGGTGATGAAGCAAATATAATTTATTAACAAATACTTAGTTTGTACAATAAATTTTTTTATTATACGTTTCGACTAACATATCGCTTGTATAGGTGGAACTATGGGCCAAGTTACATGGGACTGCCAGATGAGTTAGAAGATATTAGGTTGTTGTTAGATCAGCGCTCGAAAGCTGAGGTTAGTTATTTATTCTTTCGAAAACCTATATTAATTACGTAATGATTCGTAAAAAAAAATCATACATAACGATATTTACAATTTTGCTCTTCAATTTGAATGGATGTCGTACGCTGACACCGATGTCATATCTTGCATCCGCCGAAAGTTTTGGAAAATCGACAGATATGTGACGCCAAGGTGCCGTTGGTAGTGTACGCAATAGTGGAAATTCACAAATCAGACCAAGTGTTGCGATAGGTGGACATGCGGGGGACGGACAACAACAACTGGGCAGTGCGGCACGGGGAGCACATTGAAGCGTGGGATCGTAGAATACAATCCTTACCCGTTTACGAGTCATTTTTCTCAGCGGACATTGTGATAGATGATGATTACTTGGCATGGCTCAGAGCCGTAGGCAAGCTGTATCTGCTACCACTAGACGCGAGAAGTCAAAAAATTAGGCCAAAAGGGCAACATCGACCGCCATAGCAGCGTAGGAGGGGACACAGTCACACAATTCGCTCCGAAAAAAAATGCACCGCCTGTGACTACGCAATATTTGTTGGAAAATATGAGTTTCGAAAAAGTAACGGAAAATAAATTTAGGAAAAAACCAGAGTTTTTAAAAAAATTTCCAAAACAAGATATTGGTTTGTGATATTTAAAGTGATAAACACTTAATCAAAATTGTACCTTTTTAATTCATCTAGGATGAGCGCTTCAACCGAGTAGTCTTTTTCGCTATCCTCAAGCTCACATCTGTCGAGTGTGAGCTCGCTTCGAATCAGAAAAGTTTTAACAAAATTTATCAGTTGGGTAATTTTGTAATTTTTCTAAAATTTTGGGTCAAGTTGTAAATCAAAAAATATCTCTAGAAGTTTTCTAAAATAATCTCTTCAGAAAATTTTCTCTCTACAATTTTCTCTTAAATTCAAGTGCGTGTCAAATAATGACTCAATGCTCTCTTTATACAGAGAGAGTTTAGAGAGTTCATTTATGATTGAATTTAATCACTTTAATATTAAATTAATATAATATTTATCTTAATATTAGATTAAATTTAATATTAAATCTTATTAAAATAATAGAATTTAACATTAAATTAAATTTAACATTAAGATAATCAATTTAATATTAAATTAATAAAATACTATTAAGATAAGTATTAAATTAGATTTAATATTAAACTATTAAACTATTATTATTTTTAGAATAGTTAATCTGAAATCAAATTCTCCGGTAGAGTCTCAGTAGAAATGTAACTTTTCACTACTCAACCACCAAAGACCAACCACCGTCGGCCACCGAAACGCCACCGTCAGCACCGCCATGTTCGGTGATGCAGGTGCGACACTCTTATTGCACCCCAAGCGGGTTCGATCCAGGTCAGTGACAACCCGATCGGTCCGGTCTAGCCACAGATTGGACCGTCAGTCTGATTTCACATATCGAGCCCGGTTCGACCAATTTTTGGAACTTGTCTCGATTTTGGGCTCCTGGACCCAATTTACGATCTCAGGTCCAATTTTCAAGTTCAATTACCCATTGGGCGAATTGTCTAACATGAAAATTAATTTCAAAAAATATCATATTAATTTTAATTTATTTGATTAATTTAATTTTACTTCATCAAAATTAATTTTCCCAAAAATCACTTAGATTTTCCAAATTAATTTTTCAAGAAAATTCTTTAATCAAATTCTCTAGTTAAACAATTTTCATGACCACCTAATTTAATTCCACATCGAATAAATCAACTCAATCAAATTATTTCAAAAGTCGTAGAATTTTCTTCTGATTCAAATGCAGTCCGATCGAGCTTTTGTTGAGCTAGCTAAGGGACCAATAGGACATATACAATTAAGCTCTAGTGATTGCAATTATGTCTAGAAGCATCGTTCCGATAATTCGTAATTTCTTAATCATAGAGTCAATCCACAAGAACTATCATGATTGAAAACTCCTTATTGTATATTGTTTACGAAAACAATTCATCCAACTTTTTTGTCCAGTAACCTCGTCATGTGTGTGTTACCATCATATGATATCATTGATTATTTTGAGTTAAATCCGTTCACTTAATACAATCTTATTTTATCTCATTGTCACCATTGTGTCTTCTTAATAATTAATATAATAATTGTCAACAAATGATTGTTATAAATTGCTCATTCGAGGACGAGCTAACCGTGGCCATGTTCCATATTTATCAATCCACACAATACTATTGAGATGATACCATTAACTCTTTAATTGAGCTATGAATTTCATTGTTGCTAGTAAAGTCATGCCATACACAAGTCATGTACCCAACATATCGGCTATGGGCTTAATCATCTTTAGAGCATAAGCCTCCACTTATATCAAAGCACATGAGTTATATATGCATGTCAGTGACTAACTCAGGATTTAGGTAAATCATACCATGAATGTCACAAGTGAATTAATTCACAAATGGATTTAGAATTAATTCATCTTGGGTCCAGTCCAACGTATCATTCTACTAATAAATACATCTATATCTCTATCCGTGGAGTCAACTGCTTCGATAGCCAAGACTAGGCATCTCCCCAATTGGAATTGTAGACGATATAATAATCCTTCTCAGTATTTGAATCAAATGCTCACTTCGATTCTTTAACAGGATTATGGACTTATTTAGATTATCTATTGAAGTAAGTTATCTTTCTCGCAATGTAAACGTTCTTACAATGCCACTTATTTTTCAGTTTGAACTTAGACAATCAATGAACTAATATTTTCTTGTCACAATTTCACCATGCATGCAAAATATGAAAGACAAAAAATACAAAAGACATAATAGTGAAATGTGAAATTAACTTTATTTATTTATTAATCGTTCAAATAGATAGAAAACAGTTACATGTTTACTATAATATGGACACATTTCCCAACAACATATTCAGGCGATGATGACGAGGAGGAGGAAGTCTACAGGCCCGCATCTCCAGATGCACCTCTGGTTGAACCTCCATTTGTATGGTCGATTGTACGCACAAATCCTCCATGCAATCGTTGTCCACCGCCTTGCGGCACACATTCTCCCCAACGACACAATTGAGTTTATTTTTTTTTTCAATTATTGTGATGTAAATATTGATATATCATAAATAAAAAGACCGAGGTTATTCATTAAAAAAAACCATTTGTCTTTATTACTATCTATTATGAGTTATGCATCAATTAACTATAAATAAAAATGTCGGATTTTGTTATCGACATTATTTTGAATATGAAATTTGATTTGGATTTAGCTTGTGATTTGAATAAGAAAGAAAAAAAAAGATAAACATGAAAAATGTAGAATAAAAAGAAGTAGATAAACCGTACATCTGAAAGCCATGACATTTCACAACTAAATAAATTGTATATCCTTATAACCAATCAATGTGCAGTGAATACATAGTTGGAGCTACAAACCCATGTTGATGACTAGATCTCACTTAGTCACCGAAGAATATTTTTTTATAGTAATTGGATCCCACATGTTGTATGCAGTACCGATGATGAGTGCAATCCCAGAGGGATCCTTGACGATCAATTGTTGAAAGTATTTCGGGTCCCCTATCCGATATGACACATATGTCGAGCTGCGGACAAACGAGGTGTCACAATCGGCTCAGGAAGAAATCCCAATCATCTGCCGTTTCTCCGAGAGTTATTGCAAACGCTATAGGCAGAATTTTCCGATATGACGCATATGTCTTACCACTATATCCAAAACTTGCTGGTTAATTTTGTAATTTTTGTTTATATAATTTTCAATTATATTAGAATACAAATGATTTAAGGTTAGTATTTGAAAAATTAACAATACACTTTTTTTTTAACTCTAAAAAAATAAAATTAAAAATGTCACAAGCCTCATTTGTTTTATATATTTAATTTTCACCATATTCTACATCTATTTGTCATTAAATAAACTTTGCTTGTGGATAATGATTTATTTTTAATAATAAATAATAATATCCATAACCAAACGTAAAAATCATGTTAGACCCGGATGAAACCAAATCCGGTCCATGGGGCTGGCTAGTCATTTATGGATTAGTAAATTTTGCCTTTAAATTTAACATTATTAAAACACGTGGACTCGTATTTACTGAAAACATTCCATGCCAGCTCAGTATGGCGCTAAGTTTGGGCGCCAAACCAGACGTCTCCCGCTTAATTCACCCGCCACCCTTCGACACCCATTTAATAAAAACCCCCCACCAAAACCTTCTCCATTCATTCCCAGTTCTATATTTTCACAAATCTTCCAAATTAAGTCTACTTCTAACATGGTGGTTCCTCTCGGCCCCGGCAAGTTCTACGGCAGCAGTCTTCCTCGGCCCCGTATCTACACCGAAACCAGGTTCAACTCCGAACGCGTAGATCCTCCGGTTCCAGTCCTTGATCCGCTGCTCTCTTGGGCCAATGAAGCGCACTGGTCCATGGGTGGTCTCAGTTTCAAGCGCCTCCGTCTCCAAGGCCGCATCGAAGGCAACGTCCAGAGATTGAAGGCCCAGCGCGACAAGTTCCTTAATAACAAGGATCCTATCCCTAAGAAAAACAATAGGGATGCTTCCTTATCCCCTCCTCCTGCTCCTGTGGCCGTCAAGAGGAAGAGATTCTTGGACCTTAATGATGAGGACGAGGAGGACGTAGAGAGTAAAAATGAAGACAATGAAATTGTGATGAACAGAGAAGAGAAGAGGGTACTGAGGAAAGGCGCAGTGAGGAAGCTGGGAGATGATTTCGAGAGAGTGGCTAAGGATAAGGATAGCGGCGTTGCGAGTGGAGGAAAGAGGGGTTTTAGTGATGGGATCGGCATTGACGTGATGAAGATTGTGGAAGAGGTCAATGTTGAGTCAGAGGAGCTAAAGAAGAAGAAAAAGAGGATTGTGAAGGCTTTGAAGAAGGGTACAGATGAGGTGCAGAGTGGAACAGGGACAACGACAAGGGCCTCCCCTAGACTGGCAAAACGAGGGTGCTAGTTTTCTGTAGGATGGATGTAGGATTTTTAATGTTGTGTATTGTTCGAAATTTACAGTGAAAACAGCTTAATGATGCTTTTGTTCGTATATCAAAGGATGTCCTGTCAATAATGAAGAAGAGGCTTGAAATCCTACATTTTGACTGATTCAAGTAATCAAGATTAGTTGAAAACCATACAAATATATGTTGGATCAATTACAATAAAGAATTGACCAAAAACCAAACCAATCTGAAAAAATTCAGGTAACATTCGCTCAGGGTAAGAGAAAAACCTATGCATAGATAGGGACTCGAACAAGAGTACTCAAAACCTGGAGTCTCAACATTTTACCAACATGCAATTTAACTAAAAAAAGTTATTCCTTTAGTTTGACTTGAAAACCGCATTTGAAGCGCAATGCTTAATGGGATCCATTCAAATTTCTACAATGAATTGAAAATATGTTAATCATTGTCGATGATTCACCCAAGTTTTTGCAGCGAACTTGCAATCTTGTGCTATATGTATATATGCCTCTCTACTTAATACATAGTAATTTGTATGGATATTAGAAGAAAAAAATTGATACAATACCAATATGTATCTCGCACAAATTACCTCACCAGAAAGAATTGAATTTTCTGATAGCAAGCGCTAGCTTTTACTTTCTCTTGGAACACAGTTGTTTGAGGTTTCCGTTTTCTTGAATAAGTCCTTGGATTCTAGCCAATTTGCACGAGTGTTCTATGGTGAGTTTGTAAATTGGCGGGGACTGCCATGGTACCATCCCGAAATCATCACTATATTCCTGCATTCCTTCTACAAAGAACTGCCAGACTAAAGCACCTGCCCCCGACCCTTTCTTCTTTGCAGATTTATAAATGATGTCCTGAATGGTTCTATAAAGCTGCTCTCTTTGGGATACTTGGAAGTCTTTGTTCTGGTCTGACAGACCGTATTCAGTGAACATAACTGGCTTCTTCAGTTCCTTGTCACAATCATCAATGTGCGAGTGCATCCACTTGGAAACATAGTTCCGTTTTTCTTCGAACCCGAGACCATGAAACCTACCAAAGAGGGAATGAACAGACATTAGAGAACATGCTTATCGAAGAAACAACAGAGTGCCTCCGAGACAATGATAAGGCTTCATTCGAAACAATTTCATAAATAGAGGTCAATATGGCTTACCACTGGTCGGGGTATATATGAACAGAGGCAAAATCAACGTTTGTAATGTTCGAGTTGCGCATAAAATCAGCTCCAAGGGCCGAGGCCCACTGTTCTGGATTCACAGTTGCCTTCTTGGGGCTTGAAGGACCGTAAAATCCTTCTAAGCCAATGGTCAAGAGATGGTTTTTGTCGATTGATTTTATGAAAGCCGACATCTCTTCTAACCAATCCTGCAATGGGAATGCCAAAAAATTAAACTCAACTCGAATTAAAAGAAAAATCAATAAAGTAAAACACCACTCTTTGTGATGAATGCATATGAAATATAAAACCCATTTTCTAAAATCAGAAGTATTTCTAGTTAATAAATCTTAAGAAAGTCCTTCACATTCAGATTTAGTGGAAGAAAAACATTTCATCCAAATGAAAGTGAGTATGAAAAGGCAACCTTATTCACAATAAGAGACTTGCAATTACTGGTAAGCCTATCATTCAATTATACGAAAATTTTGCAATACACCACCACATTCATCTAAGTTAAGCATCATTGGTCTACATTATAGAGAAAATTTAGAAACCAATATAGGGTCAAATATTATTATTATTATTATTATTATTATTAGTGCTTAAAATAACTATTCTACGATCCCTTTTTTCTTTTTTGGTCTGTCTAAATAGTTCAAAAATCTTATAACTCACTTGAAGAGTATCCCCAGAAGGATCAGTCATGCAACGGGGTTCATTTATCAACTCCCAAGCAAAGATGGTGGGATCATTCCGATATTGAATTCCAGTGATAGTGTTCTTCCTGGTAAGGACAGTCTGAGAAAAAGAAACACATCAGGATAAGGAACTATTGCAGACCAGAAATACTTCAGAATTTATGATATAGCAAATAGAGAAAAAGAACATATACAGAAGAAACTATATTTTCCCTCAAGTTTGGGATCGTAGTGTCGGTTGCCCTTGTTCTCAACCTTTTTCACATAAAATCATGTTTATTGAAAGTCTGTAATGAGGTTCATACATATTATTGGCTGGCACTTAACAAGGAGACTTTTCTGAATAATATACAAATAATCTACCGAACTGTACGATACATAGTCCATTCATATGAAGGCTGATACCCACCACATCTTGGTTTTATATTTGTTTTTGCTTCATATGGATGGATAAGTAAAGATTTAGAAGGATTTCTATTCTGTACTGCATCAAGACATAAAGAATCATAATTATGCCATACTGTCTATAATAAGCTCAATCTCCTGACTTTGCATCGATGGTGAATAACATTTTTGTATTCTTGAAAGGCAAAAATCAGGCTAATGAAACCCTGTGTTTTTAAGGAAAGAAAGATTAATAGAATTATCATATATCCTTCCCCCCGTCCTAAAATAAGAAAGAAAAAGGAAAGTTTATTTCATGGAGCTTAACAACACGTAGTAAACAATTTCCTTTCACTTATATATTGTTTCAGTTCTCTTTCACAATCAAATTGTTGTTCTAACTTTCTTGTTTCTCGTCTACATTGGTCCTTATTGTTTATAGGGCCCAATCAAGAATAAATTAATAAGCAAGTGACTGCGACGTTTGCAGCATCAAATTCCCCTTTGAACATTAAGATTTATCTATTTCAACAGTGTAATGTCAGCACTCCATGAGCAGTTCTCTGAAGAGCATATTATATATACAGTGACATGCATGCATCATCATGCTGGGGAAGAAAATTCCCATTTTTCAAATATAAGGAAAAGAAGAAAAAGATAAGTGAAATGAAACCTAGATTACTAGATAGATGATGAGATACCAGGACATAATTCTTGAAATATTTGCGGATAGATGGATCAAAGAAGAAGGAATCATTAGAAGAGCTCAAACCAACGCCATCTTGCCATGCCCAGTTGACATACTGCGTCTTTCCGCCATATGGTTGCAAGTTATTTACCAAGCTGAGAAGCAGCCTAATTCCTTGTTGCCTTGCTTCTGCAATGACATAATCCAAGGCCTGCCAAAAACTTAAGGTTGTCATCATAAAGAAGAATAACTGGGAAAATGTACTCTACAGTCACATGAAACGAAATTGGAGAACATGACAGAGTCAAGGATTAAGGGATTTTTCACAGGTTCCTAATCAAGCAGCTGAGAAATCAAAGCAATTAACTTATTATGGGGTTATTCTCTTTCATTTCTAGCTTTCTAGATTACATTCTTAGTGAGCTCCATCATCTTCATATTCAAGACAAACCAAGATTAGACTAGCAACAACTGTGCAGCAATCTAAACCATCTTCAATATGCAGATTGGGAATCTCTTGAAAGCTTGAAACCGAAAATGTTGAGGTGAACTTAGAACATCATGTAAAACCAAACAACTGGGGACCGAAAACACCTACATCATCTAGGATTGAATCATACAGCTGAATCATGTTATAGAATGAACAGAATCTTTTCTGTGCAAAACATTAAAATTTACAAAAGCCTGAAATCTCAAATTAATACCTTGAAAACTCGCTCATCAAATTGGCCAGGGGAAATCTGGAGAGCATTATAACCTCCATCATTAAAGGCCCAAGTTCTACAAACAGTAAGACCCATCTTTGCACCAGCTTGCAACATTGCACTGACCTTAGGTCTACTGCTTTCGTCCACAGAATGGGCCATTAACCAGTAAGAATTCCATCCATTAACGTATAATGGTTTACCATTCAAAAAGAATTGAGTCCCATTCCTTTCCACAAAACTAAACCTCGGTCCCTTGGTGAAATTAGCACTAAGCTTCAAGTCACCAAAAGACATGTAAAGAAAAGCCACACATGATGCAAATCCAAGAATTGGGTATAACATCCCATTTCTAGTCACCATCTTCCTATATATAATAAGGAACCTGAAAAAATCAATCAACAAGCGAAAAATTCCAGAAAGAAAAACAAAAGACAGATTATTTGGGTACCCTTTTGGCTCTATTTCAACACAGTCTAAAAATTGAGGATACCCAAATGGAGATTGAAGTACCTTAAACTCCAATGTGAACGCAGATCCTTCTTCATAAGGGTATACCCCCCCCCCCCAAAAAAAAAAAAGGTATAAAAATGACTCCTTTTGGGATTATAACGAGTTCAATGAGAGACAGATTTGAAAGTGGTGATCTTTCTGTTTAGGATTTGGGGGGTTTTTAATAGCAGAAAATGATGCAAGAAATAAGGAAGGTAAAGACCACATGAAGGGAGAGATATTCAGAAAAATACTGGAAAAGGGAAGGCAAAGAAAGCACACCCACTGCTAACTTGTGTGCTTGAGAGAGTGACAGTCAAAAACAGAGAAGGGATGGATGGGATGGTGGAATGTTGGTATCAACAATCTGGTTAAAAATCAGATATATGCACCACACCTGATTTCCCCACAGTTTCCTTGAATTTTAATATAGCTACTGAAACAAGTCTCTTTATTGATTCAACACCCATGGATTGGATGGGCCATGTGTACCTCTAATCCTCAATAATCTCCATTCCTTCCCCTCTCTAAACTATACCTAGTCATTAACTGGAAAAAGAAAAATATGACATTTTATATATGGGTTATTTTTTAGAAATATTTATTTTATATTTTTATACGATACTTCTCACCCCTTAATTTTTTTTATAGAGTCTAAAATCCTTTATCAAATATTATTTATTTATATATTATATATAAAATTACTCAAAAAAAAAATCCCAATCCTCATGTGCAAGGGGAACTTAGATTCTCTCGGCCTTTGTAAGCCTTAAGCTTTTCTCTTTCTTTAGTAACTTAAAACAATGGTCAATTTCTATATAAATCCTCTATATTATGTGTTTATTGTGGATTTAGTCTCTCTATTATAATATTTATTCAATCGTACAAAAAAAAAATATTAAGGTGTCACTGCATGTAAGGATGGACAGTCACGAGGGCGAAGGGGTCTTGGCCTTCAAACTTTTTTGAAAATATTTATTTAGTATATATTTATATGTTAAATAAATTAAATTGAAATCTTTCAAAATGAATTTTATTATTTATTTTTTAACTTAATTTTTAAATTAGATTCTTAGTTATCATTCATTGTCATAAATTTCAAACCACAATTGAACTTAAACCAACTTTCTAAATTGTCTACAATAATTCCATCATAATGTTTATTTTCACCTTTTTCCACATTTTTACTTGTCTTTTTTTATTGAAAATAATATCGATCTATAACTGATAGAAGGAGTCAAACAAGTTTTCACCACTAATTTTTTAAATAGTTAAATAAAAATATATGGTTATAATGATATCTATAAATTCGAAAAGAAATCTAACATTTTATTTTTATTTTTTTATTTTACAACCTTAAATTCACGACTTATCGAGTTGGCCTCAAGGAAAAAAATTGGCCTTAACGTTAAAAATGCACATTTCAAAAAATAGAGGGACTAAAACTAAAAATATCACATTATAGTATAAAAAGTAAGCCTACAAGGAAAAAAATGCATAATATAGGGACCTTACATCAAATATTACCTAAAATAATTGTGTGGGATTCTATATGTTGAGATCCACAGTCTCATTCGATTAGGTTAAGACAAGCTGTTAATTATAACCGACAAAAGTAATCCCATGTGAAAACTCCGACAAAGTTAAGTGGGTCCCACATTCTCTGTATACACCATCTATACATTAGGCAATATTTCCCCCCCTTGATTGTTGCTTTAATTGATAATTTAATCTTGACTCTTTGAGTCGTGTAATCAGCGTGTGTACTTTGAACTATTTGGCAGCAGCAACGCGATCTATTTTTATTAATTTATATATATATATTAGATTAAAAAATAAATTAATTATTTTATTAATAAATTTATTTATGTTTATTATTAAAAATTAATTTAAGTATATCCACATGGCATACTATATGTTAATGTTTTAAAAATTTAAAAATATCCATCCAAGAACAATTTGTCTAACAATGGGAGAAAACACACAAAAAGGGGGGGGGGGGGAATTATAGTGATGGGTGAAATTTTAATGAATGAAATTTATGTACGTACATGAAGTAAAAAGATGGGTAGAGGAAATTTTTAATAAGAAAAGAGCTTAATGATACACTTTAATGTGATTAGTATTATTGGGTTTTATATATTTATATAATTTTTATTTATTAATTTTAAAATAATATGTTTAAATAATTTTATTTTTAATAAGATGCTATTATTTATTTATCTTATTGATACTTTATAAATTTATATGCATTGAATATAAATATAAAATTATAAAGATGAAATAATTGGAAATGAGAATGAAAATTTGATGTTTGGTTGGGTGGTTACACCCAAATGTTTGGTGTCGGCAAACTTTATGCATGTGGTAGTACTCCCTAAGTTATTAATAACTTAATCCATCTTCCTTCAAAAGGCAAAAATGTATTGCTTGAGACCTCACCTGCAATGAGGAAATACAATCATACTTCTTCTATCAAGTCATACACAACATAAATGGCATCCGTCGTTTACTTAAATTTAGAGATGATAAATGAATGAGGATTTGGTTTCGTTGGTGGTTTTAATTTGTTGGGTGTGGAATTTCGAGATTTATAATGTTTAATTAAAATTTGTGAAATTCTAATTTTACTATTAAATGTTGTTATGCGTAAGCTTTAGTTTAATTAGTTGATTTGTAGTCTAAATTGATTCGGTTCATTTATGTTGTGATAGTTTGATTCTTTGTTTTTTGTTTTTAGTTCATTTGGATTGTAACTGTTTGATCTACACCAAGCAGTTATTGAAACATGTATTTATATTTATTATTTAATTGTTCTATACCTGTAAAGTTAGACTCCATTTGTTGAACTATAAATGATTTACAGAAAATATTTTTTATATTTTCTTGTGTTTGTTTGACAGAAAACAGCTTAGTCAATGGAAAATGATTTATAGGTTACGAAAAATAAGTCTTTTTTCCTGTAAAATAATTTATTCTTTTGAAAAACATAAATCATTTTCCGGAAAATAGCTCTTTAATGGGTAATTTTTTTTATTAAAAATTAACTTAAATAATGTTTAATATTATTATATTAATAATAAATTTATTTTCATTTTAAAAATATTTAAAATTATTAATATAAAATATTATAATTTTAAATATTATTAAAGATACATATTTAATTATTTGTATTTAATCATATAATAAATTATTAATATAATTTATTATTTTAATAAATTATTTAATATTTTAATTTTATTTTAATAGTAAATTCTTCAGATATTATTGAAAATATTCAATATTAATATTTTAATAATATTTATTTATTACAATTATAGATATATTAATAATAAATCTTTTGTAATATAAAGGTTAAAATATATGACAAGTCCATGTAGTCTTCACAAATTTGAAATTTAGTCCTTATACTTTTATTTTTAAGAATTTAGTCCCCCACTTTTCAAATTTGAGAATCAAGTCCAATTGTTAATATTGTTAATTTTTTTTTTCTCAATTTTGTTCATGTCATATTTTTAAATAAAAAATACTCACTTAGTAGTCATGTAACTAAAAAATTACGTTATAATGAACCTGAATTTAACAAAATAATTTTACTATATGCAAAAACAATGTAAAATATAAATTTATAATATAAAATAAACTCAATTAAATAATGAAAAGATAAGAAAATCTCAATTGTTTGTTTGTTTAATTGGAAACAGATTTTATGAAATATTTTCAGAAAATATGCCAAATAACAAAAAAAATATTTTACACGGGTTCATATAAACACCAGAAAATATTAGTTTTTTAAAAAAGTAAGTCATTTTCTATAAATCATTTTTTGAAAGCCATTTTCAGTAAAACAAAACGAAACCTTAAAGGAAAAATTGAGATGATTTGGTTGAAAGGTAGAAACAAATAACAATGTACACGTTGAATTTTGACTTCATGTTTCAACAATTTTTTTTTTAAAGTTTAAATTAACCTCGCTTGCTTACGATTTACTAAAAAAGAAAATCATTTGTCAATTTGGTCTTGGTTTAGTTGGCATTGACATTGTTGCTAGTGCAAGTGGATATGTGTTCGAATATGTTGAAACGCATTATCCTCCTATTTAAGATTTGGAGAGAAATTATGAATAATTTTAGACATTATATAAAAAAATAAATACTAAGAATCATGATGTTACTCTAATAAAAAACCTTTTATGATAAATTATAATTGAGACATAGGTCAAAAGATAATATTTCATTTTTAATATTTTATACAAATTACTCATAACTCTCAATTTTTAAAACATAAAATATTACACACTTAAAACATTTGATTTCATAATGATTGCCACAATAATGATACCTACTTTGATAATTGATTTTATATATTATAATCTAAGTCAAATCCTCACTAAAAAATGCAGGGTTGTAATTAGCTTTCTCATTTATCTACCATTTAAGAAAATTATCATGCACCAATCATGATATAGGCTAGTGAGTTTTCTGACATATATGGCACCCTATATAAAAATTGCACTTCATTTAATATTTTTAAGTAGCGTTTAGTAATTTAAGGTATGTTTAATAAATTAAAATTTTAAATTTTATAAGTGTTGAATTTATATTAAAAAATTATTTAGTAAATTAGTAAATATATGTACCGAGGAAAATTATGTATTTGATAAAAGTAATAATTGATTTTAAAATATTTTTTTAATTTTAATATTATTAATGTAAAATTTTATATTATTTGGATAGTTTTGGATAAAATATAATTTATTTTAATTTTTAACGAAATAAAATTAATTTAATATTTTCCATCTTAAGTGATAAATAGCTACTTTTACCTACTTATCTTAATCAAACATTTTTTTGTTGAAAATTTTATATCAATTAAAAAGATTAAAATGATTATCAAATACATTTAAAATATTAAATGTTAAAAACTTTCGTTTTCAATAAAATGGAAATTTTTAATGGTTTATCAAACACACCATTAAATTAAATATTTGTGATTTTTTTAAATTAAGTATACTTTGTATTGATTTTATAATTTATGGAGATTAATTTTTTAATGGTTGGTAGCTATACTTTCCAATAATTTTATTTCTAAAGTTAAAAACTAAATTATTTTCTAAAACTATAATATATTATCAATACATTCAATACTTAGCGGAGATATTTGAAAATTTTCATCTCACAATATGTGCATAAATCAAAAGGAAATTCATAATATTATTTCATTAAAAGCACTTTAAAGGACGTTTTGTTCGCAAAATCTTAGATTGAGATTATCTTGTTTGGTTTATTTGGTTGGGATGTAAAGTTACCTAGAAGTACATTTTACTCAATTATCGTTATTATAAATTTTTTTTTAAAACAAGTTTAGTTCATTTAATATTATTTTAGTCTTAATTTCTATAAAATTATGATAAATTATTGCAATTCTTACTTTTTATTACAATTTATATATTAATAAGTAAATATATTGTTTTGAAATAAATTTATAAAACATAATTATAATAATTTATGAAAAGTGATTGCAACATCAATCATAATTATAGTTATAATCATACTTAATATACTAATAAATAAATTATTTGATAAAATATAATGATTATAATAGTAATGTATGATGTTTACTAGTTCACCATTAAGAAAAAAATAATTTTTTGTTTTTAGTTACTCTTAAACTTTATTTAAGAAAAAAAGTCTAAATTAATTAAAATAATAAAAACAAAAGGTAAAGTTATCCAAAAATTAAGAATACGTTTATAATCTAATACTACTTAAGGAATGGGTTATGACAAGAGATTACATCCTATATTACAGGATAGCCATAATGTGAAATTACGAGATAGTCAAAATATTGAAATCCAAACACCTTCATCTCATTACGAAATATAATATTACGAATTGTAATGTCACATTCGACAAATAAAATGCACTTAATTATTTCATATAAAATAATAAGTATCTTGTATAAATAATTAATCCTACTTGTTTTCCTACATTGACTTTGTAATAATAATGTAATAATGTTTAGCTTTCCTACATTGAGTTAGTAATAATAATGATGTAATAATGTTTGGCTTTTGGCAGTGACATAAACATTCATTTCTTCTTTATTTACTAACTTTTATTTGTTAACTATATAGTAAATCCTGGAATCGAGGAAATAATAACGCACATGAAAAAAAATATAATTACTTATTTGACCCTTTAATAAAAAATTATTTTAATTTTTAATTTAATTTTTTATATTTTATATTTGAACTTTTTTTTTTAAAATCACCTCAAAATAGATGAAAAAGTTAATTTTTTTGAATTTACTGATATGACATATAAGTCAACATTTAATTATTTTTAAAATTTTAAAATTTAATTAAAAGCTAACATGTCATCCACGTGACAATCCACGTATATGTCACGTCAACAAAATTTTTAAAAAAATATTTTCATCTATTTTAGGATAATTTGACAACAAAAAAAATACAAGTTTAAGGAGGCGAAAAAATAAATAGAATGCTAAAATAACTTTTTTGTAAAATTGGAAGGCCAAAAAGTCATTATTCCAAAAAGAGGAAAATGATTAAAAAAAATTGCATTAAAAAAAAGAAAAAGTTAAGGTGGTAAGTTAGTAATTTTCTTTTATTATTATTATAATTATTAATTTAGTGCAGATTGATGTTATTGACAATAACATTTTTCGCCTTAAACAATTTACGGTTGTAGTTTGTTTGCTTTAGTTATTTTATAAATAAAATAACAACTTTATCATTAATCATTAATTAATTTTTAGTAAAATTTTAATTAAATTTAATCTCACTGACTCATGTTGGTAAAAGAAGTAATAATTGAATAGTGGGTAAATTAGACAAGGATTTGGACGTTGCAACCCACATCCTGATTTTTAGTGGCATTGTTTCAAAGGAATCAAAATTCAAAGTCAAAAACTACAAATGATCCATTCCATTATCATCATCATCACACTTAAAGTTTCACCTTAACACTCACTTACTACTCAAAACAAGTTGACCCTTGATTTTAGTAAGTATTCATAGCTTTTTTAATGAGTATCATCAAGTTGTTCGAGGAATTAAAAAACAAAGCTAATTTTTTTCCTTCTTTTATTTTATTATTAAAGGTTTCATTAACAGAGGTTTTAAGAATTCTTTTAATGCATTAAAATTTATGAAATTAAGGGTTTCGAGGATATGAATTGTTTAAAAATTGTATAAAGAACATGAAATTAATTACCACATTTAAATGTATATTTCTATTATAAACAATAATTTAATTTGCCCAAAAAAATCTCAAAATCACTCATTAACCAAGTCTTATTATTAAACAACGACCTCCATAAGACTACAACGAACGGGAATAATTAATTAATTTTTCACTAAATTAAATAATTGCTAAAATTCTCTACGGATAAATTATTTTTAATACTAATATTTATATATTTGTAAAATTAAATAAATAAAAATAGTTTTTATCTAATAAAGACTAATTATCTTAGTTGAAAGGAACATCTTAATCAAAGCTTAATTATGTCTTTGACCATGTCTAATTGAAGCCATATAGAAGAAGGATGCTTACTAAGTTTTAGAAAATGACACTAGACTGAAAGAATGAATAGTTGAGAAGAAACAATGGGTATATATATATATAATATTATTATAAAGGTCGAGGGAGATAGAATCAGTCGACCCTTTTAAAATTTAAACCAGTCACATTAATTTAGTTTAATAATGTAGTAATTAAGGACAGAGTATAGTTGACTGTTTGCTTAATTTGTCAGTGGATTATGAATACACAAGTCAATGTCAACAGATGTTAAATGAAAATTAAAGAATCTGCTTTGAGTATCTGCTTCCGTTTGAAGTGTGAAGTGGGTAACCAAACACCTTAATGTTATGTCAGCAACCAAATCAGACCAAAGATTTATTATTTGGGCCAAGAAAAACTTGGGGTTCTCCTTATTAAACCCACCCCCCAACCCCCCCGCCAAAAAAAAATTTCATTTTACGACACATACATATTAAGCCCATTCTTAATGTCTGTTTTGCTTGTTTTAAAGTATGAAAAAGAGAATTATCATTTTCAGTTTCACTTCAGAACGAAATTTATGGTTCCATATGATAAATGTGTATAATGAAAAAACTAATGAAAAAAAAAAAAAAAAGTCTTAATTGAGAGGTTAATTACATAATTAGTCCTTTTTCAACAGAATTACTGCCTCATCAGACCTTCTGACAGGAATTTCTTGGAAGATGGTCAGCATGAGACCACTTCCAATAAATACGGTAGCAGACAAGGACTAGAATCCTAGGAAGATGTCGAGTATCTAACGGTAACCTTGCCCAAATTATGAACCCTGTTACCAGAAAAAGCTGATGGCTTATTTGTGTTCATATAACAATCTTGATCATGTATTGTGGGGCGATTAACATGGATAGCCCTTAGACCTTGGACCAACCTGCGGCCACAACTCTCTCGACACAAGACCAATTTCATTTGGAGGGTGTTCCAAATACGACAGTTCAAGTCTCAACATAGTGACATTAATGTTGATGCAAGTGCAGCAATCATTCTAAGTATGTTCCATATGTTTGTCAACTGCAACACCATAGCAATGTATAGCTCCCATGATGATGCTGTCTCCTGTACTTGGCTTGCCTGGGTTGTCCATGCTTGCAGCGATCTTTGCTCCACCGTGTTTGCACATCTAACTGCTACATCTCGTGTTGCATTTCTTACTATCCCTTCCATTCGATGTAGTACACGTTGGGAAACCACATGGACAATGAGTCAGAGGATATAGCTTTCAGCCATCTTTAACAACATCAATAATGTTGATGAGCAGAAAGAAACAATCTATTTTACTAGACGGATATATACTCGTCACAAGTATGCTGAACTTTTTCTATGTTTTTCCATATATTCAAAGGATCGTACCCTATACTTGTATTCTAATATTTATCGGGCCAATTCGGCTTCTATCGAGAAGGCAATAAAAGCATTGTCTGTTCTACAAGTGGCTTAGGGTTGGGGTAGCTATCTGTCACACAAAATATACAGAATCACTAAGATAGTTTTCTCCAAGAACTTGATAAATGGCAAAATGATGCAGTTGAAGGGGGACCAAACTCACATTTCCACACCCTGACACGGCTTTAATAAAGCATGGGTATTGGGAAACGCAAGGGACCCTGGCCAATTCCAAATACTCGCAATCATTCCAAAGATTGCAGTTAACTTCACTAATGTTTCCAAAAACTCAAGTATGTTGATAAATTAATGAAAGTGGTAAGATTTAACATAGATACGATTTTTAGCAATTCAAGAACCAATGCATGTTGTAGGATTTGAATTGAAAATAATCGCATGCCATACCACCAATATGTATTGCATAATGCAAATTCTGGAAAAATATCTACCCTGTAAACAAATAAAATTTGAAAGGGTGAAAACAACAGGTCGTCATTCTTTTTATACAGAGAACAAACAAAAACAGGAATAAGTGTTTTCATAGGCTTGTCTTTGCTTTGGTAACTTCTAATCTAAGTCAAATTAACAGAAAAACAAACAATGTCTCAAGATGGAAAAAAGAGAGGAAAAGTTCCCAAAATCTACATTTTCTTCAAATATCCACAAAACCAAAACCTGATCTCCAGCTAAATAAGGATTCAATTCAGTTTAATCACTCACCAGAATTCTTCCTGATAAGTGCAAAGTAACCCAAAACGGCACAAACAGCAGCTACAAGGTTCCCTTCCTTTAACAAAATCTTGAACACAAACCCAACGATCTCTCTAGTAATTTTCCTTCCTTCCAGCACCAAGGTCCTCTTTGGTTTCCCAAAGAAAGCAAGCAAAACCACAACGGTGATCCAGGTGACCAAAGTGGCTGGCACAGCTACAGCCAGAGCTGCAACCATGGAGAGCAGCCCAAAAACTGCACCGAGAAGAACAGATGCATAGAGGGCAGGCCAACCAGAAGAAGAGGGTTGGGCTTGGTGTTTGTACCAAGAAAGTATCGATTTGAGGGAATTCCACAAAGAAGCTAAAAGGATGGCGTAAACTAGCACAAACAGAAATACCCATGTTCTCCTTTTGCTCATAATCGTTATAAATAACGTGTATGATGATGATGATGATGACGATGACGACGATGACGGAGGAGGAGGAATAGGTGGTGGCGATGTTGGAGAAGTGGACGGTGGCGCTTCCATGTCTTTTCTTTCTATTCGAAGTGGCTTTGCTTAGGCTTTAATCTTTTTCTATGATTGTTCTATTTTGGTTTTAAGTTATTTTGGGGGTTTGGGATTGTTTTGTTGGAAAGTTTTGGTAGCTCTCTGTGTCCGAGACTCTGAGATGAGATGATGAAAAAGTGGATACTACCAGATTTGAGCGACCCACTTAACGGGAAATACCAAGCGCGATTGGCGTCGAGGGCACTTAACTTTAGCACCTTGGCAGCGTATCATTGGGTCGTGTAGGATACGTGCTTAGCAGATGGTGTCATGGTTTGTAATGCTTTGAGTAAACCTATGTACCCTGTAAGAGACTAAAGGGCCACCTTTACAAACATATGGAAAATGTATTTATAAGTGATATTTTAATATTATTCAAAAGAAAATTGTTACCAAAAAAATATCTTATTCAAAACATATATGGAAATATATACTGATTCAAAAATATAGAGATTCAACGGCAGTCTCAAAACAATCCAGCGTCCATTCAAAATTTCCATAATCGGACGATGCCTATTGTTTCAACTTGAAATTTCATCATTGACTCTTTTTTTGTTTTCAGAAACATATATATAAAATTGTTTATATACGGATGAGTAGATGATGAAGATAGGGGGTAAAAATCTAAAAAATACTAAAAAAATTAAAAATTACCGGAAAGGATAGTGTTTAAAAATATTGACCGGAAAGGGCAATTTCCCCCAAAAACGCGTCCCCGTCAGCGCGTTTTTGAGGAAAAAAGGGCTAAAGCGCGTCCTCGGGGGAGCGCTTTGGCCATGTCAGCGAAAACACGTCCACGGGGGCGCGCTTTCGCTGAGGTGGCCAAAAGCGCTTCCTACGTGGCGCGCTTTAGCCCCTTTTTTTTAAGAAAAAAACTATTCTCGAATATTTTAAAAATTTACGAGAATAAACCTTTATAAAGGCTCAAAGTGACAACACCATTTTTTTTAAGGTGTCATCAATTAATAAAAAAATATAACTTACAAAGGAAATCTTTATATAGACCCAAAGTCTCATTTCCCTTGTTTTCTTGAGTAAAGTGGGATATGTATGTGTATTTATAGACTCATGAATAGTTTTGTAGCTTGTTCCTAAACAATGTGGGATTCCTTCCTCTTTTAACTAACAACATGTCATCCCACATTGTTCCTTGTTTTTCTTATGTTGTTAGTTAAAAGAGGGAAGGAATCCCACATTGTTTAGGAACAAGCTCAAAAACTATTCATGAGTCTATAAATACACATATCTCATATCCCGTTTTACTCAAGAAAACAAGGAAAATGAGACTTTAGGTCTATATAAAGATTTTCTTTGTAAGTTATATTTTTTATTAATTGATGACACCTTAAAAAAATGGTGTTGTCACTTTGAGCCTTTATAAAGGTTTATTCTCGTAAATTTTTAAAATGTTCGAGAATAGTTTTTTTAAAAAAAAAGCCTAAAGCGCGTCCAGGGCGCGCTTTTACGTCGATGTCGATGTGCGCCGCCGTGGGCGCGTTTTTTCGATGTGGCCAAAAGCGCTCCCCGGACGCTAAATAGGTCGCTTTCCACCAAAAACGCTACCGACGGACGCGTTTTTGGGGAAAATTGCCTTTTCCTGGTCAATATTTTTGAACCCCATCCTTTCCAGTAATTTTTAATTTTTTTTGGTATTTTCTGGATTTTTACCCGAAGATAGGTGGAGCAGTTAGAGTAATAGAAAGGAGGAAAGGAGATGTGGGTAATTGTCATCTTCCATCTTTAAGGTATCACGAGTTAAATTGTTATTTGTAGATGAAAGGGAATTAATTTGGTGTCTTAATTTATCCTAAATAATTTGGGATGATTGAAATTTAATGTAGTAGTTAATAAATAGAACTGTTTGACAGGTAAATTGTGACCTAAAAGCTTTTACGAAAAATTTTCTCAGAAAATCTATTCGTATCACTTTGAGGTTCGACTATTGGAATGATCATAATAAGGTGTAGCAAAAGTTAAAGCGGCTCAAAAATCACTCATTTTAGAGTTTAGGTTTTAGTGTTTTAAAAACCTAAAATTTTCACTCTATTTTTTAAAAATTTGTTGTTTTCAATTAAAAGAGAATGGTCTAATCTAAAAGGTGAGAGAAATTTAATAACTATATTGAATTTTGATTAAATTTAAATCTGAATCCACACTGTTTTTTGTATTTACAAAAGTCAATACTAAAACTTTATTTAAAAAAGATATAAATTTTTAAACATTGGATCACTTGTGCATAACCTCTTTCATTCTTTTATTAGGCTAAGCTTGCAAAAATCAGTTCCTTGATGGGGTTGCACTTTTGGCCCCTTTATTTTAAGTTTCTTTTCTTAAAATTATTATTTTTTTGTAAGAAAAACGTTGAAAGGCAATAAAGTGAGATCCAACAGGACACTTAGGCCCTACTCCATGCACCATTTATAGCCGATGTCGGTGAGAGTTTTGTAGGATGAATAATTTAGAGATGCTTTGCTTTGGTCCCCCTATTAATGGATGAACCAGCGCCACCACATTCTTGAATAATGCCTGCCTTTTTTTGTGTATCGCAGTTACTAAAAATAAAAGAAAGGATTTAGCTCACAATTAGTTCAACCACTACAATTCACCTATATGTACATATAAATAAATGCTAGGTTTGACCTTTCAAATGGCAGTATTTTCTACAATTCATTTCCATACCCACGATTCTACATTACACACTGCTCATGTCAGAGCATAGTGAGAGTGCAAAATGGCTATAATTGGGATGCTAAAAGGGGAAGGGATTGGCATGGCAGCAAAGCAATCCTTTGATGCTAATCATACTTCTCCTTCCATGTATAGAGTAAAATAAAGACCCAAGAAAGAGCTAGCAAAATATCACCAGCCACTTGTCTTGGCCAATCCCAAGCCAAATCCTCTAACCTTCTCTCAAAATTAACCCTCCAAAGAGCCATTGATAAATGAATGAGTATACACCCTTTGGCGAAGAAGCTCTGGAACTCTTTATCCTTCACAAAGGCTACCATGAAAACCAAGAACCCAATCACGAAAAGAAGCAAACCAACAAAAGAATTGGATGTCTGAATCAAGAGTTGATCATGTGGGGTTGACCCTAAAAGCTTTTCAGCCGTTTCAACACCGTGAGCAAAAATGTTGATCTCGTTGAGACAGAACATGATCAAGGACCCACTCGTTATTGCGATCGCGGAGTGAAGAATGCATATCACGAAGAACATTGACAACCCCATTGTATTGTACCGATTTAAAACAACATCACTTACTTCGGCTGTTATGTTACCTGCCTAGATCTTCTTCCCATCTGTCTTCACAACAATAAATCACAATGCGGATTAAAGGGAAAAATAGTGGTGGCATTGGTGGGATTTTCAGTGTAGCATAGCATATGGGAAGGGAATGTGAGAAGCAAATGAGATTGAGAAATTCAATGAAGAGAATCTGATCTGGTATTGGGATTAAATGACTAAAGACTGAGCTGTGATGTTGGTTGGGAAGTGTGCTATTTTTTTTTTCTTCACTTTTCAGGCTGTTTTGTGTTCTACGGGTTTTCTGAATTTTCTTTTGTCGGTAAAACTTTGGGTTCTTTATAATCTATGAACCCCGTTGCTGGTTTTTTTCTCCTAGGATGAGATCTCCTATCTAGTTGTGCCTTAAACCATTTTTGTTATTCTACCATTAATTTATTTGAAAATAATTTAAACTCTTAACTTTGGGGAATTCTCTATAGATTAGAAGTTGTTCGGCTGAAGAAGTCTACTAAAATTATTATTGAAAGTGATCGTAGAATAGCTATTGAAATGTTAAAAGAGAATTTGTCATACTTTTCATCGACCAAACTGTTGCTCGAAAGGTTAAAATGATGTGTAGTTATTTTCAAGTAGTTAAATTCTAGTACATCCCCAGAAAAATTAACATGGTAACTGATTGGTTGGCGCGAATTTAACAGTCTAGTAAGATTAAACTTGAAATCATTGATTTTCCTATGTTTTCTTTTAAGAAGTTGTTTCTTTTTAGAATATAAATTAAAAATTTTCACATCTAATATGTTGATTTAAGGCTATGTGTGCTTTCTCTTTTCTATTTAAAAAATAAAAAATAAAAAAATTAAGTAGAATTCTTGAACAATTATAATCGAAATTAATTTTCGAATAAATAATTAAAAAATTATTGATAATAAGAAAACATTATGATAACAATTTTTAAATATAGTTAATAAGTGTATTTATAGACCATAAAGTAATTGTAAAAAATGTAATTATTAATATAGTGATTACATTTCAGCGTAATAATATATTAAAAATAAATAAAGGTCATAATGTTTAATTACCTATGTAAAAGATTGTATTCATAAAAGGAAGAAGAAGCAAAGTTTGCTATAAAGAAAAACAAAATGCAACAAAAGCAACCACCACCTATAGAATCGAACCCCAATTTCTACACACTAAGGCCTCCTTTGGTTTAACTTTTAATGTCAGTGAGGTGCAGTTGGGGTAAATAACTGCTACCCAGCCCACTGCTGTGCTGTTTGGTTCAGCATCACAGTTCAGTGAAAATACATTTCCACCACACTGGTATGCTTTAAATCAACTGTCTGTTTCAGCAGCAATTAAAATTCAGTGGGCAGTTGGTATTTTTAACAGACAAAAATACCCATACAATATTCAGTAGTCAATGCTTTGATGGGTGTATCTATCAACTGCCTGGGTTTGAGTTTGTTTGTATGTAGCTGTGAACCAATGCGGAGGCAGCAGCAGCAGCTGTTGCTCATAGGTTTGCCTTGTTCATGATATTGTAGAAATTGCAGTGATCTGAATGGAAAGTTTGGTTCAGTTTATGCTTCAGAGAATTGGAGTCGCATATTTCATCATTATTTTCAACGTTGTCTCTCTTCTGTTGTAATTTGGTTTGTTTGTTTCCTCGTCTCCGATTCTTGTTTGTTTGGAGTTGAGAGAACTAATCGTTTGATATAGGACACCATATTGTATATTACAGCATGATATAGCACATTTCTTGTATTTGATATTTTTGGGTGTATAAAATTAAACATGGGCAGTGAAATTTGTTTAAAAATATATTAACAATGCTTGGATTATTTGTTGTCTTCGTTTTCCAATCCAAGAATCAAAATTGGTAATTTCATCTCCTGGTATGTATATTAATATAAGGCCTGCAATTTGTCTTTTTTCCTTCCCCCTTCCTTTGTTTTTCTTGGCTTTTGTTTTTCTGGGCTTCTTTTACTCTTCTATTTTATCTAACTATGTTTTTTTTTTGTCCTTCTGTTAACTATGAAATTGATTGGTTTTAGTCTGATAAGTAAGATTTTGTTGCGTTTATAATGTTCTAGGCTCTGTATGTGCTTGGATTTGGAGGCTGTGACGATGGGTTGAAATTTTCATGCTTAGCTGATTAATGGATTTGTTTTCTGTTTTTGATTCAACATTCATCTCTTTCTTTGAATTTTTTTGGTTTCGGGTTTTGCATGCATTTTAAAACCTCTGACTTCAAGCTTATATAGAATTTGCTTCGAGTTAGAATCCATCCAAGTGCTCTTTTTTTTTCCCCTTATTGGGTCATCCTTCTTTTATATCTCTGTCTTGGGGATAAGTGGTTGATATATTTGATGTTTATGTTATTAGGTCATAACATAGAGGAAATGCTTATGGTTTGAAAGTTGCTGCATTTTGATAAGAGAAAAGGAATGGCTTATTCAGAATGAGTATAACACCCCAACCCGTCATCGGAACAGGGTTACGGAGTGCTACCAGATCGATCGGACAATTTTACAATTAATACACAATTATTATCAATCATAATATAAAATAATCTTATAATCCCTTATATGGATCTTCGAGGCTCAAAAGACGAGTTAGGAATGGTTCGGGACTAATTTGAATACTTAGAAAAATTTTAAAATGTTTGGGGTGTTACATTTTAGATACATTTGTCATTTATTTAGTTTATCTAATATAATATCAATTAATATAATTATTTTAAATAAGTTTATTATAATTTATTACTAATATTTATATTTTATAATTTAAAATCTAAGTAAAAATCTTAGATTTTTATTTCATACGCCGCCTCACCTATAAAAAATGGCTTAATTGCCATTTTGGTCCTTTATTATTTCTTTTAATTTATAATTCAACTTTTACTCCTATTTCAATTTAGTCTTTTTTTTACTAATTGCTCTTAATTGAGCTAAATTCACTTAATTAAAACCTGATTTAACACATAACTAACTTTATAAATATTTTTAATAAATATTTACGAGTCCGTTTACTAAAAACAGAGACCCGATAACTCATTTTCCGATATCCATACTTTTGAGGTCGTTACAATGAGGCATTGTTACCACTTCAATATGGAATTTCATTGAACATTTGTAAGCTAATTAATATATCAATTCAATGGCAAGAGTAAAATGTAACTTCAGATGATGAACTGCAATGGTGTGTATATGGATTTCATGACAGTTCTGCTATCTACTTATATGATAGTTCAATCATTGAAAATAAGTTTCTCTTGTATATTTTTTAGATTACTCAGTGAACCTGTATGAAGAGACTCATATTCTACTTCACTAGTGTACCATCAAGTTGTTTCTATATTTGTTCCTTCTTATAGGTAGGAGTCTAAAAATCAGTTTAACAAATTTTCTGATGCCTGATCGAAGAAGCCTTTACGGTTATTTGTTTTTATCTTTTCTGATTTAAATATCTAGAACTGAGAGTGTGTGGCTCGTTGCTATGTCATTGATGCATGAGCTTGCTAAAACATAGTCATGAAGGCTTCCTTTTAACATTTAAAGATCCTCCATACTTGTTTTATTAAGTCGAGAAATTGCAATGTTAAGGGAAACCATTGCAAATAGTTTAATGAATCAATATTTGTAAAAAAAAACAATTTTGTATCATAACCTAATTTCTCATATTAATGAAACTTGTTATGTCTTATGTTACTATATTTTTTTTTATTAAAAACCATTCGTTTAGATACTTCAAAATTTGATCCAAGTATAATGTTACTATTTGGGAAAATAATATTTATCATTGTTATAAAAGAATATTTAACTATAAAAAATTAAAAATAATTTTCATTTTATCTAATAAATAATTTAAATTGATTATATAATTTGATTATATAATTCATTAAAATATTTATAATAAAATATTGAAAGATACATTTTAATATTTTATTAAATGAATTTATAAATTCACATATTTTAATAATTTTATATAAGTAAAATAATTTAAAAACTTCTATTATATATCAATTCTAATTTGATGTCCTTAATAGTCATTTTTTATTTTCACCTCAGCTCTAGTTGCGTTTGAATCTAAACACACACTCCACCGCTGTTTCTAATCTCACCGTTACAATGTCCAATCTCACCGTTACAGTAACTAATCTCACCGCCACCGCTGTTTTTAACCTCACCAGAGGTAAACACACCGCCCATCCAAACTAAGCCTAAATCAGTATTATTTATAGCAACCTTTGTTCTCGGTAATCTATCTCGAACAATATTCTTTAGTTGTGAAAATAAAACTTGTATTGATCTTGACGGGCCACCATGAAGTCTGTAGTTTCTTTCTTGCCAAATGAAATAAAGGAAAGCATTCCATGCAAGTTTGATAATGGTGGAATGCAAAGTTTTATGTGTTCCCACTTGCTCAATCCATTCAAGCTCTTCATGCCAAGAGCCTAACACCCTATGCATCTCACGTGCCTGCAATTTTTTCCCTACAACTCTTTTGAAAAGGAGCAGCACATAAAGATATGCTCTCTAGTTTCCATTTCCTCATCATTACACAGCACACAAAAAGAGTTAACTAGCAAACCCCAAGAAACCATTCTACTTTTGATTGTTAATCTATCCAGGCAATGAAGGAATGCCTAGGAATAGTAAGGTTACCCCAAACAATCTTATGCCAAGGGATTTTGCATTGTTTATGCCTTAAAAGTTCCCAGCACTTCTCGGCTTTATAAACATCATGAAATCCCCCAATCAAAGGAACAAGACTTCGAAGCTTGAGTAATTTTTTCCATGCCCAACTATGACTTGGTTGAGCTTGGACTTGCAACACACTATGACCCTTGAGAATGTAAAGATGAACCCAAGCAACCCAAAGAGACCCTCCTTTCACCCACACTGACCACAGATTTTGCATCATACAAACTTTGTTCTAAAGAACCGAATTTTTAACTCCAAGCCCTCCTTCAGCCTTGAGATGGCATATCCATTCCCAACTCATTTTTGCTCCCCTTGCTGAACCTTCAGAACGTTTCCAAAGAACGGCACATCTGTGTAACTCTTTTAATAAACCTGGTAGGAAGAAACATAACCCTGCACTAGAAATTTGGAATACTCTTTTAGTATCATTCCCAACTCACTTTTCAACCTGCCAAATGTTTCAATCCACTACTATATCACATATTCATATGCATAGACTAAAATCTAATCATTAAGTGATGTTTTAAATATACTCTGAATATTAATGTAATATTTTCTCAAGAATTAAATGTCTAATATTATCAAATGAATCAATTAGATAAAAGTACAGGCTAAAAACTTAAAAAAAAAAAAAAAAACAAAGGAACAATAGTGAACAATAATTATTACAATTACATGAATTTTCATATCATATATATTTTTATAATTTCTAGATTATGCCATTCTAGACTTGAGGGTGGGGGTGGGGATGGAAAGATGAGAAAGAAAGAGAAAAAGAAAATTTCTTATAAAATTTTGAATTTATATAACTTTTGATACATTTGTGTACTCCTATCATGTTAGAAATTATTTATATCATGTTTTAATAATTTTTTTAAAATTTTTACAATTGTCACAATATTTTAAAATTTTATATACAATGTTTAGAATTGCATATAATCCTTCCCCAATCTTAAAATAAGGAAATAAACGTGTTTAAGCACATCCAAACTCATATCCTCCTACATTGAAGATAATATTAATGTTAATCAGATTAAGACTCAATTGATATCACTATATTTCAATTTTAATGAAAATTGGTTAAGGTTTGATATTAAAATATGAATAATTTGTTATCACAATTCAATTTAGAGGAAAAATTATTACGTAATTATTTATATATATTTAAAATTATGTATTTAAAAAGATTGGTTTATGTGTTTACCCAAATGCTCATTTAGGATTTGCTTATTATTAATTAGAGAAACTTTTAAAAAGAAAATTATTTAAATAATTATAATTTTAAGTTTAAATGATATATTAGAGGACTCTGATTTGTAAATCTACTCACAGGTTAAGTTAGGATTTGTAGTTGATTCGCTCAATGACATATATTTATTTACAGATGAATTTAGTATTTATATTTGATTCACTTAAACAGTATAGAAGTTTTTTTTTTAAATTTAGGGTTAATATATTATTTAAGATCTAAGTATGACTGAGTGTGTATTTTTGGCACTCGAATTTTTTTATCCAATTAAATACTTATATTTGACCAATTTTATAAGTTTTGAGGGGCTAATTTTTTTTAAAATTTTTATAAATGAAAAATTTTATAAATATTGAGGATTGAATTTGTTGAATATCTAAAATCGTTATTAGATAAATAAAAAAAAAAGCTCATATCAACTTTGTCACTCATCTAACAAGAGAATAACTGAAATAATAGTTCAGTGAATAAAATATAAAGCGAATTCTTCCCTCTTTGCCTTCAATTACATCTGAAAACAGCTTGTAAACCTTACTATGACCGTCCCTCATTGGTTGACCGCGGATTCCATTATCAAGAAGTGTATCCATGGTTTCTTGTACCAATTTTTCCTGACACATTACTAATTCCCTTGGCGTAGATCTACTTGTTGTTAATAGATCGGTAAGAGTATTTGTAACACCCCTAACCAGTATCTGTCAACGAGACAGGGTTACGAAACATTACCGAAGTTTTCAAAACATTTACAGATAATTGTATCATTACTGTTCATTTTCCGATATTAACCATAATGTCCCTAAGATGGACCCTCGAGGCCTAAAATATATATTAGAATCGAGTTGGGACTAAATCGGGGACATAGAAATTTTTTTCGCAAAATTTAAAGTTTTTCTTATGTACAGGGGTTACACACTCGTGTGTGTAGGCTGTGTGGCTCACACGGCCAGGGACACACCCGTGTGTCCAGGCTGTATAACTTTCTATTTTAAAATTTTAAAGGTGCAGGGATCACATGGCCAGGCCACACGCCCATGTGCTAGGTCGTGTGTCACACACGGCTTGACACACGGCTTGAACACACGCCCATGTCTCTGCCCGTGTGGACGAAAATAGGCTATTCCATGACAATTAATTCATACCAAAATCAAGTTTTATACATGACAATTAACCACATACAACCAATGTACCCATAGATACCTCAAATGACAATTTATTTTCGTATAAATCTTAAACTCATATTTGCCTAGATACCAATTTCACATTTATGCATATTATATCAAATATGCTAACTAACTTTAATCATCAATATGCCAATACGATTTTTATCAATCAACCATTTCAAATACATACCATGATATGGAATTTTATACATAAACACCAAAACATATTCATCACTAGCTGTTCCAATGACTAGTCATAACCAATCATTTACATGTCATCATTGGCCAAATTAACCTATACATGCCATTATAACAGGAATCAAATATCCAAAATTACCAATAGAACCAATGGATAGTATGATATATCTCTGACAAGCTTCCAACCTAATCGAGCTTCTGATAATCCCAATACTCATGAAGCTATATTCATCAACTCACAAGGTGAATAAATCCACAACATTACTTATACATATTATCCCAAGCTTAGTAAAATTTTAAATATCTTTAATTCTCCCATGTTTCTTTATTTTCATTTGTATTTCTTTACTTTCCACACTTATTCCAATGCATGACACACAAGTCATAAATATATCATTCAACCATGGTATAAGCTAGTGCATTTAGCCGAAGTCTTTTTCAAATTGATCACATGATAAGTCGTTTCATAAGAAATTGAATAATTTAAACTTTACCACTCTTTCATGAGCACTAACGTATTTTCACTTAAATATTTACCATTCCAATGCATCATATAAATGAACATATCACCATTCAACCAATAGCTTGGCATTTGTCTAAGTATCAAGCAACAACACTGGTTAGCGTACTTGTACACATTACATATAATTTCAACATTGATAAACTTATTTTCCCGACAGGTTACACTTAAGTTTGTTACTCATCACAACATACATAATTTCCTCGTATCAACATAATAAAGATAATCACATATTTACATGTTATAATACATATCATTCTTTTGTCGTTTCTTCATAAACATATATCATTCATTTCATTATATCAATATTTCATGTACCATCATTTCCATGTATTTCAGGAATATACCGGTAATAATTCATTTCAAACTCATGTTATCTTATATCAGAACTTTGCCTGTTGGATCATTTAAATATCAATGGGTACACTTATTTCAGATCAATATCAATAATAACCATAAGTCTTTCAATATTAATTTCATATGTCACTTACCAATTTTTGTCAAATTAGAGAACGTCTTACGGATTTGAGTACATCGTTTTCTTTATGCCATAGTCCAACTATAGTCTTACACTTGTATTGCCATGGCCCAGCCATGGTCTTACTCACGTAGTGCCATATCCCAGATATGGTCTTATCATCTTCATGATGCCATAGTGCAGCTATGGTCTTACACATGCACATATACCGCCATGGTCCAACCATGGTCTTACGTTACAATGCCATAACCCAATTATGGTCTTTTCATTGAAATGCCATAGCCCAACTATGACCTTACATTTACACACTTGCCATGTCCAACCATGGTCTTATCCGTCAATTCCTCACTTATCATTTCACTTGTCACTGAACGGTCGTACTCAATCAGCGTTCTACTCAATTTGAACATTCAAATCACTTTTCATATACTTTCAATAGTCACAATTCAATGACAAACACATGAAATAATACATTATATCATTTCTAAGTTAACAAATAATCATAAAAGTTCATCCATATAAACTTACCTAGCTAAATTGCAAAAATACCACGATTTAGAGGCATTTTGGAAATTTCTATTTTCCTCGATTTTTCACCCAATCTTGATCTAAATAATAATTTCATTCAATTTATTAATTTAGACAATAAAAAAATTCATTTCTTTCAATTTGGTCATTTTTGAAATTTTTACAAAATTGCCCTTAAAGTTTTACTATTATTCAATTTAGCCCCTGAGTCTAAAACATGCAAATTAGCCATTTTTAATGTAAACCAAAGCTAGCTGAATATTCATATATTTTCCTCTTCCTCCTCTCCATTCCACATCCTTAATGTATATATATAATTCAACTATTTTCTTATATGTTCATATCAAGCTGTCCACTTGAGTCATAGTCACTAAATTATTTATATCTTGAGCTACAGAATTCTAAATTAAGATCCTATTGATGTTTTAGAAACTAGACTCAAATATATTTCTACCATAAAAATTTCAGAATTTATAGTTTAGCCAATAAATACAGTAAAATCTTCAAATTTATCCCTATTCTGATGTTTGACAGGTTTGACCTTTCTTCACTAAAAATTAATTATCTCTTAATACGGGGTTTAAATGATGTTTCTGTTTGTTTCTCTTGAAAATAATTCATTAATAATTTTAAAATATCAATTTAAACCCATAATTTTTTTTTTACAATTTTTGATGATTTTCCAAAGTCAGAACAGAGGAACCCGAAATCATTTTGACCTTGTCTCATTAAAATTATTATAACTCATAATTTACATTTACATTACTTACACCGTTTCTTCTATGAGAAACTAGACTCAATAAAATTTAATTTCATATTTTATTCAACCTCTAATTCGATTTATACTATTTTTGGTGATTTTTCAAAGTTAGACTATTACTGCTGTCCAAAACTGTTTTAATGCAAAATATTGTTTACCAAGTTTATAACACCCTTAGTTCCTTTCTCTAGAATATTTCCCATCACTTTCTCTTATTTCCCTTCACTAACATATCAAGAACATAGAACCTTACATAAGAAAACTCCTCTTTAACATCATTTCCATGCTTTTTCAATAATATCAAACTTAAAAATATATTGAAATCTTGATGTTCTTACCTTGTCATATTGATTTCAATCTTTAACTTAATTTTCTCTCTCCTCCAACTTCTATTTCTTGAATCTAACTTGATATTCTAGCTCCACATGGTCTCTTTATTATTTTTCTCTCTTGGTAACTATGGAAATTCTTTTGATTTCTAGGTGAAAATGATGAATTTTTGTTGGAAGGACCAAATTGTAAAGAAAGCAAAACTTTCTTTCTTTCTCTCTTCATAGCCGTTGGAAGCCTTTAATGAAGATGAAGAAATTTTTTCATCTTCCTTTCTTTTTATATTAACCTTAATTAAATAAAATATTCAAAAATATCTTATTAAAACATTAATAAAATAATATTTATCTAATTAATTAATTTAAAATATCATCAATATAATCATTACATTCTAGAATTCTCTCTTTTACTAATTGACCATTTTGCCTTTTATGATCTTTTAAAATTCCATCCTTGGGTCATCAGTTAATTTGGTAAAATTGCAATTAATCCCTCATAATTCTTCACCTATTCAATTTGGTCCTAATTCATCCATTTTCCTTAGTTTCTAGATCATTCCACACTTAAAATATTTGCACTATTAGTCCTTCAAATTTTTTATATTTACACTTAACCCCTCAAATTTTAAGTATTTACTTTTCGACAACAAAACTTTTTTTACTTTTACGATTTAGTCCTTTCTTGAATTAATATATCATAATATACTTCCCAAAGTTGACATAACTCAAAATTTCCCTTTTTGTCACTTTATTTCCTTGTTTTACTATATTAAGGATAATATCTTACTTTCTTACTGTAGAAATTTTTGGGGTATTGCAGTATTATTTTGATAGATAACTCTTCTATAGAGTTCATTAATATCCGAACTCATTAGTTCAACCCATCTATCTGAATGACCGGTCTCAACTCGGGAGAAAGAACCGGTAATAGACATAAAATCGTCAATTCTGGTTCTATATTTGTTCGAATAAAATGCTTAGCCAATTTCATGTGTCTAACCAAAAAATCCTTTCTTCTTCCAATTTATTGACCATTTTTGTAGTTTACCCTAAATAATTACAGTTTCATCATAAACTAAAGGCTTAGTAAAAAAAAGCCTTCAACAAAAAATTTAAAAAAAGTCAATTGAGCCTTTATGAAGATAGTACCCCCAATTGAGCACTTAGTGACAAAAAAATCAATAGACTTTTTCTGTTAAAACTATCAATTAACCGGTTTACCTCGCTAACATGGCTGACCAAATTATTACCACATGGCAACATGTTGACGTGACATGCCACTTTAGCAAAAAATAAAATACTTTAAATATTAAAAAACAATTTTTTTAAAATAATTAAATTGTATATATAGAATAAATATGAACATATGAGTATCCAAATTTATTTTGAATGAGTGCAAAACTATAAAAGCTTAAAAAAATATATAAAAAAATAAAAAATTCTAAAAAATATATAAAACTATATATTGAATATAGGTATTCTCAATCAAACTAATAGTGCAATAATAAACAACTTTTCTTAAAATGAAGTATTGACTGAAACAACTTAAGCTAATTCACATTAAACAACTTCGGTTGCATTATTTGAACAAAATTTGTTTTAACATTAAGTTAATAAATTAAGAGTGTAAAATAATGCAAGATGCTTGCCTTTCTGCACTTCTTGTCCAACAAACTCCCTTTAGAATATGAACATATAATTAGTTAAAATGGAACTTTGATTTAAATTGGAAAATTAAATTTGCACATACCGATGAAAGCAGATATTCCACTCCAATTACAGAATAAAGAAGCCTAAGTTCGTACTGTAAATCACACGAGGCAGGTTTGTTAACAAGTATAAGATTTAAGGTTGTTTTAAGTGTTTATTGTGTGTACCTTGTGGACTATTTGATTGGCGAAGGATTTATGAGAGGATCCATAATCGTTCAGCGCACCGCTGAGTATGTACATGTTAATTGGGGACATCAGTACATCTCCAATGCTACCCACGTTAAGAACAAGGAAGAATAATTAAAAACAAAAAAAAAATAGAGGAGAATGATTTTCTGCATTGAGTAAAACTGGAAATATTGGGCTATTATATAGCCTTACATAGCAACTAAAAAAAAAGAAAATAAAGGAGCCATTACTAACAACCAAATAAACTTAAACGACTAAAATATCCCATGAAAATAGAGATTTATTGAACAAACTTTGACCAACAAACTCTATCATTTCCTCCCTTAAACTGAAATGTCTAGAACATTCGGTTTATATTAGTAAAAACACAAACTCCCAAAAGCTTTCATAACTTTAATAACCGATTCAGCTTGAGTGGTTTAGTCATCATATTTGCCAATTGATCTTGCGAACCACAATGAACTAGCTCCACGCTTCCATCCTTTGTCAACACTCGAAGAAAATGAAAACGCACGACTATATGTTTAGTGTAACGCCCCAAAAGTTAGGGGTTGTAACTTTTGCTTAATTTTATATTGTGCTTGCTCAACTGGTTATTTGAGTGTACTTGGGGGTCCTAAGGAGGCCTGGGTTCGAGTTTGAGCCTGGGAAAAATTTTAGTTTTTGGCTCTTTAGTGGAGAGAGCTGTTGGCAGTAGGGCTTAAGTATAATTATGTACATTTAGGAGACACAAGCTGAGCATGTGGCAAGGTGGCTGTTACGTCAATGGGAGAGCATGAGGGAAGGGGTTCGAATCCCTCAGGTTGAAAATAAAGGCTTTTATTTTGTGACTTGAGAGTGGAGGAAGCAGAGTTCAGATCAAAATCTTCAAGGGGAGTTGGAGACTTGGTCAACAAGTTTGAATGGGAGGCTAGGAGTGATTCAAGGAGAAGAAAGTGGAGGAAATCAAGGAGTTGAGGAGTGAGGGAGTAGTGGTCGAATTTAGGAGTGTGCCTAAGGGGGGAGATTTCGGCTAGGGGTGGATTTGGAAGCATTTTCGGCAGTTTGAGTGCTAGTAGAAACCGAAACTCCTTTGGCTTTTGGGTGCTCTCTTTTTGCTTTCCTCGAGTTTTCTTCTCTGAAGCTTTTTGTGTGTTTTTCTTTACCTTTCATGCTATTTTCTTCTTTCTTCTCATCTTGCTAATAGCATGTTATAAACTTTTGTCACTCGTGTTAGCTTTCTCTTGTTGGCCGAAACCTACTCTTTTGATTTCTCCTTTAGCCGTATATAATTTTCTTCTTAAAACCTTGGTTTTTTTTCCCTGTTGGTCAAATCTTATACGTCTGAAGCTACATACTTTTTCATCCTGAATCTTTTTGTTCTTGGTGGTTGGGGTCAGATCCTGTAACATCCTGAATGTTTGGGCCTATGAGTTTTATGGGTGGATATGTTTAATGTGTTAATTTAAGTGTTAGGGGTCCAAATTGGGCTCAGGCTTAGGTAGAGGCCTTGATTAAAATTATCTGTTTGGGCATTATAGGGTTTAAAAGGTGGTATCTATGTTTAAAATACCAAAGTGGGCTTGTGGCCCAATCTTAGGAGATGACGCCACACAAGGGAGTAATGGGCCCAAATTTAAGTTTCATGGAGCCCAATTCTTTTAATTTAAGTTAGCTAAAATTTTGGGCATTAGAATTAGGTGGAGTGGATGGCAACAAGGCTAAAATTTAAGGGTTTTAATGTTTAAAATATGTGGATAATAAGCAGATAAAGGCTATTATTTTGGAATTTATTTTATGTGGATAATAAGCAGATAAAGGCTAAAATTTAGGGATTTTAATGATTAAAATATGTGGATAATATGCTGATAAAGGAGGAAGGAGTTAGAGATAATTAAGTCTCTTTTAGATGAGCTAGTAGATTAAGATAAAAGAGAAAAGATAGGATTTATCTGCAAGGTTAGGTAAGTGCCGAAATTTCTATAAATAGGGGGAATATCTCTTCAATTTCGGCATTTGGGTTTTTCTCTCATTCTTTTCTCTTCTTCTCTGAGTAAAAGCCGAAAACTCCTAAAGTTCCATCTTCTTAAAAGCCGAAAACTCCTAAAGTTCCATCTTCTTCTTCATTCTTTGCAAAAGCCGAAATCTCTAAGCCTAATCCCTCATCTTCACTTTGATTCAAAAGCCGAAACCCTTTCTATTCTTTTTCTTCCTAGCCGAAATCTTCAAATCTCTTCCTTGTTTTCTTTTCTTCTTCTCTTTTCCTGTCAGAAACCGAAACTCTTCACTCAAGTATTTTAAAAGCTAAAGATACATCAGCCTTCTCTTGTTCATACTTTTTTCGGGATTTCAAGGTAAGAGGATTTGTTTATTTATATATATAAAATCGGGTAGAATACTAACCATGGCCGAATATAGGAGAGGCCTATTTTCGCAATTTTTTCGGCTTTTGAGTAAGGCTATAGATTGAGGATAATAGATCCGGATAGCAAGGACATCGACTAAGAATATTGGATGTCGCGATATCAGGTGTGTAATACTTCCCCACCATCTAGATCTAATCATAAAATGCATGATCATAAGATTTATATGTTTTGATAATTGCCGACATCTTGATTTATTGATGAAAGCCCAAGGAGGGTAAAAGCGGTTCACCAGGTTAGTAAATAATCTGTTTATATGTTATAAGTAAAATGCTTGTATGTGATTGCATAGGTTGCGTTGATGAAAGGAGGAAGTTATACGTTATATGTGTAGCGGTTTTACCGTGATCTGATGTAGCGGCTAATGCCGTGAATTGTTATACGGGCTTCGGCCATTATATGTTATAAGGGCTTCGGCCATCATATGTGGATGAGCAGCATGACTGCCATCATGGTGTGTAGCAGTGTGGGTCGATTGTAGAAATCCCCAATGGTGTGTACGGTTGGTACGGGGGCATGTAGCGGATGGAAACCTAGGCAATCGGGTTGGGCCTTGCATATTATTTGTTATAAATTTTTATTATGAGTATTAAATTGATTACTTTGTCTAACGGGCTTAAGGCCCAAAATCTAGTGGTGCATGAGGGTTGCACACTGAGTCTCACGACTCACCCTTTTAATTAACATTTCAGGTGATACCTAGTGCTTTGGACCGGGCCGGAGAGGAACGCAAGGTGGCCATGCAAGAATATGTAGATTTAGCAAAAAGACTCAAGTCATTATTTTATATTTTTATGTGGTGGATTTTAAAATTTCGTTGTAATAAGGCCATAGGCCACTAGTTTATATTTTGTTTTATTTTTGGGCTTTAATTACTTTTAATTATTTAATATTTTTTTATTTTAATTAAACTAAGGCATGTAATTAAGTTTGGATTTATTTTACAAAGGCATATTCTATATGAAATATATTTGGGCTTTTCGGAAAAATACGACATGTTTGACAAAAATTTTCTTAGTGACATACCAGATCCAGTCGTAGCAATTGGGCTGGGTTTGGGGTGTTTCAACTTGGTATCAGAGCCCGGTTCAAAACTCAACTTTAGATTTTTGGGCTCAAAACGTTTTCTAAAAATGGGCTTTTGAAACATGCATGTTTTTAAATGATAGCAGTCTCATTAGCTCAAAGATGGCACTGCGCTCTCTGGCCTAAGTTCGGCAGGTAAGTATTCTGAACTCCTTGTGTGTTATATATGTATGTGGGCTTGATGGGCTTTGTGGGACGTAGACTATTTAGACTATAACTTGATGGACTTTAGGCTTAGCTGAAATAACTTCTTAAATCTCATAAGACTTAATTTCACTAAACAAACCCGTGAACGAGTCGCAAGACTAGGGTGTGGCAACAGGCATACGCATGTCTAGGATTGGATCCGGAAGAGCCTGGTACTTAAGCAGTCCTAGTGACTCACCTCCTCTTCGCTGGAATCCTACTTGGTGCGTAGTGACTGTTCACCCTAGCTACGAGGATTTGTTGACGGGCCAAAATCTATAATTAAAACCCGAAAGGGACCAGCCATATTATTTTTACAAAATTGCTAAAATACCCTTATTTTGAAAAAAAAAAGTACCAAGATACCATGATTTGCAAATATACCCCCAGATTTACAGAAACACCCTGATTTACAAAGTCAACGATTTTTAAAAGAAAAAAAAACATACAACACACAACATCAATCAAAAACCACAAACACTTGAACGCCACTATTATTCTTTTGAAATCAAATTCTCTAAGATACCCCTGTTTAAAAAAAATACCTTCTTAGTTTTGTAAAGTTTTTTTTGAAAATACCCCTGACTTGTAAAATGACCAAAACACCCCTAATTTGTAAAATTATCAAATTATCCTTGATTTGCAAAATGACCAAAGTACCCCCGATTTGTAAATTACTAAATTACCCCTAATTTTCAAAATTACCGAAATACCCCCATATTTCAAAATTTCCGAAATACCCTCGAATTTTAAAATTACTGAAATAACCCTGGATTGTAAATTACCAAAATACCCTTATTTCACAAAATCACCAAGGAACCCTATTTTGGAAAATTACGAAAATACCCCGTAGGATAAAATTACGAAAATACCCCTAGGTAGTGAAAACAAAAAAAACAACACTTTTCTGTATTGAACGTGAGTTCATGGATGTTGATGATTGAATGTATGTGTTTCTTAAAGGATATGAACTTGAGACTGAATGGTGAATGCGAATTCGAAAGAACTACTCTTAAAGCTATTATTCATAAGACTGTCCGTAGTTAAAACAGTGGAAGAAAACTAATAATTCATAAAATTCCTAATCAGATAAACGCGAATCGGTAGAATGAGTACAAGGGGACGAGGACGCTCTAGATGCAAGTACCGATGCGTACTCTATCATAGTACACTAAGTGTTTCTTTTGGCTTTAGAAGCAGAGTTCGTAGCGAAAGCATAGTGGAGAGACTTGGGTAGTACGATTAATAGTTAGTTGGAAATTTCAAGGACGAAATTTCTTTAAGGGGGTAGAACTGTAACATCCTGAATTTTTAGGCCTATGAGTTTTATGGGTGGATATGTTTAATGTGTTAATTTAAGTGTTAGGGGTCCAAATTGGGCTCAGGCTTAGGTAGAGCATTGATTAAAATTATCTATTTGGGCATTATAGGGTTTAAAAGGTGGTATCTATGTTTAAAATACCAAAGTGGGTTTGTGGCCCAATCTTAGGAGGTGATGCCACACAAGGGAGTAAGGGGCCCAAATTTAAGTTTCATGGAGCCCAATTCTTTTAATTTAAGTTAGCTAAATTTTGGGCATTAGGATTAGTGGAGTGGATGGCAACAGGGCTAAAATTTAGGGGTTTTAATGTTTAAAATATGTGGATAATAAGCAGATAAAGGCTATTATTTAGGAATTTATTTTATGTGGATAATAAGCGGATAAAGGCTAAAATTTAGGGATTTTAATGATTAAAATATGTGGATAATATCTTTGATAAAGGAGGAGGAGTTAAAGATAATTAAGTCTCTTTTAGATGAGCTAGTAGATTAAGATAAAGGAGAAAAGATAGGATTTATCTGCATGGGTTAGGTAAGTCTGCAAAATTTCTATAAATAGGGGGAATATCTCTTCAATTTCAGCATTTGGGTTTTTCTCTCATTCTTTTCTCTTCTTCTCTGAGTAAAAGCCGAAAACTCCTAAAGTTCCATCTTCTTCTTCATTCTCTGCAAAAGTCGAAATCTCTAAGCCTAATCCCTTATCTTCACTTTGATTCAAAAGCTGAAACTCTTTCCATTCTTTTTCTTCCTAGCTGAAATCTTCAAATCTCTTCCTTGTTTTCTTTTCTTCTTCTCTTTTCCTGTCAGAAACCGAAACTCTTCACTCAAGTATTTTAAAAGCTAAAGACACATCAACCTTCTCTTGTTCATACTTTTTTCGGGATTTCAAGGTAAGAGGATTTGTTTATTTATATATATAAAATCGGGTAGAATACTAACCATGGCCGAATATAGGAGAGGCCTATTTTCGTAATTTTTTCGGCTTTTGAGCAAGGCTATAGAGTGAGGATAATAGATCCGGGTAGCAAGGACATCAACTAAGAATATTGGATGTCGCGATATCTAGTGTGTAATACTTCCCCACCATCTAGATCTAATCATAAAATGCATGATCATAAGATTTATATGTTTTGATAATTGCCGACATCTCGATTTATTGATGAAAGCCCAAGGAGGGTAAAAGCGGTTCACCAGGTTAGTAAATAATCTGTTTATATGTTATAAGTAAAATGCTTGTATGTGATTGCATGGGTTGCGTTGATTAAAGGAGGAAGTTATACGTTATATGTGTAGCGGTTTTACCGTGATCTGATGTAGCGGCTAATGCCGTGAATTGTTATACGGGCTTCGGCCATTATATGTTATAAGGGCTTCGGCCATCATATGTGGATGAGCAGCATGATTGCCATCATGGTGTGTAGCGGTGTGGGTCGATTGTAGAAATCCCCAATGGTGTGTACGGTTGGTACGGGGGCGTGTAGCGGATGGAAACCTAGGCAAACGGGTTGGGCCTTGCATATTATTTGTTATAAATTTTTATTATGAGTATTAAATTGATTACTTTGTCTAACGGGCTTAAGGCCCAAAATCTAGTGGTGCATGAGGGTTGCGCACTGAGTCTCGCGACTCACCCTTTTAATTAACATTTCAGGTGATACCTAGTGCTTCGGGCCGGGCCGAGAGAGAAGCATGAGTGCCATGCGAGAAAGAATATGTGGATTTAGCAAAAAGACTCAAGTCATTATTTTATATTTTTATGTGGTGGATTTTAAAATTTCGTTGTAATAAGGTCATGGGCCACTAGTTTATATTTTTATTTTATTTTTGGGCTTTAATTACTTTTAATTATTTAATATTTTTTTATTTTAATTAAACTAAGGCATGTAATTAAGTTTGGATTTATTTTACAAAGGCATATTCTATATGAAATATATTTGGGCTTTTCGGAAAAATACGACATGTTTGACAAAAATTTTCTTAGTGACATACCAGATCTGGTCGTGGTAATTGGGCCGAGTTTAGGGTGTTACAGATCCTGTTGTCGAACAACTGACGATTGTCGTCGTTCTTTGGTGTTGGTAAGGGTAGTGTAATCCAAATGCTTTCTTAATTCGTTGCTAATTTGTAATCTTACGACATCAGGAGTAGACTTCGGTCTCCCTCTTTTCTCTGTGGGTGGCCGAATATTGGATAAATGCTAACCCTCTTTTGTGCATCAAATATTTCTAGGGATCCGTTTACATTAGCCAGGGAGCAAGGCCGAATACTGTTACTCTGTAGGGGATCGCGTCTCGTGGTAAGTGATGTTGGATGAGTAGGGTACTTCAATATTATGAATCTTCAAAGGTCGTTGAGACTAACTAATGATCGTTGTAATCATAGGTAACTTGGGGAGTAGTCTCAAGCAGCAAACCAAAGCAGGTGTGTAATCTCACACCAATGTTATTCTGATATGCGATGTTCTGTGAATCAGTTAAAAGTCGAAATACCGAAAAGCTAAAGTATCGAAAACTGAGAGCTCTTGAGTGTGCGAGCACTCGTAGAGTTAAACCGAGTCAATAGTATTGGCGATAGACTATTGGGAGTGTCTCGAACTCTCTCGTGGAACTGAGGCTGTAATAGGCCTTGTTGAGCCGAAGTGGGCTAAGTGGGTTAATGGGCTCACAGGGGCAAAATCCGTGGTAAGTGCCAGAAGATTGTTGCGGTTGCGGCGTCCGTAGATCCGAGACTAAAAATGGGTTGTTTGGGCCACACGAGCGTGTGGGCCCACTTAGGCCGAAATTGGATTTTAGGTCCAATTGCACCGTTTTAACCCGAAATGGAACCTGTGTCGCTCGAGGCGACAGTTGACCTCCAAAAAGGCCGTAGATGAGTAAATTAATGAAATACCCTTGGTGGGTAAAATTACCGAAATACCTCAGAGGGGCAAAATTACTATTTTCCCCCAAATAACTGTTTTACCCTTAGTGGTAGGATCATCGATGTATGAGTAGTAACTATATGATTGACGTTAATGATGATGCACTGTTTACATGATTTAATTATGGCATAGCATACTGCATGGGTTGGGTTATGGAATTGGAGGAAGCACACGTTATACTAATTTAGTGGCTTTTGCCACGTTATGCTGATTTAGTGGCTCAACCATGTATACTATTATTAGCAGCTAGTCTGTGTTATTGGTGTACTGGTTGGGTGGCTTAACTTGGTCCTCACAGGTGTGTTGGTTGGTACGATGGTGTGTTGGTTGGACTGGGTTGGGTACATATTTGTTTGGCATATCATAGGGCTTCGGCCCAGACCGTTTCTGAATAGGGCTTAGGCCCAGATTGATACTGTATGGGCTTGGGCCCAAATTGTGGGTGTAATAAGGGGATTACACACTGAGTTCTCGTAACTCACCCTTTCTCTTTAACTGTGCAGGTAATCCCCAGCCTTAGAGGATTTGGAGCTGGGAGGGACTTGGAGGTGGCCACACGTCCTGTATGTTCTTGGGGTTAATTTAGCTACTTTTTTTTAGTTTACTTTACTTTTATTTTTGGGTTAATAAATTTTGCAATAAGGCCATTGGAATTGTTTTTAACTTTTATTTAGTATTTCTTTACAACCTGCTAATTTATTAAACACGAGATTTTAAAACAATAACTACTGTTTTTTAGATATCACGTTTTCGCAACTGTTTAAACCAAACTTTCTTAACAAACAATGTTTTAAAAATAAAATAATAGATGCATAATAATATTTTTGAAAAGGGATGATTCCGAGTAAAACTTGTTTTGTTAATAAGCAACGAAAATCGAGATTTTTAAACGGTAGAAAGTTTTGATTCGTAAATACGCTTTTCAACGAACACAAAGTTTTCAAACAACACCTGATGTGGCACGCTAGATCCGGTCATAACGTCTATGCTGGGTGTGGGGTGTTACATTTAGTAACTTTGAGAGTTTAATTGTTGAGCTATTGTCACATAAAACAGTGCTTGCTTCTTAATTCTGACCCAAATTTTCTAATACTCTTCTCAACCATATTGTCTGACATGCGCATGATGCAACATCAATGAATTCAGCCTTTGTAGAAGATAAACTCACAACTGGTTGCTTTTTAAAAGCCCATGATACTACCCCTGAACATAGAAGAAATACATATCCTGAAGTGCTCTTCCTATCTTCTATGTCTCCAGCATAGTCACTATCTATGTAAGCAACAAGTTTTTCATCTCCTCCCTTCTTATAAAAGATCCCAAACTCAGTTGTACCTTTCAAATATCTCAATGCTCGTTTCGCTACTTGCAAATGCATCTCAGTAGGATTTCTCATATATCTACTTAAAAGACTTTACAACAAATATCATGTCATGTCGTGTTGCCGTAAGATACATGAGATTACCCATGGCTTACGTATAATAAGTCTTATCTACTTTAACTCTTCCTTCATCTTTTGCAAGCTTGAACCCAGGGACAATTGGATTTTGAACTGGGTTACTTTTTTCCATTCCAAATCGCTTAATCACCTCTAATGCATACTTAAATTGACTGATAAATATGCCATTAATTTTCTAAAGAACTCTAAGACCAAGGAAATACCCCATCCTCCCAAGATCTATCATGTCAAACTCATGCTTCATTGAATTTTTGAACTCATTAATCATGAACTCATCATTACCAGAAACAAGAAGATCATCAACATATACACTAACGATTACCACTTTGCCATCTTTCCTTTTAATGAACAAAGTATGCTCATAAGTGCATTTTTCGAAACCCTCATTGATGAAGTAAGCTTCCACTCGACTGTACCATGCATGTGGTGCTTGCTTAAGCCCATAAAACGCCTTCCTTAACTTATATACCTTCTGCTCATTTCCCTTCTAGATGTAACCATTGTATTGCTTCACAAAGATAGTCTTATTTAATTCACCATGTAAAAATGCAGACTTCATATATAATTGATGGATAGTCCGTCCTCTTTGAGCCACAAATGCTACAACTAATCGAACCGTTTCCATACGTGCAACAAGTGAAAAAAATTTAGTGTAATCTATTCCATGTTGTTCCACATACCCCTTTACGACAAGCCTTGCATTGTATTTTTCAACCTCACCATTCTCATCATATTTAGTCTTGTAAACCTATTTTACCCCTTCCTTCTTTTGTCCTTGAGGTAATTTAGTCAATTCTCAAGTGTCATTTCTCTCTATTGCTTCCATTTCCACATCCATTGCTTTCCTCCATTTCTCACTTTTAATAGCATATTCAAAATGCATAGGATTATTCGTTGCAGAAATGACCAAATAAGCTTCATTATCTTCTTCAGAGAGCCCTTCTCCAGTCACATAATCCTTCACCCAACTTGGTGGTCGCCTATTTCGTCCTCCACCTAAATTGCTATCAGCAATCAAAGAATCTGAGGAAGAATTCTCTTCTTCTACATCACCAGCATCAAATTCAAATCGACTTCTCTCTTCTTGTGGCTCAGTTTCAGTCGTTCTGTTTACTTCTTCATCACATTCTAATTCACACTCAATTGCTTTTTGTATTTTTGATCCTAATCCCAAAATCTACTTTCTTCAAATGCAACATCTTTGCTTATTATAATTTTTTATGAATTAGGATCATAAAGCATATAAGCCTTTGACTCATCACTGACAGTTAATAATATACATCGCAAGCTCTTATCATCTAACTTAGTTCTCTTTTTATCAGACACATGAGCATGAGAAATGCAACCAAAAACATGAAAATACTCAGTTGAAGGTTTGAATCCACTCCAAGCTTTTTCTGGGGTTCTGTATTTAACTACAAGAGTTGGGCTTTGATTTAGCACATAGACAGTCCAATTTACTACTTCAGGCCAAAAGGTTTTAGGAACTTTCTTTCCTGAGAGCATGCTGCGAATCATATTCATAATTGTCTTGTTCTTATGCTCCATGACTCCATTTTGTTACGGTGTATATGCAACTGTCAATTGTCTCAAATACCATGATCATCATAAAATTTTTTGAATTCTTTGTGATGTAAACTCTCTACCTCGATCAATGCGTAAACATTTGATAGCCGAATTTGTTTCTTTCTCAACACGAATTTTAAAAATTTTAAAAACAACAAAGGCTTTCGCCTTCTCTGTGAGAAAATAAACCCAATTTTTCTACTAAAATCATTAATGAAAGTGATTAGATACCTCTTTCCACTATTAAAATTGGGCTTGGTTGGTCCACAAATGTCATCATGAATTAACCAAAGGATTTGTGTTGCTCTCCAAATGCTTTTCTTTGGAAATGAGGCTCTTTTTTGCTTTTCCACTATACAATCTTTACACAGCTTTGAAGAAGACTCAAATTCTAGTAACCCACTCACTATCTTCTTTTCTTGAAGTGTCTTTAGTCCTTTGTAGCTCAAGTGTCCATATCTATGATGCCAGAGCTGAACTTTTTCTTTTGTAGTTGTGTTGAAACAGGTGGACATTGTGGACTGAGAGACTGTATGTAATCTGAACATCTAGTTCCCAGACATCTTCTTATACATGATTAAACCTTTCTCTAAATGATACAATTTGCATTTGTCATGTTGAAACAGAATGACCAAACCTTTTTTCCTATAACTGTCTGATGCTTAACAAATTATTCTTTAGTTCTGGCATATAGACACCCCTGTGATTACTTGCACTATTCCATCTACTTGTAGCCTTTCATTACCCCTTTCGATTACAACCATGCTTGTGTTGTTGCCAAGCTTCACCTTATCTTTAAAATTTTCATCAAAATCTGAGAAGTACTCTTTCTTTCCACACATATGATTGCTACATCCTGAATCAAGAAACCAAGTATCTTCTCTGTTAGTGATTTCTGTATTTACAAAAGCCATCAAAAACATCTCATCTTGAATATTTGCATAATTCGCTTCTTTATTGGAACATTCCCATTGAAAATATCCCAGCTTGTGACATCTATAACTGTAACACCCACTAACCCTTATCCGTCGCCGGAACAGGGTTACGAGGCATTACTGAAAAATTCAGAACAAATACGGGCAATCACATAATTATTTAGCATACATATCGCAATTTAATTATAACGTCCCTTTAATGAGCCCTCGAGGCCCAAAACATATATAAATATACCTAAATCATGTTCAATCATCAACCTAGTAAACTAACCAATGTACATTCATAGATACTCTACCTGTATTATCTAAATCAATCTGATACTATACCAATAACTAATTCTATATTCATACTTATTTGAACCAAAACATATCATTTGATAGCAATAATGCATAACACATTAGTTCATATGTTTTTAAGTATTATCATATTATAACATCATCTAAAACCATTTCTCAAAATGAAATACACAAACAACCTAGGTACATGCCATTTACCAAAAAGAAACATTCTTCACCACTTTGAGTTCGGGATCGATTTTGGATGTTGATTCAACGATTTGACTTTACCTAACCCGCGCATGGAAACAAATCGTACGCTGAGTATAACTCAGTGGTATTTCTATAATCCGAATACTTATTAAACAAAAATTCATAATGATTAAATACATAATCACATATAGCAAAAATCATTCAACAAATAGTCAAATTTCACAAGCACCTCATTTATAACACTTTTGATTAACATATCTACTATTTCAATCTCATAATTTCTATTCAATATCATTTCACAATAAGATATTCAATTCGATTTCAGTATCAATATCTATTCCATGGATTCATGATTCATGCAATTACATGCATTTCAATTCCATACTTCATTTCTTTGTTCATTCCAATCCATAATCAATTTCATTCAATGTCAATCAATTGGTCAATTCATTCGTATACCCCTCCTAACATAACTCGGACTCGGATGGATACACGGATCCAACCAAAAACACACCAATACGGCACTCAATGCCTCATCAGCTATGCCGAAGTAAAATAAGACGGTACTCAGTACCTCATCAGATTTATCCGAAGTAATATTACAACACTTAGTGTCTCATTGACTCAAAGTCAAAGTATCTCTGTACACTTCCAATCCTATGGCATGCCAACTATATTCAACTCAGCCCGATACAGTTAATAGGGTTCAATTCACTTTTCAAATACAGCCAATAGTCAATATTCAATTATCATAATAATCACAAATTCACATAAAACTCAACTCAATGTATATATTTTTTATTCAACAAACAACCAATATATTTATCAATCACAAGTTCATATAATCCAAATTCAATATCAAGATAATAATAAATAACACTCACCTTAATTAGTTACCATAAACATAAATTTAAAATACAACAATTAAAATTTCTAAATTCAGATTATAGAAATACAAACCGTAATTTCCCGAGTTACTCCTTGTCAACTTTTTCCTTTCCTTTCTTAGCCAAGGTCTCCGGCACCACATTAGCTACAGAATTAAAACAATTAAAACTTTATCAATACACTACAATTTCGTATTGAACATTTCAATTTATACACAACTTTTAAATAAATTCAATTCAATCCCTATTCAAATCTAACCTTATTTTCTTCATAATTTTATTCTTTATTTGTCATTCAACTATCACTTAAAACCAATTTCAACTGTCTAATTTCACCATAAATCCATAATTTTGAATTTATTTCAATTTAGTCCCTACTACATAAAACTTATGATTTGTTTTACAATTTAATCCTTTTCTTAGTTCTATCTTGAAATTCTATCAATTCAAACCCTAATTCTTCAATTAATTCAACATAAACCACATCTAAAAATCAACTATCATTCAAAATTTCCACATAAATCAAGAAGTATTTTGTTTTAGGATTCCAAAAAATCAAAATTACAATAAGAGGGACTAAATTGACTTATCGCTTAAGCTTGAAACCTTAAAATCCCTAATTCTCTTTTCTTTCTTTCTCCCCTGTTTCGTTTCTCTCTATTCTGGTTCTTTCCTTTTTCTTTCTTTTCTTTCTTTAGTTTATTTATGTTTTATTATATTATTATATTATATACTTAAGTATTAAGTATAAATATATGTATATTATACATACACATGGGATAATATTTTCCATACATTTGTCACTTATTTCCCTTATGGTTTATTTGCTAGTTTAGTCCTTCAACTTTTCTTGATTCTATAATTAAACTTTCACCCTTTATTCAATTTAGTCCTTACACCTAATTAAACTCAATTCTAACTAATTCACCTAACTAAATCCTAATTAACCACCCAACTAACTTCGTAAATATTTTTAATAAATATTTACGAATCCGTTTTACGAAAATAGAGACCCTAAAATACACTTGTAATAGCCTATTTATGCCCGGGCTTGTAACAAACCAAAAATAATAAAAAAATAAAGTCCAGTTTGTTTACAGGCCAAAACATATTACACTACTCTTGGCCCAAATTAATACCCAAAACCCAATTAGAAACCTGTTACACCCTGGCCCGAATTACAAAACACCACCAGACCCAATTCATTACAAACCCACTAACCAAGACTTAAACGGGCTACCCTACCCAGGACTCAAGTTCGCACAGCCCAAAAGGGCCCAAAAAATAAACAAGTTAAGAGCCTAGGGTTTCTGGAAAACCCAAGGCGCCGTAACCTTGTCCAGCCCCTCGCGCCGCAATCCACGCGAGCCACGCCGCCATCAACATGCACGAATCCTGCACCACCGCCGAAATCCTCGCCTCTCCTGCACAAAAAAGGAAAGAAGAGCAACAAAAAAAAAGGCAGACGAGATTTTTGTATTTCCTTCTTTATTTTCTAGGTTATAAAACCCCAAAAGAATTTGTAAACGGGGGATACGGATGGAGAGAATAAGCATATACATTATACAAGACGAAAAATCAATAAAAAATAGATTAAGCAGAGGTTATTTCTTTTACATTTTTTTTCACTACATAGTCATTCGTATACGCACGAAATTTTTTATTTTTATATATTTTATAACACAATATTTCAAAAAAAAAAGAAAAAAAACCTATTTTCGAACTTTGTCACAGACACTGCAGCGCAAGCACCGACGATGACGGAAGATGGTCATCGTCGCGGAGCCTTGCTTGCATACTCGGGCGGAAGAGAGAATTCGAAGAGAGTTTTTTTTTTTTTCAAAACTGGATGAAGAATTTTTTTTTTAATTTTTGGGCCTTATATACACGTTGAAAACGACGTCGTTTTAGGCCATGCGTTTAGCCATTGAAACGACGTCGTTTTGCTCAAGATCCGCGCGCAGTTGTCCCGACCCAGGAAGGGTCCGCGCGTTTCTGTAAAATGGGATATTTGCGCTTCAGGCCCTTCCGCTTTTTCAGATTTCCATTAGATTTTTTTGTTTTCAGATTTGGCCCAATTATTTCGCATCTGATTCATTTTGGTCCTTGTTAAAACGCGACGCTTAAGAGGACCGGAATATTGCTCTGTTAGTCCTTCCCTTTTTAGGCGCGTCACATCCGGGTCCTAATGCAATTGTTTTTTTTTATTTTGGCTTTTAAATTTTATTTCCTTCTTAATTAAGCCCCTCTTTCAATTTAGCCGCATATTTAGTGTTTCGTTTTTTTTTTTACTTTTTGAATGTTTATTTATTTATTTATTATTACTATTATTATTATTATTGCTTATTTTAATTAATTAATTAATTTATTATTATTTATTATCACTATTGCTATTATTATTATTATTATTATTATTCTCATTATTTTCATTATTAATATTATTATTGTTATTCTTATTATTTCTATTTTTTTTATCATTTGTTTCTTAGTATACTATTATTCACAATTATTATGATTATCATTTTTGTAATATTATTAGTATTTTACTTTTATTACTAATGCTATTATTTTTTATTTAATTGGCTTTATTTTTATTATTTTTATTTTTACTAGTATTATTTATATATATTGTTATTACTATAATTATATTTATTACTATTATTATTATTTTTAATTATTATATATAGTATTTATTCATTTATTGATTTACCATTTGCTATTATTTTCTTTTGTTCATCTATTCATTTTTTATTATTATCTTAGATTGTTGAATTTAAATTCTATTTTATTGTATTTTATTTCTACTTTTATTTTTGTTATTTATATTATTATCCTTGTTTTATTCTATTATATATTTGTATTATAATTCATCTTCTGTTTTATTACGGCCATATCACACTTTATTCGAGGCATTATAATTTTCGTTTCAAAATAAGCAAACACTCCGCATTCTAGGGCTCGAAAGAAATCGTACTCTAACTTACTGGGTTTCGATTTTCTTCTTCGAGTCCAAAGAACCTATTACTTTCCTTTTAAAAGTTAAATAAAAACTTATTCTCGAGAATTCAAAATTGTCCTAATTCACTGGATATGACGTTTTATTATCTCAGGATAAGGATTTCAGAAAACAAGGCAATGTTTCATGTTTGGAAAGTTCTAGAAATTGTGCTCCAACTTGGTGGGTTTCGATTTTTCGTACACCTAAATAACTAAATATCCTTTTTAATTTCGTGTTTTGGGAAATTAACGGACGGTCTTGGTTTCGGGGGTTAAAATGTCACACCCTAATGTACGGGATGCGATATTTTATCCTTTTGGAACAAAAGAGTCTTAATATTCCAAAACAGGTTATATAAACATTATTTAAAAGAAATTTTATTTTAAAATCTTTCCAAATTCTCGATATAAGGACATTAATTAATCAATTAGGTACCAATTTTTGGGTGTTACGAGGGTGCTAATCCTTCCTCGTACGTAACCGACTCCTGAACTTGTTTTCTTATATTTCGTGGGCCAAAATCAACATTTTAAAATAAAATAAGGTGATCCAATCACACCTAAACAAAAAGAGATTGGTGGCGACTCCATTTTCGATTTAAAGTCGATCCACATTTTTTAAAAACTTAAAAAAATAGTTTCGATAGCCTGGCGACTCCGCTAGGGAATTAAGAGAGTCAAGCCGTAAAATTTATTATTTTCTGTCCTTTGTCGGGAATTTGAAAATTTGATTTGAAAATTTAAAAATTTTGATTTGAACATATGATTATTATTTTCTTGCACACATTGCATTGCATGACCGTTGTGGTCGCACCTTTTAAGTAGGAGTGAGAAACTATACCTTCGTGAGGTTTTCACCTCCGCATTGGCTAGTGGACTGCTTCCGGGATACATCCATACCTATGTCTTCGTGAGGTTTTCACCTTCGCATAGCCATAAGGATATGCATTCCCCTGAACTGAACTCGGTCCGTATGAGCCTATAATGGGTGACGATCGAGCAATCTGCTGGTTCGGGTACGACAACTTTAGAGCTAAACCACATGTAGAAAACCTAAGTTCTTACCCTAGGTAGAACTATGCTAAACCCTAGTGGTCACCCAGATAAGTGTCCTATTCTGTTATTTATTTTTTTATGCTAACATGTTCTCTTTTGTTTTGTTTGCATTGCATTCACATCATAGAACAGATGTGTTGATTCAAATTCGATTACTAAATAGAAGAGTTGGTCATAAAAAAATGGATTTCTTGATAAAGCGGATTATAATACTGTCATCCGAATATGGTCCAAGTAAACACAGCGAGAGAAGGCTGATAACTTTATTGCCCAAGGATTCAAGATGACAAAGACTATTCAAGAATCATCACGTCTTGGCTTTCTTGAAGAGGCTAACTAGCATTATGGAAATAAGTGAACAATGAGTCGCGGTCCAGGAGCTAGGGGAGGCATCTATTAGAAGTTTGCAAGCTTTGACCTTTGCGAAGAAGGGGATTGATATTTTGCTTGGAATATGAGGGCAAGACCGTATATGTAATCTGTTTTATGTAAAGAAATTTACTTTCTAGAAAAGTTTTTCTAATGGAATTGAATTCAGAATCAACGCCTCCTTTTCTTTACATTTATGCATTTACATCACATCATATGCATTTAAGTCCATAGAAAGAGTCTAATTAGTTGAAATTATAACAGAGAGAAAAGAGAAAGAGGGAAAGAAAAATCTGGAAACTGAACACTGTTACGGTACACGTGCTAAGACCAAGAAAATGGATCAAAGACTTGAACAAATTCAAAGAGACATGCCAGAATAGATGCAAGAGCAATTAGTAAAGCTCCAACAGGAGATGAGAGACCAAATGCTGGAAGCACAAAGAAATATGATGGCTCAAATGGCTCAGCTACTGAACGGGGCGATGGACAAAGGAAAAGGTCTCATAGTTAATGCCGAAGATAATGAGGATTTCCCTCGGGGTTTCACCCCACCGTATGTACAACATGAGGAGTATAACCAAAGGCCATCTGTCATGATTAGGCCTCAACAAGGGTAAAATGATATGGGAGGGCCCATGAACTTCCAAGTTAGCACAAGATCCAACCCAGGAGATAACCCTTCTAATCCTGTTATCCCTGACTTAGATATAGAAGAAAGTGAGGGAATAAGAACTGAATCTTCAAGGTAGTTAGAAGATCACTATAGATGGCTGGAAGAAAAATTCAAGGCTTTAGAAAATGCTGATAATCATTATGGAATTGATGCTAAAGGCTTGAGCTTGGTTCCAGATTTGATGCTTCCTCATAAGTTCAAAATTATAGAATTTGAGAAGTACAATGGGACCAGCTGCCCTGAAGCCCACATCACTATGTTCTATAGACGGATGACTGGCTACGTTAACAATGATCAACTCTTGATTCATTGTTTCCAAGACAGTTTGGTGGAGGCAGCGTCCAGGTGGTACAATCAACTCAGCCGTGCTAAGATTAACTCCTAGAGAGATTTGGCCCAAGCCTTCATGAAGCAATACAATCATGTCACAGACATGACGCTTGATAGAATCACCTTGCAAAACATGGAGAAGAAGTCAAATGAAAGCTTCAGGCAATATGCGCAAAGATGGAGGGAGGTTTCCATGCAAGTTCAGCCACCGCTTTTAGAAAAGGTGACCACAATGCTTTTTATCAATACTCTAAAAGCCCCATTCATTAACCATATGTTGGGAAGTGCCACCGTAAGCTTTTCTGATATAGTAATGTCTGGCGAGATGATTGAAAATGCGGTAAGGAGTGGGAGGATAGACACGGGAGAAAGTGCCAAAAGATAAACCCCGAGAAACAAGGAAAATAAAGTGAGTGTCTTGAGCATGCATCCCAAATCAGTAACTGTAGGCCAACTGAGGGCTGTAATCACTAGCTATCAAGGCTCTTCAAGGCAGAAACCCAATGCAAGGCCAAATACAGAAAAGCTCCAGTTCACACCCATCCCGATGACATATAAAGAGTTGTATCAGAATCTTTTTGATGTGCATGGGGTGTCTCCGTCCTACTCGGAACCTGTGCAACCTCCGTTCCCAAAGTGGTACAATGAGAATGCCCAATGCGAGTACCACGCGGGAATAACGGGTCACTTAATTGAAAACTATACTGCGTTTAAAATGTTGGTCGAAAGGTCAATCAAAATAGGAATTGTGAAGTTCGACGAATCATCAGAACCTAATCACTTTGACGAGGCAGTAAATGTGATAATTGAAGGAGGATATAAGAAAGTTGTGACTCCTTGAAAAAATTAAAAGCAAAGAGGGAACCTAGGAACGAGGTTTCCAAGCTCTTATGTACTTGGGAGTATTTTGAATAATGGGACTGTGGAAGAAATCCCTGTATTTTTAGAGCTAATCTAGAGTAATATTCAAAACATGCTTGTTGCCTTAAGCCTAGAGGCAATAAGAATCCTTTTGTGAAATAGGCTCGTGTTCGAAATTTTTATTTCAATAAAATGCATCTTTTTCAAATATTCTTTTATTCTTTCCATAAATAGATTCTTTTATTTTTGGACTTTCTTTCAAATATTCTTCTATTCATTCATGATCATACAAATAATCAATCTTTGAATCATTTATTCTTTGGAATCTTCCTTCGAACCTACAATAGGTCTCCAGATATCAACGATGTGAGCAACGCTGCTACTAACTCAGAGTCTCCTTTTGAGTAAGATATGTGTTTAGAGGGATCTCAAGACTTTGAAGGTGACAAAGATTGTAACTTATCTTATGATTTGTTAAGGATGGTAGAATATGATGAAAAACAGATCTTACCTTAGGGTTAATAAACATTACGAGCCCAGGAAAAGAGTGAAGATCGAAGCCTAGCTTACCACAGAAATAAGGCGAGACATCATTGAGTTATTTTCAAGAATTTAAAGATGTCTTTGCATGATCTTATCAAGGCATGCCTAGGTTACTAAGACATAGGCTAAACATGAGGATCAGGTATTGTTGGTCTACCATGGAAGGGGATCGCATCAGTTATACTCCAAATTCTGAATTGAAGAAAACAAGATTTATGTGACTCTTCCATTTTCTTCACTGTCTTTTCTATATGTGGGGCACAGATGTTATGAGGCCGATCTCGTCAAAAGCTTTTAGTCGATATCGATTCATCTTCGTGGTCGTCAATTACGTCACTAAGAGGGTGAATGTTGCTTCATATGCCAATGTTACAAGGTCGACAGTCATCAAATTCTAAAAAAAAAGAAGAAAGGATCATGTAATACATAACTGTACAATACCAAAGTTTACAGTTTGTTCAAAGATCAAACAGTATATCACAGTGCAACAAAGGTTGCCAAAAAAATATAAAAAGAAAAAACAAAAGGATTGTGGGAAAGATGACAGAGACTCGTAAGGGTTGGTATAAAGAAGTTACTATTTATCCTCTATGATTATCGAACGTTGGCCAGGACCTTTGCCGGGGCAACCATTTACCCATTGGTTTATGGAATGGAAGCATTTTTTGCCAATTTAAACTAATCGAAGAAAAGGTTAAAAGTTATCCATCATGGTCAAATGATGCAAGCTTACGACAAAGAGGTTCATTCTAGAGAATTCCGCGAGGGGAACCTGATGTTGAAAAAGATCTTCCATATACAAAAGGATTTCAGAGGCAAACAGATGCCAAACTGGGAAGGACCTTATGTAGGGACCCGTTCTAGAGGAGCATTAATATTACCCGAAATAGATGGTGAAGACTTGCCCAATCCGGGGAATTAAGGTTCAGACAAGAAGTATTTTACCTGAAAGGCCAAGGTGAAAACCCGCAAAAGATGCCTTGAAATCAAATTAAAAAAAAAACAAAAAAAAAAAAGAAGAGGCTAAGGCAAAAACCCGCAAAGGGTGCCTTGAGACCAAAGGGGTTTTGAGTTGAAAACCCGAAGAGGGCGGCTCAAATTTTGATCAAGATAGGGCATGTGGTAGTCTTGTTATGCCTGAATTAACAATGAGGAAGTATGCTATTTCCTAGGGTATTGACAAAGTACTCCGGATCCTCTAAACACATATTGATCTCAAAGTGGTCCTTAAGAAATTTGTACAGAGAAGCTCAGGCTGCGATATCTGGGGCACCTAGCTTCTATTTTACCCATTTTAAATTTTCTATCTTTGATTACTTCATTCTTTTTAAAGATACACCCCAATCAATTTTCTTTTATAGCCTTGGCTATCTTTGCTTACTTTATTCTTTTCAAGATACACCAATCAATTTTCTTTTATTGCTTGGGTTATTTTTGACTAACTTATTTGTTTTGAGCTATGCTCCTGATTAATTTCTTTCATGTCCATTGTTTTTCAAGCATTTTATATTGAAATAGAGATTAATGAACTAATAATACTTTCATAAAAGGAGTTTCGCATATTACTCTAGAAGCTTCTAAATAATATGAGAAATCTGAAATAGGACTATTGTTTAGAACTCACCAAGCCTAAGGGTTAGAAACATTGAAAGATGATTATATCTTCGAATTTTTATTGGATAAGACATTTCGTCGGTGATACCATCTTGACAAATGACGAGCAATGTCAATCCAAGTGTAAAAAGGGATCATTCTCGAGAAAAGAAAAATGTTACCCTGCATTCATGCAAATTTCAGGTACATGGTCATTACACCCAATGAATGGTGTAACAGATCAAATTGATTGAAGATGATACAAATTCTATACCCTTGAGTGGTAACAGATTGGATGGAATGTTATTCCCTTGAAGCTGCAGTGGAAGGTACAAACTTTATGTCCTAAAAGGTACAGTGGAAGGGACTCTGAAATTACAGCAGGGCAAGCTTGCTGAACAGAATATGATTGTTTCTTTGGGTTTTTTGTCAAAGATACCAGCTGAACGAGAAAGCATGGTAGCGCATCAATGATAGAACCTTGATGAACTATGAGCAATGACAACCCAAACATTAAATAGAGATCATTCTCACACTTCCAATTAGGCATTTGACTCATTCCGATCATTGTATCCTAATCGTTGTACCAAAAAAAATAGAGAAAAAGAAGGAAATCATTCTCATGACATTCTACATTCATGCAAATGTCGTCCATAATACATTTAGTTAGGAGCATTAGATTCATTTCGATCATTGCATTCTAATCATTACACAGGATCATTCTTATGACATTCCGCATTCATGCAAATGTCGTCCATAATACATTTAGTTAGGAACATTAGATCCATTCCGATTATAGCATCCTAATCATTTGGCATAAACATAAGTCTACAGGATATGTCCCCCAGAAGATGGTGTAGCAACATTGGTGAATTCACCAGTCCTATCTCCCTGATCAGCAGTGGAATAGGTCGAAGATTGTAAATCTTGTCACCCTAAGCAGTAGTGGGACGAGATCGAACGACAAATCTTATCTTCCTGAAGTTGCAGTGGAGCAGGTTGAAGTCACAAGTCTTATATCTCTGAAATTACAATGGAGCAGACTGAAGACAGTTAATCCCATCTCCCTGAAGTTACAGTGGAGCGGATTAAAATGATGAATCCTATACCTCTGAAGTTGCAGTAGGTCAGATTGAATTTACCATAGAAGATCTATTCTCCACTGAGCAGGAGTGGAGCAGATCGAATTTGAGCAAGTCTTATTTCCATGTATTGAGAATGGAGTAGACTAAAGAAATCAGATCTAATCTCCACTGAGAAGAAGTGGAGCAGATCGAATTTAAGCAAGTCTTATCTCCATGTATTGGCAATGGAGCAGACTGAAGAAATTAGATCTTATCTCTACTGAGCAGGAGTGGAGCAGATCGAATTTGAGCAAGTCTTATCTACATGTATCAGTAATAAAGCAGACTAATGATAGCAGATTTTATCTCTACTGAGCAGGAGTGGAGCAGATCGAAGATAGTAAGTCTTATCTCCATGTATCGATAATGGAGCAAACTGAAGATAGCAGATCTTATCTCCACTGAGCAGGAGTGGAGCAGATTGAAGATAGCAGATCTGGCATTCCTGAAGTTGCAGGAGGTAGATCGAAGACATCAGCTTAACTTCCCTGAAGTTGCAGCGGATTAGACTAAAGACAGCAGATCTCATCTTCCTGAAGTTGCAGGAAGCAGATCGAAGACACTTTCAACCTTGTCTCCCTGAAGTTGCAGTGGAGTAGACTAAAGACAGCAAATCTTGTCTTCCTAAAGTTGCAGTGAAGCAGATCGAAGATAGCAGATCTGGCATTCTTGAAGTTGCAAGAAGCAGATCGAAGATAACATATCTCATCTTCCTGAAGTTGCAGGAAGCAGATCGAAGACACTTTCAGTCTTGTCTCTATGTATTGGCAATAGAGCAGATTGAAGATACCAACCATTTGACAAGACTGGGCAAAATGGGTTTGTTTATCGTCTTTTCTCTATTCTCGTTACATGACAATGAGCAAAGAGGGGCAGCTGTAATAGCCCATTTATGCACGGGCTTGTAACAAACCAAAAACAATAAAAAAATAAAGTCCAGTTTGTTTACAGGCCAAAACACATTACACTACTCTTGGCCTATATTAATACCCAAAACCCAATTACAAATCCGTTACACCCTGGCCCGAATTACAAAACACCACTAGACCCAATTCATTACAAACCCACTAACCCAGACTTAAACGGGCTACCCTACCCAGGACCCAAGTTCGCACGGCCCAAAAGGGCCCAAAAAATAAACAAGTCAGTAGCCTAGGGTTTTTGGAAAACCCTAGGCGCCGCAACCTTGTCCAGCCCATCGCGCCGCAATCCACGCGAGCCACACCGCCATCAACGCGCACGAATCCTGCACCACCGCCGAAATCCTTACCTCTCCTGCACAAAAAAAAGAAAGAAGAGCAACAAAAAAAAAGGCAGACGAGATTTTTGTATTTCTTTCTTTATTTTCTCGGTTATAAAACCCCAAAAGAATTTGTAAACAGGGGATATGAACGGAGAGAATAAGCATATACATTATACAAGACGAAAAATCAATAAAAAATAGATTAAGCAGAGGTTATTTCTTTTACATTTTTTTTCACTACATAGTCATTCGTATACGCACAAATTTTTTTTATTTTTATATATTTTATAACACAATATTTCAAAAAAAAAACTACCTGTTTTCGAACTCCGGTAGCCGTACATGGCAGCGGACGGTGGCTGTCATCGCCGAAGCCTTGCCGGACCCTTCGCCGGTACTCGGGCCAGTAGAGAGAATTCAGAGGAGGAGTTTTTTTTTTTTAAAAAAAAACTGGATGAAGAATTTTTTTTTTTTTAAATTTTTGGGCCTGATATACACGTCGAAAACGACGTCGTTTTAGGCCATGCGTTTAGCCACTTAAACGGCGTCGTTTTGCCCAGGATCCGTGCGCAGTTGACCCGACCCGGGAAGGATCGGCGCGTTTCTGTGAAATGGGATATTTCACGTCAAGCCCTTCCACTTTTTCAGATTATTTCAATTAGATTTTTTTTGTTTTCAAATTTGGCCCAATTGTTTCGCATCTGATTCATTTTGGTCATTGTTAAAACGCGGCGCTTAAGAGGATCGGAATATTGCTCGGTTAGTCCTTCCCTTTTTAGGCGCGTCACATCCGAGTCCTAATTCGATTGTTTTTTTTAGTTTGGCTTTTAAATTTTATGTCCTTCTTAATTCAATCACTCATTCAATTTAGCCGCATATTTAGTGTTTCGTTTATTGTTTCTTTTTTTTTACTTTTTGAATGTTTATTTATTTATTTATTATTACTATTATTATTATTGCTTATTTTAATTAATTAATTATTATTATTATTACTATTTATTATCATTATTGCTATTATTTTTATTATTATTAATACTATTTATTATTATTATTATTATTGTAATATTATCAGTATTTTACTTTTATTACTAATGCTATTATTTTTTATTTAATTTACTTTATTATTATTATTTTTATTTTTACTACTATTATTTTTATATATATTGTTATTACTATAATTATATTTATTACTATTATATTTATTTTATTTATTCATTTATTGATTTACCATTTGCTATTATTTTCTTTTGTTCATCTATTCATTTTTTTATTATTATCTTAGATTGTTGATTTTAAATTCTATTTTATTGTATTCTATTTCTACTTTTATTTTTGTTATTTATATTATTATCCTTGTTTTATTCTATTATATATTTGTATTATAATTCATCTTCTGTTTTATTACGGCCATATCACACTTTATTCGAGGCATTACAATTTTCGTTTCAAAATAAGCAAACACTCCACGTTCTAGGGTTCGAAAGAAATCGTACTCTAACTTACTGAGTTTCGATTTTCTTCTTCGAGTCCAAAGAACCTATTACTTTCCTTTTAAAAGTTATATAAAAACTTATTCTTTAGAATTCAAAATTATCGTGTCCTAACTCACTGGATATGACGTTTTATTATCTTGGAATAAGGATTTCAGAAAACAAGGTAATGTTTCGTGTTTGAGAAGTTCTAGAAATTGTGCCCTAACGTGTTAGGTTTCGATTTTTCGTACACCTAAATAACTAAATATCCTTTTTAATTTCGTGTTTTGGGAAATTAAGGGACGGTCTTGGTTTCGGGGGTTAAAATGTCACACCCTAACGTATTATAAACATTCTTTAAAAGAAATTGTATTTTAAAATCTTTCCAAATTCTCGATATAAGGACATTAATTAATCAATTAGGTACCAATTTTTGGGCGTTACGAGGGTGCTAATCCTTCCTCGTACGTAACCGACTCCCGAACTTGTTTTCTTGTATTTCGTGGACCAAAATCAACATTTTGAAATAAAATAAGGTGATCCAATCACACCTAAGCAAAAAGGGATTGGTGGCAACTCCATTTTCGTTTTAAAGTCGATCCGTATTTTTTAAAAACTCAAAAAAAAAATGGTTTCAACGACACTTTTTCGATAACCACAATTTTGGGTCATTATAATAACATTCTACCGTGGCTTTATCGAAACTCTGCTTACCTCGTCCTCTTCCTTTACCTTTGAAGCCACCACAACCTCTAGTCCAGCCACTAGAACAATCTCCATGAGTGATCTTCAAAGCATGTTCTTCATCATCATAAGATCTCATACGTTGTTCATGCACTAGCAAGCTGCTTTGCAATTCAACGTTGGTTAGGATACTTGTATCTCGAGACTCCTCAATACTACAAACAACGTAATTAAACTTGCTAGTCACGGATCTCAAAATCTTTTGAACAATAGTACCATCTTCCAGAACTTCACCATTAGCTTTCATCTTATTGACTATGATGAGAGTTCGAACAAAAAAACTCAATAACAAACTCCCTACTTTCATATGAAGAATTTCAAATTCTGTGTGAAGAGCTTGTAGGTGTGCACATTGGACTCGTGTTGTGCCTTGATATTTTTGCTTCATGGAATCCCATATGCTCTTTGATGTATCCTTGTTAAGAATTATCTCCAGAATTGTATGATCCAAAACCTGAAACAAATAATTCTTGGCTTTCAAATCTTTTAGTTTTTTATCTTCAATGCTCCTTTTCTGTGCATTAGTTGCATCTTTCGCTGCAATAGGAATGTCGTTCTCCACCAATCCCCAATACTCCTTGGAACATAAAAAATTCTCCATAAGCATCGCCTAATGATCATAATGCACATCAAACTTCGGAATTGCTGGCTACACAAAAGATCCCTCTGTTGCCATAGTTTAAGAAGACTGCAGTTTCTAAATGAACTAGGCTCTTTAATGGCGCTTATACCAAATGTTAAGAACAAGGAAGAATAATTAAAGAACAAAAAAAAATGGAGGAGAATGATATTCTGCGTTGAGTAAAATTGAAAATACTAGACTATTATATAACCTTACATAGCAACTAAAAAAATAGAAAATAAAGGATCCATTACTAACAACCAAATAAACTTAAAAGGCTAAAATATCCCATGAAAATAGGGATTTATTGAGCAAACTTTGACTAACAAACTCTATCAACCCAAAGTTCCCAAAGACAACGGTGCTTTGTTTATCCCATCAGCATAGTGAAACAACCCACCACCTTTGTTCGGCATAACACTTGATTTTTTATCTTTGTAAATACGTGAACACAACTTTTTTTTCGGTAAAACATCAAAAGCATTACAAGGTAAATATGATGGACGCTAAAACCATCCTTTGGATGATTGAGTGAGTACTGCGCGGCAGGCAAGATGGTGGAGTCTCTGGTGTAGTGTTTGCTGCCCCGTTGACGACCACGTGAAGTATATACCATGCTGAAGTATTTGTAGATCCTCTCGTAAGGGCTCTTGTCTCCAGGGAGCCAGTAATTGTCCGTCAGATCCGGAGGTGTTTCACCTGTAGCAAAATCGTCCTAGCTAGAAGGAGTTAGCTATGAAACTTCGAGTGACCGTTGTAATATGTGGACATGTATATAGGAAAAGGAGCATATCCGGTAATTCCCACTGCAGCGCCAAATAAACTTGTGTTTTTGGGATGAATGAAAGCAAGTATGACTGAAAAGGGCGAGAGACTTGGATCGGGCGTGTATTTCGATACATGTCGCCTGCTATTTCCAATATCGGTGTGAGTAGGAATGTTGCGCGAGTGAAGTATAAAACCTGGTACTGTTGACGGTAAATTTGTACATTTCATAGCACTACCGTAAGATTTGGTGGGTGGTTGGAGAAACAGACCTGGTTCCTGTGTTTCCAAAGTTGCCAACGATTAGGATCTATTCGTTGTACATGACTTGGTGTCTGATTTCTGTCTTGGAATATTGTTGAATCCACTGACTAATCCATTCTCTAATGTCTGTTACACCAAGTTACCTCGAACGAATAGAGTATTGAGATCCAAATCATGTGGCTTTAGCGAAGGGGCATTGGTTGACGTGATAATTTCTGCTGATCAATTAATGTTTAAGAAAAGAGAAATTAATTTTTTTTATCACTAACCATGAATTAGATGTAAATTTTTTTTATAAAGGCTCAGTTTTTAAATGCGCCTTTTTTAGTGTCTGTTTATTTGTCAGGAAAATATTTTCTGAGTTTTACGGTGTTTGGAAGACTGAAAATATTTTACATTTGGAAAATGATTTCCAAAACACTATGAGTTTATAGAAAATGTCTTACCGATTTTATTTCCGTAAGACATTTTCCAACTCTCACCAGGTTACTTTCTCCTTCTCCCTTCCGTTCTTTATCCCTTCTCCTTCTTCATCCAGGTAACTTTCCTCCTACTTCTTCCTTTCTTCATCTTTTATAATCTCTTTCGTTTTTCCTTAACTGTGTCCGTCATATATCTTCTCTTCTCAGGCAAATTACACGCTGCTGTTTCGTTTCGCTCAAATCTTCCTCTTCGCAGGGTCTTGGCTTAAGGTATGGCATCTTCTTTATCTTCTTTATCATTTTCGTTTCTTCTTGTTCTTGAAAAACTGCTTAAGGTATGCCATCATTTTGGTTATGTATTTTTATACTGTTGAATACCCATTTGTTTTTTGTGCTGAATTAGTGGTGGGTTTTATCTGAAAATGAAGCAACGTTGGTTTGGGTTTTATGCCTTTCTTTATTTCTTTATTTTTAATTTTTTTCTGGGTTTGGGATTAAAATATGAAAATGATAATCCAAATGATAAAAATGATAATTATTTTTAACTCAAGATGAGGGAAAAGTTAGATACATGAAGAGGCATATCATTTCAAAATGATGCATTATTTGGAAGTGAAAAGGGATATGCTTAAAAATGATCCTTAGAGCATAAATTTCTCACCATAGGTTGATTTAACAATGCCCAATTTGCACCACATATAACAACATTTATTTTGGTTTTCTGCTAATTTGCAGTCCAACCCTGTTTTAGAAGCATTTGGTAATGCTAAGACTGTTAGGAACAATAACTCAAGGTGAGTGTATTTTGTTTTAACAAGTTTTAAACCATGCATGTAGTAGATTCTATGTTATAATCGTTTTTTTACCTTTACATGCATGCTTTGAATGATGTAGTCGTTCTGGTAAGTTTGTGGAGATTCAATTTAACTAGAGGGGAAGGATTTCAGGAGCTGCCATTAGGACTTACTTATTAGAAAGATCACATGTTTGTCAAGTGTCTAATCTTAAGAGAAATTATCATTGTTTCTACATGCTTTGTGCAGCACCACCAGAAGTAAGTAGTTTTTGATTGCTTTAATCAAGTTGCTTATAAATTATTTGATACAATGTGTTCTTATATAGTCTTTCCCCCATTAAGCATTTTCCATGTTTACTTTTAATGATTTCTAGATTACCTTTAGTACCAAAATATTCTGCCTAGAAAAGGATTTGGGTTGGGAAGTTCCATTGTGAGAATGATCTTTCCCATATTTTTAGCTTGTGATTTCAATATATTTGGATATGCTTAATGCTTGAAGGTTGTAATTTGGGTTGAACTATGATAATTTTTATTATCTCTCATTCTTATCTATCCCCCTTTTCTATTTGATTCTCCATCTCCCTCTTATCTTTGATTTATTTATTGGTGTCATTCTCTTAGCCAACAGAAGAACAACTTACAAGTTAAAGAGTTTCACTTTAACATTCTCTTTGCAAAATTTTTTATTGTTGAACTGGGGTCTTTTAGGATGTACATTGGAGGCCCTGAGATAGCATTATTATGTGATTGTGTGATGGCTTCCATGTGATGTGATTATAGACATGAGTCATTTATGGCTCCTACCTAGTTCACCTTCTTTTAATTCCAATCATTAATTTGGATTCTAAAGCTGCGTTGGTGTATACAATCTATTATCCTCCAAGCTTAGTGTCTAGTGATTTTGTATCAGATTTCCTAGCATGCCAGTGGTCCCAAGAGACATTGACAGCTTGTAATAGTTGTGGTATAGAACATCAAATATGAGGCAATTTCTTGTTTCTAGAAAACCAGTTTTTAGCCTTCAATTTTCTAAATCATTCCACTTCCAATTTTATTAATCTTCTATTTCATGCTTTGATTTTAATTTCTGTCTACCTTTATTCAATGTAATATTAGCTTATTGGAGAGGAAGAATCAACCAAAAAAAGTTAGGTCAGCTTCCACAACTAAGCATTCCATAAGTATGAAAACTCGAAGGTGGTCTGTCACTGAGTTAGGCCTCTACACAAATATGAAAACTGGAGAGCAGACATTCTATGTAAGTTTTAGTTTAGCAATATTTCAATTTCTGCTAATTTATAAGTACTTACGTCGCTATAATTTTACAATTTTACAATTTTTAGTCTGGATTGAGAATATAATACAACACAATCAAGTCGGACATCAACTGTAAGCTCTTCAGTGAAGTTGAAATCACCAAATAGGAGACGACAAACTGGTGGAGATCCTATAAGCACACAAGAATCAGTTGCAAATTAGAAGCAAGTGAAGAGCTTTGGTATTTTGTTAGTTTGATATTGGATATTGGATTTGGTTGGTATTAGTACAGAGTTTGTGCTGGTATAGCCACTGTTTTGTTTTTGGTAAAGGCAATATTTTGGTGTTGGTTGATATTGCTATAGGCACTTTGTTATTGTTGGGTTCTTTTTGTTTGTGTAAATGCTGGATGGGTTGATAAAGGCCTACAATATTTCCACTCAATAAAGGACATACAAGGATTAATCCATGCTGCTGATCATTGTACTTGTATAATTGACTTATTATCTCGATGTAGAAATATATGAATTAACCCATACTACTGATCATTACTATTGTATAATTGACATATTAGCTCGATTTTATTGCTTTGGTTGTTTTCAATTTATGAAAGTTAATAGTTTAGCTTAATAATTGAGTATTATTATTTATTTAATTTGATTTATTTATAAATAAATCATTGCAATATATGTAAAAATAATTTAAAATATAAATTTATTAATATATGTAAAAATAACTTTTTCGGAAAATATTTTCAGGAAATCTGCCAAACAAAAGAAAATATTTTACACAGGTTCATCCAAACACCAGAAAATATTTTCAGTAAATCATTTTCCAGAAAAGTAAATCATTTTCTGGAAAACATTTTACTACAAACGGACCCTTAATTATTACGTTCAAAATATATTTTATAGAACATTAAATTTATTTGAATATGTTTAAGCCTACTTAACTCGACCTGATCCAAATTTAAGAATATTTGAGCACAAACAAATCCGAAAAGACCCTAGTTTGAGAAAAAGAAAAATCCAGTTTGAGAAATTTTGAGCTTATTCAGGTCTGAGTTAATCTGAACTCAAAATAATCAAAATCTAACAACAATCTAATCCATGCCTACCCATTTATCACCTCTATCCATGACTGTCTATTCTAATAATGTTATCTAAAAATTTTGAATTTTTTTTTAAAAGGTCTTACTATAAACATAGATCAAACATGTAACCTTCAAATATTCAATCTAATGCTCTTCCAATTAAGCTATCCCCATAATTGTATTGTATTTTTAGAAGGATTTCTTTAACTCTTGATAGTATTTTGTTTCATTTTCAGCCCCCTTAAATTGTTGTTTAATAGTCTAGATTTGAAGATGAGAAATTACAAAACAAAACAAAACCTTTGCTCCCAAAATCTAAACCCCTCTTCACTCTTTTTTTTTTTTTTTCCCTTTTGGCACATTACAAGCAAGGTTGTTTGAATCGAACCAGTCGATTGGACCAGAAATCGACTAGGATATCAATTCAAAGAAGGATATTGAATCAGTTGACTTAAGAATTGGCACGGGTTGGACAAAAAAACAATTGAATTGAATTTTTAATATCTTTAAAATTTTCATAAATTTTCTAATGATTTATTCGATCGAGCCAATAAATCAATAAACTAATTAGTTCGACTACTAATCCAATTAGTCTCTCTATTATTAAATGGACTAATTTAATATTTATATTATAAAAAATAATCAAATAATGCTAATTGGAATAGAATTAACATTTACTATTTTAAAAAATATTATTTACTATTTAACAAACTTAATATTTTTAAAATTTTTATGTTTCTGTAAATGAAATCTTTAGTTTTCAATCAGAAATATAATCTTTTAAATATTAATTAAATCATTCAAAATTCATATAAAAATAAAGTTAATATAGCTAGATATAGTAAATCAACTACTAATGACAAGCTAGAATATACATGGTTTATCAAGTTGACAACCTAAGTTTTCTGATCCGAAATTCACATAACTTCCAACTCGGTTAACCATTTTTTATTCCGTTTTTACCAAAATAGCCACTGCTTCGCAAGGTATCATTTGACCTAATTTTAAATAAAGTGACCAAAATTTTCTTCCTCTCCTTTCACTTTGGCCAAAACTTACTATAACATTATCTAGCTATTTTTGTTTCGTTTTTACACTTCTAACAAGTTAGAAAACATCTCCTAATGACTTTCCATCCAAAAGCATACACATTTCACTTAATTTTATAAGTTTCCATCAATATCCTGCTAAGCATCAATATGAAGAAGAAAGATGATAAAAGTTTGTTCATCTTTTCTTTTCTTTTTATATATATTAGTATATTACTTATAAAATAATATTATTTTAAGTAAAACATTAAATAATTATTAAATAATTATTATTTTAAAAAAATATCATTCAAAAGTCATCATGAGTAATTTGGCTTCTTCAATAAGATTTTCCCTTTGTTTTTATCAAGAATAAATTTTTTTAATATTATTTTTAATACTATAAAAATATTGGAGGGGCCTATTTATATTTTTAGGAGGGCTATAATACATATGCAAAAGGGAAAATTGTAAAAATCTTAAACCTTGAGGGGCTACTTATATTTTTGGGAAGGCCACAGTATATTTACAAAGGACTAAATTGTAAAAAAAAAAAAAAACTTTGGGGGGCGATAGCCTCCTGGGCCTCTACTTGGCTCCGCCACAGATTGTGATCCTTAGCTAAATTATTAACCCATAACATGATCATATTCTTTTCAATATAGAGTGTTTGAATTGGATTAAACAACCTATCTTCAAAATGAACATTTTTTCTCTTCAACCAAATATTCCATAAGATAGCAACAAATTTGATTGTGATTAGCATTTCTAAGATCTCATCCCTACAAAAAGGATCACGAAGAATGAAATATTTCATACTTCTCTTAAGATCATCTATGCTCAATCCCAAATTGCTTTAGCTAATTGTCAATTTAATGATAAGAAATCAACATGCTCAAACCTAATGTTGTAGATAAAGGTTGCATCACAAGGTTGCATCCTTTTAGTAAGTTCATATTTGAGAACAACTTTTAAAAGTAAAATTTTATTTTTTTTATTTTAAAGATTTTTTATACACTTTTAACAAAATTCAGATGATTACCTCATTACGAGATCATTATTGTCATGTGGCACAATCTTAAAGTGTCACGCGTTCCAAGCTTAATGACTTTACAAAAAAGTACTAAAATAATGTACAGAAAAAACTTCAAATAACTAATTAGACAAAAAAAAAAAAAAACATAGACACAAAGTTGGAAGGAGATGTCAAGTTCACAAGTCAAGTGAGTATTTAATCCTAACAAAAGAGAAGGTGAAACTGTTGTTATGGTTTATTTGGATGGGCGGTGGGTATAGCTTTAGAAAGATTGAAAATAAAAGTAGTAGTGAGATTGGTTACTATAACGGTGAGTGTAGGTATTGCAACAATAAGATTAAAATTAATGATGAAACACATATTTGGATTCAAACTCTATGGTAATTTGTGATTAAAATAGAAAACAACCGTTATGAACATTAATTTACAATTTGATTATAATACAATAAATAATCAAAGTTATTTTTATATCAAATAATGAAACATAAATTAAAATTATGTTTTTAATAAATAATAATTAAAAAACTATATATTTATGATAATAAAATTGACCCTTTTTTTTGTTTCCCAAAGTATGCAAAGCGAGCTCAGTAATTAATTTTACTCTCTACTCTTACGTCTATGATTGTTTAATCTTAATATGATTATGTAATTTAAATAAAAATTATTTCACTCATGAAAAATTAAAAACATAAATCACAAGGTTATATTCATCTCGAATTTATACGATTTTTTCTTTTTGTACATTCCATATGAACTTTGTGTGAGAGAAATTCCACCTATAAAATAAATATATAATATTGTTAACAAATCACAATGATATTAAAAGATGGGCTTGCTATACAAAATAGTAGCTGTAAAGTGTAAGCTAATTAATTATGATCTGTATGGAGCATCAGATGGTAGCTGATATTGTCCAGCTTCACCACCAGCAGAGAAGCAATATGAATTTGCTGTCAACTCAACTGTAGTTTGCCAACTTTAGAGTTTTGTCTTGTGAAGCCGTGCTTTTCTTCGAGCAAACTCTTGGATCTTACGGTCATGCTCTTTAAGCATTTGATCAACATTGTCGGATGGAGCAAGTAATGGACCCGATACGTATATTTTGTTTCCCCTGGGACCTCCACCATGCTGCACCAGTATTTCATAAGAAACCATACCGGTCGAACAAAGCCTAAAGAAGAAGATAAAACCAAATACTACTACTATCGGGAAAATGGGGTAACTATATCAGTAACATTGATTAAAGATGATTGCAAAATAAAGAATGTGGTCAATGATATATGTTAGTTATGTATGCTTGATCAATTTTGTAACTAACCGGGCTTGTTTCCATACTGCAGGCTCCTTCACCTCCTGTTACCGGGGATGCTGCAGTCTTCGGCATATGTTGCTTGACATCATGTCTTCTGGCAGACTCAAAATCATTAAAAGATCTTCGAGGCTTGCCTCCATGGTTTACTGCTTGTAGAGTCAAGGGTCCAGGTTTCTGTCTGTGATCATCAGAAGCCAAAGTTCTAGTCGCTACTAAGCCAGATAATTTCGATAAGTTAGCTTTGGATGAGACCATAGGAAGATCATCATGTTCCTTGCCAGACTTTCTAAACACGGAGCCACCAACCAATGGACCCGAATATGAAATTTTCTTTCTATTGTGCTCCAGGAAATCTCTGCTTTCTTCTTTTGCAGCAGGTGTCTGTTTAGGGGGTGGAGGCTCCATCAAAATACCAGTGTTGAACATCTGACTCCTGCTCTTCAAATTAGGATGGGGTTGTCTTCTCTGTAATTAATGGGGGAGAATCGAATATGGTTAGCTATACAGAAGCATGAGGCGAAGGCACTGAGGAAGAAAATAAGAAAAATGCTTGAGAAATATTTGAATATAAAAATAGTTCCTCCTTTCTCACCAAAAAGCACTTAAGTGACTGCACACAATGTTTACATTCTTGAGAAATGTTTTGTTGAACAACAACTCAAATTTATATCCTTTACTACAAAAGAAATTTCAGAACACAATATGATCTTGTTTCGTATGACTAGTACTTGAATGAACAACAATCAGATCTATTTTCTTTTAAAAACAATTACCTGCGTTGATGTGGCGAACTCGGTATTAGACTTGGATGCTGGTACTGCAAGTGGTTCCTTTTGTCCCCTCCTTTCCATGTCAACCCTTGAACCCCTACTCTCAACTGCTCTTTGCCTAAGGGAAATATAAGAATAGATTAATCTGAAGGACACTTCTTAATAGTAAGTAAGCCTCTCCTTACAACTCCACAGAAAATGTGTGTGTGAGAGAGTGTATGTGTGTGTGTATACATATATATCAAAGAAACACTTATTCTATTGAAGAAGAGCAGTTATTAATGTTTGCCATTATCAGAAATAGGTAAGAAAGTAGACAATAAGGCAGACAAGTAATTTATACCTGAAATAGAATATAACCATGCTGATCTTTTAAGTTGATATGAATCAAATTTAACATGTACCTTCTAGCTTCTTCATCCCTCAACTTAGCATCAATCTCCTTGCTAGGAGGATACCTCGGTAAACTTGAAGGATCACACGCAAGAGGTTGTGTTGTAAAGAACTGACAAAAGAGGAAGAGAAGAAAATAACCTGTGAAAATTCGTAACAACTAAGACCATAAAGAAATTAATAATTCAACAAGCTAAAACATGTATTTTCATGGTTGCAACACAATCATTTTAGTTCTGATTCAAAGACTACAAAGAAAAATGTTTTTAACTCCACTATTTAGAAAGAGGTCAGTATATGATCCTTAATTTACTTTGCAATAATAAATCCATGCCAAAAAGGAGCACATAACATTCCTCTATTAAATAATTGGAGATGATTGATCATATTGTGAATACCTCACTCTTCAAAGCAAAAGCTGCAGTTCTTCGACTAACAGGGTCAATTGAAAGCAAGGTCTCCAAGAGAGTTACAGTAGGAGAAGGAAAGTCTTTAAATGTTTCAGCAACACATCGTCTATATGGGTGTAGAGGCTTGAACACAGTTGAATTAGGTAGTTTTGCTCTTCTCCAGTATTCATCAGTTGGCGAGCCACAAAGCTTAAAGATCTTATGTAATTGCTCAACCTACAAGGTCCAAAGAACTTATACCTGCATTTACTTTAAAATACAAAGGAGAAAACAAAAAAAGCCTGCCCTAGTATGTTTTTTTTTTTTTTTGAGAATATTAAAATTTAAAACTAGCAAGGAAGTTTATACATATGTGCTCATTCGCACATGGATAGGAGATGAAATCACCTAAAGAGAAATTTGGATTTATAAATCATATTGCTTCTTCATGGAAGAATGGGGGGAAAGCACAGTACAAAAACATGCATCATATCATACACCAAAACCATTTATTAGAATATATCTGAAGTATTCTGAACTGCCATTTTTGTTTGCAAACATCAGCTTTTGCACGTTTGCATTGTCTAAACACAAGATCAACAGGCAAGTTTAATCAAGTTCAAAGTAAAGACAACCTAATAACACAAAACCAATTACAATCAAAATCTAAAGGCATACATTTGAATATTCTTTTATTCACACGAGATCCAAACTCCAAGAAAACTTGAATATCAGTATAAGCAAGCATGAACTGTTATAATGACCGTACCAAGTTCCATATTATTTCTCTTTACCATCACAACCCTGAGTTAAGGCCAGGAACTTCTAGTCAATACTTTTCTCTCAAATACTCTCTTGGAATTATAATGACAGTAGTTATATTAACAGTGAAGAACAAAACGGCTACTCATTAAAATTAGGCTCTTGAATGTGGTACCTCTGTTTTCCCAGGCAAAATAGGTTTGCCTGAATACAGTTCCCCAAGTATGCAACCAGCACTCCATAAATCTACAGCAACCCCGTAGTGAGAAGCTCCTAACAAAAGTTCTGGTGGTCGATACCAAAGAGTCACTACACGATTAGTCATTGGAACACTATCATGAGGATCAAAATGACACGCTAATCCAAAATCTGCAATCTTCAAGATTCCATTACTATCAATGAGAAGATTTGAACCCTTTATGTCACGATGAAGGACACCATGACTGTGACAATGATCAAGTCCACTTAGAAGTTGCTGCATGTAGCATTTAATCTGACCCAAAACCGAAAGAAAGTCATTAACAAACAAATACTGAAATTAAAAGAAATATCCATTAACATCTGAATAAATTGTAAAATGAAGGTAGGTAGGTGACTGCTACACCCACATTGCATCTAAACACCGGTTTATTAAGACAATGTTGAACAGCAGCCAGAGATAACAATGAAAGCCATTATAAGGTTACCTGAGGTTCTGAAAACTTGATCCTGGGAAGTGATGCAAGTCCCACAAGATCATGTTCCATATATTCAAAAACAAGGTATAAGCTGCACCCTGTTGGGGATGTGATCAAGCCTTCCAGTTTCATAACATTTGGATGATCAAGTCTTCGCAAGAGAATAATCTCCCTCGCCATAAACTTTGCGCTTTCAGGATCATGATTATCAAACTGCACTCTTTTCAGAGCCACCAGTTTATTATGAATGAGGTCACGAGCCTTATACACACTACTATAGGTTCCTTGGCCAATCTGCAAGAATGAAATACTATCATGCAAAAACCAAATGAAGGAAAATGAGAATTTCATCATGGAAAATAGACTTGATATAGATGCATAATTGGCTGAGTTTCAGTGTCAAACTAAACCACTATGAACCCTACTACAAGAATACAAGATCTTCAAAGATGTGTGCTTAGATTACCAAGAAAGGGGCAAACCATAGACTTGATGTTAGAAAAGTATTTCAACTAATAAGATGTATATGTGTATGTGTGTATAGAAGAAGAGAGAGAGATCTGCTTGTTAGAACTAATTACTCTGATCATATAAAGGTTCCCTATCCAATTGACATCCCAAATTAGTTACTATACTAGTGAAATTATGGAACAAATAACGTAGTCCAGTTATAAAGTGTCCAACTGGCAAAGTGAAGTGATGTCAGCTTAAATATTCAATTAGTTAAATTAATGATCAATTCTAAAGCCTAATTTCTGAACATGATCATCTTTCAGAGTTGTACTCAGTTCATTAGCATAGCTGTGTATAATGAGCATTGACCATGCTTCAAGATAAATGTAATAGACCAAGCCAAGTAAGAGAACTTACTTTATTCAACTTCTCAAAGGTACTGGCCCGTCGTGGTATCCATCCATTGATAGCTTCACCTGCCACAGCAACAAGCCAAGAAGGCCATCCTGCTGCAACCAGCTCTCCTTCTATGCTATTCAGCACCCTTTCTGAACCAGGATGGTGATGACCAGCAATCGTAACCCCACACTTTTCTACCTCATTTTTCACTACCACCTCAAAGTTATCAAGGATCCTCTTATTCTCAACTTGATCATTATAAGAAAAACGACTGGAACCATTGGATTTCTTATTGACCAACAAGACCTTCACATCACCACCACCTTTTTTATCCTTTAATCGAACAACCTCCTCTCTTCCCGATGAATTAGCTCGTTGAACAAGCTTATCTAATGACCCTTTTCGCGTCAGCCTCTTTTTTTGGTTCTCACGGCTATCTTGAACAGCCGCAGACTTGGAACTCATGCAACCCATGTTTCAATGTTATATACACAATTACAATCAACAATAATAAATAACCTCCTTCAACAACCGTAATTCGCCATCTACACTAATACTAGCTAACTATATATTAAAGTTGAAGGATTAGAACTACACGACGGATTGAAATCCAAGATCCATCCTAAACTCGTTTGACCATTTCAAAGTTACCACCCCCATGACCAAGTTTCCGAATTAGAATATGCTACAAGTAACATGAATATTGGACCTCAGAAGCTGATGAAAATAACTCCAATCCAAGAAACAATCAAAACCCAGAAATATTTCAGAAGACTACAACAGTGGGGAACAACATAGTACCTTGAAATGAGAAACAAATAGAAAGAGGAAGCTTTAATTAACCGCCAAGGAAACTAGGGCCGTCTTTGATTTTTGAGAAATGCATAAACATTTATTTATATAATATAAAAAATAATAGTCATATAATAATGACTTGTTCTAATACTTGATACTGTACTATCTATAAAAATATAGAACAGAGACGGCTTTTGCCGGCTCTGGCTCAGTCAAGTCAACAAAAAACCATTCTCTCTTTATCTCTATCTTTTGTTTTTCTTTATTTATTTAAAAAGATAAATACAGAGACTGGAAGCAGTTAAAAAGCGAATTTTAGATTGAAAAAAGAGGTAAGCAGACTTTTCCTTTGTTTGGGGTGTTTGAATGTTGCATTTAACGCCTTATGATTTTGACTGCTACATTCTTCTGTCTGGTTAGGGCTTACCACAAAATTGTTTACAATTCCAAAACTGACTACAGAGACCGTTGTTTTGGCCTACCCAATGATGAACAGGCAGAGCAAAATGCATGGAGTTTCGAACTATTACCAATGATTCTCTGTATAAGTTTTCTTCAAGAATTGAATATGTTCGTAGTTGGGTTTTGGTTGGTGAGCTTGGAGAGCTTCAATGTTGCTCTAAAACTTGATGGGACTTGAGGATTCAAGGTTTCTGAAGCTTTGAACTAAGGGTCCTTACCTAAACAATGGTGGTAGGTGAATCAAAACGAAGACTGAACGAGTTTTAGAGTGCTGGAGGCGAGATAATTTCCCATTTACATCCCCGATATGTGCCCCCTATGGCAGCAGATAGTTACACTGCCCTTGATTGCTTACTAGAAGGAAGGTAATTGATGAAGGCGTGGAGGGATAGCGTGGAGGTTAATGTATGGAAGCATGGTTGGTTGAAGAAACCTCCACATTATAAAGCTGCATTGCTTGTTTCTGTTCAGCTCAACCTTTGAGGAGATTTTATTATGAACTGTATCAACAACTCCGCTTCGCGGGGATTTCAAATTCTTTCCCATTATTTATTTTATTTATTTACTAAATTTTATTTTTGCATGAATACAAGTTTGCTTCATATAAAACATAAATTTTATATAAATGTTTTATTTTAATAGAAAAATCATATATAACATAACTAAGAAGTGTTTATTATATATAAAGTTGTGGTTATATAATATATAAGAATTTTATAAACATAATTAATATTACTATATGAATTTGTATGTAATATTTACGGTCATATATATGCATATAAATTTTATATATTTGAATTATTATCTAGAATATATAGAAGGTATGAGTTTGGAAAGATTTTTAAATTTTATAAAAAAATTATTATTTATTATATTATTAATTTAAAATTTGAATAATTTTTATTTTATTATTAAATTTTGAATATTGAAAAATATTTATTATATTTAGGCTTAAGGTAAAAAAAATTTAGTAAAAATATTTTAATTAAGCTCTTAAAAAATGCATTCAATTGAATCCTTAATTAGAAAAAAAAATCATTAGACCCTTTCATTAATAGAAATCGTCATCAACTGATTTAACGGTTAACAAATGCTTACGCAATTGACAAAATCAATGAGAAGCTAACACGTGACATACCACCTAAACAAGTATGCTGACATGAGATGCCAAATACCATATATATTAAAAAAAAAAACTAAAATACTAAAAAGTATAACAAAAAAATACTAAAAGTGCACATCTAGAATGAATTTGGACAAATGAAGGTCCAAGTTTATTTGAATTTGGACAATTATTTGACTATTTCATTCTAGATGTGTATTCAAAATATTATAAAAAAATATTAAATAACTGTAAAAAATTATAAAATAATAAAAATTATCGATAATTAATAAAAATTCTAACAAACTTCAAAACTATAAAATTTTAAAATATACACAAATTTATAAGGTTTATTATTTGATATAGTAACATAAAAGTCTTAAAATAACAAGTAGTCTTAAAATATACACAAATTTATAAGTAATATTATCGAGCATGGATCAAACAAGTGACGTTAGATCTTCAATCTAATGCTCTCCCAGCTAAGCTATCCCCACAATTGTGACACATTTTCAAAAACAAAGTAATTATTCTAAAATCCAAATAGTGTTTTGTTTCAAAAGGCAGCCATTATTATTTAACAGTCAAGATTGGGTGAAGAGAGATTACAGTAATAAAATATTTCGTATCTTTTAAGACTTTTATTTTACCATACCAAATAATAATCCTTATAAATTTGTGTATATTTTAAAATTTTATAGTTTGAAGTTTGTTAGAATTTTTATAATTTTATAATTTTTTACAACTATTTAATAGTTTTTTATTTATAATATTCTGAACTACATATAGAATGAAATGGACAAATAGGCATCCAAATTCAAATAAGTTTGGACGTTCATTTGTCCAATTTCATTCTAGATGTACATTTTTAGTATTTTTTTTGTTATACTTTTTATGATTTTAGTTTTTTTTAATATATGGTATGTGTCATGCCATGTTAGCATATTTGTCTAGGTGGCATTCACGTGTTAGCTTTTCGTTGATTTTGTCAACTGCATAAGCATTTGTTAACAATCAAATCAGTTGATGATGATTTCTATTATAGGAAGGGTCTAGTGAATTTTTTTTCTCATTGAGGTCTCAATTGAATACAATTTTTTAAGGGCTTAATTGAATTGAATTTTTTTCACTAAAAACTTTTTTTTACCTTAAGCTTAAATATAATGAATATTTTTCAATATTCAAAATTTAATAATAAAATAAATTTATTCAATGTCAAATTAATAATGTAACATCCTGAATTTTTAGGCTTATGCGTTTAATGGGTGAATATGTGTAATGTATTAATTTAAGTAATAGGGGTCCAAATTAGGCTCGGAATTAGGCAAAGGCCTTGATTAAAATTATCTGTTTGGGCATTATAGGGTTTAAAAGGTAATATCTATATTTAAAATACCAAAGTGGGCTTGTGGCCTAATCTTAGGAGGTGACGCCACACAATGGAGTAAGGGGCCCAAATTTAAGTTTCATGGAGCCCAATTCTTTTAATTTAAGTTAGCTAAATTTTGGGCATTAGGATTAGGTGGAGTGGATGGCAACAAGGCTAAAATTTAGGGGTTTTAATATTTAAAATGTGTGGATAATAAGCAGATAAAGGCTATTATTTAGGAATTTATTTTATGTGGATAATAAATAGATAAAGGCTAAAATTTAGGGATTTTAATGATTAAAATATGCTGATAAAGGAGGGATGAGTTAGAGATAATTAAGTCTCTTTTAGATGAGCTAGTAGATTAAGATAAAGGAGAAAAGATAGGATTTATCTGCAAGGTTAGGTAAGTGCCAAAAATTTCTATAAATAGAGGAATATCTCTTCAATTTCGGCATTTGGGTTTTTCTCATTCTTTTCTCTTCTTCTCTGAGTAAAAGCCAAAACTCCTAAAGTTCCATCTTCTTCTTCATTCTCTGCAAAAGCCGAAATCTCTAAGCCTAATCCCTCATCTTCACATTGATTCAAAAGCCGAAACTCTTTCCATTCTTTTTCTTCCTAGCCGAAATCTTCAAGTCCTTTTTTTGTTTTCTTTTCTTCTTCTCTTTTCCTGTCAGAAACCGAAACTCTTCACTCAAGTATTTTAAAAGCTAAAGACACATCAGCCTTCTCTTGTTCATACTTTTTCCGGGATTTTCCTAAAAGCTGAAATCCCTAGATCTCATCTCCTGTAATTGCCGAATTGCTTCTGTGGTGCCTACTTGTGCCGAAATCTGAAGGGAACTTTAGTGGAATCAATCGCATAGATCTCTAAGTTATAGGTCGGTAACACTCGAATCGTGTTACTTTCGAGATTTCAAGGTAAGAAGATCTATTAGCTTCAACGTGTAAATTCGGGATTTACTAACCCTTGGCCAAATATAGGAGAGGCCCTATTTTCACATCTTTCCGGCTTTTTGAGCAAAGTTGTAGATCGGTCTAGCAAGGGTATCGACATTAATCAGGTGTGTAACACTTTCACACCATTTAGATTGCTGTTAAAATATATGTTTATTAATCTGTTATATTACGATAAATGCCGAAATCCCGGCATAATGATTGAAACCAAGGAGGGTAAAGCGGATCACCGTGTTAGTGATCTCTGTTATTCCTAAGTGAATGTTCTGTTAAGATGACATATGTGATAAGTATCTTTGTTTTTACGATTGCATGGGGTTGGGTTTATTGAAAGGGGAAGTGTTGCTGTTGCAGCCAACCTGCGGTGACTGCTTACGATGGCTAATACCATTTCACTGGTGACTCTGTCACAACTCTGTTCTACGTGGCTTTTGCCATTTCGGCTGGTGACTCTGTCACAACTCGGCGATGAAGCGACATGATCGCCATCAATGGCGTGTAGCGGTGTGGGTTGATTGTAGAAATCCCCAATGGTGTGGTTGGCGGTAAGGGTGGCGTGTAGCGGATGGAAACCTAGGACTTGGGTTGGGCTTTGCATAATTTACATTATATTATATTCTCATTATATATTCTCGTGGGGCTAAGGCCCAAAATCTAATTGTGCACGAGGGTTGCACACTGAGTCTCGCGACTCACCCTATTATTTAACAATTTCAGGTAGCACTTAGTGCATCGGACCGGGCTGGAGAGGAGCGCGAGGTGGCCATGCGAGAGAGTAATTAAATCCAGCAGAAGACTTTTTTTAATATCTTTAATTAATGGGTTTTAAATTTCATTATAATAAGACCATGGGCCACTAGACTATTATCTTTGTTTGGGATTTATTTTGGGCTTTTATTATTGTCAAACGTTTAAATTTTTCCTTTAATTAAGTTAAGGCAGGTAATAAATTCAGTTTTTATTTAAAATTCACCAAGGCAATTTATAACTTTATATCTTATATAATTTAATAAACTATTAAATTTTCGGTATTAACTATTAATCCTAGTAATTGTTTTCCAAAACGTGACATGTTTTGTAAAATCACTCAAGTGACATACCAGATCCGGTTGTAGTGTTTGGGCCAGGTTTAGGGTGTTACAAATAATATAATAAATAATAATTTTTTTATCAAATTTAAAAGTCTTCCCAATCTCATGTCTTATATATATTCTAGATAATAATTCAAATAAATAAAATTTATATGCATATCCTATAACCAAAAATATTACATACAAATAAAGAAAAAAATATTATTATAAAATTCTTATATATTATATAACCTTAACTTTATATATAATAAACACGTCTTAGTTACGTTATACACATTTTTTCTAATAAAAAAACATTTATATAAAATTTATGCTTTATATGAAGCAAACTTAAATTGTACCCTCCTCAATTCGTTCTAGGCATTAGTCTCAAATTCGTGAGATTACATTAGTCACCAAGATTGTCCAGTATGATCGGAATTTATAAAATAGTCAAGTTAAAACATTTATTTACTTTAGAAAAAAAATTTAGTCCATTTAAAAAAAAAAAGCTGGCAAGTTATAAAAGACATTTTAGTTTAACTTTTCTGTGTAAGAGTGACTTCTTTAAGAAAAACTTAGTTAAATTTTTCATTTATTTATTACTCACAATTTTTAATTTTAATCTGGCAACAGAAAAGTGATTTTTACTTGGTTTTAATAAATCTGTATGTCATGCCTTAATTAAATAAAAACCATACTTTATAATTAAGTTAAATGTTATGCATGCTAAATAAACCTTAAATATGAGTTTCATGACACAAAATAAATAAAACAATATAGTTTCGAAATAACCAAAATTATAAATAATAAAAAAACCTAATGATACTCTCATTAAAATAAAATGTTTTCGAGCCCTTTGTAGTTTGTATGTCGTGTCTGTATATTAACCTTGTGGGTTATCTGTAAAGATAGAAATAAAAGGGGAGTAAGCTATGAAGCTCAGTGTGAGTTCAATCACAAGAAAACTGGTGCAAGCAGTAGACAAAATATACAAAATATTAATTCGTAGAATAAATCACAATTAATTAACAATACAAAATATCGCTAAATCAAATCAATTCATCAACATATTATCTCAATGTTCAAAGCCATGTATGTCTTATGAATGCAATTTTAATTAATCAGAATAGGTCCTACCCAACTCCACTACACACCATAGTAGGAGCTCCCCAAAACTCCTCTACCTTTACACCATGGTGTGGATGAACCACTAACGTTGCAGATGAGCTGTTAGTACGGTATGGATAAAACACTAATAATAAAATGGGTGGATGAACCACCAGGTTTTTTTTTTATAAAAAGTTTTTGCAAACAAGTTGCTAGTAGGTTGTGGATGCACAACACATTTACAAATTAAAGCTGTCAATACAGTGTGGATAAACCACTAAACGGTGTAGACAAGCTGCTAACACTTCCTCCGTACATATAGTTCCATTCCCTGCAATGCAATTAGGCAAGCTCAAATAGATTAATACGATAGTATTTAATTATGCTTTTAATAGAACAATACAGTAGCAATCAATATGCTTATAACAGTTCAACACAGTAGCAATCAATATGTTTATAACAGTTCAACTCAGTGGCAAAAGTCATGCTTATTAAGTGTTCGATTTAACAATGTTATAAAGCATGTTATACGTACAATCACAAACACCAAAGCAATAGCAATATGTATTGTTCACAATTCATGTAATTATATAGTCATCATATTAATACGATAAATCAATTCATGGATTTTAACATAATTCACAGTATCAAGGACTTAGTTGAATAATATTATATACTAAAACAGTTCAAAAATCAATTACGGACTAAACTGAATAGATTATAAATTTCTGGGCAAAACTCTAAAATTTGTAAAGCAAGGGACAAAACTATAAAATCTAAAAAATAGGGGACACATGGTCGTGTGACCGAACCGTGGAGGGGGTACACGACCGTGTGGTTGGGCCGTGTGAAAATTGCAAAATCAACCTGCAAGGGAGACATGATCGTGTAGCAAGCCGTGTGGAGGGTCCTAAGTAGTGTGAGAATCACAAAACCTAGGGTTTTAGAGGGAACATGGTCTTGTGAGGGCTTGTGTGGCAGACTGTGTGGCCCTAACCTAGGTTCGGTTTTGTCTTGATTCACCTGTAAAAGAACACACACCTTTCACCGAGATTCCGAGCAACATCTCTCACATTCAAATCTAGTCTGATGCACCTATAATGGGTCCTTCAAACGATATTTGTACACGGTTTAGGGTTTGTTTTCTAAAATTTATCAAGATTCAACAATATTCACGAAAGATTCGTCAAGAACTGTGAATGATTGAATAATTGATTTGAAATATCAATATCAAATAGAAATTCTATGAAATTTTAAACATTTTTATACATTAAATGTTAATTTTGTTATAATTTTGATTTATTTGATTCTTTTAATTTTACCGCTTATTTATGGGTGGAATTAAATGTTAACTTTGACCATTTATTTATTTATTTATTTTATACCTTATGATTGGGGCACATGAGATTACCATAGTTAGTTAAAGGTATCACATTGATAAACAACATAAAAGTGCAGGTACCAAAATAGACATTGTGAAAGTGTATAAGTACCACATTAGATGATTTGATAAAGCTCAGGTACCAAATATGCCATTATCCCCCAAAAAAATTATTGAAGTTGGAGAGAAAAGAGAGATTGAAAGAATTGTGGTGAACGATAGAGGGTAGTCATGTATGCTTTGATCAATTTTGGTGGTACTGTCTGGAAAACCCATTAAAAGGGAACCTAGAATGAAGCAACACAAAAAGCCTATCAAAAGAGAGCCTAGAATGAAGTAGTACAAAAATTTTAAAACCTTTATGGTGAGTGTAGGTCAAACACGCAACCTTTAAATATTCAATCTGACGCTTTCCCAACTAAGCTATCCCCACAACTATAATACATTTTCAAAAGCAAAGTAATTATTCTAAAATCCAATTAGTGTTTGGTTTCAAAACGTAGCCATTGTTGTTTAATAGCCGAGATTAGGAGAAGAGAAATTACAATAACAAAATATTTTGTACTTTTTGTAATTGCGCTGCCGATTAGGTAGCACAAAAAAAAATGTGTACTTTTTTTTTTCTTGTGTAATTGGTTTATTCAACCTCTTAGGGAATTGTTACCATTGTTGCAATTTTGTTTTTATGATAATGAATGAATGTTCCAATTGCCCCCCCCAAAATGAGCATACTCCGTTCACTAAATTTTCTTTATATCACCATTCGCTACTGGTATTCACTATTCAATGAATTTTTATGGTAATTTTCATTGGAGCTCTAGTAGGATTAGAGTTCGCAGTTAACGCTATAGTTAAGGTACACATTTAGGGTTGAAGTGAGAAATTTTATTTAATGGAGTTGAGATAAAATTCTAAAATTTTGTGGGGGTCAAAGCTAAACATTTATTTTAAAATTGCTCAGATTATGTAATTAATTTTTAGTAGAGGTAAAACTTAAAAATTTTTGTTACTTTTATTCTTAAATGACTTAAAATGAAATATTAATACTTTGTGAGGGACTACTAATGATATTTTCTCATTTGGCCCAAGCCCCTACATTTATTTTATTTTATAATGCTTGAACTACATATAACCTCTTCATCTATGGCTTGTATCTCAATAACCAATATTTTGTTTCTTTCTGCACCAACTCTAGAAGTTTTCTTTCTTGTCCCATGCATAAATTAACATGAACATTGGGCTTCCTTGAGGAAATAATGTTTAAAGTTGATTATGTCCATAACCTATGATGTATTGCAATATTGCGTAGTACATCTACCCATGCCAATCGACCAAGAGAAAAGCAACGTCAAATCCTACCATTCCTTTTCTCCAACCACGGTAACTAAGCTATAGACCACAACTTTGAGGTAAATACGACAAACTTCCTTTTTTGATCTTTGGTGAAGTTGTTAACCCATAAAAAGATCATATTCTTTGCTCTATAAAGTGTCTAATTTGGGTCAACCAACCTATATTCAAAATGGACCTTATTTCTTTACAACTAAATATTTATAAGATAGCAACAATTTTGGCAGCTCATTGCATTTCTGAGTTCTCATCCTTACAAATAAAGAACAAAGTGTTTCATACTTCTACTTTTAATATAATTTATGCTCAATCTCAGGTCACCACCAAACCAAATTGCTTTAGCTAATGATCAATCTAATGATACGTGATCAACCTCCTCAATCCTAATGTTGCAGATCATACAAGTTGCATCGCAAGGTTGTATCCTTTTAGTAAGCTCGTATTTGCAAGGTAGTCTTGCACAATTTGCAAAAAAAAAAAAAAAATAGAACACTTTTGAAAAGTAAAGTATTATTTTTTAAAAGGTCTTTTATATACTTTAAAGTTTTCATATACGATGATGCCATTATAATGTCATTGTTTTCATGTGTCACAATATTATAATTCCACGTGTTCCAAATTTAGTAAGCATAAGTGGTAAGTTGAAAATAGATTCAAAGTTATCTTAACGTACGCCCTTGGTTTCAAACGTTGGTGGTTAATGTTGTGATATATACACATATATTTTGGAATCACAAATGTATTATTGGATTAGAAAAACCAAATGGAAACCATCTTTATTACTTTGAGTTGAAATCCAAAGCAAAAAAGAGTAAAATCTGATTTACCGATTGATTATAATAGATGGGATCTTAAATATTATTGTTTTCATACATTTGAACGGGATAAACAAAAGGTAAACTACATCAACAGTCACTCAACTTTGATAAAATAACAAAACAATCACTAAACTTTCAACTCAGTCTCTAAACTTTAGAAAAATAACAAGCCATTCACTAACGTTATCGAAAAGTGACAAATCAATCACCCGAGCCAATTTTTTGTTATAGTCTTAATAGGACAACTGACGTGGCCTGTTAACTAGCCACATTGGACATGTCCATATCAGATTTAAGAAGGAGAAGAGAAGAAATGGAGAAAGGATGAGGAGTGAAAAACCAAGTAAAACCCTTCAATCCCCAATGCTCAGATTCTTCACTTATTCATATTTTTTCTTTGGTTTTTGAGCATCGCCATACAAATCCATAGATACCTCCCATCAACCCCAAAATTTACAAAATTAAGAAATAAGGAGGATTAATTTATCGAAACCATGAAGAGATACCACAATTATCTCCAACCCAACCCAGACCTCTCTGCTTTCTGCAGTAGTCCTTTATCTAGAAAGGCCAAGGCTTGGGAGGAAGAAGCCGCCCAACAAGACTATGGGATGGATGAGCTTTTGGCGGTTTTGGGTTACAAGGTCAAAACTTCAGACATGGCTAAAGTGGCTTAAAAGCTTGACCAGTTGGAAGAGGTTATGTGTAATATTCAAGATGATGGGATTTCTCATATTGCTTCTGAAACTGTTTATTGTAATCATTTTGACCTGTCGACTTGGCTCGTGCACGCTTTCTAAACTTAACTCTCCCTTTACTTTTGATCCTTTTGGAAATGTTGGGATGACAATGACGATGTTGGATGATTTGTTTCTTGGCCCAGCTAAATCCTTAACTTTGACGACATTGGATTTCGACGACATCAATTGAAACTATAAAAAAACTGGTCAACAAATCTTTTGAGGAAGTTTCCTGCTCCAATTACGATCTATGAGTTGAGTTTCGTCCTTTGTATGATCTGTATCACATCCCAAAATTAGGCCTAGAAGAAATAGGAATTAAATTTAGATTTTTATTTCTTTAAAGCATATGGTAAGCGAATTTAGAATGCCTTAAAAATAATTTTGATAAGGAAATTGACAAGAATGAGCATGTTGGTTCAGCGGTAAAGTTTTAGCTTACCCATAGGTCCTAAGTTTAAAACCCTTTGTGCACATTTCAGCTAAGATATTTTATTTTCTCATTTTTACACCAGAAAAGTACCGAATTTTCAAACTAGCCCAGTCCAAAAAACTATTTTTTAATGTAGTCCTTAATTTAAATCAACCCTAATTTTAAAATAATTCCTAAACTATTTCAATCAAGGAAAGAAAGTTTTATAAATAACTCATCTTTTCAAACCCTAGAATTTTTAATTAGAATTTTTCATGAGAAAAAAAACTCCCAAAACTCTTCCTTTTCTCCTCCATTGCCAAACCAATTTTCAATCGAAGATTTTAAAGATTTTCAAAATCGTCCCTCTCCTCCCGATAGATCGTCGATATCCTCTTCCAGAATAAGGTTTTTATGTTTTCAAAACTGGTGTGGGATCTAAACTTAAATCATTGTGTATGACTAATTGAAGTTTTAGAATGAAAGTAATCTGTATAGGCAAACCCCCATAGGCGAACCCCATATGCGAACCCATGTGCAGAACCCTATAGGGTTCAGTATGTGATCCATAGACATATTTATGAGAACCCTAGAAGGAATATACATGTGAACCCTAACTATTAAATTTGCAAACATATGTGTTTATATATGCGAACCGTACATGTTTATATATGCGAACCAAAAATGTTTATGATGCGAACCCTATATATGTGTATATGCGAACCTTGCATGGTTGTCTGTGCGAACTCTATCTATATGTGTGTGTGTGTATGCAAACCTTATACATGTTATTACTCAAAGCCTATATATGTTTACATGCGGACCCTTCATATTGTAGTATGCGAACCCTAACTGTTCCATTATGCCAACCTTACATGTTTATTATGTGAACCCCATACTTGTGTATATGTAAACCCTATATGTGTATATGCAAACCATATGTGTGAACCCCTAGGTGCGAACTCATATGTGCAGACCTTGTAGGTGCGAACCCTACTTGTGACCCTGAATGTATTTGTTAGTCGAACTAGGCCTATTAAATTCACATGAATATATTGTATATGTGAAACTGTTTTTAGTGCGCATAAATTAACTATATATGTGAAATTGGTGTGAATGAATGCATGAATACATGTCATTGAATGATAGTATGAAATATTAAATGTAGCATCGATTGATGATAATTAGCATAATATGATAAAGTATATGTGAAAATTACCTGAAATTGGGTATGGAGGACAGAGGAGTTCCACAGGAGAAAGTGGAAAACTAAGTTCACACCAAAAGTCGAACTGGGCCTATTAAATTCACATGAATATATTGTATATGTGAAATTGTTTTTAGTGAGCATAAATTAACTATATATGTGAAATTGGTGTGAATGAATGCGTGAATACATGTCATTAAATGATAGTATGAAATATTAAATGTAGCATCGATTGATGATAATTAGCATAATATGATAAAGTATATGTGAAAATTACATGAAATTGGGTATGGAGGACAGAGGAGTTCCACAGGAGAAAGTCTACACCGAAAGTCAGGAAGTAGGCGGTAATGTCATCAAGATCGAATAAACCGGGATGATATTTTAAAAAGTCATCAAAACCGAACAATTAGGATGGTAAGTTATTATAGTAAAAGTCATCGTTACAGATGACAAGCAAACAATCATCTTCACCAGGAAATTCGAGATGGTTAGTTATTTATATGTGTTTTGGAGTGTCAAGTAATGCTCAAGAGCGAATAGGATGGACATGTGGGAAATTTAAAATTATAATTGCATTGCATCATGAGTATAACCTGTACGTGCGTGGATTTACCGAACGATTCTTATGTCATACTTAAATTGCTATGTCCAATACTTTATTGTTTGTACGATTATTTATGATGATTTATAAATTAGACTTACATTAAGCTGTTATAAGCTCACTCCCCTTTTTTTCTTACCTCTTAGGTAACCTTGAAAACTAGGACACGGAACTAGCATATCATTTTTACTTATTATTATTCCTATTAAAGCTCCCTTACTCGTTTATTTTTGGGTTGTAATTATTAATTGTTTCTTACGTTTATATCTCAAGTTTGAGATTGTTTAGCTTATTTATGATTAAAACATGATACTTATTAATACTCTGATAATTGCATGCTATTTGGTTTAAAAAACTAATATTTTTATTAAATATTTTTCCGCTGTTTCTCAAGAGACTCAAAGTCTTGATAAATCTTTTCTTAAAAATCTAAATCCGATTTCAAATCTTCACATCAGTATTACTGTAATTAAATTACTAAGTAAAGCCGATTTAATGAATGAATGTTTTTCCTAAAAATAAAAAAAAGTGATTTCCATACAATTCAACACCAGCAAAAGAATAACTTTACAGGATCATTTCGATGATCAAATGTAACACTTTCGACTTAACCGAAACTCCTAGGCCGAGTTGAGGGTGTTACAAGATAGGTTTCCAGAGTAGCACACCAAAATCAAAGTGGGTATCTCCATTTCTTCTCTTATTATTCTTTTTCTTCTTCCCTTCTGCTTCTTCTTCTTCTAGCAACTAGGGTTCTTAAATTGGGTTTCCACCATAGCTAGTTAACGTCCAACGTGACTAGTTAATGGGCCACCTTAGCTCTCTATTACGTTTGTAACAGAAAATGTCTGTTAGTGACTGTTTTATTATTTTAATCAAAGTTGAGTGATTGAGTTGTAACATTTCAATACTTTTCAAAGTTTAGTGATTGAAATTTTATTTTAATCAAAGTTAAGTGACTTCCAGTGTACTTTACCCATAAACAAAAACTATTATTGGTAAAACTTTGAAAGGCTAAGTCAATGTCCTTCACCGCTGGTGTAAGAGTATGCCCAAAGACCAATCATGAGATGGTTGTAATAACATACTTAATTTACCATGTTTATTAATATAAAGCGTTGTCATTATTATTTCAGTTTTTCTTTCTGTGTGTATAAATAAACTGTTTTATAATAATGTCCTAAGAATAATATGATTATTCTTAAAAGATCCTTAGTCGAGTATTATTGTTGACTAGGACAACAATAATGCATTAAGACTAACATGTAGTTGATTGATGATAAAGAGTTGTCATTGATGTGGATTGTCAAAATCAATGCATGAATATGTGTGTTAGAGAACAACATATTGGATTGACCCGTTATGAGTATGTTTATTGGATTATTATGTAATTGTCACAACATTACTCATAGTGATTAATATGTATATGATCCTCGGACTTGAGATAATTATTATCTCAACATCGTGAGTTGTATATTTTGATACGATCAAACGCGTACATCGTAATTGGTTGTTCTATAAAGACGATGTTGGATATACCACAATCTATGTAGAGGATATGGTTGATCAATATAGGATAAGTCCTCCTACATAATGGGAGTAATATCTTAGGCCACTTGATTGAGTGAGACTAGAAATGCATGGCCATGCTCAAATAAGTTGACATGAGATGTCATACTAATTTTTATATCATAGTCTACTCAAGATATCAAGAAACATGGGATGGACTATACAAGTGTGACTATTCCATGACTTGTGTCCATTCCGAGATAAAGGACTTAAGGATTAATGTATGAAAGGTTAATCACAAAAAGTTATGTGGAATCATGACTTCTTGTAACTTAGGTAGCAATGATGCATTGCTAGATGCCCTCATTGTTTGTGACATTAGAATCGTTCTATTATTACCGCTAACGTTGCAAGAACCTACAGGTCACACCCTATGGTTTAAAATGAACTAATAAAATATAATTGGTATTGTTTTTAGTTGTCACATGAATTAAATTAATTAAAGAATTAATTTAATTGGGCAATCAAATATTGAACATATTATATGTACAAGGATGTTGTACACATAATGACAACATAATTCTATTAATATATGAATTTGATTCATATATAAATTTAAATAAATATAGTTTACAGAAATCCTTATTATAATTAATGTAATTATAATTTTCTGATATAATTAATGTAATTATAATTTTCTGTTAAAAACTTTATTGTATTTATTTAATCTTATGATACATTCAAGAGATACCAATTATAAAAGGGTATTAAAAGGATACCTAATAATGGGCCCAATGAAAAGATACCCATTATAAAAGGCCCAATTAAAAGGATACCCAATATAAAAGGTATTTAAAAGAGGCAAAGCTTATGGAAAACCCTAAGAGATTGCTTGTTAGGTCTAGCGGTAGTCAAGCAAATAAACCTCAAAATAGTTTTGGAGATTTCTTCCGCTTCATAGTCAAACCGGGTGGATCACGTAGAGGCCGACATCGGAAAAGGTTGTGGCTTGATTCGACAATGAGATCAAAACTCTTGTTGCCAAGGCGTCATTGTCTACTCTCAGTGAAAGTTTTGGTAATTTCAAACATTTATTTCACCCCGATTCGTTCCTCACACATGGATCCATGGTTTGGATCACGGATCTAATTTTATTCTCAACTGCGCCATGGGGTATCGGCGTTCCAACAGCTGGATCCCAAATGTAGGAACTCAGAAAGTTGAAGAGAGGAAGGTGAACCTGAAGCATTAACAAGGTGATTATAATGTTGTTGTGTAGGTTTGGCTCGACCTTTGAGCAGTGTAACAAGTCGACTTCCAACTGATTTAAAAGCGTTAGTGAAGCCATTTTTAATCTGGAAAAGGAGTGATGTCTTTATTGCTTTAAGCTCTTTCACCAACTCTTCAACACCAATTCCCCCACATCTATTGCCATTTTCACTTTTTGCCTCTGCTTCATCACCATCATCATCATCCCTTCGAAAGTTTAACTCCTCAACTTCAGATTGCCAAATAATGACGGGGATGTGAGGCTGAAGATGACTGAAAACGGGATGTCTTGGGTTTAAAAATAGTTTTTTTAACTTCAATTATAAAATAACATGGAAATTATTTGGAAAATTTTAATCGTTAAAAAATTCATGTCATTAAGTTAACCGCCTTTATCAGCCAATTATTAGTATTTTAACGGTTTTGGATTAGAAAAAACTACAAGTTGAGTGACCATTTTGTATGTTTTTAAAATTGAGTGAGCTACAAAGAAATTTTCTAATAGTCCAGCTACCATTTATGTAATTTATTTATTTATTTTAAATCGAAAAGCGAAAACCGACTGCTGCTCTATAACCTCGCTCCAAACATATCACTGGTGAGGCGAGAAGTGAGAACTTTGCAAGAGAGAAAAAATTTAAAATTCTCCAAAAATGAATAAAGGTTCATCATCAATGGCGAAAGATCAGTCTATCTCAGTTTCAGAAGCAGTACACAAGATTCAACTCCATCTCCTTGATGGAATACGAGACGAGAAACAACTAATCTCCTCTGGTTCCTTAATTTCTCGAAGCGACTATGATGATGTCGTAACCGAGAGGTCGATTTCCAACACTTGCGGTTACCCTCTCTGCCAAAACCCTTTATCTTCCGAACCCCGTCGAAGAGGCCGTTATCGAATCTCTTTGAAAGAGCACCGAGTTTACGATTTACAAGAAACCAGCTGCTTTTGCTCCGCCGATTGCCTGATTAATAGCCGAGCTTTCGCTGGGAGTTTACAAGAAGAGAGGTGTTCCGTTTTGAATCATGCGAAACTTAATGCGATTTTGAGTTTGTTTGATGACGTGGATTTGAACGATGAGGATTTGGGGAAGAATGGGGATTTAGGGTTTTCGAATTTGGAGATTAAAGAAAATGAGGAAATAAAAGTTGGGGAAGTTTTTTCGGTGGGTCCTTCCAATGCTATTGAAGGCTATGTTCCACAAAGAGAATTGGTTTCTAAGCCTTCATCTTCTAAGAACAGCAAAAATGGAGGTTAGATTTCCCCCAATTATTTGTAGAGAAACTTGGTTTTGTGTAGTTTAACTAATGCTTTTTTTTATTTGCAGTGTTTGATTCTAGCAGTTCCAAGCTGGGTGATATCAAAGGAGATTATTTTGTAAATAATGAGATAGATTTTACTAGTGCCGTAATTATGAACAATGAATATACCACTTCTAAGAATTCCGGTAGTCTTAGACAGAGTCAAAGAACGAAGCCGAGTAGTATGAAAGATGTGATTAATGAGATGGACTTTACTAGTGAAATAATCATGAATGATGAATATACTGTTTCCAAGACACCCCCGGGGTCAAGACAGGGTTCTTCTGGTTCGAAATTGAAAAAAACAGAAGGGAAAGGAGTTTGTAAAGACTTCGAAGAAAAATGTATGAGATCAGAATCCTCCTCTGCTTTGACGAAAGAGGATTCTGGCATTGTAGAAATGCCTTCAACTGAATGTGTCAATCAGAGTGGTTTGGATACAATTAATGCTGAAGCAGAGAAGGAAACCCATTCTGACAAGGCCGTGGCATCAAGTGGGGTTGTGCTTAAATCCTCTCTTAAATCTGCTGGAGCAAAGAAACTTAATCGCTCAGTTACTTGGGCTGATAAAAAAAATGTTGATAGTGCTCGGAAAGGGAGTCTTTGTGAAGTTAAAGAAATGGATGCACAGAAAGGAGATTCTGAAAATCTTGGCAGAGCAGAAGATGGTGATGATGATGATAATATGTTACGATTTGCATCCGCAGAAGCTTGTGCTATGGCTTTGAGCAAGGCAGCGGCAGCTGTGGCATCTGGAGATTCTGATGTCAATGATGCTGGTATGTTTTTTTTTTTGTGTGTGTGTGTGCGCGCATTCATTGAATTATACGTGGATTCAGAGTTTTAATGATGTATGCAGAAGCCTAAGTTTGTTCATGACCCTATTTTATGTACAGTTTCTGAAGCTGGACTGATCATATTGCCACATCCACTTGAGGCGGACAAGGAGGAGAAAGTGGAGAATATTGATACACTTGAAGCAGAACCTGAACCAGAAGAAGGCCCTGTAAAGTGGCCAACAAAACCTGGGATTCCACGCTCTGATTTTTTTGACCCAGAGGACTCGTGGTTTGATGCTCCCCCTGAGGGTTTCAGTTTAATTGTAAGTCTTATAGATGGACAAGAGTGCCATATGATTTCTGCATTTTCTACTTTTGTTGATTGCTTCTCCTATCCTTTTTTATGTCCATCAGCTGTCAACTTTTGCAACAATGTGGAATGCGCTTTTTGAATGGATAACATCATCTTCTTTGGCTTATATATATGGGAGAGATGAAACTTTCCATGAAGAGTACCTCTCAGTTAATGGGAGGGAGTATCCGCAGAAGATTGTCTTACAAGATGGTCGTTCTTCTGAAATTAAAGAAACTCTTGCTGGTTGTATTTCTCGTGCTTTACCTGCTATTGTTACTGCTCTCAGACTGCCTATACCGATATCTACTTTGGAGCAGGGAATGGTACTAATTCTGAACCAATAATTGTGAAATGGTTAATCATATTGAGAAGTTTTATGATAATTCTGTTTAGGACCTTGAGGATGCTGAACTGTTTTATTTCGAAGTTTCATTGTAGTTGTAAAGCCAATTTTCTGTCTGTAACTTATTGCTTATGCTTATTCATAAAAGCTCTTGTTACCAAAAGATTCTTTGCATTCCCATAGTCTTGAGTTTGCTTGTGAATGTTCTTTAAATGTACTTCTATACAGGGCCGCCTGCTAGATACAATGTCTTTTGTGGAAGCACTTCCAGCATTCAGAATGAAACAGTGGCAAGTAATTGTTCTTCTATTAATTGACGCCCTTTCAGTTTGTAGAATACCAGCCCTCACTCCACACATGACTAATGGGAGGATGCTTCTTCACAAGGTGAGGTGTTGGGATTGTAAATGCAGCCTATTGATATTTTTCGGTGTAAAATTATATGTGTAATTCTTGAAAATTTCAGTCTTCTGTTTGCTAAAGCTTAATTTTGTGCTATGTGGCAACACATGAGAAGCAGATTCCAATTACCAGGAGACTTAAAAAGATGGAATCCTTCTTTTGATTTATAATCTTTGTTTACTGTGGTAATCTGTTTTTGGGCTGTTTAGCATCTCCAGCCAGTTGTTTTGCATTTGTATCTGGCATGGTTCACTTTGCTAATTGATTGCGAATTTATCAACTAGAAATATTTGTGACTTCCCTTTTTTTACTTTATATATATATTGCTGGAAAATGGTCTTCTCTTATATTGTGTCTCCTTCGATGCTTTGTTCAATAGATTTAACTAACTGCTGTTGCTGAACATGTTGAAGAGATCACCGAGTCAATACTTTGTAAAGCATAAAAAATTGAGTTGATTGGTTCTTTTCCCTAGCTAGATACAGTTTTTAGATTTAATTCCATAAATTTGGTGGTAAAAGCTTCATTTTTGTGATTCTCACTCGGCTATCTTTGTTGGTTGCATAGGTGCTGGATGGTGCCCAGATAAGTATGGAAGAATATGAGGTTATGAAGGATCTAATAATACCACTTGGCCGAGCACCTCACTTCTCTGCACAGAGTGGAGCTTGACGTAGGGTCAAAGTCATTCCTCCTCAATTCTTGCTGATGGTATTTTGGATAACAGACATAGTCGTTATTTTCTTTTCCTGGAAGTTATCTGAAATTATTTCAGCAAACACCCATTTTTTGGGCACAAGAATTTATATTCTCAAATGATACCGGTGCAGTGGTGTGATTTGTAGTCATTGTGGAAATTCTGTTTCCTTATGATTAGTATCTACTGAGAAGTTGCAAAATCTGATGATCGCCAATGGAATCATCACAAAGGTGCACATGTACATCCCAAAACAGGAATCAGTTTCATTTGCCAATGTGGAGTGGAATAATACATAATGCTTGCTTGTTTAAGGACTGAATTATATAGTATTTTATTTTAATTTTAATGGGTTTGGTTATGAGTTTTTAAAATATATTTAGATGATTTAGTTATTTGTTATTAATTATTATAACTTATTTTTCTAGGTTTTGCTTGGAGTGAAGGAACTATATGTGCTAACAAATTCGGCTGCATTGTTGATTACGGAGTTGATTGTTCAAATTTAATCGAATTTCGATGCTTGTAAAGTGAAAGGTATTTCTTGTTCAAAAACAAAAACTGAATTGCAAATGCAGGTACAGTTAAAGCCGCAGTTTATAGATGTTTGTTGAGGATGTTGTGTATGGTTTAGATGTATCAAGTTACCCATGGTGACGGCCATGGGTGATATTATGACTACTTTTATTGAAATAAACTATTTTGGACTTAAAAGAGATTATTAAACTACTGCTTTTAATAACCTTGATGAAATATATACTTAAATGTTTCAAGTATCTTTTCATATTTTCTGAAACATCAATGTCAAATAATTGTAAATTGAGAATAAGGTTTGAAATATCATTTTTTATTTTCCTTTCTTTAATCCAAATGGCATTATATTTCATTTATATTGACCAAATGTACTGTGAATGGAGTCTTATATGTTTCATTTTTTATGATCCCTATTTGCTAAAATCTTGATTTTATATCAAATTTTGGAAAAAAATATATATATATTAACATCACAAAGTTACGAAATCTCTTTTCTTTGGGTTTAGGTATTCTATACATTTTAAAGTTTTGTTTAAGCGTTTATACTTAATTACTAATTTTGGTGTCCCTCTATCAAATTCTACATTTTTTATTATATAAAAATGCTGAAAATTTCCAAAAAGAACTCTCTTTGTTCTATATATTTAATTTATTTTCACATGATCTTTAAAATTCTGATATCCTTTCATTAAGTTTTAAAATATAAATAAATTTCTCGTTTTATTTTACGCTTACAATATAAATTTACATATATATTTTATATGATATAAATTAGAGTTAAATTATTACAAAATTTATAATTTTTTCAAAGGCTATGTGAATTTTTTATTTCCATAAGTGCACCTCGATGTATGAAGAAGTACATTTAGATCTTGATACCTATAGTTAAGGTCTTGCTTGGCATCAATTAGGCTCTCCAAGTACTCGAATCAATGTTTTTTTTATTTTATTTTTTTCACTTAACTTTGAAATACATGAATGTCAAAGTCATGTTAAAGATATTGATTTAGACGTTTTATTAACAGTAGGCCTAACAAATCTAATTTAATTTAAAGGTATCTCGAGATTTATGAATATTGAGGTCCCACCCTATAAATATTTATCTTCTCTTCTTTTAGTTTTTACATAAAAACTTATACACTAAATATGCATTTAGTTCAAGAAATGTAATATTTTTTGTTATAATGTGAGATATCTGTTGGAAACTGTAAATAAAATCGTTCGCACTGATAGGAAATTATATTAAGTGTAAATAAATAAAATAATCACTGTGTCGTGGAAAAATTATTGTCTTAGAAGCGTTTTCACCCTGATTGGTGTAATCGGAAATAGACGTTGCCCCCAAGATTAACACAGTACTTCCAAATTAGTACACCTGAATGAGGAAGATGGAACTCAAAAGGATTACTCTTTTTGTAAAAGGCGAGAAATAAACTGGAAGAAACTCGGGTAAACCACACTAGGTTTCATTCCTAGGAAAGATTGGAGGATTACAAACGGTCCCGCTTAAAACCTAATCTCCTAAACAGAATATTGCACTAATGTAATTTAGTACAACACCAGAATTTTTAGAGAGCAAGAACAAAATAGAAAAGAAAGAACTGAGTTTTCTTGTTTTTATGTGTTGTGAAAAATAAATAGAATAGCCTACTATTGGTATTGCTTTCAGAATGGGTAAAATGGTAAAATAGCAGTTGTTACTTTCCATAAATAGTAGAGGATTTTTCTCAACAGAAAATATTTTGCAATAGCCATTTTTCTTAACCGAAAAATATTCTACAACAGAAAATATTTTGCAATAGTCATTTTTCTTAACCGAAAAATATTCTACAACAGAAAATATTTTGAAAAAAAATATTTCTGATTTTGTATTACCAATATTCCCCCACTAATGCAAAAGAATTGGAAAATTTTGTAAACATGAGAAAAGGTAAAACATGAGAAGAGCAATAGCGAAATTAGTCACTTAAGCACTAGTATCTTGTGGATTTTGAACTAGTACGCAATGACATGAGTGATTCTTCTCTTTAAAAAGTGAACGAATCTTAAACTTGTTAAGGTAGGGGTAACTAATGACACACAACTAATCTCAGGTCCAATTGAGTTCTACGGTAGCCCAACAATTTAGCCAATATACCTCAAGATGTTGGTAAGTGTTCTAAAAAAATGGTGCAACATCTTTGATAGAAGGTGGCTAATCCTTCACACTTACGTAGGTGATTTCATCAAGTCTATCTCAGTATAGACCACCCGAATAATGGCCATGAAATCATTAAAAGCATTTAATAAGCCCAACCTCTCAGTTTTAAAATTCAGTGAATTCATCAAGTCTGTATCAATAAAACCACCCGAACTATGGGATATGAATTCAGTAAGAGTAAGAAACTCAATCTCACATGTCGGAGAATTCATCAAGTTTGTTTCACTAGGACCATCGAAACTCTAGACTATGAACTCATTAAGAGCAATGAGTTTATCCTTATGCATGTACATTATGTGCCGTAGGAAAGGTAAAGATGTACACTATGAGTCTTTCCATGGTTTCGTTTGACCAAATTGAACTTAGAAGACTGAGTTGGGTATCCACCATGAATTTCTCAACTAGTAGGCTTAAGACCCATCCCCCTCGACGAATCAAGAACTATTTTCCTACATAGCCCTTTGGTTAGTGGATCAGCTAAGTTCCTCTTAGATTTTATGTACTCTGTGATAAGTACTCCATTCTTTATTAAGCGTCTCACACATTCATGTATTATTCGTATATGCCTTTTCTTTCCATTGTAAGCCTAATTTTGAGCAACACAAATGGCGGCTTGTGAATCGCATAATAAGCAAGCAAATTCCTGAGCCACTTGGCCTTTTACCCAACACAACCAAGAGTTATAAACTATGATTCCATCGTGGAGTGAGCAATACATGTCTATTTAACAGACTTCCAAAAAAATAGTTGTTTTATCCAAAATAAAAACATACCCACTTACAAAGCTAACTTCATCAGTTACCCAGTTTGCATCACAATATCTTTCTAGGATTACAGGGTATCTGACAAATTTCAACTTCTAAGTTATTATACTTTAATTTCACTCAAAACCATTTGGGGAACGTTTAACCTTGATAGCATAGTAACTTGTGAATCATGACACTTTCCCTCACTTACTATGTCGATGCCCTCATTGACATCAAGCCACCTTTTAGTAGCCTTGTTGCGTCGAGTTGACATTTCAGTCTCAAGTCCATCTTGGGCTTTCAAAGCCTAAAGTTATGATTCATTCAATGTGCATCAAACATAGACCTGAATTTGGTCTCATCTCAATCATTGGTGTAGTCTTATCTATGCCTATTCCACCACCGAACACTTGAACTCAATACCACAACATATAATCATCAAGTTACAACCTTGAGGAACCCTTAATGGTATGAACCTTTGTCAATTGAATATTTCCATGCCTTTGATACTTAAAAATGAATAAATCTGGATGTGGCACCAACCACACTCTTGCAACATCCCCCTAGATGCGTCTCTCTAGACGTGGTTTATGTGAACTGCCCATTGCGGCCCCAACACTAAAGTTCTCAAGATGAGATATTTAGACACATTGGTCTTCCTCAACTTAGGCCCTCTTGGTCCCTCAATGGTTACCCCATTGGATGTGGCCATCATGGCCAACCGTAACACATGCAACACCATTGAACTAGGTCAATCTCAATATTAATTTTGGACTTTAATGCTCATTCACGCAAACTCTATCACGTCGCTTCTTTCTTTGCACAATATCATAGGTTGCCTGGACAAGGCATCCCCCATTTGTTCTCTTGTTCAAGCTCTTGGACTCGATAATCCTCCAATTTGCTTTGGTTAAAAATTTGTGATGCTTGGACTAGCTCCACAAATTTCATGTATTAGTAGTTTATCATGGATAAAGGCTCGTAAGCCTTATCCCAAACACAATGATCTAACAATCTGCTCATGGTCCTTCGACTAACTCAATCTCAAAGGTCCTCCAACCAACTCAAACTCAAGCTTACTAGGCCTTCCAAGCCCATCTTGACCGCAATGGCCTACTGACCAATACAGATGGAGCTTGCAACCGCTCCAATACTACTTAGGCACACTCTTGCACTACCCAGGTGTTTTCAAATTGATTGCCTCAATATCACATCAACATATTTATAAATCCAATTTTCCCCTCATTGTTTATTTTTATATCTCTTCTGAGATTCGAACCCTAAGACCCTTTAGGATTTCACAATACCTAAAGTTTACAATCAAGTCTCATAGGTTCAACTCTGAACTTGGAATGGGCAAGTTAGAGTTAAACCATTCGAGATTTGAATCAACAAATCCAAACCCACATTCTAGCACTTTAAAGCCCCCCCACTCAGGTCACAAGCTCGCGTTACCAAGCTCGACTTCTAAATTGCATGTAGGAGTCTTTATTGGTTCTAGTAGCAGGAAACGAAAATGATTCTCATGTTTAAACAATAGCAAAGAAATTGCTTCTAAATTGTTGGAAACACACTACTGCAAACAAAATTATTAGCATTGACATGAAACCAAACTAAGTGTAAATAAATAAAGCAATCATTGTGCCGTGGAAGAACCACTGGCTTAGAAGCAATTTTGCCCTGATTGGTGTAATCGGAAATGGATGTCGCCCCCAATGTTAACAGAGTACTACCAAATTCGTACACCCCAATAAGAAAGATGGAACTCAAAAGGATTGCTTTTCTCGTAAAAGTCGAAAAACAAATTGGAAGAAACTCGGGTAAACCACACTAGGTTTAATTCCCAGGAAAGATTGGAGGGGTCACAGATAGTCCCGCTTAAAACCCGATCTCCTAGACAGAATATTGCACTAATGTAATTTAGTAAAACACAGGATTTTTAGAGAGCAAGAACGAAAGAGAAAAGAGAAAATTGAGTTTTCTTGTTTTTCTGTGTTGTGAAAAATGAGTAGAATAACCTACTATTTATATTGTTTTCAGAAAGGGCAAAATAGTAAAATAGGAGTGTAGTTTCCAAAAATAGTAGAAGATTTTCCTCAACAAAAATATTTTGCAACAGTTAGAGGATTTTCCTCAATCGAAAATATTCTACAACAAAAAATATTTTGAAAAAGTATTTCAAATTTTGCATTACCAACAATTTCGACATGATTCTCACATTTGTATCTCAAACATAACATTGAGTTAGTAATCTTAGATTCCCAACAACGTCAAAATTTTAGAATATAGAGCATAATCTCAATATCACTTCTTAAATAATAATACGTTCCCTTGCAATATGATATTTTTAACAATTTTATTCCATGTGTATGAAATAATAATAACTAACAAATCAAATTCTTCTGATCTTTAACATTTTCTTGAAGCAGCATTTCAACTATATTTATTATTATATGTTAGGAAAATTAATATTAGTCTATTATATTAATTTTGTCTATTACATTTTACCCGCAACAGCAGTACTTTAAAATAATTTACTTTTTTTTTTAAATATCATATTGATCAAAATTTCCCTTAAACCATAACAAATATCATGTTCTAAAAATAAAAATTTATTTTTCTTATTTATTTTTATTGTGAATTTAATTAGAAGAGAAGTCTTTATTGCTCTTCCTCAATTCTAATTTATTTATTTCAGAAAAGAAATAAAATGAACTTACTAGAGAAATGCATTAATTTATCAATAAATTAAAATATCATAAGCTTCAACCTTTGTGTAGTAAACAACAACAACAACAACAACAAAAATCTAAGTGGAAGATTTAGTAAAATGCATTTTTAAGTCAATTTAACATCCCTCAACCAAATAACAAAATTTTATCTTCCAATTAAATGAACCAAATAAAATAATATGTTAAATAATCTTATATTTTGATGATCCTATTACTAAAAAATATCCCTGAATTAAAATAAGTTTATTAAGGTTATAAGATAAACACGTTTATTGAAATTAACTTTATTTTTTGAATAACAAGATCATATATACCAATATGCTATTCTAGCTTACTTTTGTGGATGAGAATTTTGATATTAAAAAATGAATCCTCTTTATATTTTTAAAATTTTATCTTTTCACTAAATTCAATATTAAAAAATACGAATCTTTTAAGAAGAATAATATTTTATTCAAGTTGATAGCCGGAAAAATAATATGTGATTTTAATTGGCCACTCTTTCAATTTAATCAAATAATTCAATTATTATTGAAATTTATATGAGGGTTTTAACTATAAGGTATGGTGTGGTGGTTGTTTACATCATCCCCTTAACCATGTAGTTAGGAGGTTGATCTCCGCTTATGGAAATGAAACATCTTTCTTAGTCAACCGTTTACTTTTTCGAAAAGCACCCATGACAAAAAAAATTATATGAGGGTTTTCTGTTAGCTAAATTAAGGTGGGCTAAATTGTTCAAATATGTCAAAATTTTTTAATTGGCCAAATGGACCTTTTTTTAAAAAAAAATTTAAGGAAATAGGCCAATTTTGGAGGGAGAGTGTGTGAAAACACGTTCAACTAGGCATGCTTTCCCACTCTCTCCTTGGCCACAAATTTTTTAAAGGTTTTTTAAGGTTAGGGTTTTTTGTTTAGGGTTTTGAGGGTGAAACTGTGAAAGTTTGTATGTAGATTTGAGGGGTTAGGGATGCGATAATGCGTCTTAGAACAAATACATTTCATATGGCATGTCGGGATAGGACCATTACCTCAGAAACTCATTCTATTCGTGCAATGCAATGCTTCGATGTCTTGCAGTGCCGACAGAATATTTTGCCTACAATCGAATTGCCACATCACTCAATCCGATTCGTGCATCTCCATCATCGCGTAAACTATCAATGGCACATTTACAATCCCACATACTCTGAATGGCCAAAAATTAGGGCGGGACGCATTCTATGATATCCGGATCGACGTATGGAATCCATTCAAATTGTAGTGCGCAATTATCAATTTTGTTATATACAAAACTTTAATTTATTACAGGTTTAAAAAATTCAATAACTAACCTCGGCTTCCGAGCGTTGATCTAACAACAATCAGATATCTTCGAGCTGCTCCAGTAGTCCCACATAACTCAGCCCATGTTTCCACCTACTCAAACAATTTGTTAATTCAAACATATAATAAATAAACTACATTTAATTCAAACATATAATAAATAAACTACATTTACTATGGTAACTATATATTATTATCAAATTAATTTTACCTTGTCACCAATGGAAACGTATAAGGGTCGTCCACTCGGGGACGTAAAAATGGTAGCCGCCGCGACACCTATGACTGCAACAGGAGCAGACAACCGCCGATAGGCATCTTATTCTGTTCTGTCACTCCACACAACTCCTTGTACAACGTGGCCAACACGACTGATCTCTAACTCAATCGACCACATTCTTTGAAGTCGACTAGGTATAGTAACTACCTTATGTGTACCAAATTTCAAGATTTGTCGGGCATTAGAATGCCCTTGGTTAACCTCAGGATGAATGTTCAGGCGTTTTATTCTTTGACGACGTCAATTGTTTTCAGAGGAAGTCTTTGAAATTATCTTGCAACCATCTTATCTTTATCCGGCCACCTTGAAACTTGTTCAACATCTTCCTTAAAAATGTCTCGCAAAGGTCCTCTTTATTGATAATGATCATTGACCCTGTAATGACTAGCCCATCCACAGGTAAACTGAGTTGTAAAGCCACGTCCTCGAGTGTGATTATACACTCATCACTTGGAAGATAAAATGTGTGTTGTAGGTCTCCATCTTTCCACCAACGCGCTGATTTACAGCCCTCGAGCATATGAGACGCATGTAAGAATCTCGCATCTTGCAACTAACCATGAATTTCACTAGGTGCGCTCTTTGATAAATTGTGTATGAACCCCTCCAAAACACGATCATCTGCCTATTTATATCAACAAAATAAACTAATTTTTAAATTTTAAAAACTTTAAAATTAACTTCATTGAAAATAATGAAATTCAAATTTTTTTCTTACCGTTACCGATTGAGTAAAGTAAATGTGCTTGTCATCGAAACAAATAAAAGAACTTGTCATTCATGAAAATTTAAACGAAATGAATAACCTATGAAATAATAAAATAAAACTATAATATTTTTATACAAATGTATTGGAAAATTTTGAAAAAATCTTAAGAAAATTGAGAGAATTGAAAGTTTAGAGAGAATAAAGAGAGTTGGATTTGAGTGAAAAGATTAAAAAATGACCTGATATTTATAAAAAATTAGAGTTATCACTGGCTGTTTAAAAATTTTACTGTTGGCGCGTTTGAATTTGTACCATTGGGGAAATAATCGTTGGAGGTGGACGTGCTTTCACACACTCTATCCAAAATTGACTTATCTCTCCCTAAATCTTAAAAAAAAAAGGGCCTATATGACCAATTAACAAAAAAAAAAAAAGGACTTTTTTTCCTATTTAGCCATTAGGGCGAGTTAGAGTTTTGGTTTTTTTGGCCTACTTAAAACAAATTAATGTTATTGAAAGCAAAAGTTTGTTGCCTTTAGAAAAAGAGTAAGAGAAATCATCCTCTATACGTTAATTACACTTTCGAAACGAAACATCTAGGCCCCTTTTTTTAAACTTTTCTTCCAATTGGATCATACAATAAAAGATAACTAAAAAACCCTCCAAATTAATTTAAAGGAGAAAAACTTGCCCTACAAAATTATTAACATGAAGAATACATATGGACATTTGAATTTGCTTCATGTGGACTTGGCTCCCTTTAGATGCTCTGAAGCTCCAGTGCGTTGGCATTTTTAGGATAAAAAAAAATTACAATTGAAATGTGGGAAAACCCAAGGTTGTTTGGGAAGCATTTTTCAGCGCGTTGAGAATGCATTTCACCTCACTAGAGGCTTAAACCAGACTAAACCTTTTGGTCCAATAAAAATTTAGTTACTCCAGTTGCCTTTTCTTTTCCTCTTTTACCCATATGATATATTTTTTCTTTTCTTTTTCATTTTAGAGTTGCTTCATTATTTCATCTTCCAATAATGTTTTATTATTCTAATATTTTTTGAATTTTTGCTTATTAAAATTTTTATTATTTTAATAAATAATTAATACAATAAATAAATTTTATAATTACATAATATAAATATTTGATGTATAATTATTATTTATTTATATATATACATAATATTATTTCAAATAAAATTAGTTTCAATAAAATTTAATTTTCATTATATTTATAATAAAATATTTTTGATATACTATTATTATTTTTAATTATTTATTAATAAAAATACTATTGCATAATTATATCCAAAGACATGCCTGGTCAATTAATGAGGATTTTCGACAATTTAAAAATATACTCAACATGTCAATCTCTTCAAGTCATTCTGATCGAGGTGAGTCGAGTTCTTCTAATAGTGAATGTGACCTTGAAATCACGATGTTAAAGGAAACCATTGCGGCTAGTTTAATGAATTCGTCTTTGTAAAGAAATTTTGTATCATAACTTAATTTCTAATATTAATGAAATTTTTTATATCTTATGTTAATATATTTTTTCTGTATTAAAAATTATACCAGTAGATACTTCAAGATTCGAGCCAAGCATAACCTTATTATTTGTGAAAATAATATTTATCATTGTTATAAAAAATAATTAAATATAATTATCATTTTATCTAATAAATAATTTAAATTGATTATATAATTAATTAAAATATTTATAATAAAATATTGAAAAATAAATTTTAATATTTTATTAAATAAATTTATAAATTTACATATTTTAATAATTTCATAAAATTAAAATAATTTTAATAATAGTGATTTTTTATTCTAACATCACTTTATAATTTCGTTTGAATTCCAAACATAAACCCTATCGCTATTTTTATTCTCATTGCTCTAGTCTCATCATTAGAGTAATTAAGTTTACCGTTATCGTTATTTTTAACCTCACCAAAAATAAATGCACCGCCTATTTAGTTATATGGGACTGCACCCTCTCTTATAAGGGTTAGCTCTCCGATGGGCGTTACAATTATAGTAAGATTGGCCCTGAATATTGCGTTAGATCATAAATTAAAAATTTTACTTGAAAACTTTAAAGTCCTGAGGTGAGTATCGAACCAAGCTTCCACAGCTTATTATAATAGTTAGTAATAATAATCAACAATAAAGATGAAAGCAAGGCACACACACTATATATATTAATGACGAAAGAAATTATGGAAAAACAATAAAGAACAAAATAATATAACAAGCTGAGCTGATTCCCTTCTACTTTTGTTTCTTCCATTTAACCAAACCCCTTAATAATTCAGCACCAAAATCAAACTACATTTTCGAGCCCCAAGGCCATGCTGACCCAAATGCCGAAACCCAACACCAGCCAGGTAGAACATACTAGTTTGAATGAACCCGATCCGTGCTCCGGCGGAGCTGGTTCCACAGCAGCAGATGGAGCCTCACTGCTCTTTGGTGACTCTACAGGAGGGTTAGTCTCAGGAATGGGTAATGTTGGTGGAGAAACCGGCGCTGTTGTCACAGCAGATGAGGGAGAAGGTGAAGGAGGTTGTTGCTGGGGTTTGTGTCTTACAGCCATGACCACGACGATGAGCTTTTGCCCTTTCTTGCAATTATCAGTGTTACCGGTGATGAAAAAGAAGGGACCCGACCGATCAAATGTAAAGAGTGAATCACCTTCTGTTAAAGACTGAATTGGGTTCTTGGTGTTGCATGAGAAGTAATCTTCTCTTGTTACCAACAGCACCGAGTCTGACCCTTTCTTGTACTTGAAAACTGCAAAATTTAAAACCAAGATAACCAAAAAGAGTACTGAATCATTTCAATTAGCAAATGTATATGGACATTAATGAGAGATAAATGGATGCTTACAGAGAGTATCATTGACTTGGAATCTATTCCTTTCAGCCCAATGATTGTAGTTCTCAGAAGGACTAACAACCCAACCATCTCTACCACCAACATAGAACTTATAACCCTGTGATGAAGTGATAAAAGACAGCATTATGACTATCAACACACTAGCAAGATACCTTTCGAACCCCATTGGAACTGCAACACTGAAACAACAAAAACAACCCAAAGCCCCAAGAACCAAAAACAGCTCTATATGAGAGAATCGAAGTACATTGAAGTGGGGGTTTGGAAGGGGCGATATATAAAGAGGAAGGAGGACGAAGTTACCGTTGTAAAGCATGCAAAGCACAGCAAAGCGTGACACTAAACGGCGATTGGCAATGGTTTTGGCAGGATATATGATTAATTTGAGTAGGTCTTAATGAATTAGCAGAGGCGTTTCTTTGGGTATCTTTTATTTCTTAGCTATTTGAGCTCTTACACGTCGCAACATGCAGGGGATTTAACGGTTATACAAACTTTCTTAGCTAGCAGTAGCCAAGTTAAGACAAAATTAATGCCTTATTTAATTGGTTTAAATACTTTATTATTTATATCTATATTAAAATAGGAAACATCAATACAATTTATTTTGTATTATTAAAATAGGAAAAAATATTAATCACTTTAAGGTCTTATTTATAAAACGTATCATTGCAAATAAATTTCAATTTAACAACTAAAAATAAATATTTGATAAATAAAATTAATTATTAATAATTTTAAATTCTAAAATTGCAGAAAAAATTTAAACTCAAAATTGAATTGGAAAAACTAAAAAAAATAAATATTTTAAAATTGTTGTAAACTCTGCTACTTAGTATAATTTTTAAATAAAATAATTTTTACATTTGGAATTTCATTAAAAATATTTTTTTAAACTTTGAACTATTTTAAGTTGTAAAAAAATGTTTTAGACATGTTTTTTTAGGGGTAGACATGTTTTCTTTTAATTAAATACTAAACATGATTTTAATTTTATTTAAAATTAAATTAATAAAAGTGTATTTAAATTAAGGTTTTGAACATAATATATTAATTTTAAAATATTTAACAATTTTTTTTCAAAATAAACATTTTAAAAGCTTTTCAAAATAAAAATTGTAATTTTTTTTAAAAAAAATCCTTTTTTAATATTTGTAAAAAAAATCCCATTTGTATTTTGAAAAGCTTTTAAAATTTTCATTTTGAAAACGGTTTAAAATAATATATATAATGTTCAAAACCTTAATTTAATTTTTTTTCAAACAAAAAAAAACATTAATTTCAATACACTTTTATTAATTTAATTTTAAATAAAATTAAAATCATCCTTAATATTTATTTAAAAGAAAGCATTTATTTAAATTCTATTTCTATATTTTATAAAATCACTAGTAAGTAATTTTATTTATCAAACATTTATTTTTAGTTGTTAAATTGAACCAAGTAAAATTTATTTTTTATTACAATTATACATATCAATTTCACTGTAATTATATTTAAACATAGTGATTTTGAGCACATATATGAATCAATATATCAAATAATTATTCATATTTATTTACTTTTATTAATATAAAAAAAACGCACAAATAATTATACATATAAAACGCATGTTTTGTTTTTTGGTTATTTTCCTCACTTTCACTTTTGGGAAGAGATCAAATCATTATTATTCGTAAGAGTGGTGTTTGTGTTTTTATAATTGATTAATATAGAATTTAGTATTATTTTTAGGGTTTTGAAAAAATATTATTGAAAATTAATAATATATTTTATAATCCAGAATCAACTAAAAACCTTTAAAATTATTTGAAAATGTTTTAAATTTATTTTGGCTCATTTTAGGCATTTTCGTACAGTGTGGATTGGAGAAAGGTCAGATTATCCTGTGTGTTTAACGGATAGTTTTTTTTCTGCACGTCTAAAACACGAGATTTTTACACTTCCAATAGCTATAAACAGTCGAAAACTGATTCCTTAAGATAAATATGCCTCAGGTACACTTTAAGAAGCAAGAGCTAATATCCAAGCAAGATAATTCATTAGTGTTTTATTTTCTACATCATTCTCTTGTACATATTTTTGTATAAATTTTGTTTTATCTTTTAGTGAGCTTACACTTTGTAAATGCCCAGAAAAAGAGGTTTCTAGTTTGACATTGGAAGCTAGGAGTTTTTAGGTGAGTCAGTGATTTTATCTTTGTCATAGTAAAAGATTAGGAGAGATATTTTTATCTTAACCTAAGTAAAAGATAGGGATTGTGAAGTTTGTTTCTTGCCTTTGAAAGATAGTAATTCAAAAAATGATTGTAGAGTTGAGCTAAGATAGATGACAGTAGGCAGTTGAGGTCGAACCTCTATAATGATTGTGTTGATTTTTTCTATCCTTTCTCACTCTTAACGAATAGATTTTTTATTATCAATTGACCTTTTTTTGGTAAAATCTGGTCCACCAAGATCTTTTAGATATGACTCTACCAAAGCAAAAATAATACAAATGATTTATTTTAGAATCCAAAATAACATTATTATTTATTACATTTATATTATAACTAATTTATTTACTTTGATTTTCAAATATAAAAACAACAATCAATATAAGTGTTGAGTGTAGTTGTAAGGCATATTGTATTTTCAAGGAGAAATGTAAATTTGAATCGTAGAGACTACATTGTTGAGAAAGGCAGTTACAAACTCCAAACATTATATTTATCTTTTAATAGTGATTAATTATATAAAATTGAAATATTTTATTAAAAATAATTAAATGTATATAGTCACATAGAATGTATAGCATTAAAAAAATTATATGAATTGCAGTGAATTGAGTTAATGTAATGTGAGTGAAAGAAAGATGGTGTAAAAAATAAAGTGAGTAACTTTCTAGATTTTTAAGTAGTTTTTCTTAATATATATATATATATATATATTTCCTATTCGAAGTTTTTGTAAATGTGTTTTTGGGTATTCTTTTACCATTTTGTTTAATAGGAGTAGTTTCTTTACTTCTATTAATTGTTCTCGAGTATTGTTTTTCTTGAATATCATTGAAAAAAGTTTCGGATTGCCTAATATTCTACCAATTAGTAATCCAAGATGTTAGACTTATTTTTATAAATGGTAAAATATATAAATAGTCACCCAATTATACCCACGTTCCTATTTTGGTCACTCAACTTAAAAAAAAAATTTAATTTAGGTACTAACATTTGAATTCGCTCTTGTTTTATTTACTCGCCGTTAAATTAATAATAGAAAACTTTTTTCTAACTGGTATAATATACTTACATATTCTATCAATTTAAATTATAAATTAAAAAAACATTGTTTTGAAAAAAATTAATTATTAATCAATAATTATATAAGAAAAAAAAAAAAAAACCATCTCCTCAATCAATGACTAGGAAGTGGCAGAAAAAAATCAATGAAAAACCTGAGTTGATAGTTGCCATTATCTTCTTTTTCTTTTTTCTTTTAATTTTCTTAATTTGTCCAAAAGGCTGCCGGTTTTGTTCAAATTATGAGTATTATTAGATTAGTGATGTCCTATGCAAATAGTATTATTGTCTTTTACTAATTTATGGAAAATTACATGTAAAAATTATTAACATAAAAAGAACATAAATACCATATAAATATATTATTTTTCTTTGAATTCAATCACTATTAGAAAAATATAAATATAAAATAAATTTAAACATAATATAATTTGAACACGCGAATAATCCTCTAAATATAACGTCTATGATAACCTATGCAACATGCATTAAAAAACGCATCAAAATCTAAATAAAACAAATTATTAACAAGTAACAACATGTTTACAATATTCTAAACCCACAAAAGTAGTACAAACATAAACATGGTAAAAAAAAAAACATGAATATAATAACTCTTTTTTGTTTTTGTTTTTTTTTTTCCATGTCTCTTCGTGTTAACTTTTCTTCGTTTTAGTTTTTTTTTTTTTAATATCATTGTAATATTCAATATATGTTATATATTTACATGGAGGCCCCTATACTTGGAGTCACGTTGTATTTTATTATCTCTACTAAAAAAATGAGCAAATTAGTCTTTGTAAAAGAGCAAATTAATCTTTTTAGTTAAAAATTTCATCCATTTGTACTGTTAAAAATTGATATGGCTGACGAAATAACCATGCAATAACACGTGGTATAGGGACCAGTTCTTAATAGTAAAAATAGATGGAATTTTTAACATAATGATAAATTTACTCTTTAACCTAATGTACATGAACTAATTTGCCTATTTTCAGTAGAGGGGTAAAATTCAATCCGACTCCTAATATAAGAGCCTTCACGATATTTTTACTAAAATTTGGCATATTAATAATTCTTTACATAAATTTTAATAAATTTATTCATATATATTATTAATTGTGTCATTTTATATTAAACATTTACATTTTTTATTCATTTTTTTAATCTTTTAAGCTGATTACAAATTAGCAATTCAAATATGATAGGATACTTATAGCATAGTACGGACATTTAATAGTCATTTAAAACGAAAAAATTGACATAAATATAATTATATGTGTATAAAAGAGAGTCATTTAATAAGAATAAATTGGGTAAGTGCTAAAATAGGGCGGGACTGGATGACCTTAAATTTGTAAATGCAATTTAACGAAAAAATAAACGAGTCATTGACGAGGCTTAGGACCTTAAATTTGTTCACGCAAAAATTGAGATATTGGAACTTAATTTGGAAAAGATAGAAAGTTGGGATCATGGGACTTGGGTGACAAAACTTTATTTTTTTGCGTGAACAAAAAGAGCTCTCACTTAGGGCGTTTCTAATTTTTTTTTAATTTAAATTTCATAATGCCTTAATTCTTGCATATTTTATCTAATTATAATTGTTTTGGATATGTATTGTAATTATCCTTTACAAATTAACTCAATACAAAAATATATATTTACACACATATTTTTTGAAGGGTGAAATCATGTATATATATATCAACGTTATTGGTTAGAGATTTTATGCATATATATATATACAATTTTAGAGAGGATAGAGTTATATGATTTGAATTCGTATTTAATAAGTGTTTATTTTATACAAATTAAAACATTGATTAATGTTCTATTCTCATATACCCATGGTCATATAGTTATAATGTCTTTTTTAAGAGTCATATAATTATAATGTTATTTATTAAAAATTGCTTATTTTATATTTTGAAAATGATCTATATGTAATGTTTTGGTAAAAACAGCATCTTTCATAGAAAGTCATTTAATCAAATCATAACCTCAGAAGCAAATGCAAATGCTTCATGAAACGAAACATAGAAAACCCGATGGAGAGGAAAATATTATCTCAATGAAAAATTGATAGTCATTTTTAACCTATCTTTGACAAACTTTACATTATATATATAACTCAACAAATAATCATACTTGACTAATCTTTACTCGGTAAAGCGGAAAAAAATATTGGAAAAATAAAAATTGAAGGGGTAAAATATAAAAAGATAAAATATATATATATTTACATAGTTGTGCTTTGGTAGGAATGATAGGAAAATTGAATAACTAATACTTCGCTTAGTAAAGCGGAAAAATTACTGGAAAGATGAAAAATTTTAGGAGTAGAAATATAGAAAGAAAATATAATTTTATTTACATAGTTGTGATTCGGTAGGAATGATAAAAAAAAATTTAAATGATTTTTTTTACATTCATTGTTTGGTGGAGTTGATATGAGGAAAGAAAATGAAATTTTAAAAAAATGAATAATTTTGAACTATCATACATTTTTTCCTCATTTTCTCTCATCCTATCATTCCAATTTGGAAGGATTAATTTTATGCATTAGATGGAAAATTCATTTTCTTTCTATTTTCCCACTCCTCATTCTATCCTTTTTTTACTTTTCCACTCAACTGAGCATACCTTAAATGACAAGATTGTTGTGCTGTGTGGCATGAGAGTGTAAGGTTCAATCCCTACCCATCTCTTCCCCATCCCTCATTTATAAATTAAGAAAAAAATCCAAACACATGATAAACAGATGCGGCAAAATCCACCCCTTCTACTATCATCCTTTCCCTCCCTATAGCATCCTCGAAGAAGTCCAAGTGGTTTAGACAACAATGTTACGCAAGCATTTGATTCAATAGAAACTGCATATTTCCTCTTGCTCAAAAACTTAGACTTACTTCTTCTCTCTTAAATCAAAAGAAAAGTGTTGGGATGACTACAAAACTGTCTAGAGCTAAGTCCGGTTACTGAAACGAGTGCTAACTTGCAACTTACAATATTGATGATTATCATTCTTGAGGTTGCGACTAGACCAGATAATTTTGAACACGACTTGAATTTATTTACATGATTGACATAAAAAAATGACATGAATAGTTGCATACACGGGTTGCTTGATCTAGTTGCGCCATATAAAATCTTAATGCAAGCTTAGCTATTGCAAAAAGTATATGAAAGGTATAAAGGAGAAAAAAAAGACACATTACCTTGCATTTCCTGGTATTCAAGCTGTAGTGAGAGCAACTGTCCCTGAAAAGTATCTAAAAGAAAATTTCATCCCACAGTAATACAATTTGAGAAAAATTCAAAATAGATAGTTTATGTCATTTAAAGATCTGTTAGAAAAACAAAAGAAAAAAAAACTTGGATATTCAAACTAGACACCTAGCACTAGCAGCAATCAAGATAAAAGGATGCATGTAGACAAGCAAAACGAATCCTGGGGGAGCAAGGCTTGAAGAGATGATGCCATAAGAATACTACAGAGTTCAAATACCTCATCTCTTGATGAATGTTCAGCCTCAAATTTCACCTTTTCAAAAGGAACAGATGCATTTATGGAAGGATATAACATCCTTATCTCGGTGGCTTGAGGCATACATTGACTATGAGACATTTCACCTTAATAAGATAAAATAAAGGAATCATTTCATATAAACAAAAACTGAAATGATATTTGCATCTAGTGGAAGATGTGAGAAGATATTTACTTTCTCTTCTTTAGTTTACAAGCATATAAGCCCATACACCACAAATACCAACCTTTGATAACAGGTCCCGCAGTAAATCCAGTAGACTGCAGTTTGAAACATACAAGAAACAATGGGTAGTACGAATATTCAGGATGCCGGTTATCAGTAAGTAAAAAAGATTCTAAAAGAATAAAGGAATACAAGGATTTCACCTCTTACAGCTAACTGATATTTATTAGAGATCTCTTCACTCATTGGATCTTTGCCTTTTGACAGCAGAAGTGATTCCTGGGCTGATACACCTATTTCATAAGCAACTAGAAAAATCTTCACTATATGATTGTATATTTGTATTCAGCAGGTAAGAAGCAGCAAGTCTCAACAGTACCCCTTAATATTTAGGACCATAATCAAGAGAACTGTAACGTTCAGCTTCGTTTTTGTGAAAAAACAACTCTGCTCATCTTCTTCACCATCACTTTCAGCAGAATTAGTATCCCAATTTTCATTCTCTCCATAACTTTTAGCTGCAAGTTCTTTCTCAAGTTCTTCCAACCTCGACATTATACGAGCATATTCATCATCCTCAGGTGCACCCATTAATTTGTTTTCTTCGGCAAAAGTAGGACATCCTTGCTCTAAATGACCTGAAAAGGGAAAAAATAAATTAATTTCAATCCTCAACTTCAGAAAAGTAATCAATAACCTTTTTAATTAATCCTAATCAATTAGGAAAAGAAAACTAACATTCATCAGATAACTAGGCTGCATGATGAGGAACACCTTGGCAATCCTTGGCAATAAAAAATCTAACAGTATAGGAACAAGTAATGCAACATGTTGGGCAAGCAACTGGCGCTGCAATTAGGTTAGTATGAAGTATCAACTTAGAATCAAGCAGCTGGCATATCATCTTCGCTAAATTAAACAGACTCCAATATGATGCAAGTAATGTGAAAAAGAAAAGGAGAAGGAACCTCTGCCTAATTGAGACACCGGTTCGGTGGTATTTTCCTCTTCATCCTCTTCTCTGAGCTCCACAAGGCCTTCCTGTAACAATAAAATGAAAGTAATCAGTAAATACTAGGTACAAAAGAAATCAGAGTAATGCTTATTCAACGAATTAACAAACAAAAAATAAGGCGATTGGGAAACTTAATGCTGCTTCAGAAGCTGTGGAATTAAAAAAAAGGTAAACTCAATCTACTTCAGGTTCCGATGACTTTCCCCTTCTCTTTAGAATTTCACTAGTTTGTTTAGCTGTTCTTTCTACATAGTAGCTTTCTCCCAGTAGAACCTGCAAATTCACATTCTTTTAATGGAAATTCCATGCTTCTTTGACTTTAAATTAAACTCCTAACTTAGCGTAAACAATAACGACACCAGAAACTCATTCGTGTGAACCAACCGACCAGGAAAAACCGCCGATTTCATAAACGGAACCTAGAAAAAGATAGCCAAATAACTATTTTGTTTTTAATATTAACCAAACGAATGGATCATGAATCTTTCTAGTAAAATAGATTAACAGTAAAATTTATATGCTGAGTGCTAACCATTGTATCGTGGTGAAGTTCGTCGGGGAGTTTTTGAACGAGGTTGATAAGGGCGGTATATCGGCAATCAGTTCTATCAATTGGTTCATTTCAACTATGCTTCCCTGAAAGCGTCTCCTACAGTCGCTTCGCCACCTTCTGCGCTTCCTGCGCCGGCAAAATCGACGACAAAGACGTCACCTTTCCTTTCGCATCCGTTTTTCCATTTTTATTTTCGGGATAAACTACGCCCAAGTTACTAAACTATTAGTAATTTACATTTTGGTCACTCAACTTTTAAAAGTTACAAAATGATCACTGAATTATTCGAAAGTTTTCATTTTAAGTCATTGAACTGTTAAAATCGTTATTGTATGGCATTCTCTGTTCGCATTGTCTGCACCAATCAAAAGCTCTCATTTGCCTTCTCTTTATAGTTCAATTTTTTTATGAAACAACTTTGAACATCCTGAATCTCCGAACCAAAATTTAAATAGCTTTCTTCTTTGATCTTCAACACTGACTGTTAAATAGACTTATATCTAAGGTATGTTTTTCTATTTGTCGATAGGTACTGATCCACTGTACTGTTCGTCAAGTTGTCACTTAGAGCTTGCGAGACAATTTTTTTTTTTTACTTTTAAAAAACCTAACAGCTCAATGACTTAAATGAAAACTATCAAATAGTTCAATGACCCTTTTGTAACATTTTGAAATTAAGTGATCAAAACATAAACTTACTAAAGTTTAGTGACTTTGGGTGCAGTTTACCCTTATTTTTAATATATCTATTATTAATATTTGTGTAAATATATCATTTGGTAACTGAATTTGTTATTAATGTTTAATTTGGTACCTGAGATTTTTGTCTCAATTCGATATCCAAGTTTGGTTTCAAGATTCAATTTGGTATCCATACTAAATGAAATCATTTGTCCCAGTGAATATTTGACATTTGCTCTAGTAAAAATAACATAGATACTAGGATCAAAAAAATAAATTCAAGTATTAAATTGAACATTGAAGTCAAACTCAAGTGCTTACTTGAGACAAAAAAAAAAACAAACAAACAAACTTAAGTACCGATTTAAACATTAAAGCCAAATTTAAGTAACAAATTGGGAAAAAACTCAAATATCAAATATCAAATTGAACATTGAAATTGATCTTAAGTACCAAATAGTATATTAGCCTTAAATTTGAACATTAAAACTAAACTTAGGGCTAAATTAGGAAAAAAATTAAATATTAAATTGAACATTGAAATTAATCTCAAATACGAATTAGTATATTAACCTTTATTTTTATTTTTTTTATAAAACATCGTAAAGAGTGAGACTTTTTTTATACAATGTCTAGATATAGGGGTGTAAATGAGACACAGGCACTTGTGAGCTACTCGAGTTTAATTAAAAAGAATTTGAACATGGTTCAATAATTACTGAGCTTTATCAAGCTTGAACAATTTAAGCTATCGATCAAGCTGAATTCGAGCTCAGTAATAATGACTCGAAAAGCTTTCGAAATTTATTGAGCTTTTCATATTTTTATATTATTAAATTATGTTATTGCTTTTAAAATATATTATTAACATTAAGCTTAATTATTGAGTGGAACTCAAATGCAAAAATTAATTTTCAAATATAATTTAACTAAAATTCAATTACATCCTTAGCTAAAACTAGAAATACCCTTTCTTAACTTTTAAATAAAAAATAAATAGTATTTGAGAACATCACCAACACCAGAGAGTTGAAAATTGAAGTTGCGTTGCGTGCCTGTGATTTTTTTTCTTTCTATTTTTCTACGTATACGTTTGGGGCTAAGGACTTTCTACAAATAAAATATTTATAAGAAAACCTACAAAGAAAATCGATTATTATGATTGATAATAAAAAATATTTTAAAAATATCAATTTAAGACTTCAAAATTTCTTATTCTCTTTCATTAAATTAAAATTTAATTGATTTTGTCACCACTCAATTTCTTAATTTTGTTAATGAAGTTAAAGTTTGGTAAAAACAATTAAATAGATAGGATACTAATCTAAATTACCTTTCCAATCTTTTTAACGTTGACTGCCTTTTTCTTTTAATTTTTTTGGTGAATTAACACACAATTTTCTAATTTTTTCGATGTGAACCAACGGTTTGAAGAGTATTAGGCTGGCGGCTAAAAGTATTATTAATTATTAATACATTAAATATGTATGATATTAAAATTAAAAAAATTTAAAAATTAAATTATAAATAAAATAAAATTTATATACATAAATACATTAAATAAATACAATTATTTATCATAGTGTTGTCATCAATTTCAAGTTGATGTCGAGTTAATTTATGATACTATCTCAACAACATTATTGATATATAAAATTGATTGAAGTAATAAAATATACATGGTAAAATTAAAATATAAAAAAAAAGAATCAAAATAAAGACTTGGTTGAGAGCTAAGCTTAGAGTTTTTGAAATGTAATTCATATGAGTTTAAATCCCATCATATACATATTTTTTATTTTTTAAAATTAAGAAGATTAAAATATTGTCGAATAATATAATATTTTTAAATACGCAGAACTATTTTTTTTTAATTTCTTAATTTAGTTAGTGTTCAATGGATTTGTGACACCAAATTCAAGAGATTCATTAGTAATATATATATTAAATTATTATTTTAATTTAAATGATAAAATTAAATTAATAAAAAAATTGATGATTTAGTTTAAATTCTATCATGTTTATCTAATTTTTTAAAATTATCTAACATAAATATTCTCACAATAGTAAATGATAATTTCCTAATTATATAATACCAACTTAATATTAAGTAAGTGATATATTCCTTTATTTTGGTACATAGAAAAGATTATAATAATAGAAACGAATCATATAATTTAGTTGTTCTCATGTCTAAGCCTCTAACTAATAAAGATTAAGATAACTTTAATACACCAAAGATGGTACGGACCAAACATCAGTTGACTCTCCCTAATTGGTACGTGATTCTAACTTGGTAAAAGAGCGCGTATTGTTACAAACTAAACCTAGAGGGCCGAAACTCTTTTTCTTTACTTCTAATTACCAAAACTCAAGCAAACATGTCAACAACAACAAACCACCACTTTGCCAAACCCTTTTAGATTAAAAATTTGTTCATGTATACTTCACGTATTTTCTGAATATATATTTTGTATTAAGTGTGCTGCTTTTTTTCTGAAAGTTCTCTTTGGGGGTATCTTTTTTGTTGTTTGTTTATATTAAAACCAATATAAGAATTAAATTTATATATACAACACAAGGGAAGGGGGGGAGAGAGAGAGAGAGAGAGGGAGAGAGAATTAGTTTGTTGAGCTCTCATTTTCTACTGTTTGATCTTTGGGTGTTGTTTGTTGGTTCACATAACTCTACCTGAAGCAATCTCTTATTATCTTTCTCCTTAATGTGCAGTGGGTTTGTATCGTTTTCTTGTATCTATCATCTAAATCAGTCTGTAAACATATTTGCTTCCTTCCTGGGGAATTGAAGTTGGATATTTTTATTTTATATTAAGACAAAGCAAATTAGTATTGTTTTTGAAATGGGATGTCGGGGTTTTGATATGATCACCAGGGAATATTTGGATTTTTTGTGGAATTCGAGGAGGAGAAGATTAGGGTTTGTGTTTAGGGTTGTTTTTGGATTGTGGTTTGGTTTTGTTATGTTAAAGCCAGTGGCGGGATTGAGACCGATAAGAGAAAGGGCTCGGTCATGGGGCGATGAGGTTGGTACTTCTTAATTCCCTATGCTTTTTCTTTATTGATGTTAATTATTGTTATATTTTATTTTATTTTTCTCTTAAGCAAAGATGAAAATTTGGGTTTTGATTCTGGATGCCTAATTCATAGTTGTATAGTTGGTTATTGTGCTTCTGATGTTGTCAAATTTAGAATTTTATTTCAATTTTCCTGAGTTAGTGCTTTAGTCATTGCACTTTGATAGGTTTTGACTGGTTATTCTTTTGCTGTTGTATAATGAAATGCTGCAAAATGGAAGTGGGCAATGTCAAGTTTGATGTGCAATTTTAACAATCTTGGCCAGAGAACACGTGGTTGAAACCGGAAATTAGATTATCTTGATAGGTAGATTTTCAAAATGGAGAGCTAAATAGCAATCCGGCTCGAAGTTTCCTTGACAGACACTAATTTGTTAATCTTTCAATTTATGCTGAGAAATTCAGGGTCAATTAAATCAGGATAGACAGATAAAGAACCATCTTTTTATGTTTTGAAAAATGTCATCAACTTGATATGAAGCTCCCCCTTTCATAGAAAAAAAGATTGTTTATTTTAGCTATATCACTTAAGAAAACGTAGATTGGCTCTATATTTTTTTTGTGTTTTTCACCCCTTGCGCTCTTCAGTTTGGGTACTATAAATTTATTGATATTCTTAATGCATCCTGTAGTGGCTATTTGTTAGAAAAGATGAAAGCGAATTGGGTCCATTTCATGCATGGAACATAACAGGAACTTATCGAGGTAAGTAAATTTTGTTGAATTCCATCATATGCATATTAGAGTTGATGCATTGGGAGTAATTTTCTGGATCTTGTTACTTATAGCCGAAGTATCATGCGTTTTTTGGTTGATTGCTTTATGTTGTTCTGCCAGTATCTTCTCTTGATTTCCCTACACTTTTGTAATTTTTCACTTCGGTTGTCCATGATTAGGTGATGAATTTCCTAGAAAATATTGGTAAAAATATATTTTTTTCAGAGGCTCAAAACCCGCAGTCCATGAACTCTAAAAATAAAACAGCGATGGGACTTTATTTACTAAAACAGATGCTTGCTTCAGGTCAACTTGTTTTGGATGGAAAGACAGATTGTATTTGGATGGCACATGGATCAGAGATTGTTCTAACCTAGAACAGGTCCTGATATTAAAAAAAAAAAAAGAAAACTATTTAGGAAGGAAACTAATGAATTGGCTGGCTTCTAAAAGTACTTCTCTGAGATTTTTAGTTTATTAAGCTAACCACTGTTATTGAATGGATTAAATTCAATCATTTAGTTCATCATGTACATTTATTTGTGTTGACAATTTTATTAATTTGACTGGGAAATTGCAGGCTCTTGGAAGTTCCTGGAGTCTTTGAATAGCTCTTCAAAATTTCCCGATTTCAGGAAATCAGCTGGTGATTCCGTCATTGAATTAGTTAGCACACCAACAAAAATAACCGGTGTACATTATGTTCAGGTAAGGGGGTCTTGATCATATTAGAAATTTGCTCTTATGATTAATTAATATACCTTTCCAGTTTTTGGCTTGTTTTGTGGCCTTGTTAGGACAATTTAACTATGTTTCTAATTGCAATATGTACACATAGATATGTTTTTTTCTATTTTGCCTGAAGACGTGATAGACTGGTTATGTCATTAAGTTTGATTTTCCTACATCCTCTTTAGTTGTTTGCCTAATCATATTTGTTGCATTTTTGTTGTAAGAACTCTCTTTATAAAGAGAATGGCTTCTAGCTACCGTAGGCTGTATCTTACCGTTGTTAATTATTTTCTGACTTTGTTTCTTATTCATGGTGGTATAACAGGGTGTAATTATTTTCCATGATGTGTTTGATAACAAACACAATGTTGGTGGTGCTCAAATAAGGGTAGAGGGTGTATATATATGGCCTTTTAGACAGCTTCGAATGGTAGCTAACAGGTAAATCTGGACAGTATTGATTGCTCATTAAAAGTTCTAACTCTCTCACTTCCATTTATGTGCTCTTTTAAGATGACATTTTGTGAATCCGGTTTGCTGATTGCATTTCAACTCTGACATATTCTACTGGCATACTATTGCAGTGGAAAGGAAGGAGAGCTGAGTCAGGAAGAAGATTATATTTTGTCTAACCCATACCATTTGGTAATACTTCGTATCTTACTCATTCGTGGTTCACTAGCATTTGATGTTGATTCTATATCATATTGGACTTTGACAATGGGTTCCCATTCATAATGCCACATATAATGCTGCTAGTTTCTTGCCTGTTTCCAGAAGTCTTTCTTTAGAGTAATGGTATTATCTGAATGTCTGGCCAATAGCACAGAACTGTGTACTGCTTACCTTATAGTTTCAGTTTCAGGTTGGAGCTGTTAAGCTTATGTATTGGATTTTTGCTTTTTAACTTAAACAAAGTTGATACCTGGTTAAAAGAGATAATTTCCTTCCGTGTTTCACTTCTGCCTGAGTTTTCTTTGGTGTTGCAAGATTTTGAATTTGTATTTGTGCATTATGGGCTTTTATTTATAGCAATGTATCTGCAACAGGCTATGATGGATGGCTACGTCCATGAGTTGCTTTTTAGATAATGTTTGAGTTGATGTTGTGTTTTGCAGACACAGTTTTAGTTGTCCGTTTTGATAAATGTTTATTTATGGTGATTCTGATTACTAGCTTGCAATGTCTTTGAACAGCTTGGAGTTTTCTCCTCTCAAGTGTTCCAAGAATCTCCACGTGACAAAATATGGAGAAGAAAAAATTGTAAGTTATAACTATGTCACTTGGCTTAAGCTCAAGTTAAGTTTGTAATATAGTGAATGTTGTTTTCTCTTATTGCAGCACCAATTTATGAGATGGAGAAACATTGCAATATAGAAATTGCAGCCCAAATTTCACGCATCTCATCCAGCCAAAATGGTACTCGAGTTATCTCAACTTCTTAGACTCATCTTCTTGTACCATTGCATTCTTCTCTGGTCTATTTATTGACAAGCATTTGTTTGGAAAGATATTCTTTTACTAAAATCTATTGAATTAAGAATTGCAGAAGAAATATTGATTTATTTCTTCATAGACTTAATCGCTAATTTGGCATTGCGAACAATTGGGCTTTCTTGCTGTCTGGATCAAGTCTGGGTATAAGGACCAGTTATGATATAATTTAAGACAGGTCCATCAGTTTCAGAAAATGGTCTTTTATTTATCCAGCCACTCCCATGAGTCTTCTTTTTTAACAAAAAAAGAATCTTAAAATGTCATTAGAATGTACATCAACTGGAAGCAGCTTAAAAGAAAGTTCTTGCTGCTGAAAGACCAAGTTAACTTGGCGAGTTTAGTATGGGTCACTTCTCACAGCTACAATTTTTTATGCTGATCTGAAACATCTACTGGGAACAGATTGTACTATCCACTATGACATTTTAAGTATTCAAATTAGGAAGTTTTTTGATCTTTTATAGATGGAGATCATGATCGTTATCACATCGAAGGATTGATGGAGAGTCCGACGGTGGATGATGATGGAGATTGCTTCTCACCTTTGCTATTAAATGCAACTTCTGTCAACATTGAAGTCTATTACAACAAAGCAGTCAACTACACCTTAATGGTCACTTTTGTATCCTTTATATGTCATCCCTTTTCATTGTTAATGCAGTCCTGCAGGCCTATTTTGGCTGGATTCCTTAATTGTTTATTGTTAGGTCTCCTTCCTTCAAGTCCTTCTGTTAATCAGACAAATGGAACATAGCAACACACAATCGGTAAGAATCTAAAGCATATATGTAGAAGGCAACAAGCTTATTTTGCATGAATGCTATATTTTGATATAGCATTAATGAGTGGCTTACTTCTTTGTGATTAATAAAGGTAATTTTGTCTCTTATCTATCAGGGAGCTGCAAAAGTTTCAATTTTAACAATTGGTCAACAGGCTATCATGGATGCTTATCTTTGCCTCTTACATCTCACTGCAGGAATACTGGTTGGTGAGTATTAATTAACTGTGCCAAAGAAATTCTAATATTACCTATCTGCCATATCTTTGCAGTAATATAAATCTATAAAGAACATAAGGCCTCCCTGACCTTTTCCTTTTCAATTATATCTGCTCCCACAAGCGGTGGTACTCTATTTAGAACCGTAATGGGGATCCAAAACTAGAACTGATAAATTATCTTTGCATTGGCATCGGTTGGGACTATGAGCACTATCTCAATTTGAAAATAATTAGTAGGAATTTCAGAGATTATTCTTTCTATTTGTGGGAAAGTCTTTTCCAGTATTACATGTGAGTAGTTTGATTTGAAAATGCACTTTGAATCTGCCCTGCTCCTGATAGTAGGTTGATGGCTTAACATAGAACAGTGGATCTCTCCTATTAGCTGCTCCTTTTGAAGGTCTATCTCTACTAAGTTCATTTTCTTTTGCTTTATACAGAGTCCTTGTTTAATGCTTTTGCAACTGCGGCATTCTTCAAGTTTGTAGTCTTCTCCATTTTTGAGATGAGGTACCTTCTTGCAATATGGAAGGCAAGTAGACCGATGAATAACGGTGAAGGTTGGGAGACAATGAGGCGTGAGCTATCAGTTCTATATAGCCGTTTCTGTAAGTGCCAGAAAAGTTTTTACAGTTGCGGATAGAAATGTAATATTTATGGTTTGCCGAAAGTGATGCATAGAGTATACGCAAATACTAACTGTCTCTCTCTTGCATAAACTTGCTTGGCCACCATTCACATTCATTAGTTTTGTCTCTATTGACTGCTGGTAAAGATCAAGTCTAATTAGCAAAGCTTTAAATTTATGATTTGATTTTCCTAAATATTGCTTCTTTGCCTTGTTACCTAGTCTAATCCTGATGGTGTACCCAGTTAGTTGATGCTCCTATAGAATCCTCTATTCAGACACCATATTCTATCAATAGGATATGCCCAGAAAAAAGATTGTGTGTCCATCTTGCTCTCCTTTGCATCTTTGTTTAAAAACAAAACACCGTAAATCAATAGGAAGCTGAGTGATAGCAAAAGCCAAAAGATGGTTTCACTAAAAAACTAATATCCATATAAATCATCTTTACTATAATAGAGCGAGTTATAGCTCAGTCTCTCCACAAGAATAACTTGACACATTTGATTCCTATGTGGAAAGCTGTAAGTTTCTGAGAGGAACTAAAAAAGTGTTGTGGAAGTCATAAGGACTGCTTTTCTGACATAGAAAATGATGCTAGAAAGCTAAAGTGGATTTTTGGTGTCATACTTGTTGGAGACGTAGCGTGAGAAATGATCAAGGGAGTGTAAATGTTCCCTGTTTGTTCTAAACAGCCTTTGTTGTTAGCTGCTCAATGTGCTTCTTACTTTTTCAATGATGCTATAGCCTTTTGATTGCTTCTGAAATCAAATATTTTCTTAGATTATGAACTTTTTGTCAAGTTGATGGCTTAATATGATCTGACTAGTACAAATATTTGCAGATGGGATCCTTTTAGGAGGCATTTTGGTCATGTACGAGTTTCATAATTTTTTGCGGCCTATACTTCTCCTTTTGTACTCATTTTGGATACCTCAAATAATCACCAACATCATTCGTGATTCAAGAAAACCTTTGCATCCTCATTACATCTTAGGCATGACTATTACTCGGCTAGCAATCCCATTATATATATTTGGATGCCCTCACAATTTTATGCGAATTGAGCCTGACAAGAGCTGGTGCATCTGTTTGGTTGTATTCATTGGACTTCAAGCATCCATTCTTCTTCTTCAGCACTATCTTGGATCTCGATGGTTTATTCCTCGTCAGGTCAGATGTGGTTCTGTTATTCTCTTCATGTATTGCCTTTTTATTTTCATTTCTCTCACTCTTTGTGATTGTTAAACTGATTTAAATGCATGTATGTTGCCTCTAATACGAGACTGAAAACACCTTGGCGAATTTCATAGGCCAGGGCTTGTTGCAGTCAATTAGGACTGTTATAATGGAAGTCTTCTTGTGGTTAGGGGTGAACATTCAGTTTTTTTTCGATTCGTTCAGTAGCTTTTTTCACACTTAACTGACAATCCCCAACATTAACATAACTGACCAACCAACTTAGGCGTAACCAACTTAACCAACCCAACTTATTTTTTATTTATATAAAAAATATATTTAGATTAGATATTACATATTGTTATTATATATTATAAGTATATTTAAAAATAAATAAAAAATAATATGTACCAAATCAGTTAATTCAGTCAAATTTTAATAACCAATATACAGTCGACTTAACTGAGACCATGACCGACTAAACAAATAAAACCGACTTAACCGACATGACTTATCCGAATGGGTCTGTTAAGTCTGTTATAACCGAATTTTGCTGACCCCTTGTAGTTAACAAATTCATTTTTTTGTCCTCCCTTTGTCCAATAGGGGAACTTTTTTCTTACTCCTTATTTGTGGAACTCTTATTACTGCCAGACTGTTCCTTTCTAATTCAGTGAATTGTGTTTTGTTTGTTTTCTACAATTTGCTTGTTTAAGTGAAATGTGCTTTGATCTGCCGGCAAATTTAGATGTTCATTATCGTAAGTGCACTAGGATTTAGCCAAAGCTTCCAAAGACATGTTATGATGATGCTACTTTGAAATTTCTGTTTGCAGATACTACCCGAGAAATATAGCTACTATAGAAGATTTGATCCAGAAGCAAATCATACCATAGACTGTGTCATTTGTATGACTTCCATTGATCTCACACAACGTTCAAGAGATTGCATGGTATACGGTTGAGATTTTTTATCTTTAATTGGTGGGGCTTTTCAAGGTCATTTTCTTGAATTGTGAACTTGATTTTAAACTTCATTTCTCTAACAGGTAACGCCATGCGATCATTTCTTTCATTCGGGTTGTTTGCAAAGATGGATGGACATAAAGATGGAATGCCCAACTTGCCGCCGGCCGTTACCAACAGCTTAAAGAAAATTTTCCACTTTATCGTTGAGGTAATGACTCAATTCCAAACTTGAATGACATATTTTCAACCTGAGCAGTTTTATATATTTTATTTCAGGATATCTTTCCAAGATATCTTTACATGTGCTTTTTTTGTAAGTTTTACATTTGTTTATCCCTTGATTGTTTCAACCTGAGCAGTTTTATATATTTTATTTCAGGTCGAGAAGAGATTCCAGTGCCAACTTTTTGCCTGGTTCCATTTTCAGAGATACAGCATAAACAAAATTAAAACTGTCACTACTGACACTGTAACAGCCTTGTAGGCAACATTCTTGTGTATTCATTGTATAATTGTATAAATTTCAAAACACTCGATATTTCATACCAATTACCAAGTACTAATTGTCTTATCAAAAAGGAGGGAAAAAAGTGCAAATTGTTTTAGATTACATCCATGGCTACAATGTTTTTTACTAACTTTGGTCAAAGATAAATAGGAAGTCCATTGCAGAAACATCCCAAAGTATTGATTTCCTAGCTGCCAATTGCTGAGCCTTCCTCGTGTTAGTATTTCTTCTGCTTGAATCAAGGTATTAATTCTTTCCAATAGACTCCGCCGCCCCCTCACCCCTTTGCTAGCAACAATCAATTGACTGAAACCATGTTTTACTCCATTAAATAAGAAGTATATATATGCAGTGGATCACTCGTCCTTTTTATAATTTTTATTATATTATTTATATTTGTTTAATAAGTTAATTGCATGAGAGGTTCTACTATGGTTTGTTAAATGGATTGTATTCTTCACAAATTTCAAATTTAGATTTTGTACCTTTAGTTATAGCAATTTAGTTTTTCTATTTTTCATATTTCAAAATGCTAACTCTAATTGTGAACATTGGTATGTTCTTTTTTTTTTTTGTTAAATTTATTACTGTGACATTTTGAAATTTAAAAAAAAAAAACTCACTTGGTAGTAATAAAATTTACAAAAATAAAATTGTTATGAATGTGAATTTAAAATAATTTTAACAGTGTTAATAGTTGGATTTAAATTTTAAAATTTGAAAAGAAGAGAGACTAAATTCTTAAAAATAAACATACAATGATTAAATTTCAAATTTATGACATTTTAAAATTACCAAATTGATCCATCAATTTCAAAACATTCTAATTGAGTCCTCGGATATGGTTTAACTCAAATTCATTTTACTAGTCCTTCTAGCAAGTTGTTTTGATAATTACTCTTAGCGTTTTCTTTATTTCATTTTATGAATTTCTATATTCATTTACATTAATTCACATTGGTAATAATATGTTCACCAAAATCATACCCAAAGGAAAGTTCAAAATTTATTGTTTGATTGTTGGTGTTACATGGTGAGAGGGAGATTTGTTGGGTTGTGGTGGGTCTCACCATGCGTGGGAAAACTTGGCTGTTAATAAAAGGTGGGACAACTTTTTATATTTGAAATATTGGAAGTAAAAGTTGGTACACTCAAAGAAAAAGAGAGTTAATCTACGGATCATTTGAGCTGATTTTGGGCAGTGGTCAAGGGATTTGACGATGGGATTTTTTATTTTGGAATTTTAATTTTAGATTCAACTCTGTTTTTGGGTGATATTTTCAATGCTCTTTGCAATCACTTTATATATCATGATCTTATAGCAAGAACTTGGAATAGAATACAACTTTTAAGTGAACTCTATAGTCTGATTTTTATTTTAAAAGATTTTTCCACATTATTTAATCTCGTATTTATAGTTATTGTGCTTTTCGTATTGGTTGTTTTTGTTTATTGAGTAACAAAGAACACAGATGGTTCCTCCATTTCCCATAATTTTGGTTTCTTCCTTCTGATTAAGGAAAACGTGTTTAAAGAGTATAACAAGCCCATTTTGCCCGGGCCAAAACCAATACAAACAAATAAAAAACAAACAAAGCCCAAAATAAATAAAAAGAGTCCAAATTACAACCCAAAACTATAAGGCCCAATTGGCCCAAAGCACTAAAAATTTCGGAAAGCCAAAAATTCTAGGGTTTCTGCTACCGCTCGCCTCCCTCGGGCACACCACCCGCGCCTCGTCCCAAGGCCCCCTTGGCGCGCCCTCTACTCCGCCATTTCACCAAAATGGCCAGACTCATCCTCCGTCAACGCCTGCAACAAGTAAACAACATAAGCAAAGACAAAAAAGGCAAACAAAAAATAGTAGAAATCAACAGTAAACAGGAATATGTAATCGGCTATAAAAAGCTGAATGTCCAATGTATGTTTTTAGAGACGATTAATCAAAAAACAGATTACATCAAAGACAAAAAAAAAAAAAAAAATAGATCTTGAATACAAAGAAAGTTTGAAACAGATTCAAAAAAAATCAAAGTCTTTTATTTATTTTTATTTGAAATAAATAAATAGATGAATAAAAAACATACCACCGATTCGTCTTTCGTCGCCGTTGAGAAAGCTTTCAGCAACCTGAATGTCACAAAACCCATTTGGGTTCCAACAAAGGTTTGACATGCAGCGAAGACGAAGGCGTTCCCTCGCAATTTGTTTCTTTTCTTTTTTCTTTTTATTGTGTTTTTGTATAATAAACCTTAGATCTAAGCCTTATTTAAAAAAATACAAAAAAGGGCTTTCTTTCTTTTTCCGACCACCACGGACGGTGGTCGGCGTAGTGGTCGGTGGCCGAACCTTTAGGGGTTGAGAGAAAAAAGGGAGAGAGCTTTTTCGGATTTTTTTTTGGTTTCAAGGGATGAAATGTTTTTTTTTTTTTGTGAAAATTTTAACTTTTATAGGCGCAAAAACGATGCCGTTTTGGGTCACTGCGCACAAAAGCCAAAACGACGTCGTTTTGAGCTGGATCAGACAGACCCGACCCAACCGCCTAGGATCAGCTTTTTTTTTTGTTTTATGGTTATTTACCCTTTTGATCCTTCCGCATTTTTGTATTGTTTTAATCTAGCCTTTTTTTCTCTTTTTAAATTTACCTCGCAAATTTTATTTTGATTTCAATTTGGTCCTCTCAGAACGGTGTGTTTCAAAAGGCGGGGAATATTTCCCCATTTGGTCCTTCCTGTCTTTCGCGCCTTATATTTTGGTCCTTATTTACTTATTTTATTGTAATTTTTACTGTTAATTTCATGTTTCCTATAATTTAGTCCTTGGCCCATTTGATTCAAATTTTTTTTTTATGAAAATTTCATTTAATTGCGTACTTATTTATTTACCCTTCTTTTATTCGTTTCTTTTTTTATTTAATCTTAATGTTACTTACTTATTTTATTCATTTATCTTTTATGTTATTTATTTGTTTGTTGCTTATATTATTTTGTTTGTTTATTACTTCCACTTTTAAATATTCAAACTTAATATTATGTATATTTATTTTACTTATATATATACATATTTATCATTTTACATGTTTTATATACATATTAAAATTTGACTTGTGTATTTTCTTACTACCTAAATTTACATATTTATCCACTTGTTTATTATTTGTTTCCCCTTTACATACAGTTTCATTATTTCATCCCTTTTCTAAACACTTTTATGTTAGGTTTGTTTGTTTTTATATAATGCATTCCCGTTTTATTGCTTTATTTATTTATCGAGATTTGTTTATTAATATTGTATTCATCTTTGTAATTACATCATTGTTATTATAATATTTTATCATATATTATTTTAAATGTGGTTAATTTTCTCCTAAATTCATAAAAAAGAATCTTTTAAAATAGGTAATCTTTTAAAAAGTGTGGTCCAATTAACATTAAGATTACCGTCACATTTGATGTTTGACTATTCATAAATTTTAATCATTCAAGCTTTACCTAAATTTATAATGATAAAGTTTTTGTTTTTATTTTTATTTTTATGCATCAACAGAAAAGTTCTACTTGGGAATGAAAATGAGAAATGAAGTTGATTAGAGGGTGAAAAATGAGAAAACCGATTTTGCTTTCTACTTCCATAATAAAATCCATAAATAATTTCATGCCAAGTAGAATTACATATTTCGGGGTCTAATAAAATTAATGGTACAAAGAATTTCCCTTTTTTTTTCTTTTTTTTTTTATTTTATTTTTTACAATTTGAACCAACCTAGGGGTTCCTCAAAAGTTCTTGAACAACCCAGCGGCCTGCCTTCCTCAAACCAAAATCACCTCATACTAGTGGCGGGACTGGAAGTTGCAGTAGACAGAGTACTCATCATTTTCCTCCTTTCTTTCCTCTGTACAACCTGAAGATGTGGTGATCTGGGTTTTGTTGTTTCCTTGGAAGACCTAATGCAACGACAAAATAATAATTCATTCATTCACAATCCAATTGAGGGCATTGTGGCCAAAACAAAATAACGATTCACTACTTTCTCTTACTTCTGTGGGCAGAATGGATTGTCAAACTTTGGAACAGGCCTAGCATGGGGAACCATTGTCCTTCTCAATTGCTTCACTGCCTTCTCTTCCTCTATCTGTCGGTCAATACATCATATTTATATTTGTAATTCTCATCACATGCTGGCCATAAACAAGTATAGGACACAGAATATTTATATTTATATTTGTAATACTCATCACATACCATTCTAGCAGCTTCACTCTCCTCCCTGTATCTCTTGTACATCATTTCTTTCTCTTTGATCTGTGTAAAAAAGAACACTCATTATTGAGAAGAATGTATATGAACCGGAAATATCACAAGATAATGAAACTAGGATTTTACTTTTTGATCGAATTCTGCTCTTTCCACCGCCCTGTGATTAACATGGAGACTGAATTCTTGCACTTGAGTCAGGGGCTTGCGCACTTTCTCTGGAGCAGGAATTGGGTCCCTACATAGATGACAAGAAAAAGGATTTAATATATTTCTTTCAGCCCTTTCCAAATAAAAATCACGAATATTGGATACACTTACTCTTTTAGAATTGGTTGGGCTTTGAAGATCCTCATCTGTGCCTCTTCTTTCTCCTTTCTCAGTCTTTCTTCCATCTCTCTTTGCATCTCCTCCTCATGCCGCACCAGACTCACCAATTGGAAGGGTTCTGGTTTTGTACAGTGCTTGGGTTCTGGTTTTGGAGGAACCTGCATAAGACTTATCACCATTAAACCAATATTCACTACAATCATGTGTTAGTACACATCAAAAGGAAAGGAAAAAAAATTTACCACAGGGTAGTCAGTGGTGTAAGGATATGGATTAGCCTTGGGAACTCTGGCTCTTTCCTCTTGAAACTGCTTCTCTATAATTTCCATCACAAACTTCCTTTCCTTCTCAACTCCTCTTTCCTGAAATAAGATCATTAGCAATACCGAACTATATCTTTTCTGGTCTTTCACCAGTCATGGACAACATGAGAAAATAAGTATACCTCTGTTTTCAGATGGAATGGATTGGGAATGGTGTTTCTTGGAATTGGATCATGGCTAGATTCTGATTTCAGAGAAAGCTGCAAAAGAAAACAAACATGTAGTGAGTATTTTGCTTTTATGGTCAGATCAATAGCAGAATAATGACTTGGTGAATTTGAATAACCTTGTCAAATAAATCAACAACGGATGCTGCTGGAGGTATCCTATCATTTGTTGCAAAATGGAATTCTTGAGGTATTGTCACTTGTTTCTTTGCATTACAGAAGATTCCCAATTCTCCTTTGCTCTCAAATATCTAAACAAGTCAAAAAACTTGAATCAGTTCTTTTCAACTATCAAGTAAACATGGTTGCTACATACCAAGCATAATTTAAATGATAAAGAGTACCTTTTTGTTCAATGGCCTTGCCTTAAATTTTGGTGCTTTTTGAAGTTCTTCCTCCTCAATTTCAACAGAACTTTTGACCTTTGAAGGCCGTGCCCTCAGTGATGTTTGAAGTGTAGGGGTTTTAGGTTCTGTAAGATGAGGTCTCCACTGATTATTCTGTTACAGCAAACAAGGAGAGAGACGATGAGCAAGCTGTTCAAGGTTCCAAAAGTATATCCTATGAATCAAATATAGGATACGGTTCTCCAACCTGACGAGAAACTTCTGTTGAAGCTATTGAAGACGTCTCTGCGTTCTTATTGGCTCTAGTCATTGTCTCTAAATGAAATTCCTGAAAATCGGGGAAAAATTTTTAGTCTTATTGCAAGGAATATCTTCCTTTTCATCTCCCACCGGTATCCCAAGGATAATTTACCTGAAATTCTGGAGGCTTTAGAGCACTTCTTGGTAATACAGGTACCGTTTGAGCTTCAAAAATCTGCTCCAGTGAAAGAAAACGGGATACAAATTCAATTAGAAACTTACTGGGGGGAAAAAATCTTAAACAGTAAGAACAATGGAAGATCAGTTTGGTGCAAAAAACCAGATAAAAGCTGGAACTCATAGATGGTATAACTTAGTAAGACACCTTCTTATTTAGTGGTCTAGCTTTGAATTTTGGAATTTTAGCCATCATTTCTTCCTCAAGCTCCGCGGTGCTCTTTACTTTAACAGAGCGCACTCTCTGAGCTGTTTCAAATGCAGGTTCTTTTGGCCTTGTCAATTTGAGCGTAGGCTTAATCTGCACAGGAGTAGCATGATCTTGATGAATTGGAAGCAATTTTGTGACAGCACAAAGAACACAAGAAATTATGTGATTCGATTATTTACATTTGAAGGAAAACTGTTAGGAAGTGATAAATCTCTGGTACTCGATTGGAATTTCTTCATCATTTCGGCCATTGAGACGAATGGTGCTGCTGGTTCTCGAACATAAACCTTCAAGGGAAACAAACTTTCAATATTGGTTCACAGTTCTTAGTGAAAATATGCAAGGAGGATGCTCAGATTAACATCAAACCTTTCTTTCCAATTTGTTAGAAGTTTTAGCCATAGAAGAGCACAAGTTGGAACTACCACTGATAAGACCGAGTTTCGACTTGTGAGGCAAGTGGTGGGATTTTACGTTTAAGATCTAGAGTATAGAGGGAAGCAACGAAGAGACAACGTCAGATAGAAGTTACAAAATAACAGTAGCTAAAAACTTCACATGCCAAAAGCAAGAGAACATAAGCACCTGTCTAGACCTCCCTCCATCTAGTTTCTGACGTTTAATGGCTTGGTTCTCTAGAGCCAAATTAGGAGTTCCAGCACTGCCTTTTTTCGGCTTCAACACTGATGATGGATTCCTTATCATACTAGCTATCTTTTTAGCTGTCTGGTGCTTCTTGTCACTCACCAGTTTTTTCTGAGAATTCATCAATGGTTTAGGAGTGCAAGCTTCGGTTTCTACTTGCACAGAAGATTTGGCTTTCTCCTTGTCACCAGTTACATTTGAACGTCCTTTTTCAGTCAGGACACTGAACATTTAACACAAAGGAAGCAAACATACAAGGATAAGAACCAAAGTATTCATAATAGAACTCAGATACTATTTACAAAATTTTCAAAACCCAAAGAACAAACCTTTCTTTCTCTTGAGCACATAGAATCTCTACTTGCTCCTTACCTTTATGATTAGGACTCTGCAATACAGTTTAAAATCATGAGAAAACAGAAGAATTAATCAATAACAAGAACGGATGAAAATAAGTCCACTAATCACCTCATTGACAATTTGATTGTTTTCAACATTTGCCTCAGAGGGTTTGACTTCTTCTTCCTTTAGTTTATCAGGCACGAGCACAGTTTGAGGCTTGTCCTCTGAGTCATTAGGATTAGGAGCTGCTTCCTTTACTTTATCAGGCAAGGTTTGAGGCTTGTCTTCTGCGCCATTAGGATTAGGAACTGCTTCATCTGAAGCTTCCGAGGCCTGCAGCAAAATTATATTCATAATGACCAAATTCAAAATGAGAGAAATTGCTTTAGAAGATATTTAAAGAAATTCCCACCTTTCGAATTTGATCTTCTTCACTGAAATTGCAGAGACTCTCAACATGAACGGATCGATTACCGGCCTTAATTTTAACCATACAAGCTGCATTATGGGGAAAAACCAAAAAGAAATGAAATCTCCATAAGATAAAAGCAAAAGGTTGGTTTGATTACAGAAAATGTGGGACCAAAATGTAACTTGATTTGATTTACAGTTTAAATGAGAATTAACCAATTCAGTTATCCTAAATTCATTCCAATAATTTTGAGAAGAACAAAGGCAGTTTTAAGGATAATTAATGTATATTCCTTTTCCTATCAAATCTAAGTAAACAGAGACACAAAGCATTAGTGGATCAAACCTAGGAGTCTATTAACAATTAAAATCTATCTAGACAAAATTCCAAGAAAATTAAGAGCCATCTACCAAAATGAATCAGTTACAGAGAAAATAATGATTCAAAGAACACAATCTTTAAAGAGTGAGGATCAGTTGATTCACAAAATAAGAAAGAAACAGGAAGGAGAAAGAGAAAGCACATACGAGAAGGGGCGTAGCTTAAGGCGGTTTCAAACCAGAGCTCGGCTTCACGCGTTTCTTCTTCCGACTCTCCTTTGATGAAATCAAAGAAACGCGGCGCTGAGAACTCGTATATCTCGTCGATCATCCTTACCGTTGCCCCACTCGAGTCATCCATCAGATGCAAAACAGAGAGATTCAATCTTCCAGGGTTTAAGGCGGTCGGAGAGAGAGTTATTATCGGAAAGTCTCTAGATATTTCGCTTCCTTCTTAGATTCTTAGAAGATCCGCATTACTGGCAATAAGTGGGGATGATTGCAGATTGGAGTTAAACATGAGAAACTGCAACGGTCGATTTTTTATTTTTATTTTTTGAATTTGGGGAAGGTGTTGTAACGGTCAAATTTGTGTCAATTTGGTGAGTAAGAGATGAGGTGTCTTTCTAACGGCTATTTTCCCACGCTCTCCGGAGTCCTGACCTGTATAAAATTTACTTCATTTTGTTCCTACACTTGTACGAGGGTCAGTTAAAAGTATATTGACTCCTTCAATCAAAATTTATAAATACTTAATCTAAATCCATTTAGTATTTTATATTTAATAATTATATATACTTTTATTAAAATTTTAAAATAAAGTATTTAATATTTATATTATAGCGTTATATATTTAATTATTATATTATTAAAAATATAATATATATTTTGAAAAAAATAATAAATTATAAAGTTCAAAAATGAGTTTCCCTTGGAAAAAAAATCAAAATGGGTCAAGTTAAGTTAAAATTGGGGTTTGAAAGTTAAAAGGTTAGTGTTTGTCCAAGTCCATTAAACCTTCCCAAAAATAAGTCTTAATTAATTTAGTGGAGGAAAGATTTTCTTTTGTTTAATTAACTAGCGTTTTAAGCCTTGCAATGGATTTTCTATTATACATATATTTTTAATATATTTAACTCTTTTTTTTTTTGAATTACAATAATAGAGTAAAGCCCGAACAACTAATGCGACTAACGTGATTTGAACTCAGGTCACACTTGGAACGGTGAACACCCTTTATCATCAGGTCATCAAATATGATTCTATTATTTAACTTTTTTAATTGAATTGATATCACTAATAAATTCATTGAAAAATTACCAAATCATCCAACTTCTAAAACAAAATTTATATATTAAAAATTTAAAAATAAAATAATAGGATTTGAATTTGGGAGGAGGAGGCTCTAAATCTGAAGCTTGCTAACACAACCAAATTATTTACATTTTCATTACTTCATCAATAATTATTTCTTAAAAGAGATTATTTCTTAAATATTTTTATATTAATTGATTTGTTTTGCCAACGTAGTGGGTGTATTATAAGACTAGTAATAAAAATTAGGGTAACCTATAAAAATAGTTGTTCAATTGTTAAATTTTTTTATTTAGTCATTCAATATTTCGAAATTAAATATTTTGGTCATTTTTCCGTTAGTTATCGTTAGATGAGTAATAAAAATTTTATGTAAGCCTTTTTTTGATTGGCCTAATAATAAATTTAGTTCTCCAATGTTTACACATTCTATCAATTTAATCATAAATCTAAGGATTCAACAAATTTAGCCATTGATATTTACAAAATTAGTCATTTTAATTCTAATTTGAAAAAATTCAATAAATTTAGCCATTAACATTTAGAATAATTTGTCATTTTAGTTCTAATTTTAAAAGTTTAAAAAGGAAAAATATTTTAAAATTTTATTTTTTGATGAAATTTATAAAAATGATTTAAAAATCTAAAAATCGTAAAGAAATTATAAATAAAAAACCAAAATATATGTATTAGAAGGCTAAATTTGAAGAATATGCTATTTTTTTATAGGCCTTTAGGATGTTTTGGCCTAATTAAAAAAAAAATTAGCATATTCTTCAAATTTAGCATATTCTTCAAATTTAGTCGTATTATATATATATATATATATATATATATCAAATGATTCAAAAAGAAATGAGCAAGGAATAGATTAATTAGAGAGATGAAGTTGGACATCTCCATGGGACATAGAACCAACAAAGGTATGTCCCTTGATTCAGTTTAGCTTATATTTTCAATTTTTGAACTAGACTTTCTAGGACTTTGGTCGTTAGACTACCTAAGTTTAGAAATTATTTAAAACATGTCCAAGTCGGAAAGAAATAAGGTGAAGAAAAACTTTTCAATATTTTTATTTCATGAAAGATTTCATATTGCATAGTTTTCTCTACTTGAAGATTAGGTCTTTATATATTTTTAAGATAAGAAAAAAATTCAAAACAATTTTTAAATAGTTCAAAAAGTTGTTAATATTTTTTAGAGGAATTTAATTAAATAATATGTTATTAATTTAAAATATGGCACTTAGTTGGATTTAAGCCAACTTGATTTTTTTTACCTTACTCACGAAGGTGGCATTAGTTTAAAAGGAGCAAAATTCAAATAGTGTTAAATACTCTTCTTATTCAGTGGGTTTTGGAGGTACATTAAGGAATATTTTAAAAAATAAAAATATTTTAAATATTTCCCTCTCTTTTTTAAAGAAAAATAAATTTATAACTAAACTGACAAATTTTGTAAACGTTGAGGGTTAAATTTATTGAACTTTTAGAATTTTAAATAAAATGACAAAATTTTGTAAACATTAGGGGCTAAATTTGTTGAATTTTTTAGATTTAGGATCAAATTAATAAAATGTGTCACCATTGGAGGGTTAAATTTATTATTAGGTCAATAAAAAAAGACTCATGTCAGCTTCCTGATATTCATCTAATGGTAACTAACAAAAGAGTGACTAAAATATTTGATTTTGAAAAGTTGAGTGACTAAATAAATAATAATAATAATTGAGTGACCAAAATAGAACTAAAAGCGTAGTTGAGTGACTATTTTTTGTAGTTTACCTTAAAAAGTAACATGAGTAAAAAATTATCACAATAATCTAGAAATATATATTCAATTTTAAAAAAATATATTAGTAATCAAATTAAGAGGTATTTTAACTTTAACATAGTGAAAATATTACCAATAAGTAATTAGGAGTGAAGGTGGACTTCTTCCCTATGCATTTGAACCAAGTTTGAGTCTTAAAGTTGTTATTGTTGACCTAAATACCATCCTCGACTCAAATAAGATTCCTTTTAGACTGTAAGATGAATCAAGACACATGTGATTATACAAAAAAAAAGAAACTTATTAGTTCGAGTTGAAGGACTTTTCTTTCTTGAACTCTAATTAAGTTAACGAAGATGGAAGATGAATGTTGAATGAAAAAGTCTATTTTGATGTGCCGGTCTTCGAGCCCCAACAAAGACCTCTAGAGATCTCTAATTATCCTTCCAAACTTAAGAAAACTAGACAAGTTAAAAGTGTGCTTGAAAATTTGAAAAAAGTACATTCAAAATACCTTACAAGAAACTATTCTCGAAGATAAATGAAAACTCCCTTAGAGTAATTTTATTAATCAAAGAAATAAAGAGTAACTTACAACCTAATGGTGGCTATGCCCTCTTTAAATAGGCACATCTAATGCATGCAAATAGAAAATAAACTCAAGAAATCCTAAGTTGAATGAAAGTCCCAAAAAAAATTGGTTTGTATATGTACAAGAACTAATTTAAAATTACTAAAAAATTTGAACTAAATAAATCTATAAATATAAGACTTAATATGTTATTGGGCTTATAAATAATAAAAAATTAAGCCTTGAAATTGAATCCAATAGGATGTAAGTGCTAATTCAAAGTTCAAAACTCATAATGCCCATTTTAATTACGTCTAAAATTTTTGTTTATGTAGTTTTCACTAAAATGACTATAACTTGAGTTTCAAAACTTGAAATAAGATATTTCAAAGTGTGTTGCGAAGCTAATAGACATCTCTTCGATCTATAAGAAGACATCTCAACTAAGAAATATCTGGATCTTATCCAAAAATGTATCTCAAGTTAATTGGTCTTTCAAACTTGAAAAACATATGCTTTGGTGAACTTAATTTAATAAATTTCACCACATCCATGCATGTATCATTCCCACCTTTCTCAAAAAAAATTTTCCTCAAATCTTGTCTTTGGTCAAACAAGTAAGAATTTTTATCATAGGTGAAGTAGTTTAATTGAGCACCTCTCAATGATCCACAAAATCCTGAAATAAATAAACAATGCTAAACAAATTCGAGTTATGATTAGTTAAAATAAAAGCATTCCTCTCCTTTATATAAGTTTTCTCTTTCTTTTCATTTTCTTTTTCATCTTAAGAATAATTCACAAATTTTATCTCGTGTGAATTTTCACAAATCAAAATTGGATCATCGATTAGACTTTTATCATTCAACGTCTTTCTTCTCTCAATCTTTTCACAAAAAAAATATATCATCACTTTCAATGTCCCCTTCACAAAAATAGAATGTTTAATTCATCACAATACAACACTTAGAAGGACATGATTATTCTAATTCCTCTAAACTCATTGACTCTATTGAATTTTTTCATTAACAACTTCTTATTGCTCACTAAGTTTATTATCACTATCATCACAACTCTAATTAACTGCATAATCTCTGCCATCTATTTCAACATCAACATTAGAATAAGATACAAAGCTAGATCTAGAGTTAACAATAGGCACAAAATTTCACTTAAGTTCTTTGGATGGACATTTAATTGGACATTAAAAACTTTGGTGAACTTTGTTATTCAATTTCTTGAATACTAGAAGATTGTGAAAAATATGAACCTTGTTCGTAGCTCTTAAAATGGTGAACCTTCAACACGAATTGCCTATGAACGGTTTCGATCATTTGACTAAGTCTAACATTCATCTCAACCAATAGCCTCACAAATTCAACTTGATGATCTTCTTGACGTTTGAATGATTCATTCAAATCTTATCAAAGCTATCAATTATCTAAAAAAAAAAAAAAAACACTCATAAACAAAGAAAATAGGGTTATAGTAAAACAAGTCTTCACCCTTAATTGTAAAAGAGAAAATTAAACTAACCTAAGCACTCAACAAGGGAGTAAGGCTTCCTAACTTACCTATTGGGGGAAATAAATTATGTATCTTTAGGGGGAAATAGTAAATATCTAATTAAAAGCTCGATTTTAGGGAGATAACAATATTTATGTATTTTTTAAAAATATTTTTAGATTATTTAAGTAATCTGTTCTTCAACTTCTCTTCTTTAAGCTCAGTTTTTGTATTTATATTTCCTTCAAAACTCATTTCTTATGTTCAATAAAGTTTCAATCTTTAATCCCTTTGATTCTCCCAAACAAAACTTTAGGTTTTCTTTTGCTTTCTTTCTTTAAACATTTGTTGTTAAAAAGAAAGAAAAAATTGGCTTGTAGTAAAATATACAAAAGAGAGAAAAAAAAAAAAAAGTACAAATTTTATCATACTTTAGAATCATTTTTGCTTATTTTTCAGTCTTCCCTACATCTGGTCCAAAAAAAAAAAAAAGAAGAAGAAAAAACGTCGATAGAAGAAGAAACTCCATTCGGACAATATTCATTGTTTGTTTTCCCCTTCATGGATCAAATTCGACAAGTCAAGCATAATTCATAACCAACAAAAAAACAAGAATAAAATAGATGGTATTTCTTTAATTGAATCTGAATCTTTTATCAAAAATAAAATAAAAAGAGTTGGAGAGAACCCAAAACTTCAATTACAAATTTCCCATATGTTTTTTATCTAATTTCAGCAAAGTTTATTACAGATGAAGGTGTGTTTGAGGTCGTCATTGATTTATCATATCATCCCTTCTGATTTGAGTATAGGGTTACCGTTCTTTATATTGTATATTTCTTTCATGTATTAATAAATCTAATATTATTTTTCAAAAGATGAAGATGGAAAATAACAATAATTTTTTCAAATTCCTAAGTTAAAATTTGAGAAGAGGATGGGTTTAAATTTAACGGGAATGACCAAAATGAATAAATTATTCAATATAAGTGCTTAAATTATAATTTTTTTTATAATTAAATGACATTAACACAATTGCTTTTCCTCTTTTTCTCCTTTAAGCCCCAACATGAGTAATGTTGAAAAGCAGAAAACATGAACCATAAAATGCATAAAACGAAAAAGAGAATTCCTCAACCAATATTTAAAATTAAATGTAGGTGACTTTTCATCTTTAATCCTTGCATCGTGGTCCGTCCTTCTTATCAAATCCAGCTATCTTTCACCATACACATTTCTATTTCGATTTTGTTGATAACAACTTTACATTATATATGTCGGCTCTAAAGATTCACATCATTGCTCAATTTCATATCACTTTATGATTTCTTCTATTATACCCAAATTTAACCTTCTCAAAACTGTCCCTATAGCCAAATTAAATATAATTTAAAAAGAAACAAATTTACAATTTTAATTTTATTATTTTAATAATTACAATCATAATTAATCATTATTGAAATAATAACTAAATATATCTAAACTTATATTAAAATAAATCTAAAAAATTTCCACAAATATCAAACCTTAATTTTTAACTTTTCTTAATCCTTATTTGTAAAGACAGGTTTCTTCTTTTTTTCTTTTTTCTTTTTTTTTTTTTTACTCTTAACATCTTACAACCTCGGCTTTTATCAATAATGCTAAACATTTATTTGAATTAATAAACTTTTTCTTACAAAAAATCCATTTATAAATTAAGAGAGGAGAAATACATTTGAGCCTGGTAATTGGGATGCGGGTTAATAAATATTTGAGTAATTCACGCTTAAGATCACTAAATTATTAGTAAATTTATGTTTTGGCTGTTTAATTCTTAAAAATTACAAAATGATCCTTAAATTATTTGAAAATTTTTATTTAAGTCACTAGATTGTTAAGTTTTTTTCTAAAAGCTCAGCTAGTGAGTTCTAAGTGACGATTTAACAATCGGTATGTTAAATCAGTACCCATCCACAAGTAAAAGAACATACCTTAAATCCAAGTCAACTGTTGGTCAATATTGATGATAGGAGAAAAAAGCTCTTTAGATTTTGGTTCACAAATATGTGACGTTCAAAGTTATTTCATGAAAAAAAGCTAAATAGTAGAAAAGAAGGGGAATGAGAGCTTTTAATTAGCGAATTCAGCTCGAAAAACTATAACGATTTTAACATCCCAGTGGCTTAAATGAAAACTTCAGAATAGTTCAATGATTATTTTATAATTTTTTAAAATTGAGTGATTAAAACATAAACTTATTAATTATTTTTTGAAACATTGGATGTAATTTACCCTAAAATTTTATATACAATTAACATCATTTCATTATAATATTCAAATTTATTGTAGATTTTATTTTTTCTTCTTACAATAGCTTTTCATCCATCAGTTCAACCACAATAAAATTGAAATTAAATTAGTTTTTTATGACAACGTCATGTCTTAAATTTTCGAAATTAATCGTGTTGTAGTGAAATAAAAATGATAAATAATAAATTTTAATTAAGATTATATGTCAATAAAATATTAAATTTCATATTAAAATATAATAATCATATTTTATTAAATAAAATTACATTGACATATTTATTAAGATGCAGTAATTAATATATATTATAAATTTTCATTTAATAATATAATCAAAATTTCAAAGGTTAAAATAATTGTCCCAAATACTATTATATCATATATAATTTAAAAATTGATATGAGAGCCAACTTTTTATATCATCTAAAAAATGGATAGATGATATAGAAGATGGACTGTAGTTTGTAGATTTCAAAGTTCATCAGCGATTGAACATTGCTGTGTATCTTGAAACCAAATTTCAAAATCAAGGCACAACTAACACTATTATAGTTTAGCCAAAAAGTTCCGTGCGCCACAAAACCCACGACACCTCACTGTGATAGGGCCACGAGTTCCCCCACAACGAGTCCAGAAAAGGGCGGTGATGTTAGCATTTAGCAATTAGGAATAGCCGCCCAAACCCCCACTCACCTATTTTTGCCTTTGCCTTGTCTCCTTTCCTTATTATTATTGACGGTTGCATTGCATTGACGTGCCCAACACACTTGGCTCGCAATCATCCAACACCCAAATAAAAGGGTCGACCCCACTCAACAACTACCCCAGAGACAATGACCCCAAAAACAGAACCTACAGCGGCGGCAATGCTTTATGACCCCTCTCCTCTCCTCTGCCTTTTCACACTTCCACACGTCACACTTTTTCTGCGGCTTCTATGCGCCGTACTCAACACCTCCCTTCACGTGCCGCTCATCGTACTTTCTCCCCCCTACATTTAACTTTTGCACCCACGCGCCACAACAGTGAACGGTGTAATTGTTTAATCATTTTGATTTGAGCGCGTGTAATTACGGTACATCATTAAAGAAGAGCGCACAATCCACTCCACAGATTTCGCCGACGAATAGCGGGACCCATTGGGGAAAGGGGCAGCGGTTTCAAATAGAAAGCGTCCCGGGTCTAACTGACGTGATGCTTTTTGGTTTGCCGCGTGGGTCCCTTTCTTCCTTTACCCCTACTGCCGCCACATACAAATTTTAATAAATACTAAATGATAATTAATTAGGTGGCAAATATATAATACAGACACGTGCCTGCCGGCTATCACCATAATCACGACCCATCTGTCAAGCATAAACACGGTATTATTATATACAGTACTCTTGAAAATCCGCATGCTACCTTTCGTACTTAAATAATTTTTCATTTCGTCACTATTGGTATGGATTGGTGCGGAAAAGGAAGTACATGAGAATAGAAAAATAAACTACAACTGTTTCAGTTCTTACAATTACTTCCCCGGTCATTTTCTCATTATTTTAATCCATTCAGAGAAAAGGGATCCAATTTCAAAACTAACAGGATTAAGTTCATTAAGTAGGATTGAAAACAGGAACAACTGCCTAAATAAGAAAGATTCTCATTAATAGTAAAAAAGAATGGTTAATTTTGAACGAGAGGTTATAAACAAAATCATCTAAGATAATGGATCATAGTGGTTTTCCTCTCACTTTGCAAACACCGATTACTATCTTTAAACTATTTACATCGAATTTAAAGGATAAAACCGTGTCTAAAATGATACAAAACACGGATTACTATCACCTCTTGTTTATCACAGCTTCCTACCTCTCAGATGTCTAAAATTAAGATGATGAAAGGGCGTTTTCCGTAATAAAAAAAAAAAGATGATGTCAAGTGTCGACTGGAGGAGGAAGGTTAAGATCGAGGGCAAGGCCAGGTCTCCTTGCCTTGCAATGAATGGCCGATGAAGAGTCCGGTTCACTTCGGACAACACTTGCAAATCCCACACCCAACTGTACTCCCACCGGATCGAACCGAACTGGATAAACCTGACCAACAACTCCAGCTCCCCCCAGCGCTTCGAAAAATAGAACCGGCCGCGACTGGGTCACCCCATTATTCCCACCATTAGCGACTCCACCACCCAGAGCCAGCTGCTGGTGGCACGCGAAAGGGAATCTCCCTACTGCCCCGGTCACAGTGTTGACTGCACGCTCCACCGTTGGGCTTCCAGATTCCTCGACCGTGCTGCTTTGGCTAGGGCTCTGCTGGTTCTGGCCCTTGTAACAGTTGGTTTCATCCGGTAAAGGGAAGTTGGTCTTAGCCTTAGGTCCACGAAACTCACGCGCCGCCGCGTCGTAGGCTCTGGCAGCTTCCTCAGCCGTATCGAAAGTACCAAGCCAAACACGGCTTTTCTTGCCGGGATCTCTGATTTCGGCAGCGTACCTACCCCATGGCCTCTTCCTTACTCCCCTGAAATGCACCTCTTGGCTGCTCGTACTTCCAGTAACGTTAGCTTTCTTCAAGATTTTGCTCGCATTTTTGTCTTGGGGAGCCATAAAAACTTGCTTTCCCTTTTTTTTTTTTTTTTTCTCTCAGAGTTGTAAATATTTTGGTTTGAGTCAAATGCGTATGGATTAGTTTTAATATATAGAGTTAGGAAGCTGTGCAGTCAATTAGTTGTTTGACTGAGGCGCCGCCCAAGTTAGGAGACAATGTGATACGTTGTACGAGTGTACGTGTCACGCGGAAATTTCGAGACAAGCGGCGAGGTTGTTGATGTTGTGCCGGCTTTTGCATTCACCGCTTTGCATTCCCCTTCACGCTTTTACTTTTTTGAGTGGATTCCACTCTCCACTAATTTAAATTTAATAAATTATAGATCATGATGCTAATTTTAAGGGTTTGGAAATTGAAGTACAATATAAGACAAGATCCTAAATAAGTGTAGAGCGTGTAGAGCACGATGGTTTTGCAGAAGTGGGGGAAAAAAGGAGATGTTGTTCGGTGCTTTTAAGTGATGACTGATGACCAATTCTTGCAACTGACAGTATCAGCTAATATTCGGAATCACTTTATAACACCGACAGTTAAGAGAGAGAAAGGAGTAAAAGGAAAGGCAGGGACAAAGCGACGCGTGTTCATAGCGCCTCCCTTTAGGAGCTTCTGTCATCCGCCTCCCCTACTCCTATTTCTGAATTTTGAAATTTTCCGGCTTAGGATTTTTTGTCGCGCCTCATCCAAAACCCTGTGCGTTGAAATTTATTAACCCAAAATTTAAACATCGCCTATTTTCAATTTCAATGATTTATGGTTTCCTTGGTTGGACCATAAAACACAAAAAATAAAACTTAAATTGTAATACATTTATGATTATTACCTAAATGTTTTGTATTTACAAATAACACGGATTTCAAACTATTAATTAAGAAATATTTAGTACAAATATTTGGTATTCGCTCATTTATTTTATTATGAGATTTCTTTATTTGAATCGAATCAAATTAATTGAAGGGTTAAATTCGATTAAAAATTAATCAATTTTTTATAAAAATTTTAATAAATGATTTATTGAAAATGCTCAAATTATTATATTTTTTGTATACTTTATTATCATGGTTTAATTTTTATTCTAAACTGATTAATTTATGTATTGGATAAAAAATATGACGCAAAAGTAGAGATTAACACAATACAAATGCATTAAGTATTAGATAATAGTATGTGCCATAATTAATATAAATAGGGTTAACTAATCGAGACGTACTTGAACTATAACTTAAATTCTAAATTAGCCTACAAATTTTAAAATATTTTAATTGAGTTCTTAAAGTATCAATATCGTACTTTCATCAATCTAGCCATTAGCGTAGGTGTAAATGCCACCTCAAATATATCACATATCATTTTTATATATTGAATGATACTAACTTTTTTTTACATGTTCGATTCAAGTTGTTTCTACATTAAGTGCGTATTAATAATTGGATCAAATTGTTTTAAATACAATTCACATCAACTACAAACTTGCATTTAACGCCTAAATCAATGACTAGCCTAACTAAAGGACATAATTAATATAATACTAATACTTTATGAACTCAATCATAATATTTTGAACTTAAAGGACTTATTTAAAATCTAAGCGATAGTTTAATGATGCTTAGTATAATTAACCATATGAATTTCATGATCAAAAGTTGAATTAGGTTTCTTTAAAATCAAACTCTAAGTTTTTCTACATTAAGAATCATGTTATTTCATCGTATTTAATTATTTATAAAAATTAAATTTATGCTAATTCACTTAATTGGGTTTTTTACTAAACTAGGACAGAAAAAAAATGTTCCAAAATGGGATGCCCATCTGGTTATTTACCAAAATGGGTGAAGCAGGGTGGTCACGCCACTCCCATAGGCGGCACCACCCTGCTATCAGCAACAAAACCTGCAAAACCTGTAGCAAACAGAAACTGATTAGTGTGAGGCATGCATGCAAACAGTGGAAAGGCATGCATGCAAACAGTGGAAACTGGAGAATGGAATGGCAGAGGCGGCATCACAGGTGAAGAATGGCCTCCCATAGGCGGCACAGGGTGAACAATACCCTCCCATAGGCGGCACCTGCATGGCGTTTGTCGCCGTCTGCTGCTGGGGACCTTAAATGGTCCCCTCCCTTCTCCGTCCCCCCCTCACAACTTGAGACGCAGAAACAAGCAGAAGGAGCACGCCAGAAGAAGAAAGAAAGAAGGAAGAAAGAAAAGAAGGAAGGAAGAAAGAAAGAAAGAAAGAAGGAAGGAAGAAGAAAGAAAGAAGGAAGAAGGGAAAAAAATTAGGAGAAAATTAGGTATAATTTTTTTAAAATAATGTTTATGTTGTTGATTTTTTATTTTTATTAAATTATTTTATTATATGTTAATTTTTATTTTATGACATATTTGTTGTTAGTAGTTTATAATGTAAGTAGTTAAGTAGTTTAAGTAGTTTATAATAATTTTATTATATGTTAATTTTTATTTTATGACTTAGTTTATAACTAACATTAGTAGTTTAAGTAGTAGTTAGTTAGTAAGTTAGTTAAATACTATTATGATTAATAGGTAGTTAGAATAGAAACCCTAAAAAAATATTTAATTATGTTAGTTAGTTAATAAATTATGTTAGTGTGTATTAATATGTTAATTTTTAACTCTAACATGATTTTAGTTAGTATATTATTATTAGTTAAACTTTAATAATTAATTTAGTTAGTATATATATCAAAAAATTATTACTATTGTTAGTGTAATATTATCGTTAGTAAAAAATGGTAAATGTTATTTTATTTAGTATTATATTACTATTGTTAGTAATATATTATAGTTATTGTTAGTATAAAGAACATTAAAATAATACATAAAATATTATGTATAAAAATAAATAATATAAAATAATAAAATACGAAAATAGTATATTTTTTTAAAGTAATAGAATCTGAGAAAAAGGAAAATAAGAATAAATAGTTAAAATAAGTGGGTTTTACTAAATTGATATATAAAAAGTAATAAAACAATACATTTGAAATATTACGTAGTAAAAGAAATAATATAAAATAATAAAAAACGAAAATAGTAAAATAAAATATTTGATTTATTATTCACTAAAATGTATCTGTAGATAATATATTTGAATTATTATGTACTAAAATAATATAAAATAAAACGGACAAAGGCTCGTAATAGAAAAAGGTATACGTATACGTAATATTATTATTAAGGAATCGTAAAAATTATTATTATTACTTTAGCTATGTTAATATAATATTATTATGAAGAAACCGTAAATATTATTATTAGTTACTATCATTGTTTGTAAAAAAACTCTAATTAATATTTGACTTAATATTATGATGTTTGTATAAATAATAAAATATTATATTTATTATGCGTCGTTTACATGATGTTCTTATTATATGATTAGTACTGGCATGTTATTTGTTACTAATTGAATATAGATTTATTGTTTTTTATGTAGTTAAAAAATTGATTTGAGACGCAAATGGCTTCATTGATTAGTAAAGTTCCTCACATATGCGACGCTGTTAATAATATGGTAATGTATTGTTATTTATTAATTACAGGTTATATTAACAAAATAGCTACATAATAAATTATGTTATTCTACATAAGTAGTAATATTTTTATGATTTAACACTGTCAGGACTCGTACCGTGTATTACGGGGCCGGGTGAATGGCCTAAAAATCCCCTGGATGAACTACCGATGCCATATATAGAGCAAAATCGGATTCGGTCGGCGGATGATCCGGACGTTTGACTTGCGCGATGATTTAATATCCGCACTAGTCGAAGCGTTGGCGCCCGAGACCCACACTTTTCATTTTTCGTGTGGAGAGTGCACAAATCCACTCTGAGGATGTTGCATCATCTGCGGCTTGGGCTCCCAATTGACGGGAGTCCTGCTTACAGCGCCGCCGCGCGTGAGTGACCCGCTTACCTTCCTCGCGAGCCTACTAGGGCACTCGCATGCGACAATAATGGAAAATATTTTACACAATTAAAATTTACATGGTCGAGAGCGAGGTACGAACATATATCACCGATGCCATCGAAAGCGACTTGATGTGCGCTAGTCGTCGAAATGTACATTATGCACATCATCACGGGTATACGATGCCCAAAGGCAAACAATAATAGGGTTCATATTCGGTACCTACCCCTATTGGTCGATTTAAGCAATGCTCACTCGTATAGTTGGGGCTCCGCAGTTCTTACGTGGTTGTACCGTGAGCTTTGTCAGACGACAGACCCAACGACCGGAGACATAGGCGGATGCCTTACACTATTGCAGTCCTGGGCTCTGTATCGGATGCCATTCTTGGGCTCAGTTACCCACCAACCATACGTATATCCGTTAGTGAACAGGTGATAAAATATAACTTGTTTTTAATTGAAATTTCTTTATATTGATACTATTTGACTTAATTGTTTTTTTGTAGGTGGAGTAATTATCCGGGTATCGGGAGGTCGTACACTGTCCCGATATACCGGCTTATGATTGAACAACATGCCGGGGAAGGGGTAAGCGATTCCAATATTAGTTACGTAGTAGTTTGTGTATCTTACGCACACTGTGTTTAATTTTAATAATGTTATTAATCATGCAGTTTATATGGATGCCATATCGTAGGCCGGAAATTGCGTACCGTTATACCCCGCCCTCCTATATCCACTCAGATATATGTGGTGCACAAACGCACCAATTGTCTCATGCTTCCATGTAGTAGAGTGGTATCACGGGGACCGAATGCTGCGGCAATTTGGTTGCGTCCAATACATCCCGGAACCGCCGTGCCAGGTGGGAGAGGTTCATTGCAAAAATAAGAAAGGGAGACAAGACTTGGATTAGGGGGTTAGGCATGGTGAATTTATTGCGGTGTGGAATGATCGCATGTCCCGAATGCCTCGGATGGATATGGCTTCCAGTCTTCAACCTCCATTAGAGTACATACAATGGTACTCTAGTATGGGGAAGCCATATATTCTCGGAGGGCAGTCGACTATAATCCCCCCACATGTGCAGCGGCATGGGGCACACGAGCCAGTGGCAGATATGGAGGCCGAGGCAGCTGCAGATCCTGATCTCGAGCCGGAGCCCGAGCCGGAGGTCGAGTCGGAGCCCGAGCAATTACAATCACATTCGGATGCACATTGGTATCATCCATATGTGCCAGGAACTGACAACTTTCAGGGCTCGTCAGGAGGTGGATACCAGTACGGGGTTGATATATTCGGATCGTACACACCGCAGTACGGCACTCCCGGCTCGTATCCTGGGTCGTATCCATCGCATCGAGACGATCCATCCGCTCGAGTTCATCTATGCCCTTCGAGCGACATGATTTTTCGGCCATGTTTAGCACACCCCCACCGGAGACTGACGAGGATGTTGGTCGTCGCAAGCACGGACGACGTGAACGTCGTCCACCACAGAAGTACACACCGAGGACTACACCATCGAACCATCAGTTTTAAGGTGTTTCTTCCGGTCTTGATTTTCTTGTATTTTGTATTTGTAAATATTACTATGTTTATACTTTATTTGTATAAAATTAACTTGATTATTTGTAGCTATGATTACTTAATATTGTTATGATTTTTGATGATTTGGAGCTTTAAAATTTCGTAACAAGATTTTAAGAGATGACACCAACAGCTCACTGTACACCAACAACTAAATTGATTTGTTTACTTTACACATGGGATCTAGTTGCAATTTAACCACATTTCTGTACTCTCCAAATGAATCTACAAATAAATACCATCAACCACAAACGAAATAAGCTTCCACAGCTTAGTAAGATTCAAACAATTCATTCGCAAATAATTTAGCAGGAAGTTCTATAATTATTATTGTATATAGTTATATATATCAATCAAATTTATCAAATAACCATCATATATACAATTATATATATAGCACCATCATATATTGATAGATAGCACATTGCAATATTAATAAGCTCAATTCCCAGTCGCTCGTGACGATTGTCCAACATGATAGTTTCGCTGCGGGCATTTACTTCGATTATGACCACCTAACCTACATATTCCACAAATCATTACATTCGATTTCTCCATAATGTCCATTTCATTACGGATTCGGATGATTGCGACGCGACCTCTCGGATTACTGCGTGGCGCCGTATGCAGGACAAGCTCGAAAGTCGTCCGGGGCACCTCCCATGTAGACAGGTCGGGCAGGACAGGAAACTCATTTTCCCAGACACGCAACGTACGCTCTAGCGTGTAGACATCATTCACAAAATGTTCAACACTAAGGTTCGCTTTAGCACATGCCGCCACAACATGTGCACACGGATAATGAAGTGTTTGGAACCTCCTGTATTCACACCGCCTCGCTTCAAGAAGATCGACTCCATAAGACCTAGGTGGCAAACCGGGTCGACGACCGATGGACTCCGTAACTCGAAAAGTTTCCATTCGTCGTGAATATATTTCTACAGTCATCGACCTCACAATCCAACGATTTGCAATCAATGCATCCCTCACATCTTCCACAAACACGTTTCCCGCATCCATCTGGTTGACTTGTTGTTCACCCATTTTTGGCATCAAGGTTGCCAACCTGTAGAATGTTGCCGAGAAGACAGATGAAATCGGAAGATGCCGTGTTTTCAACAACACAGCGTTGACCCCCTCCACCAAGTTTGTGGTCATTTGACCATAACGAAAGCCCTCGTTAAAACTTTGAGCCCATTGCCACGGTTCTATTGTACCCAACCACTCCCGAAAAGATTTATTCGCTTGACCTTCCATGTCACTCTCGAGTTGAGTCATCATTTGGCGAAAAATATGTGGCTCTAACTCGTACGCTGTACATGTTTTAAAAAATATCAGTTACGGTATCTGGATAACATAAAAACATTAAACTATACATATTGAAAATATAAGGTTATCCTTTACCCATTTTCACCACTTCTCTCTTCCAGTTTGCATTCTTATACTCTCGAAGAAAGTTAGCCGCAATGTGATGGATACAGTAAACGGATCTCCATAGCACACCGGAACGTCTAATTGCGGCAATTAATCCTTTCCCTCTATCGGAGATGATGCAAATATTATCGTTGCTGATAACATACCTCCGCAGGTTGGTAAGGAAGAATTCCCAGGATTCCATATTCTCCTTATCTACTATTGCAAATGCTATTGGGACTACATTCCTATTGCCGTCTTGAGCAACCGTAATAAGTAAGATCTGTGTATGTTTTCCGTATAACCATGTCCCATCCACCTGCACAAACGGCTTACAGTGTGGAAATGCCCGTACACATGGATCAAACGTCCAGAACATCCGATGAAAAATTCTTTTCCCCGGCTGTAATTGGTCATTTGGGCCGTAAAAAGGTCGTGTCTGTAACTTAATCACAGTTCCCGATATGTACTCCCGCATAGCAGCGATCCATCCCTGTAGCTCATTATACGATGAATCGTAATCCCCATACAATTGTTCTATTGCCATCTGTTTAGCTATCCACGCCTTTCGATATGATACTCGATACTAGAATCGTGCTTGTATTTCAGCAATCAGTACCGAAACTTTAATAGTCGGCATGTCCTTCACCATTGGCATGATACACTTACATATAGTTTTGGAATCAAGTTTTCGATGATCTTCTGTCATACGTGTCGATCTGCATGTGTGAGGCCCAACCAATTTTCTTATCTCCCACATCTGCGATTTTTGAATGAATGCTGCTCGTATCCGCCAATTGCATCCGTCCGCTGCCTTCCAACACTCTGCAATATATACTGTCGATTTAGACTCTACGACTTTGTAATCCACCGATATATCCATACTATACCGTTTAATAGCAGATACGCACTCTTCTTTACTTCCAAATCTTTAGCCTACGAATAACTCCTCATGATTGGAATTTACGGTGAGCCGGTGAGTAGGATATATTTTAGGGTACTCTGGAAACTCGATTACACGCGCTGCGTTGGGGTCTATGTGTAACACCCCAAACCCGGCCCAAACATTACGACCGAATTTGGTATGTCACAGAGAAAACCATTTTGAAAATCCCTTTTTGCCGATTTGAGTTTTGATGAAAACATTTTTGGTAATGAAGAAAACATTATTTAGTGTTGATTAAAATACGTTAAGTCGGATTGTTACAAATTTTGTCCATGTACCCGATGGTACGAAAGAAAAATCAATTACGTTTGAATTTACGAAAACATGTATAACCATTTCAAAGTCACTAAGTAATTTAAACTAATTATCCAAAACATGCAAAGTAATAAAATAATCTTAGGAGGCCTTATTACAACTTGAGTAGATGAAACCAGAAATAAGTAAAAATAATTCAAGTCCATTTAAACCAATATTTCCACTGCATGGCCACCTCGAGTCCATCCGGCTCCTCATCCGCGATCTACGAGTCACCTGAAAAATGTTAAAGGAGAAGGTGAGTCACCAAGACTCAATGTGTCACCCTTCCCCCGGTTTAGTACAACATCATACACAAATCATAACTAATTTAACATGCACAAGTTTAATATGCACCCAACCTAGCCATCCAAACGCCTTTCTCCTACCCGTGTGGTACCAAACCACTGGTGGTGCCAAACCACTGGTGACTTAAAGTCACGATATCCATCAATACTTGTGGTGCCAAACCACTGGTGATTCGAAGTCACAAATCATAAGTTGTGGGGCCAACCCACGTGTGATACCAAATCACTGGCGTCAATCCCATAATGTCATCTGTGGGGCCAACCCACTGTGGTGCTAAGCCACGGGGACGAGACGCTATGAGGTGCCAAACCTCTGGTGACCGTAGTCACGAAATGTGGTACCAAACCACTGGTGTCCGTCGACACGAATATCACTTTCCCCTCCACTCCTTTTTAACCCACATATATATATGATATGCATTTAACAGAAATTATGCCCACCATGATTAATTAATATCATACACTGGATTTATCATCAACCATATCACATATACCAAATATGTCATGCCTTCATAAGCATCAAATAATAACCTCGTATTACCAAGGACTTACCTGAATCCTTGCTTATAATTTTAGGGTATTAAATCCACATCTACACAATCCAGTTTAGCATACACAATAGATTCAGCACATGAATTAGTTATAAAGTGTGTATGTACACACCTGTTTCTACCGAAATTCCTAGATCCCGAAGTCTTTATTAACCTTGGCCGAATAGTCCCCCACTTACCGAATTCCCGAATTTATCACTTGAGTCACCCTTTAGGAAAACGAACTCCGAAAGCTTCCTTCAATCGACTATGGCTTCCCAGAGAAGTTTTGGAAGGATTTTGGCAAGAAAGGTTAGAGAGAATTCGGCAGCAAAAAGAAGAGAAAAGAAAATAGCCTTGAATGAGTTTTGAGAGACATTCGGCTATGATTATGCTCTCAAAACCGATAGCTAACCTTGCCTACAATCCCACCTTCGGCCAACTTTATGTCCCTTAACCTATTCCACTTTCTTCTCCCACTTATCCCTTTAATTAATAAAATAACAATACTCCATCCCATTATCTTTTATCCTCCCATTAACATAAATAAAATAAGACCATATTTATCTTATCATTAAAATAAACTAAACATCACTTAACCCTTACCTACTCCCAGAGAATGCTTCATATTCGGCCAAGCATAAACAAAATGGGAAGAAAAGAAAACCAAAAGAAGAGTTTCGGCCAAGTACAAAATGAAGGGGAGGAAAAATGAATTTGGCCAATCTCTTCCTATAACCAAGGCCGACCAACTCCCCATGCTTCAAACGGCCATGCACCCATGTGATGATTTCCATCACTAAAAGAATAATAAAACATTATTATTCAAAGCTCCCATCACCACTTGAAATAAACCATTGTTTAATCTATCTCCCATAAGCATGCTTCAAAACCGCCCATGAAACCTCCTCTAGGAACACCATAATCGGTCATCACCCCATAAGGTGATAATTTAATATTAAAACGTCACCCATAAATCATAAAAATTTTTAAACAAATTTCCCATCCATTAGAAAATTCCCATCATCAAATTCAATATCACATTGTTTATTCCTACTCCTATCACCATTGGAAATCAACCACATTCATTAATAAATCCCCCATCACTTAATCCATCATCTCATAATGATTAAAATAATAATAATAAAAATAAATAAAATAACAACAACCCATTATTCCAAGCAAATAATAAAAAGAAAGTAACCCATTATGCATTGCTTCATGCGCCCATGCCCATACTGCCACCAAAAACACGCCGGCCATAAGGGAAAATAAAATAACTCTTCCAAACTGCTGCCAGGTTTCGAACCCGAGACCTGGAGAAGACTTCCCACTGCAGCGCCCTTAGCACTCGGCCAAGGCGCATTTTATGGCATAAACGCAACACACTTTCCTCTTAAGCGTTCAATCCCAGGCTCCCCCCTTGCTTAGCTCTAAAAACAAAATAAAACTCTCCTTGCTTTCTACGCCACTCGAACCTAGGACCAGCAGGAACCGCTCACAAGCAACGCCCCAGGCCACTCGACCAAGACGTTTTCTTTGCAACACAACTCGCCACAAAATCCTTTTAAGCACTCCTTCTTTTCGGCGCCAAAACAAAATAAACGCTCTATGCTCCCAGCGTGACTCGAACCCGAGTCCCTTACACCAAGGCCCTAAGTGGCGCCCCCAGCCACTTTGCCAGCCGACCTTCATGCCACTACCTTGCCGAATTTATTTTTAAAGCCTCTTCATTTAGTTCTCCTTTTTAACGTCAAAAATAAAACTTCCAAAAGCGATTCCTGAGGTTCGAACCCCTCGCTGCCTTGCACTCTCTCTACAGCTCTTTGCAAAAGATCCTAACCACTCTACCAGCCATTTTCTTGTGTCATGCTTCGCACCAACAATTATATAATGCTTCCTCAACTTGCTTTCCTCCTCTAAAGTACAAAAAGGAAATTTTCAGCCCTAAGCTCGACCTAACCCGGGATTATGACCAAACCATAACACATGCATTCATCAAGCAATCACATGAAAATAATTAAAATTGCAAATGACCCCTAATTCGGGATGTTACACTATAAGTGACATGTGTGGCCCAGGATTATTGTGTATCGTAATACATCGCATATGGTTCCCGACAGAAAACGCACTAATGTTCCCATCGTCATTCACATCTTCATCGTCAATATCATCAGGTATATCATCCATATCGGGATCACTGTCAATATCGACCTCTTCTTCACAATGATCACTACTATCATGTCCATCATCACCAACCACATCAATATCGGGTGTAATATTAAGATCGATATCGATCCGACGTATATTCGATTCGTCATCAACATACGATATTGGAGGCACCATGCACGCGCTTGAGCTCCATGTTCTTCACCATATGCATTGTCATCTTCATTTGCCTCAATACCGCTAACTTAGCAAATAAGTGAATCGGTGCATTTACATTCTCCCATTCCCACAAGACAATAGCGATCATTGTCTCAACGTCTTCGCTGCCTACAAGTTCCATTTCGTGAATTTGATCGGATTTGCCAAAATTGGAAACTTGTAGAAAATTCTCGATATCGTTTTCCCACACCGTCTAACGATTTTTGCGTTTATCCTTCGCTTCATATTATCCAACGATACATTTCTATTAAATCTCATTGCTATTTGTTGCCGACATTCAAATATGCATCCAACGGTTGTTGTCAAGATGATTCCATCGAAATAAACGATACTAAAAAGCTCGATCATCCATCTTCAATGGTCAATCTGTTCAAAAATAAACAAAATTTCTCAAACAAAATTTAAAACATAACATTCACAATAAAAAATTAATTAATATAAACACATAAATTACTAACAAATCAAAATAAACAAACAAAATAACTTTAAAACAAAACTAAAAAATTTGGCACTATTTTGGCACTATGTTTGTTCGTATTTCCTAAGTGTTCAAATCCTATAATTTTCAATAAAGTACTATTAGATTTAGTAAAATCACTTATTCTGATCATTTACTTGTATTTTCCTTTTTCTCAAATTACATTACTTTCAAAATATATATTATTTTCATATTTTCATATTTTATATTATTTATTTTAAATCATAATGTTTCATGTATTATTTTAATGTTCTTTTATACTAACAATACTTATAATATTTCTTTACTAACAATAATAATATAATACTAAATAAAATAACATTTACCATTTTTTACTAACAACATAACAATATTACACTAATAATAATAATAACAATAATAATAACAATAAAATAACATAATGTTTTATATATTATTTTAATGTTTTTTATACTAACAATAATTATGATATATTATATTATATTACTACCAATAATAATATAATACTAAAAAAAATAACATTTACCTTTTTTACTAACAAAATAATAATATTACACTAACAATAATAATAACAATATACTAACTAAAATAAAGAGTTAAAAAACTCTAATTAAGGTTTTATATTATACTAACATACTAACTAACTAACATAAATATTTTTTAGGGTTTATATTCTAATTACCTACTAATAATAATATAACTAAATTACTAACAATAATTATAATATATTATATTACTACCAATAATAATATAATACTAAATAAAATAACATTTACCATTTTTTACTAACAACATAACAATATTACACTAACAATAATAATAACAATATTATAATAATAACAATAATAATAATAACAATAAAATAACATAATGTTTTATATATTATTTTAATGTTTTTTATACTAACAATAATTATAACAATATACTAACAAAATAATAATATTACACTAACAATAATAATAACAATATACTAACTAAAATAAAGAGTTAAAAAACTCTAATTAAGGTTTTATATTATACTAACATACTAACTAACTAACATAAATATTTTTTAGGGTTTATATTCTACTTACCTACTAATAATAATATAACTAAATTACTAACAATACTAAACTACTAAGTAATAAAATAAAAATTAATATATAATAAAAAAAAATCAAATACACAAATATTATTTGAAAAAATTTATACCTAATTTTCCCCTATTTTTCTTCCCGATTTCCTTCCTTCCTTCTTCCTTTCTTCTTCCTCCTCTTTCTTTCTTCTTCTTCCCGCCACCAGCCTTCTTCCCTCCTCTACGCTTCTTGCTTCTTCTTCCTTCCTTCAAAGGGGGGGGGGAGGTGCCATTTTAAGGTCCCCATGTAATGCAGGTGCCGCCTCTGCCATTACATTTTCCAGGTTTGGTGCCGCCTCTGCCATTACATTTTCCAGGTTTGGTGCCACCTCTCCCATTACATTTTCCAGCTTTTCACTGTTTACCTGCATGCTTCACGGACATGCTTAACTGTTTTACCTGCCATGCTTCACTGTTTGCTGCAAGGGGTGCTGACAGCAGGGTGGTGCCGCCTATGGGGGTTGCGTGACCACCCTGCTTCACCCATTTTGGTAAATAATCTGAAGCACATCCCATTTTGGAACATTTTTTTTTCCTATCCTAGTTTAGTAAAAAACCCCACTTTAATTGTTTAGATTTAGGTATGGATATTAAGACTACCAGCCAATACAAACATCAATCCCTTTATGCATACTTTCCTTTTTTTTTTTATTAAAAAAGAATTTTTTTCATGTGAGTCCATTATAAATATTAAATCGACTTATGAATCAACATATTGATTAACTTCCTTGAGTACATAATGAAAAGCCTTTTTGTTGGATTTATTGCGCACCAACCTAACACTTATCAAAAGATCTAGCACCTTCCATAACAAACTTATCATTCGAGTCTCATACTTCATAGTTTTCTTTAGCCAACCTCACATGATATCCTTGATCACAAAGTTTACTCATATTAATCAAGTTTGCATTGAGTCTTTTCCATTGGATATAAACATTTTGATATGAGTATCGAAAGTTATTTTTGGGTTCATGGACGTGATGGGTTTAATTTGCTACAAGGCCTCGTAACTCAATCCAAAACAAGTCAATGTGTTGGTACAAGAATGGATGTCAAAAAGCTTTCAAAAGAAGGAATTGGAAGGGCCAAATGTTGCTACTTCATCTTCTCAGAGTCGTAAACGTGCTCGAGAGATTTGATGTTTCAAATGCAATGGTAAAGGGTATTTCCATCATGAATGTCCAAATAAACGGATAATGCTTATTCATAATAATGGTGAAATCACTCTAACTTTGATCCCGAAGATATTGAGATGCCAAATTTGATTGAGGATAACCCTATTGGGGGTTTTGTTGAGGAAGAAGTGTTAAGAGTCACCTACTATTGGTGAGGATCTTTTGCATCCTTAGTGTCTTGTTGTCCATCATACTTCGAACATGCAAATTAAAGATGATAATGATAATGATGATGAGCAATGCTCCAATATCTTCTATTAACGTTGCTTGATAAAGGGAAGCTTTATTCATTAATAATCGAAAGTGGCAGTTGCGCCAATGTTGTAAATGGCTATTTTTTGGATAGGATCGATTCAAGTTGTAATATGAAAATAAGAGAAAACAAAAGATTAATTAAAATAAAAGAGATTGGGAGAAGAGAGAAATGAACAAAAAGGAGGTGAAAGATTGTTCCTCAAGACCCCCTTTGCCAATAATTCCTCCTTTTTGACCATCTCCAAAAATGACTTTTCCAACATGAAGTTTTAAGGAGTTTTCAAAAAGCTCCTTTTCCCAGTCATATGCTTCGAGCACCTACTATCAAAATATCAAATATCCTCAGCAACATCCTTCAGGGATATGTGCCACAAGCATTCATTTTTCATCTTTTTTTTTTTGACACATATTTGCTTAGACAAGACTGTCTTTTCCTACTACTTTTTCGAACTGAAGTTACACCTGATTTGAACTTCCTCAAATCATTCAACAATTTGAAACAATATGGCCTGATATTTCCTACCGTTCCACTATAGTGACAAACCACAGTTCTCGCCTTGTTGTTAATTGTTTTATGCATAGAAGAGATTTCTTCAACTTTAATAAATACAGTAGGGACTATGGGTTAAGTCAATACACATTAATAAGTGTAGTTATTTGCTGAAATATAGCGAAATTTATTTTCTCAAAATAAATTCTATTTTTCGTGAGAACTCGAGTTTTTTTATTTTGGTTTTTTTACCCATAAAGAGAATTAATTTTCCCCAATGAAAAGTTAAAGTTTTCATTGTGTGATCGGTTTAGGAATAAAGTCCACTCTCTAAGCAATCAAGGGTTTGAGGATAGAGAAGAAAATTGTTTTGATTAAAAGTTAGGAATAGACAAGTTCCACTAAGTGAATAATATAAGTATTAAATTTAGTAAAATTTACTATCATAGATAACACAAGAGCTCGATTTTAATTTTTAACCTACGTGAGTTTTGGTATTTAAAAATTATTAAGAAAAAGATATTTGTGTTTGTATGAATTTGAACAAGTGTCAATTCATCAAAGTTAAAAATCCTTATTTTTCAACTTTTTCAATTTTGCAAAATAATTTTAGTGAAAACAACATAACTTTTCTAATTTCATCTAATTTCATTTTTCAAAAATTGTTTTCAAAATTTTCAACAGAACATGTTTTTCTTAGTGTTTTCCATGAAAGTGAAATTGACTTTTGTTTCCTCAAACCAAAAAATTGTCTTTCCAATTCCTAATTCATAGTTGCTCGGATATGTATTTGTACTTATGAATGTATTTTGTTTGTAATAATAAAATTGAAAAAAAAATTGCATTTTCTCTCAAAATAGGGATGTTTCAAAATTAGTTTACGTAAAAAATGTTTTTTGTTAGACTTCTTTTTCAGAGATGATTGATGAAATCTAATTCATATTATATGCGTTGAAATCATAATTATTTTTCAAAAAATCTTGATGGAATCTTGTACCTTAACATTGACACAAGAACAATAGAGTTTTTGATTAAGTTTAGATTTCTTTATCAAAAAATTGAGTCTATTCATTATATTTTGGTTTATTTTCATTATTTCTAAATAAAAATTTCTTAGTATTTATGATTTTTTTTTCCAACTAAGGCCTTGGATTTTAAGTGCCCAAATTTTAGTCCCACCATGTGTAATTGCGTATATGTGGGTTCTAGTTTGAACCATTTTTGGTATATAGTTTATTTTGTGTTGTTATAGTTTAATTCTACTTTTTAATTGTTCGTACATGTACTTATGCTGACATTATATTTATACTTGTAGCTAAAGTTAAAAAAAAAAAAAAAAAAATCAAACGTCCAACCGACTGTGTTGAGGGGGAATCGACTCTCTTATTAGGTGAAGTATTTGTAATATTGTCCTTTGGGACACTGACTTAGACCTCAAATAGTTGGTATTATTCTCAAGGTGTTTATGCTCAATTTTAGCCTTGGGTTTTGTCTCTCTATTCCGAGTAAAGCCGAATGGGTTCACGGAGTTTCCGGGGAGTGTCTAGATCCACCAAGGAAATGTTTTTATTATTTAGCTAGTCAAGTGGTAGTGTTCTTACCCACTAAGATCCTTTAAGGGCTTGAGTTCGAATCCCACCAATACCAAAATGATAAAACATTTTTATGGTGGATCTTAGGCGTTCCCAATAAACTCTATGAATTCCTCTAGGCTCTCCTTGAAGTTGGGAGACAAAATCCTAAATTTAAAGCTGAGCATGAACATCTCAAAAACAATAATACCATCGTTGAGGGTACAATACCCAACTCCCTCTATAAATTGAAATTTCAATCACGTCTGTTTCAACAATGTAAACTCACTAAATGATTGATCATCAAAATTTGAAGGAGTCATGTATTATGGTAAGCCATACTAATAGCTAGCAATAGCATAAGCCTAAGCAAAAGCAAAAGCCTATATAATAGAGTCGAACTTGGTTGCCATGTAGGTGGAGACAGCCAAGTATAGTAATTTAAGCTGCACCTTTCAATGAGTTCCGCAAAGGGAAAATTGGTAATGGGATTGGAAAGTGAAGCATGGCGTGATGTTAGGAGCCGTATATTCATCTAACACATATTGCGATGGTGGGTCCTTGAGCTGGTTACAAAGAATTAGGCAGTCGGAGTACCCATCATTTATAATAGATAATAAAGGTTGAAATTGGTTGCACTAACTTGCCTTCATTGAAAATTTGCAAGTCTTAGGGGTGTGGAAAATATCTTCATTCTTCAGAACATAATATGGTTGAGTTTGGTCAACTTAAAAAAGCTGTTAAATTTTGAAAAAAAATATTTTTATATTTAAATCATACCTTTTTCTTTTGTCAAATAATCTTCAATTAATGACAAAATTGAATACTTGAAAACTTTAAAATATTATATCTGGGTCTTAAATTATGTTTTGAGTTCTTAATCTAGATCTATTTTAATTAAAGTTTTATCATATGTGGATGTTGTTCTGATTTATTCTTATATAAATCTAGATATATTTTGATCATTATTTCAAAGGTGTGCTTTGTAATGTTAGTTTTAGTAGTAGTTATTTGGACGCATTATAATTTTTTTTTTATAAAAACAAAATGCACATCTATTTGACGAGCAGAAAAAGGGTTTATCCCAAATGGTCATTCATTCAGTCATTAATAAAGCAGAATACAAAGAGGTGGACAAAACCACCAAGTAGACTAATTAGCTCCATCTAACAAAGCAGGTTATGGTAAATAATGCGTTGGGTAATTACCAGCTCGCAATAAATGTCTAAAACAAAAGACATAAACTTCCAAAAAAAAAAAAAAAGAGAGAGAGACCGAACATCAGTAATCAAGTTCCCTAAGCTCAATACTACCTAGTCACTAGAAGACAAATCACTTTCATCCTCCGCTCTTCTAAAATTTAGGTCATAAAGCCATTGCAACCCCATCAATCCTGCCTTGGCCTCAAGAATTGCAACATCCTCACTCCCAGTACACCCTCCAGGCAGCAGTGCATAGTATCGTAGTCCAAATTGGAACATGGAAAAGAAGGCTGCAAATTAGCATAGTAGAACTTCATTTCTAACATACCAAACCTTTCAACGAGTCATAAATGATGCAATGTACCTTATCATTATATCTAATTTAAGATATCAATTCTTGGCAATAATAGTTATTCCTCTCGACATTGAAGCTCTCCAAAAAGATAAACGATTGGTCGCGAAATATGTTCCATTCATATGAATGCAGTGGCGGAGCATAGTGGAGAGCCAGGAGGCCATGGCCCCCCTAAAATAATAAAATTTCAATTTAAGCTTTTTATAATTTATAAAATTTTAAATTAGTAATGATAAAAATTTGATTTAACCCTTTAAAAACTATAAAGATATAAACTATTAAAATGATGAAATTACATTTTTACTATTGTAAAAATATACAATTTAGTTCTGCCCCCCAAAAAATTTTTAGGCTCTGCCACTGTATGAGCGGGAATTGAACCTCTGGCAACATGTTTAAGGGACGAGGTGAACTAATACCATTCCACACCTTGTGACTATTAAACTTCATTTTTAATGATATGACATCATCTAGTTCATTGATCATGCATAGAATTATATACTCTTATTGGCATCATTTGACACATTGATTGACACTGTTATTTGCATTTAATAAATCATGAAATATAAGAATGATCTACTTATGCTAGTGTAAATCTAAAAAAAAAAAAAAAGATTTAGACATTTAAAAAAAATTATGATTAATATTTTAACAATTACACTATCATATTTTATGTTCCATTCATGTAGACCATACATGTCAAGTTTTGAGTAAATTAAAAGAGTCTAGAGATAAAGCAATATTTGTCCCCCTAAACTTGACAACTTTTCCTAAGTTAGTAGCTTAATTTTTGTTTTTTGTCTAGATTAATACTTGAACTTGAATTCCACTACACATTTTGTCATTTTAATATATTCCTCATCTATTCCGACATGTTATTCATGTCAACCACACGATGTAGTATTGTAACAAGTTTATTCCATTCAACTAATCGAATTATGTAAAATATATTATCTATTTATTCCATTCACACTTTGTAACTATCCAATCCCTGCTTTTTTCTAGTATAGGGAACCAAACAGGCCATTGCCTATCCTTGTTTGTGTGGGGTAATAAATCATAAATTAATATAAAATAATATTAAAATTATGAAAATATAACAATGCAGGAATTATAAAAACTTGTATATAAATGCTAAATGTAGACTAGTTAAGGCAACACTAAGCGACAATTGTAGAATCCTCCGAGACTATAGCAGAATGGAATTATTATCCTTGTTTATGAATTTTAAAATTGTTTTGCGGTCTTGATTATAATACTCGTTTGCAACACCACATGGTTGTATTGTAGTATAGGCCTTAATCCTTTGTTCAAGAGAACATTTTTTTCACTGCTAGTGCAACTGGCCTTTGTGTCAACTACTGCAGTTGGGCTTTTTCTCTCACGTCCTGGCACAATTTTCTTTGGCCTCCAGCCGTCGTGTTTTGGGCAGGTAGATCCCCTTCCACCAAATGGGTTTCTATCTAGCTTGCTACATGTTTCTTCTTTTTTGGTTCTCTCTCAGGCTTAGCTTCATGCGCACGGTAAGACGCTTTCGTTGCTTGGTTTCCTACCCGTTGAATCGCGCTAGGCTTTGGACCCACCACATCAGCTCTGCTTTGTTTGGTGGTTGAGGCCTTAGTCGCTTTTGATGTTCATGGCTCCTTGCCCTTCAATGAGGAATGGTCATAGTCTCTTGGTAGGAGCATGCATGCAGGTGATGGTAGATTTTGGGCATAATCATCTTGGCCGCCCTTTCACTCTTCTCCTCCATTCCTCATTTGTGGTTTTTTCTTGGGGGGGTCTAAATCTTTTTTCAGCTTATCCTTTATGGAATGAAATGTTTGCCAACCAAAAAGGAAGGCATTAAATATTACAGTAGATTGAGTGAAGGAATGATGGGAAAACGCAGGTGGAGAAGGGACATAAAAGATGGATGCAGTTCGATTATATTGGATCATTATATTCATTTTGTTTAACCAATTTGATTTACTCGATGTTATACATGGCCTCCTAAGATAATCCAAGCTCAAAGAAGCACACAATAAGCCTAAATAATTGCTTAACCCATAAATTGGTGCTTACATAATATTATTTTTATTATCTTAATATTTAATTTTTTTTAGTCACACGTGATATTTAAATTATTTTGAAATTAGTTAAATCGTTGAATATATATATATTAAAAAAATTTAATCTATAAATTAGTATCTAAATTATCATTTTTTTAATACCTCACAAGTTGTTTTAAAACTATTTTTTTTGTTACAAAAGGTTTCTAAACTATTTTTTCTCCAAATTAATATATCTGGCAGTTCAACCATGTTACAAAAAGACAAAAAAAAAAAAAAAAATCTTATTTTCTCTTTATATATCCTCTTTTTACTTTATAACTTTTTTATTTCTTCTTCCTCTCATCTTAGATTTCTTCTACAAGTGTGAACAATTTGGACTATTAAAAGTTCATAAAAGTACAAAATTTAAAAAATAGAGAAAACTAGTTCAACTAATTTTTAGTTGGTTCAATTAGTCTTTATCGATTAAAGGGCAATTGATTCAACCATTAACTTCGCATTGGTTTCTCGATCGATTTTCGATCCAACCGATCCGGACGAATTCTAAAAACACCGATTTTGATCGATGAAAGAACTTTTTTGATTCCGTCAAGTCAATTCTAAAAACTAATCAATAGCATCTTAACCTCAGGCACGTGACTTGCTAGACATTATAAAGGAAAATGAAAAAAGAAAAGAAAAGATGAAAAAAATAAAAATAAAAAGAGAGAAATAGTGTAAAAGAAAGAAAGGAAAAAATTTTGAAAAAAAATTCTAAAGTGGTAATCTATTATTGGGTGGAGTATTTTTTAATAAATTTAACATTTTGGTGTAAAATAGATAATAATAAAAAAACTAATTTAAGTATTAATTTGAAAAAAATGGTATAGTTTAAAAATTAATTCATGGGTTAATTTAAAAAAAATAAACTTAAACAAAAGTATGAATGTCAAATATGACTCATGAAACACCAACTTTTTATACTAAATATAAAAAGAGGGGTTAGGTTAAATATGAAGGCGTTACTTAAAGCCTTGAATGGTTACAAAGGTATGAAGATAAAAATCATTTGTCCCTTCAAACCTCCGTTGTTGCGTAGTTGATTCCTACTTTGATGAAAAATAAGAAAACTTGAGAAAGTAGGAGATGTAATTTAATACTAAACAGAGAAAGCAAGGGATTGTGAACAGAGAGGAAGACACGTCGACATAAATGGCTAAAACACCACACTAATCTAATTATTACAAATAAAATAGTGCTAATGTTTTTCATTGAAAAAAAATAATACTCTTAATAGTTGCCATATAGATTTTTGTTATTATTTCGCCATTTTAATATATTTATCAATAAAATTTGAGATTTAATCTATATATTTTTATTTTTATTTAATTTAGTTTTTTTATTTTTATAATATCTTTAATTTGTCTAAATAATTAATAGTGTCAATCAAAATATTGACGTTAATTTTACTTAATAACACTACAAAAAAATTATCATAATGAGTTCAAACTAGTGCTTTTAAGAAAAAAAAATTTCTTAATTAGTATTTTCAACATTATTTCGGTGTATTTGTACTAAGGTTATAAAAACAATGCAGGTTAAGAATATAATGATGCGGTGTACTGCAACCGAGCATGTCAAATTGTAATATAATTTTATTTGCAACAAAATATTGGAGTATCTCGAGGATCGTACCCAAATGATTGCTAAAGTTGTTGAAATCTGTTACTAAATTAACTATTCGAAAACAAGTACTAGTCTAATCGAATTACAAATTAGTAGTGCAAACCCAAGATTGAATTGAACTAAAGCTAACTAAACTAAAACTAAAATTAATTCTAACTTACTAATTACTAATGAATTCCTACTTCCCAATTAAACAATGCATAGGTCAATTAATTAATTACTAATTAAGCTAAATCCTAACCCGATTGAATTATTACTAACATTACCCAGAAATACCCTTTCTGTAACAATCCAATTTTCAATGGTGACGAAACAGTGGTTTTAGGACCACAAATTTCCATCATGTCGACTCATAAATATTATTTTTAGAATATTGATAGAGTCGTATTAAAATTTGGTCAAGAAATATTAACGTTTAGATAGCTAATTAGAGAAAAAGGACTAATTTGTAAAATGTGCAAAATTTGCTAATCAAAACAATTAGGTAATCAAATGGCTCAATTAGTAATTGAGGGAGAATCTATGTAATAATTAAGACGTAATGAATGTGTGGGGCGGCAATTAGAATTAAAAATGATAGAAAATTTCATGTTAATGGCATAGCTGTAAATAAATTAGAATTAAACAAAAAAACAAATTAGAAAGATAGAAAATTTCCTATTCATTATCTTTAACCTTGCCGAAACCACTTTTGGGAGAGAACTTCAAGCTTTGGTTTCTTCATCCTTGTGCATGTGAGCTTAATTCTTATCTATTTCTTGTAATTTTTATGTTTTTGAGACCTTTACAATTAGGTCAAGCTAGTCTGTACCTTCGTTTTTGATTCTGTTAAAAATTTTTGAAGTTTGCATTGATTAATATTGAATGTTTTTTATGAATACCATGCATTTGGAGCTTTGATTGTGTTGTTTGATGATTTTGTAAAGTGATTTTGGTTAGATTTTGATTTTAGGATTAAATTGTGAAAATGTCAAAATTTTAGGGTTTGATAGTGAATTTAATGTTTATTAGGGACTATTTAAGGGCCTAGTATATTTGGATGGAATATTGACTTGAAATTAATGATTAATTTGATGAATTTTTGGTTAATGGACTAAATTTTAAAAATTGTAAAAGTTTGGGGTAATTATGTAAATTCAAAAAAATAAAAGGGTATTAATTGTAAAATAGTTTGGAATTTGAAATGTAAGTTGATAATTGAGAAATTTTACATTTAGATCAAGATCCCATAGATACTCGTGGAAAAAGAAAAATTACGGAATAGTCCTTGAACTTCTACAACTACTACAATTCAGTGTAGGTAGGTTTGTATGATTTAAAATTTAACATCTATATGAATTGTTGAATAATATAACTGTAACACCCTGAAAAATATATTTTTGCTTCTGTGAACATCTGACACATATATCTGCCTGCTTCAGTGGTTAAGTGTTTTGGGTGTGTTTGGGAGGTATTGGGTTCAAGTCTCACCTTTCTTAATTTTGTTATTTTTGGATCAAGCCTTATCTTTGATTAGTGGGCTTATATTAAATTGCCAATAAGTTTATATTAGAATGAGCCTGCTAGTTCGAGTGATAAGGGAGTTGATGTGTTGGAGGTATTGAGTTTGAATCTCTGCGTGAGCGTGGGTATTATTTTTGCTCAGTTGATTGTTAGTGTCTTGGTTGTATTTGAAGTCTGAGGTAGTGGGTTAGTAGGAGAAAATCAAGGGATTTGTGTCATATATGGATATTATCTTTTTCATCTTTTTGTTTTTCTCTCACTTCCAAGAAAAATCCCTAAAAGTTCTGACGTTGAATTCTTTTTCCATCTTCTGACGTTTCCTTCTTCTTTTCGGTAAACCTCATTCATTCTTTTGAATCGGTTTGTAAATCTTGCGTTCTTCTTGGTTCGTTCTTTGGTGGGTAAGTAATTTTTCATTCCCTTAAACTTATGGTACAATTTTAACGATGTTAGGTAGTGGTGTTAATTGGTGGATTTTGTGATCATGAGAAGGTTGTGAGGCAGAAAACCCTACTTCAGTGGCTTAATTCGAGGTGGGGGTCGTGTTCATTAGCGTTAAGTTGGTTCTATGTGTTTGGGTATCGTTTTAGACTTGTGGTTTGGTTGCTAATAGGATTGGAATACTCTGTTTTTATGTTTTGAAAGGCTCGTGTGTGTTTTCGCATCAAATCGATACCCGATGTGTACCCGAAATGTAGAAAACGAGGCTTCGGCAAAAGCTGAAAAATGAATCTGTCGAAGCCACATGGGTGTGTGGTCGCTCGTGTAGATGGCCGTGTGTGAGACACGACCGTGTAGTCGACGAAGACATGACCGTGCGCAACACACGGTCGTGTGGTGGTCTAGTGTGGCTGTGTGGGCCACATGAACTAGGCCAAGTTGGGCTTATGGGCCACATGGGCGGTGGGCCTACACAAGCATGTCACACGGGCGTGTGGATTTTGGGCCAGGTCGTGTAGGCCATACGGGCAAAGGCCAATCTGGGTGTGTGGGCTACACAGCGTGTAGGCCCACACGGGCATGTGGGCCCATAAATCTGAAAATTTCCCTAGGGTCGCACGGGTTGCTCTGATTAACTGTGGGCCTACTGTACGGTCGGTAAGGGCTAACTAAACCCTAATTTGTATGCTAGAATATTCTAATAGACTGGTCTGTGTAGGATACAAAATGTATGCATGATTATATTGACGTATGTGTATCTATTATTTGTATAAAGCATGTTGAGCATGTTATATATGTATCTGATTACTGTATATGCTATTGAAGTGGGGATTTATATGTATGGAGGAAGTTTTCTAATCGGTGTTAACCGCCTATATTCTGGCAGCTTAGCTTCATATATATTCTGATATATGTCTTAAAGGCACAATGTGGTGTGTAGGGATGAGTGGGTGTTTTAAACCCCACATGATATGATGGGATGGTCAGGGATGGTGTGTAGAGGATGGGGGTAGGATTTATGCATATCTGTATCTATAATCTGAATTTAGATCTGATTCTGAAGTTGGAATTATATCTGTTTCTGACTGTGTATCTAAATCTTTATGCTTGTATGCTTAATTTTGTGGGTTACACACTGAGTTTATGTAAACTCACATCTGTTGTCTGTTCTGTTCAGGTAATCCATAGGCCTATGTGAATCGGTGTGGTGGAGACTCAGCGGTGACTACGCAACTGTAATCTAGTTAAAGATTTTAGTTTATGGTTTAATTATGATTTTGGTTTTATTCTGAGAGTTATAATTTTCTAGGACTCTCTGGACTTTTTGAGTTCTATAACTACTGGGTTCGATTTTATATGTTGTTAAACTGCATGCTTAAATGAAACATTTTCCTCTAAAAATGACAATTTATATGCAAACAAAGGTTTTTCTAAAACACGACTGTATTTTTAAATTATAATTGTTTTAAGGCTTTTACCGTAATAAGTTTTAGCAAATAGACTAATTAAACGGTGTTTTCAATTAAAAATGTGAATGTTTTGATGAGACAACTCCATTTTCAAAACCCCTACCTTCTGACACTTCTGGATTCGGTCATAACGTCTAGGTTGGATTTGGGTGTTACAATAACATAGTACAATAGATATATTCAATTGTTGATAATGAATGGTTATTTAATAAATGTTATTGAATTTGATGTTTGAATTGGATTGAAAACGAGATAGAGTACAATTGAGATATAGTGTGTTACGGGGGATTGAGTGGAGATGATTATGGAGTGATGTATATATATGTTTCCCGAGTAAACAGAGGTTTAGCATTTGTTGCGAACTCTTGTGTTATACTCTCTGTTTGGTGTGTTTCGGTTAGACTAGCTATTACGAGTATTGGTGTGTTTCGGAGGGATTAACTTTTATGAGCATTTTCAAAGGGATTAGCTCTTACGAGCATTGGTGTGTTTTGGTTGGATTGACGACGTACTCTTATCCGTAAGTCGTTCTTCGAATTAAAAATCTTAGTAAGGTAATTTATTTAATGATTTTGATGGATTTGCTATATATATTTGAGTATTGAATTGAACATTATGATTTATCGGTTGAGGTTGTGGATGACAAAGAACCTTCATGGTTGAATTTTCATTGTTTGAATTGTTGTACGTACTTCGGTAAGATTTATTGTTTTAATACGTTGAACTTACTAAGCTTCCTTGAGCTTACTAATGTTATTTAATGTTCTTATAGATACTTGGAAGGATGGACGATCAGATTGGCACTCAAGTCACACTATCCAGCATAATTCGGTAGTTTTTGGAACGTTTATTTTAGATTGTATGGCATGTAATAGGCTTGAATGTTAATATTAATGTTTTGGATATGTAAATAGTTAAGTATGATCTTGAATGTATAAGCTGTTTTGGTTGATACCCTTTTTGGTGCTTTAGTACTTTATTAATATGTGTTATTATGGCTATGTTATGATGCTTATTCGAATGGCCATAATGGTATGTGATGAATTGGTTTCAATATGGCCAAGAGATGGTATGTTTTGAGATGGTATTGAACTAGATATGTATGATTGAAATGTGGCAAAGTATACATGTTTAGGTATGTTTGAATGTTTCATTTGAGATGCCTTGTATGGCATATTGGTTGAATGATTTTAGACTATTGAACTGGTCCTTTCATGTAGGTTTTGGTCATGTTTTGATGCATTGATTATATGTACTAAAGGTCTTTATGCGGTTGCATAATTTGGTGTTAAGAATTGCTTAATTTTGGGCAAATTCATGTCCACACGGCATAAGACACGGGAGTGTGACTCATTACAACCTAGCTACACGGCTGTGTAATGACCCAAAATTCGTGGGCACCAAGAAAAAAAAATGTGTGTTATCGGGCCTCCGTCTTAGTAAATCGAGTTAGTAAATAATTATTAGGAGTAATTATGAGTCTAATAGTGTATTTAATTAGATTTTTATTTAGTGAATTTAGCTTAATTTAAAGTAATTAGGAAAAAGGATCAAATTGAATAAGGAGTAAAATTCTAATTGTAGATTAAAAGAAAATAAAAAGGATCAAAATGGCAAATATGCCATTTAGCATAAGTTGAGGCAGCATACATGCATAAAAATCTGAGATTTTTATGTATTAAAATATATTATTATTAATATTAGATAATTATATTAATATAATATTATATTATAAAATAAAGTAAATGAAATAATAAAAGAAACAAAGAAGAACAGAAAAGAACAGAGAGTTTTTCAAAACAGGGAAAGGAAAGAAAGAAAGAAAAGAAAAGGGAAAATTGAGGTTTTAAAGCTTGGAGTTTAATTAGGTAAGTCAATCAAGTTCTATTTTCTTAATTTTGATGTTTTAGAAGCTTTAAAGCAAGATTTTGATGAAACTAAGATGATATTTTGAGAGTTTATTGGTTTTCAAGTATAGTTGATGTTGAAGAAAAAGATGAATTAGAGACTAAATTGAATGAAATTTAAGTTAGAATTAGTAAAAGGATTAAATTGTAAAGTAAACTATAAGTTTTCTACTATAGGGATTAATTTGGAAGAAATTATGAATTAGGGTTTTATTATGAAAATTATATAATCAAGTTGAATACGGAAGGGATTTAAGTAGAATCAAAGCATGAATTAAGTTAAGAAATAAGTAAACTTAATTAGGATTTAATTGCAAAATAAGTTATAAGAAAACAGTTTTGGGACAGCAGCAGTAGAGTAACTTTGAAAATTCACCAAAAATCGTAGAAGTGGAATTAGAAGTTGAATGAGATATGAAATTAAATCTTATTGAATCTATTTTCATATGAAAGAAACAGAGAAAGCAAATAAGTTCTGTATTATGAGATATTTAAATTTTAGTGAAACTGGTTCAGGGTGATTTCGAGATCCCCTGTTCTGACTTGGAAAAATCATTAAAAATTGTATAAAAATAATTTTGGAACATAATTTATATGGTTAGATCCCTTAATGAGTCTATTTTTATAAGAAACAAACTAGAACATCTTTTAAATTCTGTATAAAAAGATAATTAAATTTTAGCAAAGAGTGGTCGGAACTGTCAGATAACAGAATAGGGGTGATTTCAAAGAATAAACTGTACTTATTGGCTAAACCAAAAATTCTGAAAATTTTATGGAAAGAATATATGTAAGTATAGTTTCATAGAAAATTTACGGATCTTAATTTGGAATTCTGTAACTCAAGATATAGATAATTTAGTGAAAATGACTCAGGTAGACAGCTTTGAAAGAACTTATAAGTAAATAATAGAATTGTGTATAAAGGATGTGGAATGAAGAGGAAGAGTAGAAATTGAATAAAATTCAATTATTTATTTTAATTTAATGTTGTAATTAATAATGTAAATTATTATTATTTTCGTAGCAAAAAAGGAACTCGAGGCATCAACACACAAAGGAAAGGAGAAGGTTACCGAGGAATAATCAAGCAAATTCGGGTTTGTATTACTATAATTCAATTTACTTATTATTAAATACTAATTTTATATTTATTTATTTTATAGTAAGTAAATATTGAGGTAAGTAACTTTATTGAATTGAATTTAGAAAGTGAATTAAGTGAGAAATATATGTTAGTATTGAATTGTATTTTGATTAGTGAATGGAAAAGTGAAGTTAATATTGAAAGTGAATTTTTAAATGAAAGTAAACTTGAATTGAGGATTGGAAATATATGTTAATTTTATATTTATTTATTTTATAGTAAGTAAATATTGAGGTAAGTAACTTTATTGAATTGAATTTAGAAAGTGAATTAAGTGAGAAATATATGTTAGTATTGAATTGTATTTTGATTAGTGAATGGAAAAGTGAAGTTAATATTGAAAGTGAATTTTTAAATGAAAGTAAACTTGAATTGAGGATTGGAAACCCTATTAACTAGTCGGGCTGAGTCGGATATAGTTGGCATGCCATAGGATATGGAAGAGTACGGGTTTTTGCCGGCTTACTGATCAGGCACTTACGTGCCAACTCTCATATCATCGTCTTCATTATCGATTCGACACTTTGTGTGTCGATATCTTTATTCTTCATTATCGCTTCTGATTCGATACTTTGTGTGTTGAATACTAATATTGTGACTGTTACCGATTCGACACTTTGTGTGTCGTATACTGTGTACCATTAAGGCACATTGTGCCGCATCTTTGAGTGTTGGGTTGGAATCCGTGTATCCGCAAAGTCCGAGTCTCATAATAGGGGTAAATGATGAAAAGGTTAAATTGAATAAAATGAAATGGTTGAGCCATTGGAAGAAATGCGAAAATAGAACATGAACTGAAAAATGTAATTGGAATATAAGTATGAGAATAAAAAGTATGAACCATTGGTTCAAAAAAATGGATAGTGGCTCAATATGATTGTGTATTATTTCAATTGTTGAATAGCTAAAATTGAATTGTATAAATATATTGAGAAGGACAAACTTATATGAAAGTTATGTTTGAATTGGTTTAGTTAAATTAAAGTTATATGAATTAATGATATGATTATTATGTTTATAATTTGAATTATGGTAATACCACTTTGAGTATATGTATACTCGGTGTCATGACGGTTGTTTCCGTGCGCAGTTATAGAAGTCAAATCATCGAACCAAAGATCCGGCCGGACCCGACTTCAGCAAACTTTTGGTGATGTATATTTCCTTTTCATAATGTGGCATGTACGTAGGTTGTGTATAAAGGTTATTATGTTTTGAATGTAAATGGTTAAAAAAAAAATGTTAGTATTACAAGTATAAGAATTATAATGAATGAAGTATATTTATTTTAATCTAACTAATATTTTGATAAATTTAAGTTGATATTATATTGATTGAGTTTGATTAGAAGGTATTTAGAATAGAAAATAAATATATGGAATGAATTGGTTGAATTCATTATGATTGAAATGAATATGGTTTAATTTATGGGGTTTTATATAATAATAACCGTAAATGTCATTAAATTTATATTAAACAAAATTTATATTCATAAATTGTCCGATATGTCCTAGTAATGCCTCGTAACCCTGTTCCTACGATGGTTCGGGTTAGGGTGTTACAATTATTGGTATCGAGCTATCGTGTTTAGTCGATTCTCTCGGTTAAACCGGCTCTCAAAGAAAGTGAGTCAAAGAGTCTAGAAGTACATGCCACCGTTGAGTCAAAGTCGAGTCGGGTTTTGGATATCGATATATATTTTTTTATTTTATAGATAAAATGTCGATTTAAAGAATGTATGATGTTGGACAAGAAATGCATACTCGAAATCGAGAAATTGAAGAAATCAATCATTACACCTACCGCAAATCCATCAGTTAGATAATCAACCTCCTAATGCGGAAGAGAAAGAGATAATTCACAATCATTAAGAGCTATAGCCGATGCATTACAACATGTAGCGTAAATCAGACTGCTACTACACCACAGATTTCTCTCGTTAGACGGGCTCCGATTAAAGAGTTAAGAAAATATGGTGCCACGGAGTTTTCGGGACTAAGAGGTCTTGATCCGTATAATCGCCGAGAATTGGATAGAATCAACAAAAGAGTTTTGCAACAATTAGATTGCACCCCGAGAGAATCGATATGTATGTTTGTATCATTGTTACAAGGGAAGCGTATCTCTGGTGGGAATCATATTAGACATTTACCGGATGATCGGGTAACTCGGGATTTGTTTCAAAAGAATTTCAAAAGAAGTATATTGGGGAAATGTATATTGAAGAGAAAAAGCAAGAGTTTTTAATGTTGAAACAGGTAATATGTCGTATTGGATTATGATCGAGAGTTTACTAGATTGAGCAGGTATGCTCGAGAATATATTCCAACAGAGGTGATAGTTGTAAACGGTTTTTACGGGGATTAAGAGATGAAATTAAGATTCAACCGGTAAGTCTCGCATCACCGAACTTGTTGACTGGTTGAACGAAATGAAAATGATAGAACAAGTATTAGGCACGGATAAAAAAGTTGAAATGGGTAAATCACCGGGAAACGTGTGGGAACTACCAAGAATCCATTACCAAAGAGATTCAAAGAATCAAGAAGTGGTTGGAGATCAAGCTTTGGTCCGATAGAGGACTGACGAGACAGAGGAAAACAGATTACTATTTCCACCGGTAGTGTAAAAGCTCCACCCCGGGAAAATGAATATCCTGAATGTAATTATTGTGGGAAAAGACATTTTGGTGAATGTTGGAAGAAAATCGGAGGATGTTTTCGTTGTGGCTCTCTCGAACACTTTATTAAAGATTGTTCAAAACTCGAGTAGTACACCTATCACATCTCGTAGATCGAGATCGATCGCGGGAGGTAGATGAATGTCTAGAGGAGGTTTTGTTTCAAGGAGAGGAGGAGCTAGTAGAGGCGTTGATATATAGCTACACAACAATCGAGGCTAGAGCACCACCAGAGCATACGTAGTTCGGACCCGTGAAGAAGGCAATGCTCACGATGTGGTGACAGTATATTTTTATTGTATTCTCGAGCCTATTTATGCTTTAATTGACCCGGGTTCATCACATTCATATATTAATTTAAAATTAGTTGAATCGGAAATTAGAATCAAAATGTCTAGAGTTTTCATAGAGGTGTCTAGCCCTTTGGGACAAACAAAGGTTAGTAGACGAGTATGCCTGAGGTGCCTGTTAATAATACATGATAAAATGTTTCTCGTGGATTTACCGATCATGCCTTTTAGCGATTTTGATATCATTTTGGGTATGGATTGGTTATCCGAACATGGGGTAGTTTTGGATTGCTATAAAAAGAGGTTTAGTATTCGCATGAAAACGGGACAGAATTGAGTGAATGGCATCCGTACGGTAGTTCAACACGTATCATTTCAAATATAAAAGCTAACAAATTATTACAAAGGGGTTGTTCAGTACGTATTTGGCATATGTTATTAATTCCGATTCATTGGGAAGCCAATGCAAACGATTAGGATCGTATGCGAGTTTCCGAGATGTATTTCGGAAGAACTACCGGGTTTACCACCGATAGAGAGGTTGAATTTGCTATTGAGGTGTATCCAGTACAACACCAATTTCTATACCTCCGCATCAATGTCGCTTCTCTTCGAATTGAAAGAGTTGAAGGTACGATTCACAGATTTATTAGATCGATCGAGGCTTTATCCGACCGAGTATTTCACCTTGAGAGCTCCAGTATTGTTTGTTAAAAAGAAAGATGGTTCTATGCGGTTGTGTATTGATTATCGATAGTTGAATAAAGTGACGATCAAGAACCCAGATCCTTTGCCTCGTATAGACGACTTGTTTGATCAGACCAAGGAGCTTCGTGATTTTTTAAAATTGATTTGAGATCCGGGTATTATCACCGAAGGTGAAGGAAAGTGATGTGCCTAAGACTGCTTTCCGTACTCGTTATGGCCATTATGAATTTTTGGTTATGCCGTTTGGATTGACCAATGCTCCAGCTGCTTTCATGGATCTGATGAATCGGATTTTCCAACCATACCTAGATCAGTTTGTGGTGGTCTTCATTGATGATATATTGGTATATTCAAAGACAGGGGCAGAACATGATCAGCATCTTCGAAAAGTTTACAGATTTTGCGGGAAAAACAATTGTATGGGAAATTAAGTAAATGCGAATTCTGGTTGTCTGAAGTGGTATTTTTAGGACATGTGGTATCTGCCGATGGGATTAGAGTTGACCCGAAGAAGATTGAAGCAATTGTTCAGTGGAAAGCGCCAAAGAATGTGTCTGAGGTACGTAGTTTTCTCGGTTTGGCTGGATATTATCGAAGATTTGTGAATGGATTCTCGAAAATAGCAATGCCAATGACTAAACTACTGCAGAAGAATGTTCCTTTTATCTGGGATGATCAGTGCCAGAATAGTTTTGAGACTTTGAAGCAAATGTTGACAGAGGCACCGGTATTAACATTACCAGAATCGGGGAAAGATTTTATTGTATACAGTGATGCTTCTTTGAGTGGTTTGGGTTGTGTATTGATGCAAGAAGGAAAGGTTATTGCATATGCATCTAGACAGTTGAAGCCGCATGAACGTAATTACCCGACGCACGATTTGGAGTTAGTCAGAGTATTTTTGCTTTAAAGATTTGGAGACATTACTTATATGACGAGAAATGCTACATTTACACAGATCATAAAAGTCTCAAATATCTTCTATCACCGAAAGAGTTAAATTTAAGGCAAAGACGGTGGATTGAGCTTCTAAAAGATTATGATTGTGTTATAGATTATCATCCAGGAAAAGCAAATGTGGTAGCTGATGCATTGAGCGGAAAGTGCGATTGAATTACTGAGCAATGTTTGCTCACCTCGATGTTAATGATGACTAAGCTTGCTAGCTGAGTTAAGGGTTAAGCCGATGATGTTAGATCAGATTAGAGCAGCTCAAATAGAAGATGATAAATTATTAAAGAAAAGAGAAATGGTTCAAAATGGTACAGTCGAGAGTTTTAGTATTAATGAACATGATTGTTTGAGGTTTCAAAATCGGATTTGTGTTCCAATTACTTCTGAATTAAAGAAGATGATTCTTTAAGAAGCACACGATGGTACTTTTGCATTGCATCCGGGTGGAACAAAAATGTATCGTAATTTACGAGAGCTTTATTGGTGGCCAGGGATGAAAAAAGATATAGTTGAATATGTCAGTAAATGTTTGACTTGTCAACGAGTAAAGGCAGAACATCAGGTACCGACAGAATTACTCCAGTCTATTAGTATTCCTGAATGGAAATGGGATAGTATTACTATGGATTTTGTTACGGGATTGCCACTGTCAGTGAGCAAAAAGAATGCCATTTGGGTGATAGTTGATCGACTTACTAAGTCTGCTCATTTCATAGCAGTCAGGACTGATTGGTCTTTACAGAAACTTGCTGAAGTTTATATCCGAGAAATTGTGAGACTGCATGGTATTCCAGCATCTATAATTTCCGACCGGGATCCACGATTTACATCGAGATTTTAGAGGCAGTTACATGATTCTTTGGGTACTCGGCTTAATTTTAGTACTGCATTTCATCCACAAACCGACGGACAATCGAATCGGGTAATTCAAATTTTAGAAGATATGCTTCGGCTTGTATTATTGACTTTGAATCAAAGTTGGGAACGATACTTGCCATTAGCTGAATTTGTTTATAATAATAGTTTTCAATCCAAAGATTCGAGATGGCTCCATATGAAGCATTATACTGGCGGAGATGCCGATCACCGATATGTTGGACTGAGTTGAATGAGAGAAAGCTAGTTGGACCTAATTAATTCAAGAGAGACGAAGAAATAGTTAAAAAGATCGAGACAGTTGAAAGTAGCTTTTGACAGACAAAAGTCTTATGCGCAGATCTAAAGCGACGAGATATAGAGTATTCGTGGGTGATAAAGTGTTTTTAAAGGTATCGCCTTGGAAGAAAGTTTTGAGATTTGGTCGCAAAGGAAAATTAAGTCCTCGTTACATTGGGCCATATGAAGTAATTGAAAGAATCGGACCGGTTGCCTATCGATTAGCTTTACCTCCAGAATTACAGAAAATTCATGATGTTTTTCATGTTTCCATGTTACGAAGGTATCGATCGGATCCATCTCATATTATTTCTACTGAAGACATTGAGATTAGACCGGATTTGTCATATGAGGAAGAACCGGTTCAAATACTAGCTCGAGAAGTGAAAGAATTAAGAAACAAACGAGTCCCTTTGGTAAAAGTATTGTGGAGAAGCCATAGTGTGGAAGAAGCAACTTGGGAACCGGAAGAAACTATGAGGGCACAGTATCCTCACCTATTTTCAGGTAAATTTCGAGGCCGAAATTTATTAAGGGGGGGAGAAATGTAACGACCCAAAATCCGTGGGCACCAGGAAAAAAAAATGTGTGTTATCGGGCCTCCGTCTTAGTAAATCGAGTTAGTAAATAATTATTAGGAGTAATTATGAGTCTAATAGTGTGTTTAATTAGATTTTTATTTAGTGAATTTAGCTTAATTTAAAGTAATTAGGAAAAAGGATCAAATTGAATAAGGAGTAAAAGTCTAATTGTAGATTAAAAGAAAATAAAAAGGATCAAAATGACAAATATGCCATTTAGCATAAGTTGAGGCGGCATACATGCATAAAAATCTGAGATTTTTATGTATTAAAATATATTATTATTAATATTAGATAATTATATTAATATAATATTATATTATAAAATAAAGTAAATGAAATAATAAAAAGAAACAAAGAAGAACAGAAAAGAACAGAGAAGTTTTCGAAATAGGGGAAAGGAAAGAAAGAAAGAAAAAGAAAAGGGAAAATTGAGGTTTTAAAGCTTGGAGTTTAATTAGGTAAGTCAATCAAGTTCTATTTTCTTAATTTTGATGTTTTAGAAGCAAGATTTTGATGAAACTAAGTTGATATTTTGAGAGTTTATTGGTTTTCAAGTATAGTTGATGTTGAAGAAAAAGATGAATTAGAGACTAAATTGAATGAAATTTAAGTTAGAATTAGTAAAAGGATTAAATTGTAAAGTAAACTATAAGTTTTCTACTATAGGGATTAATTTGGAAGAAATTATGAATTAGGGTTTTATTATGAAAATTATATAATCAAGTTGAATATGGAAGGGATTTAAGTAGAATCAAAGCATGAATTAAGTTAAGAAATAAGTAAACTTAATTAGGATTTAATTGCAAAATAAGTTATAAGAAAACAGTTTTGGGACAGCAGCAGTAGAGTAACTTTGAAAATTCACCAAAAATCGTAGAAGTGGAATTAGAAGTTGAATGAGATATGAAATTAAATCTTATTGAGTCTATTTTCATATGAAAGAAACAGAGAAAGCAAATAAGTTCTGTATTATGAGATATTTAAATTTTAGTGAAACTGGTTCAGGGTGATTTCGAGATCCCCTGTTCTGACTTGGAAAAATCATTAAAAATTGTATAAAAATAATTTTGGAACATAATTTATATGGTTAGATCCCTTAATGAGTCTATTTTTATAAGAAACAAACTATAACATCATTTAAATTCTGTATAAAAAGATAATTAAATTTTAGCAAAGAGTGGTCGGAACTGTCAGATAACAGAATAGGGGTGATTTCAAAGAATAAACTGTACTTATTGGCTAAACCAAAAATTTTGAAAATTTTATGGAAAGAATATATGTAAGTATAGTTTCATAGAAAATTTACGGATCTTAATTTGGAATTCTGTAACTCAAGATATAGATAATTTAGTGAAAATGACTCAGGTAGACAGCTTTAAAAGAACTTATAAGTAAATAATAGAATTGTGTATAAAGGATGTGGAATGAAGAGGAAGAGTAGAAATTGAATAAAATTCAATTATTTATTTTAATTTAATGTTGTAATTAATAATGTAAATTATTATTATTTTCGTAGCAAAAAAGGAACTCGAGGCATCAACACACAAAGGAAAGGAGAAGGTTACTGAGGAATAATCAAGCAAATTCGGGTTTGTATTACTATAATTCAATTTACTTATTATTAAATACTAATTTTATATTTATTTATTTTATAGTAAGTAAATATTGAGGTAAGTAACTTTATTGAATTGAATTTAGAAAGTGAATTAAGTGAGAAATATATGTTAGTATTGAATTGTATTTTGATTAGTGAATGGAAAAGTGAAGTTAATATTGAAAGTGAATTTTTAAATGAAAGTAAACTTGAATTGAGGATTGGAAACCCTATTAACTAGTCGGGCTGAGTCGGATATAGTTGGCATGCCATAGGATATGGAAGAGTACGGGTTTTTGCCGGCTTCGATCGAGCACTTACGTGCCAACTCATCATTCTCATTCTCGCATACCGATTCGACACTTTGTGTGTCGATATCGTTATCGTTATCACATTACAGATTCAGCACTTTGTGTGTTGAATACTAATATTATGACTGTTACCGATTCGACACTTTGTGTGTCGTATACTGTGTACCGTTAAGGCACATTGTGCCGTACTGGAGTGTTGGGTTGGAATCCGTGTATCCCTTAAAGTCCGAGTCTGTTAATAGGGGTAAATGATGAAAAGGTTAAATTGAATAAAATGAAATGGTTGAGCCATTGGAAGAAATGCGAAAATAGAACATGAACTGAAAAATGTAATTGGAATATAAGTATGAGAATAAAAAGTATGAACCATTGGTTCAAAAAAAATGGATAGTGGCTCAACATGATTGTGTATTATTTCAATTGTTGAATAGCTAAAATTGAATTGTATGAATATATTGAGAAGGACAAACTTATATGAAAGTTATGTTTGAATTGGTTTAGTTAAATTAAAGTTATATGAATTAATGATATGATTATTATGTTTATAATTTGAATTATGGTAATACCACTGAGTATATGTATACTCAGCGTACGGTTGTTTCCGTGCGCAGGTTGTAGAAGTCAAATACTGAACCAGCATCCAAAGCCAGACCCGACTTCAGCAAACTTTTGGTGATGTATATTTCCTTTTCATAATGTGGCATGTACGTAGGTTGTGTATAAAGGTTATTATGTTTTGAATGTAAATGGTTAAAAAAAAATGTTAGTATTACAAGTATAAGAATTATAATGAATGAAGTATATTTATTTTAATCTAACTAATATTTTGATAAATTTAAGTTGATATTATATTGATTGGGTTTGATTAGAAGGTATTTAGAATAGAAAATAAATATATGGAATGAATTGGTTGAATTCATTATGATTGAAATGAATATGGTTTAATTTACAGGGGGTTTATATAATAATAAGCGTAAATGTCACTTAAAATTTATATTAAACAAAATTTATATTCGTAAATTGTCTGATATGTCCGGTAATGCCTCGTAACCCTGTTCCGGCGATGGTACGGGATTAGGGGTGTTACAGGCTGTGTGTAGGTTTTATTGCATGCAAATCAGGTTGTTACACGATGTAGCACACTGCCTGGCACACAGGCATGTAGAGTTATTTCGAGAGTTCCATGATCTGGCACACATGCGTGTGACTTGGCCATGTAACCCTACTCAAAGAGTTACACGGGTATGGAAACGAGCTGGGACACAACCATGTGTCCATATTTCGAAGGTTACACGACCCGAGACACGGACGTGTGTCTTAGCCGTGTGAGGTACACGGCTTGGTCACATGGCCGTGTGACCCCTACTGTCAAATTTTTCTAACTTTTTCTTGAATTTTTCAAATGTTTTCAATTTGGTCCTAAATTATTTCTAAGGTGTTTCTGGGGTCTCGAGGGCTCGATTAAGGGACGATACATATGTGTATGAGTGTACTTTAATATGTTTACAATAATGTATGAAATGTATGTTTAATAATCTGTTTGTACGGTAATACTCTGTAACCTTAATTCGGTGACAGATATGGGTTAGGGGTGTTACATTTAGTGGTATCAGAGCTACGATTTAGTAAGTTCTCAGACTAAACATAGTGTGTGACATGTCTAGAATTACATGTCATATAATCTGTGATAGTGTGACATGTCTGATCCGATCTAACTTTTGTTTTTATTTTAAATTGTAAAGATGTTAGACGGATTTGATCATACTGACAATGATAAGGTTAATAGTAATGTACCGACCTTTGATAATATGACTAGTAGTAATGTTTCAATTCCTCCAGTAAAGAAGCATGAACTTAAAAACATGTTATTCGGATTTATGAACTAATGGTTCAATGAGTATGTACAAATGAATACTCCAGCTCAATGACCTCCACCCCCTGTTATACCTCCGGTTGCACCTCCACCTTTTCCAGTAACTGAGCCTAGTTGACGTATTCAGGTAGAGAAGTTTAGAAAGTGTGATGCCAAAAAATTTTAGGGTAGATTAGAAGATGATCCGGTTAAAATTGAGTATTGGTTTCAGAACATTTTGCGAGTTTTCGAAGAAATGGCTTGCCCTCCTAATAATTTTCTTAGATATGTTATTTCATTACTAAAAGAAGAAACGTATAGTTGGTGGACTACGTTGGTAGCGGTGATACCGAGGGAGAAAATTTTCTGGGATTTCTTTTAGATTAAATTTAAAAAGAAGTATGTCGGGAAACGGTATCTAGACAAGAAAAAGAGAGAATTTCTTGAGTTACGTTAGGGAAATAAATTGGTGGCCGAGTACGAAAGAGAGTTTGTATATCTCAGTAAATATGCCTAAGAGATTGAGCCTACTAAAGAAAAGATGTGTATCCGGTTTGAAAATGGCCTAAATGATGAAATCCAAATGATGATCGGAGGTAATGAAATTCAAGATTTTTTTTGTTTTATTTTATCGTGCACAGAAAATGGAAGAAGTGTACAACTGCAAGATACAAAGGGATAGATGGATTCGAGAGTTTATTAAGAGAAGTTCTTCCAAATCATTTTCAATACTATCGGTAAAGAAGATTAGAGAAGACTTTAGTCGAGCTATTTCAATGTCTGAGCATTCGAACAAAAATAAATCGATTTAGCATGATTTCAAAGCTGCTACTAAACTAGTTGATAATGTGGGAAGTATACGGAATGCTCCAAAGCCCAGTTGTAGACATTGTGGAAAATATCATCCTGGCGAGTGTAGAGCTAAGTCGAAAGCCTGTTATAGATGTGGGTCAACTGATCACTTTCTCCGGAATTGTCCTAAACAGTTAAAAGAAAATGAATAACAGAATGAAAAGTAAATGTCTACATATTAGAAAAGTAGACATCCGGGCCAGAACAGTACTATTGAGATTACTTGTACAGGAGCAAAAGATACTGTTGTTCAGTCGGAGGCTAGAGCACCTGCTTGCACATATACCATCCGAGCTAGAGAAGATGTTGTTGCACTTGATTTGATTGCAGGTACATTATATCTCTTTGATGTTATTGTGTAAGCACTGATTGACCCTGGGTCAACTCATTCTTATATTTGCACTGCATTAGTAACGGAAAAGAATTATCCTACTCATGATCTTGAGCTAGCTGCGATTGTATTCGCTTTGAAAATTTGGAGACATTACTTATACAGTGAGAAATGTCACATGTTTACAGATCACAAAAGTTTAAAGTATTTGATGACTCAGAAAGAACTGAATTTGAGACAGAGGCATTGGTTAGAGCTACTAAAATATTATGATCTAGTTATTGATTATCATCCGGGAAAGGCTAATGTGGTTGCGGATGCACTCAGTCGAAAGTTGTCACTTTTGCACTTCAAGTGTTAAACACTCATTTAGCTTTGAATGAAGATAGTTCTGTACTAGTAGAGTTGAGAACTAAACCATTATTTTTATAATGAATTCGGGAATTGCAAAACGAATTCTAAAGTTGATGTCGAAACGATAATTGGTTCAAAATAATTTGAGTACTGAGTACATTGCGTTATCGTGATAGGATTTGCGTTTCGAACGATATAGATTTGAAACGTGATATTCTAGTTGAAGCTCATAATAGTACGTATTCTATTCATCTTGTTAGCATGATGATATACTATGACTTGAAATAGATGTACTGGTGGCCAGGAATGAAATGAGAAATTTGTGTATTTGTAGCTAAATGTTTAATATGTCAGCATGTAAAAACAAAACATCAGGTACCGTCGGGTTTATTACAACCTATTATGATTCCTGAGTGGAAGTGGGAGCGAATCACGATGGATTTCATATCTGGTTTACCTGTAACTCCGAAAAAGAAAGATTCGATCTGGGTGATTGTTGACAGATTAACTAAATAGACACGTTTTATTCCAGTCATCTGAGATTGTGAGATTACATGGAGTTCCGACATCTATTTTTTCTAATCGTAATCCTAGATTTACATCAAGATTTTGGGGCAAACTTCACGAGGCTTTGGGCACTAAGCTCAATTTCAGCATAACTTTTTATCCTCAGGAGGACGGCAATCAGAACGAGTGATTCAAATTCTAGAAGATATGCTGAGATGTTGTATACTCGAGTTTGAAGGTAACTAGGAAAAGTATTTACTGTTAGTTAAATTTGCTTATAATAAAAGTTATCAATCCAATATAAAAATGACATCATTTGAATCTCTTTACTGAAGAAACTGTAAAACACCGTTGTATTGGTCTAAATTGAGTGAATCCAAAATGGTGGGAATTAATTTAATCTGAGAAACTGAAGACAAAGTTTGAGTTATTCGAGACTGTTTGAAAGTTGCATTTGATCGTTAGAAATCGTACGTAGATCTGAAAAGAAAATATATAGAATTTGCTGTTGGCGATCGAGTATTCCTAAAAGTCTCTTCGTGGAAAAAACTATTACGTTTTGGCAGAAAAAAAAAAACTAAGTCCAAGATTTATAGGACCGTATGAGATTATTGAAAGAATAGGCCATGTAGCTTACAAATTAGATTTGCCCTTTGAACTCGAGAAAATCCATAATGTGTTCCTCTTTTTGATGCTAAGACGGTACAGATCTGATCCTTCACATTTGATTTTTATGTATCAAAGATACTTGTGTATCTGAGTCCATTTACTAGAGTTCATCGGGCTATGTGTTTATAGGTAAATGAAAAGTTTGAATGGAATGATATGAGCTTGATGTTTAAATAGATAAATATTAAATTGAGCATGAGCATGGTATTCAAATATTGATTTGGAAATGAATTGGTTTGAAATATGATTGAGATATTATATGGTTGATTATATGTTAAACTCACCTTGTTGATGTTGTACATTGCCATGTCTAGCCAATTATGTTAAGTTGTGGTAGTTTATTATACTTAATTGAAAGATAAGATAAGTTGTTTAATGCCTATGAACTTACTAAGCATTTTATATGCTTACCTAGTTATTTTCCCTTTTCTTTGTAGATCGTTACCTTGCGAAACACGTCAAGTCGGATCACTTGAAGCTCACATTATCCTCATTTTGATAGCTATTTAGTCATTTTAAGTCAAGGATTGTGGCATGTATATAGGTGACATGACGTATTTATTAACTTGTGAATGTCCTTATTTGTGGCAAGTTGTTTTAACCATGTTGAATTGGTGTTTTGGTATTGCCTGTGGTGTTGGACTTACATATGCTTATATACTAAATATGTTATATCTAATAAGTATATGAATGGAATGTGGAATTGTATGAAATGAGTTAGAAATGGTAGCTTGATTGGTTAGTGAATGAAATTGTAATGTATTTGAACATTAGCAACTTAAAACATGCTTATAAATGTGACCTAGTTTGGATGGTTAATAGATATGCTTGAGGCTTTTATGTCAGATTTATGTATAATGTTTACAATTGTAGGTAAATGAAATAAAATGGCTTGTTTCAAAATGGTATGGCATAGGTAAGGTTAGATGTTTGAATGATTTGAGATTGATATGCCTTAATGATATGAAAATGTTCAAGTTTAAATGATATTTAAGTGGTAAATGCCTTGTTGAAAAGTTGAATATGAGCATTGAGCTTGTTTGGTATGATTTTAGCATGTTTTGAACCAGGTGAAGTTAATGTTTTGCGCACAAATTGATAAGTTTGGTGAAGAGCATTGAAATAGGTACCAAATGGTTCGAGTCCACATCTCGACGAGCAACCTACCTCATTGCAATGTCAGATGACAATGAGTCACGTCACAACGTCAAGTGGTATGAGGTAACTATGTGGCATACTATTTTGGAAACATCACGATATGGAGGAAATGATGCCACGAAGTCGACCCTGAACTTTTAAAACTGTGCAATTTGGTCCTATTTTGTGCTCGGGTTGTTAAAAGAGCTTTTGTAAGCTCAATTAAGGCTTGGAATTTGGTTAATTAACATGATTTGAATGTGATTGGCATTGTATTACATGTACAAATGATTTTATGATGTCTGATTGACTATAATTTATTTGACAACAAATGTAGCATCCTATAGCTCGGATTCGACGACTGGGTCGAGTGAGGGGTGTTACAGTACTCCTATCCTTACATATTTTGGATCATGTTAACAAACTAATATTTAATGTTTCCTTTAATGAAGATTATTATACTAAGGGGGAGTTATTTATGGGAAGAATATGTAATTGAAATGTTTTATTTTCCCTATATATGTTTTGTTTAAAAACTGCCAAAAGGGGAGATTGTTGACATATTTAATGGCAAGGGTAATTTTGTGGCTAAAACAATAGCCACAACTTAAGGCACTATTTCATTGTGTTACTTGCCTATTGTAAAGAGTTGGCAAAATTTAGAACAAAGATATTGGGGCTATCTACTTTAAAGTTATTTGGATGAATTTGAACCCAAAACATGAAGACCAATTGAGTTGAAATTGAAGACTTGAAGATTGGTTTCTTGTAGATTAAGGTTGGTTACTTGTGGAACAAGTAAAGTCACTTTTTATGATTGAAGACCTTAGATTGTACCGAGACTTTTATAGAAGTATTATCTTGTGCTAATTTTTAGCTTTACTTTATTGAAAAATGATTAAATTATAACTCTTATGTAAGTAAAACCTAAGTAGTATACAAACTTAAGTTTTGTCTAGGTTAAAATTGATTGAGTGTAATCGATAGATTGAGAGCTTGATATAGGATTAATTTGTTCAAGTTAGAAACGTGTATCTATGCATTGTTTTTGTAAGCAATCAATAGATTCTTTTGAATTGCAAAACCAAGCTTTCGAGGAGGAAGCTTAGTGGGAGAGTAATCTAGTCTTTGTACAATGGTGAGGTTGCCAAATTAATGAGTGTTAGACTAGTGTTAAGACTTAAATCATTGGTTATACTATGAGAAAGATAGTGGATCATTGTTCTGGGCAAGACCCCATAGATATAGATTGAGGTTGAGCTGCATAATCAATCTCGATGTTTATCTTTATCTTTTATACAGTTTTTAGTTCGTGGTTGAACTATGGTTACAATTCGAAGCATTGTTTTAGCCACAATTTCAGTTTGCTAATCAAGTAACCTTCTCAGTTCTATAGAGACAAAACCCCTGAGTGGAACAGTACTGTTAGAGTTGTGTGACTTGAATCTTTGTTAAAGAAAATACAGTGGCAAAACAAGGGGATCTGTGTAAGGCTAAAAGATGAAAATTAAGTGCTAGTTTATAGTTGGCAAGTTGTTGGCACTATTGAATCAATATGGCAAGTTGTTGCAAGCATTAACCACATTGGCGACTTGGTAGGTGCCTCATGATATCTCCTCCATCTTTTTATAACTTTTAAAATGTTAATAGAATGGATTAAAATTCCTTTATAATTAGTTGATCCAACTAAAACCCTTTATAATTTTACACTTTTAGTTTTCAAAATTCTTTTTTGTTTTAAAATATGAATTGGGGATTTTGAAGGTTAGGTGAAGCTTTTGCCCTATAATTAAGTTAGGATCCAATGAGGAAGTTTGTTATTTTAATTAAACACACAAATAGTCTGGCTCAACACATTAATTAGATAATATATTGCAATTTTTTAATAGAACCAAACCTACCCAACTACATTTATATATGATCCTACAAAAATGAAGTTTGATAATTATTAATGGTTAGCGAAATTGTAATGGTTTGCCTTTGAAATTAGGACAATGATTCAATTACTCAAAAAAAAAATTAATTGAATGTTTAAAATTGTGACTCTTTTACAAAACTCAAAACAAGAATGAAAACACGTCTCAAAAATTTTATTTGGTAAGAGATGAAAATTAGGTATTAGTTTACAGTTGGTGACACTGTTGAATTGATATGGCATAGAAACTTTATAGTTGATGATAAATAATTGTTAGTATATGATTTAAAAAGGGAATGAGAACAAAAGGAGTTTGTTATAAGTTTTATTGTATGTATCGATCCAAATGAGAAATTAAGAATGTAGAGAGAGATTCACCATGAATTTGTGACATCAAATGAAAATATGGATTATGTCGCACAAGTAGAATCCATATAAAACTACACTTTTCTATTTGGTATTGATTAAAATAAGATTTTTCAACCTTTAAATAGATGTAGTCGAAACTCCTCTTGTATCATTCAGTTTTCAACATTAGTGAATTTCTCCTCCTCTGCCTGTGGTTTTTTTCTCGAAAGGGTTATCACATAAAATCTGTATTTTTTTTATTTTTCTTTTCTTATTATTTTGCGATCATTCTATATTGCTATTATCAACGTTTAGTTTTACAAGTACTTTCCGTTAAGAATACGAAACCAACTCCCCTCAATATATATCAAAACAATGTTAAAATAATATAATAATAAAATAGGCTATTTTATCCAAATGACTCCAAAAAATTAATTATTTACGTAAATGACATTGATTAAAAAATAATCACCTAAATGACCTGAAATAAACAGTAAAATTAGGTTATGGGAAGTAGATGGTCAGTACCCCTTTTTTTTTTCTGACACAATCATTGGCTGATGACTGTATTAGGGATAAAAAATAATTTTTGGGGTTCTGGACACTAGATGGTCGGCAACCCTGTATTTTTTTCAAACTGTATCAGACTGATATACAATTATACCAATATTAAAAAAAATAAAATTGGGGTGTTTGCACACTAATGGACGGCACCCTTTTTAAGTTTTTTTAAAATTTTTTTGGGTGCTGGGACACTATGACTAGCACCCCAGTACCCAATTTAAATTTTTTTTTGGGTGCTAAGATACTGATGGCCAACTTTCCCTTTATCTAATTAAATTCAACCAAGTAAATTAAATTCTATTTTTTAAAATTAATTTCAATTTTAATCCAATTGGGGTTTTATTACTATTTATGATACTATTTAGGGTTATTAATTTATTTAATTTTACAACCATATTTTAAATTTTTTTATCATTAGATACAAAATTGATTTACTTACACATTCAAAAATAAAATTTATTTTTTTAATCATATAAAGGGGGTGTCGACCATTAGTGTCTCAATACCCCAATTTCTTTGATCTGATATAGGGGTGTCGGCAATCAGTGTGCTAGCACTTAAATTTTTTTTTTAAATACTAATATTGTAACACCCTTAACCCGTATCCATCGCCAGATTAAGGTTACGAGACATTACAGACTAAACACATCTCAGCACAGTTAAATATCTCTTCTCAAGCACGAGTTATACTGATACATTTATAAAATTTCTAAACTCGATTATTCACAAATCATTTATATTAAATTCGAATATATGAAACATAAAGCCAATCCAAATTAATCATACATTATCAATCAAGTATCTCAAATAAAGCATACTTAAAAATTCAACCATGTGATCTTAAATTTTATGGCATTCGAATACTTTCAAAGTCACAAGAAAAATTCATTTCATATACCAAGAAATTTTACCACAACATTTCTTCGTATACAACTATTATATTGGCTATTATCAAACATACCATTTATAAGTTTTCACATAAACACATAATTAAACCATGACTAGCCTTATTATATGACTTACCGATCACCTAAATACAAGTCAATTTACAATTTCAATAATCAAACCAAACCACATTAATTTCAGCCAATTTCAGACACCCATATTGAAACATATCATATCATCATAAATCTAACATTCAACCCACCATCCACTTCACTCTTTCATACTCAAACATTACAAGCACAAAACACAATCAAAATAATATAGACGTATTTATAAAGTTAGCCATTTTCGCATGGCATTTATAAACATCTCATTCATAATGAACCCAAAAGGTATCATAGCTTATACATGCCATAAACTTTAACTTCAACTTTCAAAAGTACCAAAATATTGATGATAGTGTGACGAGCTTCTCCGACGATCCCCGAGCACGTAACGATCACACAAAAATCTAAATCACAAGAGCAACCAAAAACACCAAGTAAGCTTTAACAGCTTAGTAAGTTATAAGCAATTTAAGAAATCTATCGATTATTCTCAAAAAAAAAAATTTTTAAAATATTATAGACAAGGATTCATCAAATATCCATTTATTGGTACAACCATAAAACATTTCTTATTTCTCAAATTCAAAGTCAAATCTAATTTAAAATTTCATCCTCATGTATTATCCACATAATCAAGTTAAAAGCTATTCAAGCATACATCTTATACAAAATTCCACATAGCCGAACCACATTTAGTATTTCATATAACAATCAATATGATTTTATAAACATTTCCCCATATCAACTTGTTCCACTTAAACTATACATTTAAAAAGGCATTCCATCCAATCCACAATTAATCACATATATTTGATTTCATATAATAACATCTCATAGTTTCGAAAACTTACCAAATTCAATCTTTGAGCTTAAAATTAACTCGCACACTTAGTGCTCATTAAACGATTTAGCACACTTAGTGCTCATTTACCGATTTTGCACACTTAGTGCTCGGAAATTCAGTTCGCACACTTAGTGCTTGGAAATTCAATTCGCACACTTAGTACTTGGAAATTCAATTCGCACACTTAGTGCTCAATGACCGATTTCGCACACATAGTGCTCGGTAACAAATTTGCACATTTAGTGCATCTCTCAAACTTGCTACTCATTTATATATATACACATAAAGCTTAAACATCGACCACATATATACATATTAACTTATTTATCTCCCTAATCAATATCACATTCGGGTATATCAATGACATATATGTATACATTACATTTGATTATATTAAACACTTATAGATATCACATTCGGCTATATCAATAATAATTATATATATATACTTCCATTAAATTCATGTACATCATTATGAATAAATCCAATTCAACTTAATTGCTTAAAAACTTACCTCGAATATCGACGGACTGTGTTTCTCGACTATTCGACTAATTTCGCTTTTCCCCGATCCAATCCCGATCCTTTTTGTTCTTGATCTAATTAATTTCAAATTAAGCTAAATCAAAGGAGGTTTCACTCAATTTAATCCCAACCACATCTCAATTTAATCCCAACCACATGTTTGGGTAAATTTCCAACTTGCCCTTCATATAAAACATTTTTACAAAATAGTCCAAAATGCATAAAAACATAAAATGCACTCAATCTCCTTTCAATATACAAGGGCCGAATATTTATTAGACTTATACAAGTCCTTACATTTTATTTATTTTAAAATCTAGTCCCTCCATTTATCAATTTCCTCAATTAAGCCCTAATAAACTAATTTCATGAAAATTGATAATACAAAACTTAAAAATCTATCACATATTTTCTATTTTCTAACATCAACACCAAATTTTCATAAACTTCATCAATGGTCGAACACAAATTCTTTGTAAATTTAAAAAATTTAAAATATGGGCAAGATAAACAACTCAACAACCATCTCAAATATGTAAAATTTATTCAAAATTAAACTCAAACATACCTTTAATTGAGCTTCAAATATGCCGAAATGCCCAACTCTTTTTCTTTTATTTTTGCTATTTTCATTCGGCCAAGAACATGCACTATTTGCATGTTTTGTTTTTCTTATTTGTTTTATTATCCCACCTAGTTTTATTATAATATTAAAATAACTTTATAATATAAATAAAACATCATGAAATTTGCTTTTGTCGTCCACTTAATTTGTAATTGGCATAATTGCCATTTAAAACCCCAACATTAAAAAGACATGGCAAATTAACATTTTCAATGTAGCATGCTTAGTAATTACTTGATGCAATTTAATCCTTTTTAATACTTAAGTGCTCAAACCTCAAAATTTAAACACGAAACTCTAACACACATAAATTCACACAGGATAAACACAGAATAGAAATTCAAAAATATATATATATTTTTAACCCGGATTCGTGGTCCCGAAACTACCATTCCGATTAGGGTCAAAATCGGGCTGTTACAAATATAAATGTATACCAATATGATACGGTTTAAAAAAAATACAAGGGTATCGGTCATCTAGTGTCTAAAACTCCAAAAATTATTATTTTAATCCATGATACAATCATTAGCCAATAATTCTATTAGAAAAAAATGGTGCTGGTTATCTACTCCCATAACCCAATTTTATTATTCATTTTAAGTCACTTAAATAATTATTTTTGAACCAGTAAATAATTAGTTTTTTAAAGTGATTTGGGTAAAATAGCATTCCAACTCATAAGCTCCACAAATGTTAAATAAAGTTAGAATAATAATGTATGGTATTCATAGCAATAAAAGCATCAACCCCACTTACAATAAAACAAATATATGTATATTAAAATAGTCATAGTATATGATTGTTACTTAAAAAATACAAAGTGAAGATAAATTACTAAAGCTCGAGGCTCGAGAATGTGAGAACAAGCTTGGAAGTCATTTGAATACATCCACCGCAGTCTATCCCATTAATTTAATATTTATATTTATATTTTTTAATAAAATTTGATATTTCAATTTTTACAATACCATTAATTAATTTAAATATTTTATATTAATTTAAATTTTAAAAATTATAAATACTGTTAAAATTATTTATCAAATTTAAGTTTATTACAAATCTGTATTATTTTGCCAGAAATTTTTTAAAATTTTGTTGCTTTCTGACAGAATTGCTGCTTGTTTGCATATGCAGAGATGCTTTAAAGCCCAAAGCTGTCCGCAACCATAAAAAAAATCCGGGAAAGAAATGTGGAAAATACTTTAAAGCTCACACGGAAAATATACTTAAATCAATAAAATTAACTCCATGGTAAAAGAAACTATCAATAAAAAATATATATATATACTTAAATCAATCTCTCTTATAAATATATATATATTTTTAAATAAATTTTTTATCCAACCAATGATATCGACAATAATTATTTTTATATTTGATCTGAATACCTTTCATGGATCAGTATGTCACATGGTGAGGCCGTGAGGGACGATGCCACATCACTATATCTATCACTTGCTCCCTACATGAACTATCGCATCTTCTGTTGGGTTAATTCTTCAATTAATCCTTGTAAATTAATTTCTCTTGATTAGTAGGGAGAATATAAACTAAAAATACTGAAAATTTAAAAAAAAAAATTCTAATTTTTGAAGTAAAAAATGAAATACATTAAAGAAAAAAAATAAAAAACTTGTAGGCTGTTTGATCATCTAAAATCTTATCGGAAAATAAGAAATATCAAAACGCAAAAAGGACCAAATGTGAATTCCTGTTTCTTTTGGGTAAAAATAAAATGGTTGGTGCATGAGTTTGTTGAAGCCTCACAGCTTGCATTAATCTATTTTAACTCCAGACTCCATTGCATTTGCATAGAAACAAGAAGAAGAGAGAAGATGGAGATTGAAGCAAAGAGATGGGGTTTCCGTGGAAAGCAAGAGCTGAACGCAGCATCAGCCTCCACTGTGCGAGGATATCTCAACCAAATAATGGCCCGCATCAACAAAGATAATAGCGCTTCAGTCATTCGTCTTGGTCATGGCGACCCCTCTCATTTTCCAAGCTTCAAGACTACCCCTGCAGCTGAAGATGCCATTGTTGATGCTCTACGTTCTGCTAAGCATAATTGTTATGCGCCTTCTGCTGGTGTTCTTCCGGCAAGGAGGTTAGTTAGATTGAAAACTTTAAAAAGGTGTTATTGAAGTTTGTTTATGAGTGAATGGTCATCGACTTTGTTCGGTTTGAATTCCAACAGGGCAATTGCAGATTACCTCAACCGTGACCTTCCTTGCAAGTTATCACCGGATGATGTTTATCTCACAAGTGGGTGTACTCAAGCAATAGAAGTAGCAATAAATGTTCTTTCCCGTCCTGGTGCCAATATTTTGCTTCCTAGACCGAGCTTCCCATACTATGAATCTTGTTCTGCTTATAATCATCTGGAAGTACGTCATTATGATCTTCTTCCTGAAAAAGGTTGGGAGGTTGATCTTGATGCTGTAGAGACTATTGCGGATGAGAATACTGTCGCTTTGGTTATTATAAACCCAGGCAACCCTTGTGGAAATGTCTTATGAACAGTTGCACAAGGTTAAAAAAGCTTTTAGAGTAATTTGTTGACTCTTCCAAAACAAGATGTTGATTAGTATTTTCTTATTGAATCTTAGGTTGCAGAGACAGCAAGAAAGCTTGGGATTTTGGTTATTTCTGATGAAGCTTACGATAATCTGGCATTTGGAAGCACTCGTTATGTGCCAATGCGAGTATTGGGGTCAACCGTGCCTGTTCTCACCCTGGGGTCTATATCAAAGAGATGGATTGTTCCAGGATGGCGCCTGGGGTGGATTGTCACAAGCGATCCAAATGGCATTCTTAAAAAATCTGGGGTTGTCCCTTATTTCTTTTATATTTCTTTGGTTTAAGATATGTGGTGCTATATTTAAAAGTTGGGATCATGTTAAGTTAATGATCTAATTTGGTTCTTATCAGGTAATTGATTCGATCGCAGAATTCCTCAATATCTCTTCTGATCTGGCTACCTTTATCCAGGTTTGGTAATCAAAGATACTTTTGTTAAGACACACATTTACACTGGAAAATTAGAATTCCCGTCATTTTTCATGAAACAGGCAGCGATTCCTCAAATCCTGGAGAATACAAAGGAGGATTTTTTTCTCAAAGATTATCAGCACCCTGAGGGAATGTGCTGATATATGCTACAATAGAATTGAAGAGATACCTTCCTTAACTTGTCCAAAGAAACCGGAAGGATCAATGTTTGTAATGGTAAGGGAGTTGTTTGATGTTCATGATGTATGCTGAAGAAATTAGAATAGTATTTATATTAGTAAGCTTTAAACGCAGGTGAAGTTGAACCTATCAATGTTGGAAGACATTAATGATGATATGGATTTCTGCCTCAAGTTAGCTGAAGAAGAATCAGTCATTGTTCTTCCAGGTAATGTAATGTAGTTTTCATAGGAACTGATAGTATTGAGAGCGAATCCGTATTGTCTTTTCAGCAGTCGATTTGGAGCTCAAACAATGGAAGTATGATAAGCTAAGTCGTTGTGTTTTTACTAAATAAGACTTTTTAAGGGTATGGGTTCAAACCCTACCAAGATCAAAATGATAAAAATATTTTTTTGGTGGATTTAGACACTCTCCTCAGAGTTGGAAGATAAAATCTCGGAGTTAAAATTGAGCATAGATATCCTAAGTAAAATACTTCTACTGTTTAAGATTCTACTGTTTAAGATTCGGATCAGTTGCTCAAAAAAGGGCACATCAAAGATTTCTCCCGCTAAGAAAAGGGATTCACCCTCAACAGATAGTGTTTTACTGAAAAACAAAGAATGAATGGATGCAGGGATAGCAGTGAGATTGAAGAACTGGCTTCGCATTACTTTTGCTATTGAACCTTCTCTTCTCCAAGAAGGGTTGGGAAGGATAAAAGGCTTTTGCCAAAGGCATGCCAAGAAGCAATAAAATAACGGGAGTAGATTGGTGCTTGTGTTGGATATCATAACCTAAATAAATTTGCTGGTTACCGATAAATTATTCGCTGGCCTTAAATGATCCCGTCTGTATCTGTTATTTTGCCCATCAACTGCTTTGTGGTTTATAAAGTTTAAGATTTTATTTTTAATATTATTATCAAAAGATAAATTTACTTAACATATTATTGTGTATGTTATATTATTCTAGATTTTTTTTTTAGGCAATGCATGGTTTTGTTGATTGTCACTGTTTTAGTGTCACTTGCAAGATCCATTATTTTGATTGAAAATGTTGAGAATTTCTCATCTTTTGAGTCATAATCTATTGAGCTGAGCATTTCAGCCATAAGTTTTATGTATTCTTTTTGGTTTTGGCTTGAGCCAACAACACGCTGACAGTCGATTTGGCTTAAAGAAATTTGGCAGTAATTTAGTCCAGGCATCATCCAAATACTTGAACTCATATTTTTCGTCATTGAAATTGTTCCACCATTTTTTTTTTTTGAAATTTCGAATTAGCAATGTGATTCTCATGTATTGTTCATGTTTGTAAGCATAATTCTAAGATATAATCCAAGAAATACTCAATTTTGAAAAGAAATGGATTGTTTTGTATATGTGTTTTTTGTATGGTTTTGGCTAAAATTTGTCAAAAAATTTAGGCCATATATTTTAAATTTTTTCTAGTAAGATATCAAAAGAAGATGATATGTACCAATTCCACTATTTTTAAAATCAATTTGGGAATTGTAAAGGATAAATAAAGGCACTTGGTTGCCTTTTGTATGATAATAAAAAAATCAATTTGAGAATTTGTATTGGGTGTCATACTTGAAATATATGAGCCAAGAGTGTCTCATATGTTGATTGTTGATAAGGAAGACATTATACTAGACTGTTTGATGGCCCCAATATATAAAATATGAGTGATGGTCTATTTTGGTGAATTTTGTTGGAATTGTTTTTTGGAGAGTTTGGGTTTTCACCCAAATCTCTTGATTTAAGAATTTTAATTATTTGGGTTGCTAAATGGGTAATAAAGTTAGGATCTTTTGGATCTATGTAGTGTTTGAACAAATACGGATTCAGTTTGAACCATTACATTTTCATAATATTGTTGGGTTTTTTTTGTAAGTTTGATGGCTTAAAATGTCATCTTTTAAAAAGTACTTTGATAACAATATGTGAAGGTTTTTCAAAAAATTCTTCCTCTATAATGAATTTTTTTTTCAAAATATTTATTTGTAAAATATTGTAAGGATTTTTGTCTAGAGTATGTGAAGATACTACTTCTTTTAGAAAAACCTCTTGAAGAGATTTTCTTTTAAAATATTTTTGAGAGATTATGGTTTATATAAAACAATCTCTCTATTTTTATTTTTTTTTGAAATTTTGGTTGCTTCAACAACAATGTGTTTGAAAGGAGTTTTCTTTTTGGATTGGGCTATGACTAATGTCATTTATGGGGATTGAGAGAGAGATTCGATCCATTTTTTATTTGAGAACTAATTTCATTTAGGTTTTGTGCATTCTAAAGGGATGCATCATTTGAGGTTATTGATGAGGATGATTCTTCATTTTCTTCTTGCAAACAAATTTCATAGCATGATTGGATGATTTGGGGATATATTTGTTTTGTAGGAGGATTCTTTTATTTTTCCTTTTTCCTTTTCCTTTGTCTTTTTTGTTTTGGGGGCATTTTTGAATGAATTCTCTAGTGAGAAAATTAGGCAAAGAATTAGTTTCTCCTTTGGTATATTCAATTTCAAAATCAAATATACTCAAAATTGCTTGTTATCTTGCAAAAATTTGTTTTGAAGTAATATTTTAAACATCCTTCTATAAAACTTCTTTTACAGTTTTGCAATCAATTCATTAAAGAAATTTTTGATTTAATAAATCACTTTAAAATTTTGTAATACACAAAACAATTGATAAAATTTCTTTTTTGATCGTACTATAATTTTTTCGAGCTAGATTTCAATGTCTAGATGTAAATCGGACTATTTGTTCTTTTCCACTCTTGATCTTTTTTAAGATCCCACCATACCTTATCTTACAAGAATATTTTTCTACTATTTTGAGGGCAGTTGCATCAGCTTTATTCCGGTGCCTTCCATAAGTCAACCTATCTCTCGAGAGTTCTAATCCTGTGACACAAGCATGAGGCTTGAGCCCAAAAGTTTTATTTAGTTCAAACAGGTCGGTTCTTTCCTCTTGCGCATAGTATTAGACCCAGTTTGGTTTTGCTTTTTACATTTTTTATTTTATTTATTTATTATTTTAGTCAAACTAAGTTACTTGATTTCTTCGATCTCTTAACCTTAGAATCAAATCAGATTTTCTTAATATTTTCAGTAAATATGGTTTTTTTTTATTTTCGGCATACATGGTGCCTATAAATACCAAGCATGACAGCCTTCAAATTTACTCAAACTGTAATAGCTCAATTTTTAGCGGTGCCAAAAAATGTAGTTTTAGAACCCGAATTTTCATAAACTAGGCTCGTAAATATTAAATATAAATATTTATTGAGTTGGTATAATAGAATATTAAAGTTTAGTCCTTCAATTTTTGCCTATTAATTGCTTAATTAAGGTATATGAACTAAATTATAAAAGTTTTATTGCTATGGATTTTTAAATAGCTAAAGGCTCCAAACGGTAAATAAACCATTTTATTTTATGAGATAGTGGAAAATGATGTTGTCATAAATTATAATTAAGGTTAATTAATTAAAATTAATTAACTTTTAATTAAAGTATATAAGACAAAATAAAGAAAAAAAGATAGCATCTTTTCTTCATCTTATTCTTTTGGTTGAAACTTGAAGGAAAGAAAAACTTAAAAAGTTTTCACCATTTGGTCTTCAATTGTTAATGTAATTCAAGTTTTTTTTCTTGTAATTTTTATATTTTTGAGGTCATAAGAGCTTGATTTAGCTAGCCCATGTATCAATTTGCAAAACTATTAAAGTTTTTAAAAGTTGCCATTGTTTGATTTCTTGAAGAAATTAGTGTTAAATTGATAGATTTGAAGTTTAGATGTGAAAAAAAAAGACTAGATTGTAATGTTTAATTGTTAGTTTTTGTACAAAAGGACTAAAGTGTATAAATTGTGAAATTGATGTGAAATTTCTATAATAATAGATAGCAGAGAGTCCCTAAGGGATGTTATTGAGATCAATTTTGAAATCGAAGCTCAAAATTGAAAGATATTGTTACTTCGGTTTTAGGGACTAAATTGAATAAAATTCAAAACTTAAGGGGAATTCAAAAAAATGAAATTAAATAGGTTCATGCATATCATGGAATAATATAAAAATGTTTGGTATTGATGAATTATCTAAAATAATTTTTTAGATTAAGAATTGAATCAAATCGAATATAATTGGGGAAAAGCCAAAATTGTCGAATAGTCCTTGAGGATTATATTTGCTTGTTGTTTTGAGCAGGTAAGTTCATATGGTATTTGTTTATATAGGTTGTTGTGAATTGATGAAAAAGGTGAGAATTGGACTAAATTGTAAAATGTTGATTATAATTGAAAAAGAGGCCTGTGTGAACTTAATAAAGGTTAGGATATGATTGGCACGCCAAGGTTTTGTGAACGCTTGTATGAGATCGGTTACAGATGTTACCGTGATCCTGCATTTGTTGTGGACTCGAAGATACATGTGATATATGTTTAACTTGGATTGGTAACCTGGTGTTGTTTTAAAGGTTTAGCTCAAACGGGTAACCTGGCATGTATATTTTCAGCTTGGACAAGCAATCAGATGTGTCGTTATAAAGGTTTAGCCCAGATTATTAACCTAACACGATTATAAATTTAGCTCGTACGAGCAACTGGTGTATCAGAGATACCTTTGTATCCGAGTCCATTTACTAGAGTTCATTAGGCAAAATAAATTACAAGAATTGAGAAATTGAAATGAGACATAAAGATCTTGATATTCACTTGTGAAAATTTGAATTTGAACTTGAACAAAGTATTGAAGAAATGACTTTCGAAACCATTTTTTTTAAAAAAAACAGTGGGTCAACTTTAAAAACGAAAATGGAGTCGCCACCAATCCTTTTTTTCGATGTGTGATCGGATCACCTTGAGATTGATCACTAAAACATTTAGATTTATTAAAACAATGAATTTGGCCTACAAAATTCGAGAAAACGGGTTCGGGAGTCGGTTACACACGATAAAGGATTAGCACCCTTGTAACGCCCAAAATTGGTACCGAATTGATTGATTAACGTCTTAATGTTGAAAATTTGAAAAGATTTTAAAATATGATCCTGTTTGTTTAAAAGAAAACTTGAATAAATTAAATTGGATGCTAAGACCCTCTTATTTCGACAGTTCAAATCCTCGAAACTAAGCTTGTCTTTTGACTTTTAAAACTCATACATATAAGTTTAAGAAGGATATTCGATTATTTAGGTCAAATGAAAAAATCAGAACCAGTAAGTTAGGGCACAATTTCTCAAAATTCCAAATACAGAATATTGCCTTTATTTTTTTTAGAAATCCTTACCTCGAGATAACAAAATGTCACATCTAGTGAGTTAGGACACAACATTTTTGAATTCTCGAGAATAAGTTTTTATTTAACTTATACGCTTGATTTTTAAAAAAGATAATCGGTTTTTTAGGCTCGACGAGAAAAATCAAAACCCAGTAAGTTAGGGTACGATTTCTCGAATCTCAAATTACAAAAAAATTGTTTAATAAAAAATTTTGTATCAGACAAATATTAATGTAACACTATTTTATAGTAAAATGCAAAAAATGAATTATGGTACTAACATGCATAACATGCTAATGAAAAATGCATTAATGCATGACAATGTAAAGGACGAAGATCAGATAACAAGCCAAAATACACGAAAAATAATAAAAAAAATTAGAACTAAAGGATTAATATTAAACAAATAAATAAACGAGTATAGTGTAACACAAATAAAAAAATCATGATGTTAATAATGATGAAGGTGGCATTAATAATAATAATAATAAATTTGAAGTTTTAAAATATATAGAAAGATATAAATAAATAAGTAATAAACTGATAAATGAATAAGTGTATTTAAAGATATTAAGCAAATAAATATTATGAAAATAAATGTAATAATAACAAAGTTAATTAAATATGTTAATAGTAATAATAATATGTTAATAATAAGGAGAGTAATGATAAAAATGAATATAATAATAGTAATAATAATAATAACAATAATGAAAATAATGAAAATAATAATAATGGTAATTATAATAATAACAATTAAAATTAATTAATTTAATGGCAAAAATAACAAAAAGGACTAATTTGAACTTAAAAAAATTTTGGGGGCAAATCCGAAATAAATAAAAAGAGAAAGGACCACATTGAACACGCAAATAACAAGGAGGGACCAATAGGGAAATTAACCCCCGCCCTCCAAAACGTCGTTGTTCGAATATGGGCCTAATTGAAATCGCAATAAATTATGGGGCCAAATTAGAAAACAAAAAGAAACTTGATTGCAGAACAATAAAAAAGCGGAAGGGCTAAAAGTGCAATTAGCCCTTCCATTAGAAAACACGCAGATCCTGCTTGCGGGTCGGGTCAACGCGCGGATCTTTAGGGGCAAACGGCGTCGTTTTATGCTTTGAAGATGAACTCTAAAACAGCGCCGTATTGGAGCGCTATTTAAGTAACAAAACGCAGAAAAAAAAAACATTTGGAACCCATTTTTTTTAAAAAAAAAAAAAAACCCCATTTTCAATGAAATTCCCTTTAAGCCAGTCCCAGCTCCGATCGGGTCTCCGGCCAGCCTCCACCGTGGCTCCGTCGTAGGCGGTGGTCGGAGTTACATAAAAACTAGGTTTTAGGCCCCTCTTTTAACCATCGTTCTTTTCCCCTAAAAAAACCTTAGAAATGGTTTATACAAACAAAAAATAGTGTAGCCCCCTTTTAGGTCCGATTCCGACGACGGAGAAGGGACCTTCGACTATGGGACTGTGGGCGATTTAGGTAAACTTTTCTTTCCTTTCCTCTTTATTATTAGTATAAAAAATGAAAAAAAAAATGAAAACTTTGAAGCGAAAAAAAATCACCTTCAAATTTAATCGGTTTCTTTGTATTGATCGTGTGTCTGTAAAAAAAATACAGCGGCTTGTTCTTCCATTTTTATAGCCGAAATAAAAAAAATACATTATTTTGTTATTCTTTTCTGCTGTGTTGTTTGTCCTTGCAGGTACGGAGGCCAGCTGTAGCAGCGTACGAAGGCTGATGTGGGAGGAGCGGCCTTGGAGGCTATTGTGGCGCAGGAAGTTGGCTAGGATTTCTGCTTTGTTCATTAGCTTTGGGCTGTTTGGGCTTAGGGTAATTAGGTTTGGGTTGGTTTGTAAATTGGGTAGTATTGGGCCTGCTCAATCATTAGGCCGCTGTAATTAGTTTGGGCCGTCTGATGTTGTAAATGGACTTTGATAATTTGGACTTATTTTATGTTTTTATTTGGTTTTTTTTAATTATTCTGGGCCCAGGCCAAAGTTGGCCTACTACAATGACATTATCATGTATATAATTGTTTCATTCTATGATTGAATAAGTTTTGATCTAGTTAATCAAAATGACATGAATTGGCATGATATGTGATTGTGGTATTATATGTTTTATTTACAAGTTAAAACTCACCTTATTGATATGTGGTTTTTCATGTCTAGCCAACTATGCCAAGCTTAGTAACTTATTGTGTTTAATTGACTGCCAACTTGAATGTCCAATTCTTGGGATGAAAATAGGTTTTTAGTTAAATAAATTTAATCTGGACTGCCACGTGGGATCGTCATTAGGGAGGTAATAAAGCTTAACGGTAGAGTGACCACTTCGTAACAAAATAATAATGTAAGTGACTAAAACATAACATTTCAAGTATAAGTGACTAAAATGTAATCTAAAGCAAACAAAAGTGACTATTTTTATAGTTTACCCAAAATTAAATTGTAATGAAGTAGAGTGGGCGGGGATGGATGCTGCCAACATCTATGGAGGTGGTAATGGTTTTCAAAATTATACATCCATAGTGAAATGGGGTAGTTGATGGAGCAGAGTGTGCCAATTGTGGAGTGGTGATGAATTTGGCAACACTTGCCCCTACCTCATTCCATTACCATCCTTAGGTGGTGACTTCCAAAAATCTTAGGTAGTAATCTATTTATTCATATGAATATTATTTAAATTATATATGTTGATATCAAGGATAAAAAGGGGGAGGAGCTAGCAGAGGTGAAAGTCAAAAAGCCATCAAAAATGGATGGTGAAAGAGGAAGAGAGATAGGTTGATTGGATGGTAAAAAGAGAGTAAGGGTTGTGTATATATCTTCACTATTTAGGTGAGAGAGCTTATATATGAGACACATGAGATGCCATGTATAAGCATCTTGTTCGCGGCTGGGTCACTTTTTGTCTCATTGTAGAGAAGGCGATGTGACATTGTAGATCAGTGATGCAACAATATAAAGTGGTTTAGCAATCAATGGTTGTCTCATTACAATTGAAGGGCACTAGGCATTCTTGGTGGAGATAGCTCATGGCGAAGGTATGTTCAATGATGTGACATTCAAAGGTGACACGTGGAGATACACGAAGGTGTTGGAGAGGTGGTATAATAATTACCCCCAATTGAAGGAGAGCTTATAAAGTGACATTTGCCGATACTTAGGGGAGTCTAAAAGGGAAGTTGGTGAATTTTTATGTTTAATGAGTTAGATTTTAGATTTTTGAAATTTGAAATTTGATAGTTGATATTTGAATTCCAAAATGTAAATTATTACATTTATCAACGGATTTTAAGTTTGGGAACCAAAATGAATGTGTTGAGATGTTGCGTTAAATGGTGAAGCATATTTTAGTAACGGATGTGATCAATCATTAATGATAACGATATGGTCATGCCACATGGGTGCTTAGGAGAAAGTTTCGTTGCATATTTTTAGGAAGTGTGTGCAAGTGTCAAATGTGGTTGCTTAGTTGTTACGCAATGTAACACCCCTAACCCATATCTGTCACCGAAACAGGGTTATAGAGCATTACCAGAGTTTGTAGAATATATATAGTTAATTTATGTCATTTACTATTCATATTCGAAATAAATCATATTGTCCCTTAAATAGGTCCTCAAGGCCCAAAATACATGTTAGAATCAAACGGGACTAAACCAAAAACTTAAAGAATTTTTCACGAAATTTCAAATTTTTTCTTAGGTGCAGGGAACACAGGCTCGTGTGGCCAAGCCGTGTGGCTTACATGGCCAAGTGACACCCTCATGCCTTAGGTCGTGTGGGCATTCAATGTGAGGGACATAGCTGTGTCCCAGCCCGTGTTCAAATTAGGGTAACTACTAACTTGGGTCACACGACCAAGCCACATGCCCTTGTGCTAGTCCGTGTAAAGAATTTATTTTACATTAATTAGGTGAGGGGTCACACGGCCAAGACACACTCCCGTGTGCTAGGCTGTGTGCCACACACAGTTGAGACACACGCCCGTACGTATGGCTGTGTGTCACACGCGGCTGAGACACACGCCCATATGTCTACCCGTGTGGATAAAAATAAGCCATTTTCAAGGCCACTTTTCTCACCTATTTGTTCTTCCACCTACAACCACATTTAAGCACATTCAGTAACCAATTAAGGACATTTAACCAAGTTAAAAAAAAAATTCTTATGCATGATATATCATGACGTAGATTCAAATATCCAACTTATTCAGTTGAACATATTCTTCCTTAAGCATGTTTAAACCTATAATACCAATCATAAACACTTACATATCAAACATAGTATAATCCCATACATATACATTAACCATACTCTCACTAGCCATTCTAATGGCTAATTACATCAAAAACATTCATTATTTGATCTAACTTAGCCTATACATGTCATTATACCAAAATAATTTTACTAATTATACCAAATTGAGTTGAAGGATAGTTGAAAGTAGTAAGTTCGTATAACAGGAAATTAACTTACCAATCATGCTCTTTTAAATAAAACTCATAGTACATCCAAATCAATAAAATCAATAGCCTAACCACACATAAATCCTCATCAAGCATGTTTGTTATGTAAATTCATATAATTACCAAGGAATATTGTAACAGTCCGGTTTTGACCCTAATCGGAACAGTGGTTTCGGGACCACAAATCCGAGTCAGTAAAATATTTTAATATTATTTTCTGTTCCTTTAGTATGTGTTTAATCATGTGTTAAAGTTTCGTAAGTTAATTTGATCATTTGTGTGTTTAAATTGAAAAAAAGGGTTAAATTGCATTAAATGCAAAATTTGCAAGCTATTTGTTAAAGCACCTATGTGTAGCTTTTAAGGGTGGAGGCCTTATGAGGCAATTAGACCACTATTTAGTTAGTGGATGGTTAAAAGACTTTGATGGCCTTATATACATATGTTATATATGTTTTGTAATAAGGATAATTTTGTAAATAGGTAAATAATATGATAATAAATAAAAGAAACAATTGAAAGATGATAGTTATCATCTTATTTTAGCTGAAATTAGCAAAGAAAAGAAAGAAATAAGCCAAGCTAGGTTTCGGCCATATACAAGCAGAATTAAGATATGTTTTGACTTTAGTTTTTGATGATTTTTATGTTTTTGAGATTGTTGCTTAGTCTACTATCAAGCCCATGTTGTAATTTGAAGAATTGATGATGTTTATGAGATGTGTCATTGATGAAATGGTGAGCTTTGTGACGAGTATTTGTATTAAATGAAAGATATGTGTTTAATGAACATGTTTTGTTTTTGAATTTTTGATGAATTTAGCTAATTAGGGCTAAATTGACAAAATAATATTTTGGAGGGCTAAATTGTGAATTTGATGAAAAATATGGACTTTTATGGTCCTTAGGAAGTTTCGGCTAAGCATGTATGTGGACAAATTGTGTACATTTGATGTTTAGAGAAAAATGGACTAAAATGATAAAATGTGCAAATGTGAGGGTTAAATTGCAAATTGCCCTAAATATGTGTTCTTGGATTGAATTGAATGAATTAGTGAATAAAACGGTTAAATTTGATTATGTATAGATCAAGAATAAAAAAAAATGGACTTAGATCGCGGGAAAATGAAAGTAGTTGAATAATCGAGTCCGATCGAATATCCGAAATCTGAGGTAAGTCTATATACAAATAAATGTACTTATTGAATTATGAACGTTCATTTGACTATTGATAATGATGAATGCATATAAGATGTTGTATATATGAAATCTGAGATAAGATCGACACATTGCTAACATCCGAAAAGTCCCGTACGAACCTAGGAATAGATAGGATTAACTATGTCATGACATAGGTACCCGTTATGTGATATCATGTAAGACCACGTCTGGGACGTTGGCATTGATACGAGATTTCGTGTAAGACCACATCTGGGACGTTGGCATTGATATGAGATTTACGTGTAAGACCATGTTCGGGACATTGGCATCGTATTGATTCGTGTAAGACCCTGTCTGGGACAGTGGCATCGATATCTGATTACATGTAAGACCACGTCTAGGACGTTGGCATTGTACGACTATTCTGAGCACTCTGAGTATCCTATTAGATTTCGAATGGTTCAACGGGCAAATCCGAGATACGAAAGATTATGTGATTTGTATATCCGCTTCAGGTACGTTTGATGTGTACACTAAGTGTGTATAAAAGGTAAGTGTCTATATGAACTTACTAAAATGAATATGTGCAATGATATGTGAAGATATGCGTAAATAAGCTTTGAGTATATGTGATATTTGAGTTGGATAATGTGGTAAGATATGGCTAAGCAAATGAGCCAAAGAATATATTTGATGAATTTGCTATGAGAACCATTATTGTCATTGTATCAATTTGGTTATATGCACTTTATGCTAAGTTTATTTGTATATGGCTTACTAAGCTTTTGAAAGCTTACTTTGTATATGTTTATTTTGTTTTATAGACCATCAAAGCTACTGAAGGCTCGGGGACCATCGAGGATTGTCATCACACTACTCAAACGTGTTTTGGTACTTTGAAATGTGTATATAGTTAAATATGGCATGTATAGGCTAGTCATTTTGGATTATGTTTGAAACGTGTATAAATAGCCATGAGATGTGGCTAGCTAAATGTTGGTGATATGCATGAGTGATTATGGTATAGGATGCATGATTTGGTATGGCTTGATAGCTAATGAAATGTCTAAGACTGTGGTAAGCATAAGGATGAAATTTGAGTATGTATGTTTGACAAAAAAAATGGTTATATGAAAGGTAAAGGTGAATGAATCATGCTTAAATATATATGTGTTTTAGATGTGCAAATTGGCATGATTGGAAATGAGATTAAATGTGGAAATTTGTTGAATATTTGACACATCTATGGTTGTCAATTGTATATGAAATGATTTGGTATGTTGCTTGTAGGGATAACCCTAGTGTGGGTGGCATTTTGGCCTTGCAAATGGCCTGTTTTGCCTACACGGCTATGGCACACGGGCGTGTCTAGTGGCCGTGTGGATAAGTTAGTAGCTGGCCTAACTTTACATGGCCATGGTACATGGGCGTACCTGGTAATCATGTGATTAAGTCAGTAGCTAGCCTAAAGTTACACGGCCATGGCATACGGGCGCGCCTGGTGGCCGTATGGATAAGTCAGTATACATGCTCCGATTTGGCACGGCCAGGACACATGGGTGTGTCTAGTAGCCGTGGGAGGCACACGGCCTACCTACACGGGCGTGTGACCTCTGTAATTTAGAAAAGTTTTAAATTTTTGATAAATTCCATATGTGTTCGGTTTAGTCCCGACCCTATTCTGAAGTATGCTTAAGGTCTCGTTGACCTATAAAAAGGACATTTTGATTGCGATTGATGTTTTGTATTACTAAATGTCTAAAAAAGTTTTCGTTTATCCGGTAATACCTGGTAACCTTAATCCGACGACGGATACGGGTTAGGGGTGTTACAAATATAGATGAGCTCATCAATATAACATTTCCACATACATGTGCTTATCATTTCAAGTTTCCAAGGAACATATACATACCATATTTTGCATATCAAGTATTCTCATAATATTTCATCTTGAATTCATATTATCAATTATTGGAAAGATACCCGTTGAATCATTTAAAATCTCGATGGATACATGGGCAGTACACACAAAGTGTACTATACAGTAAATCCATTAACTCATACTAAGGAATGCTTATAAAGCACATAAACGGGAAGCTTATCCGTGCTAAAACAGGAAACTCATAAGAGTCATATTCAGGAAACTCGTGCGAGCTTATAACGGGCAGCTCCGAAGAGCCATTAATCGGGGAGCTTCGAATAGCCATATATCAGGAAGTTCAAGCGAGCCATATCAGGAAGCTCACAAAGAGCTAAATAACAGAAACTCACGAAGAGTCATATAATCAGGAAGTTCATAAGAGCTAAGGTGTGTCCACAAAACATGTAGGATCACAACCTATCAGGACGCTCCGAAGAACTATAACAGGAAGCTCGCAAGAACCATCATACGGGAAGCTTAGGAGAGCTAATTACGGGATGCTCTTTCGAGCTATGGTATGTCTGCAACATATGCAAGACCACAACCAATACAGGAACCCTATATCCAATCGAATTTCATGTATCCAAATGGTATTTTATATTTACCAGGCATTATCAGATTTATGATTAATCTCATAAACATATAAATGTACATAATTTAGTTACACAAACTTATCTCGACACTTGTTCGTACATGAAAATCTACTAATCCGATACTTTTTATTTTCCTCGATCCAATTCCGTACCTGGTCTATCTGGATCTATGTGAGTAAGTTAGCTCAATTAAATACAATTCATATTAATTTCAATCCAATTCACATTCTAGGCAAAATTACAATTTTACCCCTAAACTTTTAATTAATGACGATTTCGTCCCTAGGCTCGAAAAATGAAATTTATGCAATTCAATCCTTATTCCAAGCCTAGCCAAATTTTTCATATAACAATAACAGTCCATGCAATTGGAAAAATGCAATTGCCACTTTCTTGCCAAAAGCCAGTTGATGTACTATAGACAATGAAGTGTATTATAATTTTTCCCTTAAAGCTCTGTAAAGTTTTACTTTGAATCATTCTCCTATCCTATCCTCCGGATGAATTGGTGTAATTTGGTTTTATGAAACAGGCAGCGATTCCTCAAATCCTTGAGAATACAAAGGAGGATTTTTTCTAAAAGATCATCTGCAACCTAAGGGAATGTGCTGATATATGCTACAACAGAATTCAGGAGATACCTTCCTTAACTTGTCCAAGGAAACTGGAAGGATCGATGTTTATAATGGTAAGGGAGTTGTTTGATGTTTAGGATGAATGCTGGAGAAATTGGAAAAGTATTTACATTAGTAAGCTTTCAATGCAGGTGAAGCTGAACCTGGTAATGTTGGGAGACATTAATGATATGGATTTCTGCCTCAAGTTTGCTAAAGAAGAATTAGTCATTATTCTACCAGGTAAGATTGACGTTTCTATATCATTTTCACCAATAGAATTTCTAACGTCCTTATTTTCCACGGGGGAAAGAAGGAAAAAAAAAGAATGACTTTTCAGTTATGATCAAGTGAAAAAAAAATACTCGTCAATAAACCAGGAGTATGCTCCATCAACTGCTACAAGCCTGATATAATAAACTGAAAGGCTTTTGTTGTCGATATTCTTTCTTGAGAATTTGAGATTTGAGTATTCAGTTATGAGTAGGTTTCATGGAGTAATGTGAGTCCCTAAACACTCGTAAGTACTTTTTTTTTCCAAGGACTTCATAGTGTTTTAACACATACAAAAGGCTTGTTGCTGATTTACACCCTGAGACTAACAAGCGAAAAATGAATGGATGAAGGGATAGCAGTGAGGTTGAAGAACTGGCTCCGCGTTACGTTTGCTATCGAGTTTTGTCTTCTCCAAGAAGGGTTGGAAAGGGTAAAAGCCTTTTGCCAAAGGTATGCCAAGAAGCAATAAAATAACTGTAGTAGGTGGTGTGATCAACGAGAATGCCTTGTATTTCATACCCAGTTCAATTTGCTGGTAAACTTAGGTGTTTACCAATAAACTATTCCCCTAATAGTAACATGATCCCCTGTTTCTGTGATCATGCAACTCTTTCTAAGATGCTAGTACTGAGTTTTGGTGGTCAACTGCTTTACTTTGATATTGTGATTATGGTTTAAACAAGTAGTATTAAACCCCAGAAATTATTTTTCTGTGTAATGAAATATATGACTGTATCATTCAAGATCTTCAAGTTGCTTTTCTTTCGACACATTCATAGCTCTTCTGATATATATAGTTATACACACACAAGGCCAAATTCTGAACTGTGCAGAACCACCAGGTTATGTGAGAGTGACAAGAGAGTGAAGGTTAAAGATTTCAGGCAAATGGAGTTCAACCTGATCAAGGTAAGAACAACATTGTTTTTGAGATCTGATCTCATGCTTTTTTTTTATGCAAAGATATGATATAATACTTCAATTCAACTTCTATTGGGAGAAATTTTAAATAAATAATTTCTTTTAGTTTGACAGGAATTGATTCGTGTAATAGTTCCATGCTGATTATAGTCATCTAGCATGCACATGAATAATTTCTGCAGAGGGTACATTGGGAAGTCTTTTAATTAAGATTTTCATTAGTTTGTAAACTTTTTGTTTTCTCTCCTTTATTTATTTTATTTTCTTTAGTTAGTTTTTCTATTGCATTTAATGTTCAATAGTTAGTTAGTTGTCAGGTTAAAATATGCTTCATTTGAATAGTTTCAATTTGGTGTTGGTGTTCGGCGTTAAAGCTACATTTGTGTGGGGTATTACCTAGGGTCCTCAACTGTTGTCTCATCTAGATGTAGAGAAATTTCGCACTTTGTTGAAGCCACACAATGAGCTTCCTTTTTCTTTAAACAAGGAGCAAGGAGATAAGCTCTAATTTCCAATTTATTTGTGATAATTTTCCCTTCGGATTGTGTTATTTAGGTTTTATGTTTCATGTATCAGGTGAAATAGTGGGAGAAAGTGGCTTAAAGATCTATTTTAGTAAGTTTTTGACATCAAACTTCCAAGCAAGTTTTAGAAAATTACTATCACCAACTTTTACTGTGTTGAAATTTTAATTGGGTCAGGGAATGGTGGTTAAAGAACCGAAGCGGAAACAAAACTTCAAATTTAGTTTGACTTCCAAATTGGGGATGATGTCAACTTTCCTAAGTCAACTATGTGATCATGTATTTTTCATTTTTCATTTTCACCTACTTTGCATCCTTTTATAGCCGCCTTTTTGTTTCTATCCATTTTGTATTTTAAAATTCCTTGAAGAGCAAAATTTGGCATTAAACCTCGAAAAATGGATCTTATACTCTGTTGTTGATTTTTTAAATATATATATTTTGTAATTTATTTCTACTTTTAAAAAGAGTTAATTACATTAACTGTTACTTAATTTTGACCTCAATGACAAAATAATCACTAGAATTATTGAAAAGTGACAAATCAATCCCCTATTAATCTTTTTGGTTGTAGGCCTGATAAAAGAGAAGGTAAATTACATCAACAGTCACCTAGATTTCATTTCAGTCACTCAACTTTTGAAAAGTTACAAAACAGTCACCAACGTTATAAAAAAGTTACAAAACAATCACTGGTTAACAGTTACCGTTAGGGTGTTAACAGAATTGCTGACGTGGCAAGGTAACCAGCTGATGTGGCAAGTTAACTTGCCACGTTGGTGAAGCAGCTCCATTTTCCTCTTTTTCTTCTTCTTCTTCTTCTTCTTCACCAAAGGATAGTACCTTCTGAAAAACCTTCATGGTTATGCAACTGGGGCTTTTGGTGGCTTACTTGCAGTAACAGCACCAGATTCAGTTGAAGCTTTGTTGGGTGCACCTTGGGAATTTTGGTTAGGGTTCAATGCCTCTGCTTCTGTTGGAGAAGACCATTTTGGCCCTTTACCTGCAACATTAATGACCACTTGTCTTCCTCCGTCGTTTTCTCTGCCATTTCTTTAATTTTCAGTACTTCATCTTATCCCTTTCAATGTTTTCACTCTTATACATAAGTCTAATGAAAAAAAAAAAGTTCTTGCAGGAAGAGGACATGCAAAATGAGGAGGGCACCCAAATAAAAAGTTCTGCTATCATGTTAACGTCGGCTGCAGGACCAGTAATGTCGTAGCTTCCAAGTCCAATCAAATAGTCGGATTTGGAGACTACTGTTTTACTATATTGGAGCAAAAGCACCAGAGACATCCATAAGCAAATAGTTCTTGAAGGACTCCAAAAGTAACAGTCGATGGAAGCAAGTAACTCCATCATAAACAGATAAGTACACCAATGAGCACTTAGTTCATGCCCCTGCATCGAAGCATTCCTCATGGAGAAACAAGCATTAGTCCAAATTATAGATGGTAAAGGAATTCTTATATATTTAGCTTCAAAGAATCATTGTGAATTGCATTTACCTGAAATTAGAATAATCATAAGCATAAAACCTCATTAACCACACCGAAAACATGAGGAATGCTTAAATTATATACATAATTTGCATGGCCCAAAAGACAGCTTAAGTCCACTATTATATAACCATAAAAAAAAAATCTTAACAGTGAAAACTTGTTCATCACTACTTTAGCTAGCTTAAATACAATTACACATTAAAACCTTCCATAAACCACATTATAACCACTTTCGAAGAACACCCATTAAAAGAATGGAATTGAATAACACTTTTTAGCAGAAGAATCAAGAAGTTCTAAATGATCAAATAACACATTACGCAGAATTTTAAAAAAAGAAAATAGAAAAAAACTATACCTATTTTTGTTGAGAGTAAAGATTGATCTCAACTTAATACTTTGTATGTGTGTGAGAGAATGAGGGAGGCTAGGATTCTTAAAAAGAAACAGAGTAAGGAAACTTAAATTAGTTGCTTTGATAGGAAGACATTGATGATGCTTTCGTACGTCCACATGATGTCTGTGCTTCCAAGTATGAAATTGGTTTAAAATGTAAAAATTTATAACTTCTTTGTTTCATAAGTTCTTTGATATTACAACTTGGATTTCGGATTTTTTATATCTAAAACATCATGATATAGAATTTGAACCCAAATACAGAAATAGAGCATTCACAGAGTCCCATTAAGGAGTTGGAGAGTAGGAGATTGACCCTTGTAAGGAAATTGCTTGAGTTGCATAGTCCAAAAGAGAAGTTGTCATGCATTGCTTATTTGCGTATGATTTAATCGGGAAAAGCTGCGAAAATTGGCAAGCTCAATTTCACAATTCTCGCACTTAAGGTTGAGATAAAGGATCTTCAAGAAATATAAGGCAGGGTAACATGGAAATGAAGTAGCTAGACATGGCAAAACAGTTGATAGAGGAATTGCAGAGGAAAAATGGCAATGGTAGCGGATAAAGGGGCAGATAATTTTGCTTGAAGAGCAATTATCCGATTTACAGCCATTGAAACCTCTACTGAAGATGCTTTGGTTAAGAACGGGCTTGAAGATATTAAAAATATTGAATTAAAAGTTATTAAAAAGAGGAGGAGAAACAAAGAACTTGAGCTTGAAAAGAGGGAAATTTTTGTTCTAGGTGCACGGCATATTAACTATTAAACCTTCTTCCTCTTCTTCTCCTCCTCCTCTTCTTCTTCTTCTTTTTTTTTTTTCTAACCCTAAAATAAAGCTAGTAGGACTATTAAAGTGAGAGTAACAGGCCAACTGGACTGTAATAGACGCCGTCACCTGCCATGTCACTTTGCCGTGATGTCTGTCACTGAAAACGACAAAAAGGACTGTTTTGTAACTTTTCGAAAGTTGAGTGACTGAAATGAAACCTAGGTGACTATTTTATCAGCTACCCCAAAGTTGGGTGACTGTTGGTGTAATTTACCCTAAAAGAGATGACTGCTAATAGAAACCCAATTTAATAACCAAACAAAACAATAAAAGAAGAAGAACAAGAAATGGAGATGCCAAAAAAAAAAAAAAAAAAACCATCAAAGATCCAATTTTTTTCTTTCCTAACGACGCATTTTGAAAGGAATCTATTTTTATGATGGCGGAGGAGGATGATAGCCAAAAGTGGTCACACCACAAAGTCCCATCTTCATTCTTTGCTAATCTATCCGATTTTATTTTATTTTTCTTCTCCTTTCTAAGATCTGTTAATAAGATTAATTTCTCTTTATCGATCTGTAAATTTCAATTATGTCTTTTCTAGGATTGGAGATTTCTAGATCTAGATTCCGATTTGATTAAAAATTAGTTTTCAAATGGCATATTAAAAATTAGTTTTCAAATGGCATACTTTCTTCATCTGAAGAAAACTCATTCTAGAAAGAGCTTGAAGGAGAAGGGAAAGCTCAACTCATTATCATCATGGAAGATTTGATAGACACGATATATTTGAATGATCGGTTTTTTAAGTAAAAAATTAGTACTTTTTTATCTTTATTTTTGATGTTAATTGGTGAAAGAGACGAAATTTTTATTTTTATTGGATTTCTAATTTTTTTTTAAATCTTACATTCTTCATTAAAAAAAAATACTCAAATTTATAAGTATGTTTAATAAACATCTCAAGTTCTACCCTTCTATTCATCAATTCCCACACAAAACTTTGGTGGTATTCTATGATCTTTGGTGGGATTTGAACTAATCCCATTTCAACCAAAAGTACTTAGATCCAAAAGTTCTAAGCTTTTTTGGGAAAATTTTGGGTTTATTTATTCATTTATTCTTTCAGGTTAACCGTAGAAGAAAATGATATTTGTACACTGGTTGACAGGAAGACCATTCCCTGTTAACTTGTGCTCTCACATGTTCTGGGTTTTCTTATCTATAAGAATAGATGAAATCAGAGACAGGAATATGAAGAATTTTAATTTTTGGTTTAATGATTTCATGGGGTTTTTTTCCTTGTAGAAGAGAGATATGAATTAAATTTCTGCGTTAATGGTGATTTTATTTGTTTTAGTTTCTGGGTTAATGGAAGTTTTTTAAATTTTTCGTTAATGAATTTTTGGGTAAAAATTTTATTCATTCTTCTTCTCTTCCGTTAAATGTTAGGTCATTTTTCTATTTTATGTCTTTAACGGAAGATGGTCAGTAGAACTGGCTAGTTAAGTGGTTATAAGAGAGATTATAGTTAAAAGAAATACTCAATAGCACAAAGATAAACACTGCTGTACGTCACTAGCGCGGCTATAGTATTCATTATACCAAATATTTTGTCCTTAAATATATATATCTATTGCGTGAACCAAGTGATTCGCGTAGGATATAGGACAATGTCAAGTTTTTACGCGTAAACTTTTTTTTTTTTATGTTGAAGTTAGAAGTTAAGTTTTAAATTTATAATTGTTTTTATATTGGAGTTTAATTTTTTTTTTAAATTAGTCCTTAAAAACTCTAGAATTTAAGTTTTAATATGAAAATAATTATTAAATTCAGACTTTAATACGAGAATAATTGCTAAGTTTAGAGATTAATTTAAACAATAAAAAATTTAATGTAAAAATAGCTTCCTAGTATTCATAATATGAAAGTTCCTTTTGTTCAAAAATAATATCAAAGTTTAAAATTTATTTTTCGACTAACATTATTAGTTAACCTATAAGAATATATTATTACTGTCATTGATGAAAATTTGGAAAAAAAAATCATTTCTAAACTAAAATTGAAACAAATTGAAATATATTATTACTGTCATTGATGAAAATTTTTCACATGGTGAGAAATTAACTAATGGTGTTAGTCGAATTTCAAATTGTAATTTGTTGAGTGTCCAAACTATTTTTTTCAAAGAGGATCGACTTTGATTTTGAAAACGAAAACGAACATTGGAGTCACCACCGATCTTTTTTATGAGGTATAATCGGATCACCTCGTGATTTAATCGTTTTAATAAGAGGTTTAATTTATTAAAACGATGTTTTTCGGTCTACGAAAATCTAGAAAATGAGTTAAGGAGTCGATTATGCACGAGGAAGGGTTAGCACCCTCGTTACGCCCAAAATTGGTACCTAATTGATTATTTGATGTTTTTATGTTGAAAGTTGAGAACTCAAAAAGAATTTAAACTACGATCCATCTTTGTATTATATTATTTTTACTTAAAAATTTGCTTGAATAAGTCAAAAAACATATCGAAGACCTTCTTATCTCGAGACAACAAATCGTCACGTCCCGTAAGTTAGGACGTGACACTTTGAATCTTTGAGAATATTTTGGCCTTTATTTTTTGTTTGAAATCTCACGTGTTTTATTTTTTAAAAGAATATTAGATTATTCGAATTCAACGAGAAAATTCGGAACCCCGTAAGTTAGGGCACGATTTTGTCGAATCTTTCAAATACGGAACATTGCCTATTTTTTTAAAAATTTTCCTTTTTACGAATTTGGGTGAAAACTAATATAATATTTAAAATGATATAAACACAATATTTAAAATGATGTGAACGATAATAGTAAAAATAATACAGATAATAAGTGCACAAAAAAAGAAAAATATATACATTATGTACATATATATATTTTATACATATAAAAAGGATAATAAGTAAATAAATAAATGAAATAATGTATTAATTTTAATGTCAATTATTCAAATATAAACTAATGATGGTGATGATGATGATGATGATGATGATGATGATGATGATAATAATAATAATAATAATAATAATAATAATGATAGTAAAAATAAAATGAAATAAAATACAAATGCACAATGAAGGAAATAAACCAATTTCGAATATTAAAAAAAAATAAATACTCAAAAAAATATATAAAATAAAAGCTTAAATATGAAAGAAATAATAAATGAATAAATAAATAAATAAAAAGAATTTAAATAAATAAAGACTTTATTGAAACTTAAACAAAATAAAAGGGGTAGATTAAATAAAATAAATAATAAAAGGGCCAACGTGAAACGCGCGCGAAATAAAGGGGACCTATTGGGAAATTATTCCCTGTTCCTAAAACGACGTCATTCTCAAGAGGACCGAATTGAAGACAAAATAGAATTCAGTGGCAAAATTTAAAAAAAAAATGGGACCCTATTGAAACTAGCTTTAAAAGCGGAAGGACCTAGGGCATAAATATCCCCTAAAACGAAAACACGCAGATCTTGCTAGCGGGTTGGGTAGATGCGCGGATCCTTGGACGAAATGACGTCGTTTTAGGGCTTCAGAAGTCTGCCCTAAACGACGTCGTATGTGGGTAGTATAAATGTGAAAAAACCTTAAAATTTGTCATTTTAACCGCAACCTTAAAAAAAGTTTCCTTTTCTCTGTTCTCTCTCCCTGGCCCTAACTCCGGCCTAGGGTTCTGGCAGGCCTTCACCATGGCTTCGCCATAGCCCCGCCGTAGACGGCGGCCGGAGATATGAAAAATCGGGCCTTTTCAACCTTTTTTCAATCCTCTTTTCCCTTTTCAAAAAAAAAAACCTTTAGATCGAACTTTGTTTTTTTTTTAAAAAAAGCATATACGAAATACGTCCATCCCGTTGCTTTTTTTGTGAATCCTCATCAAAACCCACAGGGGTTCTTGGGTATTCGACGCTAGCAACGTTCGACAGAGGAGGAGAAGACGAAACATCGGGCAAGATTTTTATTTGCCTATTTATTTATTTCGAAGAAGAAAAATAAAAAAAGGGGGCACCATTGATTTTTTTGCGTTTCAAACTTCTTTTCTATATATTCAGAATCTGTTTTTTTTTTATTTGATGTAGTGTCTGTAACTATTACAAATTAGATTCGGGCTTTTATAGCCGATTATACAGTTTTTTATTGTTCCTACTGTTTGCTTTTTGTCCTTGCTTCTGCTGTTTCTTTGTTTTGCTTGTTGCAGGCATTGACGAAGGCGGGGGAAAGGCATTTTTTTCATTTCCGTGCAAGGCAACAGAGAGGGAAGAGGAAGATCTCGAGACGAGGCGTGGGCAGTGTGCTCGAGGGAGGCGAGCGGTGCCAGAAACCCTAAGGTTTCTGGCCTTCTGAAAAAAAAAATTAATTTGTGGGCTTATTGGGCTGTTGTAATTTTGGGTTAGGGTTTTCTAAATTTGGGCTTGTAATTTGGACTCTCGAATTGGACTTATTTTTACTTTTTATTTTGGTTTTATTTTTCTGGTTTGGGCCCGGGCTAAATTGACCCACTATAGCTACCCCTCTTTGCTCGTTGCCGTGCAACAAAAACGAAGTAAAGACTTTAAAAAGGGTCAATTTTGCCTTGTCTTGCCGAGTTCTTGACTTCTTTTGGTGCTTCTCTTCTTCAAGTAGCCTCATTCCAATCTACTGCATCTTGTTGATTTGATCCACTCCACCGCAACTTCAGAGAGATAAGACTTGCTATGGTAGACTTAATCCGACCTATTGCAACTTCAGAGGTATAGGATTTTCCGCTTTAATCCGCTCCACTACAATTTTAGGGAGATAGGATTAGTAGCTTCAATCTGCTCCGCTGCAACTTTAGAGAGATAAAATTTTGCTATCTTCGATCTACTCCACTGCAACTTCAGGAAGATAAGACCTATAACTTCAATCCGCTCGACTGCAACTTCAGGGAGATGATATTTGTGATTTTTAGTATACTATACTACAACTTCAGGGAGATGATATTTGTGATTTTTAGTATACTATACTACAACTTCAGGGAGATAAGATTAGTGACTTCAAACTGCTCCACTGCAACTTTAGGGAGATAAGATTTAAAATTTGTAACTTTAATCTGTTCTACTACAACTTCAGGCAAATAAGATCCGCTACGACGACTGCTCCACTGCAACTTCAGAGAGATAATATTTGTCACTTTAATCTGCTCCACTGCAACTTTAGAGATATAAGATTCGCCATAATGATTATAATCCGTCCCATTGCAACTTCAGGGGTATAGGATTTGTGGTTTTACTGATCTGTTGCACCATTCTCTAGGAAACATGACCTGCAGAATCCATTTCATGGGCCTATTTATGCCTAGTGATTAGGATGTCATAATCGGAATGAATCAAATGCTCCTAACTAGATGTGTATGAATGATATTTGCATGAATGCAGAATGTCATTTTTTGATAATGATCCCTTTTTAATGCTTAGGTTGTCATTACTCGATATTTATCAAGGTTCTATTACTGATGTGTTATCATGCTTTCTTGTTCAGCTGGTATCTTTGACAGGAAATTTGAAGAAATAGTCATAATTTAGACCATTTTTTCTCAAATGTTTCCAACCGTTAAGTTTGGCTAGTTCTGAATAGTGGTCCTGTTTTCAGATCCTTGTTACTATTTAGAAAAACTTTTAGAGCAATATGTAGAACTCCCTTCACTATATTATTAGTCCATTAATCGTTATTTTAATGTAAAAATGCTTGAAAAAAATTGTAGTAATGGACAAGATCGAAATTTATTAGGAGCAAGGCTTGAAATGGATAGATTAATCAAAATAGCAAATTTTCTTAAATACAAAGTGAATAAGACAAAAATAAGTGCCCTGCATATCATAGCATGAGTTTCTTTCAACTAGCTTCTCGAGGACACTTTTTGAACTTGATACGTGTTTCGGAGATCCAAAATACTTTATTGATCCCCCAAGACATAGCATCTCTACTCTTTGTTCATTCTGAGATAACAAGACTACCACATGCCCCATCTTTGATCAAGATTTGAATTGCCCTTTTCATGGGTTTTCAATTCAAAACCCATTTGGTCTCAAGGCGCCCTTTGCGAGTTTTTGCCTTGGCCTCTCCTCTTTTTTTTTTTTTTAGGTGAAGTACTTCTTGACTAAGTCTGAATTCACAGGATTAGGCAAGCTTTTGCCATCCATCTCAGTCAGAATCAACGCTCCTCCAGAAAAGGTCTTCTTACCACATAAGGTCCTTCCTAATTTGGCATCCATTCCCCTTTAAAATCTTTTTGTATGAGCAATATCTTTTTCAATACTAGGTCCCCCTCATGGAATTCTCTGGGACGAACATTTTTGTTGTAAACTCACATTATTCACTTCTAGTACATCTAACCATGACGGATGACTTTCAACCTTTTCTCTTTAATCGAGTTTAGCTGATTATATCAGGATTGGATCCATTCTACTTCATCCAATTTCAATTCTGCCAAAACTCGGAGAGAGGGAATCTCGACTTCAATGGGTAAAACCGCCTACATTCTATAAACAAAAGAGAAAGGTATTGCCCAGGTTGAGGTCCTGACAGATGTTCGATAGGCATATAGGGCGAATGGTAACTTCTCATGCTAATCATTATAAGTCTCAGTCATTTTCCCTATGATTTTCTTAATATTCTTATTGGCTGTCTCCATTGCACCATTCATTTTTGGGCGATATGGTGATGAATTGTGGTGTTTGATCTTGAACTGATTGCAGACTTCTGATATTATGTTGTTGTTCAAATTTAGTGCATTGTCAGATATGATCCTTTCTGGCATTCCATATCGACATATGATCTCCTTCTTTAAGAACTTGCTGACTGCTGACTTCGTGACATTGGCATATGAAGCGGCTTCTACCCATTTTGTAAAGTAATCAATGACCACGAAGATGAATCGATTGCCATTAGAAGCTTTGGGTGAAATTGGCCCAATAACATCTATGCCCCACATAGAGAAAGGCCACAGAGAAGTTATAACAGGAAGAGGTGAGGGAGGTACATGAATTTTATCTCCGTAAATTTGACACTTGTGGCATTTCTTGGCGTATTTGATACAATTTCCTTCCATGGTGGACAAATAATACTCGAATCTCATGATTTGTCTGGCCATTGTAAAACCATTGGCATGTGTTCCGCAAACACCCTCGTAGATTTCTTCCAAGATTTGCTTAGCCTCGATAGCATCTACACATCTTAGTAACACCTAATTCTTTCCCCTTTTATATAGGATCTCTCCATCTAAGATATAGTCGTTGGCCAGTCTTCTCAACGTCCTTTTATCATTCTCAGTTGCTTGGTCAGGATATTCACGATTCTTCACATATCGCGGTATATCATGGTACCAAGGGTGGTCGCCCTCTTCTTCTTCTTCTTCTTCTTCGATGTTGTAACAATGAGCTGGAGTCTCATACATACTAATCTGGATAGGCTTTACATCCTCTTGTTTGTTCGCTTTGACCATCGAAGCCAAGGTAGCCAAGGCATCAGCCATCTGATTTTCATCTCGTAGGAGGTAATAAAAGGTGATGTCATCAAACTTCTCAATTAGCTCAAGAACTAACTTTCGATACTTGATTAACTTGGATTTCTTATTTCTCATTCTCCCTTGAGTAGATAGATCACTAGTGCAGAATCCCCATATACCTCTAGCATTTTGATCTCACGTTCTATGGCTGCACGGATACCCATTATGCATGCTTCGTATTCTGTCATATTGTTCGTGCAGTCAAAATCCAATTTACTAGTGAAGGGATAATGATCTCCGTTTGAGGATATTAGGACTGCTCCAATTCTGTTACCCATGACGTTTGAGGCTCCGTCGAAGTTTAGCTTCCAAAGGTGACCTTATTGCGAGTCTTCTTCAATGGTTGCAACATACATTATATCTTCATTTGGGAAATCTAAGTTCAAAGGATCGTAATCCTCTAGAGCTCTACTGGCCAGAAAATCCGCTATGTCAAATTCGGAAAGTAAAATTTTCTATCGAGCCATTCTTCCATTTAGATCAGTCGACTCCATCATGTACTTTAGAGGGTCCAGCTTTGAGATGAGCTAAGTTGTGTGGTACAGCATATACTGTCTCAATCTTTGGGTTGTCTAAATCGGGGCACAACATAACTTCTTAATTGGTGAATATCTTGTCTCACATTCAATGAATTTCTTACTGAGATAGTATATCACTCTTTCTTTTCTTCCCAACTCATCATGTTAACCAAGCACGCATCCCATGAAATTCCCTAATACTGCTAAGTACAGTATCAACGACCTATCTAGATCAGGTGGAATCAGTACGGGGGCATTGGACAAGTAATGTTTGACCTTATCGAAAGTCTTCTGGCACTCCTCATCCCAAATACCTGGGTTGTGCTTATTAAGGAGACGGAATATGGGGTTGTATTTCTCCGTTAGTTGTGAAATAAACAGGGCAATGTAATTTAGTCTTCCTAGGAAACCTTGAACTTCTTTTTGAGTGCGTGATGGAAGCAATTGCTGTAGAGCCTTTACTTTATCTGGGTCGATCTAAATCCCTTTTTCACTGAATACAAATCCTAGCAATTTTCCCGACCTAGCCCCGAAAGTACATTTTGTTGGATTGAGCTTTAGTTAGAATTTTCTCAATCTCAAGAATAGTTTCCTTAAGACTTCTACATGCTCTTTCTCTGTTCGGGACGATCATATCATCAATATAAACTTCAAGTTCCTTATGCATCATATCATGAAACAAAGTTACCGCGGCTCTTTGAAACGTTGCTCCCGCATTTTTAGTCCAAATGGCATCACCTTATAGCAAAAAGTTCCCCACATAGTCACGAATGTGGTCTTCTCCTTGTCTTCAGGATGTATCTTTATTTGGTTATATCCTGAGAAACCATCCATGAAGGAGAACAATGAGTAACCTACCGTGTTGTCCACTAAAGTGTCGATATGTGGCAATGGAAATTGTCTTTCAGGTTGGCTTTGTTCAAGCCCCTATAGTCTACACATATTCGTACTTTCCCATCTTTTTTAGAGATAGGTACGATATTGGCTACCCATTCTGAGTATTTAACCACTCGTAAGAAACCCGCATCGAATTGTTTCTTGACTTCCTCTTTTATTTTTAGTAAAACATTTGTGGGTTTCCCAACATTTAGGTACATAGGGGCAGATATGGCATTGATGTTCGGGTTTCCCAACATTTCTTCCGTAATCTCTTCTCTTGGCATCCCTCTTTCAGGGTGAATAGTTCCTCCTGATACGAAAGTCTTAGATATATGAGGAAAGGTCATTGGTTCCCACTTGACCTGTTCCCCGCTCAGTCGAGCTCTTTTCCTTTCTTGTTTCTTCTCCATCTCCTTCTTCCTTTGCCATGCATCGGGCATAAATCCTAAACCAAAGCGGTCTCGTTTGTCCTTTAACATAGGTGCTTCAACTTTTCCTTGTAGGCGTCTTCCAAGTTCTCTCCAAGGCAAAGCTCATTTATCGACTGTCAATTGCAAGCTCATTCTTGTATTTTTAGAGATTTTAGACATCGGGATCTTTTTCCCTTCAATGATGAAGGTTGCATTCACAAATTCCAACGATCGGAATAAACATTCTATCACTTCATCGTTCGTCGCTACGTATGGCGCATCACTGGTTATGGATACAATAATGTATTCTTCTGCGTTTATCGTTACCAGCCAACCCTCAGTTACCAACTTTAGCTTCTGATGCAATGATGGCGGCACTGCCCCAGTCGTGTGAATCTAAGGCCTCACCAATAAACAATTATAGGAAGGCTTAATGTCCATCACCAAGAAATCTACTTTATAAGTGTTTGGACCAATCAAGAGGGGTATCTCGATCCTTCCCATCACTCTCATTTCGGTACCATCGAATACTCTCACTATGTTTTGACATGTCTTCATATGAGAGCTATCCACAGGTAACCTATTCAGGGTGGATAGGGGTAGGACATTTAGTGCAGATCTGTTATTAATTAACACCCCTGGCAATGTATACCCTTTGCAGCGTGTGGTGATGTACAAAGCCTTTGTAGATCCCATGCCCCCTGGCGGTATCTAATTATCATTGAAGAAGATGAAGTTGTTGACACTTATATTGTTGACTAGGCGGTCCAGCTTGTTCACAAAGATATAGTTAGCGACATAAGTTTCATTTAGCACTTTCATTAATGCATCACGATGTGTCTCTGAACTTAAGAGTAAAGCTAGCACTGAGATACGAGCCGGTTGCTTATGTAGCTATTCTACAATACTGTACTCGCTATGCTTTAAGAATTTCAGAAATTCCCTAACCTCGTTCTTAATTACTGGCTCGTTAACTGACGATTTGAGCCTGACTGTCTTTTCCTTCTTTTGTTTAGCCATTGGGGTCTTTCCTTTAACAGGCTCAGCTCCTGCATTTGATGGATCATAACGCCTCCCACTGCGCGTATAGAAACCCACCTCTTGGCATTCTTCTGAAGCACTAATCGGGTTCTCTTCTCCTAGGATCAGTACGTTGCAGTCATAATTCTAGGGAACCTTCTTGCTATCCTTGTAAGGAAAAGCTACAGGTTTTTGGATTATTACCATTGGTGCCATTTGCACTCTAACTTCATTGCTTCTTAGTCGTGAAATGATAACTACTGGGTGGTTGACTTTATAGACCTTCTCCGTTGACCCCTCTTCTGAGACGCACATATCTTCTTTTTCAGAGCCCATAGTATATTCAAAGAATTCTAGCTCCTTATTGTCCATCAAATTTTGCACTGAGGCCTTGAATTCAACGCACTATTAGATCTCATGATCCTTCTTAGCATGGAACTCACAATAGTTCCTTATCCCTTTAGGTTTCTCTTCTGAATCCTGTTTGATTAATCCTCCTTCTACCATCTTTTTCCAAACCCATTTCAGCGGGGTTTTATTTCCTCTACATCCATCTTGGTTCTTTCCTTCCATTCTCGATTATCGTATTTACCCCTTTATCAGAATGATTGGGTAACAAATTTGCTACCACATTAGGTCTTGATGGGCCGTCGAAATTTACAATTCCCATTTTAATGAACCTTTTTGATCAACTTTTTAAATGCGGTGCAGTTTTTGATTGAATGTTATATGATTTCTGCTTGGTACTCGCATTGAGCATTTGCATCATACCATTTGAAGAATGGAGGTTGCATGGGCTTCAGGTAAAAGGGGATACCACATGTGCATCAAACAAGCTCTAATACAACTTCCTATACGTCATCATGATAGGTGTGAACTAGAGCCTTTCTGCATTTGGCCTTTGATTGGATTCTTGCCCTGAAGACTAGTGGTTACTGTCTTTGGTGGGCCAACAGTAATTGGCTGGTAATTGGCTGCCCACATTATTCACCTCGTTTTCCTTCTTCCTCGAGGCCAATCTTTTGGAGTTTTCCCCCGCGTCAATCTTACCACTTCTCACTGCAATTTCAATCATTTCACCGGACATCATTATATCCAAAAAACTTTTAGTAGCGCTCTACAACATATGGTTGATGAATGGGGCTTCCAAAGTGTTGATGAAAAGCATCATGGTTTCTTCTTCCAGAAGAGGTAGCTGAACCTGTGTTGCTACCTCTCTCTATCTTTAGGCATATTACCTGAAGCTCTCATTCTGCTTCTACTCCATATTCTGCAGTGTGATTCTGTCGAGTGTCATGTCTGTCACATGACTATATTGCTTATAAATGCTTGTGCTAAACCTTTTCATGAATTGACTTTGACACGACTCAGTTGGTTGTACCATTTAGCTGTTAACCCGATCAGATTGTCTTGGAAGCAGTGGATCAACAGTTGATCATTATTGACATATCCTGTCATCCTTCAACAGAACATGGTGATATGAGCTTCAGGATAACTAGTCCTGTTGTACTTTTCAAACTCTGGAGTTTTGAACTTGGAAAGGAGTACTAAATCTAGGACCAAACTCAAGTCCTTGGCATCGATTCCACAATAGTAATCAGCATTTTCCATTGCTCTGAATTTTTCTTCTAGCCATCTACATCGATCTTCAAGTTGCTTTGGCAGTTTCACTCTTGTTTTTTTCTATTTCTGCTATATCATCTAGATTTGGAACAACGGGATTGGTTGGGTTATCCCCCGGATTGGAACCTGAGCCTATTTAAAAGTTTATTGGTGTCGATGTCGAGGTACCAGTTTAATACTGTTGGAGTTTAATTGTGACGGGTACCCTTCGTGGGTACGCCTCTGGTTGTGCCTGGGCATCTATCGGGGTAAAACCTGAGGGGTAAATAGGATCCTCATTATTATCCCCTGATTTGACAGTAATACCTTTCCCTTTTTCGCGTTCTCCAGCCAGTAACTGTGCCAATTGATTTATCATACTTCTTTGGGATTTCAATATCTGATCCCTCATCTCCTGTTGTACTTTCGCTAACTGTTCTTGTAGTTGCGCTTGCAACTGGTCTTGCATCTCTTTTTGAACTTGCTCTAGCCTTTCCAATCTTTGATCCATTACTTTAGTTTTGGCGCGAGTACTATAATGATGTTCGGTTGGTTGATTCTTGTTGGTTTCCAGATTAATTGAAATAATTCCGTTTAATTAGGGTCTTTTTTCTGAAATTTAATGCATATGATGCAATGTAATGCAAATGCATGAATGTAAAAAGATGTATTGACTCTGACTCAATTTCGTTAGAACAACTTTATTAGAAAACAAATTTTTTTACATAAAATGAATTACATATATGGCTTTGCCCTAATGCTTAAATTCTTAACCTTCTTAAGAAGCCAAGCTAACTCTTGACCCCGATCTGATTCTGATTCGTATTTCAAGCTTAGTACGTCAGCCTGAACCGCTAGGGTTTGCAAATGATTGGCCACCTCTCGGATTTGAGCCACAGCTTCACCCATGATGTAGTCTCTATCCCTGACTAGACCTTGAGAACTGTGAAATTGCTATTTTCACTGCTTGTTGCTTGCTTCAAAGAGTTCAACTCGGAGTTCACAATTTTGTAATGTGATCTCGAGCTCCTCTATTTTCCTTTTTGGCTCTTCAATCTTGCTTAAGCTCGCTTTTAGCTAAATTGTGGAGTTGCGATTACGATACTGATGAAGTGAATTTTCTAGTTCTGTTACCCTAGCTTTTAATCTGACCTTTTCATTTTGGCATTCCAATGAATCTCTTTCTAAGGCATTTCCTCGAATTTAGGTATCTTGGCATTTCTTTTCCCATTGTTCGGCTCTATTCTTTTCTTTGTTAATCTCTTGCCGCCATTATTCTGATGTATTTCCCAACCAGGCAGTCCTTATTGATAAGCGCAGCTTCTTATAATTCGTTTTCAAACTTTCTAGATCTTCTTCATCCTTATTCTTTCCTTTTCTTAGCTTATTGGCCTCTAACTTCTGAACGTCAACGTCTAGTCCTAATTGCATCTTTTCTTCTTCCAATTGCTCTATCCTCTTTCCTAGCTCTGAATTCCTTTTTTCAAAATCTTGTTTTATGATCTCTAACTCAAATGGGACCACTCGCAGGTGGTCTTCTAATGGTCGGATGGTTTCTTGATTTGGCACAGGGGTGTTGTCATTTACTCTTCCACCCCATCATCCATTATATTCGGGTGTTGTCATCGGACCTGCAACAAATCTTTTTATTTGGCGGGTTTGGTTGCAAGCGTTAGACATTTTTTGGATTTTTTTTTTGTAGTTGTTGCCCTTATACGAAAAACTCGCATTGAGTCAGCCCTTGTGTTGCTGGGATGAACTGTCTCGATCTATACTGCCTTAACACGAGTAGAGAAGCATATCCAACAGGTCCCCAAATCCTAAGTAGAGGAACCCAGTCGAGATCTCCACACCAATATAGAATCTCATCGGGGATCATTCAAGGGGCTCTCCATTCGACGTCTTCATTTTGGAGATTCTGGAGTATCGTCATCCATTTTTCTTCTGAAATGTTGTCTCGCCTCGGTGTACCCATTAATTCTTTTAATGGAGATTAGTTCTCGGAGAATACTCGATAAGAAAATTTTTCAACCTTCTAAAAGTGGCTATGAAACCATGCCAACAAGAGTTGCGCGCATCCAATGAATCTTCCTTCACCCGCTCTTCGGCATGCATTCAAAGATCGGAATGTTTCGGCCAAAATTACAGGGACGGGCGTGACCCTCTTATCAAGTCTATCAAACAAATCTGAAACTGCCTAGTCCATGTGCCCTAGTGCTTTAGGGAAAACAACCAGCCGATAAATGCTCAAAGCGAAGACATCGACCCTTTTCTTCATATCTGGGTGTGCTAAGATCAAATCTCGTAAACTATTCCAAGGTGTATTTTCTATCTCCCTTTTGCTTGATCCTGGCTGCAACCCATTGCTCACTCATCCTCGTGATATTCATTGGTTTCTTGAGGAAGGTTGGGACATTAGCGGCTCTGGAATAAACCTTGTCGGGTCGAATTTTCGGGGAATGAAGTAAGGTCGTGTATTCTTCCACAGTAGGTACTAGGTCCACTTTTCCAAAAGTAAAACAGCTGTAGGCGAGATTCTAAAATTGAGCTAGAGCTTGAAACAAGTGTTTATCCACTTTGATATCGAGTAGATAGGGAAAATCACCATAATTACAGTAAAATAACTGCTTGATTTCTTCATCCCATTGGACCCATATCTCTTTCAATTCCTGGAGATTGTTTTGGTTCACGCTAATACGAGTGAAGTCCCACAATTCTGATACGTACCCTTCTATTAGACTTTTACCTTTCTCTAGTTGCATTTTCTCGGACCATATTCGGACAGCCGCATTATCTTCCATTTTATGAAGAAACCTATTCTCCATGGCAAGCTCTCTATTTAGTAATCGAACGTGAATCAACACCTTTTTTTATGATGAAAATGTCATGCAATCACAATCAAAGCAAAACAAACAAGTCAGTATACAAAGCAAGAATTTAAAGTAAGCAAGAAATAATAAATAAAGCGCCTATTCGGGTAACCACTAGGGTTTGGTGCGGTTCTACCTATGGTAAGTTATTAGGGCTCATTATATGTGGTTCAGTTCTAAAGTAAGGGTACCTGAACTTGCAGATTCCTCGATCCTCATCCATTATAGGCTTATAAGGACCGAGTTCAGTTCAGGGGAATACATTTCCCTATGGCTATACGGAGATGAAAATCTCACGAAGACGTAGGTACGGATGTATCCCGAAAGCGATTCGCTATCCTATACGGAGGTGAAGACCTCACGAAGGAATAGTTTCTCACTCCCACTTAAAGGGTAAAATTGATTGATTATGCGATGCAATATGCGGAGATATATTAAAAGACTTGAACCAATAAAGCAAACATATCAAAATGATGCAGACCACAAAAATGAAATGCAACGAAAGGATCGTAAATTTAAACCAAATTATCAATTTTCGACAAAAGACAAGAAATAATAAAATCATGGCTTGACTCTCTTATTTTGTCCCCAGTGGAGTCGTCAAGCTGTCGAAACCATTTTTTTCAAAGAGGGTCGACTTTGATTTTGAAAACAAAAACAAACATGGGAGTCGCCACCGATCTTTTTTATGAGGTGTAATTGGATCACCTCATGATTTAATCATTTTAATAAGAGGTTTAATTTGTTAAAACGATGTTTTTCGGTCTACAAAAATCCAGAAGATGGGTTCGGGAGTCGGTTACGTACGAGGAAGGGTTAGCACCCTCGTTACACCTAAAATTGGTACCTAATTGATTATTTGATGCCTTTACGTTGAAAGTTGAGAATTCGGAAAGAATTTAAACTACGATCCATCTTTGTATTATATTATTTTTACTTGAAAATTTGCTTGAATAAGTCAAAAAATATATCGAAGACCTTCTTATCTCGAGGCAACTAAACGTCACGTCCCGTAAGTTAGGATGTGACACTTCGAATCTTCAAGAATAATTTGGCCTTTATTTTTTGTTTGAAATCTCACGTGTTTTAATTTTTAAAAGGATATTCGATTATTCGAATTCAACGAGAAAATTCAGAACCCCGTAAGTTAGGGCACGATTTTATCGAATCTTTCAAATACAGAACATTGTCTATTTTTTTGAAAATTTTCCTTTTTACAAATTTGGGTGAAAACTAATATAATATTTAAAATGATATAAACACAATGTTTAAAATGATGTGAACAATAATAGTAAAAATATATATTATACATATAAAAAGGATAATAAGTAAATAAATAAATAAAATAATGTATTAATTTTAATGTCAATTATTCAAAGATAAACTACTACTACTACTACTACTACTACTACTACTAATAATAATAATAATAATGATAATAATGGTAATAATAATGATAATAAAAATGAAATGAAATAAAATACAATTGTACAATGAAGGAAATGAACCAATTTCGAATATTAAAAAAACAATAAATACTCAAAAAATATAAAATAAAAACTTAAATATGAAAGAAATAATAAATAAATAAAGACTTAATTGAAACTTAAACAAAATAAAAGGAGTAGATTAAATAAAATAATAATAAAAGGGCCAAAGTGAAACGCGCGCGAAATAAGGGGGACCTATTGGGAAATTATTCCCTGTTCCCAAAACGATGTCGTCCTCAAGAGGACCAAATTGAAGACACAATAGAATTCAATGGCAAAATTAAAAAAAAATGGGGACCCCATTGGAACCGGCTTTAAAAGCAGAAGGACCTGGGACATAAATATCCCCTAAAACGAAAACACGCGGATCTTGCTAGTGGGTAGGGTCGACGCGAGGATCCTTGGACGAAACGACATCGTTTTAGGGCTTCAGAAGCCTGCCCTAAACGACGTCGTATGGGGGCAGTATAAATGTGAAAAAACCTTAAAATTTGTCATTTTAATCGCAGCCCTAAAAAAAAGTTTCATTTTCTTTGTTCTCTCTCCCTGGCCCTAACTCTGGCCTAGGGTTCCGGCAGGCCTTCGCCGTGGCTCCGTCGTAGCCCCGCCGTGGCTCCGCCGTAGACGGCGGCCGGAGATACTAAAAATCGGGTCTTTTCAGCCATTTTCCAGTCCTCTTTTCCCTTTTCAAAAAAAAATTGTAGATCAGACTTTATTTTAAAAAAAAAGTATATACGAAATACGTCCATCCCGTTGCTTTTTTTGAATCCTCATCAAAACCCACAGGGGTTCTTGGGTATTCGACGCTAACAACGTTCGACGGAAGAGGAGAAGACGAAACGTCGGGTAAGATTTTTATTTGCCTATTTATTTATTTCGAAGAAGAAAAATAAAAAAGGGGGGCACCTTTGATGTTTTTTGCGTTTCAAACTTCTTTTCTATATATTCAGAATTTGTTTCTTTTTTTTTTTTTTTGTATTTGATGTAGTGTTTGTAACCATTACAAATTGGATTCGGGCTTTTATAGCCGATTATACATTTTTTTTATTGTTCCTACTGTTTACTTTTTGTCCTTGCTTCTACTGTTTCTTTGTTTTGCTTATTGCAGGCATTGACGAAGGCAGGGGAAAGGCTTTTTTTCCGTTTCCGTGCAAGGCAACAGAGAAGGGAGAGGCAGGTCTAGGGACGAGGTGCGGGCAGTGCGCCTTGGGGAGGCGAGCGGTGCCAGAAACCCTAGGGTTTCTGGCCTTATGAAATTTTTTTAATTTGTGGGTTTATTAGGCTGTTGTAATTTTGGGTTAGGGTTTTCTAAATTTGGGCTTGTAATTTGGACTCTCTAATTGGATTTATTTTTATTTTTTATTTTGGTTTTATTTTTCTGGTTTAGGCTCGGGCTAAATTGGCCCACTAAATTGAGTATCGATAAAATTATAATAGAGACTTTTATATTAAGAGTTAATTTGTATTTTGCTTCATCTACTTAAAATAGGTAATTTAATTTTTATACATTAAATTAAATAGTAAATTGGTTATTCTATTAAAAATTTAATGCACATCATACCATTGTCTGATAATTTTGTTAATCATGCTAGCTTTTAATAATAAAACCATTTCACTCTCTGGCTCATTTTTTTAATAAAAAATGAAAAATGCAATTAGCGTTGAGTACCGAATTGCCAATTTTTATTCTGTTGGATAAATGGTCGGTATATAATGGGTTGTTAAAGACGCACGGCCCCGCTAACCCTTAACTCCAAAGTCCAAACTCCATTAGCAACAAGAAGATGGGGAGTGGAGCAAAGAAATGGGGTTTCCAAGGGAAACAGGGCCTGGAAGCAGCGTCCACCACCACCGTCCGAGGATATCTCAACCTATTAATGGGCAACATCAACCAAGATAATTGCCTTACAGTCGTTCCTCTCGGTCATGGCGACCCCTCTCATTTTCCAAGCTTCAGGACTACCCCTGCTGCTGAAGATGCCATCGTTGATGCTTTACGTTCGGCTAAGCATAATTGTTATGCAACCACTGTTGGTGTCCTTCCCGCAAGAAGGTTAGATTGTAAACTTTCTCTTTTAATCATGTTTCAAAAGAAACTGCAAAATAATTTTAAAGGTGTGACTGAAGTTTGCTTATGAATGAATGAGTGGTCATGAACTTTGTTTTGTTCGAATTCCAACAGGGCACTTGCAGATTATCTCAACCGTGACCTTCCCTACAAGTTATCGCCCGATGATGTTTATCTAACAGTTGGATGTACTCAAGGAATAGAAGTTGTTATATCAATTCTTTCCCGCCCCGGTGCCAATATCTTGCTTCCTAGACCGGGCTTCCCACTCTATGAAGCTTGGTGTGCTTATAACCATCTTGAAATGCGCCATTATGATCTTCTTCCTGAAAAAGGTTGGGAGGTTGATCTTGATGCTGTAGAGACTCTTGCAGATGAGAATACTGTTGCTATGGTTATTATAAATCCAGGCAACCCTTGTGGGAATGTCTTCAGCTATGAACATTTGAACAAGGTTAAACAAGCTTGTTTTATTTTCAGTATAGCTTGTTGTCTCTTCTCAAAACAAGATGTTGATCACTGTTATCTTTTTGGAAGTTAGATTGCAGAGACGGCAAGAAAGCTTGGGATTTTGGTCATTGCTGATGAAGCTTACGACAATCTCGCATTTGGAAGCACTCCATACGTGCCGATGCGAGTGTTTGGATTAACCGTGCCTATTCTCACCATGGGGTCTATATCAAAGAGATGGGTTGTTCCTGGTTGGCGCCTAGGGTGGCTTGTCACAAGTGATCCCGATGGCATTCTTCAAAAATCTGGGGTTGGCCCCTAATTTATTTTTCTCTTGTTTAAGATACATGGTGCTACATTTTCCTAATTAAAGAGGCTACAGGCAATGCATATTTAAAAGTAGAAATATATGAAGTTCAGATCATGTTGTGTTAATGATCTCATTGGCTCTTATCAGGTAATCGATTCGATGAAAGGATTCCTCAATATCTCTTCTGATCCCGCTACATTTATCCAGGTTTGTTAATCAAGATACTTTTGCTAAGACACATACTTGCATTGGAAAAATGCAATTGCCACTTTCCTGCCAAAAGCCAGAAGATGTACTGTAGGCAGTGAAGTGTGCTATAATTTTTCCCATAAAGCTCAGTAAAGTTTCACTCTAAATCATTCTCCTAACCTATCCTTCGGATAAATTGGTTAATTTGGTTTTATGAAACAGGCAGCGATTCCTCAAATCCTTGAGAATACAAAGGAGGATTTTTTCTCAAAGATTATCAGCACCCTGAGGGAATGTGCTGATATATGCTACAATAGAATTGAAGAGATACCTTCCTTAACTTGTCCAAAGAAACCGGAAGGATCAATGTTTGTAATGGTAAGGGAGTGGTTTGATGTTTATGATGTATGCTGAAGAATTTGAAAAAGTATTTATATTTGTAAGCTTTAAATGCAGGTGAAGCTGAACCTATCAATGTTGGAAGACATTAATGATGATGTTGATTTCTGTCTCAAGTTAGCTAAAGAAGAATCAGTCATTATTCTACCAGGTAAGATTGAAGTTTCTGTATCATTTTTCACCAATAGAATTAAGCTAAACGTCTTTATTTCCTATGGGGGAAAGAAGGAAAACCAAAAATGAATCTTCAATTGTGATTAAGTGAAAAAAGATACTCTTCAATGAACCGGAAGTATGCTCCAACAACTGCAACAATTCTGATACAAAAATCTGAATGGTTTATGTTGTCAATATTCTTTATTGAGAATGTGAGATTAAGTATTTGGTTATGAGTAGGTTTCATGGACTAGTGTGAGTCAATGAACACCTATAAGTACCTTTTTTTCCCAAGGAATTGTTGGTGATTTACTTTGCGAGACTAACAAGCAAAGAATGAATGATGCAGGGAGAGCAGTGGAATTGAAGAACTGGCTTCGCGTTACGTTTGCTATCGAGCCTTCTCTTCTCCAGGAAGGATTGGCAAGGGTAAAAGCCTTTTGCCAAAGGCATGCCAAGAAGCAATAAAATAACTGTAGTAGGTGGTGTGATCAACAAGAATGCCTTGTATTTCATACCCAGTTCAATTTGCTGGTAAACTTAGGTGTTTACCAATAAACTATTCCATTAATAGTATCATGATCCCCTGTTTCTGTGATCATGCAACTCTTTCTAAGATGCTAGTACTGGGTTTTGGTGGTCAACTGCTTTACTTTGATATTGTGATTATGGTTTAAACAAGGAAGCTCCACAAGCAGTATTAAACCCCGGAAATTATTTTGTGTGTAATGAAATATGTGCTGTATCATTCAAGATCTTCAAGTTGCTTCTCTTTTGACACATCCACTGCTCTTCCGATATATATATAATTATACACACACAAGGCCAAAATTCTGAACTGTGCAGAACCACCAGGTTATGTGAGAGTGACAAGAGAGTGATGATTAAAGATTTCAGGCAAATGGAGTTCAACCTGATCAAGGTAAGAACAACATTGTTTTTGAGATCTGATCTAATGCTTTTTTTTTATGTAAAGATCTGATATAATGCTTCAATTCAACTATTGGGAGAAATTTAAAATAAATAATTTCTTTAGGGTGACAGGAATTGATTCCTGTAATAGTTCCATGCTGATTATAATCATCTAGCATGCATATGAATAAAGTAATAAATGATTCTTACCTATAAATATATAAATAATTCATAACCTACAAGAAACATAAACAGTATAATATTATTAGCCTGTTTTGCACATATGACCAAATTTATTAATCGTTAATATTTATTTATGCATTGCCATTATAACCAATTGGATGGGAGTATAATTAATAGTTTTAAGAAAAAGACATGCTCCTTAAAAAAAACAAAAAAAAGACATGCCACCCAATGTATAAATGTCGTTACTAATGTATTTTTGGCAGACGACAGGAAAGAGCAGGAGGCGTGTAGGAATTTAACTCTGCATATTAATCAATATTTTATTTATCATTAATTGCATAAGTTAGTGTAAGGTCCAATTATTGCTGCTTTCTGTGTTTTCACAAGGAGATAATGTTGCGTGATTAGCTCCTTTGGATGGTAAATTAGCTGCGTTTTTCCTTTTTTTTTTTTTTTTTTTTTTTTTTTTTTTTTTTTTTTAAGTTCAATCTCACTGCAATGGTTGTTTAGTAGACTGTTCTTTACCATGTTACACCTCCAATTGCTCACCGGTAATTTTTGGTCCAGATGAAATTTTTTGTTTCTTTCAATTTTACCTTTTTCTATTCTTTTTTAACCTTTAAGTCATTTTTTAATAAATATATTTATTTAATATCATAAACAAATACTATTATTATATGATAAAGTAAAAATTATTATAAGATTATAAAGTAAATAATATACATTAATATTTTGATTGAGTAAAATATAATATTGTAACTATATTCAAATATATACAAATATTCTCTTGTACCATTATTCATTTTACTTTATTAATATAAATATAATCCACTAAACTTTAATTATTATTTAAGATAAATATAATTTTAATATATATTAGTATTAATATAATTATGATTTTGTTATTTTTATTATGTATAGGCATACACTTTAATTTAATGTATTTAATGACTTTTTTTAGTTTTTACCTTTCCAAATTCATACGTGGATAGAAAAGTTTGTAGAAATTGAAGTATAAAATCTTAAGTAGATTGACTTTTAAGTAGATTGTAAAGAGCGTGGACAATTCTTTGTTAGCATATTTAATCATTTTTGAGGTATAAAACGATTGTTAGCCACAAAAGCTAAAGAGTTTTAGTTAAGCTATAAAAAATAGGGGAAGGTTTTATCTTAGTCTTGTGAAAAGATAGAGATTGTAAAGATTATACATTTTCCTTAAAAGGTAATAATTTAAGTATAGTGAATTGGAAAATCCTTGGTTGAGATATACCAAAATAGTAGAGGTAGGCAATTGGGTTGAACCATTATTGTTGAACTAGCTTTATTTGATAAATTATTTTGATATAACAAATAAAAATATTTTTGAATAAAATTTGTTTTTGAACAAAGAAATTATTAAGTTCAAAGCTTAAAAATCATTTCAAGGCTTTCGAACATCTTAGAAAATTTTTTAAGCACTTAGAAAATTTTGGGCAAAGTTCAAAAACCATTTTAAACCCTTGAATTCGATTGAAACAATTTAAATCGATTGAAAAACTGCTCTCTACAAAAAGTATCGATATTTTCCAAAAAATATCAGTACCCATATGATTTTTATCGATACCAAAGTTGCTTACTATCTTGCATCAAAAACTGAACAAAAGTAATAAGTATCGATACTTTTTAAAATATATCACTACCTATCGAATTTTATGGATACCACTTTTGCATTCAGTTTTTCATGATTTTTCAAACAATGACAAAAAATATCGATACCTATTAGAATATATCGATACCTTTTACTAGGTATCGATAAATCACCTTTGGTATCATTGTAAACTAACTTTAACAGTCACTGAATCAGGTATTAAATGTTACTAGTATCGATACTCGTAGAAAAAATATCAATACTTTTCGTTGCAAGTGAATTTAATGGTTTGGTATTTTTATCCCCAACGACTCTATTTATTATCTCAACAACCACAACGATTAGAAATGAATTAGAAGGTATAAATATCAGCCTCTAAAGGTCCTACAACAAGAAGAAAGAATATTCAAGCAAAAAGATCAATCAAACAACCTTTGTGTCAAACATTTCCATCCTTTTCTTTCATACACTTGTGAGCTTCATTGTTATTTTATTAGCTCAAGTGTTTTTCTTTGTAATTGAGCTTAATTTGCAAACACTTTGATTTTATAAAGATTATTTCTTTGTTTTCTTCTTTGTATCTCTTTGAGAGGGTTTGTATCTTAAGGTTTGGATAGAAATTTTAAGAGAGTTTGTAAGGTTAAACCTTGTCATCAAAAGTTATCAAATTAGTGAATTTGGGAAAATACTTAGTTGTGAAAAGCTAAGGTAATAGAGTAGGCAATTGGGGTTGAACCACTCTAAATTCTTGTGTTCAATTTTCTATATTTTCTCCCTAACGTTCACAAAATTTTTAAAAGCCAATTCACCCCATTTTGGCAATTTTGATTTGATTATTTGAGCTAGCAATTGCTATCAGAGCTAGTCTCTTTTAGACGATTTAACAACCAAAGAAGAGATCCTTGAGGTAGCTCAGCATTGAGCCAATCAATCTACAAAAGGTGGTGTTTACATCCGGTTCAGTTTTTCTTGGAGAATCACAATCCATTTTCAAGCCTCCTTACTTCAACGGTGCCAACTACTCTTATTAGAAAACAAGAATGCTGTTATTCATACAAGCGAATGATCTTACCGTATGGGACATCATCATGGACGGCCCCCTCTATACCTCTCAAGCAAGAAAGAGTAGGATGAAGAAGATAAAAGAAGTATTTAGTTGAATGCCAAGGCCATGCACACCTTATTTTGTGCACTTAGCCCAAAAGAGTATGGTAGAGTTTCATCTTCTTTCAATGCCAATAAGATATAGGATAAGCTAGAAGTTAGACATGAAGGTACCAGCCAAGTAAAGAAGTCTAAGGTTGACATTCTTACATTAAATTATGAAACCTTCAAAATGAAACCCAAGGAAGATATCAAGACGATGTCCATCGGTTTACTATCATCATCAATAGATTAAAGTCTTATGGGAAGACATATCCAAATGAAGATGTGGTAAGGAAGATGCTTCGAAGCTTGTTTAAATCATTGGAAGCCAATATGATTACAATTGAAGAAGCAAAGAATTTAGAAACATTAACTTTGGATGAGCTCATCGATTCTTTGTTTACACATGAGGTGAGGCTCAATGAAAAGGTTGAAGAAGCCAAAATTGAGAAGAAAAAGGTTGGTGTTGCTATTAAATCCACCACAAATGAATATAGTGAATCAAATGAAGAGGTGGATAAAGACAAAGATATAATCATGTTTCCTAGGAGATTCAAAAAGTTTATAAGGTCCAATAAAAGGAGAAAATTCCAAAAGAATGAAGGACTCAAGCTTGAATCTATTGGGAAATGTGCCTGTATTATAGTAAACATGTAACTATTTTCTATTTATTTGAACGATGAATAAATAAATAAAGTTAATTTCACACTTCACTATTATGTCTTTTGTATTTATGTCTTTTATATTTTACATGCATAGCAAAATTGTGACAAGCAAATATTAGCTCATTGAATGTCTAAAGTTCAAAGTAAAGATAAGTGGCATTGTAAAGAACGTTTACATTGCGAGAAAGACAATTTACTTAAGTAGATAATCTAAATGAGTCTATAATCCCGTAAAAGAATCAAAGTGAGCATTTGATTCAAATACTGAGAAGGATTATTATGTCATTTATAATTCCGACTGGGGAGATGGCTACTTGGCTATCGGAATAGTTGACTTCACGAGCAGAGACATAGATGTATTCATTGGTAGAATGATACATTAAACTGGACCCAAGATGAATTAATTTTAAATCCGTTTATGATTTAATTCACTTGTGACGTTCATGGTGTGATTTACCTAAATCCTGGGTTAGCCGCTGATTATGCATATGTAACTCATGTGTTTTGATATAAGTGGAGGCTTATGCTCTAAAGATGATCGAACCCATAGCCGGTATGTTGGATACATGACTTGTGTATGGCATGACTTTACTAGCAAAAGTGAAATTCATAACTCAATTAAAGAGTTAATGATATTCTTTCATTGGCATTGTGTGGATTATAAATATGGAGCATGGCAACGGGTTGTTCATTCGAGAACGAGCAATTTATCACAGCCATTTGTTGACAGTGATCATATAATCATTAAGAAGACACAATGGTGATAATGAGATAAAAAAGGATTGCATTGAGTGAACGAATTTAACTCAAAGGAATCAAGGATACCATATAAGGGTAATACACACATGACGAGGTCATTGGACAAAATAGTTGGATGAATTGCTTTCGTAAAGAGTATACAATAAGGAGTTTTCAATCATGGTACTTCTTGTGGACAGACTCCATAATTAAGTAATTGTGAATTATCGGAACGATGTTTCTGAACATAATTGCAATCACTAGAACCTAATTGTATATTTCTAATTGGTCCCTCCGCTGGGTCAACAAAAGCTCGATCAGATTGCATTTGAATCAAAAGAAAATTCTACAACTTTGAGAATAAATTAATTAAGTAAATTTATTTAATGTGGAATTAAATAAGGTGGTTGTGAGAATTGTTCAACTAGAGAATTTGATTAAAGAATTTTCTTGCAAACTTAATTTGGAAAATATAAATGACTTTTGGAAAAATTAATTTTGATCAAATAAAATTAAATTAATCAAATCAATTAAAATTAATATGATATTTTTGGAAGTTAATTTTCAAGTTAGACAATTGGCCCAATGGGTAATTAAACTTGAAAATTGGATCTAAGATCGTAAATTGGGCCCAGAAGCCCAAAATCGAAACCAAGACCTAAAAACTGGTCGAACCAAGCCCGGTATGTGAAACTAGATCAACAGTCTAACTAGTGGCTAGACCGGACAGGTCGGGTTGTAATTGACCTAGACCGAACCGGCTAGGGCTGCCGTAAGGGTGTCGTACCTGCACCACCGGACATGGGGGTACCAGTGGCGGCGACAGCAGCGTCCCAATGGCCGGTGGCTGTTGGTCATCGGTGGTTGAGCAGTGGAAGAGTTACACTCGTACTGTGACTCTATTAGAGAATTTGATTTCAGATTAATTATTCCAAAAATAATACTATTTTAATAGTATTTTATTAATTTAGTATTAAAGTAATTATCTTAATATTAAATTAAATTTAATGTTTATATTGTAGATAAACATTATTCTATTAATTCAATAAGATTTAATATTAAATTTAATATTAAAGTGATTAAGTTTAATTATAGTTGAACACTCTAAACTTTCCCTATATAAAGAGAACATTGGGTCATTATTTACACACACTTGAGTTTAAGAGAAAGTTGTAGAGAAAAAAATTCTCTAAAGAGATTATTTCAGAAAATTTCTAGAGATATTTTTCTGATTTACAACTTGACCCAAAAGTTTAGAGAAATTGTAAAATTACCCCACTGGTAATTTTTGTGAAAAATTTTCTGATTCAAAGCGAGTCCACACTATGTGAGCTTGAGGATAGCAGAGAAGACTACTTGGTCGAAGCGCTCATCCTAGACGAATCGAAAAGGTATAATTTTGATTAAGTGTTTATTACTTTAGATATCATAACTAAAATCTTTTTTTGGAAAAAAAATTAAAACTCTAGTTTTTTTCCAAATTTATTTTCCGCTACGTTTTTCCAACAAAATCTACCAAGGAGAAGGATCCTATCATATGCTATGAATGCAAGAAGCCAGGACACATCAAATTCGATTGTCCCTAATGGAAGAAAAAGGGATCAATCAAACAAAAGCTCAAGGCTCTTGTTACTACTTGGAGTGATGAGGATTCATCCAAAGATGAAGATCAAGAAATAGTCAACCTTTATCTTATTACCATTGATGATACTATGTTATCTTCTAACTTGTCTAATTCAATTTCTTATTCATTTGATGAGTTACAAGATGCTTATAATAAATTGAGTTTGGAGTTTGAAATTATGGTTTCAAAATATAAGAAAAATGTTTCAAAATTAAAAGATGAAATAGTTCACTCTTCAAAGCCAATCATGAACTTGAATGTAAAATTCATGATATGCAAGCTAGCATAAATGATTTTGAGCAAAAGAACCAAGACTTGCATAATTTTCTTTCAAAAGTTCATGATGATCATCAAAAGCAATTTAAGTTGCTTAAGAGCAAAAAAGCTCACTCTAACAAAGTATTTCCAAAAAGGTTTGAAAAAGGAGAAATTCCAAACAAAAATTTGTTAAAAATAGCTTTAATCACTATAAATATAGAGGTCCCTCAAGGTTTTATAAAGGAAAAAATGTTAAAAGTATATGAGTCCCTAAAGGACTTAGTGTTGCTGTAACACCCCTTAGCCCGTCAGGAATCATGGTGTATAATGCTTAGCCAAAGAGACCACCTAATGGACTAGGGCGTTACCAGCAAGTTCAAAATTTTCGACTCAACTTAAATATTTAGAAAATAGTTTTGATTATTTCCTTTCTTTGTTAAATTCTATAAATCTTCTTTCATTCCATGACGCATTTTTAGTAAAATCATTAGGGATTATAAAGGAAAACTCTATTATCCATCTGTAGCACCGCTATGACATATACATATAACTGGTAAAATTCATATTCAACCATTCTTAGAAGGTAAGCGTCCATTATCAGAGTAAAGGGGTAATTCCTTTGAAACAGAAACAGTATAGACAAAGAAAATTACAAAAGTTGATTATAAAACATATTTATACGCCACCTGCCAAAATTGCCATGCATAATACAAAAATGGACAAATGGCTCACTCGCAGACGTAGCTCTAGCGTAGTCCCTTTCTACTGATCTTCTTCTACAACAAAACACCTGAGAAAGAAAAGTAACGGAGTAAGTTTATTTGAACTTATTGAGTTCCAAATAGACACAAAATGAATACAAGAACACCAATAATCTTCAAGAAACAATACTCATAAGAATAATAGATGTTTTTGTAAGACTCGGTCTTACAGACACAATATGCTGATTCATCAACCGTAGTCTCTGATAGCAACACTTCACCAATTTAAACATAACACCCATAGTACCCAAGCGAACACATACCACCAACTTATACTTACCTTTCACAATCATGTTGGTTTACCTGTGACCTATCCTTGTGCCTGCCTCAGACCCACATTTCAGAATCAGAATCACATATCCATTGTTATCATATTTGTATTTATCATAATGTCCTTGTTAAATTGAACATGTGTTCTCCCACAAGGTCAGGCGGTGATCTGTCAGTCCGGTTTGCAATATAGATGCCTTATCGGAGGCATCACAAATAGAATTTTTTTTTCATTTTTTCACATATCACAAGTTGACTGCTACTAGGCTCGTGCAACAAAAAGGGTAATTTACATCGACAATGACCGTACTCACTCATACACATTGGTTGACTACACACACAACCAGACACAATGCATCGACCCATTTACAGAAAAGACAACTTACTGTACACAACCCACATATTATAGAATTTTCATAACTTAAAGGAAATAAGAAGGAACTCACCAGCAACTTTAAAACAGAATCTACTCAATTAGTTATTTGCCTCGATTGCTCTGACATTCACTAGCTTCTTGAGCTAAATAAGAAACAATTATAATCATTAGACTATTTTCCTACTATAATTTAATCATGCATGCACTACTGCAAAAACATAAATTCCATCAATGTCATCCTAAGGGTTTTCTAGGAATTACCAATAAGCTGGTACTTATCAATGGCGTTTTACTAGCTACTAGAAACCTTCCTCGTCTTCTCTAGCGAAGATAACTTAAAAATTTCCAGAAACATAAGGAAGAACTCAGAGAAAAACAAAGGTGAAACATGCCGATTATCGACATCCTTATATAGCACAGACAGCAAAGGTGAAACATGTCAATTATTGACATCCTTATATAGCACAGACAGCGGGGACAGAGCTTAGTGGAAGGGTTAGAAAATCCCACTATAGCCCTGTAACCTGAGAATAGGCTTGCCTAATCATCTACCAAACATAACTACTACCACTAATCAGTTTAGTAAGTAATAAAACTTTACTTGTACACTAAAACAAGTCAACTAAACAAATCATTCAGTTACCAAAACACATCAATTATCATCAACAGTATTCTAGTTCAATTTTAACTAGGTCTCAACTAAACTCTATTGAGTCGTGATTTTCTTACTAAAATACGAAAAACAATTCTAGTGCCAACAACTTTATAGCCTCCAGATTTACTAACGTCTAGAGTGTAATTCATACAACCAAATATAAGAGCTAGGCTATTTCCACAAGTATACGAGTCAGGTTGTAATATGGTTTATACAAAAAATATAGAAATACTTCAAGGATCGTACCCAAGGGAGGCGAATACTAAATTAATTAAAACATTGACTTTAATATATCTAATTAATATTTTAATTAAATTATATTACGATAAAACATAAAGAGAGAAAATTTGTATTAAAGAAAAATAAGTAAATACATTAAAAGAAAAAAGGAAAATTAATTTGTTGAGTCAATCAACTAGTCGTTAACCTAGCAAGATCTCTCGATCTTTTACTAAACTAACGAGTCAGCAAGAACTACTTACCTCTCAACCTCACAACCCAAACCAGATTGAGGTAAGGTGTTTATGGGTAAGAAATACCAATTTTGGGTTCATCCCCACCTAGATGACTTCCTAACGTTGTCAAGCCTTATCCCAACGGTTGATCCGCTAATAACCCTACATAGGAATTAATTACTTCCACGTCCACTCGCTAATCCCTCATAAGAGGATTAGTTCCTCATGGATCTCATAAACAACATAAATTTGATTAAAAAGATAAACATGAAAAGTAGATCAAGAATCTGGGTTTAAGAGAAATCCTAATTTGTATTTAATATTGAAAACGCATAAATCCACAAAGAGTTGATGAATCCACAAGTCAGATTCTTTGAAGAACAAGAATGAAAATAAATTTGAATTACAAATAGAAATCCTAAGTACAAAAGAAACTTAAAACTAAATAAAATATTCAACCTAAACTAGAATAAAAGATTAAAGGTATAAAAAAAATGTTTATGAAGTGTTCAGTGAAGCCTATTTATAGATTTAGGGTTAGTTGACGTCTATTGACCTAATTTGGCTGAGGTTTCCTCGTTAAATTTTGTTATGCGGACCCAAATGCCATCAGCTCATTAATTCTTCATGTCAAGGCAGTGTCGTTGTAACACCTCTTACCTGGGTTCTACGCTGGAATCGGGCTCGAGGCGTTACCATACTGAAATCCACTTGATCGCCATAAAGATTCATCGTGACTACTCGCTTAAGTCACCTCATCAACCTCATTCTCGACTTACGAGACCTCACTCATGCATATGAGAACTCTCGAGACCGTATCGGAACTTTTTCAAATCTTAAAATTTTTCTCTTTTATACAGGGCTCACACGCCCTGTGCAAGTTACAACACGCCCGTGTGAAGTCACACACGTCTAGTTTCCAAACCATGCTTAAAACTTGAACATTCTGCCAAATGCCCCACGGCTAAGCCACGCCCGTACCTCCCAACCGTGGTAAACACTGACTTCCGTTACACGGTCTTGACACGCCCGTGGGCCTAGACCGTGTACTATTCCTTGATATACTGACTTGATCACACTGCCAGGGACATACGCCCATGTTCTAACCGTGTATCATACACAGCTTATACAAACGGCCGTGGGATTTGCCCGTGGCCTAACCTGACTTAAAAGGATCAACTTGCAGGGGACAGACGGCCAAGTAACACGCTTGTAGGTTGACCGTGTGTCACACATGGTCTAGACACACGCCCGTGTGTCTATCCACATGGACAAGAAAAAAGCTATATGCTAAGCTCTTCTCACCCCTACAACATACCCAACATGCATTCATCCAACACATCTATAATTAACTTAAAAGAAATCACAATTTCACATGGATAACTACATCTTTTTCATATAAAATAACAGCCAACCACTATGGCATTATAAAAAATAGATTATTCAACTATAGGCTAACACATCCTAGCCATTGACAACAAAATTCCCTAACTTGTCTAGCCCCTATACATGCCATGACTCATAAGAACTTGAAACATCATACCAAGCGTCTATCCGATAGTGTGAAAACATCTCCGACGGCCTCCAACCCGAGCTAGATAAAATATCCTATAAAAGATGAGAAAAAGGAAAGGAGTAAGCAATAAAGCTTAGTAAGTTCATCTGCATAAACTAACAAATACTGCTATTCATCGAATAAAGATAACCACAAGTATTATACCGAGTTTTTCCCTTAACTTATGGATACTTACTCAACCCCTCTTGAAGTTTACTCATTCTATCTCTTACCACATTCTTACCATGCCACAAGCCAATTACACGTTTAATTAGTAACACAATCCTGCACTAATCACCACTATATCATATATAAAGCAACACATCAAGCATTTTCAATAAGACACTCATACTACAAATCTCTCGGTGGTTACGCATTTAGCCCACCATTGAATCTATTATAGGGTGGTATCGCACAAAGCCCACCATTCATTAATACTTATGGTGATTTCACACTTAGCCCACCAATCATTTATAAGCGATGGTATCGCACACAGCCCATCGATTACTAATTAATCAGGTGGTAACGCACGCAGCCCACCGATATTATACATTCACAAATATTTATCCACATACATTTCTCTAATTCAAATGTTCAACCGAGAACATCCTTACACATTTCTATTCTTACTTAACTTTCTACGATACTCGTTCTCATTCACACAATGCATCAATAAATCTATCTCATGCAACTAAGGTGCATTAATTAAACATATCCCACTAGGGTTCATCATATATTGAATTCATATCAATTCAGTTCTAACACATACTTATGCTTCTCGTGGTACAACCACTTACATTCAACATCCCCGTTGAATCATTCAAATTGTCAAATAACTCTTTTGAGTCTCATACACATAGTTCGCATTGACATTATACCCCAATAGGGTCTTACATACATTATCATGTCGATGTCATATCCCCGACAAGGTCTTATACAAAATGTCACATAGTTGTCATGTCCTTGACATGGTCTTATTTAATATCTCTCACCGAGGCCATATTCCAATATGGTCTGACACAGAACCTTAATTATCATCATTTCATACTATTTGCATCTCTTACTATTCTTAGATTCAATTTTCTTAACAACTCATCAACAAGTATTTAATACATTCATTACATAATTATACATTCCACACAACATTGTAATATTAAAATAACTCATACATAATTACAACATTTTCACATGAACTTACCTCGATGTCGAAAGGGCCGAAAGAGACTTTTTACCCACATTTCTCTTTTCACCCGTTCTAGGTCTGGAACTCGTTTGCTTTGATCTAGAATAATGAAATTCACTGATTTAATCACTTATAAATCATAATACACCATAATCTACACTTTAGGCAAAATTACCATTTTGCCCCTACACTTTGGCAAAATTACAATTTTGCCCCTAGACTCGTAAATAAATTTTCATCACATTTTCTTGTTAAAAAAGCCTAGCTGAACATTTAATCCTCTTATAACTATCCACAATTTCAACTATTTCATGCCTTAATGAACAAATTACAACTTTTGCATTTTAGTCCCAATTAGGTGTTTTCATGACAACACCTTTCACAAAAGTTGTTTATCAACATCCTAACATTCATTTTCTTCCATAAAAACTCAGCCACCAGCATAAACTCTCTCATGGCAAGTCCCTATACTTTCAACCATGTTGCAAAATAGTCCTCTTTTTAGGAAGCTTAAGCTTTGGGGACTCGAAAAGTACAAAAATTATCAAGAAAGATCATCAATATCACTTACTTGTGAGGAGAAATGCTTGCTGAAATTTTGAGCTTCAAAAACCCCATTATTGCTGCCCATTTTCGGTGGAAGAGGAGAAGAAATAAAAAAGATGATAGCTTTTCTTATTTCATCTTATTTTATTCTTTTTAATCACCTAACATGACCAACATTTAATGCCCTTGCCCCCTTAACTTTCTTGACCAGCCAACTAACTTAACAAGTCCAAATTGCACATTTGGGACCTCCAATTTATAATTCATAGCTATTTGGCACCTCTAGCAAATAAAATAGAACTTTCGTACTTTATGCGATTTAGTCCTTTTTCACAATTTAGCTCGAAATTGCTTAAATTAAGGCACCAAAATTTTCATGCACCCTTATAAACATGTTATAACACATAAAATAACATGAAAATAAATTTCTCTATCCTCAGATTAAAAATCCCGAGATCACTGTTCCGACTAGCCCCAAAATCATGCTGTTACAGTCGTGACATCTATATGTCACGACACTAGTGGCAGTTTACAGGCTCAAGCTTGGATTCAGGGTTGTGTCACACATACATAGTATGTCATCCACTTAAGATTTAGGTATGTCACATTATGAACGTCACGAGTGAATAAACCACAAATGGATTCAGGATCTATTCTGCTTGGGTCATGTCTGATGTATTGTCGCCACATCTATATCTCTATATTTTGGAAGTAATCCACTCTGATACCCAAGATAAGGCATCTCTCCAATTAGACTTGATAGACAATGCATCTCAAGTCCAAAAACAACATTAACAGTTCATAAGTCTAATCCTGAAATAATGATAATAATAATTGTAACTATAACCCACATTGTCTTTATTCAAAGTGTCCAAAAATCATAAAACCACCTACTCGAATGTTAAACCTTGGATGGATCAATGCCTGTCCACTTCACACTTCTTGAATGTACTACTAGCCTATGAATTTTAGGGAACGAGTGTGAGCTTTTCCAAGCTCAATGAATGTTTGGAATTATCGCAAAGTATACACAACAACATAAGTTAAGCAAGAGCATACTAAGGCACATTCACAACCATATACTCATGAAATCAAAATAATGTATTCATGCTTCATTGTCTCACAAGTTTAGCATACACTCTCACATGCATTTACACACAACATAACTCATATATATATAATTCAAATAATGATAATTTGGCAGCTTGAGATTATAAAACATAAAAGTGGACCTTATCACCACACGTTGGATAAATAGATCTCCATCACACTAATGACTCAAAGAGTCTAACATGTCCTATCAATGTAGCATAAAGCTAAACACTCTCCAACACACCAACATGTCCCGATGAATGGAGCTTAGCCCGACATTCCCTTATCTCTCTAACCTTTCCCGGGGCCTCAATGCTTAAATCACATAACACAAAGGTGAGTACTCACAATCCTATGATATGCTAACTATATCCAGCAGTTTCAAGATATCACAAGGCCAAAATATTCATCATTACACTTATTTAATTATTATTTTAATGTATATAACATCTATTCATATTCATCAATTCACATCACAATCTCATACATAACGCATGCTTATCTGATTCATATTTAATTGCACTTTAAGTGCCATAATAATGCTCTCATTTGTGCAAGTTAAAAACAATATATCTCATATTAAATTCACATATGTTCACGTATTACTTATTGTAATAGCATCACACAACACAATCCAACTTACTGAGGCATAACTTTTCGACACAAGCAACAAGTTTAGAAAAGACTTACTTTCAAAACTTAGGATAAGGATTTAGGCTAATCTTAAGCTCTCGATTAATGCTACGAATCGCGCATACCAACAGCAACTCTGGGCGCTCACTGATCACATTTCCATTTACTAGCTGAAAGCTTAAACAAGCTTTTCCTTGCTTTTAGACTTGCTTGTAGTGACTCTCGATTGATCCAGCACTTTGCACACATAACAAATACATTCTAAACTCATTAAAAAGAGTCTTGAATACAACCAAACAACAAAGAAAACATAATTCAAGCCTCTCAATTCTCACTACCGAAAACTAGCTAGCTTTGCCGAAATTGAAGTTTCGACATTCTAATCTTGTTTCTAATCCTCAATTTTGAGTTCAAACATCCTAAATATCATTTAATTTCATATCTAAACCATTAATTTTACCTAAATCCATGGTTCTGCAATTTCTCCGAAATCCATGGTTCTAAAATTTCCGGAAAATAGAAGCTATCAAGATAATGTAAAAAGGGAAAATGTTTGATTCTTAAATATCCGATTATGAATTATTAAATTGAAGTGAAATACCTTCTAATTAGGTTAGAATGAATCAAAAATCACTTTAAAAACGCGGTTTTACTCAAGATTTCGTGATTTGCCATTTTTGAATCCAAGATTGCTTTAAAAATATTAAATCTAAATAAATCTTCATACAATCTTTTAAAACTTAATTTGAATTAACAACACTCTTTATTTAATCCTAAAAAGTCATAATATTACCTTAATTCGATGAAAATGATTATTTACAACTCTAATTCGGGGTTTAAACTTAAGAAGAACAATGACAAAATTGGGGAAGAAAACATGATTTTCCTTTAAAATTGGGAGTTATTTTAGTGTTTGGGAGGTTAATAAATCTAAAAAGATAAGTCAATTTCAAAGGAACTCTCTAATTTAGGTTTAGGGAAAATTTGAATGAGTTTAGGTTTTAAGAAGGAATAAGACTGTGGTAGACTCCATGTAGAAATCTAATTTTTAAAAATTGGGCAATTCACCCTTTTGGTCACTCCTTGTTTCTTCCATTTTCCAATCAAGTCCTAACTCAATTAAAACCCACTATTTTCAAATTAGACCTAGTAATTAAATTTCATTTTAAGTCAATTAATAAAATAAAAATCTGATTATACTATTTTGATATCTCAACTAATTATTTACAACCATAATTTTGGTATCCGACTTAAACCCTTGATTTAATAACCTAATTCTACTACCCGAAACTACTAGGCTGAATTTTGAGATGTGACACTAATATGTTTTTTAGGGTTAAATCATTATTTGATACCTGAACTTGACAACAACTCCCATATTAAGGCATAGATTTGACCAAGGGCGAAACCAGGGGGTTGGTAGGGCCCGACCCCCTTAAAATGGAAAAAAAAAATTCATTTAGGTCTTTTGAAATTTTTAAAATTTTAAATTAGTAAAAGTAAAATTACACTTTGGCCCCCTTAAAATGATAAAAATTTGATTTAATCCTTTAAAAATTATAAAGATAGAGGCTATTAAAATGGTGAAATTACATTTTTACTATCATAAAAATTACAATTTAATTTTAGCCCTTAAAAAAATTTTCTAACTTCATCCCTGAATTTGACCCGACCCACTAGCCCCTCTAAATAGAATCTAATCTAAAATTGATTGAAATTTAATTTTAACCCCTAAAAAATTTTCTAACTTTACCCTTAAATTTAACCTGACCCACGAGCTCCTCGAAATAGAATCCAATCTAAAATTGATTGAAATCCAAAATGAGGAGGCCCAATAGATGGAGACATTGGCCTTGACCGGTAAAAAGGAAAAGTCGGTTTATTTAACCGTTGCAAGAGTGGAGGTCCCATTTCCTTTTGTTAAATAAAAATCCAAAAGAGAACTCAAATCCCTCCCTTTTCTCCAACGGCTATTTCCATTTCTTAAATAATTTTGGCCCCAAAGTCTCAATCAAAACCCCCTCCAGCACAACCTCCAACATCATCTTCCTCTTTTAATTCTCCTAAATTTTCTCTCACTGACTCCTCCCGGGAATCTTGCTTGCAATTAATTCCAGCTTTGATATCAAAATGGAACCAAGTTCGACCCCACCTTCACACCGCTCAAACCCCATTTCGCACACCAAATCTGCTTCACGTCTAGCAAGAATCGGCTACTCTCTTGTTGAATCCGGAGAACGAGAAAGACCCACCATCCCCCATCTTTCTTTGGACCACATTTCGCCTTCCCCCAAGAAACTAACTACTCCAGCTTCGCCCTCCCCTCTTTCTCTCCGATCATCTACCAACTCTCTACCTCTCCAAGAACTTTTGCTTCTCTCCCCTGCATCTCCTCTGAGGAGATCAAGAACCCGACTCGCCGATAGGCTCGAAATGGCGGAGGAAGTTGGTGCGGCGGAGCTAGGTGGTGGTTCTCGTAGGAAATGTAAAAGCAGGGCTTCTCAGACGGGTGTTTTGGGATGTGGGACCCCTAGGAACAGTAGAAGGTCGAGGAGGAGAATGGAGATGGAGTTAAGAGAAGATAGGGATTTGGTTTTGGGAGAGGAGATGGGGAAACCAAGGAAAAGGCGGCATAGTGGGAAATCGAAGAAGGAGAAACTCAGTTTGGTCCCTGCTCTTCCTTCTTCAAGTATGCATTATGTTTTTTTTCTATGTAATCTTGTTTTTGGCTCTCTTTTTTACCTTATTCTTGATCTTTCGTTTATTTTTTTAATGGTTCTAGAAGCCGATGATTGTGAAAAATGTAATCTTGATCGAATGGGGGAGATGATTAGTGATCTGGTTATGTGGAGGGATGTTGCAAAATCAAGTCTGTGGTTTGGATTTGGATGTTTATGTTTCTTATCCTCTTGCTTTACCAAAGGTGTTACTTTTAGGTAATATGCCAATGGCCACCTGCTTTTGATCTTCCATTGATTTTCACTTTGGAGTTCTACACTTTTACCTAACTCTCATATTGTTGTTCATGTCTGTAGCATTTTCTCGGTGATATCTCATATTGGTCTTTTGTGTTTGGGGGTTTCCTTCTTCTCCAACTCCATATATCAAAATGTTGACAAGATGAATGAGTTCAAGCTAAAGGAAGAAGATTTTCTCAGACTAGCTAAACTGACTCTTCCAGCTACAAATTTTGCAATTTCAAAGATGAGAAAACTCTTCTCTGGGGAACCATCCATGACCCTCAAGGTGACCCACCAAAGTTCAAATGTCATTCCAAGACTTAGGGTTAGGATGATGATGATAACAAAATGGGAGAAGGTTATATGAGGCATGCTTTTTTTTTTTTCTGCCTGCAGGTAGCTCCATTGCTCCTCCTTGGAGCTGAGTATGGCCACATTATAACCCTGAGGAGTCTATGTGCATTTGGTATATACACCCAAACTATCTCCCAATGCATCTTTATTAATGAAGTTTGTTTTTACCTAAAAATTCTGAAGTGGAATCATTGTTTGCTTTGGAGCAGGATTTTTCATCAGCTTCTCCGTGCCAAAACTGTACTCTCGCTACTCTGGTCTGATAAACAAAAAGGGTATACAATAATAACCTCTCAAAATACTTGAATATTTGTTTTTTGGTATCTGCAAATTAGTTATGGAAGTGAATTGTGGGTGTGCAGCTGAGTACATGAAAGAATGGGGCATGGAAACATGGGGAGCTTGCTCTCATAAAAAGCTTGTGGCAGCTTCAGCAGCAACAGCCTTTTGGAATCTTTCTAGTATTAAAACCCGTATTTTTACTGGTAAGTTGAATATAACAGTGACATTGGCTACGAATTTTTGAGATACCCTTGCATTGGCTAACTTAAATTATTTGTCTCGCAGCATTCATAACTATGGTGATAATCCGGTATTGCCGCCAACATCTAGTGCAAGACTCGGTCGAAGTGGAGGCCGAAGAAGTGGAACGACACAAGGCCTTGGTGGTAGCAAGAGAGGAATCAAAGAAAAACTAATTTCGTTTTTTTCCCTTATCCTAACACAAATAAACTACTGTGATAAAGTTGGATTCTTTTTAATAGGCTGATCAGATTTTTAACAGAATAAAAACAATAAACACCAACAAGATGCATTCTTGTTTGAGTTTGACATGTAAAATAGAGAAGGAATTTGTTTCTTTTGTTCGCCTTTGATCATCTACATGTTCATGCCATTGACACTTGGGCTTGCAAGGTGGTGATTTTACTTAATTTGGCAGAGATTATCCTCTAAATGAAAACTGGCATTGAAATGATTAAATAACACTACGCTAATTCATCCAAAACACAATCATTTTTCTCAAAATATATATTTTATGGAACAAACAACAGATCAAAGTCCCATGACCAGGTGGGGTTGCAGTTGTAGTCGGAACAAGATTTTACTAAAATGTTTGAGAACAAAGTTACACAGCAAAATTGACAAGAAAACAAGAATATCTCCTCTCAGCTGGAATTGTCATACATTAAGCGGATATTACAGCCCTAAGAAGAAGAAATTGTGTCAGTACTGTCAACGAAGTCTTTGTTTTTCCTTAAGCAAAAAAAAAAAAGTTACATCAGCTTTGACACCATAGCATAACACGAATCAACCAAAAAAAAAAAGGTATATACTAGGATTTCAACCCCAACAATAGCAAGCATGTTAGTGGGGCAGCAATGAGCAAGCATGCCAATGCATTAAATGTTATTTAATTTATTTCAAAGGGCTGATCCAACCACTCAGGACAAGAGTGAACCCCCCCCCCCCCGGGGTAAACTGAATCTGGAGTTATCAAGTTCAACTAGACAATACCAATGAGGGCAATGCCAGATATATTAAGAACCCAACATTAAGAAATGTGTCAAATAAACCTTAAGTTAAAACACATTGTTTTGAAACAGGAAAATAACCAAGGTAGGGATATGACATATAAGCACAATGTAACCCAAACAACCACTTCACATTCCTTCAGCTAAATACACCGATGAAAATGAGGAATAATAAGACGCTTCAGAATGGCATCGTCTGGTTAGCCAGGTCAATGTGTTTTTGCACCATTTGACATAAAAGAAGAGCATGAATGTGATACATTAAAATCATATTATCAATAATCTATGATTCATTTCACATTAATAGTCTATGAGCTACAAAAGGCAACACAAATAACTGACAGAAAGTATTAGCACATTTTAGGAACTAAAGCGCAATGCCATCTACTGGTCCATCTAGGTTTGAAAGACTAGGAAATTCAACTTGGCTCCTCATCATCTCAGTGAAAACTTCTATGTTACCGCAGACACTCTTAGAAGGGAGAATTGAGTGCATTAAACTTGCTCCAATCCTCTGAACATTAGTCACACATCATCATTGCAAGCTGATTGAACAGAAATTATCAGTAAGCTCCTTATTGATTGCATTGGATTTATTCTTATATCAACTCCAATCAACTGAAATGCTTACGTCAAACATTTGGACTATATATCTGAAACTTTACAATAACAAAAAGATGTAATCTGGGCTAATGCATGAGTTTACAATTATATTTAGATAAAGAGCGAGTTTTTTTAGCTGTTTGGCCAAGGCTACTTATGCAAAAAGAAGCAAGTTTTTTCTAAGATGGAGCACATTAAGCAAGTGAAGAACTACATGAATAGCATTCATGAATATTTAGGGCTACAAAATATAAGAGATGCATACAGTTATATCATTGTCATCTTAAAACAAAATAAAAGGTCCATGTGGTAAAGAACCAAGGAGCTTCTTATAAAAAAAGTTAAACTGAAACTTCTTATTGAAACAGATAAAGCAGGTAGAGGAAAACAGAATGTCTTTATGAGGAAGCATTCAACTGACAGCCTTAAAAGACTAGAGAAAAACCACAAAACAAATATTAACCCTCAATTTATGTTTTCTTCAATCACTTCTTCGAAATAAAAAGCACAGTAGGTCTAGTCTAAGAATGATGCAATGCCTAACTCAAAAGCTTTAAGTTAATTGAATGTTGACTCACTATTTATGAAGTAAAATTCATGACTCAAATCACAGGAAAACTGAATTAAGCATTCGCTAAGACCACTACTGCAAACAAGTTCTTTTAGTTTTACTAGGACAACACTAACAAGTACCTAGGAGATGCTACTTACCAAAAACCAAACCAAAGAAAAGGAGGTAATAATAATATCCCAGATAACAAGTCCATGGTTTAGACAAAGTGACAAGACCACTTCTCTATTGAACACAAGTACACAACAAAAACAGACAACAGATATATGTTTTTATACTCGGTTTTCAAATCAACCCTTCTTACAAGTATCGACGTGGTTTCAAAAGATTGAGCAAAATACAACGAGGCAAAACAAAAAGATAAAGCAAATCGATTCTCCTTGAAGCTCATAATAAACAAGCCCAGAAAGCAAATAACACAACAGATTGAAATCTTACTACCTTCCGAGAGCCAAACATAGCTTCGGCGAGAAATGGTGAGCATCGAAGTCATCAAAGCCGAAGAAGTCGCCGAGTGATACGGCAGCATCGATTCCAAGCAGAAACTCGCTTCAACTGGACACCTTTCAACCCCCAAAAACAAGAATCCCTTTTATATACTGTAAAAAGCTTTGATTTTTTTTTCCTTTTTGCTAGTTTAAGATGAAAGGGGTACCTGTAAATGCAGTTGGAAAGAGGAATCCTGGAGGAGACACGAAACTGCGATGGTGCAGCTTTAGATTGTGGGGCGAGCCGAGCCGCAGCGTTGCGAGCAGAACTTGATCGGAGAACTGCTCTTGCGGCGGCGCCAATCGATGCCATTGGCAACTTTGTGGAATGAGATGAAGTCGAGATATTCTAGATAACCAAAAATATTTGCTTCTTTGTTCTTTCTGCTGTTGCAAGGATTTAGATTCGGATTCGGAAGCCTTTCCAGAGCGGGCGAAGTAGAGAAGCCAGCTAAGTTGGATAAGTGGGTAAAAAGATAATGGGCCAAAGGCTAAAAAAACCCCTTTTTTCTTTGTAAAAGCTACGGCCCAATAAATACTTAATTCGCCTGCAGAAGGCATCGTACTCAGCTGTACTATTTATCAAGGGCAAGGGCAAGGGCAAGGGCAAAAGTTTCGACCTTTATAATTCGTTCTATGCAGGCAATACGAATTTTTGGGAACTTTTGAAGAAGGCAATGGCTTCTCTGTTCAAGGTATTTTATTTGCTTCCCAGGTGGTTTCAATGTGAATAAGTTAAATGATAAATTTTCTCTCTTTTTTTGGGGGGGATTGTTAAATTATAGGACCCAGCTAAGCTTTCAGCGTACCGAGACAGAAGATTCAATGGTTCGCAAGAGGAATTCGAGCAAGCACTCCTCACTTCGACAACCGTTTACATCGGAAACATGTCTTTTTACACTACTGAAGAACAAGTTTATGAGCTTTTCTCTAGAGCCGGTGAAATCAAGAAAATTATTATGGGCCTTGACAAGAACTCTAAAACGCCTTGCGGCTTTTGCTTTGTCTTGTAACTCTCTCTTCTTTTGTTTCCCTCCCCTAAATCATGTTAATATTTATTTTAAAGCTCTTAATTGGTTATTGGGTGTTTTTTTTTCTTCAGGTATTATTCTAGGGAAGATGCAGAGGATGCTGTTAAATACATTAGTGGGACAATCCTTGATGACCGCCCGATTCGTGTAGATTTTGATTGGGGATTTGTTGAAGGAAGGCAATGGGGCCGTGGTCGAAGTGGTGGCCAAGTGAGCTCCCTGCAATTTTCTAAATGCTTGCCCCGATTTCATATTTTAATGAAATTTTGCATTGTTTTGGCTTTTTGAATTGGATGTATGGTTATGGACTTGTGTAATATGGACCTATGATATGTACAATGGGATAGAGAGAGTGTTGCTAAACTTCTGTCTCTCATGTGTTTATGCAGGTGCGAGATGAATATCGAACTGATTACGATCCTGATATCCTTTCTGTTGTTGGTTTGGAATTTAATGCTCAGAGTTTCTTATCTTATTCTGAAACTAACCTGCCATGTATAAGTATGTTGATACTGAAAGCCTAAAATCGATTCACAATTTTGGATAAGCATTTGTTTCCTATCTCGTGAGATCTTATGCATAGACAAATATGATTGTTGAGATAAAGCATTAGGGTCTCTTTGGAATGTCTTCTTGTCCATATATTGTCTTCTTCCTTAATGTGCCATACGCAGAGGTGGTTATGGAAAATTAGTTCAAAAAGAGTTGGAAGCACAAAGACAGCTTGTAGATTATGGTGCTGGGTCACTGGGCTCATTCCCACCGGTTATGGCCCCTCATTGTGAGTTACTTCTAAATATAGCTCTATAGACTCTCTAGTTTTGGTGGTGTTGGTTAACATTATTCCTTCTTTTGACTCATAAAACCATGATGTTGCTTATCGTTTTCTCCTTGTTTTAAAATGCTTGAGTGGGAAGAAACAGGCTTTCACTGGTTAGTTTGGTTAAATGTTGGAAACCTATTTATTTTAGTTATGATGCTTGAAAGTAAGTTTGGATGGCATGGGATTTGTCATGCAAGTAGGCTTAATTACCCTCTCCTATAGTAATTTATGAACATATTTGGAAAAGTAGGCTTAATTTCATATTCTTGATAGATAGTTCGTTTGCTTTTGGCTGTGAGGTCTTATTTTTTCCCCTTGTTTCTCGGTTTATATAAATCTCATTACTACTTATCATTTGATCCCTGCATAGTTTAATCCTTTGTTCCGAAGCAAATCTCCTGGATGGAACTTCTTATGTGTACATGGGCTTCTCTGTCCATAATGTGCATCTCATGTTGTTTCGGGTGGTAATATGCTTAGAGAAAGGATTTAAACATACTGACATGTTATAATTTCAGATGGTAGGCATGGTGGGGGCCATGGTCATGGTGGTTCTTATCGTCATGGGAGAGGTATTACCTGTGAATTGCACTAATTATTCTTGTTACATTGTTATACGCTTGAGCCATTCATAGACTTGATTGATTGTTGGTGAAGCAGATTACCATCGGAAGCGACACCGAGATGATGACCGCTATGCACGTGAGTCCTCAAAGAGAAACTCGGATCATGAATCCAGGAGAGCCTCTGACCATGACGCTAGACCGGTAATGCTTCACTTTTTATGATAATTTCTATGATCCATCCTTTTTGTTGCATATTTTGAAACCGTAATTTTGACTCAACAGGAGAAGAATCCACGTTTCCGAGAGAGCGGTGATTCTGATGAAGAAGAAGAAGATGATCGTAAACGACGATCTTAATATATACATTATGTTTTAATTAAGTGTAATATGTGAAGTAAGTTTTTGGTGTTTTTATGCATTTGTTAAGAGGTGCTCCAGACACAGAACAATGAGGAGTTTTCTTGGTACAATTGGTAGGACACCAAATGCTGCTTTAGCGCTTCAGTTGTTATGTAGGGCAGTATGCTGCAGCTGTCTTTTAGGTTAGATGTTGGTTTTGGGCATTTGTTGCATGTTTAAAGGTGAAGCATTGTATTTCTTTTTTTTTTAAAAAAAATTTTTGACAACTAATCTGATATCTGTTGTTATATCGTCCTTGATTCTGCTTTTCAATTGAGACTATGGCTAGAAATGCTGTTTTTCAACAGATGAAATGGGATGCAAGTGTAAGACAGCGGGCCATTCTTATTCTCTGCATGGAAAAGGGAGTTGGTTCACTGGTTTACTATTTGCCCGGTGCGAAACTGACTACACTCAGTCTAAGACTCGGGGTCCTACAAAGGACAGGTTAAGTTGTGGATTCTCCTATCCAAGCTTTGTATCTCCTGTCAACTTAACTTTGGAGGAACAATAGAGTATTAGGCATGGCTACCGAGTCTTGTGTACAGATGGTAAGGGAAAATTGCACCGCTTATCCCAAACAAACTGGTATTTGTATGGAATAGTTCTTGCTACAGAATCACAAATGTTGATAGGAGATTAGGCGTGAGCCTGAGGATTGTTTTATCCATCTTCGCCTCCCTTTCTTGCATGGATCTCAAAAACATCCATCTTCATACATATCTAAAACCGCTTCATCGATGGCTTTTAATTGAATATTTTAAAATTTATATATTTAAACATAATTTTAATATATTTTAAATTTTCACCCATGTAGTATTTTGTATCTATATTTATACTATTATTTAAAAGGTTGACTAAGTTGGTGTCGCCAAAAACTCATTCTTTTTATTAAATAATAAGGAATGGTAGGGTAAATCAATCATTTTATATTTTATGTAAAATATAGAAAAATGTACATGATGAAAATTAAAGTTGAACCCAAAACACCATTATATTTAACTATCATTTTAACTAAAACATAATTTATTTGTTATGTTACTTCCTATGATTTATTTATTATATATATTAGATAATGTTATATTTGGTGCCTGTACTTTTATAAAATATTTAATATGGTACTTGTACTTTAAAAATGTCTAATGTGACACCTAAATTATCAATATGTACATTTATATGTTTTGTCAAAATAGTCTTCATTGTATTTTTAAGCCTTTTTTGGCCATCAACATTTGTTCTTTTTATCAACTTGCTTTTTCTAACAGATTTAATGAATAATTTTAAGGTTTCAATTTTTCTTTTCTTTCAAAAGGTTTCAATCTTTATACATTTATTTACCGAGAATTTTTTCTACTGAGTTAATTTTTTTTAGATAATTCCGTTTGTTTTTTTTTAAATTAAGTTGTTTTTTTAATTTAATGTATTATTTATTTATTTTATTATTTTTCATATGTAATTATCTTATTAGATTATCTAAGTAATAAATTATATCTCATTAGAAATATTTCACATATGAAATTTCACATCATCCCCGTTAATTTTTTTAACGGTAAAGCAGATTGAAAAAAAGAACAAAAGTTGATGGCCAGAAAAGGCTCAAAATTACAGTTAGGCCATTTTAACAAAATATGCGAACGTTAGTGGCCAAATTTGTCCTTAATCCTTTTATTATTATATACCTACTTTCGTAAAACGTCCAACTTTGTAGTACTTGTACTTTGAAAATGTCCAATGTGGTACTTGAATTATCAATGTGTTTTATTATAGTACTGGTATTAACATCATTAGTGAATCGCTAAACTAGTCAATTCAATGAAATTTGACATGTAGAATTTTTTTTTTTCAAATTAAATCCACATGAAAAATATAATATTATTATGTGAAAACTAAATAAAATAAAATAACAAAACATAGGGTTAATAAAAAAAAGTCAATACTAATTTACATGAAAGTACACTTTCATGCATAATAAAATAATATTATTTAAAAACCAATTAAAATATTATTTCAAATCGAAAATTCTTTGGAGATGACTATTTACCTAAAAGGAGAAGATTTTTGCTTATGTAACTTTAGTATTTATTTCTTTTTTATTAAAGATAAGTTTAGTTATTTGTTTTTTTTTTTTATTTATTTAGTTTTTAGATAATGTTATATTATCCATGTGGACTCGATAATTTGAAAAAAAAAAATTATTGTTAAATTTTTATTGATTGATTTAACAATTCATTAACGTTGTTAACATTAGCTACCATAATAAACGCATATTGATAATTCAAGAACCATATTGGACATTTCAAAGCACCGCTATCACATTAGACATGTTATGAAAGTACAAGTACAATAATAAAACACATATTGATAATTCAAATATCACACTAAACATTTTTAAAGTACAAATACTATATTCAACATTTTGTGAAAGTACAAACATTCGCATGTGTACCATAATTTAGAGTGTATATGTGCTTTTAGAAGAATATATTAAATGATGCACTGAATATTTCAGGGTAAAAAATAAGTTTAAAAGGCGAAGTAGAGCAAAACCGAAGCAAATATTTACCCAAAAAAATCCGTCCCGTTAGATGAACGCCGGTGCAGAATCCTTATATCTAGTCTTAGCATTCCAGGAGATAGGGACAATGTCCTGAGATGCATCTGAGTTTGCCTTGACTTGTAGTTGTTTACTATATTCTGCAGCAAGTAATCATCACTTGTTTAGGTCATTTACTCTTTCCTATTGTTATTTACCAGTCTTTAAATGTAGCGAGCTATGCCCTGCTCCTTTGGATGGCTGAAATTTTAGTTTATCCGAGAGACAGAACATCGATGGATAATAAAATGCCCAAAAAGGGCCAACTGCAATTGAATGAAGCCCAGTATCCATTTTTTTCATTCGTTAATAAGCCTTAAAACCAGATTATAATATTCATTACAATTACAAATACATCTATCAACTTTTTGTGTGACAAAACTGTTAATTGAAACAAAAAGAAGCTGCCTCAGCTTACTACAGCCTACATTTAGTTGAGGGTCGAGCACAAAAGTCACGAAATTCAGGAATTGCAGTCAACTAACATTCGGCTACAGAGAACTGCAGCTATGCAGTGCTGATGCTTGTTCAAGGAAGTTCCTCAGGACAACTCACTCAACCTCTTTGATTATTCTTCTTTTACGAACCGGTTCAGTCACAATGCTTCCAGGAGCACTGTGAGCTTTCCTTCTTTGTTCTTTCCTTCTTTCTGCTTCAATCATAGTGCGTCTGAGGTTGGCTGCCTTATAAACTGGTCTTGGCAAGTGCCTGTGCCTGCAAAATCATAACCAATACAGGAGCATTAAGAACTTACTACAAAATCACTACTAATTCTCTTGTGCCTAAGTTCATTTATCTAAGTTGATAAAATAGGGCTTAACAGATAAATTTCCTAGTGTATAGTTTTAAAATCCTTAAAATGTCCACCCTAGGGGAACTCGCTAAAAAAAGGAAGGGAAATATGGGTATTTTATTGACATTGCCACAAGTTTATAAACGTGAACCAAGTCTCTTCAGTTTCAATTTACCTCACAATACGCTTAACTTCAGGCAGATGCTTGTAACGATTCTTAACAGCTTCAAGATACTCATGTTTCTTTCTTTCCCTTGGAAGTACCTGCATAAGGCAGAAGAAAGGATAAGATATTTAAGTGAGAGATACAAAAGAGAAATTACTTTTCAGGCAGAAGAATGGTGTTCGTTGGTTAAGTGGAAAAGTAAAAGGCTAGAAGGAAGCAGTGAAAAGAAAATAATTTTTGAGTGTGCTTGGTAGGAAAGAGAAGTGAGAGGAAAAAGTCAGAGAGATGATCATTTTCCATTCTAATGCATAAAACAAACCATGCCAAATTGAAATGATAAAAAAAGAGAAAATAAGGGATGTATGTTAGTTCAGATTTATGCATTTTTCAAAGTTTCTCTTCCTTTTCTCTTATTTTTCAACTCTACCAAGCAATGATGGGAAGAAATTACTTTTTCTTTCGATTTTTACATCTTTCCTACCAAGCACCAAATGAGAAGAAAAATGTATATTGTCTATCTTTCTACTCCGTCAATTTTCCATCTTTCCAATTTTCTTTCCACTCTACAAAGCAAAGCCTAAAGCTACATCTCAAAGTCTCGGAGCCTAAATAGACCAAATATTCTCTGTTATAAATGTTGATTCCATTGATAAGACAACCTCAACAAATTTCTCACTCGCTAGGAAATATGACCTAAATGTAGAAACCCCAATGAATCATGTGAAATGAATAGATTCTTACCACTCCCAATTGTTCTGATGCTTTAGCTTTCCAGAGCCTAAGGTTAGTATCATCACTTCCCGAAATAACATAACTGGCATCACAGCTATACTTCACACAGAATACCCTAAAAGGAGAGGAAAATTGATCAGCAAAAAATAACAGATTCAATAAACAGACAGATTATTATTATCTAAATGATTAGAAACTAAACCTTTGCATTCTCTTCGTATGGTAGATTTCTCGACTGTGACCACCATTATACTGGAAAATTCTGACCTGTAGAAAAAAGTTCATTTAGACACTAACAATGGCCCTGATGAACAAAAACAATGCTGCAATTGATTAGAAATGAGAAAAGAAAGACTCACTGTTCTATCATAAGATCCAGTTACAAATTCCCGACCAGTTGGTGAGAAATCAATATCCATTCTGGAAGAAAAAAGGAAGAACTTAATATTTTCAAGAAAATATATTACTTGAACATAAAGTAACAAGACTAAAAATAGGTCATACACTGCAGAAACATGATCTTTGTGCACACACTTGGCCTCCTCCAGCTTTCTGGCATCATAGCTGTAGCAATTGCAATCCTCATTTGCCTGCATTTAAAAGAGCTCTTCAGAACAAATAATTCGTTCCTTTTTCCTTTTCTTTCTTTTTCTCATTTTTGTTCTTTTTCGATGGGTGGAGTAATGCTGCCAAAATGATCAACTAACAGACAAGATTTGGCAGAACTCGTAAAGATCAAAGAAGCTTCCATAAGTAAATGGAAGGACACTTCAACTTGTCACACTTACCGCAGTGAAGTTCATAGGCTCCATTGGGTTCCAAGCAATAGAATTGGTTTTCGTCTGCAACAAAATAAAAGTCAGATTCCCTTTGACGAATCACCGATTTTACAGTATTACTGAAAAGCTATAACTAAAAGCAAAGTTACAAATATTAACCACTAAAAGAAAGTATTCGGCTGAGCTATTCCGAAATCTACATTTAACAAGTTATACATCTCTTTTAAGGAAAACTGCAACAATTTATAATTAGATAAAAAAGGACCAAAAAATTATCCGACTTTTATCCTGTCAAGCAAGAATACCGGTTCCATGTTTTCATACTCAATAGTGTCGAGAATTACCCTCATAATAACTTTCCTTGCCGGGGATGACATCCGCAGATCATACAATGTTATGCTCCGATCACTAAAAACAGAAAAAATATATGCAAATAATCATATACTCTTTATAATACATACTAGAACATTGAAAAGGAGAAAATATGTTTTCAGGATGCCAAAACATGGAAAACGTTTTCAACACCACACCACTGGCTGGAAGCATATTTCAAAAGTTAATGACATACCATCACCCATAAAATCCCTTAGATTAAAGAATACCATAAATCATATCTAAATTAACAAAAAGGTCATACATTTTCAACTACCTATTTTGATGGAAAGCATCAATAATAGCAATATAAAATGACACTATCTCAGCAGCTGTCAGAGAAAGAAATAAACAAGTACATAGTGTGCCATGGGAACCCCATGGTAGATAAATATGTTATTAGAAGACTACACTACACTGTTTTGGTGTCTCTAAAAGCCAAGCTAGTTGACATTACGGATCTCACCACTACACTGTAGCTCCCTCTAATTTCATCTTTAATTTATACTTAAAGTAAGGAAGGCTGAAACATGAGCTACTATATTATATTTAGTATAACTTGATTTATCCATATGAGCATCATCATTCTGTTTCAATCGTCTATTTTAACTTTCTTGGGACAGAACATATGAGATTTGAGAACTGAAAGGTTCTAGCATTACATGCATTTTCCATTTTCATCAACCCCATAATATTGTAACCAGAAACAAGCATCTACACATACTTAGCTGATGTTGCCAAGATATTTGGCTCTCCTGGATTAAATCGAACAGATATAGTTGTGTCTGCTCCCCAATCAAAAGTGTTCACTGGCTGAGACCTAATTAAAGAAAGGCATATTCTCATAAAATAAATATATAAATCAGCATATTGCAGAAGGAAAAATATTAAGATAAGTTGAGATCAAAACCTATTGTGATTCCATATATCTACTTGAGCACCAGCTGTGGCAAAGAGATCACCATCCCATTGGTGATCAACAGCCCTGAAGAAAAATAAACGTTACAATTTACACCTAAGAAGGAGAAAAAAACGCAAGAAGAAAAGGCTGAAAGAATATTGATAATTTCTGAATGTCATGATCCTTACCGGAATGCATTCTTCCAAACATAAACTGCTACCGGCTGAACAATACAAGTTGTAGACATTTTAGAATGATAACAATGGAATTCTTGATCAAAAAAGATTGAAAGTAAAAAGGGGAGAGGTTGGGGTTTAGGAAAGGGATGAAGAGAGGAAGAAATCTTTGCTTTCGTAGAAATATGAGAATATTGTAAAAAAACACTTACCTTAGCTGAATTATCAGAAAGATTATCTGAATCTGCAAGATTAGCATCAGGAACATTCCAGAGCCTAACACTGAAAAAAGAACAGAAATAACAGTGAGAAAATTTAGGTGATACTTAGAGATAGTATATGTGTTCAAGTTCCAGGTTAATCAACTGTCACTACAGATCAAAAATCAACTTCAGCTATCAAAATTTGCCTTACGTGCAATCACTTCCACATGATACAAGAATGCTTCCATCTGTTGATACTGTCAAACCTTGTACAGCACCTTGGTGACCAGGAAATTGACAAACTGTTCGCCTTCAAATCAAAATTTCAAAAATAAATGCAAATTGCAATGCATTTTAAATGATAATGTAACAATATAAAACCTACCAAAAATCCATCAAAGGAGAAGAATAAGATAAGTTAATAAAAATGATATTTGAAACCACTACAGCTACCAATCATTATAATACGACATTAAATTGTAAAGAAAAATGTACTACGAATACCTGGAAGCTAAATCCCAAAGCCGGATATCTGCAAAAAGATGGGAGATGAGAAGTTAGAATCTTTTGCAATAACTTAGTCTTACGATGACATTAAAATTTGGTACTAAAGAGATGAAAATAATATATACATATAAATTACCTCCGTCGTCAGAACCAGAAAAAATTGCTTTCAAGTAATTTGGGTTCTTTGCCATACACTTAATGGAATCTCTATGCCCATCCATAGCTCCAATAAAGGGTCTTGCAAATATCTAAACTAAGAAATCAAACATTGAGTGAAACTTCAAATTTTAAAAAATCAAACTAATTCAATCCGAAATTGATAATTTACCTTGTCCAATTTGGCAGCGTTAAGAGCTCGGACGTACTCGACGGCTTTCTCTTGGGATCGTAGGCTGGGGTCGAAATTACGAAACACCCTCTGCAGATCTTGGCTTCGTTCTCGAGTGAACTCATCTGTAGAACGTGATATTACTTTCACCTTCATTTCTTTCCCTTCCTATTTCTCTCTCTCTCTTTCTTCGGAGAATCTCGGTCCTCAGAAAGCAAAACCCTTACGGAATGGAGAGTCAAACTAAAACCCTAGAACTAGAAGACAGAGGAAAGAAGGGCCAAACAGTGAGAAGATTTCACTTTAACTAGATAGGCAGGGTTCACTTAGATAAAAGCCCAATACGAGGAAATCAGTTTTATTGTTTTTAGGTCTGTATAGACAGCAGAGTAATTAAACAAAAATTATAATTAATAGGTTAATAATTAATAAATATTCACTTTTAATTACAAAGAATTATAATTATCATGTTGGACTAACAAGTATAATTACATTATATTTTTTTTTAACTAAAACAGATCGCTTTTATTTTTTATAAAAGGAACATTATAATTTTTATATCAGGTTTACTACTACAAATTATAATTACATAATTTATACTTTTAAAAAATATTAATGACTATAAAAATCATTAGTACGATAAAAAAAATTCTAAACAAGTAACAAAAATTAAAATCAAATCATCATACACATCATGTTAGTCAAAAGAGTGGTTGATAATACAATTACTAATAAAAATAATAAGAAAAATAAATAGCATTTACACTTTTATCTAATTGTTCTAGTGTTACATATTTGTTGGGTTATTCCCTCTTTAATATTTAATATAAGCTCATTTTTATCAAATGTTGGTCTTTGGCTGAGTTCATCATCATCTGAATTTGAATTTGTATTATTAATATTATCAAAATCTTTTTCTTCCATGTACTATGTGAAGTACGAATCATCCCAAATCCACTTATAAATGAAGCTTTAAAGTATGAAACATGCTAGTAGCATCCAACCTTGTTTTTTTATGCTATACCAAGGTGACGTTGCAAGTATGGGAAATATTTTTCTTAGAATAGCAAATGTTCTCTCAACCATATTTGGAAGCTTTAAATGTCTCATTAAGGAGTTCGAAAGCCACCCCTGATACTTGTGTCTAGCTCTGCTCTCTCAAATGATATCATACCTTATGATATGTGCAATAAAACCTTTTGTATTTGTATAATTAACATCTACCATATAAAATTTGAATTCACGGTGTAAATAGTATATAGCTTTAATCATAAAACTTTATATAAATTTAGTGTCTAATAACTTTCATAACACTTGTAAATAATAATATTTTTTTGTCATAATGTATTTTTATAAATAAATTACGATAAACTATAATATGTTTTTTTTACGAATAAGCATATTTTTTTATATTATATAGCATGGACATATAAATAAGTTATGTCCATACTTTTCGACAATAACTTCTATTTATAAATAAATATATTATAATACTTTATAAACTGCAATAAATTATTTTTGTAGTATATTTTTTTAGTATTTATGATATAAGAAATCTTTGGTCATAATTATCCCAAACATTCATACGTATTCATGTTTATAATATAAAAAATTATAACTTAATTTAAAACTAAACGGTGTAATTAGTTGCATAATTGCTTCAATTCTTATTCTCCCCATAAAAATTAGAGAGTGTCTCCAATTACACTCGATCCAGTGGAATCCACCAATATAATAGCTACTCAAACATGTCACATTTGTGTAATTATACGCAATTAAATTCAAATCCAATTTTTAGGTGGCTTTCTAAACACTTCCGTTTTTTAGATCAATAAAAATATAAATCAAAATTATTTAATTAATAACAATAATTGAGAATATTTTAATGAAAAATTGACTAAAATATAAAAGAAAAAATTATTTTAAAATTAATATTATAATTAAACTAAGTTTCTAAAGTCGCTTGCTTTACATGTTATTTTACACATTTAATTGTTTAATTAGATTTTAAAATCATTTTTTAATTATTGTAATTAATTTAAAGTAACAATTATTATTTAAACTTTTAAATATTATTAAAATATATTAATTTATTTAAAAAATCAAATACTTCAATAATAATAATAACTTCAAATCATAATTAAAGCATTTTTTACCATATAGTTTTACTCCATATAATTAATACAAAGCAACATTATTTAAAATAAGAAATAATAAACATAAACAACATATATAACAATTATTTTTATCATTCAAATATATTGCTACAAAAAATTTTCTAATCATTATTAAAATATTTCTACAAACTATAAAAAATAATATTTAATAAATTAAGCTCGTCCTTATTCAATTATTATTTTTTGATAGAGAATAAATTTACCATAATAATTCATAGATAATATATAATTAATAATATTATATTATATTATATAAATGTATTATTTATAAAATTTTATATGAAATATAAAGCTACCTGTTGTATAAATAATTAAAATTTATTATTTAAAATTAAAGTAATATTTTTCGTTAATGGAAATATATTAATTTAAATATAAATTAATTCAATGTAAACTTTAAATTTTTTATCATTGTATGATTTTTTTATACAACATGGGGTATGAGATGGGGTCAAACGATTGAAATCATATTTTTAGTTATTTTTAAATTTAATTTGTTTTTTTATTTAGTTTCTCACATAACGTTATATTATTCATGTGAATTTGATAATTTAGAAAAAGAAAATTCTACTTGTTAATTTTTCACTGGCTCATTTAGTAATCTATTAATGGTGTTAACATCAAGTACCATAATAAAGCATATATTGATAGTTCAAATACCATATTAGGCATTTTTAAAGTGCAAATATTACATTTGACATTTTATGGAAGACTAAGTACCATAATAAAACACATATTGATAGTTCAGATACCATATTGGACATTTTCAAAGTGCAGGTATCACATTTAACATTTTATGAAAGTATAGGTACCATAATAAAACATATTTTGATAGTTTAGATATCACATTAGATATTTTACGAAAAGTACATGTACCAAATGTGACATTATCTCATTTAATATTATTCTTGATACAATGGACTATATCTTGGAAAATTTTGGTTATGACTGTTATAGCGGAAGTTTAAAATTTTTTAAAACCGAGTTGATTTGTGATATTTATAATAATAAATTTTCTACCGAAAGGTACTTATATTTTGTGCGAGACAAATCCAAAAGGTTCTTGCTTTCAAACGAACGAACTTCTTCGCTCTCCTCATATCGCAAATTGCGTCGAGTATAAGCTTGAACAACAATAATCAAAAATAATTTGATAGTTTCAGTAGGAAAGTAATTTCCTCAATAAAATCGGTAGAAATTATCATTTACTGAAAATAAAATTTATTCTAAGAAAATAAATTTTCATTACTTTCTAGCAAAATAACAATATATGAAACTTGTGTGTTAATAGCTCTACTTATGTCATCTATTTATAAGGATAGATTAGAGAATCCCAATAGAATAATCATAATACAAATAATGTTTATTTAATAGCATAACACTCTTTTAGTCTAACTAGAATAGGGCAGTGGCACACCCTAGATAAAAACACTAGGGTTGCCGCCGTTGACATGTAAAATGAGGGAAATAGGGCCTCTCATGTATTTCGTCTAATTATATGTGTTTCTTGAACTTTTGACTCAATACTTTATAATTTAATTAAACCCAATATTGGTTTTCTATTCACAAAATAAATATTATTAAATTTAAATAATTTCCCAATTAAATACATTTCTCAACCAAATCGTAATTTCGTTAAAGTCATGACGACTTTAACATAAAAAAATCTATAATGAAATATATTTAATTTCAATATTCAATGGATTCATAATAACTAATTAATTTAATTTCATTTTTAAACTTCAATTATTTAATTATAATTAATTAAATAATAAATTGAAAATCTTAAATTAGTTCTCAAGTAATTTCTATACTTAATGAGAAAACACATTTATTTGTAAAAGCAATTCATTTCTCCAACTTCATCATTTTTGTTCATTTAGTTCTATAGTAATTCATTTTTTGTTTCAACGAGTTAGTAGATGGACTGATTGGATATATATCATTAGGGCTCAAATAGTTTCTAATTAAATTTTAGTCTTTCGCCTATTAATTATAAACTTATTTAGTCATGAAGTCATTTTACTATAGTATCGTGATTGAGCTCTCCCTAATTTTATATTGTTACGAAAGCTACTCAATAAATGCTTGTTCAATGACATTTTTATAAGTGTGTTATTTTTTGAGAATGTGGAATAGAACAATTATCCTTGCATTGTGGGGTTGGCAAAAATATTCACAGGTTTTTATACTTCTCGTAAATCTGAATTTTTTTTTATTTTTTTTAGATTTCAAATTTTAGGTCTAGTTATTATCACTATAAATTATTTTTGTTAAATTTATTAATTGAAGTTTTAAAATAAGAAAAAAAAACATTCACTTAATAATCTTGTAACTAAAAAAATAATATTCTAATGAACTTGAATTTAACAAAATAATAATGAGATATTTTAACCATTCTAGTTCCTACACTTTGAAATCAAGCTAGCTTTCAATAGGAATTGGAGAGTAGGTCATGTCCTTTTACATCCTATTAAAATGAGGTGCGACTTTGTCTATTGAGCATTAGTTTGGTAAAAGTATCATGGAAGTCATTATATTAGGAGTTAAATTTCATTTTGTCTCATCCACTCAAAAAAAATGAGTATTTAATCCCTATATATTAGATTAAAGAGTTTTATGTTAAAAATGTCATCTATTTGTACTGTTAAAAATTAACGTAGTTGATAGAATAATCAGATAGTGACATATGGTATGCCATGTGTACCTCATGTTGATGTATAAAAACCAATTTTTAACAACAAAAAATGGATGAAATTTTTAACAGAAGGACCAGTTTGCTCTTTGATCTAATGTACATAGATTAATTTGCTCATTTTTTAAGTAGAGGGGACAAAATACAATCCAACTTCTAGTACAGGGGACTCTATGGTACTTTTACCGCATTCGTTTATATGTTTAAGTAGGTGCACAAATTTTCCTTTTACTTCTTATAAATTATAATATATGTTAACGATATTTTTTTCTCCAAACATTTAAATTAAGTTTGAATATTAAAATTATCACTTGATAGGATTTTACTTAAATACGACCCCACTTAAATAGAATTATTCTTCTATGGTAGCCTGGGACTGGAATGGAATAGAACATGTGTGATTATACCAATATTCCTTGTTCAATTTACCACATAATAAATTTTGGGGTCATATGGATTCTGAAATTTTAGCAACACCAATGATTCTTTGATTTGAATCAGACCAAATAATAGTTCTCTTGCAAGAATAATTAAAATTAAGTCCAAAATGTGAAACTGTATAGTCTTGGATCCATTTTGATTTGTAAAGCATGAAATATTGTGCAAACACAAGTGAATGGCTATAAAATAATAAAACACAGGAAAGACTTCATAAACTTCAATCTTCCTCATCTTTAAATATATGTCAATCTCCTTTTTCCTTTTTCATTCTTGAATCATGATAATCAAATATCTAGGGCACATACTCTTCTTGCCTCTCCATGTACTGATCTTCCTTGTTCTGAAACTCTTCCATGGAGTTGAACTCATTGAAGTTCTCTGTATTCCCATAGTAACCTTCATTTTTAGTAGTTCCCTTGCTTGATGAAAACTCATATCCATTAGGGTAGTAATTCTCATTCTTCATTTTGTAATAATACTTACCACCTTCTACAAATCTGGTGTCACTCATTCCTTGTCTCTCTGTCTCATACCCATTGTTGTTGTAGTTGTCATTGTAGCCATTGGTGTTGTAGTTCCCGCTGTAGCCATTGTTGTTGTAGCTGCTGAGAGTGTAGCCATTGTTGTTGTACTTACTTGTGCTGTAGCCATTGTTGTTGTTGTAATTGTAGTTGTTTTTCTCGTAGCCGCTCTCGTATTTTTCATCCGCAAGTTCCTCGGCGAAAAGATCGTTTTCAAAAGCGGTGGGAGTGTTGCTAGTGGTGACACCCTCTTTTGCAGGGGGAAACATGCCAGAGCCATGACCATAGAGGCCATAATAAGGATCTTGGATACCAATGTTAGCCGGTGCCGTTGCAGGTGCCACTGTCGGTGCTAGTGCCGGCGCCGATGCTGGTGCTGGCGTTGGTGTAGGTACCACTAGAGGAGAAATTTTGGCCCCTAGGTGGAAGATCTTGCTAAAGAACTTGCTCTCCCTAGCTTGAATCTGGACAGAAGAAGAAAGCAGCAGAAAGAAGAATAAAACAATGTGGTTTGCAAAGGAAGCCATAGTAAGAAAATTAGAGGAAATACAAGTGCAAGTTGATGGTGGGAAGCTACCATTAGTGACCAAGTTTGTTTATAGAGATGGTTGGCGTGGTGATCGGCGGGAAATTATGCGCCGATTGAGGAAAGAAAAAGAAGTGGGGGAAGAAAATAATGATGACAAGTAGAGCATGGAGCATGTGAATGTCCAGCAATTGAGATACCTAAAATCTTTGATTTTCATCGGTCAATAAAGAGATCATGCTTCGTATAACTTTCTTTTATTTAGGCCCCTTTTCTTTTACTTTCATCAAAGGGTAGTGGGAAAGGAAGATTTGGAATGTTTCAGTTAAATTAGTTAAACACATTTATGCTACATTTTTAAATATTTGAAGAATTAGCTGATTGAATTTTAGCTCAATTGATATTGGTATTGTTGTCAGTACAAGAGAACATGGGTTCGAGTGCGTTAAAGCGTATTATCTTCCTATTTAAAGATTGGGGAAAGATTATTAGTAGTTCTAGGTATTGTATAAAAAAAGAACAGATATAATAACAATCTATAATAACAAAAAATATGTATATTTAAAGAATGAAAATTCAATATTTATATTAGAAATTTAGCATGATTGCATGTGGCAAAGGTTAAGAGGTTGATAGTAATGAGATGAGATGATTAGTTAGGTAGGAAGACATGGTAGTGATTACTCCTTTGTTTTAAGTAATGTTGAAGGAAGAATTTAGATGTTTAATGGTCGGAAGCTTGAAATTCAAGCAGCTGCCTTATTTTGGGGAGCTCAGCTTTTTGACCTCCTAAAGCTCCGCTCCATCAGGGAACACATATTTCAGCACCTACCAATTTCACATTCAATCAATTTATTTCTTCGTCAAAACCGCTTCATACAAAATAATTTCAATTATTTTTTATTTTATTCTATTTCACTTTAAATTATATTATTTTTTATCGAACAATTTAATTATAATCAATCTTTTATTTCAAGTAATACATCAAGTAGATTTTATAACTTAAATTCAACATTTAAATTTTCGGTAATTATTTTTTCATTTTATCAAACATAGTCATCAGTGATGTTTGAATTGGACTAAACCAATTACTTAAATCGAGAACCAATCCAAAGAATGACATTGAACCAATTAAACTAAGAATCACTACGAATTGATTGAATCAATAATTAAATCGATTAAACTTCTATTTCTTAATCAGACCAATCAAACCGATTAAAAAATTGTAGAACCATGTCAAAACTAATGTAAATATTTAATTTTGTTGTTATAATTTATAAAATAGTTGTTTATGTTGTTGATTATAATTTGTATTTATTTACAGGGATGATGTCACATTTGGTACTTATACTTTTATAAAATGCTTAATGTGGTACCTAAACTATAGAGCCGTTCATGGGTTGGGCTGAAGCTCAGTTCTAAAAAAATAAATTCATGCACAAGCTTGTGTTCGGATTGGCCCATCCAAAAAGCACATTTCACTATTAAAAAATTAAAAAAATATTTTAATTGATATTTCATAATTAAATTAAATTCTAAAATACTTTTTATTGTTTAAATTGAATTCGGGTTGGCTCGAGATCTACTGAACTATCAATATATGTTTTATCATGGTACATGTACTTTTTATAAATATCCAATGTGGTACTTGAACTAACAATATGTGTTTTATTATGGTATATAGTGTTAACAACGTTACTGAATTGTAAAATCAACCGGAAATTCAATACATAGATATTTTTTTTCTCTTAATCATCAAGCCCACATAGATAACAGATTTGAAATTTTTAATTTATATTTTTAGTAACTAAGCTCATTTCCATTTATATTTGGGACTGAACTTTGAACAGTTGAAGGTTGATGTAAATGAAACCAAGAAAAGTTGTGAAAAGTTAATAGGAAGAGCATAAATGTGCTGGTTTTGGGCAGATCAGAGGTATTTGGGTTGCTATTATGGGATATGGGTATGGGGTTTTCATTATTGGGTCACAGTCGTGGGTCATTTATGTATTAGGGTTTAAGGTTTAGATGGTGTAATTCGGGTTTCATATTTTTGGTTTCTAAATTTAACATCAATTTATAATTTAGTTTATAAAACATAATTTAAGCTTTTTACTTTGTTAATAGAAGGTTGTTAGATGTCAATTTTTGCTTAAAAATATCATTTCTAACTCATCATGCTAACATTTTTTTTCATTAACATTTTAATTAAAATATTTAACAATATTAATTATTTGAGCTAATTAATTAATAATTATATTATAAAAGTAAAATGATTAAATCACGTGAAATTAAATTTCAAATTCAAAAATAGTAAAAGAATAATATCATAATTTTACCTAAACTTAAAAACCGCCAATTGTCCAATTAAATGCCTTAAAAGGCATAATGATAGATTTAGCCTTAATATTTACATATCTCATCAATTTGACTCTTGTTCTTTTTAGTTAAATTTGATCATTAACCTTTTAAAAACAGTCAAATTTGACTAGAAATATTTTTAAAAGAGTCAAATTGTTTTTGTTAACAAAAATACTAACTACAATGTTCAATTTTTAAGCATGATAGCTCTCATGGTAATCCACGTATAGTCAGGCTTTTTTTCTTCTTTTTTTTTTGAATTTCTATGAACTTTTTTATTAACTTTTAAATTATTTGCTGGAGTAGACAAATAGTGTCATATTAGCATAAAGTATACATAGATTGTCACACAAGTTGTCACATTAATATCGTTAAAAATTAATGTTTTAATCAGTATTCTCATAAAAAAAAGGTGATTTGACTTTTTTGGAAAGATCCAAATTTAACTCAAAAAATAAAGATAAATTAACAAAAAAATATTAATATTAATATTGAACTTATTAACCAATAAAAAAGTAGGGTCAAACAAATCAAACTAAATGTAACACCCTTAACCCGAATCTGTAGCCGAAACAAGGTTACGAAACATTACCGGAGTTTACAAATCAAATAGACAGAAAATGAAAACATTTCATATTATATAGCATTCATGTCAAAAACCAATCAAAATGATATATATTGTCCCTTATACGAGCCTTCAAGGCTCAAATTACGCATTAGAAACAAATCAGGACTAAATCGGAAACTCAGAAAATTTTTCAGAAACATTTAAAACTTTCAACACTGCAGGGGTCACACGGCCGTGTGACTCACATGACCACAAGACTCGCCCGTGTCTTAGGCTGTGTGGGTATACTGACTTGGGTCACACGGCCAAGCCACATGCCTGTGTGAACATACTAACTTGCAAACCTTTACAAGCTATAGGGGACACACGGCCATGTCACCTACACACGCCTCTGTGGACGAAAATAGCCTATTTTACAAGCCATTTTTCTCACCCAACAAGGCATGTACCTACAGTTAACATTGTGCATATAAACAAACCATATTATGGCAACCAAAACAAGTAAAATCAAGCCTTAAACATGTAGTATATTCACATACAACCAATATGTCCTTAGGCACCTCCAATGACAATTATAAACATGTTTAACCATGTAATTCATGTAACCAAGTAATCAACCAACTTTTATGTATAATTGCATTAATGCACAACATGTAAATCATTTACCAAAACTTACCATTTGGTACCAATCGTACCACTTATTCAATAGCATTAAATACATATACACTTACTATAACATACTACCAAATCACACGAAGTTACAAAACATATTTCATATGCATATTCAACTACTATTTTACCTTTCATCATTCAACCACAATTCATTCTGTAATAGGCCCAATTTGCCCGAGTCCATTTAAACCAAAACAAAAAAACCTAAATAATAAAAACTAAACCAAATAATAATAAAATAATAAAAAGTCCAAATTTATCAGACCCATGTCCATTACATTAAGCCTAAAAATAATAAACCCAAATTACATTACATTACAAAGCTTAATTTCTAACCCAAATTAAACTACCCAAATATACTAGCCCAAATAAATTTTTAAACAGACCTAAACTGGGCATGGCCCAAACTAATTAGGAGCCCAAGTGACCCAGGCAAATGACGTTTCTGGAAACTCAGGTTTCCCTGTGATGCAGTGCCCACGCCTGGTTCCTTCCATACAGCCATCAAACCTGCGAGAAGAGTAACAGAATATAGCAAAAAAATAATAACAGAAAGGAAGAGCAAATTGTTTTTTTTTTCTTTCATTTTTCATTCGGCTATATAAAGCCATACTTGTATGAGGAGAGGACTTACGCACACTGAATACAAAAAGGAAAAATTAGAATTGCAAAGGTGATTTTCGTTTTTTAATTTCTTAAAAATTTTAGATTCTGTTGGCTTTCAATTCGTTTTTTTTTTTTTGCATGTGAAAATAAAAAGGAAAAAGGATAGGAGAGTACCTGTTTTGGGTAGTGTCGTCGGAACTTCGTCTCCTTCGTCGAAGTCGCACCCAAGGGGAAACCGAAGCCTTCTCTTGCCACTATGGTGAATACCTGTCAAATCTTTGGCCTATTTTTTAATGGGGTTAAAACGGAGGGTGATTGTTCACCACTGACCACCAATTGAGGTGGTGGTTCGGTAGTAAGAAACGGGATTTGGTTTCGGCTAAAAAGAATAAAAGGGGGCTAGGGTTTTGTTTTAAAAAAAAAAAGTGGCTGATTGTTTTAATTTTGTTTTTAAGAGGTTGTTGTTCATTAAGGAAACGACGTCGTTTGGGCTCATTCCAGTAGCCTCAAAACGACGCCGTATAAGGCCGCCCCGATCCGATCCGACCCATTGCCCTCAGGATCTGCGTGTTTACGTGCTGAAGAGATAATTGCGCACTTAGTCCCTCCATTTTGTATCGACATTCGATTAGGGTTTTTTTTATTTTCTTTCGCTTTTTTTAATTCTTTCTCGAGGATTTGTGAGCCATTTCAACTGGGTCCTATCTATGTTGTGTTTTGGCTATTGGAATATTTGCTAGTTCAATCCATGATTGTTTGGGTGCATTTTAGTTTGGTCCTTGACTTTATTTAAATAATTTTATTTATTCATAAAATAGCCTTTTAATTTTATTTTTATTTCAATTAAGTATTTTTTAGTTTTTTTTATAATCTTTACAAACTTTTTATGGTATTAAATTTATTTGTCATTTATTTTTAGAAATTGTTTTAATAATTCATTTTATTGATTTTACAATGTTTTATTTTGTTTTATACTTCCAGTTGTATATACTTTTAATTTATTATATAAATATTTAATTTCAAAATCTTCTTTTAATGTTTTCCGTTTTAAAGATTTGCATAATATTTAATTTAAATACTCTTATATATTATTAATTTATACATACATATATACGATTTGTATTAAAATTATCTTATTTTATATATATATATTATTAGTTTCATATTATTTTATGTATGTATTTTCTTTTAAAATCTATTTATGTATATATCTTATTTTAAAACTATATAAATATATAATTGTTCTTTTAAAGATCTTATTTTAAATTATGTTTTACTTATTTCAAACACTTTCCTATATTATTTTTTTAAAAAAATACATATTATTTATTAAGTTTTTTTTAGATAAGTACATTTGATTTTAGATTATTTTGTATATCATACATTTTAAATTTCTTCTTGCATAATAGTTATTTCATAAACTCATTTATAAATTATTATATTGATTATAGTTTATTTTCTAAATTGTTTCATAAATTGTTGGTTTCAAACTCATCTTTCTTATTTATTTTAAATCCATTTGTTATCATTCAAAATTTGTTTTATACTAATTTGCCATGTAAATTTTGTAAGATTACTATATTATTTAGCTTATTGGTCTTTGATTGTTAAAATAGGTCTTTTGAAATGGAATATGTCATGAAATAATTGCTATTGTGTATTTGCACATTTAAATCGTTTGTATCATTTCTATTCATTTGTATAATGTTGAGTTCATATATTATTTCATGATTGATGCTATGCTTGTATTTCTCGGTATTGTTTTGTGACTTAAATTCCAATATATTTAAACTTTTACTAGATACTTCCTTTTTATCCCTAGCAAATTGAATAAATGCATTACGAGTCAACTTTAAAATCACCCATTTCAAAATTTCTCAAAACAAGGCAATATTTCGTGTTTGGAAATTCGAGAAATCGTGCCTTAACGTGCTGGGTTTCGATTTTCCGTTTGACTAAATAACCAAATATCCTTTTAAAATTTTGTCCATGTTTTCAAAAAACAAGGCAATATTTTGTGTTTAGAAATCCGAGAAATCATACCCTACCGTGCTGGGTTTCGGTTTTTCGTTTGTCCAAATAATTGAATGTCCTTATAAAAATCTCAATGCATGAACTTTGGAAGTCATGAGATGATCTTGGCATCGAAGGTTTGAAATGTCATATCCTAACGTGCTGGATGTGATATTTTATTCCTTCGGAACAAGAGAATCTTAATATCCAATTCGAGTTTTTAAATTTTTTTTTTTAAAATGGAATTGTATTTTAAAATCGTTTCAAATTTTTGGCACTAGGACATTAATTAATCAATTAGGTTCCAATTTTGGGCATTGCGAGGGTGCTAATCCTTCCTCGTGCGTAACCGACTCCCGAACCCGTTTTTCTTGGAATTCGTAGACCAAAATTAATTTCTTTTAAAATAAAACAAAATGTTTTATAGGTGATCCGATCACACCTAAACAAAAAAAAGGTTGGTGGCGACTCCATTTTCTTTTTAAAGTCTATCCCCGTTTTTCCAAACATAAAAAATGGTTTCGACACATTCCACACATCTAAATTATAAGGCAATTTATGGACATACCAAAATACCAAAACACAAGTCAAATAAGTGGCTAAATCTCAACAAAACACATATAGGCCAACATTTAGCCAAAATAACCTATACATGCCATTATAACCAAAATCAAACTGTCTGAAAGTATCGATAGAACCAATGGATAGTGTGATATAGCTCTAATAAGCTTTCAACCCGATCGAGCTTCCGATAATCTGAAAAGTAAAGGAAAACAACTACATAAGCAATGAATGCTTAGTAAGCTCGTATAAACTTTAATCATATCAATTCATTTCAAATATGAAATTTATTCATATCAATGATATTTCAATATCGATACTGCAAGATTTGTGAAGCTATATTCAACAACTCACAAAGTGAACAAATTCACAGCATACTCTTTCACGAGCTCAAGTATATTTTCATTTGAGCACTTACCATTTCAATGCAACTTATAATTAAACATATTACCATTCAACCAACAGCTTGGCACTTGCCTAAGCATCAAACAACAACATTTGTTAGCATACTTGAACATATTTCATATAAATTCAACATCGATAACCTTATTATCTCAACATGTCACACTTGAGTTTATTACTCGTCTCAACTTACGTAATTTCCATGTATCAACATATCAAAGATATTCGTATATGTACATGTCATGATATATATCATTCTCTTACTGTTTCTTCGTATACATAGATCATCCATTTCAATATATCAATATGTCATGTACCATCATTTCCATGTATTTCATGTATATATCTGTATTAGTTCTCATCGAACTCATATCGTCTCGTAACAGAACATTTCCCATTGAACCATTTAGAATATCGTTGGATACACGGGTAGTACACACGAGGTGTACTGAACTGTAATTCGTCAATTCATGTACATGTATGCTCATACGAGCTGTAAACAGTAAGCTTTTCCGAGCTGTAAACAGCAAGCTCTTCCGAGCTGAATAACGGGAAGCTCATGCGAGCTGAGTATCGGTAACCCTAATGACTTGTCATTTGTATCATAGAAATTCCTAAGGTTCAAATGGGACTTGGTAATCGTCATACGTCTTTGGATTTACGTCGTTTCATAACACAATAAATTGCATACTGACATATATATATTGATTTAATCACAATATAATCACATATTAACATTCAATTTAATCAAAATTATACAGAATATAGTTCATACAAACTTACTTGGCTAAATTGCAGAAATATCAAGATTTAGGGGCATTTTGGTAATTTTCCATTTTCCTCAAATTTCCACCCGATCTTGATCTAAATTAATAATTTCATTCAATTTATTAATTTAAACTATAAAACAATTCACTTCATGCAATTTGGTCATTTTTGACAATTTTCCAAAATTACCATTAAAGTTTTACTTTTGTTCAATTTAGTCCCCTGCCCAAAACATGCAAATTAACTGTTTTTAATACAAACCCAAACTAACTGAATGTTCATAGTATTCAAAAAATCTCATTATGCAACAATTTCACATTAAATCCTTATATTTTTACTATTTTAATAATTTAGTCCCTAATCGAAAAATTTATTAAAAATCACTTAATAAAATACTTTTAAATAACAATTAATATCTCAAATTCAACATTTATCATAAAAAATCACAAGATTCATCCATGTCAACATTCAAAATCTTTAACAGTTTCAAAATCGAAGGTACAAACTAGCTGAATCTAATTGCAACGATCTCAAAAACATTAAAATTACAACAAATAGAATAAATTAAACTCACATGTAAAGGAACAAAGCCAAAGCGGAAACCCCCTCCATAGCTATGGCGTTCGGTGGAGTGAAAAAGAAGAAAATGAAATTAAAGTGTTTTAATTTCACTTTAATTACAAAATTGCCATTGAATATATATTGTTTAATTCTTTTTCAACTATTATGCCGACCCACTCATTATTTATGGCTTAATTATCATTAAGCCCTTCCTTATTTATTAATTAAACCATTTAATCACCTAAATGTATTAATTAACAAGTTTTGTCCCTTTTTTAATTTGGTCATTTTCTCTTAATTAACTATCAAAATATTAAAATTTATTAACGAAACTTTAATACCACCTTAATGACACTTCGTAAATATTTATAAAAATATTTACGGCTTGGTTTATTGAAATGAGGTCCCGATATCTCATTTTTTAAAACCACTTGATTTTAGGATCAAACCACTGAAACTTAATAAATCGTTTATATAACATATATTATCAAATCAAAATCCCTTTTAAAAACCATATTTTACTCGTAAATATTATATTTAATATTTATAAACTTATTTATCGGATTTAGTATCCCAAAACTATTGTTTTCGACATTATTGAAAAACAAGCTGTTACATGAGTTGCTTCTGTTTAGGTTTTTGGATTTTTTTTTTTACACACCCAAACAACATAGAATTGGGTGGATGTCAAAGCCGAGATATTAGAAAGCACCATTATCGCTCTGCTGGCTTCTTTTATGCTTGCCTTAAAGTGCCCAACACGATTGATTGGTTCTAAAAATCTGACGCTGTTTTAGTGTTTATCCTTCATCATCTTAACCAATTGATTTATACAGTGGGTAAACTATTAAAATAGTTATTTTTATTTGCTTCAGGTTATATTTTAGTTATTTATATTTAAAATGTTATGTTTTAATCATCTATATTATCATGTTGTAACATTTTAGTCAATGAGCGGTTATTTCCATCAATTGTGTAATGGTAAGCTGTCTGGCGCGTTAAATCATCATTTCAAATGAAAGTTTTAGATTAAATTTTACAATTGGTCCCTATACTTTTTTATTTTGAGTAATTTAATTTTTTCCTTTTAAGTTCTTTTAACTTCCATTTTTTTCCAATTCTTTTCTGCTTCTCCTTCTGTTTTTCTCCCTTCTTCATTTCTTTTAACGTAGTTTTTCTATATTTTCCATTTGTTGAAACTAGTTCATAAGCTTGCCTCACTCGAAAAATTTAAATTGTTCAAAAAATAAAAAAGTATATGGACTGGTTTTAACAAATGAAAAATATAGAAAAATTACGTTAAAAGAAATTGAGAAGAGAGGAAAATAGAGAGAGAAGCATAAGAGAATGGAAAAAAAAAAGGAAGTTAAAAGAACATTAAAGAAAAAATTAAATTGCTCAAAATAAAAAAAATATAGGGACCAATTGTATAAATTAACCTAAATTTTTTGTTTGAAATGATGATTTAACGTATTATCTTAACTTATTGTTATACCGTTAACGGCAATTAACGGCTCAGTGACTAAAATGTTACAATGCGATAACGTAAATGACTAAAATATAACATTTCAAATATAAGTGATTAAAATGTATCATGAGATAAACAAAAATAACTGTTTTGATAGAGGTAGAACTCGAATATTTTATTTTTATTAATCGTGTTAAAGTTCTATTATCAAATTATTATAAATATATTTTTGTATTACAAACATTAAAATGGATAATTAACTCAACAACTAACATGCAATTGATGCCACCTTTTCTTGGCAAAAGAAGAGACAAAAAGAAACGAAGAGAAGGGCACGTGCAATATTAGTTATTCTCGGCCAAGAAAATTTGAGTTCTTGCACAAGCCAAAAGCTTGTCTTGTCCAATCTGGTTGCACTACTGTATGTTGAAGAAATAGAAGTACAAATTAACTTGGTTGGTTTTATCACACACATTTTTCTACAGTTGAGGAAAGTTTTGACTTTTGACCAATGTTTTTTATTTATTTATTTTCCTATTAAATAAATAAATAAAAATTCCTGATTGGAGTTGATTGGTTGCAAGTAGTGTTAGGGGATATGCATTTGTTACAAAAAAAAAGGTATAAAATTCTATTTCAACACTCAAGAGAAAGCTGTAAAGTGCCCACAGATCTGGTAGCTGCTGCAACTGTAAACAAGGGTTTGTCTTCTACTTGATGTAACATGTACTGTCAGAGAATGCAACCTATTCATCATCATTGTCTGAATTTTGATGTTTTTGTCCATATTCATTTCTAACTATTCAAGTTTGAAATTATGGTTCTTCATTAAAACATAAGTGGAAAGTGTCTTTTTACCTTCTGTGTCTTCTGGATAATGTAAATTTAGAAATCTTATGAGTGGAGAATGGCAAAAATAAAAATAAAAATTAAACATTTCTTTTTTTCCATTTTCTAATTTTATTTCTAGAAAAGAGCTTTTATTTTTATTTTTATTTTTTAAATAAAAATATAAAAATGCTTTTAATAATTAAAACATGAAATCATGTTTAATCCCTATTATTCTATAATAAAAACATTATAAATAAAATAAAAAGTTTTACACTTTATATGGTTTTGAATGAAGGTAACAAATTTAATATTTGAAAAAACAAAGAAAAAAACATTTTTATATTTATATGAGGTTTAAACCAAACTCAATTAAGTTAAGGTTAAATCATTTTTAATTTTACAAAATATTTTTAGTGAAAATAATGAAGAATGTTTCTTTTATTATTTTATGATTTTCACATATTTTCATTTTCTAAAAATTATTTTTAAAATTTTCAATAAAGTGTTTTTCATTCTTCTATTTCCTAAAACCAAACAAATAATATATTTCTGACAATATCATATTATATTCAAAGACATGATGTCCTCAGATTTCACTTGAAAAATAAGTTAAAATTTATGTCATTAATGTTGATTCAGATTTGATTTTTTTTTCATTTAAAAAATGTTGAAAAAGATTATTGTAAATTAAAATAAAAAGTTTCAAATTATATTGGTGGGTGAGGATTTAATTGAATGAGACGAAAAATATTTTAAATTAGTCGAGTTGATGGATCTATTTTATTATTTTAATTTAATTTTAAAAATTGCAAATCGAACCAAGTGAAATAAAATTCAAATCGATTAAAGTTGAATAAATTTATGTAAGTTAAATTTAAAAATAAACAAATCAAATTAAAATGTTATTGACAATATAAATAAATTTCAAGCTATAACACATAAATCTGTTACCATAATATTCTGAAATATTTGGAAAACAAAATAAAAGACAAACAAGAGGTTTTGAATTTATCATTTTGGAAAAGAATTATAATTTAATGTTGTTATAAATGGGTGAATTATCTAAAAATGCTTATTTTTAACCATAATTACTGTATCAAATCGATTTTTGCGAAATTAACCGGATTAAGTCGATATTTGAAAAACACGTCCAATTGGATGTGTTTTTAGTGGATATGGTTAGGAGTGCTCAAAATTCAGTTAAAACCGAATTAACCGATCGAACTGATCTAATTCGGTTAATCAGGAGGTTAATCAATCTAATTCAACGGGAAGTTGGTTAATAATTTTTTGAAAGTTCGGTTATCAGTTAATTCGGTTCGAAATCGGGTAATTAATTGAATTAACTGAACTTAATAATTAATAATACAAATTATATGTAGTTTTAATTTGGTTAATTCAGTTAGATGAACATTATCAATTTATTATTTTTATATATTTTATACTTGTTTTAACTAAAAAAGCAAAAACATATAAAATTCGGTTAACCGAAATAATTTGGTTCGATTAATTTTTTTTGAAAAAATTTCGATTCGGTTAACGGTTAAAGGATTAAAAAGTTCAGTTAATTCGGTTAATATTAATTTGGTTCGGTTAACCGTTTGAACACCCCTATATATGGCATGAAAAGCTTCCAATTGGATGTGTTTTTAGCTTTGTCCAGATAGTTAAATGCTAGTGCTTTTATCCTTGAGTCTCAAGTTCAATTACTCTCTAACTCACATTTGTATTTTTTATTTCATGTTGCTTCAAGCTTTTTAAATTTTTAATTAATTTTTTAGCATATTAGTTCTTTAGTTTGACGGTTAGATAGTTACAATTACATCATTGAGTTTTGAGTTCGATTAATCTCGTACTTGTATTTATATTTTTATTTTCATGTTGTTTGAAGCTTTTTACATTTTCATTAATGTTTTTTAACACATTAGTCCTTTCGTTAGATGATTAGATGGATAGATAGTTGTAATTACATAATTGAGTCTCGAGTTCAATTCTTCTACACATCTATATTTTTTATTTCATGTTGCTTCAAGCTTTTTTTTTTTAACATATTAGCTCATTTCGTTAGATAGTTAGATAATTGCGATTACATCCTTAAGTTTGAGATTCCATTATTTTTATAAGCATATTAATGTATTTTTTATTTCATAATATTTCAACCTTTCATAAAAAAAATAATTCATCTTTAGTCGCTCATCATTAGCGAGCCTTTTATTAGGCTACCTACTTTTAGAAAGTTACTTTTATTCCTTAAGGGGTGACCATTATAAAATTAGTGAGGATAAGTACAACCTTAACAAAGGGAATGTTAGAGCAAATCTTTCTTAATGACAACCAACATATAGCAAACTTGTCACCCAAAACATGATGATGAAAGGATCCTTTTCCCCAGCTCTCAACTCCCTTAAACATGGTACAACCTCCTCTCCTCCTTGGTCCTCTACTTACTCCAACTCTCTGTCTAATTCAAGTGAACCGAATTCCTAATTATCACCATCGATTTCTCTTTTATCTCTTCTTGATGATAACAAATGTTAACATTATTAAAAAAAAAATTGTATGCATTTATTTTGAATAATTGATAATAAAAAATCAATCAACTTTAAGTTGTTTGAGAGTCAAAAAGTGGAGCGTGGAAAAATGAGTGGTGGTGGGTGCTGTCTCTATTTTGAGGGCATCAAATTCTCTAGTATTTTACCAACCCAATAAAAACGCAACTTTTGAAATTGGAGATAGAGAGATTGATTGATTGGTGATGAGCATTTAGCCTTGTTCTTCAACTACTTGGGCTGGCTAATTCACGTGCTTAAAAATTATTTACTTCACTTGCATTAGCTGTACTTTCATATATTCCATATTATGATTTGTAGAGAAAGTGATGGATAATAACATGGTTAGGAATCAACTGTTCTATCATCTGCGTAAAGGAATTCAATTTCTACACTGAAAAATCAAAGCCCAATCTTTTTGACCTCTTCAATCACCTAAGATTTGATTTTGAGCAATGACTCATGCAATACTACTACACGTGGTGGTGGTTGCATCTAGTTTTATAACACTCAATATAACTTCCTATTTTTGGAGTTAGAAATTTTTGAATTATAAGCATGGCTGATTTTATGAAACTACCGTAATTTCATTTATGAATATAGTTAGAGTAATATATCTTGAAGATTGGATAAAATTAAGTTAAGCAATCGAATCTCTTACATTATCCCGGTATAGATAAAATATAAAAAAAAAAGATATTTTATATTATTTTAATTTAAATGATGTATTTAAAGTTTTAATCTTGTGCACAAGCTGACATGAGATATGTTTTTGATTCATTATGATATATATTTTTTTGAAAATCTAATTCAATTGTAAAAGTATTTGAAAGTTTTTAAATTGATACAATATTTAGAACTACCCATAACATATCCTAACTCTTAAAAAGAAGGGTAAATAAATATGCTTCAGCGCATTTGAACCCATATTCTCTTGACAACAATGTCAATACCAACCGAACTAATACTCAATTGACCATTGTAATAATTTTAAATGATAGTTTTAACAAGTTAATCCATACAATTACTCACAGGTTGGTATGTATTACTTAAATTATTTATTTAATGAGATTGGTTTATATTATTGAAAAGGTTTGCTAATCATATATTCTTGTTGTTTTCTTAATTTTCATATTACATTATAATTTTTACTATATTTTTTATTCGTATTATGTATAATTTATCACATGTATTGCACAGGGATAAAGTAATTTAATCTTTTGTTTTTACCACATTAATCTAAAATTTGACAACTTTTTCTACTTTGAGTCTATGTGATGATTTGACGCTCGGGTGATAATGCGGCGGAATCTCCTAGTGTTACATCATCGCATAATTCAAAATTGAAAAAAGAAATTTCCAAATTCATGAATTAATGTGAAAAAAAAATCTAGAATTCATGTTAAGAAAATTTATCAAATTCAAGAATTAAATGTTACCTTATCCAATTGTATATATAGTTTTATATTATGATTTTATTTAAAAAAAAAAATCACGTTGGCTTAACTTTACGTATTAATTCATGACATATTTTTTAAAATGTGTAAAATTAACTCAAAATTTAAAATTATTTTTGTTTGTTTTGTGTTGTTTAGGTTAATGTCTCACTAATTAGTTTATATAAAATTTTGTAATTAAGTTGATTTTATGCAATATTAATTATAATTATTAGAGCTTGATTCTAGATTTATTTAGATAAAAGATTATAATATTGAAATAACATAATTAAAATTAAATTAAATCATAAGTAATTATTTAAATCTTAATTTAAAAGTGAAAATGAAATATATTTAGGCATTAAAATAAATGAAAAAGATAAATGTGAATGTAGAAAACCCTCTTATTCTATAAAACAAAATATGTGGACAGCAGGTGCAGGCTATGAATGGATGATTTTTTATCATAAAGTTGAAACAAAATTATATCCCTTTCACATTGACTCCAGAGTAGACTTTTAACACTGATTGTCATTATGCTTTTTATTTCCATTGGCCTATACTTTAAGTAATTATTATACTTGGCCCCTCCCCGCCATCATCACCTCGTCTCATTATCTTTCTTTTTTTCTTTTTATTCTATAAAGGGTAAATTTCACTAACAGTCACTCAACTTTGATACAATCGACAAAATAGTCACTTTAACTTCAATTCAATCACTTAACTTTAGAAAAATAACAAATTAGCTACTAACGTTATCGAAAAGAGACAAATCAGTCACCCATTAACATTTTCCATCACAAGCTTAACGAAACGATTGACGTAGCCAATTAACTTGCCACACTGGAAACCCAATTAGCTGACGTGGAGTTTACCCAAAATCAAGGCTCAGAATAGGAAAAAAGTGGGAAAAAAATAGAGCTTGGAAAAGCTCTTTCTTTGGTAGTTAAAATTGAAAATCGATGGTGAAAATGTTGAGGCTGCCATCAAAACGGCTGCTTGGGCTAATGTCAAGGGAGATCCCATCACAACCCATTCAGATTCTTCCACATCTTTACTATGAAAACATTATCGACCACTACAACAATCCTCTTAATGTTGGCAAAAACAAAAATACCAAATAACAAGCATCCAAAATCAAACAAACAAAAAAAAGAACAGGAATCCCAAATTGCACTGTATCCAAAGAGAGAGGTAAAAAAACTAAAAAGGAAGATAATCAAAATAGAAGAAACCCGCACCTATTTCGGGTTTTACGAGTTGGAGAACTTGGGCCACCAGTTTGATGATTCGAGATGTCAAGAGTCATGGTTGGTCGAAGAAAAGCTGTGGCCAGAATATTGTGGTGATCCAATGGTGAATGGCGGAGATTCGTTGAAGCGCTGTTCGAAGCTTTGAGGTATTAATCTTGGGATTTTGAAGGCCTATTGAGAAATCTGAAGTGAGCTTTGAGAGGCAAAGAAGAGCCATTTGGTATGAACGACAACGACTAGAGTTAAGAAAAGAAAATAAAAAGAGAGGAGAAAAAGAGAAGAAAAAAAGGGCAGAGATTCAGTGGACAGCAACGAACTGAGTGGTGGCTCCACCTTGGAGGAACAAAACTGTCGTATGTCTCCATTTCTTCTTTTCTTTTTTTCTACTTCCCAACTAGGGTTATGGGGCTGTTTAAATGACAACTAACCTTCCAACTGGCCAATTAATGACAAAAAAGAGTCCGTTAAATGTCATGTCACTTTTCCGTTACGTCTGTAATGAAAAATGGTTAAAATGACTGTTTTGTTATTTTTCGAAAGTTGAGTGACTAAATTGAAACTAGAATGATTATTTTGTCGGCTGTATCAAAGTTGAGTGAGTGATAGTGTAATTTGCCATTATTATCTTGTTGGGATTGAATTTAAAAGCAATGGAGTTATTATCTTAATTCATTAAGCTTTTTTGGATCTAATCAACTCCATTCTTTTCCAAATGGTGGGTTTAAATAATCTAAAAATTGATATTAAACCTTCATTAAATAAATGTTGATTCTATACTAGAAGCTAAATTTAGATTAGATAGTGTAAACAGTTACATTACCTGAAGATGTAGCGGAGTTAAATTATCTGCCAAAAGCACTGTGATCACTACTGAACTCTTTTGACCGTGAAGTTTCCTGTGTTTGTCTTGAAGTTTCAAACAACTTTTGAAAATGGATCCAAATTGCGCTTCATCTCTTGGGTTCAACACACTTCACCATCTTCCTCTGATGTAAGACCCCAGTAGCAAACCAGGACCCACTCCCACACCCACCTTTTCTCCCTTAAAATATCCAAACGCTTTGCCGTCTTCCATGCCTCCCTCCTTCACTCTAAACAACGCAACAACATCCAAATACAACCACACTCCACTTTCCTCTAACCCAAACCATGTTTCTGGTATTCTTGCTCCTATTTTTGAATCCTCTGCCCTGTGCCTTTGCTCTAAACCAGGAAGGTCTGTACCTGTTGCAGGTCAAGCAAAGCCTTTCCGACCCAACCAACGCCCTCTCCTCCTGGAACCGCCGAGACGACACCCCTTGCAATTGGCACGGTATTTCTTGCCACTCCCCCACTGCCCGTGTTCAGTCTGTCGACCTTTCTGATTTCCAGCTCGTTGGGCCTTTCCCGCTTTTCCTCTGCCGTCTCCCTTTTCTTCGCTCCATCTCTCTCGCTAATAATTCCATCAACTCTTCCCTACCCCTTGATCTTTCCACCTGTCAAAATCTAACCACCCTCGATCTCTCCCAGAATCTCCTTGTTGGCTCTCTCCCTCCCTCCCTCCCCATTATTCCCACCCTCGAAAATCTAATCCTTTACGGGAACAACTTCTCTGGCGAAATTCCCCCGACTTTCGGACAATTCCAACGGCTCCGGTGTCTCAACTTAGCGGGAAATCTCCTCGACGCCACCATTCCTGCTATTTTGGGTAATATTTCCACTCTCAAAGAACTGGATCTCGCTTATAACCCTTTTTCTCCGTCTCATATACCGAGCGAACTAGGTAACTTAACGAACCTTGAGCAGCTTTTTCTTGCCGGCTGTAACCTGGTCGGCCATATTCCGTCGAGTTTCGGTCGGTTGGTTAGCCTCCGAAACCTTGATTTGTCCCTTAACCAGCTCTCTGGATCCATCCCTAGTTCAATTTCCCAGTTGAAAAGCATTGAGCAAATTGAGTTATATAACAACTCTCTATCAGGCGAGTTGCCGTTAAATATGGGGAATTTAACTACGTTGAAGCGATTCGACGCGGCTATGAACGAGTTAACTGGGACAATTCCAACCGGTTTATGCGGGTTACAGCTTGAGTCATTGAATCTTTATAATAACCGGCTTGAAGGGACTTTACCAGAGAGCATAACTGTGTCGAAAAAGTTGCAAGAGCTGAAACTGTTCAACAACAAACTCAGCGGACCATTGCCGAGTCAACTTGGTGTAAACTCGCCACTACAAAGTTTGGATGTCTCTTATAATCAGTTTTCTGGCGAAATTCCAGAGAATTTGTGCTCAAAGGGGCAGTTAGGGGATATTATTCTGATTTTCAATTCATTTTCGGGCGAAATTCCGGAAAGTCTAGGAAAATGCCAGAGCTTGGGCCGGGTTCGGTTCAAGCACAACCGTTTCTCGGGTCGGGTTCCAGACGGGTTCTGGGGGCTACCCAGAGTATTTTTACTCGAGCTTGCTGAAAATTCCTTTAGTGGGGAAATTTCAAAGTCGATTTCAAGTGCTCATAATCTGTCTATTCTGTCAATTTCCAACAACCGTTTTTCCGGGTCGTTACCTGATGAAATCGGGTCCTTGGAGACACTGGTAGAGATGTCTGCTAGTGGAAACGAGTTCACCGGTCACATTCCTCTATCATTGGTAAAACTGAAGCAGTTGGTCAGGCTTGATCTCAGTGAAAATGAGATTGATGGAAGAATCCCCGAAGGAATTAAGGAATGTATGAGTTTGAATGAGTTAAATTTGGCTAACAATAGGCTATCCGGTAGTATTCCTGGTAATATTGGTAGCTTGCCTGTACTTAATTATCTTGATCTTTCAAGTAACTCATTTTCCGGGAAAGTCCCAATTGAGTTGCAGAATTTAAAGCTGAACGTGTTTAATTTGTCGAATAATCAGCTTTCAGGAGAGCTCCCTCCCTTTTATGCCAAGGAAAATTACAAGAATAGCTTCTTGGGTAATCCTGGATTATGTGGTGACTTGGAAGGTCTTTGTCCGAAGATAAGTCGATCTAAGAACCAAACCAATATGTGGATTCTTAGATCCATTTTTGTACTGGCTGGCTTGGTTTTTGTTGTAGGGGTTGTTTGGTTCTTCGTGAAGTACCGGAGTTTCAAAAAGAACAAGAAAAGAGATACTGTAACGAAGTGGAGATCATTTCATAAGATCGGTTTTAGTGAATACGAGATTGCAGATTGCCTCAAGGAAGAGAATGTGATAGGAAGTGGAGGTTCTGGCAAAGTTTACAAAGTTGTGCTGAGCAATGGTGATGCAGTAGCTGTGAAGAAACTTAGTGGAGTTAAGAAAGAAGATTCTTTGAGTGCGGCCGATATGGAGAGAGATGAGTTTGAAACTGAAGTTGAAATGCTGGGAAAAATTAGACACAAGAATATAGTGAGACTGTGGTGTTGTTGCATTACAGGAGATGACAAACTTTTAGTTTATGAGTATATGCCGAATGGGAGCTTGGGGGATTTGTTGCATAGCAGCAAGGGGGGCTTGTTAGATTGGCCCACTAGGTATAAGATTGCTTTAGATGCAGCTGAGGGATTATCCTATTTGCATCATGATTGTGTTCCTCCAATTGTTCATCGGGATGTGAAATCAAACAATATATTGTTAGACCACGAATTCGGTGCCAGAGTTGCGGATTTTGGAGTTGCTAAGATTGTTAAAGGAGTCGGGAAAGGTGCTGAATCAATGTCTGTGATTGCAGGCTCGTGTGGTTACATTGCACCAGGTTTGTTCCTTTTTGATGCTTATTTATATTAATTCCCCCTTTTCATTTAGAATATACAATACTTGTGTTGATTGGTTAAGCTTAGACATGGATAAGTGGCTACATTGGCCTGTTAACATGAACTTAGTAATCTGTCCCGTAAGATCTATATTACCTCTTATTGTTCAATTTGTTTTCATTTGCATGCAGAGTATGCATATACCCTAAGAGTGAATGAGAAGAGTGATATCTACAGCTTTGGAGTTGTCATCTTAGAGTTGGTTACCGGTAAACCCCCTAGTGATCCGGAGTTTGGGGAGAAAGACATGGTGAAATGGGTCTGTGCTACCTACAACCAAAAGGGAGTGGATCAGGTAATTGACCCGAGACTGGACTCTACGTACAAGGAAGAAATTTGCAGGGTACTCGATATTGGTATCCTTTGCACTGATGCTCTTCCCATTAACCGCCTGTCAATGCGGAAGGTGGTCAAATTGTTGCAAGAAGCTGGTGGGGAGAACAAACTCAAGGCCAATCAGGGTGGAAACCTTTCACCGTATTACTGCTACTACGAAGAAGCCTCTGATCAAGCTAGTCTAGTCTAGTTTAGTGTAGCTTTAAGTAGTTCAAATCTTCAAGTGAATCACACTAAATTTGAACTTTCAATTTCGTCAAGCTGGTGGGTTTCCTGGGGTAGTGGGAATGGTGCAGTAACAAGAGAGGTGCCCACTTTGACAAGTGTACCAAGTAGTTAGGCCTACCTTAGAGCAGCCTTGTGTAGGGCAATTGTACAAATAGTGTGTGAAAATTTTGAAAATGATCCAAAAGGATCAAAGCATGAGTCAGAGTGGCTTTCATTTTGAATCATTCCTCTTCCCCTTGTTTTAAAATGCTTGGCAGCCATGGTTTCAAGTACAGCTCTGCTGGTTGAGTGAAAGGATAGGTTATCTGTAAGCAGATAGAAGATAGCAGTGTGGTCAAACCGCAGTTGCCGCCCTTCATAAGTGAATTGGGCCCTTTGTTATTCTCCTCCATGGCTGTGGTTGTCACAAGAAAATGATAGGATGCCTTTTAAAATTGACAGTACACGTTTCTACTGAAGGATGGACCCAACCAAGGCCTGTATCTGTGTCTTGGACTGCTTGGGGTTTGCCAAAAGTCTACTGATGGTGAGAGCGACATTGCATGGACATTTGGTTATTGTAGGTCTGCCTCATTTATTAACTTTATAAATCAATAAAGTAGCTCATTTCATTCCAACCATGGTGGTGGTGGTCAATATTTTCATATAAACAAAGACTTGTTCATATTTTTCTACATTGTTTTTTTGTAGAATATTTATTTGGTGTCTCTACATTGGATCCATAATTAATTGTTAGGCATATCCTGAGTAGGTAAATGTAGTTCAGAATTGCTACCTAATTCTCACCCTAAATTGCAGAAGATATTTATTATTATTATTTTTTTTTTGTAATCATGTTCCTATGGTTTCATTAACATGATTTGGACACCCTTAATAATTTTCATTATTTTAAATTTTTATATAATTTTTTAAAACATCTTTTGGTCATGTGAATCATTACATTAGCATAATAATAATCTAATCAATTATTAACAATCTTTCGTTAGTTAAAAAAATTTAATTGATGTATGTTTTTAGTCTCGTGTTACATTTAGTAATATGTCTTTTCTAACGGCTATATATATATTTTTATTTTGGTAAGTTTGAAAAAAAATATTGGATAAAAAAATTAATCCCGTTTAATTTAAAATAGATCAAGTTCAAATCTTGAATTGTAAGTTTGCAATGTATATTTTATTATTTAATTTATAACACAAAAAGGTTAAATCTATAGTAATATATAATATTATAAAGCATTAAAAATTCTAAGAATATAAACATTTTTCAAAAAATTTAAAAACTAATATAGGTAAACCTAAAGTGAGATTTAACAGGTCATTTATAAATATATAAATGAGCTTAAATAAAAATTTAAGCCCGAATTTAAACAAGTATAAAATATGTTGATATCACTTAAGCCACCTCAAACCACCTCAAACTCTCACTCAACCTACCCAGTAACATATACCTAAAGGCGTTCATAGGCTATCTACCACAACCCTTCGAAACAGTTTACTTGAAACAACTTTTAAGAGGATAAAAGATTAAAAATACTCTTTGTTTAATATATATATATATATATTTTTTTAGTTTATGTTCGACGTTTGTGACTACTCTTTTCAATAAGCAAATATTCTCATTGGCAACGCAATATCCGTTTTTCTTGTACGGTGGACTATTACACAAATAATCCATCATATGATTCTTTTTAGAAGTTTTCTATGAAAGAGTTTAAATTAACATTGGCTTAGTGAAATCCAGGTTCAAGAATGGTGAAATAGGAACCTGCAATGAAATATTCCTTTCAATACTCTGCATAGTCCATCTTAAATTAGCCTCCACAAATGCATTTCTGGGTAGCCCCGCATCCACATCCATTTATCTATTTAAGAAGCATCAAAGAGATATGCAACGCCCATGCTACACAAATTGAATTCAAATTCATGAAACTCAGATTTGTAGAATGGAAAAAGTGAAAGAAATAAAAACGAAAAGAAGCTTGATGTGAAAGAAAAATAGAAATCAATTAATAGCAGGAACACGTACACCAACCAAGCATAAGTGGAGGGCACAAAATTGAGTTTCAGAAGGTTCAACAACCAATAGAAGAAGAAAGCTTGACCCTACCTGGTTTTAAGCAAACTTTGCTTGAAATAGAGTTCCCAATATGGTATAAAATTTGCTAAAGGGGTAGCCCAGAAAGGTCCCAAACCTTGCTGCTGGGCTGAAACACATCATACATCTGGCACAGATAAGAGACAGGTCGAGTAGTAACATCCGGGTATCACTGGTCATAATTATTAAAAGATGCTGTTGCATTTTAACTATGATATGAATATTGGATGTTAATATATGTTTGACATGGTAATGTTCAATCCTTTTAAAAGGTTCTGTATACGTTTGAAAGATTATATCTTATATCTATATAAACCTGAATATAAGTTCGTTCAAACAAGAATACACAAGTAATTAAAGAGTAAGCACATGGTTGGACTAGACTCCATTACCTATAGCATATAGATCATTTATGGGAGAGAATGCTACCATTTGAACTAACTGTTAGTAAAATAGGGTGATAAAACCCTGATCAAGAACAACGCCGGACTTGTTAAAGATCCGACCTCTCATAGTGCTTAAACAGGTGAACCGTAGTAAACAATTAGACTTGACCAATGACTGATGACATAGAAGCATTCTTCAGTCATCATGCCTTACTCAATTTACCTGTATTCACTAAACAAAATTCAGTGCAGGAACTGGCATAATTAAATAACAAGATCAAGTGAAGATTGCAAAAGACAACATTTCAATCCAAGCCCACAATTTTGCAGCAAACAGGCTAAGCAACAATGACTACAAGTTCAATTATATCCTTATATTGGCATTCGCTATAGAAAAATGGACAATTTCCATACCCAATTGCCAAACTTCGTTAGTATATATAATCGATCCAAAACTTACCCTGCTAATTGTTATTGTTCTTCTTCTTTCTGAAAACATAAACATCGGTCTCCTCATAAGCATAATCAGGGTGCAAATCCTGATGAGGAACCTTTTCGATCACGAAAACCTTTTCACACGTTTCCCAAAACAGCTTATCAGCTTCCGGTGACCTCAGCTGGTACCCTAACAGAATCACCCCATCGTCGGAAACTAACGCCTCCATAGCCCCAACTAAATGACCCACCGATTCCTCGATGTAGACTACATCTGCCGCAATCACCACATCGAACGGAGGATTAACGCCCCTGATCTGATCCTTGTTGTTCCAATAAAGAATCGAGGTCTTCATGTTCTTACCCAGAACGGGTTTATTACGTTTGAGGTTATGCTTGAGCGCAGGCATAACAGGGGATATATCGGTGAGGATGATGTCTTGGAGACCCAATAGGTGGAAAGCCATTCCAGCAGCTCCACAACCAGTTCCCAATTCGATGGCGCGACGACGGCGGGTGTGAAAATCAAGGAGGTCGTAATAAGGGTTATCGGTGGTGGTGGTGGGCGAAGATGGTGCCCAGCGCTCTACGAATTTGGCTAGAACCAAAGAACAAGGCCAGACGGAGGTACCAACGTGGAAGGAGCCATTGTCTTGTTGGATAGAGAGTTGGGAACCGCGCACTTGAAGTTGTATCACCGGTGAGTCCGTGAATTTCATATTTGCTTCGATCTCTGCGTCAATTCAGTGAGTCTGAAAGGTATAATTTGGGTGTTTGAATATGATAGGGCTGGGTGGCGGTTTAAGCTTCATTAATTGTGTTAGGTTTGTGACCCAATCCAATAGGATTGATGTTGGGCTCAATCTCCTATTCGAAGAGAAACAATATGATTTCCAGCAATGGCTACTTTTTCAATGGTCTTTAGGGGGGTGATTGAAAAAGTGTAAAAGTGTTTTGCTTTTGAGCTAACAACCTTCTTTATATCTTTTTTTTCTTGGCTTTTACCTAAATCAAAATGAACACCCATTTTCAATTTCCTATCATATCATGTAGTATGTCATTACCAGAATCAACTCCTTTTCTTTTTACCTGCCTTTTTTCTCCCCTTTAAACTTGCTCATAAAACGAGAAATCATCATCTTAATGCATTTGTATTTCTTTACTAGGGTTTTTTATGAAAATAGGACAGAAAAAAAAAAAAAAGGACAGAAATGGGATGTGATCCCAATTATTTACGAAAATAGGGTGGCCAGGGTGGTCACGCCACTCCCATAGGCGGCACCACCCTGGTGTCGGCACTTTCACTGCAGCAACAACAACAAAAACTCGCAGAGCGAAACAAAGCAAGTGTGAGGCATGCATGCAAACAGTGGAAAGTGAAAAATGGAATGGCAGAGGCGGCATTAGACTGGAAAATGCACTGCCAGAGGCGGCACCAGGGTGAAGAATGGCCTCCCATAGGCGGCACCAGGGTGAACAATGCCCTCCCATAGGCGGCACCTGCATGCCCGTTTGTCACCTTCTGCTGCTGGGGACCTTAAATGGTCCCTTCCCTCCCTCGTCCCCCAACCCCCCCACAAGGAGTAGCAGAAACAAGCAGAAGGAGCACGTCGGAAGAAGAAAGAAAGAAGGAAGAAAGAAAAGAAGGAAGGAAGAAATAAAGAAAGAAGGAAGGAAGAAGAAAGAAAGAAGGAAGAAAGAAGAAGAAAAGAAGGAAGAAGGGAAAAAAATTAGGAGAAAATTAGGTATAATTTTTTTAAAATAATGTTTGTGTTGTTGATTTTTTATTTTTATTAAATTATTTTATTATATGTTAATTTTTATTTTATGACATATTTGTTGTTAGTAGTTTATAATGTAAGTAGTTTAAGTAGTTTAAGTAGTTTATAATAATTTTATTATATGTTAATTGTTATTTTATGACTTATTTGTTGTTAGTAGTTTATAATGTAAGTAGTTTAAGTAGTTTAAGTAGTTTATAATAATTTTATTATATGTTAATTTTTATTTTATGACTTAGTTTATAACTAACATTAGTAGTTTAAGTAGTAGTTAGTTAGTAAGTTAGTTAAATACTATTATGATTGGTAGGTAGTTAGAATAGAAACCCTAAAAAAATATTTAATTATGTTAGTTAGTTAATAAATTATGTTAGTGTGTATTAATATGTTAGTTTTTAACTCTAACATGATTTTAGTTAGTATATTGTTATAAGTTATTATCATTGTTTGTAAAAAAACTCTAATTAATATTTGACTTAATATTATGATGTTTGTATAAATAATAAAATATTATATTTATTATGCGTCGTTTACATGATGTTCTTATTATATTATTAGTACTGGCATGTTATTTTTTACTAATTGAATATAGATTTATTATTTTTTATGTAGGTAAAAAATTGATTTGAGACGGAAATGGCTTCATTGATTAGTAAAGTTCCTCACATATGCAACGCTGCTAATAATATGGTAATGTATTGTTATTTATTAATCACAGTTATATTAACAAAATAGCTACATAATAAATTATGTTATTATACATAAGTAGTAATCTTTTTATGATTTAACACCGCGGGGACTCGTGCATAGTATTACGGGGCCGGGTGAATGGCGTAAGAAATCCCCCGGATGAACGACTGATGCCATATATAGAGCAAAAAGCGGATTCGGTCAAGAAAGACTGATCCGGACGTTTGACTTGCGGTATGATTTAATATCCGCACTAGTCGGCGTTGGCGCCGAGACCCACACTTTTCATTTTCCGTGTGGAGAGTGCACATCACTCTGAGGATGTTGCATGCGGCTTGGGCTCCCAATTGACGGAGTCCGTTACGGGCGTCGGTCGCGATAGGCGACCCGTTTACCTGCCGTCGAGCCTACTAGGGCACTCGTGCGGCAATAATGGAAAATATTTTACAGAATTAAGATTTACATGGCTGAGAGCGAGGTACGAACATATATCAGCTGATGCCACTGAAGGCGACTTGATGTGCGCTAGTCGAGCGTACATTATGCACATCATGAGGGTATACCGATGCCCAATGCAAACAATAATAGGGTTCATATTCGATGACCTACCCCTATTGGTGATTTAAGCAATGCTCGCTCGATAGTTGGGGCTCGCAGTTCTTACGTGGTTGTACCATGAGCTTTGTCGGACGACAGACCCAACGACCGGAGACATAGGCGGATGCCTTACACTATTGCAGTCCTGGGCTCTATATTGGATGCCATTCTTGGCATCAGTTACCCACCAACCATACGTATATCCGTTAGTGAACAGGTGATAAAATATAACTTGTTTTTAATTGAAATTTCTTTATATTGATACTATTTGACTTAATTTTTTTTTTGTAAGTGGAGTAATTATCCGAGTATCGGGAGGTCGTACACTGTCCCGATATACCGGCTTATGATTGAACAATATGCGGGGGAAGGGGTAAGCGATTCCAATATTAGTTACGTAGTATTTTGTATATCTTACGCACACTGTGTTTAATTTTAACAATGTTATTAATCGTGCAGTTTATATGGATGCCATACCGTAGACCAGAATTGCAAAATGCGTTATACCCCCGTCCTCCTATATCCACTCGTATATGTGGTGCACAAACCCACCAATTGTCTGTTTCCATGTAGTAGCGTGGTATCACGGGGACCGAGTGCTGCGGCAATTTGGTTGCGTCCAATACATCCCAGAACCGCTGTGCCAGGTGTGATACTCGATATGAATCGTAATCCCCGTACAATTGTTCCATTGCCATCTATTTAGCTATCCACGCCTTTCGATATGATACTCGATACTGGAATCGTGCTTGTATTTCAGCAATTAGTACCGAAACTTTAATAGTCGACATGTCCTTCACCATTGGCATGATACATGTACATATAGTTTTGGAATCAAGTTTTCGATGATCTTCTGTCATACGTGTCGATCTGCATGTGTCAGGCCCAACCAATTTTCTTATCTCCCACATCTGCGATTTTTGAATGAATGCAGCTCGTATCCGCCAATTGCAGCCTTCCGCTGCCTTCCAACACTCCGCAATATATACTGTCGATTTAGACTTTGCGACTTTGTAATCCACTGATATATCCATGCTATACCGTTTAATAGCAAATACGCATTCTTCTTTACTTCTAAATCTCTGGCCTACGAATAACTCCTTATGATCGGAATTTACGGCGACCTGGTGAACATGACATATTTCAGGGTACTCCGAAAACTCAGTTACACGCGCTGCGTCGGGGTCTATGAGCGGCATGTGTGGCCTAGGATTATTGTGTATCGTAATACATCGCATCTGGTTCCCGACAGAAGACGCACTACTATTCCCATCGTCATTCACGTCTTCATCGTCAATATCATCAGGTATATCGTCCATATCGGGATCACAGTCAATATCGACCTCTTCCTCACAATGATCACAACTATCGTGTCCATCATCACCAACGACATCAATATCGGGTGTAATATTAAGATCGATATCGATCCCATGTATAGTCGAGTCGGCATCAACATACGATATTGGAGGCACTATGCACGGTTCTTCAGCCCCATGTTCTTCACCATATGCATTGATGTCTACATTTTGCACAATACCGACTAACTCAGCAAATAAGTGAATCGATGCATTTTTGTTACTCCCATTCCCACAGTAAAGAGCGATCATTGTCTCCACGTCTTCGTCGTCTACAAGTTCCATTTCTGTGAATTTGATCGGATCTGCTGAAACTGGAAACTTGTAGAAAATTCTCGAAATCGATCTCCCACAACGTCTAACAATTTTTGCGTTAATCCTTCCCTTCAAATCATCCAACGAGACATTTCTATTAAATCTCATTGCTATTTGTTGCCGACATTCAAATATGCATCCAACGGTTGTTGTCAAGATGATTCCATCGAAATAAACGCATACGAAAAACTGATCATCCATCTTCAATGGTCAATCTGTTAAAAAATAAATAAAATTTCTCAAACAAAATTTAAAACATAACATTCACAATAAAAAATTAATTAATATAAACAAATAACTTACTAACAAATCAAAATCAACAAACAAAATAGAATAGCTTTAAAACAAAACTAAAAAATTTAAAAATAACAAAAATAATAATTAGGTTTTTTACTATACTAACAATATTAATAATACTAACTAAAATATACTAACTAAAATATTAACTTTTTAGAGTAATACTAAAGTATTAATGTACTAACAAACAATATATTATTTTAAGATTCTAAGGGTATTAAAGTAATGTTTATTAGTATACTAACACATTAATATACATACTAACTAACAATATATTATTTTAGGGTTTTTAACTAACATATTAATATACTAACACATTAATATACATACTAACTAACATTAATATACTAACACTTTTTCTCAAATTCGATTACTTTTAAAAAATATACTATTTTCGTATCTTATTATTTTTTATTTTTTATTTTAATACATAATGTTTTCTATATTATTTTAATGTTTTTATACTAACAATAATTATAATATATTATCAACAATAATAATATAATACTAATTAAAATAACATTTACCATTTTTACTAACAACAATATTACACTAGCAATAATAATAACTATTCTATATACTATCTAAATTAATCATTAAGGATTAACTAATAACAATATACTAAATAAAATAATGTTAGTGTTAAAAACTAACATATTAATATATACTAACATACTAACTAAGTTAACATAACTATTTTTTTAGGGTTTTAAGGTTTAACCTACTAATCCTAAGTAAGTAACAATACTTATTAATAGTTTACTACAACAAATAACTAATAAAATAAAATTTAATATCTAATATAATAATATACTAACAACAAAGAACACAAACATTATTTCAAGAAAAATATACCTAATTTTCCAAATGTTTTTTCCCCTGATTTCTTCCTTCTTTCTTTCTTCTTCCTCTTTCTTTTTCCGGCCTTCTTCTTCTTCTTCTGCAGCAAGAACCTTTCCAGGACGAGGGGAGCTATTTAACGTGGGCTAGTGCCGCCTCTGCCAAGCCATTGACCTGGCTTGGTGCCGCCTTTGGCAGTACATTGTCCAGGTGGTGCCGCCTATTGCAGACCATTATTCTGCTTTTTCTTTTGTAATCGCTTTACTTAATCGCTTGTTTTTGTTTCTTTGCGAGTTTTGCTTTTGTTGTTTCTTTGCGAGTCTTGACACCGGGTGGTGTCGCCTATGGGAGTGGCGTGACCACCCTGGCCACCCTATTTTAGTAAATAATTGGGATCACATCCCATTTCTGTCCTTTTTTTTTCTGTCCTATTTTCATAAAAAACCCTCTTTACTGCAAAATATGAGCAAGTAATGAGCAAATGCTTATTTTGGTTTTATAAAAATCCTTCATTTTTATACTTTTATTCCATTTTACCCTTACTCCTTTATTTGAACTAAATTCGCTCTTACTATTTTATCTTATATGTTGTCGTAGCAAATAATTCAAAAATTATTAAAAATTAAAAGAAAGCTAAAAAATTATAAATGATAATTATAGTTTCAAAAACTAAGAAAATAGATATTAAAAATTAAAGTATTGAAAACATAAAGGATGACAAGGTTTGAACCTGTGCCATTTAAGCACCTGACTCGAGCTCAAACTACTATTTCAAGCAAATCTTGGCAAAATTAAATAATTTGGGATATATTTTTAGAAATTTTAACTTTTTTTTTAAAAAAAAATGATTTTTTTTTTGTAATTTTTATTTATGATTTTTTTTAAAAAAATATTTACTGATATAGTATATAAGACAATAGTGCCATGTCAACAATGAAAAGTTGAGGGTCAATTTGATCCAAGAGTAGGGGCGAAATTGAATAAAAATGTAAAGATCAAGGGTTAAATTTGCTATTATTCCTTATACATAAAACACTAAAATAAGTAATTAGTAGTACTCATTCATCTAATGTACAAAGATTAATTAACTCATCTTTTCAATAATATAAAAGGATTAATTTACTCACATTTTCAATAAATGAGACCAAAATGGTTGTGGAAGTTTTAGCTATAAATGGCATAAAACAAAAGATGAATATAAGTTTAAGTTGGTTAGCCTAGAGTCATTAGGGCCACAACTCTTTAACTTTCTCTAAACCTAGTATAATTAATGAATTAATTTAGAGGTTTTTTGGGGTAGAAGAAAGTATATGTTTAGCCATTGACTTATTACTGAAGTTATGAAGAAAAAAAGATAATGAGTCAGCTCTATTATGAACCTTCATACTTTTTCTTTTAATGGAAATGCAAAAGTTGTTATTGAGAATTGAGTGAAACTTTCATCAACTCATCTCTCTTTTGGGGATGAGGTCAATCATTCAAGGACCTACCCTTTCTCTATCCCAAACCAACTTCGTAAAACCATCGTTTCCCTACCTACCTACCTACCTATACACTTGTTCAATGCTTGACACAAACCATTCCAAATGGAAACTAATATCTTACCTTTGCTTCTCTTGCTTCAATTTGTTCTATCCAACCCTTTCTTTAACAATCGATTGTGAATTTCTATCAAATAAAGAAAGCAAAATTAAAAGACGTATAATTAATGCGTGCATTATTACTTTTACATTCTTTCACATAATTAATTTTGAAGTTCATTAATCTAATAAGTTCAATTAACTCAATATGAGTTCGTTAACTTATCATGAGTTATTAAATTCAAATAATTAATTTATAAGTTGATGATGTTTCAAATTCATAGTTTGTGGAATTGATATATTTAATTCAACTCATTAAAGATTATTTTCATTTAATATAATATAATTAATAGATTTTTTTTCATGTGAAATTTCAACATTTTATTAAAACAATATTTTAATTAAGATTATATTTTACTTAATAAATTATAATCAATAGGCTTGCTTATATGAAACAATTATAATTTATAGAAAACTAATTTAATAATTATTGTTATAAGTGAAAAGTATTACAAGAAAATATAAAAAATTAATTTTATTAAAAATTTGATTATTATAATAAAATGGTGTTGCTCTACAAATATGTAAAAATGGAATATGTGGTACAACTTGAGAATGTAAGCAATAGAGGTCAAAATAATATGGGGCCACAATACTATATATTATCAAGTATCAATATCCTGTTAGAGTCAAATAAGCCACAAAGTTAAACTCTTATCCATTGCCCACTTGTTTTCCATGTCTGGCTGACCCCATTCTATTGTGATCATCGGGAGAAAAAAAGCAGACAAAAGCACGAGGAATGGTGCACGCTTGATGACAATTTTATTCTTCTCCCTTATATATGAATATGACTCTGTCCCTAGCTCAAGTTTTGGGACATTGGGTTTTTTCTGCTGCCATCTACCCTTGTTTATCTTATTGCTTCAATATTTAGTGACACTTTAAATCAACATTTGAGTTTGAATCTCTTGATTTATGATTTGTAAACGTATCATTTTCTGTTTTCCATAAAATCCATAATATGCTCTCAAAGATATAATTTTAAATATAAATTACAATTACTGCTTTTAATTAATGCCCTTCTTTCCATTTGTTTTTGCATGTTATAGTGGTAATCTTGACGAGGGAAAAGCTATAATACACTGTACACATGCATGGTTTGATGAGGGGAAAAGCTACATTATATTATTTCCAATTAACAGTTCATAGCTTGTTGTTTGTATTAGGTAGAATAATGAAAGCTTTTATTTTATGGATACGTAATTACTTTTATAAAATCTAGTATGACAGGACAACAACAACCATAGAGATGAAACAATTAATGCAATAATGGAGCTCCAAAGGTTTTTTTTTTTTTTTTTGCTTTGCTTTGCTTTCCCCCCACTACTTCATATCCCCTTTTATCAAAGTTAAAAAAAAAAAAAAAAAAAAGGCATAATTTTTAAAAGGGATTGTTGGGCTCTCAAAGGTTGAAGAGAATATGCATGAATCTCATTATCCTTAATCTCTTGAATAATTCCCCTAAGAGCACTGTTAACCTCTGCAACTTTTCTTCTTTGCAAAGTCATTATGTCGTCTCTCCCTTTTCATCTTTAACTCCACTTTTATTATCCATCACCCAAGCTTTCCATAACGAGAAATAGGTAAATTTCTGCTCATTTTTCATATCCATCCATTGATTGAAGATGGGTGACAGATGGCCTGCTGTACTCCCACACCCAAAAAATCCCTTGTTTGTCCTCCCCCACTTTCTTCATTCTGCAAGTACCGGCGTTTTCCAGGGTACATTTGCAATTGATTCAACGTGGAAATATCGTTTGCCGAATTTTCCATGTCACATCCTAGGGTAGTCGTTTGTGTGTTTGGCACATACAGATCACTGTACTTGCTCCCATCTTGAACTTGACTGTTGCTACACTTGGTCCCGAAGCTTCCTAGGAATGAAGTGTCAGTTGAAGTGGCACCAATTTGGGCAGCTTTTTGTAATAAAGCTGTGGCAGACATACTGAAAGATGGGGTTTGCTGAGACTGGTGTTGGGTGCTCAATAATGAAGGAATACTCACAAGTTGAGTTCCATTTTCCTTGACATTATTGTTCAAAGGAAGTGAAGTGCTGGTTAGCTGATCTTCAGCATTACCGGATGAGACCTTGTTGCCAAACACCCAGTTTAACTGATAATCTGATGCCGGAGGATTCGATGTCGAAACCAAGGGATCGCTGTACATGGATCCCGAATTCAAAGAACCAAATTGTTGAATCTCTTGGAGACTTTTGCCAATTGAATCATGGCCCTGAGGTGCTTGGCCCATCCACAAGGAAAAACCACGTCTAGTTTGATCTATGGTTTCATCATTGCTTGAAATTGTTTTGAATATAGAGGGAAAATGTTGTGGCATCCCAGTATCTAGTGGATTCCCCATAAGTTGGTAACTGAAATTAACTCTAGCTGTTTCCTCAGCCAAAGCATCACAGAAAGCCCTATGCGTGATGAAGCTATCTCTTCTGCTCAACGAAAAATTTCATACAGTCCATGCATCAATTAATAAGTAAATACGAAATGACAATATGTTCTTTGTCTTTACTCCACTTTTTATTATTTCAACTCCTAGCTATAGTTGAAGAGAGGGTCAGAGGGCGGTGTTTGTTTAGCCTATCACTCGGTCAAAAACTATGAGAACCACAAAGATGAATTAGGTATAGTAAAGGATTACCTTGAAAATAGAGTACCACAATCGCATTTGTACTCCCTGGTGCCGCAGGTCTTTGAGTGAGCTTTCCAATCTGACTGCACAGCGTATCTCTTTGAACACTTCTCACACTTCCACTTCTTCTCCCCATGCTTCCGATAAAAGTGTTTCTTTATGCCAGTCAGGTCCCCGAGAGCCCTGGAAGGATGGTGATGGACGCAGGTCTTTTCAGGGCACACATACACCCGCTTTCTCACTTCCTTTGTAGTCCTTTGCTTCAACTTCCATGGAAGGTTATGGCCTCGCCTATGGAGTTGAAGGTTTTGGTCTCTTTGGAAACCCTTGCCGCATATTTCACACAAAAACCTGTTGGTTGCCATCAGAGTCTTTGGGGACAAAGCTATCACTTCAGCTTCAGGATCTGGTACAGTAGTTAGCTTGATTAATTACTTTGATTATGTAACATAAATACACCCATGAGACCACGAAGAAAGAGGAAACTATATATACTTGCCTGGTGTTCCTGGTAGGTTTCTCTTCCTCTTTGCAACAGGAGGGTTATTGGATCCAGGTACAGGATTCTGCATAAAACCATTTGAAACCGGTTCTTCTGCCATCGTCTCTAGCATCTATGTTGTTAAAGCTTATAGAACAACAAAAAAAAAAACCCAGAAAAGTTAACCAAAAAATGGAGCGTTTATATTAATGTGGTGATTAAGAGAAAACTCATGAAGAGACAGCTCCGTGTTTGGTTATGGTTTCTCAACCCTAACAACATAAACTGATATATGCAAAGGAATGGATCTCCTCTCTCTTTCTCTCTCAAATATGCACTAATTTAATTATAATTACTCACTTTTGGGTGGAATATAATACTAATATATAACATATTATTTTTTAATGAGAGGCGGTGAAAAGTTAAAGTTGGGAGGTAAGGAAGGAGGTTTGAAGAAAGAGAGAGAGAGAGAAGCCCAAAGGTGCATAATGACACATATGATGAGGTCCGTAGAAAGCTAATCTCCATGCTTTTTCCATTTGGAATGATTATCTCATAATTTGTATGCTTTTTCGTTTTACCATTTTTCTATTCTCTGCTGCCTTCCAACCTGCAATTTTTTATTTCTATTTCCCTATATGTAAAATAAATCAAAGGTACTACTATTTATGCAGTTCCAAATCTTCTGAAAAACCAAGCTTGAGCAAATGTTTGAGAACCAATCCTTTGTCTGTAAGCACCACTCAATTATATTTTACTATCAATTGTAATTAGAGCCATATAAATCATATAAGAATTAGTAGTAACACTATCATAATAGCCTCCTATATTAACATTCGAATTGTATTTTATTTTTTTATTCAAAAAAATGAGTAAATTAATCTTTGTATATTATATCAAAGACCAAACAAATCATCTATTTCGACTGTTAAAAATTAGTTCTTGTATATCAGCATGAAGTAAACATGACACGCAATGTGTTACTTTCTGGTTATCCCGCCAATCATTCTAGTTTTTTACCTAGTGATATGAGATGGGTATTTAACTAGTACTTTGTGTTGCTTTGTCTTGAATTAGTTAAAAGCTTTTCCTTTAAAGTTAATAAGAAAAGCATAGTGAAAAGGTTTCTGATTTATAATGAAATTCTAAAACAAAAAGCGAGGTGGTTCGGTATACAATGGTCCACTTATGATCACCGACTTATTTAAGCAATTTTCCATTAAACAATAATAAAATTATATATGTGCTGTTTCCGTCAAAAAGATGAATTTAACAAGAGACCCTAAATGAAATGACTTGCAAAAAGAGATGCCAAACTTGTCATCAACCCTTCATTTTTTTGTTCCTCATTTTCCACGAAAACTAAAACTCTTTTTTTTTTCAGTCCTTGGATTTAGCTAAAATTGGGGCCATTTGCCCATGTTTTAGTCTTACTCAAATAATTCATCATTGGTTTTAACTTGAATGGTAACTTTATATTATACACTTTTTAGCTTACATGTAGCTTTGCTTTTCATTTGATGGTTTCTTTTGGTTCAAGTTTCAGGCCATCCATCCAATGGGTGGTATAGGATTTTGGGACTTTGGATGTACTGCATGCACTTTATTTAGTATGAAGAAAGTATTTTCTTGTATACCATATTTAAAATCCAACCTACCTGTCTAATCATCTACTCTTACATTATTTTCAGATATTGTCTTTTCCACCCAAAATTAGAAATAGAGAATTTTAATTTTGCATCCCCATAGTTTGATCCAATCCAAACTCAATTCTTCATTTTGCTCCATATTTAAAATAGCATATTAAACCTAATAAATGGCCTCCCCTTTGGAAATATATATGTGTTGCAACGCTTTTATTTAACCCCACAAATTTTTTCTGAAGCTTCTGATTAATTTTTAAAGGATGAAATTGAAATTTTGGGATGGGAATGAGTAGTAGATAATAATAAGAAAGAGAAAAACTGCAGTATTATAAAATGAAGAAGAGGGACAGAGAGCAGTGAATATTTGGAAGGGAGAGCAGTGGTCAACTTGTGGGCTGACTTTTTCTTTTTATCATAATTATGTAATCATGTTATGTGATAGCATCCTGTCTTTATTTAGTATAAAAGTTTTGGAGTTTAGCTGTTGAACCGTGGCGGCACCAGAATATTCTCTCCTTCCCCAACACCCCCTATCCTTCTTAAAATAAACCTAATGCTTCAACTTTCAAGGTTTCATCCATTCATAGATTCCTATTCAAACATCTCTTGGTTTGTGTTTACAAAATAAAGAAGAAAATAAAACCAGACAATTTTATGTTAATTAATTACATTTGTGTGTTAGAAAACCATATATAGACAGGGTTCTTGAAATGTTTGGGGAAGACCAAAATGTTGTAACCAAGGCCAAGCTGGGCATGTTTTTTTTTCTTCCTTCTTCTTTTTTAAACTTTGAAAATCAAGGTCATGACATTAATTCAAGCAATCATCCCTATGCTTCCCCTAATTCGAGGCATGCATATGACTCTTTATAACCACTTGCATTCTTCTTCTTTTTCATTTGCATCCTCTTCAATTTTTATTTTTATTTTGCATCATGGTGCACAATTTTAGAACATTCAACATATCATATTTGACGCTAAAAATATCATTAAGGCTCTTGTATTAAGACTTAAATTGCATTTTATCTTTTCAACCGGTAACTAATTTATTGTACAATTAAAAACTGACCAGTCTGACAGAATAATCAGCAAGTGATACGTGACATGTACATAGACTAGTTTTAAACAACAGAAATTGATGAAATTTTTAACAGAACGACAAATTTGCTTTTTGATCCCCAATTTTTAAGTAGAATGTACAAAATGCAATATAACTCTTAATACGAGAGATTTCATAATACTATTACCCAGATCTGATTTGTGATTTTAGGAAGAAATTTATGGAGGGTAATTAACTTTAGAAAATAAATAAAAATATGATACACTTGGCAGATTGGATCTACGAATCCATTACAGAATTCCACATGCTTTGGCTTATAAAAAGTTGGAGAATATATGCCTTTTTTTCCCCCAAACACAGTTTTCTTTTTTTATCATTTATTTATTTATTTTTTCTTCTTTCTCTTTATATATATGTGTGTGTATATATATAAAATTTGCACAACCTAGATGGTCTCCTTACATTTAATCTAACCTCTTTATAACACAAATATCTGAATATTCTTGGATGCTTAGTGGCTGCTACTTTATGTTATCATAATTTGAAACAGCTAGAATAATCTCCAATACAAGTCCTTTTTATAAAATTTTAATTAAAAATTATATACTCCAATGACATCAATAATCAAATTAAGATGATTTATTTTAATTTATTCTTTTTTAATAAAAAATTTATTATTATTTAACAAATATATACCATTACAAATTTATATATGAATGAAATTTAAAAAGAAAAAGGAGAATTATATTTAATAACTAGTTTTATCGCACAAGTAGATTGTGTCTATAAATTTTTAAAATATAATATATTTATAATATTAATGATTTAGAATCTTAATATAGATGATATATGATATATATTTTTTACCCATTAATAATTAAATATCATTAAATCATTTTTAAAATACATTATTACTATTAAAAACATTTACACTTCATATAAAATTTTAAATTTGTTTTTTATAAAAAAAATTATTTCATTGACTGTTTTAGGATTTAGGATTTTTTTTTTAAAAGTTTTAAATATTTTATAAAGTATTTAATTAACTAATTAAATAATATTTATTTTTGACAATTTTATATTCTCTTTCCTTATTAAATTTTTTAGCAGTATTTTAAAAAAATTAAAATTTTTGTATAATTTAATGATATATTTATAATAGTTTTAAATTTTAGGGAGTTTTTTAAAGGATAAATTATTTTAAATTATTTTTATTTAAAATTTTAATGATATATCTACAATTTGATTTTATTAAAAAAATAAATTTAATGGATAATTAAAAACTAAAATAAAAAAATAAGAGAACGTCACTTATTGTACAATTTAATTTTAATTTTTTGTTCACATTAGTCTTTAAATTTGTCAACTTTTTTCAATTTGGATTTATATGATGATGTGATATTCTAATATAAGAAGGTTATCACATCATCACATGAACTCAATTTAAAAAAAAAAAAATCAAATTCAAAGATTAACGTGGACTAAAAAAATTTAATGATCAAATTGAAGAAAATGTAAAATTTAGAGACTAAATTTTGCATTATCCCAAACTAAAACAAAAGAGGAAAGTGTATTGTACCAAATGCACTACATTGCAGCAACCTCAATATTTCGAAGCAAGCATGCTGCAACTACTGCCATATAGCCCGAATTTAGAATTTGGGTCATTGTTGTGCTTAGGAATTTTTTAGATGGGTGGTGAGACTAAAAATAGTAGGGGTGAGATTGAATATTACAAATACAATAAGGTGAAAAATATATTTGGATTCAATTGTAGTTGTAGTCTCAATGTAAGATTAAAAAATAATTAATTAAATAATATTAAATTAAGTTACATATATAAAAACAAACAATTATAGTTTATATTAAATAATAAAATATATATTAAATTCTTATTGGTGTGAAAATTATATTTTTTTGGTAAACAATTAAATTTATATTTATTATTTTATCATTCATAATCTAAATATTTAGAATTAATTTTACAATAATCAAATTTATATATTTATTAAATTATTATAAAACCAAATGGTTATAACATTTGTTTATTATTTTAAAACTATCATTTGTATATTTTTTTGGTAAACAATTAAATTTATATTTATTATTTTATCATTCATAATCTAAATATTTAGAATTAATTTTACAATAATCAAATTTATATATTTATTAAATTATTATAAAACCAAATGGTTATAACATTTGTTTATTATTTTAAAACTATCATTTGTATATCATATACAAATTAAACTATCGTTCTACTTGTTAAATTTGTTGATTGAGTGTGTTTTAAGTAGAACTAAACTGCAGAATTATTTATGAAAGCATGTTATGGTGGCATGCATTAAAACAACTTCACCTTAATTTTCTAGTAACACATACATACATACATACATACATAGTTGGCATGGAATGTAGTGGTGATAAAAAGGGCCTTCCTTTAGTCCGCCATTAATAGGAAACCATATTTGAATATGGAAGACGACAAATGGCTGCTCACTCTTCTCTCATATAATGAAGACTAAAGCAAATCATAATGTTTCACCTTTTACCTAACTGGATGATATATATTATGAATTCCTTTTACTTTATAATCTATATATATTGACCAAGCCATTAACTTCCCTTCAACCATCCTTTCACTGCTGTCTCCTCTTGCTATATGTATCATGTTTTGAGGAAAAAAATATTAAATTATTGAATCAATGTTGTTGCTGAGGGTAATATATATATATATACACTTTACGAATCAAGCAGCTGTCATTTTGTTGAATGTGCCAAAATAAGATGTATATTAAACAAGGATAAATGCAGATACGAACAACAACATAAAAACAACTGCAATAATTTCTCAAAGTGCTTCTTCAATTCAATATCTATATGCAGGTTTTATATGATTAAGTGTGTAATAATTATTAATTAGGGTGAGTTGTCGACACAATATATCATTAATCTATTCTATTATTATTTTGTTTGCTTGTTGAGTGGAGCTAAGGTTTCGCTTTCTTGTTATCAACACAAAATTTTATTGGAAAAAGCAATATAGAGACCCAGAATTAAATTAAATTTTTGAACAAAGAGCACTTAAATTTTTATTCATTTAAAAAAAATAATGTATACTCATGCAATTAATGCCATATATATGAAGATCAAAGATTCTCTTTTTGGGTTTGGAAAGTAAAGCTAAAGCACACACCCCTCCACACACACACACACACACACACACACACTCTCTCTCTCTCTCGTATAAAGGACCATCATTTGTAGATAGCTATCTTCCTTTTTTATTTATGTATATTAATTAGAAGAGAATAGGTAGGGACCAACCCTCCATTTCATTTTCTTTTTAATTTAATACATGCACCATTTACATGAGCAAATAACACCTAGCTAAGACTTACTAAATAATATTGAAGAAGTGAGCATATACCAAGATTATTGAATTGATTAAACAAGGTCACCATCAACCTTGTGCACTTAAAAGTTCCACTAAGGAAATTAAAGAAGGCATGATGTGATATGGGAAGAAGATATTTATGTTGGGAAACTGTACTTGCTCTAACCCTATAAGTGGATTTTTAGATATAAGGAAGAAAGGATTTAACACAATTTCATTCAAAGTCTCTTCCTTTTACCAAAAATGAGGCCCATCTTACCACTCACTCTAACACCACCAATTGCATAAAGTGGAACAAAAGCATGCACTTATTAATATTACAAAGGTAATTTGGTGGAAAAGTGATTGATCTTTCTTATATTTTATTATGCAATATGCAGTGCAAGAATAATTAACTTCATTATTTGTGTTTCCTCCATATCTCTATTATTATAAAATTTTTACATCTAAAAAATAATCTATAATATTATGTAGAAAAATACATTTGTAAACTATTCACTCTATTTATAAAATTTAAAAACTCTACCACAGTGTACTAAATTATTTCTCTTTAATTTTTACCTTTTATGTTAATGAAATAATAATTTTTAATGATATGCATATCTAAAGTCCAAAAGAAAATGAATAATTTATTCAAAAAAATGAATAAATCAAATATTATATGTTGATTTTTTATTAAATATACTAATAGTTTTATCTATTTATTGTTATACCATTAGCATCGAAGTTTTATTACATTAAATATTAATTTTTATATGTACTTAATATTAATATTTTTCATTATTATATTAAATATTCAAAATATATAATAACACGCATACTTATCAAGATACTATTAGCATGCTTTGGTATATTGAAAAAATTATATATGTGTGAAGAAAAGTTTAAAATTTTTAAAATCACCAAACATTTGATACAATTGAATTGAGTTAGGGTTTTGGATGAATTATTGAAAATAAAAAAATTCATAAAATTTTTAACAAAAAATATTGAATGAGATAGGTAGTACTTATTATTTAATGTTGAAAATAGAGGCGAAATAAAAAAAATGTTTTTAAGGGTCGAAATTAAATTGTAATTTTTATGATAGCAAAAATACAATTTAATAGTCTATAACTTTATAATTTTAAAGGATTATCATTTTTAAGGGGCCAAAGTGTAATTTTACCTTTACTAATTTAAAATTTTTAAAATTTAAATGGCCTAAATGAAAAAATTTCGTTTTAGACGGATCGGAGCCCCTACCAATCCTCTAGATACGCCCTGATTGAAAATATTAAGACACATTTGAAAAGCCACTTGATAGTTGAATTTGGGTAACTGATGTAATTAGTAGGTTTCATTGAACTGAGTGTAATTGGAGCATTTCAATTACACTCTTTAATTCTGAGGGAGAGAATTGATAATTTGATTAAATTACACAGATAATTAAAACAATTACACTCAAATCCAACTGCCATATAACTTTCCCATCATGCTTGTACATGATTTAAGTTTTAAATGTGTGTGTAACACCCTAAAACCCGGTCCAGAAGTTTTGACCGGATTCTGGTGTCACAATGGCCACCGAAATGGCCTAAAGCAAAACAATGTTCAAATTACTAAATACGTTTCCAAGAAAAAAAATCCATTTTTCTTCTTATGCTTAACAAAATTTGATAAATCTTATTTTATGTTTTGCAAAATGTGGTTTAATAATCATTTAAACTAAATTAGACCAAACTGATATTTTCCAGGTCGGTTTGCAACCATTTCAGACTAAGCAATCTGTTACTAAAAATTTCAAAAACATCATTGCAGCAAAAGAAAAATCATATTTTTGTTGTATTTCGAAATTTGTAATAGTAACACTTAAAACTTGAGTGTTTGTTTAACGAAAGAGTCTCAAAATCAAAGTCCATGCAAAGAATCTCTAATTTTGTTCTAAACCAAAATAAAACCAAAACTTATACCACAATCCGTAAAATTTTCTTACAGTTCAAATGAAATCACTTTATCAAAACTTATGAAAGCTTATTTAAATCAAACCAAAATGCTTATTTCCGAGACCTTCGGTTAGCTGAGTCGAACCCCTATTCTTAAGGGTTACCTAAAAAGGATAAACTAAGGGAGTGAACTACATAAGCCCAATGTGAGTCTTAAACAACGTAATTACATAGAGTCAAATAGTTAACTAAAAATTTACAAGATCACCAAATCGAATCATTAACGGAAATCATATCAAATTGGCATATCATATAATTATAATACTAAACAGATAGGTGAATCGTGTTCTTGTGAAATTACTCAAACAAACACAAAAACTGAGATCATCTCATACCAGATAGTCGTATCTGAAGTATTTACTCAAAAGCAGATCATATGCAGTTCATACACACATGTACCTGTCTCAATACCAACCTATCCAGCCTCTACACACCATTTCCATATATCCCATACACACACCAATAAGGGTAACCGAGACCCTTTCCAGCCTCTACACACCACGTTGGGTCATGGTGGATCCATCCATCCAATTTACACCATGAAGAGGTCATTGCCTCGATATTGTTAAGCAGGCAGGCTGCTAACATAATTGTTGTTTTATCTCTGAAATATAATAACGCGATTTAACTGCAGAATTAAACTTCCTTCACTTTCAAAATCAAATCCCAACCCAGAATGTAAATACATACAGAATCAAGCTTATGAATATACAGAGTCAGACAAGCTCATTTTTTTTATTTCTTTGATCAATACTCGTATTAATAAATAGTCTAGATTAGCCTAATCAGATTTACCCATACTCAGATTTTAGTATTCCACATATACTCATAAATAATTATGAAAACTCTGAATTAATAATATGCACAATTTTCATTAATCACATCTAATCATTTTATTAAAACAACTTAAGCGATTAGCAAAATCATATATTACAATTGCATAAAACACTCCAACAAAAATACGCCCTTCAAGGACCATATACAAGCAATAACGATATCCTAAATACTCCAATATAATAAGATTTATATATATAAACCCACTCATATATATTATATTTATGACTCCAATCTCACGCATATATATATTTAACACCTACAGACTCACGCATCTATATTGTGTGTATATATTACTTACCTTGTAACAGCCCAATTTCAGTGAAATCGGAACAGTGGTTTCGAGACCACAAATCCGATCTGAAAATAAAGTTTATTTTTATTTTATGGTACATATTATGATAGACATGTCATGTGAAAATTTTGATACAAAAATTTTATCGATTAAGTATTTAATTACGAGAAGGACCAAATCACATAAAATGCAAAAGTTGAATTCTAGTAGCTATAAGGATTAAATAGCTATGGAATTCAAAACTTGAGATCCTTATATGGTAATTAGACCATTAAAGAAAAATATGTAGATTTTTTGTGACTCATCCATGGAAATTTAGAAAAAGGGCTAGGACTAAATTGGAATTTGAAAAATATTTAATTAATTAAAAGATGAAAAAGAAATATCATATTATTTTCTCATCTTCTTCAACCTAAAATACATGGAAACCCTAGGAGAGAGAGAAGAAAATTTCATGGCTTAATTGGGTAAGTTTCCTTGTCTCGTTTTTAGTAATTTTGATATTTTTGAAACCAGGATAGCTTAATCTATCTATTTGGGGGATTAATTTGGAAAATTATTAAGGTATGAAATTTGGGTCATGGATGAATATGCTGAAAATTAGAAATTTATGGTAGAAAATGAAAGTTTGTTGATAGATAAACAACTTTTACAAAGTGATTTTTGATGAAAACATGATTTAGGGACTAAAATGTAAAATTATGAAATTGAAGAAAATGCTAAATTTTTATGAATACATGTGCTGTAAATTTTGTAATGGGATTTTGGTTAGGCTTGGAATAGGGAGTAAATTGCACAAGTTTCATTTTCCGAGCCTAGGGACGAAATTGGAATTTATGGAAAGTTAGGGCAAAATGGTAATTTTGCCTAGGGCATAAATTGAGTCTGTACGACCCATTTTTGCCGGCCCATGTCCCAAACAACCCAAATACAAAACAACCTAAACCTACCCAAGCCCATTAACCTAACCCACTATCAGCCCAAACCTAAATCAACTAGCCCAACACCAAATAAACAGAAACAAACAAAACCTAGCCCCTAGGTCTGCCCCACTTGTGCCGCCGTTTCAGCCTTCTGACGCCGTCACTGGCAACCACCGCCAGCACTACCCCTCCCACTTGCGCTCAGTGCCACTTGCACCTGCAAACACTAAACAAGAAGAGACAGAAAGCAAGAATAAAGGCAATGTAAATAGGCTATAAAAGCCGAATCAACTTCTTTGTTAAGGGGTTCCCTCTTTTTAAAATCAATACAAAAAAAAAAAAAAGAGATTAGATCAACACAAACAGAGAGAAATCAAAAAAACGAAAAAGGAACTTTGAAGGTTAATTTTTTTTACTGTTCTTCGTTATTCAGTTTTGATTTATTTACTTTAAATTGTTTATAAACAAAAATCAAAAAGGAGAAAGGCGAAGGGACTTTACCTGAACACCGGGGCTCGACCAGAACGGGGCTGAAAGGCCCTTCCCTGCGCGACCTCGGCCACTAGATGCGCGGCGGTGCGACGAATGGTGCGAGAGACCCAATCGTCGGGCTAATAAACAAAGGGGAGAGGAAGAGTTGAGAGAAAGATAGGTTAGGGGAGGGCTGCTGCTGAGTTAAGGAAATTTTAGGGTTCTAAAATCTGATTTTTGGAGAAATAAAGAGGGTTTTATGAATATTAGACAAAACGGTGCCGTTTGGGGCAGGTGATATTGCGCAGATCCCTAAAAAGGGATATTTGCGCAAATGGTCCCCTTTCTTCGCAGCCCCATTCGATTAAGCCCTATTTCGCGTCTTTTTTTGTTCTTTTAAATTTGGCCCTCAGGTATCATTTTGTTTTCGATTGGGTCCCTAAAGCTGCCAACTGGATATGCGCATGGGGAATCTAAGGGTTATTGACCATTTTAGTCCCTCTTGGTTGTTTTCGCATGCGATTTAATCCTCCCCTCTTTTATTTATTTCAAATTTACCTCAATACTCTGTTTTTAATCCAATTTTCGTCCCTTTGGCTATTTTCAGTTATTTATTATTAAATTAGTTTTTTATTTTATTTAGTATTATATTTAATACTATATTATTATTCCCATGTCTATTATTATTATTATTTTTAGAATTCTTGTTATTATTATTATAATTACTATACTATTTATATATATTATTTATTATTTGTTATTTTCATTATATTTTTACTATTGTTTGTTTGCTACACTATTATTTATATTTACGACTGCATGTGTTATTTTATTCATTTACTATTTATTATTATTATTATTATTTAGCATTTTTATCATCATCATATCATCATCATACTATTATTATTATCACCCTATTATTATTAGTTAATATCTTTATTATTACTATTATTATATTAGAATTTTTACACATATATATTTTGTTTATTCCTTTGTATAAATATTTTATTACTACCATGATTAATATTATTATCATCTTATTTTTATCATTTTTATTATTGTTTTTTATTATTAATGTTATTTTTCTCCATTCTACTTTTATTTCCATCATTATTATTATTATTATTGTTCTACTACCATTTTATTTATTTTCTATCATTTTTGTTATATTACTATTATTACTATATTATTATCATTACCATATCATTATTCGTATATTATTTATTACCGTTATCATTTTATTATCATCTCTTACTATTATTTTTATTAATATTATTTTTATTTTTATTGTTGTTATTATGATTATTATTGTTATTATTTTACTACCATTTGTATATATCTATATATATATTTATCTTTCTTTTGTGTTTGTTATTCATTCCTTTTGTACTTTCTATTATTTTCGTTATTTTTCTTGTTAATATGTTATTATTTTATTATCATCCTTACTTATGTATGTATATGTGTATGTGTCTTTTTTATTCTTTTCACCTATAACATCGTGTTTTCCTATTATTATTTGTCGCGCTAATTTTTCTCGACACATCAGGTTTTTAAAATAATTGATATTTCACATTAAAGATTCGGGATGATCGAGCCCTAACTTACTGGGTTTCGTTTTTTCTCGTTTAAGCTAAACAACGGAATATCCCTTAAAAAATTTGCAATTCAAATTTTAAAACAAAACACTTAATCTCGAAAATTCGAAACGTCGCGCCCTAACTTACTGGACTCGACGCCTAGATACTTCGAGATAAGTTCCTTTCTCTTCTAAAATAGAGGCAATATTCCTAATTTAGACTTTCGGGAAAACGAGCCCTAACTTACTGGGTTCTGATTTCTCGTTTGATAAATGACGGAAGATCCTCTTCAAAATGTAAAACTAAGTTTTAAAAGGCAAGCTTAGTTTCGGGAGTCTAAAGTATTGCGCCCTAACTTACTGGACATGATGCTTTATCTCTTCGAAAATAAGAGAGCCTTAAATGTCCCTTTCAATTCTTTCAAATTTTAAGTATCTATTTCCAAATCATTTCAAAGTTTTCAACATTAGGACATCGATCAATCAGTTTGGTACCGACTTCGGGCGTGTCGAGGGTGCTAATCCTTCCTCGCACGTAATTGACTTCCGAACCCATTTTTCTCAAATTTTCGTAGACCAAAAGCATCGTTTTAATAAACTGAAACCTTTTATTAAAACAAAGGTGACCGGATCACACCCAAATAAAGATCGGTGGTGACTCCCTTCCTTTTCATTTTCAAAAATCAAGTCGGCCGCGTCGTTTACTGTTTCATCAAAAAAATGGTTACGACAGCTTGGCGACTCCACTGGGGACGCTTTCGTTGAGAGTCAGGCCATAGATTGATTGATCCTCGTCCTTTTGATTAAAATTAGAAAATGGTTTCGAAATTCATGTTCCTTTAAATGCACTTTCAATGTTATATTGGACCTCTTGAATACTTTGGCATTGCATTGCATGACCATTATGGTCACACCTTTAAGTGGGAGCGAGAAGCTATACCTTCGTGAGGTTTTCACCTCCGCATGGGCTAGTGGACTACTTTTGGGATACATCCGTACCTATGTCTTCGTGAAGTTTTCACTTCCGCATGGCCATAGGGAAATGTATTCCCCTGAACCGAACTCGACCGTATGAGCCTATAATAGGTGAGGATCGAGGAATCTGCTGGTTCGGGTACCTCGAACTTTAGAACTCAACCACACGTAAAGAGCCTAAGAACCCACCCCGAGCTGAACTCTGCCAAACCTTAGTAGTTACCCAGATAGGCGTTTGTGTATTTTACATGCTTTATATCTCATTCTGTGGTACTAATTGGTGATGTTTTATTTCCTCTACATGTCATTTCCATTTTTAAGAGGCATCGATTCACGGTCAGTTTCTGAGTTAGAGAGCTGGTTATGGAAAGCGAATTCCTTGATAAAGTGGAAGACAATGCGGCCGCCCGCATAGGGTCAGAGCAATGCCAATTAGAAAAAGGGGATAGCTTAGCTGAGAGGTATGTGTCAGAACTGCGGGATTACACCAATCTGATCACCTGCAGACCCTGGCGGCATAAGCTGAGATCCTAAGCATGAAATACGAGCTACAGGCAAATCGTAGTCAAGAGCTAGCCTCTTTACTTAGAAAGATCAAAACTCTGGGCTTAAAGGCGAAAGCATATTTGTAATCTGTTTTATGTAAAGGGTTTTGCCTTCTAATAAAGTTTTCTAAAATGAAGTTGATCAGAATCGATGCCTCTTTGCATTCATACATTTGCATTGCATCACATTACATGCATTTAAGTTTATAAAAAAGGGGCCTAATTAGCTAAAATTATCAGAGAAAAAAGAAAGTGAAGAGAGAAAATCTGGAAGCGGAACATCACTACGGAACACGCGCTAAAACCAGGAAAATGGATCAAAGGTTCGAATAATTCCAGAAAGAAATGCAGGAACAAGTGCAAGAGCAAATGTTAAAACTCCAACAGGAAATGAGGGACCAAATGTTGGAGGCCCAGAGAAATATGATGGCCCAAATGGCCCAAATGACGAACGGGGCAATGGATAAGGGGAAAGGTCCCATGCCGCCGGTTGAAGAGGATAGTGATGGCATCCCCCCTGATTTTACTCCACCGCACGCAAGGGCACAGCCTGATGAATATCTCCAAAGGCCACCAGTTACAATCAGGCCCCAGCAAGGGCAGGATGACACTAGACCTCCTATGAGCTATCACGTAGGCTCGAGATCCCAACCAGGAGATAACCCGGCCAACCCTTTTGTGCCCGATTTAGATGCAGTAGAGAAAATAGGGTCGAGAATAGAATCCTCAAGGTAACTAGAGGATCGTTGCAAATGGCTGGAGGAAAAATTCAAGGCGTTGGAAAATTTTGATCATCATCATGGGATCGACGCGAAAGATTTAAGTCTGGTTCTGGATTTGGTACTACCCCATAAGTTTAAAATGCCCGAATTTGAAAAATACAGTGGGACTAGCTGCCCGGAGGCCCACATCACCATGTTCTACAGACGGATGGCTGGCTACGTGAGTAATGATCACCTCTTAATCCACTGTTTCCAAGAAAGTTTAGTAGGTGCGGCTGCCAGATGGTACAACCAGCTTAGCCGGGCTAATATTAGCTCTTGGAGAGATTTGGCTCAGGCCTTCCTGAAACAGTACAATCATGTCACAGACATGGCGCCAGACAGAATTACATTGCAAAACATGGAAAAAAAACTAAATGAAAGTTTCAGACAGTATGCGCAAAGATGGAGGGAGGTTGCCATGCAAGTCCAACCACCTCTCCTAGAAAAGGAAACTACCATGCTTTTTATCAACACCTTAAAAGCTCCTTTCATAACCCATATGATAGGGAATACCACTAAGAGCTTTGTCGACATAGTAATGGCAGGGGAAATGATCGAACATGCCATCAGATGCGGCAAGATTGAAGCAGGGGAAACCACTAGAAGGTATACTCCTAGAAAAAATGATGGCGAGGTAAATAATACAAACATGGGGCACTCAAAGTCAATTACCGTTAATCAGCCAAAAACAGTGACTACTGAGTATCAAGGTTCATCAAGAAAAGAATCTCGCACAAGGAAAAACTTTGAAAAACTCCAATTTACGCTGATCCCGATGACGTATAAGGAGTTGTATCAAAGTTTATTTGATGCGCACGTTGTGTCCCCCCAATATCCGAAACCGATGCAACCTCCGTACCCAAAATGGTATGACCCAAACACTCAGTGTGAGTATCACGCGGGGATCACAGGCCATTCGATAGAAAATTGCCTTACTTTTAAGAAATTGGTGGAAAATCTCGTCAACATGGGTGTAGTGAAGTTCGACGATGGAGCAGTGATAATTGAGATTGGGGGGCAGGAGAGTTGCGTTTCCTTGAAGAAGTCATCAGAAACCTAGAAACCGGGAGATCAAGACGCCAATGGTATACCCGAAGAAAGAACCAAGAAATAAAAGTTTTCCGAGCATCTGCCTTTATGTACTTGAGAGTGTTTTGAACAACGAGACTGTGGGGGAAACATGTACTTTTAAAGCTAATCTAGAGTAATGTGCAAAACACACTTATTGCTTTAAGTCTAGAAGCAATAAGATTCATTTTGTGAAGTAGGCTTATGTCCAGAATTTTTATTTCAATAAAATGCATCTTTCTAAGTAAATACTTTCATTCTTTACATTTCATACTAAATATTTTTCACTCATGACCGTATCATACGAATAATCATCCTTAGGATCATTTATTCTTTTGATTTTCTGCTCGCAATGGGTCCTCAGATATCAATGACATGAGCGAAGCTGTTACTGACTCCCTTTTTAATGAGATATGTGTCTAGAGGGATCTAAGGGCTTTGAAGATGACAAAGATTGCAACTTACTTCCCAATGGTAGATTCTACCTTATGAAGTGTCAGCGGACGCTATGAACTAACGAAGGAGATGAAGATGGAAGCAACAGCCTAGCTAATCAAGAGGTTCGAGCTATTAGTTCACCAAAAAAGGGAAATTGCTTCTGTTACGCCGTAAATGCCAAGTCGAGGAAGGCTGTGCCTCCTCTATTTTCCCTATATGAAGCATGGATGTTAACAAACCAGTTTTATCAAAAGCTTCTGGCCCACATCGATTCGTTCTCGTGGATGTCGGTTACTTCACAAGATGGCGAAGGTCGCTTCATGTGTGAATCTTACAATGTTGACAGTCGTCAAATCCCACTCTAAAAAAAAAAAGAAAAGAAAAAGAGAGATTTTCTATCGACAAAGAATGCCAAAAAGGACAGTGTCAAAAGTTTGTAGTATGTTCAAATATCAGACACCATATCATAGAGCAACAAAGGCAACCAAAAAGAATGGAAACCAAAAAAAAAGAATAAAAAATAAAACAAGGATTGCAGGAAAGATGGCCGAGACTTATAAAGATTGGCATAAAGAAGTTACCTTCTATGATTACCAAACGCTGGCCAGGGTTTTTACCGGGGCAACCCCTTATCCATTGGTTTGGGGAATGGAAGTTTTTGCCAAATTAACCTAATCGAAGAAGAGGTTAAAAGTTATCCACCATGGTCAGATGATGCAAGCTTACGATAAAGGGGAATTCCACGAAAGGAGAACCTGATCCTTCTTTTACAAAAAGATCTCAGAGTAAAGAAAATGCCAATCTGGAAGGACCTTACGCAACAAAGAAGGCATGTTCATGGGAAACATGGATTATTGACTGCAGATTCTTGAAAAAAAAGGGTTTTTCAAAAAAAAAAAAACACAGAAAAGAAAATAAAGAAAAAGGAAAAAGAGAGGCCAAGGCGAAAACCCGCAAAGGGCGCTTTGAGACCAAAAGGGCTTTGAGTTGAAAACCCAAAAGGGCGGCTCAAATTTTGTTTGAAAGTGGGGCACATAGTAGTCTTGCTACGCTTGAAGTAACAATGAAGAAGTATGTTATGTCTTGGGGCATCAACAAAGCACTCCGGATCCCCTAAACACATATTGAGCTTAAAATGATCCTCAAGAAGTTTGAACAGAGAAGCTCAGGCTGCGATATCTGGGGCACCTAGCTTCTATTTTACCCATTTGTAGTTATTTTCCTTGCAAAATACACTGCCAATAAGTTTCCTTCATTGCATTTGCTAGCTTTGATTAAACTTTTTGTTTCGAGCTATGCTCCTAATAAATTTCCGTTTCGTCCATCATTATGATCTTTTTCAAGCATTTTGCATTGAAATAACGATTATTGGACTAATAATACTTTCATAAAAAAAGTTTCGCATATTACTCTGGAAGTTTCTGAAAAATACAATGACCTAAAACAGGACTATTGTTTAGAACTCACTCAGCTTAAGGTTTGGAAATATTGGAGAAAGATTATTATCTCTTTGGGCCTTTTTGGTTGAACAAAAGACAAGACATTTTGTCGGTGATACAACCTCGACGAATAACGAGCAATGTCAGCCCAAGTGTAAAAGGGGAATCATTCTCGGAAAATGATATTCAGCATCCATGCAAATATCATGCATACGCATTTGGTTAAGTCACCCGAGGAGTGATCAGTTGACCGAACAAGTTACAGATCCTACGCCCTTGAGTTACAGTAGGATGAGTTGAAATTGATACATATTCTATAGCTATAAGTCGCAGTAGGATGGTTTCAAGATAATACAAATCTTATGTCCCTAAAGTACAGTGGAAAGGAGACTGAAGTTACAGTGGGGCAAACCTGTTGAGCAAGATATAACGGTTCCTTCGAGCTCTATCAATACCAGCTGAACAAGATGGAAGCATAATATGTCAGTGATAAACTCTGATGGACGACGAGCAGTGACAACTCTAAACATCAAAAAGGGATCATTTCATTTTGCATTCATACATCATCAATCAAAATATGTTTAGTTAGGAGCATTCGACTCATTCTGATCATTGCATCCTAATAATTGTAAAAAGATCATTCTCATGACATGCTGCATTCATGCAAGTGTCATCCATAACACATGTAGTTAGGAGGCTTTGAGTCATTCCGATCATAGCATCCTCATCATTTGCATAAGCATAAGCACATAAAAGTAATTCTACAGGACAGATTCCTCAAAAAATGGTGCAGCAATATCAAAGTTCAGATTTTGTTTCCTAGTGGAGCAAGCTGAAGATTGAAGTCTTCCTAAAGATAGTAATGAAGCAAATTGGAAAGTTCAGATTTTGTTCCCTAGTGGAGCAGGCTGAAGTTTGAAGTCTTCCTGAAGATAGTAAGGAAGCAAATTGGAAAGTTCAGATTTTGTTCCCTAGTGGAGCAGGTTGAAGATTGAAGTCTTCCTGAAGATAATAAGGAAGCAAATTGGAAAGTTCAGATCTCATTTCCTCGACGTTCCAGTGGAATAGGTTGAGATTACAAATCTCGTCTCCCTGAGTTAACAATGAGGATCAATCATTATTTCTTTGAAGTTTCAGTAGAGAAGATGGAGATTACAAATCTCTTCTCCCTGAATTCTTATTTCCTCGACGTTCCAGTGGAGTAGGTTGAGATTACAAATCCCGTCTCCTTGAGTTAACAATGAGGATCAATCATTATTTTTTGAAGTTTCAGTAGAGAAGATGGAGACTATGAATCTCTTCTCCCTGAATTTTCATTTCCTCAAAGTTCCCGTGGAATAGGTTGAGATTACAAATCCCGTTTCCCTGAGTTAACGATGAGGATGAATCTCGATTTCTTTGAAGTTTCAGTAGAGAAGATGGAGACTACGAATCTCTTCTCCCTAATTTCTTATTCCCTTGACGTTCCAGTGGAGTAGGTTGAGATTACAAATCCTATCTCCCTGAGTTAACAATGAGGATCAAACCTTATTTCTTTGAAGTTTTAGTAGAGAAAATGGAGATTACAAATCTCTTCTCCCTGAATTTTCATTTCCTCGACGTTCCAGTGGAGTAGGTTGAGATTACAAATCCCGTCTCCCTGAGTTAACAATGAGGATCAACCATTATTTCTTTGAAGTTTCAGTAGAGAAGATGAAGACTACGAATCTCTTCTCCCTGAATTCTTATCCTGAAGTCACAATGGAGCAAGTTAAATATGAACAAATCTCATTCCCTCGAAGTTGCAACAGGAGCAAATTGAAGCTACAGGTCCTATCTCTCTGAAGTGGCAGTGGAATGGATCGAAGCAACAAGATGCGGTGGACAGGAACGAAGAAGAAGAGAAGAATCGAAAGTGGCCAAGACTTAGCAAGGCCGAGCAAAATTGGTCTTCAAAAATCTTTGCTCCATTCTCGTTATACGATAATGAGTAAAGAGGGGCAGCTGTACGACCCATTTTTGCCGGCCCATGTCCCAAACAACCCAAATACAAAACAACCTAAACCTACCCAAGCCCATTAACCTAACCCACTATCAGCCCAAACCTAAATCAACTAGCCCAACACCAAATAAACAGAAACAAACAAAAACCTAGCCCCTAGGTCTGCCCCACTTGTGCTGCCGTTTCACCTTACGGCGTCGTCACACACGCAACCACCGCCAAAGACCACCCTCCCACTTGCGCTCAGTGCCACTTGCACCTGCAAACACTAAACAAGAAGAGACAGAAAGCAAGAATAAAGGCAATGTAAATAGGCTATAAAAGCCGAATCAACTTCTTTGTTAAGGGGTTCCCTCTTTTTAAAATCAATACAAAAAAAAAAAGAGATTAGATCAACACAAACAGAGAGAAATCAAAAAAACGAAAAAGGAACTTTGAAGGTTAATTTTTTTTACTGGTCTTCGTTATTCAGTTTTGATTTATTTACTTTAAACCGTTTATAAACAAAAATCAAAAGGGAGAAAGGCGAAGGGACTTTACCTGAACACCGGGGCTCGACCGGAACGGGCAACGAAACGGGGCCGAAAGGCCCCTCCCTGCACAACCTCGGCCACCAGATGCGCGGCGGTGCGACGAATGGTGCAAGAGACCCAATCGTCGGGCTAAAAACAAGGGGGAGAGGAAGAGTTGAAAGAAAGATAGGCTAGGGGAGGGCTGCTGCTGAGTTAAGGAAATTTTAGGGTTCTAAAATCTGATTTTTGGAGAAATAAAGAGGGTTTTATGAATATTAGACAAAACGGTGCCGTTTGGTGCAGGTGATATTGCGCAGATCCCTAAAAAGGGATATTTGCGTAAATGGTCCCCTTTCTTCGCAGCCCCATTCGATTTAGCCCTATTTCGCGTCTTTTTTTGTTCTTTTAAATTTGGCCATCAGGTATCATTTTGTTTTCGATTTGGTCCCTAAAGCTGCCAACTGGATATGCGCATGCGGAATCTAGGGGTTATTGACCATTTTAGTCCCTCTTGGTTGTTTTTGCATGCGATTTAATCCTCCCCTCTTTTATTTATTTCAAATTTACCTCAATACTCTGTTTTTAATCCAATTTTCGTCCCTTTGGCTATTTTCAGTTATTTATTATTAAATTAGTTTTTTTATTTTATTTAGTATTATATTTAATACTATATTATTATTCCCATGTCTATTATTATTATTATTTTTAGAATTCTTGTTATTATTATTATAATTACTATACTATTTATATATATATTTCATTATATTTTTACTATTGTTTGTTTGCTACACTATTATTTATATTTACGACTGCATGTGTTATTTTATTCATTTACTATTTATTATTATTATTATTATTATTATTATTATTATTATTATTATTATTTAGCATTTTTATCATCATCATATCATCATCATACTATTATTATTATCACCCTATTATTATTAGTTAATATCTTTATTATTACTATTATTATATTAGAATTTTTACACATATATATTTTGTTTATTCCTTTGTATAAATATTTTATTACTACCATGATTAATATTATTATCATCTTATTTTTATCATTTTTATTATTATTTTTTATTATTAATGTTATTTTTCTCCATTCTACTTTTATTTCCACCATTATTATTATTATTGTTCTACTACCATTTTATTTATTTTCTATCATTTTTGTTATATTACTATTATTACTATATTATTATCATTACCATATCATTATTCGTATATTATTTATTACCGTTATCATTTATTATCATCTCTTATTATTATTTTTATTAATATTATTTTTATTTTTATTATTGTTATTATGATTATTATTGTTATTATTTTACTACCATTTGTATATATCTATATATATATTTATCTTTCTTTTGTGTTTGTTATTAATTCTTTTGTACTTTCTATTATTTTCGTTATTTTTCTTGTTAATATGTTATTATTTTATTATCATCCTTACTTATGTATGTATATGTGTATGTGTCTTTTTTATTCTTTTCACCTATAACATCGTGTTTTCCTATTATTATTTGTCGCGCTAATTTTTCTCGACACATCAGGTTTTTAAAATAATTGATATTTCACATTAAAGATTCGGGAAGATCGAGCCCTAACTTACTGGGTTCCGTTTTTTCTCGCTTAAGCTAAACAACGGAATATCCCTTAAAAAATTTGCAATTCAAATTTTAAAACAAAACACTTAATCTCGAAAATTCGAAACGTCGCGCCCTAACTTACTGGACTCGACGCCTAGATACTTCGAGATAAGTTCCTTTCTCTTCTAAAATAGAGGCAATATTCCTAATTTAGAATTTCGGGAAAACGAGCCCTAACTTACTGGGTTCTGATTTCTCGTTTGACAAATGACGGAAGATCCTCTTCAAAATGTAAAACTAAGTTTTAAAAGGCAAGCTTAGTTTCAGGAGTCTAAAGTATTGCGCCCTAACTTACTGGACATGATGCTTTATCTCTTCGAAAATAAGAGAGCCTTAAATGTCCCTTCCAATTCTTTCAAATTTTAAGTATTTATTTCCAAATCATTTCAAAGTTTTGAACATTAGGACATCGATCAATCAGTTTGGTACCGATTTCGGGCGTGTCGAGGGTGCTAATCCTTCCTCGCACGTAATTGACTTCTGAACCCATTTTTCTCAAATTTTCGTAGACCAAAAGCATCGTTTTAATAAATTGAAACATTTTATTAAAACAAAGGTGACCCGATCACACCCAAATAAAGATCGGTGGCGACTCTCTTCCTTTTCATTTTCAAAAATCGAGTCAGCCGCGTCGTTTACTGTTTCATCAAAAAAAATGGTTACGACAGAGTCCAAATGAGTATGAAATATGAGAAATTGATGATTAAAGCTATTTATATAGATTTGTACAACACAAATTCGAAACTAGACTGAGGAAAAGAAAAGGTTTCGGATTAATAGATTCCTTACGGGAACAAGTGTCGAGGTAAGTTTGTGTAACTTAATCAAGCATGTAATTATATTAAATTAAATGTTGTGTTGTATGAAATGTGATTATTATTTATGTGAATTTCTTGGATGTTATGATATAAGAATGAATACATGCTTGAAATGGTTGAAAAAGGGTTTAAGATCCGTTTGAATATTGCATTTCGATGAATATATGTGCTTTCCCGAAATGTATGAGGTCCTGCATTTGTTGCTAACGAATTTAGCTCTGACGAGTAATCCTATTATACAAAGGATTTAGCGCGAACGGGTAATCCTGATATAATACCTCTCGAGTGTACGTTACCATTAGGATTTAGCCTGGACTGGTAATCCTAATTAAGCTCTTCTGAGCATACGTTATACAAAGGATTTAGCTTGGACTGGTAATCCTGTTATACGATATGTGGCTCGAGAGTGTGTTCCTTTATTAGGTGCCCTAATGGGTACTCTTGAAAAAGAATTGATGGGTTATTGAATCATACACCTCAAATGTACCACTTGAGTATCCATCGGAATTTCAATGATTTAACGGACATAAAAATCCTGACATGGTATGAGAATTATGAGATGAAATGATAATGTCTTGAAAGAATATTGCATGATGAGCTCATCTATCCTTACTTGATGTATATGTAAAGTTTGTGACTAATATGTTTGATTGGATGCATGTGTTTAGGTAATTTTGTCAAATGGATGGAAAACATGATATTGTACGCTTAGATTTAATAAACGGGATTGGTAAGTTTAGTTTCCGTTATATGAACTTACTAAGCATGTAATGCTTACTCCGTTTTATTTTCATCTGTTTTATAGTGCTCGGAAGCTTGTGAAGGTTGGAGATCATTGGAGCATCATCACACTATCAACTAGCTTATTTTGGTATATGTAGTAAAATCATTTTGGTATAATGGCATGTATAGGACAACTTGCTCTTTAGTGGCTTGATAATGATGTTCGTAATCTAACAATTGGAATGGCTAGTAATGGTTGTTTTGATATACTTGTAATGTCATGCTATGGTAGCTATATATATATGTTAAGTAGTTGATCAAATCATGTTTAACACATGGATTGAACCAAGGTAATATAGTAAGCATGTAAGCATGCAAGGATATGCCATGTTAAATGATGGAAATTGATTAATTTGAATGCTTGAAATGGTTGGAATGTGTTTGGTATGTTTTAGTACAGGAAAATGGTAAATTTGAGTGACAAATGAGGCTAGGAAATAGCTGTATTTTGTCCATACGGGAAGACACAAGGGCGTGTGTCTAGACCGTGTGTGACATACGGCCGGGTACATGGGCGTGTAGTTAGGCCATGTGTCCCCCACACCTTAATTTTGAGAAACAGAATGCTTAAAACTGAGCACATGGGCAGAGACAAGGGCATGTGTCTCAGTCGTATGTGCTACACGGCCTAGAACACGAGAGTGTGTATTGGCTGTGTGAAACCTGCACCTAATTTCGAAATGAATTAATTAACCACAGGGCCTAGCACACGGGCGTGTGGCATGGCCGTGTGCACAAGTCAGAGAGTTAAATGGGGTCGAACATAGCCTGCAGCACGGGCGTGTCCTAGGGCCACATGAGCGTGTCCCCTGGACCACAAGGGCGTGTGAGCGCTGCACCTTAGAAAATTTTTGAAATTTCACGAAAATTCTTAAAGGTTCCGATTAAGTCCCGACTCATTTCTAATGCTAGTATTGGGCTTCGAAGGTTCATTTAAAGGACGTTACGAATGATTTCATATTTTAAATAGCTACGTTTTAGCAGATTCTCGGACTTAACGTAGCGAACACGGGTTTAGCTATACATGCCATTATATAAATTGTGATAGTGTGATGACTCCGGATCATTTTAAATATGTTTTTCATATAGTAAGTCATCCAACCGAGCTAGAGCTGAATTCGAGAAAGCTGAGAGCAATGCTTCAACTTTAGTTCAAAGAGTTGTTTCTGCGTCTAGTAGTGAAAGGCCCGTGTCTGAGGGCCGAAGTGAGGAGGCAAAACAAGCTTTTTTTTCAAATGATGAATGAATGGTTTACACAGTATCTGAGAGCAAATCCCGCTGTACAATGACCTCCCCTACTGGCTCCTCAACCGGTTCCTGATGTACCATAGGGTGCTGAACCCACTAGAATTGGTAAGCCTCTGGTAGAAAAAATTCATAAATATGGGGTAGAAGAATTTAGAGCTACAACCGATGATGATATAGAAAGGGCTGAATTTTGGTTAAAAAATACTATCCGGGTTTTTGATGAATTATCCTGTACACCTATTGAATGTCTAAAATGTGTAATATCGTTACTGAAAGATACAGCTTATCATTAGTGGAATACCATAACTCCGATGGTACTGGGAGAGAGCATTACTTGGGAATTCTTCCAAATTGAATTCAGAAAAAAATATGTGAGTCAGATATTTATGGATCAGAAAAAGAAAGAATTTTTAGAGGTCAAGCAGGGAAATATGACTGTGTCTGAATATGAACGAGAATTTGTTCGGATGAGTAAATATGTCAGAGAATGGGTCCAGTTTGAGGCTGAGATGTGTAAACACTTTGAAGAGGGTTTAAATGAGGACATCAAATTGTTGATCGAAATTATCAAAATAAGGGAATTTGTGGTACTGGCCGAACGAGCACACCAAGCTGAAGAATTGGGTAAAGAGAAGAAACAAGCTGAATGAGAGGCTCGAGTTTCTGGAAAAAGAACTATGAGTAAGTCACAATCATTTGCTTCTAAGAAATTAAAGAAGCATTATGGTCGTGTTACCACCTCTACAGGATATTCTGAAAGAGAGCGAGGCTTTTAACGTTCTAACCCGAGGTCTTTATCTCCATCTGTGACTAGTGTGGGTAGTGTCGGTAATCCCAAACTGAAATGTAAATATTATAACAAATTTCATCATAGGGAATGTCGATATAGAAGTGGAGATTGTTTTAAATGTGGTTCACTTGACCATTTTCTCAGAGGTTGTCTAGAAAGAGTTGAAAAAGAAATAAAACCAGCTCCAAAGCCTAGATCTTGTTTCAAAAGGCAGACCACCCCGTCACCCTGGAAATGTTAGTGGTAGTCGAGCTACTACCGGGGATACAACAGTTAGATCTGAGGCACGAGCTCCTGCAAGAACATATGCTATTCGTGCTAGAGAAGATGCCTCTGCGCTCGATGTCATTACTGGTACATTTTCTGTACTTGATACTGATATTACTGCTTTGATTGACACTGGTTCCACACATTCATACATATGCACGAACTTAGTGACTGTTAAAAATTTACCTGTTGAATTCACTAATTTTATGGTTAAAGTTTCAAACCCCCTAGGCTAGTGTGTTATGATGGATAAAGTTTGTAAAAACTGTCCATTGATGGTAAAAAGTTATTACTTTTCGGCTCACTTGATGTTATTGCCATTCGATGAATTTGATGTGATTTTGAGAATGGATTGGTTAACCTAATATGATGCAGTGGTGAATTGTAAACAGAAATATATTGTATTGAAATGTCACAATGGTGAATTACTTTATGTTGAATATGTTAAACTTGATGGATTACCTAATGTAATTTCAGCAATATCAGCATAGAAATATGTCAAAAAGAGGTATGACGCTTATCTTGCATATGTTTTGGATACTAAAGTATCTGAGTTAAAGATCCAGTCAGTACCAGTTGTAAGTGAATTTCCTAATGTATTCCCAGAGGAATTACCTAGTTTATCACCGAAACTCTCTATAGATCTTGTTCTGGGAACAATACCGATATCTATAGCACCTTACAGAATGACTCCTACTGAATTGAAAGAGTTGAAAGCACAGTTGCAAGAATTGATTTACAAGGGTTTTGCTCGACCCAATTTCTCACCTTGGGGTGCGCCGGTTCTATTTGTAAAGAAGAAAGATGGATCATTGAGGCTGTGCATTGATTAGGCAGCTCAACAAAATTACAATAAAGAACAAGTATCCATTGCCTCGTATTGATGACTTATTTGACCAGTTAAAATGTGCCACTGTATTTTCAAATATTGATCTCCGTTCTGGTTACTATCAATTACGGGTAAAAGATTCAGATGTACCTAAGACAGCTTATAGAATCAGGTACGGACACTATGAGTTTCTTGTGATGCCATTCGGCTTGACAAATGCACCTGCAGTGTTTCTGGATCTGATGAACAAAATTTTCAACCCATATTTAGACAGGTTTGTGGTGGTATTTATAGATGATATTTTGGTTTACTCCCGAGATGAAAATAAATATACTGAGCATTTGAGAATAGTGTTACAAACTCTACGAGAGAAACAATTGTATGTCAAATTCAGTAAATGTGAATTTTGGCTACAGGAAGTTAGTTTTCTTGGGCATATAGTATGTGCTGAAGGTGTCTATTGTTAATTGGGAGCCACCAAGGAATGTGTCTGAAGTTCGAAGTTTTTGGAGACTAGCTGGTTATTATCGGAGGTTTGTAAAAAGTTTTCAATGATAGCTTCTCCGATGACCCGTTTGTTGCAGAAAGATGTAAAGTTTGAGTGGACCGACAAATGCCAGCAGAGTTTTGACAGATTAAAGGCTTTATTGACAGAAGCACCAATGTTAGTTCAACCTGAATCGGGAAAGGAATTCATAATTTACAGTGATGCGTCATTGAATGATTTAGGCTGTGTTTTGATGCAAGAAGGTAAAGTAGTAGCCTATGCTTCAAGACAGCTAAAAGCACATGAAAGGAACTACCCGACACATGATCTTGAATTAGCAGCTATAGTGTTTGCATTGAAAATCTGGCGGCATTACTTGTTTGGTGAAAAATGTCACATATTCACTGATCATAAAAGTTTAAAGTATTTGATGTGATAGAAAGATTTGAATTTGAGACAGTGCAGATGACTTGAATTATTGAAAGATTATGATTGTAAAACCCCTAACCTGTATTCGTCGCCAGAACAGGGTCACGAGGCATTACCAGAGTTTACAGAATATTTTCAAATAAATCGAGTCAAACACTATTCATTTCCTGAGATTAGTCATAACGTCCCTTAAATGGACCCTCAAGGCCCATAACATGCATTAGAATCGATTCGGGACTAATCGGGATCTCGGGGAAATTTTTCGCAAACTTTCAAAATTTTTGTAATAGCCCAAATTTGGGTCTAGTCGGAACAGTGGTTTTGAGACCACAAATCCGACGAGGAAAATTATATTTTTATTATATTTTTACGGTCTACAATTTTACGAAAAGATTTAGTAAAAATTTCGTTCGAAAATTTCTACGTTTGGGCACTAAATTTAGTCAAAAGGACTAAATTGTAAAAAGTGCAAAAGTTGAGTTCTATATGTTTGAGGTGTCTACTTGTTATGTGTTTAAAATTTGAGGTCCTTAAAAGGTAATTAGACCATTGGATAACTTGATGGACAAAACTGGGTATGAATAGGACAAAATTGAAAGAAAAGCCTTAAGGGTATTTTAGTCATTTAGTGTTTTAAATGAATAAAAAGACAAAACACAAGAAAAAAAAATCTGCTCATCTTCTTCAAGTTGCTGCCAAAAATTTCTAGACTCCATGGCTAAGGGTTTCAAGCTTTTCAAGCTTCATAGTAAGTGTTTCTAAGCCCCGTTTTTAAAGTTCATCGTATTTTTGAAATCCTGGTAACTTAGTTTAGCTATTTCTACCATTATTTTGAGCTAGAGTTTGATTTTAAAAATTGACCCATGTTGAATAATTGTGTGTTTTGATGAATGATGGTAGATTATGTATGTCTATGATTAGAGAAGTGAGTTTTATTAGATGATTTTCGATGAAATCGTCTAAAAGGGGTTAAATTGTAAAAGTTATAAATTATTCATAAGTGTGTGTGAATTTGTGAGAATTTGAAGTTGCTATAGAAGGAGAAAATGTGCAGCATGTCATAAAACATTAGAAAATTGAATAAAAATTATTTTACGAGCCTAGGGGTAAAAGTGTAATTTTTGAAAAGTTAGGGGCAAAATTGTAAATTTTCCAAAAATTGATATGTGAATTGAATTGAATAGTGTGTTGATAAAATGTGTTATTTGACATGTTAGATCAAGAAAACATGAAATTTGGACAAAGATCGGGGAAGAATGAAGTTGTGAGCTAAGTCGGGAAATTAGCCGTTTCGGCATTTGAGGTAAGTTGGTCTGATATTAATAATGCAATAATATTATAATTTATATTTAAAAAAAAAGGAATTGTTGTATTTATTGAATTATGTTGAATTAAATGACTAATGTACCAAGTTTTTAAATTGATTTAAAAATATGTCTATGGTACATGGAACTGTATTGAAATATTGTACTTAATTGTGAATTCTATGATTATGAATATTATGAGAAAATTGTGAATTAGTGTTATCATGAGACAAATGATTAAGTGAATGTCGCCTAAGTGTTAACAAGTGTGAAAAATCCCGATTGAACCCTAGGAAACTTAAGTGATAAGTGATCAGTGGTAGCTTCGGCTACGTTACAGTGATAGCTTCGGCTATATTACAGTGTGGCACTTGGTGCCTTATTTAGTGTATCCTTTAGTTTTCCTTAGGGTTCAACGGGTATTGATTTGATATAATGAAAAGTGATTGAATGCGAAAAGGATTTAATCATGTGATAATAATGTGCAAGTGAACATTGTGATTGATGCATTTATATGTGTAACTGTGAATATGAAATCGTTTGTATATGTGAAGTGCAGGTATGAAATTAAGTAGGAAATCGTATGAACAAATAATACAGGTATGTGTATGAAATTGCTATTGTATGATTTATATGTTGAATAAAGTGTTTGGGTTATGATGCATCAATTGTAAGGATGCAAATGAGTGAGATGTCCCTATGATCAAGTGATAGTTATATGCTAAGTTATACCATGTTTTTGTGCATATGTGTAAAAATGAAAGTGAATACATGAAAATCATGAAAAAAGTGAAATTAGTATCAAGACAAGATCTTTGATAAATTGCGATTGTGTATTTTGAAAAATCACAAAAAATGGTAGGATTTCAATTAATAATTGAATGAGATATGAAATTAAATCTCATTGAGTCTATTTTCATAGAAAGAAAATGGTGTGAGAAAATGAATTATACTTTAAGAGATATTTAAATTCTTGTGAGACTGGTTTAGAATGATTATGTGATCTCCTATTCTAACTTGGAAAAATCATTATAAATTATAAAAAACTAATTATGGGGCATGGTTTATATTATTGGAATCCTTAGTGAGTCTATTTTTTATTGGAACAAACAAAAACATTATTTGAACTCTGTAAAATGAGATATTTGATATTTTGTGAAGAGAGGGCAGAACTGTCAAACAGTGAAACAGAAGAAACTTTAATGAATAAAATGTACTATTGGCTAAGCCAAAAATTCTAGAAATTTTATAGAAATAAGATATATGAGTCTAATTTAAGATAAAATTTATGGAACTTAATTTCGAGTTCTGTAGCTTATGAAATAATTAAATTAGTGACTGTGACTCAGGAAAACAACCTTAGCTAAACTTGAGTAAAATGTGAAATCATGTGAATAATGATTCTATTTTCTTAAGCATATCTATTGAGGAATGGGATAGTATTGTTAAATAGATTGTTTATTATTATATGCCAACTTACTAAGCTATAAAGCTTACACCATTTTCCATTTCTCTTAGTGTTGTGAGGTTGGCTCGGGGTTGGAGATCGTTGGAGGTATCATCACACTATCAATTTGTCAAGTTGGAATCACGATTGTAATAGCCTATTATTGCCCGGGCTTAATAGAAAAAATAATAATAAATGTCCAGTATGTTTATTACAGTCTATTTACAAAACCAGACCCAATACCCAAGCCCAAATAAACTACCTACTAACTCATTACCAGACTAGCCCAAAACCCAAATACACCCTGACCCAACATATCCAAAATGGATTACCCTACCTAGGACCCAAGCTAGCACGGCCCAAGAGGGCCCAAAAATTAAACGAGTTTCAGACCTAGGGTTTCTGGGGAAACCCTAGGCGCCGAAAGCTTCGCCTCAGCAAGAGCCCAATCGTTGCACCGCAATCTTGGTCCAGCCTTCGATCACGCCTTTCTCGCGCAGCCACCAGCCATCATCGACGCCAGATTCCTCGCCATTTTGCTGCAAAAGGAAAGAAATGACAGAAAATTAGTGGGGTAGATTTTATTTCTTTTTTGCGAATTGTTTCGGGTTTATATAAACCTTAACAAACCTGTAACAAGGGGGAGGGGGAGATATATACCGAAAAAGATATCGAAATAGAATACATAGTTTTTTTTAAGAGGTGATTTTTAGTGTTATTTTATGTTTTTTTTTTCTTTTAAACTTACGTTTTTTATATAAGTACTGTTAAAAAGAAAACGAATAAAAAAGGGTAAGGATTTTACCTGTGCGCCGCCGTAGGCGACGGCGCGTGAGGCGCATGCAGCACATGGTCCAGAAGCTCGTCGACCGAACTTCGACAGAGGGACGAGGGCTCTGTTGTGAGCATTTTAAAGATTTTTTTTTAAAAAACAGGGCGTACAAATGAATTTTGGCTGAAAAATTGGCATATATAGTGCTTAAGAAACGATGCCGTTTTTGCTTAAGCCAATAAGCATAAAACGTCGTCGTTTAAAGAACTACGATCCACGCGTTGACCCAACCCTGGGAGGATCCGCGCGTTTTCATTGAATGACTTAATTGCCATTTTAGTCCTCCCTCATTTTTATTATTTTTAATTCTGTTTATTTTTAATTTGGCCTTAAAAATTTAATTATTTTCCAATTTAGTCCCTCGGACTCTTTAATGGCTAAAATCAAAACGTCGTAGTTTTTAAATTTGGGTTAATTTCCATTTTAACCCATGTGATTTAATGCGCATTTTAATTCAGTCCTTTTACATCTGTTTTAATTGTTATTTAGCCCCTGTTTCTTTGTTTTAATTTTTTATCCTTTTATTTTATATTATATTTAATTATTTCACCATATTAAAAGATTCTATATTATTTTCATATTTTTATTAATTTACTAATAGTGCGAAATTCATATATATGTATATTTTATATGTATTATCTTTATATATATATTTGATTATCATTATATATTATTTTACTAGGTTTAATAATCTATATATTTTTTTAATATTTATATATTATTAAGTATTATATTATATGTTAGTTTTAAAATTTTGTTTTGTATAAAGTTTATTATAATATATAACCTATTTTATTTATATTGTTTATTACATATATAAATTTTATGATTAGTATATTATGTATATATATGTTTTTATTTAAAATTATTATATATATTATTTACTAATTATTTTTATGTATAATCCTTATATATATTATTATTAATTATATTATTTTTATTATATATTATGATTTTTATTAATTATTATATACATTTATTTGTATCTTTATATTTGTTTATTATTGCTTTAGCATGGTTTTTATTTATTTATTTATTCATGTTATATTATTTATTGATTATTTATTGTTAATATAATTTGTAGTTAGGTTGAATTGATATTTGGGGACTTCGAGAAGAATTGTGCCCTAACTTATTGGGTTTCGATTTTTCTCGTAGAACTTAAGGTATTAGATATCCCTTCTCTTTTAAAACCGAAACATATATTTTAAATAAAAACTTACCCTCGAGAATTCAAAATTGTTGTGTCCTAACTCACTGGATATGACGATTTGTTATCTTGGGATAAGAATTTTAGAAAATAAGGTAATGTTTCGTGTTTGAAAGTTCGAAAAATTGTGCCCTAACGTGCCGGGTTTCTATCTTTCGTTCATCCAAATAACTAAATATCCTTTTAATAAATTTTGTAAATCATGAGATGATTTTAGTCACGAGGGTTTAAAACATCGTGTCCTAACGTGCTGGATGTGATGTTTGTATGCTTTCGAAACAAAAGAATCTCCAATTTCAACTCAAAATTGTTCAAATTTTTAAAGAAGTCATATTCCTAAATCTTTTTCAAATTCTCGACATAAGGGTATTAATCAATCAATTAGGTACCAATTTTTGGGCGTTACGGGGGTGCTAACACTTCCTCGTACATAACCGACTCTCGAACCTGTTTTCTGATATTTTGTGGACCAAAAATCAATGTTTTGAAATAAAATGTTTTATAAGGTGATCCAATCACACCTAAGTAAAAAGGGATTGGTGGTGACTCCATTTTTGTTTTAAAGTCGATCCCCATTTCTAAAAATGGTTTCGACAACAACAATTCCTAATTATTTTCAAGTGAATGGCATGTATAGAGATTTAGTTATTGGTTGTATGTATTATTATGAAATAGCCAAATGTTTAGGCTTATATTGCTTCGTTGAATAGAGCCATGAGGTGTGGCTCATAATGCCTATAGGTAAGTAAACCTATTTTATGCATGCATGGAGAAATGTCTTGATGTGGCTAAGTTAGAATTAGCTAAAGGTATAACAAAGATCGATATACTGTATATTAGTACAAAGAGTTAAGAACACAAAAGGTTTGAAAAATAGCCTAATGTATGCCACACGGGCTAGAAACACGGTCGTGTGTCTCAGCCATGGGGTAAGACATGGCCACCGCACGAGCATGTGGTTTGGCCATGGTGCATAAACAGAATGCTAGTGAATTACACACGGGGTCCAGACATGGGCGTGTGTGGACCACACGGTCTACTCACACGGCCGTGTCATTTGTCATACGGGCGTGTGACCCTGTTCTGGTAAAAATTTTCTAAATGCCTGAAAAGTTCCGGTTTGGTCCCAAACCAACTTTAATGATTGTTTCGGGCCTCGTAAGCCCATAATAGGGACATAGAGTGTGACTATGAATGGTTTTAATGTATAATTGAGATATATGTATCGGAGAAGTGTATAAGATTGATGTAATGCCTCGTACCCTGATCTGGCGATGGATAGGGGTAAGGGATGTTACAATTTTTCTTACTTATAGGAGTCACACACCCGTGTGGACAAAATAAGGCTGTTTTCCAAGCCCTATTTCTCACCCATTTCATCCAAAACCTACACAAAACTTTCCCAACACCAATCAACCAGTTCAAGCATGATTTACAAGCCAATTTCAAGCATTTAACATGATATGTATGCTTAAAATCTTAACTCATATCTTACATTTTCATAACATACATTTTTAAATCTAATTAACCCAAAATGTACCAAGCATACATGTATAACCATAATTTACTTTATAAACATACCAAAATCAAGTCATTACTAGCCATTCCAATGGCTAGACTACATTCATTCAATTCATCATTAACATTGGTACTAGTAGCCTATACATGCCATTATACCAAAATAAAAATATTTTTGTATACCAAAATGAGTAGGTTGATAGTGTGATGATGCTCCGATTTATCTCCAACCTTCCCGAGCTTCCGAGGGCTATATAACATAGAAAATAAAACCTAGTAAGCATTTAATGCTTAGTAAGTTCATGTAACCAGAAACTAACTTACCAAGTGTTTCCATTAAATTTAATCAAACATGCATGCATTCTAGCAAATAAATCATTATCCTATCACATACAACTTCATCATCAAAGTTAGTCAAGCAATTACATATAATATCATCACATAGATGAACTCATCATGTCATAATTTATACTTGCTTATAATTCCATACCACATGTATATTTTCAAGAGATTCATTCAAACCTATTAACCATTTCCAAGTTTTGCCCGTTGAATTTATCGAAATATCGATGGATACTCTCATATAGTACACTTACAGTGTACGTAACTCTAGAGCTACCCAATCATTTGGGCAATTCATATGCTTCGATGCTCACACGGAGCTACGGTAGTCCACAACATATGCTAAATTACTACCAATTACTATACATGTACCTCGATGCTCACACAGAGCTACGGTAGTCCGAAACTTATGCAGTATTACTACCAATTACTATACTCATGAAACTTGATCTCATAATGCCCGAGAGACTTATTAGGATTATTCATCCGAGCTAAATACTATCTACAACACATGCAGAATTACCTTTACAATATTCCATCGAATTTCCTTCATTCAACCGGGACTTATCCCTTTTTTCAAGTCATATTGATCATACGATCATATTATATATATTAAATATTCAATTAACATTCATATCACATAATCATACAATCCAAACATTTCAAGAATCAATATTAAGTTCCATGAACTTACCTCTGTACTTATTTGTATACAAAACTCTACTAATCCGAGACTGTAACACCCCTTAACCCTAACCGTCGCCAGAACAGGGTTATAGAGCATTAACAGACATTTTAGACAATTTACGAGTAATTAATAAGTAAATAACATACATAGTATAATTTAATCATTAAGTCCCTGTAATGGACCCTCAAGCCCAAAACACGTATTAGGAATGGATCAAGACTTGTTCGAATGCTCCGGAAATTTTTTGTGAATTTCTAAAAATTTTCTTAGATACAAGGCTCACACGCCCATGTAGTTCAGGGACACTCCCGTGTGTCTCTATGACACACCCGTGTTGACATACTGTGTGGTTCACACGGCTAGGACATACACGTGTCCTTTACTTGTGTAACTCTCTGACTTATTGTTCATGAACAAATTGATTTCACACGCCAAGCCACACGCCCGTGTGCTTAGCCCGTGTGGATTTATTTTCAATTCGAATTTAGTGCAGTTTACACACGGCCACGACACACGCCCGTGTTCATGGCCGTGTCCTTTACACGACTGAGACATACGCCCGTGTCTCTACCCATGTGTTAAAACCTAGGTATTTTGTTTCCAAAATTTAATTTGCAAGGGACACACGGCAAGACCACACGCCTATGTACTAGCCGTGTGTCTCACACGGTCTGGTCACACGCCCGTGTGCCAGGCCGTGTGAACTCTATATGAGCTTTTTATATTAACCTAGCCAACCCTGCAATTTCAAACCGAAACCAATCCAATACCAATATTTCAACCAATACATTTGCACACTCAATATTCCTAAATCATGCCTAAAATATTGTCTTAATAATATGACCAGTAACATTCATTAAATCATATTCATCATTTATTTCCACTTTTTACTTATAACAAATATGTTAAGTGTATCATAAAAGTGTTTATACTTTCTCATTAAATCCTAACTCAAACATTATAAACCATTCTTTACAACCAAAAATTACAAGACATATACATGTGATCTAAACAACACCTAGTACATATCACTTTTACCCAAAAGGAAAATTTACATCACCAAGGTTGTGCTGAGGTCGGGATCGATTTGGATACTGAACTGGGACCTTTGACTTCTACTAATCTACACACGGAAAAAACCGTACGCTAAGTATGCCTATACTCAGTGGTATTACCATAATTCAAACTAAATACCATTAATGTTTTATAAGCATCAAATAGGTAACAATGTAAATCATAAGAATTAATTTACATTTAAATTCATATTTCATTTATAATAATTCATCAACTGATATCATATATCAACAATTTGAATCTTCGATAAATTCATGAACCTTAGGTTCATGCTTACAAATCTCATATCTCAATTTCATTTCACATTTCAATTCACAATTCCACTTTCTCATACTTTCAGGAGATCAATCGATCAAACTCATTCAATTTTATCATTTCATTTATTTACCCCATTAACAAGACTTGAATCTTGGCGAATACACGGATCCAACCAAACACACAAGAATAATCCAACCAAACACACCAGAATAATCCACTCAAACACACCAGAACGGCACTAAGTACCTCTTCGGATAGTCCGAAGAAATATAATAACATCAGTGTCTCCTCGGCCAAGCAAAAAAAATCTCCAAATCCTTCCAATCCTATGGCATGCCAACTATATTCGACTCAGCTCAAATAGTTAATAGGGAATTCCAGTTCTCAATTAAATTTTACTTTTTTATCAAATTCACTTTCAATTCAATATACAATTCAACTCAATACATTTTTCATTTCAATCCACATGCAATTCAATTTCAATACATATTAATTATATAACTCAATTTCATACAATTCAATAATACACTTACCTCATAATTTACTTATCAACTATATAATTTAAATATAACATTTAATAGTAAATAATTTGAATTATAGTAATACAAACTCTGATTTTCTCGTGTCTACTCCTCGATAACTTTTTCCTTTCCTTTTTGAGCTGATGCCTCTGGTTCTTTGCTAGCTACGAAAATTAAAGTAATTTACACTATTAATACAATACTTAACTATCTAATGTTCATGATAAAATCCTAATTTCAAATTTCTTTCAATTTAGTCCCTCTAACACAAAACTTATAGCCTATTCTACAATTAAATCCTTCTCCAACTTCTAACTTGAAATTCTATTAATTCAATCCCTAATTCACGCTTTTACTCAACAAAATTAGTGTCTAAAAATCTAATAACTTCCAAAATTTCAACATATACCAGTAGTATTTTGTTCTACGATCATAAAAGCTCAAAAATTACAAGAAAAGGACTTAAATTGACTTCCCAATTTAATTTGGAACCTCTAAAGCCTTATTTTTCCTTATTCCTTCTTTTCTCCCTTCTTTCCTTTCTTTTCCTTTCTGTTTTGTCCCTGCTTAATGTTCTGTTTCTTTCTTTCTTTTATTTCATTTGCTTTATATGTACATAATATAATAATAATTTCTTATATTATAAGTAATTATATAATTATATTACAAATGTATGTATTTAATTTATTACACAAGTATTTTATAGTTACCATACAATTGTTAAAGTCTTTGATTTATTTTATAATATAATATTATAATATAATTAATATAAATTACAATATGATAAAATAATAATATAATTTATTTAAATAATATATATAAAAAAATCTAAGGTTTTTATCAACATATGCCGCCTCATTTAATACATTAGATATAATTGCCTATTTGGTCCCTTCTTATTTTCTTTTAATCTACAATTAAACTTTTACCCTTTATTCAATTTAGTCCTTTTTTCTAATTACTCTTAATTAAGCTAAATTCACTTAATTGAAACCTAATTAGACACACCACTAGACTCATAAATATTTTTTAATAATTATTTATGAGTTTGGTTTACTAAGACGGAGGCCTAATAATGTACTTTTCTGATGCCCGTGAATTTTGGGTTATTACATTTCTCCCCCTTAATAAATTTTGTCCTCGAAATTTACCTGAAAAGAGATGAGGATATTACGCTCTCATTGTTTCTTCTGGTTCCCAAGTTGCTTCCTCAGTACTATGACTTCTCCATAACACTTTCATTAAAGGAACCCGTTTATTTCTCAACTCTTTTACTTCTCTAGCTAATATTTGCACTGGCTCTTCTTCATAAGACAGATACGATCGAATTTTAATATCTTCAGTGGGGATAACATGTGAAGGATCTGATCTATATCTCCGAAGCATATAAACATGGAAAACATCGTGAATTTTCTGCAACTTTGGAGGCAAAGCTAATCGATAAGCAACCGGTTTGATTCTTTCTACTATTTCATACAACCCGATATAACGAGGACTTAGTTTTCCTTTCCAGCCAAATCTCAAAACTTTCTTCCAATGCGATACTTTAAGGAATACCTTATCCTTAACAGAGTATTTAATGTCTCTTCGTTTCAAATCTACGTAAGATTTATGTTTATCGAAGGCGGCTTTCAGTCTATCTTTAATCTTCTTAACTGTTTTCTCTGTCTCTTGAATCAACTCTGGCCCAACTATTTTTCTTTCATTCAATTCCGTCCAACATACAGGCGATTTACACCTTCTACCATATAAAGCTTCATATGAAGCCATTTTAATACTAGATTAGAAACTATTATTATAGACAAATTCTGCTAATGGTAAATAATGTTCCCAACCTGATTGAAGTCAATAATACAAGCCCGTAACATGTCTTCTAAAATTTGAATCACCCGTTCAGACTGTTCGTCGGTTTGCGGATGAAATGCAGTATTGAAATTAAGTCGAGTACCCAAAGAATCATGTAATTGCCTCCAAAATCTCGATGTAAATTGTGGATCTCGGTCTAAGATTATCGATGTAGGAATACCATGTAATCTCACAATTTTTCAAATATAAATCTTAGCAAGCTTCTGCAAAGACCAATCAGTTCTAACTACTATAAAATGAGCTAACTTTGTGAGCCGATCCACAATTACCCAGATGACATTTTTTTTACTCGTTGGCAGTGGCAATCCTGTAACAAAATCCATAGTAATGCAATCCCATTTCCACTCGGGAATACTAATAGCTATAACAAACCTGTAGGTACCTGATGTTCTACCTTTACTCGCTGACAAGTCAGACATTTGCCAACAAATTCAACTATATCTTTCTTCATCCCTGGCGACCAGTATAAATCCCGTAAATTCTGATACATGTTCGTTCCACTAGGGTGTAAAGAAAAAATACCATCATGTGCTTATCGGAGAATCAACTCTTTTAACTCAGAAGCAGTTGGAATAAAAAGCTGATTTTGGAACCTCAAACAATCATGTTCATCAATACTAAAATTTTCTACCATACCATTCCGCACCATCTTTTTTCTCTTCATCAACTTTTCGTCTTCTAGTTGGGCTGTTCTAATTTGAACAAACATTACCGGCTTAACTCTTAATTCAGCTAACAAGCTTCCATCATCATTAATACTAGGCCGAGCGAACATTGCTTGTAATTCAATTGTTGCTTTTCTGCTCAATGCATCTTCTACTACATTTACCTTTCCCGGATGGTAATCTATAACACAATCGTAATCTTTCAGAAGTTCAATCCACCGTCTTTGCCTCAAATTCAATTTTTTTTGCGGTAGAAGATATTTAAGGCTCTTATGATCAGTATAAATGTAACATTTTTCACCATACAAGTAATGCCTCCAAATCTTCAACTGTCGAGATGCATAAGCTATTACTTTTCGTCCTGCATCAATACACAGCCCAAACCACTTAGATAAGCATCACTATATACAACAAAGTCGTTTCTCGACTCTGGTAAAGTCAGAACATGTGCCTCAGTCAAAACTCTTCTGGCACTGATCATCCCAGATAAAAGGAACATTCTTTTGTAGTAGCTTTGTCATCGACAATGATATTTTCGAAAATCCATTAACAAATCTCCTGTAGTATCCAGCTAATTCCAGGAAGCTACATGCCTCAGATACATTCCTTGGTACCTTCCATTGAACAATCGACTCAATCTTCTTCGGATCAACACTAATCCCTTAAGTAGATACCACATGTCCCAAAAACACTACCTCAGATAACCAGAATTCACATTTACTCAGCTTCTATTACAACTATTTTTCCCGTAGAATCTGTAGAACTATTCTGAGATGTTGATCATGTTCTGACTCTGTCTTCGAATAAACCAATATATCATCAATGAACACCACCACAAACTGATCTAAATACGGTTGAAAATTACGGTTCATCAGGTCCATGAAAGCAGTTGGGTATTAGTTAACCCAAACGACATCACTAAGAACTCATAATAACCATATCGAGTACGAAATGCAGTCTTCGGCACATCACATTCTTTTACTTTCAATTGATAATACTTTGATCTTAAGTCAATCTTCGAAAATGCTAAAGCTCCCTTTAATTGATCAAACAAATCATCTATACGGGGCAACGGATATTGGTTCTTGATCGTCACTTTGTTCAACTGCCGGTAATTGATACAAAGCCTCATTGAAATGTTCGGTCTAATAAATCCATGATCTAACAAATCTTGTAACTGTATCTTCAATTCTTTCAATTCGGTGGGCGACATTTGGTACGGAGTTATAGAGATTGGTGCTGTATCCGGATACACTTCAATAGCAAATTCGACTTCTCTCTCAGGTGGTAAACCTGATAATTCTTCAGGGAATACATCCGAAAACTCGCATACAGTTCTGATTTTACTACACTGACTCCCAACCGAATCAGAATTAATAACATAAGCTAGATATGTTGTACAATCCTGCTGAAGTAATTTATTAGCCTTTATTGTCGAAATCATTCGTGTTGATCCTCTAGTACGGATACCATTCACTTCAATTCTGTCTCTATCTTCTGTCTGAATACTGAAGCTCTTTTTATAACAATCTAATACTACTCCGTGTTCAGATAACCAATCCATGCCCAAGATTACACCAAAATCATCGAAAGGCATAATCAACAAATCGACGAGAAACATTTTATCATGTATTATCAATGGGCATCTACGGCACACTCGGTCTACAGAAACAGTTTGTCCCAAAGGGCTAGACACCTCTATTAAAACTCTAGACATCTCATATTTTATTTTCCCCGACTCAACTAGTTTTGAATTAATGTATGAATAAGAAGAACCCGGATCAATTATTGCATAAACAGGTTCAGAATACACTAAAAATATACCTATCACGATGTTATGTGCATTGCTTTCTTCCCGAGTCTGAATCACGTATGCCCTGGCCGGTGCTCTAGCCTCCGACTGTTGTCTAACTATATCACAGCTTCTTCTTACACCTCCACCTCTAGAAACAGAATCGCCTCTACCTGAGCCTCTACCTCGAGCAGTAGACACTGATCTCTATGTTGTTGCAGGTGCGGTGCTTTCACTTTTCTGGGAATCTCTGATAAAATGATCTGTAGACCCACATCGGAAGCATCATCTAGTTATTCTCCAACATTCACCTCTATGCTTTTTCCTACAATGTTCACAGTACAGCATGTCAATGTCTTGAGAAGGGCTTCTTACACTACTAGTAGAAACTGTAGTCTGCTTTCCCCGACTTTTATCACATTGGTCTGATCTAAAACTCGGCCTCCAACCACCTTTGATTTCTCTGGATCTTTTTGGTAGAGGATTTGAACTAGTAGTTCCAGCTCGTTTCCCGGCCGATCTAGCAATTTCATTCTACAAACTCTGTAATTCGATGGGATACCAGCTGTACCCTGATTTCATCTCTCAAACCCCATAGGAATCGCTTACAACTGTCGACCTCTGTCAGTATAAACTTTTAAGCATATCGGCCGAGTCTAGAAAATTCCCATTCATAGTCTACCATTGATAAATCACCTTTTTTCAACATAAAATATTCTTGCCTTTTGTCTTCAATATATAATTCCTCAACATATTTCTTTTGGAATTCTTTCTGAAACAGATCCCATGTTACCTCTTCTGTCGGTAGATGTCAAATTACAGATTCCCACCACAAATAAGCTTCACTTTGCAGTAGAGAAACAACACAGATAAGACATTCTCGGGGGTTAAATTCCAATTGTTGCAGAATTCTTTTAGTCGATTCCATCCAATTCTCTGTTGTGGATGGATCGACTCCTTCCAAACCCAAGAATTCAGTGGCACTGTATTTTTTTAATTCTTTTATTGGGGCCCGTCTCTGAGTAGGTGTAGATGTCGTAGCAGGAGCAGTTCTCGCTACCCTTTGTAAGGCATCAACAATAACTCTTAATAAATTAGAATCATCCATGTTCTAACATTTCCCCTATCTACTCTAGGGGGTTGATTTCTCATCGGATTTACACTATGTGTTACTGATTCAGTTTCATTTAATCCATATGATTCTTTGTCCCCAGTGTACATTTCTTGGTCAGCATCATTTATTCGTTCATCTGACATCTTTAATCTATAAATCAGAAACAAATAAATAGGTCAGCATCCAAATCCCAACTCAGTTTTGACTCAACAGTGGCATGTATCTCTAGATTCACTTTCGAGCTCAATTTAGCTCGAGAATCTGCTAAACCTGAATAACTCTGATACCAACAACTGTAACACCCCCTAAACTTAATCTGTCGCCGGAATAGTGTTACAGAGTATTACCAGACATTTCAGACAATTTATGAATAATTCATAAATAAATAACATATATAGTATAATTTAATCATTAAGTCCTTGTAATGGACCCTCGAAGCCCAAAACATGTATTAGGAATGGATCAAGACTTGTTTGAATGCTCTGGAAATTTTTCGTGAATTTCTAAAATTTTTCTTAGTTACAAGGCTCACACGCCCGTGTGGGTCAGGGACACGCCCGTGTGTCTCTATGACATACCCGTGTTGACATACCGTGTGGTTCACACAGCTAGGACACGTCCGTGTCCTTTACTCATGTAACTCTCTGACTTATTGTTCATGAACAAATTGATTTCACACGGTCAAGCCACACGCCAGTGTGCTTAGCCCGTGTGGATTTATTTTCAATTCGAATCTAGTGCAGTTTTCACACGGCCATGACATGTAACAGCCTGATTTTGACCCTAATCGAAACGGTGGTTTCGGGACCACGAATTCGAGTCGAAAAATATTTTAATATTATTTTCTATGCTTATTATGTGTGATTTGATGTGAGTGAAAGTTTTGTATTAAAATTTGATCGTTTTGGTGCTTAATTATGAAAAAGGACTTAATCGCATAAAAAGAAAATTTGGTGGTTAAATGTGTAGGTGCCGAATTGTTGATGTCTTCATAAATTGGAGGTTTAAATAACAATTGGACCATGAAAATATGGATAGTGGCCGGCCATCATTATGCATGTAATAGTGTCGACATTTTATATTATATTTTATTACATTTTATGTTAAAATAAACTAGTTAATATATGTTAATAAAACAAAAATAAGAAAGCCATGATTGTTCATCTCTTTGGCAGAAAAACACAAAAGAAAAACAAGGAGAAAGCTTGGCACATTCGGCTTTGAGTTTTGCTTGATTTAGGTATGTAAATTTGTTCGGTTTTTAATAATTTTTACGTTTTTGAGATCGTTGCTTCGAATACTACTCGACCCATGTTGGAATTTTTGAATTTGATGTATGTTTAATATTCGGCCATTGAAGAATGCTTATGTTTTGTGATAGTTGATGATTTTAAATAAAATATATGTGTTAGATTATTAAATTTTGTGTTGGAAATTTTGATTAAATTGAGTATCTAGGACTAAATTTCAAAAATAGTAAATTGAGGGGCTAGATTGTAGAAATTATGAAATTTGGGGACTTGTATAATCTTAATGAACATTCGGCCCTAGCTTAAAATATGTAACTTTAGCATATTTTGTGTTTTGTAAAAATTGGATTAAATTGTAAAAGTGCAAAATGTTAGGGATAAATTGGTAAATTGTTCAACTATGTGTTTTGGGCCAAAATGAATGAAATTTTATTTGAATGAGCTCATTTTGAAATTATTTAGATCAAGAAAGAAAAGAACCGAGATCGGATTGGGAAAAAGCGAAGTTAAACGAATAGCCGGGAAGCTTAATCCGATAATTTCCGAGGTAAGTTTTTAAGTAATTGGGAAGTATGATATTTCAAATTGCCGAATGTGATATTGTATTTAATATGTGTTGGTTAAATGTAAAGTTGGTATTTAATTATATATAAGTTATGATCATTGAGTTGGATGATTATTTATGTACTAAGAGAAATTTAAGTGTGAAAATGATAGAAGAGGTGATTATATTCGAATAGATGAATATATAGATATGTATATTAAAGATTGTCGAATGGAATGGTAGTGAGAAGGATGAATGAGTTGTATTTTACATGTGCATGTAATTGTAGATAGATATGAATGAAAATAAAATCACATGTGTTTATATGAATGAAGAAAAGATTCAGTTAAAAAGGCACTATGTGTGCGAGCTAAAAAACCGAGCATTGTATGTGTGAAATCGGTCGAAAGGCACTATGTGTGCGAGTTTGAGAAACTGAGCACTGTGTGTGTGAAATCGGTCGAATGGCACTTTGTGTGTGGGAAAATAAGTAATGGCACTAAGTGTGCGATACATTACTAATATATGGCACTATGTGTGCGGAAAAATAAGTAATGGCACTAAGTGTGCGATACATTACTGTTAACTGGCACTATGTGTGCTCATTCTCAAGTAACGGCACTAAGTGTGCGATGCGTTACGTAATTTGCACTTTGTGTGCTGGATTACAGAGACTTCGGAGATATAAACTGATGAAGGGAGATAAACGAAAAATGATACATGAGTAAGTGTTGCATGATAGCTTAATAACCAGGTATTAGTGAGGTAAGTTGTTTTTGATATGAAAATATAGTAATGAGATGTAATTTTTAAACTTTGAGCTTGTTCAAAATGGATATATATAGTACTTGAGTATTCGGTTTTTGAGACAAATTAGATATGGTGGTTGTTGAATGGTGACTAGTTATGCATATTGTGCTTATGAATTTGTTATTGATCTTATTGGATTAACTAACTAAGCTATATAAGCTTACTCTATGTGTTATTTTACTATTTTATAGATCTTAAAGTCGAAGCTCGTGCTCGGGGATTCATCGTCAAAGTCAATCACACTATCGACTATTTTTGGTACCCTTTTTATAAGTTGAACCTTTGAAACCATGGCATGTATAGGCTATATTACTCTTTTGAGTTATTTTGAATATGATGTATTGAAAATGCCATGCGAATATGGCTTTACCTCTATGTTTGGGTTTGGTTTGTCTTTAAATTTTTTTTTATTTATGATGATGAAGTTTATGTATGATCGATTTTGAGGTAAACTTACTTTGGAAGTTCTATCATTATATTATATTTATGACAAGTATGAAGGCATAAATATGGTTTGAGTGAAGTACATAGTATGATTCGAATGTTGGATGAATTTATATGTATATATATACACTTATATACTTAAATGTTATGTTGAGTTATGAGATAACTATGTGATATTTTATATATGTGACCATTGGTGCGAGGCTATAATAATCAAAATATGGCATATTCATTTCATAGATCCGGTCATGATACCCATGAAATATTGAATATGAGTGGTTTATATGATTGGATTAAATTAACATTGAAATATTTAGTTTATATATATATTTATACACGTGTGCTTTTGTAAGTATTATATATGGTTAGGGATAATTGATATTATAAGTTATGTATTCGAGTTGCATACATTCTATCATAATTTTTTTTATAATGTGATTTTGAATGAGATTGGATATTATATGTTTGACTTGAGTATGAGTTTAATTGCTTGAAGTGTTTGATACTTTAGTAGTAAAATGAATATTAGTAAGGTGCATATTCGGCTATTATGGTTTACTTACCAAATGAATAGTAACTTATACTATTTGAATAAAATTACTTCTATGTGTATTGGTATTATAGAATCGTGATATATATATATATACACATACAATTTTGTAAATGTTTTAGTAGAACTTTATTAAGGGTACATTCGGTTATATTAAGCATAATATATATTGCTATGTTAAAATGATATATACTTATATACTGATTTGGGGTCAGTTAAGTAATGCCTCTTAACCCTAATCTGGCGACAGACACGGGTTAGGGGTGTTATGCGACACACGGCCATATTCAAGGCTGTGTCCTTCACACGACTGAGACACACGCCCATGTCTCTGCCTGTGTACTAAAACCTGGGTATTCTGTTTCCAAAATTTAATTTGTAGGGGACATACGGCCAGACCACACGCCTATGTACTAGCCGTGTGAACTCTATATGAGCCTTTTATATTAACCTAGCCAACCCTGCAATTTCAAATCGAAACCAATCCAATACCAATATTTCAACCAATACATTTGCACATTCAATATTCCTAAATCATGCCTAAAACATTGTCTTAATAATATGACCAATAACATTCATTAAATCATATTCATCATTCATTTCCACTTTTACTTATAACAAATATGTTAAGTGTATCATAAAAGGTTTTATACTTTCTCATTAAATCCCAACTCAAACATTATAAACCATTCCTTACAACCAAAAATTACAAGACATATACATGTGACCTAAACAACACCTAGTACATGCCACTTTTACCCAAAAAGGAAAATTTACATCACCAAGGTTGTGCTGAGGTTGGGATCGATCTGGATACTGAACTGGGACCTTTGACTTCTACTAATCTACGCACGGAAACAACCATACGCTGAGTATGCCTATACTCAGTGGTATTACCATAATTCAAACTAAATAGCATTAATGTTCTATAAGCATCAAATATGTAACAATGTAAATCATAAGAATTAATTTACATTCAAATTCATATTTTATTTATAATAATTCATCAACTGATATCATATATCAACTATAACACCTCTATACCCGGTCCAATCGTACGGACTCGGTATAAGACTATTACATTTGGTGCCAAAACGGTTATGGCTAGATACTGTTTAATTTAAACTTTTATACATAGTATTATAACTTACCAACCACATTTTTGCAGTCATATTTATAATTTCACTTATTCATTTCATATACTTACCAAAATACTTCAAGTAACCCAAAATAGATAGAATTTCAAGAGTTTACATTTTAGTCCCTAACACACACAAAAAAACACATTTGGACTACCTATGTACATGCCATTTTAAAACAAAATATGGTACCTACTCTTGAAGCTCTCTTCTAGTCTAACTGTACCTATGCGTTGAAAATAAACGTGTTAAGCCAGTGAAGGCTTAGCAAGCACTACAAGAATAAATAGGTAAATAATCATAACAAAATATTTTAAACTTATTCAATTATTACATATTTACTCACATATAAGTTTCTTGAACTATGCCTTACTTTAATAAAATTTTAACTTTCTCTTTTTTTTTTTCTTATGTAAGATATCAAACTTACCTTAACACATCGATGATTCACTTTTGTTCACAACTCATATTCTTAGCCCAAAATAGACTTTATAGAACACACCGGATATACGGAACAAATACAGAGGTGCATTATTATGCACTAATAAACAGAGAGCACTAGAGTGCTACACAGAGAGCACTAATGTGCTAATAGTCAGAGAGCACTAACGTGCTAATTATCAGAGAGCGCGCTAAAGTTCCTTTATGGCATGCCACTAATATCCTAGTAGTTCTACATTCCGTCTACTTGGGCATTAAATTTGAATTTCATACATTTAAATATTTTACATAAATATTTCGAAAAAGATTTCTCATTTCTCCATCATTACGATTTAGTCCCCATTTCACAATTCACAAATGTCTCAATTATTTTTTTCACATATACACTTTTATCAAAACATTATAACTTAATGTTCAAACAATATACCATCTCATATTCTCCATCTATAATTTTCTTTACAAATTTCATAATTCCATAATCTAATTATTATTTTTAATTTACAAATCTAATTATATATTTTACGTACATTTCTATTCTAAGTAATTTCATACTACAAATAAGCATTTAAATAAAGATGATTTAAAAATCTTGTACTACTTACAACAAAAGGTTAAGATGATGTATGTTCTTCTTCCTTCACTCCTTAGCCTTCTCTTTTCCTTTTTCTTCAATTAGGTCCTCTCCTTTCTTTTCTTTCTCTTCAATTTCATATAAAACATATAACATTTATATGTTAGAAGAAAAACAATCAAATAACTTTCCTATACTATTTAATAAAAATGAACATGTATGGTATGATATTTTCATCATTTCTTACATTAGCTCACATTTCAATTTAATCCATTAATCAAAACTAACTTTATTTTATTTAAAACTAATTTCATATTTTCATTCAAATCCTACTTTAAACTAATTTCAACTTTCAAATTTCACCATAAACCCTAATTTCAAAATTCTCTCAATTTAGTCCCTATTAATTAAAAACTATATTTTATTTTACAAATCAATCCTTTTCTCAATTCTAACTTGAAATTCTATCGATTCAAACTCTAATACTTCAAATTATTCAACATGAACATCATCAAAAAATCCATTAACGTTCAGAATTTCAACATAAATCAAGTAGTATTTTATTCTAGGATTCTAGAAACTCAAAAATTACAAGAAAAGGGACTAAATTGACTTACCAATCAAACTTTGAACCTTGAAATCTTAAATTTTCTTTCTTTCCTTTCTCCCCTGTTTTCGTTTTGCTTCTCTGTTTCTTTCTCTTTTATTTCTTTGTTTTATAATATAATATAATATAATATAATATAATATAATATAATATATATACTTAGCTTTTAAGTAATATTATTATAATATTATATTTTAGCTTTTAAGTAATATTATTATAGTATTATATTTTCACTTTAGATTTTTAAATAAATATCTCTGCCTCAACTTTAAGCAATGGCATAATTGCTTCTTTGGTCCCTTTAATTTTTCTTTAATCTATAATTCAACTTTCACCTTATATGCAATTTAGTCCTTTTACCTAATTACTCTTAATTTTAAACTAATTCACCTGACCAAAACTTAATTAACCACACAACTAATTTCGTAAATATTTTTAATAAATATTTACGATTCAGTTTTATGAAAACGGGGGCCCGAAAATCCATTTTTCGGTTACCCGAGTATCGGGTCACTACACCAACAATTCGAATCTTCGATCAATTCGTAAACCTTAGGTTCATGCTTACAAATCTCATATCTCAATTTCAATTCACATTTCAATTCACAATTCCACATTCTCATACTTTCAGTAGATCAATCGATCAAACTCATTCAATTTTCTCATTTCATTTATTTACCCTATTAACAAGACTCGGACCTTGGCGGATACACGGATCCAACCAAACACACCAGGATAATCCAACCAAACACACCAGAATAATCCACCCAAACACACCAAAACGGCACTAAGTGCCTCTTCAGGTAGTCCGAAGAAATATAATAACATCAGTGTCTCCTCGGCCAAGCCGAAAAATCTCCAAATCCTTTCAATCCTATGGCATGCCAACTATATCCGACTCAGCCCGACTAGTTGATAGGGAATTCCATTTCTCAATTAAATTTCTTATCAAATTCACTTTCAATTCAATATACAATTCAACTTAATACACTTTCCATTTCAATCCACATGCAATTCAATTTCAATATATATTAATTATATAACTCAATTTCATACAATTCAATAATACACTTACCTCATAATTTACTTATCAACTACATAATTTAAATATAACATTTAATAGTAAATAATTTGAATTATAATAATACAAACTCTAATTTTCTCGTGTCTACTCCTCGATAACTTTTTCCTTTCCTTTTTGAGTCGATGCCTCTGGTTCTTTGCTAACTACGAAAATTAAAGTAATTTACACTATTAATACAATATTAGTCTATTTACTTTTCTACCTTAATTTCAATTTGGTCCTAATTAAACTCATTTACTTTTCTAACACAATTCATACTTTATTTCCATTCAATTTCCTACCAATTTCAACTTAACTATCTAATGTTCATGATAAAACCCTAATTTCAAGTTTCTTTCAATTTAGTCCCTTTAACACAAAACTTATAGCCTATTCTACAATTAAATCCTTCTCCCACTTCTAACTTGAAATTGTATTAATTCAATCCCTAATTCACACTTTTACTCAACAAAATTAGTCTCTAAAAATCTAATAACTTCCAAAATTTCAACATATACCTAATAGTATTTTGTTCTAGGATCATAAAAGCTAAAAAATTACAAGAAAATGACTTAAAATGACTTACCAATTTAATTTGGAACCTTTAAAACCTTATTTTTCATTATTCCTTTTCTCCCTTCTTTCCTTTCTTTTTCTTTCTGTTTCGTCCCTGCTTAATGTTCTGTTTCTTTCTTTTATTTCATTTGTAATAATATAATATAATAATAATTTTTTATATTATAAGTAATTATATAATTGTATTATAAATGTATGTATTTAATTTATTACACATGTATTTTATAGTTACCATACAATTATTAAAATCTTTGATTTATTTTATAATATAATTAATATAAATTACAATATGATAAAATAATAATATAATCTATTTAAATAATATATTTATATAAAAAAAATCTAAGATTTTTATCAACATATGCCGCCTCATTTAATACATTAGGTATAATTGCATATTTGGTCCCTTTTTATTTTTTTAATTTACAATTAAACTTTTACCCTTTATTTAATTTAGTCCTTTTTCCTAATTACTTTTAATTAAGCTAACTTCACTTAATTGAAACCTAATTAGACACACCATTAGACTCATTAATATTTTTTAATAATTATTTATGTGTTTGGTTTACTAAGATGAAGGCTCGATAATGTACTTTTCCGATGCCTCTGAATTTTGGGTCATTACAAAGACTTTTTCGTTTCCTCGATCTAGCTTCGTATTTTAGTTTTCCGGATCTAAATAAATAAGTTTAATCATCAATTTAATATTCATTTGGACTCAATTTACACTTAGGCTAAATTACTATTTTTCCCCTAAATTTTTTATTAATTTCAATTTTGTCCCTAGGCTCGAAAAATAAAATTCATGCAATCTAATCCTTGTTTCAAGCCTAGCCGAAATTTCCATATATCATTTACAGCACTTATGTTTCACAAAATTTAGAATTTTTCTTTGAATTTCACAAGTTTACAATTTAGTGCCTATTAAACAAAACTTTTAACTTATTCTTCAATTTAATCCTTTACCCAATTCTAGCTTGAAATTCTATCAATTCAACCCCTAATTCATCGGTTAATTCAACATAAACCTTGTCCAAAAATCTACTAACTTTCAAAATTTCAACATATACTAAGTAGTATTTTGTTCTAGGATCATAAAAACTCAAAAATTACAAGAAAATGAGCTAAATTGACTTACCAATTTATGTTTGAACCCTTAAAATCCCTATTTTCCCTTTCCTTTTTCTTTTTTCTTTCTTTCTTTCCCCTGTTTCATTTTACTTTTCTGTTTATGTTCTTTTTCATTTGCTTTGTTTTATATTTAATGATAATAATATATTATAATATAATAATATAATATTATTCTTTATCACTAAGTAATAATAAAAAATATATATAGAGTTATGCCGCTCAACCTTTTTATTTGGCATAATTGCCTATTTGGTCCTTTTAACTTTTCTAATCTATAATTAAACTTTTACCTTTTATGCAATTTAGCCCTTTTTTTATAATTACTCCTAATTAAGTCAAATTCACCTAATCAAAACCTAATTAACTACACAACTAACTTCGTAAATATTTATTAAAAATATTTATGAATCCGATTTACCAGAACGGAGTCCCAGAAATGCACTTTTTTTTATTTCGTCCTTTTTAATTAATTTACTACAAAACCACTAAAATTTTCTTATCAAAATTTTCATGCCACTTTTCTATCATAATATAGACCATGCCATAATATTAAAATAAAATTTTCTTTTTAGCTCGAATTTTTTGTCACGAAACCACTGTTCCGATTTCACTGAAATTGGGTCGTTACAATGATCTTGTTATTGACTACCATCCGGGAAAAGTCAATGTAGTGGCAGATGCTCTGAGCAGAAAATCTCTGTATACTTTGCGAGCAATGAACACCCGATTGTCATTATCTGATGATGGTTCAATCATAGCTGAGTTAAAAGCTAGACCAACATTTTTACAGCAAATCTCTGAAGCTCGGAAAAATGATAGTAAGTTGCAAGTAAAACAGATACAAAGTGAATCGACACCTAACTCAGAATTTCAGATCGAGACTGATGGTTGTTTGTTATACAGAGACAAAGTATGTGTACCGAAAAGTTCAAAACTAATACAGAAGATTTTGAATGAAGCTCATAATAGTAACATGAAAGTAATAAAATGTACAATGATCTGAAAAAGATGTACTGATGGTCGGGAATGAAACGATACATTTCTGAGTTGGAATCTAAATGTTTAATATATCAGCAAGTAAAAGCTGAACATCAGTTGCCTTCTGGACTATTACAGCTAGTTACGATACCAGAATGGAAATGGGAAAGAATTACCATCGACTTTGTATCGAGGTTACCCCCGTCTCCAAAGAAGAAAGATGCAATTTGGGTGATTGTTGATCGGTTGAAAAAATCTACACACTTTATTCCAGTATGTATGGATTTTTCCTTGGATAGATTGGCTGAATTATATGTCTCTGAGATTTTCAGATTGCATGGAGTGCTTATCTCCATTATTTCAAATAGAGAGCCTCAGTTTACATTTCGATTCTGGAGCAAATTACAAGAAGCTCTGGGTACTCAGTTACACTTTAGCACTGTATTTCATTCCCAGATAGACGGTCTATCTGAACGGGTGATATAGATCTTGGAAAATATGCTTCAATGTTGTATACTTGAGCTTGAAGGTAACTGGGAAAGGTATTTGCCTTTGGTTGAATTTGCTTATAAAAATAGTTATCAGTCTACCATTAAAATGGCACCGTATGAAGCTTTGTATGGACTCAAATGTAGAACTCCATTGTATTGGGCTGGACTCAGTGAGAAAAAGTTACACAGAGTTGACTTAGCCCGTGAAAACGAGGAAAAAGTGAAAGTAATTCGAGACAGTTTGAAAGCAGCCTCTGATCGTAAAAAATCTTATGCTGATCTGAAAAGAAAAGAGATAGAATTTCATGTCGGTGACAAGGTATTCTTGAAAGTATCGCCTTGGAAAAATTTCTCCGGTTTGGTCGCAAAGGAAAACTGAGTCCACGGTTCATTGGACCATATGATATTACATTGTGGAAGACACAATTTTTTCTGAAGAATTCGCCATGATATATCTGATCCATGCATAATATCATGAAAAATGGATACAAATTTTTGACTGCTACTTAGTATCGGCAATAGGTCTGAAAAAGTATCTAAAAATATAAAATTTAGATATTTGTACCCTATCGAAGTAAGGAACCATGGCATATATGTTTGGAATAGATTCCGTTTTGAGAGAGTTGAAAAAGCACTATCTCGTTGAAAGGTTCTATACATCCACCTTTTCTCAACGCATTTCTTTAGACAAAGACTCCATTTTTTCCGCTTTTCGGATGGTAAATATTTCTCGTAACATGGAGTGTGAATCAAACCCATGTTTGAATTGAAATTGAGATATCTTGATGCAAGTTCTTCTCTTCGAATCGGATGGATTCATATCTCGAAAGAGGTTGACAATAAGTTCTTTCAAAATTGACTATTTGTCCCTCTGTTAGAGGTGTTCCAGAAATGTCTGCAATCGAGTAAATAGCTCTACGAACTAATGGATCGGATCGAATTGCAAACTGGAAAGATTTGTACAAGTTATACCATAGAAAGAATTGGACCGGTTGCATATTGATTAACTTTACCACCAAAACTTGATCGAATTCATAATGTTTTTCATGTGTCTATGTTACGACGGTACTAATCCGATCCTTCACATGTTATTTCTCCGATAGAGGTAGAGATTCAACCTGATATGACATACAGTGAAGAATCGATCAAAATTTTAGCTCTGGAAACAAAAGAGTTAAGAAATAAAAAGAGAGCATTAGTAAAAGTTCTTTGGCAACGACACGGTATAGAAGAGGCTACCTAGGAGCCGGAGAACACTATAAGGAAGCAATACCCGAATCTTTTTACTGGTAAGATTTTCGAGGACGAAAATCCTTAAGGGGGAAGAGTTGTAACAGCCCAATTTCAGTGAAATCGGAATAGTGGTTTCGGGACCATAAATTCGATCTAAAAATAAAGTTTATTTTTATTTTATCATATGGTCCGTATGGTCCATATTTTGATAGACATCTCGTATGAAAATTTTGATACAAAAATTTTATCGATTAAGTGTTTAATTACGAGAATGACTAAATCACGTAAAATGCGAAAGTTGAATTCTAGTAGCTATAAGGATTAAATAGCTATGGAATTCAAAACTTGAGGTCCTTATATGGTAATTAGACCATTAAAGAAAAGTATGTAGATTTTTGGTGACTCATCCATGGAAATTTAGAAAAAGGACAATGACTAAATTGGAATTTGAAAAACATTTATTTAATTAAAAGATGAAAAGAAACTATCATCTTATTTTCTCATCTTCTTCAACCTGAAATACATGGAAACCCTAGGAGAGAGAGAAGAAACTTTCATGGCTTAATTGGGTAAGTTTCCTTGTTTCATTTTTAGTAATTTTGATATTTTTGAAACCATGATAGCTTAATCTATCTAGTTGGGTATTAATTTGAAAAGTTATCAAGGTATGATATTTGGGTCATGGATGAATATGCTGAAAATCAGAAATTAATGGTAGAAAATGAAAGGTTGTTGATAGATAAACAACTTTTACAAAGTGATTTTTGATGAAGATATGATTTAGGGACTAAAATGTAAAATTGTGAAATTGAAGAAAAATGTTGAATTTTTATGAATACATGTGCTGTAAATTTTGTAATGGGAATTTGGTTAGGCTTGGAATAGGGAGTAAATTTCACAAGTTTCATTTTCCAAGCCTAGGGATGAAATTGAAATTTATAGAAAAGTTAGGGGCAAAATGGTAATTTTACCTAGGACATAAATTGAGTCCAAATGAGTATGAAATATGATGATTAAAGCTATTTATATAGATCCAGACAACACAAATTCGAGATTAGACCAAGGAAAAGAAAAGGTTTCAGATTAGTAGATTACTTACGCGAACAAGTGTGGAGGTAAGTTCGTGTAACTTAATCGAGCATGTAATTATGTTAAATTAAATGTTGTGTTGTATGAAATGTGATTATTGTTTATGTGAATTGCTTGGATGTTACGATATAAGAATGAATACATGCTTGAAATGGTTGAAAAATGGTTAAGATCTGTTTGAATATTGAATTCCGATGAATATATGTGCTTTCCCGAAATGCATGAGGTCCTGCATTTGTTGCTGGGGATTTAGCTCAGATGAGTAGTCCTATTGACCTCATTATAGAAAGTATTTAACCCAGACGGGTAATCCTGACATAATACCTCTCGAGTATATGTTACAATTAGGATTTAGCTTGGACTGGTAATCCTGTTATACATTATGTGGCTCGAGAGTGTGTTCCTTGATTAAGTGCCCTAATGGGTACTCTTGAAAAAGAATTGACGGGTTATTGAATCGTACACCTCAAGTGTACCACTTGAGTATCAATCGGAATTTCAATGATTCAACGGACATAAAACTCTTGACATGATATGAGAATTATGAGATGAAATTATAATGTCTTGAAACAATATTGCATGATGAGCTCATCTATCCTTACACAAGAGTTAATACTCGCACCACCTAGATCAATTCAAGCAGCAATAATAAGACCAACTATGCATATATGTATCGTGTATGCATACATACTTATTCAAGTTCAAACTTCTCCTTTCTCTCAAAAGGTTAAGACAGGATTAAACATGTATAACCTCAAAAATGTATTATTTATCTCCACCTTCATAATTATCAACTACACTCTTTATAGATAATTACCAAATTGAAAGCACAGTGAGCACACAAAATGAAGTGATAATAAACTCAAATTGTTGCTCTTGCTCAATGACTCTACTAGTCACATTTTACAAATATTTTTATAATGAAAGAAAGATGATTTTAAAATTTGAAGGCATTAACAATGAATTCAAGGAAATAATCTAAAACAACCTTTCGGGCATTATATTTTATACACAATAAATTGAAGTAAAATCCTAACTTTTAGAAACACCAAAATTATTAAGATAGCACTAGAAAAAAAAGTATCACAACGCATACAATTGTTAAAACGGAATAAAGATACTTACACAACTTAAAACGAATCAATTACAATATATATATATATATAAATGCAAAAATTAAACCACAATATTCCTCCCTAATTACGAGTCGTCTCAATTCTACCGATCTGAATACCTTATTACAATTACCCACAAAGTATTTAAAAGCCTCGATCAAACAATATTAATGAATCGAAGAAAACCAAAATACAAACTCAAAAGGGAACACACGTTTCAAAACTTTGACCAACGAAAATGCTAATCGTTTAATGATAGAGTTTAAATGCGAAACAAGGTTGGCGCAAAACTACAAAGATTTAATATTCTAACAGAAGCAAAGAAACAAGAGAACAATGGCGCAAAGAAAATTCAATGGCCAGTAAAATAAAAAAAACTTGAAATTGAAAAAGGGAGAAAGAGTTAGACGCGAAAGAGAGAGAGAATAAAGGAACGTGAGCCAATTTTATTGGGATTACTCTCCTATTTTTTTTTAATAAAAATAAATCAAATAAAGTGAAACAAATTAAAAACTTAACCAAATAAAATTTAAAAAAACTTTCACATATCAAAATTTTCAGAATTAAAACCAAAGTAAAAAAAAAAAAAAAATTCCTACCAAGCGTCTTAGCTGATTTGAACACAAAATTCAAGTGAAAACTAACACCTAGCCACTAAATCACCAAATTTATAGTTAACTCTCGAACACAAAAGAAAACATAAATGCCTAATCGAATCCTACTTGACTCAACCAACAAATTTAAAACTTCTAACCCTAATTTCAGATTGTTACAGTGTGACCTTAGTTCGAGTCACGCTAGTTGCGTTTGTTGTCTAGGCTTTGTCTTTTTATTGTAATTCACAAAATATATATATATACAATACTAATAGTATTTTACTTTTAGGATATATATTTTATTTTTAAAATGTATTTATATGTAATTTTACTAATCTCATTTCAATAATCTAAAATTTTTTATGAATGGGAGATAATTTCCGATACAATTTAACTTACTAAATAATTAACTAAATTACATAGTATTTATTACGCTTAATGTTCACTTTGCCCCCCTCTCGAACTATACATATTTTCCTACTTTGATACCTAACCTTTTCTTCTTCTCATTTTGGTACTTAAATTTTCATTTTATTATTTAGTTTAGTCTAATTTTTATAACGGTGTTAAAAAACCGGTGGACATGTGACGCTAATAAAAATGTGCCATTTGGGAACCAACCCAATCAAAATATGCCACGTGAAAATCATATTTATTAAAATTAAAAATAAAATAAATATTAAAAAAATATTTATTTTTAAAAATACCTTTGATATTGACCAATCGTTAATCACCATTGACTAATGTTGACAAATTGTTGATAGGTGTTTTCTTCGAATTTTAAATATTTTCAAAATTTTATAATTTTTTTTAAAAAATATGTACTTATTTTTTTAATTTTTAATAAAATGTTAATTTTTTATAAAATTTATATTTATATTTATGTTTATGTTTATTTTTAAAAATTTTCAATTTGCAAGTTAAAACTTTTTTCAAAATTTTAATTTCTAGATTATATATATTTTTTCTTTTATATATTTATATATTTTTTAAATTTACAAAATTTAAAATTTATTTATATATTATAATTCTTTATATATTTTTCAAAATATTATAGGTTTTTTTTTATAAAATGCATATTTGTAAATGGTTAGTCTAAACTCGCTTTAGGTCAACTCATATATTTTCTAAATTCTTTTGAAAAATATGTATATTGTTTTTAATTTAATATTTAATAAATTTAAATAGTTTTTCATTTATTAAAATTATTTAGTATGTTTACATTATAATTTTATTTATTCATAAAAATAAATTTTACGTGGTAAAAATGAGTTAATGTTTGTAGTTGAAGCAGGAGCAGTAATATGCATTAAGTTGCGACTTGCGAGAGTGCAAACCGTGTTTTCACTAAATAAGTAAAAGCGAATTTACCTGATTAACATTTACAAACTTGCATGTTGGCCCACACACCCTCATCACAATACTCCTCTCTTAAATTATAAGTCGGAGAGGTTGACTCCATCTTCTCAACCTTGCATGTTATACCACTTTGAAGCATTATCCTCAAAGCCTTTAAATTTTTTAGTGATATACAATACAAACTTAGGAAATGGGTTAGACTTATGTTTCAACTTTAGCTTAAGCCAAGTCTAAAATTTTATTTAGAATGGGTATAACCCAGTCCATTAAAAGGTCTGGTTTTTACTAAGCCTTTGGGATCCCTTTTAGCTTTCTGATGAAGTTGTAAGGACGTTTTTGAAAAACAGAAGAGGTCATTCTTTATTTTAGTGCTGAATATGTTGGTCTTCAGCTCTTCTGCCTATGTTGTTTTGTTATAATGTGTTCCTTGCTTGGTATTTTTTCACTGTGGATTCAAGCCACGACACTGCCGCCACACCAAAAGTTTTTGGTGGCATTTGAGTGTGGCCTTTGGAGTTTTGGCTTAGGCATCCATATTCATGCAAATGCTTTGAACTCTACCGATTGGAAGGATTGAGATGATGCAAACAGAGGGATGTTGAGTTCCTAATCCTATGGGGTAGGTTGGTTTCGTAGAATCTGTTCATAAAAACTATCATCTACCACCTGGTTTCGGAACGAGTCCCATCAAAAACCAATTGAAGATCTAGAATCATCTCTGTCGGAAAAGGATTTTCCATACTAAAATACCACTGAATACAAGCTTATCTTATGTTATGTTCTCAATTTATTCAAACATTTGGGTATCCATCCGCCAGGGGCCGATTAATTGGTCCATCCTATCAACACGACCGAGTTTTTCTATTTTGTCTTGGGATAAATTAGCATTTAGGTACCTTATCCTATGTTTAGACTGGCAGGAACACGACATCTGCACATGTGCTATCGCAATAAGAGTTAGGTGTTATGTCATACCAAAAACAGAGAGGTATCACTAACTTCCATGTGAAACAAGGACCATACATCTCATCTTTAGCACCAAACGAGAACACAAAAGTCTGTAACATTCAAACAAAAAAATATTCATTGAAGAAATCCTGGAAACAGATTACCAACACTGATCGATAAAAAAGAGGTCTTCCATTTCCTTAATTGAGAATCATTGTAATAAAATCAAGAAACCCCATTTTGGTTTCTATATTCATGTAACGATGTTACATTCCCAATTGGGTTAATTCTAAAACCAAAACCTATTAGAGGAGGGAAAAAATACAGGATGAATCAAAGTCAAAGTCAAAGCCACAAGGCACCGGCATCTTTTAGCACCGGAATCAAGTCGCCGCTAATATGAGTAGCCATGACTTTATCCAATCCCCCAAACAACCTCCCACCAATAAACACAGCCGGAAGCTGAACCATTTTATTGTTTTCGGTACCTTTGCAAATCGTCTCCAATTCATTCAAAACACCAGCCTCATCCTCCTCATCAATCTCATGAACCGCAGGGTTTACGCCCAGTGTCAGCAGCAAACGCCTCACTACATGGCTCATACAACAACCCTTCCTGGCCAACACTATCACAGCGTTCTCCGATACTATATTAAGCACGTCTTTCCCGCGTCCGTTGTGGCCAAGTGTTGTTGTTGAACGGGCACGATGGGAAGTTGCGTCGATGCATGGCAGAGGCCAGGATTTGTATGGAATTGCTTGTTGCATCCTGAAAATTTTAAAAGAAATAGCAGAGAACTAGACACTAGTAACGTGAGCAAGATAGCAAAAGAGAATATATCTTACACATATGAAGGTGTGTCTGTATATATATAAGCAAGCACGGGTAAAGAAGGGGATTTTGAAAGGGTCAAGCGTCAACGGCAGTTAGGCTTACGCGGCTGGGTTGTTTAGCTTAGTGGGTGACGTAGGTCTGGTGTCATTTTTTGCAATGTCCAAATACAAACAACTAAATAGTAATGTGTTACCGAGTCTTTTTCTTTTTTTCTTCAGATCCAATGTATAATGAAGAAATTAAAATATTTATTGGTTGCGAAGAACACTGTTGCAAGCCGGGATTTTAAGGAAGAAAACAGGGGAATGACGTTTACCGAAATTAAAGAAAACAATGTACGTAGACAGAAGAGAAGCTTCTTGATTAGAAAAATCCCATGCTTCTTGTCTGCGTAATCTTACGCCATCATTGCATTTCATGACCAACATTACATCATCTGATGGATGCATGTAACGAGTCCTTCGTTTTTAATTATGTCAATGTGACCCACACGCCTAGTTGGTGAGTTCAATGATGAACATTAAGAGAGAAAAGGTTGCCGGCGGACGATGCGGGAAGCGTAGGTCAGCCAAGTGCCAGCCTTAACCTGACTGACTCATTAGCCTTAGGCCAACTTACGTCAACAAACTTTGTTTTATTATATCACGTGTAGGGCCCACCACGTGTGAAAGAGGAGAGCAAATGCCGGTTCTTTTTCAAAAATAACTCAAATAAATTAATTATTTACTAAAATCATCTACTTACCAAATTATGTTCAAATAGTAAATTTCGGTATCGTGGTTGTAATTAATGACATCATCTTTCATAATGTACTAATTATTGACAGGTTACTATTAATTATATAAAATGCTTATAGGCTTAATGAGGTAGTTACTCTTTTTAGATTGGATAAAAAAGGGTGGCACCATGACTGTCGGCTGCACCCAATTAAATGCTTTTATAATTTTAGTCTGCCTATCCTTTTTAAAAATTAAATTTAAATAATCTTTAAAAATATAATAATGATAAAATTAAACTTTTTTTATTTTTTTAAACAATAAACTTAAAAAACAATATAAAATTCTTATTTAAAAACTACCCAAATATATCCCTAAATAATTTTTCTCAAATTATAAATAAAAATTATTGACTTGAGTAAAAATTTTGAGGGGTATATTTAGGTAATTTAAATAAGAATTTTATATAATTTTTTAAATTTTATTGTTTTAAAAAATAAAAAATAAAAAGATTTTATTTTTTATATTATTATATTTTTAAGTGTTATTTAAATTTAATTTCAAAAGGGACAAACCTAACACATAAATAGATCAAAAATATAAAATCATTTGATTGAGTGCTCGAGTCATTACATCACCTTTTTTTTCATCCAATCTAAAAAAAATAATTGCTTCAACATATCCTTAAATTTTTATATAATTGCACTTCATTTCGATATCGCCAATAGCAACGATGACATTAAGATTCACTATTTAAAATAGATATTTTTATACATAATTTTGCAAGTAAATTATTTTCATAAATAATTAATTTATTTAGGATATTTATGAGAAAAGGTTGCAAATGGCGTGGTTTGGGGCTAAATAATAAAGAAACAAATAATAAGACGATTTGCTTCCCTTCCCCAACTGAAAACATTGGGGAGACCTGACGTCATAAGAAATTGGGGTTTTGCCAGCTATCCCCTCTTTGCCTGTCGTCAGGTACTGTTGTTATCTGCTGCTTCAGTGTGTAGATTTCCGTTGGGACCCAGCTGAGCTGTAGCACCGTCTCAGATATTTTTCCTTTATTTTTAGTTGCCTTGTTGATATGGGGTCGGACTTCTTGGATCAATTCAAAAACTCATAGCGTAAACCAATGTAAGGCCTAAGCTCACGTGGTTGATGGATAATGTAAATGTGTTATTCTCACCATCAATTATACAACGAATTTTGTTATGTAATAAATATAACTTATTTTATCCTAACAACTGTTTAAATTAATTAAAACTTACATTTTAATAATGATTTTTTCCCTTTTAACTTTATAAAAAATTAATATTTATTATGTTAGTATTTAATTAATTTTAAATTTAAAAATTTATAATTGTAGTAGTTTTATTTTTTAAAGATAAATAAAATTTTAATAAAATAATTAACTTTTTTTTTATTTAATGCGTAGAGATGAAAGGATTTCAAAGCATAGGGTAAAGTGGCAGTAATCCGAAATCAGAAACCCTGCACTCCCTATTGAAAAATAATCCAAATTGATATTTTAAACAGGAATAGAATTTAATATTTTTTATTTAGGAAAAAAATCCTAACCAAAATCTTAATCCTAAAGTAGAGTAATTATTACATCATAAACTACAAAACAAGGAGACGCCGAATTTTGGGGTTTTAGGATTTACACTATTAACAAACCTAAGAATTTGGACAACAGACGTCACAACCTTTCATTTCATCATTTACGACCAAAATTCTTCCGCCCAAAAAAATGTCAAAGTTTGCATATTTTAATGCCATACGGTAACCCTATCAAACAAGTTGGCATGAGCTATGTATCTACCCTAGTTTCAAGTTTTCTTCGCCCTACATCTAGTTAGTTATTGACCAGATTTGACCCAAATATAGGGCGGAAGACAAAAAAAAAAAAAAAAAAAAAAAAAAAAAAAATTTATTTGCTTTATTTTAAAGGGTAAACTATCTATTTGATCATTCAATTGTTACGGTATTTTCATTTTAGCCACTCAAATAATATTTTTTTTAAAGTATTAATTAGGGTAAAAAATTAAAGATTAAAGTGAAAAAGTAATAGAAACTATAATAATACACAAAAATTATAAAATTATACTTGCTTATCCCATTTTCGAAACTCTAAATATTTTTTAATTTTAAAATTTTAAATTTCAAAACATCACAGTATATTAAATAAATTGTTGAAAATTTTTTTCCATTAATAAAGTCAACCAATTTGCTACTATAATATTAAAATTAATTTAATATCCTTTTAAATTTTAGAATTTTATTTTATGTTTCTAGGTCATCCTAAACGAGATCAACTCAAATTATTCATATTTAATAATTGTTTATGAACCTTAAATTTCTTTTGATTATATAATAGCGAATTTTTCAAGTTAAGCTAAAAGTAAAAATAAATATGTGCAATTAATTAAATTAATTGCTTGATCTTCGTTTATGACCCTTAAATTTCTTTTGATTATATAATATCAAATCTTCCAGGTTAAGCTAAAAGTAAAAATAAATATTTGCAATTAATTAAATTAATTGCTTGATCTTCGTTTGGGTAAAGAAATGATGAAAAAAATTATGAGTTTTGTTTGAAATGGGAGATAAAATTTGTTAGGACCAAAGTTGTCCAAGCATTAAAGATTCGATGTTTGATCAGTCGGTTGATTAGTTAAGAACTCGATGTCTAATCAGTCACCTGATCAGTGAAGACGTTAGGACAACATGGGTGTTTGTTGGCTTATTTGACTTGGGCTTTTTCATGTTATGTTTCCATAAGCAAATGAACTCATAGGACATGATTTATGGATGAGATCTATTGTGCAACATAGTCATGGTCAAATTTAGAGTTTTAAAGAAGTAGAGATCAACTTAACTTTTTTGGATAAGGCTTGTGTTTATCATTTATCCTTATCCTGGCAGATTTATGGGTTGATTTTAAGGAGATTAATCCTGCTTTATCTTGGTGCAACATCCCTAACACTATTAAAGATGAGAATATTTTTATTTCGAGATTTGCATGTATTAGAATCTTTGAAGTAAATAAAATTGGAATCATTAGTGTTAGTAGAAAAGGCACTTGCATACCATAAGGAATTAAAAAAACTTGTGAATTGAGAGAAATTTATTCGAGGTATTGACTAAATCGTAATGGTGTAAAAAGTGTTCGAAAAAGTGTGAATATTAAAAGTATAAATGATTGAATTAGATTGATGAAAAAAAAGAGAGAAAGGATTAGAAGTGCAATTTAACGAAGAGAGTGTTATGAAGTGTGGATGAGAATTGAAATTGATTATGGGCCACTAAATGAATATGATGATGCTTAGATTCTTTTTAAGTTAAATATTTTAAATAATTTAAATATTAAACCAAATATATATATATTTTACTACAGAAAAATTTAGAACCATCTTCAATATTCATCTCTTTTCACGTCACCCCATTTCTCTATTGAGCCAATTTTTATTTTATTTCATTTTAGTCATTTTCCACCATTTCTAATCATCTCAAGCTTAAAAACTTCAAATTCTTGAATGGATTTTTAGTAAAATCAAAAGAGAAACCTTATAGCAAGCTTAATGCAAGCTCACTATCTTGTAGAGTTAACTAGGGCTTATATTGGTGGAGAGAGAAAAGTGAAGATAGGGTTTTGGATAAAAATTCAAGGTAAGAATGATAAGGTTTCTTTATGAATTTCATGTTTAGTCATTAAAAGTGCATGAAAATGATATGTGATTATTGTTTTGATATTAAATTTTGTATATGTGTGATATGTTAATGAAGAAAAAGAGAAGAGAGGTGATCAATAAGGTCTTGATAAGGGAAAAAGGAAGCAAAAATGTTAAGAAAAAAGAAAGATTTTCATCCAAGCACTTGATTTTAAGTACTTGAAGAAGTTTACTTTACTTAAAAAAGCCTAAGTGAAAACTTGTTAAATTGGTTATAGTAATACTTATGGGATTAATCTATATAAAAAAATGTTGATGGTTATTAGAGAATTTATTTAAAAGTAAAGTTGATCGAAGGTGAATTTAAATAACAAAGTGAATAGCTTATGTGTAGTGTATTTGAAGTAAAAATGACTAAATTGTAAAGTGTATAAAATTAGATAAATGAAATAAAATAATTATATATAAAACTTAAATTAAGTGTTAAATAATAATGAATTAAATGTCAAGTGATATTTTGATGATTGTTGACTTTTATATAAATAAGGACTAAATTGTAAAAAAAAGTGTAAAGTTTGAATTTCCTTTAATTGTTAAGTGAAGGTAATGAATTTAAGTATGAAATACCCGTGTAGACAAGATTTGAACTAGTAGGATATAGATGGAAGGCCATTAGAAAAATTTTATGTGCGCTAATGATAATGACACTTCGATGCAGTTCTTTTACTCTACATTTCAGTGTAAGATAGTGTATGCAAAGCCCGTTTTTTAGTGGTATCGAAAACGATAATTTCCAAACTCCATTTTCTGATGATCGAGTCCATGAGTATTATTAATTAATAGTTATGAGGAAAATATTGTATTATCTTAAATTTTAGTTTGACAAAATTGTTAAATGAGATAGTTAGTTAAGGTACAAGTGTTTAGACCCTAAAGTCAATGGTGTCAAAAATAGTGGTTTTGGAACCCCATTTCTTATGAGTGAGTCTGTAAATATTATTACTTAATATGTACGAAGTTAGTAAGAAATTTAATTAAAGTTTGGTCCGTCGATTTTGTCATTTAGATAGTTAATTAAGGTACAAGGACTAAATTATAAAAGTCATAGAAGTTAATCACTATATATTTTTAATTGTTAAATAACTAAACTTGTAAAGCCCTCCACCCGACTCGATTCACCAAGTCTGGTTTTCAGGTATTAATTAAAATTTCGAAATAGAAGACAAAAACTCATTAGTAAAAACATTCTTATTAGTTTGATTAAAAACTTCGTACTTATAGAACAAAAGAAGTATTTGCAAATAACATATCGTATCAGTCTTGCTAAAACTTTACTATAACACATAAGTTACAAAAGATAGATTCAAATGGTGTAGTCCTACTAAATGTCAATTCTTTCTATACGCCTATTATATGCATAGTATCCCCTTAAGTTGCTTCTCTGGCACAATCCTGGCATCGTCTCGCCATGAATAATATATTGTATCTTAGGAAATGGAGAGAAAATGAAGGCAATAGAAGTGGATATAAGATGGTGTGTAACGACCCGATAGTCACGGGTGTCGGAAAGTGTATTTTCGGGACTTCATTTTCGTAAATCAGACTCGTAAATATTTATTAGAAATATTTATGAAGTTAATTGTGTAGTTAATTAGGTTTTGGTTAGGTGAATTTGCATGAATTAAGAATAATTACGTATACGGACTAAATTACATAAAAGGTGAAAATTGAATTATAGATTAAAGAAAAAAATATTAAAAAGACTAAAGAAACAATTAAACCTTATTTCAACAAGTGGATGGTATTAGTGATTAAATGTGTAAATTTAATATACATATGTATATATTAATAAAATATATTTACTTAATATTTAAGTATATATATTATATTATTATAATAATAATAAGTAAATGAATAAAAGAAAGAAAGAAAGCCAAGAAGGCTAAACGAAATAGAAAGAAAAAGAAAGAAAAGAAAAAGGGGAAAAAAGGAAAGAAGAAAGACAAGGCTAGGGTTTCAAAGTTTCCAAGTTTAATTGGTTAGTCAATTTAGTCCATTTTTTTGTAATTTTTATATTTTTGGAATCCCGGTGTTAAATACTACCTGACCATGTAAAATTTTTAGAAATTATTGAGTTTTTAAGTGTTGTTAATGTTGAATAATTTTAGTATTAGGGATTAAATTGATAGATTTTTAAGCTAGAAGTGAAAAAGGATTAAATTATAGAATAAATTATAAATTTTAAATAATAGGGACTAAATTGTAAAAATTTCAAATTTTAGGGATTTAAGTGAAAATAATGAGTTAAATTTAATTTAAAGTGAAATTTATGTGAAAATATAGGATTAATTGTAAAGAAATAAAGTTAGTCTCGATTTAGGGACTAAATTGAAAATTAGGCAAATATTGAGCAAAAATTGAAACATGCAACATGAAATTTAATTGTGTTGTATTGATGAATTTTAATTGTTTTAATTCCATAGCTAACGCCGTACCGAATCCTTAACTAAAAAGAGGAAAGATGAAGTCGACGAGAAATAGCTCAGAATTTCTGGTTTGTATTTCTATCATCCAAATCTAGTTATTAATGGTTAAATTTTGATTTAATACTTATGGTAAGTCGTTGGGATGAGTATTTGGCATTTTGATATTGAATTGATTTTAAATTGATGGGAATTGTTTGAATTGATATATATATTATGAATGTATTGATTATTTGAATTGAATTGAATTCATATGTACATGTGATTATATGTATTGATTATTTGAATTGAATTGATAGCATGCCATAGGATTGGAAAAGTCCAGGGATTTCGTCCACTTTGATTCGATGAGGCACTGCGTGACAATTTACTTCGGTTTAATCGATGCGACACTGGGTGTCAATTTACTACTTCGGATTTATTCGATGAGACACTAAGTGTCAATTTACTACTTTGAATTATTCGATGAGGCAGTGGGTGCCAAACTGGCGTGTTGATTGGATCTGTGTATCCGTACGAGTCCGAGTTCGAGTCGTATTAATAAGGGTAAACATATAATTAAAGTTTTATAATTGATATTGGAATTGCATGGTATGAGAAATGGAATTGAGATAGTGAATTGAAAATAGAATGTGAAATATGTTGTAAATACATGGAATACACGAGTTATATACTCATGAATTGAATGTGGAATGGATAGTGCCATTGTTTAAATGATATGTGAACAAATTATGGAAAGCTATTATATATAGCAGGTGATGAAAATTGAGTATGGTATATAATGATGTATTCATGAATTGAGTAATGCATGGCTAATTTCATTGTATGAATAAATGTGGTTTTTAAATATTCAATTGTGCCTATAATTATTATGTGCATATTATATTGTTTTGCCTTTAAATATTCGGATTATAGAAAGACCACTGAGTTTTACTCAGCGTACGGTTTTGTTTTCCGTGCGCAGGTTAGGTACTTAACTTTTGATCACCGATTCAGCATCCAACAATGATCCCGATCTCAAACATGGTGATGTTTATCCTTTTGTGTCGGTATGTACCTAGGGTGTCTAAATAATAGTTATTTTATAGTTTGATTGTAAATGAGGTTACAAGTTTAATAATGGTATACATATGAATATGTGTTTGTGTTTGAAGTTATATTATGGCATGTTAAATTAATGTTTAAGTGTTAAAAAAACTAAGCAAAATGGATTAAATTAGGTTTGTTTATAATTTGGACTTGAACAATGCTTTAATGATATAATTTGATGATATAATTGTGATACCAATGAGGGTACATTGGTTAGACACCTAGGATGATTGTTTTGACATGATTTGAGTGTGTTTGATTATGTTTTGAACTGATTAAACGAATGATTTTTGAATTACTTAGTGTCCAAGCTTGCAAGGAATGGTAAACTTGTTATTTAAGGTGCATTCTGAGTCCACACAGCCAGACACACGGGCGTATGACTGGGCCTTGTAAGACACATGCCTAGCACACGGACGTACGAGGCCATTTTGGAAGGGCACATGGTGTGGCACACTGGCGTGTGGTGTAACACCCTTAACCCGAATCCGTCGTCGGAACAAGGTTACAAAGCATTACCGGAGTTTACAAATTAAACAAACAGAAAATGCAAAAATTTCGTATCATATAGCATTCATGTCAACCAATAAAAATCATACATATTGTGCCTTATACGAGCCCTTAAGGCCGAAATTACGCATCAGAAACAAATTGAGACTAAATCGAAAACTCAAAAATTTTTTCAGAAATATTTAAAATTTTCAACACTGCAAAGGTCACACGGCAGTGTGGCTAGACCGTGTGACTCACACGGTCAGGAGACACACCCGAGTCTAAAGCCATGTAGACATTCAAAATAGGACACACAGCCATGTCTCAGCCCGTGTCCGTGCCCGTGTGAGTATAATGACTTGGGTCACACGGCCAAGTCACACGCCCGTGTGGTAGGCCATGTGAGCATACTGACTTACATTCTTAAAAGATGTAAGAGACACACGGATGTGTCACCTAGCCGTGTGTCACACACGGTTGAGACACACACCCGTGTCTTTGCTCGTGTGGACGAAAATGGGCCATTTTACAAGCCATATTTCTCACCCAATTTTGTGTCAACCTACAATCAACATTATACATATCAACAAGCCATAATTAGGCATCTAAAACAAGCCAAAATAAGTGGCTAATCTCAACAAATTACATATAGGCCAACATTAAACAAAATACCTATACATGCCATTATAACCAAAATCAAAACATTCGAAAGTACCGATAGAACCGATGGATAGTGTGATATAACTTCGACAAGCTTCCAACCCAATCGAGCTTACGATAATCTAAAAAGTAAAGAAAAACAAATACGAAAGCAATGAATGCTTAGTAAGTTCGTATAAACTTTAATCATATCAATCCATTTCATTATGAAATTTACACTTATCAAGAATAAACATTTACTGATGCCACATGATTTAAGAAACCATATTCAACAACTCACAAAATGAGTAAATCCAGAACATCTCTTATACATATTATCCCAAGTATAGTAGAGTTTTAAACAACTTTATACTCTTCCAAATTTCTTTATTCTCATTAGTATTTCTTTACTTATCACACCCATTCCATATGTATAACACACAAGTCATAAGCATATCATACCACCATAGCCACAAGCTAGTGCATGCAAACATAGCCCTTTTCAAATTAATCACATAATAAGTCATTTCATAAGAAATTATATAACTTAAAACTTACCATTCTTTCACGAGCACAAGTATATTTTCATTTAAGCACATACCATTTCAATGCATCTTATAATTAAACATATTACCATTCAACCAATAGCTTGGCACTTGCCTAAGCATCAAACAACAACACTTGTTAGCGTCCTTGAACATATTTCATATAATTTCAACATCGATAATCTTATTATCTCAACATGTCACACTTGAGTTTATTACTCGTCTCAACTTACACAATTTTCATGTATCAACATATCAAGATATTGATATATATACATATTATGATACATATCATTCTCTTACCATTTCTTCATATACATATATCATCCAAGAGAACTCCCAATATTTTACCATTTGAAGAACGACTTACGGATTTGAGTACATTATTAACAGAATCTTGAAAGCTGAACAGGAACTTGTATGAGTTAAACAGAAGCTCATAAGAGCTAAACAGAAAGTAAAACATGAGAGTTCGCAACAATGCTGAACCTCAGTTTACTTGGGTAATTTGCCAATATCTTCCTCCAATATTGTTAATTCGCAACATCACGAATGTACTCAAATCTCGCGTTTAATCCAAATTGAGTATTAAATTCGATAATATTTTTCCAAGAATAATTCAATTCCAACAATAGAACATATATATATTACCAATCACCAATTAACATTCACTTTAATCAAAATTATACAAAATACAATTCATACGAACTTACCTGGTTAAATTGCAGAAATACTAATATTCAAGGGCATTTTAGAAATTCTTTATTTTCCTCGATTTTCCACTCGACCTTGATCTAAATTAATAATTTCATTCAATATATTAATTTAGACAATAAAGCAATTCATTTCATGCAATTTGGTCATTTTTGATATTTTTACAAAATTACCCCTAAAGTTTTACTTTTATTCAATTTAGTCTCTGAGCCAAAAACATGCAAATTAACCATTTTTAATGCAAACCCATACTAGCTGAATATTCATGGCATTCAATACAGCACATTTTTGCAATAATTTCACAACAAACCCTTGTATTTTTTTTTATTTAACAAATTAATCTTTAATCGAAAAATTCATCAAAACCACTCAACAAAATACTTTTAAATAACAACTAATATCTCAAATTAATCATTTAGCATAAAAAATCATATAGATTCATCAATGGAAATGTAACACCTCTTACCCAGGTCTGTCGCCGGAACAGGATACGAGGCATTACCGGACATGATCCAAGCTATTGTACAAAATTCAAAATGTAAAATCCATATAAAGTTAAAACTTTTCCCATACATAGTCACAATACCCATAAGCAAAATAACTCACAATACCCATAAGCAAAATAACCATTCGTAACTATAAATAACTAAACAATTAAGCCTTCTATACATGCCATAATTTCCAAAATATTGTTTTCAAAATACCAAAAGAAGGCTGATAGTGTGAATAGATCTCCGACGATCACCGTATCCCGAACTAGCTTGATGACACTATAAAACAAGGAAAAGAAAAGAGAGTAAGCATATAGCTTAGTAAGTAAGTATATAAATAATTAATAAATGGATTTAGTATTTTTACAAAACAACACATTCAAACCTACAATCAAATTCATTATTTATTCAAGTTTGGAGCAAGCTGTCTATTCGAGTCACAGTGACTAAATTATTTTTATCTTAAGCTACGAAACTCCAAATTAAGATCCGTAAATTTTCACTGAAACTAGATTCACATATCTTTATACCATAAAATTTCCAGAATTTTTGACTTAGCCAATTAGTACAGTTTATTCATTAAAATTTCTCCTGTTTCACTGTTTGACTATTCTAACCACTTTTCACTACGAATCAATTTTCTCCTTGTACAGAATTCAAATGATGTTGTAACTTGTTTCATTTGAAACTAGACTCATTAAGGAATCTAAATATATAAATTATGTCCCAAAATTATTTTTGTACAATTTTTAATGATTTTTCCAAGTCAGAACAGGGGATCTCGAAATCACTCTGAACCAGTCTCACAAAAATCTAAATATCTCAAAATACAGAACTTCTTTTCTTTCTTTGTTTCTTTCATATGAAAATAGACTCAATAAGATTTAATTTCATATATTATTCAAATTCTAATTCAATTTCTACCATTTTTGGTGATTTTTCAAAGACACATAACTGCTGCTGTTCAAAACTGTTTTATTTCTAAATTTCAAGAACTTTCATTGTAACATTTACTCCGTATCAATCTTACCAAAGTTCTATCACATATCGAGCACATTGCTCATAAGTTTACACACATATACCTACACTTATTCATCACATAATCACAGTCATTTACACTTAGTCATTTCCGTTGAACATATCGAAATATTAACGGATACATCGTAATATTGCACATAGTGCCACACTTGTAGCCAAAGCTACTTCACATCACTTATCACACATAGGCTCGTTCTTGAGCTATTCACATTCGCGGTCTGCTCACACAAGCTGTCGGTCATACGTAACTACTCGATGCTGCTCACACAAGCTGTCGGTATCCGCAACACATGCGGGATTACCCGACCATCGTAGAACTTATAAGACCAAACACCGTTTCACATAATCACAATCTCGGTCCGCTCCCACAAGTCGCATCGGTCATACGTAACTACTCGGTGCTGCTCACACAAGCTGTCGAGTATCCGTAACACATGCTGGATAACTCAGCCACTTTGGTAGAACGTGCGGACCAAACCGGATCACTTATTCCACTTAGATTTCACATAGGTTTCAAGTGAACATGTCACTCGAATCCATTTTTATTCCTAAGGTTCAACCGGAAATTTCTCACTTGTCGATATTTTGTCAATTACATAAAATATTCAGCCACAATTCATGTCGTTTATCAAAATATGAAAATGTAAGTAAAAACAATACATTATTTACATACAAACTTACCTCGATTGCAAAATATGACGAATTTGCAATTTAGTCAACAACCTTTTCTTTTCCCGATCAAGGTCAATTCCTCGTCTTTCTTGATCTATAATAACATATTTAACTCATTTAATACGCACATTATTCAATTTAGTCTAAAAATCACACTATAGAAAAATTACATTTTTGCCCCTAAAGTTTCACATATTTATAATTTTGCCCCAATACTCGAAAAATTAAACTTCAGCCCTTATTCTTATGTTTTATAGCATGCTGATCATTTTTCCCTTCTATGGCAACATCAAATTCTTACTCTAACATACACTTATGAACATTAGGAATTTTCACCGATTATGTCATTTTACCATTTTCACTTAAAATTGCTTAGCAAAAGTTCTTTAACATCATTTCAAGCTTCATATTCTACCATAAAACATCAAAATACATGCATTTCATCCATGGGTAAATTTTTAAACACAAACCCTAGCTCAAAATAATGGTAGAAATAGGTAAATCTTGTTACGAGGATTTCAAAACGTAAAAATCATTAAAAATCAGGGCTAGAACGGACTTACAATCGAGCTTGGAAGCTTGAGAAACCCTAGCTATGTCTTCCTTATGAGAATTTCGGCCAAGGGGTTGAAGATGATCAAAAATTAGCTTTTAATTTTGTTTTTAACTCATTTTAATCACTAAATGACCAAAATGCCCTTAACTTAAAAATATTCTATTTAACCTATTTAATGTCCATTTTTTTCCAGAAAGTTAACCAATGGTCTAGTTACCTTTTAAGGACCTTCAATTTAAAATTTCATAGCAATTAGATACCTCTAGCTTCTAGAACTCAAGTTTTGCACTTTTTACAATTTAGTCCTTTTGACTAAATTGAGTGCTCAAACACCAAAATTTTCGAACGAAATTTTTACGAAATCATTTCATAAAATTGTAGATCATAAAAATATAAGAATATTAATTTTTTAATTTTTTTCCTCATCGGATTTGTGGTCCCAAACCACTATTCCGACTAAGCTCAAAATCGGGTTATTACAACTCTCCCCCTTTAGGGATTTTCGTCCCCAAAATCTTACCGAAAAAGAGGTTTGGGTACTGTTTTCTCATGGCTTCCTCTGGTTCCCACGTAGCCTCTTCTACTCCATGTCTTTTGCCACAATACTTTCACTAAAGCTATACTTTTATTTCTTAACTCGCTTAACCTCTCGAGCCAAAATCTTAGTCGGTTCCTCATCATAGGTCATATCCGGTTGAATCTCAATCTCTCTGTCGAGAAATCACATGTGAAGGATCGAACGATAGCGTCGCAACATTGACACATGAAACACATTATGAATTCTTTCTAACTCTGCTTTGGTAAAGCTAAGCCGATATGCCATCGGGTCCAATCCTTTCGATAATCTCATACGCCCAATGAAACGAGGACTCAACTTGCCCTTTCGGCCAAATCTCAAAATCTTTTTCCATGGAAATACTTTCGAAACACTTTATCACCCACTTGAAACTCAATTTCTTTTCTTTTCAAATCACAGTATGACTTTTGTCGATCCAAGCGACTTTCAAACAATCACGAATTACTTTCACTTTCTCTTGATTTCTCTAACTAAATCAACTCCGTGAATCTGTTTCTCACTAAGCTCGGTCCAATACAAAGGAGTTCGACACTTGCGACCATATAATGCTTCAATGACGGTGCCATCCAGTATACTCGATCGATAACTATTATTGTAAGCAAATTCAACCAAAGGTAGATATTTCTCCCAACTACCTTCGAATTCTAAAACACAACATCGGAGCATGTCTTCAAGAACCTGAATTACTCTTTCGGATTGACCGTCAGTTTGCGGGTGAAACGCGGTACTAAAATTCAATTTCGTACCCAAGGCTTCTTGCAACTTTTTCCAAAACCTCGAAGTGAACCTCGGATCTCTATCCGAAATAATAGACATAGGCACTCCGCGTGCGATTTCACAATTTCGAAATATACACATTCAGCCAACTTATCAAATGAGTAGTCGGTACGTACCGGTATAAAGTGAGCCGATTTCGTCAATCTATCCACCACAACCCAAACGGCATCTTTCTTTTTCGGAGTCAGAGGCAAACCAGTCACAAAATCCATCGTAATTCTATCCCATTTCCATTCGGGAACCATCACTGGCTGAAGTAAACCCGAAGGCACTTGATGCTCGGCTTTCACTTGTTGGCAAATCAAACACTTTGATACAAACTCGAAAATTTCTCTTTTCATACCCTACCACCAATAAAATTTCTTCAAATCATTATACAATTTTGTACTACCGGATGAACCGACAAACAACCACTTTGTGCCTCATGTAAAATTTTTCAATCAACTCATCATCTTTTGGTACACACACCCTATCACGAAACATCAAACAATCATCCGCCCGATTCGAAAATCAATCACTACCCAATTCACATTGAACTCTTTTAACTTGCAATTCCTGTCTTTCTTTTGAGCTTCGCAAATTTGCGATGAAATAACGGTCTAGCCTCAACTCGCCAAAAAATCGAACCGTCGTCAAACAAAGTCAAACTCGTATTCATAGCTCTCAAAGCATACAAAGATTTTCTACTCAAGGCATCTGCAACTACATTCGCTTTTCCCGGATGATAATCAATCACTAACTCATAATCTTTCAATAATTCGAGCCACCTCCGTTGTCGTAAATTCAAGTCCTTTTGATTCATCAGATATTTTAAACTTTTATGATCGGTAAAGATTCGACATTTCTCACCATACAAATAATGACGCCAAGTCTTCAAAGCAAATACGATGGCGGCCAATTCCAAATCATGTGTCGGATAGTTCTTTTAAATGCGGTTTTAGCTGTCTCGAGGCATAAGCTACTACTTTGCCCTCTTGCATCAACACACAACCAAGACCATTCAATGATGCATCACTATAAATCACAAACTCTTTTCCCGACTCAGGTTGTACCAAAACCGGTGCTTCTGTCAATCGCGCTTTCAACTTCTCGAAACTTTGCTGACATTTATCGGTCCATTCAAACTTAACATTCTTTTGCAACAACTTAGTCATAGGAGAGGCAATCATTGAGAATCCCTCAACAAAACGTCTATAATACCCGGCTAAACCCAAAAAGCTTCTAACTTCAGATACATTCTTTGGCGGTTTCCAATCAACTATTGCCGAAATTTTACTCGGATCAACCCGAATACCATCACCCGAAACTATATGTCCCAAAAATCCGACTTCACAAAGCCAAAACTCACTTTTACTAAATTTAGCAAACAATTTCTTTTCTCTCAAAATCTGTAACACCATTCTCAAGTGTTTAGCATGTTCGGACTCATCTCGAGAATAAATCAGGATATCATCTATGAACACAACCACAAACTTATCCAAGTATGGTCGAAAAATGCGATTCATCATGTCCATAAAGATGGCAGGAGCATTAGTCAAACCGAAAGGCATCACAAGAAACTCATAATGTCCGTACCTCGTTCTAAAAGCGGTTTTTGGCACATCTGACTCTTTAACTCTCAGCTGATAGTAACCAGACCTCAAGTCGATCTTTGAAAACACTTGTCGCCCTTTTCACCGGTCAAATAAATCATCAATTCTCAAGCGGATACTTGTTCTTTATAGTCACTTTGTTGAGTTGTCGATAGTCAATACAAAGTCTCATAGATCCATCTTTTTCTTCACAAACAATACGGGAGCACCCCAAGGAGAAAAACTCGGTCTCACAAATCCCTTATCTGTCAACTCTTGCAACTGAGCTTTTAATTCTTTCAATTCAGTCGGAGCCATTCTATAAGGAGCAATCGAGATCGGTGCAGTCCCAGGCAATAGATCAATAGCAAATTCAATCTCTCTAATTGGAGGTAACCTGCAATTCTTCCGGGAACACATCCGGAAATTCACAAACTCACGGTATTGACTCAAGCTTCGACTCGGACATCTCAATTATTCAACACATAAGCAATATAAGCTTCACACCCTTTTCTCATGTATTTCGAGCGGGACATATGCGAAATCACCATAGGCAATTTATTTGATTCATCTGTTTCAACCCAAAGAATCTCACCATTTTCACATTTCAATTCAAGGGTTTTCTGTCTACAATTTACCTTAGCATCATACAATGTCAACCAATCCATACCTGAATAACGTCAAACTCATCAAATGGCAACAACATCAGTTAGCGGAAAAGCGGTGACCATGAATCATCAAAGGACAATTCTTGCAAACCTTATCAACTAACACATATTTGCCTAAAGGGTTTGACACTTTAATCACAAATTCATAAGTTCAACAGCAAACTTTTACTAGATACTAAATTCACACAAACATAGGAATGAGTAGATCCGGGATCAATCAATGCAATAACATTAGTATCATAAAGAGAGAATGTACCAATGATCACATCGGAGATGACGCATTCTCACGGGCACGTATGACATAAGCTCTAGCAGGTGCTCTCACTTCTGACCTTACAACTGATTCTTTCGCTATACTTTTACTGCTAGCTCCAGCTTCGGCATTTCTCGATGGTCTACCTCTGCTGGCGCGATATTACGGTCTAACACTCGATATTTTCCTTCTTCAATCTTCTCAGGGCAATCTTTAATATAGTGCTCTCGAGAACCACACTTAAAACAAGCACGGCTAACCATATAACACTCGCCGGGGTGTCGTCTACCACAATGCTGACATTCAGGTCTATTGGATCTAACATTACCCACACTTGCCATTGAAGTAGCTTGAGTTTTAGAACCCGAATATGATCTCCCACGGTTTTGGTGCGAATACCCAGCTGAAACAGTCAATCGATGATTCATATCTTTGAATTTCTTGGATTGAGATTGGAATGACTTACTTATTGGCCTCTTTCTTGCATCTCTGGCTTCAATCACGCTTTTCTCTTTTCTTTGTTCAAATTCTTGACTTTACAAGCTCGATCAACCAATACCACAAACTCTTTCAGCTCTAAGATCCCAACTAGCAGTCGAATATCCTCGTTCAACCCATCTTCAAATCTCTTACACATAATGGCCTCGGTAGACACACATTCCTGGGCATATTTACTGAGTCTAACAAACTCTCTTTCATACTCTGTCACAGACATTCGGCCCTGCTTTAACTCGAGAAACTCTTTGCGTTTTTGATCAATGAACCGTTGGCTTATGTACTTCTTTCTAAATTCCTCTTGGAAGAAATCCCATGTAACCCTTTCTTTCGGAACCACGAGATACGATGTCTTCCACCATGATATGCCGAGTCCCTTAATAAAGATATTGCACACTTTAAACATTCTTCAGAAGTACAAGAAAGTTCATCAAATACCCGAATAGAATTCTCAAGCCAAAACTCTGCTTTCTCGGGATCATCATCTATGTTAGCCCTGAATTCTTCAGCCCCTTGCTTTCGGATCTTATCAACCGGAGGCTTAGTCAGTCTTATCATTTCGTACCTTGAGGAACTACGGGACCCGGTTGAGGAATAGGAGGAGGTGGAGGAGGTTGAACATTTGGATTCGCTCGAACAAATTCTGTATACCAATTATTCATCATATGGAGGAAGGCTTCCCGAGCCCCATCTCCTTGACTATGTGTTTCAGGTCTACTACCCACTGGCACGGTCCCTTGCGTGGAGCCAGCGCATTACTTTCTACGCCATCATTTACATTTCTGGTCGGGATCCATTTACTATATAAAAACACAATTTAAATTGTCAGGAGTCGTCACACTATCACAGTATTTTTATGGCATGTATAGCTAGACTTTCACATACGCTATGTTAGTCCGAGAACCGACTAAACCATAGCTCTGATACCACTAAAATGTAACACCTCTTACCTGTGTCATCAGCGGAGCAGGATACGAGGCATTACTGGACATGATCCAAGCTATTGTACAAAATTCAAAATGTAAAATCCATATAAAGTTAAAACTTTTCCCATACATAGTCGTCAATACCCATAAGCAAAATAACTCGTCAATACCCATAAGCAAAATAACCATTCGTAACTATAAATAACTAAACAATTAAGCCTTCTATACATGCCATAATTTCCAAAATATTGTTTTCAAAATACCAAAGAAGGTCGATAGTGTGAATAGATCTCCGACGATCACCGTATCCCGAACTAGCTTGATGACACTATAAAACAAGGAAAAGAAAAGAGAGTAAGCATATAGCTTAGTAAGTAAGTATATAAATAATTAATAAATGGATTTAGTATTTTTACAAAACAACACATTCAAACCTACAATCAAATTCATTATTTATTCAAGTTTGGAGCAAGCTGTCTATTCGAGTCACAGTGACTAAATTATTTTTATCTTAAGCTACGAAACTCCAAATTAAGATCCGTAAATTTTCACTGAAACTAGATTCACATATATTTATACCATAAAATTTCCAGAATTTTTGACTTAGCCAATTAGTACAGTTTATTCATTAAAATTTCTCCTGTTTCACTGTTTGACTATTCTGACCACTTTTCACTATGAATCAATTTTCTCCTTGTACAGAATTCAAATGATGTTGTAACTTGTTTCATTTGAAACTAGACTCATTAAGGAATCTAAATATATAAATTATGTCCCAAAATTATTTTTGTACAATTTTTAATGATTTTTCCAAGTCAGAACAGGGGATCTCGAAATCACTCTGAACCAGTCTCACAAAAATCTAAATATCTCAAAATACAGAACTTCTTTTCTTTCTTTGTTTCTTTCATATGAAAATAGACTCAATAAGATTTAATTTCATATATTATTCAAATTCTAATTCAATTTCTACCATTTTTGGTGATTTTTCAAAGACACATAACTGCTGCTGTTCAAAACTGTTTTATTTCTAAATTTGATAAACTTTCATTGTAACATTTACTCCGTATCAATCTTACCAAAGTTCTATCACATATCGAGCACATTGCTCATAAGTTTACACACATATACCTACACTTATTCATCACATAATCACAGTCATTTACACTTAGTCATTTCCCGTTGAACATATCAGAATATTAACGGATACATCAGAATATTGCACATAGTGCCACACTTGTAGCCAAAGCTACTTCACATCACTTATCACACATAGGCTCGTTCTTGAGCTATTCACATTCGCGGGTCTGCTCACACAAGCTGTCGGTCATGCGTAACTACTCGGTCTGCTGCTCACACAAGCTGTCGGTATCCGCAACACATGCGGGATTACCCGACCATCGGTAGAACTTATAAGACCAGCACCGTTTCACATAATCACAATCTCGGTCTGCTCCCACAAGAGCCTTCGGTCATACGTAACTACTCAGTGCTGCTCACACAAGCTGTCGAGTATCCGTAACACATGCTGGATAACTCAGCCACTGGTAGAACGTGCGGACCAAAGACACCGGATCACTTATTCCACTTAGATTTCACATAGGTTTCAAGTGAACATGTCACTCGAATCCATTTTTATTCCTAAGGTTCAACCGGGAAATTTCTCACTTGTCGATATTTTGTCAATTACATCAAATATTCAGCCACAATTCATGCCGTTTATCAAAATATGAAAATGTAAGTAAAAACAATACATTATTTACATACAAACTTACCTCGGTTGCAAAATATGACGAATTTGCAATTCAACAACAACCTTTTCTTTTCCCCGATCAAGGTCAATTCCTCATCTTTCTTGATCTATAATAACATATTTAACTCATTTAATACGCACATTATTCAATTTAGTCTAAAAATCACACTATAGAAAAATTACATTTTTGCCCCTAAAGTTTCACATATTTATAATTTTGCCCCAATACTCGAAAATTAAACTTCAGCCCTTATTTTTATGCTTTATAGCATGCTGATCATTTTTCCTTCTATGGCAACATCAAATTCTTACTCTAACATACACTTATGAACATTAGGAATTTTCTGGATTATGTCATTTTACCAGTTTTCACTTAAAATTGCTTAGCAAAAGTTCTTTAACATCATTTCAAGCTTCATATTCTACCATAAAACATCAAAATACATGCATTTCATCCATGGGTAAATTTTTAAACACAAACCCTAGCTCAAAATAATGGTAGAAATAGGTAAATCTTGTTACGAGGATTTCAAAAACGTAAAAATCATTAAAAACGGGGCTAGAACGGACTTACAATCGAGCTTGGAAGCTTGAGAAACCCTAGCTATGTCTTCCTTATGAGAATTTCGGCCAAGGGGTTGAAGATGATCAAAAATTAGCTTTTAATTTTGTTTTTAACTCATTTTAATCACTAAAATGACCAAAATGCCCTTAACTTAAAAATATTCTATTTAACCTATTTAATGTCCATTTTTTTTTCCAGAAAGTTAACCAATGGTCTAGTTACCTTTTAAGGACCTTCAATTTAAAATTTCATAGCAATTAGATACCTCTAGCTTCTAGAACTCAAGTTTTGCACTTTTTACAATTTAGTCCTTTTGACTAAATTGAGTGCTCAAACACCAAAATTTTCGAACGAAATTTTTACGAAATCATTTCATAAAATTGTAGATCATAAAAATATAAGAATATTAATTTTTTTAATTTTTTTTTTCCTCATCGGATTTGTGGTCCCGAAACCACTATTCCGACTAAGCTCAAAATCGGGTTGTTACAGGAAACATCCAAAATCTTTAACAAAATCAAAAACTAAGGTAAGATTTAGTTGGACCTAATTGTAACAATATCAAAAACATAAAAATTATAAGAAACGGGTAAGAATTGGACTCACATGAAGAAAATATGCAAAACCAGATCAAGGAGCTCTCCCCATGTCTGTTTGAACTAAAATTGAAGAAGAAATGTCTAGAAATCCTTTTAAAATTCAATTTGGGCGTTTTAATTTCACTTTATTTACCATTTTGCCATTAAATGGCTTTATTTTATTATTTTCTTCTCTTGTGCCGCCTCATCCTTTAGATTTAGGTTTTTTTATATCACTTAAATATTTTAATTAGCAAGTTTTATACCTTTTTCAATTTAGTCCTTTTTAATTAATTAACTATCGAAAATTTAATACCATCTCAATGACACTTCGTAAATATTTATAAAAATATCTATGGCTCAGTTTATAGAAACGAGGTCCCGATAATCACTTTCTAAAACCACTTAACCTAATAAATCATTATAATACACAAATTACTAATTCAAAAACCTTTTTAAAACCATATTTGACTTGTAAATATTAAAGAACAATATTTACAAACTTACTTGCCGGATTTGGTGGCCTCGAACCACCATTTCCGACACCACTAAAAATTGGGTTGTTACATGTGGCTTGGCCGTGTGACCCAAGTTAGAGAATTACACGGGTATAGACACGGGCTGGGGCACGGTCGTGTGTCCCTATTTCGAATACCCACACGGCCTGGCCACAAGGCCGTGTGAAAACTGCAGCTTTGAAAATTTTTAATATTTTTCGAAAAATTCCCTGAGTCTTCGAATTAGTCCCGACTTGTTTTTAACGTGTATTTTGGGCCTTAAGAGCTCGAATAAGGGACAGTATGTATGAGTTTGATTGGTTTCTGACCTGAATATTATATGATACAAAATGTTTAAAATTTATGTCTATTTGATCGATAAGTTTAGGTAATACTCCAAAACCCTATTCCAACGACGAATATGGGTTAAGAGTGTTACATGGTGAGTTAAGGGATATAATTAGGTAGCACTGGAACTATTCTCATACTTAACTCGTTTTGTAAAGTCAATTCTTCAACTTCGAACCAACCTAAGCCGTAGAACATTACAAGCTGAAAAGTCTTATGTGACCTAAGTGATACAACTCATGGATGAAAATTAAACTGAATAATGACATTTCTGATAGCTTGTATTTTTCGAACATGAATGTATACTTGTGTACTTGTTTAGATGGAATAATATGCTTAAAAGTCTTAAATTTGTTTTTGTTGTAACCTAGTGTACTAATATGTTTGATATTGAAAATCAAAAGTCAACTATATATCATGTTAGAATTATGTGTTTAGCCACATTATCTTGTTTATATTGTTCTGAACCTGTCTTGTGTATGATGCATGCTTAAGCACAGTTTAGTTATTTTTTTGTGTTTTTGTTTTGTTGCTTGAGGACAAGCAACAAATTAAGTGTGTGAGAGTTTGATCTACCATAATCCATTCTGGCAAATTATAGTCTTTTGGGCACTTAACGAGCTTGTTTTTTAGCTCTTTTACATGTTTTTTATTACGCTTTTTGTTTTTATTTGTTTATGTTTAATTTTTGCAAAATAAGCGTTTTTACGCAATTTTTAGCCATGTGATGACCTAATGGGCCAATACGAGTCTAAGGATGATGACAACGTCGCGACACTGACATGTGGTGTTGCAACACTGGACTTCAAAGCCAAATAATTCACTCTCGAAAGGCAGTGTCGTGACATCGGGCGATGAACTGGAATTTTTAAGTCAAGGATCGTGTAACACCCCTAACCAGAATCCGTCTCTGAAACAGGGTTACATAGTATTACTAGAATTTATAGATTGAATAACAGTCATTTCATATCATAAAGCATTCATATCATAAACCAATCAAGGTCAAGCATAATGTCTTTTATAGGAGCCCTCGAGGCCCAAAATACACATTAGAAATAAATTGGGTCTAACACCCCAAACCCGTCCTAGAAGTTATGGCCGAATCTGGCGATGTCATATGGAAAAAGTTTTGTAAACTAAGTTGTCACCATAAAACCATTTCAGTTTATTAGCACTAATTTATTTTTAACAACTCAAAAACGTTTCTTCTACTCTTAAGTTTCGGTGTTTAATATCATAAGTTTCGGTATTTTTAACCATAAAATTGAGATGTTTTAATAAAAAGATTCTTGATTTAGGAAACTTTGTTTTAGTAAACCGTCGTTTTAAAAGAAAACTTTTAATAAAGCATGCATAAGTCGAGCAACAAAACCAAACCAACAGTTAAAAGTCCATACAGTCCCAGAAAATACAAACTCTCAAATTAAAATCCAAAACTTAATTTAAACCATAAGGCAAAGTAAACAGTTTATGGCGAATGGTCACCGTTGACTCCTCCGCTGCACCGATCTGTCTAACTTTGTGGATTACTTGTACAGATTAAACAGAAAGGAGTTAGTTTACGTAAACTCAGTGTGTAACCCCACAGAATTTAAGCACGCACATAGAACACAGAATCAATCAAATACAGATTCGGGCCTAAGCCCATTACAAATACAGATGCAAATTCGGGCCTAATCCCATCTTAGATATAGATACAGATACAGATATGCAAATCAAAATCAGAAATTAGATATCCTACCCCCATCCTCTACACACCATCTCTGATCAACCCTACACACCATGTTGTATCGATGCAGCACATAACAGATATGAGGCAATCATGCTGCCAAATAATAGGCAAAACTGCCTTTCAGAACACTTCCTCCAATATACATCATATCCCACCCCAATATCAAAAACAGAAATCAGATGCAGATATACCAGACATAACATGCTCAACATGCATATTAACATACAAATATTACATAAAGAATTATCAGGCAATCATTTAGCATCCTACTCAATTTAGTCCATCAGACTATCATAAAATTCAGTACAGGGTTTATTTAGCCCTTACCGACCCTACAGTAGGCCCACAGTTGTTTAGGGCGACTTATGCAACCCTTGGGAAAATATCAGATAACTGGGCCCACATGTCCGTGTGGGCCCACACGCCCAGATTGGCCTTGCTCGTATGGATCACACGCCCTGGCCCAAAGTTCACACGCCCGTGTGACACACCCGTGTAGGCCTACACGCCCAATCTGGTTTAGCTCGAGTGGCCCACATGGCCACACTGCAGCCATTACACGGCCTTGTCAAGCGCACAGATTGGCCTTCGTCATCACACAGCCGTGTTGTCGCACAGGACCTACCACACGGGTGACCACACGCCTGTGTGGCATCGACAGATTGTAATTTTAACTTTCATCGAATCCCGATTTTCTGCATTTTGGGTACACACCTGGTACGATTTTGATGCCAAACCACACCCGAGCCTTTCAGAACCTACAATCGACATTTCCAAAGTCGTAGTTTAGTAATACTAACAAATCATATCCGACACAATTTAACAATGAAACCTCACGACACTACTTAACGCTCGCGATTACTTACCGCTAATGAAATGCAACCCCGAAGACTTAAATCGCCGATGGAATCCCAGTCGATCCTTGACCTTCGCCTAAATCAAGAGTAGCAAAATAACCCTCTCGTTAAACACTTAGCCGAAAAACGTTAAGAAACTAATAAAACAATCAAACTTACCAAACGAAGTAGTCATCTTTGCACAAAAATAAGGAGTCAAATTCAGAAAAGAAGTTGAAAAGAAGTGGGAAAGGGAGAGGTAGAATTTTGGCAGAGGGAAGAAGGGAAAGAACGTCAGTTTTCAGTTTTTTTTTTGGAAACAGAAAAATTTGGACTTAAACAGAATAAAATAAAATTATCCCAAATCCCCTTTTTTTCTCCCACTAACCCACTAACATACAACATCCTCAGACTTCCTGTTTGACCGACACTATCCCGGTCAAATAAGCAAAAATAAACTCCCACACAGAACCTCCACACAACACACAGACTCCCTTACCACTTGAACCAGCAGGCTCATTCTGATATGGTTTTACAAATAATTTAATATAAATCCACTGATCAAGAATAAGGCTTAAGTCAAAAAAATACCAAAATTTACCAAATACAAGTCTTGAACTTGGGACCTTTCACACACTCACAGAACACTTAACCACTGAAGCAGATACAAACTTGTGTCAAAATTATCCAGAAACAAAAATAGAAATATTGAGACGTTACAACTCTACCCCCTAAAAGAAATTTACCTGATCAAAAAAGATGAGATACTGCTGTCGAATCGAATCTTCAGGTTCCCATGTGGCCTCATCAGTGCTATAATTCCGCCACAGAACCTTCACTAATGGAATTAACTTCCTCCTCAACATCTCGCTCCAGAATCTGAACCGACTCCTCCTTAAAGGTCAAATCCAGCCTAACCTCGATCTCCTCAACAGAGACAATGTGAGATGGATCAGACTGATACCGCCTCAACATCGAAACATGGAAAACATCGTGGATATGGTCCAACTTTGGAGGTAACTCCAACTGATAAGCAACAGGTTCTACACACTTCAAAAATTGATACGGTCTAATAAACTTAGGGCTCAACTTGCCCTTACTACCGAACCTTAGAACCTTCTTTCATGAAGAAACCTTGAGAAAAGTGAAGTCCCCTACAGAATACTCAATCTCTCGCCTCTTTAGATCCGCATAACACTTTTGTCTATTAGAAGAAGTCTTCAAACGATCTCGAATCAGTCAAACCTTATCCTTAGTCTCAGAAACCAACTCAGGACCCAAAACTCGACGTTCGCCCAACTCAATCCAACACAAAGAAGTACGACACTTACGACCATACAGAGCCTCGTAAGGTGCCATCTAAATACTAGCTTGAAAACTGTTATTATAGGTGAACTCAGGTAGAGGTAGATAATCTTCCCAACTACTTCAGAAATCAATCATGCAACTCCGAAACATATCCTCCAGTATTTGAATTACCCTCTAAGATTGACCATCAGTGTGAGGATGGAACGCAGTACTGAAGTCCAATCTCGAACCCAGAACCTCATATAATTTCTTCCAGAACTGAGACGTGAAACGAGGATTTCTATCAGAAATAATAGACACTGGAACCTCATGCAGTCTAACTATCTCGCAAATATACAACTTTGCTAGCTTCTACAGAGAATAATCAGTTCGAACCGGAATGAAGTGAACAGACTTGGTCAATCGATCTACGATGACCCAAACAAAATCCTTCTTAATGGTGTCAAGGGCAACCCACTAACAAATTCCATAGTCACTCGTTTTCATTACCATAATGAAATTTTGACTAGCTGTAGCAAACTCGAAGGTAACTGATGCTTAGTCTTAACCTGCTAACACGTCAAACAATGAGCAATGAAATTGATTACCTTACGCTTTAACCCCGGCTGCCAATATAATTCACGAAGATCGCGGTACATCTTATTACCGCCGGGATGCATAGCATAATGGCTACTATGTGCCTCTCTTAGAATAGACTGCTTCAAATCAGGATCGTTCTGCATAAACATCCGTCCTTGAAAACATAACACACCATCACTGTTCAACCCAAAATCAGAAGTAGTACCACTCTCCACCTGATGGAACCGTACACCAGAGTCTCATCCACTAACTGTTTATCTCGAATCTACTCAATCCAAGTCGGCTTAACCTGTAACTCGGCTAACAGACTACCATCATCAAACAGACTAAGGCGAGCAAACATCACCCTCAAATTAGACATCGCTTTTCGACTTAAAGCGCCGGCCACCACATTGGCCTTACCAGGATGATACTCGATGGTGCAATCATAATCCTTTAGCAGTTCAATCCATCGACGCTACCTAAGATTCAACTCCTTTTGAGTAAAGAGATACTTGAGGCTTTTGTAATCAGTGTAGATGATGCACCTCTCATCATACAGATAGTGCCTCCAAATTTTTAGTGCAAAGACCACAGCAGCCAACTCGAGGTCATGCATCGGATAATCCTCTTTGTGTGTCTTAAGCTGACGAGACGCATAATCCACAACCTTACCATCCAGTATTAGAACACATCCTAAACCAACGTGTAATGTATCGTTGTAGACTACAAACTCCTTATCGAATTCAGGTTGTATCAAAACAGGAGCCTGAGTCAAAATAGACTTGAGCTTCTCAAAAATCTCTTGCTGTGCATCAGTCTAGACAAAAGGGACACCCTTACACAGAAGCTTAGTAAGAGGAGCTGCAATCAAAGAGAACCCCTCAACAAACCGCCGATAATACCCCGTAAAACCCAGAAAGCTACGAATCTCTGATACGTTCTTAGGCTGTTTGCAATCCAGCACAGCCTTAATATTTCAAGGATCAACATGAATCTACTCAGCAGAAACCACACACCCCAAAAAAGTTACTTCAAGCAACCAAAACCCACACTTGCTTAGCTTAGCGTAAAGTTGCTTCTCTCGCAGAATTTGAAGCACTCCTCTAAGATACTCATCATGCTCATCCTCCGTCTTAGAATATACCAGAATATTGTCGATGAAAACCACGACGAATTGATCCAAGAAGGGCTGAAACACTCGGTTCATCAAATCCATGAATGCGGTCGGTGCTTTCATCAACCCAAAAGGCATAACTAGGAACTCGTAATGCCCATACCGAGTCCTAAATGTAGTCTTATGGACATCAGCTTTCTTATCCCTCAACTGATGATACCCAGAACGTAGATCAATCTTCGAAAATACAGAAGCCCCTCTGAACTGATCAAACAAGTCGTCAATCCTCGAAAGCGGATACTTATTCTTTACGGTCAACTTCTTCAGCTGCCGGTAATCAATTTATATCCTAATGGTCCCATACTTCTTCTTAACAAACGGAACTGGTACCCCCACGGAGACACACTAGGACGAAGGAAGCCACGATCCAACAACTCTTGCAGTTGAGTCTTAAGCTCTGTAAGCTCTTACAGTGCCATATGGTAGGGAGCGATGGACACTGGAGCTGTACCCGGAAGAAGCTCAATCTCAAATTCTACTTCCAAATTCGGTGGTAATCCTGGTAACTCCTCAAGAAGGACGTCTGGAAAGTCCTTTACAGTTCTAATGTTCCCAACAGAAGAGTTCCCAGAATTCGAAACACTTACATAGGCCAAGAATTCCTCACATTCTTTCCAGACCAGTTTCTCAGCTACTAAAGCTGAGATTAAATGCTACAGATAGTCTCGACGCTCACCAATCATAACCATTTCCACATCATCCCTAGTCCTTAGAACGACCCTCTTAGATGCTAATAAACCGTAATTATAACATATTTTAATCTCGCATTTAGCTTACTTTTGGATGATTTATCCCTTGATTCATGTAAAAAGGTGCTCTTAATCCTTTCTTTTCATATCTTATACCCAAGAAAGCACCCGAGGATGAAAAGAACACAAAACGGGTCTAAAACAGAGTAAATGGGCCCTAAGAGCACACGGCCGTGCCTTGCCAAGCATCTAGAACACGGCCTTCTCCCGATTTACACGACCGTGTGTCATTAAAGAATCCGAGCACGGCCTGACCACGATCCACATGGGCGTGTGCCATGATCGTGTCCCTGTCGCAAGAAAGAGCAATTTCACTCGGATTTGGATACTTAGGGAGAAAGAAACGTATTTTTGAAAGCCTATATAAACCTCCTAAGTGCTACAAGAAAAGAGGCGGCGAGCTAGGCCCAGGAGCCAAGCCGGAAAGGACAGAATTATGGGAATCACTCGAAGTTAGCCAGTTGATCCATCCCAAGAAGCCGGAATTATACTCAAGACGGTGGAATTCTCCTTCAATTCCTTCAGGGAGTTTTAGGAATTTCTTATGTTTTGTTTTATCTTTTCTCTTGAGATGTTTTCTTATTTTGTCATGAACTAAACCCTTCAGATACCTGAAGGGGATGAAACCTATGATGGATCTTGTTATTATTTTCTAAATTATATGATAAATACTTAGTTTTTTTTTAATTATGCATGCTTAATCTAAATTTGATGTACTTAGGTGGAGGAGGAATAAATCCTGTCTAACAGTAGATCTAGCATAATTAAGCGGAGTTGATCACACGCCTAGAGATAGAGTGACGAGATTTTACCAGATTAGGGTGAAACCTAATATGGGAGTCCATAGATCGATTTACTGCTATTCTAGGGGTTATTATAAGAGAACGAGAGTTCTACTAATTAACCTAGGGTTAGACGTTATTCGCCTCGAGAGAAGGTTTAACATACGTTAGAGAGCCTTACGGATCAAACTAAGTAAATAAATTATATAGTTCAGGATTTAATAACGAGTGAAGTCTAGGTGGATTCTTCTTGAAGGTATCGTCTTGATCAACTAAGTTCTTCCTAAAGTTATTTTCCCAATTCGTTCTTTTTGTCTTTGTGTCTTTAGCTTAGTAGTATATTAGATTAAAACAACTTCACTTAATATTTAGGCTAAATAATAAAAAGAAAGTTAGTATTAGTACTTTTAGTTCCTTTGGGTTCGACAATTCGGTCTTGCCTTAGCTATACTACTGTTCGATAGGTACACTTGCCTTTAATCGTTGTTAGAGTTAGTTTCTAGGTTCGATCATCTCTTTTATAAATTTTAAAGCTCTGATTTCAGTGATCAAGTTTTTGGCGCCGTTGCCGAGGAACTAAAATATTAAGAAAACTCTATTTTTATTACTTTAGCCATTAATTTTATTTTCTGCAATTTAATTTTATTCTTAGGTTAAATTTTAATTTTGCTAACTTTTCTTTCTTCCTTTTTCTTTTATTTCAGGTACCTCTCGTTTATGACTAGGAGGAACCCGAGAGGACCTTTAGTATACGACAGTGATATTGAAGCGACCGCTCGTAGAAATCACTGAGTGATCAGGCGAGCCCTAAATTACACAGAGGAAAATCAAGAAGGTAGATCCAATCCTACTGAAGGGATGGACGAGAATATTCCACAACCCCATGATGTGGGGGAACACAATGCTCCACGTATTATGTTCGATTATGCTAAACCACATTTAACAGCAGCAGAATCGAGTATTGTTAGGCCTGCTATAGCTACTAATAATTTTGAATTAAACCCTAACACAATACAAAAGATTCAACAGTTTGTTCAATTTGATGGTTTGCAGGACGAAGACCCAAATACTCATATAGCTAATTTCTTAGAGTTTTGTAATACCTTCAAAATAAATAACGTTTCTGATGATGCCATACGTCTTCGGTTATTTCCATTTTCATTAAGGAATAAAGCCAAATAGTGGATAAACTCGTTAACACGAGGGTCAATCACTACATGGGGACAAATAACCGAAAATTTTTTATTAAAATATTTGCCACCGGCCAAGACGGCCAAATTACGGAATGATATCTCTTCTTTTGTACAGATGGATTTAGAGACATTATACGATACATGGTAGAGATACAAGGATCTCTTGAGAAGATGTCCACACCATGGTTTACCCTTGTGGCTACAAGTCCAAACATTCTATAACGGTGTAAACCCCTCAACGAGGCAATTGATTGATTCAGCCACCGGTGAAACTCTGAACAACAAAACTCCTGAAGCAGCCTACGAGTTTATTGAAGAGATGTCACTGAATAATTATTAGTGGCAAGTTACAAGGACGAAACTGACGAAATCAGCAGGAGCTTTCAACATAGACACAATGATCATGCAATCAACACAAATGGAGATGATGAATAAAAAGCTTGACAATTTGTGTTCTTCGCAGGTACACCCAGGAATACAGTGCGACGCAAGTGGAACTGTGGCGAATCCTGAGTACCCACCCTACCAACCAGGAGCAGAGAGTGAACAAATGAACTATATAGGTAATAATTTCAGATCCAATAATAATCCTTATAGTAATACTTACAATACAGGTTGGAGGAATCACCCAAATTTTTCATGGGGAGGCCAAGGAAATCAAAGACAACAACTTCCTCAAAACTTCCAAAATCAACCATATCCGCAAGAGAAGAAGCCAAACCTCGAAGAGATGATGACAAAATTCATGGCAGACACAAAAAACCGTTTCTAAAAAAATGAGAAAATACGTAAAGATCAACAAGCGTCGGTTGAAAAAGTTACTAAGTCAGTCAAGGAAGTCACCAATGCAGTGGAACGACTCGCAAAGCTAATGTTAAAACGACCGCAAGGACGTCTGCCAAGTAACATCGAGATTAACCCGAAAGAGCAAATTCAAGCCATCACAGCTCATGACAGTAAAAGGGTAGATGAACCCGATCCAATACAAGAAAACAAGGTAGACGAAGGTAAAGTAGAGGTAACGCAAGAAAAGTTGAAACCGGTAATCAAGGAGTACCAACCTTGCATACCTTATCCCGAAGCGTTAAAAAGAGATGATTCAGAGGAACAATTCGGTAAGTTTCTTAAACTTCTAAAGAAATTACATATTAACTTACCTCTTCTTGAAGCTCTTTTTTAGATGCCAGACTCGAGGAAATTTTTAAGACAGCTCCTGACAAACAAACGCAAATTAGACGAAGAGCCACATGTGGAACTCAACGCAAAGTGCTCAGCAATTCTACAAAATAGACTACCGCGCAAATTAAAAGATCCAGGGAGTTTTACAATTCCATGTTTAATAGGTAGTTTAACTGTTGATAATGCGTTAGCTGATTTAAGGGCAAGCATAAATGTCATGCCTCACACATTCTTTAAACGACTAGGTCTAAGGAAGCCCAAACAAACTAGGATGAGTATTCAATTAGCTGATAAAACTGTTTGAATTCCTAGGGGCATTATCGAAGATGTTCTTGTCAAAATCGATAAATTCGTTTTCCTAGTAGATTTTGTTGTCTTAAACATGGATGAGGATAATTCAATATTCTTAATTTTAGGAATGCCCTTTTTAGCAACTGCTAAGACTAAAATTGATGTTGCCACAGGAGAACTTATACTTTGTGCAGGTAATGAGACAGTCACTCTTCAAGCTCTCGACTCAGCCAGGACATCGAATGACCAAGGTGAGAAAGAAAAATCCATTGATAACTATCCGATTAACTTCTCTTTTCAGGAACCACCGAAAAAGGGCACGACTGAACCTGATCTTCAGTTTAGTGCCAACAAAGAAATAACTCACGAGGAGCAAAGGATTCAAACCAATGACTTAGACGAGTGGAAAACGAACTTCAAAAAAAATTAGGGATACAGGAAACAAAATCAAAACCACTCTATGAGATAGACAAGTCCAAAGTCGGAGATCAGGTATTGTCAGATGAAGCAGACCCACGACTAATCCTTCCGGACCCTGACACAAACAAAGAAATCCTTTTTAAGGTAATCAATGTTCCTCCACACAAGACAGTCGAGGTAAGCAATTCTAATTTTGATATTCTTAAAATAAATGCTACTCGACCTGAACCATACAATGAACATAAAACTGATAATATGAGGGAAGATATTCATACCTTTAAACCCTCCTGAAATTTCTACACGAGGAAAGTCTAGCTTAAGACTATAAACGAGCGCGTCTCGGGAGACAACCCGATCACTAACCCTACTTCTTTTGTTTTCATTTCATTTTATTTTTCTTTTCTTTCAAACTTACCAAAAGTGCAGATTTCCAGTTCACACGGATAGCAGAGGCTGTGCGAATCAGTCCCAACCACTTTTCGACGTAACAGATCCAATCACTACACCATGGGCTCTGACAAAGTGGCACGGCCGCGCCCCATAACTGTGTGAAGCTACTGACTTGCCAACCACGAGAAGAACACGCCCGTGCCTTCAACCCGTGCCAATATACTGACTTGTTACACATTTCAGCGATCAGATGCGCAGTACAAACTGACTCGGTGCTCCACCAACCACTTCATACCCAAAATCAGGCCGAACTCCCCAAACGGAAGCTCCATCAAATTAGCCAGATATATATCCCCTTCAACATCTAAGGGGACATCCTTATATAGTTTACTAACTTGAACAGACTACCCTAATGGACTTATCACAATAACCTCACTAGAAGTACTCTCAACCAATAACCCCAGATTTTCGGAAACAGAACAGGCTATATAGGAATGAGTAGATCCTATGTCTGTCAGAGTAAAGTAAGGTACATCAAATATAAGGAACGTATCGGTGATGATGTTAAGAACATCTATATCGTCTCGGCGACGTGCAGCATAAACCAAATCAGACTGCCTCACCTCGGTCTGACCAGCACTTCTGCACGGTACTCTCTGTCCACGACCCAGACCGTTACCAACCCTAACCTGTCCACGGCCCCTAGGTGGCTGCTGAACTATCCTCTAAGGCTGAACAAAATCCGGAGCCTGCGTCTGATCTGTCCACTGTGGACAGTCTCTTATACGGTGCTCTAAAGATCCACAACTCAGACAAGCCCCAATCCTCCTCCAACACTCATCCAGATGGCGCCTACCACAATTACCACAAGGCTGCAACCTAGTTGAAGCAGTAAGAACCCCCACCCTAACTTACCCATCAGATCTAATCTTTTTCTTAGGCCTCTGTATGGAACTCGAGGGCTCCGAATCCTTCTTGTTCTTACCTCTCTCTCAGTCTCTATTCTGGCGCTCCGCGCGCTTAACATCCTCAGCAATCTTTGCTTTCTCTACCAGAACCACGAACTCACGCTCCCTCTACGGAGCTATCAGAACCTTCAGGTTATTATTTAAGCCGTCCTCAAACCTAACACATCCTCATACTCGGATGTCACCATGCCTCAAGCGTAGCGACTCAACCTCAGAAAGTCGGCCTCATATTCGACCACAGATGGAACACCTTACGTGTGGTTTAGAAACTCATGCCTGCAAGCATCAACGTAGCTGACTCCCACAGATAGACCACACGCTCATGTAGCATCGACAGATTGCAATTTTGGCTTTCGTCGAATCCTATTTTTCTGTGTTTCGGGTACACACCTAGTACGATTTCGACGCCAAACCACACCCGAGCCTTTCAGAACCTACAATCTACATTTCCAAAGTCGCAGTTTAGTGATATTAACAAATCACATCCGAGACAATTTCACAACGAAACCTCACGACACTACTCAACGGTCGTGATTACTTACCGCTACCGAAACACAACCCCAAAGGCTTAAATCGTCAATAGAATCCAAGCCGATCCTTGACCTTCGCTTAAATGTGAGAGTAGAAAAACAACCCTCTCGTTAAACACTTAACCTAAGTACGTTAAGAAACTAACAAAACAACCAAACTTACCGAACGAGGCAGTCAACGTTGCACAAAAATAACGAGTCAAATTCTGAAAAGAATTCAAAAATAAGTGGGAAAGAGAGAGGTAGAATTTCGGCAAAGGGAAGAAGGCAAAGAACGTGAGTTTTCAGTTTTTTTTTTTGGAAACAGGAAAATTTTGAAAGAAACAAAATAAAATCAAATTATCCCAAATCCCTCCTTTTTTCCCACTGACCCACAAACATACAACATGACTTCCAGAACCTCCACACAACACACAGACTCCCTTACAACTTGAACCAACAGGCTCACTCTGATATGGTTTTAGAAATAATTTAATATAAGCCCACTGAGCAAGAATAAGTCTTAAGTTAGAAAAATACCAAAATTTACCAAATACAAGGCTTGAACTTGGGACCTCTCACACACTACCAGAACATTTAACCACTAAAGCAGATACAGACTTGTGTCAAAATTATCTAAAAAAAAATAGAAATCTTGCAGGACTAAACCGGGTACCCAGAAAATTTTTCGTAAAATCTCAAAATTTTTCCAATGTACAGGGGACACACGCCCGTGTGGTCAGGCCGTGTGGCTCACACGGCCAATAGACACGCATATGTCACAGGCCATGTAGGAATTCGAAATAAGGCATACGGTCGTGTCCCAGCCTGTGTTAGTACCCGTGTAACTCTCTGACTTGGATCACACGGCCAAGTCATACGCTTGTGTGCTAGGCCGTGTATAGGTACAAGGGTCACACGGCCAAGCCATACGCCCATGTTCCAGGCCTTATAATAAATCCTGAGCATTCTGTTTTGAAATTATATAGATGCAGGGGACACACGACCAAGTCACACGCCTATGTGCTAGGCCGTGTGTTACACACGGCTGAGACATACGCCTGTGTAGACAAAATAAGGTCATTTTCAAGCCTTATTTCTCACCCAATTCGTATTCCACCCACATCAACACTTTAACACTTTCACAAGCCAATATAAAACATTCAAATCAAGCCAAAACTAAGTCTCATACATGACATATCAACTCACATGTTCAATTATCCAAACTTACCAAAACAACCATACACACATATGGGCATATTTTACCAAATTTATACTATCACAAACCAATCATCAACATGCCTATACAATTTCCATCATTTATCCCTTCAAAACACACATCAACATATTAAGGCCATTTTTTTTCATATCAAAACATACCAAGTACAAGCCATACCAAATGGCTAATTTCAACCAAACACATACATAGCATCCATGACCACTTTTAACCTAAACATGCCATTATAACCTAAAATTTAATTTACTTTTTATGTCGAAACGAGCTGATGGATAGTGTGAGATATCTCCGCCAAGCTTCCAACCCAATGAGCTTTCAAAGTACTATAAAACAGAAGAAATAAAACAGAGTAAGCATTTAATGCTTTGTAAGTTTGTATAACAGGAAATTAACTTACCCTTCAATTCACATTTAAGGTAAGCAAATAAACATGGTGACGCAAATTTGGCCATTTGCCTAAACACATATCCTCATCCAGCATGTCAGTCATGTAATTCACATAAATACCAAGAAACATGAATGAGCTCATCAATATTCAATTTCCACATACAAGTATTTATCACTTCAAGTGTCCATGAACATGTTTTTACCAATATTCATGTAATTTAATCCTTATTCCAAGCCTAGTCGATTTTTACATATAACATTTGCAGCCCATGTATTTCACAATATTCAGAATTTTTCCTTAACTTTTACATGTTTTCAATTTAGTCCCTGAATCATAATTTCATCAAAATTTCCTTTACAAAAGTTGTTTATCTATCAACAACCTTTCATTTTCTACCATAAACTTCAAATTTTCAATATACTCATCCATGGAAAAATTTTAATACTTTGATAACTTTGCACATTAACCCCCGAGATAGCTAGATTAAATTATTACGATCTCGGAAATATAAAAATTACTAAAAACGGGACAATAATGCTTACCTAATTAGGCCAAATAAGTTTTTCTTTCTTCAATTCTCCATGGCTAGGGTTTCCATCATTTGAATTTGGGAAAGATGATATAAAATGATGATATTAGATTTTTATCATCTTTAATTATTTTTATTTCCAATTTAGCCCTTTTCTTTATTTAATTTTCCATGGATGACTAAGCATACGTATCTACTAACTCCTCTTAATGGTCTATTTTCCATATAAGGACCTCCAATTTTGAATTCCATAGCTATTTGATACTTATAGCCACTGGAACTCAACTTTTGCATTTTATATAATTTGGTTCTTTGATCAGTTAAACATGTAATCGGTAAAATTTTCTTAACGAAATTTTTATACGATATTCCTATCATACGATATACCATAAAATAATTTAAAAATAATTTTTCTTACGGGCTCGAATTTGTGGTTCCGAAACCACTATTCCGATTTCACAGAAAACAGGCTGTTACAACTCTCCCCCTTAAAGAATTTTCATCCTTGAAAATCTTACCAGTAAAGAGATTTGGATATTGTTTTCTCATTATTTCTTCAGGTTCCCAGGTAGCCTCTTCTATTCCATCTCGTTGCTAGAGAAATTTTACTAAAGCTACCTTTTTATGTCTTAGTTCTTTTGTCTCACGTGCCAAAATTTTGATTGGTTCCTCACTATATGCCATGTTAGGCTGAAACTCAACCTATGTCGGGGAGATAACATCTGAAGGATCTGACCGATACTGTCGCAACATAGACACGTGGAAAACATTATAAATTCTGTCAAGCTCTGATGGTAATGTTAATCGGTACGCAATAAGTCTAATTCTTTCAATAACCTCATATGGCCCAATAAATCACGACTCAGTTTTCCTTTATGGTCAAACCAAAGAATTTTCTTCCAAGGTGAAACTTTTAAGAATACCTTATTGCCAACTTGAAATTCTATTTCTTTACGTTTAAAATATGCATAAGATTTCTAACGATCAGAAGCTGCTTTCAGGCTACCTCGGATTACTTTCACTTTCTCTTCTGTTTCACGGATCAAATCAACTCCATGTATCTTTTTCTCTCTAAGCTCGGTCCAATACAATGGAGTTCTACATTTACGACAATACAGAGCCTCATACGGTCCCATTTTTATACTTGACTGCAAATTGTTATTAAATGCGAATTCGAGTAAAGGCAGATACTTTTCCCAATTGCCTTCAAATTGTAAAATACAATACCGAAGCATATATTCTAGAATCTGTATCACACGTTTAGATTGACCATCAGTCTAAGGATGGAATGCAGTACTGAAATGTAACTGCGTGCCCAGAGCATCTTGCAATTTGTTCTAGAATCGGGATGTAAACCGAGGATCTCTGTCTGAAATAATGGATACTGGCACTCCATGTAGTCTGACAATCTCAGAGATATATAATTCAACCAATCTGTCAAATGAGAAATCCATACGTACCAGAATGAAATGTGTTCGCTTATTTAAACGATCAACAATTACCCAAATGACATCTTTCTTTTTCGGAGAAAAGGGTAACTCTAATATAAAGTCTATAGTAACTTTTTCCCATTTCCATTCCGATATTGTTACTGGCTATAATAATCCCGAGGGTACCTGATGTTCAGCTTTAACTTGCTGACATATCAAACATCTAGATACAAATTCAGAAATATCACGTTTTCTTCTCGGCCATCAGTATATCTTTTTCAAGTCATTATACATTTTATTACTCCCCGGATGAACAGACATAATACTATTATAAGCTTCGTACAAAATCTTCTGTACAAGCTCCGAATTTTTTGGTACACAAACTCTGCCCCTGAATAATAGAAAATCATCAGATCGAATCTGAAATTCTGAATCGGAAGTCGACTCACATTGTATTTGTTTAGCTTGTAATTCATTATCACCTTTCTACGCTTCGCAGATCTATTGCAGAAACATCAGTTTAACTTTTAACTCAGCTAAGATTGAGCAATCATTTGCCAATGACAATTGGGTATTCATTGCTCACAAAGTAAACAGAGACTTTTTTGCTCAGAGCATCTGCAACCACATTAGCTTTTCCCAGATGATAATCGATAATCAGATCATAATCTTTCAATAATTCAAGCCACCTGCGTTGTCTCTAATTCAAATATTTTTACGACATCAAATACTTTAAACTTTTATGATCAGTGAATATGTGACATTTTTCACCGAACAAATACTGTCACCAAATTTTCAGTGCAAAAACAATAGCTACCAATTCTAAATCATGTATCGGGTAATTCTTTTTATGCGGCTTAAGCTATCCAGAAGCATAGGCTATTACTTTACCTTCTTGCATCAAAACACAGCCTAAACATTCAATGATGAATCACTGTAAATCACAAGTTCCTTACCTGATTCAGGCTGAACCAGAACTGGTACTTCAGTCAACAGGGCTTTCAACCAATCAAAGCTTTGTTGACCTTTATCGGTCCATTCAAATTTCACCTCTTTTTATAATAGTCGTGACATCAGCGAAGCTATCATCGAGAATTCTTGTACAAATCTCCGATAATATGCGGTTAATCCCAGAAAAATTCTGACTTCAAACACATTTTTCTGTTATTTCTAGTTAACAATTGTTGAAATTTTACTCGGATCTACTCTGATGCCTTCAGCAGACACTATATGTCCCAGAAAACCAACTTCCCGAAGCCATAATTCACATTTACTGAATTTAGCGTACAACTATTTCTCTTGCAGTGTTTGCAGAATAATTTTCAATGATCAGCATGTTCATTTTCATCTCGGGAATATACCAAACTATCATCAATAAATACCACCACAAATCTATCTAGATTTGGTTTGAAAATTCTATTCATTAAATCCATAAATACTGCAGGTGCATTAGTTAAGCCAAATGGCATCACGAGAAATTCATAATGCCCGTACCTGGTTCTGAAGACTATTTTTAGCACATCCGACTCTTTCACCCGTAACTAATAATAACTAGAACAGATATTAATCTTCGAGAACACTGTAGCACCTTCCAACTGATCAAACAAAACATCAATGCGAGGTAGTGGATACTTATTCTTAATTGTGACTTTGTTGAGCTGTCGGTAATCAATACATAATCTCAAGGATCCATCTTTCTTCTTAACAAACAAACCAACGCACTCCAATGTGAAGAACTAGGTCGAACGAAACATCTGTTAGTCAGTTCTTTTAATTGTGCTTTTAACTCTTTTAATTCTGTAACGGCTATTCTGTGTGGTGTTATATACATCGGTATTGTCCCCGAAAAAAGATCTATAGAAAATTCAACCTCTCTAATCGGCGGTAATCTGGGTAACTCTTTTGGGAACATATCAGGATACTCACAAACTACTGGCATTAATTTAATCTTTGATTTAAAAAACTTAGTATCCAACAAATAAGCAAGATAATCATCGTACCCTTTTCTGATATACTTTTGTGCTAACATGACTGACATTACATTAGACATGCCATCCATATTATCAGATTCAAAACAGATTATTTCACCATTCTGACATTTCAATACAATATACTTTTGTTTACAATTTACCACATCATCATGCTGAGTTAACCAATCCATTCCCAGAATTACATCAAATTCGTCGAATGACAATAACATCAAATCAACTGGAAAACAGAAACCCCGTATCATTAATGGAAAATTCTTACAAATTTTATCCACCATCACACACTGGCCTAGGAGGTCGATACTTTAACCATAAAATCAGTGGACTCGACAGGCAAATTCTTACTAGACACTAAATTTGTGCAGATATATGAATGAGTTGAACTAGGATCAATTAAAGCAATTATATCAATATCAAGAAGAGAAAAAGTACCAGTGATAACGTCAGGTACAGAGGCATCCTCACGTGCACGAATAACATATGTTCTTGTTGATGCTCGTGTCTCAGATTTGACAGTTGAATCTTTTGTCCTACCTTGGCTTCCACTCACATTGCCAAGATTTTGAGGTGGTCTACCTCTGGTAGCTGTATTGCCCAGTCTTAAAGTTTGAGCAGTATCTCTTTCAACTTTCTCTAAGAAGTCTCTTAAATAATGGTCAAAAGAACAACATCTAAAGTAAGCACCGCCTTTTATGCGACACTCTCCAAAATGCATTTTATTACAGTGTTTGCATCTAGGTTTGGTATTTTTAACACTGCTTACACTTGCTACGGATGTAGCCTAAGATCTTGGACTGGTAGGTTGAATACCTCTAACTCTCTTAGAGTACCCCGCGGGGGTAGTAGAACGATCAAAATTTTTCTTTTATTTCTTTGAGGCCGACTGGTATAACTTTCCCGTAATTTTTTACTTAAAGTTTTGGCTTCCATCTCAGCCTGTATTTTCACTTTACTAAGCTCTTCGGCTTTGTATGCCTGGTCAACAAGTACAACAAATTCTTTTATTTTAATAATCCTAACTAGTAATTTTATACCTTTATTCAGACCCTCTTCAAATCGTTTATACATGGCGATTTCAGTCAGGATACACTCTCTGGCATATTTATTGAGTCAGACAAACTCCTTTTCATATTCAGATACTGTCCTATGCCCCTGTTTGAGCTCCAGAAATTCTTTTCTTTTCTAATCAAGAAATCTCTAACTGATATACTTCTTTTTGAATTTTGGATAGAAAATACTATCAGGGTTCTAGATGAATTATCTTGTACACCGGCTGAATGTCTGAAATGTGTTGTATATCTATTAAAGGATTTGACTTACCAATAGTGGAATACAATGAATAAATGTAACACCCCTAACCCGAATTCAGCCCTTTCAGGATCCTCTTCAGCTGTTTCTCTGAATACTTCTGTTCCATATTTATGGATTTTTATCTACAATAGGCATATCAGGAACCGGTTGAGAAACAGGAGGGGGTGGAGGTTGTTGCGCAGCCGGATTTGTTCTTACATATTCGGTAAACCATTCATTCATCATTTGAAAAAAAGTTTCTTTAGCCTCTCCTCATCGGCCATCAGATACATACCTTCTATTACTTGAGACTGCTCTTTGAACTGAAGCTTAAGCATTGCTCTCAACTTCTTCAGATTCAGCTCGGTTGGATGACATTACTATATGAAAAACATATTTAAAATGTTCAGGAGATATCACACTATCACAGATTAAATAATGGCATGTATAGCTATACTCGTACTTGCTACATTAGTCTGAGAATCGACTAAACCGTAGCTCTAATACCAATAAATGTAACACATTTAACCCGAATTCGTTGCCAGAACAAGGTTATAGAGTATTACCAAAATTTACAAATTGAATAACAATAATTTCATATCATATAACATTCATATCAGAAACCAATCAAAGTCAAGCATAATGTCCTTTATAGGAGCCCTCGAGGCCAAAATACACATTAGAAAAAAAACGGGACTAAACCAGATACTCAGAAAATTTTTCGCAAAATCTCAAAATTTTTCCAAGATACAGGGGACACACGCCCTTGTGGTCAGGCAGTGTGGGCATTCGAAATAAGGCACACGGCCGTGTCCCGGTCCATGTTAGTACCCGTGTAACTCTCTGACTTAGGTCACACGGCCAAGTCACAAGCTCGTATGCTAAGTCGTGTATAGGTGCAGGGGTCACACGGCCAAGCCACATGCCCGTGTGCCAGGCCGTGTGATAAACTCTGAGCATTCTGTTTTGAAATTTTAAAGATGCAGGGGACACACGGCCAAGTCAGATGCCCATATGCTAGGCCGTGTGTCACACACGGCTGAGACACACGCCTGCGTGGACAAAATAAGGTCATTTCCAAGCCTTTTTTATCACCCAATTTGTGTTCTACCTACATTAACACTTTAACGCTTTCACAAGCCAATATAAAACATTCAAATCAAGCCAAAACTAAGTCTTATACATGACATATCAACTCACATGTTCAATTATCAAAACTTACCAAAACTTACCAAAACAACCATACATACATATGGGCATATTTTACCAAATTTATACTATCCCAAACTAATCATCAACATGCCTATACAATTTCCATCATTTATCCATTTCAAACACATATAAACATATTAAGACCACCTTTTACATATCAAAACATACCAATTACAAGCCATACCAAATGGCTAATTTCAACCAAACACATACATACCATACATTACCCCATTTAGCCTATACATGTCATTATAACCTAAAATTTAATTTACTTTTTATATCGAAGCAAGCTGAAGGATAGTGAGAAATATCTCTTCCAACCCAACGAGGTTCCGAAGTACTATAAAACAGAGGAAATAAAACAAAGTAAGTATTTAATGCTTAGTAAGTTCGTATGATAGAAAATTAACTTACCATTTACTTCATATTTAAGGTAAGCAAATAAACATGGTTAAGCCAATTTGGCCATTTGCCTAAACACATATACTCATCCAGCTTGTTAGTCATGTAATTCACATAAATACCAAGAGACATGAATGAGCTCATCAATATTCAATTTCCACATACATGTATTTATCACTTCAAGTGTCCATGAACATGTACATATCATATCTTTGTATTTCAAGTATTTCTCATAGTAAATCATCTTGAATTCATATCATCTCATATCGAAACTTTACAGATTGAATCATTTAAAATATTGATGGATATACGGGTAGTACACACTAAGTGTACAAAAGTGTAATCCGTAATTTCATGTATTATCCGTCAATTCATATTCAGGAATGCTCATACGAGTACATAAACAGGAAGCTCTCTCTCGATCCATATAACGGGAAGCTCATGTGAGCCACGTAATGGGAAGCTTATCCGAGCTATATAACGGGAAGCCCATAAGAGCCATAATCAAGAAGCACATGCGAGCCAATAACGGGTAACTCCGAAGAGCCATTAATCGGGAAGCTCCGGATAGCCATATATCAGGAAGTTCAAGCGAGCCAATATCAGGAAACTCTGGAGAGCCATTAATCAGGAAGCTCACAAAAAGCCTTTAATCAGAAAGCTCATGAAGAGCTATATATCGGGATGCTTAAAAGAGTTGTAATGTGTCTACAACACATGCAAAATCACAACCAATCGGGATGCTCCGAATAGCTATTAATGGGAAGCTCGCAAGAACCATATAACGGGAAGCTCGAGAAGGCCATATATCGGGATGCTCATGAGAGCTAATAACGAAACGCTCTTTCGAGCTATGGTGTATCCACAACATATGCAGGACCACAACCAATTTGGGAACCCTGTACCCATCGAATCTCATTTATCCAAAAGGGACTTATTGTTTATCAAGTATTATTGGATATGTGATCAATTTCATACATACGACATTTATACAATTCACATATGCAACATCAAATTCAAACATATAAATATACACAATTTAGTTACACGAACTTACCTCGACAAGTGTTTGTGTACGAAAAATCTATTAATCCGACAATTTTTCTTTTCCATGATCTGACTCCGTATTTGATCTATCCGGATCTGTGCGAATGATTTTAGCATCAATTTAATACAATTTACATCTTAGGCAAAATTATCATTTTGCCCCTACACTTTTAATTAATTACGATTTCGTCCCTAGGCTCGGAAAATGAAATTCATGCAATTTAATCCCTATTCTAAGCCTAGCCGATTTTTACATATAATATTTGTAGCTCATGTATTTCACAAAATTCAGAATTTTTTCCTCAAATTTTACATCTTTTTAATTTAGTCCCTAAATCATAATTTCATCAAAATTTCCTTTACAAAAGTTGTTTATCTATCAACAACCTTTCATTTTCTACCATAAACTTCAAAATTTCAGCTTACTCATCCAAGGAAAAATTTTAATACTTTGATAACTTTACAAATTAACCCCCGAGATAGCTAGATTAAGTAATTACAATCTCGGAAATATAAAAATTACTAAAAAGAAGACAAGAATGCTTACCTAATTAGGCCAAATAAGTTTCTCTTTCTTCAATTCTCCATGGCTAGGTTTTCCATCATTTGAATTTGGGAAAGATGATATAAAATGATGATATTAGATTTTTATCATCTTTAATTATTTCTATTTCCAATTTAGTCCTTTTTTTTATTTAATTTTCCATGGATGACTAAGCATACTTATATATTAACTCCTCTTAATGGTCTATTTGCCATATAAGGACCCCCAATTTTGAATTCCATGGCCAATTGATACTTATAGCTATTGGAACTCAACTTTTGCATTTTATATAATTTTCTCCTTTTATCAATTAAACATGTAATCGATAAAATTTTCTTAACGAAATTTTTATACGATATTCCTATCATACGGTAGACCATAAAATAATTTAAAAATAATTTTTCTTACGGACTCGGATTTGTGGTCCCAAAACTACTATTTCGATTTCACTGAAAACGGGCTGTTACAGATCGTCTGTACAATGACCATTTATTAGTTTTAGGGTTGTTAATTAACCTAATTAGGTCAGACTATTTTGGCTATAAATAGATGTGTTTAGCCTCACTTTGGGGGGCTTGGTCGATTGAGCCACTTAGTTTAGTTTTAGGTTTTTATCTTAGTTTTTCTTTATTTCAATTTAGCCATTTTATGTTACCAAATTGAATTTCTTTCTTCGCAACCGTCAAAGGAAATCATGCTTTCGCTTGCAAATCAATATCAAAATAGATCAATTTCTCTATTCCCTTTTTCTATTTAATTTTTTGCTTTGCATATTGAATATGAAATTAGGGGAAATTGCATCTAGATCCATGAGTGGTTAGTTTTTTTAGGGAGGTTAACGATCGAATGTGGGAATAATTACAAAAGATTTAGAGTTTGAGTTTGAGTTAGTTGGCTTCAATTATGTGCGATTAAACGCTAGGACTGATGACCTTAGGAATTAATTTAGGATAAACGAGATCAAAAGATATGTTTACCGAGTAAATCGTAATTTATCCCGATCAAGAAAGTGAGGTTGAAAGATAAGCGTGTATTGGTTGATTAGTTAATTAGTTATAGGCCGAAATGTAATAACTAGTTAATTAATAGCCAACTCAACAAAACCTGGTTCTGAAGTTAACTAGGAACACTAAGTATCAACTCTTTTATTTCATAAATAGCTAGAACACAAATCCAATCTCGGAACCTTAAGCAACCATGTTCATCAATGCTGAAATTTTCTACCATACTATTCTGTACCACTTCTCTTTTCTTCATAAACTCATCATCTTCTAGCTGTGCTGCTCTAATCTAATCAAACATTACTGGTTTAACTCTCAACTCAGCCAACAGGCTTCCATCATTAATGATACTGAGCCATGCAAACATTGTTCGCAATTCAACTATAGCTTTCCTACTCAAGGCATCAACTACCACATTTACCTTTCCCGGATGATTATTTATAACACAATCATAATCTTTCAAAATCTCAATTCACCGTCTTTGTCTCAAGCTCAACTCCTTTTGCGATAAAAGATATTTGAGACATTTATGATTAGTATAAATGTAGCATTTCTCACCATATAGATAATGCCTCCAGATCTTCAATGCAAAAATTACAGCAGCTAACTCCAGATCATGTGTCGGGTAATTACACTCGTGTGGTTTCAGTTGACGAGATGCATAAGCTATTACCTTTCCATCTTGCATTAACACACAACCCATACCACTTAAAGAAGCGTCACTATACACAACAAAATCTTTTCTCGACCCTACCAGAGTCAAAACTGATGCCTCTGTCAACATTTGCTTTAACGTCTCAAAACTTCTCTAGCATTGATCATCCCAAATAAAAGGAACATTCTTTTGTAGCAGCTTCATCATTGGCAATGCTATCTTCGAGAATCCATTTACAAATCTTCTATAGTATCCAGCTAATCCCAAGAAACTATGTACCTCAGACACATTCCTCGGTGCTTTCCACTAAACAATTGCTTCAACCTTTTTCGGATCAACTCTGATTCCATCTGCAGACACAACATGTCCCAAAAATATTACCTCCGATAACCAAAATTCACAATTGCTAAGCTTCCCATATAACTGTTTCTCCCGTAATATCTATAAAACAATTTTGAGATGTTGATCATGTTCTGATTCTGACTTTGAATAAACCAATATATCATAAATGAAGACCACCACAAATTGATCTAAATACTGTTCATAAGATCCATAAAACGGCTGGGGCATTAGTTAATCCTAAAGGTATTACTAAAAATTCATAGTGGCCATACCGTGTTCGAAATGCTGTCTTCAGTACATCACTTTCTTTCACCTTCAACTGATAGTAGCCTTATCTCAAATCAATCTTCGAAAACACAGAAGCTCCTTTCAACTGATCAAGTAAATCATCAATGCGAGGTAACAGATATTTATTCTTGATCGTCATCTTATTTAACTATCAGTAATCAATACAAAGTCGCATCGAACCATCTTTCTTTTTAACAAATAAGACCAGCACCCCCCCACGATGAAATACTAGGTCAAATGAAGCCATGGTCTAACAAATCTGGCAACTGTACCTTTAGCTCTTTTAATTCTGTAGGTGGCATATGGTATGGAGGTATAGATATCGGAGCTGTACTAGGATAAACTTCTATCGCGAACTCAGCTTCTCTATCTGGTTGCAAACCCGGTAATTCTTAAGGAAAAACATCAAGAAACTCACAAACAGTTCGAATTTCGCTGCATTGGCATTCAACAGAATCAGAATTGATAACATAAGCCAAATAAGCTGCACAACCCTGATAAAGTAGTTTATTTGCCTGAATCACTGAAATGACACGTGTTGACCCACTAGTACGAATACCATTTACCTTAATCTTGCCTCCATCTTCAGTCTGAATACAAAACTTCTTTTTATAACACTAAACTTCTTTTTATAACAATCTAAAATCACTCCATGCTCAAATAACTAATCCATTCCCAAAATTATATCAAAATCACCGAATGGCGTTATCAGCAAGTCAACAGAGAAAATTCTATTCTATATCATTAACGGGCATTTTCGACATACTTGATCTACGGACACTGTTTGTCCCAACGAGCTAGACACCTCTATAGATACTCTAAACATTTCAGATTCTAAAATACTCTAAACATTTCAGATTCTAACTTTTCCGACTCAATTAGTTTTGAATTAATGTACGAGTGTGAAAACTCGGGGTTAATTAAAGCATAAATAGGTTCTGAATATAGTAAAAATATACCATTTACCACGTCATGAACATCGCCTTCTTCTCGAGTCCGGACCACATATGCTATAGCTGGTACTCTAGCTTCTGACTGCTAAGTAACTATATCGCTCCCTCTTCTTGCACCTCCTCCTTTAGAAACTGAACCGCCTCTACCTAATCCTCTGCCTCTAGCAGTAGATATTGACCTTTGTGATGTCCTGGGTGCAGCACTTTCATCTTTCGGGCAATCTTTAATAAAATGGTCTATAAACCCACATCGGAAATAGTCTCTAGTTAATTTTCAGCATTCACCTCTCTGTTTATTTTCGCAATGCTTACAATCTGGAATTTCAATGTCCCGAGATAGACCTCTCAGGCTACCAGTGGAGACTGTCGTCTGCTTTCCCCGACTTCTATCACCTCTGTCTAATCTAAAGCTTGGTCTCCAACCACTACAAAATTTTTTTGATCTTTTCGGTTAAGGATTCGAACTAGTAGTTCCAGTGCGTTTTCCAGTCGATCTAGTAATTTTAGACTTTTTATCGAGGCCCAGAACTTGTTCTACCATCTTGGCTCGTTCAATCAAGTCTACAAATTCTATAATTCGATGAGATACTAGATGTACCCTTAATTCATCTTGCAAACCCCGCAAAAACCGTTTACAACTGCCATCTTCTGTCGGTACAAATTCTGAGGCATATCTGCTAAGTCTGGAAAATTCCTGTTCATAATCCAGTACTACATCTCGCCTTGTTTCAGCATTAAAAACTCTTGCTTTTTATCTTCTATGTACAATTCTCAACATATTTCTTCTGAAATTCTTTCTGAAATAAATCCCAAGTTACCTGCTCTGTCAGTAAATGCCGGATCACTGATTCCCACCATAAGTAGGCTTCCCTTATAATAATGAGACAGAACACAGCAAACTTTCCCGGGGGTACATTCTAACAGTTGCAAAACTCTCTTTGTTGACTCCATCCAATTTTCAGCTATGGATGGATCAACTCCTTTCAGACCCAAAAATTTAGTGGCACTGTATTTACGTAATTCTTTGATTGGGGCCCGTCTAGTAGAAGGAGTAAATGTCATAGCAGGTGCAGTCCCCGCTACTCGTTGCAAGGCATCAACTATAACTCTCAGTAAATGGGATTCATCTCTGTCTCTAACATTTTCCCATTTTATATTAGGAGGTTGATTGCCTAATGGATTTACACTCGGTGTAGTTGATTCTGTTTCATCTAATTCACTATCTCTTGTGTACATTTCTTGATCTACATCATCCATATGTTCATCCGACATTTTAACTATAAAACAAAACAAATAATTATATCAGCATCCAAATCCCGACTCAGTTTCAACTCAACAGTGGCATGTACCTCTAGACTCATTTACGAGTTCGATTTAGTCCGAGAATCAGCTAAACCTGAATAACTCTGATACCACTAAATGTAACACCCCCCAACCCTAAACCGTTACCGGAATAGGGTTACGGAGTATTACCGGACCTTTCAGAAATATTACGAACCTTATACAAATAAATAACATACATATTGTAAAACATTCATAATGTCCCTTTTATTCAAAACTTATGATTTATTTTACAATTCAATCCCTTTTTCACTTCTAACTTGAAATTCTATCAATTTAACCCCTAATTTTTCAAATTGTCCAACAAGAACAACATCTATAAATCTACTAACTTTCAAAATTTCAACATAAATCAAGTAGTATTTGTCTTTAAGATTCCAAAAACATCAAAATTACAAGAAAATAGATTAAATTGACTTACCACTTAAGCTTCAAACCCTAAAATCCCTAATTTTCCTTATTTCTTTTCTCCTTTCTTTTTCTTTCTATTCTTTCTCTGTTTGTTTCTTTTGTTTCTTTCTTTATTTCTTTTATTTACTTTATTTTAATTATATTAATATTATATTATAATATCTTTTACTTAAATAATAAGTAAATACATAATAATTACATATATTTATACATTAGCATTACACTTGTATTTTACATTTGCCATACATTTGTATTTTATTTTTACCACACAAGTGTCACAATCTGGTTTATTTATTTATTTGATCCTTTAAAATTTCTCTATTCTATAATTGAACTTTTACCCTATATTCAATGTAATCCTTATACTTAATTATTCTTAATTCAAGCTAATTCACCTATCCAAAACCTAAATCCCACAACTAACTTCGTAAATATTTCGAATCCGTTTCACGAAAATAGTGACCTGAAAATGCACTTTCAGTTAACCGTAAATTTTAGGTCGCTACAGGGACTAGCTATTGGGGCTACAATTACTTAGTTGTTTAAGAGTATACTAAGCGAAGCTTTGCAGAGTAGAATTGTTTCTGAATTGCGTTAATAAAGCACTGTGTGCAAATCTCTCATTACTTTCTATGTTTTGCGTTAGCATGGAAGATTCAAGATCATATAATCAAAATAAATTTTGATTTCATAGAAAACTATCAAAAGACAATAACTTTCATTTTGATAAATTTTTAAAATAATTTCAAAACATCAAATTAAATTAAATTAATTGTTGAAATTTTTATCTATTAATAATGTCAATTGAATTCTATTATAATTTGGAATCTTAATATTTAAAAATTTATGTTTCAAAATCCAAATTTAGAATTTTTGGTAATAGGATAAACATGTACAATTTGACAATTTTTATGTATTATTTTAATTTTTATCGCCTTTTCACTTTAATCCTTGATTTTTTTTTTTACCCTAGACAATACTTAAAAAATATTTTTTGGGTGATTAAAATGAAACTGACCTAAAAATTGGGTGATTAAAATAAAAATGCAAACATGATGCAGCGTGTACAATTATCTGTGAGAGATTTAATTGTTGAGTAACTAAAATTAAAGCTTCCTAAAAATTAAATGATGAAATTGTAAAAATTTTATTGTAATCACCTAAAATGAAAGGAGTGATAGGGAATTTACCCTATTTTAAATTGTTTTCACAACAAAGGGTATATGTTTCAAAATAGCTTTTTGGAATTCAAATTTGAATTTTAAATGCCGACATGATTAGTAGCTTCGTAGGTAAGAATTTCAAATTGATAAGAAACTATTGTCCGTCAAATCAAATCATGAATATTAATACAAGACAAGGTCAAGAATGAAAATTACTGGTATACTGAACTTCTTTTTGTAATTTACTTGAAGAAAAAAAAAAAAGTAGTTTAAACTTGTAGAATTTTACAAAGTAGACTTTCGGCTCACTTTGAACATCTACTAGATTAATTTATTGACGGACGGCCTCTTTTCAGAAAAGGTAGCATATATATAAGTAATTTAATTTTGAAAGAAAATAAAACTTTTTGTTATAAACAAATAAATATCAAGCAAAAGAAATAAAAGAATTTCTCCTATATTTTCTTGTGTCACTTACAAGGCTTTATTTATAAATGAAGATTAATTTTTTTATTATAGGTTTTGATTATATTTATTTTTTTTGACACAATTTTTAGAATTACTTATAGTATCTTCTCAACCCATAAATAGGAGGATAATGCAATTCAACACACTCGAACTAGAGCTGATCATGGTCCGGCCCGAAGGCCCGCCTAAAAAATTGGAGAGTTTGGGTAAAAATATAGGCCCGAAAATGGGCTTGGACAAAAAGTAAAGCCCGTTTAGAAAACGGGCGAGGCCTTGGGTAAATTTTTGGCCCCGACCCGAATTATATACTAAATATTTTATTTTTAATCATTTTTAATTGTTAACAATTTAATTTAGCTTACAATTTATAGTTTGTTATAAAATTAAATATGTTAATTGGTTAATGTATAGATATTTTGTAGGTTTTTTATGTTGTTTTGGTGTTGTTGGTGATGCTGCTTTTTGTGCTGTTAGGTGTTGTTTTTTATGCTGTTTGGCGCTGTTTTGATGTTGTTTTGGTGCTACTTTTTGTGGTATTTTATTGTTCTTTCGCAGCTATTTATTATGTTGTCTGTTGTCGTTTTTAATATTATTTGGATATTGTAGAATTTTTGTTTTATTATTAATTTTGTTATTATTTTAGTTCTAACTTTTTCAATTTTAATATAACCACTTTTTATTATATTTTCAATTTGTGTATTGTTTTAAGAATTGTTTTAGTATCATTTTTTTTAATTTCTTGTTTTAATATTTATTTTTATGTTTTTAAATGTATTTGATTTATTATATTTTAAATTTTTTTATTTAATAAAATAAGCTAAAAAAATTAATATGGGCCTGGCTGGGTTGGGCTCGGGCTTAGCAATTGTATTTTGGGCCGGGCTTGGACAATTTTTAGGCTCATATTTTGGGTCGAGCCTAGAAAACGGGCTCAAAATTTTGCTTAGGCCCGGCCCGGCCTGGCCCGACCCATGATCAGCTCTAACTCGAACCTACATCCTCCTACATTGACAATATTACTCATAACAATCGAGTTAAAACCGAATCGACAAATAAAGAATCACTTAATTGTTTCATTGAAACATACATTAAAATGTTTTTGTATTTATATCATTCATTCTCATAAATGTGTTAAAAGTGCAAATTTGTCGAGTAGTATTGATTTGGAATTAGTACTATAATGTATTATAATTGATGTTTACTATTATATTTTGAGAATATGGGCAAATTTGTCATCAAATTTTTATGTAATTGAATTTTATCACTAATTTTTAAATTTTATTGAAATTTGTCATCAATTTTGACTTTTTAATTTAAAATTTATTACTCAATATTAATTTTCGTTATTTATTTAATTATTTTTTAAATATTTTATTTTAATAGTTAGCATGAAGTTAATTTGTAAAAATATTAAAATTTAATAAATTAATTTAGAACTTTTGTTTAATGAAAGAAAGACTTGAAAAAGAATATAAACTAAAAAAACTTAAGTTTAAATTTTTAAAAGTATCTTATTAACATTATATTAATTAATTATTGCTAATTATTACAATAATATGTTGAAAATATTTTTAATTAAATATTCAAATTATTTTAAAACAAATTTGAATAGAAAGTTTCAATCAAAAATCAAACTTGACTAACAAAATTTATCAAACTAAAGTTAAGGGGAAAACCTAATATAGAATTAAAATATTGAGAGTGTAAGAGGACGTGAGTTTGAGCATGCTGAAGTGTATTTATGTAACACCCTTAATCCTTATCTGTTGCCGGAATAAAGTTACAAAGCATTACTGGAGTTTTCATTCCAGAACAATAAAAAAATTTAAACATTTTAATTCATATCATTAATCATAGCAAAACCAATCAATAACATACATACTGTCCCTTATACGAGCCCTCAAAGCTCTAAAAACACATAAGAAACAAGTCGAGACTAAATCGGAAACATATAGAATTTTTCAAAAAATGATGAAAATTTTCAAACTGCAGGGGTCACACGGCTGAGACACACGCCCGTGTCTCAGGTCGTGTGGGCATTCAAAGTAGGGACACACGGCCGTGTCCCTGCCCATGTTTGAGCCTATGTAACTCTCTGACTTGGGTCACACGGCCAAGCCACACGCCCGTGTGCTAGCCCGTGTAACTGCCTGACTTGCAACCCTTAGTAAGCTACATGGGACATACAGCCATGTCGCTTGGCCGTGTGCCACACACGGCTGAAACACACGCCCGTGTGAACGGAAAACAGGCCATTTTCAAGCCATTTTTCTCACCCATTCATGCATATACCTACAATCAATTTTCCACATATAAAACAAGCCATCAAATTGCACTAAAAACATGCATAATCAAGCTATCCAAATAAGGTACATAAGCATACAACTAATATGCCCAAAAGGCACCTCAATCACAATAATTAGACATGTATAATCATATGCACAATTTGGCTAAAAGTTCAACTAACTTATAACTAAGTTTATGTCAAAACTTACCACTTTGTTTACCTATCAAATTTCACACCAAAAGTACCAAATATGCCATTTGACATTTAGCACTATTAGCCATATATGTCCACTACATTCCAAATACCAAAATGACCATATTCAACCATGTCAAAGAACATTCTATTACACACGTTTTAAATATCATTTCAACTTCCATCATTTAAGCATCATAAAGACTATAAAGTCAACCATAATAAGGTCACATATATATACCATAATTACAAGCCAAAACATAATGGCTATAACATCAACCAAAGCAACTATACATGTGCATATTTAACCAATTATCACTTAACTTGTTTTCATGCCAAAACATAACATAATTGATACATGACAACCATATTAATTTTGGTCATTTCAAAGCATACACCAATTTGACTTATATTAACCACAACCAACAAGCTATCAATAGTACCTTAAGTACCTCCAATCCAAGGTAACATTTCATGCCATAATCATAAACCAAAATGACATATATATACCAAACTCATCAATTAAACATTAGACATAGTCCACCTATACATGCCATTATAACCGTGACCAAAGCATAGAAATCTACCGATAAAATAAATGGATAGTGTGATGGATCTCCGACTGGCTTCCAACCCGATCGAGCTTCTAACAATCTGAAAAGTAAAGGAAAAACAACTACGTAAGCAATGAATGCTTAGTAAGCTCGTGTAAACTTTAGTCATATCAATCCATTTCAAATATGAAATTTATACATATCAAGAATAATCTTATACCAATACCACAAGATTCATAAAACCATATTCAACAACACACAAAGTGAATAAATCTGCAACATCACATATACATATCATTCCTAGCATAGTAGGATTTTATAAAACTTTAAACCCTTCCAAATTTTCTTACTTTCATTTGCATTTCATTACTTTTCATTGTATTTACTTTCTTTAGCTTAAATAACAACATCAATTCAACTCATCATTCCCTTTTTCATCATTTACACTTCTAGTATGAACTTACTATTTCATTACCTTTCTACACCCGTTTCATATACATATCACACAAGACATAAGCATATCATCAACCATAGCTATAAGCTAATGCATTTAAACATAGCTCTTTTAAAATTAACCACATGATAAACCATTTCATACGAAATTACATAATTTAAACCTTATCACTCTTTCATGAACACGAGCATATTTCCATTTGGGCATTTATCCTTTCAATGCATAAGTATGCAAAATACAATCCAACCAATAGCTTGGCACATGCCTAAGCATCAAACAACAACCACTACAGCAAAACAGTTTTTTAGCGACGTTTTTATAGGCATATAGCGGCGCTTATAAGCGCCACTAAAACTATTTGCGGCGTTTTTATAAGCGCCACAAAAAACGCCGCTAAAAACAACGCCAATAATATTTTGTGGCATTTATGTAAAAAACGCTGCTAAAGGTCAGGACTTTTAGCGGCGCTTTTTCCACAAAAGCCGTTAAAGATAATGGCTTTTAACAGCACTTTTCCAATAAACGTCGCTAAAGGTCATGACTTTTAGCGGCACTTTTACACAAACGCCGCTAAAGAACATGACCTTTAGCGACGCTTTTCTTAAAACTGCCGCTATAGAACATACCTTTAGCGGCGTTTTTCCTGCCGCTAAAGAACATAAACTTTAAAAAAAAATTAATTAAATAATATTTATTTCTATGATAAATATTATATTATGTTTTATTCTTGAAATTTGAACTTTAAACTATATACTTTTAAGGATAAATTAAAAATTATTAATTAAATTAAATTTTCTATTAAAATTATAACTTTAAAACTAAATATAAAAATCAATGAATTTAAGTTCCGACTAACACAAAACCCTGTTTCAATAACACAAAATTCAAGTTCCGACTAAGATGAATGACCATGGAATGCAACATTAAATAACATGCCACTTGAAGAAATGCTATGCCTTGGCTTTTCTAGCTTGAAGAGATTGAATCCTCTGCTGCACCTTCAATATCTAAAGGATGCAAAACCAAATGATCAGATTCATCGTCACTTTGGCGGATAAATCTAGTTACAATCTATTATCCACACTAAGGTGCAAAAGATAAAATCATATGGATTGTAAAAAGCCTATGGTAAATGCTAATAGTATTAAAAGAAAAAATTTAGTATAATCTCATGCATTAGTACTCAAGTATGACTCAGAGATGCAAAAGATAAACCAACAAACTTTGTAAACAACAAAGATGTTAAAAATAAAAAATATATATAGCCATTAAGGCTAAAAAAAATATAACCATGATTCATGATCAAACAAAGCAAATGTTCTAAAAGCTTGGAACCGAGCTTAACAATTATGTGCAGCTTTAGTAACAGGTTGAACCATACTAACAAACAATCTCAATCATAGCTCTTCCATGTGTCACAATAGGCATTCTTTCTAATGATTGTCTAAACTATTCAATTGTTTAACGTAATATAGAAATGTCTTATATAGCATAAAAGAGAACAATTAAGGCACATAAAAAAAAAAGAAGAACACCAACCGCATCTCCCTTGCTGTGTTGCTTCTCTTCCAAATCTTGAAGAGATAAATCAAGCCGCTTCCTGAGGACAAAGAAACAAAGTTCTAAAGTTATACGTATGATAGTTACAATGTCGCAGAAGACATTGTAGAGTAAAACACAACAGATAAAAGGTTATTGCCCAAACATGTGAAAAAGGGTAACATAGGCAAAGCATTTGATTAGAACTTTGTGAAAAAGGGGTACTATTTTTATTCCACAAGCACTTTTGAAAACTACAATTTATTTTTAAAAATACTTTTTAATATTTTATTACATCCCTATAAGAAACTTATTAATTTAGCCGCACACTGAGATACCGTACCAAATATTATTCCGGAAAAAGCGAGCCAAGTCAAAGCAAACAAACCAAAAGGTACTTGATTTCAAGCACCAGATAAGAACCAGTGATTTTTGTTATATTTATATATATCCCTACTAATGAAAATAAATGTATGGCTCTGCTTCGAAATCATTAAGCTAAAAATTCAAGTCTCGTATGTGGGTGACTATTTCGTAATAGTAGGGAACTAGAATGGATATTTTAACAACATTTGGTTCACTTACGGAGCTCATTCAGTTCACAAATTGAGTTCACTTCTTTATCATCTTCACCTTAAACCAATGAAACAAAATAACATAATTTATATAACCTCAATACCTATCCAATTCCATGCACAAATTAAATTAAATTTAACATTAAAAAAAAAAAAGAAAAAAGAACACTACAAATGCATTTCCTTACTCTAGAAAATTAGATCTTCCTTGGTTCAAATGTTCATATAACTCCTGCGCTCGATACTACTAATTAGTTGATGGATTGGAACTTCTTTCTCAGTAGCATCGAAGTTCCTTGGAAAATAACCATCTGGCGACATGATTTTCTATATTCAACGAAATGAAGCACGAGAGAAATGTAATGTTTTCGAAACACATGGAAGTTGAATCGGATGAAAAGGGAATACAAGCATGATTATGATGTTATTGACAAACATGGTCGGGTCTTAACTTCTTGAAACCGAATTTATCTGTCCAGATTGATTCAACTTTCTTCAAAGAAATTGGGAGAATGATATTTTTACATTCAAGAATGCCAACGACTTTTAAATAATCTTTTACATTAAGTATTTCATATATCTCTTGAAATGCAATTAAAATTTTATTTGTTTCTTAAAAGTTGCCATTTACATTCAAGTTCATGAGAAAATCACTAGATTATTCACATTAAAGCATATTAAAAAATAAAAATGCCATACTGCAAGTAAAAAGGGTAAGAAAACCAACTGTTCAACATAAATTCAATCATTTACTTGGAATTTTCTATTCTACAAGAAAAAACCGAATTGCATATTAGCAAAATAACTAGACTTCTTGTTGATACCGTAAACTCAAGACTCCTAAATATCAATGTTTAGTATCACAATCATACCCATGGAAAAGCTTCCAATGAGCCCTTTTAGTTTCCATTTGTAACTCTATCTGGTCAATCAAACACCAAACTTGAGTTATCTTCAACGTATCGATAAGCCGCTCAACATTCATGTTTTCCCCATCGCTCGGCCACTAAAAAGAGTTGGCCTACCTAGTTCATACATACTTATCGGGCTCAATTGATTCCCATGAATGCTTTAAGTAATAGTACAGATAATTCAAGATCTTATGTTATATTGCATTGGGGATTCAGAACTTCAACAATGAACAAGGAAACACCTTGTAGCATGAATTCTAGGGACCAAGTACAATCATTCTATATTTATAGTTCCTGGCCTAACATCCAAGGCAACTCGAAATGAATATATCGTTTAGTTTGATTCAGTTTGCTAAAAACAGATCCACCATATAACTAGGTCTGCATATTGGTGGTTTTGTTGCCATTATCGAGATTAACCACTAAGTTTTTCACTCATACGAGAAAAAGAAGATTTTCTATATTTGGTCAACTCAAGATCAACAACATTCCTTCACACTTGCGGAAATCAAGAATATCTACATGCGAAGATGTTCATAATCTTAGGCATGTTAACCTAAATGGCAATAAGTTATAGGGAAAACCACCTTTTTGGCCACCGTAATGAGGCGCAGTGTCCCAAAACTCATCACGCATCCGCTTTCGAGTTCGGACTTTGTTATCGGTGAGGATGTTTCCATGGTTTTGGCTTTGAATCTTTTCGCATTCCCTATCAGAACCAAATCATCCACGATATGATTAAGTACGTATATACTTCAAATGCAAATCGAGAAGTATGAGTTCATACAGCATGTTCATCAGAGAGAGTTAATGAATTGAAATACTAAAATACTACCCAAAAAAAATGCAAATGGAGAAATATGAGTTCATAATCAGAAAGAGTTAATGAATTGAAATACTAAAATACTACAAAAGATAGCATAATGTTCCATGTGTGTTCAATCTTTTTGCAAAATTAGAAGATAATGATTATCAAATAACGCAGTTGCAACTCCAAGAAAATTTTCAAATTAATATCTAAGTATTCAAATTAAGTTAATAACAACATTACTTATACAATTAAAAAGGAAATTTAAGTTTTTTTTTAAAGTTTTTGTTTTTGAATATTTCCAGGAAAAAAACTATAATTATGGTAGAACTCAATAGCCAAAATGTTGTTAATCTCTTCAAACTTCAAAAAAAAATTTGAAAGAAAAATGGAAGAAAAAAAAAAGTGCAGCCTTTCAGCTGGTTAGAAAATATCAGAAACTTTAACTGAATAGCTCAAAGTTTTCTTGGGCTCAATCAATTGAACGATGCTGTCATTGTCCCTTTAAGCTTCCAATTTTCCCACGATTTTCTTATAAACCAAACAGGAAAAACAAAAGGAAAAGAAAAAAAAACGCAAGTAAAATGAAAAACCATCACCGTCTCCTTTGGCCGGCGTCGATCCAACACACCCCATTCTCGCTATTCTTCTAAAGCACAAAAGCTCACCAATCTTCAAAGCCCGAAAAATGAAATTCAGAGCAAATTCTTGTTCATTGCAATTTCAGTCAAACTCTGTCTGAAGTAGAAAAGATGGATAAGGTGTTGCGTAACAGATTATCTACCATGCACGTTCTTCTTCATGCAAGGGAAAACGTTGCGTTTTATGTGTTGTTTAATGAAACGATGCGTTTAATGTTCGCAGTTTCGGTTATTGCTGTTTTTATATACTGCACAGTGGGGAAGGCAAAAACGGTTATGATTTTACTGAATGAAATTCAAATTCTCTCTTTCTCTGCTCTTGCTATCTCCTTCTTCTTCTTTTCTTTTCTGCTTCTTTCTTAACTTCTAGATCCAGCCGTCACAAAGGTATCAGAGCTAACCGATCCTCATGGCCGGCGATGGAATAACGACGAGATTACAGAAGGACCTCAGTTTGGTGCAAGGCGAACTTAGTCAACTTCAGGTTGAGTTTACCCAGTTGGACGCGCGAATTGATGCTCGGTTGCAGGATCTTCAGGAGGGAATCAAGTCCGAGGTTCGAAATGAGGTACGATCTGAACTTAGATCTGAGTTACACTCTTTGTTTGAGCAGTACTTTGGTTAAAATCCCCCCTTACTGCTACTGGAGTATCGATGGGTAGAGGAAAGGGAATTCTAGGTACTCCTCCTGGTTTTCCATCTAAGGAGCGTCTTCTAGTATCCCCTATCACCGAGTTAGGCCAGTCCAGTTTGGCTTCTAGGGGAAATTCCGTTGATGTTAGGAATTCATCTTTTAGAGTAGACTGTCCACACTTCACAGGCGAAAATTTCAGGGGGTGGTGGTCTAAGTTGGAACAATATTTCGAGGCAGCGGAAGTGAACGAACATGCTAAGGTTCGGGTGGTGATGTTGCATTTGGAGGGTAAGGCTCTTGATTGGCACCATTTCTTTGTTCATAGACATGGGGGTTTACATTTGTTAACTTGGGATGTATATGCGAAGGGCCTAAAAGATCATTTTGGTTCCGACTTGTTACTTGATCCAATGGCTGAATTAGTAACCCTGAAACAGCAAGGATCGATTGAACAGTTCCATGGTGGATTTTTGAGTTTGCTTAATCAATTGAATCTGTCGGAGTCTTATGCTTTGAGTATTTTTATTAGTAACTTGAAGCCTGAAATTGGACAGTATCTTAGGCTGTTTACCCCTCAAACGTTATTGGAAGGTTATAAATTGGCGAAACAAGTCGAGAACATCGTTTTAGGACGCATGAAGAAGGGAATGGTGACTAGCCCTGGTGGTGGATCTAACCGTTTGTTGTTTCCTACTTCGAGACTTCCGCAAGAGGTCGGACATGCTACAACAGTGATCGGGTCTAGGCACAGCAATGTGAATCCGCGAGCACCCTCAAAATCTTTATCTCAGGCAGAGTTAGAAGATCGTAGGAGGAAAGGACTTTGTTTCTGGTGTGGATCGAAGTACTCCCCGGGACATAAATGTTCGAAATCCCAAGTGTTCCAGCTCATTATTGAACCGAATTAGGAGCAAGGTTTAGAGTTGAAGGGATCCGTTTCTGATGATTTGCAGGAGTATTCAGACCATTTGGAGCTGAGCGATCCAACCCCTGGTAGTCCTGTTCTATCATTACATGCCCTTCAAGGATTCCAAGGTCATAACACTATGAGATTTTTTGCTACCATAAGCGATTCTGAAGTTGTTGTGTTAGTTGATTCGGGAAGTACACATAATTTTCTGGACTGTAAAGTGGCTAAACGATTACAGTTGCCTGTGGAATTGGGTCTTTCGGTGAAGGTCATGGTGGCTAATGGGGTTCAATTACCCATTCAAGGTGTGTGTAGGCAGGTGTCGTGGACAGCACAAGGTAACCACTTCTCCACTGATTTCTTACTTTTGGCAGTTAAAGGTTTTGATTTGGTGCTTGGAATTCAATGGTTACTGTCTTTGGGGCCGATTATATGGGATTTTGCCAACTTGACCATGCGGTTTCAACATGAGAATCAGGAGTGCATTTTACGTGGCCTCATTCCAGGTTCTTTCCAGTTAGTTCCTAGCAACCAGTTCTCCAAATGTCTCAGTCTGATGGGCAATGGACCATTTCCCATGCTTCTTACCTCGGGTGAACAGACTGTCGTGTCACTTCCACCAACTCAATTGGCCCCTAAAATGCAGACTCTTTTGGACGAATTTGACGACGTTTTCCAAGCTCCTATGAGTCTTCCTCCTCCACGTCTTCATGATCATCGAATCTCATTGGTTGATGAAACCAAAGTTGTCAAAATTCGGCCCTATCGGTATCCTGCAGTTCAGAAGAATGAAATTGAGAAGTTGATTCGCGAGATGCTACATGCTGGTATAATTCGTGACAGCAACAGTCCTTTTACTTCGCCGGTCGTCATGGTCAAGAAAAAGGACGGTAGTTGGCGACTCTGCATTGACTACAGGCAGCTTAATCAAATGACCGTTAAAGATCGTTTCCCTATTCCTATCATCGAAGAATTGTTAGATGAGTTGGGACAGGCCAAGTTCTTTTCCAAGCTTGACTTGCGTTCTGGATATCACCAAATAAGGATGTGGGAACCTGATGTGTATAAGACAGCCTTCAAAACTCACGAAGGACATTACGAATTCTTGGTCATGCCTTTCGGCTTGACCAATGCTCCTTCCAGCTTCCAATCCTTAATGAATTCCATCTTTCGCCCCTTGTTGCGCAGATCAGTTCTCGTTTTCTTTGATGATATACTCGTTTATTCGAGCGAATGGGCGGATCACTTGGCTCACTTACGCGAGGTGCTTTGGGTTTTGCGCGTGAACCAATTGTATGCCAAGCGTTCTAAATGTACATTTGGAGCTGCACAGATAGAATATTTGGGTCATATTGTTTCTCATGGTGTGGTCAGTATGGACTCGACCAAAGTCGCGGGAGTTGCGAATTGGCCTCCTCCTAAGTCGGTCAAGGAGTTGCGTGGGTTCCTTGGACTGTCTGGCTACTACCGGCGTTTCATACAAGGTTATGGCATTACGGCTAAACCTCTGACTGCTCTGTTGAAGAAAGACATGGTGTGGCAATGGACGACTACCGAACAGGGTGCTTTTGAGAAGCTCAAAGCAACCATTTGTCAAGCCTCGGTTCTTTCTTTACCGAACTTCCAAGAACCATTTTGCGTTGAGACGGATGCTAGTGCGCAGGGGGTTGGTGCAGTCTTACAGCAAGGGGGTCGACCGGTGGCCTATTTTAGTAAAGCCTTGGGACTAAAGTATCAGGCTCTATCTATCTATGATAAAGAGATGATGGCCGTTTTGTTAGCAGTGAAGAAATGGCATTCATATTTAGTGGGGCGGCATTTTCTTATTAAGACCGATCATCAGAGTCTTACATTTTTGGCGGAGCAACAGGCTATTACTCCTTATCAACAACGATGGGTCGCGAAGATGTTGGGGTATGACTACTCCATTCTTTACCGCAAAGGCACTCAGAATACGATCGCAGACGCCTTGTCCCGACGACCTCATAACTCGTCGTCCCAATTATTCCAATGTGTAGGACGTGTGGACCCTTCTTGGTCTGAACTTTGGAACCGCATTGAACAATCTTATGCCGCAGACTCCAAACTATCTAAATTGTGCTCTGAGGTGCAGGCGCAACCCCATCTACATCCCAAATACTCCTGGCATGGGACCTTTTTGCGTCGTTCGGGTAAAATGGTGGTGGGCAATGACTTATCACTCCGCCAGCAAATATTCTCTCTTTTCCACGACAGTGCCTCGGGGGGACACTCGGGCGTTCATGCAACCCGCCATCGTATTTCCTCTTTACTCTACTGGAAGGGTCTCTCAAATGATGTCAAACGTTGGGTTCGGGAGTGTGTGGTTTGCCAAAGATGCAAGTATGATAACTCTGCATATCCGAGACTGTTGCAACCGTTACCGATTCCAGACCGAGCTTGGGCAGTCATCAGTATGGATTTTATCGAAGGTTTACCACTGTCCCATGGGAAGTCGACTATTCTGGTGGTCGTTGATCGCTTGACCAAATATGGTCACTTCCTTTCCCTTACTCATCCTTACACTGCTTCTGTCGTGGCTCAGGAGTTCCTTTCTCAGGTTTATAAGCTGCATGGTATTCCAGAAGCAATTGTATCTGACAGGGACAAAATATTTTTGAGCAATTTTTGGCAAGATCTGTTCCGCCATTTAGGGGTCCGACTTAAGCTTTCCACGGCTTACCACCCCCAGACGGATGGTCAAACAGAGGTTCTCAACAAATGTCTTGAGACTTACCTGCGTTGCATGACAGGTGAGACACCGTCGGCATGGGTTTCGTGGCTTCCTTTAGCTGAGTGGTGGTATAATACTACTTTCCACTCTGCTATTCAGTCTACACCGTATGAAGCTTTATGTGGTCAAGCACCTCCTATCCACCTTCCTTACCTGAAGGGCGCTTCTCCGGTAGCTGCTGTCGACCGCTCTTTACAGCATCGAGAAACCATGCGCCAAGTTTTGAAATTTCATCTTGTTCGTGCCCAGGATCGTATGAAATAAATGGCCGATCGGCATCGTTCGGAACGGACATTCCAAGTGAGCGATCTTGTCTACTTAAAGCTCCAGCCTTATCGTCAGCGTTCACTTCGACATTTTAAGAATCAAAAGTTATCTCCTCGCTACTTTGGTCCTTTCCCAATCGTTGCTCGTGTGGGAACCGTCGCCTATCGTTTGGACTTACCGTCTTCGGCTCGCATCCACCCCACATTCCATGTTTCTCAATTAAAGAAACACATTGGTTCTGCCGTGAGTGCTACCACACTGCCACCTGCAGGTTCTGATGGAGCTCTTCTCAAGACTCCAATACGCATCTTGGATCGACGCATGGTTAAGCAAGGAAATCATGCCGCTGTGGAGGTCCTCGTGGAGTGGGCAGACACCTTTCCAGAAGACTCAACTTGGGAGAATCTAGACTCTCTCCATCGTCGTTTCCCTTTGTTTGATCCTTGAGGACAAGGATCTGTTCCAGGCGGGGAGTATTTGTTGCGTAACAGATTATCTACCATGCACGTTCTTCTTCATGCAAGGGAAAACGTTGCGTTTTATGTGTTGTTTAATGAAATGATGCGTTTAATGTTCGTAGTTTCGGTTATTGCTGTTTCTATATACTGCACAGTGGGGAAGGCAAAAACGGTTATGATTTTACTGAATGAAATTCAAATTCTCTCTTTCTCTGCTCTTGCTATCTCCTTCTTCTTCTTTTCTTTTCTGCTTCTTTCTTAACTTCTAGATCCAGCCGTCACATAAGGAGATGAAATTTTCCCGGTGAAAAAGGCGATGACTTTTCCGTCGAGTTAAATTAAAATTTAAAAGGAAAAACAAACTGATGATTGTGTAAATAATAATATGATAATTAAAAGAAAAAAGAAAAAGAAAATCGTGAATCTATTGAGACAGTGGTTGGGTTGGATTGTCAGCTAGCATCGCTAAAGCTCGACTTATTGTACGGCATCGCTGTTATTGATCTCCTTTTGCGGCGTTTTTGATACCGATTTTTTTTTTATTTTAAAGTTTAATTAATATTTGAAAGAATTAGATAAAATTTGAAATCTTTAAAATTTAAAATTATTTAATATATAAATTAAAAAACAATCACTCATATACTCAAAAAAAATTTAAATTATTTTAAATAATAGTATTTTAATTTTTTCATTTAAATAAATACTTTTTTTAAAATTTAAGTAATATTTAAAATAATTAGATAAATTTTGAAATCTTTAAAATTATTTAATATATAAATTATTTAATATATAAATTATTTTAAATAATAGTATTTTAATTTTTATCATTTTTAACATATATTTTTCTATATTTTTACTTTCAAATTTTTTCTACGTGTCGAAAAGAATATATGATGGGCACTTAGATGATGGATGAGAATATAGAGAGCAAAATGACGCCGTTTAATTTAAAGTAAAATGATTTTCTACGATGTTTTTATCAAAGCCCTAAACCTTAATACCCTAAGTCCTAAAGCCAAACCCTGAACCTCAAAACCATAAACCCAAACCTTAAACCTCGAAACCATAAACCTTAAAATCATAGACCTTAAACCTTAAATCATTAAACTCCAAAACTCTAAACGCTTGTCATAACTATAGAATCTAACACCGAACCTTAAAGTTAAACTTACATCGCATTTTAACCTTAAAGTTAAATTTATTTTAAATAATAGTATTTTAATTTTTTTATTTTTTAACATATATTTTTCTATGTTTTTACTTTCAATTTTTTTTTCTACGTGTCATTATTTTTTTGAAGAATTTAAATATTCAATTAAAAATAAATTATATTTTAATTAATATAAATAGTTAGTGTTTAGGGGTTTTGATAAAGCAAAACTTCTAAATAGTTTAGTTATCAATTTGTAACTTTTTATAATTAAGTCAATTTCAAATAGAAAAATAAAATTAAATTCAAAACAAAAATAAGAAAAAAAAAGGAAATTAAATCAAATCAAATCGAAACGAGTGTCGGTTACCCTAGATGAAAATGGAAAAAAATAGAGCAGTAGCGGCGTTTTTGGTACAAACGCAGCTAAAAAATAGTGCAATAGCGGTGCTTTGGTGAAAACGCCGCTACTGCTCTATTGCTCAACTTTTTGTGGCGTTTTCTTGCAAACGCAGCTAATGTTTAATATTTGTGGCGTTTTTTGTCCAAACGCCGCTAAAACCCTATTTTACTATAGTGAACACATGTTAGCACTTGAACATATTTCATATGAATTCAATATGGATAACCATTATACTTGAATGTGATTCAATTGGTACATATATGTAAAGCAAGCTTCAAAGATTCAAAATCTATGAAAATTTTAAAATACCTGAAACTTGACTTTGAAGGAAAATAATTAAAGAAAATTTTTTCTTTCCCCTTTTATTTTCGTGAAAAGAAATAAAGATGAGAAAGATTTCATCTTTTCTCTTTTTTATATATTATAATATTAATTAATAAAACATTATTACTTGTTAAAATATTATTATTAATAAAAATAGGATTTAAAAGCCATCATGAAAATGGAATACTTGAACTTTAGTTCCTATATTTTCCCAAGTTATTCAATTTAGTCCCTAAACTCAATAGGAAATTTTTAACTTAACCACATGCTCCTACTAATAATTCTCTATGTTTTCATGTCTGACAGTTTCCTCTAAAAATGATTATAATTTCTTATACTACTATTTATTTATAGATCACTTATTTAAAGACTTCTACTATAAATATTCTTCTTTTCTTCTTCTTCTTCTTCTCACTCCTCTCTCTCTCTCTCTCATTCTCTCTCTCCCTCCCTCACATTCTCTCTCCCTCTCCCTCTCTCTCTCTGCCATGTGGCGCTATTAGAATGCGCCATACTTGTTCACGGGTCAATCTACCTAATTAGGTCTGAAAGCCCGTTTGAAATTTAGAAGGGTTTAGGCAAAAATATTATTGCCAAAAAATGAGTTCAGGCAAAAAAATTAGGTTTGTTTAAAATATGGACCCGTTTTTAAGTTTGTAATATTATATATTATATTATTTATCAAAAAAATATATTATATTATATTAATTTTATATCTTATGTAATTTATAACACATAAAATTATATCAATAGTGTCAACTTTAAAAATGTTAAGATAATTATATTTAAAAATTTAATAAATAAAAATATATAAAACTCTTAAATATTGTATTAAAATAATATAAATATATTTTTAAATATTTTTCTTAAAAACAATATGGATGGGCCTAAAATGGGCTTGAGTTAACCATATGCAAATATGAGCGAATTTGAGTAAAATTTTAAGCCTATATTCCGAGCTGTGTCGGACTTGGGCAAGCATAAATTGTGTTAATATCATGCTCAGGCCTAGCCAAAACCCGGTTCAGCCCATGAACATCTCTATGCCATGTCATGCCATCTATTTTTTTTTAGTTTTATATATATTATATTGATTAAAAGGTAAAAATGTCATATATGTAATATAAATAATTCAAAATTCTTATAAAAATAATATTTTATAGATTTCTAAAATATATAAATATAAATTTTAAAAAGTGTAAATAAGGTATAAAAATTGAAAATTTTATAAAATTAAAATTTATTTTATACATTAAATCAAAATTTCAAAAATTTGAAAAATTCAACTAAAAAAATATAAAGTCTATAAATAAAAAAGAAAAAGAAAAAATTGAACATTAAAAATAAAAAAAAAACGTATAAAATTTTAAAAAATTGCAAAGTATGTATATTTTAAAAAAAATATTTATGAAAAATATTTAAAATTCAGGATTAACTATAGGCCAACGTAGGTCAACGACAGTCAACAGTTGTTAGTGTCGGGCAATGATAAATTAAAGTGAAAGATTTTTAATATTTAAAATTTTAATTTCTATTTTTCTACTTCAATTTAATGTTTTTAATTTTTAATAAATTTGAATGCAAAATGACACATTTTGATTTGTTAAATGTGTTATAGGGTATATTCTAATTAGTCATTCTGTTTATAAAAAATGGATTAAATCAAATAAGAGGAAAAAGGTTGTTAAGTATAGTTTAGATGAAATAGAGCATTAAGCCAAAACTAAAAGACGAAGAATAAATCATTTTCAATATAAAAGAAAATAAGATTAATTAGCCCAAGAGTATATCGGGTCGACTGAAAACAAAACCCAAAATATAAAACCCTAAACCCTACCTTTCTCCTTCCTTATTTTTTCGCTAACCCCGGGATCCCTCTATTCCCTCTTCGAAGGTTGCCATTTTGTAGGTATTTCGATCTGCATCTCTCTCTCTCTCTCTCTCTTTTCCCAAAAGAAAAGTTTTAGATTATATTTGCTGCGTTTGTTTGCTTAGAAATTTTGGGCGGAAGTGATCAGCCTTTCGGGTGCTAAATTGAGTGGCTTCGTTTCCCCTGTTTGCATTTATTCTTGTTAATTCGTATCTCTTGGTCAAGGCAGTGCTACCCGCCACTGTTAAAGCGGCAGCCTCTTTTTCTTGCGAGCTAGATTGTTAGAGCTGTCAGCTTTGAGGGTCTTAGGGTCCTACTCTTTCTCTTTTACTTGTTTTGCGGTTGGATGAAATGACTGGTTTTTGTTGTACTTTTCTAAGCTGTTGAGGGAAGCCCATTTGCATTGTCATTAAAGATAGAGATTTGAGACATGATTGGGGCCTCTTCTCCTGTACACAGTGTAAACATGGATTGTCATGTGTGAATACGTATGTGTTTGGATAGTTTCTTTTTCTGAGTTAGAGTTGCTTAAGCTATTTCTCTGACATCTCACATTGGGTTTAATGTTGACCTTTGGGGTCTTCTGCAATTTGACATCTAATGTTTAACTTTTCAGCATTGAGTAAAATGAATCTCAACAACCTCAAAGTTCCTAAGATGCCTGGAGGTGGAGCACTTCCTGCTTTGCTTAAGATTGGAGTCTTTGGTGGGCTTGGCCTCTATGGAGTTGCCAATAGTCTCTACAACGTTGACGGAGGTCACCGAGCAATTGTTTTCAATCGGATATTGGGCATCAAAGATAAGGTCATAATTTTACTGGTTGACATGTTTTTTAGAATGCATCTCCTTCCCTATATCTGTTGTTTGTGGATATTATAGCGCTTTACAGAACTTGCATACCATGGCTTCTATATGGAATTGATTAACTAGTAGCCTTGTTCTATCCTTTCTTGAATGACCAGATTTTTTTCTGCTGTCCTTTTGACATTCTTGTTTACAATTTTTTTCCTTTGGGCTTAGCTTCTGTCTAGCAGTATGCCATTAAGTTTAATGATTAGCTCTGCAGGTTTATTCCGAGGGGACGCACCTTATGATACCATGGTTTGAGAGGCCTATCATCTATGATGTCCGTGCAAGACCTCATTTAGTTGAGAGTACTTCTGGTAGTCGTGATCTCCAGATGGTAAATGCTACTTTTCAATTTTCACTTAAGACTTTTTTGCTATCATTACCTCGTTGCTTTTTAGTTCTCTAAATCTAAAATGATACTAACTGGGGATTCAAAAATTAAAATATACAAATATCCTTATGAATTTCAAATGCACAACTAAATATGCATCCAACAAATCCACGAATTTGAGAAATAATCATAAATGCTATATTTATTGGTGTTTTATCTCACAGCTACACTATTTTTTAATCTAAATTTCCAAACACAACCTAAGCATGGGGTTTAAATCCTTAAATTATGAATTTATGTTCTCAGTCAATCAGATGAATATTTCATTACTAGTTGGTACATCAAGGCTTACTAAACAAACAGCATTAATTAGATTTATATATTAATTGCTATATTTTGCGTACATATAAATTGCAAATGTAATCATTTCTTTTCCTTCTATGTCATACCTCCTATCAAGCTTTTAATTTTTGGAAGTAATGTAATGGTTGTTCCATCTTTTAAGAATTATTTATTTGTGTATATTCAGCCTCTGATATGGACATATGAGCTATGAATACTATATATGAAATTTACATTCTATTTACGCTAAGTGAAATGCTTACATTTCATCTAACCATTTTAAAAGGCTCCATAACAGAGTACCCATGAGGCATTTTTATGCTTTTCCCTTTCTTGTTGATGCTACAGATTACATTCATTTGCAGAGTTATATTAGGTAGAAACTTAAAATAGAAAAATGTTGCAGGAAGTAATGCCTTAATTAGACACTAAACCTGCTTCTGAACTATATCCTCTGCAGGTCAAGATTGGGCTTCGAGTTCTCACTCGCCCTAAGTCAACTCAGTTAACTGAAATTTATCGAACCCTTGGTGAGAACTATAATGAGAGGGTCCTGCCTTCAATCATTCATGAAACTTTAAAAGCTGTTGTTGCTCAATACAATGCTAGCCAACTCATTACTCAGAGAGAGGTAGATATCCTGTCATACACTTTAGATGCCCCAGTAATAGCATAGATGGTTTGGATTAATTGTCTGAAGTTGAACTGTTGTGCTTTTAGAATGTCAGTAAGGAAATCCGGAAGATTCTAACTGAAAGGGCAGCTTACTTTAACATTCAACTTGATGATGTGTCCATCACAAGTCTGACTTTTGGGAAGGAATTCACTGCTGCAATTGAGGCGAAACAGGTGGCTGCACAAGAAGCTGAGAGAGCTAAATTTATTGTGGAAAAAGCTGAACAGGACAAGAAAAGTGCTGTCATCCGAGCACAGGTGAGATACATAAAATAGACCCACACACTCTGGCCTTGGTAGTTATGGATGTAAGGGGGGAAACGAGGAAGTAAAATTAAGGACCAAAAAAGAAGCCAAGGTGGTGAAATGGATGAGTTTTTCTATAATATTAGATGATAAATGCAGCTCAATGGGAATATCAAGTAGATCTTGTAAAAAGGATAGATCCTTTCTTATAAAGGGTAGAAGATAATCTGAAACATACTTCAATGTCAGTTTCAGCTTCTCTCAGAAAATTTTGATATTTGGCTTAATATGATAAAATGGATCATTTTTCTCTTCTGAAGTAATTTATTTGTTTTTCTGGTATACAGGGAGAAGCCAAGAGTGGCCAACTCATTGGTCAAGCAATTGCAAAGAACCCAGCATTCATTACATTGAGGAAAATTGAAGCCTCTAGAGAGATTGCACAGACCATTGCAAATTCAGCCAACAAAGTCTTCTTGAACTCAAAGGATCTGTTGCTGAACCTTCAGGAGATGGATCTTGAATCCCACCCAAAGTAAAATGGTTACCTTTATTTCACACTTGGTTCAATAATTCCATTGTGAGAACGTTAAATACAAACTTGAAGGCTTTGCTGTCGTCTCATGGATTTTTGAAGGATTTATTGTCTTAAAAGGATCAGTGTCCAAACATCATATCAGTTGATCCATATGGGGCTGTTTATTTGAGGTAGAGAAGAGCTATTGGATATATGATAGTGGTCAATTCTATCTTTTATTCAAATTAATACCTTACCCAATGGAACTAATGGACCTGTTGGAGGTGGATTTATGTAACTTGGATTAAGGTCAAGGTCGAGTTGTGGAATGATAGGAATCCCATGGTGTTTCGGTTTTGTCTTATGTAATTTGCTTCAACTATTTGACCCTGCCAAATAAACCTGAAACGGCATCAGATAGTTTGATCCGGTTTATGGTTTGGTTGGCCACCCCTAGCCTAGACCTGTACTCCATTGTTTGTTCTTGTTAAACTAGTTTGAATTGCTTCAACTAAAATTAGCTCCCGAAATATCTGGCTGAGGCTACCAGAATAGTGTGTTAATACGAGCAATCTTGGCGGTGGCAGCCAAAATCATGTGTCTAACAATGTCGATTCTTGCAAGTTGTATGATGTCTCCTATTATTGAATATAATTCTTATTTAAATTAAATTTGTAGATTAAATTAATATTAATTTTTGAGCTTGTGAAAACTCAAAATTTATCCGACGTGATGTTTTGTTTTACTTATTCATTTCAACTTTTTGAATGTTAAAGACTTTTTTCCATACCTCAATTTTTGAGATTTTAATGTTTATTGTATTCTCTTTTTTATTTTCTTTTCTCTCTTCCTTTTTTTTTCCACAGCCGGTTCATTTTCTTCTGTAGTTCTTTTTCTTTTCACTCACAAGTTTTAACTCAAAGTTTCACCGGTACATCATTTTTCGGAAACAAGTCGAAATACGTCGATACATGTGGGATAGGTCAGAATTTGAGCCGAAATGAAATCTATATTATATTGCTTCGGTTTATGTCTGGAATGAAGTGTACCGGCTGATGCAATTGGTATTGGAACAAAACCGACCACCATGCTTTGACCCTCTTCCGTGCCATTTGAATGCTAAAAGAGTTAAGGCTGTGGGTAGTGCCTCTATTTTGGTCGGGGGTTGTATCATGAGCTGCGCATCAAATCTCATAACCATTGCGTACAAAATTGCCATTAGAGGTCAACTAATTAAATGAGGTTCATTTGACCCACTTGAACTAGCAGGAGTTGTGGAACACATGAAAAAGTCTATTTACTTGAAATATTGGTGGTCTATTGAAACACTCCAGTAAAACTAGAATTGCTATGGTGAATATTGTAAATTCTAATGGATAAGATTGTATAGTGTTCAAATCACTTAGGACTCTCATCTTGTAGATATGCTTTAATCTTGACTGCCAATGTAATTCAAATTATACCGTTAGATTTGAAGGAGCTTAACTAGTATCTTTCCTCATTAGTAATCACTCAGTTGTAATTCTTCAAAGTAATAGAATACTTTGAGAGCATTTTTTTTTGTGACTTTTTTGTTTGTTTGTTGCTTCTTTGCTTTTGAGAGTTTACTTTTGCTTTATTTTGGTGTCTTATAAAATTTCTTTGAGAGTTCTTGATTTTTCAAGAGAGAAGTTGAGTTAGGCGAATTTGAAGGAAAGGAATTGCCTAAACCTGCGTGGTTTGCCAGACTAAACTTCTAACCTCACGACTATTGGTATTAGGAGCCAGTGTTCAGAAAGACGTCGGTTGAGATGATGAAAGGAGTAGATGAGCAGATTGAGCTTATGGAGACCCGAGGTGGGGGGGGCAGGAAAGTTAGTAGATCGAAGGATAATTGTTAGCTTTAGAAGGCAGGGTTGTAACAACCTATTTTTAGTAGTGTCGAAAACGATAGTTTTGGAACCCTATTTGTGAGTTAGTAAATATTATTATTTAATATCTACAAAGTTAGTTTATGGTTTAATTAAATTTTAGTTCTATAATTTTGTTAATCAGATAGTTAATTAAGATACAAGAACTAAATTGTAAAAGTGGTAAAAGTTAATCGTTATAGATTTTCAACTATTAAAGGACTAAAATAGTAGTTAAACCAAGGCCTAAAATGAAAAGTAAACCATGTTAGACATTAGTGGGCGGTTTGGTATGTTTTAAGTTAGAATAATGTTAAATTTATAATTAAATTATTATATTTATAATAAATAAAAGAAAAAAAACTATAGTAAAACCTCAATAAATGAATATTCGATAAATTAATAATTTCGGTTAAATAATAATTTTTTTTTCAGTCCTGACTTGGGCCAAGGGTATAAAATGATATTCTCGCTAAATGTATAAGATAATTTTTAGAAAAATCCTTAAGAGCCTAATGAAAATATAAAATAATAATTCATTAAATATACTAAAAATTTTATATACAATACATAAAACTAAAGTGTTTTCTAGACAACTCTTATTTTCTTTCAATTTTATTCTTTGCTAAAATATGAATCTATAGTTAACTGCTTCTTCTTTGCATGTGAATCAAATATAATTTCATCTTTTAACTTTTAGAAGGGCATAAACCAAATCTGGTATATTCTTCTCGTGTTGTATTAAATAATTCTTCAAGGTATCCACAGCTAGAAAAGCCTCTTTTAGAGAAACATGTGGTAAAACACTACTGTTATTTGGATCTTACTCGTCATCAGTTGGCACATCCATCATTCCTTGAATAATTTCTTCATCCGTAGGTTACTCCATCAAAGATTCATTTTCACTTGGATAATTTAAAATTTGCTTAACATCCATGTCATTTCTATAGTGTAAATAAGAAATTACTTCTTTTAATTTATGAATGCCTTCAACATCACCAATTTCTTGTTCGAGAGGCATATCCTCATCGGATCGAAATTTGCAATGTCGGAAACAATTTGCAATAGTTGTAGACTTCACATCAATATTCCAAGCAACATTAATAAAATGGATTGCATCCAATACATTAATCTTTTCAGGATTTATTTTTCCTTTCTCGTAACCTTCGAAGATGCTAGAATAAAAGCGATGTCGATAATAAATCTTAACTGCTCTAATAATTCCAGCATCACATGGTTGAATTTTTTATGTTGAATTTGGAGGCAAAAAGAATAATTCAACGTTTCTCAAGCCTTCAATAACCTTGGGATAGACTGAGGAATTGTCTACTATAAGTAACACCTTTCTACTAGTCATTCTAGCATCAAACTAGCGAACAAAATCTTGAAAAAGTAATCCAGTCATTCATACTTTTTTGTTGGCTCAATAATGACAGTTAAGGTTGTCAATATTAACATGTTTAAAGCATTTAGGATTAGCAAACTTACCAATGACCCAAAGAGGCACTTTATCTTAATTATCCCCATTGCAACAAACCACAACAGTAAGTCTTTCATTGTTCTTTTTTCGTCCTTCTAATTGCTTTGTAGCCAGTGAATGATCTGCTTGCAAATGATAAAATAAGTCTGTTTCATCCATATTATAGATATCCTTCCAATAAAAAATTTTCAATTTAGCTCTTATTTGAGGTAAAGCATCTTCAATATTCTCCATAACAACTTAACCACTTTCACCAAATCTTCTATAAGACTTAATCCCATGTCTTGTCTTGAACTGTTCTAGCCAACCAATCGAAAAGTTAAATTCGGAATTTGCATCACCATACATTTTCTGCAGAAACTCTTTTGCTTTAGTTTGAATCATTTCTCTTGTCATGTTTACTTTCTCTTGATATTGGAGAGACCACTCATACAATACATTCTCTAATTCGGGATATTTGGTTGATTTGTGCCTTTTAACATTTTTCAAATGACCTTTTAAGAGTATTTGATATTGTTGATTGGCTAATAGAGAGATCAAATGTTTGTTGAACCCATTGTGCTCATTTTTGTACTCACATAATGCTTTTCTCATCTCATCTATCAATGTAGACTTTTTTCCACTTTTCATATGGGAAGATATAGAGGAAAAGATTACATGAATTGCAATATTTTGATACGTACATGTGTTTATTTATAATAATATTTTTAATCTATCTAATGAATATATACATATTGGATTTTGAAACCATTTAACTCTTTTTTTCTTTTTGGTTACATTAACCAATTAATTAACTCTTTTTTTTTGTTACATGAACCAATTAACTTTGATTCATTGCACCTACATATATATATATTAGATTTTGATAAATAAATAAAAAACCATGCATAAAGTATGAAATATTCTTTAAATTAATAAATGTATTCATTTATCGATAAACTAATAACCTCGATAAAATAATAAATTTTTCGAGTCCCAAGGGTATTATTTTATAGAGGTTTTTCTGTAAAGGCATTTTGCTCATTCATTATTTCATCTCCTTCGCAAAACTAAAGAGAAAAGATAGGGTTTCAATGTTTTCAATTTTAAGCTTTAAATTAGTAAGTGACTTTTAGTCTTTTTTTTATTGTAATTTTTATGTTTCTAAGATCCTGTGAGCTTGATTTAGTTGAACTGTGTACTATTTTGCAAAACTGTTAAAGTTTACAAAAGTTTTCATTGATAATTTCTTGAAGCTTTTGGTATTAAATTGTTAGATTTTAAGTTTAGAAGTGAAAAATGACTAATTTGTAAAGTGAAAGTTGTTAGTTTTGAACATAAAGACTAAAGTGTACATATTTCAAAATTGGTATGAAACTTCTGTAATTATTGATAATATGAGGCTGTAGAAGGATGAAATTGAGATCGGTTTTGAAATCAAAGCTCAAATTTGAAAGTTATAGTAATTTTGGTTTTAGGGACTAAATTGAATAAAATATAAAATTTTGGGGATCATCTGAATAAATTAAATTGTCATATGCATTCAATTAGATGTTATAATGTATTTAAAATTGATAAACTGGATGAATTATCGTATAAATCGAGATTTGAATCAATCGAAAGATACTTGTGGAAAAGGAAAATTACAGAGTAGTCCTAGACACTTTGCCTAACATGGAATTAATTATACTATAAAAAGATTTTAATTTGATATTTTAATTTTTTTAATTTAACTCGATTCAATTTGACTCGACTTGAATTTCATTTCACTCGGCTCGATTTGAAATTTTCAAATCGAGTTAGGATAATAAAATAAGACTCGATTAACTCAAAAAAAATTCACTTGATTCGACTTGATTTAATTGAACGCTAATCTTTAAGCCCCGTGACAATTGCAGGTGCTAGCGGAATAGTGCGTCGATTAACTCTAATTGCATATCAGTACTAGTGAGGCAACATCAATCTAAAAACTGAGAATTGTAACTTACCTTGAAGCAGAGATGAATCAGAAATGCTTTCTTCATCGTTCAAGCTAGTTAAGTGCTTTCTTCACGATACTCCTTCAAACAACGTGTAAATGGCAGCTCAGAAGCGTAGCTTGGCTTGCTCGTTGGGACTATTTGGCCAACTATCATTCCTAACATACGAATTTAATTAAAATATTACATTCAAATAGATGAATTAGAATTAAAATTGAATCACTATAATAAATTTAAAATACATGATGAGAAAACAATTAAATAATCGAATCATTTTACATCTTAAAATAACACCAACTACTTTTTTTTAATCAAATCACTCTAATAATTTTAAAAAATTTATTATGAATTAAGATATAATTAATATATGAACACATGAGTTATTATTTAAATAGTCAATATGAAAAACTATGTAAAATATTATATAAAAAATAGCATAATTACGATACAAATATGTGGATGTATCATCATTTACATGAAAAAATTATTATAATAATTTATAATATTTTTTAAAAAATAAACATGCTGAAAAAGCATGAACACATACTTTATTTCTTTTAAAGAAAAAAATCTTCCATACAACGTGGCAAGCCAAGGCAAACTCAGTTTCTAAGATTTTAAGGATTAGATTGGGATGGGGATAAAAGTTGTAGCTAGATCAATCACATTTTCCAAAGCAATCACGTTTTTTTTTTTTTCTTTTCTTTTGTACAACCTTAAAAGCAACAATAAACGCAAGTGCAAACTTAAATGCCAATTTCAAGTAATTAACATATAGCTTTTTTTTTTCTGTTGTTGTAAATAAAGGGGCTTATAACAGCCTAAACATGCATCATTGAATTAGCAATCCTTGTCTTATGCTGCTCGACAGAGGGCACCACTTCACTCGGAGGGTTGTAGCAGATTTTGAGGTCACTAGACGATATGCGTCCAAGCTTTGTCATACCATCCGCCACTGCGTCCTGTTGCCTATTGATATTCCTGAAAGAAATCTGCCATTAACGTGCAAAGTAGCTTTGAATTTCCCTGGCGTCCGTTCCTTGCAGCGTAACCACTACAAATGACATTGATTAAGAGAATATTATCACTCTCCTACAACCCTTCTCCCACGCTATCCTAATACCTTCCAGAAGTGCTCGGGCTTCTACTTGAAACACAATTGCAGAACCTGTTTTTCACATAAATCCCAGGATCGATTTACCATGAGCATCCCTTAGAACTCCACCTATTGCAGAAATCCCTGCTTCTAAATCATCTGAGCCATCCGAAATTACCTTAATCCATCTACCACTTGGTGGTCGCCAGGAACTAGATAAACTGAAGTTTGCGGCCAAGTTCTTTTTTAAATCCGAAAGGCAATGCTTCTAGCCCATGAAACACTCACCGCAATCATTTCCGAACCACTGCTATGGGAACCATTAAACAGAAAATTGTTTCTATTCTTCCATATCAACCAGGCAATAATAGAGAACAAGGAATTCCATGTAGTTCCCTCAACAGTTGACAGAACATCACTACTTAAAATTTTCCCATTCCAGTCCTATAGCCTATAGGGATAAAAGAAAAAGGTTCCAACCTCGTCCGGGATTATTACGTTCCAAGTACCTCCAGCGAAATTGCAGTCCCTCGTAACATGCAAACCGCTTTCCCATGCAGCCCCACACCGAGGACAGTGAATTTCCTCTGTCATCCCACGACTGTTCCGCTCACCATTTGTCAGTAGCCTGTCACTCATGAGTAACCAAAGGAATTGTCGGATTCTTTGCGGAGCGGAAACTCTCCACACCAAATCCCAACATGGGTTCACTTCTCCCCACTGTCCATAACACATAGTTTTTCTCCGTCTCGGAAATTACCATATAGCATTTCTGTGCTTCCATAACTGTCAAGGGATTAAGATATAGTTACTGTGTTTTAATTTATTTTAATAAATAAATTATAATAATTACTGATAATTTGGACTAATTTACCTATAAAGGCTCATTTCCATGTATATTTATGGAAATGGCTCAATTTTTGCATTATTTACTAGAAAATGGCCGATTTTGGCAAAACGCGTCTACGTAGAAGTGTTTTAGGGTGAAATTTTAGCAAAACGCGCCACTGGGGGAGCGATTTTGCCATGTCAGCACAAAACGTGCAGACGTGGACGCACTTTGCTGACGTGGCAAAATTTATTTAATTATTACATAGATTTAAAATAAAATTGTATGCTAAAAATTTATTTAATTAGGTGGAACCATTCGGCGAGTTATGTTGGAATACCTACCGCTCTTGAAGATAGACGGCTTCTATTAAACCAACGATCAGAAGCGCAAGTAAGTATTAAATAAAATATATATACATAAAATAGTAGTTTCATATTTAATATTTAGTATTATGTATATAACTAATATTTTTATCACGTTCATATAGTTTCAATGGACACCATATGAGGATTCGACAATTCGGGCAGTAATTCCGGATGAATTCTTTCAAAATTCGAACATTTGGCATGTTAAGGTCTCATTGATCAACTATGCTATTGTCGAGATACACCAGATGGATAGAGTGTTGCGGCAATTTGGATTCCGACAACCGATTCCCGAGGCACCTGAGGTGCTCGATAAAGAGCACAAAATCGACTTACGGCAAACGAATACGAATTGGCCGGTATTCTTCTTGGAATATATCAAAATTTGGGAAAATCGGTATAATCATATACCTACTCGTGAACCAATCATCGTTCCAGAGTTAGCGTGCGCGCCGGATTACATGCCATGGTTTAGGATCCATGGCAAGTCATATTTGCTGTCGGAAGAGCAGAGGCATTGGCAAATCCGTGTCGAAAAAGAACGACGGAACCCCTTAAACCCAAGGAGAATGGATGACGGTACGGACCTATCAACAACGTCTACACAATCATTGGGCTCAACGCTTCAACCGACGACACCCACACCACAGCCCCTTCAAATTATGCCAGGTGCGTATACTAGCCCTTATATGTATCCTAACCCTTATATGTTTCCTTTTCTCAGTCCTATGCCAGGTTGGAATGCATGGCCCGGTGCATCTCCTTTCTTGATGACTCCGACTCAACTGAAGATATATAGGTCATCGTCGCTGGAAGGATCGTACGAGGCACTGTCGAGGAGTTCATCTCATTACCAATCCCCATCGCCTTATGAGATTCAACTCATTACTAATCCCCATCGCCTTATGAGATTCAAACACATTCGCCGCGGGTGTTGCAAACACCTCCACATTCTTTATTCTATCAAGGTGGGTCATCCTCTCAACACCCACAACTGAAGCAACACAACTCCCGCCGGAAGCTGAACCAATGAGGAATCTAGCGCATAATCATCGACCACCCCCATGTGGCACTGATTCCTACCGGCACATACATTGATTTTTTAATATATTTGTACTATATTTATATTGTTTCATTTAATAAAATAAAAGTTATTTTTAATATTTTAATAGTAAATTATTTTTATATTTTTAATAAAATAGAAGTTCTTTTGAATAACGCAATAGAAATAATGCAACATAGTTTCATTATAGCAATTATCAACTATTTTAGTTTAGACATAAATGAATTGTATGACTTAGGTTCCTACAGCATCCGCACAACTTCTGTTGGTGTGTTTTTTCCCAGATATCCATATTATTATGTATTCTACTCGAGCAAGGTCGACCTTTTGGTTTGCGACGCAATTCTCTATCCGGTAACAACTTAAAGGGAGTAAGCGATATAGACGATCACTTACGTTCATCTGGGACCGGTGGGAATACATGTCTCTACACATTTTACATATATTCTATTTTGTACACTTCGTCGACATATCTCATGGGATCCAAACAGAGATTTTGACAAGCTGCAATTGTATGAGCGCATGGATAATGAAGTGCATCAAACGTCCCACAGTCGCAAGTCCTATTTCTCTGGTGTACACGATATCGCCCACTGGTAATACATTGGTTCGGTCTATCAAACTCCGTCACACGAAACCAGAAGTTGTCGCGATCATGGCACACTGTGTGCATGGTGTTTAGGTGTTGGCCCGCGCCTTTGCATTGTTAATTTCTTGCAATACCTTCTGGAACTATACATGGCTTCCCTGTATTTGGCCTTTATAACTTGTTATTCATTTTGGAAATAGTGCCGCCAAATGAAAATATATCCCTCGCACAATCGAGGTTATCGATAAATGACGCGTTTCTTTTAGAACAGAACAGAATTTATACATTCAGCCAAGTTTATGGTCATATGACCATATCATAAGCCGCCGTCGTATGCTTGTGTCCACTGTTCAAAAGGTATGTTACAGAGTTAGTCTACGCCTTGATCATTAAGTCTACGCCTTGATCATTAATTGAACGCAAAATCCCCAACATCTCATGAAAACGGTCCTTATTGATCTTGTACCCTGCCAATATAAGTTGATAGCGAAAATTACATACCATTATTTCATTCAGAATAAATTGAATATTACAAATGAAATTATATTAATAGAGATTAAATACCCATGTTGGTCAATTGCCGTCGTTCAGTGGTAGACTGATATTGCTCATAGTAGTTGGACGCAACGTGCCTAAGATAATACCGATGGTGTGTGTGATCCCATAGGCTTCTCTGTCGCTCAATTGCAGCTAGTATTCCAGTGCCTTAATCTAATATAACGCAGATATCAAGTTGGAGGCATACATGCCTTCTTAACCTAGAAAGGAATAAATTCTAGTCATCACCTGACTCTTCCGGTGTTATTGCAAATGCAATTAGAAGGATTCTCCCACTGCAATCCTGTGCCACAGCTTGCAATAGCTGATGAGAATATCTAACATACATAAAGGTACTGTCAATTTGTACCAATGGCTTGCAGTACACAAATGTGTCCCAACATTGCTTACAGCTCCAGAACAGACGTTTGAACACTTGGCATCCACGAGGCGATCGATCGTTATAGTATGCGGCTTGATTTCAAAGTGTCATTATGCAACTCGGGACGCATACCTCTTCAAGACACGACACCATTGCCACACCTCATTATATGAAGCGTCCCACCCACTATGCATCTTTTCTAACGCTTTCTGCTTAGCTATCCAAGTCTTGTGGTAAGAGGGCGTGTACCTCAATTAGTGATGAATATTGGCAATTAAGACCGACACAGAAGTCCTAAGATCCGTCTTCAACATCAGTAGTATTAAGCTAGCTATCATACCTGAATCCATCTTGGGATGATCTTTTGAAACACCTGTCAACGATGTACGTTAAACAATACAACATTAAGTAATAACATTATTATTCAAAAACCCTAATGATAGCTGTCGATTCCACCAATATAAACCTACACCTAATTTGCAAATTTAAGTAGTATAGCGAGTAGGGTCGATCCCACAGAGACTTGGTTTACTGAAAATTGTTTATCTCTCAACCAGATTATTGTCTGGGCAGTTGTCGTGCCCGCGAAGTTTGGGGGGAATAAAATATGAAACTTGAAATAAATAGAGGAAAAAAAACGTAAAAAGTAAAGGATGAAATAAAAAAAACAATGAAGTAATCTGAAGAAAAATCAATTAAATTTAGCTCAGCCTTAAGCACGGGTTTTTCCCGTCTTTGAACCTATCCTCGAAATTAGATGAACTCCTCTTTTCCAATAAGCTAGTTATAGCTACCAACGACGTCTCGGACACCAACTCTTCCTTGTGTAAATTAGTTATGGAATGTCCTATAACTAACTCTTACCAATCGAACAACCTACGAAACGTTCGTGATTTAGAACTCCGGCAGCTTTACGTTCTAGAAGAGCCTAGCTCGAACCAATGCCCTCAAGCGCGTGGGACATTTAAATTCGGTTACTACTTCCCTTGACAGAACCAAACAGCAATCCCCACTTGGCACGCCAATGTGTTCACGAAAAATCGATTAGACAATCGATTCTTTCGGAATCCCAACTGTACGTCTAACCACACTAACTCAAACGACGTCTTTTTTTACTTAGTGTTGATTTGACTTTGTGAGTTGACGAAGTCATACTCTTGATCCGGAGAAATAATAAATATTGGAAAGTAAGGGTTAAATAGCTCGGGTTCGTAACTCACGGGTCTTTGACGTGGTTAACACCGGCTTAAAGCTAAAAGGGGTTTAGTGTGGCATGAATTTAATGATGCTTGAAGGTTGTGGAATGTAATTTGGCTTTGTGTAAAGGATAATGGAAATCGGAAAGGAAAAAGGGCTTAGAAGGTAATTAAACCAATTTTGGAAAAGCAAACAATTGGATTGGAAATTCGCAGAATATTTGACGCCAACTTGAAAAGAAAAAGAGAAATCCCACTCCAAATTGAAGTAGTAAAAGACAAAGAAGATAATTCAACTCCAAATAGAAATAGGAAAAGAAGTATTTGATTCATGATTTCCTAAGAACAAAAAGCCCCTATTTATATACATGAGGTTTACTAAAAATAGTCTAAATTAATTTAATATAAAATCTAAAATAATTAAAAATAAATATAAATAAATATAAAATAAACTAAAATAGGATTTTCTATTTTTGGCTTTTTACAAAGTCAAATTATTTGATGTGTCCTTGGCTTCCTCCATCATTTTGATTTGGCCCCGTTTCCATGATTTTCTTTCAATTTGGCCCTTTTCAGCTTGCTTTTGATCAATTGCATCCCTGACAAGAATTAAATCATAAAAATACTAATTTAGCAGGGATTGATTCAGAAATAAACCGAATTAAACACAATAAACCATGCAAAATAAACTAAAATAAAAATTAATTTAATATAGAATCTAAAATCATTAAAAATAAAAATAAATAAATATAAAATAAACTAAAATAGGATTTTCTATTTTTGGCTTTTTACAAAGTCAAATTATTTGATGTGTCCTTGGCTTCCTCCATCTTTTTGATTTGGCCCCATTTCCATGATTTTCTTTCAACTTGGCCCTTTTCAGCTTGCTTTTGATCAATTGCATCCCTGACAAGAATTAAATCATAAAAATACTAATTTAGCAGGGATTGATTCAGAAATAAATCGAATTAAACACAAGAAACCATGCAAAATAATCATGTTATCAAATCCCCCCTACTTGGCTCATGATTGCCCTCAAGCATGCTGTTCTTTCAAACATTAAAATTGATTCTACAATTTATTAAAAATCAAGCCTCTTTTCTTCATCCATACTCAATGTAAACAACATAGGCAAAAATAAATACATAAATGCTTAGAACATATAGTTAATCAAGAAGTGTCATAAAATTTAAAATATGCGAACTAGATAATTTCATTAAATTGAGTTCGAATCCAATAAATTGCAAGGCATTATTAATTAACAATGCTTTAGAAAAAATTTAGACATGGTCAAACCTTTTTATGCGAACTAGGATGACAACCCAAGCACTCTATCCCGGTTCTTCAGTTCAAACAGTCTTTATTAGTATTATTAGGTTCTGTTAGCGGAATGTTATTAAGTTATCGACTTGTCACTCGAACCTTTTTACGCGAGATGAGATGACAACCCAAGCACTTCACCCCGGTTACTCAATCAGGTCATGTTTTCAAAACTTTCATTCATAACTTGAGCCTTTATTTATGTTTTTTTTTTAATTTTTTATATGCACAAGCAAATATATTTTTTCTCAAACAATTAATAAAAAAATCTAGCTACATATATCAACTTTAAAACACAAGTGTCGACTGATCTATATACTTGAGCATTTAATTTCAAAAAATTTGCCCAATTGTCTAAGTTGACTAAGTATGAGATTAAAGGCTCAATGTCAAATAAACTATCGAATGAATTCAACGTAATATTAAACACGTGCAAAAGAGAAACATGCAGCCAAAATCAATCAACCATCCATGCATACTGAGCCAAAATCAACCATCCATGCATACTACTATTTTTCATCCCCCCCACTTAATCTATGCTTGTCCTCAAGTATGTGTCATATAATAGAAAAGAAAAACAGCACCTCAAATAAAAAATTAAATGAAAAGTTCAGAGTACTCCCCATGTGTATTCAATGATTTTGTCGATGTTGGGGGTAACGACTCTGCAGGATATCAAGGATTGTGGAGACTTGATTTTCCATTGTTCCAAGCCTCGCCTCGATTCAGCCTAAATGTGCCTCCACAGATAGAGGTTGTTCCTCTTGCTCTCTAATGTTGATGTGTGGGCGTTGGCGAAAAACCATATTTTCGCGAGTAATCCGCGTACCTAGAGGAATAAAATAACACGAAGTAGGGGTACCGGCAAGCAATCCCATAGAATCCAAACAATATTTATCTAGGCTGTCCATACTATATGCACACGTGAAGGTTGAGAAATAAATTTCAGATTGAAAAAGTCGAGAGGTTAAATTCGAAATATATGACCCAAGTATTAGTGGGCGATTGTAACGTAAAACGGCATGAAAATTTTGTGCAAACCAATATCCTAAATTAACTTTAAAACCTGAATGCATGCACTACAAAAAGAACAGTTTAGTCTTAGCCAGAACAAATGATGAGTCATTTCTACCTGAAAAACTAAAAGCTAAAAATCTGTGAATATATCTTAAAGCAGGTTCATGCACCAATAAGTCTTTTGTGGTCTTTAGATTATAAAGATAATCAGAATGAGTTAAAACACGATAAACATGGTGAGCATCAAAGTTGCTCGGAATATCTAACAGAGCAGAATGATAGGAATCAGATTGAATATCATCATGGTCAATGAAACCCATGGCAATGTTAAATCCAGAAATTGACATCCGAAAGTCCCTTCCAAGCAAACAAAAACATACAATATTTTGTGTTTCAACAGTTCGCAATGCATTTATATCGAAGCTAAATGTGGTGTAGAATTCGTATACCAATTCATAATATGCATTACAGGAAATATGAGCAAATCAATTCCAACCAATAGCATCAAAATAATGAAGCACAACATCATGAACATTTAAAAGATCAAGAGTGGGAAAATCGATTTGCTTACAGTCCAGGAGCGAGCGTTGTCAGATGACGTCGTATCGTGTTTGATGCTCCGATATCAAAAAGTCTAGAAATCCTCGCAGACGACTTTCGGTAGGAATTGTGTTTGCACGACTACGTCTATTGCGTGGATTGTCTCGGGGCGGTCGAACACGTTTGTTGGGCGAGTTGGGTGGGCTCGCACCTTCAGCAGCGTCTGTACTGCTGTTCGAGAGTTTCGATGGTTCACGTGTCGATTAACGACAGTTTCGGGTTTGGCATTGAGATACGGGTTCATTGACGGTGGGGGAAGCTTCACATGGTCGCCAGATATCCCGACCTCTTCTGAACTATCCGAAGTATCTGTTTCAATCGGGGTCAGACTCCATTGACGGCGGGCTCTCGATGGGCCGGTGGTTTGTCTTGGAAGAGGCAGAGGAGCGTCATCGTCGGCTAAATCGACAAAGGGAGGTGCTAAAAAATGGTGCCGGTTTTGGTTGAGTGAAACTGAAACATTGTCGACCGTTTGGTTCCGAGTTCAGACCATTGCTTCCATGCTAATGTCACGAAGATTTGGCTCTGTTTGTGGCGAAGGGAGCGACGGTGCACGGCGGTCGATGGCGGTGAGTGGTCACGGTGCGTTTTGACCGATTTTCGAGAGTGTCGACGATGGTGGTTTCGGTTGTGGACTCGGTTAAGGTGGTTGAGAGGGTGTTTTGGAGGGTGGAGAGAAAAAAAATATGGAAGAGGTGGTGGTTGGGGGTATTAGCTCTGATCGACTGACTTGTGGTGGTGGAGAAGTGTAACGGCAACAATGGGGGGATGAAATGGTGGTGGAGGAGTTCGGCATAGTGGGGGAAAGAAAAAAAATAGTTAGGAGTTTGTGGTGGAGAGACTTTCGGCGTTAGCAAAGAATGGAGGAAAAACGGCGATGGTGGGGTGAACGGCGACGATAGATGCTGTGTGATGGGCGACGACGACAGTAATGGTGACAGCGACGTGGGTTTGTTGTGGGGAGAAAGTTTGTTTTGACGAAGATGAAGATAGAAAAGGGGTGTGGGGGTTTGGGTGTTTATTTTCTTTTTCTTTCTTTTCTTTGGATTTTCGATTGGGCTTTGGTGTTTGGTTAATTGGGTGTTGGGTTTACTGGGTTTGTATTGTTTGATTTTTTTTGGGTTATGTTTTGTGGGTGTTTTTGGGTAGATGAGTTTATTTGGTTGGGTATTGGGTATTGGGATAAGTTTAGGTGTGTTTGTATTGTTGGGTTGGTATATGGGTATGTGTAGGTGGGTTAAATGGGTTGGTGGATATTGGGTTTTGGTGTTTTATAAAGGTTGTTTTTTTTTTTTGTTTTTATTTTGGTAAATATTTGTCACCATATTAGCATGTTGTGCTGCGCCATCACTGTTATCCGTCTCTCAAAAAAGTTCATGCTCTCCATTATTTTCCTGAAAACATTAAATTAACTGAATTAAATAAAAATTTATTTATTTACACCCTAGATTTTACTAAAACTTAAAAATAAATGAAAATAAATTTGGGTTGCCTCCAAAAAAGTGCATTTGTTTAACGTAGTTAGCTCGACAACCTGTTATTCAAATTCTGGGCTCGTCGAGAACAATCTCCTCAACTGTGTGCGTTTGAAAATTCTCGAAGAAGGGTTTTAGTCGTTGACCATTCACCTTAAAGCACTTTCGTGTTTCTTCGCTTTGAATTTCCACTACACCATTTGAAAATAAATTAGTAATAGTAAATGGTCCTACCATTTGGATCGAAGCTTACCAGCGAAAATTTTTAAGGTGAAGTCGTATAAGAGAACTTTTTGTCCTATTGAAAACTGCTTCCTAGTGACTAACTTATCGTGAAACGCCTTCGTCTTTTCTTTATAAACTCGAGCATTTTCATATGCATCGTTTCTAATTTCCTCGAGTTCCTGGATGTCCAATTTTCGTGACCTTCTTGCAGACTCCATCTCCATATTACACTGCATAACTGCCCAAAATGCCTTGTGCTCTAACTCGACTGGAAGATGGCACGATTTACCGAAAATAAGTCGGTAAGGTGACATGCCTATTGGTCCCTTGTAAGCTGTCCTATAAGCCCAAAGTGCGTCATTTAGTCTCAAACTCCAATCCTTCCTGTTAGGTTTAACGGTCTTTTCCAAAATAGACTTGATTTCTTGATTCGACACTTCAGCTTGCCCGTTTGTTTGTGGGTGGTAAGCAGTGGCAATTCGTTGAGTCACCCCATATTTTTCCATAAGTGCACTTACAAGCTTATTGCAAAAATGAGTTCCTCTGTCACTGATTAATGCTCGTGGAGTGCCATACCTGGAAAAGATAGAACTTTTAAGAAAGTCAACTACGGTCTTAGTATTATCATTGTGAGTGGCCTTCGCCTCTATCCACTTAGAGACGTAATCAACAGCTAAGAGTATATAAAAATTACCGAAAGAAGAAACGAAGGGACCCATAAAATCGACGCCCCACACATCGAAAATTTCACAAATATGAATAGGAGTAAGGGGCATCTCATTTTGACGACTAAGGTTACCAACTTTTTGGCATTTTTCACAGGTTTTACAGAATAAAAAGGCATCATGTAATATGCTTGGCCAAAATAATCCACATTCGAGAATTTTATGTGCGGTGTGTTTAGGCCCAAAGTGCCCTCCACATGCATAAGAATGACAAAAAGTTAAGATAGACTGTACCTCTGTTTCTGCTACACATCGTCGAATTACCTAATCGGAGCAATGCTTCCAAAGGTAAGGATCGTCCCAAATGTTATACCACGTATCCTTTTTTATCTTATCTTTTTTAGACCTTGGTAATTCCGAAGGAACAGTACCTGTAACGAGGTAATTTACTATGTCTGCGTACTAAGGATGAATCGCATTTGCTGAAAAGAGGTTTTCATCTGGGAAGTTGTCTTTCAATGGTGTGTCGTCTACTGGAATCGGTAATCGACTTAGATGGTCAGTTACTAGGTTTTCGCATCTCTTTTTATCCCAGATTTCAAAATCGAACTCTTGTAGGAGTAGAATCCACCTGATCAGTCGGGGTTTTGCCTACTTCTTCCCTATTAAGTATTTCAAAGCTGCATGATTAGAAAAGATAATCACCTTAGTTCCCAATAGGTAAGATCTAAATTTTTCTAAATCAAACACAACAGCTAATAATTCTTTCTCAGTGGTTGTGTAATTGCTTTGGGCAGCATCCAAAGTCTTCGAGGCATAGTAGATAACATGAGGCTTTTTTCCTATTCTTTGGCCAAGAACATCTCCCACACTTTGGTCACTTTCATCACGCATGACTTCGAACAGGAAGTTCCAGTTTGGTGGCTGCACTATGAGAGCGGAGACCAATTTCTGCTTCAATACGTCAAATGCTTCTTTGCAAGTCTGGTCGAATTCAAAATCTTTACCCTTTTGTAAAAGACTACAAAGAGGTCGCGCGATTTTCAAGAAATCTTTCATGAATCGTCTGTAAAATCCTGCATGGCTAAGAAACGAACGAACTTTCCTCACTGATGAAGACTAAGGTAACGGGTTAATAATATCCGTTTTTGCCTTATCGACCTCAATTTCTTTCGAGGAAACTATATGACCAAAAATTAATCCTTTGTCAACCATGAAATGACATTTCTCATAATTTAAAACAAGATTAAATTCTAGGCATCTTTGTAATATCTTAGCAAGATTATCGAGACATTCATTAAAAGAGTTACCGTATACCGTGAAGTCATCCATAAAGATTTTAATGATTTTCTCGACGTAGTTGGAGAATATGCTCACCATGCATCTTTGGAAGGTGGCTGAAGCATTACAGAGTCCAAAAGGCATTCGTCTGTATGCAAACGTTCTGAAGGTGCACGTGAAAGTCTTTTTGTCTTGATCCTCCGGAGCCACTAGAATTTGGAAAAATTCCAAGTATCCATCGAGACAACAATAATGGGTCTTACCAGCTAATCGCTCGAGCATTTGATCGATGAAGGGAAGTGGAAAATGGTCCTTTCAGGTAGCTGCATTCAACTTCTTGTAATCGATGCAAACCATCCATCCATTCTAGACTTGGGTAGGGACCAGCTCTTCTAACGAGTTTTTCACCACTGTCACGCCAGTTCTCTTGGGCACGACATGAACCGAGCTAACCCAATTACTGTCAAAAATCGGGTATATCATTCCAGCATCTAACAGTTTTTGGATCTCCTTTTTTACTACCTCTATCATAGGTGGATTAAGGCGCCTTTGAGCATCTCTCTTTGGTTTCGTGTTATCTTCGATGGAAATTTTGTGCATACAAGTGGATGGACTTAGCCCTTTTATGTCGGCTATTGTCCAGCCAATAGCTTCCTTATAATCTCTCAGAACTCAAACTAGACTTTCCTCCTTGTATTTGGGTAGTTTGTTTGACACTATCACCAGTAAGGTGTCTTTCTCTCTCAAAAAGACGTATTTAAGGTGGTCCAGTAATGCTTTAAGCTCCAAGGTTGGTGGTTGCAAAACCGAAGGCAACATTTTAGTTTGGGAAGGTAATAGTTCAAATTGGTCACCTTGGTTCGTCAAAGATGGTCACGTTTCCAAGTGTTTGACAATTTTTCGCAACGGATCCTCTATGATTGCTAATTTCTCGAGATGATGTAAAACATCCATGTCAATGCTTCTGTAAAGGACAGTTTCCAACTCATCAAAGTCATGATATTCAAAATAAGATTAAGTTAAACAATCTATAATATCAATACTAGAAATATTTAATAGTGAGTTAGGATAACCCATTGCTTCGTAGACATTGAATTTCACGATTTCATAATCAAACTCCATTGTCAGCGTTCCGCTTCGAACATCATTTTGCGCTTGCGGTACTTAGGAATGACCTTCTAAGCAAAATGTCAGAAGAATTAGTTGAGTTATCATCTTCCATATTAATAATGTAGAAATCTGCAGGGAAAACTAATTCGTTAACTTTAACAAGAACGCCTTCAAGCAACCCTTCGGGATAGACGACTGACCTGTCCGCCAACTGGATTATTACTCCTGTTACTTTTAAAGAACCCATGTTAATCAACTTATAAATAGAATAAGGCATAACATTAATAGAAGCCCCTAAATTACACATGGCTTTCTTAATGCCTACATTACCTATCTCACAAGAAATAGCAAACATACATTGGTTCTTATATTTGGGCGGAACTTTCTTTCGTAGTACCGCAGAGACATTTTCTCCTACATTTACTCTTTCGTTACCTATTAACCTCCTCTTGCTAGTACACAATTCTTTGAGGAATTTCACATAACGAGGGGTTTGTTTGATAGCATCAAGCAAAGGGATATTTACCTCCACCTTCCTGAATGTCTCGATAATTTCATTTTCCTCCTCTCTCTTATCCTTTGCAAGCCTCCCTGGAAAAAGAGGTAGCATCACAACTGGTTTCCAAATTTCTGATTTCAGTTTGGCTGTTGGATCAAAGATCTACTTTTCCTGTTCCTTGTCTTGCCCATGACCTTTTTCTGGAACTATTTCCAGAACCTTTCCGCTACGAAGAGTTATTGCACTTACATTCTGTCGAGGATTCTGCTCTGTCTGGGAAGGTAATTTACCTTGAGACTCCAAGCAATTAACTGCCATCGAGAGTTTACTAACTTAATTAGTTAACTCTTATATTGATGCGTCTGTCTTCTGTTGATATTTTGCAGTACCGGCGACAAGTCTTTCCACAACAGCTTCTAGAGATGTGCTCGGCTTGTGTTGTTGTTGTGGTGGTTGCAGAAGTCTCGATTGATATGATAGATTATATCAGGGATTAGCTCTGTAATTCAGGTTGGGATGATCCTTCCACCCGGGATTGTAGGTGTTGGAGAAAAGATCATAGCGTCTTTACGAAGGTCCTGGAAAACCTCCGACAGCATCAACATGTGCAGTTGAATTATCGTTAAGGATTGGGCACAAATCCGTCGAATGTTTAGACATAGTACAAATTCCACACAGTTGGGTCAGATTCTTCTTTTCTGTAAGCAAAGATTGAACAATATTAGTAAGCTTATCTAATTCATCTTCTAAGGATGAAACGTTTACCCCATTAACCCGTCTTGTGGGTTCTAAATTCGACTGATACTGTTGAGAATTTGCAGCCATGGTGGATATCAGTTCTCTTGCCCTTTGAGGGGTCATATTGACAAGTACCCCTCCACTAGCAGCGTCAATTATCTTCATTTCCATAGGCAGCAAACCCTCGTAGAAATATTGAAGAAGTGATTATTCAGTCAACTCATGTTGAGGAAAACTTGCACACAGTTTTCTGTACCGCTCCCAATAGTTGTAGAGCGATTCACTCTCCATTTGGTGAATTCCCACTATGTCTCTCCTAAGTTCAGCTGCTCGCGATACTGGAAAAAATCTGTCAAGAGATACACGAGATAAGTTATCTCACATTGTGATAGAACCGGGAGGTAAGTAAAATAACCATTCTCTTGCTGTATCAACTAAAGAAAAAGGAAAGACCCGAAGTTTGATTTCATCTTCAATTACTCCCTGCGGCTTCATACTTGAGCAGACCATGTGGAATTCTCTCAAGTGAATGTGTGGATTTTCGTTCTTCAAGCCTTGAAAAGTGGGCAAAAGGTGAATCAAGCCTATTTCAACTTGAAAGGGGTTACTGCGGTTGGATAGTTGATGCATAACGGTGTTTGCTCGTTGGGAGCAGCGGCTAGTTGACGAATGGTTCTGTTTGCCAACCTTTCTGGTTCACCGAGGTTACCTTTCGCTTCTTTTGTTTCAAAAAGTGGTTCAGTCTCAAGTTCAACCACTTCGACTTGTTTCCCACGTCGAATTGCCTCTGCACGAATTATTTCACTCAACTTTTCGATCCCGGATTCTAGGATCCCTTGTCTTAGCTCAACTCCTGCTTTACTTGCACGTTTAAGAGCTTCTGTCTCTTTCGTTGCGCTCGTGCCAATTTTTCGATCTCTGAGTCGTATTCGAGATCTCCGGATGAAGATCTGGTCATAAAGACGATTTAAATAATTGTAAGTGTTGCTAGTCCCCGACAACGGCGCCAAAACTGATGGCTGTTGATTCCACCAATATAAACCTACACCTAATTTGCAAATTTAAGCAGTATAGGGAGTAGGGTCGATCCCACAGAGACTGGGTTTACTGAAAATTGTTTATCTCTCGATCAGATTATGGTCTAGGCAGTTGTTGTGCCCGCGAAGTTTGGGGAGGAATAAAATATGAAACCTGAAATAAACAGAGAAAAAAAAAACGTAAAAAGTAAAAGATGAAATGAAAAAAAACAATGAAGTAATTTGAAGAAAAATCAATTAAATTTAGCTCTACCTTAAGCACGGGTTTTTCCCGTCTTTGAATCGATTCTCGAAATTAGATGAACTCCTCTTTTCTAATAAGCTAGTTATAGCTACCAAGGACGCCTCGGACACCAACTCTTCCTTGTGTAAATTAGTTATGAAACGTCCTATAACTAACTCTTACCGATCGAAAAAGCTACGAAACGTTCGTGATTTAGAACTCCGGCAGCTTTGCGTTCTAGAAGAGCCTAGCTCGAACCAATGCCCTCAAGCGCATGGGACATTTAAATTCGGTTACTACTGCCCTTGACAGAACCAAACAGCAATACCCACTTGGCACGCCTGTGTTTACGGGAAACCGATTAGACAATTGATCCTTTCGAAATCCCAACTGTACGTCTAACCACACCAACTCAAACGACGTCTTTTTTTACTTAGTGTTGATTTGACTTTGTGAGTTGACGAAGTCATACTATTGATCCAGAGAAATAATAAATATCGGAAAGTAGGGGTTAAATAGCTCGGGTTCGTAACTCACGGGTCTTTGACGGGGTTAACACCGGCTTAAAGCTGAAAGGGGTTTAGTGTGGCATGAATTTAATAATGCTTGAAGGTTGTGGAATGTAATTTGACTTTGTGTAAAGGATAATGGAAATTGGAAAGAAAAAAGGGATTAGAAGGCAATTAAACCAATTTTGGAAAAGCAAACAATTGGATTGGAAATTGGCAAAATGTTTGACGCCAACTTGAAAAGAAAAAGAGAAATCCCACTCCAAATTGAAGTAGAAAAAGACAAAGAAGATAATTCAACTCCAAATAGAAATAGAAATAGAAAAAGAAGTATTTGATTCATGATTTCCTAAGAACAAAAAGCCCCTATTTATATAAATGGGGTTTACTAAAAATAGCCTAAATTGATTTAATATAAAATCTAAAATAATTAAAAATAAATATAAATAAATATAAAATAAACTAAAATAGGATTTTCTATTTTTGGCTTTTTACAAAGTCAAATTATTTGATGTGTTCTTGGCTTCCTCCTTTATTTTGATTTGGCCTCATTTCCATGATTTTCTTTCAATTTGGCCCTTTTCAGCTTGCTTTTGATTAATTGCATCCCTGACAAGAATTAAATCATAAAAATACTAATTTAGTAGGGATTGATTCAGAAATAAACCGAATTAAACACAAGAAACCATGCAAAATAATCATGTTATCACTTAAACACCCAGTGATACTATACTGAGAACACAGATATGTGGTCCTTTGTACTTTTTTATCTTCTACAAGCCTGTCTTTTTCCTAAAAGAAGTCATGATTTTCCATGAACATGTATTGTCTTGCACTGCACACTTGGCATCGAACTTATCAAATTTTGATTTAACCACGTTGTAGTTAACCCCGTGATTGATGCTATGTTGTTTCAATACACCAAAAAAAACTATCCTTACTTGAAAAATCCGTACCAACTTCTAAGTCACCCAAATCCAATGATGAATACGCCTTCTGTGTGGTAGATTTGGAAACTCCAATGCATCATCTATCGATATATCGACATTATGCATGTGGGCTGGAGGTGATTACACCCTGAATCGCGGATCTTCTTCTTCTTCATTTGAAATCCCTTCAGCGTCTTCAGGTTCGGATGGAATAGGCTTCGGTTCAGAAAATAATGCAACTTCTGCACCATCGGGGCTGGGCTCTCGAGGTGGATCCATATCGGACTTATCATCCAACCTACCATCATCTGCAATGTACAAGGTCCCATCGCTGATGGACATCGTAGGGAGTATATCATCCCTTCTTGTGGGTGTTTCGTAACGTCCTTAATCAGATATAGATTGCCAACCACTAAAAGTTAATGTCATTCCCTAATACGTATTTCCAGCATCGAACATCGACCCACCAATGTGCATGCCCCATCCACTAACCGAGTGTTGTGCAGGAGTTGTGTATTCCATATTGCCACTAAACACGGGCACTTTTGTGTTCTGCCTCCCACTAACAGAGTGTCGGGTAGGGGCCATATATTCCTCTCGAATAGCAGTAGATATTGAAGTCGCAAATGTTTCATTTGGCGATGAAAATTATACATATAGATCAAGATAGAGTGATCTACTAGCGAGATAAGTTTGTACCATCGCTTCAAAGCTACCACCACCTTTGATATCAAATGAGTCATATGTCCCGGGATCAATCGAAGCACAAAATCGATACTTAATAGAAGAAACCCTCATTGGCGTCGTTCCGAAGATTTTGCGCCTAATTCTTTTACAAAATTCTGTCAAATCTATAGTCTGGTTAAAAACCAGTCGCGTTGTGTTCTCTGATAAAAAAAACAACGCTGTTTTCTGTGTCACGGGCCTCACTATCATAGTAAATAATAGCACTAATACGTTTACTCATCTTCAATTTCTATTCTGCTTAGCCTCTCTAATTTTTCGTGCTGTAACTTATGTAACGTGAGAATGAAATTTGGCTCATTTATAGCCTAAGGCCAAACATGAACTACTGCAGAAAAAGAGCGTTCACGTAGGAGCTTTTTTCAGTAATTTTACTGACAGTGCATCCTGCTTGAAGCGTTTTTGACACTATTTGTTCAAAAACGTCTACTCAAAATTATTTTTTCAAGAACTACTGTAGAAAAAGAGCATCTACGTGAGAGCTTTTTCAGTACTTTTGCTGATAGTGCATCCTGCTTGAAGCGTTTTTCACACTATTTGTTCAGAACTGTATTTTCAAAATTATTTTTAAGGAACTACTGTAAAAAAAAACAAAATCCTTATTGTCAATATAGTTTTTCTTAAACCCTAAACCTAAACACAATATTATTCTTTTTAAAAATTAAACCTTAATTTAATTAATTTTTTTTGAAAACATTAAACCCTAATTTAATTAATTTTTTTAAAAATAACACTAAATCCTAATTTATTTTTTAAAATTCCTAAAACCTAGAACCCTAAATTATTTTAACAAAACCCTAAACCCTACAAACCTAAGTCTAAATCATTTTAACAAAATCCTAACCCTAAAAACCCTAAACCAAAAAATCCTAGGGACTAAACATGCAAAAAGCCCTAACCTAGAAAAAACACGAAGCAAAACATGCCCCTGGGGGAGCGATTTTGCCACATCAGCAAAGCGCATCCACGTCAGTGTGTTTGGTGCTAAAATGGCAAAATCGCTCCCCCAGGGACGGTTTTGCTGAAATTTCATGCGTTTTGCTGAAATTTCACCCTAAAATACTCCTACGTGGACGCGTTTTGCCAAAATCGACCTTTTCAGGTAAGTAATGCAGAAATTAACCCATTTCCGTAAATATACTTGGAAATGGACCTTTATAGGTAAATTAGCCGATAATTTGATATATTTTTTAATAAATCGATATGAAATGATGTGAATGTTTAAGCGAAAAAACAAAGTTCTCAACATTTAAATAAAGGTAAACAAAGATAAAAGAAGATGGACATCTGTAAAGCTAAGATTTATAACTTCTTTTACTGTGTATGACGCATTCAGAGCCACTATCATCTTTTCTGTTTTGATCATACGTGGCGAAAATCTACGGAAGATGCTGCCACAATTTCCTCAAGCTTAACCTACTAAGATATGGGCCTAGTGTATTTTAAATGAATGGAATATGGGTTGGCTGGGCCCACTATGAAGGTTTCTTTTCCTTTTAACTTGCTCAACAATTACTCTTACTTACTATTATTTAAGTATTTTATTGAGTTGATTCACCTATAATTGAACCATCAATTCGGTCAAAAAATTATGAAAATATATTTTTAGAATTTTAAAAATTATATTATTCGAAGGTATTTTAGTCTTTTCATTATTAAAAAAATAATTAAAGTATACATATGTTGAGATTTAAACCCATATCAATTGGATTATTAAAACCTTAGATTTACCTCTAAACTAAAGCTTCATTTCAATATATTTTTATTTTATTATCGTACATATTTCATGTATTATTATAATTAATTAGTTTTAAATAATTCATTTTATTGTTTATTGTATGCTACTTTAAAACAAATATGTATATGTTTAAATCTATAATTTTCATAAATATACGTGCGTGATAAAATTTCTAGTTCAATTATTAAGTATTAAATAATTAATCTCAAAATCAACAGTGAAAGTAGTAAAAGATAGTTGTTTAGAATTTTATATGCAACAAATTATCAATAATTCATATTCATATATTTAGTAACAATTAGATTAGCTTTTTAGTTTTCGAACTAAATTCTAAAAAACTAAATAAAAGAAGTAATCATAGGAATATCTATCTCTTTTTACTATTATAAATTTAAAAATAAATTAAACCCATAACCCATAACCACCCATAACCCTTTTTATTTAAATTATTTTTAATAACTTTTTCACTAATAATCTACGCTGCACGTGATATTACTTACTACTTTATTTTAATTTCAACAATATTTGTTAGGAAAATGTTGAAGGAAAGTTTGGAGACAAGTGTGTGCAAAAAAGTCTATTTTAGCTTGGGATCTTTCTAAGTGTTTATCATCAGGGGAGTAAAATTTTAGATTCTGCAAATAAGATTAAGTTTAATAAAATATTAAAAATAAATAAATATTTTAAAAGAATACATAATAATTTTATAAGTTTAATGATAAAATAAAAATTTTTTATGTTTATATTAATTTAATTATATATTATAATTAAAAAAATAAAAGGAAAAAGGCATAAATGTAGCGGCCGAGATCTCCCCAGATAAGTAAATGGAAGGTGACCAATCCATTCGCTCTTCTAAATCCATAGTGTAACCCATCGGCATCGCGAATGCCATCAGATCAACACGACAGCCCACAGACAAATATATATATATAAAAACACCTGTTTGAATTTAATGGTTTTGAAGAAACAACTTTCCTTCTAAATTGGGTTCTATAGAATATCAATTTATAAACGAAACCAAAGAGGTGAAGTTGGCGGAGAAATAGTGGTGGATGGCAAGAACCAACAAATATACCTCCATTAACTTCAACCATGTCCTCGAGAAAAATCTGACTCCTCCTTCCTCATCTGGTTCCAACAAGAATCCCCAATCCAATCACCAAACCCATTCCTCTTTTGCTTCTTATTCATCCGTAGGCAATGTCAAAACCCATGGCCGTATGCTCGTCCTGACCCGTCCTTCCCCTAAGCCTATTTCCACTCCTCCTGTCGTTTCCCCAACACTGCCCAAACACCCCCAACCTCAACCTCGTTCTGTTTTAGTCCCAGATCAACCACCTTCGTCTGATCAGATTTCTTTACGACCCGGTTCTGGGACATCAATTCCCGGTCTAGAGAAGAAGGAGAAAGAAGGTGTGCCCGTTTGTGGACCGCTGAAGCCAGATCGATTCGTTCCGCCTCATCTTAGGCCGGGTTTTGTTGGGAGAGAGGAGAAACCCGAACCCAAGGTTTTGCGTGGAAGAGAACAGGTGTTGAAGCATTTTGGGTCGTCGGGTCATTATGGTGAAGATAGGCGGCCCAAATCTGGCGGTTACGAGAAGATCAGAAAAGGCGCTGAATCAGATTTGGGTTTGATTCCCCATCCCAGATCCAGTGGAAATCGCCCTAGTTCTAGTGGATGGTATGTTTCTTTTCCCCCTCTAATCCCCTTCCTTGTTGTTTGTGATATTGAAATCCAATGTCAGGTTAATTTTAGGGGGGGAAAACAATTTGTTAGCTTTCTAAACTACAAAAAAAGAAAACCCAAATGCCTGATTTCACTACAGATACTCGTTTGCAGGGATAGCTACTTGTTAAGGTTTATTTATATGTGTATGCATGTACGTATATGTTCTTTTGAACATAATTTTATTGTAAAATGAAAGCTAGTCTTTTACATTTATTGTTTTTCTTTTACGCCCGATAAGTACTTGTTCTGATTTTAATCTTTGTACTTGTGAACATATTGCATGGTCTCTGGTCCCCTCTCTAGATTGAGTCAACACTGAAGTAAGCAACCAGGGCTGTCTAATTTCACTTTATAATGCTTTAATATAGGGCTCTGTTTATCTAATCCATTTTGTTATGACTGAGATGGATTGTATTATTGTTACTGGTCAAAATGGATTTATTAGGATTGCATTTAGGGGCTGATTGTAGCATTTTCACCTCACCCCAACATAAATAAAACATCAAAAAGGGTGTTAAAGAGAGAAAAAAAAAAAAGCCTTGTTAGTCTTCGGGTGTTTGAGTTTCACGTTTTGGTCCTTTTCTAAGACTTGTGGAAAACCAAACAATAAATTGTTGGGAACTTTTTCGAAAGGAAAATTTGTTGTCACCTTCCATTGTTTTCTTTTCTTTTTTCTTAATTATTGCTCAGATTTGAACGTAGATGTACGTCTAAGGATCTACAGGGTTCACCCCTCTTTGAAACAATTGAGCCAAACATGCTAAAGCATTTTGATCCTAAATGTTTTTGAAATTTCTGGGTGTTAGGATGCTTAAGTGTTTGATGGGGTTGCTGAAATGTTGTTTCACTTCTTACCAAGAAAAAGGGTAAAGATAATAGGTTCTGTCAGTCAAGTACTTATTATATTTTTATCATTTTTACTTGAATATAGTTGTGAATATACATTTTATTAATACATATGCCACTTATATGGAAACTGCATACTTAGATTTTGAATTGGTGTGAAAATATTTAGTAATTCATATTGGCGCTATAAATGCTATTATATGATAATGTTATTATTGGATGTCAACATCTGACTTGAACCAAGGCATATGAGGCCGAATAACTAAAAATGAACTGGGATCCTGTTTTTAGTTTAATTTGACAAATAATCATCTTTGCTGAGTAAATTGGTTGTGGGGCTTGAGGTTTTATGGTAGCCAAATGAGAGGATTAATGGTGCTTGAAACTTTGAATGAATTGAAGGGAGGGTTATTTCATTTTTACCCCCATCCTTTGAACAAGTTTGGGGATTTGCCATCCTACTCAAGCTGTGTAAAATTGACATCATTATTACTCTTCTTTTTGTTTTTCTAAGTTTTGCCTTCAAATTGAGTTGCACCTCTTGTTTGTTGGTACATGTGGCTGTTTATTGGAGTGAGATTTTACTTGGTTTATGTCTTCAAATTGCCAACTAAATGAGTGCCCTTTTTTGCAGAATTGGAGTGAAGAAGGTGTAACTTTGTTGAAGGCATAGATGGATGCTGTATTGTGAATGGCTGCCGTCTGCGTCCCTTAGTAAATTGCATAAATTTTCAGAAGTTGGATAGAATCTAATTTTGTGGAAGGTAAAATTACAGATAGGGTGGGCAGCTGTTGAGGAACATCATGAGTTGCCCTATTCTAAAATAATAATAAAAAAAGGTTTGAGGACCAAACTCCCTTGAGAGCTCAGAAATTAGGTGACTGTTTAAGAATTTTAGAGTAAAAAAGGTTGATATGGAGGGTAGAATGTATTTATGTTGTTTTAACTGTTCAACCACTTTAAGTGTTGTTTTGGAGGAGGGGTTTAAATGTTGCCTCTCTCCATGTTCTATGTCTTGGCTGTACTTTGAACATCCTTTGAATTCCATAAAATTCTATTCAATGCTTCTTGAAATGACTGACATGATGGCCACGTGTTGTGGTAATATGGTTTTATAATTTACTACTTATTATTCAAAGATGGAGCAGTGAAGGATTCATTTTTTTGCATGTGTACGGTAGTTACTTAGAATACAAGCATCACATTCTGTTGCTTCATAAATTACGTTACTTCCAATATAAGTATTAGGTCGTGTCCCTTGGAAATCAAAAAAAGCAGAGAGATGGCTCACTTTGGGCTCAATATATATAGAATTTGTTCTCCGTACAAAATAATTAATAACTGGAAGTATGTATTGCAACAATATATTGCTATTATTATTGAAAATGTTCTGTACATGCATATTAAAATAATGAATGTAGTATCATACATTAATGTTTATATTAAATTATTGTTTCTAAAATAAGTCAATACGCTAAAAAGTTTTTTTATTTTTTATTTAACTTTGGCTTGGGTCAATTTAAGTTACCATTAACCTAGATTTGAATCAAAATTAGGATTTTTTCTTTTATGGATAAATAATGGAATAAGAATTAACATGTCTAAATGTTACCCGTACTCGTATATCTGACAATGGCAGTGAAAGTAAAGGGTAGCATAATAGGAAAAGGAGCACCCATTCCAGACAGGCCAATGCAACTCCTTTTCTTTATCATTCACTCACCTGGGCTTTGTATACGTTAAAACCAAGCAGCATTCGAAAGCAAATGAGCACCCATTGATTTGTACATATAAACTAACTAGAAGGGCGAGTGTGAGAGAAAACAATCCACTACTTTGGATTAATAATAAACTGCATCAATATTAGGGAGAAATTAACATGTTTCCCTATATAAAATTTTCTTCATCTACAATTTACCATTTACCTCCCTCCCCAGTAATATAATAAAGGTTTCCACTTACTCTAACTGTACATAAACACCATATAAGCAGTAAAAAAGTCACCAAGCAGCAACTGAAGAAGGAATAAAGGAAAAAAGTTCTTTTAAGAAAATGACGCTGCAATCTTTGGTCTCTATCTATAGACCAACTACAGCAAAGCTCGATGCAGAATAACACTGGATGCCAAATGCACAACTAGTCAATTTTCTTCTTTCAGAAACATTATAACCATAATTCAGCTCGTCAGTCTTACCGCTCATCTAATCTTGAGCAGAATTAACATTTGCCACTGCAGCAGCAGCCGTGGCCACTTTCTTGTTTGCCTTTGTCTTGCCCTTACCAGGAGGTTTGTCATCTCCAGGGACTTCAGCAGTGAGCCTTCCCATTTTCTTCTGTAGATCAGCAAGCGAATCCTTTGGAACTTTTGCTTTGGGACTCTTCTTTTGATTCGCAAGCTTCAGCTCCAGTCTATATAAAGCAAATGCATCACAACCATTTATCTCATATTCGAACAAGTGCCATTCATATTTGCCAGAAGGTTGCGGGTCCATGTAGTATGACCTCTTTTGGCCCGCAAATTCCTTCATCACCTGCTTCCTCGATTCATGCCAACCACGTCCAGAGTAATCTGGTAATGACCTTTGCTTTCTGTTTCCACTCTCAAATGCCCTCCTGGGCTTATCAAAGAAGAGCCACTCCCTGATTATTTCACCCTCGAGTAAAGAAAGATCAAATAGCTCTGCAATAGAAGAGATAGGCTTTCTTATAGGACATATAATGGCAAGAAAAAGGACAAAAGAAAGCAAGGTTTTTATTTTCAAAGCAAATACGCAAAAGCCAGAATTACCAAAAGCAAAGTTGCACAGAGAAAAATAGACACTATTTCAGATATGTAGCCACAAACCACATCATACCACATCATCTACTACACTTCCAAGATAACAATGAATATTCTTTTTTAAGAAAAGAAAAAAGAGAGACAAAACCATGTTAGCTTACCAGTAGCATTCCAAGGAGATTTCATGGTAGCGGCACCTTCACATTGAGGGATGCCAACATTCTTACCCTGTGCCTTTGCGCGAACTGCATCAAGTAGTAAATTATCCTTTAAACTTATTCCACCAGGGCGTAGAATGGGAGTTGTGCCAGGGGGGTCTTCATTCAGAGCTAGGGTAGCATGAAAACTGCTACAGTAGTCCTGAAACCAGTCAGATCCTTGAGCAGGCCTTGTACAATCCCACAGAGCACACTTCGGACCCATGAAAGCAGATGGTGGAGGAGAGATATTTGGCAGCATGTTGGAGTTAGCATCCTTCACATAATCTTCAGTGCCATTGGCATCAAGGAGATGCCCATGGTCAAAATCTTGTTGTAAATCAAATGGATGATAATCCAATTGATAATTTATGTCAGCATTAGCTGAGGTAGAAACTTTGCATAAATCAAACCCTTGAAATGATTGTTCTTGTGGCTCATGAGTCACAAAATAGTCCTGAGAAAGAAAATGTGTTAGAGTCTTCATCACCACTTCCAGGCAAACATTGCGCAAAGGATGAGCAATGAACCACTGGAAACTCACAAAACAAACCAAAAATAGGGAAAGGGGGGGGGGGGGAAGAAAGTGACGCAGAAGTTCAAATCAAGAAAACACCATGAGTCATTTATATGTTTTATGCTCAGATCAATGTGTCACTCAAACAAATCTATGTTTCATACTTTGGCTTTAAACAAGTATGAAACAGAAGCATAATGAAAATTTTACTTAATTGGCTTTAAACAAGTATGAAACAGAAGTATAATGAAAATTGTACTTAAGTTCAGCTAAATATCCAAAAACCAACACGATCATCACCTAATTTACTTTTAATATAAAATGGTTAGTATTGGGAGAAAGAAAATCAACATGCAAGAGCTACCTAAAAGAATATATATTCAACAATAATGGGTTTATCAAATGAAATTAAAATTTTGGCACGTAGACTCCCCAGTGTCCACCAGAGTAGGATATCTACACTCACTTTTACTTTATAAAGAAATAAATATGTATATATATCGAACCAACAACAAGGAAAAATATTATAGAGTAAACCCAAACATAAAATACTTAACATAAATTTTAATTTACATTTAATTTCCTTTCTTTTCAAAATAGTAGTGTTTTAGTAAGAAAAGAATAGAGAAAAGAAAACCTAAAGCAAACGAGTTAGTCTTTCTCCATATTAGCATCACATTTGGGGATAAAAGTCTCACCTCGGGAATTACAGGTAAACTACTGGGATTTAGGCTTTGATCATCAATCTCAGGCTTCAGCACAGCTGGCTCCTTTAATGGACTAGTGGCATCATCTTCCTCCTCGTACAGTTGCAACAATCGGTTTATATCATCAGAGAATGATCCAAGACTACCCTACATAAAGTTCATCAAAGTCACTTCACGTTTAGGCACAGAAACACTATCCAATAAGTTCAAAAACAGAGCTTACCCCCATTTTATTTACAGGTAGATTGATGCAAAGAGTTTAAGTGGTGTTGATAAAATAGAAAGATACAAACCAATAAAGAAGAGGCCGGGGATGGTGTGCAGAGCTCAGCTTTCCACTCACGAAGATTCTGATAAACTTGCTCCTCTAACACTGCAACATCACCGGCTCGACCTTCCTTCCTAGCTGCTTGAAGATCAGTGAACTGTTCTTGGAGAAAATTTAGCCGGTTCTTGGCATTGTCCACCATCTGCTGGTGAGATGCAGATGTACATTTGTTCTTTGATGAATTATTCTGCATTGCCTCCTAACACCAAAACCCTATTAAACCACAATGGAAGAATTTAGAAGACCTAACATATCTAAGAATTTCGACCCTTAAATCACTAAACACAAAAACACATACATACACACAATATACACTTAAATAAACAAAACAATGAGAAAACTGAAGATAAATCTTATAATGCTGTTTAACGGAGACATAAATAAGAACCCTTTTCCGTAGTGATCCCAAATCCACCTAGTTTTCACAGTTTCAATCCTACCCAAAAACCCTAAAACACAACAAGTACTTTTCCAAATCGAATACTGAAACCCCTAAAACTTTTTTTTTTTTTTTTAAAGCAGCAAATCAAGTCAAAGGGACGACTTAAAGAAGAGAAAAAAATGGGTTACGCATTTGATCTCACAAATGTTATCCCAAAATTACAACCTTAAATAAGTAAAAAAAACAGAACAGAAGTAGAAAACAGAATAAAAAATAGGGAAAGGGAAAAATATACCTAAAAAGAAAAGAGAAGAGATGGAAGAAAAGAGGAAAATATTACATGCAATGGGAAAAGGAGGAAGAAGAGAGGAGTGAGGGTCCAGCGCAGTCTCCAGATAAGCAGAGGGGAAACCGCGACAAATACGAAAAAAACCGCCCCCCAACTATTTATATTTACCCGCATGCATCACAAGTTTACAACACTAACTCTTTCTTTTAATATATACTGCTTTCTTTCTTTTTTGCCAGCCAACACTTTTTCCCCCTTTAAATGTCTTAATTGTCCAGTCAATAAGTAAAACAATAAATTACATTATTAGTGACTAAATTATAGATAAATTTTTATTTTGGTCATTAAATTATTTAAATTTTTCATTTAAGTTATTGAATTATTTAAAAATTTTATTTAAGTTACTAGGTTGTTAAGTTTTCATTTTTTTTAAGTTCTGTTAGGGAGTTCCAAGCAATGATTCGACAATCAATATGGTGGATTAGTAACCATCGATGAGTAGAAGAGCATACCTTAGATCCAAGTCAATCTGGTAGTCATTTTCAGAGATCGAAAAAAAAAGTTGTTTAAATTATTGTTCATAGATTCGTGACGTCTAAAGTTATTTTATGAAAAAGAATTGAATTGTAGAAAAGATGGGAAAGAGAGTTTTTGGTTGGTGTAGTCAGTAGGAACAGAAAAAGTCATATAGTATCGATTTTAATAACTCTGTGACTTAAATGAAACCTTTTGAATAATTTAGTAATCAAATTGTAATTTTTCAATTAAGTGACAAAAAAATTAACCATAATTTAATTACTAATGATATAGGTTATCGTAAACAAAATTTTGGATGAGATTTTTTTAGAAGCGTTTGTTATAGTTTGAATTCAAGATTCGATGATAACTAAAATCTAAAAGATAAGATTTGATATTATACGGTAAAAAATAGGAAATTGTTAATAAAAGTAATTATTATTAATACTAAATAAATTACTAAAAAATAATTTATTAATATATAAATACTAGTAATAAATAGTAATTTATTGATTTATTAATAAAAATATTTAGAGTTTGTTTGGTAACAATAAAGTAATTGAATAAAAATGAAATTATTAGGGTAGTAATTACATTTTCTTATAATTACAAAGAATTGTAATTTTTTAGATGCTTACAATTTGTAATTACATTATAATTTTGTATATCATATTTGGTAGTACAAATTGTAATTACACAGTTATTTAATTTATATTTTAAAAATTTAGTTACTACAAAAAAATTGTTAGTGTGACAAAAATAATTTTTAAGTTAATAACAAAAATTAAAATCAAATCATCATATGCATTATTTTAATCTAAAACAGTAGTTGATAATACGGTTGCTAATAAAAATAATAAGAAGAATAAACATCATATGAAATTTAATCTAATTTTTCTAGTGCATTTTTGTTGGGTTATTTCCTCCTCAATATTTAACATATTCTCCTTATTATCATTTCATCTAAATTGAAATCTACATTATTAAGATTATCAAGTTCTCATACTTCCATGTACTCTTGAAAGTATGAATCATCTCAATTTCACATATGATTGAAATTATAAAATATGCAACATGCTAGTACGATTCAACATTGTTTTTTTATGATATATTAAGGTGATGTTGTTAATATAGAAAATAAATTTTTAAAATAATAAATGTTTTCTCAACCACATTTCAAAGCTTTGAATATCTCAAATTGAAGAGTTCACGAACTGTCTATGATGTTTATGTCTGGCATCATTCTCTCAAATGGTATAATATCCCACAATATAGAGCAAGAAAAGCCTTTTTCTATTTGTAAAATTAGTATCAACCTTATAATATTTGGGTTCACAATTTAAATACTTTGTAAGTTTAATTACAAAAATTATATAAACTTAAATTGGACAAAGATTTATGCTAGGTTATATTACTTTTTATAATATGTAAATGAAGTAAAAAATAATATAAAATTTATTAAAAGTGTCTTATAAATTGTCCAGAACTCAAAACACTTCTTATAAATAATATAAATTTTACTACAACTTTAGAAAGATATTTTTATAAATAAGTTATGATAAAAAAAAAAACCTATAACATTTTCTATGAATAAGTATACTATATATATATATAACATAGACACATAAAAAAGTTATGTTTGTACTTCTTGCCCGTAATTTTGTATAAATAAATATATTATAATACTTTTATAACATGTAAATTATTTTTTTAAGGATAAATCTCAAAAGTATACATGAACTTTGATTTACTGTGCAATTGTATATATGAACTTTAATTTGGTGCAATTATACACGTGAAACTCTAATTGTGGTTCAAATATATACTTGAAACTTTAATTTTGATTTAATCATACACATTTAAAGAAATAAATACATCAATTTATTTTTTATGTTGGATAAATATAATTATTTATGTATTCAATATATAAACATAAAATGATGTTATATCAATAATCATGTTAATAATTTACAAGAGTTGGATCAAATCAAAATTTTATGTATAAAATTACACAAAATTAAAGTCATGTATACAATTACACATTAAATCAAAGTTCATGTATAATTTTGGTATTTATCCCTATTTTTTATAATAAACTTTTTGGCCATAAATTTAGAAATTTTTTAATATTTAAATAATATAATTTACTGTTAGAACTTTATAAAATACATAAATTTTTTTATAATATAATTTTTTAAAGTTTAGAATATAAGAAATTTTTTTTTTGAAGAAATTCAAATTGGGCTGTATTTACTTCCTGAAACCAATTACAAAAATAAAATAAGGTCCAAAAAAACCCCTTAAAAACCCAGGCAATCAAATAGAAGCCTAAAATAGACTAAACCGGGCCTAATAAAACATTCTAATCAGACAATTTAAAATTTGAAAATAAACAAAGAAAGCTCTGGAAGCATTAATTAAAACTGCCTCGTATCTGCCCAATCTGAAAACAAATCCAGCAGTCCAATCGCCCAATCAATCTATCTTCTTTTGGACGCTTCCCCATTACACAATCAATTGCTTTATCGTATTGGAAATTGACGTTTCAATACCCTTGTCAATTCGTCTGCTACATTTCTGAAAATACATCTTTTTCCTCCTTTCCTTTCTAAACACGCCTCCTTTCTTCACTTTCAGATCCACTGTCGTTTTGGATTCCCCTTATATCCTTTTCAATCTGATGCTTGGCAAACTCCGGGACACCTCCTACCAGGTAAAACTCACTCATCGTTTTTAAAGTTTCTGTAGCCAAAATATGAGCTAGGCTGTTCATTTCTCTTGGTATATGCTCAAAACAACACTTCTCAATCTTTGTCTGTGTCTGATGAATGTCATGAATAATAGCCCCTATCATTGATTTATATTTCGTCTGTTTCCTGCATTTCTTTATCATTGTTAACGCATCTCCTTCAATAACGATTTTCCTCAATCGTATGTCAATATCGGTACGAACCGCAATGCTGCAAGCGATAGCCTCAGTCGCGAAAGCAGATGATACTTTTTCCTGGATCATTAGCAAGACTAAGCCTTCCCTATCCTTAGCTACTATACCCGCTGTTGCTCGACACAAAGTACTATTGAATGCTGCATCAAAATTAATCTTGACAAACTGCTCTGTGGGGGTTTCCATCGTTTATCTACTAATTGGACTCTTTTTCTTATTGTTGTTTCCTCAATTTTATCTAATTCAGGGATGTAATTTCTAATAAATTTTACTGTTTCCTCTGCAGATCTAATAACTTTCTCATGAACACCCCTATTTCTTTCACCCCAGATGGCCCATAAAGCGCAACAAAAAAGTCTACACTGTGTGGGAGTACTCTGCTCAAAGACCCAGGTAAGCCATTCTTTAAACCCCATAGTTGAAGCTTTGAAGAAATCCAGAAGAGATAATTGTTCCCATATTGCTAGTGAAACAGGACACTCTCGAAATCAGTGGCTTATATCTTCTACACATGTTCTGCATCGACGACAGACTTGGATGTTCGACAGTCTCCTATGATGCATGTTGGCCCTTGTAAGTAGATAATTCCACGAAATTTTCCATGCTGTGATTTTAATCTTAGAAGGAAGATTTAATGTCCAAAGTTTTTTGTAAAAGTTTTTATAGACTGTTTGTAAGGCATAAGCCCTAGGATCTATTTCAGTATGTTGTAATAGTTTATGGGCACTTCGCACCGTGAATTCTCCCGAGGGTTCTCCACTCCAGGCCATCACATCTTCGTCCGGTTCCTTTGCTAGCGGGATGCGCAGAATCTTTTCAGATATGGAGTCCAGAAAGGTAGATTCTAACACCTTATTTTTCCATTTCCTGCTACTTTCATCAATTAAGCCGGCCACTTTAAAATCATTTAAATTGTTGACATGAAAAATTAACCTGGATTTATGCAAATCCGATATCCAAGCATAATTTAAAACTGAGATTTCTGTACCTCTACCCACCTTCCAACAAAGACCATCCTTCAGCACACCCTTGGTTGCCCATATGTTTTTCCATGTAAATGAACTGTTACTCCCCAAACTCGAATTTATGAAATTTACGTTCGAAAAGTATTTAGTTTTTAAAACTTTCGCTACTAATGAATCTGGATTGTTCATAATTCGCGAACCTTGTTTTGCCAGTAATGCCACATTAAATTTAGCCAAACTCCTGAAACACATTCCTCCATCTTCTTTTGAACAACATAAATTCTGCCATTGACACCAGTGAATACCCTGCTTCCCGTAACTCTTTTGCCACCAAAACCTTGCAATAATTTTCTCGAGTTCCCCACAGAAAGAATTTGGTAAAAGAAAACACGACATAGCATAGGTAGGAATTGCTTGAAGAACTGATTTTATAAAGACCTCTTTTCCACCCTGAGATAAAAACCTATTACACCATCCTTTAATTCTGAGTAAAACCTTTTCCTTTAAAGCTTGGAAAGATTCTTTCTTACGTCTACCAACCAAACTGGGGAGGCCTAAATACTTTTTCATATTTGTTGATAGTCTCACTCCCAGAATTCCTATTACTTGCTCCTTATTTTCTTCTTTCGTATTTGTACTGAAAAAATCGTGGATTTATTAAAATTCACACATTGGCCTGAGCAAACTGACAAAAGTCACCGTATTCCTTCAAAATCCCTTTTAACAAACTGGCTCCCTCTCTTGTTGCTTCTCCAAAGAGGATGCAGTCATCAGCAAAAAGTAAATGTGTAATCGCTGGTCCACTCCAACTTGCTTTTTCTCCTTTAAGTGCGCCCTCTTTAAGGGTCATTCTCATTAATGTCGATAATCCTTCACTGCAAAATAAAAAGAGAAAGGGACTTAAGGGATCCCCCTGTCTCAAACCCCTAGTGGCTTGAAAAGATTCTCCCCTGATCCTATTAGCATTAATGGCGTAGGATGCTGTAGTGATGCATTTTAGAATTAAATCCACCCATTTGTCAGCGAACCCCATTTTCAGCATAACTTCCTTAATAAAAGCCATTCAACCTTATCGTAAGCTTTACCCATATCAAGCTTCACTGCCATAAACCCCTTATTTCCCATACACTTTTTTCGGAACGTGTGCAGCATCTCATACGCCAATAAGGTGTTATCGGAGATTAGCCTACCCGGAATAAAGGCACTTTGTGACTCATCAATACATATCTCCATTACTCCCTGAAGTCTATTAGCTATTGCCTTTGCCACAACTTTATAAAGAACTGAACATAAACTGATTGGTCTAAAATTTGATAGACTATTAGGGTTTTGGATCTTTGGTATAAGCACAATATCGGTTGAATTAAGATGACCAAAATTCTGACCACTGTTTAAAATCCCCAAACAAAAGGAAGTAGCATCTTTACCTACAATGTGCTAATATTTTTCAAAAAATATTGCTGGAAAACCATCAGGTCCTGGTGCTTTAGTTGACCCCATTTCTTTTAAAGCTGAAAACACCTCTTCCTCTGTGAAGGTAGATAATAACGAAGCGTTAATGTCAGAAGAAATCCTCTTCTCAATGCCTTGAAATAGATGGGACAATTCACCGACTCCTCTGGACATAAAAAGATTCTTGAAAAAAGAAGAAGTTGATTCAACAATCTCATTCTCCTCAGTAATCTCCCTTCCATCCTCTAACTCTAACCGAGAAATTGTGTTAATTTTCTTGCGAGTTGATGCATATTTGTGAAAAAATGCCGAATTTTAGCTCCCGCTTTAAGCCAATTAGCCCTTGCTCTCCGCTTCCAGTAGATTTCATCCCTATCTATTTGCATGTTCAACTGAACCTTTATGTCGATAATCTTTTCTAAAGTATCATCATCTCTATCTTTTATCAGCAGCGTCTCAAGTTCCTTGGACAACTTTTTCTTTAGCTCCTCATTCCCCTTTTTAATTACATTTTTCCATTCTTTAAGATCTCTTTGTAGACTTTCAAATTTCTCCAAAATTGAGCCTGTAGTTGATTCCCAAGATTTTCTAATGCTTGCCTCAAGGGATTCTTCTGTAGTTCACCAAGCCTCAAACTTAAACTGTGAATTTTTGAAATAGGTTCTTTCGCTCATTGTATTGATAAGAAGAGGACAATAATCCGATATCGAGTATGGAAAGTGAAAAATAGTACCTGATGGGAAAAGAGTTATCCATCCCTCATTCGCAACACCTCCGTCTAGTCTTTCCCTGATATCCGTAGCTGCAAAATTTCTTCTTTCCCAGGTGAACCATACCCCCGAATATCCTATATCTTCAAGTTGACATTCTTCTAAAACTTCTCTGAATAACTCTGTAACACCCCTTACCCGTATTCAACCCTGGAATAGGGTACGAGGCATTACAGGAATTACAAATTTATTTATCAGACATTTTATTTCATTTAGCATTTATATTTGAAACCAATCAAATTCAAACATATTGTCCCTTAAACATATTTATTTTTCTCGTCATGTCTTACATAAATTTATTACTCATCTCAACATACTTAATTATCTTGTATTAACATATTAAAGATAATCACATATTTACATATCATGAAAAATATCATTCAATTATCTCTTCTTCATAAACATAAATCAGTTAATTCATCATATCAATATTTCACGTACAATCAACTTATATTCCCTTATATTACATAATTAAGTTACACGAACTTACTCGGCTAAATTTGCGAAATATCAAAATTCGAGGGCACTTTGGAAATTTTCTATTTTCGTTGATTTTTCAGTCGATCTTAATCTAAATTAATAATTTCATTCAATTTTGCAATTTTAAATAATAAAATAATCCATTTCATGCAAATTGGTTATTTCCACATTTTTACAAAATTAATCACAAAGTTTTACTTTTATTCAATTTAGTCCCTGAGCCTAAAACATTTCAAATTAGCCATACTACCTAAATATTCATACATATTTTCCTCCTCCTCCTCTCCATTCCACATCCGTAATGTATATAACATGCTATAAGTAACATTGTCAATAATTTCATTAATTACTCATAAGTATATTCAAAACTGTCCATTTGAGTTATAGTCACTAAATTATTTATTTCTAGAGCTACAGAACTCCAAATGAAGAACCGTAAATTTTTCTGAATCTAGACTCACGTATCTTCTTCCCATAAAATTTCCAGAATTTTTGGTTTAGCCAATTAGTACAGTTTATTCATCAAAGTTACCCCTGTTCTGCTGTCTGGCAGTTCTGACCCTTCTTCACTAAAAATTAATTATCTCTTCATACAGAATTCATATGATGTTCTCGTTTATTTATATTGAAAATAGACTCATTCAGGATTCTAAACATATAAACTTAAGCCCCTAATTATTTTTCTCCAATTTTCTATGATTTTACAAAGTCAGAAAAGGGAATCCCGAAATCCCTCTGAACCAGTCTTACAAAAATATAAATATCTCAAATTACAGAATTCCTTTGCTTTCCCTGTTTCTTTCATATGAAAATAGACTCAATAAGCTTTAATTTCATATCTCATTCAACTTCTAATTCCACTTCTACGATTTTTGGTGATTTTTCAAAATTACTCTACTGCTGCTGTCCAAAACAGTTTTGTTATAGCTTATTTTACAATTAAATCATTTACCCAATTCTAACTTCAAATTCTTTCAATTAAACCACTAATTCATCTTTTTGTTCATCATATGCTATATTCAACAGCTTTAAAACTTCAAAAACTTCAACTTAAATTCATCAAAACTTTGTTCTAAAACTTATAAAGCATCAAAATTAAAAGAAAAGGACTAAATTAGCTTACCTATTAAACATCCAAGCTTTAAATCATCAATTTCTCCTTTTCTTTCTTTCTTTCTTTCTTTCCCCTGCTTTCGTCTTGTTCTCTGTTTCTTTTCTGTTTCAATTCTCTCCTTTCTCTCCTTTTTTTTTTTTCTTTCCATTTGTTTGTTTATATATAATAATATAATAATATAATAATATAATATAATAATATAATAATATAATAATATAATATTAAACATAAAAAAATCTCAGATTTTCTTCACAATAACATTAACTAAATAAAATGGCTTAATTGCCATTTTGGTCCTTTATACTTTCTTTAATCTATAATGAAACTTTTACACATTTTTCAATTTAGTCTTTTTATTTAATTACATATCCAAACGTTAAAATTTCTCAACTAAACTTTAATAATAACTTAATGACACTCCATAAATATTTTTAGAAATATTTATGACTCATCAGATGAATTCGAGGTCTCAATACCTCGTTTTTATTAAATCTTTTCTTTTTTTAATTAATTCTTTTAGTTCACAAAATTCACTAATTTTAAAATATTTCTAAAATCACACTTAACTTATAATTATCGATTAACAAAGTTTTCTAACTTTTTCATCGATTTAGTAATCTCGAATCACTATTCCGACACTATTGAAATTGGGTCATTACAACTCTTCCCCTAAAAAAATTTCGTCCTCTCGAATTTCCTTGTTATTTCGATCATGAACTTCATTATTTCTATAATTCTATAGCTCCTTTGTGCACATATTTATCTAGTTTATCATTTATCCATTCCATATCCTTTCAGTTTGCAATTAATTTTAATTCAATATTATGAACATACTTTATAACGAAAAATTACTTACCTTTTTTTTTTTTCTCTTTTTCTTTTCTTCTTCTTTTTTTTTTTTTTTTTTTTTATAAGATGCACAATAGATTAAACAGAACACTTAGGATATATGAAACAAATATAGAAATGTATTATTAATCGATATAGCACTTGATGAGTACCAAAGTGTTATTATCGAGAATACGCTAGAGTCCCTTAATGGTATACCACTAATCTTAGTAGATCTAATCTCATTTACTTGGATAAATTACATTATGCACGCATGTCCCTTTACAATTTTAACATAATGCTTTTACATATTTTACAATTTAACCATTGTACTAAAAACGTGTATGTTTATATCTTTTCTTTCTTTAATATATGTAACATATTTCAAAATTTACTAGTCATTCTTAATTTACTAATAATTCTTATTATGTGCTTCACATATCATTTTTTTCAATTTCAATTTCACTTCAATTTATTCACAACTAAATTTAATTTCACTTTCTCATTAATATACAATTCAATACTAATATTTATCCATCACTTAATTAAATTTCCATTTAATTCAATAATAACACTTACCTCATACTTCACTTGTTGTATGCATAATTTAAATTTAACATTTAATATTAAATAATAGACATCAAACATGTAACAATATAAGTCATGTGTGTTAATTTATACTTTAATTTCATACCTCAACAATAGTCTTTCATCAAATAGCATCATATATCATCTATATTATCTAATCAACTTATGAACCTTTGGCTCAAGTTTTCAATTTTATATATCAATTTTAATTCACAATTCCACTTTTTCGCATCACAATAATTCACTCGGTCAAATTCATTCAATTTTCTTATTTCATTTATTCAATCGATTCCATTATCAATAAATCGATATTTTAGCAAATTTATGAACCTTAAGTTCATACTTCAATTCTCACATTTCAATTCGATTCACAATTCAACTCATAATTTCTTACTCATATTTTCAATAGTTCAATCGATCAATTTTATTTAGTTTTTCTCATTTTAGTTATTCACCCTATTAACAATCCGGACTTTGACGGATACACAGATTCAACCCAAACACACCATCGCGGCACATTGTGCCTTAACGGTACACGATATAAGTATACGACACACAAAGTGTCGAATCGATGCGATAACGATATCGTTATTCAACACACAAAGTGCTGAATCAGAACGGTAATAAGATAACGATATCGACACACAAAGTGTCGAATCGGTAATGATAACGATAAGACGATATTCAACACACAAAGTGCTGAATGCAATACTGATAAGAATAAACGATATCGACACACAAAAAGTGTCGAATCGATGAATAAGAATAAGATATTCAACACACAAAGTGCTGAATCAGAATGATAATAATAACAATATACGACACACAAAGTGTCGAATCGATGCTGATGTAGATGATGAGTCGCACGTAAGTGCACGATCGATAAGCGGCAAAAAACCCGTACTCTTCCATATCCTATGGCATGCCAATTATATCCGACTAGTCCGACAAGTTAATAGGGAAATCAATTCTCATTTTAATTTCACTTAATATTCATATCTACCCCTATTAACAAGACTCGGACTTTGGCGGATACGCGGATCCAACCAAACACACCGATTGGCACCCGAAAGGCCTCCTCATCGACTCAAGGTCGAAGAATTCCCTGAACAATTCCAATCCTATGGCATGCCATTTGTATCCAATCTAGTCCGATAAGTTAATAGGGTGTTCAAATCATTCATTTTTTTATTTTTTTTTCCTATTTCAAATTCACTTTTCCATTTTCTAATCAAGATAAAATTCGAGCACTAATACATATTTCAAATATTCACATATAACTGTAATTCGATTCAATTCCAACCACTTTTCAATCAATACACGATTCATATATTTACACATATTCATAATTTAATGCATTTTTATTCAATTCGTATTTTTAATTTATTATCCAATCAAATTTAAAATCACTAATTACTTTCCAATCAATATACATTTCAATTACTCACATATTTTCTTTATTTAATTTACCTTCAAATATTCAAATAATTCATAATTCATTTACGTAATTTAAATAACTTTCTAAATTCCAGTTCATTCTATTTTCACTTCTTATTTCAATCAGTTTTCACAAGATTGCAAAGAATTCATTACATCAATAATTTCATAGTTTAATGCAATACACATAACAATATTCAATAACTTCACAATTCAATTCAAGACACAAAATAATATTCGATATTCCATAATTCATTCGATGATCGCCTCAATTTTCAGTGCCCAATCTTAAATTTATCATTTTACTAAATACTTACCATAAAATACTTACCACACATAATTAATAAATTACACATAATAATGATAAAGTTTGAATAATAGTGATACAAATATCATCAAAGTCTGGAGATATTACATTATATTTTAAGTTATATATTAATAATGGCATACATTTCTAGACTTCATATATATTACGTTTGGTCCGAGAACCGACTAAACCTAAGCTCTGATACCATTAAATGTAACACCCCTTACCCGTATTCAACCCCGGAATAGGGCATTCCGGAATTACAAATTTATTTATCAGACATTTTATTTCATTTAGCATTTATATTTGAAACCAATCAAATTCAAACATATTGTCCCTTAAACATATTTATTTTTCTCGTCATGTCTTACATAAATTTATTACTCATCTCAACATACTTAATTATCTTGTATTAACATATTAAAGATAATCACATATTTACATATCATGAAAAATATCATTCAATTATCTCTTCTTCATAAACATAAATCAGTTAATTCATCATATCAATATTTCACGTATAATCAACTTATATTCCCTTATATTACATAATTAAGTTACACGAACTTACTCAAGCTAAATTTTGCGAAATATCAAAATTCGGGGCACTTTGGAAATTTTCTATTTTCGTTGATTTTTCAGTCGATCTTAATCTAAATTAATAATTTCATTCAATTTTGCAATTTTAAATAATAAAATAATCCATTTCATGCAAATTGGTTATTTCCACATTTTTACAAAATTAATCACAAAGTTTTACTTTTATTCAATTTAGTCCCCGAGCCTAAAACATTTCAAATTAGCCATACTACCTAAATATTCATACATATTTTCCTCCTCCTCCTCTCCATTCCACATCCGTAATGTATATAACATGCTATAAGTAACATTGTCAATAATTTCATTAATTACTCATAAGTATATTCAAAACTGTCCATTTGAGTTATAGTCACTAAATTATTTATTTCTAGAGCTACAGAACTCCAAATGAAGAACCGTAAATTTTTTCTGAATCTAGACTCACGTATCTTCTTCCCATAAAATTTCCAGAATTTTTGGTTTAGCCAATTAGTACAGTTTATTCATCAAAGTTACCCCTGTTCTGCTGTCTGGCAGTTCTGACCCTTCTTCACTAAAAATTAATTATCTCTTCATACAGAATTCATATGATGTTCTCGTTTATTTATATTGAAAATAGACTCATTCAGGATTCTAAACATATAAACTTAAGCCCCTAATTATTTTTCTCCAATTTTCTATGATTTTACAAAGTCAGAAAAGGGAATCCTGAAATCCTCTGAACCAGTCTTACAAAAATATAAATATCTCAAATTACAGAATTCCTTTGCTTTCCCTGTTTCTTTCATATGAAAATAGACTCAATAAGCTTTAATTTCATATCTCATTCAACTTCTAATTCCACTTCTACGATTTTTGGTGATTTTTCAAAATTACTCTACTGCTGCTGTCCAAAACAGTTTTGTTATAGCTTATTTTACAATTAAATCATTTACCCAATTCTAACTTCAAATTCTTTCAATTAAACCACTAATTCATCTTTTTGTTCATCATATGCTATATTCAACAGCTTTAAAACTTCAAAAACTTCAACTTAAATTCATCAAAACTTTGTTCTAAAACTTATAAAGCATCAAAATTAAAAGAAAAGGACTAAATTAGCTTACCTATTAAACATCCAAGCTTTAAATCATCAATTTCTCCTTTTCTTTCTTTCTTTCTTTCTTTCCCCTGCTTTCGTCTTGTTCTCTGTTTCTTTTCTGTTTCAATTCTCTCCTTTCTCTCCTTTTTTTTTCTTTCCATTTGTTTGTTTATATATAATAATATAATAATATAATAATATAATATAATAATATAATAATATAATAATATAATATTAAACATAAAAAAAATCTCAGATTTTCTTCACAATAACCGCCTCAACTAAATAAAATGGCTTAATTGCCATTTTGGTCCTTTATACTTTCTTTAATCTATAATGAAACTTTTACACATTTTTCAATTTAGTCTTTTTATTTAATTACATATCCAAACGTTAAAATTTCTCAACTAAACTTTAATAATAACTTAATGACACTCCATAAATATTTTTAGAAATATTTATGACTCATCAGATGAATTCGAGGTCTCAATACCTCGTTTTTATTAAATCTTTTCTTTTTTTTATTAATTCTTTTAGTTCACAAAATTCACTAATTTTAAAATATTTCTAAAATCACACTTAACTTATAATTATCGATTAACAAAGTTTTCTAACTTTTTCGTCAGATTTAGTAATCTCGAATCACTATTCCGACACTATTGAAATTGGGCTGTTACAAACTCCATCTTCCTTTCCTTTCTTGGAATCCCTCCCCTCTTCTCAGTTGAATACAGTATCTCATTAAAGTCCCTGCACACTATCCATGGATGAGTTTTATCTTCTCTCAATTTCCGTAACAGGTTCCATGAATCGTTTTTATTACTATCATAGGGAGAACCATAAAATCCTGTAAATCGCCAGTTTGCAATAGAATTTCCTTCACTAAGCAAAACGTCGATATGATTACTTGAGAAGCTCCTTAGAGTAACTACAAAATCTTCCTTCAATGCTAAACATAGACCTCCACGTGTACCATCTGCATCAATGCCAATCCCATTTGAAAAACCACACCCCATCCTAACTTTTTCCATCAGTTTCCTGTCAATTTTTGTCTCCATTAAGAAGACCATTTGGGGATTCTGCTGTTTTAAAAAGTTTCACAGCCTCCTAGTAGCCCGTGGACTCCCCAACCCACGGACGTTCCAACTTATGCATTTCATTGCGTTCGGTCGGCTTGCCATTTGGCAGCCGCCGATCTCTTAAATTGTAGATTATCATCACTACCCATGACTTCAAATTCATCTGCAGAAAAAGTTCCTTCGCAATCCTATTTTCCTTCTTTCTTCATTCTTTTTATAGCAGCTTCAGCAATCTCTCCACACTGGTTCTCCATATCAATCTCCGAGGATTTCCTCTTTCTTGCATCGCATTCTTTTTCCTTCTTCGTCATTGACTGTACTGATTCCAATCTCCTCCATCGGGACTTCTTTGCAGAATTTGGATTACTTGTTTCATTATGATTTCTCTCGTGAGACAGAACAACTCCCGTAGATTTCAATTCTTCCTCCCTTTCCATAGGCTTTCCATCCTCAATAATCAAAGCAATACTATTCTGCATTATCCCATTCATACAATCCATATCTCCATCTATTTTCCTCTTTGGTGAAAGTACCCCATCTTCTCCTGTATAGCAACATTGAACCCTTCCAATTTTAGAAAAGGCATTTAGTTTCACGCATTCCTTCCTAACTAAGTTTGATTCTGCTTTTGAAGCCACCGAAAAAGGTGGATTAGATCTGACTTTATTTTTTCTGCAGGATCTATCACTTGGCAATCTTCAAGACCGTGCCCCATTCTTCCACACCCAAAACAAAATAGTGGTAACTTCTCATACTTAAAGGGGACCCATGACTTATTGAAATTATCAGTAGATACAAATATACCACATCTAAGGGGTTTTTGCACATCAATATTAACTCTAAGACGACATACTTCTCTATTGATTTCAGATCTGATAACTGCACCAAAAGAAACCCCTATTGCATGAAGTAAATCTTTTTTATCAAATTCAGGCGAACAATCTACTATTTTTAACCAGAATGGGGAAGAGTTTAACCTGATCTGTGATCTCTCTACTAGCTATAGTAATCTATTAAATAGAATCATATTTTTTGCGAAACAACCACGGCCTCCCTTCTAAAATCGACTCTAGATCTTCTTCCAAATAAAAAATAATTAAGAATAAATTCTGTCCTGCTGACTTGAATTCAAACTTCTTTTTTGTCTTTCAAATACTTTTCATCTGAGCCTTAAAACTTTCTGGGTTGTAAAACTTTGTTGTCCAGATTGAACAGATCAAAGTTGGCTTATCGCTTGGATTAACAACCAATCCCTTCACAGACAAGTGAACCAATTCTTTAGCAAGGAGGGAGATCTCCTCCCTTTCTACCCCGTCGTCACCACCGATCTCTGACATCCCAAGCTACAATAGTTGCTGTTTTCTCTAGGATTCTATAGAGAGCACTCTTGGTGACCCCGTTTAGTTCAATCTATATTTATCATTTTTAATCCATGTCACTATAGAATATAAGAAATTTTTTACCATAACCTCCCAAACATTTATACGTGTTTATGCTTATAATATAATTTTTATAAAAGTAAAAATTTAAATTTGGATTTTGGTAGAATTATGTGAGATTCCTCCAATTCTCACCCTTCCTCTAAGAATTGAAAAGTGTAATTTAGGTGTTCCAATTACATCTAATTCAATGGAATCCACCAATTACAATCGTCATCTAAATATACATCCTTGTATATTTACAAGCAATGACACCTAAATCCAATTATTAAATAGCTTTTCAAACATTATCTTAATTTGATTGTTTGAATATTGATACATTACTAAAAGGATAAAGATAACCATTTAAGTATTCTATCTTATAAAAAATAATTTTTTATTTATATATTTTGTTATTTTTATGGATTAAATTATTTTTTATCAACTTGTTAAATCTAAACATTTCTTAATAATAAATGAAAGAAAAATTAGTTACGAGCTGTATTTTTTAGTAGAGAGAGAATATAAGGACATACACACTATGCTTGAAAGGAGATGTATCATTAAAAGTTCACTACTTCTTCCTCATAGGTTTAAATTTAAGTGGATTTTGTGCAAGGGCGGATTTAGAGGGGGTTGGCAGGGGTCCCGGCCCCCCCTAAAATGTAAAATTTTTATTTAGACCCTTAAATTTTTTTAAAAATTTAAATTAGTAAAGGTAAAATTACACTTTGCCCCCTTAAAATTATAAAAATTTGATTTAATCCTTTAAAAATTATAAAGATATAGACTATAAAAAATTAAAATTTTATTCGGCCCCCTAAAAATTTGTTTTGGTTTTGACCCTGATTTTGTGGATGAATATTTCTTAAGCATTAAGTCAATTACGAGAATTCAATTAATTTTTTATTAATATTTTAAACTGTCCACCTTGATATTGTATTTTAAATATATATTTTAAAGATTTTACAAAAACTATTAATATACATAAATATTTTTATAATAATATTTCAATCATTTTTCAATTAAATTAGTATCGAGTTAACTTATATTATGGTAGAGATATTCAAAATACTAAATGTAAAAATCCTCTCAACTATTAAAAAAGGAAATAATTAATTTAATTTTAAGATTAAAATGTTCAACCTTTTAAAAAAATTTAGGATGTTCGATAAATTTATAAAACTTAGCAGCTTAATTTTATTCAAATTAAAACTTGGTCTTGCTAATGACAGCACTAGCCTCTGGGTTGGTTGTTGACCGCAGTCTTTTCAACAATTTTTTTTTGTTTTTTCCTTTACTTTTATTTCTCATGAAAATTGTGGTGATTCTAATTTTAGTCCACTTTTTTTTTCTTTTTGAAAGTTGTGATGATTTGTCTACCATGTTGTCTTTGAAAGCAACAATGGTTTTAGTTTTCAGTTGTGTTTCTAAGCGTCTTCATGTATATACATGAGATTTGTGCATCGCAAGGATTATTAAGAATCATTCTTAAAGAATCTTTTTAGGATAATGTTTGCAAAATTGAACTTTAAGATGTTGAGGAGCATAGACCATTCCAGACTTAACTTTTTGTGTATATGATGCAATGGTTCTTTTAGGCTTTTGAAAATAGTTATTTGATTGACCGGTGTTCATCATCAAATTAGTCTAATGATTCAAGATTAAGATACAAATATCAATAATTTAATTAAGGTGATGCATCTTTAGATGGCTTTTGAATCTTTTTAGTGTTACGGTTACTATTAAATTATTTTTCTACTCTTTGGGCAGTTTAATAAATTAAGTGTATTTTTAATTTGCTTTTGAATCTTTTTAGTATTGCAATTAGTGTAAGTTTATTTGTGTTTTTATGTATTGCATTGTTTATAATTACTTTTAATGGGAAGTATTTTTTTCTTAAAAAAAGAGTCTATTATCCATTCCTTTCACGTAAATTTTTTAAAAAAGGTTTATTATCAGTATTTTACTACGTTAAACTGGATAAGAAAATAAATAGGCATTAATTAAATATTATTTTAGAAAATATTGATCATAGATAAAGGGAGGTTCAAAAGATTGAAATAAGTTCATTTTTGGATGGAAGTATAAAATTAAAAAAGAAGAAGTGACAATCACAATATTCGGGAAAAAAAAACACTGGCAGTATTTCAATTAAAACTTTAAAATTATACTAGATTTTGTTAGGAAAGAAAGGGTCTTTTACCCAAATAATACAAAAAAAAAAAAAAAAATAGTATAAACGAAAAATTATGTATCAAAATGGTACATCTAGGGTAGTCACGCCTTTGCCAGAGGCGGCACCACCCTAGTCTGACAACTAAGACTGGACAGGATGGAGGGCGTGCGACAGGCGGCACCGGTTGAGGGTGTGCCAGAGGCGGCACCAGTGCATGCATGCGATATTTATTTGGGTTTTAGGGTATGCAGCAGCTGCGAAAGAAGAAGAAGAAAGAGGATGGCGCCGAAAAAAAAAAAGGAGAGAAAGAAAATAGAGAAGAGAGAGGAGAAAGAAAGAAAAGAATAAAAAATAGAAAAAATAAGGTTATTTTAAAAATAATGGATTATCATGTTTTTTTTGTATGTTTTTTTATTGATTTTTGTTGTTAGTTTAGTTATTATTATTAGTTATTAAGATTAGTAAAAACCTTAATTATTATTTTAGTTAGTATTATTATTGTTAGTTTTTAGGGTTTGGTTATTATTATTTATAGTTATTTAAAAACCCTAATTATTATATTAGTTAGTATGATTGTTAATTTTTACACTATATTATTGTTATTTATTATTTTTAGTAAAACCCTAATTATTATGGTAAAATACCCAAATTACCCAAAAAATATAAAATTTACGGAATTGGGCCGGTTTCTAGAAAATTTACGGAAAAGGGCTATTTCCCCACAAAGCGCGTCCACGTCAGCGCGTTTTGTGGGGAAATGGCAGGAAAGCGCGCCCCTGGGGACGCGCTTTAGCCCTGCAACGGTCAAAAATTTTTTGACCGTTGGGGGCCCAACGGTAAAAAAAAAACCTATAAAAACCCCCCAACCCTTTTATTTTTTTCACACTTTAATCCTTACTCATTCTTCTCTCAAATTCCTCTCAAAATTCTCTTTAAGTCCTTCAAACTTCCTCTGAAATTTTGAAATAGTCTTTTAATATTTACAAAAAAGCCCTTTTTTAATTTTTTTAATATATATTTTTTGAAACTTTTAAAATTTTCGATCGTATTACAAATGACCAAGGAATTACTTCGTCTAGACAACAAGCACATCTCCTTCGATCAAATGCAAATGGTAAGTTTTAATTTTAATTTTTCAATATTATTTAATATTTTTTAGGTTTATGCAATTTTAATTAATTTTTTATTTTATAATTTTTTAAATAGTCTTTAGATAGGGTGTTCCAATGTTATATTCGCAATATGCATGGTCCCCCATCGCCGTTGATCGAGAATTACCAGCGGGAAGCGGGTTTTTGGCACGTGGCCACGATAGACCGGGGGTTCAAGTTGGAGCCGACTTTGATCAGTGCGTTGATAGAGAGGTGGAGACCCGAGACGCACACTTTCCATCTTCCATGCGGAGAGTGTACCATCACTCTGGAAGATGTGCAGTTGCAGTTGGGATTGCCAGTGGACGGGTCGGTAGTCATCGGGTCAGCAACTTTTACTGATTGGATGGCCGTATGCTACAAGCTTTTGAGTGCCATTCCGAATAACATTCAGAGAGGTCGGATCGAGATGGCCTGGTTACGAGACACATTCCCGGAGCCGAATGAGGGTTCGACCGAAATAGAAAGAATACGGTATGCTCGGGCATATATTCTGAAGATAATTGGAGGTTACCTGATGCCGGACCTGTCTAGAAACCTCGTACACTTGAGATGGCTGCTGAAACTTGTTGATTTTAGAGCGTAATGGTGAATTGAGTTGAAGTCTGCCGTATATCGAGGTTGTATTAGGAGATGTGCGGGGCGACGCAGCCGAGTAAAGCGAAAATCGGAGGTTGCCTATCACTACTGCAGTCATGGGCACGGTTTCGATTTCTATTTTTACGTCCTCGACTCGACCACCCATATTCATTCCCACTGATAACGAGGTAAATTTAATGTTATATTTTACAATTATTACATAGATTTATAATATAATTGTATGCTAAAAAAATATTTAATTAGGTGGAACCATTCGGCGAGTTATGCTGGAATACCTACCTCGCTTGAAGATATACAGCTTCTATTGGACCAACGGTCAGAATCACAAGTAAGTTTCGAATTTCATATTTATAATTTAGTATTTCGTATTTAGTGTTTAGTATTATGTATATAACTAATATTTTGGTAATGTTAATATAGTTTCAATGGACGCCGTACGAGGATCCGGCAATTCGGGCAGTAATTCCGGAAGAGTTCTTGCAAAATCCAAACAGTTGGCACATGAAGGTCCCATTGATCACTATACGACCGTGGATATGCACCAGTCAGATCGGGTTCTACGACAATTTGGATTCCGGAAACCGATTCTCGTGCCACCTGAGGTGCTCGATTATGAGCACAAAGTGGACTTACGGCAGTTGCACATGGATTGGCCAAGATTTTGGTTAGCATATATCGAGATGTGGGAGAACCGATACGACTATTTACCTATCCGGGAGCTGATCGTCGTTCCTGAGTTAGCGTGCGTGCCGGAATACATGCCATAATTTAGGATCCATGGTAAGCTGTATTTGTTGTCGGAAGAAGAGAGGCGACAACAACTTCGTCAACAAAGGGAACGTCGGGGCCCTTTAAATCCAAGGAGAAGGGGTGATGAGACGAGGCTATCAACAGCACGGACACAGTCACCGGGCCCATCAATAGCGCCCACACAGTCATCGGGCCCATCAGTTCAGCCGACGACATCGACATCACAGCCTTTACCCTTTATGCCAGGTGCGTACCCTAGCCCTTATATGTATTCTAACCCATATATGTTTCCTTTTCCCAGTCCCACCCCAAGTTGGAATACATGGCCGGGTTCGAGTCCGTTCCCGACTACTCCGACTGGTCAGCCGATTTTGAGGCCGTCGTCACGTGAGGGATCACAGGAGGCGCCATCAGGGAGCACTTTTTTTTACCAGTCTCCTTCGCCATACGAGATTCAGACACCTCCGCCGTGGTTTATGCAAACACCTCCGAGGTCGTTATTTTATCAAGGTGGGTCATCCTCGCAACACCCACAACCAGACCCACTGCCGGAGGAACCGGAATCCCCGCCCGAGGTTCCACGACCCCCTTCGGAAGCTAGAAGAAGGAGGAATCCAGCGCGCAACCGCCGACCACCCTTGTGTGGCACTGATTCCGACCGGCATCAACATTGATTCGGATGGGCTTTTTTATTTTTAAATTGTAATAAATTTTTTTTATTTTTTTAATAAAAAAGTTATTTTTTATTTATGTTTGTAATTTAATTTTAATATCTTCACTAAAATAGAAATTGTTTATTTTTTGTATGTAATTTAATTTGAATTTTTTAATAAAATAAAAAGTTACTTTTTATTTTTTATTTTTTGTAATTTAGTTTTAATATATTTAATAAAATAATAGTTGTTTAATTTTTTTATTGTAATTTAATTTTAATATCTTTAATAAAATGGAAATTTTTTAATTTTTTATTGTAATTTAATTTTAATATATGTAATAAAATAAGTTGTTTTTTATTTTTTTATTTTATTGTAATTTAGTTTTAATATATTTAATAAAAAGAAGTTTTTTATTTTTTATTTTTTGTAATTTAGTTTTAATATATTTAATAAATAAGAAGTTTTTTATTTTTTATTTTTTTGTAATTTAGTTTTAATATATTTAATAAATAAGAAGTTTTCTTTATTTTTTATTTTTTTTGTAATTTGGTTTTAATATATTTAATAAATAAGAAGTTTTCTTTATTTTTTATTTTTTGTAATTTAGTTTTAATATATTTAATAAAATAAGAAGTTTTTATTTTATTTTTTATTTTATTATAATTTAGTTTTAATATATTTAATAAAATAATAGTTGCTTATATGTTTTTGTAATTTAATTTTAATATCTTTTATAAAATAGAATTTGTTTAATTTTTTTTTGAAATTTAATTTTAAAAATAAAAGTCCAATATTTGTGGAAAGGGGAAAGCGCGCCCCTGGGGTCGCGCTTTCCTGCAATTTCCCCACAAAACGCACTGACGTGGACACGTTTTGTGGAGAAATGGCCCCTTTTCCATAAATTTTTAAGAAACCGGCCCAATTCCGTAAATTTTATATTTTTTTGGGTATATTTGGGTATTTTACCCTAATTATTATTGTTAGTTAGTATTATTTTTAGTAAAAAACTATTATTATTATAATTATTATTGTGTTCGTTATTAGGATAAGTAAAACCCTAATTATTATTATTATTTTTAGTTATTAATATTGTTAGTAAAAAAACTATTATTATTATTATTATTATTATTATTATTATTAACTATTATTGTTAGTGAAATCGTAATTATTATTTTAGTTAGTATTATTGTTAGTAAAAGAAACTATATTATTATTAGTAAAACCCTAATTATTATTTTAGTTAGTATTATTAGTATTGTTAGTAAAAAAAACCCTAATTATTATTATTATTGTGTTAGTTATTAGGATTAGTAAAAACCCTAATTATTATTATTATTGTTAGTTATTAGTATTCTTAGTAAAAAAAACTATTATTATTATTGTTAACTATTATTGTTAGTAAAACCCTAATTATTATTATTTATTTAAGTAATTTATTTACTGTTCGAAATTGTTTTGAGAAATTTTGTTTATTTTTTAACAGATTGAATATTGAAGACGGATGATCAGTTTTTCGTATGCGTTTATTTCGATGGAATCATCTTGATAACAACCGTTGGATGCATATTTGAATGTCGGCAACAAATAGCAATGAGATTTAATAGAAATGTCTCGTTGGATAATATGAAGGGAAGGATTAATGCAAAAATTGTTAGACGTTGTGGGAGAAGGATTTCGAGAATTTTCTACAAGTTTCCAGTTTCGACAGATCCGATCAAATTCACCGAAATGGAACTTGTAGATGACGAAGACGTGGAGACAATGATCGCTCTTTACTGTGGGAATGGGAGTAACAAAAATACACCGATTCACTTATTTGCTGAGTTAGCCGGTATTGAGCAAAATGAATATATCAATGCATATGGTGAAGAATATAGAGCTGAAGAACCGTGCATGGTGGCTCCAATATCGTACGTTGATAGTGAATCGACTATACATAGGATCGGTATCGATCTTAATATTACATCCGATATTGATGTGGTTAGTGATGATGGATACGATAGTAGTGATCATTGTGAGCAAGAGGTCGATAGTGACAGTGATCCCGATGTGGACGATGTACCTGATGATATTGACGATGAAGATGTGAATGACGATGGAAACATTAACGCGTCTTCGGTCGGGAACCAGATGAGACGTATTGTGATACACAATAATCCTGGGCCACACATGTCGCTCATAGACCCCGACGTAGCGCATGTAGCTGAGTTCTCAGAGTACCCTGAAATACTTCCTACTTACCTGCTGGTCGTAAATTCCGATCATGAGGAGTTATTCGTAGGCCAGATATTCGAAAGTAAAGAAGAGTGCGTATTTGCTATTAAACTTTATAACATGAATATATCAGTGGATTACAAAGTCGCAGTGTCTAAATTGACAATATATATTGGGGAGTGTTGGAATGCAGCGCAAGGCTGCAATTGGCGGGTACGAACTGCATTCATTCAAAATTCGCAGATGTGGGAGATACGGAAATTTGTTGGACCTCACACATGCACATCAACACGTATGACAGAAGATCATCGAAAACGTGATTCCAAAACTATTTGTACGTGTATCATGCCAATGGTGAAGGACATGCCGACCATTAAAGTTTCGGTACTGATTGTCGAAATACAAGCACTATTCCAATATCGAGCATCATACCGAAAGGCGTGGATAGCTAAACAGATGGCAATGGGGCAATTGTATGGGGATTATGATTCGTCGTATAACGAGTTATAGGTATGGATAGCTGCTATGCGGGAGTACGTACCGGGGACTGTGATTGAGTTACAGACACGACCTTATTACGGCCCGGATGACCAATTATAGCCGGGGAAAATAATTTTTCATCAGATGTTCTGGACATTTGATCCATGTGTGCGGGTATTTCCGCACTGCAAGCCGTTTGTGCAGGTGGATGGGACTTGGTTATATGCAAATGGATCAGCTATCGCACTGACGCCCGTTATGGGACTCCCGTCGATTGAGAGCCCAAGTTGCAGTGCAACATCATTTAGAGTGTCTGTGCACTCTCCACAGGAGAAATGAAAAGTGTGGATCTCAGGGCGCCAACGCTCGACTAGTGCGGATATTAAATCATACCGCAGATCAAACGTCCGAATCAGTGCTGTTGACCCAAATCCAGCTTGCTCTAAGTAGGGCATTAGTCGTTCATCCGGGGAATATCCTAAGCCATTCACCCGACACCTTAATACATAGTACGAGCCCTGACAATAATCACAAAAAATAATTATAATAACATAATTTATTTCCCTAAATTATGTAGCTATTTTTTTAATATAACCCGTGATTAAAAAATAACAATACATTACCATATTATTAGCTGCGTCAGATATGTAAGGATCTTTACTAATCAATGGAGTCATTGCTGTCTCAAATATTTAATTTTTTACCTACATAAAAAACAATAAATTTATATTAAATTACTAAAAATAACATGCTAATAAAAATAATATAACAAAAACATAACATAAACGACACATAATAAATACAAATATTTTATTATTTATACAAACATCATAAACGACACATAATAAAAATAATATAACAAAAACATAACATAACAATATTAATAACTAACATAACATAACAATATTAATAACTAACAATAATAATTAGGGTTTTTTACTAACAATATTAATAATAATACTAACTAAAATAATAATTATGGTTTTTTTACTAACAATATTAATAATAATACTGACTAAAATAATAATTAGGATTTTTTACTAGCAATATTAATAATAATACTAACTAAAATAATAATTAGAGTTTTTTACTAACAATATTAATGACTAGCAATAATAATAATAATAATAATAATAATAATAATAATAATAATAATAATAGTTTTTTACTAACAATATTAATGACTAGCAATAATAATAGTTTTTTACCAAACAATAATACTAACTAAAATAATAATTAAGATTTTTTACTAACAATAATAATTAGGGTTTTTAACAATAATAATATTAGTTTTTTACTAACAATAACACTAACTAAACTAACAATAATTACTTTTTTACTAAAAATTCAAAACTTAAATGATGCATGCCAAAAGACCTATATTATAGAAGTAAAATTTCTTAATTTAATTTCTATATAATTACAATATTATTTTGAGTTGTTATATAAACTAACAAAAATAATAATAAAAATCAATATATAATAGCAAATTAACAAAATAATAACAAAATTGCAATTTGTTTAATAATAACAAAATAATGATAAAAAAATAACAAAAAAACCCTATTGAACAATTTGTTTAATAACTAAACTAACAAAAAAAAAAAAACAATAAAAATATTATTTTAAAAAAAATTATACCTTATTTTTTTCTTCTCTTTCTTTCTCCTTTCTCTTCTCTATTTTCTCTCTCTTTCTTTTTTTTCGGAGCCGTCCTACTTCCTTCCTTCCTTCTTCTTCTCCTATTTTTTTCTTCTCTTGCAGGGCCATGAAAATGAAATTGGGGACCATTTAAAGTCCCCAAAGCTGAGAAACTGACAAGCATGCTGCATGCATGCGTTCCATCACCAGTGCCGCCTCTAGCGTGCCCTCCATCGGTGCCACCTGTCACATACCCTCCACCCCTGTCCAATCCAATCAAGCCCCTGTCCAATCCAACCAAGTCTCGATTTTTTATTTTTTATTTTTACAGATTCTTTTTTTTAATAGTGTTTTATTTTTTTTAACGGATTGATTGTCAGACTAAGGTGGTGCCGCCTCTTGCAGAGATGTGACCACTCTAGATGTGCTATTTTTGTACATAATTTTTGGTTTATACTATTTTGGTTATTTTTTTTTCTTTTGTATTATTTGGGTAAAAAACCCGGAAAGGAAAAACTTCAGCCCCGGGATTTATTTATTTATTGTGACATTCCTTTGTCTCTCCACTTTGCTATAACTAAATCTGTGGTCATACAAGAATCACAGAATGTTACATGAAAATGATCTGCAATGCTTTAAAACATTTTGTAAAATACCAAAGCCTCCTAACATCAAGCTTTCATGTTTCAAAGGCAGCTATAAGCATCTAAACTGGAGCTTTCCAATTCCCAGATGTCCAAACAAACTAAAATTCAGCAGAAGCTGAGAATTATACCCAGTTGTATTATATCAGCATAAATGTTTTTCTTTTCCCCTCTCTCAAATGTCTTGTTGGAGTTTGAACAACTTCTTTGGAATATCAAAATGTTACTGAGGTCAAGTTAGGTCTTATATTGAAATTTAGAGTCAAGCTTGGTTCCTGAAATAATCAAGATGGTTTGGCTTTTACACCTTCAGCACCATGTGCATGCCTGGAGTTGAATAAACCTGCTAGTCCTCGTCCTCTTGCTAGTTGCTCCAGCTCTTCAATTTTTTGTTTAATCAGCTCAACTTCTCGTGCTACATCTTCATCTTTTTGTTTCATTGCCTAGACACCAGACAATGGACAAATGATGACTTTTAATAAACCAGGAGTACAAATGCATCTGCTTTCCTATGGTGGAACGTAACATGCGAAGAATAAAAATTAACCACTTCAAAATGCATCATCACAAGAGTGAACCCATCAATTTTAGTACTACAAGCTAATTACCTTCAAAGTCAACAAGACATTGGAGGATGATTTAGTCATTACCAATTAATATAAGTTACCTTCTTTTTTTTTTTATTTTTTATCATTACAATATTGGAAGAGGGGGAAGGAGGATGATAGGGTTTAAACCCATGTCATCTAGGTGCCAGACAGAAGTTCTAACCACTTCTCCAAGCAAGCCTTGGTAATTTAATTTACTTAATTTAACAATAAAACGGATCACTGTATGAAACAAAAGGATCCATTAAAGTAGTAGCATCAATCAGAGATAAACAAATACCTCCAATTCTTGTTTGCGCTGCTCCTCTTTTTTTGCTTCTGATCTGGAGCTTCTTTGTACCTCAAAAATAACAGCAGCTCCTGCAACCTAAAGTGAGACAGAGAATAAGGATCATTCAATCTCAATTGCAGTATGAGAAGTCTTGGTGCAATAAGCTATGTAAAAATTAAAGTGAGAAAAGTATGTATCAGTAAAAGATGTTTCACCCTTAAGCTAAGTATGAGAGTAAAATTCATCAACAAAAATTCAAGATGGTAATATCTATATTCCGGTGTTTCCATTCATATTAAAAGCTCTATTAGCATCTCTCGGAGATTTCTTAACTTTAAATGCAATTTCATTAGAAGTTTGCTTGTAAAAGCAACCTAACATTCATATGCCCTTTTTGATATGCTCAATCAAGTTATGGTTCCATCTCAGACCATGTGTTCTCATTAAGAGTAAATAGAGTAATATTTCCTAAAAGAGCTGGCTGATAATAAAGGAAAAGTCACTGGTAAGTGTTTATGGTTCCTAGGTCAATTTGAAGAAAATACATGCTTTAGTTATCACACTGCACCATGAAACACTTGGAAATAGATTTCCATCTTCAGTTTTCATAAAGCCGTAGTAGCAAGTAAACTAATGAAGCTGAAAATTCAGACCACACATAATTAGGGTTCATGTAACAAACCAACCACCCTTTTCAAATTGTTCATTCATTTGCTACATCAGAACATTAAGCAAACAGAACCTAAACAATAACAAAAAGCAACAGCCGTTTATGAACACAAAAGTGAAGGGGGTCTGTCTTTTAACAATCACTTCTGTAGTGAAGGAAATGAACCCTAGCCAGACAGAGGAGGAATTGTAATTACAGACCCTAGTAAGCTTGAATAAGATGCTAAGAGTAAAGTGAAACAGAGAAAGTACCGTGAATACAAAAAGCTCCCCCAGAAGATCAGCAGCAGCCTGGACAGCTTTCTCCTCATTCAAGGGGCGTATCGCAACATCAGTTGCATGGCCGTAAATTCGTCTTTGCATCGTGGTTGTAAATCGATGATTTGCCTGATTCAGTATAAAAAACAAAACATCCTTAAAATGAAAAAAAAAACTTTATATTTTGCAAATCTAGGTAAGAAAAGAGATTTTCCAAAATTTCATCGGGAGTGGTGGAACAACATAAATTGAACTAAACAACAAGTATGGGTATAATTGATTAGAACTTTTCCATCATTGGATAATACATCTTACTTTAAGTCTGAATCATTGAAGACAAAATAGAACAGTCAAGGCAGTTTAACAACATAAGAAAAAAGCTCATGCCCCTCCAGCATGCAAAATTGATCCTTCCCACTCAGGGAAGAAAACCCAGAAGAAGCATATCTTTGAACTATAGACAAGAAACTCTGCATGTAGAATGCAAATCAGTATCACATCAAAGTCATAGTCTGAACATTAATGGCCAAAATGTACTAATTATCAGCCTGTTAAATAACCAACAGCAGCTGGAGCCTGGAGCAAGCATGCAATTAAATAGAATCTAATCAGGTTTTAAAGTTCAATTACACACAGCAAAGAAAGCCCTGACAAGTTAAAATGTACTCAATTGGAAGTGTTGAAATTTATGGAAACCTTCAGTGAGGATAAGAGGACTGCTACGAATTATACAACATAGAAACTTAACACACTATTAATATCAGATCAAATATAACTGAAGGGTGGAGGGAACGTTAACCAGAGATCATAGAATTACCCAGTAAGAAAAAATGCCGAAGAGATGCAACATCGAAAATAAGCAAACAAGAAACTAGTTAAAACAATAATAAAGAAAGAACCCGGATATGATTGAAGGAAAGTGAAAAGAAAAGAAGGGGGGAAACCTGGGCAATATTGATGATCAATTGGCGGAATCTGGGATGTAAACCAGCTTCTTTCTTGAGACGATTAGCAATGGGTTTGCAAGCGGTTTTCAGCGCAAGTGTTCCTAGCTTTACTACGGGTAGTATCATCTCATCTACCCGCTCACTCTAATTTTTAGTTTTCTCAATTCTGTTGCTGGTATTGGTCTCTTTTCTTTTCAGTTTTTGGGCTTTTGAAAGATCGATTTAAGCTTTGATTCAGTCATCAGAGAACAGACATAAAGTATTCGATGCTTTGATTCAAAGAGTGTTGGAATACATTTCCAGAAGAATCAAGATTTAAAGAGTGAGAACGTAGTCACTGTAGTGTGGGCGTATGGGCTTTTTGTGGACGGTCGATCCTTTCCGTCTTCTTTGAACCCATGATACTTGGTTGGTCATGGCTCAGCTCGATCTCAGTTCGATACAAAATTTTAGGAACGCTTTTTAAGTTTAGACTCAACTTTAAAAATAGTATTAAAATTTTATCAAGTTTGATTCGGATTAAAAATATTAGATTTGTGTCGGATTTAGTATACTTATATAAATCTTTTAGATTATTTTTTATATAAAAATAAATTTAAAATATATAATACATTAAATACACTAAAAATATGAATGTGTCTCGCTAAATTAAAAATTTATTAAAAATGTTTTGTACTTAAATAATAATAAGATAATTACAACTTAGAAAGTAAATGCCTCTAAAATAGTTACAAAATTAACAAAAAAAAAAGAATTATACAATATACAAATAATAACAAGGTAATAATGATATAATAGTGAAATGACTGTAAAATAGTAGTGAAACAACAACAAAACATCTAATTTGGGCTAGGCTCGGGGTAAAAAAATCTTACTCGGAGCATAACCCGTTTAGAAAACATGCTTTATTTTTTGTCCAAGCTCATTTTTCAAGCCTACATTTTAACCTAATCCCTCTCACTTTTCGAATGAACTTTCAAGCTTGGGTATGTGACTAGACTCATGATAAGTCTAAATTGGGACACTGTAAGAGATCTATTTTTGGTATAAATTCAAATATAGTCTCTAATATTTACTCATTTTCTCATTTTGATGTTAATTCTTTTTTATCACTTCAGCCCTCATTCTTTAAAAATTAGTCAAATTGCTTTTTTTAGATTAAAATTTTGATCATACCATTAAAATTATAATGGCATTGACATGATAACTCCTGTAATAGTCCATGAGTACTTCATAAAAAATTAAAAAAAATATATATTAAAGAATTTCACAACTTTAGAAAAGTTCATAATTTTTTTAAAAAAAAAATCTATGCTAAGAATGAAGTACTTGTAAATTATCATACAAGTTGTCACATTAGTGCCGTTAATATTGTAATAGTTTAATTAGTTTTTCCGTAAAAAAATAATTTAACTAAAATCTAATTAAGAGTCGAAGTGATAAAAAATAGTATCAAGACCAAAGTGAAAAAATAGATAAATATTAATGACTAAATTTATTATTATACCATCAATAAGTCCAACTATTATTTATTATATCTTTGTTTAGGGAAGTAGACCAGCAAAATTACTCTTGGCTTGTTTTTCAGCTTTTCCTTTTCTTTCTCTGTTATCATTGGTTTGTTAATTTACTACCAATGCATCAAATATAAATTCATATAACAATACATACTACAAGACACCAATCCATTTAATAGTAACCAATATATTTATTTATACAATAAACAGTTTACACACTGTTGCATTGGCTATAAAATCTGATGAAGGCTAGCTTATTAAAGTGTGGCTAGCAATGAGTAGTAGACCTTCGGTTTAACTGGAATTGGTAGAACAACGCCCTATCATTGCTGAATTGAAGACCATGAGTTTGCATCAATCCAGTTAAATGCTATTGGGCTCAGAAAAGCATCAGGAATGCCAAAGGAACTGACTAAAGCAAGTGCGTGTGGTCGAAGTTCACCGCAGACTTTCGTTATTTCGCTCCTTACAGCAGCAGCATTCTCCATTGATAGATATCCATATCGGAGAAACGAAGCATCTTCCACACAAATTAAGCCATACAATGATCTCACCATACCTAGGACATCCTGCAGAAGAACAAAATGAAGAATCTAGCTAATGCACAAAGTACTAGATTAGACTGAATATCAAGCAGATGCTCATATTAGGTTCACCTTCAATGAACTAGCAGCTAAAGTTGCTTCTGCCTCAGCAAAAGCTTGAAATATAGATCGATCTGTGAAAGCTCTGCCCAAGTCCTCTGCTATGTGATAACTCTGGTGTACAGAAGTGCTGTGAGAATTAGACTAAAAGGTGAAGAAAAAGAAAAAGCAATTTAAATAAACATAAAGTGCTTCTTTACCATATTGAAGGCATGCTCTTTACTTAGTCCCTTGGCTTGATAGTGTGAGATCTCAGCTGCGAAACGATTTAAAAGATCTCTCTCCCTTAAGCACAAGGCATCCATCTGATAAATGCCAATGGTCAGAGATAGCCACAAATTTTAATATGGAACATTAAGAATGGCACAGCTGATTATATTACCTGGAATTGACTGGAACGGAGAGCAGTGCTAGTAAGCTGTGATGGAATGACAGGGCAGGGCTTATTCATGTGCTCTAACCCCAGACCCTTGAAAGCCTTTTTTCTCTTCTTAGCTGCCACATATTCATTGAGTAGAGCCTTGCTTATCTGAGTTAACATGTTCAATCCATAAGTTTCATTGTTTCGACCATGGTTTGCAATAATTTCAATATTTATAAACTTGATGTGTATGATTTAGATGAATGGAATATGAAACGAAAAACAAATGTACCTGCTGCATCAAAATATAGTTGTCTCCCTCAAAAGTGGATTGAACATCAAATTCAGCTTTCCATTGACCGACATGATTCTCGGTCCTTAACCCTTGTCCTCCACAAGCTTCACGGCATTCCTGAAGCATTCAACAATTGAACCTCTGTAATGACACTTACTGTTAACATATCCAACTTAATTCATGATCATTTGTTGCTCACCTGAAGTATATGCAAGTTATTCCAAGTAAAAGTAGCTTTGAATGCACTTGAAAATATATGAATGGTTTTGTATGACTGCGGTGTCCTCTTCACGAAAAGCTTTTTCAAGTAATGTGATGCAAAACTCATAGCATAGCTGCAGCACAAAAGGGCAAAGAAATATATGTTGTTAGTAGCCAAATAAATAGCCCTGTCTTGATTATCTAAACTTCTAAACTAAAGCTACAATCAGAGATAGAAGAAAATAACATGATCAACCTGTGATACTCCCTTAGGACATTAAATGCTTAGCAAAATGCCCATAAAACATACATTTTCTCTATTATATGTGTAGAAACAGCAAGTAAAAGAAATTGTAGCATGACTAACCATGAAGTGCAAAACAAAAACTGATCTCCATAAGAGCTTCAGTAGAATACATATTGCATAAGATAAACAGCAGATATACTTACGTCTTCGCAAGGAGAGGCAAGAGTCGTCGTTGATAACTTGGATAATCAAGCAATAAGACCTCGGGTTCATTTGGTTTAAGAGAAAAAGCCCGTCTTGTTAGCGCATACCTTATGGCAATTGTTAAGCCAGCCTAAAACACAGAGAAATGACATGATATGAATGAGTCAATGACCTTATCATTGGGTATCAGTGGCCTGCCACTCCACACCCAGAAAGCCAAAATATGCAGTACTCATCTACCAATAAAAAAATTACTAAAGATACCTTGGATATATAAACGCTACTGGTTGCAATACTAACACGACCTATTGTCAGAGGGGCCAGGAATGCAGCAAATCTCTGAATCAAAGCAGCAACCATTTAAGAGCCACCAATACATTACTAAACAGGATCCTGTTGTGGTACAGTACACAACATTAGAAGCAGACACGAGTGTACCTGATCTGGGTCGTTAATTGAACTTAGGTATTTTCCATCAGCTGAAACATCAGCTACTGAATTTAACAAGTTCTCTCTGGGCACTCGAACATTGTCAAACCTGAAATTGCAAATGTAAACCTTTAAATTAGAATTTTCCAAGGAAACAAAAATATTCGAGTTCATACCACAGAAAAAGAAGTGTAGGTTTAGAATTACCAGATTCGACCATTATCAACACCGTTTAGACCAATTTTACGACCACAGTCAGCAATCCGAACGTTTGGACATAGATAACCATCAGCATTCCTGATTTGGGCAATAAATGCATGAACTCCTTGATTGCTTCCGTTGATATTTAGCTGTGAAAACACGATTGCATGTGTTGCATGCTATAGAGCAAAGCAACAGTAGAAGCATACGATGTCAGCATATAGGCAAAACTGGGGAAATGACAATAAAAACAGTTGAATAAAAATTTCATATGTGAAACAGAAGCTAAAAAGACGGAACAGGAAGAAATGGTATTTGGTTCTAAGAGAAGCATACATTGGCTGCCCCACCAATCCAAAACTTCTGAGCTGATTCACATGGAGTATTAATCACAAACTCCTGTGTATTTGAATCATATGTTGTTACTGTTTCAACTCCGCGAACCTAAAAGCAATATACCGGAATAAATCAGGGAAATGAAAGAGTAGAAGGTTCTATAAAGAATTCAGATTAAAGCTCGACTCAGACATACATTACTTCCATGCCCCAACTCAGACATGGCAAAGCAACCCTTGACGACGTGAGTTTCCGTGTCCCTCAGCCACTTGTCATGATGGTGTTTGGTACCAAAAACTTGGACGGCACCGCCCCTGGAAACATCAAATTGTACAGTTCGAAAGCTAATAAACCGAAATAACAAGCTTTGAAATAAACAGGAAAGGGATAGCATACCACAAGAAGAAGTGAACTGCGAGCATAATTCCCATGGAATGATCGAAGATACCAAAAACCTCAAAGCTAGCGAACTTCCTCAACTCAATCTCTTCACCTTGCTCCGTTAACCATCCTTTGAACGCCCCTCTGTCGAACAAGTGGTCGATGCGCTTCAACGTTATCTCTCTTTGCTGCTCCATGGGCTGGTTATAGTCAGGCGATACGAACACCTTCCCTCCCCTCACTCTGGGGTTGAACAACTTGCTCTGGCTCATCATCCCAAAAAGCCGGTCCCTTACCTCCAAGTGGTGCCCGTCGATTAGCCACCGCATCTCCTTGGTGTCAAATGCGTACTTTTCGGAAAGTTCCGGAGGAGTGTAGTTGAAACAGGCGTTTGAAGAAAGAGATGTTTGGACAGGCGAAGAAGGAGAGGATTGGAGGAGATGATCGGTTAGTATTTTGGTTCTTTCAAAAGCTCGATCCATTGGGCAAAATTCAACAACAAGAAGAAGAAGATGATGATGATGAAAGGAAGGATTCGAGCGTTTTAAAATGGGGGGTTTAACCTTTAATTGTTCATTTACGCGCGAACGACGGAGGTAGACAAAAATACCATATTTTGCATCTCTACATGAACTTATTTCATATACATGATTTTATTTAGTTCCCTAATGGGATTCAAACATAAACAAATTGAAATAAAAGGCTCCTTTTGTATCTTTCGCACACAATTTATTCCTAAAAGACAAACAACATATAGAATTGGAAATATCGAGGGATTTTCCTAAACTCAAAATTCTTTTACATTAATTTAATCTTTTAACTTACTAATATCATTAGAAGCATCATTGGAATTATAACAATAAAAAATGATTTCAAAATTTCAATATTATCATTAACATAGCCTTTATCGTTCTAAAATATTAATACAGACACAAGACTTTATTCTTATCCAGTCCTTCTCAATTTCGATATTGAGTAATTTGGTTCTTTTAAAAAATATGAGAGTAATAAAGACAATTAATCACGACAAATAAAGTCTGCCATTTTGGCACGTGTCTCTCTGCCGCTTCTTGGCACGAATTTTTAGGATCTTGATTCTTTCTATGTTTCTTTGTGTTATTGATTGCGATTCTTCTATTGTTAGTGATTCTATTTTCTGGTCTGGGTTTGTAAAAGGGGTTGTTTTCGCTGGGAGTAATGGAGAACGGGATTGCAGATCTGAATTTGGATGATGGGGAAGATGAGGCTCTCTCTCTGCCAGAAGAAGTTGGAGTACAGCTGTCTGCATATGAGTTTTGTTTGATGGGCTGTTTCCTCACTGCTAGTGTGGTCCATTTTCCAGTAATGAGAAATACTTTGGCAAACATTTGGCGTCCACTTGAAGGGGTACAAATATCAGATCTGGGGGAAAGGCGGTTCCTTTTCAAATTCTTCAATGAGGTTGATATTTCACAGGTAATCACTGGTGCTCATTGGACTTTTAATAATCATCTTCTGATTTTTCATCGGATTCAAGAGAATGAAGATCCGATGAATATTCCTTTGGTGCATGTAGACTGGTGGGTTCAGATTCATGATTTGCCTCCAGGTTTTTTTAGAGATGCAATGGCAGTCCAGTTTGGAAATTTTATTGGAAAAATGTTAGAACATGACTCTAAGCAAATCCTTAATGGGTATAGGAATTTTATGCGTATTCGGGTGCAGATTGATGTGCCAGTTCCTTCAAAGCGTAGGAAAAAAATCATGCTTGCTGAATCTAAGTTCTCGTATGTTAATTTTAAGTATGAGAAGTTAACATTGTTTTGTTTCTTATGTGGCTGTCTGGGACATGGGGAGAGTTTTTGCCCGTTAAGATTGCGTATTGGTGCATAGGAGGTTGAGTTTGGGTAGGATCTGACATTGAGGGCGCCGATGAGAAGAGTTTATACGAGTAACAGCATCTGGCTGAGGGATGAGGGCGACAATGATAGTTTTGAAAAGGGTCGACTGGGTAAACAGTTTAGCCAAAATTCAAGTCAGAACCAAGGACGGGATTTGTGGGGAAGTTTCAATAAAATTCTTGGGATAAATATGGAAGGTTCCAAACCCAGCGTTGGTGAGCACGAAGTTTTACAAAATGATATAAGGAGGAATGGATTTTTGGATGGGAAGGAGCTGTCAAATATGGAGTGTGATTTGGAAGATGATCCATTAAGTAATGGGGAAAGTTATAAAAGACAGCGATCTGATTCTTTGCTTTCTAAAGTTTCTAATAGACAGGATTCGTTAGAGAGACGTGCCGGGATTCTCACTCATAATCAACAAGTATCGGTGGCTGCCAGAGAGCATGCCGACCAGACGCCATGAAAATATATTGTTGGAATGTTCGTGGATTGGGGAGTTCATGAGCAGTTAGAAGACTTCAGCATATGCTGAAAATTTATCATCCCCAAGTTGTCTTCTTCATGGAGATAAAGTTAAATGTTAGTAGGATGGAAAAAGTTAGAAGACGCTGTAGTTTCCTCAATGGTATTGATGTGCCGGTTGAAGGTTCTCGAGGAGGATTAAGCTTAGGATGGAATGGGGGACAGTTAGTTAATTTGAAGAGTTTCTCAACAAACCATATTGATGTAGAAATTCAAGAAGAGGAAGACAAACCTTGTTGGAGGTTCACGGGTTTCTATGGGGCTCTTGAGGTTAGAAATAAAGTGGGGACGTGGAATTTGCTTCGATGATTGGGAAGGAACAATTCGCTACCTTGGTTGGTTGGGGGGATTTTAATGATATTCTCTTTGCACATGAAAAGAGAGGTGGTCTCCCAAGAGAAGAAGTTAGAATGGAGGCATTTCGTAAAACATTGGAAGACTGTTTTTTGGAGGATATTGGATTTTCAGGGCCTTGGTTCACTTGGGAAAGAGGACGCATCTTGGATCGAAACATTAGGGAGAAAATTGACAGAAGAGTCGCGACAGATAGTTGGATACAAACTTTCCCAAATTTTTCTCTGAGACATCTCCCTCATTCTTTTTCTGACCATTGCCCTTTGCTTATTAATACAGATTTGAGTGGGAGGAGGAACAAATCTACTAGGTTTCGATTTGAATCTTGGTGGGTTCTTGAGGAGACGTGTAAGAATGAAGTAAGGAAGCTGTGGGAGGAAAGCTCTGATTCCTACCTTAATCGCATGCAAAGTCTTGCAAAGGGGTTAACAGATTGGGCAAAAAAAATTCAGTCCAAATGAAAAGGAGAGGTGAAGAGATTAAACAGAAAACTAGAAGAATTAAATGGGGAGACGAGATCAGAAGAGGTGTTAATGGAGATTATGGAGGTAAAACTTCATTTGAATATAGAAATTGATAAGGAGGGGAGATATTGGGAACAACACGCAAAGGCAAATTGGTTACAATTAGGAGATAAGAACACTTCGTATTTTCACAAGTGCGCATCGTAGAGACGGCGTAATAATCGCATTACGGGTTTACAGAGAACTGATGGATCTCTTGCGACAAGTGAAAGGGAGATTGAAGAGGTTACTCGAATGTATTTTTCTGATTTATTTGATTCTAGAGATGTTGGAAATGTCGCACATTTTATCAAGCATAAAATCATGTATAACAGATAGTATGAATTTAAGTCTGACTGCTCCATACACAGAGTCTGAAATAGTCGAAGTACTGAAAGAAATGGGCCCTACAAAAGCTTCGCGGTTTGACGGCTTACCGATAATCTTTTATCAGAAATTTTGGCATATTGTGGGAAGGGACACTTGTGATTTCTACTTGGAGGTGTTGAATCATGGACGCTCGATTGAGGAAATAAATAAAACTTTGTTGGTATTGATTCCGAAAACTGCAAATCCTATTAATCTTAAGAATTTTCGTCCTATCAGCATGTGTACAGTGATTTATAAGATTATTGCAAAGGCAGTTGCTAATAGATTACAAAAGGTGCTGAATGGTTGCATTGATGACGCTCAGAGTGCGTTTGTTCCAGGGAGACTCATTATTGATAATGTGTTACTGGCATATGAGGTTCTCCATTTGATAAAGAATAAGAGGTCAGGGCGGAAAGGTTCTATGGCATTAAAATTAGACATGAGCAAAGCCTATGATAGAGTAGAGTGGTCTTTTGTCAAAGATGTAATGTCTAATATGGGTTTTGTAGATGGTTTTATTGAATTCATAATACGATGCCTTAATTCGGTAAAATTCTCTATTTTTATTAATGGGGAAGAAGGTTTGAGTTTCAGAGGAACACGAGGTCTGCGTTAAGGGGATCCGCTCAGTCCTTACTTATTCTTGTTTTGTGGAGAAGGTCTGTCAGCGTTAATGAGGTTGGCTTGTCAAGAGGGGAAAATACGAGGAGCAAAGGTTTGCAGAGCTGCTCCTTCTATCACTCATCTTATGTTTACAGATGATTGCATTCTGTTTGGGGAAGTCTCGAATGGGGGGATAATTGTGCTAAAGGACATTCTGAAGGAATATGAGGTATGCTCAGGACAGTGTGTTAATTTTGAAAAGTCAACGGTTTTTTTCAGTTCAAATGTTCAAGAGCAAGATCGGAACTTAGTGTTTCAGACCCTTGGTATTAGATGTTCAAATGATCCGGAGAGATATTTGGCTCTCTCAAATTTAGTAGGAAAGAAGAAGAAAAAGGGCTTTCCAAGTTCTAAAAGATAGGCTAAAATAGAGAATTAACAGCTGGAGCATTAGGTACATCTCACAAGGAGGTAAGGAGGTTTTCATAAAAGCTATTTTGCAAGCTATCCCTACATACACTATGGTTTGTTTTCTTCGGCCTAAGACCTTGTGTTCAGAATCGAAAAATATAATGAATTCATTTTGGTGGAACAAAAGTAATGGAAAACGAGGCATGTATTGGTGTGGTTGGAAATCGTTAAGTGCGCCTAAGGAAGAAGGCGGAATGGGATTTCGCGATATGAATTCTTTTAATACTGCTTTGTTGGCCAAACAGGGTTGGCGCTTGTTAAGAAATCCAGATTCGTTATTAGCACGTAGGTTGAAGGCCAGATAATTTAAAGAATCCGATTTTCTAAAGTCAATACTGGGTAATTTACCTTCTTTTACCTGGAAAAGCTTATGGTCGACCAAAGGATTTCTGATGAAAGGTCTGGGATGGAGGATTGGTAATGGATAGCGAGTATCTATTTGGGAAGACAGATGGGTCCCTGGAAATGAAGTGCTAAGGAGTTAGATTCTACCAAATAATCCAGATCTAGTAACAGTTGCAAATTTAATTAAACCCACCACAAGGAAATGGAAGGCAGAATTGATTCTTAATACCTTTACGGAGAGAGACGCTGGAAGGATCCTATGTATTCCGCTGTCTAGTAGCTCATATGAAGATTTCATTGTCTGGAATTGAGAGCCAACTGGGGAGTTTTCGGTTCGAAGTGGACATAAAATGCTTACACATGATGGATAGACTCAAACACATGACAGATTTCAACAATTTTACAAGCGACTTTAGAATCTAGATCTACCATCAAAAATAAAAATCACAGCCTAGAGATGCTCACATAACTATTTGCCTAATTACAGTAATTTACATTTCAAAAGAATAATGGGGTCTGCCAATTGTAGGACGTGCCAAACAGAAGCTGAAACAAAGGAGTATTTATTTCGAGATTGCCCTATTGCAAAAGAAACATGGGAAAAATTAGATATTTTCTGGCCAGGGGTAGAAGAAAATATGGAGTTTATTGAAGTTTTAAAAAGTTTTTTTTTTTGTAGTTAACTCCATGAGAATCTGTCGGACTTTTGTGTGTGCATTGTGGGAGATCTGGACAGCCAGAAACAAACTTATTCATGAGGGCGAATGGAAAACATGGGGTCAAATAGTTGATTTCGTGATTAACTACTTGAAGGAACTCGATGGGATGAAGGAAATTTTTCCTGAAAGAAGGCTACACATGAACAGATGGATAGCTCCGTTCGGAATGCGATTGAGGATCAATTTTGATGCGGCGTTCAATAAACAAAGAAATGAATCATGCACGGGATTAGTAGTAAGAAACAAAGAAGTAGATGTAATATGTTCAAAAGTCATTATAAACAAAAATATACTGACCGCTTTTGCTGCTGAGGCTTTGGCGTGTTATCAGGCACTTCAACTGGGTTACCAACTTGGCCTTCAGGATGTGGAAGTCGAAGGGGATGCTAGGACCGTGATTCGGAAACTGCAGGCAAAGAAAAAAGATAGATCTGAGTTAGCGACGTATATTGTAGATTCAAAGAAGATGACTATGCACTTTAGATATTGTGGTTTTCGCTTTCTACACAGGGAAGCTAATGAGGTCACGCACATCATAGCGGCTGGAGGCTTTAGAAGAGGAGAAAATACTTATCTTTGGCAAGGAGTCCCGTCTGTTGTTGCAACAGTGGTGATGGCTGAACGTGGGTGGACGGAAATGCAAAGGAGACAAGGTTCTGGTGTTGCTGAAGGGGAAGAAAGCAGGAGGAGAGGGTGTTTTGATGGTGTAATTTGAACACGAAGGGGAGGGTTTCTGATGATGAATTTTGAATAGGAAGGAAGTGCTCAGGTGGATCTGAAAGGTTCTCTGTGAAATTGTTGGAAATGATGGAAAGAAATTAATGCGATCTGACCTTACCATCTGATTTTGCGTTTTTCAAAGATGGGATTTCATCGTGGATACAGTTGGAACGCAGGTTCCTTAAAGCACGCCCGTCGGTTAGAGTGCTGGATAAATGGGTTCTTGGGCTGGACTTTAGTTTTTCTGTTTGCTTATTTCTCTTTTATTTTTTGGTTAATTTGTTTTGGGCTTTAATTTCTTCTTTTTTGAACTTTATTTTTGGCCTAAGGAAATAATATTCTAGCAATTTTATATATATATATAAAAAAATCACGACAAATAATACTTTTTATTCATTATACATAATTTTAATCTATAATAAATTAAGCTTTTAATATTTACATATTTTATCAATTTAACTTTAGCTTAAAATATATATATAAATAGATAGAATGCGTAACTTTATTATTATACCAATAAAAATTATGTAAAATTGATGACAAACATTATTGTTGTAATTAATTATTCTTATTGCTCACTTTTTTCCAAAATTAAGTTGCTCTTAGAGGAAATATCAAAATTAAAAGCTTATGGGCATACCCCCACCACATCCAGAAGCAGGTGTTGATAGGATAATTTGGGGAGGTTCAACGACGAGTTCTTTTACTGTTAAAAATACCTATAGGAAAATTAAGGATCAATCCTGAAAATTGAAGGAAGATGCATGGAAGATCCCTTAGAAGTTCAAAGGTCCCCAAAGGATAAGGTTTTTCAGTTGGCTGGTACTCAAACAAAGATTGCTCACTAATGTAGAAAGAGTTCGTCGGGGTTTGAGGCATAGTTTGGCTTGTGGAGTTTGTGCACATATCTCTGAAGATTTGCTACATGTCTTAAGAGATTGTCCGACAGCGAGAGATATTTGGAATCTCTTGATTCCCATTGATCGACTTAACAAGTTTTACTCTAGTAACATACATGAGTGGATAATAGCCAATTTGTATAATTAGTATGATTTTTGCTTTGGGGAGGTTGATTGGGGATGTCTTTTCGGGATTATCATTTGATGTATTTGGAAGAATCATAACCTCTTTATCTTTTAGGATGCGTCATGGAGTAGTTTTGATATTATCAGAGCTTCGTATAGTTGGACCAAACATGTTTTGAAGACTGATCAGAGTCATTTGAATACAAGGAGGAAGATGACCTTGTGCTTTGCCAGGAGGTTGGGTTTTTTTAAATACAGATGGTTCCGTTAGGCTTGAGGATGATTCTGCAGCAACAGGAGGGGTTGTGAGAAATCGAAATGGGGAGTGGATCATTGGTTATAACATATTTTTGGGAAGCTGTTCAATGTTTGAGGCTGAATTGTGGGGTATATTGGATGGTTTAAATACCCTAATTGATCGTGGTTTGGATAATGTGATGGTTCAGACGGATAGTCTTGAAGTGATGATGGCCATTTGGGAGAGTTCTACAGGAGGGTCCAATACGGCTCTGATTAGGAGTATTCTTCAGATACTATCTCAGATTTCTCACTGGAATATTTATTGTATACTAGAAAAGAGAACCACGAAGCTGATAGACTTGCTAAGATGGCTCACTCGGGAAGTTAAGGTTTGCGAATGTTTGGAAGACCCTTGTTTGGGGAGTTAAGCCAGTTGGCGTAATTTATTTCTTATATTTTTCTATTTTCCACCAAAAAAAATTAAAAGATATTAAAGATGTCCTTTTTTCCAAAAAAAAAAAATTTAAAATAATGAAAATAATCCTAACGTACATTAATAAGGTATTATTAACTCTGTCCTTAATTTAAGTTTCAGTGTACATTTTTTTTTTTTACTTAAAATGTGATATTTTCATTAATTAACATTGTAAAAATAATAAGGTTTTTTAAAGCTTCAGGAATTATTCGTAACCCAGTAAACAGGTAACGACCCTGCTCGATAGCTCTTGGCAATCCAATCAGCAACAACGTTAGACAAGGAACACAAAGAAAAACAATTGCTGAGTTTTGCACCGCCTGATGAATGCCAATTTCCAAAGCTTTTGATTTTCATTGGTTGCAAAATTAATTCCTAAGAGACATGATCAGGTGGCGACCAATGACAAATCTATCCCGGTTCCATTTCTTGCTCAATTTAGTTTCCAATAGAACCCATAAGCGTCCATTCTTGGAAAGAAAGTTTGTGGTTACGTTGATTAGTACGTAGTTCGGCAGAATTTATGTTTTTCAGCGCTGCCTTGGAAAAAATCTGTCATATGATCAAAGCTTTGCCAAATTTTTGTCCTTGTGAAATGTGAGTATTGTTTATTTGTTTGTTATTTAGCCAGTAATTTATTCCAAAATGTTAGCATGTCTCCAGCAAAATTGTCTTTTAGCATCAATTGTCATGTACCATGTTTTTGCAAGTTTGAACAAAAGGCATGCCTGTATGGATTTTCTTTAGCATCAATTGTCTCCGCCCAGATCAGACGTGGTTCTTTGGTGTTTTTTATATGAAATTATGAAATTTTGGAGGAATGTATCCAAAGGTGAAAAAGAACAATTATTATAAATAAATTAAAACATGAGAAGCTCATAAGTCATAATATGATAAATTTTTAAGAAGGAAGCAAGAGAGATTGCAATCAATAATAATTAGTGGTATCGAGTTTACCTTTACTGCTTATTATATATTTGTTTACCATTTATACAAATAAAAACAAACCGATCATACACGATCCCTAGAGTTGGGACTACAACCCTTCCTATGGCCAAGCTCTAAGACAAGCTTGGATGTTTGTTGAAGCACACCCGACAACCATGTAGCACCTACTGCAACATAATCAGTATTCTTGATCCTCTTTGCCACGTCTTTTGCTGCTTCCTCAGCTGCATAAATGGCCTGATCAGCAGCACACACTGCTAACCTGGTTTTGTCCATTACCACTCTACTGTTTTCTGTTAATTTGAGCTTATGATTCAGTTCATCTCTTGCCTGGTTCAATTTCTCAACCCCTTCTAAAGCTATCGCCTCAACTGCAGCTCGCAATCCCGGTATGTTTCCTCCTGTCTTGTTGTTCTGCACATCGTGCTTGCTTTTCTAAATGTAGCAGTGTCCAGTGCAACTAAATACAGTTAAATGCTCATTCACATACATGTTTGAAATAAGGAAAAAGGAAATTACCTCAGTAACAATAGGAATTGTTCTATATGAGACTGGAGGATCTGCAGCATCCTTCTTTGGCAGAATTCGAATTGGTTGGCCTGCAAAATTAGCATTCTGCAAACCAGGTTCTTACATTACACATCAAATACAAACAAAGGAAAAATTAAAAAATTTCAAACATCTTACATTAAGGAGAAGAGCTGTTTGATAAGCATATGGCTGCCTAAAGGTTACCAGAGCTGACAGTGATCGGTCTCTATTCGCACTGCTTTCAAACAACCAAATAAAAAAGAAGAAGATAGGAAGCAATTAATTAAGCTATAGAAGTTTGAATAAATTACCCCAAAAGCTTGATTTTCTCGACATGGCCACAGTTAGAGAAATATGCATTGAGGTCTCCAAGGGTGACTGTAGGAGACAGGTTGAGAACCACTACAGTCAAATCAGGATTAGCCATTTTGGTTTCAGTTTCTGGCTACGCTTGTGGTGATCATGTTTACTATCTCTTTCTTTCTGGCCTAAAAGGTTAGAATCCAGTTCCGGTTCCAGGGAGCCGATAAAAATGAATAACTAATTTACTAGTGGGAGAATAAAGGTTGGTTGATAAACACGAATTTATTCTCCTCTCATAAAGCTTAAAAGCTAGGTTTTCACTATATATGTATTTCTCAACTGTAAGATAAATATTAATAAGATTGTATTGTCGAAACCGTCCCCTTTTTTGAAAAGGGCATGAATCGAACTTGGGTTTTGAAAATGAGTAAAACAGGAGTCGCCACCGATCTTTTACTAGGTGTGATCGGATCACCTTGTTTTAATAAAACATTTGATTTACTAAAACGGTGTTTTTAGGTCTATGAATATTTGAGAAAATAGGTTCGGGAGTCGGTTACGTGCGAGGAAGGATTAGCACCCTCGCAACGCCCAAAAATCGGTACCAAATTGATTAATCAATGTCCTAAGGTCGAAAAGTTTGAAATGATTTTTGAAATTTTGCTCTTTTTATTGTTTTTAAACAACCCGATTGAATATTGAGTTTCCCTTGTTTCAAAGGAATAGAGTCCCGCATCCAGCACGATTGGATACGATAATCTAAGTCCCCGAATTCAAGATCATCTCGAAAAATATCTCCAAGCACATGTTTTTAGAATTTTGGAAAGAGTATTTGCTCATTTGGTCATAAAAAAAAACACACCCAGCACGATTGGGTACGATCTTTTCGAATTTCCAAACGCACAAATATCGCCTTATTTGAAAATAGAAACAAAATTTGAAAGGTTATTCACTTGTTCGGTCAAACAAAAAGTCGCACCCAGCACGATTGGGCACAAATTTTCGACTTCCCAAATTCATGAATACTACCTTTGTGAAACCCCTTTTATGAACTTTTTTTTTAAAAAAAAATGAGAAAAACGTTGAAATGCGTTTCAAAGTCACCTATCTACATGAAATGGTACAAGCAAGAATAAACAGAATATAGTGGAGTGCACAATAACGAAGACAAAATTAAGAAAATAAAGTAAAATAATGATAACAAAGAAATTTGAAGCAAAAAATGATGTTAATAATATAATAATAGTAGTAATAATAATAATAATAGTAATAATAAAAATACTAAATATGTACAATATGATAATAATAATAATGATAAATGATAATAATAATAGTAATAATAACAGAAAATACGTACAATACAATAATAATATAATAATAATGTAATAATAGTAATAATAATAATAATAATAATAATAAATATAATAATAATAATATAATGATAATGTAATAATGGTAATAATAATTTTTTTTAAAACTTTTATATTATGATTTATTAATTATATATTTTTTAATCAATGTTTATGTCCTTCTTTTAATTCACCTTTTTAGTGCCCCATAGTGATTTTATTATTTTTAATATTTTCACATTAAGAATATTTATAATTTTTAAATTTTATAATTAAGCCATTAATAATTTTTATTTTCACCCTTCAAATTTTAGTCTCAATGCTTAAGGTGTTTTTAAAAAAAGATTTTCACATTAATGTTATTTACAATTTTTAAATTTTATAGTTAAGATTATTTACAATTTTTAATATTTTCAAATTCTTAATGCTTTACACACTTTTAATTTTAAAAATTAGGTAGGATCCACCATTAATTATTTTACAAAGTCAAATTAAAAAAAATGCTTTCATTATTTTTTAATTTTATTTATTTTAATAAGCATTTTAGTTATTTTTTTATACAAATACTTTATATAAAATCTGTCGAAACCATCCGTTTGGAAAGGCGGGAATCGACTTTTGGGTTTTGAAAACGAAAATAAAAAGGGGAGTCGCCACCGATCTTTATTTGGTGTGATCAGATTACCTTTGTTTTAATAAAACGTTTTGATTTACTAAAACAGTGTTTTTGGTCTACGAAATTTGAGAAAACGGGTTCAGGAATCGGTTACGTGCGAGGAAGGGTTAGCACCCTCGTCACGCCCAAAATTGGTACCAAATTGGTTAATTAATGTCCTTATGTTGAAAGTTGGAAATTGTAAAAAGATTTTTTAAAAATTATGACCCCTTTAAAAGTATTTGAATTTTCTCGAATCGAATCAAGATTTTCTCGTTTCGTAGGAGTAAAGATCACATCCAATACTTTAGGACACGATAATTTAAATCCTCAAATCCAAGATCATCTTATAATTTTTTTGAATCGAATACTAAAATTTTCTCGTTCCGAAGGAATAAAAGATCGCATCCAATACTTTAGGACACGGTAATTTAAATCCTCGAATCCAAGATCATCTTATAAATTTTTTAAAATTGAATGTCAAAACTTTCCCGTTTCGAAGGAATAAAGATCACATCCAATACTTTCGGACACGATAATTTAAATCCTCGAACCCAATATGAATATTGCATCATTTTGAAAACTTTTATTTTGGGATGAAATTTATAAAGAATTAGGTTATGTTTTAAAGAAACATTATTCAAAACGTGGATGGGATTATGCGACGGAAAAACGACAATGTAGCACGAATTTGGCATAATACATGTAATGCATAACATCGGAATCGTTAATCTATAGCATTAATGTACAAGAATAATAATAGTAATGATGGAACGATAATATAAACAATAGTAATCGATGATAATGTCAATAATATGGAAATACGAACAAACAAACTATAATACATGCAAGAACGATCATCACATATTTTACACTATTTAAACATAAACATTAATAGTAAAAAAAAAATGGATTAAACAACTTTAAAAGAGATAGCGCATGAAGCAATTTAAAATAATTAACAAAATAATTTTAGTAAAGAATGCGTAATAAAATAATATATGAGATAATTTTAAAATGATGCCAAGAAAGAATAAAAATAAAAATAACAATTTGTAGGTTAATAAAGATAATATACAAAAACTCAAGACAAATAATAATAATAATAATAATAATAATAATAATAATAATAATAATAATAATAATAATAATAATAATAATAATAATAATATAACATAGCATATAATGAGTGGATAAACGTAAATAAACAAATATAATAATAAAATATGAGATATAAATAGGATAATGAAACAACTAATAAGTAACTAAACGAATAAATAAATAATTTTAACCAAACCACTTAATCGTTACTCAAAGCAAATTTAAGGGATAAATTAAGATAAAGATAAAAATAAAGGGTCAGTTTGAAAAAGACAAGTAAACGGAGGGACTGAATGAGGCAATATTCCCCGGCCTCTGAAACGCTCCGTCTTGGTAGGGACTAAATCGAAACGAAACAGAAATAATGGGGTGAGATCATCAAAGAATAAAAAGAATGCGAACGGGGTTCAATCAAGAAGCATCGAAAAGGGAGGGACCAAATGCGCGATTATCCCTTTCCAGGGATATGCGCAGATCCCCCTAGCGAAACGACGTCGTTTCTCTAGGTATATAATGACCCAAATTATCTGAAAAAACACATTCTGAAACCCTAAAATTTTCTTTCAAAACGCAGCAGCCACACAGCCCACCCCTTTCCTCTCTTTCTCTCTACTCTGTTAGGGTCTCCGAACGCCGCACCGCCACTAGATTTGGCCACCAACTAGGTGCACGAATGACCCATGAGGAAAGTAGGCCTTCGACCCCCCTTTTAAGCCGAACATCGGCGACGGAAGGAGAGCGCTCCGGCACCACGACCGTGGGGACTCCGGTAAGTTTCTTTTTTCTTTGTTTTTTTTGTTATTGTTTGTAAAAAGGTTTTTAGAATAATAAAAGCAAAGCTAAAAATAAATTAAAGTGACAGTAAATAACAATAAGAGCAAAAAACGAAATCAACCTTAAGTTTTTTGATCCTTTTGAATTCTCAGAATCCAAAAAAAAGCCCTTTACAAAATGTTTCACTTCGGTTTTTATAACTGATTATACAGATGCCATTTTTAATTTGTTTTAGCCTCGTTCTCTGTTGTCTTTTGTTGTTTTGTTCTTCTTTGCAGGGCGTGGGCGAGGCGCTGGTGGAGGAGTCAGACTGCGGGCATGGTGCGCTGAGGAGGTAGGAGCGTGCGGGCGACAAACGAGGCATGGGGAAGGGCGTGCGTGGGAGGTCAAAACGATGCAAGGACGCGTGCAGGGGACGCGGTGGCAGAAGAAGGGTCGGGGGCGCACCTAGGGTTTCTGTTTGGCTGAGTCTTGTTGGGTTTGGTATTGGGCTTTGTAATTGGGCTTTGCGGGTTTTGGGTTAGACAGGTTTTGGGTTTGTAAAAGGGACATTTGGACTATTAAGTTTTATTTTTATTTTTTATTTGGGTTGGTTTTAATATTGGGCCGGGCAAATTATGGGTGTTACAGCTGCCCCTCTTTGCTCATTGTCGTGAGACGAGGATAGAGTAAAGACTTTAAATGACCCAAATTTGCCCGATCTTGTCGAGCCTTGATTCGTTTGGGTACTCTTCTTTGTCATGTAGCTTCAAGCTCCATTGTGACCTATTACTTCGCTCTATTCCACTGCTACTTCCAAGAGATAGGGCCTGTAGCCTCAATCCGCTTTATTGTTTCATCATTTTTTGCGATCTTTGGCCTATTCCACTGCTGTTCGATGGCAATAGGATAATATTCAACCCGTTCCACCGCTATTCGATGGCAACATGATGATTTTCAACCTGTTCCACCGCTGTTCAGTGGCAACAGGACAATCTTTAACCCGTTCCACCGCTATTCAGTGGCAACAGGACAAACTTTATCCCGTTCCACCGCTGTTCAGTGGCAACAGGACAAACTTTAACCCATTCCACCGCTGTTCAGTGGCAATAGAACAATCTTCAACCCGTTCCACCGCTGTTTAGTGGCAACAGGACAATCTTCAACCTCTTCCTTCAGGAAGTCCTCAGTCTTCAGTCTGCTCCACTATCATCTCTAGGGAACAAGATCTGAACTTTTTGGTTTGTTTCCTTACTATCTCTAGGAAGACTTCAATCTTCAATCTGCTCCACTATCATCTCTAGGGAACAAGATCTGAACTTGCTACACTATTCTTTGAGGAACCTGTCCTGTAGAATGTGTTTATGCTTAAATAAATGATGAGGATGCTATGATCGGAATGACTCAAATGCCCCTAATTACATGCGCTGTGGATGACATTTACGTAAATGCAGAATGTCATGAGAATGATGATTTTTCACAATGATTTAAGATGCAATGACCGTTAATAAATCGAATGCTCCTAACTATTTGTATGAATGCTGAATGATTCTTTCGTGACATGTCACCCTGCCTTCTTATTCGACTGGTATCTTTGGGGGTTACCATTTCGGGCCTCAATTCCCCCCATGAACATGGTTAGTTCTGAATATTGATCTCACTTCAGGTTCTTGTAATAATTAGAAGTTTTTAGAGTAGTATGCGAAACTCTCTTAATTTGAATATTAATGGTCCATTAATCGTCATTTCAATGAAAAGTGCTTGAAAAATATCATCACAAGAGATATTGAGAGTAAGGCTCAAAATGAATAGACTGACCAAAAGATAAGATTTTGACAAGGTAAATTTTGCTAAAACATGTTATGAAGAAAATAAGAATAAGTGTCCAGATATCACAGCATGAGTTTTTCTGTACAAAACTTCTTGAGGATCCCCTTTTGTACTTGAGAGGTGTCTGGCAGAATAAGAAGACTTCCTGTATGCCCCAAATCGTGATGTCTCTCCTTCTTGTTAATTCGGGTTACAGCGAGGCTACTACATGCCCCCTCCAATCAATGATTTGAATCGCCTATTCTTGGGTTTTCAATTCAAAACCTCTTGGGTCACAAAGTGCCTTTTGCGGGTTTCACTTTGGCCTCTCCAGTTTTTTTTTAGGCGAAGTATTTCTTGACTGAATCTGAATTCACAGGATTCGGTAAACTTTTACCATCCATCTCTGTCAAGATTAGAGCTCTATCGGAGAAGGCCTTCTTTACTACATAAGGTCCTTACCAATTTGGCATCCATTTTCCTCTGAAGTCTTTTTGTATGGGAAGGATCTTTTTCAGGACAAGGTCTCCTTCATAGAATTCTCTAGGGTGAACTTTTTTGTTATAAGCCTGTACCATTCGCTTTTGATACATTTGTCCATGACGAAGGGCTTTTAGCCTCTTTTCCTCAATTAGGTTCAGCTGGTCATACCGGGATTGAGTCCATTCTACTTCATCCAACTTTAGTTCCGACAAGACCCGAAGGGAAGGGATCTCAACTTCGATCGGGAGTACTGCCTCCATTCCATAAACTAAAGAGAAAGGAGTTGCCCCGGTAGAGGTTCTGAGTGATGTTCGATAAGCGTAAAGGGCGAACGGTAGCTTCTCATGCCAATATTTGTAAGTCTTAGTCATCTTTCCCATGATCTTCTTGATATTCTTGTTACCTGCCTCGACTGCACCATTCATCTTTGGACGATACGGTGACGAGTTGTGATGTTTGATCTTGAATTGGCTGCAGACCTCCGCTATCGTGCTATTGTTCAAGTTTAGTGCATTGTCAGATATGATCCTTTCAGGCATCCCATATCGACATATGATCTCTTTCTTTAAGAACTTGCTGACCGCTGATTTCGTGACATTTGCATACGAAGTGGCCTCTACCCATTTGGTGAAATAGTCGATTACCACAAAGATAAATCGGTGCCCGTTCGAAGCTTTTGGTGAGATCGGCCCGATGACATCCATCCCCCATATAGAGAAAGGCCATGGGGAGGTCATGACATGGAGATGTGAAGGAGGCACGTGAATTTTATCTCCATAGATTTGACATTTGTAGCCTTTCTTGGCATAGCTGGTGCAATCTCCTTCCATAGTAGACCAATAATACCCGAACCTCATGATTTGTCTTGCCATTGTAAAACCATTAGCATGCGTCCCACAGACACCTTCATGAACTTCTTCGAGGATTTTTTTGGCTTCAACTGCATCCACACATCTTAGCAGTACCTGATCCTTCCTTCTCTTGTATAAGACTTCTCCATCCAAGACATAATCGTTGGCCAGTCTTCTCAATATCCTCTTATCATTCTCAGTTGCTTGGTCGGGGTATTCACGATTCTTCACGTATTGTAATATATCGTGATACCATGGGTGACTTTTTTTTCTTCTTCTTCGCCGATGTTGCAGTAATGTGCTGGAGCCTCATAAATACTCATTTGGATAGGCTTCACTTCTTCTTCTTTGTTCACTTTGATCATAGAAGCTAAGGTAGCTAAGGCGTCGGCCATCTGGTTCTCTTCTCGTGGGAGGTAGCAGAAAGTGACGTTGTCAAACTCCTTGATTAATTCCAAGACTAGCCTTCGATAACTGATTAACTTGGGATCTCTCGTTTCCCATTCACCTTTCAGTTGATAGATTACTAGCGCAGAATCGTCGTATATCTCCAATGTTTTAATTTTTCGTTCAATGGCTGCACGGATTCCTAAGATACACGCTTCGTATTCGACCATGTTGTTCGTGCAATCAAAATCCAATTTGCTAGTAAAAGGATGGTGATCTTCGTTGGGAGACACTAGGACTGCCCCAATTCCATTCCCTACTGTATTTGAAGCTCCATCGAAGTTTAGTTTCCAAGGATGATCCTACTTTCGGACCTCTTCTTCAGTGATTGCCACATACATTATGTCTTCATTTGGGAAATCGAAGTCCAATGGCTCGTAATCTTCTAACGCTCTGCTGGCTAGAAAGCCTGCTATTGCACTCCCTTTTATAGCCTTCTGGTTTACATAGACTATATCGAACTTAGAAAGTAGAATTTGCCACCGGGGCATTCTTTCATTTAGTGCAGTTGACTCCATCATGAACTTGAGAGGATCTAGTTTGGAGATAAGCCAAGTGGTGTGATATAGCATGTACTGTCTCAATCTCCAGGTCGTCTAAACCAGAGCGCAACACAACTTCTCGATTGGCGAATATCTTGTCTCGCATTCCGTAAACTTTTTACTGAGATAGTATATCGCTCTTTCCTTTCTTCCTGACTCATCATGTTGGCCTAGTACGCATCCCATAGAATTTTCAAATACTGACAAATACAATATCAGTGGCTTATTTGGGCAAGGTGGTACAGTATCGGGGCTTTAGACAAGTAATGCTTGACCTTATCAAAAGCTTTCTGGCACTCCTCATTCCATACACCTGAGTTGTGTTTCCTAAGAAGACGGAATATGGGGCCACACTTCTCTGTTAGTTACGCGATGAACCGGGCGATTTAGTTTAATCTTCCTAGGAAACTTCGAACCTCCTTTTGGGTATGTGGTGGAGACAACTCTTGGATAGCTTTCACCTTATCTGGGTCAGCCTCAATTCCTTTTTCACTGATTACAAATCCTAACAATTTTCCCGACCTAGCCCCGAAGGTACATTTTGCGGGATTGAGTTTCAGCTGGAATTTTCTTAATCTTAGGAACAGTTTCCTCAAGACTTTCACATGTTCTTTCTCAGTCCTGGACTTTACAATCATGTCGTCCACATAAACTTCGATCTCCTTGTGCATCATGTCGTGGAAGAGAGTCACCATGGCCCTTTGATACGTTGCCCTCGCATTTTTTAGTCCAAAAGGTATTACCTTATAACAAAATGTCCCCCACATGGTCACGAATGTGGTTTTCTCCATATCTTCAGGGTGCATCTTAATCTGGTTATACCCAGAGAAGCCGTCCATGAAAGAAAAAAGTGAATGACCAGCTGTGTTATCCACTAAGGTATCAATGTGAGGTAACGAAAAGTTATCTTTTGAACTGGCCTTGTTCAAATCCCTATAGTCTACGCACATTCGTACCTTTCCATCTTTCTTAGGGACAGGTACTATGTTTGCTACCCACTCTGAGTATTTAACCACTTGCAAGAAACCGGCATCAAACTGCTTCCTGACTTCTTCTTTTATCTTTAACAAAACATCGGGCCTCATTCTTCGAAGTTTTTGCTGAACGGGTCTACATTCTTCCTTTATAGGGAGTCGGTACACCACTATGTCCGTGTTTAACCCGGGCATGTCTTGATATGACCAAGCAAAGACGTCTCTGAATTCTTCGAGTAACTCGATGAGGTCTTGCTTCGTTTTTGCGGTAATGCCAGCCCCAATTTTCAACTCTTTTCCTTCTCCGAAGCTCACCATTTCTACTGATTCTTTGTGGGGTAGGACTTGTTTTTCTCCTTGCTCTACCATCCTTAACAAATCAGGAGATATGTTACGGTCTTGGTAATCTTTGAGATCCTGAGAATCTTCCATGCCCATATCTCGTTCAAAAGGGGATTCTGAGTTAATAGCAGTGTCGCTCATGTCATTGATATCTGGGGACCTGTTAAAAGGGTAAAGAAAGGCGCAGAGACAAAATCTAAGAATGAATATCTATGTGGGTGACTATGAATGGAGAGTAAAAAGGATGTTTGCTCAAAATATGCATTTTATTGAAATAAAGACGCTTGGACATATGCCTATTCAACAAAGGTCCCTCATTGCTCCTAGGCTTAGAGCAATAAGCGTGTTTCGAACATTACTCTAAATTGCTCCTAAAAGCTACATGAATCTCTTTTATTGTCTAATTGTTCAAAACACTTCCAGGAGCATAAGGGCAGATCCCAGATAAATCTCTTTCTTCGGCCCTTTCCTCAGATACGGTGTTGATGCTCAAGTTTCCCAACATTTCTTCTGCTTCTTCTCTTACTGCCATGCCTTGGTCAGGGTATAAGATTCCCTCCGAGACAAACATTTTGGATAAAGGAAGGAGGGTCATTGGCTCCCATTTGATCTCTTCCTCACCTAGGCGCGCCCTTCTTCTCTCTCTTCTTTTCTCTTCTTCTCTCTTCTTTTGTTTCGCATCTAGCTTGAACCCTGGCCAAGCGGTCCTGCTTTTTTTTGCATCAAGACTTCCTTGCTTTTCCTTACAGGTTTCTCCCGAGTCCCTTCCCGGGTAAGGCTCCCTTCCCAGTTGTCATTTGGAGGCCCATCTTCGTAGACCTAGATATTTTAGGCATAGGGATCTTGCTGCCCTCGGCAATGAAGGTTGCGTTGATGAATTCCAGTGATCGAAAAGAGCACTCTATTGCCTCTTCGTCTACCTCAATGTACGGAGTGCTACTCGTAACGGAAGCTATGATATCCTCTTCAGCGTTGATTGTGACCAATCTACCTTCCGTTACCAATTTCAACTTCTAGTGTAGTGATGACGGTACTGCCCTTGCTGAATGGATCCAAGGTCTTCCCAGTAGGCAATTATAGGAAGGTTTGATATCCATCACCAAGAAGTCTACCTCATATGTATTTGGGCCAATTTGAAGAGGTATATCAATTCTCTCCATGACCTTTCACTCCGTTCCGTCGAATGCTCTCACAACATTATGGCATGTCTTCATGTGGGAGCTATCCACGGGCAACCTATTCAATGTGGATAAAGGTAATACATTTAGGGCTGATCCGTTATCAACTAACACCCCTGGCAATATATACCCTTTGCAGCGTGTGGTTATATGTAGGGCCTTTGTAGATCCCATGCCCCCTGAGGGTATCTCATCATCGTTGAAGAAAATGAAGTTGTCTGCGCTTATATTACCAACCAGACGATCTAGCTTGTTGACAGATATATCCCTTGCGACATACGTTTCATTTAATGCTTTCATCAATGTGTTTCGATGGGTTTCTGAGCTCCTGAGCAAATCCAGTATCGACACGTGGGCCGGCTGTTTGTGCAACTGCTCGACAACACTAAACTCACTGTGTTTAAGGAACTTTAAGAACTCCCTAGCCTTGTTTTCCGTTACTGGCTCATTGACAAATGTTCTAGGTTCTATTGTTCTTTCTTCCCTTTGCTCAATCGCCACCAATTTTCCTTTGGCCGCTTCTGCTCTCGTGTTTAGGGTGTAACGCCTTCCACTACGTGTGAAGAAACCCTCATCCCAGTTTTCCTCTGCAGCATTGACTGGATTCTCTTTTCCTGTGATTATTACTTTACAATTATAACTCCATGGAAACCTTTTGTTGTTTCTGTAAGGAGGGGCTACAGGTCTTTGAATTATGACCTTTGGTATAATTGGTGTTCCGGCTCCACCCGCTCTTGGCCGTGATATGATTACCGCTGGGTGATTGCCCCCATAGACTTTCCTAGATGGTCCTTCCTCCGATGCATGGACCTCTCCTTCTTCTAGCTCTTCAATCTCTTCATAGAATTCCATCTCTTTGTTATCCATGAGGTGTTGGACTATGGCCCTGACTTTGGGGCATTCTTGGATATCATAACCCATTTCAGCATGAAACTCGCAGTACCCTCTAGCTCCTTTAAGCTCTTCTCTCGATTCTTGCGTGGTTAAGCCTCTGTTTATCATTTGCTTCCAGACCCATCTTAGTGGGGTTTTTATCTCCGCTACGTTCGTCTTTATTCTTTTTGCTATATTCTCACCTATCATGTTTACCTCATTATTAGCGTGATTGAGTAGCGGGTGTTCCGCATCGTTAACCTTTACCACACCCATTTGAATGAGCTTTTCTACCAACCTCTTGAAGGCGAGACAATTTCCTATTGAATGTCCCACAATTCCCGCATGGTATTCGCATTGTGCATTTGTATTATACCATTTGGGGTATGGAGACTGTAGGGGCTGTAAGTAATGGGGGCAATGACATGTGTGTCGTATAATTTTTAGTACAGTTTCTCGTATGTCGTGTATATCGGAGTGAATTGGAGCTTCTCCACATTCGACTTTGTATTAGATCCCTGTCTGTGCGAGCTTAGACGATCAGTAATTACAGTACTAGGTTGACTCAGAGTGGTTGGCTTATCACGAGCGCTTACGTTGTTCACGTCACTTTCTCTTTTCTTCGGGACTTTCTTTCTGGGACCTTCCCCTGCTTCTATCTTGCCGCATCTAATTGCATGTTCTATCATTTCTCCACACCTCACGACTTCTGAAAAATCCTTCGTAGAGCTCCCCAGCATGTGACTGATGAAAGGAGCTTTCAAAATGTGGATGAAGAGTGTGGACGCTTTTTTTTCCAAAAGAGGCGGTTGAACCTGTGTGGCTAACTCTCTCCATCGTTGAGCATACTGCCTGAAGCTCTCGCTTGGCCTTTTCTTCATATTTTGGAGCGTGATTCTATCAGGAGCTATGTCCGCTACGTGGCCATAGTGTTTCATAAAGGCTTGGACCAGGTCCTTCCATGTCTTGATTTGGGTACTGCTGAGCTGATCGTACCATTTGGCTGTAGGTCCAACCAGACTTTCCTGAAAGTAGTGAATCTGTAATTTTTCATTGTCGGCGCGTCCCGCCATTCTTCGACTGAACATCTTCAGATGTGCTTCAGGGCAGCTAGTCCCGTTGTATTTTTCAAAATCTGGAGTTTTGAATTTTGGTGGAAGCACTAAGTTTGGGACTAGACTTAGCTATTTGATATCAATTCCATAATGAATCTCAGCGTTTTCTATCGACTTGACTTTCTCCTCCAACCATCTATAACGATCTTCCATCTGTTTTGAGGATTCAACTTTCGTTCCTTCTTTCTCCATCTTATCAAAATCTGGCACAATCGGGTTAATAGGGTCATCTCCCGGGTTGGATCCTGAGCCCACTTGAAAATTCATAGGGGATCCTATATTAGCTTGTCCTTGTGGAGGCCTAATCGTGATGGATGGCCTCTAGGGATACTCTTCGTGCGGTGAAGACACATGCGGCAGGGTAGAACCTGAGGGAATACCTTCATTCTCCCCTCCAGTAATGATCATGGGGCCTTTTCCCTTTTTCATAAATCCATTCAACAGTTGGGCCATTTGAGCTATTTGAGTCGTCATGTTTCTTTGAGACTCTATCATCTTATCCATCATACCTTGCTAGACTTTGACTAGCTGCTTGCACCTGGTCCTGCACCTCTTTTTGGAATTACTCTAGCCTTTGATCCATTCTCTTCGTTTTAGCGCGAGTGCTGTACGGATGTTCGTCTTCCAGGTTTTCTTTTTTCCTCTTCTGTATATTTTCAGCTCATTAGGCTCTCCCCATGGTCTTAAATGCATATGATATGATGCGATGCGAGTGTATGAAATGTAATGCAAATGCATGAAACGAATGCATAAAAGAAAGAAAAGTGTTGATTTTGATTCAGTTCCATTAGATCAACTTTGCTGGAAAACAAATTTCTTTACATAGAGCGGACGATTATACATACGACTTCGCCTTAACTCCTAAATCTTTGACTTCCTTAAGAAGCCAAGCTAGATTTTGGCCTCGATCAGATCCTGACTCATACATTAGACTTAATACATCAGCCCGAGCTGCCAAAGTTTGCAAATGATCAGCTACCTCCCGGACTTGAGCCACAGCTCCGCCCATTACATAATCTCTATTCCTGACCTGTTTTTGAGAATGATGGAACTGTTCTTTCCAGCGTTCATTAAGGAGTTCGGCTTGGAATTCACTGTTTTGTAATGCAGTTTTGAGCTCTTCTATCTCTCTTTTTAGCTCCTCGACCTTGCTTTGGCTGGCTCTCAGTTCACTTACTGAGTTGCAATTTCGATACAGATGCAGTGATCTTTCCAGTTCTGTCGCTCGGGCCCGTAACTCTTCTTTCTCTCTTTAACTTTCCAACAAATTCTTTTTCAAAATGTCCTCACGTACTCGAGCATCTTGAAATTTCTTTTCCCACTGGTCAGCCCTAGTCTTTTCTACTCTAATTTCTTGCCGCCATTGCTCTGACGTCTTGCCCAAACTAGCGGTTCTGATTGGCGTGCGTAGTTTCTTGTAATCCGTCTTTAAGCTATTCAGATCTTCTTCAGCCCTGTCTTTTCCTTTCCTCACTTTCTCGACTTCTAACTTGTAGATGTCGACTTCTAGCCCTAACTACATCTTCTCATCCTCTAGTTGCTCTATCTTCTTTCCCAATTCCCGACTCTTGTCTTCGAAATCTCCTCTGATGATCTCTAGTTCGGATGGGATAACTCGTAAATGTTCTTTTATCGGTAAAGCATCCCTTTGGCTTGACATCGGAATATTGTCATTGATTCTTGCATTCCACCACTCGTCATATTCGGGGGTTGTCATTGGTCCTGCAGCGAGTCCCTTCATTCGTCGGGTTTGGGTCCACGCACTTGTTATCTCACGAACTCTTTTCTTATAATTATCGCCTTTGTATGAGAACTCGCATTGAGCTAGCCCATGCGTTATGGTTATGAACTGTCTTGATCGATACTACCGTGCTACGAGTAGTGTAGCGTACCCAACAGCTCCCCATATCCCGAGTAAAGGAACCCAATCAAACTCTCCACACCGATACAAGATCTTGCTGGGGATCATCCACGGAGCTCTCCATTTGACATCTTCTACTTGTAAATTTCAGAGAATTGCTATCCATTTCTTTTCAGAAAGGTCATCCCGCCTTGGCGTAGTTGCTAATTCTTCCAAAGGAAAGTAGTTCTTAAAAAAAACCTTATTCGAGACCTTTTCCACCTTCCAAAAGTGGCTATGAAACCATGATAGCAAAAGCTGTGCACACCCTATGAACCTCCCTTCACCTAATCTTCGACTAGCGCTCAACGATCGGAATGTTTTGGCTAAGATCACAGGGATGGGCGTGACTCATTTATCCAGTTTATCGAATAGGTCTGAGATAGCTTCCTCCACATATCCTAATGCTTTGGGAAAGATAACCGAACCGTAGATGCTTAGGGCGAAAACGTCGACCTTCTTTTTTACATCAGAATACGCTAGGATTAGATCCCTCAAATGTCTCCAAGGGATGCATTTACAATCCCCTTTTTGCTTGATCCGAGCTGTAACCCACTGCTCGCTCATCCCTGTAATGTTCATCAGCTTTTTTACGAATGTCGGCGCATTAACAGCTCGCGAATAAGCCTTGTCAGCTTGAACACTTGGGCAACGGAGTAAGGCTGTGTATTCTTCTATGGTAGGTACCATATCCACTTTCCCGAAAGTAAAGCAACTATAAGCGGGGGTCTAAAATTGAGTGATAGCCCGAAATAGGCGCTCGTCTACCTTGATATCAAGCAAATAATGTAGATCACCATATCTACGGTAGAATAGTTATTTCATATCGTCGCCCCATGAATCCCATATCTCCTTCAATTCTGGCAAGCTATTCCGAGTCACACTGACACGGGTGAAGTCCCACAGCTCTGATTCGTATCCCACCGTCAAACTATCTCATTTCTCTTGCTGTATCCTTTCGGACCAGGCTCGAACATCCGTATTATCCTCCATTCTATCAAGAAATCCCTTGTCTATGTTAAGTTTTTCTATCTAGTACCCGAACGTGAATCAACACCTTGATGATGAAGTGCCATGCAATTACAACAAAATGTCACCAGTCAGTACTATGCACAAAAACTCAAGATAAACAAGAAGTAATCAAACGCTTATTCAGTTAACCCCTATGGTTCGGCAAGGTTCTATCTAGGGTTGGTTCTTAAGGTTCATTATATGTGGTTTGGTTCTAAAGTAAAGGTACCCGAACCAGCAGATTCCTCGATCCTCACTCATTATAGGCTCATATGGACCGAGTTCAGTTTAGGGCAACACATTTCCTTATGGCTGCACGGAGATGAAAATCTCACGAAGACATAGGTACGAATGTATCCCGAAAGCGACCCACTATCTTGCACGAAGGTTAAAACCTCACGAAAGAGTAGCTTCTCACTCCCACTTAAAAGGGTGTGACCCAACGGTCATGCAATGTGATGTAAAAGTATTATGCGAGACTTGACCACACAATCAAATAAGATGACGCAAGCGAATGTAATAAAAGAATCGTAATTTTTCAAATCAAATTTTCAAACTTTCGACAAAGGACATAAAATAATCAATTTACGTCCTGGCTCTCTTTTTGAATCCCCAGTGGAGTCGCCATGCTGTCGAAACCATCCGTTTGGAAAGGCGGGAATCGACTTTTGGGTTTTGAAAACGAAAATAAAAAGGGGAGTCACCACCGATCTTTATTTGCTGTGATCGGATCACCTTTGTTTTACTAAAACGTTTTGATTTACTAAAACAGTGTTTTTGGTCTATGAAATTTGAGAAAAAGGGTTCGGGAATCGGTTACGTGCGAGGAAGGGTTAGCACCCTCGTCACGCCCAAAATTGGTACCAAATTGGTTAATTAATGTCCTTATGTCGAAAGTTGAAAATTGTAAAAAGATTTTTTAAAAAATATGACCCCTTTAAAAGTATTTGAATTTTCTCGAATCGAATCAAGATTTTCTCGTTTCGAAGGAGTAAAGATCACATCCAATACTTTAGGACACGATAATTTAAATCATCGAATCCAAGATCATCTTATAATTTTTTCGAATCGAATACCAAAATTTTCTCGTTCCGAAGGAATAAAAGATCGCATCCAATATTTTAGGACACGGTAATTTAAATCCTCGAATCCAAGATCATTTTATAAATTTTTTAAAATTGAATGTCAAAACTTTCCCGTTTCGAAGGAATAAAGATCACATCCAATACTTTAGGACACGATAATTTAAATCCTCGAACCCAAGATGAATATTGCATCATTTTGAAAACTTTTATTTTGGGATGAAATTTATAAAGAATTAGGTTATGTTTTAAAGAAACATTATTCAAAACGTGGATGGGATTATGCGACGAAAAAACGACAATGTAACACGAATTTGGCATAATACATGTAATGCATAACATCGGAATCGTTAATCTATAGCATTAATGTACATGAATAATAATAGTAATGATGGAACGATAATATAAACAATAGTAATCGATGATAATGTCAATAATATGGAAATACGAACAAATTAACTATAATACATGCAAGAACGATCATCACATATTTTACACTATTTAAACATAAACATTAATAGTAAAAAAAATGGATTAAACAACTTTAAAAGAGATAGCGCATGAAGCAATTTAAAATAATTCACAAAATAATTTTAAGTAAAGAATGCGTAATAAAATAATATATGAGATAATTTTAAAATGATGCCAAGAAGGAATAAAAATAAAAATAACAATAATTTTAAAATGATGCCAAGAAGGAATAAAAATAAAAATAACAATATGTAGGTTAATAAAGATAATATACAAAAACTCAAGACAAATAATAATAATAATAATGTAATACCCAATTTTTGCCCGGGCCCATTTAGTCAAAATAAAACCAAACCAAAAACCCGGGTCCTCAATTAAAAGTCGAACCCGAGCCCAGTTGCAAAACCAAAATTGAGATAAAACAAAATACCATTAAACAGTCCAAAAGAATAACAGTCCAATTACAAGCCCAAATCAGCCAAAAAAACCCAACCCAAAACAAAAACTACAGGGGCCCAGTGGCCCAAAATCTTAAACAATCAGGAACCCTAGGGTTCCTTCCCCGCTAGCCGCCTCCATACCTCTTGGCCACTCCCCGCGCGTGACCCTCCAGCTACCGCGTACATCGCACGCGCGACCTTTCACGTCCCCCACGCGCAAGCCCCTTTTGCCACGGCCCATCCCCCACGTGCCCACACTCGCCGTTGTCGGCCACCATCAGCGCCCTTCTCGCGAACTCCGCACGCCCATCATGCCTCGATTGGTGTTCGCATGCCCTCACCCATACTTGTGACCTGCAAACAACCAAACCAAGGAAGACAAAAATGCAACAGAGAAAAGAAAAGAATAGAAAAAAATCAAGGCTGTAATCGGTTATAAAAACCAAAACAAAACCCCATTGTAACTCTCTTCGGCTTTCTACGAACACGCATCAATCAAAAAAAACAGAAATATTCAAGTTCGAAAAATTATTATCAGAAATAAAAGAAAAAAAGAAAGGTGGATCTCTTTTTGCTCTAGTCACTGTTATCCTGGTTTGCTCTGTGCTTTGGTTTTATTATTTCAAAAGCTCTTTACAAACAATAACGAAAAACGAAGGGAAGAGAACTTACCGTATCCCCTCGTCGTTGTGTCGGAGTTCTCCTTTTCCGTCGTCGAAACTCGGTCGAAGGGGCGTTGAAGATCCCTTTCCCTTCGCTTAGGAGGCGCGGGCGGTTAGGGTCTTCGGTGCTCTGTAAACAGGGCGCTAAGGGCCCACCTCGGCTCAACCTCGGCCACCAGAGGATGGTGGATCGACAGTCGTACGATGTAGCCCTCGGAATCGGCGAGCGGCGAGGGGAGTTGTAACACCCCTTACCCGTGTTCGACGCCAGAACAGAGTATGAGGCATTACCGAAGAGTACGAAACATTTACAGATTATTTAAACCATTTATCGCTCAAATATTAAAATTTATTGTAAAAGTTTCCTTTATCAGACCCTTAAGGTTCAAATCATGCATTGGGATTGGGTCAGGACTAAATCAAAATTGTATAAAATTTTTCGCAAAATCCTTAAGTTTATCTCATTTACAAGGTTCCCACGCCCGTGTGGCTCACATGGCCGAGCCTCTAGGCGTATAACTCTCGACTTGCATCCGTGGAGAAACTTAGGTCACACGGCCTTAGTACACGCCCGTGTTGCTTGGCCGTGTGGTAAAGTTAATTTTTCACAAATTATGCTATTTTTCAAGCCATATTTCTCACTCATTTGATCCTTATTCTTCACCACATTTAATACATATAAAAACTAATTTAAGATATTCAACTCGAGCCTTATACTTAATACGATTTGTTAGTCGTACACTTCATATAAATAACAAGAAACGTATATGGGCTCAATTCTCATTAAATTTCTCTTGTACTTGTACTTTTTCATCCTATGTATTCATATAGCTTATAACAATCGCACTGCTTTTTCATATACATTTTTATAACAATTTGTCTTGGTTTCAAACTACTTCATATTTGAGTTTTACTTATCAAATCATTTGAAACATCATCTTTATACATATAGTGCACTTGAGATGCAAAAATTCTATAATTATGAATAAACACATTTATCAACACATTCCATGTTTTTATATATTATAGTCTCATATTTCCATGTATCATTTACCATCATTTCCTCGTATTTTTGACAAATACGTGTAACAACTCATAATCATGCAATTCACTAACTCTTCGTACAATTACAATTTAAATTGGCAACTCACTTATTGAGCCCAATTTCAATGTTCTCTAAAATCCATTAGGATGTATGTATCCATCAATAAATTCCATGTCTGAGATATCATCACCTCATATTTTCACATACATTTACTTTCCATATTATGAACTCAAATAACATACACAAGACATACCAATACATTCCAAGTACATTTTCATAATATTTCATTTCGAATTTAGATTATGTCATTTTAGAACTCTTCTCATTAACTCATTCGGAATACCATTTCATACGGATAATACACTCAAGGTTGTACAAATATATAATCACAAATGAGCTCATTCATCAACCAAGTTCTATGTTCATGTATCATCAACTCATATTTCCTTATATCACATAATTCTATATAACACTTACCAACTTCGTCAAATTAGTGAACGTCTTACGAAATTGTTCTGCACCGGTATGCCTTGAATTTCACTGATAATCACTGATGCCATATCCCAGATATGGTCTTACACGGAAATCACTTGTCATTTGTAGCCGAAGCTACCACTATTCACTGATCAGGTAGCCGAGGCTACCACTTTCCACCGATCGGTGGCGAAACTACCACTTTTCATCGATCGGTAGCTAGAGCTACCACTTTTCATCGATCGTGGCCGGAGCTACCACTTTTCATCGATCGGTGCGCGGGAGCTACCACTTTTCACTTGATCGGTAGCGGAGCTACCACTTTTCACCGATCGTAGTGGCGAAACTACCACTTTTCACTGATCAGGTAGCTGGAGCTACCACTTTTCACTGATCAGGTAGCCGAAACTACCACTTTTCACCGATCGGTGCGGGGAGCTACCACTTTTCACCGATCGTAGCCGAGCTACCACTTTTCATCGATCGGTGCAGCGGAGCTACCACTTTTCACTTGATCAGGTGGCGTGAGCTACCACTTTTCACTTGATCAGGTAGCCGGAGCTACCACTTTTCACTTTCACTTGTCTTTGATCAGATAAGTGTAGCCGAAGCTATCACTTATCACTTGTTGCCATGGTTCAACCATTGTATTTTCTGTCAATTCATGTTGTCACTGAACTGAAATGCTCAATTTGATCATCAATACATATGAAATAACACATAATGAAATTCATAAAATTAACAAATGATCACTAAAATTTAGCCATATAAACTCACAACTTCAATTTTTGTATTATAACGATAATCATAATTTCATAATAAATATTCCAAATAAAACATTATATCAATTATAATTGAGCATGTAATCAATTTATACACAAGTCATTCATATATTATTTTCCCTCCTCCTCCTCTCCATCCACATCCTTAGTATAAACAACACACTTGTAAGTAACATTTTCTATAATTTTCACTATTTACTCATGTGAATATTCAAGCTGTCCATCCGTGTCATAGTCACTAGATTATTTTTATCTTGAGCTACAGAACTCCAAATTAAGATCCGTTAATTTTATTTGAAACTAGACTCACATATCTTCTTACCATAATTTTTCCAGAATTTTTGGTGTGGCCAATTAGTACAGTTTATTCATCAAAGTCACCCCTGTTCTGCTGTCTGGCAGTTCTGACCCTTCTTCACTAAAAATTAATTATCTCTTTATACAAGATTCAGATGATATTCACGTTTATTTATATTGAAAATAGACTCATTAAGGATTCTAAAAATATAAATTATAACTCATAATTCTTTTTGTACAATTTTTAGTGAATTTTTAAAGTAAGAACAGGGGATCACGAAGTTATTCTAAACCAGTCTTGCAAAACTTTAAATATCTCAAAATGTAGACTTCCTTTGCTTGCTATGTTTCTTTTATATGAAAATAGACTCAACAAGATTTAATTCCATATCTATCTCAACTTCTAATTCAATTTCTACAATTTTTGGTGATTTTTCAAAGTTAGACAACTGCTGCTGTCTAAAACTGCTTTAGTGTAACATGTTGATTTCTATTTTGTCCCTAATTCCACAATTCATACAATTCAGTCCTTGCTGAATTAACCCCTCAATTGAGTTAATTTTCTCATTTAATACTTTTCTCTATCATTTTAAACTACTTCATAAGCTTTGAAATCAGAATTTTAACACTAGGCCATAATTTCAGCTATTTCACAATTAGGTCCTAAAACCAATTTTCATCAATTTCACTTGATAATATCATCATATAACAAAATTAAAAACTCCAAATCAATATTTATTCATCATATTCTTCCAGTAATAATCCACATCAACTTTAAAAATTAGCTATAGAATCAAAAACTAATGACATAGCAAGTTAGCTCCAATTGTAAAAGTCCAAAAACATAGAAATTTCAAGGAGAAAGCAAGAATTAAACTTACATGAAGCTTGAGTATGAAAACCAGCTTGAAGCTCTCTCCCATGGCTGTTTTTCAGCTGAAGAAAATGAAGAGAAATCAAGAGAAATCTAGATATTCTAATTTGATCCCCTTTTTATTTAGCTAATTTGTAAATTTTCCAATTTTGCTCCTTTTCTTCTTTCTCTTCTCTTCTTCTTTCTTTCCTTCCCCTGCTCTCTGCTTCGTTTTGGGTTTCTGCTTCTATTCTATCTCCTTTTTTTTTTGTAATAATATAATATAATAATATAATATAATAATATAATAATATATATTAAACATAAAAAATCTCAGATTTTCTTCACAATAAACATTCAACTAAACAAAATGGCTTAATTGCCATTTTGGTCCTTTATACTTTCTTTAATCTATAATGAAACTTTTACACCTTTTTCAATTTAGTCTTTTTCATTTAATTGCATATCCAAACGTTAAAATTTTCTAACGGAATTTTAATACTACCTTATTGTCATTCCGTAAACATTCATAAAAATATTTATGACTCGGTTTATAACACCGAGATCTCGATACCTCTTTTTCTCGATTTCCTGACCAAATAAATCTTTATAAAACATAATTTACTATTTTAAAAATATTTTAAAAGCTACATTTGGCTCGTAAATATTAAATAATATAGCCTACAAGTTCATTTGTCAGATTTGGTGATCTCGAACCATTAATTTTGACATCACTGAAATTTGGGCTATTACAGGAGTAACGCCCGATCGTCGGACGAGAAGAGGAGAAAGGAGAGGGCCGCCTCTTGGGTTTCTCTGTTTGAGAGAACAAAAATCGGGGTGCGGCTACTGAGGGAACAAAATGAGGGCTAAAATGTTTTGAAAAGCAGATTTTAGGGTTAAAAGAAATGAACAAAACGACATCGTTTGCGTAATGGGGTTACTGCGCATATTCCTTAAAAGGAATATTTGCGCGACGGCCCCCTTCCCCTTTTCAGCGCCTTCAATCAGCTACCCGCTAGTTTTTTTTAATTGGCCCTGTTGTTTTACCTCATTTTTGATTTGGTCCTCGTCCAGGACACTTGAAACGCAGCGCATGGGGAAGGGGACAATTTCGTGTTTGGCCTTGCTCCCTCCACGCGCCTTTCAAATAGGTCCTCCCCCTTTTTATTTTATTTCGAATTGACCCCTCAAAATTACCCTTTTAATCCAATTTGATCCTCTTTTAATATTTTGTAATTATATTTATTTTATTTTTTATATTATTATTATTATGTTATTATCATTATTAGCATTACTATTATTATTGTATTATTATATCTACTATTACTATTATTATATTATTGCACATACATCGTATTATTATTATTATTACTTATTATTATTATTATTATTATATTTATTATTACTATTTTTATATTGTTATTATATTAGTATATTGTATATTTTTTATTATTAGTCTTGCTATTATTACTATGTTACCACCTTTATCATTTATTATTAGATTATTATTACCACTATTATATTTATATTACATTGTATATATTTTCTATTATTACTTTTATTATTATTACTATGTTATTATTTTAGTATTTTACTATCACCATTACTATATCATTATCCTATATATATTTATTATTATTATTATTATTATTATTATTACATTAGTATTATATCGTACAAATTTTGAGTCATTGTTATTATTATTTTATTACTATTATACCATCATTATGTTATTATTATTTTTATGTCACCATTATTGCACTCTGACCTGCATACATACTTCTTATTATTATTTTAGTTTGACTCTTTTCATATTCGTGTTAGACTTGTCCTATTTCCGCCTTCATTACTGCTGTTCACGTTAACATATTGATGTTGCTACGCATAGTTGTATTGTAATTTGCTTGTATATTCTATTCTGAACTCGTGTTATAGTGATTTTGTTCAACATGAAACTATTTCCTTGCGAAAAGATAATATTCGTGCCTTTAGGAATTCAAGTGGTCGTGCCCTAAAGTATTGGGTTGCGATTTTCTTCGTTTAATCTAAATGGCCGAATATCTTTTTAAACAAACGCATTTTCAAACGAAAGGCTTGTTCTCGGGGGTTTAAATTATTGTGTCCTAAAGTATTGGATGCGATATCTTATCCCTTCGAAATGAGAAAACTCTAACGTTTAATTCGAGAAAACTACGAGACGATCCCGGGTTCAAGGATTCAAATTATCGTGTCCTAAAGTATTGGAAGCGACACTTTATTTCTTCGAAACGAGAAAATCTCGATTTAATTTAAGAAAACTAAAATATTTTAGAAAGAGATCGTTTTTTTTAATTCTTTCCAAAATTTTCAACTTTCGACATTGGGACATTAATTAATCAATTCGGTACCAATATTGGGCGTGACGAGGGTGCTAACCCTTCCTCACACGTAACCGACTCCCGAACCTATTTTCTCAAATTTTCGTAGACCAAAAACATTGTTTTAGTAAATCGAAATGTTTTATTAAAACAAAGGTGATCTGATCACACCTAGTAAAAGATCGGTGGCGACTCCCGTTTTTCATTTTCAAAACCAAGTCGATTTTCGTTTTGTCAAAAAATGGTTTCGACAAATAATAATAATAATAATAATAATAATAATAATAATAATAATAATAATAATATAACATAGCATATAATGAGTGGATAAACGTAAATAAACAAATATAATAATAAAATATGAAATATAAATAGGATAATGAAACAACTAATAAGTAACTAAACGAATAAATAAATAAATTTAACCAAACCACTTAATCGTTACTCAAAGCAAATTTAAGGGATAAATTAAGATAAAGATAAAAATAAAGGGTCAGTTTGAAAAAGAAAAGTAAACGGAGGGACTGAATGAGGCAATATTCCCCGGCCTCTGAAACGCTCCGTCTTGGTAGGGACTAAATCGAAACGAAACAGAAATAATGGGGTGAGATCATCAAAGAATAAAAAGAATGCGAATGGGGTTCAATCAAGAAGCATCGAAAAGGGAGCGACCAAATGCGCGATTATCCCTTTCCAGGGATATGCGCAGATCCCCCTAACGAAACGACGCCGTTTCTCTAGGTATATAATGACCCAAATTATCTGAAAAAACACATTTTGAAACCCTAAAATTTTCTTTCAAAACGCAGCAGCCACACAGCCCACCCCTTTCCTCTCTTTCTCTCTACTCTGCTAGGGTCTTTGAACGCCGCACCGCCACTAGATTTGGCCACCAACGAGGCGCGCGAATGACCCTTGAGGAAAGTAGGCCTTCGACCCCCCTTTTAAGCCGAACATCAGCTACGAAGGGAGAGCGCTCCGGCACCACGACCGTGGGGACTCCGGTAAGTTTCTTTTTTTCTTTGTTTTTTTGTTATTGTTTGTAAAAAGGTTTTTAGAATAATAAACTCAAAGCTAAAAATAAATTAAAGTGACAGTAAATAACAATAAGAGCAAAAAACGAAATCAACCTTAAGTTTTTTGATCCTTTCGATTTTTCAGTATTTGTATTCTTTTTCGAATTCTCAGAATCCAAAAAAAAGCCCTATACAAAATGTTTCACTTCGGTTTTTATAACTGATTATAGAGATGTCATTTTTAATTTGTTTTAGCCTCGTTCTCTGTTGTCTTTTGTTGTTTTGTTCTTCTTTGCAGGGCGTGGGCAAGGCGCTGGTGGAGGAGTCAGACTGCGGGCATGGTGCGCTGAGGAGGCAGGAGCGTGCGGGCGACAAACGAGGCATGGGGAAGGGCGCGCGTGGGAGGCTGAAACGACGCAAGGGCGCGTGCAGGGGACGCGGTGGCAGAAGAAGGGTCGGCGGCGCACCTAGGGTTTCTGTTTGGCTGAGTCTTGTTGGGTCTGGTATTGGGCTTTGTAATTGGGCTTTGCGGGTTTTGGGTTAGACAGGTTTTGGGTTTGTAAAAGGGACATTTGGACTATTAAGGTTTATTATTATTTTTTATTTGGATTGGTTTTAATATTGGGCCGGGCAAATTATGGGTGTTACAAAATCAATTTTGAAATATTTTTTTATTTTACATCATCACTTTTAATAAACAATTTTAAATTTTTCAAGATAAAATTTATTTCCAAAAACATAATTCTAAATTGTATATTGTTTTAATAATTAAAAGAAGTTTTTAAACACATTTTTAAAATCAAAATAAAAAATTAAATAATTTTCAAATACTTAATATGATTAATTATTATTTTAAATTAAAACAATTAATTAAAAACATATTTAATATCAAATACAATTACCCCTAGCATTGCACATTATAAAAAAACTAGTTATTATATAATTCTTGGTATTTTGATTATTAATGAGATCATATTTCTGGCATTAATGATTGATTTCATTGATTATGTTAATAGTGAAGTATGATTTATTAAGGGGGAGTTATTTATCGGGAGCATTTGTATTTCTTATTGTATGTGTTCTCATATTATGGTTTTTGTTCAAAAAATGTCAAAGGGGGAGATTGTTGAGGCAACTTTTGAGTAGTGCCTATTGGTGTCTGGTATTAGCTATGTTTAAATTGAAAATTTTGACAACAAAAATTATTCGGTTTTGATTCTTACTGATATTTTAGTGGACTACAAGTCCATCTATGATATCCAAATTGTTTATAACAACATATCTTGGAGATTGGTTTGAATTGGATAAAGGCAATCAACTTCCTAATTTTGGTGAGATTGGATCGAATTGGGTAAAACTTGGAAGCATATGTTGAAGAGTCAAGACTTATCTTGAGCTCATTGGAGATATTCTTTATGCTTATCTTACTAGTTTTATGGAAAGATTGATTGCAATTGATTTAGTATGTTAGCAAGTCTCAATTCGTTATAAATTGGGGACACTTGTATAGATGATATATTGAACTAAGAGAACTTATTCTTGTTCATTAGGAATGTTTTCTTGTGAGTGCGTTGAGTGCAAAATCAAGTGTGTTGGTTTATGTCTTAAAATTTCATTTTTAGGGGGAAAGAATTAGAAGAGAATTGTCTAGATTTTAGGTATAAAAGTGAGAAGTCTAATTTGATGAGTGTTAGAGGTTGTAATCACTTGTTGTACAAGTGGTTAAAATAGTGAATATTATCTTTTTGGATAAGGTCTAGCAGACGTAGAAAAATCAAATTGCGTAAAAATATAATGTGCTTCTTTGTTTTTTTTTTGTATGTTTTTACCTTGTTCATACTCAATGCCTAAAGCAGTTCGTACTGATCATTGCACTGCTGCTAACACTGTTCAAATTTACTTGCAAATATCGATTTAGCTCTTTCGCCTATCACATGAGAAATGATTAAAATGTGCTTGGATATGGTTTCTTGCTGCTCATATTTGTTTTAATAGACCATTTTGCTTTCATATTCGGAAACTTGTATTTATCAAAATAATGACGATAGGCATGATAAAAGAGTGAATTTTGTGTCACAATTCGCAACTAACTTGAGACAATATGTGTTGTAGGAGTATCTATTAATTTGCTACTAACTTTAGTCCAAATCGAAGAAAATGTAGTTAGCATATTTTTGGTTTTGAAAGTTTAATGGGTGTATTAATTTATACGTGCAAAAAATTCGAGTCCATATAAATGGAAAGATTTGAAAATCTAGAATGCCATACATTAAATAATAATATCTTTTTAGAGTTCTGTTTTACGAGGAGTATTTATGTTAATTTTAAAAATTTTAAAATATTTATTAAAGGGAATCTAATTATTGATCTTTCTACCATTAAAAAGTAGATGTTGCTCGATAATTTTAATAAAGATTTAAAGGATGAATTTTGACAAGCACTCATTTTATTCAATGTTTTGTTCATATTTTGGGAAGTAATGCATGTATCGGATTTTATGCATGAGATTCAACGTATTGCAAATTAATGCATGAGATTCCTTTCATGAAAGGATATATGAGAATTCACATCCTTGACGTGAGTCCACTGATGTTTTACTTGGTAAATGTCTATCGTCCCAATTCGTAAGTAACTAGTTTGATAGATGCTTGGCTAAAATAAATTATTAATGGAAGAAATGATATATTCTTTGATATATTCATTTTCAAGTAGGGTTTTTTACAGTGACGGAGTTAATTGGGATGGCAGGACCCTGATCCTATAAAATGTAAAAGTTTTCATTTAGTTCCTTTATAATTTATAAAATTTTTAAATTAATAATTGTAAAATTACATTTTGCCTCCTATTAAAATTATTTTGAAATTGCATTTTTACTATAGTAAAAATATACAATTTAATTCCGTCTCAACAAATTTTCTAGTTTCGCCGCTAGTCTTTTCCAATATCATCCAATGACCGCTAGTTAAAACGATATTAGCAGCAAATACATAAATGTTACATCATCTTTGATTAGCATGGCTATCTGTTTCCGATTATGTTAAACCAAAAATTGAAATGAGATCGCTTCTTGATGAAAAAGTGGTGCAATTACTACAACATCACTAATAACTTAAAGGCTGGAACTAGTTCAGCAGTTTACCAGTTAGCACGTAAATTGTTCAGCCCTTCCTGCGCGTTGGAGTAGCCCAAGTTCATTATGTTTCCGTCATAGTTTCTTTCGTTATCCACATTCTGATGCCCTGTTGGTTCCACACCTAAGAAATCAACTGTAAGTTTTTGTCCACCTTCCATGTACACTTGTCCCAACAGATTTGCAGCTTTCCCATTCTCTGCCTGTAGAAAATGAGAGTCGAACAACGCAGTTGGAGCAAGAGGATTGTGAGATGTTTCTTCTCCCACATACAAACCACTGGTACCGGCGCCATTCGAACCGTCCTGGACTGAGCCAGATGAGTTCATGTTACTGGTTGAATATCCAGTAAAACCTCTAAGTAGGATTGGGGCGATTGTATTATCACTGATCTTAGCGCCCATTTGTGCAGCTTTCTGTAACAAGGCTGTTGCAGAGGTATAAGCAGACCCTATCGCAAGTGTAGAAGCCAGGGATGTTGTTGGATTGAAAATTTGATCCAAATTGCTGGAGATATTCATGATCCCGGTAGACTTCAAAGACAATAGTCTCTGTGAGTTGTCCATGCTCTCATTACCAATCGACAGATCCATCTTTCTGTTGTCAGAAATGGACATTGTCTCGTCTGCTTGCTTCTGCAAAATTGATCCTCCAATGGCACCATGGTTACGGTTCACCTTGTAATTTTCCTCTGTTAATGCATCGCAGAAGGCTCTATGTGTGACGAAGCTGTCCTTCCTGTTCAAAACAAATGGATTGAAAAATAATGATTTCAGTATCATCCGTCACACCTTGGATCACTTACAGAAGAACATATATATATGCTACATACCTCGAAAAAATTGTGCCACAGTCGCAACGATATTCTCGGGTACCACAGATCTTGGCGTGTGCCTTCCAATCCGATTGGACAGCATATCTTTTAGAGCACTTATCACATTTCCATTTCTTTTCTCCATGCTTCCTGCAGAAATGCTTCTTAATGCCAGTCAAGTCGCCTAAAGCCCGGCTGGGATGATGATGAACACAATTCGGCTCAGGACATACATAAACCCTTCTCTTAACCTCTGTATTTGTTCGTTGCTTCAGTTTCCAAGGCAGGTTATGCCCTCTTCTATGCAGCTGAAGGTTCTGATCTCGTTGAAATCCTTTATGACACACCTCACATATGTACCTGTTGGTTGCCATTAGCGTCCTTGGAGACAGTGCTACCACCTCCGCATCAGGATCTGAAAATTTGCCAAAAACTGAAAACTTAGTGATCTTACAATACCTTCATGCAACTTACTTAAACAATTGTACAGAAAGCATGCTTGCCTGGATTCCCTGGAAGATTCCTTTTCTTCTTTGAACTTGTGGTGATAGGATGTTCAATGGGATTGGGACTCTCATTAGACGACTGTGAGATGACAGTGCTGTGATGTTCATCTTCTTCAAAATCTTGAACAAAGTTTGACATGTTTAACTGGCCTTTTGATAGCTGATACTGATACAATGTTAAGCAGCAGTTAATATATGATCCAATAAGGTGGGGGACTTGGATAGCCGACAAAAGGAAGAAAAAATTCCATACCAACCACGATGGAAGACCATGGTCCATGTATTGTTAACTAATCCGGAATAAGAATTCTTTGATAGCAACATCATTCCATCAAACAACATTTGTTAAGATCATCCATGAATAAACTAAACATTAAAAGTTGGGTCTGTTTATCGTGTCTGTGACAAGTGAACTTATTGCAAATCCCCAATGATTTTCTTTTCAAGGGTCAAAAGAAGGAAGTCCATAAGTGGGGGTGGAAGAGGAACTTCAAAAGCTGTTTGCCGTTTATGTTATTGACATAAAGAATTAGTTGAGACAGGTAATTAATGAGACAAAAAGAAAGAGTTGCAGATAAATTAAAAATGGAAAAAGTGTAGAGGATGCCAAAGGAGAGATCCAAATAAAGAGACAAGTTTTGCCTCCGGTTAAAATTTTGTAAGGGTGATATCATATGTAACATTAATTTTCTACCTGCTTCCATGATCCACTCATCACAAATTTGGCATATTTGTGTTTGTCATTCTTGATTGTTGCTTTGCTTTGCTTTGAATTGCTAGAATTAGTTTTCCTCAACCCCAAAAGAGAAGTATGTTGTTAATTGCATTGTATACGTTATACATTTTGATATCTAAATATATTAGAGGTTTTAAATCAAATTTTAAAATTGATAAGATGAAAATTCATAACTAGCAATTAATTTTTATTAAATTAACTTTAAAACTCGAATTAAATCATATTTATCGGATTGTATTTGATAAATAATTAAAAGAAATTACAATTAATACTAAATTTATTCTACAAATAAAATCATGAAAAATATAAACCTAATAATACTAAAAATTAACTTCCATCTTCGAAAAAAGTAATTAAATTTTGTCAAATCAACCCTATAATCTGAATTAAACACTAAAAAATTAACTTTGTTACCTTTGGATACCAAAATATATAACTTTTATCAAATACATGTATCAAATTAAATCAAACAATAACATAAATACCACATAAAATAAAATCAAACTCACGTACCAAATTACATTAACAATACAATGATGCAGAATAAGTAGGTTGAATTAATGTTTAAATGAAAATCATTGCGATTATTGGCAGTACTCGGATAGTATAACATTAATGGTGTGGCGTCGATCTGAAAACCAACAGGCTAATTAAGGTTTGCTAGTGGATGAGGTAGCTGAAATCTTCACCTCAACAGTGGTCTGTTGAATTTTATTATTTACTCATGTAAGAATTTTGTGTTTGGACATATCTTTGGATTGAGCTTTCAAGATTTCGGATTTAACAATGTTATTACTTTAGGAGGCCTTAACACCGGTGTAACTCAAACCCCTCTTAAAGCACTCATTAGCCGGAATGATGAGGATGGCTATTATTATTAGGGTAGGTTTTGGTTTACTGTAATGGAATAAAGTTGTAATGGAATAAAGCTGTAATCAGTAATTCAATTGTTTGGTTGAATGGAATGGAATAGAGCTATAATAGAATTCTTGTGTTTGGTTGAATGGGATAAATATTGTAATAGTATAAGGAAAAAGGTTTAAATGACCAAAGTACCCTTAATAGAATTTTTGTAGATAGATGATTATTATTATTAAATTTTAATAAGATTATTGTTAAATATATTTTAATAAAAATAAAAATAAAAAATTTAATCATATTTTAACATAATTATTATTAAATACAATTTAATAAAATAATATATAATTTAATAACATTCTTAATATAATTATCAATAATATTTAATAATAATTTTAATATAAATTTATTATTAAGAATATTTCAATGCCTAATATATTTGCTTTAATCTAGCCTCTCACCTATTTTCTTAAGTCACAACCACCAATATAAAATGAGTTAACATACGATATGATAATCCTCTAATAACATTTTATTTTAATAGTCAATTTTAATAGAAAACATATTTTTTATATTTTATTTTATCCTTTATAATAACATGATAACAACAATTAATTATAAGGTATACTCTTTAATTAATTATTTATAGCAATCTTTTGGTGAAATAAAAACCTTCAAATTTTACATAAAAATTAGTAAATTTTAGTAACATTAGTTCTTTTCATATGTGAAATAAAAAATCAAAACTCATAGTCCTTGAAATAAAAAATTTTCAATTCAATCCCTTTAGAAAGAATAAAATTACAAACTGATCTATGGTAAAATTGCACTTTAGCCTCCCAAAATATTAAAAAATTATGTTTAGTACCTTCAAAAAGGATGGAATTATAAGTTAATATATGATAAAATTACATTTTGATCTCAAAAATTAATATATGATAAAATTACATCTATTACACTGGTTGGGAGGCAGCCAATAATACTTCTTTATTACAGTAGAGATAAAGATACGCTGTCATACTGGTCGGAACAACTATAGTCATCCATGGAGCGCACTGAAATTACAACAATCGTAGAGAGAGTTATTTTATTTGAGGAGAATTACCAAGCACTATTAGCAACGATTGTACCAGTAGACCATCAAGCTTTATGTAGATATTTCAAGATAAAAAGGAAAACTAAGAAAACAAAAGAAGAAAATGGAACAAGTCCTTCAAAAATTCAATGTTATATCCTTGATACACATTTACAAAGCTTGAAGCTAAAGATAACATTATAAATGGATCCCTCAAAATAATACATCAGCTACACAAACTTCAAACATATTGAAATCACTAAATTGCAGCCATTGCCGGCCATATAGTATATCATTAGCTGAAGAACAACACAAGAAACAAGGCAACCAACTATAGTTTATCCATATAGTATATCATAATGAGCCACCGGTACATATTAGGCAACCTGATTAAAAGATCTGATTGGGGAATTCAATTACCTTCCATATTTCACCATGGGTGAGATGATTTTGATCGAGATAAAATTTTTTCGCATAATTGATATTAGACCGAGAAAGACCAATAAATTGATTCCCCAAAGCCATACCATTGTAGTCTGTGATATCAAAACAAGAAGAATAATCTCTTACAAGTCCTTAAACACACAACATAAAATTGCATTCATATTGAAAAAATTAGTATAACATAAAATTTTTTTTATATATCGTAAAATTTTAACTAACCACCAGAAGAACAGGATTATAATACAAAAATGCCTCATATAGAAATAGGTGCCGTAGTCTGCACTCATTCTCATTACAGATTGCCATCCAGTTTGCAATATTTTGGAATACATAATGAGAACGTAAGCAACATAACTGAATCTTGTATCCCTTTGTTAACCATTATTAACATCAAATACGAACTGTATAGCTTGAAACAATTAAAATATAAAATAAGACTAACGTTCCCATAGATGAAACCCCAGAGTAAGAACAATAGTACCTGGATATCTGAATAGATTAGGATTCCAGAAGGTTGAGAAATAACTAAAAGGTACAAGTTACAAATGAGGAATTCATTTTTCTTTGAGTTTAACCACTTTATATTTATTAAAAGGAAGTAAATGGATAATAAACACACCAAAAATATCATTGAAAACAAACCTTGAATCTCCATAATAATGTAGGCGAAGGCACAATTGCAGCAGTAACCACTGGTATACTTGCATTCCTCGATCCAGTTATCTCCAAGGGAGGCACGTAACTATTCTCCATTCCATTTCCCAATTCGGCACCTGACAATTATTCTACAATTTATTATATCTAAGCAGCAAAACTAAATCAACAAATAACCTTTAATTTCCAATGATAATGTTCATATAGAGTTCTTGTACCTAGATCAGTTATTGCATAAAAATTGCATCCAAAGTGCAGGATTTTGGTTACTAAGATAAAAAAGTTACATCATTTGAAAGTGTTTCCTTAGTTGAAAAGGCAAGTAAAACCATAGCCTAAGACAACAAGTTAAGAAGCCAATTAAACAAGAGATAAAGCCAAAGTATCAGGTAGTGACAGACATAAAATCCCAGTGATATATCTTCAAAATTGAATTCTTCTGGAGTGATATAAAGATTTAAACAAAAAAAGAAGAAGGAAATAATGTGTTACCTAAAAGGACAATTATGTATCTGCTGGCAGACAAGGAGCGTGGATATTGTTCTTTCATTTTTCCTTTTTCATCACCTTTTTTCTTTTCTGGAAGATGATGACCCTTTTAAGAACAATTTTGGGTTCATAACCTCTGCCTTCCATCAGTCTTAGAAACCTAATAGCTCTATCAATATTGTCGGTCTTACACAACCCCTTAAGTATTGTATTGTAAACAATCAAATCAGGTTGATACCCTCTCTCAGTCATTTCATCGAACATACAAACGGCCTCAGAAATATTACTTTGATTACAAATCCCATTTATCAAAGTTGAAAAGGTTACAGCACTAGGTTCAACAACTAACTTTAGCATTTTCTCCAAAACAGACAACCCAAAATCAATTCGACCTAATTGACAAAAGCAATTGATCAAGATGCTTATAGAATAAACATTATGGGAAACTCCCAATAATTCGATCCGTCTATACTTAGAAACAACAATGGCATAATGTTTCATCTTAACAATGGCTCCTAATAATTTATTGAATTCCACAATTGAAGGATTTAGGTGCTTTCCAATCATCTTACTGAACAAAATCAAGGTATCGTCAACATTATCGAAGCGATGGTCTCTTTTTCCGTTTCCTCTAACAGGCATGGACATGGGTTTGTTACTTAAGGCTTCGATGTGGGTAGCAATGGTGTTAGAAGGAGAACAAAAAGAGTGGAAATTAGAAAGATGGCTTCCACCATTAACAAATGAATGAAGAATAGAAGAAGGAAGCATACCCATATCTTGAAAGTAAGCAAAGATAGGTGAGGTTGAAAATGAAAGCAGAAATGGCAGCGGCAGTAGCAGAAGAAGTGTAAATTTTGGGTTGCGAAGTGGTGATTAGGGAAGCGTAATTGGTGTTTCAGGTGAGAAAATGGGAGAGGGCAAAGTGGGGATCGTTTTTGCGGTGACGGTCTCCTTAAACACCGAATCAGTAATCGGTGGTGAGGAAACAGAATAGAAATCAAGCAATTTCATTGTATAGGCCCGTAATAGAATAAGCTCGTAATAGGGTATTTCATTGAACCAAACAGGTGATTAAGGTGAACCCACGAAATCGGATTGTAATGGCTATGCCATTACATTGAACCAAATATGGTCTAAGTTTTAAAATAGCAACAATTACTGATATTATATTTATCTTAAACTGAATTAGTCTAATGTTTTTCTTTCTCTTCCAATAAAAGGTGATGGTAGGGTTTGTTTAGAGTTTGAATTTTAAATTAATTATTAATTAAAAAGTTGAAATCAATAAAAGTTCTTTACTTGATCTTTTCATAAAGTGTCATGTAAAATGTGAATTTCGAGATTAATAGAACATTTAATTTAAATTACATTTCAATATATTTTTATTTGAAAGGTAAGATAATCTTTTAAAAACTAAAATAAAAATATGATGAATAATGGAAGAGATTGTTTTCCGATGTTTAATGAAATTCTCTTACCAAAAATTCATTGGAGCTTCCTTACCAAGGGAGATATTTATTGGTGGGTTTATACCTAAAAGGTCGAAAAGATAGAAATATTGTTGGTTTTGTTAGTTTCTCGACCCTACATGAAGCAAAGTAGGTTGCCTTCATGTTTAACGGTGCTTGGATTATTGATACTCTTATACAAGTCAATGTTTCAAGGTAACAAAAGTCCTGGAGAAGGTGGCTAAATAAACCATTTAAGAAAAAAAAAAGGAATTATTAAACGATAATGAGGATTTTAAAAACAAGGACTTGGAAATCAAAATGGATCAAGTATCTGAAATAAAAGGTATGAGATATATGAGTCTATTATTTGAATCTAATGGTTAATAACGTAGGCCAAATAACGGGTAGGGTTGAAGAAGTTGGCATGGTATTATGAGTGTGGAAGAGGTATTTTTGAGATTTGATTTAAAAAAATAAGGATTGAATTGGAGTTTGATCTATATAAATTTGTTCAAATAATTCATATATATATATATATATATATATATTAAGAGTTAAAAATTCAAGTTTAAGTTCAACTTATAAACATCTAAGATCAAACGATTGTAATGTAATAAGTAGTTTTTAGAAATTTGTTATCTTTCATATTAATTACATTAATCTCTGGTATAATAAATTGATATGTCTAAGCTTGAATGTATTTTTCTTTTTCTTTTTACGCATTACTATATATTCCGGAAATTATTGCTTCATTCTTGATAAAATATTTTCATAGTAATTTCTTGAAATTGTATGTCAATGGCAAAGTTAGGGAGCCTAGCAGGGGCTCCGGTCTCCCAAAAATGAAAATTTGTTTATTTATGTCTTTTTGTAATTTATAAAATTTCAAATTAGAAAGGGTAAAATTGTATTTTGACCTTAAAAGATGATAAAAATTTGATTTAGTCCTTTAAAAATTATAAACTTACAAGTTATTAAAATGGTGAAATTATATTTTTTTATTATAAAAATATACAATTTAATACCAATTAATATATAAAGATGTAGTCCGAGCCTCTTTATAGTTTGGGTGGGCTGAAATGAACACATGAAAGCTATTAACATGTAGAAGAAGAGTTATTTGAAATGCAACATCATATATGTGTAATAGATTTAGAAGCTCAACGTTTGGGTTCCTGAATGTGAGCCACTTTTCTGAGGAAAGACTTGTTCAAGAACTTTTGGCCAGAAGCAGTAGCTTGATTAGGACTGTCAAGCTCTTTTATAAACGCCCTCTTCTGCTTGGTCATCACCACATTAGGGCAATGCCTTAACTGCTTCTTTGCTGTGTGTACCGCGATCATTATTGCCACCGGAACCATTCCCCCCACAATGTAAATCGGCATATAGTCCCAATGCCTGCAAATGTCCACCATTTCCCTCTTAAGTCAAAACCAAAAAAAGAAAAGATCATGTGGATGTCAATTGAATTTAAAATTTACTTGTTGGGGGCGATCACTTGGAGCAGTGGTATATTGTTTCATCCTTTGAGTTGTGGATGATGCAAATAATCGGTTCGGGCTCCTAATTTCCAATTGAGTGATCATTGATTTCCAATAACCCTGCAACACAATTTCATCTTACCATATCAAAATCAACAACAAATAATACAAGGGAGGCCAATGTTGCAAACATCTACGTATACCGTTGCTCTAAAAGCCATTTTATCCAAATTCAATTCAAGTAAAGTTGCAGTAAGTGGATAGTAAAAAGCAAGTTTGATTGGCAATGCCTGGATCAGATTTAAGAGGAGGGGTGAGTGGGCTTGGAATTATGGAAACTAATTAAGGGAAGATTAAAATGACACGTTGAAGGTAACCAGAATTTGTATGTGCGGTAGTTGATTAAGGCTTCTGTGTGTTTCCTATTATTATTTTTAAAGAGTTTACGACTATAATAGTGGATTAATTATCTATTATATGTATTGTTTTCATACTAGTAATAATAAAATTACACTTTGACTCCAAATATGATAAAAATTAATTTAATCTTTTGAAAATTATAAATATAAAGACGGTTAAAATGATAAAATTATATTTTTATTATTGTAAAAATATACTACTTAATTTCAACACCTCAAAAAATTTTTTTTTTCACTTTGCTCCTGTGGATTGGGTTGGGCAAGATGTTGAAGACAAGCTAGTTCCTTGATTTCCATATTATCTAGAGTGCACTAGTGAAGGTTGTATAGAAGTTTCTTACACCATGAGAGGTGATATTGCGAACTTAAAGCCACTGAAAGATCTAGGAAGAAATGGATGTGAGCTTCATGAACCAATTTTAAGAGTAAGGATACCAAACCAGATCACTATGGAGAAATCATAAAAGAAAGAGATGTTTCATAGATTCCATTTTTCTGCGACATATTGGGTAGTCACCATTAATATGAATATTCTTTTTTCAAAAAGACTCCTTTACTTCTAGGAAATTGTTACACCTTTTCTAGAAGAATAAAACCAACTTGAAGGAGAGACATAGTTTCTAAACATTTGTCGAAACTCTTTTTTGAAAGTCGACTTTTTAATTTGAAAAAATAGAAATAAGAGTCGCCACCAATCATTTTTATGAGGTTTGATCGGATCACCTCGTAATTCGATTGTTTTAATAAAATGTTTGATTTATTAAAATAATATTTTCGGTCTACAAAAATCCAGAAAATGGATTCGGGAGTTGGTTACGCACGAGGAAGGATTAGCACCCTCGTTATGCCCAAAATCAGTACCTAATTGATTACTTGACATCTTTAGTGTCAAAAATTAAAAATTTGAAGAGAATTTAAAAATACGATCCCTTATTGAGACGTTATTTAACTAAATTAGTTTTTACGAAAAGTGACTTATTTCAAGTTAATCGAGAAGAAAGGATCACGTCCCATAAGTTAGGACATAACGCCTTAAATCCTCGAAAATGAGAACAAACGCTCAAATCTCCTTTAAAAAAAAAACAGATATTCGATTATCTCAATTTTAGAAAAAAGCCATATTTCATTAAGTTAGGGACATGACTTTTCTAATTCAAAAAATAATGAATATTGCTTCGATTAAAAATTCCCTTTTTTATGCATCGTGCAAAAATGAATGTTCAAGTTAATCAAGAAGAAAGTATCATGTCTCGTAAGTTAGAACACAACACCTTAAATCCTCGAAAACGAGAACAAACGCTAAAGTCTCTTTTTTAGTAGATATTCGACTATCTCGGTTTTAGAAAAATGCCATATTCCAGTAAGCTAGGAACACGACTTCTCTAATTCCAAAATAATGAACATTTACCTTGGTTCAAAGATTTTCCATTTTATGCATTGCGCGAAAAAATGAACGTAACACTTAAGGTGATATGCATTTAATTTATCCGGGCGTGATACAAATGAATAAATGTTTAAACCTAATGTATGATATAATGATGATGAAATTATTTAAAATGGCTATATGGGTAGAATATTAGAAATGATATATAATAAGTGAATAAAGAAATGCCATGATAATATCAATGTAACTATAATAATAGTAAGAATATTAATCCATGGTATAAAATAAATACAATGATAAAAATAAATAAAAATAATAAATGATAAAAATAAAAATAAAAAAGCTAGATGCCTTATGACGATCATAAACATAAATTATGCGAGAATGATAAAAGAAATGATAAAGTGATAAAATAAGATAAAAAAAATAATGATAATAATAATGATAATAAATGAACAAAATATACTAAATAAAAAAATTATAAATAATCTAATTTTGAAAATATATAAAAAATGGGATAATAAATAAATGAATACAAGGATTGAAGCAAAAATAAATGAATGAATGAATGAATAATATATAAATATATAAGTAAATGAACAAGCAAATGAATGAAATAAAATGGATAATGAATAAATAAACAAGTAAATAAAAAAATAAAAGATTTAAAATAAAAAGGCTTAATTGTAACTTAAACTAAATTAAAAGGATAGATTGAAGAAAATAAATAACGGAAGGGCTAAAATGTAGTGCGCTGAGAAAGAATAGGGGGTAAAAGGGAAAATATACCAGACTCCTTTATGTGCACCATTGGAGGGGTTAAAATAAAACAAATTAAAATTAAACGGGGTAAAATTAAAAAAAAGGGACTGGATTAAAAAATAAAAAAATAGAGGGGCCAGGAGCGCAAATAGACCCCCACGCGGATCCTACGCGGTTTGGGTCGGGTCGTCGGGCTCCGCTTCAAAACGATGCTGTTTTGGGTTAGTGACGTTTATGTACACTGACCCAAAACGGCGCCGTTTCATGTGCCTACATAAGTCAAAATCTTTTACAAAAAAATCATTCCAATCTTTAAAATGAAAAAAATCTAAAAAAAACTCTCCCCCCTCTTTCTCAAAGTCCTCAGATCCGGCCTTGGCTCCGGCCATCGACCGGCTTGGAGCCGCCGTCTGCGGCGGTCGGGAAACTAAAAAGTTTCCCTTTTTTTCTTTTTAAACCTAGGTTTAGATCAAAGGGGAAAAACCCCTAAAAAAGAGGAAAACAACCCAACCCCACCTCTCTCCGCTTTTCTTTCGAAGCCCGAACGAAACTCGAAGGGTTTCCATGGCTTTCGCGAACGGAAGAGATCTCCGGTGGTGGTGAGCGACCAAGAAACGGGTAAGTTTCAATCCCTCTTTCCCCCTTTCTTTATTTTTTTACTTATTAAAAATAAATTCATAAAAAAACAAAAATAAAAAAACCACCTTTTTAACTCTGAGTTCTGTTTTTTTGGTTGATATTATCTATAAAAAAACTCATTACATGTTGTTGATGGCTTTTATAGCCGATTATACACTGTTGTTCTACAGTTTATTTTACTATTGTTGGCGTGTTTGTCTTTCTTTTACAGGTGACAGAGTCAACTGTGGCAGAGTTGGTGGTGGCAGGTGCTGACGTGGCGAGGTGGAGGCAGCAGCAGCATTAGGGTTAGGTTTTTAGTTTTTCTAAAAAATATTGTGGGCTTGTAATTTGGGCTTAGGGTTTTTAATTTGGGTCATTGGGTCTGATATTGAAAATGGGCTTTGGACTTTAGACTTTTGTTATTTTTATTTTTTTTTGTTTGGTTTTTTTGTCTGGGCCCGGGCAAATTGGGCCTATTACAGCTGCCCCTCTTTGCTCGTTGTCATGTAATGAGAATGGAGCAAAGACTTTCACGAAGGACCAATTTTGCCCGGCCTCACCGGATCTTAACTTCTTGTTGCTTCTCTTCTTCAAGTAGCCTTATTCTAACCCACTGCAACTTTCAAGGGTATTGTCACTTTAATCTACTCTACTGCAACTTCAAGGAGATAAGATTTACAACTTGTAGCTTTAATCTGTTTCACTGCAACTTCAAGGAAATAAGATCTGCTATCTTCAGTATGCTCAACTACAACTTTTGAAAGATAAGACTTGTAACTTCAACCTACTCTACTGCAACTTCAGGGAGATAAGGTTTATAGCTTTAATCTGCTCTACTGCAACTTTAGGGAGATAAGATTTTCTATTTTCTATCTACTCCACTGCAACTTTAGGGAAATAAGATTTGTAACTTCAACTTATTCCACTGCAACTTCAGTGAGGTAAGGTTTGTGACTTCAAACTACTCCACTGCAACTTCAGGGAGATAAGATTTGTTTATTTTTAACCTGCTCTACTGTAACTTCAGGGAGATAAGGTTTATAGCTTTAATCTACTCTACTGCAACTTCAGAGAGATACGATTTGCTATCTTCAGTCTGCTCCACTGCAACTTTAGGGAGATAAGACTTGTAACTTCAACCTGCTCCAGTGCAACTTCAGAGAGATAAGGTTTATAGCTTAAATCTGCTCTACTGCAACTTTAGAGAGATAAAATTCACCACAATAACCATAATCCGTCCCACTGCAACTTCAGGGGTATAAGATTTGTAGTTTCACTGATCTGTTACACCGTTCCCTGAGGAACATGACTTGTAGAACCCATTTTATGGGCTTATTTATGCCTAGTGATTAGGATGTCATGATCACAATGAATCGAATGCTCCTAACTAGATATGTATGAATGATATTTGCATGAATGTAGAACGTCATTTTTCAAGAATGATCCTTTCTTAATTCTTAGGTTGTCATTGCTCGCTGTTTATCTAGGTTCTATCACTGATGTGTTACCATGCCTTTTTGTTCAGCTGGTATCTTTAACAGAAAATCCGAAGAAATTGTCATAATTTAGACCATTCTTTCTCAAATGTTTCCAACCCTTAAATTCTGTTAGTTCTGAATAGTGGTCCTGTTCTCAGATCCCTGTACTATTTTGAAAACCTTTCAGAGCAATATACAGAACTCCTTTTACTTGAATATTATTAGTCCATTAATAGTTATTTCAATGAAAAATGCTTGAAAAGGATTATCGCAATCGACGAAAAGAATTTTATTGAGAGCAAAGCTTGAAATGTATAAATTAAAGATAGCAAATATTGCTAAAATACAAAATGAATAAGATGAAAATAGATGCCCCAGATATCATAGCATGGGCTTCTTCGCACTAACTTCTCGAGGACCCTTTTGAACTTGATATGTGTTTCGGAGATTAAAAATATTTTATTGATGCCCCAAGACGTAGCATCCCTCTTCCTTGTTAATTTGAGGGTAACAAGACTACCATATGCCCCAGCTTTGATCAAAATTATAATTGCTCTTTTTTGGGTTTTCAACTCAAAACCCCTTTGGTCTCAAGGCGCCCTTTGCGGGTTTTCGCCTTGGCTTCTCCTTTTTTTTTAGGTGAAGTACTTCTTGACTGAATCTGAATTCACAGGTTGGGTAAGTTCTTTCCATCCACCTTAGTCAAAATCAGCGCTCCTCTAGAAAATACCTTCTTTACCATATAAGGTCCTTCCCAGTTTGGCATCCACTTTCCTCTGAAATCCTTTTGTATGGGTAGGATCTTTTTCAATACTAGGTCCCCCTCATGGAATTCTCTGGGACAAACCTTTTTGTTGTAAGCTCACACCATTCACTTTTGGTACATCTGACCATGACGGATGGCTTTCAACATTTTCTCTTCAATTAAGTTTAGCTGATCATATCGGGATTGGATCCATTCTGCTTCATCCAATTTCAATTCTGCCAAAACTCGGAGAGAATGAATCTTGACTTCAATGGGTAAAACCACCTCCATTCCATAAACCAGAGAGAAAGGTGTTGCCCCGGTTGAGATCCTGACAGATGTTCAATAAGCATAGACAGCAAATGGTAATTTCTCATGCCAATCTTTGTAAATCTCAGTCATTTTCCCCACGATTTTCTTAATGTTCTTATTGGCTGCCTCCACTGCAGCATTCATTTTTGGGCGATATGGTGATGAGTTGTGGTGTTTGATCTTGAACTGACTGCAGACTTCTGATATCGTGCTGTTCAAATTTAGTGTATTGTCAGATATGATCCTTTCTGACATTCCATATCGACATATGATCTCTTTTTTTAAGAACTTACTGCTTGTTGACTTCGTGAAATTGGCATATGAAGCTGCTTCTACCCATTTTATGAAGTAATCGATGACCACAAAGATGAATCGATGCCCATTAGAAGCTTTTGGTGATATCGGCCCAATGCCATTTATGCCCTACATAGAGAAAGGCCACAGAGAAGTCATGACATGAAGAGGTGAAGAAGGCACATGAATTTTGTCTCTATAAATTTGGCACTTATGACATCTATTGGCATAATTAATACAATCCCCTTCCATGGTGGACCAATAATACCATAATCTCATGATTTGCCTGGCCATTGTAAAACCATTGGCATGTGTTTCGCATACACCCTCGTGGACTTCTTCCAAGATTTTCTTAGCTTCGGCAGCGTCTACACATCTTAGTAGCACCTGGTCCTTTCTTCTTTTGTATAGGATCTCTCCATCTAAGACATAGTCACTGGACAGTCTACTCAACATCCTTTTATCATTCTCAGTTGCTTGGTCAGGGTATTCACGATTCTTCACATATCGCAAAATATCCTGGTACCAAGGATGATCATAATTTTTTTTCTTCTTCTTCGATGTTGTAACAATGAGTCAGAACATCATAAATACTCATCTGGATAGGTTTTATATCCTCTTGTTTATTCACTTTGATCATGGAAGCCAATGTAGCCAAGGCATCAGCCATCTGATTTTCATCTCGTGAAAGGTAATAGAAGGTGATGTCATCAAACTCCTCAATTAACTCAAGAACCAACCTTTGATAATTAATCAACTTGGGATCTCTCGTCTCCCATTCTCTCTTGAGTTGATAGATCACTAGTGCAAAATCGCCATATACCTCTAGCACTTTGATCTTACATTCTATGGCTGCACAGACACTCATGATGTATGATTCGTATTCTGCCATATTTTTCGTGCAATCAAAATCTAATTTGCTAGTAAAGGGATAATGATCTCTGTTTAGGGCTATCAGGACTGCCTCGATTCTGTTACCCACAGCGTTTGAGGCTCCGTCGAAGTTTAGATTCCAAGGATGACCTTTTTGAAGGTCTTCTTCAGTGGTTGTAACATACATTAGACAGTCATTCGGGAGATGAAAGTTCAAAGGCTCGTAATCTTCTAGAGCTCCACTGGCCAGAAAATCTGCTATTGCGCTTCATTTTATAGCCTTTTGAGTCACATAGACTATATCAAATTTGGAAAGTAGAATGTGCCACTAGGCCATTCTTCCATTCAAAGTAGTCGACTCTATCATGTACTTTAGAGGATCGAGTTTTGAGATGAGCCAAGTTGTATGGTACAACATATACTGTCTCAACCTTTGGGTTGTCCAGATCAAGGCGGAACACAACTTCTCGATTGGCGAATATCTTGTCTCACATTCAGTGAATTTCTTACTGAGATAGTATATCGCTCTTTTTTTTTTCTCCTTGATTCATCATGTTGGCCAAGCATGCATCCCATGAAATTCCTGAATACTGCCAAGTACAGTATCATCGGTCTATCTAAGCTGGGAGGCATCAGTACTGGGGCATTGGACAAGTAATGTTTGACCTTGTCGAAAGTCTTCTGGCACTTCTCATCCCAAAAGCCTAAATTGTGTTTCTTAAGGAGACGAAATATGGGGTCGCATTTCTCAATTAGTTGTGAAATAAACCGGGCGATGTAATTTAGTCTTCCTAGGAAACCTCGAACTTCTTTTTTAGTGCGTGACATAGGCAACTCATGTATAGCTTTGACTTTGTTCGGGTCGATCTCGATCCCCTATTGATTGACTACAAATCCTAACAATTTTCCCGACCTAGCCCCGAAGGTACATTTTGCTGGATTGAGCTTTAGTTGGAATTTTCTCAATCTTAAGAACAACTTCCTTAAGACTTGTATATACTCATTTTCCATTCTGGATTTTGCAATCATGTCATCGACATAAACTTGAATTTCTTTGTGCATTATGTCGTGAAACCATCCATGAAAGAGAATAGTGAGTAACCTGCCGTGTTTTCCACTAAAGTGTCGATATGCGGCAATGGGAAATTGTCTTTCTGGCTGGCTTTGTTCAAGTCCCTGTAGTCTACGTACATTCATACTTTCCCATCTTTTTTAGGGACGGGGATGATATTGGCTGCCCATTCTGAGTATTTAACCACCCGTAAAAAACCAGCATCAAATTGCTTCTTGACTTCCTCTTTTATTTTCAGTAAAACATCGGGCCTCATCCTTAGGAGCTTTTATTAAACTAGCTTGCACTCTTCTTTGATGAGGAGCCGGTGTACCATGATATCAGTACTTAACCTGGGCATGTCTTGATATGACCATGCGAAGACATTCTTGAATTCTTGGAATAACTCAATGAGATATCGCTTTGTCTTTGCGGTAATGCAAGCTCCAATCTTCACCTCTTTTTCCTCTCCTAAGCTCACAATTTCCATTGACTCTTTGTAAAGCAGGATTTGTTTCTCATCTTGTTCTACTATCCTCAACAAATCAGGAGATAGGTTACAGTCTTGAGCATCTTTAAAATCTTGAGAATCCTCTGTACACATATCTTGCTCAAAAGGAGACTCTGAGTCAGTAGCAGCGTCACTCATATCATTAATATCTAGAGACCTGTTATAGGGATGAAGAAAGATACGAAGAATAAAAGAATCTAAGAATAATTATGTGTATGGTATGATTATGAATGAAATAGAAAGGATAAAAGAATATTTGCTCAAGATGATACGCAAAGATGCATTTTTATAATGATGTTGAACACAAACCTATTTCACAAAAGGATTCTTATTGCTCCTAGGCTTAGAGAAATAAGCGTGTTTTGAACATTACTCTGAATTAGCTTTAAAAACCACAGGAATATCTTTGGCAGTCCAGTTGTTCAAAACACTTCCAGGTACATAGGGGAAAATGTCTGATAAATTTTCTCCCCAAATTGCTTCTTCGAATGTGGCATTAATGTTCAGATTTCCCAATGTTTCTTCAGCGGTCTCCTTTCTTGGCATCTTTCATTCAAGGTGAATAGTTCCTCTTGACACGAAAGTCTTGGATATATGGGGAAAAGTCATCGGTTCCCACTTGACCTCTTCCCTGCTTAGTCGCGCTTTTCTCCTTTTTTGTTTCTTCTCCATCTCCTTCTTGTTTTGTCCAAAATCGGTCTCGTTTGTCCTTCAACATAGGTGCCTCGACCTTTCCTTGTAGGCATTTTCCAAGTCCTCTCCTAGGTAAGGCTCATTTACCAACCGTTAGTTGCAGGCTCATCCTTGTAGTTTTGGAGATTTTGGGTATCGTAATTTTGTTCCCTTTGACAATGGAGGTTGCATTCATAAATTCCAACGATCGAAAGGAACATTCTATCGATTCATCGTCTATCCCTACATATGGTACGTCACTGGTTAGGGATGCAATAATGTCTTCTTTTACGTTTATTGTTACCAGCCGACCCTCAGTTACCAATTTTAGCTTTTGGTGCAGTGATGACGGCACTGCCCCAGCCGAATGAATCCATGGCCTCCCCAACAATCAATTATAAGAAGACTTAATATCCATCATCAAGAAATCTACTTCATACATGTTTGGACCAATCAAGAGGGGTACCTCAATCCTTCCAATCACCCTCCTTTCGGTACTGTCAAATGCTCTCACTATGTTTTAACATGTCTTTATATGAGAGCTATCCACAGGCAACCTATTCAGGACGGATAGGGGCAAGGCATTTAGTGCAGATTTATTATCAATTAACACCCCTGGTAATGTATACCTTTTGCAGCGGGTGGTGATGTGAAGAGCCTTTGTAGATCCCATGCCCACTGGAAGTATCTCATAATCATTGAAGAAAATAAAGTTGTCGACACTTATATTGTTGACTAGGCGGTCCAGCTTGTTTACAGAGATATCGTTAGCAACATAAGTTTCGTTTAGTTCTTTCATCAATGTGCTATGATATGTCTCCGAACTTAAGAGCAAGGCTAGTACTGAGATGTGAGCCGGTTATTTATGTAGCTGTTCTACAATGCTGTACTCGCTATACTTTAAGAATTTCAAGAATTCTTTAGCCTCTTTCTCAGTTACCGGCTCATTAACGGGTGATTCGGGTCTAGCCGTCTTTTTTTTCTTTTGTTCAACCGCCAAGGCCTTTCTTTTTATAGGCTTAGTTCTTGGTTTTGATGGACCATAGCGCCTTCCACTGCGCGTGTCGAAACCCACATCTTGACCTTCTTTTGAAGCGCTAATTTGGTTCTTGATGGGATCGAAACCAACTAATTTTCGACAAAGGCAAGCGCACCTATCGAACAGTAGTATAGCTATGGTGAGTCTGAAATATCGTATCCACGAGGACTAAAATTACTAGTAATTACTATCTTTTTATTATTTAGCCTAATAATTAAAGGGGTGTTTTAATTTAAAATTTAACTAACTAATTTACTATGAGCGTTACAGAGATAAAATTGGGAAAATATTCGAAGAAAACTAATGAGAGAGACAATACCCAAGAAGAAATCCACCTGGATTTCACTTATTATTATGATTATGAATTAAACGATTTATTCACTTACCTTGATCCGTAGAAATCCCTAAATTATGTTAATATCTCTTTCGAAATATCTTTCTAATTTGACTATTTGAAATATCTTTCTAATTAAGACCCTATCATCATATTAACTCAATTTATGGATTCCCTTATTAGATTTGACTCTAATCTGATAGATTTATGTCATCCTATTTCTAGGGTTGCAATCAACTCCAATTAATTATGCTAGATCTACTCTTAAACAGGGGCTTTTGCTCCACTGAATAAGTACATCCAACTTGAATTAATACCCTAAAAATATTAAAGCAAGAATTAAGAATACATAATTAAGAACAAGAACAAGTATTTATCATGTAATTCAGATAATAAGATTGATCTAGGTTTCATCCTCCCTAGGTATTCAGGGAGTTTAGTTCATAACGTAAAAGGAAAACATCTCAGAATAAAGAAAACAACAAGACATAAAGAACCCAAAAACTTCTAAGGAAAATTAATAGAGATTTTCAATCTTGGAGTGGATCTACTTCTGAGATGAATCCGACGGCTTCCTTCGAGTAATTTCTTTGTTCTACTCTGCGTCCTCCATAGGTCATCTTCTAGTGTGTATTTATAGACTTTAGAATGCTCAGAAACTCTAAAAACTGGGTTTTTTCACGTAACAGGGAAGCAGGGTGCGAAACCGACATGGGCTGGCACATGGGCGTGTGGCGAACCCGTGTGGCTCACATGGGCGTGTGCCCAGCCCGTGTGGATCCTGAAAACTCTGATTTTGGCCCCTTTTTCGCTCAATTTGCTCTCAAATGCTCTCATAAGTATAGAAATATAAATTTAAGGGATTAGGAGCATCAAATTCACTAATTCTCATCATAAATCATCCAAAAATATGCCAAGCATGGAATTAAAATATGTTAAATTTATGGTTTATCAGTTTTCTTCTCTTGTGATTGTCACGTTGTAGTCATAATTCCAAGGAACCCTTTTGCTGTCCTTGTAGGAAAAGGCTATCGGTTTCTGGATTATGACCCTTGGTGCAATTGGTACTTTGGCTTCATTGCTCATTGGCCATGAAATAATAACCACTAGATGGTTGACCTTATGGACATTCTCCGTTGATCTTTCCTCTGAGGTACATATATCTCCTTCTTCTGAGCCTATAACCTCTTCATTACATTCAATTTCCTTGTTATCCATCAAATTTTGTACTAGGGTCCTGAACTTAATGCACTCTTGGATTTCATGACCCTGCTTAACATGGAACTCCTAGTAGTTCCTCATCACTTCGAGTCTCTTTTCTGAATCTTGTTTGATTAATCCTCCTTCTACCAACTTTTTCCTAACCTATCTCAGTGGGGTTTTTACGTCTCCCACATCAATTTTGGTTCTTTTGCCTTCACTCTTGATTATCGCATTTACCCCTTTATCAGAATGATTGTGTAACAAATTTCCTACGACATTAGGTCCTGATGAGTCGTGAAAATTTACAATTCCCATCTTAATGAACCTTTCAATTAACTTTTTGAAAACGGTGCAATTCTCGATTGAGTGTCCCGTGATTCTCGCGTGGTACTCGCATTGAGCATTTGCGTCGTACCATTTGGGGAATAGAGGTTACATAGGTTTCAGGTAGAAAGGGGAAAACACATGTGTATCAAACAGACTCTGATACAGCTTCCTATATATCATTGGGATGGGTGTGAACTAGAGCCTTTCTCTATTTGGCTTCAAGCTGGATTCTTGCCTTGGGGGCCCTGATGGCTAATGGTTACTGTCCTCGGCGGGCCTATAGTGATTGGTTTCTAATAGCCCTTATTATACATGCTTGCATTATTCACCTCATTTTCCTTCTCCCTCGGGGCCGATCTTTTGGAGTTTTCCCCTACATCTATCTTACCACTTCTTACTGTATTTTCAATCATTTCACTGGACATTACTATATCTGATAAGCTCTTGGTAGTGCTTCCCAACATATGGTTGATGAACGGGGCTTTTAAAGTGTTGATGAAAGGCGTTGTGGTTTCTTTCTCCAGAAGAGGTGGCTGAACTTGCGTTGCCACCTCTCTCCATCTTTTGGCATATTACCTAAAGCTCTCATTTTTCTTCTTCTCCATGTTTTGCAGTGTGATTCTGTTGGGTGTCAGTCCGTCACATGACAATACTACTTCATAAAAGCTTGTGCCAGGTCTTTCCATGAATTGATTTTGGCACGACTCAGTTGGTTTTACCATTTAGCTGCTGACCCGATCAGACTGTCCTAAAAGTAGTGGATTAACAGTTGATCATTATTAACGTATCCTGTCATCCTTTGGTAGAACATAGTGATGTGAGCTTCTGGACAACTAGTCCTATTATACTTTTCAAATTCTAGAGTTTTGAACTTTGGAGGGAGCACTAAATCAAGGACCAAACTCAGGTCCTTGGCATCAATTTTGTAATGATAATCAACATTTTCCATTGCTCTAATTTTTTCTTCTAGCCATCTGCATCGATCCTCAAGTTGCTTTGTTAGTTCCACTCTTGTTTTTTTTTCATTTCTACCATATCATCTAGATCAGGAACAACGGGATTGGTTGGGTTATCCTCTGGATTGGAACCTGATCCTGTTTGGTAGTTCATCAGCGCTGAGGTACCGATTTGATATTGTTGGGGTCTGATTGTAACGGGTATCCTTCGTGGGTATGCCTCTGGTTGTGCCTAGGCATTTATCGAGGTAAAACCCACGGGTAAATAGGATCCTTATTATCATCCCCTAAGTTGGTCGCAGTGCTCTTCCCTTTTTCACGTTCTCTAGCCAGCAGTTGCGCCAATTGACTTATCATACTTCTTTGGAATTCCAATATCTGATCCCTCATCTCCTGTTGTACTTTCACTAACTGTTCTTACAGTTACGCTTGAAACTGGTCTTGCATCTCTTTTTGAATCTGTTCTAGCCTTTCCAATCTTTGGTCCATTACTTTGGTTTTGGCGCAAGTATTGTAATGATTTTCGGTTGGTTGACTCTTGTTGGTTTCTAGATTAACTGAAATAATTTCGTTTAATTAGGGTCTTTTTGTGAAATTTAATGCATATGATGCAATGTAATGCAAATGCATGAAATGAATGCAAAAAGAGGCATTGACTCTGATTCAATTCTGTTGGAATAACTTTACTAGAAAACAAATTTCTTTACATAAAATGGATTACATATATGGCTTTGCCGTAATGCTCAAAGCCTTAACTTTTCTAAGAAGTTGAGCTAACTCTTGACCACAATCCGATTTTGATTCATACTTTAAGCTTAGCACGTCAGCCTGAACTGCTAGGGTTTACAAATGATCGGCCACCTCTCGTATTTGAGCCACAGCTTCACCAATGATATGGTCTCTATCCTTGACCTAACTTTGAGAACGGTGGAGTTGCTCTTTCCAATGCTCGTTGTTTGCTTCAAGGAGTTAAACTCGAAGTTCACAAATTTGTAATATGGCTTCGAGCTCTTCTATTTTCCTTTTCAGCTCTTCAATCTTGTTTAAGCTTGCTTTCAGCTCCATTGTAGAGTTGCGACTATGATACTGATGAAGTGACTTTTCTAGTTCTGCTACCCTGGCTTTTAATCTGACCTTTTCATTTTGGCATTTCAATAGGTCGTTTTCTAGAGCATTTTCTCGAACCTGAGCATCTTGAAATTTCTTTTCCCATTGATCGGCTTTATTCTTTTCTTCTTTAATCTCTTGTCGCCATTGTTCAGATATTTTTCCTAGCCCATCAGTCCTTATTGATAAACGCAGCTTCTTGTAATCTACTTTTAAATTGTCTAGATCTTCCTCAGCCTTGTTCTTTCCTTTCCTCATTTTATCAGTCTTTAGCTTCTGGACGTCAACATCTAGTATGAAAACTCACACTTATACGAAAACTCACACTGGGTCAGCCCTTGCGTTGCTAGTATGAACTGCCTCGATCTATACTGCCTCAACACGAGTAGCGGAGCATATCCAACAGCTTCCTAAATCCCAAGTAGAGGAACCTAGTCGAAATCTCCACACCAGTACAGAATCTCATCGGGGATCATCCAAGGGGCTCTCTATTCGACGTCTTCAACTTGGAGATTCTGGAGTATCGCCATCCATTTTTCTTCCAAAATATCGTCTCAGCTCGGTGTAGCCACTAATTCTTTTAGTGGAGAGTAGTTCTCAGAGAATACTCGGAAACTTTTTCTACCCTCCAAAAGTGGCTATGAAACCATGCCAACAAGGGTTGGACACATCCAATGAATCTTCATTCACCCGCTCTCCAGCATGCATTCAAAAATCTGAATGTTTCAGCCAAAATTGTAAGGACGGGTGTGACCCCTTATCAAGTCTGTCGAAAAAATCTGAAACTGCCTCATCCACATGCTCTAGTGCTTTAGGGAAAACAACCAGCCCGTAAATGCTCAAAGCGAAGACATCGACCCTTTTCTTCATATCTGGGTGTGCTAAGATCAAATCTCGCAAACTATTCCAAGGGATACATTTACCATCTCCCTTTTGCTTGAGTTGAACTGCAACCCTTTGCTCACTCATCCCTGTGATGTTCATTAGTTTCTTTAGGAAAGTCGGGACATTGGCGGCTCTGGAATAAACCTTGTCGGCTCAAATTTTTGGGGAACAAAGTAAGGTCGTGTATTCTTCCACAGTAGGTAACGAAGTAAGGTCGTGTATTCTTCCACAGTAGGTACTAAGTCCGCTTTTCCAAAAGTAAAGCAGCTGTAGGCGGGATTTCAAAATTGAGCCAGAGCTCGAAACAAGTGCTTGTCCACTTTGATATCGAGCAGATAGGGCAAATTACCATAATTACAGTAAAACAGCTTCTTGATTTCATCATACCATTGGACCCATATCTCTTTCAGTTCTTGGAGATTGTTTTGGGTCACACTGATACGAGTGAAGTCCCACAATTCTAACACGTACCCCTCTGCCAAACTGTTACCTTTCTCTAGTCGCATTTTCTAGGACCATATTCAGACAGCTGCATTATCTTCCACTTTATCAAGAAATTTGTTTTCCATGGCAAGCTCTCTTTTTAGTAATCGAATGTGAATCAACACCTTTTTTATGATGAAAATGTCATGCAATCATAGTTAAAATAAAACAAGTCAGTACATTTTATACAAAGCTAAAATTTAAAGCAAGCAAGAAATAATAAATAAAGTACCTATTTGGGAGACCACTAGGGGTTCAGTGCGGTTCTACCTAGGGTAGGCTCTTAGGGCTCACTATATATAGTTCGGTTCTAAAGTAAGGGTACCTGAACTGACAGATTCCTCGATCCTCACCCATTATAGGCTCATACGGACCGAGTTCAGTTCAGGGGAATATATTTCCCTATGGCTATACAAAGATGAAAATCTCATGAAGACATAGGTACGGATGTATCCCGAAAGCGATCCACTATCCTATACGGAGGTGAAGACCTCACGAAGGAATAGTTTCTCTCTCCCACTTAAAAGGGTAAAATTGACCGATTATGCGATGAAATATGCAGAGATATATTAAAAGACTCGAACCAATAAAACAAACATATGAAAATGATGCAGACCAATGAAATGCAATGAAAGGATCGTAAATTTAAACCAAATTATCAATTTTTGACAAAAAGGACAAAAAGTAATCAACTCGTGGCTTGACTCTCTTATTTTTTCCCCAGTAGAGTCGCCATGCTGTCGAAACCTTTTTTTGAAGGTCGACTCTTTATTTTGAAAAAAGGGAAATGAGAGTCACCACTAATCATTTTTATGAGGTGTGATCGGATCACCTCGTAATTCGATTATTTTAATAAGAGATTTGATTTATTAAAATAATATTTTTGATCTACAAAAATCCAGAAAATGGGTTCGGGAGTCAGTTATGCACGAGGAAGGATTAGCACCCTCGTTACGCCCAAAACCGGTACCTAATTGATTACTTGACTTCTTTAGTGTCGAAAATTAAAAATTTGAAGAGAATTTAAAAAATACGATTCCTTATTGAAACGTTATTTAGCTAAATTAGTTTTCACGAAAAGGGGCTTATTTCAAGTTAGGACATAACGCCTTAAATCCTTGAAAACGAGAACAAACGCTAAAATCTCCTTTTTTTAAAAAAAACAGATATTCGATTATCTCAATTTTAGAAAATAGCCATATTCCAGTAAGTTAAGGACATGACTTTTCTAATTCCAAAATTAATGAATATTGCTTTGATTAAAAATTCCCTTTTTTATGCATTGTGTAAAAATGAACGTTCAAGTTAATCAAGAAGAAAGGATCATGTCCCATAAGTTAGAACACAACGCCTTAAATCCTCAAAACGAAAATAAACGCTAAAGTCTATTTTTTAGTAGACATTCGACTATCTCGGTTTTAGAAAAAAGCCATATTCCAATAAGTTAGGGACATGACTTTTCTAATTCCAAAATAACGAAAATTTACCTTGGTTCAAAGATTTTCCATTTTATGCATTGCGCGAAACAACGAACGTAACACTTAAGGTGATATGCATTTAATTTCTCCGGGCATGATATACAAATGAATAAATGTTTAAACCTAATGTAGATATAATGATGATGAAACTATTTAAAATGGCTATATGAGTAGAATATTAGAAATGATATATAATAAGTGAATAAAGAAATGCCATGATAATATCAATGTAACTATAATAATAAGAATATTAATCCATGGTATAAAATAAATAAAGTGATAAAAATAAATAATAATAATAAAGGATAAAAAAATAAAAATGCTAGATGCCTTATGACGATCATAAGCGTAAATGATGCGAGGATGATAAAAGAAATGATAAAGTGATAAAATAAGATAATAAATAATGATAATAAATAAAGAAAATATACTAAATAAAAAAATTATAAATAATCTAATTTTGAAAATATATAAAAAAAGGGGATAATAAATAAATAGATGAACAAATAATAATAAAAATAGTAGTGATAATGAAAGCATAGATAAAAAATATTAACATAAAAAATGACGAAATAATAAATAAACGAATACAATGATTGAAGCAAAAATAAATAAATGAATGAATGAATAATATATAAATATATAAGTAAATGAACAAGCAAATGAATGAAATAAAAAGGATAATGAATAAATAAGCAAGTAAATAAAAAAAGATTTAAAATAAAAAGGCTTAATTGTAACTTAAATGAAATTAAAAGGATAGATTGAAGAAAATAAAAAACGGAAGGGCTAAAATGTAATGCGCTGAGAAAGAATAGGGGGTAAAAGGGAAAATATACCAAATTCCCCTATGCGCACTGTTTGGAGGGATTAAAATAAAACAAATTAAAATTAAACGGGATAAAATTAAAAATAACAAAGGGACTGGATTAAAAAAAACGGAGGGGCCAGGAGCGCAAATAGACCATTCAGGTTAAAAACACGCGGATCTTACGCGGTTTGGGTCGGGTCATCGGGCTCCGTTTCAAAATGATGCCGTTTTGGGTCAGTGACGTCTATGCACACTGACTCAAAACGGCGTCGTTTCATGCGCCTATATAAGTCAAAATTTTTTACAAAAAAATCATTCCAACCTTTAAAATAAAAAAAATCTGAAAAAACTCTCCCCCTCTCTATCAAAGCCCTCAGATCTGGCCATCGGCTGCCGCGTTGACCGCCGGTCACCGATGTCAGCGCCACCGTCTGCGGCGGCCAGGAAACTAAAAAGTTTCCTTTTTTTCCTTTTTAAACCTAGGTTTAGATCAAAGGGGAAAAACCTCTAAAAAAGAGGAAAACAACCCAACCCCCATCTCTCCGCTTTTCTTTTGAAGCCCGAACGAAACCCGAAGGGTTTTCATGGCTTTTGCGAACGGAAGAGATCTCCGGTGGTGGCGAGCGACCAAGAAACGGGTAAGTTTAAACCCCTCTCCCCCCCTTTCTTTATTTTTTTACTTATTAAAAATAAATTCGTAAAAAAATCAAAAATAAAAAAAAAACCACCTTTTTAACTTTAAGTTGTGTTTTTTTGGTTGATATTATCTATAAAAAACTCATTACATGTTGTTGATGGCTTTTATAGCCTATTATACACTGTTGTTCTACAGTTTATTTTACTGTTGTTGGCATGTTTGTCTTTCTTTTGCAGGTGACGGAGTCAACGGTTGTAGAGTTGGTGGTGGCAAGCGCTAACGTGGCAAGGTGGAGGCGGCAGCAGTAGCATTAGGGTTAGGTTTTTAGTTTTTCTGAAAAATATTGTGGGCTTGTAATTTGGGCTTAAGGTTTTTAATTTGGGTTGTTGGGTCTGATATTGTAAAAGGGCTTTGGACTTTTTTTATTTTTATTTATTTTTGTTTGGTTTTTTGTCTGGGCCCGAGAAAATTGGGCCTATTACAACATTATTCCAAGTTACTTTGTTGCAAACCTGTGAAGGTTGGCTCTGATGATGAGATCTCCAAAGGTGGCGTTAAGCATTCTTTATTGAGAAATTTCCATTATAATCGTGATGCTAAACAATTTTATTCCTACCTCCTTAGATAGAGATGTGTCTACTTGTGAGCTTAACAGTATTATTGTCACTGAAGATTTCCATAACTTTGCATGTGTTCTATTTCTTTTTGTTGGATTCAAGGCGGTCTTCTGCTTTGGATGCTAACATGTTAGACTTGGCCAGTTCTAGGTGAGGTCCGTTGGGATTTGGGTTGACCCAGTAGTCATTGCTACTTCAGATTTGGATATCTTTTCCTTAATTTGAAATGTCTTTCCCAAGTATAGTTCCTTTCTAGATCCATGAGTTAGGTAGTTTCGTTTTCACTATTTTGATAACTACAAATGCACAATATTGTTGATGACGTCACGAACTAACTAAAATATGACAAAGGCAAGCGCACCTATCGAATGGTAGTATAGCTATGGTGAGTCCGGAATATCGTATCCACAAGGACTAAAAGTACTAGTATTAACTGTCTTTCTATTATTTAGCCTAATAATTAAGGGGGTTATTTTTAATCTAAATCTAAACTAATTAACTATGAACACGACAGAGAGTGAAGAAACTAATCAAATAAACCAATGATAAAGACAATACCCAGGAAAAAATCCACCTAGACTTAACTTATTATTCTAACTCTGAATCAAATGATTTATTCACTTGCCTTGATCCATAGAAATCCCTAAATTACGTTAATATCTCTTTCAAGACTAAGAACAACTGTCTCTAGGTTGATTAATTAAAATCTCTTTCTAATTAAAACCCCTATAGTCGAATTAACTCGATCTATAGATTCCCCTATTAGATTTGACTCTAATCCGGCAGATTTATGTCGTCCTATTTCTAGGATTGCAATCAACTCCGTTCAATTATGCTCGATCTGCTCTTAAACAGGGACTTTTGCTCTACTGGATATGCACATCAAACTTGAATTAATATCCTAAAAATATTAAATCAAGAATTAAGAACAAGAGCAAGTATTTATCATGTAATTCAAATAATTAAATAATAAGATTCATCATAGGTTTCATCCTCCCTAGGTATTTTAGGGAGTTTTGTTCATAATGTAAAAGGAAAACATCTCAAAATAAGGAAAACAACAAGACATAAAGAACCCAAAAACTTCTAAGGAAATTTGATGGAGATTTCAATCTTGAATGAGATCCTACTTCTGAATTGATTCCGACGGCTTCCTTCGAGTAATTTCTTCGTTCTACCCTGCGTATCCCCTTAGGTCTTCTTCTAGTGTGTTTTTATAGACTCTTGAATGCTCAAAATACCTACAAATTGTCTTTTTTCGCGTGAAAATGAAACAGGGTGCGATAGGGACACGGGCGTGTGATCAGCCTGTGTAAGAATGCCCAGGCTGTGTGCAGTACTGATATGGTTAGAAATCAACACGGGCTGGCACATGGGTGTGTGGCCAGGCCGTATGTCTCCCACAGGAGTGTGAGAGCCCCGTGTTTAAGGTACCCAGTCTGTGTACAATGCTGACATGGTTCAAGATTGACACGGGCTGGAACACGGGCGTGTGGCCATCCCATGTATGATACTGAAATAAGCTCTTTTTACTCGATTTTGGCTCGTTTTTTCACTCCTTTCGCTTCTTTATGCTCGCCTAAGTATAGAAACATGAAATTAAAGAATTAGGAGCACCGAATTCATAAAATTGTATAATAAAACATCCAAAAACATGCTAAGCATGGGAGTAAAATGTGTTACTTTTATGGTTTATCAAATATCCCCACACTTAAGCATTTGCTTGTCCTCAAGCAAAATACTCAATTTACAATTAAAATTAAACTTTCTCAACTCATAATTCTCATCAATAATGTTTTATCATAATTCACAAATAATCACACATTGATAATTCAACTAAAAGAGCACTAAAGATTCAAATAATCCAAGTCACACATTTTTAAAGCATGAAAACATAGGTATTTCCCCTTATCTAAATGATGACCTTTAATTTAAGACCGACAAGATTTGACATCCTTACTAAAGATTCACTCAATCACTCAAAGTGTTTAAGGTTCAAAAATTAAGCACTCAAAAGTCAAACATGAAAAGTTATTGCCATAGGCTTGCATGAAAATAAAATTTCCACGACTATAAAATGAGATGATACACAAATCAAAAGGTCTTTAAAGGGTTGTAATGGGGCTTGGGTTAAAGGTATGGATAAGGGATGAAAAAGAAGGTTAGAATCGAGATCGAATTTATAAATTACCTAACTAGAAAAATAAATTACTACTGAATAATTACATCAATCGAAATAATTAAAGAAAAACACGAGCTTCTTTTCAAAAAATAAAATTAATTACTTAAGCTCAAACTCAAAGAACTAGTAATAATCAACATAAATGAATATATATATTTCCAATTTTTTTTTGATGGATAATAAGAGAGAATTTAACAACTGAAACAAAAGAATATAGTTAGGCAACTTAACCAAATCAAAGCTCGACAAAAAGGGAGTCAATAATATGGGAAAAACGAATCAAAAATGAGTTATGGGTTAATATTAATGGGTGAATCAAGAACGGTTTATTAGGCTCAAAGGGGTTCACTAAGGGTTAATTAATGAAGGTAGGCTTTTAATGGGGTAAGTGGGTTAAAACTTAAGTGCCTTTCTTATCTAAGTATATCAGATCAAAGGTGTGGTCTCGACATGCATAATTGAAGCAAGTTCTAGAATAACAAATCAATATTGACACACTCATAACCAATAATAAAGTGAGCAAGAAAAGTATGCTCAAAAGTCTCAAAATCTCACAAAAATTACGGTTTTTGATATCAATCTTGCAAATCTCAAACTTCAAGGTGATATTTAAATTTAGGGAAACAACTTAAAATTTTTTATTTATTCTGAAAATAGACTTATGGTGCTTAATTGTCTAATGTCTTAAAATTTAAATAATCAATGCACAATTTCCTATGAATTTAATCTAAAACACATCAATGATAATCACAAATCAATAGGGATCCATTGTAATAGTAATATGAGAAAATTTCTTAATCACAAGACAAAATTCAGGGATTTTTCCAAAAGTCATATAAATAACCTCCCCACACTTAAGATGTATATTTTCCTCAATGTACAAACCAATAAAATCACAGTATAAACAAAATATCATATGAGAGGGAGAAAATTGAAACTGCCCTAAATAATGGATGAAATTCCCAGAATAGTGAAAAACGGAATGGTGGACAATGCTAAATGTAGAGCATGATTCTGAGCAACTAATCAGAAAATAAAAATAAATACTGAAGAGGATTAAATGATTAAAACTCGATTAGGAACAAATATTAAAAAGAAAAATATAGTTCAAAATATAAAAAGAAAATAAACATAAACATAAAAAGAAAAAGAAAAAGAAAGATAAAGATAAAGATAAAAAATAAAAATAAGAATAAAAATAAAAATTAAGACAAAAGGACTCAATGGTCCTCATCATCAGACTCGTCGTGAGTCGTCGGCGCCGAAGAAGAAATATGGAGATAGTGCCAAATCTGCTGCAATGTAGCCTCAAGACTGTCGAACTGTTTAAAGCACTGTTGCTCGAAATGAGTGAGGCGTTCAGATATGTCTGTCAGAGTAGCAATAGAAGGAGGAGGTCGGTGACTCGGAGGTGGAGGATGAGTTTGGTCCTCATGAGCGGGAGGAACCTCATCATAATGTCCTCAGGTTCATCCTGAGCATCCGAACGAGACAATCGGTACTGAGGAGGGTCCACTCCATGACATCGCTCTATCATCCTCATGTGGATCATGGTTGATAGGCCTTATGGGGACATCCGGCCTACTAATGTGAGTAATGAGGATTACACCGGTGTGTCTAAAAGGTCGAAGTGTCGAGCGATACGAGTCACATAAGGACCTAAGAAGATAGGGCCCTTCCTGTAATAGCAAAAAGTAAGGGCAATGAAGTATGCCAAGTCAAATACATGCCTTTGCGCCATGCTCCATAAGAAATAAGCGTCATGAGTATTGACGATGCCGGTGCTCTCTCGTAGACCTGTCAAGGTGTGAGCTAATATTATGTGAAAGTATCGTAGAGCTCGAAAGAGAGACGTCGCCTTCGAGCGACTCGGATCATAGAGGCCCGTAGTGGTGAGAAGATCCGCCCAACAGGAGGAAGGTGGGTAATGAATGTGGCGGTGGAGGTGAGGGAAGTTTTCAGCACTTATAAACTCCTCTGTATAAAGCCCCAAGGTAGCTCCGAACTCTGGGACACTCAGCTGGCGCACTAAGCCGCCAAGTCGGTTTGTGACGGTACTTGGCTCATCATGCGTACATGTGGGCTCGACAATATCAAAGAAATGGTCCCATGAAGATTTAGTCAGGAGGGTCCGAACGAAGTTAGCAAGGTGGACCTGCTCTAAAGCGACCCAATCTATGCATCGGCCGATGTCGAGTGGTCATGCGCGAAGTAGCTGGAATAAATCATCCTAAGGTCTTACTGGGAATCGTAAATAAGGATTGTGATCCTCGGTAGATGCGCTCGAAGAGGTCGTGCCAGGACCCTTCTGCTTTTTTGAAGCAAGGACGGTGTCCTTGTATTTACCACGAGTATTTGTCATGGTGTACCTGAAAAAGTAAAAGATTTTATCAATAAATAAATAATTCAAGCATCACCACAAGCCAATGATGTATTATCCAAATAGTCCTAAGTTATAGTGTATTCGAATATGAAATTATGCAAAAATCAAAAATTGAAATTATTATAAATCAAAGTTGTGAAACAATAAATAAATAATACTAACTTTATTGTATGCTTAAAATAAGAGCATTAGCAATAGTAATTAAAGAGCAATAAACTAAAGGTACCCTAAATATAATAACAAGAACACTAAGAATCAATACCAAAATATCAATTAACTGTAGTAATAAAAAAAAGCAAACTAATTAGAATAAGCAATAAAAAGAACTAAGAATTAGAAATAGGAATAAGCCTAATCAAAACAGAAAATAATAATAAAAATAATACTAATAACTAAATAAAAATAAAAGTAAGAGGAATAGAATAAAGTGAAACAAAGAACTAAACATGGGGGAAAAAGGGTGACCGACGGTGGGGTGTTGGTCAGTCAAAGGTGCGGCGGTCGATGGAAAGAACAGCAGTGGTGCGGTGATGGTCAGTCAAAGGTGCGAAGGTCGATGGTGGGGGTCGGGTTGGTTCGGGCGGATTTGTGGAGCTGTGCAAGGGAATAAATAAAGGGAAAACAAGAAGATATGGGGGTTGCAGGAGCGATGGAGATGGGTGGGACGGTGTGGCCGGTGAAGAGGGTGGGTTGAAGGCGGCTAGGGATCTTGGGGATTTTAGGAGGAAGAAAACAAAACACAAATGAAATAAAAGGGTGTTAGGGTTTAAATGGGGGACACAGTCATGTAAGGCATGTGTTGGGCTGCACAGCCGTTGCCCACGCCCGTGTTATGTCCTGTTTGGCCCGTGTTTGATAAAAAATAAAGTCAGTCCATCACACGGCCTCGTACATGCCCATGTGTTTTGGCCGTGTTCCTCAAATGGTCATGTCGCACTGATAAACCGTGATATATACATATTTTAATCCCACATTTAGCATACTTTTGGAAGATTTATCCCACGAATTGTGGAAGTTTGTGCTCCTAATCCTTTAATTTCATGTTTTATACTTAGGAGAGCACCGGAGGATGAAAAGAACGAGAAATGGGCCAAAACAGAGAAAATGGGACAAAGTACGAAATTCACACGGCCAGGGACCAAGCCACACTGTCGTGCTTCCTTAGCAGACTGATAAACCATAATAGTAACATATTTTAAGCTCACATTTAGCATGCTTTTGGATGATTTATCCCTTGAATTATGTAATTTGGTGCTCTTAATCATTTAATTTCATGTTTTATACTCAGAAGAGCATAGGAGGATGAAAAGAACGAGAAACAGGCCCAAAATGGAGTAAATGGGCCATAACAAGAAATCGACACAGCCTGGGCCCAAGACTACACGGTCGTGCCTCATTAATAGACTCAAAACGGCCTGGCCATGATTCGTACGGGCGTGTGCCATGGGCATGTCTCTGACGTGAGAAAGAAGAGTTCCAGTCGAATTAGGGTACTTAGAGGCAAAGAAATGTATTCCAAAAGCCTATATAAACACCCTAGAGGCCAACTTTCACGAGACATTTAGCAAGGCCAAAGAGCAGAGCCAGAGAGGCCAAAATTGTGGTATTCACTCGAAGAAAGCCAGTTGATTCATCTCAAGAAGCTGGAGTTATACTCAAGATGAAGGATCTCTCCTTCAATTCCTTTAGGGAGTTTTAGGGTTTTTCTTATGTTCTATTTTATCTTTTCTTCTGAGATGTATTCTTTTATGATTATGAACTAAACCCTCAGATACCTGAGGGGGATGAAACCTAAGATGAATCTTAATATCGTTTGCTGAACTTTATGATAAATACTTGATTTGTTCTTAATTATGTGTGCTTAATTCTTGTTTTGATATTTTCGGGATATAATTCAAGTGTGATGTGCTTAGGTGGAGGAGCAAAAGTCCAGCAGATCTAGCATAAATAAGCAGAGTTGATCGCATGCCTAAACATAGGGTGACGAGATTTTGCCGGATTAGGGTGAAACCTAATATGGGAGTCTATAGATCGAGTTAATGCAATTCTAGGGGTTTTAATTAGAAAGAGATTTTAGTTAATCAACATAGGGTTAGAAGTTAGTAGCCTCGACGGAGGTATTAATATAACTTAGGGAATCCTACGGATCAAGTCAAGTGAATAAATCGTCTGGTTCAGAGTTAGATAACAAGTGAAGTCTAGGTGGATTCTTCCTCGGCTATTGTCTTAATCAATTGGTTTTTCCCAAAGTTATTTTCCCCAATTCATTCTCTTTGTCTTTGCATCTTTAGCTTAGTTGTTAGTTAATTTTAGATTAGATAAAAATTCCTTTAATTATTAGGCTAGATAATAAAAAGAAAGTTAGTATTAGTACTTCAGGTTCCTTTGGGTTCGACAATCCGGTCTTGCCGCTAAGCTATACTACTGTTCGATAGGTGCACTTACCTCAAGTCATTGTCACAGTTAGTTTCTAGGCTCGATCATTCTTTTTTATAAATTTTTAAGACTCTGACACACGATCACAGTCCCAAAACACGGCCTGGACTCGACTTACACGGGCGTGTCCCTAACGTGACCTGTTTGAATTCCACTCAGATTAGGATACTTAGGGGCAAAGAAAGACATTCCGAAAGCCTATATAAACACCTTAAGTGTGATCTAAAAAGGGGCGGTTCAGGTAGGCCGAGGAGCCAAGCCAGAGAGGCCGAATTGTGGGATTTACTCGAAGACAGCCAGTTGATCTATCTCCAAAAGTCGGAATCATACTCAAGACGGAAGATCTTCCCTTCAATTTTCTTCAGGGGGTTTTAGGGTTTTTCTTATGTTTTGTTTTATACTTTCTTCCGAGATGTATTCTTTTATAATTATGAACTAAACCCCTCAAATACCTGAAGGGGATGAAACCTAAGATGGATCTTGTTATTGTTTTCTGAACTATATGATAAATAGTTGATTTGTTCTTAACTATGTGTTCTTAATTCTTGTTTTGATATTTCAGGATATTGATTCAAGTATTGATGTGCTTAAGAAGTGGAGGAATATTCCCTGTTTAAGAATAGATCTAGCATAGTTAAGTGGAGTTGATCGCAACCCTAGAGATAGGATGACGAAAATCTACCGGATTAGGGTCAAACCTAATATGGGAGTCCACAGATTAAGTTAAATCAATTCTAGGGGTTTTAATTAGAAGGAGATTTCAATTAATCAACCTAGGGTTAGACGTTAGTAGCCTCGAGAGAGGTATTAATATAAATTAGGGAATCCTACAGATCAAGTCAAGTGAATAAATCATCTGGTTCAGAGTTAAATAACAAGTGAAGTCTAGGTGGATTCTTCTTCGGGTATTGTCTTTATCAATTGTTTTTTTTCCAAAAAGTATTTTCCCTAATTCCTTCTCCGTGTCTTAGCATCTTCAACTTAGTTGTTTGTTAATTATAGGTTAAAAAACAATTCCCTTAATTCTTAGGCTAAATAATAAAAAGAAAGTCAGTATTAGTACTTTTGGTTCCCTTGGGTTCGACATCCCAGTCTTGCCACTAAACTATACTACTGGTCCATAGGTGTGCTTGCCTCAATCATTGTCGTAAGTTAGTTTCTAGTCTTGATCATTCATTATATAAATATTAAGACTTTTAGACATGATCATGCACGGTTGTGTGTAATGTCCTTCGCTTCTCTCATACTCGTGCGACTTCTTCCATGCCGTGGGTTTCAGTCGTGTCTCACACACGGCCGTGTGTTTTGCTCGTGTTTCTTTCTGACTTGTTTTAAACATGGGAAGTTTAACTCCGGGGTTCACAAGGCCTTAGACACACCCGTGTGTCTAGGCTGTGTGTACAATACAGCCATATCGCACGGTCATGGGTATTAATCGTAGACCGTGTCTCTGTCATTTTTGGGAAAAGTTTAAGTCCTGTTTGCATACGACCAAGGACACGCCCGTGTGTCCTGGCCGTGTGGTTCACTGTCGATTTTCTCAAAGTTTTAAAACTAAGTCATGAAAGTTACACGATCAAAGACAAGCCCAGATGTCTAGGCCGTTGGGTCCACACAGCCAGGGCACGCCCGTGTGTCCAGGCCGTGTGAGCCAAAAACTTGCATTCTTAGCACGAAGAATAGATAAAAACAAACTAATTAGTAGTGTTAGTGCTTGGGTTGCCTCTAGAGAAGCGCTTGTTTAAAGTCTTAAGCTAGACTTACCTTGTGTTCATTGCTTACGAAGGTTCACAGAGCTGAAGTTTCTCTCTGTTATCTCTAAAATCTTCACCATTATAAAGTTTAAGTCGTTGACCATTTACCTTGAATGTGCCATAAGTCAGGTGAGTTACCTCTATTCTGCCATAGAGAAAGATGGTTTGGATTACGAACGGACTTGACCATCTTGATTTCAGCTTTCCAGGGAAAAAATTGAGCTTTGAATTGTATAGAAAAATAAGATCTCCGACTGCAAATTGCTTAGGTTGCTTCAAACGAGCATCATGGCGTCGCTTTGTCGCTTCTTTGTATAATCGTGAGTTCTCGCAAGCATTTGTTCGCCACTTATCTAGCTCGTTCAACTGCGTCAATCTTTTCTCTCCTGCAAGTTTAGGATCATAGTTTTGGAATTTTATAGCCCAAAATGCTTTGTGCTCTAATTCAAATGGTAAATGACAGCTTTTCTCATAAACAAGTTTGTACAGAAATGTTTCTGTGGGAGTTTTAAGAGAGGTTCTATAGGCCCATAAAGCGTCGTCTACTTTTATTTCCCAATCTTTCCTATTTGATTCTACGATTTTCTCTAGGATACGCTTAAGCTCTCGATTTGTTACTTCAACTTGTCCACTAGTTTGAGGGTGATGAGGGGTAGATGTTCTGTGGTACACTCCATATTTCTTTAGGACTTTATCAAATTGAGCATTACAAAAATGAGTACCCCTATCACTGATAATTGTTCTAGGTGTTCCAAATCAGGAGAAAAGCTTATTAAGAAATTTCACTACCACTCTAGCATCATTAATAGGTAAAGCTTGAGCTTCTACCCATTTTGACATATAATCAACTGCTACTAAAATGTATTTATTCCCAAATGAGCTAGGAAATGGGCCCATAAAATCAGTGCCCCATACATCAAATATTTCACATGATAGCATATATGTTTGAGGCATTTCATCACGTTTAGAGATATTACCCGTTCTCTAGCATCTATCACACAAAGTAACATACCTGTTAGCGTCCTTAAACAGTGTGGGCCAATAAAAACTTGATTTGAGCGTTTTATGTATTGTCCTAGTCCCACTGTAATGTCTGATCGTTATGTCAGAGTCTTAAAAATTTATAAAAAGAATGATCGAGCCTAGAAACTAACTGTGACAACGACTTGAGGCAAGTGCACCTATCAAACAGTAGTATAGTTCAGTGGCAAGACCAGATTGTTGAACCCAAAGGAACTAAAAGTACTAATACTAACTTTATTTTTATTATTTAGCCTAAGATAAAAATGAATTGTTTATTTAATCTAAAATTAACTAACTATTGAGCTAAAGATGCAAAGACAAAGAGAATGAATTGGGGAAAATACTTGTGGGAAAAACCAATTGATTAAGACAATACCCGAGGAAGAATCCACCTAGACTTCACTTGTTATTTAACTCTGAACCAGACTATTTATTCACTTGACTTGATCCGTAGGATTCCCTAATTTATATTAATACCTCTCTCGAGGCTACTAACGTCTAACCCTAGGTTGATTAATTGAAATCTCTTTCTAATTAAAACCTCTAGAATTGCATTAACTCGATCTATGGACTCTCATATTAGGTTTGATCCTAATCCGGCAGATTTTTGTCATCCTATCTCTAGGGTTGCGATCAACTCCTCTTAATTATGCTATATCTACTCTTAGACAGGGTCTAGTCCTCCTCTGCTTAAGCACATCAGTACTTGAATCAATATCCTGAAATATCAAAACAAGAATTAAGAACACATAATTAATAACAAATCAAGTATTTATCATATAGTTCAGAAAACAATAACAAGATCCGTCTTAGGTTTCATCCCCCTCAGGTATTTGAGGGGTCTAGTTCATAATAATAAAAGAATACATCTCAGAACAAAATATTAAACAAAACATAAGAAAAACCCTAAAACCCCTTGAAGGATATTGAAGGGAATATCCTTCGTCTTGAGTATGAATCCGGCTTCTTGAGATAAATCAACTGGCTTTCTTTGAGTAAATTCCACAATTCTGGCCTCTCCACTTGGCTCTTCAGCCTAACTGGACGCCTAACTGGACCCCCTTGAAGGTTGGCCTCTAGGGTGTTTATATAGGCTTTTGGAATGACTTTCTTTGCCTCTAAGTACCCTAATCTGAATGAAACTCTTCTTTGTCACGACAGGGACAAGCCCATGGCACACGCCCATGTGAATCGTGGCCAGGCCGTGTTCGGGTCTGTTAATGAGGCACGACCGTGTGGCTTGGGCCCAGGCCGTGTTAATTTCGTGATATGGCCCATTTACTCTGTTTTAGGCTCGTTTCTCGTTCTTTTCATCCTCCGATGCTTTCCTAAGTATGAAACATGAAATTAAAGGATTAAGAGCACCAAATTGCACAATTCAAGGAATAAATCATCCAAAAGTATGCTAAATGTGGGATTAAAATATGTTCATATTACGGTTTATCAAATACCCCCACACTTAAGCATTTGCTTGCCCTCAAGCAAAATTCTCAACTCACAATTAAAATGAACTTCCTTGATTTATAATATTCATCAATAACGTTTCATCATAATTCAAAGATAATTTGTACATTGATAATTTAAATAGAAAGATCTTAAAGATTCAAACAATCAAAGTCATAGTTTTTGTATCTCGAAAAATATTGGCGTTTTCCCTTACCTAAATAATCGCCTTTAATTCAATATTGACAAGAGTTGACATCCTCACTAAAGATTCGCTCAAATTACTCAAAGTGTTTAAGGTTCAAAATTAAGCACTCAAAAGTCGAACATGAAAAGTTAATCCATAGGCTTGCCTGAAAATCAAATCTCCACCACTATAAAATGAAATGATACACAAATCAAAAGGTCTTTAACAAGGGGTGTAATGGGGCTTGGGTTAAAGATGTGGATAAAGACTGAATTAGAAGGTTAGAATCGAGATTGAATTGAAAATTTACCTAACTAGAGAAATGAATTACTCCTGAATAATTATATCAATGAAAACTTGTAATACTAATAAAACGAGCTTATTCTTCAAGATGTAGAATTTAAACATGTAAGCTCACTTAATTATAGAACTAATAATGAATATACTTTGATTTTTTTTAAGAACAAATCAAGTCAATAATGAGAAAGAACTTTAACAACTGAAATATAGATCATAGTTAGGAAACTTTTCAAAATCAAATCTCGATATAAGGGTGGTCAAAAGGAATGGTGATAACAAATACAGACCGGATTTTGGGTTAATATTAGTAGGTGAGCTAATAAAAGGTTTGTTAGGATCAAAGGGTTCACTAGCGGTTAATTGTGAGGGTAAGCTTTTTAGTGGAGTGAGTGGGTTAAATCCTAAGTGCCTTTATCATCTCAGTATATAAAATCAATTAATGTGGTCTCGATAGTTCTAGAATAACATCTCAATGTTGACACACTCATAATCACAAGGTGAGCACGAAAGAATGTATGCTCTAAAAGGCTCAAAATCTCACTAAAATTATGAGTTTTTGATATCAACCTTGTAAATTTCAAACTTAAAGGTAATAATTAGATTCAGGTAGACAACCTAACAAAATTTTAATTTTTGAAAATGGACTTATCATGCTTGATTCTCTAGTCTCCTAAAGTTTAAATCATCACTGCACAATTATCAATGACTTAATTCAAAACATATCAGTAAAAATCATAAATCAAAAGAAATCCATCCTAATCATAATATGAGAAAATTAATTTAAGAACAAGGCATAATTCAAGGATTTGAGAATAATGCAGAAAGTTAGGCACTTTCTCGAAATAAATATTCACCCCCACACTTAAGATGTACATTGCCCTCAATGTAAAAAGATATATATGGAATTTAAGAGAAGGGGAGAGGTGAAACTTCCTGAATTTGGATGGCTTCCTTGGGTTGGGAGTGTCGTGGTGTGGTGGCCGCCGATAATCTCTGCGCTAGATGAAGAAATTGGGAAGCTCGTGGAGAATTAGCCAGGAAATAATGATAATAATTCAAAATATACTAAGTATATATTTAAAGACAAGAAAGATAAAGAGAAAGAAAATAGAAAGTAAAATAAAATTAAAAGAAAAGATTAATGGACCGAAGAGTCCTTATCGTTGGATGGTTAGCGGGTGAGTGTGATTTCTAAGGCTGTGGTGTCGTGGCTATGGTCGTGGTATAGTGATTCCTCAAGCAGCCTTTAGAACCTAAATAAAAGAAAACGAAAAAAAATAGATTAAACTAAGTAAAATAAAACTAAAGAAAAGGAAAATAAAGGAGAAGTGAAAATAAAAAGAAAAGTTAAATGGACTCAAAGGTCCTTTTCCTGTCGAGTTAATGAAACGGCCGGCATGAACTTATGTAGATCGGTCTCAAAAAGGGAGACTGTGTTAGGATCCTTCCGTTTCTTCGACATGGATGTGGTTAGATCTAGAGTTAGGAGGAATGAAAAAGAATGAGAATGAAAAATAAGGGGAATGTGTTTGAAGAAAAAGGAAAGTGCAGAGTAGGTAAGAATGGGGGATGTGTGTGTGTGAAATAGAGATTTCAAATCTGGTACATCCCGAGAAGCACTCGTTTATAGTCTTAAGCTAGACTTACCTCTCATTCGTACATTCATGGTGGTTTGAGGAGTTGAAAGTCCTTCATCGTGCTCTCAGTCCTATTATCAGTATATAGTTCAAGTCGAGTAGCGTTTACTTTAAAAGTGCCGAATATAGGATTTCTTACCTCGACTGTTCCGTATGGGAAAACATTAAGTACCCTAAAAGTGATTTTTTCGTTTGTATTAGGGTCAGGAGCAGGTATTCAAGGGTTGCCTTATCTAGCAATACCTGATCTCTGATCTTAAATTCATTTGTCCCATGGAATGGTGTTGGTTCTGCTTTGTGTATTCCTAATTTCTCCTTGAAGTGTGTCTTCCACTCGTCTAGTTCATCGATCTGAAGCCTTCGTTCCTCATGAGTTATTTCCTTGTTGGTATGAGGTCTAGGGTCTGGCTCAGTTGTGTAGTTCTGTGGTGCTTCCTGAAAAGAAGGTTTAACCGAGTGGTTATTAATAGAATTTATGTTCTCACCTTGACTACTCGATGTCCTAGCTGAGTCAAGAGCCTGGAGACTGATTGATTCATCACCTACAGAAAGTATGAGTTCACCTGCGCTGACATCAATTTTGGTCCAGGCAATTGCTGAAAAGGGCCTTCCTAAAGTTAAGGGGATACTATTTTCCTCATCCATGTCTAAAACGACAAAGTCTACTGGGAATACGAATTTATCAATTTTCACAAGAACATCTTCAATTATACCCCTAGGAATTCTAATAGTTTTAACAGTCTATTGTTTGAGTTTCCCTAGACCTAGTTGTTTAAACAATTTATAAGGCATAACATTGATGCTTGCCCCTAAATCAGCTAAAGCATTATTGATCGTTGTTTTATGCGATGTCAAAGTCTTAAAATTTATACAAAGAATGATTGAACCTGGAAACTAACTATGACAACGATTTGAGGCAAGCGCAGGTATCGAACAATAGTATAGCTAAGGCAAAACCGGATTGTCGAACCCAAAGGAACCAAAAGTACTAATACTAACTTTCTTTTTATTATTTAGCCTAAGAATTAAATGAAATTTTTTCTAATCTAAAATTAACTAACAACTAAACTAAAGACTGATAAATCGAAAAAGTAACATATTTTAAGCCCACATTTAGCATACTTTTGGATTATTTAGGCCTTGATTTATGTAATTTGGTGCTCTTAATCCTTTCTTTTCATGTTTTATACTCAGGAGAGCACCTAATGACGAAAAGAATGAGAAACGGGCTTAAAACAGACTAAATTGGGCCAAAATAAAAATTGACACGGCCTGGGCCCAAGACTACACGGCCGTGCCTAATTAAAAGTCCGAACACGGCCTGGCCACGATTCACACGGGCGAATGCCATGGCCGTGTCCCTGTCATGGAGAAGAGCAATTTCACTCCGAAAAGGATACCTAGGGGAAAAGAAACCCGTTGCAAAGCCTATATAAACCCCCTAAGTATAACCAAGAAGAGGACGGTTAGCTAGGCCAATGAGCCAAGCTAGAAATGTTTGATTTGTGGAAATCACTCGAAGACAGCCAGTTGATCCATCTCAAGAAGCCGGAGTTATACTCAAGACGGCGGATCTCTCCTTCAATTCCTTCAGAGGGTTTTAGGGATTTCTTATGTTTTGTTTTATCTTTTCTTCTGAGATGTTTTCTTTTATTGTTATGAACCAAACCCTCAGATACCTGAGGGGGATAAAACCTAAGATGAATCTTGTTATCATTTGCTGAACTATATGATAAATATTTGACTTGTTCTTAATTATGTGTTCTTAATTTTTGTGTTGATATTTCTGGGATATTAATTCAAGTATGATGTGCTTAGGTGGAGGAGCAAAAGTTCCTGCTTAAGAGTAGATCTAGCATAATTAAGCAGAGTTGATTGCGCTCCTAGAGATAGGGTGATGAGATTTTACCGAATTAGGGTGAAACCTAATATGGGAGTCCATAGATCGAGTTAATGCGATTCTAGGGGTTTTAATTAGAAAGAGGTTTCAATTAATCAACCTAGGGTTAGACGTTATTCGTTTCGAGAGAAGGTTTAATATAATTTAGGGAATCTTACGGATCAGGTCAAATGAATAAATCGTCTGGTTCAGAGTTAGATAACAAGTGAAGTCTAGGTGGATTCTTCCTTGGGTGTCGTTTTAATTACTTGGTTTTCTCTCAAGTTATTTTCTCAATTCATCCTTTCTGTCTTTGCATCTTTAGTTTAGTTGATAGTTAAATTTAGATTAGATAAATAAGTTCCCTTAATTCTTAGGCTAAATAATAAAGAGAGAGTTAGTATTAGTACTTTTGGTTCCTTTGGGTTCGACATTCCGGTCTTGCCTAAACTATACTACTGTTCGATAGGTGCGCTTGCCTCAAATCATTGTCAGAGTTGGTTTCTAGGTTCGATCAAGTTTTTGGCGCCGTTGCCGGGGAACTGAAATATTAAGAAAGCTTAATTTTTATTACTTTAGCCATTTTTTTATTTTTATTATTTTTGCAATTTATTTTTATTATTTTTACTTTGCTAAATTTTCTTTTACTCCTTTCAGGTAGCTCTAGTTTATGACTAGAAGGAAGCTGACAGGACCCCTGCTTTACGACAGTGATATTGAAGGTACCATTCGTAGAAATCGCAGAGAAATAAGGCGAAGCTTAAACTACATAGACAAAGAGCAAGAAGCCGAAATAAATACCACGGAAGAGATGGCTGAAAACAACCTGCAACCTCTAGAGATGGCTGAACATCATGCTCCACGTACTATGTATGATTATGTTAAACCTAGTCTAACAGGAACTAAGTCTAGTATTGTTAGGCCTACTATTGCTCCAAATAATTTTGAACTGAAACCTAACACTATACAGATGATACAACAGTTTGTTCAATGTGATGGTTTCCAGGATGAGGATCCTAACACACACCTAGCGAATTTTCTAGAATTCTGTGATACCTTCAAGATAAATGGCGTTTCTGATGACACCATCCGTCTTCGGTTATTTCCCTTTTCCCTGAGAAATAAAGCCAAACAGTGGTTACATTCTCTTCCACGAGGGTCAATCACTACATGGGACCAAATGACCGAAAATTTTTTACTAAAATATTTTCCACCGGCCAAAACGGCCAAATTGGGGAATGATATCTCTTCTTTTGTGCAGATGGATTTAGAGACATTATACAATGCATGGGAGAGATACAAGGATTTGTTAAGAAGGTGCCCACACCACGGATTGCCTTTGTGGCTACAGGTCCAAACTTTTTACAATGGTGTAAACCCTTCAACAAGGCAATTAATCGATTCGGCCGCTGGCAGAACCCTGAACAACAAAACTCCTGAAGCGGCCTACGAGTTTATAGAGGAGATGTCACTGAATAACTATCAGTGGCAAGTTACAAGGACAAGGCCAGCCAAAGCAGCCGGAGTTTTCAACCTCGACGCAGTAACGGTGCTATCAAATCAGGTAGAGATGCTACATAAAAAATTTGATGGTTTATATGGTTTTTCGCAGGTACATCCAGTTATGCAGTGCGACGCAAGTGAAGGAGTGGCGAATCTTGAGTACCCACCCTACGGAGAGGGCATGGAGAGCGAGCAAATGAACTATATGGGTAATAATTTCCGGTTTAACAATAGCCCTTACAGTAATACTTATAATCCAGGTTGGAAGAACCACCCCAATTTCTCATGGGGTGGTCAAAGAAATCAAAGGCAACAACCATCCCAAAACTTCCAACAACAGCCCTACCCACAGGAAAAGAAGTCGAACCTTGAAGAGGTACTGACAAACTTCATAGCAGCCTTAGAAACACGTTTCCAGAAGGTAGAAACAAAACTTGAGACATTGTTACAAGAGTTCAAGGATCAATTCAGGCAACTTGCTAAGCAGATTTCTGAGAGACCACAGGGAAGACTACCGAGCAACACCGAGACTAACCCAAGGGAGCAAGTTCAAGCCATAATAGCTCAAGACAGTGAAGGGTTAGACACGCCTAATTTAGAACAAAAGAGTACGGTAGAAAAAGATATGGTTAAGGTCAATAACAAACCGAAACCAGTAATCAAAGAGTACAAACCTCGCATACCATATCCCCAAGCAATAACGAAAGACGACACAGAGGAACAGTTCAGTAAGTTTCTTAAAATTTTAAAGAAATTACATATTAACTTACCGTTTCTAGAAGCTCTTTCGCAGATGCTAGATTCCAGGAAATTTTTAAAGAAACTATTGACAAATAAGCGGAAGATAGACGAGGAATTGCATGTGGAACTGAACGCAGTGTGCTCAGCAATGTTGCAAAACAAACTGCCACAGAAATTAAAAGATCCAGGGAGTTTTACAATTCCATGTTGATTGGTAGTTTATCTATTGATGATGCGTTAGCTGATTTAGGGGCAAGCATAAATGTCATGCCTTATAAATTGTTTAAACAACTAGGTCTAGGGAAACCCAAAAAAACTAGGATGAGCATTCAATTAGCTGATAAAACTGTTAGAATTCCTAGGGGTATAATCGAAGATGTACTTGTGAAAATTGATAAATTCGTATTCCCAGTAGACTTTGTCGTTTTAGACATGGATGAGAACAACACGATCCCCCTAATTTTAGGAAGACCATTCTTAGCAACTGCCAGAACTAAAATCGATGTTGATACAGGCGAACTTATACTCTGTGTAGGTGACGAGGCAGTCACTCTTCAAGCCATCGATTCATCAAGAACATCGAATAACCAAGGTGAGAAGGTAAATTCTATTGATAACCATTAGGTTAACCCTTCTTTTCAAGAAACACCACAGCATGATCCTGATTCTGAACCCTGTGCCAACAAAGAAATAACTTATGAGGAACAAATGATTCAGATCGATGAAATAAAAGAAGGGAAGACGCCCCTTAAAAAAGAACTAGGGATACCCGAAACAAAACCAAAGCCACCCTACGAGAAACACAAGTTCAAAATAGGACATCAGGTATTACTAGATAAAGCGGATCCACGAGTGTCCCCTTCTGATCCTAACACCCCCTTTCAAGGTAATCGATGTTTTTCCGTACGGGACAGTCGAGGTAAGTAACCCTATGTTCGGCACTTTAAAAATAAATGCTTCTTGACTTAAACTCTATCATGATAATGTAACTGCCAGCACGAGGAAGGACTTTCCACTCCTCAAACCACCATGAATATACAAAGGAGAGGAGAGTCTAGCTTAAGACTATAAACGAGCGCTTCTCGGGAGGCAACCCGAGTACTAACCTCATTACCTTCTATATTTTTCATTTTCATTTTTATTTTATTCTTTCCTTAAAGCAGCTTACTATAAACTAACCAAGTGTAGATTTCCAGGCCACACGTACTTGCACACGGTCGTGGCTGTGGCATGTGGACTTTACGAATCTCTGTACTGACATGGCAGGGACGGTACAAGTTAGAACAAAAAAAATCTTCGAGTCACGGACTCAAACCACCACCCCACGGGCACTGACAAAACCCCACGGCCGTCCGATGCGGTCGTGGTCAACACTATTTGATCGTATACAGGCGTGGCGACATGAGCATGGGCATGGGAGAAACGAATGAACCCACCACGGCCATACGATATGGCCGTGTGAGATGCCGCACCCATGAGACACGGGCGTGTGAATGTACCTGACTTGAAAAGTCTGTTTAAACCACCCCTCCCTACCTCCTCTCAACCACTTTCCATCCCCTTTCTTCCATACTATTCTTTAGAATTCTCCCCTCCATACCTCTCTTCTTTAACCCTTCCCCAATTACCGATCCTCAAAAACTCAATGTCGAAGAAATGGCGGAATCGAAGCACAGTCTCCCAGTGGGAGACTGATCTACATAAGTTCATGCCGGTCGCTTCATCCACTCGACAAACCAAGGGTCTTTGAGACCATTTATCTTTTATTTTACTTTTATCTTCTCTTTTATTTTCCTTCTCTTTGACTATCTTATGCTTAATTTAGTTTATTGTAATTTAGTTTCTTAATGTCAGGTTCTTCAGGCTGCTAGGGAATCACACATTGGGAATCACGACCACCACCACCGCAGCCTTCGAAGTTCTAAAGGCTGTGATAAACCATAAAAGTATCATATTTTAGGCCCATATTTAGCATGCTTTTGGATAATTTAAGCCTTGATTTATGTAAAAAGGTTCTCTTAATCCTTTCTTTTCATGTCTTATACTCAGGAAAGCACCCACGGATGAAAAGAACGTAAAACGGGCCAAATGGGCCAATTAACAAAATCGACACGGCCTGGACTTCAAGCCACACAGCCGTGCCTCATTAAAACTACTAGAACACGGCCTGGACCCCGATAAACACGGCCGTGCCTCATTAAAAGTCCAAACATGGCCTGGCCACGATTCACACGGGTGTGTGCCATGGCCGTGTCCCTGTCGCTGGTAAGAGAAATTTCATTCGGGAAAGGATACTTGGAGGCAAAGAAACACATTCCAAAGCCTATTCAAACACCCTAGCAGGAATTCTACTTAAATTAGGAAACTTAGGGGCCAAGTAAAGCATCACAAAGTCTATATAAACACCCAAGGGGCAACTTGAAAGGGGAGTTCGGCAGGTTTAAATCAAGGCAAAAGCTAGGCCAAGGAGCCCAGCCAATAAGGTCAGAGTTAGGGAAAAACCACGAAGATAGCCAGTTGATCCATCCCAAGAAGCCGAAATTATACTCAAGACGGCGGATTTCTCCTTCAATTCTTTCAAGGGGTTTTAGGATTTTCTTATGTTTTGTTTTATCTTTTCTCTTGCGATGTTTTGTTTATTCATTATGACTTAAACCCCTCAGATACCTGAAGGGGATGAAACCTAGATGAATCTTTTTATTTGATTTTTAAGTTATATGATAATTACTTAGTTTGTTCTTAATTATGTTACTTAATCCAAATCTAATATGCTTAGGTGGAGGAGGAATAGACCCTGCCTAAGAGTAGATCTAACATAATTAAGTGGAGTTGATCGAACGCCTAGAGATAGGGTTATAAGATTTTTTCGGACTAGGGTGAAACCTAATATGGGAGTCTATTGATCGATTTACTGCTATCCTAGGGGGTTATTATAAGCGAACGAGAGTTCCATTAATTAACCTAGGGTTAGACGTTATTCACCTCCAGAGAGGGTTTAATATAGGTTAGGGAGTCTTACGAATCAAGCTAAGTAAAAGAAATCATATAATTTAAGGTTAATTAATAAGTAAAAGAAATCATATAATTTAAGGTTAATTAATAAGTGGAGTCTAGGTGGATTCTTCCTAAGGGTATCGTCGTAATCAACTGAGTTTTCCTTCAAAGTCATTCTCCTATTCGTCCTTTTTGTCTTTTTGTCCTTAGTTTAGTCTTTGTCTAAAGCAACTTCACTCTATTTTTAAGGCTGAATAATAAAAAGAAAGTTAGTATTAGTACTTTTAGTTCCTTTGGGTTCGATATTCGGTCTTCCTAAGCTATACTACTGTTCGATAGGTACACTTGCCTTTAATCGTTGTCAGAGTTAGTTTTCAGGTTTTGATCATTCTTTTATAAATTTTAAAACTCTGATTTACAGCGATCAAGTTTTTGGCGCCGTTGCCGGGGAACTAAAATATTAAGAAAACTCTATTTTTATTTACTTTGCTAATTTTTCCTCTATTTTTCTTTTGGCAGATAATTTTAGTCTATAGAGAAGATGGCACTGAATAATTATCAGTGGCAAGTCATGAGGACAACTCCTACTAAAGCAGCCAATGCCTTCGACATCGACGTGTTCACCAGGTTATCTACCCAACTAGAGATGATGAATAAAAAGATCGATGGTTTGTGTAATATCTCATAGGTACACCCAGTAATGCAATATGACTCGAAGCCAGGAGGCGTGGCAAATCCTGAGTGCCCACCCTACGGATATGGCATGGAGAACGAACAAGTCCACTATATGGGTAACTACTCTAGACCTCAAAATAATTTTTATAACACTTATAATGTAGGTTGGAGGTACCATCCCAATTTCTCATGGAATGATCAAAGTAGCCAAAGGCAGAAACTTTATCCAGATTTTCAACAACCACCTCACCAACAAGAAGAGGAGTCGAACATTGAAGAGATGCTGACAAAATTCATGGCAACCACAGATACCCCTCTCCAAGTCACTGAGAAAACATTTAAAAGTCAACAACCACCGGTTGAAGAGAACAAGAACCGATTAGAGGAAGTTACTAAGTCAGTAAGGGAAGCCACTAAGGCAGTCGAACAACTAGCAAAGCTAATGTCAGAACGACCACAAGGATGTCTACCAAGTAACACTGAGATTAATCCAAAGGATCAAATTCAAGTCATAGCAGCTCAGAAAAATACAGAGATAGACGAACCTATCTCAAAACAAGAAGACAAGGTAGACGAAGGTAAGGTAGAGGTAATACAAGAAAAGCCCAAACCGGTAATCAAAGAGTACCAACCTCGCATACCTTACCCCGAAACATTAAAGAGAGACGATTCAAAAGAACAATTCGGTAAGTTTCTTAAACTTTTAAAGAAATTACATATTAACTTACCTCTTCTTGAAGCTCTTTTTCAAATGACAAACTCGAGGAAATTTTTAAGACAGCTTTTGATAAACAAACGCAAAATAGACGAGGAGCACCACGTGGAATTAAACGCAAAGATGCTCAAGAATGTTATAGAAACGTATCACTCATAGAAAACAAAAAGACACGGAAGTTTTACAATTCCATGTTTAATTGGTAGTTTATCTATTGATAATGCTTTAGTTGATTTAGGGGCAAGCATCAATGTTATGCCTTATAAAATGTTTAAACAACTAGGTCTAGGGAAACCCAGACAAACTAGGATGAGCATTCAGTTAACTAATAAAACTATCAGAATTCCTAGGGGTATAATAGAAAATGTTCTAATCAAAATTGATAAATTTGTATTCCCAGTAGATTTTTTTGTCTTAGACATGAATGAGTTCAATTCCTTTAGTTTTAGGAAAACCCTTTCTAGCAACTGCCAGGACTAAAATTGATGTTGGTATAGGAGAACTCATTCTTCGTGTAGGTGACGGATCAATTAGTTTACAAGCTTTTGACTCGGCCAGGACATCCAGTGATGAAGGTGAGAAAGTAAATTCAGTTGATATTCAAATTGTTCAACTTTCACCACAGGAAACACCACAAGACTACAAACCTAAGCCAAATCATGGGCCCCAAGCCATACAAGCTCATAACAGTGAATTGTTAGTGGAATCTGACCCAAGGCAAGAACCTATGGTAAGTGAAGGTAAGATTGAGGTAAGCCATGATTTACCAAACCCTGTAAATACAGAGTACCAAGCTCGTGTGTCATATCACGATGCAATAAAGAAAAACTACACAGAGGAAGAATTCAGTGAACTTACACTTCGTGCAGACGACGAAACAATCGCTCTTCAAGCTCTTGACCCAACTAGGACATCAAGTAATAAAGGTACGAACGATAATTTTATTGATAACCATTTGGTTCAACCTTCTTTACAGGAATCATCACGAAATCACCTAACTAAGCTAGATCTTAGACCTTGTGCCAACAAAGAAGAATTAGATGAGGAACGAAGCCTTAGGGTCGACAAACTAGAAGAGTGGACAACACAATTTAAAAAAGAACCGGAACCACATGAAGTGAAATCAAGGAGACCCTGCATGTCGATAGGAACAACAAATCACATCAAAATAGAGGATCAGGTATTGTTGAATAAGGAAGACCTCGAATCACCAATTCAGACCTCAAGATAAATGGAGAAATCACTTTTGAGGTACTTAATGTCTTCCTATACGGCATAGTTGAGGTAAGCAATCCTAAATTCAACACTTTTAAGGTAAACATTACTCGATTTAAACTATATATCCATAACCGAAGTGATCGCATGAGAAAGGATTTTCACCTCCTCAAACCACCATGACCATACGAGTAAGAGGTAAAGTCTAGCTTAAGACTATAAACGAGCGCTTCTCGGGAGGCAACCCAAGCAGTAACCCCATTTTTACATTTTTTTATTTATTTTATTTTATTTTTTTATTTTAGCACCTAACCATAAACTAACCAAAGAGCAGATCTCTAGGCCACACGGCCCTACACACGGGCGTGCTCGTGGCCGTGTGGAAGACAGGGGATGAACCATAGGTGTACCAGTAGCCGTGCACGACATAGAAAAATTTCTTTTCCCAACACGGGTGGCGATAATAGTCCACGCCCGTGCCAATGCCCCGTGCGAGGTTACTGACTTGTTAAGCACAGGCTAAACACTGCCGTGCCTTCCAACCATGCCAACATTCTGACTTATCGAATACGAAAGGAGCACGCCCGTATTAAATGACCGTGTGAAGAAAGACACGGGCGTGCCACTACCCACTACGTGTGCTCGAACACCTCTGAACGCGCTCAAAATTCAAAATCCCAAAACACGGGCTACATCTCTATCTAAACATCATTCTCCCTTTTTCTAATTGTCTTTCATTTTCCATTATTTTTTTTTGTTTTTATTTGAATTTTATTTTCATTTCATTATTATTATTATTATTTTTACTTACTTTATTTTCTTCTTATTTTTTATGATATTTAGATTTAGCTTAGAGTACAATAAAATTCGACCGGCTGCTTCGAGGATTCAATTTCAAACGGTTCGAGAGCTTCCCCCACGATCACCTCCAATCCTATCCTGTTCCTTTTCATTGACTTGATCCAAAAATTCAGGAAGTTTCACATCTCTCCCTATCTTTTGATTTTCTTACTATATTGTCATTTTATCCATCTTTATACATTGAGGGCAATGTACATCTTAAGTGTAGGGGGGTTAGCTATAGTATTATTTGAAAATCCCTGAATTATGCCTCATTCTAAAGTAAGTTTCTCATATTATGATTAGAATGAAATTTCTTTGATTTATGATTTTTATTGATATGTTTTGGATTAAGTCATAGTTAATTGTGCATTGATGATTAAATTTGAAGAATACTAGAGAATCAAGCATGATAAGTCTAATTTTAAAAATTTAAAACTTTAGGTTGTTAACTCGAATTTGAATATTACTTTGAAGTTTGAAATTTACTTTAGGTTGATGTCAAAGACACCCATAATTTTTGTGAGATCTTGAGCCTTATAGAGCATATATTCTTTTTCATGCTCACTTTATTGATTATGAGTGTGTCAACATTGAACTGTTATTCTAGAACTTGCCTTGATTATACATGTCGAGACTATAGTTATGATTTGATAGACAGAGATGATAAAGGCACTTAGGATTTAACCCATTAACACCACTAAAAAGCCAACCTTCATAATTAACCCCTAGTGAACCCCGTTGATCCTAACAACCTTTTTTTAACTTACCTACTAATTTTAACCCAAAACCCTTTGTATTTGTTATCACCATTTCTTTTAATTATCCTTTTTTGCCGAGATTTAATTTTGAACAGTTTCCTAACTATGTTCTATATTTCAGTTGTAAAAGTTCTTTCTTATTATTGTAATGATAGTTTGTTCTAATTAAAAAAAAAGAAGTATATTCATTATTAGTTTGTGATTAGGTGAGCTTACACATTAAAATTCAAAAATTCTTGAAGAAAAAGCTCGTATTATTAGTATTATTAAGCTTCGATTGATTATTTAAGATTAGTTCATTTTTCTAGTTAGGAAATTTATCAGGTCAATCCTGATTCTAACCTTCTAATTCAGCCTTTATCCACACCTTTAACCCTTGCCCCGTTACAACCCTGTTAAAGACCTTTTGATCTGTTTGACATCTCATTTTATAGTGGTGGAGATTCGATTTTCAGGCAAGCCTACAGGATTAACTTTTCATGTTTGACTATTAAGTGCTTAATTCTGAACCTTAAACACTTTGAGTGATTTGAGTGAATCTTTTGTGAGGATATCAATCCTTGTCGATTTTGAACCAAAGGTATTAGATGAAGGGAAACACCTATATTTTCGTACTACAAATGTATGACTTTGATTGTTTGAATCTTTAGGACTCTTTGAGTTGAATTATCCATGTATAAATTATCTATGAATTAGGATAAGACATTGTTGATAGGAATTATGAATCATGGAAAGTTCGTTTTAATTGTAAGTGGAGAATTTTGCTTGAGGACAAGCAAAAGCTTAAGTGTGGGGGTATTTGATAAACCATAAAAGTAACATACTTTAGGCCCAAATTTAGCATGCTTTTGGATAATTTAAGCCTCAATTTATGTACAAAGGTGCTCTTAATCCTTTCTTTTCATGTCTTATACTCAGGAAAGCACCCACGGATGAAAAGAACGTAAAACGGGCTTAAAACGGGCTAAATGGGCCAATTCACGAAATCGACATTGCCTGGACTTCAAGCCACACAGCCGTGCCTCATTAAAACTACTAGAACACAGCCTGGACCCCGATAAACACGGCCGTGCCTCATTAAAAGTCCAAACACGACCTGGCCACGATTCACACGGGCGTGTGCCATGGTCGTGTCCCTGTCGCTGGAAAAAGAAATTTCATTCAGGAAAGGATACTTGGAGGCAAAGAAACACATTCCAAAGCCTATTCAAACACCCTTGTAGGAATTCTACTTAAATTAGGAAACTTAGGGGCCAAGTAAAGCATCACAAAGTCTATATAAACACCCAAGGGGCAACTTGAAAGGGGAGTTCGGCAGAAGCCGAAACCAGCGTCAAAGCAAGGCCAAGGAGCCAAGCCGAGAAGGTCAGAGTTAGGGAAAAACCACTAAGATAGCCAGTTGATCCATCCCAAGAAGCTAGAATTATACGCAAGATGGCGAAATTCTCCTTCAATTCCTTTAGGGGGTTTTAGGATTTTCTTATTTTTTGTTTTATCTTTTCTTTTGTGATGTTTTGTTTATTCATTATGAACTAAATCCCTCAGATACCTGAAGGGAATGAAACCTAGTTGAATCTTTTTATTTGATTTTTAAGTTATATGATAATTACTTAGTTTGTTCTTAATTATATTGCTTAATCCAAATCTAATATGCTTAGGTGGAGGAAGAATAGACCCTGCCTAAGAGTAGATCTAACATAATTAAGCGGAGTTGATCGAACGCCTAGAGATAGGGTTACAAGATTTTTCCGGATTAGGGTGAAACCTAATATGGGAGTCCATTGATCGATTTACTGCTATCCTAGGGGGTTATTATAAGTGAACGAGAGTTCCACTAATTAACCTAGGGTTAGACGTTATTCACCTCGAGAGAGGGTTTAATATAGGTTAGGGAGTCTTACGGATCAAGCTAAGTAAAAGAAATCATATAATTTAGGGTTAATTAATAAGTAGAGTCTAGGTGGATTCTTCCTAAGGGTATCGTCGTAATCAACTGAGTTTTCTTTCAAAGTTATTCTCCTATTCGTCCTTTTTGTCTTTGTGTCCTTAGTTTAGTCTTCGTCTAAAGCAACTTCACTCTATTTTTAAGGCTGAATAATAAAAAGAAAGTTAGTATTAGTATTTTTAGTTCCTTTGGGTTCGATATCCGATCTTGCCTAAGCTATACTACTGTATGATAGGTACACTTGCCTTTAATCGTTGTCAGAGTTAGTTTTCAGGTTTTGATCATTCTTTTATAAATTTAAAACTCTGATTTACAGCGATCAGGCTGCTTGGGAATCACGCCACTTTCACCACCGACAGCACCTCCGCAGCCTTAGAGGACACACCCACCTCGCAAACCATCCAACAATAAGGACCCCTCAGTCTATCCATCTTTTCTTTTAATTTTATTTTACTTTCTGTTTTCTTTCTCTTCATCTTTCTTGTCTTTAATTATATATTTAGTTTATTTTAAATGTGTCTTAATAATTCCTGGCTAATTCTTCACGAGCTCCCCAATTTCTTCATCTAGCGCAGAGCTTGTCAGTAACCACCACAACAAAAGACGGCACCTCCAATAATAAAAAGCAACTTTGGGTTCGATATCCGGTCTTGCCTAAGCTATACTACTGTTCGATAGGTACACTTGCCTTTAATCGTTGTCAGAGTTAGTTTTCAGGTTTTGATCATTCTTTTATAAATTTAAAACTCTGATTTACAGCGATCAGGCTGCTTGGGAATTACGCCACTTTCGCCACCGCCAGCACCTCCGCAGCCTTAGAGGACACACCCGCCTCGCAAACCATCCAACAATAAGGACCCCTCAGTCTATCCATCTTTTCTTTTAATTTTATTTTACTTTCTGCTTTCTTTCTCTTCATCTTTCTTGTCTTTAATTATATATTTAGTTTATTTTAAATGTGTCTTAATAATTCCTGGCTAATTCTTCACGAGCTCCCCAATTTCTTCATCTAGCGCAGAGCTCGTCAGTAACCGCCTTGTTCGAAAAGTAAGTTTCTCATATTATGATTAGAATGAAATTTCCCTGATTTATGATTTCTATTGATTTATTTTAGATTAAGTCATTGATAATTGTACATTGATGATTAAATTTGAAGAATGCTAGAGAATCAAGCATGATAAGTCTATTTTTTCAGGAATAAAATTTTTTAGGTTGTCTACCTGAATCTGAATGTTATCTTGAAGTTTGAAATTTACGAGGTTGACATCAATTACCCATAATTTTTTGTGAGACTTTGAGCCTTATAAAACATATATTCTTTTCCTTGCTCATTTTTTGATTTTGAGTGTGTCAACATTGATTTGTTATTCTAGAACTTGCATTGGTTATACATGTCGAGACCACACCTATGATTTGATATACAGAGATGATAAAGGAACTTAGGATTTAACCCACTTGCACCACTAAAAGGCCTACATTCATAATTAACCCCTAGTGAACCCATTTGATCCTAACAACCCTTTTCATTGAATTACCCACTAATATTAACCCAAAGCCTTTTGTATTTGTTATTACCATTCTTCTTGATTACCCTTTTTGTCGAGATTTGATTTTGAGCAGTTCCCTAACTATGTTCTATATTGCAGTTGTAAAAGTTCTTTCCTATTATTATTTGACTTGTTCTTAAAGAAAAAAAAAGAAAAAAAAAAGAAGTATATTCGTTATTAGTTATGTAATTAAATGAGCTTACATGTTTAAATTTCAATTCCCAAAGAGAAAAAGCTCGTATTATTAGTTTTCAATTGATGAAATTATTTAAGATTAGTTCATTTTTCTAGTTAGGTTGTAACACCCCAAACCCGACCTAAACTTTACGACCAGATCTGGCATGTCACATAAAAGGAATGTCTAAAAACTGTGCGTTCGTTAAAAAGTTCGTATTCTTTATATTCATTGTGAAAAATTGAGATTAAGTAATTTTGAATAAGAAACTGATTATTAACATATTAGGAAAATCCAGAATTTAAAATTCCACAATAATAAGCAGTAACCAAATTAAAAGCTAAAATCAAATAAAATACCATAGGCCTTATTACATAACAGAATCCCAATATAATGAGTTGAAAATAAGGTAATGTAGTTTACAGAAGAAATAGTAATGCATGGCCACCTCGAGTCCGCCTCGGCTCCAAGTCCTCAAATTAGGGATTACCTGAAACATTTAAAAAGAGGGGATGAGTTTACGAAAACTCAGTGTGTAATTCCCCTTACAACGATAACTGGGCCTAAGCCACAGAAGCAAATTGGGCCTTAGCCCTCACAGTAACATATTTGGCCGAAGCTCACATAAATCGATTCGGGTCGTAGCCCTAACATCATGGCATATCAAATAGTGAATGTAGTGCAACCCGGCCAAACCTAGTATCCATCCGCTACACACCACCCGTATATCCATCCACCACACACCTGGGGATTACTAAATCGACCCTCTATCAGTTACACCTTTGGCAGTCTATGCCGTCGACACACTGCTCAAAGTCTACTTAGTGGTCTAGCCACTGATCCACGTGATTAAAATCACAAATATCCACGATGAGACTCAAGATCATCACCAATCCACAATGAGGCTCGAGGCCATCATTAATCGTGACAGAGTCACCCACATATATTAAAATATACACACTTCCCCTTTAATCATAGTATCCCGAATCCCATGCAATATGACATAATAATTCGTGTATGCAGCATGTCATGTATACAAAACATATATCACATATAACGTATAACATGAATTACCATCATAATCAGACAGACATAATATAACATAATCAAGCTAATCAACCTCTAAGGGTATAACAGTAATTCTACTTACCAAGGGTATTTTCGTAATTTACCTATCGAGGGTATTTCAGTAATTTCGCACCTGCAATGGCCTTTCTGAATGCCAAATGTCGCCACGAGTGACTCAACTACCATTTCCAGTCATTACCGGACTATTGGGGCTAAAACCCGATTCTGACCCATCCAGGCCCACCTAGCACTAATCTAGCCATGTATATAAGATTCACCTAGTCTAGTTCACTATATACTACACAATAGCACAATTTACTCATAAGGGCCCACGGCCTATTGGGCCCACTTTGACCCTTCGCGGCCCAAGCAGCCCCAATCCACAGGATACTACTGATGGCCTCAACTATCGCGTCGAAGCCCCAAACGTGCACTCGCACGCTCGTGTGGCTACTATTGCCGTGACCGGCACTTCGGCATTTGCCGCTCTACAACTAGAGTAGAGAGAGTTACACACCTAATAAGAATCTGGTGTTAAACCGTGCTGCGACCACTCCTGTGCCCAAACGCCCACCAAGGTATCTTAACTCTCCTCCTGGAATGCTCTTTATATAGCTAGCTCTTCACCTTCCTTCTTTGTATCATTTCGATATGGGATCCCTTCGTCAGTAGAGTTCAAATTCAATTGAAACTCTTACCGTCCAATTCCCAAAATAAATACTCCCTTGTTTCTCATGAGATTTGAACCTAGGCTCCCTTGCAACATAATCCACGCTGCTAAGCACTTGGCCACAAGCTCCTCTTGTGTCTTAAACCATGCGCAACTAAATTTGAATCTATAGCCAAATACTAAAGTCCATTTAAAAAGAAAACTAAAATGCAAAAGCCAAGACTTGAACCTTGGACCTCCTTCCTTCCTTATGGCGTCATCCCCTTACCTCTTATGTGGCGTCACTTTGCCACTACACCACACACTCCACTTGTGTCATTTTCCTCCACATTTTATTCTTAAGGCCTATCTGCCAACTTCTAGGGTTTTTTCCACCTAAAACCAAAATTTCCCCAAAGCCAATTTTTGATTCCAGGACTTCATAGAAGCCCTCTAACCTTCAAAAAATCACTTATCTAATAGGTCCAACAAGCCGTTCTCTTATTCTCCAAAAATTTAAACGCTACTACGCTCAAGGCCCATTGGGCCCAATCCTACTAGGCCCAATTTCAGGATGTTACAAATCTACCCTCCTTAAAGAAATTTTGTCCTCGAAATTTCCAACTATCTAACAGTCGTACATCCTAACCTACAACATTACGCTCTTGCTGCGCACTCTGATTCTTAACAACACTAATATACTTTTAATCAAAATACCTAGTCATTAAAGTAGACAAATCTTCCACACACAACCAATTCTACATCCGAACGTCACATCCAAACCAAACACACAGAATAGATACCAGAAGTATAACATATAACAAAGGAAAGTATCAGGAAACTTACAGTGCGGATTGGTGCCGGAGACTCGGGTGCCATACTTCCAGAAAAGAGATATATATTTTTCCCAACCATTTTCCCAATCATCCTTTGAAAACATTTTTTTTGAACCCAAACCCAAAGCCGAGTTTTGAAACCTGGCTCTAATACCATATTTGTAACACCCCAAACCCGGCCTAAACGTTACGACCGGATCTAGCATGTCACATAAAAGGAATGTCTAAAAACTGTGCGTTCGTTAAAAAGTTCGTATTCTTTATATTCGTTGTGAAAAATTGAGATTAAGTAATTTTGAATAAGAAACGGTTTATTAACATTTTAGGAAAATCCAGAATTTAAAATTCCACAATAATAAGCAGTAACCAAATTAAAAGCTAAAATCAAATAAAATACCATAGGCCTTATTACATAACAGAATCCCAATATAATGAGTTCAAAATAAGGTAATGTAGTTTACAGAAGAAATAGTAACGCATGGCCACCTCGAGTCTGCCTCGGCTCCAAGTCCTCAAATTAGGGATTACCTGAAACATTTAAAAAGAGGAGATGAGTTTACGAAAACTCAGTGTGCAATTCCCCTTACAATGATAACTGGGCCTAAACCCACAGAAGCAAATTGGGCCTTAGCCCTCACAGTAACATATTTGGCCGAAGCCCACATAAATCGATTCGGGTCGTAGCCCTAACATCATGGCATATCAGATAGTGAATGCAGTGCAACCCGGCCCAACCTAGTATCCATCCGCTACACACCACCCGTATATCCATCCACCACACACCTGGGGATTACTAAATTGACCCTCCATCCGTTACACACCTCTTTGGCGCTTCTATGCCGCCGACGACACATCGCTTCAAAGTCCACTTAGTGGTCTAGCCACTGATCCACGTGATTAAAATCACAAATATCCACGATGAGACTCAAGGTCATCACCAATCCACAATGAGGCTCGAGGCCATCATTAATCGTGACAGAGGCACCCACGTATATTAACATATACACACTTCCCCTTTAATCATAGTATCCTGAATCCCATGCAACATGACATAATAATTCGTGTATGCAGCATGTCATGTATACAAAACATATATCACATATAACGTATAACATGAATTACCATCATAATCAGACACACATAATATAACATAATCAAGCTAATCAACCTCTAAGGGTATAACAGTAATTCTACTGACCAAGGGTATTTTCGTAATTTACCTATCGAGGGTATTTCAGCAATTTTACACCTGCAATGGCCTTTCTGAAGGCCTAATGTCGCCACGAGCGACTCAACTACCATTTCCGGTCGTTACCAGACTATTGGGGCTAAAACCCGATTCTGGCCCATCCGGGCCCATATGCTCGTGTGGCCCAGCTAGCACTAATCTAGCCATGTATATAAGATTCACCTAGTCTAGTTCACTATATACTATACAATAGCACAATTTACTCATAAGGGCCCACGGCCCATTGGGCCCACTTCTGCCCATCGCAGCCCAAGCAGCCCCAACCCACAAGAATACTACTGATGGCCTCAACTATCGCGTCGAAGCCCCACACGTGCGCTCGCGCGCTCGTGTGGCTACTATTGCCGTGGCCGACCTTGGCATTTGCCGCTCTACAACTAGAGTAGAGAGTTACACACCCGATAGAGTCCGGTGTTAAACGCACATTCTGCGACCACTCCCGTGCTCCAAACGCCCACCAAGGTATCTTAACTCTCCTCCTGGAATGCTCTTTATATAGCTAGCTCTTCACCTTCCTTCTTTGTATCTTTTCGATGTGGGATCCCTTCGTCAGTAGAGTTTAAATTCAACTGAAACTCTTACCGTCCAATTCGCAAAATAAATACTCCCTTGCTTCTCATGAGATTTGAACCTAGGCTCCCTTGCAACATAATCCACGCTGCTAAGCACTTGGCCACAAGCTCCTCTTGTGTCTTAAACCATGCGCAACTAAATTTGAATCTATAGCCAAATACTAAAGTCCATTTAAAAAGAAAACTAAAATGCAAAAGCCAAGACTTGAACCTTGGACCTCCTTCCTTCCTTGTGGTGTCATCCCCTTACCTCTTATGTGGCGTCACTTTGCCATTACACCACACACTCCACTTGTGTCATTTTCCTCCGCATTTTATTCTTAAGGCCTACCTGCCAACTTCCAGGGTTTTTTCCACCTAAAACCAAAATTTCCCCAAAGCCAATTTTTGATTCCGGGACTTCATAGAAGCCCTCTAACCTTCAAAAAATCACTTATCTAGTAGGTCCAACAAGCCGTTCTCTTATTCTCCAAAAATTTAAATGCTACTACGCTCAAGGCCCATTGGGCCCAATCCTACTAGGCCCAATTTCAGGATGGCACAAATCTACCCTCCTTAAAGAAATTTCGTCCTCAAAATTTCCAACTATCTAACAGTCGTACATCCTAACCTACAACACTACGCTCTTGCTGCGCACTCTGATTCTTAATAACACTAATATACCTTTAATCAAAACGCCTAGTCATTAAAGTAGACAAATCTTCCACACACAACCAATTCTACATCCGAAAGTCACATCCAAACCAAACACACAGAATAGATACCAGAAGTACAGCATATAACAAAGAAAAGTATCAGGAAACTTACAGTGCGGATTGGTGCCGGAGACTCGGGCGCCATACTTCCAGAAAAGAGATATATATTTTTCCCAACCATTTTTCAAACCATCCATTGAAAACATTTTTTGAACCCAAACCCACAGCCGAGTTTTGAAACCTGGCTCTGATACCATAATTGTAACACTCCAAACCCGGCCTAAACGTTACTACCGGATCTGGTATGTCACATAAAAGGAATGTCTAAAAACTGTGCGTTCATTCAAAAGTTCATATTCTTTATATTCGTTGTGAAAAATCGAGATTAAATAATTTTGAATAAGAAACGGTTTATTAACATTTTAGGAAAATCCAGAATTTAAAATTCCACAATAATAAGCAGTAACCAAATTAAAAGATAAAATCAAATAAAATACCATAGGCCTTATTACATAACAGAATCCCAATATAATGAGTTAAAAATAAGGTAATGTAGTTTACAGAAGAAATAGTAACGCATGGCCACCTCGAGTCCGCCTCGGCTCCAAGTCCTCAAACTAGGGATTACCTGAAACATTTAAAAAGAGAGGGTGAGTTTACGAAAACTCAGTGTGCAATTCCCCTTACAACGATAACTGGGCCTAAGCCCACAGAAGCAAATTAGGCCTTAGCCCTCACAGTAACATATTTGGCCGAAGCCCACATAAATCGATTCAGGTCGTAGCCCTAACATCATGGCATATCAGATAGTGAATGCAGTGCAACCCAGCCCAGCCTAGTATCCATCCGCTACACACGACCCGTATATCCATCACCACACACCTGGGGATTACTAAATCGACCTTCCATCCGCTACACGCCTATTTGGCAGTCTATGCCGACGGCACACTGCTCAAAGTCCACTTAGTGGTCTAGCCACTGATCCACATGATTAAAATCACAAATATCCATGATGAGACTCAACGTCATCACCAATCCACATTGAGGCTCGAGGCCATCATTAATCGTGACAGAGTCACCCACGTATATTAACATATACCCACTTTCACTTTAATCATAATATCTCGAATCCCATGCAATATGACATAATAATTCGTGTATGCAGTATGTCATGTATACAAAACATATATCACATATAACGTATAACATGAATTACCATCATAATCAGACAGACATAATATAACATAATCAAGCTAATCAACCTCTAAGGGTATAACAGTAATTCTACTTACCAAAGGTTTTTTCGTAATTTACCTATCGAGGGTATTTCAGTAATTTCGCACCTGCAATGGCCTTTTCGACGGCCCAATGTCGCCACGAACGACTCAACTACTATTTTTGGTCGTTATCGGACTATTGGGCCTAAAACTCGATTTTGGCCCATCCAGGCCCACACGCCCGTGTGGCCCACCTGGCACTAATCTAGCCATGTATATAAGATTCACCTAGTCTAGTTCATTATATACTACACAATAGCACAATTTACTCATAAGGGCCCATGGCCCATTGGGCCCACTTCGGCCTATCGCAGCCCAAGCAGCCCCAACCCACAAGAATACTACTGATGGCCTCAACTATCGCGTCGAAGCCCCACACATCGTGTGGCTACTATTGCCGTGACCGGTACTTCGTCATTTGTTGCTCTAGAACTAGAGTAGATAGAGTTATACACCTGATAGGAGTCTAATGTTAAACCGCACTGCGACCACTCCTGTGCCCAAACGCCCACCAAGGTATCTTAACTCTCCTCCTGGAATGCTCTTTATATAGCTAGCTCTTCACCTTCCTTCTTTGTATCTTTCCGTTGTAGGATCCCTTCGTCAGTAGAGTTTAAATTCAACTGAAACTCTTACCGTCAGATTCGCAAAATAAATACTCCCTTGCTTCTCATGAGATTCGAACCCAGGCTCCCTTGAAACATAATCCACACTGCTAACCACTTGGCCACAAGCTCCTCTTGTGTCTTAAACCATGCGCAACTAAATTTGAATCTATAGCCAAATATTAAGGTCTATTTAAAAAGAAAACTAAAATGCAAAAGCCAAGACTTGAACCTTGGACCTCCTTCCTTCCTTGTGGCGTCATCCCCTTGCCTCTTTGTGGCGTCACTTTGCCACTACACCACACACTCCACTTGTGTCATTTTCCTCCACATTTTATTCTTAAGGCCTACCTGCCAACTTCCAGGGTTTTTTCTACCTAAAACCAAATTTTCCCCAAAGCCAATTTTCGATCCCAGGACTTCATAGAAGCCCTCTAACCTTCCAAAATCACTTATCTAATAGGTCCAACAAGCCGTTCTCTTATTGTCCAAAAATTTAAATGCTACTATGCTCAAGGCCCATTGGGCCCAATCCTACTAGGCCCAATTTCAGGATGTTACATAGGTAATTTGTTAGGACAATCTCGATTCTAACCTTCTAATTCAGCCTATATCCATACCCGTAACCTAATCCCTGTTACAACCCTATTAAAGACCTTTTGATTTGTGTATCATCTCATATTATAGTGGTGGAGACTTGATTTTCATGCAAGCCTATGGGATTAACTCTTCATGTTTGACTTTTGAGTGCTTAATTCTAAACCTTAAACACTTCGAGTGATTTGAGTGAATCTTTAGTGAGGATGTAAATTCTTATCAGTTTTGAATCAAAGGTAATTATTTAGATAAGGGGAAACGCCTATGTTTTCGTGCTACAAATGTATGACTTTGATTGTTTGAATCTTTAGGACCCTTTGAGTTGAATTATCCATGTATGAATTATCTTTGAATTATGATGAAACATTATTGATAAATTTTATAGATCGAGGAAGTTGATTTTGATTGTGACTTGAAAATTTTGCTTGAGGACAAGCAAAAGCTTAAGTGTGTGGGTATTTGATAAAGCGAAAAAGTAACATATTTTAAGCCCACATTTAGCATGCTTTTGGATAATTTAAGCCTCGATTTATGTAATTGGGTGCTCTTAATCCTTTCTTTTCATGTTTTATACCCAGGAGAGCACCCAATGACGAAAAGAACGAGAAATAGGCTTAAAACAGACTAAATTGGGCCAAAATAGAAATTAACACGGCATAGGCCCAAGACCACACGATCGTGCCTCATTAAAAGTTTGAACACGACCTGGCCACGATTCACACGGGCGTGTGCCATGGTCGTGTCCCTGTCATGGAGAAGAGCAATTTCACTCGAAACAGGATAGTTAGGGGAAAAGAAACCCATTGCAAAGCCTATATAAACCCCCTAAGTATAACCAAGAAGAGGACGGTTAGCTAGGCCAAGGAGCCGAGCCAGAAAGGTCTGATTTGTGGAAATCACTCGAAGATAGCCAGTTGATCCATCTCAAGAAGCCGGAGTTATACTTAAGACGGCGGATCTCTCCTTCAATTCCTACAGGGGGTTTTAGGGATTTCTTATGTTTTGTTTTATCTTTTCCTCTGAGATGTTTTCTTTTATTGTTATGAACTAAACCTTCAGATACTTGAGGGGGATGAAACCTAAGATGAATCTTGTTATCGTTTGCTGAACTATATGATAAATATTTGACTTGTTCTTAATTATGTGTTCTTAATTCTAGTGTTGATATTTTCGGGATATTAATTCAAGTATGATGTGCTTAGGTGGAGGAGCAAAAGTCCCTACTTAAGAGTAGATCTAGCATAATTAAGCGGAGTTGATCGCGCGCCTAGAGATAGGGTGACGAGATTTTACCGGATTAGGGTGAAACCTAATATGGGAGTCCATAGATCGAGTTAATGCGATTCTAGGGGTTTTAATTAGAAAGAGGTTTCAATTAATCAACCTAGGGTTCGACGTTATTCGCTTTGAGAGAAGGTTTAATATAACTTAGGGAATCTTACGGATCAAGTCAAATGAATAAATCGTCTGGTTCAGAGTTAGATAACAAGTGAAGTCTAGGTAGATTCTTCCTTGGGTGTCGTTTTAATTAATTTGTTTTCTCTCAAGTTATTTTCTTAATTCATCCTTTCTGCCTTTGCATCTTCAATTTAGTTGATAGTTAAATTTAGATTAGATAAATAAGTTCCCTTAATTCATAGGCTAAATAATAAAGAGAGAGTTAGTATTAGCACTTTTGGTTCCTTTGGGTTCAACATTCCGGTCTTGCCTAAACTATACTATTGTTCAATAGGTGCGCTTGCCTCAAATCATTGTTAGAGTTAATTTCTAGGTTCGATAATTCTTTTTATAAATTTTAAGACTCGACAAACACGATCAGACTCTAAGATAAAGAAGAATGAAATTGGGAAAATAACTTTGAGGAAAACCAATTGATTAAGACAATACCCAAGGAAGAATCCACCTAGACTTCACTTGTTATCTAACTCTGAACCAACGATTTATTCATTTAACTTGATCCGTAAGATTCCCTAAGTTATATTAATCCCTCTCTCGTGGTGACTAACATCTAACCCTAGGTTGATTAATTGATATCTCTTTCTAATTAAAACCCCTAGAATTGCATTAACTCGATCTATGGACTCCCGTATTAGGTTTAACCCTAATCTGGCAGATTTTTATCACCCTTTCTCTAGGCGTACGATCAACTCCGCTTAATTATGCTAGATCTACTTTTAGGCAGGGACTTTTGCTCCTCCACCTAAGCACATCACACCTGAATTAATATCCCGAAAATACAAGAATTAAGAACACATAATTAAGAGCAAGTCAAATATTTATCATATAGTTCAGCAAACGATAACAAGATTCATCTTAGGTTTCATCCCCCTCAGGTATTTGAGGGTTTAGCTCATAACAATAAATGAAAACATCTCAGAAGAAAAGATAAAACAAAACATAAGAATTCCCTAAAACCCCCTGAAGGAATTGAAGGAGAGATCCTCCGTCTTGAGTATGATTCCGGCTTCTTGAGATGAATCAACTGGCTATCTTCGACTACGTCCCCACAAGTCTGCCCTCTTTGGCCTAGTTGGATGCCCCCTGACTAAAGCCTTGGGTTTCGACTTCTGCCGAACTCCCTGCTTAAGTTGCCCCCTAGGGTGTTTATATAGGCTTTGAGATGCCTTACTTGGCCTTCAAGTATCCTAATCCGAATAGGATTCCTATTTGGGTGTTTATATAGAGTTTGGAATGTGTTTCTTTACCTCTAAGTATCCTATTCCGAGTAAAACTCCCCTTAGCCGCAGCAGGGACATGCCCATGGCACACGCTCGTGTAAGTTGTGGCCAGGTTGTGTTCGAGACTCTCGAATGGGGCACTGCCGTGTGGTCTTGGGCCCAGGCCGTGTGGATTTCATGGTATGGCTCATTTACTCTATTTTAGGCTTGTTTCTTGTTCTTTTCATCATCCGGTGTTCTTCTAAGTATAAAACATGAAAACAAAGGATTAAGAGCACCAAATTACATAATTCAAGGCTTAAATCATCCAAAAGCATGCTAAATGTGGGCTTAAAATATGTTACTTTTATGGTTTATCAAATACCCCCACACTTAAGCTTTTGCTTGTCCTCAAGAAAAATTCTCAACTTATAATTAAAACAAACTTCCTTGATTCATAACATTCATCAATAGTGTTTCATCATAATTCAAAGATAATTCATTCATTGATAATTTAAATAGAAGGGTCCTAAAGATTCAAACAATCAAAGTCATACATTTATAGCACAAAACATAGGTGTTTCCCCTCATCTAAATAATTACCTCTGATTCAAAATCAACAAGAATTGACATCCTCACTAAAGATTAACTCAAATCACTCGAAGCGTTTAAGGTTCGGAATTAAGCACTCAAAAGTCAATCATGAAGAGTTAATCCCATAGGCTTGCATGAAAATCAAATCTCCACCACTATAATATGAGATAATACACAAATCAAAAGGTCTTTAACAGGGTTGTAACGGGGCTTGGGTTAAAGCTGTTGATAAAGGCTGAATTAGAGGGTTAGAATCGAGATTAACTTGACAAATTACCTAACTAGAGATATCGAACTGATAATAATTAAAAACTTGTACTGCTAATAATAATATTCTGATATGAGCTTCTTCTTCAATAATTGGAATTTAACTTATAAGCTCACCTATTAATAGTGAATATACTTCGATTTTTTTGAAGAACAAGTCAAATATTTAATAAAGTATAAATTCAAATACTTGAAATAAATATCATAGTCAGGCAACTGATCAAATCAAATCTTGACATAAGGGTAGTCAAAAGGAATGGTGATAGCAAATACAAAGGGTTTTGGGTTAATATTAGTGGGTGAGTCAATAAAAAGGGTTGTTAGGACTAAACGGGGTTCACTAGGGGTTAATTGTGAAGGTAGGCTTTTAGTGGAGTGAGTGGGTTAAAACCTAGGTGCCTTTATCATCTCTGTATATCAAATCAAAGGTATGGTCTCGACATGTATAATCAATGCAAGTTTTAGAATAACAAATCAATGTTGACACACTCATAATAAATAAGGTGAGCAAGAAAAGAATATTTGCTCTATAAGGCTCAAAATCTCACAAAAAATTTTAGGTTTTTGATGTCAACCTCGTAAATTTCAAACTTCAAAGTAATATTCAAGTTCAGGTAGACAACCTAGAAAAATTTTTAATTTCTGAAAAATAGACTTATCATGCTTGATTCTCTAGTATCCTTCAAATTTAATCATCAATGCATAATTATCAATGACTTAATTCAAAACACATCAATAAAAATCATAAATCAAAGGAAATTTCATTCTAATCATAATTGTAACTTCTTTGGAGGTTTAAGAAATTTACCGAATTGCTCCTCTGTTTGGTCTTTCTTTATCGCATTAGGACACCAGCTTAGTTCTATGTAATCACCGGGTTTGGTAAATCATGGCTTACCTCAACCTCACCTTCACTTACCACAAGCTCTTGCCTCGGGTCAGATTCCACTAACCTTTCACTGTCATGAGCTGTTACGGCTTGAATTTGCTCTTTTGGGTTAGTTTCAGTGTTGCTTGGCAAGCTTTCTTGTAGTTGTTCTGAGATCAGCTTAGCAAAGTGACCTAATTGATTCTCGATCCCTTGAATCAATGCTTTTTGATTTTTAAGTGTTGTCTCAGTGTTTTGGAAACATGTTTCTATGTTTTAGAAACGTGTTTCTAAGACTACTATGAATTTTGTCAGCAACGCCTCAAGGTTCGACTCATCTTCCTGTTGGTGAGGTGGTTGTTGATAATCTGGAGAAAGTTCCGATCTTTGGCTACTTTGATCATCCCACGAGAAATTGGGATGGTACCTCCAACCTGCATTATAGTGTTATCATAAAAATTATATTTAGGTCTAGAATAGTTGCCCATAAAGTTGACTTGTTTGCTTTCCATGCCATGTCCGTAGGGTGGGTACTCAGGATTCGCCACGCCTCCGCTTGTTTCATACTGCATAACTGGATATACCTGCGAAGAACCACATAAACAGTCAATTTTCTTACTTAAAAGCTCTATCTAATTCGATAGCATGGTTACTGGGTCGAGGTTGTAGATATCGGCTGCTTTTGTTGGCTTTGTCCTCATAACTTGCCACTGGTAGTTATTCAATGCCATCTCCTCTATAAACTAAAATTATCTGCCAAAAGTAAATAAAGGAAAAATTAGCAAAGTAAAAACAAATAAAAATAAAAATAAATTGCAATAAAAAAATGGCTAAAGTAATAAAAATTGAGCTTCCTTAATATTTTAGTTCCCCGGCAACGGCGCCAAAAACTTGATCGTTGTTTTATGCGATGTCAAAGTCTTAAAATTTATATAAAGAATGATCGAACCTGGAAATTAACTATAACAACAATTTGAGGCAAGCGCACCTATCGAACAATAGTATAGTTAAGGCAAGACCGGATTATCGATCCCAAAGGAACCAAAAGTACTAATACTAACTTTCTTTTTATTATTTAGCCTAAGAATTAAATGAATTTTTATCTAATCTAAAATTAACTAACAACTAAACTAAAGACTCTAAGACAAAGAAGAATGAAATTGGGAAAATAACTTTGAGGAAAACCAATTGATTAAGACAATACCCAAGGAAGAATCCACCTAGACTTCACTTGTTATCTATCTCTGAACCAGACGATTTATTCATTTGACTTGATCCGTAAGATTCCCTAAGTTTTATTAATCCCTCTCTCGAGGCGACTAATGTCTAATCCTAGGTTGATTAATTAAAATCTCTTTCTAATTAAAACCCCTAGAATTGCATTAACTCGATCTATAGACTCCCATATTAGGTTTGACCCTAATCCGGTAGATTTTCGTCACCCTATCTCTAAGCATGCGATCAACTCCACTTAATTATACTAGATCTACTAATAGGCAGGGATTTTGCTCCTCCACCTAAGCAAATCACACTTGAATTAATATCCCAGAAATATCAATGCAAGAATTAAGAACACATAATTAAGAACAAGTCAAATATTTATCATATAGTTCAGCAAACGATAACAAGATTCATCTTAGGTTTCATCCCCCTCAGGTAATTGAGGGTTTAGTTCATAACAATAAAAGAAAACATCTCAGAAGAAAAGAAAAAACAAAACATAAGAAATCCCTAAAACCCCTTGAAGGAATTGAAAGATAGATCCTCCGTCTTGAGTATGATTCCGGCTTCTTGAGATGAATCAACTAGCTATCTTCGAGTAAATCCCCACAAGTCTGCCCTCTTTGGCCTAGCTGGACGCCTCCTGACTAAAGCCTTGGGTTCCGGTATCTACCGAACTCCCCACTTAAGTTCCCCCCTAGGGTGTTTATGTAGGCTTTGAGATGCCTTACTTGGCCTCCAAGTATCCTAATCCGAATAGGATTCCTATTTGGGTGTTTATATAGAGTTTGGAATATGTTTCTTTACCTCCAAGTATCCTATTCCGAGTAAAACTCCCCTTAGCCGCAACAGGGACACGCCCATGGCACACGTCCGTGTAAGTCATGGCCAGGCCCTATTCGAGACTGTTGAATGGGGCGCAGCCATGTGGTCTTGGGCCCAGGCTGTGTGGATTTCGTGATATAGCCCATTTACTTTGTTTTGGGCCCGTTTCTCGTTCTTTTCATCATCTGGTGCTCTTCTGAGTATAAAACATAAAAACAAAGGATTAAGAGCACCAAATTACATAATTCAAGGCTTAAATCATCCAAAAGCATGCTAAATGTGGGCTTAAAATATGTTACTTTTATGGTTTATCAATTATCAACAGATAAATTACCAATTAAGCATGGAATTGTAAAACTCCCTAGATCTTTTAATTTTTGTGGTAGTTGATTTTGCAACATTGCTGAGCACACTGCGTTTAGCTCCACATGCGATTCTTCATCTCACTTCCGTTTGTTTGTTAAAGGATCTTTCAAAAATTTCCTTGAATCTAGCATTTGCGAAAGAGCTTCAAGAAATGGTAAGTTAATATGTAATTTCTTTAAAATTTTAAGAAATTTACCGAATTGTTCGTCTGTATTGTCCTTCTTCATCGCATCAGGATAAGGTCTATGAGGCTGGTATTCTTTAATTACCGGTTTTGGTTTATCATGACTTACCTCATTCTTACCTTTCTCTAACATATTTTCTTGGCTTAACTTAGGCTCATCTAACCCCACACTATCCTAAGCTGTTATGGCTTGAAGTTGCTCCTTTGGGTTAGTCTCAGTGTTGCTTGGCAATCTGCCTTGTGGTCGTTCTGAGATCAGCTTAGCGAGTTGCCCTAGTTGGTTCTCGGTCCCTTGAATCGATGCTTGTTGATTTTTAAGTGTTGTCTCAGTGTTTTGGAAATGTGTTTCTGACACCGCTATAAATTTTATCAGCATCTCTTCAAGGTTCGGCTTCTTTTCCTGTGGGTAGGGCTGTTGTTGGAACTTTAGAGGGGGTTGTTGTCTCTGATTTCCTTAACCACCCCATGAAAAATTGGGGTGGTTCCTCCAACTTGGATTATAAGTATTACTATAAGGGTTATTTTTAGATTTAAAATTGTTACCCATATAGTGAACTTGCTCGTTCTCAGCGCTCGGGTTGTAAGGTGGATATTCTATATTGCTCATCCCTCCTCCATTCATATCACACTGCATGGCTGGATGTACCTTCAAAGAATCACATAAACTATCAACTGCATGACTGGATGTACCTTCAAAGAATCACATAAACTATAAATCTTATCATGGTTAATGTGTCAAGGTTGAAAACACTGGCTACTTTTGTTGGCTTTGTCCTTGTAACTTGCCACTGATAGTTATTCAGTGACATCTCTTCAATGAATTCGTAAGTAGCCTCAGGTGTTTTATTATTCAAGGTTCCCCTGGCGGCTGAATCAATCAATTGCCTAGTTGAAGGGTTCACACCGTTGTAAAAAGTTTGGACCTGTAGCCACAAGGGTAATCCATGGTGTGGGCACCTTCTCAATAGATCTTTATATCTCTCCCATGCATCATAGAGTGTTTCTGAATCCATCTGCACAAAAGAAGAGATATCATTCCTTAACTTGGCCATTTTAGCCGGCGGAAAATATTTTAATAAAAATTTTTTGGTCATTTGTTCCCATGTAGTGATTGATCCTCGTGGAAGGGAATGCAACCACTGTTTGGCTTTATTCCTCAAAGAAAAAGGAAATAACCGAAGACGAATGGCATCATCAGAAATGCCATTTATTTTGAAAGTATTGCAAAATTCTAGGAAATTCGCCAAGTGATTGTTTGGATCTTCATCTTGGAAACCATCAAACTGAACAAATTGCTGTATCATCTGAATAGTGTTAGGTTTCAGTTCAAAATTATTTGCAGCAATAGTAGGTCTAACAATACTTTACTCTAGTTCCTATTAAATTAGGTTTAGCATAATTATACATAGTTCGAGAAGCATGATGCTCGGCCACCACCGGAGGTATCAGATTATTCTCAGCCATCTCTTCTGTGGTATTAGTTTCGATTTCTTGCTCTTCTTCTATGTAATTTAAGCTTCGCCTTATTTCTCTACGATTTCTGCGAACAGTACCTTCAATATCACTGTCGTAAATTAGGGGTCCTGTCGGGTTCCTTCTAGTCATAAACTAGAGGTACCTGCTAAGAACAAATAACAGAAGAAAAATTAAAAAAGTTAAAATAAAAATAAAAATAAAAATAAATTGCAAAAATAAAAATGCCTAAAGTAATAAAAATTGAGCGTTCTTAATATTTTAGTTCCCCGGAAACGGCGCCAAAAACTTGATCGTTATGTCAGAGTCTTAAAAATTTATAAAAAGAATGATTGAGTCTAGAAACTAACTGTGACAGCGACTTGAGGCAAGTGCACCTATCGAACAGTAGTATAGTTCAGTGGCAAAACCGGATTGTCGAACCCAAAGGAACTAAAAGTACTAATACTAACTTTCATTTTATTATTTAGCCTAAGATAAAAATGAATTGTTTATTTAATCTAAAATTAACTAACTACTAAGCTAAAGATGCAAAGACAAAGAGAATGAATTGGGGCAAATACTTGTGGGAAAAACCAATTGATTAAGAAAATACCCGAGGAAGAATCCACCTAGACTTCACTTGTTATTTAACTCACTTGACTTGATCCGTAGGATTCCTTAATTTATATTAATACCTCTCTCGAGGCTACTAACGTCTAACCCTAGGTTGATTAATTGAAATCTCTTTCTAATTAAAACCTCTAGACTTGCATTAACTCAATCTATGGACTCCCATATTAGGTTTGACCCTAATCCGGCAGATTTTTGTCATCCTATCTCTAGGGTTGTGATCAACTCCTCTTAATTATGCTAGATCTACTCTTAGATAGGGTCTATTCCTCCTCTGCCTAAGCACATCAGTACTTGAATCAATATCCTGAAATATCAAAGCAAGAATTAAGAACACATAATTAAGAACAAATCAAGTATTTATCATATAGTTCAAAAAACAATAAAAGATTCGTCTTAGGTTTCATCTCCCTTAGGTATTTGAGGGGTTTAGTTCATAATCATAAAAGAATACATCTCAGAAGAAAATATAAAACAAAACATAAGAAAAACCCTAAAACCCTTGAAGGAAATTGAAGGGAAGATCCTCCATCTTGAGTATGAATCCGGCTTATTAAGATGAATCAACTGGCTTTCTTCGAGTAAATCCCACAATTCTGGCCTCTCCGCTTGGCTCTTCGGCCTAACTGGACGCCTAACTGGACCCCCTTGAAGGTTGGCCTTTAGGGTGTTTATATAGGCTTTTGGAATGGCTTTCTTTGCCTCTAAGTACCCTAATCCGAATGAAACTCTTCTTTGTCACAACAGGGGCACGCCCATGGCACACACCCGTGTGAATCCTGGCCAGGCCGTGTTCGGGTCTGTTAATGAGTCACGGTCGTGTTGATTTCGTGATATGGCCTATTTACTCTTTTTTAGGCCCGTTTCTCGTTCTTTTCATCCTCTGGTGCTTTCCTAAGTATAAAACATGAAATTAAAGGATTAAAAGCACCAAATTCCACAATTCAAGGAATAAATCATCCAAAAGTATGCTAAATATGGGATTAAAATATGTTCATATTACGGTTTATCAATGTCCTCTTGTGGGTCCTGAATGGCAATGTTCTAGGATTTTGCTTGCCTCTAACTTTGTAATACATCTTTGAATTACTTAATTTGCACATATACGAAAAAGAAAAGGATCCTCCCAAAAATACATTACGACCGAATCTGGCATGTTACGGAGTGAAAACATCTTAAAATCATAAGTTTGCCGAAAATGTTTAAAGAAGACTCTGTTTTGTTTTAGGGTTTAGAAAACTTAGTTATAATTGATGCTGAGTTTGTTTTAGGAGTTGTTGTAATACTTGGAAAACTCGTGAGTAAAAACCCATTTGTGATTGCCGATTTTAGAAAACATTGGACACTTGTTAAAATGAAATGCGATAAGAAAAATCAAGTTTAGAACCATTTGCCTTTAAAGTGATTTGAAAACGAGAGTTTATAAAAACATCCAAGTTACCTTTATTATCTTGTAACGTTTGGAAAACCCGAAGAGGTATAGTTTTGAAAACGCTGTATTTAACGGTTAATTAAGCAAACAAGTTCTAATCACATGCATAACAACATCAGAAGTAAATCAAATAACCAAAACACAAAATAACAACCAGCGGCCTTATTACAAAAATCATACCAAATTTAAAGAAAATAAATAAAACTGAGAAGGTATTTTATAGTCAAAACCCGAAACCAACATACATGGCCACCTCGACTCCTCCCCGGCTCCATATCCGCGATCTATGCCTCATCCGCAAAATATAAGGGAAGGGTGAGTCACCAAGACTCGATGTATAAATCCCCAACCCGATAATTCAAGCACTTACACGGATCATTGATAAAACATGCAAATCATGCAAACCCCATAACCTAACCATCCGAAACTCCTTTTTCTACCCCGTATGGTACCAAACCACCGTGGTGCCAAACCACCGTGACCCAAAGTCACGATATCCAATAATGTGGTGCCAAACCACTTTGTGACCAAAAGTCACGAATAATCCATCTGTGGGGGCCAACCCGTGTGTGATACCAAATCACCGGCGACAATCCCGTAATATCAATCGTGGGCCAACCCACTATGGTGCTAAGCCACCGGGACAAGTCGCTATGAGGTGCCAAACCTCTGGTGACCCAAAGTCACAAAATATCAATATCCAAGTGTGGGGCCAACCCACGTGTGATACCAAATCACTGGCGACGATCCCGATATGTCAACTGTAGGGCCAACCCACTATGGTACTAAGCGACTGGGATAAGTCGCTATGAGGTGCCAAACCTCTGGTGACCCAAAGTCACTAAATCAATCTGTAGTACCAAACCACTGGAGGTGCCAAACCTCTGGTGTCCCAAAGACACGGATATCAACTTCCCCCTCCTCTCATATCACCCATTATCATGCCATACTCATGTAAATCATACAAATCATGTCATTATGCTTTATTACGAATCATAATACATATATGTCATAAATCACAATATCATACATATCGAATAGTAAAACTCATATCGAAACGGACTTACCCGAATCCCTGCTCATACCCATAGGGTATCATATCAACATCCACACTGTTTCAGCTTTATCATATTCAGGTTATTAAAACATATTACTAAGTAATAGAGTGTGTAAGTTTACACACCTGGTTACTAACGCGACTATCAAATCCCGTAGATCAAGATCTAACGCACTAGATCCCCTTTCCTTAATGATTTTCGAGCACTAGTCACAACCCGAGGTATGCGAGATCAAGCCTTCCCCTACAATCGGCTAAAACTAAACAACATAATCATGCTAATCAACCTCTAAGGGTATAACCGTAATTTTACCTACCAAGGGCATTTTCGTAATTTACCCACCAAGAGTATTTTCGTAAATTCACACCTGCAATGGCCTTTCCGACGGCCTAATGTGGCCACTAGCGACCCAGCTACCATTTTCGGTCGTACCGGACGATTGGGCCTAAAACCCGATTTCGGCCCATCCGGGCCCACACGCTCGTGTGGCCCACCTAGCACGAATCTAGCCACGTATATAAGTTCCACCTAGTCTAGCTCAACATATACTAACCAATCATACAATTTACTCATATGGGCCCACGGGCCCATTAAGCCCACTTCGGCCCATCGTGGCCCAAGCAACCCAACCCATAAGAATACTACTGATGGCCTCAACTATCGCGTCGAAGCCCCACACGTGCGCTCGCACGCTCGTGTGGCTACTATTGCCGTGATCGGCACTTCGGCATTTGCCGCTTCTATAGCTAGAGTAGAGAGTTACACACCGATAGGACTGCAGGGCTAATCCGCGCCCGACCACTCTTGTGCCCAAACGCCTCCAAGATGTGTTTACTCTCCTCCTAGGATGCTCCTTATATAGCTAGCTCTTCACCTTCATTCTTTGTGTCTTTCCGATGTGGATCCCTTCGTCGAGAGAGTTTAAATTCAATCAAACTCTTACCGTCCTGCATCATGAAAATAAATACTCCTTTGCTTCTCATGAGATTCGAACCCAGTCTCCTTGCAACATAATCCATGCCGCTAACCACTTGGCCACAAGCTCCTCTTGTGTCTTAAACCATGCGCAACTAAATATAAACTATGGCCCAAATTCTAAGATCCAAGTAAAAAGAAACCAAAATGCAAAAGCCAAGACTTGAACCTTGGACCTCCTTCCTTCCTTATGGCGTCACTCCCTTGTCCCTTAAGTGGCGTCACTTTGCCACTACACCACACACTCCACTTGTGTCATTTTCCTTCATATTTTATTCTTAAGGCCTATCTGCCAACTTCCAGGGTTTTTTTCACCTAAAACCAAAATTTCCCCAAAGCCAATATTTGATCCCGGGACTTCATAGAAGCCATCTAACCTTCCAAAATCACTTATCCAATAGGTCTAACTAGCATTTAACCCGATCTCTAGTTCTCCAAAAATTTAAACGCTACTACGCCTAAGGCCTGTTGGGCTCAATTCTCCTAGGCCCAATTTCGGGATGTTACAAATCTACCCTCCTTAAAGAAATTTCGTCCTCGAAATTTCCAACTAACTAACAGTCGTACATCCTAACCTACCATACTACGCTCTTGCTGCGCACTCTGATCTTAATAAAACTAATATACTTTTAACTAGAATTTAAAACTCCTATCCATACACAAAAACACCTAGCAATTAAAACAGACGAATATTTCATACGCTCCCAACTCTATGTCTAATGCCTCGACTTATCTGATTTAAAAGTTTTATACGTCAGTCTTTCTTCCACCGTGTATTAAGGTACAATCTTATGAATAGTTCTTATTACAGAGTTTTGTTTTCGTGAGTTCACAAAGTCCTATAGGTTTCAGTCTCTAGGGTAGCCTACTATCACTATTCATTCATATCATACATCATCAAGATCATATGCAAACATCAGTTAGGGGTACTTACCTGGGCGGATTGGTGCCGGAGACTCGGTGCCATGCCTTTCAAACCATATGTTTTTAAACAAAAACATTTAAAACCAACATTTAACACATTTTGGGCCTCAGGCCCACAGTCGAGCCTTTGAACTTAGCTCTGATACCACAATTGTAACACCCCAAACCCGGCCTAAACATTACGACCGAATCTAGCATGTTACGGAGTGAAAACATCTTAAAATCATAAGTTTGCCGAAAATGTTTGAAGAAGACTCTGTTTTGTTTTAGGGTTTAGAAAACTTAGTAATAATTGATGCTGAGTTTGTTTTAGGAGATGTCGTAATACTTGGAAAACTCGTGAGTAAAAACCCATTTGTGATTACCGATTTTAGAAAACATTGGACACTTGTTAAAATGAAACGCGATAAGAAAAATCAAGTTTAGAACCATTTGCCTTTAAAGTGATTTGAAAATGAGAGTTTATAAAAACATCCAAGTTACCTTTATTATCTTGTAATGTTTGGAAAACCCGAAGAGGTATAGTATTGAAAACGCTGTATTTAACGGTTAATTAAGCAAACAAGTGCTACTCACATGCATAACAACATCAGAAGTAAATCAAATAACCAAAACCCAAAATAACAACCAGCGGCCTTATTACAAAAATCATACCAAATTTAAAGAAAATAAATAAAACTGAGAAGGTATTTTATAGTCAAAACCCGAAACCAACATGCGTGGCCACCTCGACTCCTCCCCGGCTCCATATCCGCGATCTATGCCTCATCTGCAAAATATAAGGGAAGGGGTGAGTCACCAAGACTCAGTGTATAAATCCCCAACCTGATAATTCAAGCACTTACACAGATCATTGATAAAACATGTAAATCATGCAAACCCTATAACCTAACCATCCGAAACTCCTTTTTCTACCCCGTGTGGTACCAAACCACTGGTGGTGCCAAACCACTGGTGACCCAAAGTCACGATATCCAATAATATGGTGCCAAACCACTGGTGACCCAAAGTCACGAATAATCCATCTGTGGGGCCAACCCACGTGTGATACCAAATCACTGGCGACAATCCCGTAATATCAACTGTGGGGCTAACCCACTGTGGTGCTAAGCCACTGGGACAAGTCGCTATGAGGTGCCAAACCTCTGGTGACCCAAAGTCACAAAATATCAATATCCAAGTGTGGGGCCAACCCACGTGTGATACCAAATCACTGGCGACGATCCCGATATGTCAACTGTAGGGCCAACCCATTGTGGTACTAAGTGACTGGGACAAGTCGCTATGAGGTGCCAAACCTCTGGTGACCCAAAGTCACTAAATCAATCTGTGGTACCAAACCACTGGAGGTGCCAAACCTCTGGTGTCCCAAAGACACGGATATCAACTTCCCCCTCCTCTCATATCACCCATTATCATGCCATACTCATGTAAATCATGCAAATCATGTCATCATGCTTTATTACGAATCATAATACATATATGTCATAAATCACAATATCATACATATCGAATAGCAGAACTCATATCGAAACGGACTTACCCGAATCCCTGCTCATACCCATAGGGTATCATATCAACATCCACATTTGTTTGACTTTATCATATTCGAGTTATTAGAACATATTACTAAGTAATAGAGTGTGTAAGTTTACACACCTGGTTACTAACGCGACTATCAAATCCCGTAGATCAAGATCTAATGCACTAGATCCCCCTTCCTTAATGATTTTCGAGCACTAGTCACAACTCGAGGTATGCGAGATCAAGCCTTCCCCTACAATCGGCCAAAACTAAACAACATAATCATGCTAATCAACCTCTAAGGGTATAACCGTAATTTTACCTACCAAGGGCATTTTCGTAATTTACCCACCAAGGGTATTTTCGTAAATTCACACCTGCAATGGCCTTTCCGACGGCCTAATATGGCCACTAGCGACTCAGCTACCATTTTCGGTCGTACCGGACGATTGGGCCTAAAACCCGATTTCGGCCCATCCGGGCCCACACGCTCGTGTGGCCCACCTAGCACGAATCTAGCCACGTATATAAGTTCCACCTAGTCTAGTTCAACATATACTAACCAATCATACAATTTACTTATATGGGCCCACGGGCCCATTGGGCCCACTTCGACCCATCGTGACCCAAGCAACCCAACCCACAAGAATACTACTGATGGCCTCAACTATCGAGTCGAAGCCCCACACGTACGCTCGCACGCTCGTGTGGCTACTATTGCCGTGATTGGCACTTCGGCATTTGCCGCCTACAGCCTAGAGTAGAGAGAGTTACACACACGATAGGACTGCAGGGCTAATCCGCGCTCAGACCACTCTTGTACCCAAATGCCTCCAAGAGGTGTTTACTCTCCTCCTAGGATGCTCCTTATATAGCTAGCTCTTCACCTTCATTCTTTGTGTCTTTCCGATGTGGGATCCCTTCGTCGATGAGTTTAAATTCAATCAAAACTCTTACCGTCAGCACCATAAAATAAATACTCCTTGCTTCTCATGAGATTCGAACCAGTCTCCCTTGCAACATAATCCACGCCGCTAACCACTTGGCCACAAGCTCCTCTTGTGTCTTAAACCATGCGCAACTAAATATAAACTATGGCCCAAATTCTAAGATCCAAGTAAAAAGAAACCAAAATGCAAAAGCCAAGACTTGAACCTTGGACCTCCTTCCTTCCTTATGGCGTCACTCCCTTGTCCCTTAAGTGGCGTCACTTTGCCACTACACCACACACTCCACTTGTGTCATTTTCCTTCATATTTTATTCTTAAGGCCTATCTGCCAACTTCCAGGGTTTTTTCACCTAAAACCAAAATTTCCCCAAAGCCAATATTTGATCCCGGGACTTCATAGAAGCCCTCTAACCTTCCAAAATCACTTATCCAATAGGTCTAACTAGCATTTAAGCCGATCTCTTGTTCTCCAAAAATTTAAACACTACTACGCCTAAGGCCCATTGGGCTCAATTCTCCTAGGCCCAATTTCGGGATGTTACAGGTGCTTTCCTAAGTATAAAACATGGAATTAAAGGATTAAAAGCACCAAATTCCACAATTCAAGGAATAAATCATCCAAAAGTATGCTAAATGTGGGATTAAAATATGTTCATATTACGGTTTATCAATGTCCTCCTGTGGGTCCTGAATGGCAATGTTCTAGAATTTTGCTTGCCTCTAACTTTGTAATACATCTTCGAATTACTTGATTTGCACATATACGAAAAAGAAAAAGATCCTCCCAAAAATAGATTTTCACATCAGCAAAAAATTGCTTCTTTTGATGATGTGTCAACCCCGTTCGGTAGGATGTTAGAAGCTAAGTAATTCGTAATATCTGCAAATCAAGGTACCTCGGAGTTTGATATAACCAAGAGTTGGTCCCCAAGAAACGAGTCCTTTATCTCACTCTCATCGAGCTCTTTGAGATGTGGATTCTCAAACTTAGAAAGGTGGTCTGCTGCAAGATTTTCAGCCCCTTTCTTATCCTGAATTTCTTAATCAAATTCCTGCAAAAGCAGAATCCATCTTATGAGTTGAGGTTTTGCATCAGATTTAGTTAGAAGATAACGAAGAGCTGAATGGTCAGTGTAAACGAAAACTTTAGATAATATCAAATATTATCTAAATTTATCAAATGCAAAAACCACATCTAGCAATTCTTTTTCTATGGTAGTGTAAAAAACCACACTGTAAAATCACTCGCATCACACATTAGTTCAAAGGAAAAATTCCAATCAGGTGCAATTATAATTGGAGCATTGATTAATTTAACTTTGAGTGTATTAAATGCTTTTAAACATTCTTGATCAAAATTGAAAAGCACGTCTTTTTCTAGTAGTTTTGTTAAAGACTTAGCTATTTTAGAAAAATCTTTAATAAATCTTTTGTAAAACCCAGCATGTCCTAAAGAGCTTCTAATAATCTTAACTGAACTAGGAGGAGGTAATTTTTCTATGGTTTCAATTTTTGCTTTATCAACCTCAATCCCTTTACTAGAAATTTTGTGTCCTAACACAATCCCTTCTTGAACCATGAAGTGACACTTTTCCCAATTAAGCACAAGGTCTGTCTCCTCACATCTCATTAGAAGTTGTTTTAAATTTTCAAGGCAAAGGTGGAAAGAATTATCGAATATTGAGAAGTCGTCCATAAATACCTCCATAATATCTTCCACAAGTTCATCAAAGATGGCTAGCATGCAGCGCTAAAAAGTAGCATGAGCATTAAACAATCCAAAAGGCATTCTACGATAAGCAAACATACCATATGAACATGTAAATGTTGCCTTCTCTTGTTCCTCAGGAGCTATCGAAATTTGGAAGGAGCCAGAGAGTCCGTCTAGGAAGCAATAATACATATGCCCAGATAATCTTTCTAACATTTGATCAATGAATGGTAAGGGAAAGTGATCTTTTCTCGTGGCATCGTTCAACTTACTATAGTCAATGCAAACTCGCCAACCTGTGACTATTCTCGTTGGAATTAATTCATTCTTCTAGTTGGCTACAACAGCCATGCCTCCCTTATTTGGAACAACCTGCACAGGACTCACCTAAGTACTGTCAGAAATAGGATAAATAACTCCAGCATCTAGAAGTTTAATTACCTTAGTTTTAACAACTTCTTTCATGTTGGGATTTAGTCGTCTTTGAGCTTCCATACACGGTTTATATTTATCTTCCATTAAAATTTTGTGGGTGCAAAACGAAGCGTTGATCCCTTTAATGTAAGAAATCTTCCAAGCTATAGCTCTTTTATGCTCCCTTAGTACTTGTAGTAGCTCATCTTTCTCATTGCGTCGCAAATCTGAAGCAATAATCACCGGTAGTGTAGAATTATCTCCGGGGAACGCATACTCTAAGTTATTTGGTAATTACTTCAGTTCCAATTTGGGAGGTTCTTCAATAGAGGGTTTTTGTTTTAGTTCATCGTTCATTTCAATGGCCTCATTCTTCTTTTGTCTTGGGAAAGACTCGTTAGAGTTTAACTCAATTTTTATTTCCTCTATCTCAGTGGTATCGTCATCTGCCTCCTCGCCTTGGACAAGACACGGTTCCAACGTGTCTTTATGAATGATTTCCTGAAAAGAATCTTGAATAAAATGATCAATAGAGTTAATAAAGTAATAGGAATCATCTTGTTCTCTAGAGTATCACATAACATCATAAATCTTAAAAATAATTTCTTCGTCACCTACCCTAAGCAGAAGTTTACCATCACCTACATCAATGACAGCCCTAACAGTGGCTAAAAATGGGCAACCTAAATTTAAAGGTACCTCAATGTCCTCATCCATGTCAAGCACAAAAAAATCAACAGGGAATATGAATTTATCTACTTTTACCAAAACATCTTGAATAATTCCCCTAGGATATTTAACAGATCTATCAGCTAATTGGATACTCATCCTAGTGGGTTTTGGTTCCCCAAGACCAAGCTGCTTGAACATTTTGTAAGGCATCAAATTAATGCTGGCACCTAAATGAGCTAATGCTTTCTCAATATTTAAACTACCGATTAAACAGGGAATAGTAAAACTTCCTGGATCTTTCAATTTAGTTGGTCGCTTATGTTGAAGAATAGCTGAACATTCATCGTTGAGTTCCACGGTTGATAGCTCCTCAAACTTCCTTTTATTTGTTAAAAGCTCTTTTAAAAATTTTCCATATGTAGGTATCTACAAAAGCGCTTCAACAAAAGGTAAGTTAATATGTAATTGTTTAAAAAGTTCAAGAAATTTACCAAACTGTGCATCCATGCGGTGTTTCTTCAACTTTGCTAGATATGGGATCGGTAGTTTATATTCTTTAAACACTAATGTCACACTCTCGTCGGAGTTTACTTCCTCACCCTTCGCCTTATCAGTTTCTTATGGCATCTTCTTTATTGCTTCAACCAACACCTTTCCATTCCTTAGTGTAACTGCCTTCACATGCTCTTTTGGGTTAGGTTCGGTGTTACTAGGTAGACTACCTTGTTGCCTTTCTGAAACTAATTTAGCCAGCTGTCCAATTTGATTTTCAAGCCTTTGAATTAATGCTGGCTGATTTTTCAATACTGTCTTGGTATTCTGAAAACGAGTCTCTAACACCGAAATAAATTTTGCTAGCATATCTTCAAGGTTCGCCTTCTTCTCTTGTTGGTAGGGTGGTTAGAAATCTGGAGGGGTTGTGGTCTTTGATTCCCTTGACCACTCCATGAAAAATTTGGGTGGTTCCTCCATCCTGGATTATATGTGTTACTGTAAGGATTATTTGGAGGTTTAGAGTTATTACCCATATAATTCAATTGCTCATTCTCCATGCTAGGATTGTAGGGTAGATATTCTAAGGTATTCATCCCTCTTCCATTTGTATCGCACTGCATCACCGGATGTACCTGCGTAGAAACACATAAACCATCAATCTTTTTATTTAAGAGCTCTACCTGGTTTGATAACATGGTGACCACATCGAGGTTGAAAACAAAAGTGGCTTTTGTCAGCTCTGTTCTCAGGGCTTGCCATTGGTAATTATTCAGTGATATATCCTCTATAAAATCATAAGCTGCTTTAGGTGTTTTGTTATTCAAAGTCCCATCGGCGGCTGCATCAATCAGTTGCCTAGTTGAGGGGTTCAAACCGTTGTAAAAAGTTTGAACCTATAGCCAGAGGTAACCCATGGTGAGGGCACCTTCTCAATAAGTCCTTATACCTCTCCAATGCATCGTAAAGAGTTTCTAAATCCATCTGCACAAAAGAAGAGATATCATTCCTCAACTTTGCCGTTTTAGCCGGCGGAAAATATTTTAATAGAAACTTTTCGGTCATTTGTTCCCAAGTAGTGATGGAACCTCATGGTAACGAGTTTAACCATTGTTTAGCCTTATTCCTCAATGAAAAGGGAAATAACCGCAAGCGAATGGCATCATCAGAAACGCCATTAATCTTGAAAGTGTCACAGAATTCTAGAAAGTTGGCCAAATGAGTATTTGGGTCATCATCCTATAAACCATCAAACTGAACAAATTGTTGGATCATCTGAACAGTGTTCGGCTTCAGTTTGAAGTTATTAGCAGCAATAGTAGGCCTCACAATACTCGATTCAGCCCCAGTCAGCTTGGGCTTGGCATAATTGTACATAGTACGAGGAGCAGGATTCAGATTCACAAGATTCGCGGCAACCACAGGAGGTGTACGGGGAGCAGGATTCAGATTCACAAGATTCGCGGCAACTACAGGATGTAGCGAATTACTCTGATTTTTAGCCATCTCCTCGGTAATATTGGTATCATCCTCTTGCTCTTCCTCTATATGTTGTCAACCTTGCCTTACTTCTTTACGATTTTTGCGAGTGATACTTTCGATCTCACTGTAAAAAAGCAATGGTCCTGACGGGTTCCTTCTAGTCATAAACTAAAAATACCTGCCAGAAGCAAATAAAAGAAAAGTTAGTAAATTAAAACAAAAACACAAATAAATTGCAATAAAAATAAAAATGGCTAAAGTAATAAAAATTAAGCGTTCCTAATATCTTAGTCCCCGGCAACGACGCTAAAAACTTGATGACGTCACGAACTAACTAAAATACCACAAAGGTAAGCACACTTATCGAGTGGTAGTATAGCTATGGTGAGTCCGGAATATCGTATCCACAAGGACTAAAAGTACTAGTATTAACTATCTTTCTATTATTTAGCCTAATAATTAAAGGGATTGTTTTTAATCTAAATCTAAACTAATTAACTATGAACATGACAGAGAGTGAAGAAAGTAATCGAATAAACCAATGATAAAGACAATACCCAGGAAAGAATCCACCTAGACTTAACTTATTATTCTAACTCTGAATCAAACGATTTATCAACTTGCCTTGATCCGTAGAAATCCCTAAATTATGTTAATATCTCTTTCGAGACTAAAAACAACTGACTCTAAGTTGATTAATTGAAATCTCTTTGTAATTAAAACCCCTATCGTCGCATTAACTCGATCTATAGATTCCCATATTAGATTTGACTCTAATCCGGCAGATTTATGTCGTCCTATTTCTAGGATTGCAATCAACTCCGCTCAATTATGTAGATCTACTCTTAAACAGGGACTTTTTGTCCACTGAATAATCACATCAAACTTGAATTAATATCCTGAAAATATTAAAGCAAGAATTAAGAACACATAATTAAGAACAAGAGCAAGTATTTATCATGTAATTCAGATAATTAAATAATAAGATTCATCATAGGTTTCATCCTCCTTAGGTATTTTGGGGAGTTTAGTTCATAATGTAAAAGGAAAACATCTCAAAATAAAGAAAACAACAAGACATAAAGAACCCAAAAACTTCTAAGGAAATTTGATGGAGATCTTCAATCTTGAATGAGATCTTGTTTCTGAATTGATTCTGATGGCTTCCATCGAGTAATGTCTTCGTTCTACCCTGCGCATCCCCTTAGGTCTTCTTCTAGTGTGTTTTATAGACTTTTAAATGCTCAAAATACCTACAAATTGTCTTTTTCTGCGTGAAAATGAAACAGGGTGCGATAGAGACACGGGCGTGTGATCAGCCCGTGTAAGAATGCCCAGGCCGTGTGCAGTATTGATATGGTTAGAAATTGACATGGGCTGACACACGGGCGTGTAGCCAGCCCGTATGTCTCCCACGGGAGTATGAGAGGCTCGTGTCTAAGGTACCCAGTCCGTGTGCAATGCTGACATGGTTCGAGATTGACACGGGCTGGAACACGGGAGTGTGGCCATCCCGTGTGTGATACTGAAATCAACTTCCCTATGCTCGCCTAAGTATAGAAACATGAAATTAAAGAGGAGCATCAAATTCACAAAATTGTATAATAAAACATCCAAAAACATGCTAAGCATAGGATTAAAATGTGTTACTTTTATGGTTTATCAATTGTTGTCAAGTAATAATTACAATAAAATATATCTGCAAGGAAACATTTTAAGAATCGAACCCACAGGAAAGTGTGCAATTAACTAACTCGACTCACTACCTCACTAAATTACTAATATAAGTTAGGAGATAATAAGATAAATAAATATGAAAAATGTGGACAATGGATACAAATAAAGTAAACAGAATAATAAAATGCTATTTTGAATATTCGACCTCAATTCACTAATGTTATGGTCTACGATCACATTTAGTTAATGACAATTAATAACCTATGCTAGATTAATCCTCATCTAGAATCAATTATATAGATGCAGCTCCAAATTTAAGCCAAGTGCTAAAAAGCAGAAGTTTGTTGCTTAGTTTAACAATTCACCTAAACTTCAGTGTTTTTAGTTTGTTGCTTTCCCTAAAATCAGTCTTGGGTAACCTCCTAACAAGATTGTTAGCATAAAAGCCTTTAAAATTTTTGTTCAATTGTGTCACCTGGAATTAACATATGTGCACAAGTTAGAAAAATTTAAACCGCAACCATATTTTCTAAATCAAATTTTAATCCTATCTCAATTACTAAGTCATTAACCTAAGGATCTCCCAACCACGTAAAGAATTTAACACATTTTGAATTGTCAAGCAACATACAAGTTATTGAGATGAAATGTAACAAAATACAAATAAATAAAACTAATTAAAACTTATTAATAGATAAATCTCTAATGGGTTATTATAATTCGCAAGCAAATTGAAAGTTGAATATTGCGATGACTAGAAACTATGAAAGACAAGAAAAGTAAACTTTAGAATTGTGTATAATCTAAATTGATGTCCCCTTTTCTGAAAAACTTAAGTTTCTACCTTATAAAAGGATTTCCTAAGGTAAAACTTGTTGGTGTGTGGGGATAAAATAAACTTGTGAGAAATTAATGAATGCTTTAAGGCGTGTATCAATGCCACTTTTTTTAAGGATCTATGCACGCTCACCTATATTTTTGCAAAAGAGTTAACTGACAAATGAACCATAAGGATACAATGAAGCCCAATGACTGTCTATACTTTGTACTGACAGAAATAGTCCACTGAATATTGAGCAAAGTATAGTAAGAATACCAATTTCTATAAACAATAGAACAATTTAAAAATAATAGAAGATGGAGGAGAATCAAAAGAAACAAAAGTTTTTATCTTTTTAGTGTATCGCACAAATGAAAGTTCACTCTTATTTATCGAAGTTCTCTTGTCTCTTCATAGAGACATAACTATCCAAATGGATAGTCACATATTTTATTAATAAACATAATTGTTCAATAGGTTTCAGTTTGAATAATTATGACCCACTGCTATTAATTAAGTGATATAACTTTTAGTAATAAGATACATAACTCATCACCATGAGTAGTGACAACTCTTGGTTAATAACCAAGTGACATAACTTTTGGACCATTTGTAACTTTTCAATTATAACTATTGGAGTATTATAAATATTTTGAAAATGTTCAACAAAACCATGAAATAGGGTGAAAAGACCAAAGTGCTATCGCTAAAAAATCAAAGGAGAATTAATGTGCAAAATTGCGTGAAGACTACAACGTAGGATGACCAAAGTTGCAACCTTCCTAGGCAAATGCATGCTTTTTATTTTTTTTTCCTACTCTTTTCTTTTCTTCGCTTCTTCTAGATTTGTTTTTTCTTCTTTTGAACTCATTCCAATAGCATACCAAAGACCTTCAAAAAAAACTTATTAAATAAAAAGTATACAAAAAAGTATTCAAAATAATCTGAAAACACTAAACTATGACTTATTTTGCAATAACTAATTGTAAAATCAACTAAAAGACTCAAAACTAAACAAAAATGTAACACCCCTAACCTGTATCCGACGCCAGAACAAGGTTACGGAGCATTACCGGACTTATAACTTATAAAATCAGGCATTTCATAAACAATTATTATTCAAAACAAAAACCATTCATAATCATTCATAAGGTCCCTAATACGAGCCCTCGAGGCCTAAAATACACATTAAAAGTGGTTCGGGACTAAACTAAGCACTTAATGAATTTTTAGGAAAACATGGAAAATTTTCGAAGTGCAGGGGACACACGCCCGTGTCTCAGGCCGTGTGGGCATTTGAAATGGGATCACATGGTCGTGTCCCAGCCCGTGTCCGACCCCGTGTAACTCACTGGCTTGGATCACATGGCTAGACCACACGCCCGTGTGCCAGGCTGTGTACCCTTCGAAATAGCCTCACACGACCGTGTGCCAGGCCGTGTGTTAGGCCGTGTCAAAACTGGAGGGTATACTGACTTGTGCCACACGGCCAAGCCACAATACTGACTTGTGCCACATGGCCAAGCCACATGCCCGTGTGCTAGGTCGTGTGAAGCTACTGACTTGGTTTCTAAAGAAGTATCAGGGGACACACGCCCGTGTCTCTGCTCTTGTGGACAAAAAAAATAGGTTATTTTCTAAGCCATTTTTCTCACCCAAAGTAGTACCAACCTAAGCTCAACAATGCACATACAACCATGGCATAAATAGGCACTTAAAACCAACCAATATCAAGTTTATATCATGCACTAACCACACATACAACATAATATCCGCATATACATTCAATTTTTCACTTTAAAACATACCAAAAATATATCCAAAATGAACCTAAATAGTTAACCTCACATATGAGACCTTGTGCCAAAATTCAACATGCATACCATATTTCAACTGCATCAATTTGGTACCCACAATACCAACTCATACCAAGGCATTCATATAGCAGCCATACAACACATACCATAAAGTCATATATACATATTTACATAACCAAACACCAACAATATTCATGCCAAATTAAATGGGCAAAACACAACAAAACATATAGGCTACATTAGCCAAAACACCTATACATGCCATTTAACCCAAAATGTAAAGTCCAAAGTACCAAAATATAGTTTGATAGTGTAATGCAAATCTCCGATCACTTCTAAACCGAGCGAGCTTCCGAATCACTATAAACACGGAAATTAAAAATGAGTAAGCAACTAAGCTTAGTAAGTTCGTATAGCTAATAAATACAACTTACCAAATCATCCACAATTTAGTTAAGCATAATTAAAACATAGGTAAATTCCCATTTGGCCCAAAGCCTAACACATAATCACAATTATGTTAGTTATGTATAAATACATCAACTATAAATTACTTCTCGTATGTCACATGAATACCTGTACTTATTCATATCAACTCGTATAACCTTGTATCATCATCTGTGCTCATTGAACCATTTGGAATACTATCGGATACTTGGGTATCTTGCACTCTAAGTGCCAATACGTGGTTAAAACCACCTCTATCTCATATCTCATATAGATGCTCACTCTCGAGCTATCACTGGGTCTGCTCACACAAGCTGTCAGTCAAGATGTAGCTATACAGTGCTGCTCACACAAGCTGTAAAGTAATTGCAACACATGCTAAAAATTCAGCCACTGGTAGGACGTATGAGACCAGCACCCAAAACATGGTAACCCCTAATGACATGTCATTTGTATCCTATCTATTCCTATTGTTCAACTGGGATCAATACTTTGCCGAATCTTCGTCGAATAATTTTTTGGATTCATATCGCCACAAACATAATAATAAAGCATTTAAACATATCTATTTTAATGCTTATTAAGATACGAACGTACCTCGAATTAGTACGAAGAAAATCGACTGATCAATCTACTACTTTATCTTTGCCTCAATCTAATTCTGAACGTGGCTTTTCTTGATCTAAATCATAAAATTTAACTAATTCAATACTTATTCTATTCAATTCAATCCAATTTCATGTTATGGTAAAATTACTATTTTGCCTCTATACTTTTGACCTTTTTACAATTTAGTCCCTAGGTTTGAAAAAATGATATTCACGAAATTTTACTAAACTCAAGCGTATCCAAAAATCATATATGTTCATATCAGCCTATACATTTCAAAAATTCACACATTTAATTCAAAATTTTCACAATTTTTAATTTAATCCCTAATTCACATTTTCATTAAAAATCACTTAACAAAAGTTTTTTAATTAACAACAATGATTCATTTTCTTCCATTAAAATTAAAAAAAAAACTAACATGCTCTCATGGTAAAACCCTAGGTTTTCCTTCATTTTGCAAATTGGTCCCCTAGTTAGCTAGGTTAAGCAACAATGATCCCGAAAACACAAAAATCATTAAAAACGAACACCAAAATCACTTACATGCAAGGAAAACAATGGTTGAAATTTGAAGCTCCAAAAATGGTGTTTCTTGCTGATATTTTTTATGGAAAATGAAAGAGAATGATGACCAATTTGTGTTATTTTATTTAATTTAGTTTTTATTACCTAATTACAATTTTACCCTTACCTAACTTTAAAATTTTCAAAAATATCATGCCATGCACATCTACTAACTCAATTAGTGGTCTAATTATCACATAAGGACCCCCACTGTAAAGTTCTATAGCCATTTAACACCTTTAGCTAATAGAACACAATTTTTACACTTTATGCGATTTAGTCCTTTTTCACAAATTAAGCACACAAACGGTAAAATTTCGTTAACAAAAATTCTATACCATAATTCTAACATGCTATAAACCAAAAAATAATATTAACATAAATTTTAAAACATTGGATTTGTGGTCCCAAAACCACTGTTTCAATTTCACTAAAAACGGGTCGTTACAAAAAATCACTTAGAAAAAAATACAAATGTGAGCAAATAGGGGCCTAAAATAGGTAACAAATATTTTCTCATCATCAACTTTCTTTTTTTTCCCCTTCCTTTTTTGGGTAGGGTGTTAGTGAAGGGTGTTTCACAATTGCATGTAGCATGCACCTATGACTATGGAGTGAAGGGATAGTTGAAAGGGTGCGCATGTAAGAAACTAGTAAGTGATGTTGTTTGGCTTACTCATGGCAGCCTTTGAATTTATTATTATCGATGGATGTAGAGTTCTGATTCGTCAAGCGAATTAGTAGGTATTATAACAATTGTTGGGAAGGGTCATGTTAAAACGTCATTTGGCTCTCACTTGTTATGAAGAATTTTTTTTTCATTTTATCAAGTGCATGTGTTCTTTAGTTCACATCTCTCTCTATTATTGGAGAAAGCTGTAACGACCTGATAAACCATAAAAGTAACATATTTTAATCCCACATTTAGTATGCTTTTGGATGATTTATCCCTTGATTCATGTAAAAAAGTGCTCTTAATCCTTTCTTTTCATGTCTTATACTCAGGAAAGCACTCGAGGATTAAAAGAACGAGAAACGGGCCTAAAACAGACCAAAATGGGCCAAGGAGGAAATCGACACGGCCTGGACTTAAGCCCACATGGTCATGCCTCAATGATCAACTAGAACACAGCCTGATCCCGATTCACACGGCCATGTTGATCCATCTCAAGAAGCCAGAATTCTACTCAAGACGACGGATCTCTCCTTCAATTCTTTCAGGAGGTTTTAGGGATTTCTTATGTTTTGTTTTATCTTTTCTTCTGAGATGTTTTCTTTTATAGTTATGAACTAAATCCTTCAGGTACCTGAAGGGGATGAACCCTATGATGAATCTTGTTATCATTTTCTGAACTATATGATAAATACTTGATTTATTCTTAATTATGTGTGCTTAATTCTTGTTTTGATATTTCACTGATATTGATTCAAGTATGATGTGTTTAGGTGGTGGAGCAAAAGTCCCTGCCTATTCATAGATCTAGCATAATTATAGCGGTGTTGGTCGCGCGCCTAGAGATAGGGTGACTAAATTTTGCCGGATTAGGGTGAAACCTAATATGGGAATCCATAGATTGAGTTAATGCGATTCTAGGGGTTTTAATTAGAAAGAGATTTCAATTAATCAACCTAGGGTTAGTCGTTATTCGCTTCGAGAGAGGGTCTAATGTACATTAGAGAGCCCTACGGATAAAGTCAAGTGAATAAATCGTCTGGTTCAGTATTAGATAACAAGTGAAGTCTAGGTGGATTCTTCCTAAGGGTATCGTCTTGATCAACTGAGTTTTTCCTCAAGTTATTTTCCCACATCCTTCCTTTTTGTCTTTGCATCTTTAGCTTAGTAGTAGTTAATTTAGATTAGATAAACATTCACTTAATTCTTAGGCTAAATAATAGAAAGAGAGCTAGTGTTATTACTTTTGGTTCCTTTGGGATTCGATATTCCGGTCTTGCCTAAACTATACAACTGTTCGATAGGTGCGCTTGCCTTAAAATTGTTGTCAGAGTTAGTTTCCAGGTTCGATCATTCTCATTATAAATTTTAAAGCTCTGATTTTGACGGTCACGACCTAATTTTCAGTGGTAGCGGAAAATGCAGTTTTGGGATTTTGTTTCCGTAAACTGAATCTGTATATATTAAATAAGGATACTTATGGAGTTAGTGTATAGACAAATTGAAATTTGGATAAGTATTTATAGTCGAAATTACGATTAACTAAGGCCAGAGATTAAATTGTAAAGTCCAACCACTATAAAATTTTTAATTAGGAAATGGTTTAGGGACTTTAATTGCAATTTCCCAAAGGGCTAAAATGGTTATTAAACCATTATTAAACACATGTTAGTGGACATTAATGTTCATTATGGATTAATAAGTAAATGAAAGTTATTTAAGATTAAAACATGATTAATTAAAGGTAATTAAACAATAATCTAAGTATAAAAATGAAGTTTGGTGGATGGAGAGATAAAACATTCTCTTCTCCAATCGACCATAAGAGAAAATAAGAAGCTTAATGCCATTGCTAGGTTTTTAAAGCTTTTAGCCTTTAATTCAACTAACGTCTATGCAAAACCTTTGAGAGGGAAAAGGAAAGTGAGAGTTGTTGACGAGTAATGTGAGATCACGATTTGTACATTTATGATTTATGCTTGTATTAATTGATTGCATATTCATATTAACTGTATCTAGAAATATCAATGTAAGTACCTAATGGTAATAAAGCTATTACATTGAGCTTGATTGTAAATTGTCGAAATAAGGGACTAAATTGAATAAGTTATAAAATATTATAAATTACTCAAAATATGATATGTTCTATGAGATTGGATGAAAATGTATTGAATGATATGAAGCTTATGTGATATATTAATTGATTGGATTATGATTGTGAAAATGTTTGATAAATGGTAACTTTACTAAATTGTAAATGAGTTGAATATTAGTACCCTATTAGTTGTTTAGATTGTGTTGAATATAGTTGGCATGTCATAGGATTGATTTGTATACGAGATTATGTGTTTATACGCCAGGATGCACTTTATGTGCTAGGATGCAACTTGTGTGCCAGATACGTGCTTCGTGCGCCAGGATGCATTTTGTGTACCAGTATGTTTTTTTGTGCGCTAGGATGCGTTTTGTATGCCACTATGCATGTTACGTGCTAGTTACCCTATTTTGGTTCATCCAATGATGTACTGCGGTGCTAGTTTGATGTGTTGGTTGGACAATTCGAGTATCTGTCCAAGTCTGAGTCAGGTTGATAGGGGTTGCAAATTGTAAGTTTGGTAAATAATGTGTATATGATCCTATTGAACCAATTGTGTTATATGTGAATTGAAATGGCGAAAAACATGTTGATAATTATGTGAATCAATTGAAGTCGAGCCCCAAAGGTCAAAACAAAAGTAAATAAGTCGATAGACCCTAGAAACAAGTTGAATAAAGTGACAACAAAGTGAATGTATTGTATGTTATAGTACATGAATATTATAACATAATGGTATGTTATAGATAATCCTAAATGAATGCTTGATTCATGGATATCATTAAATTGGTACGAAGTGATTAATTAGCTATTGATGAATAAGTTGAAGTGACCTTACATGTTGTAATGTGGATAAGTTGTTTTGGTATTTGATATATGCATACTTTAGTACTCCTTGATGATGAAAAGTTTGGTAGCTAAGATATGAATTGGTAGATTTCATATGCATACATACTTGAATTAGCTTGAACACATATTGCTAATGTTTATGTTGTTGTACTTTAAATTGTAAATGTGCAACTAAGTCCTATTCCCCAGCGTATAGTTTGTTTCTCCGTGATTCTACGACTTAGCAAAGTTTGTAATGTGCCTTTTAAAGTGAATGTGGCATGTACCTAGGATATTTGGTTGGTTTTTATATTGTAAATGGTTGAAGTTAGAATTTGGTAGTTGATGTTATTTTGAAGTATCATTTTGGCATATTTTGGCTTGATTTCAATTGGTATACTGTTGATTTGGTTGTATGGGAATAGAGTATGTGTGATTTCAGGTTAATCAAACTTGTAAGAAGTTGATTTTTGAGGAAACAGGTTGATACGTTGCTATTATGTACCCCCAACGTCGCGACAAGAAACAACTTAGGTTCACGTAGCGACGACGTAGCCTAGAGGTCACAATGAACCTAAGTTAGAAGTCACGTCACGACGAGGAAACCCCGAAGTCTCCATGTCAACTCGAAACTTTAAAAATTTTACAATTTAGTCCTATTTCGAACCCGAGTTAGAAAAAGAGCTTTCGTAGGCTTGTATAAGACCTGTAAATGATTATGTATTGTTGAATATGCATGATTTACTTGTATTTAAATGTGTAAAATGACGTTGGATTGAATATTATTGATTGTAGTTGCTCCGATAATGAATGTAACACCTTGTAGATCGGACCTGACGATTGGGTTGGGTATGAAGTGTTACAAAACTTTTGTATAGTGAGAGATTTTGTTTTCTTTCAACAAGTATTTCGTTGTTTTTCCTCTCTTTTTTCATTGTAAGCTTTTTTTTATTTTGATTTCAAATAGGCAATAGGATAAATTCAATTTAGGGTTCATAATTTTAGAATTTTGGTTGTTTAAAAATTGATAATTGATTTATAAGTTACAAAATTATGGGCAAATATGGTGAGAATGAGGGGATACCTAGGCTAAAACGTCAATGGAAGTGGTGGGAGGAGAAATGTGAGGAGTTAGGGGAAATATCTAATAAGGGAGTGTAACACCCCAAACCCGGCCCATACATTACGACCGAGTTTGGTATGCTACAGAGAAAAACATTTGAAAATCCCTTTAAGCCGATTCAAAATTTTGTCGAAAACATTTCATTTTCAATTGTCTTGTCAAAACTATTGAGGTGTAAGAAGGAAACCACACTTAGATATATCTAAAAATTTATTAAGTCAGATTATTACAGATTTTAAATGTATCCGATGGCACAATAAAACATTTTGCGCTTGAACTTGAGAAAACATGTGTACTCATTTTAATATCATTAAGTAGTTTAAACAAATTATCCAAAAATATGTAAAATAACCAGAGTACAGTATTAGGAGGCCTTATTACAACTTGAACCGGTAAAACCAATAATAAAAATAAAATAAAATTCAAAGTTCATTTATATCAAATTTCCACTGCATGGCCACCTCGAGTCCATCCGGCTCCTCATCCGCAATCTACGAGTCACCTGAAAAATGTTAAAGGAGAAGGTGAGTCACCAAGACTCAATGTGTAACCCTTCCCCCGGTTTAATGCAATCTCATACACAATTTATAACTAAGTGAACATGTGCTAAATCATGCACCCAACCTAGCCATCCAAAACACCTTTCTCTACCCCGTGTGGTACCAAACCACTAGTGGTGCCAAACCACTGGTGACTTAAAGTCACGAAATCCGTCGTATTGTGGTGCCAAACCACTAGTGGGGCCAACCCACGTGTGATACCAAATCACTGGCGTCAATCCCATAATGTAAACCGTGGGGCCAACCCACTGTGGTACTAAGCCACTAGGACGAGACGCTATGAGGTGCCAAACCTCTGGAGGTGCCAAACCTCTGGTGACCGAAGTCATAAAATGTGGTACCAAACCACTGGTGTCCGTCGACACGAATATCACTTCCCCCTCCCCTCATCAACCCACATCAATCAATGATATGCATATAACAGAAATCATGCCAACATGTTTATTTAGCAACATGCACTGGATTTATCATCGGCCATTTATTCATATGTCACATATACCAAATATGTCATGCTTCCCAAAAGCATCATAAAGAACTCATAACGACAAGGACTTACCTGAATCCTTGCTTATACCATTATGGTATTAAATCCAAATCTACATCATTCCAGATTAGCACACACAATGTGTTTAGCACAGTTATTAATTATAAAGTGTGTATGTACACACCTGTTTCTACCGAAATTCCTAGATCCCGAAGACCCGATCTACGACGCTAGATCCTTGACCCTATCGGCCAACAACAGGGTTAGGGATTTTGGCCTATTCAGCCAATCCAAATAATCCCGAAGGATACGATGTACCAAAAATATGGCCTTTGGCCGAATGTGCTTAACCACTTACCAAACTTCACCGAAATCCTGAATTTGTCACTTGTCCTGTTGAGATCCCTACCAAAAACACTTGTTAAAATTGGCTTGCACACTAATACATAATCAAGGCCTATGGCCGAATGTTACTTACCTTAGGAAAACAAATCCCGAGAGCTTCCCTCAATATACCTTAACGTTATCTACACACAAAACGTACACCATTAGAACCATAACCTCATTCGGCCAACTTACCAAGGCTTGTTTCTCAAGCTTTTCGGCACACAAAAGGAAAAGAAAAGAAGCCGAATGTTAAAGTGACACACTTACCCCTTTTGGAAATCGATAGCACCTTACTAGGAGGATTCGGCCTAAGCCCTCTATGGAAGAGATATTCGGCTAGCAACACAAATGGAAGGTGCAATTTTTTTTAGTAAAAGAGAGGGGGTAGGTTCGGCTAAGTAGAAGAAAAGAAGAGGAGAACTTTTGAAGAACTTTAGTAATTGTGGTTGGGAAGAATTCGGCCAGCAACAAGAAGAGAAAAGAATAGATTTTTTCTATGAATTTCGGCCCCTCTCTCTAGGTGATAAAACCGAATGTGAATGGCCCTAATGAATCCTTCATTCGGCCAACTCTCACTCTCTTTTTGTGATAATTTCCAGCTTTTAATTATCACTTCAAAAATAACATTTATCTCATATCCTTACCTTTATCACCTCTTCAAATACAAATAAAAATAAAATATAATATGACCACATCACAACACTTCCAGTCGAAAATTAAGGAGAAAACAATGTTTATCCTTATCACCTTGAGAGTCTAAAATCACGCCATTACTCCCCTCCCCTAACGCCAGCTTGCATAAAATAAAAATAAAACCAACTGCTGCTGTATATTTGGTTCGAACACGAGGACTCAGTGGAGGCAAAGCCGCCATGCACCCTCTTAAACGCCCCCTGCCACTCTTCCCACTTGACTTTCATGTCATAAAACCCCATCATTTAATTTTAAAGCCCTCCTACTTAAGCCCATCACCGCATATAAAAATAAAACGCAAAACGCTGCTCCAGCCATTCGAACCTGCGCCCATCTTCACCTCCAACTCCTAAGTGGCGCATGAAAGCCACTTTGCCAATGAGTTCTTTGTGCTAAGCTTCACCCGAAATTTTACTTAACCCCTAACTCACCTAGCTCCCTTCTTTAAAACACTTAGAAAGAAATTTTTAGTTCTAAGTCGGGCCTAGCTCAAGTTATTTCTAGACCCTAAAACATGCCAAATGATCCTAGTATTTAATTCTTCAAGCACACACATGGGAAATTAATTAAATTTTAGACAACCCCTAATTCAGGATGTTACAGGGAGTAAGGGGTAGAAATGTTAGAGCCATGGATATTCCTATTGAAGGAGACATTTACAAATACCACACAAATTCTAATTTCATGAGGAGAATATTAGCCACAAAGGGCCTCGAGCTAGAAAATCTCAAATTTGAGTTTATCATTCCTAACAGGACAAATCATTTAAGTGACATCGAAGAGTTTGATTTTAAAAGAGAGGTGTACTTATTGCTACATTTGTTTGAGGCAGACTTCCATTTACCTCAACATTCATTCTTCCTGAGTATGCTCAATGCCTACCACATAGCTCCAAGATAGTTGGCAGGGTCTAAATGGTGGGCTTTAGTGATATTTTTTATTGATTCTATGAAGCAGGGTGAAGAACAATCATTAGAGATTTTCCAAAAAATTTAGATCCTAACTTTTAATGTTCAACCTCGCCAACAAATATGCCATATTTTAAAGTATACTCACAATATAAACCTTAAGCAATATTGCCTCATGTAGTTTTCACTTGAATGTCTTGGAAAATTAAGATAAAAAATGTAGCAAAAAATAAATTTAGGGAAAAATTAGAGTTTTAATTTTTTTTCCAAACCAAGAACTTGGTTGTGATATATAATGTAATAAACACTTAATCAAAATTGTACCTTTTCGATTCATCTAGGATGAACGCTTCAACCGAGTAGTCTCCTTCGCTATTCTTAAGCTCATGTCTGTCGAGTGTGGGTTTGCTTCGAATTAGAAAATTTTTCACAAAAATTACAAGTGAGGTAATTTTGTAATTTTTCTAAACTTTTGGATCAAATTGTAAATAAGAAAAATATCTCTAAAAATTTTCTAAAATAATTTCTTCAGAGAAATTTATCTCTACAACTTTATCTTGAATTTAAGTGTGTCCAAATAATGATCCAAGGCTCTCTTTATATAGGGAGAGTTTAGAAAGTTCAACTATGATTAAACTTAATCACTTTAATATTAAATTAATCTAATATTCATCAAGATAAATATTAAATTAAATTTAATATTAAAATAATCACTTTAATATTGAATTAATAAAATACTATTAAGATAAGTATTAAATTAAATTTAATATTAAATTTATTAAAATAGTATTATTTTTGGAATAGTTAATCTAAAATCAAAATCTCTGGTAGAGTCCTAATAGGAGTGTAATTCTTCCACTGCTCAACAACCAAAAACCCACTGTCGCCGATCATTTTTCGGCCACCGGAATGTTGTCATCGCAGCCGCCGGCACCTTAAGCTGGTTTGGTTTCTACCGGTTCAGTTCGGGCTAGGACGTTCTGATCAGTTTGGTCCAGCCATCAGTCGGACCGTCGGCTCAGTTTCACATACCAAACCCGATTTGACCAGTTTTTGGGTCTTGGTCTTGATTTTGGGCTCCCGGGCCTAATTTACGATCTCAGGTCAATTTTCTAGTTCGATTACCCATTGGGCCAATTGTCTGACTTGGAAATTAATTTTCAAAAATATCATATTAATTTTAATTAATTTGATCAATTTAATTTTACTTGATCAAAAGTAACTTTCTAAAATATCACTTAGATTTTCCAAATTAATTTTTGAAGAAAATTCTTTAATCAAATTCTCTAGTTGAACAATTCTTGCGACCATCCAATTTAATTCCACGTCGAATAAATTGATTCAAATAAATTATTTTCGAAGTCGTAAAATTTTCTTTTAATTCAAATACAGTCCGATCAAGCCTTTGTTGAGCTAGCAGAGGGACCAATCGGACATATACAATTAGGCTATAGTAATTGCAATTATGACCAGAAACATCATTCCGATAATTTAAAATTACTTAATCATTGAGTCAGTTCAAATGAAGTATCATGATTGAAAACTCCTTATTACATACTCTTTACGAAAGCAATTCATCTAACTGTTTTGTCTAATGACCTCATCATATGTGTGTTACCCTCATATGATATCATTGATTCTTTTGAGTTAAATTCGTTCACTAAATACAATATTATTTTATCTCATTGTCATCATTATGTCTTCTTAATGATTAATATGATCACTATCAACAAAAGACTGTGATAAATTGCTCGTTCGAGAACAAGCAACTCGTGGTCACGTTCCATATTTATTAATCCACACAATGATAATGAGAGGATATTGTTAACTCTTTAATTAAACCATGAATTCCACTGTTGCTAGTAAAACTCATGTACCCAACATACCGGTTATCGGCTCGATCATCTTTAGAGTATAAACCATCACTTATATCAAAGCACATGAGTTACATACGTATGGTCAGTGACTAACTCAGGATTTAGGTAAATCACATCATGAATATCACAAGTGAATTAATTCAAAAATCAATTCAAAATTAATTCATCTTAGGTCAATTCCAATGTATCATTCTACCGATGAATACATCCATATCTCTACCTGTAAAGTCAATTGCTCCGATAGTCAATACTAGCCATCTCCTCAATTGGAATTGTAGACGACATAATAATTCTTCTTAGTATTTGAATCAAATGTTTATTTTGATTCTTTTACGATATTACGGACTCTTTTAGATTATCTATTAAAGTAAGTTGTCTTTCTCGCAATGTAAACATTCTTACTATGCCACTTATAATCAGTTTGAACATAGATAATGTAACATCTTGATTTTCAATTATGTCGAAAATAGTGGTTCGAGACTACCAAATCCGACAAGTGAGCTCATAAACTTTATTATTTAGTGTTTATGAGCCAAATGTGATTTTAAGAAGACTTTTGAATTAGTGATTTGTGTTTTAGAAGAATTTATTAGGTAAATTAGTTTTGAAAACGGGGTATCAAGACCTCGATTTTATAAACCGAGCCGTAAATATTTTTATAAATATTTTCTGAGTGTCATTAGGTTAGTGTTTAAGTTTCGTTAGAAAATTTTAACGTTTTGATAGTTAATTAATTAAAAAAGGACTAAACTGAAAAAGGTGCAAAACTTGTTAATTAAATAAATAGTGATTAAATAGCCTAAATGATAAAAAAGTGTAACACCCCAAACCCGGTCAATACGACACAACCGAATCTGGCATGCCACTAAGGAAAACGTTTTGAAGAAAATTGAGTTAACGATTAAATTTTAGAGAAAAACAATCTTTGTTGTTCTATGTTTGTAGAAATCAGGTGTATAATAAGTTTAAAACTAATAATTTACTTTGAAATTCCGTAAATAAATCTTTAAAACATAGTTGTAAATCCATGGATTAGAAAACCTTTTATAATTTAAAAGAAACCAAAGCGAATAGTTTGAAAACTGTTTCTAATTGAAATTTGGGAACTTGAGTTTTGGAAAACAGTAGGAGTTATCGAAAATACTTAAGTTGTTAAATATTATCAAATGATTTATATTACCTGATGGTAACGTTTTGAAAACCATTGCATTTTGTAGTTTAGAAAACTTTGCGCTTATATTATTTAATTAACCATGTAGTTTATTAAGCCATGTTTAAAACAAGTCCAAAGCATATAAATAATCCAAAAACATAATTTGAAAGGCCTTATTACAAATCCAAATAAAGATGAAAAACCAAATTTAAATAAAATTAGTACCCAAACCAAAATCCGTGTAAATCGAATTTTATTGCATGGCCTCCTCGAGTCCATCCGGCTCCTCATCCGCGATTCACGAATCACCAGAAAAGATAAGGGAGAAGGTGAGTCACCAAGACTCAGTGCATAAATCCTTCCCCGGTTGATGCAACAAACTTACACAATTTATACCCAAGCAATATATATATAATGCACCCAACCTAGCCATCCATAACTCCTTTTCTACCCCGTGTGGTACCAAACCACTGGTGGTGCCAAACCACTGGTGACCCAAAGTCACGATATCCAATAATGTGGTGCCAAACCACTGGTGACCCAAAGTCACGAATAATCAAGTTGTGGGGCCAACCCACGTGTGATACCAAATCACTGGCGACGATCCCATAATATCAAATGTGGGGCCAACCCACTGTGGTGCTAAGCCACTGGGACAAGTCGCTATGAGGTGCCAAACCTCTGGTGACCCAAAGTCACGAAATATCAATAATCCAAGTGTGGGGCCAACCCACGTGTGATACCAAATCACTGGCGACGATCCCGTAATATCAAATGTGGGGCCAACCCACTGTGGTGCGAAGCCACTGGGACAAGTCGCTATGAGGTGCCAAACCTCTGGTGTCCCAAAGACACGAAATAATTGTGGTACCAAACCACTAGAGGTGCCAAACCTCTGGTGTCCCAAAGACACGGATATCAAATCTTCCTCCTCCTCTCATGTTACCCATAACCATGCAAATATTATGCAAATCATGCCATCATGCTTTATTATGTATCATATAGAAATATATATCACATGTCATGGTAATAAGTATCGTATAGCAAAACATATCGAAACGGACTTACCCGAATCCTTGCTTATACCCTTACGGTATCATATCAAAATCACACAGTTTCCAACTTTAATAACATGATTAGTATATTTATAAATATATATATACCGAATTATAAAGTGTGTAAGCTACACACCTGATAATAGTGATAACTAAAATTTCCCGCTCATCGATACCTTTGGAATCTCGAACAACAACTATATATGATTTCTCTCTGATTGTTGGTTCATAACCCGATGAAGAACCACGAACAAACAATGGCTCAGGGTACGAACGACTTCAAATAATTGATTATCGCCGGCAGAGGGTCCACATCCCGGTGGAAAGTCTCGGACTCCCGACACAGCCCTTCGTTTGAAATTTGAGGGTATAGCAGAACCACCCCTCTTCCAAACACTATTAACTGCTCTTTTCGAACCCATTCTTGATTGCCCCAAAATCTTAACACTTTGATTCAATTCCGATAATCATCACTTGCCTATGGAGTTGCCAAAATCCTTGAATGATGAAATCCTTTTCCACACGTTCTTAGTATGGCTATGGTCGACTATCAATGAAGAAATGATCAGCACTCCCCTACACCACTACAAAGATAAAAGGGTTTGTTTGAAAAAGAAGAAATAATGATTTCGGTCAAAAAGATCCTCTCAAGGAAATATACAATTTCAGCAATGAAAGAAAAATAAAAGAATTGAAAAAAGTGTTCTTACCGATTGATCAAGGTGTGAATCAGAAAAATGGTTGAGAAGTGAATATATGTGAAGAGAAAGATTCGGTTAAGGAGATTGTCATCAACATTCGGCCATGGTGAAGAATTAGGGAGAGAATAATGTTGAAAGTCTCTTGTAGAAAACAAAGAGGAAAAGAAGAATAGAAATGAGGAGTTCGGGTTTTGGGTTCTCAAGAATAGAAGATGAATCAAGGAAGAACTTTGAGTCAAAATGTGTTCTAATGATAAGGGAAAAAGAGAAGAAATGGTCTTTGATGGTTTTGTAGTTTCGGTCACAAAAAGAAGAGAAAGAAGGAATGGACTTGAGGGGAGAAAGAACAACTAAAAACCAAAATGGTCAAAACTCAAATGGCCAAAAAGAAAAGAAAAAGATTACCTTTTGACCAAAATACATTCGGCTAAGAGGAGAAAAATTAGAGAGAAACACAAAAAAATGACCCCAAAAGAAAGATGTGCTCAAGTAGCACTTAATTCTACCAAAACTAGCACCAAACCATACCAAAAGCTAACCAAAAATTCAGCCATCCCCCCTAGCCCCTAATACCGTCCAAATTCATAGACTAATGGCCTTAGAATAGTTTCCAAAACACTCTCCATCATCCAAGCCCTTTGTCCCCCCATCCTTCCATAAATCTTAAGATTCTTTTCCCAAAATACAAGCTTTCCTAAACTAATATTCAACTTGCCATAAAAATTGAAAGTCCAACCTACCATATGTATAGTTTGACCGACACTTAATGCAAAGATACATAAAAATAAAGTCTTCCAAATGCAATCCATGCTACTCGAACCACTTCCCTCAAGCAACCATCCATGCGCCATAACCACCTTGCCACTAACTCCTCGTGTGCTAAATTTAGACACATAAATTAAGTGTCAAGATCACCTAATCCACTTCACTAAATTCTCCATACTAAAAGTTATTCTAAATCCAAATAATTCTAAGCCTTCACAAGACTATACTAGGCACACAATAAAATCATATCCGAGCTATCACAAGCAACAAGATGATACTCAAATTTTTCCTAAAGCCCAATTAAACCCGAGAATTCATAGAAACCTCATAACCTTCCAAATCCACTTAACTAATAAATCCAATTTGCAAAAACATCATTCTCATATTCTTGAAGATTTTAAACACTCCTAAGCCCAAGGCCCAATCGGTCCAATCCTATTAGGCCCAATTTCGGGATGTTACAATTCTACCCTCTTAAAAAAAATTTCGTCCTCGAAATTTCCAACCAACTACTAACACACTGCTCAAATCACACCACTATGCTTTCGCTGCGCACTCTGCCCTTAAAAACCGCAATGTACTTTTTAACATTATCTTGAATATTTTTTTTTTTACACAACCAAACATACTTGACTTGAGGGTGAGAAAACAATCCCGAGCCTTATGCTCATTAGACCCGCATCTCAAGCATGCTCCAAACCTCCTCCAGCATTCTCCCGGATAAAGCCTTTTGTAAAAGTCACAAGCTGGATAGTTTGGTCGTGCCTTGACATGTTTTACAGAACGAGATTGCGACCCTAGAGAACCGTGATCTCTTTTCTTCTTACCCACGCATCTAACTCGAACATGAGACCTGTCTCACCCTCAGCGATGCTAACGCCTCCTTTTCGTAAATATGCCTCGCATCAAGATCTAGCCCTAGCACTCTCGGCCTTCACCACGCCCACGACGACCACGTGCCCTAGAACTCATGTCTACTTCGCGCCTTATCCGTTTTTACGAAAATTTTATGCATTAGAGTCTTTTCACTTTCTTTAAAGCACAGTTTTATGAAAAATTTTAATAAGAGTTTGTCTCGCGAGTACATCCAACCTATAGTTTTGGGTCTCTAGAGTAATTCCTACTACTATTTAGTCATGCCATCATCATCATAATCATATTATCAAAAGCAACAGTTTGAGATACTTACCTGAGCGGATTGGTGCCGAAGACTCGGTGCCATGCCTTTCAAATCATATAATTTCAAACAAAGACATTTTAAAGTCCATTCTTTAAAACATTTTGGGCCTCAGACCCACAGTCGAGCCTTTGAACTTAGCTCTGATACCAATTTGTAACACCCCAAACCCGATCAATACGACACAACCGAATCTGGCATGCCACTAAGGAAAACGTTTTGAAGAAAATTGAGTTAACGATTAAATTTTAGAGAAAACAATCTTTGTTGTTCTATGTTTGTAGAAATCAGGTGTATAATAAGTTTAACACTAATAATTTACTTTGAAATTCCGTAAATAAATCTTTAAAACATAGTTGTAAATCCATGGATTAGAAAACCTTTTATAATTTAAAAGAAACCAAAGCGAATAGTTTGAAAACTGTTTCCAATTGAAATTTGGGAACTTGAGTTTTGGAAAATAGTATGAGTTATCGAAAACACTTAAGTTGTTAAATATTATCAAATGATTTATATTACCCGATGGTAACGTTTTGAAAACCATTGCGTTTTGTAGTTTAGAAAACTTTGCGCTCATATTATTTAATTAACCATGTAGTTTATTAAGCCATGTTTAAAACAAGTCCAAAGCATATAAATAATGCAAAAACGTAATTTGAAAGGCCTTATTACAAATCCAAATAAAGATGAAAAACCAAATTTAAATAAAATATAGTACCCAAACCAAAATCCGTGTAAATCGAATTTTATTGCATGACCTCCTCGAGTCCATCCGGCTCCTCATCCGCGATTCACGAATCACCTGAAAAGATAAGGGAGAAGGTGAGTCACCAAGACTCAGTGCATAAATCCTTCCCTGGTTGATGCAACAAACTTACACAATTTATAACCAAGCAATATATATATAATGCACCCAACCTAGCCATCCATAACTCCTTTTCTACCCCGTGTGGTTCCAAACCACCGGTGGTGCTAAACCACCGTGACCCAAAGTCACGATATCCAATAATGTGGTGCCAAACCACTGGTGACCCAAAGTCACGAATAATCAAGTTGTGGGGCCAATCCATGTGTGATACCAAATCACTGGCGACGATCCCGTAATATCAAATGTGGGGCCAACCCACTGTGGTGCTAAGCCACTGGGACAAGTCGCTATGAGGTGCCAAACCTCTGGTGACCCAAAGTCACGAAATATCAATAATCCAAGTGTGAGGCCAACCCACGTGTGATACCAAATCACTGGCGACGATCCCGTAATATCAAATGTGGGGCCAACCCACTATGGTGCGAAGCCACGGGGACAAGTCGCTATGAGGTGCCAAACCTCTGGTGTCCCAAAGACACAAAATAATTGTGGTACCAAACCACTAGAGGTGCCAAACCTCTGGTGTCCCAAAAACACGGATATCAAATCTTCCCCCTCCTCTCATGTTACCCATAACCATGCAAATATTATGCAAATCATGCCATCATGCTTTATTATGTATCATATAGAAATATATATCACATGTCATGGTAATAAGTATCATATAGCAAAACATTTCGAAACGGACTTACCCGAATCCTTGCTTATACCCTTACGATATCATATCAAAATCACACAGTTTCCAACTTTAATAACATCATTAGTATATTTATAAATATATATATACCGAATTATAAAGTGTGTAAGGTACACACCTGATAATAGTGATAACTAAAATTTCCCGCTCGTCGATACCCTCGGAATCTCGAACAACAACTATATATGATTTCTCTCTGATTGTTGGTTCATAACCCGATGAAGAACCACGAACAAACAATGGCTCAGGGGTACGAACGACTTCAAATAATCGATTATTGCCGGCAGAGGGTCCACATCCCGGTGGAAAGTCTCGAACTCCCAACACAGCCCTTCGTTTGAAATTTGAGGGTATAGCAGAACCACCCCTCTTCCAAACATTATTAACTGCTCTTTTCGAACCCATTCTTAATTGTCCCAAAATCTTAACACTTTGATTCAATTCCGATAATCGTCACTTGCCTATGGAGTAGCCAAAATCCTTGAATGATGAAATCCTTTTCCACACGTTCTTAGTATGGCTATGGCCGACTACCAATGAAGAAATGATCAGCACTCTCCTATACCACTACAAAGATAAAAGGGTTTGTTTGAAAGAGAAGAAATAATGATTTCGGTAAAAAAGATCCTCTCAAGGAAATATACAATTTCAGCAATGAAAGAAAAATAAAAGAATTGAAAAGAGTGTTCTTACCGATTGATCAAGGTGTGAATAAGAAAAATGGTTGAGAAGTGAATATATGTGAAGAGAAAGATTCGGCTAAGGAGATTGTCATCAATATTCGGCCATGGTGAAGAATTAGGGAGAGAATAATGTTGAAAGTCTCTTGTGGAAAACAAAGAGGAAAAGAAGAATAGAAATGAGGAGTTTGGGTTTCGGGTTCTCAAGAATAGAAGATGAATCAAAGAAGAACTTTGAGTCAAAGTGTGTTCGGCAATAAGGGAAAAAGAGAAGAAATGGTCTTTGATGGTTTTGTAGTTTCGGTCACAAAAAAAAGAGAAAGAAGGAATGGAGTTGAGGGGAGAAAGAACAACTAAAAACCAAAATGGTCAAAACTCAAATGGCCAAAAAGAAAAGAAAAAGATTACCTTTTGACCAAAATACATTCGGCTAAAAGGAGAAAAATTAGAGAGAAACACAAAAAAATGACCCCAAAAGAAAGATGTGCTCAACTAGCACTTAATTCTACCAAAACTAGCACCAAACCATACCAAAAGCTAACCAAAAATTAAGCCATCCCCCTTAGCCCCTAATACAGTCCAAATTCATGGACTAATGGCCTTAGAATAGTTTCCAAAACACTTTCCATCATCCAAGCCCTTTGTCCCCCCATCCTTCCATAAATCTTAAGATTCTTATCCCAAAATACAAGCTTACCTAAACTAATATTCAACTTGCCATAAAAATTGAAAGTCCAACCTACCATATGTATAGTTTGACCGACACTTAATGCAAAGATACATAAAAATAAAGTCTTCCAAATGCAATCCATGCTACTCGAACCACTTCCCTCAAGCAACCATCCATGCGCCATAACCACCTTGCCACTAACTCCTTATGTGCTAAATTTAGACACATAAATTAACTTAAGTGTCAAGATCACCTAATCCACTTCACTAAATTCTCCATACTAAAAATTATTCTAAATCCAAATAGTTCCAAGCCTTCTCAAGACTATACTAGGCACACAATAAAATCATATCCGAGCTATCACAAGCAACAAGATGATACTCAAATTTTTTCCTAAAGCCCAATTAAACCCGAGAATTCATAGAAACCTCATAACCTTCCAAATCCACTTAACTAATAAATCCAATTTCCAAAAACACCATTCTCATATTCTTGAAGATTTTAAACACTCCTAAGCCCAAGGCCCAATCGGCCTAATCCTATTAGGCCCAATTTCGGGATGTTACAATAAGGGAGGGCCAAAAAGGCAATTATACACCCATTAGAAGGCTGAGATGACATAAGTACAGGAAAGAAACAAAATAAGGTGAGTTAAGGGGTAAAATGGTCATTTGGTGAAATTAAGTAAAATAAAACAATGACCAAATTGAATTCTAGACATTTCTTCACCAATTTTCAGTCCAAAATGCCATAGGAGGTCCTCCAAAAGCTGGTTTTTCATATTTTTACATCATGTGAGTTCAATTCTTGCTCTTTTCTTGAAATTTTTGTGTTTTTAAGACTTTTATAATTAGGTCCAACTATTTATGTCATTAGTTTTTGATTTTATAGGTAATTTTGAAAGTTACCATTGATGACTGCTGGATGTTTGTGATGAATTAACATGGAATTAGAGCTTTAATTTTGTTACATGATGATTTTATCAAGTGATTTCAATAGAAATTAATTTTAGGACCAAATTGTGAAAAGATTAAATATTAGGGTTTCGTAAAAAATTATGTTTATCAAAGGCTGTATGATAGCTTAGAATATTCAGATAAATTTTCAGTTGAGAAAAATTAGCTCATTTGATAGGTTAATTACTGAGGGATTAAATTGAAAAAAAACTATAAAAGTTGGGGTAATTGTGTAATTTTGAAAATTGAAGGTATTAATTGTGAAGTGAATTGAAACAGAAAATATGCTAATGAATGAATAATTTTATATTTTAGATCAAGAGCTCGTTGACAATCGTGAAAAAGGGAAATTAGCATAATAATCCCCGAACTACTACAAAACTTATAATTTAACCCAGGTAAGTTTGTATGGTTAAACTTTAATGTTTATTATTTAAATTGATGAATGGTATTATGTGTTTATTCTTATCTATTGTTGAAAATAAAATTATTGGTAAATTATTAAATTGAATTGAATGTTCAAAACGAGTGGAACGCGGGATTGAGTACAGTCGTTCTGTGGCAAAGGATGAATTGACAGAAAATTACCCAAGTAAACCGAGGTTAAGCATTTGTTGCGAACTTTCGTGTTTACTTTCCGCTTAGCTCTAATGAGCTTAGCTCATATGAGTTTCTATTTAACCCTAATGGGTTTTCGTTCAGCTCTTATGAGCTTCCGTTCAGCCCTTACTGGTTTCCGTTTAGCATTTATGTGCTTCTGTGTAGCCTTCGGGCTTTTGAATACGATGTACTCATATCCATAAGACGTTCTCCGATTTAACAAGGGTTGGCAAGTGGCATATGAAAGTAATGTATAAAGACTTAAAGTTATTGATGGTATTAATATGAATAAAGTGAATTCATAAATTTGAAGTTTTGATTGGAAAGAAAGGTATTTGAAATGAGTAACTTAAATGACTTGATATAGTATGTTCGGTAAGATTTATATTTAAAGTCATCGAACTTACTAAGTTTCATTAAGCTTACTTGTGTTGTTTAATGTTCTTGTAGATTTACGCGAGGCTGGAAGATCGGATCAACACATCAAGCTACACTATTGATGGGCTCGAAACTAACTAATAATTTCGACAAAGGCAAGCGCACCTATCGAACAGTAGTATAGTTATGGTGAGTCTGGAATATCGTATCCTCAAGGACTAAAATTACTAGTAATAACTATCTTTTTATTATCTAGCCTAGTAATTAAGGGGATTTATTTTTAATCTAAAATTTACTAACTAATTTAACTAACTAAACGATTATGAACGTGACAGAGAATGAATTGGGAAAATACTTTTGGACAACTTATATGAGATAGGCAATACCTAAGGAAGAATCCACCTAGACTTCACTTATTACTTTTGATCCATATGATTTATTCACTTGACTTAATCCGTAGAAATCCTTGATTTATGTTAATATCTCTTTCAAGACTAAAAACAACTGACTCTAGGTTGATTAATTGAAATCTCTTTCTAATTAAAACCCCTATTGTCGCATTAACTCAATCTATGGATTCCCTTATTAGATTTGACTCTAATCCAGCAGATTTTTATCGCCCTATTTCTAGGGTTGCAATCAACTCCACTTAATTGTATTGATCTTCTTTTAAACAGGGACTTTTGCTCCACTGAATAAGCACATTCGACTTTGAATCAATAACCTAAATTATCAAAACAAGAATAAGAACTCACAATTAAGAATAAAAACAAGTATTTATCTTATAGATCAAACAATAATAAGATTCGTCTTAGGTTTCATCCCCTTAGGTATTTAGGGGATTTAGTTCATACTGATTGAGGGAAACATCATAAAATAGGGAAAACAACAAAACATAAGAAAACCCAAAAACTTCTAAAGAACTTGATAGGAGATCTTTCTCCTAAGTTGTTCCCCATAGCTGTCTTGGAGTATTTTCTACCTTCTACTCGACGTCTACTCCACGTCCCCTTTAGGTTGCCCCCTAGGGTGTTTATATAGGCTTTTGGAACGCCTTTCTTGGCCCACAAGTAACCTTTTCTGAATAGAATTCAACTCGGGCTCGACAGGGACACACCCTTGTGACACGCCCGTGGTCGATAGTCCAGGCTATGTTCGATTCTGCTTAGCACACACGGCTGTGTGGATTTGCCCGTGTACGGTGGTCCAGGCCGTGTAGGCCCATTTTTCCCTTGTTGGACAGTTTCTCATTCTTTTCGACGCCTTAAGCTCTCCTGAGTGTAGAACATGAAATTAAAAGATTAGGAGCATCGAATTCATCAATTCTACTGAAAATTTATCTAAAAGTAAGGCAAGCATGGGGTTAAAATATATGTAAATTATGGTTTATCAAATATCCCCACACTTAAGCCTTTGCTTGTCCTCAAGCAAAATCCACAATTAAAATTAACTTCCTCAATTCATAATTCTTATCAATAATGTTTCATCAAAATTCATAGATAATTCATACATTGATAGTTTAACTAAAAGAGTCCTAAAGATTCAAACAATCTAAGTCATAAATTTTTATAGCACGAAAACATAGGTGTTTCCCCTTACCTAAATAATTACCTCTGATTCAAAACCTGACAAGAATTGGCATCCTTACTAAAGATTCACTCAAATCACTCAAGGTGCTTAAGGTTCAAATTAAGCACTCAAAAGTCAAACATGAAGAGTTAATCCCATAGGCTTGCATGAAAATCAAATTTCCACCACTATAAAATGAGATGATACACAAATCAAAAGGTCTTAAAGGGTTGTAATGGGGCTTGGTTTAAAGGTGTGGATATAGGCTAAATTAAGAGGTTAGATTCGAGATTGAATTGATAAATTTACCTAACTAGAAACAATGAACTAATAATTAATAATTACATCAATTTAACTTATCACTAATAAAACGAGCTTCTTCTAAAGATGTGAAATTAATTGTTTAAGCTCATAATCACTAATAATGAATATATCTTCAACTTTTTTTTAAGAATAAGTATTTACAATAATAAGATAGAACTTAATAACTGAAATGAGGAAAATAGTTAGGCAATTGATCAAATCAAATCTCGACATAAGGGGGTCAGAGGAGGAGAAATAAAAATTTGGTTTTGGGTTAATATTAATGGGTGAGTCAAGAAATGGTTTATTTGGCTAAAAAGGGTTCACTAGGGGTTAATTATGGAAGTAGGCTTTTTGGGATAAGTGGGTTAAAACCTAGGTGCCTTTATCATCTCAGTATATCAAATCAAAAGGTATGGTCTCAACATGCATAATCGAAGCAAGTTCTAGAATAACAAATTAATATTGACACATCATAATTAAAAAAAAGTGAACAAGAAATATATATGCTCTAAAAGGCTCAAAATCTTATAGAAATTATGGTTTTTGATGTCAACTTTGCAAATTTCAAACTTCAAAGTAATATTTAAGATTGGGGAAACAACCTAATAAATTTTTAATTACAGAAATTAGACTTATCATGCTTGATTGTCTAATGTCTTAAAGTTTAAATCATCAATGCACAATTATCTATGACTTAATTCGAAACATATCAATGAAAATCATAAGTCAATAGAAGTTTCATTCTAATAGTAAATATGAGAAAGTTACTTAAGAACAAGGCATAATTCAGTACTGTTGACACCTCCCCACACTTAAGATGTACATTGTCCTCAATGTAAAAAAATAGATATCGACAATATAGAAAATCATAAGATAGGGAAAGAAGTAAACTTCTTGAATTTTGGATGGAGTCAAGGAAAAGAAACGGTAAGTTGGGCATAGATAAAGGTGGAGGTGGATACTCCGGTAGGGGTGTGGTCATCCCTTAACAGCCCGTTGAACCTAAATTAAAGAAATCAAAATATAATAATATAAATTAAGATAAGAAAGATAAATGGACAGAATTTAAAAATGAAAATAAAAGAAAAAGAAAACTAAATGGACTCAAAGGTCCTTGTTTTGTCGAGTAGATGAAGCGGCCGGCATGAACTTATGTAGAGTAGTCGCGCACGGGGAGACTGTGCTAGGATCCTTTCACTTTTTCGACACAGAGATGGTGGTCTTGGTTTTGTTTTTAGTCATTATGTGTTGGTGGCAAAAATGTTGGGAAGGAAGGAGAATTGAGGAAGAAAGTGAACAGAAGAAGGGGGTTTAAATAGAGTTTGCGCCCCACGCCTGTGTGCCATGGGCGTGTTAGGTCACACGGTTGTGTCGCACAGCCGTGTTGTGCTTTGTTCGTTTCTTCCACGCCTGTGTAGAGGTTTCCACGCCCATGTTGCTTAATCAGTGTCGACCACGGCCTAGGGACACAGGCGTATCTCACACCCGTGTGACTTTCTCAGTGTCGACCACGGCTGTATTGCATGGCCGTGGCATTTTATCGCTGCCCGTGGTTTGGGGATTTTTCATCCTTGGTTCGCACAGTTTCTACCACGCCGGTGTGCCTATTCGTGGTGTCCACACGGCCATGGCCACGCCCGTGTGCAAGGCCGTGTGGATAGAAAAACCTACGCTTTATTAATTTAGTTAATTGTTAGTTAAGTGCTAAAAATCGAAAATATGGACGTTAGTGGGGTTAGTACTTGGGTTACCTCCTGAGAAGCGCTCGTTTAAAGTCTTAAGCTAGACTTGCCTTTCATTCGTATACTCATAGTGGTTTGAGGATTTGATACCCCTCTCTCCTACTATCGGTTCTATTATCAATATAAAGTTTGAGTCGGGTAGTGCTTACCTTAAAAGTGCCGAACTTAGGATTAGTTACCTCGACTTTTCCGTATGGGAAGACATTGAGTACCTTAAAAGGGATCTTTTCGTTTGTATTAAGGTCTGAAATGGCGATTCTAGGGTCTGTTTTATCCAACAATACCTGATCTCCAATCTTAAATTGGTTTGGCCCATCCTTAAGCTTGACATGGTTTTGCTTTGGTTCCTCGTGTTTTTTCGACTTTTCCTTGGTGTGTGTCTGGCATTCATCTAGTTCATTGATTTGTAATCTTCGTTCCTCATGCATTGTTTTATTCTCAATATGAACACTAGACCCTCGCTCTATTATCTTTTCTCGAGAGATTTCCTGTAAAGAAGATTGAACGTTAAGTTTATTTATATTAATAGGACTTGTATTCTCTTGATCATTAGATATTCTGTGTCATTACCTACACGAAGTATTACTTCCCTTGTATCAACATCGATAATGGTCCTAGCAGCTGCTAAAAAGGGCCGTCCTAATATTAAAGGAACATCATTATCCTCATTCATATCTAAAACAACAAAGTTTACTGGGAATATGAATTTGTCAATTTTCACTAGTACATCCTCAATTATACCCCTAGGAATTCTAATGGTTTTATCAGCTAATTGGATGCTCATACTAGTTTGTTTGGGTTTCCCAAGACCTAGCTGTTTAAACATTTTATAAGGCATAACATTAATGCTTGCCCCTAAATCAGCTAAAGCATTATTAACAGATAAACTACTAATTAAGCACGAAATTGTAAAACTCCCTGGATCTTTTAACTTCCGTGGTAGTTTATTTTTGTAAAATTGCTAAACATACTGCATTTAGCTCCACATGCGACGTATCGTCTAACTTCCGTTTGTTTGTCAAAAGCTTTTTTAACAATTTCCTTGAATTGGGCATCTGCGAAAGAGCTTCAAGAAACGGTAAGTTAATATGTAATTTCTTCAGAAGTGTAAAAAATTCACCGAATTGTTCATTTGTGCAGTCTTTCTTCATCGCATTGGGGTATGGCACACGAGGTTGGTACTCTGTAATTACTGATTTTGGTTTATCATGGCTTACCTCAACCTTACCTTCCTCTACCACATTCTCTTGCCTCAATTTTGGTTCATCTAACCCTTCACTATCATGGGAAAAAATGGCATGAAGTTGCTCCTTTGGGTTAGTTTCGGTGTTGCTTGGAAAGCTGCCTTGTGGTCATTCTGAGATCAGCTTAGCAAGCTATCCTAATTGGTTCTCGAGCCCCTGAATTGATGCCTGTTGATTTTTAAGTGTTGTTTCGGTGTTTTAGAAGCGTGTTTCTAACACTGCGATGAACTTTGTTAGCATCTCCTCAAGGTTCGGCTTTTTCTCTTGTGGGTAGGGTTACTGTTGAAAGCCTGTAGGGGGTTGTTGTCTTTGATTTCCTTGACCACCCCATGAGAAGTTTGGGTGGTTCCTCCAACTTGGATTGTAAGTGTTACTATAAGTGTAACGGCCTGATTTAGGGGCTCGTCGAAATAGTGATCTCGGGATTTGAGAAATTTATTTTCATGTTATATTATGGGTTATAACATGATAGCACATATGCATGAAAATTTTTGTACTTTAATTTTAGCGATTTCGTGTTTAATCGTGAAAAAGGACTAAATCGCATAAAGTGAAAAAATTCCATTTTACAAGCTAGAAGTATTAAATAGATAAGGAACTTTAAATTGAAGGTCTTGAATATGGAATTAGACCCTCCTAATGTTGATAGTCGGCCATAGGGGACAATAGACTCAAAATTTGGTCAAAATTGGGTGGGTTAGGTGGACTAATTTGAATGAAATAAATAAAATAAGAAAAGATAATATCATCTATTTTTCTTCATCACCTTCACCACCGAAAATACCAGCATAGAGGGGGGTTTTGAAAGCATTGAAATTTTAGCAACTTATCCTCACATAAGTAAGTGATTTTAATAGTTTTAGTTGATAATTCTTATACTTTTGAGACCCTAAAGCTTGAGCTTTCTAATGGGGGGATTAACTTGTAATATGGTGAAGAGAATAGAGTTTTCCCATGAGAGCTTTCATTGTTATTTGCTACATTTTATGGAAGAAATTAAGTCTTAGTTGTTAGATGAACAACTTTTGTGAAAGGTGTTAGCATGAAAACACCAAATAGGACTTTGATGTAAAGGTTACAAAATTGATAGTACGTATGTGAAATATTGATTTTGATGAAAGCTTTAAAAGCATTAAATGTTTACCTGCTTGTTGAAGGTAGAAATGGTATTAGAATTTATTTCCGAGCTTAGGGGTAAAATGGTCATTTTGCCAAAATCTAGGGGCAAAATGGTGATTTTGCTTAAGCATGATTATTGAAATGCTTATATTAATGTAGTGATTAAAATGAGCTAATTTGCTATTATAGAGCAAGAGGAGTCGAGAATCCGCCTCGATCGGGGAAAGAATAAAGTCTTGGACTGAACTGAAGAACTAGCTCATTTTGAAAACGAGGTAGGTTGTATGTGACTTATGCAACATTCATATTAGCATGTTGAGAAATGTTTGGCATTATATTAAAGCAAAATGCATTACTAAATTGAGTAGTTAATGTGAATGAGATGATGGAGTCCTAATGGGCCATATTGATTATAGAAATGCTATCATTGAAATATGAAATAAATAAGGTCCTGTATAAGACCATGTCCAGGACATGGCCTCGGCACCGAGTTGAGATCCCGTATAAGACCATATCCGGGATATGGCTTCGGTGAAGAACATGGAAATCATATAAGACCATATTCGGGATATGGCATCGATACATGAAGGGTAATCCCATATAAGACCATATCCGGGATATGGCATTGGTACCTAGAGGTAATCCCATGTAAGACCATGTCGGGGATATGGCAATGGCATCTAGAGGAGACTCCATGTAAGACCACCTTGAGGATGTGGCATTGGCTTTATACTTACAGTAGTGGCTATAAACACATGTATTTGACTATCCCTTGTGAGTGGTGGGACAAGTAGATGAATTTAGAAGTAGAGATGTGAATGATAGTTAAGTCATGTGAATGAATGAATACAGGTACTCGTGAATGAGTCACAAAGAATCGATTCGATATGTGGCACGGTATGTGCTAGATGATCGCTGTAAATCAGAGTTTTAAAATTTGTAAAAGAATGATCAAAACCTGAAAACTAACTCTGATAATGATTAAAGGCAAGTGTACCTATCGAACAGTAGTATAGCTTAGGCAAGACCGGATATCGAACCCAAAGGAACTAAAAGTACTAATACTAACTTTTTTTTTATTATTTAGCCTTAAAATTAGAGTGAAGTTGCTTTTGACGAAGACTAAACTAAGGACACAAAGACAAAAAGGACGACTAGGGAAATAACTTTGAAGGAAAACTCGGTTGATTACGACGATATCCTCAGGAAAAATCCACCTAGACTTCACTTATTAATTAACCCTAAATTATATGATTTCTTTTACTTAGCTTGATCCGTAAGACTCCCTAACCTATATTAAACCCTCTCTCGAGGCGAATAACATCTAACCCTAGGTTAATTAGTGGAACTCTCGTTCGCTTGTACTAACCCCTTAGGATAGCAATAAATCGATCAATGGACTCCCATATTAGGTTTCACCCTAATCCGACAAAATCTCGTAACCCTATCTCTAGGCGTTCGATCAACTCCGCTTAATTATGTTAGATCTTCTCTTAGGCAGGGTCTATTCCTCCTCTACCTAAGCACATTAGATTTGGATTAAGCAACATAATTAAGAACAAACTAAGTAATTTATCATATAACTTAAAAATCAAATAATAAAATCTGTCTAGGTTTCATCCCCCTTCAGGTATCTGAAGGATTTAGTTCATAATGTAAAAATAAAACATCACAAGAGAAAATATAAACCAAAACATAGGAAAAATCCTAAAACTCCCTGACGGGATTGAAGGAGAATTCCGCCGTCTTGAGTATAATTCCGGCTTCTTGGGATGAATCAACTAGCTATCCTCGCGTTATTCCCTAACTCTGACCTTCTCGGCTTGGCTCATTGGCCTAGCTTTGACGCCCCTTCAAAGGTGGTACTTCGGGGATATTTATAGGCTCTTGGAATGCGATTCTTTCTCCTTAAGTATCCTTTTCCGACTGAAATTTCTCTTTTCAGCGACAGAGGCACGGCCATGTCACACACCCATGCAAATCGAGACCTGACCGTGTTCAGATTTCTTTAATTAAACACGGTCGTGTGAGTCGAGGTCAGGTCGTGTTCTTGATGACTGGCGCGGCACGGCCGTGTGGTCTTTGGCCCAGGCCGTGTCGATTTCGTGAGAAGGCCCATTTGCTTCGTTTTAGGCCCATTTTGTGTTCTTTTCATCCTCGGGTGCTTTCCTGGGTATAAGACATGAAAAGAAAGGATTAAAAGCACCTTTTTATATAAAACAAGGCTTAAATCTTCAAAAAGCATAATAAATGTGGGATTAAAATATGTTACTTTTACGGTTTATCACTAGATAAGGGCAATTGTAAGTAAGTATTATCAAGAAACCTTGACTTGTGTACAGTTAGCTAATACCGTGGATGGATTATTTTATGAGCATTATTATTGCTATTTATTTCCATACAACTTACGAAGCTTTATGCTTACCCCTTTTTCATTGCCCTTCTTTCTTGTAGTATTGCCAAGGAAACTAGAGGGTCGTGGCCATAGGAGTTTGGAAATCACACTATCTGCAGCACTTTGGTATAACAATTTTAGACTTGTTTTGATTATGGCATGTATAGGGCTCAAGTATTTTATTAAGGTGTAATTGTTAATCAAAGTGTTGGCTATGTAAGTTTGTAAAAGTCATTTTGTAGATGGCCTATTGAGTTAGGTAAATACTTGGCAAACTCTTTTGTTTAAGGATAATGTAATTCATGAAGTATATGTCCCTTTTAATTATCTCGAAAGTTGGAATGAACTCTTAGATTTGCTTGTGGCTAGGAAGTAAGTATGTGCTCACTCTAAAGTGACAATAGCTTGGTATATAGCCTGTTAATTGCCTATATAGGTAGACACACGGGCGTGTGTCTAGACCGTGTGGGAGGCACGGCTAGCACATGGGCGTGTGCCCAGGCCGTTTGAAGTCTGCACCTTACACTTGGAATTAGAATAGACCACGGTTGGAAGACACGGGCGTGTCAAGGCCGTGTGACTTTAGCCAGAATCGACCACGGTTGGAAGACACGGGCGTGTCAAGGCCGTGTCACTTTAGTCAGTGTCGACCACGGGTGGGAGACACGGGCATGCCTTAGGGGTACACGGGCGTGTCCTTAGGCCTACACAGGCGTGTGGCCCCTGCTTGTTAAAAAGGTTTCTCGAACTCGTGAAAGTTCCCGGAAAGATTTCGATACTTCTCGAAAGTATGTTTAGGGTCTCTTACGCCGAGTTTGTGCGAGTGACGGGGTTAAACGAAACTTTATAACCCTATTCTAGAAGTTTAAGCAAGTTTAGCTATGTAATGCCTCGAACCCCGTTCCGGCTCGAATACGGGCAAGGGGTGTTACAATAAGGGTTATTTTGAGGTCTAGAATTATTACCCATATAGTTCATTTGTTTGCTTTCTATGCCAGGGTTGCAGGATGGATATTCTGTATTATTCATTCCTCCTCTATTCGTATCGCACTGCATCACTGGATGTACCTGCGAAGAACTACACAAACCATCAATTTTCTTTCTTAAAAGTTCTACTTGATTTGATAGCATGGTTACTGCGTCGAGGTTGAAAACACTGGCGGCTTTTGTTGGCTTTGTCCTTGTAACTTGCCCTGATAGTTATTCAGTGACATCTCCTCTATAAACTCATAAGCCGCTTCAAGGGTCTTGTTATTTAGAGTTCCACCGGCGGCTGAATCAATCAATTGCCTAGTTAAGGGGTTCACACCATTGTAAAAGGTTTGAACCTGTAACCATAGAGGTAATCCATGGTGTGGGCACCTTCTCAGTAGACCATTGTATCTCTCCCATGCATCGTAAAGTGTCTCTAAATCCATCTGCACAAAAGAAGAGATATCATTCCTCAACTTAGCCGTTTTAGCTGGCGGAAAATATTTTAACAAAATATTTTCAGTCATTTGTTCCCATGTAGTGATTGATCCTCGTGGTAACGAGTTCAACCACTGTTTAGCTTTGTTTCTCAACGAGAAGGGAAACAACCGAAGGCGAATGGCATCATCAGAAATGCCATTAATCTTGAAAGTGTCACAAAATTCTAGAAAATTTGTCAAGTGATTGTTTGGGTCTTCATCCTGCAAACCATCAAACTGAACAAATTGCTGAACCATCTGAATAGTGTTAGGTTTTAGTTCAAAATTATTAGTAGCAACAGCAGGTCTAACAATAATTGATTCAGTTCCTGTTAAATTAGGTTTAGCATAACCATACATAGTACGAAGAGCAAGATTTTGATTCACTGGGTTTGCAGCAACCACAAGAGGTAGCGAATTATTATCAGCCATCTCTTCAGTAGTATTGATTCCATCTTCTTGCTCTTCTTCTATGTATTGTAGGCTTCACCTTATTTCTCTTCGGTTTCTTCTAGTCATAAACTAAAATTACCTGCCAGAAGCAAATAAAAGAAAAATTAGCAAAGATAAAATAAAATAAAGAATAATTTGCAAATAAATAAAATGGCTAAAGTAATAAAAATTTAGTGTTCCTATTATTTTAGTCCCTGGCAACGGCGCCACAAACTTGATGGGCTCGAAACTAACTAATAATTTCGACAAAGGCAAGCGCACTTATCGAACAGTAGTATAGTTATGGTGAGTCCAGAATATCGTATCCTTAAGGACTAAAATTACTAGTAATAACTATCTTTTTATTATCTAGCCTAGTAATTAAGGGGATTTATTTTTAATCTAAAATTTACTAACTAATTTAATTAACTAAACGATTATGAACGTGACAGAGAATGAATTGGGAAAATACTTTTGGACAACTTATATGAGATAGGCAATACCTAAGGAAGAATCCATCTAGACTTCACTTATTACTTTTGATCCATATGATTTATTCACTTGACTTAATCCGTAGAAATCCCTGATTTATGTTAATATCTCTTTCAAGACTAAAAACAACTGACTCTAGATTGATTAATTGAAATCTCTTTCTAATTAAAACCCCTATTGTCGCATTAACTTGATTTATAGATTTCCTTATTAGATTTGACTCTAATCCGGCAAATTTTTGTCGCCCTATTTCTAGGGTTGCAATCAACTCCACTTAATTGTGTTGATATTCTCTTAAACAGGGACTTTTGCTCCACTGAATAAGCACATTCGACTTTGAATCAATAACCTGAATTATCAAAACAAGAATAAGAACTCACAATTAAGAATAAGAACAAGTATTTATCTTATTGATCAAACAATAATAAGATTTGTCTTAGGTTTCATCCCCTTAGGTATTTAGGGGATTTAGTTCATACTGATCGAGGGAAACATCATAAAATAGGGAAAACAACAAAACATAAGAAAACCCAAAAACTTCTAAAGAACTTGATGGGAGATCTTCAGTCTTGATGGAGATCCTTCTCCTAAGTTGTTCCCCACAGCTGTCTTGGAGTATTTTCTGCCTTCTACTCAGCGTCTACTCCACGTCCCATTTAGGTTGCCCCTAGGGTGTTTATATAGGCTTTTGGAACGCCTTTCTTGGCCCACAAGTAACCTTTTCCGAATAGAATTCAACTCGGGTTCGGCAGGGACACGCCCGTGTGACACGCCCGTGGTCGATAGTCCAGGCCGTGTTCGGTTCTACTTAGCACACACAGCCGTGTGGATTTGCCCATGTGCGGTGGTCCAGGCTGTGTAGGCCCATTTTTCCCTTTTTGGCTCGTTTCTTATTCTTTTCGACGCCCTAAGCTCTCCTGAGTGTAAAACATGAAATTAAAGGATTAGGAGCATCGAATTCATCAATTCTAATGAAAATTCATCCAAAAGTAAGCCAAGCATGGGGTTAAAATATGTGTAAATTATGGTTTATCAACTATCCAATTTAATCCGCTAGCTTTTGCAACGTATACTTGGTTTATATGGCATGTATAGGGATTGGAATTGTTTTAAGTAAAGTTGGTTTGTGTAAATACTATGAGTTACACTGTTTATATTTTCAATCAACTTATATATGTATGGATTAATCATGCATGAGGTGTGTTTGAAATGATTTAATGATGGATAATCAAAAGGCATATTGACGCATGGTTAGAGCTAGAAAATTTAGTTAAATATACAAATATGTATACATGAATAATTTGGTAAGTTTAGATATTGAGTATATGTGATGATATATTAGATATAAAGCTTGATTTTTGGCTTGAATGGAAGATATTATTGTGATATGTGAGTATGGAGATGGTTGTGCCTAGGTTGATACCAAGATTGGGTGAGAAAAGCGGCCTTAAAATGGTCTATTTTCGTCTACACGGGCGTGTGTCTCATCCATGTGTGACACACGGCCTAGCACATGGGTATATGGTTTGGCCGTGTGTCCCCTGCATCTTAAAATTTCAAAACAGAATGCCCAGGTCTTTGCACACGGCCTAGCACACGAGCGTGTGGCTTGGCCGTGTAACCCAAGTCAGAGAGTTACACGAGTCTGGACACGGGTTGGGACACGGTCGTGTATTTCACATCAAATGCCCATTACACGAGTATGGACACGGGTTAGGACTCAACTGTGTACTTCACATCGAATGCCTACACGGCCTGAGACATGGGCGTGTCACACAGCCTGGCCACATGGGTGTGTGTCCCCTGCACCTAGGAAAAATTTTGGAATTTTGGGAGAAATTCTTTGAGTTTCTGATTTGGTCCCGGTTTATTTCTAATGCGTATTTTGGGCCTGAAGGGCCCATATAAGGGACAATATGAGTGTTTTATGATTGGTTCTTGATATGTATATTAAATGTTGTGAAATGTTCGTATTTAACTCGTAAGTCCAGTAATGCTCCGTAACCCTGTTTCAGCGACGAATAAGGGTTAAGGGTGTTACAGATAATAAATTAGTTAATATTTGCTTATCACAATTTCGCTATCCATGCAAAATATAAAAGATAGAAATATAAGACATAAAAGTGAAATGTGAAACTTATTTATTTATTGTTCAAATACATAAAAATAATAATTACATATTTTTTACAATATAAACACATTTCCCAACAGAATGTTGGATAAAAAAATTACTACTTATAGACCTAAATTGAATAAACTCATTAGAACCTTTCACCTTCCATATAAGTACCACATTAGTCATTCTTTAAGGGCATCCATCACCAATTCTTTCACAATATCCTAATACTTTTTTAATAGAAGAATCCACAATAAAGTAAGTCAAACATATAGATACACATAAAGGTACCAAAAGGTTCTTATATGAATTTATTCGGACTCTATTACGATCATAGTTCTAAAATCTTTAAAAATATATATATCTGATTTCATAATAACTAAATTTCATAATATTTGAATTTAACAAAATCAGATAGAATAGATTAGAATATCAAATTATTTACTATCTATTGTTAACCCATCCTAATATCTGTAACGTGGAAATATGCTTTTGTTGTTTCTTTGGAGTGAACCACTTGTAACTTTGTTATCCAAAGTAAAGCATTCACTGCACAGGCAATTGATATCAAATCAGGTGTTGGAAAGTGATTTAAGGCTTTGCAACTTGCAGAATGGTTTACAGTGCCGCTTTTGCATATTATAAATTCAACAATATAAATCATAGATGCTTCTAAGTCCATTCAAAACTGCTGAGAAGCCTATTAATTCCATTGAACCACTCTGAATAATATACATTATATACTCTAAAACAACATGATTCCATGGTATCAATCTGCATATGACCTTTCTGTTTGCATGGTGATGTATCTCATTAACTCACTAAGCATTGTTCTAAAGAATTTCTTTTTATTATTTCTGATCAGCTGAAAAGTGAATATGCTATGTTTTTGGTTTTGGGCTGAGTTCAACCCTTGACCTTACCTAAAGAATGGATTAGGACTCTGTACAAGTTCTGGTTCAGGCTTCCTATTTACAGAAAACCAACAATTTCAGAAATAGGAGGATTGCTCAGGAAGAACATTCATGTTCTTAAGCACCAGAGCTACTTTCTTTCGAAGGGCATCCTCGTGGAGCAATTGGATAAGGATTCCCTCACACCTCTGAAACAACGCATCACTTATTTGTGAATGGTTTAGGATCTTCTGGAGTAAGTCCAAGGCTTTTGTTTTGGCAGACAAGGATCCCTTCTCTAGGACCTGCAGAATTGCCACAACACCTTCACTCTCAACAATGGCAGCACTTGCATTTGAATGTGACAATGTGCTGTGATCTTCTAATAATGTTTCAAGTGCCATTAGGGCAGCCTCTGCCACACCCGAGTTTGTATCACTCAAAGTTCGCAATAGTGGCTTCACAGCATCTGCCTTGACAAGGCAGAAAGTAGGTCTCTGCGAACATGCAACTCCATGGAGGGGGCATATAATTTCATTGTCTGCTGAGCCTGAGCAGCACCACGACATGTTAGGGAAGAGCTTCTTCATGCTAAGCAATGGCATGGAGTTCTCTTGCTTTAGTCTGATGCTTGTTTCTGTGACTGACAGGCTGGTGGACCGTGATAGATGTGCAAGAGCAATGGCAGTTCGCTGCTTGGCCAGCGAGCTACCTGTAGAAAGCAGTCGAATTAAAGATGGATAGAGATCAAGCTGTCCTACTTGCCTCCAGAGTTGGGGCTTGGTGGGTTCCGTGAAGCGTAAAAGTGTAGCTAGTGCATTTTCAAGTAGGGACTTGTCTTGGTTAATGGGTGCTCCAATCACACCAAATTCTTCCTCCGAATTGCAAATCACTTCATGAATGGCTTTTAAAGTTTCTGATTTACGGAGTACTTCATCAATAGCTATATCATCTTTTGGAAGTTGGCTAATTATTCCAGCAGCAAGGGATCTTTCTTCAAAATTAGGTGAACATGCTAGGATGGATGCTAAGGTGTTGATGGCAGTTTCTTTTCCAGGGGATGGTGGGAGAGGAACCCCGTCAGGATGATCTTCAGACACACAATGTATTAGCTTCATTGCCCATTTTCTAACTGAAGGGTGATCACTACCAAGGCATGAAAAAAGGTTATCCACGGCATCTGTGTTCGATCGTATTAGATTTTGAGCTGTCTTTGACTTATTGCTTAGCTCAAGCAGCAGGTGCAAGAACTTGACCTTAAATTGACTATCAAATTTTGCAACAAATTGCAAAAGGAGACCGACATTATGCTGTGATTGCAGCTCCTGGAGCCCTTGATACATCTGAAATTGAGGAGGCTGACATGCTTCTATCAGTAGAGCTAGAATCTCAGCAGCTTCTTGTTTAAGGAGAGGATCTGACCTGAATGAAATGAGATTAAGTAAAAGTGGTATAGTTTCCGGATCTGATAGAAACCGCTTTACCATCTTGGGATACGGTACAAGCTTCTTGATACATTTGATGCAAGCAGATTTCCATGCTGGGGAATTTGAGGATAGCAAGTGAACTAGATTGTGAACAAATTGTTTATCTTTCAGGTCATTGATGCTGTTTTCTTTGAGCTGCATCTTTTCCAAGGCTTCAGCCATCAATGCTTGGGTCTCTTGTTGTCCTGCAGCTGCAAGAATAGGCTTTCAAGTAAGTTAATTTACTCAATAAACATATCGTACTATCAGTTTTTTATCTCGATTGTCTCTAGTGCTTCACCTTGGTTGAATCGAGCAACAAATGACTGAAAGTATCCAGCTTCAGCCATCTTCACAGCGAAGTGTGTGTTGGAAGAAAGATTCTGCAATACAGCTTTAGCTTTCGACGAGGTATCAGGGTTGGGGTTACTGAGCAAAGAAACCAGGACAGGAATACAATCCTTGGTATTCCCTATTCTCTCTATAAGAGTTTCTGTTTTAGACAGTTCCAACAGGATGGAAACTGAATTGGCTTCTGTTTCACCATTGTACATGCGCTTCACAATGCGGCGAACAGCTCCTGCGTCAACAATCTGTAGCTGCAATTCCCAAAAAAAGAAATCTTAATCATCATATTTGAATGCTTGCTCCAATGAAAAATATAATAACAAAATAACATAATGGATTAGATTTAAACAGATATAGAAACCCAGTCTTTCCTTACCTTATGGTCCTCACAGTATTTAGCTAAACAATAAAGGCATTTCTCTGCAGCCACACTGTTAAGCCTAGTGCCCTTTAACGACTCGACGAACTTCGGAATGAGTCCCTCCTCTGCAGCTTTCACTGCATATTCAGAGATTTCCACCAGATCCTGCATATCATCGAAGGCTTTGTTTTTTCTAAAAGGATCATCGGAATTGATACCGGCAACTGCAGCTTGAAATTTCCAGTCCATATCTCTTTTCTTCCATTCTTGTATAGAGCTCCGGAGGTTAACATTAGGAGTAAGCTCTAGACTTTGAAGGTCTTGTCGGCAAGTGGGACAATCATAGTTTCCACGCTTGAAATATTCCTGAATAGCCTTCCTCTCAAAGCTGTGGCCACAGATAATTGCAACCGGGTCTACCATCATCTCATCGCACAAGGGGCATATGAAGGAACCGATAGGGTATTGGTTGTGGTATGTTGAGGTATCCTCATTCAGTGGCCTTGAAACCATTTCGGTGCTGTACAATAAGTGTATCAATTGAGAAAGCTCAAGTGCCTCCGCCAGCTTCTTTTGAACTTCCATCTCATGTTTTTCCTGCTTCAAAAGTGTCAATTCATTTTTTACCAAAGATGCATCGGCATTGGCACCGACTGCTTCCGCAATTTTCTCCAGGAGCTGCACAGCACTCTCTCTGTTTCTACTGCTCCGGGATATTGAATTCTTTATTTCTGAAGCAATTGTTTGTGTTGATGCTGACATGCGGAACTCCATTGAACTCAGGTGCTCGATGATACGGGTATTCATACTCTTCAAGTTCACTGCCATATCAAGATTAATCAACTCAAATGAGGAAACGATTGCAGCTATATCTTTGGCTAAATATTGCATCTGCGAGAGCACCGAATGCGAGTGAAGTATGAACCGGAGATGGCTTCCGGATTTATAATCCTTGATCATCTTGTGGGCTTTCCTTAGCTGGCTGTCCAGTTTCTCCAATGCTGTCTGGGTGAATTCTGAACCCATTGAAGTTTCAATTTGGTTCACAATTAAGGCCTGCAAAAGAGTATCCAACTCAGAGATACTAGTGGAGAATTCTCGGAAGTTGTCTTTCTCAAGCACAACATCCCTTGTTTCCTTAGCAAGATCCACTATTTGCAACCCCACCCTGTTCCACAGTTCCTGTAATACTGCTCCACCAACATCCTCAATTCCAATTCTAAAGTCCATCCAAGACATTGGAAGGAGCTGTAAGAATTAACTCCTGTTTTAAAAGGTAAATTCCTTCCACAGCTGCTCGCTACAACTTTGGCATGTAATAATAAACCTCTGCAAAATAACAAAACAAAAAGAAGCCCTTATCAATGGCCTTTATTCCTATGTTGTACAATCAGGATTACTAAGAAACAATAACTGCCCTATGCAAGAACTTTGCTAATGATATGATATCTCTTTCATGGTTCACCTAAAATTCGTTAATAGGACTTAACTAAAAAAGGAAAGGAAAAAAAAAAAAAAGAGTTGAACTTGAAACCTGGTGTGTTGATTCTTGGGGCCAATAGGAGGTTGAAGGTGAAGTTGCCGGGCTCTCCAAGAAACGGATTGTTTAAAAAAGACCTTAAGAATACGTTGACGCTTTCAAGTGACATAAGGGAAGATACAATTTATAGTTTTCATAGTGTGAAGATGGAAGATTTTAAAGGAAAAGTCAAGCTTGAGTGAACAAAGTCTTGTTAGCGTGCACAATGGGACCGCGGTTGGACGTTGGAACTTTTCACGCAGACTATACGCGGCTTATAAGCACTGATCTCTGAACCCACATCCACACAGGAACCAGTTATCACACCCCACAATCAACAATATAAGCAGCACTAATAACGTTGGCTCTTCCACTTGGGTGACGGAATTTCATCACCAAGACCATGGGGTATAGTGATGTCAAAGATGTTGTCATTACCAGGAAGTATTCAAATAGCAAGGCAACCACTATGCTTGGTAGTAAAGTCGCCTTCAGTGGGGTATTACAAAATTGGCGTTTGCTTCTCCAAGATGGCACCCTTCACCATTTCATTTAAAAAATTCAAACGCGTCAATTGGGGATTCTTTCTTATTGGGCTGCGTAAATTAAAATTTTGTTTTCCCATTAATAAATTAGAGCTGAACTAGTTTAATTTTAGAACTAAGTGGCAGCACTTTTTGACGTCATATTATGAATCTTTGGAGTTCTTAGATTGCGGCACCCTATTACAACACATGTCTATTAAGAACACGTGTTAGTCCATTAAAAGTAAAAACATTCAAGCTGCTGGCGATGGCGTGAATTGTGATCACACATTTTACATTTACTTACAAACCAAAAAAGGCCATTTATCTTGGCCCCGTACACCTTTGACCGAAAAAGGCAATGACATGAACCACAAAAACAGGCTTGGAAGCAGGACCCTTTTCCCCAAATTGGACCCTAAATCCAACAACAACCCATGAAACCCGTACTTACGTACGCCCCAAAATCATCAAAATAAGCAAAAAGGCACTAACAGCAACATCCCCAAACTAAGACTGACAATTTTTTTTTTTTTTTTTGAAATGATAATATTTTATAACAGAAGACAGAAGTTGTAGTTGCTATTAAAAGAAGTAGCCCGATGACGATGAACCCAAATCAAATCCTTCAGCTACCGCATCAGGAACCGATGGTATCTTCCCGAAGACTGGAGTGTGCTGCATAAGTTCGTAAGAGTTAAAGTCGAAAAATGGTTGACTGACTCCTGAGTCAAATCCATCTGCAGACCCGAGAAGGCCTGTGTCACTCCACGATCCGTAAGTATAACTCATATCAACTCCAGAGCCATAACAAGTAGAAGAGACGTCAGGAGGCAATGGTGGCAGCTCACAGTCATCGCTGAACTTTTGAGAACCACCATTTCCAGCAGCATCCATGACGCCAGTAATGGGGGTGTAAGACACTAGTGTATCACTACTCTCTTGGTTCCATCCAGAAGAGAAGTGGCAGGCATTGAAAGGGTCTTGAGTGAAGAAAAGCTGGTTTTGGTTAGCATCCTTTTGTTGGTGGAACGGTGGGTGAATGGGAAAAATTGACGACATGTCATGCTGTGATTCGTCAGGGGAAATGATAGAGGTGACCGATGAGCCAACTGGCATATCGGAATAAACGAAGTTGGTCCGAACCTTAGAGCCGCGCATGGAGCGAGCGGCACGGTCGTAGGCTAAGGCTGCTTCTTCGGCAGTGTCAAAAGTGCCAAGCCAATGCCTTTCTTTCGTGGAAGGGTCTCTTATCTCCGCTGCATATCTGCCCCATGGCCTCCTCCTTACGCCCAAGAACCTTGTCTCTTGTTGCTGTTGTTGCTGTTGAGGCTGCTTTTGTTGCTGCTTTCTCTTGTTTTTAGAAGAAGAAGGAGAGTTAGTCTTTGAGTTGTTGAAATCCATGAAGATAATGAAAGAAACAATAACTTGTGTTTCCTTTAGTGTTTGTCTCTCTGGGTTCTTAATGCTTCTTCCTTTTTTCTGATTAGATAGATAGAAAGGGAGAGGGATAAAGGAAGAAAATTCTTGGTCTTGGGAATGGAATAGAACAATAATATAGCTCGGTGGTTTTTTGGAGGGTGCTAGTTGAGGCTTGTTTATCAGACATTTGCATTGGGGTTTAAATAAGGAGAAAATTTTCAAATGCATCCATAGTTTTCTAAAATCCAAAATTAGGAGTGAGCAAAAGAACATTGTCCCATGCTTGCATAATGATCCTAGTGTGGGCCCTTGCTTCTGATTGGACCCTCATAAACTCCCATGAGCACAGTTGCCCTTCATGATGAGTCACTCAATACAAAGCCACTTTTCCTAATATTTGTGATGATACATATGATGTTTGAGAAACACACATCTCTGCTCCTGTTTCTTGTATTTTCAATTTAATTTTTCTTATGTATCTAAAGTAGGAAATGAGTGTATACAACCTTTTTCTGTGGCTTTATTTTTTTCCAATAATTAGATAAAAATATGAAAAGAGATTGTATGAAACTGTAATTTTATAAGAGCATAATAAATTAATTTTTTATCTAAATCTGAGTTCTCTATTGAAAAGGGATAGAGATGACGTGAAATTACATTATCATACAATCTTTTTCGTAAGAATATAAGTAGGAAATAAGCTGTTTGCACCGCATGAATTTAGGTGAATGTAATTAATTGCATTAGTTCATGTACTATTAAATGAATTGATTTAATCTCTTTATTATTAAAAATTTTAAATAAGATTAAATTTTAAAAATTAATTTTTATATAATAAATATTAATTTTATTATAATTTAGATTTATATTTAATATTTTTAATAATATAAAAATTAAATTCATCAGATTAATCCATGAATTTAGGTAAGATATCAAAGTGATTGTGCTGTAATATTTATGGGTTTGAGAGATTACAAAGTTATATATATTCAGGTGATTTTAGCAGTACAAGTGATGATTCATCTGCCTTGAGTTCAATCATATCCATTGGGCCATGAGTTTGAACAAGCTGATGATTTCTCCTGCAATAAGTGCAATCATGGGCTCATCACCAGCTTAATATGATTCCCATGATTGACAAGTGCTCCTTTGAATGAACTTTCTAGCAAATTTTTCATTGACTTTCCAATGATCAAATTCTCTTTGCCTTGATTTTCTATTATCTTTCTTCAAAGATTCTGACATGCGAGAGAGAGAGAGCCTGAGCTGAATCCGGAACTAATCATGTAAATGTACTAATAAATAAAGTCACTAGTATTTATGAGTCTGCATGACTCTGAATATATAACTTCATTCAAAAAGGTTTATAAGCTGCTGCAGTACCATATGATTGCCAATCCAAATATCATTTTCATGTGTCAGTACCCATCATTTCCACAAGTATACCTTTTTATCTCCAGTCTTAGAATACAAGTCTAAAAGATTTCTCTTTTGACGCAAAACAACACAATCCATACAAAATATATCTATATATTACGTGTAGTCCTCTAAACACTGAGAAAAAGGCCATGTTGCCCTAAGACTAACTAATACAACTGAGCCTTTTTAAATATAAAAAAAATAAACCCGGAATATCATATAATATCAGCCATGTGCATCCAATTTAAGCCAAATATAATGATAAGTTCCACGATCTTTCTCAGCTTTTTGAAGCTAAAATGTGTGCTTTTTCTTGATATTCTTCAATCCAATGGGGGCAATGCCTTTTTCTCCCTATTTTCAGAGGGTTTTCTCTTTTCTTTTTTTACATGCCTTGCTTTTGAAGTTTTTGGAGTATCCATTCTTGTTTCACATTAGCATGTATAAGCACACTCAAATGAAATGAAGGAGGAGGCATGTTGGGTTGCATGTGGAAAGGACACATAGGCATGCTTTTTTGAACAAAACATTTCTCTAGGAAGACCTATCTATTTACTAGTGATTAATTAACATTGGCAGCATGCTTTGACCTAAAGGGACCCACTTATAACATTATATAGATACTACAAGTATTTGCCTCAGTGTTATTTGCCCTTTTAATTGAACAAAAAAACAGTATTATATAAAATAGTTATGAATAAGAAGTTACCAATTTGCATTTAATTATATTATCATATATAATATATTACTTAATTTTTTTTTTAAAATATCATAAAAAAAATTTGTTAGCAAAAGGGTTATATAAGAAAAAGTAAAACTTTAAATCGGGAAATTGAGGTGAATTCCATGTGACTAATAAAAGAAAATCCTTATAGCCTACTACTAGGATGAATCACATTTTTAAATAATTTATTTACTGGTTTCCTAAATTATTAATAACTGGAAATTTTAGCCAAAATATATCCTCATTACAAATCAATATATTTGATTATGATGGCAACTGGCAAGTCAAAAGAGAAAAACAAGGAAAGCAGGCTTGAGGCACAGGATGTAATTCAGTTGAATAAACAATCATTCCTATTAAATTATGAAAATTAAACAAAAGGATGTGATATATGAATATGATGGGGGTAGCATGGGTTATATTATTTTTTTTTTTTGTGTGTGTTTTAAACATGTTAATAAAATGTTGGTATTAAATTTTAATTTAGTTTCATGATAATAAATACATGTCATGTGGCAAAATCTATATAAAGGTCCAAGTTTCATCTACTGCAAGTTGGTTCAAAGGTTCTTGTCTTACCAAGTAGAAGGTATATTTATTTTATTATCAGATTTATGTTGTTGGATATTAATTAAAATATTATGATGAAGAAAGAAACATGCATCCAATTAAAATGGGATGTTGAAGGAGATTTGAAGTCAAAAAATAATCCTAGGAATTTTAAAACTAATTAACTTTTTTCCCCAAAACAGAAAATATAATAAGAGTTGTTCTATTTGATGAATAAAACTCAGCCATCAGGAAACAGACAATTTTCCCTCAAAAAGTTTTTTTTTTTTTTTCAAAAAATCCCAAATCAATAGAAAATATATCCGATTTCCGTATGATGTATAGGTATTTTCAAATAGGGAAAAGTGCGTATCCCAAGTTAGAAATGCTGACTTTAGAGGCAGTGTAATGTTTATCCTTAATTTGCAGTACTTGGCAAGATTTGATTCTAATGTACAAAGTCACAATATTAGGTCAAAAATATGCAAAGACTTTTGAGGAGAGACGATACATATTATATTACAAGGGGCGAGAAATTTGATGTAAATGCGTTGGGATTTGGATTCAAGAGCATGCATGCACTATCTTCTCAGCATCAAATAATTGCCACTTTGTTCATTTGTCTTCCATTTTCCATTTTTATCTCTTTAATTAATATGGTTTTTCTCACTTAATTTCTTGGTTTCCGGAACCCATTAGCTCCATTATTTTGTCCCCATATGTTGTAAATCTGGATTTAATACTCTTCCCTTTTTCTTCCTTTAAAATTTGGTGAGAGTTGATGTTGATTAAGTTTTAGCCTAATTGATATTATTGAAATTGCATTTAAATACTTTTTTAATGGCTAATGAAAGGTTATGAGATAAAAGTAATTAGTTTAATTTCTAATCCGATTTTTACCGTCATGTTAAAAGCTTAAAACTAATTTTCAAAATATTGGAACAACTTTTTTTAAGAAAGATTTCGGAAAAAGAAATAAAAGGTAGAAAAGATCCTAGTATTGCACATGGTGTAGAGAAAACTTGATAGAGATAAAAGGGTGATATGATAATTCTTTAATTTATAGCTACTATAAAAACGTTGAAGCCAAAGTTACTTAAATCCATAGTATCTTACTTGTAATAGTACTACTAACAATAAACAAATAAATATACCTAACCTAAGCTAACTTTGAGGATGAAAGGTGTTGGGTTATTAATTATAGAATATAGAAAAATTTTATTTAATTTATAGACAAATAAATTTAGAAGAATAACACATTGTTGGAGTATGGTAAAAATAAAATTAAAAGGTTAAATAAAAAAATGAAATATTAGAGATGTGGCAGTTTATTTCAAAAAAAAAAAATTAAATTACAATTAAAAGAATTTATGTAACAAATATATTTATAAAAAATTAATGTATAAAACAAATAAGGTTTTGATTAAAAAAGTAAAGTTAAGCGGTTGAAAACAATGACAGTTTAAGTTTAGATCTCATGTGAATATTTTTTAAAATCTTATATTAAAATATAAAAAGACAAAAATATTATTGTTAGTTTTGATAGTCTTGAAATTTTAATATAACAACATTTAAGATAAATTTTATATATTATATTTTTTAAGTCATTTGGTGGAAATATAGTTAAAAATTTTATCAATCATTTTCAAAATAATTTTAAGGCTTGAAAAATATTTTTAAAAATTTTTTATTAGTATTTTCAAGCTAGGTAAAACACCTTAACCAAAAAGTACGGTACCTAAAAGTCAGTGTGCAAAAAGGCATAAAGATACATCACCCTACTCAAGAGGTACCGCACCCCTCCAGCTAAGGTGCAATACCTGTGACTCAATGGTCAAATTTTGAAGAAATGTACCATACCCCAGGCTAGGTATTGCACCCAAAGTTCTACAAGGAATTTTAAGCCCCGAAATTAATGCTTCTAATGGTTAGAATTCATCTCGAACGACCATAAACATACACAAACTCATTCCTTGATATAAATATAAGTGCTTATTATTAGATCTTTTTTATCATTCTCATTTTCATTCTTTAAGGAGCTTAACACTTGTAAACACACACTTTTGAGAGGCCTTCTTTATTTGCATACTTCATCTTTGTTGTATAGAGCTACTTCAAAATTTTGAGATATAAAACCTTAAGTAATTTTGTAAAAGGTTTTAGTTGCACCTTGTAAAAACTAAAGGATTCTAGTTAAGGCATAAAAATCAGGGGGAAAGTTCTATTTTAGTCTTGTGAGAAAATATAGGTATTGTAAAGGTTATACATTTTACTTGAAAGGTAAAAATTCAAGTATAGTGAATTGGGAAATCCAAAGTTGAGGTATACCAAAATAGCGGAAGTAGGCAATAGGGCTCGAACCACTATAAATCAAAGTGTCTTAGTTTTTCTTTCATTTTCTCATCATTTAAAAAAGTTTATAAGAAATTTTAAAATACCAATTCAGTGTTTTTAAACCAAACAAGTATCATAATAATATTTCTACTTTGTAAATAAAATGTATTATTAATAATTTTCTAACTATTGAGTGAAAATAATGTAAATATTGAAAAAAGTAACCCATTAAAACAAGTCGAATAGTAATTTGTCAAATTGACTAATATTCAAAGATGAGAGACTAGAATGAGTAGTTGCATTGACCGAGAATACTATGATCTTGTTTTAAAAGAACAAGTTGAGTGGTTTTATAGGATACATTACAATTTGATATTGAAAGAAGACTTGGTTTGTTTTTCTCTCCCATCCTTGAGTGAAAAAGCTTGACATGGTCAAGTATGTATCTATCTTCTAGAGAGGTGAAGATAGGTACACTTTCCCTCCATCCTACCCACTAGCTTATGGGGCATATCCCTCCCTTTACCATAAGTGAATAAATACTTTTCTTAGGTGAATTCAGTTTTATTTGTTGGGTTTTTTTTTTTTTGTTTTTTTTAATTGTCTATAATAAATCAATTTGATTTTATTCGAATTTTGATTTTCCATGTTAGTTTTGATTTTTTATTTTTGAATTTATTTTGACAAAATTAACTTCTTTTAGTACTTTTAGAAATTATTAAAACTTAAAAAAATTTATATTTTCAAGTAAATAAAAAATAAAAAATTCTTATATAGTATTTTTTGAAAAAAAATTTTTAAATAAAAACTTAAATTATTTTTATTATTTTAAACATAAAATATTTATTTTTATAGTATAAAAATTATGAATAAACGTGACAAAACATTAGGTTCAAAAAATAAATGTGACAAAAAAGTAAGATTTATTTGGAAAATGATTTGAGCGCTTTGATTCCATCATTGAAGATTCAAATTCAACTTGACTTGTCTTTTACTTATACTGGAATTATCTACGCCGGGATTCTCAAATTTAATATTATTTTATTTAATTAATAATAAATTTTAACAAATGAGAACTATTAAATAATAGTTGTTGTATTTAAATTTGGCTTAAATTATAAAATGATACTTAAATTATATTTTTTTTCAATTTGATACCTAAATTTATTTTTGTCACGAGTAGTACCTAAACTATACTTTGTTATTTAAATTACCTTAAAAAACTTAACACTGTTAACAAAAAAAAACTTTTATCTAATATTTTTGTGACACGTAATACTTTTAAATTAAAATTAAATTAAATTAAAAAAATTTAATTTAATTAAATTAAAAATTTTCAAATACTTTTTATACTCTCTCTCCTCACCACGATTCTTTTATCTTTTAATGTACTTTTTTAATTGTTAGATAACTTTAATTTGTAAATATATAAAAGAATGAAAAAATCATTTTTATTAAAAATAATGCATGGGTTTCAAATTGGGGTTTAAAAAAAAAACGAAATATGGGTTTTGTTGTTGAAACTAGGTTTGGATGAGCTTTTTGACGAGTTTTTAAATTTCTTATTATCTAGAGTTTTTGTTTGAAAAATAAAATAGATGAATATGTTTTTAAATTTTTAAAAGCAATTTTAAACTTTTTGGATTTTTTTTAGTTAAAAAAGTGTCAAGTATTACAAGATAATTGTCTAAAAGAATTTTTTTAACAGTGTTAACTTTTGAAGATAATTTAAATAACGGAATATAATTTGCGTATCAACTTAAAGAAAATATATAATTTAGATACCATGTTGTAGTTTAAGTGATTTAAAATTTTTATCTTTAGATTACACTGATATTAATATTTTACATTAGCTATTTATGAAAATTAAATGTATTTTATTTTTATAGTTTCAAATATGGATTTTAAGATTGCAAGCCAATGTTTTGACAAAAAATTTAAAAAGAAAAAAACTTAAATTTTCCCTATGAGTTAAATATAAATATACAAATGCTAAATTGACATTTTAAGTAGCGTACTCATTAATTCTCTTAAATATATCATTTTAAATAAATTAAAAATTAGAGAAAATTGATATGAATACTAAATTTTTTATTTAATATATCATTTAAAATTAAATTAAAGTTATTTTTGGTGAATTATAAGAGGAGAGAAAAGCCCTTACAACAATGTCGTTGACGAGACTGTTTCAGGAAGATGTCAAGTTCGAATGGTTTGAAAAGTATCAACAAAGCTTTGATCAATTGAAATCGTTGTTGGTCGAAGCCCTTGTGTTGGTTCAGCCAAAGTCCGATAAAGAATTTGTGATTTATAGTGATGCTTCACTAAATAGTTTGGGCTGCGTTTTGGTGTAAGAAAGCAAAGTGATAGCTTATGCTTCACGGCAGTTGAAACTGCATGAGAAAAATTATCCGACTCATGATTTAGAGCTTGCAACTATTGTATTTGCTTTAAAGATCTGGCGACACCATTTATACGGAGAAAAATGTCATATCTTCACAGATCATAAAAGCTTGAAGTATTTAATAACACAGAAAGAACTGAATTTAAAACAACGTAAATGGCTTGAATTGCTAAAAGATTACGATTTGATCATCGACTATCATCCAAGAAAAGCTAATGTTGTTGTTGATGCTTTAAGTAGAAAATCTTGTTTGCTTTACGAGCTTTGAACACTCAGTTAACGTTGATTGATGATGGTTCTATATTAGCATAATTAAAAGCTAGACTAACGTTTCTGCAACAAATTTGTGAAGCTCAAAAAAATGACTCCGAGCTTATTGCTAAACGGGAATAGATTGAGTCGACACATGATTCAAACTTTCATGTTAGTTCGGATGGTAGTTTGTATTTCAGAAACAGGATATGTGTTCTGAGGAATTCTAATGTTATTCAGAAAATTTTGTAGGAATCTAACAATAGTAATTTGTCGATACACCCTGGTAGTAATAAAATATACGATGATTTGAAACAAATGTACTGATGGCCAGGAATGAAATGAGAGATTTTAGAGTTTGTATCGAAATGTTTGATTTGTTAGCAAGTCAAAGCCGAGCATCAGGTACCTTTTGGATTATTACAGGTGTGATGATTCCAGAGTGGAAATGGGAAAGGTTACTATGGATTTTGTATCGGGATTGCCTCTATCTCCGTGGAAGAAAGATGTTGTTTAGGTTATTGTGGATTGTATGACTAAATCTGCACATTTCATTTCAGTATGTACGGATTACTTACTTGAAAAGTTGGTAGAATTGTACGTTTCTGAGATTGTTAGATTGCATGGTTTACTTGTGTCTATTATCTCTGATAGGGACCTACGATTTACTTCCTTATTATGGAGTAAATTACACGAAGCTCTGGGCACTCGATTACATTTCAGTACAACGTTTCATCTATAGACTGATGGTTAGTCTAAGCGAGTAATACAGGTACTTGAAGATATGATCGAATGTTGTATTTTAGAGTTCGAAGGTAGGTGGGAGAAATTTCTTCCGTTGGTTGAATTTGCTTACAATAATAGTTACTAGGCGAGTATTAAAATGGCACCATACGAAGCCTTCTATGGTCGGAAGTGTCGAACTTCTTTATACTGGATTGAGTTGAGCGATAAAAAGCTATTCGATGTTGGTTTGATTCGAGAAACCGAAGAAAATGTCAAAGTAATACGTGACAGTTTGAAAGTTACTTCTGATCGTCAGAAACCTTATACGGATTTGAAAAGAAAAGATATTGAATTTCAAGTCGATGACAGAGTATTTTTAAAAGTATCACCTAAGAGAAAAGTTCTCCATTTTGGTCAAACATAGAAGCTTAGTCCACGATTCACTGGGCCGTATGAGATCACGAAGAGAATTGGGCCAGTGGCTTGGCTTTGCCGTCAGAATTAGAGAAAATACATAACTTGTTTCATGTATCGATGTTACGGCAGTACAGATTAGACCCTTCACATGTTATTTCACCTGTGGATGTTGAGATTCAACCAGATATGTCGCATAGTAAAGAACTGATCAAAATTTTAGCTCAAAAAGTTAAAGAGTTACGAAATAAACATATAGCTTTTGTTAAAGTTCTCTAGCAACGTCACGGTGTTGAAGAAGCTACCTGGCAACTAAAGAAATTATATTCATCTTCTTCCCCATTTCATACTTCCACTGAAAATCACCATTGAAATAGGGTTTGAGCATTCGGCTAGGCTTCCATCTTGCATGTAAGTGAATTCAAGCCTCATTTTTAATGATTTTTATGTTTTTGAGTCTGTTTTAACTTAATCTAGCTAGCCCAAGGGTCAAATTGCAAAATTGTTAAAGGCTGAGGGACTTTCCATCTACTTTTTGAGTTCTTTTTTATGTTAGTTGATAGATTATCAATCTTTTTTATAAAATAAACATGTTTTATTAAGTGATTTTTGATGAATTTTGGAAATAGGGATTAAATTGTTAAAAGTATAAATCCATGGGTCTTGTTGAGAAATTTTGGTAATAATGGGTTGTTTCAAGGTCCCTTATAACATTGGTTAAGTTGGATTTAGGTTAAAATGGTTAGATTTTAAGTTAGAAGCTTAAGGACTAAATTCTGAAAAGTCAAAGTATTAGGGGTAATTTTATAGTTTTGCATAAATATGGATTCTAGATTAAATTGAATTCTAGAAGTACTTAATTGAATGAAATTAGTTATTTAGATCAAGATAAACCCCAATCAAACTTAAATTGAGGAAAAGCTAAAGTTTCGGATTAGTTCGACTTTACTTCTACGCCTTAGTTGTCGAGGTAAGTTCGTATGAACTGTGATTGTTTTAATGTTAGCTAAATTGAATGTTTACTATGTTGTTTTAATATAAATGAATCTATATATAAATGCATCCATGTTGTGATGAATTGACGGATAACGAGTCCCAGTTGAACCTTTAAGAATTCTTAGGATACAAATGACATGTCATTAGAGATTTCATGTTTCGGGTGCTAATCTTGAATGTCCTACCGATGGCTGAGGTCTTACATTTGTTGTGAATTCTCCATAACTCGTATGAGCAGCATCGTGTAGCTTACATTCCAGCCCACAGCTCATGTGAGCAGGCCCATTTCACAGCTCGTGTGAGTATTGATGTAAATGAAAGGTTACAGTTATATATAAAGGTACACTATGTGTGAGCTTTCCCGAGTATCCGATGTAATTCTAGATGGTTCAACAAGTAAGAAAAGGAAATGAAATGGTAAGTATGCAAATGGAATAAATCATGATCTTATGATAACATTGATGAGTTAAATGATGTGTTTATATGTGGTAAACTACATATCTTATGGTTGATTTCATTGGCATCATGAGCAAGTGTACTAACTTGTGAGTTTAATGATGTTGTATAGGCTATTACTAAGCTAATGACATTGGTAATGATTTATGTTTAATCTATGAATTGTATAAAGGACATGGTAAGTTATGTTTAAGTTTATTCAAGCTTACTAAGCACTCGTTGCTTACGTAGTTACTTTCCTTTGTCTTTTAGATTGTCGGAAGCTCGATCGGTTGGAAGCTCATTGGAGACCTATCACACTATCCAGCAATCATTTTGGTAGTTTTTGTGTATTTTGGCCTAGGCTAATAATGGCATGTATAGGATATTTTGTAATGGTATTTTGAGAATGTTTAATGATGATTTGGTATGTTTATGTTGTAACACCCCTTACCCGTATCCGTCGCTGGAATAGGGTACGAGGCATTACCGGAACTTATGAAACCAATTTCCATGTATCCGAATCAAGTACCATTTATTTATCTAAAATTATTATTACGTCCCTTAGATGGGCTTCCGAAGCCCAAATTATGCATCGGAACCAGATTGGAACCAAATCAGAATCACGGGGAATTTTTTGCAAAATCCCAAAATTATACTTACTCTAGCCATGCCAATAGCTAGGTTACAAACATCCATTTCCATGTAAACATTGGTATTTAGTCTATACATTCCATTCTTTCAAAATAAGTCATTTTCATATACCAAAAGATATAGGTTGATAGTGTGATAAGGCTCCGACTAATCTCTGACCTTCGAGCTCCCGAGCACTACAAAATAGGGAAAAAGAGAATGGGGTAAGCACATGGTGCTTAGTAAGTTCATGCAACAGGAATTATACCTACCATACTTGTAACACCCCCTACCTGTATTCGTTGTCAGAATAAGGTACGAGGCATTACCAGAGTTTACAATTTTCTTTTTTTTTTTGAAACCGAAACCATTCTAATTCAACATATTTTCAAAATGAAATTCATGCATATTAATAAGATAACTTTAACAGATAAGCCATACCAATGGCTGACCTTACATTCATTTCATACTAACATTTATTTTATTAGCTTATACATGCCATCCATTTCCAAACTAAAGTTTCTTTAAATACCGAAATACTGGGGTTGATAGTGTGATGAGTCTCCCACCGATCCGACCTCCGAGCTCTTAACACTACAAAAAAACAGGAAAAGGAAATAGGGTAAGCACTTTGTGCTTAGTAAGCCCATGTAACAAGAATTATACTTACCTAGTATAATCAATACAAGCAATAAACATTCGTATACTCACTCAATGCATTATTTCCCTAGTATTCACAAACTCAACATCCAAGTTAGTCGATTAATTTCCATATATCAATAGTATACACGCGATGATTGATGAGCTCATCAATATCATGATTTCCATTTCCTTGTTATTTTTCCATATTTATCCCGTTAAATTACTCGGAATTTCGATGGACTTTCAGAGGTACACTTTAGTGTACAAATCCGGGTCCGTCAATTCATATTCATGTGCGCACATTTTCATTTCAGAGAGCACACTCCCGCGAACCTCATCTTTACAATGGGATTACTATCCAAAGCTAAATCACGCAATATGAACTCATAGAGTATTGTCGGGATTACGATCCAGCTAAATCCACTGCAACGACAATTACTCTAATGAGCTTGGATCTGAATTACGACCGAGGCTAAATTCAGACCCTAATTCGGATTACCCGTCCAAGGCTAAATCCATTTTCCACATATTCTTCGGGAGGGCTATATCAGGATAGGATCACCCGTCCGGGCTAGATCCTTTTTACCGTCAATTTCTTTTCAGAGATCCATCGAATTTTCCTTTCATTCAACCGGGATTTCTTTCCCTTTTTATCAAATATATCAATATTTCATCAATTTTCATATAATGAACATTCAAATCATATTCACATCAATACCATACATTTCAAGCATTTAAGAATATAATTCAAGTTACATGAACTTACCTCGATACTAGTTCGTTTATAAAATCTACTAATCCGGGACTTTTTCCTTTCCTCGATCTAGCTTCGTATTTGAGTTTTTCGGATCTAAATAAATAAATTCAATCATCAATTCAATACATTTCATGTTCACATGTAGCATTTTCCATAATTCTATTATTATTTTTAGCTTATTCAAAGCTGTCTACTTGAGTCACAGTCACTAAATTATTTATTTCTCGAGCTACAGAGCTCCAAATGAAGAACCGTTAATTTTCCCTGAAACTAGACCCACATATCTTCTTCCCATAGCATTTTCAGAATTTTTGGTATGGCCAATCAATACCAGATCATTCTTAAAATTTCCCCTGTTTTACTGTTTGACTGTTCTGACCTCTCTTCACTACGAATCAAATTACTATTCGTACAGAATTCATATGACCTTATTATTTATTTCATTTGAAAATAGACTCATTCAGGATTCTAAACATATAAAGTTAAGCCCCTAATTATTTTTCTCCAATTTTTTATGATTTTTCAAAGTCAGAACAGGAAATCCCGAAATCCCTCTGAACCAGTCTTACAAAAATATAAATATCTCAAATTACAGAATTCCTTTGCTTTCCATGTTTCTTTCATATGAAAATAGACTCAATAAGCTTTAATTTCATATCTCATTCAACTTCTAATTCCACTTCTATGATTTTTAGTGATTTTTCAAATTTACTCTACTGCTGCTGTCCAAAACAGTTTTGTTATAGCTTATTTTACAATTAAATCCTTTACCCAATTCTAACTTCAAATTCTTTCAATTAAACCACTAATTCATCATTTTATTCATCATATGCTATATTCAAAAACTCTAAAACTTCAAAAACTTCAACTTAAATTCATCAAAACTTTGTTCTAAAACTTATAAAGCATCAAAATTAAAAGAAAAATGACTAAATTAACTTACCAAATTAAACTCCAAGCTTCAAACTTTTAATTTTCACTTTTCTTCTTTCTTTTCTCTTTTTCTTTCTTCTTTCACGTTTGCTCTCTGTTTCTTTTCTGTTTTTATCTCTCCTTTCTTTATATATATATAATAATATAATATAATATAATATAATAATATACTTAAAAAAATCTCAGATTTTTTTCAATAAACCGCCTCATCTTTACAAAATGGCATAATTACCATATTGGTCCTTCATAATTTCTTTTAATCTATAATTCAACTTTTACTTTCATTTCAATTTAGTCCTTTTCATTTAATTACCTACCCAAACGTTAAAATTTTCTAACGAAAGTTTAATACCACATTACTAACATTTTATAAATATTTATAAAAATATTTCCTATCATATAAAGACTCATGCAAACATATTGAAATAAATTTCTATTTAAATCGGATTTATGGTTGCGAAACCATTATTCCGATAATCTTGAATTTAGGCCATTACAACTCTCCCCTTTTTAAGGATTTTCGTCCTCGAAAATCTTACCAAAGAAAGAGGTTTGGATATTGTTTCCTTATTGCCTCCTCCGGTTCCCATGTCGCTTCCTCGATCCCGTGTTTTTGCCACAATACCTTCACCAAATTTATTTTTTTATTTCTAAGCTCCTTTGTTTCCCGTGCCAATATCTTGATCGGCTCTTCACTGTAACCCATATCCGGTTGAATCTCCACTTCTGTCGGAGAAATAACATGTGAAGGATCTGACCGATATCGTCGTAGCATAGACACATGAAAAACATTATGGATTCTATCAAGTTCTGGTGGTAATGCCAACCGATAAGCGACCGGTCCAATTCTTTCTATGATCTCATATGGCCCGATAAATCTTGGACTCAATTTACCTTTTCGACACTTTCAGAAATACCTTGTCACCGACCTGAAATTCAATCCCTTTTCATTTAAGATCGGCATATGATTTTTGGCGATCGGAAGCTGCTTTTAAACTATCCCGAATAACCTTTACTTTTTCTTCTGTTTCCTGGATCAAATCAACCCCGTGTATCTTCTTTTCACTGAGCTCTGTCCAATATAATGGTGTTCTATACTTTCTACCATACAAAGCTTCATACGAAGCCATTTTAATACTGGACTCATAACTGTTATTATAAGCAAATTTAATCAAAGGTAGATACCTCTCCCAATTACCTTCAAACTCTAGTATACAACATCGGAGCATATCTTCCAATACTTGAATTACACGCTCAGATTGGCCATCCATGCGAGGATGAAATGCGATCTTGAAATACAACTGAGTACCCAAAGCTTCTTGCAATTTATCCCAAAAATGAGACGTAAATCGAGGATCTCTATCCGTTATAATGGAGATAGGCACTCCATGTAGCATGACAATCTCAGATATGTACAATTCAGCCAGTTTATCTAAAGAATAATCCATACGCATTTAATAAAGTGTACTTGACTTTGTCAACCGGTCAACAATCACCCAAATAGCATCTTTTTTCCTCGGAGACAACGGTAACCCCGATACAAAATCCATAGTGATTCTTTCTCATTTCCATTCCGGTATAGTAATTGGCTGAAGTAACCCCGAAGGTACCTGATGTTCTGCTTTAACCTATTGACATATCAAACATCTTGATACAAACTCGAAATATCACGTTTCATACCCGCCACCAAGACATCTTTTCAAATCATTATACATTTTATTACTTCCCGGATGTACGGACATAGTACCACTTTGTGAGCCTCGTGTAAAATCTTACAGTATGAGCTCACGAATTCTTGGGTACACATACCCTACCTCTGAATAATAAACAATCATCAACCCCAATTTGAAATTCGAGAATCGATTTTGACTCACATTGTGCCCGTTTAACTGTAGAATTCTCATTACTCTTCCGAGCTTCACATATTTGTTGTAAAAATGTTGGTTTAGCTCTTAATTCAGCTAAGATTGAACCATCATCAACCAAAAACAATTGAGCATTCATAGATCGTAAAGCGTATAGAGATTTTCGACTCAAAGCATCAGCCACAATATTAGCCTTACCTGGATGGTAATCAATAATCAAATCATAGTCTTTTATCAATTCAAGCCACTGCTGTTGCCTTAAATTCAGATCTTTCTGTGTCATCAAATACTTCAAGCTTTTATGATCAGTATAAATATGACATTTCTCACCGTATAAGTAATGCCGCCATATCTTCAATGCAAAAACAATAGCAGCTAACTCAAGATCATGTACCGGATAATTTCTTTCATGTGGTTTAAGTTGTCTTGAAGCATAGGCTATTACTTTACCTTCTTGCATCAAGACACAACCTAAACCATTTAATGAGGCATCACTGTAAATAACAAATTCCTTACCCGTTCAGGCTGCACTAATACTGGTGCTTTCGTTAATAGATTTTTTAATCGGTTGAAACTCACGACATTCATCACCCACTCGAACTTTACATCTTTCTCGCAATAATCGAGTCATCGGAGAAGCTATCATAGAGAATCCTTGTACAAATCTCCGATAATAACCAAATAAACCCAAGAAACTTCTAACTTGAATCTGATCTTGGTGGACTCCAATTGACAATAGCCGAGACTTTACTTGGATCTACCCCGATGCCTTCAATGATACAATATGTCCTAGAAAACCCACTTCTCGAAGCCAAAATTCACATTTACCGAATTTAACATATAAATCTGCTTTCTCTCGCAGAATTTGCAACACAATTCTCAAATGTTACAGTATGTTCTTCTTCATCTCGAGAATAAACCAAAATATCATCAACAAATACTACCACAAATGTTGTCTAGAAATGCAATCAATATTCGATTCATCGATCCATAAATCTGCAGTGCATTAGTCAACCCAAACGGCATAACCGAAACTCATAATGCCCGTACTGGTTCTCAAAGCTATTTTTGGCACATCGGACTCCTTTACTGTGAATGGCGATAATAGCCCGATCGGAGATCAATCTTTGAAAATACAAGAGCATCTTTTTAGGTGATCAAATAAATCATCAATCCGGCAACGGATACTTATTCTTTATAGTTACCTTATTGAGTCATATCGATAGTCAATACACAATCTCAAAGACCCATCTTTCTTTTTCACAAATGTAACCGGAGCACCCCAAGGTGAATGACTCGGTCGGACAAAACCTCTATCAACAAGTTCTTGTAATCGTGTCTTTAATTCCTTTAATTCGTAAGAGCCATTCGATGCGAGAGCTATGGAAATCGGAGTAGTTCCTAATCAAATCTATAGAAAATTCCACTTCTCTTTCGGTGGCAACCACGGTAACTCTTCCGAAACACATCGAAAATTCACATACCACCGGGTATCGCTTGAATCTTTGACTCGAGATACCTTAGTATCTAATACATAAGCAAGAAAAGCATCATACCCCTTTTTGACATACCTGAGCGGCGAATAATCGAAATCACATCGATAATCCTCTGCATCGATCGGATTTAACCCAAGTAATTCACCATTCCGCACTTCAACACAATATATTTACATTTACGATTTACTACTTGCATCATGCCGAGTTAACCAATCCATGCCCAATATCACATCAAACTCATCAAATGGCGGAACATCAAATCACCAGAAACAATAACCTCTTACCATCAAGTGGACAATTTTTACAAATTTTATCCACCAAAATAGATTGGCCAAAGGGGTTCGAGACTTTAATGAGAAATTCGATAGGTTCAACAGATAAATCTTTTACGCATGCAAGTTTTACACATATATATGAATGCGTAGAACCGGATCAATCAATGCAATAATATCGGTTTCAAGTAAAGAAAATGTACCAAGAATAACATCGGTCTTTGAGGCATCTTCTCCGCACGCATGACATATGTCCTAGGAGGTGCTCGTGTCTTAGGCCTACTTGTAGTATCTTTTGTAGCTCCTCGGCTACCACTAACATTACCGGATGGTCGAGATGGTCTACCCTCAAAGATGGATTACTTGGCTTCGATATATATTCACTGTTCGGATCATCATCAATCGCTGCTCAAATTCTTCTACCCCATATTTTCGGATTTTATCAACAGGAGCTTTTCCTTTTCTCGACAGATTCGAGCACCTATACCTGTGGAATCTCTGGAACCGTGGAGGAACAGGAGGGGGAGCTGAGTTTGCTACATTTGTAGGGTTAGTTCTTATATATTGGGTAAACCATTCATTCATCATTTGAAAGAAGGCTATTTTTGCCTCCTCCTTGACCCTCTATACCGGGCCTTCTCATCGCTAGTTTCTTCTCTTTTTGTATTGAAGCCGGAGCATGACTCCCACCTTCCTCAGTTGAGCTCGGTCGGATGACATTACTATAAGAACACACAATTTAAATGGTCAGGAGATATCACACTATCAAAAATAATTTAAATGGCATGTATAGCTAATCCGTATTCGCTATATCGGTCCTAGAACCTGCTAAACCGTAGCTCTGATACCAACAAATGTAACACCCCCTACCTGTATTCGTTGTCAGAATAAGGTACGAGGCATTACCAGAGTTTACAATTTTCTTTTTTTTTTTGAAACCGAAACCATTCTAATTCAACATATTTTCAAAATGAAATTCATGCATATTTATAAGATAACTTTAACAGATAAGCCATACCAATGGCTGACCTTACATTCATTTCATACTAACATTTATTTTATTAGCTTATACATGCCATTCATTTCCAAACTAAAGTTTCTTTAAATACCGAAATACTGGGGTTGATAGTGTGATGAGTCTCCCACCGATCCGACCTCCGAGCTCTTAACACTACAAAACAGGGAAAAAGGAAATAGGGTAAGCACTTTGTGCTTAGTAAGCCCATGTAACAAGAATTATACTTACCTAGTATAATCAATACAAGCAATAAACATTCGTATACTCACTCAATGCATTATTTCCCTAGTATTCACAAACTCAACATCCAAGTTAGTCGATTAATTTCCATATATCAATAGTATACACGCGATGATTGATGAGCTCATCAATATCATGATTTCCATTTCCTTGTTATTTTTCCATATTTATCCCGTTAAATTACTCGAATTTCGATGGACTTTCGAGAGGTACACTTTAGTGTACAAATCCGGTCCGTCAATTCATATTCATGTGCGCATTTTTCATTTCAGAGAGAGCACACTCCCGCGAACCTCATCTTTACAAATGGGATTACGGTCGAGCTAAATCCTGCAATATGAACTCATAGAGTATTGTCGATTACCACCCGAGCTAAATCCTCGCAACGACAATTACTCTAATGAGCTTGGATCTGAATTACCACCCCGAGCTAAATTCGAACTTAATTCGGATTACCCGTCCAAGCTAAATCCATTTTCCACATATTCTTCTGAGGGCTATATCGGATAGGATCACCCGTCCGGCTAGATCCTTTTTACCGTCAATTCCTTTTCAGAGATCCATCGAATTTTCCTTTCATTCAACCGGGATTTCTTTCCCTTTTATCAAATATATCAATATTTCATCAATTTTCATACAATGAACATTCAAATCATATTCACATCAATACCATACATTTCAAGCATTTAAGAATATAATTCAAGTTACATGAACTTACCTCGATACTAGTTCGTTTATAAAATCTACTAATCCGGGACTTTTTCCTTTCCTCGATCTAGCTTCGTATTTGAGTTTTCCGGATCTAAATAAATAAATTCAATCATCAATTCAATACATTTCATGTTCACATGTAGCATTTTCCATAATTCTATTATTATTTTTAGCTTATTCAAAGCTGTCTACTTGAGTCACAGTCACTAAATTATTTATTTCTCGAGCTACAGAGCTCCAAATGAAGAACCGTTAATTTTCCCTGAAACTAGACCCACATATCTTCTTCCCATAGCATTTTCAGAATTTTTGGTATGGCCAATCAATACCAGATCATTCTTAAAGTTTCCCCTGTTTTACTGTTTGACTGTTCTGACCTCTCTTCACTACGAATCAAATTACTATTCGTACAGAATTCATATGACCTTATTATTTATTTCATTTGAAAATAGACTCATTCAGGATTCTAAACATATAAAGTTAAGCCCCTAATTATTTTTCTCCAATTTTTTATGATTTTTCAAAGTCAGAACAGGGAATCCCGAAATCCCTCTGAACCAGTCTTACAAAAATATAAATATCTCAAATTACAGAATTCCTTTGCTTTCCATGTTTCTTTCATATGAAAATAGACTCAATAAGCTTTAATTTCATGTCTCATTCAACTTCTAATTCCACTTCTATGATTTTTAGTGATTTTTCAAATTTACTCTACTGCTGCTGTCCAAAACAGTTTTGTTATAGCTTATTTTACAATTAAATCCTTTACCCAATTCTAACTTCAAATTCTTTCAATTAAACCACTAATTCATCATTTTATTCATCATATGCTATATTCAAAAACTCTAAAACTTCAAAAACTTCAACTTAAATTCATCAAAACTTTGTTCTAAAACTTATAAAGCATCAAAATTAAAAGAAAAATGACTAAATTAACATACCAAATTAAACTCCAAGCTTCAAACTTTTAATTTTCCCTTTTCTTCTTTCTTTTCTCTTTTTCTTTCTTCTTTCACGTTTGCTCTCTGTTTCTTTTCTGTTTCTATCTCTCCTTTCTTTATATATATATAATAATATAATATAATATAATATAATAATATACTTAAAAAAATCTCAGATTTTCTTCAATAAACCGCCTCATCTTTACAAAATGGCATAATTACCATTTTGGTCCTTCATAATTTCTTTTAATCTATAATTCAACTTTTACTTTCATTTCAATTTAGTCCTTTTCATTTAATTACCTACCCAAACGTTAAAATTTTCTAACGAAAGTTTAATACCACATTACTAACATTTTATAAATATTTATAAAAATATTTCCTATCATATAAAGACTCATGCAAACATATTGAAATAAATTTCTATTTAAATCGGATTTATGGTTGCGAAACCATTATTCCGATAATCTTGAATTTAGGCCATTACAATACTTATACATCCATCATTTAACAACACAAACACACATCCAATTCACATAAACATATACCTATCACATACAAACTCAACTTTTGCATTAGTTAAGCAACATCATATAAATTCAATACAAAGATAAATGATTGATAAGCTCATCAATTCCATAATTTTTGTGTTCTTCCATTTCTCATATTTATCCCTTGAATTTCTTGGAATTTCGATGGATATTCAGTAGTACACTTTTGTGTACAGTTCCAGGTCCATCAATTCGTACACATATAGGAATACCATTTTTCCAGGGAGCACACTCCCACGAATCTCATTTCTTACAGTGGGATTACCAGTCCAGGCTAAATCCCCTATATTATATGCTCAAAGAGTATTGTCGGGATTACCAGTCCAGGCTAAATACCTTGCAATGAAAATTACTCTAATGAGCTTAATTTGGATTACCCGTCCGGGCTAAATCCATTTCACACATATTCTTTGGGAGGGCTATATAATTAGGATCACCAGTCTAGACTAGATCCTTTGTACCATCAATTCCCTTTTCAGTGATCCATCGAAGTCCATTTCATTCAACCGAGATTTATTTCCCCTTTTTATCGAGAATTATCAGAAAAAAATTCATCAAATATCATAAAATGAACATCCAAACCATATTCACATCAATAAACATACATTCCAAGCATTTAATAATATAATTCAAGTTACACAAACTTACCCGTAACAATTTGTAGTAGTTGTAGTGATTTCAGGGACTATTCGGCAACTTTTTCCTTCCCTTGTTTATCTTCAATTTCTTGATCTATAATATAAAATTTTGCATTTATCAGTATCTAATTTTAATCTAATTTATTTCACAATTTATACCTCTCAATTTTTGAAATTCAATATTTAACCCAAATTTTACAATTTTACAATTTGGTCCCTACTCAATTAACCCCCCAATTGAGCTGATTTTTCCTTAATTAACACTTTATTCTATCATCTTAAACTACTTCACAACCTTTTCAAATCAAAATTTCAGCATCAAACCTTAATTCGAAAAATTTTCACAATTAAGTCCTAAAAATCAATTTCTACTAAAAAATTTAGTAAATCCATCTTTTAATAAAATTAAAACTTAAAATCCATGTTTATTCATCATAAAATTCCAGTACTCAACCATGGTAACTTTCAATTTCATCCATAAAATCAAAAACTAATGAATTTAATAGTAGGACCTAGTTGTAAAACTCTTAAAAACATAAAAATTACAAGAAAAAGGCAAGAATTAACTCACTTGATGCAAAACTTATGAAATAACAGCTTAAAGAACCCCTCCTATGGCGTTTTGGCTGATGAGAATGAAGAAAAATCAAAAGAAATCTAGATATTTCCACTTTAGTCTTAACTTTATTTAGTTAATTATGCAATATTCCAATTTTGCCCTTAAATCATCAATTTTCTTGCTGATTTCATGCCCTTGTCGTCCAGCCCAAATAATTTTGGGTCTAATTGCCTTTTAAATCCTTTCTCATTAGACACTTAAGCTATTTAATCATTCTAGCAACTTTCACACCTTTTTCAATTTAGTCTTTTCTATTTAATTGACTACTCAAACGTTAAAATTTTCTAACGAAATTTTAATACCACAATACCAACATTTCATAAATATTTATAAAAATATTTTCGACTCAATTTTACGAGATCGAGGTCTAAATACCTCATTTTTACCCAATTTCTGCAATTTTTTTTCTAATTAACCACTAAATCGATAAAATTTTTCTATCGATATTTCCATATGACTTTCCTATCATATTAATATTCATGCAATAATCTTTAAAATAATATTCTTTTTAAATCAAATTTGTGGTTACGAAACCACTGTTCCGATAACCCTGAATTTAGGCCATTACATATGCTTTAAAGTTTGTGGTTGGTTTGGTGCACTTTAACGCCTTGCCAAGTTATGTCAAATTGGACAATTTTAAGTTCTTGTAAGTAAGGTTATTTTGGCATGTTTTGATGGCTTGCAAATGGTCATTTATGGTAGTTAAGTGAACTAGGTTTTGTGTTTGAGATATAGTCAAATTGCTTTGGTTTGATCTTTAATGTTTTTGATGCAATTGTGGTGCCTTTGAATGGCATATTGGTTAGGTGATTTAGGATGTTTGAAGTGGCATGTTTATGTGTGTTTGAATGATGTTTAAACCCCTTGATTGTGTGCCCAAATGGAATGGTTAGTTATGCATGAATTGGTCTTGAAATGACTTGATTTTAGGTAAATTTTTAGGTTCACACGGCCAGAGACACGGGCTGTCATACGGCTGTGTGTCATTTGAAATTTCTTAGTGTTTCAAGTCAGTGAGTAACACAGCCTAGCACACGGGCATGTGTGGCAACTCAAAGAGTTACATAGCCTAGCAAACGGCATAGCACACGAGTGTGTGGGGCAACTCAGTGAGTTACACGGGTGAGGACACGGGCTGGGACATGGCTGTGTGTCCCTTGTTCGAATGTTACACGACTGTGTGACCCTTGTTTTCACATTTTTGCATCTTTTTCTTAAAACTTCTGTTTTGTTTCGAATTAGTCCCGAATTGCTTATAGGTTATTTTTAGGGCCTAGAAGGCTCGATTTAGGGACAAAAGCATATGATTGGTTGGTTTATAATGAATTTAATTTATTTAAATATTATGATGTTAAATGCTTCTGATTTTACGATAATACTTTGTAACCCTAATTTGGCAACAGAGACGTTTAGGGGTGTTACAATTTTGATAGTAGAAGAAGGCTCTATCGAAGGGGACTACGTCAGAGTTGCGGTTATGAGTAAACCACTCGTTTATTTTTTTTATCATGCATGGAAAGGTGATGGGTTGCGTATACATATGATTTTTATTTAAATTTTGTAATTAACTATGCCGTTGTATTATTTTACCTTAAATGAGAATTGTCCCTTCTTTGAAAGTGTACGCCAGACTATCTTGATTTGCTGATCATGAATTTTTATGATTTTGGTATATACGCCATAACTAGGCAGTAGTTAAATAATAGATTTTTCTTTTTGTAACTTCTATTATTTTCTTTAAAGACGCAATATCAAATGAAAGAAGAGAAATTACTGTTACACTAAGGAAAATTTTATAATTGTTTTTTCTAAAAATTCTAAGTTAAACCAAGGATTTGGATCTGTCAGTAATGCCCCAGCCCGTCAGGCAGTCTATCTGAATAATAATATACGCCATGTTTTCCTGAAAGGCTAAGGGATGTTACAGAAATAGAATTCCCTATTTTGAAGAGATTGGTTTAGATCAAGTAACTTGGTTAGAAACTCTGAAGATTTGAAGACTTATCCTAAACTTATTGAAGATATTTTCTATCTTGATTATCCTGCTATTTTAAAGGGAAGATTGATTGTAATAGATATACTATGTTAGCAAGTCTCGATTCCTTATAAATTGAGAAAACTTGTACAAGTGATATTGTAACACCCTATTACACAACCTGATCGCTAGGTCCGAGTTACGAGGTGTCATATTCATTACCAGAGCAACTAAAGTCAAACTAAATTCGATTAATGCTATTTATAATTAATTTCAAACAATACAAGTATACAATATGATATACAACCGTTTTCAGGTTCTATACAAGCTTACGAAAGCTCTAAAGCTAACACGATGTTGAATTAGGACCAAACTGTAAAGATTCCAAAACATCAGGTTAATGTCACGACATAAATGGGTTCCTCGTCACGACGTAACATACTGAGTAGACCTCATTGCAGTGTTCAATACTCAATGTTGCGCTATGGTATGGCAACTTAGTCTCGTCACGATGACAAACATTCGACATCATGACGTGACATAGTGTTTTCGCAAATTTCTAAATGAAACATCAACTTACAAATTCCAATCAACTAATATACACATTCCTACCATACTTTCAGCTCCAATCAACTAATATACACATTCCTACCATACTTTCAGCCAAAATATGTAATTCACATGAATTATAATACCTTAATCAACTATACACCAATGTCAGATTACTTATAAGTTCATTAACTAGTCCAATTCATTTAAGATTTTAAACATATATACTTATCCACAAGTACCATAGGCAATTACATATTTTATACATTTCTAAACTATATAACAAACTCATAAGCATTTCGCATCCATATGACTAAATCCATATACCAAACTTCCAATTCAAATGTTCTAAAAAATATAGTATTATACCAAAATCGACTCACCCTAGGTACATGTCGTATAACCAACAAAAGAAACTATACCAATACTTTAAATGAATTACCTATACTTTACTTGAACTAGTTATCTATATGAACATTTCATACTAATATCACAATCCCAATTATATTTGCACATCTACTCAATTCGTAAAATTTGATTATACTTCATTCTATTGCCAAATCAAACAATTCATTCCTTACCTTACCGAATTGGCCCTTTGGCTCGTTAATCGACTCACATGATCTTTTACACGCTCTCAAAAATCAAATATCGTATATAAGTACCTGTAGTAATCCTTTGTAACATTTAATCACTTTCAAATTGTCGAAACTATCATTTTTTTGTAAAAAACGAGGTCGACTTTTATTTAAAAAACGAAAATAGAGTCACCACCAATCCTTTTTTATGAAGTGTGATCGGATCACCTCGTAGTTTGATCGTTTTAATAAAATATTTTGATTTATTAAAACAATGATTTTTATGAAATTTGAGAAAACGAGTTCGGGAGTCGGTTACGTGCGAGGAAGGATTAGCACCCTCGTCACGCCCAAAATTGGTACCTAATTGATTAATAAATGTCCTAAAGTCGAAAATCGAAAATTTGAAAAGATTTTAAAAATACGATACTTTGTTAAAACATTACTTAATAGAAAATTTTTCTGAAAAGAGGGCATATTTCACGTTAATCGAGAATAAAAAATTATGCCCCGTAAGTTAGGACACAACATCTTAAAACCCGAAATGAGAACAAATACCGAAAAAAAAATTTATTTTGAAAGACATTCGGTTATCTCGGTTTTAGAAAGAAATCATATTCCGTAAGTTAGAACACGATTTTTCCTAATTCCTGAGAGAGTTTAAAAATTCATGCTAAAAAAGGTTTGTTTATTCGGATTTATCGAGAAAATAGAAACCCTGTAAGTTAGGGAACGACTTTTCGAATCTCGAATTATGAATGATTTCTTATTTAAGAAAATCTTTTTCATGCAATTACGTGAAAATGAATGTAACATTTGAAACATGGAGGATTTTATTCGGGACGTGATAGAACGAAAATCTAAAATGGTTCGCGGTGTGATTGCAATAATAATAAAATGGTGATGTATGACACGATGATGTAAGTAAGATAAGTAATGGCATTAGCTAATTAAACCTAACGTTAATTAAATAAAAATAAAATAATAATAATAAAAGGGAAAATCAAAGGAATAAATTAAAAAAAAATTGAAACCAAATGGTGATAAGTAAATAGATAAAATGCACATACACAAAGCTAAGTTTAAATACTTAGAAGATAAAAGAGTGAAAGTTAAATAAATCAGTATAAACAAATATATAATTTAGGTAAAATAATAATAACAATAATAAATATAATAATAAATATAATAATAGTGATAATAATAATAGTAATAATAATATTAGTAGTAGTAATAATAATAATTAATAAAGTAGCAAAAGTAACAAAAGAAATAAAAAAGGACTAAATTGAACTAAAAACAAAAGTTTGGGGACAAATCTAAAAAAATAAAAAAAGAAAGGGACTAATTTGCATGCGCGAATGATAAACCGTAAAAGTAACATATTTTAAGCCCACATTTAGCATGCTTTTTGGATGATTTAAGCCTTGAATTATGTAATTTGGTGCTCTTAATCCTTTGTTTTCATGTTTTATACTCAGAGAGCATCGGATGATGAAAAGAACGGAAAACGGGCCCAAAACAGAGTAAATGAGCCATATCACGAAATCCACACGGCCTGGGCCCAATATCACACGGCCGTGCCTCATTCAACAGTCTCGAACACGACCTAGCCACGACTTGTTGATCCATCTAGGCCAAAGAGGGCAGATTTGTGGGCATTTACTCGAAGATAGCCAGTTGATCCATCTTAAGAAGCCGGAATCATACTCAAGACGGAGGATCTCTCCTTCAATTCCTTCAGGGGGTTTTAGGGATTTCTTATGTTTTGTTTTATCTTTTCTTCTGAGATGTTTTCTTTTATTGTTATGAACTAAACCCTCAGATACCTAAGGGGGATGAAACCTAAGATGAATCTTGTTATCGTTTGCTGAACTATATGATAAATATTTGACTTGTTCTTAATTATGTGTTCTTAATTCTTGTATTGATATTTCTAGGATATTAATTCAAGTGTGATGTGCTTAGGTGGAGGAGCAAAAGTCCCTACCTAAGAGTAGATCTAGCATAATTAAGCGGAGTTGATCGCACGCCTCGAGATAGGGTGACGAGATTTTGCCGGATTAGGGTGAAACCTAATATGGGAGTCTATAGATCGAGTTAATGCAATTCTAGGGGTTTTAATTAGAAAGAGATTTCAATTAATCAACCTAGGGTTAGACATTAGTCGCCTCGAGAGAAGGATTAACATAACTTAGGGAATCTTACGGGTCAAGTCAAATGAATAAATCGTCTGGTTTAGAGTTAGATAACAAGCGAAGTCTAGGTGGATTCTTCCTTGGGTATCGTCTTAATCAATTGGTTTTTCCTCAAAGTTATTTTCCTAATTTCATTCTTCTTTGTCTTAGAGTCTTTAGTTTAGTCATTAGTTAATTTAGATTAAATAACAAATTCCTTTATTTTAGGTTAGATAATAAAAAGAGAGTTAGTATTAGTACTTTTGGTTCCTTTAGGTTCGAAAATTCGGTCTTGCCTTAACTATACTACTGTTCGATAGGTGCGCTTGCCTCAAATTGTTGTCATAGTTAGTTTCCAGGTTCAATCATTCTTTATATAAAATTTTAAGACTTTGACATCGCATAAAACAACGATCAAGTTTTTGGCACCGTTGCAGGGGAACTGAAATATTACGAACGCTTATTTTTTATTACTTTAGCCATATTTATTTTATTTTTGCAATTAAATTTTTTTTTTCTAAATTTTCTTCTTTCACTCCTTCCAGGTACCTCTAATTTATAACTAGAAGGAACCCGACAGGACCCCTACTTTAAGATAGTGATATTGAAGGTACCATTCGTAGAAATCACAGAGAGATAAGGCGAAGCTTAAACGACATAGAAGAAGAGCAAGAAGCCGAAATTAATACCACCGAAGAGATGGATGAGAATAATCCGCTACCTTCAGAGGCGGCAGAACATCATGCTCCTTGAACTATGTATGATTATGCTAAACCTAGTTTAACAGGAACTGAGTCAAGTATTGTTAGGCCTACTATTGCAGCAAATAATTTTGAACTGAAACCTAACACTATACAGATGATACAACAGTTTGTTCAGTCTGATGGCTTGCAGGATGAGGATCCTAACACACACTTAGCGAATTTTCTAGAATTCTGTGATACCTTCAAGATAAATGGCGTTTCTGATGATGCTATCTGTCTTTAGTTATTTCCCTTTTCTTTGAGAAATAAAGCCAAACAGTGGTTGCATTCTCTTCCACGAGGGTCAATCACTACATGGGATCAAATGACCGAAAAATTTTTATTAAAATATTTTCCACCGGCCAAAATGGCCAAGTTAAGGAATGATATCTCTTCTTTTGTGCAGATGGATTTAGAGACACTTTACGATGCATGGGAGAGATACAAAGATTTGTTGAGGAGATGCCCACACCACGGATTACCTTTGTGACTACAGGTCCAAACTTTTTACAATGGTGTGAACCCTTCAACAAGGCAACTAATCGATTCAGCCGCCGGCGCAACCCTGAACAACAAAACTCCTGAAGCGCCCTACGAGTTTATAGAGGAGATGTCACTGAATAACTATCAGTGGTAAGTTACAAGGACAAGGCCAGCCAAAGCAGCCGGAGTTTTCAACCTCGACGCAGTAACGGTGCTATCAAATCAGGTAGAGATGCTACATAAAAAATTTGATGGTTTCTATGGTTCTTCGCAGGTACATCTAGTTATGCAGTGCAACGCAAGTGGAGGAGTGGCGAATCCTAAGTACCCACCCTATGGACAGAGCATGGAGAGCGAACAAATGAACTATATGGGTAACAATTTCCTATCTAAAAATAACCCTTATAGTAATACTTATAATCCAAGTTGGAAGAACCACCCCAATTTCTCATGGGGTGGTCCAGGAAATCAAAGGCAACAACCATCCCAAAACTTCCAACAACAGCCCTACCCATAAGAAAAGAAGCCTAACCTTGAAGAGATGCCAACAAAATTCATAGCAGCCTCAGAAACACGTTTCCAGAATACTGAGACAACACTTAAAAATCAACAAGCATTCAAAGGATCGAGAATCAGTTTGGGCAACTTGCCAAGCAAATCTCTAAAAGAACACAAGGAAGCCTACCGAGCAACACCGAGACTAACCCAAAGGAGAAAATTCAAGCCATAATAGCTCAAGATAGTGAAGGGTTAGATGAGCCCAATTTAAGGCAAAAGAATGTGGTAGAAGAAGGTAAGGTTGAGGTAAAGCAAAAACCAGTAATCAAAGAGTACCAACCTCGCATACCATATCCCGAAGCGATAACGAAAGACGACACAGAGGAACAGTTCGGTAAGTTTCTTAAACTTTTAAAGAAGTTACATATTAACTTACCGTTTCTTGAAGCTCTTTCGCAGATGCCAGATTTTAGGAAATTTTTAAAGAAGCTATTGACAAATAAGCGGAAGATAGATGAGGAATCACATGTGGAACTGAATGCAGTGTGCTCAGCAATGTTGCAAAATAAACTACCACAAAAATTAAAAGATCCAGGGAGTTTTACAATTCCATGCTTAATTGGTAGTTTATCTATTGATAATGCGTTAGCTGATTTAGGGGCAAGCATAAATGTCATGCCTTATAAAATGTTTAAACAACTAGGTCTAGGGAAGCCCAAACAAACTAGGATGAGCATTCAATTAGCTGATAAAACTGTTAGAATTCCTAGGGGTATAATCGAAGATGTACTCGTGAAAATTGATAAATTCGTATTGTAACACCCCTTACCCGAGACCGTTGCCAGAGTCAAGCTCGAGGCATTATTAAACTTAACTACTAATTCGGGGCATAAAAATTCAAACTGTCCATCTGCGTCATGTTGACTAAATTAACTATAACTCGAGTTACAAAACTCGAAATTTAGATCCATAAATTTTCCTTGAAACTAGACTCATATATATTCTTACTATAATTTTTCCAGAATTTTTCTTGTAGCCAATTAGTACAGTTTATTCATTAAAGTTTCCCCTATTTCACTGTTTGATGGTTCTGACCTATCTTTACAAAAACTTTGTTATCTCATTTTAAAAAATTCAATTAATGTTCTAATTTATTCCAATAAAAAATAGACTCATTAATAATTCTAAGAATATAAACTATGCTCAATGATTATTTTTTTAAAATTTTTAATAATTTTTCCAAGATAGAACATGGGATCACAAAGTCTTCCAAAACCAGTCTCACTAAAATTTAAATATCTCATAATATAAAATTCCTTTGCCTACTATGTTTCTTTCATATAAAAATAGACACAATAATATTTAATTCTATATCTTATTCACTTTCTAATTCCATTTCTCCTATTTTGGTGATTTTTCAAAATCACGTCACTGCTGCTAACCAAAAACTATTTCATTGCAAAATATGGTTAACAAGTTTATAACATCTTTACTCCATTTCATTTAAACTCTATACATTAACCATACTTATATATATACCAAAACCAAATCAACAAAAACCACAACCAAACATAATCATCAAACCAAAATATAAATTCCAAGATTAACAAGATGGACAAGCCATTTTCGCATGGCTTATACAAATATATACAACTTCAAAACCAAACACAATATTACTAGCCTATACATGCCATATATGTTCATAGTTTCAAAATTTCGGTTTATAAAATACCAAAATGAGTCGATAGTGTGATAGACTTCGACGATGATCCCCGAGCTCGTAGTTATACTTCAAAATCTATAAAATAGTCAAAGGAATATACACACAGTAAGCTAATATAGCTTAGTAAGTTATAAGCAATTGTAAAGTATAGAGTTTAACATTATACAAACTTAAATCAATTTATCATGATTATCAACGAAACTCATATCAATAGATATAGATAATATTACCATTCGTTAACTATCATAATTAACTGTCCCAAACCGAATACTCAAGCATTCTTTATTAAATTTCATTTTAAACCATGCATCACTATTTCATCTCCAAACAAATTAAAAAAAAACTAATAATCACCTCTTATTTCTTTAATTTCATAAGCTAATATAACTTACAGCATTGGAAATAAATTTCCAAACCTTCATGAATGACACTCCCAATCATTTCATTTTATTTATCACAATTCACCAATTAATGTCCCTGGAGAATCCGCAACCTCACACACTTAGTGCAAAACCATGTAACGTATCGCACACTTAGTGCCGTTACCTTGATAAAGCGCACACATAGTGCTAATTACGTGTAATGTATCGCACACTCAGTGTCATTACATTATCGTCCGCACACTTAGTGCCAAATGACCGATTTCGCATACACAGTGCTCGATATTTTGATTCGCACACTTAGTGCCAAATGAACGATTTCGTACACACAGTGCTTGGTATTTCGATTCGCACACTTAGTGCTTAATTTGAATCTGTTACTCACTTTATTAAACATATATATATCTATAATTAGCTTATTACATCTATATGTCAACTTCACATTCGGTTATCCTAATGATGTACAAATGTACATTATATTCAGCTATACTAATAATATACTCATAAACATTTCTTTCGGCAAAATTCATCTCTTAATTCAATGTCATAGATAGCTATATTGTTAACACATATACTTATGTTTCACATTCAAATAAATTCAACTTCCAACAAATACTACATTCGGCCACACCTCATTTAACATATTTATCTCTATTAATCACATATATATTCATTATAGTTAAAAATTCAATTCAATTCAATTGCTTAAAAACTTACTTCAAGTATCGACGGACTTTGCTTTTCCGGCTATTCGATTAACTTCGTCTTCCCCCGATCCACTCCCGATCCTTTTTGTTCTTGGTCTAAATAAATTACAAATTAAGCTCATTCAACATATTTTCATTCAATTTAGTCCAAATACACATAAATAGGAAATTTACTATTTTACCCCTAACCTTTACAATTTTTACAATTTAGTCCCTATTGCATAAAACACAAAATACTCAAAATTTAGCCACACTTCTTTAGGGCCGAATCTTTATCATCCTAAAACAATCTCATACAATTTATTTATTTTTCATTTTAGTCCTTCAAAAATTTATTTATGCAATTTAATCCAAATCACTTAATTTCATCCAAAAATTCAAAGACAAAACATGTTAATTCAACACATATCTTCCATTTTCTAACATCAAACAACACAAATCACAATTTATCATCAATGGCATAACAAAAAACCATCATCAATTTCAAAAATTCAAGCATGGGTCACGTACACTTCAAAGCAACGATTTCAAAAACGTAGAAATTATCAAAAATCGAAACCAAACTAACCTTGAATTTGGACTCACAAGTGCCGAATATCCAAAACCTATTTATTTTGTTCTTTTCTTTGAGTTTCAGCCTTCCAATGAATAAAAGATGAACACTTTCATCTATTTGTTTTTATTATTCATATAAATTATATTAAATTTACCAAATAACCATTATTAAATAATTAATAATACATCCACTATTACATGCAAATGATGGCCGGCCACTATCCATTCTTTTATGGTCAAATTGCTATTTAACAACTCCAATTTATGAAAACATCAACAATTCGGCACCTACACATTTAACCACCAAATTTTCTTTTTGTGCGATTAAGCCCTTTTTCATAATTAAGCACCAAAACGATTGAATTTTAATACGAAATTTTCACACACAACAATTCACACATAATGAGCATAGAAAATAATATTAAAATATTTTTCTGACTTGAATTCATGGTCCTGAAACCACCGTTCCGATTAAGGTTAAAATCGAGATGTTACACGTATTCCCAGTAGACTTTGTCGTTTTAGACATGGATGAGGACAACACGATCCCCCTAATTTTAGGAAGACCATTCTTAGCAACTACCAGGACTAAAATCGATGTCGATGCAGGTGAACTCATACTCTGTGTAGGTGACGAGACAATCACTCTTCAAGCTCTCGATTCAGCTAGGACATCAAATAATCAAGGTGAGAAAGTAAATTCTATTGATAACCATTCGGTTAACCTTCTTTTCAGGAAGCACCACAGCAGAACACAACTGAACCCGATCCTAGACCCCTTGCCAACAAAGAAATAACTCATGAGGAACAAAGGAATTAAATCAATGAACTAGAAGAATGGAAGACGCATCTCAAAGAAAAACTAGGTATAGACAAAGCAGAACCAAAGCCACTCTATGAGACAGACAAGTTAAAAATTGGAGATCAAGTATTGATAGAAAAAGCAGATCCACGAATACCTCCTCCTGATCCTAACACAAACAAAGAAATCCCTTTTAAGGTAATCAACGTTTTCCCATGCGGAACAGTCGAGGTAAGTAATCCTATGTTTGGCACTCTGAAAATAAACGCTACTCGTCTTACACTCTATCATGATAATGGAACTGCTAGCACGAGGAAGGACTTTCAACTCCTTAAACCACCATGAATATGCGAATGAGAGGTAAGTCTAGCTTAAGACTATAAACGAGTGCTTCTCGGGAGGCAACCCGAGCACTAACCTCATTTATTTTTCCATTTTTTTTATTTATTTATCTTCTCTACTTTTATTTTTTCTCTTTAGTATTTGAATATAAACTGACCAAAAATGCAGATTAGTAAGCCACACGTGCAGATTCGTAAGCCACACGGCCTTGCACACGGTCGTGGCTGTGGTCGTGTGGGTACACTGAATCTCCGTACTGATATGGCAGAGATGGTACAAGTCAGAACGAATCATATCTTCGAGCCACAGACTCCAACCACCATGCCACGCCCGTGCGATGCAGCCGTGGTCGACACTGTTAGATCACACACGGGCGTGGCACCCCACCCATGACGTGAGAGAAATGAACAAAGCACAACACGGTCGTGCGACATGGCCGTGTGAATTGACACGGCTAGGGTACATAGGCGTGGGACGTACCATACCTCAATATCTTATTTAAACTACCCCCTTCTTCTAACCTACTCCCCATATCCCTTCTTCCATATCATCTTCTTTTCTTTTTCAGATCTTTAACATCCCATATCATTTTTCTAACTCTCTATCACCACATCTATGTCAAAGAAGCGGAAGGATCCCTGTGCAGTCTCCCTTTGTGAGACCGATCTACATAAGTTCATGCCGGCTGCTTCATCCACTCGATAAGCCAAAGATCTTTGAGGCCATTTAATGTTTCTTCTTCTTTACTCTTCTCCTTTATTTTCCTTTTCTTTGACTATCTTATGCTTAAATTAGTTTATTTTATCTTAGTTTCTTTGATTTAGTTCTAAAGGCTGCTAGGGAATCACACCAGAACCACGACCACCACCCCATTACAGCCTTAGAATCACACCCACCTCGCGAACCATCCAACAATAAGGACTCTTCGGTCCATTCATCTTCCATTTTAATTTTATTTAGATTTCTATTTTCTTTCTCTTTATCTCTCTTGTCTTTAATTATATATTTAGTTTATTTTAAATGTGTCTTAATCTTTCTTGGCTAATTCTCTACGAGCTTTCCAATTTCTTCATCTAGTGCAGAGCTCGGTAGCAGCCACCACACCTCGGGACTCCCAACTCAAGGAAACCATCCAAATTCAGGAAGTTTCACCTCTCCCTCTCTCTTAAATTTCATATACATCTTTGTACATTGAAGGCAATGTACATCTTAAGTGTGGGGGGTGAATATTTATTTCGAGAAAGTGCCTAACTTTCTTCATTATTCTCAAATCCCTAAATTATGCCATGAATGATATATTGTCTTAAAATAAGTTTCTCATATTATGATTAGAATGAAATTTCCTTTGATATATGATTTTTATTGATATGTTTTGGATTAAGTCACCAATAATTGTACATTGATGATTAATTTTGAAGGATACTAGAGAATCAAGCATGATGAGTCTATTTTCAAAAATTAAAATTGTGTTAGGTCATCTACCTGAATCTAATTATTACCTTGAAGTTTGAAATTTACAAAGTTGACATCAAATACCCATAATTTTTTGTGACATCAAATACCCATAATTTTTTGTGAGATTTTGAGCCTTTTAGAGCATATATTCTTTTCCGTGCTCACTTTATTAATTATGAGTGTGTCAACATTGATTTGTTATTCTAGAACTTGCATCGATTATACAAGTCGAGACCACACCTTTGATTTGAAATACAAAGATGATAAAGGCACCTAGGTTTTAACCCACTTACTCCATTAAAAGCCTACCTTCACAATTAACCCCTAGTGAACCCCGTTTAATCCTAACAACCCTTTTTATTGACTCACCCACTAATATTCCCCCAAAACCCTTTGTATTTTTTATCACCATTCTTTTTGACTACCCTTATATCGAGATTTGATTTGATCAGTTGCCTAATAATTTTTTTTAAGTACTAAATTCATCCTTTATTATTATCTGACTTGTTCTAAAAAAATCGAAGTATCTTTATTATTAGTTATGCGATTAAATGAGCTTATACGTTTAATTTCCAATTGTTGAAGAAAAAGCTCGTGTCATTAGTATTAGTAGTACAAATTTTCATTTGATGTAATTATTTATTATTAGTTTGTGTTTCTAGTTAGGTAATTTGTCAGGTCTGGTCTCGATTCTAACCTGCTAATTCAGCCTTTATCCACACCTTTAACCCAAGCCCCGTTACAACCCTGTTAAAGACCTTTTGATTTGTGTATCATCTCATATTATAGTGGTGGAGATTTGATTTTCATGTAAGCCTATGGGACTAACTCTTCATGTTTGACTTTTGAGTGCTTAATTTTGAACCTTAAACACTTTGAGTGATTTGAGTGAATCTTTAGTGAGGATGTCAACCCTTGTCAATTTTGAATCAAAGGTAATTAATTAGGTAAGGCGAAACACCTAACATTTTCGGGCTATAAATGTATGACTTTGATTGTTTGAATCTTTAAGACTCTTTAAGATGGATTATCCATGTATGAATTATCTATGAATTATGATGAAACATTATTGATGAATATTATGAATCAAGGAAGTTCGTTTTAGTTGTAAGTTAAGAATTTTGCTTGAGGACAAGCAAAAGCTTAAGTGTCGGGGTATTTGATAAACTGTAAAAGTAACATATTTTAAACCCACATTTAGCATGCTTTTTAGATGATTTAAGCTTTGAATTATGTAATTTGGTGCTCTTAATCATTTGTTTTCATGTTTTATACTCAAGAGAGCACCGGATGATGAAAAGAACGAAAAATGGGCCCAAAACGGAGTAAATGGGCCATATCACAAAATCCACATGGCCTGGGCCCAATACCACACGGCCGTGCCTCATTCAACAGTCTCGAACACGACCTGGCCACGACTTACGCGAGCGTGTGCCATGGGCGTGTCCCTGCCGTGATAAAGAGAAGTTTCACTCGGATTAGGATACTTAAGGGCAAAGAAACACATTCAGAAGTCTATATAAACACCCTAAGTATGACCTAAAGGGGGGAACCCAAAGCTTTAATCAGAGGGCGTCCAACTAGGCAAAAGAGGGCAGATTTGTAGGGATTTACTCGAAGATAGCCAGTCGATCCATCTCAAAAAGGCGGAATCATACTCAAGACGGAGGATCCCTCCTTCAATTCCTTTAGGGGGTTTTAGGGATTTCTTATGTTTTGTTTTATCTTTTCTTCTGAGATGTTTTCTTTTATTGTTATGAACTAAACCCTCAGATACCTAAGGGGGATGAAACCTAAGATGAATCTTGTTATCGTTTTCTGAACTATATGATAAATATTTGACTTGTTCTTAATTATCTGTTCTTAATTCTTGTATTGATATTTCTAGGATATTAATTCAAGTGTGATGTGCTTAAGTGGAGGAGCAAAAGTCCCTGCCTAAGAGTAGATCTAGCATAATTAAGCAGAGTTGATCGCACGCTTAGAGATAGGGTGACGACATTTTGCCGAATTAGGGTGAAACCTAATATAGGAGTCCATAGATCGAGTTAATGCAATTCTAGCGGTTTTAATTAGAAAGAGATTTCAATTAATCAACCTAGGGTTAAACGTTAGTCACCTCGAGAGAGGGACTAACATAACTTAGGGAATCTTATGGATCAAGTTAAATGAATAAATCGTCTGGTTCAGAGTTAGATAACAAATGAAGTCTAGGTGGATTCTTCCTTGGGTATCGTCTTAATCAATTAGTTTTTCCTCAAAGTTATTTTCCTAATTTCATTCTTCTTTGTCTTAGAGTATTTAGTTTAGTCATTAGTTAATTTAGATTAAATAATAAATTCCTTTATTTTAGGTTAAATAATAAAAAGAGAGTTAGTATAAGTACTTTTGGATCCTTTATTAAGATTTTGTGGGTGCAAAACGATAGGCTTATTCCCTTAATGTCACACACTTTCCAAGCTATGGCTCTTTTATGTTCCCTTAGTATCTTTAGCAATTCTTATTTCTCTTTGGGTTCTAGTTCTGAAGAGATGATTACTGGTAGCGTAGAATTATCCCCGATGAATGCATATTCTAAGTGTTTTGGCAACTGTTTTAACTCCAATTTTGGTGGCTCATCAATAGAGGGTTTTTGTTTTAGTTCATCGTTTATTTCAATACCCTCTATTTTCGTCTGGCTAGATGAGGATGTATTAAGATTCAATTCATTGATATCGTCATCTACCCCCTCACCTTGTGTAAGACACAGTTCCATCATGTCATTGTGCATGATTTCCTGCAAAGACTCTTGAATAATATGATCAGTGGTATCAACAAAGTAACAAGAATCATCTTGTTCTCTAGAATATCGCATGGCATCGTAAATTTGAAAAATAATTTCCTCATCGCCTACCCTTAGTGCAAGTTTACCATCACCAACATTAATGACAACCCTAGTAGCTAGAAAGGGTCGTCCCAAAATTAAAGGTACTTCTACGTCCTCATTCATGTCAAGCACAACAAAATCAACAGGAAATATAAATTTATCTACTTTCACCAGAACACCTTCGATAATTCCCCTAGGATATTTAACAGATCTGCCAGCTAACTAAATACTCATCTTAGTGGGTTTTGGTTCCCCGAGACCAAGTTGCTTAAACATTCTATAAGGCATTAAATTAATACTGGCACCTAAATCAGCAAGTGTTTTCTCTATGTTCAAACTACCAATTAACAGGGAATATTGAAACTTCCTAGATCTTTCAATTTGGTTGGCAGCTTGTTTTGGATGATAGCTAAGCATTCTTCATTAAGTTCCACTATTGAAATTTCTTCGAACTTCCTCTTATTTGTTAGAAGCTCCTTTAAAAATTTTGCATATGTTGGCATCTGTGAAATAGCTTCAACAAAAGGTAAGTTAATATGTAACTATTTGAAAAGTTTAAGAAATTTAACATATTATGCGTCTAAGCGGTCTTTTTTCAACTTTGCTGAATATGGGATCGGTGGTTTACTTTCCTCATGGATCGGAGTTGCAGTTGCCTTATCAGTCTCATGTGGTATCTTTTTCTTTGGTTCGACTAACTCCCTTCCACTTCTTAGCGTCACTGCCTTTACCTGCTCTTTTTCCTTAGGTAAGCTTTCTGATCGTATTTCAGAAACTAACTTAGTAAGTTTCCCAATTTAATCCTTGAGTTCTTGTGTCGATGCTTGCTGTTCTTCAAGTTTTGTTTCTGTGACTGCTATGAATTTTGTCAGCATCTCGTCGAGGTTCGGCTTCTTTTCCTATGGGTAGGGCTGTTGTTGGAAGTTTTGGGATGGTTGTTGCATTTGATTTCCTTGACCACCCCATGAGAAATTGGGGTGGTTCTTCCAACCTGGATTATAAGTATTACTATAAAGGTTATTGTTAGATCGAAAATTGTTACCCATATAGTTCATTTGTTCACTTTCTATGCCCTGTCCGTAGCGTGGGTACTCAAGATTCGCCACGCCTCCACTTGCGTTGCACTGCATAACTGGATGTACCTACGAAGAACCTATAAACCATCAAATTTTTTATGTAACATCTCTATCTGATTTGATAGTAAGGTTACTGCATCGAGGTTGAAAACTCTGGCTGCTTTGGCTGGCCTTGTCTTTGTAACATGCCACTGATAGTTATTCAACGACATCTCCTCTATAAACTCGTAGGCTGTTTCAGGAGTTTTTTTGTTCAAGGTTTCGCCGGCTACTGAATCGATTAATTGCCTTGTTGAAGGGTTCACACCGTTGTAGAAATTTTAGACCTGTAGTCACAAGGGTAATCCATGGTGTGGACACCTCCTCAACAAGTCTTTGTATATCTCTTATGTATCGTAAAGTGTCTCTAAATCCATCTGCACAAAAAAAGAGATATCATTCCTTAACTTGGCCATTTTGGCTCGTGGAAAATATTTTAATAAAAATTTTTCGGTCATTTGGTCCCATGTAGTGATTGACCCTCGTGGAAGAGAATGCAACCACTGTTTGGCTTTCTTCCTTAAAGAAAAGGGAAATAACCAAAGACTGATGGCATCATCAAAAACGCCATTTATTTTGAAGGTATCACAGAATTCTAGAAAATTCGCTAAGTGTGTATTAGGATCCTCATCCTGCAAACCATCAAACTGAACAAACTGTTGTATCATCTGTATAATGTTAAGTTTCAATTCAAAATTATTTGCAGCAATAGTAGGCCTAAAAATACTTGATTCAGTTCCTGTTAAACTAGGTTTAGCATAATCATACATAGTTCGAGGAGCATGATTTTCAACCATCACTTGAGGTGGTGGATTATTCAAAGCCATCTCTTCGGTGGTATTAGCTTCGACTTCTTGCTCTTCTTCTATGTAGTTTAAGCTTCGCCTTATCTCTCTACGATTTCTGCAGACTGTACCTTCAATATCACTAACATTAAGTAGGGGTCCTGTCGGGTTCCTTCTAGTCATAAACTAGAGGTACCTGAAAGGAACAAAAGATAGAAAATTAGCAAAGTTAAAAATAAAAGTAAATAAAAATGGCTAAAGTAATAAAAATTAAGCTTTCTTAATATTTCAGTTCTCCGACAGCGGCACCAAAAACTTGATCGTTGTTTTATGCGATGTCAAAGTCTTAAAATTTATATAAAGAAGGATCGAACCTGGAAACTAACTATGACAACGATTTGAGGCAAGCACACCTATCGAACCGTAGTATAGTTAAGGCAAGACCGGATTGTCGAACCCAAAGGAACTAAAAGTACTAATACTAACTTTCTTTTTTATTATCTAGCCTAAAATAAAGGGAATTTGTTGTTTAATCTAAATTAACTAACTACTAAACTAAAGACTCTAAGACAAAGAAGAATGAAATTTGGGGAAAAATACTATGAGAAAAAACCAATTAATTAAGACAATACCCGAGGAAGAATCCACCTAGACTTCACTTGTTATCTAACTCTAAACCAGACGGTTTATTCACTTGACTTAATCTGTAGGATTCCCTAATTTATATTAATCCCTCTCTCAAGGCGACTAACGTCTAACCCTAGGTTGATTAATTGAAATCTATTTCTAATTAAAACCCCTAGAATTGTATTAACTCGATCTATGGACTCTCATATTAGGTTTCACCCTAACCCGAAAAAATCTCGTCACCCTATCTCTAGGCATGCGATCAACTCCGCTTAATTATGCTAGATCTACTCTTAGGTAGGGACTTTTGCTCCTCCACCTTAGCACAACATACTTGAATTAATATCCCGGAAATATCAACACAAGAATTAAGAACACATAATTAAGAACAAGTCAAATATTTATCATATAGTTCAGCAAACAATAACAAGATTCATCTTAGGTTTCATCCCCCTCAGGTATCTGAGGGTTTATTTCATAACAATAAAGGAAAACATCTCAAAAGAAAAGATAAAACAAAATATAAGAAATCCCTAAAACCCCCTGAATGAATTGAAGGAAAGATCCTCTGTCTTGAGTATGATTCCAACTTCTTGAGATGAATCAACTGGCTATCTTCGAGTAAATCCCCACAAATCTGCCCTCTTTGGCCTAGCTGGAATCCCCCTGACTAAAGCCTTGGGTTCCCCCATTTTAGGTTATACTTAGGGTGTTTATATAGGCTTCTGAATGTGTTTCTTCGCCCCTAAGTATCCTAATCCGTGTGAAATTTCTCTTTGTCACGACAGGGACACGCCCATGGCACACACCCGTGTGAATCATGGCCAGGCCGTGTTCGAGACTGTTGAGTGAGGTATGACCGTGTGGTCTTGGGCCCAGGCTGTGTTGATTTCGTGATATGGCCCATTTACTCCGTTTTGGGCCCGTTTCTCGTTCTTTTCATCATCCGGTGCTCTTCTGATATAAAACATGAAAACAAAGGATTAAAAGCACCAAATTACACAATTCAAGGCTTAAATTATCCAAAAATATGCTAGATGTGGGATTAAAATATGTTACTATTACGGTTTATCACACGCGGATCCTCGCCGCATTCGGGTCGAGTCGGACTGGCCAAGGCTAAACGAAGTCGTTTTGGTGCATTTTTAGCTATCCCAAAATGGCGTCGTTTTGGTGTTCTATATAAGCCTAAAAGTTCCCAAAAAAAATCATTTCATCCCTTCCCTAAAAAGAAAAAAAAGAAAAGCTCTCAAAAACTCTCTCAAAGCCCCCCATGGCCAGTCATACTTCGATCGCCGGACCACCGTGGTGGTCGCCGACGACGGCGTCGCCTTCCACGGTGGCCGAAAAATTAAAATTTTCTCTCTTTTTTTCCTTTCAGCCTCCCAAGCCCGGATTTGGTGGTTTCAAGCCGAAAAGGTAAAAATTTTCAACCTTTCCCCTTTTGTTGAGTTTCGAAAGAAGAGAAAGAAAAAGAAAAAAATAAATAAAATAAATAAAATAAAATAATATATAAACTACCTTCTCTAGTCGATTTTTGTATTCTAAATCACTGCCCCTTTTTTGTATTTGATTATGTGTGTGTATGTAAAAAAAATACGTTGTTCTTTCACTGCTTTTATAGCCGAAATTGAGAAAAAATAATAAAAAGAAATACAATATTTTTATTATTTTCTTCTCTGCTGTTGTTTTTGTCTTTTTTTTGCAGGTACGTACGGTGGTGACGTGGAAGAGCGAGGTGGTGTACGAAGGCGTGTGGCAGTGGAGGCATGCGGCTAGGGTTTCTTTTTTGCTACTAAAAATGTTTGGGGTTTTGGGTTGCATTGGGTTGTATTGGGTTTGGGCCATTTGGGCTAGGGTAATTAGGTTTAGTTTGGGTTTGTAAAATGGGCTTTGAATTTTGTAAAAAACTAAACTGTTTATCCATGCTTATTTTGGGTTTTATTTTATAAACTGGGCTAGGCCAAAATTGGCCTATTACACAAATATCATTCAGTTAATTCAAAAATTATATTTCCTATTAACATGACTTAAACTCGAACGGATACATGGATCCCAACCAACACACCAATTTGGCACACAACGCCTCATCTGAATGTCCAAAGTAAATAAATTGCACTCAACGCTTATTGGTATAACCAAAATAAACCCTGAACTCATTGGAAAATCTGAAGAAAAATGTGTCTAGCACTCATCGACATATAACCACAGTAACCTTAATCTATTTTATGGCATGCCAACTATTTTCAACTTTGCCTGAACAGTTAATAAAGTAACAATTTTTTTTGAATTCATTATATAGCTCAATTGAGAATCTATCAATATCAATTCATCATTTGATCAAGTTATACAACATATCTCAACTCAATTTCATCTTAAACACCATAAATCATCAAGCTATAATACTTTTCATTTTATTCAATTTAGTCCACTATTTCAATAATCAATCTCAATCATAGCAATTCAATTCAAATAATCATTTTCAACTCACCTCAATATCATACTATGCAAAACAGTATAAATATGCAACAATTAAAGTGATATGAATCATAAAAATACAAACTGAAGACTCGAGTTACTCGTCGTCGGCCCTTGCCTTTCCTTTCCCTTTCGACATCCCTCTGTCGTCTTTAGCTACAAATAATAATCCAGCAATAAAAAATATCAATTTCCATATCAAATCACGTTCAATCAAAAGACACAAATATTTTGTAATTTATTCACTTTAGTCCCTAAACCCGAGACAAGCATAACTTTTAATCTAGACCTTCGAATTAAAATCTGATTTCACATACAGTCATTAGGGACCTTTTATTTCCTATTCCTATTGAAATTTTATAACAATTTTTCATTTTATTTAATTTGGCCCCTAATGCATGAAACTAACAATTAAACTTTATAATTAAGTCATTTTTCTTAAACTAAGCATAATTTTTATCAATTTAACACCTAAATCACTCAATTCTCAATAATGAAAACTCTCTAAAACTTTAACAGTTTCACAAATTGATACATGGGCTAACTAAATCAAGCTCTCATGACCTCAAATCTATAAAAATTACAATAAAAGTACTTAATTGCATTACCTAATTGATGGTCGATTGTTTTAAGCTCCTAAAATGGAGTTTTCTTCTTCAAGAATGCACAATCGGTGAAAGAATATGATGAATTCATCTTTATTTCTACTAACTTTGGGTTTTATAGTTTAATTAGTTTATTTTAGTCCTAATTAATAATTTAAATCATGGTTTAACTTACTTTAATCATAATTAATTAATCTTAATTCTAATTACCATCATCATCCACTATCCACTATAAAAAATTGGTTTATTTACCATTTTGGACCTTTGGCTAATTATAGTTTAAGTCCCTAAACCTTGGCCAATTTAAAACCTATAACGATTGAAATTTTACAATTTAGACCCTGAGCCTTAATTAACCACAATTTTGACTAAATTACTTAACCAAATTTCAATTCATTTACACACTAACTTTATAAATATTCCTATTTAATATTTATGGACACAATTTACGGAAACAAGGTCCCAAGATTGCATTTTTTGATAACACTGGAAATCAGGTCGTTACAGATATATTAAACTAAAAGCATTTTTTCTTGTTCCTTGAAGAATTTTTATGTGAGTGTAAAATCAAGTGTGTTACTTGTTTTTTTATCCTAAGTTTTTAAGGGGAAAAGTTAAAGGGGAGTGATCAAGGTCTTAGGTATAAAAGTGAGATGGTGAGTGTTAGAGCTTGTAATTACTTGTTGTATAAGGTGTTAAAATAGTGGGTTATCTCTCTAAGCAAGGCTCCTGTAACAGCCCGATTTTGACCCTAATCGGAATAGTAGTTTCGGGACCACAAATTCGAGTCCAAAAAATATTTTAAAATTATTTTCAGTATTTATTATGTGTGAATTTGCCTGTGTTAAATTTTCGTGTTTTAATTTTGTCATTTGAGTGTCTAATTTAATAAAAGGGCTTAATCACATAAAATGAAAATTTGATGGTTAGTTGTGAAAGTGCTTAATTGTTGTTATCTTTTTAATATGGAGGATTTATGTTGCAATTATGCCATTTAATATATAGTGGACGGCAACATATTATTATATGTTATTATATGTTAATTTTATAAATTAAAATTAATAATAATATAAACTAATGTTATAATATAATAATAAAACATAAAGTAAAAAGGCCATTATCATCCATTCATGACCGAATAGAGAAAAGAAAAAGAAAATAGAAAAGCTTTGGGTATTCGGCACCAATCTAGCTTGATTAAGGTATGTTTAGGTTTTGGTTTTTGATAATTTTTACGTTTTTGAGATCGTTGCTATGAAATGTACAAAACCCATGCTTTAATTTTTGATTTTGATGAATATTTTGAGTTGAGCCATTGATGATAGCTTGTTATTTTTTTGTTTGATGATGAAATATGAAATATATGTGTTAGATTAACAAGTTTTGTCTTTGAATTTTTGATGAATTTGAATAATTTGGACTAAATTGCAAAAATAAATTTTTGAGGGACTAAAATGTGAAATAAATGAAATGTATGGACTTGTGTGAACATAGGTAATATTCGGCCAAGCATGGGTAATGTGAAATTTTGTATATTTTGTGTTTTGTGCAATAAGGACTAAATTGTAAAAAGTGTGAAATGTCAAGGGCAAAATGGTAATTTGCCCATTTATGTGTTTTTAGACTAAATTGAATGGAATGGTGTTTAAATAAGCTTAATTTGAATATGTTTGGATCAAGAACCAAATAAATCAGATTTGGACCGGGGAAAAACGAAAGTAGTTGTTTAGTCGATTTTACCTACCATTGACGTCTGAGGTAAGTAGAGGTGTGCATGGGCCGGCCGCCCGAAATGTGGGAGGGTTTGGGCAAAAATATAGGCCCGAAAAATAGGCTTGGACAAAAAAATAAGGCCCATTTAAAAAATGGGTCGAGCTCAGGTAAGGCGGCCCGGCCCGAATTCATTAAAGGAAAAAAAACTATTTTTTTAATATTATTTTCTTATTGTTTTTCTCCTTATTTTGCTACCATTTTACTATTATGCTTCTATTATTTTGTTGTTATTGTTTAGATATTATATAAAACTTATTTTATTGTTAATTTTGTTATTATTTTAAAGACATTTGTTAATTTTGTTATTATTTTAGAGGCATTTGCTTGTTAAGTTGCATCTATTTTAGTGTTATTTAAGTCTACATATTTTTTAAAATTTATTTTCAATTTGTTGAAAAATATTTATTTTGATTTTTTTAATATTTTTGATGTATTATATATATTTAAAAATTATATAAAATAATATAAAAATTAATAATACTGGATGTGCAAGTGGGCCGAGTTTTAGCATTTTTATATGGGTCGGGCTTGGGCAAAATTTTAGGCCCATTTTTTGGGCCCGACCCGGCCCGAGCCCAATGAACGGGCCTAAATTTTTAGTTGGGTCCGGCCCGAACCCGGCCCGGCCCGGCCCATGCACACCTGTAGAGGTAAGTCAATAAGCATTTAAATGTTGTTATATCTATGAATATATATTTGTTACATAATCGAAATGAATTATTTGAATTATTTATGCTATGGCCGAATGTGATTGTGGTGATTGGCTATATTTCGAGCTTGATTCAATCGAGTTTCACGTCCGTAAGCCTCGTATGGACCTTAGGAATAGATAGGATACATATGTCATGACATACGATATCCGATATGTGTTATCGTGTAAGACCACGTCTGGGACGTTGGCATCGACTTGTGTTTACGTGTAAGACCATGTATGGGACATTGGCATCGTATTTGATTCATGTAAGACCCTATCTGGGATAGTAGAATCGATATGTGGCTACATGTAAGACCACGTCTGGGACTTTGGCATTGTACGAGTTTCTTACTATCTGCGTATTCTTTTTAATTCCGAACGGTTCAACGGGCAATGTTAAATGAAGACCAAATGTGAAATCGAATTAAAAGGCTCAGGTATGTACTTATACTAAATTATGAAAATAAGGTAAGTTAGTTGCTGAATTGATTGTATAAATGTTAAAGTTACAAATGTGAAAAATGTGAAAAATGTGAATGCATATGTGATTGTGTATATTCGGCCAAATGGGGTATATGTGATTTTAATAGTGAGATTTATATAAGTTCATGTGTATTTGTACAACTAGCCATATGGTATGTGTATGAAAGATTTAAATGATAACCTTGTATTTGATAACATGTATATTTGGCTTTGTTAACTTAGTGTTAATATATAATAGTTGATATATATATTTGCTTATGACTTACTAAGCTTAAATAGCTTACTCTGTGTGTGTTCTTGTTTACTTCTGTTTATAGATTTTGGATATACGTTACGAGCTCGGGGATTGTCAGCAAGACTATTCACACTATCGATAGTTTCCTTTGGTATTTTACTAAGTTGAAAATTTAATATATGGCATGTATAGCATAGTAAAAGGTGGAATAGGAATTAAGTACTTTGTATGTAATTAATAGCCATGCGAAGATGGCTTATCTTCTTTTGATTGATTTGGTTTCTATGTTTATGGTTGATAATGGTCATTGAAAAATAAGTTTATACTTATGCATATGTGATTATGGTATATGTTCATGATAGGTAAGTATGTGTTATGTTTTATTTTAAGTTAGATATATTGAACTTGGTTATGTGATTAATATATGTATATTGGTTATGATTTGTATGATGGATTGAATTAGATAAGAGGTGAGCCGAAACCGAATGTATACATATAGATATTTTGGTTGTGGTTAAGTGATATATAAATGTATATTTGCCGTGCATTGTGTGATGGTTTGATTTTTGTGAGTATGTATAATAGTATGATGTGATTTGATTTTTATTATATGTATATGTTCGAATGTGGAACTTAGGTATAAGGTTATGTTTAGTCAATAAGTCATTGATAATTGAGTTTGTTTTAATAAGGTTAAATATTTATGTATTTGGCCACGATGTGAAATTATGATGGATGATTACATGCAATGCAAATGAATTTAGTTTTGTAATTAGGTTATGAAATTTGTATTGGTAAATGGTAAATGTTAGATTTAATTTTGGTTTGTGAAGTAAAGGATATGTCTCATGATTAATTGGTTATATAATGTGATATGAAATTGACTAGGAAATTATGTATGTATTTATATAGATATTCAGCTATACTTGGTTAAAATATCTGATGGTTGTTAATAATTTACTATTATTATTATGTCTATAACATGTATTTATAAAATTTGGTTATAAAGTTCAATTATATTTGAGATTAGATGTATTAAAATGATGAGACGTATGTGGATTGGTTATGTTGCATATTAGAGTATATAAGTTGTTTTAAATAAGGTTTGATCATATTATTATATGAATATACCATAATTTGAATGATTTATATGCAATCACAGAATATGTTTAAATTAGTTAAGTAATGATTACGAAATGTAGATGTTTACTTTAATTTATTTATTTATTTATTTATTTATTTGACTCAAATGAATTGATCAACTATACATGATTTTGGTAATAAGCTAAAATGTAAGTTGATATGAAAAGAATATATGTCTGAATATGCCATGAGTATTAGAATTCGATTGTGATGGTAATGCTTGCATCGTTAATTATTTTGATGGTTTAGTATATGTCAGTAAAGTTGATTATTAAGTATGGAATAAGTGGAAATTTTTTAATACTGCTGATTTTTAATTTATAATTTTGTAATTGAATCTATTTGTGATTAGTTAAGTCTCTCAAGTTATAAAAGTAACATTATGATTAAGTGATTAAGAGTGTTCAATGATTGTGTTTTATCATGTTATGTCCGGTAATGCCTCGTAACCCTAATCTGGCGATGGATACGAGTTAGGGGTGTTACAGCTCCATAAATGTAGGGAAACCAAATTGCGTGCCGTTTGGCATTGCCGTCGAAGTAGAGTCATATCTTGCATCCATAATATGTTTCATGTTTCGATGCTTTAGAGGTATAGGTTGAACCTGTAACATGTAATTTCAATGGAGTCTATTTTTATTTGCATACATTTTTCGTATGAGGAATATCTAGTTGAGATACTAGCTCGGAAAGTGAATAAGTTGCAAAACAAGTGTATTCCGTTGGTGAAGGTGTTGTGGAGAAGTCACAATGTAGAAAAAGGCGACTAGGGAACCGAAGGAGATTATGTAATAGAAGTATCCAAACCTCTTTTCAAGTAAATTTTGGGGACAAAATTATTTAAGGATGGAAGAATTGTAAAGACTCTATTTTCAAATGGTTTTGATTTAGCCGACTTTTGGTTAGATTAGTGTTTTAGGGTGATCCAAGAGTTCGATTGAGATATTTTTGAGAATTAGAGTTGACATGAGAAATATAATATTAATTAGTGGTCGATTTGGATTTTTAAGAGGTTTAGTTGGGTAATTGAGCATTTTGGACTAAATCGTAAAATTTTCAAAATTTGAGAGGCAAAATCATAATTTTCCCAAAAAATTTTATAAAAAGAGGAGGTTTAAATTGTGATCTTCCCAAGGGCCCATTAGCAATTTGACCCTTGGTAATATTGTAGGTTGGACGGTTAGAAAAAAGAAGAAGAAAGAATGTATTCATTTTTCTTTAGTTTTTTAAACTCTCTCAAACCCTTTTTTCATCCTCTTTGGGATTTTCATTGGGGAGAAAGATTTTTGAAAAGTAACATAATTTATGGTATATATTTATATGAGAATTTAAGATTAAAAATATTATTTCTTACTTTTCTCTTTATTTTCCTTTATTTTTGCATGATTTTAGTTGTTGAAAAAAGTCATGGTTCTAAGTATTTTTATTCGATTACTGATTTTTCCATAAAGGTAAATGATTTTATAACTCTAACATGTATTCTTTTAATCTTGAAAATGATTTAAGTAGTTATTGACATTGATTTTTTGTTTTGACAATGTTTTTGGTTTGGGCAAAATAGTTCCTTGGGTTCTTTGATGTTTCTAGGATAGTTTGAAGTTAGGAATGAGATTATAAAGTTGAAAGAATGTTGAGTGTGGTGTTGAATTAATTTTGGTTAAGGTTTGTTCACGCATACCATTGATAGGCGCTTAAGGGAAAGTGTCGCTTGAGTGTATAGCGAGTCTCTTGGTATTTTTACATTTGATTTGAGTCTCCAAAGGTGATTATGAATTTAGATTAGAAGTTAGGTAGGTTTGGATAGGTTTCTTGAAGTTGGCATTTAGACCGAAAAGTGTCAATTTGATTGAATTGCATGGTTATTTTTAATTTAGGTGTTTTGATTGTATTATGCCACTATTCTAACATTACTTAAATTTTGGAAATTGATTTTGAAGCAATAGAAGTGGGTAAGAGCTTGAAATCAAAGGGCAAGAAGAAAGTGATTGAAGCATGAATGGAGTTGTTAGTTTGTGCTTACATTTTCATTTGGTTTTATGTTTATTTCTAATATGAGATTACCTTGTTAGTATACTATTATGTAGAGTTATGCCTATCATTTTCGAATTAAATAATGAGTGACGTCTTAAAGAGGAAGTGCTTTTTGTCCCAATGAACAATGGACATCACGACGAGAAAAGAGCCTTCGTCCCAAGGATGTGATGCCCTCTTGTCCCAATGACACGAATGCCACATCACGACATGGTGACGTGCACAGTAAGTTTTTCGGTTTTCTTCTCCTAGTTAAATTCTTATTAACCTAAGGTTGTTGTAGTCATATATGCTACGAATTTTAGCTTATAAATAGGCATTAATTACTCTAGGTTTTATTCAACAAAAATATTTAAATTGAGAGAATTCTATTTTTGTTTTGAAGGGTTTTTCTTTTGGGGCTTCGGGTTTTCCTTCCATTCTGTTCATCTTTTTCACTATCCTTTATTATAGTGAAATCTCCTCTTGCTCATGGTTTTTTATCATCATTTAAAGAGTTTTTCCACGTAAAATTTACGTGTTCGATCTTTTCGATTTTTCTTTATTTACTTGTTCGTTGCATTACACGAGTACTTTCCCAACATGCTATAATGTGATGTTATGAAAGATGAATAAAGTTATGGGCATATGTGTGTTGGTAATATGCATGAAGTTGATTACTTGATGTTGTAGTAATCTAGATGTTATCGATGAATTGATGATCTTATGTTGCTATTAATGTGGATGTTATTAATGTGAAATATTGAATAAGTTAAAAGCCCATTAAACGATTTTGGATAGCATTTGGGTATAGTTGGCATACCATAAGGTATATTTGAGCTCTTATGTATGAGTGTATTATGCACCTATGAGGTTCAATATTGTGGCTTTTTGTACAACCTTTATTATTTGGGGATTAATTGGAATCGTGTTATACACGCACAGGAGATTCGATAATATGCACCTACTATTGTGCTTATTGTGTACCTAAAAAACATTATTTTGTTGGGGAAATGTTGGATATCCATGTATTCAATTATGAGTCTAATTTTAGTTAGTGAGACTTTAATTATAAATTACAATGTGAAAATTATAAATATGATGTATTATTCTGTGACTTGGTCATTGTATATGAAGTCTTGAAACTATTGTTATATTTTACACTTTGTAGCAATATTATGTAAGATGATGTTTGAGCACGATAAGCTTTGATGCATGTTTGGTAATGGCTAGAGGTGTTTTGGGAAGATGGTTGTTGGTTTATGTGAATTTTTGCAATTAATATGATGTTGGGTTGAGGTATCGAAACCTTAAACCCAAGGTATAGGAACATAGGTATGAGGTATCAGAACATAGACAAGAGGTATCAGAATATAGGTATAAGGTACTAGAACATAGGTCTATATATCAAAACTTGGGCACTTGTAATTGCCAACTTGAATTTCTAGTTCAGGGTATCGATACACAAGGATTAGGTATTGGTAGTTGACTACTATTTTTTATATTTTGAGTTATGTATGTTGTTTTTAAGTTCGTTTTAATTTTAGTATTGGTTAATTACTAACGATTAAGTTCTAATACTTAGAATAAATTGTCAACATGAATAGTAATCATGATTTCAGTTGTTTCGACTTACTTAAGGTTAGTTTGGTAGTCAATGTGACTGCATCCAGTCATCTTTCAAGTCGAGTGTAAGGTGTTATAAATATTAAGAATTGTAAATAACTTTAATTATAAAAGTTATGAAGGGTTTAATTAAAAAATTGTAAATAACATTAATGTGAAAATATTTTTAAAAATTAACATTAAGTATTGAGATTAATTTTTGAAGGACAAAAATAAAAATTATTAAAAGCTTAATTATGAAATTTAAAAATTATAAATAAATTTAATATTAAAAACTAATCTCATTGATTAAAAAAGTGGATTAAAAAGTGACATAGACACTGATTAAAAAATATAATCCATAATACGTATTTTTTTTTAAAAAGTGTGGTTATTAAAAATACCAGAAAAAAATTTAATTATTGAGTTAGGAATTTTTTACTGTTATCATATGAACACAAATCATTATATATTATGATTAATTGTGGGTCGTAATTAATATTTTAAAATCATAATTGATGAGATATTAAATGACAAGAGTTGTCACATGTCAAAATTATAATTAATTCACCTAAGTACATTTATTTTATTTTTATTTTAAAATTATTAAAACAAATATTAAAAATAAATGTCAACATATATATATTATATTTAAGCATTTTACTTACCTTTAATCGAATCACCAATTCAGTTATAAATAAAAAAATATATCTTTTTTTAAATTATAATTAATGTATTTTTACTTTTCATACTTTTATACTATCTTTAAATAAATCAATTAAAAATAATAAATTAAAGAATCGAACACATGTTTAATAATATTAAAATACAAACTCATTATCATCTCATTTATATTTATTATTAAATAATTATATATTTTTTTTTACTCGCATTCTAAATATAACTAGTAAATATAAAGAAAGTAGAAATTCAATATTGTCGAGCCATGAACTAACTAATTATGATCGAATAAAATCAATTTAGACACTGATTGGATGTCTATTCCATTTTAAAATCAAATTAATCCTAATTGGTTAACATTCAGACTCTAAAGTCCAAACGTGGACCTCATTAATTTGATTTCTATACTAGGCATTAGGCCCATTTTCTCTATATTTGGGTTTCAATCCAACTAGATTGGACCAACTTTTATAATATATCTACAATATATACAAAAAGTAAAATAGAAGCTGTGATAATTATACATTTAAAAATAATTATAATTTAATAGAATTTATTATAATTATTACAAAATTTAAAATATTATAATTTAATTTACAATTATTAATTAAAAAATATTGTGTTAATTTTAAAATAGAATTAGTGCTTAGATAGAACTAAAGCATAAAATATAGGAAGAATTATGATAATTATAATTATAATTATTAGTTAAAAATTTTGATGTAAAAAAAAATTGTGTTAATTTTATTTTAAAATATTTTTATTAAATTTATTGATGTAAAATAAAATTTTAAGCATATTAATTTATATATAATGTTAATTATATTAATGTTATATAAAAAATTATTAAGTAAGGCATATGAAGAATCCAATAATATATATCGACAGGACTCACTCACCTTCCTTATTGGTCTACACATCTTTTCTCTTCTAAACATCCATCCTACAAGAATTTGAATGATGAAGGAAGCATTTAAGCCCTGTTTTCTTCATCTCTTCCGTACAACATTGATTCTCACCGTCCAAACTAATTTCATTCACTGCTGTAACTTAATTTTATATCACTTCTTTTTATTTTATAAATAGTTGCTTCAAGAAATCTTTTTATGGAAAAGTAAAGCATATGTATGTTTATTGTTGTTTATTTCCATAGATTGTTCAAAAGTTGTTATAATTATTCTATGGGTTCCAAAATATGAAAAAATTGTAGGGGTGGGCGTACAGAAAATCCATTACTTATTAGAAAACCTAGAAACTAGAGAAAAAATGAAAACAATTATCGCTAAGGAAACTAATTGAATAAAACAGACATCACATCATCTAGTATCTCTTATAAATTATTTAGGGTAAACTATTAAAATAGTTAATTTTGTTTGTTTTAGGTTATATTTTAGTCATTTATGTTTGAAATGTTATATTTTAGTTATTTACGTTATCGTGTTATAACATTTTAGTCACTAAACTGTTAATTGACGTTAACGGTATAACGATAAGCTGACGTGGCACGTTAAATCATCATTTCAAACAAAAATTTTAGGTTAAATTCTATAATTGATCCCTATTTTTTTCATTTTGAGCAAATTTTTTTTCTTTTATGTTCTTTTAACTTTATTTTTTTTCTCTCTTTATTTTCCGTTCTCTTTTGCTTCTCCTTCTATTTTCCTCCTTTCTGTTTACTTTTAACGTAGTTTTTGTATATTTTACATTTGTTAAAACTAGTCCACAATCTTGCCTCACTCGAAAAAATTAAATTATTCAAAAAAAATAAAAGTATAGGGAGTAGTTTTAACAAATGAAAAATATAGAAAAACTACATTAAAATGAATATAGAAGGGAGGAAAATAGAGGGAGAAGTAAAAGAGAATAAAAAAAAGTTAAAAGAACATAAAAGAAAAAAATTAAATTGCTTAAAACGAAAATAAAATATGGGGACCGATTATATAAATTAACCTAAAATTTTTGTTTGAAATGATAATTTAACGTGCCACGTCAACCTACTGTTACACTGTTAATGACAATTAATGGCTCAGTGACTAAAATGTTACAACACGATAATGTAAGTGACTAAAATGTAACATTTCAAACATAAGTGACCAAAATATAACCTGAGATAAACAAAAGTGACTATTTTGTTAATTTACCTAACTATTTAATGTCATTTCAACATATTTTTCCATGTCATTGACTAACTTTTTTAACATGATCACTGGACTGGCCCTAAATCCTGAACCTTGAAATCTTGGATCATAAACCTTAGACCCAGTCCTGGACCATGGACCATGGAGGGTAAAAAAATTACCAAAAAGATGTGTAAATGACATGAAAAAAGATGTTGAAATGGCATTGAATAATTGGTAAGGGATATAGAATGATGTTTTAATGACATGTAAAAATGTTTTTTCATGACTATATTTTTGGATAGGGACCATGATTGATGTGGTAAGAAGGGGTTATCTAATAATTTTTCATATGTTGAATATGTTAAAAATACTTTTTATTATTATTTGAAAATTTTCTATTATAATATTTGAATTGCTTAAAAATGAAATATTTAAAAGTTAATTAAATATTAAACTTATAAAATCACATGCAATACATATAATATTAGAAGCTAGTATATATAAAAGAGCGAGTATGAAAAAACTTTTGAACTAATGAGAATATTTTTATTGTTAATTATACTACTAAATGGACATTAGAATAAATAATTTAATAATAAAAATAAAATTAATTGATATGATTATATATTAATGTGAAATTAATTAATTTGGTGATATCTTTTAAATTTTCTACTTAAAAGAACAACATAATATATTATTATTTAATAAAATTATAAATTATAAATAGATAAAAATAAAAGTTTTTTAGTTAAATAAATATGATTTTTAAATATAAATAGGATCTTATTTTAAATATGATAATAATTAATAATGTTAAAATTAATTTTTTATTATTAATTAAAATTAAATATGTGAGATTAACATTATATATATATTCTTAATTTATATGTCAAAACTCAAAAAAATATTAATTTTTTAAATAAATATTAATTGCATTTAATCAAATCGATTAAGCATAAATCTTGACTCATATCTATTTGATAACTTAAATAAAGAAAATCAATCAATTAAGAATTAGTATTTTGTACCATCTATGTTTATCATATTTGAATGACAAGTTATTTTATCTAATTAATTAATTAATATTTTACTATTGGTAGAATGGTAGTTTCCTAGTTTTTATTTTCATTACTTTTTTTTAATACAAATACTTATAACTATCGATAGTCCCCCCAACCCTTAAATAGAAGTATAAATATGTTTCAACGCACTCGAACCCACAGCATAGGCAACAAAGTCGATACCAACCGAAGTAGGACTCAATCAATTATTTTCATTACTTTTAAAATATTATTTTATTATACTCAATTATGTTTCAAAAGTAATAGACATAAAGTAGATCATTTCTCATTTAATTAGTAGGTATATATTTTTTAAATTATAAAAACATATTATTTAATAAATTTTAAAAAATAAACACGAAAACTCACGTGCAACACGCGTGACATGGGAGCTAGTAATATATAAAAGCATGAGTTTGAAAAAACTTTTGAACTGATGAGAATACTATTTATTATTCATCATACTAGTAAATTTAAATTTAAAAATAATTAAAAATATTTAATTTCTAATTATTAGTTAACAAATTAAAATAAAATAGAAGTGGTGATAATTATACATTTAAAAATAATTATAATTGTAGGACCCAATTTATGCCCAGGCCCAATTAAATATTTTAAACCGAAACAAAACACTAAAAATCCAATAATAAATAATAGTCCAATAAACAGTTTTTTTTAATAATAGCCCAAACCCGAAGCCCAAGTTTTAGCCCAATACATTACGAGGCCCAAAAGACCCAAAGCAGGCTAGGGTTCCAGAAATCCTAGAACCTTCTGGCTCCTCTTCCACGAGCAACTCTCACACGCCACAACAGCCACGTCACTCGGGCCACCCCACGCCCAACAATTTCACCTGCAAAGAGAAGCGAAAACAGAAAGCAAAAGATTGACAGCAAATAATTGTATTTTGTTTTATCATTTTATTTTATTTTTTGGATTTTGGCTATAAAATCCGAAAGAAAAATCATTGTACGGTCCTCTACATTTTTTCCACAATACGAATACAGAGAATAGAAAAAAAAAAAAAAAACTCAGCAAGGTTCTTTTATTTTTTCTTTTCCTTACATTTTTTCTTCTTCGTGAAACTGTCATTGCATATATATAAATATTTTTATATTTTTAAACTATATACATATCAGCATTAAACTATAAAAGAATATACAAAAAAAAAAAGAGGAAAAACATACTTTCTGGAGTTCCAGCCACCGTGTATGGTGGTCGGCAGCGGTGATCCATGGTGGCGATTGGCCAACCCCTGACTGGACTCCTTGATCGGAAATCGCCGAAGGAGGGAAAAGGAAGAGAGCCTCTTCCGTTTTTTTTTTTTTAAAGAGAAATGAAGAATTTTTTTTTTTTTTTGTATTTATAAGTAAATAAAATGGCGCCGTTTAGGACTGGCTTCAATAGCCCCAAAACGACGTCGTTTTCCCCCTCAAATTCGCGCGTTGACCCTACCCGGGGAGGATCCGCTTTTTTTTTAAAATTGGTATATTTATCGCTTTGGTTCTTCTGCTTTTTTTATTACTTTGCAATTAAGTCATTTTGTTATTTTAATTTTGACCTGAAATTTTGTTTTGTTGTCAATTGGGTCCTTATTGGAACGGCACCGTTTTGGGGAAAAGGAAAAATTGCCCAGCTAGTCCCCTGCTCTTGGCCCGCGTTTCAATTAGGTCCTTATTTTTATTTTTATTTCTAATTTGCCTCGATTCTTTCTTTTTCTTTTTAAATCTAGCCACTTAATTTTATTTTAATCACAATTTAGTCCTCTTTTGATTTTACTTCTCAATTTATTGCAATTTTAGTCCCCTAATTTTTATCTTGATTTCAGTATAGTCCATTAATTAATTAATTTAATTATTTGTTTATTGATTTTTCTTATTATGTTCCTTTTTAAATTAATATTATATATTATATATTTTAAATTGTTCTAGATATTATTTATTTCTCTTTATGAGTTATTTATTTCCATTAATTATTTTTTAATATTATTTATTATTATTATCATTATTGTTATTATTACTAGTATTATTATTAATAATCAATTTTAATGTTTTACCATTATTTTCGCTATTATTATTATTATTTTTGATATTATTACTATTACTATTATTTGTTTATTTTACTACTATTATTATTATTATTATTATTTAAACTACTATTATTGTTATTCTTATGATTATTATTACTTTTATATATTTATTGTTACTATTATTATTTGTTTTTAACATATTATTATTATTATTATTATAATTATATTTTTGTTACTATTATTATTATTTTTTTATTTTTTTATTATGGTATATAATGTTTATTTGTTTATTGATTTATTATTAGCTTTTGTTTTTGTTTTTATCCTTTTACCCAATATTTTATATAGATTATTTGTTTTAGTTTTATTTATTTATTTTTGCTTTTATTATTGTAATTTATATCTTTTTCCCTCATTTTTACTCTATTATGTAAGTGCATTATAATTCATCTTCCATTTTATTACAACCATATCACATTTTTATTCGATGCATATCAATTTTCGTTTTGAAATAAACAAACATTTCGCGTTCTAAAGATTCGAAAGAAATCGTACCCTAACTTACTGGGTTTCAATTTTTCTCATCGAATCTAAAGAATCAATTATTCTCTTAAATCAAAGCATATGATTTAAATAAAAACTTATTCTTGAGAATTCGAAAACGTTGCGTCCTAACTCACTGGATGTGACATTTCATTATTTCGGGATAAAGATTTCTAAAAAAATAATAAAGGCAATGTTCTGAAATTGGTATTTTGAGAAATTGTGGCCTAACTTACTAGGTTCTGATTTTTCATTTGACCTAAATAAACGAATACCCTTCTTAAATTTAAATACATGAGTTTTAAAAAAGTCAAAAGATAAGCTCAGTTTCGGGAATTTGAAATGTCGTACCCTAACTCATTGGGCGTGACATTTTACTTCTTCGAAATAAGAAGGTCTTAGCATTCATTTTAATTTATTCAAGTTTTCTTTTACATAAATAGGATCGTATTTTAAAATCTCTTCAAATTTTTGACATTAGGACATTAATTAATCAATTAGGTACCAATTTTGGGCTTTACGAAGGTGCTAATCCTTCCTCGTACGTAACCGACTCCCGAACCTGTTTTCTCGAATTTTGTGGACCAAAGTCATCATTTTAATAAATCAAAATATTTTAACGATCAATCTCAAGGTGACCTGAGCACACCTCAAAAAGGATTGGTGGCGACTCCATATTTCATTTTAAAGTCGACCCCGACTTCCAAACTAAAAAAATGATTTCGACAATAATTTAAACTATAATTATTAGTTAAAAAAGTTGTGCTAAATTTAAAATAGAGTAATTACTTGAGTAAAACTCTAAGTATAAAATATAGGGAAAATTGTGATAATTATAATTTACAATTATTAGTTAAAAAATTGACTTAAAAAAAATATTGTGTTGATATTATTTTTTTTAAAATTATGCTAATTTTATTTATGTAAAATAGAGTTATTACTTGAATAGAATTCTAAGCATATTAATTATTACTTAATTAATATTAGACTTACTTGTGTTAATTAGTTATTATTTCAAATAATATTACTTTGCATAATTAACATAAAGTAAAACTATATTGTATATTAATTATTATTCGAAATTTTTTCTATTATAATATATGAATTGACAAATTAATATATTTTAATTATATTCAATAATATAAAAAAGAAACATTATTTTACGCTAATTACTACAATTAAAAATATAATATTTTAAAAATAATTAAATATTAAACACGTAAAATCACATACAACACATGTAACATTAGAAGCTAATGATAACAGTAAGAATAAATCTATAGAGGTACTTAAATTATCCCATTTCTTTTCTTTTCTTTTTTCAAATGAAAGTTCATTCATTAAAATGTTAGATACAAATGGGTCGAAATTCGAAGACACAATAAGAAAGACGATGTCATAGACCCAAAACACACACCAAAAAACCCTAACAACCCTACTACAGCCATATTGATAACTCTCATATTTGAAGTTATTTTAGTATAGTTTTTATAGAATTTTAGAAGATAATTTTAGCATTTTGGTTAGTTTTTATTATATTTTATAGTTTTTTGGAATAATTATATTTTATTTGATTTTTATCATTTTTAGAGTTAGTTTGGATTTAATTTTTATTTTTCTCTTTATATTGTAGGTATAGGATGAAGAATGGAAGATTTGTAGCATAAAGTAAAAAGTAGTGCAATAGAGCACAATCATCAATTTAGAAATTCTGATAGCAAGCAGTCTACTTCACTGCAATTTCTATACCTGGTGGAGCAACGCGATCAAAACTCTAAAAATAAGGAATGAGACTATTTAAGGGGGAAAAAAAAGGGAGGAAAAGAGTATAAAATCAATTTGGAGACTAAGGAACAACTCTCTCACACCAAGGGAAACTTCAAGCTTACAAATAAAAAAAAAAAAAAGAAGAAGAAAAGGAGATTCAAGGCGCCCAACATAAATTCTTTAGCTATTCTTCAACAAAAATTGAGCTTCTCATCAATAGAATTGATGAAAGCTTTCATGAGTTCCTTCCAGTAAGTATAATTTCCTCAATCCAACATTGGGGGGCAAGTGGTTGATAATCCTTCCATAACTTGTAATTAGCAACACAAGGAATCTCCACTAAATGGGAAGCTTTGATACCAATTGTTGACTTGAACTAGTTGCTAAGTTGCAATAAATAAAGTATGAGCAGAAATGACTTCGAAAGTGGGCACTTCCGCAATAACTGTGATAACCACAATGAAAACAAAGGACAACAAAGTTTTTTAAGTAGTTCGATTTCTCTACATTTGTGGAGCCTAACTTAGTGAGATGAATCCATTATCTTTGAAACAAATACAACCAATGATCCTAGTTCTAGCACACCCCAATGAAGAATCCTCACTTTTGTACTTGAAAGACTAAATCATTCACCACTAAATTCTCCCTTAAGAGCTGTGAAAAATATAATGTCGGTAATGACAAATATTTCGCAAAGAAAATAAAAATAAAGAACACACAGATTTTACGTGGAAACCCTTTCGGGAAAAAACCACGGGCAGGGGAGAAGAAAATTCACTATGTCCTAATTCGAATCATTACAAGAGGAATAGACTATGTCTATTTATAGGCTTGTAAAACCATATTCTAATAGAAGTGTAATAAGATTGAAACACCTTATTCTAATCAATATCAAATAGATGGAGTTTAATAAGGTTAAAAAAACATTATTTAAAATAAAATAAAAGAAGTGTAGTTCTATAGGGATTTTTCATGAGTACTAATTTTGCTCACAACCATATCACCACGAGCAATAATATCACGAACAAAATGATACCGAACATCAATGTGTTTTGTTCTCTCATGAAACATTTGATCTTTTGTAAGGAAGATGGCACTGATCATTGTCACAAAATATCATCTTTGATTTGAAGGTCTTCATTGAGCTCACTAAAGAGTCCCTTCAACCAAATAACTTCTTTACAAGCCTCGATGTCGCCATGTACTCAAATTTCTTGATGGTAGGCAAAGCGACTGTAGTTTGCAAAGTAGCTTTCCAACTGATTGCACAACCTCCGATTGTAAAGACATAACCAGTGAGAGATCTTTTTCTATCAAGGTCTTCAGTAAAATTAGTATCAACATACCCAATGACTCAATCTCTAGTTCTTCCAAATTGTAAGCAAGCATCAGTAGTACCTCGTAAGTATCTTAAAATCCACTGAACTATATTCCATTGTTCTTTACCGAGATTCGCCATGTATCTGCTAACTGCACTGACTGCATATAATAAATCTGGACGTGAACAAACCATAGCATATATGAGATATCCCACTGTACTAGAGTATGGAACATGTGACATGTACTCAATCTCATCATCTGATTGTGGAGACAAAGCCGATGAAAGTCTGAAATGGGTTGCTAAAGGAGTACTAACAGGCTTAGCACTCTGCATATTGAACCTGCAAAGAACTTTCTCAATGTACCCCTTCTGACTGGGTACAATTTACTTGCTTTTCTATCTTTGAGAATCTCCATACCAAGTATCTTTTTTGCTGGTCCCAAATCTTTCATCTTAAATTCTTCACTTAGTTGGACTTTGACCTTTCTTATCTCTCCTTTATCTTTTGCTGCTATCAACATGTCATCAACATAAAGAAGTAGATACACAAAAGAACCATCATTATTTTTCTTAAAATAAATACAACTGTCAAAACTACTTCTTTTAAAATCATGAGAAGTCATAAATGAATCAAACCTCTTGTACCACTGTCTTGGTGACTGTTTCAAACCGTAAAGGGACTTTTTCAGCAAGCAAACATAGTCTTCTTTTTCTAAGACTGTAAAACCCTCTAGTTGTTGCATGTAAATATCTTCCTCAAGTTCTCCATGTAAAGATGCAGTTTTTACGTCTAACTGCTTAAACTCCAAATCATGCATGGCCACAATACCAAGCAAAGCTCGAATCGAACTATGCTTCACAACTAGGGAGAACACATCTGTGAAGTCCACTCCTGAAATTTGACTGTAACCCTTTGCAACAAGTTTTGCTTTATATCTGGGTTCTTCAACTCCTAGAGTCCCTTCTTTCTTTTTAAACATCCATTTACAGCGAACAACCTTTTTACCTTTAGGAAGTTTCACAAGATCCCATGTTCTGTTTTTGTATAGTGATTTCATCTCCTCTTGCATAGCAAACATCCACTTTTCTGAGTCTTCACAGCTAACCGCTTCAGAATAATTAAACGGCTCTTGTTTTGCATCTATATCTTTGGCCACATTTAAAGCATAAACAACTAGATCAGCCTCGACGTACTTCTTTGGAGGTTTAATTTCTCTTCTAAATCTGTTTTTGGCGATAGAGTATTGTGGTGAAGAAGTAACTCTATTCTCAATTTTTGTACTGGCTTGAGGAGTCGACTCTGTATTAATCTAATGCTCCACCTGCTTTTAATTTTCTTTATTGGAAGAGTCTTTAAGAGATAAGTTAGGTAGCATAGCAGTTTCATCAAAAACAATATTTTTGCTAATCATAACTTTTCTATTTACAGGACACCATAACTTATACCCTTTTACACCAACTTTATAACCAAGAAAAACACATTTAATGAATCTCAGTTCCAATTTTCCATTATCAATATGAGCATATGCAGGACACCCAAAGATCTTTAAATCTGAATAATTAGCAGGATTACCAAACCATACCTCTTGTGGAGTTTTTTTCTCAATGGAAATGGATGGAGATCAGTTGATCAAAAACATGCAAAGAGAGAAATTTGTTTCAAATTTCAAAACGACTTTGGTAAGTTGGCATTTGACAACATACATCGAACCTTCTCCATGATCATTCTGTTCATTCATTCTGCAACACCGTTTTGCTGTGCAGTATGACAAACTGTCAAGTGTCTCACGATCCCTTCTGACTTGCGCAGTTTATTGAACTCATCAGAACAAAACTCTAAGCCATTGTCTGTGCGGAGGTATTTTATTTGTTTTCCCGTCTGTTTTTCAATCATAGTTTTCCAAGACTTAAATGCGGAAAACACATCGCTTTTCTGCTTCAGAAGAAATGCCCAAACTTTTCTAGAAAAATCATCAATAAAAGTTAGCATATAATTAGCTCCACCTCTCGAAGGCACTCTTGATGGCCCCCACAGATCATAATGAATATACTCCAACATTCCCTTCGTGTTATGGATTCCTCTGGTGAATCGAACTCTCTTTTGCTTCCCAAAAACGCAGTGCTCACAGAACTTCAGTTTGCAAATTCCTTGCCCATCAAAAAGTCCTCTTTTGCTCAATTCTGTCATGTCATTCTCACTCATATGCCCTAGGCGCATATGCCAAAGTTTAGTAATATCATCATCTAACAAAGAAGAGGAAGCAACAGCTACAGTAGAACCCTACAAAACATATAACTTGGCAGTCTTTCTCTGCCCTTTCATCACAACGAGGGAACCTTTGGAATCTTCAAAATACTACTTTTAGCTGTGTATTTGTACCCTTTTGAATCAAGAGTACTTAACAAAATTAAATTTCTCTTCAATTTTGGAACATGTCGTACGTAACTAAGTATTCTGACAACTCCATCAAACATCTTAACTTTAATTGTTCCAACACCTGCGATTTTACACGAAGCATTATTTCCCATCAAAACAACACCTTCAGACACTGTTTCGTAATTTGTAAATCAATCCCGATTGGGACACATGTGGAAGGTGCAACCCGAATCAAGTATCCACTCCTCGCTCACTTTAGAATTATTGATAGAAGTGACTAGGAGTTCACCATCGCTGTAGTCTTCTACAACATCAACTTCACCAGAATTTTCTGGTTGTTTTCCCTTTTGATTCGCAGCCTCCCTTTTAATCCTGTTCTTGTAGAAGTTACAAGGTTTACCTCTGTTTGAAGACTTCGATCTACCCTTAGATTTACCGCGAGGATTCTGATCCTGTGTCCTTCCACGATCATCATCAGCATTCATATCTTGTCTCTCACGAACAATGAGACCCTCTCCCTGAGAGTCAGTTTTAACCACAAGATGCTTCATCTTATCATACGAGGTCAAAGAATCATAAACCTCATCAACTGTGAGAGACTCGCAGCTATATAAAATCATGTCTCTAAAGGTTGAATAAGATGGGGGTAACGAACAAAGTAGAACCAACCCTAGATCTTCCTTATCATACTGAACCTCCATGGCCTCCAAGTTTGAGAGAATTTCTTTAAACATTGTTAAGTGTTCGTACACAGACGCACCTTCCTCCAAACGATGAGCATAAAGATGTTGCTTCATATGCAACTTGCTAGTTAGAGTTTTTGACATACATATTTGTTCTAGCCTCTTCCATAATGCAGCGGCAGTCTTCTCCTTCATCACATCCTACAAAATTTCGTTAGACAAATGCAGATGTAACTCTGTTAACGCCTTTCAATCCTTGCGCTTCTTCTCTTCCTCTGTCAATGTCGAAAGCATCTTATCTACCCCTAGTAGGGCTTCCTCTAAATCCATCTGTGCAAGAACTGTCTGCATCTTTATCTGCCACAACGCGAATCTGGTGTTGCGATCCAACAGCGAAATTTCATACTTCAAAGACGCCATTACCGTGATCGAGATGAAAAACCTGAAAGCTCTGATACCAATTTGTGAAAAATATAACGTTGGTAATGACAAATATTTCGCAAAGAAAATAAAAATAAAAATAAAGAATACACAGATTTTACGTGGAAACCCTTTCGGGAAAAAACCACGGGCAGAGGAGAATAAAATTTACTATGTCGAATTCGAATCATTACAAGAGGAATAGACTATGTCTATTTATAGGCTTGTAAAACACCTTATTCTAATCAATATCAAATAGATGGAGTTTAATAAGGTTTAAAAAACCTTATTTAAAATAAAATAAAAGAAGTGTAGTTCTATAGGGATTCTTTTTATTTTGTTTTACCATTGTATTTTATTTAAATAAGGATTCGGGTCACTTAATTCTAACAAGAACTTAGCTTGTAAAATCAAAAATAGGTTTTACAATTCAAATGCACTTTCACAAGTAACGTTCCTCATTAGTCAGATTAGTGCTCTAAAATATACGTACATCAACCTATACAAGTCTCTTGATTATATAAAGGTATTTTAGAGTCGCTAACATAATGATGATCAATCACAATCCCTTCCAAATAATAGCTAAAATAACTAAATACAATATAATGTGAATGGCCAAAGTAAAATAGATTGTTGGCAGATAAGTTTTGTACTTTCAATCAAATCAAACTTTCTTAATCCAAAGAATTTGATATGCTCAATCTAATCCGATTCTCAAAATATGTTTCTCCAAGTGAATTGATCTTTATTGATGGGCTTGAATATTCCATGATATCATCATAACCCAATTATTTGGTACACTAAATTGTCAATCTTCCAAATATGACAAGTTGTTTTGTCGTAGTGGTGAAGGAAGTTGACACTTCTCTTGACACATTGCAATAATTTCAAATATGTCAACAAAGAATTTAGTCCATCTACTTTTCAAATTAAAAAAAATCAACTGCAACTGTTACCTCTATTAAAATACTTTTGTTAAATTCACCTGTGAGACATTTTAAAATAAAAAAAATTCAGTTGGTAGTGATGTAAAAAAGTGTAGAAAATGTTGAGGTGGATTTTTTTTCTTAAAATCCCTCATTTGAATTTGTTATGATAAAATATATATTTTTGTTGGAATAGTGCTCTTAAGAAAAAATGACACCAATGTTGTAATTGAAATAAATAACAATATTAACTGTTTAGACTAACTAATAACATTATAAAAATAGAGAACCAAATTATGTCAAAAATTAAAGTATATAGCTTAAATCCAAATTTTAACATAGTATAGAGATTAAAACTGAAATTTAACCATATAAAAGAAAAGTAAGACAAATTCAAAAAAATGTGTTGACTTATAAAATTATCAGGGCATTTAAATTGTATATAACTGCATTACATTTTAATCGAGAAGTTGTTGTCTAAATATTAAATCAAGTAAAATTAAAATTTAACATTTTCTTATATGGTGAAGAAAAAAAACCATACACTTTCAAAATTAAAAGAGTACACGTGTCGCATGGCAAAGGTCACGGACACTCTTTTTATATATAGATAAAAAAAAATCACACAGTAATTAATGCTTTATAGCACCAATATCATATAATTTTTGCAGTAAACCCACCTCACATGCGTGTTGAAGGAAGCTAACATGTAATCTTTTCCCCCCTTGCTAGGAGAAAGAAATAAATTGAATAATCCAAAAATAATTGTCTTTAATTAGTGAATGATGAAAGACAAAGCATAAAGTTGACTGATATTGGCGGTCAAAGCTGGAGAGCATTGAATGCCATCTGGTCCTGATAATAAAAAAGCCCATCTAATCTCATCCGTTTCGCTGGCGCCACCCACATCACCCTGTCCATTAATATTTGCAATGGGCCGCCACCCCGCTCTTAGCTACATCATGTGATCTTATGTGCGCGTGTGTTTTTTTTAATCTTTTCTTTTTTATTCATATCTCTACTTATAATATAATCTATATAACCATTTTTATAAGTCAATAAATAATATTTTAGAATATTAGTGTTCTGACCATTTTATGAAATAAAAAACCAACTCTTTGAAAAAAAAAATCGTAATATTAATAAATGAGTTGACACTAACTTAATTGATAAAAATACAAAAAAAAAATCAATAAAACCTTAAGAAAAAAAAAAAAAGCACAAATGTTAATTTGGTAATAGTGATATGTGGTTTTTATAAAATTGAGCATTGCTTTAGTCTTGGATCTGGTGAAATTTCATCAGTGTGTGGATGAAAGATGATAAAGAAATATTATACTAACGATGTGCTTAACCCAACTCTCTTACCTTTCGGCATATGACAAGCTTGATTGCTCTTAACCTGATAAAAAAAATGGTTATTACGTAGCATGAAATCAACTTTGAAAACTAATATATTCCGTGGTTGAACTCTTTCAATTGGCTTCAACTCTCATCAAAAAATGGTTGGGTCAAATAAATAAATAAATCCCAAAGCTTCCCTGCATTGCTCATGCTGTCCCCTCCACAGGGCACCTATTTTGTATTCTACCTTTGAACATCAAAACCTCTGAAACAATATCTAGCAAATCCCGATATGTATGTCTTAATTTTAATATTAACCCCAACACATGATTAAGGATTTGTGCTTAGATACGGCCTCATCCTGGATCTGCAGTAACAGCTTCTTTAACCATGAATAAAAACAAAACAGGCAACTGCTGTCACTCTGTTTCAACTATTTATATTTCAGTTTGACTTATTCCGCCATGTTTAATTAGAATCCAAAATTTATTCATGCAATTCTCTTTTAAATCATTGTCTACAATATGTTAACTCCTTCCTTAAATCCACATACTTAAAAAACAACCAAAGAATTTAATTCAAAGATTCACATTTTGCTCTTTGCCTTCTACCTTCTTTCTAACGTGGCGGTACAATATGCAATAAAAAATTGTACGAGCTGTTTTTAAACTGTGTGGGACAGCTGAGAAAGTTACTGTTATAGGATATGTCGGGCTCTTAATAAAATTATTAAGCATCATGGCAAGCGTTTTAAAATTGTTAAAAATATTAAAGTCTCTTTTTCAGATTCGATGAATTCTATGGTGACATTAATAAATTCTTAGATTGATACCGAACCTAATAAAATTGTGACGGTTTTAGATAGTAAGCATCCGAGTACTGGAACTGCTTCCAAGCAGTAGAATTGGAATGATAGCCTAGTTGTTTTTTTTAATAATGTTATTGCAATGTCTTATTCATTCAAAAAAAATAAAATGTAAGAGCTTTTCTTCTTCATCTTCCATGGAAACTAAACCTCAAATTCCGGGTGAATATTTCCTACATTTGCATTTATTATACAAGTAGTATTAAAAGAGTGTAATGACCCATTTTTGTCCGGGTTGGAATAAACCAGAAAAAAAAAATAAAACAAAATAATAAAATAATAAATGTCCATTTTTATGTCCATTTACAAAACCATTCACAGGCCCAAATATTACCAGAAGCCCAAAGCAAACTAACCTAAGACCCAATCCTAAACAGATTACCCACCATACTCAAACCAAACCCGATCAGCCCAATTTTAAAGCTGAACCAGTGGCCCACTTACACCCCAGTCCGAGACCCAAAATTAAACAGACCCAACTTAGCAGACCTAACCTACCCAGACCCAACCAAGCCCAAAACCAAAACGGCCCAGTGACTAAACATAATGTCAGCAACCTAGAGTTTTTTGAAACCCTCGCGCCGCAAGCAGCCCCGACACCAAGCCATCAGTCGCGCCGCAATCCACGCGAACCTCATCTCCGTCACGAGATCTTCGTCACTCTACCTGCAAAAAACGAAAGAATAACAGCAGCAGATCGCAGCAAACATGGCAAACATTTTATTTATTTATTTCGAAAGGCTATAAAAGCCTGTGAAAAACCTGTAAACAGGAGGAATACTCAAATACACAGATAAATATAAAAAAAAGACATCAAAACAGAATACAGAGTTTTTTAACCGAGGTGATTTTTTTAGTGTTATTTTATTTTTATTTTTTTAATCTACGTTTTTCTTTTACACATAAATACTGTTAAAAAAAGAAAACAAGTAAAAAGGGTGAAGATTTTACAGCGTGCCGTGGCGGCGCAGTAAGTGTGCGGTGGCTGAAAGGTCGATTTAGGGGAACCTGACGAGGGCTTTGAGAGCATTTGCAGAAATTTTTTTTTAAGCAATGTTAAAATGTTTTTTTTTTACTGAATTTTGCCTTATATAAGCCAAAGAAACGACGCCGTTTTGGTGTGGTCAGTTAATGACCAAAACGATGCCTTTTTAAGGCTAGATCCGCGCGTTGACCCGAAAACCCGGGGAGGATCAGCGCGTTTTTGTTAAAAGGGCTAATTTCCTTTTCGGTCCTTCCATAATTTTATTAATTTTAATCTAGTCCAATTTGCATTTTTTTTATTAAATTAGCCTTAAAATCTGTTTTTGTCTTAATTTCGTCCCTCGGTCTGCATTAACGGCCAAAATTATTACGATGCCGTTTTAAAATTTGGCATAATTACCATTTTAACCCCTGTGATTTAATGCGCGTTTTAATTTAATTCTTTTATATGTGTTTTAATTGTTATTTAACCCCTGTTTCTTTGTTTTAATTTTTGTTTATCCTTTTATTTTATTGTTTTAATATTTTATTAAATTATTTTGCTATATTAAATAGTCCATATTATTTTCTTTATTATTTATATATTAATACATTAATAGTATAAATTTATATATATATTTTTATGTAATATCTTTATATATTAAACTATTATTATTTATTACTTTATTTAGCTTGAAATTTTTAATATTATATGTTTTTAAATTTTTTATATTATATATTATTTTTAAAATTTTGTTTTGTATAAAGTTTATTATATAACATAATCTATTTCATTTACATTATTTATTACATATATAATTTTTATGATTAGTATATTATGTATATATATGTTTTTATTCAAACTTATTATATATATTATTCACTAATTATTTTTATTATGTATAATCCTTATATATTATTATTATTATTATTATTAATTATTTTATATTATTTTATTATATATTATGATTTTTATTAATTATTATATTATATATTTTTTAAGAAAAAAACATATTTTATATATTATATAGTATTATATCTTATATTATTTTATAAAATTTTATTCTATCTAAAATTACATAGTATATTATTCATTCTTAAAAATGTAATTTTATAAATATAAATTATTTATTTATTTTAAAATATATTTTATTTATTTTCTCAATACATATATATACATATATTTTTCTGTATTTATTTATTACTCGGTATAGGTTATTGTATGAAAATTTTTAACCTGCATGAAATGCGTTCATATTTATTTTATTGTTTATTGTATTTGTTTATACTTCATCATGTATTTACAATTGCTATAGTATAGGAATTATTATTTGTCATATTTTGTATTATTATTATTATCTATATTAAATGTTAGTATATTATAATTGCTTTTGATAATGTGTTAATATAATATTTTCATAAGATCATCATTTTAAAATAAAATACATTTTATAAAATTACTATATTTTACCTAAATGTTTTAAAATAAGGCAATGTTTAATATTTAGAAATTCAGGAAATAGTGCCCTAACGTGCTGGGTTTCGATTTTTCGTTTGACTAAATGATTAAATACCTTTTTAATAAATTTCATAAATTACGAGATGATTTTAGTTACGAGGGTTTAAAAATATCGTGTCCCAACGTGCTGGATGTGATGTTTGTATTCTTTCGGAACAAAGAAATCTCAAGTTTTAAATCAAATTGTTCAGTTTTTTTAGTCATATTTTAAATGTTTATTAAATTTCAAACATTTGGACATGATTCTATCGATTAGGTACCAATTTTTGGGCGTTATGAGGGTGCTAACCCTTCCTCATACGTAATAGACTCCCGAACCCGTTTTCTTGTTTTTCGTGGACCAAAAATCAGATGTTTTAAAATAAAACGTTTTGCAAGGTGATCAAATCACACCTAAGTAAAAAGGGATTGGTGGCGACTCACACTTTCGTTTTTAAAAATCGATCCCCAGTTTTAAATCGAAATTTAAAATGGTTTCGACAAAGAGTATTTGTGTTTTTTATTGATATTTTACTATATATAGGACACAATTTAAAAACTCTATTGGTGGATCAAATAATTTTTCGTTGTGGATTTAATACCTGTATTTTAATTTGATCAATTTTAGTCTTTATAATTTTTGAATTGGCCAGTTTTAATCCATGTAATCTTAAATTGGTCAATTTTAATCTTTATACTTTTTTGAATTTTTAAGTTTTACTCCTAACCAAATAGTAGCAGTTGAAATTGTTTGATTAAATTTTGTTATTAGTCCTATATTATGTGTAAAGTCGTGAATTTAGTTTATGTTCTCCAACTAAATTATTTTTATTTGTTATATTTTTCGAGATTTCATAATTTTAGTCTTAATACAAACAATAATTGTTAAATTTATTATTATTTTTAAGTAATATGAGGAAATAACAACTTGACTAGGGATGAACTAGAGGGGGACTGTCAAATTACAATTTAGCCTCATAAATTTTGAAGAAGTTTTATTTTAATCCTTATCACTAATAATTAAAAATACTGTAATTTATGCTTGGTATCTCAAATTTTTAAATTTATCTTCTCCTCTATTTAGCTTTTAACATTTTTTAAATTGAATTCTTTTTTATCGAATTTATAATTTTTTATGATAAATTTAGTAACATATTTAGTTCAAATCACATTAATTTTATTAACTTAATAACTCTATTACATTTTCAATCAATTGAATGATTTATATGATACAAATTTTGCATTTTACCATTTTAATGTATGTAACCTTATGTTTTTATTTTGCACTATAAAATAATTCTATGCCTATTGTAATTATTTCATAATGAGAAATTTATAACACTTGAAAATTAAAAAAAATTTATTTCATTATGATCAATTAATAAATTGTGTAAAATATTAATAATAAATTTAACTTTTAAATTTAATATTTTCATACTCACATTCTTTAGGGATGGATCAAGCAAAGTTTGGATAGTAAAATATTTTACTTGTACAAAGCACAAACCAGCCAATAATTTTTTTTTAATATAAACATTTCGAATTATTCTAAATGTGTTTTATAAATAAATTTAAATGAATATATTTGTAAATATTTTATAAATATTTTACATTGTGGATTCTTTGACCCTTTTAATCAATTTTCACCTTTGAACCTGACTTGGCATTACAAATATAATAATATGCTTGATGTATCATATTTTAAAAATAATAAAATTTAATTTAATGAATTTAATAGCTACCATTTAGTAAGGATTAAAATTTTAGAAGTACAAAGATTATAAAAGTCCAATTAAAGTACATAGATTGAATTCATAAATTATGCATAGTACAAAGGCTAATAGTAAAATTTAACCAACTAAATATTACCACAACTTTTTTTGGCTTGCCCTGTAAGATGCATTACAGTTAAGACCCGTTCTTTTTTCTTTTTTCTTTTTCAATAAAGATGATTACAACAGAGAAGGAACATACACAATTCAAATGTCTGAACACGCAAGGTTCAGAGATTGTTTTGCTATCCAATCTGCTGCCTTCGCTAAAAATATAATTATAACATTACATGGAGGCAAGAAGAAAGAAGATGATGAATATAGTAGATAATTACATCCACTTGCCGTGGAACCTCACCTCACATTTGTCATCGAGGGCACTAATTAAACTCAAGCTGTCTGATTCGATGCATGTTTGATTCTTGATTAATTCAGAACCAAGCCTGAATGGTTGCGCTTCAGTCACTGATGTTAATTCATATAATGCAAAGCTTCACTCATGTTTAGACAAATTAAAGATACAATCTCATGGAGTTTTGCTTCATATGTAACACGTAGTAGTTAAGAAGCAATAGATAGTGTAGAATAGGAGTACTGGGAGTGTCTTGGATCCTTCAATTACCGGGTGTGTCAGATGCAAGGAAACACTTTTTTGACCTAAAATCTACAATCCAGTGGGAGAGAGTTCCTGGTTTAGATCCCCATAAAAATATTGGTTCCACTGCTCGGTTTCCAATCATAATTTTGATGATTCCAGGTAGGGTCCCTGACAAGACACATGATTCACTTATATGACAACCCATATCTATATACTTCATTTATTTGTTACTTTTTTTCTCTTTTCCATGAAGGGATTGAATCATCTCTAACAGAATTGGTTTCTAGGAGCCATTGATACGATGGATATATGTGGTGAACAACTGAACATGTCATGCAAGAAAACACAAGCCAGCCTCGCTTAACCCAAATATTGAATTTGTGTGGTGAGGACTTTGAAACCATATCCAATTATATTCCACAACTCTCATCATCATTAATTTCTATGGAAAGAAACAAACTTGGTTTTGCTTCAGCCTACTCCCACTCCCTCCTTGTAATATTTGTCTTAAAACCCTATGGAGAAATAATAAGCTGCAAACAGTGCATTGGCAGCCTGGAATCAACCAGGGGGGCGTCAGCTAAATACATATATTTGAGGGGAGTGTAAATCTACCCTTTTCTCTTATTTGGTGCATATCCCCATGTGTAATGCCACCTAAAATCAATTCTAACAACTTGCATACCACTATTATCTATCATAGAATAATGTGTGGATGCCCCCCACCCTATCAAAATAGTGTCTACCTTAGGATCTCTTGGCAATGGCAGTATTAGGGGATCTGTAAAGAGCAGATATTCATGATTGCAACTTTGTCCTATTCTTTCATGGAAACTTAGATTTCTTTTCTTAATCATTTATCTTATTTTCTTCCCATTCCATCTGCCTCATCTTAATGGATGTGCTGACCGGGCCTTCTGCATTAACATATATACACTAAACTAATACTAAAAAAAAGCTTGTGATTGGGTTTTGAAATCTCACAAGAAATTGTTTAATGGTTTCCATAACTTAGTGATGGGAAAAATAGGGACTTGTAGATTATAGTTATAGGTAGTATTGACCAGCAATAGCCGCATCTAATCTCACAGCTAAGTAGACAACACCACGTGTGTAGGACCACCACAGTCTCTACTTCCCTCACATTTCCCTTTTCTTTTTTCTTCTTATTTTTGGAGAGATTTTTTATTATACGTCATTTCCAAAAAAGCCTCCAAGAATATGTTATTTAATCATTTCCCCTCCCCCCTCCGGCTCTCATCAGCAGTTCCCTAGAAACATATTCCAGCTGAGAGAGAGAGAGAGAGAGAGAGACTAGAAGGGCCTAGGCTTTTAAATATGAGAGCATGCCCCATAAGTTGTACAGCGGTATGCTCCATGCCTGTGTTTTCTGAGTATTCTCATTGTCTTCGCTTAAGCTGATAAGGTTGCTTTTAATTCAGTTCAAAGAAAAGAGACCATGGCTCTACTGGCTTTGTCATCTCTTTACTTAATCTCTTCAATGACTCTAAGATTTCTTTTCTTTTTTATTGCTTTTCATAGGTCAAACAGCAGTTCAGCACATGCTCTAGAAAACCCAAAGACGTTAATCAAATGACAAGAGGTAATCCTTGCCAGTTGCCAGGGATGTTGCCGAATTTTGATCCTAACGATAATGAAGCTGGCATGAAGATACTGGAGGACCTTACGGAAAATGTTGAACAAATACAGCAGCGGGTATTAGAGGAGATAATAACACGAAATGCGCGTACGGATTATCTTAAGGGCTTCCTGGATGGACAGTTTGACAAGCAAGTTTTCAAAAAGACGGTTCCAGTGGTGAATTACGAAGATATCAAACCTTATATTGAGCGAATTGCCAATGGGGATTCATCAAACATCATTTCTGCTGAACCAATCATTGAGTTGCTCACAAGGTATACATACATGTCGTTGCTTTTTTATCTGTTTTCTAGTGAAGAATCTATATGATCATATTCCTCGTAAACGCCATTTATCTTTTCTTGATGAAGCTCCGGCACTTCGGGTGGGCAGCCAAAGATGATGCCTTCAACTGCTGAAGACTTGCACAGAAAGACATTCTTTTATAATCTGCTTGTGCCAGTGATGAACAAGTAAGAAGCTTATCTTACCTCCATTTCTGTTCTTTTTTCTTTTCTTTTACATATTTTTCCTGTTAAAAAGAAGCTTAGCTCCTTCCAATTCTGTTCTTTGGTTTCATTTGTCATAAAAGATCCCAACTTGTTAAATTGCAGGTATGTAGACGGCTTGGACGAAGGAAAAGCAATGTATCTTTTGTTTGTTAAGCCGGAGACTAAAACTCCCTCCGGTCTAATGGCGAGGCCTGTCTTAACAAGCTACTATAAGAGTAATAATTTCCAGAATCGACCCTTCAACCGCTTCAATGTTTACACTAGTCCTGATGAGACCATCTTGTGCTCTGACAGCAAGCAGAGCATGTACTGTCAATTACTTTGCGGTTTAGTACAACGACAAGAGGTTTTAAGAGTTGGTGCAGTTTTTGCTTCTGCTTTCCTACGGGCCATCAAGTTCTTGGAAGATAATTGGAAAGAGCTCTGCTCCAACATTAGAACGGGTCATGTCAGTGATTGGATCACTGACCCCGGTTGCAGAAAAGTAGTATCACTAGTTCTAAACAAACCCAAACCGGAGTTAGCCGACTTGATCGAACATGATTGCAGTAGTAAATCCTGGGAAGGGATAATTAAGAAACTCTGGCCTAGAACAAAATACATTGAAGTTATTGTTACAGGTTCCATGGCACAATATGTATCAACTCTCGAATACTACAGTGGTGGGCTACCTTTAGTTTCCACAATGTATGCTTCTTCAGAATGTTACTTTGGAATCAATTTCAAACCACTGAGCAAGCCTTGGGATGTCTCTTACACCCTTATCCCGAATATGGCTTACTTCGAGTTCTTACCTGTGAAGGAAAAAAACGAAGATGGAGCTCAATATGTCCAATGCAATGGTGTTTGCAAAGAAAATTGCATGGAAAAAGAGACCGAAAAGGAAGATGTTGAAACTGTTGAGCTCGTGGATGTTAAGCTTGGCCAGTATTATGAACTCGTTGTCACAACTTTTACAGGTTAGTTCTTGCCTTGTTATATGAAAATAAAACTGAAAAGTTTTCCAAGTCAAAATGGAAATTGAACTGAACATCTATTAATATAATTTTTTCCAGGCCTGTATAGATATAGAGTTGGAGACATTCTAATGGTAACTGGATTCCACAATAAAGCTCCTCAATTTCGATTCGTGCATCGGAGGAATGTCGTTTTAAGCATAGACACAGACAAAACCAGTGAGGAAGACCTGTTAAAGGCAGTGACAAAGGCAAAGGTCATTGTTGAGTCGCTTGGTATCCTCTTGATCGAGTACACTAGCTATGCCGACACTTCCTCCATACCAGGCCATTATGTGCTATTCTGGGAGCTCACAAGCAAAGGGAATAATCATCTTCCAGTACTTGATCCTAAGATAATGGAGCAGTGTTGCTCCACGGTGGAAGAATCTCTTGATTCTGTTTATAGAAGATGTCGGAGAAAGGACAATTCAATTGGACCATTGGAGATAAGAGTGGTGCAACATGGAACATTTGATGCACTCATGGATTTCTGTGTGTCTCAAGGATCTTCTGTTAACCAATACAAGACACCAAGATGCATCAAATCTGGGGAGGCCATTAACATATTAGATTCTAGGGTGGTAGCAAGGTTTTTAAGCCAAAAGGCACCTTTTTGGGAGCCTGTTTAGGGTGGAAACTGAATAAAGAAAATGGAGCAGAATATTGCATTTTCCCTCCTGGAATCTGTAAAAGAAATTGTATTGTATACGTTCTTTTGTCTTTTGTTTTTTTTTTCCCCTTCAGTGTCTGCTTCTTCTGTATTAAAATTAGACATTTAGACTATGAGACAACTCTATCTCCTTTTGTACGACTCTCTGTCTAGTCCATAATCAAAGATAATTCTTCTTCTAATAACCATGGAATCATAATAAATGCTTTCATGTTCACATGCACATTTGAAGAAAATGATGAAAAAGGTTGGGATTAATTAATGGTAAACATTATTGATTCACCAGGCACCTCAAACTCATCATGTGGAGGGGGAATAATCCCATTTATCAGCCATTTAAAGTAAATGGCTGAAGTGCAGCTGTGCCTTTCTGAACTGTCATTTTGCAATCGCTGTCAAAATCTATCGTTGTCTGGAGAGTAATTTACAAGAAAAGTCATACTAAGAGATATAATGTGCACGAACGAAGATCAGATAGAAGGCCAAAATATGGGAGTTGGAAGCATTAGGAAAATGAATCCAAGGTGCAATAATTAAATGTGTAGATGACAGGTGATTTTCCGTTTTTGTCTCTATGTCCGGTAATCTAAAAGGGTGCATAATATTTCTTATTTCATATGGAAACCGACTTTCCTGACCATAAATCTACATATATGACATCAAAGATGGTTTTGTTAGTGAACAAGATTGCGTGGCTGACACTCAAAAAATATGGGACAATATGTCGATGGTGCCAGAAAATTTACAGCGGGGAGATGAGTCAGAAATGGCGTCGACATATTGATATTATCATCTTTTAAATTAAGATGTAACCATTTTGTAGGAAAGCAGGCAAAGGCTAACATGCAGCCACGACTATAAGGGGGAAGTTAGGCGGGGATCCATGAACCATGGACAAGGCGGTAGGGGACAATGAAAACAACACAAGGAGACATAAAAAACTGTACAAGCAAAAGGGAGGAGTCTGTATGCGCAGGCCAGGCCCCTGGGGTTTTCGTGCATTTATGGGGAAACATGTGGCCTTAACCACCAGCACCTTCACCCCATCAGATGGGGTTGCATTTTGCATACTCTCCCCACCCTCCCTTTTTTAATTATGTTGCATCTCTATCACATGGAGAGAACTCCAACTACATTTCATCTTGGCAATCAAATATTCAAAATACAAAGCCATATTTAGTGAAAACAAAAAGAGTTCAAATAAATACCCAAGTTATGGATAAATATAGCGATCCTAGCTAGCTATTTGGACATTTACAAGTTTAAATACAAAAGCTAAAAAGGTGTGGTATAATCAATGTCTAAAGCGCAATCAATCGGGATGCGGTCTTTCTTGAGCCCGAAATATTTTGAATGTGGCTGCAATTGGCAGCTACTAAAGGGATAAAAAAGACCGAGCACACGTGTGCTGGACACATGTTGGAGACATTTTGGAGAAAAAGACAAGCTCTGTAGCTGTCTTTGACCCTAAACCTGGAGGGTTGAGCGTCTTTTTTCAAAATGGGCCTGCATGCAAAATCAAAATAGAGTGAGATTGGGACCTTTCCATTGTGTAATTGGGGGATAAGGCAATGTCCCTAGCCCCATGCGGGGGTGAAAGTGAAAGGACTGGAATGTGGGTCATTCATGCTTTTTTCCCAATCTCAGTTTGGTGAATGAACATTGCCAACAACTACCATCCTGCATGCGCATGACGCTCTCCCCAATCAACCAAAACCGGTAAAGGAACATGATTTCAGATTTGTTACTTTCCCATTTTCTTTCATGCTCTAAACATGCTTGCAACCTTGGAAGGCCATCATTTCCATATAATACCTACCCATCAGAAGGTGATAACATGACCCTGAGAAGCAATCAGCTGTACTGTGGATGGTGACATTAGGCTTTGGCCCAACTATTACTTTTGGAATCAATACCATGTGAGTTTCTGGTGAGTTGGATTTGGTTCCATTGAATTTTTTAGATTTTTTAAATCATCCATAATTATTTGATTTGATTTAATATAATTTTTAATTTTACCATACTAATTTTAGATTTTGAGTTTTGGATTTATTTTAACAAAATAAGATTTATTTCATAACTTTTGAACACTATTTGATGAGTCCTTTTTTCATAAATATTTTTAAAAATTTATTTTTGAGGTAAATAAAAAAAAACAATAAATTTTATATAGTATTTTTAAAAAAATAATTTTTTATATAGAAATGTATTTTTACATCATAAAAAATTAAAATTATTTATAAATTAAATAAAAAATAGAATTTGATTCCGTTCAAGTAACTGTGATTTTTTAATATGTATTCCAAAAACCATCCAAACACCACGGAGCGAGGATCAATTAGAAGGGTCTAAGTTTGTTCATGGACTTAAAAGTTTAATTCCTGATGACAGGTTCATGTGGAAAATTTTAACACGCTTAGGCTTTACACTTGAGTCCAATCAAGGTCACATGCCTAACCCATGTTATAATCAATTGACTTGCAGTGTATTTTTAAAAGGGATTTAGGCCTTTCTAGGTTAATATGCCTTCATATCGATCAAAGATCTATCTCTTAATCTCGAAATGCACTTTGAATCACTCGATTTAGAGTTTGAGAGCTCAAGTTATGAATGTTTTAGTGAAGACTATACGAGTAGAAATTTTTGGCTAGATTATTATAAAAATTACGAGTTTCGAGTTTTAATTCGAGTTTAAATCATCTTGAATTCGATGTTAAGGCTTAATTTTAATTATATATGAGCCCAATTTGTATTAATTAGGTTTTATATTTTATTATTTATTTATTCTAAATTTTAAGATATTTTTAAATATTTTAAGTTGTTTAGGAGTTTTATGTTTTTTAGTTAACAAGAAAGTTTAGTTCCACTAAAAATACTTTTTGTTTAGATTAATTAGAGTTTCATTATTCTTGAGAGTTTTATTTGGATGTAATTAATTAGCTTATATAAAGATCTCTCCATTATTCATTAAACATCATTCATTCATTAATAAAATTTTCAGCTCCGAGTATTCTCTTTTGTGAGATTTCTCTTTCATTCTTCTTAGAAGTAAATTTTCTATGAGACACTTCACCTTTCAATTTACTAGGGTTCGACTTTAAAGGGTTGGTTAGACCCATTGGTTGAGCTTGTCGAGAAATCTTCCTCGAAGGGTTCAATAAAACATTTACCCTTCTATCTATATCCATCGGTTTATTCGATTCATCATTCATCTTTTAATTTCCTTTTTCTCTCTCTCTTTCTTTATTGTTTTAGACATTTATTCTTTGTTCTTAAATTTCTTCTTTTAGTTGTTTTATTATTGCTGATTTTATATAACTCCTATGAGTTTATTTTTTGCGTTTCAAGTTGGTTATTCTCCAAGACAGAGTTTTTCTTCTTCGATTCGACTTTTTCATTGTCCAAACAACTTGAATTCAATCTTGGTCCATTTCCCTTATCATTTGGTATCAGATTTGGCTCTTTTAATGGTTTCCTTGTGCTAAACAAATTATTGTTGACCAAAAATTGCACATGCAAGTACATGTATCGTTTCAAGTAGTATAAAACATTGATCCTACAGAGAGCTATTACTAGTTGAAACGTCAATCACCAAATAGTACTTTAGAACCAATCCAAATTAATCGATAATAAAATTTTCTAACTAATTTAAGAGTAAATAAAAAAAAAGCAATGGAAATAAAATCAAATAAACAATCAATAGTAAAACCCTAGTATTTCAATTTCATCTAATGCATTAGCTAATTGATCCATCTCCACCCAAATTATCCTAATAAAGTTAATTATTAACCTAGATAACTAAAATTCCCTTAATTCTCTTTCGAGCAATTAAAAAACTAATTTAACTCAACTATTGAGCTATATTCTTATGCCAATAATGTAGATCAAATTGATTAAGAAATACCCCCATTATGGCTACCAAAGGTAATCAGGTATATTCATATCCTAACTACAAATCACGGATTGTCCCATTTTATTAAAACCAAGAGCTATTCATTCTATATCTAAATGTCCTCTTTTGATTTCTTTAGGCCTGTCAAACTAATAGTTGGCTAGACTATTATCAAAGATGAATGAGAATAAATAAATAATTTAAATTTTATTAACAATAAAAAGATATGGAAATATATAACAGTCAATTAGCTAAGCATTAAATCCGTTGTAACCCTAGAAAAAGATTTAGTTTATGGAGAATTTGAGAAACATATTAAAATTAAAACAATAGTTAGACATAATAAAAGGAAACAAGAAAGAAAAAAGATGGAGAAACTTCATCTTCCTATTGGAATCCTTCGATTCTTGGTGTGTGAAAGCTTGGGCAGCTCTTCTTTATTCTCTTCTCTCCCCTCTTTTTGGTTTCTTTTTCCCCTTTTATAACCCCTAAAAATTGTAACTTTTAAAAAAATTACCAGGTATATGCGCCGTTCCAACGAAAAATCTTGCCGTTCCGTTAGAGCAAAAAGTTGTTTGTTTGCTTTCGTTGGGGTGAAGACATTTTCCGTTGGAACTGAAATCTGCTTTTGTCAAGTTGTTCTTTCTCATACTTTGTCGGACCTACATTAGAAAAGAACACATCAAAAATTAGTCTGATTTAACACTATAAATATATAATTAACTTAAAATATAAATTCTTAAAATTTAACAAATTTAATTTATAAAAATAAGTAAAAATCCTACTAAAGTAAGAAATAAATTAACTCTAAAATATTAGTATTATCAATTGTTTTCATTCATTCATCAAACAACCTTTAAAAATATTTTTTACCCTACAATTTTTTTTGGAAAGCCATCCTTTTCAGTGGGTAAACGAATTCGAAATGATCTGAAATTTTGTATACTATTTCATGGAACATTGGTACATTGAAAAAAAAAACATTTCTCATGAAAAAAAAGAAAGAAAAAAACATAAATAAAAATTGAAAAAGAGAAAAATCAAAAAATATTTTGTGGATTGAATTTTGTGCCAAAAGTTCCAAATCTTTTATTTATCATATAAAGAGGCTATAATTAATTTTTATGATTTTAGTACATCAGGAACACCTGAATAAAAAATTCAAGTTGTTTCGAGCAATTCAAATTCTGGTGGAGTCAAGCATATTCTTTGACTTCTTAAAACCCTAGAAAACTTTGCTAGAGAGTAATCTCACGATTTCATTCAAAATATTATGTTTGATTATTGCTTTCAAATTAACAAATAAGGTAATCTCATTTTATTTTTCTTGCCTCATAGAGTTGATTTTGTTTTTGAATGCATAACGACCAGGCTTGTTTACCCTTAACTAGTTATTGTTTAAGTGTTTTGTACTTTCAGATTTTCATGATGGCTCGTATGTCACGGGGCTAGATCTTTCGTCTCGCAATCTGTGCGACCTTAGGCAATCCATTCACTCCAAACTCGCCTAAGTTAGCCTTTACTTCCAAAAGTGAGGATTCATTTAGAATTCCTCCAACGTACCAATTTATATAGAGGAAACAATTGTGCTAAAAGAAGCTACGAAAGAACAACAGAAAGCCACAGAAAGAATGCACGAAAGGTGTTTGAGTAAATGCTCAAAGGATTCTATTACTCTTAAGAATTCAAGTTACAATGGATGATTTACAAGTGAGGGGGAGGCTCTTTATATATAGTTGAGCTCCCCTACAACCGACGGTCAAGACCAAATTAAATGGACAAACAAGATTAGCCTACCCTTGATTTTAGGGATTTAAAAGATTACAAAATATCAAATCAAATCTAATCTTTAAAATATATGATTCCTATCAATCTTCTAAGATTAGTTCACATCTTTACCAAGATGCCCTATTTGCCATATCTTCATAATTGGGCCACACAGGCTTCAATTTGACAGGCTTCTCCAACAGTTCTTGGAATCGGGCCAATTCTCATGGCTAAATGATCCCCATATAATCAACAGACCTCCATGAGGCACATCTTGTACCATGGTCACGGGCTTTGTACTTTGGCCCGTGACATTCTCCCCCACCCATTCCCGTAATGTCCTTATTGCGCCTTCGGAATGGCACTGACTTGATTCGCCTTTGAACTTTCTCGTTGACTTGGCTCATTCCCGACTAGTCTTGCGATCGATTAGTCGCTTCTTTCGAAACCTTTGCCTTGGCTTCCGTTGCCTCTTAACTTGAGTCGTTGCACTTGCTGGTACATTTTGTTGGTAAGAAGTCTCCGCTCTAACTTGCCCCAATTTTGACTTGTTCCCATTAGAATCCCTTTGATTCTCATATCTTGGCTTCGTATCGCCCATAGTCTCTCGGCCTCCTTGCTTAAGAACTTTGAAAGGGCCTCTACGACCTTGCCAAGCCAACAAGTTAGAATTTAAAACACTATTAAAATGTTCACAATGTACCTTACTCACAGTATTTACTCATTTTAACTGTTTTTGCATTAATTCTTTCCCCTCGAAATCTGATACACAACCCACATTTCCCAAAGGTGGCGGCTCCACAGTCGACTCCATAGGCCTCATATCGGTCTCATGCTCCACTAACTTTTTTAAAGGGGCTTTCGTAGCATTTTATTCTATCGAGTCAATGTTTCTCCCATACGAAACATCTTCGACTAGTTGGATTGACGACAACACCTTGGTCCCAACTTCATATCTCGATGCACTGGCACAATAATTCGTGATAACGGACCAGTAACAATATGAATTTGATCGGTCCATAGAAACAAAACCGCTTGGACCCTGCCAAGGAAGTTTAAGCCAAGTACAAAATCGTAATCATTTAATTAGATTACCTCAAACTCTTCATTCCGTTTCCATTCACCGATTTGTAGCTCTACGTTTCGAGCTACTCCCACAGTTGAGGCCTCCTCAAAATTTATCATCTTGATATTCTTGTTCGATTTTCTAATCGAGAGACCAAGCTTTTTCGCAGCCTTTTCCAATATGAATAAGTCGAATGCTCCCATATCAACAAGAACACTGCGCTTCTGACCTGCAATGTTGATGTCCACAAACATCAACCCTTCTCTGCCATTTCTCTTTGCAATCGTGAGTACCATTGAATTAATCATCGACATCTTTTTCTCACTAGGCTTCGGTTTCTCCAGCTCATCTTTCTTCTTGATAGCCAAAATTATCGATTTCTTCAGACATTTTCGCGCCATGTGTGGTCCTTGACAAGGAAGCATTTTATCCTCTTCCCTTTGTCCCTTGGGTTGTTGGATCCCCACTTCGCATCTCGTGGTTTCCTATTGCCACTGGTGCTATCAGTACTATTGCCATCATCGCTATGTCCCTCGTTATCTTTCTCATGGTTTCTCTCACCATTGCCCTTTCTATTGTGCTTAGACGACTCGAACTTGTCTTTTGTTGGACCAAGCTCAACAAAGGACTCTGCTTCGGCCATTGCAACAGTAAGTTCGGTGATTCCTTGCCTATGCAACTTATGTTTTGCCCACGACTTTAACCCATCTTTGAACCAATAGAACGCTTCTTTTTCACTCAAGTCAGAGATTTGAAGCATCAATTCTGTAACATCCTAGAATCTGAGGTTAGAAGTTTTGAGGTTTGTGGTTAGGGTCAGTGAGTGGGTTGAACATTTGAGTTCAATTTCACATTTTAATGTCAAAATGGGCCTGCTGGTATAGTGGTCAGTTGTGTGTTAATGTATCACTAGGTCTCGTGTTCGAATCCCTGTGAGTGTTTTTTATATTTTTTTTAAAAATGGGAGGTTAATTTTAAAATAGAAATAAGTTTACGTTCTTCATTTTTTTCCTTTTTCTTTTTCTTCCTCATTGTTTCTTTTTCTTTTCTTTCCAATTCTAATTTCGTTTGTTTCTCGCTTCTTCTGTTTTATGCACTTGTTATTTATCATTTCGTCAAAGGAAATTGCTCTTGTGTGTTTCGTGTTATCGAATGTGAGTCAGAATAGTCTTGTGGAGGTGAAGCGGTTAATCTTTGTTATTTGCAATTCCAATTTAAGGTGTGTTTTCGAAACTATTGATTTTAAGTGTTGAGTTATTGATGGATTGCATGATATTCTGGATATTTCAGTACATTTCTGGATTTCCAAAGGATGGGGGTCGTTTTAGTGTCAAAAACATTAATTTTAAGCTGTTTTGGTGTTGTTTCGTGACCACACGAGAGTGTTCCCCACATGGGTGGCTCACACGGCCATGCGAAATTGGGAATTAGGGTTTTTGTGAAAATTTTGGTACCACACGGTCTGGCCACACGGGCATGTATACCCACACGGGCGTGTGAAATCTCCACACGGTCGTGTCTCCTCTGCTCTTTATTTTTGGCATTTTTAGACAGTGAGTTACACGGGCTACTCACATGGGTGTGTGTCTCATCCACACAAGAGTGTGTAGCCTTTACACGGGCATGTGTGGCCTTTACATGGACGTGTAAACCCCTACATGGCCTGGGCACTTCCACATGGCCGGGGTACACGGCCATTTGGCCCTATTTTGCAGATTTTTTGTTTTGAGCCATAAACTGTCTATTTTATGTTTCTGTGTAATCCGACCCTCGTTCAAGCCTCATTAAGTGTGTTTGAGACTCGATTTAGGTTAGTTCGTGTATATATATGCATTTATGGGCTTTAATTTTATTACTCATTTATGTAATGAATAAGTATGAGTTTATTATTGTTGTCATAACTGAATATTAGAATACAAGTGTAATCAAATTTGAATCTTTTCAACTAGAAATGTTAATGTTTGTTTCTGTATGTTGTCTACGTAATGTGTGCATTGTTGCATAGCATGAAAATTTTAGGATCTGGTTATGAAGAGAAGTGAGATAGACTTAGCAGTTTTAACAGCGGTTTACTGCACTATCCTATATGTATATCAGCTCAGCTGTATACAATTACTCAAGTGGCATAGTTCCACGTTGTGGTGGTTGGGTGGATGAACCTATTATGGTTCTATGTGGTGTGCATGGTGGACGGGCCTACCATAGCTCTTATGTGGTGTACTAGATGGACGAAGTAGTGTTTGGTTGGTGGGGTGGGATTTTGACTTGTGCATCCGTTCACATATGAATATATATATGTTTGTTAGAACATTTTTTCTGTTTGTGTGAACTTTTGGTTATTGACAATATAGTTAATGTCATATAATATGTTCTAATTGTTGCATATGATTGGACCGTCATCTTTGTGATTTGATACTGTATTTGACTTACCGATTAAGACATTCGCAAGTGATACTTTTATACATATGCTTGTCTGAAGTATTTATTGTGTCACTCCATCTTTTACCATCTGTTCATGTTTCGGACTCACACTGAGCTCGCGTAGCTCATCTCTGTAGTGCCTTTCCTTTCAGGTGCTTTCTGTATTTTGGAGCTGGACTTGGCATACTGGAGGTCTAAGAAAGGTACGATTTGATTCAGTTTAAGTAGAATCTTGTAAGTTTTATACGGGTAATTTTAAGTCGGTTTGTAAAACGATTATATAAACTGTGGTACAAGTTTTGATGCTGGACTTTCGTAAGGTGTTATTTGGACTGAACTTTAAAAACTGTAGATTTTATTTCCGAATGTTTGATGCCGATTTAATATTGTTTCAAACATAATGAACAAAAATGTTTTCTTGTTTTGAATTAAAGTTTTTGTTTCCGCCACTTTTGGTGGCTAATGTAACCTCCATGATTCGGTCTAAACTTTTAGGTCGGGTTTTGGGGCATTACATTTAGTAGTATCAGAGCCAGGTTTACAAAAACTCAACCTGTATTTTTACGTAACCTTGTGCATGTGTTTATTAAAAAAATCAAAAAAATTTGTACTACAGTGTTTCGAAAAAGTTTCTGAGAAAATAAAATGTCTGAGGCTCTGATGCTGGTTCGTGCGAAACTTTGAACTTGTCAAATTAATTCTGGAAGATTAGAACTGTAATGCTTAGACAATTATCTTTCTGTTCAGTATTGTAGATACTTGAGGTTAGTTCGAAGTTCGATATAGATTTTGGTGATAAGTAAGATCGTGAGGGTCAGTCTGGCGAGACTCTCGAGGAGTCGTCGGCTTTTCTTGGAAGTGTGTCTATTCAAGAGTCGGAAGTCAATACGGTTTTGCCAGCTTCTGGTAGTGATAACCTTGAGGTTGGCACTGAGGCGTTGACTCGGGTTGTGATAGAAGTGTTAGAGAAAGTTTTCGAGGCTAGTTTAGAGAGAACTAGAGAAATTGCGCGGATTATGGGAAGAAAAGATATCGTAGTCCTTTGAGGTTGGAGCCTCGACCTACGAAGCATGTCAATAAGAGTAATGTGGGGGGTTCCAATAGTGGCACAAGTGTCTCAGTTTGTGGGCATTGTAAGAAGTGTCATCTGGGCGATTGTTGGAAAAAGTTGGGAGCGTGTCTCAAAAGTGGGTCCACAGGGCATCAGATTAGGGACTATCCTTGGTGACATTAAATCAGGTACGGTTGTGTAATATTGTTGACTTTGCATGCTATTATTTGTAAATGATTTGACTTTCTGAATATGGCATTGTGTTTGTTTGTGTAATAGAAAAGTGAATTGATCTGGTTCAGTGGTTAAGTGTTCTGGGTATGTTTGTGAAATTTTAATGTTTAGTATGATATGGTAGTATTTCAAGGTCAGAGTGCGCAGAGGGAGCGTAGTGGTGAGTTTTGTGTTTAGACGGTTGTCCTGTTAGTAGGAAATTTCGAGGATAAAATTTCTTTAAGGAGGGGTGAGTTGTAACATCCCGGAACTTGGGGTTAGAAGTTTTGAGGTTTGTGGTTAGGGTTAGTGAGTGGGTTGAACATTTGGGTTCAATTTCGCGTTTTAATGTCAGAATAGGCTTGCTGGTCTGGTGGTTAGTTGTGTGTTAGTTTATCTCTGTGTCTCGTGTTCGAATTTCTATGAGTGTTGTTTTATATTTATTTGTTTTTATTTTATTTTTTAAAAAATGGGAGGTTAATTTTAAAATAGAAAACAAGTTTACGTTCTTCATTTTTTTCTTTTTTTTCTTCCCCATCGTTCATTTTTCTGTTCTTTCTAATTCCAATTTCGTTTGTTTGTTTCTTCTTCTGTTTTACGCACTTGTTATCTATCGTTTCATCAAAGGAGATTGCTCTTGTGTATTTCGTGTTATCGAATGTGAGTCAGAATAGTCTTGTGGAGGTGAAGCGGTTAATCTTTTTTGTTTGCAATTTCGATTTAACTTGTGTTTCCGAAACTATTGATTTTAAGTGTTGAGTTATTGATGGATTGCATGATATTCTACATATTTCAGTACATTTCTAGATTTCCAAAGGATGGGGATTGTTTCTATGTTAAAAACACGAATTTCAGGCTATTTCGGTGTGGTTTTGTGACCACACGAGTGGCCACACTAGCGTGTGCCCCACATGGGTGGCTCACATAGCCGTGCGAAATTAGGAATTAGGGTTTTTGAGTAAATTTTGGTATCACACGGGCATGTGTACCCACACGGGTGTGTGAGATCTCCACACAACCATGTTTTCTCTACTCTTTATTTTTCGCATTTTTGGACAGTGAGTTACACGGGCTGCTTACACGGACGTGTGTCCCCTCCACACGGGCGTGTGTGGCCTTCACATGGGTGTGTAGACCCCCACATGACCTGGGCACTTCTATACGGTCGGGGCACACGGCCATGTGGCCCTATTTTACAGAATTTTTGTTTTGAGTCATAAACTGTCTGTTTTATGTTTCTGTGCAATCTAACCCTCATTCAAGCCTCGGTAAGTGTGTTTGAGACTCAGTTTAGGTTTTTGAGACTCGATTTAGGTTGGTTCATTTTATTACTACCAGGATGAATAGACATGTTACCATTATGAGCTTCATGTAAAATCTTCTGTACCAATTTCGAGTTCTTCAGTATACATATTCTACATTTGAATAACAAACAACCATCATAACCAATTTGAAATGCTGAATCAGAATTCAACTTACACTGTACCCGTTTAGCTCGTAGTTCATCATCATTTTTCTGAGCTTCAGAAATTTGCTATAAAAACATCGGTCTAGCTTTTAACTCAGCTATGATTGAACCATCATCATATAATGATAACCAGGTATTCATCGCTCGCAAGGCAAATAAAGACTTTCTGCTTAGGGATCGGCAACCACATTTTTCCTGGATGGTAGTCAATAACCAGATCATAATCTTTCAATAATTTAAGCCACCTGCGCTGTCTTAAGTTCATATCTTTCTGCGACATTAGATACTTCAAACTTTTATGATCAGTAAAGATGTGACATTTTTCACCAAATAAGTAGTGCCACTAGATTTTCAGTGCAAACACAATGGCTGCCAACTCAAAATCATGTATCGGGTAATTCTTCTCATGTGGTTTTAGTTGTCTTGAAGCATAGGCTATTACTTTACTTTCTTACATCAATATACAACCTAAACCATTTAACGATGCATCACTGTAAATTATAAATTTTTTACCTGAATCATGCTGAACTAACACTAGTGCTTCTGTCACTAAGGCTTTCAACCTATCAAAACTCTACTGACATTTATCAGACCACTCGAATTTCACATATTTCTGCAACAAACGAGTCATTGGAGAAGCTATCATTGAAATTCCTTTAAAAAATCTCCAATAATATCCAACTAGTCATAAAAAACTTCTAACTTACAGACACGTTTTTCGGTGGCTTCCAATTAACAATGGTTGAAATTTTATTCGGATCCACCCTGATACCTTCAGCAGATACAATATGTCCAAGAAAACCAACTTCTAGTAGCCAAAATTCACATTTACTAAATTTGACATACAATTGTTTCTCGCGTAGAGTTTGCAACACTATTCTCAAATGTTCAGTATGCTCATTTTCATCTCGGGAATATACCAAAATATCATCAATAAATACCACCACAAACCTGTCTAAATACGGTCTGAAGATTCTATTCATCAGATTCATAAATACTGCAAGTGCATTTGTCAAACCAAAAGGCATTACAAGAAACTCATAGTGCCCGTACCTGGTTTTAAAAATTGTTTTTGGCACATCTGAATCTTTTACCCGTAGCTGATAATAACCAGAACGAAGATCAATCTTCGAAAATACAGTGGCACCTTTCAATTGGTCAAATAAATCATCAATTTGAGGCAGTGGATATTTATTCTTTATGGTGACTTTGTTAAATTTTCTGTAATCTATACACAGTCTCAATGATCCATCTTTTTTCTTTACAAACAAAATTGGTGCACCCCAAGGTGAAAAACTGGATCGAGCAAAGCCTCTGTCAATCAATTATTGCAACTATGCTTTCAACTTTTTCAATTCAGTAGGAGCCATTCTGTAGGCTTCTATGGATATCGGTGTTGTCCCCGGAACAAGGTCTATAGAGAACTCCACTTCTCTAACCGGTGGTAAACCAGGTAATTCCTTTGGAAATACATCAGGAAATTCACAAACAACCGACACTGATTGAATCTTCGATTCAGATACTTTAGTATCTAACACATATGAAAGATAAGCATCATAACCCTTTATGACATATTTCTGTGCTGATATTGCTGAAATCACATTAGATAACCCATCTAGTTTATCAGATTCAACATGAAGTAATTCACCATTCTAACATTTCAACACAATATATTTCTGTTTATAATTTACCACTGCATCTTGTTGAATTAGCCAATCCATTCCTAAAATTACATCAAATTCATCAAAGGGCAGTAGCATCAGATTAGCCGAGAAATAATAACCTTTTACCATCAACGAACAATTTTTACAAATTTTATCCACCATAACATACTGGCCCTAGGGGTTTGAAACTTTAACCACAAATTCAGTGAAGTCAACAGGTAAATTTTTAACATACAGTAAATTCGTGCATATGTATGAATGTGTGGAACTAGGATCAATCAAAGCAGTAATATCAGTATCAAGTAGAGAAAATGTACTAGTAATGACGACTGGTGCAGAAGCATCTTCTCTAGCACGAATAACATATGTCATTTCCAGTGCTCTAGCTTCAGATTTGTCTGTTGAATCTTTTGTCACTCAACTACCATTAACATTGCCGGGGTGTCGAGGTGGTTTGCCTCTTGAGATAGGATTGCTCGGCCTAGAGGTCTGAATAGTATCTTTTACAGGCATTTCTAGGCAGTCTCTAAGATGGTGGTCAAAAGAACCACATCTAAAACAAGCCCCACTTCTTATGCGGCATTCACTGAAATGCAATTTATTGCAATATTTGCATCTTGGTTTAGGACTTCCAACACTCCCTACACTTGTAACAGATGGAGACGGAGATATCAGATTAGAGCGTTGAGAGCCTCGTTCTTTTCCAGAATACCCCACAGATGCAGTAAAATGATCATGGTATTTCTTTGATTTCTTTAAAGTAGATGATTATGACTTGCCCATAAATCTCTTACCAGAAATTCGAACTTCTTTCTCTGCCTACTTCTTTTCCTTACTTAATTCCTCGGCTTTGTGTGCTCGATCAGCCAGTACAACAAATTCCTTTAATTCTAGAATTCCAATCAGCTTGATATTTTCATTTAGCCCTCTTCAAAATGTTTACACATATCAGCCTTAGTCGGAGCCCATTCTCTGACATATTTGCTCAATCTAACAAATTCTCGTTCATATTCATATACTGGCATGCTTCCCTGTTTAAGCTCTAGAAATTCTTTCTTTTTCTGATCTAAAAATCTTTGACTAATGTACTTCTTTCTGAATTCTATCTGAAATAATTTCCAAGTAACATTTTCTCTCGGTACAACAGAAGTTATGGTATTCCACCAATGGTAGGCTGTATTTTTTAGTAAAAATACTGCACATTTCAAACATTCAGCTGGTGTACATGATAATTTATCCAGAACCCTGATGGTATATTCCAACCAAAACTCAGCTCTTTCTGGATCATCATTAGCAGTAGCCCTAAATTCTTCTGCCCCATATTTATGAATTTTATCTACCGGAGGCTTACCAATTCTAACAGTTTCAGCACCTTGTAGCATTTCAGGAACTGGTTGAGGAATAGGAGGGGGCAGTTGTTATACAACAGGATTTGTTCTTATGAATTCTGTAAACCACTCATTCATCATTTGGAAGAAGGCTTTTTTTGCCTCCTCACATTGGCCCTCATATCCAGGCCTTCTACTACTAGATACAACTTTTTGAACTGAAGCTAGAGCATTGCTCTAAGCTTCCTCGGATTTAGCTCTAGCTTGGTATGGTGACATTACTATATGAAAAACACATTTAAAAATGATCAAGAGATATCACACTATCAAAAATTATATAATGGCATGTATAGCTAAACTTATACTTACTACGTTAGTCCGAGAATCGACTAAACCGTAGCTCTGATAGCAATAAATGTAACACCCCTAACCCATATCCGTCGCTGGAATAGGATTACAGAGCATTGCCGGAGTTTACAGAACAATTACAAATAATTCATGTCATTTATTATTAATAATCAAAACTAATCATATCGTCCCTTGAATGAACCCTCGAGGCTCAATTTAAACATTTGAATCAAGTCAGGTCTAAATCGGGAACTCATAAAATTTTTCATAAAATTTCAAAATTTTCCATATATACGGGGGTCACACGCCCGTGTGGGCAGGCCGTGTGGCTCACACGCCCGTGTGGGTAGGCTGTGTGGCTTACACGACCAAGTGACATGCCCATGTCTCAGGCCGTGTTGACATTCGATGTGAGGTACACGACTATGTCCTATCCCGTGTAACTCTCTAACTTGTGCCACACGGCCAGTCACACACCCGTGTGCTAGGCCGTATGGTCAATTTAATTTTCACAAATTAGGTGCAGGTTTCATACAACCAAAACACACGCCCGTGTTATGGGCCGTGTAGCACACATGACTGAGACACACACCCATGTCTCTGGTCGTGTGCCTAATTCTGAGCATTCTATTTCTCAATTTTAGGATTTAGGGGACACATGGCCAAATCACATGCCCATGTGCCAGGTCATGTGTCACACATGGTTAGTGTCTTCCCGTGTGGACAAAATAAGGCCATTTTCTAGCCTTATTTCTCACCCAAATTTAACCTTCAACCTATAATAATATTTGCATATATTTGCCAACCAATTCAAGTCATATAAATGAAGCAAACATCAATAATATATATGAATTAACATCACATACATTCATATGATCAAACTTACCTTTTAATAAAGACTTATATTTTACCCTAATTCAATCTAACCAACTACATACATATATGTTAAACATGATATATATAACCTCATAACAATATACCAAAACAAACCATTATTAGCCATTCCAATGGCTAAATTACAAACAACCATGTACTTGCCAACATTGGCCAAGTTAACCTATACATGCCATTATATCAAAATAAGTTTACTTTTTATACCAAAACAAGTTGGAGGATAGTGTAATGATATACTCCGACCAATCTCCAACCTTTATGAGCTTTCGAGCACTATAAAACAAAGAAAAGAAAACCTAATAAGCATTTAATGCTTAGTAAGTTCGTATAACAGGATTAAACTTACCATATATTTACATTTAAGATATCCAAGCAATTTGGCTTATAGCCTAAAACACAACTTCACCAATCATGTTAGTCTAGTAGTTCACATAATACCAGGAAACATGGATGAATTCATCATTTAATAACTTTCATATACATATTCCATAGTGCATGTACATTTTGATAACAAATATTTCCAAGTTCAATTTAATCATATCAGAACTTTACCCGTTGAATTTATTTGAAATATCAATGGATACACTCATGAAGTACACACTACCATAATTCGTCAATTCATATCCGAAAGTACCCAATTCGGGCACATAATTGGGAAGCACACTCTTGAGCCTTGTAACGGGAAGTTCACACAGAGCCATATCGGGAAGCTCATAAAGAGCCTATCAGGAAGATTATCCGGGCTATATAACGGGAAGCTCATAAGAGCCATAATCGAGAAGTTCACAAAGAACCATATCGGGAAGCTCCAGACAGCCAATATTGAGAAGTTCAAGCGAGCACCATCGGGAAGCTCACAAAGAGCCAATTAATGGGAAGTTCGCAAAGAGCCTTTAATTAGGATGCTCATAAGAGCTAAGGTGTGTCCACAACAAATGTAGGATCACAACCTACCGGGACGCTCTGAAGAGCTATTAACGGGAAGCTCGAGACGGTTTATAATGGGACACTCGTAAAAGTTGTGGTGTGTCTGCAACATATGCTGGACCACAACCAATACGAGAAATTCTGTATCCATCGACTTTCATTTATTCAAACGGGATTTGACATTGTTCGGGCATCGTCGGATATATGATCATTTCATATATTTATGAAATTTATACAATTCACATAAACAAATTCAATTCAAGCATATAAATATACACAATTTAGTTACATGAACTTACCTCGATACTTGTTCGTATACAAAATCTACTGATCTGAAACTTTTTGTTTTCCTGGATCCAACTCGGTATTAGGTCTTTCAGGATCTATGTAAATGAATTTAACATCAATTTAATCCATTTCATATTCAATTTAATTCAATTCACATCATAGGCAAAATTACTATTTTGCCCCTATACTTTTCACAAATGTCAATTTCTCCCCTAGGCTCGGAAAATGAAATTCATGCAATTTAATCCTTATTCCAAGCCTAACCAAAATTTCATTTAACATTTACAGCACTTGTATTTTAAAAAATTCAAAATTTTTCATGGGTTTTACTATTTTTCAATTTAATCCCTAAATCATGATTTCATCAAAATTCTCTTTGTAAAAGTTGTTTATCTATCAACAACCTTTCATTTTCTACCATAAATTTCAAATTTTCAGCATATTCATCCATGGAAAAATTTCTATACTTTGATATCTTTACAAATTAATCCCCAAAATAGATAAATTAAGCTATTCCGATCTCAAAAATATAAAAATTACTAAAAATGGGACAAGAAAACATACCTAATTAATCTTGATTTGTTTCCTTTCTCTCTCCTAAGGTTTCCATGGAATTTTTGAGGATGAAGATGATATATAATGATAATATTTCTATTTAATTATTTATTATCCATTAATTTTTCCACTTTCCAATTTAGTCATTACCTTTTTCTAATTTTCCATGGATGAATCACTGAAAATATCTACTAACTTTTTTTTAATGGTCTAATTACCATATAAGGACCTCTTATTTTGAATTCCATAGTTGATTGATCCTTTTAGCTACTAGAACTCAACTTTTGCATTTTATGCAATTTGGTCTTTTCCATAATTAAACACACAATTGATAAAATTTTCTTATTAAAATTTTCATATAACAATGCTATCATAATGTAAACCATGTAATAATATTAAAATAAATTTTCTTTCTGGCTCGGATTTGTGGTCCTGAAACCACTATTCTGATTTCATTGAAAATGGGTTGTTACAATTTGATTTACCAATTGAGACTTTCGTAAGTGATACTTTTATACATATGCTTGTCTGAAGTATTTATTGTGTCACTCCATCTTTTACCATCTGTTCATATTTCGATCTCACACTAAGCCCTGGTAGCTTATCTTTATAATATCATTCCTTTTAGGTGCTTTCCATGTTTTAAAGCTGGACTCGGCATATCGAAGGTATCAGAAAGGTACAGTTTGATTCGATTTAAGTAGAATCTCATAAGTTTTATACGGATAATTTTAAGTCGGCTTGTAAAACGATTATATAAACTGTGGTACAAGTTTTTATGCTGGACTTTCGTAAGGTGTTATTTGGACTAAACTTTAGAAACTGTGGATTTTCTTTCCGAATGTTTGACATCGGTTTAATATTGTTTCAAACTTCATGAATAAAAAGATTTTCTTGGTTTGAATTAAATTTTTTGTTTCCGCCACTTTTGGTGACCAATGTAACCTCCAGGATTTGGTCTAAACTTCTAGGCCGGGTTTTGAGGTGTTACAAATTTGCTAAATGCCTGAACATACTCCCGAATAGTGCCTTGTTGCGTAAGATGATGCAACTGTGCCCGAGCCTCATTCTCGGCATACTGCGGGTAAAATTGCTTCTTCAACTCTCTTTGGAACTCTTCCCAGGTCCCAATTGCATTCCCACCATGTTTCTTATCCGTGAACCTACGACGCCACCACAAGAGAGCAATATTAGTAAATAGATTCAAGCAGTGTTTACCTTAATGGCATCATCCTTGAAACCCATTGTAACATCCTTAAATAGGGGCTATTGTGTTTGAATTATTTGCATGTGTATGGTTTGATTTCGATATTAATTGAGGTGTCTTAGGGTCTGGGTATGAGCCAAGGGTAGGCCCGAACTATAGGAAAAATTTTATTTTTTAGCTTTGGTTAAGGGGAGCTGAAGGAGCTAGGGGTTAAGTGTAATCTGTGGTAAATTTAAGCACAAGAGAAGCCTTGGTAAAGTGGCAGAAGGCACCACTTAGGGCCTTAAGCAGTGACACCACAAGCAGAGGAAGGGAGCTGAGGTTCAAGCTGCAGGAGTCTTTCTTTGGGGAATTCTTTTTGATGCCAAAGAGGAGAAAAGTTGTGCTCAGCTCAAACTCTGAGGGATAACTGTTGAACAAGTCAACAGATTTAAACGGGTGGAGAAGAGAGAATTTAGGAGTTTGAATAATTCAAACTCGTTTGAACGAGTGGCCTAGAGAAATTTGAGTAGTTGGCCGAATTTTGAACTTGTGTAAGGAGGAGTATTCGGTTGGGAAGCTTGCTAGGTGGTGCCGTCTCTCCTTAGACAACTTAGGAGGAAATTTTCGGCTAAGTCAAGCCTTGGTGCAATCGGTTGTGAGCCAAAAGCTGAAAACTCTTAGCCTTGCCGAATTCTCTTTGAAGCACCTAGCCGGATCCTTTGAAACTGAAACCTCATTGGCACTTTCTTGCTTTTCTCTTTTCGGCAATAAGGGGCTTGGCCGAATCTTTGTGGTTACTTCTTTGGTGAGTCGAAACTTGTTTCCACTTCTCTTCTCCCATTTTGCTCAAAAGCCGAAGTCAATTCTCTCTACTTCATCTTTCTCTTCTCTCAATCTCCTTGTGCCGAAACCTTTTTCTTCCTCCCTTTGCTGAATCCATTCATTTTCATTTCTCTTTTCCATCTCTTCCATCTTCAAAAGCCGACAACCTTGATTGATTATCTTCATTTTCATCATAGTATTTTGGCCGAATCTCCTTTGATTTCCTTTCTTAAGCCATAGCCAAAATCACCTTGATTGTTCCATCACCATTGCTGAAATCTCCCTTTACTCTCCTCTCCTTATTCTAACGTTTTGGCCGAACATTAATCAAAGGTAGATCTTTCTTGTCTTCTTCTCTAATTAGTTTTGGAGTAGGTAAGTGTTCTTGGCCGAATCTCTCTTATCACTTCTTCTTTTCTCTATCGACTCACATGGAACAAAAGTCAAATTTCGGCATTTGTCTTGATTCTTATTCATCTATGGAATCGGATTCTCCTAGGTTCTTCGGGATTTTGAAGTAGTGGATCGTGGCCATCTACTCTACCAATCGGTTTCGTTGTAGTTAGTGGTAAGGATACATGTTGATTAACCCTTCTTTTATTCTTTTGAAAAGCTGAAGGCTATTAGTCATGTTGTCTAAGATCTTGACCGATTATAGGGAAGGCTTGTCATCGGGTGTTTCGGGATTTGCGTAAGGTACGAAAGGAGTAAGGTAAGGATTGTGGTTAGTCTATGCGTTAACTCTTCGGGATTTATAGGTTTGGCCGAATGGTTTTTGCTAATGACTTCGGTATTGGCTGAATGTAGGAAGGGGGATCTAGTACGTTAGATCTTGATCTACGGGGTTCGATAGTCGCGTTAGTAACCAGGTGTGTATCTTACACACTTTATAATCTATGTAAATGTGCTAATAACCTAAACTATGTTAAAAGCCGAAAACTATGTAGATTTCATTATGGTACCCTCATGGGTATGAGCAAGGATTTCGGGTAAGTCCATTTGATGAGTTAGTATACTTGATTCTGAAGAAATCGCATGTGCTATATTTTAATTTATGTTTAATGGTTAAGCATGATGGCATGATATGTATATGCATGTGCATTATTGTGGGTGATATGAAAGGAGGGGGAAGATTGATATTTGTGACTTTGGGTCACCAGTGGTTTGGCACCACCAGTGGTTTGGTACCACAGTTGGTATTCGTGACTTTGGGTCACCAGTGGTTTGGCACCACATAGCGACTCGTCCTAGTGGCTTAGCACCACAGTGGGTTGGCCCCACATCTGATAAAACGAGATTGTCGCCAGTGATTTGGTATTACAACGTGGGTCGGCCCAACATATGGATTATTCGTGACTTTGGGTCACCAGTGGTTTGGTACCACAATTATATTGATATCAGTGACTTTGGGTCACCGGTGGGTTGGCACCACCAGTGGTTTTGTACCACACGGGGTAGAAAAAGGAGTTGTGGATGGCTAGGTTTGGATACATGATATGTTTGCTTGGCTATGACTTGTGTAAGAATGTTGCTATAATCGGGAGGGGGATTATACACTGAGTCTTGGTGACTCACCTCTTCCCTTATATTTTCAGGTGATTCGTAGATCGCGGATGAGGAGCCGGGTGGACTCGAGGTGGCCATGCGATATTTGCTTTCGGTTTTACATTGGAACGTCATTTGGGTACTTTATTTTAAATTTTGGTTTTATTTTAAATAACTATTAGATATGTTTTAATAACCTAAAAATTAAAGTATTCTAAACTATACTACGCAACAAGTTTTCTAACCTTACCATTGGGTAACAATTATTCACAAAGTGATAACAAAGTTAACTTAAATGATTTTCAAAATCTAAGTTTTCCAAGCTCAAATACAAACGATTTAACTAACTACGTTCAAATGCACTCGGGTTTTTAATAAACATGAATGTTTTACTAAGGCTAAGAATGACAAACGAGTTTCTAAAGAGAGATCTCCGGGTTTTCAAGGTAACATAACATTTTCAACCATACATACCCAGGATTTCTTCAAACACAAAGCGATAAAAGAGTTTTCAATGAAAATAAATCGATAACTTGTTTTTTTCTAAACGTTTTCACTCTGTAACATGACAGATTCGGTCGTAGTGTGTTGACCGGGTTTGGGGTGTTACAATTATGGTATCAGAGCCAGGTTTAAAAGCTTGGCTGTGGGCTCGAAGCCCAAAATGTTTTAAAGAAGGATTTAAAAAAGTATTGATGGAAAATACATGGTCTGAAAAACATGGCACCGAGTCTCCGGCACCGATCCGCCCAGGTAAGTACCCCTAACGGTGTTTGCAAATGATTATGATGATGTACGGTATGAATGGATAGTATTGGTGGACTACCCTAGAGACTGAAACCTATAGGATTCTGTGAACTCGAGAAAACAAAACCCTATAATAAAACTGTTCATAAGACTGTGCCTTAAAAACAGTGGAATAATGACTGACGTATAAAACTTTTAAATCAGATAAGTCGAGACATTAGACATGAGCACTCGGGGTTGTGGTCGTAATACACGTGGACGCGGTTGGGGTAGGATGACTGTGTCTGAACCAGTGGGGTCTGGTCAGGGGTCAGAGAATGAGATGCCACCACCACCAGATGCTAGTGTTGAGTTTCAGGATCAGACGGGGGATGATGCAGTATCGCAGGCAATGCTACAAGTTCTTGAGAGAGTGGCTGGAGCAGGTGGAGGCAGGGGACCTCGAAAGTCTGTATCTGAGCGACTCTGAGCCAATGGAGCTGAGGTATTCCGAGGTGTTTCTGGTGTGGCTCCCAATACGGCTGAGTATTGGTTGGAGGCGACGGAGCGAATCATGGACGACTTGGATCTTACTGCTGAGGAGAAATTGAAGGGGATAGTGTCGCTTCTCCGGGATGAGTCATACTAGTGGTGGCTCACGGTTCGGGATGGTGCTGCAGCGGATGATCTCACTTGGGACTATTTTAAGGCAGCTTATCAAAAGAAATATATTGGGTCTAGTTATATTGATGCGCAACGGAAGGCGTTTCTGAGACTGGTTCAGGGAAGTAAGTCCGTAGCGGAGTACGAGGTAGAATTTTTAACGTTGAGCCGGTATGCTCGAGGTACCGTGGCTGCGGAGTATGAACGCTGCGTCAGGTTTGAGGACAGATTGAGGGATGAGTTGAGGTTGCTGATTGCTCCACAGCAGGAGCGGGAGTTTGCTGTGTTGGTAGAGAAGGGACCTACGACGCCACCACAAGAGAGCAATATTAGTAAATGGATTCAAGCAGTGTTTACCTTAATGGCATCATCCTTGAAACCCATTGTAACATCCTTAAATAGGGGCTATTGTGTTTGAATTGTTTGCATGTGTATGGTTTGATTTCGATATTAATTGAGGTGTCTTAGGGTCTGGGCATGAGCCAAGGGTAGGATCGAACTATAGGAAATTTTTTTTTTTAAGCTTTGGTTAAGGGGAGCTGAAGGAGCTAGGGGTTAAGTGTAATCTGTGGTAAATTTAAGCACAAGAGAAGCCTTGGTAAAGTGGCAGAAGGCACCACTTAGGGCCTTAAGCAGTGACGCCACAAGCAGAGGAAGGGAGCTGAGGTTCGAACTGCAGGAATCTCTCTTTGGGGAATTCTTTTTGACGCCAAAGAGGAGAAGAGTTGTGCTCAGCTTAAACTCTGAGGGATAACTGTTGAACAAGTCAACAGATTTAAACGGGTGGAGAAGAGAGAATTTAGGAGTTTGAATAATTCAAACTCGTTTGAACGAGTGGCCAGGAGAAATTTGAGTAGTTGGCCGAATTTTGAACTTGTGTAAGGAGGAGTATTCGGTTGGGAAGCTTGCTAGGTGTGCCGTCTCTCCTTAGACAACTTAGGAGGACATTTTCAGCTAAGTCAAGCCTTGGTGCAATCGGTTGTGAGCCAAAAGCCAAAAACTCTTAGCCTTGTCGAATTCTCTTTGAAGCACCTAGCCGGATCCTTTGAAACTGAAATCTCATTGGCACTTTCTTACTTTTCTCTTTTCGGAAATAAGGGGCTTGGCCGAATCTTTGTGGTTACTTCTTTGGTGAGCCGAAACTTGTTTCCACTTCTCTTCTCCCATTTTGCTCAAAAGCCAAAGTCAATTCTCTCTACTTCATCTTTCTCTTCTCTCAATCTCCTTGTGCCGAAACCTTTTTCTTCCTCCCTTTGCTGAATCCATTCATTTTCATTTCTCTTTTCTATCTCTTCCATCTTTAAAAGCCGACAACCTTGATTGATTCTCTTCGTTTTCATCAAATTATTTTGGCCGAATCTCCTTTGATTTCCTTTCTTAAGCCATAGCCAAAATCACCTTGATTGTTCCATCACCATTGCCGAAATCTCCCTTTACTCTCCTCTCCTTGTTCTAACGTTTTGGCCGAACATCAATCAAGGGTAGATCTCTCTTGTCTTCTTCTCTAATCGGTTTTGGAGTAGGTAAGTGTTCTTGGCCGAATCTCTCTTATCATTTCTTCTTTTCTCTATCGACTCACATGGAACAAAAGCCGAATTTCGGCATTTGTCTTGATTCTTATTCATCTATGGAATCGGATTCTCCTAGGTTCTTTGGGATTTTGAAGCAGTGGATCGTGGCCATCTACTCTACCAATCGGTTTCATTATAGTCAGTAGTAAGGATACATGTCGATTAACCCTTCTCTTATTCTTTTGAAAAGCCGAAGGCTATTAGTCATGTTGTCTAAGATCTTGACTGATTGTAGGGAAGGCTTGTCATCGGGTGTTTCGGGATTTGCGTAAGGTACGAAAGGAGTAAGGTAAGGATTGTGGTTAGTCTATGCGTTAACTCTTCGGGATTTATAGGTTTGGCCGAATGGCTTTTGCTAATGACTTTGGTATTGGCCGAATGTAGGAAGGGGGATCTAGAGCGTTAGATCTTGATCTACGGGGTTCGATAGTCGCGTTAGTAACCATGTGTGTATCTTACACACTTTATAATCTATGAAATGTGCTAATAAACTAAACTATGTTAAAAGCCGAAAACTGTGTAGATTTCGTTATGGTACCCTCATGGGTATGAGCAAGGATTTCGGGTAAGTCCATTTGATGAGTTAGTATACTTGATTCTGAAGAAATCGCATGTGCTATATTTTAATTTATGTTTAATGGTTAAGCATGATGGCATGATATGTATATCTATGTGCATTATTGTGGGTGATATGAGAGGAGGGGGAAGATTGATATTTGTGACTTTGGGTCACCAGTGGTTTGGCACCACCAGTGGTTTGGTACCACAGTTGATATTCGTGACTTTGGGTCACTAGTGGTTTGGCACCACATAGGACTCGTCCCAGTGGCTTAGCACCACAACGGGTTGGCCCCACATATGGATTATTCGTGACTTTGGGTCACCAGTGGTTTGGCACCACCAGTGGTTCGGTACCACACGAGGTAGAAAAAGGAGTTGTGGATGGCTAGGTTTGGGTGCATGATATGTTTGCTTGGTTTTGACTTGTGTAAAAATGTTGCTATAATCGGGAGGGGGATTATACACTAAGTCTTGGTGACTCACCTCTTCCCTTATATTTTTAGGTGATTCGTAGATCGCGGATGAGGAGCCGGGTGGACTCGAGGTGGCCATGCGATATTTGCTTTCGGTTTTACATTGGAACGTCATTTGGGTACTTTATTTTAAATTTCGGTTTTATTTGGGTTTGTAATAAGGCCATTAGTTATTTTTATTTTGGGTTTTATTATATCTGTTTAAGTTTTCAACTATTGCTAAATAACTATTAGATATGTTTTAATAACCTGAAAATTAAAGTTTTCTAAACTATACTACGCAACGAGTTTTCTAACCTTACCGTCGGGTAACAATTAGTCACAAGATGATAACAAAGTTAACTTAAATGATTTTCAAAATCTAAGTTTTCCAAGCTCAAATACAAACGGTTTAACTAACTTTGTTCAAATGCACTCAAGTTTTTTATAAACATGTATGTTTTACTAAGGCTAAGAATGAAAAACGAGTTTCTAAAGAGAGATCTCCAGGTTTTCAAGGTAACATAACATTTTCAACCATACATACCCAGGATTTCTCCAAACACAAAGCGATAAAAGAGTTTTCAATGAAAATAAACCGATAATTATTCTTTTCTAAACGTTTTCACTCTGAAACATGCCAGATTTGGTCGTAGTGTGTTGACCGGGTTTGGGGTGTTACACCCATCACTCGAAAGTATTACTTCATTTCCCAGCAGAAGTTGTCCACATCCTTTACGGACCTTACACCCTTGAACTTCTCCTGTTTGGAAACATCTATTGCTTGTTGCTTCGGCCTCAAAGTCAACATCCAATTACTCAAAGCAAGTTTGTAAATTGTAAACTTCCCCTTAAGCTCTTCAATTTCCTTCTTTATGGATAACACCATATCCTCGAGAGTATTGTCCCTTTCTACCAGCTTTTTCGCAATGGAATGGACTAATCCATTCATCTTTTCCGCATTAGCACCGAGAGAATCCAACACGAATTCTTTTATTTGCTCTTCCATTGAGTCAAACCCATCTATGCGTCCCTCGACCAACTCGAACATCTCCTTCATGTCCCTTACGGACTCCTCGAGATTACCCATTTGATTTTCCAAAGCTGACAGCTTGATCCTCAAACGACTTACTTTTTTGGCCCTCTCCAGGGTCTCAATTGGCTCATTTGATCAACAACTTCTTTTAACATCCCAACAATGCCTTTGATCGTTGTTTTATGCGATGTCAAAGTCTTAAAATTTGTATAAAGAATGATTGAACCTAGAAACTAACTATGACAATGATTTGAGGCAAGCGCACCTATCGAACAGTAGTATAGTTAAGGCAAGACCGGAATGTCGAACCCAAAGGAACCAAAAGTACTAATACTAACTCTATTTTTATTATTTAGCCTAAGAATTGAATGAATTGTTGTCTAATCTAAAATTAACTAACTACTTAAACTAAAGACTCTAAGACAAAGAAGAATGAAATTGGGAAAATAAATTTGAGGAAAAACCAATTGATTAAGTTGACACCCAAGGAAGAATCCACCTAGACTTCACTTGTTATCTAACTCTGAACCAGACGATTTGTTCATTTGACTTGATCCATAAGATTTCCTAAGTTATATTAATCCCTCACTCCAGGCGACTAACGTCTAACCATAGGTTGATTAATTGAAATCTCTTTCTAAATAAAACCCCTAGAATTGCATTAACTCGATCTATGGACTCCCATATTAGGTTTCACCTTAATCCGACAAAATCTCGTCACCCTATCTCTAGGCGTGTGATCAACTCTGCTTAGTTATGCTAGATCTACTCTTAGGCAGGGACTTTTGCTCCTCCACCTAAGCACATCATACTTGAATTAATATCCTGGAAATATCAACACAAGAATTAGGAACACATAATTAAGAACAAGTCAAATATTTATCATATAGTTTAACAAATGATAACAAGGTTCATCTTAGGTTTCATCCCCCTCAGGTATCAGAGGGTTTAGTTCATAACAATAAAAGAAAACATCTCAGATGAAAAGATAAAACAAAACATAAGAAATCCCTAAAACCGCCTGAAGGAATTGAAGGAGATATCCTTCGTCTTGAGTATAATTCCGGCTTCTTGAGATGAATCAGCTGGCTATCTTCGAGTAAATCTCCACAAATCTACCCTCTTTGGCCTAGCTGGACGCCCCCTGACTAAAGCCTTGGGTTCCCTTGACAAAAGCCCTGGCAGAAAGCTTCTGCCGAACTCCCCTCTTAAGTTGTCCCCTAGGATATTTATATAGGCTTTGAGATGCCTTACTTGGCCTCCATGTAACACCCCTATCCCGAGTCCGTCACTGGATTAGGGTTAGGAGCGTTACCGAATAGATCGAAAAGCATTTACAGAGATTCATACGATCATTCATTATTCTCAATCATAATGTTCCTTAAAATAGATCCTTGAGACCCTAATCAAGCTTATAATTTGAGCCAGGACTAAACTGAAACACTTACAGAATCTCATGGAAAAATTTAAACTATTCTAAAATACAGGGGAGACACGCCCATAGGAGGAGACTGTGTGCCCTCCATGGCTTCTAGACACCCCCGTGTGTCCATCCGTGTCTATATACTGATTTATATCAACACGGTCACTATGCACGCCCGGGTGCCATGGCCGTGTGCTATTAGGCCATATACTGACTTCCCCACCACGGCCACCAAGCACGCCCATGTGCCTTGGCCGTGTGCTCTTAGCTAGCTCTTGACTTGCACACCATGGCCAACTGACACGCCCATGTCGAGGCCGTGTACTACTAAGCTACATCCTATTAATCGCCCACGGTCTTTAGGCACGCCCGTGTGACATTATAAGCCATTTACAAAGCCAAGTTGCCACCCATAAGAGTCATACCTACAAGCCATATTTAACAAGATATCTCATGCACATATAACCATAAAAAACATACCAAAATAATCATTCAAACCATGCATTCAATACCAATTCCAATCATGACAATTTTAAAGACTAAAACTCATATAATTATAAGTATAATTCATTCATTTTCTCACTCAAAACTTGGCAATTTCACATGCTTCAACCATACCAAGCTATGCATCATATATCACATTCATTTTAAGCAAAGTCTCAACTCATAAATAGCCAAATCACATGGTTAAGATCACATAACAACTTATACCAAAATACTAGCCTATACATGCCATATCTATCTTTATACATTTCAAAGTGTACCTAAATAAGTTTAGAAGTGTGATGACGATCCGTGACGATCCCGAGCCTTCAGTAGCTTTGACGACCTATAGAACAGAGAAAACACACACACAGAGTAAGCTTTCCAAAATGTTAGTAAGTCAATATACAAACAAACTTGATATGTAAAGCATGAAAACATATAACCACATTGGCACATTTCTTCTACAAGGAAAATTTCTCACATTTATACTTTGATTCATATTCTTGGCCAAACTGCCACATTTATCAATTCAAGAATCATATACACATAGCCACTTGCCCTATATACACATTTGGTGTATAATCAACGTACCTGAATCGAACATTCATTTACTTAATCTATCAAAGCTCGGATCTATCATTCGTATTTCAGACTTGCCCGTTGAACCATAAGGAATCCAGTAGGATACTCAGAAGCTCGGAATAGTAGTACAATGCCATTGTCCTAGACGAGGTCTTACATGTACTCAGATATCAATTCCACTGTCCCGGAAAGGGTCTTACACGAATTAGAACGATGCCAATGTCCCAGACATGGTCTTACACGTAAGGATCATAATGATGCCAACGTCCCAGACGTGGTCTTATACGTAAAGCTCATATTGATGCCAACGTCCCAGACGTGGTCTTACACATAATCAGATATCGATGCCACTGTCCCAGACAGGGTCTTACACGAATCTCAAATCAATGCCAATGTCCCGGACGTGGTCTTACATGATAACAACAGAACAAATGTCTATGTCATGACATAACTAATCCTATCAATTCCTAGGTTCACATGGGACTTCTCGGACTTAATCTCAGAATTCAAATGCATAACCTTTCATACACATTTATTATCATCATTAATCATATGAACATTCACAATTGCATACATTTACATTTATTTGCATAATGACTTACCTAGGATTCGGTTTATCGGAATGAAAATGGCTACTCGTTTACTTTAGCTTTCCCGCGATCTAAATCCGTTTTCCTCGATTCTTGACCTAAACATATTCAGAATTAACCCTTTTATTCACTAATTGATTCAATTCAATCCAAGGACACATATTTAGGGCTATTTGTAATTTAACCCTCACCTTTGCACATTTTATCAATTTAGTCCATTTTTCTAAAAACATCAAATTCTCAAAAACTACCCATACACATGCTTAGCCGAATATTCATACATCACATATAAGCCCATATTTTTCATCAAATTCACAAATTAGTCCCTCAATTTGCCATTTTCTCAATTTAGCCCTATTTAGCTAAATTCATCAAAACTTCAAGAACAAAACATGTTCATCTAGCTCATATCTTTCATTTAACACCAAAAATCATCAAAAAGCTTAACAAATCATTAATGGCATATCACACAAACATCATCAATTCATTAAATTGAAACATAGGTTTGATAGCTCTCAAAGCAACGATTGCAAAAACGTAGAAATTATCCAAAACAAATCAAAAACTAACCTTGAATTTAAGCTTGTAATAGCCGAAAATTTGAAAGCTTTTATTCTTTCTTTTCTTTCTAAAATTCGGTGGAAAGATGAATGGTTCATGCCCATTTTTCATGTTTTATTTTGTTATAAACATAATATTTATCTATTTACTAAATTAACCTTTCATTATAATAAAAAACATATAAATAAATCAAGGATATAATTGACCTTTGTCCATCCACTATCCATAGATTGGCATATTTGCCTACTAAGGCCTCAAACATTTAAAGTCCATAACAAATAGGTGCTTAAACAAATAGTAAGCAAATTTTTCATTTTATGCAAATAATTCCTTTTATCAAATTAAACACTTAGACAGACAAATTAGCTTACGGAAGTTTACCGCATGCTTAATCACATATCAATGGCACAGAAAATAATATTAAAATATTATTCAGACTCAGATTCGTGGTCAAAACCACTATTCCGACTAGGGTATAAATCGGACTGTTACAATTCTCCCCCCTTAGGAATTTTCGTCCCCGAAAATCTTACCGTTAAACAGAGTCGGATATTGTTGTCTCACTGAGTCTTTAGGCTCCCAAGTAGCCTCTTCAATCCCATGTCGATTCCACATTCTTTTACTAACGAAATTTTCTTATTTCTCAACTCTTTCACTTCAGGAGCTAAGATACGGATTGGTTCCTCTTCATATGTCATATCAGATCGGATTTCAATTTTAGATGGGGCAATCACATGTGACGGATCGGATCGATATCCGCGAAGCATTGAAACATGAAATACGTTGTGTATCTTTTCCAGTTCTGAGGGAAACTTTAATATATATGCAATAAGCCCGACACGTTCAATGATCTCATACGGTCCGATAAACCTCGGACTTAATTTGCCTTTACGTCCGAATCGAAGCACTTTCTTCCACGGAGACACATTCAGAAATACTTTGTCGCCGATTTCAAATTTTATATCTTTCCGTTTCAAATCTGCATAAAACTTCTGACAATCAGATGCTGCTTTCAAACAATATCGGATCAATTTTACTTTCTGTTCTGAGTCTTTTATCAAATCAACCCCGTGAAGCTTATTTTCACTAAGCTCGGTCCAATACAGAGGTGTTCGACTTTTTCATCCGTACAAAGCTTCATATGGTGCCATTTTAATACTCGTCTAAAAACTGTTATTATACGCAAATTCAATCAGTGGCAGATACTGTTCCCACGAACTATTAAACTCAAGTATACAGCATGTTAACATGTCTTCAAGAATCTGAATAATCCGCTCGATGACCATCATCCGCTTTGCGGATGAAAAGTCAGATCTTGAAATACAATTTCGTGCCCAAAGTTTCTTGCAATCTCTTCCAGAATCTCGACGTAAACCTCAGATCTCTATCGGATACAATAGACAGTGGCACCCTGTGTAATTTCACAATCTCAGAAAATATAAAGCTCCGCTAATTTGTCAAGTGAGAAATCAGATCTTACCAGAATAAAATGGGCAGATTTAGTTAATTTATCAACCACAACCCATATCGCATCTTTCTTTCTCGGAGTCTGAGGTAAACCAGAAACAAAGTCCATGGTTACTCTATCCCATTTCCATTCAGGAATCAAAATTGGTTGTAACAACCCAGACGGAACTTGATGGTCGGCTTTCACTTGCTGACAGACTAAACATTTTGAAACAAAGTCAGAAATGTCCCGTTTCATACCAGACCACCAGTACTGTCGTTTCAAATCATGGTACATTTTAGTGCTTCCCAGATGAAGAGATAGACGACTATTATGTGCTTCATTCAAAATCAACTAAATCAATTCTGGATTTCTCGAAACACAAATGCGACCTCGGAATCTCAAACAATCATCAGTAACTCTAAATTCAAATTCGAAATTCAGTTCACACAGAGCTCGTTTCGCTAGCAATTTTTTATCAGACTTCTGAGCATCACATATCTGTTGTAAGAACAATGGTTTTGCTTTTAATTCAGCTATCACAGAACAATCATTAGATAAATCTGACTGAGTACTCAAAGCACGTAATGCAAATAACGATTTTCTACTCAGAGCATCTGCAACAACATTTGCTTTACCCGGATGATAATCTATCACAAGCTCGTAATCTTTTAACAGCTCAAGCCATCTTCTCTGTCGCAAATTGAAATCTTTCTGAGTCATCAGATATTTCAAACTTTTATGATCTGAAAAGACGTGACATTTTTCACTATACAGATAATGACGCCAAATGTTTTGCGCAAACACAATCGCAGCTAATTCAAGGTCGTGCATCGGATAGTTCTTTTCATGAGGCTTCAACTGTCTCGAGGCATAAGCTACCACTTTGCCTTCCTGCATCAAAACTCATCCCAGACCATTTAACAAAGCATCACTGTATACAATAGATTCTTTACTCGATTCTGGCTGTACTAACACTGGAGCTTCTGTTAACAGAGTTTTCAACTGATCAAAACTTTTCTGACATTTATCTGACCATTCAAATCTGATATCTTTCTGAAGTAATCTAGTTAATGGCGTCGCTATAGTCGAAAAGCCTTTTACAAATCTGCGGTAATAACCAGCTACACCTAGAAAATTACGAACTTCAGACGCATTTCTCGGAGGTTTCCAATTCAGAATAGCAAAAATATTGCTCGGATCGACTCGAATTCCAGAAGCTAACACAATATGTCCTAGAAAACTAACCTCGTATAATCAGAATTCATATTTGCTGAATTTCGCATACAATTACTTTTCTCTCAAAGTTTACAAAACAATTCTCAAATGTTCAGCATGTTCAGCCTCATCACGCAAATAAATCAAAATGTCATCAATGAATACGACAACAGATCGATCTAGGTACAGTCTAAAAATTTTGTTCATCAGATCCATAAAAATAGCAGAAGCATTGGTTAGTCCAAATGGCATAACTAAAAATTCGTAATGCCCGTACCTTGTTCTGAAAGTAGTCTTCGGAATATCTGAATCTCTCACTCTCAACTGATAGTATCCAGATCTCAGATAAAAATTTGAAAACACAGTAGCTCCTTTTAGCTGATCAAATAAATCATCAATTCTGGGCAATGGGTATTTATTCTTTATTGTCACCTTATTCATCTGACGATAGTCGATACACATCCTCATCGTGCCATCTTTCTTTTTCACAAATAGAACAGGAGCACCCCAATGCGAGAAACTTGGTCTAGCAAACCCTCTATCAATTAATTCTTGCAACTGTGACTTTAACTCTTTCAACTCTGTGGGTGCCATTCTATACGGAGCTATCGAAATAGGTGTAGTACCAGGTAACAACTCAATACCAAACTCAACTTCAGGAATCGGAGGTAAACCCGGTAACTCTTTAGGAAACACATCAGAAAACTCACAGACAACAGGCACTGACTCAATCTTCCTTTCAGACACTTTTGATTCAATTACATAAGCAAAATATACCTCGTAACCCTTATTCAAATAACCCTGAGCTTTCAAAACAGATATCACAGCAAGCAATCCATTTAAATCATTAGACACAACTCGTACAATCTCTTCTTTCGGACATCTCAAATCTATAGTCTTTCTTTTGCAGTTCACAACAGCATCATGCATAAACAACCAATCCATACCCAGAATAATATCAAATTCATCAAATGGCAAAAGCATCAGTTCTTGCATACTTTGTCAACAAGGACACTTTTACCTAATGGGTTCGATACTTTTATAGCAAACTCAGTAGACTCTACAGGCAAAGTCTTGTTGAATACTAAATTCATGCATATATATGAATGCGTAGAACCAGGGTCTATCAAAGCAATCATAGAAGTATTATAAAGAGTAAAAGTACCAGTTATAACATCTGGTGATGAAGCTTCTTCTCGAGCTCGGAAAGCATACGCTCTGGCAGGCGCTCTAGCTTCAGATCTGACAACATTGTCTCTCGTAGTTCTCTGACTACCACTAATATTTCTTACATTCTTCGATGGTCTACCTCCCACCGGTGCATTATCAGATCTAAAATTCTGAACAGTTTCTAGCTCAACAGACTCAGGGCAATCATGGATAAAATGAGCAAGCGATTCACATCTGAAGCAAGCTCTGTCATTTAATCTATAGCTTTCTGGATGCCTTTTTCCATAATGTTTACATTCAAGTCTCTCGGATCGAACATTACCAATGCTAGCCACTGAAGTTGTTGGGGTTTTAGAACTCATTTGCGGTCTTGATTGGTTTCTATTCGAATATCTTACGTTATCTCTGAAACGGCTTTGATTATATCTGAATCTTTTCAGAGCAGACTGAAATGATTTACTCTGAAATCTCTTTTTCACATCTCGAGCTTCAGACTCAGCTTTTCTCTTATCTTTCTCGAGTGCCTCAGCTTTGCAAGCTCTGTCAACGAGTACAACAAACTCTTTTATTTCCAAAATCCCAACTAGCAGACGAATGTCTTCATTAAGACCATCTTCGAATCTTTTGCACATTATAGCTTCAGAAGATACACATTCCCGGGCATACTGACTCAGTCTCACGAATTCTCATTCATATACAGAAACAGTCATTTGACATTGTTTAAGTTCCAGAAATTCATTTTGTTTCTGATAAATGAATCTCTCACTGATATATTTCTTCCGGAATTCGATCTGAAAGAATCCCACGTAACTCGCTCTCTCGAAACAACAAAAGTCAGAGTTTTCCATTGATAAGCTGCATCTCGAAGTAATGATACCACACATTTTATACATTCTTCTGAAATCAGAGACATTTCATCAAATACCCGGATCGTATTTTCAATCAAGAACTCGGCCTTTTCAGCAGCATCATCTTTAGTAGCCCAGAATTCTTCTGCCCCATACTTACGGATCTTGTCAACAGGAGGCTTATTCAACAGATTTGGATGCATAACCGGTGGCACAACTGTAGTCTGAGGGGTATTAATCGGGGGCGGGGGTTGTGAAACAGTCGGGTTATTTCTTACAAATTGAGTGAACCACTCACTCAATATCTGGAAGAAAGCTTGTTTAGCTTCTCCCTCTTGACTGCTCGTAGCCGATCTCGATTCAGAGGGCATTGTCCCTTGCGCGGGAGCAGGCGTATTACTTTCTACGTCGTTAGCTACGGCTCTTTCGGGATCCATTACTATATGAAAATCACATTTTATACGTCAGGATTCATCACACTATCACAATTCAGATATATGGCATGTATAGCTAGACTCTGACATGCTACGCTAGTCCAAGAATCGGCTAAACCGTAGCTCTGATCCTAATCAAATGTAATACCCCTATCCCGAGTCCGTTGCTAGATTAGGGTTAGAAGCGTTACCGAATAGATTGGAAAGCATTTACAGAGATTCATACGATCATTCATTATTCTCAATCATAATGTTCCTTAAAATAGACCCTCGAGACCCTAATCATGCTTATAATTCGAGTCGGGACTAAACTGAAACACATACAAAATATCATGGAAAAATTTAAACTTTTTTAAAATACAGGGGAGACATGCCCGTGGGAGGAGATCGTGTGCCCTCCACAGCTTCTAGACACCCCCGTGTGTCCATTCGTGTCTATATAATAACTATATCAACACGATCACTACGTACGCCCGGGTGCCATGGCCGTTTGCTACTAGGCCATATACTGACTTCCCTACCACGGCCACCAAGCACGCCCGTATGCAATGGCCGTGTGCTCTTAGCTAGATACTGACTTGCACACCATGGCCAACTGACACGCCCATGTCGAGGCCGTGTACTACTAAGCTACATCCTATTAATCGCCCACGGTCTTTAGGCACGCCCGTGTGCCACAACCGTGTGACATTATAGGCCATTTACAAAGCCAAGTTGCCACCCATAAGGGTCATACCTACAAGCCATATTTAACAAGATATTTCATGCACATATAACCAAAAAAACATACCAAGATAATCATTCAAACCATGCATTCAATACCAATTCCAATCATGACAATTTCAAAGAATAAAACTCATATCATTATAAGTATAATTCATTCATTTTCTCACTCAAAACTTGGCCATTTCACATGCTTCAACCATACCAAGCTATGCATCATATATCACATTCATTTTAAGCAAAGTCTCAACTCATAAATAGCCAAATCACATGGCTAAGATCACATAACAACTTATACCAAAATACTAGCCTATACATGCCATATCTATCTTTATACATTTCAAAGTGTACCAAAATAAGTGTAGAAGTAAATAAGGTAAGGTTGAGGTAAATAAGAAGTCGAAATTGATAATCAAATAGTACAAACCTCGCATACCATATCCCGAAGCGATAATGAAAGACGACACAGAGGAACAGTTCGGTAAGTTTCTTAAACTTTTAAAGAAATTACATATTAACTTACCGTTTCTTGAAGCTCTTTCGCAGATGCCAGTTTCTAGGAAATTTTTAAAGAAGCTATTGACAAAGAAGCGGAAGATAGACGAGGAATCACATATGGAGCTGAACGCAGTATGCTCAGTAATGTTGCAAAATAAACTACCACAAAAATTAAAAGATCTAGGGAGTTTTACAATTCCATGCTTAATTTGTAGTTTATCTATTGATAATGCGTTAGCTGATTTAGGGGCAAGCATAAACGTCATGCCTTATAAAATGTTTAAACAACTAGGTCTAGGGAAACCCAAACAAACTAGGATGAGCATTTAATTAGATGATAAAACTGTTAGAATTCCTAGGGGTATAGTCGAAGATGTACTCGTGAAAATTGATAAATTCGTATTCCCAGTAGACTTTTTCGTTTTAGAAATGGATGAGGACAACATGATCCCCCTAATTTTAGGAAGACCATTCTTAGCAACTAGCAGAACTAAAATCGATGTTGATGCAGGCAAACTCATACTTTGTGTAGGTGACGAGACAGTCACTCTTCAAGCTCTCGATTCAGCTAGGACATCAAATAATCAAGGTGAGAAAGTCAATTCTATTGATAACCATGCGGTTAACTCTTCTTTTCAGGAAGCACCACAGCATGATCCTGATCCTAGACCATGTGCCAACAAAGAAATAGCTCATGAGGAACAAGGGATTCAGATCGATGAACTAGAAGAATGGAAGACGCATGTCAAAGAAAAATTAGGGATACATGAAGTAGAATCAAAGCCACTCTACAGAACGGACAAGTTCAAAATCGCTGATCAGGTATTGTTAGATAAAGCAGACCTACGAATACCTCCCCCTGATCTTAACACAAACAAAGAAATCCCTTTTAAGGTGGTCAATGTTTTCCCTTACGGACAGTCGAGGTAAGTAACCCTATTTTTGGCACTTTGAAAATAAACACTACTCGTCTTGCACTTTACCATGGAACTGCTAGCATGAGGAAGGACTTTCAACTCCTCAAACCACCATGAATATGCGAATGAGGGGTAAGTCTCGCTTAAGACTATAAACGAGCGCTTTTCGGTTGGCAACCCGAGTACTAACCCCACTAACTTCTACATTTTTATTTTATCTCAGTTATTTTATTTTATCCTTTCTTTATAGCACCTAACTATAAACTAACCAAAAGTACAGAATTTCAAGCCACACGGCCGTGGCCGTCGCCGTGTGGGTACACCGAATCTCCGTACTGACATGGCAGAGATGGTACGAGTCAGAGCAAATCAATTTTCAAGTCACGGACTCCAACTACCATGCCACGAACGTGCGATGCGGCCGTAGCCGACACTGTTAGAGCATACACGGGCGTGAAGATTAGGACACGGGCGTGGGAGAAGCGAATGAAGCACAACACAGCCGTGCGATACGACCGTATAACTTGACATGCTCATGGTTCACGGGCGTGGGCAAGCACAAGGCCCCAAAATTCTATTTAAACCTACCCCTACCCCTCCTTCTTCTCACCCACCCCCCATTCTTCTTCTTCCTTTACACCCCCTCTACACTCTCCATTCTTCGTTTTCCTTGTTCTCATAACTATAGCTCGAATAATACCTATGACGAAGAAGCGGAAGGATTCAAGCACAGTCTCCCTGTGGGAGACCGATCTATATAAGTTCATGCCGGCCGCTTCATCCAAACAACAAGCCAATGATCTTTGAGGCCATTTTATTTTTCTTCTTCTTTACTCTTCTTCTTTATTTTCCTTCTCTTTAACTATCCTATGCTTAAATTAGTTTATTTTATTTTAGTTTCTTAGTGTCAGGTTCTTCAGGCTGCTAGGGAATCACACCGGAACCATGACCACCGCCTCACTACAGCTTTAGAAGTCACACCCACCTCGCGAACCATCCAACAATAAGGACTCTTTGGTCCATTCATCTTTTATTTTAATTTTATTTTACTTTCTATTTCCTTTCTCTTTATCTTTCTTTTCCTTAATTATATATTTAGTTTATTTTAAATATGTCTTTATATTTCCTGGCTAATTCTTCACGAGCTCCCCAATTTCTTCATCTAGCGCAGGAATTCGAGGCGGCCCCTCCAACTTATCTTTTACCTCAAAATCAAGTTTCCACACCCTCCAAGGATTTCATCCATAATTCAGGAAGTTTCACTTCTCTCCCTATCTTTTGATTACTCTATTGCTATCATCTATCTTTGTACATTGAGGGCAATGTACATCTTAAGTGTGGGGGGGTTAACTATATTATTATTTGAAAATCCCTAAATTATGCCTTGTTCTTTAAGTAATTTTATCATATTATGATTAGAATGAAACTCCCTTTGATTTATGATTTTTATTGATATGTTTTGGATTAAGTCATTGATAATTGTGCATTGATGATTAAATTTGAAGGATACTAGAGAAATCAAGCATGATAAGTCTATTTTTAAGAAAATTAAAAATTTTCTAGGTTGTCTACCTGAATCTAATTATTACTTTAAAGTTTGAAATTTACAAGGTTGATATCAAAAACCCATAATTTTTTGTGAGGTTTTGAGCCTTTTAAAGCATATATTCTTTTTCTTGCTCACTTTATTGATTATGCACTGTCAACATTGATTTGTTATTCTAGAACTTGCAGTGATTATACATGTCAAGACCACACCTTTGATTTGATATACAGATATGATAAAGGCACCTAGGATTTAACCCACTTACCCCACTAAAAGCCTACCTTCATAATTAACCCCTAGTGAACCCTTTTAATCCTATCTTTTGAAAACGAGTTTCTGAGGCTGCTATGAAATTTGTCAGCATTTCTTAAATGTTCAGCCTTGTCCTTGTAACTTCCCACTGATAGTTATTCAGTGACATCTCCTCTATAAACTCGTAGGCCGCTTTAGGAGTTTTGTTATTCAGAGTTCCGCCGGTGGCTGAATCAATTAGTTTCCTTGTTGAAGGGTTCACATCGTTGTAGAAAGTTTGGACCTGTAGCTACAAAGGCAATCTGTAGTGTGGACACCTTCTCAACAAATCTTTGACTCTCTCCTATGCATCATAAATTGTCTCTAAATCCATCTGCACAAAAGAAGAGATATCATTTCTCAATTTGGTCATTTTGGCCGGCGTTTGATCCCATGTAGTGATTGACCCTCGTGGAAGAGAATGCAACCACTGTTTGGCTTTATTCCTCAGAGAAAAGAGAAATAACCGAAGACAGATGGCATCATCAGAAATGCCATTTATCTTGAAGGTATCACAGAATTCTAGAAAATTCGCTAAGTGTGTGTTAGGTTCCTCATCCTGCAAACCATCAAACTAAACAAACTGTTGTATCATCTGTATAGTGTTAGGTTTCAGTTCAAAATTATTTGCAGCAATAGTAGGCCTAACAATACTAGACTCAGTTCCTGTTAAACTAGGTTTAGCATAATCATACATAGTGTGTGGAGCATGATGTTCGGCCATTTCTGGAGGTGGCGGATTGTTCTTAGCCATCTCTTCGGTGGTATTAATTTCGGCTTCTTGCTCTTTTTCTATGTAGTTTAAGCTTCGCCTTATTTCTCTGCGATTTCTGCAAATGGTACCTTCAATACCACTGTCGAAAAGTAGGGGTCCTGCCAGGTTTCTTCTAGTCATAAACTAGACGTACCTAAAAGGAGTGAAAGAAGAAAATTTAGAAAACAAAAATAAAATTTAATTGCAAAAATAAAATAAAAATAAATATGGCTAAAGTAATAAAAATTAAGCATTCTTAATATTTCAGTTCTCCGGCAACGATGCCAAAAACTTGATCATTGTTTTATACGATGTCAAAGTCTTAAAATTTATATAAAGAATGATTGAACCTGGAAACTAACTATGACAACGGTTTTAGGCAAGTGCACTTATCGAACAGTAGTATAGCTAAGGCAAGACCGGAATGTCAAATCCAAAGGAACCAAAAGTACTAATACTAACTCTTTTTTAATTATTTAGCCTAAAAATTGAATGAATTGTTATCTCATATAAAATTAACTAACTACTTAAACTAAAGAGTCTAAGACAAAGAAGAATGAAATTGGGAAAATAACTTTGAGGAAAAACCAATTGATTAAGATGACACCTGATGAACCGTAAAAGTAACATATTTTAAGCCCATATTTAGCATGCTTTTGGATGATTTAAGCCTTGAATTGTGTAATTTGGTGCTCTTAATCCTTTGTTTTCATGTTTTATACCCAGGAGAGCACCGGATGACGAAAAGAATGAAAAATGGGCCCAAAATAGAGTAAATGGGCCATACCACGAAATCCACACAGCCTGGGCCCAAGACCACACGGCCGTGCCTCATTTAATAGGCTCGAACATGGCCTGGCCACGACTTACACGGGCGTGTACCATGGGCGTGTCCCTGTTTGTAGGAGAGAAGAGTTTCATTTGGATTTGGATACTTAGGGGCAAAGAAACATATTCAAAAGCCTATATAAACACCCTAAGTATGACCAGAAAAGGGGGGAACCCAAGGCCTTAGTCAAGGGCTGTCCGGTTAGGCCAGAGAAGGTAGAGCTGTGGAGAATAACTCGAAGATAGCCAGTTGATCCATCTCAAAAAGCCGGAGTTATACTCAAGACGGAGGATCTCTCCTTCAATTCCTTCAGGGGGTTTTAGGGATTTCTTATGTTTTTTTTTTATCTTTTCTTTTGAGATGTTTTCCTTTATTGTTATGAACTAAACCCTCAGATACCTGAGGGGGATGAAACCTAAGATGAATCTTGTTATCGTTTGCTGAACTATATGATAAATATTTGACTTGTTCTTAATTATGTGTTCTTAATTCTTGTGTTGGTATTTTCGGGATATTTATTCAAGTATGATATGCATAGGTGGAGGAGCAAAAGTCCCTGCCTAAGAGTAGGTCTAGCATAATTAAGCAGAGTTAATCGCGCGCCTAGAGATAGGCTGACGAGATTTTGCCGGATTAGGGTGAAACCTAATATGGAAGTCCATAGATCGAGTTAATGCGATTCTAGAGGTTTTAATTAGAAAGAGATTTCAATTAATCAACCTAGGGTTAGACGTTAGTTGCCTCGAGAGAGGGATTAATATAACTTAGGGAATCTTACGGATCAAGTTAAGTGAATAAATCGTCTCGTACAAAGTTAGATAACAAGTGAAGTCTAGGTGGATTCTTTCTTGGGTGTCGTCTTAATCAATTAGTTTTTCTTCCAAGTTATTTTCCCAAATTCATTCTTCTTTGTCTTAGAGTCTTTAGTTTAGTAGTTAGTTAATTTTAGATTAGATAACAAATTCATTTATTTCTTAGGCTAAATAATAAAAAGATAGTTAGTATTAGTACTTTTGGTTCCTTTGGGATTCGACATTCCGGTCTTGCCTTAACTATACTACTGTTTGATAGGTGCGCTTGCCTCAAATCGTTGGCATAGTTGGTTTCTAGGTTCGATCATTCTCATTTATAAATTTTAAGACTTTGACATCACAAAAACAATGATCAAGTTTTTGGCGCCGTTGCTGGGTAACTAAAATATTAAGAAAACTTAATTTTTATTACTTTAGCCATATTTATTTTATTTTTGCAATTAAATTTTAATTTTTTCTTTCTTTTGTTCCTTTCAGGTACCTCTAGTTTATGACTAGAAGGAACCCGACAGGACCCCTACTCTATGACAGTGATATTGAAGGCACTGTTAGAAAAAATCGCAAAGAGATAAGGCGAAGCTTAAACTACATAGAAGAAGAGCAAGAAGTTGAAATTAATACCACCGAAGAGATGGCTGAGAATAATCCGCCACCTCCAGAGATGGCCGAACATCATGCTCCACGTACTATGTATGATTATGCTTAACCTAGTTTAACAGGAACTGACTCTAGTATTGTTAGGCCTGCTATTGCTGCAAATAATTTTGAACTGAAACCTAACACTATACAGATGATACAACAGTTTGTTCAGTTTGATGGTTTGCAAGATGAGGATCCTAACACACAATTAACAAATTTTCTAGAATTTTGTGATACCTTCAAGATAAATGGCATTTCTATGATGCCATCCGTCTTCGGTTATTTCCCTTTTCCCTGAGAAATAAAGCCAAACAGTGGTTGCATTCTCTTCCACGAGGGTCAATCACAACATGACCGAAAAATTTTATTAAAATATTTCCCACCGGCCAAAACGGCCAAATTAAGGAATGATATCTCTTCTTTTGTGCAGATAGATTCAGAGACACTTTATGATGCATGGGAGAGATACAAAGATTTGTTAAAGAGGTGCCCACACCATGGATTACCTTTGTGGCTACAGGTCCAAACTTTTTACAACGGTGTGAACCCTTCGACAAGACAACTAATAGATTCAGCCGCCGGCGGAACCTTGAACAACAAAACTCCTGAAGCAGCATACGAGTTTATAGAGGAGATGTCACTGAATAACTATCAGTGGCAAGTTACAAGGACAAGGCCAGCCAAAGTAGCCGGAGTTTTCAACATTGACGCAGTAACCACGCTATCAAATCAGGTAGAGTTGTTACATAAAAAATTTGATAGTTTCTATGGTTCTTCGCAGGCACATCCAGTTATGCAGTGCGACGCAAGTGAAAGAATGGTGAATCCTGAGTACCCACCCTACGGACAGGGCATGGAGAGCGAGCAAATGAACTATATGGGTAAAAATTTCCGATCTAACAATAACCCTTATAGTAATACCTATAATCCAGGTTGGAAGAACCACCCCAATTTCTCATGGGGCGGTCAAAGAAATCAAAGGTAACAACCATCCCAAAACTTCCAACAACAGCCCCACCTACAGGAAAAGAAGTCGAACCTTGAAGAGGTGCTGACAAACTTCATAGCAGCCTCAGAAACACGTTTCCAAAAGATAGAAACAAAACTTGAGGCATTGGCATAAGAGTTCAATGATCAAATCAGGCAACTTACTAAGTTAATCTCTGAAACACGATCAGAAATCTTATCGAGGGAAACAGAGCAGGTACAGGCAGTAACACTACGAAGTGGAAGGAAATTAATCAAAACGAAGAAAGAGGCACCACATGAAACCGAGAAAGCAAAGATAACACCAACCAGTGAGGAGATCAAACCAACAATCCCATATTCAGCAAAGTTGAAGAAAGACCGCTTAGACGCACAATATGGTAAATTTCTTAAACTTTTCAAACAGTTACATATTAACTTACCTTTTGTTGAAGCTATTTCGCAGATGCCAACATATGTAAAATTTTTAAAAGAGCTTCTAACAAATAAAAGGAAGGTCGAGGAAATTTCAACAGTGGAGCTTAATGAAGAATGCTAAGCTATCACCCAAAACAAGCTGCCAACCAAATTGAAAGATCCAGGAAGTTTCACTATTCCTTATTTAATTGGTAGTTTGAGCATAGAAAAAGCATTAGCTGATCTAGGTGCCAGTATTAATCTAATGCCTTATAAAATGTTTAAGCAACTAGGTTTCGGGGAACCAACACCCACTAGGATGAGTATTCAGTTAGCTGTCCGATCTGTTAAGTATCCTAGGGGAATTATTGAAGATGTTCTGGTAAAAGTAGATAAATTTATATTCCCTGTTGATTTTGTTGTGCTTGACATGAATGAGGACGTAGAGGTACCTTTAATTTTGGGTCGACCCTTTCTAGCTACTGCTAGGGCTGCTATTAATGTTGGTGAGGGTAAACTGGCATTAAGGGTAGGAGATGAGGAAATTGTTTTCCAAATTTATTCTAGAGAACAAGATGATTTTTGTTACTTTGTTGATGCCACTGATCACATTTTTCAAGAATCTTTGCAGGAAATCATGCACAGTGACACGATGGAATTGTGTCTTTCACAAGGTGAGGGGAAAGATGACTATACTGATGAAGAGAATCCCAATGCATCATCTTCTAGATAGATGAAAATAGAGGACATCGAGATTAATGAAGAACTAAAATAGAAACCCTCTATTGATGAGCCGCCCAAGCTAAAACTAAAACAATTACCAAAGCATTTAGAATATGCATTCCTGGGGGATAATTATACGCTACCAGTAATCATCTCTTCGGAACTAGAACCCAAGGAGAAAGAAGAGTTGCTAGGCGTACTAAGGAAGCACAAAAAGGCCATAGCATGGAAAATGTAGGACATTAAGGGAATAAGCCCATCATTTTATACCCATAAAATTTTAATGGAAGATGAGTATAAACCGTGCGTGCAATGCCAGAGACGGTTAAACCCCAATATGAAAGAAATTGTCAAAGCTAAGGTAATTAAACTTCTAGATGCAGGAATAATTTATCCTATTTTTGATAGCATGATAAACGTAAAAGTAACATATTTTAGGCCCACATTTAGTATGCTTTTGGATGATTTAAGCCTTGATTTATGTAATTTAGTGTTCTTAATCCTTTGTTTTCATGTTTTATGCCTAGGAGAGCACCCAAGGATGGAAAGAACAGAAAACGGGCCCAAAACTGAGTAAATAGGCCATATCACGAAATCGACATGGCCTGGCCCAAAGACTATATGACCGTGTCACATTAAAAGTCCGAACACGGCCTGGCCACGATTCACACGGGCGTGTGCCACGGCCGTGTCCCTGTCACTGGAAAGAGTAATTACATTCGGAAAAGGATACTTGGAGACAAAGAAACACATTTCAAAGCTTATTCAAACACCTTAGTAGGAATACTACTCAGATTAGGATACTTAGGGACCAAGTAAGGCATCTCAAAGCCTATATAAACAACCAATGGGGCAACTTGCAAAGGGAGTTCGGCAGAAGCCGAAACCGGCGTCGAGCTAGGCTAAGGAGCCAAGCCGGAAAAGTCAGAATTGTGGGAATCACTCGAAGTTAGCCAGTTGATCCATCGTAAGAAGCCGGAATTATACTCAAGACGGTGGAACTCTCCTTCAATTCCTTCAGGGAGTTTTAGGGAGTTCTTATGTTTTGTTTTATCTTTTCTCTTGAGAAGTTTTCTTTATTCATTATGAACTAAACCCCTCAGATACCTGAAGGGGATGAAACCTAGATAAATCTTGTTATTTGATTTTTGAATTATATGATAAACACTTAGTTTGTTCTTAATTATGCATGCTTAATCCAAATTTGATGTGCTTAGGTGGAGGAGGAATAGACCCTGCTTAAGAGTAGATCTAACATAATTAAGCAGAGTTGATCGAACGCCTATAGATAGGGTTACGAGATTTTACTGGATTAGGGTGAAACCTAATATGGGAATCCATAGATCCATTTACTGCTATTCTAGAGGGTTATTATAAGAGAATGAGAGTTCCACTAATTAACCTAGGGTTAGACATTATTCGCCTTGAAAGAGGGTTTAATATACGTTAGGGAGTCTCACGAATCAAGCTAAGTAAATAAATCCTATGATTCAGGGTTAGATAACAAGTGATGTCTAGGTGGATTCTTCCTGAGGGTATCGTCGTGATCAATTGAGTTTTTCTTCAAGTTATTCTCCAATTCATTCTTTTTGTCTTTGTCCTTAGCTTAGTCGTCGTTAATTTAGATTAAAACAACTTCACTTTATTTTTAAGGCTAAATAATAAAAATAAAGCTAGTATTAATACTTTTAGTTCCTTTGGGTTCGACAATCCGGTCTTGCCTAAGCTATACTACTGTTCGATAGGTACACTTGCCTTTAATCATTATCAGAGTTAGTTTCCAGGTTCGATCATTCTCTTTTATAAATTTTAAAGCTCTGACTTCAGCGATCAAGTTTTTGGCACCGTTGCCGGGGAACTAAAATATTAAGAAAGCTCTATTTTTATTACTTTAGCCATTTTTTTATTATTGCAATTTATTTTCATTATTATTTTTTATTTCTTCTTTTTATTTTTACTTTGCTAATTTTTCCTCTATTTTGCTTTTGGCAGATAAATTTAGGCTATAGAGAAGATGGCTCTGAATAATTATCAGTGGCAAGTCATGAGGACAATTCCTACTAAAGCAGCCAGTGGCTTCGACCTCGACGTGTTCGCCAGGTTATCTACCCAGCTAGAGATGATGAATAAAAAGATCGATGGTTTGTGTAGACTCTCGCAGGTACACCCAGTAATGCAATATGACTTGAATCTAGGAGGCGTAGCGAATCCTGAGTACCCACCCTACGGATATGGCATGGAGAACGAACAAGTCCACTATATGGGTAACTACTCTAGACCTCAAAATAATTTTTATAATGACACTTATAATGCAGGTTGGAGGTACCATTCCAATTTCTCGTGGAATGATCAAAGTAGCCAAAGACAGGAACTTCCTCCAAATTTTCAACAACCACCTCGCCAACAGGAAGATAAGTCCAACCTTGAAGAAATGCTGGCAAAATTCATAGCAAACACAGAAACACGCTGCCAAAATATAGAAGCAAAACAAGAAGCATCGATTCAAGGGATCGAGGATCAGTTAGGTCAGCCTACTAAGCTGATCTTAGAACAACCATAAGAAAGCTTGCCAAGCAACACTGAAACAAACCAACGAACATCAATTGGAGAGATCAAGAGCCAAGTTGGGAAAATCACTATGGCAGTCGGACAACTTGCAAAGTTAATGCATGAACGACTGCAAGGACGTCTATCAAGCAACATGAAGATTAACCCAAAAGAGTAAATTCAAGCCGTACAAGCTTACAACAGTGAAAGGTTAGTGGAATCTGACCCAATGCAAGAACCTATGGTAAGTGAAGGTAAGGTTGAGGTGAGCCATGAATTACAGAGTACAAACCTCGTATACAACATTCCGAAGCAATGATGAAGGACAACACAGAGGAACAGTTTGGTAAGTTTCTTAAACTTTTAAAGAAATTACATATTAACTTACCGTTTCTCGAAGCTCTTTTGCAGATACCCGATTATAGAAAATTTTTAAAAGAGCTGTTGACAAACAAACGGAAGCTAGACGAGGCATCGCATGTGGAGCTAAACGCAATGTGCTCAACAATTCTACAAAATAAGCTACCACGGAAATTAAAAGATCCAGGGAGTTCTACAATTCCATGTTTAATTGGTAGTTTATCTATTGATAATGCTTTAGCTGATTTAGAGGCAAGCATCAATGTTATGTCTTATAAAATGTTTAAACAACTAGGTCTAGGGAAACCCAGGCAAACTAGGATGAGCATTCAATTAACTGATAAAACTATCAGAATTCCTACGGGTATAATAGAAAATGTTCTAATCAAAATTGATAAATTCGTATTCCCAGTAGACTTTGTCATTTTAGACATGGATGAGGACAATTCGATTCCTTTAATTTTAGGAAGACCCTTTCTAGCAAATGCCAGGACTAAAATTGATGTTGGTACAAGAGAACTCATTCTTCATATAGGTGATGAATCAATCAGCCTACAAGCTCTTGACTTGGCCAGAACATCAACTGATGAAGGTGAGAAAGTAAATTCAGTTGATAACAAATTTGTTCAACTTTCATCACAGGAAACACCACGAAGCCACAAACCTGAGCCGAATCATAGACCTCGTGCCAATAAAGAAGAATTATATGAGGAACGAAGCCTTAAGGTCGACAAACTAGAAGAGTGGAAGACACACTTTAAAGAGAAACCGAAACCGCACGAAGAAAAACTGAAGGAACCCCCAGACAAGCCGATAGGAACAACAAATCACTTCAAAATAGGGGATCAAGTATTGTTAAATAAGGAAGACCCTCGAATCACCAATTCAGACCTCAAGGCAAACGAAGAAATCATTTTTGAGGTACTTAATGTCTTCCTATATGGTATAGTCAAGGTAAGCAATCCTAAATCCATCACTTTTGAGGTAAACACTACTCGGCTTAAACTCTATATCCACAACCGAATTGATCGCATGAGAAAAGATTTTCATCTTCTCAAACTACCATGACCATATGAATAAGAGGTAAGTCTAGCTCAAGACTTTAAACGAGCGCTTCTCGGAAGGCAACCCGAGCACTAACCCCACTAATTTTTACATTTATTATTATTATTTTTATTATTATTTATTTGTTCTTTTAGCACCTAACCATAAACTAACCAAAGTACAGATTTCCATACCACACGGCCTTGCACACGGCCGTGGCCGTGGCCGTGTGGGCACTACAGGAAGGAACACGAGCGTGGAATGCATCTCTATTCAAACCCCATTCTTCCTTTCCTTCTCCCGATATCGTTCTTCTTTCATTATTCACTTTTATTTTTCTTATTTTTTATTATTTATTTTTTTTATTTTTTATTTTCTTCTTATTCTTCATGCTATTTAGATTTAGCTTAGGATACAATAAAATCATACCAGCTACTTCGAGGATTCAATTTCAAACACTTCAAGGCGCTACCCCACAATCGCCTCCAACGAATTTTCCACCTCCTCCAAAGATCTCATCCATAATTCAGGAAGTTTCACTTCTCTCCCCATCTTATGATTTTATGATTATTTTGATATTATCTATCTTTGTACATTGAGGGCAATGTACATCTTAAGTGTGTGGGGGTTAACTATAGTATTAATTGAAAATCCCTGAATTATGCCTTGTTCTAAAGTAAGTTTATCATATTATGATTAGAATGAAATTTCCTTTGATTTATGATTTTTATTGATGTGTTTTGGATTAAGTCATTGATAATTGTGCATTGATAATTAAATTTGAAGGATACCAGAATAAAGCATGATAAGTCTATTTTTCAGAAATTAAAAATTTTTAGGTTGTCTACTTGAATTTGAATATTACTTTGAAGTTTGAAATTTACGAGGTTGACATCAAAAACCCATAATTTTTTGTGAGATTTTGAGCCTTATAGAGCATATATTCTTTTTCATGCTCACTTTTTGATTATGAGTGTGTCAACATTGATTTGTTATTCTAGAACTTGCATTGATTATACATGTCGAGACCACACGTTTGATTTGATATATAGAGATGATAAAGACACTTAGGATTTAACCCACTTACACCTCTAAAAGGCCTACCTTCATAAATTAACCCCTAGTGAACCCATTTGATCCTAACAACCCTTTTCATTGACTTGCCCACTAATATTAACCCAAAGCCTTTTGTATTTGTTATTACCATTCTTCTTGATTACCCTTTTTGTCGAGATTTGATTTTGAGCAGTTACCTAACTATGTTCTATATTTCAGTTGTAAAAGTTCTTTCCTATTATTACATGATTTGTTCTAAAAAAAAATCGAAGTATATTCATTATTATTTCTATGATTAAGCCTAGCTTATATTTATAAATTTCAATTCTTGAAGAAAAATCTCGTATTATTAGTTTTCAATTGATGTAATTATTTAAGTTCAGTTCATTTTTCTAGTTAGGTAATTTATCAGATCAAACTCAATTCTAACCTTCTAATTCAGCCTTTATCCATACCCTTAACCTAAGCCCCGTTACAACCCTAACAAAGACCTTTTGATCTGTGTATCATCTCATTTTACAGTGGTGGAGATTTGATTTTCATGCAAGCCTATGGGATTAACTTTTCATGTTTGACTTATTGAGTGCTTAATTTTGAACCTTAAACACTTTGACTGATTTGAGTGAACCTTAAACTCTTGTCGATTTTGAATCAAAGGTAACTATTCAGGTAAAGGGAAACGCTTATATTTTCATGCTATAAATGTATGACTTTGATTGTTTGAATCTTTAGGACTCTTTGAGTTGAAGTATCCATGTGTGAATTATCTTTGAATTATGATAAACCATGATTGATGAATTTTATGAATCAAGGAAGTTCGTTTTAATTATAAGTTGAGAATTTTGCTTGAGGACAATCAAAAGCTTAAGTGTGGGGGTATTTGATAAACCGTAAAAATAACATATTTAGGCCCACATCTAGTATGCTTTTGGATGATTTAAGCCTTGATTTATGTAATTTGGTGCTCTTAATCCTTTGTTTTCATGTTTTATACCTAGGAGAGCACCCAAGGATGAAAAGAACGGAAAAGAGGCCCAAAATGGAGTAAATAGGTCATATCACAAAATCGACACGGCCTAGCCCAAAGACCACACGGCCGTGTCTCATTAAAAGTCCAAACACGGCCTGGTCACGATTCACACGGGTGTGTGCCATGGCCGTGTCCCTGTTACCGGAAAGAGCAATTACATTCGGGAAAGGATACTTGGAGGCAAAGAAATACATTCCAAAACCTATTCAAACACCTTAGTAGGAATATTACTTAGATTAGGATACTTAGGGACCAAGTAAGGCATCTCAAAGCCTATATAAACAACCAAGGGGGCAACTTGCAAAGGGAGTTCGGCAGAAGCCTAAACCGGCGTCGAGTTAGGCCAAGGAGCCAAGCCGGAAAAGCCAAAATTGTGGGAATCGCTCGAAGTTAGCCAATTGATCCATCCCAAGAAGATGGAATTATACTCAAGATGGCAGAACTCTCCTTCAATTCCTTCAGGGAGTTTTAGGGAGTTCTTATGTTTTGTTTTATCTTTTCTCTTGAGATGTTTTCTTTATTCATTATGAACTAAACCCCTCAAATACTTGAAGGGGATGAAACCTAGATGAATCTCGTTATTTGATTTTTGAATTATATGATAAACACTTAGTTTGTTCTTAATTATGCATGCTTAATCCAAATCTTATGTGCTTAGGTGGAGGAGGAATAGACCCTGCTTAAGAGTAGATCTAGCATAATTAAGCGGAGTTGATCGAACGCCTAGAGATAGGGTTATGAAATTTTTTCGAATTAGGGTGAAACCTAATATGGGAATCCATAGATCGATTTACTGCTATTCTAAAGGGTTATTATAAGAGAACGAGAGTTCCACTAATTAACTCAGGGTTAGATGGTATTCGCCTCGAGAGAGGGTTTAATATACGTTAGGGAGTCTCACGGATCAAGCTAAGTAAATAAATCCTATGATTCAGGGTTATATAACAAGTGAAGTCTAGATGGATTCTTTCTGAGGGTATCGTCGTGATCAATTGAGTTTTTCTTTAAGTTATTCTCCAATTCCTTCTTTTTGTCTTTGTCCTTAGCTTAGTCATCGTTAATTTAGATTAAAACAACTTCACTTTATTTTTAAGGCTAAATAATAAAAAGAAAGTTAGTATTAATACTTTTAGTTCCTTTGGGTTCGACAATCTGGTCTTGCCTAAGCTATACTACTGTTCGATAGGTACACTTGCCTTTAATCATTGTCAGAGTTAGTTTCCAGGTTCGATCATTCTCTTTTATAAATTTTAAAGCTCTGATTTCAGCGATCACAGCACTTGGGTAAGTCCTGTGCAGGTAGTTCCGAAAAAAAGAGGCATGACTATGGTAACCAACGAAAAGAATGAATTGATTCCCATAAGAACAGTCACAGGTTGGAGAGTCTATATAGACTACAAGAAGCTGAACGATGCCACCAGAAAAGATCACTTCCCTCTACCTTATATAGATCAGATGTTAGAAAGATTGTCTAGGCATATGTACTACTGCTTCTTGGACAGACTCTCCGGTTACTTCCAAATCCCAATAGCTCTTGAAAATCAAGAGAAGACAACATTTACATGCCCATACGGTACGTTTGCTTATCGTAGAATGCCTTTTGGATTATGTAATGCTCCTACTACTTTTCAGTGTTGTATGTTGTCCATCTTTGATGAAATCGTGGAAGACATTATGGAGGTATTTATGGATGACTTCTCGGTATTCGGTAATTCTTTCCATCTTTGCCTTAAAAATTTAGAATGAGTGCTAATAAGATGTGAAGAAATGAATCTTGTCTTGAATTGGGAAAAATGTCACTTTATGGTTAGAGAAGGGATTGTGTTAGGACATAAGATTTCTAGTAAAGGGATTGAGGTAGATAAAGCAAAGATTGAAACCATAGAAAAATTACCTCCCCCTAGTTCAGTTAAGGCTATTAGAAGCTTTTTAGGACATGCTGGATTCTATAGAAGATTCATTAAAGATTTCTCTAAAATTGCTAAGCCTTAATCAAAACTAATCGAAAAAGATGTTCCTTTCAATTTCGATCAGGAATGTTTAGACGCATTTAATATCCTCAAAGATAAACTAGTAAATGCTTCGATTATAATTGCACCTGATTGGAATTTACCCTTTGAACTAATGTGTGATGCGAGTGATTTTGCAGTAGGTTCTAGGACAACGAAGAGACAAGCATTTTCAGCCAATTTATTATGCTAGTAGAACATTGACACCCGCACAAGAAAACTACAACACCAAAGAGAAAGAATTGCTAGATGTAGTTTTTGGTTTTGACAAATTTAGGCAGTATTTAATATTATCTAAAGTTGTCATTTACACTGACCATTTAGCTCTTCGTTATCTTTTAACTAAATTTGATGCAAAACCTCGACTCATATGATGAATTTTACTCTTACAGGAATTTGATTTGGAAATACAAGATAAGAAGGGAGCTGGGAATCTTGCAGCAGATCACCTCTCTAAGCTTGAGAACTCATATATCGAAGAACTCGACGGAAGTGAGATAAACGACTCGTTTCCCGAAGAACAACTTGTTTTTATAACCAACTCTGAGGTACTATGGTTTGCAGATATTGCGAATTATTTAGCTGCTAACATCTTTCCAAAAAGATTAACACATCACCAAAAGAAGCGATTCTTTGCTAATGCAAAAAATAATTTTGGGAAGATCCCTTTCTTTTCGGTATATGTGCAGATCAAGTAATTCGAAGATGCGTTACAAAGGCGAAAGCAAGTAAGATCCTAGAATATTGCCATACAGGACCTTCAGGAGGACATTATAGCGGGATTAAGACAACACACAAAATGCTTGAATCAGGATTCTACTGGCCAACTCTTTTCAAAGATGCCAATAGGTATGCCATTTCGTGTGATAAATGCCAGAGAACAGGTAATATCTTTAAACGTGATGAAATGCCTCAGACATATATGTTGTCATGTGAGATATTTGATGTATGGGGTATTGATTTTATGGGTCCGTTCCCTAATTCACTCGGAAATAAATACATCTTAGTAGCAGTAGATTACATGTCAAAATGGGTGGAAGCCCAAGCTTTACCTACTAATAATGCTAGAGCTGTAGTAAAGTTTCTTAAGAAACTTTTCTCTCATTTTGGAACACCCAGAGCAATCATCAGCGATAGGGGCACTCACTTTTGCGATACTCAATTTGAAAGAGTCTTAAGAAAATATGGAGTACACCACAGAACAGCTACCCCTTATCATCCTCAAACCAGTGGGCAAGTGGAAGTGGCAAACCGAGAGTTTAAGCGAATCCTGGAAAAAACAGTTGAATCAAATAGGAAAGATTGGGCAGTAAAAGTAGATGATACTTTATGGGCCTACAGAACAGCATTTAAAACCCCTTTAGGGACATCCCCGTACAAACTTGTTTACGGAAAGAGTTGTCATCTACCATTTAAGTTAGAGCACAAAGCCTACTGGGCTATAAAATTCTTGAATTACGATATTAATACTGCAGGTGAGAAGAGGATGATGCAGTTAAACGAACTAGATGAATGGCGAGCTGAGGCCTATAAGAATTCATGACTATATAAGGAGGCAACAAAATGACGCCATGATGCTCATTTAAAACAATCAAAGCAATTCGAAGTAGGAGACTTAGTCTTGTTGTATAATTCAAGGCTCAAACTATTTCCTGGAAAGCTGAAATCAAGGTGGTCAGGCCCATTCGTGATAAAATCTATTTTTCCTTACGACACAGTCGAGGTAACCCATCCAACTCAAGGAACATTCAAGGTAAATGGCCATCGACTGAAACTTTATAATGGTGAAGATTTCAAGGAATTGAGAGAGGAGCTTCAGCTCCGTGAACCTTCTTTTAGGAATGAAAACAGGGTGAGTCTAGCTTAAGACTTTAAACGAGAGCTCCTCGGGAGGCAACCCGAGCACTAACTTCACTAACCCAATTAATTTTTCACATTTTAATTTTATTTTTTCCCTTTTAGCACCTAAATCAAACTAATTGATTCAGTAAAGCACAGGTTTTCTACCACGCGGCCCTACACACGGGCGTGCCCATGGCCGTGTGGTCAACATGGGATGAAAAACGGGCATGCAGGTAGACGTATGAGAAGAAAAAGAGAAAATTTTCCCAAACAGGGGTTGCGATAAAAAGACCATGGCAGTGCAATGCGACTGTGGTCTATCTTGAGTAACTAAGCACGGGCATGAGCCACGCCCGTGCCTACCAACCGTGTGAGACATTAACTATATATACACGGGCGTGGCGACCTAAAGCACGAGCGTGGGAGAAGCGAACACAATAGCACACGCCCAGGGAACACGGGCGTGGGCAACATAAAAAACGCGCCCAAATTTGAAAATCGCGAAAAATACAGGCTGAATAACAAACACACGGGTGTGGCCTCTGCCCGTGTCACCTTTCCTATTTAAAGAAACACAGCCCCATTTTCCCCAAGTTTCTTCCCAAACCCCAACCCTATCCGTTCTCCCTCAAAAACTACCCTCTAATCTGGCCACCATCAATAAAAATCACCCCCATTTGACTCCCATAACCCCCTTACCTCCCTTCCTTTCAAAGACCCATACAAAAACGAAGCCATGCCTGTATTAACAGGAGTCCACGCCCATTCCACCGCTGTGTTACCCAGATTTTTTACAGGACACGACCATGCGCCACCGTTACACGCCCGTGCTCCGCCCGTCCACATCGCCACGCTCGAAAGCATTACTGGTCACATTTCACTATTTTATTCCCATCTATTTACTTATTATATGATTAAAATTTCATTTATTTTTATTTATTTATTATTAAATTAATCTTTAGAATTTTAAAACTAATTTGATTACTACCTTCAATATGTTAGTAACTGTTTAGGTAGTTAATTAGAACTAGATAGAACTAATCACTATCGAAATGGTTGCTCACGGTTGAAATGTTCTTATTTAGCCTTTGAATATTTTGGGTATTGATCAAACTACTTGTTTTATTTTGGTAGAAAATTACTTGAATATCAACTATTTTCAGGTACAATGTCTTCGTCACGAGGAAAACGAACCGCAGCCACCACTTCGAAAAAACAAAGGGACCCGGCTCATCCTCTGTTAGCGCAACCACTGAAGTGCGCCACTGGTTCCTGCAATTCCCTTAAGTCGCTCAAGAGGACCGTTACAAGGCACTACGGGCACGACCTCTCGGCATCGGTAGATGCATTGGTTGGGTTGCTTTAGAGCAGGTCCATCTTGACGGTGACATACGGGCTCTCCTAACCACTGATCTGTGGGAGCAATTCTTCAACATTGTTGAGCCCACATACCTAGAGCTCACTTTGGAGCTCTACTCAACATTTCAACTTCAAACAGTGATGAGCCATTACGACGATCCAGGCACGATACAATTCCGTCTTTGTGGCACTATACGACAGCTAAACGTGCCGCAGTTCGGAGCTACTTTAGGACTTTATACAAACGATTTCGTAGCAAAGAATGACCTTTCGGAGTTGCATTGCCATATACATTTCAGCCCCACCTAATGTTGGCACAAGATAGCTATCCACTACCACAATTATGACCCCAGTCGCTCAAAAGCGACGGCCCTAGCTCCGTCTCTGAGGTACGTACACGCTATTTTGGCTCATACTTTGACAGGTCGACGAGAGAGCACCGGCGTCGTCAATACTCATGACGCCTACTATCTATGGTGCATGTTGAATGGACATGTTGTCAACCTAGCATATTTTATAGCCCGAGCTATTCAACATCAGACGGAGCAGCATTGGCGAGGGATCATATCTATGGGTCCCTACATCACACGCTTGGCTTGGTACTTCGAGCTCCTTAATACTGACGCACAAACCTCCTCACTCACACTAATAGGGCAGATGGCCCCACAGGGCATCCAGACGATGCTACATATGAGGATGATTCAACGTCGACGTGGGACCGACCCTCTCCAATACCAGCTCGCACCCCCACCGACGAGAACGACCCCGAGGACATTACTGACGATGCCCCTCCATCATAGGAGGCACCACCACCGAGCCATCGCCCATCCCATGCGACAGTATTTTATTCAGACATATCCGAGCGCTTCACACGTTTTGAACAGCAATGCTTTTAGCGCTTCGACCATATCGATAGCACCCTCCACTTGATATGTCAGCACCTTCACATCTTACCGCCGCCACCACCACATGACCCAGCCGATGACGAGGACCTTTGAGCCCTTTCATTTTATTTTTTTTAAAAATTTATTTTGCATTTTATATTTATATTTATTTCATTTTATTTTCGTATTAATTAAGACCTTTTAACTTTTATGCTTAAATTTTTATTACAATTTAATTACTTTATCACCGGCTATCTAACCATCGAGTATCTCTAAGAACACTTATAGTTCTACCTGAACACCTAACTAATGACTTCACAGTTTTACAAAGGTTCAATCTGACACTCCAAAAACACGAAGATGATTACATCACTAGAAGTAGTCACAACCACTTTCACCTATGCCTAACCGCATCATCACTAATTATCCTACAATTCAAGGAATCCATAAAAAAATTCAGGAAGTGTTACTTCTCCCCTTGTCTTTTGATTTTAATTACTATATATTATCATCTATCTTTGTCCATTGAGGGAAATGTACATCTTATGTGTGGGGGGGTGAATAGTTATTTCGAGAAAGTGCCTAACTTTCTTCATTATTCTCAAATCCCTGAATTATGCCTTGTATTGAAGTAAGTCTTTCATATTATGATTAGGATGAAATTTCCTTTGATTTATGATTTTTATTGAAATGTTTTGGATTAAGTATTGATAATTGTGCATTGATGATTAAATTTGAAGAATACTACAGAATCAAGCATGATAAGTCTATTTTTCAGAATTTAAAATTTTTAGGTTGTCTACTTGAATCTGAATATTATCTTGAAATTTAAAATTTACAAGGTTGACATCAAAACCCCATAATGTTTGTGAGATTTTGAGCCTATTAGAGCATATATTCTTTTTCTTGCTCACTTTATTGATATGAGTATGTCAACATTGATTTGTTATTTTAGAACTTGCATTGATTATACATGTCGAGACCACACCTATGATTTGATACACCGAGATGATAAAGGTACCTAGGTTTTGACCCACTTACTCCATTAAAAAGCCTACCTTCATAATTAACCCTAGTGAACCCCGTTGATCCTAACAACCCTTTTTATTGACTCCTACTGATATTAACTCAAAACCCTTTGTATTTGTTATCACCATTCCTTTTTGCTACCCTTATATCGAACTTGATTTGATTAGTTACCTAATTATATTATTTCAGTAGTTAAATTCATCCTTTATTATGTAATGACTTATTCTAAAAAAAAAAAATCAAAGTATATTCATTATTAGTTCTATGTTAGCTGAGCTTATACATGTAAATTTAAAATCTCGAAGAAAAAGCTCGTATTATTAGTTTTCAATTGATGTAATTATTTAAGATTAGTTCATAGTTAGGTAAATTGTCAGGTCAATCTCAATTCTAACCTTCTAATTCAGCCTATATCCATACCCTTAACCTAAGCCCCGTTACAACCCTGTAAAGACCTTTTGATTTGTGTATCATCTCATATTTTAGTGGTGGAGATTTGATTTTCATGCAAGCTTATGGGATTAACTTTTCATGCTCGACTCTTGTGTGCTTAATTTTGAACCTTAAAACACTTTGAGTGATTTGAGTGAATCTTTAGTGAGGATGTTAATTCTTGTCGATTTTGAATCAGAGGTAATTATTTAGGTGAGGGGAAACACCTATGTTTTGTGCTATAAATGTATGACTTTGATTGTTTGAATCTTTAGGACTCTTTGAGTTGAATTATCCATGTATGAATTATCTTTGAATTATAAAGAAACATTATTGATAAATTTTATGAATCGAGGAAGTTCTTTTTAATTGTGTGAGAATTTTGCTTGAGGACAAGCAAAAGCTTAAGTGTGGGGGTATTTGATGAACCGTAAAAGTAACATATTTTAAGCCCACAATTAGCATGCTTTTGGATGATTTAAGCCTTGAATTATGTAATTTGGTGCTCTTAATCCTTTGTTTTCATGTTTTATACCCAGGGGAGCACCGGATGACGAAAAGAACGGAAAACTGGCCCAAAACGGAGTAAATGAGCATACCACGAAATCCATACGGCCTGGGCCCAAGACCACACGTCCGTGCCTCATTTAACAAGCTCGAACATGGCCTGGCCACGACTTACACGGGCGTGTGCCATGGGCGTGTCCCTGTCGCAGGAAAGAAGAATTTCACTTGGATTTGGATACTTAGGGGCAAAGAAACATATTCAAAAGCCTATATAAACACCCTAAGCATGACCAGAAAAGGGGGAACCCAAGGCCTTAGTCAAGGGCTGTCCGGTTAGGCCAGAGAAGGTAGATTTGTGGAGAATTACTCGAAGATAGCCAGTTGATCCATCTCAAAAAGCTGGAGTTAGACTAATGACGGAGGATCTCTCCTTCAATTCCTTCAGGGGGTTTTAGGGATTTCTTATGTTTTGTTTTATCTTTTCTTTTGAGATGTTTTCCTTTATTGTTATGAACTAAACCCTCAGATACCTGAGGGGGATGAAACCTAAGATGAATCTTGTTATCGTTTGCTGAACTATATGATAAATATTTGACTTGTTCTTAATTATGTGTTCTTAATTCTTGTGTTGATATTTTCGAGATATTCATTCAAGTATGATGTGCTTAGGTGGAGGAGCAAAAGTCCCTGCCTAAGAGTAGATCTAGCATAATTAAGCAGAGTTGATCGCGCGCCTAGAGATAGGGTGACGAGATTTTACCGGATTAGGGTGAAACCTAATATGGGAGTCCATAGATCGAGTTAATGCGATTCTAGGGGTTTTAATTAGAAAGAGATTTCAATTAATCAACCTAGGGTTAGATGTTAGTCACCTCGAGAAAGGGATTAATATAACTTAGGGAATCTTACGGATCAAGTCAAGTGAATAAATCATCTGGTTCAGAGTTAGATAACAAGTGAAGTCTAGGTGGATTCTTGCTTGGGTGTCGTCTTAATCAATTGGTTTTTCTTCCAAGTTATTTTCCCAAATTCATTCTTCTTTGTCTTAGAGTCTTTAGTTTAGTAGTTAGTTAATTTTAGATTAGATAACAAATTCATTTAATTCTTAGGCTAAATAATAAAAAGATAGTTAGTATTAGTACTTTTGGTTCCTTTGGGATTCGACATTCCGGTCTTGCCTTAACTATACTACTGTCTGATAGGTGCGCTTGCCTCAAATCATTGTCATAGTTGGTTTCTAGGTTCGATCATTCTCATTTATAAATTTTAAGACTTTGACATCATGAAAACAACGATCAACACCCAAGGAAGAATCCACCTAGACTTCACTTGTTATCTAACTCTGAACCAGACAATTTGTTCATTTGACTTGATTCGTAAGATTCCCTAAGTTATATTAATCCCTCTCTCAAGGCGACTAACGTCTAACCCTAGGTTGATTAATTGAAATCTCTTTCTAATTAAAACCCCATAGAATTGCATTAACTCGATCTATGGACTCCAATATTAGGTTTCACCCTATTCTGGTAAAATCTCGTCACCTTATCTCTAGGCGTGCGATCAACCCCGCTTAATTATGCTAGATCTACTCTTAGGCAGGGACTTTTTCTCTTTCACCTAAGCACATCATACTTGAATTAATATCCCGGAAATATCAACACAAGAATTAAGAACACATAATTAAGAACAAGTCAAATATTTATCATATAGTTCAGCAAACGATAACAAGATTCATCTTAGGTTTCATCCCCCTCGCGAATTTGAGGGTTTAGTTCATAACAATAAAAGAAAACATCTCAAAAGAAAAGATAAAACAAAACATAAGAAATCTTTAAAACCCCCTGAAGGAATTGAAGGAGAGATCCTCCATCTTGAGTATAATTTCGGCTTCTTGAGATGAATCAACTGGCTATCTTCAAGTAAATCTCCACAAATCTACCCTCTTTGGCCTAGCTGGACGCCCCCTGACTAAAGCCTTGGGTTCCCCCGACAAAAGCCCTGGCAGAAGGCTTATGCCGAACTACCTTCTTAAGTTGCCCCCTAGGATGTTTATATAGGCTTTGAGATGCATTACTTGGCCTCCAAGTATTCTAATCCGAATAGGATTCCTATTTGGGTGTTTATATAGACTTTGGAATGTGTTTCTTAGGCTCCAAGTATCCTATTCCGAGTAAAACTCCTCTTAGCCACAGTAGGGACACGCCCATAGCACACGCCCGTGTAAGTCGTGGCCAGGCCGTGTTCGAGACTGTTGAATGGGGCACGGCCGGGTGGTCTTGGGCCCAGGCCGTGTGGATTTCGTGATATGGCCCATTTACTCCATTTTGGGCCCATTTTCTGTTCTTTTCATCATCCGGTGCTCTTTTGAGTATAAAACATGAAAACAAAGGATTAAGAGCACCAAATTACATAATTCAAGGCTTAAATCATCCAAAAGCATGCTAAATGTAGGCTTAAAATATATTACTTTTACGATTTATCAGCCTTCGAACCAATAGCTCAGATACCGCTTTTCACGGGGCTAGATCTTTCATCTCGCGATCCTTTACTCACCTAACTCACCTAAGTCACCTAAGTCAGCCTTTACTCTCAAAAGTGAGGATTCCTTTATAATTCCTCCAAGGCACCAATTTATATAGCGGAAGTAATTGTGCCAAAAGAAGCTACAAAAGAACAATAAAAAGCTACAGAAAGAACGTACGAAAGGTGTTTGAGTAAATACTCAAAGAATTTTATTACTCTTAAGAATTCAAGTTACAATAAATGGTTTACAAGTGACAGGGATGCTCTCTATTTATAGTTGAGCTCCCCCAAACCGATGGTCAAGACCAAATTAAACAGACGAATGAGATTAGCCTATCCCTTGATTTTAGGGATTTACAAGATTACAAAATATCAAATCTAATCTAATCTTAAAAGATTGAAATCTTTAAAAGATATGATTCCTATCAATCTTTTAAGATTAGTTTCCATATTTACCAAGATGCCCTATGTTGCCATATCTTCATCATTGGGTCACACAGGTTTCAATCTAATAGGCTTCTCCAATAGTTCTTGGAATCGGGCTAATTCTTGTGGACTAAATGATCCCTAACTAATTGACAGACCTCCATGGGGCGCATCTTGTGCCATGATCACGGGCTTTGCACTTTGGCTCGTGACACGTACACGTAGTAAAGAGGACGCAAGTGATAAATTGGTCCTTACCCTTGAAAATCTTGTTGGTATGATGGACAAGTTCACAAGAGAGATGATGCAACTCAAAGCTTTTGTGAAATCTAATCACAATAAATTAGAGAAACTTGGACTATTTAGATAGAAAGGTTGATAAGACAAACTCATGTGTTCTTCACAATGAAGCTGTTGTCGTCGAATCTCATAGCCAAACTTTGGCTTGGATAGAGGCCAAAGATTATGAGGATAAGGAGTCACATGCTTCTAATGTTAAGGACAATAACAAAATGCTAGTCGTACCAACCATGGTTCGGGTACTCGAGCTACAAATTTTGGTTCTTTTGATTAGAGCTAAGTTTTTGTGTCATAACTCAATCTTAAGTGGATGATAGATTATGTCAACGTGACTTATATGCTTTGATGTAAATAAAAACCTAAATTCAAATAGATAATGAACTAAAAGTTGGTACATTGAGTATACGATTTCTACAATATGGAGTATCATTCCACAATAGTAGAATCCATAGCCCAATTAAATGGTAAATGATATCCTCTCATTGGCATTAAATGATAGATGAAAGTGACATGACCATGGGTCATTTATCTAAGTGATAAATAATTTAATTACTATTTGTTAGTAATTGACTTTTCATTAAGGAAGATGTAATGGTTCCTATGAGATAAAATAGAATTATATTAGGAGAACAAATTTATCCCAAAGAGATTAAAGATATCTTATGAGGGTAACACACTTATGACAAAGATATCGGACAAGCACTCAATGAGTGGCTTTCATAATGGTATATAATAAGAGAGAGCTCAATCATGATACTTCAATGAAATGACTTCGTGACTAAATAATTTTATAATTACTAGGCGATAAGCCAAAACTTAATTACAAATTATTTAAGCCCTAATTATCTTCAATCGATCCCTTCGCTAGATCGAGATAGCCAAAAACGAAATGCATGTAGAACCAATAACTATGGAATGAATAAAAACAATGAAGTAAGAGAAATAGATCATATGTATCACTATCCGCAACGATTGTTTTTTTTTGCTGAGTACAAAAATGACTTAGGAATTAATTTAATGTTTTAAAATTATTTTTAATTAATTATAATTAAATAATTAAAGTTTAAAATAGGAATTAAATTAATTATTCCTTAATAATTTCTTAAATAATATAATTAAATATATTTCCTAATAGATTTTAATAGTAAAGTTGCAATGGCTTTAACAGAATTAGAATTAGGTTGAGAAAATAATTTAATTAAGAAATTAATTTAAATAAAATTAAATAAATTAAATAAATAATGTTTTAAGCAATAGACAATAAATATTGGGATAAATTATAAGTGATAAATTATAAGTGTTGGATTAAAGTCTAAGAATACATATAATTGGATCCAACACAAAAAGACCCAACTTGGCCTTATATCATGTAAGGGCGACAACCCTAGTAACTGTATTTTCTATTAAATTATTATTATTTAATTTGACCCTATTCAAATAGAACTCTTGTATTATCTGTATAAATAGGAACCACTGGTTAAACAATTTACACACATCATATAACATTGTTATTCTACTAGAATGTAAATTCTACTTTCTAGAAAAAAAAACGCGTAGATACTAGTTTTAGAGAGAAATTAACTTTCCTATTGAAAGTTAATTAAAAGTTTTCATTATGTTATTTAGTTCGTGTTGCTTAAGCCCTCACTCAAGGCAACTCATGATTTGAGGATAGCGAAGAATGTTGTTTAGTTGAAAATTGGGATCAACTTAATCACATTGTACAAAACACATGTACTATTTCGATCAATAGGTTTATTACTATAAATAACACAACTACTCAATTTTAGAAAAAAAATTTAAACTTTTGTTGTACCTAAAATTACTGTTTTCTTAACCGATTTTTGCAACACGTTCTTGGTCCCAATCACCTTTGGACACCTAGGAATTGTTTTGAAATGCTTCCAACTTGATTTAAAAGTCTAAACAACGAATTGAATTACTTGAAATGGTTTGATATGAATGATCTCATGTTTGATGTCTAGATGCAAGTATAAAATTAGTTTTAGTTGCTTCAGCAATGAATTTGATATCTCGCATTCATATTCGATGATCAGATCAGGTATGATGTGTCATATCTCTCTAATAATCATAAATTCATTTTGTGTTCATTTCTTTTTGAACCATTTGATATATTTCCTCTCTTTTTTTATTTTTATTTTTGATTTATGATTTATTTATACTTTTTATTTTTTAAATCAAAATTTTAATATTTTATCCAAAAATAATTTTTTTAGCTAATTTTTTTTCTTTTGTTGAAACTTTCAGATTTATTACTAAATTGAAAATTTTTGTAATATTGATGGCTAAAATCATCAAATTTTCTTAGATTTAAAATTAAAATGAAAAATATTGTAAAAATTGAGGGTTAATTTTTTTGAAGTTTTAAGATTTAAGATCAAATTAATAGAATGTGTAAAAATTGAAGAGCTAAATTTATTAGTAAATCAATAAAAAAGGTCACATTAGTTATCTGTCATTCATCTAATGGAAATTAACAGGTTAAAATATTTAATTTTAAAAAGTTAAATAACTAAATAAATAATAATACTTAAGTCAGCAAAATGGGCAATTATTCTTAAATTTAAGATGACTCGTGGATTTTTCACCCAAAAAAAAAGACTCATGGATTTGATTTGTGATTCTTGAATAGGCTCGAAATTTAGCCCAAAAAGAGTTAGAGAGAAGTAGTAACAACAATAGGCCCAATAAATTCAGGAAAACACGACACGGACCTGTCATCGAACCGGCAAAGCAAACGCTGCTTTCACTTAATTTTGTTTATTATACAAGTGAATAATTAAGTCATATTAATCAACTTAAACCCCAAGTTTGCTACTAAGCCCCACGTAAGTGGCGGCTACATTTTTTAAGTTCAAACTTCAAACATCATACATGTATATTATACAGAACCGTTCAAACATCAGTTATATATATCAAAAGAAAAATGTCCTCCCTGTTTCTTGAAGCAATGCCTCCCAGTTTTCACTTTCAATTCCCTAACTGGAAATTTCCATTTCTTATTCAGACCCCCAAAATCAATATAACCTCAACTTTAAGGAATCTCACTCAACTACTACTCCTAATGACGTCCCACCATATTTGAACAAACGTATGCCATTTACATTTCTCTTAAATATGCCTGTTCTTATTTTCAATCTCATAAAGGGCCCCTTTTCATTTCTTTGTCCATCCTTCTTCCGGGTGCTTCAGATTCTGCCAGAATGAGGAAATGGTTCTGGGGTTTTCTTTTCATTGCTTTTGGTTTTGTTTGTAGCATTGCCGCTGAGCGCAACCCTCGCACTGAGAGAATTTCTGGTATCTCTTGTTTTTTGTTTTTTTTTTTTAATGTTGTTCAAATTTGGTTGGATTTAAATCACTTAAAAGTTGTTGGTTTTGAATAATGTAGGAAGTGCTGGTGATGTGCTGGAAGATGATCCAGTAGGGAGGTTAAAAGTTTATGTATACGAGCTTCCGAGCAAATACAACAAGAAAATCCTTCAGAAAGACCCCAGATGTCTTTCACATATGTTTGCTGCTGAGATCTACATGCACAGGTTCCTTTTATCCAGTCCTGTTCGAACCCTCAATCCAGAGGAAGCTGATTGGTTTTATACCCCTATCTATGCCACTTGTGATCTTACACCTACTGGCTTGCCATTGCCCTTCAAGTCTCCACGGATGGTGAGAAGTGCTATACAGCTTATTTCCTCAAGCTGGCCTTACTGGAATAGAACAGAGGGTGCTGATCATTTCTTTGTTGTACCCCATGATTTTGGAGCATGCTTTCATTATCAGGTAACCGGTTCTCTACTTCTTTGTTGCCTTATTTACAAGTATTGTTGAGGTTGGCAATTTACGTAACCATGCATGGTATATACTTAAACATGTTTTCAATCCATTTTGGCATTAATCTTCATATGCAACCAAATTGGTACTCACTAGATAGTGTAATATCAGCAAGCTATATGTGGCAACATGTATGTTGGGATGTGAACTTTGACTCCTAGATCAGGTGGTTTAATATTGTTTTATAAGCAAAGAAGCTAAAACATGTGATGATTGGTACTCACTGAAGTAATGAACTGATGATTGCTCTATGTTAATTTTTGGTACTTTCTGTTTATAGTTGATTATCCGTGATTATTTCAGTTTTCTGAATCTTCTCCAGGAAGAGAAAGCAATTGAGAGGGGGATCCTTCCAATCCTGCAGCGTGCTACCTTGGTTCAGACATTTGGACAACGGAACCATGTGTGCTTGAACGAGGGTTCAATCACAATTCCTCCTTATGCTCCCCCTCAAAAGATGCAGGCCCGCCAGATTCCACTAGATACTCCACGGTCTATTTTTGTCTACTTCCGTGGATTGTTTTATGATGTGAATAATGACCCTGAAGGTGGCTACTACGCAAGGTATGTTTCTTTTGTGCTCAAGAGTATAGTTCAGGTTGATTGTTTACTCAAATGACTACATGAAGTAGACATGAGACTTTTTTATTGTATATCTAGATTTGATGCCATGTCCTCGTGCTTTATTTTGGCTTCATGCCTTGCATCAAGTTGCTTGCTTTATTGAGTCTGTTAGGTTGATTGTTGACCCTCACTGACTCCTATGGCGAATGGCAGAGGTGCAAGGGCAGCTGTTTGGGAGAACTTCAAGAACAATCCACTTTTCGACATCTCCACTGAACATCCAACTACTTACTACGAGGACATGCAACGAGCTATATTCTGCCTGTGCCCACTAGGGTGGGCACCCTGGAGTCCGAGGCTAGTGGAAGCTGTGGTATTTGGGTGCATTCCTATCATCATTGCTGATGATATAGTGTTACCCTTTGCTGATGCTATTCCATGGGAGGAAATCGGAGTGTTTGTTGCAGAGGAAGATGTTCCTAAGTTAGATACGATTCTCACATCTATACCACCGGAAGTAATATTAAGGAAACAGAGGCTTCTGGCTAATCCTTCGATGAAACGAGCCATGTTGTTCCCGCAACCTGCACTGCCAGGAGATGCTTTCCATCAAATATTGAATGGGCTAGCTCGTAAATTGCCACATCAGAAGAGTATATACTTGAAGCCTGGTGAAAAGATTTTGAACTGGACAGCAGGACCAGTTGGGGACTTGAAACCGTGGTGATGCTGATGCAAGTGTGATTTGAAATTCACTGCCTCACCAGGCCTCCTCAGTTGTACTAAATTTTTTTTTTAAAATTCTTGAAGTTTTGTGTAGAAGCTTACATATGGAAATACATATATGGGTGTAGATGGGATGATGCCTTGCAGTTCCTCGTTAAAATCAGCAATGGTTTTTTTTGAATTAAATTAAGCTTACATTTCATTCCACCATCATCTGGTTTCGTCCATTGAATTTGTCTCTGTTGGTTAGAATGGAAAGCCATAATAACAAATTTGCCACTAAATACTATCATTTTAATCATTTCAGCCCTTAGAAATTATTTGGGTTAATATGACATTTTTGTGAATCACTACACCAAATATACTTGATAGTACACACTTTTCCAATCAATTTTTAAAAAAATTTCAACCATAATAACAAATTTGCCACATGAGAAATGTTAATTTTATTGAAGAAAAAATTCTTTCCAACATAAAAAAGAAATTTTCAAAAATTGATTGGATTTATCCTTTATCCATCCAAAATATTTTCGAGTCTAGTAAAAAATCCTTATTCAATGTTACTTCCTCAAATATCTCTTAAGATATTTCCAAATTTGAACTTCTTCCTAGAATTTTGATTGAATATGTTACCACCTATCAAAATTGCAATTTTGCATTCTTATCATATTACGCCAACATTGTCGTGCATTCTTCTCATATTACACCAACATTATCGCACCTCCATTGGAACTACCAAAATCAAGTATGTCAGAATTTTATTTTTCCCTCTTCTACTCCTCCATCTCCACCACCTTCTCTTATTACTTATACCCATAAAAATTGACCACTATCTATTTAAAACTTGAGGACCACATCCTCTCAAATCAACCTTCTTTCACCTCCTTCAGTTGAAACATCCATTATGCCTCAATCTACTACTCCTTACTCTCCTCCATCATCCCAAAACCCAGACATCCAGCAAACCCAGCCTATCAAACATGCCCCTTCCATCCTACAGTTACTAGATGAAAGAATATCTCACACAAGGTAATAACTACTACTAACAATTACTCATGAATGAAAGTAATGATTCTAGCTTGAATTTCATTGAATAGAGGAAGGGTATATATACACCTTAGCATGAGAAAAGCTAAAGCTTACAATCGAATAACCGATCCTTAAATTGTATAACTGAATCTGGTTACAATAGTTCTAATACTAGATCCTAAAACAACATATTCAATCCTAAAAAGCCTATTGACTACAAAGCAAATGTTACCATCTCCATCCCTCCCACGGCTTATAAATATGGTTCAAAATATCATCTTTGGAAAGCAACAATGCAAGCAAGGTTTAATGCATTAAAATGAAATAGAACTTGTGAACCGGTTCCACCTAATCCAACTACTGCAATTGTTGGTTATAGTTAAACAAAAATATGAACACTCTATTGATAGTTATAAAGTGAGACTTGCTGCAAAAGGTTTTACTCAAATTATAGGAATAGATTATCATTCTACGTTCAACCCAGTTGTTAAAACTACAATGATCCATTTGGTTTTTTTTATGGTTGTGCAGAATCACTAGAAATTGTAACATCCTAAAAATCGACTTAGAAGAAATCGCGTTTTGGAACCAAAAGAAGTCATCCCTTGATTTTTTAGACTTTGGAAATTCTTGACCAGTAAATTGGTTTGGTTCACTGGTCAAGTGTTCTAGGTATGTGTGCGAGGTTCTAGGTTCAAATCCTATTTTTGGAAATCGTTTAATTTTGCTTAAACCCTTACCCTTGAATGTTTGGCTTATAAGTTAAACTCAGTCAGTTGTGGTCAATAATGAGCCTAGTTGTTGAATGATTATGCTTTTGTATAATCCTTGGTCTTGTGTTTGAATCCCGGTGGAAACAGTAGGGAATGTTTTATTTTTGAAATTTGTTAAAAGGTAGTTAGTTTCGGTTGGTTATCTAAAACCTTCTAGAAACCTCCGGCGCTATTACTTTCTTTCTGTTCTTTCTTGTTCTGCGACAATTTCTATCATTTTGTTTGTGTTCTTCAGTTTCTACATTTGGGTTCCTTATTATCAAGTGATCGTTCTTTTTGTTATGTTACGTTACACCGATTCTGTATGGGGTCTGACTTCTCCTTCTAGTTAATTCACTGGCTGGGACGAGAATTCATCCTTGTTGCTCCTACATCGAGTCCGTATCAGGTGGGTGTGGAAACCCCTCTTTTTCAACATTTTCAATAGTCGAAAAATAGGACTGTCGACACCACACGACCAGAGACATAGGCGTGTGCCCAGGCCGTGTGAGCCACATGAGCAAGGATATGGGCTTGTGTCCAAGTCGTGTAACTCACTGTTTATGCTTTAGAACCACACGGCCAGGGACATAGGCGTGTGCTCAGCCCGTGTGAGCCATACGGGCAAGGACATGGACGTGTGCCTAGGCCATGTAAGCCACACGGGCAAGGATATGGGCATGTGTCCAGGCTGTGTAACTCACTGTTTATGATTTAGAACCACACGGGCAAACGACATGAGTGTGTGCCCATGCCGTGTGAGCCACACGGGCAAGGACATGAGCGTGTATCCAGGCCGTGTGGCATATGAATAGGATCCGAATCTTATTTTTGAGGCCGTGAGTGTTGCCCAACACAAGCACTAACCTCCATAATGTATTTATGACATGAATTTGATCATAAGAGGACTATATTATGCTCTAAGACTGATATATGAATGATATATGCGATATCTGAATGTGTTAGACTGATGATAAACAACTTGTAATCTGTACGTGTATCTGTTATGTTTGAACCTAAGTGAATAGGATCTATCAGAACATAATATGATATTGCCTATGTGTGTGAATTATCATGTATGATCTGTATTCTGTTAAGTTTGTTGGTATGCCTCTACGTTATCCTGTTGATGAAGAAAATGTGATATCTGAACATGTTAGACTGATTGTTACTGATTCTATTTTATAACCGTGCACGTGACTTCATGACAAATCTGATATGACATTGTAACAGCCCGTTTTCAGTGAAATCAGAACACTGGTTTCGGGATCACAAATTCGAAGTCAAAAAATTTATTTTATTATTATTTTATATTCTACTGTATGATAGAAATACTGTATAAAAATTTTGTTAAGAAATTTTACCGTTTACATACTTAATTTGATAAAAGGGACTAAATTGCATAATGTCCAAAAGTTGAGTTCTAATAGCTAAAAGTATTAAATAGCTATAGAATTTTAAATTGGTCCTTATATAGTAGTTAGCCATTAAGGTTGTTAGTGGATAAGCATGAGTAGTCATTATTGGAAATTAAATGAAATGGTAAGGTTAATTTTGGAGATTAGTGATTAAAGTTATAATAAATTAAATAGAATAAACTATTATCATCCATTATCATCATCTTTGATCGCTGAAACCAGAGTTTTAAATTTTATAATGAATGTGATCGAACCTAGAAACTAACTCTGACAACGATTAAAGGCAAGTGTACCTATCGAACAGTAGTATAGCTTAGGCAAGACCGAATATCGAACCCAAAGGAACCAAAAGTATTAATACTAACTTTCTTTTTATTATTTAGCCTTAAAAATAAAGTGACATTTTTTTTAATCTAAATTTTACAACGACTAAGCTAAGGACAAAGACAAAAAGAACGAATTTGGAAAAAGACTCAGTTGATCACGATGATACCTTCAGGAAGAATCCACCTAGACTTCACTTGTTATCTAACCTTGAATTATATGATTTATTTACTTAGCTTGATCCGTAGGACTCCCTAACCTATGATAAACCTTCTCTCAAGGCGAATAACGTCTAACCCTAGGTTAATTAGTGGAACTCTCGTTCTCTTATAATAACCCCCTAGAATAGCAGTAAATTGATCTATGGATTCCCATATTAGGTTTCACCCTAATCTGGAAAAATCTCGTAACCCTATCTCTAGGCGTTCGATCAACTTCGCTTAATTACGCTAGATTTACTCTTAAGCAGGGTCTATTCCTCGTCCACCTAAGCACATCAGATTTGGATTAAGCATGTATACTTAAGAACAAACTAAATATTTATCATAAAAATTCATAAATCAAATAACAAGATTCATCTAGGTTTCATCCCCTTCAGGTATCTGAGGGGTATAGTTCATAACTAAGAAAGAAAACATCTCAAGGGAAAAGATAAAACAAAACATAAGAAATTCCTAAAACTCCCTGAAAGAATTGAAGGAGAATTCCGCCGTCTTGAGTATAATTTTGGTTTCTTAGGATGGATCAACTGGCTATCTTCAAGCGATTCCCACAATTTTGACCTTTTCGGATTGGCTCCATGGCCTAGCTCGCCTCCCCTCTAAAGGTGGTACTTAGGGGATATTTATAGGCTCTTTGGAATGCGATTCTTTCTCCCTAAGTATCCTTTTCCAACTGAAATTATTTATTCTGACGACAGAAGCACGGACATGTAGCACGCTCGTGTGGATCGACTTTAGGCCGTGTTCAGATTCTTTAATGAGGCACGGCCGTGTAAATCGGGGGAGAGGCCGTGCTCTAGGTGACCGACGAGACACGGCCGTGTGGACTTTGGGCCAGGCCGTGTCGATTTCGTGCTAAAGGCCATTTTACTCCGTTTTGGGCCCGTTTTACGTTCTTTTCATCCTCAGGTGCTTTCCTGGGTATAAGACATGAAAAGAAAGGATTAAAAGCACCTTTTTATATAAATCAAGGGAAAAATCATCCAAAAGTAAGCTAAATGCGGGATTAAAATATGTTATAATTACGGTTTATTAAATACCCCCACACTTAAGCTTTTGCTTGTCCTCAAGCAAAATTCTCAACTTACAATTAAAACGAACTTTCCATGATTCATAACTCCTATCAACAATGCCTTATCCTAATTCATAGATAATTTATACATGGATAATTCAATTCAAAGAGTCCTGAAGATTCAAACAAGATAAGTCATATTTTTGTAGCACGAAAACATAGGTGTTTCCCTTCATCTAAATAATTACCTTTAATTCAAAACCGACAAAGATTGACATCCTCACAAAAGATTCACTCAAATCACTCAAAAAGTGTTTAGGGGTCAAAATTAAGCACTCATAAGTCGAACCTGAAAGGTTAATCCCATAGGCTTGCCTGAAAATCAAACCTCCACCACTGTAAAATGAAATGATAAACAGATCAAAAGGTCTTTGTTAGGGTTGTAATGGGGCTAGGGTTAAAGGTGTGGATAAAGGTTGAAATTAGAAGGTTAGAATCGAGACTGAATTGATAGGTTACCTACCTAAAAATTTCTAAGATAACAATTACATCAACTGAAAAATAATCCCACTAATACGAGCTTTTTCTTTTGGAATTAGACTTTATTGTGCAAGCTCACTTTTCATAAAACTAATACTGAATATACTTTTTTTTTAAGAACAAACTAAGTAAAGACAATTTTCAAATAATAATAATTCATAAAAACTTAGGCAACTAATCAAATCATATCTCGATTAAAGGGTAGTCAAAAAGAAGGGTGATAACAAATACAAAAGGATTTGGGTTAAAATTAGTGGGTGAGTCAATAAAAAGGGTTGTTAGGCTCAACGGGGTTCACTATGGGTTAATATAAGGGTAGGCTTTTTAGTGGTATAAGTGGGTTAAAACCTAGGTGCCTTTATCATCTCAGCATATCAAATCATAACTGTGGTCTTCACATGTATAATCAAGGCAAGTTCTAGAATAACAGTTCATAGTTGAAACATTCATAATCAATAAAGTGAGCACGAAAAAGAATGTATGCTCTATAAGGCTCAAAATCTCACAAAAATTATGGGTGTTTTTGACATCAACCTTTGTAAATCTCAAACTTCAAGATAACATTCAAATTTAGGTTAACAACCTAAAATTTTAGGTTCTAGAAAATTAGACTTTATCATGCTTGATTCCCTAGTATTCTTCAAATTTAATCATCAATGCACAATTAACTATGACTTATTCTAAAACGTGTCAATATCAATCACAAATCATCAGAAATTTCATCTTAATTAGTAATATGAGAAAATTACTTTAAAACAGGATTATATTCAGGGATTTGAGAATAATGCAGAAAGTTAGGCATTTTTTCAAAATAACTATTCACCCCCTACACTTAAGATGTACATTGCCCTCAATGTACAAAGACAGATAATAACATTTAAGGGGTAAATCAAAAGATAAGGGGAAAGAATTACTCCTTGAATTTTGGATGTTTTCCCCGAAGGAGTGTCTTTGGTGGCGGTGATGGTTGGTCTTGATGACGAACCTGCGCTAGATGAAGAAATTGGGTAGCGCACTGAGAAGTAGCCAGGATTTATTTAGACCTAATAAAAATAAACTAAATATAAAATTAAAGAAAAACAAACTAAAGGGAAGGAGACTAAGAAGAAAACTAAAATGAAAAGAAAATATTGATGGACTGTGAAGTCCTTATTGAAGGATGGTTCGCAAGGTGGGAATCAACACTAAGGTTGGGGATGTGATGGCGGTGGCGGAAGTAAAGAGGTTATCGTGGTGGTCGGCGTGATTCCCAAGTAGCTTGGCAAACCTGTCACTAAGAAAGTAAATTAAATTAAACATAAGATTATTAAAAAAAAGGAGAATGAAAGGAAAGAGAAATGAAAAATAAAAACTAAATGGTCTTAAAGACCCTTGGTCTGTTGTTTGGATGAAGCGGCCGGCATGAGCTTATGTGTAGGGTCTCCGTTAGAGAGACTATGCTGGATTGCTTCCACTTCTTCGGCATGGTTCTTGAGTGGCTAAAGAGTCTGGATACCTTCTCTGAGGAAAGGGCAAAAATTTTGAAAGGAAAAGAATGAAGATTGAAGATGAGGAGAGGGGGAAGGGCTTGTGGGGTTTAAATAGACTTCAAATCTGGCCTGGTCCCACGCCCGTGGACTGAGGGTGTGTCAATTCACACGGCCGCTGCGTACGGTCGTGTGACTATGTGTGTTGGCTCTCCATGCCTGTGCTTCAGCCCTCCACGCCCGTGCTTGATAATTCAGTATGTAGGCACGGTTGGGGGCCATGGGCGTGTTGGTCGTGCTATGTAAGTCAGTAGCTTCACACAGCCAAGAGGCACGGCCGTGTCATTCTGTCGGTGGTTGTGGGCGAGGTGGTTGGATCCGTGACGTTGGGGAGTGGTTGGGCCTGGGTTGCACGGCCTCTGCTCTGTCAGTGTGGTAGTTTCGGTGGTCCACACGACCACGAGCACGGCCGTGGGTAAGGCCGTGTGGCCTGGAAAACTACACTTCTAGTTAGTTTAAAAAGAAAAATAAAAAGGAAAAAATAAAGTAAAATGAAAATAAATGCAAAATAAGTAAGGTTAGAACTTGGGTTGCCTCCCAAGAAGCGCTCGTTTATAGTCTTCAACTAGACTTTCCTTGTGGTTTGAACAATTCATGGAGGTTTGAAGGTTTGAACATCTTTCCTCATATTATCCATTTGATGTTCGTTGTGTGGTTCAGGTCGAGTGGCATTGATTTTGAGAGCATCAAAATTGGGATTGCTTACCTCGACTGTCTTGTGTGGAAGAACATTGATTACCTTAAAAGATATTTCTTTATTCATAATAGGATCAGGATGAGATGTTTGTAGGTCTACTGTGATGATGTGATGATCTGATTTATCTAGCTGTACCTGGTCTCCTATTTTGAAGTGGTTTGATGTTCCTATGAGTTCTTCTGAGTGCTCTTTTGGCTTGACTTTGTGTGACTCTGGGTCTTCCTCGTGTATCCCTAATTTCTCTTCGAAGCGTTTTTTTCCATTCGTCTAGCTCGTTAGTCTGAATCCCTTGTTCCTTGTGAGTTATTTCTTTGTTGGTATTGAACTGAGGATCAGGTTCCGTCTTTCTCTTTTTCAGTGGTTCCTGAAAAGAAGGTGGGATTGAATTGTTATCAAAAGAATTTTCTTTCTCGCCTCTATTGATTGATGTTCTGGCCGAGTCGAGGGCTTGAAGACTGATTGAGTCGTCACCTACACAAAGTATAAGCTCGCCTGTGGCAACACCAATTTTAGTTTTGGCAGTTGCTAAAAAGGGTCTTCCTAGAATTAAAGGGATTGAATTATCCTCATCCATGTCTAAAACAACAAAATCTACTAGGAAAACAAACTTATCAATTTTTATGAGAACATCTTTGATAATGTCCCTAGGAATTCTAACAGTTTTATCAGCTAATTGAATACTTATCCTAGTTTGTTTGGGCTTCCCTAGACCTAGTCGTTTAAACAATGTATAAGGCATGACATTTATGCTTGCTCCTAAATCAGCTAACGCATTATCAATAGTTAAACTACCAATTAAACATGGAATTGTAGAACTCCCTGGGTCTTTTAATTTTTGTGGTAGTCTATTTTGTAGAATTGCTGAGCACTTTGCGTTTAGTTCAATGTGTGGCTCTTCATCTAATTTGCGTTTGTTTGTCAAGAGCTGTCTTAAAAATTTCCTCATGTCTAGCATCTGAAAAAGGGCTTCAAGAAGAGGTAAGTTAATGTGTAATTTCTTTAAAAGTTTAAGAAACTTACCAAATTGTTCTTCTGAATCATCTCTTTTTAGTGCTTGGGGATAAGGAATGCAAGGTTGGTACTCTTTGATTACCGTTTTTGGCCTTTCCTATGTTACCTCTACCTTTCCTTCGTCTACCTTGTCTTTTTTTTGTGAGATGGGTTCGTCTATCTCTGCATTTTCATGAGCTGTTATGGCTTGAATTTGCTCCTTTGGATTAATCTCGGTGTTACTTGGTAGGCATCGTTGTGGTCATTCTAACATGACTGCATTAGGAACTTCCTTCACTGACTTAATGATTTCTCCGATTTGGCTCTCGTTGCTTTTGATTGTTCTCTCAGTTTCTTGGATACGTTTTTCTGTGTCTGCCGAAAATCTTGCCACTATCTCTTCGAGAGTTGGTTTCTTCTCTTATGGATAAGGCTGATTTTGGAAGTTTTGAGGAGGTTGTTGCCTTTGATTACCTTGATTTCCCTGTCCTCCCCATGAAAAATTTGGGTGGTTCCTTCAACCTGGATTGTAAGTATTACTATATGGATTATTATTGGATCTGAAATTGTTACCTATATAGTTCATCTTTTCGCTCTCTGCTTCTGGTTGGTAGGGTGGGTACTCAAAATTCGCCACAGTTCCTCTTGCATCACACTGCATCACTGGATGTACCTGCAAAGAACACAAACTGTCAATCTTTTTATTCATCATCTCCATTTGTGTTGATAGTATGGTTATTGTGTCGATGTTGAATGCTCCGGCTAATTTCGTCGGTTTTGTCCTTGAAGCTTGCCACTAATAATTATTCAGTGACATTTCTTCAATGAACTCGTAAGCCGCTTCAGGAGTTTTGTTGTTCAAGGTTCCACCGGCGGCTGAGTCGATTAGTTACCTCGTTGAGGGGTTTACACCGTTATAGAATGTTTGGACTTGTAGCCACAAGGGTAAACCATGGTGTGGACACCTTCTCAAGAGATCCTTGTATCTCTCCCATGCGTCGTATAATGTCTCTACATCCATATGCACAAAAGAAGAGATATCATTCCATAATTTGGCCATTTTGGCCAGTGGAAAATATTTCATTAAAAACTTTTCGGTCATTTGATCCCACGTAGTGATTGACCCTCGTTGTAACGAGTTTAACCATTGTTTGGCCTTATTTCTTAATGAAAAAGGGAATAACCGAAGACGTATGGCATCATCAGAAACACCATTTATTTTGAAGGTATCACAGAACTCTAAGAAGTTAGCTATATGAGTGTTTGGATCTTCGTCTTGCAAACCATGAAATTGAACAAACTGTTGAATCATTTGTATTGTGTTAGGCTTTAATTCAAAATTATTAGCGGCTATAGCAGGCCTAACAATTCGATTCTGCTCCTGTTAAATGTGGTTTAGCATAATCAAACATTGTACGTGGAGCATTGCGTTCCCCCACATCGTGTGGTGTGGATTAGTTTCGTCCATCCCTTCAGTAAGATTGGATCTGTCTTCTTCCTCTCTTTCTCAGATAGTTAAGGGCTCACTTTGATTTCTCGACGATTCCTTCGAGCGGTAGCTTCAATATCACTGTCGTATACTAAAGATCCTCTCAGGTTCCTTCTAGTCATAAACTAGAGGTACCTGGAAAGAAAAGAAAGAAAGAACAATAAGCAAAATTAAAAATTAAACTAAAAACAAAATAAATTGCTGAAAATAAAAATAATGGCTAAAGTAATAAAAATAGAGTATTCTTAATATTTTAGTTCCCTGGCAACGGCGCCAAAAACTTGATCGCTGAAATTAGAGTTTTAAAATTTATAATGAATGTGATCAAACCTGGAAACTAACTCTGACAATGATTAAAGGCAAGTGTACCTATCGAACAGTAGTATAGCTTAGGCAAGACCGGATATCGAACCCAAAGGAACCAAAAGTATTAATACTAACTTCTTTTTATTATTTAGCCTTAAAAGTAAAGTGACGTTTGTTTTAATCTAAATTTGACAACGACTAAGCTAAGGCCAAAAACAAAAAGAACGAATTTGGAAAAAGACTCAGTTGATCATGATGATACCTTCAGGAAGAATCCACCTAGACTTCACTTGTTATCTAACCTTGAATTGTATGATTGATTTACTTAGCTTGATCCGTAGGACTCCCTAACCTATGCTAAACCCTCTCTCGAGGTGAATAACGTCTAACCCTAGGTTAATTAGTGGAACTCTCGTTCTCTTATAATAACCCCCTAGAATAGTAGTAAATCGATCTATGGATTCCCATATTAGGTTTCACCCTAATTCGACAAAATCTCGTAACCCTATCTCTAGGCGTTCGATCAACTTCGCTTAATTACGCTAGATCTACTCTTAAGCAGGGTCTATTCCTCCTCCACCTAAGCACATAAGATTTGGATTAAGCATGCATAATTAAGAACAAACTAAGTATTTATCATAAAATTCATAAATCAAATAACAAGATTCATCTAGGTTTCATCCCCTTCAGGTATTTGAGGGGTTTAGTTCATAACTAAGAAAGAAAACATCTCAAGAGAAAAGATAAAACAAAACATAAGAAATTCCTAAAACTCCCTGAAGGGATTGAAGGAGAATTTTGCCGTCTTGAGTATAATTCCGGCTTCTTGGGATGGATCAACTAGCTATCTTCAAGCGATTCCCACAATTTTGACCTTTCCGGCTTGGCTCCTTGGCCTAGCTCGCCTCCCCTCCAAAGGTGGTACTTAGGGGATATTTATAGGCTCTTTGGAATGCTATTCTTTCTCCCTAAGTATCCTTTTCCGACTGAAATTATTTATTCTGACGACAGAAGCACGGCCATGTAGCACGTCCGTATGGATCGACTTCAGGCCGTGTTCGGATTCTTTAATGAGGCATGGCCGTGTAAATCGGAGGAGAGGCCATGCTCTTGGTGATCGACGAGACACGATCGTGTGGACTTTGGGCCAGGCCGTGTCGATCTTGTGCTAAGGGCTATTTTACTCTGTTTTAGGCCCGTTTTACGTTCTTTTCATCATTGGGTGCTTTCCTGGGTATAAGACATGAAAAGAAAGGATTAAAAGTACCTTTTTACATAAATCTAGGGACAAATCATCCAAAAGTAAGCTAAATGCGGGATTAAAATATGTTATAATTATGATTTATCAATCTTCCACCAAAATTTATAAAAAAGAAAAAGAAAAAGAAAAGAAAACCTAGCCGTGGAAGCTTGAAATTTAGGCAAGCTTATTTTGCTCAATTTGGTATGTATTTTTTTTCGTTTTTTATGATTTTTATGTTTCCGGGATCATTGTAGCTTAATCTAGTAAGCCCGAGGATTAATTTGAAAAACTATTAAAGTATTAAGGTTTTTATTGATGAACATACTTGATTTTTGAAGTTTGATGATAGAAAATGAATGGTTGTTGTTAGATAAACAAATTTTGTGAAGAGAATTTTGGTAAAATCATCAATTAGTGGCTAAATTGAAAAAGGTGATAAATTTATGGTAAAATTTGTGAAATTGTGAATTATATAGGCTGCTATTAATATGTATAAAAATCGGCTAGGCTTAGGTAAGAATTAAATTGCATGAAACTCATTTTCGAGCTTAGGGACTAAATTACAAAGGAATTAAAAGTATAGGGCAAAATGGTAATTTTGCCAAAATTTTCGTGTTGGATTAAATTGAATGAGAATTATATTGAAATAAGTTAAATTCATTCGTATAGATCTTGTCAGACCTCGTACAAAGTTAGATCGATTTAAAGTGAAAATATCGAATTAGTTGTCTCCGTATCTACGTACACTCGTCGAGTTAAGTTCGTGTAATTAAATTGTAAATTTATATGTTTTAAATTATATTATATGCATGTGATTTGTATAAATATCGATCGCATATCCGACAATTACTGAGTCCCGTTTGAACCTTAGGAATTCATAGGATACAAATGACATGTCATTAAGGTTATCGATTTGGTTGAGGTCCTACATGTGTTGCGGACACACCACAGCTCGTATGAGGTTACCGATTTGCAGTTGATAAACCGTAATATGAACATATTTTAATCCCACATTTAGCATACTTTTGGATGATAAGCCTTGAATTGTGTAATTTGGTGCTCTTAATCCTTTGTTTTCATGTTTTGTACTCAGAAGAGCACTGAAGGATGAAAGGAACGAGAAACGGGCCCAAAACAGAGTAAATGGGATATCACGAAATCAACACGACCTGGGCCCAAGACCACATGGTCGTGCCTTCTTAATAGTCTTGAACATGGCCTGGCCATGATTCACACGGGCTTGTCCCTAGCATGAGAAAGAAGAGTTTCATTCGGATTAGGGTACTTAGAGGCAAAGAAAGTCATTCCAAAAGCCTATATAAACACCCTAGACGCCAACCTTTAAGGGAGTCGAGTTGGAGATTCCAGTTGGGAGTCCAGCTAGGCCAAGAAGCCGGGCCAGAGAGGCCAGAATTGTGGGATTCACTCGAAGAATAGCCAATTGATTCATCTCAAGAAGCCGGAGTTATTCTCAAGACGAAGGATCTCTCCTTCAATTCCTTCAAGGGGTTTTAGGGTTTTCTTATGTTTTTTTTATCTTTTCTTTTGAGATGTATTCTTTTATCATTATGAACTAAACCCTATGAATCTTGTTATCGCTTTCTGAACTATATGATAAATACTTGATTTGTTCTTAACTATGTGTTCTTAATTCTTGTTTTGGTATTTCCGGGATATTGATTCAAGTATTGATGTGCTTAGGTGGGGGAGCAAAAGTCCCTGCCTAAGAGTAGATCTAGCATAGTTAAGCGGAGTTGCTCGCGCGTCTAGAAATAGGGTGACGAAAATCTACTGGATTAGGGTGAAACTTAATATGGGAGTCCATAGATAGAGTTAATGCAATTCTAGGGGTTTTAATTAGAAAGAGATTTCAATTAATCAACCTAGGGTTAGACGTTAATAGCCTCGAAAGAGGTATTAATATAAATTAGGGAATCCTACAGATCAAGTCAAGTGAATAAATCATCTGGTTCAGAGTTAGATAATAAGTGAAGTCTAGGTGGATTCTCTTTGTCTTTGCATCTTTAGCTTAGTTGTTAGTTAATTTTAGATTAGATAAAAATTCCTTTAATTCTTAGGCTAGATAATAAAAAAAAAAGTTAGTATTAGTACTTTTGGTTCCTTTGGGTTCGACAATTCGGTCTTGCCACAGCTATACTACTGTTCGATAGGTGCACTTGCCTCAATCGTTGTCGCAGTTAGTTCTAGGCTCGATCATTCTTTATATAAATTTTTAAGACTCTGATAGACATACGATTAAGTTTTTGGCGCCGTTGCCGGGGAATTGAAATATTAAGAACGCTTAATTTTTATTACTTTAGCCATATTATATTTATTTTATTTTTGCAATATTTTTTTACTTGTCTAAATTTTCTTCTTTTCTTCTGGCAGGTACCTCTAGTTTATGACTAGAAGGAACCCGTCAGGACCCCTGATTTGCTATAGCGATATTAAAGGTACTGTTCGCAGAAATCGTAGAGAAATAAGGTAAAGCTTAAATTACATAGAAGAAGAGCAAGAAGTCGAAGCTAATACCACTGAAGAGATGGCTGAGAATAATCTGCCACCTTCAGAGATGGCCGAACGTCATGCTCCTCGAACTATGTATGATTATGCTAAACCTAATTTAACAGGAACTGAGTCAAGTATTGTTAGGCCTACTATTGCTGCAAATAATTTTGAACTGAAACCTAACACTATACAAATGATACAACAGTTTCTTCAGTTTGATGGTTTGCAGGATGAGGATCCTAACACACACTTAGCAAATTTTCTAGAATTCTATGATACCTTTAAAATAAATGGCGTTTCTGATGATGCCATCTGTCTTCAGTTATTTCCCTTTTCCTTGAGGAATAAAGCTAAACAGTTGTTGCATTCTCTTCCATGAGGATCAATCACTACATGGGATCAGATGACTGAAAAATTTCTATTAAAATATTTTCCGCCGGTCAAAACGACAAAGTTGAGGAATGATATCTCTTATTTTGTGCAGATGGATTTAGAGACACTTTACAACGCATGGGAGAGATATAAGGATCTATTGAGAAGGTACCCTCACCACGGACTACCCTTGTGGCTGCAGGTCCAAACTTTTTGCAACGGTGTGAACCCTTCAACTAGACAATTGATTGATTCAGCCGCCGGTGGAACCTTAAATAACAAAACTCTTGAGGGAGCTTACGAATTCATTGAAGAGATGCCACTGAATAACTATCAGTGGCAAGTCACAAGGACATAGCCAACAAAAGCAGCCAGTGTTTTCAACCTCAACGCAGTAACCATGCTATCAAATCAGGTAGAGATGTTAAATAAAAAAGGTTGATAGTTTATGTGGTTCTTTGCAGGTACATCCAGTTATGCAGTGCGACACGAATGGAGGAGGGATGAACAACACAGACTATCCACCTTACAACCCGAGCGCTGAAAATGAGCAAGTTCACTATATGGGTAACAATTTCAAATCTCAAAATAACCCTTATAGTAATTCTTATAATCCAGGTTGGAGGAACCACCCCAATTTTTCATAGGCTGGTCAAGGAAATCAGAGACAACAATCCCCTCCGAACTTCCAACAACAACACTACCCACAGGAAAAGAAGCCGAACCTTGAAGAGATGCTGACAAAATTCATAGCAGTGTCAGAAACACGTTTTCAAAACACCGAAACAACACTTAAAAATCAACAAGCATCGATTCAAGGGATCGAGAACCAATTAGAGCAACTCACTAAGCTGATCTTAGAACGGCCACAAGGTAACTTGCCAAGCAACACTGAAACTAACCCAAAGGAGCAACTTCAAGCCATAACAGCTCAGGATAGTGTAGGGTTAGATGAACCCAAATTAAGCCAAGAGAATTTGGTAGAAAAAGGTAAGGTCGAGGTAAACCAAGAAAAGCCAAAATCAGTAATTAAAGAATACCAACCTCGTATACCATACCCCAATGCGATAACGAAAGACAACATAGAGAAACAATTATGTAAGTTTCTTAAACTTTTAAAGAAATTACATATTAATTTACCATTTCTTGAAGCTTTTTCGCAGATGCCAAATTCAAGAAAATTTTTAAATAGTTTCTAACAAACAAACAGAAGTGAGACAAGGAATTGCATATCGAATTAAACGCAGTGTGCTCAGCAATGTTGCAAAATAAACTACCTCGAAAATTGAAAGATCCAGGGAGTTTTACAATCCCATGCTTAATTGGTAGTTTATCTGTTGATAATGCTTTAGCTGATTTAGGGGCGAGCATCAATGTTATGCCTTAAAAATTGTTTAAACAACTAGGTCTAGGGAAAGCCAAACAAACTAGGATGAGCATTCAAGTAGCTGATAAAACCATTAGAATTCCTAGGGGTATAATTGAAGATGTTCTTGTGAAAATTGATAAATTCATATTCCCAGTAGACTTTTTCGTTTTAGACATGGATGAGGACAATAGTATCCCCTTAATTTTAGGAAGGCCCTTTTAGCAACTGCTACAACTAAAATTGATGTCAACACAGGTGAACTCATACTTTGTGTAGGTAACGAATCAATCAGTCTCCATGCTCTTGACATGGCCAGGACATCGAGTAATCAATGTGAGAAAATTAATTTTATTAATAACCACTCGGTTAAACCTTCTTTTCAGGAAGCACCGCGAAACTACACAACTGAGCCAGACCCTAGACCTCATACCAATAAGGAAATAACTCATGAGGAACGAAGGCTTCAGATCGATGAACTAGACGAGTGGAAGACACACTTCAAGGAGAAGTTAGGGATACACAAAGCAAAACCAACACCATTCCGTGGGACAGACGAATTTAAGATCGAAGATCAGGTATTGTTAGATAAAGCAAACCCTCGAATACCTCCTCTTGACCCTAATACAAATAAAGAAATCTCTTTTAGGGTACTCAATGTTTTCCCATATGAAATAGTCGAGGTAAGCAATCCTAAATTCGATACCTTTAAAGTAGACGCTACTCGACTTGAACTTCACCATGATAGTAGAACTGATAGCATGAGGAATGACTTTCAACTCCTCAAACCACCATGAATGTATGAATGAGAGGTAAGTCTAGCTTAAGACTATAAACAAGCACTTCTCGGGAGGCAACCCAAGTACTAACCCCATTAATTTTTACATTTTTTATTTCTTTCTTTTAATTTTCCTTTTTAGCACCTAACCATAAACTAACCAAGTGCTGATTTCCACACCACACGGCCTTACACACGGTCGTGGCTGTGGCCGTGTGGATACTACGGATGTATTTACTGACATGGCAGAGATAGTACGACATAGGATGAAAAATATCTTCAAGCCACAGACTCTAATCAAACACCACGACCGTGCAAGGCGGTCATGGCCGACACTATTTTACTAAACACGGGAGTGGCGACCTGCACATGGGCATGGGAGAAACGAACGAAGCACACACGGCCGTGCGACACGCCTACGGTACACGGGTGTGGGGATGTACCAGACTTGAGTTTTTCTATTTAAACCACTCATCTCCCCCCTTCTTACCTACTCCCCACCCTTCTTCTTCCTTTACACCCCCTCTCTATTCTTCATTCTCAGTTGTCTTTGTTTCCATGGCTCTAGCTCTAACAATATCCATGTCGAAGAAGTGGAAGGATCCTAGCATAGTCCCCCTATGTGAGACCGATCTACATAAGTTCATGCTGGCCGCTTTATTTACTCAACAGGAAAAAGACCTTTGAGTCCATCTAACTTCTCTTTTTATTTTCCCTTTCTTTAGTTTTCTTTTGCTTAGCTTAATCTATTCTATTTCGTTTTCTTTGATTTAGGTCCTAAAGGCTACTAGGGAATCAACCCGACCACGACCATAGCCACCCCACCACAGCCTTAGAAATCACACCCACCTCGCGAACCATCCAACAATAAGGACTTTTCAGTCCATTCATCTTTTCTTTTAATTTGATTTTACTTTCTATTTTTTTCTCTTTATCTTTCTTGTCTTTAAATATATATTTAGAATATTTTGAATTATTATCATCATTTCCTGGCTAATTTTTCACGAGCTTCCCAATTTCTTCATCTAGCGCAGAGCTCGGTAGCAGCCACCACACCACGGGACTCCCAACTCAAGGAAACCATCCAAATTTAGAAAGTTTCACCTCTCCCTTTCTCTTAAATTTCATATATATCTTTGTACATTGAGGGCAATGTACATCTTAAGTGTGGGGGTGAATATTTATTTCGAGAAAGTGCCTAACTTTCTGCATTATTCTCAAATCCCTGAATTATGGCTTGAATGATATCTTGTCTTTAAGTAATTTTCTCATATTACTAGTTAGAATGAAATTCCCTGTGATTCATGATTTTCTTTGATATGGTTCGGATTAAGTTATTGATAATTGTGCAGTGATGATTTAAACTTTAGAAGACTAGAGAATCAAGCATGATGAGTCTATTTTCAAAAATTAAAATTTTGTTAGGTTGTCTACCTGAATCTAATTATTACCTTGAAGTTTGAAATTCACAAGGTTGATATCAAAAACCCATAATTCTTGTGGGATTTTGAGCCTTTTAGAGCATATATTCTTTCGTGCTCACTTTTTATTATGAGTGTGTCAACATTGATTTGTTATTCTAGAACTTGCTTCGATTATACATGTCAAGACCACATCATTGATTTGATATACAGAGATGATAAAGGCACCTAGGATTTAACCCACCCACTCCAGTAAAAGCCTACCTTCATAATTAACCCCTAGTGAACCCCTTTGATCCTAAGAACCCTTTTTATTGACTCACCCACTAATATTAACCTAAAACCCTTTGTATCTGTTATCACCATTCCTTGACTACCCTTTCTGTCGAGATTTGATTTGATTGGTTGCCTAATTATTTTATTTCAGTAGTTGAATTCATCTTTTATTATGTATATTGATTTGTTCTTAAAACAAAAATTCAAAGTATATCATTATTAGTCCTATATCAGTTGAGCTTATACATGAAAATTCCAAATCTTGAAGAAGAAGCTCGTATTATTAGTAATGAAGTTTTCAATTGATGTAATTATTCCTTATCAGTTCGTTATTTCTAGTTAGGTAATTCGTCAAGTCAATCTTGATTCTAACCCTCTAATTCAGCCTTTATCCACACCTTTAACCTAAGCCCCGTTATAACCCTTTTTAAAAGCCCTTTTGATTTGTGTATCATCTCATTTTACAGTGGTGGAGATTTGATTTTCAAGAAAGCTTATGGGATTAACTTTTCATGTTTGACTTTTGAGTGCTTAAATTTGAACCTTAAACACTTTGAGTGATTTGAGTGAATCTTTAGTGAGGATGTCAACTCTTGTCAATTCCGAATCAGAGGTAATTATTTATGTAAAGGGTAACGCCTATGTTTTCATGCTATAAATGTATAACTTTGATTGTTTGAATCTTTAGGACCCTTTGAGTTAAATTATAAATGTATGAATTATCTTTGAATTATGGTGAAACATTATTGATGAATATTATGAATCGAGGAAGTTCATGTTAATTGTGAGTTGAGAATTTTGCTTGAGGAAAAGCAAATGCTTAAGTGTGGGGGTATTTGATAAACTGTAATATGAACATATTTTAATCCTACATTTAGCATACTTTTGGATGATTTAAGCCTTGAATTGTGTAATTTGGTGCTCTTAATCCTTTGTTTTCATGTTTTATACTCAAAAGAGCACTGGAGGATGAAACGAATCAGAAACGGGCCCAAAATGGAGTAAATAGGCCATATCACGATATCAACACGGCCTGGGCCCAAGACCACACAGTCGTGCCTTCTTAATAGTCTCGAACACGGCCTGGACACGATTCACACTGGCGTGTGCCATGGGCGTGTCCCTGACGTGAGAAAGAAGAGTTTCATTCGGATTAGGGTACTTAGAGGCAAAGAAAGCCATTCCAAAAGCCTATATAAGCACCCTAGAGGCCAACCTTCTAAGGGAGTCGAGTTAGAGAGTCCAGTTGGGAGTCCAACTAGGCGTCCAGCTAGGCCAAGGAGTCGAGTCAGAGAGGCCAGAATTGTGGGATTCAATCGAAGAATAGCCAGTTGATTCATCTCAAGAAGCCGGTGTTATACTCAAGACGGAGGATCTCTCCTTCAATTTCTTCAGGGGGTTTTAGGGTTTTCTTATGTTTCGTTTTATCTTTTCTTTTAAGATGTATTCTTTTATCATTATGAACTAAACCCTCAGATACCTGAGGGGGATGAAACCTAAGATAAACCTTGTTACCGTTTGCTGAACTATATGATAAATACTTGATTTATTCTTAACTATGTGTTCTTAATTCTTGTTTTGGTATTTTTGGGATATTGATTCAAGTATTGATGTGCTTAGGTGGTGGAGCAAAAGTCCCTGCCTAAGAGTAGATCTAGCATAGTTAAGTGGAGTTGCTCGTGCGCCTAGAAATAGGGTGACGAAAATCTACCGGATTAGGGTCAAATCTAATATGGGAGTCCATAGGTCGAGTTAATGCAATTCTAGGGGTTTTAATTAGAAAGATATTTCAATTAATCAACCTAGGGTTAAACTTTATAGCCTCGAAAGAGGTATTAATATAAATTATGGAATCCTACGGATGAAGTCAAGTGAATAAATCGTCTGGTTCAGAGTTAGATAACAAGTGAAGTCTAGGTGGATTCTTCCTCGGGTATTGTCTTAATCAATTGGTTTTTCCCAAAGTTATTTTCCCCAATTCATTCTCTTTGTCTTTACATCTTTAGTTTAGTTGTTAGTTAATTTTAGATTAGATAAAAATTCCTTTAATTCTTAGGCTAGATAATAAAAAGAAAGTTAGTATTAGTACTTTTGGTTCCTTTGGGTTCGACAATCCGGTCTTGCCACAACTATACTACTGTTCGATAGGTGCACTTGCCTCAGTCGTTGTCGCAGTTAGTTCTAGGCTTGATCATTCTTTATATAAATTTTTAAGACTCTGATAGACATACGATTAGCAGCTCATGAGTGTTTACCTGTTCTCAGCTCGTGAGAGCTTACCGATTCTCAGCTTGTATGAGCTTACCAATTCACAGCTCGAATAAGCATACATGTATATGAATTGACGGATTACATTTCAGTACACCTCGTGTGAACTACCCGCGTATCCAATGATATTATAAATGGTTCAACGGAATAGTTCTATTACGAGTTTATAAGTGTTCAATACGAACTAGTATAGGTATTTACATGAATTACATGGAAATAATTTATATATGATATATGGATACATGTTATAGATGTTACACGTATATGGAATTTGAATAGTGGTTGAATTACATGACTAACATGGTTGTTGAGGATATGTGTTTAGGCTTTTGGCCAAATTGGTTTGGATATGTTTTGTATGCTTACCTTAAATGTGATTAAATGGTAAGTTAATTTCTTTGTTATACGAACTTACTAAACTTAAATGCTTACTCTGAGTTATTTCCCGTGTATTATAGTAATTCGGAAGCTCGTTCAGGTTGGAAGCTTGTCGGAGTTATTTCACACTATCCATCGGCTCTTTTAGTACTTTCTGATATTTAAATTTGGTTATAATGGCATGTATAGGTTAATTTGGCCAATGTTGGCATATAAGTATTTTATTGAGATTAGCCACTTAAATGGCTTGTGTTTGGTATATTTTGATGTATATATATGTGGTCTTATCATATTGATGTTTGTTAGAATGGTATATTTGGTAATATTTGGGATTATACATATATATATTTGGTTATTTAGGTAAGTTTGGATACTTGGTTGACATGTTTTTAAGTTGTCATTTGAGGTGCTTAAGGGCATATTGGTTGTATGTGGTGATAATACATGTTTAAGACTTGATTTTTAGCTTGTTTTGAATGCCTTGTTATGGCTCGTTGATGTGCAATATGTTGAGTTTAGGTTGGTGTCAAATTGGGTGAGAAATGTGGTTTAGAAAATAGCCTATTTTCGTCTACACGGGCGTGTATCTCAACGTGTGTGACACACGGCCAAGTGACACAGCCGTGTGTCCCTTATATCTTCTTAAGAATGCAAGTCAATATGCTCACACGGTCTAGCACACGGGCATGTGGCTTGGCCGTGTGACCCAAGTCAAAGAGTTATAGGGTACGAACATGAGCTGGGACACGGATGTGTGTCACTATTTCGAATGTCCATACAACCTAAAACACGGGCGTGTAACGATCTGATAGTTAAGAGTGTCAAAAAGTGTATTCCCGGGACTCCGTTCCCATAAATCAGACTAGTAAATATTTTTAATAAATATTTACAAAGCTAGTTGTATAGTTAATTAGGTTTCGGTTAAGTGAATTTGCATGAATTAAAAGTTATTATAGTTGAAGGAATAAATTACGTATAAGGTAAAAGTTGAATTATAGATTAAAGAATAATTAAAAGGACTAAAGAAGCAATTATGCCTTATTCCATTAAGTGGACGGCATTAGTATGTAATTTTATTTTATATACTACAATAGTTAAAGTTAAAATATAATATAATATTAAGAAAACTTAATAATTAAGTAAATGTATATATATTATATAATGATAAAAGTTAGTATAATAAATAAATAAATAAAAGAAAGCCATACAAACTAAGAAAGAAAAAGAAAAAAGAAAGAAAAGGAGAAAGAAATGAGATGCACAAATAGGACTCCAAATTATTCAAAGTTCAATTGGTTAGTCAATTTAGTCTTTTTTCTTGTATATTTTATGTTTTTGGAATCCCAGTACCTAGGGTTACCTGACCCATGTTGAAATTTTAGCAATTATTAAGTTTTTAAGTGTTGTTAATGTTGAATAATTTTAGTATTAGAGACTAAATTGATATATTTTTAAGTTAGAAATGGAAAAGGATTAAATTGTAGAACAAATTGTAAATTTTGAGTAATAGAGACTAAATTGTGAAAATTTTGAAATTTAGGGGTTTAAGTGAAAACAAGGAGTTAGTTTTAGTTTAAAGTGAAATTTGTATGAAAACATAAAATTAATTGTGAAGAATAAAAATTAGTTTCGGTTTAGGGACTAAATTGGAATTTAGATAAATATTGAGTAAAAATTTAAATATTCAATATTTAATATGAAATTGAAATTTTATTGTATTGATGAATTTTAATTTTTTTAATTCCGTAGCTAACGTCATGCCGGAATCCTCGACTAAAAAGGGGAGAGATAAAATCAACGTCGAATAGTTCAGAATTCCTGGTTTGTATTTCTATAATCTGAACCTAATTACTAATTGTTGTATTTTGATTTAATGCATATGGTAAGTAGTTGAGGTGAGTATTTGGCACTTTGATATTGAATTGAATTAAAGTTGATTTAAATGGATTGAATTGGTATATATATTATGAATGTATTGATTATTTGAATTGAAATAAATATTAATGTGCATATGTGATTATATGGAAATTTTATAATGGATATTGGTTATTTTTGAAATATGAAATTGTAACATCCCAAAAATTAGGTGTTGTTGTAATTTTTGCTTAATTTCATGTTGTGCTTGCTCAGCTGGCTATTTGAGTGTATTTGGGGGTTCTAGGGAGGCTTGGATTCGAGTCTGAGCCTTGGAAAAATTTTAGTTTTTGACCCTAAAGTGAAGAGGGGTGGCAGCTGTAGGACTTAAATATATTTTGGTGCATTTAGGAGTCAAAAGAAGAGCATGTGGCTTAGTGGTGTGACGTCAATGGAAGAACAAAGAAGTGTGGGGTTCGAATCCCACAGATTGCAATTGGGGACTTTTATTTTGTGGCTTGAGAGTGGAAGAAGTAGAGTTTGGATCAAACTCTACAGAGATGGTTGAAGACTTTGTCAACAAGTTTGAATGGGAGGCTAGGAGTGATCCAAGGACGAAATAGAGGAGAAAATCAAGGAAGTGATGAGGGAGGGAGAGTTGGCCGCATTTGGGAGTGTGGCTATGTGGGAGATTTTGGCTAGAGGGGGTCATTTGGGGGACATTTCAGCAATGTGGAGTGAGAGTAGAAACTGAAATCTCTTTAACTTTTGAAGTGCTCTTTTAGCTCTTGTTGGGTTTTCGTTCGGTGGTGACATCTCGGGTTCGTTTCATTTGTTTCTTCTCTTTTTCTTGACCCCTGCCGAATTCAGTTCTTCTCCCATTCCTCTACTTTTCTTCATTTCTTTTTGGACATTAGTTGAACTGATAAGCCTCTCCTCTTCCACTTTCTTTCTTCGTTTTCATTATTATTTAGGGGTTGCTGCTCTTTGTTGCCGAACCTCTCTTCTTCATTCAGTTCTTCTCTGGCTGAAGGTAACATTTTCTTTTCCACTTATTTCCCCCTCTCTTTGCATAACTAAAGCTGAAACACTTAACCTTGGCTCATTTCTTTTGTCTAGGCCGAATCTAGTAGGGCCTAAGTATATACCCCTCTTCGTTCTCTCAGTCTCTGAATCTCTGCAATTGGTTGGTAAGTGTGTCTATAACCGAAAGTAGGGTTACTGTTTTCTCTTATGTTCGATTTAGGTTCTTTGGGTCGAAAGGCTGCTTCTCTAGTTGCCATGGAGTAGCGTTCTAACATGTTTCTTTTTCATCGTCTGTCGTTAGTGATAAACCGAGCCACGAATGTTGGCGATAGACCTTTGGGAGTGCCACGATCTTTCTCGTGGGTTTAGCCGTAATGGGCCCTGTTGGGCCAAAAATTGGGCTTTGGTCCATATGCACCGTTTCGATCAAAAAGGGTATCCGTGTCGCTCGAGGCGATAGTAGGCCTTCGGAAAGGCCGTTATAGGGGTAAAATTACCGAAATACCCTTCAGGGTAAAATTACCAAAATACCCTTTACGAGTAAAATTATCGAAGTACCCTCTATTGGTAAACTTACTGAAATACCCTCGATAGGTAAAATTACCAAAATACCCCCGAGGGGTGAAATTACCATTTTATCCTTAAACTACAAAATGACTGTTATACCCTTAGTGGTAGTTTAAATGGTGTTTATGTGATTTTTATATAACTGTATATGATTGTGAGACACTGCATACATACCATATTGCATTGGGTTGGGTTTTTCTGATTTGGAGGAAGTACCGTTATAGTGGCATCGCCACGTATTCTAATTTTAGTGGCTCAGCCACGTATACCGTTTTTAGCAGCTAGGCTGCACCATTGGAGAGTTTGGCTGGATGGGTCGGCATAGTCCCCACATGGAGAGATTGGTTGGTACAGGTGGAGAGTTTTGTGGTTAAGGGTTGGGTTACATGTATGCTTGCATTTGATATGATTTAGGGCTCAGGCCTAGATTGTTACCGAATAGGGCTTAGGCCCAGACCGATACCGTATGGGCTCGGGCCCAGACTGTGATTGTAATGGGGGAGTACACACTGAGTTCTCTTAACTCACCCTTTCTTTTAACTGGGCAGGTAATCCCCAGCCTTAGAGGATTTGAAGCTGCGCGGGACTCGGAGGTGGCTACACGTCGGATATGTTTTACAGTTAAACTTGGTGATTTTAGTTTCATTTATTTTAGTTTAAAATTATCGGGTTAATAATTTTTGTAACAAGGCCATTAGGTTTTTCTTTTTAACTTTTATTTGGTGTTTCTTTAAATTACAAAATGCTGATATGTTAAACACGGGTTTTTAAAACTATAATCACTATTTTCAAATATCACGTATTCGCAAATGGTTGAATCAAACTTTCGAAACAAACAAGGTTTTAAAAATACTAATATTTTTGCAAGGAAATGACTTTGAGCAAATTTGGTTTTGTTAATGAGCAACGTAAATCGGAATTTGCAAAGGGTAGAAAGTTTTGTTTCGTAGAAGGGTTTTCCAATGAAAATATAGTTTTCAAACTTCACTTGATGTGGCACATTAGACCCGGTCATAACGTCTAGGTCGGGTTTGGGGTGTTACATTTAGTGGTATCAGAGCCCGATTGCAAAACTCGCTTTGGAATGGGTTTTGAAAGTTTTCTGATCTGTTTAGATTTTGGTTTGAAAAGTAATGATTTTATTGAAAGTGTGGTACACCGAGTCTCCTTCACCAAATCCGTAAGTTTCCTGACACTATACTCTATTATTGAAACACCCCAAACCCGGCCCACGAGCCCTGACCGGATCTGGTATGTTCCTCGATGTAAACCAGTTCAAAATTCTTTTGTTACTTAGGAAAAACTGTGTGTTTTGAAAGAAAAATTGTTTTTAGGTTGGGCTCGAGTTGAAAACAAGTTTATATTATATTGAAAACCCTTTATTTTAGGTGACAGAAACATTTAGAGTTTATTTAAAATAAATTTACTTAATCCTTTAATTGATAAAAATTCGTAACATTATAAATAAAAGTAAAATAAAGTAGTTCAGCTATGGCCTTATTACATCAAAAATAAAACCCAAAATTTAATTCAAAGTACATAAAATAAAGAGTCCAAATAAAATAAATTCCTTGTTGAGCATGGCCACCACTAAGCTTCTGCCGACCTGGTCCATCACTGATCATCACCTGTAAAATAATCCCACAACGGGGTGAGTCAACCGACTCAATGTGTAACCACAACACTAAGTCCTAACAAATTCAAGCATACAAGTCATACATGTACATATAACATCTATATAATATGATGCAAACCCGAACCCAAACCTAGATGCCATTCGCTATACATCACCCGTACTAACCTGCACACCGTGGGGACTACTAAGTCAACCCTCCATCCGCTACACACCATCGAAGGCAGTCGCTGCAGTCGACGTGCTCATCGCCCTTATAAATATTGTGGCATAGCCACCAGATAAATTAATTGTGACATGAGTCACCACATTCAGATAATTGTGACCAAGGTCACCACATTCAGATATCGTGACATAAGTCACCGCATTCACTTCCCCTTTCATAATATCCCATATGCCCCCTAAATCATTCATATCATGCAATCTCATACCATAGGCCTTATTTCACATTCTTATTATTATTTACACATGTACCATAATGATTTTATTATAATCCAAGTAGGAGTAGGAAAACGTGCACGATACTTTTGTACCATAACATGGTACCTTAGCCATAGCTTTCACATCATTATAACACTTATATTAAATGTAATGCTTTAAATTTATTAAGTCTTAGGGAAGGGTACACACCTGATATTCTTATCGATTTCACTGATTTCCTGAAAATCCAATCTACTGACTTAGATCCTTAGTCCCTTGCTGCCGATTTGATTATTAATCAAATCCCGAAACTTGTAATCTTTCCTGCTTGAAATCGGCTAACTTTCAGTCACTTGACTAGGTTAGTTTTCGACTTTTACATAAAATAAGGAATAGATCTAGGTTGCTAAATAGGCCTTGGCCGATTGGGTAGGTACTCTTACCTTTGCGAATCTAGAATCCCGAAAACAACCCCTTAATTATGGAGTTGTCGAAATCCCCTGTTTAGCCCCTTGTTAGTATCAACTTTTATACCAAAAAGTATTAGAAAGCGGCCTTAGGCCGAACACTTATTCCCTTACCTTGATGGTCAAAACCTGAAACTTGTCACTTGGCTTGTAAAGATGTCGACAATGGCAGAAATCCCGGAGAACCCTTCAATGTTTCGGCCAAGATCACTAATAGGGTTAATACCTTGATTTCGACAAGTCTAAAAATAAAAGAATGGAAACCGAATTTTGATCTTACCCCTTAACTTTGTAATCGATGGCTCCCTTGCTTGAGTCCTCAAAGATTCGGCTTAAGGCTTGGAGAATAATCGGCTATGAATCACTTATGTATTCAGTTTCAACAAAGATGAAGAGAGAGGGATATGAGGCTTAGAAAGAATCGATACCAATTAATTTTTTTTAGAAGAAGTTTCGGTTATAACACAGGGTATTTCAGCTTGGCAAAAAGAAAAGAGAAAAGAGGAGTTGCACTAAAGAATTTGGCAGAGAGAAAAAGGAGAAAGAAAGAATGAATGAATGGCCTTATTTTTGCTCCTTTTGCCAAAATTACTAAGCTAGAGTCCCTTACTTGGCCATCACTCTCCTATCCTTGTTTTCCTCTTTATCTCCTCTTTTAAAATTAAAGAATAATCCATCATTTATCTCTTGAAAATAAAAGGATAAAAAATCCTAAAAATTAGCCTTAGTACCGTCCTCCTATGCCCCTCTCATTGACGCCACTTAGCAAAAATAATCCTTAAAATTTTGCTTCCCATGCGACTCGAACACAAGCCCTCCTTGCACTGTGTATGGCGTCATCTCCAGAGCCTTAAGTGGAACCTCCAAGCCACTTTTCCAAGCCTATTTATGTGTCATATTTCCTCTATAACTTTTCTTAAGGCCACCTTGCCTTAGTTCCCTCTTTTAAACTTTAAAACTTAACATTTCTAAGACATTTCCTTACATTTCCAAGATTCTAAAAATGCACACAACACATCCATAACACATAAGACATACTATTTCATGTAATTTAAGCAAAAATGCACAAGCCCAATTTCAGGATATTACAGTTCTACCCCCCTTAAAAAAATTTCGACCTCGAAATTACCTGGCTAAAATAAATAAGGGTATTGCTGTCGCACTGCCTCTTCCGGCTCCCACGAAGCTTCCTCCGATCCATGATTGCGCCATAATACTTTGACTAAGGGAACTGATTTCCTTCGTAGCACTTTCACATCTCGCTCCAAAATCTGAATTGGCTCTTCTTCGTAGGACAAATCTGGTCTTAGCTCCACTTCCTCGACTGGTACCACATGAGATGGATCCGATCGATAACGACGTAGCATGGACACATGGAATATGTCGTACATCTGCTTCAACTCTGGTGGCAACTCTAACTGATATGCCACTGGTCCAACTCGCTCCAATACTCAATAGGGTCCTATAAACCTTGGACTTAACTTCCCTTTGCGACCAAATCTCATCAACTTCTTCCAAGGCGATACCTTAAGGAACACTTGATCTCCCACATCAAATTCTATCTCCTTTCACTTAAGATCTGTATACGACTTTTGTCTATCAGAAGCTTACTTCAACCATGCCCGAATTACCTCAACCTTCTCTTCAGATCCTGCCACAATCTCTTGACCCAAAACTCGTCGTTCTCCCAACTCTGTCCAACACGTAGGAGTTCGACACTTCTGGCCATACAACGCTTCATACAGTGCCATCCGAATACTGGCTTGATAGCTGTTGTTGTAGGCAAACTCTGCTAGAGGCAAATATTCCTCCCAACTTCCTCTGAAATCCATCACACAGCCCCTCAACATATTCTCCAACACTTGGATTACTCGTTCGGACTGCCCGTCCGACTGTGGATGAAAAGCCGTAGTGAAATCTAATTTAGTGCCTAAAGCTTGATGTAGAGCCTTCTAAAACCGAGAAGTAAACCTTGGGTCCCTATCTGAGATAATCGACATTGGCACTCCATGCAACCTTACAATTTCCGCCACATATAACTTTGCCAACCTCTTCAAAGAATAGTCGACTCTCACCGGGATAAAGTGCGCGGACTTGGTCAAACGGTCCACTATTACCCACACCGAGTCTTTCTTAGTTGGCGTAAGGGGAAGCCCACTAACGAAGTCCATGGTAATTCTCTCCCATTTCCACTGCGGAATCATTATCGGTACAACTTAGTGCCTCCAGGATGCATAGCATAAGGGCTACTATGCGATTCCTGAAGAATCCTCTACCTTAGCTCCTTGTCCTTAGGCATACATACCTTATCCTTGAAACACAACACTCCATCGCTATTAATACCATAATCCTTCAACTCTCAATTCTGTACTTGCAAGTACAGGATCTAAGTGTTAAGCTACATGATGAGCTTAGTAATTTCGGCAAAAGGAGGAAAAATAAGGCCATTCATTCATTCTTTCTTTCTCCTTTTTCTCTCTGCCGAATTCTTTAGTGCAACTCCTCTTTTCTCTTTTCTTTTTGCCAAGCTGAAATACCCTGTGTTATAACCGAAACTTCTTCCAAAAAAAATTAATTGGTATCGATTCTTTCTAAGCCTCATATCCCTCTCTCTTCATATTTGTTGAAACTGAATACATAAGTGATTCATAGCCGATTATTCTCCAAGCCTTAAGCCGAATCTTTGAGGGCTCAAGCAAGGGAGCCATCGATTACAAAGTTAAGGGTAAGATCAAAATTCGGTTTCTATTCTTTTATTTTAGACTTGTCGAAATCAAGGTATTAACCCTATTAGTGATCTTGGCCGAAACATTGAAGGGTTCTCCGAGATTTCTGCCATTGTCGACATCTTTACAAGCCAAGTGACAAGTTTCGGGTTTTGACCATCAAGGTAAGGGAATAAGTGTTCGGCCTAAGGCCGCTTTCTAATACTTTTTGGTATAAAAGTTGATACTAACAAGGAGCTATACAGGAGATTTCGACAACTCCATAATTAAGGGGTTGTTTTCGGGATTCTAGATTCGTAAAGGTAAGAGTACCTACTCAATCTTTCGAGGATCCACCCTTATTCCTTCTGCGGATACCACATGTCCTAAGAAAGCAACCTCCTTTAGCCAAAACTCACACTTGCTGAATTTGGCATAAAGCTTTTTCTCCCTCAACACTTGCAACACAATCCGAAGATGCTCATCATGTTCCCCCTCAGACTTGGAGTACATCATCGATTACAATTCTGTACTTGCTGTAGCTTAACTCTCAATAGGCCTTGGCCGATTGGGTAGGTACTCTTACCTTTACGAATCTAGAATCCCGAAAACAACCCCTTAATTATGGAGTTGTCGAAATCTCCTGTATAGCTCCTTGTTAGTATCAACTTTTATACCAAAAAGTATTAGAAAGCGGCCTTAGGCCGAACACTTATTCCCTTACCTTGATGGTCAAAACCCGAAACTTGTCACTTGGCTTGTAAAGATGTCGACAATGGCAGAAATCTCGGAGAACCCTTCAATGTTTCGGCCAAGATCACTAATAGGGTTAATACCTTGATTTCGACAAGTCTAAAATAAAAGAATAGAAACCGAATTTTGATCTTACCCTTAACTTTGTAATCGATGGCTCCCTTGCTTGAGCCCTCAAAGATTCGGCTTAAGGCTTGGAGAATAATCGGCTATGAATCACTTATGTATTCAGTTTCAACAAATATGAAGAGAGAGGGATATGAGGCTTAGAAAGAATCGATACCAATTAATTTTTTTTGGAAGAAGTTTCGGTTATAACACAGGGTATTTCAGCTTGGCAAAAAGAAAAGAGAAAAGAGGAGTTGCACTAAAGAATTCGGCAGAGAGAAAAAGGAGAAAGAAAGAATGAATGAATGGCCTTATTTTTCCTCCTTTTGCCGAAATTACTAAGCTAGAGTCTCTTACTTGGCCATCACTCTCCTATCCTTGTTTTCCTCTTTATCTCTTCATTTAAAATTAAAGAATAATCCATCATTTATCTCTTGAAAATAAAAGGATAAAAACTCCTAAAAATTAGCCTTAGTGCCGTCCCCCTATGCCCATCTCATTGACGCCACTTAGCAAAAATAATCCTTAAAATTTTGCTTCTCATGCGACTCGAACACAAGCCCTCCTTGCACTGTGTATGGCATCATCTCCAGAGCGTTAAGTGGCACCTCCAAGCCACTTTTCCAAGCCTATTTATGTGTCATATTTCCTCTATAACTTTTCTTAAGGCCGCTTTGCCTTAGTTCCCTCTTTTAAACTTTTAAATTTAACATTTCTAAGACATTTCCTTTCATTTCCAAGATTCTAAAAATGCACACAACACATCCATAACACATAAGACATACTATTTCATATAATTTAAGCAAAAATGCACAAGCCCAATTTCAGGATATTACAGTTATATGCTGAAATGACTGTACTGAGAAACTACTAGGGGTAGTAGTAGCATACTGACACTCCTTAGTTATAAAAACTTAGTCTATAGGAGATTGAAACTGTAGTAAATTTGATTTGCAAGAACAACTTTATTTACTATTTTTCATAAAATATTTTTTAAAAATTATAAGAACTATAAGCTTATTCATAAAACTCTTAAATCAGATAAGTACGCTACGACGATATGAGCATAAGAGGTCGCGAAAGGGGTACGCGTGGCCGTGGTAAAGGCCGGGGTGCGAGGGTTTGGTCCTCAGCATCAGGACAAATGCTTGAAAGGGAAGTGCCGACATCACCAGTGACTAAAACGGGGTTTCATGACTGAGCCGGTGGGGATGATGCTCTATCTAAGCGATGTTGAGAGTGGTTGAGAGGGTTGCTGGAGCAAGTACTAGGTCAATGGGCAGAGGGCCAATCTCTAAACGACTCCAGTTGAATGGGGCGAAAATTTTTAGGGGCGTCTCTGGTGTAGCTCTGAATGTAGCAGAATATTGGTTAGAGGCTGTTGAGTGAATAATGGATGATCTTGATTGTACGGCGGAGCAAAAATTGAAGGGAACAGTGTCCTTACTGCGAGGTGAGGCATATCAGTGGTGGCCGACCGTAAGAGAAGGCATGCAGGCCGACCGTTTGACATGGAACTTCTTTAAGATAGCCTTCCAAGGAAAATATGTCGGGGCAAGTTATGTGGATGCCCGGAGAAAGGAATTTCTGAGTCTGGTTCAGGGAAATAAGTCTGTAGCAGAGTATGAGGCAGGGTTTCTACGGTTGAGCCGGTATGCTCGGGGCATAGTCGTGACTAAGTATTAGCATTGTATGCATTTCGAGGATGGTCTCCAGGATGAGTTGCGGGTACTAATAGCCCCACAGAGGGAAAGGGACTTTGTTGCCCTGATTAAGAAGGCAAAGATTGCCGAGGATATGAAACGCTCTGAGCGTCAAAACCGTGAGAAGGAAAGGGGTAGAAATAAGAGGGATTTTGGGCCCTCAAGTTCTTCTAGTATGCTAAGAAGAGGCCTAGGTTTGATGGAACAGCCCAAGTTGAGGTTCCAGTTGTTGCTGGTTGACCGCAGCCTTGCGTTGAGTGTGAGACACCTCATTTGGAAGAGTGCTGAAAAAGAATTAGGGGGTGTTTCAGATGTGGGTCCAAGGATTATCAGTTTAGAAACTGTCCTCGGGAGGCTATTCAGAGGCAAGCAAGAGGTCAAGGCTATGTGCAGCCAGCGAGAGGTGGTCAGCAACCACCGAGAGGCCGTAGTCCACACAGAGGGGGAAATAGGTTTGGACAAGGTTGTGGAGCATCGAGTAGAGGTGCTGGTAACACAGAGGTGAGACAGCCAGCGTTGGTTTATGCTGCTCGACGCCGAGAAGATGGCGACGCACCTGACGTCATAACTGGTACGTTCCTCATTCATAATGTACCATATACCGCTTTAATTGATATTGGGTCTACGCACTCGTATGTTGCATGTACTGTGTCTAGAACTTTGGGCATACAGTTTGAAATTATTGATAGAAATATGTCGGTGATTAATCCACTGGGACAGTCAGTCAGAGTGAGTAAACTATTTAGTGATATGCCCCTAGAGGTCCAAGGGGTTGTCTTTCTGGCAGATTTGATGGAATTGTCATTTGGCAAGTTCGATCTCATTTTAGGTATGGATTGGTTATTGAAACACTGTGCGAATTTGGATTGCGCTGCTAAGCATATGGTATTGAAGTCTTTGGAGGTTGAGGAAGTGGTCGTGATAGAGGAGCGAATGGATTATTTATCTAATGTAATCTCAGCATTAAGGGCCGAAAAGCTGGTTTGCAAAGGTTTCGAGGTGTTCCTAGCTTATGTCAGCACATCTAATGTTAAGGGTTTGTGTGTTAGGGATGTCAGGACAGTAAAAGAGTTTTCGGATGTAGTTCCTGAAGAGCTTTCGGGGTTGCTTCCAAATCGTAAGATCGAATTTGGCATTTAGCTTCCACCGAGAATGGCTCCGGTGTCTATCGCCCCTTATAGGATGGCACCGAAGGAGCTGGTAGAATTAAAGGTTCAAATCCAAGAGCTACTGGATCGAGGATTCATCCGACCTAGTGTGTCTCCCTGGGGAGCACCAGTATTGTTTGTGAAGTAGATGGATAGGTCAATGCGCATGTGTATTGATTATCGTCAACTAAACAAACTGACTGATCGTGGTTGTCGAGTCTTAAAATTTATAAAAAGAGAATGATCAAACCTAGAAACTAACTCTGACAACGACTTAAGGCAAGTGCACCTATCGAACAGTAGTATAGCTTAGGCAAGACTAGATTGTCGAACCCAAAGGAACTAAAAGTACTAATAGTAACTTTCTTTTTATTATCTAGCCTAAAATAAGTAAAGTTTGTTGTTTAATCTAAGTTTATCTAACTACTAAGCTAAAGACGCACAGACAAAAAGAATGAATTGGGGAAATACTGTTGGGAAAAACTCAATTGATTAAGACAATACCCTTAGGAAGAATCCACCTAGACTTCACTTGTTATCTAACATTGAACCAGACGATGTATTCACTTGACTTGATCCGTAAGATTCCTTAATTTATATTAAACCCTCTCTCGAAGCGAATAACTTCTAACCCTAGGTTGATTAATTGAAATGTCTTTATAATTAAAACCCCTAGAATCATATTAACTCGATCTATGGACTCCCATATTAGGTTTCACCCTAATCTGGTAAAATCTCGTCACCCTATCTCTAGGCGTGTGATCAACTCCGCTTAATTATGCTAGATGTACTATTAAGCAGGGACTTTTGCTCCACCACCTAAGCACATTGTACTTGAATCAATATCCCAAAAATATCAACACAAGAATTAAGCACACATAATTAAGAACAAATCAAGTATTTATCATATAGTTCAGAAAACAATAACAAGATCCGTCTTAGGTTTCATCCCCTTCAAGTATCTGAAGGGTTTAGTTCATAACTATAAAAGAAAACATCTCAGAAGAAAAGATAAAACAAAACATAAGAAATCCCTAAAACCCCCCGAAGGAATTGAAGGAGAGATCCGCAGTCTTGAGTAAAATTTCGGCTTCTTGAGATGGATCAACTGGCTATCCTAGAGTGATTTCCCACAAATCTGACCTTTTCAACTCGGCTCCTTGGCCTAGCTAACTGCCCGTTTCGGCTTCTGCCGAACTCCCTTTCAAGTTGCCTGCTAAGGTGTTTATATAGGCTTTGAGATGCCTTACTTGGCTTCCTAGTATCCTAATCCGAATAGATTCCTATTTGGGTGTTTAAATCGGGTTTGGAATGTGTTTCTTTACCTCCAAGTATCCTTTTCCGAATGAAATTACTCTTTTCAGTGACAGGGACACGGCCATTGAACACTCCCGTGTGAATCATGGCCAGGCCGTGTTCGGACTTTTAATGAGGCACGGCCGTGTGGTCTTTGGGCCAGGCCGTGTTGATTTCTCTCTTAGCCCAATTTAGTCCGTTTTAAGCCCGTTTCTCGTTCTTTTCATCCTCGGGTGCCTTCCTGAGTATAAAACATGAAAAGAGAGGATTAAGAGCACCTTTTTACATAAATCAAGTGATAAATCATCCAAAAGTATACTAAATGTGGGATTAAAATATGTTACTTTTACGGTTTATCACATACCCCACACTTAAGCTTTTGCTTGTCCTCAAGCAAAATTCTCAACTTATAATTAAAACGAACTTTCCATGATTCATTATTCCTATCAACAATGTCTCATCATAATTCATAGGATAATTTATACATGGATAATTTAATTCCAAGAGTCCTAAAGATTCAAACAATATAAGTCATATATTTGTAACATGAAAACGTAGGTGTTTCCCCTTATCTAAATAATTACCTTTAATTCAAAACCGACAAGGATTGACATCCTCACTAAAGATTCACTCAGATCACTCAAAGTGTTTAAGGTTCAAAATTAAGCACTCAAAAGTCGAACATGAAAAGTTAATCCTATAGGCTTGCCTAAAAATCAAATCTCCACCACTGTAAATTGAGATGATACACAAATCAAAAGGTCTTTACAGGGTTGTAATGGGGCTAGGGTTAAAGATCTGGATAAAAGGCTAAATTAGAAGGTTAGAATCGAGACTGAATTGACAAGTTACCTATCTAGAGACGATAATAAATAATTATATCAACTAAAAATTAATAATCCTAATAATATGAGCTTCTTCTTTTGATAATTAGACTTTAACTGTATAAGCTCACTTTTCATAATACTAATACTGAATATACTTTGATTTTTTTTTAAGAACAAATCATTAACTAATAAAGGATAAATTTAACTGCTGGAATAATATAATTAGGTAACTAATCAAATCAAATCTCGATTATAAAGGTAGTCAAAAGGAGTGGTGATAACAAATACAAAGGGTTTTAGGTTAATATTAGTGGGTAAGTCAATAAAAGGGTTGTTAGGATCAACGGGGTTCACTAGGGGTTAAGTATGAAGGTAGGCTTTTGAGTGGAGTAAGTGGGTTAAAAACCTAGATGCCTTTATCATCTCTGTATATCAAATCATAGATGTGGTCTTGTCATGTATAATCAAAGCATGTAATAGTACGAATTTGACCCTAATTGGAATGGTGGTTTTGGGTCCACGAATTCAAGTCCAAAAAATATTTAAATAATATATTCTGTGCTTATTATATGTGAATTAATGTGTGTAAAAGTTTCGTAGGAAAATTTAATCGTTTGTGTGTTTAATTTGACAAAAGGACTTAATCGCGTAAAATGTAAAAGTTGCAAACTATAGTGAAATGTGCTAAATTGATGATGGCTTTTTACTATGGGGTATTAAAAGGGAAATTAGCCCATCCTAAGAGTTAGTGGACGACATATACCAAGAATAACCTTAGTATTATTTGTTTATGTATTAAAGTATAAAGGTTAATTTAGTAATCAAACAATTACTTAACATATATGTTAATTAAAACACAAAAATAAACATGTTTACTTCATCTTTCTCTTGGCCGAATATTGAAGAAAGAAAAGGGATCTAGGTTCTTTTGATTTTCGGTTACTTACAAGCCAAATTCAAGGTAAGTTTTTAGTCGGTTTTTGTTAATTTTTACGTTTTTGAGATCGTTGCTTCGAACATTAGTTGACCCATGTTAGAATTTTTAAAGTTGAGCATGCTTGATGTTCGGCCATTGACATGTTCTTGTGATTTTTTATGTTTGATGATTTTATATTAAAGATATGTTAAAGATTAGCATGTTTTGTATTGGAAATTTTAGTAAATTTGAGTATTTTGGGTTAAATTGCAAAAATGAATTTTTGAGGGGGCTAAAATACAAAATAAATGAAATAAATGGACTAGTATGGTCCCTATGAACATTCGGCCCTTAGGTGATATAATGAAATTTTGTGTATTTTGTGTTTTGTGCAAATAGGACTAAATTGTAAAAATGTGAAACATTAGGGGTAAAATGGTAATTTGTCTTTTTATGTGTTTTGGGACTAAATTGAGATGAAATGTACTTGAATGAGCTGAATTTTAATGTGTTTAGATCAAGAACAAAGAAAAACGGATTTGGATCGGGGAAAGGCGAAAGTTGACGAATAGCCGGTACTTGACGTCCGATGATTTCCAAGGTAAGTCTATAAGCAGTTAAATATCGTTAATGTTAGTTATAACCTTGTATACATGTTGAATTATGGAATCCTAGTTATAAATATAGTGAAAGCCGGATGTGGATAGACAACTTATCATGAAATGTTACTAAATTTTAAACTGAATTGATAAATACAAGTGATATGAATTATGTAGGGTTTATATAATTTTGGTCAGCATGTAATGTGAATGAGATGGTAATAATATCGTATTTCGGGCTTCGAGCCTAGCAGGCCTTATGCCGGTGAATTGTATTGAGCTTTGAGCCTAGCAGGCCTTGTGCCGGTGAATTGTATCGGGCTTTGAGCCTAGCAGGCCTTGTGCCGGTGAATTGTATCGGGCTTATTGCCTAGCAGGCTAAGTGCCGGTGATCAAATTTCAGACCTCGGGTCTAGCAGGCTTAATGCCAGTGTGTATTTCAGGCTTCGATGCCTAGCAAGCTTAATGCCGGTGATGTGTTATAAATAGAGAATTCATGAATCATTTACAAGGTGGAATGTGTTTATTACAATAAGCTAAATGCTTGGGTAAGTATAAGTCTTTCATATTTGCAAGAAATAAGGTAAGTTAGTATATTACCATTTGAATTAAGTAAGATGTGATATAGTTGAAACTTAGGTAAGAATTTTAATATGTGCAATTGATCTTACCATTGATGAGTACGATTTATATATAATGGAATTTAAACTTGAATATGCTTATGGAGAATTGGCCATATGTGAAAATGCTAAATGTGAAAGAGGTTGGATATGTTTACATATGTGTAATAATGGGTATATGTGATTGATATGTATGTTATATTTATTCGATTTGGAATCTTCGAATACATATTTTATTTAGGTGCTTCAATGAGTTTACATGCTTACGGTAAGAAAATGATAATAGTTAGGTTAAGTAAAATGATAGCATTCGGCCATGATGAATTTACAAATTGAATTGTTTATATTCAATGCCATAAACTAAATGTTCAAATTGTTTGAATATTTGAATGTTATATTATAATTGCTTAAGACTTACTATGCTAGTAAGCTTACTCTGTGCGTGTTCATCGTTTTGTCTTATAGATTTTGATCAAGCTACGAGCTCAGGGGATCGTCACTGAAGTCATGCACACTATCCGCTCACTTTGGTACCTTTAAAAGTTTAGACTTTTGAACTTAAGGCATGTATAGGCTAGATAAATGTTCGAATGATATTTTGTTAATGTATAAAAGCCATGCGAAATTGGCTTGTTTTAAATGTTAATATTGATGGTTTATTAAATCTTTGGTGTAATATATGTTTTAGTTATGCAAATTGGCATGTTTTGAATTGGTTTTGAATGTATAGATTGAATAAAAATTTAATGTATAGTTACGATTATCTTAGTGGCCAAATGTGCATGATTTGGATGGCTATTTGGTATGTTTTGGGTTGCCATGTATGCTTGATATGTTTTGGTAAATGATGCTTATAGGTACGAACCATTTGGTTGGCATTTTGGCCTTGTAAATGGCCTATAGTGTCACACGGTTGTGGCACACGGGCGTGCCTTAGACCGTGGGTAAATTGGCAGGATGCAGCCTAAAATCACACGGCCTCAACACGGGCGTGTCATCTGGCCGTGGTGTGCAAGTAAGTAGCTAACATAAAAGTACATGGCCAAAGTACACGGGCGTGCTTGGTGGCCGTGATGGGGAAGATAGTATATAGACACGAAGGGACACACGGGGGTGTCTAGAAGCTGTGGAGGGCACACGGTCTCCTCCCACGGGCGTGCCTTCTCTGTATTTTAGAAAAGTTTCAAATTTTCCATGAGATTTGGTTTATGTTTCCGTTTAGTCCCGACTCAGTTTGGAAGCATGATTTTAGGTCTCGATGACCATTTTAAGGGACACTATGCCTGAGAATGAGGTTTGAATGTATGAACTTCTATAAATGTTTTCTGATATGTCCGGTAATGCTCCCTACCCTAATCCGGTGACGGGCACGAGATAGGGGGTGTTACAAGGCAAGTTCTAGAATAACAGTTTAATGTTGACACACTCATAATCAATAAAGTGAGCAAGAAAAAGAATATATGCTCTATAAGGCTCAAAATCTCACAAAAATTATGGGTGTTTTAATATCAACCTTGTAAATTTCAAATTTCAAGATAACATTCAGATTCAGGTAGACAACTTAAAAAATTTTAATTTTGAAAAATAGACTTATCATGCTTGATTCTCTAGTATCTTAAAATTTCAATCATCAATGCACAATTAACTATGACTTAATCTAAAACATATCAATAAAAATCATAAATCAACAGAAATTTCATCCTAATTAGTAATATGAGGAAATTACTTAAAAACAAGGCATAATTCAGGAATTTGAGAATAATGCAGAAAGTTAGGCATTTTCTCGAAATAGCTATTCACCCCCCAAACTTAAGTTGTACATTGCCCTCAATGTACAAAGATAGATAATAACATTTAAGAGATAATCAAAAGAGAAGGGGAGAAGTGAAACTTCTTGAATTTGGATGGTTTCCCGGAGGGGTGGTTTCTGCTATCGAGCTCTGCGCTAGATGAAGAAATTGGGGAGCTCGTAGAGAATTAGCCAGGAGTTATTAAGTCACATTTAAAATAAACTAAATATATAAATAAAGACAAGAAAGATAAAGAGAAAGAAAATAAAAACGTAATTAAACTAAGTCTAACAGGTAAAGGGGCTTGAGAATCCTTTTTGGTGGATGGTTCGCGAGGTGGGTGTGACTTCTAAGGCTATTGAGGTGCTAGCAGTGGCGGAAGTGGCGTAATTATCTGGTAGCCTTTAGAACCTGAGGGATGTGGTGGTGGTGGTCGTGGTTCCCAATGTGTGATTCCCTAGCAGCCTTTTGAACCTGACACTAATAAAGTAAAATAAGTTAAACTAAATTAAGCATAAGATAGTCAAAGAGAAGGAAAATAAAGGAGGAGGTTAAGATAAAACGAAAGATAAATGGTCTCAAAGACCCTTGGCTTTTTGTTTGGATGAAGCGGCCGGCATTAACTTATGTGTAGGGGTCTCTCTTGAGGAGACTATGCTTGCCTTCTTCCGCTTCTTCGACATGGATATGTGTAGCTCAAGAGGTTGGAGACTTGTTGTGGAGAAGGGTGAATTCTGAGAGAAAAAGGAAAAAAAGAAGAAGTGGAAAGTGGATGAGAAGCATGGGGAGGGGGTGGGTTTAAATAGAGTTTTACAGTCTGATGCTTTCCCATGCCCATGGACCGAGGGCGTGTCGATTCACACGGCCGACACGCACAGACGTGTGTCTAGGCTTGTTGATTCACCCACGCCCGTTTTGCAGATTGCCACAGCCATTGGTGATAAGTCAGTATAGTCCACGGCCGCGTCGCACGATCGTGGCACTTTGTTGATGCTCGTGGTGGGGTGGTTGGGTCCGTGATTTCGAGAATTAGTTGGCATTTGATTTGTACTGCCTCTGCTATATTAGTACGAAGATTCTGTACTTCCACACGGTCACGGCCACGGCCGTGTGCAAGACCGTGTGGTTTGGAAATCTGCACTTTTGGTTAGTTTACACTAGGTGTTCAGAAAGAAGAAAAGAAATGAAATGAAAAAAATTAAAATATTGTGAAAGTAAATTGGGTTAGTGCTCGGGTTGCCTCCCGAGAAGCGTTCGTTTATAGTCTTAAGCTAGACTTTCCTCGTATTTGCAAAAATTGGGGTGGTTTAAAAGTTTGAATATCTTCCCTCATGCTGTCGGTTCTATTTTTACTGTAAAGTTTGAGTCGAGAAGCATTTACCTTAAGAGTGTCGAATGTTGAATTGCTCACCTCAACTGTTTTGTATGGGAAGATATTGCATACCTCAAGAGGGATTTCCTTGTTCGTGTTCAGGTGTGGTGTGGTGATGCGAGGATTTGCTTTATCTAATAGTACCTGGTCTCCTATTTTGAAGTGGTTTGATGTTCCTTTGAGCTCTTCTGGGGGCTCCTTTGGTTTTACTTTGTGTGGTTCCGGTTGTTCTTTGAATTGTGTTTTCCACTCTTCTAGTTTGTCGACCCTAAGGCTTCGTGCCTTATGTAATTCTTCTTTGTTGCCATGGGGTTCATGATTTGGCTCAGGTTTGTAATCCTTTGGTGTCTCCCGTGGTGGAAGTTGAACAACTTGGTTATCAACTGAATTTACTTTCTTACCTTCGTCGATTTTTGTCCTGGCCAAGTCAAGATCTTGTAAACTGATCGATTCGTCATCTACACGAAGGATGAATTCTCTTGTACCAATATCAATCTTTGTTCGACAGTTGCTAAAAATGGTCTTCCTAAAATTAGGGGAATCGAATTATCCTTATCCATGTCTAAGACAACGAAATCTACTAGGAAAACGAATTTATCAATTTTTACAAGAACATCTTCGATAATACCCCTAAGAATTCTAATAGTTTTACCAGCTAATTGAATGCTCATCCTAGTTTGTTTGGGTTTCCCTAGACCTAGTTGTTTAAACATTTTAAAAGGCATGACATTTATACTTGCCCCTAAATCAGCTAAGGCATTATCAACAGTTAGTCTACCAATTAAACATGGAATTGTAAAACTCCTTGGATCTTTTAGTTTTTGCAGTACTCTATTCTGTAACATTGCTGAGCATATTGCGTTTAACTCCACATGTGTCTCCTCGCCTAACTTACGTTTGTTCGTCAAGAGTTGTTTTAAAAAATTCCTCGAATCTAGCATCTGTGAAAGAGCTTCAAGAAAAGGTAAGTTAATATGTAATTTCTTTAAGAGTTTAAAAAACTTACCGAACTATTCCTCTGTATCGTCTCTCTTCATTGCTTCGGGATAAAGAATGAGAGGCTTGTACTCCTTGATAACCGGTTCTGGCTTTTCTTATTCTACCTCAACTTTACCTTCTTCTACCTCGTTTTCTTGTATTGGATTGGGTTCATCTAACCCTACACTATCATGAGCTGTGATGGCTTGGATTTGCTCCTTTGGGTTAATCTCCGTATTACTTGGTAGACGCCCTTGCGGTCATTTGGAAATCTCTGTTCGAATTTCAGAGACTATCTTAGTAAGTTGTCCAACTGACTTAGTGAGTTCTCCAACTTGGCTCTCAATCCCTTTGATTGATGCTTGTTGATTATCGAGTGTTGTCTCAGATTTTTGGAGACGGGTTTCTGTGGCTGCCATGAACTTTGTCAGCATCTCTTTGAGGTTTGGCCTCTTTTCTTGTGGATAGGGCAGATTTTGGAAATTCTGAGAATGTTGTTGTCTTTGATTTCCTTGATTTCCTTGACCTCCCCATGAAAAATTTGGGTGGTTCCTCTAACCTGGATTATGATTATTACTATAGGGGTTATTATTAGATCTGAAATTGTTACCTATATAGTTCATCTGTTCGCTTTCTGTGCCTGGTTGGTAGGGTGGGTACTCAAGATTCGCCACAGTTCCACTTGCGTCACACTGCATTACTGGATGTACCTGCGAAGAACACAAACTATCAAGCTTTTTATTCATCATCTCCATCTGTGTTGATAGCATGGTTACTGTATCGAGATTGAAAACTCCGACTGATTTTGTTGGTTTTGTCCTCGTAACTTGCCACTGATAGTTATTCAGTGACATCTCTTCTATAAACTCGTAGGCTGCTTCAGGAGTTTTATTGCTCAAGGTTCCACCGGCGGCTGAATCAATTAGTTGCCTCGTAGAGGGGTTTACACTATTATAGAAAGTTTAGACTTGGAGCCACAAAGGCAAACCATGGTACGGACACCTTCTCAAGAGATCCTTGTATCTCTCCCATGCATCGTATAATGTCTCTAAATCCATCTGCACAAAAGAAGAGATATCATTCCATAATTTGGCCGTTTTGGCCGGTGGGAAATATTTTAATAAAAATTTTTGGTCATCTGATCCCATGTAGTGATTGACCCTTGTGGTAACGAGTTTAACCACTGTTTGGCTTTATTCCTTAATGAAAAGGGAAATAACCGAAGACGTATGGCATCATCAGAAACGCCATTTATTTTGAAGGTATCACAGAACTCTAAAAAATTAGCTATATGAGTATTTGGGTCTTCGTCCTACAAACCATCAAATTGAACAAATTGTTGAATCATTTGTATAATGTTAGGCTTTAATTCAAAATTATTAGCAGCTATAGCAGGCCTAACAATACTTGATTCTGCTCATGTTAAATGAAGTTTAGCATAATCATACATAGTACGTGGAGCGTTATTTTCTGCCACATCTTGTGGATTGTTCTCGTCCATCCCTTCAGTAGGATTTGATCTGATTTCTCGCCCTTCTTCTGTGTAATTTAAGGCTCGCCTAATTTCTCTATGATTCCTACGAGCGGTAGCTTCAATATCACTGTCGCATACTAATGGTCCTTTCGGGTTCCTCCTACTCATAAACTAGAGGTACCTGTTAAGAAAAGAGTGAAAGAAAATTTAGCAAAGACAAAGCAAAAAAATAAAAATAAAAATAAGAGTAAATTACGGAAAAATAAAAATAAAAATAAAAATAAAAGAGTGGCTAAAGTAATAAAAATAGAGTGTTCTTAATATTTTAGTTCCCCAACAACGGCGCCAAAAACTTGATCGTGGTTGTTGAGTCTTAAAATTTATAAAAAGAGAATGATCGAACCTAGAAACTAACTCTGACAATGACTTAAGGCAAATGCACCTATCGAACAGTAGTATAGCTTAGGCAAGACCGAATTGTCGAACCCAAAGGAACTAAAAGTACTAATAGTAACTTTCTTTTTATTATCTAGCCTAAAATAAGTAAAGTTTGTTGTTTAATCTAAGTTTATCTAACTACTAAGCTAAAGACGCTCAGACAAAAAGAATGAATTGGGGAAATACTGTTGGGAAAAACTCAGTTGATTAAGACGATACCCTTAGGAAGAATCCACCTAGACTTCACTTGTTATCTAACACTGAACCAGACGATGTATTCACTTGACTTGATCCGTAAGATTCCCTAATTTATATTAAACCCTCTCTCGAGGCGAATAACGTCTAACCCTAGATTGATTAATTGAAATCTCTTTCTAATTAAAACCCTTAGAATCGCATTAACTCGATCTATGGACTCCCATATTAGGTTTCACCCTAATCCGGCAAAATCTCGTCACCCTATCTCTAGGCGTGCGATCAACTCCGCTTAATTATGCTAGATGTACTATTAAGCAGGGACTTTTGCTCCACCACCTAAGCACATCATACTTGAATCAATATCCCGGAAATATCAACACAAGAATTAAGCACACATAATTAAGAAAAAATTAAGTATTTATCATATAGTTCAAAAAACAATGACAAGATCCTTCTTAGGTTTTATCCCCTTCAGGTATCTGAAGGGTTTAGTTCATAATTATAAAAGAAGACATCTCAGAAGAAAAGATAAAACAAAACATAAGAAATCCCTAAAACCCCCTGAAGGAATTGAAAGAAAGATCTGCCGTCTTGAGTAAAATTTCGGCTTCTTGAGATGGATCAACTGGCTATCCTCGAGTGATTTCCCATAAATCTGACCTTTTCGACTAGGCTCATTGGCCTAGCTAACCGCCCGTTCCGGCTCCTGCCGAACTCCCTTTCAAGTTGCCTCCTAAGGTGTTTATATAGGCTTTGAGATGCCTTACTTGGCTTCCAAGTATCCCAATCCGAATAGGATTCCTATTTGGGTTTTTGAATCGGCTTTGGAATGTGTTTCTTTACCTCCAAGTATCCTTTTTCGAATGAAATTGCTCTTTCCAGCGACAGGGACACGGCCATGGAACACGCCTGTGTGAATCGTGGCCAGGCCGTGTTCGGACTTTTAATGAGGCACGGCCGTGTGGTTTTTGGGCCAGGCCGTGTCGATTTCTCTCTTAGCCCAATTTAGCCCGTTTTAAGCCTGTTTCTCGTTCTTTTTATCCTCGGGTGCCTTCATGAGTATAAAACATGAAAAGAGAGGATTAAGAGCACCTTTTTTTACATAAATCAAGTGATAAATCATCCAAAAGTATGCTAAATGTGGGATTAAAATATGTTACTTTTACGGTTTATCACTGACGATTAAGAACAAGTACCTATTACCAAGGATAGACGATTTGTTTGATCAGCTACGAGGAGCTTCGATTTTCTCTATGATAGATCTTAGATCGGGATACCATCAGTTAAGGGTTAAGGAGGTAGATGTGTACAAGATAGCATTCAGGACTCATTATGGACACTACGAGTTTCTGGTCATACCGTTTGGGTTAACGAATGCACCAGCTACTTTCATGGATATGATGAACCAGGTTTTCCAACCCTATTTGGATCGGTTCATGGCGGTGTTTATAGATGATATTCTTGTGTATTCAAGGACCGATGAGGAGTATGATTCACATCTCCGAATTGTCCTGTAAATACTGAGAGAAAAGCAGCTTTATGCCAAATTCAGCAAGTGTGAGTTTTGGCTACGATAGGTGAATTTTTGGGTCATGTCGTGTCTGCCGAGGGGATTAGGGTTGATCTTCGAAAAGTTAAGGCCGTATTGGATTGGAAACCACCGAAGTCGGTATCTGAAATTCGAAGTTTTCTATGTCTGGTCGGGTATTACAGACGGTTCGTTGAGGGGTTTTCACTGATTGCTGCACCCCTGATACGGTCCGTCTCGGGTTTAAAGACGAATCGTAAATGTTGCCTGATCATAAATTAGGTAGTTTTCTTTTAATTAACAAAAGGGTTAATTTTATTGGAAATAATATCTTTGAAAGGTAAAGATAGGAGAGAGGTTGAAATGGATACGTATTTGAAACAAGAAAGAACCTTTAATAAAAATTAAAGACCCGAATCTTATAAGTTTTAAATTGATGGAATGAGTTTTTGAAATAAAAACTGAGACCCACTATCTAGCGAGATAGGAACCAACGGTATAGGTAAATGAACGCCACACCCGTAAGGATGATAAGTTCAAAACAAGGAAAGATCGACGCCACTAGAAAACTAGATAAGTCAATTCAAACCTTGAGAATTAGGAGAGTGGATACTCACCAAAAGAAATTCTTCTTTCATTAAAATTCCAAAAGTTGCTTACAAAATGAAATGTACAAAATATTTATAGGCCTTTCCAATGATAGCCGAATAGGAAAGGAATAAACTTGAAACTTCTAGAAAGGAAAAAGGGCTTCAATCTCTATTTGTGGGCACGAGTATTTGACTTGGTGGGGGCATTTGTGAGTATTCGGCCAAGGGAAGGGCTTAGTCATGTTGGAGATAAGGTGTCATGTAAGACAAAAAGATCATGGAGCATGAAGGTATGGCCACTTGCAATTAAATTAAAGCACTTGAATGTTGTGGCCGTTCAACCTAAACTCCACCAAAGCTTGTTACCGTATGCCACTTGCATTTGCCATAAGATTGACTAAATTATCTTAATTTAAAAGTGCTTAAGCCGTCCACTATGCATGCTTTCCCCTTTGCTTATTATTTTATGCGCACATGGCCTAATTTCGGTGTGGCCGTCCACTTCCATGGTGACTTATTTTGATGTTGCATGTTTTCATCCTTTCAATTGTTTATTCATTAATTCCTCTATGGTGCTTCATGCTTTGCCGTCCCATGCCTTGCTTAAATTAAGAATTCTTCAATTGTTTAATTCATTCAACAAGCATGCCGTCCATCCACTTTGTTTATAAAAGACAAAGTTCTTAATTTATGCTCCATATTGTCGCATGTCCATCTTGTAAAACCTACCATGATAATTTCAAATTCAAGGCTTGCATTTCCACCATCACCCACTTGCACATTTGTTAGACTTTCGGCTACCATCTTCCATGACATCTTATCAAAGACGTGAAGCACTACAAAAAAAAAAACCATAAATCTCATTAATTAAAATTCGACTAAACATAGTTAGACAGAATTTTAATTACCTTATTTAAACACTAGGTAAGAGCATACTAATATTCAACTTCGACAAAGACTATCCAAAAACTTGTACTATCTAAACAAATAAATATGAAATATGAAAATGAAGTTACTACTGAAAATTAAAACATGCGTAAATTAAAGTGTTAAATAAACTAGCAGTCGGACTAGCTAGTATATTCAACTTCAAAAAAGTTGTATGAGTTCAGCATGTTTTTGGGCTCTCTTCTATGGTCATCCCAAATTTGTGTCACCAACACCATCGCGGCATCTTTGAATTGTTTGGTTTGGGAACGTGTAATTGGCCCATTAGGTAGCCCCATCGGGTCATGGTTGACGTCCGTCACAGGCTTCGTAGGTGAGCTCGTATCAACCCCTAACTAAGTTACTGTGCAAAGGGGAACCATTTATTTAGACTAATAAACAGCATGAGAGTGTTGAGAAACTGAAGAAGATTCTGACTGAAGCCCCAGTATTAATATAGCTAGAGGCTGGCAAGGAATTCATTGTCTACTGTGATGCGTCGCACACAGGTTTGGGTTGTGTGCTGATGCAAGAGGGTAATGTGGTGGCTTATGCGTCCCGTCAGCTTAGGCCGCATTACCCCACTCATGAATTAGAACTAGCAGCGGTGGTGTTCGCATTAAAGATTTGGAGACATTACTTGTACGGGAAGAAGTCGATCATTTATACCGACCATAAAAGTCTCAAGTACCTCCTTACTCAGAAGGAGTTGAATCTTAGGCAGCGAAGATGGATAGAATTTCTTAAGGATTATGATTGCTCGATCGAGTATCATCCAGGAAAAGACAACGTAGTAGCTGATGCATTGAGCTTTAAGGTTGTATCTAATCTAAGGGCAATGTTTGCTCGCCTCAGCCTGTTTGAGGATGGTAGTCTGTTAGCTGAACTGCAAGTAAAACCGACTTGGATTGGTCAAATTAAAGAGAAGCAGTTACTGGATGATTCGTTGGTTCCTCGTTTTCAACTGGTAAAGAAGGAAGAGACTATGGATTTTGGGCTGAATAGTGAAGGAGTATTATGCTTTCGTGGGAGAGTTTGTGTACCGAGGGATTCTGAGTTAAGGCAGTCTATTCTACGGGAGGTGCACAGTAGCCCATACGCTATGTATCCTGGTGGAAACAAGTTATATCGAGATCTACGTGAACTGTACTGGTGGCCAGGACTTAAGCGTGAGGTTACCGATTTTGTAAGTAAGTGTTTGACATGCCAGCAAGTGAAGTTGGAGCACCAACTGCCTTCTGAACTTCTGCAACCTGTTAAAATTCCACTTTGGAAGTGGGAGAGGGTAACCATGGATTTTGTTAGTGGGCTACCCTTGACGCCTGCTAAGAAAGATTCGGTATGGGTAATTGTTGATCGGTTGACTAAATCTGCCCACTTCATATCGGTTTGCACTGATTATTCATTGCAGAAGTTGGCCAAGTTATACGTGGCTGAGATTGTAAGGTTACATGGGGTACCGGTGTCTATCATTTTGGACAGGGACCCTAGATTCACATCTCGATTCTAAAGAGTATTACACAAAGCTTTGGGTACAAGGCTAGATTTCAGCACGGCATTTCATCCTCAGACTGATGGTCAGTCGGAGAGGGTAATACAGATTTTGAAAGACATGCTAAGAAGCTGTGTGATTGATTTTAAAGGCAGTTGGGAAGACTATTTGCCGTTAGTAGAATTCGCTTACAACAAAAGCTACCAATCCAGTATTCAGATGGCACCATACGAGGCGTTATATGGTCGTAGGTGTTGTACCCCTACTTATTAGACAGAATTGGGTGAGCAGCGAATGTTGGGACCGAAATTAGTTTCTGAAATCGAGGAAAAAGTAAAGTTGATACGTGATCGGTTAAAAGAAGCGTCTGATAGGCATAAGTCATATTGCTGATTTGAAGCGTAAAGAGACTGAGTATGCAGTGGAAGGTTATGTTTTCTTAAAGGTCTCACCATGGAAGAAGATTCTGAGATTTGGGAGAAAAGGCAAACTGAGCCCTAAATTCATCGGACCTTACCAAATGTTAAAACGTGTGGGATGGGTGCTTATCAATTGGAGCTACCTCCTGAGTTAAACCGTATACGTAATGTGTTCCATGTTTCTATGCTGAGACGATACCGTTCTGATCCCTCTCATATAGTGCCAGTGAAGAAGATCGAGGTAAGTCCTGATCTAACTTTTGAGGAAGAACCAGTGCAGATACTGGATCATAATGTTAAAGTGTTGAGAAGAAAATCTGTCCCGTTAGCGAAGGTGCTTTGGCATAATCACAGTTCAGAAGAAGCTATGTAAGAGCCTGAGGAGGCAATGCAACAGCAATACCCTCACCTTTTCTGAACAGGTGATCGTGTGTCAGAGTCTTAAAAATTTATACAAAGAATGATCAAGCCTAGAAACTAACTATGACAATGATTGAGGCAAGTGCACCTATCGAACAGTAGAATAGTTTAGTGGCAAGACCGGATTGTAGAACCTAAGGGAACCAAAAGTACTAATACTAACCTTCTTTTTGTTATTTTGCCTAAGAATTAAAGGAATTTGTTATTTAATCTAAATTTAACTAACTACTAAGCTAAGGATACTAAGACAGAGAGAAGGAATTAGGGAAATACTTGTGGGAAAAACCAATTGATTAAGACAATACACTAGAAAGAATCCACCTAGACTTCACTTGTTATCTAACTCTGAACCAGACAATTTATTCACTTGACTCGATCCATAGGATTTCCTAATTTATATTAACACCTCTCTCAAGGCTACTAACGTCTAACCCTAGTTTGATTAATTGAAATCTCTTTCTAATTAAAACCCCTAGAATTGCATTAACTCGATCTATGGATTCCCATATTAGGTCTGACCCTAATCCGGCAGATTTTCGTCATCCTATCTCTAGGGTTGCGATCAACTCCATTTAATTATATTAGATCTACTCTTATACAGGGAATATTCCTCCTCTGCCTAAGCACATTAATACTTGAATCAATATCCTGAAATATAAAAATAAGAATTAAGATTATATGATTAAGAACAAACCAAGTATTTATCATATAGTTCAGAAAACAATAACAAGATCCGTCTTAGGTTTCATCCCCCTCAGGTATTTGAGGGGTTTAGTTCATAATAATAAAAGAACACATCTCAGAAGAAAAATATAAAACAAAACATAAGAAAAACCCTAAAACCCCCTAAAGGAAATTGAAGGGAAGATCCTTGTCTTGAGTATAATCCGGCTTCTTGAACTGGCTTTCTTCGAGTAAATCCCACAATTCTAGCCTCTCTGGCTTAGCTTTTCGGCCTAACTAAACGCCCCCGTGAAGGTTGGCCTCTAGGGTGTTTATATAGGCTTTTGGAATGGCTTTCTATGCCTCTAAGTACCCTATTCCAAATAGAACTAAAACAAGTCACGTCAGGGACACGCTCGTGGCTTACGCCCGTGTAAGTCGTATCCAGGCCATGGTCAGGTCTGTTAAAGAGGCACGACCGTGTGGCTTAGGCCCAGACAGTGTCGATTTCGTATTTTGGCCCATTTACTCCATTTTTGGCCTGTTTCTCATTCTTTCCATCCTCCGGTGCTTTCCTAAGTATAAAACATGAAATTAAAGGATTAGTAGCACCAAATTCCACAATTCAAGGAATATTTCATCCAAAAGTATGCTAAATGTGGGATTAAAAGATGTATATATTACAGTTTATCAAATACCCCGACACTTAAGCATTTGCTTGTCCTTAAGCAAAGTTCTCATCTCACAATTAAAATAAACTTCCTTGATTCATAATATTCATCAATAGTGTTTCATCATAATTCAAAGGTAATTCATACATTGATAATTTAACTTAAATGGTCCTAAAGATTCAAACAATCTAAGTCATACATTTATAGCCTGAAAACATTAGGTGTTTCCCTTTACCTAAATGATTACCTTTAATTCAAAATCGACAAGAGTTGACATCCTCACTAAAGACTCACTCAAACCACTTAAAGTGTTTAAGGTTCAAAATTAGGCACTCAAAGGTCGAACATGAAAAGTTAATCCCATAGGCTTGCATGAAAATCAAATCTCCACTACTATGAAATGAAATGATACATAGATCAAAAGGTCTTTTAAGGGTTATAATGGGGTTATGGTGTGGATAAAGGCTGAATTAAGAGGGTTAGAATCGAGATTGAATTGACAATTTACCTAACTAGAAAAATGAACTACTCTTGAAGAATTACATCAATAGACAACTTGAAACACTAATAACACGAGCTTCTTCTAAGAATGTGGAATTAATTTCTTAAGCTCAAACATAGAAATAACAACGAATATACTTCATGTTTTTTTTTTAAGAACAAATCAAGTAAATAATATTTACAATAATAAGAAAGAACTTTAACAACTGAAATATAGAACATAGTTAGGCAACTGCTCAAAATCAAATCTCGATAAAAAGGGAGTCAAGAAATGGTGATAACAAATACAAGATGGGTTTTGGGTTATTGTTAGTGGGTGAGTCAATAAAAGGGTTGTTAGGATCAAAGGGGTTCACTAAGGGTTAATTGTGAGGGTAGGTTTTTTAGTGGAGTGAATGGGTTAAATCCTAAGTGCCTTTACATTTTAGTATATCAAATCAATAATGTGGTCTTGACATGTATAACCGAAGCAAGTTCTAGAATAACAAACCAATATTGACACACTCGTAATCAAAAAGTGAGCACGAAAGAATGTATGCTCTAAAAGGCTCAAAATCTCACAAAAATTATGGATTTTTAATATCAACTTTGTAAATTTCACACTTCAAGGTAATAATTAGATTCAGGTAGACAACCTAACAAATTTTTTATTTTAAAAATAGACCCATCATGCTTGATTCTTAGTCTCCTAAAGTTTAAATCATCACTGCACAATTATCAATGACTTATTCCAAAACGTATCCATAAAAATCATGAATCAAAGGAAATTTCATCCTAGTAGCAATATGAGAAAATTACTTAAAGACAAGATATCATTCAGTGATTTGAGAATAATGCAGAAATTTAGGAACTTTCCAGAAATAAATATTCACCCCCCACACTTAAGATGTACATTGCCCTCAATGTACAAAGATATATATGAAATTTAAGAGATAGGGAGAGGTGAAACTTCCTGAATTTGGATGGCTTCCTTCCGTTGAGAGTGTCGTGGTGTGGTAGCTGCCGACAATCTCTACACTAGATGAAGAAATTGGGAAGCTCGTGAAGAATTAGCAAGGAAATAATAAGAATAATTCAAAATATACTAAATATATATTTAAAGAAAAGAAAGATAAAAAGAAAGAAAATAGAAAGTAAAATAAAGTTAAAAGAAAAGATTAATGGACTGAAAAGTCCTTATCGTTAGATGGTTAGTGAGGTGGGTGTGATTTCTAAGGCCGTGGTCGGTGATTCCCAAGCAGCCTTTAGAACCTAAATCAAGGAAAAAAATTGATCATTGATTTCAGAGTTTTAAATTTATAATGAATGAGAATGATCGAACCTGAAAACTAACTATGACAATGATTAAGGCAAGTGCACCTATCGAACAGTAGTATAGCTTAAGCAAGACCAGATTGTCGAACCCAAAGGAATTAAAAGTACTAATACTAACTTTCTTTTTATTATCTAGCCTAAAATAAGTGAAGTTTTTTGTTTAATCTAAGTTTATCTAACTACTAAGCTAAAGACGCAAAGACAAAAATAATAAATTGGGGAAATACTGTTGGGAAAACTCAGTTGATTAAGACGATACCCTTAGGAAGAATCCACCTAGACTTCACTTGTTATCTAACACTGAACCAGACAATTTATTCACTTAACTTGATCCGTAGGATTCCCTAATTTATATTAAACCCTTTCTTGAGGCGAATAATGTCTAACCCTAGGTTGATTAGTTGAAATCTGTTTCTCATTAAAACCCTTAGAATCGCATTAACTCGATCTGTGGACTCTCATATTAGGTTTCACCCTAATCCGACAAAATCTCGTCACCCTATCTCTAGGTGCGCGATCAACTCCGCCTAACTATGTTAGATCTACTCTTAGGCAGGGACTTTTGCTCCACCACATAAGCACATCATAGTTGAATCAATATCCTAGAAATATTAGCACAAGAATTAAGCACACATAATTAAGAACAAATCAAGTATTTATCATATAGTTCAGAAAACAATAACAAGATCTGTCGTAGGTTTCATCCCCTTCAGGTATTTGAAGGGTTTAGTTCATAACAATAAAATAAAACATCTCAGAAGAAAAGATAAAACAAAACATAAGAAATCCCTAAAACCCCCTAAAGGAATTGAAGAAGAGATCTGCCGTCTTGAGTAGAATTTCGTCTTCTTGAGATGGATCAACTAGCTATCTTCGAGTGTTTCCCACAAATCTGACCTTTTAAATGCGCCTCCTGGCCTAGCTAATCGCCCTTCTAGGTCAGTACTTGGGGGTTTATATAGGTTTTTGAAATAGGTTTCTTTGCCCCTAAGTATCCTTTTTCGAGTGAAATTGCTCTTCTCTACAACAAGGACACGGCCATGGCAACGTCCGTGTGAATCGTGGTCAGGCTGTGTTCGGACTTTTAATGAGGCATGACCGTGTGGTCTTGAGCCCAGGCCGTGTCTATTTCTAGTTTGGCCCAATTTGGTCCGTTTTAAGCCCGTTTCTCATTCTTTTCATCCTCAGGTGCTTTCCTGAGTATAAAACATGAAAAGAAAGGATTAAGAGCACCTTTTTTTCATAAATCAAGGGATAAATCATCCAAAAGTATGCTAAATATGGGATTAAAATATGTTACTTTTACGGTTTAACAAAAATTTAAGAATAAAAATTAAAGACAAGAAAGATAAAGAGACAGAAAATACAGGAGAAGAGAAAAGAAAAAGAAAAATGAGATGGACATAAGGGTCCTTGTCCTGTCGAGTTAATGAAGCGGCCGACATGAACTTATGTAGATCGGTCTCACAAAGGGAGACTGTGCTAGGATCCTTACGTTTCTTCGACATGGATATGGTTAGATCTAGAGTTAGGTGGATGAAGAACAAATGAAAATGAAAAAGGAGAGGGGGTGTAAAGGATATGGAAGAAGAAGGGGAGTGGGGATAGGTAAGAAGGGGACAAGGGAGTTTTAAATAGAGATTTCAAATCTGGTACATTCCCACGCCTGTGTACTATGAGCGTGTTGAGTTACACGGCTGTGTCGCACGACTGTGTTGTGCTTCGTTCGTTTCTCCCACGCTTATGTTCAGGTCACCACGCCCGTGTTGATAAAATAGTGTCGACCACAGCTGCATCGCATGGCCGTGGCGTTCAGTAGAGGGTCGTGCCTTGAAGATATTTTTTTCGTTCTATTTCATATTATAGTTAGGTTAGTTTATAGTCTGTGAGGCTGTGTGGGTGGAGAAACCTACACTCTGGTTAGTTTATAGTTAGGTGCTAAAAATAAAATAAAAAATGTAAAAATTAATGGGGTTAGTAATCAGATTGCCTCCCGAGAAGTGCTTATTTAAAGTCTTAAGGTAGACTTACCTCTCATTCGCATAGTCAGGGTGGTTTGAGGAGTTGAAAATCCTTTCTCATGCTATCAGTTCTATCATCGATATACAGTTTGAGTCGAGTAATGTTTACTTTAAAAGTGCCGAATATAGGATTACTTACCTCGACTGTTCTGTATGGAAAAACATTGAGCACCTTAAAAGGGATTTCTTCGTTTGTATGAAGGTAAGGAGGAGATATTCGAGGGTCTGTCTTATTTAACAATACCTGATCTCCGATCTTAAATTTGTTTGTCCTACGGAATGGTGTTGGTTCTACTTCATGTGTTCTTAGTTTCTCCTTAATACATGGCTTCCACTCGTCTAGTTCATCGATCTGAAGCTGTCATTCTTCATGAGTTATTTCTTTGTTGTTATGAGGTCTAGGATCTGGCTCAGTTGTGTAGTTTCGTGTGTTTCCTAAAAAGAAGGTTTATCCGAATGGTCATTAATAAAATTTATGTTCTCACCTTGATTACTCGATGTCCTAGCCGAGTTAGGAGCCTGAAGACTGATTGATTCATCACCTACACAAAGTATGAGTTCACCTGCGTCGACATCAATTTTAGTTCTGGCAGTTGCCAAAAAGGGTCTTCCTAAAATTAAAGGGATACTATTGTCCTCATCCATGTCTAAAATGACAAAGTCTACTGGAAATACGAATTTATCAATTTTCACAAGTACATCTTCAATTATACCCCTAGGAATTCTAATAGTTTTATCAGCTAATTGAATGCCCATCCTAGTTTGTTTGGGTTTCCCTAGACCTAGCTGTTTAAACATTCTATAAGGCATAACATTTATGCTTGCCCCTAAATCAGCTAAAGCAATATCAACAGATAAACTACCAATTAAGCATGGAATTGTAAAACTCCCTGGATCTTTTAATTTTTGTGGTAGTTTATTTTGCAACATTGCTGAGCACACTACGTTTAGTTCCACATGCGATTCCTATTCTAACTTCCGCTTATATGTCAAAAGCTCTTTTAAAAATTTCCTTGAATCTAGCATCTGCGAAAGAGCTTCAAGAAACAGTAAGTTAGAACGTAATTTCTTTAAAATTTTAAGAAATTTATCGAATTGTTCATCTGTGTTGCCTTTTTTCATCGTATTGAGGTATGGTATATGAGGCTGGTACTCTTTAATTATCAGTTTTGGCTTCTCGTGACTTACCTCGACCTTACCTTTCTCTACCAAATTCTCTTGGCTTAATTTGGGCTCATCTAACCCTACACTATCCTGAGCTGTTATGGCTTGAAATTGCTCTTTTGGGTTAGTTTCAGTGTTTCTTGGCAAGCTGCCTGGTGGTCGTTCTAAGATGATCTTGGCAAGTTGCCCTAATTGGTTCTCGATCCCTTGAATCGATGCTTGTTGATTTTTAAGTGTTGTCTCGATGTTTTGAAAATGAGTTTTTGACACTGCGATGAATTTTGTCAGCATCTCTTCAAGGTTCGGCTTCTTTTCCTGTGGGTAGGGTTGTTGTCTCTGATTTCCTTGACTGCCCCATGAAAAATTGGGGTGGTTCCTCCAACCTGGATTATAAGTATGACTATAAGGGTTATTTTGAGTTTTAAAATTGTTACCCATATAGTGAACTTGCTCATTGTCAGCGCTCGGGTTGTAAGGTGAATATTCTATATTGCTCATCCCTCCTCCATTCATATCGCACTACATAACTTGTTGTAACTGCGAAGAAACACATAAACCATCAATCTTTTTATTGGCCTTTGTTGGTAGCATGGTTACTGCGTCGAGGTTGAAAACACTGACGGCTTTTGTTGGCCTTGTCTTCGTGACTTGCCACTGATAGTTATTCAGTGACATCTCTTCAATGAATTCGTAGGCAGCCTCAGGTGTTTTATTATTCAAGGTTCCACCGGTGGCTGAATCAATAAATTGTCTAGTTGCGGGGTTTACACCGTTGTAAAAAGTTTAGACTTGTAGCCATAAGGGAAATCCATGGTGTGGGTATCTTCTCAATAGATCCTTGTATCTCTCCCATGCATCGTAAAGTGTCTCTAAATCCATCTGTACAAAATAAGAGATATCATTCCTCAACTTAGACGCGGCGGAAAATATTTTAATAAAAATTTTTCAGTCATTTATTCCCATATAGTGATTGATCCTCGTGGAAGAGAATTCAACCACAGTTTGGCTTTATTACTTAAAGAAAAGGGAAATAACCGAAGACGGATGGCATCATCAGAAACGCCATTTATTTTGAAAGTACCGCAAAATTTTAAGAAATTCGCCAAGTGATTATTTGGATCTTCATCCTGCAAACCATCAAACTGAACAAACTGCTGTATCATCTGAATTGTGTTAGGTTTCAGTTCAAAATTATTTGCAGCAATAGTATGTCTAACAATACTTGACTCAGTTCCTATTAAATTAGATTTAGCATAATCATACATAGTTCAAGGAGCACGATTTTCGACCACCTCTGGAGGTGGCGGATTATTTTCAGCCATCTCTTCCGTAGTGTTAATTCCGTTCTCTTGCTCTTCTTGTATGTACTGTAGGCTACGCCTTATCTCTCTTCGATTTCTATGAACTGTGCTTTCAATTTCACTGTCGTAGAGTAGAGGACCTGACGGGTTTTTCCTAGTCATAAACTAGAATACTTGCCAGAAGTAAAGAAGAAAATTTAGAAAAATAAAAATAAAATTTAATTGCAAAAAATAAAATATGGATAAAATAATAAAAATTGAGCGTTCTTCATATTTCAGTTCCCCGGCAACGGCGCCAAAACTTGATAGTGTGTCAGAGTCTTAAAAATTCATATAAAGAATGATCGAGCCTAGAAACTAACTATGACAACGATTGAGGCAAGTGCACCTATCGAACAGTAGTATAGTTTAGTGGTAAGACCAGATTGTCGAACCCAAAGGAACCAAAAGTACTAATACTAACCTTCTTTTTATTATTTATTTAATCTAAATTTAACTAACTACTAAGCTAAGGATGCTAAGACACTGAGAAGGAATTGGGGAAATACTTCTGGGAAAAACCAATTGATTAAGACAATACCTGAGGAAGAATCCACCTAAACTTCACTTGTTATCTAACTCTGAACCAGACAATTTATTCACTTGACTTGATCCGTAGGATTCCCTAATTTATATTAATACCTCTCTCGAGGCTACTAACGTCTAACCCTAGGTTGATTAATTGAAATCTCTTTCTAATTAAAATCCCTAGAATTGCATTAACTCTATCTATGGATTCCCATATTAGGTTCAACCCTAATCTGGCAGATTTTCCTCATCTTATCTCTAGGGTTGCAATCAACTCCGCTTAATTATATTAGATCTACTCTTAAACAGTAAATATTACTCCTCTACCTAAGCACATCAATACTTGAATCAATATCCTGAAATATCAAAACAAGAATTAAGAACCTATAATTAAGAACAAATCAAGTATTTACCATATTATTCAGAAAATAATAACAAGATCCGTCTTAGGTTTCATCCCTCTCAGGTATTTGAGGGGTTTAGTTCATAATAATAAAAGAATACATCTCAGAAGAAAATATAAAAAATATAAGAAAAACCCTAAAACCCCCTGAAGGAAATTGAAGGGAAGATCCTTGTCTTGAGTATAACTACGGCTTCTTGAAATGAATCAACTGGCTTTCTACGAGTAAATCCCACAATTCTAGCCTCTTTGGCTTGGCTCTTCGGCCTAACTGGACGCCCCCGTGAAGGTTGGCTTCTAGGGTGTTTATATAGGCTTTTGGAATGGTTTTTGATCGCTGTAAAATCAGAGTTTTAAATATTTATAAAATAATGATCAAACCTGGAGACTAACTCTGACAATGATATTAAGGCAAGTGTACCTATCGCACAGTAGTATCGCTTAGGCAAGATCGGATATCGAACCCAAAGGAACTAAAAGTATTAATACTCACTTTCTTTTTATTATTTAACCTAACTAAGATAAAGGTTGCTTTTAAACTAAATTGACGACAACTAAACTAAGGAAACAAAGATAAAAGGATGAATTTGGGGATAACTTGAAAAAGACTCAGTTGATTTTGATGATACCTTCGGGAAGAATCCACCTAGACTTCACTTATTATCTAACCCTAAATTATATGATTTCTTTACTCACTTTTGATCCGTGAGACTCCTAACCTATGTTAAACCCTCTCTCAAGTGAATAACGTCTAATCCTAGGTTAATTAGTGGAACACTCGTTCGCTTATAATAACCCCCTAAGAAAGCAGTAAATCGATCAATGGATTCCCATATTAGGTTTCACCCTAATCTGACAAAATCCCGTAACCCTATCTCTAGGTGCCCAATCAACTCCGCTTAATTATGTTAGATCTTCTCTTAGGCAGGGTCTATTCCTCCTCTACCTAAGCACATTAGATTTGGATTAAGCAACATAATTAAGAACAAACTAAGTAATTTATCATATAACTTAAAAATCAAATAATAAAATCTGTCTAGGTTTCATTCCCCTTCAGGTATCTGAAGGATTTAGTTCATAATGTAAAAATAAAACATCACAAGAGAAAAGATAAAACAAAACATAAGAAAAATCCTAAAACTCCCTGACGGGATTGAAGGAGAATTCCGCTGTCTTGAGTATAAATAAACGGTTCTATAATTGATGTTTGATGATATTGTATGTGCATTGAAAATGGGATAGAGAATTGAAAAATGAAAATGAGATATGTTTTGAATATAAATGAGATATATGAGTAATGTACTCATTGATTGAATATGGAATGGATAATGCCATTGTTTAATTGAAATGTGAATTAAATTGTGAAAAAGCTATTGATATAGCAAGTATGAGAATTGGGATATTTGTGAATAAATGAAATATGATAGCATGTGTAAGTTGAATATAGTGTGAAATGATATGCTGTTATATTGAATTGAAAGAGTCGGCATATGGTAGTTGTGATTTTTAAATATTAATATGTGTTTATATTTCAATTTGTAATCTTTTGTCTTTAAATATTCAAATTATAGAAATACCACTGAGTTTTACTCAGTCTATGATTTTGTTTTCCGTGTGCCGGTTAGGTATTTAACTTTTGATCATAGATTCATCATCCAACAACGATCCCGAACTCAAATGTGGTGATACTTATCTTTTGTGTCAACATGTACCTAGGATGTCTAAATGTTACTTATATTGTGGATGGATTGTAAATAAGGTTATAAGTGTAATGTTAGTTCGATATATATATATAAACATGTGTTTTTGTTTGAAGCCGTAGAATGGTATGGTAAATTGAACCAAATCTTGTATGTGTATGTAAATTTAAATTAATGTTCTAGGTAGATATGAGCTAGGCCAAATTGATGGATTTTGGCATGTTTATAATTTTAATTTGAATGATGCATTGATGTTATGTTTTTATGAATTATTTTATGATTTTTGAAATGTTTAAAATGAATGATTAGATTACGATTACTCGGTAATGCTCCGAAACTCTATTCCGGCGACGAATATGGGTTAGGGGTGTTACATTTAGTGGTATCAGAGCTTTATAGGTTTAGCCGATTCTCAGACTAAATCGAGCTTGGAATTAAGTCTAGAGGTACATGCCAAAATTGAGTCGAATTGAATCGAGATTTGAATGCTGGTATATTTGTTTTTGTTTTATAGTTGAAAATGTCGAATGATTATAATGACGATGTTGATCAAGAGATGTATACCAGAGATGATGTCTCCAATCGATAACACTAACGTTGAGCGAGGTAATATTGAGGAAAGAGGTGATTCATAGTTACTTCGAGCTATCGCTGATGCTCTTCAGCGTGTGGCGAGAACCATATCTGCTACGGCATCTGCACCTACTATTCATCGAGCTCTGATTAAAGAGTTGCATAGATACGGTGCGGCTAAATTCTTAGGATTGAAAGGAGTTGATCATTCTGTAGCTAAAGTTTGGATTGAATCCACTAAACGCATCTTGCAACAACTTGAATGCAACCCGCGTGAAAGCGTAATATATGTTGTTTCTCTACTGCAAGGAGAAGCATATACTTGGTGGCAGTCAGTGACACACCATGTATCTATAGATCGGGCTAATTAGGGATTCTTCTAAAAGGAATTCCAAAAGAAACATGTTGGCAAATTGTATATCGAAGATAGAAGATAAGAGTTTTTGATGCTGAAAGAAGGTGGAATGTCTGTGGTTGATTATGAACGAGAGTTTTCGTGACTTAGTAGGTACGCTGTTGAGTTTGTGCCAACTGAAATTGACAGTTGCAAGCGATTTCTGCGTGGTTTAGGCGATGAGTTGTGAGTACAGTTACTATCGCACAAAATTACTGAGATTGTGGATCTAGTTGAACGGGCAAGAATGGTAGAACAAGTTCTGGGTTTAAATAAAAATACTAAAAATACTCGTACTGTTGGAAAGCATATTGAAGTTGCGAGTTCAAATCCACAACCGAAGAGATCAAAATAATTTCGTGCTAGTTGGAGATCAAATTTAAAATCAGAGAGAGTTAATAAAAATCGTGATAAACAGCCGACTGTTTCTACGGGTAGTGTCCGAGGTCCATTCAGGGATATTGATATTTCGAATTGTGAGCACTGCGAAAAAAGCACCACGGTGAATGCTGGAAATTAACTCCAGGATGCTTTCAGTATGGATCTATGGAACATTTTGCTAGAGAGTGTCTAAAGAATGTACACCTTTTACTTCTCAGAGATCTATGCCTGCTTCTAGAGGTCGCGGGTAGAGTCGAAGTGGTTCATTTTCAAAAGGGTGCTAGAAAGGGAAATGATGCTGCTACTCATCAGTCGAAGGCTAGAGTGCCAGGTCGAGCTTATGTTGTGCGAACTCGTGAGAATGGCGACGCTAATGACGTTGTGACAGGTATCTTTTTATTACATTCAGAACATGTTTATGCTTTGATAGATCCGGAATCTTCACATTCGTTTGTTAATACTGAATTGGTTAAGTCAGGAAGTTTAAAATCTGATACGTCTAGAGCATCGATAGTAGTGTCTAGTCCATTGGGACAATTTGTGTTAGTAGATCAGGTGTGTAGGAGATGTCCGTTAGTGATACGGAATATAACCTTCCCTGTTGATTTGTTGATAATGTCGTTTGGGGATTTTGATATGATTTTGGGTATGGATTGGCTTACGGAGCACGGAGTGATTTTGGATTGTTGTAAAAAGAAGTTTGTTGTTCAAAGTGAAGGCAATGATATGATTGAGGTTAATGGTGTTCGAATGAGTGGTCCAACTTGTATCATATCAACAATTCGAACTGACAAACTTCTTAATCAAGGTTATGAAGCTTTTCTAGCTTATGTTATCAACTCGAATTCTGATGATAGTCAGTGCAGTAAAATTTGAACTATTTACGAATTCCTCGAGGTGTTTCTCGAGGAATTACTGAGATTACCACCAGATCGAGAGGTTGAGTTTGCAATTGAAGTGTTTCCTGGTACGAATCCGGTGTCAATGTCCCCCTGCCGTATGGCACCCACAGAGTTAAAAGAATTAAAAATACAATTTCAAGACTTATTAGATCGTGGCTTTATATGCCCTAGTATATCGCCTTGGGAAGCTCTAGTGCTTTTTGTCAAAAAGAAATATAGTTTGATGCGGCTTTGTATTGACTATCGACAATTGAATAAGTTGACGATTGATCGCTAAAATCGGAGCTTTAAAATTTATAAAAGAATGATCGAACCTGGAAACTAACTCTGACAACGATTAAAGGCAAGTGTACCTATCGAACAGTAGTATAGCTTAGGCAAGACTGGATTGTCGAACCCAAAGGAACTAAAATTATTAATACTAACTTTCTTTTTATTATTTAGCCTTAAAAATAAAGTAAAGTTGTTTTAATCTAAATTTAACGATGACTAAACTAAGAACAAAGACAAAAAGAATGAATTGGGAAATAACTTGAAGAAAAACTCAGTTGATCATGACGATACCATCAGGAAAAATCCACCTAGACTTTACTTATTATCTAACCTTTAATCATATGATTTATTTACCTAGCTTGATCCGTAGAACTCCCTAACGTATATTAAACCCTCTCTCGAGGCGAATAACGTCTAACCCTAGGTTAATTAGTGGAACTCTCGTTCTCTTATAATAACCCCCTAGAATAGCAGTAAATCAATCTACGGATTCCCATCTTAGGTTTCACCTCAATCCGGTGAAATCTCGTAACCTTATCTCTAGGCGTTCGATCAACTCCGCTTAATTATGCTAGATCTACTCTTAAGTAGGGTCTATTCCTCCTCCACCTATCATGCTTGATTCCCTAGTATTCTTCAAATTTAATCATCAATACACAATTAACTATAACTTATTCCAAAACATATCAATAAAAATCATAAATCATCAGAAATTTCATCTTAATTAGTAATATGAGAAAATTACTTTAAAACAGGTTTAAATTTAGGGATTTGAGAACAATGTAGAAAGTTAGGCATTTTTATCCTCAGGGTTTGAGAATAATGAAAAAAGTTAGGCATTTTCTCAGAATAACTATTCACCCCTCCCCCCACACTTAAGATGTACATTGCCCTCAATATACAAAGATAGATAATGACATTTAAGGGATAAATCAAAAGAGAAGGGGAAAGAATTACTCCCTGACTTGTGGATGTTTTCCTGAATGAGTGTCTTTGGTGGCGGTGATGGTCAGTTGGGATAATGTTCCTGCGCTAGATGAAGAAACTGGGTAGCGCTTTGAGAAGTAGCCACGCTTTATTAAGACCTAATAAAAATAAACTAAATATAAAGTTATAGAAAAACAAATTAAAGGGAAGGAGACTAAGAAGAAAACTAAAATGACAAGAAAATATTAATGGACTGTGAAGTCCTTATTGAAGGGTGGTTTGCAAGGTGGGTGTGACTTCTAAGGCTGTGGAGGTGCTGGCGGTAGCGGAAGTGAAGAGATTATCGTGGTGGTCGGCGTGATTCCCTAGCAGCCTGGCAAACCTGACACTATGAAACTAAATTAAGCTAAACTAAATTAAACATAAGATTATTAAAGAAAAGGATAATGAAAGGAAAGAGAAATGAAAAATAAAAACTAATTGGTCTCATAGATCCTTGGCTTGGTGTTGAGACGAAGCTGCCGGCATGAACTCATGTTGATCGTTCTTAGTTAAGGAGCCTATGCTTAGCTTCCTCCACTTCTTCGGCATTTTGTTGGCCTGCTCAAGGATCTAGAGTCTTAGTAAGTGAAGAATCTGAGATGGACGAGAGTGAGAAGCAAAGAAAATAGGGATGAAAATCAGATGGAGGGAAGGGGAAGAATTGAGGGGTTTAAATAGAGGTTCAAATCTGGTACTTCCCCACGGTCGTGGTCCTAGGGGGCGTCCATGTACACGGCCACCTCGCACGGCCGTGTTGATGCGTTTGTTTGTCACACCATGCTCGTGCTGCATCATCCACGCCCGTGTACGTCAAGTTTTTCTTTTGGCACGGTTGTTCTGCACTGGCGTGTTGTACCCGTGCGAAATAAGTTAGTAGCTTCACACGGTTGAAGGCACGGCCGTGCCCTCTCTGTCGATGCCCGTGGGGATGGTGGTTGGATCTGTGACGTTGGGGGTGGTTAGACTGGCTTGCACGGCCTCTGCTCTATCATTGTGGCAGTTTCTGTGGTCTACACGGCCATGGACACGATCGTGTGTAAGGCCATGTGACCTGGAAATCCTACATTTTTTTTGGTTAGTTGAAAACGAAGAAAAAGGAAAATAGATTTAAATAAAAGAAATAAAATTAGTGCTCGGGTTGCCTCCCGAGAAGCGCTCGTTTATAGTCTTAAGCTAGACTTTGCCTCGTTATTTGAAAATTTTAGGGAGGATTAGAGGTTTGAGTATCTTCCCTCGTACTTACAGTTTTATTTTCTTGACAAAGTTCAAGTCGAGGAGCGTTTACCTTGAAAGTGCTGAATATTGAATTGCTCAGCTCGACTACTCCGTGTGGGAAGATATTGTGTACCTTGAAAAGGATTTCTTTGTTTGTGTCAGGGTCTGGAGGAAATAGTCGTGGGTCTACTTTATCTGACAATACCTGATCCCTGATTGTGGACTTATCTATCTCATAGAGTGGTTTTGATTTTATTTCCTGTATCCCTAATTTCTCCTTAAAGTGTGTTTTCTACTCGTCTAAGTCATTGATTTGAATCATTTGCTCCTCGTGAGTTGTTTCTTTGTTGATACTGAATTGAAGAATAGGTTCAATCACACCCCTTTTCGGTGGTTCCTCTGATTTCACTTCGTGTGGTTTAGGTTCTTCCTTGACCTCTGTCTCCTGCTCATCTAATTTATCGCCCCTAAGGCTTTGTTCCTCGTGTACTTCGTTAGCTTGGGGTTCGTGGTTCGGCTCAGGTTTCTGTCCTTTTGATTTTTCTCGTGCTGAAAGTTGAACAATTTGGTTATCATCAGTATTGTCTTTCTTACCTTCATCTATTGTTGCCCTGGCAGAGTCAAGAGCTTGAAGACTGATTGATTCTTGACCTATACGAAGTATGAGTTCTCCTGTGGCAACATCAATTTTAGTCCTGGCAGTTGCTAAAAAAGGTCTTCCTAAAATTAAGGGAATTGAATTATCCTCATCCATGTCTAAAACAACAAAATCTACTGGGAAAACAAATTTATCGATTTTTACGAGAACATCTTCAATAATGCCCCTAGGAATTCTAACAATTTTATCAGCTAATTGAATACTCATCCTAGTTTGTTTGGGCTTCCCTAGACCTAGTCGTTTAAACAGTGCATAAGGCATGACATTTATGCTTGCCCCTAAATCAGCTAACGCATTATCAATAGTTAAACTACCAATTAAACATGGAATTGTAAAACTCTCTAGATATTTTAACTTGTGTGATAGTTTATTTTGTAGGATTGCTGAGCACTTTGCATTGAGTTCAATGTGTGGCTCTTCGTCTAATTTGCGTTTGTTTGTCAAGAGCTGTCTTCAAAATTTCCTCGAGTCTGGCATCTGAAAAAGAGCTTCAAGAAGAGGTAAGTTAATGTGTAATTTCTTTAAAAGTTTAAGAAACTTACCGAACTGTTCCTCTGAATCGTCTCTTTTTAATGCTTCGGGATAAGGTATGCGAGGTTTGTACTCCTTGATTACCAGTTTTGGCTTTTCTTGTGCGACCTCTGTTATACCTTTGTCTACCTTACTTTCTGGAATTGGTTGTGGTTCATCCAACTCCTCGTTCTCCTGAGCTGTGATGGATTGAATTTGCTCCTTTGGATTAATCTCGGTGTTACTTGGTAGACGTCCTTGTGGTCATTCTGACATGAGCCATGTAAGTTGCTCGACTGCATTAGTCATTTCCTTGACTGATTTAGCAATTTCACTCATTCGGCTTTCGTTGCTTTTGATTGTCCTATCAATATTTTGTAGGCATTCTTCTGTGTTTGCCGGTTGTTTTAGTTCCTCTTCGTAGGTTGGTTTCTTCTCTCGTGGATAGGGCTGATTTTGGAAGTTCTGAGGAGATTGTTGCCCTTGATTTCTTTGATTGCCTTGGTCTCCCCATGAAAAATTTGGATGGTTCCTCCAACGTGGATTATAAGTGTTACTATAAGGATTATTATCGGATCGGAAATTATTACCTATATAGTTCATCTGTTCGTTCTCTACTTCCGGTTGGTAGGGTGGGTACTCAGGATTCGCCATTGTTCCACTTACGTCACACTGCATGACTGGATGTACCTGCGAAGAACACAAACTATCAAGCTTTTTATTCATCATATCAAGCTGCGTTGATAGCATGGTCATGGTGTCGACATTGAAGACTCCTGCCGATATCGTTGGTTTAGTCCTCAAAGCTTGCCACTGATAATTGTTTAATAACATCTCCTCAATGAATTCGTAGGCTACTTCTGGAGTTTTGTTATTCAGAGTTCCATCGGCGGCTGAATTAATCAGTTGCCTTGTTGAGGGGTTTACACCGTTGTAGAATGTTTGGACTTGTAGCCACAAGGGTAAGCCATGGTGTGGGCACCTCCTCAAGAGATCTTTATGTCTCTGATAAACCGTAAAAGTAACATATTTTAAGCCCACATTTAATATGCTTTTGGATGATTTATCCCTTGATTTGTGTAAAAAGGTGCTCTTAATCCTTTCTTTTCTTGTCTTATACACAGGAAAGCACCCGAGGATGAAAAGAATGTAAAACGGGCTTAAAATGGGCCAAATGGGCCAATTCAAGAAATCAACACGGCCTGGACTTCAAGCCACACGGTCGTGCCACGCCAAACATCTAGAACACGGTCTCTCCCCCGATTTACACGGTCGTGCCTCAAGTTAGAAATCCGAACACGGCCTGGAGTCGATCCACACGGGCGTGCTACATGGCCGTTCCTCTGTCGTCAGAATGAGCAATTTCAGTCGATAAAGGGTACTTAGGGAGAAAGAATCGCATTCCAAGAGCCTATATATATCCCCTAAGTACCACCTTTGAAGGGGCGTCAAAGCTAGGCCAATGAGCCAAGCCGAGAAGGTCAGAACTAGGGAATAACGCGAAGATAGCCAGTTGATCCATCCCAAGAAGCCGGAATTATACTCAAGATGGCGAAATTCTCTTTCAATTCCTTCAGGGAGTTTTAGTATTTTCTTATGTTTTTTTTTATCTTTTCTCTTGCGATGCTTTGTTTATTCATTATGAGCTAAACCTTTCAGATACCTGAGGGGGATGAAACCTAGATGGATCTTTTTATTTAATTTCTTTAAGTTATATGATAATTACTTAGTTTGTTCTTAATTATGTTGCTTAATCCAAATCTAATGTGCTTAGGTGGAGGAGGAATAGACCCTGCCTAAGAGTAGATCTAACATAATTAAGCGGAGTTGGTCGAACGCCTAGAGATAGGGTTACGAGATTTTGCTGGATTAGGGTGAAACCTAATATGGGAGTCCATTGATTGATTTACTACTATCCTAGGGGGTTATTATAAGCGAACGAGAGTTCCACTAATTAACCGAGGGTTAGACGTTATTCGCCTCAAGAGAGGGTTTAATATCGGTTAGGGAGTCTTACGGATCAAGCTAAGTAAAAGAAATTATATAATTTAGGGTTAATTAATAAGTAAAGTCTAGGTGGATTCTTCCTAAGGGTATCGTCGTAATCAACTGAGTTTTTCTTCAAAGTTATTTTCCTATTCGTCTTTTTGTCTTTGTGTCCTTAGTTTAGTCTTCATCTAAAGCAACTTCACTCTATTTTTAAGGCTAAATAATAAAAAGAAAGTTAGTATTAGTACTCTTAGTTCCTTTGGGTTCGATATCCGGTCTTGCCTAAGCTATACTACTGTTCGATAGGTACACTTGCCTTTAATCGTTGTCAGAGTTAGTTTCCAGGTTTGATTATTCTTTTATAAATTTTAAAACTCTGATTTATAGCGATCAAGTTTTTGGCACCGTTGCCGAGGAACTAAAATATTAAGAAAACTCTATTTTTATTACTTTAGCCATTATTTTTCAGCAATTTATTTTTATTTTTTAGGATAATTTTTAATTTTTGCTAATTTTTTATTTCTTGCTTTTCTTTCTAGGTACCTCTAGTTTATGACTAGAAGGAACCCAAGAGGACCTTTAGTATACGAAAGTGATATTGAAGCTACCGCTCGAAGGAATCATCGGGAGAGCACTAAATTACACAGAAAGAGAGAAAGAAGACAGATTCAATCCTACTGAAGGGATGGACGAAAACAACCCACTACCACACGATGTGGGAGATCGCAATGCTCCACGTACAATGTTTGATTATGCTAAACCACATTTAACCGGAGCAGAATTGAGTATTGTCAAGCCTGCTATAGCTGCTAATAATTTTGAATTAAAGCCTAACACAATACAAATAATTCAACAGTTTGTTCAATTTGATGGTTTGCAGGACGAAGATCCAAACGTGCATATAGCTAACTTTTTAGAGTTCTGTGATACCTTCAAAATAAATGGCGTTTCTGATGATGCCATACGTCTTTGGTTATTCCCTTTTTCCTTAAGAAATAAAGCTAAACAGTGGTTAACCTCGTTACAACGAGGGTCAATCACTACATGAGAGCAGATGACCGAAAAGTTTTTAATGAAATATTTCCCACCAGCCAAAATGGCCAAATTACGGAATGATATCTCAGCTATTGTGCAGATGGATGTAGAGACATTATATGACGCATGGGAGAGATATAAAGATCTCTTGAGGAGGCGCCCACACCATGGCTTACCCTTGTGGCTACAAGTCCAAACATTCTACAACGGTGTAAACCCCTCAACAAGACAACTGATTGATTCAACCGCCGGTGGAACCCTGAACAACAAAACTCTAGAAGCAGCCTACGAGTTCATTGAGGAGATGTCGATAAACAATTATCAATGGCAAGCTTTGAGGACTAAACCAACGAAATCGGCAGGAGTCTTCAACATCGACACCATGACCATGCTATCAACGCAGCTTGAGATGATGAATCAAAAGCTTGATAGTTTATGTTCTTCGCAGGTACATCCAGTCATGCAGTGTGACGCAAGTGGAACTGTGGCGAATCCTGAGTACCCACCCTACCAACAGGAAGATGAGAATGAATAGATAAACTATATAGGTAATAATTTCTGATCCAATAATAATCCTTATAGTGACACTTACAATCCAGGTTGGAGGAATCATCCAAATTTTTCATGGGGGGTCAAGGCAATCAAAGAAATCAAGGGCAACAACATCATCAGAACTTCCAAAATCATCCTTATCCACGAGAAAAGAAACCACCCTACGAGGAGGAACTAAAACAACCAGCAAACACGGAAGAACGCCTACAAAATATTAATAGGACAATCAAAAGCAACGAAAGCCGAATGAGTGAAATTGCTAAATCAGTCAAGGAAATGACTAATGCAGTCGAGCAACTCACACGGCTCATGTCAGAACGACCACAAGGACGTTTACCAAGTAATACTGAGATTAATCCAAAGGAGCAAATTCAAGCTATCACAGCTCAGGAGAGCGAGGAGTTAGATGAACCACAACCAATTCCAGAAAGTAAGGTAGACGAAGGGATAATAGAGGTAGCACAAGAAAAGCCAAAATCAGTAATCAAGGAGTACAAACCTCACATACCTTATCCCGAAGCATTAAAAAGAGACGATTCAGTTTGGTAAGTTTCTTAAACTTTTAAAGAAATTACACATTAACTTACCTCTTCTTGAAGCTCTTTTTCAGTTGCCAGACTCGAGGAAATTTTGAAGACAACTCTTGACAAACAAATGCAAATTAGACGAAGAGCCACACATTGAACTCAACGCAAAGTGCTCAGCAATCCTACAAAATAAACTACCACACAAATTAAAAGATCCAGTGAGTTTTACAATTCCATGTTTAATTGGTAGTTTAACTATTGATAATGCGTTAGCTAATTTAGGGGCAAGAATAAATGTCATGCCTTATGCACTGTTTAAACGACTAGGTCTAGGGAAGCCCAAACAAACTAGGATGAGTATTCAATTAGCTGATAAAACTGTTAGAATTCCTAGGGGCATTATTGAAGATGTTCTCATAAAAATCGATAAATTTGTTTTCCCAGTAGATTTTGTTGTTTTAGACATGGATAAGGATAATTCAATTCCCTTAATTTTAGGAAGACTTTTTTTAGCAACTGCCAGGAATAAAATTGATGTTGCCACAGGAGAACTCATACTTCGTATAGGTGACGAATCAATCAGTCTTCAAGCTCTTGACTCGGCCAGGGCAACAATTATAATTGATTCATCCCAAGACGGTGGAATTATACTCAAGACGGCAGAATTCTCCTTCAATCCCGTCAGGGAGTTTTAGGATATTTCTTATGTTTTGTTTTACCTTTTCTCTTGTGATGTTTTATTTTTACATTATGAACTAAATCCTTTAGATACTTGAAGGGGGATGAAACCTAGACAGATTTTATTATTTGATTTTTAAGTTATATGATAAATTACTTAGTTTGTTCTTAATTATGTTGCTTAATCCAAATCTAATGTGCTTAGGTAGAGGAGGAATAGACCCTGCCTAAGAGAAGATCTAACATAATTAAGCGGAGTTGATTGGGCGCCTAGAGATAGGGTTACGAGATTTTACCGGATTAGGGTGAAACCTAATATGGGAATTCATTGATCGATTTACTGCTTTCTTAGGGGGTTATTATAAGCGAACGAGAGTTCCACTAATTAACCTAGGATTAGACGTTATTTACTTCGAGAGAGGGTTTAACATAGGTTAGGGAGTCTCATGGATCAAGCCGAGTAAAGAAATCATATAATTTAGGGTTTGATAATGCGTTAGCTGATTTAGGGGCAAGCATAAATGGCATGCCTTATGCACTATTTAAACGACTAGGTCTAGGGAAGCCCAAACAAACAAGGATTGAAACACCCCAAATCCGGCCCACGAGCCTTGACCGGATCTGGTATGTCCCTCGAGTAAAACGATTCAAACTTCTTGATTACTTTTGGAAAATTAGGATGGTTTTGAAAGAAATTTACTTTGTGTTGGGCTTGAGTTGAAAACGAGTTTATCTTACATTGAAAACCATTTGTTTTAGGGTATCCAAAATATTTAGAGTTTAGGTTTAAAATAAATTTACTTAAACTTTAATTTGATAAAAATTCGTAGCATAATAAAATAATTTAGAAAGCATGCATAAACAGTATCATATTAGTGGCCTTATTACATCAAATGAAAACCCGAAATAAATTCAAAGTATTTAAAATATAACAAGTCCAAAATTAATAAAATCCCGAACTGTGCATGGCCACCACTAAGCTCCTGCTGACCCGGTCCATCACTGTACGTCACCTGAAAAATGTCCCACAACGGGGTGAGTCAACAGACTCAATGTGTACAGCCAACACTAAGTCCTAACAAATTCAAGCATATCAAATCATACATGTACATATAGCATTTAAATAATATGGTGCAACCCAAACCCAAACCTAGATACCATCCGCTACAAATCATCCGTACCAACCTGCACACCGTGGGGACTACTAAGTCAACCCTCCATCCGTACACATCATCGAAGGCAGTCGCTGCAGACGACATGCTCATCGCCCTTATAAAATTGTGGCATAGCCACCAGATAATATTTTGTGCCAAGAGGCACCACATTCAGATATTGTGACCGAAGTCACCACATTCAGATATTGTGGTATAAAACCACCACATTCACTTGCCTTTTCATATAACCCATATGCCCCATGCCATACAAATATGCATATGTCACATTCCTATTTCTCATTCTTACAGTTTCACATATGTGCCATGACAGATCTCATTATAATCCTAGTAGGAGTAGGAAAACGTACCTGAGTACTTTGTACCATTGCATGGTACCTTAGCCATGTTTTTCACATTCTTATTAACATACATATTATCATTACCATAAATCTATTAAGATCTAGTGAGGGGTACACACCTGATATATTTATCGATTTACTGATTTCCCGAAAAACCCGATCTAACGCTTTAGATCCTAAGTTCCTTGCTGCCGATTTGATTATTAATCAAACCCCGAAAATCTGTGCCCTTCCTTCCCTTCAATCGGCCAATGTTAAATCACTTAACTAGGTTAGTTTCGGCTTTTGAATAAATACGAAATAGATCTACAACACCAAATATAGCCTTGGCCGATTGTACATATGAACTTACCTTGCGATTGAAATCCCGAAATCCTTGTATGCCACTGTCAACTACCCCTAAATATCCATAGTTAGATTCGGCTAACATAATAACCAATATGGCCGAATATGCCCATTCACTTACCTTGTGAATCTTAAATCCTGAAAATTGTCACCTCTTTGTAGTGCTGTCGAAATCCCTATAGATACATGTTAGATTTCATTCTAACATTTGATGAACAAGATAAATGGCCATTGGCCGAATACATGACTTACCTCATGTATTGAAATCCCGAAGATCTGCTCCCTATAGTAGACAATAGGCCAGTCCCAAAGCCCCCTTCCAAGTTTCGGCTAGAAACAATAGAGGAATTAGATTTCCTAGTTTTGGCTTAATCTAGAAGGAGAATGGAAATTAAATGACAATTGGTCCTTACCCTTAATATAGAAGTCGACAACACCCTTGCTTGAAGCTCCCAGGGAATTTCGGCTATGAAGACTAGATAGTGATCAAAAAGTTTTGGCTTTTGAGGTTTAACGGAGAATCGGCTATGGGGGTTATTGGTATTTTCAGCTTCTGATAAAATAAAAGAGAAGGGTTGCTTAGGAGAATTCGGCAATGGTGATCTTTGGGATGAGAATTCGGCTAGAACAGGAAAAAGAAAATAAAAGTGACAGCTTAGAAAGAAAAGAGAAAACGCAAGAGGGCTAAATTGCTTAATGAGATTCGGCTATCCCCTTTACTAATCTTGGCCGAATTTGCCACCAAGGACTCCCTTGGCCAGCCAACTCCTTCCCCCTATCTCATCCCTTATTTTTCTCCTTATCACTTTATTTGAATTAATAAAATTTATCCATCATTTATCCCCTTCTTTAGCCGAATTTTAAAAGGATTAGACCTCATCCACTGATAGTCCCTGTGCCGTCCAACACTGCTTATCCTTGCAGCAAAAATAAAACTTTTATTTGCTTCCTCTGTGACTCGAACACAAGCCCCCTTTTAACTGCTAGTGGCGTCATTTCCAGAGGCCTTAAGTGGCACCTCCAAGCCACTTTTCCAAGCCCATTTCTTGTGTCATAACTCCCCTACATTTTCTCTTAAGACCTATCAGGCCTAGCTCCCTTTTCTATATTTAAAAATCTAATAATTTCTAAGGCATTTCCCTACATTCCGAGGTTCTAAAAATTCACATAACACATTCATAACACATAAGGCATGCTAATTCACACAATTTAAGCACAAATGCATAAGCCATAATTCCGGGATATTACAAGGATGAGTATTCAATTAGCTGATAAGACTGTTAGAATTCCTAGGGGCATTACTGAAGATGTTCTCGTAAAAATCGATAAATTTGTTTTCCTAGTAGATTTTGTTGTTTTAGACATGGATGAGGATAATTCAATCCCTTTAATTTTAGGAAGGCCTTTCCTAGCAACTGTCAAGACTAAAATTGATGTTGCCTCAGGTGAGCTCATACTTTATGTAGGTGACGACTCAATTAGCCTTCAAGCCCTCGACTCGGCTAGGTCATCAAAGAATCAAGGTGAGGAAGAAAATTCTTTTGATAATCATTCAATTACACTATCTTTACAGGAACCACCAAAAAAGGGAACGAGTGAACCAGATCCTCAGCTCAGTGCCAATTAAGAAATAACTCACGAGGAGCAAAGGATTCAAATCGATGACCTAGATGAGTGGAAAACACACTTCAAAGAGAAATTAGGGATACACGAGGAAGAGCCAGAGCTACACACTGTAAATCCGAAGAAACCACTAAAAGAGCTCTTAGGAACATCAAATCACATCAAAATAGGAAATCAGGTACTAATCAATAAAGATGATCTTAGCATCATCATAGTAAACCTGAAGAAAGAAATCCCTCTTGAGGTACGCAATATCTTCCTACACGAAAGAGTCGAGGTAAGCAACCCAACATGCGGCACTTCTAAGGTAAACGTTTCTCGACTCAACCTTTGTCAAGAAAATAGGACTATAGGCATGAGGGAAGATATCCAAACTTTCAAGCCTCCCTAAAATTTTCAAATAACGAGGAAAAGTCGAGCTTAAAACTATAAACATGCGCCTCTCGGGAGGCAACCCGATTACTAACCCCATTTCTTTTTGCATTTTTTTAAATTTTATTTTCTTTTTCTTTTTCTTCTCCTTTTTAAACTAATAAAAGAAGTGCAGAATTCCTGACCACACGGCCTTACACACGGCCGCGTCCGTGGCCGTGTGGACCACCGGAACCACAACATTGACAGAGCAGAGGCCGTGCAAGTCAGTCCAACCACCCCCAACGTCACGGATCCAACCACCGTCCCCACGGGCACCAACAGAGAGGGCACGGCCGTGCCCATAACCGTGTGAAAATTCTGAGGATACTAACTTGTTACACACAGGCTACATACGCCCGTGGGACCTTACCGTGCCAAAAGAAAAAAACTTCACGAGCACGGGCATGGAGGGACCAAACACGGGCATAGAGTGACAACACCCTCTATAACACGGCCGTGTAAGGAGGCCGTGTAAATCGACACACCCTGGGACACGGCCATGGGGGATTACCAAAATTGAGCATCTATTTAAACCCCTCAACTCTTCCCCTTCCCTCCATCTGATTTTCACCCCTATCTTCTTTGCTCCTCACTCTCTTCCATCTCAGATTCTTCACTCACTAAGACTCTAGATCCTTGAGCAAGCCAACACCATGCCGAAGAAGCGGAGAAAGCTAAGCATAGGCTCCTTAATAAAGAACGATCAACATGAGTTCATGCCGGCAGCTTCGTCTCAAAACCAAGCCAAAGACCTATGAGACCAATTAGTTTTTATTTTTCATTTCCTTTTCCTTTCATTCTTCTTTTCTTTAATAATCTTATGTTTAATTTAGTTTAGCTTAATTTAGTTTCGTAGTGTCAGGTTCGCCAGGCTGCTAGGGAATCACGCCGACCACCATGATAATCTCTTCACTTCCGCCACCGCCAGCACCTCCCCAGCCTTAGAAGTCACACCCACTTTGCGAACCATCCTTCAATAAGGACTTCACAGTCCATTAATAATTTCCTTTCATTTTAGTTTTCTTCTTAGTCTCCTTTCCTTTAATTTGTTTTTCTATAACTTTATATTTAGTTTATTGTTATTAGGTCTTAATAAAGCCTGGCTACTTCTCAAAGCGCTACCCAATTCTTCATCTAGCGCAGGAACGTTATCCCGACAGACCACCATTGCCACCAAAGACACTCATTCAGGAAAACATCCACAACTCAGGGAGTAATTCTTTCCCATTCTCTTTTGATTTATCCCTTAAATGTCATTATCTATCTTTGTACATTGAGGGCAATGTACATCTTAAGTGTGGGGGGGTGAATAGTTATTCTGAGAAAATGCCTAAGTTTTTTCATTATTCTCAAACCCTGAAGATAAAAATGCCTAACTTTTTGCATGATTCTCAAAACCCTGAATTTAATCTTGTTTTAAAGTAATTTTCTCATAATACTAATTAAGATGAAATTTTCGATGATTTATGATTTTTATTAATATGTTTTGGAATAAGTCATAGTTAATTGTGCATTGATGACTGAATTTGAAGAATACTAGGGAATCAAGCATGATAAGTCTAAGTTTCTAAAAAATTAAAATTTTAGGTTGTCAACCGAAATTTGAATGTTATCCTGAAATTTGAGATTTACAAGGTTGATGTCAAAAACACCCATAATTGTTGTGAGAATTTGAGCCTTATAGAGCATACATTTTTTTTCATGCTCACTTCTTGATTATGAGTGTGTCGACTATAAACTGTTATTCTAGAACTTGCCTCAATTATACATGTCAAGACCACAGTTATGATTTGATATACTGAGATGATAAAGGCACCTAGGTTTAACCCACTTACACCACTAAAAAGCCTACCCTCATAATTAACCCCTAGTGAACCCTGTTGAGCCTAACAACCCTTTTTATTGACTTACCCGCTAATTTTACCCCAAAACCCTTTGTATTTGTTATCACCCTTTATTTTGACTACCCCTTAATCGAGATTTGATTTGAGCTAGTTACCTAAGTTTATTATTCCGGTAGTTAAATTTATCTTGCATTTAGTTTGTTCTTAAAAAAAAGTATATTTAGTATCAGTATTATGAAGAGTGAGCTTATACAAGTTAAAATCTAATTATCAAAAGAAAAGCTCGTATTAGTAGGATTATTATTTATAGAAATTTTTAGGTAGGTAACTTATCAATTTAATCTCGATTCTAACCTTCTAATTTCAGCCTTTATCCACACCTTTAACCCTAGCCCCGTTACAACCCTAACAAAGACCTTTTGATCTATTTATCATTTCATTTTACAGTGGTGGAGATTTGATTTTCAGGCAACCTTATGGGATTAACTTTTCAGGTTCGACTTATGAGTGCTTAATTTTGACCCTTAAACACTTTTCGAGTGATTTGAGTGAATCTTTTATGAGGATGTCAATCCTTGTAGGTTTTGAATTAAAGGTAATTATTTAGATAGAGGGAAACACTTATGTTTTCGTGCTACAAATGTATGACATATCTTATTTGAATCTTTAGGAATTTTTGAGTTGAATTATCCATGTATAAATTATCTATGAATTAGGATAAAGCATTGTTGATAGGAATTATGAATCATAGAAAGTTCGTTTTAATTGTAAGTTGAGAATTTTGCTTGAGGACAAGCAAAAGCTTAAGTGTGGGGGTATTTGATAAACCGTAAAAGTAACATATTTTAAGCCCACATTTAATATGCTTTTGGATGATTTATCCCTTGATTTGTGTAAAAAGGTGCTCTTAATCCTTTCTTTTCATTCTTATACCCAAGAAAGCACTCGAGGATGAAAAGAACGTAAAACGGGCTTAAAATGGGCCAATTCACGAAATCAACATGGCCTGGACTTCAAGCCACACGGGCGTGCCACGCCAAACATCTAGAACACGGTCTCACCCTCGATTTACACGATCGTGCCTCATGTTAGAAATCCAAACACGGCCTGGAGTCGATGTAACATCCAGAATTTGGGCCTAGAAGGATTGGGCCAGCTGGACCTTGGGCTTTAGAAAAAAAAAAAATATTAGAGTATTATTTTTTTTATTTGTGTTGGCTCGAGTATGAATTTTCGTGTGTTAGCATAGTCTTGTGAAAGCTTGATTTTATTTAGGAAGTTAGAATAAATTTTAGTATGGTTTATTTAATGAAGCAGGATTAAGTGAGCTTGACACTTAAGTTAATTAAGTGTTCATTTAAAGCATAAGAGGAGTAAGTGGCAAGTTGGTTAAGGAGCTTGAAAGGTGGCTTGAGGTTAGAGGTTCTGAGAGTAGCATGTTTAGCATTTTGAAGGTTTATTTTTGAATCCTTGCATTTATGGACGGTCAACCTATGTTTATGATAGGTTGGACCTTAAGTTTTGGTAAGTTGAATTTTGGAAAAGGAAAGCATGAAATATGGGATAAGAATCTTGAAGTTATGGAATATGGAGGAGGTTATGGAAGGTTATCTTAAGGTTATGGTAAGATGGGGGGACATAAGGCTTGGCTTGTGGGAAATGTTTTGGAAACAATTCCTATGCTTTTAGTGGATGAATGTGGGCCTGGCATGGGTGTCTAGGGGGTGGCTGAATTTTTGTAAGTAGTTTGGGGATATTTGGCTAACTTTGGCATTTAGGCACCAATTGGCATATTTTCTTTCCTCTCTCCTAGCAAATTCCTCTTTGGCCGAATGCACCTAGGCATTTTTGTGCAAGATTGTTTTGGATTTTTAGCCTCATTTTTTTGGTTTGAAACAAATACCATTTCTTTTTCTCTCATCATTCTTTTGACACAAAACTACCTTTTTACTTTGTGCATTTTCTTTTGGGCAAACAAGGTGTGGCCGATCTCATCTCTCCCATCTCTCTCTTTTCTTCCTTTGATTTGTGCTCAAACACAATTCTATTTTTCTTTCATTAGGCCGAACCTCTTTCTTCCCCAAATCCTCTTTTCTTTTCTTTCTTCCATTATTGATTAAACCGAACCCCATCCCATCATTTTTACTCTCTTTACTATTTACATATTCCTTCATTTTTATGCACATATTTTCTCCTCTCATAACTATATAGCCTAAACTTCCCATCTCTTTTAGTCTTTGTTTTGGCCGAATATTCAAGGGTAGTTTCACTTTGATTTTTCGGTTTTGAAAGATAAGCTCTTTGGGACTTTGGAAGCGATAGATTTAAGACTTATATCTCTCTAGCAATCAAAGGTTGGTAAGTTAAAGGGTAAGGATTTTTGTTGATTTATCATTCTTTTGAAAAGACTAAGGTTTTAGGATTAAAGTATTGTAGTTTGGCCGAATGGCCTTTGTTAATAATTTTTAGTATTGGCGATTGTAGGACAAAGTGATCTAGTCGATAGATCGGATCTTGGACGTTAGTTTGCTTTGGTGAAAGGTGTGTAACTTATACTAAATATCTAATTGATTAATAGCTATATTAATATAAATGTGTTTATAATGAAATATAAACGATTATGGCTTTGGGTACCACTCAAAGGTACGATGAATTGAGGTACGTTTTTCCTTCAGACTATGTATGTTTTTAATATGAAACATATTCGATAATTGACTATGATTTTGGGATTATGATTCAAAGGCATGATATTTATATCATAAATAATGTTATATGCATAATACGAAAAGTGTTCGATTCCGATATGATTATGGGATATATGGCATGAAAATGATGTAATATGTTATTGCAAATGGGCATATGGGCAATATTGAAAGGGGAAGTATTCCGGTGGTTTTACCACATTATCCGGTGACTTCGGTCACGATATTATGAATCCGGTGACTCATCACGATATTATGAATCCGGTGACTCATCACGATATTATGAATCCGGTGACTCATCACACAATTATTTGGTGGCTATGCCACGATTATAAGAAGCGATGTGCTAGTTGATCGCAAAGAATCGCTTTCGATGGTGTGTAGCGGATGGAGGGTCGATTTAGTAATCCCACGGTGTGATTGGTTGAATACGGGTGGTGTGTAGCGGATGGATATCTAAGTTGGGTTCGGGATTGCATTTCATTTTATATGTACATGTGATTATATGATTTGCTATATTATGGGCTTATGGCTTAATGTGATTTAAATGGGCTTTATTGCTATGATCGATTGGGGTTTTAGTGTATTGTTACACATTGAGTCTCGTTGACTCACCCTCGTGGGATATCTTTTCAGTGATGCATAAAACTTGGACCGGGTTGAGAGTGGATACGAGGTGGCCCATGCAGGTTATTTTTCTTATTTTTAATATTTTCAAATTTGCGAATATTTGGTTATTGTAATAAGGGCCATTTAAAGTATTTTTATGGACTTTTATTATGTTTTAAATTAGATTGTCAGTTATATTACTATTTGAAAATGTTTTATTTAAAATAACTTAATTTTATTTGGAACTTTATTTACACCATGTTTTAGTAAAGACATATAAATTTTATGTTTTAAACTCTAAGTCAAAAATATTTTTCTAACGTTTTCCGCAGTGGCACTCTAAATTCGGCCGTGACGTTTGGGCCGGGTTTGGGGTGTTACAGTCGATCCACACGGGCGCGCTACATGGCCGTGTCTCTGTCGTCAGAATGAGCAATTTCAGTGGGAAAAGGGTACTTGGGGAGAAAGAATTGCATTCCAAGAGCCTATATATATCCCCTAAGTACCACCTTTGAAGGGGCGTTAAAGCTAGGCCAAGAAGCCAAGCTGAGAAGGTCAGAACTAGGGAATAACGCGAAGATAGCCAATTGATCCATCCCAAGAAGCCTGAATTATACTCAAGACGGTGGAATTCTCCTTCAATTCCTTCAGGGAGTTTTAGGATTTTCTAATGTTTTGTTTTATCTTTTCTCTTGCGATGTTTTGTTTATTCATTATGAACTAAACCTTTCAGACGCCTGAAGGGGATGTAACCTAGATGGATCTTTTTATTTAATTTCTTTAAGTTATATGATAATTACTTAGTTTGTTCATAATTATGTTGCTTAATCCAAATCTAATGTGCTTAGGTGGAGGAGGAATATGTTGGAACGCCGATACCCCATGGCGCAGCAGAATAAAATTAGATCCGGCGATCCAAACCATGGATCCATGTGTGAGGAACGAATCGGGGTGAAATAAAGGTTTCGAAATTACCAAAACTTCAATCTGAATAGACAGCGACGCCTTGGCAACAAGAGTTTTGATCTACTGTCGAATCAAGCCATAACCTTTTCCGATGTCGGCCTCTACGTGATCCACCCGGTTTGACTATGAACGGAAGAAATCTCCAAAACTATTTTGGAGGTTTATTTGCTTGATGGCTGCTAGACCTAACAAGCAATCTCTTAGGGTTTTCCATAAGCTTTGCCTCTTTTAAATACCTTTTATATTGGGTATCCTTTTAATTGGGCCTTTTATAATGGGTAACTTTTTCATTGGGCCCATTATTAGGTATCCTTTTAATACCCTTTTATAATTGGTATCTCTTGAATGTATCATAAGATTAAATAAATACAATAAAGTTTTTAACCAAAATTATAATTACATTAATTATATCCAAAAATTATAATTACATTAATTATAATAAGGATTTCTAGAAACTATATTTATTTAAATTTATATATGAATCAAATTCATATATTAATAGAATTATGTTGTCATTATGTGTACAACATCCTTGTACATATAATATGTTCAATATTTGATTGCCCAATTAAATTAATTCTTTAATTAATTTAATTCATGTGACAACTAAAAACAATACCAATTATATTTTATTCCGTTCATTTAAACCATAGGGTGTGACCACAGAGGTTCTTGCAACGTTAGCGATAATAATAGAACGATTCTAATGTCACAAACAATGAGGGCATCTAGCAATGCATCATTGCTACCTAAGTTACAAGAAGTCATGATTCCACATAACTTTTTGTGATTAACCTTTCATACATTAATCCTTAAGTCCTTTATCTCCGAAATGGACACAAGTCATGGAATAGTCACACTTGTATAGTCCATCCCATGTTTCTTGATATCTTGAGTAGACTATGATATAAAAATTAGTATGACATCTCATGTCAACTTATTTGAGCATGGCCATGCATTTCTAGTCTCACTCAATCAAGTGGCCTAAGATATTACTCCTATTATGTAGAAGGGACTTATCCTATATTGATCAACCATATCCTCTACATAGATTGTGGTATATCCAACATCGATCTTTATAGAACAACCAATTACGGTTATACGTTTGATCAGATCAAAATATACAACTCACGATGTTGAGATAATAATTATCTCAAGTCCGAGGATCATATACATATTAATCACTATGAGTAATGTTGTGACAATTACATAATAATCCAATAAACATACTCATAACGGGTCAATCCAATATGTTGTTCTCTAACACACATATTCATGCATTGATTTTGACAATCCACATCAATGACAACTCTTTATCATCAATCAACTACATGTTAGTCTTAATGCATTATTGTTGTCCTAGTCAACAATAATACTCGACTAAGGATCTTTTAAGAATAATCATATTATTCTTGGGACATTATTATAAAACAATTTATTTATACACACACGTAAAGAAAAAAGTCAAAATAATAATGACAACGCTTTATATTAATAAACATGGTAAATTAAGTATGTTATTACAACCATCTCATGATTGGTCTTTGGGCATACTCTTACAGAATAGACCCTGCCTAAGAGTAGATCTAACATAATTAAGCGGAGTTGATCGAACGCCTAGAGATAGGGTTATGAGATTTTGCTGGATTAGGGTGAAACCTAATATGGGAGTCCATTGATTGATTTACTGCTATCCTAGGGGGTTATTATAAGTGAACGAGAGTTCCACTAATTAACCTAGGGTTAGACGTTATTCGCCTCGAGAGAGGGTTTAATATAGGTTAGGGAGTCTTACGGATCAAGTTAAGTAAAAGAAATCATATAATTTAGGGTTAATTAATAAGTGAAGTCTAGGTGGATTCTTCCTAAGGGTATCGTCGTAATCAACTGAGTTTTTCTTCAAAGTTATTTTCCTATTCGTCTTTTTGTCTTTGTGTCCTTAGTTTGGTCTTCGTCTAAGGCAACTTCACTTTATTTTTAAGGCTAAATAATAAAAAGAAAGTTAGTATTGGTACTCTTAGTTCCTTTGGGTTCGATATCCGGTCTTGCCTAAGCTATACTACTGTTCGATAGGTACACTTGCCTTTAATTGTTGTCAGAGTTAGTTTCCAGGTTTGATCATTCTTTTATAAATTTTAAAACTCTGATTTATAGCGATCAATCTCTCCCATGCGTGGTATAATGTCTCTACACACATCTGCACAAAAGAAGGAATATCATTCTGTAATTTGGCCGTTTTGACCGGTGGGAAATATTTCATTAAAAACTTTTCGGTCATCTGATCCCATGTAGTGATTGATCCTCGTTGTAATGAGTTTAACCACTATTTAGCTTTATTTCTTAATGAAAAAGGGAATAACTGAAGACGCATGGCATCATCATAAACGCCATTTATTTTGAAGGTATCACAGAACTCTAAAAAGTTAGCTATAAACTGTTGAATCATTTGTATTGTGTTAGGCTTTAATTCAAAATTATTAGTAGCTATAGCAGGCCAAACAATACTCGATTATGCTCCGATTAAATGTGGTTTAGCATAATCAAACATTGTACGTGGAGCGTTACGATCTCCCACATCGCATGGTAGTGGGTTGTTTTCGTCCATCCCTTCAGTACGATTGGATCTGTCTTCTTCCTTTCTTTCTGTGTAATTTAGTGCTCGCCTTGTTTCCTGATGATTCCTTCGAGTGGTAGCTTCAATATCACTTTCGTATACTAAAGGTCCTCTCGGGTTCTTTCTAGTCATACACTAGAGGTACCTGAAAAGAAAAGCAAGAAATAAAAAATTAGCAAAAATTAAAAATTATCCTAAAAAATAAAAATAAATTGCTGAAAAATAATGGCTAAAGTAATAAAAATAGAGTTTTCTTAATATTTTAGTTCCCCGGCAACGGCGCTAAAAACTTGATCGCTGTAAATCAGAGTTTTAAAATTTATAAAAGAATGATCAAAACCTGAAAACTAACTCTGATAACGATTAAAGGCAAGTGTACCTATCGAACAATAGTATAGCTTAGGCAAGACCGGATATCGAACCCAAAGGAACTAAAAGTACTAATACTAACTTTCTTTTTATTATTTAGCCTTAAAATTAGAGTGAACTTTCTTTTAACTATATTGACGAAAACTAAGGACACAAAGACAAAAAGGACGAATAGGAAAATAACTTTGAAGGAAAACTTAGTTGATTACGATGATACCTTCAGGAAGAATCCACCTAGACTTCACTTATTAATTAACCCTAAATTATATGATTTTTTTTACTTAGCTTGATCCGTAAGACTCCCTAACCTTTATTAAACCCTCTCTCGAGGCGAATAACGTCTAACCCTAGGTTAACTAGTGGAACTCTCGTTAAACATAATAACCCCCAGGATAGCAATAAAATCGATCAATGGACTCCCATATTAGGTTTCACCCTAATCCGGCAAAATCTTGTAACCCTATCTCTAGGCGTTCGATCAACTCCGCTTAATTATGTTAGATCTACTCTTAGGCAGGGTCTATTCCTCTTCTACCTAAGCACATTAGATTTGGTTTAAGCAACATAATTAAAAATAAACTAAGTAATTACCATATAACTTAAAAATCAAATAAAAAGATCCATCTAGGTTTCATCCCCTTCAGGTATCTGAGGGGTTTAGTTCATAAAGAATAAGCAAAACATCGCAAGAGAAAAGATAAAACAAAACATAAGAAAATCCTAAAACCCCATGAAGGAATTAAAAGAGAATTCCGCCGTCTTGAGTATATTTCCAGCTTCTTGGGATGGATCAACTGGCTATCTTCGCGTTTATTCCCTAACTTTGACCTTCTCGGCTTGGCTCCATGGCCTAGCTTTGACGCCGGTTTCGGCTTCTCCCGAACTCCCCTTTCAAGTTGACCCCTTGGGTGCTTATATAGGCTTTGAGATGCCTTACTTGGTCTCTAAGTATCCTAATTTAAGTAGAATTCCTACTAGGGTGTTTGAATGGGCTTTAGAATGTGTTTCTTTGCCTCCAAGTATCCTTTCCCAAATGAAATTGATCTTTCCAGCGACAGGGACACGGCCATGGCACACGCCCGTGTGGATCGTGGCCAGGCCGTGCTTGAACTTCTTTAATGAGGCACGGCCGTGTAAATCGGGAGAAGGTCGTGTTCTAGATGATTGGCATGGCACGGCCGTGTGAGCTTAAGTCCAGACCGTGTCGATTTCTTCCTTGGCCCGAATTGGTCCGTTTTGGGCCCGTTTCTTGTTCTTTTTATCCTCGGGTGCTTTCCTGGGTATAAGACATGAAAAGAAAGGATTAAGAGTACCTTTTTACATAAATCAAAGGATAAATCATCCAAAAGCATATTAAATGTGGGCTTAAAATATGTTACTTTTACGGTTTATCATTTATAGTGATGCTTCATTGATCGGTCTTGGTTGTGTTTTGATATAAGACAGGAAAGTGATCGCTTATGCGTCTTGTCAGCTAAAAATGCATGAACGTAATTATCTGACGCACGATTTAGAGCTAGCTACTATGGTTTTTGCTCTAAAGATCTGGAGACGCTACCTGTACGGAAAAAAGTGTCATATCTATACCAATCATAAGAGTCTTAAATACCTCCTATCTCAAAAGTAGTTGAATTTGAGACAGCTTCGTTGGATCAAGCTTCTGAAAGGTTTTGATTACATTATTGATTACCGCCCTGGTAAAGCTAATGTCATAGCTAATGCGTTGAGTAGAAAAATAGTGGTTGAATTGCGAGCAATATTTGCTCAGCTTAGTATCAACGACGATAAAAGTCTATTGGCTAAATTAATTATCAATCTGGTGATGTTTGATCGGATCAATTTAGCCCAGTAAGATGATGACAAGTTGACGAAAAAAAGAGAAATGGTTCAGAATGGTATATTAGAAAATTTCAACATTGATGATTGTGGTTGCTTGAGATTTCATAATCGAATTTGCGTTCCAGATGTTTCTGAATTAAAAGAGTTGATACTTCGCGAAGCTCATGATAGTCCTTTTGCTTTACATCCTGGAGGAATGAAAATGTATCGCGATCTGCGAAAATCTTATTGGTGGCCAGGAATAAAAAGAGACGTGGTCGAGTATGTGGGTAAATGTTTAACTTGTCAGCGAGTTAAGGCAGAACATCAGGTTCCCATCGAAGTTGTTCAACCTATTTCTATTCCTGAATCAAATGTTGTATGGATTATTGCTGATCAACTTACGAAATTGGCTCATTTCATAGCGGTCAGGACTGATTGGTCACTTCAAAAGCTTGCTAAAGTTTATATTCAAGAAATCGTGAGGTTGCACGGTGTCCCTATGTCAATAATATCTGATCGACATCCGTGGTTCACTTCAAGATTTTGGAAACAGTTGCATGAATCTTTTGGTACGCGGCTTAATTTTGGCACAGCTTTTCACCCACAGGCTGACGGACAATCTGAACATGTTATTCAAATTTTGGAAGACATATTTCGTACTTCTGTTATTGATTTTGAATCGGGATGAGAGCATTACTTACCTTTGGCTGAATTTGTATACAATAATAGTTTTCAATCGAATATTCATCCGTATGAAGCCTTATACGGCAGTAGGTGTCGAACCCCTATTTGTTGGATGGAATTGAATGAAAGAAGAATGATCGAGTAGGAATTAATTCAAGAAACGGAAGACATTGTTAAGAAAATTTGAGATAGATTGAAGACAGCTTTCGATAGATAGAAATCGTATGCAGATTTGAAACGTCAAGATATCGAATATTATGTTGACGATAAAGTATTTCTTAAAGTTTCACCTTGAAAGAAAATTTTGAGATTTGATCAAAAAGGGAAATTGAGTCCTCATTTTATTGGATCGTATGATATCACAGAAAGAGTGGGACCAGTTGCGTATCGTTTAGCTTTGCCTATGGAACTACAAAAAAATCATGACGTTTTTCACGTTTCAATGCTTAGAAGATATTGATCGGATCCATCTCACGTTATTTCAAAAGAAGATCTTGAAATTCAACCTGATTTGTCATACGAAGAAGAATCGATTAAGATTTTGGTGCGTGAGGTGAAAGAGTTGCATAATAAACGAGTTCCGTTAGTGAAAGTACTATGACGTAGTCATAGTGTCGAGGAAGCGACTTGGGAACTGGAAGAGACAATACCCCCACCTCTTTTCAGGTAAATTTCGGGGACGAAATTTAATTAGAGGGGAGAATTGTAACGACTCAATGGTCAGGTGTGTCGGAAAGTGTATTCCTGGGACTCCGTTCCCATAAATTGGACTTGTAAATATTTTTAATAAATATTTTTACGAAGCTAGTTGTGTAGTTAATTAGGTTTCGGTTAAGTGAATTTGCATGAATTAAAAGTTATTATAGTTTAAGGACTAAATTGCGAGTGAAAGTTGAATTATAGATTAAAGAATAATTAAAGGGACTAAAGAAGCAATTATGTCTTATTCCATTAAGTGGACGGCATTAGTATGTAAATTTATTTTATATATTATAATAGTTAAAGTTAAAATATATTATAATATTAAGAAAACTTAATAATTAAGTAAATGTATATATATTATATAATAATAAAAGTTAGTATAATAGATAATAATAATAAAAAAAGAAAGAAAGGAGACGCATGGTTAGGTCTCTAAATTGTTCAAAGTTCAATTGGTTAGTCAATTTAGTTTATATTTTTAGAATCCCGGTACCTAGGGTTACCCAACTCATGTTGAAATTTTAGCAATTATTAAGTTTTTAAGTGTTGTTAATGTTGAATAATTTTTTTATTAGGGATTAAATTGATAGATTTTTAAGTTAGAAATGAAAAGGGATTAAATTGTAGAACAAATTGTAAATTTTGAGTAATAGAGACTAAATTGTGAAAATTTTGAAATTAAGGGGTTTAAGTGAAAATAGGGAGTTAAATTTAGTTTAAAGTGGAATTTGTATGAAAATATAGAATTAAATGTGAAGAATAAAAACTAGTCTCGGTTTAGGGACTAAATTGAAATTTAGACAAATTTTAAGTAAAAATTTAAATATTCAATATTTAATATGAAATTGAAATTTTATTGTATTGATGAATTTTAATTGTTTTAATTCCATAGCTAACGACATATCGGAACCTTGACTAAAAAAGGGAAAGATAAAATCGACGTCGAATATCTTAGAATTCCTAGTTTGTATTTTTATAATCCAAACCTAGTTACTAATTTTCTTTTTATTTTGATTTAATGCATATGTGGTTGAGGTGAGTGTTTGGCACTTTGATATTGAATTGAATTAAAGTTTATTGAAATGGATTGAATTGGTATATATATTATGAATGTATTGATTATTTGAATTGAAATGAATATTCATGTGTATATGTGATTATATGAAAATTTTATAATGGATATTGGTTGTTTTTGAAATGTGAAATTAAACTCTATTAACTGTATCGAGCTGAGTCGGATATAGATGGCATGCCATAGGATAGGAAGCGTTTAGGGATTTCTTCGACTTTGAGTCGATGAGGCACAGGGTGCCAATTTACTTCAGTTTAACCGATAAAACACTGGGTGTCAAATTTATATAGCGCTGGGCGCAGTTATTGCTTCGGATTTATTCGATGAGGCACTGAGTGCCAAACTGGTGTGTTGGTTGGATCCATGTATCCGTCCAAGTCCGAGTCGTGTTAATAGCGGTAATTAAATAAACAGTTCTATAATTGATGCTGGATGATATTGTATGTGAATTGAAAATGGGATAGAGAATTGAAAAACGAAAATGAGATATGTTGTAAATATAAATGAGATATATGAGTAATGTACTCATTTATTGAATATGGAATAGATAATGTCATTGTTTAATTGAAATGTGAATTAAATTGTGAAAAAGCTATTGATATAGTAAGTATGAGAACTGGGATATTTGTGAACAAATGAAATATGATAGCATGTGTAAGTTGAATATAGTGTGAAATGATATGCTGTTATATATGAATTGAAAGACTTGGCATATGGTAGTTGTGATTTTTAAATATTAATATGTGTTTATATTTCAATTATACAATTGTAATCTCTTGCCTTTAAATATTCAGATTATAAAAATACCACTGAGTTTTACTCAGCGTACGATTTTGTTTTCCGTGCGCAGGTTAGGTATTGAACTTTTGATCGCCGATTCAGCATCCAACAATGATCCCGAACTCAAATGTGGTGATGTTTATCTTTTGTGTCGGCATGTACCTAGGATGTTTAAATGATACTTATTTTGTGAATGGATTGTAAATGAGGTTATAAGTCTAATGTTAGTTCGGTATATATATAAACATGTTTTTGTGTTTGAAGCCATAGTATGGTATGGTAAATTGAACCAAAGCTTGGTATGTGCATGTGAATTTAAGTTAATGTTTTAGGTAGATATGAGTTAGGCCAAATTGATGGATTTTGGCATTTTTATAATTTTAATTTAAATGATGCATTGATGATATGTTTTGACGAATCATTTTATGATTTTTGAAATGTTTGAAATGAATGATTAGATTACTATTACTCAGTAATGATCTGAAATCCCATTCTGGCGACGGATATGGGTTAGGGGTGTTACACAGACGTGTCTCTTGGCCGTGCGAATCACATGGCATGGCCACACGGCTGTGTAACCCTTTCAACTTTGAAACTTTTCAATATTTTCTGAAACATTATAGAGAATGAACTAAAAATAATAATAGAAATTATAGAGAATGCTACATGTGAACATGAAATGTATTGAATTGATGATTGAATTTATTTATTTAGATCCGAAAAACTCAAATACAAAGCTAGATCGAGGAAAGGAAAAAGTCCCGAATTAGTAGATTTTGTATACGAACTAGTATCGAGGTAAGTTCATGTAACTTGAATTATATTCTTAAATGCTTGAAATGTATGTTATTGATGTGAATATAATTTGAATGTTCATTGGATGAAAATTGATGATACATTGGTATATTTGATAAAAAGGGAAGAAATCCCGCTTGAATGAAAGGAAAATTTGATGGATCTTTGAAAAGGAATTGACGGTAAAAAGGATCTAGCCCAGACGAGTGATCCTATCCTGATATAGCCCTCCCGAAGAATATGTGTAAAATGGATTTAGCCCGAACGGATAATCCGAATTAGGGTCTGAATTTACCCTGGACTGGTAATCCCGACAATACTCTATGAGTTTATATTACAGGGTATTTAGCCTGGACTGGTAATCCCTCTGTAAGGATGAGGTTTGCGGGAGTGTGCTCTCTGAAATGGAAATGTGCGCACATGAACATGAATTGACAGACCTGGATTTGTACACGAAAGTGTACCTCTGAAAATCCATCAAAAATTCCAAGAAAGTCAATGGGATAAATATGGAAAAATAATAAGGGAATAGAAATCATGGTATTGATGAGTTCATCAATCATGGTATATATTACTGATACATGGAAATTATTGGACTAACTTGAAAGTTGAGTTTGTGCATGTTAGGGTAATAGTGCATTGAATGGATATATGAATGTTTATTGCATTGTATTAAAAATATTAGGTAAGTATAATTCTTGTTACACGGGCTTACTAAGTATAAAGTGCCTACCCTATTTCTTTTTCCCCTGTTTTGTAATGTTAAGAGCTCGGAGGTTAGATTCGGTAGGAGACACATCACACTATCAACCCCAAGATTTTGGTTTATAAAGAAACTTTATTTTGAAAATCAATGGCATATATAAGCTAATAAAATAGATGTTAATATGAAATGAATGTAAGGTCAGCTATTGGTATGGCTAACAAATTTTAGTTTTAGTATGTAATGAGATTATCTTATAAATATGCATGGATCTATTTTGAAAATATGTTGAATTGGATTGGTTGATGTGAATTGGTCTCGGTTTAAAAATTTGCAGGGAAGGCTAGATATTTATAAAGGGGTTATATTGAGTAAAAAAAATCGTAAACTCCGAAAATGCCTCGTACCCTATTCCGATAACAAATACGGGTAGGGGTGTTACACAAATCACTTAAATGTTCACTTTTATTTATGCATCGCTTTACCTAAATCACAAGCAATACCAATTCTCAATTATCAACTATATGATACTCCAAATACCAATTCACAACAAGCATTTACCGCAAGCATTTATATAGCAATTACCAATCACACAACAAGGACCATTAGCACATATATATACATCACTAAATATGCCAAAATAAGCCAACTCACATAGCTATACACAAAATCAAATACTTAACATTTACAAGCTAATTCAAATGGTCAAATCCATCACTAACATATACCAAAATGACCATAATCCTATACATGTCATATACCGAATACATAGATTCAAAAGTACCAAAGTGATAGTTTGATAGTGTGATGAGGTCTCCGACGATTCTCAAATTCGAGCTAGTTTTTATTTCACTATAAAACACAGAAAAAAATAAACAATGTAAGCTATAAAGCTTAGTAAGTTTGTATTATAATAAACTCATCTTACCATACTAACACAATTCAATCAAGTTAACATATCATGGTATAATTTATAATGATACACAACCTATCACATTTTCACTTTCAAGGTTAAATATGAATTTCACAACTTTCATCGATTCAATGCTTGTACAGTTCATGTACATACCTATACCATCTCGTATAAATATCTTACTCATCCATATCTTTGTTATACCCATTGAACCATTTGGAATATTATTGGATACTCGGGAATCTCGCACCTTAAGTGCCAAAGCCAAAGCTAACTCAATCTTATATCACATATAATGCTCACTCTCGAGCTATCAACGGGTCTGCTCACACAAGCTGACGGTCATGATGAAGCTTCACGGTGCTGCTCACACAAGCTGACGAGAATCCACAACACATGCTAGATAACTCAGCCACCGGTAGGACGTACGGACAAGCACCCAAATCACATAACCCCTAATGACATGTCATTTGCATTCTAATCTATTCCTAAGGTTCAACCGGGATTTCACATTGCCGAATCTTCGTCAAACATTTTTGTACAATCATATTCATCAACAATTCATATATAAAGCATTTAAAACACAATTACAATAATTCTTATTAACATACGAACTTACCTCGAATGCAAAAACGTTGAAATGAGTCGATTAGTCCAACACTTTGTTTTCCCCCCGATCTAAATTCAAACTTCACTTTTCTTAACCTATATGTAATCAAATTTAGCTTATTTAATTATCAATATATTCGATTTAGCCCAAAATCGCATTATGGCAACTTTACACTTTTGCCCCTAATATTTCAATTTCTTTACAATTTATTCCTTAGCTCATAAAAATACAAATTCATTCAATTAAATCCCTACCCATGCTAGCTGAATTTCTCTTATTACCATAGCAGCCCATATTTTTCATTTATTTCAAAATTTAACCACAAAATTTCAACATTTCTCAATTTAATCCCTAAATGACAATTTTGTCAAAAATCACTTTACAAATGTTGTTTATCTAACAACAAGCATACATTTTCTATCATAAAACATCAAAATACACCTATATTCATCAATGGAAAAACCTTAAAACTTTAAAAAATTCAAATTAGTCCCTGGCTAGCTAGATTAAGCTACAACGATCTCAAAAACATAGAAATCATTAAAAACGGGACAAAAATCACTCACCAATTGCATACAAAAGCTTGGTCGAATGCAAAGGATGAAAATGGATTCTATTTTTCCTAGGTTCGGTTGAAGATGGAGAAGAAAAATATGATATGTGGTTTTATTTCATTTAATTTATCTTTATTAACTAAATTACAAAATTAACCTTAATGAACATTAAATATTTCACTAAATGCCAAGATATTATCATCTATTAACTCATTAATGCGTTAGTTACCACTTAAGGACCTCCATTTTAAGTTTCTATAGCTATTAGACACTTATAGCTAATAGAACTCAAGTTTTACACTTTACGCGATTTAGTCCTTTTTATTAAATTAAACACTCAAATGATAAATTTCTTAACAAAATTTCCATACAATCATACTTTCATGCTGTAGACATTAAAATAATAATAAAACAATTATTTTGACTTTGGATTTGTGGTCCCAAAACTACTGTTCCAATTTGACTAAAATCGGGTTGTTACATTATGGATGGATGAGTTCGGGGGAGAACTCTATTTTGCTATGTAACGGAGTTTGGGAAGACTATTTTTAATAAATCTACATTCTGATCTGCTTGAAAAATATTGCATCTGCATAAACATACATGCTCTGTTCTACTTTGTTATGTTCTGTTCTACTCCGCTCTGTTCATTTCTGCTCTGCTTTGTACCATTCAGTTTTTTTCTGATCTATTCTGTTTTGCTTTGTTCTGTTATACTACCTTTGATTAAATCTCTATGAGGCTCTAGATTTTTTCGTATTGGTTATACAACTGCTCTTAAGTTCTTTGTGTTACTATGATTTATGTAGTATGCTCTGCTTAATTGTATTAAGTCTGGTTATACACAATGATTGGTAACCCACCCTTTATCTTACCTTCAGATTTAGGATCGGACGGCGTACAAAAGCTCGGATTGTCTTGCACTGTAATAAATGTGATTTGATCTTTTGGGTTTGTAAATTGTCTTTGGATTTCCCTTTCTTTCTTTTTGATAATCTCATCCATATCAGTCAATTTCTAACACGAAACTATAAAACCACAAAAACTGACAAAAATAAATTTTTGGTTTTCAAAGTTAAAATTCTGAAAAGAAATCAGTTTTCAATGCGTTGGTGTAACTCGTCCAAGTTCGGCTTAAACTTCTAGACTGGGTTTGGGGTGTTACAGAAACTTAATCAAATCAAAGTCGATAATGCTTTTCTTCAGGGTTCGCTTGATGAACAAGTCTTTATGAGACAACTGTCGGGATTTGAAGACTCAGTTAATCCAAATCATGTTTGCAACTTATTTAAGGTTATCTATAGGCTCAAGCAAGCCCCTCAGCAATGGCATAAAGAAATCACCAAAGTTCTCTTACAAATGGGGTTTCAACGCTCTCTGTCAGATGGCTCGTTGTTCATCAAATACATCAATGGAAATTGCATATACTTGTTGGTTTATGTCAATGACATTGTTATAATAAGTTGACACATCCCTTATCAAAACTCTCATTTCCTCTTTGTCTACAAAATTTCTAATTAAATATCTTGGTAAGCTAAAGTTCTTTCTAAGTGTTCAAGTGATTCATACTCCTAATGGCTTATTATTATCTCAACCCAAACATGTTCATAATATTCTTTATTAGAAAAATATGCATGAGAGAAAAGGTGTTCAAACTCCCATGAGTTCTTTAGAAGTTTTGGTCTCAAATGATGGAATTAGTTCCATTGATTCTACAGAGTTCAAAAGGTGCTTGGCAAACTACAATATTTGACATTCACAAGGTCATATATTTGTCACTTTGTCAATAAATTAACACAATCTATGCACAATCCATCTGAATTAAACTGGAGAGCAGTCAAACGACTATTGTGTTACTTGCAACAAACAAAAAATCTTGGTCTTTGAATATCTGATTGTTGTGACTCTAATCTTTACATGTATAGTGATGCTAACTGGGTCGGTGACCATAATGATTGTGGAACCACATTAGACTATATTCTATTTTATGGTTGGGTAAACTACACCCATGGTCACTTTTGTTTACTTTAGGTTACATTGTAGTCACTTATGTTTGAAATGTTACATTTTAGTCACTTACGTTATCGTGTTGTAACATTTTAGTTACTAAGCCGTTAATTGCTGTTAACGGTGTAATGGTAAGCTGACGTGACACATTAAATCATCATTTCAAACAAAAATTTTAGGTTAAATTATACAATTGGTCCCCATATTTTTTTCGTTTTGAGCAATTTAATTTTTTGTTTTATGATTTTTTAAATTTCTTTTCTTTTCTATTCTTTTCTGCTTCTCTCTCTGTTTTCCTACCTTTTCCATTTCTTTTAACGTATCAGGAAGTTGAATTAGTAATGAAGAAAGAAGCAGGAAGATGGAAGTCTTCATTGCCTATAGCCAAAACCCATAAACACATACCATATGCTAACTATCAAAACCCTCCACCACCACCCATCATCTTCATTTCATCCACTAACACCTTCACCACTACCATGACCTTATTCATGACAAACCTAATAATATCATCTCCTCACCAAATAAACCCACGTTCAAATCAATCAAGAATCTAAGTAAACAACAATTAATAAGCCCTAAAAAATCACAAAGAGCCAAATATTAGACTTGCAACAAAGAAAAAGAGTGTAAAAAAGAGATAGAAATGGAGAAAAATAGAGGGGTTAGATCGAGGTCAAGGGGTTCGAGGTACTCCGACATCTTTCTTGTCGATCCTAATAGTTAGGAAGGAGGTATTAATGAGGAGGAGCATATATCAGAAAATCGAGTCGATCTAATGGCCAATGATGGAGACAGGGGTGTAGCTGGCCCCGACCCCCCTAAAATGGAAAATTTCTATTTAGGCCCTTTAAAATTTTTAAAATTTTAAATTAGTAAAGGAAAATTGCACTTTTCCCCCCTAAAAATGATAAAATTTTGATTTAATCCTTAAAAATTATAAGTATATAAACTATTAAAATGGTGAAATTGTATTTTTGCTAACGTAAAAATTACAGTTTAATTTAGGTCCCTCCTAAAAAAAATTTCTGCCTTCGCCCTTGGATGGAGATTCAATCTTGGGTTGTCCAAAAGTTGGGGATTTTTTGAGATGTTTTTGAAATGAGGTCATGGTAGTGGCAAAAGTGTTAGTGGATGAAATGAAGATGATGGGTGATAGTAGAGGATTTTGATAGTTAGCATATGGTATGTGTTTATGGGTTTTGGTTATAAGCAATGATGGCTTTCGACTTCCTGCTTCTTTCTTCATTGCCAATTCGACTTCCTAATACGTTAAAATAAATGAAGAAGGTAGGAAAACATATAGAGAAGCAGAAAAGAATGGAAAATAAAAAAATTAAATTAAATTGCTCAAAATGAAAAAAATATGGGGACCAATTGTATAATTTAACCTAAATTTTTTATTTGAAATGATGATTTAACGTGCCATGTCAGCTTACGATTACACCGTTAACGACAATTAATGACTCAGTGACTAAAATGTTACAACACGATAACGTAAGTGAATAAAACGTAACATTTCAAATATAAGTGACTAAAATGTAATCTAAAGTAAACAAAAGTGACCATAAATGTAGTTTACTCTTTTATGATTTCACCCCAATTAATTGGACATAAAAAAAAAGTTATAATTGCACGACCTTCAAGCAAAGTTGAATATCGTGCTCTTGTGACTATTTCTGAAGCTCTTTGGTTCAAACATCTTTTCAAATAGCTTTAGATACCTTTTGAATCACCTATAATATCCTATGGCAATTTGAGTGCCACCCTACTTTGTCGATATCCTGTGTTGCATATTAAGATGAAGCATTTAGAAGTTGATGTTTACTTTTTTAACTGCTATGTTGACCATAAACAACTTGATGTTCATCATATCCATGCCACTGATCAAGTTGTCGATATACCCACCAAAGCTCCTAAAACAGCCTTTCACCGTATCTATTAACTCAGTCTTCTAATTATTGGATAAATTTTATTTTGAATTAGTCTTTAAGCTTTATTTTGAATTTGCTTTATATTTTTTAGAATTCTTTTGTTGGGATTCTTTAGATTTTATTAGTTGACATTTATTAGTTTTTATTGTGTATAAATATTGAAGCTAACCGATCAATAAAGTTATAACCAATTATTCATCATATTCAGAACTGATGTTATTTTGGACCATTTCAACTATTTTTTAACAAGAAAGTACTATATTTTAAAGGAATTCATTTAAGTCCCATTAAAGGGACTATGTTTGCGTTTACGTTTCTGTACATAAAAGCGGATGATGACATTACATATTTCCAATACCATGCAGAGGGAGAAAGCAGAACCAAAATCAAAATTAAGAATTAAAGTAAAAATAAAATCCCTCTCTTTGTCTTATATTTTTTCCTCTTTTCGTTTATCTTGACTTTTATGGAGCCGGAACTTACGATTGATTTCTATCATGCCTCTTTTCACCGATGGAATTACGTGCCTTCCTCGATCACACGTGTTTTTGGTGACATTCATTTTTATTTGCCTATGTTCCTCGTCAATTTGATCTGTTTCTCGTTTGCTATTTCTTGGAGCAGTGGTATTATGGTTACGCCTTTTTTCAGCTGTTTTATTAGCCTTTGAAATGAATCCCTCTTTTGAGAAAATTCAAATCTATTTAAGATTCGAAGTTGACATTATGTTTAAATATTATTATCTGAATTTGAATTAATTAAATAATTAAAATTTAAACTTGCTAAATATATACATTTAAAATTAGTAAATATAAAAGTATTTTTTAAATACCAATCAAACAGATAATAGTTTTAAAATCAAAATAAATCCTTTATTTATAAAATTGATTTTAATACTAAATTTCAAAAAGTTAAAATTCAACCGCAAAAGATAAATAAAATATATATCCCTAATTATCTCATCAACCCGATAACGTAATATAAGTGATTAAAACGTAATATTTCAAATATAAATGATTAAAATATAACTATTTTAATAGTTTACCCAATCAACTGAAACAGATATTCCCAAACACAAACAAAATAATATGAAAATCCTAATTTTGTGAGTAAGGATTCGGGATCCTAGAGAAGACATCATTATTCGCTAAGCTTGGAATGCATACATACCATTGGAGATAATTTGGCAGGCATTCAATGATAACTTAAGTTGAATCATAAAATCCAATTTATCCCACATTATGATATTTTTTCTGTTTACTTCCTCGGCTGCAAAAGGGTGTGTCACGACACAACCCAAACCAATTTTTGCTCATGAACAAATCATGAATATTATATTAACTAGAAAATAAAATCCAGAGAATGCTCACAAATAAAATCAAAAGTTCCAAAACAGATCAAAATAGGCCAACATTTTAAAAAAGATAAATTAAAACTGCTAACGAACCCAGGTACATTATGTTTGCTATTCAACAGAAAGCTGTCGCCGCTTGTAACGAACCATCACCTTCCCTTTCACGCCAACCACCATAGCATTCCAGTCAATCTCAGGGAAAGGTGACACAAGCTCAAACTCGAAGTTCCTCAACAAATGGCTCCATATAGCCTTTATCTGAAGGTAAGCAAACGGTTCACCAAGGCAACCATGCCTGCCGCCTCCAAAGGAAATATACGAGAAAGCCCCTCCTGCCTTGTCTTCTTCCCTCCCAACACTGAATCTATCAGGATCATATGTGTCTGGATCCTTGTAAATATAAGGAAGCCTGTTTGCAAATGCTGGTGATGTTGCAACTATGTGACCCTTCGGGATGTCATACTCTTTCCCGTCTCGTGTTTTTACACTAAAATCACTGTGTGAGCTGCGCAGAAGCATAATCAGTGGAGGGTGAAGTCTCAGGGCTTCCTTAATGCACCGGTACAAGGTGTCCATCTCAGATAAAACATCATGATCAACATTGCTTCCATGCTTTCGCATTAGTTTTTTCTGCTCCTCCACCACTGCTGATAGGAACTCCTTATGACGAAGGAGATAGGCACCTGTCCAAGTTGAGGTAATGGAACTGGTATGCTGCCCGGCAAAGAGCGCAGCAATGAGCAAGCCAGTTATTTCAGTCTCTGTAGTTGGACGACCATCTTTGTACTTAGAGTCAATGAAGTATTGCAACATATCATTCTCGTACTTGCCAGCATTTTTACGAGAGGAAATGATATTTGCAAAGATTTCTGCAAGCTTCTTTCGAGCTTGATCACGACGGCGATGAGCAGGGATGGGCAGGTAAGGGAAGATAACACTGATAGGGAGCATGCCGTTATCAAGATCATGAAAGAGTGCAGACACATCATCGAAAAGCTTATCACGTACTTCTCGACCCAAAAGACACCTGCTAGCCGTCAAGATAATCAGATGCTCCAACTCATATTTGAGGTCCACCTCACCACTATCCCCCCATTTAGAGAAGTAGTCCTGCGCAATTCCATAATGAAGTTACACCATTGAACATATGTAACATGGAACCATTTATTCGGTAACAGAACATATCTCTTCAAATGTAGCAAGTGTTTATTATGCTTTATTCCTTTTTGTTCATAGGAGTAAACCAAGGAGTAGAATTTAAGCATGTTATGCACAACAAATCATCAAGTAATAACGACCCTTCACACTCATCAAGGAAAAAGTAGGAAACATAGATTTTATGCACGAACCACAAGAACACGAAATATGACATTGATTTTAAAGAAAGCAATATCAATGTTCAAAATATCTTTATAAGCATGTGCAGCTTGTATTTCACATAATCCACATTCCACAATGAAACAAGCAAACCAATTTTAATTAACTGGATTCGTTTATCACCCACCAAACTACAATTTACTCGAAAACATAAATGCAAACTCCATGTCAGGTAAAACTTCATTTTCCCTAGTCAGATACCATGGAATTGTTGTCGCTTCTTTATGAGGGGTCAGATACGGGATCATCCAATAATGCACAATATATAAACAAGCACAACATGTACCAAATTCATAGCAGACTACTCACCTCAGCTTCAGTAACCATCTGATCTACATAACCTTTAAGTTTATTAACTCGAAGGGCCTCCGTAAAGAACCGGAACTGCTCTTGCCTTATTGAGTAATCCACATCAAACACCACACCAGGGCCGAAAGTCGGCACATTGAACTGATAAACTTCCTGTTGGCTGAGGTCTGATTCTGAAGCCTTAAAGAAGTGTGCTGAAACCTCAGGTCCGATCAAGAAAGTTATCTTCTTGTTAAACATGTTCAACGTGAAAACACTGCCGAGCTTTGGGTACTCCTCCCAGATCATCACGATGGGCCCTTTCATGAATCGAAGGAGCCCACCAATTACCGGCCAGCTTTTGATTACTGGCGGCACCCGCCTCTTAGATCTGGGCATTATGAGGAACGATATGAGTTTGGCCACTACAAGAGTGGCTACTATGAGAATACCCATGTTCAAAAACTTGTCGTCTGCTTCCATGGTGCCTCGGATTTGATAATTTCCTATCAGTACTCAGCTGAAAATCAAATAAAAGTAATAATTATAAAACTTAAATATAAAAATTAAGCTAAGGAGAAGAATCTTTAATCAATACTGTTAGTCAAAAGTTTGACTAACTTGAGTCAGTAAAAAAGAAAAGCAAAAGCCCAAATCGTTGTAGCAATCTTTCGTTATATAAAATTATTTTTTGCAGGAAAATCAACAAGAATTTGACGGAGAATCCAATGAAAGTTAACCAAAATGAAAGAAAATAAACCTTACAAATAATGTAGGAACCCAAGAAATTAAAGATAAAAAACGAAGAGATTAAAGCTAAAAAATGAAGAATAAGTACCTAAACCTAATTTGAGATTCAGAATGCAGGAGATCGGCAAAGAAAAAGGAACAGAAAGAGAGAGAGTCACGTAGATTAAAGAGAAAAGTAACAAACTGGGAGAATCATTTTTTTTTCTCTGAATTTCTCAGCACCGAGAAAAAAGATTAGACAAAGTTGGTTTTAGTGAGGGATTAGTGGAAGTAAGGAGTGTTTATATAATCGAACCGAGCCGTGATTTGTCCGGAGCCGGTTTGGGAGGCCGAGTTGCATGGGCGCTCGTTGATTCTGTTAAAACCTGTGGGTCACCAAAGCCAAAGGGGCAGTTTTGACGTTGACGTGGGGTCTTATAATTGGATGAGGGGACTTTGGTTGCAAAATTTATAATCCTTGCTGTTTTGTTTGGTTGCATACGATAACACGTGAGAAGTCGGGAGGAAAGAAATTTGATACATTATTAAGGGCAAAGGAATAAATTTAGGGTGAGTGGGAGGTGTCAGACCCAAATTAGAAAACTCAAGATCCCAATATCAAATCAACCAACTTGATTCATCCCAATTAATTAACTCCAAATTCATCCTAACAATCAAGATTTTAGTTTCCGGAAGACAGACATCTCTCGTTTCTGTATCAATTAAATCGAAAATTAATTAATATATCTATTTAGATTTAGAAATTGAACCAAATTTTGTGTAAACTTCTCATAACATTGATCTTATATATATATTTTTTTTTGGTGAAAAACAAAAATTGACAGCTTAGAAACTCCTAATATACATTAAAAACTTTTTCATGAAGAAAAGCCGCTACCACTATATCAGGTGGTACTTCATAAGTCCGAAGAGAAGTTTGCCATAAAAGTCTAATCTTCGCCATTTGATCAGCAGCTAAGTTGCACTCCCTAGGAACATGTTTAATGACCCATTGGTCTTCAGTGTGCAAAAGTCTTTTAATTCTTCTAATAAGTGTATTTCCAGAATCGATCATATCTTCTGTGGACAGAGCCCTAACCACTTTAAGATTATCAGACTGGATCTTGATCCTTTTGTAGCCATTATTCTTTAGGATAAACATTCCATAAAAAATGCTCCAAAGTTCTGCTTCCAGTGGTGAACATCTACCCAGATAATGCGTGTATCCTAAAATCCAATTTCCATCACGGTCCCACACCATGCCACCCGCTGAGGCATCTCCGGAGATTCTAGCCACTGCTCCATCGGAAGAAAGGTGAACCCAATTGTCAGAGCAATGCTGTTGATTCCTGGAAAGTGCTCCGACGTCCTTGGTCTTGATGATAATGGACTAAAAATTTTGAGCCCAACTGATTGATGATTTGACGAGCTAGAAGGACGACCAATCAATGTTTTAGAAAATGAGAAGATTCATGTTCTTCCAGATTCTCCACGCTATGATCCCAAAAAGTCGAATTAAATAAACAATCGAATTGATACATAATGATATAACTGATTCGGTTATCAATTTAATTTTTAAAACCATGTTTTGCAACTCCTAGGTAGTCTTTTATTTCCTTATTGGTGCTCAACTTCCTCCTTTCATCAGTCTTTGAGCTTTTGTTTTTTAAAGTAGCTTAATTGCTTAATGGCCCAGCATTTAAATTTCGCCTGCATCGTCTCTCATTCTCCTTGTCTTGCTCCTTTATCGATTTAGTCCACCATTCCCTAATGTTGTCACACGCTAGCCCCTTTTCAGCTTTCATCTGACACCCGGAGTCCAAACACATCGCCACTCCGTCTTGTCGCTTTTAGTCTCAGTCACCAGATTGCTTGGATCTCTGATCGGAGATCTCTAGCTGTTGCATTTAAGCCTTAACCTTAAAAGTTTTGATTGTTATCATGGTTGTTGACTCCATATCAATGATGTTATAAACCAATAGACTGATCCAGAGAGTAACTAAAAACCATTTGGACTGTTTTTGGGAAATTTGGGTTAGTATTGCCTGGACCAAGCTGAAAAATAAAAAGCCCAACCAACTCAAAACCCTAAAGCCCAAAACATTTGTAATTTTCAGCCCAAAAGGAAAAAAAAGTAATTAAAAGAGAAAAGGGAAAAAAACACTACCCTAGTCCCTAGGCACCCATGCTACTCACCGGTGAATCCCTCCTAGTCTCCCTTATTTTGACGTTACGTATTTGATTAAAAATTAACAACGTGATCAATAATCATAAAATTAAATCACATAATGAAATGTTAAAGTGGTTAATAATAATATATACAGAACTACTCAAAAAGGGGAATGGATTTTACAAATATGCTCTCAACTTCACAAATCTCCAGTACGATGGGGAGGGAGACTCCCACCACGACGGTGATCGTAACACCAAAAAAGTGAGGTTTAAAGAGTCTGTCGCTGATGAAGATACTTCTATGGCAGTAGATCCCGAACCTCAACAGACCATTTCGTGGAAAGATAAACTTTTGGAGAGACATGATGATATCTTTGATTCTGTTCATGCTGTGTCGTCTACAGGGAATGATAATGAGTTCGAGTTACTCAAAGGAAACGTTAATACGTCTATCATTGATGGGATCCTCACTATTGAATTTTCGGATCGGATCAAAGAAATCCTATTCAAAGAAATGGAACTAACTGTTATTGTCAAACTTCTAGGGCGAAACATTGGATACAATGCCCTCTATAATCGTATTCTTTTCCTTTAGAAACCTGTTAATTCCATTCGGTTAATGGATATCGCTAACAAATATTTTTTGGTGAAATTTCAGGATACAGGTGATTATAACAAGGCACTGTCACAGGGTCCATGGACAGTTTATGGCCAGTATCTGACCATGCAACCTTGGTCTAAGCATTTTAACCCAATGCAACCTTACCCAAGTGTGGTGCTGTCATGGATTCGATTGGCAAACCTCTCGGGATATTTGTATAAACGGAAGATCATAGAGGCAATCGGAGGTCTCATTGGAAAAGTCGTCAAACTGGATGTTCAGACTGACAATCAAACTAGGGGCCGATTTGCCAGATTAGTCGTCTATATTAATCTGGATAGGCCACTAATTTCACAAGTTTATGTTGACAGGGTTACTCAACGAGTCGAATATAAAGCCCTTCTGACAATGTGTTTTGTGTGTGGCAAGTACGGTCATGTAAAAGAAATGTGTACCTCGGTTAGGTGGGACCAAAACACCACGAGCTTGGCTAATATGATAGAGAACTCTTGGGGTGAACCGACGGTTGGGGTGAGATCTCTTCCGGCGGAGAATTTGATCGGGGAAAGATCTGTTTCAGACAGCAAAGTAAAGGGCTTAGAGTTTGGGCCGTGGATATTGGTGGAGAAGAGGTCTTCACAGCGAGGGAAGTGTGAATCCAAAACAGAAAGTTCGGTGAATCATGAAAATATTACTACGGGCTCTAGGTTTTCGGCACTGTTAGAAGAGAAAGATTTTGAGGGTGGATTCGGAGCAGTCAGCTGGGGAGTTTTCAGAAAGAGGTTTGGGTGATAAAATGGCTGATAAATCAAGAAATAGGATTTTTAGGGATTTTTCCAAGGCTGATAATTCGAGTGTGGAGCCAGGTCAAAGTTTGGCTAAGGATTTGGGCCTTTTTAAAGGGTTTGTTTTGAATGAAGCTTCGGGCACAAATAGAAGGGAGTTTTTGGGCCAAAAATCTAAAATTTATTTGGATAAAAGCCTAGGGAAAAAGCCTATGGGGCCGAATGGAGTAATGGATAATAATGGGGGGATTATTGGTAATTTGCTTCAATTTTAATTCTAATTTAAATTTTTCTGTTTATGCGGGCCAAAAGAAAACGGGTGCTCCAAATCTTCTGTCTTTGGATGGCGCATCTAATCAAGGCAGTTTAGATTCAAAAATTCAAGATAATAATGAAGTTGAAGTTTTGGAAAAAATAAAATCTCATTATAATCCTATTTTCGATGAATCTGAGGGTTTTATTACACTCTGTTGGTAGTTTTAATAAAAATATTTATTCATCCAAACAGGATAATTCGGTCCCGAGGCCTGTGGAAATCTTGGATTCAAATATGGATTCGAATTCAAATGGTTCCAAAGATCGAAGAGGCGAGGGTAAAGACAGGGGGAATCGAAGTACTAGGAGAACTTATATTGCTCTACGAGGTCGAAGAAATCATTTTAAATCTTCTAGAAGATCGCATGTTCCTTTAGCTGAGTCCATGGAGTCTATGGCGGAACTCTTATCACCTCAAATTTTCAATGAGTTACAGAATGCTGAGGTTGTTGGTGCAGGGGCCAAGACAGATAACAATACCGGCCTTGAAAGCTAGGTATGTACTCTAACTTATTTATATTTTTACTAATGAGTATTTCTATCTTTTCGTGGAACTGTCAGGACTATGCAAATGTTAAATTCCCAAGAATCTTCCGAGAATATAATATGGAGTACAAACCGGACATTGTTAGTTTACTTCAACCGAGAGTTTGTGGAACCAAGGCTGATAGTATTATTGCTAAGTTGGGTTTTCAGTATTCTCATCGCGTAGAAGCAATTGGATACTCAAGGGGAATTTGGATAGGATTGAGGGATTTTGTCCTTCTTGAAGTGGTTCATAGCCACCCGCAATTTATTTTGTCTTGGGTTTGGCCTTTATATTTGTCACATCCTATTTTTATAGCTTTTGTCTACAGCAACCCTAATAGAAAAAGGCGTCAATTTCTTTGGAGTGAGTTGAGAAAATCCATTCCACTTGGTCAGAGCCCTTGGATTGCCATTGGGGATTTCAACGCAATTCATTCCTTTTTTGAGAAATCTGGGGGCCTTTCTAAGGGTAAGAGGTGCCCACATTTTGGTGATTTTGTTGATTCTGCTGATCTTTATGACTTAGGCTTTAAGGGGCCTCCTTTCACTTGACATAGGGGAGTTTTGTTTGAAAGACTTGACCATGCTCTGGCTAATGAAGCCTGGCTTCGCAATTTTCCTAATTGTATGGTTACACATCTTCCTAAGATTAAGTCTGACCATCGACCCCTTCTCGTTTCCCTGAGTCCATGTACCTTACTTCCCAAAGGAAGGCCTTTTAGATTTTTGGCTAGTTGGACAGAACATCCGAATTTTGATGGTTTCCTTAAAAAAAAAATTGGATTACTCTGGTAATATGTCTGAATCTCTTGGAAAGCTCACTCTTGACCTTAAGGATTGGAATAAACATGTTTATGGTAACATTACCGCTCGAAAGAGAGATCTTTTCAAAAGAATTGCTAATGTTCAGAAGTTAAGGGATTTCTCTGGTTCTCTTCATTTAAATCAAGTGGATTTGGCTCTTCAGCAAGAACTCGAGAGTGTTCTGCACCATGAAGAACTTCTTTAGTAGCAAAAAGCGAGATGCGATTGGTTGAAATTTGTTGACTGGAATACTAAGTTTTTTCATACCCGTACGCTGCTAAGAAGGAAAAATAATTGTATTGCTGCTATTCACAACTCCGAGGGTAATTGGATTTACGATCCTCAAGGTATCAAAAATAAGGCCAACAAGTTTTTTTCAAAAATTGTATAGAGAAAGTCCTGCTCCCCTGGGGAGTTTGCCTCAAAGCGGTTTTTTTGCCTCAAAGCGGTTTTTCCCAGCTTGATCCAGTTGATATTAGTTTTTTGGAAAGGCCGGTGACGAATGAGGAGATCAAGGGGGCTATGTTTGAAATAGCACCTTTGAAAGCCCCAGGCAGTGATGGCTATCACGGGTTTTTCTGCCAGAAGCAGTGGGATACTATAGGGGGAGCAGTTTGTGACTGGGTTCGGAAGATTTTTTTATGGAAACCCCATTAATCCTGATTTGAAAAATACTTTTGATTGTTCTTATTCCGAAGATTCAGAATCTAGATAATTTTGGCCATTTCAGGCCTATTAGCCTATATTTTGTCCTTTACAAGTTAACAATGAAGGTTATTGCGAATCGGTTTAAACATATCTTTCCAAAAATTATTGCACAGGAGCAAGCTGGGTTTATTACAGGAAGGAACATCAATGAAAATATTATTCTAGCTCAAGAAGTGATCCATACCATGAGGAGTCAGAAGAAACAAAAATGGATGGCAATTAAAATTGACTTGGAGAAGGCTTATGACAGAGTTAGTTGGGAATTCATTGAAGCTTCTCTTCAAACGGCAAGTATCCCTGATTATCTTAACAATGTTATTATGTCATCTATCTCTAATTCTACTTTGCAGGTTATTTGGAATGGGGTTCTGCTTTCTAAATTCAGACCCGTTAGAGGAATCCGGCAAGGATGTCCTCTTTCTCCATACCTTTTTGTGCTCTGTATGGAGTGGCTTGGTCACTTAATTCTGTCTGATATTTCGAAAGGCAAATGGAGCCCTATTCGACTATCTAGGAATGGGCATGCTATCTCGCATTTATTTTTTGCTGATGATTTGGTTATATTCAGTAAAGCTGATTCAAGGTATAGTGAACTTCTAAATACCATTTTGGATGATTTTTGTGCGTTTTCTGGGCATAAAATTAATGCGAAGAAGACCAACATCTTCTTTTCTAGAGGAGCGGATGAAATTGTGGTGAGCACGATTAGTGATTTGTTTGGATTTCAACGGGTTTATAATCTTGGCCATTATCTTGGAGTTCCTTTGTTTCACCAAAAGGTTACTAGTAGTACTCTTCAGTTTGTGGTGGAGAAAGTACGTAGTAAGCTTTAAAGCTGGGAAGCCAAAAAGCTCTCGTTAGCTAGGCATGTCACCTTGGCGCAAACAGTACTCTTATCTATACCTAGTTACTTCATGCAAACCATGATGATACCTAGGAAAATTCGGGATGAAATTGAAAGTCTGGTTAAACAGTTCATATGGGGGTCTTCGGAAAGGAAAAAAGATGTCTCTGGTTGGTTGGGAGACCATTTGTCAACCAAAAATGTGTAAAGGCTTAAGGCTGAGAAAGCTTCATGATCAGAATATTTCTTTTTTAATGAAGATGGGGTTCAAATTGGTGTCAGACAAAAAAGCTTTTTGGGATCGTGTGTTAAGGTCGAAGTATCAAATAAAAGACGAGATACCAGATTGCATTGATAGGAATAGATGCTATTTTCTTTGGAAATATCTTTCCAAAATTTGATCTTTATTTCGAGAGAACTTATACTGGTCCATTGGAGACAGCCACAAAATTCGATGCTGAAAGGATATTTGGATTCCTGATATCGGACCTCTTTGTTGTTACATTTCCCCTAGTAGCAACCTGAATCCTGATTATCGTTTGCACGAGATGGTTTCAGAGGATGGTTCGTGGAACATTGATTTTTTTCGGGTTTGGTAACGGATGATGTGATTCAGGCTATCAAGGGTATACCTCTCCCTCACCTTTTTGAATGCCCTGATAGAATTTCTTGGAGCCACACTTCGTCTGGTACTTTTTCTGTTAAATCTGCTTATAAGGTCCTTAAAGAAGGAGATTGGAATTCGAGAGATGAAAAATGGAAGATTATTTGAAAGTGTCCTTTGTAACACCCCTAACCCGTATCCGTCGCCAGACTAGGGTTATGAGATATTACCGATCAAATCAAAACCTTTAATCTTCATAGTTCATACAACATTAAATCATAATCAATCAACGTCACTAAGTCCCTTAATAAAGTTTACGTGACCTTAAACATGCATTAAGAAAGGGTCGGGATTATATCGAGCTCATACAAAATTTTTCCAAAAATTTAACATTTTCAAAGCTACAGTGGTCACACGCCTGTGTGCGTAGACCGTGTGCCTCACATGGCCTCAGACACACCCATGTGTCCAAGCTGTGGCAAAACAAGGCATACCTACTGACTTTTCCACACGGCCGAAGACACGCTCGTGTGCTTAACCCGTGGTCGACACTGACTTATTTCACACGGCCTGTCACACGCCCTTGTGTCTGGCCCGTGTGCGAGTCTGACTTGTTTCGAAATACAAACTTAAGGGACACGATCGAGACACACACCCTTGTGCTCAACCGTGTAGGCAATTATAGGTCATTTGCAGGGCCAAATTTGCCACCCAACTTTGAGTCAAACCTACAAGCATCTAAACATACTAAATTCATAACCCAAATGCATTCAAAACAAACCAAAATATGCAAATTTTAACCTTCAACTATATCATTTATTTTCACACTCAATTCTAACTCAAACATACCAATCCCAAAATATCAAATTCACATCAAAATTATATAATTCATACATCACTCAATCCTTACCAATTCATAGCATGAAACTTACTACCTCCATATCATCAAAACATATAATAAAAGTCATTCACACAAAGTCACATAAACACATGATAACCATCATTCTCACATATCTAAGACATAAACTAAGATCATTCATCTATCAAGCCATATCACATGGCAAGATCTATACATCTCAAAACATACCATAATCACTAGCCTATACATGCCATATACCAAATTTACAACTTCCAAAAGTACCAAAATAGATAGCCGATAGTGTGGTTGAGTCGCTGACGATCCCCAGATCCGAGCTAGCTTTAATGACACTGTAAAACAGATAAACACTTCACACAATAAGCTTAAAAGCTTAGTAAGTTCGTCATATAACACATTTAACTCAACAAATCAATTTCAATATATAAAATAGACTATCACATGGTTCAATTCATAATGACATACAATCTCATACATAGTCATTACTCACATAATCATCCATTTATCCATGCACTGTATCATCAACCACATAGGCTCCGTACATACTTGTGCTAACACTTAATTAACGATCACTTTTGCTACTCAATGCTCAATACCACAATTCGTTCAACCTTCATTAATCATTCAATTTACTTGCACACTCGGTGCCAATTTCTTAGCCAAAGCTTTAATATCATCGCACACTTAGCGCCTTTACATTAAACCGAATTTGACTCGGTATCTCACACACAGTACCAATCAATATAGTCGATACTTTATTTATTTCGCACACATAATTTTGTTCACAGCCGTATCAATTCTATTTACGCACACTTAGTGCCACATCTCTCAAATCCACATATAATATTACTAATTCATCAACCACATATTCATTCATTACATAACACATGAACATGATTTAAACAATTCGTATTATACACGAACTTACCTTGGACATAGAAATAACGAAACAAGTCGATCGATCGAGCACTTTGTCTTTGCCTCGATCTCGATCCAAATCTCTCTTTTCTTGATGTATATAATATTAAACTCAACCCATTCAATCTCCCAATCATTCAATTTAACCCAAACACACATATTTAGGGCATTTTACAAAATAAACCTCATATTTTCACATTTTAACATTTAAGTCCCTATTTCATAAAATCATCAAATACACATAATTTCACTATAAATTTCATAAAATCATCAAATACACATAATTTCACTATACTCTTACTTAGTCGAATTTTCCCTAGCTCATACAAGCCCACATATTTCATTTATTTCACATTTTAGTCCTTCAATTTCTCATTTTCACCATTTAGCCCATAATACTCAAATTCATCAAAAATTCAAAGACAAAATATGTTAATCTATCACATATCTTTCATGTTTCATCATCAACTATCACAAAACTCAAGCATTCATCAATGGAATCTTACAAAATCACCAACAAATTCAAAAATTAAGACATGGGCTAGTTAGAACACGAAACAATGATCTTAGAAACATAAAAATCATCAAAAACCGAGCTCAAATCATACCTTGATTAAGAACAACAATGGCCGAATGTGAGAAAGCTTCTAACCCTTATTTCTTTTCTCTATTTTCGGTGATAAGATAATGAGAAATGGTCATCTAATTGTTTATTTTATTTAATATTAACTTAATAACTCAATTAACATTTTAACCTTTGATTAAAACATTAAAATTCCATTAATATAAGCCCATTTTTGTCCATCCCCACTATCAAGGGTCTAATTATAACATAAGGACTTCTTATTTAATAAGTCTTGACAATTAAACACTTAAACAACTAGCACACAGCTTTTGCATTTTATGCGATTAAGTCCTTTTTCACAATTCAGCATACAAACGATAAAATTTTCACATAGAATTTTCACACATGCTTAATCACATACTGTAAACACTAAAAATATTATTAAAATATTTTTTTGACCTCGGAATTGTTGTCCAGAAACCACTATTTTGACTAGAGTCTAAACCGAGCTATTACAACTCTCCCTCCTTAGGGATTTTCGTCCCCGAAAATCTTACCAGTGAATAGATTCGGATATTGTTCTCTCATAACATCTTCAGGCTTACAACTCTTCCCTCCTTAGGGATTTTCATCCCCAAAAATCTTACCAGTGAATAGATTCGAATATTGTTCTCTCATAACATCTTCAGGCTCCCACGTAGCCTCTTCAACTTCGTGTTTGTGCCACAATACTTTCACTAAAGAGATTTTCTTATTTCTCAACTCTCTGATCTCACATGCCAAAATACGAATCGGTTCTTCATTATACGATAGATTAGACTGAATCTCAACTTCAGTAGGAGCAATCACATGCGATGGATTAGATTTGTATCGTCGAAGCATTGATACGTGAAATACATTATGAATCTTCTCTAGCTCAGGTGGCAACAACAATCTATAAGCAACTGGCCCAATACGTTCAATAATCTCATACGGCCCGACGAACCTCAGACTTAATTTGCCTTTTCTGCCGAAACAAAGTATTTTCTTCCACGGAGACACTTTCAAAAATACTTTATCACCTATCTGAAATTCAATATCTTTTCGTTTCAAATCTGCATAAGACTTCTGACAATCCGATGCTGCTTTCAAACTGTCACGAATCACTTTCACTTTTTGTTCAGTCCCTTTTATCAGATCAACCCCGTGAATCTTATTCTCACTAAGTTCAGTCCAATAAAAAGGAGTTCTACATTTACGACTGTAAAGAGCTTCATACGGTGCCATTTTAATGCTTGATTGAGAACTATTATTATACGCGAATTCAATTAACTGCGGATGCTTTTCCCACGTACTTTCAAACTCAAGAATACAATATCTCAACCTATCCTCAAGAATCTGAATGATTCGCTCAGATTGACCATCCATTTGCAGATGAAATGCAGTACTGAAATGTAGCTTTGTACCTAGAGCTTCTTGTAGTTTCTTCCAAAACAGTAAAGTAAACCTCGGATCTCTGTCAGACACAATAGATAATGGTACCCCGTGTAATCTCATAATCTTAGAAATATACAATTCGACTAACTTATCAAATGAATAATCTGTTCTCACCGGAATAAAATGAGCTGATTTCGTCAATCTGTCAACTACCACCCAAATTGCATATTTATTTTTTAGAGATAAAGGCAACCCTGACACAAAATCCATTGTGATTCTCTCAATTTCCTCTCGAGAACCATGATTGGTTATAACAAATCGGATGGAACCTGATGTTTAGCTTTAACTTGCTGACAAACTAAACATCTCAAAACAAAATCTGAGATATCTCGTTCCATACCATGCCACCAATAAAATTGTTTCAAATCATTGTACATTTTCGTGTTTCCTGGATGAAAAAACAAACGACTATTATGAGCATCATTCAAAATCAACTGAATCAACTCTGAATTTCTCGGAAGACAAATCCGATCTCGAAATCTCAAACAACCATTACTATCAATTCAAAATTCTGAATCAAAATTCAAACCACACTGAGCCATTTTTCCATCATCTCATCATCACTTTTCTGGGCATTACAAATTTGACGTATAAACATTGGCTTCACTTTCAATTCATCCAAAACCGAACCATCATCACACAGATCTATTTGAGTATTCATTACTCGCAAAGCAAATAAAGACTTTCAACTTAAAGCGTCAGTAACAACATTAGATTTTCCCTAATGATAATCAATTACTAATTCATAGTCTTTTAGTAATTCTAACCATCTTCGCTGTCTCAAATTCAATTCTTTCTGAGTCATCAAATATTTCAAGCTCTTGTGATCAGTATAAATATGACACTTCTCACCAAACAAGTAGTGACGCCAAATCTTCAATGCAAATACAATAGCTGCTAATTTAAGATCATTAGTCAGATAGTTCTTTTCATGTGGTTTTAACTGTCTCGAAGCATAGGCTATAACTTTGGCTTCTTGCAGGAACACACAGCCTAAACCATTCAACAATGCATCACTGTATGAATTCTTTACCCTATTCAAGTTGAACTAACACTGGTGCTTTTGTCAATAATGCTTTCAACTATTCAAAACTCTGCTGACACCTTTCTGACCACTCAAATTTAACATCTTTCTGTAGCAATTTCGTCAATAGAGTTGCAATTATCGAGAAGCCTTTCACAAACCGTCTATAATATCCCTCTAGTCCAAGAAAACTACGGACTTCAGACATATTTCTCAGATGTTTCCAATCTAAAATTGCTGAAATCTTGCTCAGATAAACTCGTATCCCCGTAGCTGACACTATATTCCTAGAAAACCAACCTCACGCAACCAGAATTCACATTTGCTAAACTTTACATACAATTGCTTCTCACGCAGGGTCTGTAACACGATTCTCAAATGTTCGGCATGTTGCGTCTCATAACAAGAATAAATCAAAATATCATCAATAAACACGATGACAAATCGATCCAAATACGGTCTGAATATTCGGTTCATCAAATCCATAAATACTGCAGGAGCATTCGTTAGTCCGAAAAGCATAACTAAAAATTCATAATGTCCATACCTCGTTCTGAAAGCAGTTTTCGGCACATCTGATTCTTTAACTCTCAACTGATAATATCCTGATCTCAGATCTATTTTCGAAAACATTGTAACTTCTTTTAACTAATCACACAAGTCACCAATTCACGGTAGAGGATATTTATTCTTTATTTTCACTTTATTCAATTGTTGGTAATCAATACACATCCTCATAGTACCAACTTTCTTTTTCACAAACAACACAGGAGCACCCTAGGGCGAGAAACTTAGTCATGCAAATACTCTATCTGTCAACTCTTGCAACTGAGACTTCAATTCTTTCAATTTTGTTGGTGTCATTCTATAAGGAGCTATTGAGATAGGAGTCGTTCCTGACACTAAGTCAATACCAAACTCGACTTCTCATATCGAAGGTAATTCCGGTAATTCTTTAAGAAACACATCTGGGAACTCACAAACTACAGGCACAGATTCAACTTTCTTTTCTGTCACTTTTGTAGCAATCACATATGCAAGATAAACTTCACATCCCTTTTTCACATAATTTAAAGCTTTTATTGAAGATATTACAGCTGGTAGCCTATTCAAATCATTGGATTCAATTCGAACTATCTCACCATTCTGACTTCTCAAATTAATACTTTTTCATTTGCAATTCACAATAGCATTATGCAGCGTTAACCAATCCATACCCAAAATTATATCAAATTCATCAAAGGGTAGCAACATCAGATTAGTCAAAAAACAAATTTCCCGAAACATCAACGGATAGTTCTTGCACACTTTATCAACCAAAACACTTGCCTAAGGGGTTCGATACTCTAATTACAAACTCAGTAGACTCAACAGGTAGAGTCTTACTGGATACTAGGTTCACACACACATATGAATGAGTAGATCCTGGATCTATCAATGCAATCACATCAGTATCGAAAAGAGTAAAAGTACCCAGTAGATCCTGGATCTATCAGTGCAATCACATCAGTATCGAAAAGAGTAAAAGTACCAGTAATTATGTCTGGAGATGATGCTTCTTCTCAAGCACGAATAGCGTAAGCTCGGGCAGGTGCTCTCACCTCAAATCTCATAGCTGTATCTGTTGTTCCTATCTGACTACAACTAACATTTCCAGTGTTTCTGGGTGGTCTACCCCTAGCCGTCAAGCTACTCGGCCTCGCACTCTGAACATTATCTTTCTCAGCTAACTCTAGATAATCTCGAATAAAGTGATCTTGTTACAAGCTCTGTTATTATACTTACCCCAGCATTCTCCGATATGGCGTCTCCCACATTGTCTACACTCAGGCTTGTTGCTTTTGACACTTCCAACACTCGATTCAATTGGAATTTGAGTTCTAGGACCAGTATTCTGTTTCACACTATCTCTACTCGAATGTCCAAACGAGAAATTTGAGCGATTATTTGCATCTCTGAATCTCTTTGACGAAGAATGATACGACTTACTCATTGACCTTTTTCTTTCGTCTCTAGCCTCTGAATCTGCTTTTTTCTTTTCTTTACTAAGCTCCTCGGCTTTGCAGGCTCTTTCAACCAATACTACAAATTAATTTAAATCAAGAATTCCAACCAAAAGTTTAATGTCTTCATTCAAACCTTCGAGGAATCATTTACACATAGTAGTTTATGTTGAAACACATTCTCGCGCATACTAGCTCAATCTCACAAATTCCCATTCATATTTCGTAACAGACATAAGGCCTTGTTTCAACTCTAGGAACTCTTTACGTTTTTGGTCTATAAACAATTGACTTATATACTTTTTTTGAAATTCAGCTTGAAAGAAATCCCAAGTGATTCGTTCTCTCGGAACCACAGATATTAATGTTTTCCACCAATGATAATGAAATAGCACATTTTAAACATTCATCAAGAGTACACGATAATTCATCAAACCCTCTTACGATATTCTCAAGCCATAATTCAGCTCATTCAGCATCATCATCAATTGTGGCCCTAAACTCTTCGACCCCGTACTTTCGAATTTTATCTACAGGAGGTTTACTTAATCGAATCGTGTCTGAAGCTTGTGGCACTACAAGTAATTGCAAGGGTGGAGGCTGTTGAGCAGACGGATTCATTTGAACAAACTCCGTAAACCATTCACTCATCATTTGGAAGAAGACTTGATTTGCCTCTCCCTCATGGCTACTAGCTATCGGCCTTAATTCAACCGGCGTTGTCCCTTGAGCGGGAGCAAGTGCATTACTTTTGACATCGTCAGCTACTGCTCGATCGGGATCCATTTTCTATATAAAAACACATTTTTAACTGTCAGGAATCGTCATACTATAACAGGCATATATATGGCATGTATAGCTAGACTCTCACACACTACGTTAGTCCTAGAATAGACTAAACAGTAGCTTTGATACCAATAAAATGTAACACCTCTAACCCGTATCTATCGCCAGACTAGGGTTTTGAGGTATTACCGATCAAATCAAAACCTTTAATCTTCATAGTTCATACAACATTAAATCATAATCAATCAACGCCACTAAGTCCCTTAATAAGGTCTACGAGACCTTAAACATGCATTAAAAAGGGGTTGGGACTAAACCGAGCTCATACAAAATTTTTCCAAAAACTTAACATTTTCAAAGCTACAATGGTCACACGCCCGTGTGGGTAGACCGTGTGCCTCACACGGCCTCAGAAACACCCGTGCGTCCAAGCCGTGGAAAAACAAGACATACCTACTGACTTGTCCACACGGCAGAAGACACGCCCGTGTGCTTAACCCGTGGTCGACACTGACTTATTTGACACTGCCTGTCACACGCTCATGTGTCTGGCCCGTGTGCGAGTCTGACTTGTTTCAAAATACAAACTTAAGGGACACGGTCGAGACACACACCTGTGTGCGCAACCGTGTGGGCAATTTTAGGCCGTTTGCAAGGCCAAAATTGCCACCCAACTTTGGGTCACACCTACAAGCATCTAGACATACTAACTTCATACCCCAAATGTATTCAAAACATACCAAAATATTCACCTTTTAACCTTCAACTATATCATTTATTTCCACACTCAATTCCAACTCAAACATACCAATCCCAAAATATCAAATTCACATCAAGATTATATAATCCATACATCACTCAATCCTTACCAATTCATAGCATGAAACTTACTACCTCCATATCATCAAAACATATCATAAAGGTCATTCACACAAAGTCACATAAACACATGATAACCATCATTCTTACATATCCAAGACATAAACTAAGATCATTCATCTATCAAGCCATATCACATGGCAAGATCTATACATCTCAAAACATACCATAATCACTAGCCTATACATGCCATATACCAAATTTACAACTTCCAAAAGTACCAAAATAGATAGCCGATAGTGTGATTGAGTCGCTGACGATCCCCGGATCTGAGCTGGCTTTAATGAAATTGTAAAACAGATAAACACTTCACACAGTAAGCTTAAAAGCTTAGTAAGTTCGTCATATAACACATTTAAATCAACAAATCAATTTCAATATGTAAAATAGACTATCACATGGTTTAATTCATAATGACATTCAATCTCATTCATAGTCATTACTCACATAATCATCCATTTATGCATTTACTATATCATCAACCACATAGGTTCCGTACATACCTGTGCTAACACTTAATTAACGATCACTTTTGCTACTCAATGCTCAATACCACAATTCGTTCAACCTTCATTAATCATTCGATTTACTCGCACACTTAATGCCAATTTCTTAGCCAAAGTTTTAATATCATCGCACACTTAGTGCCTTTATATTAAACCGAATTTGAATCGGTATCGCACACACAGTATCAATCAATATAGTCGATACTTTATTTATTTCGCACACATAGTGTCGTTCACCGCTGTATCAATTCTATTTACGCACACTTAGTGCCACATCTCTCAAATCTACATATAACATTACTAATTCATCAACCACTTATTCATTCATTACATAACACATGAACATGATTTAAACAATTTGTATTATACACGAACTTACCTTGGAAGTAGAAATAAGAAAACTAGTCAATCAATCTAGCACTTTGTCTTTGCCTCAATCTCGATCCAAATCTCTCTTTTCTTGATCTATATAATATTAAACTCAACTCATTCAATCACCAAATCATTCAATTTAATCCAAACACACATATTTAGGGTATTTTACAAAATAACCCTCACATTTTCACATTTCGACATTTAAGTCCATATTTTATAAAATCATCAAATACACATAATTTCACTATACTCTAGCTTAGCCTAATTTTCCCCTAGCTCATACAAGCCCACATATTTCATTTATTTCACATTTTAATCCTTCAATTTCTCATTTTCACAATGATAAACCATAATTATAACATATTTTAATCCCACATTTAGCATGCTTTTGGATGATTTATCCTCTGTTTCATATAAAAAGATGCTCTTAATCCTTTCTTTTCATGTCTTATACCCAGGAAAGCACTCGAGAATGAAAAGAATATAAAACGAGCCCAAAACAGAGTAAATGGGCCTTATCATGAATACGACATGGCCTGGCCCAAAGATCACATGGCCGTGCCTTGTCGAACAGTTGGAACCCAGCCTCAACCTCAAGTTACACGGCCGTGCCTCAAGTTAGAAATCCGAACACGGTTTGAAGTCGATCCACACGGGCGTATGCCATGGCCGTGCCTCTGTCACTTGAAAGAGCAATTTCAGTCGGAAAAAGATACTTAGGGAGAAAGAATCGCATTTCAAGAGCCTATATATACCCCCCTAAGTACCACATTTGGGGGAGCGTCAAGCTAGGCCAAGGAGCCAAGCCGAAAAGGTCAGAATTATGGGAATCGCTCAAAGTTAGCAGTTGATTCATCCCAAGAGGCCGGAATTATACTCAAAACGGTGGAATTCTCCTTCAATTCCTTCAGGGAGTTTTAGGGATTTCTTATGTTTTGTTTTATCTTTTCTCTTGAGATGTTTTCTTTATTCATTATGAACCAAACCCCTCAGATACCTGAAGGGGATTAAACCTAGATGAATCTTGTTATTTGATTTTTGAATTATATGATAAATACTTAGTTTTTTCTTAATTATGCATGCTTAATCCAAATCTGATGTGCTTAGGTGGAGGAGGAATAGACCCTGCTTAAGAGTAGATCTAGCGTAATTAAGCGGAGTTGATCGCACGCCTAGAGATAGGGTGACGAGATTTTTCCGGATTAGGGTGAAACCTAATATAGGAATCCATAGATCGATTTACTGCTATTCTAGGGGGTTATTATAAGAGAACAAGATTTCCACAAATTAACCTAGGGTTAGAAGTTATTCGCCTCGAGAGAGGGTTTAATATACATCAGGGAGTCCTACGGATCAAGCTAAGTAAATAAATCATATGATTCAGGGTTAGATAACAAATGAAGTCTAGGTGGATTCTTCCTGAGGGTATCGCCGTGATCAATTGAGTTTTTCTTCAAGTTATTTCCCAATTCGTTCTTTTTGTATTTGTCCTTAGCTTAGTCATCGTTAATTTAGATTAAAACAACTTCACTTTATTTTTAAGGCTAGATAATAAAAAGAAAGTTAGTATTAATACTTTTAGTTCCTTTGGGTTCGATAATCCGGTCTTGCCTAAGCTATACTACTGTTCGATAGGTAACTTGCCTTTAATCATTGTCAGAGTTAGTTTCCAGGTTCGATCATTCTTTTATAAATTTTAAAGCTCTGATTTCAGCGATCATACAATTTAACCCATAATACTCAAATTCATCAAAAATTCAAAGACAAAATATGTTAATCTATCACATATCTTTCATATTTCATCATAAACTATCATAAAACTCAAGCATTCATCAATGGAATCTTACAAAATCACGAAAAAATTCAAAAATTAAGACATGGGCTAGCTAGAACACGAAGAAAAGATATCAGAAACATAAAAATCATAAAAAACCGAGCTCAAAACATACATTGATTAAGAACAACAATGACTGAATGTGAGAAAGCTTCTAACCCCTATTTCTTTTTTCTATTTTCGGTGATAAGATGATGAGAAATGGCCATCTAATTGTTTGTTTTATTTAATATAAACTTGATAACTCAATTACCATTTTAACCTTTGATTAAAACATTAAAATTCTATTAATATAAGCCCATTTTTGTCCATCCCCACTATCAAGGGTCTAATTATAACATAAGGACTTCTTATTTAATAAGCCTTGACAATTAAGCACTTAAACAACTAGCACACAACTTTTGCATTTTATGCGATTAAGTCCTTTTTCACAATTCAGCACATAAACGATAAAATTTTCACATAGAATTTTCACACATGCTTAATCACATACTGTAGACACTAAAAATAATATTAAAATATTTTTTTAACCTCAGAATTGTGGTCCCGAAGCCACTATTCCAACTAGGGTCTAAACCAAACTGTTACATCCTGGCCCTCAACGGGTTCATGTCTTTCTTTGGACGCTCTTACAAGGAAAGCTTCTAAGTAATGTTGAAAGAGTTAGGAGGGGAATTTCGGATGATACCTCTTATCATATTTGTGGGCATTATTCGGAGGACGTTATGCATATTCTTCGAGACTGTCCTGCTACTAGGGATGTTTGGGCTTAGGTTAATCTAGGTATGTATCTCTCTAATTTCTTTTCTACTCTTTCTCAGGATTGGATTATTCTAAATTTGCAGGTAAATGGGATGATCCACCGGGGGGGAACTAATTGGGCCTGTCTTTTTGGCTTACTGAGTTGGTGCATCTGGAAAAATCGGAACTTGTACATTTTCCATGGCAAACCTTGGAGCTTAAAAGAAATGGTCCAAGGTTCTTATAGCTGGGCGAAGTAATTTTTCTCTTCACCTCAAGTTGATTCTTTCGTCGGTATCGAGTTTTTTCCTGAAACATTATCCACTGAGGAACGAGTGTATTTCAACACTGACAGAGCAGTATATCTAGATTCTGGACTTGCTGCAGCTGGGGGCGTCGTTCGTGATAAAGTAGGTAACTGGATCACTGGTTTTCATAGATACCTCGGTAAATGTTCTATTTTTGACGCAGAGCTTTAGGGCGTACTGGATGGTCTCAAACTTGTTCGGCGAAGAGGTTACGACCAAGTTATTATCTCTTTTGATTGCTTGGAAGTAGTCAAAGCCATTATTGGAAGTTCTCTTACAAGCTCTAATTATGCTTTTATTCGATGCATTCATAATATTTTGTCTCAGGAAAATAAGTGGTCTTTACGATATATTCCGAGGGAACAAAATCAAGTTGCGGCATGCTTAGCTAAACAAGCTTTAATAGGAAAAGCTAACATGCAAGTTTTTTATGTTCCTCCTGAGAGGATTCATAGTCTTATTGATAGGGAAAAGAATATGAGTGTTTCACTCACTTAATAACGATATATTGTAATTTTATAAGGTTTTTTATTTACCACCAAAAAAAAAAGTGGTTAATAATATTTTAACTTTTAATAACAACTTATTTTATCGTTGCATAAATTAAATCAAGAATTTGTAACAACAACTTGTGTTGATTTAAATTACCTAATAATATTTTAAAATTGTTGCTAATATTATAACATTTAACAACTTATTTTTTTTATTATATATAGAATTTAAAATTTACAACCATAAATTTTGTTACTATTAATACCCTAAAATATTAAATTAGATCATTGCTTATACTATAACATTTAACAATTTATTTTATCATTATGTATAAAATTTAAAATTCACAACAATAGCGGATTGAATTTTAACTTGATTGGCATTGGTATTGTTGCTAATGTAAGAGAACGTGGGTTCAAATACACCAAAGTGCATTATCCTCCCTGTAGAGCCCAATTTTTTGTTGCCCGAGCCCAGTATCAATTAACCAAAAAATAAAACAAAACAAAGTCCAAAAAAATTAAAAAAAACAGTCCATTTTTAAGAAAGCCCAAACCTAAGACCCAAACTAACCCTAACCCAAACAACCCAAAACAATGGAAAACAGAAAACCTTAGGTGCGCCGCGCCTAAGTTTGCTACCCACGCCCCCTCGGGCGCCGGATGCCACCACCCCGCGACTTGCACCACTCCACCACGCCACGTCAGCGTCGTGTTCTACCATGCACCTACAAAATAGAAGAAACTCGGTTGTAAAAAGGCTATAAAAAGCTCGAAATAAAACATGTAAAGGGACAGTTTTTTTTTAATAGATAGAAGCAATACACACGAGTAAATACGCAGCATATACAGAGATCAATACTAAGAGCAAAGGTTTTCTTTTAGTTATTTTTCTGTTTTTTTTCTCATTTTCGAACACTGATTTTTTTCTTTTTCTTTTGCTTTATTTTTGTTTTAAACCCATACATATAATATATATAATATAGTATAAAAGGAAGAAAAAACTCACTTTTTTCAAATTTCGACCACCGTCTTGCGATGGTAAGCCAGTGTGTCGGCGGCGGCATCATGAAGGTCCTAAGAACTTGAACTTGCGACAAATCGGGCGGGGAGAGAGAGCATTTAGAAAGCTTTTTTTTCTCTCCTCTGCTGAAATGAAAGAATGAAGTTTCAAAAATAAAAATCTAACTATTATACCCCCACCAAACGGCGCCATTTTGAAAACGAGGGTTAGAGGCCAAAACGACGTCATTTTGGGCCTCTGACCCGCGACCCGACCCCCATGGGAGGAAGGATCCGCGTGTTTTCTTATTTTGGGCTAATTTCGCATTTAGCCCCTCCATTTTTTTTAGTTTCACAATCAGTTTTTTTATTTCTGATTTTGCCCAAAAATTCTTCCCTTGTTTCAATTTGGTCCTCATTCGAACGGCACCGTTTCAGAGGGTGGGGTTAATTTCTATGTTGGTCCCTCTGCGTTGCGTGCGCATCACAATTTGGTCCTTTTTACCTCCATTTGTTCTTAATTTGCCCCAAACTCCTATTTTAAATTCAATTTAGTCCCTTTTTTACCTATTTTACTTTATTTTCAAATTAATTATTTTTAACATTTATTATTATACTTATTATTTTTATTATTACCGTTATTTTTTTATCATTACTATAATTATATTTATTAGTAGTATTATATTTATTATTATTAGTACCCCTATTTTATACATATTATTATCTATGATTATATTTACTATTATTATTCTTATTATTGCTATTATTATTTTATTATTGTTATATTTTTTACTATTATTTGTTTATTATTGCTATCTACTATTATTATATTATTATAACTATTATTTTAATGTTACTACTATTATTTTTCATTTTATGCATGACTAACTTTATTATTATTATATTCACTAGTATTATTTTTAAAATTTTATTATTTCCACTATTATTTTACATATATATTATTATTACTATAACTATATTTATTATTATTATATTTATTATATATAGTATGCTATTAATTAAAAACGATATACTCTTATACCTATTTCTATACATAGATATTTTATTTCTTTTAAATATTTTATGTACTTAGTTTATTTCATTTTTTACATACATTTTATATATTGTTACTTATACATATGGTTATAGTAAGTTTTTTATTTCATGTGTGTTGTTTATTTGGATTGATATGGGTTATTTTTTTTCATGTAGTATTAGTACCATGTATGTTTATTTTATGCTCAATATTATGCTTGTGTGGTTCTTGTTTATACACTATGGTTTCAACTCCAATGTTTTGGCCGATATTGGTCCTTTCACTTTTATCCCGAACAAATCGAATAAATGCATTCTCGGTCAATTTCATAATCGCTTATTTAAGAGCTTTTGAAAACAAGGCAATGTTTCGTATTTGGAAGTTTCGAGAAATTGTGCCCTAACGTGTTGGGTTTCAATTTTCCGTTCGTCCAAACGACTGAATATCCTTTTAAGATTTCGACCGTGCTTTCTGAACTTCAAAAATAAGACGATATTCCATGTTTGGAAATTCGAGGGATCGTGCCCTAACGTGCTGGGTTTCGGTTTTTTCGTTTGGCCAAATAAAAGAATACCCTTTTTAAACTGCAATGCATGAATTTTGAAAATCATGAAATGATCTTGGTGTCAAGGGTTTGAAGCATCGTATCCTAACGTGCTGAATGTGATATTTCATTCTTTCGGAACAAGAGAATTTCGATATCCAATTCGGATTATCCAAACATTTTCTAAAGGATTCGTATTTTAAAATCTCTTCCAGTTTTCGATATTAGGACATTAATCAATCAATAAGGTACTAATTTTGGGCGTTGCGAGGGTACTAATCCTTCCTCATACGTAACCGACTCCCGGACCCGTTTTCTTAAAATTCGTAGACCAAATGTTTTATAAGGTGACCCAATCACACTTCAAAAAAGATTGGTGGCGACTCCATTTTCCTTTTTAAAGTCGGCCCGTTTTTCAAATAAAAAATGATTTCGACGCTCCCATTTAAAGGTTGGGAAGGGATTATGAATAATTTTAAATATTATATCAAAAAGAGCAGATATAATAAAAATTTATAATAAGATTAATGTTACAACAACAAATCTCGATGATGCTATTAATACCTTATAACTTCAACAACAATATCTAAAAATTGGAATTAATATGAAATATACATATACATAAAAGCAACAACAAAAATTCGTGCAATTTGATTGAACTCTAAACCCCAAAAATCGCAACATATCCCTGTCTTGCTACCTTATTAAGTCAAAATCAAGGGCACAATTCATCATCCGAATGGTATATATAATATTTTATTTCTCATAATTGAAAAGAAATAGTTATAAAAATTTGTTTTAATTAATTGAGCGGATTGGTGTTAAGCCAATTAAGCTAAATGGATTAGAATATGAGATTAATGGATTAAGTAAATTTATTTATTTTTAATCCAAGCTATCGAGTCGACCCTAATTACATTTTGTTGAAAATCTATCTGCATCACTAAAGCTTATGGGCTTTGCGGAAGCCGTCAAACAATTCAACATCAGCACCAATAATCCAAAAAAGCTTCATTGCTTCTTGGAAAAGCCCGTCTTTGCTGAACCAATCAAAGATGGAATATCTCATTACCATCTTCTGCCTAATTATGTATATTCAAATTATATTGTTTCAAAACATAAATATATTATATTTTAATTTTATTAGCAAACTCTATTATATTGAGTAGGTCTAGATAAGATTTAAAAAATTAATTTTAATATTTATTTTTTTCTAAATACAAAACTAATTAATTTAAATATATTTTTAAAAAACATTATTTTGTATGATGATAGGTGGTAATTTTCTTAAGAATTTAATTATTGAAAGATTGGTTCTCTGTTTGATATACTAAAAAGTATTAATTTTTTTTTATGAATGTAACTTTCATTTGACAATTGCTTTCCCTTGTATATAAAAATATAAAAATGTTATTCCTTTGAATAATGATAGAAAAGTAATTTTCTTGTGTCGTTAAAAAGTTAAAATTACCTTTTTGAAACAAAATTATTATTTTTTCTTATTATTTTTTCTTCATTATTTTTGTAAAATATTTTGTTCAAACTACATATCATAAAGTTCATTTAATGTTAAATTTATTTTAACAACTACTGAATTAAATTTTAATTTTATTCTAGATTACATATTTATTAAATATTTAAAACTTATATTAAATTCATATATCAATTTATTTTTATTAATTTAAAACTAAATAGGTTATATTACATGTTTATTAACAATAAACTAACTTTTGCTAATAAAAGGAAAATGTTAAAACTAAAATTGTATTTGATCAATAATTTTGAAATTTAACATCATATTCTCAATAAAGTATTTAGTGAATCAAACATATTTAACGTAATCTTTTTAGATTTGTAATAACACCTTATCATGTACACCAAACTTTATAATGTTATAAGTATTCACATTCGTATTCAATTAGAATCTTATATGGAAACTACCAAACACTTAAATAACATCTTTTTGAAAAAAAAAAAATTAAGGTGAGTTATAAAATAATTGAAAAGAATAAATTATTAATTATTTTGTCAAATTCTACTATTAATTCATATATTTTGTCTATTTTTTAGTTTTGAAATTTTAATCTTGATTTAAAAGGTAGTTGTTAAATTTTATTATTTCTAAAATTTTATGCGGAAAGTGTATTGCTATGTTGTAAATTCATGTAAACTTAATATATTTTTACGTGATACTCATAAAATGTCATGTTATTTTAATTAATAAAATTAATAGATTTTAAAACTTTAAAATAATTAAATTAAAGAAATTTACACATAAATAGAATTTGATCTAATAGATTAATCTAATCAAAATTAAAATTTTGATATCGGAAAAGTAGATAATAACTTACACGAAATTTTAATGCATTATCAAGCACATACATAGTTATTATGTTCCGCCTTTTAGAATTATGATAAAGACAATTAAACCTTTTCATTATGGTCTGCTAGTACCTTTTACGACTCTGCATGATATCACAAAAACAAGACGTTGACAAGAACCCCTAAAAGAACGGAGCCAAAAAGTACCATATCTTCGAACATTAAGGCCTCCAAAATGGTCGACTTGATTTGCTTGCACCTATATTTCACACTTTCGTTTTAATCAAAACTTAAAAGCCACCATTTTCATGTTGCTACTTAAGCAGTAGCCAGAGAAAGCGAGAGAGCTATAGGTAGAGTTTTAGGCCTTGAATTTGAAGATACAAAGGCCACCATTTTCGTGTTGGTACTTCAAAACATGGAGTCGATGTCCAAGTACAAATTTTATGTTTGTAGCCATTAATGCCGCTTCACAGCTAACACTGTCTATTGCTATTGGTTTCTACTTTTCTCATTCCATTTATGACTCTTTAGCCATTTTCTGATTGGTCCTTGTGGACGGTTGGACCTCCCTTTATTATGGTGTGTGAGAGTGTTCTCATTTCATTTAATAAGTATTTGAATTGGTTGTGATTACTAACTGCCCCCCAAGAACATGAATTCTCTTCTCTCTCACCTTTAAGCTTCCATAACTTGCACGGTTATCAACTTATGATATTAAGGAAGCACTGCTTGCTCTTCAATCTCAGTGATGTGAGAGTACAGTTAGTGAATTAACACTGCAAGTTCCGTAGTATTGAGGTAAGTAGCCTGTTCATGTTTCCCTTTCTCACTGGTCATTCAATTAAGGTGATCACTCATGGAACTCAGAGATCATGCATTTCACATTCTTGTTCAACATTAATTGGTATGCTCGGTACTAGCCGTCAGGTTTGAAAATTTTCTAACCCAATGATTTGACACAAGGTTCCTCCCACTTTTACCACAACTATTAGAAGCTTAGCTTTCTTCCCTAGCATGTTTGGTGGCAGTAAGCTTGAAAAATCCATTGATAGGAGGGTTTTTAAATTTATTTTCAGGGAGATAAGAGATATGGGTAGCAGAGAAATCAAATCGCCTGAAGATATGCTTGTGATACCAGCTAGTTTGGAAGTGGATGGAAGGTCCAGGAAGAAACTGCGAGTGTTTTTTATCGAGTCTGATAATAGACGAACAGCTTTTGGGCGTGGTTATACTGGGGGCACAACGCCTGTTGATATCCATGGGAAGCCTATTGCAGATCTTTCAAAGACTGGGGGGTGGATTGCCGCCTTATTTATTTTTGGTAAAATAACAGTTTCTTCTACCTTAGGTTACAATCTATACGGTTCCTGTTGTACTTTGCACGTGTGGGATTTGTGAAAATTAAACTCTTTATCCTTCCAGGAAATGAGATGGCCGAACGAATGGCTTATTTTGGCCTATCGGTGAACATGGTGGCCTTTATGTTCTATGTTATGCATAGACCCTTTTCAAGTTCTTCAAATGCAGTTAACAATTTCCTGGGGATATCTCAAGCATCCTCTGTCCTTGGTGGTTTTCTAGCCGATGCTTATCTCGGTCGATATTGGACAATAGCCATTTTCACTACTATTTATCTTGCGGTGAGATATCCCTTATTTATAGAACCCTTTGTTAAGTAATTTGGTATTTTCCTTTCCTCACTTGTCAACCTTGTTTCCTACAGGGTTTGATAGGGATAACTTTATGTGCATCCATGAAAATTTTTGTGCCAAATCAAGATCAATGCGATCAACTGTCCCTGCTTTTGGGTAGTTGCGAGCCTGCAAAACCATGGCAGATGCTTTACCTCTATGTTGTCCTTTATATAACTGCTTTCGGAGCCGCAGGTATAAGGCCCTGCGTCTCGTCTTTTGGGGCTGATCAGTTTGATGAAAGAAGTAAAGATTACAAGACCCTCCTGGATAGGTTTTTCAACTTCTTTTACCTCTGTGTTACTATTGGGGCAATTGTGGCATTCACTCTGGTAGTCTACATCCAAATAGAGCGTGGATGGGGAGCTGCCTTCGGTTCATTAGCTATAGCTATGGGAGTGTCCAACATGTTGTTCTTTGCTGGTACTCCTTTATACAGGCATAGGTTGCCTGGAGGCAGCCCCCTAACCCGAGTTGCTCAGGTCCTCGTTGCCGCCTTCAAGAAACGACATGTCCCTTTTACTAGAAGCGAGTTAGTAGGCCTCTACGAGCTCCCTGGAAGACATTCTGCTATAAAGGGCAGTGGAAAGATACCTCATACTGACGATTTCAGGTATAGGCTGCTCTCATTCCATTTCTCAATTGCAGATCAATTTGATTTATTTGTTACATCTGATTTCCAATTGTTTTTGGTGTTGCAGATGCTTGGATAAGGCAGCTCTCCAATTGAAGGAAGACGGGGGCAATCCAAGTCCCTGGAGGCTCTGCACAGTGACTCAAGTAGAGGAAGTCAAGATACTCATTAAACTTATTCCAATACCAGCTTGCACGATTATGCTGAATGTTATCTTAACAGAATTTATAACTCTCTCAATACAGCAGGCATACACCTTGAATACTCACATCGGTAAATTCAAACTCCCAGTAACATGCATGCCTGTATTTCCCGGCCTCAGCATATTTCTTATACTGTGTCTCTATTACTCCGTATTCGTTCCTGTATCACGACGCATCACTGGTCATCCACACGGTGCTTCTCAGCTTCAGAGAGTAGGCATTGGTCTGTTTATTTCCATCTTATCTGTAGCCTGGGGTGGGGTTTTCGAAAGGTTTCGAAGAGGCTACGCTATAAAACACGGGTACGAGTTTAGTTTCCTAACTCCCATGCCGGATCTAAGTGCATACTGGTTGTTGATCCAGTACTGCCTGATTGGTATAGCTGAAGTGTTTTCCATAGTGGGGCTATTGGAGTTTCTATACGAGGAAGCTCCGGATGCAATGAAGAGTATAGGCTCTGCATATGCTGCTATAGCTGGTGGCTTGGGTTGTTTCGCTGCCAGTATAATCAACAGTATCGTCAAATCGGTTACAAGGAACCCAGAGAATAAGCAGCAGTCTTGGCTATCTCAGAATATAAACAATGCGAAATTCGATTATTTTTACTGGCTGCTTACAGTTCTTTCTATAATCAATTTCTGCATTTTTCTGTATTCAGCACATAGGTACAAGTACAGGACAGAGCAGACATTTGAGGCGTGGGAAACCAAACAAAACATCCTGGCTGAGGATAGCTAAATAAGTATCTAAAATTTATGGTTCTTTTTTTGGGTTTGTAATGGAGCAAATGCTCTAAAATACGAGTTCCACAAGTTTCTGGTCCATGTCAATTACTGTTTCCTTTATTTATTCATTATTGCTATTATTTGCTCCTCATACCCGTTATGTTACTGCGTGAATAAGCTGCTACTTTTTATATAATAAAAATAAAAATAATAAAAGTCTTCTTTTTAACATACAAGAATTCTTAATACTAATAGAGGCATCGGCTTATGCTTATGCTTATCTTCAATCTCACTAAGGTCGGTTGTCGGTTGGTTGCATAGGTCGGTTGTCGGTTGGTTGCATGGGGCTTTCAGGGGTTTGTGCCCACCGCCAGCTGTGCGGACTGCGTTCTTCAACTGCTACAGGCTGAGGCTGATGGCTCATGCTCCCTGTGTGTTTTAAAGAGCCTATCTTAACAATGATGGTACAAATAATTTAAATGAAGTTGCTCTCTATATGACCCTACCATGGCCTCTCTCTTCTTGTGTTCATTAATAGATAACTGGTTTGTCCACTATGTTAATGTTGGGTCCTATGTTATAAAGAGAGCACTGGCAGATGGTGGTTGGATGTTAGACCTCAATTAGTATTCAGATTAAAGACGTTAATTATTATTTTTAGATAGAGATTAATTTATTTTTGTTAAAAGTATATTTATCCTAATAAGTCTTTTATTTAAATAAGTAAACTTACATAACTTATAGCTAAGAGGCTAATTGTCAACAATAAAATTAAGTGAATTCATTCCAATATTTCAAAGCTCTAAGATTCTCTTATTAAATCTAAAGTTTGGAATTCCTTTTGATGAGTTCCTCTTGTTCATATCTAATTGAATCCAGTGGTTCAAGTGATTCATGCACACTGAATCCAGCCCTAGAGTGTTTAAACTCTTCGAACTGTTTTTGGAATTCAATAAGTTAAAGCACAAAAGATTAAAGAAGACATGGTGCCCATACCATCGACATGGTTCACTCTGGCATGGAAGGGAAGATCAGCTCCTGCAACTGTGATGTTGGTATAATAATAACCTATAATTCAGACATTTAGAATTTACAAGAATAATGGCTTACTGCAATGGAATGATTAGTCTTGTAACTTATCTTAAAAGCATAGTCTTTATACATATAAGAAATAAATAGTTATGATTTGTTGTGTAATAATAACAATAATCTTGCCTTTCAACAAACCATAGTTTGCTGACTCGAGAATCACAAAACAACATGATGTTAAAGTTGAATATAACCCCAGATCTAATCTTACTACTTGTCGTACCATCATCATATTTAGAATAGGCAACAAATTACAGCTAATATTGATTGTTACACAACCGACAAGTTCTAGGTATGGTAGTAAGGCATGTTACAATCTCAGGGAAAGAACTCAGATTCAAACCCTAGAGACAACATTATTAAGAGGGGCAAGTATGAATCCCGAAAAGATAAATTTTCACACTCCATAAAACAGACATTAAAGGTACTTTTGTCATACCAAAAATAAAATTGATAGTTACGCATCATTTGAGTTGATCCATGATAATTTACGTTTACAAGCAAATAATATAACTTCACACAAACTGTTAGTTTTTTTTATGTAGAAAGTAATATCAGTAATATTTAAGTTGGAGTAGGAAGAAATTACCAGGTAGATCAAGTAGTGACAGATAAAGAACAAATGCTTCTATACACGTGATGCTTCTTTAATGAAAGATCAGTGAGTTTATATATATTTGCTCTTATCTTGTGCATCAGACTGCAGATTAAAGAAATGGAAAATTAACTAGTTATTCACCAAAATAAGGTATAAATTGGATTATATGCATCATTGAAGTAACAGCTACTTACCTTGCGAGAAACGAAGTAGTGAAGTACACATAACACGTATAATCTTTGTAAGCCTAATTTAACATCTAAAGAACTTCTGAATAAAAGCTTTCTTAAACAGGGTAATTTGTATGCAAAATGAGGCTGAGAGCAATTAACAAAGTGGCATTGATATCCGCTTTATACCTTACCTTCAGGCAACCAATCAAATTAGAGGTGGAAGAGTCTTAGGCGAATGCAGTGACTATATATTGAGTTGCTAAGATAAGAATATTCCTACTAATGATGGGTTAACTTACAACAATGTTAAATTTACAAGTTAAAGCTATAATAGTCCGATTTAGACCTTAGTCGGAACAATGGTTTTGGGACCACAAATTCGAGGTCGGAGAAATAATTTAATATTATTTTTTATGTTTATGGCATGTGATAAAGTATGTGTGAAAGTTCTGTATGAAAATTTTATCGATTGTGTGTCGATTTGTGTGTAAAATGAAAAAGCTGTGTGCCAGTAGTTAAAAGTGCTTAAATGCTATGTCTCATTAAAGGAGAGGTCCTTATTTGTTATTAGACCATTAATAGCTTGGATGGACAAAAATGAGTTTATGTTAGTGGATTTTAAATGAAATGTTAATTTGGTAATTCATGAAATAAGTTTACTTAAATTAAAAGAAAACAAATGTTCATCTTTTATTCATGTTCCACTGCTGAAAATTAGAAAAGAAAGAAAGCTTAAGAACAAGCTAGGGTTCGGCTAGGAAATTGGGTGATTAAGGTATGTTCTTTGATCGATTTTTGATGATTTTTACGTTTTTGTGATCGTTACTTTGTATTTTATAAAACCCATGCTTAATAATGATTTTGAGATGTGCCATTGATAAATGTGTGAGCTTTGTGTTGATAGTTGGTGAAATATGAAAAATTGATGAATGATAAATATGTTTTGTATTTGGAATTTTTGATGAAATTGATTATTATGGGCTCATTTGTGAAAATGAAACTTTAAAGGGTTAAAATGTAAAATAAATAAAAGTTATGGGCTGCTAGGGACTAGTATGAAATTCGGCCAAGCTTGGGTGTGAGTAAATTATGTGTATTTTGTGTAATTGTGAAATAGGGATTAAAATGTTAAAATGTGTAATTATAAGGGCTAAAGTGTAAAATTCCCTAACTATGTGTTTATGAATTTTTTTGGATGAAGATGAAATTGAATGAGTTGATTTTGATATTATATAGATCAAGAAAAGAGAAATTCGAGCCTAGATCGAGACAAGAATAAAGTGTTCGATTGATCGATTAATATTGTTGTTTCTACGTCCGAGGTAAGTTCTTGTATAATACGTATTGTTTAAACAATGTTCATATGTGAAGAAATGAATGGAAATGTGATTGTGGAGTTTGGAAGTGTGAAATGTGAGTTAGAAGATATGTGGCACTAAGTGTGCATAAATAGCATAGTTACAGTGATGAATGGCACAAGTGTGCGAGAATAAGAAAGCATCAGCTATATTATTTGGCACTACGTGTGCGATACGAGACAAATTTGGTTTAATGTGATGGCATTAAGTGTGCGATATTATTATAGCTTCGGCTAATTAATTGGCACTAAGAGTACGAGTTCATCGAACGTTTAAAGAGAACCAAATGAATTATGACATCGAGCATTGAAGTGGTAAATGTGATAGATAAATACGTGATGGTACAGGTATGTACAAAACCTATGTGGTTGATGATATTGTGTATGAGATAGATGGATAAATACGTGATGGTACAGGTATATACAGAATCTATGTGGTTGATGATATTGTGTATGAGATAAATGGAAGATTATGTGAATGAATGATGAAAAGAGTTGGATTGAGTAGCATTATAAATGCTGGTATATGAACTTATAGATATGGTATGAAAGTGAGTAATAGCCATGGATGATATTGAGTAGTGATGTGAATTGAACTAAGTGTTAGTTAATTTTGCATATTGAATTTGAATTGTTGAGTTAATTGTGTTATATTACAAACTTACTAAACTTTAAAGCTTACTGTGTGAAGTATTTCTCTATTTTACAGTGGTATTTAAAGCTAGCTCGGATCTGGGGATCGTCAGCGACTCAATCACACTATCGGACATCTATTTTGGTACCTTTTGGAAGTTGTATTTATGGTATATGACGTGTATAGGCTAGTGAGGTTGTGGAATGTTTTGAGATGTATAAATATTGCCATGTGATATGGCTTGATAATGGATTGATTTTGGTATATATTTTACTATGTGAAAATGGTGTATGTGATATGTATATATGGTCTTGTGTGAATGGCCATTATGGTATGCTTTAGTAAAATAGAAAAAGAATGTTTCATATTTGATTTGGTAGTTGAGATGGTGAATGTATTACATGTTTAAAATGGTTTAAAATGAGATGTGAATCATATGCTTTAGATAGAGATTTAGTTCATGAAATGGACATGTTATGAGTTGGAATTGTTTATGGAAATGAACGAGGTTATTGTAGCATGAATTGTATATGTTTTGTTAAGGTTTTGACCATTAATTGGGCATGAATTGAATATAGAGGGAGGATTGTAGGAATGACTCAATATGACTAGTAATTTAGCCTTGTAAATGACCTATAATTGTCCACATTGGTGAGCACACGGGCGTGTGTCTCGACAATGTCCTTCAATGTCTCAATTCGAAGCAAGTCAGACTTGCACACGGGCCAGACACACGGGCGTGTGACAAGCCGTGTGACCCAAGTCAGTGTTGCCCACGGGGTAAGACATGGTCTAAGGCATGGCCGTGTGAGGCACATGGCCTAGCCACACGGGCATGTGCCCTGTTTTGGAAAAAAAAAATTAAGTTATACAAAGTTTCCGTATGAGATTAGTTTAATCCCGAACCTTCTCGAAAGCAAATTTAAGGCCTCGTAGACCTTCAAAAGGGACTTTTTGTTATTGATTAATTATGATATACTGATGTGTGAGCTATGGTAGTTTAATTGTTATGATTCGACCAGTAATACTTCGTAACCTTAATCCGGCGATGGATACGGGTTAAGGGTTTTACAAAAACAGACACATAGAACATAGTTTTTTCCTTCAAATGCAAATAAAACAAGAAAGAAGCAAACGGTGATAAAATAATGCAAATAATCAGACACGTTGAACATAGTTTTTCCTTCAAATGCAAAGAACAAAACACATTTAAATTTTCCTTCAAAGCTGCACATCCGACAATGGACAATGCAAATAATCAGCACGTTGGGCCTGAAATGTTTTAAGTAGATGAGATATCAAATTATTTAGTGAAATAGACAACTTTCAACAATGTAGCAGTTGAATTCAGCATGTAGAAGTACCAACTTTGAAGTGGGCCTAAATTTCTTCATGCACGTTTTAAACTTTTGCATCCTCATGTTGACCTTCCATAGAATTTCTCGTCCTCTATTCCTCCTTCATCAAACTCTAAACTTAAATCCTGTAATAAAGTGAACCATGAGTTTACTGTTAAGTTTGCTGCAACTTGTTCCATTGCTCATCCCCTTTACTGTTAAGTTCACTGCAAGTTATATGGAGTAGTTGTGAAGCTATTGACTAGAAAATATGCATATCAGTAACCTTTATATTCTGTGCCACAAACAATGATCAATGACAGTTATTCGGAAACAATAAAATCAGAAAGAAAGTTTCCCTTGAAACTAGCCCACTTGCCCGCCCATTCGATTAGGTGTGTTCGATTAAATCGAGTCGAATCGAATAAAAAAATATTGCGTTAATCAAGTTCATGAGTTCTATTTTATAATCCTAACTGATTTGAAATTTTTTTTTCGAATGGAGTCGAATGAAATGAAATTTAAGTCGAATCAAATTGAGTAAAATGTTTGAGTTAAATTAAAAAACTAAACATGTCAAATTAAAATATTGTTACAGTATAACTATAACTAATTTCATGTTAGAGCATATAAATTTGAAACCATATGTATTTAAGATACGTACTTGAATCATTAATTAACTTTTGTCGAGAGAGATCAATTTTCTTATTTTCAAAGTTGACAGGGATCAAAAGAATATTTACATCAATCTGTTATTTGAATTATTCGAGTTATTCGAATGGTAAATTTCAGCTCGACTTGAACTCGAAATTCGAATAAGTGCTAATGAGCTCATGATCATCACTCAAGGCTGCAAATAGCTTGCATGCCCATTTTTCATTTCTTTTCTCCCCAATTCTTTATGCCAAATACATGGAGAGGCACTATTTGCAAAGTTGCATAACTCTTGACTGTTGACGGGTAACATGGAGGCATTAAAATGAGGAAGAATCTATATCTAAAACTGCAAGCAAATATGAATTGAAAAAGACGCATTCCAAAGGAAACAGTTAGGGGAAAGCCTGGAATCGATGATGCTCGAGAAATTAGGTAATAATAAAAGTAGAATAATGGTTCAAATTGATTATTATCGGTGTTAGTTCATCACAAGTAGAGGGGTGAATAAGGATACATATGGGGGCAGGAAAATTCAAAGGACGGTAGAACCTTTGAGAACTCCATCCAGCAATCTGTGGGTAGTGGAATCAATTGAGGCGGTGGTGTTGTGAAAGCAATAGACGGGGGCTTGCCACTTGGAATCCTCAAGAACTGCTCCCACTTCAAATGTCATCACATGTGCCTCCCTCCCTGCAGTTTTAATTTATGATAGCTTATCAATCCCAGCCCCAAATGAAGAGTACATTAAAAAAAGTGAATAATTAAAGAACAGGGAATTACCCGTGTAGAAGACCCAATGAACGGGCCTCTTAGTGATAACATCCTCAAAATACCAGATAAATTCCACCTTCTCCCACACATTGCAAAGGAACCCATCCACGTGTTGCTGACCCAAGTACGTAGCACCCTCTAGCCAGTTGGGGCGTAAAATCCCAACCTCAACGTGTGCACTACTGCAGGTTTTGGAGGAATCGAGGCTGTAAAAGAAGGAAGTGCCATTGTTCCACTCAAGATCATAGAGGACATTACCAAGCTGGTGCTGAATTATGTTGAAGTTTCTACCGTTGGGCCAGTCGTACCAGAGGTCGATTACCTGCAGAATTCCACTATAGTTCATCACGAGGATGGAGTGGAATTGGAGCGGCCATGGGGTTGGGGTCGGGTCTTTGTCAAGTGTGGGTTTGCAGAAGCCGAGTGAAGAAGCGAAAATGAGAACGAGGCAGAGGAAGAGGATGATCTTGGACAAGGGCTTCATAAGGCATAGGTCGGCGAAGGCCATCTTTGTGGCTTTAACTTATCTCTTTTTGTTATTATGCAAACGATGGGTGGTAGGCATACCGATTTCTAAAAGTATTTCAGTTTTAATGTTTAAAACGTGACTGACCAATGAAATTTGTGCATTATCAAATTTCATTTTTCCTTCTCCCTCTCTTTTGTTCTCAATTTTTTTTTAAAAAAATAACAAGTATTATTTAACAGCTAAAATAAAGTTTGATACATAACTTGTTATCGGGAATCATCCATCAGCAAACAAAGTCAACAATTAGATGGAGAAAAACACACAAAAGATAAGTCATCAAGAAAAAAACATCTTGAGAGAAGCGAGATTGTAAACTGTTCCCCGTAAGGGTTAAAGCATCCTCACATTTGTTCCATTCACAAAAGACTAGTAATATAGAGCTAGAATTCATAAAGTCGTTCTCCCATCTATCAAAGGAGATGTTAGGCAAAATGTGGAGAATAAAGTTGAGTGGCTGACCGTCTCCGAATCTATTAACGTATAGAGTATAATTCTTGCATCTAAATAAGAGTTAAGTTGTTTAAGCAAGTATACGGATCAGGTTGTAATTTAGTTTTTACAACAAAATATGAAAGTACTCCAAAGATCTTACCTAAGGGAGACGAATACTAAATTAAGAATAACTCCAACGTTAATAGATCTAATTAGTATTTTAATTAAATTATATTACGATAAAACATAAAGTGAAGAGAAATTATTTTATAAGAAAAACAAATAAATAGCAAAAAGAATAAAAAACAGAAAACTAATTTGTTGAACCAGTCAAATCTAAGCATGGAAGACTAACTCGTTTCAGTGTTCATAACCAATCCCTATGTCAGGTTCTACTCAATCAACTAGTTGTTAACCTAGCAGGATCTCTCGATCTTCCACTAAACTAACGAGTTGGCAAGAATTACTTATATCTTGACCTCACGGTCCAAACCGGATTGGGGTAACGGGTTCACGAATAGGCAATATCAATTTTGGGTTCATTCCCACTTAGATGACTTCCTAGGGTTGTCAGGCCTAGGGTTTAAGTTCTTCCAATCTCAACCAGCTGATCCGCTAAGAAAATTTACATAGAAATTAATTACTCTAACGTCTACTCGCTAATCCCCCACAAGAGGATTAGTTCCTCATGAATCCCATAAACCACATAAATTTGATAAATAAGATAAACATGAAGAATAAATCAAGAGTAAAATTTTAAGAGAAATCATTAATTGTATTAATGAATTGAAAGCGCAGAAATCCACAAGAGTTTAATGAATCTACAAACTAGATCCTTCGTCGAACAAAAGTGAAAATAAAACTGAAAAAGAAACACATTTGGTATGAATGAAGGTTTCGAATGAATGATGCTTTGTTAATATGTTTGAAGATATAAAATGTGGTACCAATGAGGGTACATTGGTTAGGTACTTAGGATGGTTGTTTTGGCTTGTTTTGAGCATGTTTAATCGTGTTTTGAATAGGTTAAATGACTAGTGAGTTGGTTGTTTAATGTCCAAGTAAACACTTTGGTAAACTTGAGTTTTAAGATACATTTAGGTACACACGACCTAAGACACAATCTGTCACACGGCCGTGTGACACACGGGTGTGTGTCCCACTTGTGTTGTAAAACAGTATAGGTGTAGTTCTCACACGGGCAGAGACATGGGCTGGGACACGGCTGTGTGCCTCAAGTCAGTGAGTTACACAGGCTGGGACACAGTTGTGTGTCCCAACTTCGAAAGTCACATGGTCTGGGGCGTTCCACACGACTGTGTGACCCTTATTTTTAGGTAATTTTGAAATTTGTCCTAAACTTTCAAAATTGTTTCAAATTAGTCCCTGTTTATTTTTAGACTATTTATAGGGTCCCGTAGACTCGTATTAAGGACTGTAAGAGTATTTTTACTCTAATTTTGAATGAAATAGCATGATTCATTATTTGATTGTATAAAACACTATTATGGAAATATTAAATTAGCATGTATTGCTCTCGGTATGATGTGATGTAAATAGTTAGCTTGTAGTTTTACTTATGATGTAATTAAATGTTGTGATTGGTTAGTAACGTCCGTGATCCTATTCTGACAACAGAGATGGGTTAGGGGTGTTACATCCCTCCTCAAGTTCCTATTGAGCCCTACAATTATAGACCAAAACATTTGTAAGTTCAAATAAACTTAGTGAGTTCTTTGCTACTACTTCAAATAAACATAGTGAGTTCTTTGCGACTACCATACATAGCTCACCCCTTCTTAGCTGGGGTATTAACTTAAAAGAAAATAAAAATACTTTACTGTAACGACCCGAAATTTTTAGTTATCGAAAAGTGTATTTTTGGGTCTTGGTTTTCGTAAAACGGATTCGAAGTTAGTTATGTGGTTAATTAGGTTTTAACTAAGTGAATTAGCTTGAATTAAGGTTAATTAGGTGTAAGGATTAAATTGAATAAAATGTGAAAGTTTAATTATAGATTAAAGGAAAAATAAAGGGACTAAATTAGTAAATAAACCATATGTAACACTTGTATAGTAAAAAGTAAATACAAGTGTATGGTAAATGTAAAATACATGTGTAATAAAGAAATATATACATTTGTAATACATATATGTATTTACTTATTATTTAAGTAATAATAATTATTATAATATAATATAATAATATAATTAAAACATAAAGAAAATAAAAGAATAAAAACAAGAAACAGAGAAAGGAGAAAAAAACGAAACAGGGGAGAAAGAAAAAGGGGAAAGAAAAAGAAAGGAAAATTAGGGTTTTAAGTTTCAAGCATAAGTGATTAGGTACAATGACTTTGAAGAGTTGTAATCGAGGTTGTGAGCATTCATCTCATCACATCTCCAAGTGTCAAGAGGGTATGTTTCAAAATTTTGAATAGAATGCCATGTACTTAGGAAGATCAATTATGTTCCAAGTAGTAGGAACTAAAATATAAATGATACAAATTTATTATTATTATTTTTTAATGTTCAAATATATTAGTGGTTAGCCAAAACTGCTTTGGCATCAAATGTAATATTTCTATATTAGGTTCCTTCGGTGGAACCGGATATAGGGGTGTTACATTTAGTAGTATCAGAGCTTAGGTTTTCTGATTTCTGGGTAAAGAACGATTCTAGAAGTACATGCCATATAGGATATATCGATGTGATGTGATGTGATATCAATATTAGAAGTATTGATAAGTTTGAAAATATGAATTGTTCCTGATAAGGAAATGATTTTGAATTAGTTAGTAATGACTCAAGAGGGAAATAGATAAATACTGAAATTTGATAAAAACTTATTTTCTATCATAGATATTGGAAGAAATGGCAGTAAATCTGATATTGCCTAATGAGATAACAACTTCAGCACAGAATGAAAAAGTTGATAGGATGATGAGAGAAGTGCAAGATTATAGAATGAAACCAGAAGAGGACATTGTCCAAACCTTATTACTGTTAATCGAAAGATGCAAAAAGTGTTATGGAAGGGTCATGAACTGATTAGAAAGAATAAGGTGCAATACTTGACCCTTAAAGGGACATTAATAGAACGAGAGCATCAAATGATTTTAGACCAACTTTGGAAGACATTGATACCACGAACTTATTGGAATATAGTTATATACTACATGAAGTTTATAATCTCTCATGGAGCAAGGAAAATAGCGAGACAAAGTGATAGGTTCGCGAAAATTGACTAGGAAGCAAAATGTCTTTGACATGCCATGGATGGAAAAATTAGTTGTTAGAAAATTACCAAGAGAATTTATAGATTCAATACCCATTATAAAGATGGAAGAGGAAGAAGATCATGAGGAATTTCCAAATTAGAATGTAGAAGATGAATTTGAAGAGAATTTAGAACTTAATATAGAGAATTTTCCAGGGGAAGATACAGAATCAGAGATGGAAGAAGATGCAAAAATGGATTTAAGTGGTTAAAAGTAAAATTTAGGGACTAGTGTGTGAAGGAAAATGAGTATATATGTATATATAGTTGTACATGTACAGAATGAGAACTTAGAAAGTCAGAGCTTTTAAATGAAAAGTTTGGTATATTAATATAAGGTTAGTCTTTTGGAAATAGAAGAGATAATACAAATATGAGAAGTAGAATATAATAGTAAAATTTTCCCAATTATGAAGATGAGAAAATGAATTTTTTTTAAGAAAGAAGTATAGAAAGAAATAAAGACCTTAGTTAAGTAAATAATCAATATTAATAAGAGAATAAGAGAAAATAGAGGTTTTTGAATGAAAAGAATATAATAGGTCTAAGAGATTGATGGTATAAAATATTATAATGTATTGATAGAGATAAGTTATAGTTAAGAAACATAGTATTTTTGTTTAAAAAAATGTGAAAATTATCAATAGTATATTTTTAAGTATAAATTCTAGTGAGAAGATGAATTGGAGATTTTCTTGAAAAAGTACGAAAAGAAGAAAAGAGAAAAGAATTAGGTAAACGAGTGATGACAAGTTCAATTCTATCACAATCAACTAAGAAAGGTATAGAAGCTTGAGAATTTGTACTCTATATGAATATGAAGAGAAAAATAAAATAGGGTCTCAGGTTATCTCTAAGGTAAGTATTAAAGGTTTAGGGAAAAGAACTATTCAACCTTGTGATAAATGCGAAAAAGAAAATCTCATTTAGGTGGATATTGGATATTTTCTGAAAGATGATTTTAAGTATGGCTCTAAAAGACATGGAATAAAGGATTGTTCAGAATTGTTGAGAAAACCAAGATATAGTCTGTAATGGGCATTAATAAGAGGATAAATTGAATATAAAAAAATTTATAATAGATTATAGAAGATAAGAATAGAATTGACCATGAAAAATAGTATAAGTACTTTAGAGAATATAAAAAGGTAGCGAAATGATTTTAAGAATTAGTGAATACTAAAGTGTGAAAAGAAGAAGAAGAAGAAGAAGAAGAAGAAGAAGAAGAAGAAGAAGAAAAAGAAATAGCAAAGCTGTAAATTGTGTAATAAAATAGGCAAACCTTGGAAAGAACAGTTACCTTGAGGAGACTGTTGGTAGCGGCCGGACCAATAGATTTCTAAGAGGTTGGATTAAGAGTAATAACTCTAATCTATAACTGGAATAATCATTGTTTTCCTCAAAAAGAGAAAGAAATGAAATGAAAATGAGAATGAGAATATAAAAGTATAACAAAGTAGAGCTTAAAAAAATGTTAAAAAGAATAGTGTCGTGATTTGTATGAGATAGTTGTGATAAGAATAATAATAAAAATAAATGAAAAGAAAGGATAGAGAATAAATATAAATGATAAGCTAGGTAAATATGTGTAGAAAGGAACTATAGAATTATAGAGATGCTTTTAGGAAAACTAAATGAAGAAAAGACTTCTGGTTAAGTGGAAAGAAAAGAAATAAAAGACCAATTGAATAAAAAAGAAAAATAGGATTATAAGAATAACTCCAAAGGTAATATACTAAAGGTTTTTTATTCTTATGGAAAGAATTTTTTCATTTATAGTGATGCTTCTTGAGTGGTCTTAGTTGTGTTTTGATGTAAGACGGGAAGTGATTGCTTATGCATCTCGTAAGCTAAAAATGCATCTCGTAAGAACTAGCTGTTGTGTTTTCGCTTTAAAGATTTGGATACACTATCTGTAGAGTGAAAAGTGTTATATTTATACCGATCATAAGAGTCTCAAATATCTTCTATCTCAAAAGAAGTTCAATTTAAGACAACGTCGTTGGATAGAGCTTTTGAAAAATTTTGATTGTGTTATTGATTATAACCCTAGTAAAGCTAATGTTATAGTTAATGCATTGAGTAGAAAAACAGCGATTGAATTGCAAACATTGTTTGCTCAACTTAGTATCAATAATGATGGAAGCTTATTGGCTAAATTAAAAATCAATCCGGTAATGTTTGATCAGATTAAGTCAACGCAGTTAGAAGATGACAAATCGGCAAAGAAAAGAGAAATGGTTCAAAATGGTATATTAGAAAATTTCAGTATTGATAATTGTGGTTGCTTAAGATCTCACAATCTCCGGATGTTTCTAAATTGAAAAAGTTGATACTTCACGAAGCTCATGATAGTCCTTTTGTTTTGCATCCTAGAGAAACAAAAATGTATTACGATTTGCGAGAATCTTATTTGTAGCCAAGAATGAAAAGAGATGTGGTCGAGTATGTGGTTAAATGTTTAACTTGTTAGTGAGTTAAGGCAGAATATCAAGTTCCTACCGGATTACTCCAGCCTATTACTACTCCTAAATGGAAATGGGATTGTATCACGATGGATTTTGTAACGAGGTTACCTTTATTGGCAAGTAATAAAAATGCTATTTGTGTGATTGTTGATCGACTTACGAAATTGACTCGTTTTATTTTAGTCAGGACTAATTGGTCACTTTAAAAATTTGCTGAAATTTACATTTAGGAAATTGTGAGATTGCATGGTATTCCTGTATCGATAATTTCTAATCGGGATTTACAATTCACATTGAGATTTTGGAGACAGTTGTATGAATCTCTTGGTACTTGGCTCAGCTTTCCATCCTCAAACTGACAGACAATCTGAGCGAGTTATTCAAATTTTGGAAGACATGTTTCGAGCTTGTGTCATTGACTTTGAATCAGGTTGGGAACGTTATTTACCATTAGCTGAATTTGTATATAATAATAGTTTCCAATCAAGTATTCAGATGGCTCTGTATGAAGTTTTATATGGTCGGAGATGTCGATCACCTATTTATTGGATGGAATTGAATGAAAGAAAAATTATTTGGTCAGAGTTGATTCAAGAAACAGAGAATATTGTTAAGAAGATTCGATGTAACACCCCTCACCCATATTCACAGTCAGAATAGGGTTACGAGGTATTACCAATCAATCAACATCATTTAACATACATAATTTATACATTTATGCGTTCACACTCAAATGCCATTCAATCATATTCATATTGTCCCTTATGAGGGCTTACAATGCCTTAAACATGCTTTAGAAGTGGTTCGGGACTAAACCAATAACATATAAAATTCTCAAATTAGAAATTTTTCAATCATATAAGGGTCACACGCCAGTGTGAACAAGCCGTGTGAGTAGACACGCCTGTGTCTTAGGCCGTGTGAAAATAGGACATACATACTGACTTGCATCACATGGCACAGGACACGCCCGTGTGCCAGACCGTGTGAAATCTGGAGAGTATACTGACTTGGGTCATACGGCCAACCACATGCCCGTGTGTCTAGCTCGTGTGCCCTATGAAATGGCCACACACGCCCATGTGCTAGGTCGTGTGCCATTTAAGGGGGTATATATACTTATACCGCACGGCCAGTCACACGCCCGTGTGTGAGACCGTGTGGAGCATACTGAATTCAATTTAATTTCAACACCAGAGGGCACATGGCCATGTCAAATGACCGTGTGCCGCACACGGCTGAGACACACGCCCGTGTCTATGCTCGTGTCTCTGCCTGTGTGGACAAAAATAGGCTTTTTGCAAAGCCAATTTGCCACCCTTTTTGCACATACCTACATAAGCTCAAATGGCATCATTTTAAGACACAAATATGCAGCCAAAAGTCATCAACAATTTTACAAACATGCCTAATCCATTTCAACCATTTCAATACTCAATTTCATATCATTTACCTATTCAATTACCAAGCAATATAACTTGTTTTTCTAAGCCTAATTCACATTGTATAATTCATTTGGAAAATTTAATCCAAACATTCATAACCACCTCAATTCCATTCATCCATTATAGGTCTATTACTAACATTAAAAACAGAACTATTTGCACATTCATAAGCATCATCAAGTTCATCATTTTATGCCAACACAAATGGCCAAAATACATATCCATTAGACATACCAAAATGACACAAGCCTATACATGCCATATACCATATATACTTAGCTTCAAAAATACCAAAATAGATGATTGATAGTGCGATGAAGTCTCTGACGATTCCTAGATCCGAGCTAGCTTCGTAGAACTATAAAACATAGAAACAATTTAAACAGAGTAAGCTTTAAGCTTAGTAAGTCCGTAAGTGAACATGAAATAATTATAACATTCATTAGCAATTCAAAATGAATTATATCATAAACATTTAAAGCATCAATTCATGAGCTATCACAAAATTCATCCATATCATCATTCATAATTTTTCAACTTCATATATCTCGAAACTTGAATAATCTTCTGTACGTACCTGTATCAATACATATCTATTTCTCATCAATACTCTTATCAAACCCTTCCGGTTTACACATGCTTTCGATACAAATTCATCGATTTTTCTGATGCCATAGTCCAATTATGGTCTTACACATACAATGCCAAGGCCCGTCGTGGTCTTTCGTTCACATGCCATAACCTGGTTATGGTCTTATTATTCGATTGCCATAGCCCGGCTATGGCCTTATTTGACAACTTGCCTTACTAAACTCGTACTTTTCATTTAATATCTGAACATTCATCCAATAGAATAAATACTATCTCAATTTCATCCATTCAATAAATAGATACACATTTAAGTTCAATTATACGAACTTACTTTGTATTCGGAATTAACGGATTGGATCGACTATTCGACAGCCTTGCTTTTCCCCTCCTTTAAATCTGAATTCTTTCTTTCTTGATCTATATGAATTCAAAATTGACTTATCCAATCATTACTCTTTCAATTCAGTCCACAAGCACATATTTAGGCATTTTTACACTTTAGCCATTAAAGTTTCACATTTTTACAATTTAGTCCTTATCACATAAAAACACAATTTACACAATTTCTTTCAAAATTCATGAGTGCCAAATTTCTATACGGTCCTTAGCAGCCCTAAACTTTCATTTATTTCACATTTCAACCCCTCAATTTACACTTTTCACAATTAAATCCCTAAAATACATTTTTACCTAAAATCACTTTACAAAACATTTAAATCTATCAACAAATAGTCATTTTCCATTATCAAACATTCAAAAACTCAAATATTTATCAATGGCACTTCACAAAAACATGAACAAATTCGAAAATTAAGATATGATTTAGCTAGAATACAAAGCAACGATTACAAAACATAGAAATAATAAAAAACCGAGATAAAACCGTACCTTAATCAAACCAAAAATGTGCTGAACCCTAGATGGACATGGAAGCTTTCTTTTTCTTCTTCAAAATTTGCTAGATGATAATGAGAGAATAAAAATGGCTTTTGTTTTATTAATAATACTTTAATAACCAAATTACCATATTAACCTTTAATAAAAACCATTAAAATTCATTTATGCATGTCCATATTTGTCCACTCACCCTTATAATGGTCTATTTACAACATAAGAACCTTAACTTTAATAAACCATAGCTATTTGACACCTTTAACATGTAGAATACAACTTTTGCATTTTACGCGATTTAGTCTTTTTTCTCAAATTGAGCAATTAAACGATAAAATTAACTCACAAAATTTTCACACATATCAAATAACATGCTGTAAACACCAAAAATAATATTAAAATAGTTCTATGACATCATATTTTTGGTTCTGAAACCACTGCTTCAATTTAGCTAAAATCGGGCTGTTACAACTCTTCCCCCCTTAGGAATTTTCATCCCCGAAAATCTTACCAGTGAATAGGTTCAGGTATTGGTTTCTCATAGCATCCTCGTGTTCCCATGTAGCTTCTTCAACCCGTGCCGATGCCATAATACTTTCACTAACGCGATTTTCTTATTTCTCAGCTCTTTGATCTCACGAGCTAAAATTCGAATCGGTTCTTCAGCATATGACATATCTGACTGAATTTCAACCTCGGTAGGGGAAATGACTTGTGAAGGGTCGGATCAATATCGTCGAAGCATCAACACATGAAACACATTATGTATTTTCTCTAACTCAGATGGTAAATATAGTCGATAAGCAATTGGCCCGACTCGCTCGATAATCTCATACAGTCCAATGAATCACGAACTCAATTTCCCTTTTCGACCAAACCGTGATATCTTTTTCCACAGTGACAATTTCAAAAGCACTCTGTCCCCGATCTGAAACTCAATATCTTTCTGTTTCAAGTCTGCGTACGATTTCTGTCGATCCGAAGTTGCTTTTAAACTATCACGAATCACTTTCACTTTTTCTTATGTTTCTCTGATCAGATCAACTCCGTGAATGTTATTCTTGCTAAGCTCAGTTCAGTACAATGGTGTTCAGCATTTACGACTGTAAAGAGCTTCGTATGGTTCCATCTTTATACTCGATTGAAAGCTATTATTGTAGGCAAATTCAACCAACGATAGATATTTCTCCCAGCTACCTTCAAACTCAAGAATGCAACAATGCAACATATCCTCAAGTATTTGAATAACTCGCTTTAATTGTCCATCCGTTTGTGGGTGAAATGTAGTGCTAAAATGTAGCTTTGTGCCTAAAGCTTCTTGTAATTTCTTCCAAAATTGCAAAGTAAATCTCAGATCCCTATCTGAAACAATAGATAGTGGTACTCCGTGCAATCGAACAATCTCTGAGATATACAACTCCGCCAATTTTTCAAGTGAGTAATCCATACGTACAGGAATGAGATGAGTCGATTTCGTCAATCTGTCAACAACAACCCAAATCGCATCTTTCTTTTTCGGAGATAAGGGCAAACCCGATACAAAATCCATTGTTACTCTATGCCACTTCCACTCAGGAAACATAATAGGCTGTAATAAACCTGATGGTACTTGATGCTCAGCTTTGACTTGCTGACAAACCAAACATTTCGAAACAAATTCTGAGATATCTCTTTTCATGCCATGCCACCAATAAAACTGTTTTAAATCATTATACATTTTCGTGCTTCCCGGATGTACTGATAAACGACTACTGTGTGCTTCGTTTAGAATCTTCCAAATGAATTCAGAATTATTTGGTACATTTATCCTATCACGAAACATCAAACAGTTATCAGACCTTATTCGAAACTCGAAATCAGAAGTCGACTCACACAGAGGTTGTTTTGCTTGCAATTCATTATCAAATTTTTGAGCCTCACAAATCTGCTGTAGAGATAACGGTCTCGTTTTCAACTCAGGTACTATCGAACCGTCATTAAACATAGCTAACTATGTGTTTAAAGCACGTAAAACAAATAAGGACTTTCGACTCAAAGCATCAGCAACTACATTCGCTTTTCCCGAATAATAGTCAATCACTAATTCATAATCTTTTAATAATTCTAACCATCTCCGTTGTCGCAAATTCAAGTCTTTCTGAGTCATCAGATATTTCAAGCTTTTGTGGTCGGTATAAATATGGCATTTCTCACCAAACAAGTAATGGCACCAAATTTTCAACGCAAACACTATCGCGACTAATTCAAGATCGTGCGTCGGATAATTCAATACTAGTTTTATTCTTTCCAAAACTATTTCATATTTTCATTCAATTCCCACTTAAAACTAACTTCAATACTCAATTTCATCATAAATTCTTAATTTCAAAATTCTTTCAATTTAGTCCCTACTATATAAAAACTTATGATTTAACTTACAATTCAATCCTTTTCCCAATTCTAACTGAAAATTCTATCAATTTTAACCCAAATTCTTCAATGAATTCAACATAAATCATATCTAAAAATCAACTAACTTTCAAAATTTCAACATATATCAAATAGTATTTTGTTCTAGGATTCCAAAAATATCAAAATTACAAGAAAATGGAAAAAATTGACTTACCACTTGAGCTTCAAACCCTAAAATCCCTAATTTTCCTCTTTCTTTTCTTTTTCCTTTCTTTCTCCCCTGTTTCGTTTGTTTCTCTGTTTCTTTTTCTATTTCATTTTCTTTATTTTTTTTATTTCCTTTATTTTATGTTATGTTTTATTAAATTATTATATTATATTTTAGTAATAATTATTATTAACTTAAATAATAAGTAAGTACATGTATTTATTACAAATGTATGAATATAATTTAATACACATGTATTTTATTTTTACCACACATTTGTCTCAATTTGGTTTATTTACTAATTTAGCCCCTTGACTTTTCTCTATTCTATGATTCAACTTTCACACTTTATTAAATTTAGTCCTTATACCTAATTAATCTTAATTCTAGCTAATTCAGCTAACCAAAACTTAATTAATCACACAACTAACTTCGTAAATATTTTTAATAAATATTTACGAATCCATTTTACGGAAATAGTGACCCAAAATGTGCTTTTCCAATACCCATAAATTTTGGGTTGTTACATTTCTCCCCCCTCCCCCTTAATTGTCTCTTCCCATGACCGGCTCTTAATTGTAGGATGAGGGGCTTGAAAATGAAATGTTTGAAAAGTGGAGGGGTTGGAACAGCTTTATGAAGAAGATTAGGGGTTGCTTTATAATTATTGAAATCAACTTAAAATAGCTGATTTGGGCAATAATTTGGGATAGTTTGGGCTGATCTCCCTTTCTGTGGATCAGTCCTCTTCACATTGAATATTCTGGGTCTCTTTCTCTGCATCAAGCTGTCAAATTTTAATCAACCCAATTGAGAGTTGGGTTAATTAATTGTATGGGTCCAAAACAAATCTTTTTGGGCATCCATGGCTATTAAATAATCAGGTTTCCTTTGTATGACAAATGCTCTAGAAGGATGCTTCAGCAGTTTGATCTTCTCAAAGTGCCTCCGAGTCTAGTTTTTCTGTCGTTGCATAAAACTGCTAAAAATGGGCAAAAAAATTGTAAGTTGAGCATAAAAATAATTAAAAATATACATTTGTCTTGAATTTTCCCTATTTAGATCTTTTGTAATAAATTTTAAAAAAATACTAAAAAGAACTCAGAATTTGCAAAAATTGTTAGTCAGAAAGTGTGAAAAAGTCTATAAATTTTTGAGTTTCCACACTCCCAAACTTAAATCATTTCTCTTCCCGAGCAATGCTAACTTACAAAAAATATTTAATTTTTAAGAGATTCCTTTCGAATAATTAATTTATTCCATAGTGACGCATTTAGTAAAATTATGCCCAAAAATAGAAACTTTGCTACTATACACCTTAAGTGTACATATCATTCAATTATTAACAAGCAAACAAAAAGATGAACTAAACTCCTTCTCCTAATTTAATATGTATTTAATCTTTTCCAATCAATTTGTTTCCCATAATTAAGCTAAGTAGTAATCCTTAAGTCTAAGTGATGCCTTCATATATTGAATATAATAATTTCTCTCCACTAATATAGTAGACATAGTAATTCAAATTAATAGGTCTTTTGAAAGGTTATAATAGGGCTAGGTTTTAAGTAGAGGTGTGCATAGACCGGACCAGGCCGAGTCTAAATTTTTGGTTGAGAAATCCAGGCCCGACCCGGCCTGCCCATATTAATTTTTATATTATTTTTATTTAATTTTAAAATATATATAATACATCCAAAATACTAAAAATTTCAAAATAAGTATTTCCCAACAAATTGAAAAAAAATTTTAAAAAAATATATATATACTTAAATAACACTAAGATAGATGCAATTTAACAAGAAAATATCTCTAAAATAATAACAAAATTAACAAATGTCTTTAAAATAATAATAAAATTAAAAATAAAATAAGTTTTATACAATATCCAAACAATAACAACAAAATAGTAGCAACATAATAGTAAAATGATAGCAAGATAGGGAGAAAACAATAAGAAAATAATTGTTTTTTTAAAAAAGAGATTTTTTTTGTCCTTTATTGAATTCGGGCTAGGCCGGGCTCGGGCAAAAAATGTCTTACTTGAGGCCTGGCCCTTTTTTAAACGGATCTTATTTTTTATCCAAGTCCATTTTTCAGGTCTATATTTTTGCCCAAGCCCTCCCAATTTTTTGAACGGGCTTTCAAGCCGGACCAAATGACCCAACCCATGAACAAATCTAGTTTTAAAGGAGGGAATAGAAATATACATTTTAGGCTAAATACCTTTAAACTCAGCTTTATCTCAAATTTCCGAAGCTACTTAATCATCCCATGACTACCCATTTCCATATTTTTCAATTTTAGAACCGTATGCTCATTTGACAAATTGGTTTTAACAAGGACTTAAACTCAAACTAATAGGTTTTAACAAATTGGGTCTAATGCAACTCAATTTAATATCTAACCAATCAAGCAAATGGGCTGGTCCGTAGCCCAACTAAAATTATACATCTAATTGTCCAGTTGAGATTTATTCTATTAACGTGTCCAGATAATTTTGGGTGTCTACAATTATTAACATTAACTTAGGGTGCCATTGGATTTTAAGGATTCTTTTAGATTAAGGAATCCCTTAATTATCCGTCATCTCAAAAATAGCGGTAATGATAAGATTAGTTACTGTAATATTAATATGTGTATTTAAATTTAAATGCAACTGCAATAACGAAATGAGAATAGAATGTTACTGTTAAGAATATTATATTAGAAATAATAAATATTTTTTGGTTTAAGGATAAAAAATAACTCTTAATAAAAATGAAAAAAAAATCAATTGAGCCCTTTAAAACAAGTGTGCCTTATTTAAGTCCTTAATGACCAATAAAATAATTAATTAGGCCATTCGATTTGCGAAAATCGTTAGTCAACTAATTTAACTGTTAAAGGGGCTAACATAGCTGATGATAACAACCAATAGATGACACATAACATGCCACATAAAAAGATGCTAACGTGATAATATTTTTAAATATATATATAATATTTAATAAAAATTACATGTTCATTTGAATTTGGACAATTATATGTCCAAATTCATTCCAAATTAATTCAAAACTATTATAAAAAAATATGAGTAATTATTTAAAAAATCTAAAATTTATAAATAAATCAATTTCTAAATTTATTGTTTTATTAATTACTTTTATATGGCTATTTCACCAATAAAGGCCTATTTCCAACTTTATTTATGGAAATGGGCCACTTTTTATTATTTATCGGAATAGGCCAAAAACTCTAAAACGCGTCCACGTAGGAGCGCTTTAGGGGGAAATTCTAGCAAAACGTGTCCTTGAGGGAGCGATTTTGCCATGTCAGCACAAAACGCGCTGACGTAGACATGCTTTGTTGATGTGGCAAAATCGCTCCCTCAGGGACGCGTTTTAGCCCGTGTTTTTAACCAACGGTCATTTAAAATTTTAACCGTTAGGGGGTCCAATGGTAAAAAAATATATATATATATAAAACCCCCTCCTATTTTTTTCACACAACATTTCTTTCAAATTTCTCAAAAAAGCTCTCAAATTTCTCCCTAAATTTCTCAAAGCTCTCTTTAATTAATTATTTCTTTTAGTTTTTTCTAAATTAGTTTTTTTTTATATAATTTCAAAAACATTTGATTGTGTTAGCAATAGCCGAGGAATTAATTCGTCTCGATCATAAACATATCTTCATCAAACAAATGAAAATAGTAAGGGTTAATTTCAATTTTTGAATATTATTTAATATTTTTATGTAATTTTAATTAATTTTAATTTTATAATTTTTTTATAACAGCCTGTAGATCAGGTGTTACAATGTTATATTAATAATATGTATGGTCCTCCATCACCGTTGATAAAAAATTACGTGAGGAAAAGTGGGTTTTTGGCACGTGGTCAATATAGGTCGGGGGTGCATGTTGGACCCGAAACTCATCAGCGTGTTCATAGAGAGGTGGAGACCTGAGACGCACACATTCCGTCTTCCAGACGGAGAGTGTACAGTCACTTTGGAAGACGTTGATGCGGTCGTTGAGAGCACCAAAAATATCTTATCCTTAATAAATAATGAAAGAAAATAGTAAAAAGGAAGTAGGGTCAAATCCTCAGGGACTGGTTTGCAAAATATCCTGTTTCGTGAAATCTTGGGCAGAATCTTGCCCAAGAAAACCTGCGTTCCTGAAAAATAAAAATAAAACTGAATTATAAGTTGATCTTAACAAAAAAAAACATAATTTAAAGTTGACTGAAATTGTGATTACGAGAATTAAAACAAAAATAAAAATAAACAGAGCTGAGAAAATAAAGAGTTTCTTATGTGACGAGATTCCAGCCTCCAATTGCCTAGATCCGCCTTGGGCTCAATCCTCGGCTTTTAGATGACCCTTCTCAAACCAAGTAAGCCAGTTATAGTGGAAGAGGACGCCTACGACCACCAGCTCCAAGAATTTAAACTTACGAATTTAGGGAACCTGACTTTAGCCTGCAATCACTTTTGTGGGATCGTCTATGTTAGATCAACGCTTTTCAATAGCGAATCCCAAGCCATTTTGTCTCTTGGGCTCGCCAATCTCTGACGCAGTAAGTTAACGAACCGACTGTGCAATCCTTCCAAAACATACAAAGCGGCCGCCTTTACATACGTTGAAAAGTTTACTTCTTAAGGGACATGGACGAAAGCGTCAACCTCGTAGTGCGGAGAAACGATGAATACTTGGCGAGAAAGCTAAGTATGAATTCTAAGCCTCAAGAACCCTTTTTTGGGGAACATCGACAACCTTCGGCTAGATGGGTTTAGTGGCCCATGGTTGTGGTGTAAAAGAAAATCATTATAAAAATGGAAAAGGGAATTTTATTGAAAGAAAATATGGAAAGAACAAAAGCCTAGACTTTTGAGGGGAGAGTGTTTACAGAAAAAGATGGATGCATTTTGAGTCACTTCACCCTCTATTTATAGCTAGGGGAGATAGTCTAATCCTACTTAAACTCTTAAAAGATAAATACATTTAATTGAAGATAAATAAAATAAAATCCTAAAATTAAATAATCCTTAATAATTATCTTAATATTAATTATCCTAATATAATTAAAATAGAATTTGATAGAATAAAATCTTTTTTTTTTTGCATTTCAACCCTTGTGTCCTCCATGTTGCACTTTTGGCACCAACTTTTCCCTGTGTCGCACATTAGCCCATTTTATCTCTAAATTCACGCTTTTGGCTCTTAATTTCACTTTTGCCTCCAATTTAGTCCCTATGAGATAAAATATCATAAATAGCTAAAATTAGCAGGATCATACTCAGAATAAACACATAATTAATACATAAAAATATGTTATTCTAGAGTACTATCAAATTCCCCCTACTTAGCCCATGCTTGCCCTCAAGTATGGTTCTTATCTATTATGAAAGTTAGATTCTGCCATAAAAGAAATACCACTCCAAAGTTTCATAAAAATTAGTTAAAAATGCATATGAAAAATAAAACACAGAAATTAGAATCGACTTGAATTATTTCATGAAAATTAGGTAAATTATCAAACCTACCAAGACACCCTATTTGTTTCCTCCTTTAGTCCCCAATTTTTTTTTAATTTTTTTCAATATTTATTTTTTGCTTTTAAGAATATATCGAACCTTTTGACGCAAAGAGAGATGACAGCCAAACACCCCACCCCGGTTACTCAGCCCAACATACTCCTAATTTATTATAATTTTTTTCTTAAGAACATATCGAACCTTTTGACGCGAAGAGAGATGATGATAAGCGACTCACCCTGTTACTCAAATTTCAACATGTTCTTAAAAATTAATTCCGGTTAGCGGAGTTTTACCTAACACGTCACACAACCTTTTGACGTGAAATAGGATGACAACCCAAGCACCCTACCCGAGTTACTCAGTCAGTCACGTTTTTAAGCTGCACTCGTAACCGCAGAAAAATTGTTAACATTAAATGAAATTTTAATTTTGGAGAACTTAGGAAAAACAATCAAGTGTCAAGAATAAGTTTCAATAATCACCTAATAGCCATGAACATAAATTTAGCATGCAATTATATTAAGTGTCCACTTTATATTAAACTTGATTAATTTTACGAAAAGCAAGATAGAGTTAACTCTATTAATCATAATTATTTTAGCCTAATAAAAATAAAGCAGTGGAGATGGCATCAATTATGGAAAAATCATAATTTTCTCAGAAGACAAGAATCATGCATGTAAGTCAAACAGTGGGCAAATCCTGGTAAAAATCTTGGGCCTGAAAAGAGGCAGAATATTCTAAAAATAATAATAATTTTGGGCAAAATGGAGCATCAAGCAGCAACACCAAAAACACAGCAAAAAATTACAGTAATTACGAAGAGTACCTCCCCCTACTTAAAACACATTGTCCTCGATGTGGAAGAAAATAAATAAATAGGTGGAAAAGTTTAGAAGAACTCCCCGTGTAGTTACTGTCGTTCGTGCATAATGGAAACGAGCTCGGTTAGTTGTTGCCCACAAGTGTCTAGTCGGTCCTCAATGCGCTCTAAGCGTTGCTCAACGGTCATCGGAGGTTGGGCCTGAGTGGGTTCGTACCATGGTGGTTGGAAAATAAGCGGTGGAGGGGGTGGTGAAGAGGTTTTGGTGGCTATGGAGGTTTTGGGGAAAAAATTAATTTTTTTTTTAGGTTTTGGGGTTTTATTTGGCTGAAAGGGGTGTTTGACTGCAGGTTTTGGGGAATCTAGGGCAAGAATGCGCTATTCCAGGCTGGAATAGGGATGGAACAAAAGCTGTTCGGTTGCAGGTTTTGTCTTTTCTCCTTTTTCTTTCTATTTTCATTTTGGTCCACCTAGTTAGAAGAAGAGAATTTTTATTAATATCCAAAATAAAATAAGTAGTAAATGATTAAGATAAAATAATAAATAATTAAAATAAAATAATAAATAGAATAAAAATAAAGAGAAATAAATTTTAGGTTGCCTCCCAACAAGCGCTTATTTAACGTCGTTAGCTTGACGCTGTTACTGGGATTATGGTGGCTCTAACTGAATATTTTTGACCGTGTGGGACTGAAAATTCTCGTAAAATGGCTTCAATCGTTGGCCATTGACTACGAACCGCATTCCTGTCTCTTCACTCTCTATTTCAACTGCACGATGTGTGAACGCTTGGGTCACAATAAAAGACCCTTGCCATTGAGATCGAAGCTTTCCTGGGAATAGCTTTAATACGGAGTTATAAAGAAAAACTTTTTGTCCTATCGAAAAATGCTTCGTAGCTATTCTCTTATCATGAAACAACTTCATCTTGTCTTTATAAATGCGAGCATTCTCGTAGGCATCGTTGCGAATTTCTTCTAACTCTTGGATGTCTAATTTCCTTGCCCTTCATGCAGGTTCTAACTCCATGTTAAATTGTCGAATGACCCAATAAACTTTATGTTCTAATTCTATCGAAAGATGGCAAGCTTTGCCAAAAACAAGTCGATACGAGGTCATGTTAATTGGTCCCTTATACGCTGTCCGGTAAGCCCAAAGTGCTTCATTTAGCTGAAGACTCCAATCCTTCCGGTTGGGTCAAAATGATTTCTCCAAAATAGTCTTTATTTCCCTGTTCGAGACTTCAGATTGACCATTCATTTAGGGATGGTAAGTTGTAGCTATACAGTGGTGAACTCCATATTTTGTCAATAGTGCCTCCATGACTTTATTGCAAAAGTGGGTGCCACGATTACTGATTAGGGCTCGAGTTGTGCCAAACCTGGAAAAAATAGTTCATTTTAAAAACTTCACAACAGTCTTGGCATTATCATTACAAATAGGCTTTGCTTCTATCCACTTAGAAACATAGTCTACTGCAAGAATTATATATACATTGCTAAATGAAGAAATAAATAGGCCCATGAAATCGATACCCCATACATCAAAAATTTTACACACATGAATCGGGGATAGGGGCAATTGATTTCGTTAGTAATGTTACCTGTATGTTGACATTTATTGCAAGACTTATAGAAGTTATATGCGTCTCGAAAAATTGTAGGCCAATATAGCCCACATTCTAACACCTTGTAAGCAGTCCACTTAGGGCCAAAGTGACCTCTGCAAGCTTTACCATGAGAAAAATTAAGATAGAAGTTACCTCAGTTTCTGGAACACATCGTCGTATTATCTGATCTGAACAGTGTTTCCACAAGTATGGGTCATCCCAAATGTAATATCGAGCTTCTCGTCTAAGCTTGTCCCTTACGGAACGTTCTAACTTAGTGGGTAACGAGCCTGTGGCTAGAAAGTTTATCACATCTGCATACTATAGGAGACGTGCCTCAGTCGAGAATAGGCTCTCATTAGAGAATTCTTCCTTAATAGGTATGTTGTTGAAAGGTATTTTTATTCTGATTAAGTGGTCAGCCACTAAGTTCTCGCATCCCCTTTTGTCTCGAATCTCGATGTCAAATTCTTGGAGCAGCAAAATCCACCTGATGAGCCTCGATTTTGCTGCCTTTTTCGCAATCAAGTACCTGAGAGCTGCATGATCAGAATAAATGATCACTTTAGATCCCAATAAATAAGGTCGAAATTTGTCTAAAGCAAATACAACTGCTAAGAGTTCTTTTTCCGTAGTGGTGTAGTTGCTCTGCGCAGCATCTAGGGTTTTTGAGGCGTAACAAATGACATGAGGTTCCTTGTCTATCCTTTCTCCAAAACAACCCCTACACTGCGTTTGCTAGTATCGCACAGAATCTCAAATGGGCATTTCCAATCTGGCGGTTGCACTATAGGAGTGGAGACCAACTTTTGCTTGAGTGTGTCAAAAGCCTCCCTACATTTTGGTCCAAACTCAAATTTCTTATCCTTCTGCAATAGTTCACACAGTGGTTCAGCTACTTTCGAGAAGTTCTTTATAAAGCGCATGTAAAACCCTGCATGGCCAAGGAAAGAACGAATTTCCCTTATAGTGGAGAGATAAGACAAAGAATTTATAATGTCAAATTTGGCCTTATCGACATCAATTCCCTTAGATGAAACTACATGACCGAGAATTAAACCCTTGTCTACCATAAAGTGACATTTTTCATAATTCAAGTCAAGATTAAATTCAATGCACCTACTCAAAATTATCGTTAGGTTTTTAAGGTATTCATCAAAAAAATTTCCATATACAGTAAAATCGTCCATAAAAACTTTGATAATTTTTTCCATATATTCAGAAAATATACTCATCATGCATCTCTGAAAGGTGGCCGGCGCATAACAAAGACCGAATGACATCCTTCTGTATGCGAGTGTGCCGAATGGGCACGTAAAAGTGGTATTTTCCTGGTCCTCCAGCGCAACTGGAATTTGAAAGAAACCTAAGTATCCATCAAGACAAAAAAAGTGAGTTTTTCTGGCTAATCTTTCAAGCATTTTATCTATAAAAAGAATAGGGAAATCATCTTTTCTGTATAAGAGTTCAACTTCTTGTAATCAATGTAGACGCCCCATCCATTTTGTACTCGTGTAGGTACCAAATCACCTTCAGCATTTTTCATTATTGTCACGTTCATTTTCTTGGGCACGATTTGTACCGGACTTACCCATCTATTGTCAGAAATGGGGTAAATTACGTCAGCGTCCAAAAGCTTAATTATTTCCTTTTTTACTACCTCCATCATATTCGGATTTAGCCGTCTTTGTGTCTCTTGCCTTGGTTTCGTGTCTTCCTCCAAGTAGATCCTGTGTATGCATGTCAAAGGGCTTATCCCTTTTAAGTTTGCATTGGTCCAGCCAATCGCCTCCTTATGATTTTTTAGTACATCAACCAAACTTTCTTATTTGTGCGTGGAGAGTTTATTGGAGACTATGACTGGTAGGGTATTACCCTTCCCCAAAAATGCATATTTCAAATGCTCAGGAAGCAGTTTCAACTCCAACTCTGGTGCCTGTATAATAGAAGGTAAAAGTTTAGTTTTCGGAGATAATAACTCGTTAACAGATTCAAATTCATCAAGTTCAAAATTATCTCCATAAATTGACTCAAAATTCTCTTCCACTAAAGAGTCAATTATGTTGATACGATTTACGCTCAAGATTTCGCTTGGATGGCTAATGGCGTCGTAGACATTAAACTTTATGGTTTCCCCATCAAACTCCATCGTGAGAGTTCCACTTTGAACGTTGATGTTAGTACTAGCTGTACTAAGGAAAGGTTGACCCAACAAGAGGTCTAAATATCCAGGAGTGCTGTCCTCCTCCATTTTAATCACATAAAAATCTGCAGGGAAAATGAGCTCGTGAACTTTTACCAAAACATCCTCAAGGACTCCTTCTAGATGCACAACAGACCTGTCCGCCAATTGAATGATAACGCATGTTTTTGTCAAAAAACTCGCGCTAAGTTATTCATAAATAGAATATGGCATTACATTTATAGAGGCCCCTAGATCACACATAACCTGCTTAATTCCCAAATGGCCTATTTTGCATGGTATTGCAAACATGCCCCTATCCTTCCATTTTGCCAGCATTTTTTACTGTAACACTGCGGATACATTCTCACCGACATTCACACTTTCATTACCTGTTAATTTTCGCTTGTTGGTGCAAAGCTCTTTAAAAAATTTAGCATACCGCAGAATTTGCTTGATAGCATCCAACAGCGGTATGTTGATCTTGACATTCCTAAATGTTTCGAGGAACTCATTGTCCTCTTTACCTCTTCTACATTGGTTGAAACGTTCTGGAAATGGAGGTTGAATTTTAAGCAATGGAGGTTTCGATCGAACCTTTTCGTCTTTTCCGGTTTTTCCTGGGTGATTTCTTGGCCAAGATTCCTATTAGGAATTGATTCCAGTACCTTCCCGCTGCGTAACGTCACTGTATTCGCATTTTGCCTCGGGTTTGGTTCTATTTGGGATGGCAGCTTCCCTTGAGAGTTCAATTTCTCAATTGACGGGGTCAACTCTCTTATGGATGCCTCGATTTTCTATTGAAAATCAAGAACATTAGGTGCTAACTTATTGACCAAAGCTTCTAGGTAATTACCTGAGCCTTGTGGCTGTTGCGGGAACTGATTTTGGTATGGCTGGATATTTCGTGGATTGGTCGCATAACTCAAGTTAGGATAGTCCCTCTACCCTAGGTTGTAGGTATTAGCATAGGAGTCGTATCGCCTTTGTGGTGGCCTAGTGAATTTTTCTACAGTATCCAGATGAGCCATGGTATCTTCATACAAACTAGGACATGCATTAGTTGTATGATCAGGCGTGCACATATTCCGCACAACCGGGTTGTCTTTGCTTTTTCTGCAATAAGAGAATTCATCATATTGGTAAGTCTATCAACTTTATCCTCTAAGGTTTAATTACTTAGCTGGTGAACCCTTCTAGGGGGTTCAATATTGGCTCGGAATTGCTCAGAATTTGCAGCAATTGTGGAGATTAAGTCCCTTGTTTGTTGGGGAGTCATGTTGACTAACGCTCCTCCACTAGCTGCGTCTACCATATTCATCTCCATAGGTTTCAGGCTTTCATAAAAGTATTGGAGGAGAGATTGCTCCGTTATACTATGTTATGGGTAGCTTGCGCACAATTTCTTAAACCGCTTCCAATAGTCGTAAAGAGACTCTGCTTCTTTTTGCCTTATTCCAACAATCTCTCTTATTAGCTCAACTGCTCTGGATACTGGAAAAAACCTGTTGAGAAATAAACGAGATAAATCAGCCCAAGTTGTAATAGATCCAGGGGGTAAATAAAATATCCATTCCTTAGCAGAATCTGCTAAGGAAAAAGGGAAAGCACGCAATTTGATTTGATCCTCAGTTACCCCCTGAGGTTTCATGCTAAGAAAAACCATATGAAACTCTTTCAAATGCTTGTGGGGATTTTTGTTTTGCAACCACGAAAAGTTGGCAGTAGTTGGATTAAGCCTAGCTTTAATTCAAAATCAGTATTCATAGTAGGATACGTGATGCATAATGGTGGTTGTTCTGCCGGAGCTTCGGCCAGTTGCTGAATTGTTTGAGCCATTGGTTCTTGTGCTAAATTTGGGTTTTCGTTAACCCTAGTTTCAAGCACTTCTTCAGGAGAGTCGACTTCTACTTTTTCGCTTTCAATTTCTTGAGCAGGGTTTTTGTTAACCCTAGACTCAGCTTCGTCGACTTCGATTTCTGGCGGTGGGTTACTTTAAGTCCCAACCACCGCTGACTGCTTTTTCCTTAGTTTTTTTTTCCTTGTGATTAGCTCTAGCAGTCTTCTCTATTTCAGAATCAAACGCAAGAGTACCTAGAGCAGATCTGGTCATAAGAAACAAAAAAATAAGATTAGTACGTTTCCAGTCCTCAAGAATGGCACCAAAATTTGGTGCGATCGTTGATAGCACCAAAAATATCCTATCCCTAATAAATAATGAAAGAAAATAGTAAAAGGGAAGTAGGGTCAAATCCTCAAGGACTGGTTTTGGCCATTTAATCTCTAAATTCACGCTTTTCCCTGTGTCGCACATTAGCCCATTTTATCTCTAAATTCAAGCTTTTGGCCCTTAATTTTGCTTTTGCCTCCAATTTAGTCCCTATGAGATAAAAGATCATAAATTGCTTAAATTAGCAGGATCATACTTAGAATAAACACATAATTAATACATAAAAATACGTTATTTTAGAGTACTATCAGACGTGCAGTTACAATTGGAATTGCCGGTGGATGGGTCCGTACTCATCGGGTCCGTTCAATCTGCTACTTGGGGAGCCATATGCTACGATCTTTTGGGTGCGATTTCGGATAATATTTATGAAGGTCGGATCGAGATGGGCTGGTTACGAGACACATTCCCGGAGTCGGGGAATGATTCAACTCAAGTAGAAAGAATACGATATGCTCGGGCATACGTCCTCGAGATCATTAGAGGTTATCTGATGCCGAACTTGTCACAAAACCTCTTACATCTGAAGTGTATGCTAAAACTCGTTGATTTTAGAGCAGCTGGCGAACTTAGTTGGGGGTTTGACGTGTTGGCAACATTGTACCGGGAGATATGCAGAGCGACGCCACAAATAAAGCCAAAATCAGAGGTTGCCTATCACTACTACAATCATGGGTTCGGTTTCACTTTCCATTTTTATGTCCTCAAGTGAACCACCAATATACATTCCCACTCATAACGAGGTAAAATTTATATTAGATTTTACAATTATTACATAGATTTAAAATATAATTTTATGCTAAAAATTTATTTAATTGGGTGGAACTATTCTACGAGTTATGTTGGAATACCTACTGCTCTTGAAGATATACAGCTTCTATTAAACCAAAGGTCGGAAGCGCATGTAACTATTAAATAAAATATATATACATAATATAATCATTTCATATTTAGTATTTAGTATTATGTATATTACTTGTAACAGCCTATTTTTAGATAAATCGGAACAGTGGTATCGAGACCACAAATCCGATTCCGGAAAGAAAATTTATTTTAATATTATTTTATGTTCTATAATATGATAGTAATGTTGTGTGAAATTTTACATGCTTAAATCGATAAAGGACCAAATTGCACAAGGTGCAAAAGTTGAGTTCTAATAGCTAAAGGGATTAAATAGCTACAGAGCTTTAAATTGGAGGTCCTTATATGGTAATTAGACCATTAAAAATACTTAGTCATTAAGGACAAAATTGGAATAAAAAAATAAAGGTGATAAATAATCAAAGATGAAAATATCATCATTTATCAGTAACTTAATCTATTTATTTTGGGGATCAATTTGAAAAGATATCAAAGTATAGAATTTTTACCATGAATGAATATGCTGAAATTATGAAATTAATGGTAGAAAATGAAAAGTTGTTGATAGATAAACAACTTTTACAAAGTGAATTTTGATAAAAACTTGATTTAGGGACTAAATTGTAAAAAATGAGAAATCCATAGAAAAATTTTGATTTTTATGAAATACATGGGCTATAAATATTAAATGAAAAATTCGGTTCGACTCGGAACAAGGATTAAACTGCATGAATTTTATTTTCTGAGTCTATGGACGAAATCGTCATTTTTTTAAAGTTGAAGGGCAAAATGGTAATTTGGCCTAAAGTGTAAATTGGAATAAATTGAGTATGAATTACATCAATTTGATGTTAAATTTACTCGTATAGATCCAGATAAACCGAATATGGAGTTAGAACGAGGAAAGGAGAAAATGTCGAATTAGTAGACTTTATGTACGCAAACACTTATTGAGGTAAGTTCGTATAACTAAATTGTATATGTTTATATGTCTGAATTGAATATTGCGTATGTAAATTGTATAAATGCAATAAATATGTGAAATGATCACATATTTGTAAAAGTCCGATAAATGAAAGTGCAAGAAATAAATGATAATACCAAATAAGTGATAAATGATAAAAATGTTATTTTTATGCTTGAGTTGAATGTGAACATGTGAATTGCATAAATGCATAAATATATGAGATTGATCATACACCCCACAATTGCCTGATAAATATCAAATTTCGTTTGAATAAGTTAAAAATTGATGGATATGTGATTTTCCGAAATGAATAAGGTCCTACATTTGTTGCTGACGGGATTTAACTCGGACGAGTAATCCTATTGACCTCATTACAGATAGGATTTAGCCCGGACGGGTAATCCTGATATAATCCCTCTCGAGCATGTTTTACAATTAGGATTTAGTTTGGAATGGTAATCCTATTATATGATTGTGGCTCGAAAGTGTGTTTTCTAATTAAGTGCCCTAATGGGTACTCCTGAATATGAATTGACAAATTTACTGATTTGTACACTTTGTGTGTGCTACCTGAATATCCATCAATATCTTTAATAATTCAACGGGTAAAATCTTGACATGAAAAGAAATAGGTTTTTACATGTATTTGCCTGAAGTACATGAAAATCATGATATATGAAATATGGAAGTATGAAATTATGATATATGAACATGGAAATTTGTTTGATGAATACATTCATATATGAGAAAAGATTTGTACATCTTGAGTGTATTATCTGTGTGATTATCAATATTTCAGTTGAATAACAAGCAAAGTTCTGACATGAAATATACTAAAACTCGAGATGAATTATTACAGAATGTACCCGAAAAATAAGGAAATAATTTGTATATATGTTATATGAATACATGATGTGGAAAACCTATTTGTATATATTTTCAAATGGTTGATTGTGATTTACATGTTTATCTTTAATATGAATAGTTGGTAAGTTAATTACCAAGTTATATGGACTTACTAAGCATTATCTTCTTACTCTATTTTATTTTTCCCTATTCTATAGTAAATCGGAAGCTCGACGGAGATCACTCACACTATCCATCAACTCAATTTGATATATAAGGTAAAACATTTGTGGTTATAATGGCATGTATGGGTTGAATTGGCCAAGGAATGGCATGTAAATATTTGTTAATGACTAGTTATTGGAATGGCTAGTTATGAACATGTTTTAGTGTTTATGTATAAAAGATTATATCATGGTATATGTTTGAAAATGATTGATTAATAGAAATCACAATGAGATATGAATGATTGAATTAAATAAGCATATTTGATACAGTATGCACAAATGTGAACATGGTATCTAGATAAATATGAGTACAATTTGACATGACATGTATAAGACTTAAATTTTGGTATGAAAATGTGGTTGGTGAACGTGATAAATTGTGTATAAGTGTTGGTCTCAGGGCAAGGTTAAAAATGGGTGAAAATAAAGCTAGGAAATGGCTTTATTTTGTCCACACAGGAGTGTGTCTTGACTGTGTTCGACACACGGCTTAGCACATGGACGTGTGGTCTGGCCGTGTGTCCACTGCATCTTAAATTTTAAAAATAAAATGCTCAGAATTGAGCATACGGGCGTAGACACATGTAATAGTCCAGTTTATATGAGATCATTGAACGTGTCGGGCCGGTTGCGTATAGATTAATATTGCCTTCTGAATTAGAAAGGATCCATAATGTATTTCATGTCTCAATGCTCCGTAGATATCGATCTGATCCGTCACATGTGATTGCTCCGTCTGAAATTGAAATCCGATCTGATATGACATATGAAGAGGAACCAATCCGTATCTTAGCTCGTGAAGTGAACGAGTTAAGGAACAAGAAAATTCCATTAGTGAAAGTATTATGGAATCGACATGGAATGAAAGAGGCAACGTGGGAACCAGAAGATTCAATGAAACAACAATATATGACTTTATTTAATGGTAAGATTTTCGAGGACGAAAATCCCTAAGGGGGGAGAACTGTAACAGTCCGGTTTATACCCTAGTCGGAATAGTGGTTTCGGGACCACAAATCTGAGTCCGTATAATATTTTAACATTATATTCGGTACTGTTGATATGTGGTTTAGCACGTGTTAAATTTCCATAAGTTATTTTGATTGTCTGTGTGATTAATTTGACCAAAAGGATTAAATTGCATGAAATGTGAAAGTTTCTTGCTGATTGCTAAAGCACCTATGTGTTGTGGTTTTATAAATGTGAGGACTTATATGGAAAATAAGCCAATTCCATGTTAGTGGATGGTAATAAATGTGGTACATGCATTTTTTTATATATAATTATTAATTTATATTATATGTTATAAATATCTTATTACTTATTCATTAAGTAATAATTATTTTATAATCAAAGAAATTTAGTGGATGGTGGAATGACATAATAACCATAGTATGAGTTTGTCCTATATGTTTAATGGAGGGGCATTTCAGTAAGATGAACAATGATATTAGATAAAAGAAATAAAATATGAGTGTTCATATTTCATTTTTCTCTTCTATGATCGAAAATTAGAAGAAAAAAAGAAGAAGAAACTTTGAGCTAGGTTTTGGCCTTCATTAAGCATAATTAAGGTATGTTTTGGTTTTGAATTTTGATAATTTTTATGTTTTTGAGATTTATTATTAAGCATACTATCAAGCCCGTGTTTCAATTTGATGAATTGATGTTGTTCATGAAATGTGCCATTGATGATATGTTGAGTTTTATGGTGATTTATGGTGTTAAATGAAAGATTTGAGCTTTATGAACATGTTTTGTTCTTGAGGTTATGATGAATTTAGTTAAATAGGGCTAAATTGTGAAATAGCCAATTGAAGGACTAAATTGATGATTTGATGGAAAATATGGGCTTGTATGATATATATGTATATTCGGTTAAGTATGTGTTTGTAATGATTTTTTGAAATTGATGTTTTGAGAAAAATGAACTATATTGATAAAATGTGCAAATATGAGTGTTAATTTGCAAATAGCTCTAAATGTGTATCCATGAATTGAATTTAATGAATTAGTGAATAAAAGGGTTAATTCTTAAAATGTTTAGATCAATAATCGAAGAAAACGGACTTAGATCGTGGGAAGGCGAAAGTAAACGAGTAGCCATTTTCATTTCGAAAAACCGAATCCGAGGTAAGTCACTATGCAAATAAATGTATATGTATGCAATTATAATTGTTTTTATGATTGATATTGATCATGAATACTATTGAGAAGCTATGCTTATGAATCCCGAGAAAAATCCGATATAGTGACTAAGTCCGAGAAGTCCGGTGTGAACCTAGGAATAGATAGGATTAGCTATGCCATGACATAGGTGTCTGTTCTATTTTATCATGTAAGACCACATCTGGGACGTTGGCGTTGATTTGAGACTCGTGTAAGGCCACGTCTGGGACATTGGCATCAATATAAGTTTTACTAGTAAGACCACGTCTGGGACATTGGCATCGATATAAGCTTTATGAATAAGACCACGTCTGGGATGTTGGTATCAATATGACTTTTACGTGTAAGACCCTGTCTGGGACAGTGGCACTAATATCTGAGTACATGTAAGACTTCGTCTGAGACGTTGGCATTGTACAATTATTCCGAGCTTTCGGAGTATCCTACTAGTTTCCTATTGGTTCAACGGGCAAATTTGTGATATGTATTGCAAATCCGAGCTATGAACAAATATGTGATTGTGAAACCATTTCAGGTATGTTGATTATACACTAATTGTGTATACAAGGTAAGCATCTATGTGATCTTATTATGGTGCTATGAATATGGAATTGATAATATGATATGTAAAGTTTTGTTTAAATGGGTTATACGTTTATGTGATTCTTGAATTATGAATATGGCAATTGTGATCAAAAGTATATGAATCAAAGCATATATGTGACAATTTGCTAAGTGATTGATATGTGTTAATATATTTATTTGCATATATGCCTCCTATGCTAAGTCTGTTTGTATATTGACTTACTAAGCTTTTGGAAAGCTTACTCTATGTGTGTATTTTCTCTGTTCTATAGGTAGTTAAAGCTACTGTAGGCTCAGGACCGTCAAGGATCATCATCACACTTCTAAACTCTTTTGGTACCCTTTTTGAAAGTGTATTTAGCTAAATATGGCATGTATAGGCTAAATCTGTGAATATGATTTTGAAGTAAACTTAGTCATGTGTTTGACAAGTTTTGAGTTGATAAATGCTTGAATGAATGAGCTTTATGATACAAATTTTGATATGGGTTGATGCATATGGAATGGTTAAGTTTTGTTTAAACAATGGATGATTTTAATTATGTATGAATTAGGTGTTTTTGGTGTGTTTTAATAGCCTAAAAATAGTGAAAATTGCAGTTTTCACACAGCCTAGACACATGGGCGTGTGCCCAGGCCGTGTGGCAAAGTCAGTAGCTAAGAAAATTGCCCACAGGCTAGTCCCACAGTTGTGTGTAACAAGTCAGAATCTGCCCACAGGCTGCCCACGGCAATGTGAATTCCCTACGGGCAGGCCACACGGGCATGTCCCAAACCACACGGCCATGTGCCCCTATTTTTAAGAAAACGTTTCTATAGTTTCTATTTTAGTCCCAAATCATTTTCTGATCATATTTTGGGTTTCGTAGGTCCATATTAGGGTCGTAAAGATGAAATTTGAAAAATTTTAAGTTGTGCCTCGGGATTATATCCCAATTTACTCGTTCATTTATGTTTAACTCCGGTAATACCTCGTAACCCTGTTTCGGTGATGGTTTAGGGTTAAGGGGTGTTACATTTGATTGGTATCAGAGCTACGATTTAGCCGATTCTTGGACTAACGTAGCATGTTAGAGTCTAGCTATACATGCCATATATTTGAATTGTGATAGTGTGATGAATCCTGACGTATAAAATGTGATTTTCGTATAGTAATGGATCCTGAGAGAGCCGTAGCTGACGACGTAGAAAGTAATACTCCTGTTCTCGTACAAGGGACAGGGCCCTCTGATTCGAGACCGGTTACGAGTGGTCAAGAGGGAGCAGCTAAACAAGCTTTCATCCAAATGATGAGTGAGTGGTTCACTCAATTCGTAAGAAATAACCCGACTGTTTCACAACCCCCACTCCCAGTTAATCTCCCTCAGACATCCGATATACCTCCGATTACAAATCGGAATCTGTTGAGTAAGCCTCCGATTGATAAGATTCGTAAATATGGGACTGAAGAGTTCCGGGCAAACTAAGGATGATGGTTCTGAAAAAGCTGAATTCTAGATTGAAAGTACTATCCGAGTATTTGATGAGATGGTTCTGACTCCGGAAGAATGTATAAAGTGTGTTGTATCGCTACTTCAAGATGCAGCTTATCAATGGTGGAAAACTTTATTTCAGTCGTTCCGAAAGAGCGGGTTACATGGGACTTCTTTTAGATTGAATTCCGAAAGAAGTATATGAGTGAGAGATTTGTCGATCAGAAACAAAAGGAATTTTTAGAACTTAAACAGGGCCGAATGACTGCTTCAGAATATGAACGAGAATTACTGAGACTAAGCCAGTATGCTCGAGAATGCGTATCATCTGAAGCTATAATGTGCAAAAGGTTTGTAGATGGCCTTAATGAAGACATTCGTTTACTAGTCGGGATTTTAGAAATAAAAGAGTTTGTTGTACTTGTAGACCGAGCTTGCAAAGCTGAAGCACTCGGGAAAGATAAAAGAAAAGCTGAGTCTGAAGTTCGAGATATGAGAAAGAAATTTCAGAGTAAATCATTTTAGTCTGCTCAGAAAAGATTCTGAGATAATCAAAATCGTTCCAGAGATAATGTGGGTCATTTGAACAGAAATCGAGCTAGATCGCAAATGAGTTCTAAAACTCCAGCAACTTCAGTGGCCAGCATTGGCAATGTTCGATCTGAGAGACCCGAATGCAAATATTGTGGGAAGAGGCATCTGGGAAGTTGTAGACTTAACGACAGAGCTTGTTTTAGATGTGGATCACTTGATCATTTTATCCGTGACTGTCCTGAGTCTGTCGAGCCAGGGACTGTTCAGAATCCGAGATCTGATAATACATCTGCGAGAGGTAGACCATTGAAAAATGTGAGAAATGCCAGTGGTAGTCAGAGAACTACGAGAGAAAATGCTATCAAGCTTGAAGTTAGAGCACCTGTCAGAGCGTATGCTATCCGAGCTCGTGAGGAAGCTTCATCACCTGATGTGATAACTGGCACTTTTACTCTTTACGATACTTTTGTGATTGTTTTTGTCGTTACCATTTTTGAAAAAACGGGAATCGACTTAGTTTGAAAATAAAACAGGAGTCGCCACCGATCTTTTATTAGGTGCGATCGGATCACCTTTATTTTAATAAAACGTTTTGGTTTACTAAAACAGTGTTTTTGGTCTGCGAAATTTTGAGAAATCGGGTTCGGGAGTCAGTTACGTGCGAGGAAGGGTTAGCACCCTCGTCACGCCCAAAATTGGTACCAAATTGATTAACCAATGTCCTGATGTCGAAAAGTTTGAAATGATTTTGAAATTTCATCCCTTTTTTTTGAAAGATTTTTTTTAAAAAAAAAACAAAATAGAATACTGGGTCGCGATTCAAAACTGTTGACTTACATGAAATGACGGAGAAGAGGAATTGACAACGCATGATAATAAAAGATGCGATGATAAAAGCAAAACAAAAAGATAACATTAAAATAATAATAATGATAATAATAATAATAAAAACAAAAGACGTTGGTGCTAATAGAGATAATAATAATAATAATAATGATAATAATCACACTAATAATAAGAATACATATAATAAACACAATAAATTTAATCAAAATAATTAAAAATGGCTAAAATTGAATAAAATCGAAATGCTTGGGGTAAATTTGTAATAAAATAAAAAGGGGAGGGTTTATTTGAAGTGCACGAGGAAAGAGAGGGTCCGAAAGAGCAATTATTCCATTCTTTATGCGCTGCGTTTTTCCCTGGGCTAAATTATAATAGAGAGAAATGTATTGGGGCAAATGTGAAAATAATTGAATACCGAATTTCTAAAAGTAAAAATTACGGAAGGACCAAAGGGCAATTAGCCCGATCAACAAAAACACGCGGGTCCTCTGGTCGGGTCGGGTCGGTTCACCTCAAACGGCGTCGTTTTTGGCGCTAATGCCCATGGTGTGATACGACGCCGTTTTGTGTCCCTTTTAAAAATCAAAATTCCCTTTCTTGTTTCATTTGCAGACCCTCTTTCAAAAAAAAAAAAAAACAAAAAAAATTCTCTCTCTCTCTCGCTTTCCCCGCCGATTGGGCTTCTGCTACCATCCGTCCCACCACCAATGCTTCCAAGGGTCGACGGTGTGCAGATATGGGAGCGTAAGGTCCTGCTTGAAAGCCTTTTTGAGGGCCAAACCATCGGTGAATAGAAACGAAGAGAAGGGGGCCTCAACGTTCCTCCTAAGGGGGAGCCCCGACGACGGAAAACACTTCGACGCCATGCCCCGAAGGTTTCGGTAAGGCCCCCCCCTTTTTCACTTTCTTTATTATCTTTGTTTGCGACAAAATTTTTGTTAAAAAAAAAGAAAACAAAATAAAATAAACACTAAACAACTGTAAACGAAAATGGAACTGATGAACAAAATCAACCTTTGAAGTTTTCGTTCTATTCTGATTGTTGATGATTCCTTTTTTCAAGAAGGGAACCCTCTAATACACTGTTTTTTGAACGGCTTTATAGCCGATAGATACAACTCTCTCTTTTTATTAATCTATTATTTCATCCATACTTTCTGCTTTGTTGCCTCTGTTTCGTTGTCGTTTTCTTTTTGCTGTTCGTGCTATTTGCATGTTTCTTTCTTGCAGGCTATGGACAAACGGTGCTGGTGGAGACTGAGGCGCCTGGGGGAGCTCCAATCTTCTGGTCGCGTGGGCATGGGGAACGTCGCGCGTGGGACATCGAAACGACGCAAGGCGCGTGGTGGCAGATGAACAGTTAGTGCACATGGGGTGATGAAAGGTTGGCGGTTCAGGAAAAGGGAAACCCTAGAGTTTCTGTTTAGTTTATGATCTTGGGCCATTGGGCCTCTGTTATTTTGGGTCTATTAGTACTTTTGGGCTTGTAGAAACTGTTTAAAAGGGATTGTTGTTTTGGACTTTATTTTTATTGTGTTTTTTTTGGGCTTATTTTTTATGGGCCTCGGTTGCTTCTAACGGGCTCGGACCAAAATTGGTTATTACAGCTGCCCCTCTTTGCTCATTGTCGTGAAACGAGAATAGAGCAAAGACAAAGAAGAACCAATTTTGCCCGGTCTTGGTCAAGCCTTGACTTGTTGGTCCTCATCTTCCTTAAACATCTTCGAACCCCGTTGTTTTGCTCTGTTCTACCACTACTTCCGCGAGATATGACCCGTAGCTTCAATTTGATTTTCCTCAATCTTCTAAGGGATGAGATTTGTTTATTTTTAACTTGCTCCAATGTGACTTCACGACAAAAAGAGATTTGTCGCTTCGATCTACTAATGGCTCCACTAGGACCTCGAGGAAATAAATCTAAACTTTTCAAACTGCTTCCTTACCGGAAAGACTTCAATCTCCAGTCAGCTTCACTGTCATTTCTAGGGGACAAAATCTGAACTTTGCAATTTGCTTCCTTACCATCTTCAGGAAGACCGAAAATACCTCAGCGTGTGACCTGAGGCTCAACCCACCTCTCGCAATATGAGTTGATTGACCTTTTTTTTTTTTTGAAAACAGAAATTAAAAATACCTTGGCATGTGAACTAAGGCCCAACTCACCTCTCGTATTATGAGTTGATTTTTGAACAGAAATTAAAAGACAGAAATTAAATATACCTCAGCGTGCGACACTAGGCCCAACTCACCTCTCGTATTATGAGTTGATTTTTGAACAGGAATTAAAAGACAGAAATTAAAAATACCTCAGCGTGCGACCCGAGGCCCAACTCACCTATCGCATTATGAGTTGATTTTTGAACAGAAATTGAAAGACAGAAATTAAAAATACCTCAGCGTGCGACCCGAGGCTCAACTCACCTCTTGTATTATGAGTTGATTTTTGAACAGAAATTGAAAGACAGAAATTAAAAATCCCTCTGCGTGTGACCCGAGGCTCAACTCACCTCTCGTACTATGAGTTGATTTTTGAACAGAAATTGAAATACAGAAATTAAAAATACCTCAGCGTGCGACCTGAAGAGTTGATTTTTGCAAACAGAAATTGAAAAACGGAAATTGAAAATACCTCAGTGTGCGACCAGAGGAGTTAATTTTTGCAAACAGAAATTAAAAATACCTCAGCGTGCGACCTGAGGAGTTGATTTTTGCAAACAGAAATTGAAAAACAGAAATTAAAAATACCTCAGCATGCGACCTGAAGAGTTGATTTTTGCAAACAGAAATTGAAAAACGAAAATTGAAAATACCTCAGCGTGCGACCTGAGGAGTTGACTTTTGCAAACAGAAATTGAAAAACAGAAATTAAAAATACCTCAGCGTGCGACCTGAGGAGTTGATTTTTGCAAACAGAAATTGAAAAATAGGAATTAAAATACCTCAGCGTGCGACCTGAAGAGTTGATTTTTGTAAACAGAAATTGAAAAACGGAAATTGAAAATACCTCATTGTGCGACCTAAGGAGTTGATTTTTGCAAACAGAAATTGAAAAATGGAAATTGAAAATACCTCAGCGTGCGACCTGAGGAGTTAATTTTTGCAAACAGAAATTGAAAAACAGGAATTAAAATACCTCAGCGCGCGACCTGAGGAGTTGATTTTTGCAAAAAGAAATTGAAAAACAGGAATTAAAATACCTCAGTGCGCGATCTGAGGAGTTGATTTTTGGAAACAGAAATTAAAAAAAATAGAAATTAAAAATACCTCAGTGTGCGACCTGAGGAGTTCATTTTTGCAAACAGAAATTGAAAAAACAGAAATTAAAAATACCTCAGCGTGCGACCTGAGGAGTTGATTTTTGAAAGAACCGAAATGGAATAATTTCAAAACATCATCTGGTGGAGCTTGGATGTCTTCTTTCCTATAATTCCGTCTAGCTATCGTCAACACTTCTTGCTTTACTGGTGTACCTGTATGTGTCATGCGTGATGTTATCATGATATGCACGTGCTTGTCTTAAATGCTTTTATGCCTACATGATTATGTCATGCGCTTTGGGTTTGTTTGGTCATATGTCTCTTTTTGTTACGACTTTCATGATGACCCGTATTCGACTCTCGACTTTCCTTTCAGGTTTTGTACCCGTCCTCAAGCTTTACGAGTAATCCGCGTTTCTCGTATATCAACCTTTTGCCCCCTGTTGAACTTTGTCATTGCTTTGAGGCTCTTGTACTTACCAAATTCTCATCCAGGTAATGCTCAACATTCCTTTTGTTTAGAGTATGTCATTTCACTATTTATCATTTAAATGAACCAAACATGAGATGCGTGAAAATGGGAAAGTAAGTACGAGAGAAATACCTCACATTCATATTTATTTTCAAAAGCAATAAGCAAAGAAAATTGACAAGGAATAGTTCAATAAAGAAAGCATTATAAAGAAAGGAAAGTAGATTCAAGTGTCACAAATGCTCTAGATATTCAACGCATGAACTTCTCCACGTTTCTTGATCCTGAATCTTTTCGAGCAGAGCTTCTTGTGTAGAGGATTTTGAGCTTCTGAGTCCGCTTCAAATGTTAATATCTCGCCATTTGACTCCTTGTTCAAATCGCCTCTTGCTCTTTAAGCCCAAATCTGCTTCCTTAGGACGCCCTTTCGGGTTTTCGTCCTAAACCTATTTGTTTATCAAGACGCCCTTTTCGGGTTTTCAATCTTGATCTTTTTTCTTTTTTCTTTCAAGATGCCCTTTTCGGGTTTTCTTCGTGATGGTTTTTTTCTTCTTTTTTTTTTTAGGCGTAGTACTTCTTCACGGTATCTGAGTTCACTGGTTTGGTACTTCCTTCCTATCCATCTCAGTGAGAATTAAAGCTCCACCCGAGAAAGCCTTTTTTACAACGTATGGTCCTTCGCAATTCGGTGCCCATTTTCCTCGAAAGTCTTTTTGTATTAGGAGAATCTTTCTCAACACGAGTTCTCCTTCGTAAAATTCCCTTGGTCGTACCTTCATATCGTGCGCTGTGATCATTCTCTTCTAGTACATCTGTCCATGACAGATTGCTTTCAAGTGTTTTTCTTCGATCAGATTTAGTTGATCATATCGAGCTTGAGCCCATTCTGATTCTTCTAGTTTTGACTCCATTAAGACTCGTAAAGAGGGGATCTCAACTTCGATGGGCAGCACAGCTTCCATTTCATAAACCAGAGAGAAAGGAGTTGCCCCCGTAGAGGTTCACACACATGTGCGATATGCATACAAAGCGAATGGTAGTTTCTCATGCCAGTCTTTATATGTCTCGATCATTTTCCCAATAATCCTCTTAATATTTTTGTTAGCAGCTTCTACTGCTCCATTCATCTTTGGGCGGTAGGGTGAAGAGTTATGATGCTTTATTTGAAATTGCTCACACACTTCCTTTATCATCTTGTTGTTTAGATTCAAGGCATTATCTAAAATGATTCTCTCAGGCAAACCGTACCGACATATGATCTCCTTTTTTAAGAACCTGCAAACTGTAGTCTTCGTCACATTAGCAAACGAAGCAGCTTCTACCCATTTTGTGAAGTAATCTATGACCACAAAAATGAATCGGTGTCTATTTGAAGCTTTCGGGGAAATTGGTCCTATAACATCGATGCCCCACATAGAGAAAGGCCACGGAGAAGTCATGACATGAAGGGGCGAAGGTGCCGCATGAATTTTATCACCATAAACTTGACATTTGTGACACTTTCGTGCGTAACTAATGAAGTCGCTTTCCATCATCAACCAGTAATAACCGAGTCTCCTAATCTGCCTAGCCATAGTGAAACTATTGGTATGCATTCCATAAATTTCTTCATGGACCTCTTCAAGTATCTTTCTGGCTTCAACATTATCCACTCATCTCAATAGCACTTGATCTTTTCCCATTTTGTACAGGATACCCCCATCAAGGATAAATCCTACCGCCAATCTTCTGATTGTTCTTTTGTCATTCTCGTTCGCTTATTCGGGGTACCTTCGATTCTTGATATATTCTAAGATATCATGGAACCATGGTTGTCCATCTGCCTCTTTTTCAATGCTGAAATAATGCGCAGGGGCCTCATATATGCTCATCTGGAGAGGCATTATTTTCGTTTTTCGGTTTGCTTTGAACATTGAAGCCAAAGTGGCTAAGGCACCAGCCAATTGGTTTACTTCTTCGAATTCTTTGATCAGCTCTGCCACGAGATCGCGATATTTGACCAACTTCGAATCTCTTACTTCCTAATCTCCACGGATTTGGTAAATCACAAGCGCTGAGTCTCTGTATACCTCTAAGATTTTAATGTCTCGTTCAATAGCTGCACGAAGTCCCATAATGCAAGCCTCATATTCAGCTACGTTGTTGGTACAGAAGAAATTTAACCTGGCACTGAATGGGTAATGATTCCCTTCTAGTGACACTAAGACTGCTCCAATCCCATGCCCCAACGCCTTTGATGCACCATCAAAGCTCATCTTTCATGATTTCTCTTTTGACGACTCACATTCTTTTTCTGTAATGCACATCAAGTCTTCATCTGGAAAGTCAAAGCTCAATGGCTCGTATTCTTCTGTCATTCGAGTTGCTAAGAAGTCAGCTATTGCGTTCCCTTTTATCGACTTTTGATTCACATAGATGATGTCGTACTCTGATAGTAGAATCTGCCATCGTGCCATTCTTCCTGAGAGTGCAGGTGATTCCATCATGTACTTTATTGGGTCTAACTTTGAAATTAACCACATCGTATGATACAACATATATTGTCTGAGCTTTCGAACGACCCAGACCAAAGCACAACAGAATTTTTCAATTGACGGATATTTTGCTCCACACTCTGTGAATTTGTTGCTGAGGTAGTAAATTACCTTTTCTCTTTTCCCCGACTCATCATGTTGCCCCAATACGCAACCCATTGAGTTTTCAAACACAGTCAGATACAATATTAACGGTCTCCCGGGAGTTGGCGGTACTAGCATCGGGGGGTTAGACAAGTACAGTTTTATCTTCTCAAAGCCATTTGACACTCCTCGTTCCATTCTCCAGGATTGTGTTTTCGGAGAAGTCAAAAAATTGGGTCACACTGGTTGGTAAGCTTAGCAATAAATCGAGCGATGTAGTTCAACCTCCCTAAAAATCCTCTGACTTCTTTTTGTGTCCGTGGAGGTGGTAGTTCTTGTATGGCTTTTATCTTATCTGGAATAACCTCAATATCTCTCTTACTAACAATGAAGCTTAGTAATTTTCCCGAGGTAGCCCTAAATGTGCACTTAGCCGGATTAAGCTTCAGCTGAAACTTTCTTAGTCTTTCGAACAATTTCCTGAGGTTCTCCACATGTTCTCTTTCCCCCCGAGATTTGGCAATCATATCATCGACGTAAACTTTTATTTCGTTGTGCGTCATGTCATGAAACAGCGTCACCATAGCCCTCTGATAGGTTGCGCCGGCATTCTTTAATCGGAATGGCATCACCTTGTAGCAGAATGTTCCCTACATCGTTACGAAGGTGGTTTTCTCCATATTTTCGGGAGCCATCTTTATTTGATTATAACTCGAAAATCCATCCATGAAAGAGAACAATGAATATTTTGTTGTGTTATCCACCAACGTATCGATGTGTGGCAAAGAAAAGTTATCTTTAGGACTTGCTTGATTCAGATCACGATAATCTATGCACATTCGCACCTTGCCGTCTTTCTTCGGTACCGAGACTATATTAGCCACCCATTCTGGATATTTAGAGACTTGTAGGAAGCTGGCATCAAATTGTTTCTTTACTTCTTCTTTTATCTTTAAAAGCATTTCAGGTCTCATTCGTCTTAACTTCTGTTGGATAGGTTTGCATTCTGATTTTAGTGGGAGTCTATGGACCACTACATCCTCGTTCAAACCTGGCATGTCCTGATACGACCATGCAAATATATCTTTGTACTCATGAAGAAGGGCGATAAAGTCATGTTTGGTGTTCTCTGAAATGGAGGTCCCAATCTTCACTTCTTGCCTCTTTTCTTCATTTCCCAAGTTCACTGTCTCAACGGATTCTTGATGGGGTAGAATCTGTTTATCTTCTTGTTCTATCATCCTTAGTAAGTCAAGAGACGACATAAAATCTTCAGCATTTCCCTCAGCTTCGAATTCTCCTAGACAAATAGCTTTCTCGAAATGATTTTAGGACTTGTAACGGGATGGTTCACATCGTTGATATCTCAGCACTTGAAAGGTGAATGGAAAAGAGAACTATAGAGGAGCATAAACATAATACTGCGACATGATATGAGATATATGTAAGGACGGGCTATGAGAAGAGGGAATAAATATGAAGTCAATAAGAATGAAAAGACCATGACAAAATGCATCTCCATTAATGTTCATTTAAAAGATAAATAGTAAACATAAACTCTCATAACAGATCCCCCTATAACTTAGGGGCATACGAAAGAATTAACACTGAGCATTACTTTGGAGAGGACTTAGAAACTACAAGAAGATCCACAGCAGTCCAATTGTTCAAAACAAATCCAGGGGGACCAGGGCGTATCATTGAAATATCTTCAACTATATCATCCATTTTGCCAATGACGTTTATACTGAAGTTCTGAAGACCCCTTTCAATCAATAACAGCGTGTCTTTTGAATTGTCTCGCCCTGGGTATATTATTCCTGCAGACGCAAATGTTTTTGACAAAGGAGGATACGCTATGGGTTCCCATTCTAATTCCCGACCTGAGGCTCTCGCAATCCTCCTTTCTTAATCTTTCAGCATCTGTTTCCTTCTTTGTCGCACATCGGGCTTGAATCCTAAACCGCATCGAGCCTTATGGTGTATTGGCTTTAGTGCTTTGACTATTCCTTGCTGGTATTTTCCCAAACCTTTTTTTGCTCGGGCCCCTTTTCCCACAGTCAGCTTGATTCCCATCTTGGTATTCCTTGACAGTTTAGGTGTGAAAATCTTATTTCTTTCAACAACAAATGTAGTATTGATAAATTCAAAGGAACGGAAGGAACATTCTACTGCATCTTTATTTACTTCAATGTAGGGCGCGTCAGTAGAGATAGACGCAACAATGTCTTCTTCACCAGTGACCATGATCAAGCGGTTATCCATGACAAACTTGACTTTTTGATGGAAAGATGAAGGAACTGCCCCGGAAGAATGGATCCAAGGCCTCCCTAGGAGGCAGTTATACTAAGGAGTGATGTCCATGACCTGGAACTCAATATCATATGTACACGGGCCCACTTTTAGAGGAATCTCAATCTTTCCCATGACCTCTCGTCGCGTCCCATCAAACGCCCTTACTGTAGAGTGACATGGCCTCAGATAAGACATATCAATTGGCATTCTGGACAGTGTGGCCAAAGGCATGACATTGAGTGCGGATCCGTTGTCAATGAGTACATTCGATACTATGTAACCCTTGCAATTAGTCGTAATATGCAATGCTTTCACGGAGCCCCCTACCATTTGGCGGTATTTCATCATCACTAAAAGAGATGAAGTTATCCGCATTCATGTTGTTCACCCACCTATCAAGCTTTTCTAGAGACACATTACTTTCCACGTAAGCTTGATTTAGCACTTTTAGCAAGCCATTCCGATGTGACTCTGAGCTCAACAGTAGAGATAACACCGAGATTCTTGCCGGTTGATTGTTCAACTGCTCCACGATGTTATATTCACTGTGCTTGATGAACTTCAAGAATTCATGTGCTTCATCCTCATTCACAGGTCTTTTAATTTCTGGCTCCGACTGTATTTCAACATCCACCTCATGCATTGGTGCCTTTCCTTTCTGATTCGAGTCAATGGCTTTTCTCTTTGGTTCAGCTATTTCAGGAGAATAACACCTCCCACTGCGGGTAAAGTGCCCCACTCTGCTGATATCTCCAATCACAACCTTGGGCTTTTCAACTTCGGGTGCGGCAATGTTAACATCCTATTTCCATGGCACCGCCTTATCATCCTTGTAATGGAAAGGAGAAGGCACTTTAATCACCACCGTCGGTTTGACTTCCTTCTTCATGGCCTCATAATAAATCACCAGAGGCCGATCGGCATTATAATAGGTGACTGATGGTTGATTATAAGAGGCGCATATTTCCCTTTACTCGGACTCATCTATTTTACCAAAGATCTTGACCTCTTTGTTGTTCATCATGTCTTGGAGTAATTTTCTAAATTCTTCACAAGACTGGATGTCATGCCCTTCGATACCATGAAAGACACAAAAACTTTGACCTTTTGTACTTTCTTCTCTGAAACTTCTGTTGGAATAACAAAACAACCCATTTTTCACCATCACCTCCCAGACTTTTTGTAACACCCCTAACCCCGAACCATCGCCGGAACAGGGTTACGAAGCATTACCGGACATATCAGACAATTTGCAAATATAAATTTTGTTTAATATAAATTTCTAGTGAAGATTTCGCTTATTAATATATAAAACCCTCAGAAAATAAATCGTATTCATTTGATAAATTCATTTTCTATTCTAAATACCTTCTAATCAAACTCAATCAATATAATATCAACTTAAATTTATCAAAATATTAGTTAGATTAAAATAAATATACTCCTTTCATTATAATTTTTAAACTTGTAATACTAACATTTTTAACCATTTACATTCAAAACATAATAACATTTAAACACAACCTACGTACATGCCACATTATAAAAGGAAATATACATCACCAAAGGTTTGTCAAGAAGTCGGTCCGCTTCGATGTCGGGTTCAAGATTTGACTTCTACAACTCGCGCACTGAAGTTAACTCGTACACGAGTATACATATACTCAAGGTGGTATTACCATAATTCAAATTATAAACATAATAATCATATCATTAAATCATATAACTTTAATTTAACTAACCCAATTCAAACATAAGTTTATCATTCTCAATATATTCATACAATTCAAATTTAGCTATTTAACAATTGAAATAATACATAATCATGTTGAGCCATTATCCATTTCTTGAACCAATGGTTCATACTTTCTTTTCTCATGCTCATATTTCAATCACATTTTTCAGTTCATGTTCTATTTTCGCATTTCTTCCAATGGCTCAACCATTTCATTTTATTCAATTTAACCTTTTCTTTATTTACCCCTATTAATGCACTTGGACCTTAACGGATACACGGATTCCAACCCAACACTCCAAAGACGGCACAATGTGCCTTAACGGTAACGAAGATACGACACACAAAGTGTCGAATCGGTAATGATAATAATATCGATATTCAACACACAAAGTGTTTGAACTCAGAACGGTAATAAGAATAAGATATATGACACACAAAGTGTCGAATCGATAACGAATAAGATATAGTGAGTCGCACGTAAGTGCCTCGATCGCAAGCCGCAAAATCCCGTACTCTTCCATGTCCTATGGCATGCCAATTATATCCGACTCACCCGACTAGTTAATAGGGTATTTCAGCTCTCAATTTCATTTTCATTTTCATAATAAATTCAATTTCAATATTAATTACACTTTTCCATATCAATCCGATACAATTCAATTTCAATAAAAACACTTACCTTATAATTTACTTACCATATCCATAAATTAATCTAATATTTAATGAATAAATAAATAGCTTGAATTATAGTAATACAAACCCGAATTTGCTTGATTATTCCTCGGTAACCTTCTCCTTTCCTTTATGGGTTGATGCCTCGAGTTCCTTTTTAGCTACGAAAATAATAATTTACATTATTAATTACAACATTAAATTACAATAAATAATTGAATTTTATTCAATTTCTACTCTTCCTCTTCATTCCACATCTTTTATACACAATTCTATTATTTACTTATAAGTTCTTTCTAGGCTGTCTACCTGAGTCATTGTCACTAAATCATCTATATCTGGAGCTACGGAACTCCAAATTAAGATCCGTAAATCTTTCCCGAAACTAGACTCATATATATTTTTACTGTAAATTTTTCAGAATTTTTGGTATGGCCAATCAATACCAGATTATTCTTAAAGTTTCCCCTGTTTCACTGTCCAACTGCTCTGACCTCTCTTCACTACGAATTAAATTACTCTTTGTACAGAATTTAGATGGCCTCCTTGTTTAGCTCATTTGAAACTAGACTCATTAAGGAATTTAACCATATAAATTATGTTCCAAAATCATTTTTATACAATTTTTAATTATTTTTACAAGTCAGAACAGGGATCTCGAAATCACCCTGAACCAGTTTCACTAAAATTTAAATATCTCACAATACAGAACTTATTTGCTATCTCTGTTTCTTTCATATGAAAATAGACTCAATAAGCTTTAATTTCATATCTCACTCAACTTCTAATTCCATTTCTACGATTTTTGGTGAATTTTCAAAGTTACTCTACTGCTGCTGTCTTAAATCTGTTTTCTTATGACTTATTTTGCAATTAAATCCTAGTTAAGTTTACTTATTTTCTTAACTTAATTCATGCTTGATTCTACTTAAATTCCTTCCATATTTAACTTGATTACAAAATTTTCAAAATAAACCCTAATTTATAATTTCTTCCAAATCAATCCCTATAATACAAAACTTATAGCTTACTTTACAATTTAATCCTTTTACTAACTCTAACTTAAATTTCATTCAATTTAACCCCTTGTTCATCTTTTTCTTTAACATAAACTATACTTAAAAACCAATAAACTCTCAAAATATCAACTTAGTTTCATCAAAATCTTGCTTTAAAGCTTCTAAAACATCAAAATTAAAAGAATAGGACTTGATTGACTTACCTTTTAAAGTTTAAAACCTTGAATCTTTAGTTTTTCCTTTTTCCTTCTTTTTCTTCTTTCTTTCCTGCTTGTTTCGTATGCTCTCTGTTCTTTTCTGTTCTTCTTTGTTTCTTTTTTATTATTTCATTTACTATTTACTTTATTATATAATATAATATTATATTAATATAATTATTTAATAATATTAATAATATATTTTAACACATAAAATCTCAGATTTTTTTTAAGCTTATGCCGCCTCAACTTATGCTAAATGGCATAATTGCCATTTTGGTCCTTTTTATTTTCTTTTAATCTACAATTAGACTTTTACTCCTTATTCAATTTGATCCTTTTTCCTAATTACTCTCAATTAAGCTAAATTCACTAAATAAAAATCTAATTAAGCACACTACTAGACTCATAATTACTCCTAATGATTATTTACTAACTCGATTTACTAAGACGGAGGTCCGATAACACATTTTTTTTTTTCTCGTGCCCACGAATTTCTGGTCACATTTCTCCCCCTTAATAAATTTCGTCCTCGAAATTTACACGAGAATAGGTGAGGATATCAAGCTCTCATAGTTTCTTCAGTTCCCAAGTTGCTTCTTCTACATTATGACTTCTCCACAATACTTTTACCAAAGGGACTCGTTTGTTTCTTAATTCTTTCACTTCTCGAGCTAGTATTTGAACCGGTTCTTCTTTATATGACAAATCCGGTCTAATCTCAATGTCTTCATAGAAATAATATGAGATGGATCCGATCGATACCTTCGTAGCATGGAAACATGAAAAACATTATGAATTTTCTCTCGTAATTCCGAGGTAAAGCTAATCGATAGGCAACCGGTCCTATTCTTTCAATTACTTCATATGGCCCAATGTAACGAGGACTTAATTTTCCTCATGACCAAATCTCAAAATTTTCTTCCAAGGTGATACTTTTAAAAACACTTTATCACCCACGTAGATACTCTATATCTCGCCGCTTTAGATCTCGCATAAGACTTTTGTCTGTCAAAAGCTACTTTCAACCTGTCTTTGATCTTTTTAACTACTTCTTCTGTCTCCTGAATTAATTCCGGTCCAACAATCTTTTTCTCATTCAACTCTGTCCAACATACCGGTGATCGACATCTTCGACCATATAATGCTTCATATGGAGCCATTTGAATACTAGATTGATAACTATTATTATAAACAAATTCAGCTAATGGCAAGTATCGTTCCCAACCCGATTCAAAGTCAATAATGCAAGCCCAAGCATGTCTTCTAAAATTTGAATTACCCGTTCGATTGTCCGTCGGTTTGTGGATGAAATGCAGTACTAAAATTAAGCCGAGTACCCAAAGAATCATGTAACTGCTTCCAAAATCTCGATGTAAATCGTGGATCTCGGTCGGAAATTATAGATGCTTGGAATGCCATGCGTCTCACAATTTCTCGGATATATACTTCAAAGAAGCTTCAGAAAGACCAATCGATCCCGATCGCTATGAAATGAGCAGACTTAGTAAGTCGATCAACTATCACCCAAATGGCATTCTTTTTGCTCTCTCGATGGTGGCAACCCCGTAACAAAATCCATAGTAATACTATCCTATTTCCATTCAGAATACTAATAGATCGAGTAACCACTGCTTGCACTGATGTTCTCGCTTTACTCGCTTGGCAAGTCAAACATTTACCGACATATTCAACTATATCTTTCTTCATTCCTGCCACCAATAGTGCTCCCTTAAATTACGATACATTTTTGTTCCACCCGGATGCAACGCAAAAAAGTACCATCGTGTGCTTCTTGAAGAATCATCTTCTTTAATTCGTAAGTAGTTGGAACACAAATCCGATTTTGAAACCTCAAACAATTATGTTCATCAATACTAAAATTTTCGATCGTACCATTCTCAACCATTTCTCTTTTCTTTAATAATTTGACATCTTCCATCCGAGAAATTTGCTTTAATCGCTTCTAACATCATTGGCTTAACCTTTAACTCAGCTAACAAGCTTCCATCATCATTAACACTAAGCCGAGCAAACATTGCTCGTAATTCAATCGCAGCTTTCCTGCTCAATGCATCAGCTACCACATTTGCTTTTCCTGGATGATAATCTATAACACAATCATAATCTTTTAGAAGCTCGATCCACCGTCTTTTGCCTTAAATTTAAATCTTTCTCATGTAAAGAGATATTTGAGACTTTTATGATCTGTGTAAATGTAACATTTCTCGCCATAAAGATAATGTCTCCAAATCTTTAAAGCAAAAATTACTGCAGCTAGCTCCAAGTCATGTGTCGGGTAATTACGTTCATGCGGCTTCAACTGTCTAGATGCATATGCAATAACCTTTCCATTTTGCATCAATACACAACCCAAACCACTCAAAGAAGCATCACTGTACACAATAAAATCTTTTCCCGACTCTGGTAATGTTAATACCGGTGCCTCTGTCAACATTTGCTTCAAAGTCTCAAAACTATTCTGGCACTGATCATCCCAGATAAAAGGAACATTCTTCTGTAGTAGTTTAGTCATCCAGCATTGCTATTTTCGAGAATCCATTTACAAATCTTCGATAATATCCAAACCAAACCGAGAAAACTACGCGCACTCGGACACATTCTTTGGCGCTTTCCATCAACAATTGCTTCGATCTTCTTCGGTCAACTCTAATCCCATCAGCAGATACCACATGTCCTAAAAATACCACTTCGCATAAACTGTAATTCACATTTACTTAATTTCCCATACAACCGCTTTTCCCCGAGAATCGTAAAACCTTTCAAGATGCTGATCATGTTCTCACTCTGCTTTGAATATACCAATATATCATCAATAAAAACCACCACAAACCGATCTAGATACGGCTGGAAAATGCGATTCATCAAATCCATAAAAGCGGTGGAGCATTGGTCAATCCAAACGGCATCACCAAAAATTCATAATGGCCATAACGAGTACGGAAGGCGCCTTAGGCACATCACTTTCCTTCACCTTCACCGATAATACCCGGATCTCAAATCAATTTTAGAAAATACCAAGCTCCTTTGTCGATCAAACAAGTCGCCTATACGAGGCAAAGGATACCGGTTCTTGATTGTCACTTTGTTCAACTGTCGATAATCAATGCACAACCGCATAGAACCATCTTTCTTTTTAACAAACAATACCGAGCTCCCAAGGTGAAATACTCGGTCGGATAAATCCTCGATCTAATAAATCTTGTAATCGCACCTTCAACTCTTTCAATTCGGTGGCGACATTCGATGCGAGGTATAGAAATTGGTGCTGCACTGGATACACATCAATAGCAAATTCAACCTCTCTATCGTGGTAAACCCGTAGTTCTTCCGAAATACATCTCGAAACTCGCATACGCCCTAATCTGCCGCATTGGCTTCCCACCAATCGAAATTAATAACATATGCCAAATACGCTTGAACAACCTCGCCAGAATAACTTGTTAGCTTTAGTAGTCTGAAATGATACGTGTCGAACCACCGTACGGATGCCATTCACTTCAATTCTCGCCCCCATTTTCTCGCTGAATACTAAACCTCTTTTTATAGCAATCCAAAACTACCCCATGTTCGGATAACCAATCCATACCCAAAATGATATCAAAATCGCCAAAAGGCATGATCAAGAAATCCACAGAAACATTTTATCATGTATTATTAACGGCACCTCCGACATACTGCCTACTAACACTGCTTTTGTCCCAAAGGGCTAGACACCTCTATGAAAACTCTAGACATTTCAGATTCTAACTTCCCGATTCAACTAATTTTAAATTAATATATGAATGTGATGAACCCGGTCAATTAAAGCATAAATAGGCTCGTAATACAATAAAAATATACTGTCACCACATCGTGAGCATTGCCTTCTTCACGGTCCGAACTACGATGCTCGCCTGGTGCTCTCTAGCCTCTGATCGTGTGTGTAGCTATATCACCGCTCTACTAGCTCCTCCTCTCCTCCTCGAAACAAAACCTCCTCTAGACATTCCTCTACCTCGCAATGATATCTTGATCTCTCGAGATGTGGTAGGTGTACTACTCGAGTTTTCGAACAATCTTTAATAAAGTGTTCAAGAGAGCCACAACGAAAACATCCTCCAATTTTCTTCCAAAGATTCACCAAAATGTCTTTTCCACAATAGTTACATTCGGGATATTCATTTTCCGGGGTGGAGCTTTTACACTACCGGTGGAAATAGTAATCTGCTTTTCCTCTGCTTCCGCACCTCTATCGATCGAAAGCTTGATCTCCAACCACCTCTCAATTCTCTAGATCTTTTTGGTAGTGGATTTGAACTAGTTGCTCCTACTCGCTTTCTTGGTCAATCCAATCAAGCTCGACTTTTTATCAAGTCCCAAGACTTGCTCTATCATTTTGGCCCGCTCGATCAAATCAACAAATTCGAATTGTTTGGGACACTAATTGTAGTTTTATTTCATCTCTTAATCCTCGTAAAAACCGCTTACAACTATCACCTCTGTTGGAATATATTCTCAAGCATACCGCCAATCTAGTAAACTCTCGATCATAATCCAATACCGACATATTACCCTGTTTCAACATTAAAAACTCTTGCTTTTTCTCTTCAATATACATTTCCCAATATACTTCTTTTGAAATTCTTTTGAAACAAATCCTGTGTTACCCGATCATCCGGTAAATGTCTAACAACAGATTCCCACCGAGATATGCTTCCCTTGTAACAATGATACAAAGACATATCGATTCTCTCTCTGGGTGCAATCTAATTGTTGCAAAACTCTTTTTGTTGATTCTATCCAATTCTCAAAGAATAGACGGATCAAGACCTCTTAGTCCCGAAAACTCCGTGGCACCATATTTTCTTAACTCTTTAATCGGGGCCGCCTAACCGTAGGTACCGATGTGTAATGCAGTGTGCGCTTTCCGTTACATGTTGCAATGCATGCATCGGCTATAGCTCTTAACATTGTGAGTTATCTCTTTCTCTTCTTACATTAGGAGGTTGGTTATTTAACTGATTTACGATGAGGTGTAATGATTCGCTTTCTTCAATTTCTCGATTTCCAAGATGCATTTCTGCTCAACATCATACATTCTTTCGTCGTCGACATTTTATCTATAAAACAAAATCAAATAAATATATATTAGCATCCAAAACCCGACTTCACTTTTCACTCAATAGTGGCATGTACTTCTAGACTCACTTTCGAGCCCGATTTAGCCCGAGAATCGACTAAACTCGATAGCTCGATACTAATAAATGTAACACCCCTAACCCCGAACCATCGCTTAACAGGTTACGAAGCATTACTGGACATATCGGATAATTTGCAAATATAAATTTTGTTTAATATAAATTTCTAAAGACATTTCGCTTATTAATATATAAAACCCCTCAGTAAAATAAATCGTATTCATTTGATAAATTCATTTTCTATTCTAAATACCTTCTAATCAAACTCAATCAATATAATATCAACTTAAATTTATCAAAATATTAGTTAGATTAAAATAAATATACTCCTTTCATTATAATTTTTAAACTTGTAATACTAACATTTTTAACCATTTACATTCAAAACATAATAACATTTAAACACAACCTACGTACATGCCACATTATAAAAGGAAATATACATCACCAAAGGTTTGTCAAGTCGGGTCCGCTTCTGGATGTTTGGTTCGATGATTTGACTTCTACAACTCGCGCACTGGAAGCAACTGTCTGTGAGTATACATATACTCGATGGTATTACCATAATTCAAATTATAAACATAATAATCATATCATTAAATCATATAACTTTAATTTAACTAACCCAATTCAAACATAAGTTTATCATTCTCAATATATTCATACAATTCAAATTTAGCTATTTAACAATTGAAATAATACATAATCATGTTGAGCCATTATCCATTTCTTGAACCAATGGTTCATACTTTCTTTTCTCATGCTCATATTTCAATCACATTTTTCATTCATGTTCTATTTTCGCATTTCTTCCAATGGCTCAACCATTTCATTTTATTCAATTTAACCTTTTCTTTATTTACCCCTATTAATGCACTTGGACCTTAACGGATACACGGATTCCAACCCAACACTCCAAAGACGCACAATGTGCCTTAACGGTAACGTGATACGACACACAAAGTGTCGAATCGGTAATGATAACAATATCGATATTCAACACACAAAGTGTTTGAACTCAGAATGGCAATAAGATAACGATACTACGACACACAAAGTGTCGAATCGTGCTAATAAGAATAAGAATGAGTCGCACGTAAGTGCTCGATCGATGGCGGCAAAATCCCGTACTCTTCCATGTCCTATGGCATGCCAATTATATCCGACTCAAATTTACTAGTTAATAGGGTATTTCAGCTTCTCAATTTCATTTTCATTTTCATAATAAATTCAATTTCAATATTAATTACACTTTTCCATATCAATCCGGATACAATTCAATTTCAATAAAAACACTTACCTTATAATTTACTTACCATATCCATAAATTAATCTAATATTTAATGAATAAATAAATAGCTTGAATTATAGTAATACAAACCCGAATTTGCTTGATTATTCCTCGGTAACCTTCTCCTTTCCTTTATGGGTTGATGCCTCGAGTTCCTTTTTAGCTACGAAAAATAATAATTTACATTATTAATTACAACATTAAATTACAATAAATAATTGAATTTTATTCAATTTCTACTCTTCCTCTTCATTCCACATCTTTTATACACAATTCTATTATTTACTTATAAGTTCTTTCTAGGCTGTCTACCTGAGTCATTGTCACTAAATCATCTATATCTGGAGCTACGGAACTCCAAATTAAGATCCGTAAATCTTTCCCGAAACTAGACTCATATATATTTTTACTGTAAATTTTTCAGAATTTTTGGTATGGCCAATCAATACCAGATTATTCTTAAAGTTTCCCCTGTTTCACTGTCCAACTGCTCTGACCTCTCTTCACTACGAATTAAATTACTCTTTGTACAGAATTTAGATGGCCTCCTTGTTTAGCTCATTTGAAACTAGACTCATTAAGGAATTTAACCATATAAATTATGTTCCAAAATCATTTTTATACAATTTTTAATTATTTTTACAAGTCAGAACAGGGATCTCGAAATCACCCTGAACCAGTTTCACTAAAATTTAAATATCTCACAATACAGAACTTATTTGCTATCTCTGTTTCTTTCATATGAAAATAGACTCAATAAGCTTTAATTTCATATCTCACTCAACTTCTAATTCCATTTCTACGATTTTTGGTGAATTTTCAAAGTTACTCTACTGCTGCTGTCTTAAATCTGTTTTCTTATGACTTATTTTGCAATTAAATCCTAGTTAAGTTTACTTATTTTCTTAACTTAATTCATGCTTGATTCTACTTAAATTCCTTCCATATTCAACTTGATTACAAAATTTTCAAAATAAACCCTAATTTATAATTTCTTCCAAATCAATCCCTATAATACAAAACTTATAGCTTACTTTACAATTTAATCCTTTTACTAACTCTAACTTAAATTTCATTCAATTTAACCCCTTGTTCATCTTTTTCTTTAACATAAACTATACTTAAAACCAATAAACTCTCAAAATATCAACTTAGTTTCATCAAAATCTTGCTTTAAAGCTTCTAAAACATCAAAATTAAAAGAATAGGACTTGATTGACTTACCTTTTAAAGTTTAAAACCTTGAATCTTTAGTTTTTCCTTTTCCTTCTTTTTCTTCTTTCTTTCCTGCTTGTTTCGTATGCTCTCTGTTCTTTTCTGTTCTTCTTTGTTTCTTTTTATTATTTCATTTACTATTTACTTTATTATATAATATAATATTATATTAATATAATTATTTAATAATATTAATAATATATTTTAACACATAAAATCTCAGATTTTTAAGCTTATGCACGCCTCAACTTATGCTAAATGGCATAATTGCCATTTTGGTCCTTTTTATTTTCTTTTAATCTACAATTAGACTTTTACTCCTTATTCAATTTGATCCTTTTTCCTAATTACTCTCAATTAAGCTAAATTCACTAAATAAAAATCTAATTAAGCACACTACTAGACTCATAATTACTCCTAATGATTATTTACTAACTCGATTTACTAAGACGGAGGCCCGATAACACATTTTTTTTTTTCTGGTGCCCACGAATTTCGGGTCGTTACACTTTTTGTAAAGGTGTTTTCATTTCGGAAACGCAGCTTTTGGCTCGCTGCATGTCTTCCCTTGTCACTGCGTTCACGTTTCTTTCAGTATGGTTAGGGAGCAGCCACATTACCGGTACCATCAAATCGAAGAATTCCTGCATCAATAAGACCCTGAACCCTCCTTTTAAAGGCTATGCAATTGTCCGTAAAATGCCCCTGGTTTCCGGCATGATACATGCAACTAGCATTAGGGTCGTACCATCTTGGGTATGGAGGCTTCAATGGTGCCATATAATGTGGGGATATTAATTGTTTCTCTAATAATTTTGGGCACAGTTCTCCGTACGACACAGGAATAGGGGTGAATTGTGGTTTTTCAGGATTAGGTATTGTCGGCCTTTGTTCATTTTTGGGTTGGCTTGGAGCGGGCATGGCATTTGGTGGGAACATGGTAAATGGTCTTTGGTTATTTGTGGCGTAGACGGTGTAAGAATGAGGAGCATGATAGTAAGGACTTTGGGGGCGAAAGTAGCAATTCGAAGGTAGGCGATATCGAGGTCGTGGTTGGTATAGATTAGAAACATAGTGGCTCTCAGTCCCCACCATATGGGTTTCTGCCTCTTTCTTCCTTATAGGTACTGGCCTTTTCGAACTCTCGGGACCTTCTACCCTTCCATTCTTGATGCCGTTTTCAATGAGTTCCCCAGACATTACAATATCGGCGAAGTCCTTTATGGCATTTCCCACCAGCTTGTCATAAAATGGCGCTTTCAAAGTGTTGATAAAGAGGACCGTTACCTCCATTTTAGTCAGTGGGGGTTCTACTTGGGCCGAGATATCCCTCCATCTTTGAGCGTATTGTCTAAAAGTCTCTATTGGCTTCTTTTTCATCATCTGCAGCGTTAATCGATTAGGCGCCATATCAGAGACATGCTTGTACTGTTCACAAAATGCTGATGCTAGGTCCTTCCACGATTGGATCCTCTCTGCTGAGTTGATTATACCATCGGAGGGCTGATCCGATCAAGCTATCTTGAAAATAGTGTATTAACAATTTGTCTTCATTCACATAACCAGCCATCTTCTGACAAAACATGATAAGATACGCCTTTAGACATCTCGTTCCATCATATTTTTCAAAATCTGGCACTTTAAATTTCAGAGGCAGGACCAGATCGGGAACCAAACTGAGCTCTTTGGTGCTCAGTGCAGAGAAGACTCCAGTACCTTCTATCGCCTTGAGTCTTTCTTCCAGACTCTTATACTTGTCCTGAGCATCATGATCCTTCATTTTTAATTTGGCTATTTCTGCCGGATCATCCAAATCTGGAACGATTGGATCAGCGGGGCTAGCTCCGGGGTTCGATACGAATACACCTTGCCCAAGATGAGTAGGTGGTGTAGGTGGTTGTTCTAGGCCCGCTGATTCCCCTTGAGACCAACCTCCGTGCATTGCATGGGCGTGAGCTGAAGTGTATCCTGGGATGGAGCGGACTCTAATTAACTCTTGAATGGGGTTCTGTAATATCAAGACTCTGCGTGAGTCCTTTTCCTTTGACCAGAGTGGTCATCATTTCCATCATTTTGGCCATTTGATCCTTTTGCTCGAGCGATTCCTCTCGGGATCTTACCATCAGGTCCCTTGCTTCCTGCTGTGACCTGCCCAATGCTCTTATAACTCTCTTTGGATCCTTTCCATTCTTTCAATTCTTTCATTGAGTTCAGCATCCATAACTCTAGCTCTTAGACGTGTCCTATAAGGATGACGTGATTCCAGATTCGTAGTATCGCAACTGGGGATTATACATTTTAGCCTCAGTGAGATATTGCAGTGATATGCACATGTAATGAATGGATGAATGCATATATGACAAATAAATGTTAGTCATGAATAAATATGCAAGAATTTGGTGTCATATCTGATCTAACGGTTACACTAGTTTCCTAGCCATATCGCCTTTTTTTTTTACTCATTCTAGGAACTCTGCCATGCTTCATCCTTGTCTCGGTGGGAATCGGCAACTGAGAGCTTCAGCTTCATCTGACAATTGCACGATTTGCGTAGCTGTTTTGCGGATTTCATTGATCATATCGCTGAGATCCATATCTTTTTCTTGGAGAGCTCTCTCGTAGACCTGAATGTCTCTATCATGCTGACCCTTCTTTTCTTCTAAGGTTTTCAAGAGAGTGTCCAAATGCTGCTGATGAACTTGCAGCGTATCTTCTAAATCTCGTATCTTCCTTCTTAGCTCTTGGCATTCAGACTGACTAGTCATTAATTCAGCAAGCACGGATTCGTATTTAACATTCTTCTTTCTTAACTCTGTCATAGCACGTGCAGCTATTTCCTCTTCCTTCTTTACTTTTCCTTTCAAGAATTCCACTCCGCCTTTGATGTTATTTAGTTCTTCCTTCCATTCTGCTGCTGATTTGCCCAGCCCACTATTCTTTATAGTTTCTTTTAATTTCTTATTTTCTAAATAGAGATCCCTTAAGTCATTACTCATGGTCTCAGCTTCTTTCTGGGCTTTCTCGGTTCTGGATTTTTCAATTTGCACGTCGATCTTCAGTTGCTAGTTTTCCTCTTGAAGAGAATTAATACCCCGTAACAGCTTGGTCTTTTCACGTTCAAATTCATGTCTTGCCATTTCCAGTTCAGACGGCATTTCTTTTAAGAAAGGATTCTGGGAAGTGTAATCTGTTGGCGACATTTCCTGACTACTCACTCGATGTTGTCTCCATACGTCATAATCTTGAGTGATAGTGTCTGTGTACAGAGCTAGCTCCACTAGGTAGATTTCTTTCCAAGACTTTGCAGTATCCCGGACCTTTTTCATGTAATTCTCACCTGTAAAAGTGAATTCAGACTGTGCCAATCCTCCGGTAGCTGGTATGAACAGTCGCGAAGCGAATTGCCTTTGAACCATTAACGGAGCGTATCAACTCCTTCTCCATAATCCGAGCAAAAGCACCCAATCTTGGCCCCCACATTTGTATAACAGAACCGAAGGACGGATCCATGGTGCTCTCCAAGTTATATCTTCGGCGCAGAGATTCTGAAAAACTGAAACCCAGTACTGTTCGGTGACATCCTTCGGCCAATATTTCCCAAGGTGAGTTTCAAATAGAGAGAATGTTTTCGAAAACATGTGGAAAGGTGTGCGTTCCACTTTCCAGAAGTGGCTCAGAATCCAAAAGTTAAGTAACTGTGCACATCCGACAAAACGTCCTTCCCCTTTCCTCCTGCAGCTACTTAGAGATCTAAAAGTCTCAGCTAATATGGTTGGGACGGGATTGATTCCTTGGTTCAACTTTTCGAAGAAATCCACTACCACAACTTCAATATGTCCAAGGACCTTTGGAAAGACGATTAATCCGTAAATGGACAAAGCAAAAAGATCCACTCTTTTCACAACATCTGGATGGTTTTGAACTAAGCCTCGTAGAGAAAACCACGGAACACAACTGACTTCATTCTTTTTCTTTGTCTGTTTTTCAGCCCATGTATCAGTTATTCCCGTCAACTTCGTTGGCTTTTTCTTGAAAGTCATTGGCTTGGACGTCTTCACATATATCTTGTTGGATTGTGCATTGTCAACGCGGAGTAAGGCGGTATACTCTTCTATGGTCGGAGTCATATCTTTTTGATTGAAAGTAAAACATTGGTAAGCTGGGTCCCAAAATCGAACCAAGGTTTGAATCAGCTGTTCATCGACATTGATAGCGATCAAGTGAGCTATATCCCCGTACTTTCAGTGAAGGTGCCCCTAGTGTCTAAGTCCTACTGTTTCCATATCCGAGTCAGGTCTTCAAGGTTATTCTGATGAGCATTCGTAGTCATATGCTCAGGAAGGTTGGAGATACCTCCTTCCTTTAAGCTGCCTCATTTTGCTTTCTGGGTTTTCAAAGACCAATCTCGAACCACGGCATTTTTCTCGGTTACTCGTGTAATTGACTCCTCCATCAGAAACCCGTTTGTGGCAACCAATCTCTAATCAACACCCTCCTAACAGAATGCCTATGATGCATGATGAAAAAAAAAAGATAAAATGAAGACAAATAACCTTGGTTAGTAATCACAACAAATATAAACGACGAAAAACATAGAAAATCTAACAAATTAAGCCATTCAATCCTACATTTTGGTGACCATTCTATGGACAGAGGTTCAGCATGGCTCTAATTGGGGTGGTTCATACGGTTCACTATATGCGGTTTCGGTTCTAAAAATGGTACTCGAATTGGCCGTACTATCGCCTACTAAGGCTAGTACTGAGCCTCGGTTATCGCCCATCATAGGCTCGCGAGCTCAATTCGAGGGATTACATTTACTTATGCCTATGCGGAGGGACAAGTTAACTCACGAAAGCATAAGTCATATGTAACCCGGAAGTATTTACTAGCCTGTACGGAGGGACGAGTTAACTCACGAAGGCATAGCATTTACTTCCACTTAAGCGGACAGAGCCCGGGTAGAGAGCTCATGTTATGCAAAAATACAAGCGCACGATGTGTGGGGAGAAACTCACAAACCTTTCGTTTTTATTTAAAAACTAAAAACTAAAACCGTAAAAACTTAAAGCTGAAAAACAAAAGATAAAATAAGTTAGAAAAATATTTACAACCTGATGCAAAACAAGGAGTTTCGAAAACTTTTAATTCCAGACTCGACTTATAATCTTTCAAATCAAATTTTCAATTTTCGACAGAAGGACAAAAATTAATCAATTTACGGCCGGACTCTCGATGTCCCCAGGAGAGTCGCCAAGCTGTCGTAACCATTTTTTGAAAACAGGGGAATCGACTTAATTTTGAAAATAAAACGGGATTCGCCACCAATCTTTTATTAGGTACGATTAGATCACCTTTGTTTTAATAAAACATTTTGGTTTACTAAAATAGTGTTTTTGGTCTGCGAAATTTTGAGAAATCGGGTTCGAGAGTCGGTTACGTGGGAGGAAGGGTTAGCACCCTCGTCACGCCCAAAATTGGAACCAAATGGATTAACCAATGTCCTGATGTCGAAAGTTTGAAATGATTTTGAAATTTTATCCCTTTTTTTTGAAAGATTTTTTTAAAAAAAAAAAACAAAATAGAATACTGGGTCGCGATTCAAAACTGTTGACTTACATGAAATGACGGAGAAGAGGAATTGACAACGCATGATAATAAAAGATGCGATGATAAAAACAAAACAAAAAGATAACATTAAAATAATAATAATAACAAAAGACGTTAGTGCTGATAGAGATAATAATAATAATGATAATAATCACACTAATAATAAGAATACATATAATAAACGCAATAAATTTAATCAAAATAATTAAAAATGGCTAAAATTGAATAAAGTCAAAATGCTTGGGGTAAATTTGCAATAAAATAAAAAGGGGAGGGTTTATTTGAAGTGCGCGAGGAAAGAGAGGGTCCGAAAGACCAATTATTCCATTCTTTATGCGCTGCGTTTTGCCTTGGGCTAAATTATAATAGAGAGAAATGTATTGGGGCAAATGTGAAAATAATTGAATACTGAATTTGTAAAAGTAAAAATTGCGGAAGGACCAAAGGGCAATTAGCCCGATCAACGAAAACACGTGGGTCCTCTGGTCGGGTCGGGTCGGTTCACTTCAAACGGCGTCGTTTTTGACGCTAGTGCCCATGGTGTGATACGACGCCGTTTTGTGTCCCTTTTAAAAATCAAACTTCCCTTTCTTGTTTCATTTGCAGACCCTCTTTAAAAAAAACAAAAAAAGTTCTCTCTCTCTCTCTTCACTTTCCCCGCCGATTGGGCTTTTGCCATCATTCGTCGTACCACCAATGCTTCCAGGGGTCGACGGCGCACAGATATGGGGGCGTAAGGTCCTGCTTGAAAGCCTTTTTGAGGGCCAAAGCCTCAATGTTCCTCCTAAGGCGGAGCCCCGACGACGGAGAACACTTCGACGCCACGCCCCGAAGGTTTCGGTAAGGCCCCCCTTTTTCACTTTCTTTATTATTTTTGTTTGTGACAAAATTTTTGTTAAAAAAATAGAAAACAAAATAAAATAAACAAGAAACAGCAGTAAACGAAAATGGAACTGATGAACGAAATCAACCTTTGAAGTTTTTGTTCTATTCTGATTATTGATGATTTCTTTTTTCAAGAAGGGAACCCTCTAATACACTGTTTTTTGAACGGCTTCATAGCCGAAAGATACAACTCTCTCTTTTTATTAATCTATTATTTCGTCCATACTTTCTACTTTGTTGCCTCTATTTCGTTGTCGTTTCCTTCTTGCTGTTCGTGCTATTTGCATGTTTCTTTCTTGCAGGCTATGGGCGAACGGTGCTGGTGGAGACCGAGGCGCCTGGGGGAGCTCCAATCCTCAGGAGGCGTGGGCACGAGGAACGTCGCGCGTGGGACATCAAAACGACGCAAGGCGCATGGTGGCAGACGAATAGTTGGTGCGCATGGGGTGATGAAAGTTTGGCGGCACAGGAAAAGGGAAACCCTAGGGTTTCTGTTTAGTTTATGATCTTGGGCCATTGGGCCTCTGTTATTTTGGGTCTATTAGTACTTTTGGGCTTGTAGAAACTGTTTAAAAGGGACTGTTGTTTTTGGACTTTATTTTTATTGGTTTTTTTGGGGGGTTTATTTTTGATGGGCCTCGGTTGCTTCTAACGAGCCCGGACCAAAATTGGTTATTACAGCTTTGGTAGACCCTGGTTCTACGCATTCGTACATATGCATGAATTTAGTATTCAGCAAGACTTTGCCTGTAGAAACTACTGAGTTTGCGATAAAAGTATCGAACCCCTTAGGTAAAACTGTCCTTGTTGACAAAGTATGCAAGAATTGTACGTTAATGTTTCGAGATATATGTTTCCCTGCTGACTTGATCCTTTTGTCGTTTGATCAGTTCGATATTATTCTGGGTATGGATTGGTTGTTTATGCATGATGCTATTGTGAACTGTAAAAGAGAGACTATAGATTTGAGATGTCCGAATGATGAGATTCTATGAATTGAGTCTGATGATTTGAATAGATTACCTGCTGTAATATCTGTCTTGAAAGCTTAGAGTTATGTGAAAAAGGGTTATGAGACATATTTTGCCTACGTGATTGATTCAAAAGTATCTGAGAAGAAAGTTAAATCAGTGCCCATTGTTTGTGAGTTTATTAATGTGTTTCCTGAAGAGCTACCGGGTTTACCTCCGATTCGTGAAGTTGAGTTTGGTATTGATTTGTTGCCTGGTACTACACCTATATCGATAGCTCCGTATAGAATGGCAACAACAGAGCTAAAAGAATTAAAGTCACAGTTGCAAGAATTAACTGATAAAGGGTTTGCTAGACCGAGCTTCTCGCCTTGGTGTGCTCCTGTTCTGTTTGTGAAAAAGAAAGATGGCACGATGAGAATGTGTATTGATTATCGTCAGTTGAATAAGGTGACAATAAAAAATAAATATCCGTTGCCCCGAATAGATGATTTGTTCGATCAGTTAAAAGGAGCTACTGTGGTTTCAAAGATTAATCTGAGATCAGGATACTATCAGTTGAGAGTTAAAGATTCAGACATTCCGAAGACTGCTTTCAGAACGAGGTACGGGCATTATGAGTTTTTAGTTATGCCATTTGGATTAACCAATGCTCTTGCTGTTTTTATGGATTTGATGAATAGAATTTTCAAACTGTATTTAAATCAATTTGTTGTAGTATTCATAGATGACATATTGATTTATTCACGGAATGAAAATGAACATACTGAACACTTGAGGATTGTGTTGCAAACTTTGAGAGAAAAGCAATTGTACACGAAATTCAGCAAATGTGAATTCTGGTTGCACGAGGTTAGTTTTCTGGGACATATCGTGTCGGCTTCTGAAATCCGAGTGGATCCGAGTAAGATTTCTGCCATTTTGAATTGGAAACCTCCGAAAAACATGTCTGAAGTCCGTAGTTTTCTGGGTTTGGCCGGTTATTACAGTCGATTTGTAAAAGGATTTCAGCGATAGCTACTCCGTTGACTAGATTACTTCAGAAAGATGCCAAATTTTAATGGTCATATAAGTATCAAAAAAGTTTTGCTCAGTTGAAAACTCAATTAACAGAAGCCACGGTGTTAGTACAGCCAGAATCGGGTAAAGAACTTGTTGTACACAGTGATGCTTCGCTAAACGGTCTGGAATATGTTTTGATGCAAGAAGGCAAAGTTGTAGCTTATGCCTCGAGACAGTTGAAGCCTCATGAAAAGACTTATCCGACTCACGACCTTGAATTAGCTGCAATTGTGTTTGCACTTAAGATTTGGCGTCATTATTTGTACGGTGAAAAATGTCACGTATTTTCAGATCATAAAAGTCTGAAATATTTGATGACCCAAAAAGATTTGAACCTGCGTCAGCGAAGATGGCTTGAGCTGTTGAAAGATTACGAGCTTGTGATATATTATCATCCAGGTAAAGCAAACGTTGTTGCTGATGCGTTGAGTAGAAAGTCATTGTTTGCACTACATGCTTTGAATGCTCAGATAGAATTGTTTGATGATAGTTCTATGATAGCAAAATTAAAAGCCAAACCGTTGTTTGTACAACAAATATGTGATGCTCAGAAGGTTGATAATGAATTATTATTGAAACGGGCTTAATGTGAATTGAATTCTGAATCTGAATTTCAAATCGTGGATGGTTGTTTGAGATATCGAGATCGTATCTATGTTCCGAGAAACCCGGAGTTGATTCAGTTGATTTTGAATGAAGCCCATAATAGTCATTTATCTGTTCATCCTGGAAGTACTAAAATGTACCACGATTTGAAGCAACATTATTGGTGGTCTGGTATGAAACGAGATATTTCTGACTTTGTTTCGAAATGTTTAGTGTGTCAACAAGTGAAAGCTGAACATCTAGTTCCGTCTGGTTTACTACAGCCGATTCTAATTCCCGAGTGGAAATGGGATAGAGTGACAATGGATTTTGTTTTTGGATTGCCTCTGACTCCGAAAAAGAAAGATACGATTTGGGTCGTAATTGATCGATTGACGAAATCTGCCTATTTCATTCCCGTAAGATCTGATTACTCACTTGAAAGATTAGCTGAGCTGTATATTTCTGAGATTGTTAGATTGCACGGGGTGCCACTATCTATTATGTCAGACAGAGATCCGAGATTTACATCGCGGTTCTGGAAGAAATTGCAAGAAGCTTTGGGCACGAAACTCTATTTCAATACAGCATTTCTTCCGCAAACTGATGGCCAGTCAGAACGGATCATTCAGATTCTAGAGGATATGTTGAGATGCTGTATACTTGAGTTTAATTGTTCGTGGGAACAGTATCTGTCGTTGATCGAATTTGCATATAATAACAGTTTTCAGTCAATTATCAAAATGGCACCATATGAAGTTTTGTACGGACGTAAATGTCGTACACCTCTATATTGGACTGAACTCAGTAAAAATAAGTTACACGAGGTTGATTTGATAAAGGATACAGAACAAAAAGTGAAACTGATCCGAGATTGTTTGAAAACAGCATCTGATCGTTAGAAATCCTATGCAGACTTGAAACGAAAAGACATAGAATTTAAAATCACCGACAAAGTATTTTTGAAAGTGTCTCCGTGGAAGAAAGTGCTTCGATTCGGACGAAAAGGCAAGTTAAGTCTGAGATTCATCGGACCATATAAGATCATTGAACGTGCCGGGCCGGTTGCGTATAGATTAATGTTGCCTTCTGAATTAGAAAGGATCCATAATGTATTTCATGTCTCAATGCTCCGTAGATATCGATCTGATCCGTTAGATGTGATTGCTCTATCTGAAATTGAAATCCGATCTGATATGACATATGAAGAGGAACCAATCCGTATCTTAGCTCGTGAAGTGAAAGAGTTAAGGAACAAGAAAATTCCATTAGTGAAAGTATTGTGGAATCGACATGGAATTGAAGAGGCAACGTGGAAACCGGAAGATTCAATGAAACAATAATATCTGACTCTATTTAATGGTAAGATTTTCGAGGACGAAAATCCCTAAAGGGGGAGAATTGTAACAGTCTAGTTTATACTTAGTCGAAATAGTGGTTTTGGGACCACAAATCTGAGTCCATATAATATTTTAACATTATATTTTGTACTGTTGATATGTGGTTTAGCATGTGCTAAATTTCCATATGTTAATTTGATTGTCTGTGTGATTAATTTGACCAAAAGGATTAAATTGCATGAAATGTAAAAGTTTCTTGTTGATTGCTAAAGCACCTATGTGTTGTGGTTTTATAAATGTGAGGACTTATGTGGCAAATAAGCCAATTCCATGTTAGTGGATGGTAATAAATGTGGTACATGCATTTTTTTTTATATATGATTATTAATTTATATTATATGTTATAAATATCTTATTACTTATTCATTAAGTAATAATTATTTTATAATAAAAGAAATTTAGTGGATGGTGGAATGACATAATAACCATAGTATGAGTTTGTCCTATATGTTTAATGGAGGGCATTTTAGTAAGATGAACAATGATATTAGATAAAAGAAGTAAAAGATGAGTGTTCATCTTTTATTTTTCTCTTCTTTGAACGAAAATTAGAAGAAAAAAAGAAGAAAAAACTTTGAGCTAGGTTTTGGCATTCATTAAGCATAATTAAGGTATGTTTTGGTTTTGAATTTTGATAATTTTTATGTTTTTGAGATTTGTTATTAAGTATACTATCAGGTCCGTGTCTCAATTTGATGAATTGATGTTGTTCATGAAATGTGCCATTGATGATATGTTGAGTTTTATAGTGATTTATAGTGTTAAATGAAAGATTTGAGTTTTATGAACATGTTTTGTTCTTGAGGTTATGATGAATTTAGTTAAATAGGGCTAAATTGTGAAATAGCAAATTGAAGGACTAAATTGATGATTTGATGAAAAATATGGGCTTGTATGATATATATGTATATTCGGTTAAGTATGTGTTTGTAATGATTTTTTTAAAATTGATGTTTTGAGAAAAATGGACTATATTGATAAAATATACAAATATGAGGGTTAATTTGCAAATAACCCTAAATGTGTATCCATGAATTGAATTTAATGAATTAGTGAATAAAAGGGTTAATTCTGAAAATGTTTAGATCAAGAACCGAAGAAAACGGACTTAGATCGTGGGAAGGCAAAAGTAAACGAGTAGTCATTTTCATTTCGAAAAACTGAATCCGAGGTAAGTCACTATGCAAATAAATGTATATGTATGCAATTATAATTGTTTTTATGATTGATATTGATTATGAATACTATTGAGAAGCTATGTTTATGAATTACGAGAAAAATCTGATATAGTGACTAAGTCCGAGAAGTCCCGTGTGAACCTAGGAATAGATAGGATTAGCTATGTCATGACATAGGTGTCTGTTCTGTTTTATCATGTAAGACCACGTCTGGGACGTTGGCGTTGATTTGAGACTCGTGTAAGACCACGTCTGGGACATTGGCATCAATATAAGTTTTACTAGTAAGACCACGTCTTGGACGTTGGAATCGATATAAGCTTTATGAATAAGACCACGTCTGGGATGTTGGCATCAATATATCTTTTACGTGTAAGACCCTGTCTGGGACAGTGGCACTAATATCTGAGTACATGTAAGACCTCGTCTAGGATGTTGGCATTGTACAATTATTCCGAGCTTTCTGAGTATCCTACTAGTTTCCTATTGGTTCAACGGGCAAATCTGTGATATGTATTGCAAATCCGAGCTATGAACAAATATTTAATTGTAAAACCATTTCAGGTATGTTGAGTATACACTAATTTTGTATACAAGGTAAGCATCTATGTGATGTTATTATGGTGCTATGAATAAGGAATTAATAATATGATATGTAAAGTTTGGGTTAAATGAGTTATACGTTTATGTTATTCTTGAATTGTGAATATGGCAATTGTGATCAAATGTATATGAATCAAAGCATATATGTGACAATTTGCTAAGTGATTGATATGTGTTAATGTATTTATTTGCATATATGCCTCCTATGCTAAGTTTGTTTGTATATTGACTTACTAAGCTTTTGGAAAGCTTACTCTATGTGTGTATTTTCTCTGTTCTATAGGTCGTTAAAGCTACTGTAGGCTCAGGACCGTCAAGGATCATCATCACACTTCTAAACTCTTTTGGTACCCTTTTTGAAAGTGTATTTAGCTAAATATGGCATGTATAGGCTAGATATGTGTATATGATTTTGAAGTAAACTTAGTCATGTGTTTGACAAGTTTTGAGTTGATAAATGCTTGAATGAATGAGTTTTATGATACAAATTTTGATATGGGTTGATGCATATGGAATGGTTAAGTTTTGTTTAAACAATGGATGATTTTGATTATGTATGAATTAGGTGTTTTTGGTGTGTTTTAATAGCCTAAAAATAGTGAAAATTGTAGTTTTCACACAGCCTAGACACATGGGCGTGTGCCCAGGCTGTGTGATAAAGTCAGTAGCTAAGAAAATTGCCCACAGGCTAGTCCCACGGCCGTGTGTAACAAGTCAGAATCTGCACATAGGCTACCCACGGCCATGTGAATTCCCCACGGGCAGGCCACACGGGCATGTCGCAAACCACACGGCCATGTGCCCCTATTTTTAAGAAAACGTTTCTAAAGTTTCTATTTTAGTCCCAAATTATTTCCTAATCATATTTTAGGTTTCGTAGGTCCATATTAGGGTCGTAAAGATGAAATTTGAAAAATTTTCAATTGTGCCTCGGGATTATATCCCAATTTACTCGTTCATTTATGTTTAACTCCGATAATACCTCGTAACCCTGTTCTGGTGACAGTTTAGGGTTAAGGGGTGTTACAACACGGGCTTGTGTTTCAGCCGTGTGGGTAACACTACCTAGCAAACGAGCGTGTGACTTGGCCGTGTGATGCAAGTTAGAGAGTTACGTAGGGTAGGACACGACTTGATGTAGGGGCAAGTTATAGGGTCACACGGGCGTATCCCTTGGCCACACGGGCATGTGAGCCCTGCATCTAGGAATAATTTTGAAATTTCATGAAATTTTTTTTGAGATCTCGATTAAGTCCCAATTTGATTCTAATATTTATATTGAGCCTCGAGGTCCCATTCAAGGGACAATATAATTAGTTTCAGACATGAATAGTAAATGATGTGAAATATCTGTAGTTATTCTGTAAACTTGGGTAATGCTCTGTATCCCTGTTCTGACGACGGATACGGGTTAGGGTGTTAAATAACTAATATTTTTATCACGTTCATAAAGTTTCAATAGACACCATACAAGGATCCAGCAATTTGGACAGTAATTCCAGATGAATTCTTTCAAAATCCAAACATTGGGTGTGTTAAAGTCTCATTGGTCAACTATGCTACTGTCGAGATACACCGATGGATAGAGTGTTGCGGCAATTTGGATTCCAACAACTGATTCCCGTGACATCTGAGGTGCTCGATGATGAGCACAAAATTGACTTACGGCAATCGAATACAAATTAACCGGTATTCTTCTCGAAATATATCGAAATTTGGAAAAATCGGTATACTCGTATACCTACCCACGAACCAATCATCGTTTCAGATTTAGCGTGTGTGTCAAATTACATGCCATGGTTTAGGATCCATGGCAAGCCATATTTACTTTTGGAAGAGTAGAGGTGTCAACAAATCTGTATCGAAAGGGAATGATGGGGCCCTTTAAATCTAAGTAGCAAGAATGACGGCACGGGCCCATCAACAGCACCGACACAATCACCGAGCCCAACGCCTCAAGCAACGACACCCACACCACAGCCCCTTCAGATTATGCCAAGTGCGAATCCTAGCCCTTATATGTATCATAATCCTTATATGTTTCCTTTTCCCAGTCCTATGCAAGGTTGGAATGCATAACCCGGTGCATTACCTTTCCTGAGGACTCCGACTCAATTGACGATATATAGGCCATCGTCATAGGAGGGATCGCATGAGGCACCGTTGGGGAGCTCATCTCATTTCAAATCTCCATCGCCTTATGGGATTAAAACACCTCCGTCGTGGGTGATGCAAACATCTCTGCATTCTTTATTCTATCAATATGGGTCATCCTCCCAATACCCACAACAAGAACAACCATAAACCCCGTCGGAGCAACCGTAACCCCCGTCAGAAGTTGAACCAATAAGGAATCCAGAACATAATCCTCGACCACCCCCATGTGGCACTGATTCCAACTGGCACTGATTTCAACTAGCATATACATTGATTTTTTAAAATATATTTGTACAAACTGATTTTATATTGTTTCATTTAATAAATAAAATTTGTTTTGAATATTTTAATAGTAAATTATTTTTATATTTTTTCCTATTTAATAAAATAGAAGTTCTTTTGAATAAGGCAATAGAAATAATGCAACATAGTTTCATTTAAGCAATTATCAACTATTCTGAATTGGACATCCTTGAATTGGATGACCTGGGTTTATACGTCATCCGTACAACTTCTGTTGGTTTGTTCTTTCCCAGATATCCATATTATCACGTATTCTACTTGAGCAAGGTTGATCTTTTAGTTTGCCACACAATTCTCTATCCGGTAATAATTTAAACGGCACAAGTGATACAGACGACCACTTACGTTCATCTCGGACTAGTAGGAAGACGTGTCTCTACATATTGTACATGTATTCTATTTTGTACACTTTGTCGACATAGCTCATGGGATCTAAACGGAGATTCTGACAAACTGCAATTGCATGAGCGCATGTATAACGAAGTGCATCAAACGTCCCATAGTCGCAAGTCTTATTTCTCAGGTGTGCACAATATTGTCTATCGATAATACCTTGGTTCAGTCTGTCAAACTCCGTCACACGAAACAATAGGTTGTCGCAATCATACCACACTGTGAGCATGGTGTTGGCTTGCGCCTTCGCCTTGTTAATTTCTTTCAATATTGTCTGGCACCATAAATGGCCTCCCTGCATTTGGCCTTTATAACTCGTTGCTCACTTTGGAAATAGTGCCGCCAAACAGAAATATGTCTCTCACACAATCGAGGTTATTGGCAAATAAGGCATTCCTTTTAGAACAGAATTTATGCATTCAGCTAGTTTTGAGATCATATGACCATATCGTAAGCCGTCATCGTATGCTTGTGTCCACTGTTCGAAAGGTATGTTATAGAGTTAGTCTGCGCTTTGATCGTTAACTGACCACAAAATCGTCAACATCTCATGAAAACGGTCCTTATTGATCTCATACCCCTTAATATAAGTTGATAGTGAAAATTACATACGACTCTTCCATTCAGAATAAATTGAATATTACAAACAAAATTATATTAATAGAGATTAAATACCCATGGTGGTCACTTGTTGTCATTTAGCAGTAGACCGATATTACCCGTAGTAGGTAGACGCAACATGCCTTAGACAATACCGATTGTATGTGCGATCCCATAAGCTTCCTTGTCGCTCAATTGCGACTAGTATTCTAGTGCCCCGATCTAATATAACATATATATCAGGTTGGGGGCAGACATGCCTCTTTAACCTATAAATAAAGAAATCTCAGTCATTACTTGACTCCCCAAGTGTTATTGCAAACGCAATTGGAAGGATTCTTCCACCGCCATTGATAAACCATAAAAGTAACATATTTTAAGCCCACATTTAATATGCTTTTGGATGATTTATCCCTTGATTTGTGTAAAAAGGTGCTCTTAATCTTTTATTTTCATTTCTTATACCCAGGAAAGTACCCAATGATGAAAAGAACACAAAACGGGCTTAAAACGGGCCAAATGGGCCAATTCACGAAATTCACATGGCTTGGACTTCAAGCCACACGACCATGCCACGCCAAACATCTAGAACACGGTTTTTCCCTTGATTTACACAGCTGTGCCTCAAGTTAGAAATTCGAACACGGCCTGGAGTCGATCCACACGGGCGTGCTACATGGCCGTGCCTCTGTCGTTAGAATGAGCAATTCCAGTCGAAAAAGGATACTTGGGGAGAAAGAATCGCATTCCAAGAGCCTATATATATCCCCTAAGTACCATCTTTGAAGAGGCGTCAAAGCTAGGCCAAGGAGCTAAGTCGAGAAAGTCAGAACTAGGGAATAACGCGAAGATAGCCAGTTGATCCATCCCAAGAAGCTAGAATTATACTCAAGACGGTGGAATTCTCCTTCAATTCCTTCAGGGAGTTTTAGTATTTTCTTATGTTTTGTTTTATTTTTTCTCTTGCGATGTTTTGTTTATTCAATATGAACTAAACCCTTCAGATACCTGAAGGGGATGAAACCTAGATGGATCTTTTTTTTTTTGACTTTTTAAGCTATATGATAATTACTTAGTTTGTTCTTAATTATATTACTTAATCCAAATCTAATGTGCTTAGGTGGAGGAGGAATAGACCCTGCCTAAGAGTAGATCTAACATAATTAAGCGGAGTTGATCGAACGCCTAGAGATAGGGTTACGAGATTTTGCCGGTTTAGGGTGAAACCTAATATGGGAGTCCATTGATCGATTTACTGTTATCCTAGGGGGTTATTATAAGCGAATAAGAGTTCCACTAATCAACCTAGAGTTAGACGTTATTCGCCTCGAGAGAGGGTTTAATATATGTTAGGGAGCCTTACGGATCAAGCTAAGTAAAAGAAATCATATAATTTAGGGTTAATTAATAAGTGAAGTCTAGGTGGATTCTTTCTAAGGGTATCGTCGTAATCAACTGAGTTTTTCTTCAAAGTTATTTTCCTATTCGTCTTTTTGTCTTTGTGTCCTTAGTTTAGTCTTCGTCTAAAGCAACTTCACTCTATTTTTAAGGCTAAATAATAAAAAGAAAGTTAGTATTAGTACTCTTAGTTCCTTTGGGTTCGATATCCGATCTTGCCTAAGCTATACTACTGTTCGATAGGTACACTTGCCTTTAATCGTTGTTAGAGTTAGTTTCCAGGTTTGATCATTCTTTTATAAATTTTAAAACTCTGATTTACAGCGATCAGCCATCCTGTACCACAGCTAGCAATATTCGATGGGTATATCTACCATACATAAAGGTACTGTCAATTTGTACGAATGGCTTGCAGTACACGAATACGTCCTGGTATTGCTTAAAGCTCCAGAACAGACGCTTGAACACTTGGCATCCACGTAGCAAGTGGTCGTTGTAGTATGCAAGGCTCGTTTCAAGGTCTGTTATGCAACCTATGACGTACCTCTCCGGCACCTGACACCACTGCCACACCTCATTATATGAAGCGTCCCACCCACTATGCATCTTTTCCAACACCTTCTGCTTAGCTATCCAAGCCTTGCGGTAAGAGGGCGTGTACCTCAATTGGCTACGAATATTGGCAATTAAGATCGACACAGAAGTCCTAGGATCCGCCTTCACAATCGGTAATATTAAGCTAGCTATCATATCTGAATCCATCTTAGAATGATATTGTGAAACACCTGTGAATGAAGTACGTTAAATAATGCAACATTAAATAATAGCAGTATTATTCAAAAACCATAAACACCCAGTGATATTGTACCTGCAGCACAAGTATGTGGACCGTTGTACTTTTTTATCTCCTACTAGTCTGTCTTTTTCCTAAACTTAGCCATGACTTTCCATGAACATGTACCGTCTTGCACTGCACACTTGGCCTCAAACTTCTCAGATTTGGATTTAACCATGTGGTAGTTAACCTCGCTCATGATGCTATTTTGTTTCATTGCACCAAGAAAAATATCCTCACTGGAAAACTCCTTACCAACTTCCAATTCACTCGAATCCAATAACGAACTTATACGGTCACGCCTTCTGTGTTATAAATTTGGAAACTCCAATGCATCATCTGCCTATAGATCGACATTATACATGTGGACTGGAGGCGAGTACGCTCTGAATCGCAGATCTTCTTCTTCATCATCTAAACCCCATTCACCATCTTTAGGTTCGATTGGAACAGGCTTCGATTCAGAAAATAATGCAACTTCTACACTATCGGGGTCGAGCTCTTGAGGTGGGTTCATATCGGACTCATCATCCAACCCACCATCATTTGCAACGTATAAAGTCCCCTCGCCGGTGGACGTCGTAAGGAGTATATTATCCCTTCTTGTGGACGTTTCGTAACGTCCCCAATCAGATGTGGATTGCCAACCACTAGAAGTTGATGTCATTCCCCAGTACGTATTTCTAGCATCAAACATAGACCCACCAAGGTGCATGTCCCATCTACTAACCGAGTGTCGTGTAGGAGTTGTGTATTCTATACTGCCACCAAACACGGATGCTTCCGTGTTCTGCCTCCCACTAACGGAGTGTCGGGTAAGGGTCGTGTATTTTTCTCTAACAGTAGTAGATGTTAAAATCACAAATGTTTCATTTGGTGATGAAAATTGTACATATAACTTAAGATAGGGTGATCCACTAGCGAGATGAGTCTGCACCATCGCTCCAAGCTACGACCACCTTTGATTTCAAATGAGTCATATGTCACGGGATCAACCGAAGCACAAAACCGATACTTAATAGACGGAACTCTCATTAGCATCGTTCTGAATATTTGTTGCCTAAGTCTTTTACGAAGTTCTATCAAATCTATGCTCTTGTTAAAAACCAGTTGTGTTGTGTTTTTCGATAAAAAAAATGTCGTTCTCGGTGTCACGGACCTCACCATCATAGTAAATAATAATAGTAATACGTTCACTCATGTTCAATTTCTATTCTGCTTAGCCTCTCTAATTTTTCTCGATGTAACTTATACAACATGAGAATGAAATTTGGCTCATTTATAGCCTAAGGCCAAGCAGGAACTACTATAAAAAATAGCATCCATGTGGGAGCTTTTTTCAGTAATTTTGCTGACAGTGCATCTTGCTTGAAGCGTTTTTTACACTCTTTTTTTAGAACCGTCTTCTCAAAATTATTTTTTCAGAAACTACTGTAGAAAAAGAGCGTCCACGTGAGAGTTTTTTCAATAATTTTGCTGACAGTGCATCCTGCTTGAAGCGTTTTTTACACTATTTTTTCAAAATCGTCTTCTCAAAATTATTTTTTCAGAAACTACTTTAGAAAAAGGGCGTCCACGTAACAACTTTTTTTAGTAATTTTGCTGACAGTGCATCCTGCTTGAAGCCTTTTTACACTATTTTTTCTGAATCATCTTTTCAAAATTATTTTTTCAGGAACTACTGTAGAAAAAGAGCGTCCACGTGGGAGCTTTTTTCAGAAATTTTGCTGACAGTGCATCTTGCTTGAAGCGTTTTTGACAATATCTTTTTAGAACCGTCTTTTCAAAATTAATTTTTCTAAAACTACTGTAGAAAAAAAAACAAAATCCTTCTTGTCAATATAAACCCCTCTAAACTCTTAACCTAAACCCTTTTACAAAAACCCTAAAAACTAAACACAAAAAATATTTTTAAAAAACTAAACCCTAATTTAATTTATTTATTTAAAACCCCTAAACTCTAATTTAATTAATTTATTTAAAACTCCTAAAATCTAATTTAATTAATTTTTTTAAAAACCCTAAACCCTAATTTATTTTTTTAAAATTTCATAAACCCTAAATAAATAAAACCCTAAATTATTTTAACGAAACACTAACACTATAACACTGAAACCCTAAACCCACAAACCCACAAACCATAGGCACTAAACATGCAAATAACCCTAACCCTAGAGAAACACGGGCTAAAACGTGTCCCTGAGGGAGCGACTTTGCCACGTCAGCAAAGTGCGTCCACGTCAGTGCTTTTGGTGCTGACATGGAAAAATTGCTCCCTCAATGACGCGTTTTGCTGAAATTTTCCCCTTAAACACTTCTACGTGGACGCATTTTGGAGTTTTCGGCCCATTCCGGTAAATAATAAAAAAAGTGGTCTATTTCCATAAATAAAGTTAAAAATGGTCCTTTATTGGTAAAATGGTCCTTTTATATATTAGAATTTTAAAAAATTCAATTGAAAAATTAAATTAATAATGTTGTTATTCGAATTTTGTATATATAAATTATTAATAAAATTATTCGAATATACAGATTATTAACAAAACTATTAATGGCATGATCCTAAACAATTCTGATAATGGCAATAATGTAATCGAAAATTGACCATGTAAATGGCAACCTAATGGCATGAACTTACCCCCACCACAGTATTACTATTAGTATTTACTACTAAAGAGATCCAAGGCAGGTAAAATACCTTTGCACAAAGAATTACACCGTTGAGACACCAACTATAGATATATGGGGTGAGCATTCGGTCGAATCGAATCGAATCAAATCGAATGAAAAAATTTCGAGTTAATCGAGTTGACGAATCATATTTTATCATCCTAATTTGATTTGGAATTTTCTCGAATCGATTCGAGTGAGATGAAATTCGAATCGAATCGAATCGAATATATTTGTTCGAGTGAAATTTTAAAAAATAATTTTGGGTCCTTGTAACCATTGTCACCCATTGTAATAAAATTTGTCCACCTTAACCAAATTTTTTATTAACTTTCATCACCAAATAATTTATTTATTAATCTTTTATATACAGGTTAGCATATTTTCTTGATTAGTTCTTTCAATTATCTTCAGATTCTTGTCACTATGTATTTTAGAATTAAAAAATATATTAAATGTAAAAATGTGATTTTTTTTAATAAAAGTTATTTTAAAGATAAAATGTGAAATTGATACCAATATAAAATTTTAACACGAATATTTTATGGCATAATTAATAATTCAATTTTAATATAAATATTCAATATGACTAAACAATTCAATAATATAAATAATATAAAATGTGAAATTTAATTTAATAATATAAATAGTAGATATAAATAAAATTACTACAATTTATGTTTAGTGGTTTTTTTTGGATAATTTTGAATTTTTATTTGAGAGTAAAAGGTGAGAAGTAAAAGTTTAGGGAGAAAATAAAAAGTTTTGGAGAATAAAAGTTTGAGGGAAAATAAATAGGGGGAGTAAAATTTTGAAGGGAAAATATTAAAAAAAAAATGGAGAGGGGATGGGTTTGGGGTAGATGGGAGGTGAGATGGGAAGGGAGTAAAAGTTTAAGGAAAAAGTGGGAGGAAGTAAAAATTTTGGGGGAAAATAAAAAGTTTTGAGGGTTTTTGGGAGTAAAATTTTGAGAAAAAGTAAATGGGAGAGTAAAATTTTGGTGGGAAATGATTTTGGGTAGATTGGGGGGTTGGGATGGGAGGGGAGTAAAAGTTTTGGGGGGAAAGTGGGAAGGAGTAAAAGTTTTGAGGGAAAAGTAAAAAGGGTTGGGAGTTTGGGGTAAAAATGTAAAATATTATAGTTTGATATTCGAATTATTTGAGTTATTCGAATTCAAAAACTCAATTCGATTCGAACTCGAAATTTGAAAAAAAATCGAGTTGACTCGAATAACTCGAACAACTCAATTCATTTAATTCGAAATTCAAATTTTTTTTCAAGTCGAATTAAGTTTTACTCACCCCTAGATATATCATAGAGGATTTGAATAAACCATCATTTCCAGGAAAACAACTGAAAGAGGTAAAAATGTGATTGGATATTATTATTGATTTTCATTAATAATAATTTATATACAAAGTTCGAATATAAAAATTATTAATTCAAACTTTTTTTATTTCTAATATATAAAAATTATTAATAAAATTTTATAATATTATACAAAATTTTATAATTTTTTTAAGAAAAATATTTGTAATTTCTAAACCTTTTATAATTTTGAATTAATTTAGAATGAATCTAAGCATATAATTGTTTGATGTTCAAGACAATATCTCTATTATTTAAAGTCTAGGTTGACGTCTTAAAGGACACTTCAAAGACTTTACTCAATAAAAGAATCCATTGTCCCTTAACAAAAAAGCATAAATGGTAGTGTTCTTGCCCTTTAAGGGCACGAATTTGAAGCCATCAAGGCTAAAATGACAAAACATTTCCGAGATAGTCCTAAAAGCTCCACCGAAACTTTGTAAATATCTTCAGACTCTTTTTAAAGTAGGCAGACAAAAACCTAAAAGTAAAATTGAATATATACACTTAAAAATAAAATTTATATTATTCAAAATTCAAATCAAGGTATTAAAAAAATAACACTTGAATGCTTTTTTCTCTCAAGAAAAGAACCGAATCCTCTTTAAATGAAATCAATTAACAATATATATTCCATTCAAACTTTGATTCGTTATCTGAAGCGTCTCCCCAATAAAAATAAATTTTTTTCAAGAACTACAGCATTGTCTATTATTAACTGCTAGATGCCAAACAATAGTTTTCACTTTTCAAAGTAACACTTTATTCTTTCTCATGTTTTGTTGGGATTGGAAGCTCCCAAAAAGCTAAATCAAAATAATAATAATAAAGTAGAAAGACTACTTCAGATTAGATTTAGACCAGTTTGGGAAACTGTGTTTTTCCCGTATTCAAAATATACTATATTTATATAAATTTTAAGAGTTTATTGTATTCATTTCTGGTTGGTTTTATAGTTTCATATAATTTCATGTTTATGATATCTTATTTATAAAGGTACATCTTAGGTTAAATCTGAATTTGTTATATTAATATTTATGATTTTTTTTGTCTCATATTGGTATTTAAACTTTTTTTTCGTTCACTATATTAGTAATTTTTTTGTCTCATATTGATATTTAAACTTTTTTTCCGTTCACTATATTGGTACTTGACACTAGCATTGTTATTTTGTTGATATGGTAGCGATGGCCAATCGTGTGCTGCAACGTAATTAAAAAATTTAACGGCGATAGTGTCAAGTACCAATATAGTGGGCGGAAAATAAGTTCGAGTACTAATTTGGGACAAAAAAACTATAAGTACTAATCTGGGAGAAGTTAACAAATTTAGGTGCTAATTTTATATCTAACCTTTATATATTAATTATGAATTTTTATAGGATAGATATACGGATTGTCCAAAATTAACTTAATAACAAATCGAATCTATTATCATTAGGCCAATGACTAGTTTGAAAGATCTTTATTTTAAGCTTTGATTGAGTTAATGTTATTTATTATTTGAATTTTAATTCAATTAATAAAATATCATAATATTATTATTAACAAAATAAATTATATTATTTTAAAAATATAATTGTTTTTTATCTATACTTTTTCAACAATATTTCAGCTAATTTTTATATCTATTTTTTTTTTTTGTAAATATATACATAAATTTATTTTCCATTCACATCATAATCTAATATTATACTTTTAAAATTACAAAAGCTAAAATCCAATCTCCACCCATTTCTTTATAGTTCATAAACACGCTTAGATAAACAGAGAAGAGAGGTTTTCATGATGATTTTGATATCTAAATGATAGATTATCACTTGCCAATTTGGTTTTCGCTTTCTCTTTTTGCCAGTGTTTCTTTCACGCATGTCCTTTTGTAATCATCCTTGCATGATTTTCTTTATTTCCTACCTTTTTTCCTCTACCGCATGATGAACAGAGAAAATCACAGAACTATATTTTGCTACTTTAGTCAAAACGAAGCCACACCCAATCGTTTTCATCAAATCAGTTTGCATAGATTACAAATAAGAAAAAGGAATGACGATCACATCATTTCTAACTTTATTTTTTAAAATTCTAATAATACTATGAATAATGAAATTTACTTGGATAGTAGAAAAGCCTCGGTCCGAGTTTGATCTGCATGCGGGCTGGCAGGGTCTGAATTTTCCCAAGGAATTAAGACAGATCATAATTGTTCAACTTTATTTTGTGATGGCCAGATGCCAGGACTAAGAAAATATTTGAGATATTAATAATTTATTTGAACAGTTTTGATTCACAAGTTACTTATTTGTTTATAATATAAAAATAAATAATATTCATTTAAAATAATAAAAATAAATTTAAAAGATTTTAAAGCTTTACTAAATAATGTGTAAGAGATATAAAATAAAAATGATTACGAATATTTCGAAAAAAATTAGAAATACGTACAGAGAGGGGGAGAGAGAATATTTATGCATAAAAAAGCAAGAAAGGGACAAAAGAGAGCCGGAGAGATGAGAAGCCGCAAAAATTGACGAGCAGAAGCCGAAAGCATGGTAGGCCACGTCAGGATGGTGAAAATGCAATGCATTTTGTATGGTCCCCTACCCCCTCTTGAATTGAAAAGAGTCTTTGTCGTGGCATCGGGAAGAGGAGCCGCACCCTCACGTCATTTTTCACGCGGCTTACGGAATTTCCATACCAAGAACCTTCTCTCATCCTTTTGTTTTTTTTTTTTTTTTTTTTTTTTTCGGTGTCGTTTTGTGAGTTCTTGGGCTTTGGAGGATCCTTGGTGGCCCACTAAACCTACCTTTCTTCAGCAACTAGGCCAAGGCCCACTTCTGCTTCTGCATGCGTTTTGTTTAAGGGTCAATTCATCATTAAAACCGACATCTTTCAGAATAATGATTGTTATCTCGTTTACAAGTAGGGTCACAAATTTGTTCTTGTTATTTATTTTATTTTATTGAAGCATATATTTAGTTTATGAAATTTCACTAACGATAAATTTGAGTGCAAGTCCTTCATCATTCTATTTGTGATTAATCTATAATAAAAAATACGCCTTCGTTCCTTACATTTATATTTATACATATGCATTTATAATGTATTTGTTTATTATTTAATTATAAATAAATCATATACCATTAATAAAATACATTTAAGTTATTAACACAATTAAAATAGTTGTCAGAACATAAAAATAATTTTTGACTTGTTGGTTAAGTCATTGTTGACATCATATCTTACATTCAAGTCTGAATCATCTCTTTTCTTACACCTGATGGGAGAAATGTCCAAGAATTGAACATGTAAACTTCATAAAATAAAATAAGAACACTTGGATCTCGCTTTCTTCAGGAAAAAGAAATTGTATTTTAGTAAGTAAATTAAATATTTTATTCAAACATTTCAAATTAAATTTATCTGGACACACATCACCCCATGTTCCAAAGCATGCAAAGAACTCAAAATTCTCATGCGGCTTATATTTTTAATTATTATTTAATAATTAATGTGGACCCTCCTTGAGCTGTTTTTTTTAAGAAAAAAAAAATTTACTTTTGGGTTCACTTGAAGCACTTGCCCACTTTGGTAAAGAGGAGCAAATGGGAGATTGGTACCGCCTTTCAAGTTGAAAAGGAGAATATTTAAGGTTGCAATAACATGAAAATAATAATAATAATAATTAAAGGTGTTATCAAGAGTAAGTAATATAATAAATTGAAAAACATTCTTAATATTTCCACTACTAAAATCAGAAAAAGTAGTTGTCGTGTAGTTTGTAATACGATGAGGATACTAATCATTTGTTATTATTAATGACATATCTTGGGCGGTTCTGATTATTTGTCTCGGACAAATTCAAATTTCCTTGATAAATTACATCTCATATGTAAGAAAAATACAAATAAAATGATTAACACGATTGAAAATGAATAAAGCGGATAATTTCATATAGTGGATAGCCTTTGATAAAAACTAAAGGCGCAACATGCAGGCAGGCAGGCGCCTAATTGCACATATCTTATACATATATATAGGAAGTGAAGTGACCCCCTTTGATTTTGATTGATACAACTCCTATTCCTATTTGATTGGAAAGCATCATGTGCGACCAATATCTTTCACGACTTGCATCTTTTCTTTCTTTAACAGATTAATCATGATCTATCAACCCTTGGAAATAATCCATTGGTAAAATAAGGAGGATGGCATCATCATCCAAACCAAGAATAAGAAGAAAAGCAAACAACGTGAGGAGCATGTTCATCTGCTATAGATATCTATCTATAGAGTAGCAAAGAATCGAACAACGGAGTTGGTATAAATTAAGATACAAATGTTCCCTTGATGTTTTATCATCATTACTTTTTACTTCTATCCTATGCTATATATATAAGTATTTTATTTTATATACAAAAGATTGAAAAAGGTAGACTTCATTAACTAGTATTTATATGGACCCATTCAACGTACATTTGATCAAAAGCGTCCATGTCTATCCAACTTAACAAAAAGCCTTCACGACATATTTATCCAACTCTATGATATAAAGGTCAAAAGAATATGAAAGATTGATTGCCTAATTTGCTACCCCTAGCTTATTGGCAAAGTCCGAAGTGGCTTCCAATTTCGTCAAGTCCCGAGGAGCCAACATAGCTGCTTCCTGCAGTCAACTACTACAATGGACATAGTTCATTGGGAACTTAATTTCTACTAGTAATTGTGAGATACCTTTTTTAAATCACCTTAATTTAATCGATTACCATTACAATATGTACCCTTTTTTATTCATATACTACGCATTCTACATTTATAGTTTGCTAGTTGCACATGTTTGTGAATATTTCCTAAAAAAAAAAAAAGTAAGTGAAATTTGTTGCAGAATATATTTTAATTTCTCCCATTGGCTTATTTTATGTTTAGGAAATGCAATATTTTAAGTCCATAATATATATATTTCTAATACTACCTTTCAAAATCACATTAGAGAATTTGTATTACTATTTAAAGCTTTAACTAAGTTGATGTCATCTTTAATCAGATCCCAATTTGATTATGAAATTATCAAAAACTTAATATTTTTATAACACAAACATAATTTTTAGAGTACTTTTTTCTTTTTACATGTAATTTACAAAAAATAAATGCACATAATAAGGTTTAAATTCAAGATCTCAAAATCTTTCTTTCCACGATATTATCATTTCAATCAAAATTATATTTAATTTTCATATACTTTTTATAAATTTATTACATAATTTTTTTCACGAGTGTCATAATCCGGTACATCTTTAACATCTTATAAATTTATGATGTAGTTCATGTAAAATTTGAAGATATATTTGACAGCATTATAAAAGAATTGATGATCTATCAACAGTAAAATCAGGCATGCAATTACTACCGGCCATTCTATGAAGGATAATATTTGACAGCATTATAAAAGAATTCATGATTTATCAACAGTAAAATCAGGCGCGCAATTACTACTGGCCATTCTATGAAGGATAATATGTCAACTTTTCCAATTCGTTAATTTTGTGCATCTGTTTATGGTCATGGATGCATGCAAACGGGTGATACGTAAATGTACTAAATTATTTGATACACTCCATAAATAGGATTCAATGACAAATGTTTTGTTTAGAGTGCACTAAGAAGACAAAAAATTAATAAAATAATCTTAAGATTTGAAAGATTTTAAATACATTTGTTATTATTTTTATCTTAATTTTTGAATTATTATTTTATCTTATTTATAAGGTATAATGATATTTTTCACATCTTTTAGCCTTTAAACTTATATTTTCATTTAAATCTTTTAAAATTTGTTAACTTTTCTAATGTTGCATACAAGTGGATTATCACTTAAATGACACGCCAAGATTTAATTAATTTTAAAATTTTAAAAATATGTTTATTTTTTAATTATTTTAATTTTAGAAATATTTTTCATATATATTTTTGAATTCTTTAAATTTTTAAAAAATAATTAAATGCCCATTTGTCATTCACGTGGCAATGTCACGTGTATGCAACGTTAGTAAAATTAACAAATGTTAATTTATTTTACCTATTTTGAGATTATTTGACAAAAAAAAAAACAAATTTGAAAGTTAAAAGACGCAAAATTAAATGAAAAATTAAAATTATTTTTTCTATAAAATTGGAGAAGAAAAAAAAATCATTTTACATATTTATATTTTAAATATAATCAGCTATGTTTACCTCAAGGTTTTGTTATTAAAACAAGTAAAGCCATTCCGTAAACCTCCCATAACTTCAATAAAAATAACTACTAAAAATGATATATGTATCAATACATTAAGCATTCGTTATTATGAAGCGATGAAAAGATTTCAGTAATATCAAATACTAACATATATATAATTATGCTATACAATATTAACATAGTTATAATTATTTATACATACTAGGTGTGAAGAGCGCCACCTTAGCTTAGATTAAAAGGTTTAGACAAAAGTAGTAAAAGACTTAAATTAAGTTTATTGGAGAGGAACTACTCTTCCAAGAAACTACCTTTTGAAGATTGGAATAATATTATATATTCTTCGCAGTACATTCTCCACTTGCATTATCACTAACTACTATATTTCTCACAAGAATAAGAGAATATATATATATATATAAATTACTTGAAATAGTGACAATAATTAAAGCAAACTGATCTTCTCTAGCTAGTTTACATCAAAAGATATCAAGAAAAACTTGGAAGCTAACCTTTATGTCTTTCTCCTTCTTCCTTCTTCTGATGCATTAAGAAGACATTAAAATAGAAGCAAAACAAATCATAACACTTGAAAATCATGGTGCTGAGATAGGGATATGAATCATCCTCCGACTCCCTATTCATACATGTGAAATACAGTGTATATATGTAATTCTTTTACAAAAAGTGGCACCAGTTGAAATCATGCATGCTTGTCATAAGAATTGAAGAAATCAGTAAGCGCATATGTAGAGATTAAGGAGAGGGAGCAAGGGACTTGGAATGGGGGCATTCTTATTTCTTTGCTTGGTGCAAATATAGTAGAATTTTGTATGCCCTCCTGAACCTTGATGTAGAGCTTGAGAAGCTAAACTTGTCTACTCGCTTCTGTTACTAGGATCGAAGTCCTTCCCATAGTGGTGAGGATAATCAGGACCAGAGGAGCTGTCATAATTTGTTGAAAATCTTGTGAGGTCTTGGTGGTAGTATTGTGATGAGAGGGTGGATGATGCTGACATTGAAGAAAATTGAGGAGAGAAAGGCTCTTCTTGATTGAAATTGAAGAGATTGGAAGTGTAATATGAGATATCAGCATCATTACTACTTGAAAGCAGCTGTGCATATTGAAGCAAGTGAGGGTATGAGTCCTGAGACCACGATGAAGGTGCAACTACAGGCGTAGGATTTTGTGCAGAATGGACCGTGCTTGAATCTCCGGGGCCAGTTAAATAGCTCACCTCCCTATTCCCTTGGACACGTTCAGGAAAATTTAGCTTTGCCTTGGTGCCTTTGAACTTGAGAGCAGCTCTATCATATGCAAGGGCTGCCTCTTCAGCTGTGTCAAAAGTGCCAAGCCACACTCGGGCTGCTTTCTTTGGATCACGAATTTCTGCTGCCCATTTGCCCCATGGCCTTTGCCTCACTCCTCTGTAATGTCTTTTCCTCGTGTTTTCTTCACATGCAAAAAGGCAATGGATGAAGACATGACATAGCATAATATATAGCACCAAGATTTTACTAGTGTAAAAGAAGTTTACCAATCGCCTCTCATCCTTCAATATTTAGCACATACAAAATAACTCCAAATTTAGCCAGGTTTATGATATAAGAAAAGCAAAAAAGGAAAGTAACACTATTAACTATTAATTTTTAGCATATAATATTTTTATATAGTTCTGCATGGTATTTTGCATGCAATCACGGCACAAACGGAAACCAGCAAAGTAGTGGGATATAAGGTAGTGCTCTATTAGAACCATAATGTATATTGAAAGTAGTTTTATGTCGTAACTTGGTCACCAAATTTTGTTTCCTTTTCTTAATTCCAGAGTTGTTGAAATGTTGGAGTAAATTAAAAAAGAAAAACATGCTAACAAGCAATTGCACTACTTGTGATCAATGGTTCCTCAGTATACCTTTTGCAAATGCAATGAAAAAGAAGGAAAGATGCATGCAATCATGACGGTTCAATATATTTTATATCACTACTTTCTCTCTTCCAATAACCAGCTAACAAGTTTATAAGTAGCAGCCAGCTAAAAGATATCTATTATTATAGTTAGTGTTTTAGCAGAAGAAACTTATAAATCGAGCTTACAACGCAAAACGTCAAGGAATTATGAAAAAGATAAAAAGGGAAAACAGGTGTGAATTGATAAAGAAACTAGAAACCCAGATTTTGTATCAGTACTAGTTACTTTCAAAGTTAGGCACAGTTTAAAAGCAAAGAATGTAAGATTGGAAATGGAATGATCAGTTCACAAGGTCAAAGAAGAAAATAAAAAGGAATGAAAGCATCCCACGTAATTGACCACGGCTTTTGTTTTTTGTTTGTTTCTTTCTTTCTTTGAAAATTTTGACAATCGGGAATACCTATGGCTTATCCGGTAGTAAACATATAGATAAGAAGAAGTTACATCTAGCTTGCTATTCGACCAGAAAACTGGAATTATCTACAATCCAATCGACATATATATTAGAAACAAAAGTTAGAAAAAGCTACCATGAAAGAATATATATAAATATAGTGTAAACGCTGTACAGTACACTAATTTTTATTTTATTGGCGGAGAGAGAGAGAAACTTGTTTACGGAAAGTAGGCTTGGCCTTAGCCGCTGGATACATTGAACTTGACTAACCCTAGCGTGGAGACACCATCTATTTCCATTTTCGTCTCTTGACGAGCCTGTAGTCGCTTGCAGACTATAAGGAAAAGGAAAGGTAAAATCGGGACAGGTAGATCTCTTTCTCTCACATGTATATATAGAGAGGGGGAGGGGGGGAATTTTGAAGGACCAGAAGAAAAGAAAGGAAAATTTGAGAAAGAGATAGATCATGATCGCTACGAACAAAAACAAGTTAATATCAGAAAGACGACAGACAAAAGGAGCACAACCGGCTGAAAAATGTTGACAATCCCATCTTTAACACGTAATTCTTTTTTTTATCTGTTTGCTTTTCCGGATGCAACCCTAGTTGCTACACCTACCTTTAAATAGATAAATCTTTCACTGTAGCCATAGATGTGTATATATATACCTTGATCTTGAACTGCAGGTTCATTTTTCACTTCAGATTGTACTGATGAGGGCGTCGGTGATTGTTGGAAGCTAAGCTGTTCATCGCTTCCCATCACTTGAGTAAGAGCTGTAACCATGGCTGTCATGTCCGCGGATTCAGTCCATGAAGTTGCGGCTGCTGCAAATTCATCGCGTCCTTTGCTTTTCTCCTCCGATGTTTCGGATGGAAGCGGACGTTTTCCATGCCTTCGATCCACCGTTTTTTTCCGAAAAAACACTGCTAATACTATGTATGGTTCGCAGATATGTAAAAAATGGTTTGCTAGATAGCTAGCTGCCTGGGGTAATGTATATCAATGGAGAGATGTGTGGGATTAAGACAGGAGGGGATCGACGAGTATGAGATTGAAGTGAGGGTGCAATATATTTGGGTTAAACTATATAATGGGGGAAATGGGGGAGGATATTTAGGAGAGGAAATTTTCGGGTTTTATTGGATCCGACACTGGACAGTCCTTTTGGGGCTCAAAATTACCCATATATTAACTGTGTCACTTAAATTACAAATCCACCTGTAAACAAAAGCTAGACAAATAAAGGAATTAAATAGTGATACAAAGGAAACCAACGGTGCACATGTTTCTCACATGCACGCAATTTCTTACATTGGATACATGTAAATAAAATATATATTAACATGTGGTTGGGATTCAATTGCTTTTCATTTATTTTTATTTATTTTGTATGACAAAAATACAAAAAGATATTTTTCCTATCATCATTAAGTATTTATTTTTTATATAATTATATATTGGGGTTTTATATGAAAATAGTGATTTTTTATTACTTTATAACAAAAAGTTAATCTTAAGTTTTTTTTTTATTTGAAGGAAGAATCTTAATACTTACGAGCATCTGCTCGAGTTTGATATAAATTTCTAATTATTGATCTCTTTGAAATTTAGAAAGAGAAAAGAATTTTTGATTGACAAGTTTGATTTTGAAACCTTGATTCTCATAATTGTTGGGTTTCATTTTACTTTTTTTCTCACTTCTTTTTTTTTTTTTTGATATTTTTCATGTCCGTCTTATAATTTATGTTTAGAGTTTGTAATTATCTCTTTCAATAATATTATCTCTAAATTTTCTTTTTTCTTTTTATGTATGTATATATAAGCTTAAATGCTAGAAAAAACCTCATAAGAATTAAAAGACAAATTAAGTTCCCAATAGAAAAAAGAATTAAAAGACAAATTAAGTTCCTAATAGAAAATTGTGCTCAATTAAACATCTCAAATATAGTTTTCAAGGGTTAAAACTCCTACACGTAGTTGAATAACGAAGAGGTTGCGGCTAACATGACAACTATCGTGAAAATATGATGGCATTATAATTGATGTGAAAAAATAATAATTAACGTAATTCTTTATTTTTTATATTTTATTTATTATTATTACTATTATTGACATTAATTTTACCTTTTGTTGTTGTTTTGCCTTACTTTTAAGAAAAAAGATATGATCCTAATCTCTTGCATATTCAATTTTTTGAACTTTGAAAATTCAATTTTTAAATACCGACTTCCCATTTTATTTTCTTCGCCTTTTCAAATATCAATTTTAATCCTTCAATTTTTTTTTTAATTCTTAAAATTTTTAAATTGCAAAAAGTGTCGATCAAATAACTTTATTTCTCATCTTGTCGTTAATTTTAAGATTCTATGTTTTATATGTCTTAATAAAGTCAATTTTATATCTAATTTTTTATTTTGACGTATGTACATGATGTATATCGCTTTTTATGGATGTGTGATTAATATGCACAGCGTAAATATGATTTATTTATAATTTTCAATTTACAAAATAATCTTGATGTATTGAATTTACATATGAACATATGAATATGATATATAACTCTTATTTTTATAATGCATTATATATTCATCAACTATTTATGATGATAAATTCATTTCTTTAGGATAATAAGTATGATAATTTTATGTATATTTTTATGAATGTATTGATGTTAAAATTATTTTATATATATATTTATGTTTTTTTTTGGTACATGATCATGCATAATCTTATAACACATTTATATATTGTCATATGTATTTTTTTTTAGGTACATTAAAAATTTTATGTATATTTTTATTTATAAAATTTGCATATATTTTTATGTATAATTTTGTTCGTAATTTATATATAATATTTATTGTAGAAACCATTTTTTTTACGTTTGGAAAAAACAAGGCCGACTTTAAAAACATGGAGTCGCCACCAATCTTTTTTGAAGTGTGATTGGGTCATCTTATAAAACATTTTGGTCTAAGAATTTTAAGAAAACAGGTCCGGGAGTCGGTTACGCACGAGGAAAGATTAGCACTCTCGCAAAGCCAAAAAATTGGTACCTTATTGATTGATTAATGTCCTAATATCAAAAAATTGAAAGAGATTTTAAAATGCGAATCCTTGAAAAAATGTTTGGATAGTTCGAATTGGATATCGAAATTCTCTTGTTCTGAAAGAATGAAATATCACATCCAGCACGTTAGGATACGATGTTTTAAACCCTTGACACCAAAATCATTTCATGATTTCCAAAATTCATGCATTGCAATTTAAAAAGGGTATTCCGTTATTTGGCCAAACAAAAAAAACCAAAATCCAGCACGTTAGGGCACGATTCCTCGAATTTCTAGACATGAAATATTGCCTTATTTTTGAAGTTGAGAAAACACGGTTAAAATCTTAAAAAGATATTTAGTCATTTAGACGAACGGAAAGTCGAAACCCAGCACGTTAGGGCACGATTTCCTGAACTTCCAAACACAAAATATTACCTTTGAAAAAACCCTTTTTATGAGTTTGGGTAAAAAAAATGGGAAAAAATAAAAATAAAAGATAAAGTCAATGCAACCTTTAAAATAGAAAATCGGTTAAAACGTAAAAATGGTCATACTTAGCAATAAACACGATAATAATAACGAACAACATAACCTTACAGGCATATAAAGAAGTAAATAAATAAATGGGTAGGTTCATAATATGGATAATATATAATAAGACAATAATAATGAGGACAATAATAAAATAAAATGGAATGAGCAAAAATAATAGAAAGAATAATAAATAAAGTAACCTAATAAATATTAGTAAAGGCTTAATTTAAAATATTGAGTAGGCATATAAAAAAATAAGTAGGAAAGTTGAAAAATATAATAATAATAATAATAATAATAATAATAATAATAATAATAATAATAATAATAATAATAATAATTGTAGTAATAAATATATATAATAATATTGATAAGAAAAACAATAGTAGTAAAGATAGGAATAATAATAAAAGGAAAATAACAATACTATATTAATAATAATATGTGAAAAAAATAAAACAATAATAGTAAATATAATGATAATAATGAAAGAAAATAATAATATGGGAAAAAAATAATAGTAATAATAATATTAATAGTAAATGAAAATAATAGTAAAAGTAATAGTAAAAAAATAGTATTAGTAATAAAATAATAGTAATAATATTAGAATTAATCGTGATAAATAAAAAATAATAGTAATTATAACAACAATAATAATAAATATAATAGAAAAAATATGATTTTAATAATATATATAAAATAGTGGCAATAATAAAATAATACTAATAATACTAATAATACTAATGATTATAGTAATAATAATAAAGTAAAAAGGAAAAAAAACAATAATAGTAATGGTAATACTAAAAACAGTAAGTATAATAATAAATATTTAAAGATAATTAGTTTGAAAATAAAGTAAAATAGGGACTAAATTGAATTTAAAAACAGGAGTTTGGGGCAACATCAAGAACAAATGAAGGTAAAAGGACCAAATCGTGAAGTGAAAATAGAGAATAACCCCACCCTCTGAAACGGTGTCGTTCGAATGCGGACCAAATTGAAACAGAGGAAAAATTATTGGGCAAAATTGGGAATAACGAGAACTTGATTTAAAAGGAAGAAAATGCGGAAGGACTAAAAGAGTAAATAACCCAAAAATCGAAAAAACGCGTGGATCCCTTCGGGTCAGGTCAACTGTGCGCGAGTCCTAGGCAAAACGACGTCGTTTGGCATTTAAAGGCTTTAAACAAAACGACGTCGTTTTCAATCCGTATATAAGGCCAAATTTTCTGAAAAAAATTTCATTTCCATTTTGTTTCTAAAAACATGAGGGGCTCTCCAGAATTCTCTGCTCAGGCAATTCCAACGAGGCTCCAGCGAAGCTCCGGCTCGACCCGCCGTCGTCCACCGCCACGGCCACCGTCGTCGGCCACCGTTCAAAAAAGATGTAAGTTTTTCCCCTTTTTTAAAAAAAATGTATTTTATATATTATATATATGGTTTCCAAAAGAAATAAAACAACGTAAAAAATAACAGCATTCGAAAATGAAAAAAAAAGGAAAAAAATAACTAAAAAAAGACCTTTGCTGATTTGGTATTCTGATCTTTGTTATTGACTGTGTATTCGTAATCTCTCAAAAATCGTAAGTATCGCTCTCGTATCTGTAAAAAAAATCGTCTCGTTACAATAGTTTTATTTCGGCTTTTATAGCCTTTTAGGAAAAATAAAAAACAAAAAACTCTAGATTCGTTAAATCTGTTGTGCTATTTCTTTTCCCTCTTTTCCGCAGGTACGGCGACGTGGGCGTGACTCGGGCGTTGGAGGTGCGCACGATGCGGAGGAGCAGGTGCGTGCAGCGCTGGGGAGGCTGCTGGAGGCTTGCGATGCGAAGATGTCTAGGGTTTTCTTTTCTGTTTTTTTGTTTTAGGCTTAGTGGGTTTAGGTTAGTGTTATTTTTTTGGGCCTGGGACAATTGGGCTTTGATTGTTGTAAATGGACTGTGTTAAAATTTGGTTTATTTTTTTAACATGGACCCGGGCAAATTTTGCCCATTATAGCTGCCTCTCTTTGCTCATTGTCGTGTAACGAGAATAAAGCAAAGACTTTAAAAGGGCCAATTTTATCCGGTCTTGCCGAATCTTGGTTAAGCAGGTGCGTGCAGATCTTTGGGAGGTCTTGGAGGCTTGCGGTGCGAAGATGTCTAGGGTTTTTTTTCTGTTTTTTTGTTTTAGGCTTAGTGGGCTTAGGTTAGTGTTATTTTTTTGGGCCTGGGACAATTGGGCTTTGATTGTTGTATATGGACTGTGTTAAAATTTGGTTTATTTTTTTAACATGGGCCCGGGCAAATTTTGCCCATTATAGCTGCCTCTCTTTGCTCATTGTCGTGTAACGAGAATAAAGCAAAGACTTTAAAAGGGCCAATTTTATCCGGTCTTACCGAATCTTGGTTAAGCAGGTGCGTGCAGTGCTGAGGAGGCTACTGGAGGCTTGCGGTGCGAAGATGTCTAGGGTTTTTTTTTCTGTTTTTTTGTTTTAGGCTTAGTGGGCTTAGGTTAGTGTTATTTTTTTGGGCCTGGGACAATTGGGCTTTGATTGTTGTAAATGGACTGTGTTAAAATTTGGTTTATTTTTTTAACATGGGCCCGGGCAAATTTTACCCATTATAGCTGCCTCTCTTTGCTCATTGTCGTGTAACGAGAATAAAGCAAAGACTTTAAAAGGGCCAATTTTATCCGGTCTTACCGAATCTTGGTTTTTTTTATGCTTCATTTCCTCAAATAGCTTCATCCCTTCCACCGCATCTTCAAGGGTATAGGAATTTTCGTTTCAATCTACTCCACTTCTGCTTAGGGAGATATGATATGTAATCTTCAGTCTACTCCACTGCCGATACAAGGAGATAAGATTTGTAATTTTCAGCCTGTTCCACTACTGCTTAGGGGGATAAGGCTGGTGGTCTAAGTCTGCTCCATTGCCAATACATGGAGATGAGATTCGCCATTTCTGATCTGCCCCACTGCTATCTCCAGGAGACAAGATCTACAATCTTCAGTCTACTCCATTGTCGATACATGGAGATAAGACTTGTAATTTCAGCCTATTCCCTTGCTATCTCAGGGAGATAAGGTTATTAGCTTAGATCTGCTCTATTACCGATACATAGAGATAAGATTTGCTGTCTTCGATCTGCTCCACTCCTGCTCAGTGTAGATAAGATCTACTATCATTAGGCTGCTCCGATCCTGCTAAGGGAGATAAGGCTAGTGGCTTAGATCTGCTCCATTGCCAATACATGGAGATAAGATTTACTGTTTTCGATCTGCTCTACTACTGCTTAGTGGAGATAAGATCTACAATCTTCAGTCTGCTCTATTGCCGATACATGGAGGTAAGACGTGTAATTTCAGCCTGTTCCACTACTGCCTAGGGGGATAAGGCTAGTGGCCTAAATCTGCTCCATTGCCGATACATGGAGATAAGATTTTCCAAATTTGATCTGTCCCACTGCTATCTCAAGGAGACAAGATCTATAATCTTCAGTCTGCTCCATTGTCGATACATGGAGATAAGACTTTATAGTCTCAGCCTGCTCCTTCGCTATTTCAGGAAGATAAGGCTAGTAGCTTAAATCTGCTCCGTTGCCGATACATGGAGATATGATTCGCCAAATTTGATCTGTCCCACTGTTATCTCGAGGAGACAAGATCTATAATCTTCAGTCTGCTCCATTGTCGATACATGGAGATAAGACTTTGTAGTTTCAGCCTGCTCTCTCGCTATCTTAGGAAGATAAAGCTAGTGGCTTAAATCTGCTCCATTGCCGATACATGGAGATAAGATTCACCAAAATCTGTAATTCGAATCAATTTTACTACATCGTCCTCTGGGGAACCTACCTGTAGAATTGATTTCATAAGGTCTATGCTTATGCCAAATGATTAGGATGTCATGATCGAAAAATGCTCCTAACCATGTGTATTATGAATGAATGCAAAATATCATGAGAATGATCTAATTTTTTAACATTTGGGCTATCATTGCTCGCTGTTTGTTAGGGTGATATCCCTGACGTACGTCTTCTTGTTCAACTGATACTTTCAATAGAGAATCTGAAGATGTCGTCACTGCTTAGACCCTTATCTTAAGTCTTCTTAGCCCTTTAAGCTTGGTGAGTTCTAAATAACTGTCATGTTTCAGATTATTGTATTATTTAGAGACTTTCAGAGTAATACGCAAAACTTCTTTTGTGAAGGTATTATAAGTTCATTAATCACTATTTCAATATGAAATGCTTGAAAAAGATTATAAAGATAAATAAAACTGAAATTTTTTTCGGGACAAAACCTGTGAAGAATGGATTGAGCAAAGGAAACAAATTTTGCTAACGTACAAAAATGAGTAAGGGTGGAATTGGTGCCCCAGATATCACAGTCTGAGCTTCTCCGTACGAACTTCTTAAAGGCCATTCTGAGTTTAACATGTGTTTAGGAGATCTGTAATATTTTTTTAATGCCCCTGAGATGTAACATATCTCCTCATTGTTAACTCAAGTACAGGATGGCTAGCGCACGCCCTATTTCTCCTCAAAAATTTGAATTGCTCTTTACGGGTTTTCAATTCAAAACTCCTTTGATCTCAAAGTGCCCTTTTCAGGTTTTCACCTTGGCATCTCCCCTTTTTTTTTTTTTTGAACTCATGACGCCCTTTGCGGGTTTCCGCCTTGGCCCATTTTTCTTCTTAAGTGAAGTACTTCTTGACGAAGTCCGCATTAACTGAATTTGGCTGACTTTTGCCGTCCATCTCGGCTAGTATCAATGCCCCTCTAGAAAAGGCATTCTTTACAACATAAGGTCCCTCCCAATTAGGCATCCACTTTCCTCTAAAGTCTTTTTGCATAGGGAGGATGTTTTTCAATACCAAGTCTCCCTCATGGAATACTCTAGGGTGGACTTTTTTGTTGTAAGCTCGCATCATTCACTTCTGGTACATTTGACCATGACGGATGGCTCTTAACCTTTTTTCCTTAATTAGATTCAATTGATCATATCGAGATTGAATCCACTCCACTTAATCCAACTTCAACTCTGATAAAACCCAGAGAGAAGGAATTTCAATTTCAATGGGCAAAACTGCCTCCATCCCATAAACCAATGAGAAAGGTGTTGCCCCGATAGAGGTTCTAACATATGTTCTATAGGCATAGAGGGCAAGCGGTAACTTTTCATGCCAATCCTTGTAGGTTTCAGTCATTTTCCCCACAATTTTCTTGATATTTTTATTAGCTGCCTCAACTGCACCATTCATTTTCGAGTGATAGGGCGACGAGTTTTGGTGCTTAATTTGAACTGATTGTAGATTTTCGCTATCGCACTATTGTTCAGGTTTAGCGCATTGTCGGATACGATCCTTTCCGGCATATCATAGCGACATATGATCTCCCTATTCAAAAACTTGCTAACTGTCGTCTTCGTGACATTGGCATATGAAGCTGCCTCCACCCATTTGGTGAAGTAATCAATGACCACAAAAATAAATCGATGTCCATTAGAAGCCTTCGGCGAAATCGGCTCAATAACGTCTATGCCCCACATTGAGAAAAGCCACGGAGAATTCATAACATGAAGAGGTGAGTGAGGCACATGGATCTTGTCTCCATAAATTTGGCACTTGTGGCACTTCTTGGCGTAACGGATGCAACCTTATTCCATCATGGACCAGTAATACCCGAATATCATGATTTGCTTGGCCATTGTAAACCCATTGGCATGGGTCCCACAGACACCCTCATGGACTACTTCCAGGATTTTCCTAGCCTCAACAGCATCAACGCATCTTAACAGCACCTGGTCCTTCCTCTTTTTATATAGGATCTCTCTGTCCAAGACATAGTCATTGGCCAGTCTTCTCAATATTCTCGTATCATTTTCTGTTGCTTGATCAGGGTATTGCCGACTCTTCACATATCGCAGAATATCATGATATCAAAGATGATCATCTCTCTCCTCCTCTTCGTCGATATTACAACAGTGAGCCGAAGCCTCATAGATACTCATTTGGATGGGCTTCATACCTTCCTGTTCATTTATTCTGATAATAGAAGCTAATGTAGCCAATGCATCAGCCATCTAGTTTTCATCGCGTGGGAGGTAAAAGAAGGTGATATTATCGAACTCATCAATTAACTTCAAAACTAACTTTCGGTAACTGATCAATTTGGGATCTCACGTTTCCCATTCTCCTTCGAGCTAATAAATCACCAACGCGGAATCTCCATATACCTCTAGCACCTTCACTTTGCTGTCTATGGTTGCTCGAATTCCCATGATACATACTTCGTATTCTGTCATATTGTTCATGCAATCAAAATCCAACTTGCAAGTGAATGGATAATGATCTCCGCTTGGAGATATCAGGACTGTCCCAACTCTATTACCAACAGCATTTGAGGCTCAAAAGTGAAGTTCGGGCTTCAAGGACGATCTTCTAGGTATCTTCCTCGATGTCGCTTACAAACATCAGATCTTCATTGAGAAAATCAAAGTTCAGGGTTTCGTAATCGTCTAGAGCTCTGCTATCTAGAAAACCTGCTATTGCACTCCCTTTAACCGCTTTCTGGTTTATATAGACTATGTTGCATTCGGAGAGCAAAATTTGTCATCGGGCCATTTTTTCATTCAGAGCGGTTGACTCCATCATGTACTTAAGAGGGTCTAGTTTCGAGATTAACCAAGTCGTATGGTACAACATGTACTGCTTCAACCTTCGAGTTGTCCAGACCAAGGGACAACATAATTTCTCAATTGGCGAGTATCTCATTTTACACTCAGTAAATTTCTTACTGAGGTAGTATATCGCATTTTCTTTATTCCCTGTCTCATCATGTTGGCCAAGCACACATCCTATTGAATTATCGAATACCGTCAAATACAAAACCAATGGTCTATCAGGACTCGGTGGCATTGTTATTGGAGTATTAGACAAGTATTGTTTAATCATGTCAAAAGTATTCTAGCATTCGTCGTCCCAAATGCCTGGGTTGTGTTTCTTAAGAAGACAAAATATGGGGTCACATTTCTCAGTTAATTGTAAAATGAACCGGGCAATAAAATTTAGCCTTCCTAGAAAGTCTCAGAATTCCTTCTGAGTGCGCGGTGAAGGCAATTCTTGTACAGCCCTGACTTTATTCGGGTCGACCTCAATTCCCTTTTCACTAACCACGAAACCAAGCAGTTTTCCTGACCTAGCCTAAAAAGTACACTTGGTTGGATTGAGCTTTAGCTGAAATTTTTTCAACCTCAAAAACAGTTTCATCAAAACCTGTACATGTTCCTTTACCATTCGGGATTTCACGATCATGTCGTCGACGTAGACCTCGATCTCCTTGTGCATCATGTCGTAAAACAAGGTTACCATGTCTCTTTGGTATGTTGCTCCCGCATTCTTTAACCCGAATGGCATCACCTTGTAACAAAAAGTTCCCCACAAGGTTATGAATGTGGTCTTTTCCATGTCTTCAGGATGCATCTTTATCTGATTGTATCCAGAGAAACCATCCATGAAGGAGAATAATGAATAACCTGCCGTGTTATCCACTAAGGTGTCGATATGAGGCAGTGGAAAGTTGTCTTTTGGGCTAGCCTTGTTTAAGTCTCTGTAGTCTACACACATCCATACTTTTCCATCTTTCTTACGAACAAGGACGACATTGGCTACCCATTCTGAGTAATTCACTACTTGTAAGAACCCGACATCATGACCTCTTCTCTTATCTTTATCGCAACATTAGGTCGCATCCTTCGGAGCTTCCATTGAACCGGTTTGCATTCTTCTTTTATGGGGATACGATGTACCGCAATATCGGCGCTCAACCCAGGCATGTCTTGATATGACCATGCGAAGACATCTTTGAACTCTAGCAGAAGTTTAATGAGATCCTGCCTTGTTTCCTTGGTTATTCAGGTTCCGATTTTCACCTCTTTCCCTTTTTCCAAAGTCACGCTCTCGATTGTCTCTTTATGGGGTAGAATTAGCTTCTTTTCCCACTCTACCATCCTTAACAAATTTGGGGATAAACTACAATCTTCGTCATCTGTAAAATCCTGAGTTCTCTCTAAGTAAATGTCTCGTTCACAAGGGAATTCTGGGTCTATAGTAGCATTACTCATGACATCGATATTTGGGGACCTATGGTAGGTACGAAAGAATACCCAAAGAAACCAATGAATCTAAGAATAACTTATGTATATGTTATGATTATGAATGGAATGAAAAGGAATAAAAGAATAATTGCCCGGCATGAAACAAAAAAATGTATTTTTTATTGAAAATAAAAATGTTTGAACATGAGCCTATTTCACAAAAAATTATGATTGTTTCTAGGCTTAAAACAACAAGTGTATTTTGAACATTACTCTGTGTTAGTTCTAAAATCTATAGGAATTTCTTCCGCAGTCCAGTTGTTCAGAACACTTCTAGGCTCATGAATGCCTGCTAAGTTTCCTTTTTTTGATCCCTCTTCAGATACAGCGTTGATACTTAAGGTCTTCATCATATCTACAACTGTTTCTTCATTCGTGTTCCCCGGTCCCGGATGGATAACTCCTCTTGACACGAAAGTATGGGATATATGAGGAAAAGTCATTGATCCCCATTTGACCTCAAACCCATCCAATCGTGCCCTTCGTCTCTCTTGTCTCATCTCCATCTCCTTCTTCCTCTGCTTAGCGTCTGGCTTATACCCTAAGCCAAAATGGTCTCATTTACTGGTCAAGACTGGTACTTTGACTCGTCCATGGAGGTATTTCCCAAGTCCTCTTCCAGGCGACGCCCATTTTTCCATTGTCAGCTGTAGGCTCATCTTTGTTGCTTCGGAGATTTTGGGCACCGGGATTTTACTTCCCTCAGCGATGAAAGTGGCATTCACAAACTCTAATGACCGAAAGGAACACTCTATCGCCTCAGCATCATTTTTTATGTACGGTGCATCACTAGTAACGGATGCGATAATGTCCTCCTCTACATTTAAGTTATCAATCGACCCTCTGTCACCAACTTTATCTTTTGGTGCAATGATGATGGTACTGCCCCCGCCGAGTAAATCCAAATGGTCTCATTTACTGGTCAAGACTGGTACTTTGACTCGTCCATGGAGGTATTTCCCAAGTCCTCTTCCAAGCGACGCCCATTTTCCCATTGTCAGCTGTAGGCTCAACTTTGTTGCTTCGGAGATTTTGGGCACCGGGATTTTACTTCCCTCAGCGATGAAAGTGGCATTCACAAACTCTAATGACCGAAAGGAACACTCTATCGCCTCAGCATCATTTTTTATGTACGGCGCATCACTAGTAACGGATGCGATAATGTCCTCCTCTACATTTATAGTTATCAATCGACCCTCTGTCACCAACTTTATCTTTTGGTGCAATGATGATGGTACTGCCCCCGCCGAGTAAATCCAAGGCCTCCCAAATAAACCATAATAAAAGGGCCTAATGTCCATCACAAGGAAGTCTACCTCGTACGTATTTGGTCTGATCAGAAGGGGTATCTCAATCCTTCCAATTACTTTTCTTTCTATGCCATCGAATGCTCTCACTATGTTCTGGCATGTTTTCATATGAGAGCTATCTATAGGCAACCTGTTCAATGTGGATAGGGGCAAGACATTCAGTGCCGATCCATTGTTAATTAATACCCTTAGTAGCGTATACCTTTTGCATCAGGTAGTGATGTGCAGAGCCTTGGTGGATCCCATGCCTCAGGCGGAATTTCATCGTCACTGAAAGAGATGAAATTGTCTGCACTTATGTTTCTAACAATGCGGTCTAGCTTGTTTACCGAAATGTCATCAGCGACATAGGTCTCGTTAAACACATTTATTAGCGTGCTACGGTGTACCTCTGAGTTTAGGAGCAAAGCCAGTACCAATATGCGTGCCAGCTACTTATGTAACTATTCCACAACACTATACTTACTGTGTTTTAGGAACTTCAAAAACTTCTTAGCTTCATTCTCAGTTACCGGTACATTAACCAGAGGTTTCGTCTTCTCTTCCCCCTGTTCAATCATCAGGGACTTCCTTCTTTCAGGTTTGACTTTCGTATTTGGCATGCTGACCGGACTCTCCTTTCTCGAGCACGTCACATTACAGATGTGATTCCAGGGCACCCTTTTGCTATCCTTATAAGGAAAAGCCACGGGTTTCTGAATTACCACTCTCGGTGCCACTTTCGCTCCTGCTTCATCAATTCTCGGTCTTGTGATGATCACTACTGGGTGATTGACCTCAAAGACCTTCTCTGCTGACCTTCCTTCTATGGTGTACACGTCCTCTCCTCCAGTAGAGTCAAAGAACTCCAGTTTCTTGTTATCCATTAGCCCTTGTACTAGGGCCTTAAATTTGCTGCATCGTTGGATCTCATGGTCCTCCTTATTTTGGAACTCACAGTAGTTTCTCCCATCTCGGGATTTGATCCCCAACTCTTGTAGAACTAACCCTCTTTTCTGCATTTCCTTCCAAACCTCCCTTAATGGGGTTCTTATTTTAGCAACGTTTCATTTGATTCTCCTCCCCATGTTATCGACTATCACATTTACCCCTTTATTAGTATGACTGGGTAACGAATTTCTCACACCAGGTGCGTCGTCGAATTTCACAACACCCGCTTTAATAAGCCTTTCGACTAACCTTTTAAATGAGGTACAATTTTCTATCGAGTGTCATACAATTCCTGCATGGTATTCACACTGGGCGTTTCTGTCATACCACTTAAGATATGAGGGTTGCAACGGTTTCAAGTAGAAAGGGGCTATGTAATGGCCCGATTTAGTGACTAGTCAGAATAGTGATCTCGGGATCATTAATCCGAGATTTGAGAAATTTATTTTCATATTATATTATGAGTTAGAACATGATAGCACATATGCATGAAAATTTTGGTGCTTTAATTTTAGTGATTTCCTGTTTAATCCTGAAAAATGACTAAATCGCATAAAGTGTGAAAGTTCTATTCTATAAGTTAAAGGTACTAAATAGCCATAGATTGTTAATTAGAGGTCTTTAAAAGGCAATTAGACCCCTAAAGATAGCATGGTCGGCCATAGGAGACAAAGATGGACAATGTTGGTCAAAGTTGGTGATAGTTGGTGACTTATTTGACATGTATTAATAAAATAAGGAGAGAGAAAAAATATCATCTTTTCTCTTCCACCGAAAATTAGCAACAAATAGAGGGTAGAAAGCTTCAAAAAAATTTCAACACACTCATCCCTTCACAAGTAAGTGTTGTAGTGAACTTTTTTTGAAGATAATTGTACTTTTGAGACCCCTAAAACTTAAGCTTTCATATAAGAGGACTAATATGCAATATGGTTAAAAGTTTAGAGCTTTTCCATGAGAGCCTCCATTGTTATTTGCTGCATTTTTTATGGAAGAAATTGAGTCTTAGTTGTTAGATGAACAACTTTTGTGAAAGGTGTTAGCATGAAAACACCAAATAGGACCTTGATGAAAAGGTTACAAATTTTGTAGTAAGTATGTGAAATATTGATTTTGATGATAGCTTTAAGAGTATTAAATGTTTACCTAGGCTTGTTGAAAGTAGAAATGTGATTAGAATTTATTTCCGAGCCTAGGGGCCAAATGGTCATTTTGCCAAAATCTAAGGGCAAAATGGTAATTTTGCTTAAGCATGATTATTGAAATGCTTATATTAATGTAGTGATTAAAATGAGCTAATTTGCTATTATAGAGCAAGAGGAGTCGAGAATCCACCTCGATCGGGGAAATAATAAAGTCTTGGACTGAATCGAAGAACTAGCTCATTTTGAAAACAAGGTAAGTTGTATGTGATTTAAGCAACATTCATATTAGCATGTTGAGAAACGCTTGACATTATATTAAAGCATGATGCATTACTAAATTGAGTAGTTAATGTGAATGAGATGTTGGAGTCCTAATGGGCCATATTGATTATAGAAATGCTATCATTGAAATATGAAATAAATAAGGTCTCGTATAAGATCATGTCTGGGATATGGATTCGGTGATGAACATAGAAATCGTATAAGACCATATCCGAGATATGACATCGATACATGAGGGATAATCCTATATAAGATCATATTCGGGATATGACATTGGCACCTAGAGGTAATCCCATATAAGAAAATGTTCGGGATATGGCACTGGCATTTAGAGGAGACTCTATGTAAGACCACCTCGAGGATGTGGCATTGGCTTTATACTTACAGTAGTGGCTATAAACACACATCTTTGACTATCTCTTGTGAGTGGTGGGATAAGTAGATGAATTTAGAAGTAGAGGTGTGAATGATAGTTAAGTCATATGAATGAATGGATACAGGTACTCGTGAATGAGTCACAAAAAATCGGTTCGATATGTGGCACGGTATGTGTTAGATAAGGGCAATTGTAAGTAAGTATTGTCAAGAAGCCTTAACTTGTGTACGGTTAGCTAATACCGTGGATGGATTATTTTATGAGCATTATTATTGCTATTTATTTCCATGCAACTTACTAAGCTTTATGTTTACCCCTTTTTCATTGCCCTCTTTCTTGTAGTATTGCCAAGGTAACTCGAGGATCGTGGCTGTAGGAGTTTGGAAATCACACTATCGATAGCACTTTGGTATAACAATTTTAGACTTATTTTGAGTATGGTATGTATAGGACTTGAGTATTTTGTTAAGTTGTAATTGTTAGTCAATGTGTTGGCTATGTAAGTCAGTAAAAGTGATTTTATAAATGGCCTTATGAGTTAGGCAAATACTTGACAAACTCTTGTTCAATGAAGATGAAATCCATGAAGTGTATGTCCCTTTAATTATCTTGTATGTTGGAAATGAGTTCTTAGACTTGCTTATGAGATAGGAATTGTATTATTTTGAGTAGAAGTATGTATGTGTACATTCTGTGGTGGCAAGAGCTTGGTATATAGCCTGCTAATTGCCCACCTAGCTAGACACACGAGCGTGGGTTTAGACCGAGTGGAAGGCACGGCTAGCACATGGGTGTGTACCCAGGCCGTGTGAAGTCTGCACCCTGCACTTGGGATTTGAATCACCACACGGCTGGGGCACACGGGCGTGTGTATAGGCCGTGTGGATAAGTCAGAATGCCAAGGTTTAGTATACGGGTTAGTGACACGGACGTGTCAAGGCCGTGTGAAATTAGCTAGTGTCGACCACGGGAAGGAGACACGGGCATGCCTTAGGGGCACACGGACGTGTCCCTAGGCCTACACGGGCGTGTGGCCCCTGTTTTATTAAAAAAAAAGTTTATAGAACTCATGAAAGTTCCCAGATAAATTCCGATACTTCTCAGAAGTATATTTAAGGCCTCCTAGGCCGGGTATGTGCGGGCGATAGGGTTAAACGAAATTTTATAACCCTATTTTATATGTTTAAGTAAGATTAGCTATGTAATGCCTCGAACCCTGTTTCGGCTAGGATACGTGCAAGGGGTGTTACAAGCTACAACGTGTGCATCAAACAGATTTTTGTACAACTCCCTATACGTTATTGGTATGGGAGTAAACTGGAATTTCTCGGTATTCTGCCTCATGTTGGGCTCCTGCCTTGGTGAGGAAAGCTGGTCGTTGGCTACCGTTTTCGGTTGACTGACAATAACGGGTTTTGAGTAAACCGGGCTCACATTACTTACTTCATTTTCCCTTTTCTTCGGAGCTGACCTTCTCGTGCTCTCTCCAGCTTCTATTTTCCCACACCTTATCGTGTTATCTATCATTCCACCAGACATCACTATGTCTGCGAAACTCTTAGTTCGCTCCCTAATACATGATTGATAAAAGGTGCTTTCAGGGTATTAATAAAGAGCATGGTCATTTCTTTCTCTAGCAGTGGCGGTTGGACCTGTATGGCGACTTCCCTCCACCTCTAGGCGTATTTCCTGAAACTTTCACCTGACGTTTTCTCCATGTTTTGTAACGTGATCATGTCAGACGCTATATGGTCACATGGCCATAATGCTTCATGAAGGCCTGTGCTAAATCCTTCCATGATTTGACTTGAGTACGACTCAACTGATTGTACTATTTAGCCGCAGCTCCAGCCAGACTATCCTAGAAACAGTGAATCAACAACTGGTCGTTGCTGACATATCCTGTCATTTTCCGATAGAATATTGTAATATGGGCCTCAGGGCAGCTGGTCCTGTTGTATTTTTCAAATTTTTGGCATCTTGAACTTTGGTGGGAGTACCAGATCTAGGACCAGACTGAACTTCTTAGCATCCACTTCGTATTGGTAATCAGCGCTTTCCAATGCTTTGAACTTCTCCTTCAACCATTCGCATCGATCTTCAAACTGTTTTAGGAGCTCCGCCCCTGCTTTTTCCCCTTCTACCGCATCATCAAAGTCAGGGACCATTGGTTTTGCCAATTTATCTCTGTGGTTAGAGCTCGAGCCTGTCGGGAAGTTTACCGGTGCTGAGGTACAGGATTGATACTAGGGTTTAATATTGACGGACACTCTTGATGGTTGTACTTGGGAATTTACTGGGGTAAAGCCTGTAGGATAAGCAGAATCTTCATTATCATCTCCAGCATCGACCATAGGGCTCTTTCCCTTATCAGGCCCTCCAGTCAACAATTGTGTTAACTGACTCATCATGCTTCTCTGGGATTCTAGCATTTGATCCCTCATATCCTGTTAGATCTTAGCCAACTGCTCTTGCATCTGAGTTTGCAATTGGTCCTGCATCTCCTTCTGTATCTCTTCTAACCTCTCTAACCTTTGATCCATGGCTTTCGTTTTTCTTCGAGTGTAGTAGTGATGTTCTAGGGTAACTATAATATGATATCTAGTTAATAGGGTTCTTTTATGATATTTAATGCATATGATGCGATGTAATGCAAATGCATGATATGAATGCAAAAATAAAATGTGTCGATTCTGGTTCAATTCCTTTTAGAATAATTTTATAAGAAAATAAAATCCTTTACATAAAACAAAATCACATATACGGCTTAGCCCTTATGCTTAAAGCTTTAACTTTCTTAAGAAGCCAAGCTAACTCTCGACCTCAGTTTGACTCTAGCTCATATTTCACACTTAACACATCAGCCTGAACCGCTAAAGCTTGTAAATGATCAGCCACTTCTCGTATCTGAGCCACAGCTTCGCCCATGACGTAATCTCTTTCTCTGACCTGGTCTTGAGATCTTTGAAACTGTTCTTCCCATCGCTTGTTATCTGCTTCTAATAGTTGTAACCGGAGTTTACTATTTTACAGCGCCGTTTCGAGCTCTCCTACATTTCCTTTTAGCTCTTCAATCTTGTTTAAGCTTGTTTCCAGCTTCACCATAGAGTTGCGACTTCGACACAATGCCTTCTCTAGTTCTGCTATTCGAGCTCTTAACATCTCTTTTTCACTTTGGCTCACAAACAGTCTTTTTCAAAGTATCTTCTTGTGCTTGAGCATCATAAAACCTCTTCTTCCACTGATCGACCTTAGCCTTCTCTTCTTGAATTTCCTGACGCCATTGTTCTAGGGTTTTACCCAACCCAGCAATTCTCATCAATGAATGCAACTTTTTGTAATCAGTCTTCAAACTGTCCAAATCTTCCTCGGCCTTCCTTTTCCCTTTTCTCAGTTTCTCAACCTCTAATTTCTTGACATCAATATCTAACCTCAAATGCACTTTTTCTTCTTCTAGTTATTCTATCTTTTTCCCTAATTCCGAATTTCTATTTTCGAAGTCTTGTTTTATGATTTCCAACTCAGAAGGGACTATTTGCAGGTATTCCTCCATCGGTCAAGCGCTATTTTGTCTCGATCGGGGGATATTATCATTGATTCTTCTACTCCGCCACGCATCATACTCGAGGGTCGTCATCGGACCTACGATAACTCTTTTCATCTGACAAGTCTGTTTCCAAGCATTAGAAATCTCTCGAACCTTCTTCCTATAATTATCTCCTCCATGCGTAAATTCGAACTGAGCCAACCTATGCTATACCAGTATAAACTGTCTTGATCTGTATTGCCTCAGCACAAGCAAAGGAGCAAACCTAACGGCTCCCCAAATTCCCAGCAAAAGGACCCAATCAAAACTCCCACATCAGTAAAGAATTTCATCGGGAACTAACCAAGGAGCTCTCCACTCAACATCTTCCTCCTTAAGGTTCTGAAGGAGCGCGATCTAGTTTTCTTCTGAAATGTCATCTCTTCTGGGCGTGACTGCCAACTCCTTTAACGGGGAGTAATTCTCGAAAAAAACCCGATAAGAAACTTTATCTACCTTCTAGAAATGGCTATGGAACCAAACCAACAATAGTTGCGTACATCCCATGAATTTACCTTCACCTGTCCTCCGGCATGTGCTCAAAGATCTGAATGTTTCGGCAAGAATCGCTAGTACCGACGTAACGCCCTTGTCAAGTCGATCAAATAGGCCAGCAACTGCTTCATCTATATGCCTCAAAGCTTTGGGGAAAATTACCAAACCATATATACTCAAGGCGAAGATGTCAACTTTCCTCTTTATATCTAGATGAGCTACAATCAAGTCGCTCAAGCTCACCCAATGAATGCACTTTCCCTCACCTTTTTGTTGAATTCGGGCCATGACCCACTGTTCACTCATCCTGGTGAGATTCATCAGCTTTTTTACAAAAGTTGGTACATTAGCGGCCCTGGAATAGGCTTTGTAGACTTGAACCTTTGGACAATGAAGCAAGATTGTGTATTATTCCATAGTAGGCACCAAGTTCACTTCCCCAAACGTGAAACAGCTATATGCGGGGTTCCAAAACTGAGTCATTGCCCGAAATAAGCGTTTGTCCACTTTGATGCCAAACAGGTAGGATAGATCGCAATAATTATGATGGAATAACTACTTAGTCTCATCATCCCAATGGGCCCATATATCTCCTAATCCCTGGAGCTCATTTTGTGTTACACTGATACGAGTGAAGTCCCACAACTCTGACGTATATCCCTCAGCTAGACTATCCCTTTCTCAAGTTGCGTATTCTCTAACCATATACGGACAGCCACATTATCATCTATTTTATCAAGAAGTTCATTCTCCATGACAAGCCTTCTAATTCAGTAACCAAACAGGAATCGACACCTTTTTAATATGAAATGACATGTAATCATAGCCAAAACACAACAAGTTAGTATCGAATAATAGTAACCAAAGCAAGTAAAAAAAGTGTCAAACAACTATCTAGGTAACCACTAAGGTTCAGCATGGCTCTATCTAGGGTGGGCTCTTAAGGATCACTATATGTGGCTTAGTTCTAAAGGAAAGGTACCTGAACCAGCAGATTCCTCAATCCTCACCCATTATAGGCTCATATGGATTGAGTTCAGTTCAAGGGAATGCATTTCCCTATGGGCATGTGGAGGTGAAAACCTCACGAAGACATAGGTACGGATGTATCTCGGAAGCAATCCACTAGCCCATGCAGAGGTAAAAACCTCACGAAGGTATAGTTTTTCACTCCCACTTAAAAGGTGTGACCACAACGGTCATGCAATATGATGCAGGAATATCCTACGAGACTCAAACTACAACAAACATATAACATGACACAAACTCATGCGATGAAAGAATCAAAATCAAATTTTTAATTTTCGATAAAAGGACAAAAAAATAATCAATTCTACGGCTTAACTCTCTTATTGGTCCCCAGTGGAGTCGCCAAGCTGTCAAAACCATTTTTTTTATGTTTGGAAAACAAGACCGACTTTAAAAATATGGAGTCGCCACCAATCTTTTTTGAAGTGTGATTGGGTCACCTTATAAAACATTTTGGTCTACAAATTTTAAGAAAACAGGTCCGGGAGTCGGTTACGCACGAGGAAGGATTAACACCCTCGCAACGCCCAAAAATTGATACCTTATTGATTAATTAATGTCCTAATATCGAAAATTGGAAGAGATTTTAAAATGCGAATCCTTGAGAAAATGTTTAGATAATTCGAATTGGATATCGAAATTCTCTTGTTCCGAAAGAATGAAATATCACATCCAGCACGTTAGGATACGATATTTCAAACCCTTGACACCAATATCATTTCATGATTTCCAAAATTCATGCATTGTAATTTAAAAAGGGTATTCCATTATTTGGCCAAACGAAAAAAACCGAAACTCAACACATTAGGGCACGATTCCTCGAATTTTCAGATATGGAATATTGCCTTATTTTTGAAGTTGAGAAAACACGGTCAAAATCTTAAAAGGATATTTAGTCATTTGGACGAACGGAAAGTCGAAACTCAGCACGTTAGGGCACGGTTTCCTGAACTTCCAAACACAAAATATTACCTTTGAAAAAACCCTTTTTATGAGTTTGGGTAAAAAAAAGTGGGAAAAAAATAAAAATAAAAGATAAAGTCAATGTAACCTTTAAAATAAAAAATCGGTTAAAACGTAAAAATGGTCATACTTAGCAATAAACACGATAATAATAACGAGCAACATAACCTTGCAGGCATATAAAGACGTAAATAAGTAAATGGGTAGGTTCATAATATGGATAATATATAATAAGACAATAATAACGAGGGCAATAATAAAATAAAATGGAATGAGTAAAAATAATAGAAGGAATAATAAATAAAGTAACCCCAAAAATATTATTAAAGGCTTAATTTAAAATATCGAGTAGGCATATAAAAAAATAAGTAGGAAAGTTGAAAAATATAATAATAAAAAACAAAAACTCTAGATTCGTTAGATCTGTTTTGCTGTTTCTTTTCCTTCTTTTCCGCAGGTACGGCGACGTGGGCGTGACTCGGGCATTGGATGTGCGCATGATGCAGAGGAGCAGGTGCGTGCGGCGCTGGGGAGGCTGCTGGAGGCTTGCGGCGCGAAGATGTCTAGGTTTTTTTTTTTTTCTATTTTTTTGTTTTAGGCTTAGTGGGCTTAGGTTAGTGTTATTTTTTTGGGCCTGGAACTATTGAGCTTTGATTGTTGTAAATGGACTGTATTAAAATTTGATTTATTTTTTTAACATGGGCCCGGGCAAAATTTACCTATTACATTTATCAAATATTATTTTAATTGTAAATATTTTTTTAACTTCTTAGCCCAAACACACCCTTGTTCTGCCTTTGTATCGCATAGCAGCAATACAATTGGAACATTCCAATTATCACTAGGCCCATATATTTTGACTGAGGGTTTGTGCATCAGTAAAGATAATGCTCTGCCACTGGAAAGTATTTTTTCAAATTTGTCCTTTTTACTAATTTAAACTGTGTAAATAATGAATAATGAAAGTTGCTTCTAATTTATTTTATTTAAAAAATAAAATAATTTATATTTAATATAATATAATAAGCTAATGAAATATAGTTTATTATTTAACTAATATATAAAAAAAATTAAGTAATCACGTAAATATTAAATAATAAAATATATTATTGTTAAAAATATTCAATTTTTGTTTTCTTAATTTATTTTTAAAATAAATAAATTTTAGTTTTAGTTTTAATAATATATTCTACATTTTACATATGCATATTTTATCTAATATCATTTTTTATTTTATCATTAATCGCACCACTATTGATGCATTTGAATCCAAACGATAAAAGTATCATGGAGGTTCTTGTATTAGTAGTCAAATTGTATTTTGCACCCTTTAGTTAAAAATAATTAAATTAGTCCCTGCATGTTAGATTAAAGAATAAACTGGTCATTCTATTAAAAATTTAATTTACTTTTACTGTTAAAAACTGGCTCGGCTAATGGAATTACTAGACATTACATGTGGTGTGCCATATATACCTCATGCTGACGTATAAGAACCATTTTTTAACAGCAAAAATGAATGAAATTTCTAACAAAAAGACCAATTTGTTCTTTGATCTAATACATAATGATTAATTTATATATTTTTTTAGTAGAGAGGTAAAATACAATTCGAATATTAATATAAAGACATTTATGATACTTTTATCGAATTCAAACACATATTTTATTATTGATTTTAATATTGCATCTAAAGAAAGTATGAAATATAAAATCCAGCTAATTCATTTTTAGAACAGCCCAGAGGCCAAAGCCCAAAGAAAGTAGAAGACCAGAAAATCAAACTGAAGCCGGTAACTAGGTAGTAAGCGTGTTGTTTACTTACTGTTACGGAAACAGTCACCCTTATCTTTCTTTATTGTTTAAAGAAACAATATATTCTAAGTAAATAATTAAAAAAATAAAAACAAGGTAGTCGCCACTCGCCACCAGGAAGGGGAAAATTCCCTTGTAAAACACTTTTGCTTTCGATCTGAGAATTTGCCAAGAGAAATCAGATCCTATATCTTCAATTTCTGGTAAGCTCAGCTTTCTTTTCACGTACCCCACACTTCTTCTTGTCATTCTTTTTGTCTGAAGAATGAAAGGGTTCCTTTTCGTTATGATTTTTTTTTTAAAGAATATTGTTTCTTATTGATTTTGTTTAGCAAAATCCTGTTGCTTAACGAGTATTTCGAGAGAACATTTTAATGGGTCTGGTAAGTGAAATATAAGAATCATGCTACCCAATGTTAGCTGATATGGATTCTGTAAAATTTCACGGTAATTTAAAGAATTTTGATTCATCATGCATGGAGGTCTAAATTGCATGATTGATTGCCGCAACATTTTCCATTTTCCGTTTCTTGGTTTAATGATTACTAGTTATAAATTCCGGACTGCTTATAATTTACAGTGGTGGTGGAATTTTTGCACTCTACAAACACGCTTAGTACTTCTCTATAACTATAGACAAGAACATGAAACGAATTTATACGGAGATTGCTCCATTGCTGCTTTGTAGAATCATAAAATCGTAATATTAACGTATTTTTAGTTTGTTTTGGCAACCCTGGCAAATGGTATGCATAGGGCCTGGGATCTGCTATTTTGATGAAATGCATAATAAAATATGAAGGTGATTATTACTTTAATGCAGTGAAGTTTTCTTTAATTGGAGGCTATTAACCCGTTGTCTGGTTGGGAATTTTCTTCTTTTCTGAAGCGTATTTTTCATATTTTTTGGAGGAATTGCAGATAGAAAATTCACGCCACGAGGCACAGGTTATCGACAAATCTGCAAGTACTTGAATTTGTGTGAAGGAAAGATGCAAAATCAGGATGGAGCGGTAGCTGATAGGGAAAAGGAATCTGCTGTATCCATTCCCATTTCTGAAGTTGATGACTGGGCAAATTTTGCAGATGATGATATCATGCAGCAACAATCTGCCATTCATGCTGAGGAGGCCAAGAAAATTCCATTTGTTGGTGACAAGGTGAGAAAAACACATGACTCTTCAAGATTACTTAACATGGTTGCATAATTGCATTTGGATTATATTTTGTGCTTTTTTTTTCTTTTTTAATATTCAATTTGCTACTCTGCATTATATAAAATGCAGTCTGTCTATTTTTCTGTTCTTGAATTTATCAATTCATATAGGTAGTATCTTTTGTGTTGCAATTTGACTGTTCTAGCATCCTACTTGCTTTATGCTGTCACTTTGTTCCAAGGCAATTCCTTGAGTGTTGTTTCCTTATCAAACACCAATTATCCAATGCCAATGAAGAATGGATGGTAATTTCTATGTATGTTCATGTTGAGTCATTTTTTTATGTGGATCACTTGCATCACCATTTTTGTAAAGCTTAAATAACTAGTATGCAAGTCTTGTTATCGTGCTGTTGTTCATTTGATATTTGGAAATCAACTGGGCTATTTTGTCGCTTGCATCATATTTTGGCTTTTCATGAACATTACGATGCAAGGACAGTTTTCATTATTTTTGCTATACTGATCACATGTGGGATTGAGAAATTTTGTTATATGGAACTGCAGGAACCACTCTCTATGTTGGCAGCTGAATATGAATCAGGAAGTCCTATATTGCTAGAAAAAATAAAGGTTTCTTGCTTTCATGGCTGTCTGTCCATTTGTTCTTTTTACTGCCTGGTGCCACAATTGTTTGCTTATTTAGTTACTTTTCTAAACAAGAGGCGTTGGTGGTTATCCTTAATGCAGGTGCTTGATCAGCAATATGCTGCCATTAGAAGAACGCGAGGAGATGGAAACTGCTTTTTCCGGAGTTTTATGTTTTCATACCTTGTATGTCATAGTACCTTTTATGAATGCCTTTTATTTTTATTCTTCTAATCGATCTCCAAGCTTCTTGTTGGAGGAACGTCATTTTCTCTAGGAGTGGTAAGTTATAAAATTTTGAATATGGAATAGGAACATATTTTGGAATCTCAAGACCGTGCTGAGGTTGATCGTATCAAAGGCAATGTTGAAGAATGTAGAAAGACGCTTCAGAGCTTAGGCCACACAGATTTTACATTTGAGGACTTTTTTTCGGTAACCTATTATATCTTTCTATCTTTTTTCTTTCGTAGCTGATAGGTTATTTTATTCCATTTCTTATGTATTTGGCAAGGTTTTTTTTCATTTTGCCTCATTATAACAAATGTTGAGGTGTATGCTTGAAGTAGACATGTTTAAATACCTTATCATGCAAGGTTTTCTGGAAAACCACTATTACCATCAAGTTGTAATTCTACACCTTCCAGATTTGTTATTATTACATCCCCCCCTTCCCCCAAGAAGCCTCCTCTTGAAAGGGGTGGGTAGGGGTAAAAAAGGGAACTATATGTTCTTCAAGGCACTCCTTGTAAAATCCAGTTCTGACAGATTTGTCAGATTTTACTTTTATGCAATGGGAATCCCAGTTCCTATTATATGCATGTTGGGTTGCAGTAACACTGGTTCATTCCACCTGATTGTCTTGCTTCTGGCTTAAAAAAATGTTTGGGACAGGGTAAATCAGGAAATATTTAGCCATCATGGTATTTCAATCCCTTTTACTATTTTCAAACATAGGGGCCTACTTTACCTTTCCAAAAATGAATTATTAACTCAACACATATCAGTGTTATTTTACAATTTCTTATTAGATGTTTTAATCTGCTTGCTCATGCATTTTCATACTTTCTTCAGGACAGAAGCCCTTAGTATTTATCTTGTTTAATTTAACTCTTGGTTTAATGTCTTCTAGAGAGTATGGAAGCTATAATATTCTAATTTCTAGGTTTCATCTTATTTTCTCCTACACTTGAAGAGTTAGTTTTCCTGTGTTGCTTTTGGGCGCAAAGTTTTCTTTCTATTTCATGAGTTGTTTTTAAGAAGAAATGGTGTCTTGTATATTGTTTACTTGTTTTGGGTATATTGTGACCAACAGTTTTCTTCATGAAGCACCTTGCTTATGTTTTCTCATCTGTAATACCAATATTTTGTATATGTGCTTCCATGTCAAAAAAATTTTCAGTTATTCCTTGAGCAGCTGGAATGCGTTCTTCAAGGAAATGAAGATTCCATAAGGTGTGTACATATTTTTACTTTGCCTTGATATTTTCCTTGTTTAAGTTGCTTTCTCTTTTCATACCACATGTACTGATAACCATGACCGACTGATAGCTGTGTAGCTTGAATTTAGTTGTCTACATCTATTGGAAATTAAACTAGACTGATCTCCTGAACAAGGTTTTCCCCATTTTTCAGTCAGGATGAGTTAATACTAAGGAGTCGAGACCAGTCAATTTCCGACTATGGTGAGTGGGTTATAAGATTTTGAGGTATTAATGTGTCTTTCTCCTTGGTATATTTCATAACAAGTTTGGTTGGTTAGTTGTAATGTTCTTCAGGTTTGTTACCTCTGGTGAAATACGAAAGCGATCAGAGTTTTTCGAACCCTTTATTTTGGGATTAACAAATGCAACAGTGGAACAGGTTTGTTTAATATAATAAAACTTTTTTGTATGCTTACAAGAACATGACATCCCTTCATGCATCATTAAAGAAATGGGGTTTTGAATGGCACTTTATTTATAAGCATGCTATTTACAGATGCAATCTTTGTTCTTTTTCTTTCAGGGTTGAACCATGTTTGATTACTGGTTCATGCTAACATAATACATGTAGCAACTGTTTCCTTATGCCTTCTTGACGGTTCTCCAAGTCGTGTATTGTGATAATGTTTATAATATTGAACAGTTTACATCAACTGTTTCTTCCAATCGTACCAAAATTCCTTTGCATGATCACATTTAATACTAATGCATTCTGGTAAGTTTGTGATCTTAAATTTCCCTCTCATCATATAATCTGTTTTGTAGTTTTGCAAGTCATCCGTAGAGCCAATGGGTGAAGAGAGTGATCATGTGCACATTACTGCCCTTTCAGATGCTCTGGGTGTGCCAATTCGTGTTGTGTACCTTGATCGGAGCTCTTGTGACATTGGTGGTGTTAGTGTAAACCATCATGATTTTCTTCCTACTTCGGGCGATAAGTCAAATGCTAAAGGTGGTAGCACTGTTCCTGTCAAGCCTTTTATTACCTTGCTATATCGTCCAGGCCACTATGACATTCTCTATCCAAAGTGATGCATTTGCATTTTCTGGTAAGTGGTTCCTCACATCTTTCTGATCATCAATGGAGTGCTTTGCTGAACCTTCCCAAGTTTAGGAGCACTAGGAACCTAAGTCTACTAACAAAAACCCTAAACCTTCTGAGCCACAAGGTTGGTTGGCTCGAAAACATAGTATTTCACATATTTGTGCGTGGCACTGCCCTTAAAACTATTTTTGGAGCCACTTAACACCCTCGATGGCAGATTGATGCTGCTAAATGTTGACAATATCTTTGTTGCAATGTGACATAAAGCTTTTACTAACATTCGGTTGTTATGGCTAAAGAGGTTTGGTGCGTTTGTTTTGCAGGTTGTTGACAATGTCCTAATCAGTGGTCCTTGGGGGAAACTTTACCTTGCAGGCTGACGTGTGACTGTAATGCAAACGCATAGACTCGTTATTAGGATGTTACTCATGCTTCTAAACTCTTTATGTGCTTCTTAACTGTGTGGTATGAACAAAAGGTTTCCTCAAGACTTGGAACTTTGTATCTTCCTATTGAGAATAGCCTCACCCAGAATCTATGTGAAATTGCATCCATCCAAATATAAAATTTTCATTCTGCAAATACTTAAATTTGAGCTCTTTTGTTTTTTTTTTTTAATCTTTTAATTCTGTTCCCATTAAATTATTAAAATGAATATTATCTTAAAAAGCATCTTAATTTTAATAATTTTAGAATGTTAAAAAATATCAAATGAACAATGCTTTTTTATTTAAAATGTAATTTTACATACGTTATGCAAATTTTATGGGTTTAAAAATTCTTATACATTCAAAACATGATTTCTCACTGTAAAAGTGTGCTTATCGCTTCTGTCCAAACAACAAGGTGCTTATGCTTACTTTAGTATCATGTTGCTATCGTAAAAAGCTCATTGGTAAAAAGCTATATAAAGAATAAGTGGGTTAGAAGTTATCTGAAAACTTGTGAAAATTTATGGTTTGAGAATTTTGAAGAGGTTTTTTTATTTTCAAATATTACGTTTTATGTTATTATTTATCAAAATATTGGTGTTTTTCTTTTGTTATTTCTTTACCATGTTTTTATTCCCTTATATATTAGATTTTGATACTTATGAATATCGAGATTCATTTTAAATTTAGGTCAAAATTTTTTGAGGCCATTGAAATTGATAAGTAGATTAATGGATAAAATCTTGCCATTTAAATAAACCTCGATTAAAGGTCAATATTCATTCTATAATTTCAGTCAAAATTTTTGGTTTATTAAAATTTAAAGAAGCCTCAACACCATGAGTGCCGAGATCCAATTAAACTTTAATATACTGTTAATCTTAAAATTTCCTTCTTTATTATAGAAAATTATGGAAAACTTAAACAAGTCCTAATGGTATAGACATCGAGGTCTAAGGGGATGTCAAGGTTTGTTTAAGTTTTTCGTAACCAAAATTTGAAAATAAAGCACGAAAAAGTTAAATTATTTTCGACGCCCATAAAAATAAAAAATTCTTTGACCATGACTCTAAACCTTATAAATAATTCAATCTTACTTATTTTTTTTAAAAAAATTCCTTACTATATATTCTAAACTATCCTGCGTATCTTCTTTCAAAATTCTAAACCTAAATAGAAACATTATAATGGCCGTCTCTTCATTGAGATTGCAAGAAGGTCATCTCTCAGTATGCAACAATGAGGGATGAATCTTATTGCCACAAAAATATGGAAAGAGATCCACTATACCGTCGAATCCATTCTCACTTACGTGCAATTGGTTCCTGTCATGTTAGTCAATTTGACAAGATGACTTTTGTGCTGGTATTTATTTTCGCAGTAATTGAATGATGAAGGCATTGGCCTATACTTTTCATCTCTCATGCGGCTAATGGACTAGAATAATAAAAGATGTATAACACTATTGGTGAGCCTTCCAGTCAACCGTTTACCAGTAACAAAAACTTTGGAATTTGCTTTAGGAAATTTACTCGTTAAGTTGTTTGTCACATTCACCAAGAATAAGGGTAAGAGTTAAGACCAATGCTGCTGCAGATACCTTGTCTATACAACATGAAGAGCTGGGGTCCTGTCAAGTCTTATCAACTACTATGGTGATTCCTAAGTGGGTTCAAGAAGTGGAAGTTAGTTACAAGGGGGACGCATATGCTGCAGAGTAAATTACATCCCTGACAGTAGATACTGATAATTCTTCCTTCACTTTTGGACAAGGGATACTAGGATTCAAAAATAGAGTCTACATTGAGCAGAATGGTGACTTGAGCTAGCAACTCATTCAGACACTACATGAGTCACCATAGGGAGGCCATTTTTTGGCTGACATGCTGAAATAAGTACAATAACTTGTTCAGCAATGTGACACTTGCTAAAGAAATAAGTTTGAACACATAGCTTATCCTAAGAAATTGCAACCAATTATTATTCCTCACCAAAGCTGGGAAGTCATCACCATGGATTTCATCGAAGCCCTTCCACAGTCCCAAATGTATGGTTGTATCATGGTCATCATAAACAAATTTAGCAAGTACGCTAAGTTTTTCCCCTTGTCACATCCATATACTCTGTTGATATAGCTAAACCTTACTTAAAAGAAGTTTATAAGCTATATGGTACTCCAAAGGTGATTATATGAGATAGGAATAATGTGTTTTGCCAGCTTGATCTGGTAAGAGCTAATGAAGGTTTTAGGCACCAGTTGGCACCTTTCTACTACTTACATCCCGAATCTGATGGACAAACTGAAAGATTGAATATGTATGTGTTTCCTTAAAGCAAAGGATTGGGTTAAATACTTATCTTTAGCTGAATGGTGGTATAATAGCAGTTTCCGTACAAACATAGGTATGACACCTGGTTATAAACCCCATGATTTTGCATGGGAAGCAAGCATAAATGCTAGAGTAGTTATTGTTGAAGAGCTGCTTGAAAAAAGAGAACAACTTGGCAAAATGTTGGTTGAGCAATTTGAGAAAACGCTGCAAAGGATGAAGTATTATGCAGATAGGAACATGTCTAAGAGAGAATTTCAAATTAGAGATGAGGTTTTTTTTGAAGATTCAACCTTACAAGAAAACTTTAATAGCTCAAGAAAGAATCTCAAATACTTTGGACCCTACACTATCATTCAAAAAATTGGACCTGTAGGCTGTACCTTACAAATTAGATCTCCCAAATGATGCCAAAATTCATCCAGTGTTCCATATTAGTCTGCTAAAGAAGAAAACTGGCTCTAAGGCAGTAGCTTGATATAAATAGAATGGTTTGAATTTCGTTCGATTTGAGTTTATCCAAGGTTTACTTTATTTGAAATTTGGGTTTAGATTCGTTTTAAATTATTGTGTTATGCCTTGTTTTTAAATTTAAATTTTAGTTATTTTATATTGAGATAAATCTTAAAAGTATATATAAATTTTGATTTAATGTCCAATATCATCCAAGAATTTTGGTCTAGTGCAAATTCTATACATAAAACTTTAATTTTGATTCAATTTTCATGTAACACTTACAATGTTATTTAAGTAACATTATTTTTCTTGAAGCCGTGGAAATTCAAATTACTTATTGATATTTTACTAAACTAAAAAATGAATTAGTAAATTTTAATATTTCCACATAATTTAAATTATTCTTTTTGCAATTAATTTAAATGATTTCTGTAGAAGGCCCAATCAATCCGGGCCCTCTACTGAAACCAATTAAATTTTAAAAAAAAAGGGGCCCGATTACGAATGGCCCAAATAGCCCAAGGAGGAAAGAAAAATTTTTCAGAAGGCTAGGGTTTCAGAAACCCTAGCCCCTGTGCGCCGCAAGCCTCCAGCTCCTACTACCAAGTGCGCCGCAACTCCACTGTCGGCCACCACCGCTTCCACTAGCCCCTACAAGAAAAAAATAATAATAAAAAGAGCAATAACAATAGAAAGCAGAGGAGGATTGTATTTTTTATTTCAAAAAATCGGTTATATAAACCGAATATTGATCTGTAAGGGGGGGTTCTTTTTTGGAACATCAATCAACAGAATACAAAAGTATTTTCAACCAAGAAAATAATTGCAAACATCTATAAACAGAGATCAATACAAGTTTACAACAGGGAATCAAGGAAGACCGACAAACAGAGTTTGAAGGTTTATTTTTTATTTTATTTTTCTATTTCGGAACTATATACGTTAACCCATTCTATTCACTATATTTTTTAAAATAGCATATATAAACATATATATAAAAAAAAGGGGGAAAAAAGAGGGAAAAACTTACCTTTTCCTGGTGGTCGGAGAGACGCAGACTTTGCGGCGGTAGCTTCGCGAAATTTCCCCCTCCCTCAGGACATGCAGAGAGTGAAAGAGAAAAGGGGGATGAGTTTTCTAAAACAGGTGAAGGAAATGAATTTTACACAAAAATTGGCCTTATATAGATGCACAAAACGACGCCGTTTTGGCCGGCGCCCAAAGCCCCCAAAACGACGCCGTTTTCCCTTAGCCGACCCGGATCCAACCCGACCGCCAAGGTCCGCGTGTTTCTTCTCGTGAGCACGGCTATTTATGTGCATGATCCTCCCTCTTTTATGATCCTTTGCAATTTGATCCTTTTTTTATTTTGTTTTCTTTTTAAATTTACCCTATAATTTCATTCGTGCGCCATTTTGACCCTAGCCTGAAACTCTGCGCAGAAAGCCAGGGATATTTTCCCTTTGGCCCCCTAGTATTTTCAGCGCATTACATATTAGTCCCTTTTTCTCTTGTTTATTTCGAATTCGCCCTGGATATCTTGCTTTCAATTCAACTTAGTCCTTTTTTACCTTCACTACTTATTGTTATATAATGCTATCATTAATATTACACTATTATATTATATACATGGTATTATTATTATTATTATTATTATTATTACTATGTTACTATCTTTACTATTACACTATTATTATTATATTTTTATTACTACTATATTTATATTAAGTATATTGTATATATTTCGTACCCTTATTATTATTATTATTATTATCATTACATTTACTATTATTATTATTTTAGTATTTTACTATTGTTATTACTATTATTATATTGTACATATTTCATATTATTATTATTATCATTGCATTTATTATTACCTCTATTATTACTAGTATAGTGTTGTTTTAAATTTCTTTATCGTTGTTCTAATATTATTGTTCTAATTTTGTTTTTACTGTTACATTATTCATTATGTGTTGTCTCGTTTTTGTCATTCTCTGTAGACCATCAATTTTGAAATCACAATCCAATATTTTGTTTTGTTTATTAAATTCATAAAAAAGGGTTTCACAAAGGTAATATTCATGAGTTTGGGAATTCAAAAATTCGTGCCCAATCGTGCTGGGTGTGGCTTTTTGTTTGACCGAACAAATGGATATCCTTTCAAATTTTGTTCCTATTTTTAAATAAGGCGATATTGACGTGTTTGGAAATTCAAAGAGATCGTGCCCAATCGTGCTGGCTGTGATTTTCTATTTGTCCAAATGAACGAATATCCTTTCGAAATTGCAATGCATGTGTTCGGAGAATTTTGGAGATGATCTTGAATTCAAGGACTTAGATTATCGCGTCCAATCGTGCTGGATGTGAGACTCTACTCCTTCGAAACAAGGGAAACCCGATGTTCAATCAAGTTTTTTTTTTAAAAAATAATAAAGGATAAAAATGAGATTTTGAAATCTTTTCAAACTTCTCGACATTAGGACACGGATTAATCAATTTGGTACCAATTTTGGGCGTTGCGAGGGTGCTAATCCTTCCTCGCACGTAATCGACTCCTGAACCTATTTTCTCGAATATTCGTAGACCAAAAACACCGTTTTAGTAAATCAAATGTTTTATTAAAACAAGGTGATCCGATCACACCTAATAAAAGATCGGTGGCGACTCCCGTTTTACTCATTTTCAAAACCCAAGTTCGATTCCTGCCCCTTCCTAAAAAGGGGACAGTTTCGACAATTTCTATGTGAATTTAAATTATCTTTGCACTGGTATATTGGTAAAGATATGTATTTTTTTTAACCTACGCTTAAATTTATTAATTTATGTTTTAGTTTAATAAAAGGTTGCATTAGCAATTTTCAATAGTGCCACATAAATGACAATGTTATTATACTGAGAAAATTAAATTAAAATTAAATTTTTATACGTATAATTACATCATATTAAATTAAATATATAATATTATATATTAAATCAAAATTTATGTATAATTTTAAAATATTTTTTCTTCTTAATTTTTAGAGCACCATCCTAAACTTTGAAGCCCAATGCCTAAAAATACTCGAATTTGATTTGGGCTTACCCACAGTCCCTCGACATGCCTAGTGGCACAAACTCTGGAGTAATATGATTTTGGACTTCTTTTTTCTCAATATTTCATGAATGATTTTATGTGTTTTTAATTAATTAAATATAATTAAACATATTAATTAATATGATAATTAAAGTATTTTAATAATAGGGTTTTAATTATATAATTAATGAATCCTTTGAAGACCAAGAGTGCTCTCTGAAAGAGTCCTAGAGAAAGCAGTCTACTACTGTGGCTTGGGATGGAAGAGAGTGGTGGATTAGAGAGGGAGAGCAGTGAGGAGATCTCATTGTTAGCAGAAGAACTCATTCAATTATCAATCAAAAGATCAACGGTGGTGCCAAGTGTTAAGCCGACTCTGATATGCACGGTTTGGACAAAGAAATCGTTTAATTCAGAAAGTTTGAAGGCTCAACTTAAGAGTATATGGAAGACCAAGAAGAAGTTTGATATTCAGGTTGTTGGGCAGAATATGTTTTTAATCATCTTTGATCTGGAAGAGGATCTAGAGGTAATCATGGAAGGGTGACCCTGGCTTTTTCGTAAGTATCTTATTCTTTTTGATAGATTATTGGACCCGGTAGAAAAAGACCAGATTAGACTTATTTCCTCGCCTTATTGGATTAAGATTGGACCATGTCCACTAGAGTACGATAAGAAAGATTTGATGCATGCTATCGGTAGCACGTTTGGGGGTATTCTTAGATCCGAGATTATTGATAACGTGTGTAGAGTTAGGGTTAATTTGGATGTTCAAAAACCCCTGAGAAGAGGTATTTTTGTTTCCAGCGAGGATAATATCAAGTCATGGATTCCTTTTAAATTTGAAAAACTTCCAATTTTTTGTTTTGGATGTGGGAGATTGGATCACGGCATCAAAGATTGCTTGCTGTTAAATCCTGCAGAAAAAGAAAAAGTTAGAGATGATCCTCCTTATATAATAGCTTTAAAAGCTGAATCAAAAGTGGTTGGAAAAGAGAGTCTCAAGTTTAATTCTTTTGTTAAAAAAGTGAGCCTACAGTGTAACTATACTGGGATTTCAGCAAAGCAAGATGGGCAGGAAGGAGAAGTTGCTTCAATCGTTGCGCAGGGATTTTTATTAGGGGGCAAGATTCTGGCGAGTTGGGAAGAGGGACTAAAGGAGCAGGTGGACAGCAAAGTGGAAGTCGAGTTAGGCATGAAGAAAGGGAATTATAATGAAGGTGACAGCAGGCTGACAAAATTAAAGAAGTCCACTTGGAAGAGGGTCTTGCCAATGAATCACATAGATCATTGAAGTTTGCAAATGCTGGAATCAAAAGGAAAGACTTAGCAGAGGAGTCTGGACAGGAAAACGCAGATGAGACAGAAGTCGCAGACATGAAAAGACTGAAAACTGATGATCAGAGTACAGGAGTTGTTAAGGGTGCAGAAATTATGTGTGTTGATGGGATTCAGGATTCTAACTCAATTTATTCTAGATCGGCGGTTGACATCAAGTCAGCTGACCAGGAACAATGAAAAGCTTGAGTTGGAATGTTCGTGGGTTGGGGAGCCCACGGACAGTGAGGAGGTTGCGATACTTAATCAAGCAACAAAACCCCCAAATGGTCTTCTTAATGGAGACAAAGCTAGATAAAAAACGAATGGAGAAGGTTAGAAAGAGTTGTGGATTGCTCAATGGCATTAAAGTGGAAGCTGAAAGGACTCATGGTGGGTTATGTCTAGCATGGAAAGATGACATTGAGGTCACATTGAGAAGTTTCTCTAATTGGCATCTGGATGTTATGGTTAAAGAAGATGGTAATCAGGAATAATGGCGGTTTACGGGATTGTGTGGTTCCCCATATTTAAGAGATCAAAATTTGGTGTGGAATTTACTCAGAAGACTAAGCCAAGAAGGTAATTTTCCGTGGCTAGTTGCTGGAGACTTCAATGAGATTATGTATTCATTTGAAAAAAGGGGGGCTTCCGAGGGATCACAAAAGAATGGAGATGTTCAGAGATACGTTAGAGGAATGTAATTTGATGGATATTGGGTATTCGGGTGTATGGTATACATGGGAAAGGGGGAATCTTCCAGAGACAAATATTCGAGTCTTTAGGTAGCGTTCATCATCTCCCCTATTCCACATCTGATCATTGCCCTCTACTTATCAATAACGATCACGTAAGCAGAATTTCGAGAGACAAAAATTTTTATTTTGAAGTATGATGGACGATAGAGGATTCTTTTGAGGCGACTCTTAAAGAATTATGGGAGTCATTATCTGAACCGTTGCTGGACAGACTAAAAAAATTACAGATTGGATTAGTAAAGTGAGCCAACACAATCAAGGGTAAAAGGGGAGAATTACGAAAGAGGCTTACAAAAGAGTTTGAAACTTTGATGAAGGCAAATAGAGATGATGAGACTTTGTCAAAGATTATTGATACGAAAATCCATCTAAACATGGAGATTGAAAAAGATGAGGCGTATTGGGAACAAAGAGCAAGAGTTAACTGGCTCAGATATGGGGATAGGAATACGACCTATTTTTACAACTGTGCTACAGCTCAAAGACGTGCAAACTCCATCTCCAAGCTGATTTTGGATAATGGTCAAGAAATTAATGAGGAGTCAATAATACAAGAGGAAGCCAAGATTTACTTTGAGAATTTGTTTACATCGAAAGGGGTTGCTAATCTAAGGGAGATTTTGGAAGGGATTGAAGGAAGTATTTCAGCTGAGGTTAATGGGAGTCTGCAAGCCCCTTTTAGGGAAGATGAAGTTAGAATGGCACTTAAGGGGATGGGGCCCACAAAGGCGCCAGGTCCAGACGGATTTCCAGCTATTTTCTTCCAAAAGTATTGGCATATTGTGGGAAAAGAGGTTCTAGGGTACTGTTTAGGAGTGCTGAACGAAGGAACAGAAGCTGATTCAACCAATATGACTAACATTGTCCTCATTCCTAAGGTTCAAAAACCCACATCTCTTGTTAACTTTAGACCGATCAGTCTTTGTACTGTGGTGTATAAGTTAATTGCCAAAACAATAGCCAACAGAATGCAGGATGTAATGGCTACTTGTATTGATCAAGTTCAAAGTGCTTTTGTACTAGGTAGGCTGATTTCAGATAATATACTTATTGCTTATGAAATTCTACACACATTCAGGCAAAAACGAATAGGGAAGAATGGGTATATGGCGGTAAAACTGGACATGAGTAAAGCGTATGACAGGGTGGAATGGGTCTTTGTTAAAGAGGTGATGAATAAAATTGGGTTCGCTAGTAAATGGATTGAATTGATAATAAGGTGTGTTACTAGTGTTTCTTATGCAATGACCATCAATGGAAATCGAGGCAAAATTTTCAAATCAACTAGGGGATTAAGGCAAGGTGACCCACTTAGCCTTTTTTTGTTTCTCATTTGCAGTGAGGGGCTTTCGGCCTTAATGAGGATAGCGAAAAAGAAAGGGTTGATTAGAAGAGCTAAGGCGAGCAGGAAAGGTCTAAAAATTTCTCATCTGTTATTTGCTGATGACTGTTTGATGTTTGGCGAAGCAACAGAGAAAGGGTCAAGGGTTCTAAAAGATATATTGAAGGTTTACGAAAGCTGTTCAGGGCAATGTGTTAATTTTGGCAAGTCCTTAATTTTTTATAGCACTAATACAAACGAAGAATCAAAAGGAGCAGTTTTGAGACTATTGGGAGTAAGAAGTTCGTCTAGTCCAGAGAAGTACTTGGGACTGCCTAATATGGTGGGTAGACGAAAAAAGAAGGCTTTGCAGAATCTGGTTGACAGAATCGCTGCGCGAATTGAGAATTGGAGTTCCAGACTATTGTCCCAAGGGGGGAAAGAAATCTTCATCAAATCAATACTTCAGGCAATTCCTACTTTTGCTATGTCTTACTTTCTTTTTCCTAAAGTTTTATGTGAAAAGATAGAAAGTATTCTTGCAATATTTTGGTGGCAGAAGGGACCTGGTAAAAGGGGCATACATTGGTGTCAATAGAGGTTTTTATGCAGATCCAATGAAGATGGGGGATTAGGCTTTCGAAGAATGGCTCATTTTAATATATCCCTCTTAGCAAAGCAAGGGTGGAGATTATTAAATTTTCTGACTTTATTAGTAGCAAGAGTTTTCAAAGCCAAATATTTCCTAGAAAACAGTTTTTTTACAATCGAGTTTAGGGAATTCATGTTCTTATATGTGGCACAGTATTTGGGCAACCAAGGGTACATTGGAGAAGGGTTGGTGTGGAAGGTGGGAACGGGTGCACATATTTCAATAAGTCAAGATAATTGGATTCTAGATTATGTTAATGGTTGATTATTGTCCAAATTTGATAATTTGCAATGCGATAAAGTTGCTGGGCTTATTAGCAATAATGTAAGAGAATGGAATAATGAGCTGATTGTCAATACCTTTCCAGAAGATGTCGCAGAACTGATTCTCCGAATACCTCTGTCAATTGAACCCCATGAAGACTTTCTGGCTTGAACCGTCGGGTGTTTTCTCAGTGAGGAGCTCCTATAAACTATTACAGAACTGGGATCCTACAGCTTATGCTTTACACAATAACTATAGGGACTTTTACAGGAAACTATGGCGAGTTGAAATACCCACTAAAATAAAGATTTTTATCTGGAAGATCTCATGGAATTACATTGCTTCTAAGGTGAACTTGCATGTTAGGAGACTGGGGAATAGCAGTGTGTGTCCTCGGTGTTGTGGCGGTGAAGAGACGTTGAATCACCTTTTTCGGAAATGCCCCGTTTCAGCAGAGATATGGCGATTATTACCAGATGTGGACTAAATAAGATTTACAAATGTCGAGTGTAGCGAGTGGCTTACCTTGGCAATGGTCTCTCTGTCACTGGACAAATGCAGACTTTTCTACATAGCTTTATGGAGTATTTTGGGGCGACAGAAACTCCCGCATACATGACAAATCAACAAGATCCAGTCAAGAGATTGTCAGATTCATAAGCAGTTATTTGCAAGAACTGGACGGAATCAGGATAAATATCTCAAAGAGCTTAAATGAGAGTAGAAAATGGCAAAACCCACCTGAGAACAGATTCAAAATCAACTTTGATGGGGCTTTTGATGGGAGAAATAAGATCTCAGCATCTGGGGTGGTAGTGCGAGATAGCAGGGGAAACATTATCATCTCAAGTGCAGTCATTCACAGAGGGGTCCAAATCGCGTTTGAGGTAGAAGCCCTTGCATGTAGGCGCGCGACTCAGATTGCTCTTGACATGGAAAATGAAGGCAGTATTATTGAAGGGGACTCATTAATAGTTATAAAAAAATGTCAAAGCCCAGAACAGGATAAGTCACAAATAAGCCCATACATTTTTGATATTCATCACATGAAATCCAGAAATAGGAGCTTGAAATACGAATTTACTCAAAGATCAGCTAATAACTTAGCGCATGTGTTAGCAGTGGAAGCGTTGAGAAGAAGAGATGAGTATTACCTGTTGAACAAGATCCCAGATTTTGCAGATGCCCAGGCCAGGAGTGACAGCGAGAGAGAGCTGGATTGAGAAGAAGGAAAGAAACGTAGAAGTGAAGGGCTATCAACGATCACAGGGCAGAGACTTGAAGAGGAATTAAAGTTTTCTTGGAAATGAACACCTCCATTAAAGAATGACAAGACAGAAAAGAAGGGTCTGGAGAGGTGATAAGACGTGATTGGGCATTAGGGTCGGTTGGCTTCCTATTTCAAGCTTTCATTTTGTTTTTTTTTGTTTTTTTATTTTTTAGGATAATTTTTGGTCTTCTAGATATTTCTTTACTGTTTTTCATTCAGGCTAGTCTGTTTGGGCCAGCCTTTTTGGACCATATTTAGTTTTTGTTTTTTTGTCTCTATTGAATACAAGCCCAATCTGATTTTACTAAAAAAAAGAATTTTAATAATAGAAAAAAATTATATCATAAATAAAGTCCGAATGATGATATTTTTTTACTAATTAAAGTGAAAATATTTATTTAAAAAAACATGTATTTTTAATTTTTTTGGTACTATAAAAACTTACAAGTTAAAGATATTATAACACTTGATTTTAAAATATTTTTAAAGCATGTGTTTTTTTTTAATTGTTTTTAATATTTTTATTAACATTTTAAATGTAGATTACTTAAACCTATTTTTCTAGTATTCACTAGAATATTATATACTTTTTTTTAAAAAAGAATAAAATATTATATACTTGTATTTTATAATATGTTTATATATATATATATGATATTGGCAAAAAAGTGGAATGAGAGAGCAGAATCATGAATGTGAGAATCATGCTTTGAGACTTTTATTCAAATCCGTCAAAATCTCAGCTTTCCCGCTGCTCTCAATCTCTAAATCGGAAAATCCATGTCAAGACGAATAGTTTTACGAACCCTAGACTCGATTCTAAAAGACGGCAACTTTCCAGTTCAGTCTCCTCCAACATTCCAGCTCTCCTTTCACTGGTAGGCTTCCCCACTCTCTTTTCCCTCCTTTTTCTTCGATTTTCTTTTCTTTTGTTTTTTTCTATACTTGCAAATCAATTTTCCATCTAGAATGAGTCTAATAAAACAATGCTGGTTCTTTATCTCTAAGATTTACTACGCACCTTGAAATCGATTCTGCTAATTCACTCCATTCTTTTTTTTTTTCTATGAAAATTTAGAGAGCTAGTGTGATCCGTAGACGTGTTTTTAGTGGAAAATTTATTTTGTATTTCCGCTTACTCCGACATTCTAATATTCCTAATCTCTGCATGCAGATCGAGCGTGGTTTCAATTTTTTAAATGGAAATACAGCGAAGAGTTAGTCCAAGGTTTCAAAATCTACCAAACGGTGGTAACTCGAACATTGAGAAGATATGGAATGCAACTAAATCAAGAAAAACATTAAATACTAGAGTTAGCCCAAGGTTTCAAAATCTACTAATTGTTGGGAACTCAAACATTGAGAAGATAAGGAATGCAACTGACTCAGGAAAGAAATCAAATACTAGAGCTAGCCCTAACTCAAAGATTGTGAAGATACGGAATGAAACTGACTCGGCAAAGATATCAAATACTAGAGTTAGCCCGAGGTTCCAAAATCTACCAAAATTTGAGAAGATGCGGCATGCAACTGACACAAGAAAGAAATCAAATACTAGAGTTAGCCCAAGGTTTCAAAATCTACCTAATGGTGGTAACTCCAACAATGAGAAGAAAAGGGATGCAACTCTCTCAAGAAAGACATCAAATACTAGAGCTAGCCCAAGGTTCCAAAATCTTCCAAATATTGAGAAGACATGGGATGCAACCGACTCAAGAACAACATCAAATACTAGAGTTAGCCCAAGGTTTCAAAATCTACCTAATGGTGGTAACTCCAACAATGAGAAGAAAAGGGATGCAACTCCCTCAACAAAGACATCAAATACTAGAGTTAGCCCAAGGTTCCAAAATCTACCAAAATTTGAGAAGATATGGGATGCAACCGACCCAAGAAAGACATCAAATACTAGAGTTAGCCCAAGGTTCCAAAATCTACCTAATGGTGATAACTCCAACAATGAGAAATTAAGGGATGCAACTCTCTCAATAAAGACATCAAATACTAGAGTTAGCCCAAGGTTCCAAAATGTACCAAATGTTGGTAACGCAGACATTGAGAAGACATGGGATGCAACTGACTCAAGAAAGACGTTAAATACTAGAGTTAGCCCAAGGTTTCAAAATCTACCAAATGGTGATAACTCAAACATTGAGAAGATACAGAGTGTGCCCGATTCAAGAAAGACACCAAATACTAGAGTTAGCCCCAGACTCCAAAGTATTCCTTTGGAGAAGAGACCCTTTTATGGTAGTAGCCAGAAGAGGAAAACGTTGAATGATTCTCAAGATGAGATCATGGTCAAAAAACACAAAGTTGGTAATGCAAAGCTGGAGTGTTTATCCAATGGTTATGTTACAGTTGAAAATGATGAAAAAGATGTTGCTGATTTACAGGGAACTGGTTCAAAAGGGGGCAACTATGGTGATGATTTGACCTCTATTCATGGAATAAGTACGACTATGGCAGTGAAAGATAAACTCAGGCTGTTCAATAAGTATTTCCTCCACTTCTCTAAGGTGAATTGTTTATTTTGTCTGCAACGGTTTTATATAGAAGTAAGAATTGGTGCATGTTTATATATGTTTTGTTGAAGGGAAAATGTAAAAAGAAAATGTTTTATGGATTTTTTAAAAACTAAATGCAGTACTTATTGCAATTTCTGTTTAATGTTGTGTTCTGCAAAAGGAGAAAAAAGAAAGAAGTTGAAGATTTTATTAAATGTGATTATATAGTACTTTGGATAACTTGGAACAAACTTTTTGTTATGATTTCTTTTTATATTGTGTTATATGATGCAAGTAAGGTATAACTTTGATCTGTTTGTGTTCCCAAATTATGCTCTCATATTTGTATTATTTATGAACTAATAACAAGGTACCTTATTTCTATGTTTCTGTGCATAGGCAGAAGATGCAAGATGCTATAGAGTGAAAGGTAGTGCTGGTGATCATGAAATTGTGAATGGTAAAATTGAGGATGTAAGCTTCTAAACTGTAAATTTTATTGCATTTAATTTTTTTTAAAATTTCGTGGAGTGCTTATGTTAAAATCTTTTGTTAATTCCTTGTGCACTAAGCTAGTTTTTTTCTGCGACACTGATATGTTTTGATTAAATATAAAAATGAAGTGGCTTTGATTGCAGTTGTTTTTGGTAGTGACTTCAATATATCCTAATTTGAAGTGATGCATTCATCAATTCTTTTAATTAGGTTAGTTAGGTAAGGAAGAAAAAACAGACTCTTTAAAGCTGTATTCTTCTATGTTAAGGGCCTTTGTCATGACTTACCAAATTAAAATTCTCTAAGCTAAAAGTGATTCCTGGAACCTTTATGAGCGGAAATTCAGTAAGCAAGTCAGGAAAAAAACTAGTGATAAGCGATAAGAATTTGTCCAATATAACATTATTGGACATCAAAGCAAAATAGATATTAAACTACGACAGTCTATGTCTTGATATATGGCATTAAATATCCTCTGGTTGAATAAACCTGGGTACATTACCTCCTAGTTACCCAGTTTGTTCCTTTTTGCTGATTAAATTCCATAATGATGTTAATCCAATAAAAAAGGCACTGCTCTATGGTTTAGAGGCAATTTGTATCCTTATTTTTGTTTAATTCTAGTTTTATTTTATTTTTCATTTTCTATATTATCAACTTGATTCTAATAGCGGTATATTCTCTTCTCTTCCAGTCTCATTTTACATGAAAAAAGAAATGCTTTATTAGTTTTGTTAATACTGCAAATTTACAGAAAGAAGGATGTGAAGGCCATGTTAAGCAGGCTAAGCGATCTAAGCACAAAGGCTGTGTGACTAAGCGCCCTGATCTGAAGGCGATTTCTGAGGCAAGTTTATGGTTAATGCTCTGCACATGTACTTTCAATATTTATGCTGTATGAAGCTTTTGAATTGGATTTTCATTTTCAACCCACTGCCTACAGTCAGCTGTCATTCTAGGGTTTCTTCTGGTTTTGTTGCTTTAGTCAATGAAAATGTGGTACTTTTGTGATTTTATTCCTGCTATCAGTCTGCAAGGATTGATGTGAATACATTCAATATGTAGAGAACTGGTGCTCGAATTAGATTGATATGTAAACTTTGTTTATTATTCACTTGCCACTAAAATGTGAATAAAGTTGTCTTTTCTGTGTATTCGCTACCACATCAACAGTAAAATAATCTGTATATTGCTTGATGAAGTCCGTATGACATATTTTGTCTTTTTAAAATTCATGACAGATGTTGAACAAAAATGAAGTTCTGTGCCATGAGAGATACTTTGGTGATCTACCTGGTTGGTGAATCTAGTTCTCCCTAATATATATTTATATTGAAATATCAATTAGTTCCGAATGGAGTTGTTTTAAAATAATTTCTTTCGCTTCTTTATAGGTATTGAAGTTGGGCATCGCTTTTATTCTCGAGCTGAAATGGTTGCTGTAGGACTTCATAAACTCTTACTGAAGAGAATTGATTACATTGGAAAACCTTATGTGAAATCAGTAGGTTATTGTACCTTCTGCTTGTGCTTACATCAAATATCAGAAGGATTCCATGTTTTTCTTTTTTTATTTTCCATTGGAGCAGCAGAGTAGGCAGGCATGAAACGGTAGTTTTATCAACGCAAACTGTTAACCTTATTGATAAACTAGAAATCACATTTTATTAACTATTAGTCATAAAAGTGTTTTATCACATGGTAGAGCAATGTTAGTATTCAACTTAGATTGACTTGTTCAGAATTCTGCACTCTTTGTCATAACAAGATATAACTGCACATGAACATGCTTAGTAATGGTGCTGCCTAGGAGTAATGACCATTCTACTCTATTTGTCATTTTCTTTTCTACTTTATTTGTTCAAGTTGGGATTATAAGACTTTAAGTAGGTATGATTTAATTTCATCTGCTTGAGTTGATGACAAAAGAGCTATTTCTATTTTGCTATTTTATTGTTTCATTCTTGTTTATTAATTATTAGACATATGGATGGATGGCCAGAATTTTAAGCTATCTTTAGAGTTTTAACTTAGGGCTAGGATTAAAGCTTTACTTGTAACCTTAGTACTGTAAAATAGATTCACAGCCACATTGTTCTTTTAATTAATAGACTTAAAAACTAGAGGTTCATCTAACCCTATGTTTTTCAAGTATTCCAAATTCTATCTCACTCATTTTCAGCCTTTGTTTTATCGTATTGCTGCTGTTTTCTCCCTAAACCACATTAGTTGGTTAATTACTTTTGAAGATTTTCCTTTTTACATAAGACTGATTAATTCAAGTCCCCCATAAGTTCCTATATACTTTCCCTATGCAAATAATTTGAATTATAAGCTTCTCTAGTCCTACTTTGCTTTAGTAATCTCTTGGTGCATTTCAGGAGTACAATGCCTATACCTTCCCTCTCGCTGCTGCAATTGTGATATCTGGCCAATATGAAGATGATTTTGGTAATAGGGAAGAAATTGTTTATACTGGTGAAGGTGAAAAGGATATACCTGGTAAAAAACGCCAATTCAGAGATCAAGTTATGCGTTGTGGTAATTTGGCTCTTAAAGTATGTGACTGGCTTTCTTTATTTCCTTATTTACACTATCGTGTTTGCACTCTTTCTATGCTTAATTGCTATAACATAAATGTTCAGGGTTTTTTGTTTTATTTTTGAAATGCTGTTCAGCTATTAATTAGTAATGGCTACAAGTTTCAAATTTATCTTTAATCAAAATTTAAACTATTTGCAGTTATTTTAATCAGTGGGTTTACTTTCATTATGATTATGAGATGACATGTATTGCTCAATATCCACATATAAACTTGCTTAGATATGGTAAGAAAAACAATGCTCTCACTTGTTATTTGAACCTTGACTTACAAAAATTCCAAACTTTATTTTTAGGTGGAAGTTTTAGAAACATCCGATTTTGGTGATTAGAGAGTTCTTTTAAACTTTTTATTGCAATTTAACCATACCTTAGTGACATAATAGGTTATAGTATGCTACCTTATGTTTAGTATCAAAGCTATTTGTTCTTTCACTTATAAACTGGTCATTAGGTGCAAGCATTATAAATAAATCATGTAATTGAATTATATTTCTCAAAATATATAGCTGACATTTGCTGTGAGCACGATTATGGTGGTAGGGCTAATTGTGTGTTGGACTATTGTGATTCTTTTTAGTTTATTAGTGTCATCTCCAGCCTGTTAAAAAAAATAAAATCAAATAGGTGGTTTTTTCCAGTAGAAATCCCATCTTTTTAACTTCCATAAAATCTCTTAATATGACAATAGAAGTATACAACTATGTCTAATGATTCTGAAGTGGTTTTAATAGCTTAGGATAGATTTAGATTGGATTGAATATAGCTCTTGTAAAATAAATGATTCACCAGCTGAGCCATTATTAAAAGGTTTAAGCCATCCTATTGATGTTTACCCATCTAAACTGAAAAAGACTTTCAGCAAGTATTGATAGCCTCTTATGAAGCTACACAATTAGAATAAAGTTAACCGTCATATGTATGTGTATTTTTCTTCCCTTGTCAACCAAAGTGCTTTCTGAGCTCAGTTTACTGATATAGCTGCACTTTTTGCCTTGTTTTTTGTTATCTACATGTTGTGATGTTTGATTTAACTTGCAATTTAAATTGTTTCTTAAATCATTTTTCTTGTAATCTATTTGCAGAACAACAAGAAGCAATCTGTGCCCGTTAGAGTTATTCGTGGACATAAATGTGATGATAGTTACAGCAAAAAAGTATACATATATGATGGCTTATACAAGGTTAAAGTCTTGAAATAAAATTCTTAATACAATTGATATCTAAAACTAAATATGTGCTGCATTTGAAAATTTACTTGATGTGTTTGTGTAGACATGGGAGTATTTTGTTGCTTGTATGAAGTGTCATTGTTTGATAACGTCACTGTTTTCAACAATTTTCTGTGCATGCTAATAGTTGCTCCTATCTTCTTTCGTCCCCTATAAACAATAGAACATTTTTTTAGGTTAGTGCATTACTTATCATCTACAAACAAAAATTACATTTTTCTCATATTGTGGCAATAGAAAAAACAAATATATGGTTTTACCCCACTCAGAAATATATATATTTATCAAATAAGGATGATAATTTGGAAGTGAGACTGCCTTCTTACCATTCTGTTTTCCCCTCACTTTTTATCTATTTCTTGATTGGTGTGTTCTAGTACACTTACTATAGTATTATAGATGTTTTATTATTTGAGAATCTAGGAATATAATGGATGAATCTTGGGACGGTATGCAGTAGTACCAATTTAAACTAGTAATTCTTGTTCATTATTTATACATTCTTTTACATTATTAATTAATATCAAGATATTCTATCGTTAGTATTGAACTAATTATCATTTGCTTATGCTCAGTTTGTATTTTTCCTTTTAATAGGTTACTGGCTATTGGGATGAGAAAGGTGTTTCTGGCTTTAAAGTTTTTAAGTACAGGTTGAAACGACTACGAGGACAAGATAATTTGACAAGCCAGAATCAGGTAATTTATTTGTTTATTTTTTTCTTTTGGCTCACTGTCCATTGGATTTATACAGGCTATTTTATCTATGGTCACAAGGAACATGGAACACACATGCACATATGTGCACATAGACACACAGACACACACAAACTCCGTCCTGAGTTATTAATGAGACACTTCCTGCATTTTATTTTATCTTTTCGCCTTTTAGCATGATATATTTTGAGCCACTAGTGGTTGAGGAATAATGCTTCCCATACTGTGCTAAAAAGTCATTAAGTGGCTTATATTTTTCATGCATTTTCTTGGAAGCATCTCCTAGGCTTCATCTGTCTTGGCTTTCATTGTTTGGCTAAGCTTGCTTTGTGCATGTAACGTTGACATGGATTTTGTACTAGGCTGTAGCTTGCTTATATTACTATTCTCAGTTTTAGTTTGACTTCTTATTTTAGGTTCACTTTGTACGAGGAAAAGTTTCTAGAGTTCAACAAGAATTGCCTGGGTATGAATGCCACATATATATGCTTCTAGATAGATTTCTTAGATGTCAAATTCAAACACTACAATTTTATGTGCCTTAGTCACAATATTTGACTTCATGTTTTCTTTTTTCCCAAGGCTTGTGTGCAAGGACCTATCAAATGGTCAAGAAGATAAATGCATCCCTGTTTTTAATTTTTATAATCCTTCTTTGGCTCCAACAGGCAAGTTAAATTGAAATATTGAGTAAGGTTGGGTATATGCTTGCTAGTGGGGCTACATGCCCTTGCTTGCTGGCAAACTATTTCCTGTATGTGGTTAAAAGGCTGTGTTTATCTCTGGATTGTCGGCTAAGCTAATAATATATGCATAGAACTTGGAAGTAAATTTGTTGAGAGAAAACCATCCACAGATATCTTCATAAATTGACTATTACATTAGTCATTTTATATTATCAATTTATGTGGTAAAACTATAAGAGACAATTGTTTTTTATTTAGGTTATTGTATTTTTCTTTCTTGTTATTTTTGCTTTATTCATTTCTCTAGGTAGGATTAAAAGGGCTAGTCAAATTTCATGCATTTAAATTAAAAGAATTTCTGAAGAATTATTCTTATAAATCCATTAACTAGTTTTAAGATATTTTAATGATATTTCTATTCTATACATTTCAACTAGATGTCTTCCTTTTTTCTCAAATGTTTATGCAAGTGCAACCAATATATATCAAAGAATGCTTATGTATAAAGGAAGTGATTTTACTTCTATAAATTTTATTTGATGCCTTAGTATATCCCATATGTGATGTCTCCATTCCTTTGTCTGCTTATTCCTTCGTAATTTTTTGGACTCTTTTTTTGTGTAATGGTTTTTCTTTGTAGGCTTTAAATATATCAATTCCATTAAAGTTGCCAAAAATGTGAGCATCCCACCAGATGCTCCTGGGTGCATTTGTAGAGGAAAGTGCACAAATCCAAGGTCATGTTCTTGTGCTCAACTTAATGGTGGTGACTTTCCATATGTTTCTCGTGATGGTGGCAGGTGAGATTTGAATTATATGGCTTTCAAAGATTCAGGGTTTTGCCGAGTTAAAATAACTGACCACAAAACCCTAAACCATGTCAAGGTCTTGTGGTAATTCCCACAAGATCATGAGATCAAAACTCATTTGAAATGGGCTGATCTTTTGTTATTCTTCAAGACCGTATTGTCTTTACTTAGTTCATTTTCTCTCCATTTAATAATTTGCAGATTGTTTGAAGCTAAAGATGTTGTATTTGAATGTGGTCCAAATTGTGGCTGTGGGCCTGAGTGCGTCAACCGTTCATCTCAGCAGGGACTAAAATACCAGCTTGAGGTATAACACCTATAACTGCAAAGCAGTGCATTTGGTTATGCAGTTGCATACTTGCATTGTCACATTCAGTAAACATTTTTATTCCTTACAGGTCTATCACACTAAAGAAAAAGGATGGGCAGTTAGATCTTCAGACTTTATTCCTTCTGGCGCACCAGTTTGCGAGTATGTTGGAATCCTAAGGAAGAATGATGAATTAGAAGATATTTCAGAAAATGACTACATATTTGAGATTGATTGCTGGCACACTATGAAAGGGATTGGAGGAAGAGAGGTACAGTTCAAGAGAATAACTCAAGTAGTTTCATAAAGCTTGACATGCATGATCGTTGATAATTGCATAACATGAGAAAGCATACACTTGCAGTATGATCATGATTTGATAGCTTATGTGCTGAGGTATGCATGCTAATTGATAATAGAAACAAAAATAGGCTAATAGTCTTTCGACTTATTGTGTATTATTGTAGAAAACAGAGTAATTCTCTGTATTTTTCTGTATTTTATTAACTAAAGAACTGAATTTAAATAGAGAAAAGAGTCATAACCTAATTGGGAAAATAATTCCCTTATTCTAATAAACTACTAAAAGATAAGATAAAATAGTCCTAGAATATCTCAAATGATTTATTCTAAGATTTATCTACCTAAATAAGATTTATCTATCTGTAGAAGACATTTAATATATTTCTATAATTCCTACACTCCCCCTCAAGTTGGAGAATATGCATTGTATAATCCCACTTGAATAGGAATTTATTGAAAAGGTGCTTTTGCAGAGCCTTAGTGAGAATGTCTGCAATTTGTCCTTTTGAAGGAATGTAGGAAAGAGTGGCGGTCCTTTTGTTGACTTGGTCGGCAATAAAATGCTGTCAATCTCCACATGCTTTGTTCGGTCATGTTGGATCGATTCTTGGCAATCTGAATAGCGATTGATTATCACACAAGACTTCAAAGTGATCCTCCCGATTAGTGCCAAGTTCTTTTAGTAATTTAAGTAGCCAAATTCCTTCGCATATTCCCAAAGCTAGTGCTCTAAATTCACTTCAACACTACTTCTTGAAACAACAGATTGTTTTTACTTCTCCAAGTTGTAAGGTTACCCCAAACAAAAGTGCAAGAGCCACTAGTGGATCTTCTTTCGATGGGTCTCCCGCCCAACTAGAGTCTGTAAAAATCTTAACAGATTCTGTCTTGTGTTTTCTTGAACATTAAGCCGTGTCTGAGTTTTCTTCAAGTACTTGAGAATTCTGTTTCTTTGCTTTGCCATATATGCTCTTCATTAGGATTAGTCATGTGTTGACTTATCACATTTACTGAAAAAGCTATATCCGGACTAGTCGTGGATAAGTAAATAAGTTTCCCAACTAATTTCTCAAATTTCTCTCTGCTCTACTAAAGACCCATCTTCTTTGTTGAATCTCAAATTTGCCTCCATTGGTGTATCACCGGCTTACAACCAAGAAAACCAGTTTCTTTGAGTAAATCAAGTACATACTTTCTTTGATTGATCACAAGTCCTTTTTTGATCTTGCCACCTCCATTCCTAGGAAATATCTTAACTTTCCCAAGTCCTTGATTTCGAATTCCTGCTTAATGACCTTCTTCAAATTGCTAATTTCTTCCTCATCATCTCCAAAGAAGAATTATGTCATCAACATACACAATTAGGATAGCTTTCTTATTTGTAGAAGTTACCTTGATGAAAAGTGTATGATCGGCAAGGGACTCGCTTGTAGCCATTTTTCGAATGACTTTAGTAAACCTCTCTCCGAACCAAGCTCTGGGTGATTGTTTTAGCCAGTATAGAGACTGTTGAGCTTGCACACCTTGTTGCTTCCTTCAATGGACTTTAAGCCGTGTGGCAATTTCATGTAAACTTCTTCCTCTAGCATGCCATTAAGAAATGCGTTTTTACATCTAGTTGATGTAATTGCCAATGGCAATTTACACCCAAACTTAGAGTACTCGAACAGTGTTAAGCTTTGCCACAGTGCAAACGTTTACGTGAAATCTATCCCATACGTTTGCGTAAAGCCTCTAGCCACCAAACAGCTTTGTATCGTTGGATGCTTCCATTGGAGTTGTACTTTACAAAGAAAGATCCATTTACACCAATGACCACTTTTCCTCGGAGGAAGGTCCAGAATCGCCCAAGTAGCATTTTTCTCTAGTGCACCAATTTCCTCTTCACGACCCCTCTTCTCCATTTAGGATCCTTTAGAGCTTCAAATTATGCTTGTGGGAATCATTCTTTATCCAAGGTTGTCAGTAAATGCTTGAAAAGAAGGCATCAAAGAATTATAGCCAACAAATTTTTCAATAGGATGCTTGGTGCATTGTCTAACCCCTTTTCTAATAGCAATAGGAAAGTCATCTAGAGTAGGGGACTTATCGATTTCTTCTTCCATTCTCGCAGCTTGGACCCAAATCCAATTCTCGGCAAGAATCGGTTGCAAAAACAATCTCGTGGATATTTTTCTTTTTCCTTGTGTAGACACGGTTTGTTTGGGTGGTGGTGTTTGTTTGAAGATTTTCAATAGGAGTAGGTGTATTTTTAGGAGGGGTGTTTAAAGTAGGTGTGGATGAGGTAGTGATAGGTATAACAGAGAATTAATCTGAGTAGTCATAGGTGACAAATCAGAGGTAAAGGTAAAATTGGTGGCAATTTTGAAGGTTGAGAATGGAAATTAGGAGAAGATACAGATTTGGTGAAAATCACTCACTCCATGTCTCCCCACGAATTTCACTGCTTTGAAATAGGGATCTTGTTCATAAAAAGTGATATCCATAGTGGTAAAAATCGTTTAGAAGGAGGATGAAAGCATTTGTATCCCTTCTTAAGTGAAGAATATCCAACCAAGACACATTTTAAGGACTTAGGGTCTAACTTGGACTTATGAGGAGCAATATTTTGGATAAAAATTGTGCAACCAAAGATTTTAAGAGGCAAAATTGAGGAGATAGGCTTAAAATGAGGAAAGTCTTTGCAAAAATATAGATTGAGGTGTTTGAAATTTTAAAACCTTACTAGGCATTCGGTTGATTAAATAGGTAGCCAGTTAATAAGGCTTCCCCACGATATTTAGGAACATTGGTAGTAAATAGAGGGAACGAGTAACTTCTAGGAGATGCCTATTTTTCCTTTCGGCAATGCCGCTTCATTGTGGGGTTCCAACACAAGAACTAAGTCGAACTATGCCCTTGTCCTTGAAAAAATTACCCAAAGACCTAGCGAAAAATTCACCGCCATTATCAGATTTAAAGAGCTGGATTTTAGCCCCAAACTGAGTGAAAACCATGTTATAAAATTGGGCAAAAATATTAGCAGTTTCAGATTTGTCTTTTAGCAAATAAGTCTAAGTTATCCGACTGTGATCGTCAATGAAAGTGATAAACCACTTACTATGATCAACATTCTTCACGCGAGAAGGGCCCCAAATATCACTATGAATCAAAGCAAAAGGGTGAGAAGGCTTGTATGGAGAAGGAAAATACGAAGATCTTGTATGTTTAGCAAGAGAACAAACTTTGCAAGAAAAAGAGTTTGGCCTTTTATTAATAAATAGATCAGGAAACAATTTAGCAAGATATTGGAAACTAGGATGTCCTAAACGGCAATGCCATAACATAACAGTATCAACTGTATTTAAAGCTATAAAAGATTTGGAGATCTCGGGTTTAGTTGAGGAAGGGAGGATGTAGAGACCATTCTGCAAGCTGGCCTTACCAATCATCTTCTTCGAGTTCAGTGCCTGCAAAGTACAATCAAGACCGTTAAAGGTTGCGAAGCAGTTCAAATCCGAGGAAATTTTACTTACGGAAATGAGATTGCAAGCCAGAGTTGGTACAAAGAGAACATTATGAAGTGCAATCTGATCATTGAGAATAACAGTTCCATGACCTTCTATTTTGCATAAGGAACCATCACTGTTTTGACAGCTTTACCAAAGGTTTGGAAGAAATTGTGAAATAAGGCCTTATTACCAGTCATATGATCCGTAGCACCAGAATCAAGGATCCAATTAGGAGTGAACTGAGAGGAAAACAATGCTGTAGAAGAAGGGTTACCTTCTGGTTCTTTCATGACCAGTTACTCGCACTAGACCCCAAACTTTCCAAACAATTTTTGAAGTTCAAAGCAATCGCTCTTTGGAGAAGCTTGTGATGATATGTGGCAAAGGGCAAGATTGGATTTATTATCTCCGAGTTCTTTGACTTCCACTACAGGGCTTACCATGAAGCTTCCAACACTTTTCCTTGAGTGGCGGGGCTTTTGCAATGATCACACCAAGGTCTCCCCCGTTTGGAAGAAGGAGATGATTGGTGTGTCACTAAAGCAGATCCTTCAGGAGTTGACTCTGTTTCATCAAGCATCACACTTCGGCGACTTTCTTCCTTCTTGACCATAGAAAAGGCCTCTCGAAGGGAGGGAAGGGGAGAAATAGCCAAAACCCTGCTGCGAACTTCATCCAGCTCCTTGCTTAGGCCTTGTAGAAATTGAAATAGCCTTCTTTGAGTGACAATTTGCTGATACAAATCTAATTGCTGCCAAAGAGCGGTAAGGGAATTGTAGTAGAGAGTGATGGGCATGGTGCCTTGCTTTAGCGTGGCTGCTTGGTTTTCAACATGATATAATTCGGCAATATTATCATTGCTGGAGTAGGTTTCGCGGACAGCACTCCAGATTTCAGCAGCGGTGTTGTAAAGGAGAAAATTTCGGCTTATACTTGGGGTCATGGAATTAAGGAGCCAAGTCATAACCTGGCCATTATCACGCATCCACTTAGCAAAACCATTGTCAGGCACAGCAGGCTGCTTGATTTCTCCAGTAACATAGCCCAATCTATCTCTTCCCAAGAGAAAAATCTTAACCGATTGGGACCACTCTAGAAAATTGTTGCCATTTAATCTATGGCAGGTGATATTCAGACCAGACGAGTCTGATTGAGCATCAGAACCAGAAAAATTTTCTGGATTTGAGGTAATCTCCGGAGTAGGAGAAGGAGATGTAGGAGAATAAGTTCCTGACATGGTCTAGGGTGGAAAAGAACCGTAACCTAAACTGATACCATGTAGAAAACAGAGTAATTCTCTGTATTTTTCTATATTTTATTAACTAAAGAACTGAATTTAAATAGAGAAAAGAGTCATAACCTAATTGGGAAAATAATTCCCTTATTCTAATAAACTACTAAAAGATAAGATAAAATAATCCTAGAATATCTCAAATGATTTATTCTAAGATTTATCTACCTAAATAAGATTTATCTATCTGTAGAAGACATTTAATATATTTCTATAATTCCTACAATTATATATAGGCAACGGACTGTAAACTATAATTATTGAGATGCAACTTTTGTTAGCTTCACATGCCAAGCAGTCCATCCATACTAGGCCTTCATGCTGTGTTTTTTGTTCTTTTCACTGCATGCTTTTTGTTCCTTTATGTGTTTGCCTTACTGTACATGCATAGAATTAATTTTGTATATTCTCTAAAGCATTTCTCCTGATAGAGACGCCTAGGTGACGTTTCTCTTCCTATGTCAAACCTTGTGGATGAAGTTGATGAGAAAACTCTAGAAAGTGAACCTGAGCCTGAGTTTTGCATAGATGCCAGCTCCTTTGGAAATGTTGCCAGATTTATTAATCACAGTTGTGATCCTAACCTCTTTGTTCAGTGCATTCTAAGCTCTCACCATGATGTTAGACTTGCCCGTATAGTCCTCTTTGCTGCAGATGATATTCCTCGAATGCAGGTTAGTCCCCATAATATTTCTTATTTTTTATTTTTCAGATTTATTTTGAAAGATGGTGCATTTTGTATTTGAAATTTCATGGTTTTATATGGATTTTTCAGAACCATACTTAATCGTGGAATTAAAGCCCAAATAATGATGTTGGGCAATATAACCAATATACTACAAAAGCTAAATAAATGAGCAATAAAACAAAAAAAAAAGAGTAGGGATAGGAAAAATCAAAATACTCAATTTTCCTGCCCTTTCTACACCAAAATGAAGGGGATGTACGTGTTATGTGTATTCCACAGCATGCCTGTATGATGAAGTTGAGTAACGCATGTTATTCATCAACTCATTGATCCCTATATTTCAAATGATATCAGAATCAAGGTGATAACATTTTTGTCAGAAACTAGTAGTCATTTCTTGTTCAGCTTTGAGTATACGCTTCAGCTCCAGTGTGATGCTCCTAATTACTATAATTTCTTTTTAGTTTCAAGAAGATTATTTGAAGAGCCCCTAGCTTCAATTTCTTGTTTAATAATATATACACACACACACACACATATTTAACATTTTTCAAATTTCAACTGTATTTCAAGATGAAGAATAATCTGTTTATGTGACAAACAGGAACTTACATACGACTACAATTATGCAATTGATAGCGTTATTGCTCCTGATGGCAAAACAAAACAACTACCTTGCTTCTGCGGTACATCTGAATGTAGGAAGCGATTATATTAGGTTTTAAGCAACTTAAAAGTTTTGGAGTTCTGGTAAGCGGAGGCCCATTCCTATCTCCTGTCTTTCTTGTACTGGAGAAAAGTGTATTTGATTTAATGTTTATATAAAATATGGGGGTTTTCAAGAAAGTTGATTTACTTCTTGGACTGTTTTTAATCTCACCATTATGGATGGGCATATGTATAGATGAAACAAGAATTACTGTCATGTTTTTGCTTCTGGACTGATTTGAAACGGATGTATTATAATTTTATGGTTTAATCTTGTTTTTTCTTTTAAATCTTATATATTTATATCGGCTAAATAAGGCCTATAGGCCGGGCCGATTTTTAAGAGAAAGCTCGCTTAGCTGGACATACTTTCCTTTAAGTTACAATTTTTGACTTTTTTTAATATAATTAATTTCTTTGGTTATATAGTTAATTGTTAGAAGTTTTGTCCTTGAGTTTCAGATTCGATTTCTCAGATGATGAATAGAATTTAAGACTCAAGGGCAAAACCATCAACATTTGACCAAAGAAATTAATTATATTAAAAAAGTCAAAAGTTACAACTTAAAGGAAAATGTGTCTTGGCAAGCTTTCTTTAACATGTGCATAGAAAGGTCACCTAGTTGAATAAGTTTTCTCTCAAAATCGGCCTAGGCCTTATTTAGCCATTTATGTCACATTTAAATTATTTTTGTATAGTGTTAGAAAGTTTTGTATTTCTTCTACTGCCCTTGTGCCCGTAAATTAAATATATGCTAGTATATATTTATATATATATTGTAAAGTGTAAACTATATTGGTATGGTTTTTGGTTTTTGAAGAGGTTGTATTATAGAGTTAAATTTAGAGGTTACAATATTTCAAGTTTTTGTACTTTGTACTTTGTATATTTAAAATTTAATTTTTATGTTTTTTATTTTTAAAAATTTAGTCTTATTTTTTTAATTTAAAAATTCAGGTTTAGTTGTTAGCACTAATAAATTTTTTTATTAAATTTATTGGTGTGATATTTTAAAAAAAAATTGTCACTTGGTAGCTATGCGACAAAAAAGTACATTGTAATGGATTTAAATTTAATAAAGAATTTTAATAGTGTTAATAAATTTTAAAATTTATGCAAGAATTTTAATTAAAATATAGTGTTTACATTAATTAGGTTAATTAATAATATAAATGTTGAGGTATTAAATTATGTAAAAAAATTAAAGTAAAAAAGTAAAATAAAATTTTAAACATAGTATATCGGACAAACTTAAAATATTATATTTTATATAATTTTAAAAAATGGGTAAACTAAAAATAAACTTTAACTATTAATAACGTTAAGAAAAATCATGGCTATGTTTCATAAAATGAATGCTTTTTATATATGGTAGTATATATAATTATATACTAAATTATGATACATGAGTGAAACATAGAATTATATAATAAATATATTTAGAGTAAACTAGTTAGTTATGTAATTTTTAGTGCTTTCTCATTTTGATTTTAAAAATTTTTTTTATAATTTCGTCACTCAACTTTTAGGATTTTTTCCTATTAATCATATTTTTTAGGTCTTGATTTGAGTAAAATAATTAAGATTAAAGTAAAAAAATGGTAAAACTAAAACAACACATTAAAAAATTGTGTATTGTTTACCCTTTTCCCAGAGCTTTTAATTTTTTTTTAATATTGAAATTTTAAATTTTAAAATATCAAAATCAATTAAATAGTTTGTTGAAACTTTTATCTCTTGATAGTGTCAACCGTTTTTTTACTATAATATTGAAATTTAATCTCCTAAAACTTTAAATTTTATTTTATGTTTCTAAATTAAAATCAAATAAAATAATTTATCTTTAATAATTATCAACAAAATCCAAATTTCTTTTGATTATATGATCTTGAATCCTTCTAGTTAAGCTAAAAGTGAAGGAAAATCCTTATAATTAATTAAAATAATTAATTTTATCTTCCATGCCAAACAAAACCCAGAATTATTTTAATCACTTCTTTACCCAAATGAATAATAATAAATTAATTTAATTAATTGTAAGGATTTCTCTTTGCTTTTAGCTTAGTAAAGAAGATTCAAGATTATATAATCACAAGAAATTTAAGTTTCGTAGAAAATTATTAAATATGAGTTATTTGAAGTTGATTTCGGTAAGAATATTTTGAAAACATAAAATAAAATTTAAAATTTTAGGAGATTAAATTAATTAATTTCAATATTATAGTAACAAATCGGTTTAATGCATTATTTTAGTTTCTACCATTTTTTTCATTTTAATTCTTCACCTTTTTTTACCCGAATCAAGATTTAAACAATAATGGTGACCAAAATAAAAGCGACCTAGAAGTTAGGTGACCAAAATGAAAGTGTAAACATGATTTGATGTGTAAGTCAGCCGCCAATAAGGATTTAACTCTTAAGTGACTAAAATGAAAACATTCTAAAAGTTGAGTAACAAAATTGTAAGTGTAACACCCCATATTCGACCCGATCGTCAGGTTCGAGCTATAGGATGCCACATTAGTTGTTGGAGCAACTACAATAAATAATATTCAATCCAACATCATTATGCATTTAAACATAAGCAAATCATGTGTATTAAACAAGACACAATCATTTATGGATCTTATATGAGGTTACGAAAATTCTTTTGTTACCCCGAGGTTGAAATGAATCAAATTGTAAATATTACAAAATTTCGAGTTGACGTCGCAATTTCGGGGGTTTCCTCTCGTGACCTCGAGGCTACGTCGTCGCAACATGAACCTTGGGACGTTTCTCGTCGCGATGTTGGGGGTACGCCGTTGTGACGTGACAAGTTATTACCTCAAAAATCAACCTGTTACATGTCTAAATGACCTGAAATCACACACACACGTACACACACACACCACACAAAGTCAAGCCAAAATGTGGCAAAAAGATACTTCACAAAAACATTAACTACCAAATTATAACTTCAACCATTTATAATACAAAAACCAGCCAAGTATCCCATCAATTGCATAACCATTAACCTTAAGACTCCAATTCAACCATTCACCATATGAGCATATTCAAAACACAATATTTAAGCATTGCATTTTCTTATATAAGCATAAACTCTAAGCATTTCATATGATCACAATATGTACAAACTTAACCATTTGAAATATTTGGCTAAGTATCCCTAGGTACATGCCACAAGACCAATACAAAATGAACTATACAAACTTTCTTGAGTTGAAAACAATGATCAAGATGCTGATTTCACTTTCCGAGGCTTTGAGAAATACATGCACCTACACAATAAACAAACAACGTTACGCTAAGCGATAAACCTAAATGGTACTTTCATGATTCAAGATAATATAACATAAAGTAACATTTATAACATGCCATGATACTTATAATCTCAATGCCGATTAATACATATTCTATACTGTAACACGAATATATAATTAATTACATATGAAGGTATACAATTATCAAGGCAAACTAATTCAACTATCATAGCAAAAGAATAATCAAATCCAATTACATATACCAAAACCTATCTTAAGGCATTTAACTATCAATACCAATTCACAATTTAAAACATTCATAACCCATTCATTATGACATTCAATATCAAGTTCATTTCATATCAAAATTCATTTAACATATCGTCTGAATTTTTTTCTAGAGTTTATCGACGCATTTATATTCATTTCGATACTATATTCTATTATTAATCTATTTCATTATTTTTTAAGTCTTTCAATTTCAAATATAATGTTACACCTGATGAAATCCTAGTAAAATGGACTCAGATACACGTGTAAACTATGCCACACTAGATAACTCGTAAGAGTTTTAACTACACCACACTAGAGCATAAAAGTGCAAAGCTCGTAGGCATCAAATCCATTCTCATATGCATATACATCCCTCCACCACACCAAGGTCTCTATAGAGACATATAATACTTGATGATTCGTAACGAATGTTGGCTCCCTATATAATCTGTAATGATATCCGTATAATCACATATCCCGTACAAGTGCATATAAAACCTTATTGGCGTGCCAATCTTATTCTAACCTTTTACTAAGTTTACATGAGCATCAGTTATATATATAAGTATTTCCATACATATAATCATCTTACTCGCATTTTCATACCCTGTATTCAGTCATATATGCATTTTCATACCCTATACATTGTACTGTCGCATACCAACCGTTTATCACATTTCACTTTGCAATTTAGTACATATCATTACTTGATCATAATCACAACTATAATCCAATTCATCATCAAATCACATGTACTACTTACTATATACAACATATTATTTTTATCCATTTACCATTTCACATAACATAATTAAAGTATTTCATGATTTTATTTTCATTTTGTTTTCATTTTTAGTCATATATTTCGATATCCCACATTGAACACAATCAAAACAATTCACACTAACACTATATATGTTACACTCGGTCCCATGAGGATCCAAACTTAAAAGAAAACCCGGGAGCCAATTGGATGGAAAAGGGAATTTGAGGGCTTTAATGAGATATTTAGAAAACTTAAGTGGCTGGTTGGGGATGATTAAATTTCAAACTTGGTTTAGTTAGATTTGAACTGATTGGTTCTATAGTGGGAAACATAATAGTTAGGATTGAGTGGCAACAATGGTTTGTGGAGACTGTGCCAATGGAGTATATATATAGGTGTGTATGGGAACGAAACTCCTCTCAAATTTTCTTCCCAAATCTTTCTCTCTAAGTATCATCTTCTTCAGTCACCTTAAAGAAGAGGACGTAGCTGAAAGAAGTTCTACATGTTGCAACCATCGTGCTGATTTGAGTTTAGAAGTAAGAAGATTAGAAACTGGTAAGTTTTCTTATCCCTCTGAACTTATGAATTGAAGAAAAAGAGTAGAGTAAGAATCCTTTGAGCTTTTTTATAATTATAAATTCTGGGTTCTAAAGTTGTATGTATACAAGTTAATCAATAAAGGGTTGTTATGCTTAACTGCCAGGATGAATAAGGCTTTAATGTTTAGACAAGCTAAGCTGTTAAGGATAAGGAGGTAAAGTGAGTTTATATAGTCCTTTTTTGGGGTGCTGCATGTTTAGCATGAATGTGCGTTAATTCCATAATGAGTCCCATGATGATTCATGTCCTCTGTTGCATGTGAATGGTTGTCTACTAAAGGTTAAGTCAATTATGAGTATCCGCCAGCATTATGTTATGAATTCCTTATAATGTCTATTTGTTTATGGTGAGACATGAAAGGGGTTATTAAAGGGTTTAGGTGAAGTTAGGACGGAAAAAAGGGGTGACTTTGTAGATACTACCATACGATGTCACTATGTGCACCCGTGAAGGGTGAAGCTTTGGTCTTTGTAGAGGGGACACTACAAGTTTGAGCATCAAGGTTAGGAACAAGAATGGAGGAATGGATGAAATGCAATGAGAAAAGTGAATAAGAAAGATCATGGCTAGGCCATGGATCTGATCGGAGGCTATACTCCAAAAATGAGTAAGACAATAGCTGAAAGAGGTTATGGCATAATGAAAGAAATGAGTAAGAATATAGTTGAAAGACGTTATGACATCATGTGAAAGCACGTCAAAATGGCTAAATAGCACTAAGACCATGGCTGAAAGACACTATGGCATCCTTTAGTAGTCCATCGAGACACTAAACACGGGCTAGTCTGTCGAGACAGTAAATATGGGGATCCCAAGGTGTAGGACCATAGTTACACTATGACAACCAATGGAGTCCGCTAAGACATTGAACATAAGGTATACTATGTAAGTCCATAGCTCGACTATGGTAGCATAGAGAGGCTGTCGGGACAGTAAACATGGTGCAACCTTCCAGGTTAGAGGACATGGGAACATCAGCTGGGACATTTAGCTTGGGGTAAAAGAGTGAAGAACAGTAGCTCGATTAAGGCATCATGAAGACTCAGCCGGTATGGTGAACATGAGAATTCACAAGGTGTAAAATCTTAGCTTAGTAATGGAGTTTGGAAAAAAACGCCAAATGGAATGGACTCTAAGGCTTATCGAACAAGAGGATGTACCAAATGAAGGAGTGAAACTTTAGGGTCCGCAGGTAAGGGCTAAGTCACTTGGACTGACAAAGGAAGGAATCCGCCTAGGGTTTATTTGGGGTGGGCAGTGTAACACTCCATGCCCAACTCGTCCCCTAGATCCAGGTATAGAGCGTCACAAACAAACCTATACTTAATTTTGCTAACCTAATTGCTTTAAAGCAGACTAAAAATAAACCAATTTGATAATGAAATTTAAATTAAAAATTCTTACAACTAAGGCCTTAAGCCATTGAATACTAGATCTCTCACATTCCTAACTCAAACCAAACTATTTGGTTATATTACAACTCTTAAAATATTCCTAAAGACTATCTGTCTTAAATATCTAGATTCTAAGGAGGTTATCTGGTTTCATTGTTATTAATCTTGAGGCGAAGCCTCCAATGGTGCCCTATTTCTATGAGCATGATTCCAACTGCTTGCAATCCAAGATCTCGACAATGTCTGGCTTAGTCCCTCCTTAAAGTCCTTGATCATTCTCGCAAGTCCTTAGTCAAAATGAAAATGAGCAAACTAATTAAAAGACTAATATGTCATCTATCAAGTCTAATTGGGGAGATGCCTTGGCTTGGGCATCACAGTGGATGACTCCCAGAAGATAGAGACATAAATGTGACTGATTGGATTGACAGTAAATTGGACAGAACCCAAGCATAATAGATCCATAATCCATTTATGGATTTATTCACTTGCGATGTTTATAGTGTGACATACCTAAGTCCTGAGTCGATGGTGGACTATGTTTGCATGTCTTGTACACTTTGATGTAAGTAAAAACATTAGTTCAAAGATAAAGAACCGAAAGTTGGTGTGTCAGGTGTACGAATTTTGTAGTATGTAGCGTCATTCACAACAGTGGCATTCATATCCCAAAACATGGGTAAATGATATCCTCTCATTAGCATTACATGGTTGATGAAAAGTAAACGTGGCCATGGGTCGTCCGTCTTTATGATGGATGACTTGATCTCTATTTGGTAGTGATTGACTTTTTATGAAGGAAGATGTAATGGTTACCATGAGATAAAATAGGATCATATTGGGATAACGAATATTATCCCAAAGAGATCAAGGATATCTTATCAGGGTAACACACTTATGACAAGGTCATCGAACGAGCACTGGATAGTTGCTTTTGTAATGGTATATCATTGGGGAGAGCTCAATCACGATACTATAGTGAAATGACTTTTTGTGTAACACTCCTAACCCGTATTCGTCGTCGAAACAGGGTTACAGAGCATTACCGGAATAAACAGATCAAATACGAACATTTCATATTATTAACATTCATGTCAGATATTATTCATAAAGTCCATTATATGAGCCCTCAAGGCCCAAAACATACATTAGAAACAAGCCGAGACTAAACTGGGTGCTCAAAGAATTTTTTTGCAAAATTCAAAATTTTTCCTAGATGCAGGATACACACACCCATGTGGTCAGGCCGTGTGGCTCACACGGTCGAGACACACACCCGTGTATTTAATACTTATCGGTCATCGTCGGATATGTGATCAAATTTCATATACATGGCAATTACACTGTAACACCCCTCACTCGTATCCAACACCAGAATAAGGTTTGAGGCATTATCGGACTTAAAATTCACAATCATACAAAACTGGGTTACCAAATTTCGCCCAAAATTTAAAACTTTTCAAATACATGTATTTGACATTGTCATCTATTTAATTACTTATACCTCATAGCAAGACATTAACACATACCATGGACAAATAGGCTTACAAGCCAAAATCATTATAAGCCACATCTCATGGCTATAATCAACAAATCAATATAAGCCAATACATTTGGCTAATCATAACAACATCCATCATCGAAAAACTAAGTCCCTATACATGCCACTCACTTGAAAACATTTAACATACACATGCCAATACTCCTAGGATAATGGCTCGATAGTGTGATGCTGTCTCCGATGATCTCCAACCCTGAGCTGACCTAACAAAACTAAAAGAAATGGAAAGGAGGGAGTAAGCTTTACGCTTAGTAAGCTCGCATGAAAATAATAAGCAATACGATAACATGCTATTTTCATATTCTTTCTATTTATTCAAATTCTAGTTAAGCTGTTTTCTTGAGTCATAGTCATTAAATAATTTATATCTGGAGCTACAGAACTCCAAATTAAGATCCGTTAATTTTTCCTGAAAATAAACTCATTTATCTTATTACCATAAAATTTTAAGAATCTTTGGCTTAGCCAATTAGTACAGTTTATTCATTAAAGTTTCCCCTATTTCACCATTCATCTATTCTGACCTCTCTTCACTATAAATCAATTTTCTCTTTGTACAGAATTTATATGGCCTCCTTGTTTTGTTCATTTGAAACTAGGCTCATTCAAGATTTCAGGCATATAAATTATATCTCATAATTATTTTGTTTCAAATTTTAATGATTTTTCAAATGCAGAATAGGGGATCACATAATCATTCTGAACCAGTATCACATATATTCAAATATCTCAAAATATACGAATCATTTGTTTGTTATATTTCTTTTATATGAAAATAGACTCAATAAGATTTAAACCAATATCTTATCCAACTTATAATTCAATTTCTACTATTTTTGGTGATTTTTCAAATTTACATCACTGTTACTGTCCAAAGCAGTTCTATTGTAAATTTTTGCTCTCTTTCACTTTAGTTGTGTTCATCACTTGCTTATACCAATCTTTCCAATTTCCGATTACATATTGAGCATATTGTTCATACGTATATTTGCCACATTTCTCAATTGGTCACATTCACACTTGCACTTGTTCATAACATGATCGTATTCAATTACACTTAGTCATCACACAATCACATGTATTTTCTCTTAGTCCACTTAGTCATCACACAACCACATGTATTTTCTCTTAGTCAATTTCCCATTGAACTCGTCGTAATAATAACTGATACACGGTGGCCTACACATGGTACCACCCTTGTAGCCGGCTATCTCGGTACACATAGTAGCCTGCACTTAGTACTATACATGTGACCAAAACCATTTCGTAACTCTCTTGTACACATAGTTGAGCTCAACATTAACAATCATTCAATCTCTTTCATTTGATTCACTCCTTTTGTATTACTTATTATCAAATTAGGAAACGTCTTACGAATTTGAGTACGTCGTTGCTCAAACCACGTTTCACAACTCAGTATGGTTTTCCTCATTGAAATACCATACCTACATTTCACAACTCGGTATGGAAATACCATACCTACATTTTTTTTTAACTCAGTATGGTTAATACCATACCTACATTTCACAACTCAGTATGGATGATACCATACCTACATTTCATATCTCGGATGGATGATACCATACCTACATTTCATAACTCAAGATGGATGATACCATACCTACATTTCACACTTTGCCATGGATTAACCATGGTCTTATCCAATCAATTCATCACATGTCACGATACGAACGTACTCAATTCGCATTTTTTTCCTAATTTGAATTACGCATTTATTCTTCCATTTTATCATAATTTTCACAATCCCACAGCAAATTCATATTTAACAACGCATTATATCATTCAATCATTCACCAATAAATATGTAAACTGAACCATATGAACTTACTTGCCGAAATCTCTCAGTACAAAAATGCAGAACGTAGCAACTCATACAACCCATGTAATATTAATTTAACATTCAATTCATGTAACATTAATTTTGCCATTCAATTTCACATAACACAACAAACATCACATTTTTCATATCATACATCAACTTCTCCTAAACATATTAAATCATCCAATTTATGCCATATCAATAGAAAATTACAATTCAAGCACGATGTTGCATTATTATTAACACACGAACTTACCTCGAATGCCAAAACGATCATTTTACTAATTTTCTTGATTTTCGATTTTCCTCCAATTCTAGGTCCAAATCTCGTTTTTCTGGATCTAAAACATCACATTTCACTTATTTAATTAATATACTACTCAAAACAGTCCCTAACTCAAACTTTGGCAAAATTACAATTTTACCCCTAAACTTTTGCATAATTATGATTTTGCCCCTAGGCTCAAAAATTAAACTTTATTCCTTTTTCTTATGTTTTATGACATGCTGAACATTTTTTCCTTCTATAGCAACTTCAAATTCTTACTATAACACATACTTATGAACAATAACAACTTTTACCTATTAACTCGTTTTACTCGTTTTCACCGAAAAACACTTAGTAAAAATCGTCCCTCTACTCATAAACATGCATAATCTACCATCAAACATCAAAATACACAAGCTTTCAACAATGGCATAATTCAAAATATCCACCAAAATCAAAAATTCAAGCATGGGTTTTGTAGATAACTTAGCAACGATCTCAAAAACGTAAAAATTATTAAATACCGAGCAAAAACCACTCACCAATTTGTCTTCAAAGTTTGGCCGAATGCTTCAAAACTCTTAAACTTTTTCTTATCCTTAGTTTCGGTCATAAATAAAAGAGGAACATGGCTTCTGTTTGTCTTTTATTATAATAACTTTATAATAAATATATATATAAATAAATAAATAAAACTATACAATATACACATAATGCCGTCCACTATCTTTATTAATGGTCTAATTTTCTATTAAGGACTTCACATTATAAAGACATTAGCAAGTTAGCACTTTACACATTAATTAGCCAATTTCACAATTTACCCGATTAAGTCCTTTTATTTAATCGGACACGCAAACAACGAAATTAAAACACGAAAATTTCACAAAAGCAAATTCACACATAATAAATACTGAAAATAATTTTAAAAATATATATATATTTTTTAGACTCGGATTTGTGGTCAGGAAACCACCGTTCCGACTAGGGTCTAATTCGGGCTGTTACAACTCTCTCCCCCTTAGGGATTTTCGTCCCCGAAAATCTTACCAGAATGTAGATTAAGGATTTGCTTCCGTACGATACATTTCAAATTCACACATAGCTTCAGATTTCAAATACTTTTAACCTTACAATTGAGCTTCTGATCTGAGTTTCGCTATACATCATCTCTAGTTGAGACTGCTTATGATTGTATTAAATTGTTTTCATTTTTCGCTCAATTTCTTTGACGATATTAATCCCGTGGATCATTTTCTCACATAGCTCGATCCTAAAATAACAAAGTTCGGTAACTACTTATAACAGCAACAATCTTTCTTAGTTACTTTAAAACTCTAAAACACAGTGACAAATAAATATTTCAAGAGTTTGAATTACGTTTCTCGATTTCAATGCAATCTCATACTCGCAGATTACTGTAATTTCCCTCAGTACACAATATGAGTTTTAGATCTCAATCTAAAATAATGTTGATTGGTACCATATGTAGACTTATCATCTCAGGAACAGATAACTCTATCACTTTCAATAATAAGGATAATCTCAATACAAAATTCATCAACACTTTATTTCTATAATAAACAAGGTCAGTAATATCACAGTTCACACTCATTCATCAATATCATATCTCGAAATGTCGTGTATCATGTTACTCTCGTACGATCAGACTAATTGACACTGTGGACCACCTATAACAATGGTTATACAATCTCAGAGCTTCTCGGTATAGACACTTTGTCTTGAAGCAACAAATAATCATCGATTCCATATTTGAAGTTCTGAATCAAAATTCAATTTATGCTGAACCCCTTTTTAACTTATAATTCACTGACACATTTCTGAATTTCACAACTTTACTAAATAAACATTTATTTAGCCTCTAATTCAGCTAACAACCGTTCATTACTTGATAAGATCAATCACATATTCATCGCTCAAAAAGCACATAAGAGCTTTCCCATTCAAAACATCCGAAACTATAATCATTTCCTCGGATAAAAATCACTTACAGAATCAAAAGTTTTTTTTTTCAATGATTCGAGCTAACTTTGCTGTACCAAGTTCGGATCTTTCTCTAACCTTAAACATTTTAAACTCTTATAGTCATCATATATATCACATAACTCTTTTCATGCATCTTTAACTATATGAAATCACAATATATCTTTGTACACTTTTTCATTAGAACACACTTCAAACCATTCATTAACATATGATTGAAGATTATAAACTCTTTATTCAACTTAAACAAAACTAGAACTGACATTTCGGATGATAATATCTTTGTGCAAAAGAAAGCTTCAACATTCGAACTAACTTTAATTTACCACAATTTTTCTTAGATAAAATTGTTCCAATAGATATAATTTGGTATCTAGTCTTCAAGAATACGAGTTCTTCTTCCAGACTATCCCTGAATTCATACATGTACATTCAAAGTTTATTTCCAGTCAGATGGAAAGATTCAGACACAAATAACCCAATTATCTTTTCAACCGAATAACTCAAATCATACTAAACCACTGAATTGGTCTTTTCAAAATAATCTTTTCTTCTCGTTAAAAGGATAACCCCAGACATATCATTATACAGATTATAATGATCTTCTATCATTTTTACTATTATCAATGTCGAACCTTCACGAGAACTAGAAAAGAGTTTATAGTGAAGCTGTCTCATTTATTAATCATCAAAACTTTGAATTATATTGAAATCACCTTAACCAAATAGAAATCATTAAGCCTTACTAAGAACAGTGTCTCAATCCTATAATAAATATTATCCCAGCTGTTAAGGAAGCATTTGAACACAGAAAAGAATCAAGTATGATTTTAGTAGCAACCACTGCAGAGACACAACTTCTATAACTCTGAGGACGGTACCATGTACTCTCACATTTCAAGCCAAAATTTATAATTATAATAAACATAGTCATCTCTGTCGTATAGAGATCACTTGCAGATAATCACATAAAATTATAAGAAAATCGAAATAATGAGATTTCAGTGTATGGGGCTATACAGGATATCTGAAAGTTACAACCCATATAGAATGATATCAATTTCAATGCTATCCCAGAAAATGTCCAGGAAGAACAAAGTCACTCATAAATATTGAAATCCTCGATGAATGAAGCAATATAATATTCACGTATATTCAACAGAACAATAACCAGTAGAAACAAAATATTAACTTCATACAGATTTTACCGTCGACTTTTATATCCACACAATGGAATAAATTATTAGAGAAAGACATAACAATGTCGAACATAACCCAAACAGATCAACGATGCTTTCGTCTATTAATATGTTTAGCTAATGTTCTCATATGATAAGATTTCTTTTTTTTTTCTAAATTAAACAGTCACATATACTTAGAGGATAAATGTACACATAGAATGCCCGAAGAGAAATCATAGTAATCGCTCATTTGTAACATAACCATCGCACTCACCATCAATACAATTCAAACATTATTCAACTATCTAATTCTGTCATCATTAAGTTCATATTATCCCATCAATAACAGAAATCAATCCAGATAAGCTTCCAGTTAATACTTTCTTTAGATAACATACCTGAATAGGTCATTTAATCGAAGTTAACTTCTTCTATAACTTGACTTAACATAATTTAAATAGTTTTTAGAACTATCCAATATCTCTTTTAATACTGTCTTCATTTGTTGATTCAATCTCTTTCCTGACCGCATTATTAATCTTCCAAACACGGACTTCTGTAACTCCACACTCATGAGCTTATTCAACCCAAAATCTTACAGATTTCATTTTAACATTTATCAATAACAAAAATGTCATACACTTTGATCCATACTTTTACAAGTGTCAACTCATCACCAATATATTTTCACTCTAACATTTAAGTACACATTCCATACTATCAAAATTTAGCTCGGTTGGAAAGCATATCTGTCTAATTAAAACAATTTTTTTTAAGCATGATATAGTATGTGAAGGTCAGAAAAATATGAATAGACATATTACTACATAAACTTTCATTTCACACATTACCACATATACACATTACGAATTCCTATTCATACTTTTCTGAGTTTAACTCATCATAGCTACACTTTATTCAAATACTTCAGTATCGCTATCAAATGGTCGGATATAGCTCGGTTGGAGAGTACTTTTTTTAATAAGATTGTCTTCAATCGCATCGGAAGGCATCACACTATCACATATTGGTGGCATGTATAACTAGACTCTCACACTTGCTATGTTAGTCCGAGAACCGACTAAATCATAGCTCTGATACCACTAAATGCAACACCCCTCACTCGTATCCAACACCAGAATAGGGTTTGAGGCATTATCGAACTTAAAATTCACAATCATACAAAATCGGGTTACCAAATTTCGCCCAAAATTTAAAACTTTTCAAATATATGTATTTGACATTGTAATCTATTTAATCACCTATACCTCATAGCAAGACATTAACACATACCATGGACAAATAGGCTTACAAGCCAAAATCATTATAAGCCACATCTCATGGCTATAATCAACAAATCAATATAAGCCAATACATTTGGCTAATCATAACAACATCCATCATCGAAAAACTAAGTCCCTATACATGCCACTCACTTGAAAACATTTAACATACACATGCCAATACTCCTATGATAATGGCTCGATAGTGTGATGCTGTCTCCGACGATCTCCAACCCTGAGCTGACCTAACAAAACTAAAAGAAATGGAAAGGAGGGAGTAAGCTTTACGCTAAGTAAGCTCGCATGAAAATAATAAGCAATACGATAACATGCTATTTTCATATTCTTTCTATTTATTCAAATTCCAGTTAATTTATATCTGGAGCTACAGAACTCCAAATTAAGATCCGTTAATTTTTCCTGAAACTGAACTCATTTATCTTATTACCATAAAATTTTAAGAATTTTTGCCTTAGCCAATTAGTACAGTTTATTCATTAAAGTTTCCCCTGTTTCACCATTCAACTATTCTGACCTCTCTTCACTATAAATCAATTTTCTCTTTGTACAGAATTTATATGGCCTCCTTGTTTTGTTCATTTGAAACTAGATTTTAGGCATATAAATTATATCTCATAATTATTTTGTTTCAAATTTTAATGATTTTTCAAATGCAGAACAGGGGATTACGTAATCATTCTAAACCAGTCTCACATATATTCAAATATCTCAAAATATACGAATCATTTGTTTGTTATATTTCTTTTATATGAAAATAGACTCAATAAGCTTTAAACCAATATCTCATCCAACTTATAATTCAATTTCTACTATTTTTGGTGATTTTTCAAATTTACATCACTATTACTGTCCAAAGCAGTTCTATTGTAAATTTTTGCTCTCTTTCACTTTAGTTGTGTTCATCACTTGCTTATACCAATCTTTCCAATTTCCGATTACATATTGAGCATATTGTTCATACGTACATTTTCCACATTTCTCAATTGGTCACATTCACACTTGCACTTATTCATAACATGATCGTATTCAATTACACTTAGTCATCACACAATCACATGTATTTTCTCTTAGTCCACTTAGTCATCACACAACCACATGTATTTTCTCTTAGTCAATTTCCCATTGAACTCGTCGTAATAATAACTGATACACGGTGGCCTACACATGGTACCACCCTTGTAGCCGAAGCTATCTGGTACACATAGTAGCCTGCACTTAGTACTATACATGTGACCAAAACCATTTCGTAACTCTCTTGTACACATAGTTGAGCTCAACATTAACAATCATTCAATCTTTTTTGATTCACTCCTTTTGTATTACTTATTATCAAATTAGGAAACGTCTTACGAATTTGAGTACGTCGTTGCTCAGTGCCACGTTTCACAACTCAGTATGGTTTTCCTCATTGAAATACCATACCTACATTTCACAACTCGGTATGGAAATACCATACCTACATTTTTTTAACTCAGTATGGTTAATACCATACCTACATTTCACAACTCAGTATGGATGATACCATACGTACATTTCATATCTCAGTATGGTTAATACCATACCTACATTTCACAACTCAGTATGGATGATACCATACCTACATTTCATATCTCAGTATGGATGATACCATACCTACATTTCATAACTCAGTATGGATGATACCATACCTACATTTCACACTTTGCCGTGGATTAACCATGGTCTTATCCGTCAATTCATCACATGTCACGATACGAACGTACTCAATTCTGCATTTTTTTTTCCTAATTTGAATTACCGCATTTATTCTTCCATTTTATCATAATTTTCACAATCCCACAGCAAATTCATATTTAACAACGCATTATATCATTCAATCATTCACCAATAAATATGTAAACTGAACCATATGAACTTACTTGCCGAAATCTCGTCAGGTACAGCTGCGTAGCAACTCATACAACCCATGTAATATTAATTTAACATTCAATTCATGTAACATTAATTTTGCCATTCAATTTCACATAACACAACAAACATCACATTTTTCATATCATACATCAACTTCTCCTAAACATATTAAATCATCCAATTTATGCCATATCAATAGAAAATTACAATTCAAGCACGATGTTGCATTATTATTAACACACGAACTTACCTCGAATGCCAAAACGATCATTTTACTAATTTTCTCGATTTTCGATTTTCCTCCAGTTCTAGGTCCAAATCTTGTTTTTCGGGATCTAAAACATCACATTTCACTTATTTAATTAATATACTACTCAAAACAGTCCCTAACTCAAACTTTGACAAAATTACAATTTTACCCCTAAACTTTTGCATAATTATGATTTTGCCTCTAGGCTCGAAAATTAAACTTTATTCCTTTTTCTTATGTTTTATGACATGCTGAACATTTTTTCCTTCTATAGCAACTTCAAATTCTTACTATAACACATACTTATGAACAATAACAACTTTTATCGATTAACTCGTTTTACTCGTTTTCATCGAAAAATACTTAGTAAAAATCGTCCCTCTACTCATAAACATGCATAATCTACCATCAAACATCAAAATACACAAGCTTTCAACAATGGCATAATTCAAAATATCCACCAAAATCAAAAATTCAAGCATGGGTTTTGTAGATCACTTAGCAACGATCTCAAAAACGTAAAAATTATTAAATACCGAGCAAAAACCACTCACCAATTTGTCTTCAAAGTTTGGCCGAATGCTTCAAAACTCTTAAACTTTTTCTTCTCCTTAGTTTCGGTCATAAATAAAAGAGGAACATGGCTTCTGTTTGTCTTTTATTATAATAACTTTATAATAAATATATATATAAATAAATAAGTAAAACTATACAATATACACATAATGCCGTCCACTATCTTTATTAATGGTCTAATTTTCTATTAAGGACTTCACATTATAAAGACATTAGCAAGTTAGCACTTTACACATTAATTAGCCAATTTCACAATTTACCCGATTAAGTCCTTTTATTTAATCGGACACGCAAACAACGAAATTAAAACACGAAAGTTTCACAAAAGCAAATTCACACATAATAAATACTGAAAATAATTTTAAAAATATATATATATTTTAGACTCGGATTTGTGGTCAGGAAACCACCGTTCCGACTAGGGTCTAATTCGGGCTGTTACATACACAATTCACATACACAACATTCAATTCAAACATATAAATATACAATTTAGTTACACGAACTTAACTTGACAAATGTTCGTGTATTTGAAATCTACTAATCCGGCACTTTTTCTTTTCCACGATCTAACTTCGTATTTGAGTTATTTAGATCTATACAAGTAAATTTAACTCAATTTAATACAATTCATAATCAATTCAATTCAATTCACATCCTAGGAAAAATTACCATTTTACCCATATACTTTTAATTAATGACAATTTCATCCCTAGGCTCCGAAAATGAGTTTCATGCAAATTAACCCTTATTCCAAGCCTACCCGGATTTTTCATATAACAATAACAGTTCATATAGTTCAAAAAAATTAGAATTTTTCCTTGAATTTTACATCTTTTCAATTTAGTCCCTAATTCACAATTTCTTGAAAATTTCATTTACAAAAGTTGTTTATCTATCAACAACCTTTCTATTTTTACCATAAAACTTCATAATTCATGCATATTCATCCATGGAGAAACTTTAATACTTTGATAAATTTGCAAATTAGTCTCCAAAATAGTTAGATTAGGTTATTACGATCTCGAAAATATAGAAATTACTAAAAACGGGACAAGAAAACATACCTAATTAAGCCAACAAAGTTTGCTTGAACTATTTTCTCTTAGCTAGGGTTTCCATGTATTTTTAATTTAGGGAAGATGATGAAATAAGATGATATTAGTTTATTATCATCTTTAATTATTTCAATTTCCAATTTAGTCTTTTCCTTTTATTTTTCTTTAAATTTCCATGAATGATTCATCAAACTTATCTACTAACTCCTCTTAATGGTATATTTGCCATATAAAGACCTCAAATTTTGAATTCCATAGCTATTTGATACTTATAGATACTAGAACTCAACTTTTGCATTTTATGCAATTTAGTCCTTTATTAAATTAGACATGTAATCTGTAACACCCCTTACCCGAAACCCTTGCCGGAATCGAGTACGTGGCATTACTAGACGTGACCATTAACTCGGGGAGTAAAATTTTTAAAGCTGTCCAACTGCATCACGCTGACTAAATCGGCCATAACTCGAGTTACAAAACTCGAAATTTAGATCCGTAAATTTTCCTTGAAACTAGACTCATATAACTATTCACCATAATTTTTCCAGAATTTTTCATGTGGCAAATTAGTACAGTTTATTCTTCAAAGTTACCCTTATTACACTGCTTGACAATTCTGACCTGTCCCTACAAAACTGCAGTTATCTGATTGCACAAATTTCCTATGATGTTCTTGTTTATACCAATGAAAAATAGACTCATTAAGGGTTCTACACATATAAACCATGCTTCTTAATTATTTTTGTAAAATTTATGGCAATTTTTCCAAAACAGAACAGTGACTGACGAATTCATTCAGAGCAGGTCTCACTAAAACTTAATTATCTCATAATATATAAATCTTTTGCCTACTCTGTTTCTTTCATGTAAAAATAGACACAATAAGGTTTAATTCTATACCTCATTCACCATCTAATTCAACTTATCCTATTTTTGGTGATTTTTCGAAATTACTTCACTGCTGTAACTAAAGACTGTTTCTATACTAAATATGATTTCTAGCTTATAACCGAATATACTCACATGCAATTCATACTATCCATGCATTTTAATCATTTACGAAAGTTAGCTTGTACTTAAAACATTCACATGATATTATAACATCATCGATTTAAAAGAGTACCAATATTACCAACATTTATGACAAAAACCCCAAAAAACATACTTAACTAAATATTTAGCCATATTCGCATGGTCATATATACAAGGTCAAACATCGTATGTTTTTAAAACTTCATCTAGCCTATACATGCCTTCTAAATCGCAACCAAAATTCAAAATACCAAAGGAAGGCAATAGTGTGGATGACTTCTTGAAGATCCTTCACGAGCCCGCAACGTGACCAAAATCTATAAAACAAAGGAGAACATTTCACATAATTAAGCTTACTAGCTTAGTAAGTCCTAACTCATGATAATAAAACATTTACTTGTTTACGCAATGAAAGCAATCAACTTATGGCATTTCACATAGGCAGTTAAGTAAATTATTTATACAAAGCCAGATACTAGTAATTCTTTAACCCCAAGTAAATTAGGAATCATTTCCTTCAACCTACATTTCTTTGTAGTTCATATAAGCATATCGCATTTAAATCTCCTTTCTTAACATTTATACTTGAAAACCAATTGTTCCATAATAGCACATTCTAACTCGAATTCCATCATATTACATCCATCAATATTAATTTCAAACACATATAACACAATTCTCATAATATTAATTTGACCAAGGTAATATTAAGCATAACATACCTTACTTGCTTACCTGAAACGTAAACTCAATAAATTAGCTTTAAGTTGTCTTGAACAAAGATTCGATTTATCTTTGGTAAAATACATCATCACGCATCAAGCTCGCTAGGCATAAAAACCCGTAAAGTAACACCGCACAAGGCACGCTAGGCGTAAAGCCCGATAAATAACACCGGCACAAGGCACGCTGGGCATAAAAGCCCGATAAATAACACCGCACAAGGGCTGCTGGGCATAAAGCCCGATTATGTCACCGGCAGACGAGGCACTGCTAGGCATAAAGCCCGATTATGTCACCGCACGCGAGGCTCCGCTAGGCTCGAAGCGAATGTCGAATATTTTTACATGCTTTTCACATTTCACTATCACATATCGAATCATATACATTTATTCCCATTGCATTAAATAAATTTGAAATCAATCCAATCCATCATCATCACATTCGGCCAACTCATGGTTTTACACCAAACTTATCGTTCACTAGATTTGTAAATAATCTCTAAATATAAGGTAGCTCAAGAACTTACTTATTCCTTGCATTAGCCAAAATAAATTCACTTCAATACTATACATTCACATTCGGCTATATCATGGATTTATACTCTAAATTTCCACAATTCACCATTCACTAAATTCATAATTAATTTATTGACATATTTTAGCTAAAGGACTTACCTCGGTTGTCGATAGTCCGTGCGAATCGGCTATTCGAGAACCTTCGTCTTTCCCCGGTCTAATTCCGTTTTTCTTTGCTCTTGATCTAAAACACATTAAAATTTAGCTCATTTAATTGCTTTTCATCTCAATTTAGTCCCAAGACACACAAATGGGCAATTTACAATTTTGCCCCTAATGTTTTCCATTTTTACAATTTGGTCCAATTTTACACAAAACCCAAAATATGCAAAATTTCCTAACACTATGGCTAGGCCGAACCTTCCCCATAGCCATGGGTGTCCATGCATTTCATCTATTGACATTTTAATCCTTCAAAATTTTATTCTTTTCAATTAACCCTATAAACTCAAAATCACCAAAAACTCCAATACAAAACTTGTAAATCCTTAACATACATTCAATTTAAAACCATCAAACATCAAAACTATCCAAGCATGTTAATGGCCGAATCTTATATACATAGTATTTTCAAAAATTTAAACATGGGTTGTATAGGATTTAAAGCAACCATTCCAAATATGCAAAAATTTTCAAAAACTAAATAAAACACATACCCTTAATTAAGCCCCAAAGTGCCGAAAATTCAAGCTCCAAAAATGGAGTTTCTAGCTCCTACATTCGGCCAAGGAAGAAGAACAAGGTGAAGTTCTCTTTCTTCCCACTTAACTTTATTATTTTATGTTAAAACAAACATATAAATTATCATATTTATTAACACTAATCTTTAACTTATAATTATACTATAATAACATAAATTTTATAATTTAAAGGCCTATTGCCGTCCCTCCTTATAGCACATGGGCTAATTGCCCTTTTAGTACACCCACTTAAAAAGCCACAATCAAATTAGTACCTTTCACTTTAGCATGCAACTTTCGCGTTTTCTCGATTAAATCCTTTTTATCAAATTAAGCACTTAAACGATAAAATTTTTCTACGAAACTTTCACACATTTTCATTCACATATAATAATCATGAAATAAAATATTAAAACATTTCTCGGACTCGGATTCGTGGTCCCGAAACCACCGTTCCGATTTGGGTCAAATTTGGTCTGTTACATAATCGGTAAAATTTTCTTAACGAAATTTCTATACGATATTCTTATCATAATACAGATCATGAAATAATATTAAAATAATTTTTCTTACAGACTAAGATTTGTGGTCCCGAAACCACTGTTTCGATTTCACTGAAAATGGGTTGTTACATCGTGACTAAATGAGTTTATAATTAATAGGAAAAAGTCTGGAACTTAATTATAAATCATTTGAGCATTAACTACATATGTCCAACCGATCCCTCCGCTAGCTCCTTGAAATTAGAAATGAATTGTGTGTTTGAATAGAAATGAACGGAATGAATGGGAAAAGAGAAATGAGAAACATTCATGATGATTATGATTTTCTTCGAAATGGAGAAATGAAATCATTTCAAAATGAATGTAAGTTTTTAAAAATGGAAATAGAAATGAAAATGAAAATGATCCATTTGCAATCGTAACTCAACATGTTCACTATATTGTAGCCCGAAAATGGAAATAAATCATTCTGTCATAGTGAACATGTTGAGTTGTGAAATATTGAACATTTTTTTTTTTCGAAATTTTACCTAAGGCAAAATCGTCAAAATTTTATTGGGAGTAAAATAGGAATGAGAAAATTATTTTATATATAAATATAAATATTTATTTTGGGAAATAGAAAAACTGAATCGGGTTGGATCACATTACAGAGTACTGGGTTAAAAAGACCAAGGAAGTACTCGTAATTGGACCCGATATGAGAGAGGCCCAAAAACTCTTTATAGACATGAAGGGGACACAACCCTAGTAGGAATACTAGGGTGTATCATCCATCCTAGTCCTATTCTAAGTAGGATGTTTTTCTATTTGAAATAAACCACTATAACTCAATAAGGGCTCTACCTTATCTTCCTATAAATAGATGACACCGGTAGAGCTAAAACACAACTTTGAGAGATTCTTATTCTGCTGAAAAATAGAGAGAATTTATTCTTAACTATTACATATATTTTTCCAGAATAACAATTTTACCGATTTCTATTAAAAAGAGAGAATTTTGTTTTTACCCCAAAAAGGTAAGAAAAATTTTCTAGTTCTGTGTTTCGGTTGAACTGGTTCGAGCCCACACCCGAGGTAATTCGTGGTACAAGAATAGTGAAAAAGATCGTTTGGTTGAAAATCAGGAACAACGAATTTCCATTAAGCTGAAAATAGAGGTACAGATTCGGTTAATGTTTATTGTTATAAAGATCACAAACCGGGTCGATTTTAAAATTTTTAATTATTTACTGTGCAATAAAACCATTTTTAAATCGATAATTTTCTAACAATTGATCAGAGCTAAGTTGTGCTATGACTATGGTGTAAATCAAAATCGAATCTCTCTCTTCATCTTGTTTGATTAATATTTGATCAGATGTGGTATTCTTGTAATTATTTACATGTTTAGGGAAATGTATGTGAATGAATGCAATATTATATATATTTTTTATATAATTATTATTTTTACAAAGGTTGTGGTTCTTAGGAAATAGATCATTGGACTATCATCTCCACGTAGAATTATTTTTTATTTATAGAATTCTTGTAAGCCAGAAACATACATGTAATTTTTTCAAAAAAGTATCCATGATAAGGAGAAGATGGAGCGATGATGGTAGAAGACACAAGGAATTCCTTGTGGCGAAAAACTATGTAATTTTTTATTTTTTCATTTATTTTTTAGAAATAGAACCATGAAAACATTGGCTAGCAATTTTATTTTAATACCCATATCTTTATATATCTATTTAATAACTATTTATGATATAACTGTGATACATATGTATGAGATGATCCACAGTTGATCTATTAAAGATGAGAAGTGTGGTAATGAGAAAATACATGTGTTGTATAGTTCCATTCACTTCTTTAGGTTATTTGATTACTGTGAAAAGTGTGGTAATGAGAAGGTACATGTCTAGGGTTAGATCTGGCAAGGAAATACTCGATTTTTAAGTGGTCAAATATGACTTACCTCCCTTTCTTGGGAACCTACTTGGTGCACGATTCACATTTTCTTCGGTTTTTCCTTAAAAGAAAAACTGTGAAAAATTAAAATTGTTTGATTGATTCTTGTGAATAATTGAATGTGAATATTATAAAATTGTCATATCATGTCATGCATATATGAAATAAGCATGCCATATAGTTTAGGAAAGAATGTCACATGTACTTGTCATGCATATATTGATCATACATGATTGAAACCAGAAATTATAAAAACATTACATGTTTTTTAAAATATTGAGTGGGGGAAGGTTCCTAAACAAGACCTATGGCCTCCATCAATAGTCTATTGTGATGGCATGACAAGTGTACCACCCCACGGTAGGATTACTATGTCGATTTGACTAAGGATATTTCCTGAAAGTAAGAAGAATTATATTGTGATCAAATGATAATTGGACTAGCCCTTATGGTAGGCATTTTCATGCGATAGGTCAATAAATTCTATCTTTAAAAGAGGAGAACTAGTCAAAGCGTGCTACTCGGTGAGATTGTCCCATGATGACTCATTTGTGGTGCATGATGCGATAGGTGTTGAGTTGATGATTATACACTCAAGATCTTCTAGTTAAGTAACTCGTCCAGAGCTCTATTTAAGTTAGAATGATGGCCAAATGTCACATGATTATTAATACATGTGAATGCATAACGAATTAAGTTCATGTACTAATTAGATGGAAATCCATGTTCTTAGTAGTTGATCATGATCACCCCACGGTGGCTTGATTCAATAGGTGTAGGAATTATCGTTACAAAGGTTTACAAATGTTTTTAAGGTTTAATGTAAGACACATGCATCATCTTAATGAAACATTTTCAAACATTTACTTCATACAAAGATATTAATATATGAATATTTTTATTTTCAGTTCGAAAATGACTTCAACTCCCTTATTGAATATGCTCACTGAAAACAAACTGAACGGAAACAACTATAATGAATAGAAAAGGAACCTGATAGTTGTCCTGAGCAATTTATACATTCTTATATCCTTTCAGCTCCACGTGATTGGCATATTCCTCATATATTTAATGAAGTAGAGGTTCCCGTATCTTGGCAGAAACTTGGTTACTCCATTGTGGGTACCTTCTGTCAAACAACATCTCATCATTATCTTAGTTTGGCGGGCGTTCCATGGCGAATACCGCATGTTTACCAACTCTTCGATCTTATCTTTTGCGGATGCTTCCGCAAATCTTAAATTGTTTCATGGCTCTAACTCCGCCCATCCTATGAATCGTATTGGTGAACCTCAATCACCAGTTTTGTTGGTGACTTTTAGTCCTTCCGCTTCGCACTCTAATCCATAATCCTTTCTCTAAGCTTTTATCTTTGGCGGATGCTCCAAGATGAGCACCGCTTAACTTAACAATCATTTTATTCCTGGAGAAACGCCTCGAGATCTCTAAGCTCATTTGCATGGTAACCTTACTCACCAGATGGGTCAATTCTTTCTTATCATAAGGAAACTAAGCTCGCCCATGACTCGCCTTTTATTACCATCTCAGCAAAGTGTCAAAGCGACTACTCTGACTTCAAAATCCAACGAGATTCCAACCGGCTGAGCTTTCCAATAATCTACAAAGACAGAGGAAACAATTACATAAGCATTTAATGCTTAGTAAATTCTCATAAGAGAAATTTAAACTTACCAAACATATTAAATTAAACAACCAAACCTACTCTCATCATGTCATATGCCAAACTTCCTTCCCTATACACATCACCTCATAAGGTTAGTAAATATATCATTACATATAAATATCAAGTAACTCATGCCATGAACATGATAAACATTTAGGCTTTATCCATAATCCATCACCCATACAAATATCCTTTACACATACTTTCCATTGAAATCATATGGTTAATAGATAGTAAGTCAACAATACATCTATAAAACATAACATATATTAAGAAATGGATTCCATGCATATTTCATCCATCACTCGATAAATTATCATCCCTTTTCATTTTGCATATGCATATTCATCTTTCCATATCACATGAACATTAGTAACATTAAGTTTTTATACATGCCTTTCCATTAACCTTTACTTACCTGTTGAACCGTATAAAATAACATTGGATACTCGAGAATGCTCACACATAATGTGCCTTTTCTTGTAAACTTAACCTTTCTTTACCATTATTGCTTACACGAGCTGTCAAATGGGTCTGTTCACATGAGTTGTAGTTCAGAATGTTAGCTATGCGATGCTGCTCACACGTGTTGTGAAGTATCCACAACAAATATAGGACCTCAACCATCGGTAGGACATTTAAGACCAGCACCCAAAACCTTATAACCTTGATGACATGTCATTCGTATTATAAGTATTTACAAGTTTCAAACGGGACTTTTACATCTCAAATCCTTTATTTCAATCGCATTATAACATTTCTGTATACCATTATGAATTTTACATTTATAAATTACAACTTTAAGTTAACTAACCTTCTAACAATATCCATAATATCAATTATTAAATTAAGATTATAATTCACATAATTATACATAGTAACTCATCCAAAACATCAAATGAAAGTTTTAATCTCTATACAAACTTACTTGCACCAAAATGATGCCCTAATGTGATTCAACAACTAATCCGTTATTTTTGGTTTTCCTACGATTAGTGTTCGTTTGAGTCATTTCTTGATCTAGATAAGCATTTTTATTCAATTAATCCCATTTCAGAATTTAAAATAATTAATTTAACATCTAACCCTTCATAATGAAAACTTACAAAATTGCCCTCAAATTTTACCTTTTATACAATTTAGTTCTTAAACCCAAAACTTGCAATTTCACCATTGTTAATCATAAATCATGCTAGCCGATTTTTACCTAATCTTATAATAGCCCATATTTATCAACAATTTACAATATTTTCCTTTAATTTTACTATTTTCATATAAGTCCTTAAACCTTTAAATCATCAAAATTACTTAACAAAATATGTCCATTTAACAACCAAGTTTAAAAATCTATCATAAAACTTCAAAAACATATTAAATTTGTAACACCCTTAACCCATATCCGTCGCCGGAACAGGGTTACAGAGCATTACCGGAGTCTACAGAACAAATACAGTTAATTTATGTCATTTACTATTCATATCCGAAACCAATCATATTCAATCGTATTGTCTCTTAATTGGATCCTCGAGGCCCAATTTATACATTAGAAGCAAGTCGGAACTAAATCAGGAACTCAAAAATTTTTTCGCAAATTTTTTCAAATTTCCTTATATGCAGGGGACACACGTCCGTGTGATCAGGCATTGTGGCTCACATGGCCAAGTGACACGATCATGTCTCCGGCCGTGTGGGCATTCAATGTGAGGCACACGGTCGTGTCCTAGCCCGTATTCATACCCGTGTAACTCTCTGACTTGAGTCAGAAAGCCAGCCACATGCCCATGTGCTAGACCGTGACACGCTCGTGTACTAGATCGTGTATCATATATGGCTGAGACACACATCCGTATCTTTGCCCATGTGGCCAATTTTGAGCATTCTGTTTCTAAATTTTAAAGATATAGGGGACACACGGCCAAATCACACGCCTGTGCGTATGGCCGTGTGTCACACACGGTGGAGACACACGCTCGTGTCTATCTGTGTGGACAAAATATGGTCATTTCCAGGCCTTATTTCTCACCCAAATTTTTCCTTGTACCTACATTAACATTTTAATACATTTCCAAACCAATTCAAGTCATTTAAATCAAGCCAAATATAAGTATTCTGTATAACATATTAGCACATATGTTCAAGTGATTAAACTTACAAATTTGCACTTATGTTTATATGCAAATTTTATCAATTATACTAATTCAAATCCATTCATTATATGGTTTATATACACCTTTCACCATAAAACCATTTTCAACACACATCAAACATAATAAGGCCTTATATAATTACATCAAAGTATGCTTAACACTAGCCATTCCAATGGCTAGTTACAACCAAAATATTTTATCATTTAATCTATTTAACCTATACATGCCATTATATCAAAAGTTAGCTTGTTTCATATACCGAGAGGTTCAAGAGATAGTGTGATGTGACTCTGACCGAGTTCCAACCTTCACGAGACTCTGAGTACTATAAAACAGAGGAAAATAAAACAAAGTTAAATGCTTAGTAAGTTCGCAAAACAGAAATGTAACTTACCAAACACTTACATTTAAAGTAAGTATATAAAAATGCATCCAAGCAATTTGGCTAATAGCCTAAAACACACAACTTCATCAAACATGTTAGTCATTATTCCATATAAATTTCAAGAATCAAAGATGAACTCATCATACAGTAACTTTCATATACATATGCTTTCCATATCATACTTCCATATTACATGTACTTCCATATTACATGTACGTTTTCATGACAAATCATTTCAAGTTCAATTTAGCCATGTCAGAACTTTACCTGTTGAATTTATTTGAAATATCAATGGATACGCTCATGTAGTACACTTAAAATGTACAAAACTGAAAATCTGTCAATTCATATCCAAGGGTACCCATTAGGGCACATAATCAGGAAGCACACTCTCGACTCATATAACAGGATGCTCATATGAGCCGTGTAACATGAAGCTTATCCGGGCTAAATCAGGAAACTCATAAGAGTTTAAAAACAAGAAGCTCATTGCTTAACAAGAAACTCCGAAGAGTTATTATCAGGGAGCTCCGGATAGCCATATAACATGAAGTTCAAGAGAGCCATATTAGGAAGCTCAAAAAGAGCCTATATCAGGACGCTCATAAAGAGTTGCGTTTGTGTCTGCAATATATGTAGGATCACAACCGGTCACATAAAAGGACACTCACAAAGAGCTGCGGTAGTTCGCAACATATGCAGGATCACTACCAGTCAGGATGCTCATGGGAACCATATAAGGGGAAGCTCGAGATGGTTTATAATAGGAAGCTCGTAAAAGCTACGGTACGTCCGTAACATATGCATGACCATAACCAATACAGGAAAATCCTATATCCATTGAATTTCTTTTATTCAAACAGGACTTAACACTTGTCAGAGACTTAACACTTGTCAGACATTATCGGATATGTGATTTACGTTTATACATGGAAATCATACACTTCACAATCACAACATTTAATTCAAGCATATAAATATACACAATTTAGTTACACGAACTTACCTCGATACTTGTTCGTTTCAAGAATCTACTAATCCGACTCAATACTAGGTCTTTCCGGATCTAATTAAGCTTGCTTGAAGTTCTCTTTCTTAGCTAGGGTTTCCATAACAGTAATTTGGGGAAGATGATGAAATAAGATGATATCAAGTTATTATCATATTTATTTATTTCATATTCCAATTTAGTCCTTCTCTTTTTCTAATTTTCTATGGATGATTCATCATAAATATCTACTAACTCCATTTAATGGTCTAATTACTATAAAAGGACATTAAGTTTTTAATTCCATAGCTATTTGATACTTATAACTACTAGAACTCAACTTTTGCATTTATGCAATTTGGTCCTTTCTATAATTAAATATGAAATCGGTAAAATTTTCTTATTGAAATTTTCATACGTCTTTCATATTATGATGCAAACCATGCAATAATTTTAAAATAAATTTTCTTTCTGACTCGGATTTGTTGTCCCGAAACCACTGTTCCAATTTCACTGAAAACGGGCTGTTACAAAATTCATCAATAGAAACTTTATAAATTTTTAACAGTTTTGAAAATGGAGGTACGGGTTAACTAGATTAAGCTGCAACGATCTCAAAAACCTAAATATTACGAGAAACAAAATTCAAATGGACTTACATGCACAAATTGAAGTTTGGTCGAACCTTTAAACTCAACAATGGAGTTTTCATGCCTTGGTTTCGGCTTGAAATAAAATTGAAGAAGATGGCTTTTTTTTTATTTATTTTATTTATCAAATTACCTTTTTACCCTTATGATTTTAATTTAAAATTAACAAAACATGCCCATAATTTTCCACTATCAGTATGCATGGTATATTTACCATTTAAGTCCATTAATTCCCCTTTTTATAGCAATTTGACCTATTTAACCAATAGAAATCAACTTTTGTAGCTTTTAAAATTTAATCCTTTTTTATTAATTAACTATTTAAATGTTAAAATTTCTTAATCAAATATTAATATAACCCTAATAACACTTCGTAAATATTTAATAACATATTTATGGGCTTGATTTATAGAAACGAGGTCTCGATACCTCATTTTCTAAAACCACTTGATTTTAAGGATTTACCACTTGAACCTAATTACTCATTCAAATAACATAATTTATCAAATCAAAATTTATTATAATCTATATTTGACTCATAAATATTAAATAATAATATTTATGAACTCATTCATCGAATTTGTGGCATTGAAACCACTGTTTCTGACATCACTAAAGAACGGGTTGTTACAATTTGTCCCTTAAATGTGCTACAAAAATCAGAGAAAATATAAAAGAAAATCTAATGTTGGTGCTATTTGATCGGTCAATCCATTCAATTGACTCTCAACCAATCACGTTACAGAACCCATCTTGCACAACTTTCAAGCAAACTAAGTGTACTATACCTATGGCGATAACTCGTATATGGTGTGGCCTTAAAGACATTTTAGCCCTTTACAATAGTAACGTATACTTAGTAGGCACATCATTCCCAACCAAAACTCTGAGACATACTCTTTGCTTGTCGTACTCTTTCTTCAGTTGAAAAATACTACGAGAATAAATCCTGAGATACTTCTACGGCGGATACTTTACGCTAATCTTCAATTCACCAAAAGCTTGAAAATTGGCGAACTAACTATTTTAATGCGCCAAAACAGGTAACCTTCACATCTATACGCCTTATTCTCGGATTTGCCAAATTTGGGATGTGACAAAACGAGTGTTCTTTATTAGAACGACGAACTCAACCCAATCTATTGAGCAAGTAGGTCACTATGAGTGCTTCCTTTAGTTGGACTCACCACTTGACCGTATCCCCGGTACTTCACCATACCAGTGAACTTATCCTACATTCCTTCTACTTCCTCTTTCTTAGGGTTTCCATTGACCTTTATCTGACCTGGTTATTCATTGACTTCTCTTTATGAACCCTTTTTGTATCTTTTTCTATTATCCGTCCAAGGATTTTTAGGACATACCTTCTTTGGTGGACTTGTTCGTACCAGTCATTGGCAGACTCTTTCCATCCAAACCTTAGTCTCGAATGACTTGTTGACACTTCCATGTTGTGTTGACCTTTATTAGGCCTCGCTACTATGGCGACATATTCTCATTTCATCCCTTACTTGGGAGCCCGTCTGTCTCGTACGTGGAGGTCGATCTATCTCACTGGACCAACAAGTTATCGCCCATACGACTATGCGATCCTGTCATCTCACCTGCTCATTTCCTCCCTTCGAAGCTATCATTTTTGTGGTTTACATGCAATAGACTTTCCTCAATGAAGCATAGTTTTGACAGGCATACTGTCCAAGACAACATCCTTATCTCGGGAGTGATCCCATCCCTTCTACGAGAGTTGCTTCTTGGGCATAACTTTATTGAGCTCTTCTTAGTGGTTCTTCATTTCGGATCCTCACTTGCAATCCTTGGATATTTCCTTTCTTCATTTCCACGAACAGGTCAGCTCTCACCTGTTCTATCTTCCTTTAATTCTCGTTGGGTCTTTGCCCATGCCTTATTGACTTTCATCACTTTTGGCGGATTCCTCAAGTTCCACTTACCTTGCGCTTTCCTTTAACTCTTTTTTCACCTACATAGATTCTCTTACTTGGCATACTGGTAACATGCCGTACCTTTAATGTCCCTATACACTACCGGTATCCATGTCCCAACGGGCTTTGTTGGCTGTCATAGCCGAGATATGATCTTATGTTCTTTTCTTTCCATTTTCCTTGTCCTCACGGGCTTACCCTTGTTTACTGTCTCAGTGGATTGTCTAATCTGTGTTTACTGTCCTAGCAGACTACTCTGTTCCATGCTTAGTGTCCCAGCGGACTTACTCTGCGGATTGTCTTCCACTTATTCGCCATCCTGGTGTACTATCAGTTGATGCAATAGAGTTATTCATCTATAGTCTTACTCATTATATATGGCTGCCATAAAATCTTTCATCTATAGTCTTACACCGATTACCTTATACCTTACCGCCATGGCATATTTCATCCATGGTCTTATGTCATATACCTTTACTATACTGTAATATCCTCTTTCATCTATGATCTTACACCATATACCTTATACCAGACTGGCATAGCCTCTTTCATCTATAGTTTTACTCTATATACCTTATACCAGACTGGTATAGCCTCTTTTATCTATGGTCTTACACCATATACGGCTGTCACGGTGTCGCCCTGAAGGACCAGTGATACTGCCATTGCGGTAAATACCATTCTATAATTTCATTTCCTAAATCCTCCTCCCATTACCTCATTTACACCACCTAACATTGATGCTCAAACACCGCAGTGTTCCCTTTGCAAGGTTCAAAGCTTCGCTCAATGTGGTAACTAATGGGTTCTCTCCCCATTTCCCTTCTTAAACTTCATCTATCCCCTTGAGGTTTCCAACAGACATGCAACGCATGTTCATATCATCATATTTCATGCTTATGCAAGCATGTCATGCTTAAATGAAATTAAACCTAATAGTAGGTTTGGAGTCTTAGGAACTCACCTAAATCATTATCTTTTCCTTAGCTTATTCCTTCTCTCGAGCACCAGAGCTTCCATTCTCCAAGTAGTAGCTTACAACCAAAAATCTACTAGTTAAACTTATGCTACACCTTAAAAGCTTAAGTTTTCATAAGCATGTAGAACCCTTAAAATGGTTCTGATATCCATAACTTTATTCTACGTACACAGGATGGTTAAAAACCTTACTCGCTTGCTAGTTTCCATACTTTTCCAGCTCTTTTCTTATGAAGCCTGCTCCCTGCAGAACCTTTTATGGCTACTCCTTCTTTAAGCTATCAAAGAAGATGATGAACAGGAGAAAACGAAACAAAGTCGGAAAGAAAATCATCACTGGGAGCCATCTCCCACCTATATATAACCCTTCTCGCGCTTCTTCCAACCTTAGAAGATCCGTCAATTGCTAATTATTATGTCTTCCACTAAGGAACGAAACAAATTCCATCCTAATCGAACCAGAATTAGATTTCAACCATGTCTAATTCGATTTCTAGCTTTCTCTTTTCTTCTAATATAGATTGTCAACTTGTGGTTTCTTTCAATTTAGTCCTCCAATTATTTAAAATTTTTAGGTTATTGGAAATTCACGTGTTACAGGCATACTGCTAGGAAAAAGGGAGGATTAGGATTTGAAACCTAAAAAGCCAATGTCAGTTAGCCAATAAACGACATGGGATCTTCCGTCCAAGTTGGCGAAGGGGGGAAGAGAGAAACTTGGATAAGGTGTGTTCAGGTCTGTATTCCTCATGAACCTTTATCTCGGTGAGAATTTGTGTATGCTACAAATTAAGGAGTCAGTCAGCGGTGGGCTTCAAGAAAAAGGGGAAGACAAAGACACATTAATACAATCTGTTAATGGCCAAGGGTGACCAGGGAATAGAAACATATTTTTTTAGTGTTTTATTCTTTAAGTTTAAATTTCTTTATATGGCTATCATGCAAAAACTCACTAAGTTCTATCAAACTTACCAATGGTCTGCTTTATTGCAGGAATAAGCTTTCACTTGGAAATCGCGTGGAGTGCTAAGCTAGACTTCGCCAACTTGAAGGAAAAGGGAGTGATAGTCATAACATTTGTATAAAGGGGCGCTCCTAAAGGTTATGCCTTAGAGCTTTAGTCAAGTCATAAAATTTTCGAGTTTTAAAGTCAAAGTATTAAATGAAGATGTAAAGCAATGATTTAAAAAACAAAAGAGATGTATATGCTAGTATAAACTATATTGTTAATTAGTCGAGAACAAAATTCAAAGGTGTTAGCCAATTATTCAAGATTTGTATCATCCGGAACCTGAAATCGTAGAACAGTTTGGGTATACATGTTACAATATACCTACCTCAATGATCAATCAATCAATTATCAATCAATCAATTATCATATATATACAAGCAATTAAACCTATCTCGAATCATAAAAGTACAAATTGATACATGGGCTAACTAAATCAAGCTCCCACAATAAAAAATTCATAAAAATAAAAGAAAAATGGCTAGGAACTTACTTGCAATTGAAAGGCCGAAAGTGAAATACAAAAGCCAAGCTTTCTCTTTTCTTTCTAATGGTTTCTGTGGCTTAGGGGAAGAAGATGACAACTTCCTACTAAGCTTTGGTTTATATATTTAAGGTATTTAGTGGGATCTACATTTTGACCAAAATATTTATGTATAACAATAATAAACAAGGTTTTGGCAGAGTAGTAAAGTATAAATGTTAAAAATTATAGTGGGGTGGGTTAAAAATTAATAATGTTTACATTTTGTTTTTCTATTTTTCATTTAAAAAGATATAAAATGTTAAAAGCTCTAACAAAAAATTGTTATTTACTTTGTAAAATAGGGGTATTTTCAGCATTACACAATTGAGTTGGTGTGATTGACTCGTGACATACTCAGTCAAATGCTAAATATAGAATGTGTCTGTGTGTATATAGATGTAACAATAGTTTTATCCAAAATAAGTTGTTGGGGTGTTTGAATCAAATAATTTCACATTGCCGGATGGAATATAAAATTCTTCATCAAATTATTATAGTAGGCAGTAATGGTGTATAGAGTTGAGTTTGATTCAGTTAGGTTTTTTTGGATTTTTCGAACTATTTATAATAATTTATTTAGTTTAGTTTTTTTATTTTTCTATAATAATTTTGGGTTTTGAGATTTCACTTTGATAAAATAACTTTAGTTTCAAAAAAAAATCATAAATATTTTTAGAAAAGATTATGTTCAAGTAAATAAAAATATCATTAACTATTATATAGTATTATTAAAAATACTATTTTTTAGTATTTTTAAATTATTTTTACAATTTTAAATATAAATATTTCTTTTTTACGTCATAAAAATTTGTGATAATGATTAAACAAAAAGTGTCTAATACCATACTCTAAATCGATTTTTCTTTTTTTATTTTCTCAACCTTAAACAAATGAGGTTTAATAAACTAAGGGGCCAAAAGGGGAAAAAGAAAAAAATTAAATTAAATTAGGGTAAACTACATGGTCATCATTAGTAAGATTAAGTTTTGGTCACTTAACTTTAAAAAGTTACAAAATGATCACTGAACTATTCGAAAATTTTTATTTAAGTCACTAGACTGTTAAATTCATAAAACAACTTTGAACGTCATGAATCTGTGAACCAAAATTCAAAGAGCTTTCTTCTCCAATCTTCGACACTGACTATCAAGTTGACTTGGATCTAACGTATGTTATTTTACTCGCCGATGGGTACTAATCACCATACTGATCATCAAATTGTCACTTGAAACTCGCTAACCAAACTTAAAAAAGAAAAAAAAACACCTTAACCACCTAATGACTTAAATGAAAACTTTCAAATAATTCAATAACTTAATGAAAATAACTTAATAACCATTTTGTAACTTTTTGAAGTTAAAAAATGACCAAAACATAAACTTACTAATAAATTAGTGATCTTTGGTGTAATTTACCCTGGCTTTTAGGTCCATATTTAATAGCTTCAACTTCAATGGCAAAGCATAATTATTTAACCACATGATTGCAGCTGCCATAATACATCATATGTACATAAGCAAGAACCACTCTGCAGCTTGGATATATGAAATTAATGGAAGATTTACGCTAACCCATGAATGGAGTAGAGTAATTATTTATAACCACATGGTTGCAGATTTGTGTATGATTAACTCGATTCTTCCAAACCAATCTTCAATTACCGACTATATATGAGATCTGCACCAAGCTTGAGCCTGTCATATAAGCCACTGACCTACAAAAATCAAGCAAGGAAAGCCTAAAGCTCTAAGAATACGCGAAATAACACAATATTAAGAATGAAGATATTCATTTAACATTCGGCTGGCGTGCTCATACATTAACTCTCCATTCTAAAAAGCTCTATAACATAAGCGTTATGGTTGATAAAAAAAATGAACTCGGGGAACTGTATAAACTTAAAAACTACTGAAAGATACTCTAGTAGCATAGTGAAAAGCGGTTCTCTTCAGCCCTATTGGTCCAAGCCCTCTGGCTGTGATTTTACTCTATAGCTGCGACCACCTTTTGGTATAACTGGAGTACCATTGGCGGCGCTTACTTCTGGTATATCATCTTCTGTTGCATCATCTTCATCGGATTTGGCTGCGCCTGCAGCAATGCCCACAGGGAGTCTTGTTGGGTGCAATGACTTCTTACATTCATTTTCCTTCTCCTGAACCTCACTGACATCGCATACTAGTTGAAGGATGCCTGGTTTTCTCTTTGGGATGAAAGTCACCGACTTTGGAAGATCACAAGGTGCATCCTCCTGCTCTGACAATGATTCTGTACATTTAGAATTTGGAGCAAGCTTAAGGACGTCCTTCCCAGCTTGAGCATTAGATTCTTCACCAAATTTGCTTGATGAATCAAAACTGTAGCGTGTATACCTAGAAGGATTCTGTAAATAATCTGGAATGGCTCTATCATTTTCAGCAGGTAGAGATACACAGTCTGAATCTTCAGAATTCGTTAGCAAAATGCCTGTTGGATGATCCTCAGATTTTTCAAATTGCTCTTCCCAACCATCTTTGCAAGCAGAGTCAAACCGCACATGCTTTCGTGGCTTGAAACCTGTACCACTGTCTTTCCTTTTTAATATAGACCTCAAATGGCAACCATTATCAGATGCCTTCATATCTGATAATTCCCTAATTTCTGAATTTGACCCATCACAATAATTGAGCTTCTGAGCTTTGTCATCATCTTCTTTCAGCCTGATTCTTGCTGCCATATGATTTGCACAGTGGTCCTTGTTACTAGTGGTATGGTTCAATGCTCTTTGAAGGATATTATGAGAATTCAAAAAGGACCCATGATCAGCAATATCACTCATGTAAAGGCGTTCACCAGCATTTTCTCTGCCAGAAGCCACTTTGTCATATTCATCTTCCTCTTCCTGCGACATTTAGTAAACAAACTTCAACTCAACTGCAAATAGATTGAAGGAGAAAAGGAAGAGGTGGGGAGTGATCTGAAGACAAAAGAAACAAAAACACAGGTACTCTGTACACAAAATATTCATCAAATTGTTTGACAACTATATTAAACAACTAAGAAACAATTTCTCTCCCTACTCAATATGTACAAAAGCTTTTTATTGGTATTTTAAGCTAGAGACCAAAAAAAAAAAATAATCATGCGGGAATCATTGAAGTCAGCCTCAATCACACTGTATTATAGGTAATTCAACACAGTAAATGCATGATACTAAGAAGTTTGAACCATGTTCGAAAACTATTCCAGATGTACCTGATGCCTTCATTCCATCCATATAAAATGGTAAAGGCCAACGGGTTTCTAATCAGCTCAAAATAAAGGGTTCTTTTCTCAATTATTGATTCACATTACATATAATTTCATCCTAATGTTTTTGAGTAACAAACGTTCACATAATCCCATATCCAGGCCGAAACGCTTCTAAGTATCGGTTTAAAAGTTCACTTAGCAGCCCCCCATGATCAAAATTACTTGACCTAAATACCCAGATAATTTTCGTACAAGAAAGAACCAATAACCAAACGGATGTAAACGATTAAAAACAAAATTAATTAAAATTAATTAATAAAGAATTTTATTTAAAAAATAACATATGTATATACACAGAGAGTCTAGAAAACGAAAGAGGTTGTAATATACCTCATTGTCGAGAGTGGAATCCATTCCAAGACAAGATCTGATTTCCCACTCGTCTCCATACTCGTCGATTTTTCTACTATGTGACTGACTCGAACCTCCGTCGTTGCCGTCGTCGTCATCATCATCATCGTTATCGAGATCATCCACCGTTTCTTTGCGCCTCCCACTCCTATACTTCCTTTCCTCCTTCAAGAACTCGTCAAACGACGAGGAACACAACGTATCCTCTCGATCGGCTGCGGATTCTCTCCTCCATTCTTTCCTCTCGACCTCGTCGTCAGAGAGGGACCAGAGAGGCGGCCGCTGCTGCTGGGATGAAGACTGCGATGATTGGAGAGATCCGAAGATTTTTTCTACTCGAAGTTTAAAGCTATCGTCCATGGAATGGTTGTAGTCGGCTTTGGGGACTTTTCGTTGAGGGCTTTCCGTATTTTAATGTTTCGAAGGAACACCGCCTTTGCTGAGAGTTTCTGTTTTTTTTCTTTTTTTTTTTTTTTTTTGGTAAATTTAATTTGTATAATTTAAGGCCGGTAGACAGTAGAGAGGAGGATGAGATTGAACCGTTCGTATGGAATGGAACCCAATCCGAGTTGTTGCTGCTGATTGGGAAATTCCTTCCTAAGCCAAAGATTATAAACTTGTTCGTGTCGGACTTCAAACTGAGTCCGGCCCAACCATTTCTTCCAATGATTTCTTTCCTCTCAATCATGTCAAAGTTTTGGAGAATTGGATTTGGTTCGGTTTGGTTAGATTTATTATATAATTTGATTCGATTTTATTTAAATTAAATATGGTAAAATTCGAATTGTCTAATGGGTATGGATTCTAATCGATTCACTTTGAATAGATTCAATTTTTTTTTGTTTGAAAAGTAGATGTGCAAGATATGGTGGATTTTTTTATCTTGAATAGTGGGTATAAAGCGATTATGATAATTGCGTGCCCCGTCTTGAGTCGCTCCACTATATAAATTATTATTTTATCCTTGTATACATAAACTATTAAAAAGAGTAAAATGCAATAACATAGAAAAATATCATATTTTTTATGTTTAAATATCTATTTTTTGAAGAATTATGTTAGATTGAAAAAATTAAAGATAAGAAGCTAAAATTAAATTGAAGTGGGGTGGGGCGGGGCGGGGATAGATACATCTAACATCTGTTGAGGTGGTGGTGGTTTTCAAGATTATATATTTATAGTGGAGCAGGGTAGGTAGTGGAGTAGAGCGCGCCAATTGTGGAGCGGTAATAGATTTAGCAATATCACCCCTATCCCCGCTCCATTGTCATCCCTAATTCAATTTGGTCTTTAGTTTTTCATGTTATTTTCAAGTTTTAGATTTTCTAACTAACTTTGACAAAATGAACTTTGTTTTATGGTTTTTGCATGTTATTTGGTAAAGTTTTAAAGCCTTGCTTATAAATATTTCTAAAAGAATGATTTTTTAAACAAATAAAGATATGATTAATGACTCTTATATAAAATTTTTGAAACAAATATATATAGAACTTTTAAATTATTTTTACTATTTTTGTTAGTTCCAAAAGCAATATTTGCAAGTAGAAACTAAGCAGTCTAGAAATAGTGCTACGAGCAGTACCAACTGCTTCAAGCACTGGTGAAGAATAAAGCAGGAAAATAATGAACAATCGATGTGTTTATGCAATTTAATTTCTTTATGTCTAGGTGGCTTTGCCCAAATTATACTCCTCATTTTTGTACCTATGATCTAAACAACTATCATTTAAGTTCCCCTCTAAAAACCTAGGGCATTAACCAAGTAACACACTTAATTTTACACTTAACGGGCTTAAAACAAAAGTTCTTAAATGAACAAGAATAAGTGCTCTTAGTTTAGTACATCACATGTACAAGTCTCCTTGATTTAAAAGGAATCGAGACTTACTAACATACTATATCAATTGCAATCGATCTTCTTTTAAAACCAGCAAGATAATAAGTATAAAGACTATCTTCGATCAACTAAGGTGATCGTGTGTCAGAGTCTTAAAAATTTGTAAAAAGAATGATCGAGCTTAGAAACTAACTATGACAACGATTGAGGCAAGCGCACCTATCGAACAGTAGTATAGTTTAGTAGCAAGACCGGATTGTCGAACCCAAAGGAACTAAAAGTACTAATACTAACTTTCTTTTTATTATCTAGCCTAAAATAAAAGTGAATTATTTATTTAATCTAAAATTAACTAACTATTAAGCTTAAGATGCTAAGACAAAGAGAATGAATTGGGAAAAATACTTGTGGGAAGAACCAATTGATTAAGACAATACCCGAGGAAGAATCCACCTAGACTTCACTTGTTATTTAACTCTGAACCAGACGATTTATTCACTTGACTTGATCCGTAGGATTCTCTAATTTATATCAATACCTCTCTTGATGCTACTAACGTCTAGCCCTAGGTTGATTAATTGAAATCTCTTTCTAATTAAAACCCCTAGGATTGCATTAACTCGATCTATGGACTCCCATATTAGGTTTGACCCTAATCCCACAGATTTTCGTCATCCTATTTCTAGGGTTGCGATCAACTCCGCTTAATTATGCTAGACCTACTCTTAAACAGGGACTTTTGCTCCACTGCCTAAGCACATCACTACTTGAATCAATATCTTGAAATATCAAAGCAAGAATTAAGAATACATAATTAAGAAAAAATCAAGTATTTATCATATGGTTCAGAAAATAATAACAAGATTCATCTTAGGTTTCATCCCCCTTAGGTATTTGAGGGGTTTAGTTCATAATTATAAAAGAATACATCTCAGAAGAAAATATGAAACAAAACATAAGAAAAACCCTAAAACCCCCTGAAGGAAATTGAAGGGAAGATCCTCCGTCTTGAGTATGATTTCGGCTTCTTGAGATGAATCAACTAGCTTTCTTCGAGTAAATCCCACAATTCTGGCCTCTCTGGCTTGGCTGTTCGACCTAACTGGACGACTCCTGAAGGTTGGCCTCTAGGGTGTTTATATAGGTTTTTGGAATGGCTTTCTTTGCCTCTAAGTACCCTAATCCGAATGAAACTCTTCTTTGTCACAACAGGGACACGCCCATGGCACACGCCCGTGTGAATCGTGGCCAGGCCGTGTTCAGGTCTGTTAATGAGGCACGGTCGTGTGGTTCTGGGCCCAGGCCGTGTCGATTTCTTAAATTGGCTTATTTACTCCGTTTTAGGCCCGTTTCTCGTTCTTTTCATCCTCCGGTGCTTTTCTAAGTATAAAACATGAAATTAAAGGATTAAAAGCACCAAATTCCACAATTCAAGGTTTAAATCATCCAAAAGTATGCTAAATGTGAGATTAAAATATGTATATATTATAGTTTATCATAAGGATAAGTCTTAAATCTCTAGGATAGACTTCCAAGTTTCACTCGATTTGATCCAATCCACCAAACTTGGGAAGTTGATAGCTTCAATTCAAATCTAAACCTATCTCCAAGATCTATTGCTATGTGTAGTTTAGATATTAAAGATAGATTGACAATCGTCCAAAGTAACAACTAGAATCAAAACCCAATGATTTTTGTTGCCAAAATTTGTCAACTTAAACATGACAAGCTTTTTGAGTGAGCAATGCCACAACCAGTTGGCATTATTCCAGACACTATTAAAAAACTATCTCAACAATCTCCTCCTTTGACAATTTTTTTAACAAAATCATAATAAGAGAACAATTTACATGTCAGATACAAATGTTCCTCCAAGTAACTCCCCATTAATCCATCTTGCTCAACTAATAACATAATCAAGAAAATCAATCATTAATGCAAAATAAATAAGGATCACATTAATAATCAAACTACTAGAAACTATATTATAGTAGTCAAATAGAAAAAAAAAAGGTTCACAACATTATAGCCAAAGTAATAACTGTTTTGATGTCTAAAGAATTACAAACCCAAAAATATGTAAAAACATAAACTAAAAAATAATTAAAAAATGACTTCAAAAACAACAACATTAGTGCAGCAATGCCAACTCCAAGTGGCACTACTCCCCATTTTTGTTCAAGAATTTTACCAAGGTCCTACTTGAGTAGTTTGGCTTGGAGACCATTTCTCTATGCTTTGACTCGACAAACATTGGCCTGAAGTTGTTGAATAACCTTTTCCTAAGAGGTAATATCAACATCAATGTGTTAAAGGATCTTCTGTTTAAAGGTTGAGTGTGGCACCCCACACCCGACCTATTTGTTGGATCCGAGTGTGTGGCGACACATTATGTTACTAGAGTAACTTAGACTTGCTCGGTTCAATGAATATCTTAGTGTCATTTAAAATATTCAAGGGTTGTACGAGGTCAAAATAGAGTTGGGATTCCAATCCAAACTCTAAGTACAAAAATTCAACAATGAGTCTCAAGACAGGCCTCCCTTGTTTTGGTATCTTTACTTCAATGTAGATATGCCTCAAGATTAGACCATTCATGTCTCGAAACATGTCTCGAAACATGTCTCGAAACGTTTTTCCCCTATTTTCTTTATTTAGCTTCGATGTTTAGATGTTTCGAGATAAGGAGTTCTTGTCTAGAGACCTAGAATAAGGAAAATCTATTTTATCTTCGATATGCCTTTATCTCGAGACACAACTCACTCTGTCTCATGACTTAAGCTTTGTTGTCTTGAGACTTGCTTGGTCAGTTTCGAGGTTATAAGTAATGAGGTGCACCAAATGTTGGATTTGGTGCCCTAAGTGTAGTATTTTCATCTATGAGGTGCACCAAATGTTGGATTTGGTGCCCTAAGTGTAGTATTTTCATCTATGTACACTTTTAATTTTTTTGAATATATTGGTTGATAAAACAAACTCATTAACTACATTAATATAAATTGTATAATTGTCCCCTTGTGGTTTTTGCATGCAAAGCAAAATAAAAGCAAATGTTGCTCACTAGTTGTCTAATGTTTAAACTAATACTAAGCGGTATTACGTCGTTGGATCATAATACGGAAAGACGGCTTATATTAGTAAACAAACCTAAACATGTCATTAGTCTAATTGAAAATGAGCAAATCGATTGAAAGACTAATATGTCGTCTATCAAGTCCAATTGGGGAAATGTTTTGTCTTGGGCATCAAAGCAGATGACTCCCAGAAGATATAGACATAGATATAATTGAATAAAATGGCAGTATATCGAACATGACCCAAGAAGAATAAATCCTGAATTCTTTTATGGATATATTCACTTTTGGTGTTCATAGTGTGGCATACCTAAATCCTAAGTGGATGAAAGACTATGTATGCATGACTCGTATACTTTTATATAAGTAAAAGCCTGAGTTCAAATGCATAAGGAACCAAAAGTTGGGGTATTGGGTGTAACAACCCAAAATTTAGGGTTATCAAAAAGTGTATTATCGGGTCTCCATTTTCATAAACTGGATTCATAATTATTTATTAAAAATATTCACGAAGTTAATTGCGTGGTTAATTAGGTTCTGGCTAGTTTAATTAGCTTGAATTAAGAGTAATTATGTATAAGGACTAGATTGAATATAGGGTAAAAGTTGACTTATAGAATGGAGAAAAGTCAAGGGACTAAATAAACAATTAAACCATAAATTGGCATGTGTGTGGTAAAAATAATTTCTCTGTGTATAAATAATATACATATATTTAAATATAAATTAAACTTACTTATAATTTAAGTAAATATTATAATATTATTATAATATTATTATATTATATTATTATAATTAAAATGAAACATGAAATAAATAAATAAATAAACAAAAGAAAAAGAATAACAAGAACAGAGAAAGGCACGAAAAAGAAAGAAAGAAAAAGAAAAAGGGAAATTAGGGATTTCAAGGTTCAAACTCAAATTGGTAAGTCAATTTAGCCTATTTTCTTGTAATTTTGATGTTTTTAGAGTTCTAGAACAAAATACTACTTGATTTATGTTGAAATATTAGAAAATATTGGATTTTTATATTAGGGGTTAAATTGATAGAATTTCAAGTTAGAATTGAGAAAGGGATTTAATTGTAAAACAAATTATAAGTTTTGAAATAATAGGGACTAAATTGACAATTTTTGAAATTTAGGGATTTATGGTGAAATTAGAGAGTTAAATTTAGTTTTAAGTGGTAGTTGAATGAAAATAAAGAATAAAATTGTGAAGAAAATAAGGTTAGATTTGATTAAGGATTAAATTGGAATTTAGGCAAAAGTTGTGTATAAATTGAATATTCAATGTGAAATTGTGTGTATTGATGATTTTAAATTGTTTTAATTTACGTAGCTAATGTTGAGCCGGAGACCTCAGTTAAGAAAGGAAAAGACAAGATGAACGAAAAGTCGCTCGAGAATTACAGTTTGTATTTTTATAATCCGAATTTAGTAATTTTTATTTGTTGTATTTTAAATTAATGTGTATGGTAAGTAATTTGTGATATTGAATTGAAATTATATGAATTTGTGATTGATGAATATATTAATTGTTGTTGAAATGTGAAAATATTGAATTGAGATTTATGTGAATTTTGTGATAATTGAATATTGAATATTGATTGTTGTTGAAAAGTGAATTGAAAACCCTATTAATTGTATCAGGCTGAGTCGGATATAGTTGGCATGCCATAGGATTGGAAGTGTTCAGGGATTACTTTGACTTCGGGTCGATGAGACACTGGGTGTCAAACTATTACTTTGAATAAATTCGATGAGATACTGGGTACCAATTTACTTCGGCAAGGCCGATGAGACACTGGGTGTCAACTTATTACATCGAATTATCCGATGAGCCACTGGGTGTCATACTAGTGTGTTTTGGTTGCATCCGTGTATCTGCCAAAGTCCGAGTTTTGTTAATAGGGGTGAATAAATAAATTGGCAATAAAATTGATATTGAATGTGAATTTGAAATTGGACATTGAATTGAATTGTATAAATGAAATGCATGAACCAAGGGTTCATGAAAAGAGTATTGTTATTGCCAAATGATATTTAAATTCAAAGTGAGAAAAGCTATTTAAAATAGCTATTGATGAGAATTTAATGTGTGATAAATGATTTATATGTGAATTGATTAATTAAACGGAAGTGGAAATTGTATGAATTAAATGTGCATGTTTAATTATTTTGTTTTAAAGTATTCGGATTATAAAAATACCACTGAGTTTATACTCAGTGTGTGGTTGTTTTCTGTGCATAGGTTAAGTTAAAATCAGATCGTTGAAACAACATCCAAAGTTGATCCCGAACTCAAAGTGGTAAAGTATATTTCTTTTGGTAATGACATGTACCTAGGTTGTCATATGTATGTCATTTTGAGAAATGGTTGCAAGTGATGATATAATATGATTTTAGTTGATTATATGTATAAGTTTATGAATTATGTTGAGATTATAAAATGACATGTTTTGGTTGAAGTAGGAATGAATTTAACAAATGCAAAATTTTAGGTTAAAATTTGGTATAAAGTTTGAATTGGTTTAAATGAAGTTAAATGAATTAAATTAGTAAGTATTTGTAAAATATCTATGTTGGTACATTGGTTAAGTCATTAGGTTGACATGTTTTAGATGTGTTGAATGTGTTTTGAATTAATTGAACAATTGGATTTTAAGTTGTTTGTTGTTCAAGATTTGCAGGGTTAGTAAACTTGATAAATAAGGCTCATTTTGAGTCCACATGGCCTGGCACACGGGCGTGTGACCAAATCGTGTGAGACACACCACTTACACATGGGCGTGTGAATAGGCCGTGTATTCCCTGCATCTTTAAAATTTAAAACAGAATGCCCAGGAAATTGCACACGTGTAGAGACACAAGCGTGTGTCTCAACCGTGTGAGGCACACGGCCTAGCACACGGGCGTGTGGCTGGCCGTGTGCCCTAAGCCAAAGTGTTACATGGGGTCGGACACGGTCTGAAGCACGGGCGTGTCCCTAGACCGCACGGGTGTGTGAACCCTGTACTTAGGAAAAATTTTGAAATTTCACGAAAAATTTTATGAACTTCGGATTAAGTCCCGATTTGTTTCTAAAATGTGATTTGGGCATCGAGGGCTCAATAAAGGGACATTATGATTAAATTATGATGTATATATATTATATTATTATATGATTGTTCGTATTTATTTTGAAATGTCTGGTAATGCTCTATAACCCTGTTCCGGCGACAGATAAGGGTTAAGGGGTGTTATATTGGGTATGTGACTTCTACATTATGTAGTGTCATTCATAACAATGGAATTCATAGCTCGAGACATGGGTAAATGATATCCTCTCATTGGCATCATATGGTTAATGAAAAGTAAACGTGGTCACAAGTCGTTCGTCTTTATAATGAATGACTTGATTACTATTTGATATTAATTTACTTTTGATGACGGAAGATGTAATGGTTACCATGAGATAAAATAAGATCATATTGAGATAATGGATATTATCCAAAGAGATTAAGGATATCTTATAAGGATAACACATTTATGATGATGTTATTGGACGAGCACTAATCAAGTTGTTTTCGTAATGGTATGTCGTTGGGGAGAGCTCAGTCATGAAATGATAGTGGGATGACTTCGTGACTAAATGAGTTTATAACTAATAGGCGAAAAGCTGGAACTTAATTATAAATCATTTAAGCCTCAATCGCATATATCCAGTCGATCCCTCCGCAAGCTCGTTGAAACCAGAAATGAATAGAAATAGTGAAAATGGAGAAACGAGAAACATTTGGAAATGATTATGGTTTTCTCTAAAATGAAAATAAAAACAGAGAAATGGAATCATTTGGAAATGAATATGGTTTTCTCCAAAAAGAAAAAGAAAAATGAAAATGACTTGGAAATGAATTTATGTTTTTCTGAATGAAATGAAGTTTGAAAATGGAAATAATTCATTTGGTCATAGTGAACTGTTGAATGTCGAAATATTAAATATATATTTTCATAGACTTTTTTTATGGCAAAGTCGTCATGATTTTAATGAAATTAGAATTGGGTTGAGAATATTATTTAATTAGAAATATATTGAGAAATTTATTTTAGGAAATAGAAAATCAAATATCGAGTTGGATCAAATTATAAAGTATTGGGTTAAAAGCCCAGGAAGTACTTGTAACTAGACCCAATATGAAAGAGGCCCAAAAGCCTCTCATGATAAAGAATGGGACGACAAACTCTAGTATTATTAACTAGGGTTGTCACCCCCTATACTTCTAGATAGATTAGGAGTTCATTTTTCTAGTTGAAATAAATTTCTACAATTTAACAAGGGTTTTACCTCCTCTCCCTATAAATAGATAGCATCAGTAGGGCTATTAAATCTACTAAATCTATTATTACTCTGCCTAAAAATAAACAGAATTTATTCTCAACTATTACATCTATTTTTCAAATTAACAATTTTGTTGATTTCGATTTGAGAAGATATTTTTCATTTGAATCATTCGAGCCCACACTCGAAGCAGTTCGTGGTACGAGAATGGAGGAGAAGATCATTTGGTTGAAAGTTGAGAACGACATGGATCCGTTTATTTGAAAACACATATGTGAATTCAGTTCAGGACTTATTGCTATAAATATCATAAATCAGCTCGATTGTCAAAATTTTAGTTTTCTGCTGTGCAAGAAAATCATTTTTGAACCGAATTTTTATCCAATAGCAAACAGTCAATTTTGGTCATAAAGTCTCGAGACATGTTCTTAATGTCTCGAGACACTAACATAGAAAAGTCCAAAACAAACATTTTAATGCATGCAATTTGCATCTAATTTCATACCTAACTTATGTCAACTTATTACCAAATACATATACATCAATTTAACATACTTAAAGATGATCGCACACTTCCCAAACATGACATTCAGTGCATCATAACCTAACAAAGTTAATTACATGAACTAACACTTATAAGCATGCATATTAATCTACTAATCAAGCATTGAAATTTATCAATTAAGACATTATAGGTCCATACTACCAAAACATACCAAAAGAATCCAAATAAGCATTAGATCACAAAACCCAGCCTAGGTACATGTCATGAAAAATATATATATATAAAAACATTAAGACACAAACTTGATCCGAGTTGAGCTCCTAAGTCTTGGATGCTTTACGACTTCAATCAATTAGGAATTTGTCCAAGACCTACGCGTAGAAACAAACACAACTATACGTTGAGTTTGAATACTCTTTGGTGCTAACATAATTTGAAATCAAATTAAGTAGCATAATTGGAAATCATTACATCACATATTAAATAATTTCATATTAGCATCAGAAATCATGTAAGGTTCCATATTATCCATTTATTAAATCACCCTCAGGGTATTTGTTTTACATAATCAGTTACAAAAATGTCAACGCACCCTCAGGGTATTAGCGTCTCATTTCATATAACATAAATCGATCTTTATATCAATACTTTTTAACATGATCGATTAAAAATTATAATTCACATTCGTTTTATTATTATTATGACCGTTATTGATTGACTCAAATTTAAAGACAGGTACATAGACCAATCTACCATACACCAGTATACACACCGAAATGCTAATCGAGCTGCATAAATGCACCAATCCCTCCAACACTAGAATACGCTCATACCCCGAGGGCATTTGAGCTAGTGATACATTCTTGGTTTGGGAATTATTCATTATCAATGATTCATTGATCCACACCGAGAATTGGTTTGAGAAGCCTTCCTTAATGCCAACTCCAACAAGCATAACTTCAACAACGTAAGTCGTAGCATCAAGAACAACTTCAGGAATTGCAATCAAGTGTTTCCTTTCGAGTTACTTATATGACAAATTTAATTCCACAGGCTTCCTTCCATATTTTTCAGTGGCCAGAATAATTTTAGGATTTTACTTATTAAGAATCTGAAAAATAAAAGAAAAGAAAGGAAAACATAGTCTGGGGTAAACACATTTGGCATGTTTGATGATTTTTTGAAATATAAGCCCTCCCGATCAAACTTAATCAAATAACAAATTTTCTTTAGCAATGTGACCGTCTTCTTGGTAATTGTATTCCTTCAACTATTAAGAATCCAATTTCTAGTAGCAATGCCAAACAAATCAACATAAGTGGGTTCCAAGGTGGAAGCTTGAAGCTTGGTTTCCTATGGCCAGGTAAGGTGCACTCTATTGGTGAGTGTGTTGGCTATAGTATGTTGGATTTAACGCCCTAAGTGTAGTATATTCTTTTTGTATACTTGTATTGATTCCCTGAAATCAGAGCTTTAAAATTTATAAAAGAATGATCAACCCGAAAACTAACTCTGACAACGATTAAAGGCAAGTGTACCTATCGAACAGTAGTATAGCTTAGGCAAGACCGGATATCGAACCCCAAGGAATTGAGAGTACTAATATTAACTTCCTTTTTATTATTTAGCCTTAAAAATAGAGTGAAGTTGCTTTAAACTATATTGACGAAGACAAAACTAAGGAGACAAAGACAAAAAGGACGAATAGGAAAATAACTTTGAAAGAAAACTCAGTTGATTACGACGATACCCTTAGGAAGAATCCACCTAGACTTCACTTGTTATCTTCACTTGTTATCTGACCCTAAATTATATGATTTCTTTACTTAGCTTGATCCGTAAGACTCCCTAACCTATATTAAACCCTCTTTCGAGGTGAATAACGTCTAACCCTAAGTTAATTAGTGGAACTCTTATTCGCTTATAATAACCCCCTAGGATAGCAGTAAATCGATCAATGGACTCCCATATTAGGTTTCACCCTAATCCGGTAAAATCTCGTAACCCTATCTCTAGGCGTTCGATCAACTCCGCTTAATTATGTTAGATCTACTCTTAGGCAAGGTCTATTCCTCCTCCACCTAAGCACATTAGATTTGAATTAAGCAATATAATTAAGAACAAACTAAGTATTTATCATAAAACTTAAAAATCAAATAAAAAGATTCATCTAGGTTTCATCCCCTTCAGGTACCTGAGGGGTTTAGTTCATAATGAATAAAAAGAACATCACAAGAGAAAAGATAAAACAAAACATAAGAAAACCCTAAAACCCCCTGAAAGAATTGAAGGAGAATTCCGTCGTCTTGAGTATAATTCCGGCTTCTTGGGATGGATCAACGGGCTATCTTCACGTTACTCCCTAACTCTGACCTTCTCGGCTTGGCTCCTTGGCCTAGCTTTGACGCCAGTTTCAGCTTCTGACGAACTCCCCTTTCAAGTTGCCCCCTTGGGTATTTATATAGACTTTGAGATGCCTTACTTGGCCCCTAAATATCCTAATTTAAGTAGAATTCCTAATAGGGTGTTTGAATAGGCTTTGGAATGTGTTTCTTTGCCTCCAAATATCCTTCCCCAAATGAAATTACTCTTTCCAACGACAGGGACACGACTATGGCACACGACCGTGTGAATCGTGGTCAGGCCGTGCTCGGACTTCTTTAATGAGGCAGGGTCATGTGAATCGAGATCAGGCCGTGTTCTAGTAGATTGACGTGGCACGGCCGTGTGGGCTTAAGTCCAGGCCGTGTCGATTTCATGATATGGCCCATTTACTCCGTTTTGGGCCTGTTTTATGTTCTTTTCATCCTCGGGTGCTTTCCTGGGTATAAGACATGAAAAGAAAGGATTAAAAGCACTTTTTTACATAAATCGAGGGATAAACCATCCAAAAGCATACTAAATGTGAGATTAAAATATGTTACTTTTATGATTTATCAAATACCCCCACACTTAAGCTTTTGCTTGTCCTCAAGCAAAATTCTCAACTCACGATTAAAATAAACTTCCTTGATTCATAATTCCTATCGACAATGTCTTATCATAATTCATAGATAATTTATACGTGGATAATTTAACTCAAAGAGTCCTAAAGATTCAAACAATATAAGTCATATATTTGTAACATGAAAACGTAGGTGTCTCCCCTTATCTAAATAATTACCTTTAATTCAAAACCGACAAGGATTGATATCCTCACAAAAGGTTCACTCAAATCACTCTAAGTGTTTGAGGTTCAGGAAAAGAGAGCACTCATCAGTCGAACCTGAAAAGTTAATCCCATAGGCTTGCATGAAAATCAAATCTCCACCACTGTAAAATGAGATGATACACAAATCAAAAGGTCTTTAACAGGGTTGTAACGGGGCTTAGGTTAAGGGTATGGATAAAGGCTCAATTAGAAGATTAGAATCAAGATTGAATTGATAAGTTACCTACCTAAAAATTTCTGAGATAATAATTACATCAACTGAAAAAATTAATAAACCTAATAATACGAGCTTTTTCTTTTGATAATTAGACTTTAGCTTGTATAAGCTCACTCTTCATAATACTAATACTAAATATACTTTGATTTGATTTTTTTAAATTAAAAACAAACTAAGTAAAGGCAACTTCAAATAAAAATAATTCATAAAAACTTAGGTAACTAATCAAATCATATTTCGATTAAAGGGTAGTAAAAAAGAAGGGTGATAATAAATACAAAGGGTTTTGGGTTAAAATTAGTGGGTGAGTCAATAGAAGGGTTGTTAGGCTCAACGGGGTTCACTAGAGGTTAATTATGAGGGTAGGCTTTTTAGTGGTGTAAGTGGGTTAAAACCTAGGTGCCTTTATCATCTCGGTATATGAAATCATAACTGTGGTCTTGACATGTATAATCAAGGCAAGTTCTAGAATAACAGTTCATAGTTGACACAATCACAATCAATAAAGTGAGCACGAAAAAGAATGTATGCTCTATAAGGCCCAAAATCTCACAAAAATTATGGGTGTTTTTGATATCAACCTTATAAATTTCAAACTTCAAGATAACATTCAAATTCAGGTTAACAACCTAAAATTTTAAATTTTAGAAAATTAGACTTATCATGCTTGATTCCCTAGTATTCTTCAAATTTAATCATCAATGCACAATTAACTATGACTTATTCAAAAACATGTCAATAAAAGTCATAAACCATCAGAAATTCATTCTAATCACAATATGAGAGACTTTACTTTTGAACAAGGCATAATTCAGGGATTTTCAAATAATACTATAGTTAACCCCCCCACACTTAAGATGTACATTGCCCTCAATGTACAAAGATGGATAATAGCAAAATAATCATAAAAATCATAAGAGGGGGAGAGAAGTGAAACTTCCTGAATTTTGGATGAAGTCAATAAAAAGAAACCGGATAGGATTGGAGGTGAACGCGGGGAAGCGTCTCGAACCGTTTGAAATTGAATCCTCGAAGCAACCGGTCTGACTTTATTGTATCCTAAGCTAAATCTAAATACCATAAAGAATAAGAATAAGAAAATAAAATAAAATAAAATAAAGTAAAAAAATATATAATAATAATGAAATGAAAATAAAATTAAAATAAAAACAAAATTATATAATGGAAAATGGAAAATGAAATACAACTAGAAAAAGGGAGAATGAGTTTTAAATAGAGATGTAGCCCGTGTTTTGGAATTTTGAATTTTGGGCGTGTTCAGGATGTTCGGGCACGACCGTGGGTGAAGTGGCACGCCCGTGTCCTTCTTCACACGGTCATTTAATATGGGCGTGCTCCTCCCGTGTTCGATACGTCAGAATATTGGCACGATTGGAAGGCACGACCGTGTTCAGCCCGTGCTTAATAAGTCAGTAACCTCGCACGGGCCGTCGGCACGGGCGTGGACTTTTATCGCCACCCGTGTTGGGAAAAGAAATTTTTCTATGCTGTGCACGGCTATTGGTACACCCATGGTTCATCCCATGGCTTCCACACGGCCACGGGCACGCCCGTGTGTAGGGCCGTGTGGCATAGAAATCTGCTCTTTGGTTAGTTTATGGTTAGGTGCTAAAAGGAAAAATAAAATAAAAAATAAATAAAAAAATAAAAAAACGTAAAAATGGGGTTAGTGCTCGGGTTGCCTCCCGAGAAGCGCTCATTTATAGTCTTAAGCTAGACTTTACCTCTTATTCGTATGGTCATGGTGGTTTGAGGAGGTGAAAATCCTTTCTCATGCGATCACTTCGGTTATGGGTATATAGTTTAAGTCGAGTAATGTTTACCTCAAAAGTGTCGAATTTAGGATTGCTTACCTCGACTGTGCTGTATAGGAAGACATTAAGTACCTCAAAAGTGATTTCTTCGTTTATCTTGAGGTCTGAATTGGTGATTCGAGGGTCTTCCTTATTCAACAATACCTGATCCTCTATTTTGATGTGATTTGTTGTTCCTATCAGCTTGTCTGGGGTCTCTTTCAGTTTCACTTCGTGCAGCTCCTGTTCTGCTCTGATTTGTGTTTCCTTCTCTTTTAGTTTGTCAACCCTAAAGCTTTGTTCCTTATGTGTTTCTTCTTTGTTGGCACGAGGTCTAAGATCTAGCTCAGCTAAGTGAATTCGTGATGCTTTCTGTAAAGAAGGTTGAACCACATGATTATCAATAGAATTAACGTTCGTACCTTTATTACTCGATCTCCTAGCTGAGTCAATAGCTTGAAGAGTGATTGTTTCGTCGTCTACACGAAGTGTGAGTTCACCGAATTCTTTCTTTGTGTGGTCTTTTTTTATTGTATCGGGATATGGCAGACGAGCTTGGTACTCTGTATTTACTGGGTTTGGTAAATCTTGGCTTACCTCAATCTTACCTTCACTTACCACAGTTTCTTGCCTTGGGTCAGATTCCACTAACAATTCACTGTTATGAGCTTGTACGGCTTGAGGCCCATGATTCAGCTTAGGTTTCTAGTCTTGTGGTGTTTCCTGTGGTGAAAGTTGAACACTTTGATTATCAACTGAATTTACTTTCTCACCTTCATCACTTGATGTCCTGGCCGAGTCAAAAGCTTGTAGACTGATTGATTCGTCACCTACACGAAGAATGAGTTATCCTGTACCAACATCAATTTTAGTCCTAGCAGTTGCTAGAAAGGGTTTTCCTAAAATTAAAGGAATCGAATTGTCCTCATTCATGTCTAAGACAACAAAATCTACTGGGAATACGAATTTATCAATTTTGATTAGAACATTTTCTATTATACCCCTAGGAATTTTGATAGTTTTATCAGTTAATTGAACGCTCATCCTAGTTTGTTTGGGTTTCCCTAGACCTAGTTGTTTAAACAGTTTATAAGGCATAACATTTATGCTTGCCCCTAAATCGGCTAACGCATTTTCTATAGATAAACTACCAATTATGCATGGAATTGTAAAACTCCCTGAATCTTTTAATTTCTGTGGTAGTCTATTGTGTAGAATTGCCAAGCACTTTGCGTCGAGTTCCACATGTGATTCCTCGTCTATCCTTTGCTTTTTTGTTAACAGCTCCCCTAAAAATTTTCTAGAGTCTGGCATCTGCGAAAGAGCTTCAATAAGAGGTAAGTTGATATGTAATTTCTTTAAAAGTTTAAGAAACTTACCGAACTGTTCCTCTGTATCGTCTCTCTTTAATGCTTCAGGGTAAGGAATACGAGGTTGGTATTATTTTATAACCGGTTTTGGCTTTTCTTGTATCACTTCAACTTTACCTTCTTCTACCTTGTTTTCTTATTTTGAGATGGGCTCGTCTAACCTTTTACTATCATGAGCTGTGATGGCTTGGATTTGCTCCTTTGGGTTAATCTCCGTGTTACTTGGTAGACATCCTTGCGATTGTTTGGACATTAACTTTGCAAGTTGTTCAACTGCCTTAGTGGCTTCCCTTACTAACTTAGTAACTTCCTCTAATCGGTTCTTGTTCTCTTCAACTGGTGTTTGTTGACATTTAAATGATTTCTCAGTGTCTTGGAGAGGGGTATCTGTGGTTGCCATGAATTTTGTCAGCATCTCTTCAATGTTCGACTCCTCTTCTTATTGGTGAGGTGGTTGTTGAAAATCTGGATAAAGTTTCTGTCTTTGGCTACTTTGATCATTCCACGAGAAATTGGGATGGTACATCCAACCTCCATTATAAGTATTATTATAAAAATTATTTTAAGGTCTAGAGTAGTTACCCATATAGTGGACTTGTTCGTTCTCCATGCCATATCCGTAGGGTGGGTACTCAGGATTTGCCACGCCTCCTGGATTCGATCATATTGCATTACTGGGTGTACCTGCGAGAGATTATACAAACCATCGATCTTTTTATTCATCATCTCTAGCTGGGTAGATAACCTGGTGAACACGTCGAGGTCAAAGGCACTGGCTGCTTTAGTAGGAGTTGTCCTCATGACTTGCCACTGATAATTATTCAGTGCCATCTTCTCTATAGACTAAAATTATCTGCCAAAAGCAAAATAGAGGAAAAATTAGGAAAGTAAAAATAAAAAAAATAATAATGAAAATAAATTGCAATAAAAAATGGCTAAAGTAATAAAATAGAGTTTTCTTAATATTTTAATTCCCCGGCAACGGCGCCAAAAACTTGATTCGCTGAAATCAGAGCTTTAAAATTTATAAAAGAATGATCAAACCTGGAAACTAACTCTGACAACCATTAAAGGCAAGTGTACCTATCGAACAGTAGTATAGCTTAGGCAAGACCGGATATCGAACCCAAAAGAACTGAGAGTACTAATACTAACTTCCTTTTTATTATTTAGCCTTAAAAATAGAGTGAAGTTGCTTTAAACTATATTGACAAAGGCCAAACTAAGGACACAAAGACAAAAAGGACGAATAGGAAAATAACTTTGAAGGAAAACTCAGTTGATTATGACGATACCCTTAGGAAGAATCCACCTAGACTTCACTTGTTATCTGGCACTAAATTATATGATTTCTTTACTTAGCTTGATCCGTAAGACTCCCTAACCTATATTAAACCCTCTCTCGAGGCGAATAACGTCTAACCCTAAGTTAATTAGTGGAACTCTCGTTCGCTTATAATAACCCTCTAGGATAGCAGTAAATCGATCAATGGACTCCCATATTAGGTTTCACCCTAATCCGGCAAAATCTCGTAACCCTATCTCTAGTCGTTCGATCAACTCCGCTTAATTATGTTAGATCTACTCTTAGGCAGGGTCTATTCCTCCTCCACCTGGCTTTGACGCCGGTTTCGGCTTCTACTGAACTCCCCTTTTAAGTTGCCCCCTTGGGTGTTTATATAGACTTTGAGATGCCTTACTTGGCCCCTAAGTATCCTAATTTAAGTAGAATTCCTAATAGGGTGTTTGAATAGGCTTTGGAATGTGTTTCTTTGCCTCCAAGTATCCTTTCCCGAATGAAATTACTCTTTCCAGCGACAAGGACACGGCTATGGCACACGCCCTTGTGAATCGTGGTCAGGCTATGCTCAGACTTCTTTAATGAGGCACAGCCATGTGAATCAAGATCAGGCCGTGTTCTAGTAGATTGACGTGGCCCGGCTGTGTGGGCTTAAGTCTAGGCCGTGTCAATTTCGTGATATGGCCCATTTACTCTGTTTTGGGCCTGTTTTATATTCTTTTCATCCTCGGGGGCTTTCCTGGGTATAAGACATGAAAAGAAATGATTAAAAGCACCTTTTTACATAAATTGAGGGATAAACCATCCAAAAGCATACTAAATGTGAGATTAAAATATGTTACTTTTACGATTTATCATGTATTTTTCGAACAAATTGGTTTAATGATAACATCCATTAATTACATTAATAGCCTTCATATATTGTCCTTAATGTTTTTGCACGCAAAGCAAAATGGAAGTAAATATTGGTTCACTGGTTATCTAATGTTTAACTAATACTAAGCGGTATTACGTGGTCGGATCGTAATACAAAAAGACAACTTGTATTAGTAGATTAATCTAAACATGTTCTTAGTCTAATCAGAAATAAACAAATCGATTGAAAGACTAATATGTCGACTATAAAGTCCAATTGAGGAGATCGTTTGTCTTGAGCATTGGAGTGGATGACTCCTAGAAGATAGAGACATATATGTGACTGACTGGATTGGAAGTACATCAACAGGACCCAAGTAGAATAGACCCTAGATCACTTTATGGATTTATTCACTTGTGACGTTCATAGTGTGGCATACCTTAATCTTGAATGGATGATGGACTATGTATGCATGACTCGTATACTTTGATGTAAGTAAAAGCCTGAGTTCAAATAAAAAAGGAACCGAAAGTTGGTGCGTTAGATATACGACTTCTGCAATATGTAACAACAATCACTATTGGAATTCAAAGCCCAACTAATGGGTAAATGGTATCTTCTTATCGGCATTAAATGATAGATGAAAAGAAAATGTGGCCACAGATTGTTTGTCTTTCTGATAAATGACTTAATTACTAATTAATAGTAATTGATTGTTCATGAAGGAAGATATAATGGTTACCACGAAATAAAATATGATCATATTGGGAGATCAAATTTATTCCAAAGAGATTAAAGATGTCCTATGAGGGTAACACACTTATGACAAGGTCATTGGACAAGCATTTATTAAGTAGCTTTTGTAATTGTGTGTAATTAGGGAGAGCTCAGTCATGATACTAAAGTTGAATGACTTCGTGACTAAATAAGTTTATAATTAATAGGCCAAAAGTTGGACCTTAATTATAAATTATTTGAGCCCTAATTATACATCTCCAATCAGTCCCTCCGCTAGCTTATTAAAACTAGAAATGAATTGCATGTAAAACCAAATGAATGGAAATGATGAAGTTGGAGAAATGAGTCTCATTCATAAAGAATGTGTTTTCACACTGAGCATAAAATTGACTTGAGAATCAATTTAAGGTTTCGAATTATTATTTAATTAATTGAAGTTCAAAAATAAAATTAAATTAATTAGTCATTATGAATCCATTGAATATGGAAATTAAATATATTTCGTCATATATTCTTTTACAGTAAAATCGTTATGACATTAATAAAATTAGAATTAAGTTAAGAAAATTATTTAATTAGAAAATTAGTTTAATTAATTTAATTAATTGAAATAAATAAATAAATAATATCTATTTTATAAAACAAGTATCGAGTTGGATTAAATTATAATGTTTCAGAGTTAAAAGTCTAGGAAGTACATATAATTGGACTCAATACGTGAGAGGCCCACTTCCCCTCATTTTACATGTGAAGGGTGGTGACCCTAGTGTTTTTTATCTAGGGTGTGTCACCCCCCTCTTCTATAGGCATGTTTTTAACATTTTTGGGGCCTTAGGCGAAACAATAAATTGGAACCCCTTTTAAAAAAATTATAAAATGTAATATGATACAATAAAAATATATACTAGTAATAAAAAAAATTGGGGTCCCTTTTCTTTTTTTTTCTTGCCTACAATGAAGCGTCGACCAAAAATTTAAAAAACTGAAGATTTTTTTCCACGTTAAAAGCTGAATATATTATTTTTGGGCCTCTTCCAACCCTGGACCCTAGGCGGCCCTACTCCTAAACTAACCCCAGGGTCGGGCCTGTTCTTCTAGTTAGATTAGAAGATTATTTATGTTATACTTATTCAACCATGATTTCCCTATTTCTCCCTATAAATAGATTGCACTAGTAAAGCCATTAAAAACATAAGTTTCATATATTTTTATTTTGCCAAAAAGTAGAAGAAATTTATTTTCTTAGAATAAATTTTATTTTCTGAGAATAATAATTTCTACTAATTTTTATTGATAGAACTGCTTTCCTACTAAAAGTAATAAATTATTTTTGGTTGTGTTTGGTTTTTGTTGTTCAAGCCACGTTCGATACAATTTGAGCTATGAGGATAGCGAAGAAGATTGTTCGGTTGAAAGTCGAGAACATTTCAAATCTGTCTCACACAAAACACAAGTACTTTTCGGTAGAATGCTTATTGCTATAAATATCACAAACCAGATTTATTTTGAAAATTTTTTAAACTTCCGATATAATAGTAAATCGTTTTCATAATCAAAATTTTTCAATAATTGGTATCAGAGTCAAATTGTACTATGTTTATAGTATAAACTGATACCAAAATTTTTCTCTTCTTCATGTTTGACTAATTTTGATAAGATGTGGTATTCTTGTAATTATCTGCATGTTTTGGGTTATGCATGTAAATGAATATATTTTAATTTATTCTATATATGATAAAGAAATTTTGCCAAATTTTTTATTCCTAGAAATTAGGCTGGGTGTAATTTTAGGTTTTATTAAATTTTGAGATATGAAATTAGATCGTAGATTATTATCTCCATGTATGTTTTATTTTAATTTTTTAGAATAATTTATGTGAGCTGGAAACAAATTTAGGATTTTTGTAACCAATTTTTTAGCAAACCCCGAATATCAAAGTGCATCCAAAACAGATTGAAATGATGTAAACCCGACCCAACCAACCAATAGAAGATCGACAATGAGCCAATTGACGAAAGTTGACAACAGTTGGAGGGGGGCCAACCGACGACAGGGGTCGTCTATAACACTTCTCCCCCGACCCGATCGTCGAGTTTAAACTACAAAATACTACATTCGTTGCTGGAGCAACTACAATAAATTAGGTAGCATTTTATCATTTGCACAAGCAATTAAGTATCAATCACATTCAAATTATGTTATACAATCATTTCCAGGTTTATACAAGCTTATGAAAGCTCTTTTGTTAACCCGAGCATGAAATACGACCAAATTATAAAATTTTGAAAATTCAAGACCTACATCATGACTTCATCATTTCCACATTGTGACGTTGCTAACACAATAAGTCATGTCGCGACTTCATTCAACTTGAAGTCGCGACGTCACTTATTGTCAGCAGACGTTGCGACGAGGGATGTTGGTCATTGAGACGAGTCCTTGTTTTTGGCAAAATGCACATTTTGATATCAATTCAAATACTTTCAAATCAATCTTCAAGTTCTATCATACAATCATTCACAAGTATAAAGCCATTTCACCATGCCAAACTAACTCAATTTAAGTATGAACTCAATTCACCAAATCATTTACTACTATTCAATTCAACCATTCATCACTTAAGCCTATTTAATCTATATATCCACCTAACTATGTCAACCATACTCAATTTAACCTAACTTTTGCATACTTGTACATTTCCATTATCGAAAAACCTATACGACCTTGCAATAGACCAAAAAGGCATACACCAAAAGCATATCTCAAGCAAAACCATCAAACATGTTATATATAACTATGCATTACTAAATCACATGCCATGTTTAACATTCAAATTCATCATTTACCATAATTATCACAAAATTTTCAACTCAACAAGACTCATACACGCTAGGGTATACACCAAGACATTTATATGTATACCACAACCCTAGACTCAAAATTATCACATAACTACCAATTCGATGATAATGTGAGATTCAAGATGATCCAGCTTGAAAAATTTTGCAAGGTGACGATCTAAAAGGGAAGGAAAACAATAATGGTAAGCATGTACGATGCTTAGTAAGTTCATAAGTATTGTACAATACTTACATTGTAAAGCCCCAAAATTCTTATTTCGGCTTTTGTTAAAATGTGACATAAGTGTGTATCTGTTTCAGTGGTTAAGTGTTCTGGGTGTGTGTGTGAGGTCTCAAGTTCAAGCCTTACCTTTGACATATTTTTATATTTTTCTGATCTAAGCCTTGTGTTTGGGGAGTGGGCTGATATTTAATTATTGGTAGAATTATATCATAATGGACTTGCTGGTCTGGTGGTTAAGTTGAGTGTTAGATTGCTGAAGGTCTTGCGTTTGAGTCCCTTCACGAGCGTGGGTATGGATTTTGCTCGGTTATTAAATAAAATTTCGATTGAACTAAAATTCTGAATAGGAGTGGTGGGAGAGAATTAAGGGATTGTGGGAATATCTTTTGATTTCATTTTATTTTCTTTTTGCTAAAAATTCCTCTTTTATCTCTCTGCTGAAAATCCCCAAATCTCTCTAACGTTTTTTTTTTTTTGCTCATCTCCTTCATAGTTTTCACATTCAATTTTCGTTTTCTATCTCTGTTGCTGTCGTTTTTCTAACCAATTGTTGCTTTTACGTTTAGATTCTCTGATCAGGTTGGTAAGTTAAAACTTACGTTGTTTTCGAGTTTGCTCAATGTTAGAATAATCGTTTTTGGTGAGTAACCAATGAATTTTATGAATGGTTGTGTAGGTGAAGGTAGGGAATCGGTGGTTTTCACCCCAACTATTTAACTTTTGCATAGTTCTTTTACAGTGGTAAGTATGGAAGGTTGCTCGGCTTAGTTTTTAATATTGTTAAATCGATTACTACTAGGATTTTCAGGATTTTGTTTTTAGGTGCTGGCGGTCTCGGAAGTGTTTTTACATCGAAATAGTACCATGTGTGTATCCGAAACGCAGAAAATAGGTTTTGACGAAAGCTAAAAAACCCCTCTGTCGATGCCACGCGGCCATGTGATAGGTCGTGTATGACGACACGGCTGTGTAATAAATTAAGGCCAGGCCATGCGCAAGACACAGCCGTATGATGGCTAGAGTGTGGCCGTGTGGGCTACACGGTCTAGACCGAATTGGTAGTATAGGCCCACATAGACGTGTGGTAACTGGGCCAGGCCATGTGATCCATACGGGCTAGTCCAGTCTGGGTGTGTGGGCCATACGAGTGACCCACACTTGTGTGTGGGCCCATTTATCTGAAATTTCCCTTAGGGTTGTATAGGTCATCCCAAACGACTGTGGGCATACTGTAGGGCCAGTAAGGGTTAACAAAACCCTAAACTATATGATCTGATTGACTGATGTTCTATACTGAGCATGTTAACATTGAGTATGTCTGATTACTGATCCGTACGACTGTCTGTTATTTGTTACTAAAAGCATGATTATCTATTAATTCTGTACGTATGATTTGTTACTGTTATTGGGGTGGGATGATATATATATTAGAGGAAGTGTTCTCAAAGGCAAATTATGCCTATTATTTGGCAGCTCAGCTGCAATATATCTGATATGTACCGCATTCGGTACAGCATGGTGTGTAGGGTTGGGTTGGGGTTTTAAACCCCACATGGTGTGTAGGGATGGTCGGAGATAGTGTGTAGAGGCTGGGGGTAGGATCCTGATTTCTGTTTCTGACTACATATCAATCTGTATGTGAGATGGGCTAAGGCCCAAATCTGCATCTGAATCTATAGCGGGCTTACGCCCAAGACTGTATGTGACTGATATATGTTATTTTGTATGTGTGCATTTTTAATTTTGCTGGGTTACACACTGAGTTTGCGTAAACTCACCCCTTTTCTGTAGGCGGATCGGAGCTGCGGAGTCCCTCGAAAACCACATGTTCGAACTGGTTTAAGTTTTAACTAATTTATATGTTCCGGATGATTCTGGGTTTATTTTATGTAATTTGGACTTTATGGACTGTTTTACTTTATATTGGGTTAGACTACGATTTTATGATTTAATAACTGCAAAACATGTATTAAACTCAGATTTTATCGGAAGCATGGATTTTTTTAAACCTTGAACGATTTTCTAAACACAACAAATTTTAAAGCTTCCGCTACAAAATATGTTTTATCACTAGATAAGTAAATGAAAGAAAGTTTTGAAGTTAATAATAGTGATAAAGATTAGTCGAACTGGAAAGGGTTTTATTTAATAACAACAGTTTTTCAACTCATTTCATGTGACGCTTCCGGATTCGGCCATAACGTCTAGACCGGGTTTGGGTGTTACATTTAGTGGAATCAGAGCCAGGTTGCAAAACTCAGCTATAGATTTTGGGTTTCAAAATTTGTTTTTAAAGGAATTGGTTTATAAATAGTTTAAAATATTCAGATTGATAATATGGTTCACCGAGTCTTCGGCGCCGATCCTGTAAGTATTTCTGTACTTAGTTAAACTGTTCTGAAATACTATAGTTAGTACCTTTTGAAACTGTACTGAGCTAGTTAGAAGACTGAAATTTTAAAAAACAACTCTAAATTTCTTATACTTTATGTATAAAACATCTGGTAATAAAAACTGAAACGATGCATAAAATTCTTAATGTAGATAAACTCTGAAATTACAATGAGCGCACGAGGTATCCGTGGACGTCGTACTTGAGGCTGTGGTAGAGGTCGTAGGGGGGCTTGAGCTGAGTTTTCCTCTCTGGGCAGTGTGCCAAATTCAGACATGAGTGAGACACCAGTTTCGCTTGCTACTGAGACTGGGTCTCAAAGTCGATCGACTAGGGACGGCACACTGTCCCAAGCCATGCTGAGGATATTAGAGAGGGTCACTAGGCCCAATTTCGGATCTAGGGGCTGAGGGTTGGTAACTGAACGACTCCGGTCTAATAGAGCTGAGTTGTTTAAGGGCGTCATAGGAGTCGCCCCTAATGTGGCTGAGTATTGGATGAAGGCCACTAGGAGAATTATAGATGATTTGGACTGTACCCCTGAGCAGAAATTGAATGGTGCAGTCTCATTGCTTCGCGATAAGGCTTACCCGTGGTGGTTGACTATTAAGGAAGGCACTCATCCTGACCGTCTGACTTGGGAGTTCTTCAAAACTGTATTTTAGAGAAAATATGTAGAAGTGAGTAACGTGGATGCTCGTAAGCTTGAGTTTCTGAATCTCACGCGAGGTGACCGATCTGCGGTCGAGTATGAGGTCGAATTTCTGATACTGAGCCGCTATGCTCGAGGTATGGTGGCATCAAAATATGAGAGGTGTATTCGGTTTGAGGACGGGCTGAGGGATAATCTGAGGGTTCTAATTTCTCCACAGAGGGAAAGAGAGTTTGCTGTACAGGATGAGAAAGCTAAAATCGCTGAGGATGTTAAGCGCGCGGAGCGCCAGAACAGGGACCTTGAGAGAGGTAAGAACAAAAAGGATTCAGAGCCCTTGAGTTCTGTGCAGAAGCCTAAGAAAAAGGTCAGATCTGATGGGGCAGTTAGAGTGGGGGCCTATGTTCCTACTGTTGCTTCAATTGGGATACTACCTTGTGGAGATTATGGTATGCACCATCCGGATGAGTGTTGGAGGAGGATTGGGGCTTGTCTGATGTACAGGTCCCTTGAGTACCGTATTCGAGAGTGTCCATTGAGGGCTGATCAGGTGCAAGCTCCAGCATTGGGTCTTGTGTAGCTGCAGAGAGTAGTTTAGCAGCCACTAGGGGTCATGGTCAGGCTAGGGGGTGGTAATAGATTGGGTTGTGGGTAGAGAGCACTGGGCAAATGTGCTGGCCAGACCGAGGTGAGGTAGCCTACTTTGGTTTATGTTGCACGTCGCCAAGAGGATAGAGATGTTCCTGACGTCATCACCGGTACATTTATTTTTGATGTACCATATATTGCTCTGATAGACATAGAATTTACTCATTCCTACATAGCCTGTTCTGTTTCTGAAATTCTGGGGTTACCGATTGAGAGCACTATAAGTGAAGTCACTGTACTGAGTCAGTTGGGGCAATTTGTTCGGGTTAGTAAACTCTACAGGAATATACCCTTAGTGGTGCAAGGAACTATTTTTCTGGCGGATCTGATAGAGCTTCCATTTGAGGAGTTTGATATAATTCTGGGAATGGACTGGTTGGTTAAACATCGAGTTAGTTTGGATTGTGTGACTAAGAGGATCATTTTGAGAACTGAGGAATACGAAGAGGTGGTTATAATCGGAGAGTGTCGGGATTATCTGTCAAATGTGATCTCAGCACTGGTAGCTGAGAAACTGGTCCAGAAAGGGTGCAAGGCGTATTTGGCTTACGTCAGTACTACTGCTTCCAAGAATTCTTCGATTGAGGATATCAGAACTCTGAGGGATTTTCTAGATTTTTTCTGAGGAGTTACCGGGGTTGCCTTTGAATAGAGAGGTTGAGTTTTGAATCGAGCTTCTTCCGGGTATAGCTCCGGTGTCTATCGCTTCCTATCGAATGGCACCAAAAGAGTTTACAGAATTTAAGGCTCAGCTGCAGGAGTTGTTGGACCGTAGCTTCATCCATCCGAGTGTGTCTCTGTAGGGAGCACTAGTTCTGTTCGTTAAGAAGAAGGATGTGACCATGAGGATGTGTATAGATTATCGACAGCTAAACAAGCTGACCATTAAGAATAAATATCCACTTCCGAGGATTGATGACTTATTTGATCAGTTTCAAGGGACATCTGTGTTCTCTAAGACAGCATTTAGGATTCGATATGGGCACTACGAGTTCCTAGTTATGCCTTTTGGTTTAACGAATGCACCGGCCACCTTTATGGATCTAATGAATCGAGTATTTCAGACCTATCTGGATCAGTTCGTCATGGTCTTCATTGACAACATTCTAGTTTACTCTAAGACTTAAGATGAGCATGATGAGCATCTTATAGTAGTGCTTCAGATTCTGCGTAGGAAGCAACTTTACGCTAAGCTAAGCAAATGTGAGTTCTGGCTTCATGAAGTAACTTTTCTGTGGCATGTGGTTTCTGTTAAGGGGATTTGTGTTGATCCTCGAAAGATTGAGGCAGTGTTGGATTGGAAACAGCCAAAAATGCGTTTGAAATCCGCAGTTTTCTAGGTTTGACGGGATATTATTGTCGATTTGTCGAGAGGTTTTCTTTGATTGCAGCTCCCTTGACTAAGCTTTTGCGTAAAAGTGTGTCGTTTGTATGGACTGATGCACAACAAGAGAGCTTTGAGAAGCTCAAGACTGTTCTGACTCAGGCTCATGTTCTGTTATAGCCTGAATCTGGGAAGGAGTTTATAGTATACAGTGATGCGTCGCATGTCAGTTTGGGATGTGTTCTAATGTAGGATGGTAAGGTTGTGGTTTATGCTTCCCGTCAGCTTAAGACACACAAGGGGAACTATCCGACGCATGATATCGAGTTGGTTGCTGTGGTCTTTGTATAGAAAATTTAGAGGCATTATCTGTATGGTGAGAGGTTCATCATCTACACCGATCACAAGAATCTTCAGTACCTCCTTACTTAGAAGGAGTTAAACCTTAGACATCATTGATGGATTGAGCTACTCAAGGATTACGAATGCACGATTGAGTATCATCCTGGTCAGGCCAATGAGGTGGCCGATACTCTAAGTCGTAGGGCGATGTCTGATTTGAGGGCGATGTTTGCTCGCCTTAGTCTATTTGATAATGAGAGTCTGTTAGCCGAGTTATAGGTTAAACCGACAGGATTGAGCTAATTCGAGATAAACAGTTAGTGGATGAGTCTCTGAGGTTATGGTTCCGTCAGGCTGAGAGTGGCAGCACTTCAGATTTTGGACTGAATAATGATAGGGTACTTTGTTTTCGTGGTCAGGTTTGTGTACCGAATGATGTGGATCTGAAGCACTCTATTTTGAGGGAGGCGCATAGTAACCCTTATGCTATACATCTCGACGGTAATAATATGTATCGCGACCTTCGTGAGTTATACTGGTGGCCGGGTCTGAAGCGTGAAGTTACTAACTTTGTAGCTTGATGTCTTACGTGTCAGCAAGTTAAGGCTGATGATAAACTATAATATATACATATTTTAATCCCACATTGTGGAATTTGGATAATTTATTCCCTGAATTGTGGAATTTGGTGCTCTTAATCATTTAATTTCATGTTTTATACTTAGGAGAGTACCGGAGGATGAAAAGAACGAGAAACGGGCCAAAAACAGAGAAAATGGGCCAAAGTACAAATTCACACGGTCAGGGCTTAAGACGCATGGCCGTGCCTCTTTAGTAGACCTTCACACGGCCTAGGCTCGATTCACACGGGCGTGTCCCTGACGTGACCTGTTTTAATTCTATTCGGAATAGGGTACTTAGAGGCAAAGAAAGACATTCCAAAAGCCTATATAAATACCCTAGATGGCAACCTAAAGGAGGGCGTTCTGATAGGCCGATGAGCCAAGCCAGAGAGGCCGAATTGTGGGATATACTTGAAGAAAGCCAGTTGATTCATCTCAAGAAGCCGAAATCATACTCAAGACGGAAGATCTTCCCTTCAATTTCCTTCAGGGGGTTTTATGGTTTTTCTTATGTTTTGTTTTATATTTTCTTCTGAGATGTATTCTTTTATAATTATGAACTAAACCCCTCAAATACCTGAGGGGATTATAGTTATGAACTAAACCCTTCAAATACCTGAGGGGGATGAAACCTAACACGGATCTTGTTATTGTTTTCTGAACTGTATGATAAATACTTGATTTGTTTTTAATTATGTGTTCTTAATTCTTGTTTTAATATTCAGAATATTAATTCAAGAATTGATGTGCCTAGGCAGTGGAGAAATATTCTCTGCTTAAGAGTAGATCTAGCATAGTTAAGTGGAGTTAATCGCAACCCTAGAGATAGGATGGCAAAAATCTGCCGGATTAGGGTCAAACCTAATATGGGAGTCCATAGATTGAGTTAATGCAACTCTAGGGGTTTTAATTAGAAAGAGATTTCAATTAATCAACCTAGGGTTAGACGTTAGTAGCCTCGAGAGAAGTATTAATATAAATTAGGGAATCCTACAGATCAAGTCAAGTGAATAAATCGTCTGGTTCAGAGTTAAATAACAAGTGAAGTCTAAGTGGATTCTTCCTCGGGTATTGTCTTAATTAATTGATTTTTCCCAAAAGTATTTTCCCAATTCATTCTCTGTGTCTTAGCATCTTTAGCTTAGTAATTAGATAGCTTTAGATTAAACAACAATTCCCTTAATTCTTAGGCTGAATAATAAAAAGATAGTAATTACTAGTACTCTTGGTCCATGAGGATACGATACTTCCGGTCTTGCCATAGTTATACTACCAAACGATAGGTGCGCTTGCCTCAATCGTTGTCATAAGTTAGTTTCTAGGCTCGATCATTCATTATATAAATGTTAAAACTTTCTGACACGATCAGCTGAGCACTAGTTGCCTTCGGGTTTATTGCAGCCAGTCAAGATTCCCTTATGGAAGTGGGAACGAGTGACTATGGATTTCGTTAGTGGGTTTTCCTTGACACCCACTAAGAAGGATTCTGTTTGGGTCATCGTGGATCGATTGACCAAGTCTGCTTACTTCATTCCAGTTCGGATGGACTTTTCTCTTCAGAAGTTAGCGAAGCTGTATATTTCTAAGATAGTTAGACTGCATGAGGTTCCAGTGTCAATTATTTCTGACATAAATCCTCGTTTTACATCTCGATTCTGGAAGTTACATTAAGCTCTAAGGTCGAGAGTGGACTTCAGTACTGCGTTCCATCCTCAGACCGATGGTCAATCTGAGAGGGTGATTCAGATACTAGAGAATATGCTAGAGGATATGCTTCGAAGTTGCGTGATTGATTTTCGAGGGAATTGGAAGGATTATCTACTGCTAGCTGAGTTCGCCTACAATAACAATTTCCAGTTGAGTATTTAGATAGCACCTTACAAGGCTATGTATGGTCATAAGTGTCGTACTCCTTTATGTTGGATTGAGTTGGGTGAACGACGAGTTTTGGGTCCTGAGTTGATTTCTGAAACTGAGGATAAGGTTCGACTGATTTGAGATCGTCTGAAAGCGGCTTCTGAAAGACAAAAGTCTTATGCAGATCTGACGAGAAGTGAGATTGAGTACTCTATGGGGGACTTTGTAATTCTTAAGGTCTCTCCGTGGAAGAAAGTTCTGAGGCTTAGTCGGAAGGGCAAGCTGAGCCTAGGTTTATTAGACCGTACCAAATTCTAAAGCAAGTGAGACCCGTTACTTATTAGTTGGAGTTACCCTTTGAGTTGGACCGTATTCATGATGTGTTTCACGTTTTGATGTTGAGGCGGTACCATTCTGACCCATCCCATATCATCTCGGTTGAGGAGATCGAGGTTAGGCTGGACTTAACATTTGAGGAGAAGCCGGTTCAGATCCTAGATCGAGATGTTAAGGTTTTGAGGAGGAAGCCTATTTCGTTAGTGAATGTGTTGTGGCAAAATCATAGCACTGAGAAGGCCACGTGGGAACTTGAGGACTCGATGCGTCAGCAGCATTCTCATCTATTCTGATCAAGTAAATTTCGAGGTCGAAATTTCTTTTAGGGGGTAGAGTTGTAACGCCCCAAAATTCTTATTTCGACTTTTGTGAAAATATGACATAAGTGTGTATCTGCTTCAGTGGTTAAGTGTTCTAAGTGTGTGTGTGTGTGAGGTCCCAAGTTCAAGCTCTACCTTTGACAAATTTTGATATTTTTCTTATCTAAGCCTTGTGTTTGGGGAGTGGGCTTATATTTAATTATTGGTAGAATCATATCAGAATAGGCCTGCTGGTTTGGTGGTTAAATTGAGTGTTAGATTGCTAAAGGTCTTGTGTTCGAATCTCTGCGTGAGCGTGGGTATTATTTTTGCTCAGTTATCAAATAGAATTTCGGCTGAACTAAAATTCTTAGAAGTGGAGTAATGGGAGAGAATTAAGGGATTATAGGAATATCCTTTGATTTCTTTTTATTTTCTTTTTGCTAAAAATTCCTATTTTCTCTCTCTGCCGGAAATCCCTAAATCTCTAACGTTTTTCTTGCTCATCTCATTCATAATTTTCACATTCAATTTTCGTTTTCTGTCTCTGTTGCTGTCGTTTTTTTGACCAATTGTTGCTTTTACGTTTTGATTCTTTGATCGGGTTGGTAAGTTAAGATTTGGATTGTTTTCAAGTTTGCTAATAATCATTTTTGGTGAGTAATCGATGAATTATGTGAACGATTGTGTAGGTGAAGGCGGGGAATCAGTGGATTTTGCCCCAATTGTTTAACTTTCGTATAGTTGTTTTGCTGTGGTAAGTATGGAAGGTTACTCGGTTTAGTTGTTAATATTGTTAAATTGATTGCTAATAGGATTTTTGGGATTCTATTTTTAGGTGCTAGTGGTCTCGGGAGTGTTTTTACATTAAAACAGTACCAGGTGTGCACTCGAAATGCAGAAAACAAGTTTCGGTGAAAGCCGAAAAACCCCTCTGTCAACGCCACACAGTCGTGTGGTAAGCCATGTGCGACAACGCAGCCGTATGATCAACGAAGGCCAGGCTGTGCACAAGACACGACCGTGTGATGGCTGGAGTGTGGCCGTGTGGGCCATACGGGCTAGACTGAATTGAGAGTGTAGGCCCACACGGGCATGTGATAATTAGGCCAGGCCATGTGATCCACACGGGCTAGGCCAATCTAGGCGTGTGGGCCATACGGGTGTGTGGGCCCATTTATTTGAAATTTCCCCTAGGGTTGCACGGGTTGTCCCAAATGACTGTGGGCCTACTGTAGGGCTGATAAGGGCTAACAAAACCCTAAATTGTATGATCTGATTGACTGATATTCTATACTAAGCATGTTAACATTGAGTATGTCTAATTACTGATCCGTATGACTGTTTGTCATCTATTAATAAAAGCATGATTATCTGTTAATTCTGTACGTATGATCTGTCACTGTTATTGGGGTAGGATGACATATATATATATTGGAGGAAGTGTTCTGAAAGATAGATTATGCCTATTATCTGACAGCTCAGCTGCAATATATCTGATATGTGCCGCATTCGGTATAGCATGGTGTGTAGGGCTGGGTGGGGGTTTTAAACCCCATATGGTGTGTAGGGATGGTCGGAGATGGTGTGTAGAGGTGGGGTAGGATCTGATTTACATTTACATTTGCATATCTGTATCTGTATGTGAGATGGGCTAAGGCCCAAATCTGCATCTGAATCTATAGTGGGTTTAGGCCCAAGACTGTATGTGACTGATATCTGTTACTTTGTATCTGTGCATGCTTAATTCTGCAGGGTTACACACTGAGTTTACATAGACTTACCCCTTTTCTGTTTGTCTGTACAGGTAATCCACAGTCTTAGGCGGATCGAAGCTGCGGAGTCCTCGGTAACCATATGTTCGAGCTGGTTTAAGTTTTAACTAATTTATATGTTCCTGTTTATTCTGGGTTTGTTTTATGTAATTTGGACTTTATGGGCTGTTTTACTTTAAATTGGGTTAGACTACAATTTTATGATTTAATAACTGTAAAACACGTATTAAAATCGAATTTTATCAGAAGTGTGGATTTTCTTAAACCTTGAGCAGTTTTTTAAACACAACAACTTTTAAAGCTTCCGCTACAAAATACGTTTTATCACTAGAAAAGTAAATGAAAGAAAGTTTTGAAATTAATAATAGTGATAAAGATTAGTCGAACTAGAAAGGGTTTTATTTAATAACAACGTTTTTTCAACTCATTTCATGTGACGCTTCCGGATTCGGCCATAACGTCTAGGCCGGATTTGGGGTATTACATACATTACTTTTACCTAAACATTATAAGCTACTATAGCTTGGCACAACTTTAGCTAGACATGGCAATCAAAACACCAACAAGGTGAGCATTAATTTATAGTGAAGATCCTTTAATCATACAATCAATTAACATGCCAATTCATGTCATTGTTATGTAACTTATCTGAAGAAAACACATTCAATAAAAAAATTAATAGATATTATCAAGTATACACAATTCAAGTTAATTATTGGTGCTATTATCAATCACAAAATTAAATCATTTACAATTCAATCCATTCAATGACTTTCAATTTGGATATAAAGTTTATTTCATTACATTTCAAATTCTCAATTTCATCTAAACCATTCCGCCCGATGTAGCTATATCATACCAGTTGTTTGTCCGAGCTGAGTATATACATATCAAGTTATCCATCCAGACTAAACCTTTATAACGACATATCAGATTACTCGTCTGAGCTAAACTTGTGTCACAAAATACTTGAGAATCCACAACAAATGTTTGACCTCGATAATATCTGTAATACATCTTGTACAAACGTGTACAAAACCTTATTGGCATGTCAACCGTATCCTAACATTTACTAAGTTCACACAGGCATCTTTTACACATATAAACGTCACATTTCAATTCAGTCCAATTCCAACCTTTTATACCAATTCACAGTTAATCAATCCACAATCAAACATACATATATAAAATCAAAGTATATGACAACCTAAAATAATAAATTCCATATGAACTTACCTGATCAAAACACCAAACAAGTTTATTATTTAGGGACTAATCAACAATTTTAGCTTTTCTTCGGTTAACTCTGCTTTGATTCGATTTTTTTATCTAAACAATTATTTTATACAATCAATCAATAGAAAAAAAGATTCATATTATGCCATGATATGAGTGAATCCATATGAACACAATTTTTAATACCACTAAAACTTTCTAATTTATTCAATTTAGCCCCTGAATTCGAAATAGCCATAACTTCTAATTTTGTGACTCAATTTAAAAACCGATTTCACACATATTCATTAAGGACCCTCTACTTCATATTCCTACCAAAATTTCATGATAATTTTGCATTTTATTCAATTTGGTCTCTATGTTTGAAACTAATAATTAAGCTAAATTAACTTTACTATATAGTTCATTTTCATAATTTAAGCTTAAAATCTATCAATTTTAACTCTAATTATTCAAAAATCAACAATGGAGACTTTCTAAAACTTTAATTCTTTTGCAAATTGGTATGTGGGCTAGCTAAATCAAGCTCTCATGACCTCAATTTCATAAAAATTATAAGAAAATGACTTAAATTTATTTACTAATTGATGGCTGAATGTAAAAAGCTTCAAAGTGTTTTTCCTTCATTCAAAATCGACAATGGAGAAGATGAGTGAAAAAGATGACATCTTTTGCATTATTTAAACTTATTTAGCAAGATTAAGGATTAATTAACTTAATTAATTAAACTAATCATGCTTTATTTAACATAAACATTCTTTAAACAAACATAGTGGATTCTTTCATCACTATCCACTAATTTCCTATGATAAATTATTTAATTACCATTTAGACCTTTGGTTAATTTCTATTTAAGTTCTCAAGCATTTAGTCAACTAAAAACCTATAGGGATTGGACTTTTACAATTTATTCTCTTTACCTAAGTTAAGTATTAAATTGACAAAACATCAACACTATTTTATACTAACATTGTAAATATTCATATTTGATATTTACTGACTCGATTTTTGAAAATAGGGTTTCGAAGCCGCATTTTTTGATACCACTAAAAATCAGGTTGTTACATTGTCAACGACAATGACGATGGTAGTGACAAAAATGGTAGTGACAGTGACGTTAGCGATAAAGACAACATTGACCCATGGTGGTGACGACAGTTCAACAATAGATCCCTTCGGTGACTTTTTCAAAGTTTTGGGCTTTTTGGGTTTGAGAAACCCAAAACCAAGATATTTTAATTTTCACGTAGAAGACCCAAAATATGTTTTGGGATAATAAATGTAAATTTATTATTTATTTTATAGAATGGAATAGTAGAAACTTTGGCTGGTTAGATTCAATTTAATTTCTGCTTTTATGTTATAGCATGATGAATTTTAAATTGACTGGAATGTGTTTCCATGCATATGCATGATAAGCGTGCCAATATAGTTTAGGAAAAAAATGTCACATGTACTTGTCATGACATTTTAATCATTCATGATTGAAACTAGAAATAAAAAGCTTTCATGTTTTTTTAAAAGAATGAGTGGGAGAAGATCCCTAAACAAGACCCACGACCTCAAACTATGGTCTCTTGTGATGACATGACAATTTGCTAGCCCAAGGGTAGGTATTGTCATGTGGATTTCACTTATGAGATTTACTTAAAAGAGATAACTATCCTGTGATAGCATATGATAATTTTTCGACCCTGAGGTAGGTATTATCATGTGAAATTCACTGAAGAAGTTTTCTCTTTTATATAGAACAACTAGTGTGACACCTCAATCTCGACTGGGACGGACCGGCCCGAATTCGAAGCGTTACGTTAGCCACCTAAGTGACTCTCTGGCTAACGACCACCCAAGATACACCCTGACCTTATAACACCTCAATCTTATTTGAATATTAGTTATTTATTAACGTGGAAGCAAATTATGAGCTAATTTTAAATTTTTCCTAAGTAATTTAACCTAAGGGCAATTTCGTCATTTTACCACTTATGGTAAAACTAACATGATTTTAGATCTAAATGTTTACTGACCTTCTTTTAGTCAAAATTATGCAAGCCTAAAAATTTCAGCTTAAATTGAGTTCGTTTGCTATATCAAATTCAAGTTTTACTATTATGGACTAAATTGTAACAAATACAAGCTATCAAGACCTATTTCGAGTTACAAATTAAGTGTGTTTCTATTGAATTTTACCCATTACGAGACTAATCCTAAAACTTTACCAAGTTTCCTTATCATCTAGGGCTCTAATTAGATTAATCAATTTTCAGGACTAAATTGTAACTTAAACAAATTAGAATACTAATTTTAAAAGACAAAAATTCAAACCCACACGGCCATGTCCCCTAGACTGTGTTCGTGTCACGAAAAACTTTTAGGTAGATCGCACACGCCCATGTAGAAATCCCACACTTCCGTGTGTGATAACTCTAGTTTCCACATGCCCATGTCGCTTACCCACATGCCCGTGTGCAATCCCTCACACGCCCGAGTGAAAACCACTGTACTTATTTTTACAAAAAACTCATTTTAAAACCCGATTTTGCATATTTAAATGGCCAATTCTCTGATTTAACTACGATTAACTAACATACATATATACACAACTTCAATTGAATTTATTGACATCAATTAAGCCTCAATTAAATAGAATTATACAATTAAATTCATGATCATCAAACACCGAATAAATCAAACAAGTGGCGTACCTTAGTCACTAGTAAACCACTCTATGAAAGCTTTATTTAAACAATCGTTAGTATAAATTTCATGCTTCACACACCGTGTTATCAGTCATCGTGTTATCAAGTAACAATACACCGTAAATCATTCAATAATTAAACTCAAACATGCATCAAATTATTATAAAACCATCCAAAATAAATGTCCAAAGTTCAATTACAGCCAAAATTAAACTAATCCCTGAGAGTTTCACAATGCCCGATTACAGTCTCTAGAATGTGTAATAAAGTCTCTACCAAGCCTAAATCTCTTGGAACTCTCTTGCTCGGCTCCTCAGCTCCTTAATCCTAACGATTATCTGTACGAATTGTGAGGGTGTGAGCTTTAAAAAGCTCAGTGAATGTTAATAAAAACAACTAGTAAATTAACATCCAATTCATGCTTAATTCACAACCAATCGTTCACCAATTGCCAACAAAAATAATTAAACATGTCAATTTAATTTCCATAAGCATTTTCAATACAAAAAAAAAAATCAATTATTCATGGCTTTTAATCATCAATTGATATAGCAACAATCACACATAAATTTATTGGCATACACTTCTCATGGCTTAATCGGGTGATCATACATCGGATAAACAAATCTCCGAACTCCCACAAATATCAAATATAGTCCACAGAATTGAACGGGCCGAAGCACATGCTCCCTTGTAGCGCCTCAAATGACCCATTGAGTGGAGACTCATACTGAACACTCCCTTATCTACTCCGAACAAATCAGTCCACCTAGAGCTATATGCTCACAAAGTCACAAATAAAGGTGAGACCCCCAAATCTTATTGCATGCCAACTATATCCAATGGATCCACCATGCATGTTGCCAATATATTCAGTCAAACATAACATATAAATCAGTCATTATTGTGCTCAATTTAATGTGACAAGATGCTTATGTGTAACTTGTAACATAACCATTTAGCATCCAATTAAATCAAGCAATTCATTTGCCAATTTCTCATATTCAATTACCAATTTTAATACCAACATATCATGATAAAAAATTTAAGTACACATGCTTTAAATCATCTTTAAATTTAATCTAATTAAATAGCACAGCACCACCCCAAAGCTTACTTACTATTTTTTTCAATACAAATTCAATTTTTGCATATTTAATACCAATATTGCAAAATCAGACATTCAACCATAATTAATTAATTGAAATCATTAATTAATTTACTAATTAAACATAATTGATGGTCAATTCACCAAATCACCCTTAGAAACACTCACCACACATTTTTATTCTATCACAACAAGTGATCAACTAAACAATTTCAAGCTTCAATTCCAGTTATCTCGGTCCTCTTCAAGATTCGGAGCTTCAATAGAGGTAAAGTAAACATTACCACCTTTCCAATGCTATAATAAACACAACTTTTAATTAACTATACTAATTGAAATTCTCTCACAAAGATACCTTATCGGATTTGTAACATCAAGTCGAAAACTTGATTCCTCACAAAATCGATCTCTCTGGCCCTCCTAATCACTTTCAAACATCAATACTAGACCAAATACACATATATTAAGCATCAATTTCACATTTAATTCAATTTCACAAAAATTCAGAAAATCGGTTCATGAATATGATGAAATTAACATTTCTTCAAATTACCTCACAAATCATGTTTAATCTTAATAAATAAGATCAAAAACCTTTTAATAGATCCATTTTGAGTTGAAACATCCATTGATTTGTGGATTTTCTCTCAAAATTCAAGATCCACTAAAGAACCATTTGTTCTTGGAAGAAGATGACATTGATAAAAATTATTTAATGGACTCTCAAATCATGTAAAAATATTTTTAATCTTCATAAAAACAAGTTTAGGATTGAAGATTACCTTTGAGTCGCTCTAGATTCGTTGATTGAAAATCTTGATTTAAGAAACTTGAGAAATTTTAGAATTTTTTAGCTACTTTTGAGAATAATTTCGGATGAATTGAAAGAGTATTTTGAAAAGAAAATTGGTTGGATCTATTCTTTGATAATAGATCTTTAAAACCATGCAAAGAAAACCAATTTTATAACTCTTTAATTTGATGTAAATGGTGTGAAAAGTAGGTTAGATGCATTGTGCTTAAAACTGAAACAACTCACCAGAAATTTAAAAATTGGGGAATTTGCCTAATGGCCACTCCCACATTTCCCTTACTTTAACAATTGATTATTTCCCTCCAAAATTTTAAATTTTAAGGTTTATTTTCCAAATAAGTACTCCAAGATTTCCCTTATTTTACAATTTAATCCAATTTAATTAATATTTAAATTTAACTCAAATTAATCCCAATAAAAATTATTTTAAATTTTTTTCGACCCAAACTAATTATTTTCACTAATAATTATTTAATTACTTTAAAATTAATTTTCCAAAAATATTTTTATTTTTCGACTTATTGTTTAATCAATTTTAGATGAAATTAACCTCTTAAATTAAATTAAAAATTACTAAAAACCCCATAAATTCCTAGTTTCACGCTGGGAACTCGAAAAATATACCTAAAACTATTAGACTCGGTTTAGAGATGTTAAAACTAATCATACATGTTACTCATTGAGATTGTCCCAAGACGACTCATTTGTGGTACATGATGTGATGGTGTTGATTTGATGGTTATACACTAAAGATCATTCTAATTAAGTAACTTCCTACAAAGTTCTACTTAAGTAGAATGATAGTCAAATGCGAAGCAATTATTAGTACGTGTGACTAACTAAGATATTAGGTTCACGTATTAATTGGATGGAAATCCATGTTCTTACTAGTTGATTAATATTTCCCCAATGTGACTTAATTCAATGCGTGTAGGAATTATCGTTGCAACGACTTACAAATATTTTCAAGATTTAATGTAAAACGTATGCATCATCTTAATGCATATTAAATGTTGCAAAAGGCTTTTCAAATATTTGTTTAATACAAAAGATAATAATGAATGAAAATGATACTTATTCACTTACTGAACATACTTACTAAGAACAATCTGAATGAAAATAACTAAAGGATAGAATAGGAACATCATGATTGTCATGAGCTGTGACAAAGAACAAACTGAATAAAAATAACTATAAGGAATATAACAGGAATTTCATGATTGTCATGAGCTGTGACAAAGAACAAACTGAATAAAAATAACTATAAGGAATAGAACAGAAATTTCATGATTGTCATGAGCTGTAACAAACTAAAACAGTTATTAATAATAATTGCTCTCCGATCACTCAAGCTGAGACTAGAAAACGTTGAAAGAAATTAGATAGCTCGTTGCTACATTCTAGCAAACATGACCATCACCTTTTATAAGAATCCATGAAAGTAGGTAAAATAGTTGGCAAAGTAATCAAGAGTCCCCATCTTTTTAGCTCAAATAAAATGACTGCCATGCCAAAAAGCCAATCAAACATGTTCACATATCCCAATAACAAAGCTCGAGAAATGCTTGAAATATAGAACTTAACATATGATGGACGAAAAGCAAATTTAAGTCCCAAGAAATACCGTGTCAAAGAGCAGAGGAGAGGATCTCTCACCTCGACTGCCCAGAACAAAAATGCCCACAACAAATGTCATGTTCAATTGTTGCAGATATTTTGGGGGCGTTGATGAGTTGAGTAACTGTGCTCAAGGCTGAAATTTCTTGGTTGCTTTTCAATTACAATTTTAATTTTCAGGTCCCCACCCTTCGACCTCCTCTCTTTCCACCGATTCATAATATATATGCTAGATATTTTGATCAACACCAAGTCTCAGAGAAATTTACATTTAGAAAGAATAAATATTCAAATTTTAAAAAAATTAGTATGATTAATTAAGATTTGGAACATATATGAATACGATGGATGGAAATGTAATCTATGGAGATTGCGTTCAATTATCCAAAAAGAATGATAATTAAAATTTGGTAGGTGACGGGACCGACCGGAGCAAGAAAATCAAAATGGAAGAGGAAAGAGAGTACTTCTAGTTTGGGTCCCGCTTCCTCGATTGCTGAGTTAGCGAGACAGAAGCATCTTTCAGTTTCTATGATCTACTACCACTCGCTCATGGCGCGTTATTTACCAATCTCCCACCAATTCAAACTTCAAAAAGTACATATTTCATTACACGCTTCTCCACTTGCACTCTTCACCTTTCTCTTTTTCCTTTTTTTTTTTTCTCTGAAGGAGGGAGGGGTAAGGAAGGTAGCTCCTGTCTGAAACACACGGTCGTAACGCCGTTTTCAAGAACATCCTCGAAACGACGACGTAGGTTTTGGTTTTCACAACACGCTGTTAAAAATTTTGGCTCCACCAAACGAAATCGTAGATTAAAAGGGAAAAAGGAAAGTAAGGGAAGGGAAGGGCTAATTATGTCTGTGTTTTCGCTTTTATCTAAGTTGTCTTTGTGTCTCACCTTCACGCATGTTATGGACATTTTTTAGGTTTAATGTATGAAAAATGGACTAATTAATTTCTTTTTCTTTTTCCTTTTTGTTTTAATTTCTCACTCACTCTCTCACTCTCTCAATTCCCAAGGCTCTCACCCTTAAAAACAACCTCCACTTCCTCTAATCAAAATCTTATGTTTTACTGTCCCTTCCTTCCTCCTCCACTTTCTCTTTTCTAGGGTTTTATTTATTTATCTTCTTTCGGTTATATGTATATTTTTTACCTTTCTTTGTGTTAAATTGAAACCTCAAAGCAAATAGTATTACACATAAAGCGAAAAAAAGAACTGTAAACAAGATTAAAGAAAAAAACTCTGTTAAATTAAATGCCGTGAAATCCATGTGAATCGAGTTGATGGAGCTGAATTTCTTGCTCTGGAAGCCGACTGTTGTCAAGTCACCGCGTCTTTACTTTTTGGGAGGGTTTGAATCAGAGTGAAGGGGAGATCTCAGGGGTTTAGTCTTATTCTACGAAGGATCGAGCATTGATGTAATGTTAATTAAGATTTTATCGTGAAGAGAAGAAAGAATCGTGGCCTCCACAATGCATTTCGCTAAGCTCGATGACTCTCCCATGTTTCGCAAGCAGGTTTCTCTCTCTCGACGTTCTTTACTTAGCTGGAATGAAGTCGAGGACGTTGTAGATTTACATACTCCCCCCCCTGCACCACCCAAAATTGTTTACATATTTAGCTGAATTATTTCAGGTTGCTTATTTTGATTGCCGTTTTTGTAACCTTTAGTGCTTTGTTCCCCTTTGGTTGTCGGAGAAAATAAGCCAAAAGAAACAAAATAAAACGGGAATATTTTCCCCATTAATTTTATCTTTCTAATGACTGCTTCAAAGAATTTAGCTAGATCAGCGATAGTTTTTGTATAATTAATGGTTGTATATTTTGGCATAAAAAATGTTTTGTAGATTTGGGGAGATTTATTTTATTCTAAATAGAGTTGGAGCATGTGCCTAGTTCGATATCTAGCTTGACTATCAGTATCCATGATTGGTGGGTTTAAAAGATTGTTTAAAGAGTGATCCTTGATCTCTCCTGGTTTGCGATGAGATGTATTATCTGAAAATTGAAACTATAGGGCACTGATTTTCAAATGATCTCTTATGTTTTTTTGATTTGATGGGATTAAGTTCTCTTTATGAATAGGATGAGATAAGAATGGAATCACTCTGGAGAATTTTAGTGAACTTTTTATCTCATATCTTTGTCAAGCGCTAACCTTTACATCCACATTTGTATTTTGTACATGCTGATTATAGTGGGATAGAGTATCTCTTTTTGCTTAAAGACATTGTTTACTTTTACAATTATATTGTAACTGTATTTTCTCATGGATTTGAAAAGTTCTTAATACTTGAGTATCATAATTTTGTGTTCTACGCATAGTAACCTTACTATTTGTCTGATGGACTCTAATGCTAGAGCTTTATGAGATAGTATATCTGTTTGGTTATTTATGGACCATGTATAGATAATTTATAAATTTTATTTGGTGAGACAGATACAATGCATGGAGGAAAGCGCCGAGTTGTTACGTGAGAGAAGCTTAAGGTTTTTCAAAGGATGCCGAAAATACACGTACGTCTATATCTTCAAGTGTATCTATGAATCTGATTGTTTTAATCAAAACAAGATCCCTTTTTACTGAATGAAAGAAGTATATAAGAATGTGACATGGACAAACTTGAATTCTAAATTAAATAAAGAAATAGTCCAATATGTCTTTATAATGGGCAAAGTATTTGTTGATTGTTGCTTTATGCCTCTCGAACATAAAGGGTTTCTGTTACTATGTATTAATAGTCATTGCCTATATTTGTTCACAACTTTCTGCTAGTTTATGGAAGTTTCTTATGCTTTTCAACATTCTTTCTTACCTGTAGGTCAAACATATGACAAAAAAACTGAATGCAACCTTGCATTATAACACAAAAACTTCAATATTTATGTATCCGTTAGTTACTTTTCTTTGGTACCTGACCATGGTTCCATGCTTGTGGTTTTACGCCAGGATAGTGGTACTCGTAAATTTCTTGACTATTACTGTAAAAGCAGTCATATAATTGTAGCTCTCAACTGGAATAGACTTTTTCTTTCCTTTTTTGGTTTCTTCCTCTTAAGAGGGAGGGGGTTGCTACTGCCTGCTATTGGAGCCATGAGTTGGGGAAATATTTATTTGCATATTATTTTTCTTTGATTGCAGTGAAGGACTTGGGGAGGGATATGATGGGGACATTGCTTTTGCAAGTGCCCTTGAAATGTTTGGTGGAGGACATAATGACCCTATTAGTGTTGCTTTTGGTGGTATGTATTTGTTCTAATTTTGTGCCAAAGTTGTTTATTGTACTTGCTTGAATATTGGTGATAGATTTGCACCTGAAGAGATCAGGCAGTCTTAAGTTTCAGTGGCTTCATTATTTTTGCTTTCGTGTTCTTCCTATTGTAATAATTGTTGGTTTGATCTCTATAAGACATCCAAATGCCTTTTCTTACTTTCTGCTTTCTCAAAAATTTTCCTGTATCCGACATGTTGTGTGTATTATTTTTTGGTATGGCACCATAGCAGTAATTGAACCTTTTTTCCCCTCTTTAGGACCAGTTATGACCAAGTTTACCATAGCATTGAGAGAAATTGGAACATACAAGGAAGTTCTTCGGTCACAGGTAAATTTCTGAAATATTGTTTGAGCATTAATATCAAATTTATCATGGAGCAGTGAAGACCTAAGATAACTGATTTTGGATAAATTCAGTTCTTTGACATTCTCCAACTGCTGCTGTAAGAATACTTACTGAAAGAAAATGATTATCTTTCAGATATTTCAGTAGTAAAAAAACTTTGCTTGTTTTCTTCATGTCTATTTAAGACTTTAATGCATTAAATCTTTAAAACCTGTCCTGATGTCCACATTTAAATATTTCTTTTAAAAATTGTGAGAATGCAAATGTTACAACTATATTGACATACGATTATACTATTTCTGAACTACTTTCTTTTCTCTCCAGGTTGAAACCGAGCTAAATGAAAAATTAATGCAGTTTGTCAATAGGGATTTACTTGACGTCAAGGTAACCACCTTTATTGCAAATGAGATTTAAGTTGCCCTACAAAGTAGGGAAGATTTGGAGCTAGCTAAAAGCTGGGCAACCTTATCAACTATTGCCATGTAAATTAGTCTTCTTAAGAGAAACATAGGTTGTTTATTTATTGCTCTGCTATGGATTCATTTGACCTTTTAATAATTTGTGTATATTTTTTAGTTTTATCTGTTTTATTTGTTTAGCCTTTTGTTTTAAAAGAACTTATCTGAGTGCAGGAAGCACGTAAACGCTTTGACAAGGCTAGTCTCGTTTATGACCAGGTGCTTCAGAAGTTAAATTCATTTTTCCACTGTAGTTTGTTTTCTTGCTTAGTTACATTGCTTGAATATAATATTATAGTTTTGAGCTGGCATAAAATCAAATTTATAGTTATATTGTACCGGTTTGAATAATCTTGTAGGCTCGTGAAAAGTTTCTTTCACTCAGGAAAAGCACAAAGAGTAATATTGCCAATGTTTTGGAAGAGGTATCTTGCAAAATGGCTTGATGGTTTATAGTTTCATGCACATGACTTTCTTTCCTACATAGATTTCATGTTGATGAATATTTCCTACATACTCTGACATGATTGGAGTTATTCTAGGAACTTCATAATGCGAGGTCAACATTTGAGCAGGCTCGCTTTAATCTAGTGAGTGAATTGCTAGCAGATGATTTCTGAACTGATGTTGCTGTGACAATTCGAATGTGGTTCAATATATGTGATTACGCTATTGTTTTTACAATTACAGGTAACTGCTCTTTCAAATGTTGAAGCTAAAAAGCGATTTGAGTTTCTGGAAGCTGTTAGTGGGACTATGGATGCACATCTTCGATACTTCAAACAGGTTATCTTGTCACAGGACTTCTCAATTTCTTTCACATTGTTTCTATCACATGGTGAATGCATTGGTCATGATGAAGTTTTTCTGTTTATAGGGCTATGAATTATTGCATCAAATGGAGCCATATATTAATCAGGTTTGTTATCTTAAATTTCCTCCAGACCAAAACATAATTCTATACATCTCTGATTGAGCTGTATTTTCTTCATCCAATTGTTTTACTCAAAGGAAAAAGAAAAATATTATCCCTATACTAAATATGGTATCAGTTATTTGAGAGATTAGTCATAGCATGTTATAAGATGCATGGTTAATAGTTGGTATGGCTTTGAATCTAACCAAAGCAAAAAGAAAATTTGTATCTTGTCACTGATGATTCCTATGTCTATGCCTATATATGTGCTAATTGTTGAAATACAAGTTCTGCAGGTCATGACCTATGCACGGCAATCAAGGGAAAGATCCAAATATGACCAGGCAGCTTTAAATGAAAGAATGCAAGAGTACAAACGGCAGGTTGACAGAGAGAGCAGATTGTTTTCTAATGGTTCTAATGGATCTCCTAATGGAGATGGTATACAAGCAATAGGTAGAAGTTCACATAAAATGATAGAGGCAGTAATGCAGTCTGCTGCGAAGGGAAAGGTTTAAAGAAGATTTTAAGTTATCCCAGATTTCTGTTTGTTAGATTTTATTAGTCCTCCTGATGCTTTTGCGTCTATGTACTGTATATCTGCATCTGAAACTCTGAATATTCCTACAGGTTCAAACCATTCGACAAGGCTATCTGTCAAAACGTTCATCAAGCTTGAGAGGAGACTGGAAAAGAAGATTTTTTGTCCTTGATAGCCGTGGAATGTTGTATTATTACCGCAAGCAGTGCAGCAAATCATCTGTAAGATTCTTCCTCCTCTCCTGCTTTTTTGAAAAATATTGAAAGTAGGGTGCTTGAAGTTCATTTTGTGATGAAAGCTCTCTTCTGCTCTTCTTGATCTTTCTTGGTGTATAGGGGTCTGGCAGTCAGCTTTCTGGTCAGAGAAATAGCTCTGAACTTGGATCTGGATTATTGGGCCGATGGCTTTCTTCTCATTATCATGGTGGCGTTCATGATGAAAAATCTGTTGCCCATCACACAGTGAATCTGCTTACATCAACAATTAAAGTTGATGCCGACCAGTCAGATTTGAGGTTTTGTTTTAGGATAATTTCTCCTACAAAGAATTACACCTTGCAGGTATGACCTAGGTGTAGACTGTGTTTCTCATTAGGTGTTAACTTGTATCTTTGCATTTCTGTTATTTCTGGGATCAATCAATTGCTGGATTGACAGGCCAAATTGCACTTGTGTAGGATTAGGGCTATTATTTGGAAATTGACTGCAATAATACTTTTTTTGTGCTTGTCAGAGCAGGCAGAGAGTGCACTGGATCAAATGGATTGGATTGAAAAGATAACTGGTGTTATTGCTTCTTTGCTTAGTTCTCAGGCTCCTGAAAGGGTAATTGTTTATGTAGCACAATTTTTTCTCGTTGCTTCCTTATTAACTTATTGACTGTTGAATTCTTATAAATTTTCAGTGTCTCTCTGCTAGTCCCATGGGAAGTGGTCATCATCGATCTGCCAGTGAGAGTAGTTCATTTGAAAGTTCTGATTTTGATCACACTGCTGTTGAAGAGTATGCCTCTGAGAGAAACCTTGTTAGTGCACATAACGAACGCCAATCAAGAGCCTCACAACATCAGAGGTCCTGTCTAAAAAATGAAAAGCCAATTGATGTACTGCGAAGAGTGTGTGGGAATGACAAATGTGCAGATTGTGGTGCTCCTGAACCTGATTGGGCATCTTTGAATCTGGGTGTTCTTCTTTGTATCGAGTGTTCTGGTGTTCACCGTAATCTTGGTGTTCATATATCAAAGGTGAATTGAATAGATTATATACGACATTTTTATGCATCCATATGAGAACTTGCGTCTCTCTAGAGAAGTATTTTATTGATCAATTGCTCTTTTTCTTGAATTTTCTTATTTCTAAAGATGAATGGTTCTCAGTAACGAACATGGTAATACAAACCGAATGAAAAGTTATATCTGCTATTGAGTGGATTACAGGAATTTGATAATAAAAAGAATAATTAGTCTCTTGTTGGAATTTGTATTTTTTTGGTTTCTGTGCAGTATATTGTTTTCTTGCTATAGTGAATTCTTTTAGCTGGATAAAAGCATCCTGAGTAATTTTTAGTGATGTTGCTTTGTCCTTTGTGTAGCTCTTATGTTTTTGTTGGTTCATATTTCAGGTTAGGTCGCTTACTCTTGATGTAAAAGTATGGGACCCATCTGTTATAAGTTTGTTTCAATCTCTGGGCAATACCTTTGCTAACTCAGTTTGGGAGGAATTGTTGCACTCCAGAAATGCTTTCCACGTTGATCTTACCCCAAGGTAAAGAATCTTTTTTTCTTATGATTAAAATACAGTATATGTAGTAATAATAAAAACCAACTTAGTTCTCTAGCTATGTGTTACTAATGCTTATTATTGGTGATGAAGCTTTTCCAAGTCTGATAAACCGCAGCTGCTGCTTATGGGAAAACCTTGTCATTCTGATTCTATATCTGTAAAGGAGAAGTTCATTCATGCAAAGGTTAATTTCCTTTGACTGTAGTCTTTACATTTTCTTTACTATTTCCTGTAGTTGCTTATGAGTTCATATAATAGATGTTCTTGTCTATGCATTATTGCATTTTCCTCGAATGTTGGATAACTGTACTTCAATTACGGGTGAGACACATTCAAGGCATGCTTTTTGGTAAGGTAGTAGGTGCAAAGGGAATGTCTGATTGAAAATCTATTTAATTTTCCTATCTTTTATTTATTTTCTTTAAATTTTACCTTTTCATAGTAGAAGAATGGGACAATATCAGACTCTACTTTTTTGAATGTTTGAGTTCTCAACAAAGAACATGAGATTACACGGAAATCATGATAATGACCGGCAGAAAAAGGGGGGGGGGGGACTTTGTCTTTTAGTAGTTGAAACATATGGGCCAATATCAGACTTTCTACGTTTGAATATTTGAGTATTCAACAACAAACATGAGATTATAAGGAAATCATGCATAATAGCCCACAATAAAAACCGGGGGGTGGGCGGAGACTTTTGCATGTTTTATAGAGTAAATTGGACTGTTTCATATACATATTTGACCTTGCTTTACTCAGACAACCTTGCACCTTAGGCAATCTAAGGGTTCTAGCTCCTGCAGTTAGACACTGCTTAGAACACAAACATTAGATAAAAATTAAATTTGGAGGGTCTGCTGAACAAATATTAATTCTAGAACTTGAGCAATGTGAATAGTTACTTGTGGCCGTTTCAGCTTAATTTAATAAGAGAGCTGGTTTGGTAGAATTTGTTTGTTTTAAGCTGTCAAAAAATGTGAAGATATCTTCTTGTAATTGTCTGTACTTCTTTCCTTTTAAGCCTTTAAGATAGGCATAAGGTAACCTTGTGGATAATAGTGGAAGCTTAGACAATCTTCTTCCTGTTAACTCCAATCGATACATCCTTCATGCTGTGCACTTAATTTGGTTTCATGAAAACCTAGAATATTCTCAGGCTTGAAGATAAAACATATACTTTTTGTTTTAACAATTTCTAATTATTTGATGTGTGTAAACAATTGAAAGAATTTTCTGTGTTCTTTATGATCTCAGTATGCAGAAAAGCTTTTTGTTTGCAAGCCGAAAGATGAGCAACATCCTCAATCAGTTGCACAACAGATTTGGGAGGGTGTTCGTGCCAATGATAAGAAGGCTGTATACCGTTATATTGTTAATTGTGAAGTAGATTTAAATGCAGTGTATGAACAATCTTCTGGGTCTTCATTAACCCTTGCCAAAGTGATGCTTCTGCAAGAACATACAAATGTCTGTAACAACAGCTCCAGTTACATCACAGGGGATTCATCAGACAGATCCTCTGCTAGCTCTTTCAACTTGGTGGGTACCAGTGAAGGGCAAACCACAGACGATTTAGATGGTTGTACCCTACTTCACCTTGCCTGTGAAACGGGTGACATTGGCATGATTGAACTTCTATTACAATATGGAGCAAATATAAATGTAATGGATTCAAGAGGTCAAACACCACTTCATAGATGTATTCTTAAGGGCAAGGCTGCCGTTGCTAAATTACTCCTTACCAGGTTACTGGCAGATCCTTTCTAAAATATTGTAATATTTAATTAGTTTTCACGGTCATTAACATGTTGAGTTTATTAACGTGTTGGTTTTCTCCAGGGGAGCAGATCCGCAGGTGTTAAATAGGGAAAATAAAACCCCTGTTGAGCTAGCAGTGGAATCAGATTTTGATGACAGTGAGGTCCTTGCTTTATTATCAGACTCAAACGGGTAACTAGGGTGAAAAGAAAATAAATTGGAGTTTGAGCTGTACCTGAAGTGTGAAATTTGAAAATGCATTCGTGTTGGTTTTTTTGGTGTAATTATAACAATATCTAAAAATTAGAGCCGGTTGTAGTTGAAATGGATGTCCCCTATATTTGGAGGGGTACTAAACAAAAAACAAGTGGGAGGTTGTGATAGTGCTAGGCCGCCCCCATGGGTATATGTGAAAATTAGTACCCTAGAGGACAAAGATGGTTTTAAAAGCAAGTAAAATGGCCCATCAGCTGACAGCCTTGCTTCAGAGGGGAGGGGAGGGGCTGGCTAAAGGGTAAAGGCTAAAGTAATAATGCAATGTGGTGTTGTGTTATTTATTAGTTGGATGTAGCTGTTGAGTTGATGTTAGATTTTAGAGTAGTTGGTGTGTTCCTGTACATTTAATTTATATATTATAGTATTGGTGCTTTTTCCTGGTGCCTATAATTAAATATTTTTCGTGGTTGCACTTAAAAAACATATTTTATGTCCTCGTTTATTTTTTATTTCTCATTTGTATTAGTCTTACGGTTTAGCCGGTGATAAAACGCTCTCAGTATTTCTGTTAAAGAAATCGCGAATGACTACAATAGTTCAATTTTTATATTTCTTCGAACATTTGTTAGTTACTATTGTCCGCTTTTGTTGGAGACAATGGAGTTTATCCCTTCTGCTTTGTATTCATCTGATCCATCTTCTAACTATTTTCTTCTGTTCATTCTCCTCACTCCTTAGTGTAATATTATACTAAATAACAATTTAAAAATTGAAACTAAATTCAAGAATCAGATGAATACAAAGCAGAAGAAAATAGTATGGAGGAAGCTATCATGAAACAGGAAGGAAATGAAGCAAAATCGATTTAAAGGGTAACCAAAGCTATCATGAAACAAGTAAACAGGAAGGAAATGAAATGAAGGCAATCCAAGGGAGAAGCTAAAGAGTTGGTAGCTAATAGGAAGATGGAAACCGAGTTAGTTAAAGCATAAGCGGGAGATGAGAGCCAACACGAAAGCTATGTTGGGAGCTGCTGAGTTGAATTATCCGCTAGTTTTATGGCCTAAGTTGTTTGTTAGCTGGCCTAACAATTGTACAGTTATTGTTTGGTTATTTCATCTCTAAAAATTACAAATGAACCCCCTTACTTGCTTGGTTTTATACATGTGTGTGTACCAGTCGAACTCTTATATTTCACATGAATGAATTTAATCAATTTTTTTTTCCTCTAGTCAACATCTTTCTCTCCTTTATTTCTAAATGAAAAAGAAAAGAGATAGATGAGAGAAAGATGTATCTCGCCTCCTCTCTTGGTGCACGTTGGTTTTGATTTTGTTGTGCCTGAACTAGTTTACTATAATCAAAGGAAGCCTCGATATATAGAATCATCCAACATCCTTTTCGATGGACACTTTTGTTCCTCACTTGACATTGGCACTTCGGCTTACGCATAGTTTGGTGAATGTAGAAAACATAGAACCTTAGTTGTACTCCTCACATAGCTTTTCAACGGGAAGTAATTTTATTTAGAGCTAGTTTAGTAATGTTTTTTAAAAGTGCTTTTAGAAAAAAAATACTTTTGTGGGAAAACTAAAATTTTCAATTTATCAGAAATGTGCTTTTGAACTAATTTTTGGCTTGGGTGAAACATTTTTTTGTCTTAAAAAATAACTTGTTTAAGAATATTTTTGTAAAGTACTTTTTATTCCAAAAGTGCTTCTTAAAAGCAATACTAAACACTAAAATTGTGTTGTAAGGAAAAGATAAGATGATGATGAGACCAAAGACAAATTTAGAGGTGACAAAGGTCCCGCCACTTTCAAATGAAAAATTGCTATTTAGGTGATTTAGAAAACTTTAAAATTTTATATTAATAAAAATAAAATTATATTTTGACCTCTAATTTTTTCAAAATTATAAAGATATAAACTGTTAAAAATAAAAATTTCTATTCCGCTGCCAAAAAAAATAATTTATGGCTACGAACATTTGAGAGTAATTCGTCCTCATCTATTGGCCTTTAACCTTGTGTGGCGGTTTTCTCCATAGTCTTAAGAGTATATTTGCCCTTGAGCGAGACCTTACAGACTTTAGCGGGTTGCTTTTATTGGGAGTTTTGATGACTTCCAGTAAGGCAGAATCAGGTTTTTCTTAAGGGAGTTTTCTTTTTTTTTTTTTTTTTTGCAAAGTTTGGTACATAGTAAGTTTCCCCTTATATGTTTCAAGGTTTCAAAAGTAGCTCTCTTTATAAAAAGAAAGGTTTTGATACTCCGAAGTTTTATGCAGGTGGAACTTTGGGAGTCCTACAGGGTAGCATAAGACTAGTTTTTCATCTTCATAGTGATGCTAAGGCATTGTCGTGTGGGCTCTAGGTCTCCCCTGACTTCTCCTATCCCGAATGGAGTTGGAAATTTGATTTTGAGATGTAGGCGAAGTTGACAGCTCTTCGGGCATTTTGGTTGGGTCGACCAAGTAGAATGTTGTATGCTTAGGGAACCTTGAGCACCAGAATTGGACCATTGTAGTGATAATTGATAGGGGGGTGCCCAATTGTAAAGACAGAATGATAATACCTTCGAACTTCTTCATTGGGGAAACCGATGAATAAGACATGGAATGCCTCGAGTTGGTCATTCGTTATCCCCTTTTTCCACATAGCATCATAGTAGAGGATGTCATTGGCACTTCTGATGTCAAAGAGTATCCTTTTTATCTCGTGGTTATAGACAGTGGCGAAAATGATGATGGCGTCGTCGTAGGGCTTTTGCAATCATTCCAGATCTTCCGGTCCAGAAGAGATGGGTTCATCTTTCCATGACCTAGGTTTTTTTAAGAGATCATGGTAAAGTGAACCTTGGCATGTCTTTTTCTTCTCGCAGCGTTGGACATTCGAAGGAACTCCATCCTGTTATCATATGGATTACCATGTTTAGGAGTCTTTCGCGTGTTAGGGAGTCCTCATGGTTTGGTTCTTTCGATTGGCGTTCTTCTCGTGGCCCTCTTTCAACTTGCTCTTCCCTTTCGCTTTTTCTTTGTCCTATCTCTTTAGGGTGCTAGGCTAAAAACTTGTTGGGGTACTCATTTTTGATGAGTTTCTCAATTTGATTTTTGAGGTGGACACACTCTTCAGCGTCGTGGTCGTGGTCCTTATGGAAGAGGCAATACTGAGAGGTATCCTTTCATCTCTGGGCATGTCGGTGGTGAGGAGAAGGTCCTTTTGCCGTCATCAAGGTATCTTTTTTTGGGCCTATTGAGAGTGGTATAGTGTTCATACTTGTGGGTGGGAAATCGTCTCCTTTTTCGGTCTGACTGGGGCAACTTTTGCTTGAGGTTATCCCGAGTTTCTTTCCTTCCTTTGCAATCCATTATATGATATTTGGCAACCATCATTTCTTTAGCATTGTCATATATTTTGGCGCAGGCTAACATGTCGGAGAAGACTTTAGGGATCTTCGAGAGAGAGACTTGGTGAAGTTTTGATCTCTCAGCCCATTAGTGAAAGCTGCAATGGCGACAATATGGTCCGAGTCTCGTACTTGGAGAGTCGGCATTAAAGCGATGGCATATTCTCTAAGTTTTTTGTCTATTCTCCATCAGATGTTTTTTTGTCTACTCTTTAAGAGATATTAAGTGTCATGCTTCTATTAGAGGCTGAAGATTTGCGTCAATGGGTGTATAAGATACCTTCTTGAGCCTTGAAGCAAAGGCTCTCTCTTAAGCATGGCTTCCTTCTCTTCATAGATTTGGTGGTCGGTATTTTTACTTTCGACATTATCCATAACAAATTTTAAATAATAAGATTTAAAGATGAAAAGTTTTATTATTAAAAATAAAAATGTAACTTATTTAATGAGATAAAAAGGGAGTAATAATTAATGACTCATAATAAATGACCTTAAAACCTTAATCCTGATCCAAATTCCAAAGAAGAACGAGCCTTAAAACCCATCCGAATTCTAAAGGAGAAATTGAGCTTTAAGCATCTTAGTGAATTTGAATCAAATGGGCTTAGCAAATGTGACCTGACCCAATAAATGGATATTCAAATATTCATCTATGTAATTGGGCTAATTTTAATAAGATTCAAATTATTTAATTCTAAATTTAACGGCTTATTTGATTCGAAATAACTATCAATGAAATATTGTTGTCAGTGCAGGAGGACGTGAGGTCTTGAACAATTTTAAGTATTGTATAAAAAAAAAGAAATATTTATTTACCTCCAGTAATTCGGACAAGTTAATTGGGCTCAAAATATAACAACTAAACTTAAAATGTGAGCCAATAACTTGAATCAAAATTCAATTTTTTAAGCTCAACTTTAAAAATTCGACAATTCAACCCAATATTTGAAAAATAATCATTAATACCAAATTGAGTTGAAACTTGATTATTTTTATTGTTATTGAGATCCATTTACTCATAATTTAAAACTGAATTTCTATTAATACCATTTAGAAAATTATTTCCCAAGTTTTGGTTAATAGATTGAGGCCTATCATGAAAAGCTTGGTTTCTAAGTTCCAATCTACCTTTGTTGGTAAAGTTGAGTTCCTTGGTTTAATGGGATTTTGGTTCAATTGCAATGTTAGAAGTCTTAAAAACTTTAAATTCTTAGAGTCGCATCCTATATAATTTGTAATTCTTATTCATATTTATTCTGGTTAGTTAATTAGTTGGAGTGAGTTAATTATTTAGTTCAATGTTTGTAAGAATTAATTCTATTGGACTGGTCGTAATCTTTTAAAAAAATTCAAAGCATATGACAAATTGAATTGGATCTTCTTGAAGTGTGATTTAAGTAAAATTAATACGCTTGAATTATCCATAATCCTTTCTCAACTCTTAAATAGGAGAATAAATGTGCTTTAGCATGCTAGAATGTACATCTTCCTATACTGACAATATTACTGATATCAACCGAGTTAAGACTCAGAAATTGAAAATTTTTAAATCATTAAGTATCAAATACATGGTTTTTAATTCATTTATATACACTAGCAGTTTCCAAGCATATTAGGCTATTGCTGATGTTAACATAGGTGCCTAAGCTTTTTGCAGATGAAACAAAATGAGGTTAGTTTCATATCTTTAAGGAGAGAGTGCAAGGGATTACTTTATATCCATAATGTGGTACATTGGACTATGCAAATCAAGCTGTGTCTTAGATGAACCTGATACTGTGGCGGAAAGTTCAGCTTCAGCATCAGAAATTCTATAGATAGTGTTCTCTCAGAGGAATAATTAGCAATCCAAGCTTGTGGCCTTTTCCTTCAATCTTCATTTTTGCTTTTTTTTTTTCATCCCGAGTCACAAACTCTGTAATGGCAACAAGCTGTGGATTCAATATTGGGGCTGAAATTAAGAAAACAGGAAAAAGAGAGGCAGCAGGCAATTGCGGTGGGGTGGGGTTGGGTGCAGCCTCACGCGTGGATGTGTAACAGGATACGGTATAGCATTAGCACACAATATTTCTTGAACTGCAATTGGAAAGGAAGAAGGGTAAGCTATATGGTCACCTCACCTCACCTGCAAGTGCATGGAATGACCCAGTTGTGATAGTGACACCTACAATCCAAGGATCTATATTTGATTGGTGCACTTTGCAAAAAATGATGGCAGTCATTTTGGTTGGAGTGGGACCAAAAAGTACATCATAATAATAAAGCAGCATCATGGAAAAAGGCAATGCTTCAACAGCCAACACGTCTCGCTACTAGTACGTGTAAAAGTTTTAAGAATCCCAAGAGTCCAAATTGCATTACATGATTTATGATGATTGTTGGCTTGTCTTTGCTTTGGTTGCTGAGGGTCCATCCCAGCGTGTCATCTGTCACCATGGATGGGAACCTTCCCCTCCTCTTCATTGCTTCAGTGCTCACTTGTCACTACCCAATCAATTTAATTTAAGCCCATGATTGGATGCTTTAATTATTACTTAAAATCCTTTTTTCCCCTTTTTTCAGAATGAATGAGTTGGGTCTTACATGCACTTGAGATTGTTACCTCAGCCTCTTTAACTCGCTGCTTGGCAAGTTGTGACTTTAGATTTGGTAGGATGAAAACAAATCTCTCCATTGTTGGAGATAAGATTATATATTTTAATATTATCAAAGCTTCTATTTGATGTATATTACATTGAAACTTCAGCTATTTTCATTTTTACTTTTATTAAAGTGGCTCATTTAATATGTTAAAAATAAATACTCTTTTTAGATTGACATAATCACTTTTTTAACCCTTCAATTTTACAAAAAAAAGTTATTTTAGCCTTCTATTTAATTTTTTTTGTCTTTTTTAACCATTAAACTTATATTGTTTGTCAAATCACTCCCAAAATGGATGAAAAAGTTAACATTTGTTAACTTTGTCGACGTGGCATACACGTAGATTGCCATGTGTATGTCACGTTATCAATTGATTAAATTTTTAAAAAAAATTATACTTCTTTAATTAATTTTTATTTTTTAAAAAATTAATTAATTGTAGACGTGACATCCACATAGCAATTCACGTGTATGTTATATAGGCAAAGTTAACAAATGTTAACTTTTCCATTCATTTGGGGTTGATTTGACAAATAACACAAGTTTAAGGACTAAAAACTTGCGAAAACTTAAATGAAGGGATTAAATGACTTTTTCTTAGTTGGAGGGACAAATAAATCATTATACCTTTTAGATCTGATAAGATTAAGGATGTATTTATAAAGCAACAATAATTAGATATGGGTGTAATTACTTGTAATTATACTTCTGTTACATGTTTAGGTAACTATTACAATTAGTGACACGTGAGAGATTAAATATAATTCAAGCACTCAATTATTTGCTCCAATTCTTAATAAGAATTGAGAATTGGGTGAATTACAGCGATAATTAACTATGATGAATTTTATTTTTAATTTTTTAAAGATATAATTAGATTATACTAACTAGGGAATTAAAATTGTTTATAAAATTCTAAACAAAATTATACTAATAAATCCTTTATATATTAAGAGATCATTTAATTTAATGTATGACTCAACCAATTATAGAAAATTGTGGGAGGAAAGCTGGCTCCTTTGAGGAGGAAGCTTTATGGAAATTGGCCTATCAATCAAGTTGTGGTGATCCATCTGGAAGATAATATATATTTTCTATCAGTAAATTATGTTTTATTAACTAAGTCCATGGCGTTAGTTTAGGGCAATTTACCCACCTATACCAAAAAATAAAAAAATTTACGGAAAAGGGCCGGAATTGGGAAAAATTACGGAAAAGGGCCGAATCCCCCAAAAACGCGGCCACGTAAGCGCGTTTTGGGGATTTGGACAAAAGCGCCGCGACTGGGGGCGCGTTTTTGTCCACGCCGACCAAAAACGCAGCGTCCGTGGACGCGCTTGTCGACGCGTGGACAAAAACGCCGTCGGCGGCGCGCTTTTCACCTTACCACCGTGTTGAATTTTTGGCCCAATAGTCTCCGGCAAAATAATTTTGAGAGACGTTTACGACCAAACACCGCCAAAAACGGCATGCGTCGGAAAATGCTTCACCGTGGACGCGCGTTTTTGCTCTGAGTCTACGGAGAAATAATTTTGAGGGGCGTTTACGAATAAACAATGGCCAAAAACGCTTCCGGCGGGCGACCGTCGCATGCGTAATGAAAAACGCCCCACGTGGACGCCGCTTTGCTCAAAGAGCCTCCGGCAAAATTAGGCTATAAATCGGTGAAAATTCATTCTCGGTTGGCGTAAAGGGAAATTGAGGCAAAGGGAAAAAATTGAAAATGAGTGAACGATAATTAATCGTTATTTACTACGACGACGGTGAAGTTCGTGACACCAAAATGGCGTTGTTTTCTTATCGGAGAGAACACAAATACAATGAGTTTTAATCGAACATCGATTTGGTTGAACTTCAAAAAGAATTAGGCGTAAAATATTTGGAACAACGCCAATGAAAGTTCGATGTATTAAGTATAGGTTTTGCGCTTGGTTGATCCGGTGAGATATGAGTCGCTCGACATCAAAGGTGCTCGGGGCTTTGAGGCAATGGTGGAGACTCATATTGCCGGATCACCCTATATGGAGGTATATGTAGAATTTTCATCTCTAAGTGATCTTGCTGCGACCTCGACATGTACTGTCGTTCGAGGGGAATACACGACCCCAAGCCGACACTCTGTAAGTGGGAGGCCAAACACAGAAGTGCCCGTGTGCGGTGGTAGTATGGAAAACATAACCCCTGCATGACACTCGGTCGGTGGATGGGACATGCATATCCGTCAGTCGACGTCCGATGATAGAAATACGTCTCGGGGGCGTCGCCAAGTTCTAGTGGTTGGCAATCCACATACGATTGGAATCAGACGAAAGATGTTTAAGGAGGATGATGAACTCCCGACGACATCCACCGGCGAGGGCCTCGCTTGTTGCGAGTTATGGAGGGTCGGACGATGAATCCGATGTGGATCCACCTCGAGAGGCGTGGCCCGACGGTGCGTGTTGGATTATTTTCCCGAACGGGCCCGCTCCAATTGTACCAAGACGCGTTGAGGCGCGTTCGCATTTAAGAAGAAGAAGATCCGCTATTCAGTATGTACTCGCCTCCAGCCCACATGCATAATGCCCACAGCGTATGGCATCACACACACCATCGATATTGCACGAGGCATGTCGCATCCAACTACTACGGGCAACATCGATCTAAAAGACGAGAGACGACAAGTGATCGATATGGGTATGAAATATCTATTAATACAATTTCTTTTGAAAAATTCAATTTATTTGCAATTGAAGAGTGGTATGTAATATTAGCTATCAACGATATATTGGCGGGTATGAGATCAATAAAGACCGCTTTGAGATGTCGCGGTTTATACGAGATAACGCCGGCGCGCAAGATACCTGTGCAACATTCCTTTGGAACAAAGGGACACAAGCATATGACGGCGCCTACGATATGGGCATATGACCACAAACCTTGCCGAATGCATAAACTCGCTTACGAAAGGAACCCATCATCCGCCGATTACATCGATCGTGCGAGAGACATATTTTCTAAGTTAATGCGCACTATTTCCAAAGAGAGCGGCGATTTATAGAGGGCAGATGGAAGGAGGCCATGTATGGAGCCCGAAGGTCTTGCAAGAAATCAATCGTGGGAAGGCACGGGCGAATACCATGCACACAGTGTGTCACGATCGCGACAACCTATGGTTTCGTGTCACGGAGTTTGACAGATCGAACCAAGGTATTGTTGGCGGCCATTATCGTGTACACTTGACAAATAGGACCTGTGACTGTGGGAAATTTGATGCACTTCGTTACCCATGCGCCCATGTTCTTGCGGCTTGTCAGAATCTCCGTCTTGATCCAATGAGATATGTCGACGAAGTGTATAAATTACAAAACATGTACAACGTGTGGAGACACGTATTCCCACCAGTCCCAGATGAACGTAAGTGGCCCTTGGTATCGCTTGCACCGTATAAGCTATTGCCGGATAGACAATTGAGGCGCAAACCAAAAGGTCGACCTTGCTCGTCTAGAATACGCAACAATATGGATATCCGAGAAACAAGCAACCAAAGTCGGTTGTGCGGATGGTGTAGGAACCCGGCATACATCTCGCTCGTGTCCAAGTCGGAATAGTTGACCGTGTTCTTAGGTGTTTTGTCTCATGGAAGCTATGTAATATCTATTTTTCGGAGGAAAACGGTTAACTTTTGTACAATAACTTATATTTTATTAAATATATTAAACATTAATTACAAAAAAAAATCAATTATATTTTGTCAAATTTTATTAAAATAAGTAAAACAAATTAAAAAAATTAAATTACAAGGAAACATTAATTACAAAAAAATCAATTCTATTTTGTCAAATTTTATTAAATATATTAAACATTAATTACAAAAAAAAATCAATTCTATTTTGTCAAATTTTATTAAAATAAGTAAAACAAATTAAAAAATTAAATTACAAGGAAACATTAATTAAAAAAATCAATCCTATTTTGTCAAATTTTATTAAATATATTAAACATTAATTACAAAAAATATCAATTCTATTTTGTCAAATTTTATTAAAATAAGTAAAACAAATTAAAAAATTAAATTACAAGGAAACATTAATTACAAAAAAATCAATTCTATTTTGTCAAATTTTATTAAATATATTAAACATTAATTACAAAAAAATCAATTCAAGTTAAACTCAAATTTTATTAAAATAAGTAAAACAAATATAAAAATTAAATGACAAGGCAACAAGTTAAACTCAAATTTTATTAAATATATTAAACATTAATTACAAAAAAACTTAATTAAAAATTCTCATCATTGATGCTTGGTGGGAACCAAAGTGCCACACGAGGGCGGTCGATTCTGTTACGCTACCGATTCCTCCTTCTTCGGCTTCCGCGGGGTTGTGGAACCTCGGGCGGGAATCGATTCTCCCGCGCAGGGGTCCGTTCTCGATGTTGCGATGGTGACCCACTCGATAAAATATATTGACGCCGGGTGTTTGCATAAACCACGGCGGGGTGATCAGATCCCGAACGCGAGCTGGCGAAAAGAAGTGCTTCCCGATGCCGCCTCCTCGAACCCACATGCGACGTCGGCCTCACCATCGGATGGCCAGGAAGTAGTCGATAACGAACTCGAACCCGCCATGCGATCCAACTCGGCTAGGAATAGGAAATCAAACATATATGGGTTAGGATGATACATATAAGGAAGAGGTACGCACTGGCATGAACGGTAGATCTTTGTGATGGGCCCGGTGTTGTCGGTTGAATTGATGGGCCCGGTGGATCGTGTAGGCGCCGTCTTGGGCCAGATGGCGTGTCGGCGGTGATGATTGCCCGCCTCATCACCCCTTCTCCTTGGGTGTAAAGGGCCTCGACGTTCCTTCGCTCTCGGTTGTCGCCGCCTCTCTTCTTCCGACAATAGATATGGCTTGCCATGGATCCTAAACCATGGCATGTACTCGCGACGCATGCTAACTCCGGACGACTATCGGTTCTCGGTCGTATATAGTCATATCGGTTCTCCCACGCCTCGATATGTTCGACCAAAATCTTGCCCAATTCGTATGTGTGTTGCCGTAAGTCTACTTTGTGCTCATCATCGAGCACCTCCGTGTGGTACGAATCCGCTGTCGAAATCCAAATTGCCGCATAACCCGATCCGCTCGGTGCATCTCCACGGTCGAGTAGGTGATCAATGGGACCTTTACGTGCCAACCGCTCGGATTTTGGAGGAACTCCTCCTAATTATCGCACGAATTTACGGGTGTCGTCGACGCGGTGTCCATTCAAACTTTACGAAAAATTTTAGACATATACCTCATATTAGACACTACATACGAAAATACTAAATTATAATAACAAATTTCAAACTTACTTGTGATTCCGACCTTTGGTCCAACAGAGCCGTATATCCTCAAGCGATTTCGGTATTCCAACATGATTCACGGATGGTTCCACCTAATTAAATAATATTTTAGCATGCAATTATACTATAAATCTACGAAATAATTGTAAAATATAATATTAAATTTACCTCGTTATCGCTGGGAATGAATATGGGTGGTCGAGTCGAGGCGTAAAATGGAAATCGATACCATGCCCATGATCGCAGCAATGATATGCAACCTCCGATTTTTGCTTTACTCGACCGCCGCCTCAAGCACATCTCCCGGTACAACCTCGACAAAGACGGACAGACTTCAACTCAATTCACCTACACTCAAGTCAACAAGTTTCGTGAGCCATCTCGGTGGACGAGGTTTCTAGAGAGGTCCCAAGCATCGATAACCTCCAATTATTTGAAGAATGTATGCTCGAGCATACCGTATTCTTTCTACTTCGGTCGAATCCTCTTGCAGCTCGGGAATGTGTCTCGTAACCACGCCAAATCGATCCGAGCTCCTCGAATTCTATCCGAATGGCACCTAGAAGCTCGTAGCATACGCCCTCCAATCGGTAGATGTTGTGGACCCGGTGACTCTGGACCGTCCACCGGTAATCCCAACCGCAAATCGAACATCTTCTAGAGTGATTGTACACTCTCCGCACGCAGCATGGAAAGTGTGAGTCTCGGGTCTCCACCTCTCAATCAACGCTACCGATCAAAGCGCGCTCCAACTTGAACCTCGGCCTATCGTGGCCACATGCCAAAAACCCGCTTCCCGCAGTAATTTCGATCAACGGCGATGGGGATCATGCATGTTGCGAATATAACATTCCAACACCCGATCTACATCGTTTAAAAATCATAAAATTCAAAATTAATTAAAATTACATAATTGGATAAAAATTAAATAATATTGCAAAATTAAAATTAAAACTTACCATTTTTATTTGCTCGACGGCAATGTGCTTCTTCGCCTAGGCGAAGTAATTCCCCGCCCATTGTAATCGGCTTTAAAATTTTCCGATAAAAATATCTTAAAAAAATTAAGGGCTTTTTCCGTAATTAGTAAAGGACTATTTTGAAATTTGAGCGTTAATTTCAAGGACCTTGAGAGAAAATTGAGAGAAAATTGAGAGAAAATTGAGAGAATATTGAGAAAGGATTGAAATGTGAAGAATAAAGGGTGGGGGGGTTTTATAGTTTTTTTTCTCGACCATGGAGCCAACGGTCAAAAAAATTTGATCAGTTGGGACCAAAAACGCGTCCAAAGCAGTAGCGCTTTTGTCCCCGCCCCAAAACGCGCTTACGTGGCCGCGTTTTTGGGGGATTCGGCCCTTTTCCGTAATTTTTCCCAATTCCGGCCCTTTTCCGTAAATTTTTTTATTTTTTGGTATAGGTGGGTAAATTGCCCGTTAGTTTACCTAACACTATTCCTTAATCTTATCCTTATTTAACAATTATCTTTTTACTGCCCTAATTTTTGGTTTAATAATGGTTAGTTGTAAAGTGCAAATGTGCTCCTATAACCTAATGATGATGAAGTAATTATAATAATAAATCATGACTTACCAAAAACTTAAAATATGTTCCAAATTTTTATATTTTTTTATATATTTAAAATTTTAAAAATTAAGATTCAGTTAATGCATTTAATTTTTTTCTATTAAATTTACTAGTGTGGTTTTTTTATATAAAAAAAATTTATTTAGTAGTGATATTATAAAACAAAGGCTTTATTCACTGTTTGGCCCCTGAACTATATTCATTTCTCATATTAGTATCTAAATTTTTTTTTGTCTCATTTTGATACCTAAAATATAATTCGGCCCCTGCCGCTAACGGTGATAAAAAAGCAATCAATTAGAACACCCCATGTGTCCCCATTGGCCATTGATGTGGACGATGACATGGTTGCTGATCGTGCCAACTATGCGTCGACCAAACCAAAATATTGTAAAAATTTATAAAAAAAATGATTAAAAATCGTAAAAAAGTATTTAAATTATTAAAAAATTAAAAATTTTAAAAAAAATTTAAAAATTGTAAAACAAATTAATTATTGTAATAATTATTAAATATTGTTAAAAATATTTTAATATTGTAAAAAAGTTATTAAAAATTATAAAACCTTATTTAAAACTTGTAAAAATTATTAAAAATTGGTGAAAATATTTAAAAAATGCAAATAATTATTAAAAAATTGAAAATAATGATTAAAAAATTGTGAATTTGTGGCATTTAATCAACCGTTTTACATATTTAAATATTTTTGAATAATCAAGAAAAGAAAGTAGATGACACATAGAAAATATCCTTGTATTATTAAAGAAGAAGAAGAAGAAGAAGAAGAAGAAGAAGTTGATTTGTTAAATATTTATAATTTTTAATAATTTTTTTAAAAATTAAAAATTATTTTTACTATTTTTAATAACTTTTTTTTACAATTTTTAAATATTTTTAACAATATTTAATTTTTTTACAATTTTTAAATATATTTTACATTTTTAATTTTTTCCAATTTTTATATATTTTTAAATATTCTTTTATGATTTTTTTTAACGACCCTATATCAGGGGTGTCGGAAAGTGCATTCTCGGGACTCTGTTTTCGTAAATCAGACTTATAAATATTTGCTAGTTGTGTAGTTAATTAGGTTCCGGTTAAGCGAATTTGCTTGAATTAAGAACTATTAGAGTATAAAGACTAAATCGTGTATAGGATAAAAGTTGAATTATAAATTAAAAATTAATTAAAGGAGCTAAAGAAGAAATTATGCCTTATTCCATTAAGTGGGCGGCATTAATGATGATAATTTATATATGTTAACTTATTATATATTATATGTTATATTATATAATAAGAAATATATATGTATATATGTTATGATTATAATAAAATAAAGTATATTAAAATAAAATGGGAAATAAAAGAAAGAGAACATGCAAAATAAAAAAAAAAAAAAAAAAAAAGAAGAAAGGAGAAGGACGCATGACTAAGGGCATTTAAGTTTCAAACTTCAATTGGTTTGTTAATTCAGTCCATTTTTTTGTAATTTTTATATTTTTGAAATTCAGGTGTCTAGTATTACTCGACCCATGTTGTAATTTTTAGCATTGATTAAGATTTTAGATGTTTTTATTATGGAATAGTTTTAGTGTTAGGGATTAAATTGATAGATTTTTAAGCTAGAAATGAAAAAGGATTAAATTGTAGAACAAATTATAAATTTTGAGTAATAGAGACTAAATTGTGAAAAATTTAAAATTTAGTGGTTTAATTAAAAATAGGGAGTTAAATTTAGCTTAGAGTGAAATTAGTATAAAAATATAGGATCAAATGTGAAGAGTAAAATTAGTCTCAATTTAAGGACTAAATTGGAATTTAAGCAAATGTTGAGTAAAAATTGAAATATTCAATGTGAAATTAAATTGTGTTGTATTGATGTTTTAATTATTTTAATTCCGTAGCTAACGTCGTACTGGAATCCTCGACTAAAAAAAGGAAGGATAAAATCGACGTCGAATAGCTCAGAATTCATGGTTTGTATTTCTATAATTCAAACCTAGTTCCTAATTGTTATATTTTGATTTAATGCATATGGTAAGTGATTGAGGTGAGTATTTTGACATTCTGATATTGAATTGAAATTATAGTTGATTGAAATGGATTGAATTGGTATATATATTATGAATGTATTGATTATTTAAATTGAAATAAATATATGTGTAAATGTGATAATGTGCAATTATGATAAATGGATATTGGTTGAATTTGGAAAGTGAGTTGGAACCCTATTAACTGTATCCGGCTGAGTCAGATATAGATGGCATGCCATAGGATAGGAAGAGTTCAGAAATTTCTTTCACTTCGAGTCGATGAGGCACTGGGTGCCAATTAACTTCAGTTTAACCGATGAGACACTGGGTGTCAATTTATATAGCGCTGGGTGCAATTATTTCTTCGAATTTCTCCGATGAGGCACTAGGTGTCAAACTGGTGTGTTGGTTGGATCTGTGTATCCGTCCGAGTCCGAGTTGTGTTAATAGGGGTAATCAAATAATAAAGTTTTGTAATCGATATTGAATGATATTGTATGTGAATTAAAAATGAGATAATGACTTGAAACACTAAAAAATGAGATATGTTGTGAATAAATGTGATACATGAGTTATGTATTCATGAAATGAATATTGAATGGATAATGCCATTGTATAAACAAATGTGGTTTGATATGTGAAAAGCTATTTATATAGCAAGTGTGTGAATTGGGATATTGGTTAAACAAATGAAATATAACATCATGTGTAAATTGAATATAGTATGAAATGATATGCTATTATGTATGAATTCAAAAGGATGGCATATAGTAGTTATGATCTTTGACATTAATATGTGTTTATAATTCAATTGTGCATTCTCTTGTCTTTAAATGTTCGGATTATAGAAATATCACTGAGTTTTACTCAGCGTACGATTTTGTTTCTCCCGTGCGCAGGTTAGGTACTTCTCTTTTGATCGTCGATTCAGCATCTAGCAACGATCCCGATCTCAAATGTAGTGATGCTTATCTTTTTGTGTTGGCATGTACCGAGGATGTCTAGTTGATAGTTATTTTGTGGATGGATTATAAATGAAGTTATAAGTGTAATGTTGGTTTGAGAATATAAATGTATGTTTATATTTGAAGCCATAATTTGACATGTTTTGAACCAATGCTTGTTATGTGTATGTGCATATAAGTTGATGTTTTAAGTAGATATGAGCTATGTTTTAAGTAGATATGAGCTAGGCCAAATTGATAGATTTTGGCATGTTTAAAATTTAGATTTGAATGATGCATTGATGATATGTTTTGATGATATAAATGTGTTACCAATCAAGGTACATTGGTTAGGCACCTAGGTTGATTGTTTTGGCATGTTTTGAGTGTGTTTGATCGTGTTTTGAATAGATTAAATGAATGGTTTTTGAGTTTTTTAATGCCCAAGCAAGTAGGAAATGGTAAACTTGTGGTTTAAGGCACATTTTAGGTCCACACGGCTAACACACAGGCATGCGAGACCATTTTGAGGGTTATATGGCCTGGCACACTGGCATGTGGCTTGGCCATGTGACCCAAGTCAGTGAGTTACACGGACATGGACACTGGCTGGGACATGGTTGTGTATCCCTACTTCGAATGCCCACACGGCCATGTGACCCCTGCTGATCGCTGTTTTATGCGATGTCAAAGTCTTAAAATTTATAAAGAACATGATCGGACCTGGAAACTAACTATGACAACAATTTGAGGCAAGCGCACCTATCAAACAATAGTATAGTTTAGGCAAGACTGGAATGTCGAACCCAAAGGAACCAAAAGTACTAATACTAACTCTCTTTTTATTATTTAGCCTAAGAATTGAGGGAATTGTTTATCTAATCTAAAAAATACTAACTACTAAACTAAAAACTCTAAGACAAAGAAGAATGAATTTGGGAAAATAAGTTTTAAGAAAAACCAATTGATTAAGACGACACCCAAGGAAGAATCCACCTAGACTTCACTTGTTATCTAACTCTGAACCAGATGATTTATTCACTTGACTTGATCCGTAAGATTCCCTAAGTTATATTAATCCCTCTCTCGAGGCGACTAACTTCTAACCCTAGGTTGATTAATTGAAATCTCTTTCTAATTAAAACCCCTAGAATCGCATTAATTCAATCTATGGACTCCCATATTAGGTTTCACCCTAATTCGGCAAAATCTCGTCACCCTATCTCTAGGCGCGCGATCAACTCCGCTTAATTATGCTAGATCTACTCTTAGTTAGGGATTTTTGCTCCTCCACCTAAGCACATCACACTTGAATTAATATCCCGAAAATATCAAAACAAGAATTAAGAACACATAATTAAGAACAAGTCAAATATTTATCATATAGTTCAGCAAACGATAATGATAAACGGTAATTATAACATATTTTAATCCCGCATTTAGCTTACTTTTGGATGTTTTATCCCTTGATTTATGTAAAAAGGTGCTTTTAATCCTTTATTTTCATGTCTTATACCCAGGAAAGCACCCGAGGATGAAAAGAACGTAAAACGGGCCCAAAAGTAAATGGGCCATATCACGGAATTGACATGGCCTAGCCCAAAGACCACACGGTCGTGTCTCACCGATCACCTAGAGCACGGCCTCTCCCCCGGTTTACACGGTCGTGCCTCATTAAGAAATTCGAACACGGCTTAAAGTCGACCCACACGGGCGTGTGCCATGGTCGTGCCTCTGTCGTTAGAATGAGCAATTTCATTCGGAAAAGGATACTTAGAGAGAAAGAATCGCATTCCAAATAGCCTATATATAGCCCCTAAGTGCCACCTTTGAAGGTGGGTCGAGCTAGGCAAAGGAGCCAAGTCAGAAAGGTCAGAATTATGGGAATCGCTCGAAGTTATCCAGTTGATCCATCCCAAGAGGCCGGAATTATACTCAAGACGATAGAATTCTCCTTCAATTCCTTCAAGGAGTTTTAGGGATTTCTTATGTTTTGTTTTATCTTTTCTCTTGAGATGTTTTATTTCTTAGTTATGAACTAAACCCCTCAGATACCTGAAGGGGATGAAACCTAGATGAATCTTGTTATTTGATTTCTGAATTTTATGATAATTACTTAGTTTGTTCTTAATTATGCATTCTTAATCCAAATTTGATGTGCTTAGGTGGAGGAGGAATAGACCCTGTTTAACAGTAGATCTAGCGTAATTAAGCGGAGTTGATCGAACGTCTAGAGATAGGGTTACAAGATTTTGCCAGATTAGGGTGAAACCTAATACAGGAGTCCACAGATCGATTTACTGCTATTCTAGGGGGTTATTATAAGAGAACGAGAGTTCCACTAATTAACTTAGGGTTAGACGTTATTCGCCTCGAGAGAGGGTTTAGCATAGGTTAGGGAGTCCTACAGGTCAAGCTAAGTAAATAAATCATATGATTCAGGGTTAGATAACAAGTGAAGTCTAGGTGGATTCTTCTTGAGGGTATCGTCGTGATCAATTGAGTTTTTCTTCAAGATATTTCCCAATTCGTTCTTTTTGTCTTAAGTGTCCTTAGCTTAGTCGTTGTTGAATTTAGATTAAAACAAACTTCACTTTATTTTTAAGGCTAAATAATAAAAAGAAAGTTAGTATTAGTACTTTTGGTTCCTTTGGGTTCGATATCCGGACTTGCCTAAGCTATACTACTGTTCGATAGGTACACTTGCCTTTAATCGTTGTCAGAGTTAGTTTCCAGGTTTAGTTATTCTTTTTAAAAATTCTAAAGCTCTGATTTCAGCGATCAGATAACAAGATTCATCTTAGGTTTCATCCCCCTCAGGTATCTGAGGGTTTAGTTCATAATGATAATAAAAGAATACATCTCAAAAGAAAAGACAAAACAAAACATAAGAAATCCTTAAAACCCCCTGAAGGAATTGAAGGAGAGATCCTCCGTCTTGAGTATAATTCCGGTTTCTTGAGATGAATCAACTGGCTATTTTCGAGTAATTCTTCACAAATTTTCCCTCTTTGGCCTAACTAGACGCCCCCTGACTAAAGCCTTAGGTTCTGGCTTCTGCCGAACTCATCTTCAAGTTGCCCCCTTGGGTGTTTATATAGACTTTAAGATGCCTTACTTGGCCCTTAAGTATCCTAATTCAAGTAGAATTCCTACTAGGGTGTTTGAATGGGCTTTGGAATGTGTTTCTTTGCCTTCAATTATCATATTCCGAGTAAAACTCCTCTTGGCCGCGGCAGGGACACGCCCATGGCACACGCCCGTGTAAGTCGTGGCCAGGCCGTGTTCTAGACTGTTGAATGAGGCACGGTCGTGTGGTCTTGGGCCCAGGCCGTGTGGATTTCGTGATATAGACCATTTACTTCGTTTTAGGCCCGTTTTCCATTCTTTTCATCATCCGGTGCTCTCTTGGGTATAAAACATGAAAACAAAGGATTAAGAGAACCAAATTACACAATTCAGGGCTTAAATCATCCAAAAGCGTGCTAATTGTGGGATTAAAATATGTTACTTTTACGGTTTATCACCTGCAGTTAAAATTTTTCTAAAGTTTTCCTAAATTTTTCAAATGTTTCCGATTTAGTTCCAAATCATTTCTAAAGTGATTTTTAGGTCTCGAAGGCTTGAATAATGGATATTATGCATGTTAATGATGAATTATATTATGATGTTTGAAATGTTTTGAAATGAATGATTTAGATTATGGTTACTCAGTAATGCTTCGAAACCCTATTTTGGCAACAGATACGGGTTAGGAGTGTTACATTTTTAATATTTTATTATAATTTTTTGGTCCAGTCAACGTGATCAATGGACACGTCATTGTCCACATCAACAATTAATGGGGGCACGTGGCGTGTTCTGATTGTTTTCTTTAACATTATTAACGACAGGGGCCAAAAAGTGTAACATAATAGTTAAGGTACCAAAATGGGGCAAAAAAAAAGGTATCAATATGAAAAAATGGGTATAGTTTAAGGGCCAAACAATGAATAAAGCCTAAACAAATGATATTATAGTTAAGTTCAATTTAACAAAAGAAATTTAACAGTACTAATAATTGAACTTGAACTTTCAGACCCCAAAAGTAAAGTAAGTAAATTCTTAAAAATAGAAATAAAAAGATAAATTTCAATTATAAAAAATACAAAGATTTGAAACACAATTTAAATTACCAAAAATTAGATAAAACTAAATCGAAGTCAATGGTGAATTTCATCAATTCTTGGATTAATGAAAATATTTAAATCCAATAAATCTATAATTTATAGTTGTCATATATATATACCTACGCATATTATAGAAATCCTAATTTTTGAATGATGAATTGTTGGATGAATGAAAATATTTAAATCCAACAATTCTAAAATTTATAGTTCTTATATATATATATTAAAGAAATCCTAATTTTTAAATGAATGGAAGTTATTTTTATTGTTGATTATATTATTAAAGTTTAATTCAAAACTTGATATTTAAATTATAATTTTTTTTTTCATTTTGGTAGTAATTTTTTTTTGCCACAAGTAGTATTTAATCTATTTTTTTAAAAGTTAGTACTTCTGTTAGTCCAATCACTTATTGGAAAATTTGTTTATGAAAACGATTTAGTTGCCTACTAGAATTTAAGTTTTTTTCATAAAACCTGAACATTTGTTATGTTATCTATGACAATGAATTTTATTAAACTTAGTACTTGTTTTTCTATACTAGCAAGACTTGGTGTTTCTTGGCTTTCAACCAAATGATTTTCTCCGTTATCCTCAAACCCTTGATTGCTAATAGAATTGGTTCTTATCACGAACAAAAAACAAAATGAAAATTATAACTTTCCAGTGGGAAAAGTTTACTTTCTCTATAGTAAACCAAAACCAAAAAACACTAACTCGAGTACTCATGAATTCAAAATTTATTTTGTAACTAAAAAAAATTGATAAATTTTGACAGAGTATCCATATATATGATGCGTGTTTTCTAGTCACTCATACTCACTATATATAGAGAAAGATCACAAGAATTCTATTTAAATAAGAAGAGAGGGAAAAAAATATTTTAATAAAAATTCTTTGAATCCAACTAATACTCATCTTATTGGGTGGCACACATTGAGTTTCCCACATCTACTTTGCCGCCCACCTCATGCTATAATGAGTTTATTAGGCATTTACCATGCTAAGCCATAGTGGGATCATCACCTTTGTCACCCAGAAACTCCTTAGCACCCTTCTTACGTATTTCTTTCATAAGGTCTCTTTTAGGGGGAGCTACAGTTTGTACTGGTGGTGCAAGTGGCGCTAGGTGAACCACTTCTAGTTTTGGTTGCTGAGGTTGTTTAGGTTGGGCCGCTTGAGTATTCCCCATAAATTGATCAAACATTTGTGTCATCATCATAGATAAGATGTTTTTGAAAGCATTTCTAGTTGCTCCCAAACCAGTTGCAAGTGCTTCCTCTGGAATAGGGGGCACATGACTTTCAATTTCTTCACCAGTCACTTCTTTAGATCCTTCAGACATTGTTATCACACTACAAGAAAATTCAGATTAGTTTAAATCATAGGGACTATGCCAGAGGCGTGATAAACCATAATATATACATATTTTAATCCCACATTTGGCATAATTTTGGATGATTTATCCCTTTAATTATGGAATTTGATGCTCCTAATCCTTTAATTTCATGTTTTACACTCAGGAGAGCATAGGAAGATGAAAAGAACGAGAAACGGGCCAAAAACGGAGAAAATGGGCCAAAGTAAGAATTCCATACGGCCTGGAGATAACCACACGATTGTGCCACTTTAGCAGACCCGAACACAGGCTGGGCTTGATTCACACGGCCGTGCCACACGGGTGTGTCCCTGCCGTGACTCCTTTTAATTCCACTCGAAAAAGGATATTTAGAGGCAAAGAAAGACATTCCGAAAGCCTATATAAACACCCTAGAGGGTAACCTAAAAGGGGAGGCCGAAGGGCGAAGCCAAAGAGGGCCGAATTGTGGCATTTACTCGAAGACAACCAGTTGATCCATCTCAAGAAGCCGAAATCATACTCAAGACGGAAGATCTTCCCTTCAATTTCCTTCAGGGGGTTTTAGGATTTTTCTTATATTTTGTTTTATACTTTCTTTTGAGATGTATTCTTTTATAAAAATGAACTAAACCCCTCAAATACCTGAGGGGGATGAAACCTAAGACGGATCTTGTTATTGTTTTCTGAACTGTATGATAAATACTTGATTTGTTCTTAATTATGTGTTCTTAATTCTTGCTTTGATATTTCAGGATATTGATTCAAGTGTTGATGTGCTTAGGTAGTGGAGCAAAAGTCCTTATTTAATAGTAGATCTAGCATAATTAAGCGGAGTTGATCGCGCTCCTAGAGATAGGACGACGAAAATCTGCCAGATTAGGGTCAAACATAATATAGGAGTCCATAGATCGATTTAATGCAACACTAAGGGTTTTAATTAGAAAGAGATTTCAATTAATCAACCTAGGGTTAGACTTTAGTAGCCTCGAGAGAGGTATTAATATAAATTAGAGAATCCTACGGATCAAGTCAAGTGAATAAATCGTCTGGTTCAGAGTTAAATAACAAGTGAAGTGTAGGTGGATTCTTCCTTGGGTATTGTCTTAATCAATTGGTTTTCCCCAAAAGTATTTCCCCAATTTATTCTCTGTGTCTTAGCATCTTTAGCTTAGGAATTAGTTAGTTTTAGATTAAACACCAATTCCCTTAATTCTTAGGCTAAATAATAGAAAGATAGTAATTACTAGTACTTTTGGTCCTTGAGGATACGATATTTCCGGTCTTGCCATAGCTATACTACCAAACGATAGGTGCGCTTGCCTTATTCGTTGTCATAGTTAGTTTGGACACGATCAAGGTGTATCATGCATGTTGCGTATAAGTTCAAATATATTAACTTTATTAAATAGAATGTAATAATTCAAATCCAGATATATATACTTAATAGAAATCTTGTAAAAAAAAGTTTTGTGAAAATAAAAGTTCTTTATACAGTCCATTTTCAAAATACATTTATACGCTATCCCCAAGAGTCATGCAAGATACAGAACAAAACAATCAACTCACAATAGTAGCAACACTCTGGCGTAGTTCTTCTAACAAAGTCTTCCTTCAATCAGTAAGCCTGAGAAGGAAAAGGTAACAGAGTAAGTTCATATGAACTTAGTGAATTCCAAAGAGACTTTATATATATCTTTACTTATAATACAACTGAACCTTTCAGATGGACTTACACACGATAAACATAGTATGTAACAGCCCAATTTTAATAGTGTCGGAACAGTGATTCGAGATCACTAAATTTGGCGAAAAGTTAGAAAATTTTGTTAATCGATAATTATAAGTTAAGTGTGATTTTAGAAATATTTTAAAATTAGTGAATTTTGTGAACTGAAAGAATTAATTAGAAAAATTAGGCCAAAAACGAGGTATTGAGACCTCGAATTTATAAAGTGAGCCATAAATATTTCCAAAAATATTTATGGAATGTCATTAAGTTATTATTAAACTTTCGTTAGAAAATTTTAACGTTTGGGTAGGAAATTAAATGAAAAGGACTAAACTGAAATGAAAGTAAAAGTTAAATTATAGATTAAAAGAAATTACGAAGGATCAAAATGGAAATTATACCATTTTGTATAGTTGAGGCGGTATAACAAAGAAAAATCTGAGATTTTTAAGGTATATTATTATAATATTATATTATTATATTATTATATTATTATATATATACAAACAAAAGAAAAAAAAAGGGAAGAGAATAGAGAACAGAAACCCAAACGAAGAAGCAGAGAGCAGGAAAGAAAGAAGAAGAGAAGAGAAAGAAGAAAAGGGGGAAAATTGGAAAATTTTCAAAATTAGCTAAATAAAAAGGGGATCAAATTGAAATATATGGAGAATTCTCTTCATTTCTCTTTATTTTCTTCAGCTGAAAAATAGCCATGGGAGAGAGTTCAAGCTAGTTTTTATACTCAAGCATCATGTAAGTTTAATTCTTGCTTTCTCCTTGAAATTTCTATGTTTTGGACTTTTACAATTGGGTCCAATTTATTAATTCATTAGTTTTTGATTCTATGGCTAAATTTTTAAAGTTTATGTGGATTAGTGTTGGAAGAATATGATGAATAAATATTGAATTGAAGCTTTAATTTTGTTATATGATGAGTTAATCAAGTGAAATTGATGGAAATTGGTTTTAGGACCTAATTGTGAAATAGCTGAAATTAAGGCCTAGTGTTAAAATTCTAATTTCAAAGGTTATGAAGGAGTTTTAAAATGATAGATAAAAGTATTAAATGAGAAAATTAACTCAATTGAGGGGTTAATTCAGCAAGGACTGAATTGTATGAATTGTGGAATTAGGGACAAAATAGAAATCAACATGTTACACTAAAGCAGTTTTAGACAGCAGCAGTTGTCTAACTTTGAAAAATCACCAAAAATTGTATAAATAGAATTAGAAGTCAAGTGAGATATGGAATTAAAGCTTATTGAGTCTATTTTCATATAAAAGAAACATGGAAAGCAAAGGAATTCTGTATTCTGAGATATTTAGATTTTGGTAAGACTGGTTCAGAGTGATTTCGAGATCCCCTGTTCTGACTTGGAAAAATCATCAAATATTGTACAAAAATAATTTGGGAACATAATTTATATGGTTAGATTCCTTAATGAGTCTAGTTTTATAAGAAATAAACCATAACATCATATGAATTCTATATAAAAAGATAATTAATTTTTAGTGAAGAAGGGTCGGAACTGCCAGACAGCAGAACAGGGGTGACTTTAAAGAATAAACTGTACTAATTGGCTAAACCAAAAATTCTGAAAATTTTATGGCAAGAATATATGTGAGTCTAGTTTTAGGAAAAATTCACGGTTCTTCATTTGGAGTTCTGTAGCTCTGGAAATAAATAATTTAGTGACTATGACTCAAATGGGCAGTTTTGAATATACTTATGAGTAAATAATGAACTTATTTACAATGTTACTTATAGCATGTTATATACATTAAGGATGTGGAATGGAGAGGAGGAGGAGGAAAATATGTATGAATATTCAGCTAGCATGGCTAATTTGTAATGTTTTAGGCCCAGGGACTAAATTGAATAAAAGTAAAAGTTTATGATTAGTTTTGTATAAATGTTGGAGATGACCAATTTACATGGAATGGATTATTTTATTATTTAAAATTGCAAAATTGAATGAAATTATTAATTAGATTAAGATCGGTTGAAAAATCGATGAAAATGGGAAATTACCAAAATGCCCTTGAATCTTGGTATTTACGCAAATTTAGCTGTGTAAGTTCGTGTAACTTTAAATATGTGATATAAGGAAATATAAGTTGATAGCACGTGAAATATTGATATAACGAATTAACTAATATATGTTTATGAATAAACGGCAAGAGAATGATATTTATCATGACATGTCAATATGTGATTATCTGTAATATGTAAATAAAAGGTAATTAAATATGTTGAGACGAGAAATAAATTCAAGTAAGTCTTGAAATAAGAAAAATAAATATGTTTTAAGGGATAATATGTTTGATTTTTGATTGGTTTCAAAAATAAATGTTAAATGATATAAAATTTTTGATAAATAAATTTGTAATTCCGGTAATGCCTCGTACCCTATTTCGGTGTCGAATACGGGTAAGGGGTGTTACATAGTACGCCTAATGGCATATACAAAACAGAGACAGACTCAATACTGTAACTTACTTATCACTTAGGCATATACTATAATCCAATTTAACATAACTTAGACAACTCATAATCTTATCAACCACGTACCTAGAATTCAGAATCAGAAGCATATCATACAATCATTCACATACATTCTTTCCCTAAACTCCTCATATCATTTTCATTTAGAATAACATGTTTTATTGTGATCTACCAATCTGGTTTGCAATATAGCTTCCCTACCTGAGGCTACACAAACATATCTCCTTATCTCCATTACCACATATTAGATCATATCATACATTCAGAAGCAGATGGTAGTGGTTTAAGGATGGAGAATAGAACTTACTTTATATCATAGACAGACTGAATTCAGATTGACGACTTTGGATAATCATTATCCACATATACACCTTTCATCCATTACAGAAGAGGTTTACTTACCTTATATCTATTGTATAAACAAGAAATTTACAACTCATGGAAGTAAGAAAGAATTCACCAGAAATTCTAGCACAATCTACAAAGTAGGTCTTTTACCTTTATCACTTAGACCCTCGTTAGCTTCTTAAGCTAAAATAAAGATATTTATACATATCAAATCACTAATCTATCAAATTTGAACATGCATGCAAGAATTAACAACATTTAATTCGGAATCAGGATGTTTCCTTTCTCATACACCATTTTAACATCTATTCATGTAGTACGAAAAACATGTAAATGACTTCAATTCTAACTTAAGGGTTCAACAGTAATTACTAGTAAGCTGGTACTAATGTATATGTTAGCCAGATATTGCGAACCTTCACTTTGAAGAAGTTCTCTAAACTTAAGTTTTTTAGAGACTTTCAGAGGAAATCAAGAAATAAAAAAAAAGACGTAAAGTTGTTTAGAAAGACCACCGCTATTCTTATATACTTAAGCACGGAGACAAGGATTAGTCGAAAAATTAGATAATTCCTCTAACTCTCTTGATTCGCTTGGTTAAGTGAACTTAACAAAATTTGGGTTTTATCATCTACAGTAGTCTAATTCTACTCTAACTAGACCTTAACTTGACTAACCAAATCTCCATACTAAAATAATAAACAAATCTAAACAACTACAAATTTAATGAATTCACCCAAAGCATCTAGGTTGTAGAATAGTCTGTCAAACCCTAGAACTCGCCAAAACTAGAAGTTCACCAAATGGAGTATTACACAGAATCCTATACTTAGCTAGAACAATACTGTACTTACTCAAATTTATCCTTAATTTACCATCTATACGCCAAACAGTAACCAAATATGGAGACTTCGCCGGACGGACTATTACAAAGATATTCGCTTTTTTAACTTTTAAAAGTTTCTAATTTTATTAATGAATGATTAATAAGAATATTAAAAGTTTTCTGGAAAGAAGTTTGAGTGAGAGAAATAGAGGATTGTTGAAAACTTTTCCTAATAAGTTCTTTTTTGAGACGAAAATGAAAAATGAGGGAGGGGGACGGAGAAGGATAGGCAGAAACTTTTCAGAATTCAGAAAAAGTAATAATGGTGTATTTGAAGAAATTAATGCTTTTTTGTTCCTACATTTTCTAGGCTTAATTGTAGTAATTAAGTTTTAGATTTTCAGAAAAGTAAATAAATTGCATTAATTACGTTAATTATTACTTTTTTGAATCCTGAAAATATATTAAATGTTGCAATCGTTAAACACATTTTTTATCAGTCCATTTACTTAATTCTTGACTTTATCGGTTTTGTTAACTAGTGCCCAAAAACTTTTGAGTTTTCTAATTTTCTTTCTCAATATATTTTCTTAACAGTGAATATTCTAAAATTTTCACTTTGTTGCTCTACTCTTGCAATCAACTTTTCTAGGCATATATTTCTTTTCTATTTTGTTTTCTTCCACTTCTTTTTACTGCATTCTGCCATTGGAGCTTCTGTTTTTAGCCTGGATTTTTTTACTTGATTTTTGGTTTTTATTGCGTAGGGTGTCACATTCACATCCTATATGTTTATTTTTGTCTTATAGTGTTCTTTTTTATTCTCTTTCACTATATTTAAGATTTGCTTACTTTTTTTTATTTATAAAAATAATTTTTTTAAAAGCGGGCATCGGTGTTACTTGACATACTGGCGGTACAAAAGAAATTATTTTTTTAGAACTTGACAACAGTGTCAGCTGATACGACGGTGCGACCAAAATTTTTTTAAATAAATTTCGGTGTCGCTTTTTTTTTATTACTTTTTTCCACTGTGAATACCCGTGAGAAATATGAGTCTTTTGAAAAATACATAAGGGTGTCACCGGCCACAGTGGCGACACCCAAAAAATATTTTTTTTAAAAGTTGATGATTGGCTAATGATAAGGGGTGGTGTTGTCGGTGTGTCTGGCGACACCAATAGACATTGTAAATTTCAGATCATTCTCGTACATGATTTTGCTCTTGAGTTATTTTTGTAATTATTTAATTTATTAGGGTTAGTTTCGAAAAAAAAAAGCCCATTTAAACCTCTTCACATCTTAATTGTTTTTCTCTTTTTCTCAATAAAAAAGTTATTTTTCTAAAAATAAGAATTTATAGACTCATAAAGGTTTTTTTAAAGGTAACCCAAATTTTTTGATTAATTGTGAAAATGACTCAATTTAAAAATCATATACGTAAATGACTTGATTTTTATAGCGTTTGTCGGTGCCACCAGACATACCGGTGGATAAAGTGACAGCGCTAGACTGAAGTGTGATTATATAAAACGTTCAGGGACCTGATGAAGCAATTACCTTTTTTAGATTGATCGAAAAAGTGGTCTATTTGCATGTTAGACCTGACCCCTTTTAAAATTAAATTTATATAGCCCTTAAAAATATAATAATAATAAAAATAAACCCTTCAGTTTTTTTTTAAACAATAAACTTAAAAAATTATATAAAATTCTTATTTAAATTACTCAAATATATCACTCAAAAAAATTCCTCAAGTTTATCTAAATTTAAACATGCTAGAGAATGAATTGACAATTTTAAATTTTTTAGGGATATATTTGGGTAATTTAAATAAGAATTTTATATAATTTTTTAAGTTTATTGTTTAAAAAAAAAAGTGAGAATGGTTTATTTTTGTTATTCTTATATTTTTTAAGTGTTATTTAAATTTAATTTCAAAAGGGAATAGACTTAACATGCTAATAGATCAAAAGTTAAAAAGCATTTAATTTGGCCCCATTTTCAGCCAATCTAAAAAGTTTAATTGCTTCATCAAGTCCTTAAATGTTTTATATAATCACACTTCAATCTGGTGCCGCCAATTTATTCGACAACACCACTAATTTATTTTTAAATGCAATCATTGGCTGAAGATGGGATCTAGTGCGGCCGATGTGTCTGGCAAAACCAGAAAACACTGTAGAAATTGGGTCGTTTGTGTACATGATTTTGAAATTGGGTTATTTACATAATTAATTAAAAAATTGGGTTACTTTTATAAAAAAACAAAACCTGAATCCCGTGGATGAAGATAAAATTTAACAAATTTTGGATAAGATGGTGATGGTAACGTGGCTGCCAATGGCCATCTAGATTTCTCAAATATTTGGCTTTCATAATTAATTATTCCTAAAACTAAAGAAACAAAAGCAGACGTGTGGACACCTGCTAATTTGGTGGCTGCTGTTTTTTCAGTTTTCGCTTTAAGTAAGAGTTATTTTTAATTATTTTGGATAAAAAGTTCCCAAGCCTATTCGATTTTGATTTTCATTCTTAGCTCAATTTCGAATCAGTTAAATTCATATTTTTTTCAGATTTTTTATGGGCATAAATTATTTAGTTTAATTCCATCTTGTTGCCAAATACCAACCAATTTTAGACTAATTATAATTTGATTTTTTTTTTTTGGGTGTCTTTAGATTTGGATTCTATAATTTTATATTTGTTATATCATTTTTGTAAACTTTAAATGTGTCTTGTTTGTTGAGCGAATCTTTAGCATAGTGTTGCTCCACAGTAAACCCAAAGGGCTTCCATCATGGATTACCTTCCTTACTGCGAGTTAACTGTTTAGTCATCTTTAAGTCATCATGTAACTAATTTTTAAGTCATACAGTCTATCTTGTAAAAAGATAAGATGTGACCTTTTTGCAAAGAAGATATTGACACGTGACACATGTCTATTTTATTTATGCCTTTCGTTCGCACTAAGAAGACAAACAATTGCAACATAACAAATCACTCTTTTCACCTTGTACATTTTCTCTCTTCCTCTCAACTATCTTCTCCACCCTTTTCAACCACCAAATACAATGGCTTTTCGCCCAACTTGAGTGAACTACCATTATTGTCCCAATCTACTTCCCTTTGTTGATTCTTCACGTCAACAATTTGGTGTGGTAAATGTGGATTGATAAACTATAATATATACATATTTTAATCCCATATTTAGCATATTTTTGGATGATTTATCCCTGAATTGTGGAATTTGGTGTTTCTAATCCTTTATTTTCATGTTTTATACTTAGGAGAGCACCGAAGGATGAAAAGAATGAGAAACGGGCCAAAAACGGAGAAAATGGGCCAAAGTACGAAATTCACACTACACAGGCTCGAGCCACACCCGGCCAGTGCCTCTTTAGCAGACCCAAACACGGCTGGATCGACTTACACGGCGCGTGCCACACGCGTGTCCCCTCGCCGTGACTGTTTTTAATTCCACTTCGCTCAGTTAAGATACTTAGGGGCAAAGAAAGACATTCTGAAAGCCTATATAAACACCCTAAGTGTGACCTAAGAAGGGGCGGTTCAGGTAGGCCGAAGAGCCAAGCTAGAGAGGCCGAATTGTGGGATTCACTCGAAGAAAGCCAGTTGATTCATCTTAAGAAGCCGGAGTCATACTCAAGACGGAAGATCTTTCCTTCAATTTCCTTCAGAGGGTTTTAGGGTTTTTCTTATGTTTTGTTTTATATTTTCTTCTGAGATGTATTCTTTTATAATTATGAACTAAACCCCTCAAATACCTGAGGGGGATGAAACCTAAGACGGATCTTGTTATTGTTTTCTGAATTGTATGATAAATACTTGATTTGTTCTTAACTATGTGTTCTTAATTCTTATTTTAATATTTCAGGGTATTGATTCAAGTATTGATGCTCTTAGACAGTGGAGGAATATTCCCTGTTTAAGAGTAGATCTAGCATAGTTAAGCGGAGTTGATCGCAACCCTAGAGATAGGATGACGAAAATCTGCCGGATTAGGGTCAAACCTAATATGGGAGTCCATAGATCGAGTTAATGCAATTCTAGGGGTTTTAATTAGAAAGAGATTTCAATTAATCAACCTAGGGTTAGACGTTAGTAGCCTCGAGAGAGGTATTAATATAAATTAGGGAATCCTACGGATCAAGTCAAGTGAATAAATCGTCTGGTTCAGAGTTAGATAACAAGTGAAGTCTAGGTGGATTCTTCCTCGGGTATTGTCTTAATCAATTGTTTTTTCTCAAAAGTATTTTCCCCAATTCATTATCTGTATCTTAGCATCTTTAGCTTAGTAGTTAGTTAATTTTAGATTAAATAACAATTTCCTTAATTCTTAGGCTAAATAATAAAAAAGAAAGTCAGTATTAGTAATTTTGGTTCTCTTGGGTTCGACATTCCGATTTTCCCACTAAACTATACTACTGTTCGATAGGTGCACTTGCCTCAATTGTTGTCATAGTTAGTTTCTAGGCTCAATCATTTATTATATAAATTTTAAGACTTTCTGACATACGATCAAGTTTTTGACGCCGTTGCCGGGGAACTGAAATATTAAAAATGCTCAATTTTTATTATTTTAGCCATATTTTATTTTTGTAATTAAATTTTATTTTTACTTTTCTAAATTTTCTTCTTTGCTTTTAGCAGGTATTCTAGTTTATAACTAGAAGAAACCCGTCAGGACCTCTACTTTACGATAGTAAAATTGAAAACACAGTTCGCAAAAATCGAAGAGAAATTAGGAGAAGCCTACAATACATACAAGAAGAGCAAGAAGACGAAATTAATACTACCGAAGAGATGGCTGAGAATAATCCGCTACCTCCAGAGGTGGCCGAAAATCATGCTCCTCGAACTATGTATGATTATACTAAACCTAATTTAACAGAAACTGAGTCAAGTATTGTTAGACTTGCTATTGGTGCAAATAATTTTGAACTGAAACCTAACACAATTCAAATGATACAGCAATTTGTTTAGTTTGATGGTTTGCAGGATGAAGATCCAAATAATCACTTGGCGAATTTCCTAGAATTTTGTGATACTTTCAAAATAAATGGCGTTTCTGATGATGCCATTCATCTTCGATTGTTTCCCTTTTCGTACAAGAACAAAGCTAAACAGTGGTTGAACTCGTTACCATGAGGATCAATCACTACATGGGAACAAATAACCAAAAAGTTTTTGTTAAAATATTTTCCGCTGGCTAAAACAGCTAAGTTGAGAAATGATATCTCTTCTTTTGTGCAGATGGATTTAAAGACACTTTACGATGCATGGGAGAGATACAAGGATCTATTGAGAAGGTGCCCTCACCATGGGTTACCCTTGTGGCTCCAAGTTCAAACCTTCTACAACGGTGTGAACCCCTCAATCAGGCAGTTGATTGATTCAGCCGCCGGCAGAACTCTGAATAACAAAACACCTGAGGCTGCCTATGAATTCATTGAAGAGATGTCACTAAATAATTATCAGTGGCAAGTCACGAGGACAAGGCCAACAAAAAACTCTAGTGTTTTCAACCTCGACGCAGTAACCATACTATCAAATTAAGTAGAGATGTTAAATAAAAAGATTGATGGTTTATGTGGTTTTTCGCAGGTACATCCAGTTATGTAGTGCGATATGAATAGAGGAGGGATGAACAATACAGAATATCCACCTTACAACCCGAACGCTGAAAACGAGCAAGTTCACTATATGGGTAACAATTTTAGACCTCAAAATAACCCTTATAGTAACACTTATAATCCAGGGTGGAGGAACCACCCCAATTTCTCATGGAGTGGCCAAGGAAATCAGAGACAACAACCCCTCACAGGCTTCCAATAGCAACCCTACCCATAAAAGAAAAAGCCGAACCTTGAAGAGATGCTGACAAAATTCATCGCGGTGTCAGAAACCCATTTTCAAAACACCGAAACAACACTTAAAAATCAACAAGCATCGATTAAAAGGATCGAGAACCAATTAGGGCAACTTGCTAAGCTGATCTCCGAACGACCACAAGGCAACTTGCCAAGCAACACTAAAACTAACCCAAAGGAGTAACTTAAAGCCATAACTGCTCACGATAGCAAAGGGTTAGATAAGCCCAAATTAAGGCAAGAGAAGGTGGTAGAGGAAGGTAAGCTTGAGGTAAGCCATGACAAACCAAAACCGGTAATTAAAGAGTATCAACCTCGTGTGCCATACCCAAATGTGATGAAGAAAGACAACACAGACGAACAATTCGGTAAATTCCTTAAACTTTTAAAGAAATTACATATTAACTTACTGTTTCTTGAAGCTCTTTCACAGATGCCAGATTCAAGAAAATTTTTAAAAGAGCTTTTAACAAACAAGCGGAAGTTAGACGAGGAGTCGCATGTGGAGCTAAACGCAGTATGCTCAACAATTCTGCAAAATAAACTACCACGAAAATTAAAAGATCCAGGGAGTTTTACAATTCCATGCTTAATTGGTAGTTTATCTGTTGATAATGCTTTAGCTGATTTAGGGGCAAGCATCAATGTTATGCCCTATAAAATGTTTAAATAGCTAGGTCTAGGGAAACCCAAACAAACTAGGATGAGCATTCAATTAGCTGATAAAACTATTAGAATTCCTAGGGGTATAATCGAAGATGTTCTCGTGAAAATTGATAAATTCGTATTCCAAGTAGACTTTGTCGTTTTAAACATGGATAAGGACAATCATATTCCTTTAATTTTAGGAAGACCCTTTTTAGCAACTGCTAGAACTAAAATTGATGTTGGAACAGGTGAACTCATACTTTGTGTAGGTAACAAAACAATTACTCTTCAGGCTCTCGACTCAGCTAGGACATCAAGTAATCAAGGTGAGAAAATTAATTTTATTAATGACCATTCGGTTAAACCTTCTTTTCAGTAAGCAACACGAAACTACACAACTGAGCCAGATCCTAGACCTCTTGCCAACAAGGAAATAACTCATGAGAAACGAAGGCTTTAGATCAATGAACTAGACGAGTGGAAGACACATTTCAAAGAGAAATTAGGAATAAACAAAGCAGAACCAACGCCATTCCATGGGACAAACAAATTTAAGATCGGAGATCAGGTATTGTTGGATAAGACAAACCCTCGAATCACCACTTCAGACCTTGATATAAACGAAGAAATCCCTTTTAAGGTACTCAGTGTCTTCCCTTACAGAACAGTCGAGGTAAGTAATCCTATATTTGGTACTTTTAAAGTAAACGCTACTCGATTCGAACTGTATACTAATAATAGAACTGATAGCATGAGAAAGGATTTTCAACTCCTCAAACCACCATGACTATGCGAATGAGAGGTAAGTCTAGCTTAAGACTTTAAACGAGCGCTTCTCGAGAGGCAACCCGAGCGCTAACCCCATTAATTTTCATATTTTTATTTTATTGTTTTATTTTCTTTTCATTTTCACTTTCAGCATCGAACTACAAACTAACCACACAGATTTCCATACCACACGGCCTTGCACACAGGCGTGGTCATGGCTGTATGGACACCACGAAATTCCATACTGGCGTGGCAGAGATAGTACGAAACAGGAAAAAAAATATCTTCAAGCCATGGGCTTCGACTAAACACCACGGTCGTGCGATACAGCCATGGTAGACACTGTTTTATCAACATGAGCGTGGCGACCTGCACACGGGCATGAGAGAAACGAATGAAGCATAACACGGATGTGCGATACGGCCGTGTGACCTAGCACGCCCACGGTACACAGGCGTGGGAAATCACCAGATCTCAATTTCTATATAAACCACTTTTTTCTTCTAACTTTCTCTACCAAACCCCCTTCCTCTCAACCCTAGCCACCAAAATTTTTCTTTCTATTTCACCATCCTTACCACTATCACTTAATGCCCAAAAGTAAGGCCAATACCACTATTCCTATGTCGAAGAAGCGAAAGGGCCCTAACACAGTCTCCCCGTGTGAGACCGATCTACATAAGTTCATGCCGGCCGCTTCATTAACTCGACTGAACAAAGACCTTTGAGTCTATTTAATTTTTCTTTTTCTATTCTCATCTCCTTTATTTTCCTTCCCTTTATCTTTCTTGTCTTTAATTTTTATTCTTACATTTTGTTTTCTTTGATTTAGGTTCTAAAGGTTGTTAGGGAATCACCACACCACGCCTTAGAAATCACACCCACCTCGTGAACCATCTAACAATAAGGACTTTTCAGTCCATTAATCTTTTCTTTTAGTTTTATTTCACTTTTTACACTCTTTCTTTTTATTCTTCTTTTCTTTAAATATATAATTAGTACATTTTGAATTATTCTTATTATTTCCTGGCTAATTCTTTACGAGCTTCCCAATTTCTTCATCTAGCGCAAAGATTTTTAGTGGCTACCATACCACCACCAAAGACGTCTCCTCCAACTTATCTTTCATCTCCAAATTAAATTTCTACACTACCAACTCAAGGAATCCATCCAAAATTCAGGAAATTTCACTTCCCCTTATCTCTTATGATTTCATGCTATTAATCTTTGAATATATATCTTTGTACATTGAGGGCAATGTACATCTTAAGTGTGGGGGTGAATTTTTTTTTGAAAAGTTCTTAACTTTCTGCATTATTCTCAAATCCCTAAATTATGTCTTGTTCTTAAGTAATTTTCTCATATTACTATTAGAATGAAATTTCCTTTGATTCATGATTTTTATTAATATGTTTTGGATTAAGTCATTGATAATTGTGCAGTGGTGATTTAAACTTTAGGAGACTAGAGAATCAAGCATGATGAGTCTATTTTTAAAAACTAAAAATTTTGTTAGGTTGTCTACCTGAATCTAATTATTACCTTGAAGTTTGAAATTTACAAAGTTGATATCAAAAACCCATAATTTTGGTGAGATCTTGAGCATACGTTCTTTTCTGGCTCACTTTATTGATTATGAGTGTGTCAACATTGATTTGTTATTCTAGAACTTGCTTCGATTATACATGTCAAGACCACATCATTGATTTGATATACAGAGATGATAAAGGCACTTAGGATTTAACCCACTTACTCCACTAAAAACTTACCCTCACAATTAACCCTTAGTGAACCCTCTTGATCTTAACAATCCTTTTATTGACTCACCCATTAATATTAACCCAAAACCCATCTTGTATTTGTTATCACATTTCTTGACTCCCTTTTTGTCAAGATTTGATTTTGAGCAGTTGCCTAACTATGTTCTATATTTCAGTTGTTAAAGTTCTTTCTTATTATTGTAAATATTGTTCCTAAAAAAAACCATTGGAAAGTTATTCATTTGTTATTTTTATGTTCGAGCTTAAGCAATTAATTCCACATTCTGAGAAGAAGCTCGTGTTATTAGTGTTTCGAGTTTTCAATTGATGTAACTATTTAGGATTAGTTCATTTTTCTAGTTAGGTATATTGTCAATTCAATCTCGATTCTAACCCTTTAATTCAGCCTTTATCCACACCTTTAACCCGAGCCCCATTACAACCCGATAAAGACCTTTTGATCTGTGTATCATTTCATTTTATAGTGGTGGAGATTTAATTTTCATGCAAGCATATGGGATTAACTTTTCATGTTCGACTTTTGAGTGCTTAATTTTGAACCTTAAACACTTTAAGTGCTTTGAGTGAATCTTTAATGAGGATGTCAACTCTTGTCGATTTTGAATCAAAGGTGATTATTTAGGTAAGGGGAAACGCCTATATTTTTCGTGCTACAAAAATTATGACTTTGATTGTTTGAATCTTTAGAACCCTTTTTGGTTAAATATCAATGTCTAAATTATCTATGAATTATGATGAAACACTATTGATGAATATTATGAATCAAGGAAGTTCATTTTAATTGTGAGTTGAGAATTTTGCTTGAGGACAAGCAAATGCTTAAGTGTGGGGGTATTTGATAAACCGTAATATATACATATTTTAATCCCACATTTAGCATATTTTTGGATGATTTAACCCCGAATTGTGGAATTTGATGCTCCTAGTCCTTTACTTTCATGTTTTATAATTAGGAGAGCACCGGAGGATGAAAAGAATGAGAAACGGGCCAAAAACGGAGAAAATGGGCCAAAATATGAAATTCACACGGCCTGGGTGCGCTTGCCTCAATCGTTGTCATAGTTAGTTTCTAGGCTCGATCATTCATTATATAAATTTTAAGACTTTCTGACATATGATCATGGATCGCAATAACAAATCCAAATACTAATGTTCTTCCAACCACTAAGCGCAACCCCCATGCTGACCACTAAACGTCCCCAAGAGACATTAGTCATGCCACACAAGCCATCCAAGAACATCAACATGCACAATTCAACCCTTATCAACAGTATTACCTACCACAATAGTACTATAACTATTACATCCAAGGCCATGCTAATGCCCCTCCACCTGATTAGAGCTTTTAGAAACCCCATTTGAGGTATCAAGAATTTATAGAAATGAAGGAAAAAGGTTATAAAACTTGAAGAACAGTTGTCTTCCCGAAAAAGAATGTATAAAAAGCAACAAAAATTTCTTCATGAGCAGTTAAAAAAACAAAGGCAGATGGATTTGAAGAATGTAATAAACATGGAGATCATTAAGGAGTTAAGAGAAACTAAAAAAGCCTAAAGGCAAGCCCCCCAAGAGCAAAAAGATGAGATGGCCCATTCTACCCTCAGATAATAGCATGATATCAGAGTGAAAGTGATGCAACGGACTATAGCAGGAGTTAAAGCCAATAGTAAACTAAAGTTGTTTTTGAAGAGAAATATTGTCACACCCCCAAAATCGACGGATTCAAAAAGATGAGTAAGGTAGGTACGTAGACTGTTGGACGTGTTGTGGTAAAATCATTCACCACCTTATTGGCCTGATGGTGAGTTAGAGTACTAACACATACCAGTGTTAAAGCATCCGCCCGTTGGCGGTATCTTAGGAATCGATCATAGGATGTTTCCATGAGAAGAAAGATTACGCCCAATAAAGTGCGAGCCTATGAAGGGGGCCTTATAGTTTTGTTTGAACACTAAGAGCTTGCCAATGGTATGAGGAAGTTGTAGGGGACTTAACTGTCTTTAAGACCACGCAAATGTAGGTCTCTGCCAAGATATGGTACGCCCAATTTCATGAATACTGTTTAATTGGATCTCATATAGGATTAGTTGGGAGTTGTTGAGATTTTGTAGTAATAGAAGGCAGAGATCAGAGTAAAGAGCAGAGTAGCAAAATGAATAAAAGATTACTTGTACTCTATAACCAACAAACTAAATAAATTATTACAAGCAGCATGGCTGACCATTTCTCAACAGGTGTCAATTATATTAATTTGACCCTCCCCATACTAGTCATCAATCAGTTAAACCTTTGCCGAATTTTCTTTTACCTACCAGAATTTGATAGGGAAATTAGGGGGTCTGAGAGTATATTTATAAGAGGGAACCATTTCAGATGGTTTTCCTTTTTGCTTTATGTTCAGGTTCTTCTTTCTAACCTTAACATTCTCTTCTTCTTCTTCGTTAAGATCGGAATAAGATATCATCTAATGAATAGATAATTTTGTCTTTTGGTAGGCATTAACAATTTTCATGTTACAATTAAGAAGGGAAAAGTATTATAGGAAGGCCCTGTATGGGGGTCACATGTAGTTGAAATGTTAGTAAAATGTCTATAATGGGGATTCTAATAGAAATCTTATGATATTTTAAGCAGTTGCTGCCACTAGTTGGGACGAACAGTTAAAATGAAAGCTCCATACCGAGGTTAAGGTAGGTCTCTGGTGAGCCTCTAAACTTGACTTCTGCATGTCACATAATTACGTAAATGTGTGTTTCTGAGAGATATCTACAAATATGTAAATGAGGTGAACAATGTGCGGCATGATATGACGTGTGATATAAGATGTTGTTGTTGGTGTGTGTACAGTCATTGCCTAATACTTTCCTATTATATGGGTTCAATACTTGACAATTCTGGGTGATGTAGAAAGGTGATAAAGAAATCTGTTTATGTTGCCTTTGGTAGGGCAAGTATATTGCTAATTGGACAGATAGATCACTGTGACAATAGAGATTTATTATGTAGCCTACGATAGAGGAACTATAATGCTAATCAGACTGGCAGATCATGAAATAAATCTATGAAAAGTTCATAGGCATGACATCATATGATAATACGCTAAGAAGGCATGAATGTATAAAACCATGTGGGAGAAGCCCCATGGCACCCACAAAGATGGTCCGCCGGGATAGTAAACATAGATTTCATGGAAATCCTTTATGGTGAATTCTATGTTTCGCCACTCTGGAAAGCCTTTGTGGCAAATCCTTTGGAAAGCCTTTGCGGCGTATTCTTTAGAAAGCCTTTATAGTGAATTCTCTGGAAATCCTTTATGGCATATTATTTGGGAAATCTGTAAAGTGAATTCTGTAATGATCAAGTGGTGAGATGTTAGTCTGCCTTGCGTGACATCTGGGTATGCCTATGAGGCATTTTCTAATAAGATTCTTGACAGAGTGACCAATTGATGAATCCGCCTTAGTGATCTGCTATGATAGAAACCTTATGTATTGGAATATGGGGTAGTATAAGTGCCTACAAAACTTGCAACTTATTAGGTCCTGCATTGAAGTTATTTAGGATTCGATTGCTTGAATTAAAACGTTGTATTCTTCTAAGCAAGTATGTCTGCCTGGACTGATTTAAAGATACGTTGTAACTAGTATTCTGATAATCGTTAGGTCTTAAGGAATCCATCAAAAGTAATATCAACCGAATATTATTTTAAGAGTGTATCTAACCACAACTGCAAAGAAATTGTGTAATGGGATTTGAAGCATGGTGAAAAATTTGAGATCCGCCAGTTGGGTGTATATATAATATGGATAAGTTTAGAGATTGGCGTATGATTATCTCTAATATCTAGAAAAGTATCCACTAAGTTCTAAGAAGCAATTCAAATCCTTGAGTCGAAGAATTCTACTACACCGTTTAAATGTAATAATGAGTAAGGTTCACTAAGTTCTTTTGAACTTACATACGACTTTTAGTATGTAGGTCTGTGAATTGAACCAAAGCGCCGAGAGGAACCAAGCCAGGGATGCGCCATAGCGGTAACCGAGGGAAATATTATGTATACAATGGAACATTTATGGAAACATGTTTTACAAATGAAAAATAGTAATATACACTACGAATATGTCTATTTTATCAGAAAATTTGATATAAGGTTTTATTTTACCTTTAAAGGTTATGACAAACGATAAATGTATTATTTCAAACCTATTGTCTTAGAAAGGATTTTAAATAAATAAGAGGTACATTCAGTATGATTTTTCGCATATTGGAAATTTTAGTTAAGTATGTAAGTATTGTAACAACTTTTTTCGGATCCGGTAAATCGGGTCAGGTATAGGGTATTACAAATACAATAATAGAGAAAAGAGATGAAAGATTTCAAGAGGGTAGAATTGTCTGGCCTGCTTAGGAATTCTACCAATGAGCTTTTGACCCTAGAAATATTCGAACATCATGTCCCCCAAACGTTTAAATTTCTTAAGATGTTGTATGATGGGTGTGGAGATCCGCATGATCACCTAATTCTACTATAGCTATCACGTGAATATTTTAAGTGATTCTAATTAAGTGAAGTGTATAGCATTTTCAATCACTTTAAAGGACTACACAAGCTTGGTTAGTGAAACTAATCACCTCGATTACCTAAGAGGCACACTGCCATTTAACACATACCTTTACAGACTTTTCACTTCGTTTAATTTTAAAGCCAACCTTAAACGGTAGTTTTAAATTTTAAGTTTCAAAATTATAAAAAACTTTAGTAAGTCGCAACTGGCGTTGGCAAACCTTCCCTATCAAAAGACTAGGCAAAGGTCACATTATAGCCTCTCCCCTTATAGGAGGCAATAGTTATACCACCTCCACAAACCTCACACATGTACCCTTTAGGCAAACCTCCCATCGGGTGGACCTCTAACATAGTGTTGCTTTGTAGTAAAACTAAAGGACCTCCACCACTGATTACCTCCATCAGTAACACATGGAAACTCGTGCTAATTAATTGTTTAGTCATCCCAAGACATCGTGCCACCAACTTATTGTTGGATCTGGTGCCATAAGTGTAGTATATTCGTTTGTACACTTGTATTTTTTTAATAGATTGGTTTAATAAAATTATTCATGAATTATATTAATACTCTTTATATATTGTCCTCAATGGTATTTTGCATGCAAAGTAAAATGGAAGCAAATATTATTTCACTAGTTATCTAACATTTAACTAATATTAAGCGATATTACATGGTCGGATCGTAATACGGAAGGACAACTTATATTAGTAGATGAGCCTAAATATGTCCTTATTCTAATTGAAAATGAGCAAACCAATTGAAAGACTAATGTGTTGTCTATCAAGTCCAATGATGGAGATGTTTTGTCTTGAGCACCGGAGCGGATGACTCCCAGAAGATAGAGACATATATGTTGTAGCAACTCGTTTTTCAGTGGTGTCAAAAATAGTGATTTCAACATCAAAATTTTAACTAATGAGTTCGTAAATATTATTATTTAATATTTATGAGTTAAGTATAGTAATATAGTGAATCATGATTTGATAGAATTATTAACTGGTCAATTGGATACAATACAAGTGGTTCGTACCGAAATTCAAGTGGTTTTGGAAAATGAGGTATCAGGACCTCGTTTTTGGAAACTCAGCTTGCAACTATTTCCATTGAATATTTATGGAGCTATATTATAGATGATTGAGGTTTGGTCCAGAATTTTTAGTGTTTAAATTGTTAATTAAAGTACAATGACTAAATCGTAAAAACCGTAAAACTTGATCACTATTTAATTTTAGTTGAGAAAAAGGTTAATCAAGGTTTATTAAGGGATGTAAATGGTAATTTAACCATATTTATATATGTTGGATGGTTGGTGCCGATTTTATATGACTATGTTACTAGAATTTAAGTTTTTAATATTAAAACATGTTAAATTATAAAATAAAATGAAAGATGAAAGACATTCATAATATTTTCTTCTCATCCACAATGTTCCTCCTTGTCAAAGATTGAAAGTTTCGGTTAAGCTTTGCATGGTAAGCCATTTTTCACCCCCCTTTTTTTGTAAATTTTATGTGTTTGAAATTGTTGTAGCATAACCTAGCTAGCCCAATGACTATTCCGTAAAACTGTTAAATGTTTTAAAAGTTACTATTAATGATTTTTGGATATTCTTGATAGTAAATGATATATTTGTAAGCTTAAAAATGCTTAAGGACTATTTTGTAAAGTAATTTTTTAATTTTGCAGTCAGGGACTAAAACAAAAAGTTGAAGAAACAATCATGAATTTTTGTTAAGTATGATTAGTAGAGGGAATTATAAGGATTTATTTGAAAATGGATCATGAAACAAGGCTTCAATGTGAAAGTTAAATGGTTTCGATTTTAGGGACTAAATTGAAATAAATGAAAAACTTGAAGAATTATTGCATAGATGAAATTGAGATGTTATATAACTTTAATATGATGCTAAATGACATTTGGAATGGATAATTGAGTTAAGTTATTGTTTAGATCGAAATATACAACAACCGGAGGATATACGTGGAAAATGAAAAACTACTGACTAGTCCTTGACAACTAAACCATTACTGTTTTACCAAGTAAGTTCATACAATGTAAATAAATTTGATTGGTTGTTGAATCATGTTTAAATTTCTATTCATGTTTTATTGAAAGCTTGGATTTGTTATGAAATAGTATACAAATTGGAGTTAGACTTAATTGAAATGAAATAATATTGTATAGAAGTGTTGAGATTAATCTCGATGAACTTAGTAAAAGTCTCGTATACGAGGTTACGAGTTGATACCCAATGATTCTGAGCTTCATCATTTTTTGCAGATTCGAAGATACATGTGACACAGGTTTAGCTCAGACGAGTAACCTGATTTCATTTTATAGGTTTATCTCGGACGGGTAATCATATATATGATTAGCTCAGACGAAATATGGGATCACATTTCTCAATTAACTGTGAAATGAGCAATGTAATTTAACCTTCCCAGGAAATCTCGAACTTCTTTTTGAGTGCGCGGCGGAGGCAATTCTTGTATAGCCCGGACCTTGTCTGAGTCAATCTCAATCCCCTTCTCGCTGACTACGAAGCCCAACAATTTTCCCGATCTAGATCCAAAAGTGCATTTTATTGGATTGAGCTTTAATTGGAATTTCCTTAGTCTCAAGAATAACTTCCTCAAAACTTGGATATGTTCCATTTCTTTTCAGGACTTTGCGAACATAATATCGACATAAACTTCGATTTCTTTGTGCATCACATCATGGAACAATGTCGCCATCTTTACTATCTCTTCATGAGGTAGAATTTGTTTTTCCTCTTGTTTTACCATTCTTAACAAGTCCGGAGATAAGCCACAGTCTTTGTCATCTTCAAGGTCCTGGGATCTCTCTAAACACATGTCTTGCTCAAAAGGAAGTTCTAACTCCATAACAGATTTACTCATGTCATTGATATCCGGGGACCTCTTGTAGATACAAACAAATATACAAAGAACGAATGAATTTAAGAATAATTATTCGTATGTATGCTTATGAATGAAAGAATGATTTGGAAAAATATTCAAGGAATGAAAGAATCTGTCATAATTATTTGGATAGAAAGAATGAAAAAATCTAAAAAAATGAGAGGATATTTATTCAAAATGATCTCAAGTATGTATTTCATAGTGATGTTCGGACATAAGCCTATTTCACAAAGGAATTCTTATTGCTTCTGGGCTTAAAGAAACAAGTGTGTTTTGAACATTACTCTGTGTAAGCTCTAAAAACTACAAGAATTTCTTCTGCAGTCCAATTATTCAGAACACTCCCAAGTTCATTAGGGTGGATATCTAACAAGGTCGCCCTTTCAATGATTTCTTCATGTATGGCATTGATGTGAACATTTCTGAACATTTATTCCGGGCCTTTGACCTCTTTAAAGAATTCCAACTCTTTTTAGGGGTTTTTTTTTGAATTTTTTTTGTACATGATGCAATGCAATGCTAATGCATGAATGCAAAAAAGAGGCGTCGATCCTGATTCAATTTCATTTAGAAAACTTTACTAGAGGACAAAATTCTTTACATAAAACGGATTACAAATATACGTACAGCCGTATTGTCTTCCATTTTATCAAGAAAATCATTCTTCATGACAAGCTTAGTAATCAAACATGAATCAACACTCTTTCAAATGTGAAATGACATGTAATGCAATCCTAGCCAGAACAAAATTAAACATATTAGTACAAAGTAAAAGCAAGCGAGAAAGAAATAAATAGAGCACTTATTCGGGTGACCCCTAGGGTTTGTCGCGGTACTACCTAGGGTAGGCTCTTAAGGTCTTTTACATGCGGTTTGGGTTTTAAAGTTGAGGTACTCGAACCAGCAGATTCCTCGATCCTCACCCATTATAGGCTCATAGGGACTGAGTTCGGTTCAGGGGAATACATTTCCCTATGGCTGCACGGAGATGAAAATCTCACGAAGACATAGGTACGGATGTAGCCTGAAAGCGATCCACTATCTTGTACGGAGGGGAAAACCTCACGAAGGAGTAGCTTCTCACTCCCACTTGAAAAGGTAAGACCAAAACGGTCCTTATGCAATATGATACGAGATTCAAACCACAGTAATCATATGAAATAGCAATACGAACAAATGCAATAATAGGATCGTAATTTTTCAAATCGGATTTTTAACTTTCGACAACAAGACAGAAAATAATCAATTTTACGGCTTGACTCTCTTATTGGTGTCCCCAGTGGAGTCGCCAAGCTGTCGAAACCATTTTTTTGTTTGGAAAACGGGGTCGACTTTAAGAATGAAAATGGAGTCGCCACCAATCCTTTTTAAGGTGTGATCGGGTCACCTTGAGATTTATCGTTAAAATATTTTGATTTATTTAAAACGATGACTTTGTTCCACAAATTTCAAGAAAATAGGTTCGGGAGTCGGTTGCATACGAGGAAGGATTAGCACCCTCGAAACAGCCAAAATTGGTACCGTATTGATTAATTAATGTCTTAATGTCGCGAATTTGAAGAGATTTTAAAATACAATCATCTTTATATAAAAGAAAATTTGAATAAATTAAAATGAATGCTTAGACCCTCTTATTTCAAAGAAATAAAATGTCACGCCCGGTGAGTTAGGGTACGACATTTCAAATTCCCGAAACTGAGTTTGTCTTTTGACTTTTAAAACTCGTGTATTTAAATTTAAGAAGGATATTCGGTTATTTGGGTCAAATGAAAAATCGGAACCTAGTAAGTTAGGGCACAATTTCTCAAAATACCAATTTCAGAACATTGCCTTTATTTTTTTTAGAAATCCTTATCCCGAAACAAAGAAATGCCACATCGAGTAAGTTAGGACACAACGTTTCGAATTTTCAAGAATAAGTTTTTATTTAACTCATATGCTTTGATTTAAGAGAATAATTGGTTCTTTTAGATTCAATGAGAAAAATCGAAACCTAGTAAGTTAGGGTACGATTTCTTTTGAACCTTAGAACGCGGAGTGTTTGCTTATTTTGAAAATCAGGTAAAAGGTAATATGATTTTACAAATAAATGTAAAGTAAATTACAATGCTAATTTGTATGACAAAATAATGATGGCAACAATAAAATATAAATAACAACAGTAAAGGTAAAAGTAAAATACAATAAAATAAAAGCTAGAGTGATCAATCTACATAAAATAATAGGTAAAGATAAGAAAATAAATAAGTAAACAAATGAAATAATAACAAAAATAAAAGCTAATAATAAATTAATAAATACATAAAAACTATATACAATGGTTTGAAGATAATAGAATAATAATTATAATAGCAAAAAAAACACAGTAATAATAATAAACTATAATGAAAATATGTTAACAAACAAATAATGATAATAATAATGAATAAATAAGAGTAATAATAATGATCATAATAATAATAATAACAATAGTAATGAAAATAATGATAAAAGTAATAGTAAAGATAAAAATAATATTAGTAATAATATTAAAATAATAGTAATAGTAATAAAAAATAATAGAAATAGAAATAGAAATAATAATACTAGTAATATTAAAAGTAATAATAATATTAATATTAATAAGAATAAGAATAATAGTGGTGACAACAAAATAATAATAATAGTAAACTAAAATAGTAATAATATTATTATTAATATTAGTAATAATATTAAAAATAATTACTAAAATTAACAACATGTAAAGAGAAATTTAAAATAAATAATATCTAGAACAATTTAAAAATAAATAATATCTAATATTAATTCAAAAAGGAAAATAATTATACAAATTAATAAGCAAATAATTAAATAAATTAATTGGAGGACTGTATTGAAATTAGAATAAAATTAGAGGGCTAAAAATCAATAAATTGAAAAATGAAATCGAAAAGGACTAAATTGATATTAGAATAAAGTTGAATGGCCAGATTTAAAAAGAAATATAAAGAATCGGGGGCCAAATGTAACACACGTAAAAAGTGAGGGACCAATTAGGAAATTATTCCCTGTTCCCTGAACGCGGCTTTTTGAGTTGAAATCGAAGGATTAAAGTGAAACAAAAATGAAATTATAGGGAAAATTCGAAAATAAAGTAAAGATTGAATTAAAAAAATAAAAAAATACGGAAGGGCCTGATGCGCAAATAGCCCATTTCATAGAAACGCGCGGATCCTCTCCGGGTCGGGTCAACGCGCGGATCCCATCTCTGAAACGACGTCGTTTTATACTTGGGATCTTAAATCAAAACAGCGTCGTATTGGTGAGGCTATATAAACCCAAATTTTCAGAAAAAAACATTTTGCCTCATCCGTTTAAAAAAAACGAAAGAAAGAAAAAAAAAACTTCAGAGGTTTTCTCTCTTGCGATTCCCGGTGACCGGACCACCGTTGCTTCGTCATCGATGACCAACATGCACGGCGGTTAGAGCCTTAAAAACTGCATTTTCAGGTGAATCAAGGTACGGGTATCTTTCTTCCCTTTTTATTTTCTTTTATTGATGTATATAAAGCTAAATAAAAAAAGAAACAGATTAGAAAAATGAAAAATAACCTTTTTCAATTTGGTTTCTCTATTTTTGATTATTATCTCGTAAAAAATTGTAGGGGATACAAGTCATTTTTCTTTCGGTCTTTATAGCCGAATGAAAATAAAAATATAAAAAAATACAATCTATTTTTTTATTTGCTGCCCTTCTCTGTGTTGTTTTTTCTTCTTTGTTTGCAGGTAACCATCGTACGGAGGGACGAGGCCGCTCGTAAGGGTGACGTGGCTGCGGCGAGCGTGCGGGGAGGGGTTGCGGAGCTAGAATGCTCTAGAGGCCTATAGGGTTTTATGAAATTATTAGAAATTTGGGCCATTCGGGCCTTATTATTTTGGGTTAAAATTTCGGCTCGTTGTAATGGACTTTAATAAGCTAGACTATTTTGGATTTTTTATTATTTTTTTAAAATTTTGGTTTTTGTTTAATTCATCGGGCTCGGGCATAAATTGGGTCTTACAGTACTCTAGTGCAAACCTTGATTGGTGAAAACTTGGCCTTGCGAGGGAATATGTGTGTGTGTTCGAAAACAAAGAGGAAAGTTAGGGGGTACAGATGTAATGGATGGTAAATAGCTCTGATGAGCGGTATGAAGATACAGGAAAAATGGTTCTTCGAAACTAAGATCAGAAGCTAGCACAAGGAAGGAAGTATGTGGGAAAAAGGGTGTGCGAGTGTAAAATAAGAAGTGTGCATTGCATGAAATGTTAGCAGTAAGCATGATAGTTATAAAATAGTAATCCACGTAAGTGGCATACACGCAGAGCAGTTGTGCCCGTGTTCTGTATATATGAGAATTCAAAACCAATTAGTGTCCTGTAACAGCCCATTTTCGGTAAAAATCGGAACAATGGTTTTAGGACCACAGATCCGAGTCCGGAGAGGAAAATTATTTTAATAATATTTTATGATCTATAGTACGACAAAAATGTCATGTGAAGATTTCGTAAAGAAATTTTACCGATTACATGTCTAATTGATAAATGACCAAATTGCACAAAGTGCAAAAATTGAGTTCTAATAGTTAAAGGGATTAAATAGCTATAGAACTTAAAAGTGGAGGTCTTTATATGGTAATTAGACCATTAAATAAAGCTGGTAGATATTTTTGGATGAATCATCCATGGAAAATTAGAAAAAGAAAAGGATGAATGGAAACTTGAAAAGTTAATGGATGATAAGTTAAATTAAATGAATAAAATAATATGATATCATATTCCCCAAAATAAAAAGCATAGAAACCCTAGATCTGGAGATGGAAGAAAGAGAAAACTTTCTTGGCCAAATTTGGTAAGTATTCAAGCCCTGTTTTTAGTAATTTTCATATTTTTGAGATCGAGATAGCTTAATTTATCTATTTGGGGTTAAATTGAAAAATATCAAAGTTTGGAATTTTTACCATGGATGAATATGCTGAAAATTAGAAATTTATGGTAGAAAATGAAAGGTTGTTGATAGATAAACAACTTTTACAAAGTGAATTTTGATGAAAACTTGATTTAGGGACTAAATTGTAAAAATGTGAAATCTATGGAAAAATTCTGATTTTTATGAAATATGTGGGCTGTAAATATTACATGAAAATTTTGGTTAGGCTCGAAACAAGGAGTAAATTGCATGAATTTCATTTTTCGAGCCTAGGGATGAAATCATCATTTATCAAAAGTTTAGGGGCAAAATGGTAATTTTTCCTAAGTTGTAAATTGGACTAAATTGAGTATGAATTAAATTAAATTGATGTTAAATTTACTCGTATAGATTCGGGTAGACCAAATATGGAGTTAGAACGAGGAAAGGAGAAAATGTTGGATTAATAGATTTTATGTACATGAACAATTATCGAGGTAAGTTCGTGTAACTTAACTATTTATGTTATTATGCTTGAATTAAATTGTATGAATGGAATGGTATATATGTATGTGATGATATAAAAAAATCATATATATATATTATGAAATTAAAGATGTTCAATAAAGCCCAATAAATGATAATATTCCATAAATGGTAAGTCCCGATTGAATAATGAATATCGATGGATAGTGGTGATTTCCCGTATGAAATGAGGTCCTGCATGTGTTGCAGAAATGATTTAGCTCAGACGAGTAATCTATTGATCTTATTATGGAAAGGATTTAGCCTGGATAGGTTATCCTAACTGAGCCTCTCAAGCATATGTTTCAATTAGGATTTAGCCTGGACTGGTAATCCTAATTAACTGGATTTAGCTTGGACTGGTAATCCAGATCAGACTTTATAGGGAATTCTTTGTTATATAAAGGATTTAGCCTAGACTGGTAATTCTGCTGTATAATATGTGGCTCGAGAGTGTACCAAAAAGGTACTACTGGATATGAATTGACGGATTATGATTTTGTACACTTTAAGTGTACTACATGAGTATCCATCGATAATTCAAATAAATTCAACGAGCAAAGTTCTGACATGAGCAAATACGGATTTGAGATAAATTGTTATAGATTGAGACATGATATGAACGTGAAATGGTTTGATGAATATATTCATCTATGAGAATAGATTTGTACACTTTAAGTGTATTACCCAAGTGATTATCAATACTTCAATTGATTATTGAGTAAGGTTCTGACAAGAAATATATTGGAACTTGAGATGAATTAATATAAAGTATACCTGAAATACATGAAGAAAATTGCATACATGTTATATGAACACATGATGTGGAAAAACATATGTGCATGAGAATCCAAATATTGATTAGTTCATATATGTGTTTCTTGAAGTTTATATGAAACATGTGACTAACAAGGGTGATGAAATGTGTGATAGGGCTTGTGAGATTAAATGATTTGATTATGCCCTATGTATTTATTTTGATGATGAATGGGAGGTAAGTTTATTACTAAGTTATATAGACTTACTAAGTATTATATGCTTACTCCATTTTATTTTTCCTTGTCTTATAGTAAATCGGAAGCTCGTTGGATTAGAAGCTCAACGGAGAACACTCACACTATCCATCAATTCAATTTGGTATATAAGGTAAAACAAATGTGGTTATAATGACATGTATAGGTTAAATTGATCAAGGAATGGCATGTAAATATTTGATAATGACTAGCTATTGTAATGGCTAGATATGGTTATGTTTTAGTATAATTATAATCTATAATTATATAAAGTATGAATAATCAAATTATGATAATAGTCATGTTAGACTTTGGTAAAAACATAGCTATGAAGGTAGATAAAAATATATTTTATTAAGAGATGAAATAACCTTAGCTATAATGTTTGAATTGGTTGGTATGAATTGGTATGTTTTAGTGCAGGTAAACAGTTAAATTTGGGTGACAAATGAAGCTAGGATGTAATACCCCCAAAAAAAAAAAAAAATTTACAGTAAGATATTATCTTTGATATAATAAGGAAATAAAGCGAAAAAAAAAGAAAAATTTAGATTATGTCAATATTCGGAAGTATATTATGATATATTACATTATTAATTCAAGAAAGGACTAAATTGTAAAGTGAGAAAAGTATTGTTGCCCAAGTGTAAATACTCAAAATTTGAGGGGTTAAAGTGTAAGTATGAAAAAGTTAAAGGACCAATAGTGCAAATATTTTAGGGGTGGAATAATCTAGAAACTAAAGGAAATGGATGAATTAGGACCAAATTGAATAGGTAAAGAATTATGAGGACTAAATCATAATTTTACCAAATTATGTGATGATTCAAGGATGGAATTTTAAAAGATCACAAAGGGCAAAATGGTCAATTAGAAGAGAGAAAATCTAGAAAGTAATGATGATAGTGATGATATTTTATAATTATTTAATTAGATAAATATTATTTTATTTTGATAAGATATTTTATTATTTATCATTATTTTATTATTATTTATGTAGTATATAAGGAAGGAAAGATGATGAATTATCATCATCTCTTTCCCATGCAAACCAACGTGAGAAGAAGAGAAAGAAAAGAAAGTTTTGCTTTCTTTACAAATTAGTCCTTTCACCAAAAATCCATCATTTTCACTTAGAATTCAAAAGAATTTCCATAGCCATCAAGAGAGAAAGATGACAAGGAGACTATAGGGAGCAAGAATATCAAGTTTGATTCAAGAAATAGAAGCTGGAGGAGAGAGAAAATCAAGTTAAAGATTGAAATCTATAAAACAAGGTAAGAACATCATGTTTTCAATATATTTTTAAGTTTGATATTGTGGAAAAAGCATGGAAATGATGTTAATGTAGAGTTTTCTTATATAAAGTTTTATGTTCTTGATATGTTAGTGAAGGAAAATAAGAGAAAGTAATGGGAAATGTTGTAGAGAAGGAAATAAAGGTGTTATAAACTTGATAATTAACATTTTGCATTAAAACAGTTTTGGACAGCAGCAGTAGTCTAACTTTGAAAAATCACCAAAAATTGTAGAAATTGAATTAGAAGTTGAGTGAGATATAGAATTAAATCTTATTGAGTCTATTTTCATATGAAAGAAACATGGAAAGCAAAGGAATTCTGTATTCTGAGATATTTAGATTTTGGTAAGACTGGTTCAGAGTGATTTCGAGATCCCCTGTTCTGACTTGGAAAAATCATCAAATATTGTACAAAAATAATTTGGGAACATAATTTATATGGTTAGATTCCTTAATGAGTCTAGTTTTAGAAGAAATAAACTATAACATCATATGAATTCTATATAAAAAGATAATTAATTTTTAGTGAAGAAGGGTCGGAACTGCCAGACAGTAGAACAGGGGTGACTTTAAAGAATAAACTGTACTAATTGGCTAAATCAAAAATTCTGAAAATTTTATGGCAAGAAGATATGCGAGTCTAGTTTCAGGAAAAATTAACGGTTCTTCATTTGGAGTTTTGTAGCTCTGGAAATAAATAATTTAGTGACTATAACTCAAATGGACAGTTTTGAATATACTTATGAGTAATTAATGAAATTATTGATAATGTTACTTATAGCATGTTATATACATTAAGGATGTGGAATGGAGAGGAGGAGGAGGAAAATATATATGAGTATTTAGCTAGCATATTCTAGGCTCAGGGGACTAAATTGAATAAAAGTAAAACTTTATGGGCAATTTTGTAAAAATGTCAAAAATGACCAAATTGCATGAAATGGATTATTTTATTATTTAAATTATAAAATTGAATGAAATTATTAATTTAGATCAAGATAGGGTGAAAATATGTTTTAGGGATTAAATTGAAAAGTGTTGAAATTATGGAAAATTCGATATTTCATATAATTCATGGGCTGTTGTCGATATATATGAGAATAATTAGGCTTGGAACAAGGATTAAATTACAAGAATTTTATTTTTCTGAATCTAAGGATGAAATCATCATTAATTAAAAATTTAGGGGCAAAATGGTAATTTTGCCTAGAGCATTAATTGAATGTATCAGAATATGAAATGAATGAAAATGATGATCAAATTTATCCGGATAACTCAAATACGAGATTTGAACATGGAAAAGAGAAGACATCAAATTAGTGAAACTATAAACATGGGCAAGCAACGAAGTAAGTTCATGTAACTTGGATTATATTCTTAAATGTTTGAAATGTATGTTATTGATGTGAATATAATTTGAACGTTCATTGTATGAAAATTGATGAAACATTGATATATTTGATAAAAAGGGGAAGAAATCCCGGTTGAATGAAAGGAAAATTCGATGGATCGCTGAAAAGGAATTGACGGTAAAAGGATCTAGCCCGGACGGTGATCCTATCCCGATATAGCCCTCCCGAAGAATATGTGTGAAAAGGATCTAGCCCGGACGGGTGATCCTGATATAGCCCTCCCGAAGAATATGTGGAAAATGGATTTAGCCCGGACGGGTAATCCGAATTGGGGTCTGAATTTAGCTTTGGACGTGTATTTCGATCCAAGCTCATTAGAGTAATTGTCGTTGCGGTGGATTTAGCTTTGGACCGTAATCCCGACAATACTCTATGAGTTTATATTACGTGATTTAGCTCGGACTGTAATCCCATTGTAAGGATGAGGTTCGCGAGTGTGCTCTCTTACAGTGGATTTAGCTCGACCGTAATCCCACTGTAAGGATGAGGTTCAGCGAGTGTGCTCTCTCAAATGGAAATGTGCGCATATGAACATGAATTGACGGACTGGATTTGTACACTATAAGTGTACTACTAGAAAATCCATCGAAATTCTCGAGAAATTCAACGGGATAAATATAGAAAATGACAAGTACTTGAAATCATGAAATTAAACTTGAAAGACATAGAAATGATAATTATTTGATACATTGAAATATGGCATGGAAAATACATGTATGTGAAATTTGCTCGATAATTATGCATATTCAAGATTATGAATCACTCTTCGGAATAAATATACACTAAACTCATGAAAATGATGGTACATGAAATATTGTCATAATAAATTGAACAATTTATATTTATGAAGAAACAATAAGAGAATGATATGTATCATGACATGTAAATATAATACTATCTTTGATACGTTGATACAGAAAATTATGTGTATTAGGACAAGTAATAAATTGAAGCGAGACATGTCGAGAAAATAAGTTTGTTAATATTAAAGTACGTTAACCAATGTAGGAAAGTTTTAGGATTTTGCGAAAAATTCCCTATGATCCCGATTTAATTCCGGTTGGCTCTAATGTATGTTTTGGGCTTCGAGGCCCAATAGAGGGACGTTATGATTATTTTCGAATATGAACAATAAATGACTCGAAATTATTCGAAAATGTTCAAGAAACTCGTAATACCTCCTACTCTATTCCAATAATGAGATACGGGTAGGGGTGTTACATTAGTGGTATCAGAGCTAAGGTTTAGTCGGTTCTCGGACTAAATGTAGTATATGTGAAAGTCTAGAAATACATGTCATTATATAATTTATGATAGTGTGATATTTTCCAACTCTGATAAGATTTGTTTTACTTATAAAATGAGATGCTTTCCAATCGAGCTAATTCCAATAATGCTGAAAACGATGCTCAAGTATATGAGTAAAAAGTTGATTATGATAAATCAGAATTCATAAAGGTATGAATAAATGTTTTCTAATACATGTCGATGATGAACGTTATGTTATAGGTGTTATTAAAAAAAAAATTAAAAAATTAAATTGCTATAACAAATATTGTACTGATGGTTAAATTACAAAATATACAAAAGTAATATGTGAAGTACATGATAAAGATCATTAGTGAATTACGGATGAACAATGAATTTTTAAAATATTTTACATGTATTAAAGATAATGAAAATATAAGTATATGGATTATTGGAACAAGGGTTATATTGTAAAGAATGTAAACGCATTATGAAAAAAAAAATGTAAAAGTAATATGTGTGTATGATATAATTTGCCCAAGTAGACGAGATTAGAATTACTAAGACATTAGTGATACGTCATTAATGGACCTTAACACACTTAATGATTAAGGGCACGCTAGTGCTTTTCAAATATTAGCATTTTTTTGCTTTACGTTTAATAGTGCATAATAATGTACCCTATATCGATTCAGTATATTCTAAGTGTCCTGCTTACTCTACTAGGCCTCTGCTAAAAGGAAAACAATTTTTAGTTATAAGGTGAAGAATTATCTCTCGATTCATGTTTGAAATATTGAATTAAAAATAAATTATGAAATGAAAGAATAGAAAATAGATACAAGTGATAAGCTAAGTAAATATATGCAAAAAGGAACTATAGAATTAAAGAAATAATAAGTTCATGATCAAAAGAAAATAAGGAAATTTCGAGGACGAAATTTATTTTAAGGGGAGAGAAATGTAATACCCCAAAAAAAAAAAAAAAAATTCTGATAGATATTATCTTTGATATAATAAGGAAATAAAGCGAAAAAAAGAAAAATTTAGATTATGTCAATATTCGAAGTATATTATGATATATTACATTATTAATTCAAGAAAGGACTAAATTGTAAAGTGAGAAAAGTATTGTTGCCCAAGTGTAAATACTCAAAATTTGAGGGGTTAAAGTGTAAGTATGAAAAAGTTAAAGGACCAATAGTGCAAATATTTTAGGGGTGGAATAATCTAGAAACTAAAGGAAATGGATGAATTAGGACCAAATTGAATAGGTAAAGAATTATGAGGACTAAATCATAATTTTACCAAATTATGTGATGATTCAAGGATGGAATTTTAAAAGATCACAAAGGGCAAAATGGTCAATTAGAAGAGAGAGAAATCTAGAAAGTAATGATGATAGTGATGATATTTTATAATTATTTAATTAGATAAATATTATTTTATTTTGATAAGATATTTTATTATTTATCATTATTTTATTATTATTTATGTAGTATATAAGGAAGGAAAGATGATGAATTATCATCATCTCTTTCCCATGCAAACCAACGTGAGAAGAAGAGAAAGAAAAGAAAGTTTTGCTTTCTTTACAAATTAGTCCTTTCACCAAAAATCCATCATTTTCACTTAGAATTCAAAAGAATTTCCATAGCCATCAAGAGAGAAAGATGACAAGGAGACTATAGGGAGCAAGAATATCAAGTTTGATTCAAGAAATAGAAGCTGGAGGAGAGAGAAAATCAAGTTAAAGATTGAAATCTATAAAACAAGGTAAGAACATCATGTTTTCAATATATTTTTAAGTTTGATATTGTGGAAAAAGCATGGAAATGATGTTAATGTAGAGTTTTCTTATATAAAGTTTTATGTTCTTGATATGTTAGTGAAGGAAAATAAGAGAAAGTAATGGGAAATGTTGTAGAGAAGGAAATAAAGGTGTTATAAACTTGATAATTAACATTTTGCATTAAAACAGTTTTGGACAGCAGCAGTAGTCTAACTTTGAAAAATCACCAAAAATTGTAGAAATTGAATTAGAAGTTGAGTGAGATATAGAATTAAATCTTATTGAGTCTATTTTCATATGAAAGAAACATGGAAAGCAAAGGAATTCTGTATTCTGAGATATTTAGATTTTGGTAAGACTGGTTCAGAGTGATTTCGAGATCCCCTGTTCTGACTTGGAAAAATCATCAAATATTGTACAAAAATAATTTGGGAACATAATTTATATGGTTAGATTCCTTAATGAGTCTAGTTTTAGAAGAAATAAACTATAACATCATATGAATTCTATATAAAAAGATAATTAATTTTTAGTGAAGAAGGGTCGGAACTGCCAGACAGTAGAACAGGGTGACTTTAAAGAATAAACTGTACTAATTGGCTAAATCAAAAATTCTGAAAATTTTATGGCAAGAAGATATGCGAGTCTAGTTTCAGGAAAAATTAACGGTTCTTCATTTGGAGTTTTGTAGCTCTGGAAATAAATAATTTAGTGACTATAACTCAAATGGACAGTTTTGAATATACTTATGAGTAATTAATGAAATTATTGATAATGTTACTTATAGCATGTTATATACATTAAGGATGTGGAATGGAGAGGAGGAGGAGGAAAATATATATGAGTATTTAGCTAGCATATTCTAGGCTCGGGGACTAAATTGAATAAAAGTAAAACTTTATGGGCAATTTTGTAAAAATGTCAAAAATGACCAAATTGCATGAAATGGATTATTTTATTATTTAAATTATAAAATTGAATGAAATTATTAATTTAGATCAAGATAGGGTGAAAATATGTTTTAGGGATTAAATTGAAAAGTGTTGAAATTATGGAAAATTTTGATATTTCATATAATTCATGGGCTGTTGTCGATATATATGAGAATAATTAGGCTTGGAACAAGGATTAAATTACAAGAATTTTATTTTTCTGAATCTAAGGATGAAATCATCATTAATTAAAAATTTAGGGGCAAAATGGTAATTTTGCCTAGAGCATTAATTGAATGTATCGAATATGAAATGAATGAAAATGATGATCAAATTTATCCGGATAACTCAAATACGAGATTTGAACATGGAAAAGAGAAGACATCAAATTAGTGAAACTATAAACATGGGCAAGCAACGGCGTAAGTTCATGTAACTTGGATTATATTCTTAAATGTTTGAAATGTATGTTATTGATGTGAATATAATTTGAACGTTCATTGTATGAAAATTGATGAAACATTGATATATTTGATAAAAGGGAAGAAATCCCGTTGAATGAAAGGAAAATTCGATGGATCATTGAAAAGGAATTGACGGTAAAAGGATCTAGCCCGACGGGTGATCCTATCCCGATATAGCCCTCCCGAAGAATATGTGTGAAAAGGATCTAGCCCGACGGGTGATCCTGATATAGCCCTCCCGAAGAATATGTGGAAAATGGATTTAGCCCGACGGTAATCCGAATTGGGGTCCAATTTAGCTCGGACTGTAATTCGGATCCAAGCTCATTAGAGTAATTGTTGTCGCTGCGAGATTTAGCTTTGGACCGGTAATCCCGACAATACTCTATGAGTTTATATTACAGGATTTAGCTCGGACCGTAATCCCATTGTAAGGATGAGGTTCGCGGGAGTGTGCTCTCTTACTGAGGATTTAGCTCGACTGTAATCCCGCCGTAAGGATGAGGTTCATGAGTGTGCTCTCTCAAAATGGAAATGTGCGCACATGAACATGAATTGATTGACTGGATTTGTACACTATAAGTGTACTACTAGAAAATCCATCGAAATTCGAGAAATTCAACGGGATAAATATAGAAAATGACAAGTACTTGAAATCATGAAATTAAACTTGAAAGACATAGAAATGATAATTATTTGATACATTGAAATATGGCATGGAAAATACATGTATGTGAAATTTGCACGATAATTATGCATATTCAAGATTATGAACTCACATCGGAATAAATATACACTAAACTCATGAAAATGATGGTACATGAAATATTGTCATAATAAATTGAACAATTTATATTTATGAAGAAACAATAAGAGAATGATATGTATCATGACATGTAAATATAATACTATCTTTGATACGTTGATACAGAGGAAAATTATGTGTATTAGGACAAGTAATAAATTGAAGCGAGACATGTCGAGAAAATAAGTTTGTTAATATTAAAGTACGTTAACCAATGTAGGAAAGTTTTAGGATTTTGCGAAAAATTCCCTATGATCCCGATTTAATTCCGGTTGGCTCTAATGTATGTTTTGGGCTTGAGGCCCAATAGAGGGGACGTTATGATTATTTTCAGAATATGAACAATAAATGACTCAGAATTATTCGAAAATGTTCAGTAAACTCTGGTAATACCTCCTACTCTATTCCAATAACAGATACGGGTAGGGGGTGTTACATAGGAAATGGCTTTGTTTTGTCTACACGGGTAGACACATAGGCTTGTGTGTCACACACGGCCTGACATATGGGCATGTGAATTGGTCATGTGTCCCCTGCAACTTGAAATTTAGAAACAAAATGCTCTGAATTGAGCATAGGGGCGTGTGTCTCAGCCGTGTAAGAGACACGGGCATGTGACTTGGCCGTGTGAAAACTGCACTTATTTTATGAAAATTAAATTAACCACACAGCCTAGCACACGGGAGTGTGGCATGGCCGTGTGCACAAGTCAGAGAGTTACATGGGGTAAGGCACGGCCTATAGCACAGGCATGTCTAAGGGTCACACGGACATGTCCCTAGACCACACGGACGTGTGAGCCCTGTAATTAAGAAAAATTCTTAGTGATCTTGATTTAGTCCTGTTTTGGTTCTAATGTTCGTTTTGGGCCTCGAGGGTCCAATCAAAGGACATCATGATTGTTCTCGAGAAATGAATAGTATTTTACTAGAATATTGTGAAAATATTCTGTAATCATCGGTAATGCTCAGTAACCCTGTTTCGGCGACGGATATGGGTTAGGGGTCTTACATGTCCATCGGTAGGCTGAGTCTGATCATAGTAGAATCCACTAGCGGATACTTCGGATCAGAAAAAGTTTCATCTGCCAAGTATGGTATGTTAATTTGTTAGTTTGTCAGTTTGAGTCTAACCTCTTAATATTTGATGGTATTTTAGTGGGATTCATTTCTCAGGAACTCATAAAGTTCTCATGAACTTACCTAGTTTCTTCATCCTATTTTCAGGTCGTTAGTTGAACGTGGGGATAGTAAATGATTAGCCAAACTAGTGGCCCATTTGTGAGTCTTTCTAATTTTCTTTATGTGACATGTAATTGTTGGAGGTACTAGGACGATTGTTAGGTGACGCCATTTAAAAATCATCAAATTGTATTTTGAAACAGTATTTTGTACTTTGGATGCTTATTGGTAGCCTTGTTGGCTTGTTATCAATTATGGTTTTAGATGTTATCAGATTTAATTAAATTGAGTTTTAAACTATAGTACAAGTAGCAACTCGAAAGGAAATTACGTTCGATCTCATGGATATTTTCTAAGCTACCGAAAAAGGCCATTTACTAGTTTCTTTAATCTTTTGAAATGGCGTGGTACCATTTAAATGTTGTTTTTAATTATATATTTTTTAAAATTTGTGGAACACCACTCTGGTAAAAGCCTACCCGCCAAATCGGGAAGTTGGTTTAAAAAGAAAGGTTTAGTGTTTTCAATGGTTCGACTTATGGCGCTCCATACTCGGATCCGATGAAAAGGTCGGGCGTGCCATGACTTTAAGGGAATTAGAATTAGGTTGAAAAATTTATTAAATTGAAAAATCAATTTATTTATTTAAATTAATTTAATAATATATATTTGGGGAAATTAAAAAAAACATGCATAAAGTTGGATTAAATTATAAAATGTTGGGTTAAAAGTCCAAGAAGTACGTATAATTGGACTCGATACAAGAGAGGCACCAAACCCCTCATAATATGTATGAGGGGCAGCAACCCTAATGTATTTAACTAGGGTTAGCTACTCCTCTCTCCTAATTCAACTAGGGGGATTGGTTTTTCTATTAAATAAGTGTTATTTATATTCTACTAATTTAATTAGGGTTATTCTATCTCTTCCTATAAATAGATTTCATTGGCAGGACTAAAAACACACAAATTTGAGATATTATTATTTTGCCCAAAAATAGTGAGAATTTATTTTCAATTTTTCGGGAATAACAATTCCACTGGTTTTTATAAGAGAGATTTACTTTCCTAATAACAATTCCACTGGTTTTTATAAGAGAGATTTACTTTCCTACTTAAAGTAAGAAAATTAATTATGATTCTGTGTTTGATTCGTAATTATTCGAGTTCACACTCGAAGCGATTTGTGGTACTATAATAGCGAAAATGATGTCCGATTTAAAGTCAGAAACTTCAAGGATCCGTCTCGCACAAAACACAAGTACCTATCAAGAAGAGTTTATTGCTAAAAATATCACAAACCGACTCGATTTTCAAAATTTTATTTTTCTATTGTGTAAGAAACTCATTTTCTAACCAATTTTTTTTTTCCAAGAATTATAAGGTCACATCATCGACCTTGTAAGAAGGCAATATGTGACCTTGCTACTAATGAGATCTCGACACATGGCACATCTCTATCTCATGTATATAAGCCTTCCAATTGCAGTAAGAATATAGATAACATCAACATAATAAAACACTCCTTTCACCACATATAGTTTAGCTCTTCCTCTCAACTATCTTCTTCACCCTTTTCAACCATCAAATACGGCGGCTCTTCTCCTTACCTAGTCTATTTCCCTTTGTTGATTCTTCACGACAAAAATATTCAAAATTTATGATTTTTAGATTTATGGATTTAATTTTTTTTATTCTCTCCAACATGAATACAATTAATATAAATAAACATGCTGCAATTTATATAAAATCGATTATCTTGAAAACAAGTACCTTAAAAAAAGTTTGGTCATCGTGTTTTTCGTAGCAGAAATTTGTTTTTCTCATACTTGAGCCTGATGGTGTTTTGAAATTTCTTTAATGGCATGGAGATGTGCTTAGGATAGAAAAAAGGAAAGGATTTGTTATTTCTATTCTTTATTTTTCTTCTGTTTCCCAAAATATATTTTAGGACATGTTATAACAGTTTCTATCATTTTGTTTTGCATTAAAAAAATACTCAAATGAGAGTTATTATAATATATATACATACAAGAGATAAATTTGTAACTTTTATAATCAAGCAAATGATTGTATCAACTATCATATAAAAGAAAAGAGAAGAAGAATGATTTTGTAAATTCTGGCTTTCAAAACTAATTTTAAATTCTAGAATGTTAGATTTACCAAATCTAAGTTCAAAATATTATTTTCAACTTCGAATTCTCAATCGGCACTAAAATATTTTAGGGATTTTTGTTTTTGTCTTGTTACCAATGTACTTGAAAATGTTATTTTTATTTGACTTGTTTTGTATCTAAATTTATAGGATTTTGTTTGTTTTCTTCTTTGATTCTTTTCGACGCCACACAACTTTGATTGTTATTTTTTTAGTAGATTGGGAAGAATTTGAGGTTTGGTTAAATTTTAATGCTTCTTAATAAACTAAGTAGTTAAATAGGATAATATAATTTTTCTTTTAAATTTGGTAATTAGCTAGATTTTAATCTCTATTTTTTTTTAGTTCATTTTAGTACCTGAATTTGGTAACTAAATTTATTTTGATCTCTAAACTTTAATTTTAATAAGATTTAATGATGTAATCAGTGATATTGGAACATGACTGGATTAGACAGACTAAGAACTGATCGATATAAAGATCCAAACAAAGGAGTTGAATTGATTGACTAGATAACTACTTGAAACTGGTAAAAATAAACAATTAGGACAACAATCAACAACTGAACAGGTTGATTCTGTTTAATAATTTCTTTATATTCTTATTTTTCTAAAAATAATTACGAACTTTTAATTATTTATTTAATCGTTGTTTGTTGATGGTTGAACAGATTGAATTGGAGAAATTGAGAACCGATGACCTAATCTACTTAACCACCGGTCCTGTCATTAAAACATTGAACGTGATACATTAAGATTATACAAATTTTATATAATTTTTTAAAATTTCAAGTAATGATGTAGTCATCAAACTTCTATAGTTTTCAAATTCAAGGATTAAAATAAAATTAATTAACAAATTTAAGTAGTAAAGTGAAAAAATATAATACCAAAATAAATCTAATTATAAATTCAATCACCAATAATTATATTATCTCTAAAAAGTGGTATATGATCTCCGAGGACGTCAATTTTTATTATTATTTTTTTTGACAACTACGAAAGATGTCAAGCTGGTTGAGGAAATTAAATAGAAAATTATATTTTTTAGGGAAAAAAAAAGCACAAAGAAAAGGTTAACACGTGATTCGGTAAGGAAATAATATTTAAAAGAAAGTTGTTATTTCTTTTTAGGGTAAATTACATCAACAGTCACTCAACTTTGAGATAGCTAACAAAACAATCACTTAGGTTTCATTTTAGTCACTCAACTTTGAAAAAATAACAAAACAGTCACTAACGTTATTGAAAAGTGACAAATCAGTCACTTATTAACATTTTCCGTCACAGGTTTAACGGGATAGCTGATGTGGCAAGTTAACTTGCTACGTTGGACCAGTAGTCAAAGGGTCAAACAAGAAAATAAAAGATGATTAGACAAAATGATTTTTCTTCTTTTTCTTCTCATCTTTCTCTTCATCTTCATCTTCTTCTCCTTCAACCTCTTTCTCTTTATGCTTCTTTTATTTTTTCTTGTTCTTCTCTCATTTCTCTTCATCTTCTTTCTCCCACAACAGAACAATGGCTACAAATCAGAAGCCACAACAATAGTTGCTGAACAACCTCAAGCCACCCACATCCCTGAAAAACCAAGACTCAAGCACCATGGAAGGTGATGACACTGGTAATCAGTGAACAGATTAGTACTAGAAGATTAGCACTGAACTTGATTCGCCCATTTAAGAGGGAAAGGCAGGTTTGAAGGTTTCAGTTTAAGAATCCACATGGAGAAGAGAAGGAAGCGTAAAGGTGTGTAGCGGTTGACTGGAGCTCATTTCGAGCATGCTTACGTACTTTACGGGATCAAGTCATCCGTAGTTCGAAGATTTAACTCCGTCCAGGATCAATGAATATAAAATAAAAAGACCCTTTGCCAACACTCAAGATAAACTTTCTAAAACAATCTCTTTTCCTTGTCTAAAAACAAAAAACCACCATAGCCATGGCGGTGATGTCAAAGCAAGATCCATCACCAGCTTTTGTAGAAACGGTACAAGAAATCATGAGACTTTACTGTGAAAAATATAACGTCGGTAATGAAAAATATTTCGCAAATAAAATAAAAATAAAAATAAAGAACACATAGATTTTAAGTGGAAACTCTTTCGGGAAAAAACCACGGGTAGAGGAGAAGAAAATTCACTATGTCGAATTCGAATCAATTACAAGAGGAATAGACCATGTCTATTTATAGGCTTGTAAAGCCATATTCTAATAGGAGTGTAGTAAGATTGAAAACTCATTATTCTAATCAATATCAAATAGATGGAGTTTAATAAGGTTTAAAAACCTTATTTAAAATAAAATAAAAGAAGTGTAATTCTATAGGGATTCTTCTTTTATTTTATTTTACCATGTATTTTATTTAAATACGGATTTGGGTCACTTAATTCTAACAATCTCCACCTTGACACGAATTCTTAATAAACAAGTTCTTCATCGCGAACTCTCAACGAACAAGTTCTCCACCTCTTCTATAAAACCCCCTAAGGGTTTAACTTCAACAATGAACACCAACCAAGTCTAAGCAATGCTAAAACTTGGTTATAGGAAGTGACTTAGTCATCATATCTGCAGGATTTTCATGAGTACTAATTTTGCTCACAACTATATCACCACGAGCAATAATATCACGAACAAAATGATACCGAACATCAATGTGTTTTGTTCTCTCATGAAACATTTGATATTTTGTAAGGAAGATGGCACTGATTGTCACAAAATATCGTGCTTTGATTTGAAGGTCTTCATTGAGCTCACTAAAGAGTCCCTTCAACCAAATAGCTTCTTTACAAGCCTCGATGTCGCCATATACTCAAACGATGGTAGACAAAGCGACTGTAGTTTGCAAAGTAGCTTTCTAACTAATGGCACAACCTCCGATTGTAAAGACTAACCAGTGAGAGATCTTCTTCTATCAAGGTCTCCAGCAAAATCAACATCAACATACCCAATGACTCCATCTCTAGTTCTTCCAAACTGTAAGCAAACATTAGTAGTACCTCGTAACTCTCTTAAAATCCACTGGTTGTTGCATGTAAATATCCTCCTCAAGTTCTCCATGCAAAAATGCAGTTTTTACATCTAACTGCTCAAGCTCCAAATCATGCATGGCCACAATACCAAGCAAAGCTCGAATCGAACTATGCTTCACAACCGAGAGAGAACACATCTCATGAAGTCCACTCTGAATATGATCAGTAACCCTTTGCAACAAGCCTTGCTTTATATCCAGGTTCTTCAACTCCTGGAGTCCCTTCTTTCTTTTTAAACACCTATTTACAGCGAACAACCTTTTTACCTTTAGGAAGTTTCACAAGATCCCATGTTCTGTTTTTGTGGAGTGATTTCATCTCCTTTTGCATAGCAAACATCCAGTTTTCTGAATCTTCACAGCTAACAGCCTCAAAATAATTAGACGGCTCTTGGTTTACATCTATATCTTCAGCCACATTTAAAGCATAAGCAACTAGATCAGCCTCGGCATATTTCTTTGGAGGTTTAATTTCTCTTCTAGTTCTATTTTTGGCGATAGAGTATTATGGTGAAGAAGCAACTTTATTCTTAATTTTTGTACTGGCTTGAGGAGTCGACTCTGTATTAATCTGATGCTCCACCTGCTTTTGATTTTCTTTATTGGAAGAGCCTTTAAGAGATAAGTTAGGTAGCATAGCAGTTTCATCAAAAACAACATCTCTGCTAATCACAACTTTTCTATTTTTAGGACACCATAACTTATACCCTTTTACACCAGCTTTATAACCAAAAAAAACATATTTAATGGATCTCGGTTCCAATTTTCCATTATCAACATGAGCATACGCAGGACACCCAAAGATCTTTAAATCAGAATAATTTGCAGGATTACCAGACCATACCTATTGTGGAGTCTTTTTCTCAATCGCAATGGATGGAGACCGGTTGATCAAAAAACATGCAGTAGAGGCTGCTTCAGCCCAAAACGACTTTGGTAAGTTGGTATTTGACAACAGACACCAAACCTTCTCCATGATCGTTCTGTTTATTCGTTCTGCAACGCCGTTTTGCTGTGGAGTATGACGAACTTTCAAGTGTCTCACGATCCCTTCTAACTTACACAGTTTATTGAACTCATCAGAACAAAATTCTAAGCCATTTTCTGTGCGGAGGTATTTTATTTGTTTTCCCGTCTATTTTTTAATCATAGTTTTCCAAGACTTAAATGCGGAAAACACATCACTTTTTTGCTTCAGGAAGAATGCCTAAACTTTTCTGGAAAAATCATCAATAAAAGTTAGCATATAATTAGCTCCACCTCTCGAAGGCACTCTGCCCCCACAGATCAGAATGAATATACTCCAATGTTCCCTTCGTGTTATGGATTCCTCTGGTGAATCGAACTCTCCTTTTCTTCCCAAAAAAGTAGTGCTCACAGAACTTCAATTTGCAAATTCCTTGCCCATCAAGAAGTCCTCTTTTCCTCGATTCTGCCATGCCATTCTCACTCATATGCCCTAGGCGCATATGCCAAAGTTTAGTAATATCATCATCTGACAAAGAAGAGGAAGCGACAGCTGCATCACTAATAACAGTAGAACCCTGCAAAACATATAACTTGGCAGTCTTTCTCTGCCCTTTCATCACAACGAGGGAACCTTTGAAAATCTTCAAAATCCCACTTTCAGCTGTGTATTTGTACCCTTTTGAATCAAGAGTACTTAACGAAATTAAATTTCTCTTCAATTCTGGAACATGTCGTACGCCACTAAGTATTCTGACAACTCCATCAAACATTTTAACTTTAATTGTTCCAACACTGTTTTACACGCAGCATTATTTCCCATCAAAACAACACATTCAGACACTGTTTCGTAATTTGTAAATCAATCTTGATTGGGACACATGTGGAAGGTGCAGCCTGAATCAAGTATCCACTCCTCGCTTACTTTAGAATTGTTGACAGAAGTGACTAGAAGTTCACCATCGTTATAGTCTTCTACAACATCAGCTTCACCAAAATTTTCTAGTTGTTTTCCCTTTTGATTCGTAGCCTCCCTTTTGATCTTATTTTGTAGCTTATAGCATTCAGATTTAATGTGCCCTTTCTTCTTGTAGAAGTTACAAGTTTTACCTCTGTTTGAAGACTTGGATCTACCTTTAGATTTACCACGAGGATTCCGTTCCTGTGTCCTTCCACGATCATCATCAACATTCTGATCTTATCTCCCACGAACAATGAGACCCTCTCCTTGAGAGTCAGTTTTAACCACAAGATACTTCATCTTATCATACGAGGTCAAAGAATCATAAACCTCATCAACTGTGAGAGACTCACGGCTATATAAAATCGTGTCTCTAAAGGTTGAATAAGACGGGGGCAATGAACAAAGTAAAATCAACCCTAGATCTTCCTTATCATACTGAACCTCCATGGCCTCCAAGTTTGAGAGAATTTCTTTAAACAATGTTAAGTGTTCGTGCACAGACGGTTCCTCCAAACGATGAGCATAAAGTCGTTGCTTCATATGCAACTTGCTAGTTAGAGTTTTCAACATACATATTTGTTCTAACCTCTTCCATAATGCAGCGGCGATCTTCTCCTTCATCACATCCTGCAAAATTTTGTTAGACAAATGCAGATGTAACTGTGTTAACGCTTTTCGATCTTTGCACTTCTTCTCTTCCTCCGTCAATGTCGACGGCATATTATCTACCCCTAGTAGGGCTTCCTCTAAATTCATCTGTGCAAGAACTGCCTACATCTTTATCTGCCACAACGCGAATCTGGTGTTGGGATCCAACAGTAGAATTTCATACTTCAAAGACGCCATTACCGTGATCGAGATGAAAAACCCGGAAGCTCTGATACCAATTTGTGAAAAATATAACGTCGGTAATGATAAATATTTCGCAAATAAAATAAAAATAAAAATAAAGAACACACAGATTTTATGTGGAAACCCTTTCGGGAAAAAACCACGGGCAGAGGAGAAGAAAATTCACTATGTCGAATTCAAATCAATTACAAGATAAATAGACCATGTCTATTTATAGGCTTGTAAAGCCATATTCTAATAGGAGTGTAGTAAGATTGAAAACTCCTTATTCTAATCAATATCAAATAGATGGAGTTTAATAAGGTTTAAAAACCTTATTTAAAATAAAATAAAAGAAGTGTAATTCTATAGGGATTCTTCTTTTATTTTATTTTACCATGTATTTTATTTAAATAAGGATTTGGGTCACTTAATTCTAACATTTACAGATCACTTCCTCCAAGGCCTTCAATTGAAGATGTTGCAGCAGCCAAATCCATTCTCAAAACTGTAGAAAATGAAGAAAAAATCAAGCTTGAGAAGATCTCAATGGAACGACCAACTGAAGATGTCCCTGATGTGGCGGAGGGCGTTGGCCGTGGAGGTGTCGGAGTCGTGGAAGCATAGTCGTCTTTGAGTTCCCGGATTTTGACCATTGGGAATCGTTGATACAAAGCTCCTTCCATTTTCTCTTATTATTCTTCTTCTCTGTTTCTTCTCTTATTCTTCTTTTTCTCCTCTTCTTCTATTGCCCAAGGCTATTTAGGGTTAAAAATGACTATTAAAATGACAGCTAACCCACCGTTAAATGCCATGTCATTTTTCCGTTACGTTTGTAACGGAAAATGGTTGAAAGGACTGTTTTGTTATTTTTTTCAAAGTTGAGTGACTGAAATGAAACCTAGGTGACTGTTTTGTTAGCTACCCCAAAGTTGAGTGACTGATTGTGTAAGTTACCCTTCTTTTTAAATCAATAGTTACAGTGAAAAGCTAATTTCTAAAATTAAAAATAAAACTTAAATATTTATAATTTATTTTATCATGAAACAAAAATAAATGATAACAAATAATTATCAATTATTCTTATAATTAGATTTATGTAAATAAGGAAATGGTTTATTTTTGGAAGAGGAATTTTAATATGTAATCTTTTCCATAAAAGGAAAAGAGCCTAGTTGCATCAAACAACTTTAAAATAGTTTTGAATAAATTACATTTATGGTATTTTTTGTTTACCTCAAGTTACATTTTAATCATTTATGTTTGAAATGTTATGTCTTAGTCACTGAGTTATTAATTGTAGTTAACGGTGTAATGGCAAACTAACGTGACACATTAAACCATCATTTCAAACAAAATTTTTAGGTTAAATTATACAATCGGTCTCCATATTTTTTTCGTTTTGAGCAATTTAACTTTTTTTTCTTTTTTGATATTTTAACTTTCCTTTTTTCTTCCCATCCTCTTCTTCTCCTTATGTTTTCCTACCTTCTTCATTTCCTTTAACAAAGAAAAAGAGTGTAAAAAGAGAGAGAGAGGGGGGGGAATGGAAGGATTGGATAGTTAACAGATGGTATGGGTTTATGGGTTTTGGTTATAGACAATGATGGCTTTCGACTTCCTGCTTTTTCTTTAATGCCAATTCAACTTCCTAATACTTTAAAAAAAATGGAGAAGGTAAGAAAATAGAAGGAGAAGCAAAATTGAATGGAAAAAAAGAAGAAGAAAAGTTAAAAGATCATAAAAGAAAAAATTAAATTACCTAAAATGAAAAAATATGGGGACCAGTTGTATAATTTAACTTAAATTTTTTGTTGGAAATGATGATTTAACGTGCTACGTTAGCTTACCGTTACACCGTTAACAACAATTAACGACTCAGTGACTAAAATGTTACAACACGATAACTTAACTGACTAAAATATAACACTTCAAACATAAGTGACTAAAATGTAACCTCCATTGTTGTAATTTACCCATTAGTTTTTAAATTTTAAATCATTCTAATTATATCTTTAAATTGTTGAGATTATATCAATCACATCATTTCGTTACTAAAATTGTTAATTTAACTATTAAATGATAGGTTAAATATTATGTGATATAATTTAAAAAAAAAAGAAAAAAAAGGAATGAATTGAATTTTACAAAAATGAATGTTTTAAAAGGCATAGTTGAGGTTTTCAATTTTTTTTTTTTTTTACAAAAGTTTTATAGTTTACTCTTTTTGTTTTTAATTTTAGTTTTTATTTTTAAAATTTATGCTACAAAATTGCATTTTTTTTTAATTTTTATTTTAAATTAAGCTATATAAAATTTAGCTTGTCATTTAACAATTAAATAATGGCTTAAATAACAAAATAACCTAATTGATATAACATTGATAGATTAAGATGTAATTAAAAGATTTTAAAATTTAAATAATGGTGGAAAAAGTCTGTGCAATTAAGTGGGTAGTATAAGTTAAAACAAAAACATAGGAGAGAAAATGGGTGTGATAATTTAACTAAAATTCAAGTCGGTCGTATTGAGAAAAATGTAATAATAGAAAAAGCATGGGTAAGAAATTGTAGTAGAGGGCAAGCTTAAAAGAAAGCTAAAATCATGGATTTAAAATTATATGGTTAAAGGTTCCAGTCCACCATCAAGACCAAGATAAATCAAAGGAATTGATATACTGGACCCGACACCGAAAATCTTATCCGGATCAGGAAATGGATTTAGGGAAGATTAAGTTAGAGATGGTATATTCAGTTGGCGCCAAGCCATAGGAAAAGCTCAGAATTAGATGAAATGAAAGGATGTGCAAGTAAAGTCTATCCACTTCTTAACTTAAATACCGCCTGCCTATCGTGCCCTCTCTCTCTTCCTTCTGTCGGTTACTTCTTTAAATTCCTCTTTCATTGGCTTTCAAATTAGTCTCTCTTTCTCTCTCCGCTATACACACACACTCTCTCTCTCTCTTCTTTACTCTTCCCTTGCTTGCTTGCTTGCTTTTCCATCTTCCTTCTTGCCATATATAATTTTGTATTAATTTTGTGATTCTGCTATAACAGAAGTTGGTTCCACTTCATTGTTCTGCATATTGGGTGGTGGGATCATTAGGGTTCGGCTTTTTTTTTTTTGGCATCTCCTTGCTGTTGAAGAAATTAGGTTCCCAGCTGCGAGTCTCATGGGGTTGGGAGAAACAAAAAGTTCACCAGGCTATGGCAATCCACCCTGGATTTTCAAAGGCAGGTAAAGTGTCAGTGTCAAACCTTCTAAGCTTTTTATCCATATTATTTGGTTAATATGTGTGTGTGTGTATATATATATATATATATATATATATATGTCGATGTGATTATTGAATTTGTCTGAATTTCATCCCAGTGCCTTGTATCAACTCCATCTTGTCAAAGCTGAAACTGTTAGAGCATTCATACCCAAGGAGTTACGCCTAGTTGAAGCTTTTGGGTAGTCGTATTTACTTAAAATTTCTATGGGGGCTGATTGTGGAGTTTCAGAATTTCATGGTTTTTGCTTTTCACAAATTTATCATGGCATGCACAATGCAGATACACACTGGGTGGTTTTTTCCTTGCCAACTACGATGACAGCCCTGCTGGGGTGTTTGATGAGGTTCCGTACTCTCATTTTCAATTAACGTTTTTATCATGTATTAGGTGATATTGAGAGATAATATTAACCAGTAAAAAGTGATCACATGTCAACTGTTTCTTTGCCAGCTTGTGGTGATAGCAGGAATTGTGTGGAATCCCCCAACGTCTTGCGCGTATGTGTTCTGCCCTCTTTCGTTGAGATTGATTAAAAAAAATTAGTTAATTATATATATATCATGTATGGAGGAAATGCATCATAAATTGAGTGAATTCGCTGGCCTTAAGCCTTTACAAGTCAGGTCAGGGCTGTTCTGTCTTGGTATTCATGTACGAGTTTCCTCAAGGTTTGGCTTGAACGAGCAAAAAATAAGGTGGTGCCCACCACTCAATTGCGTTTCACTTTATGTGCTAACTATGTTGGTCAGTCAAACTTTTATAACTTGAATTATGTCTTATTACTCATTATATTATGCGGCTTTTCTTATAATTGTTCATTAATTTATGCTTCCGTAGGAATCATTCAGTGTTATTAGTCACATTTGGTATAATAGCAAGTATCATCCTCAAGTGGCATGAGCAACTTGCCATTTTTCTGTAGGAAGTGTGTCAGGTTCATGCATCAGGAAGAAGATCACTTTACACTGCTTGGATCACCTAGTTCCACTCAATAAAACCTAACGGCCTTGTACTTGTTTCCTATCAAAACCTAATGGACTTGTATAGAAGCATTAGAATATGGATGGACTGTCAAATTATCATTTTCATTCATGCCTTGTCTTACAGTTGTTCCTCTTCTATTTCCTTTTTGTAGTCAAACTAATTGCCTCTGCTTCTTTTTTCTTTTCCTAATTTAAATTTGAACAGTTGGGCAGCCAGGGTTCTTGTAAACAGTGAAGAAGCTTGTCACCATGGACGCAAGGTAGGACATGGAAGTTTAGAATGGTCTTTTAGCAACTAAAACTAGATCTCTGGCCAAATTTACTTGATTACAGCTTTAATTCTAACCCTACACCAACATACAAGTTGACCTTCACTCCTGCAATTCCAATGGTTCAACATAGGGATGCAGAGCCCCTTCTACACCGTGATCAAGGGGCATTGTTAAAGTAACTAATGCGCATAATTCCTTTATTTCTACTACTTGAAGTTTGAACTTGCATTTTTTTTTCCCCTGGTCTTCTTGCAGGAGGTAGGGCTTCCAAGTCAAGTAGCCAGATTTTCAAAGGTAGTCCTCATTCTGCCAGACTCACTGTAGCTCTGGCACAATTTTCTTGCCTATAAGATTGGTCTAAATTTGTATACCACCATGAAAATTGTAAGTGTACATGTGTCAACTTCTTTGTCAAGATGAGCTCTTTTCCAGTAGGGGTTCGCTGAATTACAACATTGATGGTATTAATTAGAATAAAGGCTGCTTAAAAAAAATCCATTTCACATTGCAGTTTAGCCCTTTATATGTTGTTAGGCCACAGGCAATACAATTCAGGTTTATTATTGGTTTATGAATCATGTTTTGTGTGTTTTGTTTGAAAACAGAGAATTACACCAGTTCCTAGACAAACAAGGGACAAATTTGGTGGCTTTCTAAACATGATTGGTGTGGGCACAACAATCTGCCACTCAAAAGATTGCATGGACGTTCAGGTGACAGAAGTTGTGGGTCCTGCTTCATCAGATATCTGTAATATCAAACTTATGACTGATGGTGAGTTCATACTTGATCCTACTTATGTGCTGAACTCTCATGGCATTTGGAAGTTCCTAAGAATATCCTTCCTAAGAATATGAAATAACTTGTTTTCCTCATTTTCCTGTAAGATTTAGAAGCCAAATGTAATTAACCTAAACAAGAGTTTATCTTGATAGTAAAATAATCTGCCTAAGAGGTTGGCTTATCAAATGAATGCTTTTCTGTGCTGTACCATTTCAAGGCAAGCTTTAAACTGTTTTATATCTGAATCTGCATGCCCTTGTTTCACAAAAAAGCTTTAGGTTAGTTAGTCAAGCACTTGTTCTATAGGCTAGAATTAACTTTTTGGGTAATGCCATCCTGGTTCCTTGGAATTACCTTCATCCCAAGTGAAACAGCGCATTATCGTCTACATAAATTAAATTCACTTCACATTATGCTTAAACACACCTGATGATCATGCTCAGGAAGGGGGACAAATTTATTGTATCTTGTCTTTGCTTCTGGCGTTAATACTTGTGATAGATTTTATGGTATTTTTCTGGTTAAAAACTTGGTGATTGCAGTGCCTACACCGAAATTCAACAAATGGATGGGCCCATCGATCACAATGTCACTTCCAAGCTTTAGGTAATTTCGTACATGATTTTATATTTCACTGAGCAGTCCACTTTGAAGTAGACGTTTAACTTTTTTTGTTGTGAAATTACAGTGGCCAAACAGAGTATAATCCCAACCTTTTGAAGTATTCATGCCGCCTTGCCTGCAGGTATTTAAGATACTTTCTATCCCAAGTATCATTATTACTATCATGATGATGATGATGCATTTGACCCTATGTTTATATCATGGCCATTAGCACTCAAATGTTAAAAATCTAATGGTGTTGACATGAAATACTGTTCTGAATATTTGACATGATAGAGTACGAGCAGTGCAACCAGCAAAGGTATCAGGGCCATCACCATTAAAGAAGGAAAGAAACCATGATTCTGAAAGCAGAGGGTTTACAGCCGAGGAAGTGGTAGATAATGCAAGAAACCTAAGCATATCGGTTATGTTATCAAAGCCTATACTAGCTTTGGAGTTCAATTTCTTGGAAATGCAAGTTGAAGCTCCCATCATACTATCCAACAACACTACAAGCTCTTTACCAGCCGCTTGACCAACCCCCCCCCCCCTAAAAAAAAAAAAAAAAAAACATGCTCCTTTTTGTTTCTTGTTTTTAACATCAACATCAACTAATAAGATTCTAGACTCCAGGTTCCATTTCAAACATTACTCCCCAACAGGACGAGATGCTAAAGGCTTTTTTTGTTTTTGGAGATATATATTTCCTTTCCTTGAGATTCAAGAGCTTTACAAAAATGTTTCTACATGGAAAGATAATCAAACCAAGGAACAAACAAACAAATGCAATTTTCAACTTCAGACTTTAGCATCAAACTTACTTACAAGCTCCAACTGTATTCTTGACACAACAACTTAACTGATGAGCAGAGATCAGAATGCTTCTGGTAATGGCCTGCCTTCCAAAAATGCCTTGAATAGAACCAGTGATCTCTCAGGCTGCGAGAATGGGGCTTCATGAGATGCTCCTCTTATTGTGGCAAACGATAGGATGTTACCATAAGCTTGAGTCCACCCACCAACCTGCAAACCAAAAATAGTTATTGTAACAATACCACAAATCATAATATTACCATAAACTTCAAAATTCAGTAATCTCCGTTCGTATTTACCTGTTGCCCCTCAAACCAAACTCGGTATGGCACAGTTGTTTTCAGACCTAATTCCTCCGCCAGTTGATTAACTAATTTTCGACTTCCGGTCAACGGGATAACAGAATCTTGATCTCCACTATATTCGAAAACGTCTATTGTGAGTACCATTTTGTGACAGCATGAAGAAAACCTTGAACTAAGGACCATTTTTACCTGTATACCATAACTGGAATTCCTGCCTTCACGAGTCTGCCCACAATAGTGATAGTTGGTATCTCCAGATCAAGCAGTTCATAGTCTAGGACACTGATGGGCAAATTATATATAATTAGAAGACCATATTAAGCAATTCACCATCATAAGCACCAGGCCTCAAATTCATATAAACAAGGTGAATCATTGGAGAAGAGAATTACCTGCTGCAAACAGCCCATTTATGGACTCCTACAAGACGAGCATGGAGAGCCTTCTGCACATCTTGCCTATTTAGATAATTAACTGTTTCATCTTCTACACAGACATCTATCGTATCACCAACTTGCTGTTGGACATAGAAAACCAAGTCAGAAACAAGCAGCATAGAGTCATAGACTAGAACATTAGACAGTCAAGTTTATTAAATTAAACTCACTTGGGTAGTAAGGATTTTGGATTGTGAGAGCACGGATGATATACAGACATCAAGGGTCACATCATACTTGTCGACGAATCTACTAGTTTCGGTACCTACTTGGCCCATCACCCTTGAACAAATAGGAGAAACGTTCCCTCTATAATACTCGCTGACATATCTCGAGTAATTACAAGAAGTGGTGAAGAGCTTGTATGTAGAATCCGATATTAGTCCATGAGACCAGAAGAATTCAGCCCTCGAATTAAAATCAGTAGCAAATTCCAAAACAGGATTGCCAAGCTACAATCAATTGGAGCAAACAGGAACGGATGTTGTAGATAAGTAAAAGAAAATCCCCAAAAGGAAAAAAAGGATTGAAATTTCTTTGCAGAACTACTTACAGCGATTCCTTTCAAGTTGAACAGCTTTTCCTTCTTATTAAACTGATGCATAAGTTCAGCCAGCTGGGGTATATAATGGCCTGTTTTTAGAAACAAAATCAGTGATGATTCACATTTCACACTAGAACAAACAATACTATGTTCTTGAACAGCAAAATGATACCAGCATAGCTTTCCCCTGTAATGAAGAGGCTTCTATTCTTGTACTGGGGGAATTTGAGGAACCAATTTTGCAAAAATACCAGATTGTCCCTGGCTACAATAACAAAAGAGACAAAAGTTAGAAAGATGAAAGGTAACTTGGGGAGGTAAACTTTTGTCAGACAAGGAAAAGAAATTTAAAAAAAAAAAAGGAAATAAGAACAGTGATGAATGAACATTGCATCATTGTAAAGTGAAAGACAAATACGGACGGCAATGTCACTACAGCATTGTGAAATATTCTCGGACCCCTTTGCGTGATAAAAGAAATCAAAAAAAGAAGGGGAAAAAGTAAGATAACTCCAAAATAAATAAAAAATAAAAAGGCAAAGAAGCTCTATTGAATATTCAGTATAGAAACTGTTTCTTCTGCAACTTAAGGTTATTTGCATACATTAAAGTGAGTGAACATTAGGGAAAATGGGTTTAGATTGGAGAGAGTTGTACCAGTGATCTTGTCATTAACAGCCTCATAAGAGGAGTCGTCAGCGGAATAAGAGAAGCCAACTCCAACTGGGGCCTCCAAATACAACATATTGGCCTCTGCAATAGAATGAGATTGCTAACAATCAACTTGTGCTTGTGCAGGCATGTGTTTCTAAGATCTGAAAAACCCCTATCCACTTACCAGTAATGCAAAAACGCCATAATTAACAACATGAACAAACAACAGTAAACACATAAGCATACCTCTATTCCAGCTATATTCGTTCTTGACCAGCACTTCCCCGCTAGGCCTAAACGGTCCATTCTCAGAAAAGGCTCCAACCCCCAGTGAAGAGCATCCAGGTCCTATAATTCACAACAGGAACTTAGAAAACGTGATAGAAGCATTATCTTGTAGGCCTGAAAACGAGAGACTGAAAAAAGTGAGAGACCTCCATTGAGCCAGAGGACAAGAGGTTTGGATGCTGGATCTACTTCAGCTTCAGCAAAGTAGTAAAACAAAGCTCTCTGCATTCTCTTATCAACGGTCACATAGCCCGCATACTGTTGAAACCCGACTTTGGGTTGACCCGGTAGTCGAGATATCCGATCAAACAGAGCCGGAAAACACTCCACTTGAACAGAAAACCAAACCTCAAGTAGAATTAAGCCCAATGCTACTGATCTCCAGGCTAAACGAAGCATGGTGTCTTCTTTTGTTTTTGTGTCTTTTTTTCCCCCTCAGATAAGACTAAGAGAACGGAAAAAAAACAGAGTGAGAAAGAGAGACAAGAAAGTAGACTTGACAACAATGTTGCTGAGTGGGGTTGGATTTTATAAAGAGAGTCCTGTACTTTTGTTACTATTCTATTACATTTATTATGTATAATAAAAAATATAAATAAAAATGTAATGTAGTGTAGGAGCTAAAAGCCTAAAACAGATGGTTGTTGGGTAAATTTTTGGTTCACTTTCTCTTCACTTGGAAATGTTCTGTTAGAGTTGAGATTAGGAGATGGTGAGCAGGACTGCAAGAGTGGGTCACTGACTAACTGTTACAGAAAACGAAAAGAGAGAATGTGCATTGTAAAGCTCCCCCATTAACTCTGCCTTAGCTTACACCAACACCACCATTGTGTTTATTTTATTTTGTTGTGTTAGAAATAGAAACTACTTTCTTCTACTAGTCTATGATACTACAGTAAGCCAAAGAATACATTGTTCTATTTTTATGTTGTTGACTTCTTGTCACCTATGGTTTTTGGTAGCAACATAGAGCATACAGATTGTGTTGTGTTATGCTTACAAGGACAAATAGCCTTCTTTACACCATGCGTATCGCTTTCCCACTGTTTGCTTTTTTTAGGGGAGGGGGTTTCCCTCTAATTCGCATTTTTGCTTTTCAAATATCAGAGTGAATGCGTCACGGTGACATAGCAGAGGCATATCAGGTTGTACGAGTTGAATAAAATTTGATTTGAAAAAATAAAAATAAAAAATTAAATTTTGAGTCTGAAATAAGTAATTTGAGTTTTGAGTTGATTTTTATAATTTAAATAACAGATTAGTATACATACATTTGTTATCCCTTGTTAAGTTTAAAAACTAGCAAATTGATCTCTCTCAACAAAAATTACAAAAAAAAAAATTTTAAATCAAAATATTTATAAAAATTCTAAATTTTATATTTTTTAAAAAATTATAATAATTTAAAAAATCTAAAGAATATATAAAAAATTTAAAATTTTTCTAAAATAATAATTTTGGAACTTAAATAAGTTAATTAATAATTCAAGTTTATCATACTAAAGTATCATGTTTTTATTATTATTTTACTTTGAAAAAATTTTCAAATATATATAATTTCAAATTTATGTGCTCCAATATAGAATTAATTATACTATAATAATATTTTAATTTGACATGTTTAAGTTTTTAATTTAACTCGAACTATTTCACTCAATTTAATTTGGCTTGAATTTCATTTTACTCAACTTGATTCAAAAAAAATTCAAATTAAATTAGAATAATAAAATAAGACTCATCAACTCAATTAACTCGAAATTTTTCACTAAATTTGAGTCGGTTCCATCCAACAATCACCCTAATTTCTCTCAACAAAAATTTTGCAACCATCCTTTTTTTTTTTTAAGGAAAAAAACGGATGGGAAACTTCATGATTGGTTGAGAAAGGAACTAATGTTCGAGCTTCAGCTTCGACTTTTTATACAGTTGCACAAGTATTTTTCCTGAATTTCTTGGCAGGTTTAACATAAGACAAATTATCCAATTAATCGCTTTCTTGGTAAAAATTAAGAATTTAGATGGCATAACTCATTTGAAAGGTCATAAAATTTTTTTTTTTAGATAAAATCAATTTCTTTGTTGATGTTTCTCAATTCATTCTTTTATTAAATTGGATACATATTTTTTACATCGACACCTAAATGGTAATAAATTATTAAGGGGATAACTGAAGACTCCCCGACATAAAAGCTTATCCACTTAAGTAATCACATATATATCTTTCTTGAAATTTATCTTGTCACATCCTAATTTACAAGGCCTCCAACCATCACATATTTATTATGTGACTTTTTTCATTCAGGAAGACACCTCCATCAATTTATCTGGTAAGTAAACCAAGCGAAAATCACACTCAAGGATGAGCGACAAATTTGACTATGGTGGACCTAATCCACTAAGCATTAGTCATAGTGGAAGCAACAATAAGGGCAAGAAAATATCCTTAAAAAGGGTTAAGTTTGTAGAAACAACATCTTAAGGAGAGATGCTAAAATAATGAAGCTACCATATCCCCTCTAACATGGAAGTATCAACCACGTGAAATGTGTCAAAACTTACAAAAGGAACAGTGCAACCAAAGAGTCAAAAAGCCAAACCGCATTCACTCTTGGCTAAAAAATCGGGGATAGTCAAGAAAATATATCTTTGTCACCCCACCAAAGAAGAAACATGCAAATATTTCATTTTTCCTTTTCAGAACAACACTACTATATTTGTAGTTGTCTACTTTCTACTATAGTTGGTCCTACTACACAAAACAAATATAACATAGGCATCAACGTTGCCATATAGATAGTTAGCATATGCAAAAGGAATGAATTGATGAAAATAGAGCCCCATGAACATAATGGAAAGGCAATATTGTGGCTAGTAATTTCGCGTAGTGCGAACTCCTATTAGTTGGCACCATAAGAACCCAACCTCAACAATTACAAAAGGCATTATTAACATAACCAGTGCCCTTCAAATACCAATGGATGCTTTGAAGCAAAACATGAGAAGGTGCAAATAAAAAGGTGTATAACCAAAAACCTTTGCCTAGATAGTTGGTAAGAATTCAACAATTGGCTCGTCAGGCATTCCAACGAATGTAGAAATAATAAGTAGATCGACGAGCATGCCAAACGTAGACTAAACATTATGTGGAGTGCAAGATATCTTGAGAAGCGAATTCAGCAAATCCTCACCAACAATCTTTCAGGATATCTCACACACTAGTAAAATCACTCTTCCTAAACAACTACCATTAAGAGGTATATTCTAGCTCCATCCTTGCTTTTTGTAGCCTTTATGTGCTTTGACAAAGCAATAACCTTTTCAGACATTTTATTCAGTTTATTCATATCCATATCATCGAGAGAAAAATCAAGGACATATCATTCAGCCTCTTACAATTCAGAGTTCATCAAGCTAAGTCAAGGTCAAGCTCATCTCCAAAACCTCCAAGGGTCTTAGCTTATGCATCCACTACAACTTCTTTACGCTTACCTCTTAAGGAGTCTTATTTATTTAAAAAAAATAACCCACTAGGATCTGTCTTCACACTCTTAATATTTTCGTTTCTTCAAGGCACTGTCCATAATTAAGTGGGTGTCTGCATAAACAAGCTCTCAAATTTCTTTATTGAAAGGATGCTCCATTCAAAATCTCTCCCTCGTCGCCATAATCAAGGAGCTAGATCCTCCTTGTTGTTGAGAGAGTAGACATGGTCTTACATTATTTCCTTGCATAACACTTTAAGAGCTCTTACAGAATGTTAGACTAAGATTTGAGGAAACCTTCAAATTTTTCAATAGTTACCTCTTCGACGTCAACAATGCAACTCTCCATTTTAGTTCTCCAAATTGGAAGTGGGTGTCTGCATAAACAAGCTCTCAAATTTCTTTATTGAAAGAATGCTCCATTCAAAATCTCTCCACCGTCACCATAATCAAGGAGCTAGCTCCTCCTTGTTGTTGAGTGAGTAGACATGGCCCTACATTATTTCCTTACATAACACTTTAAGAGCTCTTACAGGATGTTGGACTAAGATTTGAGGAAATCTTCAAATTTTTCAACAGTTACCTCTTCGACGTCAATAATGCAACTCTCCATTTTAATTCTCCAAATTGGAAGAAGATTGCCTCTTAATTCTCCCCACTTGATCCAAACGCAAGACTAAGATACAACTATTTTACAAATGCCATCATAAAATATACTTATTACAGATGATCAATGATATTTACAACATCACCCTACACTATAAATGGAAGAATAATGTCATTACTAGCATGGGCATCTTTAGAATATGGCAAATTAGCATCATCGTTGATAGGACTAAGAGCCACAAGCAAAAAAAGAGAATGCTAACCTCTACCACTTGAGACCTTAGAAATTCCCACTCTGAACCAAATAAAAAGTACACAACAACACTAAGAGGAAACTCTTTGATGGCACATTGGTTAATGGTGCATGTGACACACTATTACTCGACCCGATTGTCAAGTCTGAGCAATGGGATGCCACATTTGTTGTCAGGACAACTTTGTCAGACATTTCAAATTAAATCAAATCATACAATAATAATTAAACATACACTTCAATTCTATTTAAACCGAGCATCCAAGTGCCTGATTTGGAAGTCCGAGCATGAAATATGACTGAATTGTAAATTTTCATAAATTTTATAGTATCGATATTCTTGGGTAGGTACCGATATCGTTTTTAGCTTCGATGTTTTAAAAATGCTTCATTTAAGTCACATGTATCAATACATTTCATGTGGTATTGACACCTATTAGAAAGGTATCGATGCCCATTTAAGTATCGATACCATTTTGGCATTCTATTTGTTTGAGAAAATTGTTCAAATGGTCAAGTATCGATACCATGGCATAGGTATCGATACTTTCTTGCCAAAATGGTTAAAATCTTCCAATACAAGTCCATTTCATGGCCAAACATAAATATCAAATGGTGACTTTAAGCATCTTAACCTGCCATTTAATTCACACATTCAAGCTTAAAACATACACTAATCTACAATTACAAGTTCATCAATTCACAACCAAAACACCATCTAATAAATGCCAAACATTATCAAAACATGATCAAGTCCATACCTAATATGTTTAAAATCTCATTCATCAACATGCTATCTTAAATACATATCTAGTTTACCCTTTTTCCATCAACCATATGCATACCCAGTAACTTAATTCTAATCATTATTCCATACCTATTCACTTATATCTTCTTCCATTTCCAAACATCTCAACACAACAAATTCATATCAATTCATCTATCAAGAATACAATCATCACAAACTCAATTCAATGTCAAGCATTTATCAATTCAAAGTCATGCCCTTAACATTTTCAATGTACAAGGTTATGACCATATGCATACTACCTACTCTTTTAGCTTTTAATCAATAAATTAACCTTTCAATCATCAACCATTCAAGCTACTTAACTTACTTACCTTATCCATACATCAAGAGCATCATTATGTATATACATTTCTATTCCAATTTCTGAGCTTTCTATATCAATGAACATCATCAATCGTCATATTAATTTATTTCTCAAATTGTTATCGCATTTCACACTTTTAATTCCCTATTAACTTGACTCGGACTTAGAAGGATACATGGATCAAACCAATCACACCATTTTGGCACCCAATGCCTATCGAATAAATCTAAAATAGTAAGTTGCACTCACTGCTAGTCGGTATAACCGATGTATAAGTGCGCCCAACACTCCTAGACTCGTAGTCATAATAAACCTGAACTTTTCCTTTCTTATGGCATGCCAATTATATTCGATTGTACTCAAATAGCTAATAGGATAACCATTTCTCAGTTTCATTTATAAGCTAATTTCTCATTTCCATACCATAATCTCATCAACCAGTCATCAATTCTCATATGCGACAACATAATTAATCACAATATAGATTTAATTTCACATTTATAATAATATACAATATTTTCAGATTTATTCAATTTAGTCTTTATCACAAACAATCAATCCCAATAAAATGAATTCAACTCGTTTTTTTATCATTTTCAACTCACCTTATAATCTTACCATACAATACAGTTCATAAATGCAACAATCGAAGTAGCTCAGATTATAGAAATACAAACCGTAAACTCTGAACTATTCGTCAACGACTTTATCTTTTCCTTACCTTTTTGAGGAATCCGAGTCGACGTTAGGTACAAATTAACATAAACACACCAAATCATCAATACACAATCAAATTCACACTCAATTACAAATTTACACTAACTCTACAATTTTATTCAATTTAGTCCCTAAAATCGGGACTAACTTAACTTTCAATTCAGAACTCAATTTTTCAACTGATTTCACTATAGTCCAATTAGGACCTCCTATTTTTCATTTCTACTACAAATTTTGAAATTTGTGCATTTTAGCCTCTATTTTACAAAACTATAAGTTAACTTCACAATTTAGTCCTTTTTCACTTCTAAGCTTAAAATCTATCAATTTAACACCTAAAACTTCAAATATTCATCAACGAAATCTTTCTAAAACTTTAATAGTTCCAAAGAATAACACATGGGTCAGGTAGATTAAGCTTTCAAGATTTCAAAAACATAAAAATTACAAGAAAATGACTAAATTGCACTAACCAATTGAGAGCTCAATGTTGAAACTCCTAATGGTCGAAACTCCTTCCTTTCTTCTTGTTTTCAGGTTTGCTTGAAAGAGAAGAGGAAATGTGTTTTTCCTCCACTTACTCTGCAGTATTTATATTTTAACCTATTTTATTTTGTAATTTTAATTAAACTAAAATTTTATAGTATATATGTATACCTTGGTTAATAATCAGCCACTATAAGTTCCTAGATCCCTATTCTATTTCTAATTAATAAAAATATTTAGTAATTGAACTTTTATCACTTTTACAATTTATTCCATATACCTTAATTAATCATTAATTCGATAAAATTACTTATCAAAAATTCAATTCACCCAATATACAACTTCGTAACTATTTAATAAAAATATTTACGAGTTCTATGAAAATGAGGTCCCAAAATTGTATTTTCTGACACCACTGACTTTCAGGTCATTACATTGCATATGTTAAAAAGGCTACAATTCACTTGGAGATATAGCAAAGTCAAATCTTGAATAAAATGGACTATCTTTCTCATCTCAACTTTCACTTTCACAATAGTCATTTTACAATTTATGTCTTTCTTGGCTAGTTTCTCCTCTATCCTTCTTCTTATCTACTCGATTCTCAAGATCTGTCGCTTTTTGTGCAATTGCATTTAATGCTTAAAGCTTATTAGCTAATCTCCCTTACTACCTACACTATCTTCTCTAAACTTTGTTGAAGATGCTTTAGCTCATCCCCTTTCCTTTCTAAAAACATGTATCGAAACCATAAAATATATATGGATTCAATTTCGATCATAACTTGACATAGGAACCACTATATTAAAAGTCACAGGAAATACGTAGCCAAAAACTTCCCATGTTTTACATAGAAAGCACAAGCCCCAAAAAGAAACCACTCAAGTTCCAGAGTTACAACAAAATGATTTCCTTAAAAATTTTCTAGAACAAACAAAAAATAGCTCATCTTAATAGGCTTGCCCCACTTTCAAAGCCTTAACAAGCCCTTTGCATCTCTCAAAGTAATAGGTCGCCAACCCCAATGGTAATTCCCTTAAATTTAGCTAAAACCCACATATTTTCTTACAAAGAATTGTTGTTTCATACTAAAAACATCAACCTATCTCAACCTTTTCGTAAACCAAAACACAACAAACTTGAAAAAGTTACTTTATTACCTTTTTCTCAATTGGAGGACAATTGATATACTAGCATCGCACTAGTCTTACATCATTAAGGGCATCTGCTCGGGGCTTGCAACATAAAGACTTGCTCACCTAGAAAACCACACTTATCCTACTTAAAATTTATCTCACATCTATCGCATCTTAAATTGCATGGCCTCTTCCCATCAACTACCTACCGAATGACCTCTCCATCTAATCACATCACATTTAAGTCATAACCCTATTCACCAATCTATAAACTAGGATCACTATTTGCCAAGGTTGATTTATAATAACCCTAAAGATCATAGCCTATAAAATGAATCATCCTCTCACAAGAATATTAGAACTACTTTCCCTCCAAATGCTCTCCCAAATTGACTCTCAACATCATAGCTACGACATGAATCACATGCAATTAAGAACACCAAACTTTTTATAACAATCATATATTTGAAGGGAATAAATTATATTAAGATGATCCTAAAATATATAGTTTTTAGGCACCAATAATAAAATGTCACATCATCAACTTTTAAAAACGTAAAAATCTTATTATACATTCATCCATATCTGGTATCTTCTCTAACTTGATTTAAATTTAATTAAATTACTTAACAAATTAAAAATTTTTAATAAATAAACAAACATGTTTTCTTCTTTTTATAACTTTTAAATCATTTTAGTTTTTTTAAAAAAATTAATTGTTTTTATTTATTTGCTTTCAAATTATGTTTTATTTTTATGCGGTCAATTTTTTTAAAAATTTTTAAGCCAGTAATTTTTCTTTTTTTTATTTTTAGGTCAATGGTGGTTATAATTTTTCAAATTTTATTTTTTTACTAGTGTTTTTTTTAGTGGTTGATTTTAGGGTTTTTTTTTCAATTTGTGCTTATGATTTTTATCAGTTTTTTTAATTTTTAATTATTGATTTAAGAATTTTCAAATTTTATGTATTTTTTGGTATGGTTTTTTTCTCTCTATATAATTTCAATGTTTTCCCCAAAAAAATTAATTATTTTAATTAAAGTTAAATTAAATTAGAGATACTATCATATGTGATTGAGTTTAGAATAATATTTGTATGTTTTTAAAAATTGATGATGTGATACTATTTTATTAATACCTACAAGCTATATATTTTAGGATCATCCTGATATAAGTTGTTCCCCTTGAATACGAAACTTTTCATTTATGGAGATATAAAGAACCAAGTTTTGTCATTTTCCATGACTAATCAAGATATTGATAATATAAATAGGTTTAGAAAATTGGTTTCACTCTATAGTTATTTGTGGTAGGGGTGTTCATAGTTCGGTTAAAACCGAAATAACTGATCGAACCGATCTAATTTAATTAATCAATCGGTGGTCGAATTTAGTTCGGTCGAAGGTCGGTTAATAATTTTTTTAAATTTCGATTATCGGTTAATTCGGTTCGAAATCGAGTAATTAATTAAATTAATTGAAATAAATATTATATATTATATAAAATATATAAAAATTAAACGTCAATAATGAAAATGAATCGCAAAGAAATAAATAATATATATTAAATATAATATATATTTTTAAACTATCATAGACATTAGCAATATATTTTTTTTATATGTTTTATACTTATTTTAACTAAAATATAAAAATATATAAATTTTAGTTCAATTAATATATTTAAAAAAATTCAATAACATTTAAAGTTTTTCATATTTGAAGTCGAATCAAATGTTTAACAGCCCTAAATTGTGGGTAAATAATAAAGACAAACCCATTAAATGGCAGAAGAAACGAAGTCCATGATTTACTCCGTCTGTCGTGGAAACGACACTTTAGACTTTCGGGGTTTGGTTGAAAAGCACTCAAAAGTTGATGATATTAACTATACTCTCAGTGTGTGCTTGCTATTGAAACCAAAGCATGATTTTCATATTTACTGTTGGGTCGAATCTTGTCTATGTATTGTGCATTGGTATGATTGGAATGACCTTACCTTTCCCTTCTAGCCACCCACCCAGCAATTGATTCTTTTTCTTTCCCAGTGTTTACGTGGATTATTAGTTTAAAAGAAAGTTGAATCTTGACCAAATTAATATACTTGTTATCTCAACTTATTACTATTAGGATGTTATTATCCAAATCCGATTACACTAATATTCATTAACTTTCATTTCTTTTATTGATTTGACATTCTAACTTTGAGTAATAAGGTTTGTATGCCAGCATTTGAATAATTATACAATTGTATTTTTTTTATATTTTCCCAATAAGTTTTTAGTATTGTTGGCAAAAGTAAAATTTATGAGTTTTTGAGGACTTAAGTTTGTGTCGCATCATGCGTAATTTTCATAAGTGAATTTTGTTTAATTATGCATCTAATTTTGTATTGGTTTTTAAGTGTTATATAATAAGTATAAGAATTTTAATCACTTATAATATGAACTGGTTTTTTAGGTTGAGTAGTTTTTAAAAAATATATATAATGAATATTTTGGCCATCTAACTTTACCCAAAAAAATAAATTATTTTAGCCATTCATTTAATTTTTCACGTCTTTTAGCTTTTGAACTTGTATTGTTTGTTAAATCACCTCAAAATTGATGAAAAAATTAACACGTGGATTGCCATGTGTACACCACATTAGTAATTAATTATTTTTTTAAAAATTAAAAATATTTTTTTATAATTTTTATACCTTTTAAATAATTGAAATAGTTTTTAATTTTTTTTCAAAATATTTTTTTGAATTTTTAAATTTTAAAAAATAATTAATTATTGATGTGGCATCCACATGGCAATCCACGTGTATCCCACGTCAACAAAGTTAACAAATGTTAATTTTTCTATCTATTTTGAGGTGATTTGACAAATAACACAAGTTTAAGGGCTAAAAAGGTGAAAAATTAAATGGAGAGCTAAAATTACTTCTTCTTTTTTTTTTTTTTTGTAAAGTTGAAGACCAAATAAATCATTATGCCAAAAGCATATCCGTTTTTAAATAAATAAAAAGTTCTTTAATAATTTGTGGTTTTTTAAATGATAAAAATAGGTATATGGTTTTTATTTATTAAAAAAACTAAATAACTTATATAACCTATAAGTATTTTATTTTAAAATTATATATATTTTAAATTGAGTTAGTGTCCGACTAACTTGCAATACTAACTTAATCATGTGTTTAGTTAATATTAATTTAGATCAAGGAAGAACCAAAAAATGTTTAGGGGGCAAAAATAAATAAAATAATTTGAAGGCAAAGTGAAAGTTTACAATTATATTAACTCGTGGTTTCCTAAAAACTAAAGGGACTACAAAGAAACCCCTCCCTCCGCCCTTAGTTTAAATAATATTTTAATCTAAAGACTAAGACCTTGGGAATTTCAATACCAAATTTGAGTTATTGTAAGTGTAATCTCCCCAACTCGGCTTAGATGTTAGGATCGAATTCGAGAGATTACATTGGCCGCCGAAGTAACCCAGTAAGTTTATCAAAGTTTTAAAAACAATTACTTTAAAATATTTGTTTTAGTTTAGTAGAAAATTAGCTAAATGTCGATTTATTATTTACCAAAATTTTTAATTAGAGCTTAGCAATGGAAAAGGACGATAATTACTTATGTTTTTAATAAAAGCCAAGGTTCATGCATAACTAATTCATAATCATAACGCAATATTCTACAAGTTAAATTAAATATTATGCAAAATAAAAACAAACTCAAATCTTAAGTCTCATGCCACAATTTTTAGTAAAATAAATGAGCCTAAAAGTATTCTATAAAATAAAAACCGAGCCGAGACTCGCCGAATCTCATGCCCACGTCCTAACCTGGTGGGTTATCTGAAAATATGAAAAGTAAAAAAGAGTAAGGTATGAAACTCAGTGTAGGTTTCATCACAAGAAAATCTGATTAGCACACAAAATCACATCACATAGAATAATTCACAATAGTAGTTTTAGAATATTGGTATATCAGATCAACTTAACAATGTATATATATATCATCTTAGAAATCTCAGAATTATATGCACATGCTATATGAATGCAATACAGTTTCAATTTAACAAAAAAAAAATCTTACCCCACCATTACACACCATAGTAAGAGTTCTCTTAAACTCGTTCATCCTACACCCTAGGTTATGGATAAACTACAAAAGTTGTAGGTTAATATGTTGCCAAATTTTTGTGAATGCACAACATATTTGCATATGAGAGTTGTTAGAATGTGGGTGGATGAACCACCAGTGTTGAAGATTAATACACTAACAGATGGTTGTGAATACACAAAATATTTATGTCACATCCTGAAAATCGGGTTAGAAGAAATTGGATTAGTCGACCAAGAGTTGTCACACTCTAATTTTTTTTTTAATTTACAGTTTGTAAAATTATAACAAGAATGAGTAATTGGCTTAATGGTTAAACGAAATTAAGGAGATAGTGTAATTGACTTAGAGACCCAAGTTTGAATCCTTTCCTTTGCAAATTCAATAATTTAGCTATTTTTGCCCCTGATCGTGTCCGAAAGTCTTAATTTTTTATATAATGAATGATCGAGCCTAGAGACTAGCTATGACAACGAATAAGGCAAGCGCACCTATCGTATGGTAGCATAGCTATGGCAAGACCAGAAATATCGTATCCTCAAGGACTAAGAGTACTAGTAATTACTATCTTTTTATTATTTAGCCTAAGAATTAAGAGAATTGATGTTTAATCTAAAACTAACTAATTACTAAGCTAAAGATGCTAAGACAAAGAGAATGAATTGGGGAAATACTTTTGGGAAAACTAATTGATTAAGACAATACCCGAGGAAGAATCCACCTAGACTTCACTTGTTATCTAACTCAAACTGCATTTATTTATTCACTTGACTTGATCCGTAGGATTCCCTAATTTATATTAATACCTCTCTCGAGGCTACTAACGTCTAACCCTAGGTTGATTAATTGAAATCTCTTTCTAATTAAAACCCCTAGAGTTGCATTAGCTCAACCTATGGACTCCCATATTAGGTTTGACCCTATCTCTAGGACTGCGATCAACTCCGCTTAACTATGCTAGATCTACTCTTAAACAGGGAATATTCTTCCACTGCCTAAGCACATCAATACTTGAATCAATATCCTGAAATATCAAAGTAAGAATTAAGAACACATAATTAAGAACAAATCAAGTATTTATCATATAGTTCAGAAAACAATAACAAGATCCGACTTAGGTTTCATCCCCCTCAGGTATTTGAGGGGTTTAGTTCATGTTTATAAAAAAATACATCTCAGAAGAAAGTATAAAATGAAATATAAGAAAAACCCTAAAACCCCCTGAAGGAAATTAAAGGGAAGATCTTCCGTCTTGAGTATGATTCTAGCTTCTTGAGATGGATCAACTGGTTGTCTTCGAGTAAATCCCACAATTCGGGCCTCTCTGGCTTTGCCCTTTGGCCTCCTCCTTTTTGGTCACACTTAGGGTGTTTGTATAGGCTTTCGGAATGTCTTTCTTTGCCCCTAAGTAACCTAATCCGAGTAAAATTAAAATAGGTCACGGCAGGGACACGCCCGTGTAAATCGAGCCCAGGCTGTGTTTGAGTCTGCTAAAGTAGCACGGTCGTGTGGCTTTGCCCGTGTGCGGTGGTCCAGGCCGTGTAGGCCCATTTTCTCAGTTTTTGACCCGTTTCTCGTTCTTTTCATCCTTCGATGCTCTCCTAAATATTAAACATGAAATTAAAGGATTAGTAGCATCAAATTCCACAATTCAGGGGATAAATCATCCAAAAGTATGCTAAATGTGGGATTAAAATATGTACATATTGCGGTTTATCAGCTCCCACTCCGTAACCTAGATATAAACACAAATTTTAATTTAACTTTTCAACCTTTCCTCATTATTATTTTTGTTGTTTCCATCCCTCTCTTCTTCCTCTCCCATTTCTCTTAAAATTCTCTTATTCTTCTCTCTTGAGCCACCCAAAAAAACTAGCTTTTTACACCCCTCTTTGTCGTCCACTTCTTCTACCTTGGTGGTGGTTTGTTGTTTGTTTTCTTCACCTTCTTGCTGTTGTTTTTTTTGCTATTGTTTTTCAATTTATTTTCCATCTTCCAATCTGTTGTTTTCTTCACTCAAAAACATCCCACATTGTTATCATTAAAATCACCACTGTCGCCCATTTCTCTTCTTTATGTAAGTGTTGTTTCCTCTCTTTTCCCTCTCCCTTTTTAATGTCATTTATTTATTGATTTAATTCTAGAATTTTGGTGCTATTTTTGTTTATCAAAACAACCTTCCTTCAGCCTTTACATGTTCCCTAAAGACTGCCTATAGAAGCCCCTTAAGCCTCTGTCGTTGAGGTGTTTGCCACCCCTTAAAACCTCTCTTGTGGATGCTGATTTAAAAAAAAAAACACTAACTTAACCTACTATTTCCAACCCTTTATTCCTTTATTTTTCAGGCTTAAAACAGACCCTAATTAGCCCCTTAATCCTTTCCTTATGTCGTCTATAGTGGTGTGTTGCCTCTTGAATACCCCTTTGGGGGTTGTTGTTTTTGTAGCTTTTTTTGTCCTTTTCCAACAAATAAATATCACTATTCCACTCTTCCAATCAACATTTAATTGTGTCTTTTTAGGTGTATTCGATTGCCCTTCGTTTGATAATTCAGAAATAGTTAACGGGTAGCGTAAGTGCGAAATTTAGCGAAAACTAGTGTTATACTAATTTTGTTTAAAGTTGATGATTCGGTCAAATATTTCTAAGGCTTTTTAGTAATGTTTAATTACTGATTTTTTTATATGAAAATGATTGTAGGTGCTAATCATAACATCCCGTACCAGCAATAAAAATTGGAACCTATTCGCACTTTCGCTAGGCATTGTTTCAATGTAAGATTGATCGTTTTTGCGAATCTAAAAATTTGATTTCAAAACATTGTTTTAGTCGAACACTTAAGGGTGTTTAAGGTTGGTCTTAAGTGTAAAATTAACGTTTTAATGCTATTTTTGGATTCACATTCATTTAAGGTTTAAGGTACGAAAGTGTAAATTTTTACGAAGTTGTGCCGCGAGTTGCGAAATAAGGTGTGGTTCCTAACTTTGCATAATTGGATGTAAATTATTGATATAATTTATAATTTGATATAAAATGCTTGTTGGTTGAGCATGGCTGAATGGTCTAATAAGCGAATTAAAAGTTGTTGAGCAAGGTATGTGACTTAAAAATTATTGACTGAGTGGTTAAGCTCTTACCAAGATTGTCTGTATGCGAAATTGTTATATTTGATTATTTGATTGACTGTCAATGTTATGGATTATAGTATGCTTGTTGGGACATGCTTTGAAATGATGTTATATCATGTTTATTGATTATTGAATGCATGTGTAATGTTCAACATGCTATGCCACTATTCAAATTGCATACTAAGTATGATTAGATTGTATCGTGAGTTACATACTAGTGAAACTGTTGATTTGATTGATTGGATATATACAAGTCTAAAATCGAATATGTTACTGAAAGCATGTTTGAATGCCAATGTTATTGAAAAATGAAAAGTATGCAAGGCATACACTGACACTAATTATTGATACGCATGTTAAGCATTTCATTGTATCGAGCTTGATTTTGATAGCATGAATTGCTCACTAATTGTATGGCATTTTGCATCTATATGGGGTGAGTACTTTTGGTTGACGGAGGAGTTCTGTGGAGATTCGGCTGCATTTAAAGTCTACAATACTGTTGTCATTACACTACGTCAGAAATTTGAGGAGATTGGGTGATTTTTATCGCATTTTTACTGGCAGCTTGTCTACATTTTTATTGACAGTTGTATCTACATACTGTTATTGGTGGTTTTAACCACAATGGGCTTAAGGCCTTACTGTTTTGGAGTTCGGTAGACGATTTTGAGGAACTCGTGATGTGTAGCGGATGGTTGCATAGGAACCTTTTGCATTGCATACTCCATCTGTATACTGGTATGGTTTAATATGAACTTCAGTAGATGGCTTTATGGTCTTTGGTTAATGCATATATGCACTGATTGATAAAGTATTCTATTTGTTATGGTCATGGTGTTGATGTCCCTACATCTTACTGTATTGTTATATGTTTACTTAAATAACTCTTAAACTCACATTGAGTTTTCATAAACTCACTCGCTCACAATGTTTAACTTTTCATGTAAACCTAAAATCTAGGACCCGGTATACGGAGTATCTCTTCAAACATCAGACTGTTTTTAAATAAGCATATTTAATAAGTTCTTTATTGGTTTTGGATTGTAATTTTAAGTTTTTGGTCTGTGGCTTGATTATTTTGTTTTAGGAATTTTTATGCATGCATTATTCATTCGAATGGTTCAGATTTAATAGTCGTTGATCGTATGTTATTTGGCCTAAGTAAAATTTGACTCAATAAATGTTTTTCCGTTGCATTAGATTACATTGAGTTTTTGCAAAGTAAAGCAATAAACCAAATAATTTTCAAAAAACATCACTAGTAACAATAAAATGAAGCCTAACGTATATATGACCTAATAAATGAATGTTTAACCTAACTCAAAGTAACAAACATGATTTCCTTAAAATAAGTCAGATTAGGGGTGTTAAAAGTATCAGTAGGATAGCTTAGCCATTTCTGTGGCTAATGTAGCCTTCTCAATCCGGTCATAGCATCTAGGCCGGGTTAGGGAGGTTACAATTTGCATATAAGAGCTGCTAGAAAATGAGTGGATGAACCACCAATGATGCAGGTTGATACGCTACTAGATAATCTGTGGATGAACCACTAGAGTTGTAGATTATTAATCTGTCAGAACTTCTTCCTTTCAAAGCGTCCCATCCCATACAATGCAATATGATATGTTTATAACAGATCAAAATGGTAATGAATAATATGCTTATAACATATTGATACGACAATAATAAATATGCTTTTAACAAAAACTAATCAGTACAATAGCAAAACATATGCTTTTGATGGACTCAATTTAACGGTATCATGAGGCATGTTGAACGTACAATTAGAAATACAGATGCAATAGACATATATATATTATGCTCATATCATGCATATATATAATAATTCAATCAATTAGATCATAGATTCTAACATTATTCATATTGTCTGGGACTCAATTGAATAAAATAAAACACTAAAAACAGTTTCGAGAATATCCAAGGACTAAACTGCACATAACATAAATTTCTTGGGCAAAATTGTAAAATAGGGAACACAATCGTGTGGCCAGGCCGTGTGGAAGGGTTACATACACGGTTGTGTAATAGACTATTGTTGTGTGGAATTTACAAAATTAACCTACAGGAGAGACATGACCATGTAGAGAGTTCTTGGCTGTGTGAGATTCGAACTGGCCTAGGGTTCCAAAGGTACATGGTCGTAAGAAGACCGTGTGGCCTTATTTCTAAACATGGTTTGTCTCGATTTGCTTGTAAAAGAACACACACCTTTCATTGGAAGCCTGAACGACGTTCATTATGTTCAAATCTAATCTGATGCACCTAAAATAAGTATTTCAAATGACATTTGTGCATGATTTAATGACTGGTTTAAAGATTTATCAAGATTATTGAAAGATTCAGTAAGAACCAAAAAAGATTGATTAATCGAATGTAAGATTAACGTCAGATAGAAATATTGTGAAAATTTAGGATCCAAACATCAAAAGCGAGATGTACTTATTGATTATTAGCAAAGGTAGGGATGCTATTGATGACAATTACAAAACCAATAGAAAGAACGATTGAATGGAGGGTGATTTGTTTCGGGAAAACAAAATAATTATCCATAATTAGGATGAAAATATGGTTTAAAGAAAAGAGAAATGAAATAAAAAGAGAATAAATAGAAAGATGGAGGGAAAATTCTATTAGGATTTGAAAAGGGGAAAATATGAAAATATAATTAGGAAAAGAAGAGAAAAAATGGTGGAATTTTGAGGAAAGGCAAGATATAAATTCTAATTAGGAAAGAATTGGGTCAATTCCTAGGATTTAAAAACCTTAGGGGCATCACTTGTAATTTCCCCAATATTTTGCTGAAATTTGGAATTAAAATGAAAGGAAGTGGAGGCTCAAACTTGAGTTACTTGGGGCTTTAGCGTTTTAAACATTGGGCATGAGGCCTATTTCTTGTTTATTTTTGACACTTAATCATATAGATATGTTGTAGAGTGTCTTTGATGTAATTATGAAATAAAAAGAAAATGAGGGGGCTCAAACTTGGGTAAGCAAAGGGGAAGGAGTGGCATGCTAATCACTATTTCTTACTTAATTTTTACTTCAAATAATATTTGTTTTAGTGTGGCTTTTATCCTAGGTTGTTAAAAAAAAAATTTAAATGGGAGAAATGTGACTCAAACCTTAACTTTTAAGGAGGAGGCACAAACACCTAACTAGTTAATCTATGTCTTATTTCTACTTATTTTAGTCACTTAATTATATTTATTTATTTCGGCTCAACTTACATATTATTTATTAGCTTACACATTTACTTAATTTTTTTATTAATTTATTTAACTTTATAGTTCTTAGCACATTTCACTTTAGTTTATATATAATAATTATTACTCTAGTCAAGTTTCATTATTAATATTTTAATTCATTTCACCTGTTTCTAATTAGGTCCTAACTCAATTAAAACACACTATTTTCAAATTAAACCTTGTAATAAAATTTCGTTCTAGATTAATTAATATAATAATACCTGATTATATTATTTTAATACTTTAATTAATTATTTATGACCCTAAATTCGGTATTCATTTCAAACTCTCGGTTTATTTACAACGCACAAAGATAACTTTATAAATTGGGGTGTGACCACTCTTGGTTTTCACAAACTCGATTCTTTGAACCCTATTTTTGGGGTGTGGCAGCATGCGCAAATACTATGTATGTAAGTCTATCATATATGAAGATATATATCGATTTTTAATTTATCATATTTTGTATTAAATTAATTTTAGTTTTAATAGATTAGAGGAATACTTTGTGATTTATACAACAGTGTACTTGCAAACTTCCTTAAAGAATTATTCATTTAACTTGTAATAATATAAATCTAAAAAGGGGGTTTGTAGAGTGTGATGCGTTGCCCAAGGCCAGGGTCCAATACTCATGCATTAAAACAAAGATCGAGTCAAATAATGGGTTTGAACCGTGTAAACTAACAAAACTAATGGCAAAAGTAAATAAATAAATAAAGTAATTTAAGTAAAAGCTACATATGGTGTGATTATATAGAAGAGTTAGGTTGGGAATATATGACGCATATATATGCTGAATCAAAATTGAGCTTTCCCGGACACACAGAAATAGTTAGCTTGGGAAAATGTGCAGGGGGAAACGAGAAGGGAAGTGAAGCATAAAGCTTTTACGCCTTTGTGAGTGGTGGTGGACTCTCTCTTCAACTGCAAGCAAAGTTATGTTTCCATCATTTTGGTTTCTTCTCTTTTTCCCTTCTCCTTCAAATCAATACTGTATATTAATAACATACAGTGCAAAAGCTAGTTAACTTTTTTTTATTAAAAAACAAAAAAGATTAACAATATCCCATATTGAACTCTCTCTCGTACCTAGAGTGGACAGTTTTTTAGCTAGAATTAAAGACCCCACAGCGCAATATATGCCTTTCAATATCCTTCAATCATAGTTTTTTATATTATTTTTCTCCCTAAATTCTTTTTGCTTTTGGACCTGATATAATCACTTGATAGCTTTAAAAAAGGGCTTTTTGCCTTTGGGATGATTGGCCTTTTGGTAAAGATGAAGATAGTGTATACAATCACTTGATCTGATCTACCATTCAAAAGGCCATTCCCAACAGTCCAAGCTTAGCTACTGACGGATGCAAAGGGTGAAGTTAGTTTGTTTGCAGGAGAATGGACATGGAAATGTGAGAGAAGAAGACTGTATCACCTCCTCTGCCAGCCAATAATTTGCTTCAAAACTTTGACAAAAGAAACAATTGTAGCTGGTTCAGTTATTAACATAGATACAAGTATTTTGACTTTGAGACTTATCTTCTTTGAGAATTCCTGCATTTGATGGAGGATTTTTACAAGATTAGGTGCAACTTCAACAAAAGTCAATTTGATAAACTGACTCTTTGTCTATTTCCCATATAAAATGCTTATAGAAAAATAAAACGTAATTGCTGACGATCAAAAAGCTGGAAAGGAATACTGGAGAGTGGAGAGAAAAAAGTTAATAATAACACACAAAACTTGAACACTATTTTTTTTAATCAGGCTAGTAAAGATGTAAAATAACTTGCTGATTTGGAACATAAGTTTGAAGAAAACAGCATCTATTTATACCCTTTTATTATTTACCATGTATTTTTTCTATTAAAATTATATTTCACATCAAGTTATATGATGAATTCATTTAATTTTTTATTAAAATAAGTGGAAAATAAAATGATTAAATAAAAAAGAAAATAAATTGATTAACTGTGTGACATGGCTTGTTGGCTAAATTTGTGAAATTTCATTAGTTGAAACCTTTTCTCAAGTTATATGTATACTCATAGACATTGAGTGCAATGATAGAATAAGTTGCATTCTAAAAATATATATTATTATTTATGATTTTTTTCAAAAATAAATTTATATATTAATTCTAAAAATCCATACATTAAGTTTATATTTAATAGTAATTAAAATAATTTTATAATTAATTAGATTTTTATTATTTTTAATTAAATTTATTGAATAAAAAGAATGAAGATAATAAAAGTAAATAGAATAATAAGTAATTAGTAAGTATAATTTCATTTTTTAAATTTAACATTTAGTAAATAAATAAATCTTAAAAAGTTACCATAGTTTTTCATCTAAAGGTAAAGGAAATTATATGCAATAACTGGATTTTTTTCCCAAACCTCATAAGATTCCATTACTTTTCTAAAATTTCCAATTACCCATTTCTTTGTTAAAATAGATTACCCCTATACATAACTCTTTCTCTGTGTGAATCTCTCTTCTTCTTCTTTTTTTTTTTTTTTACATTAATTCTATTATAGGTTTTTATAATATCCTTTCTTTTTTATATAATGTCTAAAATTACCACTAATATCTCCTCAACCCTTAAAATTAAAATAGAAGAATAATGCGCACTTGAACTCACGACCTCCTACACTGACAACATATATAAATAATTTTATATCATTTATTAATTTTGTAAACCCTAAAACCTATATACCAAATATTTAGAAATTAAAATGAAAGTTTTGAAAAATATTTTATTTAATATATTTTTTTGAAACAATTTTATTTAATATTTACAATTTAATAAAGTATTAACCAATTAAATATGACATGAAACACTATCTACAAGTTTAATATTTATTTAATGGAGTAATTAATGTTGAATTTATTTAAATAGAAAATTGCTGGTATACCCGAAATGTGGGAGGGTTTGGGCAAAAATATAGGCCCGAAAAATAGGCTTGGATAAAAAAATAAGGCCCGTTTAAAAAATGGGCCGGGTTCGGGTAAGGCATTTTTGCCCCGGGCCCGGCCTGGCCTGGCCCGAATTCACTGAAGGAAAAAAAATCTGTTTTTTAATATTATTTTCTTATTGTTTTTCTCCTACCATTTTACTATTATGTTTCTATTATTTTGTTGTTATTGTTTAGATATTATATAAAACTTATTTTATTGTTAATTTTATTATTATTTTAAAGACATTTATTAATTTTGTTATTATTTTAGAGGCATTTGCTTGTCAAGTTACATCTATTTTAGTGTTATTTAAGTCTACATATTTTTTAAAATTTATTTTTAATTTGTTGAAAAATATTTATTTTGATTTTTTTAGTATTTTTGATGTATTATATATATTTAAAAATTATATAAAATAATATAAAAATTAATACGGGCGAGCAAGGCCGGGCTCGGGTTTTAGCATTTTTATATCGGTCGGGCTTGGGCAAAATTTTAGGCCCATTTTTTGGGCCCGGCCCGGTCCGACACCAATGAACGGGCCTACATTTTTAGTTGGGCCCGACCCATGTACACCTCTATTCGAAACTAGTTTCTAAATATATGTATTGTAATATTGATTTTGATTCAATAATTTTAATGTGAAATATGCATTAAATTTGGTTTATTATTATTAACTACAATAAAATCATATTTAAAATTTAATTTAAAAAATGAGACTTACTTTAAATATAATTTTAAAAAGAAATTTTGAAATTCAAATAATTATTTCGGAACTCAAGTTTGAATATATACTTCAATAATAAATAAAAAAATGTTGCAAGCAAATATTGGAACATGAAAATTTGGGAATACTCCGAATATATATATATATATATTCATTTACATAGAAATTGCTAACCTTGTCTTCTATAAATCCCTAGGTTCCTTTGTTCTCCATTATGTTCAGTGTAAAATCCATTTGAAGATGAATCCATGTCTATGGCACGATACAATATGCAAATCTTTCCTTATATCGTTCATTTAGTGCTTTGACGACTTGAGAAATTTGTGCATCACTTGTCCCTTGTTTTCATGTCAATTGAGTTAATAAATCTTCATTTTACACACTTAATTAAGTATATTAGTACTACCTAAGGCCCGTATTAGCCTATTGGGTCACAACACTAACAAAGTATTCTAAAAATAATTATTTTATTGATATTTAATCCTAAGACTTAAATACCAAAAACGTAATATTAAATACTAAATTGTCTAGAAAATAAGCTCTTTAAATGCGAAATTGACCTAAAATAACTACTACATTTGACAGCAGTTCAATTGCTAATATTGTTTTAAATTTATCAATGGTTCCATGGAACTTCATTTTCTTTTTGAAGTTCTATTTACAACCTATTGGTTTGAAACCAAGTGGAAGATCAACTAAGGTCCAAGTTTGCTTTTTGGAAAGAAACTATAAATGATATCTTCATTGTCTTGAGATTTCATTGTCTCTTCAAATTTAATAGGATTAGATTTCGTATTATAACAACAAGATATCTTATTGCCTATACTTTCACCTTTACCTTCTACAATAAACATAATGAAATTTGGTCCAAAATCTTTACCTTTTTAATCATTTTACTTCTTCTTAATTCTTGACAAGATTCATCATTATTATCAACTTGTTCCAATGGAATCTCATTCTCATTTGAAGAATGAATTAATTGTTGTGGTTGTAATTGTCTTGAAATAGAAATATATTTTCATAAAAAAATAACATCTTTTGATTTAATAGTAGTATTAATTGAAATTGAATCATTTGGTTCAATTACCATGAACCTATACGCCTTGCTATTATGTGCATATCCTATAAATATGCATTCAATTCCTCAATTCACCTAATTTTTTTAAATTTAGGTATTGAAACTTTGACAATAGCTCTACAGCCCCAAACCTTCAAATAATTAAGGTTTGGTGTCCTTTTCTTCCATTGTTCATACGAGTTATTTTAGTTTTCTTATTAGGAACTCTATTCAATATGTAACAAATATTTGAATAACTCCTCCCCAAAAACCTTATCCAAGAACTGAATATGGTAACATTGAATTTACTATTTCAGTCAATACTCTATTTTTCCTTTCAGCTATACCATTTTGTTGTGGTGTTCAAGGGGCTGAAACTTGATGGATAATCCTAGTGGATTCAAAATAACTTGAATTATAATATTCTCCACCTCTATCCGATCTTAAGCACTTGATAAGTGTTTCATACTGAAATTCAACTTCATAATTATAAACTTTAAATTTATCAAGTGCTTCATCTTTTGAATACAATATATACATAGCAATATCTAGAACAATCATCAATAAAAGTTATAAAATAATTTTTTCTACCTAATGTAGGAGTATTACGCATGTCACGTAAATCATTGTGTATCAAATCAAGCATTTTTGTTTTCCTTTTAGCCTTGGGGAAAGGGTTTCTAGTAATTTTAGTTAACATACATGTATTGTATTTCTCAATATTATTATTAAAAACAAGAATTAAATTTAACTTATGCATGCCATTTAATTTTCTATAATTCAAATGACCTAACCTATAATTTCATAAATAAGAAGATTTAACCATATAAGCAGAAACAATATCTTTATTCTTATTAATAATATTGAGTTTGAACATACCTTCATACATATAACATTTCCCTACAAAAATTTCTCCCTTAAACATAATAAACTTATCTACCTCAAAAACAAGTTTGAAACCAAACTTATTCAACAAACTTCCATACACTAAAATCTTCCTAATTTCTGGTGCATAATATCCATCATTTAAGGTGAAAACCTTTCCATAAGTGAACTGTAGTTCAACAGACCCTTTGTCTTTGATTGTTGCGGTGGAAGAATTTTTCATGTACAAGTCATTGTCATATTCACATTGTGTGAACTTTGTGAACATGCTTTTGTTTTTGCACATGTTTGGTTACTCCAGTATCCATCCACCATGCATTATCATCTTGTGCCATATTAATTTCAAAAATCATGACAAGGAAATTTTCGTTATTATCAACCTTAGAAGAATATTTCTTCTTTAAAAATCAACATTCACTCTTGAAATGTCCCGGCTTACCAAAATGGTAGCATGAGCTCTTTTGTTTCTTTTTGAACTTAGGTGCTCTAGTAGTCTGTTTGAACTTTCTCTTGGATAATTTAGTAGTCTATACTTCCTCCTAATATGCACTTTGGCTTTTTCAGAATCTAGGTTCTGATCTTGCTTTTGATGTTATTCTTTAATACAAATATGATTTGCCAAAACCTCAAGAGATATTTCCTCTTTCTTATGTTTTAGACTTCTTTTAAAGTCTTTCCAAGGTGGAGGAAGTTTGTCTATAATGGTGGATACAACAATCATTTGATAATTATTGAAATAACTAACAAGAAATTTCTTGTCGCATCTTCAGTCACGTATCTTGTCTCCAATTTGTCCCATAATTTCTTAGCGGTGACCTTGTTTTGGTAGGTGTTGAACAAACCATCGGATAAATCATTTAATATGTTGTCTATGCACATGTAATTAGCATTGTCCCATTTTCGCCTTTCTCGGGTTGCAACAACAAATTCGTTTTCGTTCTCTTCTGGTCTTGGAGTATCCAAAACATAAACAATCCTCAAAGTTAATAGTAAGAAGTGCATCTTTTCTGTCATCGTCGAAAAATGCCACCATCAAACCGATTAAACTTGACAAAGTTGGAAGTCAACTCCCTTAGTGTGTCCACTTTCATGTGTTGTAGTAGCTATCATGAAAATGAATAGAACCTTAAAATTGTTAATGCGAAACTCCAGTGAGGAAAGTCTCAAACATACGAACGGAATATGAACAACAACTTGAACAGAAAAACGAAGCAATAGAACAAGGCTCCAAGGTGTGTATCAAGCCACTATCTTTAAGGTTCTATTCGTCCCCACTTATATTCAGTGTGCAAATGATTTCAAGCAAATGAACATCAAGGATACAATAAAACCCGGTGACTATTCGCATTTTGCATTGATGAAAATAATCCATTAAGCACTGAGCAGAGTATAACAAGAAAATCAATTTCTTTAAATTCTTTATAGAACAATCAAATAATAGTAGAAGATGAAGGAAGGATAGAAAGAACTTTAAAGAATTTTTTTGTATGTTTTCCAAATGAAATCTCACTCCTATTTATAGGAACCCTCATGTCTCTTCATAGAGGCATAACTTTCAAAAGGTGTCTTTCTCAATAATCACATCTTTAAAAGAGACATAATTATCCAACTAATATCTCATAACTATTCAAGTAATAATGCTTGTATAGTTATAGTTATGTCAAAAATAAGTGGTATAACTCTTGATCAATAACTAAAAGATATGACACCTTTTTATTTATAGTTATTGAAACACTATAAATATTTGAAAATATTCCAACAGTTAACGTAATTGCAAGAATATTATATTGTTAAAGAATTTCTTATATATATGTATTTAAATTATTAGTTTATTTTTACAAATATACTTACTTCTTACAAATATCCTTACTTCTATTTATTTATTTTTTGTCATTCTTGGTTTTTTAGCATGATTCAAGTTCCATTAGTATTTAGCATGGATTTTGATTTCTCTAATTTCTCGGTTGTGTATAAGTAATAGGGGTTGCTATCATAATATATACTGTGAAAATTTAAAATAAGTTTTTTTTATTAAATAAAATTTTAAATGTCAATAATTTTTTATAAAAAAAAGTTAAAATAATTTTTTAGAATGTTTCAATCAAATGACATAAGTTAATATAATATTTTCAAAGCAAAAAACCTGACACTAAAAAGTCCTAAAAATGTGTAATTTAAAATGATTTTTCAAAAACAGCATATTTATACCAAAATTTTGGCTATATATTAGAAAATATATATTTTAATTGAATTGGATTTTTTTTTTGCTTTTTTAAGGTTTCGTATCTTTTAGTTTTTTTTTCCTTTATCTACGATCTTTTTTTATTTTAAAAAAATCTGATATGATGGCATATAAAAAATAAATAAAATAGCAAAAAATTGAAAATCAAGAAAATTAACAAATAGAATCAAAGAATTTCTTTGAATATATTAATAAATTTTTTTGATTTTTGCCTTTGAGTTTTTATATATAAATTAGATTTTCACCGTAAAAAACCATAAAAATCAAAAGTTATTTTCAATCTAATTTATTCGATTTTATGCTTAAATTTAAGTTTTCACTTTAATTTCATAGAACATCATCACATATTTTAATTTTTTAAATTAATAATATTGAATATAAGCTTATACATTAATCTTCTATATAACTGCTACATGACTTATAGTCAAAGATTCCCAGATTAAATATCAATACATTTACATGGGTGTATTTGAAAATATATTTTAACTTTAAAAATCAATTTTGGAAATAAAAATGTTTTATTATTAATATCAAATTTTAAATATTATAACTTAGAAATGAGTTGTATAAAAAAAACATGGAAATCAGTACCTCCTTTACATGGATTATGAGACTCTTTTTATAAAATAATTATATAACTGTACAATTGAAATTATGAACTAAGCTTAAATTGAGAAAATTGGCAAAGCTATATTAGGTAGTAGTAATTTTACATTAATTATTTACTTAAATAGCAAAAATCCACATGTCATAATATTCTGATGCCAAATGGCAGAATTGTAACAATGCCATATAAACTGTGTTTTCTAAAATGAAAAATTGGTTTAGTATATATATGTAAGATTAGATTTGTTTGCTCATGTCATATTTTGGTTGTGTATTAATTTATAACAAATTATGCACAATTTAGCAAAATAAAAAATAAAAAATAAAAAACCATTTGTGGTGTTTATCTCTAATGTGCAAAATAATATGATTTTGGCGTAAAAGATAAGAGTTTGCATAAAGAACTGAATCAAATGTGAAGATTTGGAAATCACCTAGATCAGTGGGAGATAAATACATGCAGAGAAAGCAGTTTGGGGAATTGGCCTCGTTTGTCTTTTTGTTGGGATAGGGTCAAGATGAGAATGATTTGCACTCGAGTGTTTGGAGAAAACATCTTCAATGCCTTCATCATGCCAAAAGCCTGGTAATGGCATGCATTCCTTCTTTCATCTCAATACTTCCCTACTTCCTACACACAAAAAGGAAGTCATACCCTAACACAAAGCACCACTAATGGATTGGACTGGACCACCTCAACTAACTTCAATACCATGTGAATTTATTTGAAGGGTACTTGAAGATTAGTTGCACTTCCAGATTTTAATCATTCCATTGCAATTATTATGAATGAAACAAATAAATTTATTAGATTATTTTATGGACAACCTTCTTAAGATATGGTAATGGACAATGAAAGATTAATTTAAATAGAAACAAGTTAAAAATGTGAATGGTAGGCTTCTTGGTCTTGGGTTTAATATTGTAAAAGCAAGGCAAAGGGTCCCTAATCCCATTTTCACAAACAGAAAAAGTGAAAAACTGTTGGATATGAGGGATGGGATTCGGTCAAAAAATAAATGCAGCTTTAAGAAATGTAACTTGTAGGTGTCTTTCTCTTCTTTCCCCATGCGCACCTTTTTACAAAAAGAAATCAATTTTTGCCTCCTATCTTTTCTTGGGCACATTATAAAATTCTAGTGCACATGAGCATGAATGCAGGCAGGGGGGTACCCACCTATATGGGCCCATCCCATGCCTTTATCTAGTTAGGGAGACTACAGGGCGCGTGCTGACTGCCATACTCTGCTGCGTGAAAGAGGCTGCAGTTGGTGGATTCTTCAGTCTCAACGATACAATACGTATTAATTGAAGGATAGCTGCACAAGTAACGGACATTTTGCAACGTTACATTAGAAAACTGACAAAATTTAAATACCTTCCTTTATACTATGAAATGTTAAATATGAATATGATGCGCCGCAGGTTTTGCAGTAAACCCAACACTTCATTCCTAGTTGGTTTAGGTTTTTTTTTTTTTTTTTAAAAATTATAAGAGGAGGTAAAACTCTAATAATAATGCGATTAATATGATTCCGAATTTAGGTCACATTTGGGGTGATGAACACCCTAATTATTAAGCTAACATATTGGAGTAATATACACACATAAATTAATTTGATTTGAATTAATTTGCTTGTATTGATTAAAAACTAGTTTGAATTGACTTAATTTCATGAATTAATTATTCAATTAGTTTATTTTTGTGGCAAATATTGATATAGTTATAAGTTAACTTCAAGAAATAAGTTAAATTATATTATTACTCTTGGTATTAGGCAAATGTTATAGATTTAGTTATCTATATTTTAATTTGATTATTTTAGTCCCTATACTTTTAGAAATTTTAAAATTACAGTCCTTATCAAATAGTAGATGTCAAATTCATTAAGTTAAATTATGTTATTTTCAAAATTTGACATGATAAACATATTACTGCATGTGTAATATTGTGTTAACTTGACTGTTGTCATTTGCATCAATACCAGAATTTAAAATTTGAAAAAGTATAGAGACTAAGAATGATTTATTTGGAGAACATGGATTAAATTTACAACTTTATACATAATACAAGATTAATAGCATAATTTAGCTTGAAAAGTGGAAAGGATAAAAGTGACCAAATAAAAAAAACACAAAAAAATAAATTTGTTCAACTTATAAAAACTAAATTTAGAACTTAGGTATAAAACAGAAAGTTTAAGCCAAAAATAATAATGTAGCTAAAATTAACGGAATAATATTTGTTTAAATAAACGGATGAATCGAATGAAGGACATTAAAAATCATTCTCAAAAACTACCCCAAACCTTAAACCGAGGGCAGAAAGATATCAGGAAATGAAATGTCATATAGTTATCATGGTAATAGAGGTAGATTAGGAAAAAGGGAATTATAAAGTTAATAGAACCTTACACAGAGACTGATATATTATTACAAGAGAAAGCTATATGCCTAAACAAATCAATCTATATATATCCTTCTTCATATCATATGTTTGATCATTGACATTAAACCTTTTTCAAAACCTTTTGTCCCATTCCTGCATGAAAAAAAAAAAAAAAAGAAACTTTTAACCTTCTAATTAATTACAAGAATGTGAATACTGCATCAAGATCTTTTCAATTAGAAAGAAGATTAGACCTTCTCTTTCACTAAATCTAGTATTCTCTAACTCAAACTACCAGAAAAACCCTAATGCTAATGCTTGATTTATTGGTGCTTAGCATATGTTAAGTATACATAGATAATTGTCTCACATGGTAGCTATAAAACATATCTAATGAACAAATATTTGTCTCTCTTCAGCACTGTTGTCAAAACTATGATTTATGAATACAATGATGGAAAGCATATGCAGAATAGTGGGCGTATAATCAACATTGCGATAGGAATTAAATATTCATATATGCAGCGCCATCGTCAACCAAAAGCATGAAATTCAAACTGTGGGAAGAACATACATAGGTAAAAGTAACATGTTAAGCAAGTATTTGTGGTTGAATCCAATAGAGAAATGACTGCTTTCTTCCTATGAATAAGTAGTAAACCTTTGGAAAAACGTTTCCTCACTGTCCATAACTTTTCTTCACTCTCACCCATAAATTTAAGCCACCTTTTTTATCCGGTTAATACACAATAAGCTGGGTTAATTTATGTATATATGCTGAAAAAAAATTAATTGAAAAATTATACTGAATCCTAAAAATTTAATGATCTACACTATTTTAGAGAGAGAAAGGAAAAATGCATATTACAGGGCGTGTTTTTGCTGCCACATCAGTGAAATTGTGCCACTTAGGACGTGTTTTCCTTTCTCTCTCCAGAAAACGCGTCCTATAGGGTGCTGATGTGGGTGAAAACATGCCTTGCAGGACGCGTTTTCACTTTGCTAAAAATTCTTTTTTTTTTTTTCTTGCAGTTGAAAATTAGAAGTTTGTAGATATATTTTTATCTGTATTTGAGATAGATATGGTTATAGTTTAAGGAATGTTTGAATTTATGGTGGTGCCATGGAACTAGGTGACCTACAAATTCATCTGTCATGTGATTTGGACCATCACCCAGGAAGTCAGATCGGGTTGAAACTCAAGGTTCCAGTTGATAGTGATTATCCAGTCTAGGGTTGAAGTGTAACTAAAGGTTCAAATTTACAAAGGTTATGTTGTTAAAGGATGGAGCATAAACAGGGCCCCAGTTGGCAGTGGTTATGCGGGCACGACAACTAGTTTTTCCTCGTCAATGGAGGATGGTTTATAAAACCCAAAAAGAAGTACGAGGAAGTAAAGCTGGTGACCTTTTAGTATAATAAGTATTTCGTTTTATCCATATCCACCAAAGGCGGTGGCCCTATTATTATAAGCTATGACATGTTTGGGGTGTAACAAGTTTAACTAATAGGGTCTCTACCTTTGGTGGACATAGACAACACAAATTACATGATTGTATTGGAAGGCCCCTCCATTTTTCTTCTTCTCATTTCCGTATGGGTTTTATAAAGCATGCTCCTTTGGTTTGGAGAAATTGGTTGTCGTGCCCGCATAACCACCGTCAACTAAGGCCCTATTTATACTCCATCTTTTGATAATATAACCTTTGTAACCTTGAAACCCTATTTATACTTCAATCCGAGACGGTATAATCACAGCCAACTTGGACCTCGAGTTGCAAAGCAATATCGGTTTCTCAAGTGATAGCATCATATTCACACGACAGGTGAAATTTGTAGGTCATCGAGCTCTATGACATCACCATGAACCTAAACACAACTTAAAACTATGACTATGTCTCCCTCAAAGTGAGAGATAAATAAATTTTTAATCCCCGAAAAATTTAATAAACAAGAAAAAAGAAAAAAACAATTTCGTTTACTGAATTAAGGTTATGACAATATGCATTTATAAAGGGGATGGGGTGGGGTAAAATAGGAAAACGCACCAGTAGGAGGTGTTTTTGTCTGACATGTAAGTGAAAGAAATTCCTGTAGGGAGCGTTTTTAAGCATTTTATTGTCACATGCCAATTAAAAATGCTTTTTGCGAGGAGCGTTTCACTATTGTGTCAAATGAAAATACCTCCTATAGGGAGCGTTTTCTCTTTGGCCATTTCAACCCCCACCCACCTCCATTGCTTTTGCCTTTGAGCCCCTGCAACTCAGGATTACCGGGATAGAAAAAGAAACCTTTTTCCATGCTTCATGCCTCTGTGGGGGAGCATTTTTTCCTCACAAAAGAGCTTTATAGAAAGGGCTTAATACAAACCTTTCATTTTCCATACCGACTTTCAAAGCAGATTGTTGATCTAAATGATACTTGGAACTAGGAGTAATCGACATTGTCGTGAAAACTTGAATTTTGTCCCTACGTAGTTGTTGAAGAAAAGGTAATTCGTTAATTTACGTCTAGGTTAGGGTTTTGATTGATGAGTACTATATTTTTTACTATTTTCTGGGTTTTAAACATTTGACATAGGCTATTTCATTGAAGATGAACAGACGAGTAAGAGTTCTTATCCATTACAATAGTCAAATTTGTGAGACCGAAATTAACTTTATTTTTGTATCAGTATAATTTGAAGATATGACATTCAACCGGATCATAGCATTAAAGGAGCTTCGAACAAGGATTAGGTGCAAAGTGGAGGCCCGAAAATGAATTTCAAGCATCAAATGTAGATATCTTTCGTCATTGAAACCCACTAGATATGCCATTTTTGAGATTAAGCGGGAAACGATCTCGAGCAGGTGATCGACTCTTATTGCTCTAGTGGGAATATTGTGCTGGAGTTGTATGCCAACTTTGTTGAGAAGGAAAAATATGGCCCGAGCTCACGGACACCCTGCCCACCAAATCCCACACCCAATGAAAATGCTGAAAGTCCACCTACAAGGTTGTACGGTGGAATGACATCATTGCTACAAAGCTCATACCAAGACCCGCCAGATTCATCATCAATGGTGAGGCATTCATCGGTTTCACCCCTTGAACACTAGGGTGGGGGATAGTCGGGGGTATTTGGTCAACTGGCCTACGATACTCCCGCATGATATTTTATAAGTGCCTTTGATTTTAATTTCGGTACACCAATGTTGAACACTAGTACCACTCAGATGGACACGCAATCTAGTTACTATAGTGGGTCAAACATATGTTGTTTTAGGGTTGGCTGTGAGTTTACAAAAATGGATGATCTACTCCTGAAAACATCAATCGACAAGGGCACATCGAACCCTAAATTTACAAAACGGGTTGATAACGAAGAGGGAGAAGAGAACGAAGAGGTCAAAAAGGACAAATAAATAAATAATGACCCAATAAAGGAAGCGAGGCCCGATGGTGAGAAAATTACGATAATTTTAGAACTAGATCTCATTCCCACTGAACCTAAGGACGGTGGATTTGACAGTGAAGCTGCGGCCATTGCTTGATGGGATGACCTGGGTTTTATGGCTACTAAGCCACACCATACATGCGAACTCTCGATCTTCTGCAGAAAGAGGTTTAGAATTCCTAGACCTCCCTCATAGAAGACTAAGGCATGCGTCTTTATCAATAAATTTCGAGCATTTAGAAGTTGGGATGGAATTTGACTTCAAAGATGCTTTTGTAACTGTTTTCAAGCGGTATAGCATACAACTTATTGTTAATTTCATTATTACGTACTCTTGGTCTGAGAAATATAAGGTGAATTATGCAATGCGTGCAATAGGATGTCCATGAAAAATTATGGCATCTTTGAGGAAGAAGTCGTTCTAGAGGATTTGGAAGTTTATCGCGCCACATACATGTGTTGTAACTGATATGTACCATGGTTACCAATATCGAGTTGATTTCTAACATTTTTTTCTTGACTTTTTACTATGTATGGTGATTAGATTTGTTGTTTTTTTGGCATGTCGAAGGATCATCTGAAATTAGATTTGGATATGATATCTAACTTTATATTACCATGGTCAAAGTGAGTCTTAGAATTTCGATCCCTATTTTTATCGCACACATCCGCAACGAGTTCGATTACACCGTGTCCTACCACAAGGCATGGTTGGCAAAGTAAAAGGTGTTGGAGAATATGTACACCAGGAGGGAGAAATCCTACAACAAATTGTGGCAATAGTGTCAAGTACCGGAGCGGTACGTATCAAGTTCTGTAATCGAGCTGCAAACGAAATCTGCATATTATGATGATGTCTTTGTCCGAGAAAAGAGTTTTCCACTATTTTTTTTGGATTTTCAAGCAGTGCATAACTAAATTCTGATACTATAAGCCACTTATCCAAATTGATAGCACATTCATGTACGGGAGATACGAGTATAAGTTGTTAATAATTGTTGCATAAGATGGTAACCAAAGAATTCTGCCAATAGCTTGTACAATAACTCCAAAAGAATCCGGTGATAACTGTGATTTTTTCTTTACTAATCTGAGAAGGCATGTTGTGCCACAGCCCGATGTGTGCATCATTTTCAACAGGGGCACCGAAATACAAGCTGCTTTTGAAAAATGTTTAAGCCTTTGGGATCGTACATACCATAGGTATTATGTGTGTCACATAAGGTCTAAGTACATAAGCCGGTACCATAAGGATGTGGAGCAACGACATGTCATTAACATAGATACGTTATGCATAGAATTGGTTTTCTGTACTATAGTTTGACATATACATTTTGGGTCACTTTTCTTAAATGCGTTGTTGATTGTTATTGACAGGGTACGAGCTCGTCCAACATCAATTCCATGAAATGTTGGAGAGTCTACAGGCCGTAAACCAATTGGGTACGTGGTACCTCAATGGGATACTTCTAGAGCAATTGACGTAATAGTATGATGGAGGATTAAGATACATGCACATGACCTTGAACTAGCGAAATGCATTAATTCATACTGAAAAGGACACATCATTTGTCGATAACCTCGGTGGTCAAGGAAACATATTTCTGATTAGCAGCCTTGTTTCCAAAGCGAGCTGAGACATGCACGGGACAGCTAAAGAGCAGTCATGTGTGGTACGAGTCAGTGTTGAAAGATATTGGGGAAAATGTAGGCTGAAAATTTTAAAATTTACCGATCTATTCCTTAAAACTATGATCATGTCTATCTCAAACACGAATAAAAATAAATCTATAAACTTCTAATTTCCAATAGCAAGAAAAAAAAAGAAAAAATAATTTTTGGGTAAGTGAAAACGTGTCCTACATGGCGCGTTTTCACTGATGTGACAGTGAAAACTCTCCCTGTAAAACGTGTTTTTCTTTCTCTCCAAAAACAATATAGATCGGTAAATTTTTAAAGTTTCAACATAGTTTCTAAAATAATTTTTATAATTTATTAAACTTTCAAATATTTTAATTAGATAAAAACAAATTTAAATAGGTTATCTCAATATGAATACTCCTAATTTGTAGTATGAATTATTAACAAATTCATAAATAGGATCTTTTAGAGGGTTAGACACAACTTTTGGCTAAATTGAACTTTGGTGCACATTGCAAACTAATTGTTTTGACATTTTTATTATTTTGTGGATTGCTAAACCTTATTTTTTTTTAGTCAAAGAAATTTTGAACTTTGATTCGCAAAGTTTGAAAGGTATAATTATTCTTAATCTTTTTTTTTTTTTTCTTTTGCATTTGTATGTCTTCTGATTTAATAACAAATATTCCTGTTTGTTGAATATTGGTACCGTATTCAATTGCTTAGCATGAATATCTTGTCAAAAAGAATTGTTAAACCTATAATTATTTAGTTTAATCTAATACTAGTGACAAATAACATAGTTTGGGCATGACGAATATATGCATTCTATGTTGGTTAGAACTAGGTATCACTCGATCTTAGTGCTACCCGTAAGTAGACCTGTCCAAGGGTCAGGTAGCCCGTCCGGTTTGAATTCAATTTAAATAATAAAAAATACTTTTTTAATTGAAATGAATTTATAAAATATCAATTAAAAATATACATTTTAATGTTTTATTACTTTTTAATATTAAAATGAGCTTTTTTGGGAGAGCATAGGCATGAAAACTTTTTTTGGAACCGAGTCTCAGTCCGACCTGGTTCAGCCCATAAATAGCTCTACTGGCAAGCTAAATCATAACTACAAAATTCTAGGGTTGTTTATTGGTAAGAGAAATAATTTCAAACGGGCTGTCACTTGGTCATTGAGATAGGAGAAGTTGATTGCTAGGCGCGACATCAGTAACTATAACTAATTTATTAAAGAACACTGAAAATTATCTTTGCGGTAATGATCAAACTCACAAATCTAACGAAAATTTTACTTTTAGATAGAGCTTCGTGACATTAAGTTTTTTCCTTAATTTTTAATTACTGTTTTTCCTTGCAAAGATTTAAATTTAGCTTTTAATTTTAGTTCTCTTTGAATTTAATTTTAATTTGGAGTTTTCTCAAGAAAAAAAAACCCTATATATTCATCTTTATTGTGTTTACTTTTATTGAAGGAGTAGAATTGATATCTATGGATTCAGCACTATTCACTACTATCCATAAATTTATTTATTTATTTAGTAGGAATATATTTTTGGTAATCTCAAAAAAATATATGATATTTTCTTATATATTGATTTTCTTGAATATTTCAAATAACACAAAAAAATATATATTTGAATGAAAAGTAGTATATTTTATTAGGAGTGAAATTGAGTTTTAGTAAAAATATATATTATTATATTAATATATATTATTTTATTAAAAAAATTTTAAATAAATTCATTGACTAAATTGATTTTGGTCTTCGAGACAAACAGTAAAATACAAAAGCAATATTATATTTATAATTAAGAAATGATTTATAAATAAAATTATACTTAAAAGATAACATTCTAATAAAGTTACCGCAGAAATAAAATGGCAGCATATAATGATGCAACGCAAGCCGAAAAAGAACTCCAGCCCATCAAATCACTGGGCTTGTTGTACGATCCATCAGAAATACTAATCAAAGCATCAGCCCATTCATGATGGATTGTACCGAAGGAGAATAATTAGACACTATTCCAAGGGAAACATATGATCCAAATGTACAGGGATATTGTGTAGCAATAGTAGCCTGAGTTTTATTGTTATCGTGGGAGGAAGTAGGATACTGAAAGAAATTGCCTCCATGAACTTTCATTTCATAAACTTCCCAAGGAATAGCCTCTTTAGTCTTGATACTTGAGACCGAGTGTTGTTGGCAGTTAGGGCTTTGTTCTCATCCATCTTCATCTTGGAACAAAGATCTCTAATTATTTCTCTCTTCTCATCGTTTCTCCTTATCAACTCAGCCTGGTGACTTAAGTTATCCTCTACCAGTTCCGACACCTTGAACCTCAGTTCATTCCACATCTTCTCATTTTCCAACATTGCCGCTTCATAACCATCACTTGTATTCCGCTGCATTCCAATGTCATTGCTCCTTTTCTTTTTCTCTCCCTGCCTAATTTTATCCTCTGCCTTCATCTTTGACTCCTTGCTAGACACATGATTCGAGACATCATCGTCGAATTCAGTCTCAAGATCAGGATCTTCAGCATTCAACTCAACATGTCCTTGGACTTGGTTGACAGGACTTGACAACGACGATAATAGTGTTGGATGAGAACCGTGGTTGAGTTGGGATCTCAGCTGCTCGTACTTATCAGCTAAGAAGCGGTAGGATTTGTGCAAGTCTTCAACCATTTGGATGAGCTGAGGTCTCTTTTGATAGTACATTTCAGCCCTCTTGGCGAATGAATCTCCCTCATCTTGCAGGATAATGCTAAGAATCCCATTTATTTTCATATCAAAGTCTGCATAACCAATTGACAAGCGTATGTTAGAAAACTTAAACCAGTGTATGAGCATGCACAATATGATTATAAATATTACCATTGGAGGCAGTGACATGAATGGGATCCATTCGAATCAACTGAACAAAGTATGTTTGTTGTAAGTAGCACATGACAAATAAAAAGCAGAAGAAGCCATGGGGGAGAAGGGGCAAACAACCCCACAGAATTGATTTCTAATGCGTATGACTAAAGTAAAAGTTTTAATTTTGCAGCCGAGGCATATTATTGAGCTTGTCTCTTCTTGAAGCAAATGCAACACTAATATCCACATATGGTTGAAAGGACAAGTTGGGTAACATGCATGGGCCCAAAACTACTAATATTGTGATTATGTGAATCAAATGCTTTAATATTTTGTTTCACAAATTAAGGAACTCCATTAATCGAATTTATTAAGATAGTTAATTACATTTTAAACATCTGTTCAAACTATTATCAGGCCTGGATAATGGTATGGAGCCCATCAGTAGCAGTTCTGTAATCAACCTAGTAGTCCACCCCTCTTTCTCCTCCATTAAAACTGACCGTTCCCTTTGATTACCCAATTTCACATTAAAAGAAAGAAAAGAAAAACAATAACCATACTCTTTTTTTTAGAAAAAACAAGTAAAAGATTTTTCCGGTCCTTCCTTATTTTGATATTGAGTAAATTAATTTAATTTCTATTAATTTTAAAATTGAGCATTTATAACAATTAATCACAATATTAATATTTTTATCAACTTTACATAAATTTAATTGATATAATAATAAATTTAAAGCTTAAAGTTTACATATTCTGTTTACTTTTATATATTTTTTTGAAGCTAAATTACACTCTTTTTAAATATTTAAGATTTTTTAAAATTCCATACAATTTTTTAGATACTTTTTTAGAATCAAGATCAAATTGATAGAATATGTAAACAACGAAGGCTTAATTTTGTATTATATCAATCAAAATTAAATATAATTGATAAAAACCATTTATTATCGTGATTAATTATCTTTAGTTCCCCCATTAAAATCTAAAAGTTATAAGATTTTTAAAAACAAATTGACTCCTACCTTTTTATTGGGTCGATATTGTTATTTTTTAAAAATATAAAAATTTAAAATTGTTATAACTTTTTTTCTATAAACTTTGTTTATAATTTTTATGAATTTTAAAATATTTTTTAAATTTGAAAAGTGCTTAATTGATATTTTTTAAAAAAAATTGTTATTGAGGTCTTTTTGGCATTTAGTCTTATAAGTTTTTAAAAAAATTTAATTTACCTTCAATAAAAGAGTAGAGGTCAAATTGGATAAAATTTTAAAGGTCGACAGCTGAGTTTTTTATTATACCTTATATATAAATATCAAAACAAACATTTAACAGCGCAATTTTAATGAAAGGACTATTTTGCTCACTTATCTAATGTATAGGGTTGTTTTGTCTACGTTTTATTATTTTTAATATCTTATTTTCACTAATATTTTAACATATAATTTAATAAAAATCATGCACTAACCATCCATAATAGCTAAAAGGGGGAATTTTCCACTTAAATCCTTAACCATTTACTTTTTAAACTCTTTTAACTAATATAAATCAATAACAGTTAACTTTTATTATTTTTACAATTTAGTCCTTTTACCATAATAACTACTCAAACATCAAAATTACCAGACCAAATTTTAATACGACACTCTACTAAAATCATAAGTATTAAATAAATAATATTTACGAACTTACTCATTGAAATTGTGGTCTTGAACCCACTATTTTCCAATACCACTGAAAACAGGCTATTACAACAGCTCCTGTCACATTGATACTAATGTTTCTATTCTTGATTGTAGCTCCTATTAGAACCACTATTTGACTTAGTACTCTTATACTGATCTATTTGACTAGGCTTCTACTAAACCATGTTAGCTTGCATAGAAAAAGAGGCCACAAATTCAAGTTGCCTTAACATACAATCAATTAGCATTTCAGCAAGAAGTTCAAAAGGAATAGGAGTGACTAAAGCCAGTACTCTTAACAGATTCATATTCAATTGGAAATCCTGCAAGGATGATACTAACTTGTTCTTGATCAGACACAAAACTCCCTGCTGCAAATAAGACATCATACATATTCTTTTTATTGAACAAGTATTCTTTTATGGTCAGTTACCCTTTTTTTACTACGAGTATAGCATATGCCTTAGACTCGAGATCTTAATATTAGATCGAGTGGCAAAACGTTTCTTAGTGATGGACCATACTTCAAAACTGGTGCTAGCACTAGTCAGATAAACTAATATATCATCACGTACAATGGATAACAACCAAGATTCCAACAATACATCCTATTGTTTATACAATAGAAAGTCAAGATTGTCCACCAAGCTACCATTTGCATCAAATGTAAACTGAGGAATATTGATAGGTCCTAGAACATAATATTACACATCATACCCTTCAAGAATGAGCATAATCTGATGCTTCCAAAGAAGAAATTTGCTCTCATTGCGTTTAACAGTTTAATATTTTGGAAATTGTTGTATTCTTTTGACCACTCCACACGCAGCTGTCACTGGTTCACCAACATTTGAGGAAGATTGATGCAGACTGCCTCCATTTCCAGAAATCACTTATGGAGCCATGAATAAAAACCCTTAAACACACAAAGAACTCTTCTTGAAACCAAAAGAAAATACAAAATACAGTTCACGCAGCAAAGAAATATGTTGGCTTAGATACCATGTCCGAGTATGCAATAAACACCAAAAGAAAGAATAGGTCTACTCATTTTTTATCATTTGTTCTAATAATACCAACAGGACCGAACTATATATTTACACAAGAAAGGAGTTAAATGAATCATCCAAGCATCCAACTAACAATCATCCTAACAGATTCTTGACTAACACATGAACTGAAGAATATAAAAATTACAATGAGTTAATTAACTTAACTAACTTTAACTGCTAACCAACTAACTACTAACAGAAACTATCGAACTTGAAACTATAGCACCATACTTGCAACACCATACTTCAATCAGTTGTACTTCAATCAGTTGGAACCTTTGCTGAAGTTAAGTGTTCACACATTTATACCTTAATACTTAGTAGCTCATGAAAAGTTCATTTAACCTCAACGTCTCAAAGCGATCAAACCATTAGCCAAAAATTTTAATTTATTTAAACAAATTCATTATAAATTAAGAAAGGTTTTTTATACAATTTTTATATTACTCATAAACCTCTGTTTTTGATATCGTTGTAGCTTAATCTAGCTAGACCGAGGATTATTTTGAAAATTTTTTAAAGATTTGAAAAGTTTCCATTGATAGTTCTTGATGTTTTTGTTGTTAAATACATTGGTTTTAAGCTTAGATTTGATAGAAGACTAAATTGTAAAGTGAATTTAGTTAATTTTGAGCTTGGGAACCAAAATGACAATATTGTTTAATAGCTTGGTTGTTATTGATGTTTCTATAGGGTTAAAGAAGGATGAAACTAAAAACATGTTGAAAATTAAAGCTTAAATGTGAAAGATGCGATAATTTCGGTTTAAGCAATAAATTTAATAAAATTTGAAAATTTAGGGAAATTGTGAAAGCTGAAATTTAGTTGACATAAACACCGCAGGAGATGAATTAAGGTGTTTGGCATTGATAATTTAGATTGAATTACTGTAAAGATCAAGAATTGAACCAACCGGTAGATAATCAAAAAAAAGAAAAAATTGCAAACTAGTCCCTAACACTTCAACTATTGTTGTTGGTACCTAGTAAGTTCATAGGGTAAAATTTCAAATATAACTTGTGTTGTTTGTGGTTGAAATGAATATTTTACGTGTATTGATTATACAGTGTATTGTTTGAAAATTGATACAAAGGTCAAAAACGGGATGAATCGTATTAAATTATACTAATATGTAAATTGTGCCCAGATGAACAATAGGATAAGATACAATTGACATGCAAATAGGGCTAGTCGCACGCTTGTACTGGATTTGCACTTTGTGTCTTCTAATTTGCACTTCTATGCCTATTGATTTGTGCCTTTTGTTCTGCACTCTAGTGCCTACTGGTGTGGTATAGTTACCCACGTATCTGTATCCATTCTTTTAGTTCATCGAGCTTATCATTTAAAAGGAAATGTATATTCTAAATTTGTATACTAATTTGAATCAAATATGTTTATATGCATTATGAACTTTAATGTTTAAATTGAGTAAAATGGTATAATCGTTTGGTAGTTCTGATGAAATGGTATTAAATTGATTTTGTACGAACGAATGGATATTATATGGTGATATTTTGAATGCTAACCTTTCGGTTGTGACATAATGTGATAGAAAACTTAATTAAGCTTGTTATTTTGATATGATAATTCTGTTATGAGGTAAGTTTACAGTTTTAGCACCTATTAGCTTACTAAGCATAAATAATGCTTATTCCGTTATGATTTCCTACCTTGTAGATACATTTTGCGGAACGTGAAAATCTGATCAACTAGGAGCTCACACTATCCAGCTTCTATCTTAGTAGATTTTTTATAGTTCAAGAATTGGTTTTTTTGGCATGTATATAGGTCTGGTATAAGTGTCATTTTGAATGTTAATGTTTAAGTTATGTGTGAAATGCTTGTTCTCTATTATAAAATGGCATGTTTATAAGTCTTGTTAAATGGAATAGTGATTTTGAAAGATGGCATGATTTGGGAATGGTTTAAGATGTTTAAACAGGTAAACTTATAACAATGTTACATGATATGTTATAAGCTTTGGTAAATCTTTGTAGTGGTGAATGGTCAAATGTTTAATTAATGAATTTAGTGAATGGAATGATCATTGTTACATGGTAGGTGTGGAATGGAATGAATGATTTGTATCAAATGCTTGAATGTATTGAGATGTTACATTCGGTTTTGAATGTGATTGAGGTGGCTTGAGGCATATTGGTTAGAAATAGGATTTGATGATGTCTTTTGGTATGGTTTTGTGCATTTGAAATAAGTCTAAGAATTGGTTATTGCACATACATTATTTAAGCATAAAATTGGTATAGGTAACTTGCTTGAAAAGGCTCATTTTACTGCTCACATGGTCTAACACACAACCGTGAGTCATATCCAGACAGGTGATGTAACAACCCATTTTTCTCGAAAACAGTGGTTTCGAGACTATAATTCTGACATGTCAATCTATAAATATTATATAACTAATATTTACGAGGTCATTAGTGTCAAATTAAATTTTGGTTTAGAAATTTTTATGTTTGATTAGTTAATTAAAGAAAAATGACTAACTCGTAAAAAGTGCAAAACACAATTATTATTAGTAATTGAGTCAAATGTTTGGAAAATAATATGATAAGGATTTATATGGAAATTAAATCATTTCTAATTTGTGGTGGACGAATTTTAGCTTAATGAACAAGTTTTTGATTAAATTTTATAATATAATAAAGTTAATGCACTAAATGAAAAACAAAATGATGAAAAGAAAGCCACTAACCCATTCTTGTTCTTCTTTATCTTGGTAAACGTTGAAACTCCATGTGTAACATCCTGAATTTTTGGGCCTATGCGTTTAATGGGTGGATATGTTTAATGTGTTAATTTAAGTGTTAGGGGTCCAAATTGGGCTCAGGCTTAGGTAGAGGCCTTGATTAAAATTTTCTGTTTGGGCATTATAGGGTTTAAAAGGTAGTATCTATGTTTAAAATACCAAAGTGGGCTTGTGGCCCAATCTTAGGAGGTGACGCCACACAAGGGAGTAAGGGGCCCAAATTTAAGTTTCGTGGAGCCCAATTCTTTTAATTTAAGTTAGCTAAATTTTGGGCATTAAGATTAGGTGGAGTGGATGGCAACAAGGCTAAAATTTAGGGGTTTTAATGTTTAAAATATGTGGATAATAAGCAGATAAAGGCTATTATTTAGGAATTTATTTTATGTGGATAATAAGCAGATAAAGGCTAAAATTTAGGGATTTTAATGATTAAAATATGTGGATAATATGCTGATAAAGGAGGGAGGAGTTAGAGATAATTAAGTCTCTTTTAGATGAGCTTGTAGATTAAGATAAAGGAGAAAAGATAGGATTTATCTGCAAGGGTAGGTAAGTGCCGAAATTTCTATTAATAGGGGGAATATCTCTTCAATTTCGGTATTTGGGTTTTTCTCTCATTCTTTTCTCTTCTTCTCTGAGTAAAAGCCGAAAACTCCTAAAGTTCCATCTTCTTCTTCATTCTCTGCAAAAGCTGAAAACTCTAAGCCTAATCCCTCATCTTCACTTTGATTCAAAAGCCGAAACTCTTTTCATTCTTTTTCTTCCTAGCCGAAATCTTCAAGTCTCTTCCTTGTTTTCTTTTCTTCTTCTCTTTTCCTGTCAGAAACCAAAACTCTTCACTAAAGTATTTTAAAAGCCAAAGACACATCAGCCTTCTCTTGTTCATACTTTTTTCGGGATTTTCCTAAAAGCCGAAATCCCTAGATCTCATCTCCTGTGATTGCCGAATTGCTTCTATGGTGCCTACTTGTGCCGAAATCTGAAGAGAACTTTAGTGGAGTTAATCGCATAGATCTCTAAGTTATAGATCGGTAGCACTCGAATCGTGTTACTTTCGAGATTTCAAGGTAAGAAGATCTATTAGTTTCAACGTGTAAATTCGGGATTTACTAACCCTTGGCCGAATATAGGAGAGGCCCTATTTTCACATCTTTCCGGCTTTTTGAGCAAAGTTGTAGATCGGTCTAGCAAGGGTATCGACATTAATGAGGTGTGTAACTTCCCACACCATTAGATTGTTTGCTAATATATATATTTACGTAATAAATCTGCTATACTCTGTTAAATGCCAAAATCCCGGCATAACGTTTGAAAACCCGAGAAGGGTAAAGGCTAAATATCAGGTTAGTGATTTCTGCCATTCCTCAGTGAATGTTTATGTTAAAACCGATATGTTTTATATGTTGATTTTTATATATGCTTGGGGTTGGGTGATTGATGAAAGGGAAGTGATCTGTTCTGGTGGCTTATGCCATTTCAGCCTGGTGACTCTGTCACAACTCTGTTTCTGGTGGCATGCCATTTCAGCCTGGTGACTCTGTCACAACTCTGTTTTTGGTGGCTTTTGCCATTTCAGCCTGGTGACTCTGTCACAACTTTGACGATGAGCAGTATGACTGCCATCAATGGTGTGTAGCGGTGTGGGTTGATTGTAGAAATCCCCAATGGTGTGACTGGCAGGTAAGGGTGGCGTGTAGCAGATGGAATCCTAGGATTGGGTCGGGTTTTTATGTATGTTATCTTTTATATTATGTTCTATATTCTGATCTGTGGGCTAAGGCCCAGTCTGATGGTGCACGAGGGTTGCACACTGAGTCTCGCAACTCACCCTTTTAATTTAACATTTTCAGGTAGCACCTAGTGCAACAGATGGGGCTGGAGAGAACTGCAAGGTGGCCATGCGAGAGAGTATTTGGATTCAGCAAAAAGACTTTAGTATTTTATTTTTTATTTTTATTTAATGGGTTTTAAACCTCGTTGTAATAAGGCCATGGGCCACTAGACTATTATTTATGTTTTTGGGTTTAAGTTGGGTTTAATTATTAGACATTTTAATTTTTATGATTAAAATTAAGCTAAGACATGTACAAGACTTTTTGGATTTTAATTAAAATTCACCAAGGCAATTTATAACTTTATATCTTATATGACTTAATAAATTATTAAGTTTTCGATATTAATGATTAAACCTAGAAATCATTTTCCAAAATGCGACATATTTTGCAAAATCACTCAAGTGACATACCAGATCCGGTTGTAGTGTTTGGGCTGGGTTTGGGGTGTTACACCATGGTTAGGGTAGCTTGAAGGTTCAATCACTTGTTCCTTTTTGTTTGTAAAGGTTTTCTTGATTATTTCTCATGAAATTTAGGTTTTAAGCTAATTGAAATGAAACCTAACTAATTTAAGGGCCAAATTGTGAAATTATAAAAGTATAGAAAATGTGCCTTTGTGATAGTTGGAAGTTTTTTTTTTGTTGTTGTTGTTGTAATTAAGTTGGTTTTAAGCTATGAGTCGATTTTGATTTAGTTTACAAGGTAATTTTTAAATAACTTGTAAGCTTATGAATTAAAATGAAAGTAAGTGAATTTAGGAAGGATTCTTATGAAGTTTCAAAGGTTTGGTGGTTATTTGGAATAGTTTAGCATTAAGCTTTTTGGGTATATGGGGCTTAATTATGGAAATAGTATTGTTTTGATTTAGGGATTTATTTGAAGAAGTGTAAAAGTTAGGGGCAAAGAAAATTTGCAAATAGGAAATATTTTGTATTAAATTTGCAAATAGGTTAATAAACTGAAATAATTATCTTATAGATCAAGAATATTGATAATCAAGGAAAGGAAAAAGTCGTTACGTACTCCCTGTACTTTCGCTGTCTTTACAGTTTAGTCCTGGTAAGTTCGTTCGGTTAATTTAATATATTTTGAAATGCATATTGAGTAAAAATTTGATTGTTTAATGTTTAATTTAATATATGTGATGTTAAGTTAATAAGAATTTAGGTAGTGAACCTTTTTATAACATTGATTACATATGATATCTCTTGAGCCAGATGAACGTAGGATAGAGTACGATTGGCATGCCAGTAGGTTATAGTGTTTGGTGTACAGGTTTGACTTGAGATGAGATGATGATTCTTGATCTATTCTTGCTCACTAAATATACTGAAGTTTAGCATTTGTTGCGAACTATTGCGTTATATTCATAGTGTTTCTAACGTGTTATTGGGGGTGGATGTAAAGCCTTCGCGCTTGGCACCTAGTGTCGAGGCATGTTATCGGTTGGATTTGGTCGTTTGAGTGTTTGGTGTGTTTCAGATGGATAACCATGTACTCATATGCTCATATCATTCACCAGGCAATGTTCTAGTGTGAAACAATTGTTATAGAAATGCGGAAAAGTTGATTTTGAGTTTTTGATAGCTCAGTGATTGGATAATGAATGATCTCACTCTTGTTGAAATCAACTCACATGTTGTGAAATGTGGTTGATAGGAAACTTTGTTTATTAATCTTGTTATTTGAATTAATATGTTTAATTCGGTAAGCTTTATCGTTTTAATTGTTAAACTTACTAAGCTTTAACAAAGCTTACTCGGGTTATTTGTCTTGTTTCTTGTAGATAGTGTTTTTATGGAAAATTGGGTGATCAGATCCACTTGAAGAAATCACACTATCCGAGGACCTTTTGGTAGATTTTGATTGCATACTCTGGCTTATATGGCATGTAATAGGAGAATTTAAATATGTTTTGATGGTATTCTTGTATGGTGTTGGTTAGATTGATGAAATTATGCTTATGTTTTGTAATAGATTATAAGTACACATGTTATATAGTATTGTTGTGCTAAATAACCATTTGATATATGCATGCATAATGCTGAATTATAATACATATGAAAGTGTGTGAATGAGAAGGTAATGGTAAGTTTAGCATGAAGTAAGGTGTGGTACTTTGAAACTGAATGCAAGTAATTTGGAATGTATGTTTGTGACTTGTGTTTCTAACTAAGGTAATGAACTGTTTAAGTATTTGAATTGTGGTGTCAACAATGGCACATTGGTTAGGCACATAGCTTGATTGTCTTATGATGATTTGAATGTATTTTAAGGGCTTGTTAACTAGTGTTTTGGAGTATGTCATGGAGCCTTCGCAAATAGGACTGAAAATGACATATTTGGGGGCAAAATTTGGTGCACACAAGCTGTCACCCGGCCATGTGCCATAAGCGACCAACCCATATGGTTGTGTGTCCTTATTAGTCTAGGCGTAGGGTACACACAGTTTGGCACACGGCCGTGTAATTCAAGTCAGTGAGTTGCAGGACCTAAGGACATGGCCATGTGGAATAGCCACACGACCATCTTTTGAGCCACACGGTCTAAGCTCTATCCCATGGCCTGAGCTCTGTCACACAACTTGGACACACGGGCCGTGTGACCTCTGTTCTGAAATTTTTTGAATATCCTCTAAACTTTCTGGTTTGTATCAAATTGGTCCCTCTTTGCTTCTAAACTATCTTTAAGGCATCGTAAACTCGATTTAAGCCTCATTAGTGTATAGTTTACATTGGTTTAAATGAATTATGATTGTTGTTATTAATTTGTATATTTGAATCTATCTGGTGTTAAATGTTCTGAATTGTGCCATAATATTCCGTAACTTTAATCTAGCAGTAGAGACGGATTAGGGGTGTTACAGGTGACATGGTCATGTGCGTTCTATGAATTAAGAGATTTCAAGGTAACACGGGTTTAGTAGGTTACACAGTTGGCCACACGCCTGTGTCATATATGGTATACGGTCTCAGTTTGTTATACGACTCGGTGAGACGACCGTGTAACTTTACATTACACGGCATCAATCTTGTACACAGTTTGAAAACACGACCATGTGTTGTTTTGTGTTTTTACTTCACTTTTATGTAAATTTTCAATTTAGTCACTGTTTAGTTCTGAATTGTTTTTAGAGCTTTCGTAAGCTCGATTTAAGATCGAACTTATACATACAACATGTTATATTTGAATGATTAAATTCTGATGAATGTTTAAAAAAATTTTTGAATTAAAACTATTTGCGCCTGTTTTGTTATTTACTGTAGCATCCTGTAACCCTGACTTGGTGATGGAGATGGGTGAGGGGTGTTACAGCTACTATCAAGGTAGGAGCATAATTGAACTTAGTGTCAACTGTGTGGCAAGATTGGACATGTAGTGCAAAATTGCGACTACAAGTTTGATGATAACTTTACTAGTGTTTTTCATTTGGACCAAGGAGGGCAGATGAAGGTGAATTTTCATCAGTTTGGTGATTAGGGTCAAGGCCACTATTGTGGTCATAAATTGCAAGGGAATCTGCCTTATTCTTCTAATTAAATGAATGCTCCATATCAGAATTGGTAGCCTCCCTTAGTCAAATGTCAAGTTTCAAGCAAGCAACCTTCCTCAGTTAGGATATTCTTAACCAGAATGTCACTTAATTTCTGCTAGTACTGGTGTAACACCCCTTGCCCAACCTGATCGCCAAGTCCAAGCTGCAAAATGCTATTCTAATTACCAAAGTATGTTTTATCAATTAAAAATTCAAATTATGATATTAAACACATAGATGCAAGCAAGACAGACATATAATAAGATATATATAACTAAAAATGGGACTTACATAAGCATAAGAATGCTATTTTTATTATTTCACTTTCAAATTATGACCAAATTTTAAGGATTTTAAAATGTGTGGATCGATGTCATGACTTCTTCATGTTCTCGTCACGGCATAGACATCATAGTATGTCACATCACGACAACATGCCTATACTCGTCATAACGTTATTTTAATGGCAACATTGCGACGTCACAAGTTTGAAGTTGCGACGTTGCCCCTGTTTTTGGAAAAAAAAATACACAATTTGGTACCTAATCCAGAGTTTCCAACCAAACATATTAATAGATATATTCATATATCATATTCACTTATACGAAAACATGTTTATTTAACCTAGAACAATGTCAATAAGACATCAAGCATATGACGATTCAAATAGCATAATATATACATGGTCAAAATCAAAACATATTCAATCCATCTAGCCAATCAACTTACCATTTCTTTTATATGCAATTCTTAGCATACTATGTGACATATTTAAGTTTAAAATCATCAACAAAACAACATCAACCATAACTAAACCACACATTATATGCATAGCTCAAGCAATACCATCAAACATGCTATTTTTATGTATACATCAAATTAACCATTCTACTTACCTCATTTCATTGTTCTCAAAATGCCAAGATCAAAAGGATTCATATTCTTCATTTCTAGAGACATCACATATTGAATTATGCATTAACTAAATTACATGCCATGGCCAACACTCAAAATCATTATATACTATAGTCATCATAATTTTTAACCCATCAAAACTTTTATACATTAAGGATTACCCTAAGACACCTATATACATGCCACAACCCTTGACTCAAAATTATTGTAAGACTATCGATTTGGTGATAGTGTGAGCTTCGAAATGATTCAAGTTGACAAGTTTCCACAATTTGACTATCTACAAGGAAAAGGGAAAACAAGCAAGGTAAGCATATAGGCTACTTAGTAAGTTCATAGGTATTAAACAAAACTTACCTTATTCTTACCGACATTTCTAAATTATTTTAACTTGGCACCAAATTTGGCTATACATGGTAATCAAAACACCAACATTTGTAAGCATTTACTCAAAATCATACTCAATCAAAGGACATTACATTCACATATATATCAATGGATCATATACCATAGTCATAATAATTTTCAACCTATCAAGACTTCTATACATCAAGGATTACACCAAGACACTTGTATACATGCCACAGCCTTTTACTCAAAATGATCATAAAACTACTAATTCGATGATAATGTGAGCTTCGAGATAATCTGGCTTGACAAGTTCTGCAAGGTGACTATCTACAATGAAAAGGGAAAACAAACAAGGATTTTAGGTCGCAAGGCTAAAGAATTGAGAAATAAGAAAATTTCTTTAGTGAAAGTCTTATGGCATCGACACGGGGTTGAAGAAGCTATGTGGGAGCCCGAGGATGCTATGAAAGATCGATACCCAAACCTATTCGCTGGTAAGATTTTCAGGGACGAAAATCCCTAAGGGGGAAGAGTTGTAATAGCCCGATTTTAGCTAAATCGAGACAGTGGTTTTAGAACCACAAATCTAAAGTCAAAAAAATATTTTAATATTAGTTTTTGTGTTTACAGTATGTGAATTGATATGTTTGAAATTTTCGTGTGAAAATTTTATCGTTTATGTGCTCGATTTTATAAAAAAAACTTAATCGCATAAAATGCAAAAGTGGCTAGCTATTTGTTAAAGTGCTATATTGCTATGATTATTATTATGTGGGGTCCTTATGTGGTAAATTAGCCATTAGCTAATAGTATGGGCGATTTTGGGGTTATAATACATGGTTTATTTATTAAATTGTAAAGGTTAGTTTTGTAAATTAATTAAATATATTAGTATAATAAAACATAAAATAAAATGGCCACGCATTTTAGTTCATCTTTGGCCGAAAATAAAAAATAAAAAGAAAGAAAAAGAACAAGCTAGGTTTGGCCTTGGTTTTGCTTGATTGATGTATGTAATTTGTTCAATTTTTGATAATTTTTACGTTTTTGATATCGTTGCTTCGTGTTTTAGCTAGCCCATGCTTTAATTTTCGAAATTGATGATGAATTTGAGATTTGCCATTGTTGATAGCTTGATAATTTTTGTGTTTGATGATGAAAAATAAATATATGTTGTTAGACTGTCATGTTTAATTAAGTGATTTTTAGTAAAAATGCCTATTTAGGATTAAATTGTGAATTTTGTAAATTGAGGGGTCAAAGTATGAAATAAATGGGCTGTTAGGGACCTTAGTGAAATTTGGTCAAGCTTGGGTGTGGTGAAATTTTGAATATTTTGTGTTTTATGAAATAGGGACTAAATTGTAAAAAATGTAAAATGTTAGGGGTTAAAGTGAAAATTTCCATTTTATGTGTTTTGGATGAATTTGAGTATATATGTGATTAAATAAGTCTAATTTATATTAATTTAGAACACGAAAAGAGGAAATCGGATTTGGATCGAGGGAAATCAAAAGTTATCGAATAGCCATCTGGTCCGTTCGTCTCCTTACAAGGTAAGTTCATAAGTAAATAATTGTTGATAAATTCATATGAAAATGTATTTAATTGTGCCGAATTGAATTCTAGTAACTATATATGTGTATGCCGAATTGATATAAGTATGTGAGAAGTAACTGCGAGCTTGAAACGATCGAATTACGACGTCCGAAGGCCCCGTACAAACCATAGGAATAATTAGAATACATATGTCATGACATAGGATTCTGATATGTGATTTCGTGTAAGAACACGTCTAGGACGTTGGCATCGATTTGAGATTTACGTGTAAGACCTTGTTTGGGACATTGGTATATGATTTCATGTAAGACCCTGTCTGGGACAGTGGCATCGATATTTGATTACATGTAAGACCTCGTCTGGGGCGTTGGCATTGTACGAGCTTTTTGAGCTATCCGGGTATCCTTATTGATTCTAAATGGTTCAACGAGCAATGTTGAGTTAAGATCGAATGTGAAATCGAGCTAAATAGTTCAGGTACGTGAGAAGTTAAATGTTCATGAAAATAAGGTAAGTATAATACTGATGATGATATGAACTATGCATGTTAAAGGTGTGATCATTATGTACATGAGATTGTTCATATTCGGCCAAGTTGAAATAATAATGCTAATGTTCATTTGATAATTTGTTTTCTTATGACTTACTAAGCTATTTAAGCTTACTCTGTGTGTGTTTATTCGTTGTTTTATAGATTTTGGAAAGCTAGTTACGAGCTCGGGGATCGTCAAGGAAGTCCGTCACACTATCGATCATTATTTTGGTATTTTAAAAGCTTGAATTATGAACTTATGGCATGTATAGGCTAGCATATGTTTTGGTTAGTTTTGAAATTGTAAATATAAAGCATGCGGAAATGGCTACAAATGATGTTTATGTTTATGCAGTTTTGATCATGATATAAGTTCATGTTGGGATTTATGTTTCATGGTACTTATGTGTGGTGTGCTTGATATATGAATCGGTTTGATGTAATGAATTGGTTGATGTATGTGTTTGAGTTGTGGTTTATAGTTGAATTGTTAAAGATGTATATGTTTTTATCTTGTGAATTGGCTTAGAAATAGAAAAGAGTGCACACTCATGTTTGGTTAGAAATGGATAATTTGATTATATATATAAACAGGTATATGACATGTTGTATATGTATTGGTATTTGATGGTCAATTTGGTTAGTTTAAGGTTAGATTTTATTTATGTGTATAATGTGATAGACGAATTAATAGTAGTATGGCCATATTAATTCGGTTATTTATTAGTGAAAATTTGCTATGTCTAGGTATGCTTCGGTTATAAAATAGGATGATTTGGTTCGATCACATGATTATTTTATAAGCATCTTTCGTTGGTTATATGATCAATTATTAAGTGATTTAGTAAGCATGTTTATATTCGGTTAGTAATAGGTATGACCAATAAATATATGCCTATGATATCATTGGTTGTGAATTGATCATTCTATTAAGGATAGGAAATGGCATAATTTAGCTTATGATTGAATGGCAAAATTTGTACCATTTATGTGGTTAACTTTGTTGGCCGAATAGGTAAGAAATGAATTTAGAAAGCATGTGTAATTTTGACATGATGCATAGCTCTTGAAAATTTGGTATGTTTGATTCAGAAAATGTATTTAGGAAATGGCTTATATTAGTCAAATGAGTAGTGCATGAATTGGGTATAGTTTTATATGGTAACTTGCTAACCGAATAGAGGATAGAATGAATGGCAATGTGTGCACATGATCATGCTTGAATGATTCATTTCGATGTGGTTAAATGCGCATAAGATTTTAATGTTTAATGAAATATGCTTAATCATAATATGGAGTTGTTAATGCTGCATTTGCTTATGGACATTAAGCCGTGTATAAGCATGTACAAAACTATGAAGTAAAGTGTTTAATTTATGTTAGGTATTTCAATACTATTAAGGTGATGTGCATTTGATTCGAGTTATGTGTTTTGTAAAGCATATATATATTGTATAGCTTTGAGGCATATTTATTTGTTTGGAAATATGATTATATACATGGTATGGATTCGGGTAAATTTTGAGGTATGATTTGTATTTGTAATATGAGTAATAATGTATGTTTAATATTTAATTAGCCATATGCTTTATATATATGAATATGACTTGTGTGAATGTTCGAATCTGCACTTGTGTTCGGTAATATCTCATGACCCTAATCCGACACATTAAGTTACTCGTCCTAGTTAAACCTGTGTCACATATATTTGGGAATCCACAAAAAATGCTAGACCTCAATAACATCGGTAATCAATCTCATACAAGCGCACACAAAACTCTATTGGCATGCCAATTGTATCTTAACCTTTACTGAGTTCACATTGGCATCTATTACACATATAAACATCACTTTTCAATTTAGCCCTACGCGCGCGTGCGCGCGCACACACACACACACACACACACACACACACACACTCTTATACAATTCAAATACTTAACAACCTAAGTAAATAAATACCATATGAACTTAATCAAAACACCAAACAAGTTTATTCTTTAAGGAGTAATCAACAATTTTTGCTTTTTTTCAGTTACCTCTATTTTAATCCAATTCTTAATCTATACAATTATTCCACACAATCCATAAATATTAAACATTTCCATAATATTTCATGACATGAATGAACATATGAAATCTCATTTTTTATACCCTAGAGTTTTACGTTTTATTCAATTTAGTCCCTAAATTCGAAATAGCCATAACTTTTAATTTTTAGCCTTGGTTTAAGATTCGACCTCAATTACATCAATATGGACCATTTACTTTTTATTTATTCTAAAACTTCATAACAATTCCACATTTTATTCACTTTAGTCCCTAAATACAAAACTAGCAATTAAACTTTACAATATAGTCCTTTTCATAATCTAAGCTTAAAATCTATCAATTTTGCACCAATTTCTTCAAGAAATCAACAATTGAAACTTTCAAAAATGTTAAAAACTTTACAAATTGGTACATGGGCTAGCAAAATCAAGCTCCTATGACCTCAAAAACATAAAAATTACAAGAAAATGACTTGAAAATGCTTACCAATTGGATGGTTGAATGTTAATAGCTTTAAAAGGTTTTCTTTGGCTTAAAAATCATGGAAAATTGGATGGAAAAGAAAATGTTGCATGTTGTCCACTAATTTTGGCTTTTATAGCAAGATTAAAACTTAGTTAATCTAAACAAATTAATTTAATCATGACTTATTTTTTACATAAATAATTAATAATCAAACTTGGAGAAATTTCACAACATCATCCACTATCACATATTCCAAAATGGTTTAATTGTCATTTTGGACCTTTGGCTAATTATAATTTAAGTCCATAAGTCTTTGGCCAATTAAAAACCTAAAGTGATTAGACTTTTACAATTTAGTCCATGTACCATAATTAAGTAATTAATAGACAAATTTGATGGGTAAAACATGAATATTCATTTATACCAACTTCATAAATATCCTTATCTAATATTTACAGACTCGGTTTATGGAAATGAGGTTCCAAAACTGCATTTTCTGAAACCACTGAAAATCAAGCTATTACAGTTGATGATCAAGTGTGGTATCCAAACTCGAGGGACAGTAATCATGTCACCAATGATCTTTCTACTCTCAACGAAGTTGCTAAATATATAGGTACTGGTCAGTTGGTTATGGGAAATGGTACTTGTGTACCAGTTGCACATGTAGGTTATTTATCTATTCTTTCTGGTAACAGGCTCTTGCATCTCAAGAATGTTCTTCATGTTCCCCATGTTTACAAAAAATTATTATTTATTGCTTAATTTGTCGAGGATAACCAAGCGATTCATGAATTTCACCCTTTTTATTGTTTTGTGAAGGACTTACAAACAAAGGTTGTTTTGCTAGTAGGTCACATTCAAAAGGGGTTATACAGGTTCAATTCTTCACCACAACAAAGAGCTGTTGCAACCTCTTCTATTAGAGTCTCAAACTCCACTAATTCACTGAATCATACTCAATTAGCATCTAGTTCAATTATTGATTTGTGGCATAAATGTTTGGGACATCCTTGTAGTAAAGCACTTCCTCAAGTACTTTATTGGAAAAAAAGTCTGATTTAAAAATGGTTTTCTTCCAAGTGAAAAATAAAAATTTTGAAAATCGACCCGGTTTGTGATATTTATAGCAATAAACCCTAGACTAAAATCGTACCTATGTTTTCGGATAGAAGGATCTTTGTCATTCTTGACTTTCAACCAAACGATCTTCTCCACTATTCTCGTACCACAAATTGCCTTACGTGTGGGCTCGATCAAATCAAATCAAACACAGAAACTAGAAATAATTTTCTTTTCTTTTGGGGTGAAAATAAAAATTTTCTTCTCAAACAGAAATCGACAGAATCGTTATTCCGAAAAATATATTTGATTCAACATGCAAGTCATTTCTATTCATTTATGTTTATTTGATTCAACATATAACTCATTTTTGGTTTCAATGAGCTAGCGGAGGGACTAATTAGACATATGCAATTGAAGCTCAAAAGATATATAATTAAGTTTTAGCTTTTCACTTATTAATTATAAGCTCATTTAATCATGAATTCATTCTATTATAGTATCGTGACTGAGCTCTCCCTAACAACAAACCATTATGAAAGCAACTCGATTAGTGCTTATCCAATGACCTTGTCATAAGTGTGTTACCCTCATAGGATATCCTTAATTTCTTTGAGATAATATTCATTCTCCCAATATGATCCTATTTTATCTCATGGTAATCATTACATCTTTCTTAATGAAAATTCAATCACTATCAAATGGTGATCAAGTCATCCATCACAAAGACAAACGACCTATGGCCACGTTTATTTTTCGTCAACCATGTAATGCTGATGAGAAGATATCATTTACCTATGTCTAGGGCTATGAAATGACACTACATATTGTAGAAGTCGTACAGCCAACACACCAACTTTCGATTCCTTATTTATTTGAACTCAGACTTTTATTTACATTAAAGTGTATAAGTCATGCATACATAGTCCATCATCCACTCAGGATTTAGGTATTCCACACTATGAACGTCACAAGTGATTAAATCTAAAAATGGATTCAAGATCTATTCTTCTTGAGCCTAGTCCGATGTACTATCAGTCTAGCCAGTCACATCTATGTCTCTATCTTCTAAGAGTCCTCCGCTCAATGCCCAAAACAAAACATCTCCCCAATTGGACTTGATAGATGACATATTAGTCTTTCAATCGGTTTGCTTATTTTCAATTATACTAAGTACATGTATAGGTTTGGCTACTAATATAAATTGTCTTTCTATATAACGATTTGATAATAATGTTTAATATATAGGTAAACATTAGAGAACCAGTGAGCAACATTTGCTTCATTATTACTTTGCGCGTAAAAATAATGCGAGGACAATATACAAAGTATTAATATAATTTATAAATAATTTTATTAACCAATTTGCTCAAAAAATTACAAGTGCACTTAGACAAAAATACTAAAATAAATAATTTTAATGTAATTTATAAAGCAATGTACTCTCTAGATGTAACATTATTTTACAACCATCTATGCCTCTTATTGTTTGTTCTTGTAACAGCCTAATTTTCCGTGGTGTCAAAAACACTGGTTCAAGATCACTAAATCCGACGAGTAACTTTGAAATTTTAAATAAATTAACATTTATGAGTCAAGTATGGCATTAGAAGTATTTTTGAATTAGGGAATTTTGTGATTTAAAAGAATATATATGAAAAATTGGATAAAAAACGAGGTATCGAGACCTCGAATTCATAAATCAAGCCATAAATATTTTTAAAAATATTTAAGGAGTGTTATTGAGTTAGTATTAAAGTTTTGTTAGAAAATTTTAACGATTTGATAGTTAATTAATTAAAAAGAATTAAATTGTAAAAGGTGCAAAACTTGCTAAAGTGATTAAATAGCTTAAGTGTCTAATAAGGAGGGATTTAAAAGGCAATTAGACCCAAATTATATGGGCTGGACAGCTTGGGTATGAAATAAGCATGAAAGTAATGTGAACAAGGGGCAAAATTGGAAATAACATAAAATTTAATAGTTAAAAAGGATGTAATTGAAAAATCTAGACAATTCTTCTTATTTCTTCAGCCAAAAACACCATAGATGGTATTCTAATATGGTTTTCATATTTTTACATCATGTGAGTTCAATTCTTGCTTTTTATTTGTAATTTTTATGTTTTTGTGACTTTTACAATTAGGTCCAACAATTGAATTCATTTGTTTTTTATTCCATGAGTGATTTTGAAAGTTACCATGAATGAGTGCTGGACGTTTATGATGAATTATCATGGATTTTAAGTTTTAATTTCATTATATGATGATTTTATGAAGTGATTTCAATAGAAATTGATTTTTAGGACTTAATTGTGAAAAAGTTAAGAATTAGGGTTTTGTGTTGAAATTATGAATATCAAATGTTGTGTAATAGTTTATAATGATGTAATAAAGTGTTAACTGAGAAAATTTAGTTCAATTGATGGGTTAATTGAATAGGGATTAAATTGTAAAAATTGTAAAATTTAGGGTAAAAATGTAATTTCAAAAATTAAAGGGTATAAATTGTGAAGTGAAATGAGACTGGAATATGTGTGCTAATGAATGAATAATTTTATATTATAGATCAAGAAATTGAAGATAAACGAGGAAAAGAAAATGTAGTAGAATAGTCCATGAATTTCTACAATTTTTGCAAATTAGCCAGGTAAGTTCATATAGTTGAATTTTTATGTTCAATTGTTAATTTAGGAATGATATAATGTATTATTTGATGTGTTTGTTATTTAACTATGATTATTTTAAAATATGAAAATCAGATAGAAAGTTTAAATTGAGTAGAAGCAGGATTGAGTACGATCGTTCTGTGATCAATGATGAATTAACGGATAAGACCATGGTTGGACGATGGCAAAGTGTGGAATGTAAGACCGTAGTTGGGCTATGGCATTTCATTGAAAAAACCATGACTGAGTTATGGCATTGTGAATGTAAGACCATGGTTAGACATAGTAGTATATGTGTGTACGTATAAGACCATAGTTGGGCTATGACTTCGTAATAAAGTGAAAGACCATAGCTGGGCTATGGCATTGTGATATGTGCAAGACCATGACAGGGCCATGGCAATATATGTGCAAGACCAAAGTAGATTGTGGCATCAATATATTTGTGGCATGTATAGGATGGAATAAAATAATAATAATAAACTTGTAGTATGGTTATGAAAAGCTTATATACATCTATGTTAGTTTTATGTGCATATATTTAATAGTATCTATTAGTAGTCAATGAATGGAAATTATATATAGTAAGTTTATACAAATGAGTAGTGTAATGACATTTTAGGTTTAAAACTTGAACTTTTGACTTGAATTGGTTGCTTGGTTGAGATATATTGGTGTGTACAAATGTTATATGCAGGCAAATTTTGAAAAGAGTGAGAAAACTGGCCTTGAAGTGGCCTATTTTCATCCACACAGGCGTGTGTCTTGACCGTGTATGACACATAGCCTGGCACATGGGCATGTGGTTTGGTCATGTGCCCCCTGCACCTTAAATTTGCGAAACAGAATGCTCAGGATTGAGCACACGGGCATAGACACGGGCGTGTGTCACTGTCGTATGTGCCATATGACTTAGAACACGGGCGTGTGTTTTGGTCGTATGAAAACTGCACCTTAATGTTTTACAAGTCAGAGAGTTACACGGGTTGGGGACACGGCCGTGTGACCTGGATCACTTGGTCGGCCTACCACACGAGCGTGTGAACCCTGTATCTGAGAAAATTTTTAAACTTTTACGAAAAATTTTATGAGTTCCCGATTTAGTCCTAACTCAATTTCAATGTATATCTTGGGCCTCGATGGTCCATTTAAGAGACTATATGATGATTCTCGATGAATAAATAGTAATTGACACGATTTATCAGTAAATGTTTAGTAAACTCCAGTAATGCTCTGTAACCCCGTTTCGGCAACGGATATGGTTAGGAGTGTTACATTTATTGACATTAGAGTTTCAGTTTAGTCGATTCTCGGAACGAATGGGATGTGAAAAGTGTACAAAAATACATGACATATAAATCTGTAATTGTGTGATGTGCATGATCTGATCTAATCCTTGTTTTTATTATGGATTGTAAAGATGTCCGATAGACTTGAACGAACTGAACAGGAAGAAGTTAAAAGTTGAGTGCAAACCTCTGAACAAGGGACAAGCAGTAATGTTCCAATTTCTCTGATGCGAGAACAAGAACTCAAAACCATGATTTATGGATTTATGAATCAGTGGTATAGTGAGATAATGAAAGAAAGGAATTAGGCTCAGCAACTTCCTCCCCCTAATGCACCACCAGTAGCTCCCCGGTTGCTCTTCCACCTCCCCCGACAACTGAATCTAGTAAGAAAACTCCAATTGAAACACTCAAAAAATTTGGGGCTGAAGAATTTCGGGGAAGATCAGATGATAATCCAGTCAAAGCTGAATATTAGCTTCAAAATCTAGTAAGAGTTTTTAAACAAATGGCTTATCCTCTAGACGAATATTTGAGATGTGCTGTGTCTTTATTAAAAGAAGAATCATGCAATTGGTGGGAGACTATAGAAGCAGTAGTACCTGAAAAGAAACTTTCTTGAGAGTTTTTCAAGAGTGAGTTTAAAAAGAAATATGTCGGTAAGAGATATCTAGACAAGAACAAGAGGGAATTTCTCGATCTGCGACAAGGAAACCGATCAGTGGCTGAATATTAAAGGGAATTTGTATACCTCAGCAAATATGCCCGAGATATTGTTCCGACTGAAGAGGATATGTGTATTAGATTCGAGGAAGGGCTTAATGATGAGATCAAAATGATGATTGGAGGTACAAGAATTCGAGAATTTGTGGTTCTGTCAGAACGAGCTCATAAAATGGAAGAAGTATACAATAGAAAGAAGGGACGATTCGAGCCGACCCACTTCAACTTCGGAACGATTGAACAAGAACAAGATAACTCAACGGGATGTTGGAGTAACCATTAAACCTGCAGCTAATGTTAATAGTGTGCAAAATGTTCCCAGGCCTAGATGTAAATATTGTGGGAAGTCACATCTCGGCGAATGTAGAGACAAGACAGGAGCTTGCTACAAATGTGGGGCCACTGATCATTTTATTCGAGATTGTCCTCAATTGTTAAAAGAAGAAGAGGAACAAAAAGAAAAGCAATTAGCCACTTCTCATGGACGATCTGGTCAAAGCAGTGCTACTGGACCGTTTGCTCAAATATGAGAGATTCTACTGTCCGGTCAGAAGTTCGGGCACCTGCACGTACAAATGCCATCTGAGCGAGAGAAGAAGCTTCAGCTCCAAATGTGATAGCTGGTATTTTCTATCTTTTTGATGATTCAGTGTATGCATTAATTGATCCTAGATCTACACATTCTTATATTTGCACTGCATTAGTGTCGAAAAAGAAATTATCTGTTGAATCCACTGATTATGATGTGTAAGTTACTAATCCACTAGGACAAAGTGTGCTAGTTAATTTAATATGTCGAAATTGTCTACTGAAAATAAAAGGCTATGATTTCTCTACTGATTTAATGTTGTTACCCTTTCGGGAATTTGATGTTATTTTGGGAATAGATTGGTTAACGAAACATGATGCTGTAGTGAACTGTCAAGAGAAACGGATTGATTTGAAAAGTCAGACAGGGGAAGTAATTTCGGCTGAGTTTGGAAATACAAAAGATGTTGTCAGAATTATTTCAGCTTTTTCAGCTTAAAGATTAATACAGAAAGGTAATGAAGCATTTTTAGCCTACATTCTTGATACTCGGGGTTCTGAATCAAAGTTAGAACAATTACCAGTTGTAAATGAGTTTGCTAATGTGTTTCCTAAGGAATTACCGGGTTTGCCACCAGATTGAGAAGTTGAATTTGTGATAGATGTGATTCCAGGAACAGCTCCGATATTAATAACACCTTATAGAATGGCACTGGTTGAGTTAAAAGAGTTGAAGACGCAGTTACAAGAGTTATTAGACAAAGGGTTTATCAGACTGAGTACGTCACCTTGGGGTGCATCTGTTTTATTTATGAAAAAGAAAGATGGATCTCTGAGACTGTGTATTGGCTACAGGCAGCTAAATAAGGTTACAATTAAAAATAAATATCCTTTGCCACGTATTGACGACTTATTTAATCAGCTGAAAGGTGCTGTAGTATTTTCGAAGATAGATATCAAATCCGGGTATTATCAGTTGAAGGTTAAAGAATGTGATGTGCCAAAAACTGCTTTCAGAACTCGGTATGGTCACTATGAATTTCTAGTAATGCCTTTTGGTTTGACAAATGCTCCTATTGCTTTTATAGATTTAATGAATCGAATTTTTCAGCCTTATTTGAATAGATTTGTATAGTGTTTATTGATGATATATTAATCTATTCCAAGATAAAATCCGAACATGCACAATACTTGAGAATTTTGCTACAAATTTTGAGAGAAAAGCAGTTGTATGCAAAGTTTAGTAAATGTGAATTCTAGCTTCATGAGGTCAGATTTTTGGGCTATATTATGTTAGCTGAAGGGATTCTTGTGGATCAGAGTAAAGTGTCTGCAGTTGTGAACTAGAAAGTTTCAAAAAATATAACCGAAGTGTGAAGTTTTTTGGGTCTAGTTGGATGTTATCGTTGTTTTATTAAAAACTTTTCGATGATTGGTTTACCGATGACCAGACTACTACAAAAGAATGTTAAATTTGTTTGGTCTGAAAAATGTCAACAAAGTTTTGATCAGTTAAAAAAAATGTTAACAGAAGCCCCAATTTTGACTCAACCTTAATCGGGTGTGCCATATGTTGTGTATAGTGATGCATCTTTGAATGGATTGGGTTGTGTGCTAATGCAATCGGGGAAAGTAGTGGCCTATGCTTCTCGGTAATTAAAACCTGATGAAAGGAATTATCCTACACATGATCTTGAATTGGATACAATTGTTTTTGCTTTGAAAATTTAGAGACACTACTTATACGGTGAGAAGTGCTATGTGTATACAGATCATAAGAGTTTGAAGTATTTGATGACTTAGAAAGAGCTAAATTTGAGACAGAGATGGTGGTTAGAGCTACTAAAAGATTATGATTTGGTTATTGATTACCACCCAGGAAAGGCTAATGTGGTTGTTGACGCACTTAGTAGAAAGTCGTCTTTGTTTGCACTTCGAGTGATGAATACTCATCTATCTGTTAATGAGGATGATTTTGTATTGTTGAAAGTGAAACCTATGTTTCTTCAGCAGATTCGAGAATCGCAAAATGAAGATCCGAAATTATTGCTAAAACAAAAAATGGTACAAGATAATCTGAGTTCAGATTTTAGTATTGATGATGATTGTATGTTATGTTATCGTAATGAAAAATGATATTTTATCTGAAATTCACAATAGTATGTATTCTATTCATCCAGGTAGTACAAAGATGTATTGTGATTTGAAGAGAATGTATTGGTGGCTTGGTATGAAACGAGAAATTTGTGAATTTGTTTCAAAGTGTTTGATTTGTCAGCAAGTGAAAGCAAAACACCAAGTGCCAATGGGTTTCCTACAACCTATTATGATTCCTGAATGAAAATGGGAACATGTTATGATAGATTTTGTATCCGGATTGCCTGTAACTCCGAGAAAGAAAGTTTTGATCTGGGTGATTATTAATAGATTGACAAAATCAGCACACTTTGTTTCGGTCAGAACAGACTTTTCACTTGAGAAGTTAGCAGAGTTGTATTTTTCTGAAATTGTGAGATTGCACGGAGTTCTAACATCCATTATTTCGAATAGAGATTCGAGATTAACGTCAAGGTTTTGCAGTAAACTACAAGAAACTCTAGGTACAAAGTTAAATTTCAGCACAGCATTTCATCCTCAGACTGACGGGCAACCAGAACGAGTGATCTAGATATTAGAAGACATGTTGAGATGTTGTATACTTGAGTTCAGAGATAGTTAGGAAAGATATTTACCTTTGGCTCAATTTGTTTATAATAATAGCTATCAGTCCAGTATCAAAATAGCACCGTTTGAAACCCTTTATGGTAGAAAATGCAAAACTCTATTATATTGGTCTGAATTGAGAGAATCCAAGCTAGCTGGAATTGACTTGATCCGAAAAACTGAAGAAAAAGTTCAAATTATTCGGGACAGCTTGAAAGCTGTGTCAGACCGTCAAAAATCATATGCAGATTTGAAAAGAAGAGATATAGAATTTGCAGTTGGTGATCGAGTGTTTTTAAAGGTTTCACCATGGAAGAAAGTATTACGGTTTGGCAGAAAAGGAAAACTGAGTCCAAGATTTATTGGACCATATAAGATTATAGAAAGAATTGACCCGATGGCTTATTGGTTAGCTTTGCCTCCAAAACTTAAAAAGATTCATAATGTGTTTCATGTGTCTATCTTAAGATGGTACAGGTCAGATCCTTCACATGTAATTCCTCACACTGAAATTGAGCTTCAACTGGATATGACTTATTCAGAAGAACCAGTGAAGATTTTGGCTCATGAAGTTAAAGAATTACAAAATAAACAAGTACCGTTAGTTAAAGTATTGTGGCATCGTCATGGTTTGGAGGAGGCAACCCGGGAAATAGAGGAGTCAATGAGATCACAACATCCGAATCTATTTCAAGGTAACAAATTTCGAAGATGAAATTTCCTAAAGGGGGGAGAGTTGTAACAACCTAATTTTCAGTGGTGTCAGAAACAGTGATTCAAGATCACTAAATCCTACGAGTAAGTTTGAAAATTTAAATAAATTAACATTTATGAGTCAAGTATGGCATTAGAAGTATTTTTAAATTAGTGAATTTTGTGATTTAAAATAATTTATTAGAAAAATTAGGTCGAAAATGAGGTATCGAGACCTAAAATTCATAAATCGAGCCATAAATATTTTTAGAAAATTTTAACGTTTTTATAGTTAATTAATTAAAAAAGATTAAATTGTAAAAGGTACAAAACTTGCTAAAGTGATTAAATAGCTTAAGTGTCTAATAAGGAGAGATTTAAAAGGCAATTAGACCCAAATTATATGGGCTGGGCGGGTTGGGTATGAAATAAGAAAGAAAGTAATGTGAACAAGGGGCAAAATTAGAAATAACATAAAATTTAATAGTTAAAAAGGATGTAATTGAAAAATCTAGACAATTCTTCTTATTTCTTCAGTAAAAAATGCCACAGATGGTCTTCTAAGCTATTTTTTCATATTTTTACATCATGTGAGTTCAATTCTTACTTTTTCTTTGTAATTTTTATGTTTTCGTGACTTTTACAATTAGGTCCAACTATTGAATTCATTTGTTTTTTGATTCCATGAGTGATTTTGAAAGTTACCATGAATTAGTGCTGGAAGTTTATGATGAATTATCATGGATTTTAAGTTTTAATTTCATTATATGATGATTTTATTAAGTGATTTCAATAGAAATTGATTTTTAGGACCTAATTATGAAAAAGTTAAGAATTAGGGTTTTGTGTTGAAATTATGAATACCAAAGGTTGTGTAATAGTTTAGAAAGATGGAATAAAGTTTTAATTAAGAAAAAGTAGTTCAATTGGTGGGTTAATTGAATAGGGACTAAATTGTAAAAATTGTAAAATTTAGGGTAAAAATGTAATTTTGAAAATTGAAGGGTATAAATTGTGAAGTGAAATGAGACTAAAATATGTGTGCTAATGAATGAATAATTTTATATTATATATTAAGAAATTGAAGATAAACGAGGAAAAGAAAAAGTAGCAGAATAGTTCATGAATTTCTACAATTTTTGCAAATTAGCCAGGTAAGTTCATATAGTTGAATTTTCATGTTCAATTGTTTTCATGTGCTTGTTATTGAATTATGATTATTTTAAAATGAAAATCGGATAGAAAGTTCAAATTGAGTAGAACGTAGGATTGAGTACAATCGTTCTGTGATCAGTGATGACTTGACGGATAAAACCATGGTTAGACCATGGAAAAGTGTGGAATGTAAGACCATAGCTGGGCTATGGCATTTCATTGAAAAGACCATAACTGAGTTATGGCATTGTGAACGTAAGACCATGATTGGACATGGTAGTTTATGTGTGTACGTGTAAGTGATATGTGCAAGACCATGGCAGGGTCATGGCAATATATGTGCAAGACCAAAGTGGATTGTGGCATCAAGTAAACGATGTACTCAAATCCATAAGACGTTCTCTAATTTGAAAAGTAACGGTAAGTGTTAATTGAATTAAAGTGATGGAATCTAACAATAGTTGATATTGAGCTCAATCAAGTGAATTCATCGTTTGAAATTGTGAATAGCAGGAAATTGTAGTGAACACTTGTTTAATAAATTGTTGTTGTATTTCAGTAAGATTTATGTTTTAAGCCTATGAACTTACTAAGCTTTTATAAGTTTACTCGTGTGTGTTTAACGTTCTGTGTAGATTAACAAGAGTTCGGAGGATCGGATCAACACATCGGGTCACACTATCCAGATTTTCTCTAGTAGATTTTACAAAGTACCTTATGGTTTATATGGCATGTATAGGATGGAATAAAATAATAATAATAAACTTGTAGTATGGTTATGAAAAGCTTATATACATATATGTTAGTTTTATGTGCATATTTTTAATAGTATCTATTAGTAGTCAATGAATGGAAATTATATATAGTAAGTTTATACAAATGAGTAGTGTAATGACATTTTAGGTTTAAAGATTCAATTTTTGACTTGAATTGGTTGCTTGGTTGAGATATATTGGTGCGTACAAATGTTATATGCAGGTAAAATTTGAAAAGGGTGAGAAAAGTGGCCTTGAAGTACCCTATTTTCATCCACACAGGTAGACACACGGGCGTGTACCTTGACCCCTACACCTTAAATTTGAGAAACAAAATGCTCAGGATTCAGCACACGGGCAGAGACACGAGCGTGTCACAGCCGTGTGTGCTATACGGCCTAGAACACGAGCGTGTGTCTTGGTCGTGTGAAAACTGCACCTTAATGTTTTACAAGTCAGAGAGTTACATGGGTTAGGGACACGGCCATGTGACCTCGATCACTTGGCCGTGTGAGCCATGCGGCCAACCTACATGGGTGTGTGGCCCCTGTATGTGAGAAAATTTTTAAAATTTTGCGAAAAATTCTATGAGTTCTTGATTTAGTCCCGACTCGATTTCAATGTATATCTTGGGCCTCGAGGGTCCATTTAAGGGACTATATGATGATTCTGGGTGAATGAATAGTAATTAACACGATTTATCAGTAAATGTTCAGTAAACTCCAGTAACGCTCCGTAACCCCATTTCGGGAACGAATATGGTTAGGAGTGTTACAGTTCTGCTTGTTGGCTTGGAAAGTAAACTATTTACTCATTTCCTTTTGGGTTGATTGTATCAGACTTATAGGGTTCTACTCATTTGACTTCAGAGGGTTGCTCGTATTATGTTTACTTTCTTGATGCTATAGTAGGTACACATGGATATACTTACTAAGAAATAAATCAAAAGTTGTTGAAAAGTTTATTCAGTTCTAAAAATTTATTGAAGTTTTGTTTAATTCCAAAATCAAAATGTTTAAAGTAATTAGGTGGTGAGTTCAGGTGTTTTTCACAAGTGCTTAGACAATTTGGTATTCAACACATGCTAACTTAACCTCACACTTCAGAACTGAATAGTATTGTTAAGAGAAAGCACAGGCACATTGTTGAAATTGGTTTCATATTACTTGCTCAAGCTTTTCTCCCCATGCACTTGTGGACATATACCTTGTTTTAGTGTTGTGTATTTGATCAACAAGCTTCCCACACCTATCTTGCAAGGAAAGTCTCCCCATAAGCTATTAAATTGATAAACCGTAATATAAACATATTTTAATCCCACATCTAGCATAGTTTTGGATGATTTAAGCCTTGAATTGTGGAATTTGGTGCTTTTAATCCTTTGTTTTCATGTTTTATACTTAGGAGAGCACCGGAGGATGAAAAGAACGAGAAACGGGCCTAAAACGGAGTAAATGGGCCAAAGCACGAAATCGACACGGCCTGGGCCCAAGACCACACGGTCGTGCCTCATTAACAGACCCGAACACGGCCTGGCCACGATTCACATGGGTGTGTGCCATGGGCGTGTCCCTGACGTGACAAAGAAGAGTTTCACTCGAATTAGGGTACTTAGAGGCAAAGAAAGCCATTCCAAAAGCCTATATAAACACCCTAGAGGCCAACTTTCAAGGGGAGTCCAGTTAGGCGTCCAGCTAGGCCAAGGAGCCGAGCCAGAGAGGCTAGAATTATGGGATTCTCTCGAAGAAAGCCAGTTGATTCATCTCAAGAAGCCTGAGTTGTACTCAAGACAGAGGATCTTCTCTTCAATTCCTTCAGAGGGTTTTAGGGTTTTTCTTATGTTTTGTTTTATATTTTCTTCTGAGATGTATTCTTTTATCATTATGAACTAAACCTCTCAAATACCTGAGGGGGATGAAACCTAAGACGGATTTTGTTATTATTTTCTGAACTATATGATAAATACTTGATTTGTTCTTAACTATGTGTTCTTAATTCTTGTTTTGATATTCCAGGATATTGATTCAAGTATTGATGTGCTTAGGCAGTGGAGCAAAAGTCTCTGTTTAAGAGTAGATATAACATAGTTAAGCGGAGTTGATCGCAACCCTAGAAATAAGATGACGAAAATCTGCCGGATTAGGGTCAAATCTAATATGGGAGTCCATATATCGAGTTAATGAAATTCTAGGGGTTTTAATTAGAAAGAGATTCCAATTAATCAATCTAGGGTTAGACGTTAGTAGCCTCGAAAAAGGTTTTAATATAAATTAGGAAATCCTATGGATCAAGTCAAGTGAATAAATCGTCTGGTTCAGAGTTAGATAACAAGTGAAGTCTAGGTGGATTCTTCCTTAGGTATTGTCTTAATCAATTGGTTTCTTCCACAAGTATTTCCCCAATTCCTTCTCTTTGTCTTTGCATCTTTAGCTTAGTAGTTAGTTAGTTTTAGATTAGATAACAAATTCTTTTAATTCTTAGGCTAAATAATAAAAAGAAAGTTAGTATTAGTACTTTTGGTTCCTTTGGGTTCGACAATCCGGTCTTGCCACAGCTATACTACTGTTCGATAGGTGCACTTGCCTCAATCGTTGTTGTAGTTAGTTTCTAGGCTCGATCATCCTTTTTATAAATTTTGAAGACTCTGACACACGATCATATATCAAACCAAACTAGACTACTTGCATCTTAGGGTTTTTTTATGTTGCTATCCCTATCTAAGGCCCTACAATATGTACAAATCGCAGTTTCGATCCAAGGCCTACACTTTTTTTGGCCATAATGCCCTTCATAAAGGTTACAAATGCCTTGATGAGTCAGACATGATCTTTATTTCAAGACATGTTATTTTTTATGAGAATTGTTTTCCATTTGCTTCAAACCAAAGGTTTTTTCAGCTGAACTATCTATTCAAGAGCCCCTAACTATTAAAGAAGCCTTCATCAATCCTGAAGGACCAAGGCTTCTCAACAAGAGTATGATGCCCTACTAAATAACAACACATGGAAATCAGTTCCTTTTCCTCCCAACAGAAGAGCAGTAGACTACAAGTAGATTTGTAAGCTCAAAAAGAGTGCTAATGGGACTATAGCTAGATACAAAGGAAGATTGGTACTAAAAGGGTATCTTCAAGAGGTTGGGATTGATTTTTAGGAAACTTTCAGTCCTATAGACAAACCAACTACCATAAGAGTCATTCTCACTCTGGGAGTAACCTATAGTTGGAAGCTAAGGCAGGTTAATATCAACAATGCCTTTTTCAATAGTGATCTTAATGAAGAGATTTATATGAGCCAACCATCTAGTTTTGAGACACATGTTGGTGATCAACCACTCGTTTGTAAGCTCAAGAAGGCCTTTTATGGCCTTAACCAGGCACCACGAGCTTGGTTGCACAAGCATAGAGAGTATTTGGTTGCCATTGGTTGTGTCTTATCCAAAGCTAATACTTCTTTGTTCATCAAAATTTCTAGCAGTTTGGTGCTTTATGTTTTAGTCTATGTTGATGACATCATTGTCATAAGGAATCAATCAACTTATGTGGATGCTTTTTTCAAGTCATTGGATTTAAAATTTTAACTAATGGACTTAGGGTAGCTGCATTATTTCCTAGGATTGAAGTGTTTTACACTTCTAATGGGTTGTTTCTAAGCCAAAGGAAATACATCCTGGATTTGTTGAAGAGATGTAAAATGGATCACTCAAATGCCTCTCCTACTCTCATGGTCACTTATTGCACCTTGTCAGGTCATTATGGTAACCTAGTTAAGAATGATTCTGAGTACAGGAGCATTGTTGGTGCTTTGCAATATATTATAATTACTCGACCAGAAATTGCTTTTGTTGTCAAAAAAGTGTGTCAGTTTATGCACAAGCTACTTGAACAGCATTTTAAGGTAGTTAAAAGGATCCTAAGGTATCTACAAGGAACTCTCGATTATGGTGTCACCTTCAAGGTTACCTTTCGGTTGTCTCTAATGGGTTAGTCTGATGCCAATTGGGAACTGATCTGGATGACAGGAGGTCCACAATTGGTCTTTTTTTGTCTTTCTAGGAGGTAATCAGATGTTATAGGGTTTAAAGAAGCAACAAGTAGTCTCCCATTCCACTACAGAGCTGGGTATAGGGCCTAGCTCATGCTACAACTGAAATTATCTGGCTCGAGTCCTTGTTGGGTGAATTACAAGTTAGTGTTGGTGGTCAAGATGCTATTTGGTGTGATCATTCAGAAGCAACAGCAATATCAACCAATCATATCTTGCATTTTGAATTCAAATATCCTGAATTAGACATATTTTTTGTTCAATAGAAAACGGTAGGAACCAAATTGATGGTTGGTCATGTTTCAGCACAGGACCAGGTTGCAGATGTTTTTACCAAGCCTTTGCCATCAGTGTTTTTCAATAATTTTAGGTTTAGTCTTGGTGTTGTTAGCAAATATGAGCAACAACAACAGGAGGTTCAAGATCAAAGCTGCCAAGAAAACCAGGAGATAGGTGAATATCAAGGTATGGAGATGTGAACACTTAGTTTCAACAAAGGTTCCAACTGACGGGAGTATGGTGCCGCACTTTCAAGTTTAGTAGTTTCTGGTAGTAGTTAGTTAGTTAGCAGTTAAAGTTAGTTAAGTCAGTTAACTCATCGTAATCCGTTAATTCTTCAATTAGTGTGTTAGTCAAGAATTCGTTAGAATGATTGTTAGTTCGATTCTTGGTTGATTCATTTAACTCCTCTCTTAGGATTATTAGAGCAAATGAAATAAGTACAACTATTCTTTCTTTTGGTGTTCATTGCATACTCAAACACTAAGAAGAACAATTAGATTACCCTATAGTTTAAAAGACAGTTAAAAAAAATAGTTTTAAGATACTGGTTTTTAATTTGAAAAGTAATAATTTTCTTAAGAAATTTAATAAGCTTTTTTTTTTCTTTAAATATTATCTGTTACTATCATATACCCTCAAGGCTTAAATGTATTATAAAAAAAATTAAAAGAAATATAAATAACCCTTTTCATAATACGATGTATGAATACAACATATATTATAAATTTCATTACGTTTACCTAATCCTCATTGGAGTTGAAGATATAAAGTTTAAAATGGAGTTTGTACAAGTTGACAGAAATTTTAATAATTAAATACGAAGCCAGCATAGCTCACAAATACAATTTGCTTACGTTATTCGCCCTTTAAAAAAAACACCATTTGAGGGCAAACTATTTTGATTTCTCCATCAATTAGAGATCAAAGAAACAAAACTAAAAAAAAAAAATGAAGGGGCGTTGGATTTCCACAACTTAAATAAGAATAATACATCACATAAAAGTAAGTAAAAAAAAAAAAAAAAAAAAAAAAAAAAAAAAAGGATGTGATTGAAGTTTTCAAATAGGGGTCCTGCCATAGTGCAAAACCATGAGATGATCAGCGGTTGAGGTATGTGGAAGCAGAGTGACTGCGTCTCTTGAACTCCATATTTGATCTCTTACCTGCTGCAACGTCAACGAAGGTTGAAGCTGTTGCCCTCTACATCTTATCTCTATCTGCTTTTATCATCGTACATTACGTTCTTTGTTAGTCATTCTATATATAAATGTGGTAACAAAACCATGAAAGCTATTGTCAATACATATATAGGCATGAAAACGAAAGAAAGGGTTTCATATTCAATGGTCTTATTTTCCATACTTTTTGTACAAATGTTTCAGCCTATTTTGTTTCAAACCCTTAGGAGAGCTACTCTCTGAAGTAAATTAAACTTGGTTATCTGTTGACAAAGAGACCGGAAATCTTTCACTTGAAAGTAACGAAAAGATGTGAACATGCAATTGTTCTTTTTCTTGGATGCTAAAATTTTGAAGACTTTTTTTTTTTTTTAAATTTCTGTACTATAAATGAAACATTAATTCAGATGGAAAAATATAAACAAAATAAATTTATAAAAAATAAAGAACCACTCCACCATTTCTTTTCATTCTTCTATGCAGTGTTTTCTTCTTCTTTTTACGCTCTTTAAAACAAAAGGAGTTACGTTAAAAAAATATATTTTAAGCACTCTCTTCAAAAAATTATCACTAAATTTAAAAATAAATATTTTATTTATATTCATAATAAAAATTGCGAATTATTTGGAGAGGAGCGCCAACATATAAACTTTTTCTAAAAAGCTACCTTTAAAAAATACATAAAAACTACCCCAAAAAATACCTTTCTTTTTTAAAAAAATTAATTTAAAAAAATATATAAGTTTTGGGTTATGAGTACCACATATTGTGATTGAGATAATGGGTTCAAAAGAAACTAGTTTAATACATATTTGTTTGTTTGCATTAGTGTTTTACATGTAGTGGTGAAGTCATGCTTTGTCACTGCCTTACCCCCTATCCATCTTATGCATCTTCAAACTTCTACTTTACCCATAAAATTCCTCCATCTACCAGAATTTGAAAATTACTACTAACTATAACTTAGGTCAGGCATGGAATTCCACCCTCTAAATCCTGCCCGTTTATTCCACCATCTTAAACTGCCCGAAATAATCATTACCCTTCCCACCTTCACTTCACTCCTAACCCAAACTCATTTACCCCGTAGCTTCTTTATTAAAATATTCACTATTTTTTTTATTAAAATATCAACTAAAAATATTTACACTTATTTAATTAAAATCAGTCCATATTTTTTAAATAATCTATTTCTAATGAAAAATAAAAATATCCATTTTATAACCTAAAACAATATTAATATATTTTACATTATTTCTTAAAATTAATCAAAAGAAAGAAAAAGAAAAAAAAGTGTCTACCCATTCTAGTACCTACGTGTGTCACATTTAACATCTCTACGTTCCTTTCTTTCTCCCTAATTCAAAACCCTAATGTCTTGAATAAAAAGTCAATATTTCATTCTAATTGCGTGTAGATATATTTTTTTGTTAATTCTGAAATTTTATAAACTAGAATTAGTAAGTTGTTATTGAATTAAAATAAGGATACTCCTAAGATTATTTAATAATTCATGCTGCATGCATTGGGTTCACCAACAATAAATAAAACAAGTCATTTTCATGGGGAGGCTCTTATTTGTCTTTCCATGCTTTTATGTTGGGGGAGGTTCTTTCTCAACAACTAGGAATGATTGTGTTGTGGAATTATCCCTCATGCATTGCTTTCTCCCGACGTAAAATATGTGGGGATTTTTTTTTTAAAAAGAAAAAGAAATTGTGTGGTTGGTTGTGGAGTGATGATGGGGTGTTTAAAATTCCGTCCAAGTGGTGCACTTAAAGATTTTTTTTTTTTTTAAATTTATGATGGTCCCTTTTTAAGCACACTCCATGAGAGAGAAGGAGGGCCTACCATGAGCTGTTTATGAAAGCTGAGACCAAAGAGGCGAAAGCGTGACGAAGGAGGCGAAAACGCATGCAGATGGGAGAATGACAGGGTCCACGTGTGATTTCCATGCCCCTACCTTATAATTTTACTACACGTTTTACTTTTTATCTTTTTTATTCTCTCCGAGGGATATGTGTTCATGAGCGATAGAAAATAAACCCAAACATGAAGGTGTTCTCATACAAATTTTTTATTGAATTGATGTAATTGTATAATTAAACATCAAAGAAATACATATCAGTAGAATTATGAGTAATTTAATATTAAAAAAACCCTAAAAACCATTCTTTTTATTTTTTTCTCATTTAGTATTTTTATTAAAGTTTTTTTAAAATTTTTATTGGAAATCTTTATTCTTTTTCAAGAAAAAATCATTAGTTTATAAGACTAATACTTGTTAAAGTCAATGCATTGCGCTTAAAAATTACAAAAAATAAAGAAGATCAAAGAAACCTTTCCCACCTTGGTTAAACAAACTTTTTTCCCACCAGTCCAAGAGGCTATATATATCCTTTAGAGGTATCCCTTGCATTGAGGTGTGAAAAAGGAAGAAATGGGGCCATGTTTGTGTAGATTATGGGGTGTAAAAGGGTAATTAATCTTGTGCCTAGGTACTAGTACTATGCACAAAAATCATTAATTGAAGAGCTATGATAGTGTTTTAAGGAGGAATATAGAGAGAGAAAAGAAGCCTACATCTACGCTCTAAATCACTTATAACACTAATCATTGGATATTTGGTTGCATGCCATGTGAACACAGGAAAATTTTATTATCCCTAAAACAAACCCTTAGTTAAGGCAACAATATTTTTATGACAAAACACCTGGCGGTTACCAAGGATTTTCCATATCAATGGCATCTGTTGACCTCAACAACTACAACAAAAGTTGTTATTATAATTAAAAACAAGAGGATGTATGAACATGACACACATACATAAAACATATATATTATATGAACATTTTGAGATTAGGTGTATATTATTCAGGCCAAGACTACAATCTAGCAATAGCTGTAACACTTTCGATTATGATTTATATTATATAAAAACGAGATATTGATTACTTCATAGCGTGAAGTGAAAGGAAAGAAATATATGCATTCGTGGCATAAGGGTTGACCTATAAATGCCTCAATCAATATTTTATAATTGAAACTAGTACAGCAAAACAGAATGTCGAGGATGTCCTTTTATACATATCTAGCAAGCTAACATGGTTTAGATATTTTTACGTGGGAGGCAGACAGACAAATTAATGATACTTGGAGTGCCGCAAAGGACAACAGAACGAAGGCCAATTTAATGTAACTACACCAACTTTTAATCTAATAACTTGAAATAAAAGGTTGTCTTAGCCTGACGTACCCGAAAGGGAAAAAGAAAACAAAATGTTTCTTAAGCTAAGGCAAACAAAAGCTTCATTTTGGCTTTTATGTATGACTTGGGCACATATCTACCTGCCTTGGTGCATTACTACCATATGAACATGTGGTACTAATGTTCCAAAATTAATTATATTGTTTTTTATACCCTAGAAAAGAAACAAACTTTAAACCTTAAATTTTAAATGCTTATTTGGACCCCCCCCAAAAAAAAGTGAATGAAATTTTGGAGACTAAAGATTTGTATCTCTTAGGTTGTACAAATTATAAAGCTAGAGTAGCATGGAAGAAACTCTCCTTTAATGTAATTATTGGAGAAGAAATAATTGCATTAAATTGATTATAAAAGGGATGGGATGAAAAAATAGAGTGAATAGAGTTAAGAAATTGAGATACACAATTATTGAGTTATGTGGTGCACCTCGCCCTCGTGCACAAATTATTGAGGTATAGACCTCATTTTTCCCTGATTATGACATAAAATAACTTGAATTTTCATCATACCGGGTATGTTCAGCATTGCTTATACGCTCCCACCTCAAGAAATGGAAAGAAAAAGTAATCAATTTTCTTCTTCTTTTTCTTAGATTATAATTTGTGTTGAGATTTCAAAACATGATGAGTAGGGTGTTTCACGGGGGAGTTTACTTTCAATTATTTTGTTTTGGTATTAAATTAACATGCATGTGTTTTGTGAATCAGACAATAATAAACAACTATGTCCATATCCCTTACATATTTGTTACCTAATTATATTTGGGTATTTTAGCTGTTGAGTGTTTATTTATTTCAATATAGAAATTTCACTTGTCTAAAAGACTAAGGCCAAGGTATCAGGGGAATTAAAGTATTTATTTTAATTATTTAGATTTTATTGATCATGATTTGTAAAAATCAATGGCTTTTTAGTAAAAAATTAGTAATAGTTGGTTTTAAAAAAAAAAATTATTTTTAAAGAATTGTACATATCTATTTATCTTTATTTTCTCACCTTCTTTTTCAAAAAAATTTCATCATGATTATAATGAATAAAGTTTAATCTTCGTATTGCATATTATATTGGCTATTTTTTTATATATTATGAATTATAAAATTGCATATGTATGAACAAAGAAAAATACAAACTTTTATGTATAAACACATTTTAATATATAAAATTAATCCATGCATTGTTTAAAAAAAAAAAAATTAACATGCAAGTGTTTTGTGCAAATTAATTAAAGAATAAAAAACAAATCTGTCTATACTAATAAATATCCCATACTTATTTGATACCTAATTAAATATGTTTATGTGTTATGGGAATAGGAGTATGCATAGTGACCCTAGCTAATCAATAAACTCAACTCATTCAGATATCTAAAATAAAATATTTCCTATTCTTCTCTATATTTGAAATGCGTTTCTCTCTTTTTGTGGAATAAGTGAGCAATTTTCTTTCATATATATTGAAATTAATTTATTAAGTACAAATAATTTTACACCTATATATAAACACACTCTTTGAAAAACATGCTACTTTAGAAATTTTAATAATGTCTTTTAAAAGTGCTTGTTGCACTTATTTCACTAATCCGTTAACTATCCTTAATAGTAAATCTTAAATTAATGAAATATAGGTTAGATCATTGATAATTTTCATATAAATTTATGGCATATGAAATAGTGAACCCCATTATAGAAAGAGTAGAGTTATTTTTGGGTTGAGAAAAGGAGGTGGGTTAGTAGTTTCCAATATTGTTTTATATGTCCAAGCTTGTACTGTCACTAACAACACCCATAACTAGAACAAGAAGCTCATAACCATTTTACAAGACTGGTTACCTTGATATGAAAATCCTTTTGGCAATCTTTACAACCATAGACTACATGTTAATGCCCTAATGATGTTAGATAAGTAAAAGGCTATCCTAAAACTACACTTCCCACCTAAATGCACGATGATATCATACAAGAAAAAAAGAAGAGAGAATAGAAAAAACATGCATTTAGTTCTGCTGTTTCTGTCATGTCTTTAGCACCAACCAAGTCCCCTATGTAGTAATAAATTTGGAGGTTAAGAAGGAGGGTTGATTTTTTCTTTTTGGATCTTTTGAGTTTTATGCCGTCTGTGTTTTGGTAATCTAAAGCATGGGGTAGCATTTAATTCAAACAAAGGAATTTGCATTTATGTTTTATATATATATAAATAAATACCTCTGATTCGCTATCCAGTCTCAGCTTGTTAACCAGATACTTCATTAATAATCCAACTGTCATCTTTCCGTCCCTGCTAGATTCCAACCAAAATCAGTACACTTGTTATATATAAGGAGTTATTGTGAAAGCCTGGAGAAAACTACAAGTACGTAGTAAGTGATTAATTGGAATATAACAAAGGGATAAGCTTTGTTACTTGATTCTTAGGTAGCCCTTCGGAATCTGAGGCAGAAACGGTTCCTTTGCTCTGACCATATTTTTAGAGCATAAAAAAAAATGGTGAATTTCATCAGATATTTGAAATCTTTCATTTTTCAACTACCCCAAAGTGATATGATTAAGAAGAGGAGAATTTTCAAACAAAAACTGAGGCAAATATTCTCTTGCTCTCTCTCGTTTTTTTTTTTTTTTTTTGGTATGCTGTTTTGTGCAACTTACTGATTTTGCGATGCTTGAAGCACAAACCAAATGCCAGAATGGGGTCTTCTAGGAGGATCAATGATTCTAACATCCGAGCTCGGCCCTGCAACATCCATTTCGGACTGCACCTGAAATGGTCTGGCAAAATAGGACCCCAATGGCACCAAAGAAGAAGACGAGGAGGAGGAGGAGGCGGAAGGAGCTGCTGCTATATTTTGTGCTATCGGCCTAAATGAGGAGCTAAGCTCCCCATGATGAGGGAACGTGGAGCTGCTCCCTTGTTGGTGTTGAAAGAATAAAGATGAGCTAAAACTATGCATGAGCGGTGGAGGTGGCGGAGGCGGAGCTCGAAAGTCAGGCATATGAAAGATAGGGGCTAATAATGGCCTTGCTGGTTGCGACATACCACCAGGTAATAGATCAAGCTCAATCATCCCTCCTCTTCTAGCCGTTGGATCGCTTTGGTAATGCTTGTTGTCATCATATCGTGTTGGCTGACCCCCTAAACCGAGTCGGAGCCAACCTTCATCTCTCTCTAACTCTAGTTCTTGATTGTTATCCTTAGAGTTGGAGCCCGCTTCATTAAGACTATTAGTTGTTGATTCATCTTCAGCCATGCGATTAGCAGCTAGATCAGATCCTACATAAGCTTCAGCGTGAAAATCATACCCGTAAACACGGCTCATAAGCCCAAAACTCTCTGTGTAACAGCTACCACAATAACCATAAAAGCCGCCGCCGCCACCGTGAGGAAGATGATGCTGTTTAGGAAGGTTTTCAGCAGGAACCATGGTCATATCCGGTAACCCAAAAACACCAACACCCAATTTCTACTATAACAAAGAGAAGGAAGAAGGTGCTGTTGCTGCTGTTTATAACCAATTCCAAGCTTGGTCTTGATATCAACATAAGCCATGGATGAAAAAGGTGTTTTCAATACCCTGGTGTATAAATTGGATTGCCATAGGCATGTTTTGAAGAAGAGAAATTAAGAAAGATAGAGACACCCATTAACCAGAGAGGAAGTGATGTGGTTATTGAGTTTTTAATGTAGGAGAATAAAGGGTGTAAATCTGACTTTCCATTAATTCTCTTTGTTTGGAAGCTTGTGGAAATGAAATAGTTAGAGAGATGGTGGTCAGTCAGTCAGTTAGATTAATCAACAATAATATCCATTTGAATGTCTTAGGGAGGAATCGTTTTTTGACTTTATTAAGAAGAAATATATGCTCCACCTATTTTGTAAAAAATATCAAAAGGGTCCCCCAAGCAAACACCTTTAAACTTTAGGGCATGTTCCAAGGAGAAAAATGAATGTAAAAGGCTCCTTCTTTTTAGAATATCACAAAAAGGACCCTTTTAGCCTTAATGAAAGGTCATCCCTACTGCAATTGGAATGTTAAAAATCAGAAGCGAAAACCTCATTTCATTCTCATATAAACTATTTAATTTTGGTCACACTTTGCAACAGCCATAGGATATAAAAATAAAAAAAATTAAATTTCCCCTGAAAGAGAAAAATATAATGTTACTTGGTTAAATAAACATTCATAAAAGTAATAATATTTATTTTTGAGAGTCTTGAAAGTTTTAATTTGTTTCATGTGATGGATGTTTTTGGCTTAAGAATGACCATCTTTCTTTACTTCCAAAAAGGCCAAATTTAAAAACATGCGTTGTTGCCTGCTCATGGCCTGGAAATAAGACAAGTGAGTGGCATGGCATAACCACATTACCTGTCAATTAATTATAATAATTTGTATAAACATTTATAAATTATGTTATTAAGAGGTATATACTGATGCTCTTGCCAAAATTTTTTATATTATACTCTGCCCCAAACAGTATATAAATTTTATATTTTGAGTCTCTTTTTCATGACATAATGATAAATTTAGCCCTTAATTTGATGCTTATTTTTTTACTAAATTTTGCATTAACTTTTAAACAAGAGCTAAATTATCATTTTTATTTGAAATGATGACAAAGACATTAATTTTTTAACGATGTTGACGTGACAATCAGAGTAATAGTCTACATGTGCTTTATGCTAACATGACCATATTTGTCTTATATGCTACATTAACAAATAATTTAAAATTTGTAAAAATTTTGAAAACAATAAAAACAAATTGGGACTTCATTTGAGCTGTCAATATGTCAGTATTTCAAATAAAAATAATAATTCAACTTATTTTGAAAAGTTAATTTCAAATTTATTTATTTTTAAAAGATTGAAAATTAAATTTAACTTAAAAAAATAAAATTAATAGAATGGGTAAATATTGAAGTAAATATGATTTTTTCAATACTGGAAAGTTTTGTTTTTTCTAGTAATGAGCTGTTTAATTGGCAGGTCATTGGCCGCTGATGCATGTGCCTCCCCCTTTAGCTACACGGGAGTGGGTGACCCCCTCTTATTCCTTGTATATATATTTCTTAATTTGTGTTTGAACTCCCAAAATGTGATTTAAAATTTGATTCAAAACAATGGCTGCTGTTAGCTACCTGAAAAGCTGCTACTCTCTCTTTCCAGCCCATCAAAGATGCCCTTATTTATCCTTTTTTTTTTTTTTTTTAATTTCAAAGAGGACTCAATCAACAAATTCCTTTTAACTGAATCAGACACGAGACAATTGTACCCCCCTTTATAAAGTGTCTCCTGATTAATTACGATGCAACTTTTGTTCTGCAATTAATGTCCTTCTGACTTTCTACTCAAATGCATTTGTAGGAAGCCTTTTTAGTTAAAGACTTGGGGTGGTTTAACATTTTCTGTCAGTTTTTTTAATTTGAGGTGTATTTGTACTTTTACTTTCTGTGGTTAGCAGATAAAGAAATGGAGTATACTTAGAGACAGGGGGGGCAGTAAAAGATGTGAAGCGTGGCCAACGGGAATGACTTAAGCATGGAATAAAAAAGCATTGATTGATGGGATTGGGGGACGATATCTTTCTCCCAAAAATTCACCATCAAGATTCTAAAAAGTTGAGTGGATACCCCCTAATCCAACCCCATTTCGTCTCTCGATTGAAGAGCTCATTTAGGATAATATCATTCCTAACTTATACTCTTTCTATTAATTTCTCATCCACATGTTGCGTTTTTGTTATATAATTATTTCTATTTTCAACCCTTCACTCCTGCATGGTTGGGCAAATCCCAATAGCACCCGAGGTAGTGGAAAATAAGATAATGAGTGAATTTCATTTATACACAATTAATGACAAAAAATACCAATCTCACATGGTTGACGAAAAACCAGAGGATAGATGATCATTCATAATGGTACTACTCGATTTACAACATGAGGATCATTTGATGAAGTTGTGCTGATTCAAATACATTGGTGAAATCATGCAAATTACGTACAAAGTCCAATTAGATTGGTGAGGGTTTTAATGGTGAGGGTTTTTTTTTCTGTTGCCCTAATGAAAAATAGTGACAGTACGTGTCGTATACCATGCTGCTATCTTTGCGTATATTCGTACCAAGGTTTTGATAGCGGGGCAGTACAAACAGAAAAGCATGAGATGGGAAGAAAACAAGAAGAAAGAGCTGAATATTCCATGATTATGAATTGGGGCCTCAAAGGTTGAAGTAGAATGAAAAGCCCAACAATAAGGAAGTGAAGCAGTGGACATCTAAGCTTTTTATTTAGCTTGCAGAAGAGGAGCAAGTATTGGTGTATACGTAACAATCGTGCATGGGATCCTGGCTCAAATCAAGACTTTGAAAAAAGAAAGAAAGATTGTAGCATAGAATATATCCATCGGCCTTAAGCGGGGCCGAATTATTATTAGCTTTAGCAATGTGCAGTACTAGCATTAAAGAACGTGCGTGGAGTGATATTCCTAACTCTAATATCTCAGACGCACACTAAGTGGGTTTTTTTTTTTTTTTATTCGTGTGTGTGTGGGTGTGTCTGGAGATAATTAAAGGAATTAAAAGAGTTAAAAACATGGCATCATCAATGCCATCATCATGGCTCAACCAATATTAAGTATATAAATCAAAGTGGGATTGTAAGTGAGGGAAGCAAAAGGGCAAAATAACCAACGAGTCAAAAGGGGGGTTTGCATGTGCATGTGGGATAATGAGTGGCGATGTCAGCTAATGCATGTGAATAACAAATGAGGTTTGATTTGTTGAAACCGAGACAAGCAGAAAAGACAGAGAATGCATGGGCGTCTTGGTGGGTGGGGGACGCTTTGAATGCAACTCAAACTTTGAATTTTCCCTTTCTTCCTTCTTATATTTATATATACTGAATTCTCTTCAGTCTATGTAAATTGTAGTGAACAGCAGACCTCGAACTTGGAATTTAAAACTAGGGTTACATTTTTTTAAACAGTATTTCATTAGTTGTATTAATTTTGAGTTTTTTTTTTTGGTTACTTTATTTTGAGAAAAAAATGATTTTTGAACATGAATTGATAAATTTTAAATTTTTTTCATAAATATTGTTTTAAAAAAAATAATTTTTAGAGTAAATAAAAGAAATCAATTATTACACTTTAAAAGTATTTTTATATAGTATTTTCTAGTAACTTTTACAATTTCAAATATAAAATATTTTTTATAACATAAAAAATATTATAAATTAAATAAAAATAAACTCAGCGTTGGGTTTGTAACCATATATAATTCGGATTGATTTACGATTTCTTGAATCTTGTTTTCAGCCTTAGAAAGGTTGCTTACAATAGAATTAGGAGTTAAACTATGATATTTTGTATCAACATACAAAAATATTACTACTGATTATGTGGCGGATATAATTGCTATTAGGCATCCAGGGGTCTGTTCTGCTATACTATGTTGTTGACCTCCAAAATTATACAGTTTGTTGTGAATTTTTCCTGATAATCATCACACGCATATCCTTGGATATGGAAAGTACTACATCTTTCTGCCTGTAACTAAAGTGCAACAATTAAGGTGGGGAAAATGCTTAATAAGGCCTTAATTATCTTTCATCACCAATTACTACTGCTCAAATTGATAATCATGTGCCCTTGAATGCTCTTTCATATTCATCAAATCAAGACATCCGCAATATGAGATTAGTACAAAATGTAAGATTTGGATACATAATAAATTAACGGTGTCAGTTCAATTTGAATCGTTAGATTATAATCAATTAGAAGCAATTGAACTATTAGTTTTGGTCTTGATTTTCGGTCTGTTACCACTTACTCTATTTTCGTTTATATATCTTCAACCTGATCCACTTCTAACAATACCATAAAATTGCAATATATCTATGTAGAGCAGGGTTTAGATAAAAACTGTGAAATGGATCCTATTACAAAAAGATAGATTTCATCTTCCTAGAAGTGGTGGGAACTTAATTAGCTTCTAAATTTAGCAAACCCAAAACAAAAATTTCACAAGATTATGGTAACCATCTAAGTGCTGAATCTTTTTCCTCCTTTTTAAAAGGGAAGTGAGCAGCCACGTATGCAAGATATGACGACTTCCTTGCCAAACTCCCCACCCCACCCCACCAAAAACCATATCAATGGGCCACGCTGCTTCATCGGTCAAGTTTCACTTGCAGTCAAGAAGATATGGAACCTCTTTTGGAAATTTAAATCTATATTTTTGGTCCCCCTGCTATTTAATTACTTCATTGATTTGGAATTCGTTTTACGTGGTAGCATTGAGCAACCATGGGTTCTGATTTTGTTATTATTTCAACTTTTGGTGTATGTTGAATTCCATGTTTAAGTTGTTTAACGAGTTTTTGGATTTGGTCTGTAGTTGATCATACATTTTTTTTTCTTTTTGAAATAAAGTTTTTTTATTAATTTAACCATACACCCATTACTCTCAAAACAAAAAACCAGAGAGGCTAGCGCCAATTAATTTTGGTTAATTCAGTTGCTTTTATTCGGTTTTATAATTTATGTTGGTTAGAGCTTTGTAAAATTGATAACCAAAAAAATGGAGTCTCTTAATGGTATTTATTTTTTTTTTAATATTATTGAGGGGATGCCAACTTTCTTAACAAAAGTATTTAAAGAGTTGTTCATTCGAAGTTAATAGAATCTTCAACAGTTCGGTATTGTTTATAGTCGAGATTTTGTCTCCCGACACCGTGGAGAGCCCAAGTGCTTGAGATGATGAGTTTAATAGAATAAGCATCCTATATGTTGTAAGCCATGAACTCAATTCCTGCCAAGGATAAATACTCACATTTTCTTGAAAGGTGGTTGTGTGCCACACACGATCGATCTTAAAGAGGTGCTTCCACTTTGTTGAGCCTCCAATCTTTTCAAGCAACGTCAAGCACTCGGACTCTCGTCAGCCGGAAAACAAGATCCTGACAAGAGACAATACCAAACATGTTGAGGAGTATGTCAACTAATGACACTTTGAAGACTTGTTCAAAAGAAGTTAGAAATCCCTTAATATCAAAGCACCCTTTTTGCACCATGCAAAGTCCATCCTTCCCTAGTACGAGAGGACCGGGAAGGACGCACCTCTGGTGTACCGGTTATCGTGCCCACGGTAAACGCTGGGTAGTCAAGTGCGGAGCGGATAACTGCTGAAAGCATCTAAGTAGTAAGCCCACCCCAAGATGAGTGCTCTTCTATTCCGACTTCTCCAGAGCCTCCGAGTACACAAACCGAGACAAAGAGGGGTTCTCTATCCTCCTGGGGATCGAGTGACGAAGTTTTGAGAATTCAAGAGAAGGTTACGGCGAGACGAGCCGTTTATCATTACGATAGGTGTCAAGTGGAAGTGCAAAGATGTATGTAGTGAGGCATCCTAACAAACCCAGTGACTTGAACCTTGTTCCTACATGACCCGACCAATTCGATCAGGCACTCGCCATCTATTTTCATTGTTCAACTCTTTGACAACACTAAAAGGCACTTCCACTCTGTTAAACTTATTACCTTTTTTAGATTCAGCCATTTGAGCTCCTTCATAGACAAGAGACAAAAGCCACATAGTGCACATAGAGCCCTTTACGTATGACTCTTAAGTTGTTATCCAATCTTGTGTTGATATACAGAAAAAAATAAATTAAATTTGCTAGAGATCAAATATGGAAGACTCTTGTACCAACCCATTTCTGTTCAAGAACAAGTCAATAACATCTTTTAGTACGGTTTGTTGAAAGAAAACTTGATGTATATATATGAAGATAAAAGCCCAGAGGTTTAAGAATCCCTAAATTGCAGGAGAAATCATAATTTTTTAGGGTTTAAAATTAAATTATATATTTTTATGAGAGTTAAAATGTAATTTTATTTTTATATGCTTATATTTTTATGGTTTTCAAAATGACTAAATAGATATTCTAGTATTTTGAGGAGTAAAACTATAATTTTTTACTATATATTAACTTAAGATTTTATAAATTTTGAAAGAAGTAATACAATAATTGTTATTTTAGAGAGGACATCCATGTCTTTGGTTAAAATCGAATTAACCGACCGAACCAATCTAATTCGGTTGATGGGTCGGTTAAAGATTTTTTGGAATTTCAATTAACGGTTAATTCAATTTGAAATCGAGTAATTAATCGAATTAAGTGAACTTAATAAATAATATTATATATTATATGTGATAAACCGTAAAAGTAACATATTTTAATCCCATATTTAGCACGCTTTTGGATGATTTAAGCCTTTAATTATGTAATTTGGTGCTCTTAATCCTTTGTTTTCATGTTTTATACCCAAGAGAGCACAGGATGATGAAAAAAAATGAAAAACGGGCCCAAAACGGAGTAAATGGGCCATATCACGAAATCCACACGGCCCAAGACCACACAGCCGTGCCTAATTCAACAGGTTCGAACATGGCCTGGCCACGACTTACACGGGCGTGTGCCATGGGCGTGTCCTTGCCGTGAGAAAGAAGAGTTTCACTCGGATTAGGATACTTAGGGGCAAAGACACATATTCAGAAGCCTATATAAACACCCTAAGTATGGCCTGAAAAGGAGAACCCAAGGCTTTAGTCGGGGGTGTCCAGCTAGGCCGAAGAAGGCGGATTTGTGGGGATTTATTTGAAGATAGCCAGTTGATCCATCTCAAGAAGCCGGAGTTATACTCAAGACGGAGGATTCCTCCTTCAATTCCTTCAGGGGGTTTTAGGGATTTCTTATGTTTTGTTTTATCTTTTCTTTTGAGATGTTTTCTTTTATTGTTATGAACTAAACCCTCAGATACTTGAGGGGGATGAAATCTAAGATGAATCTTGTTATCGTTTGCTGAACTATATGATAAATATTTGACTTGTTCTTAATTATGTGTTATTAATTCTTGTGTTGATATTTTCGGGATATTAATTCAAGTGTGATGTGATTAGCTGGAGGAGCAAAAGTCCCTGCATAAGAGTAGATCTAGCATAATTGAAAGGAGTTGATCGCGCACCTAGAGATAGGGTGACGAGATTTTGCCGGATTAGGGTGAAACCTAATATGGGAGTCCATAGATCGAGTTAATGCGATTCTAGGGGTTTTAATTAGAAAGAGATTTCAATTAATCAACCTAGGGTTAGACGTTAGTCGCCTCGAGAGAGGGATTAATATAACTTAGGGAATCTTACGGATCAAGTCAAGTGAATAAATCGTCTGGTTCAGAGTTAGATAACAAGTGAAGTCTAGGTGGATTCTTCCTTGAGTGTTATCTTAATCAATTGGTTTTTCCTCAAGTTATTTTCACAATTTCATTCTTCTTTGTCTTAGAGTCCTTAGATTAATTGTTAGTTAATTTTAGATTAGATAAACAAATCCCTTAATTCTTAGGCTAAATAATAAAAAGAGAGTTAGTATTAGTACTTCTGTTTCCTTTGGGTTCGACATTCCGGTCTTGCCTTAACCATACTACTGTTCGATAGGTGCGCTTGCCTCAAATCGTTGTCATAGTTAGTTTCCAGGTTTGATCATTCTTTCTATAAATTTTAAGACTTTGACATCGCAAAAAACAATATGTATTAGGCTATTACTAATTCAATTAAATGAACATTATCAATTTTTTATATGTTTTGTACTTGTTTTAACAAAAATAAAAAATAAAACATATAAATTTAAGTTAATTTGGTTAACCGAAATATTTTGATTCAGTTAACTTTTTTTGAACAAATTTCAATTCAGTTAAGGGTTAAAAATTAAAAATTTTGATTAATCTAATTAATACTAATTCAGTTCAATCAATGATTTGAGCAACCCTCCTAACCCCTACCTTAGCCCCTACTAAATTGAGACCATATATTGATAATCCAAGAGTCTCTAAATTTGAATCAAAACAAAGTAAATATTCAATAATTTTTTAAGAGCGAGTCTCAGAGCAAATTTCAACATCAATTCTAAAACATCAAACTAAAATTCAAGTCATTCAAATATTCTTAATAGAATCAATAAGTAAAAAGAAATTTCTTTAATTTTAAAAATTTAACAGAAATATTGCATGTACAGCCACGGAAACCTTTAGTTGGTTTGGGCATATGTCAACCTCAAAATAAAAGATGTGATATATGTATTTTAGCAGCAGAAAAAACTCTACTTTTTTTTTTTTTTTTTTTGGATATAGATGTAGCAGTAGGACCCAAAAGAATGAAGCAACTGCATGGTGGTTGGAAACTAGGTCAAAAAACCATAGGGTGAGGGGTAAAGAGAAAGAGAAAATGCTAGAGACTGGTCTCATACAAAAAGGAAATGGGTTTAAATTGTAGAGATCGTTATGGCATGGCCTTTTGTTGTGCAGTGGGAATGATCATTCCAAAGTAAAAAGGGGGCCAACTTTCTCATGGATAATCACTTTGCATTGCATGTCCCTTACCCTCTCCCACGTCTTACACAATATTCCCCCTATTATATCAACAATCAATATCGTAATTCCATCCATTTTTTAATTTTAGGTTTTAACAAAATTTCTCTGTTTTAATTACACTTACATTGTATTTATCAAAAAGATTTATATATATTATGAATGCAACTCTTGTTTTCCTTTCTATATATATATATATAAACCATGAAATGAACATCAATTTCAGCCGTTCCTCGTTTCTTCACTCCTAAAACATAACTCCTTCCTCACCTTTTTTCCATAATAGACATCATGCCATTATATTTTATTTAATAATTTATTTATTAATACATTAATTACGGTCGGTGTTATAATCATTTTTCATGAATTCTTGTAATTATGATTTATAAATTTATTTCAATCTAGTATATTTACTTATTAATATATAAATTGTAATAATTTATCATAATTTTATAGAATTTGAGACTAAAAAAATATTAAAGGAACTAAACTTGTTTAAAGAACAAATTTTATAACAAGGACAATTAAGTAAAATATGCTTCTAGTTACATTTCTATCAGCCAAATATATAATTCTTACATCCATGCCAAATGAACCAAACAAGATAATCTCACATTTCACCTGTAATTTTCTATTCTCATAATCCTATTACGAAACATAATCTAAGATTCGTCAAACCAAATGCCCTCTTAAAATTTTTAAGCATAATGACTTATTTGGCCCTCTAACTTTAGAAATAAAAAAGAAGAAGGTAATTTAACCCTCTATTTAAATTTTCATCATTTTTAACCCTTAAACTTGTGAGTTTTTTTTTTTTTTGTCAAATCACTTTAAAATAGATGAAAAAGTTAGAATTTTTTTAACTTTGTTGACATGGTATAGATGTGGATTGCCACGTGAATGACATGCCAGCATTTAATTAACTTTTTTTAAATTAAAAATTTTAATTTTAATTTTTATAAAAATACATTTTAATATTTTAACATTTTTTAAAAAAAGTTAATTAAATACTGATATGTCATCTATGTGGTAATCCACGTATATGTTGTATCAGCAAAGTTAACAAATATTAAATTCTCTATCCATTTTGGGGTGATTTAACAAAAAAATGCAAGTTAAAGGGTTAAAATGGTTTATTTGTAAAGTTGGAGAGCCAAAATAGTTATTATGCCAAATTTTTTATTGAATTGAATTTGTTATATATAAAATATTGTTTTTAAAACATAAAATATTAAAAGTTTTATGAAATCAAGTAATCCAATTCACGAGAGTTCAAATTCCACTGTATATATATTTTGAACCTCAAATTGTGGTCTACTGGTTGGGGGTTTACCTTCCCCAAGAATGGCATGGGTTCAAATCACAATTGTACAAAAAAACAAGTTTTATAAAATTACGGAAATTTCTTATAAAATTTTCTAAGGTATTTTTTTTATAATTTTCAAAAGGATAAATGTATTTAGAAAAGTTTCTCTTGTATAAAGATTGGATCAAAGTAGTCACTTTACTAATAAATGGATCAATTTAATCAATTTATTATTAACAAGAATCAAATTAAATTAAATTAGATCAAAATTAACATTTATAATTTAATAAATAACATAATTTTTTTAATTTATAGTTAAACTCTAAATAAAATATTTCATTTATAAAATTTTCCAAACATATTCATTTAAATACTAAATAATAATTTTAAAGCAATAAATATTAACTCTATTAAAATTTGATATTATTTAATTTTTTAATAATATAAATATTAATTTAATTCATTCAATTAAAAGAAGAAAAAAACTAATTTCATCCCTCCTTAGAATCCATTTAACCTGGATTGGTGTGAATGAGTAGAAGGTAGGCCTACGTCCTATTCTACGTCTCCTCTGTGGGGAAGGGATGGGCCATAAAATTCCACGCTTTTGCATGGAGGTGGGAGTGGGAGGCTATCGGGGGCCCCACTCTCCTGACTGCGCGTGCAGATCAGGCGGCCTGGGAGGCTCTCGCCTGCTGCCCGGGTCCCACCCTTAATCAACCTACCTTTTTTTCTTCTTCTTATTTCCCGTCATTCCGTCATTCTCTTCTCAACTTTGTACGCTTGAGTTGAATGAGAGCTATTGTTCACCTCACTCCTGTTTTTGTTAATAATATTATAAGTTGTAATTATATTTATGTTTTAGTGTATTCAAATTCACATATTTATATATTAATAATAATATTTATATCAATTAAGTTAAATCTTAGTCCACTCATTTGATTTGCCTACCTCTCTTAAATGACTTTTTTGTCTTCTAATACCTCCTTACAAATAACATTTGCTTTTAATTTTGAACTTAATTCTCATTAATTTATCAGGACCCACGCATATCTACTTTTTTCTTTTTACTGGTGAAAAAGAAAGTTGACCGTGGAAATAAATTTTGGCCTTTTCTGGATTCATTTGTCATGCTCTCACTCACGTCCACGTTTGAATTTTATATCCAAACTAAAGTAATAATACTCTATACCAAAAATATTCTACATTTTTCTAAAATATTTACTACCATTTAAAATCTTTTTTAACTCCAAATTTTCATCACTATTTTTCTTGAAATGTTTCATACTTTTTATTAATAATTTATATGAGGATTACCTTAAAAAATTTTAGTTTTTAGGCACTAATAAAATAATAACATTCATTAATTTTTAAAGATATAAATTGAATTAAAATATATATCAAATTTGAATGAGTATATAATGCTAATTTTATGCCTTAATGAGATGTCATTGTTGTTGTTTAAATACTAAAACTTATAAAATTATCCTAATATAAATTATTTCTTAAAATATTATTATTATTATTATTATTTTACGTGAACATTTATACGGCTGTTCACATAATTAAAAAATGGATTTATTTGATTTTTTAAAGTAACATTTATACTATGAATATTGAAGTGGTCACATGTTTTCTTGAAAATTTGGAGATAATTAACGAGCTAAATATTTTTAAAACATCCCAAATCCATTTAATTGAATTTTAAACATCATAATTGTCAAAAAAAAAAAAAAGAAGAAAGAAATTTAAATATCATAAAGAAAATGACAATTTCCAATACGTTGGACGCCAAGTGACCGACTCGAACATAGGCCTGCCTAGAGACAGACAAAAGGGCTGATAGGGATTTAAAATTTATCAATTTAATAACGTTTTAGAATAAGGTGTAGTTGTATTTAGAGATACTAGTGGGTTGGGCTTGATCTAACAAAAAATTTAGGTCTGTTTATTAGGTCCGGGTCTGGCCCAAAAAAGGGGTTTAAAATTTTATCTAAGCCTAGTCTGCTCCGTATTAATTTTTTTATATTATTTTTAAAAAATATATAATACATCAAAAATATTAAAATAAATTTTTTCTAACAAATTAAAAATAAATTTTAAAAATTTATGTATATTTAAATAACACTAGGATTGCTACAAATTAACAAGCAGCTGCCTCTAAAATAGTAACAAAATTAACAATAAAACAAGAGTTATACAATAACAACAAAATAATATCAACATAATAATGAAAAAAGTAAAAAAAAAACAGCAAAAAAGACTGCAGTTTTTTTTACATAATCGGGCCGGGCTCATGTTGAAAAAGCCTTACCCAAGACTTGGCCAATTTTCTAAACGGGTCTTATTTTTTTTGAAGCCCATTTTTGGAACCCATATTTTTATCCAAACCCTCCAACTTTTTGGGTAGACCTTTAGGCCAAACCGAGTGGCCCAACCCATGAGCAAGACTAGTTGTATTTAGACTCATATTTTTTAAAATTATCATAAATTATTTTTTTTCACATTGATGATTTAACCCCTCAAAAAATAACTTTTTTCTTAAATTGGGCGCTTGTAATTAGCTTGAAACTATAAATTTGATAATACTTTTGGTGTTAATATTAGTTGAATTTAAAATCAAATTTAGGGGTTGAATTAGATTAGAGATAGAAATTTGAGACTTTTTTTGAAAATGCTGGGTTTATTCAAATTAGATTGGAAACTACTGTAAATGGGATTTAATTGGGTAGTGGAAGTCCATTTCCAAAATCAAAATCCGATATGATAAACCCCAAAACTTAGCCCTTTTTCATTGTAAAGTTAAGCCCACAAAATGCAACCATTCATTTACAATTTTCAAGCCCAATTGTTACATCTTATGGAGTAGCTGAGATGTTGTATTTATTGCCATCTATTATATTATATCATAAAAATACTAACATTTTAAAAAAATTCAGAGAAAACAAATACAAGTTATTTGTTCGTCTTCTGATTAATCGAAAAATAATTTTTATAAAAAAGATTTTAAAATCAGCCGAAACTAGAAACAAATTTGAACGAACATATTTCCTTTAAATCATGCAAGTTAGGTGATTTAAGCAAAAAAAATGTTTTATTTAATTTAAACCAAAACCATGTCTGTCACATAAATAAGTTTTTTGAAATATGGAAATACTTAGAAATAGTAGTACAAGAACTTAATTCTAAGTTTTTCAAAAAATATAGGGACTTATACAACATTTAAACTTTCTAATTTTTATAACTATTTTACATTCTCATGCAATGCAAATTGGAGACTGAAGGGTAAATTATCAAAATATGCCGTTTTTTTCAAAATTTTTGGAAAGGGTCATTTTTTCCAATTATTTACCAGAATGAGCCATTTCCCCCGAAAACGAGTCCACGTCAGCGCGATTTCAGGGGATGCAACAGGAAAACGCATCCATGAGGGAGCATTTTCTGCCACATCAGCAGAAATAGCGTCCTTGAGGGCGCGCTTTGCTGATGTGGCAAAAACGCTCCCTCAGGGATGCGTTTTTGCCCTCTCCCTTCGTTAGGGTTTCAATTATTTTTAGGTTTAGGGCTAGAGTTTTAAGGGTTTTAGGGGTAGGGTTTAAGGTTTTTTATGGTTTTTAGGGCTTTAGGGTTTAGCATTTTAAGGGAAAAATAATGAAGTAGAGTTTAGGGTTAATTAATTAAAATAATTTTAGGTTTAGGGTTTAGGAAAAAATATATCAGCAATATAAAAATTATCTGGTAAAGTTAAAATTTTTTTTACTATAGTATCTGGTAAAATAATTTTGAGAAGATGTTTCTGAAAAAATAGTGACCAAAACACTTCAAGCAGGATGCACTGTCAGCAAGAGTACTGGAAAAAGCTCCCACGTGGACGCTCTTTTGCTACAGTAGTTCCTGAAAAGATAATTTTGAGAAGACGTTTCTGAACAAATAGTAACCAAAACGCTTCAAGCAAGAAGCATTGTCAGCAAGAGTACTGAAAAAAGCTCCCACGTAGACGCTCTTTTGCTACGTTAGTTCCTATTTGTCCTTAGACTATAAATGAGTCAAATTTCATTCTCAGGTTGCATAATAGAAATTGAGGCAAAAGTATAATAGAAACTGAAGATGAGTGAATGTATTAGTGTTGTTATTTACTATGACGGTGAGGTTCGTGACACCAAAAATGGTGTTGTTTTTTTATCCGAGAACACAGTGCGACTGGTTTTTAACCAGAACATAGATTTGACAGAACTTCACAAAAAAATTAGACGTAAAATCTTCGAAACAATGCCAATGAAAGTTCAGTCTATTAAGTATTGATTTTGTGCTTTGATCCCGTGAGATATGACTCATTCGACATCAAAGGTCCTCGGAGCTTCGAGGCAATGGTGGAGACTCATCTTGCCAGTGGATCAACCTATCTTGAGGTATATGTACAATTTTCATCGCCAAGTGATCTTCCTTCGACTTCAACATCTACTGCTGTTCGAGGAGAATACACGACCCCAAACCGACACTCTGTTAGTGGGAGGCAGAATACGGAAGTGCCCATGTTTGGTGGTAGTATGGAAAACATAACCCCTGCACGACACTCGGTTGGTGGATGGGACATGCATATCGGTGGATCGACGTTCGATGCTAGAAGTATGTATTGGAGAACGTCATCAAATTCTAATGGTTGGAAATCTACATATGATTGGGGATGTTACGAAAGTTGTTTAAGAAGGGATAATATACTCCCGACGACATCCACCAGCGAGGGGACATCATTCGTTGCAGATGATTGTGGGTCGGATGATGAGTCTAATGTGGATCCACCTCGAGAGCCCGACCCTGATGGTGTAGAAGTTGTATTATTTTCTGAACCGGAGCATGTTCCAACCATACCTAAAGATGTTAAAGGGGGTTCAGATGAAGAAGAAGAAGATCCGCGATTCAGGGCGTACTCGCCTCCAGCCCACATGCATAATGTCGATCTATCTCAAGACTATGCATTGAAGTTTCCTGAACTATCACACAGAAGGCATGCCCGTACAAGTTCGTCGTTGGATTAGGGTAAATTAGAAGTTGGTAAAGAGTTTTCCAGCAAGGATAGTTTTCTTGGTGCATTGAAATAATATAGCATCAAAAACGGGGTTAACTACAACGTGGTTAAATCCAAACTCAATAAGTACGACGCTAAGTGTACAGTGCAAGACGGTACATGTTCATGGAAAATCATGGCCTCGTTGAGGAAAAGGACAGACTTATGAGAGATTAAAAAGCATAAAGGTCTACATACATGTCTTACCGATACAGTACCACTAGGTGTTTATGGTTTTTGAATAATACTGATATTACGTAATGTTGCATTATTTCACGTACTTCGTTGAAAAGTGTTTCACAAGATCATCCCAAGATTGATTCAGATATGTTGGCAAGGTTAATAATACCGACGATAAAGGCGGATCCCAAGACTTCACTGCCGATCTTAATTGCCAATATTCGTAGCCAATTGGGGTACACGCTCTCTTACCGCAAGACTTGGATAGCTAAGAAGAAGGCGTTGGAAAAGTTGCATGGTCGGTGGACGTTTCATATAATAAAGTGTGACAGTGGTGTCAGGTGTTGGAGAGATATGTCCCAGGCAGCATAATAGACCTTGAAACGGAACCTGCATACTACAACGATCGATTGCTCCATGGAAGCCAAGTGTTCAAACGTTTGTTCTAAACATTTAAGCAATGTCGAGACGCATTTCTATATTGCAAGCCATTGGTACAAATTGACGGTACCTTTATGAATGATAGATATACGCATCGGCTATTGCTAGTTGTGGCACAGGATGACAGTGGGAGAATCCTTCCAATTGCGTTTGCAATAACACCGGGGGAGTCAGCTGATGATTGGGATTTCTTTCTATCTAGGTTAAGGAGGCATGTCTGCCCCCAACCTGATATATGCGTTATATCAGATCGGAGCCCTGGAATACTAGCCACAATAGAGCGACAGGGAAACCTATGGCATCGTGCACACCATCGATATTGCCTAAGGCATGTTGCGTCCAACTACCACGGGCAATATCGATCTACAAGTGAACGACAGCAAGTGACCAACATGGGTATGTAATATCTATTAATATAATTTCATTTGTAATATTCAATTTATTCTTAATTGAAGAGTGGTATGTAATATTCGCTATCAACTTATATTGGCAGGGTACGAGATCAATAAGGATCATTTTCACGATATGTTGGCGATTTTGCGCTCAGTTAACGAAGAAGGCGCAAACTACCTATGCAACATACCTTTCGAACAGTGGACATAAGCATATGACGGCGGCCTACAATATGGTCATATGACCTCAAACCTAGCTGAATGCATAATATCTGTTCTAAAAAGAACGCGTCATTTGCCGATAACATCAGTTGTGCGAGAGATATATTTTCGTTTAGCGGCACTGTTTTCGAAGCGAGCTGCGAGTTATAAAGGCCAAATGCAGGGAGGCCATGTATGGTGCGCGAAGGTATTGGGAGAAATTAACAAGGTGAAGGAACGGGCCAACACCATGCGCACAGTGTGTCATGGTCGCGACAACCTATGGTTTCGTGTGACGGAGTTTGACAGACCGAACCAAGGTATTGTTGGCGGGGAATATTGTATACACTTGAGAAATAGGACCTGGGACAATGGAATATTTGACGCACTTCGTTATCCAAGTGCCCATGTAATTACAGTTTGTCAGAATCTCCGTCTGGATCCCATGAGCTATGTCGACGAAGTATACAAAATAGAATACATGTACAACGTGTGGAGACACGTATTCCCACCAGTTCCAGATGAACGTAAGTGGCCGCCGCCTCAGACGCTTGCTCCCGCTTAAGTCGTTATTGGATAGAGAATCGCTGCGTCAGAAACCAAATGGTCGACCTTGCTCGACTAGAATACGCAACAATATGGATATCTGAGAAACAACCAACCAACGGAAGTTATGCGGATGGTGTAGGAACCCAGGCCATACATCTCGCTCATGTCCAAATTAGAATAGTTGATAGTCTCCTTATCATTTTTGTCTCTTGGTGACTAAGAAAATTCTTTTAATTTCTTGATGAAAATGGTGAACTTTTGTAGAATGACTAAGTTGCAAAACAAGAAAAAAAGTTATTTAATTAATCTAAAATATCACCATCATCATTATTCTTCAAAATTATCTTTCTTGCTAAATGATTATTTTGCCCCTTACGATCCTTAAAAATTCCTACATTGGATCAACACCAATCTTGATAAAATTAGAAATTAACCCCTCATACTTTTTCACTTATTCAATTAGTCCTTAAAAAAATAAAAATATCTTTTATTTTATTAAAAATATAAAAATTAAATTACAATAAATATATTAAAAGCAACTTTTATTTTATTACAAATATGAAAATTAAATTATAATAAAAAAATAAAAACAACTTTTATTTTATTAAAAATATAAAAATTAAATTACAATAAAAATATTAAAAACAACTTTTTATTTTATTAAATGAAGCAATATAAAAAAATTTATACAAATATATTAAAAAAATCAATGTTGGTGCCGATCGGAATTAGTGCCACATGAGGGTGGTCAACGGTTACGCGCTGGATTCCTCCTTATTTCAGCTTCCGGCGGGGGTTGTGGTTGCTCCGGCAGGGATTCTAGTTCCGCCGGCTGAGGGGTCTGGTGGTGGGTGTTGGAGGATGACCTACCTTGATAAAATAATGAATGCAGAGGTGTTTGCATCACCTATGTAACACCCCTAACCCGTACCCGTCGCCGGATTAGGGTTATGAGGCATTACCAACTAAACCCAATTCCGAAGAGACGTTCAAATGAATTCAACACAGGCAAATGGGAACTCCACTAATTCATATAACATTATGATCTATTAAATTAAATAAGGTACAATGAGTTTTATTTCTGGAACTTAATACATACAAATGTCTATATAATATGACTTAAACATTTATGACATATATATACACATTTAAACCAAATCCCAACCAATGTCATTTTATAACATACACTAGACATAATTCGAATTTCATGTAACATAATCTGATTTTCATTCAAGCTACCATGATACATATACATATTAACCCAACTAAACCATTTATACAATTTTAATAGCAATTACATATGCAAGCATACCAAGGTCACATCTTCACCGAACATTCAATTACACCTTTCAATTTGATTCGTAACTAACCAACCAAGAAACACATATATTATTCTTACCATTAACAATTGGATCTATACACCAACTTTTATATAAATGTCTCATTATAAGATCATAACTATCACATGACCTAGTTCACTCAAACATAACTTCATTTATTATTATTACAAAACACATCAAGCATATGTTATTTACCATAATGCCGAATCACATATCTAAACTCAACTAGAATTCATAAAGCATGTTAAACAAGTAGCACATAAGTTCACCTTAGCCGAGACCCAACACACAATACAACCGCAACAACCATGTTTAGCATATAACAACCCAGGATCAAGTTTTTTCTTTATTTCAAAACCGAACACATAACACCTATGTCATATGTTCACATTTCTTACATAATTTAAACTACAACCGAATATAAACATTCATTAGCATTTGAACAAGCCATTATATCAAAACATATAAGTGAAGCTTAACCAAAAAGAAATAGCCATTTTCTCAAGGCTATATTTATATACAAGATTAAATACCATTGGTTTTTACAACTTAGTCTATCCTATACATGCCTTTCGAATAAAAAACTAAGCTTATGAGTACCAAAAGAGTTGATAGTGTGGTTGACTTCACTGATGATCCTCTGAGCCCGTAGCTTGACCAAAATCTAAAAAAAAAAAAAAAACAACACATTGAACACTCACAAGGTAAGCTTACTAGCTTAGTAAGTCTTAAGCAATTACAACATAATATTCAAACATTTAAACCTTTAATCACTAAATTCATGGCAATGAATATAAACATTATAATAAGTAAAATAATCATGGCCGAATACCATCAATATCCTTAACCTAAGTATTAACACTTTATTACCATGAACATATACATCTCCAAATCACATAATTATCATAAGTATTCGTATGTTCCTAGTCGAATGAACACATCATACATATCAATCACATATTCTTCCTTTTTGTACACATATGCAAACACATCCAAACTCATTTTCCATTAACTTTTCCACTTATAACTGATTCATCAAGGTAATATATATATAACTCAATTTCATATATATATATAGATATATAATATTCATACTCATCAATGATAAGCTCAATAGCACATAATAAAATTCTTATTAAATTATCAATTTAATCACATCATACTTAACTCAATTGATATTATACTTACTTCATTCCTTACTAAAATAGTAGGATACACTTACCCGAGCTATTAGCACATTGCATTAAATATGTCTCACCTTGTTTGATTCATGAATTCTCGGTTTATAACATATCACCAGCATTAAGCCTGCTAGGCATCCAAGCCCGAAATATACACCGGCACTAAGCCTACTAGACCAGGGGTTCGAGATTTAAACACCGGCATTGAGCCTGCTAGGCAATAAGCCGATATAATTCACCGGCACAAGGCCTGCTAGGCATTTAGCCCGAGTGTCAATATAGTTAGCCATTCCAAGCACATTTCTTAATGCCACAACCAACATGTATCACTTATTTTACATAATTCTATCACATATCAATTTCAAGTAAGCTTATTCACATTACATAAGTAAAATCAACTCAACATTATACAACTCACATTCGGCAACTTCATATATATATATTCCGAACATTTCAATTTTCAATATTTATTAGAGTATGTAAATAATTTCCAACATATATTAGCTTAAAGACTTACCTCGACTATCGACAGACAACGTAGACCAGCTATTCGATAACCTTCGCCTTTCCCCGATCCAAATTCGTTTTTCTTTGTTCTTGATCTAAACACATTAAAATTTATCTCATTCAAGCACATTTCATCTCAATTTTATCCCAAAACACATAGATGTGCAATTTACCATTTTACCCCTAATGTTTTACACTTTAACAAATTAGTCCACTTTGTATAAAACACGAAATACACCAAATTTGGTTATACATATCAAGGGCCGAATGCCCCATATACCTATACAAATGATACATTTCATTTATCTTGCAATTGAACCCTTTCAAAAATTTATTCTTTTCAATTTATCCCTAAATGCTCAAATTTACCAAAATTTCCAATTCAAAACTTGTTAATCTATATCATAACTTTAAAATAAAACCATCAAACATCAAAAATCATAAGAACATGTCAATGGTCGAACATCATTCATGTGTTAATATCAAAATTTCAGCATGGGTCAGCTAATACTCTAAGCAACGATCTCAAAGACGTAAAAATCAACAAAAACTGAGCTAAAATTCATACCTAATTAAGCTTGATTTATGCCAAACTTAGCTTGGCTTTTCTCTTTTCTTCAATTGCATGATTCGGCCAAGAGAAAGATGAAACAAACATGCCTATTTTTGTGTTTTAATTAACATATATATCATGTAATTGTTTGATTACTAAATTAACCTTTATACTTTAATATATAAACAATAATAATAAGGTTAATATTAACATATGCCGCCCACTACTCTTAAAATGGGCTAATTGCCCTTTTAATACCTCATATTAAAAAGCCATTATCAATTTAGCACATTTCACTATAGTTTGCAATTTTTACAATTTACGCGATTAAGTCCTTTTGTCTAAATAAACACACAAACGATCAAATTTTCATACGAAACTTTCACACATCATAAATCACATATAATTAACACAAAATATAATATTTAAAAATTTTTCAGACTCGGATTCGTGGTCCCGAAACCACCGTTCCGATTAGGGTCAAATTCAGACTGTTACAACTCTCCCCCCTTAGGGATTTTCGTCCCCGAAAATCTTACCAGTAAACAAAGTCGGATGTTGTTGCCTCACTGTATCCTCAGGCTCCCACGTAGCCTCTTCTACTCCGTGTCGATTCTATAGTACTTTTACTAACAGAATTTTCTTGTTTCTTAACTCTTTCATTTCACGGGCTAAAATACGGATCGGTTCCTCCTCGTATGTCATATCGGATCGAATTTCAATTTCAGATGGAGAAATTACATGTGATGGGTCTGATCGATATCTGCGAAGCATCGAAACATGAAATACATTGTGTATCTTTTCTAATTCAGATGGCAACTTCAATCTATAAGCAATAGGCCCGATACGTTCAATGATCTCATACGGTCTGATGAATCTCGGACTTAGTTTGCCCTTTTGGCCAAATCGGAGTACTTTCTTCCATGGAGAAACTTTCAAAAATACTTGGTCTCTGACTTGAAACTCAATGTCTTTACGTTTAAAATTAGCATAAGACTTTTGACGATCCGAGGCAGCTTTCAAACTATCTCTGATTATAGCCACTTTCTGTTCAGTCTCTTTGATCAAATCAACCCCGTGTATCTTGTTTTCACTGAGCTCAGTCCAATACAATGGTGTACGACACTTGCGGCCATAAAGAGACTCGTATGGTGCCATTTTGATACTAGATTGAAAACTGTTATTATAAGCAAATTCAATCAAAGGTAAGTATCTTTCACATGTACCTTTAAACTCAAGGACGCAACATCTCAACATGTCCTCAAGTATCTGAATGGTTCGTTCAGACTGACCGTCTGTCTGCAGATGGAAGGCTATGCTAAAGTGGAGTTTAGTACCTAAAGCATCTTGCAACTTCTTCCAAAACCGCAATGTGAATCTCGGGTCTCTGTCTGAAACAATAGAACTCGGTACCCCATGTAATCTCACAATTTGAGATACATACAACTCAGCAAGTTTATCGAGCGAATAGTCCGTATGAACTGGAACAAAGTGAGCTGATTTGGTCAGTCTATCCACTATAACCCAGACGGCATCTTTCTTGCTCGATGTCGTTGGCAAACCGGATACAAAATCCATAGTAATTCTATCCTATTTCCATTCAGGTATCATGATCGGCTGAAGTAACCCAGAAGGCACCTGATGTTCGGCTTTTACTTGCTGACAAATTAAACACTTTGAAACAAATTCAGATATATCCTGTTTCATACCAGGCTACCAATAAAACTGTTTCAAATCATTATACATTTTTGTGCTACCCGGATGTACTGACAATCGACTATTATGAGCCTCATTCAAAATCATCTGAATCAAATCCACATTCCTCGGAACACATATTCAGCCTTTGAAGTATAAACAATCATTTTCATCAACTCGAAACTCTGACTCTGCATCATTTCCACGCTGAACTCATTTAGCAATCGTATCTTTGTCAATCTTCTGAGCATCACAAATTTGTTGAATAAACAACGGTCTTGTTTTCAATTTGGTTAGTATCGAACCATCACCAGACATAACCATACGTGCGTTCAAAGCACGAAGAGCAAACAATGATTTTCGACTTAAGGCATCCGCAACAATGTTGGCTTTCCCCGGATGGTAGTCAATCACTAATTCATAATCTTTTAACAGCTCTAACCATCTGCGTTATCTCAAGTTCAAATATTTCTGAGTCATCAAATACTTTAGACTTTTGTGATTTGAATAAACATGACATTTTTCACCGAATAAGTAATGACGCCAGATCTTCAACGCGAAAACAATGGCCGCTAATTCCAGATCATGAGTCAGATAATTTCTTTCATGAGGCTTCAACTGTCTCGAAGCATAGGCTACTACTTTGCCTTCTTGCATTAAGACGCAACCCAAACCATTCAAAGAAGCATCACTGTACACAGCAAATTCTTTTCCCGATTCAGGCTGAATTAACACTCGAGCTTCGGTCAAAAGAGCTTTCAATTGATCAAAGCTTTTCTGACACTTTTTCGTCCACTCAAACTTGACATCTTTCTGTAGTAGCTTTGTCAAAGGTGTAGCTATCATGGAAAAACCTTTCACAAATCGTCTGTAATATCCAGCAAGTCCCAAAAAGCTTCGAATTTCAGAAACATTCTTTGGTGGCTTCCAATCAAGTATAGCCAATATTTTGTTCGGATCAACCCGGATGCCTGACGCTGAGACAACATGACCCAGGAAACTGACTTCATTCATCCAGAACTCATATTTACTAAACTTTGCATACAACTGTTGATCTCGCAAAGTTTGTAGCACCAATCTCAAATACTCAGCATGTTTGGTTTCATCTCTGGAGTAGATCAGGATATTATCTATAAACACTACCACAAACCGATCCAAATACTGTCTGAAAACCCGATTCATCAAATCCATAAAAACAGCAGGTGCATTAGTAAGTCCAAAAGGCATAACCAAAAACTCAAAATGTCCGTACCTTGTTCGAAATGCAGTCTTTGGCACATCGGAATATCTAACTCGCAACTGATAATAACCCGATCTCAAATCTATCTTCGAAAACACTGAAGCCCCTTTCAACTGGTCAAACAAGTCATCAATTCGAGGCAACAGATATTTATTCTTTATTGTCACTTTATTTAGCTGCCGATAATCAATACACATTCGCATAGTTCCATCTTTCTTTTTCACAAATAGAACTGGTGCACCCCAAGGAGAGAAACTCGGTCGTGCAAAGCCCCTATCTGTTAACTCTTGCAACTGTGCTTTCAACCCTTTCAACTCAGTAGGTGCCATCCAATACGGAGCTATTGAGATCTGAGTCGTCCCCGGTACTAATTCAATGCCAAACTCAATCTCTCGAACTGGTGGTAAACCCTGTAATTCTTCAGGAAACACATCTGGGTATTCACACACAACTGGTACGGATTCAATTTGTTTTTCAGACACTTTATTATCCAACACATAGGCCAAATAAGCTTCACATCCTTTTCTCACATACTTCCGAGCTAACATCGAGGATATTACTGCCGGTAACCCATTCAAAGCATTAGATTCAACTCGGATGATCTCATCGTTCTGGCATCTCAAATCAATAATCTTTCTCTTACAATTAACCACAGCATCGTGTAAAGTTGACTAGTCCATTCCCAAAATTATATCAAACTCATCAAACGGCAACAACATTAAGTCAGCTGGAAAGCATGAATCTCGAATCATCAATGGGCAACCTTTACACACTTTATCAACGAGTACACATTGACCCAAGGGGTTGGACACACGAATCACAAACTCAGTAGACTCAACAGGCAGAGTCTTACTGGATACTAACGTTTCACATACATATGAATGAGTTAAACCAGGATCAATCAATGCAATCACAGTAGTATCATAAAGAGTGAAAGTACCAGTGATAACATCTGGGGAAGAAACATCCTCTCTGGCACGTATAGCATATGCTCTAGCTGGTGCACGAGCCTCCCATCTAATTGCAGTGTCTTTAGTTCCTTTCTGACTACCACTAACATTTCCTGAATGCCTAGGTGGTCTGCCTCGTACTGACACATTGCTCGGTCTGATATTCTGGGCCGTATTTTGCTCTTGGCTAACATCGGGCATTCTCTGATAAAATGATCTGACGATCCACATTTAAAGTAAGACCGATCACGGAATCTAAAACTCCTAGGATGCCATTTACCACAATGCTTGCATTCAACTTGATTCTGCTGAGCATTACCAACACTGGCCATCGAAGTAGCTCAGGAACCCACTGGAGGTCGATCTCGTCTAGACATGTCTGAAATAGCTTTATGTCAGCCAAAGTCATCTCTAAACTTCTTAAATACAGATTAGAATGTCTTACTCGATGATCTTTTACGAGTGTCTCTAGCTTCTATTTCAGCCTTTCTTTTCTCTTTGATTTCAAGTATGCTAACAAGCAACTTTATATCTTCATTTAGACTGTCTTCGAATCTTTTACACATAATGGCTTCAGTTGATACACACTCTCGGGCATATCGGCTCAATCTGACAAACTTCCGCTCATATTTAGTCACAGTCATGCGACCCTGTTTCAGTTCTAGAAATTCTTTTCGTTTCTAATCGATGAATCTCTGACTAATATATTTCTTACGGAACTCAATCTGGAAGAAATCCCAAGTCACCTTTTCTTTTGGAACCACTGATATTAGTATATTCCACCAGTGATATGCAGTGTCTTGTAGTAAAGATATAGCACACTTCAGGCATTCATCTGGAGTACAGGATAGCTCATCAAGTACCCGAATAGTGTTATCAAGCCACATCTCAGCTTACTCTGCGTCATCATCATCATTAGCTTTGAATTTTTCAGCCCCATATTTCCTGATTTTATCAATAGGAGGCCTACTAGATCTCATCGGATCTATCATCGGAGGTGCTGAAGGTACCGGAGTTGGATTATTCGGGGGTGAAGGTTGTTGTACAGCCGGGTTAGTCTGAATAAATTGGGTAAACCATTCATTCATCATCTGGTAGAAGGCTTGCTTAGCCTCCCCCTCATAGCCACCTGAGACAGGTCGAGAGTCTACCGGCGCAGACCTGCATGCGCGATCAGGCGCTACACTCTTTACATCATTCACTACGGCTCTGTCAGGATCCATTTACTATATAAAACACAGTTTGAAATGTCAGAAATCACCACACTATCATATATACAATAAAGGCATGTATAGCCAGACTCTCACGCGTTACGATAGTCCTAGAATCGACTAAATTGTAAGCTCTGATACCAATCAAATATAACACCCCTAACCGTACCCGTCGCCGGAATAGGGTTATGAGGCATTACCAACTAAACCCAATTCTGAAGAGACGTTCAAATGATTTCAACACAGGCAAATGGGAACTCCACTAATTCATATAACATTATCATCTATTAAATTAAATAAGGTACAATGAATTTTATTTCTGGAACTTAATACATACAAATTTCTGTATAATATGACTTAAACATTTATGACATATATATACACATTTAAACCAAATCCCAACCAATGTCATTTTATAACATACACTAGACATAATTCGAATTTTCATGTAACACAAAATCATTAAACATCAAAAATCATAAGAACATGTCAATGGCCGAACATCGTTCATGTGTTAATATCAAAATTTCAGCATGGGTCAGCTAATACTCTAAGCAACGATCTCAAAAACGTAAAAATCAACAAAAACTAAGGTAAAATTCATACCTAATTAAGCTTGATTTATGCCGAACTTAGCTTGGCTTTTCTCTTTTCTTCAATTGCATGATTCGGCCAAGAGAAAGATGAAACAAACATGCCTATTTTTGTGTTTTAATTAACATATATATCATGTAATTATTTGATTACTAAATTAACCTTTATACTTTAATATATAAACAATAATAATAAGGTTAATATTGACATATGCCGCCCACTACTCTTAAAATGGGCTAATTTCCCTTTTAATACCCCATATTAAAAAGCCATTATCAATTTAGCACATTTCACTATAGTTTGCAATTTTTACAATTTACGCGATTAAGTCCTTTTGTCTAAATAAACACACAAACGATCAAATTTTCATACGAAACTTTCACACATCATAAATCACATATAATTAACACAAAATATAATATTTTAAAAATTTTCAGACTCGGATTCGTGGTCCCGAAACCACTGTTCTGATTAGGGTCAAATTCGGATTGTTACAACCTATGGCGGAGGTGTTTGAATCCCATAAGGCATCGAAGATTGGTAAAAAGAAGAGCTCCCCGACGGCGCCTCGTGCGATCCCTTATGCGACGGTGACCTATAGATCGGCGATCCAGTCGGAGTTGTCGGGAATAGATTCGAATCGGGTCATGCATTCCAACCTGCAATAGGATTGATAAAAGTAAACATATAAGGGTTAGGATACATATAAAGGCTAGGATACGCACCTGGCATAACCGGAAAAGGCTGTGATGTAGGTGTCGTAGGCTGAAGTGTTGGGCCCAGTGACTATGTGGGCGTTGTTGATGGGCCCGGTGATTGTGTCGGCGCTGTTGATGGGCCCGTCCCATCATCCCTTCTCCTTGGATTTAAAGGGCCCCGTCGTTCCCTTTGTGTAATACCCCGAAAATTTTACAGTAAGATATTATCTTTGATATAGTAAAATAAGGAAATAAAATGACGAAAAGGGAAATTTTGGAGTTATGACAACATTAAGAAGTATATTATGATATATTAATTCATGAAATGACTAAATGGTAAAAGTGAGAAAAGTTTTGTTGCCTAAGAGTATATATTCAAAACTTGAGGGGTTAAAGTGTAAATATGAAAAAGTTGAAGGACCAATAGTGCATATATTTTAAGGGTGGAATGATCTAAAAGCTAAGGAAAATAGATGAATTAGGACCAAATTGTATAGGTAAAGAATTATGAGGGACTAAATCAAATTTTACCAAATTATGTAATGATTCAAGGATGGAATTTTAAAAGATCACAAAGGGCAAAATGGTCAATTGGAAAAGAGAGAAATCTAGAAAGTAATGACGATGTTGATGATATTTTATAATTATTTAATTAGATAAATATTATTTTCTTAATATTTTAATGAGATATATTATTATTATTTTTTTATTATTTATTTAGTATATAGGGAATGAAAGATGAAGAATTATCTTCTTCTTTCCCATGCACCAGTGTGAGAAGAAGAAAGAAAGAAAGAAAGTTTTGCTTTATTTACAAATTGGTCATTTCACCAAAAATCCACCATTTTCACTTAGAATTCAAAAGAATTACCATAGTCATCAAGAGAGAAAGATGACAAGGAGACTATGGGGAGCAAGAATATCAAGTTTGATTCAAGAAATAGAAGCTGGAGGAGAGAGAAAATCAAGTCAAAGATTGAAATCAATAAGACAAGGTAAGAACATCAAGATTTCAATATATTTTTAAGTTATATATTGTGGAAAAAGCATGGAAATGATGTTAATGTAGAGTTTTCTTATATAAGGTTTTATGTTCTTGATATGTTAGTGAAGGAAATTAAGAGAAAGTGATGGGAAATATTGTAGAGAAAGGAAATAAAGGTGTTATAAACTTGGTAATTAAAATTTTGCACTAAAACAGTTTTGGACAGCAACAGTAGTCTAACTTTAAAAAATCATCAAAAAATTTATAAATCGAATTATAAAATATGGAATTAAACCTTATTTAGTCTAGTTTTTTATAGAAGAAACGCTGTAAGTAGTGGAATTGTAAATCATGAAATATAATAGGTTTTGTGAGACAAGGTCAGAATGATTTTGGGTTCCCCTATTCTGACTTTGGAAAATCATCAAAACTTGGAGAAAAATATATAAGGGCTTAAATTTATATTTTTAAAATCCTGAATGAGTCTATTTTCAAGATAAATAAATGGAAAAATCATTTGAATTCTTTCCTAGGCGAAAATAAATTTTTAGTGAAGAAGGGTCAAAACTATCAGACAGCAGAACATGGATGATTTTAAAGAATAAACTGTACTTATTGGCTAAACCAAAAATTTTGAAATTTTTATGGTAATAAGATATATGAGTCTAGTTTCTAAAAAATCAAGAGGAACTTAAATTGGAATTCTGTAGCTTAAGATAGAAATAATTTAGTGACTATGACGCAAATGGACAGCTTTGAATAAATTTATGAGTAAATAGTGAAATCATAGATAATGTTACTTATAAGCATGTTATATAAATTAAGGATGTGGAATGGAGTGGAGGAGGAGGAAAATATGTATGAATATTCGGCTAGCATGGTTAATTTGCTTATTCTAGGCTGAGGGACTAAATTGAATAAAAGTAAAACTTTATGGGTAATTTTGTAAAAATGTCAGAAATGACTAAATTGCATGAAATGGATTATTTTGTTATTTAAATTATAAAATTGAATAAAATTATTAATTTTATATTAAGATCGGGTTAAAACATGTTTTAGGGATTAAATTGAAAAGTGTTGAAATTATGAAAAATTTTAATATTTCATAGAATTCATGGGCTGTTATTAATGTATATGAGAATAATTAGGCTTGAAACAAGGATTAAATTCCAAGAATTTTATTTTTCTGAACCTAAGGATGAAATCGTCATTAATTAAAAGCTCAGGGGCAAAATGGTAATTTTACCTAGAGCATTAATTGAATGTATCAGAATATGAAATGAATGAAAATGATGATCAAATTTATGTATAAAGATCCAGATGACTCAAATATGAGACTTGAACGTGGAAAAGAAAAGACACCGGATTAGTAAAACTATAAACATGAACAAGCAACGAGGTAAGTTCGTGTAACTTGAATTATATTCTTAAATGCTTGAAATGTATGTTATTGATGTGAATATAATTTGAACGTTCATTGTATGAAAGTTGATGAAAAATTGACATATTTGATAAAAAAGGGAAGAAATCTCGGTTGAATGAAAGGAAAATCTGATGGATCTCTAAAATGGAATTGACGGTAAAAAGGATCTAGCCCGGACGGGTGATCTTATCCTGATATAGCCCTAAAAAAGAATATGTGTGAAAAGGATCTAGCCCGGACGGGTGATCCTGATATAACCCTCCCGAAGAATATGTGGAAAATGGATTTAGCCCAGACGTGTAATCCAAATTAGGGTCTGAATTTAGCTTGGACTGGTAATTCAGATCCAAGCTCATTAGAGTAATTGTCGTTGCAGGGGATTTTGCCTGGACTGGTAATCCCGACAATACTCTTTGAGCATATGTTATAGGGGATTTAGCCTGGACTGGTAATCCCGCTATAAGAAATGAGGTTCGCGGGAGTGTGCTATCTTATAGGGGATTTAGCCTGGACTGGTAATCCCACTGTAAGGATGAGGTTCGCGGGAGTGTGCTATCTGGAAAAAGGGTATACCCATATGTGTATGAATTGACGGACCTGGGATTGTACACCATAAGTGTACTACTGGAAATCCATCGAAATTTTGAGAAATTCAACGGGATAAATATAGAAAATGTCAAGTACTTGAAATCATGAAATTAAACTTGAAATACAAAGAAATGATAATTATTTGATATATTGAAATGTGACATGGAAAATACATGTATGTGAAAGTTGCCTGATAATTATGCATATTCAAGATTATGAACTTTTACTGGAATAAATATACACTAAACTCATCAAAATGATGGTACATGAAATATTGTCAGAATGAATTGAGTAATTTATATTTATGAAGAAACGGTAAGAGAATGATATGCATCATGACATGTAAATATGAGACTATCTTTGATACGTTGATACAAGGAAAATTATGTATATTAGGACAAGTAATAAATTCAAGTGAGACATGCCGAGAAAATAAGTTTGTCAATATTAAAGTACGCTAACCAATGTAGGAAAATTTTAGGATTTTTCGAAAAATTCTCTATGATCCCGGTTGGTTCCTAATGTATGTTTTGGGCTTCGAGGGCCCAATAGAGGGACTTTATGATTATTTTCAGAATATGAATAATACATGACTCGTAATTATTCAAAAATGTTCAGTAAACTCCAGTAATGCCTTGTACCCTATTTTGGCAACGGATGCGGGTAGGGGGTGTTACACTTTGTACACGAAGTTGTTGTCGCCTCTCCTCTTCGGACAATAAATACGGCTTGCCATGGATCCTAAACCATGGCATGTATTCCGGCACGCACGCTAACTCAGGAACAATGATCGGTTCCTGAGTAGATATATAATCATACCGATTTTCCCACAATTCGATATATGCTGACCAAAACCTTGGCAAATCCGTATGCAACTGTCGTAAGTCGACTTTGTGCTCATCATCAAGCACCTCGGGTGCCACGGGAATCGGTTGTCAGAATCCAAATTGACGCAGAACCCGATCTGACTAGTGCATCTCCACGGTGGCATAGTTGACCAATGGAACCTTCACATGCCAAATGTTCGGATTTTGAAACAACTCATCCAGAATTACTGCCAGAATTAACGGATCCTCGTATGGTGTCCATTGAAACTATATTAACATGATAAAAATATTAGTTATATACTAAATACTAAATACTGAATACTAAATACGAAATACGTGTAATGACCGGAATTTTACGGTTATCGGAATAGTGTATTTTCAGGTCTCTGTAAATATTTATTAAAAATATTTACGAAGTTAAGTGAATGGTTAATTAAAGTTTAATGAAGTCAATTAGCTTAAATTAAGGATAATTAGGAAAAAGGATTAAATTGAATGAAGTGTGAAAGTTTAGTTGTAGATTAAAAGAAAATAAAAAGGACCAAAATGACAATCAAGCCAATTTCTATAGATGTGGCGGCAAACTTAGATAAAATCTAAGATTTTTATTGGATTTTTTTATATGTTTAAGGTTTTAAATTAATTATATTAATTATTATTAAATAAATAAAAGAAAGACAAGTGTATGGTAAAAATAAAATACATTTGTAATAAATATTGTACATACATTTGTAATACATCTATGCATTTACTTATTATTTAAGTAAATATTAATGTATTTATTATTATTAAATTGATATTATGTGATGAATAAATTAAATAAAGACAAATGTGTGGATATGATTTGATACAAGTGTATAAAAAAAATACATACAATTGTAATACTTGTATTTAAGTATTAATAGATATTTATTATTTACAAAAGATATTTATTAATTAAACAATTATATTATAAGATTTTATTTGATAAAAATATTAAAATAAGACAAATGTATAGTGCATAAGGTGACATGTGTGATATTAATATACATACATTTGTAAAATACATGTATATTTACTTATTATATAAGTATATTATTAAATTATATATTATTATTAAGTAAAAGATATTTATAAAATAAATAGATTAGAGAAAAACAAGTGTGATAATATAATGGATACAAATGTTAAAAGAATATTTGTTATTAAATAGATTTTTATAATATATATTTATTGAGTTATTATATTATATATATATTGGGTTAATGAAATAAAGAAAGAAAAGAATAGAAATAGAAACAGAAAGCCAAACGAAATAGAGAGTAGGGGAAGGAAAGAAAGAAAAAGAGAAACGAAAGAAGAAAAGGGAAAATTGAAAGTTTGAAGCTTGGAAGTTTAATAGGTAAGTCAATTTAGCCCTTTTTACTTAATTTTGATGTTTTAGAAGCCTTGGAACAAGGTTTTGATGAAGCTAAGTTGATATTTTGAAAGATAGTTAATTAGACATTGTTCATGTTGAACAAAATGATGAATTAAGGGTTAAATTGATAGAAATTCAAGTTAAGAATGAAATAAGGATTGAATTGTAAAGTAATTCATAAGTTTTGAATAGTAGGGACTAAATTTAAATAATTTCAAAATTATGGTTTAATGCTGAAATTAGAAAGTTGAATTTAGTTTAAAGTGGAAATTGAATAGAAATATTAAGTTAAATGTGAAGAATAAAAGTTAGTCTCGGCTTAGGGACTAAGTTTGAATTAAGGCGAAAGTTGGATAGAAATTGAAATATTCAATATGAAAATTGAATGGTAGTGTATTGATAATATTTAATTAATTTTCGTAGCTAGCGTTATGCCGAAAAATCTCGGCTAAGCGAGGAAAAGACAAAGTTGACGAATGATAGCTCGGAAATTACAGTTTGTATTTCTATAATCCGAACCTAGTTATTAATTGTTATATTTTATTCAATGCCTTTAGTGAATGTTGAAGTGAGAATTATTGTGTTTGATAATGGAAGAGGGTTGATTTGGTATGTTATGAATTTATTGAATTAATATTGAATTGAATTATATATATATTATAAATATATACATATGTGTGTGTGAATGTGATATTGTGCAATTATGATAATTGAATTTTGGGTAAATGTTATGATAAATAATTAAGATATGAATTATTTGTATTACTATAACTCAATCTATTTATTAAATGTTATATTGAATTTGTAATCATGGGACATTTAAGATAGGTAAGTAATAATATTTGAAATTAAGTAAGAATATGTGTGAATATTGAATTATATGTGAATTGATATAATAAATGTTTTGAATTGATCAAGTATTTGAAATTGTTGTGGAAATGAATTCGAAATTGGAAAAGTAAAATAATACCCTATTAACTTGTCGGACTAGATTGGATACAAGTGGCATGCCATAGGATTCGTGATGTGATGAGGAGATTTGTAGCTCGACCGAGAAGCTGATTCTGTTATTATATGCTTCGGTTTATTCGAAGAGGCATTTAATCCCTTATTGGTGTGTTTGGGAGGATATGATATACTGGTGTGTTTGGGAGGTTATATTATACCGGTGTGTTTGGGAGGATTTCATTATTCTGGTGTGTTTAGGTTGGATATTCTGGTGTGTTTGGTTGGATCCATGTATCCGTTTGAGTCCGAGTCATGTTAATAGGGGTTATTAAATATAACAGTGATCAGATTGATACTAAATGAAGAATTGAAATGTGGACTGAAACACACGAATCGTATTATACAGTGAAAGCTATCTGGGATAGCAAGTTGATTTGATATGAATGGTAATAACTGTTATTGAAATGGATATGTACAGAACACTGATTGAAAAGTGAATAGTTGAATATAGTTTATTGATATTAAATAGTGAATTAAAGAATGATTGAGACAAATGAATTATGTAGCTCTGAATTGGATAAAAGTGAATATTATAATTGTTAATGACTTGTGAATAAATCGTGGAAAACTATATAGGCTAGTAAGTGAAAAGAATGAAATAAATTACAATAATTTTATCTATGAATTAAATAATTGAATAGTTATGATTGTTATATGATTTTAAGTGTTTGTTATATTTTTATTTTATTAAGTGTTCGGATTATAGAAATACCACTGAGTATACCCATACTCAGCGTACGAATTATTTTCGTGCGTAGGTTAAGTTAAAGTGAGAATGTCGAATCAGAATCCCAGGTCGATCTCGAATTCAATGAGGTAAAGTGTAACAACCCAAAACCGGTCTATGCGTTAAGACCAGATTTGGTATGCCACACAAATCGAACATACATCTAGTCATCTAATGATTTAAAGAAAGCAGATCTTCAAAACTATTTTGGAGATGGAGTTTATCAAAAACCGAGGTTAATTTGAAATCTATGATTTTAAAACATAAGAGTTTATAATTTGATTTTCAGAGAAATAATTGGTTAAAAATTTTAAAAAAGTAAAAATTCAAAAGGGATTTAAAACATATTCATAAAAGAGTTTTCATAGAAATTTTTACTAGTTAGTGATATTTAAGAAAACCCTTTTTTTTATACGTAAGTTTAAGAAAACATTTATAAAAATTTAAAATAGTCTCATTTAAGTATCTAAAACATATTAAAATCCATCCACGAAATAAGAATCCATGAAAACAATACCAGAGGCCTTATTACATCACCATTAAAATAGTAATTAAATAAAAATACTAAAGAGTAAATTTAAAGTTCATAAAAACCATCATTTGAAGTATGGCCCCCGCGAAGTCATCCTCGGCCCAAGCCTCCATCAATTATCATTACTTGAGAAGGGTAAGAAAACGGGATGAATTACTTAGAACTCAGTGTGTAACCCACTTACCAAGTCCACTGGGCCAAATGATCAAAGCATTTTATTGGGCTTGAGCCCATTTACGAATTTAACAATATAGTAATAAAAAATGCATGTGAAATGCAATTCCCAACCAAGCCTAAATTTCCATTCGCTACACACCACCCGTACCAACCAGCACACCTGTGGGGATCAAGTCAACCCACCTCGCCAACACACCAATCGCAGGCATAAAGCCATTTAAAATGTTTGTGGCAGAGCCACCCAAACTAGATTGTGGCAGAGCCACCCGAACTTCTCTTTAATTTTATCCCAACCCATGCAATCATGTATACATATACAAAGCATAAAAATTTTCATATGATAACTTCAACATAAGGCCCATACTACAAGTTGGCCCATTAAGCAATCTAGCAATTCGGCCCATTAAGCAATCTAGCAATTCGGCCCATTAAGCACATGAGGCCCAAAAATTACTTTTTATCAAATTAGCCCATCGAGGGCGATCTCATAATTTCCACGACTTTATTACCGATTTCATGCATTTACACAAAGTGTTAGTATACCGTATTTTTTGATTTTACCAACTTTATGATTTTTATTCTAATGCTTACGGTATAACATCTAACCCATGAGATAAGTGTGAATTTACACACCTGATTACGGTGAGAACTAAACTTTCTCGCTCGTCGATACCTAAATATATGTCACGTTTGATTAGAACACTAATATTTAATATAAATCTATACTAAAGATAAGCTATCTAGATCTTTACCCTCGGAATTTCGAATAACAACTATTTGTGGTTTCTCCCCTATTGATGGTTCATAACCCGTTGAAGAACCACGAACAGTCAATGGCTCAGGAGTACGAACGACTTCAAATAATTGATTTTCACCAGAAGAGGGTCCACAACCCGGTGGAAAATCTCAGATTGCCGAAATAGCCCTTCGCTTGAATCTAGAGGGAATAGCGAATCCACCCCTCTTCCAAACACTATTCACCACTCTTTTCAAACCTATCTTGTTTGCCACAAAATCTTACGTTCACGGAAATGATAATCGGGCGATAATGTCTCCTAAAACGAAATCGATTAGTAGCCTATCTATAACGATATGACGAGTAATATAGAAATCCTTGGTATAAACCCTTACCTTAACACTTCGAATCGATTTCTAGCGAGTCACGATGATTACGAATACTCCGAGTTCGGCCTTCTCTATAACTCTATAAAAAGAAAATCAAAAGGAAAAAAAATCGTCTAAGAGGATGAACGATTATCGATTTAAAGGCTCTTCTAAGCCAACCTATATATTCGGCCAAGGTGACCAAATAGCAAAAGAAAACAAGGAAAATGATTCTTACCGGTTGTCCAAAGTTGAATAGAAGAAATGATCGAGAATAAAGTCTATGAGGAAAAGAAGATTTGGCTATGATTTAATGGTAAGGAAAGAATAATTTCGGCTATGGAGGTGGTCTCTAACATTCGGCCATGGAAGAAATACGAAGGAGAAAAATGTGTTTGAAAGATGAGTAAAATAGAGAAGAAAGGAAAATAGAGATGAGATGTTTATGATTCGGTTATCAAGGGTGAGAAAAGAGCAAAAAGTAATGTTTGGAACAATGTGCATTCGGTAATAGGGAATAAAAAAGAAAAAGAAATGGTCTTTTTGTGTTTGATGATTTCGGCACTAGGAGAGAAGCACAAAATGAAGCACTTGAAAGGTTGGCAAAAATGACCAAATGGTCAAAAAGAAATGACCAAATCAAACAAAAAAAAGTTGTTTTCTCAAGCATATGGCACATTCGGCTAAGAGAGAAAAAGATGAGAGGAAAAGGTGTTTTGGGAGAGCAAAAATGACCAAATGAGATTCTATCTAGCTACCATCCTTACCCAAAGCTTACCACCAAAATTCGGCTCCCCTTTAGTCCACAAAGCCATCCAAGTTCATGGACAAATTGGCCATTCTAAGTTTCCAAAACATAACCCTTAAGATATGCCTTGTGTTCCCCCTACATGCCATATTCTCATGATTCCCTACCTTAAGTTTGTACTTGCCTTTTCTCTTAGCCACCGTACCATAAAAATAAAAGTCTAACTTACCAAAAATTGACGCTTGGCCGACACTTGCTAGGAAAGAGCAAAAATAAATGTCACAAATGCATTCCTAAGGATTCGAACCTCTTCCCTCAAGCAACACCTATGGCGCCAACTCCACTTTACTACTAGCTCATCTTATGCTAGTTTTTGCCACTTAATTTCTTTAAACATCAAGATCACTTGTTCCACTTCAATAAAGTACTCATTACTAAAATTTATTCTAATTCCGAATAAATCCCAAGCCTTCTCAAGACTATATTAAGCACGCAAATTGAATCATTCACAAGCTAAGCACAAAAAAAAAACATGCAACATATTGATACTAAATTTTTAGGATGTTACATAAAGCGTGTTAATTGTTGATAATGGCATGTACCTAGGGTGTCTTATGTGTGTCATTTTGAATGGTGAATGTAAAAGTGAAATAAGTAGATTTAGATTTTGGTAACGGTATATAATAGGACTTGACTAATTTAGTATGAATTTTATTTATTTGATAATATTTGATAAGTAATTAGAATTGAGTATTGGATAATATATAAAATGTGTAAATTTAGCAAGTTTTGAACATATTTAAATGTGTTTAGATTGGTTGAACATAGGTATTTTAAGTAAATTGTCCGATAGGTTCAATAATGCTCCGTAACCCTGTTCCAGCTAGGGTTTGGGGTTAGGGGGTCTTACATTTGTTGGTATCAGAGTTATCAGGTTTAGCCGATTCTCAGACTAAATAGAGCTCGAAATTAAGTCTAGAGGTACATGCCATGGTTGAGTCGAAATTGAACCGGGATCGGATGCTGATATATTTGTTTGTTTCTGCTTTATAGTTGAAAGTGTTAGATGAACACATTGATAGTATTGGTTATAAAATGTATACTGGAGATAAAGAGTCTCGTGAAATAGATGGAAACTGAATCGGTAATATTGAATATTAATTCGATGGATAATTAATCACTGAATGTTGAATGATAAAATAATAGAGAAAGAGATAATACGTAACTGTTTAGAATTATAATCGATGCTCTTCAGCCATTGCTAATACGATCAAATATTTTTAAATTTAAAAAAAAAAACTATTTCAAAAAACTTTTAAACAGGACTTTTTAATTTTGAATGATAAAATAATAGAGAAAGAGATAATATGTAACTGTTTAGAATTATAATCGATTCTCTTCAGCCATTGCTAATACGATCGAATATTTTTAAATTAAAAAAAAACTATTTCAAAAAACTTTTAAACAAGGATTTTTTGTAAAAATTAAAGGAATTTTTTGAAATTTGAGAGGAACTTTAGAGGAATTTGAGAGAAATTTGAGAGGAATTTGAGAGAAAATTGAGTAAGGACCTTTATGTGAAAAAAATGAAAGGGGGGGTTTATAGTTTTTTTTATTTTGACCGTTGAGCCTCCAACGGTCAAAAAAAATATGGCCGTTGGAAGCGGGCAAAACGCGTCCCTGAGGGAGCGTTTTTGCCACATTAACAAAGCGCTCCCTCAAGTCACGATTTCTACTGATGTGGCAGAAAATGCTCCCTCAGGGATGTGTTTTCCTTCTGCATCCCCTGAAATCGCGCTGACATGAACGCGTTTTAGGGGGAAATGGCCTATTCTGGTAAATAATTGAAAAAAAAATGACATTTTCCGAAAATTTTGAAAAAAAAAGGCATATTTTGGTAATTTACCCGGAGACTAGATTGACAAATTTTGTAAATTTTGAGTGATAAATTTATTAGAAAATTTTGTAAATATTAAAGGATAAATTTATTGAATATTTTATATTTAGGATCAAAATATTTGATTTTGAAAAGTTTGATGAATGAATAGTTAAAATTAATAGTTGAGTAATCAAAATAGAACAAGAACGTTAGCTTAGTGATGTTTTTAGTAGTTTATCCATAATAATAATAAATTAATAAGGGTGGAGTGGGTCCGTTTTATTTCTGTCAAGAAACGGGGTCGTATTCTCATGTTAAAATTGGCAAATGGGATTAGCCAATTAGGGTTTTTGCACTATATATAGTGCGCATATGTGCCACCGTCCTTCAAACTGGTTTTTTGCTGCTTTTTGTTCTCATCAAGTTTCTGCATTATTTTTTGGGGGTTAACTTTCAATTGTTTTATATTTTAATTGATCTGAGCAAATGATGAATGATATTAGTGTATGACTGATAGTAATGATGCTTTTATAATCGAGCTTTTTAAAACTGATGCTCAGTTATCTCTTCGCCTCTCCAAATGGTGAAGAAAGCTTTATTACTCCATAAATTTGATTTTGCTTTTGTGTTGGAAAATTAGTTTGCTGTGGTTGGTCTTTAGTCTTCAATACCTTTCTAATTTCTGTCACTGGTCTGAAGTTTTAGCCTGCCCACCACTCGGAAAGGCTAAAATTGGGTCTCTTTTTTTTTTTAATTCAGATGTTTGCTAACTGAGCCAACCAATATAATGTTAAAAAACGTAAGCATATTCCGCAACATCATTCGCATTGTTTAGCTAAATTCTTTAATAAAGGTTTCAATTTCTATTATTTTGTTTTCTTTTTATTTTATTTTATTTTCTTCAAAATTAATTTTATCTTCATTATTTTATATTAGATGTTAGGTTTTTGTATAAAAAAATTATGTTTGTAGGACCATAATTTAAAGATAATCTCGAGCGCTTTTGAATTCAATTTTTTTTGCGTTCGGATTGGTCTAAGCTTACTTTCACAGATTCAAATAATTTTAAATTTTATAAGTAATATATATTTAATTTTGAAGGTAATAATTCATTTTATTTTAATACGACAGAAAGCAATTCAAATTTATCTTAAAAAAATAAATTATATATATTTAATAAAGTCATTTTATATAAAATAATCAAAATGCTTATTGTATATAAAATTTATTATTTTATGATATTATCTGAATTAACAAAAGTATCTTGTGACCCAAATTCTTATTAAAATAAAATATAAGTGACAAGATAAGGGGATTCACGAGGGTGAAAGCTGCACAAGAAGAATCCATATAGAAATTTTCTTCTTTTGTTTGATATTGATTTGAATAAGGTATTTTAATCTTATTGTATTACTCCTATTAGATGTTGATTGGAATAAGATTTTCTAAACTTATAAACAATCTATACTCCTTATAATTATTCGAATTTGACATAGTAAATTTTTTTCTTATTTGTTCATGGTTTTTTTTTTTTTTTTGCAAAAGAGTTTCCGCATAAAATTTGTTTGTTCTAGTTTTTCTCTATTTTCTTGCCATTACCGACATCCTATTTTGATAATATTACATTGACAATTGAATAACTTTTTATCTTTCTTATTAAATTTATAAACCTAATGCTCATATTCTAAAATATTTATTTTAAAATCCAAATAAACTAATTTATAAACCTAATACTCATATTTTAAAACCCTAAACCCTAAAATCCTAAACCCAAACAATATACTTATTATTACCTAAACATGAAATAAACTAATTATAGCCCAATTCTCAAGTCCAAAATAAAAAGAAATTAAACCTATTTTCGGATATAAATTGTAAAAGTTAAAGCCCAATTCAAAATATAACTTAAAAAAAAACAATATTTTATTAAGATATTAAATTTTTAATAATGTTTTATGTATTACTAGTTATAATTATAAATATATATTTTAATGTACTAAATTACACGTAACTATTAATTTTATATCTTTTATTATAATCGATAATATAATAATGTTATTATACTAATACTTATTGATCTATATAATGCTATTGTCGAAACCATTTTTTTGTTTAGAAAACAGGGTCGATTTTATAAATGAAAATGGAGTCGCTACCAATTCTTTTTGAGGCTTGATCAAGTCACTTTGAGATTTATCGTTAAAATATTTTGATTTATTAAAACAATGACTTTGGTCCACAAAATTCGAGAAAAAAGGGTTCGGGAGTCGGTTACGTACGAGGAAGAAGTAGCACCCTCGAAACGTCGAAAATTGGTACCGATTTGATTAATTAAAATCTTAAATTCAAAAATTTAAAAAAAGATCTTAAAATGCGATTCTCTTTATTTAAAATAAAACTTGAATAGATTAAAATGAATGTTAAAATCCTCTTGTTTCGAAGAAGTAAAATGTCATGCCCAGTGAGTTTGGGTACGACATTTCAAATTCCCGAAACTGAGATTGTCTTTTGACTTTTAAAATTCATGTATTTAAATTCAAGAAGGATATTCTGTCATGAGAAATCGAAACCCAGTAAGTTAGGGCACTATTTCTCAAAATTCTAAATACGAAATATTGCATTTGATTTTGGAAATCCTTATCTCGAGATAACAGAATGTCATATCCAGTGAGTTAGGACACAACATTTTGAATTCCCGAAAATAAGTTTTTATTTAACCCATGTGCTTTGATTAGAAAAATAATAGGTTCTTTATATTCGATTAGAAAAATCGAAACTCAGTAAGTTAGGGTACGATTTCTTTCGAACCTTAGAACGCGGAATGTGTGCTTATTTCAAAACGAAAATTTTAACGCATCGAATAATATGTGATATGATTGTAGTAAAATGGAAGATGGATTACAGTACACATGCATAATAGAATAAGACAAGGGTAACAATGTAAATAATAAAAATGGAGACAAAAACAAAATACAATAAAATAAAATTTAAAACCAACCATCTATATGAAATACTAAGAAAAAGAACAAATAAATAAAAGAAAATAACAACAAAAATAAAAGCTAAGGGTAAATCAATACAAATAAATCAAAGAATAATAACAAAAATAAAAGCTAATGGTGAATCAATAACTAAATAAATACTATATAATAATTTAAAAAATAATAAAATAATAATAGTAAAAAATAAAATAATATTAATAAAATATATTAATAAATAAATAATATTAGTAATAATAAAAATAATAATACTAATAAATGTAATAGTAATAATAAAGTTAATTATAAATAAAATAAAAAATAATAGTAGTAGTAATATTAAAATAATAATAAAAGCAATAATAATAGTAAAAGCAGAAATAAAGTAAACTACAAAAAAATGAATAAACAAGAAAAATATATAACAATGATAAAAATATGTGTATGCAAACAATTAAATAAGTGAAAATAATACACATGAATATATAAATGAAATGATAATAAATGAATATTGTATTAAATTGAAATTAAAAATAAAATTGGGAGTCCCAAAATATAAATAAAAACAATAAAAGGGACTAAATTAAAAGAGAAATAATACTTAAAACCCAAGTTTTGAAAGAAATAAATGAATTAGGGCCCCACTGCAACGCGCACAAATAGAGAAGGACCAAATGGGAAATATTCCCGTCCTCCTAAACGCAACGCCTCTAAAGGGACTAAAATGAGACAAATTTGAAACCGTCGGACCAGATTTGAAAACCAAAAAAGTCTAACTGAAATAGACTGAAAAAGCGGAAGGGCTAAAAGCGCAAATAACCCTTCCGCAGGAAAACACGCGGATCTTGGGCAAAAGTGGGTTGGGTCGTACGGGTCGGAGCCAAAACGACGCCGTATTAGCGTCCAGACCCAAGGCACTAAACGGTGCCGTTTTACCCTTCTATAACAGCCAATTCTTTTGTTCTGAAAATCATTTAAAACCTATTCTGAAAAAAAAAAACCAAAAGAAACTCTCTAAAGCCTCTCCTCCTCAGGCGATTTACGCGGGAGCCTCGTACGATGACCACTCATCGCCGTCTCTGCATGTGCACACTGGGCCACGCGCATGGGGGCCAATGTTCAAAAAGGTAGATTTTTTTTCTTTTTTTCTTAAATATATTTATTTTAGACCCTTGTATATTAAAAAAATAAAAGAAACTTTTAAAAAAATGGAAAAACAAATTCGTAAAAATAAAAAGGAAAATAACAAAGATAAAAGGAAATCTTCGTTTTTGCTAATCTGCTTTTGATTTTTTTTTTTTTTTTGTATCATTCTTTGCATGTAAAAAATGTAGTCTCTATTTTTGCAGATTGTAGGGTCCCCTTTTACAATAGTTGTTTAGGTTTTTATACCCGAAAATACAACTGAATCTTGTTTTTGCTACTGTTGCTCCTTTCTCGTAGGTATGGCGACTTGGAGCGGGCGTGGAGCGTTCGGAGGTCGATGTGGCTCGGTGGAGGTGGCTGCTGGCGGCGCAAAGGTTGGCTGCTAGGGTTTCATTTTTTTGTTTAGGTTGTGGGCTAGGTCTAGGTTTGGGCCTTAATGGGTTTGTATTTTAGTTTTTAGTGGTATTTGTTTTTGGGCCTACTGTAATTTATTTTAAATAAACTGAACTGTTTAATATTTTTGGATTTTTATTGGGCTTCAGGCTAAAATTGGGCCCTACAGCTGCCCCTCTTTGCTCATTGTCGTGTAACGGGAATGGAGTAAATACTTTAAAAGGGCCAACTTTTCCCCGCCTTGCTGAGTCTTGACTTCTTGATGTTTCCTTTCTTCAGGTAGCCTCGCTTTAACCCACTGCATCTTCAGGGGTATAGGAATTTTCGTTTTAATCTGTTCCATTACTGCTTAGAGAGATATGATCTGTAATCTTCAACCTGCTCCACTGCTTCTTAGGGAGATAAGGCTTACCGTCTTTAATCTGCTCCACTACTGCTTAGGGAGATAAGATCTGCAATCTTCAGCCGGCTCCATTGCCGATACATAGAGATAAGACTTGTAATTTCAGCCTGCTCCCTTGCTATCTCAGGAAGATAAGGCGAGTGGCTTAAATCTACTCCATTGCCGATACATGGAGATAAGATTTGCCAACTTCGATCTGCCCCACTGCTATCTCGAGGAGACAAGATCTATAATCTTTAGTCTGCTCCATTGCTGATACATGGAGATAAGACTTGTAATTTCAGCATGCTCCCTTGCTATGTTAGGAAGATAAGGCTAGTGGCTTAAATTTGCTCCATTGCTGATATATGGAGATAAGATTCACCAAATTTTGTAATTTTAATCAATTTTGCCACATCGTCCTCTAGGGAATCTACCTATAGAATTTATTTCATGGGGTATATGCTTATGCCAAAGGATTAGGATGTCATGATCGAAAAATGCTCCTAACCAGATGTATTATGAATGTTATATGAATGAATGCAAAATGTCATGAGAATGACCCATTTTTAACATTTGGGCTATCATTGCTCGCCGTTTGTTAAGGTGATATCCCTGACGTATGTCTTCTTGTTCAGCTGATATTTCAACAGAGAATCTGAGGATGTAGTCATTGCTTAGACCCTTATTTCTCAAGTGTTCCCAGCCCTTTAAGCTTTGTGAGTTCTAAATAATTGTCCTATTTCAGATTCTTGCATTATTTAGAGGCTTTCAGAGTAATATGCAAAACTTCTTTTGTGAAAGCATTATTAGTTTGTTAATCATTATTTCAATATGAAATGCTTGAAAAAGATTATAGAGATGAATAAAACTAAAATTTAGTCGGGACAAAATCTGTAAAGAATGGATGGAGCAAAGGAAGCAAATTTTTGCTAAGGTACAAAAATGAGTAAGGGTGGAATTGGTGCCCCAGATATCACAGCCTGAGCTTCTCTGTACGAACTTCTTGAAGACCATAATGAGTTCAACATGTGTCTAGGAGATCTGAGGTATTTTGTCAGTGCCACTAAGATGTAGCATATCTCCTCATTGTTAACTCAGGTATAGGATGGCTAGCGCATGCCCTATTTCTCATCAAAAATTTGAATTGCCCTTTACGGGTTTTCAATTCAAAGCTTGCGAGTTTTCACCTTGGCCTCTCTTTTTTTTTTTTTAAACTCAAGATGCCCTTTGCGGGTTTTCACCTTGGCCCATTTTCCTTCTTAAACAAAGTACTTCTTAACTGAGTCCGCATTAACTAAATTTGGCTGACTCTTGCCGTCAATCTCGGCTAATACCAATGCTCCTCCGGAAAAGGCCTTTCTTACAACATAAGGTCCCTCCCAATTAGGCATCCACCTTCTTCTGAAATCATTTTGCATAGGAAAGATCATTTTCAATACCAAGTCTCCCTAATGGAATACTCTGCTGAGGACCGTTTTGTTGTAAGCTCGCATTATTCGCTTCTGGTACATTTGACCATGACGGATGGCTTTTAACCTTTTTTCCTCAATTAGATTTAGTTGATCATACCGAGATTAGATCCATTCCACTTCATCCAACTTCAACTCTGATAAAACCCGGAGAGAAGGAATTTAAACTTCAATGGCAAAACTACCTCAATCCCATAATCCAATGAGAAATGTATTGCCCCGGTAGAAGTTCTAACAGATGTTCGATAGGCATAGAGGGAAAACGGTAACTTTTTATGTCAATCTTTGTAAATCTCAGTCATTTTTTCCACGATTTTCTTGATATTTTTATTAGTTGCCTCAACTACACCATTCATTTTCGAGCGATATGGCGACGAGATGTGGTGTTTAATTTTGAACTGACTGCAGACCCCCGCTATCGCGCTATTGTTCAAGTTCAACGCATTTTCAGATATGATTCTTTTCGACATAACACAGCAATATATGATCTCCTTCTTCAAAAACTTGCTAACTGTCGTCTTCTTGACATTGGCATACGAAGTTGCCTCTACCCATTTGGTGAAATAATCGATGACCACGAAAATGAATCGATGTCCATTAGAAGCCTTCGGCGAAATCGGCCCAATGACGTCCATGCCCCACATTGAGAAAGGCCACGAAGAAGTCAAAACATGAAAAGGTGAAGGAGGCACATGGATCTTGTCTCCATAAATTTGGCACTTATGGCACTTCTTGGCATAACAGATGTAATCTCCTTCCATCGTGGACCAATAATACTCGAATCTCATGATTTGCCTGGCCATTGTAAACCCATTGGCATGCGTCTCGCAGACACCTTCATGGACTTCTTCCAGGATTTTCTTAGCCTCAATAGCATCAACGCATCTTAACAGCACCTGGTCCTTCCTCCTTTTATACAGGATCTCTCCGTCTAAGACATAGTCATTGGCCAGTCTTCTCAATGTTCTCTTACAATTTTCAGTTGTTTGATTAGGGTATTCGCGGCTCTTCACATATCGCAGAATATCATGATACCAAGGATGATCATCTCTCTCCTCCTCTTCGTCGATATTGCAACAGTGGGCCGAAGCCTCACAAATACTCATTTGGATAGGCTTCATACCTTCCTGTTCATTTACTTTGATCATAGAAACTAATGTGGCCAAGGCGTTAGCCATATGATTTTCATCACGTGGGAGATAAAAGAAGGTGATATTATTAAACTCCTCAATTAACTCCAAAACTAACTTTCGATAATTGATCAATTTGGGATCTCTCGTTTCCCATTCACCTTTGAGCTGATAGATCACCAAATCAAAATCTCCATATACCTCTAGCACCTTGATTTTGCGGTCTATGGCTACTCGAATTCCCATGATACATGCTTCGTATTCTGCCATATTGTTTGTGCAGTCAAAATCTAAGTTTAAAGTGAATGGATAATGATCTCCACTTGGGGATATCAAGACTGCCCCAACTCTATTACCAACGGCATTTGACGCTCCGTCGAAGTTCAATTTCCAAGGACAATCTTCTAGGGTATTTTCCTCAATAGCCGATACAAACATTAATTCTTCATTAGGAAAATCAAAGTTCAAGGGCTCGTAATCGTCTAGAGCTCTGCTGGCTAGAGAATCTGCTGTTGCACTCCCCTTCACAGCTTTCTGGCTTACATAGACTATGTCAAATTCGGATAGCAAAATTTTCCATCGGGTCATTCTTCCATTCAGAGCGGTTCACTCCATCATGTACTTAAGAGATCTAGTTTCGAGATTAACCAAGTTGTATGGTACAACATGTACTACTTCAACCTCTGAGTTGTCCAGACCAAGGCAAAAAATAACTTCTCAATTGGCGAGTATCTCATTTCACACTCAGTAAATTTCTTATTGAGGTAGTATATCGCCTTTTCTTTCTTCCCTGTCTCATCATGTTGGCCGAGCACACATCTCATTGAATTATCAAATACCGTCAAATACAGAATCAATGGTTTATTAGGACTGGGTGGCATTAGAACTGGAGTATTAGATAAGTATTGTTTAATTCTATCAAAAGCCTTCTGGTATTCGTCGTCCCAAATGTCTAGATTGTGTTTCTTTAGAAGATGAAATATGGGGTCACATTTCTCAGTCAATTGCGAAATGAACCCGGCAATATAATTTAGTCTTCCTAGAAAACCTCAGATTTCCTTTTGAGTGTGTGGCGAAGGTAATTCTTGTACGACCTTGACTTTATTCGGGTCGATCTCAATTCCTTTTTTACTGATTACGAATCTAAGCACTTTTCCTAACCTAGCCCCGAAAGTACAATTGGTTGGATTGAGTTTTAGCTGAAATTTCCTCAACCTCAAGAACAGTTTCCTCAAAACATGTACATGCTCATTTTTCGTTCCGAAAGTATAATTGGTTGCATCTTTATCTGATTGTATCCAGAGAAACCTTCCATGATGGAGAACAATAAATACATTGTCGTGTTATCCACCAAAGTGTCGATGTGAGGCAGTGGGAAGTTGTCTTTTGAGCTGGCCTTGTTTAAGTCTCTGTAATCTACACATATCCGTACTTTTCCATATTTCTTAGGAACGGGGACGACATCGGCTACTCATTCTGAGTAATTCACCACTTGTAAGAACCCAACATCAAATTGCTTCTTGACCTCTTCTCTTATTTTTACTGCAACATCAGGTCTCAACCTTCGGAGCTTCTGTTGAATCAACTTGCATTCTTCTTTTATGGGGATACGATTTGCTGTAATATCGACGCTCAACCCAAACATGTCTTGATATGACCATGCAAAGACATCTTTGAACTCATGCAGAAGTTTAAAGAGATCCTGCCTTGTTTCCTCATTTATGCAAGTACTAATTTTTACATTTTTCCCCTATTCCAAACTCACATACTCAATTGTCTCTTTGTGAGGTAAAATCAACTTCTCCTCCTGCTCTACCATCCTTGACAAATCCGGGGATAAACTACAATCTCCGTCATCTGTAAAATCCTGAGATCCCTCTAAGTACATGCCTCGTTCACAAGGGAGTTCTGGGTCCATAACAGCGTTCCTCATGAAATCGATATCTGGGGACCTATTGTAGATACGAAAGAATACCCAAAGAAACCAATGAATCTAAAAATAACTTATTTATATGGTATGATTATGAATGGAATGAAAAGGAATAAATGAATAATTGCTCGATGCATTTTATTGAAATAAATTCGTTTTGAACATGAGCCTATTTCAAAGCAGATTCTTATTGTTCCTAGGCTAAAAAACAATAAGCGTGTTTTGAACATTACTTTCTATTTGCTCTAAAAACCACGGGAAGTTCTTCTACATTCCAGTTGTTTAGAACACTTCGAGGCTCATAGGGACGAGTGCCCGCTAAGTTTTCTTCCTTCGGTCTCTCCTCAAATACGGTATTGATGCTCAAAGTTTTCATCCCATCTTCAACCGTTTCTTCCTTCGTGTTCTTCAGTCCCGAATGGATAACTCCTCCTGACACGAATGTATTGGATATATGGGGAAAGGTCATTAGCTCCCACTTGTCCTCTGACCCATCCAATCGTGCCTTTCGCCTCTCTTATCTCCTCTCCAGCTCTTTCCTCCTCTGTTTGGCATCTAGCTTATACTGTAAGCCAAAATGGTCCCATTTGCTAGTCAAGATCGGTACTTTGACCCGTCTATAGAGCTATTTCCCAAGTCCCCTTTCAGGCAACGCTTCTTTTCCCACTGTCTGCTATAGGCCCATCTTTGTTGCTTTAGAGATTTTGGGCACCGGGATCTTACATCCCTCGGTGATAAAAGTGGCATTCACAAGCTCTAATGACTGAAAAGAACATTCATCTGCTTCACTACCACTCTCTACATATGGCGCATCACTGGAAACGGATGCAATAATGTCCTCCTCCGCGTTTATAGTTATTAGCCGGCCCTCCGTCACCAACTTTAACTTCTGATGCAATGATAATGGTACTGCCCCTGCCGAATGAATCCACGGCCTCCCCAACAGAAAATTATAGGAAGGCTTAATATCCTTCACTAGGAAGTCTACCTCATATGTATTTTGCCTAATCAAAAGAGGTATTTCTATCCTTCCTATTACTTTCCTTTCGGTACCTCCAAATGCTCTCACTATGTTTTGGCATGTTTTCATATGAGAGTTGCCTACAGGCAATTTATTCAACGTGGACAGAGGTAAGATGTTCAATGCCGAACCATTGTCGATTAGTACCCCCGGTACTGTATACCCTTTACAGCGAATGGTGATGTGCAAAGCTTTGATGGATCCCATGCCCCATGGGGTATTTCATCATCACTGAAAGAGATGAAGTTGTCGAGGCTTATGTTGCTAACAAGGCGATCTAGCTTGTTTATCAAAATGTCATCAGCGACATAGGTTTCGTTCAACACCTTTATTAGCACGCTACGGTGTACCTCTGAGTTTAAGAGTAAAGCCAGTACCGATATGCGTGTGGGCTACTTGTGTAATTGTTCCACAATACTATACTCACTGTGTTTTAGGAACTTCAAAAACTCTTTAGCTTCATTTTCCATTACTGGTTCATTAACTAGTGGTTCTGCCTTTTCTTCTCCTTGTCTGATCATAAAGGATTTCCTTTTTATGGGTTCGGCTTCTGTGTTTGGTGTGCTAGCCGGACTCTCCTTTCCCGAAACTGTCACACTGCAGTTATAATCCCAAGGCACCCTCTTGCTATCCTTATAAGGAAAAGTCACGGGTTTCTGAATTACAACTCTTGGTGCCACTCTCACTCCTGCTTCATCGATTCTCGATCTTGTGATGATCACCACTGGGTGATTGACCTCAAAGACCTTATCTACTGACCCTCATTCTACGGTGCACACGTCTTCTCCTTTAGTAAAGTCAAAGAACTCCAACTCTTTGTTATACATTAACCCTTGCACTAGGGCCTTAAATTTGCTACATCGTTGGATCTCATGGTCCTCCTTATTGTGGAACTCACAGTAGTTCCTCGCATCTTTGGATTTGCTCCCCAACCCTTGCGAGACTAACCCTCTTTCCATTATTTCCTTCCAAACCTCCCTCAACGGGGTTCTTACTTCAGCAACATTCAATTTGATTCTCCTCTCCATATTCTCGACTATCGCGTTTACCCCTTTATCTGTATGACTGGGTAACGGATTTCCCACACCAGGTGTGCCGTCAAATTTTACAACACCCGCCTTAATAAGCCTTTCGACTAGTCTTTTGAATGAGGTGCAGTTTTCTATCGAGTGTCCTCTAATTCCCGCATGGTATTCACACTGAACCTTTGCGTCATATCACTTAGGATATGGGGGTTGCAACAGTTTCAAGTAGAAAAGGGCTACAACATGTGCATCAAACAGACTTTTATACAACTCCCTATACGTCATTGGTATGGGAGTAAACTGGAACTTCTCAGTATTCTGCTTCGTGTTGGGCTCCTGCCTTGGTGAGGCCTACTGGCCTGTGGCTACCGCTCTCGGTTGATTGATAGTAATGGGTTTTGAATAACCCAAGCTCACATTACCTACTTTATTTTCTCTTTTCTTCAAAGCTGATCTTTTCATGCTTTCTCCAGCTTCTATTTTTCCACACCTTATTGCATTCTCTATCATTTCACCAGACATCACTATGTCTACGAAACTCTTAGTTGTGCTCCCCAACATATGATTTATAAAAGGTGCTTTCAAGGTATTAATGAAAAGCATGGTTGTTTCTTTTTCCAGCAGTGGTGGTTGGACTTGTGTAGCGATGTCCCTCCACCTCTAGGCATATTTCCTGAAACTTTCGCCCTACTTTTTCTCTATGTTCTGTAACGTGATCCTGTCAGGCGCTATATCTGTCACATGGCCATAATGCTTCATGAAGGCCTGTGCTAAGTCTTTCCATGATTTGACTCGAGTACGAATCAACTGATTATACCATTTGGCCGTGGCCCCAGTCAAACTATCCTGGAAACAGTGAATCAACAACTGGTCATTGCTGATATGTCTCGTCATTCTCCGACAGAACATTGTAATATAGGTCTCAGAAAAGCTGGTCCCGTTGTATTTTTCGAACTCTGGCATCTTGGACTTTGGAAGGAATACCAGATATGGGACCAGAATCAACTTCTTAGCATCTACTTCACATTGGTAATCAGCGCTTTCCAATACTTTGAACTTCTCCTCCAACCATTTGCATCGATCTTCGAACTGTTTTGGGAGCTCCGCCATTGCTTTTTCCCCTTCTGTTGCATCATCGAAGTCAGGGATCATTGGTTTTGCCAAATTATCTCTGGGGTTGGAGCTCGAGCCTATTGGAAAGTTTACCGGTGCTGAGGTACCGGATTGATACTGGGGTATGATATTAACGGACACTCTTGGTGGTTGTACTTGGAAATTTACCGGGGCAAAGCCTGGAGGATAAGCAGAGTCTTTATTATCGTCTCCGGTATCGACCATAGGGCTCTTTCTTTTATGAGGCCCTCCAGCCAACAACTGCGTTAATTGGCTCATCATGCTTCTCTGAGATTCCAGCATTTGATCCCTCATATCCTGTTGGATCTTAGCAAACTGTTCTTGCATCTGAGTTTGCAATTGGTCCTGTATCTCCTTCTGCATCTGTTCTAACCTTTGATCCATGGCTTTCGTTTTTCTTCGAGTGTAGCAGTGATGTTCCAGGGTAACTATAATACGATCTCTAGTTAATATGGTTCTTTTATGACATTTAAAGCATATCATGTGATGTAATGCAAATACATGATATGAATGCAAAAATAAGAGGTGTCGATTCTGGTTTAATTTCTTTTAGAATAATTTTATAAGAAAACAAAATCATTTACATAAAACAAAATCACATATACGACCTAGCCCTTATGCTCAAAGCTTTAACTTTCTTAAGAAGCCAAGTTAACTCTCGATCCCGGTTCGACCCTAGCTCATATTTCACACTTAACACATCAGCCTGAACCACTAAAACTTGTAAATGATCAGCCACTTCTCGTATCTGAGCCACAGCTTCGCCCATGACGTAATCTCTTTCTCTGACCTGGTCTTGAGATCGTTGAAACTATTCTTCCCATCGCTCGTTATCTGCCTCCAATAGTTGCACCTAGAGTTCACTATTTTGCAACGCCGTTTCGAGCTCTCCCACCTTTCCTTTCAAATCTTCAATCTTGTTTAAGCTTGTTTCCAGCTTCATCGCAGAGTTACGGCTTCGACACAATACCTTCTCTAGTTCTACTACTCGAGCTCTTAACATCTCCTTTTCACTTTGGCTCTCAAAGACAGTCTTTTTCAGAGTATCCTCTCGTGCTTGAGCATCATAAAACGTCTTCTTCCACTAATCGACCTTAGCCTTCTCTTCTTGAATTTCTTGACGCTATTGTTCCGAGGTTTTACCCAACCCAGCAGTTCTCATCGATGAAAGCAACTTTTTGTACTCCGTCTTCAAACTGTCCAAATCTTCCTCGGCCTTCCTCATCCCTTTTCTTAGCTTCTCAGCCTCTAATTTCTGGACATCAATATCTAACCTCAAATGCATTTTTTCTCCCTCCAGTCGTTCTATCTCTTTTTCTAACTTCGAATTTCTATTTTCGAAGTCCTGTTTTATGATTTCCAACTCGAAATAGACGATTTACAGGTATTCCTCCATCGGTCGAGCGCCATCTTATCTCGGTCTGGGGATATTATCATTGATTCTTCTACTCCGCCACGCATCATATTCGAGGGTCGTCATCGGACCTACAACAACTCTTTTCATCCGGCGAGCCTGATTCCAAGCATTAGAAATCTCTCGAACCTTCTTCTTATAATTATCCCCTTTATACGAAAATTCATACCGAGCTAGCCCGTGTGTCGCCGGTATAAACTGTTTTGTCATGTACTGTGTAATACCCCGAAAATTTTTACAGTAAGATATTATCTTTGATATAGTAAAATAAGGAAATAAAGCGACAAAAAGGGAAATTTTAGAGTTATGACAACATTAAGAAGTATATTATGATATATTAATTCAAGAAAGGACTAAATGGTAAAAGTGAGAAAAGTTTTGTTGCGTTAGAGTAAATTTTCAAACTTGAAGGGTTAAAGTGTAAATATGAAAAAGCTAAAGGACCAATAGTGAATATATTTTAAGGGTGGGATGATTTAGAAACTAAGGAAAATGGATGAATTAAGACCAAATTGAATAGGTAAAGAATTATGAGGGACTAAATCATAATTTTACCAAATTATGTGATGATTCAATGATGGAATTTTAAAAGATCACAAAGGACAAAATGGTCAATTGAAAGAGAGAGAAATCTAGAAAGTAATGACGATGTTGATGATATTTTATAATTATTTAATTAGATAAATATTATTTTATTAATATTTTAATGAGATATTTTATTATTATTTATTTAGTATATAAGGAAGGAAAGATGAAGAATTATCATCTTCTTTCCCATGCACCAATGTGAGAAGAAGAGAGAAAGAAAAAAAAAATTACTTTCTTTACAAATTGGTCCTTTCACCAAAAATCCACCATTTTCACTTAGAATTCAAAAGAATTACCATAGCCATCAAGAGAGAAAGATGACAAGGAGACTATAGGGAGCAAAAATATCAAGTTTGATTCAAGAAATAGAAGCTGGTGAAGAGAGAAAATCAAGTTAAAGATTGAAGTCAATAAGATAAGGTAAGAACATCAAGATTTCAATATATTTTTAAGTTATATATTGTGGAAAAAGCATGGAAATGATGTTAATGTAGAGTTTTCTTATATAAGGTTTTATGTTCTTGATATGTTAGTGAAGAAAAATAAGAGAAAGTGATGGGAAATATTGTAGAGAAAGGAAATAAAGGTGTTATAAACTTGGTAATTAAAATTTTGCACTAAAACAGTTTTGGACAACAATAGTAGTCTAACTTTGAAAAATCACCAGAAATGGTAGAAATCTAATTAGAGGATGAATAAAATATGGAATTAAATATTATTGAGTCTAGTTTTTTATAGAAGAAACATTGTAAGTAATGGAATTGTAAATCATGAGATATAATGGGATTAATTTTATATGATTAAAATTCTGAATGAGTCTATTTTCAAGAGAAATAAATGTAAACATCATTCGGATTCTGTAATAGGAGAAAATAAATTTTTAGTAAAGAAGGGTGGAAACTGTCAGACAATAGAACAAGGATGACTTTAAAGAATAAACTGTACTTATTGGCTAAACCAAAAATTCTGAAAATTTTATGGTAAGAAGATATGTACTTCTAGTTTCTAAAACATCAAGCAGAACTTAAATTTGAATTTTTTAGCTCAAGATATAAATAATTTAGTGACTATGATGCAAATGGACAACGTTGAATAAATTTATGAGTAAATAGTGAAATCATGGATAATGTTACTTATAAGCATGTTATATAAATTAAGGATGTGGAATGGAGAGGGGAAGGAGGAAAATATATATGAATATTTGGCTAACATGGCTAATTTGCTTGTTCTAGGCTCAGGGACTAAATTGAATAAAAGTAAAACTTTATGGGCAATTTTGTAAAAATGTTAGAAATGACCAAATTGTATGAAATGGATTATTTTATTATTTAAATTATAAAATTTAATGAAATTATTAATTTTAGATCATGATCGAATGAAAACATGTTTTAGGGATTAAATTGAAAAGTGTTGAACTTATGGAAAATTCTAATATTTAATGGAATTCATGGGCTGTTATCAATATATATGAGAATAATTAGGCTTGAAATAAGGATTAAATTCCAAGAATTTTATTTTTCTGAACCTAAAGATGAAATCATCATTAATTAAAAGCTTAGGGGCAAAATGGTAATTTTGCCTAGAGCATTAATTGAATGTATCAGAATATGAAATGAATGAAAATGATGATAAAATTTATTTATAAAGATCTGGATGACTCAAATATGAGACTTGAACGTGGAAAAGAAAAGACATCGAATTAGTGAAACTATAAACATGAACAAACAACGAGGCAAGTTCGTGTAACATGAATTATATTCTTAAATGCTTGAAATATATTTTTATTGATATGAATATGATTTAGATGTTTATTGTATGATAATTGATGGAGTATTGATATTCTTGATGAAAAGGGAAAATAAATCCCGGTTGAATGAAAAGAAAATCCGATGGATCTCTGAAAAAGAATTGACGGTAAAAAGGATCTAGCTCGGACGGGTGATCCTGATATAGCCCTCCCGAAGAATATGTGGAAAATGGATTTATCCCGGACGGGTAATCTGAATTAGGGTCTGAATTTAGCTTGGATTGGTAATTAAGATCCAAGCTAATTAGAGTAATTGTCGTTGCAGGGGATTTAGCCTGGACTAGTAATCCCGCTGTAAGAAATAAGGTTTGTAGGAATGTGCAATCTTACAGGGGATTTAGCCTGGACTGGTAATCCCACTGTAAGGATGAGGTTCGCGGGAGTGTGCTCTCTAGAAAAAGGGTATACCCATATGTGTAAGAATCGACGGACCTGGGATTGTACACTATAAGTGTGCTACTGGAAATCCATCGAAATTCTGAGAAATTCAACGGGATAAATATAAAAATGGCAAGTACTTGAAATACATAGAAATGATAATTATTTGATATATTGAAATGTGACTTGGAAAATACATGTATGTGAAACTTGCCTGATAATTATGCATATTCAAGATTATGAACTACTACTGGAATAAATATACACTAAACTCATCAAAATGATGATATATGAATTATTTTCATAAGCAATTGAATAATTTATATTTATGAAGAAACAACAAGAGAATGATATGCATCATGACATGTAAATATGAGACTATCTTTGATACGTTAATACACGGAAAGTTATGTATATTAGGACAAGTAATAAATTCAAGTGAGACATGTCGAGAAAATAAGTTTGTCAATATTAAAGTATGCTAACCAATGTAGGAAATTTTAGGATATTGTGAAAAATTCCTTATGATCCCGGTTGGTTCCTAATGTTTGTTTTGGGCTTCGAGGGCCCAATAGAGGGGCGTTATGATTATTTTCAGAATATGAATAATACATGACTCGTAATTATTCGAAAATGTTCAGTAAACTCCGGTAATGCCTCGAACCCTATTCCAACAATGGGTATGGGTAGGGGGTGTTACATACTGCCTTAACACGAGCGAAAGGGCATATCCAACGGCTCCCCAAATTCCAGGCAAAGGTACCCTGTCAAAATGCCCACACTGATAGAGGAATTCGTCAGGAACCATCTAAGGGGCTCTCCACTTAACATCTTCCTCCTGAAGGTTTTGAAAAATTACTATCCACCTTTCTTCTGATATGCCATTCTTCAATGGGGAATAATCATTGGAGAATACCCAGTATGAAACTTTGTCAACCTTCCAGAAATAACCATGGAACCAAACCAACAATAATTGCGCGCATCCGATGAATCTACCTTCACCTGCCCTTTAACATGCACTCAAAGATCTGAATGTTTCAGCAAGAATTGCTGGTACTGGCGTAACCCCCTTGTCAAGTCGATCAAATAGGTCAGCAACTGCTTCATCTATACGCCTCAAAGCTTTGGGGAAAAGTACCAAACCACAGATACTCAAGGCGAAGATGTCAACTTTCCTTTTTATATCTGGATGTGCTATAATCAAGTCCGTCAAGCTCACCCAAGGAATGCATTTTCCTTCACCTTTTTGCTGAATTCAGGCTGTGACCCAATGTTCACTCATCTTGGTGATACTCATCAGCTTCTTTACAAAAGTTGGTACATTAGCGGCCCTGGAATAAGCTTTGTCGACATGAACCTTTGGACAACGAAGCAAGGCTGTGTACTCTTCCACAGTAGGCACCAAGTCCACTTTTCCAAACGTGAAACAGCTATATGCGGGGTTCCAAAACTGAGTCATAGCCCGAAATAAGTGTTTGTCCACTTTGATGTCAAACAGGTAGGGTAGATCGCCATAATTACGATAGAATAGCTGCTTAGTCTCATCATCCCAACAGGCCCATATATCTCTTAATTCTTGGAGTTCATTTTGAGTCACATTGATACGAGTGAAGTCCCACAGCTCCGATGTATATCCATCGGCTAAACTATCTCCTTTCTCAAGTTGCATATTCTCTAACCATATACAGACAGTTGCATTGTCCTCTATTTTATCAAGAAGTTCGTTCTCCATGACAAGCTTTCTAATTTAGTAACCAAACAGGAATCGACACCTTTTTAATATGAAATGACATGCAATCATATCCAAAACACAACAAGTTAGTATCGAATAATAGAAACCAAAGCAAATAGAGAAAGTGTCAAACATCTATCTGGGTAACCGCTAAGGTTCAGCATAGCTCTATCTAGGGTGGGCTCATAAGGATCACTATATGTGGCTTAGTTCTAAAGGAAGGGTACCTGAACCAGCAGATTCCTCAATCCTCACCCATTATAGGCTCATAGGAATCGAGTTCAGTTCAGGGGAATACATTTCCCTATGGCCATGCAGAGGTGAAAACCTCACGAAGACATAGGTACAGATGTATCCCAGAAGCAATCCACTAGCCCATGCAGAGGTGAAAACCTCACGAAGGCATAGTTTCTCACTCCCACTTAAAAGGTGTGACCACAACGGTCTTGCAATATGATGCGGGAATATCCTACGAGACTTAAGCCACAACAAACATATGACACGACACAAACTCATGCGGTGAAAGCATCAAAATCAAATTTTAATTTTCGATAAAAGGAAAAAAATAATCAATCCTACGTCTTGACTCTCTTATTACTCCCTAGTGGAGTCGCCAAGCTGTCGAAACTATTTTTTTGTTTAAAAAACAGGGTCGACTTTAGAAATGAAAATGGAGTCGCCACCAATCCTTTTTGAGGTGTGATCCGGTCATCTTGAGATTTATCGTTAAAATATTTTGATTTATTAAAACGATGACTTTGGTCCACAAAATTCAAGAAAAACGGGTTCGGGAGTCAGTTACATACGAGGAAGGATTAGCACCCTCGAAACGCCCAAAATTGGTACCGATTTGATTAATTAAAGTCTTAATGTTGAAAATTTGAAGAGATTTTAAAATACGATTCTCTTTATTTAAAAGAAAACTTGAATAGATTAAAATGAATGTTAAGACCCTTTTATTTCGAAGAAGTAAAATGTCACGCCCAGTGAGTTAGTGTACAACATTTCAAATTCCCGAAACTGAGATTGTCTTTTGTCTTTTAAAATTCATGTATTTATATTCAAGAAGGATATTCTGTCATGAGAAATCGAAACCCAGTAAGTTAGGGCACTATTTCTCAAAATTCCAAATACGAAATATTGCATTTGATTTTGGAAATCCTTATCTTGAGATAACAGAATGTCATATCCAGTGAATTAGGACACAATATTTTGAATTCCCGAGAATAAGTTTTTATTTAACACATATGCTTTGATTTTAAAAGGAAAATAATAGGTTCTTTAGATTCAATGAGAAAAATCGAAACCTAGTAAGTTAGGGTACGATTTCTTTCGAACCTTAGAACGCGGAATGTGTGCTTATTTCAAAATGAAAATTTTAACGCATCGAATAATATGTGATATGATTGTAGTAAAATGGAAGATGGATTATAGTACACATGCATAATAGAATAAGACAAGGGTAACAATGTAAATAATAAAAATGGAGGCAAAAACAAAATACAATAAAATAAAATTAAAACCAACCATCTATATGAAATACTAAGAAAAAGAACAAATAAATAAAAGAAAATAATAACAAAAATAAAAGCTAAGGGTAAATAAATACAAATAAATCAAAGAGAATAATAACAAAAATAAAAGCTAATGGTAAATCAATAACTAAATAAATACTATACAATAATTTAAAAATAATAATAATAGCAAAAAATACAATAATAAAATATATTAATAAACAAGTAATAATAGTAAAAATAAAAATAATATTAGTAATAATAAAAATAATAGAAATAATAAAAACAACAATAATAATGTTGATAATAAAAATAATAATAAATATAATAAATATAATTATAGTAATAATATATATAAATAATAGTGGTAATAATAAAAATAATAATAATACTAATGAATGTAATAGTGATAATAAAGTTAATTATAAATAAAATAAAAAATAATAGTAGTAGTAATATTAAAATAATAATAAAAACAATAATAATAGTAAAAGCAGAAATAAAGTAAACTAAAAAAAATGAATAAACAAGAAAAATATATAATAATGATAAAAATATATGTGTATGCAAATAATTAAATAAGTGAAAATAATACACATGAATATATAAATGAAATGATAATAAATGAATACTGTATTGATCGCTGTGAATCAGAGTCTTAAAATTTATAAAGAGAATGATCGAACCTGGAAACTAACTCTGACAACGATTAAAGGCAAGTGTACCTATCTAACAGTAGTATAGCTTAAGCAAACCGGATTATCGAACCCAAAGGAACTAAAAGTACTAATACTAACTTTCGTTTTATTATTTAACCTAAAATAAAGTGAAGTTGATTTAATCTAATCTAAATTAACTACTAAGCTAAAGACACAAAGACAAAAAGGATGAATTGGGAAATAACTTTAGGAAAAACTCAGTTGATTAAGATGATACCCTCGGGAAGAATCCCCCTAGACTTCATTTGTTATTTAACCCTGAATCATACGATTCATTCACTTAGCTTGATCCGTATGACTCCCTAACGTATATTAAACCTTCTCTCGAAGCGAATAACATCTAACCCTAGGTTAATTAATGGAAATCTCTTTCTCTCTTAATAACCCCCTAGAATAGCAGTAAATCGATCTGTGAACTCCCATATTAGGTTTCACCCTAATCCGGCAAAATCTCGTCACCCTATCTCTAGGCGTGCGATCAACTCCGCTTAATTATGCTAGGTCTACTCTTAGGCAGGGTCTATTCCTCCTCTACCTAAGCATATTAAATTTGGACTAATCTCACATAATTAAGAACAAACTAATTATTTATCATATAATTCGGAAAAACAGTAACAAGATCCATCATAGGTTTCATCCCATTCAGGAATCTGAAGGATTTAGTTCATAACCATAAAAGAAAACATCTCAAAAGAAAAGATAAAATAAAACATAAGAAATCCCTAAAACTCCCTGAAGGAATTGAAGGAGAGATCCACCGTCTTGAGTAGAATTTCGGCTTCTTGAGATGGATCAACTGGCTATCTTCGAGTGATTCCTACAAATCTGACCTTTTCGGCTTGTCTCCTTGGCCTAGCTAACCGCCCCCCTTTCAGCTGACACTTAGGGGGTTTATGTAGGCTCTCGAAATAGGTTTCTTCCTCCCTAAGTATCCTTTTCCGACTGAAATTGCTCTTTCCAGCGACAGGGACACGGCCATGGCACACGCCCGTGTGGATCGTGGTCAGGTCGTGCTCAGACTTCTTTAATGAGGCACGGCCGTGTGAATCAGGGTAGGCCATGTTCTAGTTGCTTGATGAGGTACGGCTGTGTGGGCTAATGTCCAGGCCATGTCGATTTTCTTTCTTGGCCCAATTTGCTTCGTTTTGGGCCCGTTTCTCGTTCTTTTTATCCTCGAGTGCTTTCCTGAGTATAAGACATGAAAAGAAAGGATTAAGAGCACCTTTTTACATAAATCAAGGGATAATTCATCCAAAAGCACATTAAATGTGGGATTAAAATATGTTACTTTTATGGTTTATCAAATACCCCCACACTTAAGCTTTTGCTTGTCCTCAAGCAAAATTCTCAACTTACGATTAAAACGAACTTTCCATAATTCATAATTCCTATCAACAATATCTTATCATAATTTATAGATAATTTATACATGGATAATTCAACTCAAATAGTCCTAAAGATTCAAACAAGATAAGTCATGTATTTATATCACAAAAACATAGGTGTCTCCCTTCTTCTAAATAATTACCTTTAATTCAAAACCTACAAGGATTGACATTCTCGCCAAAGATTCACTCAAATCATTCAAAAAGTGTTTAAGGTTCAAAGTTAAAAGATCACTCATAAGTCAAACCTGAAAAGTTAATCCCATAGGCTTGCCTTAAAATCAAATCTCCACCACTGTAAAATGAGATGATAAACAGATCAAAAGGTCTTTGTCAAGGTTGTACCGGGGCTAGGTTAAAGGTATGGATATAGGCTGAATTAGAGGGTTAGAATCGAGATTGAATTGACAAGTTACCTATCTAGAGACTGATCTAAGATAATTACATCAATTGAAAATTTATAATACTAATAATACGAGCTTTTTCTTTTGATGAATGGACTATGACTGTATAAGCTCTTTTTCATAATACTAATACTGAATATACTTCAAAAATATTATTATTATTTTTTATTTTTAAGAACAAACTAAATATTACATAATAATGAATGAATCTATTAAAATAAAGATCATAGCTAGGCAACATATCAAATCAAATCTCAACATAAGGGTAGTCAAATAGAATGGTGATAACAAAAACAAAGGGGTTTTGGGTTAATATTAGCGGTTGAGTCAATAAAGAGGGTTGTTAGGATCAACGGGGTTCACTAGGGGTTAATTATGAAGGTAGGCTTTTTAGTGGAGTGAGTGGGTTAAATCCTAAGTGCCTTAATCATCTCTGTATATCAAATCATAGATGTGGTCTTGACATGTATAGTCAAGGCAAGTTCTAGAATAACAGTTCATAGCTGACACACTCATAATCAATAAAGTGAGCATGGAAAAGACTGTATGCTCTATAAGACTCAAAATCTCACAAAAATTTATGGTTTTTTTTTTTACATCAACCTTATAGATCTCAAATTTCAAGTAATATTCAAATTTAGGTTAACAACCTAAAAAATTTTCAATTTTTGAAAAATAGACTTATCATGCTTGATTCTCTAGTATTCTTCAAATTTAATCATCAATGCACAATTATCAATAACTTACTTTAAAACATGTCAATAAAAATCATAAATCATCAGAAATTTCATCTTAATTAGTAATACGAGGAAGTTACTTAAGAACAAGACTAAATTCAGGGTTTTGAGAATAATGAAAAAGTTAGGCACTTTTACCCCTCCACACTTAAGATGTACATTGTCCTCAATGTACAAGGATAGATATGACATTTAAGAGATAAATCAAAAGAGAAGGGGAAAAGAATACTCCCTGAATTTTGGATGGATTCCTTGAGTCGGAAGTGAAAGGAGGATGGGGAGAGGTCGTGGTGTTGGATGACTTGTGTAATAGTGAATTACTCCTAGTGATGTGTTTGTGTATATGGAGTGTGCATTTGAAACTGCTAAGTCATCAGTTAGAAACCTTGGAGGTGTCATTATATGTTAGGAATACTCGAAAGTTAGATGTGAATGATAATCATGATAAAAGTTTGTAATGTATGAAGAAAAAATTCAAACTAAGAAAAATAGAAATTTAGATAAGTGAAAAAAAAAACAATAAAAACTTAAAATAAGTAAAAGAAAAACTAGATAAAAGGACTCAGAGGTCCTCATCATCGGTTGGGTCCTGTGGTGGTGTTGGTGATGAGATAGGGAGGTGATGGCATATCTACTGGAGGGTGGCCTCAATCCCATCAAAACGTCGAGCAGTGTCAGCGAAATACTGCTCGAATTGGTTGAGGCGAGCAGAGATATCCGCTAATGAGGCTGCTGCATAGGGTGGTCGCTAGCTGTGGTCTAGTGTCTCCTGTGATGGTGGTGGGACATCATCAGTAATGTTCTCGAGCTCCCCCTCGTCTTTGGAGGTCAGTAATCGGTATTGAGGAGGGTCGGTCCCTCGACGATGTTTAATCATCCTCATGTGTAGCATCATCTGGATGCCCTGAGGTACCATCTGGCCGCTCAGTGTTAAGGAGGTGGTCTGAGCCTCGGTGTTGAGGAGGCCAAAATGCCAAGCCAACCGTGTGATGTATGGCCTCATCGATACAATTTCCTTCCTATGCGGCTCTGTTTGGTGCTGAATTGCACAGGCGATGAAGTATACAAGATCGAAAATATGTCGTTCTGACATGCACGATAGGTAGTATACATCATGCTTATTTACCACGACGGTGCTCTTACGTCGACCTGTGATAGTGTGAGCTAAAATGGCGTGGATATACCGCAGGGGTGGGACAAGGCGATCGCTTTAAAGCGATCGAGTCGTGAAACGCATGGTGGGGCTGGGCCAGCCAAAGCCAGCTGAGAGAGGGTGCAAATGGAGCTGGACGGTTTAACTTTCGGAGAGTGGATTTTCTGCTATGAACTCCTCCGTGTAGAGTCCGAGTGCTGTGCTGAATTGCAGTATGCTTAGTTGACGTACCGTGCCTCCTAAATAGAATTGGACTATGCCCGGGTCGTCATATTGGGCCACATTGTCTGTAAGGTGAAAGTGGTGCAGAACTCGAGTGTGAGTTTCAAATATGTGGGCTCGATGATAGAGAAAAATTACTCCCACGGCTCGGTCGAGATGAGGGCTCAAATATCGGCTGCTAGTCCGACTGCTCCTGACGTTCGATCAATGCATCTACCAGTGTCTTGGAGGTCATCCCAAAATGCCTTATATCATTCTTTCTGAGCTTCTTGAGTGAATTGAAGGAGGCGGTGTCTTATTTCAGAAGAAGCACTGGCTGACGACGATCCGAGTCCCTTTCTTTTCTTAGTTGGGGTGGCCGTGGTTCGTTTTCCTCGTGATGACGACATTGTACTTGAAATAATGAATATTTAAGTAGTGTTTGTACCAAATTGTCATCTAGACCCAAGATATTTAAATGCTCAATACGATTATTCACCTAAGAGCAACCTATTCTAATTTTACATAGGAAAATATCAATAGAGAATATGAAAGTGATCTAACAACGATAAATAGCAACAAATAGCTAGCGATCAAGATTTTCTGTAACACCCCTTACCCGTATTCAACGCCGGAATAGGGTACGAGGCATTACCGGAATTACAAATTTATTTATCAGACATTTTATTTCATCTAGCATTTATATTTGAAATCAATCAAAATCAAACATATTGTCCCTTAAATATATTTATTTTTATCGACATGTCTTACTTGAATTTATTACTCGTTTGATCATACTTAATTACCTTGTATTATCATATTAAAGATAATCACATATTTACATGTCATGATAAATATCATTCACTTGCCGTTTCTTCGTAAACATAAAACAGTTAATTCATCATATCAATATTTCACGTACCATCAACTTATATTTCCTTATCACATAATTAAGGGTCCGTTTGATTGCAGGAAAACATTTTCCGGAAAATATTTTCCTGCTTTTACGGCGTTTGGTTGATGGAAAATGTTTTCCTTGAGGAAAACATTTTACAAACACGGGTAAAATGCTTTCTTTGTTCCCGTAAAATGTTTTCCCTAATTTTGTTCGGTAAGACATTTTCCAAGATTTCCCCTTCATCCAGGTACGTTTTCTTCCTCCTTTCTTCCCTTCTTCGTTCCTTCTCCTTCTTCTTTCTTTCTCTCGACTTTTCACTTCCTTCTCCTTCCTTCTCTCTATTTCTTGTGTTATTTTCTGGGTTTGTGTTATTTGATTCAGTTTCTATAGATTATTTTTTTGTTTGTAATTAATTAGCTTGATAGTTTTGAGGAAATTCCTCTTGAAAATATATTGCCGATGTTGGTAGAAGGCTCACATTGAAACTAGGTATATCTTTGCAAAGTCTAGGGACATCTTTGTCGCTCAAATCCCTAATTATAGCCGACTGTGGACAGCAATTTTTTCCTTTTTTTTTTTACCCTCACTACTGTTCATCATCTTCTTTACCTACATGCCACCCCCTGCCTCCACCATTCTTCTTCCTTTGCTCCCTGCTTCCAGCCACCGCGCCATTCTGCTTCCATCAACTCTCCTCCTTAGAATTTGATTGAAATGCTCTGCTACTACAGAAATCCATTGTAGCATTTCAATCAAACCAGTAAACCAGAATTAATGCTTTTACCTAGACTACCTTGCTCATGAGAAGGGAGATACGAACTGCCTTCAGAAGTCTAGCTAAAAAGTTGGGTTCCGGCGTAATTATTTCTTGTCTGTTGGTTAATCTTATTGGACTTGAATTTATCCCCTTTAGATCTAGCCTCAATGTTTGTTTATTAAATCATCATCGACATTCTGTTTCTTTTAAGTGTTAAGTCCATAATCCATTTAGTTCTTATCATCACTAACATAGTCGAAAATCAAATTGGTCTTTTAGATAAAGCTCTTTGTAAGTTTAATCATTGCTTTTTCTTAGTTGAATGGACATACTAAATTATATTTGTAAGCTCATGGACCCTTTCAATCCATTGAGAAAAGCATATGTTTTGAGACTTTCACCGTAATAGTCCGTTTTTATGGTTTACACTTCGAACTCATGAACTTTGCCTATTTTATTATTCTTCCAAGAAATTAATGTGCAAGTCGAGCAATTAGAGGGTTGAATCAAATCTTGGTCTTTTTGTTTTCCAGTTGCTTTAGATTTAAGTAATCTTGGGTTTGGAATTTTGAATTTGATATTTTTTGGGGTTGGGTTCAAGCTGTTGATTTTTTTTAATTTTATTTTTTAGGATTCAAATTCAATTAGATTTGGATTGATCTTTCAAGTCAAGGAAGATTTCATCAACTGTTGTTAGATTATTCCAGGTCATATTTTAGTGAACTTGTGGTGTACTCCAAAATTTGATTTTTGATGTCATATAAATAAGATATTCATGGCGCTAAATATTTTAAGTGATTCTCGGTAATTATGGTTTTAACTTATATACAAAGGTCTTCTATAACTCCAAAAGTCAGAAGTGGTTTAATTGCTTTTCTGAATGGTTAGAATTTTATTGAGTGTTTAAAAAAAAACCTATTTGAACATTGGATTATTAGATTCTCCATGTTTAAGAAAATGTTGATACTGTCATATCTTATATTCTAGGCGAAACTCTCTTGCTTTCTCTCATTGTCTAATTGTTGATAGAAATTGCAGGCATGTCATCAAGGCACACTATGATAAGCATTATGCATTATGCATTTTGCTTCATTCGATTAATGTTCCATAGGCTTAGAAACGTGTACAAGGAGTCTCGATGGGATCACCGCTTTATTTTCCTGTTATACTATTACCAGCTGCTCCTTTACGAATTTATCTTTTCTGAATCTGTTGAATATGTCTTCTTACAATTTATAACAAGCGTGTTCAGTGTTTTAGTTTTTTTGTGTGTCCTCTGCTTTAGTTATTTTGTGTGTCCTCTCTTCTGATGTACATTATTTTCAAGTGTTAATAGTGTGCATTTTGTTCTCAATGCAGTGCAAAACAATTCTCCGAGGGCTTGAAGCTCAAGATAAATCTTTTGAGGTAAAGTTGAATTCTCAGATATTCTGTGTCACTTTGTCTTCACTGCGTATGCATGCTTTATTTTGATTTCTCTTGTCTTGTGTCGATAATGGTCATGTTTGGTAGTCTAGATAATAAGGTCCATGCTTTTAGGTTAGTTATTTGTATTCGCTTGCTCAATTGATAGCTAGGGTAAGAGATCAGCAAATCTATGACTTGAGTGCATATATATATTATTGAAAAAATTAACAAAGATATATAGATTGTCTAACCAATTACTTGAGTGCATATATGTTATTTGTTGATTATGATTTGGGTACTTGAATCTGGTTTTTCTGGACATCGGTTCGTTTCTTTTTTCTTTTTGAATCTCTTTCAAGTTTCAACTATTACGTAAAAAGAGTTGTGACCTACCTTTTTGAGCAATCAAAATTCAAACTGTTGAGGTAATTCATTTGGCTTTGGATATCTAAGTATCATAACCTTGCAAAAAGTTCAACATTACCTCGACTTGTCCACTAAAAAAAGGAACAAGAAGCTCGCATAGGTTAAAATAAAGAGCAAAAACCGAATGAAGGACACGGCCGTATCCCCAAATCAAATCGATGATAAATGGTTTCACCCACATCTAAGTATGTATGTACCAGATTTATCATTAATTTCCCAGCACACCTCTTGCAAAAAAAAAAAAAACATGTCACTACTAACGTCCCTTATCCACACACTCACATCAAGCATGTTGCGGAAGCCTTCTAAAAAAATACAACTTTTAACACACCCCTTTTATCTTGTGCGCCTAAAGTTATGTTTATTTATATTTTTTTAATTGGATTATTCTTAATAATATTTTTTAAAATTCAAAATTTTAATTTTAATTTCTATTAATTGATTTTCTTTGAATAAAGTATTTTTTTATTAAAGGAAAGCAACGGGGGTTAGTGGATAAAAAAGTTGAATAAATCAATAAAACCAATTAGGTACGTGCCATTGCATTAAAGAGGAAAAAAAGAAAGAAACTGTATATATATGTGATGCACTTTAGTCATGATAAGTTTTCATGTATGTGATCTTATGAAAATGTTGCATCTTTTTTGTAATAAAAATGTTTTTTTTTTTTTGTGGCATGTTTGTGTAGATGGATCGTAATCAAGATCAAAATGCAATTGTCGAAGTCGTAGCTTCAGTTTTAGCTTTTGGGGCTCTTTGGATTAAAAAATTAGAAAGTATGAAAGAAATTGCTCCTCATCCTCGTGTGAATCGAGATTATGAAAGAGAAAATTATATTAATAGTATTTTATATAGTAGTGACCAACATTGTATTGATATGATAAGGATGAGACCGATCGCTTTTTTTAATTTGTGTGATATTCTTAGTAGGAATAATTTGTTAGACTCATCTAGATCTGTCAATATTAGGGAGCAAGTAGTTATATTTTTACATATAATTGGTCATAATGTAAGGTTTCGAGTGGTTGGATCTAGATATTATAGATCAACTGAGACAGTTCACCGTTACTTTAGGGTTGTATTGAGAGCTATTTTGAAATTGTATAAGCTAGTTATTAGATCACCTGATGAGTCAACTCCTAGTGAAATCAGAAACAATCCAAGATTTTATCCTTATTTTAAAGATTGTATTGGAGCATTAGATGGAACTCATATTCGTGCATCCGTTCCACTTAGTATTCAAGGAAGATTTCGTAGCCGTAAAGGGGGGACGACACAAAATGTATTAGCTGCCATTACATTTGATTTGAAATTTTCTTATGTTCTAGCTGGTTGGGAAGGAAGTGCACATGATTCTCGTATTTTAAGTGATGCACTTTCATGCCCAGGAGGATTAAGAATTCCGGAAGGTAATAATTATCATTAAATACCAAATAGTTCTAGTAAGCTCATAATTTATTAGTATTAATTGCGTTTTGTAAAATTGTAGGTAAATATTATATTGCTGATGCTGGATATGGCATTCGAAATGGATATATTACTCCATATCGTGGTGTCCGATATCATTTAAAAGAGTTTAGTGATCAAGGGCCTGAAAATGCAAAGGAACTTTTTAATCTTCGTCATTCATCATTACGAATCACTGTTGAACGTGTTTTTGGGATTTTAAAGAAACGGTTTCGTGTATTAGATGCTGAGCCATTTTGGAATTTTCAAACTCAAGTAGATATAGTTTTGGCTTGTTGTATCATTCATAATCATATAATGGGAGTTGATCCTAGTGATTTACTTAATCAAGGATTATACGAGGAGTCTAAGTCGGATTTGATAATACAAACTCTTACGGAGCGAGAAGAAAGAGAAGAAGCAAGAGAATGGTCTGCTAAGAGAGACGAAATTGCACAAATTATGTGGACTGATTATATGGCTAGAAATTTTAGGTAGATTTAGGGCTTAAGGTTATTGTTTCTATGTTATGTATGTTTTAGTAAATTGTTTTTTTTTTTAATGTTGGTTGGATAATGATATTAAAATTTTAGTTTGTTGGATTTTGAAAATATTATGTCTTGAATTTGTTAGATATTGATTATGTTTTAAGCTTATTAGATATTGAATTTATTATGTTTTAAGCTTGTTAGATATTGAATTTATTATGTTTTGAGGTTGTTGGATATTGAAATGATTGACAATGATAATTATTAATGTAGAATGGGTAAGGGCAACAAAGAAGGGACCTCCAAGCAATTCAGGTGGACAAAACCGATGGAACATGTTTTTCTTGAAATTCTAGCAGAGGAGGCCCGAGAAGGAAATAAGCCTTCTAATGCTTTCAAACCAGCTTTCTATTAATCGAGTTGTCGAAGCTATTTCGAAAGATTTCAAGTCCAATGCGATCACGAAACATGTGGAAAATCATTTGAGGATCAGTAAAAATCGATGGCGATTATATGCAAAATTCGAGGTGAAAGTGGTTTTGGATGGGATGATAACATGAAAATGATCACATGTGATAGAGTAACATATGATGCAAAGAAAGTGATGGTAATATATGTATATATATGTTAAGCTTATTTCATATGTTTTTACTTGTTATTCTAATTGTGTATAATATCCAACAGAGCACACAAGAAGTATGAACCATTTTTGAATAAAAGCATTGATCATTATGATGAAATGGCTTTGGTTGTTGGCAAAGATATGGCAACAGGAGTTTTGCGAACATTTGCTGACATAGATTTGGATGATGGTAATCAAGATTCAATGCACTGACTACTACAATGATGAAGAGGTCAAGAGGTAAGAACAAATGTATCTTCATCCGGCACATTCAAACGTAAAAGAAAAAATGTTCAAGAAAGTGTCGTCAATGAGCAAATTAAAATTGTGGGTGAACAACTTGGCAAAATTGCTAATGCTTTGGAACAATTTATCATGGATAAGACACCACGACTTTACTGAGCAGTGATGTCGATGGAGGACGAAGGATTTGATGATGACTTCTGTGTTCTATGTTTGATTATTTAGTGAGTCATGAATCAAAGCCAAAGCTTTTCTAGTTAAAAGTAAGAAGCATAAAAAATTTGGCTTAAAAATTTGCTCAAGGTTGAAGATATTGATACTTTTATGTAGTGTAATATTTAGTTATGCACTTGGACAATGTGATAATGTTGTTATTATATGGTGTACTACTAATTATGCATTTGGATAATATTTCTAGTATTTAATTGTGATTTGGAAACTAATTTATAATTATTCAATCTTTTTTTTTTTTTAACACAATTACAAATAATTTATTTGACTTTAGTTGTTTTCAATATGACGGTTAATAATGTAACTTAATAATTTAGTATTATTATATATTTAATCTAATTTATTTATAATAAATAAATCATTGCAATATATGTAAAAACATTTTAAAATATAAAAATTGTTAATATGTAATAAATTTATTAATATATATGTAAAATCAACTTTTCCTAAAACATTTTCAGAAAATCTTACAAACAACGTAAAAATATTTTACACAGATTCATCCAAACACTGAAAAATATTTTCTGGTAAATCATTTTCCAAAAAGTAAATTATTTTCCGTAAATCATTTTCGAAAAAACATTTTATGCCAAACAAATGACCTAAGTTACACGAACTTACTCAGTTAAATTTGCGAAAATATCAAAATTCAGAGCACTTTGGAAATTTTCTATTTTCATTGATTTTTCAGTCGATCTTAATCTTAATTAATAATTTCATTCAATTTTGCAATTTTAAATAATAAAATAATCCATTTCATGCAAATTGATCATTTCCACATTTTTACAAAATAAATCAGAAAGTTTTACTTTTATTCAATTTAGTCCCTGAGCCTAAAACATTTCAAATTAGCCATACTACCTAAATATTCATACATATTTTCCTCCTCTTCCTCTCCATTCCACATCCTTAATGTATATAACATGCTATAAGTAACATTATCAATAATTTCATTAATTCATCATAAGTATATTCAAAACTGTCCATTTGAGTTATAGTCACTAAATTATTTATTTCCAGAGCTACAGAACTCCAAATGAAGAAACGTTAATTTTTCTTGAAACTAGACTCACATATATTCTTGCCATAAAATTTTCAGAATTTTTGATTTAGCCAATTAGTACAGTTTATTCTTTAAAGTCACCCCTGTTCTGCTGTCTGGCAGTTCCGACCCTTCTTCACTAAAAATTAATTATCTTTTTATATAGAATTCATATGATGTTAGGGTTTATTTATTATAAAACTAGACTCATTAAGGAATCTAACCGTATAAATTATGTTCCCAAATTATTTTTATACAATTTTTAGTGAATTTCTAAAATAAGAATAGGGGATCACGAAGTTATTCTAAACCAGTCTTACAAAAATTTAAATATCTCAAAATGTAGACTTCCTTTGCTTTCTCTGTTTCTTTTATATGAAAATAGACTCAATAAGATTTAATTCCCTATCTCACTCAACTTCTAATTCGATTTATACAATTTTTGGTGATTTTTCAAAGTTAAACAACTGCTACTGTCCAAAACTGCTTTAGTGTAACATGTTGATTTCTATTTTGTCCCTAATTCCACAATTCATACAATTCAATCCTTGCTCAATTAACCCCTCAATTAAGCTAATTTTCTCATTTAATACTTTTCTATATCATTTTAAACTACTTCATAACTCTTGAAAATCAGAATTTTAACACTAGGCCTTAATTTCAGCTATTTCACAATTAGGTCCTAAAACCAATTTCCATCAATTTCACTTGATAAAATCATCATATAACAAAATTAAAGCTTCAAATCAATATTTATTCATCATATTTTTTCAGAACTAATCCACATCAAATTTAAAAATTAACCATAGAATCACAAACTAATGAATTAATAAGTTGGACTCAAGTGTAGAAAGTCCAAAAACATAGAAATTTCAAGGAGAAAACAAGTATTAAACTTACATGAAGCTTGAGTATGAAAACCAACTTGAACTCTCTTCCATGACTGTTTTTCAGCTGAAGAAAATGAAGAGAATTGAAGAGAATTCTCCAGATATTTCAATTTAATCCCCTTTTTATTTAGCTAATTTTAGAATTTTTCCAATTTCCCCCCCCTTTTTCTTCTTTCTCTTCTCTTCTTCTTTCTTTCCTTCCCCTGCTCTCTGCTTCGTTTTGATTCTGTTTTTATCCCCTTTTTTTTTTCTTTGAATTATTATATAATATAATATTATAATAATATAATAATATAATAATATAATATAAATATATAATATAATAATAAACTTTTAAAAAATCTCAGATTTTCTTACGTTATACCGCCTCAACTATGCAAAATGGTATAATTACCATTTTGATCCTTCATAATTTCTTTTAATCTATAATTTAACTTTTACTTTCATTTCAGTTTAGTCCTTTTCATTTAATTTCCTATCCAAACGTTAAAATTTTCTAACGAAAGTTTAATAATAACTTAATGACACTCCATAAATATTTTTAGAAATATTTATGGCTCACTTTATGAATTCGAGGTCTCAATACCTCGTTTTTGGCCCAATTTTTCTCATTAATTCTTTCAGTTCACAAAATTCACTAATTTTAAAATATTTCTAAAATCACACTTAACTTATAATTATCGATTAACAAAATTTTCTAACTTTTCGTCAGATTTAATAATCTCGAATCACTGTTCCGACACTATTTAAAATTGGGCTGTTACATTTTCACTATAAACATTTCATGGGAAATGAATCATTGAAACAAGTTTAAAAGAAAATAAATTATGCTTAATACTAAAATTAAACAATATGAAATAATATGAAATTTATCAAACTTTAAGTTAAGAAAATGAAGTAGTGAAGGGAACCAGGGGTTGTGATAGTGCAAATCGGCTGGACACAGACGGAGCACGGTGGTGCTGTGAGGTTTTCTGCAGGCACACGGTGGTGGCGTGGGCGTGTTTTTCCTGCAGCACGGTGCTGGCGCGGGCGTCTTCACGGTTTTAGTGTGGTTTTCTTGAAAGAAAGGAAGGTTGAGGGTTTGAGTGTGGCCGGATTTGAGAAAGATGAAGCTTAAAATTTGGTTTAGGGTTGATTTGGGGGAGATGAGCGGTTAAGTTACTTAAATAGGGGTGGAGGCACGGTCAATGGCCACGCCACGCCCGTGTTAATGTTTCATTAGCCCGTGTTTTTCGTGATTTTGAATTTCGGGCGCGTTCAAGCTATTCGGGCACGACCGTGGGGGTAGTGGCACGCCCGTGTCTTTCTTCAGACAGTCATTTAAAATGGGCGTGCTCCTCTCGTGTTCGAGAAGTCAGAATGTTGGCACGGTTAGAAGCCATAGCCGTGTTTAGCCCGTGCTTAACAAGTCAGTAACCTCGCACGGGTCGTCAGTACGGGCGTGGACTATTATTGCCACTCGTGTTGGGAAAATAAATTTTTCTATGTCGTGCACGGCTACTGGAACGCCCGTGGTTCATCCTCTGGCTTCCACACGGCCACGGGCAGGCCTGTGTAGGACCGTATGGCCTAAACCTGCACTTCATCGATTTAATTAGTATGAAGTCATATGCTTAAAAGTAAAATGTTAGTGAATTAGTGCTCGGGTTGCATCCCGAGAAGCGCTCGTTTATAGTCTTAAGCTAGACTTTCCCTGTTTTCATTTCTAAAAGAAGGTTCACGAAGTTGAAACTCCTCTCTAATGTCCTTAAAATCTGCACCATTATAAACTTTGAGTCGGTGACCATTTACCTTGAATGTGCCCTTAGTGGGGTGAGTTACCTCGATTGTGCCATATGGAAAAATTGTTTTTATCATAAATGTGCCTGACCATCTTGATTTCAGCTTCCCAAGAAATAATTTAAGCATTGAGTTGTATAGTAAGACCAAGTCCCCTACTTTGAATTGTTTCGACTTCTTTAGATGAGCATCATGGCATCGCTTTGTTGCCTCTTTGTATAGTTTTGAGTTCTCATAGGCCTCAGCTCTCCATTCGTCTAGCTCGTTCATCTGCATCATTCTTTTTTTTCCTGCAGTTTTAACATCAAAATTTAAAAACTTTATGGCCCAGAAAGCTTTGTGTTCTAACTCGAATGGTAAACGACAACTTTTCCTGTAAACAAGTTTGTATGGGGATGTCCTTAGAGGGGTTTTAAATGCTGTTCTATAGGCCCATAAGGCGTCATCTACTTTTAATGCCCAATCTTTCTTGTTTGATTCAACCGTTTTTTCTAGAATGCGTTTAAGTTCTCGGTTTGCTACTTCAACTTGCCCACTGGTTTGAGGGTGACATGGGGTAGCTATATTATGGTGTACTCCATATTTTTTTAAAACCCTATTGAATTGAGTATTACAGAAATGAGTGCCCCTATCACTAATGATAGCTCTAGGTGTTCCAAATCGAGAGAACAGTTCCTTGAGAAACTTAACTACCACTCTAGCATCATTAGTAGGTAAGGCTCCGGCTTCCACCCATTTTGACATGTAGTCAACTGCCACTATGATGTATTTATTTCCAAATGAACTAGGGAATGGTCTCATAAAATCAATACCCCATACATCAAATATTTTACATGATAACATATATGTTTGAGGCATCTCATCACATTTAGAAATATTAACTGTTCTTTGGCATTTATCACACGAAGCGGCATACCTGTTGGCGTCTTTAAATAGAGTGGGCCAAAAAAAACCTGATTCGAGTATTTTATGTGCTGTCTTGATGCCACTGTAGTGTCCTCCTGAAGGTCCTGAATGGCAATTTTCCAGGATTTTGCTTGCTTCTACCTTTGTAACTCATTTTCGAATTACCTGATCTGCACATATGCGGAAAAGGAAGGGATCTTCCCAAAAATAGTTTTTCGCAGCAGCAAAGAATCGCTTCTTTTGGTGATGTGTTAATCTTTTTGGCAAGATGTTAGCGGCTAAATAATTCGCAATATTTGCAAACCATGGTACCTCAGAATGTGTTATAGAAAAGAGTTGTTCTTCAGGAAACGAGTCATTTATCTCACTTTCATTGAGCTCTTTGGTATGTGGATTCTCAAGTCTAGAGAGGTGACCTGCTGCAAGATTCTCAGCTCCCTTCTTATCTTGTATCTCCAAGTCAAATTCCTGTAAGAGTAAAATCCATCGTATGAGTCGAGGTTTTGCATCAGATTTAGTTAAAAGATAACGAAGAGCTGAATGGTCAGTGTAAACAACAACTTTAGACAATATTAGATACTGCCTAAACTTGTCAAAAGCAAAAACTACCGCTAGTAATTCTTTCTATATGGTGGTGTAGTTTTCTTGTGTGGGTGTTAATGTTCTGCTAGCATAATAAATTGGCTGAAAATGCTTGTCCCTTCGTTGTCCCAAAACTGCACCTACTGCAAAATCACTTGCATCACACATTAGTTCAAAGGGTAAATTCCAACCAGGTGCAATTATAATCGTAGCATTTATTAATTATCCTTAAGGACATTAAATGCATCTAATCATTCCTGATTGAAATTGAAAGGAAAATCTTTTTCTAGTAATTTTCTTAAAAGCTTAACTATTTTAGAAAAATCTTTAATAAATATTCTATTGAACCTTGCATGTCCTAAAAAGCTTCTAATAGCCTTAACTGAACTAGGGGGAGGTAATTTTTCTATGGTTTCAACCTTTGTTTTATCTACCTCAATCCCTTTACTAGAAATCTTATGTCCTAACACAATCCCTTCTCTAACCATAAAGTGATATTTTTTCCAATTCAAAACAAGGTTTGTTTCCTCACATCTCATTAGAACTTGTTTTAAATTTTTAAGGCAAAGACGGAAAGAATTATCGAATACCGAGAAATCATCCATAAATACCTCCATAATGTCTTCCACAAGTTTGTCAAAGATTGCCAACATGCAACGCTAAAAAGTAGCAGGAGCATTACATAATCCAAAAGGCATTCTACGATAAGTAAACGTACCGTATAGGCATGTAAATGTTGTCTTTTCTTGATCTTCTGGAGCTATTGGGATTTGGAAGTAGCCGAAAAGTCCGTCCAAGAAGCAGTAGTACATATGCCCAGATAGTCTTTCTAACATTTGATCTATGAAGGGTAGAGGGAAGTGATCTTTTCTGGTGGCATCGTTCAACTTCCTATAGTCTATATAGGCTCTCCAACCTGTAACTGTTCTTGTAGGGATCAACTCATTCCTTTCATTGGGCACTACAGTCATACCTCCTTTCTTTGGAACTACCTACACGGGACTTGCCCAAGTACTGTCAGAAATAGGATAAATTATTCTTGCATCTAGAAGTTTAATTACCTCGGCTTTGACCACTTCTTTCATGTTGGGATTTAGCCGTCTCTGGGGCTGCACACATGGCTTGTATTCTTTTTCCATTAAAATTTTATGGGTGTAGAACGATGGGCTTATACCCTTGATGCCAGAGATTTTCCAAGCTATGGCTCTTTTATGTTCTCTTAGTACCTGTATCAACTCCTCTTTTTCCTTGGGTTCTAGTTCGAAAGAGATAATTACTGGTAGAGTAGAATTGTCCCCAAAGAATGCATATTTTAAGTGTTTCGGCAACTGTTTCAATTCCAGATTGGGCGGCTCATCAATGGAGGTTTTCTGTTTTAATTCGTTATTGTTTTCAATGCTTTCTTATTTCATTTGTCTAAATGAAGATGTATTCAAGTTCATCCCATCGCCTTCATCTTCTTCCCCCTCGTCTTGAGTCAGGCACAGTTCCATCATGTCGTTATGTATGATTTCCTGTAATGAATTTTGAATGATATGATCAGTAGTATCAACAAAATAACAGGAATCATCTTGTTCTCTAGAATATCGCATGGCATCATAAATCTGAAAAATAATTTCCTTGTCACCTATCCTTAATGCAAGTTTACCGTCACCTACATCGATAACAGCCCTAGCAGTAGCTAAAAAAGGATGCCGTAAAATTAAGGGAACATCAATGTCTTCATCCATGTCTAACACAACAAAATCAACAGGGAAAATAAATTTATCAATTTTCACCAAGACATCTTCGATAACTCCTCTGGGATATTTAATAGATCTATCGACTAACTGAATACTCATCCTAGTGGGTTTTGGTTCCCCAAGATCTAGTTGTTTAAATATTTTATAAGGCATTAAATTAATACTGGCGCCTAGATTAGTTAATGCTTTCTTAATATTTAAGTTACCAATTAAACAAGGAATAGTAAAACTTCCTGGGTCTTTTAATTTGGTTGGTAACTTGTTTTGGAGGATGGCTGAATATTCTTCATTAAGTTCTAACGCCGATACTTCTTCAAGCTTCCTTTTATTTGTTAGGAGTCCTTTTAAAAATTTCGCATACGTCGGCATCTGTGAAATGGCTTCAACAAAAGGTAAGTTAATAAGTATTTGTTTAAAAAGTTCGAGAAACTTACCGTATTGGGCATCTAATCGTTCTTTCTTTAACTTTGCTGGATATGGGATTGGTGGTTTACTTTCTTTGCGTACTGGATTTACATCCTCAACTCCCTCATCTCTTGATTTGTCATCTTCGTGTGGTATTTTTTTCTTTGGTTTGACAAATTCCTTTCCACTTCTTAATGTAACTGCCTTTATCTGTTCTATTCCTTTTAAAAAAATCTCTACTCATATTTCACAAATCATCTCAGTAAGTAGTCCAACCAACTTAGCAAGTTCCCCAACTGACTTAGTGAGTTTAAGTGTTTTCTCAGTATCTTGGAAGCGGTTTTCTGTAGCTGCCATGAATTTTGTCAGCATTTCTTCGAGATTTGGCTTCTTTTCTTGCGGATAAGGCTGATTTTGGAAATTTTAAGGAGGTTGTTATCTTTGATTTCCTTGATCTCCCCATGAAAAATTTGGGTGGTTCCTCCAACCTAGATTATAAGTATTACTATAAGGATTATTATTGAATCTGAAATTATTACCTATATGTTCATCTGTTCGCTCTCTGCTCCTGGTTGGTAGGGTGGGTACTCAGAATTCGCCACAGTTCCACTTGTGTCACACTGCATTACTGGATATACCTACGAAGAACACAAACTATCAATCTTTTTATTCATCAATTCCATCTGTGTTGATAGCATGGTTACTGTATTGAGGTTGAAAACTCTGGCTGATTTTGTCGGTTTCGTCCTTGTAACTTGCCACTGATAGTTATTCAGTGACATCTCTTCGATAAACTCGTAGCCTGCTTTAGGAGTTTTGTTGTTCAGAATTCCACCGGCAGCTGAATCAATTAGTTGTCTTGTTGAGGGTTTACACTGTTATAGAAGGTTTGGATTTGTAGCCACAAGGGTAAAACATGGTGCGGACACCTTCTCAAGAGATCTTTGTATCTCTCCCATGCGTCGTATAATGTCTCTAAATTTATCTGCACAAAAGAAGAAATATCATTCCGTAATTTGGCCGATGGAAAATATTTTAATAAAACTTTTTCGATCATTTGGTCCTATGTAGTGATTGACCCTCGTTGTAACGAGTTTAACCACTGTTTGGCTTTATTCCTTAATGAAAAGGGAAATAACCGAAGACGTATGGCATCATCAGAAACACCATTTATTTTGAAGGTATCACAGAACTCTAAGAAGTTAGCTATATGTGTATTTGGATCTTCGTCCTGCAAACCATCAAATTGAACAAATTGTTGAATCATTTGTATTGTGTTAGGCTTTAATTCAAAATTATTAGCAGCTATAGCGGGCCTAACAATACTCAATTCTGCTCCTGTTAAATGCGGTTTAGCATAATCAAATATAGTACGTGGAGCATTGTTTTCCCCCACATCATGTGGTTGTGGATTATTTTCGTTCATCCCTTCAGTAGGATTGGATCTGCCTTCTTGATTCTCCTTTGTATAATTTAGGGCTCGCCTAATTTCTCTGCAATTACTTTGAGCGGTAGCTTCAATATCACTGTCGTATACTAAAGGTCCTCTCGGGTTCCTTCTAGTCATAAACTAGAGGTACCTGTTAAGAAAAGAAAGAAAGAAAATTTAGCAAAATTAAAATTTAACCTAGAATAAGAATAAAAGTAAATTGCGAAAAATAAAGAAATAATGGTTAAAGTAATAAAAATAGAGCTTTTAATATTTTAGTTCCCCAGCAATGGCGCCAAAAACTTGATCCCTGTGAACCAGAGTCTTAAAATTTATAAAGAGAATGATCAAACCTGGAAACTAACTCTGACAACGATTAAAGGCAAGTGTACCTATCGAACGGTAGTATACCTTAGGCAAGACTGAATTATCAAACCCAAAGGAACTAAAAGTACTAATACTAACTTGCTTTTTATTATTTAACCTAAAATAAAGTGAAGTTGATTTAATCTAATCTAAATTAACTACTAAGCTAAAGACACAAAGACAAAAAGGATGAATTGGGAAATAACTTTAGGAAAAACTCAGTTGATTAAGACGATACCCTCAGGAAGAATTCCCCTAGAATTCACTTGTTATTTAACCTTGAACCATATGATTCATTCACTTAGTTTGATCCGTAAGACTCCCTAACGTATATTAAACCGTCTCTCGAAGCGAATAACGTCTAACCCTAGGTTAATTAATAGAAATCTCTTTCTCTATTAATAACCCCCTAGAGTAGCAGTAAATAGATCTGTGGACTCCCATATTAGGTTTCACCCTAATCCAGTAAAATCTCGTCACCCTATCTCTAGGCGTGCGATCAACTCCGCTTAATTATGCTAGATCTACTCTTAGACAGGGTCTATTCCTCCTCCACCTAAGCATATTAAATTTGGACTAAGCTCACATAATTAAGAACAAGCTAAGTATTTATCATATAATTCAGAAAAACAATAACAAGATCCATCATAGGTTTCATCCCCTTCAGGTATATGAAGGATTTAGTTCATAACTATAAAAGAAAACATCTCAAAAGAAAAGATAAAATAAAACATAAGAAATCCCTAAAACTCTCTGAATGAATTGAAGGAGAGATCCGTCGTCTTAAATAGAATTCTGGCTTCTTGAGATGGATCAACTGGCTATCTTCGAGTGATTCCCACAAATCTGACCTTTTCGGCTTGGCTCCTTGGCCTAGCTAACCGCCCCCCTTTCAGCTGACACTTAGGGGTTTATATAGGCTCTCGAAATAGGTTTCTTCCTCCCTAAGTATCCTTTTCTGACTGAAATTGCTCTTTCCAGTGACAGGGACACGGCCATGGCACACGCCCGTGTGGATCGTGGTCAGGCCGTGCTCGGACTTCTTTAATGAGGCACGGCCGTATGAATCGGGGTAAGGTCGTGTTTTAGTTGCTTGATGACGTACGGCCGTGTGGGCTAATGTCCAGGCCGTGTCGATTTTCTTTCTTGGCCTAATTTGTTTCGTTTTGGGCCCATTTCTCGTTCTTTTTATCCTTGGGTGCTTTCCTGAGTATAAGACATAAAGAGAAAGGATTAAGAGTATCTTTTTACATAAATCGAGGGATAATTCATCCAAAAGCATATTAAATGTGGGATTAAAATATGTTACTTTTATGACTTATTATGTATTAAATTGAAATTAAAAATAAAATTGGGAGTCCCAAAATATAAATAAAAACAGTAAAGGGACTAAATTAAAAGAGAAATAATATTTAAAACCTAAATTTTAAAAGAAATAAATGAATTAGGGCCGCACTGCAACGCGCACAAACAGGGAAGGACCAAATGGGAAATATTCTCGTCCTCCTAAACACAACGCCTCTAAAGGGACTAAAATGAGACAAATGTGAAACTGTCGAACCATATTTGAAGACCAAAAAAATCTAATTGAAATAGACTGAAAAAGCGGAAGGGCTAAAAGCGCAAATAGCCCTTTCGCAAGAAAACAAGCGGATCTTAGGCAAAGCGGGTCGGGTCGCGCGAGTCGGAGCCAAAACGACGCATTTTTGGCGTCTAGACCCAAGGCACTAAACGGTGTCGTTTTACCCTTCTATAAAAGCCAATTTTTTTGTTCTGAAAATCATTTTAAACCTATTCTAAAAAAAAAACCAAAAGAAACTCTCTGAAGCCTTTCCTCCTGGGCGATTTCCAGCAGTGCCTCCAACGAAGACCACCGTCGTCCGCCGCCATCAGCGTCGCCGCGTACGACGACCGGAGTTCAAAAAGGTAGATTTTTTCTTTTTTTAAAAAAATATATTTAATTTAGACCCTTGTATATTAAAAAAGAAAAGAAACTTTTAAAAAAAATGAAAAAATAGATTCGTAAAAATAAAAAGGAAAATAACAAAGATAAAAGGAAACCTTCGTTTTTTGCTAATCTGCTTTTGATTTTTTTTTGTATCGTTCTTTGCGTGTAAAAATGTAGTCTCTATTTTTTTCAGATTGTAGGGTCCCCTTTTACAATAGTTGTTTGGGGTTTTATACCTGAAAATACAACCAAATCTTGTTTTTGCTACTGTTGCACCTTTCTCGCAGGTATGGCGACGTGGAGCGGGTGCGGAGGTTTCGGAGGTCAACGTGGCTCGGTGGAGATGGCTGCTGGCGACGCAAAGGTTGGCTGCTACGGTTTCATTTTTTTATTTAGGTTGTGGGCTAAGTCTAGGTTTGTGCGTTAATGGGTTTGTATTTTAGTTTTTAGTGGTTGGGTATTTGTTTTTAGGCCTGCTATAATTTATTTTAAATAAAATGGACTGTTTATTATTTTTGAATTTTTATTGGGCTCCAGGCTAAAATTGGGCCCTACAGCTATATCATATCATATGTTAATAGTTTATATATATATGTATTTATATATGCATACATAAATGATTAAACATTATAATATCATATAAATCTATATCTTTTATAATCTATATTATAATAATAGTTATATATAATAGTAGTACAATATATATCACTTATTATATATTATTGTTTGTTATTATGCTAGTTGTTAAAATATGTTCCAAGTCTCCATACTTTTCGTACACTAAAAAATTAACCCTCTTACTATATTATATAATGTTATATCATATCATATAATATATTAATAGTTTATATATATGCATCAATGATTAAACATTATAATATCATGTAATACTATATTTTTTATTATTATAACATATATTATAATAATTGTTATATATGTATTAATATTTTTAGTAGTTGTTCTATACTATATTATATTCTTTTATGTTTTAGTAATGTATTAATTTAGTATATCGATTTAAAGTTAGATTAAGTAACCGATTTTGGTTTCGGTAGTAGTTATATAATATATTATTATATTATCATTTAAGTTTAATTTTTATAGATTTTAATAATTATTAATTTTATATATTTATGATGCTTATATAATTATAGTGTTAAAAATTTATTAAATAAATATTTTTAAAAATTATTATTAATTATTTTTTATATCAATTATTTATATCTATTATGGTTATTCAATTATAAATGTGTACTTTTCCAGATTTTGAGACGAATTTATGTGGGGCTCAATTTTTTTTAAACTCAAACTAATATGAGCCAGCTTTCGCTATTTTATCAGCTCTAGATATTTTGTTATAAAAGAAATCTGGTGCACATAAACAAATAAATTGTTAGAGCATATTTTTCAATACAAGTTAGTTTTGGTGGACCGACTAGTTTTTAGGATAAAATATATCTAAATTCTTATATTTCTTTTTTTACTTTTATTTATAAAAAATTATTCTCTTAATTTCTTGAATTTAAAAAATTAAATTTAATTATTAAAATAAATTAAAATTTTCCATTTAGAAAAACTCATCTAATAATTGTAAAAAAAGAAAGATATTCTAATAATAAACTTAAATTTAAAAAAAAAAAGTTTTGACATTTTATCGATTGGACTTAAATCTAAATACGAAGAATGGGTGGAGTTAGAGCATTTTCTAATCCTTAATTTATGCGTACGGATTACAGAAATGAGGCCCAGTGAATAGGCCCGTCATAAAACATAATCAATTCTTTGAGCACGTGCCTGTTTTGGCATACCAACCGAGCTTTCGTTTTATTACGAGTGGGGACGATAAAAAGAAGCCACCGGACAAAGGGAAAACAAATTAAGAGACCAGTAAAAACACGTGCTTATATTAGAATAGACTTTAAAATGAGAACAGTACTTTCTTTTCTTTTCTTTTTTGCAAAAGTAGAGAAGAAATGAAACAAGGTATCTTTTTCCAAGAGAAAAGTCAGTACATGTGACCTAAAAATAAAAAATAAAAAAGAATGGCATCCAATCAGACCGTCGAGACAAGCATTAGGAAAGTGGTAGGAAATCAGTCATCCCCATCACCAAAAACGTGCGCCCTCTCAACTTCATACTTCGAACACCCCGTCCTTAATTATTCAGCCATTCTACACTGTATACGATTTGTATTTTACATGTCCTAAGGGATAGCTATTAAAAAACTAATATTAGATCAATTAAACTGCCCATCCACTTGGACGGCATCAAAAAGCACGGTTTTTAAGGTCTAGCAAGCATATGGAGAGGCACAAGTCATCCTGAAAACAAATAAAGAAAAGACACGCGTTATTATTTGACGGATTTTAATTACATAATAATAATTTCATTAATTACTTCAACCATAACAAAACTATAATTTTTTTAAAAAAAAGTTGTGGTCAAATAAAGAAATTGGTTAGGAAACATTTAGTATTAGAGCATAGTCCTGCTCTCCTTATTCACTACGTGTCTGTGTGTTGTCCTTTTTCAACTTTCGGTGCAACATTCAAATTTCAAATTGAGAAGTAAACAACTATTTTTTTTTAATCATAGTCTAGAAGACACTATCAAGGGAAACATTATTTGATTATTTTGCCGACACTGACTCTTTCCATTTTCCATGTGCTTAAATGGAATCAAGCAAAATAGTCTCTGTTAGGTTTTTACTACACGATTGTTCATAAGCCTCTGATTTTCTTTTATATTTTAAATATATTTAATAATTAACCATAAGCCAAATTATATTTTTAAGATCAGAAAATGAATTTGTGAATCACTATAACTCAAATGACTGATCAGATATTGTTCTTGTAGCATGGAAAATAATATAGGCAATGTGGATCGTGGACTAGCGGACTTTAAGAAATTTTGAATTTTCGATAATATGCCTTTCAATTTTCTTTTTCATTTTTTAAAGTAAGATTTCGTAATTAAAAACAAAAAAAAATACCTCTCTTTGCGCTTTTCCAGAAATCTCTGCAAAGACTTTCTCCGGGCGATTGGCAAATCTGCATAGAAATTCAAAACAATCGCTTACTTTAGCATAAATTTATTAAGATTAGAAACACTATCAGATTTTTTACACGAATTTAGCAAGTTCATGAAAATATAATATAAGCAAATAAAAAAAGAGGAGGAAATTAAGCAGACTCTGACCTCCATCGAGAGTTTCAAGAATCTGTTGTCGATCGCTAGGAGGACTTGCCACTTTTGAGTCTATTGGTTCAACATTTTTTGAGTTTCCTTCAACTTCAACCGCGAGTTTTAAGATGCTCTCCGCCTAGTCAAAATTTTATAGACAGGTTAATACCATTGAATATTTTAACAATAAAACAAGTTTTTTTTTTAAAAAAAATTTGGATAATTAACTTATTGTTAAACAAACCTTATCTCGAGGTACATTAAAAACGGAAACCGTTCCGTTGTAGAAAATGGTTAAAGGAGCTGTTTCAGGACCATTCTCGGATGTAGCCCTAAATAAAAGAAGATTCACAATTTTCACGTCAGTGATTTAAAATTTAAATCCGGTTTGTGAAGAACAAAAAGATAATTATATGGAAATTAAGGAACTAATTGAGTACCTGGCAGCAGGGGTAAGAAGAGGTAAAGCTGGAAACAGACTCTGAGTTTCTTTAGGACTGGAAGGGACCGAAAAAGACTTGTTGGAGTCCATCTGACACATATTATCCTGACCCTGCGGGTTCTTCAAACCAGAGGCAATCACGGATTTGATAAGCTCAGGATTCACCTTCGAAAGGGCGCCTTGAAGACCTGTTAAAATTAATCACGATTCAGCCATTGAAAAAAAACAAAGAACAAAAAGAAAAAGAAAAAAAGAGTAGATTTAGAGGTACCTCGAAAGCTTAGACGGCGATCGAGGGATTTCTGAAACCGAGATTTGCAGCAGTTCTGCTTCTCCATTCCAAAGAAATCAAGCTCGACGCTAGCTCTCGACATATTCTTTAACTATAAATGAGAAAGACGAGTTTCCTTTTTTTTGGCTCAGTTTCGTAAAGAAAACAGATGTGTAAGGTAAGGATGAGGAGAAAGTTAAATTTAAGGAGTTGGGGGGCGGCAAGGGGAGAGAGAGGCGAATAAAGAAGAAAAGAAAGAAAGAATGATACACGCCTTCCACGTGGAATCATTCACCCTTTGAAGGCACAAGTCCAAAACTAGATGACTTTGATAGCATTGTAAATAGTGACAGATGGTTTAATGGAAGAAAATAGTGTGTAGGAACCTAATTTAGCCCGGCTCATACAAAAAATAATAAATCGAAAATAATAAAATAAAGTTCAAATTCAGTCTAAAATATATCATTTAAAAATTGAAGGTCCATCTACAAGCTTAACGTATATGGAAATACAATCTTCAAGGATATGCAATCTTAGATATGATATGCAATCCTATAAGTTATGGTATGCAATCTTAGATATGATATGAAATCTTAGAAGATATAGCATGTAATATTAAAAGATATGATTTTGTAATCTTAGAGATCTAATTTGTAGATACCTTTTAATCTTAGCCGTTGATGTAATTGATGCATGCTGTTGGATTTGGGAGGCTCAACTATAAATAGAGGCCTCTCCTTCATTGTAAAGGACATTTGGAATTTGAAAGCAATAAGAATTCTTGAGAGCATTCACTCAAATTTCTCTTCTTCTTGCGTTCTTATTTTCTCGTGGCTTGTTTTTATTTTGTTCTTCGCTCATTTTCATTTCTTTTTGTCTTGCTCTGCTCGAGTTAGATTTTGGTGGAGGAATTTCGTTGAATCCTCATATTGCGGGAGTTAGGTTGACATATGCGTTTTTTTAACTTTTTTTTTATTTATCTATATCATTTTTATACTTTTTTATTTTTTTAAAAAAATGTTATAATATTCGTTAATTGTTTTGAGTATATTATATTACCCTTATTATTCATATATTAATTTATTAAACTTGTATATTTTTATTATATATTATCCTTATGTATTTTAAATTCTTATTAATTATTATTTAATTTGATTATTTACTTACATACTATTTCTTAACTTATATATTAAAAGTATTATATAATATTATATCCCATATATATATTTTTTTATCTCAAACTATTTATATAGTATAACATTGTTTATTCTTTAACATAGTTTACGTATTAGAATATTATGAGCATGTTTTTAAGTTATGAATCAATTGTTTTTGTCAAAACTTATTTACTTTCTCAAATATATTTATGCTATTTTTGTGGTTTATATATCATTTTATATTTTTAATATTTTATGTATGCTATTTTTCATGTGCTATTTTATTTTATATGTGCTATTATTTTTTTATTGTCTATATTAATATTAAATGTTAATGTGTTATAATTGCCTTTGATATTCACGTATAAATGCAATATTGTCTCATAAATTATTGTTTAAAATATATTTTTACTATATTTATCCAAAGTTTTAAAATGAAGCAATGTTTGGTATTTAGAAATTGGGAAATAGTGTGCCTAACGTGTTGGAGTGCGATTTTCCGTTTGGATAAATAGCCAAATATCCTTTTTAACAAGTTTTGTAAATCATGAGATAACTTTAAATCTGAGGGTTTAAAAATGTCGTGTCCTCTAACATGTTGGATGTGATGTTTATATTCTCTCGAATAAAGATATCTCAAATTTCAAATAAAAACTTATTCTTGAGAATTATAAAATGTTGTATCCTAACTTATTGGGTGTGATGTTTTGTGTCTTGAGGTAAGAATTTTCTAAAATAAAGATACACCTAGCTTCAAAGTTATAAAATGTCAGATCCTAACTTATTGGATGTGGTATTTATATTTCTTTGAAATAGGTAAATCTTGGTTTTACTTCTAATAAGGGATCTTATTTTAAACTTTTTAAATTTCAAACATTTGGACATGATTTTATCAATTAGGTGCCAATTTTTGGGCATTATGAGGTGCTAACCCTTCCTCATACATGTAACCGCTCCCAAACCCGCTTTCTCGTTTTTCGTAGGTCAAAATCAAATGTTTTAAAATGAAACGTTTTATAAGGTGATCCAATCACACCTAAGTAAAAAGGATTGGTGGCGACTCTATTTTTATTTTTAAAGTCGATCCCCATTTTTCTAAAACCGATTTTAAAATGGTTTCGATGACTTTAGCGACTCCATCGGGGATTTAAGAGAGTCAAGCCGTAAAATTGATAATTTCATGTCCTTTTGTTTGAATTTAAAATTTTGATTTCTAAAAATATGATCCTTTTATTGCATGTGATTTTAAAATATATCTTTTTGCATTGCACTGCATGACCGTTGTGGTCACACCTTTAAGTGGGAGCGAGAAGCTATGCCTTCGTGAGGTTTTCACCTCCGCATGGGCTAGTGGATTGCTTCCGGAATACATCCGTACCTATGTCTTCGTGAAGTTTTCACTTCCGCATGGCCATAGGGAAATGTATTTCCCTGAATCGAACTCGATCCGTATGAGCCTATAATGGGTGAGGATCGATGAATCTACTGGTTCGGGTACCTTAACTTTAGATCTAAACCGCATATAGTAAACCTTAGGAACCCAACTTAAGTAAAGCGATCCTAAATTTCATTAGATTACCCAGATAGGTCTATTTGTTTCACTTGCTTCATATTTTATTTTGGCGATACTGACTCGTGGTGTTTTATTTTTGTGCATATTATTTCATTTTTTTGAGGTATCGATTCGCGGTCCGTTTCTAAGTTAGAAAGCTGGTTATAGAGAATGGGTTCCTTGATAAATTAGGAGACAATGCAGCTGTTCGCGTTTGGTCGGAACAAACGCAATTAAGGAAGGGGGATAGCTTAGTTGACGGGTATGTATCTGAACTTTGGGATTTTACTCGTGTTAGTATTACGTAGAATGAGTTTAGAGAGTTGAAAGATATATGGGCTCAATGGGGTGATGAGACAAAACAACTATTTTATCGTGCTTACGGTGATCTACCTTATTTGTTGGATATCAAGGTAGATAAGCATCTATTTAGGGCCATGACTCAGTTTTGGAACGTTACTTATAGTTGTTTCACTTTTGGAGAAGTAGATTTAGTACCTACATTGGAGGAATATACGACCTTGCTTCGCTGTTCGAGGTTCCAAGCTGACAAGGTTTATTTTAGGGCTCCTAGTGTTCCAACTTTTGTAAAGAAATTGATGAGTATCACAGGGATGAGCGAGCAGTGGGTTACAGCTAGGATTCAAGAAAAAGGTGAAGGTAAATGCATACCTTGGGTGAGTTTGAGGGATTTGATTCTGACACATCCGGACGAGAAAAAGAAGATTGACGTCTTTGCTTTATGTATTTATGGGTTAGTGATTTTCCCCAAAGCATTACGGCATACAGACGAAGTGGTTACCGATTTGTTCGATCGACTTAGTAAAGGGGCCACACCTGTACCTGCGATTTTAGCTGAGACATTCAGATTTTTGAGTGCGTGTCGGAAAGCGGGGGAAGGTAGATTCATTGGATGTGCACAGTTGCTATTAGTTTGGTTTCACAACCATTTTTGGAGGGTTGGTAGAATTTCTTGCCAAGTGTTCTCTGAAGATTATTCCCCTTTAAAAGAGGCCGCAGCTATGACAAGGAGAGATGATCTAACAGAGGAAAGATGGATGGAGATTTTGTAAAACCTTCGAAAGGAAGATGTTGAATGGAGAGCCCCTTGGTTGGTTTCGGACGAAGTCATTTATCGGTGTGGAAATTTTGATTGGGTACCTTTACTTGGAGTTTGGGGAGCTGTGGGATATGCACCTTTGTTGGTACTAAGGCAATACAAAGCAAAGACAGATTCATACCGATAACGCATGGGCTAGCTCAAAGCGAATTCGCATATAAGGGGGAAAGTTATAAGAAGAGGGTTCTAGAGATTTCTAAGGTTTGGAAACAGGCTTGTCGTATAAAGATAATGACTCGAAGACCGATAGCAGCTGCAGAATATAATGAATGGTTAAAAAAAAGGATCAACGATAACATTTCTGAGTCAAGTTTGGAGAAGGCTCGATCATTGAAAGAGTGTTTATAAGTCATCCCATCGGAGATAGAAATTATAAAACAAGACTTCGAAAGGCAAAGTTTAGAGCTTCGAAAGAAAATAGAGAAGCTAGAAGAAGAGAAGATGTTTTTGAAGCTAGATATGGAGGCTCAGAAATCGGAAGCTGAAAAAGCAAAGAAAGAGAAGAGAACTATAGAGGAAGATCGAGATAGCCTGAAGACCAAATATAAAAAGATGCGTCTATCAATAAAGAATGCCGGTTTAGGGAAGACCTCGGAACAGTGGCGACAAGAGGTCCAAGAAGAAAAAGCCAAAGCGGACTATTGGAAGAAAAAGTTTAGAGAGATGCAATCGCGAAACAAGGCCTTAGAGGAGAATTTGGCAGAAAGTTTAAATGAAAAAGGAGAATTACAAGCTAGAGTGGCTGAGCTTGGACGATCTCTTCACCACCATCGGAGCCGTAATTCCGTAGCTGAGTTAAAGGTAAGTCTGAACAAGGTTGAAGAAATGAAAAGTAGAATTGAAGAATTAGAGTCAGCACTGCACAATTGTGAACTTCAGATCGAGTGTTTGAAAACAAGAGAAGGGCATTTGAAAGAAGAACTCCATCATTCACACAGTCAAGTTAGAAATCGGGACTATCTCATGGAGGAAGCCATAGGCCAAATTCGAGAGGTAGCTGATTACCTACAGACTTTAGCAGCACAGGCCAACGTATTGAGCATAAAATATGAGATACAGTCAGATCGTAGCCAAGAGCTAGTTTTGTTACTAAGGAAAATTAGGACTTTAGGACTTAGGGCGAAAGCTTATTTGTAGTCTATTTTATGTAAAAGAATTTGTTTTCTAATAAAGTTTTCTACAATGAAGTTGATCAGAATCGATGCCTTTTTGCATTCATGCATTTGCATTACATAACATCATATGCATTCAAATCCATAGAGAGAGTCTAATTAGTTTAAATTATAGGGGAGAGAGAAAAGAAAAAACCTGGAAGCATTCTGGACAATTGGACTGCGGAGAAGCTCCATGTAGTTTTTAGGAATTATACAGAGTAATATTCAGAACGCTTTGTTATTTTGTAGCCTAGGAATAATAAAAATCCCTTTGTGAAATAGGCTTATGTTCAGAACTTATTATTTCAATAAAATACATTTTGGATAATTAGCCTGAGCAAATATTCTTTCATTTCATTCTTCTAATTGTCTCTCAAATTGTATATTTCATTCATATCATGTGGATGTTTGTCCTCAAATTCATTTATTCCTTATAGATTCTTTCGTACCGATTACAGGGCCCTAGATATCAATGACATGAGCAACGATAATACAGATCCAGAAGCCTATTTTGAGCAAAACATGCGCTTAGGAGAATCTCAAAATTTTGAAGATGACCGAGAGTGTGGCTTATCTTCAGATTTGTTAAGAATAGTAAAACAGGAGGAGAAACAAATCTTGCCCCATGAAGAAGAAATAGAGAATATAACCTTGGAAGAAGGAAAGGTTGTGAAAATTGGGACGCACATAGCTAAAGAGACAAGACGAGATCTCATTGAGTTATTGCGAGAGTTCAAAGATGTCTTTGCGTGGTCATACCAGGATATGCCCGGGTTAAGTACTGATATTATGGTACATCGCCTTTCCATCAGAGAAGAATGCAAGCCAGTTCAGCAAAAGCTACGAAGGATGAGGCCTGATATAGTATTGAAAATAAAAGAAGAGGTCTAGAAACAGTTTGATGCTGGTTTTCTACAAGAGGTCAAATACTCAGAATGGGTTGCCAACATTGTTCCAGTCCCTAAGAAAGATGGAAAGGTTCGAATGTACGTAGATTACAGGGATTTGAACAAAGTTAGCCCAAAGGACAATTTCCCTTTGCCGCATATTGATACGTTAGTGGATAATACGACAGGATTTTCTTTGTTTTCCTTCATGGATGGCTTTTCAGGATATAATCAGATTAAGATGCACCCCGAGGATATGGAGAAAACTACCTTCATAACGCTGTTGGGCATATTTTGCTACAAAGTAATGCCTTTCGGACTAAAGAATGCTGGGGCAACATATCAAAGGGCTATGGTAACCTTGTTCCATGACATGATGCATAAGGAGATTGAAGTTTATGTTGACGACATGATTGCCAAATCTCGAACAGAAAAAGAGCACATTGAGGTCTTGAAGAAGTTATTTTTAAGATTAAAAAAATTCCAATTGAAACTTAATCCGGCAAAGTGTACTTTTAGAGCTCGATCAGGAAAGTTATTGGGATTTGTGGTCAGTGAGAAAGGAATAGAAGTTGATTCAAGCAAGGTTAAAGCGATACAAGGTTGCCTTCACCGCGCACTCAGAAAGAAGTTCGAGGTTTTCTTGGAAGGCTGAATTACATTGCTCGGTTTATTTCACAATTAACTGAGAAATGTGATCGCATATTTCGTCTTTTCAAAAAACACAATCCAGGTGTATGGGATGATGAGTGTCAGAGAGCTTTTGATAAAGTCAAAATGTATTTGTCGAATGCACCAGTATTATCTCCACCTAATCCAGATAAGCCTTTGATATTGTATTTGTCAGTTTTCAATAACTCCATGGGATGTGTGTTAGGACAACATGATGAGATAGGAAGAAAAGAAAAGGCGATATACTATCTTAGGAAAAAGTTTACTGAGTGTGAAATGAGGTATTCGACAATCGAGAAATTGTGTTGCATTTTGATTTGGACAACTCGGAGATTGAGACAATATATGCTATATCATACAACTTGGTTGATTTCCAAGCTTGATCCGTTAAAATACATGATGGAGTCCACTGCTTTGAATGGAAGAATGGCTAGGTGGTAGATTCTGCTATCTGAATTTGACATAGTTTATGTGACCCAAAAGGCTATCAAAGAAAGTGCAGTAGCAGACTTTTTGGCTAGCAGAGCTTTGGAAGATTATGAACCTTTGAGTTTTGATTTCCCAAATGAAGGATTGATGTATGTGGCAGATATAGAAGATTGTCGCTGGAAGTTAAATTTTGATGGAGCATCAAATGCTCTGGGAAATGGAATTGGGGCAGTTTTGGTGTCCCCTGGTGGTGACTATTACCTATTCACATGCAGATTAGATTTTGACTGCACAAATAACATGGCAGAATATGAGGCATGTATTATGGGACTTCAAGCAGCATTAGAAGGTAAGATCAGAGTGCTAGATGTGTATGGAGATTCTGCCTTGGTAATTTACCAGCTCAAAGGAGAATGGAAGACAAGAGATCCCAAATTAATTGATTACCGAAAAATAATTCTGAAATTAATTGAGGAATTTGATGACATTACCTTCAATTATCTTCCACGCGATGAAAATCAGATGGCAGATGCATTTTCAACCTTGGCTTCTATGATCAAAGTAAACATACCAGAAGATATGAGGCCTATTCAGATGAGTATCGTCGAAGTTCCAGCCCATTGTTATAACATAGAGGAAGAAAAAAGAGATGACCATCCTTGGTATCAGAATATATTGCGATACATGAAAAATCGCGAATATCAGGAGAATGCCACCGAAAATGAGAAAAGGACTTTAAGAAGAATGGCCTCTGATTATGTCTTAGATGGAGATATTTTATACAAAAAGAGAAAAGATTAAGTGCTATTGAGATGTGTTGATGCTTTTGAAGCTAAACAAATCCTCGAAGAAGTTCATAAGGGTGTTTGTGGAACACATGCAAATGGATTCACAATGGCCAGACAAATAATGAGACTTGGATATTATTGGTCTACCATGGAAGGAGACTTTATCAACTATGCCAAGAGATGTCATAAATGCCAAATTTATGGAGACAAAATTCATGTGCCTCCGTCACCTTTGCATGTTATGACTTCCCCGTGGCCTTTTTCCATATGGGGCATGGATGTTATTGGACCAATCTCACTAAAAGCTTCGAATGGGCATCGATTTATCTTTGTGGTAATTGACTACTTTACGAAATGGGTAGAGGCTGCTTCATATGTTAATGTCACTAAGTCAGCAGTTAGTAGATTCTTAAAGAAGGAGATTATTTGTCGATATAGGATGCCTGAGAGGATCATATCCGACAATGCGCTGAACCTGAACAACAAATTTCGATAGCGAAAATTTGTAACCAATTTGGAATCAAACACCATAACTTGTCTCCGTATCGTCCGAAAATGAATGGGGCAGTGGAAGCGGCTAACAAAAATATCAAAAAGATAGTGGGGAAAATGACTGAGACTTATAAGGATTGGCATGAGAAACTACCGTTTGCACTTTATGCTTATCGGACGTCTGTCAGAACCTCTACTGGGGCAACACCATATTCGTTGGTTTATGGGATGGAGGCCGTTTTACCCATCAAGTAGAAATTCCTTCTCTTCGTGTCTTTGTCGAAAATAAAGTTGGAAGAAAGTTGAATGGATTCGTTCTCGGTATGATCGATTGAACTTGATTGAAGAAAAGAGACTAAGGTTATTCTCATGGTCGATGTACCAGAAACGAATGATGCGAGCCTATAATAAGAAAGTTCGCCCAAGAGAGTTTCATGAGGGGGATCTTGTACTGAAAAAGATTCTTCCAATACAAAAGGATTTCAGAGGAAAATGGATGCCGAATTGGGAAGGACCATATGTGGTGGAAAAAGCTTTCTCTGAAGGAGCACTGATTTTGACTGAAATGGATGGGAAAAGCTTACCCAATCCTGTGAACTCAGATTCAGTAAAAAAATACTTTGCTTGAAAAGAGAAGAAGCCAAAGTAAAATCCATAAAGCGGCGCTTTGAGTTTCTAAAAAAAAAGAGAGTCCAAGGCGAAAACCCGCAAAGGGCGCCTTGAGACCAAAGGGGTTTTGAGTTGAAAACCCGAAAAAGGCAACTCAAATTTTGAATGGACGGCAGCCATCTCGTTACACTCAAAACAATAATGAAAGGAAGAATGTCGCATATTGGGGCATCAACAAAATATTTTGGGTCTTCTAAACGCATGATGAACTCAAGACAATCTTCATAAAGTTTGTATATGGAAGCTCAATCGGCGATATCTAGGGCATCTGAATTTTTTGTATTATCTTGGGATTCTTTTTCGTCTTAAAGATATGTTCCAGTTAATTTTTCTTTGTACAAATTTATTCAAATTCTTCTTTTGAAATCATTTTATTTGTTATTCGTAAATATGTTGCATTGAAATAATGATTGATGAACTAATAATTTCATAAAAGGGAAGTTTTGCATATTACTTTGGAAATTTCTAAACAAGACAAGGAACTGAAACAGGCAATTGTTTAGAATTTTCATATAGAGAATATCTCTCTGAGAATATTTCTCTGAATTCTTTGTCTAATTGATAAGAGGACGTGATAGCATCAGATCATAACACTTGGAGGTGAGGTAATGAACTAAGAAAGCCTTGAATTGTGGGGAATGGGTGGAATTTAAAATAAACCCTACACCCTATATGTGCAGATGGGTCGGATTTGAAAAGAATATTTGATTTTCATTGTGGTATAAGCCTCGTGTGTTCAAGATTCAAGCAGAATTGATTCGGAAAATAAACGTGGACCAGACTTAATAAGCAAAACATGATTGACGAACGAAAATGAGTGATAACACTTAGAGTAGGAATCATACTCATAATATTTTTGTATTTTCATTAGGTGCATTCGATTTATTCTGGTCATTGCATTTTAATTCTAATCTTTTAAAAAGAATCATTTTCATGACATATTGCATGCATGTCATAGAACTGAGTCTACAGGATATGTCTTTCAGTGGACGGTGTAGCAATATCAGATCGAAGACATCAATTTGGTGATCCCCGAGTTTGCGGGGATCGATTGAAGATAGCGATTTGATCTTCCCGTTGCGGGAGCGATCAAGATATCAATCGGTGATCCCCGAGTTTGCGGGGATCGATTGAGGATAACGATTTGATCTTCCCGGTTGCGGGAGCGGATCGAAGATATCGGTTTAGTGATCCACGAGTTTGTAGGGATCGGGCGAAGATAGCGATTTGATCTTCCGAAGTTGCGAGGAGCGGATCGAAGATATCGATCCCAGTGATCCACGAGTTTGTAGGGATCGATCCGAAAATAGCAGATTTGGCGTTCCCGAGTTGCGGCGAAGCAGATCAAAGACATCAATCTGGTGATCCTTGAGCTTGCAGGGATCAGATTGAAAGTAGCAGATTTGACGTTCCTGAAGTTGCAGGAAACAGATCGAAAACATCAGTCTGGTGATCCCCGAGCTTGCGGATCGAGATTGAAAGTAGCGATTTGACATTCCCGAAGTTGCGGGAAACGGATCGAAGACATCGATCCGTGATCCCTAAGCTTGCGCAGAGATCGATTGAAAATAGTAGATTTGACGTTCTCGAAGTTGCGAAGCGGATCGAAGATATCGATCAGTGATCCCCGAGTTTGTAGGATCGATTGAAAATCTCGAATCCGGTCTCCCCGAGTTTGCAGTGGAGCGAGATCAAAAGATAGTGGATATTACCTTCATGAAGTTGAAGTTATCAAACTTCATCAAATCAAGATGAAGATCCAATGCCGTTTCGGATTGGAAGTCATTTGAAGAAGACCAAGAAGCCAAGGTTCATGAAGACCGGGCAAAATTGGTCCTTTTATAGTCTTTGCTCTATTCTTATTTCACAATAATGAGCAAAGAGAGGCAAATATAGGAACCCAATTTAGCCCGGGCCCCATACAAAAAAAATAATAAACCTAAATAATAAAATAAAGTCCAAGTCCAAATCCAAAATATATCATTTAAAGATTGAAGGTCCATCTACAAGCTTGACGTATATGGAAGTACAATCTTTAAGGATATGCAATCTTAGATATGATATGCAATCCTATAAGTTATGGTATGCAATCTTAGATATGATATGAAATCTTAGAAGATATAGTATGTAATATTAAAAGATATGATTTTGTAATCTTAGAGATCTAATTTGTAGATACCTTTTAATCTTAGTCGTTGATGTAATTGATCTCAGACTGTTGGATTTGGGAGGCTCAACTATAAATAGAGGCCTCTCCTTCATTGTAAAGGACACTGGAATTTGAAAGCAATAAGAATTCTTGAGAGCATTCACTCAAATTTCTCTTCCTCTTGCGTTCTTATTTTCTGTGGCTTGTTTTTATTTTGTTCTTCGCTCATTTTCATTTCTTTTTGTGCTGCTTCCGTTCGAGTTAGATTTTGGTGGAGGAATTTCGTTGAATCCTCATATTGCGGGAGTTAGGTTGACATATGCGTTTTTTAACTTTTTTTTTTTATTTATCCATATCATTTTTATACTTTTTTATTTTTTTTAAAAAATGTTATAATATTCGTTAATTGTTTTGAGTATATTATATTACCCTTATTATTCATATATTAATTTATTAAACTTGTATATTTTTATTATATATTATCCTTATGTATTTTAAATTCTTATTAATTATTATTTAATTTGATTATTTACTTACATACTATTTCTTAACTTATATATTAAAAGTATTATATAATATTATATCCCATATATATATTTTTTATCTGAAACTATTTATATAGTGTAACATTGTTTATTCTTTAACATAGTTTACGTATTAGAATATTATGAGCATGTTTTTAAGTTATGAATCAATTGTTTTTGTCAAAACTTATTTACTTTCTCAAATATATTTATGCTATTTTTGTGGTTTATATATCATTTTATATTTTTAATATTTTATGTATGCTATTTTTCATGTGCTATTTTATTTTATATGTGCTATTGTTTTTTTTATTGCCTATATTAATATTAAATGTTAATGTATTATAATTGCCTTTGATATTCACGTATAAATGCAATATTGCCTCATAAATTATTGTTTAAAATATATTTTTTACTATATTTATCCAAAGTTTTAAAATGAGGCAATGTTTGGTATTTAGAAATTCGGAAATAGTACCTAACGTGTTGGAGTGCGATTTTCCGTTTGGATAAATAGCCAAATATCCTTTTAACAAGTTTTGTAAATCATGAGATAACTTTAAATACGAGGGTTTAAAAAATGTCGTGTTCTAACGTGTTAGATGTGATGTTTATATTCTCTCAGAATAAAGATATCTCAACTTTCAAATAAAAAACTTATTCTTGAGAATTATAAAATGTTGTATCCTAACTTATTGGGTGTGATATTTTGTGTCTTGAGGTAAGAATTTTCTAAAATAAAGATACACCTAGCTTCAAAGTTATAAAATGTTGTATCCTAACTTATTGGATGTGGTATTTATATTTCTTTGAAATAGGTAAATCTTGGTTTTACTTCTAATAAGGGATCTTATTTTAAACTTTTTAAATTTCAAACATTTGGACATGATTTTATCAATTAGTTACCAATTTTTGGGCGTTATGAGGGTGCTAACCCTTCCTCATACGTAACCGACTCCCGAACCCGTTTTCTCGTTTTTCGTAGGTCAAAATCAAATGTTTTAAAATGAAACGTTTTATAAGGTGATCCAATCACACCTAAGTAAAAAAGGATTGGTGGCGACTCTTATTTTTGTTTTTAAAGTCGATCCTCATTTTTCTAAAACCGATTTTAAAATGGTTTCGACATAGTGAATTTAGATTTTGTATTTTAAAACTTAATATGATTATTTATTTATTATTACTAACCATAGATTAAGCTTGAAAGGTACAATAAATATATTTAAAAAAAAATTATATTAAAGACATACGAGAGTTTGATTAAAGTGATAATTTTGAAATTATGATAACTTATATTTAAATCTCACTATGAATATAATATATTTTATGAAAGAAAATTTTTTATTATTTTTAACAAAATTAATATCTAATTAATTCATAACATTAACTTAAACAAATGGGTTTTGAGTTTCAAATATTAAGTTACCTACAAATTCCGGTTAGCGATTTATACTAAATTAATAGTTGGATACGAAAATTATAGGAAAAAGTAATCTATGTTTGAGATTTGATTAGAAAAACACTCATTTATCCGGAGGTTTAATTAAAAAAAGTAAAATTACGTAGATAAATATATATCATGTTTTAATATTTGGAATTGATAAATAAGCACATGTTGTCCTCCCTCTAATATCTAAATAGTTACAGTTGTTTAGAAGTAGCCAAGTATGATAATGTGGGTGGTAGTAGCACCAAGGTGTGGGCCATGGTGGACTAACGTGATGTGATTGGAGGAGCGATCAAAGATATTCAATTAGTAGTATCTTTGACATGTACTTATAGCAGGTTGAACCATGTTTTTGACGTTTTCTTCTTTCTTTATTTTCATCTAGAAATAATTAGATTTTGCTCGGTCTTGCTTACAGCAATAACTAGACACCTAAATCACATGTCTTTTTTCTTCACTTTAATCTTAATATTTTTCTATTATTTATAAACAAAATCTAGTGATTATATAACAAAATAAAATTTTAAGCTTGAAAAATAGAGAATTAATTTTAATTTAAAATTTACATTTTAATCTTTTATATTTCTATTTTTTGAGAACTATTTTAATATTTTAATATTAAATATATGTATGGATGGATAGAAAATTGAAAGTTTAGGTGTGTTTGATTAAAATTAGATTGATTGTAAGTTGAGAGGTGTTGAGATTTAATAGATGAGTAGCTATGAAGGAAATGAATTGTGACCATGTATATCCACAGTGGATGACAATAATGTTTTCCCGTTTCGGAATTTTAAGTATTGCTGCTACATTTAACATCGTGTGTCACTTCTTGTGGCCGATACATCAAGTGCAGCGCGTTGGAGGTTCACATGTTACATGTGAATTAATTAATTACATTCCAACCTAATCCTTAAATGGATGGATGCCTGTCAGAATGTTTTAAATCACCGCCGGAAACATTGATTGCATGGCACATGAAAATGATGTTTGCTAGGATGGTGTCAGATGAGATGATGTTTGGTTGTTGTGGGTTTGGGACATAGGGTGTTTGTTAGCCACACTGCCAAGCTAGTGTAAACATTGCTGTCGTGGGATGTTGCTGCCTTATGAGTATCCCCATGCTAATAGCCTGCACTCCATCAAAGAAATACTTAAGAAACACGTGCCTCAAACTTTTGAAAACTCAACTACTAATCATATTAAAGAAGCAGCCTTATCACGTGCTACAATTTTTCAATCCCTTAAACTTATTAAAACTATTTGGTTAGTATTTGAATTTGTATTTTCTCATTTATCATAGTATATCTATTTTAACACCATTCATTTATGTTAAGGATAGACAATTTAATGATGATATGTGACAGTCTCTCTGTATATCATGTGGTATGCATAAATTTAAAAAAAAAAAACTTTGAAGAATATGTGAATTAATAAAAGTATAATTTTTTTTTAAAAAAAAAATCAAGGATGAACTTGGACAAATAATTGTCCAAACACATTTAAATATAAACACTCATTTATCCAAATTCGTTTCAGATGTATTTTTCTATTAAGTTTAGTTTTTTTTTTTAATAAAATAGCATGTTGTTTATATTATTATTTTGAAATTTAAAAATATATTTTTTTTTCAAAAGTTTAAAATGTATAAATTAATAAAAACTATAAAAAGATTTACATTAAGAATGAATCTATACACATAATCCGAAAAGTTATACATTTTATAAATTTATAAATTTTTAGTTGTTTTATATATTTATTTAAATTTTAAATTTTTATTAATTTATATATTATATTTTTAAATTTAGTTTTCAAAATATTATAGGTTTTTTTATATATTTGTAATTGTATTTATTTTTATATATTTTTATATCTTGATTCATTCTTGATGTGGAAAAAAAATTATATTTTATTAATTTATATAATTTAAAATATTTTTTAGTTTATGCCCACCACATGATATATTGAGAGGTTGTCAGGTGGTACCACTCAGTGCTCGTCAGCACAAACTTAGTGTTAGTACAGAGGTAATAAATTCAAATAACAACTAAAACTAAAAAAAATTTTCTAAGTACCAAAATTTGTCTCGCCTGCCCAACATTTATACAACTCCGATTTTATAAGTTATTTGGTTAAATTAATTAAAGTGGTGTCTGATAAATTCAAAATTTATTTGTTAAAGAATTAATTATAGAGCTTAATTACAAGGTATGAAAATATAGAGTTTAGTTTTAATACATTATATGATTTTATACAATGATAATTTATGATATGATATAATAATTTATACTGTATAGTGTGATTAATTAAATTAATGTTACGAGTTAATTAAATATAAATTTAATTAATAAAATTAATTAAAAATCAATTTTAATAAATAATAAATATTATCATAATAATATTTTTGTTTTCATTATTTTATATGAAATGTTTAATTAAAATAATTAAAAACTAAATATACAAGAATTAAACTTGAGACCAATAATATAAGTGTCTTATCAATATATTTTTCCTAATATTATTTTAATATTAATTTTTTTTTTCATGACAAGATGTAATATGATTAAAAATGGTGGAATAAAGAGAAACATTTAAACAACGTGAGTAGGAGAGCGAGGCGAGATGTGGGCCCGAAATGAAGCTGGTGTGAGCGGGTAATCTTCACCTAATCTGCAAATGGGATCGCCCGCTCATCCGGGTTTCATGATTTACCTCACACCTCATGCAACAAACGGACACTAGATGATTGCTTTCCTTCTCTTTTAAGACTGCCCTTATCAATATATTTTCTTTAAACATTCATTTGTCAAAATCTTAACTCTTATTTTAATCAATTTTTAAGTTCTATTTGTTTCAACGTAAAAGATTTGACGGAAAATGTTTTCTGTATTTTTTTATGTTTGTTTCATATAAAATAAGATAATTAACATAAAAAAATTTTTAGTCAACGTAAAATTACCTCCTTATTCTCGTAAAAATGTCTTACTAAATTTTTTTTTTCCGCAAGACATTTTCCAAACTGATAAGGTTTTGTTCATTGTAATACTCTTATACTCGACCTGAACATTGGGTCAAAGCATCGGGATGTTACATTCTCTACTACATTATTCACTTATCAAATATTTTCTTATAAACTTTCATAACTTTTTAATTTAATCCATTATATCATAAAAGTTCAATATTCACTAATTAATCATACTAAATCAATTTTCTTTCTTGTTACACATTAATCACATAATTTATCTCAATATCTTGTTTCACATATCAAATTTCTATGTATTTCATCCACATATTTTCTCAAGTTTAACAATTTAGTCATTATCATCATAAAAATTCCATATTTTTCCACAATTTTGTTTTTACAATACTTTAAACATATTTCATCATCTCATAACACTTCCATTAAACTTTTATCATAATTTCCTTATTCATATATTAAATTGTTTCACACTTAAACTTTTGTACATTTTGCAATTTAGTCCCTATTGCCATGTAATTTATTTTTCACTAAATAAGCACTTAAATCAAATAATTCATTAAAATATCTTATTTCACATAGCACATTTTCGTGCATATGACTTCTCTTGTTTCAATTATAAATTTCACAAAGTTTACAATTTAATCATTAACATAATTTATTTACTATAATTTCACCTTAACACCAGTTTGTAATCAATTCACTACTTATAATAAATCTCAAATATATGTTTATTTTATTAAAAATAACTTTTATGAAATATTTTTAAGAAATTTATCAAACAACAGACAATATTTTACATAGGTTCATTTAAACACTAGAAAATATTAGTTTTTTCAGAAAAGTAAATCATTTTCCATAAATCATTTTCTGAAAGCCTCAGTGAAACAAAAGGAGCCTTAATTAAAAATAATATTAAATAATTAGTTTTTATCTTTAAATATATATAATTTTAAAACTAAATAATTTTGACTGAAAGGTGTAAAAAATTCTCGATTTTTTTCAAAAAAGAGCAATTAAGCCCCCCTTTTTTTGGCACTCAATTGCATACTTGAATTATCAAAATGTAACAAAAAGGCTCTTTACGGTTGATTGCTAAAATTAACCGCTTCAAGTTTTTTTTCCTCAAGTATCTTCACAAGGTGACAAGCTATAATTGTGACACATGAAGGAAAAAAATAAAAAAATATTAAAATCAATAAAAATATAGAAAAATATGAAAATGTTATAAAAATAGAAAAATATTTTAAATTTATTTAAAAAATTATAAAAAATTTAAAAATTTAAAAAATAAAAATTATAGAAATATAATATTTAAAGTTATTATCTCCGCCACATATCATGTTATGGTTGTGACACATGCTGAAAATGATACAAATAAAAATAAATAAAAGACAATAAAAATTATAAAAAATATAGGAAAAACATAAAAGTTATAAAAAAAATTAGAAAGAAAATTAAAAATATAAAAAAAATATTTAAAGTATAAAAAATTATAGAAATTTATTAAAAACACGGAAAGTCCTAGACTTCTTTATACGTTTTTCTTCAGTTTTTTCCTCTTACATAACTTAGCTTCTTAACTCTCAAGATACGGAAGTGATGAAGAAACAGACACGATGAGACAAAAATAGGAAGGCTCTGAACTATTTTTATATATATGAGAATAAAAGCTTCAATGGGATAGTTTCAATCTTTCTTTTATTTTTTATTTTTGTTTTAAATTATAATTAGTTGTTTGTTTTCTTGGTACATATAGAAAACTCAAAATTACAATAATTTTCATTAGGTTTTTATACTTTTTATACTTTTTATATATAATTTTTTGATTTTTTAATTTTTTTTTTCCAATTTTTTTAATAAATCTTAAATTCTTTCTATAATTTTTAATAATTTTTATAACTTATCATAACGTTGACAACTATTTTCAAAATTTATTTCTATATTTTTATTATAATATAAGTTGAATATTTGTTAATATCAAAATAATACCAACATGTCATCATTATAGTAATAATAATATTAATAATAAAAACACTTTAGCCAAAATAAAAAGGATAAAAGATACCGGAAAGAAAGATAATTTGCATTTGAGTTAATTATTCCATCAATTATGAAGTTTTTATTAATTTATAAAAGTTATGTTTGTATGGGCAAAAATACCTTGAAAGTCTCTTCCTAAGAGGTAGATTGGATTTTGCCCCCTATAATAAAAAGATGGATAAATTAGTCTTTGTATATTACAAAAAGATGCAAATTGACACTTCTATTAAAAATTTCATCTATATGTATTGTTAAGTGATGATTTGTTTATTTATTTTTCAATTTTTTGTGTAAGTGGTGTGGAATTTAATGATGAGTAGCATTAAGAAAAAGTATCATTGAGGCCACCGAAGAGTTCGATTGCATTTTGCCCTTTCTACTAAAAAAGTAGTCAAATTAGTTTTTATATGTTAGATTAAAGAGCAAAATGGTCCTTTTGGTTAAAAAAGCCATCAATTTCAATTTTTAACTGATGATATGGATGACGGAGCAACTAACGACGACACATGATATGCCATGTGTACCTCATGCTTGTATGTGTGTGTGGTTGCTCCACCATCCACTATCACTTAACAATAGAAATGGATCGAATTTTTAACAAAAGGACCACTTTGCTCTTTAATTTAACGTATAGGGACTAATTCCATTTTTTGAGTAGAAGGGGTAAAATGCAATCCAACTCTTAGTATAAGGGCCTCCATGGTACTTTTACCTAATCCTATTTCCATTTCACTTATATAAAAAAATATAAAAAGTTAAGTCGTCACTTAACAACACATTTGGATGAATTTTTTAACGGATGGGTCAATTTGAACTTTTTTTCAACATACAGGGGCTAGTTTGCCCATTTTTTGAGTAGTAGGGGCAAAATGTTATTCGTCTCCTAGTATAAGGGCCTCTATAATACTTTTACTTATTTGTATGTGAATTTAATACGTAAAATATTATTAATATACTAAAATTAAAATTTACAAATAATTTATATTATTTTCTTAAAAAGTATTTGAGATGGATATTTCATATATCATAACAGTAACCATTTTTAATATCATTTAAACTTACTTTACATCAGGTTTAAAATGATATTTTTTCACATCACTTTTTTTAATAAAAATGCTGAACATTTAAAATTTTTTCACATCACTTTTTTTAATAAAAATGCTGAACATTTAAAACATTAAATTATATTTTTCACAATGTCTCGTAAAAGTATTTTTCTATATCACTTTTCGAAATATTTTTTAAAAACAATGCGAAACTAACCCTAAAAATTGATTCAATATTTTGATTGATGTTGTGAGTTAATGAAGTAAATTGTTTGTTTAACTAAAAATATTAAACTCTATTTTAGCTTTTCTGGAAAATGATAAACATTGAATAAAATGTATTTAGTTAAAAAATTTGAAGATAAAAATAAAATACGTGAATATTAGGAAATAAAGAAAATACTTTCATTGTTTTGAACTTTAAATTAATCAAATCAACCTTAGATTAAATTAATATAAACACAAAAATATACTTTCTTTTTTCAACAGTTTTTAAATATCAAATTTATTACTCTGATTTGAATTCATATAATTGTATGAACTAAACATTTTTTTCATGTTTAATTTTTGAAAACAAATTATTATTATTATTATTAAGAATCAAATGTGTTATTTAATTTAAAAATGAAAAAATATTTTTTAAGACACTAACCAAACCCTTACTGTCTGGTTAAAAAATTAGAGGTTCTTTCATTTTTATTCTCTTGAGAATGAAAACAACTCAAATAATTGTGTTTGGTTGAAAAAGTAGAACATATTTTTTAGAAAATGAAAAAGAAAAATAAGAAAAAATATTTTCATTATTTTGATATATTAGTACAAATTAACTGGTGAATTATAAGAGTTAATTTCATTAGATACCCACAAACTATGACCATCTTTTAGATTGATCCCTAAATTTCAGAATGCTTTAATTACATCCCTAATTATCGATGTTAAATCAATCGGACCCTTCCATCATTGAAACCGTTAATATTTTCATTAAATGACATGTACAATCTTATATGACATAATTTAAAATGAAAATTTTAAAACGGTGCATACCTTTTAAAACTAAAACCTAAAAATAAAGTAAAACCGAAAAATGGTAATTTCTATAAAAGCTTCGAAAACCTTAAACCAAGATGTCTACACCCAGGGGCGTAGCCAGGGGGGGCTGGCATGGGCCCCGGCCCCCCTAAAATGCAAAATTGCTATTTTTACCTTTAAAATTTTAAAAAAAATTTTAAATTAGTAAAGGTAAAATTGCACTTTGCCCCCCCTAAAATTATAAAAATTCAATATAATCCTTTACAAATTATAAAGATATAAACTATAAAAAATTAAAATTTTATCCGCCCCCCTAAAAAATTCTTCTGGCTTCGCCCCCGTTTACATCATTTATTTTTCTTTAGAAGTTTCATTTTAAATTATGTCATATAAGATCTGATGTCTTATTTAACATTTAAATTAATGATTTTAGTAACGAAAGTACCTTATTGATATAACATCGATAATTTAAGGATGTAATTAAAATGTTTTAAAGTTTGAGGACTAATTTAAAATGGAAGTCATAGTTTGAAGACATTTGATGCAATTAACTTGAAATATAATTACATTGTTAGATAATAGTAAATAAAAAATTATTTATTTTATAATTTTCATATTATTAATATAATATTTTATATTGTTTTGGATAAAACTTGATATTTCATTTTTGACAAAAATAAAATGACAATTTATTTAAAATATAAGTCTTAAAAAATTAAAATCAACTTAACACTCTTAACATCAAGGTTTTCAGAACTGGATTGGTAAATGAATCGGTCAGGTCACCAATTTATCAGTTTGACTGGTTTGATTAAATAAATTATTAAGAATTCATAAAAATAAAAAATATTAAAAAAATTGATTCAACCGATTTTTTAGTCCGGTTCAATCGGTCGGTACCGATTCGCGAGTCAACCGACCTAATACCTCTCTTGGACCGACATCCTGACCAATTCTCAGTCCAACTAATCTGATCGGCTAATCCGGTCTAATTCAAACAACCATACTTATTCATATATGATATATAACTCATGGCATACGACTCTGCTTTAATGTTCTTTCCTTAGCATAGTATTTTAATTGGATGATAAACAAGTCTTCCATGATCTCGTGCTTCTTGAATTCCTTTTCCTTTTGGATGTCCATATTTGCTGCAGTAGGTTTTCTTGAAACCAGTACATGTGTACCGGTTGTGAGTGACAATGGTTGTTTCCATTGGTTGATATCAAGCACACTCATCCCCTGCTTTGAAATGCTTCATAAGGTTTCGACATCAACAATTTTCCTCATCGGACTTTGAGCATCTCAATATTGTAGAACTCAATTGCAGTGTCGAAATGTAAAATCATCATTATGTTGCTCGCATTTTGCTTTTACTTGGACAATGTCACCGATACCTTCATTTGATCAGTAATAATTTTCTGTATATCTTGTTGAGCTTGTGATAATTACCAATAAAGTGACTACAACATCTTCAAGGGAAACTGAAAAGTGGAGAAGATGAATGAACTTATTTGATCTTTTCAGTGAGTCTGAGTTGATTCAATAGTTTCAAGATCCCCTAGGCCCAACATTTTTGTAAAATGAAAAACACTAATCCCCACCCCAAATCAATATCTTCTCATGGTTTTAGTTGTTCTAAATGCTTTTTAGAATGATATTTGATGAGGTTGGCGATGGTATATAATCGATAATTTATGTGATAAATAAATTCTTCCATTTAATTGTGTTTTTGGTGTTCATTTAGCTGATTGGAAGATGTAAAATTGAGGCTAACAACCTTCTAAAAATATTTATATTTTATGTATAATTATTCAAAATTAGATAAATTATTTTAAATATCCATGATATAGTATAAAGTACCGGTTTCTAGGTTCTCTTCTCTACCAGCCTTTATTGGTTATACTCGTAAGCTTTTCACGACCAAAAGAAATCCATTCACCAAAGCATTACCATAATTATATAAAAGGGTTTCAAAGTAGAACCCATTCCACCGGTTGACAATAATCGTAACCTAAAATTATCAATCCAGACAGATAATGGTTAAAAGACGCAGTCCTCCAATAAGCAGCAGCAACAAAGAGTAGCCAAACTGCAAATACAAACTCCGATTATAAGATTTCATGGTTATCTAGCATAACAGATGAGATCACATAAAGACATAAACATCTCAATGGAAATTGCATTGCTTCATTCATCTAAAAAAGCAGAGATAGAGATTCCATACCACCCCGTCAGGAAGGAAGTGCAACCATTGTGAATGTATTCATTCCTAGGAGGCAGGCGTGGAGGAAGCAGCCCAGGTGATGATGAAGGGTAGCCCTCATAACAGTAACCTTGATAGCCTGGTTGTGGTGGTGAGGGCGAATGATGAGTACGGGTATAACCAACTGGAGTCGGCGGTGGAGGGAAGTCTGGCCCTGGTGGAGGATAGGGCCCTGTTTTGCACTATAACAGTCAGTTGAATATTCTCATTGACAATCACTATAAATATTTAGAGAGGTATATATTGATATAAGCTTTGTTCCAGTAGTAAAGCAAGGAGCAATTAGGCGCCCTGTATCACTAAAACATTCGATTGAACCAACAAAATAACCAAAACATATAATATTAAGAAAAGAAAGAAGAATGGAAGCAAGTGGGGAGAGCAGCAACCTGAGGGGGTTAGGGGCTGATGAGAAACATGCTGATGGTTATAACTCATTGTTTCAAATTTGAGACTCCACTGCGCTCAGGATATAACAAGTAGTGAAAGAAGTGGAAATTTAGTAGGAAGGTTCCCTTAGTTAAAGAATACAACTCCTCCTCCAAACTTGTTCGCCAAGATTACAAAGAAAAAACAAAGGGAACCGCGAGTGATATATGCCACTCTGATTTTTTATTTTTTCTAAATACCTAAGAATATATCTCATCTTTTAAATTCCTTTACATCTATCTCATGTTTATATGCGAATCTATCTTTTTTAACTTTTTATTTTATTAATTTGGTCTGTTTAAAAAAATACTAAATTATTTATTCTACCGTTAAATTTGACGAAATGTTCTAATTTCTTTTTTATTTCTTTAATTTTTCTTTTTTTTTCCTTTCTTTCTTTTTTTCTTATTTTTTTCATCTTTTCCCTCCTAACCCCAAATCCTAGCCACCGCCTCTCTTAAAGATGTTATCACTTTCTCCGTCAAACTACTATTGGTGAGCGTTGTCCTGTCAATGAACGACGTCGAGGGATACTTCATCCTTTTTCCTATTTTCTTTGTTTTCCTTCTCTTTTTTTCTCTTTACTCATAGTCATCGCTTCTCACCGTCGCTACTATGATCATCCAATGTCTTCTTCGGCATTAGACTATCAATCCAAAATCACCAAAGAAAAGCTCAAAGTCTCCTCCTCACTTCTGTAGGATTAGATTTCTCAAAAAAACCCTCAAAAATTATGAGGTTACTCCCAAATCTTTAGAATTTTTGTGCTTCGATCTCTTAATCTCACCGTCAATATAGCTTGATCTGATATGTTTTTCTACTTTTGAGCTTGCCGTGAACCCAATTAGGCTTTCCTTGGAGTATAGGAGACAAATCCCCGTTTAGGGTCTGAGACCAACTCCCCTCAACAATAAGAATGATTAAATTTCAATTTATTCTATATACTTTAATTTTTGACACAACTCGGTACCAAGTGAGGTTTTTTCTTTTTTAATTTCAAAATATCAAACCGGAAAATTTAACAAAATAATTTTAACAATGTTAACAAATAGATCTAAATTTTTAAATCTGAAATGTAAATAGACTAAATTCCTAAATATAAAAATATGAAGATTAAATTTCAAATATACAAATATAAATACTTTAAATAAATTATAACCTTTAAATTTTTACTCCATAATTTAGAAAGATAAATAATTAACTACGTAAATCAATAGAAGTAGAAGTAGAGTATTTTGTTATTTTGTTTCAATAACTAAAGAAGATGGCATTCGCATGGAAAACAGACAAAATGAACATTGATGATCTTATTTATAGTAGTAGATATCCTTTTTGTTGACACAAACGAAAAGGTTGGTAATTGATATGTTTTACTTACAGTATTATATGATATATCTAACACGTATATGACTTCTGATCATTCCAACTTGTGCCATCGATTCCTGCTCCCACGTGTTGATCCAGTTAGAGGTATAAATAAATTTTGATACATCTATTAATAAATCGTGTTACCTACTTAAGTTTAAAGATCCTATGAAATATAAGAGGGCTTAGATAAAAATAAAAGAGTCGAGAAATGAATTTGAACAAAGTCCATTTTAAAATATAAGTTGAGTTTAAGCTTTAATTTTCAAGGATCAAACTCGGCTCAGCCCAACACATTTAAGAGTACTTGCTTCACATAATATAAACAACATACAAAAAAGACATTTACAAAACATAATATTATTGTTATGGTATTTCCTGTTACCGACTTGAAACTCGGACATAATCCTGAACTACCTATCCATGCAAAGGAACCTAGGCCCCACAAGGCAAAGACATTAAAGGCTCGCAGGGAGAGCTCGCAAGCTTGGTTCGCATGGAACGATAAACACATATTAAGTCTAGAGCAGTATACGTGTTGGCGTGCATAGAGCCTATCTAGGATGTCATTTCGATTAACAATAATTGTATCTTATAAATACTCTATTCCCCTCGTCGAGAGGACACACAACAAAAACACTCAACAATTATATTAGCTCATTATCAATTAAAATAATTTTCCATTTCTCTCTGGTATCATTATTACTTGAATATGATCCGATATTCTTTCTTCAAAGAACTATTGCTTAATGCTCCATCTTTTTTATATATAATTCTAATTTGTTAATATTAACCCATTTCTTTTTGTTGGTTTTTTTTCTTAGATATTGCTTGATTAATAATAAAAATGCTTAGAATTTTATTCAGATCATCAATAAAATTAATACAATTTTTTAACTAATGATTGTAGTTTAAATTATACTCATAATTATCACAATTTTTTATATTTTATATTCAAAATTCTATTTAAATAATAACTCTATTTTAAAATTAACACAACTAATTTTTTATATCAAAATTTTCAACTAATAGATAAACATAAATTTAGTTATGTAGATGATTGTGTCCTAGTATGTAGAGAGAAAGATGTCAGTTTCTCTCCCACACGTACATAACAAGTGGCTAAATTTAATCCTCACACGCCTTAGGGTGGACATCATTCCCCTTTGATAGAAAGACAACTGACGAAACTGGAAACTTCCTAATAACAACCGGTCAAGAAAGCAAAGCTGAATTTCTAATCTACAACTTCACTTTTCTAGAGAATACTTACTTGGATGCAAAGGAAATAAAACACACTTAAATACCTAAATTTCTTGAATTCTCCTCTCAACCCCCTAAGCAAATCATCTATTTCATAAATATTAATCCACCATGTTAAGAGTATAGTATATTCTGGTATACTGGTGATTGAGTTAGTTAGCCTAGCTGTTAGTCTGTTAATCAATTGGTTACGTTGTTAGCCATAGCAGTTATCATAATATGTTATAAATACTATCTCTATATTGTACATGGGGAGATTACAAGTCAAAATACAGAGATTATTTTCAAATACTCAATGTATTCTTTCAATACTTAGCAATGTTTTCATTCTTTCATTCAATCTATTCTTAGAAGTTTAACAATTCACCGTAGGTGTTAACACACCAAAATACTTATCCAGTCAGTTCAAAGACACCATGACATCCACACCTACTCAAGAAAACACTAAAGTAGAAGGATCCCACGAACCCACAGTAGAAGCACCCCCATCGGAAGAAGATATTAAGAAATGGGGCACGCACGTCATGGGAGCCCCAGCAGCTCCTAGTGCCCATCCAGACAACCAGAAGGCGGCTTTATGGAATGCTAGTGATCACCAACAAATCTATGAGCTGCCCTATGTCGTTTATTCCCCTGCAGAAAGACCAAGCCATAATCCTTTTGAACCTGTGGTTAACATGTTCAATACCTGGAGTAGGAAGACTGAGTCTATAGCACGCAACATCTGGCACAACCGTAAGTTCATTAAATTATAGCTAGCTTCTTCATATCATAGTCCTAATATGTGTGGACTGGATATATGAAATTACAGTTAAAACTGGACCGTCTGTATCGGAAGCAGCATGGGGTAAATTAAACCTGACAGCCAAAGCTATAACAGAGGGTGGATTTGAGTCTCTGTTCAAGCAGATTTTTGCAACTGATCCGGATGAAAGGTTAAAGAAGACATTCGCCTGTTATCTCTCCACAACAACAGGCCCTGTTGCGGGTACGCTCTATTTATCAACGGCTCGGGTAGCCTTCTGCAGTGATCGGCCCTTATCTTTCACTGCTCCTTCTAGTCAGGAGACTTGGAGCTACTACAAGGTAATAATATAAACTATTTAACGAGATTAATGATATGATGAATTGCATTAATTTAGTTATATTTTGCCTTCATTAATAAGGACAGGTGATTATACCTTTGGCGAATGTGGGCAGTGTTAATCCGGTGGTGATGAAAGAGAATCCAGTGGAGAGCTATATTCAGGTAGTTACGGTGGATGGGCATGACTTCTGGTTCATGGGATTTGTTAATTTTGAGAAAGCATCGTTTCATCTTTCGAACAGTCTGCAAGATACCAAGTCGCTACCCTGAATCCAGCCTAGCCCAGGGGCAGACTGGATGTTATTAGTAGTAGGAATATGAACATGTAGATTGAGGGGTTTGACGAGTTGGTTTTATTTTTTTGGTCTAAGATTAGATATCAACATTGATGTTTCCAGAATTTTAATTTCCACACTTTTACTTTTCATAACAAAATTATGGGGTTCCATTTTCTTAAAGTAAAAGGAATTAACATTACTCTCTCTCCAAATAATTATAATAAAATATCAGACAATATTTTCCAGATTACTTGCCCAAAAAAAGAACACTATCCCAACTAATATAATATGTCCCTACAAACTATCCAAAAAAGCAATGCTTTTTTATGCCATCAATGTAAAAACAATTTTTTTAAAAGATATTCTAAGCATGCAAAACGTATCCTTCAAAAAAAATATGAAAATTTAATTCAATATAAAATTTTAGTAAGTTCATATATTTTAATTGTAAACTAATATCCAATAATAAACTAATTTCATAGCTCTCCAAAATGTAGGATAAAAATAAAAAAAATTATTGTAATATTTGAATGAGAAATTCAATTTACTGCTATCAAGATAAATCTGATAAATCATGAAAGAAAATTTATACTTTTGTAATTACTTTAAATTTGTATTAGTAACTTGATATATAACACAATATATCTAATTTTGTGTCTAAATTATTTTTCAACAAAAAATACTGAGCGAAAATTAACAAAAATAAGAAAAAAAAACACACACATGTAAGACAATAACATTGTAAGATATTAAATATAACTACTATAAAAGTAAATGATAATTAAAAAAACTAGTAAATAATATAATAATGATTAAGATTTTAAAATAAATAAATGACCCTTATTTTCCAAAAGAGTTAAAAATATATGTAAAAGACTTTATTTAAGGAAAATGAAACAGATGATTTAAACATTTTAAAACAAATGTAAGAGGGAGGGACCTCTCTTGCTGTTCCACCCCCCACAAAATAAAGGGTAAGAAGAGAGCATAATTGTAAAACACAACCATTTAGGCCTGTCTCGGTTCATGTATGAAAAAACACTTTTGGTATCCTACACTGATAGATCTATAATCGGATATATAGGCACCAATTTCTAATCTTTCTTCCTTCTCTTTCTGCAGCTCCCTCACCACCGACAAAGCTTCTCCTTCCATCACCACCATCGAAAACCCTAGATCTAGTCCATCTAGACTGCTTCAAGACATGCAGTCGCCTCAGTTGTGGTCGCAGTAGGTATGTTATCATGCAAGCTAGTTTTTGAACCCAGTACTACCTCGTTTGAATCTCTAATTACTATACATGCACATGATTTTTTCCTATGTTTGTTGAACACAACATCAAAGTTGATTTTGATGAGCGGGCTTTCCGGCGACTTCCATCATACCAGTTTCCCTTTCTGGACATGTAACTTCTAATTTAGAACCTCCAATTCGCCAAGATAAACTTGCTATGGAAGAAGTTGATTTTTGCACTCCTTTACGGATTAATTTGTTTCTCGATATCCAAGTCGCCTATATTGTACATGAAAACAATCTACATTGCCTCATACAATTGTGCTCAAATATGAATATCGCCCATTCTCTGTAGTTTGATTCTAACGCAGATATTGGCCAACAGAAATTTAATTGCTCCCATATCGCCTTTGTGCGCGGGCAGTCTCGGAAAACTTACTCCAAAGTTTCTACCTCACCAGAGCATCTAGGGAATAATCTAGACTCTACTAACCTTCTCTAAAGTAGATTAGATGAAGTAGGAAGAAAATTTTGAGAAATTCTCCAGTTTAGTATTTTAATCTTACAGGGTAGATCCAATAGCCAGATTTAAAAAAAAAAATTGTAAAAACATGTTTTTTAGTGATTTTGGGATTATAATTCCTACTAGTGAACCCATAAATATTATTTAATAATATTTATGAGTTTGTTTTAGTGTTTTATTGATTTTCAATCTGATAAGTTTTGTTAATTATTCAATTAGTTAAGGTACAAGTGATGTGTACTGAAAATAAGCGGTTTTGTAAGATGAGGTATCGAGATCTCATTTTCATAAATCAGACCTTGAGAATATTTTTTATTAAATATTTATAGAGTGATTATATAAATGAATTGAATTTTGGATAAATAATTTTACTAAATTAGTGACTAAATAAGGTACAAGAATTAAATTATAAAAGTGGTAAAAATTATCCACTATAAAATTGTAATTAATTGAAGGATATCAATTTAGCAATTTGACCTTTTTTAAATATAGTGGACGGTGGTGATAGATAACTACCATCCATCAAAATGGTTAATTAAGGTTAATGTTAATAAATTATGATTAATTTAATTAATTAATAAACTAACTATATTAAGTTAAAATTTAAGAGCCATCATCCATTTTTCTTTTTCTTCTTCACAGTGGAAAGAATGAAACCTTGAGAAGCCACTGATAAAGTTTCAACATTCAGCTAACTTTAGTTTTATTAGTTTTATGCATGGTAGGACATTTATTACAAAGTACCCTACTTCTTTTTTAAACCCATCATTTTTTTAAATTCCAGTTACTAGATTAATTGGAGTTTTTTTAGTAATTTTTAATTTTAAAATTTTTAAATTTATAATTCAAAGGGCTCTTCTTCTTCGAATCCTTCATTTCTTCTCGACACAAATTTGCATGAGAAAAAGAAAAAGAAAAAGCAAAGAGAGATGAAAATGAAGATAATGTAAAACAACAAAGCAAATAAGGAATGAGTAGAATCAAAATGAATGTGTATTTAATGTTTCTTTTAAAAGGTCTAAAACTAATTTTTTTATAAAATTGGCTGCGAAAAAATTGGCTCTTACTACAAATGATTTTTTATTTATTTTAAATATATTAATTATTGTTAAAATAAATTTAAAAATATCAAAATGAATCGGGGATCAAATTAACTATCAACCTTTTGAATTAAGGTGCAATATCATTTTTTTACCAGAAATTAACAGCTAGGTGACAAAAATGTAACAAGTTGATAACAATAATGATTATTATGTAATTTTTAAAAAATTAGATGACTGAAATGTAATTTTAAATAAAAATTAGGGAGTTTAGCGGTATAAATATTGGGTTGAATAGGGCGGTTTAGAATTTCGCGTTTCCTTCACAAACAGAACTTCCGGGTATCTTCATTTCGGTAACATAACGCGAAAATCTAAGAATTAATTTTTATAAAAAAGTCAATGAATTAAACCAACAGCGGTCGCAGCCTCTAGACGTTTCGTTTGAGTCATTATAAGATACCCCTCACAGACTCAGATATAATTCTACAGTCGTAGCTTGCCTTAGTTGACGAAGCATCATATTATCGGAGAGACAAGAAATATGTCGAAGACGGAGCAGCCGGTGCTGGGAGTCCCATACTATGCAGGGCCACGGATGGATGGATACCAACAGGGGAGGATACCAGCCAACGCCATATTCGGCGATCCAAAGGGAATTCCGGTTCAGCAAACCATGTATCGGGATACTCCCGCTCCTTTCAATTGCCCTTACTGTGGTAATTCCGGTCTCACCCTCGTCAGGTATTTCCTCTTTCTTTTTCATTCCCTTATTATATGAGATCCGTTTTCTCTAGTTCCCGATCATCTATTTGAGGAAGTTGTGTGGGATTCTAATGACCAGAGCCGACTCTAAGTCCTGCCTGACTTCTGAAATTTGTGGTTTGTTGTTCTTATATGCGAGTTTGTATTTTTAATTTATAACGTCAAATTCAATAAGAGCATTATACGGATAGATAGAATGAATCAATTGTAGTTTATTTTATAATGAAACATGTAGATGCTCTGTAGTTCCTAATTTTAGTCTACTTGTGGCAGTGGGTACCATTGAAAATGGCTTGTTTAAATAAACATGACCAAGCAATGAAAATGGCTTGTTTTTCTGTTAGCCCCTGGCCTGGCCATATACAATATGATAATATTACTCTATAAAATTTAATGTGAAATTCAGATCTAAGCCTAGTTTGGCAGCAGTGGTTGGATGCATGATGCCCTTTATGCTTGGAATCTGCTTCCTTTGCCCTTCCATGGACTGTCTTTGGCATAAATATCATTATTGCCCAAACTGCAATGAGAAGGCGAGTCTTGTTTTTCTTTGATATCCACTCTTAATTGTTTTCTTTCAGTAATTTCACACATTCCATTGTTTTTGATTCAGATTGCTGATTTTGAGAAATCAGATCCCTGTCTGGTGGTGGATTTGCCCCAATGGATGCAAAAGAGTTTTGCACTGCCTGCATGATAACCCATTTTGCTTCTGAGTTCTGATTTGATGTCTATACAAGCAACTGTGTTTTGAATAAAAGCTTTCCACTCGACTCTGTTGCCAGCCGCAACAGCCTGTTGTGTATTTTTTTGGATACATATAATCTATCCATAGCTGAATTTAATGTTACAAGTCAGAAAAAGCTACATGCAATCTAAAATGAATGATATATTATTGATATTTTTCTCTTTTTGTAAATAATATAGTAAGTGATGCGTCTGTAGTCTAACAGAAACATAATTGACGAATAGCCCCTTAGGTTTGAACTATACAACATATGTAATATTCTTCCAAATTCTAGAAGGTGATTCTTAGATTAGTAGGCTACCTGGGGAAAAGTCATTCCATTTAAAAATATGTTTATAAATTTCCATAACAAAATGTATTTCATACACACAAATGTGTAATTTGTTTACGAAATAGGGGAGTATGATTTGTGACATCCTTGTTATTACAATAATAATTTTATTTCAAAATACATAAATTATGATTTATTTCATAACACTTCACGCCTCACATTCTAATTTTTTAAAATCTATATTTTAACATGGTTAATTATTTTATTAACTACCATCAAATTCATCTTATCCAAAGTATCGTATGAACTAATAACAGAATCAATTAAATATATGTAATCACCACAATGTGCATTTTAACGTTTCTTACTTTTTCTAAACCTATTAAATTACCCTTTTTAAGGGCATTATTCGATTCTGCCTTTTAAATCTTTTCTATTTATGCACTATAAACTATATAATATTTGAAAACTTAAAAAAAAAAAAATCCATTAATTTTATACCCTATAAGCAAATTTTAATAATATTATATTTAAATTTAGTTTATTGTTGCTTAACTTTATATATTAGATTGAGCCTAAAGATGATTCCTAGCCTTCGCCTTCCTTATGAGACAAGGGTATTCTTATAGGCTTTGTGCTACTTTGTGTAAATGAAGTAGCATCAATATGACTGTCTATTTAAAAGCCTTATGAAGCAATTGCTTTGCGCATGTAATGATGAAAGTGACTAGTATATATAACTACGGAAACTTCATTTACCTCTACCACCATTTCGTTTTGGCAGCTTATATCCAGTTCAGTCCTAAAAGTCTCCATTTCCAGGTGAGGAAGAAGAGAAAGTCCAGCATGAGATGACAAGAGCCTGTTTCGTTAGCCAAGGAGACTGCCTGTGTGCCACTAAAGACTTACTTTTACCTTTCATCATAATCCCGATGGGAAGCGATGGAGCCGTCGCATTCCATTTCAGTTTTCAAACTGCTACTTGCTCTTGCCAGGCCACAGGCAAGTCATCCTTGGCTACAATACAGGGGCTAGCTCCAGTCCTCATGTGGGACCTCTCTTCCTCGTGAAATTGTGAAATAAATCTCCTCGATTTCTCCAATGGGATGCTAATAAGCAATGCTGTTGGGGGGCTATTTATAACCAATGGCTGAGGAGGAGGCACTGGACATTCGATTCGGATCATCATAATCATCGTGTCTTGGAATATATTCCGCTTTTTGCATGGCTCAGACTCTGCCACCCATTTTTTCAGTCATAGCTGCTCACTTTTTGATGATGATCGAATTTTCAAACTCCAAGAAATACTCCCACTATTACTAGACTGTACAAACAGACACTTAAATCACCGCCCACATTTCCTTAATGTTTATTATTGCATGTTCACCACTCTGACTCTTGGCCGTTCCCAAAGGTGTATTGGAAATGAGGATTACGCCATTCTGTGTCCTTTCCGCTCTTTTTGCTTTAAAATATTTATCTCCAATCAAGGATACTATGCTAGCTTCTCCGGTTCCCTCACTAGCGCAGTGTTAGTGGATATAATTGTTTTGACTTTTGGGTTAACCCCTAGAAGGGCGACAACATAGAACCAAATCTTAAAAGCAATATCTGATTATCCGGTTCATGGAAAGCATAATGAACGTTGGAATGCCTCTTCTATCCTTTTCCTCCTTTCCCTTTTCATCATATTGTTATTCGGATTCCAGCATCAACCCAAGGCCATAAGTCAATTCTTAAATCTTGACCACAGCCCGCAGTTGAATTTCAGTACTTTTTATCATTCTTCCTTTGACTTTGTTTGATTTGGAGGATCTCAGAGGATTTCAAATCATAAAAGAGTGAACGTCAAAGCTCTTATATCGAAGCTTCTTCAACAAAGATGGAATCAAAACAAATAATTGACTTGCATTGCATGTGCTCCTCTGCAGTCCTCCTTGGAATTAGAAGAGAAGAGGTGGATGTGTCAAGCATACGTTTTCGCTAGCATCTCCAGGCCCACTTGCACAACTCTCGTTTACAGATTTACGCATTTGGAAGAATTGGTTTAGGGTTTCATTTTGTCTATGTTGCCTAGACTTCCATTTCATGTTTTGTTGAGTGCTAGAATTGGAATACAAATGCCTACCTTCCATCGCTTAACTAACGGGCATTAGGTAGACTCTTCATGGTGAGATGAAATTTTCTGCCAATTTACAAAAGCTTGCTATATTCATGCACTGTACCGCCGTGGAATTTTTGTTTCCAAATTTTACACACACACATATATTCGAATTTTATATAACTTTTGGGTCCATGGATTCTTTTGTATTTATTTTAAATTTCTTCATCTCAGTTGTATTATTTTGTTCATATACATACATATATATATATGCGTGTTGGAGATTTTCAGAATATATATTTTTTGAATATTTAATTTTCTTAGCTCCCCCTCCCATCATCATCGGGAACTCCAATGCGGAAGTTATGATCTCTTGCATGCAACTTCATGGATGCATGAGATATTCTTTTGTGGTAGAGACTACAATAGCAGTTCATGCCCTCACTTTGCTTCGGATTTGGAGTTTCTGTTGTGTAAAAAATTGGAGAAAATTTTATAAAGATTACTTATTTTCTTGATGAATGTGAAAGGATCAAGAAATGTTATTTCTATTGTTTTCACTCAAACAAAACAATTCGCAGAATCCAAAATATTTTTGTTTGAAAAACTGATTTTATAAGTCCATTAAGAATTGATGAACTCATTTTTGATGGTACACACATATTATTGCAATTTGGCTCTATACTACCTTCTATGCTATTTTTTAATGTGTTTGTATTTCTTTTTTTATTTTAGTTATGTTTTTTCATTTAAAATATTTTACTGACAGCCCGATATTTCGTTTATTTAAAATATCTATATTTTATTTTTAAATATTTGATGATATCACATACCAAAATACTTTTACATCATCAAGTTAGTATTTCATGTTATCACAAAACTTATACCCTAATGGCCCGATACGAAGTCAATGAGCATTTTTGGGCAACCAAATGTATCGGACCCCAACCTTGAGGCATCAGAATATGGCCTTAGGGTCCAATACATAAGGATCTAACGATAATATATTTTAAAGTAGGATATTGACACTCAATGATTAAGTATTAGAATACAAGGCCCTACAACTGCAGTTAATGTTTGAATTAATGGTTGTAACGGCTCTTAATTCCCTCCAACTACTCAAAATAGTTAGAAATCAATGAGGGTGTATAAATAGAGTTCAAGGACGCCAAGATGAAGACAAAAAAAGAAAAAAAAAAGTTTACAAAGTTATTTGTACAAAAATCCAATTCTTTTTTTGTTATTCTTATTTTACACTCGTATACACTTGGGTTTTATTTTCTTTCATTTTTTCAAGTGTTGTAATTTGTTTGAGTGAGCTTGAATCATTGTAAATCAACCTTTGAGAAGTATTCCTTATTTCAATTCCATTTCTAAACTTGTGAGAGTATACATAAGGTTTTGGGGAATTGACTCTATCTTGCCTATTTGAAAACATAGTGTTGTGAATGTTAAACATTATCCTTAAGGTTTCAAATTAGTGAATTTGGAAAATCATTGGTTGTGGAGTTAACCGAGCTTGACCAACGCTAACATGGAGAAGACCAATGTCAACCGGTCAACTTTTGTTTTTTAATGTTTAAAATATTTTTTTATTTTTTTAAAATTTTACAATTCCTTGTAATTTTCTAAAATTTAACCAAATTTATTTTTTACTTTTTAAACATATTTTTTTGAATTTTTTTTTTGAATTTTTAACTAAATGTGTTATTTTTTTTTCAATTTATATATATTCTTTTTTGTTATTATTTTCAATTTATATATATATTTTGAAGTTTTATAATTTATGTATTTCTTATATATATATTTTAATAAATTTTAACTTTTTAAAAAATTAAGGTTTTTTAATTTTTTTTTTTTAAAAATGAATTCACATGTCGTTCCCTTATTTCTCCACGTGTCAGCTCTATGTTTGTCCACATCAACAAATTCTTAAAAGAAAAAAAGTGTTAATGTAAAAACCAATTATGCAACAGAGGTCAAGAGACCAAAATGATAAAAAATATTAGGGGCCAATATGAGAAAATTTGTGAAGTGCAAATCTATATATTAATGGTTTAAGAAGTCTTATATGTTTGGATTGAAGCTTTAGCACATTCAATCTTGTATTCTCCTTGATGCTTTAATATCAAATGATTTGGAATTGTTGAAACTAAATATTATGCTTTAACATGTTTGTGTTCTAAACTCATGATTTTCCTTGGGAATGAAACATGTTAATGCCATGTGATCTTAAGCATTCCATGCAGACATGATTGTAATGTTATTTTGGCATGAAGGTAGAGCACCACGTAACACTTTCATGCATGAAAATGAAGCCAAATGTCTTGCATGTGATGTTGCATCTTTGTTTTCTTCTCTCATGCTTAGTCCGTGTATTTTAGGAGTTAGCATACGCAGTAAGCATTAATGCCTTGATTACCATGTTTATGTACATACGGATCACAACACCAAAATAGACTTTTAGCGGCGTTTATAAGCGCTACTAATAGTATTTGCGGCCGCTAAAGAAAGCGCCGCAAACTTTAGCGGCGTTTTTCGCCACAAACGCCGCTAAAGGTCTTGACTTTTAGCGGCGTTTTTACCACAAACGCCGCTAAAAGTCGTGACTTTTAGCGGTGCTTTTCCCACAAACGTCGCTAAAAGTCACAGATTTGCAATGGTCCATTTCTCCAATATCCTACCCTTCATGCATTAAAACCAACCAAAAACTGCAACAGATAATTTTAATCCAAAACAGCAAATGTAGCATTTAAATCTCACCAAAAGCATTAAATCTAAATGATACTTCAAATTTAATAATAGATATATGATGGAAATTAATAAATGAAGTATAATTGAAACTATTCTCACAATAATGTTTAATGTAACAATGTTAAAAATAATATTACAACGAGAAACTAAGAGTCTAAGATGGCGAACTTCTGCATCAATTGGCATCTGCATCATCTCGCTGAAGTCGTAGCCGGAGCTCATTGTATTTTTGCTCTGCTCTGCGCCATCATTATCGCTCTTTGCCTCCTCATTCTTTGCATCCGCTCGAAGTTCGTCATATTTTCTTTCAACCTCAGCAATTTACTGAACCGTGCTCACTTGCATCTAAGATATTTGGTCTTTTAACCTCTGAACTTCAGCTTGAGCTTGACTACCAGAAGGCATGTATTGGTGGGAGCCGGATCCAAAATATTGGGTCGGGGTAACACCAGATCCTTGAAATCGGACCCGACCATACCTTTCAAGACCCAAAACATCAGTAATTAAAAACAGCAAATGTGGCATATAATTTCAGCCAAAAAACAGCAAATGTAGCATAAAAATTTCGACCATACCTTTCAGGACCCAAAACATCAGTAATAATTCTGTTATCGATGTCATCAAGATTAACAGAACTATCACTCAAGCGGCCCGCTTCATCTTCAGCCTTCTTCTCCTTTAGTTTCTCCTAATAAATCAATCAAAAAGTAAGAAACGAAATATACAATAAGAATGAATGCAGTATAACTTAACATTATTAATTTAAAACTACTAACGAATACTTAAACTATTATAAGTAAACATTATAAATATTTATAATAAATCAAATTTTATTAAGTAAATATACCATAATCTCTCCAGCTTCGGATGTCATCGAAGACCCATCCTTCTTCCTATGCGTAATGTCAAAAAGCTGAACGCGTCCAACTTTTTGACCGGTTGAGACTTCCTACAGTGTAGTAGTAAAAATATAATTTAATAGTATAAAGTCATTAATATTTGACAGAATTAATAAATTATAATACCTCGGCCTCAGCTACAGAAGCAAAACTTCTTGGCCCTACCGTATGCGTGAATTTTTGTTTCTGCCTGCTGCTCGTTCCAACACGCTCACGGTCCTACATAATGAAATTATTATTACCTATATAGTAAATATTATAAACCGAAAAATTTATAAGAGTTTAGAACTAGGTAATACCTCTCCTTTCTTTGAGCTCCAAAACCTAACCGCATCTTCCCATTGATACCTCAACATTCCCAGCGGGACATTTCGCAATTTATCCTCGAGGCTTATTTCTTTCTTAAAATATTCTTTTTTCAGTGTACTTTTATGGTCTCTCCATTTTTTTCCCAATGTCTTCTTTATATAGTCGGAGACCTCCAAAGCAAATCTCTCCTAAAAAAACATAAGTTTAGAAAGTAAATATAAATGAAACTTCAACCAAAGTATTATAAATTACGTTCACATATTGTTACCTTAATGTTATCGAGAGCTTGATTTTTGTTTGCATCAGGCATGTGATGCCATGACTCGTAATTGATGGGCAACATATTTGCATTCCGTGCAATAATGCCCGGATAACTTTGCTAGAAGTCGAGCTTCGGGGCCAACAGTGCCATGATCGTTTCTCCTTACTTTCACGCGCTTTCGGCGATTTAATTCATATAAATCTCTAAGCGTGCGTCCGCGACCTCTGCGCGTCCCACCACTCTCAGCTGAACAATGATATATTATTGTTATATTAAAATTGAAAAATGAATCAATAAAAAAAGTCAACATGCATGTAAAATAAACTTAACATTACTTTGTAATTCTGCAAGCTCATCATCTATGCCAGGTACACTCGAGGATCCAACAACTGTTTGCTGCTCGCTATTACCCTCTTCAGAATTTACAGTATTTTGTACAATATTAAATCTCGCAATCTTCTTCTACTCATTTTTCCTGCAATACACATAAAATAGTTGAAATTTTAGTAACAAATAACAACAATAATGGTACATATAAAATAGTTAAATTATATAAAATGATCAAGATTAAAATTATAATATTACATATAAATAAAAAATCGTAAAATCTTACTACATCATAATTCGTAAATATCTTCGTCCACGTCTTGATGAACCCATTGAAATTGTGTACTGATATTTTCATTTAAGTTTTGTTCTAGAAAAGGTAAAGTTTCTGATCTTTCGACGATGCCATCTCTACTTCCATTGCCCTTGTCGAACAAGTCTCTAAGGGTGTTTTGAAGTACAACGTACCAACCCTCATCAGTTGGATCTTTTGAGTAAAAAACTTGTTTCACTTGAGAAGAAAATACATACGGCTCGTCTATCAGTTGTTCTCCAGTGTGAATCAATCGAGAGAAATTCACCATTGTAAAACCATATTGATCGTTTTTAATTCCGTGAGTCGTATTCACATCAGCCCAATCACCTTGAAATAAGACAACTTTCCATTTGCCGTAATAATCCAACTCAATGATTTCAGTAATAAGTCCGTAATACTTCAGATTCCCCTCGACAGGATTACTGTCCCTAGCACTAGCATAACTTGTAATTGAGGAATTAACAACAATTCCACAATTTTGGGTTCTCCTCAATCTCTCGCGATACCTTGTATGAAATCTGTATCGATTGATGAGGAAGGCACTATATCTTTTCACTATTCTGTTTGGACCTTGTGAAAGCCATTTAACTTCGTCATTTACTTCATTCCAACTCCAAACCTATTGAATCGAAAGTAAATTGAGTAATTATAAATGTTATGAGAAAACATTATTAGTTGTCAATGAAAACTTCAATTGCATACCGTTTGGCTTAACCATTCATGAAACGATTCTGTGAACAACTTATTAATTTCTCATAGATGTAATCTTCGGGACCGTGAACGAGCTCTCAATATTTGTTTGTACTCACTATGTTAAAAAAAGGTTTAATTTCTTAGAAGACAAACAAATTATAATTGATGAATATTTATCAAATTCTAGAACTTACTTGCGTAATGATTCCATTGAATCGTGATGAAAAAGAACGTATCGATGTGCTTGGACCCATGATCTATCGTCTAATTTTGCAATTTCGACCTTGCCGATCGGTTCTCTGAAAGTTTGAAATAAATAAGTTTCGGCCAAGTTATGATCTGTGAGCCTAGCATTTCTACTTGGTCTGTTCATTCTTGTTTCAACATCTTCCAAATACCTTGAACAGAAAGTCATACATTCCTCTGCCAAGTAGCCTTCGGTAATTGGTCTTTCCGGATAACGCTTATTGCGGCAGTATTACTTCAATTTGGATAGGAACCTAAACACGATATACAACATTATCAAAAATTGCAACTAAAGGCATTAAGGTGAATGAAGGAATAATTTGCAAATAAAGTAAGACCATTCTATGGGATACATCCATCGATAGAAAACGGGTCCACCAAGTATTGCTTCACGAGGGAGATGAATTAACAAGTGCACCATAATAGTGAAGGAGGAAGGCGGAAAGATCTTCTCCAGATTGCATAAAGTCAATGCGGCTCAATCTTGTAGTGTCTCAAGTTCTTGAACATCCAAAACTTTGCCACAAATGCCTTTCATTATATTGGATAGTTCAATTACACAAGACGTCACCTTTTTCGACATACAACACCGCATAGCAACTGGCAGTAAGTCTTGCATCAAGATGTGATAGTCATGCGAATTTAAGCCATATAATCTTTGATCCTTAAGACTCACACATCAGGATATATTTGATGCATACACATCCGGGACTTTTATATCCTTCAACACCATACAGAACACTTCTTTCTCCGTCTTCGACATTGAGAAAATAGCAGGCGACAACCGATATTTCATATTCGGAAGTGCTTGGGGATGAAGCTCACACCGAATTCCCATATGGACTAAATCAAGACGACTCTGAAGATTGTATTTCGATTTTCCATTGACATTCAAAATAGTCCCAATGATGTTCTTGCAGACATTTTTCTCGATGTGCATGACATCAAAATTATGTCGTAAAATCTGATTCTTCCAATAAGGCAATTCAAAAAAAATACTTCTTTTTTTCCACAAGTCTGCCTCATTAGGATCATCCTCTTCATCAGATTCATCATCAGATTCATCCCTTGATCTTCTATTTCTTTACGTGTTGGATGGTTGATTCATCTTCCCATAAATGAAATTCATATATTTCAACATGATCAATATTTTAGATCCACCGGTCTGCGAAGGAGCTTCTCTGAATTCTTCAATACCGTCAAACTGAGTATTCTGAAATCTAAATCTATGATTTTTCGGTAACCACTGATGATGCCCCATATAAGAGAACTTCTTCCCATTATATAACCATTGCGAACATGTTTGCGTAGCACAATAAGGACAAGCATAACGTCCATTGGTACTCCAACCAGATAAATTGGCATAGGCCGAGAAGTCATTAATAGTCTACATCAAAGCTGCACGTAAATTGAAGTTCTCCTTTCTCAGTACATCGTATGTCTCAACACCAGCCCACAATTATTTTAACTCTTCAATAAGTGGCTGCAAATATATGTCAATATCATTTCCGGGCCCTTTCTCTCCAGGGATAATCATAGATAAGATGAAGGCTGATTGTTTCATGCAAACCCATGGAGGTAAATTGTAAGGAACAAGCACCACAGGCCAAGTACTGTACGCAGTGCTCATGATTTTGTAAGGGTTAAATCCATCAGATGCTAACCCAAGCCTCACACTCCGAGGATCGCTTGCAAAGCTTGGAAATTTGGAGTCAAATGATTTCCAAGCTAAAGAATCTGCAGGATGCCTTAACAATCCATCATCGGTTCGTCCATCATGGTGCCACGTCATTGACTCGGCTGTCTTTGACGACATGAAAAGCCTTTGAAGCCTTGGTATGAGCGAAAAATACCGCAAAATCTTAACTGGCTACTTCCTTGACTGTGTATCATTTTCATCCTCGTTAACATCCTCTATATTTCTATTCATCCAACGGGATTGAACGCATACATGACAGCACTGTTGGTTTCTCCGGTCGCCCCAATACAACATGCAGTCATTTGGGAAACTATGAATTTTGTTGTAGCCAAGGCCCAAATCTTTGATCAGTTTCTTCATGTCTTTGGAAGATTGAGGGATTTTCACAAACAGGAACATTTCTCTCAAAAACTCTAGCAACATTGTCAAAGAGTTTCCGGTCCACCCTCCCAAACATTTTAAGTGAAAAAGACGAATACAGAAAGACAGTTTTGAAAATTTAGATCCCTAATACAGTTCTTCGTTCATTTCACCAAGTAACGTGTAGAACTTCGCCGTTTCTTCATTTGGCTGATCATCAGGTACACTTCTTCCCCTTTCGGTGAAAGTATTTCCACCAAAATTATAATTATCGGTTGCACCCAAGTCAGGTGGAAATGATTGCAAACCATCACTGCGCATATTAAATGCATTCCGCAACATGCCATCCATGTCATCTTCTCTAACATTCTGATTGTAAGCATTATGAGGATAACCCAGATCTTTAGCGGCATTTTTACGAAAGCACCACTAATGCTCAGATCTTTAGCGGCGTTTGGGCCAAATACGCCGCTATTGCTCAACTTTTTGCAGCGTTTTCTTTCAAACGCCGCTAATGTATAATATTTGCGGTGTTTTTTTTATTAAAATGCCACTAAAATCGCCGCTAAAAGTCTGTTTTAGTGTAGTGGAAAATCAGCATGAGAATATAAAATTATGCATGTTATACGTAATTATATTGTGTATTTATGCTCATATACGTGTGTATATGTGAGGGTATTTATAAATTTTGTGTTCTAGTTTAATAATTCGTAATGTAAATTTCCAATTTGTTGAATTATAGTATGTTATTTCTGTCTAATTCTGTGTGTTTATTTAAGTTGACGTCCATATTTATTAAATATTTTAATCACCTTTTAAAAATAACACAACATTTGAGCGTTAAGAAAATTGAAAAGATAATTATCAAAATTATTGGCATATGATCACTTTAATGTTATTAACGATGAAATGTTCTTCTCTATTCGGAGTGAAATTTTTATAATTAAAAATAAAAATTTCTTATTTAGAATTTTTTTTTTAAAATTTAAATTTACTCGATTAATAAAACTTGGGTTCATATTTTAAATTTTATGGAAATATAATTAAATATTGAATTTCAAACTTATACTTTTCAAATTTAAAAGCAATATTGTTTAAAAAAGTACTAATTTCGTGCTACAACCTTCATCCCACTCACAAACCTAAACTTGTTTTATTTTGATTTAAAAAATTAAAATTTCTTTTTAAAATATTGTAACAATTTAGTTTTTAATGGTGTTGGAAATTAAGGGTTTAGGATCCTATTTTCGTAAATCGATTCTGTAAATATTAAATAAAGGTAATTATGGACTTGAATTGAATTTTGGATAGGTAACTTAATCGAATTCATGATTAATTAAGGTTTAGGGACTAAATTGTATAATCCAATAACTATAGATTTATAATTAGAAATTTTGCTTAAGGAATTAAATTGCAATTAATTAAAGGTTTAAAATAGAAATTAGACCGTATCAAGGTGGGTGTTAGTGACTGGTAATGTTAATAGTGTATTAACTAAATAAATTAAAGTTAATTAAATTGTAAGGACCTGAGGGTTAGTGGTATTGAAAATTACGGTTTCAAAATCTCATTTCTGATGATCGAATACGTAAAGATTATTATTTAATATTTATGAGGTTAGCATAAAGGTTAATTAAAGTTTGGTCCTTTAATTTTATTGTCTGGATAGTTAATTAAGGTATAAGGATTAAAACATAAAAGTCTTAACGCTATAGATTTTATTTAGTTAAAAGTGGTCGAATAAGCAAATGGACCAAAATGTTTGATATTTGGTGGATTATGATGTTAACCTCCATTACTTTTAGTTAAATATGATTATATTTATTAAATTAAGGTTTAATTAAAGTAATTAAGGATTAATTAATTATTAATTAAGGTATAAAATCCAATTGAAAAGTTGTCATCTTTGATTATTCTTCTCCTCTCCACCGAATATGCGTGAAGAAAGCCATAGAAATCATTTTGAAGCTTCAATACAATTGACCTTTGCATGGTGGGGAATTAAAAGTTTGTTTTTCATAAATTTTACGTTTTTGAGATGATGGAAGCTCAATTTAGCTAATCCGAGCATCATTTTTCAAATTTGCTCAAGTTTTTAGAAATTTATATTGATGAATGCTTGAAGTTTTTAGTGTTAATCTGTTAGATTGTAAGCTTAAAGATGAAAAATGACTAGTTTGTAAAGTTTGATTGCTAGTTTTTAACATAAGAACTAAACTGTATAAATTTTGAAATGAATGTTAAATTTATATAATTACAGATAATAGAGTTATAGAAGGATGTAATTGATATCAGTTTCAAAATCGAAGCTCAAAATTGAAAGTTATGGCAAATTCAATTTTAGGGACTAAAATGAATAAAATGCAAAACTTTAGGGGCATTCAAATAATGAAATTGAACTGATACATGCACATAATAGGATGATATAAGATGTTTGGAATTGATAAATTGAATGAAATAATTGTATAGATAAAAAAATTGGACCAAATTAGAAATAATCGAGGAAAATACAAAATTATTGAATAGTCCTTAAAGTTTCAACTTGTTTATTGATTTAACCAAGTAAGTTCATATGGTATGATTATATATATTTGTAATATATTTATGAATTATGAAATTATTTTTGTGTGATTGTAAGTTGAATTATTTACAATTTGGTACAAAAAAGTGTGATGTGGACTAAATCGTAAAAAAAAGATAAATTGATTGATAAATTGAATATGATGAATCAAAATTTTATGTATTTAATGAATTGATATTTGATTATGACTAATCGAATAGTATTGGTATGAAGTTGATTGATTATCGAAATAGATGATTAAATTGAATAATTTGCAAAATATGTATGACCTTATAATTGAATGTGATTTGAATAGAATTTGATATTATACAATTAATGAATTATTATTTGTAGTTAAAAACAACATAGGATCGTTTATAGGAAAAAAGAAAGGCGAGAGTCGACGACGGGTGACACGAGATTTTGATTTGTATTTCTATTATTCGAAACTAATTTTAGTTAAAGCATATTCATGATATATTGAATTATATAACATTAAGGAAAGCTATTAATAGATATTGAGTTGAAAATGCCAAGGGTGGAAGTGAATATTGAGATAGGGAATGAATTGAATAGTATAGAAAGTTGTATGAATTAATTAATACATGAAATTGAAGATGAATAGTGATAGTATAACAACCCATTTTCAGTGTTGTCGGAAACAGTGGTTTCGGGACCACAATTTTGATAAGTGAGTCAGTAAATATTATTTATTTAATATTTACAAGGTCATTAGATTGTCATATTAAAGTTTGGCCTGAAAATTTTGATGTTTAAATAGTTAATTATGGTACAAGGACTAAATCATAAAAATCGTAAAACTTAATCGCTATTAATTTAAAGGTGCTAAATGAGTATAAATGCATTATTGAATGGTTTTAAAAGGCAATTATGCCATAGCTATTTAGTGGACAGTTATGTATATGCATTTTAGTTATAATATATGTTTAATTAAAGGGTAATTTAGTAATTATTAAACATAAAAAAAATAAGCCACCATCTTCCTCATTTTTCTTCCTTGAACCGAAAACACCATTGTTGGGGCAGGAGAGAATCGACCAAGCTTCATTCTTCTTTCATGGTATGTAAACTAAGCTCGTTTTTAGTAAATTTTATATTTTTGAAATCATTGTAGCTTAATCTAGCTAACCTAGGTACTAAATTGTAAAACTATTAAAGATTTTAAAAGATACCATTGTTTTTTTTGAAGCTTTTTGGATGTTAAATGGTAGGGTTTAAAACTTTGTTAAAGAATTTGACTATTTTGTAAAGTGGTTTTTAATAGTTTTAAGTTTAGGGACTAAAATGAAATAAGGCCAAAATTAATATAAAAATTCTATAATTTTTTATTCTAGATATTTATTGAAGGATGAAATTAATAATGGAATGAAAAACGAAGCTCAATTATAAAAGATATGTAAGTTTTAGTTTTAGGGACTAAATTGAATAAAACATAAAAGTTTAAAGAAATATTGTAAAATATTATTAAAGGATCATATGCATATTTTTAGACATTATAAGGTATTTGGAATTTGTTAATTGAGTTAAATTATTATATAGATCAATAAACGGATCAATCGGTCGATAAAAGTGGAAAGGGGAAAATTGTTGGAATGAATTGAGAGATTGTAATGAATTGAGAGATGATATGGAATGTCAATTGGTACATGTTGTTATATGAGATTATTCTATAATGATGGAAAGAACAAGAGAATTGAATTAATGCCCGTGTGGACTTAGTGAATGTTTAGGATACAAATGACATGTCATTAGGGTTTAATTGTAACACCCCTAACCCATATCCGCCTTCAGAACAGGGTTACGGAGCATTACCCGAGTTCACAGATCAAGTATAAAATTTCATATCATTTCTCATTCATATAAAAAATCAATCATATTGTCCCTTATATGAGCCCTCAAGGCCCAAATTACACAATAGAACTAAATCGGGACTAATCCAGGTACTGAGAGAATTTTTTGCAAAATTTTAAAATTTTTCCTAGATGCAGGGGGCACACGCCCGTGTGGCCAGGCTGTATGTCACACACGATCAAGAGACACGCTCATGTCTCAGTCTATGTGGGTATTCAAAATAGGGACACAGCCGTGTTCTAGTCTGTGTTCATACCCGAGTAACTCTTTGACTTGGGTCACATGGCCAAGCCACACGCTTGTGTGCTAGGCCGTGTGAGCATACTAACTTGCATTAATAAGGTGCCGGGGTCACACGGCCAAGCCACACGCCCGTGTGGATAATTTTGAGCATTCTATTTCTAAATTTTAAGATGCAAGGGACACACGGCCAGATCACACGCCTATGTGCTAGGCCGTGTTTCACACAAGGCTGAGAGACACGCCCGTGTCTCTACCCATGTGGACTAAAATGGGTCATTTTCTAGCCCCATTTCTCACTCATTTTTGCTTTCAACCTACATCAACACTTTTTCACATTCACAAGCCAATACAAAACATTCAAATCAAGCTAAAACTAAGTCTTATGCATGTAATATAACTTCATAAATCCAAGCAACCAACTTACCTATAAAATTACTATCAATCAACTATACCAAACACCACCATAAAAAATGATATAACCTCTTATATACACATCAAAATCATGCTCATCACAAGCCATTCCAGTGGATAGTTACAACCAAAACATTACATGCCAACATTTGGTTAATTAACCTATACATGCCATTATAACCAAAATTAGTTATCTATATATATCGAAATGGGCTGATGGATAGTGTGATGTAGCTCCGACCAGCTTCCAACCTTTACGAGCTTCAGAGTACTATAAGACAGAGAAATTAACTTAGTAAGCATTTAATGCTTAGTAAGTTCGTATAACGGGAAATTAACTTACCATTAATTACAATTAAAGTAAACATACAATGCATACTCAAGAAAATTGACCAAAATCCCTAACACATATCCTCATCAAGCATGTTAATCATGAAATTAATGTAACAATTCATATTCATAAATGTACATAGTCATCAAGCAAATTTCATACACATATATCTTTCATCCCATATTTCAATTTGTCAAAAATCATCACTTTCATGTATTTCAGGTATATACGGGTCATAATTCATTTTGAACTCATATTTTCTCATGTCAGGATTTTACCCATTGAATTATTGAAAATATCGATGGATACACGGGTAGTACACACAAGGTGTACAAAACTGTAATTCGTCAATTCATATACATGAATACTCATGCAAACATGTAAACGGGAAGCTCTTTTGAGCCATATTATGAGAAGCTCATGTGAGCCATGCAACGGGAAGTTCAACCAAGTAATATCGGGAAGCTCCGGAGAGCCATTAATCGGGATGCTCATGAAGAGCCTTTAAACGAGAAGCTCAGAAGAGCCATATATCGGGACGCTCATAAGAGCTGCTGTATGTCCACAAGATATACAGGATCACAACCGATCGGGATTCTTTGAAGAGCTATTAACTGGAAGCTCGTGAGAGCCAAATATCAAGATGCTCATGAGATCTAATAACAGGACGCTCTTTCAAGCTATGGTGTATCCGCAACACATGCAGGACCACAACCAATTCGGGAACCCTGTATCCATCAAATTTTCATTTGTACAATTGGGACTTTATACTTGTCGAACATTGTTGGATATGTGATTAATTTTCATACATGGCAATTTACACAATTCACATACACAACATTCAATTCAAAAATTTAAACATACAATTTAGTTACACGAACTTACCTCGACAAGTGTTCGTGGATTTATAATCTACTAATCGGATACTTTTTCTTTTCCTCATTCTAACTCTGTATTTGGTCTATCTGGATCTATACGAATAAATTTAACATTAATTTAATACAATTCATATTCAATTTAACCAATTCACATCTTAGGCAAAATTACCATTTTGCCCCTATATTTTTAATTAATTCTAATTTCATACCTAGGCTCGAAAAATAGAATTCATGCAATTTAATCATTATTCCATGCCTAGCCAATTTTTATATGTAACAATAGTAGCCCATGCATTTCACAAAATTTAGATTTTTTTTATGAATTTTACATCTTTTCAATTTAATCCCTAAATCACAATTTCATCAAAATTCCTTTTACAAAAGTTGTTTATCTATCAACAACCTTTCAATTTCTATCATAAAACTTCATAATTCATGCATATTCATACATGGAAAAACCCTATTACTTTGATAACTTTATAAATTAATCCCCGAGATAGCTAAATTAAGCTATTACGATCTCAGGAATATGAAAATTACTAAAAACGGGACAAGAATTCATACCTAATCAAGCCAAAATAGTTTGCTTGAACTCTCCACCCATAACTAGGGTTTACATGTCTTTAATTTTAGGAAAGATGATAAAATGATGATATTTTCAATAATTTTATTATTTATCATCTCTTATATTTTCTCTTTCCAATTTAGTCCTTTTCTTTATTTAATTTTCCATAGATGACTAAGCATACTTATCTACTAACTCCTCTAAATGGTCTATTTTCCATAAAAAGACCTCCAATTTTGAATTCCATAGCTATTTGGTCCCTGTAGCTATTAGAATCCAACTTTTGCACTTTATGCAATTTGGTCCTTTTCATCAAATTAAATATGAAATCGGTAAAACTTTCTTAACAAAATTTCCATACAATTTTTTTATCATTATGCAGACCATGCAATAATATTAAAATGATTTTTTTTCAGACTCGGATTTGTGGTCCCGAAACCATTGTTCCGATTTCACTGAAATAAGGTTGTTATATTTATGTATTAGGCACTATGTGCCGATGTTTATATTTATCAGGTACTATGTATTGGTGACTATATTATCAGGTACTTTGTATCGGTGTTCATGTTTTATCAAGCACTATGTGCCAGTGTTTATATTTATCAGATACTATGTACTGGTGGTGGATACCATACCGATGGTTGAGATCCAGCATTTGTTGTGGATTCTCCACACACTCGAGACCGTTTCTGGAGTCGAGCACGAGGCGTTATTTAACTTATCTTACTACTTCGGGTATAAAAAAAATAATTTATTTCATCATTCACAATAAATCTATCCATCTGCGCAATAGTCATTAATTTAATTATAACTCGAGTTACGAAACTCGAAATTTAGATCCGTAAATTTTACCTGAAACTAGACTCATATACCTTCTCACCATAAAATTATCAGAATTTTTGGTTTGGCCAATTAGTACAGTTTATTCATTAAATTCTCCCCTGTTTCACAGTCCAACGATTCTGACCACTCTTCACTAAAAATCAATTTTCTCATTTTACAATTTTTATATGTTGTTCTTACTTATTTCTACTGAAATTAGACTCACCAAGGAATCTAGACATATAGATTATAACTCATAATTAGTTTTATACAATTTTTAATATTTTTCTAAATTCTAAATAGGGGACTTCAAATGCCATTCTAACCCTGTCTCTCTAAAATTCAAATATCACAGAATATAGAATTCCTTTGCTTACACTGTTTCTTTCATATGAAATAGACACAATACTATTTAATTTTATATCTTATTCACTTTTTAATTCCATTTCTCCTATTTTTGATGATTTTTTCAAAGTTACATTATTGCTGTTGTCCAAAAACTGTTTCATTATAAATTTTTACTTTTTCATACTTTCTTTGTAGTAAACATCACTTAGGTATCCATACGAAATAATTCGATCCCTATACATGCCATAACTTAAAACATTTCAAAAGCATATATATACCAAAGTAAAGGCTTGATAGTGTGATACGAGGCTTCGACGATCTCCAATCCAAATAAGTTCAACACACTATAAAACAAAGGAAAGGAAAAGAACGAGTAAGCTACTAATAGCTTAGTAAGTTACATGTAAACAACAAGCACTCAATCAATAATTAACATTTTCACACACAATTAATTAATACCCTTCTTAGCAAATTTAATCACTTACACATGTACAATCTTACCAGTTCACTTGTACATACATTTAAGTATTTAATCATTATCACGTATGCTCATTGTTTCAATTATACCTGCATACACACTTCATCTCATATTCACTTTAATTTATTATTAATCTTGTTGAACACTCGGAATATATACAGATACGTAGAGAATTAGCACATAAGTGCCACACTGATATGTAGCTGAAGCTACCACTGATATGTAGCAGAAGCTACCACTGTAATGTAGCCGAAGGTACCACTGATCAATAACACTGGAAATGTCCACGGGCTTGCTCACACAAGCTGTCAGGTGTCTGCAACACATGTTGAATCACCCATGCAATATCCGGAATTATGGCTTATGCATTTGTGCTTAAATTATGTGAACTAGCATGCCTTGGTGTGTTATAATGTGTTCTGTGAATTTTGTGAATCCTAGAGTGTAGTGAATGCCTTAGGAATTATTCGATTTAAAGTTTAAAAGAGGGAACTGAAGCAGAGGGGCCTTAAGAGAAAATATAGGGGAGATTATGACACACAAATAGGCTTGGTTAAGTGGCTTGGAGGCGCCACTTAGGGCCTCTGGAAATGACGCCATGGGCTATGAGGAAGGGCCTAGGATCGAGTCGCATGGGAAGCTAATAAAGGCTTTTATTTTTGCGGCACAAAAGAAAGTAATGGACGGCAAGGGGAGACTGAGGGAGAGCATTAGATGTGATTAAACTCTCTCTAAAATTCGGCTAAGAAAAGGATAACTGATGATTGGTTTATGAATTATTTTTTGAATGGGTGAAAAGAGAGAAAAGAGGAGAAAAATAAGGCTTGTGAAAGGGAAGGATGTAGTGGCCGAATATGGGACTCCTTCTAGGGGTGATTTTCGGCTAAATTAGAGAGGGGAGTAAGCTGAATTTCATTAAAAGATTTTAATCTCCCTTTTGTTAACTCTTTTCTCTCCAAGTTAGCACTTTTCTCTTCTTTCTCTTCTAATTGTTCTAGCCGAATTCTCCTTCTCCCTATTCCACCGTTGCCGAATTCTCTAGTGACTCTTTTCCCTCTCTTTTATCTTGACAAAACTGACAACACAGGTAAACTCTAGCCGATTTCTTGTTAAGCTCCAAAAGCCGAAAGCTTGTTAACATCTAGGCTATAGCCGAATAGCTTTGTGGGTGCAAGTAAGGGAGTTGCCGATTTCAAATCAAAGGGATCCTTCCGGGATTTTGCTATAGTCGACTATAGTATTTAAGGTAACATCAATTGCTATTTGATTTTCAATCTCTCTTTTAGCCGAAATACAGGAATCTAACCCTTTAGAATTCTTTGGCCGAAAACCTTGAAGGGTCTTTTCAGATTTCGGCAGTTGTTGACTACAAGGAGGAGATCATTCGGGATCTCAAGATCTACGCCAAGTGACTATTTTCGGGATTTCAATATTCAAGGTAGGTGAATATAAGATTCGGCTATAGGCCATTCTATTGTGTTTTAATGTTAGATTAAATCTAACATGTGTCTATAGGAATCTCGACATCATTAAGGAAGCAAGGATCAATTTCGGGAATTGAATCACAAGGTAAGTGGACATATGTATTCGGCCAAGGCCATAGTGGTATTTCAGATCTATCTCTTATTTGTTTAAGCCGAAAACTAACCAAGTCAATGGATCTAGTGATTAGCCGATTATAAGGAGGAAACATTACAAGTTTCGGGATTTGACTAGTAGTCAAATCGGCTACAAGGAACTAAGGATCTAGGACATTAGATCGGGTTTTCGGGACTTCAGTAAACTTGCTAAGTATACCAGGTGTGTAGCCCTTCCCTAAGTCTTAATAGATTTAAGGCATTAAATTTAATATATGTGTTATAATGATGTGTAAAGTAGGCTAAGGTATCATGCAATGGTACAAAGTACTCAGGTACGTTAAATTACTACTACTGTAGTTATTATATTATGAATACATGTTATGACCCATATGTGAACAGTGATAAGAATGTGAAATAAGGCATGATGTTGCATGATATGTATGATGTGGGGCATAAGGGTTATATGGAAAGGGGAAGTGAATGTGGTGGTTTTATACCACGATATCTGAATGTGGTGACTTCAGTCACATTATCTGAATGTGGTGACTCATGTCACAAATATGTTATATGGTGGCTATGCCATGAATTTTATAAGGGTGATGAGCACGCCGATTGCGCAAATGATCGCGCGCGATGATGTGTAGCGGATGGAGGGTTGACTTAGTAGTCCCCATGGTGTGCAGGTTGGTACGGGTGATGTGTAGCGGATGGCATTTAGGTTTGGGTTCGGGTTTGCATCACTACTTTTATCCGTAATATATTTGTATGATATGATATGACATGTCTGAATTGATGAGATTTAGTGTTGGTTACACATTGAGTCTGTTTGACTCACCCTGTTCGGGAATATTTTTGAGGTGACGATTAGTGATGGACCGGGTCGGCTGGAGCTTAGTGGTGGCCATGGTTAGTTCAGGATTTTTATTTTAATTTGGACTTGTTATATTTTAAGTATTTTTAAATTTATTTCGGGTTTGTCTTGATGTAATAAGGCCATAGTTATAAACTGCTTATGCATGCATTTTGATTATTTTCCTATGATACGAAATTTTTATCAAATCAAAGACTAAGTAAATTTTATTTGAAAATGAACTCTAAACGTTTTGACACTTAAAAGGAAATGATTTTGAAACTTAACAATGGAAGTTTTTATAAAAACTTATATTTCAAGGATAGACTAGTTTCCAACTCGAGACCAAATACAAAAATAAATTTTCTTTCAAAACCACTCAGACTTTCCAAAATAACAAGCGAATTTTGAACCGTTTTTACTCAAGGAACATACCAGATCCGTTCAGGGCTTGTGGGCCGGGTTCGAGGTGTTTCAATTTGGTATCAGAGCCCAATTTTAAACTCTCGGCCTTGGGTTTCCCAAACAAGTTTTGAGAAAAACTTTTCTAAAAAGAGCAGGTTTTCAGGCATGGCACCCAAGTCTCCGACCCGAAGTCCATCAGGTAAGTACCTCTAATTGTTGTGTAAATTATAGTATGACTTGTAGAAGGGTATAAATGGAATGTAGAATAGTATATTAAGTACTTGAACCCTAGGACTAGTTTACCCCAACAATTACATAAGACTTAAAGCCTAATTAAACAAACCTGTGAACTAAGTCGCCGAGTTAGAGTGTGGCAACCATCGTGCGCATGTCGAGGATTGGATCCGGAAGAGCCTGGTACTTAAGCAGTCCTAGTGACTCACCTCCTCTTCGCTAGAATCCTACCTGGTGCGTAGCTTCGGTTCACCCTAACCAAGAGGACTTATTCACGGGCTAAACCCAATAACTAAAACCCGAAAGGGATTAGTGTTTTCAGAAAAACTTCAGTTTTAAAATCACTAAATTACCCCTCTAGATTGTAGCAAAAATGTAGGTTGAAAATGTTCCAAAATATTTTTGATTTCCAAAATTACCTAAATACCCCTAGTGGTAAAATTACTAAAATGCCCTTGGTTTCCAAAATTACCAAACTACCCGATTTCAATAAAATAATCTGATTTTACAAATATATTAAAAAATTTTATCGTTACAAAATATTAAAGTACCTTGATTTGGAAATTTACGAAATTACCCCTATTTTACAAAATTACCAAAACGACCCCCGATTTCCAAAATTTCTGCAACAACACCGATTTGGAAAACAAATCCTCAAAAAGAACCCCTAGTTTTGCAAATTTTGAAATACCTTTGATTTCTAGAGATTTTTTCAAATTGACCCCGGTTTATTACCAAAATACCTCTGTAGGAAAAATGACGAAAATACCCCTGGGGTAGGAATAGACCAAGAAATGATTGTATAGTGAATGTGTGTGGTGCATAAACATTGAATGGATGTATTTATCTGAACTAGGATAGAAGACTTGAAACCTTGATTGATCGAAAGAACCCCTATTAATTCTCTTTTCATAAAACTCCTTCGCGAATTATCAGTGGAACAAGGACTAATGCATAAAATTTCTTAATCAGATTAAAACGCGAACGTAGACATGAGCTCTAGGGGACGTGGTGATAATGTGCGAGGACGCGGTCGAGGCAGAATGACCTTGTCGGAACCCGTTAGGTCGGGTCAAGGATCTGAGAATGAAGTACCACCATTACCACCACCAGCTGTTAGTGTTGAGCAGCAAGATCAGACGGGTGATGATGCTGTATCGCAAGCTGTGCTGCGAGTTCTTGAAATAGTGGCTGGAGCAGGAGGAAATATGGGAGCTCAGAAATCTGTACCCGAGTGACTCCGGGCCAATGGAGTTGAGGTATTCTGTGGTGTATCTGGTGTGGCACCCAGTACGGCTGAATATTGGTTGGAAGCGACTGAGCGGATCATAGATGAGCTCGATCTGACCGCTGAGGAAAAATTAAAAGGGTTGGTGTCGCTTCTCCGCGATGAGTCATATCAATGGTGGCTCACGATTCGGGATAGTGCCACGGCTGAGGAACTTACTTAGGAATATGTTAAAGCGGCATATCAAAAAAAGTATGTTGGTACTCACTACATTGATGCGCAGAGGAAGGCATTTACGGGTCGGTTCAAGGAAATAAGTCCAGTAGCAGTCGCATTTGAGGCCGAAGTTCTTAAGGTCGAGCCGTTATGCTAGAGGATAGTGGCTATAGAACATGAGCGATGATGTGTCAGGTTGAGGACGGACCGAGGATGATCTAAGGTTATTGATAGCTTTACAGACAAGAGAGGAGTTCGCAGTGTTGGTAGAGAAGGCTAAGGTAGCCGAGGGAATTAAGGACTCTGTAAGGCGTAACACCGATCGGAATAGGCGAGAAAGAGGATTTGGATCGGCTGGATCGTCAGGAAATGTACAAAAGAGGCCTAGAGCTGATGGGCCGCGAGGTCAGCAGTCTGGTACAGGAGGGCAATACCGTACTTGTACTCAGTGTGGTAAGATGCATTTAGGAGAATGTTGGAAGAAAACAGGAGGATGCTTCAAGTGTGGGTCTAAGGATCACATGATTAAGGACTCATCCCATAAAGATAGACGAGTCGACCCACAGTGTCGTGGAGCTAATCGCCGGGCAGAGGTGGGCAAAGACCTCGGCCAGGTCGTGGTCCGAATGGTAGAGGTAACGGTGCTAGAAGAGGACGAGGAACACCCGGCAGAGGTGTTGGGAATACAGAGGCAAGACAGTCGGGTCTGGTTTATGCGGTTCGTCAGAGGGAGGATGGAGACGCGCCAGACGTCATAACCGGTACGTTCCTTGTATTTGGTAAACCTTATGTTGCTCTGATTGATGTGGGCTCGACCCATTCCTATGTTGCATGTAGTGTAGTTGAAACACTAGGCATAGCCTCTGAACTATCTGATAGGGAGATGACTGTAGTGAGCCCATTAGGTCAAACTGTAGTGGTGAAGAAGATATTTTAGAAAGTACCTCTAGAGATTCATGGAATAGTATTTTCTGTCGACTTAATGGAACTACCTCTTTGGAGAATTCGATCTTATACTTGGCATGGACTGGTTAGTGGAACATAGGGCTGTATTGGACTGTGGAGCTAAGCGGATGGAATTAAGGACCCCGGAGGATAGGGTGGTAAGTATGATAGGAGAAAGAAGGAACTATTTGTCTAACGTAGTTTCGGTGCTAAAGGCTGAGAAGATGGTTCGAAAAGGGTGCAAGGTTTTCTTGACTTTCGTTAGTGCGTTAGATGCTAAGGAAGGGGAGTCAATGGAGTAAGGACAGTAAAGGAATTTGTGGATGTCTTTCTGGAGGAATTACTTGGGGATACCCCCGGATAGGGAAGTGGAATTCGGAATTGATTTGCTGTCGGGAACAGCTCCTGTGTAAATTGCCCCTTATAGAATGGCACCAAAGGAGTTGGTTGAGCTCAAGGCTCAGATCCAAGAATTGCTTGATCGTGGGTTTATTCGACCCAGTGTGTCTCCATGGGGAGCAACGGTCTTGTTTGTGAAGAAAAAGGACAGGACTATGCGGATGTGCATAGACTATCGTCAGTTGAATAAACTGACCATCAAGAACAAGTATCCTTTCCCAAGGATTGATGACTTGTTCGATCAGCTGAAGGGGGCAGCAGTATTTTCGAAGATAGATCTACGGTCGGGATATCATCAGCTTAAGGTGAAGGAGGCAGATATCCACAAGACGGCTTTCCGAACAAGATACGGGCACTATGAGTTCTTAGTGATGCCGTTTGGATTGACAAACGCTCAAGTCGCGTTCATGGATATGATGAACCGGGTTTTTCAACCCTACTTGGATAGGTTCATCGTTGTGTTCATCGACGACATCCTAATGTATTTCAAGTCGGAGGAAGAGCATGATGAGCATCTCCGGATTGTGTTGCAAGTGTTGAGGGAGAAGAAGCTCTATGCCAAATTCAGCAAGTGTGAATTTTGGCTTAAGGAAGTGGCGTTCTTAGGGCATATGGTGTCCGTAGAAGGAATAAGGGTGGATCCTAGGAAGATCGAAGCAGTGTTAGATTGGAAACCACTTAAGTCTGTGGCTGAGATTCGTAGCTTCTTGGGATTGGCAGACTACTACAGAAGGTTTGTGGAAGGGTTTTCATCAATAGCCGCGCCTTTGACGAAGTTGTTAAGGAAGGAAGTACCTTTCGTATGGACAGAGAAGCAACAGGAGAGCTTTGAGAAGCTTAAGAGGGTCTTGACTGAAGCTCCAATTTTGATTCAGCCTGAGGCAGGAAAAGACTTCGTGGTGTATTGTGACGCTTCTCATACAGGATTGGGATGCGTGTTAATGCAAGATGGGAAGGTAGTTGCTTATGCGTCTCGGCAATTGAGGCCTCATGAGGTTAACTACCGACGCACGACTTGGAATTGGCGGCAGTGGTCTTTACTCTGAAGGTATGGAGGCATTATCTTTATGGAGAAAAGTCGGTGATCTACACAGACCACAAGAGCCTTAAGTATCTGTTGACTCAGAAGGAGTTAAACTTAAGGCAGCGAAGGTGGGTGGAATTACTGAAGGACTACGATTGTTCTATAGAGTATCACCCGGGCAAGGAGAATGTAGTCGCAGATGCTCTAAGTCGGAAGGTTGTGTCGGATCTGAGGATGGTGTTCGCACATCTGAGTTTGTATGACGATGGAAGTCTGTTGGCAGAGTTGCAAGTTAAACCGACGTGGTTGAGTGAGGTAAAAGAGGGTCAGTTGGCTGATGAGGATCTAAGTGCTAAGATGCGGTAAGTTCGGAATGGTGGTTTAGAGGATTACAGTATATCTAGTGATGAAGTATTGTGTTTCAAGGGTAAGGTCTGTATGCCGAAGAATGAGGAGCTTAGGCAGAGAATTCTTCAGGAATCGCATAGTAGCCCCTATGCTATGCATCCCGGAGGTAGTAAGTTGTACAGAGATTTAAGAGAACAGTTTTGGTGGCCTGGTCTTAAGAGGGAAGTTACAGAATTTGTCGGCAAGTGTTTGACGTGTCAGCAAGTTAAGACTGAACACCAAGTTCCGTCAGGATTGCTTCAGCCAATCAAGATTCCGCAGTGGAAGTGGGAGAGAATCACCATGGACTTCGTTAGTAGGCTTCCCCTTACGCCTACTAAGAAGGACTCGGTATGGGTGATAGTGGATTGATTGACCAAGTCCGCGCACTTCATTCCGGTAAGAGTTGATTATTCTTTGCAGAAGTTGGCAAAGTTGTATGTGGCAGAGATTGTAAGGTTGCATGGAGTGCTGATGTCAATCATTTCAGATAAGGATCCAAGGTTTACGTCTCGGTTTTGGAAGGCTCTACATCAAGCTTTAGGCACTAAATTGGATTTCACTACGGCATTTCATCCACAGTCAGACAGCCAGTCTGAACAAGTGATCCAAGTGTTGGAAGATATGTTGAGGGGTTGTGTGATGGACTTCAGAGGAAGTTGGGAGGAATATTTGCCTTTAGTAGAGTTTGCCTACAACAACAGCTATCAGGCTAGTATTCGGATGGCACCAAATGAAGCGTTGTATAGTCAGAAGTGTCGAACTCCTACGTGTTGGACGGAATTAGGGGAATGTCATGTTTTGGGTCCAGAGTTTGTGGCGGAATCCGAGGAAAAGGTTGAGGTAATTTGGGCACGGTTGAAGGAAGCATCTGATAGGCAAAAGTCGTACGCGGATATGAAACGGAAGGAGATAGAATTTACTGTGGGAGATCAAGTGTTCCTTAAGGTTTCGCCATGGAAGAAAGTAATGAGATTTGGTCGCAAAGGGAAATTAAGTCCCAGGTTTATAGGACCCTACCGGGTATTAAAGTGAGTTGGACATGTGGCATACCAGCTAGAACTGCCACCAGAATTGAAGCAGATGCACGACGTATTCCATGTGTCGATGCTACATCGTTATCGATTGGATCCATCTCATGTGGTACCGGTTGAAGAGGTGGAGCTAAGGCCTGATTTGTCCTACGAGGAAGAGCCGATTCAAGTCTTGGAACGAGATGTGAAAGTGATACGGAGGAAGACAGTTCCTCTAGCCAAAGTGTTATGGCGCAATCATGGATCGGAGGAAGCTTCATGGGAGCCAGAGGAGGCAATGCGACAGCAATACCCTCACTTATTTTAGCCAGGTAATTTCGAGGTCGAAATTATTTTAAGGGGGTAGAACTGTAATATCCCGAAATTATGGCTTATGCATTTGTGCTTAAATTATGTGAACTAGTATGCCTTGGTGTGTTATAATGTGTTCTGTGAATTTTGTGAATCCTAGAGTGTAGTGAATGCCTTAGGAATTATTCGATTTAAAGTTTAAAAGAGGGAACTGAAGCAGAGGGGCCTTAAGAGAAAATATAGGGGAGATTATGACGCACAAATAGGCTTGGTTAAGTGGCTTGGAGGCGCCACTTAGGGCCTCTAGAAATGACGCCATGGGCTATGAGGAAGGGCCTAGGATCGAGTAGCATGGGAAGCTAATAAAGGCTTTTATTTTTACGGCACAAAGGGAAGTAATGGACGGCAAGGGGAGACTGAGGGAGAGCATTAGATGTGATTAAACTCTCTCTAAAATTCGGCTAAGAAAAGGATAACTGATGATTGGTTTTTGAATTTTTTTTTGAATGGGTGAAAAGAGAGAAAAGAGGAGAAAAATAAGGCTTGTGAAAGGGAAGGATGTAGTGGCCGAATATGGGACTCCTTATAGGGGTGATTTTCGGCTAAATTAGAGAGGGGAGTATGCCGAATTTCATTAAAAGATTTTAATCTCCCTTTTGTTAACTCTTTTCTCTCCAAGTTAGCACTTTTCTCTACTTTCTCTTCTAATTGTTCTAGCCGAATTCTCCTTCTCCCTATTCCACCATTGCCGAATTCTCTAGTGACTCTTTTCCCTCTCTTTTATCTTGACAAAACCGACAACACAGGTAAACTCTAGCCGATTTCTTGTTAAGCTCCAAAAGCCGAAAGCTTGTTAAGATCTAGGCTATAGCCGAATAACTTTGTGGGTGCAAGTAAGGGAGTTGCCGATTTCAAATCAAAGGGGTCCTTCCGGGATTTTGCTTTAGTCGACTATAGTATCTAAGGTAAGATCAATTGCTATTTGATTTCAATCTCTCTTTTAGCTGAAATACAGGAATCTAACCCTTTAGAATTCTTTGGCCGAAAACCTTGAAGGGTCTTTTCGGATTTCGGCAGTTGTCGACTACAAGGAGGAGATCATTCGGGATCTTAAGATCTACGCCAAGTGACTATTTTCGGGATTTCAATATTCAAGGTAGGTGAATATAAGATTCGGCCATAGGCCATTCTATTGTGTTTTAATGTTAGATTAAATCTAACATGTGTCTATAGGAATCTCGACATCATTAAGGAAGCAAGGATCAATTTCGGGAATTGAATCACAAGGTAAGTGGACATATGTATTCGGCCAAGACCATAGTGGTATTTCAGATCTATTTCTTATTTGTTTAAGCCAAAAACTAACCAAGTCAATGGATCTAGTGATTAGCCGATTATAAGGAGGAAACATTACAAGTTTCAGGATTTGACTAGTAGTCAAATCGGCTACAAGGAACTAAGGATCTAGGACGTTAGATCGGGTTTTCGGGACTTCAATAAACTTGCTAAGTATACCAGGTGTGTAGCCCTTCCCTAAGTCTTAATAAATTGAAGGCATTAAATTTAATATATGTATTATAATGATGTGCAAAGTGGGCTAAGGTACCATGCAATGGTACAAAGTACTCAGGTACGTTAAATTACTACTACTGTAGTTATTATATTATGAATACATGTTATGACCCATATGTGAACAGTGATAAGAATGTGAAATAAGGCATGATGTTGCATGATATGTATGATGTGGGGCATAAGGGTTATATGGAAAGGGGAAGTGAATGTGGTGGTTTTATACCACGATATCTGAATGTGGTGACTTCGGTCACATTATCTGAATGTGGTGACTCATGTCACAAATATGTTGTAACGGCCTAATTTTCAGTGGTGTCGGAAATGGTGATATGAGATCACTAAATCCGGCAAGTAAGATTAAATAAGATAGTAATTTAATATTTATGAGTCAAGTGAGAATTTAGAAGAATTTGTGGATTGGTGAATTTAGTGAATTAAAAGAATTTATTAGGTCAAATGGGTCAAAAACGAGGTATCGAGACCTCGAATTTGAAAATCGAGCCATAAATATTTTTAGAAATATTCATGGAGTGTTATTAAATTAGTATTAAAATTTGGTTGAGAAATTTAAATGTTTGGGTAGCCAATTTAATAAAAAGGACTAAATTGTAACAAATGCAAAATTGCTAGAAGAATTAAATAGCTCAAGTGTTAAAAGAAGGAGGGTTTAAAGGGAGATTAAACCTAAAGGTGAGAAGGTTGGACGGCAAAGGCAAGGAAATCAGCAGAGGATAAGTGAAACAAGGGCAAAATTGGAATTTTTGTGATTTTAATATGTTTATTAAGATAAGATTGAAAATAATCTAGAAAAAAATTCACATTATCTCAGCCAAAACACCATAGGAGTTCTGGAGAAAGCTGGTTTTCATATTTTTACACCATGTGAGTTTTATTCTTGCTTTTTCTTGATAATTTTTATGTTTTTATGACTTTTACAACTAGATCCACTTATAGAATTCATTAGTTTTTGATTTGGTGGGTAAAATTAAAAGTTACCCTTGCTGAGAAATGGAAGTTTATGATGAATTATTATGAAATTTAAATTCTAATTTCATATTAAGGTGGTTTTATTAAGTGATTTTGATAGGAAATGATATTTAGGACCTAATTGTGAAAAAGTTGTGAATTAGAGGTTGGTGTTGAAATTCAGAATATCAAAGGTTGTGAAATAGTTTGTAATGATAGAATAAAGTGTTGATTGAGAAAAATTAGTTCAATTGATGGCTGAATTGAGCATGGACTAAATTGTAAAATCAGAAATTTTGGGGTAAAAGTGCAATTTCGAAATTTGAAGAGCATAATTTGTGAAGTGAAATAGAAATGAAATATATGCTAATGAGTGAAAATATTTTACATCATAGATCAAGAAACCAAAGAAGAAAGAGGAAAAGAAAAAGTTGCAGAGTAGTCCCTAAATTTCAAAATCTTCTACAAATCAGCCGGGTAAGTTCATATGGTTGAATTTATATGTTTATTTGTGAAAGATTGAATGATATAATGTGCTGTTAAATATGAATTTGCTGTGGGATTGTGAAAAATATGATAAAATGAAAGAATAAATGGCGGTAATTCAAATTAGGAAAAACGCAGAATTGAGTACGTTCGTGTTGTGACATGTGATGAATTGACGGATAAGACCATGGTTAATCCATGGAAAATGTGAAATGTATGTATGGTATCATCCATACTGAGTTATAAAATGTAGGTATGGTATTAACCATACTGAATTATGAAAAGTAGGTATGGTATCGTCCATACTGAGTTGTGAAATGTAGGTATGGTATTAACCATACTGAGATATGAAATGTAGGTATGGTATCATCCATACTGAGTTATGAAAAGTAGGTATGGTATCGTCCATACTGAGTTGTGAAATGTAGGCATGGAATCATCCATACTGAGTTGTGAAACGTGGCACTGAGCAACGACGTGCTCAAATTCGTAAGACGTTTTCTAATTTGATAAAAAGTAATATAAAATGAGTGAATCAAATGTCTCAACTATGAGAAGTATTTTAACAATGGTTGTGAATGGCAAGGAACTTTAGAAAATGTTTTGTTATTGTTTGGAAATATTATGTGTGGTAAGCATTACTTTGAACCTATGAACTTACTAAGCTTCATCAAGCTTACTTGTGTTTGTTTGATATTTTTATGTAGATTGAGTTAAAGAGAAGAGATAGATCGGATCATCACAGCAAAGCTCACTATCCGCATCAATTCCGTAGCTTTTGTTTTATGTTTAAAGATTTATATGGCATGTATAGAGTTTAAATGAGATGGAGTAAAGATGTTATAAACTAGTTATCAATATTGTGCAATGAAACAGTTTTTGAATTCCAGCAGCGACGTGATTTTGAAAAATCACCAAAAATAGAAGAAATGGAATTAGAAAGTGAATAAGATATGAATTGAAACCTCTTTGAGTCTATTTTCATATAAAATAAATAGAGTAAGCAAAAGAAATCTAAATTATAAGATATTTAAATTTTAGTGAAACTGGTTCTGAATGAATTCGTGATCCCCTGTTCTGCCTTTGAAAAATCATTAGAAATTGCACAAAAATAATTGTGGATTAAAATTTATATGTATGGAATCATGAATGAGTCTATTTTCAAATTAAATAAATAAAAATGTCATATGAATTCTGTAAGAAGAGTAATTTGATTTGTAGTGAAGAGAGGTCAGAACAGTCAAACAGTAAAATAGGGGAAACTTTAAGAAAAATCTGGTATTGATTGGCCATACAAAAAATTCTGGAAAAATTATAGTAAAAATATATATGAGTCTAGTTTCAGGGAAAATTAACGGATCTTAATTTGGAGTCCCGTAGCTCTAGATATAAATATTTTAGTGACTATGACGCAGATGGGAAGTTTTAAATTTTATGCTGAATTAGTAGTAAAGTTTAGTAATGCCTCGTGCTCGACTCTGGCAACGGTCTCGGGTAAGGGGTGTTACATATGTTATCTGGTGGCTATGCCACGAATTTTATAAGGGCGATGAGCACGTCGATTGCAGCGACTGCCTTCGATGATGTGTAGCGGATGGAGGGTTGACTTAGTAGTCCCCATGGTGTGCAGGTTGGTACGGGTGATGTGTAGCGGATGGCATTTAGGTTTGGGTTCGAGTTTGCATCACTACTTTTATCCGTAATATATTTGTATGATATGATATGACATGCCTGAATTGATGAGATTTAGTGTTGGTTACACATTGAGTCTGTTTGACTCACCCCGTTGGGGAATATTTTTCAGGTGACGATCAGTGATGGACCAGGTCGGCAGGAGCTTAGTGGTGGCCATGCTCAGTTCAGGATTTTTATTTTAATTCGGACTTGTTATATTTTAAGTATTTTTGAATTTATTTCGAGTTTTTCTTGATGTAATAAGGCCATAGTTATAAACTGGTTATGCATGCATTTTGATTATTTTCCTATGATATGAAATTTTTATCAAATCAAAGACTAAGTAAATTTTATTTGAAAATGAACTCTAAACGTTTTGACACTTAAAAGGAAATGATTTCTAATTTAAAGATAAAACCTAAAACAAATTCGGCATATCTATTATCTTAAAGTTTTTGAAACTTAACAATGGAAGTTTTTATAAAAACTTATATTTCAAGGATAGACTAGTTTCCAACTCGAGACTAACACAAAAATAAATTTTCTTTCAAAACCGCTCAGACTTTCCAAAATAACAAGCGAATTTTGAACCGTTTTTACTTAAGGAACATACCAGATCCGGTCAGGGCTTGTGGGCCGGGTTTGGGGTGTTTCAACCCAGCACCCGGGGCTTACTGTAACACTGTAACACTAGTCTCTAGTGATATATCACTTGTATCCACTTCTATTCCTAAGTTCAACCGGGAATTTACTCTGAACACTTATTTTAAACACTTTATCACTTGAATAATTCATGAAAAATTTTCCTTCCACATTTAATATTAATTCACATATCAAATATAATTCACAATTTATAAAAATATTGCTATTATTTACATATAACTTACCTCGGATGCAAACGACTATTTTCGTAAATTAGTCAATAACTTTCTCTTTTCCCCGGTCACCTTCACTATTCCTTCTTTCTTGATCTATATATTAGCAAAATTTAATACATTTTATCAACATTCCATTCAAATACAATTCATACTCAATATTTTGGCAAAATTATGTTTTTGTCCCTAAAGTTTCATATATTTACACTTTTTCCCCAAAGCTCGGAAATTAAACTTTATCACATATTCTTATGTTTTATGACATACTGATTATTTTTTCGTTCTATGACAACATCAAATTCTCCCTCTAACATGTACTTATGAACATTAGGTATTTTTACCGATTAAGCCGTTTTACTCGTTTTCACTTAAAATCGCTTTGCAAAAGTTGTTGAACATAATTTCAAACCTCATATTCTATCATAAAACATCAAAATGAACACATTTCATCTATGGGTATTTTTCCAAATATGAACCCTAGGTTAAATTATTGCTAGTATAAGCTAAATCAAGTTACTAGGACTCCAAAAACGTAAAGAACATTAAAAACGGGCTTGGTATCACTTACTATAGAGATTGGAAGCTTGAAATAAACCCTAGCTATGGAGAACCCTTGAGATTTCATCCTAATGAAGAAGATGGACATATTTTGCCATCTTTTTCCCTTTTAATTTCTTTTTAATACCAAATGACTAAAATGCCTTTCATTAAAACTTTAGTTATTTTTATCTATGTATGTCCATTTTTGTCCATGGAAATATAATGATCTAATTACCATTTAAGGACTCCTACTTCAAATCCCCATTACAATCAAGTACTCTATGAATGAGAACCCCTATTTAGCAACTTCTGCAAACAAGTCCTAATAGGTAATTTAAGCATGCAATCAATAAAATTTCTTATCGATACTCTAACACATGTATTTAATCACTCGGTAAATCATAATAATTAATCGTAATAAACTTTTATATCTCAAATTCGTGGTTTCGCAACCACTGTTCCGATTAGGCCCTATTTTGGGCTATCACTGTAACACCCCTAACCCGTATCTGTCGCCGGATTAGGGTTACGAGGCATTACAAGAATAACCCCAAATCCACACTCTCATATAAATCATTTTTTTTCATAACATATTAGTAAACAAACTTAAATAATTTAACATGGCAATCAATCCCTTGAATGGTCATAGCCGAATGTACCAATAATAAAATTTTACTCTTTTTGCTTACTTAACAAGCAAATTCTTTAACATGTCAATTCGCATTTATAAACTAAACCGTTTATCTTATGATTAAAAATCGGTTAGCTTATTTACTAACTCAAAATACCCACACAACATTATAAGTATATAAATAAACATAATTATAATCATACACCTAACTAATCAATAGACTATATATATATTCGGCTAACTAATATAAATTCCATACAAGATATTTAAACAGTGATCGTGATTTGCTTTCCTATTTGGATGCTTAATTAGCTAACCCTTCAAGCAAAATTTATGCTCTTATTTACCAAATTTATCAAATTGCACATTCATTCATACTTCACAAATATACACCTAGCATTAACCAAACATAATTTCATCCATTACTAGCATATATTATGATTAGATAGCTTATAAGTCATACATGAAATATTCGTTCGAAACTTATAGATAAAATTCTCTCATAATCTCATGAAACACACATACCAAAATAAACTTATATCATGATCTAAAATGTACAAACATAAACATCATCTCAAGCATATTCAAACCAACCCTAGCATGAAAATAAAGCCATTTTTGCATGGCTTATATACAAATTTGTACCATTCAAAATAAACTAAGGAGACCTAGCCTATACATGCCACGAATTCAAAAGAGTTGTAACTTAGGATACCAAAGGTTGGTGATAGTGTATTTGACTTCAACAGAGATCGCCGAGCGCGAGCTAGCCTTCAAGTCTATAAAATAATCAAGTAAACACAAACCGTAAGCTATCATAGCTTAGTAAGTTTAAGCATTAATAAAGAAATTACGAATAATTATTCTACGAAATAAAATCCATTTAACTTGACATCAAAAAATACCTCAATGCATTACGTATATCATATCATGTTACTAGTCATCATTCACCAATTCAATAAGTCTCAAAATCAAATAAGGCCATATCATTTTCCATTCGAACAAGCTCAAGGATTGAAAATGACATCTCAATACTATACTTTCATGTACTCAATAACCTGCCCTTAGCATTAATCTACTCAATTATCATACCTCATTTACCCATTTACCGTTTCTCGTATGTCTCCATTCATTTGAGTTCACCATTGTAAGTCCCGTAAATCCGCACACATAGTGCAACTCTAGTAACGTATCGCACACTTAGTACCGTTACCTATTTCCTGCACACATATTGCTATACGACTGATTTCGCACACACAGTGCTCAGTATATCAATTCACACATATAGTGTTCAAACAACCGATCTCGCACACACAGTGCTCGGTTACAAACTTGCACACATAGTGCCCAATCAACCAATCTCGCACACACAGTGCTCGGTTATAATCTCGCACACATAGTGCCCAATCAACCGATCTCGCACACACAGTGCTCGGTTATAATCTCACACACATAGTGGCCAATCAACTGATCTCGCACACACAGTGCTCTGTTATAATCTCGCACACATAGTGCCCAATCAAATTCCTCTTCATTACAAATTTCACATATGATCAAATATTTATACACATAACTATAAGTTTACAAATATCACAATAACTCAAATACATACCATGACATTCGGCGCACTTGTTAAACATATAACATATACCCTCCATCTTTAAATAATCATCTCTCATTTCATCCTTATACACACTCATCTTATATTACAAACATTCATGTTAAAACCACTCAATAAGAAAAATCAAGTCTACTTAAACATCTATCAAGTCATACATTCGACCATTTCATGCTAACTCCATAAATACATTCGGCCTCATGATATAAACAAGTTAAAATCATTAATATATATATGTACATGATATAAAATAAAATAAGATCCAATCCAATTGCTTAAACTTACTTTGGAAGTCAATGAATTTAGCTTCCCGACTATTCGTTTACTTTCGTTTTCCCCCGATCCAAAACTTTTTCCTTTTGTACTTGATCTAAATAATTCAAATTGAACTCATTCAACCATATATTCATTCAATTTAATACAATACAATTTACCAATTTACCCCCAACATTTACAATGTTTACAGATTAATCCTTAAAACTCAAAACACAAAATATCAAGAATTTAATCATACATATTTAGGGCCGAATACTCTTAGTCCCTATATCAGTTTATTTCTTCCATTCTTTTTGCCATTAGTGCCTTTGAATATTTTATTTTTATAAATAATTCCTTAGGCTAAATTTCATCAATATTACTAAAGAGAATCTTGTTAATCTAGCATTCATGTATCCTATTCTATCCACAATTTCACAAACATCAAGCTTTTCATCCATGGTGTCTCATGACAAACCCAACCAAATTTTAAAATACTACATGGGCTAGATTAAGCTCAAGATAACAAGCTCAAAAATATAAGAATTATTTAAAAAACAAGCTAAATAATTACCTTAATCAAGCTCAATATGACCGAAATGTTCAACCCAAAATTTCCTTTTCTCCTTTGGTGATTTCGGCAAGAGGAAGAAAATGGTGAAAATAACAAAGCCACTTACTTCTTTTCTTTTATTGAAACACCCCAAACTTGGCCCACGAGCCTTGGCCAGATTTGGTATGTTCCTTAGGAAAACCGGTTCAAATTCATTTGCACTTTGAGAAAACTTGAAGTGATTTTGGGAGGAAGTTCGAACTGGGTTGGGCTTGAGCTGAAAACAGGTTCATTTTATATTGAAATCCCTTTATTTACGGTGACAAAACATTTAGGGTTTAGTTTAGAAGAAATTTACTTAAACTTTAATAGATAAAGATTCATAAACATAATAAATAAAAATAAATGTAAAATGGTTCAACTATGGCCTTATTACATCAAATAATTTCCAAACTTTAAATTCAAAGTACTTAAAATATAAAAGCACAAAATTAAATAAACTTCAAGCTGAGCATGGCCACCATAAGCTCCTCAGGACCCGATCCATCACCGTCCACACCAAACATGTTCCCACAACGGGTGAGTCAACAGACTCAATGTGTACACAACACTAAGTCCAAACAGAATCAGGCATAACAAATAATACACATTCATATCATAGTATACAATTAATGATGCATTCCCAACCCAAGCCTAATTAGCCATCCGCTACACTTCCCCGTACCAACCTGCACACCGTGGGGACTACTAAGTCAACCCTCCATCCGCTACACACCATCGAAGGCAGTCGCTGCAGTCGACGTGCTCATCGCCTTTATAATTTCGTGGTCTTAGGTCACCACATTCAGATCTCGTGGTCTTAGGTCACCACATTCAGTTATCGTTGTAACACCCCAAACCCGGTCTATGCGTTTAGACGAGATTTGGTTTGTCACACCAAACATATTTTCGTTTCTTTTCAAGATTTATGATAAATTAATGTTACAAAAACTTTTGAAAATCGAATTTAATAAAAATTTAGTACGAGGATTTGAAATTTTGGTGTTTCAAGAAAAATACTTATTTGAAAACTTATCGTTAAAATATAATTGTCAAAAACTTAAGATAATAAACTTTGAAGAAATTTAAAATAATTTATAATGTCCAAAAATTTTGTTATAAAACCAATGTTCTTAAGAAAACTTAGTAAATATAAGATAAGACCATATTAAGAGTTTAGAAATAAAATTTAAACCATCCACATAATAAAATCCATAAAACATACTTAGAGGCCTTATTACATCAAACCAATAATAGTAATTAAAATAAAAACTTAAATAAAGTCATAGTTCATAAAACCCAAGTTCGTAGTATGGCCTCCACCAAGTCATCTCCTACCCAAGTCCACGTCAATTTCCATTACTCAAATGGTTAATAAAATTTGGGTGAGTTACAAAGAACTCAGTGTGCAACTCACTTACCACTATTTTTGGGCCAGATCGTCAAGATATCATCTTTGGGCTTGAGCCCATTTACTGAGATTCAACCATACATCATAAAATAACATAAATAAAAAAATGCATGTAAAATGAATTTCCCAAACCAACCTAGTATCCATCCGCTATCACCCCGTACCAACCAACACACTGTGGGGGATCAAGTCAACCCACCCCGCCAAACACACCAAACATGGGCTTAAAGCCCTTAAATAATTTTGTAGTGCACTCACCAACTAGATTGTGACATTGTCACCAACTAGAGGCATTAAGCCAAATTTGTGGCGTAAACCACCAACTAGAGGCATTGAGTCGAATTTGTGGCAGAGCCACCGAACTAGATATTTGGCAACCGCCATTCTTCTCTTCATATATATCCCACCCATGCAATTATGCGTGTATAACAAAATATAATCATATAATGATTTTCAATTAATCCATAACATCGGTGGGTTTATCATTAATCATTTCATTAGGCCCATATAAATAAATAATTTAGTAATTTGCCCATTTAATGATTTTTAGGGCTTTGGCCCGTTTTTCGAACTAAAGTATTTTGGCCCAATTTATCGAACTAGAGTATTTTGGCCCAATTATCGAACTAGAGTATTTTGGCCCAATTATCGAACTAGAGTATTTTGGCCCAATTATGAACTAGAGTATTTTGGCCCAATTATCGAACTAGAGTATTTTGGCCCAATTATCGAACTAGAGTATTTTGGCCCAATTATCGAACTAGAGTATTTTGGCCCAATTTATGTCAATCTAGCAGTTTTTCGTATTTTTCTCGGTTTTAACCGTTTTCATGTATTTTCACAAAAGTATCAATTACTACATAATTTCCGAAATTTACCATTTTCACGATTTTTATCACAGTACTTATGATTTGAAATCTAACCCGAAAATGAGTGTGAATTTACACACCTGGTTATGTAGAGAACTAAACTTTCCCGATCTTCAACACCTATACGTATTGCGTTAATTAAAACACTATAATGAAACCGATCTAAATATAGCGATCTAGAAATTTACCCTCGGATTTCCGTAAAATTTCTACTTGCGATTTCTCTCCGATCGATGGTTCGCTAACCGAATCGAAACCATGAACAAATAATGGTTCGGGAGTACGAACGACTTCGAGCAATTGATTTTCCTCGGTTGAACGTCCGCAACCTGGTGGAAAATCCCGGATTCCCGAAATAGTCCTTTGCTTGTACTTAGGGGGAATAATAGAACCTCCTTCTTCCGAAGGCTAAACACCGCCTTTTTTCTTCCCTATTTTGAATGTCTTTAAAGGCAAAGAACATTAATCTAATGATATCGAAATAATTCTAAAGTTTAAAAGATGTGATTTCCTTACCACGAGAATCGATTCCAACGCTTTGTCACCCACAACTTCTTGATTCCAACTTTCCGTTATCGCACTAAAGTTTAACAAAATAAACGTTAATAAAATGAACGTTTATTTTGATCTAATAAAGCCTACAAACCAACATCAATATTCGCCATAACCACTATTAGCTAATCGAAACGAAAGAATCTCTTACCTAATCTCCACGTCGAAAAGAAAGGATTTGAGAATGGTATTGATGGATGAAAGATTCGGCTATGTGAGATTAAGGAGAGAAGAAAATAGTTTGGCTTGTAGTCACCTTAATATTCGCCATGAGAGTGTAGGTAGAGAGAATTTCAATTGAAAAGAATAAAATAGGAGAAAGATGGTGATGATGTTGCTTTGATTTCAAAGTGAATAGAAGAAAAAGAAAAGAAAAAGATGAGCTTGAGAGAGAGATGGATATTCGGCAATGGTGAGAGAAAAGAGAAAGAGAAAAGCTTTTGGTGTAGGTGATTTTCTAAGACTAATGAAAATAAGGCACAAAGAATACCAATTGATGTGCAAAAATGACCAAATGGTCAAAAATTAACAAGGCTTACCAATACTCAAATTCGCCAAAGGGAGAAAAGGTTGAGAGAATAGCAAAACTATGCACAAAACTAAAAATGACCAAAACAAAAACTAAAATTCCTAGCCAAAACTATCACCAAAATTCGGCTCCCCCCTAGCCATAATGCCAGTCCCATATGCTTGGTCATTAAGCCAAGATATTGTTTCCAAAATACTTCCTTGATTCTTGCCTCATATCCTCACATTTTCCTTATTCTTTTGATACCCTTCCTTAAGTTCAAATTTTCCTTATTCCTTTGATATACTAACCAAAAATAACAAGTCAACACCTTCCATATATGCTCTTGGCCGACACTTGCTATACATGGGCGTAAAAAATTCAAAATAACATTCACCTAGATGCTATTTAGGGATTCAACCTTCACCCCCATGCACTAGCTCATGCGCCAACACCACTTGTCCAATAACTCATCTTATGCTACATATTGACACTTAAATTAATTTATGTGTCAAAACCACTTAATCCACTTCCATAAATAATTTCTCAAAATTAATAATATTCCATCTAATAAAATTTTAAATCCTTCTTCAGGACTATACTAACCACGAAAATAAATCAGAAAATTTTACTTTCTAGAATAATTACTCAAAGCACACAAAGAAAATAAATTACTCGAATTTTGGTGTGTGACAACTCTACCCCTAAAAGAAAATTTAGTCCTCGAAATTTACATTCTGAAAAAGGTGAGGGTATTGTTGTCGAATTGCATCCTCAGGCTCCCACGTAGCTTCCTCCACTCCGTGGTTACGCCATAACACTTTGACCAACGGCACCGTCTTCTTTCTTAGTACCTTAACGTCTCGGTCTAAGATTTCCATTGGTTCTTCCTCAAAAGACAAATCCGAATTCAACTCCACTTCTTCTACCGATACTATGTGCGAAGGATCCAATCTATAGCGCCTCAACATGGACACATGGAAAACATTATGAATTTGGCTCAATTCGAGGTAATTCGATCGATAGGCCATCGGACCAACTCGTTTCACCACACGATATGGTCCAATGTATCTAGGACTCAACTTGCCCTTCTTCCCGAATCAAAATCTTCTTCCAAGGTGAGACCTTCAGGAAAACTTGATCTCCTACGGCATACTCGATATCCTTACGTTTCAGATCCGCATACGACTTCTGTCTATCCGAAGCTTCCTTTAACCGTGCTCTAATAGCTGTCACTTTTTCTTCCGTTTCGAAAATCATCTCGTGTCCTAACAATCGCCGATCGCCCAACTCGGTCCAACAAATAGGAGAAACGACACCTCGACCATACAATTCCTCGTAGGGTGCCATCCGAATGCTAGACTGGTAATCGTTGTTGTACGCAAATTCGCTAACGGTGAAAATCCTCCCAACTACCTTTGAAGTCGATTACATCCCCTTAACATGTCTTCCAGAATCAATCACTCTCTCCGATGACCATCCGATCGAGGATGAAAAGCCGTCTCGGGTTAAGCTTTGTACCCAAAGCTTCATGCAAAACTTTCAAAATCGAGATGTAAACCTAGGATCCCGATCCGATATAATCGATACAGTACCCCATGCAACCTCACGATTTCAGATACATACATACGACCGCCAACTTCGCAACGAGTAGTCCGTCTTTAACCGGTAGAAAATGAGCGATCTTCGTCAAGCGATCAACAATTACCCAAACGAGTTTTTTCTTAGTAGGCGTTAAAGGTAACCCACTAACAAAATCCATTGTTATCCGCTCCCATTTCCAAAGAGGAATCTTAATCGGTTGTAAAAGACTCGACGGCAATTGATGCTCCGCTTTCACTTGGCGACAAGTTAAGCATTTTCCCACAAATTCAAAATCTCCGCTTCAATCCGGCCACCAAAACCGTTCACGGAGATCCCGATACATCTTATTTCCTCGGGATGCATAGCATAAGGACTACTATGCGCCTCCCGCAAAATCATTTGCCTCAGATCTGAGTCCCTAGGCATACAGACTCTTCCACGAAAGCACATTACACCTTCTGAATTTATTCCAAATTCCTCAATTTCACCATTTTCCACTTGTTTGAATTAAAAGTCTCAACTTCTCATCTAACATCTGCTTTTTCCTTAATTTGTTCCAACCACAAAGGCTTCACTTGAAGTTCCGCTATCAAACTACCATCCTCATACAAACTCAAAAGGGCAAACATAGCTCTCAAATCAGATACCACCTTACGACTTAATGCGTCCGCCACCACATTAGCCTTTCCAGGATGATACTCAATAGAGAAATCATAGTCCTTTAACAGCTCCACCCATCTCCGTTGTCTCAAGTTTAACTCCTTTTGAGTAAGAAGATACTTAAGACTCTTGTGATCCGTATAGATGATAGACTTTTCACCATAAAGGTAATGCCTCCAAATCTTTAAGGCAAACACCACTGCTGCTAACTCCAAATCATGAGTAGGGTAGTTCACTTCGTGCGGTCTCAATTGACGAGAAGCATAAGCTACAACTTTTCCACTTTGCATCAATACGCAGCCTAAACCCGTATGTGACGCATCACAATAAACTGTAAACTCCTTCCCAGCCTCAGGTTGAATCAATATCGGCGCTTCCGTTAAAACCTTCTTCAGTCGCTCAAAACTTTCTTGCTGCTTGTCGGTCCAAACAAACGGCACTCCCTTCCGCAAAAGCTTAGTTAGAGGTGCAGCAATCAACGAGAACCCCTCAACAAAGCGTCTATAATATCCACCAAACCCAAGAAACTCCGAATCTCACCACCGACTTGATGGTTTCCAATCCAATACAAACTTCAATTTTCGAGATCCACCCTTATTCCTTCAGCTGATACAACATGACCCAAGAAAGTCACTTCTCTTAACCAAAATTCACATTTACTGGAATTTGGCATACAACTGATTATTCGAAGCACTTGCAATACAATCCGCAAATGCGAGTCATGCTCTTCTTCGCTCCTCGAATAAACCAGAATGTCATCTATGAATACCACTAAAAACCGATCTAAGAATGGTTGAAAGACCCGGTTCATCATATCCATAAATGCAGCTGGTGCATTGGTCAACCCAAACGGCATCACCAAAAACTCATAGTGTCCGTAACGGGTTCGGAACGCTGTCTTGTGAATATCCGCTTCTTTCACCTTAAGCTGGTGGTAACCCGACCTTAAATCAATCTTGGAGAAAATAGAAGCTCCCTTCAATTGATCAAACAGGTCGTCAATCCTCGGCAGAGGGTACCGATTCTTGGTCGTCAGCTTTTTCAATTGCCTATAGTCAATACACATACGCATTGACCCATCCTTCTTCTTAACAAACAAAACCGGTGCTCCCCACGGAGACACACTCGGTCGAATAAAACCCCGATCTAGCAGTTCTTGAATTTGGGCTTTAAGCTCCGACAACTCCTTCGGTGCCATTCTATAAGGAGCAATGGACACTGGAGCAGTTCCGGGCAAAAGCTCAATACCAAATTCCACTTCCCGATCTGGAGGTACACCAGGAAGTTCTTCAGGAAAAACATCCGAAAATTCCTTCACCGTTCTCACATCTTCCACTGATAGCTCTTTGGCATCTAAAGCACTAATAAATGCTAAAAATGCTCCATAACCTTTTCGTACCAACTTCTCCGCCTTTAACGCAGAAATCACGTTTGCCAAGAAATTCCTCCGCTCGCCTATCATAACTACCTCCTTATCCTCCGCAGTTCTTATCAACATCCGCTTTTCAGCACAGTCCAATTGCGCCCGGTGCTTAACCAACCAATCCATGCCCAGAATGATATCGAATTCGCCAAAAGGCAATTCCATCAAATTTGCCAAGAATGTTTCTCCTTGAATAACTAAGGGCACGTCTCTAAACAGTTTATTAACCACCACCGACTGACCTAAGGGACTAATCACCCTCATCTCATTATCGGAAATTTCAGAGTCTAATTTCAAGTTTCCAGTTATGGTGCTAGCAACGTACGAATGAGTAGAACCAATATCTATCAATGCAATAACAGGTACATCAGAAATGAAGAACGTACCGGTTATCACATCAGGTGCATTGCCATCCTCCCGGCGTCTGACCGCATATACCAAACCTGGCTGTCTTGCGTCCGCGTTGCCTCTAGGACCATTGCCTCGACCCACTGCACCTTGACCACGTCCAGCTCCATTACCACCACGACCCGGTCCACGACCTCTCGGTGGTTGCTGAGCTCCTCTTGCCGGTGGTGCATCAGTAGCACGAACTTCTTGAGTTGTATCCATACGTCGAGGGCAACTCCTATATTGATGCTCCGTCGATCCACATTTATAGCAAGCACCCGTCTTCCTCCAACATTCTCCGGGATGTCTTTTTCCACATTCAAAGACACGATCTCGACTCGATTAATGACTACAGACTATCCTACCTTGAGTGATTCATCATTCCGAGACCTCTTCTAAACTTCTCTCAAGAACCCGAATTCTTCAGATCTCTCTTGCCTCGAACTTGCTCCCGGTTTTGACGTTCCGAGTTCTTAGCCTCTTCGGCTATCTTAGCCTTCTCCACAAGAGCGGCAAAAGTTCTAACTTGCTGTGGGGCTATCAGAACCCGCAACTCATCTTTCAATCCGTCCTCGGCGCACGCACACAACGCTCATGGTCCGTTGCCACTATCGTTCGAGCATAGCGACTCAAACGTAAGAACTCGACCTCATATCTTTGCCACCGTCTTATTTCCTTGCACCGATTCAAAAATTCCTTCCTTCGGGCATCCACATAGCTTGTTCCCACATATTTTCCTTGAAAGGAAGCCTTAAAGAACTCCCAATTAACCAAAGCGAAGATCGGTGCCTTCTCGGATAGTAAGCCACCATTGGTAAGCTTCGTCTCTCAACAAAGATACCGCTCCTCTTAGCTTTTGTTCCACGGTGCACTCAAGATCGTCCATAATTCGCTCTCTCTCGCTCAAGCCAATATTCAGCGACATTGGGAGCTACTCGAGAGACACCTCTCGAAACCTCACTCCACCGGATTTCGGGCCGCTCCGATATCGACCCACGAGCCGTTGGTCGATTCTCGATCCGGCGACCTTTCAAGTACTCGCAGCATTGCTCGTGTAACAACATTATCCTCTTCCATATGGTCGTGCAATCCGTCTCACTCTCGAGTGACGCGAGTGCATCCATTTCCGACATATGACCCGGCACATCGATTCGCCCCTAACACCTCGTCCTCTACCACGGCCACGCCTACCGCGTCCAAGACCACGTCCTCTAGTGCTCATAGCGACTAATTCGATTTAACTCGATTAAGAGTTTTATGAATCAGAATAATATTTCAGTTGTTTATTAACGATGTCTTATGATATGAAGGAGATAGAGTGTTTTCGCAACAATATCCTATTGTCTCAATCTCTACGGTTTTAACACCTAAAACTAGAAGTTCTAGAGTGTTTCTTATAATCATATCATAATCGTAATGCATACAATCGATATCTGAGATACTTACTTGACTTGGCGCGGGATGCTCATGGTGCCATACTACCTTTAAAATCAAAAGTCTAGATATTTAAATTATTTTTCAAACAGATTTCATTATCGAACCCAAACCACAGTCGAGTTTTGAAACTGGGCTCTGATACCACTAAATGTAACACCCCAAACCCGGTCTATGCGTTTAGACGAGATTTGGTTTGTCACACCAAACATATTTTCGTTTCTTTTCAAGATTTATGATAAATTAATGTTACAAAAACTTTTGAAAATCGAATTTAATAAAAATTTAGTACGAGGATTTGAAATTTTGGTGTTTCAAGAAAAATACTTATTTGAAAACTTATCGTTAAAATATAATTGTCAAAAACTTAAGATAATAAACTTTGAAGAAATTTAAAATAATTTATAATGTCCAAAAATTTTGTTATAAAACCAATGTTCTTAAGAAAACTTAGTAAATATAAGATAAGACCATATTAAGAGTTTAGAAATAAAATTTAAACCATCCACATAATAAAATCCATAAAACATACTTAGAGGCCTTATTACATCAAACCAATAATAGTAATTAAAATAAAAACTTAAATAAAGTCATAGTTCATAAAACCCAAGTTCGTAGTATGGCCTCCACCAAGTCATCTCCGGCCCAAGTCCACGTCAATTTCCATTACCTGAAATGGTTAATAAAATTTGGGTGAGTTACAAAGAACTCGATGTGCAACTCACTTACCACCATTTTTGGGCGGATCGTCAAGATATCATCTTTGGCTTGAGCCCATTTACAGATTCAACCATACATCATAAAATAACATAAATAAAAAAAATGCATGTAAAATGAATTTCCCAAACCAACCTAGTATCCATCCGCTATCACCCCCGTACCAACCAACACACCTGTGGGGATCAAGTCAACCCACCCCGCCAAACACACCAAACATGGGCTTAAAGCCCTTAAATAATTTTGTAGTGCACTACCAAACTAGATTGTGACATTGTCACCGAACTAGAGGCATTAAGCCAAATTTGTGGCGTAACCACCGAACTAGAGGCATTGAGCGAATTTGTGGCAGAGCCACCGAACTAGATATTTGGCAACTGGCCATTCTTCTCTTCATATATATCCCACCCATGCAATTATGCGTGTATAACAAAATATAATCATATAACAGATTTTCAATTAATCCATAACATCGGTGGGTTTATCATTAATCATTTCATTAGGCCCATATAAATAAATAATTTAGTAATTTGCCCATTTAACAGTTTAGTGGGCTTTGGCCCGTTTTTCGAACTAGAGTATTTTGGCCCAATTTATCGAACTAGAGTATTTTGGCCCAATTATCGAACTAGAGTATTTTGGCCCAATTATCGAACTAGAGTATTTTGGCCCAATTATCGAACTAGAGTATTTTGGCCCAATTATCGAACTAGAGTATTTTGGCCCAATTATCGAACTAGAGTATTTTGGCCCAATTTATGTCAACTAGCAGTTTTTCGTATTTTTCTCGGTTTTAACCGTTTTCATGTATTTTCACAAAAGTATCAATTACTACATAATTTCCGAAATTTACCATTTTCACGATTTTTATCACAGTACTTATGATTTGAAATCTAACCCGAAAATGAGTGTGAATTTACACACCTGGTTATGGAGAGAACTAAACTTTCCCGATCTTCAACACCTATACGTATTGCGTTAATTAAAACACTATAATGAAACCGATCTAAATATAGCGATCTAGAAATTTACCCTCGGATTTCCGTAAAATTTCTACTTGCGATTTCTCTCCGATCGATGGTTCGCTAACCGAATCGAAACCATGAACAAATAATGGTTCGGGAGTACGAACGACTTCGAACAATTGATTTTCCTCGGTTGAACGTCCGCAACCCGGTGGAAAATCCCGGATTCCCGAAATAGTCCTTTGCTTGTACTTAGGGGGAATAATAGAACCTCCCTTCTTCCGAAGGCTAAACACCGCCCTTTTCTTCCCTATTTTAAATGTCTTTAAAGGCAAAGAACATTAATCTAATGATATCGAAATAATTCTAAAGTTTAAAAGATGTGATTTCCTTACCACGAGAATCGATTCCAACGCTTTGTCACCCACAACTTCTTGATTCCAACTTTCCGTTATCGCACTAAAGTTTAACAAAATAAACGTTAATAAAATGAACGTTTATTTTGATCTAATAAAGCCTACAAACCAACATCAATATTCGCCATAACCACTATTAGCTAATCGAAGCGAAAAGAATCTCTTACCTAATCTCCACGTTGAAAAGAAAGGATTTGAGAATGGTATTGATGGATGAAAGATTCGGCTATGTGAGATTAAGGAGAGAAGAAAATAGTTTGGCTTGTAGTCACCTTAATATTCGGCCATGAGAGTGTAGGTAGAGAGAATTTCAATTGAAAAGAATAAAATAGGAGAAAGATGGTGATGATGTTGCTTTGATTTCAAAGTGAATAGAAGAAAAGAAAAGAAAAAGATGAGCTTGAGAGAGAGATGGATATTCGGCAATGGTGAGAGAAAAGAGAAAGAGAAAAGCTTTTGGTGTAGGTGATTTTCTAAGACTAATGAAAATAAGGCACAAAGAATACCAATTGATGTGCAAAAATGACCAAATGGTCAAAAATTAACAAGGCTTACCAATACTCAAATTCGGCCAAAGGGAGAAAAGGTTGAGAGAATAGCAAAACTATGCACAAAACTAAAAATGACCAAAACAAAAACTAAAATTCCTAGCCAAAACTATCACCAAAATTCGGCTCCCCTAGCCATAATGCCGTCCATATGCTTGGTCATTAAGCCAAGATATTGTTTCCAAAATACTTCCTTGATTCTTGCCTCATATCCTCACATTTTCCTTATTCTTTTGATACCCTTCCTTAAGTTCAAATTTTCCTTATTCCTTTGATATACTAACCAAAAATAACAAGTCAACACCTTCCATATATGCTCTTGGCCGACACTTGCTATACATGGGCGAAAAAATTCAAAATAACATTCACCTAGATGCTATTTAGGGATTCGAACCTTCACCCCATGCACTAGCTCATGCGCCAACACCACTTGTCCAATAACTCATCTTATGCTACATATTGACACTTAAATTAATTTATGTGTCAAAACCACTTAATCCACTTCCATAAATAATTTCTCAAAATTAATAATATTCCATCTAATAAAATTTTAAATCCTTCTTCAGGACTATACTAACCACGAAAATAAATCAGAAAATTTTACTTTCTAGAATAATTACTCAAAGCACACAAAGAAAATAAATTACTCGAATTTTCAGGGTGTGACAATCGTGGTCTTAGGTCACCACATTCAGATATCGTGGTCTTAGGTCACCACATTCACTTCCCCTTTTCAATAACCCATATGCCCTATATCATACATATTATACATTAATATGCCAAATTTCACATTCTTATCATTGTTCTCATGTTACATCTAACATGTATTCATAATCCTAGTAGGAGTAGGAAACGTACCTGAGTACTTTGTACCATTGCATGGTACTTTAGCCATACTTTTCACATTCTTAATATCACATACATATATTTATTAAACATTGCCATAAAACTTATTAAGAAATAGTGTGGGGTACACACCTGATTCGCTTAACAACTTTACTGAAAATCTCGGAATCTGATCTACTGCCTTAGATCTAAAGTTCCTACATTTGATTAATCACTTACTATTTAGTAAAAGCCTATTTGGCCATAAGACTAAATCCCGAAGGATTATTGCAACCAAAACTTACCTTGTTGCCGATTAAAATCAAATCCCGAGAACTTGTATTCTTCCCCTTTGAAATCGGCTAAACACTAGATCCTTTGAATCGGTTAGTTTTCGGCTTAAACACATAAAAATAGATCTACTACTAAAATAGGCCTTGGCCGATTATTCATAGTCACTTACCTTAAGGATCTTAAATCCCGAAATTATCCCTTGGTTATATACTTCATCGAAATTCTTAAAACCACATGTTAGATCAACTTCGATTTTTAATCAAAATCAATGGCCCTTGGCCGAATGTCAGATATGACTTACCTTGATGGTCAAATCCCGAGGATCTCTTCCTTTATAGACGACTATGGCAAAAGAAATCCCGAAAGAAACCTTCCAAATTTCGGCAAATAAGAATATTGATGGGATTGTTCCTAGATTTTGACAAACCTAAAAGAAAAGAATAGAAATCAAACTTGTTCTTAGCCTTGAAGAAATCGACAGCACCTATGCTTGAAGTCCCACCAAGATTCGGCTATTGATGGATTGGAAAGAAAAGAAATCGGCTAATGGCGTATCTTGAATTTTCGGCTTTGGCTAACAAAAAGAAGAAGAACAAGGCTCTAGGAATTTCGGCAGAGAGAGAGGAGAATTTGCTTAAGAAATTCGGCAAAGAAAGAGTGAATGAATGAATGGCCTCTTTTCCTCTAGTAGCCGAAATTACTACTCAGAATCCCTTACTTGGCCACCACTCTTCTATTTTGATAGCTTTATCCCTTTATTTAAATTAAAAGAATAATCCCTTATTATCTCCTTGAAAATAATTTAAGATAAATCATCATTTATCCCTCTATTATCCGAAATTTCAAAAGAATTTAAACTCCTCCCTTGAGTTCCTTAGTGCCGTCCACTTCTCTGCTCTTTGTAGCAAAAATAAAATTTTTATTTTGCTCCCCCTGCAGCTCGAACCTTGGCCCAATACCCTTGTATGTGGCGTCATTTCCAGAGGCCCTAAGTGGTATCTCCAGGCCACTTTTCCAAGCCCGTTTGTGTCATATTTCACATACATTTTCTCTTAAGGCCACCTTGCCTTAGTTTCCTCTTTTAAACTTTAAAACTTGACATTTTCTAAGACATTTCCTTACATTTCTAAGTTTCCAAAAACGTTCGTTTCCCTCCTTTAACCTAACATTTCCTTACATTTCCAAGTTTCCAGAAATGTTTACTTTCCTCTTTTGAATCATTTCTAAATCATTTCCTTACATTTCCTAGTTTCCAAAATGTTCAAAATACATTCATAACACATAAGACATGTCATTTCGTTCAATTAAACCGAAATTGCATAGGCCCTTTTTAGGATGTTACATTTATTATAAAATGCATATAATATTTTATCTAATCTCCACTATCCATTATAACATAAATAAAATAACATATCAAAAATATAAATGGCATGTTGCCGTCCACTATAATAGAAAAAAGGGTCATTTGCAACGTTAATCCTCCTCATTTATAAAACACATTAATTTACTCCTTCAAACAAAAAATTATCTAATTCTACCACTCGTGCAATTTAATCCTTTTTCCTAAATTAAGCATACGAACAAGCAAATAAATTCACGGAATTTTAGCACATAGTCAATCGTAAATATTTAACAAGAAAAATAATATTAAATTATTTTTTTGACTCGAATTTATGGTCCCGAAACCACTGTTCCGATTTGGGTCGTATTCGAGCTGTTACAATCACAGTGTGAGCAAAGTTATCCCGAGTATCTTAAGTTAATTTACTATAGTTCCCTGGACAAAACTACGTATGAAATTGAATTGAAACAAAAGATGTATTTGAATGGAAATGTTAGCTATGAATTGAATGTGGTTGTAATGCATATTATGTTATGTATATGTATCAAATGATGTATTAACCAAATTGGCTATGTTATGAAATGTGTAAGGTGGCAATGGAATATTATGTTTATATGATATTTTCATTAGTTAAAATTATTAATTGTCAAGTACATTGTGTTAATTTCATACGAACTTACTAAGCTTTAAGTAAGCTTTAAGTAAGCTTACTTTCTTTTCACTTTTCTTCCTTGTAGATTACTGGAAAATATGTTGTCGATTGGATTGTCTCCTGAGTTCACACTATCCACCAACTCTTTTGGTAGACTTTTGTTCATTTTGGCTCGGTTATAAGTGGCATGTAAATAGGTGATAATGGCAATGTATATATAAGTGGTTGAATTATGTTTTGTGCCATTTTGATGTGAACTATATGTTTTGTTGTAAGCCTTAATGATTGTTTTGGTTGGTTATGAGATGTGATGGTATAAGTACGCTTTGATACTTATGGTGCATTTTGCTTGTTGAATTTGGCATTTGAGAATGATGATTTGGTGATGAAAGTATGATATGGATATTAGGAAATTCTTGGTGTGAATGATTGATTGTGAATTGTTGAATTGATGTGCCAATTGTGGCATATTGGTTAGGCACATAGGGAGATGTTTTAAGTTGTATTCATGGTATGTTTTGATGCATTTGAATATGTCTAATGATTGTATAATGCATGTTTATGGCATAAGTGAATATAGGGTTTTATAGCTTGCTTTGAAAGATACTTATGGTATACATGGCTTGGTTACACAGTGATGTGCCATACATGGGCATGTAGCATAGCCGTGTGGTCTTTATGAATTAGGAAGTGATTGGTATACATGGCCTCAATGAGTTACATGGTCTAAATACACGACTGTGTGACTCTAGTAAACACAGTCTCTGAAACACCCCAAACCTGGCCCACGAGCCTGGACTGAATCTGGTATGTTCCTCAAGCAAACCGATTCAAAGTTCGTTTGTTTCTTGGGAAAACTTGTGCGATTTTAAGAAAAATATCGTTTTGGGTTGGGCTTGTGTAGACAACCAAGTTATCTTATATTGAATTCCATTTAATTAAGGTGACAAAACAATTAGGGTTTGTTTTAAAAATAAATTTACCCAAACTTGGATTGATAAAAATTCGTAAACATAATAATTGAAAATAAAAATAAGGAAAATTCAACTATGGCCTTATTACATCAAGTAAAACCCAAAATAGAATTCTTAAGTACTTAGATAAAATAAATTGTCCATAATGAATAAAACTTCTAGCTGAGCATGGCCACCACAAGTTCTGCCGTCCTGGTTCATCACTTCATCACCACGAAACATGTTCCCACAACGGGGTGAGTCAATGCACTCAATGTGTACACAACACTAAAATTTAATAGATCGGGCATACCATAACGTATCACATGCACATTCATATACTGAGATAAAATAATGATGCAACCCATACCCAAAACCTAGATGCCATCCGCTACACATCCCCGTACCAACTTTGCACACCGTGGGGACTACTAAGTCGACCCTCCATCCGCTACACACCATCGAAGGCGCGATCATTGCGAATCGACGTGCTCATCGCCCATATAAAATTCGTGGCATAGCCACTCAGATAATTGTGTCATGAGACACCACATTCGATAATGTAACCGGTTACCACATTCGGATAATGTGACCAAGTCACCACATTCGATAGTGAGACCAAGTCGTCACATTCACTTCCCTTTCTCATATAACCCGAATGCCCCATAATATTCATAACATTCATATTATACTCAAATTCACATTCATGTCACTTTTCACATGTTAAGTATAACATATTTCGTAATCCTAGTAGGAGTAGGAAACGTACCTGAGTACTTTGTACCGTAATGATGACCTTAGCCATATTCTCATTCTTATAAACATGCATATATTACATATTACCATAAACCTTATTAAAAGTTAGTGTGGGGTACACACCTGATTCGCTTAACGAAGTCCTTGAAATCCCGAACAAAACCGATTTACAGATTTAGATCTCAAGTCCTACATAAATTAATCACTTACTATTTAATAAAAACCATTCGGCCATTAATCCAAATCCTAATAGGATTAGTATTACTAAAACTTACCTTGTAGCTGAATTGAATTAAGAATCAAATGCCGGAACTTTGTATTCCTCCCTTTTGAAATCGGCTAAACACTATATTACTCCACGGGTTAGTTTTCGGCTTCTGATAAGAAATCCAAACATTTAAAATAGGCCTTGGCCGAATGTCTTAAACACATACCTTGTGATTGCAAATCCCGAAAAGTATCCCTTGGCTATGGAGATGTTGAAACCTATATGATATCTGTTAGATCCACTTCTAACATTTAAATCACCTTTATATAGCCAGGGTAGATTGTACACTTACCTTGGTTGGCTAGATCTCGAACTATCTTCCTTAAGAGTCGACACTAGCAAAGATCCCGAAATTTCTCCTTAATATTTCGGTCAAAGAAACAACAAGAGAATCAGTTCCTAGATCTTGATTAAAAGAGATTGAACAACAAAAATCCATTGTTCCTACCTTAACACCACAGTCGACGGCACCCTTGTTTGAAGCCACAAAGATTCGGCTATGGAGGCTTAGACAGGGATCAGAAAGGTTTCGGTTATGACAGTAGAAGAGAAAAGAAGAGAAGAAGAAAAGAAGGATTTTGGAGAGGAAAAGAATTGATGAAAGAGAGGCTACTTGGCCAAGAGAAATTCGGCAGAGAGAGAGTTGGCTAGGGGATTTTTGGCAAACACTTAGAAAAGATGAAAGAATAGCCTTTCTTTTCATTCCTTAGCCGAAATTACTAGGCTAGAGTCCCCTACTTGGCCACCACTCTTCCTTTGTGATAACTTTATCCCTTAATTTAAAATAATTAAAAGAATAATCCTTTAATTATCTCTCCAAATTAAATCCTTATTTATCCCCTTAATTAGCCGTATTTTAAAGAGAATAAAACTTCTCCTTTTTAGAAAGCTTGTGCAGTCCACCTCTGGCTTCTGGAAGCAAAAATAAAACTTCTTTTATTGGCTTCCCTTGTGACTCGAACTCAGGCCCAACACCTTGCATGTGGCGCCATTTCCATAGGCCCTAAGTGACATCTTCAAGCCACTTTTCCAAGCCTGTTTGTATGTTAAATTTCACATACTTTTTCTTTTAAGGCCACCTTGCCTCAGTTTCCTCTTTTAAACTTTAAAACTCGACATTTCTAAGTCATTTCTAAGTTTCCTAAAATTTTCGTTCGGCTCTTTAAACTTGACATTTCCTTACATTTTCAAGTTTCCAGAAATGTTCACTTTCCATTTTTGATCATTTCCAAATCATTTCCTTACTTTTCCTAGTTTCCAAAAATGTTCACCTTCCATTTTTAAACTTAACATTTCCATACATTTTCAGGTTTCCAAAAATGTTCATTTCTAACTCATTTTCATTCATTTCCGGGTTTCCAAAAATATTCAAAATTTATTCTTAGTACATAAAATAGGTCACTTCGTACAACTAAACCGAAAATGCATAGGCCCTTTTCAGGATGTTACAGTCTCAGTCTTTCGCATGGCCTGGCTATATGGCCGTATGAATGTTTGCAAGATTGTACATTTAGGTCCATACGGTCTCAGTTTGTTACACGATCTGGTAACACGAACGTGTGATACTTTTATACACTGTTTTAGTTTGTGACATGATCTGATTACACGACCATGTTATCTAACTCTACACGGCCTGACCACATGGCCATGCGACACTGTTTTATAATTTTTCCCTAATTATTTAAAAGTTTGTAATTTAGTCCTTATTTGTACTTGGTTACTTAAGAGCTTTCATAAGCTCGATTAAGACTCAGATTTGGTTGTAATTCGTAATAATCATGAATCATGACTTGTATTTTGATTTGTTGAATGTTATTGATGTTAAATGTATATGAATGAACCTGTTAACTGTTGTAGCATCTTGTAGCTCGGGTTTGACGATCGGACCGGGTATAGGGTGTAACAGATAGTATATAATAGAACATGTACTTGGTAGAGTCCTTTGTGTTTTTCTAAGTTTGGGATGTTTGAGTTAGAAGCTAATAATGCTTATAATTATGGTTTGTAAAATTGATAAATAGAAGTTGGTATAATTTAATTATATGTTTCAATGTTGGTAGATTATATGCTAGAATTATATTAGTTTGGAATGGAAATATGGCATAAATGATTAATGTCTTGTTGGTATAGGTATGTTTTGATCATGTTGGAATGCTTAGATAGGTGAATTGGTAATATGATAAGCGAATTGGTATGAGACCACTTAGTAGTTGGTTAAAGTATTACATGTATTCTTGACAAAGAATTGTAGGATGGAATGTTAAAGTTGGTAGGTAGAGTGCATATGGTTATTGGTGTATGATTTAGACATGTTTTATGTGATAGAATTAAATGAATTAATTAAGTAGCTTAAATAAGTATGCATACGTAAGGTGAGTGATTGTGGTATGAATTGATGATAGGTAGAATGAATAATTGAGTAAATAGATTGAAATGGTATGGTTAATGCTAATATGTGCCTTATTGAATTGATTATTTTTGGAATGATTTTACAAATATGAATAGTACTTATATTTGCATGTTTAAGTTTGATATGAATTGAAAATAGATGATATGGAATGGTTTAAAAGTGAGCTAATATAAATTGAGATGAGTGACATAAAAATGGATGATTTTGTATGTGTAATGGTTGACTGATTGAGTATTGTTGAATTAAATGGTTTAGGCATGATTTTGAGATGGTTTTATGTAGGTTAAAGAGTACCTAATGGCACCTATTGAGTCAATTTTTGTTTAGGCATGAAAAGAGACTAAAATGAGAGTTTTTGACCTATTTGGCCTTAAGGTAGCGATACCCTGGTATAGGTACCGGTACTTACCATTTTTCAAACCATATTACTGTTGGAAAATTGGGTTTGGAAAACATAGTGAAAAATAAATTTAGGGAAAAATCAGAGTTTTAATTCTTTTTTCCAAAATTAGAATTTTTGTTGTGATATCTAAAGTAATAAACACTTAATCAAAATTATATCTTTTTATTTGTCTAGGATGAATGCTTCGATCACTATCCTCAAGCTCACGTTTGCCGAGTGTGGGCCCACTTCAAATCAGAAAATCTTTCAGAAAAATTATCAATAGGGGTAATTTTTCAATTTTTATAAAATTTTGGGCCAAGTTATAAATAAGAAAAATATCTCTAGAAATTTTTTGAAATAATTTCTTCAGAGAATTTTCTCTCTATAATTTTCTCTTGAATTCAAGTGTGTCAAATAATGATCCAATGCTCTCTTTATATAGGTAGAGTTTAGAGAGTTCAACTATGACTAATTTTAATCACCTTAATATTAAATTAATTTAATACTTATCAAGATAAATATTAGATTAAAATTAATATTAAATTTTATTAAATTAATAAAATATTTATCTACAAGATAAACAATAAATTAAATTTAAAATTAAGATAATCACTTTAATATTAGATAAATAAAATATTATTAAGATAAGTATTAAATTAAATTAAATTTCATATTAATTCTATTAAAATAATATTAATTTTTTGAAATAGTTAATCTACAATCAAATTCTTTAGTAGAGTTCTAGTAGGAGTGTAATTCTTCCACTGCTAAACCACCGAAGACCCTCCGCCATCGACCATTTGCAGGCCACTGGAATGTCGTTGTCACAACCGCTGGCACCCCGAGCTGGTTCAGTTTCTGTAGGTTCGGTTCGAGCTAGTGATGGCCCAACAATCCGACTAGCCACCAATTGGAGTGTCGGTCCGATTTCACATACCAGACCCGGTTTGACCATTTTTTGGTTCTTGGTCTCGATTTTGGGCTTCCAAACCCAATTTACGATCTCAGGTCTAATTTTCAAGTTCAATTACCTATTGGGCCTATTTTCTGGTTTGAAAATTAATTTTCGAAAATATCATATTAATTTTAATTAATTTGATTAATTTAATTTTACTTGATCAAAATTAATTTTCCCAAAAATTACCTAGATTTTCAAAATTAATTTTTTAAGAAAATTTTTTAATCAAATTCTCTAGTTGAACAATTCTTACAACTGCCCAATTTAATTCCACATCGAATAAATCGACTCAATTAAATTATTTCCATAGTTGTAGAATTTTCTTTTGATTCAAATGCAGTCTGATCGAGCTTTTGTTAAGCTAGCAGAGCGACCAATCAGACATATACAATTAGGCTTTAGTAATTGCAATTATGTCTAGAAGCATCATTCCAGTAATTCACAATAACTTAATTATGGAGTCAGTCTACAAGAAGTACCGTGATTGAAAACTCCTTATTGTATACTCTTTACGAAAGCAATTCATCAAACAACTTTGTCTAATGAGCTCATCATGTGTGTGTTACTCTTATAAGATATCCTTGATTCCTTTAAGTTAATTCCGTTCACTCAATACAATCCTATTTTATCTCATTGTCACTGATCGTGTGTTAGAATCTTAAAAATTTATAAAAAGAATGATCGAGCCTAGAAACTAACTGTGACGACGATTGAGGCAAGCGCACCTATCGAACAGTAGTATAGTTTAGTGGCAAGACCGGATTGTCGAACCCAAAGGAACCAAAAGTACTGATATTAACTTTCTTTTTATTATTTAGCCTAAGAATTTAGGGAATTGTTATCTAATCTAAAATTAACTAACAACTAAGCTAAAGATGCAAAGACAAAGAGAATGAATTGGGGATAATACTTGTGGGAAAAACCAATTGATTAAGACAATACCAAAGGAAGAATCCACCTAGACTTCACTTGTTATTTAACGCTGAACCAGACGATTTATTCTCTTGACTTGATCCGTAGGATTCCCTAATTTATATTAATACCTCTTTCAATGCTACTAACATCTAACCCTAGGTTGATTAATTGAAATCTCTTTCTAATTAAAACCCCTAGAATTGCATTAACTCGATGTAACATCCTAGATTAGGGGTTATGCGTTCGTGCCTAATTCATGAGTTAGTAGGTTTTGGCAGTGTTGGAAGTGTATTAAGGGTTTTTAGAATTCTAGGATGGAAGAAGAAAGCTTTGGAAAATTATTGGTTTTTAAGTAAAAAGGGGAACTAGGTAAATGAGGCTTTAAAAGAAACTCCGTGTGAAGCATGACACAAGGAACCATGTGGTAAAATGACATGTTTTATGAATTATGAATGTGTTATGTGAATTCTAGAAATAAGGAAATGTATGGAAATGTAAGGAAATGTAAGGAAATGTATGGAAATGTATGGAATTGTAAGGAAATGTAAGGAAATGTAAGGAAATGTATGGAAATGTATAGAAATGTAAGGAAATGTAAGGAAATGTGAGGAAATGTATGGAAATGTAAGGAAATGCAAGGAAATGCAAGGAAATGTCTTGTCTTGGAAATGTAGGGAAATGTCCTGAAAATGTAAAGGAATAAAGAGGAAAGTGAACATTTATGGAAGCTAGGAAAATGATTTAGAAATGATTCAAAAAAGGAAAGTGAACATTTCTGGAAACTTGGAAATGTAAAGAAATGTCAAGTTTAAAGAGCCGAACGAAAATTTTTGGAAACTTGGAAATGAAAAGAAATGTCAAGTTTTAAAGTTTAAAAGAGGAAATTAAGGCAAGGTGGCCTTAAAAGAAAAAGTATGTGAAATTTGACACACAAATGAGCTTGGAAAAGTGGCACAAGATGCCACTTAGGGCCTCTCTGAAATGGCGCCACATACAGGGGTAGTGGGCCAAGGTTCGAGCTGCAGGGAAGCAAAATAAAAGTTTTATTTTGTTACAAGGATGGACAGAGGTGGACGGCACATGGGTTATAATTTAGGAGCTTTTATTCTTTTATTTTTAAGAGATAAATAGTGGATAAATAAGGGATAAATAATGGATTTATTTATCATTATTTTCAAGAGATAATTGTTGGATTAAATTCTTTTAATTTGAATAAAGAGATGAATGAGGAATTATTCTTTAATTAGGAAAACAAGGGAGAAGTGATGGCCAAGTAAGGGACTTTGAGTTTAATAATTTCGGCTAAGTAAGGATAGTTGCTTTGAATTATCTTTTATTTTAGTGATAATTAAAGAGATAAAGCTATTAAAATAGAAGAGTGATGGCCAAGTAAGGGATTCTAAGTTAGTAATTTCGGCTATAAAAGGAAAAGAGAGGCCATTCTTCATTATTTTCTGTTCTTTGAAAGCCTCTCTGAAATTCTCTTCACCAAATCTTCTTCTTTTTATTTTTGCCAAGCCGAATATACCTTGTGTGCTAGCTTAATCCTCCATCTTTATTCTTCCTTCTCTTTTCTTTCTAATCCCTCCAAAACTGAAAGTTGTGAGATCATCATCTAGCCATAGCCAATCTCTCCTCAGGTTGAAGTGAAGGTGCAATCGATTTCTTCAAGTAAGGGTAAGATCTCATTCGGTTTCATCCTTTTTCTTTTAAGATTTGCCGAAATCTAGGACTAACCCCATTAATATCTTGTTGCAGAAACTTTGAAGAGATCTTTCGGGATTTACTAAGTGTCGACTACAAGGAAGGAGAAGTTCTTTTCCTGAAGGTACACCATAGGCCACGTGTTCCCTAGTTATTCGGTGAGTTTCGGGATTTCTAAGATTAAGGTAAGACATATGTATATTCGGCCAAAGGCCATGTTTTATGTTTTAATGGTTAAATTAAATCTAACGCAAGGTTATAGGAATTTCGACATTCCTAGGAAAACAAGGATCAATTTCGGGATTTGTTGGTGTCTCAATCGGCAACAAGGTAAGTTTAAGAATACTAATCCTACTAGGATTTGGATTTATGGCCGAATGGCTTTTTATTAAATTAGTAAGTGATTAATCAAATGTAGGGATTAAGGAATTAAGCGGTAGATCAGATTTCGAAATATCAAGGAATTTGCTAAGCGAATCAGGTGTGTACCCCACACTATTTTATAATATGTATTATGGCTATGTTTATTAATATATGTGTTATTAAGTATATGAAAGTGGCTAAAGTACCATGATATGGTACTAAGTACTCAGGTACGTTTCCTACATCTACTAGTATTACGAAATATGTTATATTTAACATGTGAAAAGTGACATAAATGTGAACTTAAGTATCATATGCATAATATGAATAATATGGGGCATTCGGGTTATATGAGAAAGGGGAAGTGAATGTGGTGACTTCGGTCTCACTATCTGAATGTGGTGACTTCGGTCACATTATCTCGAATGTGGTGACTTCATCACATTATCCGAATGTGGTAACTTCGGTTACATTATCTCAATGTGGTGTCTCATGACACAATTATCCGTGGCTATGCCACGAATTTATATGGGCGATGAGCACGCCGATCGCAATGATCGCTTTTCGATGGTGTGTAACGGAAGGAGGTTGACTTAGTAGTCCCTACGGCGTGGCTCGGCGTGTGCGGGGTGTGTAGCGGATGGACAATTAGGTTTGGGTTTGGGAATGCATCATAACTTGTATTTTATGTTTTGAATGTGTAACTATTGTATGCCCGATTCTATTATGATTTAGTGTCGTGTACACATTGAGTCTGCTTTGACTCACCCGTGTGTGGGATCATGTTTCGTGATGAGCAAATGATGATGGACCGGGACGACAAAGTATTTGTGGTGGCCATGCTCAACATGAAGTTTATATTTTTATGGACTCTTGAATTTATTTTAGTACTTTGAAATATTTTGGAAACTATTTGATGTAATAAGGCCATAAGGCCATGATGAACAATTTTATTTCTACTTGTTGTTTTATTGTGTTACAAATTTTGATTAAGTTAAAGACTAAGTATTTTATTTTTAAAATATACTCTATATGTTTTATCACTTAATATTAAAAAGGGGTTTTCTAATATAAAAATCCAGTTTGTTTTCAACACAAGCCCAACCCAAACAATATTAATCACACAAGTTTTTCTCTAAGTAACAAAAGAATTTGAAACCGGTTTACTTGAGGAACATACCAAATCTGGTCAAAGCTCGTGGGCCAGGTTTGGTGTGTTTCACTCGATCTATGGACTCCCATATTAGGTTTAACCCTAATCCGGCAAATTTTCGTCATCCTATTTCTAGGGTTGCGATCAACTCTGATTAATTATGCTAGATCTACTCTTAAACAGGGACTTTTGCTCCACTGCTTAAGCACATCAATACTTGAATCAATATCCTAAAATATAAAAGCAAGGATTAAGAACAAATCAAGTACTTATCATATAGTTCAGAAAACAATAACAAGATCCGTCTAGGTTTCATCCCCCTCAGGTATTTGAGGGTTTAGTTCATAATTATAAAAGAATACATCTCAGAAGTAAATATAAAACAAAACATAAGAAAAACCCTAAAACCCCTAAAGGAAATTGAAGGGAAGATCCTCCGTCTTGAGTATGATTCCGGCTTCTTGAGATGAATCAACTGGCTTTCTTTGAGTAAGTCCCACAATTCTGACCACTCTGGCTTGGCTCTTCGGCCTAACTGGACACCTAACTGGACTCCCCTTGAAGGTTGGCCTCTAGGGTTTTTATATAGGCTTTTGGAATGGCTTTCTTTGCCTCTAATTACCCTAATCCGAATGAAACTCTTCTTTGTCACGACAGGGGCACGCCCATGGCACACGCCCATGTGAATTGTGGTCAGGCCGTGTTTGGGTCTGTTAAGGTGGCACGGCCGTGTGGCTTGGGCCCAGGCTGTGTTTGAAACACCCCAAACCCGGCCCACAAACATTGACCAGATTTGGTATGTTCCTCAAGTAAACCGGTTTCAAATTCTTTTGTTACTTTGGAAAAATAGTGTGCGATTTTAAAAAAAAAAATATTGTTTTGGGTTGGGCTTGTGTTGAAAACCAATTCATCTTATATTGAAATCCATTAAATAAGGTGACAAAACAATTTAGGGTTTATTTTAAAGGAAATAAATTTTAAACTTAACTTTAATTGAAAATAATTCGTAACATAGTAATTAAAAATAAAAGTAAAGAAAAGTAACTTATGGCCTTATTACATCGAGTAAAAACCCAAAATAAAATTCCAAAATACTTAAATAAAATTAAATATCCATATTGAAAAAACTTCAAGCAGAGCATGGCTATCCCTAAGCTTCACAACCCTGGCCTATTATTGATCGTCACCAAAAAATAGTCCCACAATGGGGTGAGTCAAATGCAGACTCAATGTGTACACGACACTAAATCATAATAGAATTAGGCATACAAGAGTTACACATTCTGAACAATGAATACAAGTTATGATGCATTCCCAAACCCAAACCTAATTGTCCATCTGCTACACATCCCCACTCCCAGCTCCTACACCGTGACTACTAAGTCGACCCTCCTTCCGCTACACACCAAATTGCGGTCTTAGGTCACCGCATTCGTGGTCTTAAGTCACCATGTTCAGATTCATCGTGGTCTTAGGTCACCACTTTTCGAGATATCACGAGTCTTAGGTCACCGTGTTCGTGGTCTTAGGTCACCACATTCACTTCCCTTTCAAACAAACCCATATGCCCCATATAATAATAATATGCAAAAATATGCCAGAGTTCACATTCTTATCATATTCTCATGTTACTAATAACATTTTTCATATTCCTAGTAGAAGTAGGAAACGTGCTGTAGTACTTAGTACCATAACATGGTACCTTAGCCACTTTCATATTCTTAATAACACATATTTTAATTAAACATGCCATAAAATGTATTATAATATAGTGTGGGGTACACACCTGATTTGCTTAGCAAATTCTTTGAGATCTCGAAATCTGATCTACCGCTTAGATCCTTAATCCCTACATTTGATTAATCACTTTAAAAGCCATTCGCCATAAATCCAAATCCTAGTAGGATTAGTATACTTAAACTTACCTTGTTTGCCGATTTGATTAATAATCAAATCCCGAAATTTGTAGTATTCCTTCCTTAAAAATCGGCTAGCCACCAAATCATTTAACTAGGTCAGTTTTCGGCTTTTGAATAAATAGGAAATAATTCTAAATACCAAAAATAAGCCTTGGCCGAATACTTCATATGCTTACCTTGTAGATTTTAAATCCCGAAATTCACCGAATAACTAGGGAACACGTGGCCTATGGTGTACCTTCAGAAAAGACTTCTCCTTCCTTGTAGTCGACACTTAGTAAATCCCAAAGATCTCTTCAAAGTTTCGGCAACAAGATATTAATGGGGTTAGTCTTAGATTTCTAAATCTTAAAAGAAAAAGGATGAAACCGAATGAGATCTTACCCTTACTTGAAGAAATCGATTGCACCTTCACTTCAATCTTCGTAGATTCTTAGCTATGGCTAGATGATGATCTCACAACTTTCGGCTTTTGGAGGGATTAGAGAAGGAAGAATAAAGATGGAGGATTCGGCTAGAACATAAGGTATTTCGGCTTGGCAAAAATAAAAGAAGAAGAAGATTTGGTGAAGAGAATTCGGCAGAGGCTTTCAAAGAACAAAAATAATGCAGAATGGCCTCTATTTTCCTTTTATAGCCGAAATTACTAAGCTAGAGTCCTCACTTGGCCACCACTCTTCTATTTTGATAGCTTTATCCCTTTAACTATCACTTTATTCAAATTAAAAGAATTTAATCCAACAATTATCTCTTGAAAATAATCCAAATTAAATCCTTTATTTATCCACTATTTATCTCTTAAAAATAAAAGAATAAAGGCTCTTAAATTATAGCCTTGTGCCGTCCACCTCACTTTTTTTCTGGAAGCAAAATAAAATTTCTTTTATTTGCTTTCCCACGACTTCGAACTCAAGCCCAATCCCTTGCATGTGGCGCCATTTCCAGAGGCCCTAAGTGGCATCTCCAGGCCACTTTTCCAAGCCTGTTTGTGTGTCAAATTTCACATACTTTTTCTCTTAAGGCCACCTTACCTTAATTTCCTCTTTTAAACTTTAAAACTCGACATTTCTAAGTCATTTCTAAGTTTCCAAAAATTTTCGTTCGGCTCTGTCAACTTGACATTTTCTTACATTTCCAAGTTTCCAAAAATGTTCACTTTCCTCTTTTGAATCATTTCCTTACATTTCCAAGTTTTCAGAAATGTTCACTTTCCATTTTAAACTTAACATTTCCACACATTTTCAGGTTTCCAAAAATGTTCATTTCCAAATCATTTCCATTCATTTTCGGGTTTCCAAAAATATTTAAAATTTATTATTAGTACATAAAACATGTCACTTCGTACAATTAAACCGAAAATGCATAGGCCCTTTCCAGGATGTTACAGTTCTACCCCTCTTAAAATAATTTCGTCCTCGAAATTACTTACTAACGAACAATCGTACAGTCTAACTCACCCTACTACGCTATTGATGTGCACTCTGATCTTAAAGAACTATCATACTTTCTAGGCACATTCTCTAGGTTCACATCCAAGGTTTCAGTCACTTCACCAGTAATACAAGAATAAGCTAACCCTATAACAAGCAAAGCAATTAAGGGTATTCCAGAAATAAGGAACGTACCCGTTGTCACATCTGAACCTTCAGCACCTCTACCGGGTGTTCCATGACCATTTCCTCCATGGTTTAAACCACGAACCTTCGTTGCCTGAGGGCAATTCTTAACCAAATGACCCTTAGACTTACATTTAAAACATTCCTGATCTCGGTTCCAACACTCGCCAACATGATACCTTCCACACTGAGCACACGGACGGTCCGAATTTTTAGTAGTTGGCTTAAAAACACGAGCAAAATTCTCAACCTTTGGTCTTTTCTGAAGACTCTTAGACGATTCTGACGGTCCAAGACTCCTCTTATCCCGTCCACGACGACCACGTCCCCTAGAACTCATTTTCTAACGTCGCAATTTAATCTAGTTAACGAGTTTTATGCATTAAAACTTTTGTTTCACTGATTAACTGCGAACAGTTTTATGAAAAGAGATGTTTAAAAGTGGTTCTTTCGATCAAACAAAGTTCTCAGCTCAAGTTCATTATTCAGAAAGTCACGTTCACATTCATCAACCAATTATGAACTTTCGTTCATTCAGAGAAATGTTGTAGTTTTCATTGTTGTTGTTTTTTTTTCCACTACCCAGGGGTATTTTCGTAATTTGTCCTACAGGGGTATTTTTGTAATTTGTCAAAATAAGGTTCCTTGGTGATTTTGTTAATAAGGGTATTTTGGTAATTTTGAAATCCCGGGGCCTTTCGGTAATTTTGAAATTCCAGGGGTATTTCGATAATTTTTCACAAACTAGGGTAAATTTGTAAAGTTTAATAATTCAGGGGTATTTCAAAATTTGTAAAACTTGGGGGTTCTTTTTGAGAATTTGTTTTCCAAATTGGTAGTGTTGCAAAAATTTTGAAAATCAGGGTCATTTTGGTAATTTTGTAAGTTAGGGGCAATTTTGTAATTTTCCAAAATCAAGGTATTTTGATATTTTGCAAATTAGGGTTTTTGGACTTGTTATAAAGTAAGGAAATTTTTGCTAAAACTGTGGGTAGTTTGGACATTTTATAAACCAAGGGCATTTTTGTAATTTTACCACTAGGGGTATTTAGGTAATTTTATAAATCGAAAAAAATTTTTTTTTTTGAAAAATTTTGTAAAAATAGTTCTCACAAATTAAAAAGGAAATTTTAAGAGTTTTAAAACTAGGGTTTTTATAAAAGCACGGCTAGTTCCCTTTTGGGTTTTAGTTATTGTGTTTAGCCTATGACCGAGTCCTCTTGGTTAGGGTGAATCGAAGCTACGCACCAGGTAGGATTCCAGCGAAGAGGAGGTGAGTCACTAGGACTGCTTAAGTACCAGGCTCTTCCGAATCCAATCCTAGACATGCACACAGGGGTTGCCACACCCTAACTCGGCGACTAGTCATAGGTTTGTTTAATTAGGCATTAAGTCTTATGTAAGTGTTGGGGTAACTAGTCCTAGGGTTCAAGTACCTATCATACTATTTCTACGTTCCATTCCTACCCTTCTACAGATCATACAGATCATACAATAAATCACACAGGAGATAGGGGTACTTACCTGGTGGACTGCGGGTCGGAGACTTAGGTGCCATGCCAGAAACCTGCTTATTTCAAAAAAATGTTTTCATAAAACTTATTTGGGCTCGCTTTTGAAAACGTTTTGGGCCTTAACCCTCAGGCCGAGAGCTTGAACCTGGCTCTGATACCAAACTGAAACACCCCAAACCCGGCCCACGAGCTTTGACCAGATTTGGTATGTTCCTCAAGTAAACCAGTTTCAAATTCTTTTGTTACTTTGGGAAAATAGTGTGCGATTTTAAAAAAAAAATATTGTTTTGGGTTGGGCTTGTGTTGAAAACCAATTCATCTTATATTGAAATCCATTAAATAAGGTGACAAAACAATTTAGGGTTTATTTTAAAGGAAATAAATTTTAAACTTAACTTTAATTGAAAATAATTCGTAACATAGTAATTAAAAATAAAAGTAAAGAAAAGTAACTTATGGCCTTATTACATCGAGTAAAAACCCAAAATAAAATTCCAAAATACTTAAATGAAATTAAATATCCATATTGAATAAAACTTCAAGTTGAGCATGGCTATCCCTAAGCTTCTGCCGAACCCGGTCCATTATTGATCGTCACCTGAAAATTAGTCCCACAATGGGGTGAGTCAAACAGACTCAATGTGTACACGACACTAAATCATAATAGAATTAGGCATACAAGAGTTACACATTCAGAACAATGAATACAAGTTATGATGCATTCCCAAACCCAAACCTAATTGTCCATCCGCTACACACCCCCTTACCTGCCAGTCACACCGTGGGGACTACTAAGTCGACCCTCCTTCCGCTACACACCAAATTGCGGTCTTAGGTCACCGCATTCGTGGTCTTAAGTCACCATGTTCAGATTACTGTGGTCTTAGGTCACCACTTTTCAGATATCACGGTCTTAGGTCACCGTGTTCGTGGTCTTAGGTCACCACATTCACTTCCCCTTTCAAACAAACCCATATACCCCATATAATAATAATATGCATAAATATGCCAGAGTTCACATTCTTATTATATTCTCATGTTACTAATAACATTTTTCATATTCCTAGTAGATGTAGAAAACGTACCTGAGTACTTAGTACCATAACATGGTACCTTAGCCACTTTCATATTCTTAATAACACATATTTTAATTAAACATGCCATAAAACGTATTATAATATAGTGTGGGGTACACACCTGATTCGCTTAGCAAATTCTTTGAGATCTCGAAATCTGATCTACCGCTTAGATCCTTAATCCCTACATTTGATTAATCACTTTAAAAAGCCATTCAGCCATAAATCTAAATCCTAGTAGGATTAGTATACTTAAACTTACCTTGTTTGCCGATTTGATTAATAAGCAAATCCTGAAATTTGTAGTATTCCTTCCTTAAAAATCGGCTAGCCACCAAATCATTTAACTAGGTCAGTTTCCGACTTTTGAATAAATAAGAAATAATTCTAAATACCAAAAATAAGCCTTGGCCGAATACTTCATATGCTTACCTTGTGGATTTTAAATCCCGAAACTCACCGAATAACTAGGGAACACGTGGCCTATGGTGTACCTTCGGGAAAAGAACTTCCCCTTCCTTGTTGTCGACACTTAGTAAATCCCAAAAGATCTCTTCAAAGTTTCGGCAACAAGATATTAATGGGTTAGTCCTAGATTTCGGCAAATCTTAAAAGAAAAAGGATGAAACCGAATGAGATCTTACCCTTACTTGAAGAAATCGATTGCACCTTCACTTCAATCTTAAGAGATTCGGCTATGGCTAGATGATGATCTCACAACTTTCGGCTTTTGGAGGGATTAGAGAAGGAAGAATAAAGATGGAGGATTCGGCTAGAACACAAGGTATTTCGGCTTGGAAAAAATAAAAGAAGAAGAAGATTTGGTGAAGAGAATTCAGCAGAGGCTTTCAAAGAACAGAAAATAATGCAGAATGGCCTCTCTTTTCCTTTTATAGCCGAAATTACTAAGCGAGAGTCCCTTACTTGGCCGTCACTCTTCTATTTTAATAGCTTTATCCCTTTAATTATCACTTTATTCAAATTAAAAGAATTTAATCCAACAATTATCTCTTGAAAATAATCTAAATTAAATCCTTTATTTATCCACTATTTATCTCTTAAAAATAAAAGAATAAAGGCTCCTAAATTATAGCCTTGTGCCGTCCACCTCACTTCTTCTGGAAGCAAAATAAAATTTCTTTTATTTGCTTTCCCTGTGACTCGAACTCAAGCCCAATCCCCTTGCATGTGGCGCCATTTCCAGAGGCCCCTAGTGGCATCTCCGTGCCACTTTTCCAAGCCTGTTTATGTGTCAAATTTCACATACTTTTTCTCTTAAGGCCACCTTGCCTTAATTTCCTCTTTTAAACTTTAAAACTCGACATTTCTAAGTCATTTCTAAGTTTCCAAAAATTTTCGTTCGGCTCTGTCAACTTGACATTTTCTTACATTTCCAAGTTTCCAAAAATGTTCACTTTCCTCTTTTGAATCATTTCCTTACATTTCCAAGTTTCCAGAAATGTTCACTTTCCATTTTTAAACTTAACATTTCCACATATTTTCAGGTTTCCAAAAATGTTCATTTCCAAATCATTTCCATTCATTTCCGGGTTTCCAAAAATATTTAAAATTTATTCTTAGTACATAAAACATGTCACTTCGTACAATTAAACTGAAAATGCATAGGCCCTTTCCAGGATGTTACAGTGTTGATTTCGTGATATGGCCTATTTACTCCGTTTTAGGCCCGTTTCTCGTTCTTTTCATCCTCCGGTGCTCTCCTGAATATAAAACATGAAAACAAAGGATTAAGAGCACCAAATTCCATAATTCCAGGCTTAAATCATCCAAAAATATGCTAAATGTGGGTTTAAAATATGTTTATATTACGGTTTATCAAATACCCCCACACTTAAGCGTTTGCTTGTCCTCAAGCAAAATTCTCAATTCACAATTAAAATGAAATTCCTTGATTTATAATATTCATCAATAATGTTCCATCATAATTCAAAGATAATTCATACATTGATAATTTAAGTAGAAAGATCCTAAAGATTCAAACAATCAAAGTCATAGTTTTTGTAGCATGAAAATATAGGTGTTTTCCCCTTACCTAAATAATCACCTTTAATTCAAAATTGACAAGAGTTGATATCCTCACTAAAGATTCATTCAAATCACTCAAAGTGTTTAAGGTTCAAAATTAAGCACTCAAAAGTCGAACATGAAAAGGTAATCCCATAAGCTTGCCTGAAAATCAAATCTCCACCACTGTAAAATGAGATGATACATGAATCAAAAGGTCTTTAAAAAGGGTTGTAATGGGGCTCGGGTTAAAAGTGTGGATAAAGGCTGAATTAGAGGGTTAGAATCGAGATTGAATTGACAATTTACCTAACTAGAGAAATGAATTACTCCTGAATAGCTATATCAATGAAAAACTTGTAATACTAATAATACAAGCTTTTTCTTCAAGATGTGGAATTTAAACATGTAAGCTCACTTAATTATAGAACTAATAATGAATATACTTCAATTTTTTTTTAAGAACAAATCAAGTCAATAATGAGAAAGAACTTTAACAACTGAAATATAGATCATAGTTAGGAAACTGTTCAAAATCAAATCTCGATATAAGGGTGGTCAAGAGGAATGGTGATAACAAATACAGACCAGGTTTTGGGTTAATATTAGTAGGTGAGTCAAAAAAGGGTTGTTACGATCAAAGGGGTTCACTAGGGGTTAATTGTGAAGGTAAGCTTTTTAGTGGAGTGAGTGAGTTAAATCCTAAGTGCCTTTATCATTGCTGTATATCAAATCAATAATGTGGTCTTGACATGTATAATTGCAACAAGTTCTAGAATAACAGCTCAATGTTGACACACTCATAATCACAAGGTGAGCACGAAAGAATGTATGCTCTAAAAGGCTCAAGATCTCACAAAAATGATGGGTTTTTTATATCAACTCTGTAAAGTTCAAATTTCAAGGTAATAATTAGATTCAGGTAGACAACCTAACAAAATTTTAATTTTTTGAAAATGGACTTATCGTGCTTGATTCTTTAGTCTCCTAAAGTTTAAATCATCCCTGCACAATTATCAATAACTTAATCCAAAACATATCAATACACATCATGAATCACAGGAAATTTCATTCTAATTAGTAATATGAGAAAATTACTTAAAGAAAAGATATCATTCAGGGATTTGAGAAAAATGCAGAAAGTTAGGCACTTTCTCAAAATAAATATTCACCCCCCACACTTAAGATGTACATTGCCCTCAATGTACAAATATATATATGAGATTTAAGAGATAGGGAGAGGTGAAACTTCCTAAATTTGGATGGCTTCCTTGAGTTGGGAGTGCCGTGGTGTGGTGCCGGCCGACAATCTCTGCGCTAGATGAAGAAATTGGGAAGCTCGTGAAGAATTAGCCAGGAAATAATAATAATTCAAAATATATTAAATATATATTTAAAGACAAGAAAGATAAAGAGAAAGAAAATAAAAAGTAAAGTAAAATTAAAAGAAAAGACTAATGGACCGAAGAGTCTTTATTGTTAGATGGTTCGCGAGGTGGGTGTGATTTCTAAGGCTACGGTGAGGTGGCTATGGTCGTGGTCGTGGTGATTCCCTAGCAGCCTTTAGAACCTAAATCAAAGAAAACAAAATAGAATAGATTAAACTAAGTAAAAGAAAAATACGAAAAAGGAAAATAAAGGAGAAGTGAAAATGAAAAGAGAAATTAAATAGACTCAAAAGTCCTTTTCCTGTTGAGTTAATGAAGCGGCCGGCATGAACTTATGTAGATCGGTCTCACAAAGGGAGACTGTGCTAGGATCCTTCCGTTTCTTCGACATGGATGATTGTTAGAACAAGAGTTAGGAGAGTGGTGGAAGGAATGAAAATGGAGAGAGAATGTAAAGGAGAAAGAAGGGTGGGGAGTAGGTAAGAAGGGGAGAGGGGTGGTTTAAATAGAAATTTCAGGTCTGGTATGTTCCCACACCCGTGTACCGTGGGTGTGTCGAGTCATATGGCCGTGTCGCACGGTCGTGTTATGCTTCGTTCGTTTCTCCCACGCCCATGTGCAGGTCGCCATGCCCATGTTGCTAAAACAGTGTCAGCCACAGCAGTATCGCACGGCCGTGGTGTTTAGTTGGGGCCCGTGGCTTGAAGATATTTTTCGTCCTGTGTCGTACTATCTCTGACATGTCAGTACGTACATCCGTAGCCTCCACACGACCACGGCCACGGCCGTGTAGTGCGAAAATTTGTATTTTGGTTAGTTTATAGTTAGGTGCTAAAAAGGAAAAGTAAAAATACAAATGTGAGAATTAATGGGGTTAGTGCTCGGTTTGCCTCCCGAGAAGCGCTCGTTTATAGTCTTAAGCTAGACTTACCTCTCATTCGCACATTTATGGTGGTTTGAGGAGTTGAAAGTCCTTCCTCATGCTATCAGTTGAAAGTCCTTCCTCATGCTATCAGTCCTATTATCAGTATATAGTTCAGATCGAGTAGTGTTTACTTTAAATGTGCCAAATATAGGATTACTTACCTCGACTGTTCCATATGGGAAAACATTGAGTACCCTAAAAGTGATTTCTTCATTTGTATTAGGGTTAGGAGGAGGTATTTGAGGGTCTGTCTTATCTAACAATACCTGATCTCCGATCTTAAATTCGTTTGTCCCACGGAATGGTGTTGGTTCTGCTTTGTGTATTCCTAATTTCTCCTTGAAGTGTGTCTTCCACTCGTCTAGTTCATCAATCTGAAGCCTTCATTCCTCATGAGTTATTTCGTTGCTGTTAAGAGGTCTAGGATCTGGCTCAATTGTGTAGTTCTGTGGTGCTTTCTGAAAAGAAGGTTTAACCGAATGGTTATTAATAGAATTTATGTTCTCACCTTGACTACTCGATGTACTAGCTGAGTCAAGTGCCTGGAGACTAATTGGTTCGTCACCTACACAAAGTATGAGTTCACCTGTAGTGACATCAATTTTAGTCCTAGCAGTTGCTAAAAAGGGCCTTCCTAAAATTAAGGGGATACTATTGTCCTCATCCATGTCTAAAACGACAAAGTCTACCGGGAATACGAATTTAGCAATTTTCACGAGAACATCTTCAATTATACCCCTAGGAATTCTAACAGTTTTATCAGCTAATTGAATGCTCATCCTAGTTTGTTTGGGTTTCCCTAGACCTAGTTGTTTAAACAATTTATAAGGCATAACATTGATGCTTGCCCCTAAATCAGCTAAAGTGATCGTAGCTATTGAGTCTTAAAATTTATAAAGAGAGAATGATCGAACCTGGAAACTAACTCTGACAATGACTTAAGGCAAGTGCACCTATTGAACAGTAGTATAGCTTAGGCAAGACCGGATTGTCGAACCCAAAGGAACTAAAAGTACTAATACTAACTTTCTTTTTATTATCTAGCCTGAAATAAATGAAGTTGTTATTTAATCTAATTTTTTAATTAACTACTAAGCTAAAGACGCAAAGACAAAAAGAATGAGTTGGGGAAATACTGTTGGAAAAACTCAGTTGATTAAGACGATACCCTTAGGAAGAATCCACCTAGACTTTACTTGTTATCTAACACTGAACCAGACGATGTATTCACTTGACTTGATCCATAAAATTCCCTAATATATATTAAACCTTCTCTCGAAGCGAATAACGTCTAACCCTAGGTTGATTAATCGAAATCTCTTTCTAATTAAAACCCCTAGAGTCATATTAACTCGATCTATGGACTCCCATATTAGGTTTCACCCTAATCCGGCAAAATCTCGTCACCCTATCTCTAGGCGTGCGACCAACTTCGCTTAATTATGCTAGATCTACTCTTAAGCAGGGACTTTTGCTCCACCACCTAAGCACATCATACTTGAATCAATATCCCGGAAATATCAACACAAGAATTACGAACACATAATTAAGAACAAATCAAGTATTTATTATATAATTTAGAAAATAATAACAAGATCCGTCTTAGGTTTCATCCCCTTCAGGTATCTGAAGGGTTTAGTTCATAACTATAAAAGAAAACAACTCAGAAGAAAAAATAAAACAAAACATAAGAAATCCCTAAAACCCCCTGAAGGAATTGAAGGAGAGATCCACCGTCTTGAGTAGAATTCCGGCTTCTTGAGATGGATCAACTGGCTATCTTCGAGTGATTTCGATAAATCTGACCTTTTCGGCTCAGCTCCTTGGCCTAGATAACCGCCCTATTTCAGGTTACACTTAGGGGGTTTATATAGGCTTTTGAAATAGGTTTCTTTTCCCCTAAGTATCCTTTTTCGAATAAAATTACTCTTCTCCATGATAGGGACACGGCCATGGCACACGCCCGTGTGAATCGTCTTTAGGCTGTGTTCGGACTTTTTTAATGAGGCATGGCCATGTGAATCGGGATCAGGTCGTGTTCTAGTTTCTCAAGAAGGCACGACCGTGTAAGGTTAAGTCCAGGCCGTGTCAATTTCCACTTTGGCCCAATTTGGTCCGTTTTAGGCCCGTTTCTCATTCTTTCTGTCCTCCGGTGCTTTCCTGGGTATAAGACATGAAAAGAAAGGATTAAGAGCACCTTTTTACATAAATCAAGGGATAAATCATCCAGAAGTATGCTAAATGTGGGATTAAAATATGTTACTTTTACGGTTTATCACATACCCCCACACTTAAGCTTTTTCTCAACTTACAATTAAAATGAACTTTCCATGATTCAATATTCCTATCGACAATGTCTCATCATAATTCATAGATAATTTATACATGGATAAATTTAACTCAAAGAGTCCTAAAGATTCAAACAATATAAGTCATACATTTGAATCACGAAAACTTAGGTGTTTCCCCTTATCTAAATAATTACCTTTAATTCAAAACCGACAAGGATTGACATCCTCACAAATGATTCACTCAAATCACTCGAAGTGTTTAAGGTTCAGGAAAAGAGCACTCATAAGTCGAACCTGAAAAGTCAATCCTATAGGCTTGCTTGAAAATTAAATCTCCACCACTGTAAATTGAGATGATAAACAGATCAAAAGGTCTTTAACAGGGTTGTAACGGGGCTAGGGTTAAAGGTGTGGATAAAGGCTGCATTAGAAGGTTAGAATCGAGATTGACCTGACAAATTACCTAATAGAATCGAGATTGACCTGACAAATTACCTAACTAGAAAAATGAACTAATCTTAAATAATTTACATCTATTGAAAACTAATAATACGAGCTTTTTCTTCAAGATTTGAAATTTAACATGTAAGCTCACTTAATTATAGAACTAATACTAAATATACTTTGATTTTTTTTAAGAACAAATCAAATAATAAAGGATAAATTCAACTATTGAAAAAATATAATTATGTAACTAATCTAATCAAATCTAGATATAAGGGTAGTCAAAAAGGAATGGTGATAACAAATACAAGGGGTTTTGGGTTAATATTAGTGGGTGAGTTAATAAAAAGGGTTGTTAGGATTAAACGGGGTTCACTAGGGGTTAATTATGAAGGTAGGCTTTTTGTGGAGTAAGTGAGTTAAATCCTAGGTGCCTTTATCATCTCGATATATCAAATCATAGGTGTGGTCTCCACATGTATAATCAAGGCAAGTTCTAGAATAACAATTCAATGTTGACACACTCATAATCAATAAAGTGAGCAAGAAAAGGAATATATGCTCTATAAGGCTCAAAATCTCACAAAAATTATGGGTGTTTTGATATCAACCTTGTAAATTTTAAATTTCAAGATAACATTCAGATTCAGGTAGACAACCTAAAAATTTTAATTCTAAAAAATTAGACTTATCATGCTTGATTCTCTAGTATTCTTCAAATTTAATTATCAATACACAATTAACTATGGCTTACTCTAAAACATATCAATAATAATCATAAATCATCAGAAATTTCATCCTAATTAGTAATATGAGGAAATTACTTCAAGACAAGGCATAATTCAGGTATTTGAAAATAATGCAGAAAGTTAGGCATTTTCTCGAAATAACTATTCACCCTCCACACTTAAGATGTACATTGCCCTCAATGTACAAAGATAAATGATAACATTTAAGAGATAATCAAAAGAGAAGGGGAGAAGTGAAACTTTCTGAATTATGGATGATTTCTCGGAAGGGTGGTTGCTGCTACCGAGCTCTGCGCTAGATGAAGAAATTAGGGATCTCGTAGAGAATTAGCCAGGGGTTATTAAGCCACATTTAAAATAAACTGAATATAATTTAAGACAAAGAAGAGAAAGAAAAAGAAAATAGAAATGGAAATAAAATAAAAATGAAAGATAAATGGGCCAAAGAGTCCTTATTGTTGGATGGTTCTACAGGAGCTCCTATCGAGTATGGCTGATAGGCAGATAGAAGGATTTTACTACAAAAAGAACTCGCTAATTAAATAATGGAATATGGATTCTAGCCTGGCTTAGACTAATTACCCAGAACTTTTCCTCTTGTTTTCATCAGGGGAACTAGGTTTGCTTTATTACAAGCTAAGCAAACTCTCTATGGTGGTTTTATTCCTTTTCTTAGTTCAATGAGGGACACTTGATAGTAGCTGTCGAGTCTTAAAATTTATAAAGAGAGAATGATCGAACCTGGAAAGTAACTCTGACAATTACTTAAGGCAAGTGCACCTATCGAATAGTAGTATAGCTTAGGCAAGACCGGATTGTCGAACCCAAATGAATTAAAAGTACTAATACTAACTTTCTTTTTATTATCTAGCCTAAAATAAATGAAGTTGTTATTTAATCTAATTTTAATTAACTACTAAGCTAAAGATGCAAAGACAAAAAGAATGAATTGGGGAAATACTGTTGGAAAAACTCAGTTGATTAAGACGATACCTTTAGGAAGAATCCACCTAGACTTTACTTGTTATCTAACACCGAACTGCATTTATGTATTCACTTGACTTGATCCGTAAGATTCCCTAATTTATATTAAACCCTCTCTCGAAGCGAATAACGTCTAACCCTAGGTTGATTAATTGAAATCTCTTTCTAATTAAAACCCCTAGAATCGCATTAATTCGATCAATGGACTCCCATATTAGGTTTCACCCTAATCCGGCAAAATCTCGTCACCTTATCTCTAGGCGTGCGATCAACTCCGCTTAATTATGCTAGATCTACTCTTAAGCAGGGACTTTTTCTCCACCACCTAAGCACATCATACTTGAATCAATATCCCGGAAATATCAACACAAGAATTATGAACACATAATTAAGAACAAATCAAGTATTTATCATATATTTTAGAAAACAATAACAAGATCCATCTTAGGTTTCATCCCCTTCAGGTATCTGAAGGGTTTAGTTCATAACTATAAAAGAAAACATCTCAGAAGAAAAAATAAAACAAAACATAAGAAATCCCCTAAAACCCCCTGAAGGAATTGAAGGAGAGATCCGCCGTCTTGAGTATAATTTCGGCTTCTTGAGATGAATCAACTGGCTATCTTCGAGTGATTTCCACAAATCTGACCTTTTCGGCTCGACTCCTCGGCCTAGCTAACCGCCCTTTTTTAGGTTACACTTAGGGGGTTTATATAGGCTTTTGAAATAGGTTTCTTTGCCCCTAAGTATCCTTTTCCGAATAGATTTGTTTTTCTTCACGATAGGGACACGGCCATGGCACATGCCCGTGTGAATTGTCTTTAGGCTGTGTTCGGACTTCTTTAATGAGGCACGGGCGTGTGAATCGGGATCAGGCCATGTTCTAGTTTCTCAAGAAGGCACGACCATGTGGGCTTAAGTCCAGGCCGTGTCAATTTCCACTTTGGCCCAATTTGGTCCGTTTTAGGCCCGTTTCTCATTCTTTCTCTCCTCCGGTGCTTTCCTGAGTATAAGACATGAAAAGAAAGGATTAGGAGCACCTTTTTACATAAATCAAGGAATAAATCATCCAGAAGTATGCTAAATGTGGGATTAAAATATGTTACTTTTACGGTTTATCATAAAGCATTATCAACAGATAAACTACCAATTAAGCATGGAATTGTAAAACTCCCTGGATCTTTTAATTTTCATGGTAGTTTATTTTGTAACATTGCTGAGCGCACTGCGTTTAGCTCCACATGCGATTCTTCATCTAACTTATGTTTGTTTGTTAAAAGATCTTTTAAAAATTTCCTTGAATCTGGCATCTGCAAAAGAGCTTCAAGAAACCGTAAGTTAATATGTAATTTCTTTAAAAGTTTCAGAAATTTACCGAATTGTTCGTTTGTGTTGTCCTTCTTCATCGCATCAGGATAAGCTATACAAGGTTGGTATTCTTTAATTACCGGTTTTGGCTTATCATGACTTACCTCGTTCTTACCTTCCTCTAACATATTTTCTTGGCTTAACTTAGGCTCATCTAACCCTACACTATCCTGAGCTGTTATGGCTTGAAGTTGCTCCTTTGGGTTAGTCTCAGTGTTGTTTAGCAAGCTGCCTTGTGCTCGTTCAGAGATCAGCTTAGCACATCACAGTGATTATCGATCCCTTGAATCGATGCTTGTTGATTTTTAAGTGTTGTCTCAGTGTTTTGAAAACGTGTTTCTGATACCGCTATTAATTTTGTCAGAATCTCTTCAAGGTTCGGCTTCTTTTCCTGTGGGTAGGGCTGTTGTTAGAAGTTTTGATAGGGTTGTTGTCTCTGATTTCCTTGACAACCTCATGAAAAATTGGGGTGGTTCCTCCAACCTGGATTATAAGTATTACTATAAGGGTTATTTGGAGATTTGAAATTGTTACCCATATAGTGAACTTACTCGTTCTCAGCGCTCAGGTTGTAAGGTGGATATTCTGTATTACTCATCCCTCCTCTATTTGTATCACACTGCATGACTGGATGTACCTGCAAAGAATCACATACGCCATCAATCTTTTTATTTCACAGTTCTACCTGGTTTGATTGCATGGTTACTGCGTCGAGGTTGAAAACACTGGCTGCTTTTGTTGGCTTTGTCCTTGTAACTTGCCACTGATAGTTATTCAGTGACATCTCTTCAATGAATTCGTAGGTAGCCTCAGGTGTTTTTTTATTCAAGGTTTCACCGGTGGCTGAATCAATTAATTGTCTCGTTGAAGGGTTCACCCCGTTGTAAAAAGTTTGGACCTGTAGCCACAAGGGTAATCCATGGTGTGGGCACCTTCTCAATATATCTTTGTATCTCTCCCATGCATCGTAGAGTGTCTCTAAATCCATCTGCACAAAAGAAAAGATATCATTTCTCAACTTGGCCGTTTTAGCCGGCGGAAAATATTTTAATAGAATTTTATCATCATTCGTTCCCATGTAGTGATTGATCCTCGTGGAAGAAAATGCAACAACTGTTTAGCTTTATTCCTCGACAAAAAGGGAAATAACCGAAGACAGATGGCATCATCAGAATTGCAATTTATTTTGAAAGTATCGCAAGATTCTAAGAAATTTGCCAAGTGATTGTTTGGATCTTCGTCCTGCAAACCATCAAACTGAACAAATTGCTGTATCATTTGGATTGTGTTAGGTTTCAGTTCAAAATTATTTGCAGCAACAGCAGGTCTAACAATACTTGACTCAGTTCCTATTAAATTAGGTCTAGCATAATCATACATAGTTCGAGGAGCATGATGTTCGGTAGCCTCTGGAGGTAGAGGATTATTCTCGGCCATCTCTTCAGTGGCATTGGTTTCGATTTTTTGCTCTTCTTCTATGTAATTTAAGCTTCTCCTTATTTCTCTATGATTTCTGCTAACAATACCTTCAATATCACTATCATAAATTAGGGGTCCTGTCGGGTTCTTTCTAGTCATAAACTAGAGGTACCTGCTAAGAGCAAATAAAAGAAGAAAAATTAGTAAAGTTAAAAGCAAAATAAAAATAAAAAATAAATTGCAAAAATAATAAATGGCTAAAGTAATAAAAATTGAGCGTTCTAAATATTTTATTTCCTCGGCAACGGCGCCAAAAACTTGATCGTGTGTCAGAGTCTTAAAAATTTATAAAAAGGATAATCGAGCCTAGAAACTAACTGTGACAATGATTGAGGCAAGCACACCTATTAAACAGTAGTATAGTTTAGCGGCAAGACCAGATTGTCGAACCCAAAGGAACCAAAAGTACTAATACTAACTTTCTTTTTATTATTTAGCCTAAGAATTAAGGGAATTGTTATCTAATCTAAAATTAACTAACAACTAAGCTAAAGATGCAAAGACAAAGAGAATGAATTGGGGAAAATACTTGTGGGAAAAACCAATTGATTAAGACAATACCCAAGGAAGAATCCACCTAGACTTCACTTGTTATTTAACGCTGAACCAAACGATTTATTCACTTGACTTAATCCGTAGGATTCCCTAATTTATATTAATACCTCTTTCGATGCTACTAACGTCTAACCCTGGGTTGATTAATTGAAATCTCTTTCTAATTAAAACCCTTAGAATTGCACTAACTCAATTTATGGACTCCCATATTAGGTTTGACCCTAATCCGGTAGATTTTCATCATCCTATTTCTAGGGTTGCGATCAACTCCGCTTAATTATGCTAGATCTGCTCTTAAATAGGGACTTTTGCATCACTGCCTAAGCACATCAATACTTGAATCAACATCCTGAAATATCAAAGCAAGGATTAAGAACACATAATTAAGAACAAATCAAGTATTTATCATATAGTTCAGAAAACAATAACAAGATCCGTCTAGGTTTCATCTCCCTCAGGTATTTGAGGGTTTAGTTCATAATTATAAAAGAATACATCTCAGAAGTAAATATAAAACAAAACATAAGAAAAACCCTAAAAACCCCTGAAGGAAATCAAAGGGAAGATCTTCCGTCTTGAGTATGATTCTAGCTTCTTGAGATGAATCAACTAGCTTTCTTCGAGTAAATCCCACAATTCTGGCCTCTCTGGCTTGGCTCTTCGGCCTAACTGGACACCTAACTGGACTCCCCTTGAAGGTTGGCCTCTAGGGTGTTTATATAGGCTTTTGGAATGGCTTTCTTTGCCTCTAAGTACCCTAATCCGAATGAAACTCTTCTTTTTCATGACAAGGACACGCCCATGGCACACGCCCATGTGAATCGTGGTCAGGCCATGTTCGGGTTTGTTAAGGTGGCACGGACATGTGGCTTTGGCCCAGGCCGTGTTGATTTCGTGATATGGCCTATTTACTCCGTTTTAGGCTCGTTTCTCGTTCTCTTCATCCTCCGGTGCTCTCCTGAATATAAAACATGAAAAAAAAGGATTAAGAGCACCAAATTCCATAATTCAAGGCTTAAATCATCCAAAAATATGCTAAATGTGGGATTAAAATATGTTTATATTACGGTTTATCAGTCACCATTGTGTCTTCTTAATGATTAATATGATCACCATCAACAAATGACTATGATAAATTGATTATTCAAGAACAAGCGACCCATGGTCACGTTTCATGTTTATCAATCCACACAATGCCAATGAAAGGATATCGTTAACTCTTTAATTGAACTATGAATTACACTGCTATTAGTAAAGCCATTTCATACACAAGTCATATATCCAACATACTAGCTATGGGCTCGATCATCTTTAGAGTATAAGCCTCCACTTATATTAAAGCACATGAGTTACATATGCATGGTCAGTGACTAACTTATGATTTAGGTAAATCACATCATGAACGTCACAAGTGAACTAATTCACAAACGGATTCAAAATTAATTCATCTTGAGTCCAGTCCAGTGTATCATTCTTTCAATGAATACATCTATGTCTCTACTCGTGGAGTCAATTGCTTCGATAGTCAAGACTAGTCATCCCTTCAATTGGAATTGTAGACGACATAATAATCCTTCTAAGTATTTGAATCAAATGCTCACTTTGATTCTTTTATGGGATTATAGACTCATTTAGATTCTCTACTGAAGTAAGTTGTCTTTCTCGCAATGTAAACGTTCTTACAATGCCACTTATCATCAGTTTGAACTTAGACAATCAATGAGCTAATATTTGCTTGTCACAATTTCGCTATGCATGCAGAATATGAAAGATAGAAATACAAAAGACATAATAGTGAAATGTAAAATTAACTTTATTTATTTATTCATCGTTCAAATAAATAGAAAACAATTACATATCACTATAGGAAATTAAGGTTTTAGCGGCATTTTTAGTGGCGTTTGGATAAAAAACGTCGCAAATATTATACATTAGTGGCGCTAACGAAAAAATGCCGCAATAGGTAAAGCAATAGCAGCATTTATGAGAAAAATGCCGCAAAAGGTAAGCAATATAAAAAACACCGCTTAAGGTAAGCAATATAAAAGATCATTTTATTTTAAACAAAAAGTCGTCATTTTGCTCTGCTAAAAATCCTTTATTTCCCCGCTAAACCATAACCCCAAAATCTCTTATTTTATCCATAAACCCCGAAATCCCTTATTTTCCCCCTAAAAATTAGAATCCTCAAATCCCTTAATTTTTTCCCCAAATCAAAATCCCGAAATCCCTTTAATTTTCCCCAACCGTCTGCTGCATCATCGTCGATTGTCCCCTCTGCTACATTGCCGTTGACACTCCTCTGCCTCATCACCGTCACACTCTTCTGCCGCATCTCCATGTAAGGTCTTTTCGTTTGTTTGTGATTATTGTTATTAAGCTACAAGATTTAATGGATGCTTAGCCCTAAAATTGCATGTTCTCTGATGACAATAATTTACTTTTAAATCGAGTAAATGTTATCTATTAGGGGAACAAGAAAAAGTAGATGTTATCTGTTATCTAGAGTATTTGAGCAAAAAGCACTCATTTATCTTCTTTGATTTGGTAAGCTATAAATATGGCTTTTATAGGATACAAGTCTCTGGCTTTGTAGGTGATTACTAATTGTTTTTTTTTTATACATCAATAATAAAATCAATTAGAAGGATTACAATTTTGAAACTGTTTCTTGTCATTGTCTTATTTCTTCAAAAATGATTTGGAAGAGGATTAAAAAAAATACAAAAGATTTGTTTGATCCACTGTTAAGGGAGTTTATTTTTTTCATGGGATCTACACAATGATATGCTTCTTAGGGTATATTTTAAAAAAATAAAACTAAAGAACAAACTAATTAAAAAAAACATGTGACATTCTTATGATTTAAAATGTTTATGTTTATAAAATATTTGGCCCTGAAGTTCACTTGGGTATTTGTAATTTTTTTTCATTCATTTTGGTACTTGCATTTAACTTGGAAAATATAAAAATTTTGCATTTAACTTGGAAAATATAAAAATTTGGAGATTTGGAAATTAAAAAATTTATATAAATTTGGTGAAGTTAGTTAAGTGTAACATCCCGAAATTGGGCCTAGTAGGATTGGGCCCAATGGGCCTTGAGCGTAGTAGCGTTTAAATTTTTGGAGAATAAGAGAACGGCTTGTTAGACCTATTAGATAAGTGATTTTGGAAGGTTAGAGGGCTTCTATGAAGTCCCGGGATCAAATTTTGGCTTTAGGGAAATTTTGGTTTTAGGTGGAAAACCCTGGGAGTTAGTAGGTAGGCTTTAAGAACAAAATATGGAGGAAAATGACACAAGTGGAGTGTGTGGTGTAATGGCAAAGTGACGCCACATAAGAGGCAAGGGGATGATGCCACAGCGAAGGAAGGAGGTCCAAGGTTCAAGTTTTGGCTCTTGCGTTTTGGTTTTCTTTTTACATGGACCTTAGTATTTGGCTATAGATTTATATTTGGTTGCGCATGGTTTAAGACACAAGAGGAGCTTGTGGCCAAGTGGTTAGCGGCGTGGATTATGTTGCAAGGGAGCCTGGGTTCGAATCTCATGAAAAGTAAGGGAGTATTTATTTTGCGAATTGGACGGCAAGAGTTTGAGTTGGATTTAACTCTACTGATAAAGGGATCCCACATTGGAAAGATACAAAGAAGGAAGGTGAAAAGCTAGCTATATATATAGCATTCTAGGAGGAGGATGAATACACCTTGGAGGGCGTTTGGGCACAGGAGTGGTCGGAGCGCGGATTAGCACCAGATTCCTATCAGGTGTGTAACTCTCTCTACTCTAGTTGTAAAGCGGCAATTGCCGAAGTGCCGGTCACGGCAATAGTAGCCACATGAGCATCCGAGGGCACGTGTGGGGCTTCGACGCGGTAGTTGAGGCCATCGTGAGTATTCTCGCGTGGAGGTGAGCCAGCTTGGGCCAAGATGGGCCAGGGCGGGCGTAATTGAATAAAATTGTATGATGGTGTAGTATATAGTGAACTAGACTAGTTGAATCTCATATACATGGCTAGATTTGTGTTAGGTGGGCCACACGAGCGTGTGGGCCCGAATGGGCCGAAATCGAGTTTTAGGCCCAATAGTCCAATACGACTGGAAATGGTAGCTGAGTCGCTCGGGGCGACATTAGGCCTTCGAAAAGGCCATTGCAAGTGTGAAATTACTGAAATACCCTCGATAGGTAAATTACGAAAATACCCTTGCTAGGTAAAATTACGGTTATACCCTTAGAGGTTGATTAGCTTGATTATGTTGTATTATGTCTATCCGATTATGATGGTAATTCATGTTATACTTATATTTGATATATGTTTTGCATACATGTCATACTGCATACACGAATTATTATGTCATGACATGTTGCATGGGTTGGGGTATGATGAGAAGAGGGAGGAAACATGATCTCTTTTAGACTGTCACCAGTGGTTAGGTACCACAAGTGCGTTGGCCCCACATATGATATTTTGTGACTAAGTCTCAGTGGTTTGGAACCACCAGTGGTTTGGTACTACATATATTATTTCTGTGACTCGTCCCAGTGGTTTAGTACCACAGTGGGTTGGCCCCACATATATTCATTAAGGGATTGTCACCAGTGGTTAGGTACCACAAGTGGGTTGGCCCCACGTATTATATTTTGTGACATTTGTCACCAGTGGTTTCGTATTACATATATTATTTCTGTGACTCGTCCCAGTGGTTTGGTACCACAGTGGGTTGGCCCTACATATATTCATTAAGGGATTGTCACCAGTGGTTAGGTACCACAAGTGGGTTGGCCCCATAAATGATTATTTGTGACTTTTGTCACCAGTGGTTAGGTACCACCAGTGGCTAGGTGCCACAGATATTGGGTAGATTCCGGAGATATGGAGGATGGATACTAGGTTGATTAGGTTGCATTACATACATGCTTAATATATGATTGGTGTGAGAGCTCAAAGCTCAACTGGACGGGGATTTACACACTGAGTCTCGGTGACTTACCCCCTCCGTTAAATTTTGCAGGTAATCCTTAGACCGTGGATATGGAACTGAGGTGGACTCGAGGTGGCCATGCATAATGTTTTGAGTAAATTCATTTTAATAATTATTTTGGACTATTACTATTTTAATTTGGGATTTTATTTTGTAATAAGGCCACTATTACTTTAAATTTGGTATTTTATTTGGTTTAGCTTTTAAGTTGATTACTGCCTATTATTATTAAATGTTCAATACGGGAATTTCCTAAACCCTTAATAAACAATTCCAAAATGTTAGATAAAGGATTACCAGCGAATAAATATTTAAACTCGAAATTTTTAATAAACGCGCAGTTTTTAAACAACCCTTTTCATGTGACATGCCAGATCCGGTCATAACTTCTAGGCCGGATTTGGGGTGTTACATTAAGAGTTGATTTTGATACCATTGATTAGATTACTGCTTTTCTCAAATCAATGATTCAGTATGGACCAAATTTGCAAATTCTTACATAAAATACAGGTAATATAAGTTTGGAGACAAAGATTAGAAAGTAAGTTAAATGCAAGTTTTAAAATTGAAAGAGGAAAAGCTTATTTATATCATGTATCATCTTGTTTTGTTTATATTTGCATATAATCAACATTCTTTCATATGTTATATAAACTAAAATCATATCCCTGTGTATCAGTAGTCAGAAAATCACATCAAACGGCCAATGGAATCTCGATCGGGTTGCTGGAAGGATCGCGGGCAACCTTGAGAAATTAAGTAAATGCTTTCCTATGGCTAAAAATTGGTTTTTGTTTGAAAGAGGAAGGTTTCAGGAGGTAGTGTTAAATCAGTGATCTCTTTGGTTTGTATGTCATGTTTTCATTCTCTTCTCTCTATTTTATTTTATTTTTTCCCTTAACTTCCATTGCGCTGCTCGTTTCTTGACTTATGACTTAAAATAGGTGTATTCAAAATTGACTAATTTCAAGCTTGCTTTGACTTTATAGGATTTTTTTTTTGTTAAAAAAATTGAATTCAGGGATAGGTTGGGTTGATTTTGTCATTGAAAATTTTAAGGTTGGATTTGGGGAAGTTTAGGTAAAATTTTACTCTCCTTTGTTAATATGTTTACTAAAATATTTCTGTTAAATTTATAATCATATTTTTAAACAATAATTTTAATTTGATAAGCTTTTATAGCATATATTTAATTTTATAAATATTTTGCCAGAACTCCTATACTTAATTTGATCAATTTTAGTTTATGTATTCTTTCAATTGGTCAAATTTAGCTCTAGTAATTTTCAAAATTGTGGAATAGTTGTTAATTCTTCAATTACAAGTTATGCTAGTACTAGGGACAGTAATCCTGTTGAGGGAAATGTGGAGTATTACAGACTTCTTACTGACATTATTGAGTTGAATTACTATGACAAACGGAAGGTTGTCTTATTTCGATGTGATTTAGCTGATGTGATTTGTCTTATTTCGATATAACGATAGTGTCTTCCCTGCACCTTATTTTAGCGAAATGGGGCAGTGAGTTACACGGCCTGTTCACACGAGTGTGTACCTCTGTCACACGACTGTGTGCTACCTTCACATGGATGTTTGGACCCCCACACGGCCTGGATTGCTCCACACGGCCGGAGCACACGGGCGTGTGGCCCTATCTCGCCAAATAAGGATTTTAGGTCAAATTTAACTGTAATCGCAACTCTCTGTGTTCCAACCTTGACCGAGCTTTACTGAGCGTAATTATAACTCTGATCTGGGCTTGATATATGTGTTATTTGTGATTGGTTGTGAGATAAGCTTGATACTGAACTCGAGTTATGAGTGTGCACATGTCTGATTCTGTAACTGACTGATTGGATGTGAGTGTCTGCTTCTGATTAACTGTCTGAAACTGGTATTCTGATTGCGTACATCTGACTACATGCATACATATGCATATACTATTTTTGGGTGGGATTTTGAAGAGAAGGAAGATTGACTAAACTGGCAACTAGTCTGCTGGTTAGTGATAGCCCCTAATACCCAGAGGGTCGAGGGCGGTCCCAATACCCTAAGGGTTGTAATATCCCGGAATTATGGCTTATGCATTTGTGCTTAAATTATGTGAACTAGTATGTCTTATGTGTTATGAATGTGTTATGTGAATTTTTAGAACCTTGGAATGTAGGGAAATGCCTTAGAAATTATTAGATTTTGAATTTAGAAGAGGGAACTAAGCAAGGGTGGCCTTAAGAGAAAATGTAGGGGAGTTATGACAAACAAATGGGCTTGGTTAAGTGGCTTGGAGGCGCCACTTAAGGCCTCTGGAAATGACGCCACAAGCAGGAGTATGTAGGCCAGGGTTCGAGTCACAAGGGAAGCAAATAGAGTTTTTATTTTTGCTACAGAGTGAGCAATAGTGGACGGCACCAAGGCACTAGGGAGATGAGTTTAATTCTCTCTAAAATTCGGCTAAGATAAGAGATAAATGTGGGATTATTTTTATTAAATTTTAAATGAGGAGATAAAGAGAAAAACAAGGGATATGATAGTGTTGGCTGAATAGGGGACTCTAGGCTTAGTAATTTCGGCAAAAGGGGGAAAAGTGAGGCCATTCTACATTCTTTTCTTTTTTCTCTTTTGGAAGCCTCTACCGAATTCTCTCTGCAAACCTTTCTTTTTTTTCTTCTTTCTTTTTAATTCTTTAAAAGCCGAAGCTAGGATTCCCTAGTCTTGCCGATTTTCCCTAAGCCCTATACTTCCTTTTCTTTTCTTATTAAACCAAATCTTTCTAAGTGATCATCAAGAGCTGAAAGTTGCCACTCTTTGAATCGATTTCTCCTGCAAGCTCTCTGCCGATTTCTTAAGGGTAAGATCAATTGTTCTCGATCGTTAATCTTTTTCCTTTTAGCCGAAACTTAAGGACTAACCCGTTAATATTCTTGGTTGCCGAAACTTTGAAGAGATCTTTTGGGATTTGTTGCTAGTGTCGACTACAAGGGGGAAGAGATCTATCGGGACTTTCTGAGATTCAAGGTAAGTGATATGTAGTATTCGACCATAGGCCACTTTCATGAGTTTTGGGTAGAAACCGATGTTAACAAAGGTTATGCAGAAATTTCGACATCTTCATTAGTAGATAGCAACGACGGGATCTAAGATTTGGAGGGTAAGTGAACATGCACATTCGGCCAAGGCCCTATTTAGTAAGTTGGATATGTTTCTTATTTGTTTAAAAGCCAAAACTAACTAAGTCAAGTGATTGAGTATAGGCCGATTTCAAAGGAGAAAATAACACGAAATTTCGGGATTTGATTAGTAATCAAATCGGCAGCAAGGTAAGATTTTTGCCATAATCCTTCGGGATTGGTATTATAGCCGAATAGGCTTTTGTGAAAGTGCTAAGTGTTGGCCGAATGTAGGGATTAAGGATCAAAAGCAGTAGATCAGAATTTTTTGGGATTTTCGGGCTTTCAGCGAATTTGTTAAGTATACCAGGTGTGTACCCCTCCCTATCTCTTAATAGATTTATGGCACCTATTTAATATATATGTGTTTATAATAATGTGAATGTGGCCAAGGTACCATGCAATGGTACAAAGTACTCAGGTACGTGACTTTAACTTTAAGTTAACATAAGATGTGAATATTTGGAATATGTCATGCATGGGAATATGATAAGAATGTGAATAAGGAACATGACATGGTTAATGCATATTTGTATGACATGGGCATATGGGTGATATGTAAAGGGGAAGTGATTTGGTGGTTTATGCCACAATATCTGAATGTGGTGACTTCGGTCACATAATCTGAATGTGGTGTCTCATGACACAAAATTCTATCCGTGGCTATGCCACGAATTTTATAAGGGGCGATGAGCACGCCGATCGCAAATGATCGCTTTCGATGATGTGTAGCGGATGGAGGTTGACTTAGTAGTCCCCACGATGTGCAAGTTGGTACGGGTGATGTGTAGCGGATGGTACCTAGGTTTGGGTTCGGGTTGCATCATTATCTTTATTTCTTGCTATATGTACTTGTATGGACTGATATGCTTAAACTGTTGAGACTTAGTGTTGATGTACACACCGAAGTCTGTTGACTCACCCCGCTGTGGGAATATTTTTCAGTGACGATCGGTGATGGATCGGCCTACGGGAGCTTAGTGGTGGCCATACTCAGTTCGGGACTTTATTTTAATTTGGACTTTTTATATTTTAAGTATTTTTAACTTTGTTCCGGGTTTTGTTGTAATAAGGCTATAGTTATAAACTGTTTATGCATGCATTTTTAATTAATTTCTTCTGATACGAAATTTTTATCAAATTAAAGATGAAGTAAATTTTATTTAAGAATGAACTCTAAACGTTTTGACACCTAAAAGAAAATGATTTCTCATTTAAAGATAAAACCTAAAACAAATTCGGCATATCTTCTAACTTAAAGTTTCTAAACTTAACAATGGAATTTTTATAAAAACTTATATTTCAAAAAAATAAACTAGTTTCCAACTTGAGCCCAACCCAATTCGAGTTTTCTCCCAAAATCACTCAAAGATTTTCAAAAGAAACAAACCAGTTTTGAACCGTTTTACTCGAGGAACATACCAGATCCGGTCAAGGCCGTGGGCCGGGTTTGGGGTGTTTCAAGGGTCATGGACTTTACTGATAACAGTATAGCGGATTACTGCATTGCACTGTACCGCATGTACGTTAGCTATGCTACGTATCATTGACTGAATTGGCAGTTTCACTGCAACCTATCAGTATAGCGGTTTACCACATTGCACAATACAGCTTATACGCTAGCTTTGCTGCGTAATATACGTGACTGGCAGTTTGTCTGCATACTGTTAGCCCTAATACCTAGAGGGTCGTGGGAAGTCCCAATACCCCGAGCGTCGTGGACAATGCTGATGGCCATCGTTGCCGGGCAACTCGAGATGATATCATATGGAGTGTAGGGTTGAATGGGCTTTTCGAGGTCCTATATGGAGTGATTGGTTGGATGAGTTTAATAGCTCTATTGAGGAGTGGTGGGGGACGGAGAGGTGTGTTGGCTGGATGGGTGGGTTTCCTTTAACTCAACTACTTTCATATGCATCTTATTGACTGTTTTGTGAGTGCGACTGTCTGTTTTACGGTTTGTCTGAAAAGCTTTTATGACACTGTGAAATTGTTAAACTCTGATGGTATCTGACTGGCTAAATTAAAACTAGTGATTATTGAGAGTTTTGTTACTGGACTGAGTAGTGTTTGCGATTGTGTAACTGAATGTGATTTCGATATGCTCTAAATATTTCTGTCTGCCGGTACGTCCGTTTCAAACGTACCAACTATTTCTGTACAACTCTGTAAGTATGTTCCATTTCAGAACTACTACTGGTTGTCTGTGTCTGATTCAGTAGTTAATTGGTTTTGATCTCACACTGAGCTCGAGTAGCTCACCCCCTCTTCTATTTCCCTTTTAGGTACATTTCGAAGTTCTGGATGCTGGACTCAATATGCGGAGGTCTCGGACAAGCTTGTGACCAATAATTATGCACTTTTTGTTTAATGATACTATCTTGGTATTTGTTTTATTTTGAACTGTATGGTTTATAAACTGTGGTACAATTACTATTTTTAGCTTTTGATTCGTACATTTATTCCTGCTAAACTTGTGGACGAAATTTTAACGATTGAGCGTTTTGATTGGTTTTGAAAATGGAAATTTTAAATGACTTGTTTTTGTAGAAATTTTCTCATGATCACTTCGGTGATCAATGTAGCATACTGGATTCAGTCTAGACTTCTAAGCCGAGTTTAGAGTGTTACAATATGTACTATTATTGTTGTAATTAGTTACTAATATTTTAACTATTTTATGTGTATTGCAGATAAAATGCCTAGAAGAAGATTGCGAGATCTCAATATTATTCAAAATCCTCCAAATTCGAAAGAAACAAATAGTGAACAACAGACTGTTATTGGATCATCGAATGTTCTGAATACAACTGATGAACCTACAGAAATTCAAAGTAATGTTAACTTTAATTTACACGTATGTTGACTTTTATTATTGATTTTTGTTTCAAATTCTTATATTATAATATACAATTTTTTCAGTTGAAAGTGGTGGGACGTGCAAAACTTAAGGACGTACGCTATTAAAAGATTTATAGGAGTTAAATTCTATTGAGCTTGTCAAAGTAGCTAGAAATAGTCTTGGTCAGCCTATTGGATTAGAAGCTCGACTTTTAGCAGGATACTTTGGCATTATAGCACGTAATGCCAATCTGTTGGCTATCAACTACGAGTCATGGCATCATATGCCTGATAGTAACAAAAATCAAGCTCTCGATAATATTAAGGTAATAACGTGAATGTAATTTATAATACTTTGGTTTAAGTTTCACTTATATTTACTTTCTAAACTTGTGTTATTTGCAGGAGAGATTTGCTTTAGAGGTCTCAGATAATTATGTGAAGAAGGCATTAGGAAAAAAATGGAGAGACCATAAAAGTGATTTAAAGAAGGAATATTTTAAGAAAAATATAAGCCTCGAAGAGAAATTGCGAAATGTCCCGCCATGAATGCTAAGGTACCAATGAGAAGGGGCAGTTAGATTTTGAAATTCAGAGAAAGGAGAGGTATTACGTACTTCCAAACTCTTATAATTATTTCGGTTTATAGTATTTACTATATACGTAATAATAATTTCATAATGTAAGATCGTGAGTGAGTTGGAACTACAAGTAGGCAAAAACAAAAATTCACGCACACAGTTGGGTCAAAAAGTTTTGCTTGTGTAGTTGATGACGAGGTATTTTAAATTTATTAATTGTGTTAAATATTAATTACATTCTACTAAATAATATTTTTCCTACTATATTGTAGGAACGATCGTCTATTCAAAAAGTTGGACGCCTTCAGCTTTTTGACATTACACATAGAAAGAAAGATGGATCTCCTATGACTACTGAAGCTGCAGAAATTATGGTATATTTACTTAATAAAATTTGAATTATTTTAAATATTTATCATGCTTAATTATAATGGTTTAATTCTTCGTTTGTAATGCAAATAATGTTAAGTTATGTTGCATTTGTTTTGATTATATATTTTGTTTCTAACTCTTTGATTGATTTATTAGGAGAAACTAAAGGATAAAAGGGCGGAGTATGAAGCGATCGCTTCGAGTGATAGTTCTGTTAATCTTGACGACAGTGATAACTGAATTATTACTGAAGTTTTGGGTCCTAAAAGGTATGGTCGAGTTCGATTTCAAGGATCTTTTGTTAACCCAACCCAATATTTTAGATCCAGTTTGCAGCAATACATGCCGTCAAGGAATTAGGCTCAAGTTGAAGTTCAGAGGTTAAGAGACCAGATGGCTCAGATGCAAGCGAGCACAGTTGAGCAAATTGCTCAACTTAAAGCGGAGGTAGCACCGAGAGAAGCAGAGGCTCAAAGAAAATATGAAGAACTCCAGCTACATCTTAAACCGAAGGTAGCAATGAGGGAAGCAGAGGCAAGCAGAAAATATGACGAACTCCAGCTACAGCTTCAGAATATGAAGAAGATGTTTCAACAGTCGCAGAATCCGCCATCTTAGACATTTTTTTTTCTTATTGTGAGAATATTTTAACAATATAACTTTTGAATATAAAAATTTTGTTATTTCATTTATTAATTTATATCATATACATATTTCTTTCGTTGAATTTGAAGTATCATTTAGATTTGCAGTTTTTGGTTGGATTTAATGTTACAGGAAATTATGTTGACAATTCGGGTTCTATATGAATTAAAATGGGTTGTTAAAAATCTGCTAAAGTTAGTGGCATTTTTTCAAAAACGCCGCCAAAGAACATGACTTTTAGCGGCATTTGTGGGAAAACGCATAAAGGTCATGTTCTTTAGCGGGTTTGTTGGAAAAGCGCCGCTAAAGGTCATGTTTTTTAATGGTCATGTTCTTTAGCGACGTTTGTGGGAAAAGCGCCACTAAAAGTCATGTTCTTTAGCGGCGTTAGTAGGAAAAGCGCCGCTAAAGGTCATGTTCTATAGTGGCGTTTTTCCACATAAACGCCGCAAAATTTAGCGGTGTTATTTATAACAGCATTTTTTTACAGCGCTTATGAAAATGCCGCAAATTGTTTTAGCAGTGCTTATAAGCATCGCTATAGGCCCAAAAAACGCCGCTAAAAACCTGTTTTACTCAGTGTATTTACTATAATATGGGCACATTTCCTAACAATTACAACAAACAGAATGTCAAAATTGTATCCATACCCGATCAAAGTGTCCATACTCTGCTCAATATTATATCGATACTCGATCAAAGTGTCCATACTCTGCTCAGGGTATTGATACTTTACAAAGGTATCGATACATTATTATTTGTTTAGTTTTGCAAAAAAAGAGTAGAATCGCAAGATGGTATTGGTACTGAAAAAGTATCGGTACTCTATATGAGAAGTATCAATACCATAATTTAGGTATCGATACCTATGACACATGATTTATTTTTCTAAATATCGAAGCTAAAAATGGTATCGGTACCTTTTTAGGGGTATTGATACCTATATTGGAAACTTTACAATTTGGTCATATTCCATGTTCGATTTAGCAATTGAGCTTTTGTAAGCTTGTGTAAGTCTAGAAAAAGTTTAATTAATGTAAAATGATTGCATTTAATTGATGTATGATTATTTAAATGATTGATTTTCACATCCAGAGGCCGATTCCAGACTTAGCAACGTTTGTGTTTCTATTTCGATTTAAATATGACATGTACTTGGGATGTGTCATTTTGGTATAACCTTGTAGTTACACTCCTTGGCTTAAATATGTTGGTATTTAAATATGGCTAAAGAGACATGAATTGTAAATGGTTTCAAACTTGATATGTTTAAAATGTAATTATTATGAGTATAATGAATTGTTTCTATGGATTGTATTGAAATGAGATGAATTGGTGTTAGTTTTGTATAAATATCATGTTTATGTTGAGAATGTAAAGCTTGGTAACTTCAAGTTATAAGTATATGGTAGATATGTACATATAGATATACATGTTTAATTAGGGTAGAATTGTTAATGCTAATATTACCTACTTAAATTATAGAAATACCACTGAGTACTTTATTCAGCATACGATTTGTTTTCTCCGTGCGCAAGTTAGATGTAATTCAAGATTTTTGAGCATCAATCTTAGCATCCAATCTAAAATCCTGGTCTTAGCAATGTTTGTTTGTTTCCAACATTACTTATATTTGGCATGTACTTAATAAGTTAGGTTTTGTGGTAGTTGAATGATGTTATAATTAAATGTTATATCTTATATTCTAGTACTAATATATATGGTTGAATGATGTATACGTACAAAGTATATGGAAATTATAGTTCTTATAGTTTGATAAATGTGTGAGATGTGATGGTGCCTTAATTGAAATGTTTATATGACCTTAATAGATGGTGGATTTGTTGTATGTTCTTAAGTGCATATATAAATAAAATATAGATTTACTCTAGTATGATTAAGAATGTATATTTGATTGATAATTATCATATAAATTGTATTATTTAATTGTGAATTAATCGTAGTTGTTCCAGTAACGAATGTGACATACTGTAGCTCAGACCTGACAATCAAGTTGAGTTTAAAGTGTTACAAAGGTAATTTCATAGGTTATTGATCGCACGTAGTCAAAAAGATCGATGGTGACTCTTATTTTTTCAATATAAACTTCATGCTTTAGAAACATAAATCTTCATGTTTTCTCAAATTCGTCAAGCAATTTTTTGTTTAAAATTGGCTACAACAACCCTTATTAACAAATAATCCTAAAATGAAGAACCTAATATTTAATTTATTAATAACATTAAAATTTACAAGGTTCATTTAGACTAGCTTACATATCCATACAAGCGAGGTTCTTTCAAACTAGATTACATATCTATACAATAGAAATTGCATATGTAGCTTATACCAAATCATGCTATTTATCACAAGTATTATATTAATTACGCAATTACGTGTTTAAAAATTTTAATTGAGAAGGCAAATATTGTAAACTATCAAATACGAGTTCTATATTCAATAAACTTAAATATTTATAATTAAAATAGGAAAAATGATACCAAAGAAAAAAATAATAATAACAAAATATTAGATTTCACAAACTTGAAGAATCAAAACTTTCTTATTCTTTTTTACAAGAAAAAGAGTTAGCAAACTCACATAAAGGCAAAAAAGTCACAAAGTAAAATAATATTATATGTGGCTAGAATTAATTTTGATCCTAAGAATGTATTTATAGGTCAAAATTCGTATAATGATGAAAAAAAATAAAATTGTTCTTAATGAATTAAAATAATTTTTTATGTTTTACGATAATTTTCTATCGCTAACTTTTGTGGTTATTTTTTGACATCTTCTTGATGTTTTTAGGCTCTGAATTTTGAAATTACCTTAATAAATCTTTTGATTCTCTTTTTAATTATATATTATGGGCCTAAAATGAAATTATATACTCGAAATATTGTGAATATATACTGAAATACGATCAAGATGAAATCTTTAAATAAGTTGAAATACCAAAGTCTTGCCAATATTCATATTTAAACTCATCTACTCCTATTTCACTATATATTTTTTTCACAACTCTTTTTTTCACTTGTTCTCTCTTTTTTCTCTAAGTCAAAGGTGCCTCAAAGGTGTTCGATGAAATTCCCAATAGAGTAGAAACAAAGCTTCTTCTTAGTGTTTAGAGCTAGGGAAATGTTAAGAGAATCCTCTCGGTGCACATTAGTTGGCTTTTGGCATGCGAGAGTTCTCTTGGTTCCTTGTTGTTTCTTCTTGATTTTTGGGGGGTTTGGCTTGATTTTCTTTATTTTCTTGTTGAATTTGTGTTATTTGTTGCTTCTTGGCTTTGATTTTGTGTTATGTCTTCTTCACAAGCTCTAGATTGGAGGAAGATTTTTTATTCGTCTTCTGAGCAAAGTTTGGAGTTTTTTCCACCGGAAGCCCATGGTGGTTCTATTGCTGTCAAACCTCCGACTAAGGTGTTTGATGAAGGGATCTGGAGGTGGCAGCACTCGCTGGTGGCTCAATTTCTTGGGCAGCATCCCAATTTTGGTTCTCTACAGAAGTTGGTCAATATGCTTTGGAGTAAATAAGGGGGTTGTTGAAGTCAAAATGGTAGGTGAAAATCTATTTATTTTTCAAATTTCTTCTTTTTTTACTCGAGATTGGGTTCTGGATCATGGCCCTTGACACATCCAGAACAAGCCGATGGTGCTGAGGAAGTGGGAGCCTAATCTCCAGAGATTGGATTTTTCCTTTGTTAATATGTTGATTTGGGTTCAGTTAAGTCAAGCCCCTTTAGAGCTTTTTACTCAAAAGGGGTTTAGCTACATTGCAAGTGCATTAGGCACTCCTCTTTATATGGATAATATCACAGCTTTGCAACAACATCTTGCTTATGCGAAAATGTATGTTGAGATTTCTGTTGATTTTGAACTCCCTCGTTTTATTAATATTGAATTGCATGATTGTTCCTTTGTTTCTATTAGAGTTGAAGTACCATGGCTTCTGATGCATTGTTTACAGTGTCGATCTTTCAGTCATTCTGGTAAACACTGTTCTAAGAAGAATGTAGTGGACGTTTGGAGGGTTAAGCAAGATGGTGTAGGCACTACTCAAATTTCTGTTCCTAAAAAATCTACTGCAATTTGAAATAAGAGTGCTCCTGATGGGGGTGCAGCTTTGACTTCAACTTTTGAAGTCCCCTCTAAGGATAAAGCCGTGGTTGTGGATCTTTCCCTTACTCTTAAACCGAAATATATTTGTCTTGCGAGATATAGTAATAGATTTGAGGTTTTGAATGTTGAGCTTAAGGATTCTAATGATGTTGTTGCTAATGATATTGATGCTGAACAAGATGTTGTTGATGATGATAATGGAACTGAACAGCTTGAGTTTTCTCCTCAGAAGCCTAGGTTGGCCTTGTTGGTAGTAACTCCTCTTGTGAGACCTCTGATGGCTACAAAGTAAGAGAACCTTGACAAAGGTAAGAAGAAGATGAATAATTCTCCTGTTAAAGGGCAAGGAAAATGAGGTGGTAAGGGAGGTACACAATCTCATCGTGTTCCATGATTATTCTCTTTTGGAATATTAAGGGGATTAATAATCCTCTAAAGCAAAAATTTATAGTTGATAGGTTAGTTAGATTGAAGATTGATGTTTTTTGTTTGTTGGAAACTAGAGTTAGGTGTACCAATGCTTCAGTTATTTTGGGGAAGTATTTTTAGGGGTGAAACTTTGTTTGCAATTTTGATCATGTTGTTAATGGTAGAATTTGGCTCATTTGGAAGAGTGCTTGTATTGTGGATGTGTTGTATGTCTTTGGTCAATGTCTTACATGTAGTGTACAAGTGCAACATCAAAAAGTCTTCTTTTCAGCTGTTTATGCTTGTAATGATAGTGTTTCTCGTCAAGAGTTATGGTCTCACTTGTGTTCTGTGAGTGGTCAAGTTGGTGATGCTCCATGGTTATTGGGTGGTGACTTTAATGTCACGCTTTTGCTTGAGGAGAGTTCTTCTTTCGATATTTCCTAGTCTCTTACTATTGATATGAAGGATTTCCAAGCTTTGGTTAGGGAGATTGAAGTATTTGATCATGCTTACTTTAGTCATGTTTTCACTTGGTCTAATAATTAATTGGATAGGTCGATTACGAAGAAGCTTGACAGAGTTCTTGTTAATGCAGCTTGGTTGCGATTTCTACCTTATTCACGGGTTAACTTTACTGCTCTTAGTTGTTCAAATCATTGTCCTTCTATTGTGTGGTTGGAACAGCATATGCAATCTTTGCCAAAGCCTTTTCGGTTCTTTAATTTTTTGGTTAAGCATGATAGGTTTTTGCAGCTTGTTGCTAAATCTTGGCAACCTACTATGGTAGGTGATCTTATGTTGAAGTTATTTACCAAGCTTAAGAGACTTAAGCTTGTCTTAAGATACTCAACACTGAGGCTTTTGGTAATATTTCTGCTTGAGTTAAGGCTAAGGCTGAAGAGCTGGAGAGCTTGTAACTTTCTTTGTTGCGGGGTGATCTAGTTAGAAATGGTCATATTGATCAGGTGAGAGTTGATCTTTTGGTTTTGCAAAAGGTCGAAACATGTTTTTATCGGCAAAAAGCTCGAGTGTAGTAGATTAGGGAGGGGGATCAAAGCATAAAATTTTTTATAGTATTGTTGCAGTTAAGAGGAATAAGCACATTGTTACTTCTCTTTTTGATGCAGCTGGTAATTGGTTGGAATCTTTTGATCAAATTTCTGCAGAGATTTTGGGGTTTTATCAAAATCTTCTTGGCATAGTTGATTCCAATATTGTTGAGTGCCTAGATTCTTTGCTTCAGGAGTTACTACCTAAATTGTATAACGATGCTCATCATGTGTTGACTAGCCTTATTACCAATGAGGAGATAAAGGCAACTATTTTTGGGCAGGGGAATGAGAAAGCCCCTAGTCTTGACGGTTTCACAGCTTTCTTCTTCAAATTTACATTGGGTATAGTGGGGCCTGATTTTCTTAAGGTTGTTCAGTATTTTTTTGCACCCTCCACTCTCTTGGCTGCATTTAACGCTACTTCAATTTCCTTGGTTCCTAAGTATGATAACCCTAGCTATGTAAAGGATTTTTTTGCCTATTTCTTGTTGTAGTGCACTTTATAAGTGCATAACCAAGGTTTTGATTTCTAATAGTCAGAGTGTCTTTGTTAGAGGGCTTAGTATCACTGATAATACCATGTTGGCTCATGAGCTAATGCGAGGGTATGGTAGAAGACATATTTCTCCTAGATGTACTTTGAAGGTTGATCTTCAAAAGGCGTTTGATTCTTTGCACTAGGGCTTTTTACTTTCAGTATTTAGAGCTCAAGAGTTCCCTGAAAAGTTCTTGAAGTGGATTGAAGTTTGTTTAACTACTCCTCGATTCTGTCTCCCTTAATGGAAACCTTGTGGGGTTCTTTCAAGGGAGGAAAAGTATTAGGTAGGGAGATCCTCTCTCTCCTTACCTTTTTGTGCTTGTAATGGATGTGTTATCCAGGTTATTAGATGTTGCTACCATAAATGCTCTCTTCAAGTATCATTCCTAAGTGTCTTCAAGTGTGGTTGACTCATCTAATGTTTGTCGATGATCTTCTTATTTTTTTCTAAGGGTACTGCTGATTCGATGGCTGGTGTTTATTGTGCTCTTCAACAGTTTTACTTACTTTCTAGGTTGCATCTCAACGCCTCCAAAAATGAATTATTTGTTGCTAGGGTGCCTCAAGAGGAGTTGGCTCTTATGACTACTTACACAGGGTTTAAAGTTGGTAGGCTACCAGTGAGGTACCTTGGTGTTCCTCTTGTTTCTCGAAAATTGTCTCAGTCTAACTGTGCTGCTTTAACCAATAGGATTCTGGATAGGATTCAATGGTGTTCTACTAAGCACTTGAGCTATGCTGGTAGACTGCAACTCATTAAGGCTGTGATCTTTAGTGTTCAAGCCTATTGGAGTCGTCAGTTTCTAATGCCTAAAAAGTGTTCTTAAGGAGATTTATCTGTATTGTGTTAGCTTCTTTTGGAAAGGGAAGGTTGGCTTGAGTCAATGGGCTCGTGTTTATTGGAAGGCGATTTGTTTACCTAAATCTGAAGGGGGCTTAGGGCTAAAAAGTATGGTAGAATGGATTCAAGCTTGTATTTTGCAGCCTATCCGTGCCTTGCTTGCATGAGAAAGGTTTCTTTGGATCGCTTGGGTTAGTGAATATGTGTTAAAGGGTAGGATTTTTTTAGATGTGGCTCCTACTTCAATGAGTAGTTGGAATTGGCAAAAGATGCTTAAGTTGAAGCCTTTGGTTGTTGTCACTTCTCAACAGTTTGCTAATGCTAAAGTGAGTACTTCTCGATTGTGGGAGGCAATTAGAACTCGTGGTATGAAGGTGGAATGACACCATTTGTTATGGTTCCCTTTACATATTCCCAAGCATTCTCTTATTGCTTGAATGGTCATTCTTAATAGACTCCCAACACATAATTGTTTGCTTGTTTTTGGGATTTTAGTTGATACTTGTTGCTTTTTCTGTATGGATGCTGCAGAGAGACGTGACCACATTTTCTTTGAGTGCAATTTTTCAAGGTAGGTGTGGCAGTCAGTTTTGCGCCTTTGCTCCATTAATAGGGCTGTGGAAACTTGGAGACAAGAGTTAGCTTGGGCGATATTGAAACTTAAAGGAAAGTCCTTGCTTGTTGCTATACTCAATCTTGCTTGGAGTGCATATTTTATGTGATATAGAGACAAAGGAACAAGAGGTAGCTTGGAGTGCATATTTGTATGTGATATGGAGATAAAGGAATAAGAGGTATTTTGGTGTATCTTTCTTGACTGAAGATTTTATCTTGGTGCAGATTAAAGAGATAGTGCGGGCTCGCTTAAGAAGAAGACCGATCAATAGAATTGATCTTATTAATGCTTCACTTTGTGCTTCTTGGGGTATCATTGGTTAATTTGTTTGTATAGCTTAAAGTTACTGTACAATATTTTTTTGTTCTTTTATAGCAGTTTAATTGTATTCTTGGATTAATAAATTTCATCATTCATCCAAAAAAACTCATTTGTTCTCATTCTTTAACCTATTCCATGAAAAATCTAAATAAAAATTAAAATTTAATAATTAAGCATTTAAGATGATAGAAAAATTTCAAATAATTAATTAGAATCAAGCAACATATCATCTGAGTGAATGAATGATAAATTATGTAAAGTTGACCAAAAAAACAATATATAAAAATTTATATTTTAAATGTTAAGTAAAAATTAAAATAAGAAACTAAAAGTAAAATGTGTGTATTAAAAGGGGTAAGAGGGAAAGTAGATGTGAAATAAAATTAATTAAAACGAATTAAAGGGAGTAAGAGTCAGAATAACATTAGTAAGCCAAGCCATCTAAGCAAAATGCTTAACTAGCATCACCACCACCTTTACAAATAAAGTAATTACAAAGCACCCTCTTCCTCTCTTTTGCTGCTTTTCTTTGATTTCTTTGCCCTTTATATACACATAATTATTTAATTCATAATAGTTAACAATAATTACTCACTAAATTATGGGAATATTTTAGTTTTGATTATTTGACTAAAAAATTATTATTTCACTTATTTAAAAGTTTTTATTTAATTCATTGAGTTATTAAATTTTCTTTTTGAAAAGAAAATTTACCAGTAAACTTTAAGTAACGGTTCAACAATTAGCATGATAAGTACTTATTAACAAATAGAAAAACATACTTCTGATCCAAATTGATCTAATAATCAATGATAAAATTAAAGAAAAAACTGTTTGAATTTTAATTTGTAATTATATCATAAAAAATTAAATTATAAAAAAAAAAAAGAGAAAAACAACTTTCTATTACTGCAAGCCATGCAAACAGTAATACAGCCAGTAATGATGTAATTTACCTAATAATAATTGAAGAGGGTACTGAGTCAGTGGCAGCAAAAACTGGAAGCAACTTCTTCTCCCATACATTGTTGAGAGAGACATGTGCTGAATTGATTATTCCTCCCAAAAATAGGAATTAATTATTCATCTAAAAGTTCAGTTATTATTATGATGATGCCCCCTCCCTCCCTCTCCTATTTATCAGTTATCATCTGCAACTCTCTCTCACGCTACATTCCTTCATTATTTTACTAACCCAAAACTATGGTTACTCCTCCAAACAAAACGGTGCCCTGCGACTTCTGCAATCACCGAATTGCCCTTCTCTACTGCCGAGCTGACTCCGCCAAGCTCTGTTTGTTGTGCGACCATCACGTCCATTCTGCCAACCTCCTCTCCCGCAAGCACCTTCGCTCTCAGATCTGCCATAACTGCAGCGCCCAACCGGTTTCCGTTCGGCGTGCTACTCATAATTTGATGCTTTGTCAAGACTGTGATTGGGACACCCACGGTACTTGCTCTGTCTCCGCCGCTCACGATCGCACCCCTGTCGAAGGTTTTTCTGGTTGTCCCTCCGCTCTGGATCTGGCTTTGGCTTTCGGCTTCCATCTCCATGACACCAAACCGTCGGACCAGAGCTGGAACAGCTGTCACCAACACTTGATGATGCCCATCGCCGAACCATGCTTCTACGGCATGAGCGTCCAAGACTTAATGGAACCTTACGACAGTTTATGCAACGGGAAGACGTTGAAGAAGCAGAATCACGGGAGTGGAGGAAAGTGCAAGCAGGTTCTCTATAACCAGCTTGCGGAATTAATGAAACGAAATTTGATGGGCAACGTTGTCGACGACTATGGCGATGGAGGAGGAGGAGGAGGTGGGGAGAATGATCTAGTGCAGAACGCGGAACCAAACGCCAACTTCTTGGCTCAACAACAACAAGTTATGCAGCCGCAACAGCAAAGGCAAACGCCAGAGAGCAATCGCATTGTCGATGGAGGAGAGGTGTTGTGGAATGATAATCTAAATGGTCAAACTCCTCAGGTACTAGGAATATTCTGTTGAGGTTTTTTTTTTTAATTAATCATAGCATAGTTTAAATGGTAACAAGGGCAAATCGATTATAAACTGTTACAGATATGGGATTTTAAGTTAGGCGAAGCCCAATTTGAAGAAGTTGGGAATGAGGGAAGTGATGGTGTTTTCATGATTAAGAATTTCAATCAACTTATGAGAGAGACGACTTTGAGTGCAAAATTACTGGGAGATACGTGCCACTTTAACTACCATCCACAAGATTATATGGATTTAATCAATGTATGTCCCTCAATCCTCACCATTTCACTCTCTTCGATCTTCTTATAAATTTCATGCTCAGATATTACTTTTTGTACTATGTAATATATATATAGTGAAGAAAAGTGTAATAACTGTTGTAGTAGCAGCATGATTATATTTTAATCTGATAGGACGCGTTGGTGATTAGCATTAGACACTTTTTTTTCTTGCCCGCGTATATATATGTTATATACCCACGTTTTTTAAATTGTTATCTAGCACATGTAGCTTGCTTTTTCTTTAGTTCCCATGATTAAGGAAAAGCAGTTCCTAACAAGGGAAAGATTAATACTCTTTTCTTGTTTTAGGGTTTCAGATACTGAATAAACTCCAATTATTTGATTAAGTCTACTGTTTGATGGGCCTATTTGCACCATGCTGTGTTTAGTTTTGTTCTGACACACGACTCAACAATCACCTTTGTATTTGAAAATGCAGATGAACTCAAGTAATCCAGGTACAAGTCAGGGGGCAGCCACATCCGAGAGCAACAACCTACCGATGGCAAGGCCGTTAACAAGTTCAGCTTTTGGAGGAACCCAAGGCTCCAGCAGTTGCAGTGATCCTGTGTTCATGGAACAAGCTTTCCTTGTGGGGAGCGACCAAGGAAGGCCAGCTGCAGCTAGCAAGGCTGATCTTGAGTTGCTGGCCCACAACAGAGGCAATGCCATGCAACGGTACAAAGAGAAGAAGAAAACACGAAGGTTGCTTTTTTTTTTTTTTTTTTTTTTGGTTCTTATCATGTTATCATCTACCTATAAACTGGCTTTATCAAAATGCCTTCTATTATTGAAATTGGAGGCGTGCCATGGACAGGTATGATAAACACATACGATATGAATCGAGGAAGGCAAAAGCAGATAGTAGGACGCGAGTGAAAGGTCGATTTGTGAAGGCTACCGATTCTCCTGATGGTTAAAGATGTACTTGACTGTTGTATAATAGTTCGTATGTTCCTTTACGGTAAATGTAATTTAGCATTTCAAATTTCTAGTTCCCATCATATTCAAAGTTGTACCAACAGATAGGGTATTCTGAACCATGGTAAGGCAGAGGTCGGGACAGAGGATGTTCGGCTTGTGGCTCGTCTCGATGCGGTGAAGTCGTCTAAAGCATATTATGGGGCACAAAATTCGATGTTGGCACCGAACTCAAGGTCATGACTTGATTTACTTCTCTCCCCTTTTATTTTCGGATTCAAAGTAATAGAGTTGATTTGAGCAGAAAACGTTTCCAGCTTAACTTGATAAACTTGTATATATGCTCAAGCATAAGCTAAGCTTCAAAATTTTGTCTAACGCTCTGGTTTTTACTGGATAACAGAAAAATGGTATTTGCTTTGCCAATATAGTTGCCTTCCAAATTTTGCTCTTGTTTCATGGAATAAGGTTTGCATATCAAGTTTTGCTCTGGCTTTGCTTTCAATATTTTGCAGATTTGAACATGAACATTGCGAAGACTTTAATATCCGATGGCACTGTGAAAAACCGAAATAAGCGGGAGGCAGGTGAAAGAAATTTAAAGATGACCTGGGATTTGGGGCTTCAGTTACGCTTTTGTCTCTAAGGAGCCTTCAGGTAATAGATAGGGTACAAGATCTGTATGCAAGTAGAGTAGAGGTTATGTCTTGAATTCATCTCCAAGTTCTATAGAAGATTTGATTGCTAAGTGGCAAAATCTGTCACTGAGACTGTGGAGCAACTTTTACTTTTAAGGGTTTTAGGTATGGATTTTAAGAATCATATCTTCAAAGCCAACCAGATTTGTCCGTAGTTAATCATACAAAAAAGACAAGAAACAGTTTTCCACCTTCCACTCAAAGTTTTCAAGTTGGCATAACAAATACAGCACGTCTGTGGAAGACCGTTCCTGTTTTGCCCATTCCATTATAAATGATTGTCCACTTAGGTAAAGACCCCATTGACAAAACCTACCATTCTTAATTTGATACACCACCATAAAACCCGTCTCAACCATATTCTTAATGCATGAGCAGCACATTAAACTTATTTTAGATTACAGGAAATGCTGACCCTATCTTTTGTGGTTGGGTTATGGATTTGGAGGGTCCAGGCCTAGACACAGGAATGTGACTCATACGCTATGGAACTCAGACTCGGGCATGAGCCCTAGATATTAGTATGTTCACTTCCTCAAAATTCTTTCACGTATTTGGAGAGTTACAAGCCAATACCCATGTTTGTTGCATTCTTCAAACATGGGTATTTCAGGAACAATAAAAACTCCAAGTAATGTACTCATATACTTACGAAAAAACGAAACCATAAGACAAATAAATCTGCCTATACTGCCAAATATTACTAGGTAATTTGCAAAGGGTAAAAGAATTGAATTATCTACTAATACCTTGGCTAAAATACAAAATTCCTCAAAAACGATGGAACGCATGGCAAGTATTTGACTGATTCATGCCAAGGTTCATCAGAATATAGACAAGAAGTGGCTAAAGATGTAACAATGATATAGAAAGAAATAACAAACAGTAAAATATGCACATATCTGCACCAGTATGTCACGCTAAAGACAATCGTAGTCCCCATGGGTTAGGAATGAAATCAGTACTAGAATTAGATATAACCAATCAGTTCCTGCATCAATCACAGGCCAACAGTCAGAAATAGAGAAAAAAGAATATAACTAAAAGGTTCACCAGAATGTATGATATATAATTATTCATGCTATTGAACCATAGACCTTGCATGCCAGGGATAATACCGAAGAAGACCATCAAAAGTCTCTAAAGCTGCTGCTAGTTAAAAAAAAATTACTGGAAACAACAAAATAAAGATGCCCGCATGACATGAAAATTCCAAAACTGCTTCTAAACACCAAAGATCTATGCATCTCAATAAACTTGGAAAATTCAACATCAGTGCAGATGAGGGCTGGACAGGCAAAACACCAAAGTTCATTGATAATATACAGAATTTAAAGCATATATTTGACTTCTAAATATACACTACAGAAATATGTTATTAGCTGCATAGGTGTCATGAACAAACTATCACCTACCCACTCCCAGCACAGTAGAATATTGGGATGCACTCTCTTTATTCACAATTTTCATAGTGAAAAAATGGCTCAAATTTTAATATTTTGAGGCATATTCATTTTTAACTTTTTATCTAATATTTGAAAAGTTATAAAAAGTATATATTGAGAATGAAAATTGCTCAAGGATAGATCAACTGGTAAAGTCATCTCATCAATTGTTTCCCTGGATAGTACCAATCCACTCACTGGAACTTCAATCATTTCTGTACAAGTTCTTCTAAATGGATAGAAGGAAACAAAAGGATTGTGTTTTGATTACCTATTAACAGACTTCGAACTAGTTGATGATGGTTGGATTTGAGCTAAAGATATTGGTGTCAAAGGAGGTGAGGCAACATCTTGAGACATCCCTGAAACAATAGCAGTTTCCAGAGGCTTGAACACAGGTAATGACATCACTCTACGGTCGCTTGAGGGTATGGAGAAACTGCGAGTCACAACATCTGGAGGTTGTGGCAGTGGAGAGGCAGCTCTTGACACTGCTGATTTATTTGTAGCAGAGACCACTTGCCCTCTAGGCATCAAGGGGCCTGAATAACCAACCAAGCCTAAAGGTCTTGAAGACTTGGAAGCTGAAGTGGCTGGGGGTCTAGGAAGTTCATGAAGCTCACTAATTTTAGGAGAGGAAACAAATGGAGGGGAAGCATTTGGTGATACTTTTGGAGATGCAGCTTGCAGTTGAGACATTGGGTTTCTCAAAATTGGCCCAGAGAACAATTGGGGATGTTCGTCCGAAACTGGTTTGCTAGGCCACTGTTTACTTGTCAATGGACCAGAAAAGGCTTGTCTTTTAATTTTCTTGGAATCAGAAGCAGCAGCTGGACTAACTCGTGAAAGTAAAACCTTATCAGCCAAAGGAGGGGGTAGTTGAGTTGATGAAGCAGGCTTATTGCTCTCTCCCAGTACTGCCTGAGCATTTCTAACAGCAGATCCAGAAATTTTTTCATCTCTCAAAAGCCTCTGATACTTATGAAGTTCAAGTGGAGATGAATGCCAAATTGTCTTGTAAGATTGAGGAGCAGGTTTACCCAATCCAATAGAACCTTTTGTAGCAACTGGTGTAGGTAATACATATGAGCTGGATTTTCGTGACGGTAATGGTTGAATTTTCTCAGGAGGCTCAGATTTATTCTCAGCAAAAAGTGGGGCTGATTGGCTGCTATTCCTTATTTCCCCTCTAAATGAAAAAGAATGACGATGGCTTCTTTCTAGATTTTCCTGTAACAAAAGGAGCAGTAAATATACTAGCAATAAAGTACATATCTGCTGCAAATGGGGGGAACAAGATAAAATGCAAATGAGGTTATAATGTTGCTTAAGAGGAAGCATGTCATAAATTTTCAGCTAAAGTCCAGTGAAAACTGATATGTAATAGGATGATTGGATTGGTTAAGTGGTATTATCCTACATCTTTTGAGTATAGGGTTTCTTATCGTCTTATATTAAAGTTGGGCCTCCCTGTCTTAGCCAATTGATTTTAGGTTGGATGCTTTAACATAAAGCCCAAGTTCTATTATGTTGTTCTTCCTGCCTACCCAAGTGAGGTTGCCCACCTATGGAGGCCTTCTGCGCTACGTTGAGGGGATTCTTAAGTGGAGTTATCTCACATGAGTTGAGTATTGGGTTTCTTGTGGTGTTGTATTAAAGTTGGAACTCTCTATCTACAGCCAATTAGTTGTAGGCAGGATGCTTAACAAAAAGATTTGATGGTAAAATCCTAAAGAGGGAGGAGGCAAGAAAAAGAAACATCACATAGTTTAAAAACCAATATCATTTTCCAGCACAGATCAAAGACCTATAATATGGAATGCAATAAATGGAATCAATTATTATCGGGAGGGGGGGAGGGGGTTACTTGATTGCTCTGTATGCACATTTACATAATCAAATTTGCAATATGTAGGTAACATAACTTTTTTACCTTCGAAGCCTCCAACATTGCAACTTGGGGAAATGTAAGGCCTACTTGATCCAACTGCAAAATCACAAGAAAAATTATTGCCCAAACAGAACTCACATGGAATCAGTTCTACAATTAATTCATTTAGAGGCACAAATAGAATTAAATCATATTTTCTTGTTCCTGTGTTAGGTCCATAGAGAAGTCTTTATAACAATCAGGAGAATGGAATCCATTCTACACACACAAAAGAAAATAACAATTGCATTTCAGCAGGGAAGTTGGTTAGCTTTTCTTATCCACAAATAACATGTTAAATAATCACCTCCATTGAGTGCCGTGAAGTAGGAACCATGTTCTGATCTTGATCATCTAATCCATAGTCAAAGCTCAGCTCACCATCATCCTCGTCATCATAATCATCACTATAGTAATCGTCATCATCGTTTTCATAATTTTCATTATCACCACCATTGTCCCCATCATCATCTTCAAGTCCACTGAAGCGATAATCAATGTGCTGCTGTTCAGTGACCTTCTGCACGTGTGGCTCTATTTCTTCAAGAGACTTAAGAGCCTTCCTAAAAAAGTTCAGCTGCTTTCAAGCAAAAGGAAATAGATCAATAATCAACAAGAGAAAGAATTAGAAAGTTCAACAAAGCAGGAGGAAAAGAAACCTGAGCAGCATGGTGTCGTGCTGCTTGTGTAAGAAGGCTTCTTGATTGTCCTTGCTTTAGAGATTTCAATCGGAAAACAAATAAAGTCGCCTCATCATCATATTCATCATGTGCTACTTGTAATTTCTGCATGGAAAAGTTATCCCCTTTCTGACCTTTTGACCTTCCTTTTTCTTTGTATCTCATTGCCATGTGCTCGTACACATTTCTGTAGGAGACAGACCAAAGATCAGAAGCTATTATCTTTGAAAGATGGACTTTGTGCATGTCTATTTGTTAAAAAAACAAATAAATAAACTTGGACCTTTTTTCATCACATTGCCTCTTCATCTCCTGCATCAACAGAGGGGGGAAGTCAATATTGTATCATTTAAAAATGCAACAGGCTCTATAGTACATAATGCAAATTTTTTTGTAACTAAAACAATGTGATTCACCAATAAAAATTTAAGCTTTTGTTGATAATATTCATATAATACCTAAGAAAATGATGATACATGTCCAAAAAATTAGAAAGTAAAGGACATTTAAAACAAATACTATTATGATCAAATAATTGACCACTACGTTGACAAGAGTCAAAAGCCAAACCAGAAGTGACAGATCTTCAGATGATTAAAATAGCAAAATTTGCAGCAAAACACCAAAACAAATGTGCCAATAATTGGATGAATTCCTTAAGAACAAACCTCAACTGTTCGAAGTTCATTAAGAAGAGACTCTGATGGGATTGTGATTGTCTGCGATATATGAGACCGCTGAAGGATGCAAAATAAATATCCAGTAGCACAGGAAAGAAGTAAGATGTAAGATTTAATTAGAAATTTCAGATCATAACTTAAAAATTAAAAATAAATAAATAAATAAATAATAGAAGAAGAAAAGAAAAGAGGACTCACATAGCTGTCAAGAAGTTTCTGGAGTTTGAACTGTACTTTTCCTAGCATTAGTAATACTTTACCTGCCCAGGAACAAATGCAGCTTATTTTCAGACATCCATTTCTGAAATGGTTTGCGGCTATATATAACAGACCATGTATTCTGTTCAAGAAGAAATATAATGCATACTATCTGGATGTGCCAAAGTGGGTAAAATAGGTCCTATGCTATCAGATTTAGAGAAGGAAAAAAATCATCTTCTTAAAACATGAGAGATTGAAGGTAACAACCGAAAAGATGCATTCCAAATTCGGATATGCTATATGTGAATAAGCTAAGACTTGTACTGTATTCAACTAAAACACAAGAAGAACTTCAAAACTGGTAGTTTATGGAGGAAAAACTAATTCACTGGCAAGGTAATGAGTTCAATTGTAAAGTCTTACACTGAATGTCATCTGTTATTTGTTCATATTAATTGGCAATATTGAGATCAAAATTATAACAAAACATATTTACTTACCACTTTCTTCATCATCATTTAATGCAGTTTTTGCAAGAAGACAAGTACCCATTTCCCGCAATGAGTCCGAGAATTCTGACAATAGCAGGACCACATGAGAGATCTAAATATTGGCATTGCATAGTATATAATAATGTCACTCCAAGGCTGGAACTTGAAAAGAAAACTTGATTCAACAATGGCATTTGCATCATGCAGAAACAAGCATTTCAGAACTTTACATGATAATAATGCTAGAGATGAACTCAATGTATTCATTACCGTGAAAAGAACGAAACATGTCATTGTAAAAGAGCTTGAAATAATATATATATATATATATATAAGGAGAGCAAGGAACCCTCTAAATGCATAACATGAATGATGAAGAACCAGATCATGCTTCAGGTTGTCTTTGGTAATTTGGATTTCAAAAAATGGACTTGAATTAAAAAATAATGTAAATTGCGTAATAATGGCATGTAAGTGTAGCACGCATGGTTGTTTTCTAAATTCTCAGATTTGTTAGGTGCCTTAGTAATTGACTTGAAATACCTATAAATACTTAAGAATTCGCAATTCATGTTTATATGCTTTAAAATATGAACCATGTCGGATCTTAACTAATTTATACATAATATATGTCACATTCTCACAATTCACATAGCAAATGAAATCCACACCCAAATTTTCAAATCCATATTTCTAAACATAGCACAAACTTCTGTCATAAAAATTTAAAAAAAAAAAAGTAACATCAATGAAAAAGAAATAAAATTTGAAAAACGCAAGAAAAATGTCAATGAGATACCATAAGCACAATTCGTAGTTGCAGCAGCTGCATAAAGTAAGCCTTCGTAGCAATCTCTCATATCCTGCATATCCTGCAAATCATGCAAGTCCATAGATAACCACTTATATAATCACCATACTTCAATTATTTTCAGCGGAAAGAGAGAGAATAGATAGTGATACTGTATTAATCATTCCTAAAAAGAAAGAAAAAGAAATTCCTCTGAATTAATAAAAGGATCGAGAAAACCCTAACTGAAAATTTGAAGAATGAAATATAGGAAAGGAAGTGGAACTAGAAACCGCAGTGACCATGGAAATGGTAAGAAGCAAAGAAGGGAAGAGAGACCTGAGAAGCTTGAGCGAGCTCGTCAAGTTGAGGCAAAGCTAGAACATCTGGCCGCTGCTTGGCTTCCCCACCGTGCTTGTGATGTGCCAATCCTCGCAATCTTCTGAAAGAGGTCTTCATTTTTCTTCAGCCTCGAAAATAGATAGATTCAGTTTCCAATTCCAAAACAAAATCCCCCACCTCCTCCTCCTCCTCCTCTCTGTTTTTGTTTGTCTGAGTATAATATTTCTTGTTTTAAACTTGGCATTGAGGAATGAACAATTAAAAATGTAGCCAGGAATTTGCTCTTTCTTTGACTTCTTCGTTACAACACGACCCTACCCTTTTTTTATGATTCTTTAATTATTATTATTTTTAACTCAGATGATCAAATGGGGCATCTTGGAATCATAATAAAACCATGTAGGAGGCCAAAAGTCAATACCCCTTTTTTTTAATGAATAATAACGAGTGCGATTACGATGGAATTGACATAATAAGACATAATAATTCTCTCTTTCTTTCTTTTTTACAGAGCAAAAAAGCTTAGATTTGCTTTCATTCCATTGCTACGTATACCATATCTTTCCTTACATATATTAATCTTCTTCTGATACCTTTTTTATCATTAAGTTAAAATTCAGGTGTCAAAATGTATAATTTAGAACAGAATTCGTTAATAATGTCAAGGCATTTTGATGTCAAAATCTTGACTAACAAGCAAAGTTTGTCATTTCGATGTCAGTTAATTGTACTAACACCGGGATTGGGAATCAAACAAGAATAGTTGATGATCCACTCTTAATTTGTGACCAATAACTGTTTTTTTTTTTTCTCGATTGCTTTCAATGTATATTTGTTTCCCAATAAAGAAAAACAGTGTCGAATTTTCAAAGTCTATTCAAATCCCGTTTGATTATTAATTTAGAAACTTAAAAACACGACGACCAGCTAAAGAAAACGCGAAAAAAAAAGTAGGCAGCAAAAAGGGGTTTTTGGTCAAAAAACCGTGTTGCTTGGGGACTAAGTCTAGGAATTTTGTATTTTCTTTCCAATATTCCTATTTCGGCCACCTTCTTATTCATATTTGTTTCGGATGAATCTGTGTCTCTCAAAACTCCCATCAAATTTGAGACACTCTTCATGGGCATGGCTACTTGGCTAGGGCTGATTTTGTTGATGGTTCCCTCCACTCTTGAAAAAACAACTGTCAGCTAAGCATGTGAAGTTAGTTATCATGGAAAGCGATCTAACTCACCGGTTTCTTTGTTTTCTGCTATCTTTTCTTTCACCTGATCAAATTACCTTTTATTAAATGATTTGTTTTCCAATTAAAATATAGTTGGACGAACCAAATATGCAAAATCACGCGTATGACTTGAGAAATGCAGCCTGATTACTGACCCACTCTTCTACCACATCCTACGCTACCCCAATTATTGCTTCTCATTATCAAATTTAAGTCATTACCTACAAGCTGAAGGTTAGGGAGTCAGTACATAAAATATGCCAACTTCTTTATCATTAAAATAATAACAAACCAAACAATTGTACCCAACAGAACATAAAACATATGATATATACAGGTTTAGAAAAGATGCAGATGCGAGTAGGAAGAGAATGATTTTTTGTTTAAAAAAAAATAGAGAATGATTCTACTTTTTTATTAATCTTAGAATAATAACAAGATTGTAAACCTAAGAAGTCAAGAGTGCTCTCTCTGGTGATTCAGAGAAATAGTTTGTAACTGTGGCTAAGTTGAGTGTGAGTGGTGACTTTGATAGGGGAGTATGATGAAGGACGAGATTTCCCTTCTTGAGGAAAAACTTGTTCAACTATCAGTGAAGAGTTCGCCGCTGGTTCCAATTAGAAATCTGTCGTTAATATGTTCTATTTGGACAAAAAAGTCTTATAATCCTGACAGTTTCAAGGCGCAATTAAAAAGCATTTGGAAGACGACAAGGAATTTTGAAATTAAAGTGGTAGGTCAAAATCTTTTCTTGATTTCGTTTGATAGTGAAGAGGATTTGGATGGGATAATGGAGGGTAGACCATGGTTTTTTCGACGTCAACTTATTATTTTTTATAGGTTAACGAAACCTATTAATAGAGATCAAATTTGCTTGGTTTGGTCTCCTTTTTGGCTTAAGATTGGTCCTTACCCGCTGGAATGTGATAGAAAGGACCTTACGCATGCTATTGGGTTAACTTCCGGGGGGTGATACGATCGGAAATACAAGGAGATTTATGTCGCCTAAAGACACAAATTGATGCACAGAACCCTTTGAGGAGAGGCATTTTCATTTCAGCGGAAGTAGGGAAAAAGTTTGGGTGGCTTTCAAATATGAAAACCTACCAATATTTTGTTTTGGTTGTGGCAAAATGGGGCATCGAGTAAAGGATTGTGAGGAAATTTCAACCAAAGATAAAGAGGTTGATGAATTTTCTTACTCTATAGCGCCAAGGGCAGAATTGTCGCTCGTAGAAAAGGAATTTTTACATTTTGGGTCCTCTTCGAAACAAATGTTGTAGCAGCATAACTATACGGGGAGGAAAAATAACGTGACTCAGGAAATAGGGCAAACTGGAGAGTTTTCTGAACAGAAGATGGCGAAGGTCTTGTCGGAGATGGAACGAACGGTTACAATAGAGAATCCTTCAATTTTGGAAACTACTGTTAATTACCGGAATTTAGGAGACTTGGTTCCTTCTTCACTCCCTAAATTTTGGAGGATACATTGAGAGGGGAGTTGTCTCAATAGTTAATTGAGGATGATATGCAAGGGGAATGGGATAATATGCAATCAAAGTTGAGGCCCACTAATCTAAATGCAGAATTTTGTCATAAAACAAAAACTGATAGTTGGAAATGTGTCACTAAACTAAAAAAGGAAAGTTTCAAGAAGGACCAAGTGGCATGGGAAAGCAAAAGGTGGGAATAACGGACATTGAAGAGGTAGGACAGTAAGTTTTGAAGGGGAAATAATAAAAAATTGAGAATTATGGAAGGAAATTCTGATGTTCTTGGGGTCTTGGAAATAGAGTCAGATTTGTGGGAGCAAATTGATGTTTCTTTTCAACAAGGACCGGTGGCATTGGGAGCAATGAAAATCTTATGCTGGAATTGTAACACCCTTAACCCGTATCCGTCGCTGGAATAGGGTTACAGAGCATTACATTAAAAGCATAACTTAAAAATAGTCACATTTCAATCATTCCATAAATCATATCATAATTCATTCAAACACATGCATATCGTCCCTTATTCGAGCCCTCGAGGCCTTAGAAACACTTTAAAAAAATGATTCGGGACTAAATCAGAAACATATGAAACCTTAAGGAAAAACTTAGATAAACTCAAACTGTAGAGGTCACACGGCCGTATGGCCCACACGGTTGAGACACACGCCCGTGCCTCAGGCTGTGTAACATTCGAAATAGGGACACACAGCCGTGTCCCAATCCGTGTCCAAGCCCGTGTAACTCTTTAGGTTAGGTCACACGGCCAAACCACATGCTCATGTGCTAGGTCGTGTAACTCTTGAAAAATGACTCTTAAAATCTACAGGGGATACACGGTCGTGTCGCATAGCTGTGTGTCACACACGGCTGAGACACACTCTCGTGTCTTAAGCCTTGTGGACAAGAATGTGGTTAATTTCAAGCCATTTCTTTCACCTAATACAAGCATACACCTACAAGCCATTTTCACATAGAATCAAACATTTAAAACAAGCCTAAAACATGCATAATAAGACCAATTTAATAGGTCGTCTATCCATACAACCAATATGCCTAAAAGGCACCTCAATCACAACAACCAAACATACTTAAACCTATGCATAATTTAGTCATTCATCACTCATACATTTTTATCCTATTACCATACCAAACTTGCCACAATGACCACATGTCAAATTACATCCAAACATACCAAATTGGTCATTCACAACATACATTCATTTGACCATTTCAACACCAACCATTAAAGCATCACTTTGCCAATAGTTCATCAACCATAATACCACATTTACAAGCCAAACATAACAACACATCATCAAACATAATTCACCTATACATGCCATTATAACCTTGATCAAGTTATCAAAATCTACCAATATAATCGTTTGATAGTGTGATAGATCTCCGACAGGCTTCCAACCTGACCGAGCTTCCGATAATCTATAAAGTAAGAGAAAGATGACTACATAAGCAATGAATGCTTAATAAGCTCGTAGAACATGAAATATAACTTATCACTTCACTACTATAATACATAGGTTAAACATGATTCAACACCAATACTTTAACTTAGTATAAACATATTGAACACCATTCAACTCACAATTGAATATATTCATCAAAATCACATATACTTTTCATATATAACATATTGGAATTTATAAGTCATAATACATAACCAACAACCTTTTCATAAGATTATATATCATTCTATTTGTAACACCCCTAACCCGTATCCGTCGCCGGAACAGGGTTACGGAGCATTACCAAAGTTTACAGAGTAATTACAGATATTTCACATCACTTACTATTCATGTCCAATACTAATCATATTGTCTCTTATATAGGCCCTCGAGGTCCAATATAAACATTAGAATCAAATCGGGACTTAATCGGGATTTCAGAAAATTTTTCATAAAATTTCAAAATTTTTCCTAGATGCAAGGCTCACACGCCCATGTGGCCAAGGGACAACCGTACACCAGGCCTTGTCCTGCCCCATATAACTCTCTGACTTGCATCACATGGTCAAGTCACACACTCATGTGCTAGGCCGTGTTACCCACACGGCTGAGACACACTCCCGTGTCTTTGCCCGTATACTCAATTCTGAGCATTCTGTTTCTAAAATTTAAGATGCAGGGGACACACAGCCAGCCACACGCTCATGTGCTAAGCCGTGTGTCACACACGGTCAAGACACACCCCCGTGTCTACCCATGTGGATAAAATAAAGCCATTTCCTAGCTTTATTTTTCACCCCTTTTAGCATTGCACCTACACCAACACTTATACAAAATTTATCACATTCACCAACCACATCTTCATACCAAAATTTAAGTCTTATACATGTCAATTTATACTCATATTTATCTAGATACCATGTTCACATTTGTGCATATTGTATCAAATATGCTAATTTAATTCATTCATACATATCTCATTGTAATTTCTATTAATCATTCATTTTCAAACATATACCATGATATAGTTTTCTATACATAAACACCAAAACATGTTCATAACTAACCATTCCAATAGCTAGTCATTAACAAATATTTACATGTCATTCCTTGGCCAATTTAACCTATACATGCCATTATAACTATAATTGTTTTACCTTATATATAAAATTGAGTTGATGGATTGTGTGAGTGATCTCCATCAAGCTTCCAATCCAACAAGCTTCCGATTTACTATAGTACAGGGAAAAATAAAATAGAGTAAGCATATAATGCTTAGTAAGTCCGTATAACTTGGTAATTAACTTACCAACTACTCATATTAAAGATAAACATATAAATCACAATCAACCATTCGGTCCCAAGCCCTAACACATATTTTCATCACCCTCGTTAGTAACTTACTTCATATAAACATCAAGAAACACATATATGAGCTCAACAATATTCGGATTCTCATACACATATGTTTTCCACATCATGTATTCATATAACATATATACAAATTATTTCCATAATTTTCGGGTACATTCTATAATAATTCATCTCAAGTTTTAGTATATTTCATGTCAGAACTTTGATCATTATTCAACTAAAATATTAATAATCACATAGATAATACACTCGAGATGTACAAATCTATTCTCATAAATGAATGTATTCATCAAACAAATTTCCATGTTTGTATATCATAATTTTATACTTCCATATTTCATATAACATCATTTTCATGTACTTCAAGCAGATACATGTAAAAACTCATTTCTTTTCATGTTTGGATTTTACCCGTTGAATTATTGAAAATATCGATGGATACTTAGGTAGTACACACAAAGTGTACAAATCAGTAAATCCGTCAATTCATATTCAGGAGTACCCATTAAGGCATTTAATCAGGAAATACACTCTCGAGCCACATATCATATAATAAGATTACTAGTCCAAGCTAAATCCTGTCTCCAACTTTTGCTCACAAGAACCTAATTAGGATTACCAGTCCAGGCTAAATCCTAATTATAATATATGCTCGAGATGGATTATATCAGGATTACCCGTTTGGGCTAAATCCTATCTGTAATGAGGTCAATAGGATTACTCGTCCGAGTTAAATCCCGTCAGCAACAAATGCAGGACCTCATTCATTTCGGGAAATCACATATCCATCGATTTTTCATTTATTCAAACGAAATTTGACATTTATTAGGCAATTGTCGAGTATGTGATCAATCTCATATGTTTATACATTTATGCAATTCAAATGTTCACATTCAACTCAAGCATAAAAATAACATTTTTATCATTTATCACTTATCGGGTATTATCAATTATTTCAGGCACTTTCATTTATCGGGCTCTAACGAATATGTGATCATTTCACATATTTATGGAATTTATTCAATTTAAATACACAACATTCAATTCAATCATATAAACATTTACAATTTAGTTATACGAACTTACCTCAATAAGTGTTTGTGTACATAAAGTCTACTAATCCAACATTTTCTCCTTTCCTCGTTCTAACTCCATATTCGGTTTATCTGGATTTATAGGAGTAAATTTAACATCAATTTAATGTAATTCATACTCAATTTAGTCCAATTTACACTTTAAGCAAAATTACATTTTACCCCTAAATTGTTAATAAATGACGATTTCGTCCCTAGACTCGGAAAATAAAATTCATATAATTTGATCCTTGTTCTGAGCCTAACCTAATTTTTCATGTAATATTTACAGCCCATATATTTCATAAAAATCAGAATTTTTCCATGGATTTCTCATTTTTACAATTTAGTCCCTAAATCAAGTTTTCATCAAAATTCAATTTGTAAAAGTTGTTTATCTATAAAAAAAAAACCTTTCAATTTCTACCATAAATTTCATAATTTCAGCATATTCATCCATGGTAAAAATTCTATACTTTGATATCTTTTCAAATTGATCCCCAAAATAAATAGATTAAGTTACCCCGATCTAAAAAATATCAAAATTACTAAAAGCAAGGCTTGAATACTTACCTAATTTAACCAAGAAAGCTTGTTTTCTCTTTCCTATGGTTTCCATGCAAAATATTTGGAGAAGATGATGATCAATGATGATATTTTCATCTTTTATTATTTATCACCTTTATTTTTTTATTCTTCCAATTTTGTCCTTTTCTTTAATTTTATTTTCCATGGATGAATCATCATCCTTAACGACTAAGCATTTTTAATGGTCTAATTACCATATAAGGACCTCTAATTTAAAGTTCTATAGCTATTTAATCCCTTCAACTATTAGAACTCAACTTTTGCACCTTGTGCAATTTGGTCCTTTATCGATTTAAGCATGTAATCGATAAAATTTCTTTACGAAATTTTCACACAACATTATTATCATATTATAGACCATAAAATAATATTAAAATAAACTTTCTTTCTAGAATCAGATCTATGGTCCCTAAACTACTTTTCTGATTTCTCTAAAAATTTGTTGTTACATTATTTACTTACTTTCCCTTCCATTCCAAATTCTTAGCATATGCCTAAACAACATTTCCATTTCACGAGTTAGTGTATTCATCCATGGTATAAGTAAATTCTTCTATAGTATAAATAGACTTCTCACATATAAGTACATTACTTCTCACATCAAATCTTTTATAACATCATATTACATCCCAATTATAAATTTATCGTTTCATTTCCTTTTCTTACCCGTTAAACCAAAATAGAATAATATCAGATAATTGAAACAACATTTACCATTCTAGTTACCTATATAACACTCCAAAACAAAGCCTACTAGGCTCGAGGCTAGATACAATTACACCGGCACAACGCCTGCTAGGCACATAGCTAGATATAAATCACCGGCACAGAGCCTGACATAAATCACTAGCATGAAGCTTGCTAGGCATAGAGCCTGATATAAATCACCGGCACGAAGCTTGCTAGGCACAGAGCCTAATATAAATCACCGGCACGAAGCTTGCTAGGCACAACTGTAACACCCCTAACCCAAATCTGTCGCCAGAATAGGGTTATAGAGCATTACCGGAGTTTACAAATCAAACAGACAGAAAATGGAAACATTTCATATCATATATCATTCATGTCAAAAACCAATCAAAATCATAAATATTTTCCCTTACACGAGCCCTCGAGGCCCAAATTACACATTAGAAATAAATCGAGACTAAATCGAAAGCTCAGAAAATTTTTCAAAGACATTTAATATTTTAAACACTGCAGGGGTCACATGGCCGTGTGAACAGGCCGTGTGACTCACACAGTCAAGAGACACACCCGTGTCTAAGGCCGTGTAACGCACTGACTTGCATTTGTTTAAAAGATACAGAAGACACACAGTCGTGTCACCTAGCCATGTGTCACACATGGCTGAGACACACGCCCGTGTCTCTGCCCGTATAGACGAAAATAAGCTATTTTACAAGCCATTTTTCTCACCCAATAAAGCATGTATCTATAGCTATCATCATACATGTAAACAAGCCATATTATAGCATCCAAAACAAGTAAAAACCAAGCCTTAAATATATATAATATATTCACATACAACCATTATTCCTTCAGGCACCTTAGAGGACAGATTATAACATGTGTGTTTATGTATTCAATATATTTATATGTATAACTAACTTAAATGCATAATTGTGCCTAATGTTTACCAAGCTAATTTGCATCATTTTAAACCAAGTCACTTAGCAACCAAAACATACCAAAACACATGTATATAAATGCACATTTAGCTAACATTTTACCTTTCACTATACAACCATAAACCAACCCACACATTAACCATATAAGGCAAATATGCACAAGCCAAAATGTGCCAAAACACAAGCCAAATAAGTGGCTAATATTAACAAAACTCATATAGGCCAACATTAACCAGAATACCTATACATGTCATTATAACCAAAATTAAAATATCTAAAAGTACCGATAAAATCGATGGATAGTGTGATATAACTCCAACAAAATTTCCAACCTGATCGAGCTTCTGATAATCTGAAAAGTAAAGAAGAACAACTACTTAAGCAACGAAAGCTTAGTAAGTTCGTATAAACTTTAATCATATAAAAAATAACCCAATATTGATACCACAATACTCATGAAGTTATATTCATTAATTCATAAGGTGAATAAATTCATAGTATCACTTATACATATTATCCCAAGCTTAGTAGGATTTTATATAACTTTAACTCTTCCAAATTTCTTTATTTTCATTTGCATTTCTTTACTTACCACACTTATTCCATATACATGACACACAAGTCATAATCATATCATTTAACCATGCTCACAAGCTAGTGCATTTAACCAAAGCCTTTTTCAAATTGATCACATGATAAGTTATTTCATAAGAAATTGCATAATCTAAGCCTTACCACTCTTTTATGGGCATTAGCATATTTTCACTTAAATACTTACCATTTCAATACATCATATAAATAAACATATTACCATTCAACCAATAGCTTGGCATTTGCCTAAGTATCGAGCAACAATACTGATTAGCGAACTTGTACATATTACATATAAATTCAACATTGATAAACTTATTTCCTTGACATGTTACACTTGAGTTTGTTACTCGTCACAACATACATAATTTCCTTGTCTCAACATATTAAAGATAATCACATATTTACAAGTCATGATACATGTCATTCTCTTGTCGTTTCTTCATAAACATATATCACTCATTTCATTATATCAATATTTCATGTACCATCATTTCCATGTATTTCAGGTATATACCGGTAATAGTTCATTTCAAACTCATGTTATCTCATATATAAACTTTGCTCGTTGAATCATTTAAATATCGATGGATATACTTATTTTATTTCAATACTAATAATAACCATAAATCTTTCAATATTAATTTCATATATCGCTTACCAAGTCTTTCCGAATCGGAGAACGGCTTACTAATATGAGTACATTATTTTCCTTGTGCCATAGTCCAACTATGGTCTTACACATGCATTGCCATGGCCCTGCCATGGTCTTACATTCGTAGTGCCATAACCCAGTTATGGTCTTATCATCAGAATGCCATAGCCCAGCTATGGTCTTAAATATAAATACTGCCATGGTTCAACCATGGTCTTACGTTCAACCCAGTTATGGTCTTTTCATTAAAATGCCATAGCCCAGCTATGGTCTTACATATAAACACTGTCATGGTCCAACCATGGTCTTATCTGTCAATTCATCCTTTGCCATAAAACGATTGTACTCAATCCTGCGTTCCATTCACTTTGATTTCATAAATTTAACCATAATAATTTTATTTTCTACAAAAAATATGAATAAATACATATTAACATTCATCAGTTTAACATATAAAATTAAAATTTAACCATACGAACTTACCTAGCTAAATTGCAAAAATACCAAAATTCAGGGGCATTTTGGTAATTTTTTTCCTCGGTTTTCCACCCGATCTTGATCTAAATTAATAATTCTATTCAATATATTAATTAAGACAATAAAAAAATTCATTTTATGCAATTTGGTCTTTTTTGAAATTTTTACAATATTGCCCCTAAAGTTTTACTTTTATTCAATTTAGTCTCTAAGCCCAAAACATGCAAATTAACCATTTTTAATGCAAACCCATGCTAGCAAAATTTTCATGGCATTCAATACAACCCAATTTTGCAATAATTTCACAAAAAACCTTGTATTTTTATTATTTCAACAATTTAATCCTTAATCGAAAAATTCATCAAAAGCACTTAACAAAATACTTTTAAATAACAACTAATATCTCAAATTCATCATTTAACATCAAGAATCATATATATTCGTCAATGGAAACATTTAAAATCTTTAGCAAAATAAAAAACAAAGGTAAGATTTAGTTGGACTAAATTATAACAATCTCAAAAACATAAAAATTACAAGAATCGGGTAAGAATTATGAAGCAAAATTGAAAACCCAACTTAAGCTCTCTTCCATGGAATTTTTGGGCAGAGAATTGAAGAAAGAAATGTCTAGAAATCTTTATACTTAATCTGTTTCCTTTTCATTTTGCCCAAATTACAATTTTGCCACTCATTTAATTTATTTTGTTGTTTCCTCTGCTTATGCCGCCTCACCCTTTTAACTTAGGGTTTTTTTATTTCTTAAGTCCTCCCTTGTTTACTAATTAAGTCATGTAATCACTTATTTCTTATAATTAACAAGTTTTACAACTTTTTTAATTTAGTCCTTTTTAATTAATTAACTATCGAAACGTTAAAATTTTTCAACGGAACTTTAATACTACCTTAATGACACTCCTTGGTTTATAGAAACGAGGTCCCGACACCTCATTTTCTAAAACCACTTAACCTAATAAATCTTTATAAAACACAAATTGCTAATTCAAAAACATTTCTAAAACCATATTTGACCTGTAAATATTAAATAATAATATTTACGAACTTATTTGCCGGATTTGATGGCTTCAAACCACTATTTCTAACATCACTGAAAATCGAGCTGCTACAATAACGCCTGATATAAATCATCGGCATGAAGCCTGTTAGACTCAAGGTCTAATATATTATCTCAAATCAACTCAATTTCATTATTAATTTTCAACAACCAACATTCAATAATTATAATTACCACGATTATTAGAATAAAATAAATATCAAGAATCTAATTGATAAACCGTAAAAGTAACATATTTTAAGCCCACATTTAGCATGCTTTTGGATTATTTAAGCCTGGAATTATGTAATTTCGCGCTCTTCATCCTTTATTTTCATGTTTTATACTCAGAAGAGCATCGGATGATGAAAAGAATGAGAAACGGGCCCAAAATGGAGTAGATGAGCCATATCACGAAATCGACACGGCCTGGGCCCAAGACCACACGGCCGTGCCTCATTCAACAGTCTTGAACACGGCCTGGCCATGACTTACACTGGCGTGCACTATGGGCGTGTCCCTGCTGCAGCCAAGAGGAGTTTTACTCGGAATAGGATACTTGGAGGCAAAGAAACACATTCCAAAGTCTATATAAACACCCAAATAGGAATCCTATTCAGATTAGGATACTTGGCGGCCAAGTAAGGCATCTCAAGGCCTATATAAACACCATAGGGGGCAACTTAAGCGGGAGTTCGTGCAGGCCTTACTGCCGGGGGCTTTTGTCGTCGGGCGTCCCAAATAGGCCAAAGAGGGCAGATTTGTGGGGATTTACTCGAAGATAGCCAGTTGATTCATCTCAAGAAGCCAGGATCATACTCAAGACGGAGGATCTCTCCTTCAATTCCGTCAGGAGGTTTTAGGGATTTCTTATGTTTTGTTTTATCTTTTCTTCTGAGATGTTTTCTTTTATTGTTATGAACTAAACCCTCAGATACCTGAGAAGGATGAAACCTAACATGAATCATGTTATCCTTTGCTAAACTATATGATAAATATTTGACTTGTTCTTAATTATGTGTTCTTAATTCTTGTTTTGATATTTTCGAGATATTAATTCAAGTATGATGTGCTTAGATGGAGGAGCAAAAGTCCCTGCCTAAGAGTAGATCTAGCATAATTAAGCGGAGTTGATCGCACGCCTAGAGATAGGGTGGCGAGATTTTGCCGGATTAGGGTGAAACCTAATATGGGAGTCCATAGATCGAGTTAATGCAATTCTAGGGGTTTTAATTAGAAAGACATTTCAATTAATCAACCTTGGGTTAGACGTTAGTCGCCTCGAGAGAGGGGTTAATATAACATAGGGAATCTTACGGATCAAGTCAAATGAATAAATCGTCTGGTTTAGAGTTAGATAACAAGTGAAGTCTAGGTGGATTCTTCCTTGGGTATCGTCTTAATCAATTGGTTTTTCCTCAAAGTTATTTTCCCAATTTCATTCTTCTTTGTCTTAGAGTCTTTAGTTTAGTTGTTAGTAATTTTAGATTAGATAAAAATTCAATTAATTCTTAGGTTAAATAATAAAAAGAAAGTTAGTATTAGTACTTTTGGTTCCTTTGGGTTCGACAATCTGGTCTTGCCTTAACTATACTATTGTTCGATAGGTGCGCTTGCCTCAAATCATTGTCATAGTTAGTTTCCAGGTTCGATCATTCTTTATATAAATTTTAAGACTTTGACATCACATAAAACAACGATCACTAATATAGCATATTACATGTAACACGAACTTACTTGGTTAAATTGCAAAAATGTCAAAGTATATGGGCTTTTTGTTAATTTTCCATTCTCCTCAATTTTCCACTCGATCTTTATCTAAATTAATAAATTGAATGGAATTATTAATTTAGATAGTAAAACAATTTATTTTATGCAATTTAGTCCTTTTTTACATTTTTACATAATTTCCCCTAACATTTTACTTTTTTTATTTAGTCCCTAAGCCTAAAACATGCAAATTAATCATTTTGTTTTGCAAATTCATATCAGTAGAATATTCATGGCACCCAATACAACCCACATTTATAATAATTTCACAACAAATCCTTGTATTTTTACTATTTCAACAACTTAGTCCCTAATAAAATTACTTAACAAAATACTTTTAAATATCAACCAACATTTCAAATTCATCATTTAATAACTAAAATCACATAGATTCATCAATGGCAACATTCAATATCTTTAGCAGTTTCAAAATCGAAGCTACGAGCTAGCTAGACCTAGTTGCAATGATCTCAGAAACATAAAAATTATTAAAAAATAGGTGAAAATGGCTTACCATGCATGAATTGAAGCATGGTCAAACCTTAAAAGCCTTTAACAATGGCTTCCTTCTCTCCAAATTCGGTGAAAGAAGAATTAGAAAAGATGATTAAGCTTTTGGTTTTATTTAATTTAATTTAATTATAAAATTACTATTTTGTCCACATTAAAAATCATCCAAATTTCATGCTTTTAGTTGCCCAAAACCGTCCACTAAATTCTTAAATGGTTTAATTACCATTTAAGTCCCTTTTCCTTTATTCAATAAGCCATTTAATCACTCAAATCAAATAGTGATCAAATTTTATATCTTTTACAATTTAGTCTTTTTTACTTAATTAACTATCTAAACATTAAAATTTCTTAACAAAACTTTAATACAACCTTAATAACACTTATAAATATTTATGACTTGGTTTATAAAAACGAGGTCCCGATACCTCATTTTCTAAAACCACTTGACTTTAGCGTCTTACCACTTAAACTTAATTAATCATTCATTTAACAAAATTTACCAAACCAAAAACCTTTTTAAAACCATATTTGACTCGTAAATATTCATAAATAATATTTACGAACTTACTCGTCATATTTGTGGCTCCAAAACCACTATTTTCGACACCGCTGAAAAACAGGCTGTTACATGAATGTTCATGGATTGGGGAGTCCACAGGCAGTACAAAGACTTCGACAAGTGGTGAAGTTTTATTATCCCATTTGGTCTTCTTTATAGAGACTAAAATTAATGAAAATAGAATAGAGAAGGTGAGACGGCGTTGTGGTTTTAATTGTGGGATTGAAGTGGGGGCGACTGGATCAAAGGGTGGGTTATGTCTGGCTTAGAAGGAGGACATTAATGTTGAGTTGATAAGTTATTCAAAAAAGCACATTGATGTTCTCATAAAGGGAAATGTTACTGATGAGTTGTAGTACTTTACAGGTTTCTATGGTGCACCTTATTCGTGTTTTATAGAAGAAACTTGGAATCTTTTAAGAAGGTTAATGAATGATGAGAATTTTCCTTGGATGGTGTGCGGAGATTTCAATGAATTTTTATATTCTTTCAAGAAGGTTGGTAGGGTACTAAGGGAGGAACGCAAAATGGAGGCTTTTCGAAGAGCACTTGATGATTGTAAATTAGGGGATGTGGGGTATTTTGGAATTTGGTTCACTTGGGAGCGTAGAAACTTGCCTGAGACAAATATTAAGGAGACGTTGGATAAGGGGTTGCTAATGAGGAGTGGTTGAGCATGTTCCCTTACGCAGCAATCAAACATATACCGCATTCTGTCTCGGATCATTGCCCGATCCTTCTTGATAATGTTAGAGAATCAAGGAAAATCAAGGAAACTATGTTTAAAGTTAAGGCATGGTAGACATTGGAGGAGTCTTTTGAAGGAGTAATTACAAGACTTTGGAATTCGACCAGAGGTTCTATCTTTGAAAAATTAAAAGATTTGAGTACTGGTTTGATTAATTGGGAGAAGAAGATTAAAGAGAATCGTAATAAATTGAAGTATGCCCTTTCTAAAAAATTGGATGATCTTATAGCTGAGGATCGAGATGATGGTAATTTGGTGGCACTCATTGATGTCAAGATTCAATTGAACTTTGAACTTGATAAGGATGAAGCTTTTTGGGAACAGTGGGTGAGAGCTAATTCGCTTCGTTTGGATGATAAAAACACTGTCTTTTTCCATATATACACTTCGTTTCGAAAAAATAAAAATACCATTGGAAGTTTGGAGTGCGAAGATGGTATGTTAGCAAGCATGGAGGATGAGATTGGGGAGCTTGCTACAGATTATTTTCAAAATCCATTTTCTTCAATGGGATTGGGGATTCGTCACATATTTTATCAGGGATTAATACAAACATCTCTCAAAAGGAGAATCTCTTCCTTTTAGCAAAGTTCACGAAGGGGGAAATTTACATAGCTTTGAAATAAATAGGGCCCACAAAAAGCTCTTGGGTTTAATGGTTTCCCAACTATGTTTTTCCAGAAGTACTAGTATACATTTGCTGAGATCGTTCTTATCCCAAAAAACCCAGAATCCCAAAAACTTAACAAATTTTAGACCCATTAGCCTGTGTACTATTTTATATAAACTTGTGGCAAAGGTTCTAACAAATAGACTTCAGAGTGTTATTGGGAACTATGTCGATTGTGCTTAAAGCGCTTTTATACCGGGGAGATTGGTTTTTGATAATGTCTTACTTGCTTATGAATTGATGCACACTTTTCGCCAAAAGCGTACTGGTAAGAAGGGCTACATGGTAGTAAAGTTAGATATGAGTAAAGCCTATGACAGGGTTGAATGAGCTTTTTTAGAGGCTATAATATTAAATATGGGTTTTGTTGATGATTGGGTAGGGTCATTTTAATATATATTTCTTTGACTTCTTATTCGGTAATGGTTAATGGTTGCATAGGAAGACGTTTTCGGCTTTCAAGAGGCCTTCTTCAAGGGGACCCTCTTAGTAATTTTTTATTTCTCATTTGCAGTGAAGGACTTTCAGCCTTGATGAGGCTGGCTATGGAGGGGAGGTTTTTGAAAGGGGTACAGGCTAGTAGAGGAGGGCCTAGAATCTCATATCTTTTGTTTGTGGATAATAATATCCTTTTTGGGAAGGCAACAACTAGAGATGCTCTCTTATTGAAAGATATTCTTAAGGAAAATGAAATTTGTTCTGGCCTGAGTGTGAACTTTAGTAAATCATCAATATTCTTTAGCTCAAATGTGCTTGAGAGGGAGAAGAACTGGGTTTCAAATTTGATGAGAGTGTATTTTTCAAGTAATGTTGAAAAGTATTTGGGGTTGTCGAATATAGTTGATCGTGTGTCAGAGTCTTAAAAATTTATAAAAAGAATGATCGAGCCTAGAAACTAACTATGACAACGATTAAGGCAAGCGCACTTATCGAACATTAGTATAGTTTAGTGGCAAGACCAGATTGTCGAACCCAAAGGAACCAAAAGTACTAATACTAACTTTCTTTTTATTATTTAGCCTAGAAATTAAAGGATTTATTAATTAATCTAAAATTAACTAACTATTAAGCTAAAGATGCAAAGACAAAAAGAATGAATTGGGGAAAATACTTGAGGGAAAAACCAATTGATTAAGACAATACCCGAGGAAGAATCCACCTAGACTTTACTTATTATTTAACTCTAAACCAGATGATTTATTCACTTGACTTGATCCGTAGGATTCCCTAATGTATATTAATACCTTTTTCGAGACTACTAACGTCAACCCTAGGTTGATTAATTAAAATCTCTTTCTAATTAAAACCCTTAGAATTGCATTAACTCGATCTATTGACTCCCATATTAGGTTTGAACCTAATCCGGTAGATTTTCATCATCCTATTTCTAGGGTTGTGATCAACTCCGCTTAACTATGCTAGATCTACTCTTAAATAGGGAATTTTGCTCCACTGCTTAAGCACATCAATCCTTGAGTCAATATCCTGGAATATCAACACAAGAATTAAGAACACATAGTTAAGAACAAATCAAGTATTTACCATATAGTTCAGAAAACAATAACAAGATCCGTCTTAGGTTTCATCCCCCTCAGGTATTTGAGGGTTTAGTTCATAATCATAAAAGAATACATCTCAAAAGAAAAGATAAAACAAAACATAAGAAAACCCTAAAACCCCCTGAAGGAATTGAAGAAGAGATCCTCTGTCTTGAGTATAACTCCAGCTTCTTGAGATGAATCAACTAGCTTTCTTCGAGTGAATCCCACAATTCTGGCCTCTTTGACTCGGCTCCTTGGCCTAGCTGGACACCTAACTGGACTCCCAACTGGACTTCTCCCTGAAGGTTGGCCTCTAGGGTGTTTATATAGGCTTTTGGAATGGCTTTCTTTGCCTCTAAGTACCCTAATTCGAATGAAACTCTTCTTTGTCACGACAGGGACACGCCCATAGCACACGCCCGTATGAATCGTGGCCAGGCCGTGGTTGGGTCCGTTAATGAGGCACGACCGTGTGGTCTTGGGCCCAGGCCGCGTCAATTTCGTAATATGGCCCATTTACTCTGTTTTAGGCCCGTTTCTCGTTATTTTCACCATCTGGTGCTTACCTAAGTATAAAACATGAAAACAAAGGATTAAGAGCACCAAATTACACAATTCAGGGAATAAATCATCCAAAAGTATGATAAATGTGGGATTAAAATATGTTCAAATTACAGTTTGTTAAATACCCCCACACTTAAGCATTTGCTTGTCCTCAAGCAAAATTCTCAACTCACAATTTAAAATGAACTTCCTTGATTCATAATATTCATCAATAATGTTCCATCATAATTCAAAGATAATTCATACATTGATAATTTAAGTAAAAGGGTCCTAAAGATTCAAACAATCAAAGTCATAGTTTTTGTAGCATGAAAAACATAGGTGTTTCCCCTTATCTAAATAATCACTTTTAATTCAAAGTCGACAAGAGTTGACATCCTTACAAGAGATTCACTCAAATCACTCAAAGTGTTTAAGGTTCAAAATTAAGCACTCAAAAGTCGAACATGAAAAGTTAATCCCATAGGCTTGCTTGAAAATCAAATCTCCACCACTGTAAATTAAGATGATACACAAATCAAAAGGTCTTTAAAAAGGGTTGTAACGGGGTTTGGGTTAAAGGTGTGGATAAAGGCTGAATTAGAGGGTAAAAATCGAGATTGAATTGACAATTTTCCTAACTAGAAAAATAAACTGATCCTAAATAATTACATCAACTAAAAACTTGTAATGCTAATTGAGAACAAATCAATACAATAATAAGAAAGAATTTTAACAACTGAAATATAGAGCATAGCTAGGAAACTGTTCAAAATCAAATCTCGACAAAAAGGGAGTCCAGGAATGGTAATAACAAATACAAGATGGGTTTTGGGTTATTATTAGTGGGTGAGTCAATAAAAAGGGCTGTTAAGATCAAAGGGGTTTACTAGGGGTTAATTGTGAAGGTAGGCTTTTTAGTGGAGTGAGTGGGTTAAATCCTAAGTGCCTTTATCATCTCTGTATATCAAATCAATAATGTGGCCTTGACATGTATAATCGAGGCAAGTTCTAGAATAACAGCTCAATTTTGACACACTTATAATCAAAAAGTGAGCACGAAAAGAATGTATGCTCTAAAAGGCTCAAAATCTCACAAAAATTATGGTTTTTTTATATCAACTTTGTAAATTTCAAACTTCAAGGTAATAATTAGATTCAGGTAGACAATCTAACAAAATTTCAATTTTTGAAAATAGGCTTATCATGCTTGATTCTCTAGTCTCCTAAAGTTTAAATCATCACTGCACAATTATCAATGACTTAATCCAAAACATATCAATAAAAATCATGAATCACAGGAACTTTGTTCTAATTAGTAACATGAGAAAATTACTTAAAGACAAGATATCATTCACGACATAATTCAGGGATTTGAGAATAATGAAGAAAGTTAGGCAATTTCTTGAAATAAATATTCACCCCCCACACTTAAGATATACATTGCCCTCAATGTACAAAGATAGATAATTGCAAAATAGTAATAAAATCATAAGATAGTGAGAGAAGTGAAACTTCCTGAATTTTGGATGAGGTCAATGAAAAGGAACCGAATAGGAATTGGCAGAGGTGAATTTGGGGGAGCGACTCGAACCATTTGAAATTGAATCCTCGAAGCAGCCAACCTAATTGTATTGTATCCTAAGCTAAATCTAAATGGCATGAAGAATAAGAAAAAAATAATAAAGAAAGTAAAAAGAAAATAAAAATAAGAATAAAAGTAAAAAATGGAAAATGGATATGCGTTTAAAAAGAAAGGGTAACGGGGACGAAGACTTTGGGGGGGGAAGCGAACAGAAGAAGGGGATTTCAAATAGAGAAACGGCCCATGCCCATTCCTGGGGCATGTTATGTCACACAGTCGAATCATACGGTCGTGTTAAACTTCATGCATTTCTCCCACGCCTGTATAAAGAGTTCACACACCCGTGTTGCTTAATCAGTTTCGTCTACGGCTTATAAGCACGGGCGTGTTGCACTCTCGTGTTCATTATTCAGTTTCGACCACGGCCGCGTCGCACTGCCATGGCATTTTATCGCAGCCTGTATTTTGGGAAATTTTCGTCCTTGATTCGCACGGTCTCTGCCACACTAGTGTGCAAATTTGTGGTGTCCACACGGCTACGGCCACGCCCGTGTGCAAGGCCGTGTGGTAGGGAAACCTACGCCTAAAAATTTTGGTTAGTTTTTAGTTAGATGCTAAAATTCGAAAATATGGACGTTAGTGGGGTTAGTGCTAGGGTTGCCTCCTGAGAAGCGCTCATTTAAAGTCTTGATCTAAACTTACCTGTTATTCATATGGCCATGGTGGTTCATAGAGTCGAAACTCATTTTTCTTACTATCAATTCTATCAACATATGGTTTGAGCTGGGTAATATTTACCTCAAAAGTGCCGAAATTAGAATAGGTTACCTTGACCGTTCCGTATGGAAAGATCTTACGTGCCGTAAAAGGAGTCGCACCGTTTGTATTAAGCTCTGAAGCGGCTATTCAAAGGCCGGTTTCATCTGACAGTAGCTCGTCCCCAACTTTCAAGTGATTGATTCCACCTTTAATACTTGATGTCCTAGCCGTGTCAAGAACCTGAAAAGTGATCGTTTCGTCACTTATTATTTAGCCTAAAATAAAAGTGAATTGTTTATTTAATCTAAAATTAACTAACTATTAAGCTAAAGATGCTAAGACAAAGATAATGAATTTGGCAAAATACTTGTGTGAAAAACCAATTGATTAAGACAATACCTGAGGAAGAATCCACCTAGACTTCACTTTTTATCTAACTCCGAACTAGATAATTTATTTACTTGACTTGATCCATAGGATTCCCTAATTTATATTAATACCTCTTTCGAGGCTACTAACATCTAACCCTCGGTTGATTAATTGACATCTCTTTCTAATTAAAACCCTAGAATTGCATTAACTCGATCTATGGACTCCCATATTAGGTTTTACCCTAATCCGGCAGATTTTCGTCATCCTATTTCTAGGGTTGCGATCAACTCCGCTTAACTATGCTAGATCTACTCTTAAACAGGGACTTTTGCTCTACTATCTAAGCACATCAATACTTGAATCAATATCCTGAAATATCAAAGCAAGAATTAAGAACAAATAATTAAGAACAAATCAAGTATTTATCATATAGTTCAGAAAACAATAACAAGATCCGTCTTAGGTTTCATCCCCCTCAAGTATTTGAGTGGTTTAGTTCATAATAATAAAAGAATACATCTCAGAAGAAAATATAAAACAAAACATAAGAAAAACCCTAAAACCCCCTGAAGGAATTTGAAGGGAAGATCTCCGTTTTGAGTATAACTCCGGCTTCTTGAGATGAAGCAACTGGCTTTCTTCGAGTAAATCCCACAATTCTGGCCTCTCTGGCTTGGCTCTTTGGCCTAACTAGATGCCCAACTGGACTCCCAACTGGACTCCCCCCTGAAGGTTGGCCTCTAGGGTGTTTATATAGGCTTTTGGAATGGCTTTCTTTGCCTCTAAGTACCCTAATCCGAATGAAACTCTTCTTTGTCACGACAGAGACCCGCCTATGGCACACGCCCGTGTGAATCGTGGCCAGGCCGTGTTTAGATCTGTTAATGAGGCACGACCGTGTGGCTTGGGCCCAGGCCGTGTTGATTTCATGATATGGCCCATTTACTACGTTTTAGGTCCGTTTCTCGTTCTTTTCATCCTCCGGTGCTCCCCTAAGTATAAAACATGAAAACAAAGGATTAAGAGCACCAAATTCCACAATTCAAGCCTTAAATCATCCAAAAGTATGCTAAATGTGGGATTAAAATATATTCATATTACGGTTTATCAAATACCCCCACACTTAAGCATTTGCTTATCCTCAAGAAAAATTCTCAATTCACAATTCAAAACGAACTTCCTTGATTCATAATATTCATCATTAATGTTCCATCATAATTCAAAGATAATTCATACATTGATAATTTAAGTAAAAGGGTCATAAAGATTCAATCAATCAAGTCATAGTTTTTGTAGCATAAAAACATAGATGTTTTCCCCTTACCTAAATAATCACCTTTAATTCAAAATTGACAAGAGTTGACATCCTCACTAAAGATTCACTCAAATCACTCAAAGTGTTTAAGGTTCAAAATTAAGCACTCAAAAGTCGAACATGAAAAGTTAATCCCATAGGCTTGCCTGAAAATCAAATCTCCACCACTGTAAAATGAGATGATACACAAATCAAAAAGTCTTTAAAAAGAGTTGTAATGGGGGTGGGGTTAAAGGTGTGGATAAAGGCTGAATTAGAGGGTTAGAATCGATATTGAATTGACAATTTACCTAACTAGAAAAATAAATTAATCCTAAATAATTACATTAACTAAAAACTTGTAATACTAATAACATGAGCTTCTTCTCAAGATGTGGAATTTAAACGTATAAGCTCAATTACATAGAGCTGATATTGAATATACTTCTTTTTTTTTAAGAACAAATCACAACAATAATAAGGAAGAACCTTAACAACTAAAATATAGAACATAGTTAGGAAACTGTTCAAAATCAAATCTCGACAAAAAGGGAGTCAAAGAATGGTGATAACAAATACAGAATGGGTTTTAGGTTAATATTAATGGGTGAGTCAAAAAAAAAAGAAGGGGTTGTTAAGATCAAAGGGGTTCACTAGGGGTTAACTGTGAGGGTAGCTTTTTAGTGGAGTGAGTGGGTTAAATCCTAAGTGCCCTTATCATCTCTGTATATCAAATCAATAATGTGGTCTTGGCATGTATAATCGAAGCAAGTTCTAGAATAACAGCTCAATGTTGACACACTCATAATCAAAAGGTGAGCACGAAAGAATGTATGCTCTAAAGGGCTCAAAATCTCACAAAAATTATGGATTTTTAATATCAACCTTGTAAATTTCAAACTTCAAGGTAATAATTAGATTCAGGTAGACAACCTAACAAAATTTTAATTTTTGAAAATAGACTCATCATGCTTGATTCTCTAGTCTCCTAAAGTTTAAATCATCACTGCATAATTATCAACGACTTAATCCGAAACATATCAATAAAAATCATGATTCAGAAGAAATTTCGTTCTAATCATAATATGAGAAAATTACTTAAGAACAAGGCATAATTCAAGGCATAATGCAGGGATTTTCAAATAATACTATAGTTAACCCCCCACACTTAAGATGTACATTATCTCCAATGTATACAGATAGATAATAGCAAAATAGTAATAAAATCATAAGATAGGGAGAGAAGTGAAACTTCCTGATTTTTGGATGGAGTCAATGAAAAGGAACCGAAAGGAATTGGCAGAGGTGAATTTGGGGGAACGACTCGAATCATTTGAAATTGAATCCTCGAAGCAGCCAGCTTGATTTTATTGTATCCTAAGCTAAATCTAAATGGCATGAAGAATAAGAAGAAAATAATAAAAAAAGTAAAAAGAAAAATAAGAATAAGAATAAAAGTAAAAAATGGAAAATGGATATGCGTTTAAAAAGAAAGGGTAAAGGGGACGAAGACTATGGGGGGAAGTGAACAGAAGAAGGGGATTTCAAATAGAGGAATGATCCATGCCCATGCCCATGCCCTGGGCGTGTTATGTCACACGGCTGAATCGTACGGTCGTGTTAACCTTCATGCAATTCTCCCATGCCCGTATAAAGGGTTCGCACATCCGTGCTGCTTAATCAGTGTTGTCCATGGCTTATAAGCACGGGCGTGTCGCACGCCAGTGTTCTTTAGTCAATTTTGACCACGGCCATGGTGTTTTATTGCAGCCCGTATTTTTGGAAATTTTCGTCCTTCATTCGCACGGTCTTTGCTACACTGGTGTGCAAATTCGTGGTGTCCACACAGTCTCGGCCACGCCCGTATACAAGACCGTGTGGTAGGGAAACCTACGCCTAAAAATTTTGGTTAGTTTTTAGTTAGATGCTAAAATTTAAAAATATAGGCGTTAGTTGGGTTAGTGCTCGAGTTGCCTCCCGAGAAGCGCTCGTTTAAAGTCTTGAGCTAGACTTACCTGTTATTCGTATGGTCATGGTGGTTCATAGAGTCGAAACTCCTTTTTCTTACTATCAATTCTATCAACATATGGTTTGAGTCAAGTGATATTTACCTCAAAAGTGCTGAAATTAGAATGTGTTACCTCGACCATTCCATATGGAAAGACCTTACGTACTGTAAAAGGAGTCGCACCGTTTGTATTAAGCTATGAAGCGGCTATTCGAAGGTTGGTTGCATCTGACAGTACCTGGTCCTCAACTTTGAAGTGATTGATTCCACCTTTAATACTTGATGTCCTAGCCATGTTAAGAACCTGAAGAGTGATAGTTTTGTCACTTACACGAAATGTGAGCTTACGTAGTCGTTTATTTCGTAGAATTGCTAGGTACACTTTGTTTAGCTCCATATGCAACGTATCGTCTAACTTCCGTTTGTTTGTCAAAAATTCTTTTAAAAATTTCCTTGAATCTGGCATCTGCGAAAGAGCTTCAAGAAACGGCAAGTTAATATGAAATTTCTTTGGAAGTTTAAGAAAATTACCGAATTGTTCCTCTGTGTGGTCTTTCTTTATTGCATTGGGGTATGGTACACGAGGTCGATACTTTTTAATTACCGGGTTTGGTTTATCATGGCTTACTTCAACCTTACCTTCCTATACCGCATTCTCTTGCTTCAATTTTGGTTCAGCTAACCCTTCGCTATCCTGAGCTGTTATGGCTTGAGGTTGCTCTCTTGGGTTAGTTTTGGTGTTGCTAGGCAAGATACCTTGTGGTCTTTCTGAGATCAGCTTAGTAAGCTGACTTAACTGGTTCTTGATCCCTTGAATCGATGCTTCTTGCTTTTTGAGTGTTGTTTCAGTGTTTTGTAAACGAGTCTCTGACACCGCTATAAATTTTGTCAACATCTCCTCAAGGTTTGGCTTTTTTTCCTGCTGGTGAGGTAGTTGTTGAAAACCTGAAGGAAGTTGCGGTCTTTGATTACCTTGACCTCCCCATGAGAAATTGGGATGGTACCTCCAACCTGCATTATAAATGTTACTATAAAGATTATTTTGAGGTCTAGAATAGTTACCCATATAGTTAACTTGTTCGTTCTCTGTGCTAGGGTTGTAGGATAGATATTCTATGTTGTTCACCCCTCTTCCATTTGTATCGTACTGTATTACTGGATGTACCTATGTAGAACCATACAAACCAACAATTTTTTTATTTAAAAGTTCTACCTGGTTAGGTAACATGGTGACTGCGTCAAGGTTGAAAACATCGGCTGCTTTAGTAGGCTTTGTCCTCGTGACTTACCACTGATAATTATTTAGTGACATCTCTTCAGTTTTTGCAAGCGGTACGTTACTGTCATAAATCAGGGGTCCTGTCGGGTTCCTTCTAGTTATAAACTAGAGGTGCCTGCTAAGAACAAATAAAAAATAGAAAAATTAGCAAAGTTAAAAGCAAAATAAAAATAAAAATAAATTGCGAAAATAAAAATGGCTAAAGTAATAAAAATTAAGCGTTCTTAATATTTTAGTTCCCCGGTAACGGCGCCAAAAACTTGATCGTGTGTCAGAGTCTTAAAAATTTATAAAAAGAATGATCGAGCTTAGAAACTAACTATGACAATGATTGAAGCAAGCGCACCTATCGAACAATAGTATCGTTTAGTGGCAAGACTAGATTGTCGAACCGAAAGGAACCAAAAGTACTAATACTAACTTTCTTTTTATTATTTAGCCTAAAATAAAAGTGATTTGTTTATTTAATCTAAAATTAACTAACTATTAAGCTAAAGATGCTAAGACAAAGATAATGAATTTGGGAAAATACTTGTGTGAAAAACCAATTGATTAATACCATACCTGAGGAAGAATCCACCTAGACTTCACTTGTTATCTAACTCCGAACCAGACGATTTATTCACTTGACTTGATTCGTAGGATTCCCAAATTTATATTAATACCTCTTTCGAGGCTACTAACGTCTAACCCTAGGTTGATTAATTGAAATCTCTTTCTAATTAAAACCCCTAGAATTGCATTAACTCGATCTATGGACTCCCATATTAAGTTTTACCCTAATTTGGCAAACTTTCGTCATCTTATTTCTAGGGTTGCGATCAACTCCGCTTAACTATGCTAGATCTACTCTTAAACAGGGACTCCACTGTCTAAGCACATCAATACTTGAATTAATATCCTGAAATATCAAAGCAAGAATTAAAAACACATAATTAAGAACAAATCAAGTATTTATCATATAGTTCAGAAAACAATAACAAGATCCGTCTTAGGTTTCATGCCCCTCAGGTATTTGAGGGGTTTAGTTCATAATAATAAAAGAATACATCTCAGAAGAAAATATAAAACAAAACATAAGAAAAACCCTAAAACCCCCTAAAGGAATTTGAAGGGAAGATCTCCGTCTTGAGCATAACTCCGGCTTCTTGAGATGAATCAATTGGCTTTTTTCGAGTAAGTCCCACAATTCTGGCCTTTCTGGCTTGGCTCTTTGGCCTAACTGGACGCCCAACTGGACTTCCAACTGGACTCCCCTTGAAGGTTGGTCTCTAGGGTGTTTATATAGGCTTTTGGAATGGCTTTCTTTGCCTCTAAGTACCCTAATCCGAATGAAACTCTTCTTTGTCACAATAGGGACACGCCCATGGCACACGCCCGTGTGAATCATGGCCAGGTCGTGTTTGGGTCTGTTAATGATGTACGACTGTGTGGCTTGGGCCCAGGCCGTGTTGATTTCGTGATATGGCCCATTTACTCTGTTTTAGGCCCGTTTCTCATTCTTTTCATCCTCTGGTGCTCTCCTAAGTATAAAACATGAAAACAAAGGATTAAGAGCACCAAATTCTACAATTCAAGGCTTAAATCATCCAAAAGTATGCTAAATATGGGATTAAAATATGTTCATATTACGGTTTATCAAATAGGGTAGAAATAGAAAAGCATCTTTCCAAAGTCTATAGGATAGGATTAAGTTGAGAATCAAGAATTGGAGTACAAGGCTCTTGTCATAAGGGGGAAAGGAAATCTTTATTAAATCTGTGTTGCAAGGAATTCCCACTTATGCAATGTCATGTGTAACATCTGAGAATTAGGGGCTTTGCGTTTGTTATGTTTTTGTGTGTTTGGTATGCTTTGTCTATTAAATCTGGTATGTTTGGGGGCCCCGGAAAGGCTTGGGATTAAGCTTGGGCCTTAGAGAAAATTCTATTTCTAGGCACTGTAGGGGAGAGTTAGCTGAGGCAGGTCTTAAGGTTAATTACTTGTGTTTGTTGACACAAGAAGTGGTGTGGCAAAGTGGCAAGGAGACGCCACTTACGGTGCAGGGAAGTGGCGTCATTGTGTAGCAGTAGGGGGAAGAGGTTCGAATCCTATAACACTCGCTTGGAAGCATACTTTTTACACTCAGGAAGCTAAGGTGGTGGATTCGGCAGGGACTCTCCAAAGATGATGGTGGAATGGGTCAACATATTCAAATGTGTGGCCATGAGGTGTTGGTGATATTTGAATTGGTCAAACCAATTCAAATGGTTGTTGGAGAGTGAAGTAAAGAAAGAATCAAAGGATTTCAAGTTGGTGGATGTGATGGCCAGTTGTGGGGAGCTTGAAGGGGGAGAATTCGGTTTAGTGTTAGTTGGGTGAAGTGCCAAAATTCATAAGGCTTGTGGCACTTGGCTTTTCTCTTTTGTTTTGTTCAATCGGTCATAGGGGTGTGGTATAGTGCCGATTGGTACAAGTGTCTTGTGAGGGAGTGTTAAGCCGAAACTCATTGAAGCTCCCTTGCCGAATCTTCTCTTCTTCTTTGTTCTTCTTTAACACCTTAACCGAATCTAGTTCAACCCATCTCGTCTCTTTCCAAGCAGAAAACCCTCTTTCTTTTCTACTAATTTCATTCCCTAGTCGAAACACCTCTCTAACTCATCTGCTTCATAGCCGAACCTTGTTTTCTATTTTCTTCTTCTTTTTCTGTTGCAAAAGTCGAAAGCCTCTACTACCCCCTAACTCTTCTCTTTTCTCTGTTGGATAGCCACCACATATTCAGTTAGCTTTCTCAATCAACATCTCCTTGTTGTTCTTGGTAACGGGTTCTTTTGCTTCTTCTTCTATTCATTTTGTTTCTTTTCTCTTATGTTTTTTTTAAACTGAAAATGTTGATTCGTTTCTTTCGAGATATTGGCCGATTGTAAAGGGACTCATTCTCGTATTTTTTTCTTTATTTAGCCAGTGTTTGGAAGGTCTTTGGTAAGTTGGATGTTGGCCAAAAGGCCGTCCCTTTTGTTCAGTATTTGGGAATCGGTTCTGACTTGGGTTTTATCTAGGAACTCATTTGGTTTCACAAGCCAACCTTCTGGTATTCGGTTTCGTTGGGCAAGGGTAAGGTATTCTCTTTTAGTTTTTTTTCATCTCCTTTAATCCTACTCAACAAATCGACCACTCTTTCTTCCTTAACGCGTTCTTTCATTCTTCATGGCTAGTAGTCGAATATCAGAAAGTGAAGTGCTAAGACTTCTTAGGTGGCCGAGAGTTCTTTTCCAAGCAGTCTTAGTGCCAAAACACGTGTTTTGGAGAGAGTTGCTGGAGCGAGCACAGGATCGATAGCTCGGAAGTCTGTGTCGGAACGACTTCGAGCTAATGAGGTTAAAATGTTTAGGGACGTATCGGTTGTGGCTCCTAACGTAGCTTAGTATTGGTTAGAAGCGGTTGAGCGCATTATGGATGACCTTGATTGTATCGCGAAAGAGAAATTAAAGGGAGTAGTGTCTCTGCTCCGAGATGAGGCTTACCAGTGGTGGCTCACGGTTAGAGATGGTACAGCAGCGGACCGCGTTACCTGGGACTTCTTTAAGTCTGTGTTCTAGGGAAAATATATTGGGTCAAGTTATGTGGATGCTCAGCGGAAGGTATTTCTTAACTTTGTTCAGGGGAATAAGTCAGTGGCCGAAAATGAGGCAGAATTCTTGTGTCTAAGCTGTTATGCTCGAGGTATCGTTACAACGGAGCATGAGCATTGTGTTCGATTTGAAGATGGTCTGAGGGATGAGTTGCGAGTACTAATAGCTCCGCAACGGGAGAGAGAATTTGCTGTCCTGGTTGAGAAGGCTAAGATAGCCAAAGAGGTGAAGCGATCTGAGAGGCAGAATCAGGAGAGGGACAAGGGTAGGAATAAAAGGAATTTTGGGTCGTCAGGATCTGCTAAGAATTTCCAGAAGAGGCCTAGGTTCGATGGGCTGAGTCAGGTTGCAAAGCCTGTTGCTGTTAGTCGATCTCAACTGTGTGCACGATGTGGGAAATTTCATTTAGGAGAGTGTTGGTTGGGTGGTATAGGATGCTTCAGATGTGGATCTATGGATTATCAGGTAAAGGATTATCCGCAAGAGCCCAACAGAGCGCGACCAGATGGTCAGGGTTATAGTCAGCCGGAAAGAGGTGGTCAGCAACCACAGAGAGGTCGTAGTCCGGCTAGAGGAGGAAATGGGTTCGGACGGGGGCGTGGAGCACAGGGTTAGTCTATGCAGCTAGACATCGTGAGGAGAGCGATGCACCAGATGTCATAACCAGTACGTTCCTTATTTCCGATTTGCCTTTTTCTGCACTGATTGATATTGGGTCAACTCATTCCTATATTGCTAGTACGGTGTCTGGAACTCTGAACTTAGCCTCTGAGATTGCTTCTAAGGAAATGATTGTACTTAGCCCTTTAGGACAATCTGTAGTGGTGAATAAACTCTTTAGGAATGTGCCTTTAGAAGTACAAGGGATAGTTTTTCCGGTTGATTTGATGGAACTGTCGTTCGGCGAGTTCGATTTGATCTTAGGGATGGACTGGTTAGTAAAGTATCGAGCAAACTTGGATTGTGCTACTAAGCGCATGGTGTTAAGGACTTCTGAGGATAATAAAGTTTTAGTGATAGGCGAAAAGAGGAACTAATTGTCCAATGTAGTGTCTGCTTTAAAGGCGGAACGAATGGTAAGAAAAGGATGCGAGGCTTTCTTAGCTTTTGTCAGTGCTCTAGAAGCCAAGGAGTTGACGGTAGAGGACGTCAGAATGGTGCAGGAATTCTCTGATGTTTTTCCAGAAAAATTTTTGGGGTTACCTCCGGATCGCGAGGTGGAGTTCGGTATTGATCTTTTTCCAGGAACAGTGCCAGTGTCTATTGCTCCATATAGAATGGCGCCGAAGGAGTTAGTTGAACTTAAAGCGCAGATTTAGGAATTGTTAGACCGGGGTTTTATTTAACCCAGTGTGTCACCTTAGGGAGCGCCGGTACTATTTGTTAAGAAAAAGGATGGGTCGATGCGGATGTGCATTGACTATAGGCAACTGAATAAGTTAACGATTAAGAATAAGTACCCGTTGCCCAGGATAGACGATTTGTTCGATCAGTTGCGAGGCGCTTCGGTCTTCTCAAAGATAGACTTAAGGTCTGAGTATCATCAGCTTAAGGTTAAGGAGGCAGATATTCATAAGACAACTTTTCGAACTCGGTATGGACATTACGAGTTCTTGGTGATGCCGTTCGGATTGAAAAATGCACCAGCGGCATTTATGGACATGATGAATCGAGTATTCCAACCTTATCTGAATCGGTTTGTGGTGGTGTTTATAGATGATATCCTGGTTTATTCAAGTACGGAAGAGGAGCATGATTCGCATCTTCGGGTGGTTCTGCAGATTCTGAGGGAGAAGCAGCTGTACGCCAAATTCAGTAAGTGTGAATTTTGGTTGAAAGAAGTTACATTTTTGGGTCATGTTGTGTCTGCTGAGGGGATTAGGGTTGATCCCCAGAAAATTGAAGCTGTGTTGGACTGGAAACTGCCTAAGTCTATAGCAAAGATTCGGAGTTTTCTTGGGCTGGCTGGGTATTATAGAAGGTATGTGAGGGGTTCTCGTTAATAGCTGTTCCGTTAACCAAGTTGTTACGGAAAAGGGTACCGTTTGTCTGGTCAGTTAAGCAACAGGAAAGTTTTGAGAAGCTGAAGAGGATCTTGATGAGGCTCCAGTATTGATTCAGCCTGAAGTAGGGAAATAGATTATCGTCTACTGTGATGCGTCGCACACAGGGTTAGGATGTGTGTTGATGCAAGAGGGGAAAGTGGTAGCTTATGCGTCTCGGCAGTTGAGACCGCATGAAGTGAATTGTCCCACGCATGATCTGGAGTTAACTGCGGTAGTTTTCGCTCTGAAGATTTGGAGCCACTACCTGTATGGGGATAAGTCCATCATTTACACGGATCACAAGAGCTTGAAAAATTTCCTTACCCAGAAGGAGTTGAATTTAAGGCAGTGGAGGTGGATCGAATTGTTGAAGGATTATGACTGTTCGATCGAGTACCACCTGGGTAAGGCTAACGTGGTGGCAGATGCATTGAGTCGTAAGGTAATATCGGTCTTAAGGGCAATGTTTGCTCATCTCAGCTTGTATGATGATGGAAGTTTATTAGCTGAACCTCAAGTGAAACTTTCTTGGGTCAGTCAGATTAAAGAGAAGCAAATGTCGGATGAGTCGCTAAGCTCGAAACTTCAGTTAGTGGCAGGTGGTGAGACAGGAGATTTTAGGTGAACAGTGATGGGGTATTGTACTTTCGGGGAAGGGCTTGTATGCTGAAGGATTCCGAGTTAAGGCAGAAGATTCTTTAAGAAGTGCATAGTAGCCCATACGCTATGCATCCTGGTGGAAATAAGATGTATAGGGATCTGCGAGAACAGTTTTGGTGGCCGGGTCTGAAGCAAGAGGTTATCGAGTTTGTGGGTAAGTGTTTGATGTGTCAATAGGTGAAGGCGGACCATGAGTTACCTTCAGGGTTGTTACAGCCGATGAAGATTCCACTTTGGAAGTGGGAGAGGATAACGATGGACTTTGTGAGTGGGCTACCCCTTACGCCTACGAAGAAAGATTCGGTGTGGGTTATTGTGGATCGGTTGACGAAGTCCGCGCACTTCATACCGGTTCGGGTTGATTATTCTTTACAGAAGTTAACCAAGTTGTATGTGACGGAGATTGTGAGGTTGCATGGGGTACCTGTGTCTATCATATCAGATAGGGACCCCAGGTTTAAGTCGAGGTTCTGGAAGGTGTTGCATCAAGCGTTGGGTACAAGACTAGATTTCAGCACAGCATTTCATCCACAGACTGATGGTCAGTCTGAGGGAGTAATTCAGATCTTGGAAGATATGCTGAGAAATTACGTTATCGATTTAAGGGGTAGTTGAGAGGATTTTCTACCGTTGGCAGAATTCGCTTATAACAATAGCTACCAATCTAGTATTCAGATGGCGCCCTACAAAGCGTTGTATGGGCAGAGGTGTCGCACTCTTATTTGCTGGATAGAGTTGGGTGAGCGGCAGGTGTTGGGTCCGAAATTAGTTTCTGAAACAGAGGAAAAAGTTAAGTGGATTCAAACTCGGTTGAAGGAAGCTTCCGACAAGCAAAAATCCTAAGCAGATCTGAAGCGTAAGGATATAGAATTTGTAGTGGGTGATCAGGTGTTTCTAAAAGTTTCACCGTGGAAGAAAGTCTTAAGATTTGGTAGAAAGGGCAAGTTGAGCCCCAGGCTCATTGGGCCTTATCGAGTGTTGAAACGAGCAGGACCAGTAGCGTATCAACTCGAGTTACCTCCGAAATTGAGACAGATTCATGATGTATTCCATGTATCGATGTTAAGACGCTACCGATCGGATCCAACTCACGTAGTGCCAGTGGAGGAAATCGAAGTGAGACCTGATTTATCTTTCGAAGAGGAACCAGTTCGGATCCTAGACCGAGATGTTAAAGTATTGCGGAGAAAGACGGTCCCGTTGGTTAAAGTGTTGTGGCGGAATCACGATTCAGAGGAGGCCACATGGGAGCCAGAAGAGGTTATGCATCAGCAATACCCTCACCTCTTTTGATCAGGTAAATTTTGAGGCTGAAATTTCTTTAAGGGGGTAGAACTGTAACATCCGGGAATTAGGGGCTTTGCGTTTGTTATGTTTCTGTGTGTTTGGTATGCTTTGTCTATTAAATCTGGTATGTTTGGGGGCCCTGGGAAGGCTCGGGATTAAGCTTGGGCCTTAGTGAAAATTTTATTTCTAGCCACTGTAGGAGAGAGTTAGCTGAGGCAGGTCTTAAGTTTAATTACTTGTGTTTGTTGACACAAGAAGTGGTGTGGCAAAGTGGCAAGGAGACACCACTTAAGGTGCAGGGAAGTGGCGTCATTGTGTAGCAGCAGAGGGAAGAGGTTCGAATCCTATAACACTCACTTGGAAGCTTAATTTTTGCACTCATAAAGCTAAGGTGGTGGATTCGGCAGGGACTCTCCAAGGATGATGGTGGAATGGGTCAACATATTCAAATGTGTGGCCATGATGTGTTGGTGATATTTGAATTGGTCAAACCAATTCAAATGGTTGTTGGAGAGTGAAGTAAGGAGAGAATCAAGGGATTTCAAGTTGGTGGATGTGATGGCCGGTTGTGGGGAGCTTGAAGGGGGAGAATTCGGTTTAGTGTTAGTTGGGTGAATGCCGAAATTCATAAGGCTTGTGGCACTTGGCTTTTCTCTTTTGTTTTGTTCAATCGGTCATAAGGGTGTGGTATAGTGCCGATTGGTACAAGTGTCTTGTGAGGGAGTGTTAAGCTGAAACTCATTGAAGCTCCCTTGCCGAGTCTTCTCTTCTTCTTTGTTCTTCTTTAACACCTTAACCGAATCTAGTTCAACCCATTTCCTCTCTTTCCAAGCCGAAAACCCTCTTTCTTTTCTACTAATTTCATTCCCTAGTCAAATCACCTCTTTAACTCATCTGCTTTATAGCTGAACCTTGTTGTCCATTTTCTTCTTTTTCTGTTGCAAAAGTCGAAAGTCTCTACTACTCTTGAACTCTTCTCTTTTCTCTGTTGGATAGCCACCGCATATTCGGTTAGCTTTCTCAATCGACATCTCCTTGTTGTTCTTGGTAAGGGGTTCTTTTGCTTCTTCTTCTATTCATTTTGTTTCTTTTCTCTTATGGTTTTTTTTAAACCGAAAATGTTGATTTGTTTTCTTTGGGATATTGGCCGATTGTAGGGGGGCTCATTCTTGTATTTTCTTCTTCATCTAGCCAGCGTTTGGAAGGTTTTTGGTAAGTTGGATGTTGGCCGAAAGGCCGTCCCTTTTGTTCAGTATTTGGGAATCGGTTCTGACTTGGGTTTTATCTAGGGACTCATTTGGTTTCACAAGCCAACCTTCTGGTATTCAGTTTCGTTGGGCAAGGGTAAGTATTCTCTTTTAGTTTCTTTTCATCTCCTTTACTCCTACTCAACAAATCGACCACTCTTTCTTCCTTAACGCATTCTTTCATTCTTCATGGCTAGTAGTCAAATATCAGGAAGAGAAGTGCTAAGACTTCTTAGATGGCCGAGAGTTCTTTTCCAAGCGGTCTTGCTTATTCGCGTTAGTACAAAGGTAAAGAGTTACCCTTTTGTTCTAATCGGTTGGTTATTCTTGGTTGATTCGCCACCTTAGTTTGATATTGTTGGTTAAATAATCGTTGCTTCTGTTATGGTATTATATTGATCAAGTGTCTCCATGGATGTAAGTTTCGGTAAATCAAGGGAAGGGAGCGAACCCATAGTTGCGGCTTCTAAGTTTAAAAGGCAGGGGGTGTCGGCGGTTCGAGATTTTTTACCAGGCTGTGGTAGAAAGCCGACGTCTGCTTGAGATAGGTAGATAACCATTGTCTCTGCTAGGGAAAGCATCGACATAGAAAGCCTAGTGTTACGCGTTACCAGGTGTGTAATTCACACACACTCTGTATATTAATTATGTTAATAACTGTGTTGGCTGAAAGCCGAAACGACTGAATTGACAGTCGACTGAATTGGCTATTGCATCCAAAGCATGATCATTCATTTCAGTATGTTAACATATGCATGGACTTGGGATACGATGCGAAAGGGGAAGTGCTATTTAGGGACTGTTACAGTGGTTTGGTACCACAGTGGGTTGGCCCCACATATACGATTCAGTGACTATGTCTCAGTGGTTTGGTACCACGGTGGTTTAATACCACGTATATACGATTCAGTGGCTCATCTCAGTGGTTTGGTACTACAGTGGGTTGGCCCCACGTATATTTATTCGGGATTGTCACAGTGGTTTGGTACCACGGTGGGTTGGCCCCACACATATTATTATTAGTGACTCACTCACGCGTGATCCGTATCACGGTGATGCAGAACCACAGTGGCTTGGTGCCACGGGCGATTGGCTGATTCAAGTGTTGTAGAGGATGGAAAATAGGTGGGTTTGGGTTGCACCGCATACATACTTAATATATTGATTGTGTGGGCTAAGGCCCAATGGGCCTCAGTGAGCGGAAAGCCCAAAGTTCGTCTAATGGAAATTTACACACTGAGTCTCGGTGACTCACCCCTCTGCTAAATTTTGCAGGTAATCAGTAGATCATGGATTCGGAGCCGAGGCGGACTCGAGGTGGCCATGCATAATGCTCTAAGTATTTTCGTTTCATTATTTCTTAAATTTCACTATTAAGTTTGGGTTTTGGTGTTGTAATAAGGCCACTTAAACTTTGACTTGGACTTTATTTTGAAATTGACATAGCATGCCTATTAAATAATCAAAGTAGGAGTTTTCTAAGATTAAAACGTTGAACAAACGATTTCCAAACGGCTAACGGAAGAGGGGTAAAGAGTAACAAATTGATTAAAATTTTCAATTAGAAACCGCAACATTGTTTTCAAACTGATAGCTTTATGAAATTTTTTAAATTTGACTTAGGTTAAATAAACCTGATTTCATAACTCAGTTCAAATTAACCACTACTTTAAATTTCCTTTAAAGACAGTAACGATACACAAAATTTTTCTCAACTCGTGGTTGTAGTTAGTTTTTCTCAAAATTTTCTTAACTGTAACATACCAGATTCGGTCGTAGCGTTTGACCGGGTTTGGGGTGTTACATCATGATTCTTATTGCCCAAGTCTTTTTTTGGTGAAATTGAAAGCATTATAGCAAAATACTGGTGGCAAAAAAGACATGGAAGGCGTAGGATTCATTGGTGTAAATGGAGGCATATGTGTAAGTTGAAGGAGGATGAAGGGATGGGTTTTAGAGATTTGGGAAAGTTCAATATTTCTTTGCTAGCCAAACAGTGGTGAAGGATTATAAATCATCCAAATTCACTCATTACTCGGGTGTTGAAAGCTAAATATTTCCCAAGATTTGATTTTATGGATTCTCAATTAGGACTAGTCCGTCGTATACGTGAAAAAGTATTTGGACGGCTAAAGGGGTTTTAAAGGAAGGCTTATGTTGGCGTGTGGGTTTGGGGAATAAAATCTCTATATTTGATGATGCATGGATTCCTGGTAATGCAAATTTTAGAGTGTACAGTAACAGTCAAATTATGCAAAATTTAATGGTGTCAGAGTAAATTGATTCTAATGATCGAAATTGGAATGAGGTGTTAATTAAGGATACCTTCATGAAGTCGGATGCTGATCATATTCTTCAGATTCCATTTGTTCAAGACGTACATGAAGATTTTCTAATCTGGGGTGGGAAGCCTTCGGGGGAGTTTTTGGTTCGTAGCTCCTACAAAATGTTACAAAAAAATTTAGAGGATCCTAGTGCTTATGCATTACAAACTAGATCTAGTGATTTTTATAAGCTCTTATGAAAACTAGACCTCCCAGGAAAAATTAAAATTACATTCTGGAGGATTTCTTGGAACTATCTACCTATATTTGCTAACTTAAAGTCTAAGAAGTTAATCACAAATGCTTGCTGCCCTCAGTGTGGAGGTGTGGACAAATCAATAGATCATCTGTTCTGGCAATGTCCTATAACAGTTATGTTTGGTCAAAGTTATGCTGTCTACAATTTTTGAACAATCAAGGTCTAGAGTTTAAGCATTAGCTTACCTGGATTTTTGAATCTTGTACCACCCACTCTGGGCTATTTGGAAGGACAGAAACAGAAGGTTCATGAAAAGAAAGTCATTACAAGTAAAGACACTGCAAATTTTATTTCTAGCTATATAAGAGAACTTGAAGGGCTGAAGAAATATACTTGTACAAAGAGTAAGGAGGCAGTTACTTGGATAACTCCGACAAGTTCAATCATCAAAATAAACTTTGATGGTGCTTTTGGTGGCCGGAGTTTTCGATCGGTGTTAAGAGTGGTTGCTAGAGATGAGGGTGGAACAGTACTCTTCACTTGTACGAGTTTCCATGAGGGAGTAACGTCTGCCTTCGCTGCTGAAGCTTTAGCATGTTAACTTGCAATGAGTGTGGGTGTTGATAAATGATGGAGCCGAGTCATTATTGAAGATGATTCGTTAATAAAAGTTAGGGGTGAGTATTCAATTGAGTCGAGTCGAGTCGAGTCGAATCGAATCGAGTCAAAAAATTTCGAGTTAGTCGAGTTGACGAATCCTATTTTAGCAACCAAACTCAATTTGATAGTTTTGACTTTTAACTTTAGAAAAGGTAAACATTTATCAAAATGACGTAGTTTTGCCTTTTCTTATTTGGATTTTTGGATAACTCGAATTAGGGGTGAACGTTCGATCGAATTGAGTGAAACCGTTCGAGTTTTAGAAAAATTTATTGAAAAAATAAAAGCAAAATAAAAATAAAAAAAAGAACACACAGATTTTACGTGGAAACCCTTTCGGGAAAAAACCACGGGCAGAGGAGAAGAAAATTCACTATGTCGAATTCGAATCAATTACAAGAGGAATAGACCATGTCTATTTATAGGCTTATAAAGCCATATTCTAATAGGAGTGTAGTAAGATTGAAACTCCTTATTCTAATCAATATCAAATAGATGGAGTTTAATAAGGTTTAAAAAACCTTATTCAAAATAAAATAAAAGAAGTGTAGTTCTATAGGGATTCTTCTTTTATTTTATTTTACCATTGTATTTTATTTAAATAAGAATTTGGGTCACTTAATTCTAACAATCTCCACCTTGACACGAATTCTCAATAAACAAGTTCTTCATCGCGAACTCTTAACGAACAAGTTCTCCACCTCTTCCATAAAACCCCTTAAGGGTTTAACTTCAACAATGAACACCAACCAAGTCTAAGCAATGCTTAAACTTGGTTATAGGAAGTGACTTAGTCATCATATCTGCAGGATTTTCATGAGTACTAATTTTGCTCACAACAATATCACCACGAGCAATAATATCACGAACAAAATGATACCGAACATCAATGTGTTTTGTTCTCTCATGAAACATTTGATCTTTTGTAAGGAAGATAGCACTCATCGTCACAAAATATCATGCTAATTTGAAGGTCTTCATTGAGCTCACTAAAGAGTCCCTTCAACCAAATAGCTTCTTTACAAGCCTCATAATCGCCATGTACTCGAACCTTGAGTGGTAGACAAAGCGATCAGAGTTTGCAAAGTAGCTTTCCAACTGATTGCACAACCTCCGATTGTAAAGACATAACCAGTGAGAGATCTTCTTCTATCAAGGTCTCCAGCAAAATCAGCATCAACATACCCAATGACTCCATCTCTAGTTCTTCCAAACTGTAAGCAAACATCAGTAGTACCTCACAAGTATCTTAAAATCCACTGAACTGCTTTCCAATGTTCTTTACCGGAATTCGCATGTATCTGCTAACTGCACTGACTGCATATGATAAATCTGGACGTGAACAAACCATAGCATACATGAGAGATCCCACTGCACTAGAGTATGGAACATGTGACATGTACTCAATCTCATCATCTGATCGTGGAGACAAAACCGATGAAAGTCTGAAATGGGCTGCTAAAGGAGTACTAACAGGCTTAGCACTCTGCATATTGAACCTGCAAAGAACTTTCTCAATGTACCCCTTCTGACTTAGGTACAATTTACTTGCTTTTCTATCTCTGAGAATCTCCATACCAAGTATCTTCTTTGCTGGTCCTAAATCTTTCATCTCAAATTCTTCATTTAGTTGGGATTTGACCTTTCTTATCTCTCCTTTATCTTTTGCTGCTATCAACATGTCATCAACATAAAGAAGTAGATACACAAAAGAACCATCACTGTTTTTCTTAAAGTAAACACAGCTGTCAAAACTACTTCTTTTAAAATCATGAGAAGTCATAAAGGAATCAAACCTCTTATACCACTGTCTTGGTGACTGTTTCAAACCGTAAAGAGACTTTTTCAGCAAGCAAACATAGTCCTCTTTTTCTGAGACTGTAAAACCCTCTGGTTGTTGCATGTAAATATCTTCCTCAAGTTCTCCATGCAAAAATGCAGTTTTTACATCTAACTGTTCAAGCTCCAAATCTTGCATAGCCACAATACCAAGCAAAGCTCGAATCGAACTATGCTTCACAACTGGGGAGAACACATCTGTGAAGTCCACTCCTGGAATTTGACTATAACCCTTTGCAACAAGCCTTGCTTTATATCTGGATTCTTCAACTCCTGGAGTCCCTTCTTTCTTTTTAAACACCCATTTACAGCGAACAACCTTTTTACCTTTAGGAAGTTTCACAAGATCCCATGTTCTATTTTTATGGAGTGATTCTATTTCCTCTTGCATAGCAAACATCCACTTTTCTGAGTCTTCACAGCTAACCGCCTCAGAATAATTAGACGGATCTTGGTTTGCATCTATATCTTCAGCCACATTTAAAGCATAAGCAACTAGGTCACCTCAAAGATACTTCTTTTGGAGGTTTAATTTCTCTTCTAGTTCTGCTTTTGGCGATAGAGTATTTTGGTGAAGAATCAACTCTATTCTCAATTTTTGTAATGGCTTGAGGAGTTGACTCTGTATTAATCGATGCTCCACCGCTTTTGATTTTCTTTATTGGAAGAGTCTTTAAGAGATAAGTTAGGTAGCATAGCGGTTTCATCAAAAACAACATCTCTGCTAATCACAACTTTTCTATTTTCAGACACCATAACTTATACCCTTTTACACCACTTTATAGCCAAGAAAAACACATTTAATGGATCTTGGTTCCAATTTTCCATTATTAGCATGAGCATACGCAGGACACCCAAAAATCTTTAAATCGTAATAATTAGCGGGATTACGGACCATACCTCTTGTGGAGTCTTTTTCTCAATGGCAATGGATGGAGATCGGTTGATCAAAAACATGCGATGAAGTCGCTTGACCCAAAACGACTTTGGTAAGTTGGCATTTGACAACATGCATCGAACCTTCTCCATAATCGTTCGTTCATTCGTTCGCAACACCGTTTTGTTGTGGAGTATGACGAATCGTCAAGTGTCTCACGATCCTTCCGACTTGCAGCATAGCTTTATTAAACTCATCGAACAAAACTCTAAGCCATTATCTCGTGCGGAGGTATTTTATTTGTTTTCCGTCTCTGCTTTTTCAATCATAGTTTTCCAAGACTTAAATGCGGAAAACACATCGCTTTTCTGCTTCAGGAAGAATGCCCAAACTTTTCTGGAAAAATCATCAATAAAAGTTAGCATATAATTAGCTCCACCTCTCGAAGGCACTTTTGATGGCCCCCACAGATCAGAATGAATATACTCCAATGTTCCCTTCGTGTTATGGATTCCTCTAGTGAATCGAACTCTCTTTTGCTTCCCAAAAACGCAGTGCTCACAGAACTTCAGTTTGCAAATTCCTTGCCCATCAAGAAGTCCTCTTTTGCTCAATTCTGCCATGCCATTCTCACTCATATGCCCTAGGCGCATATGCCAAAGTTTAGTAATATCATCATCTGATAAAGAAGAGGAAGCGACAGCTGCATCACCAATAACAGTAGAACCTTGCAAAACATATAACTTGGTAGCCTTTCTCTGCCCTTTCATCACAATGAGGGAACCTTTGGAAATCTTCAAAATCCCACTTTCAGCTATGTATTTGTACCCTTTTGAATCAAGAGTACTCAACGAAATTAAATTTCTCTTCAATTCTGGAACATGCCGTACGTCACTAAGTGTTCTGACAACTCCATCAAACATCTTAACTTTAATTGTTCCAACACCTGCAATTTTACACGAAGCATTATTTCCCATCAAAACAACACCTTCAGAATCTGGTTTCATAATTTGTAAACCAATCCCGATTGGGACTCATGTGAAAGGTGCAACTGAATCAAGTATCCACTCCTCGCTCTCTTTTGAATTATTGACAGAGGCAACTAGAAGTTCACCATCACCGTAGTCTTCTACAATATCGCCTTCACCGAATTTTTACTCGGTTGTTTTCCCTTTTGATTTGCAGCCTCCCTTTTAATTTTGTTCTGTAGCTTGTAGCACTCAGATTTAATGTGCCCTTTCTTCTTGCAGAAGTTACAAGTTTTACCTCTGTTTGAAGACTTTGATCTACCCTTAGATTTACCGCGAGGATTTCGTTCCTGTGTCCTTCCACGATCATCATCAGCATTCCGATCTTGTCTCCCACGAACGATGAGACCCTCTCCTTGAGAGTCGATTTTAACCACAAGATGCTTCATCTTATCATACGAGGTCAAAGAATCATAAACCTCATCAACCGTGAGAGACTCACGCGGCTATATAAAATCGTGTCTCTAAAGGTTGAATAAGACGGGGAACAACGAACAAAGCGAGAATCAACCCTAGATCTTCCTTATCATCTTGAACCTCCATGGCCTCCAAGTTTGAGAGAATTTCTTTAAACATCATTAAGTGTTCGTGTACGCTGACGCACCTTCCTCCAAGCGATGAGCATAAAGACGTTGCTTCATATGCAACTTGCTAGTTAAAGTTTTCGACATACATATTTGTTCTAGCCTCTTCCATAATCTCATGGGCGATCTTCTCCTTCATCACATCCTGCAAAAAATTTCATTAGACAAATGCGTATGTAACTGTGTTAGTGCCTTTTTCGATCCTTGCGCTTCTTATCTTCCTCTCACAATGTCGAAGGCATCTTATCTACCCCTAACGAGGGCTTCCTCTAAATCCATCCATGCAAGAACCGCTGCGCATCTTTATCTCCCACAACGCGAATGCGGTGTTGCGATCCAACAGCGGAATTTCATACTTCAAAGACGCCATTACCGTGATCGAGATGAAAAAACCCGAAAGCTCTTGATACCATTTTGAAAAAATAAAAGCAAAATAAAAAAAAAAAAAGAACACACAGATTTTACGTGGAAACCCTTTCGGAAAAAAACACGGGCGGAGAGAGAGAAGAAAATTCACTATGTCGAATTCGAATCAATTACAAGAGGAATAGACCATGTCTATTTATAGGCTTATAAAGCCATATTCTAATAGGAGTGTAGTAAGATTGAAACTCCTTATTCTAATCAATATCAAATAGATGGAGTTTAATAAGGTTTAAAAAACCTTATTCAAAATAAAATAAAAGAAGTGTAGTTCTATAGGGATTCTTCTTTTATTTTATTTTACCATTGTATTTTATTTAAATAAGAATTTGGGTCACTTAATTCTAACATTTATAATGTTAAATTAAAATCTTGTTCAATATAACTCTTTCCATGTTAGAACACATAAATTTGAAACAATATATATTTGAAAACCTTTTTTAAGCAAAATAATAATAAGAAGAAGATATTTTAGTATGATAAACTTGAACCATTAATCACTTATTTAGATTCCAAAATAATTATTTTATAAATTAATTTTTTTTACTTTTTTAGATTTTTTTTTAAAATTTATATTTTTTTAAATATAAATTTTAGAATTTTTATAAATATTTTTAATTTTAAAAATTATTTTCAAATTTTGAAAATTACTTTGATTTTTTTTTAAAATTTTTGTTAAGAGAGAGACCAATTTGCTCATTTTAAAAATTGATAGAGACCAAAATGGTATTTATACTAATCTGTTATTCGAATTGTTTGAGTTATTCGAATTGTAAAATTCAACTCAACTCGAAATCTGAAATTTCTTATTCGAGTTGACTTGAATAACTCGATTCGATTAACTCGAAATTTAAATTTTTTTCTGATTTTTTCAAATCGAATCGAATTTTACTCACCCCTAACAACAGTTAAGAAATGTAAGTCTTTGGAATTTGATAAATCATTGATTGGTGTTTACATCAAAAATATTCAACATATGAAGAATAATTTTCAAGAAGTCAGTTTCAATCATGTTACAAGACTAGCAAATGAGTTTGCTCATGTTCTTGGGACGGAAAAGCTAAAAGGGGGGAAATCGATTTACCTGGAGGGGAATGCTTCTTCGATTGTTGATACCAGGAGAGTGAGGGGGAGGACAAGTGTAATATCCTGAAATTGGGCTTGTGCATTTTTGCTTAATTTTATGAAATAGCATGTCTTATGTGTTATGGATGTGTTGTGTGCATTTTTAGAACCTTGGAAATGTAAGGAAATGCCTTAGAAATATTAAGTTTTAAGTATTAACAGAGGGAACTGAAGCAAGGTGGTCTTAAGAGAATTAGTAGGGAGAATATGGCACACAAATAGGCTTGGAAAAGTGGCTTGGAGGCACCACTTAGGGCCTCTGGAAATGACGCCATATGCAGTGCAAGGAGGGCTTGTGTTCGAGTCGCAAGGAAAGCAAATAAAAGTTTTATTTTGCTGCAAGGAGAGATAGTGATGGACGGCATTAAGGCACTTAAGGGAGGAGTTTAATCCCTTTTAAAATTCAGCTAGATAAAGGGATAATTGTTGGATTAATTTGATTAATCTTTAAATGAGGAGATAAGGAGGAAAATAAGGGATATGATAGTGATGGCCAAGTAGGGGACTCTAGGCTTAGTACTTTCGGCAAAAGAAGGAAAAATAAGGCCATTCATCATTCTTTCTTTCTCCTTTTCTCTCTGCCGAATTCTCTAGTGCATCTCCTCTTCTCTTTTAATTTTTTTGCCAAAGCCGAAAACTCAAGAAAGCCTAGCCAACTTCTCCATCTTTTTCTTCTTCAAGATTATCTCCATTGCCAAAAGTGATCAACTTATTCTCTTCTTTTCATAAACTTTCAAAAGCCGAAATCAATCTAGGCCACAGCCGACTATTCTCCAAGTCTTAAAGCCGGATCTCTGTGGTGTCAGGCATAGGTGCTGTCAATTTTATGGTAAGGGGAAGTTTCGGGATTCTGTGACTGTCGACTACAAAGGGGAGACCCTCGGGATATCAGGTCTAAGGTAAGTAAGGTGTAAGTTTAGGACGAAGGCCATCTATTTGAATGTTAGAATTGGATCTAACATGTAATCTGTAGGATTCGACATCTTCATAGCCAAGTAGCACTCTTCGGGATTTAAAATCGCAAGGTAAGTACATATGTACATTTGGCCAAGGCCATATTTTAGTATCAGTGCCTAATCGATTTTAACTATGGGTATTAGGAAGGAGTGCAATCGGTTTGGTAGAATTTTCGGGAAAGCAGTGAACCGATAAATACATCAGGTGTGTACCCCACACTGAATCTTAATAGACTTATGGCTCTAATTTATTATATGTGTTAATATGAAAGTATAAGAATATGGCCAAGGTACCATGTAACGGTACGAGTACCCAGGTACGTTACTTTAACCTTATGTTAATAAGTGCTATGAATAGTGGAATATGGTACATGTGTAAATAATGATAAGAATGTGAAATAAGGCCTATGGCATGAGATTGCATGATATGAATGATATATGGGGCATATGGGATATTATGAATGGGGAAGTGAATGTGGTGACTTATGTCACGATATCTGAATGTGGTGACCTTGGTCACAATATCTGAATGTGGTGTCTCATGACACAAAATATTATCTGGTGGCTATGCCACAATATTTATAAGGGCGATGAGCACGTCGATCGCAAATGATCGCCTTCGATGGTGTGTAGCGGATGGAGGGTTGACTTAGTAGTCCCCACGGTGTGCAGGTTGGTACGGGTGATGTGTAGCGGATGGTACCTAGGTTTGGGTTCGGGTTTGCATCATATTATTTAAATGTTATATGTACATGTATGACTTGATATGCCTGAATTTGTTAGGACTTAGTGTTGTGGTTACACATTGAGTCTGTTGACTCACCCCCTTGTGGGAACATTTTTTTTCAGGTGACGATCAGTGATGGACCAGGTCGGCAGGAGCTTAGTGGTGGCCATGCTCAACTTGAAGTTTATTAAACTTTGGACTTTTACATTTTAAGTACTTGGATTCATTTTGGTATTGTTTTCGGTTGTAATAAGGCCATAACATTAACTGTTTAATGCATGATTTTTATTTGAATTTATTATGTTACGAATTTTTATCAACTAAAGATTAAGTAAATTTAATTTAAAGTAAACTCTAAATGTTTTGTCACCTAAAATAAAAGAGTTTTCAATATAAGATAAACTTGTTTTCAACTCGAGCCCAACCCAAAAATAATCTTTCTTTCAAAACACAGCTTTCCCAGAGTAACAAAAGAATTTTGAACCTTTTCACATCGAGGAACATACCAGATCCGGTCAAGGCTCGTGGGCCGGGTTTGGGGTGTTTCAACAAGAGAACCGGATTGAAAGGGGAGGGGAAGGAAATTGAATGGGGGTAAGGAGTTTTTTTTTCAGACGTTTGGTCTATCTGTTGGATGTTCCTTTATTTTTTGTGAAACCGTCAATTATGAACATTGAAGACTTGTTGGGATGGGAAAAAAGCAACACATTTGATTGGGTGTAAGGGACGATGCCTTATTGCTTCTAGATTCTTTCTATCTTGGTTTTTGCGTAATCTTTCTGTTATTTGTGTTTACAATTACTATTTCTTTTTGGGGTTTTTTTTTTTTGGGTCGTGTTTTGTTGTTTTTGGACTTGTATCTTTATTGTTTAGTTTTTGTTTGGTTTTTGGATCAATGAGAAAGTAAAAAGCCCAATCTATTTATCAAACATAATAATAATACTAACAAGATTCGTAAAAAAAAAAAAAAAAAAAAAAAAAAAAAAAAAAAAACCTCTTTTTATCCCTTCAATCGGATTGAACTTTTTACTTAAACTAATTTTATAAAAATCTCATTGTAATAGGCCCAATTCGCCCGGGCCTATTAACCGAATTTAAACCCAAAAACAAAACCAAAAAATAAAGCCAAATAAAAACCAATAAAGTAATAGTCCATTAATAAAAATCCATTTACAAAATAGTCTAAAACAAATATCAGTCCAAATTACAAAACAGTGGCCCAAATTAAATTAAAATAAACTCAAAACTGATAATCCAATAACCCAAAACAGACCCAATTTTTGGGGCCCAAAAGCCTAGCGTGCTAAGGTATTGCAGAAACCCTAGCCATGGGCGCGTGCCGCAGCATCTTGGCCTATCACGATCGGGCCTAAATGCCACAACCTAGTTTTGTCATGGCCAGCTCTTCCACGAACGGCTTCCAAAGACAAAGATGGCCATCCGCAGCCTTCAAGATGCGTGCGAACTGCGAGAAGAAGAAACGCGAAAAACGAGCACTCAAATAACAAAGTCCAAAGATAGCGAGAAAGAAAAAACGTGTATTTTGACTTCTATCTTGCTATTTTGGCTATAAAAAGGGCCTGATGTAAGCATTAGTTTTTGACGCACTCATACGCAAAAAAATACGAAATCAAAAGCAGAGAAATATTGAAAGGTGATTATTAGAGGATTGATTGAGTTTTCTTTTTTATTTCCTTGCTTTTTGTTTTAATCTATATATCTATTGCATGCAAGAAGAAATAAAAGGGGAAATACTTATCAAGAAATAAAAGAGGAAATACTTATCTGTTAATACCACCGTATGATCTATCTTTCTTCGTTGAAATCGAAGCAAAGAAGGTCTTCAACGTTGAAAATAATGAGGCATTCGAGTAGGATTTTTTTAAAAAATGCTCAAAGAGGCTCGGATTCGTCGCTAATCGCCGATTGCTATGGCAGTACAGTGGTCAGATTGCCATTTCTTTCGGCGCGGCTGAGAAAGGGAAAGGGCTAGGATTTGGCATCAAAACAAAAGGCTAAAGTTTTCTGATTACTTTAAGGTTTTATTAACCTTTATAAATCATGTGAAGCGACGTCGTTTGAAGCCTGATTAAGTGGCCTCAAAGCGACATCGCATAGGGCCGCCCCGACCCGATCCAATCAAATACCCTTAGGATCTGCGTGTTTACGTGTTGAAGGGATATTTGCGCGTTTAGTCCCTCTATTTTTGTGCTGCTATTCAATTAGATCCATTACACATTTTTTGTTTTTTTTTAAATTTATTTCTATAATTCGAGCACCATTTCAATTTGGTCCAATTTGTGTGCTGCATTTTGGCTATTGGAATATTTGCTAGTTTGATCCCTGACCATTTATACACAATTTAATTTGATCCTTGATTTTGTTTAAATAATTTTATTTATTATTAAGTAGCCTTTTAATTTTATTTTCATTTCAATTAAGCATTCTTTAGTTTTGTTTATAATCTTTGCAACCTTTATGATATTAAATTTATTTATTATTTACTTTTTAGAAGCTACTTTAATGAAATTGTTTTTTTAAATTGATTTTACAATGTTTTAATTTGTTTTATTTTCATTTGTATATTTTTTTATTTATTACATAAATATTTAATTTCAAAATTTTCTTTTATGTGTTGCTTTGTTTTAATCATTTGTACAATATTCATACTCTTATATATTATTTTATATATATACATATATATATGTATATATATATGATTCATATTAAAATCATCTTATTTTATGTATTTATTATTAATTTCATATTATTTTATGTATATATTTTCTTTTAAATCTATTTATGTACATATTTAGCTTCTTTTAAAACTACTTATGTATATATATTTTTTCTTTTAAATTTAGTACACATAATTTATTTCTTTAAGAGACCATATTCTATTATATATTTTCACTCATTTTAAATACTTTTATATATTGCTATCTATCTATCTATCTATATATATATATATATATATATATATAATAAATCTTTCATGTCGTGTATATTATTTATTTAAATTAATATAGATTACTTAATGTATTACATCTTTTGATTTTCTACATACTTAATGTTTATTTTAAAATCCCTTTATATATTGCTATTTAATATATGATTTGGTTCTCTTTATTTCTTATTGATTTTTTAAATTTTTATATATATCGTTCATTTATTTTTTTATTGTTTATATATCGATGATTTCAAATTGTTATTCTTACAAATTATTTATTTTTTAAATTGGTTATACTTTATTTGTGTTAATTGACTTGATATTTTTCTTTAAAATTAGTTTTAAATTTATTATCTTTTGAGTGTTAATGTTTATGCTATTATTCATTTTGTATAAGTGTTATTGCTATAAATCCATGTTTCATGCTTGTAATTATGCTTGTTGTATTACGATTCCAATGCCAACTTTCATCTAATTTCAAACCAAATGTTTTGAACCGATTTTAAAATCACCTATTTGAAAACCTTTTGAAATATGGCAATATTTAGAGTTTGGAAACTCGGGAAATTGTGCCCTAACATGCTAGGTTGCATTTTTTCGTTTAAGCAAATAACTAAATAACCTTTTAATTGCTTGTTTTGAAAATTAAGGATAATCTTGGTATTGAGGCATAAATATGTCATATCCTAGCGTGTTGGATGTGATGTCTTATTTCCTTAGAACGAGTGAATCTTGAGATTCAATTCAAATTGATCAGCCTCTCTAAAAAAGATTACATTTCAAAATTTTTTAGATTTTCAACATAAGGACATTAGTTAATCAATTTGGTACCAGTTTTGGGCATACGAGGGTGCTAATCCTTCCTTGTGTGTAATCGACTCCCGAATCTATTTTGCTATTTCGTAGACCAAAATTATTTTTTACAAGGTGATCCAATCCCACCTAAACAAAAAGGGTTGGTGGCAACTCCATATTTTAAAGTCGACCCCGCTTTTCCAAACATAAAAAAATGGCTTCGACACTCATCATAATATATCTTTGCGAATAGAATGAACCACCAGTTAAGCGATCAGATGGATCGATGTTGAACCTGTTAGAATTGTGTAACCAAAATTCTTATGGAAATAAAATATAAGTGGCAAAATAAAAGGATTTACAAGTGGCATCCGTATAGAAATATACTTCATTTATTTAATGTTGATTAGAATAATGTGGATGTGTTTTAACTTTACTATATTACTTCTATTTGACTTTGATTAGAATATGACTTGATAAACCTATAAATAGACGTAATCATCTCTCCTATTGTATTATTCAAATTCGACATAATGAATTATCTTCTCCTCTGCCCGTGATTTTTTTCCGAAAAAGATTCCCACTTAAAATTCTATGTTCTTCTCTTTTTTCGATTCTTAACCATTATCTACCAATTTTTCAATGACTGCTACGAGCTGTGAAAATACAAGTACGGCAAAGGGGTGAAGTCGGGGGAGTGTATTCTGAAGACCTCGGCGAAGTAAAAGGCCACCGTTAGGCCAAGGCTGAATGGTAATTATTTTATTACTATTTTGATAGTAATTCTCAAACAAAACATCAAATCAATGCATTTAGAAATCATTCAACTTAACAAACGTAAGATTGAAACACAAGAGTTTTCAAAAACAGTAGCAGCGCCCTTGGGCTTCAGCAGGGTTGAACAGGTTATGTTCACATGACAAATGAAGTCACCAAATTTCCAGCCTTTCCAACAATGTCTCAGTTATTAAATAAAGCAACTCCTCCCCAAAACCGTTGAGAGGGCAAACAATCGTGTATTCCTCTAGTTCCTGAAATCATTATTTCTTATTGGTTATATTAGGAATTGAAAAATAGATAAATAGGCCCAAGGCAAGGTCATCAGCCTGTATTAGGAAAGGTTTCTCACCTATATTGGTTCAATTATGCAGCAGCAGCCAATGGTACAACTCTGTAGCATGCTCGCTTTGCAGCACGGACAATATCTTCAACCTGCACAATTCATAGATTAAAAACAGATTAACCTATAGTTATATAGAGACAACTATACAAATATAGCATCCATGCAACCATCAAACTAGAGGATTTTACAAGGAATCGTATTAATGAGGAGAAGAGGGAGCGGCCAAAAGGATCCTCCTTCTCAGATGCCTCAGTTCACCAGAAGCGTGTAAAACAAGTCACAACAGAAACATAGGAAGAAATGTAAATGGAATTACCTGTGGCACAGCCATCCTCTCAAGATTTGCTGCATATGGCATGGGAACATCAGCTCCAGCAATTCTCTCAACTGGTGCATCAAGATAAGCAAAACTTTCCTCCACAACTGATGCACTGTGAAAGAAGTATGCTTTGTAAACATAAAAGGTGTCGGAATGCTCGGTAAGAAGAAATTAAATGATTATAGAGAGAAGAACTCAAACCAGATTTCAGCACCAACACCATGCTGTGGAAACCCTTCTTCAACTGTTATTAATCTGTTGGTTTTCCTGACGGAAGCGTTAATTGTTGATCTATCTAGCGGCCTAATAGAACGCAAATTTATAACCTGTATTTAACAAAACCACCCATTGCACTTCTTAAGGAAAGATCCAAATCAATTTGTAGAAATTGTGACTTCATGTTATATTTTACCTCAGCATCAATTCCCTCCTTTTCAAGTATCTCAGCTGCCTGAACAACAAATAATCTCTTAGTTATAACTTCACAAGCCAATATGTTAGTACCATAAAATTTTATTTCCAGGAGAATACAAACAAGGAAAAGGAATTAAGCAGCCCAATATGATACTAGATGTCAAGTGCACTAAGCTCTAATCTTAAAATTTGCACTCATGTTTAACTCCTTCAATCAAAAGGGACCTAATTCACACCATATCATATCCAGTTCTTGAGCCCACGATTAAAAAGACAGTATAACTAATCACAAGAGCCTGCAGTGCACTAGATAAATGTTCACCTCGGTCACTATCAGCAGCGAATGGTATCATAAACAAATTGGGCCCAATACTCTTAAGATCAAGTGTACCCAATAAAGTTTCAATCCATTTAATGGTGCACAAGATTATACCCAAAATTCCCTCTAGTCTAGAAACACATCAGTTCCTTCCTTACAAATACTGTGGTGGCTGGAATTGCCTAATGAACATAGCAGCCATTCATCTCCTTTCACTTCTTCCATGGTTTACCTTCTCTCCCAACTTTCATCAGTAAAATGGAGTCTCATTCACAAAGATCAACTCCATCTAAGGCAAAAAGAAAAGGAATATTATTTTGTTCTCAATGTTTCTCTCTTCTCTTCTATTTCACAGTGACACTTTTTTGTATCTTCAACGCCAACGGCAAGAACCTTTTGTCCCTTCATTGCCACATCCATGCCATATACAATATAATATTATTTAAGAAAAAAATCTGGAGCATCCAGCACCAGCAATATCTGACATGTATTTGACCGCATCAAGTAGGTTTCCATGTGAGATACATATCCCACATGAAAACATGAAGATGCAGCCACGTCCTTTCTTCATAGATTTAGATTATTAGTTTATCTTTCACTAGGGAATCATGTGTACTTAAATATACAATTTATCTCAAATGAAAAGCAAGCACAACATATTCAAAAAGATATTGCATACAAGACATACCTTAAGAGCATAGCCCACCATTTTTGAAAAAGCTGTAATAGTCACATCCTTCCCTTTTCTCTCTATCTGTTAAAGTAGGCCGTTAAAAAGCTAAATTTAAATGCTACTAAAATGAAGCATCAAGAGATAGAATCACTGACTGCGGAAGCATCAGTAATAGTAATAATAAAGTTTAAGAGAATGTTTGGGGCATCATAACATTACCTTGGCTTTCCCAATTGGAAGACAAAAGCTGGAGTCAAGAACTTCATCAGAAACAGGGAATGATTCACCATATCTGAAGCGGAATGATTATATCAGAACAATGTCAGTCATTAGAATTCTAACTGAACGCGGGACCAGTGGTATGGGGGCTCAATATGTAAGAATCATTCACTTACAACAACTCATTTTCAAGGAAAACAACTGGGTCAGGATCTCTAATAGCAGCTTTGAGCAGTCCACGAGCATCCTCAGAACTGTATGGAGACAGAACTTTCAATCCAGGACAAGAAGCATACCATGATGCATAACACTGGACAAAAACCATAAGAAAATAATCAAACAAGCATCTTCTTACTATATTGAAGCCTAGCTACACCTCAATAACATTTAAATAACTAAACAGTAATGACAAAACCTAGTAGAAAAATCAAATTTCAACGTAAGTAGTATCTAGGGAACAGGGAGTGTGACTGTATATAAGCTAAATAATGAGTGAAAGTAATAGTATGTAAAAACTATACCTGAGAGTGTTGGGCACCTACACCAGCAGCAGCACCGTTAGGTCCTCTAAAAACAATGGGTACAGACATCTGGCCAGCAGACATGTAGTTGGACTTTGCAGCAGAGTTAATAATGTGGTCAATCGCCTGCAACAAAATCCAGAAACAGATCAAAGAAATTTTTACACCAGAATAAGATCCTGTAAACAGATTTAAGGGTAACCAAAGTCATTTAACTTGCTTATCACCACTGAAAGATCAATAATAATTGAGCTTCAAATTAGTGAAATTCTGTCATACAGTATTGACCAAATTTACATATTGGGAAAACACCATGAGAGGCGGATGGTAACAGAAGCAAGTGGAGGCCTTGGCCCCAAAAATTCTAGAAAAATTTCATCATTCCCTTAAAATTTTTTGAACTTTCAATTAAGTCCCTCCCAAATATTTTGGAAAATTTCTTCAAGCCCTTAAATTTTTTAAAATTTTAATTAAACCTCAAATTTTTTTTGAAAATTCTCATTAAACCCTCTAGATTTTTTTGAAAATTTAAATTAGGCCCCCTCAAAACTTAATGCCTAAATCCACCATTGAACACCATACAGATGTCCAAGAACAAACAATGTTGATACAGCCCAAAAAGGCATCAAACTTATACTCTTGAACATTAGAATGTAAGATCTAAGCAGGAGGGAAATCAAATCATGGTTTCAAAAGCTAAGACATCTTTCACAGAAAATGGCTACCACAAGAACTCCAAGGATCCCATATTTCTTTAAATACGTTAACTTGTCTTAACACCAGGTCTTTGATGATTACTGAGCACATAATCACCAGAAAGAATTGCAAAATCAAACAAGAACTGAGAACAATTTATTGCTAAACAAACTTGTGTTTTGATAAACATAATTTGGAGCCTTTAACCAGAACCATAAGGATAAGGACCAATTACAGATAAGAGGATAACAAGCAGTTTCAACATAATATACCATCATTTTCCTTTATATTTTTTGTTTGTAACCTACAACCACATCAATTTAGAATTTAATTTATTGCTACATCTTGTTTAATATAGAAAGAGAAGATCAAGATAACACATACATTAGTACAGTATCCTTAGTTATTCAGCCAATATATGTTGTCAGAATGTCAGTTTTCAGGAAAACAAGCATATCTCATTCATACAAACTTCTACGATTTCAACAGCACATTACGGTAACAACATTAACTCCATTGTCTTCAAAACAAAACGCAAATGATGATATATTATATCTACTTGTTCACTTAGAAGCCATTTAAAATTTTATCAATATTGTATTTCAAAAAAAAAAAAAAAAATTTATCAATATTGTAACACAATAAACTAATAAAAGTGTAAAGAAGCAGAGATTCAAAACATAACCCTCTAACCTGCATGGAGAAGTTAAATGTCATAAACTCAACTATGGGCTTCAGACCATAGTAAGCCGCACCAACCCCAATCCCAGCAAAACCAGCCTGTGAAACAAGAAATAAACAACTGTGAAGAGAAAACAGTGAAAAATATACTAAAAAACATCAGTAAACACAGATATAATAAGCATGTGAGATCAATGATTCGATAAAATAATAATGAAATTAAGAAAAACAATAAAAGCATGAGCATGGGCATGTTAAGAATAATAACCTCAGTAATTGGAGTATCAAGAACCCTCTCAGGTCCATACTTCTCCAAAAGCCCCTTGGATATCTAAAAGAGATGGAAATAAAAGCCAATCCTCAGACAGATGTAAAATGCTAGTATTGCCTTTACAATACATGGAAAAATAAGAATTTTATTCTTAACGCCAACCTTGTATGCACCCTGGTATTCTCCAACCTGCATTTAAAAAGAAAATAAAAAGCATAAGCTTGGACATAAAAACAAAATGAACAGCCAAGATTATGATTATTAAAAATAGTTCCTGTTGAACACTTTCTCACCTCTTCACCCATTAAAAAGACTTTCGGATCAGCTGACATTTCCTCATCAAGAGCAGAGTTCAATGCCTCTCTCACTGTCATCTGTGCATATAATTGTCATTACACACCAAAAAATGAAAAATCAATAATCCTTGAAACCTAAGCCTTGCCTTTAGCAGAGACTAATTAATCACAAAAGCCATTTATCATTAACAGAAAGAAAATGCAGACCATTTACATACACACAAAATTGCAAGCATAACCATATCTACGTGCACGTGCAAACTCACATGAGATGCGGGTCTCAATTCTGATTTTATGAATTGAAGCAAGTAACCTCCAGAGCAGCTCATAAGATTAAACACAGCTACTCTATAGCGTACGAGTTAACACTTGCAGTATGCATATCTAATAGCATTAAATCAGCAATAATTTTAGAAATACAAAAAGGAAATAAGAGGTGAAAAGAATTACCTGTTTTGCTGCTGATGAGTAGCTTCGTAACACCGATATTGCAGGACGAATCTTCAGCAATGACTGCCCTAACATCTGAATAAGCAAGAAAAGTCATGAATTAGAAACATGAACATTTTTCTAGAAAGTAGACTGTCATATTTACTGAAAGTTTAAATAAAGGTATATGAGAGAGCAGGACAGTTCCCAGAACTCACTTTTTGCCTTACTATTCCCAACATCTTTCCTCCTTAACGTTCTTTTCTCTGATCAATAAAACAACGCCATATTACATTAACTGCAAAGCAAATCCCGGTCTCATAAAACTCAAAGAAGCAGAAAAGTTTAATTTGAGCACTGATTTGTGTAAAAAAGCCTTTCCAACTCACTAGCTGAGGATTTTCTATTCTAAAAAAATATAAATCAGAGACCTCATTGCTAATAAACGATTCATCAAAGAAAGAATAAACGATCATATTTATACAAACCGAGAAACAAAATCCAGAAATCTAGATCAGAACAAAAGAAAAATAAAAAGAGGCAGGAAAGTGGGAAACAAACGGTAAAGGATGAAGAACAAATCAGATCAAGGACATAAGACGAACGTACCTGCTTTTTGGAATAACGTTGAAAATTTTCTTAGGAATGAATCGGCAAGGAGATGGCTGAAAATGAAAAGGGGGAGTTCAGCTCAGCTAGTACATCTACTACGTTAAAATAAATATAAAATTTTATTGTCTTCCACTTTTTCCCCCTTTTTTTATTCCTTTTTCTTCTTTTTTTTTTCTTTTTTTAATTAAAAAATTGAACATTTTGCAGCGGTCAAAGCGATTTTAAGGGTCAGGATTCAAGCATAGCTCAGCTGTGGGACAACAAACGGGCGGTTTATTGTTAATGGGAAGAAAAGACGTATTTAACGCTTTTATTTTTGTTAATATTGTTAAAGAAAAGTCAGGGATATTTGGGTCACTGCAGTACAAGGCGGAAGGCAGCGGGCATTTTTGGCAGAGAAGGGTTGGTTGGTCAAAAAAAGACACTTTTTTTTTAATGGTATTTGGTAAATTCTGTTATACTGATGATTGGATAAAATTCATCACTCTCTTATTAAATAATTAATTTAATCTTTATATTATTAAATAACTTTTTTATTTAAAAATTAATATTTATTATAAATATTTTAGTAAGTGGATGTCCGTAATGATCAAGATAAAGTTTTAATATACTTTAAATTTTAATTTTAATAGTTATTAGAATTATATCTTTACTTATAAATAGAGATTCTGATTAAATATTGTAATTATTCACATTGATCAATAAAATATGCTCTCTTTTACTCCCCATTCTATGTTGTGTTTTTTACTTTAAAGGTGTTTTATAATTTCATAAATGAAATTTTATTTAAATGGTAAATCTATTTAAATGGAATTTCACAAGTGTGTCTTTTTTATTATTTAAAAATAAAGTCACTTTTGATGTATATATTTGAAAGTTCTAGGCAGGTCAAATTAAATCAAATTATTTCATTATCACATCTAATATATATTTTATAGTTAGTTTTTTTAGCAAACATGGAAATTTTGAGTTCTGAATCAGTTCTCAGCTTTTCAAGTATTACAAATAATTGACTGACATGATCATATTTTATCCAAATATGCCATAAGAATTTTGTTTAGCAATCCTTTAATTGCTATCAATTTTTCAATGATCATTTCAGTTATGGAATTTTTATTTACATTAATGACTTATATAACATATACATTAAACAAATTTTGTTGTTAGACCTACTAATTTTCAGTAAATGCCCAATACAAATTGCTCTAACCTTGCTTGAATTTGGGTTTATTTTTTATAATAATATTTTTATTTTTAATAAGAATTATATAATTAAAAGTTAATTAGTTAAATATTAATATAACAATTAAAACCGTGCATTTTCATTATTCTTATAAAATTTTAATTATATGAATTTTATAATATAAAAATTCTAATAAATTAGAATATTGAAAAATTGGTAAAAGAAAATCAAAATAATGTTGAGTACTAAGTAATAGGAAAAGGCAAATAAAAAATAGTTACCAATTAAACAAAAAATAAGTAATCATATATATGTATTATTATGGAAAGTTTGTATTACAATTTATTTTAATAGAAATTTATATTAATTGGTTATTGCTGTAAAATCTTGGATTAATGCATATTTATTTTACCATAATTAATCATATTAGAAAAGTTGGCAATTTGACCACAATTGAATTAATAGATTAAATTAAAATATTACACCATTAGAAAATAATACATTAATATTACAAAACAGAAATTCAATAAAATCCCATAATTCATGGTGAAACTAATCGCAAAAAATATTCTCACTCTCATTTTTTTTTAACCCTGAATCCTATTAATACGCTTGAACTAAACAATTTAAAACCGTAAACAAAGTTTTGAAAGAAAAATATTGAACCCATGTCTCTTCACAACCCTTAAATAAGAAAATAAATGTAATTCAACGCACTTGAACTTATGTCCTCCTATATAAGTAACAATATCGATACCAATCAAACTAAGACTCAGTCAATAATTTATTTTATATTTTTAAATCTTATTATATGTTCTAATATAGATATGATTTTCAATATGTTTGAAAAAAAAAACAATCGACTACTTATGTGGGGAGATTGAAATGTGCATCTATGCATGGAGGTAGAAATGAGCAAAACTCCCATGAAGACTATCGTAATAAGTATTGATTTTACCAATAAATAGGTGGAACAAGAAAAATGTAAAGCTTAAGAGGGAATTTAATGGATTGATTTTTAGGAATTAAATTAATTATTATTTATATTTTGCTTTACTTTAGTACAATGTGTTGTTACATCTTGAATAAGAAATTAATTTTCAGTTTTATTTTTCAAATATTTTAACTTCTTATTAGTCTTTTGTTAAGTTGAAAAAAAGAGAGAGTAATGTTTTCGAAATAACTTCAATTATTAAATAATTTTATATTCATTTATCTTTCTGTATAAATATTTGAGTTTATTAAAAAAAAAGACTACTTATAAAGCTTACAAGACAATTCATATCATAAATTAAAATAGGAATCATAATTGAATAGCATATTCTAAACCAAGTGCTAAATTCAACATTTTAATGTTATAAATTTAACAATTATTTTTCATTTAACACAAATTTTAAAACAAAAGGAAATATAAACTCATATTAGTTAGAAGTTCTTTTTATAATTATGACAGTAATTAAAGTATTTGTAATTCAAAAACTGTAAAACTGCATCCTTAATGAAAGGTAATTATTTATATTTGAATCAAATACATTACACTGGTAATCATTAAATTTTGAATTTTAAATTTTTTAATAAAAATTTTAAAATAATTTTAATACTTAAATATATATTAATGAAACCACTAATAAATAACACCGATATGATAAATTTTTACATACTTCGTCTATAATTAAAGAAAGTTTAAGGGTGTAAAAAAGCAGTCATTTTACCCAAAAAGCCCATTTCCAAAATTATTTACGGAAATGGGCCAACTTTTTGATTATTTACCAGAAAGGGCAGAATTCTCCGAAAACGCGTTCACGTCAGCGCGATCTCAGGTGCTTTGTCAGCAAAACGCGTCATTGGGGGAATGTTTTGTCCTTTTTTTAACCTTCTAACGGTTATTTTTTTTTACCGTTTGGGCTCCAACGGTAAAAATATATATATAAAAGACCCCTTTCATTTTTTTCACACAAAAGTCCTCCTCTCAAATTTTCTCAAAGCTCTCTTTAATTTTTGCAAAAAAAGCTCTGTTTAAATTTTTTTTGAATTAGTTTTTTTTAAATAAAAAAATATTCGGTCGTGTTAGCAATGACCGGAGAATTAATTCGTCTCGATAATAAACACATTTCCGTCGATCAAATGACAATGGTAAGTGATAATTTTAATTTTTCAATACTATTTAATATTTTTTCATTTATGCAATTTTAATTAATTTTTCAATACTATTTAATATTTTTTAATTTATACAATTTTAATTAATTTTTATTTTATAATTTTTTATAACAGTCTGTAGATAGGGTGTTGCAATGCTATATTTGTATTATGTCTAATCCTCCATCGTCATTGATAGAGAATTACCTGCGAAAAGCGGGTTTTTAGCACGTGGCCACGATAGGCCGGGGTGCAAGTTGGACCCGAAACTAATCAGTGCGTTGATAGAGAGGTGGAGACCTGAGACGCACACTTTTCATTTTCCATGCGGAGAGTGTACCATCACTTTGGAAGGCGTGCAGTTGCAATTAGGATTGTTGGTGGGTGGGTACGCAGTCACCGGGTCCGCTCAATCTGCTTATTGGGGAGCCGTATGCTACGAGCTTTTGGGTGTTATTCCGGATAATATTAACGGAGGTCGGATCGAGATGGGCTGGTTACGAGACACATTCCGGAAGCCTGATAATAATTCGACTGAACTAGAAAGAATACAATATGCCCGGGCATACATTCTTGAGATGATTGGAGGTTATCTGATGTCGGACTTGTCACGAAACCTCGTACATCTGAGATGGCTGCTGAAACTCGTTGATTTTAGAGCAACTGGTGAATTTAGTTAGGGGTCTGCTGTATTAGCAACATTGTACCGGGAGATGTGCAGGGCGACGCGACCGAATAAAGCCAAAATCGGAGGTTGCCTATCAGTACTGCAATCATGGGCATGGTTTCGCTTTCCATTTTTACGTCCTCGAGTGGACCACCCATATACATTCCCACTCATAACGAGGTAAATTTTATATTAGATTTTACAATTATTACGTAGATTTAAAAAACCCGTATATACTAAAAATTTATTTAATTAGGTGGAACCATTCAGCGAGTTATGTTGGAATACCTACCTCTCTTGAAGATATACGACTTCTATTAGACCAACGGTCGGAAGCACAAGTAAGTATTAAATAAAATATATATACATAATAAAATAGTCATTTCATATTTAGTATTTAGTATTATGTATATAACTAATATTTTTATCATGTTCATATAGTTTCAATGGACACCATACCAGGATCCAGCAATTCGGGCGGTAATTCCAAATGAATTTTTTCAAAATTCGAACATTTGACATGTGAAGGTCCCATTGGTCAACTATGCCACCGTGGAGATGCACCAGTCAGATAGAGTATTGCGATAATTTGGATTCTGACAACCGATTCTCGTGGCACCTGAGGTGCTCGATGATGAGCACAAAGTCGACTTACGGCAGTTGCATACTGATTGGCCGAGATTCTGGTCAGCATATATCTAAATGTGGGAAAATCAGTATGATTATATACGTACTCGGGAATTGATCATCGTTCCTGAGTTAGCGTGTGTGCTAGAATACATGCCATGGTTTAGGATCCATGACAAGCTATATTTACTGTCGGAAGAGGAGAGACGACAACAAATTCGTATCCAAAGGAAATGACGAGGGCCCTTTAAATCCAAGAAGAATGGATGACAACACGGGCCTATTAACAGCGCCCACACAGTCACTGGGCCCAACATTTCAACCGAAGACACCCATATCACAGCTTTTTCAGATTATGCCAACTGCGTATCCTAGCCCTTATATGTATCCTAACCCTTATATGTTTCATTTTCTCAGTCCTATGGTAGGTTGGAATGTATAGCCCGGTTCATCTCTGTTCCTGATTACTCCGAGTCAACCGCCGATCTATAAGCCACGTTGCATGAGGAATCGCACGAATCACCGTCGGGGAGCTCTTCTTTTTACCAATCCCCATCGCCTTATGGGATTCAAACACCTCCGCAGTCATTATTCTATCAAGGTGGGTCATCCTTCCAACACTTACAACCAGATCCCTTGTCGGAGGAACCACAATCCCCATCAGAGCAACCACAACCCCCAGCGGAAGCTGAATCAAGGAGGAATCCAATACGTAACTGTCAACGACCCCCATGTGACACTGATTCCGACTGGCACCAGCATTGATTTTTGTTAATATTGTACAAACTTTTTTATATTGTTTCATTTAATAAAATAAAAGTTATTTTTAATATTTTAATTGTAATTTACTTTTTATATTTTTAATAAAGTAAAAGTTCTTTTGAATAAGATAATATTTTTAATATTTTTATATTTTTAATAAATATAAATAATGCAACATAATTTTATTACAACAACTATCAGCTATTCCAATTTGGACATGATCGAGTTGTATGGTCTGGGTTCCTACACTATCTGCACAACTTCTGTTGGTTGGTTGTTTTTCGGATATCCATATTGTTACGAATTTTAGTCGAGCAAGGTCGACCCTTTGGTTTGCGACGCATTTCTCTATCCAATAACAGCTTAAACGGAGCAAGCAATACAGACGGCCACTTACGTTCATCTGGGACTGGTGGGAATACTTGTCTCCACACGTTGTACATGTATTCTATTTTGTACACTTTATCGACATAGCTCATGGGATTCAGACAGAGATTCTGACAAGCTGCAATTACATGAACGCATAGATAATGAAGTGCGTCAAACATCCCACAGTCGCAGGTCCTATTTCTCAAGTGTACACGATATTGCCCGCCAATAATACCTTGGTTCGGTCTATCAAACTTCGTCACACGAAACCATAGGTTGTCGTGATCGTGACACACTGTGTGCATGGTGTTGGCCCGTGCCTTCACCTTGTTAATTTCTTGCAATACCTTCATGCACCATACATGACCTCCCTACACTTGACATTTATAACTCACTGCTCATTTTGGAAATAGTGCCGCTAAACAAAAATATGTCTCTCACACAACCTATGTTATCGGCAAATGACATGTTCCTTTTAGAACAGAACTTATGAATTCAACTAGGTTTGAGGTCATATGACCATATCGTAGGCCGCCGTCGTATGCTTGTGTCCACTGTTCGAAAGGTATGTTACAGAGGAGTCTGCGCCTTCTTCGTTAACTGAACGCAAAACCGCCAACATCTCATAAAAATAGTCTTTACTTATCTCATACACTGTCAATATAAGTTGATAGCGAAAATTACATATCACTCTTCCATTCAGAATAAATTGAATATTACAAACGAAATTATATTAATAGAGATTAAATACCCATGTTGGTCACTTGTCGTCGTTCACTTGTAGATTGATGTTGCCCGTAATAGTTGGACGCAACATGCCTTAGGCAATATCGATGGTGTGTACGATGCCATAGGCTTCCATGTCGCTCAATTGCGACTAGTATTTTAGTGCCCCGGTCCGATATAGTGCGGATATCAGGTTGGGGGCAGACATACCTCCTTAACCTAGAAAGAAAGAAATCTCAGTCATTAGCTGACTCCCCCGATGTTATTGCAAACGCAATTGAAAGAATTCTCCCACTGCCATCCTGTGCCACAGCTAGCAATGTCCAATGGGTATATCTACCACACATAAAAGTACCGTCAATTTTTACCAATGGCTTACAGTATAGAAATATGTCTCGGCATTGCTTAAAGCTCCAGAACAGACGCTTGAACACTTGGCATCCACGGAGCAATCGATCGTTGTAGTACGTAGGTGCCATTTCAAGATCTGTTATGCAACCTGTGACATATCTTTCCAGCACCTGACACCACTGCCACAGTTCATTATATGAAGCATCTCACTTACCATGCAACTTTTCCAACGCCTTCTGCTTTGCTATCTAAGCCTTGCGGTAAGAGGGCATGTCCCTCAATTGGCTACGAATATTGACAATTAAGACCGACACTAAAGTCCCAGAATCAGCCTTCACTGTTGGTAGTATTAAGCTAGCTAACATATCTAAATCCATCTTGGGATGATCTTGTAAAACACCTGTCAACGAAGTACGTTACATAATGTAACATTACGTAATAACAATATTATTCAAAAACCTAAACACCTAGCGATACTGTACCGATAACACATATATGTGAACCTTTGTACTTTTTTATCTCCCACAAGCCTGTCTTTTTCCTCAACGAGGCCATGATTTTCCATGAACATGTACCGTCTTGCACTGCACACTTGGCCTCATACTTATCATATTTAGATTTAACCACGTTGTAGTTAACCTCGTTCATGATGCTATGTTGTTTCAATGCACCAAGAAAACTATCCTTATTGGAAAACTCCTTACCAACTTCTAATTCACCCGAATCCAATGACGAACTTGTACTGTCACGCCTTCTGTGTGGTAGATCTGGAAACTCCAATGCATCATCCTGAGATAGATCGACATTATGCATATGGGCTGGAGGCGAGTACGTCCGAATTGCAGATCTTCTCCTTCTTCATCTGAACCCCCTTCAACATCTTTAAGTATGGTTAGAACAGGCTCCTGTTCAAAAAACAATGCAACTTCTGCACCATCGGGGCAGGGCTCTTGAGGTGGATCCACATCGGACTCATCATCTGACCTATCATCATCTACAACGAACGAGGTCCCCTCGCCGGTGGACGTCATAGGGAGTACATCATCCCTTCTTGTGGACGTTTCGTAACATCCTCAATCATGTGTGGGTTGCCAACCACTAGAAGTTGATGTTATTCCCCAATACGTATTTTCAGCATCGAATATCGACCCACCGATATGCATGTCTCATCCACTAACCGAGTGTCGTGCAGGGGTTCTATTTTCCATACTGCCACCAAACACGAACGCTTTTGTATTTTACCTCCCACTAACAGAGTGTCGGCTAGGGGTCGTGTATTCCTCTCGAACAGCAGTAGATGTTGAAGTCGCAAATGCATCATTTGATGATGAAAATTGTACATATAACTCAAGATAGGGTGATCCACTAGTAAGATGAGTCTGCACCATTACCTCCAAACTACGAGGACCTTTGATGTCGAATGAGTCATATCTTACGGGATCAACCGAAGCACGATACTTAATAGACAAAACTTTCATTGGCGTAGTTCTGAAGAGTTTACGCCTAATTCTTTTATGAAGTTCTGTCAAATCTATGTTCTGGTTAAAAACCAGTCGCGTTGTGTTCTCCGATAAAAAAACAATGCCGTTCTCGGTGTCACAGACCTCACCATCATAGTAAATAGCAGCATTAATACGTTCACTCATATTCAGTTTCGATTCTACTTTAGCCTCAATTTCTCTTGCTGCAACTTATGCAATTTGAGAATGAAATTTGGCTCATTTATAGTCTAAGGCCAAATAGGAACTATTGTAGAAAAAGAGCGTCAACGTGGGAGCTTTTTTCAGTAATCTTGCTGACAGTGCATCCTGCTTGAAGCATTTTGGACACTATTTGTTCAGAAACGTCTTCTCAAAATTATTTTTTCAGATACTTCTGTAGAAAAAGAGCGTCCACGTGGGAGCTATTTTCAGTAATTTTACTGACAATGCATCCTACTTAACGCGTTTTTGACACTATATGTTCAGAAACGTTTTCACAAAATTATTTTTTCAGATATTACTGTAGAAAAAAAAGACAAAAAAAATTTATATTGCTAATATATTTTTTTCCAAAACCCTAAATACAAAATTTAAAAAAAACTAAAACATAATTTAATTAATTAACCATAACACCCTAAACCCTAATTTAATTAATTAACCTAAACCCTAATTTAATTAATTTTTTCTTTAAAAAACCTTAAAATAAGCAGAAAACTCTAACCTTAAAAAAAGGGTAAAACGCGTCCCTGGGGAAGCGCTTTGCTGACACAACACTTGAGATCGAGCTGACGTGGACGCGTTTTCGGGGAATTCTACCCTTTCCGGTAAATAATCAAAAAGTTGGCCCATTTCAATAAATAAATGTAAGAAATGAGCGTTTTTGGGTAAAACGGCCGTAAAAAGCCCTAAAAATTTTTCAAAAAAATCAAATAAGTCCCTTCTTTTTACACTCAATTGAGCATTTGAACTTTTAAAATGCATTAAAAAGACCCTCAAAATTTTCAAAAAAAGCAATTAAGCCCATGCTCTTATTAAAAAATAAAATCATAATAATAATTAGAAAAATTATTAAATTTTAATAAAAATGTAAAAAATTTAAAATTTATAAAAAATAAAATATTGTAAAATTTTATAAAAATTATAAAAAATTAACAACCCCTAGTTTTTTTCAATTAAAGTCATCAAGTGTCGACTAAACACATCATGACATATGGGGAAAAATGGTAAAAAAAATCAATAAAAGTTATAGAAAAACTATAAAATTTTTCTTTTGGTACAATAATTTTTATAATTTTTTTTTTACAAAATTCATATTTTTTTACGTTTTGTATACTTTTTTTACAACTTTATAAATTTTTATTTTTTTATATTTCTATATAATTTATAATTTTTTACTTTTTTATAAAAAAAATTATATTTTTATGTTTTTTATTTTTTCTAATTTTTAATATTTGAATTTTTTATTAAAATTTAATAATTAATATTTATAGCTTTTATTGATTTTAATTTTTTATATTTTTTTCTAATTTTTAATAAAAGCAAGGGCTTAATTACTTTATTTGAAAAAGTTTAAGGGTCTTTTTTTTATATACATTTTGAAAGTTCAAGTACCCAATTAAGTGCAAAAAAAAAAAATAGGGCTTAATTGTTTCTTTAAAAAGGTTTGAGGGCATTTTTGATGCATTTTGCAAGTTCAAGTACCCAAATAAGTGCAAAAAGAATCAAGTTTTTTTTTTTGAAAAGTTTGGGGGTATTTTTGATACATTTTGAAAGTTCAAGTACCGAATTAAGTGCAAAAAAAAAAAAAATAGGGGCTTAATTTTTTTTAAGGTTTGAGGGCATTTTTTAAGTATATTGAAAGTTTAAGTTCCTAAATGAGTGCAAAAAAAAAAAAAGCAGCTTAAATATTTTTTAAAAAAATTTGAGGACTTTTTATACCCTTAAACCTTTAAAGCATGATAACACATATAAGATGCTTAATACTTTATTTTAAATTTATTAGACCAATATTTTATTTCTTTTTAATTATTAATAAATAAATTTATGATGCTTATTTAAGTTTCAAAAAATTTTAAATCAAACATAATATGTGATTTGAGTGAATTAGGTTAATAGTTAAGGACATTACCTTTTACTTTTTATGTATATTTATAATAAGAAAATAAATATTTTCATAATATTTTCATAGCCATATAAACTAAATGATATAATTAAATTTCATAAATATACAATTAATTGCTAAAATATATTAAATTAATTTAGATCATTAACAAAACAAATAATATTATCAAATTCTCTATTAAAGAGGACAATTAATTTCTTCCTAAAAAAGACAATTAATTTCCTAATTTAAATGTATATTATCATTCATAAAAATAATATTGCAAGCAACAGAAATAAATATTTCATTATTATACATTTTTCAAAAAAAAATTCTATTTTTTAATTGTATCGATACTAAAATTTAAGTTAATCCAACAATTATATAAGTATATCACACAAAATTATTACAACTATATATCAATCATGCTTAGAAATACTATTTAAGGGATTACCTTAGAAAACCCAATTAATCCTCTCACATACTATACATCGTCTATGTGTATATCATATGATTACCTTAGAAAACCCAATTAATCCTCTCACATACTATACATCGTCTATGTGTGTATATATGATACACACCATAATGAGGTTTTTTTACACAAGAAAACAAAGCTTCCTTGGATAGTTAAAATAGCTACTTTTTATATCAAGCAAATGGATTATTTGCAACATAAACACCTTGGTGTTTTTTTTTTATTACTTTTTTTTAAGAACCTCCACACTTTCTATTTACTAATTTAGTCCATATAATTTTATATTCATTCTTAATTTAAAAAATCGATAATATTATGTCTTTTTTTTTAATTATAAAATCTTACTTTTATGAAATTAACAAAAACATTTTAATCTCTATTATCTTAGTGTATAAGATATAATTTTTCACTAAATAATTGATAAATTGTATTATTATATTTAAATATTACAAGTATCGTGACAAATTTTTAATAAATAAATATAATATACTTTAATTGATACATACAATTAATTTAATACATCGCATGAAATACAAAACTAACTAAAGTAATAAAATGGTACAAATAAGATAGCTTAGATGTGATACGTATGCCAAGCGGCATCCTATTTTTAAGATTTGTTTAACCTTAATTAAGGTTAAAGTTGATATGTTATGAGGCTGCTATTTTAGAGATAAATTATACACTTTTATTACCATTTTTTAACTCTTATAGTCTTTCCATGTATTTATTAATTGTCTTTTTTTAACTCTTATAATCTTATATTTTGGAAATTTAATTAAAAATATTATTTTAATTAAAAATGCATTATTTGTACTAAGTTGATGTTACTTAATTGGTGACATCAAACTTAATACGTAATTTATTATTAGTAAATATAATTTGTTTATTTAAAGAAACTACCCACTTCAATTATTAAAAATATTTTATATCGTTAATTTTTTATTATTTTAAAACCAATAAATATGGGTGCGATAATAAAACATATTAAAATTTGGTTCTAAAAAAAAATATAATGTATAAAAATTAAAATGGTAAAAGAAGCTTCTTCTTTTTTATTTTATCTGACGGAAACCTAATTCTTATTGAGGTGAAGGTGAAACAAAATAAAAATGAAAAAGGGGAAATTAGAGAATAAGAAAAGAAAATGGTGGTAGGAATAGGGGCTGACCAGCAGGTCAAGTGTTTGGTTTTGGCTCGTGTTTTCGATGTTTATTGACGCCTACCCACCTACCCTTGCAATTTCAGATATTCTTTTCCAAGTTTTCAACGAATGAAATTGTACCATGAATATGACGCTTTCCGTGGGCTTTGTTGTCAACTAATAAAATTTTGGTACGTGATCCAAGCATTTTTTCACCTCCATCCTCCGTCTCTGGAGAAACATGTCATTATTGGTGCTTTTAGCAATGTTATAAATCCGATCCATTATCCAATCAATTAGTAGTTTTCGATTTAATCATGAGATTAAATTTTAGAACTTCAATAAAATTTTAAAAAAAATTCTTTTTAATCTTTTTGTCTCAATATCTAGAATTATCTATAGTCCCTCGTTAACCCATAAATAGGAGGACAATGCACTCCAGCGCACTAAAACTCACATCCTCTTGCATGGGGAACAATGCCTATACCAATCGAATTAAGACTCAATCGACTATTAACATTATTATTTTAATTATTAATAATTAGCTGAGAAAAAATATTATTATTAATCAACCCCCTAATCAATATATAATTCTTGAATTTTTGAGGATCCAAAAAAAAAAATTCTTGAATTTTTATAAAATAAATTATTAGCTATTTTTATTAGGCTTAATGAAAAAATTGGCCACTAATGTTTGTATGTTTTGTTAAAATAGCCCTAATTGTATTTTTGAGTGTTTTTTTTTTGCCATCAACCTTTTTTTTTTTTTAAGTTGCTTTTTCTAACAGATTTGATAAAAGTAGTGTTAAAAAATTTAACGGAGATGATGTGGAATTTCATATGTGAAATATTTTTAATAAGATGTAATTTATTATTTAGATATCCCAATAAGATAATTACGTGGAAACAATAAAATAAATAATACATGAAATTAAAAAAATAACTCTTAATTTAAATGATTCAAGGTTTCACTATTTTTTCTTTCAAGAGATTTCAATCTTTCATATGTTTGTTTAATGAGAGGTTTTTTTACTAAGTTAAGTTTTTTTTTTTTTAGATAATTACATTCTCTTTAAATTAAGAGTTATTTTATTAATTTTATGTATTATTTATTTTATTATTTTTCACATGTAATTATTTTATTGGGTTATCTAAGTAATGATACATCTTATTAAAAAGATTCCACATATGAAATTTCACATCATCCTCGTTAACTTTTTTAACGACATTTTCATCAAATATATTAGAAAAAGCAGTTAGAAAAAAAAAAAAAACAAAGGTTGATGGTAAAAAAAGTTCAAAAATACAATTTAGGCTATTTTAACAAAACTAATACAATTTAGGCTGTTTTAACAAAACATGCAAACGTTAGTAGGTAAATTTTTTATTAAATCTTTTTATTACCATTAATATTGAATAAACTAATATTTTGATCCTATTTTTATATTTTAATAGTTACTAATATTTAATAGTTTTTATGTAGACTAAAAATGGGATGGACTCATTGGAAGATTGGCTCTGCATGAAGGGATTCCCATCAATGACCACCAACAGGTTAATGTTAAAGAAAAAAATTGCTGAAGAGAAGCGACAGAATGAGGTGTTTGTAGAGTTGGGTGGAATAAATTTGCTTGATAAATATTAATAAAATAATACAATCAATAAACTAATTAACTCATATTTTAATTGAATATTTAAGTTTAAAAATAAGGTTTAGAGTTTTGATGTTGGTTTTGTGAAGTAACGGTTCACTACAGCAAAATAAGTTTTTAGCGGCGTTTTTTTGGGTCAAGCGTTGTAAAAATGACGCTATAGTATATGATCTTTAGCGGCGCTTTTCCTACAAAAGCTACTAAAGAACACGATCTTTAGCGGCATTTTTACTAAATGCGCCGTTATAGAACATGATTTTTAGCGGCGCTTTTTTACAAACGCCGCAAAAGATTTTGTTCTTTAGCGGCAATTTTAGTAAAAGCGCCGTTAAAGATGATGTTCTATAGCGCCATTTGTAGTAAAAGTGCCGCTAAAGATCATGTTCTTTAGCTGCGTTTGTAATAAAAGCGTCGCTAAAAACCATGTTTTATAGCAGCGTTTGTGAGAAAACGCCACTAACTTTAGCAGATTTTACCAACCCATTTTATTCCATATAGAACCCGAATTTTCAACATATTTTCCTGTAACATCAAATCCAACCAAAAACTTCAAAAGCCAATGATAATATCACGAAAGAAATATGTATATGATCTAAATTAATAAATGAAATAACAAAATATATTATATTCAAAAGTTATATTGTTAAGATATTCTCACAATAAGAAAACAAAAGTCTAAGATGACAGATTCTGCGATTGATTCTGCTGAAACATCTTCATCATATTTTGAAGTTGTAGCTGGAGTTCGTGTAACACCCCAAACCCGGCCTAGACGTTATAGCCGAATTTGGCGATGTCACATGGAAAGGGATTTGAAATCAAGTTAAAATCGCTTCCATTCATTAGCTTCTATTTATCTCTCGTTAATTCTAAATAGCCTTCTCGTTAATTTGAATCATTTAAAAACATATTCTGTAGCGGAAGCTTTTAAAATCGTGATCTTTAAAGAAAATCGTTCGCGTTTAGGAAAAACATTGTTTTTAATTAAACTAAGTTTTCGTTGAGTTTCGCAGATTAAAAATCAATGAAAACAGTTAAAATCCAAAATGCAGGCAACAGTCCAAAAGTCCCAAATTACATAAAAAATAGGAAATAATAACCATAAATAAAATTAAAACAGTTCAATAGACATGTGGTCACCGTTGAGTCCTCTGCCGCATTGGTCCGTCTAAGTCTGGGGATTATGTAACAGTCCGGTTTAGACCCTAGTCGGAATAGTGGTTTCGAGACCACAAATCCGGGTTAGAAAAATATTTTAATATTATTTTCCGTGCCTATGGTATGTGATTGAGCATGTGTGAAAGTTTCGTGAATTAATTTATCTGTTTGGGTGCTTAATTTGATAAAAGGACCTACTTGTGAAAGATGCTAAATTAGCATGCCATATGTTAAAAGCATCTATGTGTTATGTCCTTATAAATGTGGTGGTCTTATGAAGTAACTAAACCATTATTATGGTTAATGGACATTTATGACCAACCATTATATATGTTTTATATGTTTAATAATAAGGTTAATTTGGTAATTGAATTAATAATATATGTTATAATTAAACAAACATAAAACATGGCCATTTATTCATTTTGTTGGCCTAATATAGAAAGGAAAGAAAAGAAGAAAAGTGAGGTTTCGGCTATGTTCAAGTCTGATTAAAGGTTAGTTTTTGTTCAGTTTTTTGAAAATTTCTACATTTTTGTAATCGTTGCTTCGAGTACTTCAAAACCCATGTCTTAATTTTATGAATTGTTGATAATTTTGAAAAGTTCCATTGATGAATTCATGAGCTTTGTGATGATTGTTGAGGAAATATGAAATATATGTGTTAGATTAACATAGTTTGTCTTTGGATTTTTGATGAATTTGAGTAATTTGGACTAAATTGTGAAAATAATATTTTAAAGGACTAAAATGTGAAATAAATGAAATATATGGACTTGTATGGAGCATGGGAATATTCGGCCAAGCATATGAAAGTTTGTGTATTATTTGATTTTGTGAAATAGGGACTAAAATGTTAAAATGTTAAAATATGAGGGCTAAATTGTAAATTGCCCTAAATGTGTGTTTTTGGATTGAATTGAATGAATTGATGAATAAATGGGTTAAATTTGAATATGTATAGATCAAGAATCGAAGAAAACGGATTTAGACCGTGGCAAGTCGAAAGTGATCGAATAGTCGAATCCGTTTGTTTATCCGAATCCTAGGTAAGTCTATATACAAATAAATGTATTTGAATTGATTTATGTATATTTGTATGAAATTGAATTATAATGAATGATTACGGATGATATGCATATGAGATCCGAGATAATATCGACAATGTGTCAAAGTTCGAGAAGTCCCGTACGAACCCTAAGAATAGATAGGATCTATATGTCATGACATAGGTTTCAGATATGAGACATCGTATAAGACCACGTCTGGGACGTTGGCATCGATTTGAGATTTACGTGTAAGACCATTTCTGGGACATTGGCATCGTATTGATTCGTGTAAGACCCTGTCTGGGACAGTGGCATCGATATTTGGTTACATGTAAGACCACATCTAGGACGTTGGCATTGTACGATAAATTCTGAGTATTCCGAGTATCCTATTTGATTTTGAATGGTTCAACGGGCAATTCCGAAAAATGAAAGACGATGTGAAATGTATAACTGAATCAGGTACGTTTGAAATGTACACTAAGTATGTGTATGAAAGGTAAGTATATATATGTATATATATAAACTTACCTAGATAAAGTATGTACATGGATATGATGAGATTAAATGTGATATATGTGAAAATGTGCCATGATCAAATGAGGTATTTGGAGATATAATATTGTTGGCAAGAAATGGCTAAACAAATGAGCCAAGGATGAATAAGAATTTGCAATTGAACTATATATGTATGAATGATCTTGTGTTTGATATGATATTTAATGTTTATATGTTAAGTTTATTTGTATATGGCTTACTAAGCTTTTGAAAGCTTACTCTGTATGTGTTTGCTTTGTTTTATAGATCGTTAAAGCTACGAAAGGTTCGGGGATTATCGAGGATCATCACCACACTATCCAATCCCATTTCGGTACCTTTTGAAAGTGTATATACTAAAGTATGGCATGTATGGGCTAGTCATTTTGTATTATGTTTGAGATGTGTATATAGCCATGTGATATGGCTAGATAAATGAATGTGTTATGAATGAGTAGTCATGTTATTTAATGCTTTGTTTGGTATGGTTTGATAGTAAATGAAATGGTCAAAATAATGGTAAGCTTATTGATGCAAAGTTAGCATATTATTGAAAGGTTGTTATAAAGAAATGGTATGTCTTGGTTAGTTTATACTTAGAAATGCTTGTGATGAGAATGAGGTAAATGTTGCATAAGATGGTGTGCTTGAAATGTTCTTGAATGCTTAGAAAGGATGGTTATTTTGGTATGAATAGAATTTGTATAATGCTTGTAGGTATAACCTAATGTGTGGGTGGCAAATTGGCTTTGTAAATACCCTATAATTTCCCACACGGTTGAGTACACGGGCATGTGGTTCGACCGTGTCCCTCTGTAACACCCCTTACACGAGACCGCTGCTGGAGTCGAGCGCGAGGCATTACTAAACATAACTACTAATTTGGGGCATAAAAATTGAAACTTTCCATCTGTGTCATGTTGACTAAATTAACTATAACTCGAGTTACAAAACACGAAATTTAGATCCGTAAATTTTTCTTAAAACTAGACTCATATATCTTCTTACTATAATTTTTCCAGAATTTTTATTGTGGCCAATTAGTACAGTTTATTCATTAGAGTTTCCCCTGTTTCACTGTTTGATGGTTCTGACCTATCTTTACAAAAACTCAGTTATCTCATTGTACAAAATTAAATTAATGTTCTAGTTTATTCCAATAAAAAATAGACTCATTAAGGATTCTAAGAATATAAACTATGATCCATTATTATTTTTGTACAATTTTTAATAATTTTTCCAAGACAGAACAGGGGATCACGAAGTCTTTCAGAACCAATCTCGCTAAAAATTAAATGTCTCATAATATAAAATTTCTTTGCCTACTCTATTTCTTTCATATAAAAATAGACACAATAAGATTTAATTCTATATCTTATTCACTTTCTAATTCTATTTCTCTTATTTTTGGTGATTTTTAAAAATCACGTCACTGCTGCTAACCAAAAACTGTTTTATTGCAAAATATGGTTAACAAGTTTATAACATCTTTACTCCATTTCATTTAAACTCTATACATTAACCATACTTATATATATCAAAACCAAATCAACCAAAACCACAAACAAACATAATCATCAAGCCAAAATATAAATTTCAAGATTAACAAGATGGATAGGCCATTTTCGCATGGCTTATACAAATATATACAACTTCAAAACCAAACATAATATTACTAGCCTATACATGCCATATATGTTCATAGTTTCAAAAATTCAGTTTATAAAATACCAAAATGAGTCGATAGTGTGATAGACTTCGACGATGATCCCCGAGCTTGTAGTTAGACTTCAAAATCTATAAAATAATCAAATAAACACACACTCTAAGCTAACATAGCTTAGTATGTATAAGCAATTACAAATAACAATGTTTTTAAACATTTTAAAAGAAAATTTACACATTTCATGACTCTTTAACCGAATATTCCAGCATTCAATAATATGGTTCACTCAAGTATATGATCCATTCCTCAATTTAATACAATTGCATACCAAATTATTACCTTTCATAGCTCCAAAAACCGCATATGCATACATTTAACAATTAATATCTTATACATATATTACTTACAAAATCTATACTTACCATTCAAATAAAAAAATCACATAGCATCGAAACTTACCAAAATCAATCTTTGAATTTATATTTACATCTACCTTTTTTTCTCATCAACCGAATTTAAGCAATCTGAAATATACTGAAGTTCAATTTATACGTTTAAAGTTTTCATGTCCGATTTCGCACACTTAGTGCTTGGAAGTTCAATTCGCACACTGAGTGTCCATTTTCCGATTTCGCACACTTAGTGCTCAGAAGTTCAATTCGCACACTTAGTTCCTATTATCCGATTTCGCACACTTAGTGCTTGGAAGTTCAATTCGCACAGTTAGTGTCCATTTTCCGATTTCGCACACTTAGTGCTCAGAAGTTCAATTCGCACACTTAGTTCCCATTATCCGATTTCGCACACTTAGTGCTCGGAAATTTAATTCGCACACTTAGTGCCCATTATCAGATCTTCTCTCCATCCATACGAATACATATATCCTTATCTTCAAATACCATATATATATACATATACTCATTTCCAATTCAACTCATTCATCCCATAGAACATTATCACATTCGGAATTATACATATATACACCTTATTTGAATACAACCATCTCACTTTTCATTACCACATTTGATCATGTCAACGTTATATATATATATAAATTTAAACCTTCCATTCATATAAACCGAAGGCTTAAATATCTACCTCACATTCGGCTACATTATTAACATGTAATTATACATTACATTCGGCTATATTCATCACTCAAATTATTGTCTCCATTACTATATCATTAACATGAATGTATACTTCATATTCGAATAAATTCAACTCTTGACTAATATCACATTAAACATATTTATCTCTATTAAATACATGTAATTCATTATAGTTAAAATTTAAATTCAATTTAATTGCTTAAAAACTTACCTCGGAAATCGACGGATTGGGTTTCCTGACTATTCGTTCAACTCCGCTTTCCCCCGATCCAATCTCGATTCTTTTTGTTCTTGATCTAAATAATTTCAAATTAAGCTCATTCAACATTTTTATTATTCAATTTAATCCAAAAACACATAAATGGGCAAATTACTATTTTACCCTAACATTTACCATTTTTACAATTTAGTCCCTATTGCACAAAACACAAAATACTCAAAATTGGACTAAACTTCTTAAGGGCCGAATTTTCATAGCTTTAATACAAGCTCATACATTTCATTTATTTCACATTTTGACCGCTCAATTTATAAATTTCACAATCTAATCCTTTTTAGATATTTTTACCAAAAATGTCTTAATTAAACTTAACAATCTATCATTCTATATTTATTTTCCATCACTAAACATCAATTTCATCAAGCTATCAACAATGGAATTTCATGAATACATCATCAAATTCAAAAATTCGAGCTTGGGCTAGCTAGTATTCAAAGCAACAATTTCAAAAATGTAAAAATTATCAAAAACCGAACTCAAATTCATACCTTAACTGATCATGCAAAGGCTGAAAATTTCAAAGCTCAAGCTCTTTCTTTTCTTCTCTAGTTTCGGCAATTGAGGAAAATGGATGAGAAGAAAAGATGTTCATCCACTTTAGTATGTTTTATAATTATTATATTATTATAACATAAAAATATAATAAAAGAATTTCCACTCACTATTTCATGCAAATTTGGCCGGCCACTAAGCTCAATTATGGCTAAATTATCCTACCAATACTTTAATTTATAAAACCATCATCAATTTAGTAGTTACACAATTTACCACCAAATTTTCTTTTTATGCGATTAAGCCCTTTTTCACAATTAAACACCAAAACAATAAAATTTTAATATGAAAATTTTACACACACTAATTCACACATATTAAACATAGAAAATAATATCAAAATATTTTTTTTGAGTCAGATTCGTGGTCCCAAAACCACTGTTCCAATTAGGGTCAAAATCAGGCTGTTACAACTCTCCCCCCTTAGGAAAATCTTACCGGTGAATAAGTTTGGGTATCTTTCTTTCATCGAATCCTTAAGCTCCCAAGTTACTTCCTCAACTCCGTGCTTATGCCACAGTACTTTTACTAATGAGATTTTCTTATTACGCAACTCTTTCACTTCGTGAGCCAAAACACGAATCGATTCTTCCTCATAAGTCAAATCAGACTGAATCTCAATTTCTGACGGGCTAATCACATGAGAAGGATCGGATCTATATCGTCGAAGCATCAAAACATGGAAAACATTATGGATCTTTTCTAGCTCAAGTGGCAACATCAACTTGTACGCAACCGACCCAATAAATCTCAGACTCAGCTTTCCCTTGCGACCAAATCTAAGTATTTTCTTCCATGGCAAGACTTTCAAAAATACTCGGTGACCAATCTGAAACTCTATATCTTTACGTTTCAAATCCGCATAAGATTTCTGACGGTCTGACGCTCCTTTCAAACTTCCAAGGATCACTTTTACTTTCTGTTCAGTCTCTTTAATTAGATCAACCCCGTGTATCTTGCTTTCACTTAGCTCGGTCCAATACAAAAGTGTACGACATTTATGACCGTACAAAGCTTCGTAAGGTGCCATTTTGATACTTGATTGAAAACCATTATTATACGCAAATTCAATCAAAGGCAAGTATCGTTCCCATGAACCCTTGAACTCGAGAACACAACATCTCAGCATATCCTCAAGTATTTGGATAACTCTCTCGGATTGACCATCCGTTTGAGGGTGAAAAGCTGTGCTGAAATGCAATTTAGTGCCTAATGCATCTTACAGTTTCTTCCAAAACCGCGATGTAAACCTCGGATCTCTATCCGAAACAATAGAAATAGGTACTCCGTGTAATCGTACAATTTGAGAAATGTACAACTCAGCTAGCTTATCAAGCGAGTAATCTGTACGGACCGGAATAAAGTGAGCCGATTTCATCAATCTATCAACAATAACCCAGAGTGCATCTTTCTTGCTTGGTGTCAATGGTAAACCAGATACAAAATCTATCCTGACTCGATCCCATTTCTACTCGGGTATCATAATCGGTTGAAGCAATCCCGATGGCACCTGATGCTCAGCTTTTACTTGCTGACATATCAAACATTTCGACACAAAATCTGAAATATCTCGCTTCATACCGTGCCACCAACAATGCTATCTCAAATCATTATACATTTTCGTGCTACCCGGGTGAATAGACAATCTACTATTGATCGTTGTTTTCGCGATGTCAAAGTCTTAAAATTTATAAATGAGAATGACCGAACCTAGAAACCAACTATGACAACGATTTGAGGCAAGCGCACCTATCGAACAGTAGTATAGTTAAGGCAAGACCGGAATGTCGAACCCAAAAGGAACCAAAAGTACTAATACTAACTCTCTTTTTATTATTTATCCTAAGAATTAAAGTGAATTTTATCTAATCTAAAACTAATCTAAAGACTCTAAGACAAAGAAGAATGAAATTGAGAGAATAACTTGAAAGAAAAACCAATTGATTAAGACGACACCCAAGGAAGAATCCACCTAAACTTCACTTGTTATCTAACTCTAAACCGAATGATTTATTCATTTGACTTGATCCGTAAGATTCCCTAAGTTATATTAATCCCTCTCAAGAGGCAACTAACGTCTAACCCTAGTTTGATTAATTGAAATCTCTTTCTAATTAAAACCCCTAGAATCGCATTAACTCAATCTATGGACTCCCATACTAGGTTTCACCCTAATCCAGCAAAATCTCATCACCCTATCTCTAGGCGCGCGATCAACTCCGCTTAATTATGCTAGATCTACTCTTAGGCAGGGACTTTTGCTTCTCCACCTAAGCACATCACACTTGAATTAATATCCCGGAAATATCAATACAAGAATTAAGAACACATAATTAAGAACAAGTCAAATATTTATCATATAGTTCAGAAAACAATAACAAGATTCATCTTAGGTTTCATCCCCCTCAGGTATCTGAGGGTTTAGTTCATAACAATAAAGGAAAACATCTCAGAAGAAAAGATAAAACAAAACATAAGAAATCCCTAAAACCCCCTGAAGGAATTGAAGGAGAGATCCTCCGTCCTAAGCATAATTCCGGCTTCTTGAGATGGATCAACTGGCTATTTTCGAGTAAATCTCCACAAGTCTGCCCTCTTTGGCCTAGCTGGACGGCCCCTAACTAAAGCCTTGGGTTCCCCCATTTCTGGTCATACTTAGGGTGTTTATATAGGATTTGGAATGTGTTTCTTTGCCCCTAAGTATCCAAATCCGAGTGAAACTCTTCTTTCCTGTGACAGGGACACGCCCATGGCACACGTCCGTGTAAGTTGTGGCCAGGCCGTGTTCGAACCTGTTGAATGGGGCACAGCCATGTGATCTTGGGCCAGGCCGTGTGGATTTCGTTATATGGCCTATTTACTCTGTTTTGGGCCCGTTTTCCATTCTTTTGATCCTCCGGTGCTCTCCTGAGTATAAAACATGAAAACAAAGGATTAAGAGCACCAAATTACATAATTCAGGGCTTAAATCATCCAAAAGCGTGCTAAATGTAGGCTTAAAATATGTTACTTTTACGGATTATCAAATACCCCCACACTTAAGCTTTTGCTTGTCCTCAAGCAAAATTCTCGACTTACAATTAAAATAAACTTCCTTGATTCACAATGTTTATCAATAATGTTTCATCATAATTCAAAGATAATTCATACATGGATAATTCAACTCAAATAGTCCTAAAGATTCAAACAATCAAAGTCATTCAATTATAGCACGAAAGCATATATGTTTCCCCTCATAATAATTACCTCTGATTCAAAATCGACAAGAATTGACATCCTCACTAAAGATTCACTCAAATCACTAGAAGTGTTTAAGGTTCAGAATTAAGCACTCAAAAGTTAAACATGAAGAATTAATCCCATAAGCTTGCATGAAAATCAAATCTCCACGACTATAATATGAGATGATACACAAATCAAAAGGTCTTTAACAGGGTTGTAACGAGGCTTGGGTTAAAAGTGTGGATAAAGGCTGAATTAGAAGGTTAGAATCGAGATTGACCTAACAATTTACCTAACTATGAACTAATCTTAAATAATTAAATCAATTGAAAACTAATAATACGAGCTTTTTCTTCAAGATTTGAAATTTACATGCATAAGGCAACTGATCAAATCAAATCTCGATATAGGGTAGTCAAAAAGAGTGGTGATAACAAATACAAAGGGTTTTGGGTTTATATTAGTAGGTGAGTCAATAAAAAGGGTTGTTAGGATCAACGGGGTTCACTAGGGGTTAATTATGGAGGTAGGCTTTTTAATGGAGTAAGTGAGTTAAAACCTAGGTGCCTTTATCATCTCGGTATATCAAATCATAGGTGTGGTCTCGACATGTATAATCGAAGCAAGTTCTTAAATAAAAAATCAATATTGACACACTCATAATAAATAAAGTGAGCAAGAAAAAGAATATATGCTTTAAAAGGCTCAAAATCTCACAAAAATTATGGGTTTTTGATGTCAACCTTGTAAATTTTAAATTTCAAGATAATATTCAGATTCAGGTAGACAACCTAAAAATTTTAAATTCTGAAAAATAGACTTATCATGCTTGATTCTCTAGTATTCTTCATATTTAATCATCAATGCACAGTTATCAATGACTTAATCCAAGACATTTCAATAAAAATCATAAATCAAAGGAAATTTCATTCTAATCATAATATAAAAAACTTACTTCGAGACAAGGCATAATTCAGGGATTTGAGAATAATAACTATTCACCCCCCACACTTAAGATGTACATTGCCCTCAATGTACAAACATGTATATGCAATTTAAGAGAGAGTGGGAGGTGAGACTTCCTGAATTTGGATGGTTTCCTGGAGTTGGAAGTTGATAGGGGTGGTGGCTGCTACCGAGCTCTGCGCTAGATGAAGAAATTGGGGAGTTCGTAGAGAATTAGCTAGGAATTATTAAGACACATTTAAAATAAACTAAATATATAATTAAAGACAAGAAAGATAAAGAGAAAGAAAATAGAAATGTAAATAAAATTAAAATGAAAGATGAATGGACTAAATTGTCCTTATTGTTGGATGGTTCGCGAGGTGGGTGTAACCTCTAAGGCTGCGGAGGTGCTGGCAGTGGCGAAAGTGGCGTGATTCTCAAGCAGCCTTTAGAACTTTGAAGGCTGCGTTGAGGCGGTGGTCATGGTTCCGGTGTGATTCCCTAGCAGCTTTTTGAACTTGACACTAAGAAACTAAAATGAAATAAGCTAAATTAAGCATAAAATAGTCAAAGAGAAGGAAAATAAAGGAGAAGATAAAAGTAAAACAAAGGATAAATGGTCTCAAAGACCCTTGGCTTGTCGAGTGGATGAAGCGGCCGGCATAAACTTATGTAGATCGGTCTCCCTAAGGAGGACTTTGCTTGAATCCTTCCGTTTCTTCGACATGGCTAAAAGAATGAGAAGGATGCTATGAAAACAAAGAATGCTGAGAATGGAGGGTGTAGAAGGGTGTAAGGGAGGAAGAAGGGTGAGAAATAGGTGTAAAGAGGGAGGGGTGGGTGGTTTAAATAGAATTCTCAAGTCAGGTACATTCACACGCCCGTGTCTCGTGGGCGTGGCATCTCACACGACCATATCGCATGGCCGTGGTGGGCTTCATTTATTTCTCTCACACCCGTGCTTAGGCCGCCATATCCGTGTGTGATCTAACAGTGTCGACCATGGCCGCATCGCATGGCCGTAGGGTTTTGTCGGTGCCCATGGTGTGGTGGTTGGAGTCCGTGACTCTGAAACATTGATTCTCTCTGACTCGTACCATCTCTGCCATGTCAGTACGGAGATTCTTTGTACCCACACGGCCATGGCCACGGCCGTGTGTAAGGCCGTGTGGCTTGAAATTCTGTATTTTTGGTTAGTTTAGAGTTAGGTGTTGTAAAGAAAGAATAAAATAATATAAATAAGATGAAAAATACAGAAGTTAATGGGGTTAGTACTCGGGTTGCCTCCCGAGAAGCGCTCGTTTATAGTATTAAGCTAGACTCTCCTCTCCTTTGTATATTCATGGTGGTTTGAGGAGTTGAAAGTCCTTCCTCGTGCTGACAGTTCCATTATCATGATAGAGTGTAAGACGAGTAGCGTTTATTTTGAAAGTGCCGAACATAAGGTTACTTACCTCGACTGTTTCGTATGGAAAAACATCGATTACCTTGAAAGGGATTTCCTTGCTGGTGTTAGGATCAGGAGGGGACACTCGTGGGACTGCTTTATCTAGTAATACCTGGTCTCCAATTTTGAACTTGTGTGTCTCGTAGGGTGGCTTTGGTTCTGCTTTGGGTATCCCTAGTTCTTTTTTAAGGTGCATCTTCCCCTCTTTTATTTCATCGATCTGAATCCCTTGTTCCTCGTGAGTTGTTTCGTTGTTGGCACAGGGTTTAGGATTAGACTCAGTTGTGTTCTTTTGTGGTGTTTCCTGAAAAGAAAGGTTAACTGAATGGTTATTAATAGAATTTACTTTCTCACAGTGGTTACTTGATGTTCTAGCTGAGTCGAGGGCTTGAAGAGTGACTGTCTCCTCACCTACACAAAGTATAAGTTCGCCTACATCAACATCAATTTTAGTCCTGGTTGTTGCTAAGAATGGTCTTCCTAAAATTAGGGGGATCGTGTTGCCTTCATCCATGTCTAAAACGACAAAGTCTACTGGGAATACGAATTTATCAATTTTCACAAGTACATCTTCAATTATACCCCTAAGAAATCTAATAGTTTTATCAGCTAATTGAATGCTCATCCTAGTTTGTTTAGGTTTCCCTAGACCTTTTTGTTTAAACAATTTATAAGGCATGACATTTATGCTTGCCCCTAAGTCAGCTAACGCATTATCAATAGATAAACTACCAATTAAGCATGGAATTGTAAAACTCCCTGGATCTTTTAATTTCAGTGGTAGTTTATTTTGCAACACTACTGAGCATACTGCGTTAGTTCCACATGTGATTCCTTATCTATGTTCTGCTTATTTGTCAATAGTTTCTTTAAGAATTTCCTGGAATCTGGCATCTGCAAAAGAGCTTCAAGAAACGGTAAGTTAATATGTAATTTCTTTAAAAGTTTAAGAAACTTACCGAACTGTTCTTCTGTGTCATCTTTCGTTATTGCTTGGGGATATGGTATGTGATGTTTGTACTCTTTGATTATTGGTTTTGACTTTTTATTGACCTCAACCATATCTTCTTCTACCACATTCTTTTACTTCAAATTAGGCTTGTCTAACCCTTCACTATCTTGAGCTGTTATGGCTTGAACTTGCTCCTTTGGGTTAGTCTTTGTGTTGCTCGGTAGTCTTCCCTATGGTCTCTCAGAGATCTGCTTAGCAAGTTGCTCGAATTGATCCTTGAACTCCTGTGACAATGCCTCAAGTTTTGTTTCTACCTTCTGGAAACGTGTTTCTGAGGCTGCTATGAAGTTTGTTAGCACCTCTTCAACGTTCGACTTCTTTTCCTGTGGGTAGGGATGTTGTTGGAAGTTTTGGGTTGGTTGTTGCCTTTGATTTCTTTGACCACCCCATGAGAAATTGGGGTGGTTCTTCCAACCTGGATTATAAGTATTACTATAAGGGTTATTGTTAGATCAGAAATTATTACCCATATAGTTCATTTGCTCGCTCTCCATGCCCTGTTCGTAGGGTGGGTACTCAGGATTCACCACTCCTTCACTTGCGTCGCACTGCATAACTGGATGTGCCTGCGAAGAACCATAGAAACTATCAAATTTTTTATGTAACAACTCTACCTAATTTGATAGTGCGGTTACTACGTCAATGTTGAAAACTCCAGCTGCTTTGGCTGGCCTTGTCCTTGTAACTTGCCACTGATAGTTATTCAGTGACATCTCTTCTATAAACTCGTAGGCTGCTTCAGGAGTTTTGTTGTTTAGGGTTCCGCCGGTAGCTGAATCAATTAGTTGTCTTGTCGAAGGGTTCACACCGTTGTAAAAAGTTTGGACCTGTAGCCACAAGGGTAATCCATGGTGTGAACACCTTGTTAACAAATTCTTGTATCTCTCCCATGCATCGTAAAGTGTCTCTGAATCTATCTGTACAAAAGAAGAGATATCATTCCTTAATTTGGCCGTTTTGGCCGGTGGGAAATATTTTAATAAAAATTTTTCAGTCATTTGATCCTATGTAGTGATTGACCCTGTGGAAAAAAATGTAACCACTGTTTGGCTTTATTTCTCAGAGAAAAGGGAAATAACCGAAGACGGATGGCATCATCAGAAACGCCATTTATCTTGAAAGTATCACAAAGTTCTAGAAAATTCGCTAAGTGTGTGTTAGGATCTTCATCCTGCAAACCATCAAACCAAACAAGCTGTTGTATCATCTGTATAATGTTAGGTTTCAGTTCAAAATTATTTGCAGCAATAGTAGGCCTAACAATACTAGACTCAGTTCCTGTTAAACTAGGTTTAGTATAATCATACATAGTACGTGGAGCATGATGTTCGACCATCTCTGGAGGTGGTGGGTTATTTTCAGCCATCTCTTTTGTGGTATTTATTTCGGCTTCTTTCTCTTTGTCTATGTAGTTTAGTCTTCGCCTTATCTCTCTACGATTTCTGCAAACGGTGCCTTCAATATCACTGTCATAGAGTAGGGGTCCTGTTGGGTTCCTTCTAGTCATAAACTAGAGGTACCTGGAAGGAACAAAAGAAAGAAAGAAAATTTAGAAAAATAAAAATAAATATGGCTAAAGTAACAAAAATTAAGCTTTCTTAATATTTCAGTTCCCCAACAACGGCGCCAAAAACTTGATCACTGTTTTCGCGATGTCAAAGTCTTAAAATTTATAAATGAGAATGATCGAACCTAGAAACCAACTATGACAATGATTTGAGGCAAGCACACCTATCGAACAGTAGTATAGTTAAGGCAAGACCGGAATGTCGAACCCAAAGGAACCAAAAGTACTAATACTAACTCTCTTTTAATTATTTAGCCAAAGAATTAAAGTGAATTTTATCTAATCCAAAACTAATCTAAAGACTCTAAGACAAAGAAGAATGAAATTGAGAGAATAACTTGGAAGAAAAACCAATTGATTAAGACGACACCCAAGGAAGAATCCACCTAGACTTCACTTGTTATCTAACTCTGAACTGGACAATTTATTCATTTGACTTGATCCATAAGATTCCCTAAGTTATATTAATCCCTCTCTCGAGGCAACTAACGTCTAACCCTAGGTTGATTAATTGAAATCTTTTTCTAATTAAAACCCCTAGAATCGCATTAACTCGATCTATGGACTCCCATATTAGGTTTCACTCTAATTCGGCAAAATTTCGTCACCCTATCTCTAGGCGCGCGATCAACTCCACTTAATTATGCTAGATCTACTCTTAGGCAGGGACTTTTGCTCCTCCACCTAAGCACATCATACTTGAATTAGTATCCTGAAAATATCAACACAAGAATTAAGAACACATAATTAAGAACAAGTCAAATATTTATCATATAGTTCAGAAAACAATAACAAGATTCATCTTAAGTTTCATCCCCCTCAGGTATCTGAGGGTTTAGTTCATAACAATAAAGGAAAACATCTTGATCGCTGTGAAATCAGAGTTTTAAATATTTATAAAAGAACGATCAAACTTGGAGACTAACTCTAACAACGATGTTAAGGTAAGTGTACCTATCGAACAGTAGTATAGTTTAGGAAGACCGGATGTCGAACCCAAATGAACTAAGTTGACTAATACTCACTTTCTTTTCACTACTTAGCTTAAATAAGATAAAAATTGGTTGTGAATGGTCGTAACGATAACTAGACTTAAAGAAACAAGAACAAGAAGACTAGATTGGGGATAACTTGAAAAAGACTCAGTTGATTTTTATGATACCCTCGGGAAGAATCCACTTAAACTTCACTTTATTACTTAACCTTAAATTATACGATTTCTTTTACTTAGCTTGATCCGTGAGACTCCCTAACCTATGCTAAAGCCTCTCTCGAGGTGAATAACGTCTAATCCTAGGTTAATTAGTGGAACTCTCGTTAAACATAATAACCCCTAGGAAAGCGAAGAAATCGATCAATGGATTCCCATATTAGGTTTCACCCTAATCCGGTAAAATCTCGTAACCCTATCTCTAGGCGCCTGATCAACTCCGCTTAATCATGTTAGATCTACTCTTAGGCAGGGTCTATTCTTCCTCCACCTAAGCACATTCGATATTGATTAAGAAACATAATTAAGAACAAACTAAGTAATTTATCATATAATCCAAAAATCAAATAATAAACATTTGTCTAGGCTTCATCCCCCTTCAGGTATATGAGGGGTTTAGTTCATGAAAGAAAAATAAAACATCACAAGAGAAAAGATAAAACAAAACATAAGAAAAATCCTAAAACTCCCTATCGAGATTGAAGGAGAATTCCGCCGTCTTGAGTATAATTCTTGCTTCTTGGTGATGAATTGACTTGCTATCCTCGCGTTATTCCCTAACTCAGACCTTCTCGGCTTGGCTCCTTGGCCTAGCTTTCGACCCCCCTTCAAGGTGGTACTTGGGGTGTATTTATAGGCTCTTGGAATGAGATTCTTTCTCCCTAAGTATCCTTTTTCGATTGAAATTACCCTTTCCAGCGTCAGAGGCACGGCCATGTCACACGCCCGTGCAAGTCGTGGTCTAACCATGTTTGGATTTTTGTATTGGCACGACCGTGTGCGGTGGTGGTGAGGCTGTGCTCCAGGTGTTCGTCGAGGCACGGCTGTGTGGTCCTTGGTCTAGGCCGTGTTGATTTCATGGAAAGGCCTTTTTCCTTCGTTTTAGGCCCGTTTTGCATTCTTTTCATTTTCGGGTGCTTCCCTGAGTATAAGACATGAAAAGAAAAGATTAAAAGCACCTTTTTATATAAAACAAGGCTTAAAACTCTAAAAAGCATAATAAATGTGGGATTAAAATATGTTATATTTCTGGTTTATCACTTCTCAGAAGAAAAGATAAAACAAAACATAAGAAATCCCTAAAACCCCCTGAATGAATTGAAGGAGAGATCTTCCGTCTTGAGTATAATTCTGGCTTCTTGAGATGGATCAACTGGCTATCTTCGAGTAAATCTCCACAAGTCTGCCCTCTTTGGCCTAGCTGGACGCCCCTTGACTAAAGCCTTGGGGTCCCCCCTTTCTGGTCATGCTTAGGGTGTTTATATAGGCTTCGGAATGTGTTTCTTTGCCCCTAAGTATCCAAATCCAAGTGAAACTCTTGTTTCCTGGGACAGGGGCACGCCCATGGCACACATCTGTGTAAGTCGTGGCCAGGCCGTGTTCGAACCTGTTGAATGGGGCACGATCGTGTGATCTTAGGCTAGGTCATGTGGATTTCGTGATATGGCCCATTTACTCCGTTTTGGGCCCATTTTCCGTTCTTTTCGTCCTCCGGTGCTCTCCTGAGTATAAAACATGAAAACAAAGGATTAAGAGCCCCAAATTACATAATTCAGGGCTTAAATAATCCAAAAGCATGCTAAATGTGGGCTTAAAATATGTTAAATTTACGGTTTATCAACTATTATGAGCTTCATTACAAATCATCCGAATCAACTCAGGATCCTTTGGTACACATATTCGGTTTCTGAACCGCAAACATCCCTCAGCATCAACTTGAAATTCTGAGCTAACATTCGACTCACACTGATTCATTTTTGCTATCAAGTCATTATCCACTTTTTGAGCTTTATAAATCTGTTGAATAAATAATGGTCTCGCTTTAAACTCTGCTATAATCACACCATCATCAGGCATAGCCATATATGCATTCATAGCACGCAAAGCAAACAATGATTTTCGGCTTAAAGCATTGGCAACCACATTAGCTTTTCCCAGGTGATAATCAATCACGATCTCGTAGTCTTTTAACAGTCCCAACCATCGATGTTGTCTCAAATTCAGATCTTTCTGAGATATTAAGTATTTTAGACTCTTGTGATCGGAGTAGACATGACATTTTTCACCAAATAGATAGTGATGCCATATTTTCAAAGTGAAAACTATGGCAGCTAGCTCGAGATCATGCATTGGATAGTTCTTTTCGTGCGACTTTAATTGTCTCGAGGCAGAGGCTACAACTTTACCCTCCTACATCAAAACATAGCCCAAACCATTCAAGGATGCATCACTGAAGATTACGAACTTTTTTTCCGACTCTGCCTGAACAAGCACTGGAGCTTCGGTCAAATGAGCTTTTAATTGATCGAAACTTTTTTGACACCTTTCCGTCCACTCGAATCTAACATCTTTATGCAACAGCTTTGTCATCGGAGCTGCAATCATTGAAAACCCTTTCACAAAGCGTCTATAGTAATCGGCAAGTCCTAGAAAACTTCGAACTTCAGAAACATTTCGCGGGGGTTTCCAATCAAGTATAGCTGAGATTTTACTCGGATCAACCCGAATACCTGATGCTGATATAATATGCCCCAGAAAACTAACTTCACTTAACCAAAACTCACATTTGCTGAATTTCGCGTGCAACTGCTTATCACGCAAAGTCTGTAACACAAGTCTTAAGTGTTCGGCATGCTCGGTTTCGTCAAGCGAATAGATCAGAATATCATCTATGAATACAACCACAAACTGATCCAGATACTGTCTAAATACCCGATTCATCAAATCCATAAAAATAGTAGGGGCATTAGTGAGTCCGAACGGTATCACCAATAACTCATAATGGCCGTATCTCGTCCGAAAAGCAATCTTAGGTACATCTGAGTCTCTAACTCGTAGTTGATAATAACCTGATCTCAAATCGATCTTTGAAAATACTGAAGCTCCTTTTAGCTGATCAAATAAATCATCGATACGTGGCAACGTATATTTATTCTTTATGGTCACTTTGTTAAGTTGTCGGTAATCGATGCACATTCTCAAAGTTCCGTCTTTCTTTTTCACAAATAGAATTGGCGTACCCCAGGGAGAGAAACTCGATCGAGCAAAACCTCTATCTGTCAATTCTTGCAATTGAGCTTTCAACCTTTTAATTCGGTCGGTGCCATTCTATACGGAGCTATCGAGATCAGATTCGTCCCTGGCACTAACTCAATACCAACCTCTACCTCCCGAACAGGTGGCAATCCTGGCAATTCTTCTGGGAACACATCCGGATACTCACATACAACTGGTACAGATTCTATCTTCTTTTCGGTCACTTTACTATCGATCACATAGGCAAAGTAAGCTTCGCAACCCTTCCTTAAATACTATCAATCCAACATCGAAGATATTATTGCTGGTAGCCCACTCAAATCCGCAGATTCAATTCGAATTATTTCATTATTCTGACATCGCAGATCAATAGTCTTTCGTCTGCAATTCACTACTGCATCATGCACAGTTAACCAATCCATACCAAGGATAATATCGAACTCATCAAATGGTAGTAACATAAAATCAGCTGAAAAACATGAATCTCGAATTATCAAAGGGCAACTCTGGCATACTTTATCAACTAACACACACCTGTCCAGGGGATTCGAAACCCAAATCACAAACTTAGTAGACTCAACAGGTATAGTCTTGTTGGATACTAATGTTTCACACACATAGGAATGAGTTGAACCGGGATCAATCAGAGCAATTACACTAGTATTAAAGAGAATAAGTATACCAGTGATGACATCTGGAGATGAAGCCTCCTCTCGGGCACAAATGGCATAGGCACTAGCTAGCACACGAGCCTCTGATCGAATAGCTGTATCCGAAATCCCTCTCTGAGTGTCGCTCCTACCTCTCACATTTCGAGGTGGTCTACCTCTATGTAACAGTCCGGTTTATACCCTAGTCAGAATAGTGGTTTCGGGACCAGAAATTCGAGTCAGTATAATATTTTAATATTATTTTCTGTGTCTTTGATAAGTGGTTAAGCATGTGGTAAAGTTTCGTAAGTTAATTTGTCTGTCTATGTATTTAATTTGACAAAAGGATTGAATTGCATTAAATGTTAAAGTTGCTTGCTATTTGTTAAAGTACCAATGTGTTGTGGCTTTGTAAAGGGGAAGGCCTTATGAGGCAAATAGACCACTATTTAGTTGGTGGATGAACAAAGGACAATTATGCCCTTAAGTATATTTGTTTCAAATATTAATTGAAAGGTTAATAAGGTAAATAGATTAATAATATGTTTATAACAAAAACAAAACATGAAAAATGGCCATTTTCTTATCATCTTTGACCGAAATTTAGAAAGAAAAGAAGGAAGAAAACCTAAGCTAAGTTTCAGCTACTATCAAGCTAAATTAAGATCAAAAATCGAGAAAAACGGACTTAGATCGCGGGACAGTGAAAGTAACTGAGTAGCCGTTTCCATTCCGATAGATCGAATCTGAGGTAAGTCACTATGCAAATAAACGTACTTGTATGAATTTGTAAACGCTCATATCACTAATAATGTTAATGAATGTTTATGAGATATTGTGCATATGAATTACGAGATAAGGTCGATATAGTGACAATGTCCAAGAAGTCTCGTTCAAACCTAGGAATAGATAGGATTAGCTATGTCATGACATAGGTATCTATTCTGTTTTATCATGTAAGACCACGTCTGGGACGTTGGCGTTGATTTGAGATTTCGTGTAAGACCACGTCTGGGATGTTGGCATCGATTTGAGCTTTATGTGTAAGACCATGTCTGGGACATCGGCATCGATATCCGAGTACATGTAAGACCTCGTCTGGGATGTTGGCATTGTACGACTATTCTGAGCTTTTTGAGTATCCTATTAGATTCATAAAGGTTCAACGGGCAAGTCTGTGATACGAATTGCAAATCTGAGCGATGATCAATTAAGTGGTTGATTATCCGTTTCAGGTACGTTTCGTATATACACTGAGTGTGTATAAAAAGGTAAGGACCTAAGTGAGTTTGATTTGAGGAAATGTACAATTGATTATGAGAATGTGAATGAGATACAAAAATAGTTATGTAAGAGTTTTATATATACATGTGATTGTTGAATTGATGAATGTGACAAATATGAATAAGGTTATGGTTTAATGCATTTATGAGAGAAATACACCATGAATATGAATTCTGCCAATGGTTATACATGCTTAAATGGTTTACATGTTAAGTTTATTTGTATATGACTTATTAAGCTTTTCGGAAGCTTACTCTGTGTGTGTGTTTTCTCTGTTTTATAGGTTGTCAAAGCTGTTTTTATGGATCTGATGAACAGAATTTTCAGACCATACTTAGATCGATTTTTTGTGGTGTTTGTAGATGACATCTTGATTTATTCACGTGATGAAAATGAGCATGCCGAACATTTGAGAATCGTATTGCAAACTTTAAGAGAAAAACAATTGTATGCGAAATTCAGCGAATGTGAATTCTGGTTGCACGAAGTTAGTTTTCTGGGGCATATTGTGTCAGCTTCTGGAATCCGAGTGGATCCGAGTAAGATTTCTGCTATTCTGGATTGGAAACCTCCAAGGAATATGTCTAAAATCCATAGTTTTCTGGGACTTACTGGTTATTACCGCATATTTGTAAAAGGTTTTTCGATGATAGCTACTCCGTTGACTAGATTACTTCAGAAAGATGCTAAATTTGAATGGTCAGATGAATGCTAGAAAAGTTTTGATCAGTTGAAAACTCCGTTAACAGAAGCTCCAGTGTTAGTACAGCCAGAATCGGGTAAAAAATTTGTTATATACAGCGATGCTTCGTTAAATGGTCTGGGATGTGTTTTGATGCAGGAAGGCAAATTTGTAGCTTATGCTTTGAGACAATTGAAGCCGCATGAAAAGAACTATCTGACGCTCGACCTTGAGTTAGCTGCGATTGTATTTGCACTTAAGATCTGGTGCCATTATTTGTATGGTGAGAAATGTCAAGTTATTTCAGATCATAAAAGTCTGAGATACTTAATGACCTAGAAAGATTTGAACCTGCGTCAAAGAAGGTGGTTAGAGCTGTTAAAGGATTATGAACTTGTAATAGATTATCATCCGGGTAAAGCGAATGTTGTTGCTGATGCTTTGAGTAGAAAATCATTGTCTGCACTATGTACTTTGAATGCTCAGTTGAATTTGTCTGATGATAGTTCTGTGTTAACTGAGTTAAAAGCGAAACCATTATTTATACAGCAGATATGTGATGCTCAGAAATCTGATAATGAGTTATTAGCAAAACGAGCTCAGTGCGATTCAAATTCTGAATCTGAATTTCGAGTTATTAATGATTGTTTGAGATTTCGAGGTCATATCTGTGTTCCAAGAAATTCAGAGTTGATCCAGCTGATTTTGTGTGAAGCTCATAATAGTCGTCTACCAGTTCATTAGGGGAGTATGAAAATGTATCATGATTTGAAACGACACTATTGGTGGTTTGGTATGAAACGAGATATTTCTGACTTTGTTTCGAAATGCTTAACTTTCAACAAGTGAAAGCTGATGATAAACCGCAAAAGTAATATATTTTAATCCCACATTTAGTATGTTTTTGGATGATTTATCCCTCGATTTATGTAAAAAGGTGCCTTTAATCCTTTCTTTTCATGTCTTATACCCTGGAAAGCACCCGAGGATAAAAAAGAACGAGAAACGGGCCCAAAACGGACCAATTCAGGCCAAGGAAGGAATCCACATAGCCGTGCCATGCAAATTATCTAGAACACGGCCTTCTCCCGATTTACACGGCCGTGCCTCATTAAAGAAGTCCGAGCACGGCCTGGCCACGATCCACACGGGCGTGTGCCATGGCCGTGTCCCTGTCGCTGGAAAAAGCATATTCATTTGGGAAAGGATACTTGGAGGCAAAGAAACACATTCCATAGCCTATTCAAACACCCTAGTAGGAATTCTACTTAAATTAGGATACTTAGGTACCATGTAAGGCATCTCAAAGCCTATATAAACACCCAAGGGGGGCAACTTGAAAGGGGAGTTCGGCAGAAGCCGAAACCGGCGTCAAAGCTAGGCCAAGGAGCCAACCCGAGAAGGTCAGAACTAGGGAATAACGCGAAGATAACCAGTTGATCCATCCCAAGAAGCCGAAATTATACTCAAGACAGCGGAATTCTCCTTCAATTCCTTCAGGGAGTTTTAGGATTTTCTTATGTTTTGTTTTATCTTTTCTCTTGCGATGTTTTGTTTATTCATTATGAACTAAACTCTTCAGATACCTGAAGGGGATGAAACCTAGATGGATCTTTTTATTTGATTTTTAAGTTATATGATAATTACTTATTTTGTTCTTAATTATGTAGCTTAATCCAAATCTAATGTGCTTAGGTGGAGGAGGAATAGACCCTGCCTAAGAGTAGATCTAACATAATTAAGCGAAGTTGATCGAACGCCTAGAGATAGGGTTACGAGATTTCACCGGATTAGGGTGAAACCTAATATGGGAGTCCATTGATCGATTTACTGCTATCCTAGAGGGTTATTATAAGCGAACGAGAGTTCCACTAATTAACCTAGGGTTAGACGTTATTCACGTCGAGAGAGGGTTTAATATAGGTTAGGGAGTCTTACGGATCAAGCTAAGTAAAAGAAATTATATAATTTAGGGTTAATTAATAAGTGAAGTCTAGGTGGATTCTTCCTAAGGGTATCGTCGCGATCAACTGAGTTGTTCCTCAAAGTTATTTTCCTATTCGTCTTTTTGTCTTTGTGTTCCTAGTTTAGTATTTGTCAAAAGCAACTTCACTCTAATTTTAAAGCTAAATAATAAAAAGAAAGTTAGTATTAGTACTTTTAGTTCCTTTGGGTTCGATATCCGGTCTTGCCTAAGCTATAATACTGTTCGATAGGTACACTTGCCTTTAATCGTTGTCAGAGTTAGTCTCCAGGTTTGATTTAGTCTCCAGGTTTGATCATTCTTTTATAAATATTTAAAACTCTGATTTTACAAATGATCAAGTTTTGGCGGCGCATTGTTGAAACTAAAATATTAAGAAAGCTCTATTTTTATTATTTTAGCCATTTTTTTATTGCAATTTATTTTCATTATTATTATTATTATTATTATTATTATTATTTAATTTGCTAATTTTTCCTCTATTTTGCTTTTGGCAGATAATTTTAGTCTATAGAGAAGATGGCACTGAATAATTATCAATGGCAAGTCATGAGGACAATTCCTACTAAAGCAGCCAGTGCCGTCGACCTCGACGTGTTCACCAGGTTATCTACCCAGTTAGAGATGATGAATAAAAAGATCGATGGTTTGTGTAGTCTCTCGCAGGTACACCCAGTAATGCAATATGACTCGAATCCAGGAGGCGTGGCGAATCCTGAGTATCCACCCTACGGATGTGGCATGGAGAACAAACAAATCTACTATATGGGTAACTACTCTAGACCTCAAAATAATTTTTATAATGACACTTATAATGCAGGTTGGTGGTGCCATCCCAATTTCTCGTGGAATGATCAAAGTAGCCAAAGACAGGAACTTTATCCAGATTTTCAACAACCATCTCACCAACAAGAAGATGAGTCGAACATTGAAGAAATGCTGACAAAATTTATGGCAACCACAGAAACCCCTCTCCGAGACACTGAGAAAACATTTAAAACTCAACAAACACCGGTTGAAGAGAACAAGAACCAATTAGAGGAAGTTACTAAGTCAGTAAGGTAAGCCACTAAGGCAGTTGAACAACTTGCAAAGCTAATGTCAGAACGACCGCAATGACGTCTACCAAGCAACACTGAGATTAATCCAAAGGAGCAAATTCAAGCCATAGCAGCTCGGGAAAATGCAGAGATAGACGAACCCATATCAAAACAAGAAGACAAGGTAGACGAAGGTAAGGTAGAGGTAACACAAGAAAAGCCAAAACCGATAATCAAAGAATACCAACCTCGCATACCTTACCCCGAAGCATTAAAGAGAGACGATTCAGAAGAACAATTCGGTAAGTTTCTTAAAATTTTCAAGAAATTACATATTAACTTACCTCTTCTTGAAGCTCTTTTTCAGATGCCAAACTCGAGGAAATTTTTAAGACAGCTCTTGATAAACAAACGCAAATTAGATGAGGAGCATCACGTGGAATTAAATGCAGCATGCTCAGCAATGTTACAGAACAGACTACCGCAGAAACAAAAAGACACAGGGAGTTTTACAATTCCATGTTTAATTGGTAGTTTATCTATTGATAATGCTTTAGCCGATTTAGGGGAAAACATCAATGTTATGCTTTATAAAATGTTTAAACAACTAGGTTTAGGGAAACCCAGACAAACTAGGATGAGCATTCAGTTAACTGATAAAACTATCAGAACTCCTAAAGGTATAATAGAAAATGTTCTAATCAAAATTAATAAATTCATATTCCTAGTAGATTTTGTTGTCCTAGACATGAATGAGGATAATTCGATTCCTTTAATTTTAGGAAAACCCTTTCTAGCAACTGCCAGGACTAAAATTGATGTTGGTACAGGGGAACTCATTCTTCGTGTAGGTGACGAATCAATCAGTCTACAAGCTTCATCAAGTGATGAAGGTGAGAAAGTAAATTCAGTTGATAATCAAATTGTTCAACTTTCACCACAGGAAATACCACAAGGCTAACCTGAGCCGAATCATGGGCCCCAAGCAGTACAAGCTCATAACAGTGAATTGTTAGTGGAATCTGACCCAAGGCAAGAAACTATGGTAAGTGAAGGTAAGGTTGAGGTAAGCCATGATTTACCAAACACGGTAAATACAGAGTACCAAGCTCGTGTGCCATTTCCCGATGCCTTTAAAAAAGACCACACAGAGGAAGAATTCAGTGAAGTCACACTTCGTGAAGACAACGAAACAATCGCTCTTCAAGCTCTTGACTCAGCTAGGACATCAAGTAATAAAGGTACGAACGTTAATTTTATTGATAACCATTTGGTTTAACCTTCTTTACAGGAATCATCACGAAATTACCTAGCTGAGCTAGATCTTAGACCTTGTGCCAACAAAGAAGAATTAGATTAGGAACGAAGCCTTAGGTTCGACAAACTAAAAGAGGAGGAATCACAAATCAAAGAGGAACAGGAACCGCACGAAGTGAAACCGAAAGAAATCCCAAACGAGCCGATAGAAACAACAAATCACGTCAAAATAGGGGATTAGGTATTGTTTAATAAAGAAGACCCTCGAATCACCAATTCAAACCTCAAGGCAAACGAAGAAATCACTTTTGAGGTACTTAATGTCTTCCTATACGGCAAAGTCGATGTAAGCAATCCTAAATTCGACACTTTTGAGGTAAACATTACTCGACTTAAACTATATATCCATAACCGAAGTGATCGCATGAGAAAGGATTTTCACCTCCTCAAACCACCATGACCATACGAATGAGAGGTAAAGTTTAGCTTAAGACTATAAACGAGCGCTTCTCAGGAGGCAACCCGAGCACTAACCCCATTTTTACATTTTTTATTTTATTTTATTTTTCTTTTATTTTTCCTTTTAGCACCTAACCATAAACTAACCAAAGAGCATATTTCTAGGCCACACGGCCCTACACACGGGCGTGCCTGTGGCCGTGTGGAAGCCAGGGGATGAACCATAGGCGTGCCAGTAGCCATGCACGACTTAGAAATTTTTTTCCCCAACACGGGTAATGATAAAAGTCCATGCCCGTGCCACACCCCGTGCGAGGTTACTGACTTGTTAAGCAGGGGCTAAACACTACCGTGCCTTCCAACCGTGCCAACATTCTAACTTATCGAACACGGGAGGAGCACGCTCGTATTAAATGACCGTGTGAAGAAAGACACGGGCGTGCCACTACACCCACGGCCGTGCCCTAACACCCTGAACGCGTTAAAAATTCAAAATCCCAAAACACGGGCTACATCTCTATTTAAACATCATTCTCCCTTTTTCTAATTGTCTTTCATTTTCCATTATTTATTTTTGTTTTTATTTTAATTTCATTATTATTATTTTACTTTATTTTATTTTAATTTAGATTTAGCTTAGGATACAATAAAATCAGACCGGCTGCTTCGATGATTCAACTTCAAACGGTTCGAGACGCTTCCCTACGATCACCTCCAATCCTATCCGGTTTCTTTTCATTGACTTTATCCAAAATTAAGGAAGTTTCACTTCTCTTCCTATCTTATGATTTTATGATTATTTTGATATTATCCATTTTTGTACATTGAGGGCAATGTACATCTTAAGTGTGGGGGGGTTAATTATAGTATTATCTGAAAATCCCTGAATTATGCCTTGATCTTAAAGTAAGTTTCTCATATTGTGATTTGAATGAAATTTTCTTTGATTTATGATTTCTATTGATATGTTTTAGATTAAGTCATTGATAATTGTGCATTGATAATTAAATTTGAAGAATACTAGGGAATCAAGCATGATAAGTCTAATTTTCAAAATTTTAAAATTTTTGGTTGTTAACCTGAATTTGAATGTTATCTTGAAATTTGAAATTTATAAGGTTGATGTCAAAAACACCCATAATTTTTGTGAGATTTTGAGCCTTATAGAGCATACATTCCTTTTCATGCTCATTCTTTTATTATGAGTGTGTCAACTATGAACTGTTATTCTAGAACTTGCCTTGATTATACATGTCAAGACCACAGTTTTGATTTGATATACTGAGATGATAAAGGCACCTAGGTTTAACCACTTACACCACTAAAAAGCCTACCCTCATAATTAACCCCTAGTGAACCCCATTGAGCCTAACAACCCTTTTATTGACTCACCCACTAATATTAACCCAAAACCCTTTGTATTTGTTATTACCCTTCTTTTTGACTACCCTTTAATCGAGATATGATTTGACTAGTTACCTAAGTTTTTATTATGAGTTGAAGTTGTCTTTATTAGTTTTTTCTTAAAAAAAACAACAACAAAAAAAAAAAACAAAAAAAAAAAACAAAGCAAAGTATATTCAATATTAGTATTATGAAGAGTGAGCATATACAAGTTAAAGTCTAATTATCAAAAGAAAAAACTCGTATTAGTAGGATTATTATTATTTTCAGTTGATGTAATTATTATCTTAGAAATTTTTAGATAGGTAACTTATCAATTCAATCTCGATTCTAACCTTCTACTTTCACCCTTTATCCACACCTTTAGCCCTAGCCCCGTTACAACTCTAACAAAGACCTTTTGATCTGTTTATCACATCATTTTACAGTGGTGGATATTTGATTTTTAGGCAAGCCTATGGGATTAACTTTTCAGGTTCGACTTATGAGTGCTTAATTTTGACCCTTAAACACTTTTTGAGTGATTTGAGTGAATCTTTTGTGAGGATGTCAATCCTTGTAGATTTTGAATTAAAGGTAATTATTTAGATGAAGGGAAGCACCTATGTTCTCGTGCTACAAATGTATGACTTATCTTGTTTGAATCTTTAGGAATCTTTGAGTTGAATTATCCATGTATAAATTATCTATGAATTAGGATAAGGCATTGTTGATAGAAATTGTGAATCATGGAAAGTTCGTTTTAATTGTAAGTTGAGAATTTTGCTTGAGGACAAACAAAAGCTTAAGTGTGGGGGTATTTGATAAACAGTAAAAGTTACATATTTTAATCCCACATTTAGTATGCTTTTGGATGATTTATCCCTCGATTTATGTAAAAAGGTGCTATTAATCCTTTCTTTTCATGTCTTATACCCAGGAAAGCACCCGAGGATAAAAAGAACGCGAAACAGGCCCAAAACGGACCAATTCGTGCCAACGAAGAAATCGACACGGCATGGACTTAAGCCCACACGGCCGTGCCACGCCAATCATCTAGAACACGGCCTTCTCCCGATTTACACAGTCGTGCCTTATTAAAGAAGTCCGAGCACAGCCTGGCCACGATCCACATGGGCGTGTGCCATGGCCGTGTCCCTGTCGCTGGAAAGAGCAATTTCATTTGAGAAAGGATACTTGTAGGCAAAGAAGCATATTCCAAAGCCTATTCAAACACCCTAATAGGAATTTTACTTAAATTAGGATACTTAGGGACCAATGGGGCAACTTGAAAGGGGAGTTCGGTAGAAGCCAAAGCCGGCGTCAAAGCTAGGCCAAGGAGCTAAGCCGAGAAGGTCAGAACTAGGGAATAACGCGAAGATAGCCAGTTGATCCATCCCAAGAAGTCGGAATTATACTCAAGACAGCGGAATTCTCCTTCAATTCCTTCAGGGAGTTTTAGGATTTTCTTATGTTTTGTTTTATCTTTTCTCTTGCGATGTTTTATTTATTCATTATGAACTAAACCCTTCAGATACCTGTAGGGGATGAAACCTAGATGGATCTTTTTATTTGATTTTTAAGTTATATGATAATTACTTAGTTTGTTCTTAATTGAGTTGCTTAATCCAAATCTAATGTGCTTAGGTGGAGGAAGAATAGACCCTGCCTAAGAGTAGATCTAACATAATTAAGCGGAGTTGATCGAACGCCTAGAGATAGGGTTACGAGATTTTACCAGATTCGGGTGAAACCTAATATAACAGTCCATTGATCGATTTACTGCTATCCTAGGGGGTTATTATAAGTGAACAAGAGTTTCACTAATTAACTTAGGGTTAGACGTTATTCGCCTCGAGAGAGGGTTTAATATAGGTTAGGGAGTCTTACGGATCAAGCTAAGTAAAAGAAATCATATAATTTAGGGTTAATTAATACGTGAAGTCTAGGTGGATTCTTCCTGAGGGTATCGTCGCAATCAACTGAGTTGTTCTTCAAAGTTATTTTCCTATTCTTCTTTTTGTATTTGTGTTCCTAGTTTAGTATTCGTCAAAAGCAACTTCACTCTAATTTTAAGGCTAAATAATAAAAAGAAAGTTAGTATTAGTACTTTTAGTTCCTTGGGTTCGATATCCAGTCTTGCCTAAGCTATACTACTCTTCGATAGCTACACTTGCCTTTAATTGTTGTCAGAGTTAGTCTCCAGGTTTGGTCATTCTTTTGTAAATATTTAAAACTCTGATTTTACAGCGATCAGCTGAACATCAAGTTCCGTCTGGTTTGCTACAGCCAATTTTGATTCCCGAGTGGAAATGGGATAGAGTGACAATGGATTTTGTTTCTGGTTTGCCTCAGATTCCAAGAAAGAAAGATATGATTTGGGTCATAGTTGACCGATTGACGAAATCTACCCATTTTATTCCGATAAGGTCTGACTATTCACTTGATAGATTAGCCGAGCTTTATATTTATAAAATTGTGAGATTGCATGGGGTGCCACTATCCATTGTGTCAGATAGAGATCCGAGATTTACACTAAGATTCTGGAAGAAACTGCAAGAAGCTTTAGGCACGAAACTGCATTTCAGTACAGCTTTTCATCTGTAAACAGATGGTCAATCCGAGCGGATCTTTCAGATTCTCAAATATATGTTAAGATGTTGTATACTTGAGTTTAACGGTACTTAGGAACAGTATCTGGCATTGATTGAATTTGCATACAATAACAGTTTTCAGTCAAGTATTAAAATGGCACCTTATGAAGCTTTGTACGGACGTAAATGTCGTACACCTCTGTATTGGATTGAGCTCAGTAAAAATAAGCTAATGGGGTTGATTTGATAAAAGACTCAGAACAAAAAGTGAAACTGATCCGAGATTGTTTGAAAGCAGCATCTGATCGTCAAAAGTCTCATGCAGACTTGAAACGAAAAGATATAGAATTTGAGATCGGCGACAAAGTATTTCTGAAAGTGTCTCCATGAAAGAACATGCTCTGACTCGGACGTAAAGGCAAATTAAGTTTGAGATTCATCGGACCGTATGAGATCATTGAACGTATTGGGCCTGTTGCTTATAGATTAAAGTTGCCCTCTGAGCTAGAAAAGATACACAATGTATTTCATGTTTCAATGCTTCGTAGATATCGATCTGATTCGTCACATGTGATTGCCCCATCTGAAATTGAAATCCGATCTGATATGACATATGAAGAGGAACCGATCCGTATCATAGCTCGTGAAGTGAAAGAGTTAAGAAACAAGAAAATTCCGTTTGTAAAAGTACTATGTAATTGACACAAAATAAAAGAGGCTACGTGGGAGCTTGAAGATTCAAGAAGACAGCAATATCTAAATCTGATTAACGGTAAGATTTTCGAGAACGAAATTCCCTAAGGGGGGAGAATTGTAACAGTCTAATTTACACCCTAGTCGGAACAGTGGTTTCGGGACCACAAATTTGAGTCAGTATAATATTTTAATATTATTTTCTGTGTCTTTGATAAGTGGTTAAGCATGTGGTAAAGTTTCGTATGTTAATTTGTCCGTCTGTGTGTTTAATTTGACAAAAAGATTGAATTGCATTAAATGTTAAAGTTGCTTGCTATTTGTTAAAGTACCAATGTGTTGTGGCTTTGTAAAGGGGAAGGCCTTATGAGGCAAATAGACCACTATTTAGTTAGTGGATGAACAAAGGGCAATTATGCCCTTAATGTATATTTGTTTCAAATATTAATTGAAATAAGGTAAATAGATTAATAATATGTTTATAACAAAAACAAAGCATGAAAAATGGCCATTTTCTTATCATCTATGACCGAAATTTAGAAAGAAAAGAAGGAAGAAAACCTAAGCTAAGTTTTGGCTACTATCAAGCTAAATTAAGATAAAAAACCGAGGAAAATGGACTTAGATCGCGGGAAAGCGAAAGTAACTGAGTAGCTGTTTCCATTCCGATAGATCGAATCCGAGGTAAGTCACTATGCAAATAAACATACTTGTATGAATTTGTAAACGCTCATATGACTAATAATGTTGATGAATGTTTATGAGATATTGTGCATATGAATTAAGAGATAAGGTCGATATAGTGACAATATCTAAGAAGTCCCGTTCAAACCTAGGAATAGATAGGATTAGCTATGTCATGACATAGGCATCTGTTCTGTTTTATCATGTAAGACCACGTCTGGGACGTTGGCATTGATTTGAGATTTCGTGTAAGACCACATCTGGAATGTTGGCATCGATTTGAGCTTTATGTGTAAGACCATGTCTGGGACATTGGCATCGATATCCGAGTGCATGTAAGACCTCGTCTGGGATGTTGGCATTGTACGACTATCCCGAGTTTTCTGAGTATCCTATTTGATTCATAAAGGTTCAACGGGCAAGTCTGTGATACAAATTGCAAATTTGAGCGATGATCAATTAAGTGAATGATTATCCGTTTCAGGTACGTTTCGTATATACACTGAGTATGTATAAAAAGGTAAGGACCTAAGTGAGTTTGATTTGAGGAAATGTACAATTGATTATGAGAATGTGAATGAGATACAAAAATAGTTATGTAAGAGTTATGTATATACATGTGATTCTTGAATTGATAAATGTGACAAATATGACTAAGGTTATGGTTTAATGCATTTATGAGAGAAATACACCATGAATATGAATTGTGCCAATGGTTATACATGCTTAAATGGTTTACATGTTAAGTTTATTTGTATATGACTTACTAAACTTTTGGAAAGCTTACTCTGTGTGTGTGTTTTCTCTGTTTTATAGGCCGTCAAAGCTGCTGAAGGCTCAGGACCGTCAAGGATCATCATCACACTAATAAACTCATTTTGGTACACTTTGGAAATGTATAAAGCTAGATATGGCATGTATAGGCTAGTATTTTGGTATATGTTGTTATATGAACATAGCCATTGGATTTAGCTAAGGATGAGTTGAGATTTGCATTATGATCATGATATTTGAATCATGTTTTGTCATGGTTAGTTGATTCATGAAATGGTCAAGCTTTTGAGTTAAGCAAATGAATGTATTATAACTTTGTTATATGTTTTGGTCTTGGAAGTTGGCATTGTTGAAATGGTTATTGAATGTATAGATTGGATGGTTAATTGGTATGTTCTTGCTTAACATATGGGTATGAAATGAGTTGGTTGACGTTGCTTGTAGGTATGACCCAAATGGGTGGAATTTTGGCCTTGAGGGCCTATAATGTCATACGGTTGTGGCACACGGGCGTGCCTAGTGACCGTGTGGGCCAAGTCAGTATAGTCCACGGCCAAGGTACACGGGCGTGCTTGGTGGCCGTGGAAGTATAGTCAGGATAGACAACGGGGAGGACACAAGGGTGTGTCTAATAGTCGTGGGAGGCACACGGCCTGCCCACACGGGCGTGTAACCCCTGAAACCTAGAAATGTTTTAATTTTCCATAAAATTTTGTATGCGTTTCGGTTTAGCCCCGACCCGGATTTATAAGCATGCTTAAGGTCTCGTTGACCGTATTAAGGGACATTACATTTTAGATTGATGGATGAATGTATGAATTTCTGTAAGTGTTTTTTGATCTGTCTGGTAACGCTTCTAACCCTAATCCAGGGACAGACACAGGATAGGGGTGTTACACTCTAGCTGCAGTACCGCTCGGTCTTGCACTCTGAGCATTATCCTTTTCAACTAACTCCGGGCAATCTTGAATGAAGTGATCCTGCGAACCACACTTGTAGCAAGCTCGGTTGTTGAACTTGTTCCAACATTCACCAAAATGTCGCCTACCACACTATTGACATTCGGGTTTATTCGGTCGAGTATTGCTGATGCTAGTAATCGAGGTAGCTCGTGAATTCACTGGTGGTCATTCTAGTATAGAGATCCCTGTATTAGCTTTGGATCGGCTATTGTCATTTTTGAACTTTTTTGATGACGATTAAGAAAATTTACCCGCTGATCTCTTATGAAAATCTCTAGTTTCACTCTTAGTTTTTCGTTTTTCTTTCCTAAGCTCTTGGACGTTACAAGCTCGCTCAACAAGTACCACGAACTCGTTTATTTCAAGTATACCAACCAGTAATTTTATATCTTCGTTTAACCCTTCTTCAAATCTTCTGCACAGAGCAGCCTCAGATGAAACACACTCATGGGCGTATCGGCTAAGTCTCACAAACTTACGCTCATACTCAGATACGGTCATACGACCCTGTTTAAGCTCGAGAAATTGTTTGTGTTTTAGATCTATGAATCGCTGGCTGATGTATTTCTTGCGAAACTCTGTCTGAAAGAAGTCCCAAGTAACTCATTCCTTTGGAACAACCGATACGAGAGTGTTCCACCAATAGTAGGCAGAATCCCGTAATAAAGATATAGCACATTTCAAGCAATCATCAGGTGTACAGGATTGAAACACCCCAAACCCGGCCCACGAGCTTTGACCGGATCTGGTATGTTCCTCAAGTAAACCGGTTTCAAATTCTTTTGTTACTTAGAGAAAATTTGTGCGATTTTTAAAAAAATATTGTTTGGGTTGGGCTTTTATTGAAAACCAATTTATCTTACATTGAAATCCATTTATTTAAGGTGATAAACATTTAGGGTTTATTTCAAAATAAATTTACTTGTATCCATAAATAATAATTTGTAAACATAATAAATAAGAGTAAAAGAATTAAAGAAAACCAACTATGGCCTTATGGCCTTATTACATCAAATAATTCCCCAAACTTTAAGTTTAAGTACTTGATAAAAATAAAAATCCACATTAATTAAATTCCTTGTCATGCATGGCCATCCCTAAGCTTCTGCGAGCCCGGGTCCATTACTGATCGTCACCTGAAAATAGTCGCACAATGGGGTGAGTCAAACAGACTCAATGTGTACACGACACTAAATCATAATAGAATTAGGCATACAAGAGCTACACATTCAGAACAATGAATACAAGTTATGATGCATTCCCAAACCTAAACCTAATTGTCCATCCGCTACACACCCCGCACTGCCAATCACACGTGGGGACTACTAAGTCGACCCTCCATCCACTACACACCATCGAAGCGATCAGCTGCGATCGATGTGCTCATCGCCTATATAAAATTTGTGGCATAACCACGAGATAATTGTGTCATGAGACACCACATTCAGATAATGTAACCGAAGTTACCACATTCAGATAATATGATCGATGTCACCACGTTTAGATAATGTGACCGAAGTCACCACATTCAGATAGTGAGACCGAAGTCACCACATTCACTTCCCCTTTCTCATATAACCCGAATGCCCCATATTATTCATATTATGCATATCATACTTAAATTCACATTCATGTCACCTTTCACATGTTAAATATAACATATTTCGTAATCCTAGTAGGAGTAGGAATCGTACCTGAGTACTTTGTACCATAACATGGTACATTAGCCACATTCTTATATTTTCATATTAGAACATATAACAAGTTTAAGCCATAAATCGTATTAAAAGATAGTGTGGGGTACACACACGATTAAACTTAGAAATTCCTTGAGATCCTGAAAAGCTTGATCTAATGCTTAGATCCTTAATCCCTACATTTGATTAATCACTTATTGCTTTAATAAAAAGCCATTCGGCCACAAATCCAAATCCTAGTAGGATTAGTATTCTTAAACTTACCTTGTTGCCGATTTCACTATAAATCAAATCCCAAAAACTTTGTAGTATTCCTTCCTTAAAAATCGGCTAGCCACCAAATCATTTAACTAGGTCAGTTTTCGGCTTTTGAATAAATAGGAAATAATTCTAAATACCAAAAATAAGCCTTGGCCGAATACTTCATATGCTTACCTTGTGGATTTTAAATCCCGAATCTCACCAAATAACTAGAGAACACGTGGCCTATGGTGTACCTTCGGGAAAAGAACTTCTCTTTCCTTGTAAATCCCGAAAGATCTCTTCAAAGTTTCGGCAACAAGATATTAATGGGGTTAGTCCTAGATTTCAACAAATCTTAAAAGAAAAAGGATGAAACCGAATGAGACCTTACCCTTACTTGAAGAAATCGATTGCACCTTCACTTCAATCTTCAGAGATTCGGCTATGGCTAGATGATGATCTCACAACTTTTGGCTTTTGGAGGGATTAGAGAAGGAAGAATAAAGATGGAGGATTCGGCTAGAACACAAGGTATTTCAGCTTGGCAAAAATAAAAGAAGAAGAAGATTTGGTGAAGAGAATTCGGCAGAGGCTTTCAAAGAACAGAAAATAATACAGAATGGCCTCTCTTTTCCTTTTATAGCCGAAATTACTAAGCTAGAGTCCCTTACTTGGCCACCACTCTTCTATTTTGATAGCTTTATCCCTTTAATTATCACTTTATTCAAATTAAAAGAATTTAATCCAACAATTATCTCTTGAAAATAATCCAAATTAAATCCTTTATTTATCCCTTATTTATCCACTATTTATCTCTTAAAAATAAAAGAATAAAAGCTCCTAAATTATAGCCTTGTGCCGTCCACCTCACTTCTTCTGGAAGCAAAATAAAATTTCTTTTATTTGCTTTCCCTGTGACTCGAACTCAGGCCCAATTCCTTTGCATGTGGCGCCATTTCCATAGGCCCTAAGTGACATCTTCAGGCCACTTTTCCAAGCCTGTTTGTGTGTCAAATTTCACCAACTTTTTCTTTTAAGGCCACCTTGCCTTAATTTCCTCTTTTAAACGTTAAAACTCGACATTTCTAAGTCATTTCTAAGTTTCCAAAAATTTTTGTTCGGCTCTGTAAACTTGACATTTCCTTACATTTCCAAGTTTCCAGAAATGTTCACTTTCCTCTTTTGAATCATTTCTAAATCATGTCCATACATTTCTGGGTTTCCAAAAATGTTCAAAATTTATTCTTAATACCTAAAACATGTCACTTCATGCAATTTAAACCGAAAACGCATAGGCCCTATTCAGGATGTTACAAGGATAGTTCATCGAAAACACTAATTGTATTATCGAGCCAAAATTCAGCTCGTTCAGCATCATCTTCATCTTCAGCTCTAAACTCTTGAGCCCTGTGTTTTCTGATTCTATCGGATGGAGGCTTATTTATTCTCTCGGGATTAATGATCGGGGGTACCACTGGTACTACAGGTGGAGTATTCAGATTAGGGGGTTGTTGAACAGCTGGATTGGTCTGAATATATTGATTGAACCAATCGTTCATTATACTAAAGAAGGCTTGCTTAGCACCCTCATCTTGGTTACTCGTAGGTGGTTGAGATTCAATCGGCACAGTCCCTTGTGCGGGAGCAGGCACCACACTCTCAACATCATCAGCTACGACTCGCTCGGGATCAGGATCCATTACTATATGAAAGAAGAAAAACACATTTCGCGGTCAGAAGTCATCACACTATCACAGTAAAAATATATGGCATGTATAGCTAGACTCACACGCGCTACGTTAGTCTAAGAACCAACTAAACTGTAGCTCTGATACCAAAAAAATGTATCACCCTTTACCCGAGACCGTTGCCGAAGTCGAGCTCGAGGCATTACTAAAATTAAATACTACTTCGGGGCATAAAACTTGAAACTTTCCATCTGCATCATGTTGACTAAATTAACTATAAATCGAGTTACGAAACTTGAAATTTAGATACATAAATTTTCCTTGAAACTAGACTCATATATCTTCTTACTATAATTTTTCCAGAATTTTTCTTGTGGCCAATTAGTGTAGTTTATTCATTAAAGTTTCCCATGTTTCACTGTTCGATGGTTCTGATCTATCTTTACAAAAACTCAGTTATCTCATTGTACAGAATTCAATTAATGTTCTAGTTTATTCCAATAAAAAATAGACTCATTAAGGATTCTAAGCATAAAAACTATGCTCCATGATCATTTTTATAAAATTGTTAATAATTTTTCCAAGATAGAACAGGGGATCACAAAGTCTTTCAGAACCAGGCTCACTAAAAATTAAATGTCTCATAATATAAAATTTCTTTGCCTACTCTGTTTCTTTCATATAAAAATAGACACAATAAGCTTTAATTCTATATCTTATTTACTTCCTAACCATTTATCCTATTTTTGGTTGTTTTTCAAAATCACGTCACAGCTGCTAACCAAAAACTGTTTCATTGCAAAATATGGTTAACAAGTTTATAACATCTTCACTCCGTTTCATTTAAACTCTATACATGAGAAACCGTAGAAGTAACATATTTTAATCCCACATTTAGTATGCTTTTGGATGATTTATCATCTATTTCATATAAAAAGGTGCTCTTAATCCTTTCTTTTCATGTCTTATACCCAGGGAAGCACCCGAGGATAAAAAGAACGAGAAACGGGCCCAAAATGGAGTAAATTGGGCCAAGGAAGAAATTGACACGGCCTGGACCAAAGCCCACATGACCGTGCCCCATTGATCATCTAGAACATGGCCTGACCCTCGATTTACACGGCCGTGTCTCATTAAAGAAATCCGCGCATGGCCAGGCCACGCCCGTGTGCCATGGCCGTGTCCCTGTCGCTGGAAAGAGCAATTTCACTAGGATTTGGATACTTAGTGAGAAAGAAACATATTTCAAAAGCCTATATAAACCCCCTAAGTGCCAGCTAAAAGGGGGCGGTTAGCTAGGCAAAGGAGCCAAGCCAGAAAGGTCAGATTTGTGGGAAATCACTTGGAGATAGCCAGTTGATCCATCTCAAGAGGCCAGAATTCTACTCAAGACGGCGGATCTCTCCTTCAATTCCTTCAGGGAGTTTTAGGGATTTCTTATGTTTTGTTTTATCTTTTCTTCTGAGATGTTTTCTTTTATTATTGTTATGAACTAAACCCCTTAGATACCTGAAGGGGATGAAACCTATGATGAATCTTGTTATTGTTTTCTGAATTATATGATAAATACTTAGTTTGTTCTTAATTATGTGTGCTTAATTCTTGTGTTAATATTTCTGGGATATTGATTCAAGTCAGATGTGCTTAGGTAGAGGAGCAAAAGTCCCTGCTTAAGAGTAGATCTAGCATAATTAAGCGGAGTTGATCGCACGCCTAGAGATAGGGTGACGAGATTTTGCCAGATTAGGGTGAAACCTAATATGGGAGTCCATAGATCGATTTACTGCTATCCTAGGGGGTTTATTAACAGAGAAAGAGATCTCCATTAATTAACCTAGGGTTAGACGATATTCGCCTCGAGAGAGGGTTTAATACACATTAGGGAGTCTTACGGATCAAACTAAGTGAATAAATCGTATGGTTCAGTGTTAGATAACAAGTGAAGTCTAGGTGGATTCTACCTAAGGGTATCGTCTAAATCAACTGAGCTTTTCTAAAAGTTATTTCCCCAATTTAGTCTTTTTGTCTTTGCGTCTTAGCTTAGTAATTAGTTAGTTTTAGATTAATCAACCAATCACTTAATATTTAGGCTAAATAATAGAAAGAAAGTTAGTATTAGTACTTTTAGTTCCTTTGGGTTCGACAATCCGGTCTTGCCTAAGCTATACTACTGTTTGATAGGTGCACTTGCCTTAAAAATTTGTGAGAGTTAGTTTCTAGGTTCGATCATTCTTTTATAAATTTTAAAACTCGATAGACAAAAAAACCATCAAGTTTTTGGCACCGTTACCGGGGAACTAAAATATTAAGAAAGCTCTATTTTTATTACTTTAGCCATTATTTTTATTTTTCGTAATTTATTTTTGTTTTTGTTTTGTTTTGTTTTTGCTAAGACCCTTCTTTCTTTCTTTTCCTAGCAGGTACCTCTAGTTTATGACTAGAAGGAACCCGAGAGGACCTTTAGTATACGATAGTGATATTGAAGCGACTGCTTGCAAGAATCGCCGAGAAATCAGGCGAGCCCTAAACTACATAGAAAGAGAGGAAGAAGACAGATCCAATCCTACTGAAGGGATGGACGAGAATAACCCACAACCACATGATGTGGGAGAAAACAACGCTCCACGTACTATGTTTGATTATGTTAAACCACATTTTACAGGAGCAGAATCAAGTATTGTTAGGCCTGCTATAGCTGCTAATAATTTTGAATTAAAGCCTAACACTATAAAAATGATTCAACAATTTGTTCAAATTGATGGTTTGCAGGACAAAGATCCAAATACTCATGTAGCTAAATTTTTAGAGTTCTGTGATACCTTCAAAATAAATGGTGTTTCTGATGATACCATATGTCTTCGGTTATTTCCCTTTTTATTAAGGAATAAAGCCAAACTGTGGTTAAACTCGTTACCACGAGGATCAATCACTACATGGGAACAAATGACCAAAAAATTCTTTTTGAAATATTTTCTACCGGCCAAAATGGCCAAATTACGGAATGATATCTCTTCTTTTGTGCGGATGGATTTAGAGACATTATACGACGCATGGGAGAGATACAAAGATCTCTTGAGAAGGTGTCCACACCATGGTTTACCCTTGTGGCTCCAAGTCCAAACTTTTTATAACGGTGTAAACCCCTCTACAAGGCAACTAATCAATTCAGCCGCCGGTGGAACCCTGAATAATAAAACTCCTGAAGCAACCTACGAGTTTATTGAAGAAATGTCTCTGAACAACTATCAGTGGCAAGTTACAAGGACGAAAACAACAAAAACAGTCGGAGTTTACAGCCTCGATGCAGTAACCATGCTATCAAATCAGGTAGAATTGATGAATAAAAAGCTTGATAGTTTGTGTTCTTCACAGGTACATCCAGTCATGTAGTGCGACACAAGTGGAACTATGGCGAATCCTGAGTACCCACCCTACCAACCGGGAGCAGAAAGCGAACAGATGAACTATATAGGTAATAATTTTGGATCTATAATAACCCTTATAGTAATAATTATAATGCAGGTCGGAGGAACCACCCAAATTTTTCATGGGGAGGTCAAGGAAATCAAGGAAATCAAAGACAACAATCTCCTCAAAATTTCCAAAATCAGCCTTATCCATAAGAGAAGAAGCAGAACCTCGAAGAGATATTGGCAAAATTCATGGCAACCACCGACACTCGTATCCAAAAAACTAAGACAACACTTAATAACCAATAAGCATCAATCAAAGCAATCGAGAACCAAGTTGGGGAAATCACTAAGTCAGTCACACAGCTTGCGAAACTGATGTCTGAACGACCGCAAGGGCGTCTACTAAGCAACACTGAGATTAATCCAAAGGAGCAAATCCAAGCCATAACAGCTCATGAAAACGCAGAGTTAGATGAACCCAATCCAATACAAGAAAACGAGGTCGAAGAAGGTAAAGTTGAGGTAGCACAAGAAAAGCTAAAACTGATAATCAAAGAATACTAAGCTCGCATTCCTTATCCCGAAGCGTTAAAGAGAGACGATACGGAGGAACAGTTTTGTAAGTTTCTTAAACTTTTAAAGAAATTACACATTAACTTACCGCTACTCGAAGCTCTTTCACAGATGCCAAACTCTAGAAAATTTTTAAGGGAGCTGTTAATGAAAAAACGAAGGACAGACGAGGAATCACATGTGGAACTTAACGCAAAGTGTTCAGCAATTCTACAAAATAGACTAGCACGGAAATTAAAAGATCCAGGGAGTTTTACAATTCCATGCATAATTGGTAGTTTAACTGTTGATAATGCGTTAGCTGATTTAGGGGCAAGTATAAATTTCATGCCTTATACATTGTTTAAACAACTAGGTCTAGGAAAGCCCAAACAAACTAGGATGAGTATTCAATTAGCTGATAAAACTGTTAGAATTCCTAGGGGCATTATCGAAGATGTTCTTGTCAAAATCGATAAATTCGTTTTTCCAATAGATTTTGTTGTCTTAGACATGGATAAGGATAATTTAATCCCCTTAATTTTAGGAAGACCCTTTCTAGCAACTGCCAAGACTAAAATTGATGTTGCCACAGGAGAACTTATACTTTGTGTAGGGGATGAATCAATCAGTATTCAAGCTCTTGACTCGGCAAGGACAACAATCGATGAAGGTAAGAAAGACAATTCAGTTGATAATCAATTTGTGCAACCTTCATCACAGGAAACACCACAAGACTACAAATCTGAGCCGAATCATGGACCTAGTACCGACAAAGAAGAATCAAATAAGGAATGAAAACTTGAGGTCGACAAAATAAAAGAGCAGAAAACACAAATCAAAGATGAACCGGAACCGCACGAAGTAAAACCCAAGGAGCCTCCAGAAAAACTCGTAGGGACATCAAACCACTTCAAAATAGGAGACCGGGTACTATTAGAAAAAGAAGATCCTCACATCATCACACCAGACCTGAAAGAAAACAAAGAAATTCCTCTTAAGGCACACAATATCTTCCTACACGAAACAGTCGAGGTAAGCAATCCAACATTCAACACTTTTAAAGTAAACACTTCTAGACTTAAACTTTGTCAAGAAAATAAAACTACTAGCATGAGGGGAGATAGTCAAACCTTTAAACCCCCCTAATTTGTTTTCAAATACAAGGAAAAGTCTAGCTTAAGACTATAAATGAGCTCTTCTCGGGAGGCACCCGAGTACTAACCTCATTAACTTTTATGTTTTCCATTTTATTTTATTCTTTCTTTCTATCTAACTTTAAAACTAAATCAAAAAGTGCAGATTTCCAGACCACACGGCCTTGCACACGGCCGTGGCCGAGGCCGTGAGTACCTCAAGAATCTTGGTACTAACATGGTAGGACAGTACAAGTCAGATTCACCTAATTTCTACAGATCACGAACTCAACCACTCTCCTACAGGTACCGACAAAGTGGCACGGCCATGCCCCACGTCCGTGCGAAGCTACTGACTTGCCAACCACGGGCCAAACACTCCCGTGCCTCCCAACCGTGCCAACATACTGACTTGTCACCAACGGCTGTGGCAATCTGCAAAACGGGCATGGGTGAGCCAATATGCCTAAACACACGGCCGTGTGAGGCGGCCGTGTGAATCGACACGCCCTCGTACCATGGGCATGTGAATGTACCAAATTTGAAACTCTATTTAAACCCACCTCTCCTTCCCCATTTCCCCCCTCTACCCTCCACCCCTCCTCTTCTTCCCTCATCTTAGATTTCTCCATAACAAGTCTCAATAACTCTTGAGCTACACAAGAACCATGCCAAAGAAGCATAAAACGCCAATCTCCTCAAAGGAGACTAACTTACATGAGTTCCTGCCGGCAGCTTCAACTACTCTGCAAGCCAAGGGTCTTTGAGACCATATAGTTTTTATTTTTCCTTTCTCTTTTGCTTCAATTTCCTTCACTTAGACAATCTTATGCTTAATTTAGTTTAACTTATTTTAGTTTCGTAGTGTCAGGTTCAAAAGGCTCCTAGGGAATCACGCCACTTCAGCCACCGCCAGCACCTCTCCAGCCTTAGAGGTCACACCCACCTCGCCAACCATCCAACAATAAGGACTCTTCGGTCCATTTATCTTTAATTTTTATTTTGTTTACATTTTTGTTTCCTCTTTCTTTATCTTTCTTATCTTTAATTATATATTTAGTTTATTTTAATTAGGTCTTAATAATTCTTGGCTACTTCTCAGTACGCTACCCAATTTCTTCATCTAGCGCAGGTTCGTCATCCAGACCGACCATCACCATCACCAAAGATAATCCTTCCTTAAATGTTATTATCTATCTAGCGCAGTTTCACTTCTCCCCTTCTCTTTTGAAATATCCCTTAAATGTTATTATCTATCTTTGTACATTGAGGGAAATGTACATTTTAAGTGTAGGGGGTAAAAGTGTCTAACTTTCTGCATTATTCTCAAATCCCTGAGGGTAAAAGTGCCTAACTTTTTTTCATTATTCTCAAATCCCTGAATTTAGTCTTGTTCTTAAGTAACATCCTCATATTACTAATTAGAATGAAATTTCTGATGATTTATGATCTTATTGACATGTTTTAGAATAAGTCATTGATAATTGTGCATTGATGATTAAAGTTGAAGAATACTAGAGAATCAAGCATGATAAGTCTATCTTTCAAAATTAAAATTTTTGCTAGGTTGTTAACCTAAAATTGAATATTACTTTGAAATTTGAAATTTATAAGGTTGATGTCAAAAATACCCATAATTTTGTGAGATTTTGTGCCCTATAGAGCATACAATCTTTTCCATGCTCACTTTATTGATTATGAGTGTGTCAACTATGAACTGTTATTCTAGAACTTGCCTTGATTATACATGTCAAGACCACAGTTATGATTTGATATGCCGAGATGATAAAGGCACCTAGGTTTTAACCCACTTACTCCACTAAAAAGCCTACCTTCATAATTAACTCCTAGTGAACCCCATTGATCCTAACAAACCCTTTTTATTGACTCACCGCAAATATTAACCCAAAACCCCTTTGTTTTTGTTATCACCATTCTTTTTGACTACCCTTATATCAAGATTTGATTTGATCTGTTGCCTAACTATGATCTTTATTTTAATAAATTCATTCATTATTGTAATACTTAGTTTGTTCTTAAAATAAAAAAATCAAAGTATATTCAATATTAGTGTTATGAAAAGCAAGCTTATACAGTTAACGTCTAATTATTAAAAGAAAAAGCTAGTATTATTAGGGTTATCACTTTTCTAGTTGATGTAATTATTATCATCTCAGTCTTTCTAGATAGGTAGCTTGTCAATTCAATCTAGATTCTAACCTTCTAATTCATCCTTAATCCACACCTCTAACCCTAGCCCCGTTACAACCCTGACAAAGACCTTTTGATCTGTTTATCATCTCATTTTACAGTGGTGAAGATTTGATTTTCAGGCAAGCCTATGTGATTAACTTTTAAGGTTCGACTTATGAAGGATCTTTTAACTTAGAACCTTAAACACTTTTTGAGTGATTCGAGTGACTCTTTTGTGAGGATGCCAATCCTTGTAGGTTGTGAATTAAAGGTAATTATTTAGATAAGGGGAGACATCTATGTTTTTGTGATACAAATGCACGACTTATCTTGTTTGAATCTTTAGGACTATTTGATTTTATTTATCCATGTATAAATTATCTATAAATTATGACAAGACATTGTTGATAGGAATTATGAGTTATGGAAAGTTCGTTTTAATTTTAAGTTGAGAATTTTGCTTGAGGACAAGCAAAAGCTTAAGAGTGAGGGTATTTGATAAACCGTAAAAGTAACATATTTTAATCCCATATTTAGTACGCTTTTGGATGATTTATCCTCTGTTTCATATAAAAAGGTGCTATTAATCCTTTCTTTTCATGTCTTATACCCAGGAAAGCACCCGAGGATAAAAAGAATGAGAAACGAGCCCAAAGCGGAGTAAATTGGGCCAAGGAAGAAATCGACACGGCCTGGACCAAAGCCCACACGACCGTGCCCCATTGATTATCTAGAACACGGCTTGACCCCTGATTTACATAGTCGTGTCTCATTAAAGAAATCCGAGCACGGCCTGGCCACGATCCACACGGGAGTGTGCCATGGCCGTGTCCCTGTCGCTGGAAAGAGCAATTTCACTCAGATTTGGATACTTAGGGAGAAAGAAATGTATTTCAAAAGCCTATATAAACCCCCTAAGTACCAGCTAAAAGAGGGCGGTTAGCTAGGCCAAGGAGCCAAGCCAGAAAGGTCAGATTTGTGGGAAATCACTCGGAGATAGCCAGTTGATCCATCTTAAAAAGCCGGAATTTTACTCAAGACGGCGGATCTCTCCTTCAATTCCTTCAGGGAGTTTTAGGGATTTCTTATGTTTTGTTTTATCTTTTCTTCTGAGATGTTTTCTTTTATTATTGTTATGAACTAAACCCCTCAGATACCTGAAGGGGATGAAACCTATGATGAATCTTGTTATTGTTTTCTGAATTATATGATAAATACTTAGTTTGTTCTTAATTATGTGTGCTTAATTCTTGTGTTAATATTTTCGGGATATTGATTCAAGTTAGATGTGCTTAGGTGGAGGAGCAAAAGTCCCTGCTTAAGAGTAGATCTAGCATAATTAAGCAGAAGTGATCGCATGCCTAGAGATAGGGTGACGAGATTTTGCTGGATTAGGGTGAAACCTAATATGAGAGTCCATAGATCAATTTACTGCTATCCTATGGGGTTATTAACAGAGAAAGAGATTTCTATTAATTAACCTAGGGTTAGACGTTATTCGCCTCGAGAGAGGGTTTAATATACGTTAGGGAGTCTTACGGATCAAAATAAGTGAATAAATCATATGGTTCAGTGTTAGATAACAAGTGAAGTCTAGGTGGATTCTACCTAAGGGTATCGTCTAAATCAACTGAGCTTTTCTAAAAGTTATTTCCCCAATTTAGTCTTTTTGTCTTTGCGTCTTAGCTTAGTAATTAGTTAGTTTTAGATTAATCAACCAATCACTTAATATTTAGGCTAAATAATAGAAAGAAAGTTAGTATTAGTCCTTTTAGTTCCTTTGGGTTCGACAATCCGGTCTTGTCTAAGCTATACTACTGTTCGATAGGTGCACTTGCCTTAAAAAGTTGTGAGAGTTAGTTTCCAGGTTCGATCATTCTTTTATAAATTTTAAAACTCGATAGACAAAAAAAGTATCAAGTTTTTGGCGCCGTTGCCGGGGAACTAAAATATTAAGAAAGCTCTATTTTTATTACTTTAGCCATTATTTTTATTTTTCGTAATTTATTTTTGTTTTTGTTTTGTTTTGTTTTTGCTAAGACCCTTCTTTCTTTCTTTTCCTAGCAGGTACCTCTAGTTTATGACTAGAAGGAACCCGGGAGGACCTTTAGTATACGACAGTGATATCGAAGCGACCGCTCGCAGGAATCACCGAGAAATCAGGAGAGCCCTAAACTACATAGAAAGAGAGGAAGAAGACAGACCCAATCCTATTAAAGGGATGGACGAGAATAACCCACAACCACACGATGTGGGAGAAAACAACGCTCCACGTACTATGTTCGGTAGGTGTACTTGCCTTAAATCATTGTGAGAGTTAGTTTTCAGGTTCGATCATTCTTTTATAAATTTTAAAACTTGATAGACAAAATAACGATCAATACATTAACCATACTTATATATATATATAAACCTAATCAACCAAAACCACAACCAAACATAATCATCAAGCCAAAATATAAATTCCAAGATTAACAAGATGGACAAGCCATTTTCGCATGGCTTATACAAATATATACAACTTCAAAACCAAACATAATGTTACTAGCCTATACATGCCATATATGTTCATAGTTTCAAAAATTCAGTTTATAAAATACCAAAATGAGTCGATAGTGTGATAGACTTCAACGATGATCCCCGAGCTCGTAGTTAGACTTCAAAATCTATAAAATAATCAAATAAACACACACTGTAAGCTAACATAGCTTAGTAAGTTATAAGTAATTACCAATAACAATGTTTTTAAACATTTTAAAAGAAAATTTACACATTTCATGACTCTTTAACCGAATATTCCAGCATTCAATAATATGGTTCACTCAAGTATATAATCCATTCCTCAATTTAATACAATTGCATACCAAATTACTACCTTTTATCGCTCCAAAAACCGCATATGCATACATTTAACAATTAATAACTTATACATATATTACTTACAAAATCTATACTTACCATTCAAATAAAAATATCACATAGCATCGAAACTTACCAAAATCAATCTTTGAACTTATATTTAAATCTACCTTTATTTCTCATCAACTGAATTATCCGAAATGTACTGAAGTTCAATTTATACGTTTAAAATTTTCATGTCCGATTTTGCACACTTAGTGCTCAGAAGTTCAATTCACACACTTAGTGCCCATTATCCGATTTCGCACACTTAGTGCTCGGAAATTTAATTTGCACACATAGTGCCCATTATCAGATCTTCTCTCCATCCACACAAATACATATATCCTTATCTTCAAATACCATATATATATATACATATACTCATTTCCAATTCAACTCATTCATCCCATAGAACATTATCACATTCGAAATTATACATATATACACCTTATTCGAATACAACCATCTCACTTTTCATTACCACATTTGATCATGTCAACGTTATATATATATATATATTTACACCTTCCATTCATATAAACCAAAGGCTTAAATATCTACCTCACATTCGGCTACATTATTAACATGTAATTATACATTACATTCGGCTATATTCATCACTCAAATTATTATCTCCATAGTTATATCATTAACATGAATATATACTTCATAATTGAATAAATTCAACTCTTGACTAATATCACATTAAACATATCTATCTCTATTAAATACATGTAATTCATTATAGTTAAAAGTTCAATTCAATTCAATTGCTTAAAAACTTACCTCGGAAATCGACAGATTACGTTTCCCGGCTATTCGTTCAACTTCGCTTTTCCCCGATCCAATCCTGATTCTTTTTGTTCTTAATCTAAATAATTTCAAATTAAGCTCATTCAACATTTTTCCCATTCAATTTAATCCAAAAACACATAAATGGGAAAATTACTATTTTACCCTTGACATTTACCATTTTTACAATTTAATCCCTATTGCACAAAACACAAAATACTCAAAATTGGACTAAACTTCTTAAGGGCCAAATTTTCATAGCTTTAATACAAGCTCATACATTTCATTTATTTCACATTTTGACCCCTCAATCCATAAATTTCACAATTTAATCCTTTTTAGATATTTTTACCAAAAATGTCTTAATTAAACTTAACAATCTATCATTCTATATTTATTTTCCATCACTAAACATCAATTTCATCAAGCTATCAACAATGGCATTTCATGAATACATCATCAAATTCAAAAATTCAAGCTTTGGCTAGCTAGTATTCAAAGCAACGATTTCAAAAACGTAAAAATTATCAAAAACCAAACTCAAATTCATACCTTAATTGATCATGCAAAGGCCGAAAGTTTCAAAGCTCAAGCTCTTTCTTTTCTTCTCTAGTTTCGGCAATTGAGAAAAATGGATGAGAAGAAAAGATGTTCATTCACTTTAGTATGTTTTATTATTATTATTATTATATTATTATAACATAAAAATATAATAAAAGAATTTTCACTCACTATTTCATGCAAATTTGGCCGGCCACTAAGCTCAATTATGGCTAAATTATCCTACCAATACTTTAATTTATAAAACCATCATCAATTTAGTACTTACACAATTAACCACCAAATTTCCCTTTTATGCGATTAAGCCCTTTTTCACAGTTAAACACCAAAACGATCAAATTTTAATACGAAAATTTTACACACACTAATTCACACATATTAAATATAGAAAATAATATCAAAATATTTTTTTCTGAGTCGGATTTGTGGTCCCTAAACCACCGTTCTGATTAGGGTCAAAATCAGGCTGTTACACCATCGTGGTTGCATTTCAAAACAAGTCAGACTCGACCACGGGTTGGACACATGGGCGTGTGACTGGCCGTGTGGTGCAAGTCAGTAGCGACCACGGGTGAGGTGATAAACCGTAAAAGTAACATATTTTAAGCCCACATTTGGCATGCTTTTGGATGATTTAAGCCTTGAATTATGTAATTTGGTGCTTTTAATCCTTTGTTTTCATGATTTATACACAGAAGAGCACTGGATGACGAAAAGAATGGAAAATGGGCCCAAAATGGAGTAAAAGGGCCATATCACGAAATCCACACGGCCTGGGCCCAAGACCACACGGTCGCGTCTCATTCAACAGCTTCGAACACGGCCTGGCCACGACTTACACGGCGTGTGCCATGGGTGTGTCCCTGCCATGAGAAAGAAGAGTTTCACTCGGATTAGGATACTTAGGGGCAAAGAAACACATTCTGAAGCCTATATAAACACCCTAAGTATGGCCTAAAAGAGGGGGACCCAAGGCTTTAGTCAGGGGGCATCCAGCTAGGCCAAAGAAGGCAGTTTTGTGGGGATTTACTCGAAGATAGCCAGTTGATTCATCTCAAGAAGCCGGAATCATATTCAAGACGGAAGATCTCTCTTTCAATTCCTTCAGGGGGGTTTAGGGATTTCTTATGTTTTGTTTTATCTTTTCTTCTGAGATGTTTTCTTTTATTGTTATGAACTAAACCTCGAGATACACGAGGGGATGAAACCTAAGATGAATCTTGTTATCGTTTCTTTGAACTATATGATAAATATTTGACTTGTTCTTAATTATGTGTTCTTAATTCTTGTGTTGATATTTCCGGGATATTAATTCAAGTGTGATGTGCTTAGGTGGAGGAGAAAAAGTCCCTGCCTAAGAGAAGATCTAGCATAATTAAGCGGAGTTTATCGCACGCCTAGAGATAGGGGGACGAGATTTTTCCGGATTAGGGTGAAACCTAATATGGGAGTCCATAGATCGAGTTAATGCAATTCTAGGGGTTTTAATTAGAAAGAGATTTCAATTAATCAACCTAGGGCTAGACGTTAGTCGCCTCGAGAGAGGGATTAATATAACTTAAGGAATCTTACGGATCAAGTCAAATTAATAAATCGTCTGGTTCAGAGTTAGATAACAAGTGAAGTCTAGGTGGATTCTTCCTTGGGTGTCGTCTTAATCAATTGGTTTTTCTTCAAAGTTATTTTCCCAAATTCATTCTTCTTTGTCTTAGAGTCTTTAGATTAGTAGTTAGTTAATTTTGGTTTAGATAAAAATCCACTTAATTCTTAGGCTAACTAATAAAAAGAGAGTTAGTATTACTACTTTTGGTTCCTTTGGGTTCGACATTCCGGTCTTGCCTTAACTATACTATTGTTCGATAGGTGCGTTTGCCTCAAATTGTTGTCATAGTTAGTTTCCAGGTTCGATCATTCTTTATATAAATTTTAAGACTTTGACATCGCATAAAACAACGATCAAGTTTTTGGCGCCATTGTCGGGGAATTGAAATATTAAGAACGCTTAATTTTTATTACTTTAGCCATATTTATTTTATTTTTGCAATTTAATTTTATTTTAAATTTTCTAAATTTTCTTCCTTTTTGTTCCTTTCAGGTACCTCTAGTTTATAATTAGAAGGAACCCGACAGGACCTTTACTTTACGACAGTGATATTGAAGGTACCGTTCGCAGAAATCACAGAGAGATAAAGTGAAGCTTAAACTACATAGAAGAAGAGCAAGAAGCCGAGATTGATACCACCAAAGAGATGGCTGAGAATAATCCGCTACCTTCAGAGGCGGCAGAACATCATGCTCCTCGAACTATGTATGATTATGTTAAACCTAGTTTAACAGGAACTGGGTCAAGTATTGTTAGGCCTACTATTGCTGCAAATAATTTTGAACTGAAACCTAACACTATACAGATGATACAACAGTTTGTTCTGTTTGATGGTTTGCAGGTAGAGGATCCTATCACACACTTAGCAAATTTTCTAGAATTCTGTGATAACTTCAAGATAAATGGCATTTCTGATGATGCCATTCGTCTTCGGTTATTTCCATTTTCTTTAAGAAATAAAGCCAAACAGTGGTTGCATTCTCTCCCACGAGGGTCAATTACTACATGGGATCAAATGACCGAAAAATTGTTATTAAAATATTTTCCGCCGGCCAAAACGGCCAAGTTGAGGAATGATATCTCCTCTGTTGTGCAGATGGATGTAAAGAGACTTTAACGATGCATGGGAGAGATACAAAGATTTGTTAAGGAGGTGCCCACACCACGGATTACCTTTGTGGCTACAGGTCCAAACTTTTTACAATGGTGTGAACCCTTCAACAAGGTAACTAATCGATTCAGCCGCCAGCGGAACCCTGAACAACAAAACTCTTGAAGCGGCCTACGAGTTTATAGAGGATATGTCGTTGAATAACTATCAGTGGCAAGTTACAAGGACAAGGCCAGCCAAAGCAGCCGAATTTTTCAACCTCGACGCAGTAACCGCGCTATCAAATCAGGTAGAGTTGTTACATAAAAAATTTGATGGTGTATATGGTTCTTCGCAGGCACATCCAGTTATGCAGTGCGACACAAGTGAAGGAGTGGCGAATCCTGAGTACCTACCTTATGGACAGGGCATGGAGAACGAACAAATAAACTATATGGGTAACAATTTCTGATCTAACAATAACCCTTATAGTAATACTTATAATCCGGGTTGGAAGAACCACCCCAATTTCTCATGGCGTGGCTGATAAACCGTAAAAGTAACATATTTTAATCCCACAGTTAGTATGCTTTTGGATGATTTATCCCTCAATTTCTGTAAAAAGGTGCTTTTAATCCTTTTTTTTTCATGTCTTATACCCAGGAAAGCGCCCGAGGATAAAAAGAACGAGAAATGAGCCCAAAACGGACCAATTCTAGCCAAGGAAGAAATTGACATGGCCTGGACTTAAGCCCACACGGCCGTGCCACGCCAATTATCCAGAACACAACATTCTCCCGATTTACACGACCCTGCCTCATTAAAGAAGTCCGAGCACGACCTGGCCACGATCCACACGGGCGTGTGCCATGCCATGGTATCCTGTCATTTGGAAGAAGCAATTTCATTCGGGAAAGGATACTTGGAGGCAAAGAAACACATTCCAAAGCCTATTCAAACACCTTATTAGGAATTCCACTTAAATTAGGATACTTAGGGGCCAAGTAAGGCATCTCAAAGTCTATATAAACACCCAAGGGGGTAACTTGAAGGGGAGTTCGGCAGAAGCCAAAACCAGCGTCAAAGCTAGGCCAAGGAGCCAAGTCGAGAAGGTCAGAGTTAGGAAATAACGTGAAGATAGCCAGTTGATCCATCCCAAGAAGCTGGAATTATACTCAAGAGGCGGAATTCTCCTTCAATTCCTTCAGGGAGTTTTAGGATTTTCTTATGTTTTGTTTTATCTTTTCTCTTGAGATGTTTTCTTATTTAGTTATGAACTAAACCCTTCAGATACCTGAAGGGGATGAAACTTAGATGAATCTTTTTATTTGATCTTTAAATTATATGATAATTACTTAGTTTGTTCGTAATTATGTTGCCTAATCCAAATCTAATGTGCTTAGGTGGAGGAGGAATAGACCCTGCCTGAGAGTAGATCTAACATAATTAAGCAGAGTTAATCGAACGCCTAGAGATAGGGTTACGAGATTTTGCCGGATTAGGGTGAAACCTAATATGGGAGTCCATTGATCGATTTACTACTATCCTAGGGGGTTATTATAAGCGAACGAGATTTTTACTTATTAAACTAGGGGTAGACATTATTCGCCTCGAGAGAAGGTTTAATATAGGTTAGGGAGTCTTACGGATCAAGCTAAGTAAAAGAATTCATATAATTTAAAGGTTAATTAATAAGGGAAGTCTAGGTGGATTCTTCCTGAGAGTATCGTCACAATCAACTGAGTTTTTCTTCAAAGTTACTTTCCTATTCGTCCTTTTTGTCTTTGTGTCCTTAGTTTAGTCTTCGTCAAAAGCAATTTCACTCTAATTTTAAGGCTAAATAATAAAAAGAAAGTTAGTATTAGTACTTTTAGTTCCTTTGGGTTCGATATCCGGTCTTGCCTAAGCTATACTCTCTTGTCACGATAGGTACACTTGCCTTAATATCGTTGTCAGAGTTAGTCTCCAGGTTTGATCATTCTTTTATAAATATTTAAAACTCTAATTTTACAGCGATCAAGTTTTTGGCGCCGTTGCCGGGGAACTAAAATATTAAGAAAGCTTAATTTTTATTACTTTAGCCATTTTTAAAATTTTTTATTGCAAATTTTTTTTTAGTTTTAATTTTTTTTACTTTTCTAATTTTTCTTTTATTTGATTTTGGCAGATAATTACAGTCTATAGAAGAGATGGCGCTAAATAACTATCAGTGGAAAGTTATGAGGACAACGCCAACAAAAGCCGCCAGTGTTTTCGACCTCGACGTGTTCACCAGGTTATCTACCCAGCTAGAGATGATGAATAAAATGATCGATGGTTTGTGTAGTCGCTCGCAGGTACACCTAGTAATGCAATATGACTCGAATCCAAGAGGCTTGGTGAATCCTGAGTACCCACCCTACGGATATGGCATGGAGAACGAACAAGTCCACTATATGGGTAACTACTCTAGACCTCAAAATAATTTTTATAATGACACTTATAATGCAGGTTGGAGGTACCATCCAAATTTCTCGTGGAATGATCAAAATAGCCAAAGACAGGAACTTTATCTAGATTTTCAACAACCACCTCACCAACAAGAAGAGGAGTCGAGCATTGAAGTGATGCTAACAAAATTCATGGCAACCACAGATACCCTTCTCCAAGACACTGAAAAAACATTTAAAAGTCAACAACCACTGGTTGAAGAGAACAAGAACTGATTAGAGGAAGTTACTAAGTCAGTAAGAGAAATCACTAAGGCAGGTGAACAACTTGCAAAGCTAATGTCAGAACGACCGCAAGGATGTCTACCAAGTAACACTAAGATTAATCCAAAGGAGCAAATTCAAGCCATAGTAGCTCAGAAAACTACAGAGATAGACGAAACCATCCCACAACAAGAAACCAAGGAAGAAAAAGGTAAAAATGAGGTAACACAAGAAAGGCCAAAACCTGTAATTAAGGAGTATCAACCTCGCATTCCTTATCCCGAAGCATTAAAAAGAGACGATTCAGAAGATCAGTTCAGTAAGTTTCTTAAACTTTTAAAAAAATTACATATCAACTTACCTCTTCTTGAAGCTCTTTCGCAGATGCCAGACTCTAGAAAATTTTTAGGGGAGCTGTTAACGAAAAAGAAAAGGATAGACGAGGAATCACATGTGGAACTCAACGTAAAGTGGTCGGCAATTCTACAAAATAGACTACCACAGAAATTAAAAGATACAGGGAGTTTTACAATTCCATGCATAATTGGTAGTTTAACTATTGATAATGCTTTAGCTGATTTAGGGGCAAGCATAAACGTTATGTCTTATAAAATGTTTAAACAACAAAGTCTAGGGAAACCCAGACAAACTAGGATGAGCATTCAGTTAACTGATAAAACTATCAGAATTCCTAGGGGTATAATAGAAAATGTTCTAATCAAAATTGATAAATTCATATTCCCAGTAGATTTTGTTGTCTTAGACATGAATGAGGACAATTCGATTCCTTTAATTTTAGGAAAACCCTTTCTAACAACTGTTAGGACTAAACTTGATGTTGGTACAGGAGAACTCATTCTTCGTGTAGGTGACGAATCAATCAGTCTACAAGCTTTTGACTCGGCTACGACATCAAGTGATGAAGGTGAGAAAGTAAATTCAGTTGATAATCAAATTGTTCAACTTTCACCACAGGAGATACCACAAGGCTACAAACTTGAGCCGAATCATGGGCCCCAAGTAGTACAAGCTCTTAACAGTGAATTGTTAGTGGAATATGACCCAAGGCAAGAAACTGTGGTATGTGAAGGTAAGGTTACGGTGTGCCACGATTTACCAAAACCAGTAATTACAGAGTACCAAGCTCGTGTGCCATATCCTGATGCAATAAAGAAAGACCACGCAGAGGAAGAACTCGGTGAACTCACACTTCGTGTAGACGATGAAACAATCACTCTTCAAGCTCTTGACTCAGCTAGGACATCGAGTAATAAAGGTACAAACGATAATTCTATTGATAATCATTTGGTTCAACCTTCTTTACAGGAAGCATCATGAAATCACTTAGCTGAGCTAGATCTTAGACCTAGTGCTGACAAAGAAGAAACACATAAGGAACAAAGCCTTAGGGTTGACAAACTAAAAGAGGAGGAAACACAAATCAAAGAGGAACAGGAACCACACGAAGTGAAACCGAAGGAGGCCCCAAATGAGCTGATAGGAACAACAACTCACATCAAATTAGGGGATCAAGTATTGTTGAATAAGGAAGACCCTAGAATCACCAATTCAGACCTCAAGGCAAACGGAAAAATCACTTTTGAGGTACTTAATGTCTTCTTATACGGGACAGCCGAGGTAAGCAATCCTAAATTCGGCACTTTTGAGGTAAACACTACTCGGCTTAAACTATATATCCATAACCGAAGTGATCGCATGAGAAAGGATTTTCACCTCCTCAAACCACCATGACCATACGAATGAGAGGTAAAGTCTAGCTTAAGACTATAAACGAGCACTTCTCGGGAGGCAACTCGAGCACTAACCCTATTTTTACATTTTTTATTTTTTATTTTACTTTATTATTACTTTTTATTTTATTTTTCCTTTTAGCACCTAACCATAAACTAACCAAAGAGCAGATTTCTAGGCCACATGGCCCTACACACGGGCGTACCCGTGGCCGTGTGGAAGCCAGGAGATGAATCATGGGCGTGCCAGTAGCCGTGCACGATATAGAAATTTTTTTTCCCCAACACGGGTAACGATAAAAGTCCATGCCCGTCGCGCACTCGTCTTGAGGTTATCGACTTGTTAAGCCGCGGGCTAAACAACGTCGCGTGCCTTCCAACCGTGCCAACATTCTAACTTATCGAACACGAGAGGAGCACGCCCGTATTAAATGACCGTGTGAAGAAAGACACGGGCGTGCCACTACACCCATGGCCGTGCCCGAACACCCTAAACGCGCTAAAAATTCAAAATCCCAAAACACAGGCTCCATCTTTATTTAAACCTCATTCTCCCTTTTTTTAGTTGTCTTTCATTTTCCATTAGTTATTTGTATTCTATTTCATTATTTTTTTTTACTTTATTTTATTTTATTTTCTTCTTCTTATTCTTTATGATATTTAGATTTAGCTTAGGATACAATAAAATCAGACTGGCTGCTTTGAGGATTCAACTTCAAACAGTTCGAGACGCTACCCCATGATCACCTCTAATCCTATCCGGTTTCTTTTCATTGACTTCATCGAAAATTCAGGAAGTTTCACTTCTTTCCCCATCTTATGATTTTTATGATTATTTTGCTATTATCCATCTTTGTACATTGAGGACAATGTACATCTTAAGTGTGGGGGGGTTAACTATAGTATTATTTGAAAATCCCTGAATTATGCCTTGTTCTAAAAGTAAGTTTCTCATATTATGATTAGAATGAAATTTCATTTGATTTATGATTTTTATTGATGTGTTTTAGAATAAGTCATAGTTAATTGTGCATTGATGACTAAATTTGAAGAATACTAGGGAATCAAGCATGATAAGTCTAAATTTCTAAAAATTAAAATTTTAGGTTGTTAACCTGAATTTGAATTTTATCTTGAAGTTTGAAATCTATAAGGTTGATGTCAAAAACACCCATAATTTTTGTGAGATTTTGAGCCTTATAGAGCATACATTCTTTTTCATGCTCACTTTCTTATTATGAGTGTGTCAACTATGAACTGTTATTCTAGAACTTGCCTTGATTATACATGTCAAGCCCACATTTATGATTTGATATACCGAGATGATAAAGGCACCTAGGTTTTAACCCATTTACACCACTAAAAAGCCTACCCTCATAATTAACCCTTAGTGAACCCTGTTGAGCCTAACAACTCACCCACTAATATTAACCCAAAACCCTTCGTATTTGTTATCACCCTTCTTTTTGACTACCCTTTAATCGAGATATGATTTGACTAGTTACCTATGTTTTTATTATGAGTTGAAGTTGTCTTTATTAGTTTGTTCTTTAAAAAAAAACCAAAGCAAAGTATATTCAGTACTAGTATTATGAAGAGTGAGCTTATACAAGTTAAAGTCTAATTATCAAAAGAAAAAGCTCGTATTAGTAGGATTATTATTTTCAGTTGATGTAATTATTATCTTAGAAATTTTTGGATAGGTAACTTATCAATTCAATATCGGTTCTAACCTTCTAATTTTAGCCTTTATCCATACCCCTAACCTAAGCCCCGTTACAACCCTGACAAAGACCTTTTGATCTGTTTATCATCTCATTTTACAGTGGTGGAGATTTGATTTTCAGGCAATCCTATGGGATTAATTTTTCATGTTCGACTTATGAGTGCTTAATTTTGACCCTTAAACACTTTTTGAGTGATTTGAGTGAATCTTTTGTGAGGATATCAATCCTAGTCGATTTTGAATTAAAGGTAATTATTTAGATGAAGGGAAACACCTATGTTTTCATGCTACAAAAATATGGCCTATATTGTTTGAATCTTTAGGACTCTTTGAATTGAATTATCCATGTATAAATTATCTATGAATTATGATGAGGCATTGTTGATAGAAATTATGGATCATGGAAAGTTTGTTTTAATTGTAAGTTGAGAATTTTGTTTGAGGAAAAGCAAAAGCTTAAGTGTGGGGGTATTTGATAAACCGTAAAAGTAACATATTTTAATCCCACAGTTAGTATGCTTTTGGATGATTTATCCCTCGATTTATGTAAAAAGGTGCTTTTAATCCTTTCTTTTCATGTCTTATACCATGGAAAGCACCCGAGGATAAAAAGAATGAGAAACGGGCCCAAAACAGACCAATTCGAGCCAAGGAAGAAATTGACACGGCCTGAACTTAAGCCTGCACGGTCGCGCCACGCCAATCATCTAGAACACGGCCTTCTCTTGATTTACACGGTCGTGCCTCATTAAAGAAGTTCAAGCACGGCCTGGCCAAGATCCATACGGGCGTGTGCCATGGCCGTGTCCCTGTCGCTGGAAGAAGCAATTTCATTCGGGAAAGGATACTTGGAGGCAAAGAAACACATTCCAAAGCCTATTCAAACACCCTATTAGGAATTCCACTTAAATTAGGATACTTGATAAACCGTAAAAGTAACATATTTTAATCCCACATTTAATATGCTTTTTAAAGATTTAAGCCTCGTTTTATATAAAAAGGTGCTTTTAATCCTTTCTTTTCATGTCTTATACCCAGGAAAGCACCCGAGGATGAAAAGAACACAAAACGGGCCTAAAACGAAGTTAATGGGCCTTTCCACGAAATCGACACGGCCTGGGCCAACGACCACACGGCCGTGTCTCGACGAACACCTGGAGCACGGCCTCATCACCACCGCACACGGTCGTGCCAAAGCAGAAATTCGAACACGGTCAGGTCTCGATTTGCACGGACGTGTGACATGGTCGTACCTCTGTCGCTGGAAAGAGCAATTTCAGTCGAAAAAGGATACTTCGAGAGAAAGAATCGCATTCCAAGAGCCTATAAATATACCCCAAGTACCACCTTTAAAGGGGAGCGAAAGCTAGGCCAATGAGCCAAGCCGAGAAGGTCAGAGTTTGGGAGTAACGGAAGGATAGCCAGTTGATTCATCCAAGAAGCCGGAATTATACTCAAGACGGCGGAATTCTCCGTCAGTCCCATCAGGGAGTTTTAGGATTTTTCTTATGTTTTGTTTTATCTTTTCTTTTGTGATGTTTCCTTTTTACATTATGAATTAAACCTCTCAAATACTTGAAGGGGGATGAAACCTAGACAGATTTTATTATTTGATTTTTAAGTTATATGATAAATTACTTAGTTTGTTCTTAATTATGTTTCTTAATCCAAATCCAATGTGCTTAGGTAGAGGAGGAATAGACCCTGCCTAAGAGTAGATCTAACATAATTAAGCAGAGTTGATTGGGTGCCTAGAGATAGGGTTACGAGATTTTGCCGGATTAGGATGAAACCTAATAGGGAAATCCATTGATCGATTTACTGCTTTCCTAGGGGGTTATTATAAGCAAACGAGAGTTCCACTAATTAACCTAGGATTAGACGTTATTCACCTTGAGAGAGGGTTTAGCATAGGTTAGGGAGTCTCACAGATCAAGCTAAGTAAAAGAAATCATATAATTTAAGGTTAGATAATAAGGGAAGTCTAGGTGAATTCTTCCTGAAGGTATCATAAAAATCAACTGATTCTTTTTCAAGTTATCCCCAAATTCATCTTTTTATCTCTGTTTCCTTAGTTTAGTTGTCATCAATTTAGTTTAAAAAAACAACCTTTATCTTAGTTAGATTAAATAATAAAAAGAAAATGAGTATTAATACTTTTAGTTCCTTTGGGTTCGGTATCCGGTCGTGCCTAAGCTATACTACTGTTCGATAGGTACACTTGCCTTAATATCGTTGCCAGAGTTAGTCTCCAGGTTTGATCATTCTTTTATAAATATTTAAAACTCGATTTCACAAATGATCAAGTTTTTGCGCCATTCTTGGGGAACTAAAATATTAAGAAAGCTCTATTTTTATTACTTTAGCCATTATTTTATTCGAAATTTATTTCTTTTGTTTTCTTAGGTTAAATTTTAATTTTTCTAATTTTAATTTTATTTTTTATTCCTTTCTCTTTTCTAGGTACCTCTAGTTTATGGCTAGAAGGAATCCGAGAGGACCTTAGGTATACGATAGCGATATCGAAGCAACCGCTCGTAGGAATCGCAAGGAAACCAAGCGAGCCCTAGATTACACAGAAAGAGAGGAGGAAAACAGATCCAATCCTACTAAAGGGATGGATGAAAACCACCCACCACTACGCGTTGTGGGAGATCAAAATGCTCCATGTACAATGTTTGATTATGCGAAACCACATTTAACAGGAGGAGAATCTAGTATTGTTAGGCCTGCTATAACTGCTAACAATTTTGAATTAAAGCCTAACACAATACAAATGATTCAAAAGTTTGTTCAATTTGATGGTTTGCAGGACGAAGATCCAAACATGCATATAGCTAATTTTTTAGAGTTCTGTGATACCTTCAAAATAAATGGTGTTTCTGATGATGCCATTCGTCTTCGGTTATTCCCTTTTTCGCTGAGGAATAAAGCCAAACAGTGGTTAAACTTGTTACAACGAGGGTCAATCACTACATGGGATCAACTGACCGAAAAGTTTCTGATGAAATATTTTCCACCGGCTAAAATAGCCAAATTACGTAATGATACCTCTTCCTTTGTGCAGATGGATTTAGAGACATTATACGATGCATGGGAGAGGTTCAAAGATCTCTTGAGGAGGTGCCCATACCATGGTTTACCCCTATAGCTACAAGTCCAAACCTTCTACAACGGAGTAAACCCCTCAACAAGGCAACTGATAGATTCAGCCGCTGATGGAACACTGAACAACAAAACTCCTGAAGCAGCCTACGAGTTCATCGAAGAGATATCATTAAACAATTATAAATGGCAAGCTTCGAGGACCAGATCGACAAAATCGGCAGAAGTTTTCAACGTCGACACCATGACCATGCTATCAATGCAACTAGAGATGATGAATAGAAAGCTTGATAGTTTGTGTTCTTCACAGATACATCAAGTCATGCAGTGCGACGCTAGTGGAACTGTGGCGAATCCTGAGTACCCACCCTACCAACCAGAAGCAGAAGATGAACAGATGAACTATATTGGTAATAATTTCTGATCTAATAATAATCCCTATAGTAACACTTACAATCCAGGTTGAAGGAATCACCCAAATTTTTCGTGGAGAGGACAAGGCAATCAAGGAAATCAAAGGCAATAGCCCTCCCAAAACTTCCGAAATCAGCCTTATCCACAAGACAAGAAGCCAACCATCAAGGAACGTATCCAAGAAGCTGACAGAACAATCAAAAGCAATGAAAACCGAATGGAAGAACTTGCTAAGTCAATCAAAGGAGTAAGCAAAGCCGTTGAACTACTTGTAAAGTCAATGTCAGAACGACCGCAAGGACGCCTAACTAGTAACACCAAAATTAATCCTAAGAAGCAAATTCAAGCTATCACACTTCAGGATAGCAAGGAGATAGATACACCCAACCCAACTCCAGAAAGTAAGGTAGACGAAGGTAGAACAGAGGTAGTACAAGAAAAGCCAAAACCGGTAGTCAAGGAGTACAAACCTCGCATACCTTATCCCACAGCATTACAAAAAGACGATTCAGAGGAGCAGTTCGGTAAGTTTCTTAAACTTTTAAAAAAATTACATATTAACTTACCTCTTCTTAAAGCTCTTTTTCAGATGCTAGACTCGAGGAAATTTTTAAGACAGCTCTTGACCAACAAACGCAAAATAGATGAAGAGCACCACGTGGAACTTAACGGAACATGCTCAGCAATGTTACAAAATAGACTACCACAGAAGCAAAAAGATCCAGAGAGCTTTACAATTCCATGTTTAATTGGTAGTTTAAATATTAATAATGTGTTAGCTGATTTAGAGGCAAGCATAAATGTTATGCCTTATACATTATTTAAGCGACTAGGTCTAGGGAAACCAAAATAAACTAAGATGAGTATTCAATTAGCGGATAAAACTGTTAGAATCCCTAGGGGCATTATTGAAGATGTTCTCGTAAAAATTGATCAACTTGTTTTCCCAGTAGATTTTGTTGTTTTAGACATGGATGAGGATAATTCAATCCCCTTAATTTTAGGAAGACCTTTTCTAGCAACTGTCAAGACTAAAATTGACGTTGCCACAGGTGAGCTCATACTTTGTGCAGGTGACAAATCAATTAGTCTTCAAGCCCTCGATTCAGCTAGGTCGTCAAGGAATCAAGGTGAGCAAGAAAATTCTTTCGATAATTATTTAATTTCACCTTCTTTTCAGGAACCTCCAAAAAAGAGAACGGTTGAACCAGATCCTCAGTTCAGTGCCAACAGAGAAAAAACTTACGAAGAATAAAGGACCCAAATCGATGACCTAGATGAGTGGAAAACACACTTCAAGGAAAAACTAGGGTTACACAAGGAAGAACAGGAAACACAAGTTAATGAAGAGCCGGCTCCACACAATGTAGAACCAGAGGAACCACCACAAGAACTTGTGAGGACATCAAATCACTATAAAATAAGAGACCAGGGCCTGTTAGATAAAGCCGAGCCTCACATCACCACAACAAACCCAAAGGAAAAGAGAGAACTCCTTCTTGAGGTACACGATATCTTCCCCCAAGGAATAGTCGATGTAAGCAATCCAACATTTGGCATTTTTAAGGTAAACGCTTCTCGACTTCAATTTTGTCATAAAACTGAAAATATAGACATGGGGGAGGATGTTCAAACTTTCAAACCTCCCTAAAATTTTCAAATATGAGGAAAGTCTAGCTTAAGACTATAAACGAGCGCTTCTCAGGAGGCAACCCGAGTACTAACACTACTTCTTTTTTGCAATTTTATTTTCTTTTCTCTTTTTCTTTTCCTTTTTCAACTAACCCAAAAGTGCAGAATCCTAGATTACACGGCCTTACACACGACCATGTCCGTGGTCGTATGGACCACCAAAACCGCCACCCTGACAGGGCAAAGGCCGTGAAGTCAGCCCAACCACCACCCCAACGTCACAGATCCAACCACTCTCAACACGAGCACCGACAGACATGGCACGGCCGTGGCACCAACCGTGTGAGGCTATCGACTTCCATACCACGGACAGAACACGCCCATGCCACAAACCGTGTGAAATTACTGAGGCTACTGACTTATCGAGAATGGGTAAGGCACACCCGTGCAAACGACCGTGCCAACAAAAAAAAACATCAAGAGCACAGGCGTGGAAGGATCAAGCACGGGCATAGGGTGACAACACCCTCTATAACACGGCCGTGTGAGGAGACCATGTAAGTCGATACACCCTTGGACAACGGCAGTGGGAGAGCAGAACATTTGAGAATCTATTTAAACCCCTCACCCCTTTCTCTTTTTCCCATCTGATTTCATCCTTATTTTCTTTGTTTTTCACTTTTCTTCATCTCAGATTCTCCACTTATTAAGGCTCTAGATCCTTGAGCAAGCCAACACCATGCCAAAGAAACGGAGAAAGCTAGGCATAGGCCCCTTAACAAAGAACATGAGTTCATGCCGGCAGCTTCGTCTCAACACCAAGCCAAGGACCTATGAGACCATTTACCTTTCATTTCACATTTATCTTTTCCTTTATTTTCCTTCTTTTTGACTATCTTATACTTAATTTATTTTATTTTATTTTAGTTTCTTAGTGTCAGGTTCTAAAGGCTGCTTGGGAATCATGCCACTTCCGCCACCGCCAACACCTCCGTCGCCTTAGAAGTCACACCCACCTTGCGAACCACCTACCAATAAGGATTCTCAAGCCCCTTTATCTCCTAGTCTTAGTATATTTTCCTTCTTAGTGTCTTTCTCTTTATCTTTGTTGTCTTTATTTATATATTTAGTTTATTTTTATTAGGTCTTAATAAAGCCTGGCTACTTCTCCAAGCGCTACCCAATTTCTTCATCTAGCGCAGGAACATTATCCCGACTGACCATCACCGCCTCCAAAGACACTCATTCGGGAAAACATCCACAAATCAGGGAGTAATTCTTCCCCCTTATCTTTTGATTTATCTTTAAAATGTCATTATCTATCTTTGTACATTGAGGGCAATGTACATCTTAAGTGTGGGGGGTGAATAGTTATTCTGAGAAAATGCCTAATTTTTCATTATTCTCAAACCCTGAGGATAAAAATGCCTAACTATCTGCATTGTTCTCAAATCCCTGAATTTAATCTTGTTTTAAAGTAATTTTCTCATATTACTAATTAAGATGAAATTTCTAATGATTTGTGATTTTTATTGATATGTTTTGGACTAAGTCATAGTTAATTGTGCATTGATAATTAAATTTGAAGAATACTAGGGAATCAAGCATGATAAGTCTAATTTTCTAAAAATTAAAATTTTAGGTTGTCAACCGGAATTTGAATATTATCTTGAAATTTGATATTTACAAGGTTGATGTCAAAAACACCCATAATTTTTGTGAGAATTTGAGCCTTACAGAGCATACATTCTTTTTCATGCTCACTTCTTGATTATGAGTGTGTCGACTATGAATTGTTATTCTAGAACTTGCCTCGATTATACATGTCAAGACCATAGTTATGATTTGATATACTGAAATGATAAAGGCACTTAGGTTTTAACCCACTTACTCTACTAATTAGCTTACCCTTATAATTAACCTTTAGTGAACCCTGTTGAGCCTAACAACCCTTTTTATTGACTTACCCGCTAATTTTAACCCAAAACCCTTTGTATTTGTTATCACCCTTTATTTTGACTACCCCTTAATCGAGATTTGATTTGAGCCAGTTATCTGAGTTTATTATTCTGGTAGTTAAATTTATCTTGTATTTAGTTTGTTCTTAAAAAAATAAAAAATTCAAAATTTTCAATATTAGTAATATGGAAAGTGAGCTTACACAATCAAAAACTATTTACCAAAAAGAAAAGCTCGTATTAGTAGGATTTTTTATTGTTTTCAGTTGATGAAATTATTATCTTAGAAATTTTTAGGTAGGTAACTTATCAATTCAATCTCGATTCTAGCCTTCTAATTTCAGCCTTTATCCACACCTTTAACCCTAGCCCCGTTACAACCCTAACAAAGAACTTGTGATCAGTTTATCATATCATTTTACAGTGGTGGAGATTTGATTTTCAGGCAAGCCTATGGGATTAACTTTTCATGTTCGACTTATGAGTGCTTAATTTTGACCCTTAAACACTTTTTGAGTGATTTGAGTGAATCTTTCGTGAGGATATCAATCCTTGTCGATTTTAAATTAAAGGTAATTATTTAGATGAAGGGAAACACCCATGTTTTTCGTGCTACAAATTTATTACTTATCTTGTTTGAATTTTTAGGAATCTTTGAGTTGAATTATCCATGTATAAATTATCTATGAATTAGGATAAGGCATTGTTGATAGGAATTATGAATCATGGAATTGTAAGTTGAGAATTTTGCTTGAGGACAAGCAAAAGCTTAAGTGTGGGGGTATTTGATAAACCATAAAAGTAACATATTTTAATCCCACATTTAATATGCTTTTTAAAGATTTAAGCCTCGTTTTATATAAAAAGGTGCTTTTAATCCTTTCTTTTCATGTCTTATACCCTAGAAAGCACCCGAGGATGAAAAGAACACAAAACAGGCCTAAAACGAAGTAAATGGGCCTTTCCACGAAATCGACACGGCCTGGGCCAACGACCACACGGCCGTGTCTCGACGAATACCTGGAGCACGGCCTCATCACCACCGCACACGGTCGTGCCAAAGCAAAAATCTGAACACGGTCAGGTCTCGATTTGCACGGCCGTGTGACATGGCCATGCCTCTGTCGCTGGAAAGAGCAATTTCAATCGAAAAAGGATACTTCGGGAGATAGAATCGCATTCCAAGAGCCTATAAATATACCCCAAGTACCACCTTTGAAGGGGAGTGAAAGCTAGGCCAAGGAGCCAAGCCGAGAAGGTCAAAGTTAGGGAGTAACGCAAGGATAGCCAGTTGATTCATCCCAAGAAGCTGGAATTATACTCAAGATGGCAGAATTCTCCTTCAATCCCATTAGGGAGTTTTAGGATTTTTTTTATGTTTTGTTTTATCTTTTCTCTTGTGATGTTTCCTTTTTACATTATGAACTAAACCGCTCAGATACCTGAAGGGGGATGAAACCTAGATAGATTTTATTATTTGATTTTTAAGTTATATGATTAATTACTTAGTTTGTTCTTAATTATGTTTCTTAATCCAAATCCAATGTGCTTAGGTAGAGGAGGAATAGACCCTGCCCAAGAGTAGATCTAACATAATTAAGCGAAGTTGATCAGGCGCCTAGAGATAAGGTTACGAGATTTTACCGGATTAGGGTAAAACCTAATAGGGGAATCCATTGATCGATTTACTGCTTTCTTAGGGGATTATTATGAGCGAACGAGTGTTCCACTAATTAACCTAGGATTAGACGTTATTCACCTCGAGAGAGGGTTTAGCATAGGTTAGGGAGTCTCACGGATCAAGCTAAGTAAAAGAAATCATATAATTTAAGGTTAGATAATAAGGGAAGTCTAGGTGAATTCTTCCTGAAGGTATCATAAAAATCAACTGAGTCTTTTTCAAGTTATCCCCAAATTCATCTTTTTGTCTCAGTTTCCTTAATTTAATTGTCGTCAATTTAGTTTAAAAAAACAACCTTTATCTTAGTTAGGTTAAATAATAAAAAGAAAGTGAGTATTAATACTTTTAGTTCCATTGGGTTCGATATCTGGTCTTGCCTAAGCTATACTACTGTTCGATAGGTATACTTGCCTTAATATCGTTGCCAGAGTTAGTCTCCGGATTTGATCATTCTTTTATAAATATTTAAAACTCTAATTTCATAGTGATCAATACTTAGAGTCCAAGTAAGGCATCTCAAAATCTATATAAATACCTAAGGGGGCAACTTGAAGGGGAGTTCGGCAGAAGCCAAAACCGGCGTCAAAGCTAGGCCAAGGAGTCAAGCCGAGAAGGTCAGAGTTAGGAAATAACGCGAGGATAGCCAGTTGATCCATCCCAAGAAGCCGAAATTATACTCAAGACGGTGGAATTCTCCTTCAATTCCTTCAGGGAGTTTTAGGATTTTCTTATGTTTTGTTTTACCTTTTCTCTTTAGATATTTTCTTGTTTAGTTATGAACTAAACCCTTCAGATACCTGATGGGGATGAAACTTAGATGAATCTTTTAATTTGATCTTTAAGTTATATGATAATTACTTAGTTTGTTCTTAATTATGTTGCCTAATCCAAATCTAATGTGCTTAGGTGGAGGAGGAATTGACCCTGCCTAAGAGTAGATCTAACATAATTAAGCGGAGTTGATCGAACGCCTAGAGATAGGGTTACGAGATTTTGCCGGATTAGGGTGAAACCTAATATGGGAGTCCATTGATCGATTTACTGCTATCCTAGGGGGTTATTATAAGTGAACGAGAGTTCCACTAATTAACCTAAGGTTAGACGTTAATCACCTCGAGAGAGGGTTTAATATAGGTTAGGGAGTTTTACGGATCAAGCTAAGTAAAAGAATTCATATAATTTAAAGGTTAATTAAGAAGGGAAGTCTAGGTGGATTCTTCCTGAGGGTATCGTCGTAATAAACTGAGTTTTTCTTCAAAGTTATTTTCCTATTCGTCCTTTTTGTCTTCGTGTCCTTAGTTTAGTCTTCGTCAAAAGCAACTTCACTCTAATTTTAAGGCTAAATAATAAAAAGAAAGTTAGTAGTAGTACTTTTAGTTCTTTTGGGTTCGATATCCGGTCTTGCCTAAGCTATACTACTGTGCGATAGGTACACTTGCCTTAATATTATTGTCAGAGTTAGTCTCTAGGTTTGATCATTCTTTTATAAACATTTAAAACTCTAATTTTACAGCGATCAGTGGCCAAGGAAATCAAAGACAACAACCATCCCAAAACTTTCAACAACAGCCCTACCCATAGGAAAAGAAGCCAAACCTCGAGGAGATGCTGACAAAATTCATGGAAGCTACAGAAATACGTTTCCAGAATATTGAAACAAGCTTTAAAAATCAATTTGAGGCATCGACACAGGAGCTCAAGGATCAAATTGGGCAACTTACTAAGATAGTTTTTGAAATACAATTAGAAAGCTTACGTAGAGAAAAAGAGTAGGTAAAGGCAGTGACGCTAAGAAGTGGAAGAGAGCTAGTCGAAATGAGGAAAAAGATTCCACGTGATACCGATAAGGCAAAGGCAACCCTGACTCATGAGGAAATTAAACCAACGATCCCATATTCAGTGAAGTTGAAGAAAGACCGCTTAGACGCACAATATGGTAAATTTCTTGAACTTTTCAAATAGCTACATATTAACTTACCTTTTGTTGAAGCTATTTCGCAGATACCTACATATGCAAAATTTTTAAAGGAGCTTCTAACAAATAAGAGGAAGTTTGAGGAAATTTCAACAGTGGAGCTTAATGAAGAATGCTCAGCTATCATCCAAAACAAGCTACCAATCAAATTGCAGGATCCAGGAAATTTCACTATCCCCTGTTTAATTGGTAGTTTGAGCATAGAGAAAGCACTAGCTGATTTAGGTTCCAGTATTAATCTAATGCCTTATAGAATGTTTAAGCAACTTGGTCTCGGGGAACCAAAACCCACTAGGATGAGTATTCAGTTAGCTGACAGATCTGTTAAGTATCCTAGGGGAATTATCGAAGATGTTCTGGTAAAAGTAAATAAATTTATATTTCCTGTTGATTTTGTTATGCTTGACATGAATGAGGATGTAGAGGTACCTTTAATTTTGGGATGACCCTTTTTAGCTACTGCTAGAGCTGTCATTGATGTTGGTGATGGTAAACTTGCACTGAGGGTTAGCGATGAGGAAATTGTTTTCCAAATTTATGATGCCATGCGATATTGTAGAGAACAAGATGATTCTTGTTACTTTGTTGATGCCACTGATCATATTTTTCAAGAGTCTTTGCAGGAAATCATACACGATGACACGATGGAACTGTGTCTTTCACAAGGAGAGGAGATAGATGACGATATCGATGAATTAAATCCTAATACATCATCCTTTAGACAGATGAAAATAGAGGATATTGAAATCAACTACGAACAAAAACAAGAATCCTCTATTGATGAACCGTCCAAATTATAATTAAAACAATTGCCAAAACATTTAGAATACGCATTCCTAGGGGATAATTCTACGCTACCAGTAATCATCTCTTCAGAACTAGGACCCAAAGGAAAAGAAGATTTGCTAAGGGTATTAAGGAAACATAAAAGAGCAATAGCATGGAAAATGTCTGACATTAAAGGAATAAGCCCATCATTCTGCACCCACAAAATTTTAACGGAAGATGAGTATAAATTGTATGTGCAGCCTCAGAGGCGTTTGAACCCCAATTTGAAAGAAGTTGTCAAAGCTAAGGTAATTAATCTTCTAGATGCAGGATTAATTTATCCTATTTCTGACAGTACTTGGGTAAGTCCTGTGCAGGTAGTTCCAAAAAAAGGAGGCATGACTGTTGTAGCCAACGAAAAGAATGAATTGATTCCTGTAAGAACAGTCACAGGTTGGAGAGTCTGTATTGACTATAGGAAGCTGAACGATGCCACCAGAAAGATCACTTCTCTTTGCTCTTTATTGATCAGATGTTAGAAAGATTATCTAGGCATATGTACTACTGCTTCTTGGACGGACTCTCCGGCTATTTCCAAATCCCAATAGCTCCTGAGGATCAAGAAAAGACAACATTTACATGTCCATATGGTACGTTTGCTTATCGTAGAATGCCTTTTGGATTATGTAATGCTCCTGCTACTTTTCAGCGTTGCATGCTGGCCATCTTTGATGAACTTGTGGAAGACATTATGGAGGTATTTATGGACGACTTCTCGATATTTGGTAATTCTTTCCACCTTTGCCTTAAAAATTTAGAACGAGTTCTAATAAGATGTGAGGAAACGAATCTTGTCTTGAATTGGGAAAAATATCACTTTATGGTTAGAGAGGGGATTGTGTTAGGACATAAGATTTCTAGCAAAGGGATCAAGGTAGATAAAAAAAGATTGAAACCATTGAAAAATTACCTCCTCCTAGTCCAGTTAAGGCTATTAGATGTTTTTTAGGACATGCTAGATTTTATAGAAGATTCATTAAAGATTTCTCTAAAATAGCTAAGCCTTTAACAAAATTATTAGAAAAAGATGTTCCTTTCAATTTTGATCAGGAGTGTTTAGATGCATTTAATATCCTTAAAGATAAACTAATAAATGCTCCAATTATAATTACACCTAATTGGAATTTACCATTGAAGTAATGTGTGATGCGAGTGGTTTTGTAGTGGGTGAAGTTTTGGGACAACGAAGAGACAAGCATTTTCAGCCAATTTATTATGCTAGTAGAACATTGACGCCCGCACAAAAAAACTACACCACCACAGAGAAAGAATTGCTACCGTATTTTTTGCATTTGACAAATTTAGACAGTATTTGATATTATCTAAAGTTGTTGTTTACACTGACCATTCGGCTCTTCGTTATCTCTTAACTAAATCTGATGCAAAACCTCGACTCATACAATGAATCTTACTCTTACAGGAATTTGATTTGGAAATACAAGATAAGAAGGGAGCTGAAAATCTTGCAGCAGATCACATCTCTAGGCTTGAGAAGCCACTTATCGAAGAGCTCGATGAAAGTGAGATAAACGACTCGTTCCCCGAGGAACAACTCTTTTCTATAACCAACTTCGAGGTACCATGGTTTACAGATACTGCGAATTATTTAGTTTCTAAAATCTTACCAAAAAGGTTAACACATCATTAAAAGAAGCGATTCTTTACTGATGCGAAAAAGCTATTTTTGGGAGGATCCATTTCTTTTCCGCATATGTACAGATCAAGTAATTTGGAGATGCGTTACAAAGGCGGAAGCAAGTGAAATCCTAGAACATTGCCATTCAGGACCTTCAGGATGACATTACAGCGGGATTAAGACAGCACACAAAACGCTCGAATCAGGATTTTATTGGCCAACTCTGTTTAAAGACGCCAACAGGTATGTCGCTTCGTGTGATAAATGCCAAAGGACAGGTAATATTTTTAAACGCGATGAAATGCCTCAAAAATATATGTTATCATGTGAGATATTCGATGTATGAGGTATTGACTTTATGGGTCCATTCCCTAGTTCATTCAGAAATAAATACATCTTAGTAGCAGTAGATTACATGTCAAAATGGGTGAAAGCCCAAGCTTTACCTACTAACGATGCGAGAGCTGTTCTTAAGAAACTTTTCTCTCGTTTTGGAACACCCAGAGCAATCATCAGTGATAGGGGTACTCACTTTTGCAATACTCAATTTAATAAAGTCTTAAGAAAATATGGAGTACATCACAGAATAGCTACCCCTTATCATCCTCAAACTAGTGGGCAAGTGGAAGTGGCAAATCAAGAGCTTAAGTGAATCCTAGAGAAAACAGTTGAATCAAACAGGAAAGATTGGGCAGTAAAAGTAGATGATGCTTTATGGGCTTATAGAACAGTATTTAAAACCCTTTTAGGAACATCCCCGTACTTGTGTACAGAAAAAGTTGTCATCTGCAATTTGAGTTAGAGCACAAAGCATACTGGGCTATAAAATTCTTGAATTACGATCTTAAAATCGCAGGTGAGAAGAGGTTGATGCAGTTGAACGAATTAGATGAATGGCGAGCTGAGGCCTACGAGAACTCACGACTATATAAGGAGGCAACAAAATGACACCATGATGCTCGATTAAAACAATCAAAGCAATCCAAAGTAGGAGACTTGGTCCTGCTGTACAATTCAAGACTCAAGCTATTTCTTAGAAAGCTGAAATCAAGGTGTTCAGGCCCATTAGTGATCAAAACTATTTTTTCTTACGGCACAGTCGAGGTAACCCATCCAACTCAAGGAACATTTAAGGTAAATGGCCATCGACTGAAACTTTATAATGGTGAAGATTTCAAGGAATTAAGAGAGGAGCTTCAGCTCCGTGAACCTTCTTTTAGAAATGAAAACAGGGTGAGTCTAGTTTAAAACTTTAAACGAGCGCTTCTCTAGAGGCAACCCGAGCACTGACTTCACTAACCCTATTAATTTTTACATTTTTTATTTTTTACTTTTGTTTTTCCTTTTAGCATCTAACCCAAACTAACCAATACAGTGAAGCGCAGGTTTCCCCACCGCACGGCCTTGTACACGAGCGTGCCCGTGATCGTGTGGACGCTATGGGATGAAAAACGGTCGTGCCGATAGACGTGCGAGATGAAGAAGAAAATTTTACACGGGCTATAATAATAAGACCACGGCCGTGTGATGCAACCGTGGTCTATCCTGAGTAAACCAGCACAGGCATGAGCCACGCCCGTGCCTACCAACCGTGTGCAACACTGACTACATGAACACGGGTGATCGCTGTGAAATAAGAGTTTTAAATATTTATAAAAGAACAATCAAACCTAGAGACTAACTCTGACAACGATGTTAAGGCAAGTGTACCTATCAAACAGTAGTATAGTTTAGGCAAGACCGGATGTCGAACCCAAAGGAACTAAGTTGACTAATACTCACTTTCTTTTCACTACTTAGCCTAAATAAGATAAAAATTGGTTGTGAATGGTAGTAATGATAACTAGACTTAAAGAAACAAGAACAAGAAGACTAGATTGGGGATAACTTGAAAAAGACTCAGTTGATTTTTATGATACCCTCGGGAAGAATCCACCTAAACTTCACTTTATTACTTAACCTTAAATTATACGATTTCTTTTACTTAGCTTGATCCGTGAGACTCCCTAACCTATGCTAAACCCTCTCTCGAGGTGAATAACGTCTAATCCTAGGTTAATTAGTGGAACTCTCGTTCGCTTATAATAACCCCCTAGGAAAGCAGTAAATCGATCAATGGATTCCCATATTAGGTTTCACCCAAATCCGGTAAAATCTCGTAACCCTATCTCTAGGCACCTGATCAACTCCGCTTAATTATGTTGGATCTACTCTTAGGCAGGGTCTATTCCTCCTCCACCTAAGCACATTCGATATTGATTAAGAAACATAATTAAGAACAAACTAAGTAATTTATCATATAATCCAAAAATCAAACAATAAACATCTGTCTAGGCTTCATCCCCCTTCAGGTATCTGAGGGGTTTAGTTCATGAAAGAAAAATAAAACATCACAAGAGAAAAGATAAAACAAAACATAAGAAAAATCCTAAAACTCCCTGTCGAGATTGAAGGAGAATTCCACCGTCTTGAGTATAATTCCGGCTTCTTGGTGATGAATCGATTGGCTGTCCTCGCGTTATTCCCTAGCTCTGACCTTCTCGGCTTGGCTCCTTGGCCTAGCTTTCGACCCCCCTTCAAGTTGGTACTTGGGGTGTATTTATAGGCTCTTGGAACGAGATTCTTTCTCCCTACGTATCCTTTTCTTATTGAAATTACTCTTTCCAGCATCAGGGGCACGGCCATGTCACACGCCCGTGCAAGTCGTGGCCTAACCGTGTTCGGATTTCTGTATTGGCACGACCGTGTGCGGTGGTGGTGAGCCATGCTCGGTGTTCGCGAGAGCGAGGCCGCGTGTGGTTCTTTGTCGGTAGTGTTGATTTCGTGGAAAGGCCTTTTTCCTTCGTTTTAGGCCCGTTTTGCGTTCTTTTTGTTCTCGGGTGCTTTCCTGAGTATAAGACATGAAAAGAAAAGATTAAAAGCACCTTTTTATATAACACAAGGCTTAAAACTCTAAAAATCATAATAAATATGGGATTAAAATATGTTATATTTCCGGTTTATCAAATACCCCCACACTTAAGCTTTTGCTTGTCCTCAAGCAAAATTCTCATCTTACAATTAAAATGAACTTTTCCCACAATTTATAATTCTTATTGACAATATCTTATCCTAATTCAGATATAATTCATACATGGAAGATTTAATTCATAGTGTCCTAGAGGTTCAAACGAGACAAGTCATGAGTTTATATCTCGAAAATATAGGTGTTTTCCTTCCCTTAAACAGCTACCTTTTCAATATAAAATCAACAAGGATGGATATCCTCGCTTAAGGTTCACTCAAATCACTCAGAAGTGTTTAAGGGTTAGAAAATATCGCTCATACGTCAAACCTGAAAAGTTAATCCCATAGGCTTTCTTGAAAATCAAATCTCCACCACTGTAATACGAGATGATAATTAGATCAAAAGGTCTTTGATCGGGTTGTAATAGGGCTGAGGTGAAAGGTGAGGTCACAGGCTAAAATTAGAAGGTTAGAATCGAGATTGATTTGATAACTACCTATCCTAAAAATTTCCTGAAAATTTCATCTACTAAACAATACTTTACTAATACGAGCTTTTTCTAGAAATATGCTTTTGATTGTGTAAGCTCTCTTTTTAAACTATAAAATTTGACAGACTTAAATATTTATTTTTTTTTTTTAAGAACAAACTAAGTAATGAATTTTTGGTAGCTAATCAAATCAAAACTCGATAAAGGGTTAATCAAAGGAAAAGGGAAAACAGATGCAAAGGCTCGGGGTTAATATTAGCGGTTAAGTCAACAAAAGGGGTTGTTAGGATCAAAGGGGTTCACTAGGGGTTAATTTGTTAGGGTGAGCTATTTAGTGGAATTAGTGGGTTAAAACCTAAGTGCCTTCATCATCTCTATATATCAAATCGTAACTGTGGTCTCGACATGTATAAACAAAGCAAGTTCTAGAATAATAGTTCATAGTTGACACACTCATAATCAAAGACTGAGCACGGAAAAGAATGTATGCTCTGTAGGTTCAAATGCTCACATAAAATTACGGGTGTTTTGATATCATCCTTATAAATTTCAAATTTCAAGGTAGAATTTAATTTCAGGTCAACAACCTAGTAACAATTTTATTGTCTGAAAAACAGACTTATCATGCTTGATTCTCTAGTATTCCTTAAACTAATCATCAATGTACAATTAACTATGGCTTATTTAAAAGCATAACAATAAAAATCATAAATCGGTTAAAATTTCACCCTAATTAGTATTATGACAAATTTTACTTTAAGAATAAGATTTAATTAGGGATTTGAGAAAGATGAGGAAAGTTAGGCACTATGTATTCCGTTTTTACCCTCAGGGATTTGAGAATAATGAAAAAAGTTGGGTATAACTATTTACCCCCTCACTTAAGATGTACATTGCCCTCAATGTACAAAGTTCGATAGGAATTTTTACGGGACAAATCAAAAGAGAAGGGTAAAGATTACTCACTGGGATACGGATGGTGCTTGCGGCAGGTGGTTCCTGCTGCGACGAAGGCGTCGATATGGGAGTGGGTTTCGTGAGAGCCAGGATTTATTAAGACCTAAGAAAAAGAAACTAAACAGATAATTAAGTAAAATTAAAATAAAGAAAGAGGAAACAAAAATGTAAAGAAAACAAGATTTAAAGATAAATGGACTGAAGAGTCCTTATTAAGGGATGGTTCGCAAGGTGGGAATCAACGCTAGGGAGAAGGATGTGGTGGAGGAGGCGGAAGTGGCGTGATTCCCTAGCAGCCTTTCGAACCTGAAACTAAAAAGCTAAAGTGAAATTAAACGAAAATAGCAGTGCAAAAATCTAGAAAAGGAAAATAAAGGAGAAGAGCAGCAAATTGAAGCAAAAGAGGAAAAAAATATCAAAACTAAGTAGCCTCAAATATCCTTGGCTCGGTTTTGGAACGAAGCTGTCGGCATGAACTCATAGTGATCGTTCTTCCTTGCGGAATGTGGCCTTTTACGCTTCTTTGTCATTGTATTTTGGCTTGCTCAAGGGTCTAGAGGTTTAGTGAAGATAGGATTTGAGATGGAAGAGTTTAAAACTTCAAGGAACTAGTGAGAAAATCGGATGAGAAAGAAAAGGGGTGAAGGGTTTAAATAGATGCTCAATTATTCTGCTCTTCCACGGCCGTAGCTCCTGGGCGTGTCGACTAACACGGCCGCCTCGCATGGCCGTGTTGTAAGGGGTGCTACCTCCCTTTGCCCGTGCATGATCTCACCACGTCCGTGCTTGCTTGGGCACGGTTCTTTGACACGGGCGTGTGCTACCAGTGGTCGATAAGTCAGTATCCTCAGAGTTTTCACACGGTTTGGGGCATGGCTGTGTTCTGGCCGTGGCGTAGAAGTCAGTAACCTCACACGATTTGTGCCACAGCCGTGCCTTGTCTGTCGGTGCCCGTGCTAAAAGTGGTTGGATCTGTGACGTCGGAGTGGTGGTTGGTATTGCCATCGCCTCTCTCCGTCGATGAGGCGATTTTGGTGGTCCACACGGCAATGGACACGGCCGTGTGTAAGGCCGTGTGTTCTGGATTTCTGCACTTTTGGGTTAGTTAAAAATGAAAAAGAAAAGTAATAAAGAAAATAAAATGAAAAACTACAAAAAGAAATGAGGTTAGTACTCGGGTTGCCTCCCGAGAAGCGCTCGTTTATAGTCTTAAGCTAGACTTATATAATGCTTGAAAATTAAGGAGGCTTGAAAGTTTGAATATCTTCCCTCATGTCTATGCTTTCAGTTTTATGACAAAATTGAAGTCGAGGAGTGTTTATCATAAAAGTGTCAAATGTTGGAGTACTTACCTCGACTTTCTCTTGTGGGAAGAGATTGTGTACCTTTAGAAATTCTCCCTTCTCCTTCAGGTTTGTAGTGGTGACGTGGGACTTGTCTTTTTCGAACAAGAACTGGTTTCTTATTTTATAGTGATTTTACGTCCCTACAAGCTTTTCGGGTGGTTCCTCTGGTTTTGCTTCGTGTGGAACCGGCTCTATATTGGCTTGTGTTTCCTGGTCTTCCATGTGTAACCCTAGTTTCTCCTTGAAGTGTGTTTTCCATTCATCTAGGTCATCAATTTGGATTCTTTGTTCCTCGTGGTTTAATTCTTGTTTAACACTGAACTGAGGATCTTGCTCAACTGACCCTGTTTTTGGAGATTCCTGAAAACAAGGTAAATTTAAATGGTTATTCAAAGAATTTTCTTGCTTACCTTGAGTCTTTGGTGACCTAGCTGAATCGAGGGCTTGAAGACTAATTGAATCGTCACCTACACAAAGTATAAGTTCTCCTGTGGCAACATCAATTTTAGTCCAGGCAGTTGCTAGAAAAGGTCTTCCTAAAATTAAGGGGATTGAATTATCCTCATCCCTGTCTAAAACGACAAAGTCTACTGGGAAAACGAACTTATCAATTTTGACGAGCACATCTTCTATAATACCCCTAGGGATTCTAACAGTTTTATCCGCTAATTGTATACTCATCTTGGTTTGTTTTGGTTTCCCTAAACCTAATCGTTTAAACAATGTATAAGGCATAACATTTATGCTTGCCCCTAAATCAGCTAACGCATTGTCAATTTTTAAACTACCAATTAAACATGGAATTTTAAAACTCCCTAGATCTTTTTGCTTCTGTGGTAGTCTATTTTGTAGCATTGCTGAGCATGTTGCGTTAAGTTCCACATGGTGCTCTTCATCTATTTTGCGTTTGTTGGTTAAGAGCTGTCTTAAAAATTTTCATGCATTCGGCATCTGAAAAAGAGCTTCAAGAAGTGGTAAGTTAATATGTAATTTCTTTAAAAGTTTAAGGAACTTACCGAACTATTCTTCTGAGTCGCTCTGCTTTGCGATCTTGCGCGGGATAAGGTATGCAAGGTTTATACTCCTTGACTATAGGTTTCGACTTTTCGTGTGCTTCCTCCGTTGTACCGTCGTCTACCTTATTTTCCAGAATTATAATGGGTGCTTCTGACTCTTTGCTTTCCTGAAGTATGATGGCTTGTATCTGCTCCTTAGGATTGATTTTGGTATTGCTAGGTAACCGTCCCTATTGCCATTCAGACATTATCTTCACAAGTTGTTCGATGGCTTTGCTTGCTTCATTAACTGTCTTAGCAATTTTTTCCATTCGGCTTTCATTGCTTTTAATTATTCGATCGACTTCTTGGATGCGTTCCTCGAAGGTGGGCTTCTTGTCTTGTGGATAGGGCTGATTTCGGAAGTTTTGGGAGGGTTGTTGTCTTTGATTCCCTTGATTGCCTTGTCCTCCCCATGAAAAATTTGGGTGGTTCCTCCAACCTGGATTGTAAGTATCACTATAAGGATTATTATTAAAGCGAAAATTATTACCTATATAGTTCATCTGTTCATCTTCTGCTCTTGGTTGGTCGGGTGGGTACTCAGGATTTGCCACAGTTCCACCTACATCGCACTGCATGACTGGGTGTATCTGTGAAGAACACAAACTATCAAGCTTCTTATTCATCATCTCTAGCTGCGTTGATAGCATGGTCATGGAATAAAAATTGGTTGTGAATGGTAGTAATGATAACTAGACTTAAAGAAACAAGAACAAGAAGACTAGATTGGGGATAACTTGAAAAAGACTCAGTTGATTTTTATGATACCCTCGGGAAGAATCCACCTAAACTTCACTTTATTACTTAACCTTAAATTATGTGATTTCTTTTACTTAGCTTGATCCGTGAGACTCCCTAACCTATGCTAAACCCTCTCTCGAGGTGAATAACATCTAATCCTAGGTTAATTAGTGGAACTCTCGTTCGCTTATAATAACCCCCTAGGAAAGCAGTAAATTGATCAATGGATTCCCATATTAGGTTTCACCCTAATCCGGTAAAATCTCATAACCCTATCTCTAGACGCCCGGTCAACTCCGCTTAATTATGTTGGATCTACTCTTAGGCAAGGTCTATTCCTCCTCCACCTAGGCACATTCGATATTGAGTAAGAAACATAATTAAGAACAAAAATCCAAAAATCAAATAATAAACATCTGTCTAGGCTTCATTCCCCTTCAGGTATCTGAGGGGTTTAGTTCATGAAAGAAAAATAAAACATCACAAGAGAAAAGATAAAACGAAATATAAGAAAAATCCTAAAACTCCCTATCGGGATTGAAGGAGAATTCTGCCGTCTTGAGTATAATTCCGGCTTCTTGGTGATGAATCGACTGGCTATCCTTGCGTTATTCCCTAGCTCTGACCTTCTCGGCTTGGCTCCTTGGCCTAGCTTTCGATCCCCCTTCAAGTTGGTACTTGGGGTGTATTTATAGGCTCTTGGAATGAGATTCTTTCTCCCTAAGTATCCTTTTCCGATTGAAATTACCCTTTCCAGCGTCAGAGGCATGGCCGTGTCACACGCCCGTGCAAGTCGTGGCCTAACCGTGTTTGGATTTCTGTATTGGCACGGCCGTGTGCGGTAGAGAGCATAATAAATGTGGGATTAAAATATGTTATATTTCCAGTTTATCAACAGGCGTGGAAACCTTAGCACGAGCGTTGGAGAAGCGAACATAATAGTACACGGCCTAGGAGCAAGGGCGTGGGAAACATCTCAAATGCGCCCAAATTTAAAAATCACGAAAAACACGGGCTAAATAAAAGATACACGGGTGTGGCACCTGCCTGTGTCTCCCTCCCTATAAAAAGACTACCACGACCATCTTCCCCAAAATTTCCCCCAATTCAAACCCTAGCCGTTTTCTCCCTAAAAACCTCCACCAAAGTTTCAACCACCAGCAAAATCCTCCCCTCCCTCAATTCCCTATACCCTTTAACTCTTTCCCTTGGCAACATACACATAGGAAACCAGCCCACGCCCATGCCTAAGGAATACACGCCCACTCTAAAGGTGTCCAACCACTATGTTTCCCAACTAATTGCAGAACACGTCCGTGGCTCGCCCCTACACGCCTGTGCTCCACCAAATTACACCGTTACCACTACCGGTCACATCTCATTGTTACATTTACCTCTATTTAACTGTTTTAAACTTAGAATTTTATCTATTTAATTAAGCTTAATATTAGATTAATCTTATTATTTTGATGTAGTCATTGAATCCTAGTTTAAATAACGCTTAGAATTAGATAGAATACTTATTCATCAAATTCTTACTCCTGCTAAACATGATTAATTTAACTTATTATGCGTTTAGTCTTTGTACATTTTGGATACTGATCGAAGCCCTTGATATATGGTTTGGTTGGAAATATACTTGAATCATTGCTTATCGATTCTTTTCAGGCCCATAATGTCATCATCCCGAGGCAAGAAAATCGCAGTCCCTAGTTCCAAAAAACGAAAGGGACCTGGTTCCTCATCAGCCAGTGCAACCTCGGAAGTGCGCCACCCATTCTTACATTTTCCTCCAGGTATTCAAGAGGATTGTTACAAGATACTTCGGGCGCGGCCACTCAGAACAAGGAGATGTATTGATTGGGCCGCCTTGAGGTTCAATTAGCCGATGATGTACGGGCTCTACTAACTACCGACCCTTGGAACCAGTTCTTCAACATCATTGAGCCTACCTACTTAGAGCTCACTCCGGAGCTCTGTTCAACATTTCATCTTCAGACAGTGATGTCACAACACGATTACCCCGGTACGATCCAATTCCGACTCGGAGGCATTATACGATAACTAAATGTACAACAATGAATACATGGAGGAACATGATCTCGGAGCTTTCTCGCCATATCAACAAAACCCCCACAAGATGTTGGAACAACATAGCTCCCAACAACAACGATTATGACCCTAGCTGCTCCAAAGCGACAGCCCTTGTCCCATCCCTGAGGTACATACAAGCGCTTTTAGCTCATACACTAACAGGTCGGCGAGAGAGCACCAGCGTCGTCAACACTCACAACGCCTATTTCCTATGGTGCATGGCGAACGGGTACGTTTTCAACTTGGCCTATTTCTTAGCCCGCGCCATTCAACATCAGACGGAGCAGCACAGAAGATGAGTCATCTCTATGGGGCCCTACATCAAACGCTTGGCTTGATATTTTGGGCTCCTCAACACCGACGCTCAAACATCCTCCCTTACACTGATAGGTCAGATGACCCAACAGGGCATCCAGACAATGTTACACATGAGGATGATTCACGGTCGACATGGGACAGATCCCCCCCAATATCGGTTAGCACCCACTACCGACGAGGAGAACCCTAAGGACACTACTGATAATATCCCCCCAACACAAGAAGCACCACCACCGAGCCATCGTCCATCCCATCCGGCAGCATCTATTTCATACATATCTGAGCGCCTAACACGATTTGAGCAGCAATGCTTCCAGCGCTTCGACCATATTGACACCACCCTCCAACAGATATGTCAGTACCTTCACATCTCATCGCCGCCGCCACCACCCAACCCAGCTGACGCAGAGGACCTCTGAGTTTTTTTTCTTTTTATTTTTTATTTTATTATTTTTATTTTTATTTTTATTTTCATTTCTACTTTTATTTTCATTTTTATCTTGCTTCTATTTTAGTTGATTATTTAAAGACTTGAACGTTTCATTAGTACTAATGATCTCACTTTATCACGGGCTATCCAACAACAAGTTTCCATAACAACATCCATCCCCTAAAATCTAATTGATGACTTCGCAGATTAAATAGATTAAATATACCACTCAAGGAACGAAAACATCACGTATACCTAGTCATCACATTCGTCATGGAACACCCTCCAAAGATTTCATCCATAATTCAGGAAGTTTCACTTCTCTCCCTATCTTTTGATTACTCTATTGCTATTATCTATCTTTGTACATTGAGGGCAATGTACATCTTAAGTGTGGAGGGTTAATTGTAGTATTATTTGAAAATCCCTGAATTATGCGTTGTCTTTAAGTAATTTCCTCATATTATGATTAGAATGAAATTTCCTTTGATTTATGATTTTTATTGATATGTTTTAGATTAAGTCATTAATAATTGTGCATTGATGATTAAATTTGAAGGATACTAGAGAATCAAGCATGATAAGTCTATTTTCAAAAATCAAAAATTTTATAGGTTGTCTACCTAAATCTAATTATTACCTTGAAGTTTGAAATTTATAAGGTTGATATCAAACGCCCATAATTTTTTGTGAGAATTTGAGCCTTTTTAGAGCATATATTATTTTTCTTGCTCACTTTATTGATTATGAGTGTGTCAACATTGATTTGTTATTCTAGAACTTGCATCGATTATACATGTCGAGACCACACCTTTGATTTGATATACAGAGATGATAAAGGCACCTAGGTTTTAACCAACTTACTCCACTAAAAAGCCTACCTTCATGACTAACCCCTAATGAACCACGTTGATCCTAACAACCCTTTTTATTGACTCACCCACTAATATTCCTCCACAACCCTTTGTATTTGTTCCCACCATTCTTTTTGACTATCCTTATATCGAGACTTGATTTGATCAGTTGCCTAATTATTTTTTAGTAGTAAATTCATCCTTTATTATTATTTGACTTGTTCTTAAAAAAATCGAAGTATCTTCATTATGAGTTATGCGATTAAATGAGCTTATACATTTAATTTCCAATTGTTGAAGAAGAAGCTCGTGTCATTAGTATTAGTAGTACAAATTTTCATTTGATGTAATTATTTATTATTAGTTTGTGTTTCTAGTTAGGTAATTTGTCAGGTCAGTCTCGATTCTAACCCTCTAATTCAGGCTTTATCCACACATTTAACCTAAGCCCCGTTACAACCCTGTTAAAGACCTTTTGATTTGTGTATCATCTCATATTATAGTGGTGGAGATTTGATTTTCATGCAAGCATATGGGATTAACTCTTCATGTTTGACTTTTGAGTGCTTAATTTTGAACATTAAACACTTCGAATGATTTGAGTGAATCTTTAGTGAGGATGTCAACATTTTTCGATTTTGAATCAGAGGTAATTATTCAGGTAACGGGAAACACCTATGTTTTCATACTATAAAACTATGACTTTGATTGTTTGAATCTTTAGGACTCTTTGAGTTGAATTATCCATGTATGAATTATCTTTGAATTATGACGAAACATTATTAAGGAATATTATGAATCAAGGAAGTTCATTTTAATTGTAAGTTGAGAATTTTGCTTGAGGACAAGCAAAAGCTTAAGTGTGGGGGGTATTCGATAAACCGTAAAAGTAACATATTTTAAGCCCACATTTGGCATGCTTTTGGATGATTTAAGCCTTGAATTATGTAATTTGGTGCTTTTAATCCTTTGTTTTCATGTTTTATACTCAGAAGAGTACCGGATGGCGAAAATAATGGAAAACGGGCCCAAAACAGAGTAAATGGGCCATATCATGAAATCCACATGGCCTGGGCCCAAGACTACATGGCCGTGCCTCATTCAATAGCTTCGAACACAGCGTGGCCACGACTTACACGGGCGTGTGCCGTGGGCGTGTCCCTGCCGTGAAAAAGAAGAGTTTCACTCAGATTAGGATGCTTAGGGGTAAAGAAACACATTTCAAAGCCTATATAAACACCCTAAGTATGACCTAAAATGGGGGAACCCAAGGCTTTAGTTAGGGGGCGTCCAACTAGGCCAAAGAAGGCAGATTTGTGGGGATTTACTTGAAGATAGCCAGTTGATTCATCTCAAAAAGCTGGAATCATAATCAAGACGGAGGATATCTCTTTCAATTCCTTCAGGGGGTTTTAGGGATTTCTTATGTTTTGTTTTATCTTTTCTTCTGAGATGTTTTCTTTTATTTTTATGAACTAAACCCTCAGATACCTGAGAGGGATGAAACCTAAGATGAATCTTGTTATCGTTTGCTGAACTATATGATAAATATTTGACTTGTTCTTAATTATGTGTTCTTAATTCTTGTGTTGATACACGGCCTGGCCCAAATTACACACCCCCGTGTGGACTACCCGTGTGGGCCCACACACCCAGTTCAGTTCAGCTCTGGGGCCCATACAGCCACACTTCAGTATCGATTTTCAAGTACAAACCTAGTATCGATTTGCTGCAAACACACTCCCAAGACCACCAGAACCTAAAATCATCTAAAAGACCTAATTAATCGCTTAAAATGATAAACTAAACTGATCCCAAACGAGTTGTTCAGCCAATTGGGCAACCAAAACTTACCTTAGCCGAACTAAAACGATAAACTAAACTGATCCCCAATTTCCTCCCCACTATTCCACTACTCAGAATTCTAACTGCACCAAAATACTTGCCTTAGCCGAACCAAAATAAATACCCCTGTTTGCGCAGGGATTCTAACAGAAGACCTCTAGCAACTTAACACTCAACTTAACCACCAGACCAACAAGTCCATTCTAATATGTTTCTAAAAATAACTAAATATAAGCCCACACTCCAAATGCAAGGCTTAGTTCAGCAATATACCAAAATTTGCCAAATGCAAGGCTTGAAATTGAAACCTTTCACACACACCCAGAACACTTAACCACTGAAGTAGATACACATTTATGTCACATTTTCACAAAAGCCGAAATAAGAGTTTTGGGGCGTTACAACTCTACTCCTTAAAAGAAATTTTAGCCTCAAAATTTACCTGATCAGAACATATGAAGATACTGCTAACGCATCGCATTCTCAAACTCCCACGTGGCCTCCTCAGTGTTATGATTCCGCCACAGCACCTTCACTAATGGGATAGATTTCTTTCGAAGAACCTTCACATTGCGATCCAGAATCTGAACTGACTCCTCCTCTAAGGTCAAATCTGGCCTAACGTCGATCTCCTCAATAGGGATAATACGAGTAGGATCAGAGCGGTAATGCCTCAACATCGAGACGTAGAATACGTCACGAATACGGTTTAGCTCTGGAGGTAACTCCAACAGATAACCTACCGGTCCCGCTCGTTTTAAAATTCAGTAAGGCCCAATAAACCTAGGGCTCAACTTACCCTTACGACCAAACCTCAGAACCTTCTTCCATGGTGAGACCTTAAGAAACACGAAGTTCCCCACAGAATACTCAATCTCACATCTCTTTAGATCAGCATAAGACTTCTGTTTGTCAGAAGCCGCCTTCAGACGATCCTGAATCAGTCAAACCTTATCCTCAGTCTCAGAAACCAACTCAAGACCCAAAACTCAACGTTCGCCCAACTCAGTCCAACACAAAGAAGTACAACACTTACAACCATACAAAGCCTCGTAAGGTGCCATCTGAATACTTGACTGAAAACTGTTATTGTAGGTGAACTAGGCTAACGGAAGATAATCCTCTCATCTGCCTCGAAAATTGATAACACAACTCCTCAACATATCCTTCAGTATCTGAATCACCCCTCATATTAACCATCGCTTTGAGGATGGAACACAGTACTGAAGTCCAATCTGCAGCCTTGAGCCTCATGTAACCTTTTTCAGAATTGAGACGTGAAGTGAGGATCTCTATCAGAAATGATTGAGACCGGTACCCCATGCAGTCTCACTATCTCAGAGATGTAGAGCTTCACCAACTTCTAAAGAGAATAGTCAGTCCTAACTGGATTAAAGTGCGTAGACTTAGTCAGTCGATCCACGATGACCCAAACAAAATCCTTCTTAGTGGGTGTCAAGGGTAACCCATTAACGAAGTCCATCGTTACTCGCTCCCACTGTCATAGTGGAATCTTAACCGGCTGCAACAAACCCAAAGGTAACTGATACTCAGCCTTAACCTGCTGGCATGTCAGACATCGTGCCATAAAATCAGTAACCTCACACTTCAAACCCGGCCACTAGTACAGTTTTTGAAGATCTCAGTACATCTTATTCCCACCAGAATAAATAGCATAAGGGCTATTATGCGTCTCTCTCAAAATAGACTACCTCAGATCAGTATCTTTCGGTACACAAATCTAACCATGGAAACAGAGTACCCCATCATTGTTCAGCCCAAAGTTCGTAGTGCTGCCACTCTTAACCTCACAGAACCAAAGACCCAACGATTCATCCTCTAACTGCCTAACACGAATCTGTTCTATCCAAGTCGGTTAACCTGTAGCTCAGCCAAAAAATCCTGTCGTCGAACAAACTAAGTCGAGCGAACATCACTCTCAGATCAGTCATCGCCCTACGGCTCAATGTATCGGCCACCACAATAGCCTTGCCAAGATGGTACTCAACAGTACAGTCATAGTCCTTAAGCAGCTCAATCCATCTACGCTGTCTAAGATTCAATTCCTTCTGAGTTAAGAGATACCTGAGGCTTTTGTGATCAGTGTAGATAATACACCTCTCATCGTACAGATAGTGCCTCTAGATTTTCAAAGCAAATACTACGGCAGCCAATTCCAAATTATGTGTCGGATAGTTTGCCTTATGCGTCTTGAGTTGACGAGATATATATGCCACAACCTTACCATCCTACATCAGAACATAACCCAGACCAACATGTGACACAACACGGTATACTACAAACTCCTTTTCAGACTCAGGTTGTATCAGAATATGAGCCTGAGTCAGAATAGACTTGAGCTTCTCAAAGCTTTCTTGCTGTGTATCAGTCCAGAAAAACGGTACACCCTTACGAGCAGCTTAGTTAAGGGTGCTGCAATCAATGAGAAACCTTCCACAAATCACCGATAATAACTCGTCAGATCTAGAAATTACGGATCTTAAACACATTCTTAGGTTGTTTCCAATCTAGTACAGCCTCAACCTTTTGAGGATCAACACGAATCCTCTCTGCAGACACTACATGCCCCAGAAAAATGACTTTACAAAACCAAAACTCACACTTACTGAATTTAGCGTAGAGCTGATTCTCATGCAGAATTTGAAGCACTACTTTAAGATGCTCATCATGCTTATCTTCAGTCTTACAATATACCAAAATGTCGTCGATGAAAACTACAATGAATTGATCTCAATATGGCTGAAATACACGGTTTATCAGATCTATCAATACAGTCGGTGCATTCGTCAACCCGAAAGGCATAACTAGGAACTCATAATGCCTATAACGAGTCCTAAAAGCAGTCTTATGAATATCCACATCCTTAAATCTGAGCTGATGGTACCCAAAATGAAGATCTATTTTAGAAAACATGGAAGCCCCTCGAAACTGATCAAATAGGTCGTCGATCATCGAAAGTGGATACTTATTCTTAATGGTCAGCTTGTTCAGCTGCCGATAATCAATATATATCCTCATAGTCCCATCCTTCTTCTTAACGAACAGAACTGGTGCTCCCCAAGGAGGCACACTAGGACAAATGAAACCACGGTCCAAAAGTTCCTGAAGTTGAGCCTTAAGCTCCATAAGCTCATTCGGTGCCATTCGATAGGGGGCAATAGACACTAAAGCTGTACCAGGAAGAAGTTCAATCCCAAATTCCACCTTCTGATTCTGAGTAAACCCAGTAGCGCCTCAGGAAAGACGTCTGGAAAATCCCTTACAGTTCTGATGTCCTTTACAATAGAGTCCCTAAAAACGGAAACACTAATATAGTCTAAAAACGCCTCACATCCCTTACGAACCAGTTTCTTAGTCACCAGTGCAGAGATCACATTAGCCAAGTAATTCTGACATTCTCCAATAATGACTACTTCATTATCCTTCTCAGTTCTCAAGATGACCCTCTTAGTTGCACAATCCAGACTAACACGGTGCTTGACCAACCAGTCCATTCCCAAAATCAGGTCGAACTCTCCAAACAGAAGCTCCATCAAATTAGCCAGAAATACCGACCCTTGAACCTCTAGTGGAACATCTCTATATAGTTTCTTAACCTGAACTGATTGCCCTAGTGGACTCAGTACAGTTACCTCACTAGAAGTGTTCTCAACCAAAATCCCTAAGTTTCCAGACATAGTGCTAGCTACATAAGAATGTGTGGAACCTATGTCTATCAAAGCAAGATATGGTACGTCATAAATTAAGAACGTACCAGTAATAACGTCTGGAGCATCTATGTCCTCTCGGCGACGAGTAGCATAAACAAGAGTAGGCTACCTCGCTTCAGTCTGTCTAGCACCTCTGCCCGGTGCTCTTTTTCCACGGCCCATACCGTTACCATATCTAGCCTGACCACGGCCCTTTGGTGGCTGCTGAACTACCTTCTGTGGCTGCAAAGTACTAGATCTAGAGCTTCCACCTGAACGGCCCTCAGCGGACACTCCCGAATGCGGTGCTCTAAAAACCCACACCTCAAACACGCCCCAGTCCTCCTCCAACATTCGCCCTGATAGCGTCTACCACAGCCTTCACACAGTTGCAATCTAGTAGGAGTAACAGGGGGCTCAACTTTAACCGGCCCATCAGTCCTGGCAACTTGAAGGCTCCGAATACCTCTTACTTTTACCCCTCTCTTGATCTTTGTTTTGGCACTCAGCGCGTTTAACCTTTTCGGCGATCTTTGCCTTCTCTACTAAAACGGAGAACTTTCGCTCCCTCTACGGAGCTATCAATACCCTCAGATTCTCCCTAAGGCCATCCTCAAATCGGACACATCTCTCATATTCAGTCGCCACCATACCTTGCGCATAGCGACTCAGTCTAAAAAATTTGGCCTCACACTCGGCCACTGATTGGTATCCCTGTTTGAGGTTCAGAAACTCACACCTACGAGCATCAATGTAGCTTGCTCCCACATACTTCTCTTGGAAGGCAAACTTAAAGAACTCCTGAGGCAAATGATCAGATTGAGTACCCTCCTTAACGGTCAGCTACCACTGATAGGCCTCATCGCGAAGCAATGAGACTGCACCCTTCAATTTTTGCTCAGGGGTACAGTCTAAATCATCCATTATCCTCTCAGTAGCCTCCATCCAGTACTCTGCCATATTAGGGACGACTCTAGTGACACCCCTAAAAAGTTTAGCTCCATTAGACTGGAGTCGTTCCGTAACCGACCCTCGGCCCCCAGATCTAGTGTTAGGCTCAGCGACCCTCTCTAATATCCTCAGCACGGCTTGGGACAGTGCGTTGTCCCCAGTCGAGCGACTCTGAGACCCAGTCTCAGTAGCAGGTGACACGGGTGTCTCACTCGTGTCTAGATTTGGCATGTTGCCTAGAGATAAGGACTCAACTCGAGCCCTCCTTTGGCCTCTACCACGGCCTCAAGTACCACTTCCATGAATACCTCGTGCGCTCATGTCTAATCAGATTTATCTATATTATGAATTTTATGAATCAGTTACAGTTCCAGTATTTATTAATAGATGTTTTATGCAAAGTAGTATCATAAATTCAGAGTTTTTTTTTTTTGCAAGTACCGTCTCTATCAGTTTCACTACACTTTTAGTATACACTAACTAGAGTGTTTTCAGAACAGACTATCTATAATATCATAACAGTTTATCAGAATACTTATAAGATCGGCGCCGAAGACTCGGTGTACCATATTCTCAGTAAAATCATTTCAAATTCAGTTCTTAAAAACCAAGTATTAAAACCCAAAATCTAAAACCAAGTTTTGCTACCTAGCTATGATATCACTAAATGTAACATCCCAAACTCGACTTAGACATTATGGCCGAATTTGGCAATGTCACATGGAAAGGTATTTGAAATCAAGTTAAAACCGTTTCCATTTATTAGCTTCTATTTATCTCTCGTTAGTTCCAAATAACCTTCTCATTAATTTGAATCATTTAAAAACATATTCTGTAGCGAAGCTTTTAAAATCATGATCTTTAAAGAAAACCATTCGCGTTTAGGAAAAATATTATTTTTAATTAAACTGATTTTTCGTTGAGTTTTGCATATTAAAAATCCATGAAAACAGTTAAAATCCAAAATGCAAGAAACAGTCCAAAAGTCCCAAATTACATCAAAAATTGGAAATAATAACCATAAATAAAATTAAAATAGTTTAGTAGACATGTGGTCACCGTTGAGTCCTTCGCCGCACCGATCCGTCTAAGTCTGGGGATTACCTGTACAGTTAAAATAGAAAGGGGTGAGTTTACGAAAACTCAGTGTGTAATCCCCACAGAAAACATGCACATAGCCAAATAGCAGTTATCAGTCAAATGCAGTCTGGGCCTAAGCCCATTACAGATTCAGATGCAATTAGGGCTTTAGCCCTTTCAGATACAGTAACAGATATCAGTGTCCTACCCACCACCCTCTACACACCATCTTTGACCATCTCTACACACCATGTGGGGTTTAAAACACCCACCTAGCCCTACACACCAGGTCGTACCAAATGCGGCGCATATCTGTAATATTACAGTTGATCTGCCAGATAATAGGCATGAAAGCCTTTCAGTACAGTTCCTCCAATAATCAATTATCCCACCCTAATGCAGATGCAACTAAACATTCTCAATGCAGATATACAGACTTACATGCTTATATACAAAAATTCAGTTATCAATCATACATACAAGTTAGTAAACATGCATAAATTAGCATGCTCAATACATACATCACATATTCAGATCATACGATTCAGGGTCTAAGTCGCACTTACCAACCCTACAGTATGCTCACAGACGACTTGGGCAATCCATGCAACCCTAGGAAACATTTCAGCTAAATGGGCCCACATGCCCAGATTGGCTTTGGCCCTTGTGGATCACATGGCCTGGCCTAAATTCCACACACCCGTGTAGATTACCCATGTGGGCCTACACACCTAGTTCAGTTCAGCCTGTGTGGCCCACACGACCACACCTCAGTCACCATACTGCCAGGTGCTGCGTACGGTCATGTCTTCTTCGACCACACGACCATGTTGCTGCACACGGCCTACCACACGGGCAACCACACGCTTGTGTGGCATCGACAGTAGGTTTTTTGGCTTTTGTCGAACCTTATTTTCTGCATTTTCGGGTACACATTTGGTATCGATTCGCTGCAAAAATGCTCCCGAGACCACCAAAACCTAAAATCATCAAAAAAAAACTCTGAATTAATCGCTTAAAACGATAAACTAAATTGATTCCAAATGAGTTGTTCAACCAATTGGGCAACAAAAACTTACCTTCGAATGAAACGACGATTTGACACTACTAAGGTGTCGAACAGTAGCCCCTAGCCCTTTGATCCTCTTCTAAACACAAAACAAATTCTATTAACACATGATTCATTCAGTCAAAACAAGAATCGTACCACCAAACCTACCAGTTATCGCACGAAAAGCACCAAACTAATGAAACGCAAGAATTTGACAAAAGATAAAAAAGTAAAACAATTTTGACGACAAGAAACAGAAAGAAAAATCGACAGAGAGTAGGAGAATAATCAACTCAAGTCAGAATTTTGGGAAATTTTTAGGAGAGAAGAAATTTTGAAAAAAAAAAGAATCAGTTTTTTTATTAGATAACACCAGAATCCCCCAATTTCCTCCTCACTATTCCACTACTCAGAATGCTAACTGCACCTAAATACTTGCCTTAGCCGAACCAAAATAAATACACCTGTTTGCGTAGGAATTCGAACACAAGACCTCCAGCAACCTAACACTCAACTTAACCACCAGACCAGCAAGTCCATTCGAATATGTTTCTACAAATAATTAAATAAAAGCCCACACTCAAAACGTAAGGCTTAGATCAGAAAAATACCAAATTTTGCCAAATGCAAGGCTTGAACTTGGGACCTTTCACACACACCCAGAACACTTAACCACTGAAGTAGATACTCATTTATGTCACATTTTCACAAAAGCCGAAATAAGAATTTTAGGGCGTTACAGTTCTTCATATTTTCTTGTTGCCTCTGATTCCCTCGTTGCTGCCTCTGCTTTAAGTTGTAGTTGGAGTTCTTCATATTTTCTTTGAGCCTCTGCTTTTCTTGATGTTGCCTCCGCTTCTCTCGATGCTGCCTCTGCTTTAAGTTGAGCAATTTTCTCAACTGTGCTCGCTTGCATCTGATCCATCTAGTCTCTTAACCTCTGAACTTCAGCTTGAGCTCGATTCGCTAAAGGCATGTATTACTGCGAGCTGGATCCAAAATATTGGGTTGGGTTAACAAAAGATCCTTAAAATCGAACCCGACCATACCTTTTAGGACCCCAAAACTTCAATAATAATTCAATTATCAATGTCATTCAGATTAACAGAACTATCACTTGAAGCGATCGCTTCATACTCTGCCTTTTTATCATTTAGTTTCTCCTAATAAATCAATCAAGGAGTTACAAATGAAGTATATAATCAAACAAATGCAACATAACTTGGCATTATTTGCATTACAAAAGATGAATTAAACCATTATAATTAAACATGATAAATATTTAAAATAATTCAAATTTTATTAAGTAAATATACCATAATTTATGCAGCTTCAGTAGTCATAGAAGATCCATCTTTCTTTCTATGTGTAATGTCAAAAAGCTGAAGGCATCTAACTTTTTTAACCAGACGACAATTCCTATAATATAGTAGGAAAAATATTATTTAGTAGAAAGTAATTAATACTTGACAGAATTAATAAATTCAAAATACCTCGTCATCAGTTACACAAGCAAAACTTTTCGACTCAGCTGTGTGCGTGAATTTTTATTTTTACCTACTTGTAGTTCCAACTCGCTCACTATCCTACATTATGAAATTATTATTACGTATATAGTAAATACTATAAACCGAAATAATTATAAGAGTTTAGAAGTACGTAATACCTCTCATTTCTAAATTGATTTAGTGCAGAATAGCATCAACAAAGACCACCAAATGTGAAGATATCCTAAATTTAATCCACATAGGGTATTCAGACATTTATATACATCACAAACCTTTGAAACAACAATCTACTAAACTAGGTCAACAAAACATAGAACCATAAAAAGGGTAAAGATGAACTAAATCTGAAGTATAAAACATTAGGGTGGAACCAAAATCAAGAACTAATGAACATCCACTAGCAACAGAAATAAGAAAATAGTTATTTCTCTCCTATAAACAACAACCATAGAGAATAAAAGCAAAAAGAAAAAACAAAACAGAACAAACCTTTAAACCCCTAGAAGATTCAAATTCTAAAAAGATAGAAGAAACGAAAAGAAAAAAATAAGGAGTGCAAATAAAATAGCATAATTATGAACAGTGTCTTTCAATTCCTCCTTAACCAAATAAATTGAAGTATAATGAACACAAGTTCTCTGCTAAGTGTGGACATGGTTGAAATTTTGTAAAAAGAAATCAACAAAATAATAACAGAACAAAGAGATTTGAGCGAAGAGAACGAGAGAAATTTGAGCGAAGTGAACAAAGAAATCAATAAAATAATAATAGAACAAAAAGATTTGGGCGAAAAAAACGAGAGAAAGTTGAGTGAAGAGATTGGACAATGATAAGTCAGGCCTTTCTAGGGTTTGAAGTTTGAACAATTTTGGATTCAGACCATTTCTAGTTTGGGATATCTCAAGTTCAGTCAGTCTTGTGTTAGTTATAATTTGAGCTTTTTCAAATTTTTACGGTTTTTCTCTAGATCTCTCATTACTGATCGTTTCAAGCCTGGCTTATTTAGGTCTGAATTGTTACAAGTTTAAACTATTTTAGGTTTTGATTGCCTCCAGCTTAAACTATCTCTAGTCCAGTTTAGTCTCGAACCAGTCTGGATAATTAAATTGATTAGTGACACCTCTAGCTAGGTCACCTTACGTTACACTTCACTCTACAATCCGAGCTTATGAAACAAACTAATAGGAGAAAATCACAAAAGACAATTGATCTAGAAAACCATGAATTGTAGAAAATAACTTAAAGAATTTCCGAACTCAAGAATAAGCCCTATTAGCTATCACTGAAATAGAGAGACCCTCAATGCACCAAAAGAAAATATATAGAGGGTGACTATCAGGCCATTGTTTATCGTGTTCTTGTAACACAAGAACTTAATATTATTGTAAGAATATGAATAGGGAGAACATTTACCCTTCTTTCATTCGCATCACACGGTCATCACTAAAAAGGTTCCTTTCTCTCAACCACCTGACAAATTCTAGAGACAACACTTCTTTGGATAGATTGAAATCAATAACGATTGAATCATCCACATAAGGAGTCATCCTTGTTCCGAGGCCAGTTTTTACCAATTCTCTCAACCCAGACTGGAAATCCAAAATGTAGAAGTCCACCGCACGCCTCTGTCAAAATGACGTATACAAAGTTACTTTGGAAGTATGAAATCTCAGGGTCAATTAAAAAGGTTTTACCATCCAATGGCTAGTATCTGTGGTGATTGTTTGCAAAGAAGATCCTTTTTGCAATAACAATTAGATAAATTTGAGTTTTAGATGGCAGAAAAGAGAACCCGATGAAAGTTTATCCAGTTTCTTGGACAACATACAAACAGTAGTAAGTTTTTTTTTCTTTTAATTTTCTGAATAATATTTAAATACTTATTTGATCAAAACTTCTAGATTCCTTGGTGGATTATTTCAACAAAATTGATAATTTGAAACAAGAAAGAAACCTTGAGACTAGTACAAAATTGAACAAACGGGAAAAAAGGACATAAAACATGTCAAAAGGGACTCCAGATGCAGCAGAGGACTGTCGACAGTGATGTAGTAGAAATTGTTGACGGTGATACGGTAGAGGATTATCGATGGCGATGCAACAGAGGACTGTCGACGACGATGTAGCAGATGTTGGGGAAAAAACTAAGGGATTGGGGAATATGATTTGGGGAAAAAAACTAAGGGATTTGGGAAAAAATGAGTTGGGGAAAAAATTAAAGAATTTCAGGGAAACTGATTTGGGAAAAATCTAAGGCTATCAAAACGGCATCGCTTCGAAAAAAAATTATTCGCGGCATTTATGGGGAAAACGTCGTTATTGCTTTACCTTTAGCGGCATTTATGAAAAACACGCCACTATTGCTTTACCTTTTGCGGCGTTTATGAGAAAACTGTAGCTATAGTTTTAACCTTTTGAGGCGTTTTTGCCGCTATTGCTTTACTTATTGCGGCGTTTTTCGGTTAGCGCCACTAATGGTATAACCTTTGCGGCGTTTTGGATCCAAATGCCACTAAAAACGCTGCTAAAAGCTTAAATTGCTATAGCGGTTACAAATCAAATCACTAACATGGATTTATCTCCAAAAAAAAATGTTGTATTAAATTAAAACATGTAAGTAATACGAGGTACTTACAAATGCAATTAAGGAGAGCTTAAAATGGAGTTTTTTGAGTAGGCAATTCAAAGGAGCCTATTAAATACTTATTTTGTAGGGATCCAATTCACTGTTTCAATAAAAATATAATAAATAAATGATAGATAAATTATTGTATTTATCTACGTGTATTCCATGTAATTTTTTGAACATTTTTAAAATTTTTAAATTATTTATTGACGTGATATATAAGACAAATATTGTCATATTAACATGAAGTATACATGGAGCTTAAAAACAATTTAACTCTTTTTTTAAAAAAATTAATAGCTAAATTTAGTTTTTTAAAAAATAAAGGTCAAATAGATAATAGAATATAAATATTAATAACTAAATTTGTTATTATATTAAAAGTTGAGATGATTATTTTGTGAATGCAATGCCATTGTAATGTAATTATATAATAGTTAATTTGTATTCCTTGATTTTTTTATTCATTCTTAAATAAAATCAAATATATATTTACCTAAATAAATAAAAAAATATGCATTGTTCCATCGTTATACTTCAAAAAACTTAACCATCTCTATTTTAGAAGCAAATTATTATAAATCATACTTTAGGGATTTTAATTTTTATACTTAAAAAATATAAATGGTCATACTTATTATATTAACACTTTATTCCGTCGTTAATACTAATTACAACCCAACCATCTTTATTTTAGAAGCAAATTAGTATAAATTTAATAAACATATGATATATATTAAGCAATTTTTTCCTACAAACAAAATATTTAACAAATTTTAAGCAAAATTTGATAAAAATACTAATTTTTTTTTAAGAAAAAAGTATTTAACCTTTATTTTTTGGAAACAAATCTCAAAATTTGTGAAAAATAGAAGATTGATTTATTAAACAAATTTCCTAAGAAGACTAGCACTTGTGTTCATCATTTCCCAATCCTAGAGATAGATTGGTTTAGTGCAGAATAGCATCACCACCAAATGTGAAGATATCCCAAATTTAATCCATATAGGGGAATTCAAACATTTTTATACATCACAAAAGTTTGAAACAACATTCTACTAAACTAGGTCAACAAAACATAGAACCATAAAAAGGGCAAAGATGAACTAAAATCTGAAGTATAAAACATTAGGGAGGAACCAAAATCAAGAACTAATGAACATAACTAATGAACATCCACTAGCAGCAGAAATAAGACTAATTATTTCTCTCCTATAAGCAACAACCATAGAAAAGAAAAGCAAAAAGAAAAAACAGAACAGAACAGAACAAAACCCTAAACCCCTAAAAGATTTAAATTCTAAAAAGACAGAAGAAACGAAAAGAAAAAAAAAAAAGAGTGCAAACAAAAGAGCATAATTATGAACAGTGTCTTTCAATTCCTCCTTAACCAAATAAATTAAAGTATAAGGAACACAAGTTCTCTGCTAAGCGAGGACATGATTGAAATTTTGTAAAAAGAAATCAACAAAATAGTAACAGAACAAAGATATTTGAGCGAAGTGAACGAGAGAAATTTGAGTGAAGAGAACAAAGAAATCAACAAAATAATAACAGAACAAAGAGATTTGAGCAAAGAGAACAAAAGAAATTTAAGCGAAAAGATTGGACAATGACAAGTCAAGCCTTTCTAGGGTTTGAAGTTTGAACAATTTTGGATTCAGACCATTTCTAGTTTGGGATATCTCAAGTTCAGTCAGTCTTGTGTTAGTTACAGTTTGAGCTTTTTCAAATTTTTATGGTTTTTCTCTAGATCTATCATTACTGATCATTTTAAATCTGGCTTATTTAGGTATGAATTGCTACAAGTTTGAGTTGTTTCAGGTTTTGATTGCCTCCAGCTTGAACTATCTCTAGTCTAGTTTAGTCTCGAACCAGTCTGGATAATTAAATTGGTTAGTGACACCTCTAGCTAGGTTACCTTACGTTACACTTCACTCTACAATCCGAGCTTATGAAACAAACCAATAGGAGAAAATCACAAAAGACAACTCATCTAGAAAACCATGAATTGTAGAATATAACTTAAAGAATTTCCAAACTCAAGAATAACCCCTATTAGCCATCACTGAAATAGAGAGACCCTTAATGCACCAAAAGAAAATATATAGAGGGTGACTGTCAGGCCATTTTTTATCGTGTTCTTGTAACACAAGCACTTAATATTATTGTAAGAATATGAATAGGGAGAACATTTACCCTTCTTTCATTTGCATCACACGGTCATCACTTGAAAGGTTCCTTTCTCTCAACCACCTGACAAATTCTAGAAACAACGCTTCTTTAGCTGGTTGAAATCAATAACGATTGAGTCATCCACATAAAAAGTTATCCTTGCTCCGAGGCCAGTTTTTCCAATGCTGTCAACCCAGACTAGAAATCCGAGATGTAGAAGTCCACCGCACGCCTCTATCAAAATGACATATATAAAGTTACTTTGGAAGTATGAAATCTCAAGGTCAATCAAAAAGGTTTTACCATCCAATGGCTAGTATCTGTGGTGATTGTTTGTAAAGAAGATCCCTTTTGCGATAACAATTAGATAAATTTGAGTTTTAGATGGTAGAAAAGAGAACCTGATGAAAGTTTATCCCGTTTCTTGGACAACATACAAACAGTAGTAAGTTTTTTTTTCTTTTAATTTTCTGAATAATATTTAAATACTTATTTGATCAAAGCTTCTAGATTCCTTGGTGGATTATTTCAACAAAGTTGATAATTTGAAACAAGAAAGAAACCTAGAAACTCGTTCAAAACTGAACAAACGGGAAAAAAGACATAAAACATGTCAAAAGGGACTCCTGATGCAGCAAAAGACTATCGACAACGATGCAATAGAGACCATTGACGGTGATGCAGTAGAGGACTGTCGATGGCGATGCAGCAGAGGATTATCGGCGACCATGTAGCAGACGTTGGGGAAGAAACTAAGAGATTGAGGAAAATGATTTGGGGAAAAAATTAAGGGATTTGGGGAAAAAATGAAGGGAGGAAATTGATTTTGAAAAAAACTAAGGCTATCAAAACGGTGTCGTTTTAAAAAAAAAAATTCATGGCGTTTATGGCAAAACGCCGCTATTGCTTTACCTTTAGCGGCGTTTATGAAAAAATGCCTCTATAGTTTTAACACTTGCGGCGTTTATGCAAAAATGTCGCTAATGCTTTACCTTTTGTGGCGTTTTTCAGTTAGCTCCACTAATGGTATAACATTTGCGGCGTTTTTGATCCAAATGCCACTAAAAGCTTAAATTGCTATAGTGGTTACAAGAGGCTTTTTATTTTTATTTTGAAAAGTAACCCCCAGGGTTAAAGGGAGAAGCCAGTCGATTTTTTAATTTCAAAGAAAAGACTGTAGAAGAAAAGACACAAAAAAGGAATGCTAGCAATACGAGGAGGAGGAACACGAAAGGGTATGAAAGAAGACCAAGTGGAGTAGAAACGGAGAAAGCTGACGTGAAAATCCAAAGAAAAGGAGACTCTTCATATTTTAACCAGTATTTTTTGTATCCAAATCTCTCACTTCTTAATTTGTTCTCTCTTTGTATGTAGGTTGAATCTTTGGTGAGAAATATGTATGACTTGTTCCTCCCATTAAAGCAATGACAGTTTATAGAACCTAAGGTATCGAAGGGCAGTCCCTGTACGCGTACATATACATGAATATACGTGATTGTGTTGATGATATTGCCTTTAAAATTCACATGATGATATAATATGCATATGGAATAGAAGAGGATACGATGCAAGGTAAAAGCACATTATGCTAAGTTCCTGTTTTGCATGTAGCTTTAAAAACAAATAATATATGCTTTTAAAATTTTATTGGCTTTCATTTTTGATAATTGCTTGTATATGTCCGTCAAGGTTTGTTAAAATCATAGATAATATGCATGAAAATTGAAGTAGGATTTTCGGCTTTCATTCATCTCTTAAAATAATATGCACATATTAGGCCTTCGGTCATGTTTTAGATTATAAGTGTACGTATGTTGTTTAGACTATATCCCAAACATATGCACAAGTATATTTATTGAGTATGTATGTTAAATGATGTTGTGTGATTGAGCATAATATGTTATATTTGGCCTTGTATTAATAAAGGTTTGTGCTTATTTGTGTATGCATTCTTAGTTTATTTATCTGCTATTTATTAGATTCATGCATGATCATAAAAGTATCATTTTTTTCTTAAACACATGAAAGTCAATTTAAAAAAATTTTAAAATATTAACAAAATCGACCGGATCATTGTCAAAGTTATTGAATATGATCACATAATTAATAAAGAACTGATTTCTGAACATTATAAGGGTGCGATAACTTTCCTCAAACATAATTGACTTCTGAATCTAAGTTTTCTATTGACTTCAATGTAGACAAAATTTTTTCTTTTAAAAAACAATTTTTTAAAGGGTGACTTATAGGTGACTAATCACACTTAGCCAAAAAAAGATCAGTGGTGACTCATATTTTCTTAATAAAAACCTTGTGTTCTAAAAATTAATATTTGGATTTCTCAAATGTCGTTAAGTTAATTTTATACAAAAATGATTTCAATAGCTAATTAGTCATATAAGCTAGTGGAGTTATCAAGTTGTCGAAACAATTTTTTTAAAATAAAAATTAGCTAGCTTGGCTTGATTTCAGATAAACAAGAAAAAAAATTAATTTTTAAAAAATAAGGTTTATTTAAGAACACATAAGTCGCCACTAATCTTTTGATAAGGTGTGATCGACCACCTAATAAATTACCTTTAGTAAAAAGAAACTTCAAAATCTTTAAATAGATATATATTTTGTAAGATATGCGTCAAAAAACTGGAGTAGATTTAGGAGTCAATTACGTACGAGAAAAATTATAGTACCCTAGTAATGCTTAGAAATCGAGTTTTAGAAATGTGAGTTAAGCTTTCAGTATTTAATATTGGTTTATTAAAATTAAAATGAACACAAATTTATTTAATTGAGTGAATTAGATTTTCAAACTTGAAAGCTTGACAAATGTATATTGTTGAAACCATTTTTTGGAAAAACGGAGGTCGACTTGGATTTTAAAACTGAAAACGAAGAAACGGGAGTCGCCACCCATCCTTTTTGCTGAGGTGTGATCGGGTAACCTTGAAAAGAAGTTGTTTAATAAACAGATTGATTTATCAAAACAACGGTTTTTTTATCTACAAAAACCAAAAAAATAGGGTTCGGGAGTCGGCTACGCATGAGGAAGGATTAGCACCCTCGATGCGCCCAAAATTGGTACCTAGTTGATTAATTTGTGTCTTAGTGTCTAAATTTTGAAAACTTGAAAGAATTCAAAATACGATCCCTCATTGTATTAATGTTAATTTCAAAATGCTTGGATGAATCGAAAAGAATGTTAAAGACCCTCTTGTCTCGAAGTAATAAAATGTCACATCCAGTAAGTTAGGACACGACATCTCGAACCTTTAAGAACGAGCTTGTCTTTTATTTGAAATTCATGTATTTTAATTTTAAAAAGATATTCGGTTATTTAGGTTAAACGAGAAAAATCGAAACCCAGTAAGTTAGGGCACGATTTCTCGAATTTCCAAATACAGAATATTGCCTTTATTTTTAGAAATCTTTTCCCGAGGTAACAAAATGTCACATCCAATACGTTAGGACACAACATCTCGAATTCTCGAGAAATAGCTTTTTTTATTTAAAACTTATTTATTTTAAAAGGATATTCCGCTATTTAAGTTAAACGAGAAAAATAGAAACCCAGTAAGTTAGGGCACGATTTCTCGAATTTCTAAATACGAAATATTGCCTTTATAAAAGAATCATTTTTGTACTGGGTAAAGGTTAATATAACATAAATTTGTAATACGATATTAACAAGCATAGCGAAATAATGATAAATGTGTAATGTAAATGACAATAATAAGAACAGAAATAAAGAAGCAAAACCAAGCAGGCTATGTAGAAAAAGATGGGTAAAAATTAAATAATAAATAGATAAAAAAATAATATATACATGAAATAGTTGAAAATAATAATAATAATACTTATAATAATAACGTTAAAAATATTAATATTAACAATACTAATAAATACAATAGTAAAAGAGGATAATAGTAAATATAATAAGGATAATAATAATAATAATAATAATAATAATAATAAAGTAGAAAATAATAATAATAATAATACATTAATAAGAAAAATAATAATCTAATAATAATGATAGAAAATATAATCAATAATAATAGAAAAGGAATAAAACATAAAAAATATAATGATAGTAGTGATAGTAATAAAAGTAATAATATTAATAATAGCAGCAAATATAATAGTAATAATAATAATAATGATGATGATGATGATGATGATGATAATAATACTAATTTTGATAATAAAATAGCAAAAATGACTAAAAGGGATTAAATTGAACTTGAACAGAAGTTTTGGGGCAAATCTGAAGTAAATAAGAGAGAAAAGGACTAAACTGCATTCAAAAATAACCAGGAGGGACTAAAATGGGCAATAACCCCTCCCTGCAAAACGCGCAGCATCAGAGAGGGCCCAATTGAAATCAAAACAAAATTTTGGAGCAAAATTAAAAAGAATGAAAACCTGGTTGCAAAACCAAAAAAGGCAGAAGGGCTAAATGCATAAATATCCCATTTGTGAAAAACACGCGGATCCTAGGAGCGGGTCGGGTCAGTGCACGGGTCATAGGGGCAAAACGACGACGTTTTGGGGCTTAAGGACACCGACCAAAATGGCATCGTTTTATCAAGCTATACAAGCTACTTTCTTTTGGAAAAAAAATTCATTTTCAGCATTTGAAAGAAAAAAAAAAGGAAGGGGGAAGCTTCTCTCTATGGACGAGGTCCAGACTCTAGCTTTAAGGCTCGGCCGCGAGCTCCATCGTCAGCAAAGCCGTACACGGCGACCGACGCCCTCGAAAGGTAAAATTTTTAATTTTTTTGTTTTTTCTATTTTTTTAATAATAATATATGTATATATATATGCTGAAAAGAAACAAAGAAGAAAAAAGAAAGCTTTGAAAATAATAAAAGGAAAAAAGATCACCTCTCTTGTCTTCGGTTTTGATTTTTAGTAGTTTTTTAGTGTTTAATCTCTGCTCTTTTGTGTTTAATCTATGCTTGCAAGTGTTTGTATCTGAAATCTCTATTTTTGTATTGATGTTCAAAAGTCCTTACAAATATATTTAGATTGGCTTTTTATAGCCATTTTTACAACTTGTTTGATAACATATCTTTTCCATTTATTTTTGCAGGTGCAAGTGGCAATGATGAAATGATGGTGGCGGTGGAGAGACGGTGCTGCAATGGTCAGAGGGCAGAAGCAGCAGCAGCTAGGTTTAGGGGAAATTTAGGGTTTTCTAATTTTGATTTTGGGCTAGGGTCTGCTGGGCTTGGTATTGGGTTGATTTTAATTTGGTTAGGTTTAGGCTTTAATGGGCCAGGTTAATTTTGGGTTGATTTGGGTTTAAATTGGGTCTTTAATGTTTTGGGTCTAGTGTATGATGTTGGGCTAGTTTTAGGTGTAATGGGCCCCAGGCAAATTGGGCCTTTTACAGCTGCCCCTCTTTGCTCATTGTCGTGCAACGGGAATAGAGCAAAGACATAAAGAAGGGCTAATTTCACCCAGTCTTGCTAAATCCTGATTTCCTTTGGTGCTCCTCTTCTTCAAGTAGCCTCATTTCAGTCGACTGCATCTTGTTGCTTCGATCCACTCGAATGTAATTTTAGGGAGAAGAGATTTGTAGCTTCGATCTACTCCACTGGAACTTTAAGTAGATAAGATTAGTAACTTCAACCTGCTCCACTACATCTTCAGGGAGATAAGGTTTGTGTTTTCTTGCTCCACTGCGATTTTAAGGAGAAGGGATTTGTAGTCTCGACCTTCTCCGCTGGAACTTCAAAGGGGTGAGAATTGGTAATTTCAACCTGCTCCACTGTATCTTCAGGGAGACAAGATTTGCAATCTTCAGCCTATTCCACTGCTGGTTAGGGAGATAGGACGATGGCTTAAATCTTGTTCCACTACTGTTTAGGGAGACAAGATTTGCCTTCGATCTTATCCCACTACTGTTTAGAGCGACAAGATCTACAACTTTCAACCTATTCCATTGCTGGTCAGGGAGATAGGATGGTGGCTTAAATCATGTTCCACAATGTTTAGAGAGACAAGATTTGCCTTCGATCTTGTCCCACTACTGTTTAGGGCGACAAGATCTATAATCTTCAACCTATTCCACTGTTGGTCAGGGAGATAGGATGGTGACTTAAATCATGTTCCACTACTATTTAGAGAGACAAGATTTGCCTTCGATCTTGTCCCACTACAGCTTAGGGTGACAAGATCTACAATCTTCAACCTATTCCACTGCTGGTCAGGGAGATAGGATGGTGGCTTAAATCTTGTTCCACTACTGTTTAGGGAGACAAGATTTGCCTTCGATCTTGTCCCACTACTGTTTAGGGCGACAAGATCTACAATCTTCAACCTATTCCACTGCTGGTCAGGGAGATAGGATGGTGAATTCACCGATGTTACTACATTGTCCTCTAGGGAACTTGTCTTGTAGAATCGGTTTTATGGTCTATGTTTATGTTAAATAATTAGGATGCCATGATCAGAATGAGTCAGATGCTCTAAACTAGATGATATATGCATGCAGAATGTTATGAGAATGATCCTTTTTTATGCCTAGGATTGTTATTGTTCGTCTATTTGTCAAGGTCACGTCACAAACTCAATATCTCATTTTCTCATGCAACTGATATCTTTGACAGAGAATTTAGAGAAATAGTCATGATTTTAGACTCCTCTTTCTTGAATGTTTCCAACACTTAGGCGTGGTGGTTTTAGACAACAGTCCTGTTTCAGGTTCCTGCGTTGTTTAGAGACTTCCAGAGCAATTGGCAGAACTCCTTTTATGGAAGCATTATGGGTCCATTAATCGTTATTTCAATTGTAAACTGCTTAAAAGATTTAAATGATGGACAACACTGGAATTTATGAAGAATTGAATTGAATTAATCAACGAAAGCGAACATTATTGAAATACTAAATGGGAAAAAGGAAAAAGTAGGTGCCCCAGATATTGCAGTCTGAGCTTCACTATCCAATCTTTTTGAAGATCATTTTGAGCTGAATAGGTGTTGGGAAATCTGCAGTGCTTTGTAGATGTCCTGAGGTGTAACATTCCTCCTTTTTGCTAATTCTGAGGGGACAAAATCATCACAATCCCTTCTTTTGTCAAAATTTGAGCCGCCTTTTTTCAGGTTTTCTACTCAAAACTCCTTTGGTCTCAAAGCGTCCTTTACGGGTTTTTGCCTTGGCCTCTCCCTTTTTTTTTCTTTTTTTTTTTCAGCACCCCCTTGCAGGTTTTTGCCTTAGCTTTCCCCTCTTTTAGGTAAAGTATTTCTTGACTGAGTCTGAATTGATGGGATTAGGCAAGCTTTTACCATCCATCTTGGCCAAAATCAATGCTACTCTAGAGAACGCTTTCTTTACCACATAAGGTCCTTCCCAGTTCGACATCCATTTTCCTCTGAAATCTTTTTGTATGAGAAGGATTTTCTTCAACACCAGGTCTCCCTCTCGAAATTCTCTTGGGCGAACCTTTTTGTTGTACGCTTGCGTCATTCGTTTTTGGTATATTTGACCATGACGGATGGCTTTCAGCCTCTTCTCTTCAATCAAATTTAACTGATCATATCGAGACTGGATCCATTCTGCTTCGTCTAACTTCAGTTTGGACAAGACTCGAAGGGACAAAATTTCAACTTCAATGGGTAAAATTGCCTCCATTCCATAGACCAATGAGAAATGAGTTGCCCCGGTGGAGATTTTGACCGACGTTCAATAGGCAAAAAGGGCAAATGGTAACTTCTCGTGCCAATCCTTGTAAGTCTCAGTCATTTTTCCCACTATCCTCTTGATGTTCTTATTAGCTGCTTCAACTGCACAATTCATTTTTGGGCGATATGGTGACGAGTTGTGGTGTTTAATTTTGAACTGGTTGCAGACTTCTGCTATCATGCTATTGTTCAAATTCAATGCGTTGTCAGATATGATCTTTTCTGGCATTCCATACCGACATATGATTTCTTTTTTTAAGAACTTGCTGACTGCTGATTTTGTCACATTGGCATATGAAGCGGCCTCTACCTACTTAGTGAAGTAATCGATTACCACAAAGATGAACCGATGCCCATTGGAAGCTTTTGGCGAGATTGGTCCAATGACGTCCATGCCCAACATAGAGAAAGGTAATGGGGAGGTCATAACATGTAGAGGAGAGGGTGGTACATGAATCTTGTCCCCATAAATTTGGCACTTATGACATTTCTTGGTATAATCGATGCAATCTCTTTCCATGGTAAACCAATAATACCCGAATCTCATGATTTGCCTAGCCATTGTGAAACCATTGGCATGTGTTCCACAGACACCCTCATGGATATCTTCTAGGATTTTCTTAGCCTCGGCGGCGTCCACACACCTCTGTAGTACTTGATCCTTTCTTCTTCTGTATAGGATCTCTTCATCTAAGACATAGTCACAGGCTAGTCTTCTCAATGTCCTTTTGTCATTCTCAGTTGCTTGATCAGGGTATTCATGATTTTTCACGTATTGCAGTATATCGTGGTACCACGAGTGATCATTTTTCTCTTCTTCTTTGACATTGTAGCAATGAGCCGGGGCCTCATAAATACTCATTTGGATAGGTTTCATATCCTCATTTTTGTTTATTCTGACCATGGAAGCCAAGGTGGCCAGAGCATCAGTTATCTAATTTTCGTCTCTTGGCAGATAACTGAAAGTGATATCATCGAACTCCTTAATCAATCCTTGGACCAATCTTTTATAGTCAACTAGCTTGGGATCTCTTGTCTCCCATTCCCCTTTGAGTTGATAAATTACCAGTGCAGAATCTCCATATACCTCTAGTACCCTAATTTTACGTTCCACAGCGGCACAGATACCCATGATACAAGCTTCGTATTCTTTCATATTATTTGTGCAATCAAAATACAATTTACAAGTAAGTGGATAATGATCTTCGTTTGGGGATACCAAGACTGCCCCAATTCTATTACCAAAAGCATTTGATACCCCTTCGAAGTTCAGTTTCCAAGGATGATCTTCTGGGTACCTTCTTCGGTGGTTGCCACATATATTAGGTCTTCATTAGGGAAATCGAAGTTCAAAGGCTCGTAATCTTCCAGAGCTCTACTGGCTAGAAAATTTGTCATTGCACTTCCTTTCATCGCTTTTTGGTTCACATAAACTATGCAAATTCAGAAAGCAAAATTTGCCATCTGGCCGTCCTTCCATTCAAAGCAATCGACTCTTTCATATATTTTAGAGGGTCTAACTTAGTGATGAGCCAAGTCGTATGATACAACATATATAGCTTCAATCTCCGAGTTGTCTAGACCAAGGCACAACACATTTTCTCAATTGGTGAGTATCTTGTTTCACATTCAGTAAACTTTTTACTAAGGTAGTATATTGCCTTTTCTTTCTTTCCTGACTCATCGTGTTGGCCAAGCACACATCCTATTGAATTATCAAGTACTGTCAAATATAGGATTAATAGCTTATCTGGACTAGGCGGCATCAGCACTGGGGCATTGGACAGGTATTACTTCACTTTGTCAAAGGTTTTCTAGCATTCATCATCCCATACACTTGGAATGTGTTTCTTAAGAAAACAGAATATGGGTCACATTTCTCAGTTAGTTGTGAAATAAATCGGGCAATGTAATTTATTCTTCCTAGGAAATCTTGAACTTCTTTTTGAGTGCGCGGTGGAGGCAATTCTTGTATAGATTTGACTTTGTCTGGGTCAATCTCAATCCCTTTTTCACTGACTATGAATCCTAGCAGTTTCCCTGACCTGGCCCCGAAGGTACATTTTGCTGGATTAAGCTTTAGCTGGAATTTTCTCAACCTCAACAATAATTTTTTCAAGACTTGCACATGCTCCTTTTCAGTTTGGTATTTGGCGATCATATCGTTGACATAAACTTCAATTTCTTTGTGCATCATATCATGGAATAGGGTTACCATGGCTCTCTGATATGTCACTCCCGTATTTTTTAGTCCAAATGGCATCACCTTGTAGCAAAAAATTCCCCACATGGTTACAAATGTGGTATTATCCATGTCTTCAAGATGCATTTTTATCTGGTTGTATCCTAAAAAGCCATTCATGAAGGAGAACAGCGAATAACCCACCATATTGTCCACTAAGGTGTCAATGTGAGGCAACGAGAAATTGTCTTTCAGGCTAGCCTTGTTCAGATCCCTATAGTCTACACACATTCCCATCTTTCTTAGAGACGAGGACGATATTGGCTACCCATTCTGAGTATTTAACCACTTGTAAGAAACCCGCGTCAAATTGCTTCTTGACCTCTTCTTTTATTTTCAGCAGAACATCTGGCCTCTTCCTTCGAAGTTTTTATTGGACTAGCATGTATTCCTCTTTTATGGGTAGCCGTTGTACCACGATATCAGTACTTAGCTCGGGCATATCTTGATACGACCATGCGAAGACATCTTTGAATTCTTGGAGTAACTCAATGAGGTCTCGCTTTGTCTCTGCGGTAATACAAGCTCCGATCTTCACTCCTTTCTTTTCTTATCCGTCTCCCAGGTTCACTATTTCTACTGACTCTTTGTGAGTTAGGATCTATTTCTCTTCTTGTTCTACCATCCTTAACAGTTCAGGAGACAGGTTACAACCTTGGTCATCTTCCAAATCCTGAAAATCGTCCATACCTATATCTTGCTTGAAAGGACATTTTGAGTCATTGGTAGTGTTACTCAAATCATTGATATTTGGGGACCTGTTATGGAGATGAATAAAGGTCCATAGAACAAAATAATCTAAGCATATTTATTGGCATGGTATGATTATGAATGAAGAGTGGAAATATTTAAAAGAATATCTAAAGAATAAAATAATAAATAAAGTGGAAAGAATAAAAGAAGATTTACTCAAAAGGTAGCGGAGATGCATTTCATTTAAAATAACGATATTTTAGACATAAGCCATGCTTCACAAAAGGGAATCTTATTGCTTCTAGACTTAAAGCAACAAGTGTGTTCCGAATATTACTCTGAATAAGTTCTAAAAGCTACAGAAATTTCCTCCGCAGTCCAGTTGTTTAGAACACTGCCAAGCTCATAGGGGCATATGCCATTCCAGTTTTCCTCTTCAGTTTTTCCTTCGGATATAGCATTGACGTGCATGCTTCCCCATGTTTCCTCCATGGTTTCTTCATTTTGCGTTCCTCGTTCTGGATGAATAATCCCTCTTAATACAAAAGTCTTGGATATGTGGGGAATTATCATTGGTTCCTACTTAATCTCTTCCCCACTCAACTGTGCTTTCCTTCTTTCTTGTTTCTTCTCTAACTCTTTCTTCCTTTACCTTGCGTTCGGCCTGAATCCTAAGCCGAAAATGTCTCATTTTTCATTCAACCTTCGGGCCTGGATCTTTCCTTGGAGATACCTTCCAAGTCCTTTCCCAAGTAAAGCTCCTTTCTCGACCATCAGTTGTAAACCCATTTCCATAGTTTTGGATATTTGAGGCACTGGGATCTTGTTCCTCTCGATGATGAATGTTGCGTTGACAAATTCTAAGGAGCGAAAGGAACACTCAGTCGCTTCGTCGCTTGCCTCTAAATATGGCGCACTGTTAGTTACAGTCGCGATGATATCTTCTTCAGCATTTATCATCACCAGACGACCCTCTATAACTAATTTCAACTTTTGATGCAGCAACTAGGGCACTGCTCCCGCTGGGTGTATCCAAGGTCTCCCTAGTAAGCAATTATAGGAAGGCCTGATATCCATTACTATGAAGTCCACTTCATACGTACTTAGGCCAATTAACAAAGGTACTTCGATCCTTCCCATTACTTTCCTTTCTGTTCCATCGAACGCCCTCACTATATTGTAGTTGGCCTTCATGTGAGAGCTATTTATGGGTAATCGATTCAGCGTCGATAGTGGCAAGACATTGAGTGCCGATCTATTGTCGACCAGTACCCCTGGTAATGTGTACTATTTGCAACGGGTGGTGATGTGAAGAGCTTTAGTGGACCCCATACCCCCGGCGGGATTTCTTCATCATTAAAGAAAATGAAGTTATCGGTACTTATATTGCTAATCAGGCGATCCAGCTTGTTAACAAATATATCGTTAGCAACATAAGTTTCATTCAGTACTTTCATTAGTGCGCTACGATGCGCCTCCGAGCTTAAAAGTAAGTCTAGCACAGATATGCGAGCCAGTTGTTTATGCAGCTGTTCCACAATACTGTACTCACTATGCTTTAAGAATTCCTTAGCCTCTTCTTTCTTTACTTGCTCATTTATAGGCGATTCCTATTTGGGCACCTTTTCCCTCTTTGTTTCACCCGTCAAGGCTTTCTCTTTTATGGGTTCTATTCGTGCATTTGCTGCGTCGTAGCGCTTTCCACTGCACATATAGGAACCCACCTCTTGATCTCCTATTGAAGTGCTGGACGAGTTCCCCTCCCCAGGAATCGTCACATTGCAGTCATAGTTCCAGGGAACCTTTTTGTTATCTTTATAAGAAAAAATCGCAGGTTTCTGAATCACAACCTTTGGTGTTATCTTTACTCCGACTTCATTATTCTTTGGTTGCGAGATGATGACCAATGGTTAGCTAATTTTTGAGACCTTTGCTGATAATTCATCTTCCAACGCGCAGATGTTTTCTTCTTCTTTGCTTTTATCATCTTCACAAAATTCCACTTCTTTATCGTTCATCAGACCTTGCACTAGAATTCTGAACTCAATACAGTTTTGGATCTCGTGCCCCTCTATGTTGTGGAACTCGCAGCCATTTCTCATTTCTTCGTATTCTCCCTCCAGATCTGATACAGCTAATCCCTTCTTTATCATTTCCTTCCAGACCCATCTCATCAGGGTTTTCACCTTCGCAATATCTATTTTAACTCTTTTCCCCACATTCTCGCCTATCATATTTACCCCATTGTTAGCATGGTTAGGTAGCGGGTGTTCTGCGCTAGGGACATCGTCAAATTTCACAATACCCATTTGGATGAATTTTTCTACTAATTTCTTGAAAGCGAGGCAATGCTCTATTGAATGCCCCACAATCCTCGGATGGTACTCGCATTGTGCATTTAGGGTATGGGGGCTATAGGGGCTTTAAGTAATGGGGGGAAACATAATGTGCATCGAACAAGTTCTGGTACAATTCCCTGTATGTCATTGGGATTGGCGTAAATTAGAGTTTCTCCGTATTCTACTTTGTATTGGATTCTTGTCTAGATAGGCTTTCATGATGGGTAATTACTGTTCTGGGCTGGCTTACAGCGATTGGCTTCGAATAACTTTTGTTACGGTTACTTATGTTATTTACCTCATTCTCTCTTTTCTTTGGGATCGTCTTTCTAGCACCTTCCCCCCTCTATCTTACCGCATCTGATTGCATTTTCTATTATCTCTCCAGACATTACGATATCTGAAAAACTTTTAGTAGCGTTTCCCAATATGTAATTAATGAATGGAGCCTTCAAAGTATTGATGAAGAGCATGGTTGTTTCCTTCTCTAGGAGGGGTGGCTGAACTTGTGTTGCTACCTCTCTCCATCATTGGGCGTACTATTTGAAGCACTCACTTGGGTTTTTCTCCATATTTTGCAGTATGATTCTGTCGGGCGCTATGTCTGCCACGTGGCCATATTGTTTCATAAAGGCCTGTGCTAGGTCTTTCCATGTCTTAATCTGGGCACAACTTAGCTGATTATACCATTTGGCCGCAAATCTGACCAGACTGTCTTGAAAATAGTGAATCAACAACTGGCCATTATTAAGGTGTCCCGCTATTTTTCGATAGAACATCGTGATGTGTCCTTCGGGGCAGCTAGTCCCGTTGTAATTTTCAAACTTTGGACTTTTAAACTTTGGCGGAAGTACGAAATCCGGGACCAAGCTTAAGTCCTTAGCGTCAACCCCGTAACGGTAGTCAGCAGTCTCCATTACTTTGAACTTCTCTTCTAGCCATTTGCAACTGTCCTCGAGTTGTCTTGGCAGGTCCACTCTTGCCTTGTCCATTTCTGCCACTTAATCAAGATCGGGGACCACAGGATTAGCTGGACTATCTCCTGGGTTAGAACCCGAGCCTGTCGAAAAGTTCGCAGGTACCGCGGTACCGGCCTGATCCTGAGGTCTGATGGTGACGGGTGTCCTTTGGGGGTACATATCTGGTTGTGCTTGGGTGTTTGTTGGGGTAAAACCTGGAAGATAAGTAGGGTCCTCGTTATCATCTCTGGTGTTGACCATAGGGCTTTTCCCTTTATCCAATCCTCCAGTTAGCAATTGGGTTAGTTGGCTCATCATATTCCTTTGGGATTCTAGCATCTGATCCCTCATATCTTGTTGAATTTCGGCCAGTTGTTCCTGCATTTGTATTTGCAGCTGATCTTGCATCTCTTTTTGCATTTGCTCTAATCTTTCCAACCTTTGGTCCATGGCTTTAGTTTTTCCTTGTGTACTGTAACGATGTTCCAGGGTAATTGCCATAATTTTAGTGTCCCATTGTGAGATTTAATGCACATGATGCAATGTAATGATGATGCATGAAATATATGCAACAAAAAGACATTGATTCTGATTCAATTTCATTAGAATAACTTTTCTAGAAAACAAATTTATTTACATAAAATGGATTACATATAAGGCCTCTCTCTAATACTTAAGGCCTTGACTTTATTAAGAAGCCAAGCTAACTCTCGGCCTCGATCTGACTCTGACTCGTACTTTAAACTTAGTACATCAGCCTGGACTGCTAAGGTTTGTAAGTGATTCGCCACCTCTCGCACTTGAGCCAGGGCTGCACTCATTACGTAATCCCTATCTCTGACCTGATCTTGTGATTGATGAAGCTGCTCCTTCCATCGCTCATTATCTGCCTCAATGAGCTCAACTTGAAACTCACAGTTTTGCAGCATGGTTTCAAGCTCTTCTATCTTTCCTTTTAATTCTTCAATTTTGCTTAGACTAGCCTTCAACTCAATTATAGGATTACGACTACGATATTGATACAATGATCTTTCTAACTCTGACACCCGAGTCTTTAATCCCTCTTTCTTGTTTTGACGTTTTACCAAACTTCTTTTGAGAGTATCTTCTTGAGCTTGAGCATCCCGGAATTTCTTTTCCCATTGGCTGGTTCTATTTTTTTCCTCTTTAATTTCTTATTGTCATTGTTCTGACGTTTTTACCAAACCGACAGTTCTCATTGACCTTCGCAGCTTCTTGTAGTCTGTTTTCAAACTGTCCAAATCCTCTTCAGCCTTATTCTTCCATTTTCCTCAACTTTTCGGCTTCTAGTTTCTGGACATTGACATCCAGTCCCAGCTACATTTTCTCTTCTTCTAATTGCTCTATCCTTTTTCCTAATTCCAAATTCTTTTTTCTCAAAGTCCTGTTTGATGATTTCTAGCTCAGATGGGATCACCTGCAAGTGTTCTTCCAGTGATCGGGTGTTTTCTTCATCTGACATAGGGATGTTGTCGTTGATTCTCTGACTCCACCACCGGTCGTACTCAGGGGTTGTCATTGGGTTAGCAGCAAACCTTTTCATTTTATGAGTTTGGTTCCAGGTGTTCGATATTTCACGAACTTTCTTTTTGTAATTATCTCCTTTATAGTCAAACTCGTAATGAGTTAAACCTTGTGTTGCTGGTGTAAACTGTCTCGATCTGTACTGTCTTAATACGAGAAGAGGAGCGTACCCGACAGCTCCCCATATTCCAAGCAGGGAAACCAAATCAAAATCCCCACACCGATATAAGATCTCGTCAGGAACCATCCAAAGGGCTCTCCATTCTACATGCTCCTCTTGCAGATTTTGCAAAATCATCATCCAGTGTTCTTCCGTAATATCGTCCCGTCTTGGCATGGCTACTAACTCTTTCAGCGGAGAATAGTTTTCGGAGAAGATTAGATACGATACTTTTTCCACTTTCCAGAAATGGCTATGGAACCATGCTAGTAAGAGTTGTCCACACCCGATGAATCTTCCTTCGCTCGCTCTTCGGTATGTGCTCAGGGACCTAAAAGTTTCTGCTCGAATTGCAGGAACGGGTGTGCTCCTTCTATTTAGTCTGTCAAATAAATCAAAGACTGCCTCATCTATATGCCCTAAGGCTTTGGGGAAGATAACCAGTCCATAAATGCTCAAAGCGAAAACATCGACTCTTTTCTTCACATCAGGATGTGCTATGATTAAATCCCTCAAATTTCTCCAAGGGATGCACTTACAATCTCCTTTTTGTTTTATCTGGTCTGTAATCCACTCCTCGCTCATCCCTGTAATATTCATCAGCTTTTTTAAGAATGTCAGGACATTAACAACTCTCGAATAAACCTTGTCAGTTTGAATCTTCGGGCAACAGAGCAAAGCTGTGTACTCTTCTATGGTAGGTACCAAATCCACTTTCCCGAAAGTAAAGCAACTATAAGCCGGGTTCCAAAACTGGGCGATAGCTCGGAATAGGTGCCGGTCCACCTTGATATCAAGCAGATAGGGCAAATCACCGTAATGACAGTAGAATAGTTGCTTGATCCCCTCATCCCACTGACCCTATATTTTTTTCATCTCCTGAAGATTATTTTGGGTTATGCTGATTCGTGTGAAATCCCACAACTCTGACATGTACCCTTCTGTAAGACTATCACCTTTCTCTTGTTGCATTGACTCAGCCCATATCCGGACGGCCGCATTATCCTCCACTTTATCAAGAAATCCCTTTTCCATGACAAGTTATCTATTTAGCAATTGAATGTGAATCAATACCTTTTTTGTGATCAATACGTCATACAATCAAAATAAAAGCAAGTCAGTATTTCATACACAGTAAGCAAGGAATAAAATACCTAGTCAGGTAACCACTAGGGTTTGGCGCGGCTCTACCTAGGATAGCTCTTAAGGCTGACTATATGGGGTTCGGTTCTAAAGTTAAGGTACCTGAACCAGCAAATTCCTCGATCCTCACCCATTATAGACTCATACAGACCGAGTTCAGTTCAAGGGAATACATTTCCCTATGGCTGCACGGAGATGAAAATCTCACGAAGACATAGGTACAGATGTATCTCGAAAGCGATCAACTATCCTGCACGAAGGCGAAGACCTCACGAAGGAATAGTTTCTCACTCCCACTTAAAAGGATATAATCGAGCGGTCATGTAATGCAATGTGCAGAAACATATCAAAAAATTAAACCAGAAAAGTGAACCAAAGTGATAAATTAGTAACAAAGATGAATGACATGTAACGAAAGGATCGTATATTTAAAACAAGTTTTCAATTTTCGACAAAAAGTAATCAACTCGTGGCTTGAATCTCTTATTTGAAGTCCCCAGTGGAGTCGCCAAGCTGTCGAAACCATTTTTTTGGAAAAACGGAGGTAGACTTGGATTTTAAAACTGAAAACGAAGAAACGGGAGTATCCACCCATCCTTTTTGCTGAGGTGTGATCGGGTAACCTTGAAAAGTAGTTGTTTAATAAATAGATTGATTTATCAAAATAATGTTTTTTTATCTACGAAAACAAAAAAAAAGGGGTTCGGGAGTCGGTTACGCACGAGGAAGGATTAGCACCCTTGATGCGCCCAAAATTGGTACCTAGTTGATTAATTTGTGTCTTAGTGTCGAAATTTTGAAAACTTGAAAGAATTCAAAATACGATCCCTCATTGTATTAATGTTAATTTCAAAATTCTTGGATGAATCGAAAAGAATGTTAAAGACCCTATCGTCTCGAAGTAATAAAATGTCACATCCAGTAAGTTAGGACACGACATCTCGAACCTTTAAGAACGAGCTTTCCTTTTATTTGAAATTCATGTATTTTAATTTTAAAAAGATATTTGGTTATTTAGGTTAAACGAGAAAAATCGAAACCCAGTAAGTTAGGGTACGATTTCTCGAATTTCTAAATACAGAATATTGCCTTTATTTTTAGAAATATTTTCCTGAGGTAACAAAATGTAACATCCAATACGTTAGGACACAACATCTCGAATTCTCGAGAAATAGCTTTTTTTATTTAAAACTTATTTATTTTAAAAGGATATTCTGCTATTTAGGTTAAACGAGAAAAATAGAAACCCAATAAGTTAGGGCACGATTTCTCAAATTTCTAAATACGAAATATTGCCTTTATAAAAGAATCATTTTTGTACTGGGTAAAGGTTAATATAACATAAATTTGTAATAAAATGAAAAGTAAATTACGGTATTAACAAGCATAGCGGAATAATGATAAATGTGTAATGTAAATGACAATAATAAAAATAGAAATAAAGAAGTAAAACCAAGCAGGCTATGCAGAAAAAGATGGGTAAAAATTAAATAATAAATAGATAAAAAAATAGTATATACATGAAATAGTTGAAAATAATAATACTTATAATAATAATAATAACGTTAAAAATATTAATATTAACAATACTAATAAATACAATAGTAAAAGAGGATAATAGTAAATATAATAATAATAATAATAATGATGATGATAATAATACTAATTTTGATAATAAAATAGCAAAAGTGACTAAAAGGGATTAAATCGAACTTGAAACAGAAGTTTTGGGGCAAATCCAAAGTAAATAAGAGAGAAAAGGACTAAATTGCATTCAAAAATAACCAAGAGGGACTAAAATGGGCAATAACCCCTCGCTGCAAAACGCGCAGCATCAGGGAGGGCCCAATTGAACTCAAAACAAAATTTCGGAGCAAAATTAAAAAGAATGAAAACCTAATTGCAAAACAATAAAAGGCGGAAGGGCTAAATGCATAAATATCCCCTTTGTGAAAAACGCGCAGATCCTAGGAGCGGTTGGGTTAGTGCGCGGTCATAGGGGCAAAACGACGTCGTTTTGGGGCTTAAGGACACCGACCAAAACGGCATCGTTTTATCAAACTATAAAAGCTACTTCCCTTTGAAAAAAATAATTCATTTTCAGCATTTGAAAGAAAAAAAAAAGGGAAGGGGGAAGCTTCTCTCTGGGGCGAGGTCCGGACTCGAAATATGGGGCTCGTAGTGGGCTCGTCGTCGTCGATGTCGATATCATACACAATGCAAGCACACCCCAAAGGTAAAATTTTTAATTTTTGTTGTTTTTTTCTATTGCTTTAATAATAATATATGTATATATATATGCCGAAAAGAAAAAAAGAAGGAAAAAGAAAGCTTTGAAAATAATAAAAGGAAAAAAGATCACCTCTCTTAGCTTCGGTTTTGATTTTTAGTAGTTTTTTAGTGTTTAATCTCTTCTCTTTTGTGTTTAATCTATGCTTGCAAGTGTTTGTATCTGAAATCTCTATTTTTGTATTGATGTTCAAAAGTCCTTACAAATAGATTTAAATTAGCTTTTTATAGCCATTTTTTACAACTTTTTTGATAACCTGTCTTTTCCATTTATTTTTGCAGGTGCAAGTGGCAATGATGTAATGATGGTGGCGGTGGAGAGGCGGTGCTGCAATGGTTAGAGGGCAGAAGCAGCAGCAGCTTGGTTTAGGGGAAAATTAGGATTTTCTAATTTTGATTTTGGACTAGGGTCTGCTGGGCTTGATATTGGGTTGATTTTAATTTGGTTAGGTTTAGGCTTTAATGGGCCAAGTTAATTTTGGGTTGATTTGGGTTTAAATTGAGTATTTAATGTTTTGGGTCTGGTGTATGATGTTGGGCTGGTTTTAGGTGTAATGGACCCCTGGCAAATTAGGCCTTCTACATACATTTTTATTTTTTATTGTAAAAACAAAATATTTATTCACTCGGATTTGAAAAAGGCATCCTATCATCATATCTAAGTATATTTTCTTTAATGTGGAAATGTTGATTTATTTTAAAACAAAATAATAATAAAAATTAATGAAGATGGCAAAATCATTGAGTAAATGCTTACAAACACGATAACTCCAAATAACTTAGCATGACTACTACATTTCAAAACCTGAATGCACAGAAAATAGATGCATGGAATCATATTACATATTAAGGCATTAAAATGCCAAAAAGCCAAGAGATATGAGAGTAAACAAGTTAAATTTGAGAAGTTGGACTGCTGGACGGATCAAAGTTTCTCTTTACTCCACTTTTGTTAGTATTCACCTCTCTTCTTTCTTTTTTCTTCTTCTCTGGCTTGATACAAAAAGGGTCAAATTGGTGATGGAAGATGGAAGTTCCAGTGAGAGACAATGATCCTCTCCTTTTTTTTGTTTTCTAAACTCCCCCCTCAACTTCCCAATGGAAGTTTACTTTTAATTATAAAACCCTTTTCCCCAATATATACTATATATTAATTTAGCCACGCACACATATCTTTATATTTATATATATTTCTGTACTTTTCTTTTTATTATATTAATACATTATATTAAATAACGACATAATAGTATACTAACAGTAATAAAATTTAAAATCAATTTCTGACTCGGACAAAATACTTTACTGTTTAGATTTAAATTATAAATTGGTACACAAATTATATTTATTTTTTTTAGATAATCATTGTTAAGTGTTTGTTTATATCAAATAATTCCAAATATATAAGGAAAGATTTTATAAAAATTAAAACAATCTTTTTAAATATATATAATTCAAAAAAGATATTTATGAAACTTGTGTTTATAATATATTAATTACATGAAATTTAAAAAAAATTATATCAAAATTTTAAAATATATAAATTCAAAAATATTTAAATATTAAAAACAAAATTTTAAATATTTTATAAAATTTCATTTTTTTTAATGTCTAAAATTTTATTCTTTTATACCATATAAACTAAAAATGGTATATAATTATATAAAAATAAATAATTTAAAAAATATAAATTTTAAAAAATCCAAATTAAAAGTTGACCAAGATTGATCAGTTAATGTCAGTCAATGAGCAATACTTACGTGGCTTGTTATGTCATGTGTTGCTATGTAATTGATTGATTAAAATTTAACTAATGGAGATATCAACTTAAAAAAATAAATTTAAATATCACTTCTAGTGAAAAAAAAATTTATATATAAAATAAGAAAATAGGATAATTTAAATATCATTTTATCAGTTAAGCCTTACCTAATCCGAAATCCTTTATTTATTATTATTATTATTATTATTTTTTTGTAAAACAACCAACTAAGCTAAATAAATACAACCAGAATTTCAACTACTTTATCATTCCAAAATCCCTCCCAAGAGGCGCTCAAAATCTAAATTGCGCAGGCTAGACAGATCCTACATATGCATTGAATTATACTGCTCATAACTTAATCCTTGGAAGACAAAAATGTTTCTATTCTTTTATATACGTCAAGTTAGCAAACTAAAGAGAGTAGATCAAAGAACCAAATTTGTCCCAACCCAACTATGTTTTTTATTTTTGTTTATAACAAAGGTGAAAAGGGGATCACCAGTTTTTCTTAGTGTCCTTTTGGATGCACATTTAAATTTAGTTTGGTGTATTTAGCTCCATTATTAGCTCCCGAAAATTTCTATTGCCATGCAAACTTGTGTTTCGATAACATGAGATCAATGTACTTTGCCAATTGATGTATTGAATTCTCACTAAATATTAATTGGACCCTCTTTTAACAAATATATCATTTTGGGGAAAGATTTGATATGTTGATAGTGAAGTTTTTAGATTTTAATAAAATATTTAAAAAAAGCACATTACAATTTTTTGGGACTGTTTATAGAATAAAAATATATTGTCAATATATCAAATACTCACATTTTATTTATTTCTATTTCGAAAGACTGATATCAATAAACTTATAATTATTCTTATTTGTTTGAAATAATTCTTAATTAAATAAAATTTATTAAAATTTTATCATTTAATACAATAAATAATTTAAAATAATTATTAAATAAATCATTAAAATATTAATATGAATTTTAAAGTTTTATACGTTAAATATTATAAAAATACATATAATCCAATTACCAATACACTTAAATTAATGTAAACATTATTTAAAAAAAAAAAAAGAAGACAAATATTATGATACACATTATTATTTTATTAATAAAACTACAGTGTTAAATATAAAATAATTAATACTTTTTAGTTTATATATACATTATATTTAAAGATCATTTTTCCATTTAAACCCCAACCTCATAATTAGTTTTGAATTCAACCACACATTTTAATATCATAATTACAATATTAAATTTCAATACTACATTAATTAATCTTACCATGCATCATTAATTTCAAAGTTAATCTCAGCGAAAGCGCAATCCATCGTGGGGGTGGATGGCTAATTGTTTTCAAACCAGCATTTTCTTAAGGAAGTGGTCACTTGATCTTCAGCTACGGAGTAGAGACCTTTACTGTCCTGCAAACAAACCAACTGATATCTCTACTCTAATTTGTAATCTTTTTTTTCTTGTCAAAACATCAAAAAGCCCAGGGTTGTTAATCCTTTACTGGGAGCTTATCAGTCAGCTACTACCCTACCTGCTAACACAAGGACAAGAAATCTAAATAGATACAACAAAATAATGGACAGAAATTATGAAATCCCGGGGACAAGGAGGGGAAATTAACAAGAAGACATGAAATGGAAGTCCATAGAAAACAGAGAGGCATCACATCATTTCAAAGTGAAGATTTAACCTGAGTGCTAAGCTTTGCACATTTTCCAACATTTCATCAAATATAGTAGAAGAATATGCATTTTAGGCGCACACAGCGTGGCACCATCACCCCTTTTCTAATGCAAAGTTTTGATGGTTCCACGCAAGCATGCGACCCAAAACCATACTCTTATTTATGTGAGATATATGATCTCCTCGCCACAGCCACACCAATTGCTCTCTCAATTCTCTTGATGGTGGAGGAGGGTACTTGAGACTGCTCTATTTATAACAAATCACATTCACTTAGCTTACAGCCTGAGAAAGAGAGGATATGATAATAGAAGGGAGAGAGAGTAGATGCGTTGTTTCCAACATATTATTGACAAGTGTCTGGATTTCACTCTCATGTTGTGGATGCATTTGGCCAACCACGTTGGGTGAAGATGAACCTTCCTAATTGTGGTGGGTAAAGGGGGGACTCACTCCATTATATTCTAGTACAGTATTTCTTGTTTGTTGGACGCTTTCTTCTTGCGTTGGAAACTCGGCCAAGTGGCGGTACCTGCTGCTGCTTCACTCTGGTGCTAATGCTAAATGCATGCATTTCTTACACGCGGAATTTTTTCCTGAAATTGGATAAGGGAAAGCTAAACAGTGCTAGAGTTGAAGGATTGGGACTACAAACTACTCCAGACACTGACACTTTGTTTTCCCAATTCATATCCAATCATTTATTTAACTATTATCTACTTGTCACCTCAAGATCCTGCAAAAGCCTTATTTAGCCGTATGATCTCTTTAGTGGTAGTGGCCATAGCACTATAATCAGCTTCTTCAGTAAAAGAACAAGAAACCCAAATTTTTTTTGGTTACTTGAATTGCCATGAAATGGGGCAAGACCCAAGAAAGATAATATAACATGTATTAGATTACATGTTATCGGCAATGAGCTATGTGAAGGAAACAAGATTCCTTGTCTTGGAGTTCCTTTAAGATAGCGTAATACCCTATGAGCGGTATCAAGGTGTGGTTGTCGTGGATGGCGCATGTACTAATTGACTGAGAATGTGCATTGCATAACTATTATCTGGATGACTTCGCTTGTTGGAGCGTCGAGCTTTTTATGTAAAGGGATTAGGACCGATAGCTAAGGTTTCTGTTATATTATATTGTGAAGGTGTAAAGTGGTTTGGGGCTTCATCCAAGAGTATAAAGCTGATTCGGTGTCGGGGGTGTTCTAGTTCTGGTTTAATGTTACCTTTGATTTCTGTGGATTTTGAAAGATTTTAATGTGGTATGATATTGATGAACTGAAGCAATTATTCGGTATGTAACACCTCAAATTTGGTTTGGAAATCCTTGGTTTGGAATCTATCTGTAATATTATGATGGTCGCTAGAGCAACCTAAATATTAAATCATTTTATTATACACATTAAAATATAAATTTAAACACACTAATAATAAATCATGCATATAAAATTAAAAACATTAAAATTAATCAACGCAATTCAATCAAATAACCAAAAATTAACTTATATAAAAGTGATAAACTAATTAGAGGTCCCAAGTACATACTAAGGTTAAAACTAAGAGAAAACTGTCTTTACGTAATATGGATTATAGAAACTTTTTGACGATAATACTACTTGACCATGAACTCACAAACTATATATGACTTGTGTACAAAAATAAAAACCCGAACGCAGAACTTTTTAGAATTTAGTGGTGATCTCCAAATTCATAACTTTACCTAATATTAAAGTCAATTTAAAAGCTAATTTAAAAAAAATCTATTTACACAATTGAAGTTTAAACATTTTTCATAACAACGTTATTTATAACACCCCTAAAACCATTATGTTGCATAAATGGTACTAAATTGAGAACATGCATAAACTAGTGGTTGTATTGCTCTTTTGAATTTTGAAATGTAAATGACATGTACCTAAGTTTTAGTGAACTTTGTGAGTCTCACATGTTAATTTTGGTTAGTTAGTTGATTATGTTACAAATTGTGAAATTTGAAACTTGATTAGAATTAATATATGCGTGCTTTTGGGTATTAAATTACTTATTCATGATTTGGTATAATGGTTATCATGATTTTGTGCACTTTAAGGTTGTTTTCGTATGTCATAAAAGTTTTAGAAATGTAGTATCATTAATTAATATTGTTTAGGCTAGTAGCCGTAGGGCCTCTAGATGGCGGATGTTAGCCATTCGAATGGACAACAAACTATCATAGTAGTTGAGTTATACCAAAACACCGTTTGGATGGGGAGCAAACCATTTTAAAGGTTGAACTTTATCAAAATGCGATCTAAATGGCATAAATGACCATTTGGATAGTGTAGGGCTATTTGTGTTTAATAATAATGTATTGATTGTAGTTTGAGTTGTTGTCACAGTTCGGAACAGTGGTTTCGGGATCACAAACCCGAGTTCGTATAATATTTTAATATTATATTCTGTGCCGTTAATATGTGAATAAGCATGTGGTAAATTTCCGTAAGTGAATTTGTCTGTTTGTGTGTTTAATTTGAGCAAAGGATTGATTTGCATTAAATGTGAAAGTTGCATGTTATTTGCTAAAGCACCTATGTGTTATGACTTTGTAAAAGTGAGGGTCTTATGTAGCAATTTGGCCAACATTATAGGTGGTGGACGGCAAGGTGTCAATATATTATGTTATATGTGATTATTTTATATGTTATGATAATATATATGTATTTTATATTTATATTAATATGTTATAATAAAAGAAACATTAGTAAGTGGCATTTTTTTTATCATCTTCTTGCCAAAAACTAAAGAAAGAAAAAGAAAGTTTTGAAGCTTGTATATTCGGCACTTACAAGCTTAGATTCAAGGTCAGTTTTTGATTCGTTTTCGATAATTTTTACATTTTTACAATCGTTGCTTCGAGAGCTACAAAATCCATGTTTTGATTTTGTGAATTGATGATGTTTGTGAGAGATGCCATTGTTGAGATGTTAAGCTTTTTGATGATTTTTGGTGTTAGATGAAAGATATCAGTGAGATGAACATGCTTTGTTCTTGAAGTTTTGATAAATTTAGCTAAATAGGGCTACATTGTGAAAATATTATTTTAGAGGGTTAATATGTGAATTTAATGGAATATTTGGACTTATATAGTCACTATAAAGGTTCGGCCAAGCATGTGTATGTATAGATTTTGTGAATTTGATGTTTTGTGAAAAATGGACTAAATTGATAAAATATGCAAATATGAGGGCTAAATTGTAAATAACCCAAAATATGTGTGTATGGATTGAAATGAATGAAATAGTGAATAAAAGGGTTAATTCTGAATATGTTTAGATCAAGAACCGAGGAAAACGGACTTAGATCGCGAGAAAGCGAAAGTAACTGAGTAGTCGTTTTCATCTCGATAAACCGAATCCGAGGTAAGTCAATATGCAAGTAAACGTATTTGTATGATATTATATTTGATTATATGATTATTGTTGATTATGAATATTTATGAGAAGTTATGCATTTGAAATTCGAGATAAGTCCGAAATAGCGACTGAGCCTAGAAGTCTCGTACGAATCTAGGAATAGAGAGAATTAGCTACGTCATGACATAGGTATCCGTTCTGTTTTATCATGTAAGACCACGTCAGGGATGTTGGCATTGATCTGAGACTCGTGAAAGACCACGTCGGGGACGTTGGCATCAATATATGTTTTATAAGAAAGACCACGTCGGGGATGTTGGCATTGATATATGTTTATAAGTAAGATCACGTTGGGGATGTTGGCATCAATGTATGTTTTACAAGTAAGACCACGTCGGGGACGTTGGCATTAATGTACGTTTTATAAGCAAGACCACGTCGGAGACGTTGGCATCGATATCTGAGTGCATGTAAGACCTCGTCTGGGACGTTGGCATTGTACAATTATTCTGAGCTTTCTAAAAATCTTACTAGATTTTATTGGTTCAACGGCCAAGTCCGTAATACGAATCACAAATTCGAGCTATGAATAAATATGTCATATTGAGTCCGATTCAGGTACGTAGATTATACACTATTGGTGTATATAAGGTAAGCATCTAGATGATTTTTACTATGTCGATATGTATATGATGAGACTGGTTAATGTGGCCAAAAGTGTATGAATCAAATCAAATAAGTGAAGGATTGCTAAATGAATGATATGTATCAATGTATTTATTTGCATACATGCTTTTCATACCAAGTTTATTTATATTTGACTTACTAAGCTTTTGGAAAGCTTACTCTGTGTGCGATTTCTCTATTTTATAGGTCGTCAAAGCTACTAAAGGCTCGGGACCGTCAAGGATTAACATCACACTACGAAACTCTTTTTGGTACTCTTTTGAATATGTGTATAGCTAAATATGGCATGTATAAGCTAGGTCTATGTATATGAGTTGTAAGGTGAAATTAGCCATGTGATTTGGCTAGTTATGTTTTGGTATTATGTTTAAAGGAACATGAGATGTGAAGTTGTTTTGATGTAAATATGTGCAAGTTTTGTGTTGATAAATGCTTGAATGAATAAGCCATATGATACATATTTTGATATGAGTTGATGCATATGAAATGGTTAAGTTTTGTGTGAACAATGGATGATTTTGATTGTGTATGAATTAGATGTTTTTGGTGTGTTTTAATAGCCTAAAAATAGTGAAAATAGCAGTTTTCACACGGCCTAGACACATGGGCGTGTGCCCAGGCCGTGTGGACAAGTCAGTAGCTAAGAAAATTTCCCACGGGCTACTGCCACGGCCATGTTGACAGGCCACACGGGCATGCCCCAAACCACACGGCCATGTGCCCCTATTTTCCTAATCATATTTTGGGTTTCGTAGGTCCATATTAGGGTCTTAAAGATGAAATTTGAAAAATTTTAAATTGTGTCTCGGGGTTATGTCCCAATCTACTCGTTTATTTATGTTTAACTCTGGTAATACCTCGTAACCCTGTTCCGATGTTGATTCAGTGTTAAGGGGTGTTACATTTGATTGGTATCAGAGCTACGGTTTAGTCGATTCTCGGACTAACGTAGCATGTCAGAGTCTAGCTATACATGCCATATATCTGAATTGTGATAGTGTGATGAATCTTGATGTATAAAATGTGATTTTCGTATAGTAATGGATCCCGAAAGAGTCGTAGCTGATGACGCAGAAAGTAATACGTCTGCTCCCGCACAAGGGACAACGCCTTCTGATTTAAGACCGGCTACGAGCAGTCAAGAGGGAGAAGCTAAACAAGCTTTCTTCCAGATGATGAGTGAATGGTTCACTCAATTTGTAAGAAATAACCCGACTGTTCACAGTGCAACCCCGCCCCGGTTAATCCCCCTTAGACTACAGTTGTGCCACCAGTTATGCATTCGAATCTATTGGATAAACCTCCAGTTGACAAGATCCGAAAGTATGGAGCTGAAGAACTCCGGGCTAATAAGGATGATGATGCTGAAAAGGCCGAATTATGGATTGAAAATACTATCCGAGTATTTGATGAAATGTCTCTGACTTCGGAAGAATGTATAAAATGTGTTGGATCATTACTCCGAGATGCAGCATATCAATGGTGGAAAACTCTGATTTCTGTTGTTCTGAGAGAACGAGTCACATGGGATTTCTTTCAAAGTGAGTTCCGGAAGAAATATATCAGTAAGAGATTCGTTGATTAGAGACGGAAAGAATTTCTAGAACTTAAACAGGACCGAATGACTGTTTCAGAATATGAACGAGAATTTGTGAGATTGAGTCAATATGCTCAAGAATGCGTATCGTCTAAAGCTATAATGTGCAAAAGGTTTGAAGATGGCCTTAATGAAGACATTCGTCTGTTAGTCGGGATTTTAGAAATAAAAGAGTTCGTTGTACTCGTTGATCGAGCATGTAAAGCTGAGGCACTCGTGAAAGATAAAAGAAAAGCTAAGTTTGAAGCCCGAGATGTGAGAAAAAGATTTCAGAGTAGGTCATTTCAGTCTGCTTCGAAGAAAATTAGAGATGATCAAAGTCGTTCAAAAGTTAATATGGGATATTCAGATAGAAATCGAGCTAGATCACAAATGAGTTCCAAAACTCCAACAACCTCAGTGGCCAGCGTAGGTAATGTTCGATCTGAGAAACCTGAATGTAAACATTGTGGAAAAAGACATCCTGGAAACTGTAGATTAAATGACAGAGCTTGCTTCAAATATGGGTCACATGATCATTTTATCCGTGATTGCCCTGAGACCGTAGAGTCAGAAGCTGTTCAAAATTTGAGATCTGATAATGTACCTTTGAGAGGTAGACCATCGAAGAATGTAAGAAACACCTGCGGTAGTCAGAGAACTATGAGAGACAATGTTGTCAGATCTGAAGCCAGAGCACCAGCTAGAGCGTACGCTGTCCGAGCTCGAGAAGAAGTTTCTTTACCAGATGTTATAACGGGTACATTTACTCTTTATGATACTTCTGTGATTGCTTTAATAGACCCTGGTTCTACGCATTCATATATATACATGAATTTAGTATTCGAAGACTTTACTCATGAGTTCCTACCGAGTTTGCTATAAAAGTATCAAACCCCTTAGGTAAAAGTATCCTTGTTGATAAAATATGCAAGAACTGTCCGTTAATGTTTCGAGATATCTATTTCCCTGCTGATCTGATGCTCTTTCCATTTGATGAATTCGATATTATTCTGGGAATTGATTGGTTGTTTATGCATAGTGCTGTCGTGGATTGTAAAAGAAAGACCATAGATTTGAGATGTCCGAATAATGAGATTGTACAGATTGAGTCCGATGATTTGAATGGATTACCTGTTGTGATATCTGTTTTGAAAGCTCAGAGTTATGTGAAAAAGGGTTACGAAGCATATTTTGCCTATGTGATTGATTCAAAAGCATCTGAGAAGAAAGTTGAATCAGTGCCTATTGTTTGTAGTTTATTGATATTTTTCCTGAAGAGTTACCGGGTTTGCCTCCAATTCGTGAAGTTGAGTTTGGTATTGATTTGTTGCCTGGTACTACACCTATTTCGATAGCTCCGTATAGAATGGCACCAACAGAGTTGAAAGAATTAAAGTCACAGTTGCAAGAATTGACCGATAGAGGGTTTGCTAGACCAAGCTTTTCGCCTTGGAGAGCTCCTGTTCTGTTCGTGAAAAAGAAGGATGGCACGATGAGAATGTGTATTAATTATCGTCAGTTGAATAAGGTGACAATAAAGAACAAATATCCATTGCCTCGAATATATGATTTGTTTGATCAGTTAAAAGGAGCTACGGTGTTTTCAAAGATTGACCTGAGATCGGGATATTATCAGTTGAGAGTGAAAGATTCAGACATTCCAAAAACTACTTTCAGAACAAGGTACGGGCATTATGAATTTTAGTTATGCCATTTGGACTAACCAATGCTCCTGCTATTTTTATGGATCTGATGAATAGAATTTTTAGACCGATTTGTTGTCGTATTCATTGATGACATTTTGATTTATTCACGTGATGAAAATGAGCATGCTGAACATCTGAGAATTGTGTTGCAAACTTTGAAAGAAAAGTAATTGTACGCGAAATTCAGCAAATGTGAATTCTGGTTACACGAGTTTAGTTTTCTAGGGCATATTGTGTCCGCTTCTGGAATATAAGTAGATCCAATCAAGATTTCTTCTATTCTGAATTGGAAACCTTCGAAGAACGTATCTGAAGTCCGTAGTTTTCTGGGCTTAGCTGGTTATTACCGCAGATTTGTAAAAGGATTTTCAGCGATAGCTACTCCATTGACTAGACTGCTTCAGAAAGATGTCAGATTTGAATGGTTGGATAAATGTCAGAAAATTTTTGATCAGTTGAAAACTCTGTTAACAGAAGCTCAGGTGTTAGTACAACCAGAATCGGGTAAAGAATTGTTGTGTACAGTGATGCTTCATTAAATGGTCTGGGATGTGTTTTGATGCAGGAAGGAAAAGTTGTAGCTTATGCCTCGAGACAATTGAAGCCTCATGAAAAAAATTATCCAACACACGACCTTGAATTAGCTGCAATTGTGTTTGCACTTAAGATTTGGCTTCATTATCTGTACGGTGAGAAATGTTACGTATTTTCAGATCATAAAAGTTTGAAATACCTAATGACTCAAAAAGATTTGAATCTACGTCAGAGAAGATGGCTTGAGTTGTTGAAAGATTACGAGCTTGTGATAGATTATCATTCGGGTAAAGCAAATGTTGTTGCATATGCGTTGAGTCGGAAATCATTGTTTGCACTATACACTCTGAATACCCAGTTAGATTTGGCTGATGATGGTTCTATGATGGCTGAATTAAAAGCCAAACCGTTATTTGTACAACAAATAAGTGATGCTCAGAAAGTTGATAATGAATTATTATTGAAACGCGCTCAATGTGAGTCGAATTCTAAATTTGAATTTCAAATTGTTGATGGTTGCTTGAGATTTCGAGATCGTATTTGTGTTCCGAGAAATCCGGAGTTGATTCAGTTGATTTTAAATGAAGCCCATAATAGTCGTTTATCTGTTCATCCGGGAAGTACTAAAATGTACCATGATTTGAAGTAACATTATTGGTGGTCTGGTATGAAATGAGACATCTCTGACTTTGTTTCGAAATGTTTAGTCTGCCAACAGGTGAAAGCTGAACATCAAGTTCTGTCTGGTTTGTTACAACCAATTCTGATTCCGGAGTGGAAATGGGATAGAGTAACGATGGATTTTTTTTCTAGATTGCCTATGACTCAGAGAAAGAAAGATGCAATTTGGGTCGTAGTTGACCGATTGACGAAATCTGCCCATTTTATCCCTGTAAGATCTGACTATTCACTCGAGAGATTAGCTGAGCTGTATATTTCTGAGATTGTTAGATTGCACGGGGTGCCACAATCCATTGTGTCAGATAGAGATTCGAGATTCACATCGCGGTTCTGGAAGAAATTGCAAGAAGCTTTGGGCACAAAACTCCATTTCAGTATAGCTTTTCATCCGCAGACCGATGGCCAATCCGAGCGGATCATTCAGATTTTAGAGGATATGTTAAGATGCTGTATACTTAAGTTTAATGGTTCATGGGAACAGTATCTGCCGTTGATTGAATTTGCGTATAATAATAGTTTTTAGGCGAGCATTAAAATGGCACCATATGAAGCTTTGTATGGACGTAAATTTCGTACACCTCTGTATTGGACTGAACTCAGTGAGAATAAGTTACATGGGGTTGATCTGATAAAGGATACAGAATAAAAAGTGAACCAGATCTGAGATTGTTTAAAAGCAGCATCCGATCATCAGAAGTCTTATGCAGACTTGAAACGAAAAGATATAGAATTTGAGATCGGACAAAAAGGCAAGTTAAGTCTGAGATTCATCGGACCGTATAAGATTATTGAACGTGTTGGGCCTGTTGCTTATAGATTAAAATTGCCCAATGAGTTAGAAAAGATACACAACGTATTTCATGTCTCGATGCTTCGTAGATATCGTTTCGACCCGTCCCATGTGATTACTCCATCTGAAATTGAAATCTGATCTGATATGATATATGAAGAGGAACCGATACATATCCTAGCTCGTGAAGTGCAAGAATTGAGAAACAAGAGAATTCCGTTAGTGAAAGTATTGTGAATCGGCACGGAATTGAAGAGACTACGTGGGAGCCTGAGGATTCTATGATACAACAATATTCGAATCTGTTTAACGATAAGATTTTCGAGGACGAAAATCCCTAAGAGGGGAGAATTGTAACAGTCTGCTTTATACCTTAGTCGAAACAGTGGTTTCGGGACCACAAATCCGAGACCTTATAATATTTTAATATTATATTCTGTGCCGTTAATATGTGAATAAGCATGTGGTAAATTTCTGTAAGTGAATTTGTCTGTTTGTGTGTTTAATTTGAGCAAAGGATTGATTTGCATTAAATGTGAAAGTTGCATGTTATTTGCTAAAGCACCTATGTGCTATGGTTTTGTAAAAGTGAGGGTCTTATGTAGCAATTTGGCCAACATTATAGGTGGTGGACGGCAATGTGTCAACATATTATGTTATATGTGATTATTTTATATGTTATGATAATATATATGTATTTTATATTTATATTAATATGTTATAATAAAAGAAACATTAGTAAGTGGCATTTTTTTATCATCTTCTTGCCAAAAACTAAAGAAAGAAAAAGAAAGTTTTGAAGCTTGTATATTCGGCACTTACAAGCTTAGATTCAAGGTCAGTTTTTGATTCGTTTTCGATAATTTTTACGTTTTTGCAATCGTTGCTTCGAGAGCTACAAAACCATGTTTTGATTTTGTGAATTGATGATGTTTGTGAGAGATGCCATTGTTGAGATGTTAAGCTTTTTGATGATTTTTGGTGTTAGATGAAAGATATGAGTGAGATGAACATGCTTTGTTCTTGAAGTTTTGATAAATTTAGCTAAATAGGGCTAAGCTGTGAAAATATTATTTTAGAGGGTTAATATGTGAATTTAATGGAATATTTGGACTTATATAGTCACTATAGAGGTTCGGCCAAGCATGTGTATGTATAGATTGTGTGAATTTGATGTTTTGTGAAAAATGGACTAAATTGATAAAATGTGCAAATGTGAGGGCTAAATTGTAAATAGCCCAAAATATGTGTGTATGGATTGAAATGAATGAAATAGTGAATAAAAGGTTTAATTCTGAATATGTTTAGATCAAGAACCGAGGAAAACGGGCTTAGATCACGGGAAAGCGAAAGTAATCGAGTAGTCGTTTTCATCTCAATAAACCGAATCCGAGGTAAGTCAATATGCAAGTAAACGTATTTGTATGATATTATATTTGATTATATGATTATTGTTGATTATGAATATTTATGAGAAGTTATGCATTTGAAATTCGAGATAAGTCCGAAATAGCGACTAAGCCTAGAAGTCTTGTACAAATCTAGGAATAGAGAGAATTAGCTATGTCATGACATAGGTATCTGTTCTGTTTTATCATGTAAGACCATGTCAGGGATGTTGGCATTGATCTGAGACTCGTGAAAGACCACGTCGGGGACATTGGCATCAATATATGTTTTATAAGAAAGACCACGTCGGGGACGTTGGCATTGATATATGTTTATAAGTAAGACCACGTCGGGGACGTTGGCATCAATGTATGTTTTACAAGTAAGACCACGTCGGGGACGTTGGCATTAATGTATGTTTTATAAGCAAGACCACGTCGGAGACGTTGGCATCGATATCTGAGTGCATGTAAGACCTCGTCTGGGACGTTGGCATTTTACAATTATTCTGAGCTTTCTAAAAATCTTACTAGATTTTATTGGTTCAAAGGCCAAGTCCGTAATACAAATCACAATTTTGAGCTATGAATAAATATGTGATATTGAGTCCGATTCAGGTACGTTGATTATACGCTATTGATGTATATAAGGTATGTATCTAGATGATTTTTACTATGTCGATATGTATATGATAAGATTGGTTAATGTGGCCAAAAAGTGTATGAATCAAATCAAATAAGTGGAGGATTGCTAAATGAATGATATGTATCAATGTATTTATTTGCATACATGCTTTTCATACCAAGTTTATTTATATTTGACTTACTAAGCTTTTGGAAAGCTTACTTTGTGTGCGATTTCTCTATTTTATAGGTCGTCAAAGCTACTAAAGGTTCGGGACCGTCAATGATTAACATCACACTACGAAACTCTTTTTGGTACTCTTTTGAATATGTGTATAGCTAAATATGGCATGTATAAGCTAGGTCTATGTATATGAGTTGTAAGGTGAAATTAGCCATGTGATTTGGCTAGTTATGTTTTGGTATTATGTTTAAAGGAACATGAGATGTGAAGTTGTTTTGATGTAAATATGTGCAAGTTTTGTGTTGATAAATGCTTGAATGAATGAGCCATATGATACATATTTTGATATGAGCTGATGCATATGAAATGGTTAAGTTTTGTGTGAAAAATGGATGATTTTGATTGTGTATGAATTACGTGTTTTTGGTGTGTTTTAATAGCCTAAAAATAGTGAAAATAGCAGTTTTCACACGGCCTAGACACATGGGCGTGTGCCCAGGCCGTGTGGACAAGTCAGTAGCTAAGAAAATTTCCCACGGGCTAGTGCCACGGCCATGTTGACAGGCCACACGGGCATGCCTCAAACCACACGGCCATGTGCCCCTATTTTCACGAAAAAGTTTCTAAAGTTTCTATTTTAGTCCCAAATCATTTCCTAATCATATTTTGGGTTTCGTAGGTCCATATTAGGGTCTTAAAGATGAAATTTGAAAAATTTTAAATTGTGTCTTGGGATTATGTCCCAATCTACTCGTTTATTTATGTTTAACTCTGGTAATACCTCGTAACCCTGTTCTGGCGACGATTCAGGGTTAAGGGGTGTTACAGTTGTTCTAGTAACGAATATAACACCTTGCATTTGGATTAACTGTTAGGGTCAGATGTGAGGTGTCACTCTCAAAATTTAGTATTCTTTCCCTTGTTTGTTTTGTTTGTGTTTTGCTATTTCTTTTATTAAATTCTTACTTTCTTTTAGAAAAATATTCAGTAAATTTATCATTTCACGTACTTTAAAATACATCATTCTCATTATAAAATAAAATAAGATAAAATATTTATAGTTTTAGTTAATATTTTATTTTTTTCTGGAATTTGAATTATCTTGTCAGGTATATTGTTTTAAAAAAATTAATTAAAAGTAATAAATTACACTACACCAAGGCATCGAAGTGCAAAGCTCGTAGGCATCAAATGCATATTCATATGCAAATACATCCTTCCACCACACCAGGGTTTCCGTTGAGATATACAATACTCGATGACCCGCAACAAATGCTGTATCTCAATATTACCTGTAATAATCTCTGTACAATCACATATCTTGTACAAGCGCACATATGACTTATTGGCATGCCAACCGTATCCTAACCTTTTACTAAGTTCACATGGGCATCAATTATACATATTTTCATTATCATCCTTGTAATCAATCTTTTTCACAAGTTTATACCCTGTGATGATCCACATTTATATGTCGTACCTTGTAATAATTTACATTTATACCTTGTACCAATTCGTATAAATCAACAATTTATGATTCATTTCAATTCCATTCAAGTCCAATTCATTATGTAACGCCCTGATTTTTCTTTAGTTTTAGCATTTGTAAATTTGTGACATGAATCTGTATTTACTTCAGTGGTTATGTGTTCTGGGAGTGTCTGAGAAATCCCCAGTTTTATTTGATTATTTGTAAAAATATATCAGAACGGGCTTGCTGGTCTGGTGGTTAAGTGGTGTGTTAAAAGGCTGGAGGTCCTGTGTTCGAATCCTTGCATGGGCGTAAAGGATTAATTTTTTCTTCTGGCGTCAGTAAGAGATTACATGAGACTGAACTACTGTAGTAATTGAGATTAAGGAGATAATGGGAAGAATATTGAGGGATTTTTTGATAAGGAAAAATCTGAATATCTTTTATTTTTGATTTTCTTTCTCCTACCTTTTTGGTTTCAAACTCTTTTGATTCTTTTTGCCAAAATTCGGTTTCCTCTCCTCTCCACCATTCTGACGTTTTTCCCCTTTCCTCCCATTTTCTTTTTCATTTCCAATTATTGTTCTCCTCACTCCGTTCACTTGATTGGGGTCTTCCAAAATTCATTGCGCCGTTTCGTTGCTAGTTGGTGAGTAGTTTAAGTGTGTTATAGTTTCGATTTTAAGCTATTAATTGGAGGTTTACATCTTTTGTTTGACAATAAGGAATCGTTTGGAACTGAGTTCCTTTTCTGCGAAATTTTAGTCTTGTTCGTTTGGGGCTTCGAAGTAAGTATTAAGTGGTTGTGTTGATTCATTGTTGGAATGATGGATTCATTTAAACTGTGGTAATAGGCTAATTCTAAAATTTGTAATGTCAATTATAGGTTCGGGATTGCGTTAGCATTGATTAGATACCAGGTGTGTACCCGAAAACACAGAAAATGAGACAAAAGCTGTAAACCTCACTGTCGACGCCACACGGGGGTGTGGTCACCCGTGTGGTAGGCCGTGTGCAAGACTGTAACTCACCACATGACCGTGTGATTGACGAGCTAGGCCGTACGCGAGTGAAATAGCTGTGTAATGGCCGGACAAGATCGTGTGCAACGCATGGGCCGTGTGGGCCACACGGGCGTGTGAAATTTTGGGCCAGGTTGTGTGATCCACACGGTTAAGGCCAATTTGGGACGTGTGAGCCACACGGGTATGTGGTCTCACACGGGCAGGCCACATGGGTGTGTGAGCCTATTTTTCTGAGAAGTTCGGTAAGGTTACACGGGTCGCCTTAGTCGGCTGTGGACCTATTGTAAGGTCGGTAAGCTTTACCTAGACCCCTAATTATGTAACTTGACTTTCTGATTTCTGTGCTGAGCATGAATTCTGATATCTGAGTGTATGAATTGTATTTTCATAATAGCATGACATTTTATGTATGTTGCATTGCATCGGGGTGGGTTGATGATTTACTAGAGGTCATGTCTGAAAGGCTCTTAAGCTTGATATATGGCAGCTCAGCTGTAAATTTCTGATTATGTGCTACATTCGGTACAGCATGGTATGTAGGGATGCGTCGGTTGATTTTATCCCCACATGGTGTGTAGGGTTAGACGGAGTTGGTTTGTAGAGGCTGGTGGGTAGGATTCTGCTATTCTGTTCTGATCTGCATTTTATGGCTAAAATGGGCTAAGGCTCTAGAACATATCTGATTCTGTATCTGAGTGGGCTAAGGTCCACATCGTTTCTGTAATGGGCTCAGACCCGAACTGTGAATTTATGTTTGTTTTCTGATATTATGCCGAGTGCATGTTTTCTGTGGGGATTACACACTGAGTTGCGAAAACTCACCCTTTTCTATTTAATCTGTTCAGGTAATCCTCAGAATTAGACGGATTGGTGCAGCGGAGGACTGGCGGTGACCATAATTTTGGACTTTTACGGTTTCTTATTTTTATTTATGTTTTTGATTTTATCCGAGAAAAGTTTTACTGTAAATGGCCTTTATGGGTTGTTACGTGAGATTTCAAAATAAAAAATGTTTTACCGAAACACCACGAATACGCAAACTAATTTAAATGCTTCCCCGAATTGTAAGTATTTTGGAAAATGGATAACGTTTTGAAAATGGATAATGATGGAAACAAATGACATGTTTTGAAAGTTTCATAAGACAACGAAAAAGGGTTTTAATGTAATTATATTTTCCAAAGCACTATCATATGACATCGCCAGATTCGACCATAACGTCTAGGCCGGGTTTTAAAAATTGGCTTTTAAGAAATGATTTGAAGTGATTTATAATATTTTTGGAATAAGTATGTGGTACACCGAGTCTCCAGCGTTGATATTGTAAGTATTTTGAACTCTGTTTAAATTTGTCTGAAAATACTACTTGCATGCTTGAAACAGCCAATAGGTAGTATACTGTACTGAAACACTCTAGGTAGTGTAAACTGAAAACTCTAGCGAAACTGAAAACCATAGTAAGACTGAGATTCGCGATAACAAATTCTAAACTTCAGATACTGTTCTACATAAAACATCTGTTAACAAATATTGGAACTATAACTAATGCATAAAACTGTTAGTTCAGATAAACTCCAAATTTACGATGAGTGTACGAGGTACCCGTGGACGGGGTACTAAAGGCCATGGTAGAGGCCGTAGAAAGGCTTGAGCTAGGTCCTCATCATCTGGAAATCTGCCCAATCTGAATACAAGGGAGACACCGGTCTTATCAGTTACAGAGATTGGGTCTCATGATCGTGCGGCTAGGGACGACGCCCTGTCTCAGGCCATGCTAAGAATATTGGAGAGGGTCGTTGGGCCCAACACTAGGTCTGGGGCCGAGGGTCGGTAACGAAACGACTTCGGTTCAATGGGGTGAAATTATTCAGGGGCGTCAGTGGAGTCGCTCCTAATGTGGCCAAATATTAGAAGGAGGCCACGGAAAGAATTATGAATGACCTGGATATTTCCGCGGAACAGAAGCTTAAGGGGGCTGTTTCTCTGCTTCGCGACGAAGCGTACTAGTGGTAGCTGACGGTTAAGTAGGACACTCAGCCTGATCGACTAACTTGGAATTACTTCAAGACGGTGTTCCATAGTAAATATGTGGGAGCCAGCTACATTGATGTTAGGAGGCGTGAATTCTTTAATCTTACCCAGGAAGACCGATCAGTGGCCGAGTATGAGGCCGAGTTCCGAGATTGAGCCGGTATACCCGAGGTATGGTAGCGACAAAGTATGAGCTTTGCGTGGTTTTGAGGATGGACTCATGGACAGTTTGTGAATTTTGATAGCTCCGCAGAGGGAGCGTGAGTTTGCTATACTGGTGGAGAAGGCGAAGATCACCGAGGTGGTTAAGCGCGCGAAGCACCAAAACCGCGAAAAAAGAAAGAATAAGAGTGAATCAGATCCCTCGAATTATGTGATGAAGCCTAAGAAGAAGGCCAAGTCTGATGGGCAGGTGAGAGTTGGGCCTCTTGTTGCACGTACTAGGGTGGCGTTGTGTGGATACTGTGGTAGACACCATCCGGACGAGTGTTAGAGGACGACTGAGGCATGTTTGAGATGTGGGTCGACTGAGCATCGTGTCAGGGATTGTCCTCTGAGAACCGATCAGATGCAAGCTGTGGGTACTGGTATTGCTCAACCACCGAGAGTAACTCAGCAGCCACCTAAGGGCCGAGGTCAGGCCAGGGGTCGTAATGGTATGGATCGAGGACAGAGAGCACCGGGAAGAGGTACTAGTCCGATTGAGGCAAGGCAGCCGGCTCTAGTTTATGGTGCTCATCGTCGTGAGAACCGAAATGCTCCGGATGTCATCACAGGTACGTTTTTAATCTATAATGTACCTTATTTGGCATTGATAGACATAGGCTCTACATAATCTTATGTAGCTAGTTCTGTGTCTAAAACATTGGGGATTTCGTTGAGAATACTTCGAGTGAGATCATTGTTGTGAGTTCATTGGGGCAATCTATCCGAGTTAGTAAACTATATAGAGACATCCCATTAGAGGTTCAATGGACAGTATTTCTGGCTAATCTGATGGAACTTCTATTCGAGGAGTTCGATTTGATTCTGGGAATGGACTGGCTAGTTAAGCACCGAGTAAGTCTAGATTGTGCGACAAAAAGGGTTGTTTTGAGAACTAAGAAGGACAAAGAGATAGCGGTGATTGGGGAACGTCGAGACTATTTGACTAATGTGATTTCTGCATTGGTGGCAGAAAAGTTGGTACGGAAGGGATGTAAGACTTTCTTGGATTACATTAATGTTTCTGATTCTAGAGACTCTTCGGTTAAGGACATCAGAACCGTAAGAGACTTTTCGGATGTTTTTCCTGAGGAATTACTAGGTTTGCCTCTGAACCGCGAAGTAGAGTTTGGGATTGAGCTTTTCACTGGTACAGCTCTGGTGTCCATCGCCCCATACAGAATGGCACCGAAAGAGTTTGTGGAGCTTAAGGCTCAGATTCAAGAATTATTGGATCGTAGTTTTATCCGCCCTAGTGTGTCTCCGTGGAGAGCACCCGTTCTATTTGTGAAAAAGAATGATGAATTCATACATATGTGTATCGACTACCGTCAATTGAACAAACTGACCATTAAGAATAAATATTCCCTACCGAGGATTGATGATCTGTTTGACTAGTTCTGGGGAGCTTCGATTTTCTTTAAGATTAATCTACAATCAGGGTATCAACAATTAAAAGTTTAAGAGGCTGACGTGCATAAGACGGAATTTAGGGCTCGCTACGGCCATTATGAGTTCATAGTGACGCCATTTGGACTAATGAAGTCACCAGCAGCTTTTATGGATCTGATGAATCGAGTGTTCTAGCTCTATTTGGATTGGTTTGTGGTAGTCTTCATTGACGACATTCTGGTGTATTCGAAGATTGATGACGAGCACGATGAGCATCTCTAGGTGGTATTACAGACTATACGGGAGAAACAGTTGTATGCGAAGCTCAGCAAATGTGAGTTCTGGATCCGGGAAGTAACCTTGTTGGGGCATGTGGTTTCCGCAGAGGGGATTCGTGTTAATTCTCATAAGATTGAGGTTGTGTTGGAGTGGAAATAGCTGAAGAATGTGTCTAAAATCTGCAACTTTTTAGGGCTGGCGAGTTATTATCGACGCTTCATAGAAGGGTTCTCCTTGATTGCAGCACCGTTAACCAAGCTTCTACACAAGGGAGTTCCCTTTGTCTGGACTGATAAGCAACAAGAGAGCTTTGAGAAGCTCAAATCTATTCTCGACTCGTGCTCGCGATTACGTCTGACTGAATCTGGGAAGGATTTCGTGGTATACAGTGATGCATCACATGTGGCTCTGGGTTGCTTTCTGATGCAGGATGGTAAAGTGGTAGCTTATGCGTCTCATCAGCTCAAGACGCATGAGGCTAACTATCTGACGCACGATTTGGAGTTGACAGCGGTAGTCTTCGCTCTGAAAATTTGGAAGCACTATATGTACGATAAGAAGTGTACTATTTACACTGATTACAAAAGCCTCAAGTATCTCATTACTCAGAAGGAGTTAAACTTTAGGCAGCGTAGATGGGTTGAACTGCTTAAGGATTATTATTGCATCATTGAGTATTATCCTGGTAAAGCTAATGTAGTGGCAGACGCTTTGAGCCGTAGGGTTATAACCGATTTGGGAGTGATGTTCGCTCGACTCATTTTATTCGATGATGGGAGTTTATTAGCTGAACTTCAAGTTAAGCCTACATGGATTGGTCAGATTAGAGATAAACAGACGGGGGATAAGTCGCTTGAGTTGAGGTTCCGTCACGTTGAGAATAGAGATACTATTGATTTTAGGATTAAAAGTGATATGGTATTTTGTTTCCACGGTCAGATCTGTCACCGAATGATAAGGATTTAAGACAGTCGATTCTGAGAAAGGTGCATAGTAGCCTTTATGCTATGCACCTCGGTGGGAACAAGATATACCAAAATATCCGAGAGTTGTACTGGTGGCCAGGGTTAAAACGCGAGGTTACAGATTTCGTTACTTGCTGTTTGACTTGTCAGCAGGTCAGGGCTGAGCTTAAGTTGCCTTCGGGGTTGCTGCAGCCGGTGAAGATACTGGTTTGGAAACGGAAGTGAGTAACTATGGACTTTGTTAGTGGGTTGCCTTTAACACTCATTAAATCGGATTTTGTCTGGGTCGTCGTGGATCGATTGGCCAAGTCTGTTCACTTCATTCCGATCAGGACGGACTTTTCGCTCTAAAAATTTGCTAAGCTGTATATAGCCGAAATAGTGAGACTGCATGGGGTTCCTGTCTTGATCATTTTCGATAGGGATCCTCACTTCACGTTTCGGTTCAGGAATAAATTACATGAGGCTATGGGTTCAAGGTTGGACTTTAGTACTACTTTCCACCTTTAGACAGATGGTTAGTTGGAGAGGGTGATTCAAGTACAGGAGGATATGTTGAGGAGCTATGTTATAGATTTTCGAGGCAGTTGGGAGGAATATTTACCGTTGGTAGAGTTCGCCTATAACAACAGCTATCATTCTAGCATCCAAATGGTGCCTTACGAGGCCTTATACAGTCGTAAGTGTCGTACTCCCTTTTGCTGGAATGAGATTGGTGAGCGACTTGTTCTGGGTCTGGAATTGGTTTTTGAAACTGAAAATAAGGTCTGATTGATTCGGGATCGACTGAAAGCGACATCTAATAGGCAGAAGTCTTATGCCGATCTGAAGATCAAGAATATGGAGTCATCTGTAAGGGACTTAGTTTTTCTCAAGGTCTCGCCATGGAAGAAGGTCTTGAGGTTCGGTCTCAAATGTAAGCTGAGTCCTCAGTTTATTGGGTCGTACCGCATTCTAAAGCGAGTGGGGCCAGTTGCATATCAGTTGGAACTTCCTCAAGAGTTAGATCGCATTCATGAAGTGTTCCACGTCTCAATGTTGAGACGCTACGCTCTGATCCCATGCATGTTGTTCCTGTTGAGGAGATAGAAGTTAGACCAGATCTAACGTTTGAGGAAGAGCCGGTCCAAATCTTGGATCGCAACATCAAAGTTCTACGAAGGAAGTTTATCCCCTTAGTAAAAGTGATGTGGCGGAATCATAGCACTCAGAAGGCTACTTAGGAGCCGAAAGATTCGGTGCGTCAGCAGTATCCTCACCTTTTCTGATCAGCTAAAATTTCGAGGACAAAAATTTTTTTAGGGGGTAGAGTTATAACGCCCTGGTTTTTCTTTAATTTCAGCATTTGTAAATTTGTGACACAAATCTGTATCTGCTTCAGTGGTTATGTGTTCTGGGAGTGTCTGAGAAGTCTAGGGTTCAAGCTTTGACATTGGCAAATTTTGGTATTTTTATGAACAGAGCCTTATCCTTGGTCAGTAGGCTTTTATTTGATTATTTGTGAAAATATATCAGAATAGGCTTGCTAGTCTGGTGGTTAAGTGGAGTGTTAAAAGGCTGGAGGTCCTGTGTTCGAATCCTTGCGTGGGCGTAAAGGATTAATTTTTTCTTCTAGCGTTAGTAAGTGATTACAATTATGAGACTGAACTACTGTAATAGTTGAGATTAAGACGATAGTGGGGAGAATATTGAGGGATTTTTTATAAGGAAAAATCTGAATATCTTTTATTTTTGATTTTCTTTCTCCTACCTTTTTGGTTTCAAACTCTTTTGATTTTTTCTGCCAAAATTCAGTTTCCTCTCCTCTCCACCGTTCTGACGTTTTTCCCCTTTCCTTCCATTTTCTTTTTCGTTTCCGATTATTTTTCTCCTTACTCCGTTCTCTCGATTAGGGTCTTCCAAAATTCATTGCGTCGTTCCGTCGTTAGTTGGTGAGTAATTTAAGAACGTTATAGTTTCAATTTTAAGTTTTTGATTCGAGGTTTACATATTTTGTTTGATAGTAAGGAATCGTTTGGAATTGTGTTCCTCTTCTGCGAAATTTTAGTCTTGTTCGTTTAGGGCTTTGAGGTAAGTGTTAAGTGGTTGTGTTGATTCGTTGTTGGAATGATGGATTCGTTTAAACTGTGGTTATAGGCTAATTCTGAAGTTTGAAATGTCAATTATAGGTTCAAGATTGGGTTAGCATCGATTTGATACCAGGTGTGTACCCAAAAACGCAGAAAACGAGGTTTTGGCGAAAGTCGAAAACCTCACTGTCGACGCCACACGGGTGTGCGGTCACCCGTGTGGTAGGCCATGTGCAAGATTGTAAGTCACCACACGGCCATGTGATTGATGAGCCAGGCCGTGCGCGAGTGACACGACCGTGTGACGGCCAGGCAAGGCCGTGTATGACACATGGGCTCAACCAAATAGGCTGTGTGGGCCCACACGGGTGAACTACTCGGGCGTGTGGGATTTTGGGGCAGGGCGTGTGATCCACACAGCCAAGGCCAATTTAGGCCGTGTGGGCCATACGGGCGTTTGGGCCCATACAGGAATGCCACATGGGCGTGTGAGCCCATTTTTCTGAGAAGTTCGATAAGGTTGCACTGGTCACCCTAGTCAGCTGTGGACCTATTGTAAGGTCGGTAAGCTTTACCTAGACCCCTAATTATGTGACTTGACTTTTTGATTTCTGTACTGAGCATGAATTCTGATATCTGAGTGTATGAACTGTATTTGCATAATGGCATGACATTTTATGTATGTTGCATTGCATCGGGGTGGGTTGATGATTTACTAGAGGTAGTATCTGAAAGGCTCTTAAGCTCGATATCCGATACTTCACCGCAAAATTTACGATTATATGCCGTATTCTGATGCGATGGTGTGTAGGGATGGTTGAGTTGATTTTATCCCCACATAGTGTGTAGGGTTGGACGAAGTTGGTTTGTAGAGGCTAGTGGGTAGGACTCTACTATTTTGTTCTGATATGCATTTTATGTTTGAAATAGGTTAAGGCCCTAGAACATATCTGATTCTGTATCTGAGTGGGCTAAGGTCCACACTGTTTCTGTAATGGGCTCAGACCCGAACTGTGAATTTATGTTTGTTTTCTGATATTATGCCGTGTGCATGTTTTCTGTGGGGATTACACACTGAGTTGCTAAAACTCACCCTTTTTCTATTTAATCTGTTCAGGTAATCCTCAACATTAGACGGATCAGTCCAGCGGAGGACTCAGCGGTGACCACGGTTCTGGACTTTTAGGGTTTCTTATTTTTATTTATGTTTTTGATTTTATCCGAGGAAAGTTTTATTGTAAATGGCCTTTATGGGTTGTTACTTTAATTTGGGATTTTTACTTTGATTTATAACTGCTAGCAGTAGGATATGACGCGAGATTTCAAAATAAAAAATGTTTTACCGAAACACCACGAATACGCAAACTTATTTAAATGCTTCCGCGAATTGTAAATAATATGAAAAATGGACAATGTTTTGAAAATGGATAATGATGGAAACAAATGACACGTTTTGAAAGTTTCATAAGACAACTAAAAAGGGTTTTAATGTAATTATATTTTTCAAAGCACTATCATATGACATCGCCAGATTCGGCCATAACATTTAGGCCGAGTTTGGGGTGTTGCACATTGTCTAGCCATATATGTCAATTTAATTAACCTTTAAAGTTATGTTCAAACATAATTATAATGAAACAAAACATAAACACACATATAACACAAAGATAAGTAGTAAGTTCCATATGAACTTACCTTTTCAAAATGCAAAATGAGTGTATCTTTCAGGGACAAATCTACAATTTTTGTTTTTCCCTTCTTAACTTCACTTTCACGTGTAGTAAGTTCGTATGAGTAGCGTATTAATTAGCTCTACCTCCGGAACTTGAAAAGATTCATAACGTCTTTTATGTGTCAATACTACAACAATATAGATTCAATCATTCTCACGTAACATCACCCGATGAAATAAAATTACAACCAGATTTGACGTATAGTGAAGAGTCAGTAATGATTCTAGCTCGAGAAGTAAAAGAGTTTAGAAACAAATGGGTGGCACTAGTGTTAGTATTATAGCATCGTTACGGTACAAAAGAGGATACGTGGGAGCCAGAAGAAACTATGAAATCTTAGTACCCAAATATTTTCTCAGGTAAATTTTGAAGACGAAATTCCTTAAGGGGGAGGGTTATAACGGCACGATTTTCAGTGGTGTTGGAAATGGTGATTTTGGAACCCCATTTTTGTAAACCTAGTTCATAAATATTAATATTTATGAGACTTGTATAGGAATATATTAAAGTTTGGACTAGTAATTTTGTCGAATTGATAATTAATTAAGGTACAATAACTAAATTGTAAAAGTTTATCGTTATAGGTTTGTAATTGGCCAAAGGTTTAAGGATTTAAATTGTAATTAGACAAAGGTTCAAAATGGTAATTAAACCAATTTGTAATATGAAATAGTGGCATATGATGACATTCCCACTATATTTGATTATTAGTTAAGTAATTAAACTAAAGTTAATTAAACCTAATTAATGTATCCTTAATCTAACTATATTTCGTGTTGGGGTCAAAAGAAGAGCTTTCATAAGCTCAATTAAGAATCGATTTTGTTTATTCATCATAGTTTGAATATAATTGACATGTAGATACATGAATGAATGATTGTTTTATTGTGAATTTGACGGTATTTACTCTGGTAACGACTGTAGGATCTTATAGCTTGGACCCTGCGATTAGGCTGGGCGAGGGGTGTTACACTTCTGATGAGTTTCTATAGAGTCCATATTTATTTCATATGCTATTATTATATTGTATTTATGGTATTATTGTTTTATTGAGATTGTATTAGATATTCTATTGTAAGCAAGTCTCAAAATCAATGTTTATATATTTGAGAGACTTGTCCAGGAAAATATATTGAGAGTTAGGCACATAATTTGTTCTTGAGAGAATACCTTTGTAAGAATGTTATTTTTAAAGTAAAACTTGTTATTGTGGTTTTACTTGTTATTATCACAAAGGGTGTTCACAGTGGTGAAAGTATTGTATATTCAAAGTGTAAGGGCGAGAGAAATGATCACGATGTGTGCGATTGAGTAGGTTCACTTTGTACTTGTTGAAAAAGGTGCATATTTCTCAGAAGCTAGGCCCTACAGACGTAGGAAACCGAATTGCGTAATCATCTTTTTGTGTTCTTATAACACCCTAAAAATCCGAGTATCGATATATTGCATGTTTTGGTGTTTAGCTTATGAATGAAAATTTTCTTTTCTTCTTTTTCGTGTTTATTATAGCCTTGAAAAGGGCATAGAATTATTCGGTTATAGAATAATTTTTAGTATTGAAAATTTATTGAAGTGGATCAAGTGACACTGATACTTAAGTTAATTTAAGTGTCTAAAATTAGCATAAGATGAGTAATTGGCAAGGTGGTGTTGGCGCATGAGTAATTGCATGAGGGGAGATGTTCGAATCCCTTGGATAGCAATTAGATGACTTTTATTTTTTTGCACTTGTTTGGCAAGTGTCGGTCAAGCAATACTTATGGTAAGGATGGACTTTTTCATTTATGGAAAGTAGACTAAGGGAATAAGGTAAGTACTAACTTAAGGTATAGAATCAAGAAATTTTGGTATGATAAGGGGACATAAGGCATGTATCAAGGTGGATGTTTTGGAAACTATTTCATGGCCATTTTGACCATGAACTTGGATGGCGTTGTGGACTAAGGGAGGTTGGCCGAATGTGTTAGTAGCTTGGCCAGAATTAGGAGTTAGCTTTTGGTCATTCTTAGCATTTTTTGTGCAAAATTTGCAATTCTCTTCTCAACCTTTTCCCTTAGCCGAATTTGAGCTTTTGGTAAGCCTTGTTCTTTTGACCATTTCAATTTCATGTTACCATTGGGGCACATTTTTGCTTAGCATCTCAAGACACTTTTCTCTTTTTGTCGAAATACCAAAGCCAAGATCATTTTCTTTTCCTTTTCCTCCCTCATTGCCAGATACACATTGTTCCTAAACTCATCTCTTTTCCTCATTCTCTTTTCTTCTCTTTGAAAACCGAATTTTAACACCTTCTTCCCATTCTCTCTTCTTCTTTTTTTTTTTTTTTATCATTCAAACACTCTCTTCATTATTTTTCTCTCATGGCCGAATGTTAGTTTACTCCATTGCCGAACCATTTTCCTTTTCTTTGTTATTCATAGCCGAATCTTCTATTATACATAAGTATTCTTCTCAATCATTTCTTTTTCAACCGTGGACAATAGTGTGATTTTGGAGGGCCGAAACTCAAGTGTTCGTGAGTATCGTGAATCGTTGGAATCGATCTTAAGAGTTAAGGTAAGGAGTTTATTCAAGGATTCTCATATTACTCATCACATTGATATTGATGGATTATTAATCGATTTCAATTTAGGGGACGTTATCGCTCGATTTACATATTGTGGAACAAGGATAATTGTGGTAAGGCAATCTCACCCTCAAAATCGTTAGTCATAATTTCGATATATTATTAGGTCGGATTGATGATCTTTTGTCATTAGAGACAATCAAGATAGGGACGAAAAGGGCGGTGAATAGTTTCCGGAAGAGGGGTGGTTCCGCTATTTCCCCTAAGTTTAAGCGAAGGGCTATTTCGGGAATCCGAGATTTTCCACCGGGTTGTGGACGCTCATCCGAGGAGAATCAGTTGTTTGAAGTCGTTCGTACTCCCGAACCTTTGTTTGTTCGTGGATTTTCATCGGGTAATGAACCATCAAACCGGGAAAAATCGCATATAGAAGTGGTTTGAAATTCTGAGGGTAAAGCCTAGATCGTTATTTCTAAGATTCGATTTGTAAATAAATTATAGTGTCCTCACAGTAACCAGGTGTGTAACTTCACACTTATCTCTCGGGTTAGATACTAAACCGTAAGTATTGGGATAAAATCGTAAAAATGGCAAAATCAGAAAATACGTAGTAATTAACCCTTTTGTGTAAGTGTATAAAAACTGTTAAAATCGTGGAATTTACGAAAAATTGCTAGATCGTTAAATGGGCCGAAAAACTGCTAGATCGTTAAATGGGCCGAAAATCTGCTAGATCGATATATATGGGCCAAAGTTCGCTAGATTGCTAAATGGGCTAAATGCTATTTTGTCTTATGGGCCCAAATGAACATTTGAAATATAGACTCATATGTATTGTGGGCTTCTTGTTAAATTATTATATGGATATAGATTGTTATGCATACATGATTGCATGGGTTGGGATAATTTATGAAGAGAAGAAAGGCCTGTTGCCAAAAATCTAGTTCGGTGGTTCTGCCACAAAATTTTAATGGCTTAATGCCTCTAGTTCGTTGACTTTGTCACAATCTAGTTCGGTGGTGCACCACAATATTATTTAAAATGGCTTTATACCTATGATTGGTGTGTTGGCAGGGTGGGTTGACTTGATCCCCACAGGTATGTTGGTTGGTACGGGGGTGTGTAGCGGATGGAATTAGGTTTGGTTAGGAAATTTTAATTTTACATGCATTTTATTTATTATAATGTTAAATCCGTAAATGGGCTCAAGCCCAAAATAATGCCTCGATGATCTGGCCCAATAAATGTGGTAAGTGAGTTACACACTGAGTTCTGAGTAACTCACTCTGTTTAATTATCCATCTCAGGTAATGGCAATTGACGGAGGCTTGGGGTCGAGGATGACTTCGTGGAGGCCATACTACGAATATGGGTTTTATAAACTATGAACTTTTATTAAGTTATTTATTTTAATTACTATTTTGGGTATGATGTAATAAGGCCTTTATTAATATTTTTATGGATTTTTATGTGTGGATGGATTTAATTTTGTTTTAAAACATTTGAGATACTTTAATTATTCTTCTTTTCAAATTCTTTTGAACTCTTTAAAAACTACTTTAAGGTTTTTGACAATTAAATACTAAATGATAAGATTTCAAATTAGTATTTCTTAATTCATCGATTTTAAAATCTTTGTTCTTAAGTTTTACTAAATTTCATTTTCAAAAGGTTTTGTAGAACTGTTTTACTTAAATCATTAGATAATTAAATGGATGTTCGATCTGTGTGACAAACCAAATCTCGTCTTAAAGCATAGACCTGGTTTGGAGTGTTACATTTAATGGTATCAGAGCCAATTTCAAAACTCGGCTGTGGTTTGGGTTCAACAGCAATATTTGTTTAAGAAACAGTTTAAATTCCTAGACTTTATGTTTTGAAGGTAGTATGGCACCATGAGCATCCCGCACCAAGTCAAGTAAGTATTGGTATATTGATTGTTTATTATTGTGACACGATCATAGGAACACTCTAGAACTTCTAGTTTTAGGTGTTGAAAATAGTAGAGATTAAGACTATAGGATATGATTGCGAAAACAACTCTATCTCTTATATATCATAAAATATCGTTAATAAACACTGAAATAGTATTCTGATTCATAAAACTTTTGATCAGATTAAATCGAATTAGTCATTATGAGCACTAGAGGACGTGGTCGTGGACGCGGTAGACGTGGCTGTGGTAGAGGACGAGGTGTTAGGGGTGCAACTGAAGCGTCGGGTCATATGCCGAAAATGGATGCACCTGCGTCGCTCGAGAGTGAGACGGGATCACATGATCATATGGAAGAAGATAATGCTTTGACACGAGCAATGTTGGGAGTCCTTGAAAGGGTCGCTGGAACTAGAGCTGGGCCAACAGCTCGTGGGTCGATATCGGAACGATTGAAATCAAGTGGTGCTGAGGTTTTCAGAGGTGTCTCAAGTGTAGCTCCAAATGTTGCTGAATATTGACTTGAGGCGGTGGAGCGAATTATGGACGACCTAGAGTGCACTGTAGAATAGAAACTAAGAGTAGCGGTGTCCTTATTAAGGGACGAAGCATATCAATGGTGGCTTACTGTCCAGGAAGGCATTGAAGCTGCATTAATTACTTGGGAATTCTTCAAAACTGCCTTTCAGGGGAAATATGTAGGAACAAGTTATGTGGATGCCTGAAGGAAGGAATTTTTGAATCTGGTTCAAGGAAATAAGACGGTGGCAGCGTATGAGGCTGAGTTTTTATGCTTGAGTCGCTATGCTCGGACAATAGTGCCAACGGATCATGAGCGTTGTGTACGCTTTGAGGATGGGTTGAATGATGAGTTGCGGGTTCTGATAGCCCCACAACAAGTTAGAACTTTTGCCACGCTTGTAGAGAAAGCTAAGATAGCCGAAGAGGCTAAGAGCTCAGAACGTCAGAATGGGGAAAGAGTTAGAGGCAAGAGGATATAAAGTATTCGGGTTCTTCAAAAAAGTTTCAGAAGAGGCCTCGGAATGATGAGCCAGCTCAAGGTAGAGCACCAGAATCGCGTCGTCAGTCGAGATCGTGCGAATGTGGAAACGATATTCGGAGAGTCTTTGGAGGAAAACGGGTGCTTGTTATAAACGTGGTTCAATGGATCATCAATATAGGAATTGCCTCGATGAATGGATACGACTCGGGAAGTTCGTATCTACCGATGCACAAACGGCAAGAGAGGAACTCGGCGACCACCGAGAGGCCGTGGACCAGGTCGTGGTGGTAATGGGTGCCGGGCGTGGTCAAGGTGCAAATGGTCGAGACAATGGTTCTAGAGTAACACGGATGTAAGACAGTAGGGATTGGTATATGCGATTGACGCCGCGAAGATGGCAATGCACGATGTGATAAGCTGCATACGTTCTCATCTTTGATGTACACATTCTTTGCTTTGATAGATATTGGTTCTACCCACTCGTATGTTGCTAGCGTCATATCTAGAAACTTGAATCTAGAATCTGAAATTTTCGATAGTGAGATGAAGGTAATTAGCCCTTTAGGACAGTCGGTAATTGTAAATAAACTGTGTAGAGACGTGCCCTTAGAAATTCAAGGAGAAATATTTTTGGCAAATTTGATGGAATTGCCTTTCGGCGAGTTCGATCTCATTTTGGGCATGGATTGGTTGGTTAAGCACTGGGCGCTTTTGGATTATGCTAAAAAGCGAATGTCAATAAGGACTTTGGATGATAAAGAAATAGTAATGATAGGCGAACGAAGGAATCACTTGGCAAATGTGGTATCTGCGTTAAAGGCAAAAAAGTTGGCGCGAAAAGGGTATGGAGCATTTCTAGCTTTTATTAGTGCTTTGGATGCCAAAGAGTTATCAGTGGAAGATGTGTAAACGGTGAAGGAATTTCTAGATATATTTCCCGAAGCACTTCCTGGTATACCTCCAGATCGAGAAGTGGAATTTGGTATTGAGCTTTTGCCCGGAACGACTCTAATGTCCATTGCTCCTTATAGAATGACACCGAAGGAGTTGGCGGAGCTTAAAGCTCAAATTCAAGAATTGCTGGATCGGGGTTTTATTCGACCGAGTGTGTCTTCGTGGGGAGCACCGATTTTGTTTGTTAAGAAGAAGGATGGGTCGATGCGTATGTGTATTGATTACAGGCAATTGAATAAATTGACGATCAAGAATAGGTATCCTTTGCCGAGAATTGATGACCTGTTTGATCAATTGAAAGGAGCTTCAGTTTTCTCCAAAATTGATTAAGATCGGGTTATCACCAGCTTAAGGTGAAAGAAGTGGATATTCATAAGACGGCATTCCGAACTCGTTATGGACATTATGAGTTTTTGGTGATGCCGTTTGGGTTGACCAATGCACCAGCTGCATTTATGGACATGATAAACCGGGTCTTTCAACCATATTTAGACCGGTTTGTGGTAGTCTTCATAGATGACATTTTGGTATATTCAAGGAATGAAGAGGAGCATGACTCGCATTTGTGAATTGTATTGCAGTTACTTCGAGATAATTAACTTTATGTCAAATTCAGTAAATGTGAATTCTGGTTAAGGGAAGTGACTTTCTTGGGTCATGTGGTATCAGCCGAAGGAATAAGGGTGGATCCTCGGAAGATTGAGGCTGTATTGGATTGGAAACCACCAAAGTCAGTAGCTAAGATTCGGAGTTTCTTGGGTTTGGCTGGTTATTATAGACGCTTTGTTGAGGGGTTTTCGTTGATTGCTGCACCCCTAACTAAGCTGTTGCGAAAGGAAGTGCCATATGTATGGACCGATAAACAGCAAGAAAGTTTCGAAAAACTGAAGAAGATTTTGACAGAAGCGCTAGTACCGATTCAACCTGAGGCTGAAAAAGAGTTTATAGTTTACTGCGATGCGTCACATACGGGTTTAGGTTGTGTATTGATGCAAAATGAAAAAGTGGTGGCTTATGCTTCTCGTCAGCTGAGACCGCACGAAGTAAACTACCCTACTTATGACTTAGAGTTAGCTGCGGTAGTATTTGCTTTAAAGATTTGGAGGCACTATCTCTACGGTGAGAAGTCTATCATCTATACGGATCACAAGAGTCTTAAGTATCTTCTTACTCAGAAGGAGTTAAACTTGAGACAAAGAAGATGAGTGGAACTATTAAATGACTATGATTTCTCAATCAAGTATCATCCTGGAAAGGCTAATGTGGTAGCTGACGCGTTAAGTCGTAAGGTGGTATCCGATTTGAGAGCAATGTTTGCTCATTTGAGTTTGTATGAGGATGGTAGTCTGTTAGCGGAACTTCAGGTGAAGCCTCTGTAGTTAGAACAAATCAAAGAAAAGCAGATATCAGATAAAAAGTTGGGACCCTTAATTCAACAAGTTGGAAGTGGTGAAATAGAAGATTTTGGTATAAACACGGATGGTGTGCTGTGTTTTCGTGGAAGAGTTTGTTTGCCTAAGGACTCAGATTTGAAACAAATGATTCTGCGGGTGGTGCATAGTAGCCTTTATGCTATGCACCCCAGAGGAAATAAGATGTACCGAGATCTCCGTGAACAGTATTGGTGGCCAAGGTTGAAGCGTGAGATTTCTGAGTTTGTGGGGAAATGTTTGACTTGTCAACAAGTGAAGGCGGAGCATCAATTGCCGTCAGGTTTATTACAACCGGTAAAGATTCCTCTTTGGAAATGGGAGCGAATAACAATGGATTTTGTTAGTGGGTTACCTTTAACACCTACTAAGAAAAATTCCGTTTGGGTAATTGTTGATCGATTGACGAAGACTGCTCATTTTCTACCAATTTGTACGGATTACTCATTACAAAAGTTGGCTAAGTTGTATGTATCTGAAATCGTGAGGTTGCATGGGATACCAGTGTCTATTATATCAGATAGGGATCTTAGGTTTACATCACGATTTTGGAAAGCTCTACATGAAGCTTTGGGAACAAAGTTAAACTTCAGTACGGCTTTTCATCCTCAGTCAGATGGTCAGTCAGAAAGAGTAATTCAGTTATTGGAAGACATGTTAAGGGAATGTGTGATTGATTTCAAAGGTAGTTGGGAGGATTTTCTACCGCTGGCAGAATTTGCGTATAACAACAGCTATCAATCTAGCATTCAGATGGCACCCTACGAGGCATTGTATGGTCGTAGGTGTCGTACTCCTACTTGTTGGACTGAATTGGGCGAACGGCAAATGTTGGGTCCTGAGTTGATATCTGAAACCGAAGGAAAGGTAAAAGTTATTCGAGCACGGTTAAAGGAAGCTTTGGATAGACAGAAGTCGTATGCAGATCTGAAGCGTAGGAATATCGAGTATGCTTTGGGGGACCAGGTCTTTCTGAAGGTCTCACCTTGGAAGAAGATTTTCAGATTTGGAAAGAAGGGCAAGCTAAGTCCTAGGTACATTGGACCATATCGTGTGATGAAGCGTGTTGGTCCAGTGGCCTATCAGATTGAATTACCTCCGGAGTTGAGTCAAATTCATAATGTTTTTCATGTTTCCATGCTGAGGTGCTATAGATCGGATCCGTCACACATAATATCTGTAGAAGAAGTGGAGTTGAGTTCAGACTTGTCTTTCGAGGAGGAACCAGTGGAAATTTTAGACCGAGATGTTAAGGTGCTAAGAAAGAAGACCGTGCCGTTGATCAAGGTTTTATGGTGTAATCACGGAGCGGAGGAAGCTACGTGGGAGCCTGAGGATGCAATTCGACAACAACACCCTCACCTCTTTTAACCAAGTAAATTTCGAGGACGAAATTTCTTTAAGGAGGGTAGAGTTGTAACACCCTAAAAATCCGAGTATCGATATGTTGCATGTTTTGGTGTTTAGCTTATGAATGAAAATTTTCTTTTCTTCTTTTTCGTGTTTATTATAGCCTTGAAAAGGGCATAGCATTATTCGGGTATAGAATAATTTTTAGTATTGAGAATTTATTGAAGTGGATCAAGTGACACTGATACTTAAGTTAATTTAAGTGTCTAAAATTAGCATAAGATGAGTAATTGGCAAGGTGGTGTTGGCGCATGAGTAATTGCATGAGGGGAGATGTTCGAATCCCTTGGATAGCAATTAGATGACTTTTATTTTTTTGCACTTGTTTGGCAAGTGTCGGTCAAGCAATACTTATGGTAAGGATGGAATTTTTCATTTATGGAAAGTAGACTAAGGGAATAAGGTAAATACTAACTTAAGGTATGGAATTAAGAAATTTTGGTATGATAAGGGGACATAAGGCATGTATCAAGGTGGATGTTTTGGAAACTATTTCATGGCCATTTTGACCATGAACTTGGACGGCATTGTGGACTAAGAGGGGTTGGCTGAATGTGTTAGTAGCTTGGCTAGGATTAAGAGTTAGCTTTTGGTCATTCCTAGCATTTTTTGTGCAAAATTTGCAATTCTCTTCTCAACCTTTTCCCTTAGCCGAATTTGAGCTTTTGGTAAGCCTTGTTCTTTTGACCATTTCAATTTCATGTTACCATTGGGGCACATTTTTGCTTAGCATCTCAAGACACTTTTCTCTTTTTGTCGAAATACCAAAGCCAAGATTATTTTCTTTTCCTTTTCCTCCCCCATTGCCGAATACACATTGTTCCTAAACTCATCTCTTTTCTTCATTCTCTTTTCTTCTCTTTGAAAATCGAATTTTAACACCTTCTTCCCATTCTCTCTTCTTCTTTTTTTTTTTTATCATTCAAACACTCTCTTCATTATTTTTCTCTCATGGCCGAATGTTAGTTTACTCCATTGCCGAACCATTTTCCTTTTCTTTGTTATTCATAGCCGAATCTTCTATTATACATAAGTATTCTTCTCAATCATTTCTTTTTCAACCGTGGACAATAGTGTGATTTTGGAGGGCTGAAACTCAAGTGTTCGTGAGTATCGTGAATCGTTGGAATCGATCTTAAGAGTTAAGGTAAGGAGTTTATTCAAGGATTCTCATATTACTCGTCATATTGATATTGATGGATTATTAATCGATTTCAATTTAGGGGACGTTATCGCTCGATTTACATATTGTGGAACAAGGATAATTGTGGTAAGGCAATCTCACCCTTAAAATCATTAGTCATAATTTCGATATATTATTAGGTCGGATTGATGATCTTTTGTCATTAGAGACAATCAAGATAGGGACGAAAAGGGCGGTGAATAGTTTCCGGAAGAGGGGTGGTTCCGCTATTTCCCCTAAGTTTAAGCGAAGGGCTATTTCGGGAATCCGAGATTTTCCACCGGGTTGTGGACGCTCATCCGAGGAGAATCAGTTGTTTGAAGTCGTTCGTACTCCCGAACCTTTGTTTGTTCGTGGATTTTCATCGGGTAATGAACCATCAAACGGGGAAAAACCGCATATAGAAGTGGTTTGAAATTCTGAGGGTAAAGCCTAGATCGTTATTTCTAAGATTCGATTTGTAAATAAATTATAGTGTCCTAATTTATCGTGATGCATTTAGGTATTGACGAGCGGGAAAGTCTAGTTCTCACAGTAACCAGGTGTGTAACTTCACACTTATCTCTCGGGTTAGATACTAAACCGTAAGTATTGGGATAAAATCATAAAGATAGCTAAATCGGAAAATACGTAGTAATTAACACTTTTGTGTAAGTGTATAAAAACTGTTAAAATCGTGGAATTTACGAAAAATTGCTAGATCGTTAAATGGGTCGAAAAACTGCTAGATCGTTAAATGGGCCGAAAATCTACTAGATCGATATATATGGGCCAAAGTTCGCTAGATTGCTAAATGGGCTAAATGCTATTTTGTCTTATGGGCCCAAATGAAAATTTTAAATATAGACTCATATGTATTGTGGGCTTCTTGTTAAATTATTATATGGATATAGATTGTTATGCATACATGATTGCATGGGTTGGGATAATTTATGAAGAGAAGAAAGGCCTGTTGCCAAAAATCTAGTTCGGTGGTTCTGCCAGAAAATTTTAATGGCTTAATGCCTCTAGTTCGTTGACTTTGTCACAATCTAGTTCGGTGGTGCACCATAATATTATTTAAAATGGCTTTATCCCTACGATTGGTGTGTTGGCGGGGTGGGTTGACTTGATCCCCACAGGTGTGTTGGTTGGTACGGGGGTGTGTAGCGGATGGAATTAGGTTTGGTTGGGAAATTTTCATTTTACATGCATTTTATTTATTATAATGTTAAATCCGTAAATGGGCTCAAGCCCAAAATAATGCCTCGATGATCTGGCCCAATAAATGTTGTAAGTGAGTTACACACTGAGTTCTGAGTAACTCACTCTGTTTAATTATCCATCTCAGGTAATGGCAATTGACGGAGGCTTGGGGCAGAGGATGACTTCGTGGAGGCCATACTACGAATATGGGTTTTATAAACTATGAACTTTTATTAAGTTATTTTTTTTAATTACTATTTTGTGTATGATGTAATAAGGCCTTTATTAATATTTTTATGGATTTTTATGTGTGGATGGATTTAATTTTGTTTTAAAACATTTGAGATACTTTAATTATTCTTCTTTTCAAATTCTTTTGAACTCTTTAAAAACTACTTTAAGGTTTTTAACAATTAAATACTAAATGATAAGATTTCAAATTAGTATTTCTTAATTCATCGATTTTAAAATCTTTGTTCTTAAGTTTTACTAAACTTCATTTTCAAAAGGTTTTGTAGAACTGTTTTACTTAAATCATTAGATTTCAATAAAATGGATGTTCGATCTGTGTGACAAACCAAATCTCGTCTTAAAGCATAGACCTGGTTTGGGGTGTTACAGTTCTGTATTTTCTCATTTAGTGCCTAGAAAAGTGCCCAACAACTTAAGCACCAATTTCGTTGTGTTGTTTTTGCCTTTAGAAACGTCCTTTTTGCTAACACATTTGAACCATAAAGTTTCATGTGTATAATTACACAAAATTAAAGTTCATGTATCAAATTGCACATTGAATTAAAGTTTATGTATAATTTTGACATTTATCCCTATAAAAAAAACTTTGAAATATGAATAGTTATTTCATAAGAGGAGGTAAGAAACCACCAAATGTGTTACTTGTTTAGTTTTGATTTTTTTAAAATATTGTTGAGGGGGATTGACTCTCTTTTGGGAGAAGTTTTTTAAGTGTGTCTATCGAGTAGCCGATCAGACCCTCAAACAATAGAAATATTATGCCCGAGATATATTTATGCTTGGTTTTAGCTTCAAGGTTTGTCTCCTAACTCAAAGGAGAACCTAAAGGAGTTCACAGAGTTTAGGAAGCGCCTCATCGCCAAGAAGATGTTTAACATTTAGGTTTGGTGGGATTCAAACCCATGCTCTTATAGGTCTTAGTGGATAAGAACACTACCACATGGCAATCGTGCATTATTATTTTAAATTATTTAAATATGATATAACTTAATTAATTTTGTACTACTATTATATCTGAAAGCGACATTTTAACTTTCCGCAATTTTTGACAATTATGTCAAAAACTTAAAATTAACAAATTACACTTTTTCAGCATACTTACTTGTATCATTTTCAATTTTTTTTATAAAAATAATTTTCAAAAGCACTTCTAAACTGCAATAACAATAACAATGGAAACTAGGTTGTCTAAGGAGAAGGGAAAAGTCCTTTCCCACAAATTTATAAAAATAACATAAATAGAATAATTTAATTTATCTTTTCATATAATATATTATAAGGAAAAGAAAAAAAAGAGATTCCTACAAGCAAATAATCTCACACCCCAACTTTTGTATAAATAAATAATATGGAAGGAACAGTTGGGTTTCGTGACCCAAACTTTCATTTTCTTTTCTTTTGTCTACCTTTTTATTATGTCTGTTTTTTCTTTCGTAGAGTCAAAGGATGAGGGTTTTAAGGAGCAGTAGGGAAACCTCAAAGGCTGCAATTATTGTGTTTTGAGTAAAATATGTCTCCTTGTGCTAACCTCTAATTATTTTAATCTCTCTCTCTCCCCCTCTCCCTATATAATAAATTCCTCTCTCCTTATTTCTTTTCTCACCAAAATAATTTACGTCCTTTGGATTTAGCATTTGTTTTCCTTTTATTGTTTTTATCTTTTTACAGCAACATGGGTTTTTTCAATATTTGGCTTAACCCTTTTTCTTTTCTTTTTATTTTTCTCTTTTGTCATGAAAATGAAATATTTACGTATACAAAATTGACGTGAAGAACTCCCAACAGCTTGAGCTGATTGTAAAACCATTATTACAAGAAACTTTGGTCGGCATATATTTTTTTTATTTGTTGAGTCGATGATGGATGATAATCAAGATGTAATGTAAGCCGTCCTAAGTCTGTCTAGCATCCACTTGGCAATCATGTAGTGCTCCATGTCCCACTTTTTAACCTCTCAGGTTTATGATATCAGGTACTTGTGAAATGCGGCTTTTAAGGTTTTCTTCTGAAATAAGGAAAACTATTGCAACTACTGCTTTCTTCGTGGTCATCCGTGTCATTATTTGAAACCTGTGTGATCCCACTGGAGCAAGTTGAGGAGGATGCTGGGGCAAGATTTAGGTTCGTCCTCTCCTTGCTCAGGAATTCATAGAAAACAGGGCTCTTTCTCCTTGCTTTACCAACTCCCTTCTCGTTGCTAGATTGCAGACTGTCATCCTCGTTTTTAGTAGCACCACCACTTCTTTTCTTCAAAAATATGCGGCACAGCACCCAATTTTCCACTGCCACCACATGGTTCTGCATACATAGGTTTTAATACAAATCATTAATTTGACTGACCAACAAACAAAGCATCATTAAAACAACAATGTACTGCCATTTCCTCGACTCCAGAGGTTCTGAAATGTGGTTGGGATGAGATGTTTAACTTATGAAAAATGCTCAACAACTATAGGTACAGGCAGTAAAGATGAAATGAGAGCAGAGACCCAAAATTGACCTGAGTTTGGTTCTTATGTGGGGCATTGCAGGTGTCAGCAGTAACAAGGCGATATTCATGCATGATCCAGTCGGTTCTAGTTCCCTGTGGGGGCTTTCCTCTATAGAAAACAAGAGTTTTCTTCATACCCACTACTTGGTTGCCCCTACAACTTACAATTTGTTTGTCAATTCCTGTGGCTTTCCAATATCCTGAAAGTGTGGCTCTGTTGGATCTGTTCCCATTGGGATACTTGGCTTCTCTTGTGCTAAAGAAGTACCTCTCTTGCTCCAAATCACCTGATTGATAATACACACAACATAGACCCCAATGTATCAGGCCATCTAATTATGTCTTTAATTTTTTCCTATAGGCTTCTAATTGTTTAACAGTTGTTAGTTACATTCAGAGCTATTGCAGAAGGCTGTTTCCATAATTCATACAAGAAGTCAATTTCAGAGCTATAGAACAAGCTAGAACAAGCTGCTTGCTTTTTATAATGTTATATAGTAGAAGGAACCAAATTTGAAAGAGTGAGGTGTGAAAGTGTAATTAAGGTAACCAACCTGGCAAGTCCCAAGGATCTGCTTTGCAAACATCAACTTCGGGTATGATAGAGGCAGGTAAGGGCCAAGCAAGCACCTTTCTTCTCAAGTACTGAACGACTAACTCTTCATCAGTAGGATGGAAACGGAATCCAGGAGGCAATCTAAGCACACCGTTGTTTACAAAATTAAGCTTCATCATCCTCAAAAACAGGCAACCAATTAGTCCCAAAAGCACCTGAAAACCAACAACAAGAGTTGGGGTACTGGGAGGGAGGCAGACTTCAAACTCCAAATCGAGCCTACAACCCCACCATCCCACATTGCCTTCTTATACTAGTCCCTCAAAGTAAACAGAGAATATCAACAAGGGAAACAAGAACAAGAACAAGAAAAGAGAAAAAGAAAAGTTGTAATTGTTATGCGTGTGAGAGAGGCGGGTATTTGAGGGGGGAAAGTGTGACTTCTTTATAGAATAAGGGTTGTTAAAGGGGGGGAAAAGAATAAGGACGAGCTATTTTGCGTAAACCATACTCAACCTCCTTGGGCTAAGTAATAAGTTAAAATAAATTTAGGTGTGTTCGAAAAGGTTGATGTTTTTAATCTAAACGGAACCCAATGCCTCCAAACTTCAAGCTTTGTTGTGTTCGACTTGAACCCTTTGCGTAAATGGGAATAACCGTAGCTGTTTAACCCTTTTCCTTCCATGGTTGTCCAAATTGATATTAACTAAAAATTTATTTCCTGTTTGTGTCAGCACCCTTTGGGTAAATCCAGAGTTGTGAGTTTGCAGAGAGACAGCTGGAGTTCACCTAGTTAAAGGACTTCAATTTAATGGTGAGGTGGTGAAAGGACTCAATTAACCTTCATTGACACATTCATGGCCAATTGGTTTGAGGAAATGTGTCAACATCCGCGGCCTTTGCTTTTTACTCAATATTCTTTGAGATTTTGGTCGCATCATGCTATGCAAATTTTTACTCAATTTTGAAAACCTAATTTAATTCTCACGTCCCAATGTTGAGTTTCTTTCACCTATACATTGCAATATGTTAATTAAGTTATTTATTATATATTTTTAAAAAATTTGTAATTTCACACAAACAATAATAGTGTTAAGAAATTTTTAAAAAATGTTTATTAAACTATTATCATTTGTTTTAATTTTTTAAAGTTTTAAATATGTCAAAACTCTATATTATTCTTAAGTTTAAATTTTAGTCTTTATATTTTTTTTTAATTTAAAAATCTTGACTTCTCTGCCAATTTTGCCATTAAAACGATTGATTTGACTATTTAAAAAAGATAAAATAACTTTTGCAGCCCTTATTATTTACAATTTTATGCCAATTAGGTCCCTTCTCTTTAATAAATTTAAAATTAAATTTTTTTTTTATGTATTTTCAATAAAAATATAAAAAATTATGAAAAATTAAAAACTCCTTAAATTTTTAAAAGTAAAAATTATTTTAAAATATATGAAAAATATAAAAATTTCAAAAAAATAATCTAAAATATGGTGTTATTTACTTAGACTTATCTACAGGCCGAGCCAAGTCGACTTGTTGCTCAAGTTACAAAGACATTCAAGCCCAAAACCATTTTCAACCCACCCTTACCAAAAATTTCATTTCACTGTTAAAAAAAATTAAATATTAAAAAATATTTTTTATTAATATTTTGTAACTAGATTTAATTTAAAATATTTATTATTATTTAAATTGAATTCAAGTTGGCATAGTCCGAGACATAAAAAAACTTTGTCTAAGCCCAACTCAAATTGGGTCGATTCAGAATTTTTATCATTATTTAAAAATTATTTTATACTAATATTTTATATACTTTATAATTAAATTTACATAAAAATATTTTTGATATATAATTAGTCTAATTAAAAATAAAAAATTTATTCAAATTTGATTTAATATGAACCAAGCCAATAGCACAAAGTTTGGAGAGACCGTGTTACCATTCATAGAGTAAATTAATAGACATGTCCATACAACAGTTGAACCCAACTTGGACAAGGATTTTTGTATTCAGGAATCAGGATTGGATTGACTCGAATTTAATTTCAATGATAAAAAAATATTTTTTAAAATTAAATTAATTATAAAATAAAAATAAAAATATTATTTGTAATATTTTATTAATTTTGAACAATGAAATGAATTTTTTGAGTGGGCCAAACAAAAATGGGTTTGGACTTGAAAACTTTTAAAACTCGAGCATGACCTGATTCATGAATAGGTTTAAGTAAACATATTTTAAATATTTTTTAAATTTTTAACCCAAAAACTATGAGACATGGCGAATCAGATAAGAAATTGAGAATACATCAATAACAACATTTAACATATTCATGGGAACGGGAAAAGGAAATGCAAAAGTGTTGTCATCTTATTCAAAATGCTCGATCTTATAAGAAGGGAAGTCATTTGTGAAGAGTGAGAGGATTTGGACAAAAATATAAATTTCAAAAATGAGTTAGTGCAAAAAAATAATGCCCATTAAAAAATGGGCCGAGCCTTGGGTAAGGATTTTTTGCTTTGGCCCGACCTAAATTTGCAAAAAGAAATTTTGTTTTGCTGTTGTTTTCTCATTGTTTTGCTGCATTTCATCATTATGTTGTTACTATTTTGGATATTGTATAACTCTTGTTTTATTATTAATTTTGCTATTATTTTAGAGGCATTTGCTTGTTAAGTTGCACCTATCTTAGTATTATTTAAGTTTAAAGACTTTTTTAAATTTATTTTCAAATTGTTGTGAAACATTTATTTTAATGTTTTTAGTGTTTTTGATGTATTATATTTTTATTTTTTTTTATATAAAAAATATAATACGGACTAGTTGGATTTGACTCGAGTTTTAGTATTTTTATCTGGGTTGAGTTTAGGCAAAATTTTAAATCTATTTTTTGAGACCGAGCCAAGGCTGAGCCTATTAAACAGATCTAAAATTTTATTAAGGTCGGACTTGGTGGCCTTTAGTTTCAACCAAAATGCATGGGATCTACTTGAGTCAACTATAAGTTTAGGTATAAATTGTCCAAGTTTTTGGAGTAAGATAAACTTATAGGGAGAATGTTTGAGGGAAAAAAGGTTGGGGTGGAAGTGGGACCAATTTGGGAAGACATAATAGTGTTGCGGAACATGTTGTAGAACATGTAGGAACAATTGTAAGGGTCTGGTTTGGTGAGGTAAGAAAGCAACAAGATTGCTTCGTAGGTACTAATTTTGGTTATGTTTTCTTATGTTGTTCGTGTGTCTTTCTCTCATGCATAAAATTAAATTAAAACAGTTGCTATTATCTATTTTGCATCTAGTTTTATGTTATTTTTTTAAGTAATTAAAAAGGTTAATATTGGTATTGTGTTTCATGGAATAGAAAGAGAAAGATAAGCAAATGGAAACTGGATGCAGATTTAATTGATTCTATAGGATTATGAGAAGATTTGGTAGTACGCATCCAAATGCGTGTTTTTCCTTTAAATAAGTTTTGAAGAAAAACAAAACCAGTTGAGCCTTGAAATTGATTAACGAAAAAGAAAGACAGAGGACTAATAAGCAAGGACGATTTCTTTCTTCTTATAAAATGAGTAGGAAAGGGTAATTTGGTAACAACGGAAGGTGGGTGAGGGAATAAAGAGTACAACGACGGGCACCCACGTCGGATCCAGGGTAAGTGACAAAAGTACCACCTTCAAAGTGATGCCCCATTTCAAGATTTCCCAAATCTTGATTGTCTCGCTAGGAGATTATGTGACGGAAAATTTTAGGGAACTATCCCTTCATCCCCAAAACACTCGCATTCCATTTCATTTTATTTATAACAAAAAACACATTTCAATTTTTGTTTAATACAATTACCTCCACTTAAATATCTAATTTGATTGCATTGATATCATCTTTCAACTCCCAACTTAACTGTTAAAACCTTAAAGACTCCTTATTTTGATAGAGGAATAAATATTATTTTAGAGAGATTTTTATTTTTTATATAAAAAATATTAAATAAATATTATGCGAAGGTAAGGTTGAATGATTGCACAAATGGCATCGTCGAGTTTTGACTAATATAATGTTTTACTTTTAAAATGTAGAATATAGAATGTCGTAATCATTTTTTGAAAAAAACAGGAATCGATTTAGTTTTGAAAATAAAACGGGAGTCGCCACTGATCTTTTATTAGGTGCGATCGGATCACCTTTGTTTTAATAACGTTTTGGTTTACTAAAACAGTGTTTTTGGTCTGCGAAATTTTGAGAAATCGGGTTCGGGAGTCAGTTACGTGCGAGGAAAGGTTAGCACCCTCGTCACGCCCAAAATTGGTACCAAATTGATTAACCAATGTCTTCATGTCGAAAAGTTTGAAATGATTTTGAAATTTTATCCATTTTTTTAAAAGATTTTAAAAAAAAATAGAATACTGGGTCGCGATTCAAAACTGTTGACTTACATGAAATGACGGAGAAGAGGTATTGACAATGCATGATAATAAAAGATGCGATGATAAAAACAAAACAAAAAGATAACATTAAAATAATAATAATAATAATAACAAAAGACGTTAGTGCTAATAGAGATAATAATAATAATAATAATAATAATAATAATATTTATAATGGCAGAATAGCAAAATCATTAAAGAAAACAAAATATATATATAAAAAGGATTTAATTAAAATGTTAGCAAAAATCTAGGGAAAAATCTAAAATAAAAGGGAATCCACGAACTCAAGTGAAATGCACGCAAACAACTGGGGACTGAACGAGACAAATAATCCTATTCGCAAAACGTGGATTTTTTTTTTTGAAAAAAGGGAACTAAATTGCGAAGGAATCTGGACGTGAGGAACTAGACGTAAAATAACCCTTTTCAAAGCAGAGAGGCGCGGATCCGGGTCGCTAAGCGGGTCGACGCGCGGATCTACCCCCCCAAACGGCGCCGTTTCTTTTATTATTTAAGTCAGAAAATTTTTTTTACTCATTCTTTAATGTTCCAGAAGAAAAATCAAAGGCCCCCTTTTTACATTCTCTCAAAAAGAAAACCTAGCAAGGCGGCCGCTCCTTCCATTTTGGCCGACGATCGGCGTTCCTCCGGTCACTCATCCCACCACCATCGTATTTGGTGGCCGAGGTCGTACGGAGAGGAGCCTTTATCCCTATTTGAAACCCCGTTTCGAAAGCCCGTGCTTTGATGCCCCAAAATGAAACCAAAAGCCCCCAACTCCGATCCGCGGCGACGGAACGAGTTCTCCGCGACGCGTCTCGATTCAGGTAAGGTTCTTTCCCCTTTTTTATTCTCTTTTATTACTGGTATTGGTGTTTATTGTTTACTTTTTGAAATTGTAAATAAAAAAGGAAGAAACAGTATTGAATCAAAGGAAACGAGGATAATGAAATTAAAGCAACCTTCTAATTTCTTTCTTGATTCTTGGTGATTTGTAAAAGCTCGTACAAGAAACTCTTTAATCTTTTTGTTTTCTTTTTTGATTGCTGATAGTTCGTAAAAACGGAAGCCAACCTCTCTTGCATCGATTTTGAAAATACACAATACTTTTTTTTTTATTCCACTATTTTGTTCCATACTCTTCTGCTGTTTGTTTTGTTTTCTGTCTGCAGGGTATGGGCGAGAAGTGCTGGTGGAGAGGTCAGACAGTGGGCGTGGTGCGCTGAGGAGGCAGAAGCGTGCGGGCGACAAACGAGGCATGGGGAAGGGCGCGCGTGGAGCAGACGCGCGTGGTGGTAGATAAACAGTCGTGGTGTGCACATGGGGTGATGTTGGCTCGGCGGCGTAAACTCTGGGGCTCTTTAGGGTTTCTGAGTGTTTTGGGCCATTGGGCTTAGGGTTGTAATTTTGGTTTCGGGCCTATTTTTATTTGGGCTCCAGAATTATTTTGTAAATGGACATTGGACTATTTGGGTTTTATTTTTATATATTTTTTTGGCTCTTTATATTGGTATTGGGTTTTTAATCTGTATTGGGCCCGGGCAAAAATTGGTTATTACAGTTGCCCCTCTTTGCTCGTTGTCGTGCAACGAGAATAGAGCAAAGACAGTAGAAGAACCAATTTTGCCCTGTCTTAGCCAAGCCTTGACTTATTGGTCCTCGTCTTCCACAAACATCTTCAAACTCTACTGTAACCTGTTGCTTTGATCCACTCCATCATTGCTTCTGCGAGATATGACCCGTAGCTTCAATTCGCTTTTCCTCAATCTTGTTTATTTTTTTTTTAACTTGCTCCAATATGACTTCAGGACACGAAGAGATTTGTAGCTTTGATCTACTAATTGCTCCACTGGGACTTCAATGAAACCTGAACTTTTCAAACTGCTTCTTTATTCTCGCAATATGAGTTGACCCTTTTTTTTCTTTTTTTGTTGTTGTTTTTTTTTTTTGAAAAATAGAAATTGAAAAATAGAAATACAAATAGAAATTGAAAAACGGAAATTGGAAATACCTCAGCGTGCGACCTGAGGAGTTGATTTTTACAGACAGAAATTGAAAAACAGGAATTAATATACCTCAGCGCGCGACTTGAGGAGTTGATTTTTGCAAATGTAAATTAAAAACAGAATTAAAAATACCTCAATGCATGACTGAGGAGTTGATTTTTGCAAACAAAAATTGAAAAACGGAAATTGAAAATACCTCAGCGTGCGACCTGAGGAGTTGATTTTTGCAAACAGAAATTGAAAAATAGAAATTAAAAATACCTCGACGTGCCCCGAGGCTCAACTCACCTCTCGTATTATGAGTTGATTTTTGAACAGAAATTGAAAGGCAGAAATTAAAAATACCTCGGCGTGCCCCGAGGATCAACTCACCTCTCGTATTATGAGTTGATTTTTGAGCAGAAATTGAAAGACTGAAATTAAAAATACCTCGGTCTGCTTCGCTTAGGAAGGCAAGATCTGTTATCTTCGATCTGCTTCGCTTAGGAAGGCAAGATTTGCTATCATCGATCTGCTTCGCTTAGGAAGGCAAGATCTGCTATCTTCGATCTGCTTCGTTTAGGAAGGCAAGATCTGTTATCTTCGATCTGCTTCGCTTAGGAAGGTAAGATCTGCTACGCTCGATCTGCTTCGCTTAGGAAGGCAATATCTGCTATCATCGATCTGCTTCGCTTAGGAAGGCAAGATCTGCTATCTTCGATCTGCTTCGTTTAGGAAGGCAAGATCTGTTATCTTCGATTTGCTTCGCTTAGGAAGGCAAGATCTGCTACGCTCGATCTGCTTCGCTTAGGAAGGCAAGATCTGCTATCATCGATCTGCTTCGCTTAGGAAGGCAAGATCTACTATCTTCGATCTGCTTCGTTTAGGAAGGCAAGACCTGTTATCTTCGATCTGCTTCACTTAGGAAGGCAAGATCTGCTATCATTGATCTGCTTCACTTAGGAAGGCAAGATCTGTTATCTTCGATCTGCTTCGCTTAGGAAGGCAAGATCTTCAAATTCACTGATGTTGCGACAATGTCCTCTAAAGAATCTATCCTATAATATCAGTTTTGTGTTTATGTTTATGCTAAATGGCTAGGATGCAATGATCGGAATGAATCTAATTCTCCTCAATAAATGTACTATGGCCGACATTTGCACGGATGCAGAATGTCATGAGAATGGTCTTTTTTCAAAGATTAGGATGCAATGATCGGAATGGATCGAATGCCCCTAAATAGATGTGTCTTATGGATGACATTTGTATGAATGCAGAATGTCATAAGTATGTTTATGCAATGATTATGATGTAATGATCGGAATGAATCAAATGCTCCTAACTGAATTTTTTTTTTTTTGCATGAATGTGGTGTTTCATGAGAATGATCCCCTTCTGACAGTTTAAGGTGGTCATCGCTCATTATATCACCGATGTCTTAGGCTGCGATCATGTCCTACTGGTATTCATGACAGAAAACCCGGGAAAACAAATATCTTACTCAATAAATTTGCCCCACTGTAGCTTCAGGGTTCATCTCATTGTGAACTAGGGGTATAGGATTTGAATATCCTCCATTCATCCCACTGCGACTCTAAAATATAGGATTTGTCTCTTCTTCAACCCACCCTCTTGTTATTCAAAGATCTGTATCAGCTTCCTTCTAATGATCACTCTTTAGATGACCCAACCAGATGTATATGCATGATGCTCGCATGAATGCAGAATATCATTTCCTTTCAAGAATGATTCTGGTTTTGCACTTGGGTTAACAATGCCCATTTTTCATCAGGATTGTATTACTGACGCGATACTTTGTCATTTTGTTCAATCAACATTTTTTGACAAAAATCCAAAGTGATAACCTTAATTTGGACTCAGATATTTCCAACCCTTAAGCTTGGTGAATCTTAAGTAATAATCCTGTTTCAGACTCCTGTATTGTTTAGGGGTTTCTAGAGTAATATGCGAAACTCATTTTATGAAAGTATTATTAGTCCAATAATCGTTATTTCAATGCAAAATGCTCAAAAAAGGACCATAATGATGGATGAAATGGAAATTTATTGGGAGCATAGCTCGAAGCAAATAAGTTAATCCAAGCTAGCGAATGCACTGAAGAAGCAAGTTTATTTAGAGTGTATTTTGAAAAGACAAAGATAGCAGACTCAAAATGGGTAAAACAGAAACTAGGTGCCCCAGATATCGCAGCTTGAGCTTCTCTATTCAAACTTCTTGAGGGCCATTCTAAACTCAATATGTGTTTAGGGGATCCGGAGTATTTTGTCGATGCCCCAAGGCATAAGATTCCTCTTCATTGTTACTTTAAGCGTAGCAAGACTGCTGTATGCCTGATTTTTTATCAAAATTTGAGTTGCCCTTTTCGGGTTTTCAACTCAAACCCACCTTTGGTCTCAAAGCGCCCTTTGCGGGTTTTCATCTTTGGCCTCCGCTTTTTCTTTCTTCTTTTTTTGATGAGATTTTTTTTTGATCCCCCTTTTTTAGGTCGAATCTGAATTCACCGAATTGGACAGGTCCTTGCCATCCATCTCTGTCAATATCCATGCTTCCATAGAACAGGCCTTCTTTGCTGCATGAGGTCTTTCCTAATTTGACATTTACTTTCTTCTGAAGTCTTTTTTGCATGAGAGAATTTTCTTTCAAAGCCCTATCATGAAATTTTCTAAGGCGATCCTTTTTGTTGTAAACTCGCTTTATCTGATCGTGACAGATATCTCTCAACATTTTCTTTTCAAATTCACTTGATCACATCAGGATTGGATCCATTCCACCTTATCCAATTTTGGCTCGGCCTGTGCCTGGGGATAAGAGAATTTTGACTTCACTAGGTAAAACCTAACGAGGAAAGCCTTGCCCTAGCAGAGGTCCTGGCCAAAGTTTAATGAGCATAAAAAGGGTAAACGTAACTTCTATATACCAACATTCACAAGTTTAGGTCATCTTCCTAACACTCTTTGTTTTGTTGCCCCTCCTTTTTTTTACACTATGACGTGGCACTTGATCTTTGAAAAGACCGCAAGCTTTTGACATTGTGCGGTTAAATATGATCTTTTCGCCTTTTTGTTAATATTTTTTCTTTTTGGCCTTTTTGGTCTAATGACTATCGACTTTGTAATATTGGCATATGAAGCGACCCTCACCCTCTTAGTGAAGAGATCGGCATCCACAGAAATGAATCGATGTGGACCAGAAGCTTTCGAGGAGATTGGCTTGATAACATCCATGCCCCATGTGTAGAAAAAAGGAAGAGGCACATAAGTTCTGTCCTCCTCGATTTGGCATTTGATGCAATTTTCCTTTCTGGGTAGTCCAGTAGCTCGAACCTCTTGATTGGCTTAGTCAGGGTAGAACCATCAGCACGTGATCTTCAAATATCCTTATGGACTTCTTCTGTGACTTCCTTAGCTTTGACAACATACTCGTGCCTTAGTAGTCCCGGCGTGTCTTAACGTGATCATACGAAAATATCTTTGAACTCTTGGAGATAACTCAATGATTTATTGCCTTGTTCCTGCGGCAAGCTAAGCTTCCATCTTCATCTCCCTTGTAGTGTTTGCTGACACTTTGTGAGATAGGATCTACCATTCTTGACAATTTAGGAAATAAGTTGTGACCTCTGTCATCTCCACAGTCCTCTAATCCCTTTAGACACATATCTTGTTAAAAAGAGAGTCGGTAACAGCGTCGCTCATGTCATTGGTATCTGGGGGACTCATTGTAGGCATGAAGGTAGAAAATTAAAAGTATGATATGAAAACGAAACGGTGTAGAGTATGAAATGCAAGGAGTGAAAATAAAGATGCATTTTATTGAAATAACAATTCTGAAAACAAGCCCGCTTCACGAAAGGACTCTTGTTGCCTCCAGGCTTAAAGCAACAAGTATGTTTTGAATATTACTTCAGATTAGCTAAAAATGCAGGTTTCTTCCACTGTCCTATTGTTCAAAACACTCCCAAGTGTGTAAGGCTTTGGAAAGCTTTATGGTCTTATTGTTCAAAACACTCCCAAGTGTGTAAGACTTCAGAAAGCTTTATGCCCCCGTTTTCTCTTCGAACGTGTCATTGGCGTTCTGACTTCTCGATTTCTAGGCTTCTGATAACTTCTCTCTAAGGAATCGAGACTCTCTCACCCTCTCCTTCAATTATCGCAAATTATTGCTCCAGTCAACTCATCGAACTTCAAAACCCCTATTTTAATAAGCCTCTCTACCAATTTCTTAAATGCAATGCAGTTATCGATTGAGTGACCTGTTATTCCCACGTGATACTCGCATTGAGCATTCGAATCGTACCATTTGGGGTATGGGGGTTGCATTAGTTTCATGTAGTGAGGAGCCACCCTATGTGCATCAAACAGGCCTTGATACAACTCCCCATATGTCATTGGAATTGGTGTAAACTGGAGACGCTTTGCATTGGATTCTTGACTTAATGATCCTCGATGACCGAAGGCACAACCCTTCTGCTTGACCATGAGATCGACTTGGAATGCTTGCTCAAGTTGTTCACTTCATTTTCCATATTTCTCGAGCTTGACCTTTTGACACTTTCTTTTGCGTCTACTTTTCCATTCTTTATGGCGTTCTCAATGAGTTCCCCGGACATTACGATATCGATGAAGTCTTTTGTGGCGTTTCCCACCAGCTTGTCATAAAATGGTTCTTTCAAAGTGTTGATGAAGAGGACCGTTACCTCAGTTTTAGTCAGTGGGGGTTCTACTTGGGCTGAGATTTCCCTCCACCTTTGAGCGTATTGTCTAAAAGTCTCTGCTGGCTTCTTTTCTATCATCTGCAGCATTAGTCGATCAGGCGCCATATCGGAGACATGCTTGTATTGTTCACAAAATGCTGATACTAGGTCCTTCCATGATTGGATCCTCTCTCTGCTGAGTTGATTATACCATCGGAAGGCTGATCCGATCAAGCTATCTTGAAAATAGTGTATTAACAATTTGTCTTCACTCACATAACCAGCCATCTTCCGACAAAACATGATAAAATGCGCCTTTGGACATCTCGTTCCATCATATTTTTCAAAATCTGGCACTTTAAATTTCGGAGGTAGGACCAGATCGGGAACCAAACTGAGCTCTTTGGCGCTCAGTGCAGATAAGACTCCAGTATCTTCTATCGCCTTGAGTCTTTCTTCCAGACTCTTATACTTGTCCTGAGCATCATGATCCTTCATTTTCATATTGGCTATTTCTGCCGGATCGTCCAAATCTGGAATGATTGGATCAGTGGGACTAGCTCCAGGGTTCGATACGAATACACTTTGCCCTAGATGAGCAGGTGGTGCAGGTGGTTGTTCTAGGCCTGCTGATTCCCCTTGAGGCCAACCTCCGTGCATTGCATGGGCGTGAGGTGGAGTGTATCCTGGGGGATAGAGCGGACTCTGATTAACTCTTGAATGGGGTTCTGTAATATCAGGGCTCTGCGCGAGTCCTTTTCCTTTGACCAGAGCGATCATCATTTCCATCATTTTGGCCATTTGATCCTTTTACTCAAGCAATTCCTCTCGGGATCTTACCATCAGGTCCCTTGCTTCCTACTGTGACCTGGCCAACTGCTCTTGTAACTCTCTTTGGATCCTTTCCATTCTTTCAATTCTTTCGTTGAGTTCAGCATCCATAACTCTAGCTCTTAGACATGTCCTATAAGGATGACGTGATCCCAGATTCGTAGTATCACAACTGTGGATTATACAGTTTTAGCCTCAGTGAGATATTGCAGTGATATGCACTTGTAATGAATGGATGAATGCATAAATGACAAATGAATGTTAGTCATGAATAAATATGCAAGAATTGGGTGTTGATTTCAAGATAGCCCCATACTTAGGCATTCCATTAATCAAAAGAGTCTACTACAATGAGTTTTGCCATATCTGTTCTAACGGTTACACTAGTTTCCTAGCCACATCGCCTTGTTTTTTACTCGTTCTAGGAACTCTGCCATGCTTGATCCTTATCTCTGTGGGAATTGGCAACTGAGAGCTTCAGCTTCATCTGACAATTACACGATTTGCATAGCCGCTTTGCAGATTTCATTGATCATATCGCCGAGATGCATATCTTTTTCTTGGAGAGCTCTCTCGTAGACCTGAATGTCTCTGTCATGCTGATCCTTCTTTTCTTCTATGCTTTTCAAGGGAGTGTCCAAATGCTACTGATGAGCTTGCAGCGTATCTTCTAAATCTCGTATCTTCCTTCTTAGCTTTTGGCGTTCAGACTGACTAGTCATTAATTCAGTGAGCACGGATTCGTATTTAACATTCTTCTTTCTTAACTCTGTCATAGCACGTGCAACTTCTTCTTTTTCCTTCTTTGCTTTTCCTTTCCAGAATTCCACTCCGCCTTTGATGTTATTTAGTTCTTCCTTCGATTCTCTTCATCGATTTGCCCAAATTTCCACTATTCTTTATAGTTTCTCTTAATTTCTTATTTTCCAAATGGAGATCCTTTAAGTCATTACTCATGGTCTCAGTTTCTTTCTGGGCTTTCTCCGTTCTGGATTTTTCAATTTGCACGTCGATCTTCAGTTGGTTGTTTTCCTCTTGAAGAGAATTAATATCCCGTAACAGCTTGGTCTTTTCACGTTCAAATTCATGTCTTGCCATTTCCAGTTCGGACGACATTTCTTTTAAGAAAGGATTCTGGGAAGTGTAATCTGTTGGCGACATTTCCTGGCTACTCACTCGCTGTTGTCTCCATACGTCATAATCTTGAGTGATAGTGTTTGTATACAGAGCTAGCTCCACTAGGTAGATTTCTTTCCAAGATTTTGCAGTATCCCGGACCTTTTTCATGTAATTCTCACCTATAAAAGTGAATTCAGATGTGCCAATCCTCCGGTAGCTGGTATGAACAATCGCGAAGCGAATTGCCTTTGAACCATTAACGGAGCGTATCCAATTCCTCCCCATAATCCGAGCAAAGGCACCCAATCTTGGCCCCCACATTTGTATAATAGAACCGAAGGGCGGATCCATGGTGCTCTCCAAGTTATATTTTCGACGCGGAGATGCTGAAAAACTGAAACCCAGTACTGTTCGGTGACATCCTTTGGCCAATCTTTCCCAAGGTGAGCTTCCAATGGAGAGAATGTTTTCGAAAACATGTGGAAAGGTGTGCGTTCCACTTTCTAGAAGTGGCTCAGAATCTAAACGTTAAGTAACTGTGCATATCCGATAAAACTTCTTTCCCCTTTCCTCCTGCAGCTACTTAGAGATCTAAAAGTCTCAGCTAAGATGGTTAGAACGGGATTGATTCCTTGCTTCAATTTTTCGAAGAAATCCACTACTGCAACTTCAATATGTCCAAGGACCTTTGGAAATACGATTAATCCGTAAATGGACAAAGCAAAAAGATCCACTCTTTTCACAACATCTGGATGGTTTTGAACTAAGCCTCGTAGAGAAAACCACATAACACAACTGACTTCATTCTTTTTCTTTATCTATTTTTCAGCCTATGTATCGGTCATTCCCGTCAACTTCGTTAGCTTTTTCTTGAAAGTCAATGGCTTGGGCGTCTTCACATATATCTTGTTGGATTGTGCATTGTCAACGCGGAGCAGGGTGGCATACTCTTCTATGGTTGGAGTCATATCTTCTTGATTGAAAGTAAAACATTGGTAAGCTGGGTCCCAAAATCGAACCAAGGCTTGAATCAGCTGTTCATCGATGTTGATAGCGATCAAGTGAGCTATATCCCCATACTTTTCAGTGAAGGTGCCCCTAGTGTCTGAGTCCCACTGTTTCCATATCTGATCAGGTCTTCGAGGTTATTCTGACGAGCATTCGTAGTCACATGCTCAGGAAGGTTGGAGATACCTCCTTCCTTTAAGCTGTCTCCTTTTGCTTTCTGGGTTTTCAAAAACCAATCTCGAACCATGGCATTTTTCTCGGTTACTCGTGTAATTGACTCCTCCATCAGAAACCCGTTTGTGGCAATCAATCTCTAATCAACACCCTCCTAACAGAATGCCTATGATGCATGATGAAAAAAAAGATAAAATGAAGACAAATAACCTTGGTTAGTAATCACAATAAATATAAACGACGAAAAACATAGAAAATCTAACAAATAAGCCATTCAATCCTACATTTTGGTGACCATTCTATGGACAGAGGTTCAGCATGGCTCTAATTGGGGTGGTTCATACGGTTCACTATACGCGGTTTCGGTTCTAAAAATGGTACTCGAATTGTCCGTACTATCGCCTACTAAGGCTAGTACGGAGCCTCGATTATCGCCCACCATAGGCTCGCAAGCTCAATTCGAGGGATTACATTTACTTATGCCTATGCGGAGGGACAAGTTAACTCACGAAAGCATAAGTCATATGTAACCCGAAAGTATTCACTAGCCTGTGCGGAGGGACGAGTTAACTCACGAGGGCATAGCGTTTACTTCCACTTAAGCAGACGGAGCCCGGGTAGAGAGCTCATGTTATACAAAAATGCAAGTGCATGGTGTGTGGGGAGAAACTCACAAACCCTTCGTTTTTATTTAAAAACTAAAAAACTAAAACCGTAAAAACTTAAAGCTGAAAAACAAAAGATAAAATAAGTTAGAAAAATATTTACAACATGATGCAGAACGAAGAGTTTCGAATTTTTTTTTAAATCAAATTTTCAATTTTCGACAGAAGGACAAAAATTAATCAATTTACGGCCAGACTCTCTTTAAAATCCCCAGTGGAGTCGCCAAGCTGTCGTAACCAATTTTTGAAAAAAAGAGAATCGACTTAGTTTTGAAAATAAAACGGGAGTCACCACCGATCTTTTATTAGGTGCGATCGGATCACCTTTGTTTTAATAAAATGTTTTGGTTTACTAAAACAGTGTTTTTGGTCTGCGAAATTTTGAGAAATTGGGTTCGGGAGTTGATTACATGCGAGGAAGGGTTAACACCCTCGTCACGCCCAAAATTGGTACCAAATTGATTAACCAATGTCCTGATGTCGAAAAGTTTGAAATGATTTTGAAATTTTATCCCTTTTTTTAAAAGATTTTTTTTAAAAAAAACAAAATAGAATACTGGGTCGCGATTCAAAACTGTTGACTTACATGAAATGACGGAGAAGAGGTATTGACAACGCATGATAACAAAAGATGCGATGATAAAAACAAAGAAAAAAGATAACATTAAAATAATAATAATAATAACAAAAGATTAGTGCTGATAGAGATAATAATAATAATAATAATAATAATAATAATAATAATAATAATAATAATAATAATAATGGCAGAATAGCAAAATCATTAAAGAAAACAAAATATATATAAAAAGGATTTAATTAAAATGTCAGCAAAAATCTAGGGAAAAATCTAAAATAAAAGGGAATCCACGGACTCAAGTGAAATGTACGCAAACAACTGGGGACTGAACGAGACAAATAATCCTATTCGCAAAATGTGGCGTTTTTTTTTTTGAAAAAAGGGAACTAAATTGTGAAGGAATCTGGACGTAAGGAACTAGACGTAAAATAACCCTTTTCAAAGCAGAGAGGCGCGGATCCGGGTCGCTAAGCGGGTCGACGCGCGGATCTACCCCCCCAAACGGTGCCGTTTCTTTTATTATTTAAGTCAGAAAATTTTTTTTACTCATTCTTTAATGTTCCAGAAGAAAAATCAAAGGCCCCCTTCTTACATTCTCTCAAAAAGAAAACCTAGCAAGGCGGCCGCTCCCTCCATTTTGGCTGACGATCGGCGTTCCTTCGGTCACTCATCCCACCACCATCGTATTTGGTGGCCGAGGTCGTACAGAGAGGAGCCTTTATCCCTATTTGAAACCCCATTTCGAAAGCCCGTGCTTTGATGCCCCAAAACGAAACCAAAAGCCCCCGACTCTGATCTGCGGTGACAGAACGAGTTCTCCGCGACGCGTCTCGATTCAGGTAAGGTTCTTTCCCCTTTTTTATTCTCTTTTATTACTGGTATTGGTGTTTATTTTTTGAAACTGTAAATAAAAAAGGAAGAAACAGTATTGAATCAAAGGAAACGAGGATAGTGAAATTAAAGCAACCTTCTAATTTCTTTCTTGATTCTTGGTGATTTGTAAAAGTTCGTACAAGAAACTCTTTAATCTTTTTGTTTTCATTTTTTTTTGCTGATGGTTCGTAAAAACGGAAGCCAACACCTCTTACATCGATTGTGAATCAATGCTTTTTTTTTTATTCCACTATTTTGTTCCATACTCTTCTGCTGTTTGTTTTGTTTTCTGTCTGCAGGGTATGGGCGAGGAGTGCTGGTGGAGAGGTCAGACAGCGAGCGTGGTGCGCTAAGGAGGTAGAAGCGTGCGGGCGACAAATGAGGCATGGGGAAGGGTGCGCGTGGGGCAGACGCGCGTGGTGGCAGATGAACAGTCGTGGTGCACACATGGGGTAATGTTGGCTCAGCGGCGCAAACTCTGGGGCTCTTTAGGGTTTCTGAGTGTTTTGGGCCATTGGGCTTAGGGTTGTAATTTTGGTTTCGGGCCTATTTTTATTTTGGCTCCAGAATTATTTTGTAAATGGACATTGGACTATTTGGGTTTTATTTTTATATATTTTTTGGCTCTTTATATTGGTATTGGGTTTTTAGTCTGTATTGGGCCCGGGCAAAAATTGGTTATTACATAAAACATAGAATAAAGGGCTCCAATCACTCAATTATACATAAAATAGAAGATGAGACCCATGTTAACAGATACCCTCACATTACCAAAATTTAATTCATATTTTAAATTAAGTTTAGTTTTGTTCATCCTTTTTTCTTTTTGGTAACAATTTTTCGGGCCTTAGACAATAGCCTCATTATTATAAAAAAATATTATAGTTAAGTAATATTTTAATTTTCTAATAAATTACATGTAAAATGAATAAAATTATGATATATAAACTTTAATTATATGATAAAAAAATTTGGTGTAAAAAACAAACTGAAAAATCAAAAGATTTACAAAGAAGTATCCGTGGTTAGACTACTCATTACTCTATCCTCTTTTAAAATTTCTTGAATCTTTAAAGAAGGATCATCAAATAAGCACAACTTATCCTCATTCACAAGAGCCATTTTCTCAAATGAATCTGCTACCTGATTATTCTCTCCAGGAGTATACCGCACGAACCACTTGCCTTTATAGGATAAAATTTGTTGGATTCTCCTAACAAGTGAAATACTTGCTCTAGCTAAATGACAATCACAAATAACTTTGACTATCTCGAGATTATTTGATTGGGTGAAGACCCTATCATGTCCTTGTTTCTAAAATAGGTGCAAACTGTCCAAGATTCCCCATAGCTCAACAACAAAGACCAAACACTTCCTCAAATACCCCATAGCTCGACAACAAAGACCAAACATTTCCCCAAATACGCCACACTAGTAATTCGAATAAACAAGCCCAACTCAGATCCCTCGTGTTGTGATTTGAATGATCATGCAAGTTTGAAATCAACCATTCTGCTAAATTGCTAGAAAAGAAAACACTCTATTGACTTAGAGGGATAACTTGGTACCTAACATCCTTCGCAACCAGGCAGTCTCTAAGCACATGTAATGCATCCTCATACCTATGTCTACAAAGGGAGCATGACTCATCCTAACCAATCCTCCTTCGAACTCTCTTGACATTGGTTAGAAGTCTTTATTTGAGAATTATCCAAATGAAATACCTAACTCTCTGGGGTTTAGGAAACTTCTACACTATGTTCCAAATTGCATCTTTGGGATTCTAAGGGTCCTCCTTCAACATCCAGTATACACTTTTAACAGAGAAAATACTTATTGTAGAATGAGACCAAGAAATTAAATCCAGACTTGCAAAAGACATTCGTGGAGGGATGCTAACGATGTATTGAATAACATCTTTTGTTAACCAAATTCGAAAAAGGTCAAGGTTCCATGTGCCATTTTCTGTAACCATCTCACTTAGCTTACAATTTGAGTTAACGTTTGCATGAGCAGGAACAATTTTTATTAAGGGCCCCCATATACGGAACCCAAACATCCTTCCAACAACACACATTATTTTCATTACCCACTAACCATATCAAATTATCATAAAGTAAGGGCCATACCTTAGAGATGAACTTCCACAGAAAAGAACTTCTACTCCACATAATACGCTTCGACAATCTGTCATTTATCTCATACTTCACTCTAAGGACCTAAATCCATAAATCATCAATTTTGGTGACAAAAATAAACCAAGCTTCATCATAAAAGGTAGAATTTTGATCACTAAGATGTTGTATTCCAAATCCTTCATGCGATCTAGGTTGACAGATAACGTCCCATCCCACTAACGTCATTTTCCTTATACCATCAAAAGATCCCCAGATGAATTGCCACACAATTCCTTTAATTTCGTCACAAACACCTTTCAGGACCATTAATGATTGGATAAGGTAACTTGGGATTGAAAGAAGAACTGACTGTGCAAGAATAACCCTTTCAGTGAAAGAGAGTTTCTTGGCCTCCCAGCTAGAAAGCTGTAACACCCCTAACCCGTATCCATCGCCGAATTGGGTTGACAAGGCATTACCAAATTAATCCCAACCCAGAATAGACATAAATATACATATATAAATCTTTACTACTATTTGCCGAAAATATCCAACATATATAATTAACCACATTACTCACAATTATCATGATCACCTTCTCAAAATCATCCATACATTTCAAAATATGCCATGTGCATACATATGCTTCACTCTTGTCTACAACATTTCTTAATCTACTTACTCATAATATTAATAACTAATACGACAAATTCATTAGCAACATTTTCATGTACATATGATTATTTGAACATTTTATGCATCCATTCTATCAATTTATTTCGCTATTAGCATAACCCTTATAGCATACAAGCCGAACATGTATCAATAATAGCACACGCATATACAATATGCAACTTTTACCAAATATTTCTAGTCACATGGCTACATTTAGAACAACATGCCAAATCTATATATCACCATCCAAATATCCTATAAACATTTAGACCATATCTCATACTCAAATTTTTAATACCATCCATCATGAAATATAGATTTACGAAAAGCTTTAACCATGACCGAAATTATTCAAGTTCAAAATTGATCTAGTTTTAGCCATCTTCGTATGGCTTTTATATACATTCCAACCCAAAAGAGACCATACAATATCCAAGCTATTACATGCCATAATTTCTAAGGTTTAAAGCTAATAATAATACCAAGAGTAAGTGATAATGTGCTTGACTTCGACAAGGATCACCGAGTGCGAGCTTCAACTCCAAAATCTACACAAAAAACAACCAAAATACAAATGGTAAGCTATTTAAAGCTTAGTAAGTCATAAGCAAAAGGTAGCATACATATAACCAAGCATTTTTAATAGCTTCTAACTAACTCAACCCAATCATTTATTAATTTGCGCCATTAACCAATAACATACTTATTTGGTTTCCAAGCAAAAACCGAATGTCTATATGCTAAACTTTCAAACCAAAATGGCTTACCTAATTTATACCAAGATAATGAACTATCATATAAAAAGTTCTTACCTGTCACCCTCGTTTACCTCCACTAATTGTTTTCGTCTTTTATGAAATTCCAAAAATCCGCACACTTAGTACAAATCCTGTAACGTATCTCTCACACAGAGCCATTACTTAACATTTTCGCACACACAGTGCCAACTTTCCGTAACGTATCGCTCACATAGAGCGTTACTTAACATTTCTGTACACACAGTGCCAACTTTCCGTAACGTATCGCTCACATAGAGCCGTTACTTAACATTTTCGCACACACAGTGCCTCTTTCCGTAACGTATCGCTCACATAGAGCCGTTACTTAACATTTCTGCACACACAGTGCCAACTTTCCGTAACGTATCGCTCACATAGAGTCGTTACTTACCCTTTCCGCACACACAGTGCTCATTAACAACCTCCACTTAAACATAACATATAAATTCACATATTATAAATATGACATACCTAAATACGCACATTCAACTCGAATCTTTCTTCCTATAATTTACCATTTCATTCGGCCTTACACAATTAAACACTTATTTAATCATTCATTCACCACCAGCACCCATTTCATGTTTCCCAATTAACTACAACTCAACCCATAATTATTTATCCAGTCCAAACATATCCACCTTTCATACTTATGGCAAACATATTTTTATACATATTTCAACCATCCAAAGTATTCCGATATATTTACATAAATACATGCTCATGGTACTAACACAATCGGCAACCACATTTAAATTCATCTTATCACATTCGACATCATCAAGGATATACTTACATACACACATATCCGAATATTTATTTTCCATATGTAATGGTATATAAATCAAATTCCTTATCACATTTGCATATATACATGTATTTACAAATCCACATCAACTATCATGTATAATACTCCCTATGCCTTATTCGGCAATTTGAAAATAAAAATATTTATGTCACTTAAACATGAACATTAATATATATATAATTCAAATTAATCCCACTGCTTAAAACTTACCTCGGAAGTCGATAAATTTGAATTTCCCGGCTATTCGTTTACTTTTGCTTTTCCCCGATCTAGCTTCTTTTCTTTTTGTTCTCGATCTAAGAAATGTCAAATAAAGCTTGTTCACATACATTTCTATTTAATTTAATCCAAAACTCAAGATTATAAAGTTTACCATTTTACCCCTAGAATTTTCAACTTTTGCTATTTAGTCCCCAAAGCATAACACTCAAAGCACAAGAAATTTGGACTAAATTCTTAAGGACCGAATTTTCTTCATCTTTTATTAAATCTATACAAACCGTCAATTTTCATTTTTAACCCTTAATCATTTACCAAGCTCACAATATAGTCCTTAAGGTTCCCAACACAAGATATCAAAAATCCAACAACACCAACCCAAGGCCGAATATTCATAGTTAATATATCATTTCATTTCTTTCATTTTTCTAGCTACATAGTTCATTCATGAATTTTCTTTTCATAAATTCCTCATTGAAATAATTTCCATCAAGAATTTCAAAGAAGAAATTGATAATCTAACATACATATAACATGTTCTAGCCTTAACCACACAAACACAAAATTTATGTCCATGGCAACATTCGAATGACACATTTATAACAAAAATTTGAACATGGGTTAACTAACTTACAAGGCTACAACCTCAAAAATATTAAAATTATCAAAAATCAAGTTGAATCACTCACCTAATTAAACCATACAATTGCCAAAAATGGTGAAAGCCATTCCTCTTCTTCTTCCTCATAGTTTCGGCAATAACAAAGAAAGTAGATGAACACTCCACCCACTAATGAGTTGTTTTGTTTTTATTATAATAATCATCCCATACATATTTTATTATTCTTTTCATTTTTATTAAAGTTTTATTCCCAGTATCTTCATAATAATTAATAATATTAATATATGACATATATTTAACTTAACAAACACACAAACACATGATTTAACATCACCCTTGCCGTCCACTACAAGAAGAATTGGGGAAATTGCAACATAAAACCCCTTAATTAAAAAGGCAATTTATTTTAATCCTCACAACCAAGAAAATAGCAAATTTTACCACTCATGCATTTCAATCCTTTTTCATAAATTAATCCCCCAAACATGCAAATTAATCAACGACATTTTAACACATGCTTAACCACATAACATAGATATCAAAATAATAATTAAAAAAATTTTTCTATCCCGGATTCGTGGTCCTGAAACCACTGCTCCGATTAGGGTCGTAATCGGGCTGTTACAAAAGCTTCCTCCGAACTTTATCTATAAAAAATCTCAATGTACATTTGGTGAAAAAGAGGAACTCCCAGATAATGTCCAAGATCATGGACATGTTAGAATTTGAGTATATTATTTTCTACTAAATCCTCATTGACTTTAGCAGAAAAGAACATATTAGTCTTCTGAATATTAATCTTGTGCCTCGAAAATTCACAGAATCTCTCTAGGAAGTCTTTGAGAAGTTTACAATGCTTCAAGTCCACTTTGCTAAAAATCACTAAGACATCCGCAAAAAATAAATGCAAAATGGCAGTTCCTTATCGAGATAATCGAATAGGAGTCCACTCCCCAAAGGAAATGACCAAATGAAAACAATGGCTCCACCATTCCATGCGCAACACAAAAAGATGTGGAGATAGAGGACATCCTTGACGAATTCCCCTAACAAGTTTGAATTTGTTAGTCTGAACTTCATTCCATAAGACCTGCATAGTGAACGTCGAGATAGCTAACATGATAACCTGTATCAGGAAGTTAAGTATAGCTGCCGCTTTAAGAGATACTTTCACAAAATCCCAACACACCCTATCATAAGCTTTCTCTAGGTCTATTTTAACAGCAATCCATTGCACTGTGCCCTTACTTTTCTTGGAATGCAACACTTCTTGCGCTATTACAACATTGTCAATAATATTCCTGCCTGCAATAAACCTCTCTTGCTCTTGGTCAATGATCTTGGGAAAATTTTTTTCTGAAACAATTCGCCATGACCTTCATAACTAGCTTATTTAAAACAAAATAGAGTTGATTGGGTGAAATTGCATAAAATTTTTTGAATTCGAAACTTTAGGTATTAAAACAATAAGGGTATTGTTTAGCTCTGAATATATAGTACTACCATAAAAGATCTTCCTTACTCAATCATAGATTGCCCCTCCAATAACATCCCATTGTTTCTGAAAAACAAAGCATGAAAGCCATCATTGCCTACTGTCTTTCGCGAGGCCATGTAAAAAGTAGCGCTTTTAATCTCATATTTTAATACTAGTCTTCCAAGAAATTCGATATCTTTAGTCTTAAGCTACTCTAAACCACTTGGAGGCAAACTCCCTATAGTGCCAGGAACCTCACCATACAACTTTTAGAAGAATGCAACAACCTCTAATTGTAAAGCTTCGGGCTTAAAAATTCATTTACCATCTAAATTGCGCAAGACAATTATATTATTTTGCTTTCTTCTTTGAATTGTTTGTTTATGAAAATACTTAGTATTACGACCCTTCAAGCTCAACCAATCACGTTTCGAGTTTTGCTTCCAAAGTAATTCTTCATGATAAAGGACATCTTCCAACTCCTTTAGAGTCTTTAATTCACGCTGTGCCAAACTATTAGAACTAGAACGATCCATGGCCTGTTGAATACCAACCAACTTATGAATCAACTATCTTTTACGAGTATTGATATGGCCATAAACACATTTGTTCTAGTCTGGTGTGTCGTTAAAAGCACCAAAAATAACTTATCCCTAAGAAATAATGAAAAGAATAGTATAATGGAAGTAAGGTCAAATCTTAAGGGGCTGGATTGCTACAACTTCTTGTTCCTCTAAATCTTGGGCATAGCCGTCCCAAGAAAAAGATCTGATCTGAGAGAAAAAAAATAAAAAGAACAAAATTAAAAGTATGGACGAGTTGAAATTGTATAAATTGAAATTGCAATTGTAAAAAGAAACAGAGTTAAGGAAAGAGATTATTCGATTTGAGGGGTTCCAACCTCTAGTTATCTCAATCCTCCTTTGGTTCAACCATCGGCTTTTAGGTGATCCTTCTCATGACCGAATAAGCCAGTTATAGTGGAAGAGGACACCTACGACCACTAGCTCTACTTAGATTATAGCCATACGATCTAGAGGAACTTGACTCTAGTCAACCGTTACTTTTGTGGGACCGACTTACATTAGATCATCATTTTTCAATGGCGACTGCCAAATTATTTCGTCTCTTGGGCTCGAAACTTTTGATGTAGAAAGTTAAAAACATATAATGCGGCCGTTCCTTGCACAAGATGAAAAGATTACTTTTGGAAGGACATGGATGGAGGCATCAGTCCTGTAATACGGACAAATGATGAATAGTCGTTGAGAAGGCTAAGTGAGGATTCGAAGCCTCATGAATTCTTTTGGAGGAGTCTTGATAACCTTTGGCTATATGAGTTTAGTGGCTCATTCTTTTCAGGGAAAAAAATAAGTTTAATGGAATTATTTTATTGAAAAATAAAATGAACAAAAAGGCTGAGAACCTTAGGGGGAAGAAGTTTTTTTTACAGAAATGATGAGTGAATATACATGTCACTTCATCCCTTATTTATAGTACATAGAAAAACTAATTTGTTCTTATTTAAACTCTAAAAGATAAATAAAGATATAATTTGAAATTAAATCTAAATAATATCATAATAATCCTAAAAATAAAATTTGAATTTAAATAAAGTTTTCTGTTCATAAATCTCTTATTTGAATTTTTGCCCCAAGTCTTTCACACTTTGTATTTTCGGCACCGCTTCTTCCCTATTTTGCACGCTGACCCATTTTGTCTTTAAATTCACGCTTTTTGCTCCTAAACTTCCTTTTGCCATCAATTTAGTCCCTATAAGATAAATAACCATAAAAAGCCCAAATTAGTAGGATCATACTCAAAATATATATGTAATTAACATGTAAAAGTATGGCATTTTAGAGTATTATCATAGTCTCTAAGTCTGTCTGTGAATCGAGTTAGAGTGCCTAACATGTCACTATCAAAACTCCAATTATCTAAAACAAACTCAGGGAAATTCAGATTTTCCAACCACCCAACTAAAAACTAAAAGGGCATACCTTTTGGTAAAAAGAAATCCGACTGTAATGTGAGAAGGATAGGTCTGGGGTTCGGTTTAATTCTTAGGAGATATGTCACCAAGCAGTTAAAAAAAACCTCCAGCCAAGCATCATTACCTAGAGCCTGATCCAACCTCTCAAAAAGTGAACCACGATGCCAAGTGAAATGAGATCTTTTAAATCCCAAATCATGAACTTTAGTTCTATCCACAAACTCACCAAAAAATAAACATGTCTGACCTGCCACTTGACCACCTTTCTTTTCCTCTACCGAGAGAATAACTTTAAAATCCCCAATAGCTATTCAAAGAAAATGCCTTGAAGGAATAGATAACCTCAAATCTTTCCAAAGAAGCCTCATTTTCTGTCTATCAAGACTACCATACACAAAAGCAACAAAAATTGGTTGTGACTGAATAATAGACAAATAAAAATAAATTGGGGATGATTCCCAACCACCTCAACATCACCAAATACCTTCAAAGAAACCAACCGCTTCCACTCGATGGGACCTTTTCAGCCCTAATTTGGAAATGATAGCATCAACTTTAAAATTACTGATTCTTGACTCAAGAAATTTGATAATGTCCAGTTTGTACCCATTACTACACTCATGAAAGATTTGTGGGAATTTCGAATTCATACACCCTTGCACATTCCAAGATTGAATAGATAAATTCATAACAAAAATAGAAAAAAATTACATTTATTGCTGACCAATGATAACACTTTCCAATCATTCCTTCCCTTCCATCATCGTCTCTTTGACGACTTGCCCATCTAGTTTAGAGGAGATGAGATACGCTGCCAATAACATAGACCTGGCAAGAGAAACCCGTGAACTACCAAATGCTTTAAACCAATTGCTTGACCTTTTTAGAGTTTTGTTAATCTTCCAACCTCTTTTAGAACCCATGACTTTTCCTCTACTATCCCAACCTTTAATTGGAATAGATGACATTCCTGATTTAACTGCTTCATTATTGACGTTCACTTTAGTTAAATTCAGGTTTGAGTTTTCTTGGAAAACAACAGTCATGTTTTTTCTAGTGTCAAGAACCCATTCATTCACAACCATATGCACTGTTGACAAGTCTTCAAGTGCTAGGTTAAAATGAAGGGAGCTTTTATTACTGAAACTTGCGGGAACAAAGGTCACCATGTCTCCCGCCCCACCAACTCTCCGACCAAGAACATCTGAAGGAACTATAGAACCAGCCTTCTTCAGCCCAACAATCTTTTGGACCTTTCCACTAGAGCTCGAAGAAATGTAGATACTCCCATCTTCTAATATATCAACGAAATCCCCACTAGGCCCTAGTGCATATCTAGTCTTTTTACTCTGCCCAATATCTTGCTTATCCAAACAACTTGAGCTCTTTTTAGAGACAATGGATTTGGACTATTCACGTTGGACTAAACTATCATCATTAATCAAAATCCCCACATGTTCTATTCTAAGCCTAATATCTGATTTTTTTCTCCCTAATAAAATCTAAAATTAGCATTCATTATTTCTTTCCTATGCTTTTTTGGACCCATAGAATTATCATCATTCCCCAAATCACTCCCCAACTCATCCATATTGAGAGAAGTTAAAGCATGAAATCTCGATATTGAAGATTTCTTCGCCTTTCCAGACTTACCAAAGTTGTTGTGTTCACATGGGTTACGCCTAGTCTTCCTCTCCATCAGCATCCAAAGGTCAAACTTGTCTGTACCGACCATTGAACTAGAAATCGTGTAGGAGATTTCAATCATCAAATCTTTCTCCCCCTATGAATCTACTACTATTGAACCTTGCGGCCAAACTTCCTTAGAGTGGCCATATCGCCCACATGAGAAACACACCACCAATAGACTTTTTGTAACACCCCTAAGTCGTACCGAAATAGGGTTACAGAGTATTACCGGAGTTTACAGATCAGTTAATCAAACATTTTATATAATATAGCATTTATATCAGAAATCAATCGAAATCAAACATATTGTCCCTTATATGAGCCCCTGAGGCCCAAAATACACGTTAGAAACAGGTCAGGACTAGATCGGGTACTAAACTTATTTTTCGGAAAACATTGAAAATTTTTAAAGTTGCAGGGGACACACGGTCATGTGGGAATTCAAAATAGGGACACACAGTTGTATCCCAACCCGTGTAACTCTCTGACTTGGGCCACACGGCGAAGTCACACGCCCGTGTGCTAGGCTGTGTTGAGCATATTGACTTGCGCAATTTAAAAGATACAGGGGATACGCGATGGTGTCACTTGGCCATGTGTCACACACGGCTGAGACAGACGTTTGTGTCTCTTACATGTGGACAAAAATAGGCCATTTCCAAGCCACATTTCTCACCCAATTTGGTACCAACCTAAACATAACAATTTGTATATCAACAAGCCATAACAAGGCATTCAAATCAAGCTAAAATCAAGTCTTAAACATGTATTATCACAACATACAACCAATATCCATATTTACCTAGATAACTAAATGCATATATGCATAACTGTACCAAATATACTATTTCAAACCAATCATCAATATACCTATAAGTTTTCCATTATTCAACCATATCAAACACACATTAAATATGTTAATGCCACATATATAACACATCAAAATATATCAAACACAAGCCATTTAAAAGGCTTGTCTCAACAGAACATTTATATACCAACATTGGTCAAAATATCCTATACATGCCATTATAACCACAATTAATTTACTGATAATACCAAAAGAGCCGAGGGATAGTGTGAAATAGCTCCGACCAGCTTCCAACCCAAATGAGCTTCTGAATTACTATAAAATAAGGAAAATAACACAGAGTAAGCATTTAAAAAATAAGACAGAGTAAGCATTTAAGGTTAGTAAGTTTGTATAATACAGAATTTAACTTACCATATTTCCACAAAATAGGTAAGTAAACATAGTATATCTCAATCAATTTGGGCCAAAGCCTAAACACATGATCACCAACATATTAGCCATAAAAATCACATATAAAATCTAACACACATGGTGGAATTCATCAAATAATTATATTTCATGTATTTTGTGTATATACTGGTAATAGTTCATAGCAAACTCATATGATTTCTTAATAGAATTGTGTTTGTTGAACCATTTCAAATATCGTTGGATACACGGGTAATACACACGAGGTGTACTGAATTGTAATCTGTCAATTCATATTCATGTATGCTCATACGAGCTGTAAACAGTAAGCTCTTTCTAGCTGAATAACAGGAAGCTCATGCAAGCTGAATAATGAGAAGCTCATGCGAGCTATGGTGTGTTCGCAACACATGCAGGACCCTAACCAAATCGGTAACCCTAATGATATGTCATCTGTATCCTACGAATTTCATAAGGTTCAAACGAGACTCAGTAATCGTCGAATATACAACCGATATTTATTCATGGAAATTGTACAATTCACAAATAATAATTCAATTTAACACATATTAATATACAATTTAATTACACGAACTTACCTCGACGAGTTTATATAGATACGAAGGCGACTAATCTGATATTTTTCCTTTGCCTCGATCTTGCTCCGTACTAGGTCTAACTGAATCTATACGAATTAATTTAACTCAATTCAATATAATTCATATTCAATTTAGTCCAACACACATTTTTGAAAAAATTACTATTTTGCCCTTATACTTTTAATTCATTGTAATTTAGTCACTAGGCTCAGAAAATGGAATTCACACAATTTAATCTTTACTCAAGCCTAGCTGATTTATATACCTATTAATAGCAGCCCATATGTTTCATAAACATTCGCAATTTTACCATAAATTTATCATCTTTTTCAATTTAATCCCTAATTGATAATTTCATCAAAATTCTCTTTACAAAAGTTGTTTATCTAACAACAACCTTTCACTTTCTATCATAAAGCTTCAAAATTCAAGCATACTCATCAATGGAAAAACCCTAATACTTTAGCGATTTTACAAATTAATCCATGAGTTAGCTAGATTAAGCTATTACAATCTCGGAAACATAGAAATCATAAAAAAACGAGAGAATGATACATACCTAATTGAGCAAAATAAGCTTGCTAATATCTTAAGCTTCCATGGATAGGTTTTCTCTTTTTTGGGGGGGTAGATGATGATAATAGATTTTTTTTTATTTTATTTAATATCACTTTACCAACTAATTTCCAACATTACCTTTAATAAATTATTATGATGACTACTCATGTTTAACCACTAAGCACTTTAATGGTCTATTTACTATATAAGGACCTCAAATTTCAAATTCTATAGCTATTTAATACCTTTAGCTATTAGAATTCAACTTTTGCACTTAATGCAATTTAGTCATTTTCAACAAATTAGGTATGTAAACGAAATTTTCATACTATATTTCTATCATACAGTAGAACATAAAATAATAATAATATAAATTTTCTAACATCGAGTTTGTGGTCCCGAAACCACTGTTTCGATTTCACTAAAAATAGGATGTTACACTTTTATATTCAATATGTTGGAGATTCTCATTTATTACAACTTGTAAATTAAATGGTTTTTCCAGATTGATATAAACTTCTATACGCGCATATCTTCCTCTCCTTCTACTGCATTTATTGAAATCCAATTTGGTCACATTCCCAACCATTCTCCCAATTTCCCATAAAACCTCCTTTTTATAGAGATGATGATGTGATTCATTTAAGTAAAATACGAAAAAGGCAAGCACACCTATTGAATGGTAGTATAGCTATGGAGAGTCGGGGATATTGTATCCACGAGGACTAAAAGTACTAGTAGTTACTATCTTTTTATTATCTATCCTAATAAATTGAAGGGATTTATTTTAACCTAATATTAACTAACCTAATCACTAAGATGAAATAGAGAATAAAGTAAGAAAATATTTGAAAAAACCGATGAGAGAGACAATACCCAGGAAAGAATCCACCTAGACTTCACTTATTATTCTAAATCTGAATTAAATGATTTATCTACTTGTCTTGATCCTTAGAAATCCCTAACTTATGTTAATATCTCTTTCGAGAATAAAAACAACTAACTCTAGGTTGATTAATTGAAATCTCTTTCTAATTAAAACCCCTATTGTTGGATTAACTCGATCTATGGATTCCCCTATTAGATTTGACTCTAATCCGGTAGATTTATGTCGTCCTATTTCTAGGATTGCATGTAACTCCACTCAGTTATGTCAGATCTACTCTTAAACAGGGACTTTTGCTCCACTGAATAAGCACATTAATCATGAATTAATATCCTGAAAACATTAAAACATGAAATAAGAACACATAATTAAGATCAAGAACAAATATTTATCATGTAATTCAGAAAAATCAAATAAAAAGATCCGTCTTAGGTTTCATCCTCCCTAGGTATCTAGGAAATATAGTTCATACTTTGGAAGGAAAACATCTCAAAATTAAGAAAACAACAATACATAAAAAAACCCAAAAATTTTGAAAGAAATTGAATGGAGATCTTCAGTCTTGAAGGAGATTCTACTTCTGAGTTGAATCCATTGGCGTTCTTCGAGTATTTTCTTCGTTCAACTCTGCCTCCTCCTTAGGTCCTCTTCTAGTGTGTATTTATAGACTTTAGAATGCTTAGAAACCCTAAAAATTGGCTTTTTTCGCATTTTTGGGAAACAGGGAGCGAAGTCGACACGGGCTGGCACATGGGCATGTGGCTAGCCCGTGTGGGAATGGTCTTGGTCGTGTGGATCCTTAAATTAGCCCATTTTGTTTGTTTTTAGCCTGTTTTTCGCTCTTTTTGTTCCCCTATGCTCAGTTAAGTATAGAAACATGAAATTGAAGGATTAAGATAACCAAATTCATTAAATTAAATAATAAATCAGCCAAAAACACATCAAGAATGGGCTTAAAACATGTTACTTTTATAGTTTATCAAATATCCCCACACTTAAGCGTTTGCTTATCCTCAAGCAAAATTCTCAACTCACAATTAAAATTAATCTTTCTCATTTCATAATTTTCATCAATAATGTTTTATCGTAATTCACAATTAATCACACATTGATAACTCAACTAAAAGAGCACTAAAGATTCAAACAATCCAAGTCACACATTTTTAAAGCATGAAAACATAGGTAATTCCCCTTATATAAGTAATTACCTTTAATTTAAAACCAACAAGAATTGACATCCTCACTAAAGATTCACTCAAATCACTCAAAGTGTTTAAGGTTCAAAAAGTAAGCACTCAAAAGTCAAACATGAAAACCTATTACCATAGGCTTGCATGAAAATCAAATCTCCACCACTATAAAATGAGATGATACACAAATCAAAAGGTCTTTAAAGGGTTGTAATGGGGCTTGAGTTAAAGGTGTGGATAAAGGATGAAAAATAAGGTTAGAATCGAGATCGAATTGATAAATTACCTAACTAGAAAAATAAACTAATACTAAATAATTACATCAATCGAAATTATTTAGAATAACACGAGCTTCTTCTCAGAATATGAAATTTTAAGCTCAAACCAAAGAACCAGTAATAAGCAACATAAATGTATTTTTTTCGCCTTTTTTTAATCTTTATAATGAGAATAATGGATAATAAGAGAAAATTTAACAACTAAAACGAAAGAACATAGTTAGGCAACTAACCAAATCAAATCGAGATAAAAAGGGAGTCAATAAGACGAGAACAATTCTCAACGAATCAAAAATGAGTTATGGGTTAATATTAATGGGTAAATCAAGAAACGATTTGTTAGGCTCAAAGGGGTTCACTAAAGGTTAATTATGAATGTAAGCTTTTAAATGTGGGTTAAAACCTATGTGCCTTTATCATTTTAGTATATCAAATCAAATGTGTGGTATTGACATGTATAACCGAAGCAAGTTCTAGAATAACCAATCAATATTGACACACTCATAACCAATAGTAAAGTAAGCAAGAAAAGTGTATGCTCTAAAGGATCAAATCTCAAAAAAATTATGGTTTTTGATGTCAATCTTGCAAGTCTCAAACTTCAATGTAATACTTCAATTTAGGGAAACAACCTAAACAAATTTTAATTCTGAAAATAGACTTATCATGCTTGATTCTCTCATGTCTTAAAGTTTAAACAATCAATGCACAATTACCTATGAATTTAATCTAAAACACATCAATGATAATCACAAATCAATAAGAATTCATTCTAATAGTAATATGAGAAAATTACTTAAACACAAGGCATAATTCAGGGATTTTCAAATAATCATATAAATAACCTCCCCACACTTAAGATGTACATTGTCCTCAATGTACAAAAATAAATAATCACAACAGGCACAAAATATCATAAGAGAGGGATAGAATTGAAGCTACCTTGAATATTGGATGAAATTCCCATAATAGTGAAAAACAGAATGGTAGACCAAGCTCAATGTAGTGCATGATTCTAAGCAACTGATAAGAAAATAAACATAAATACTGAAGAGGATTAAAGGATTAAAACTCGATTAGGAACAATTATTAGAAAGAAAATTATAGTTCAAAATATAAAAACAAAATAAACATAAAAACAAAAATAAAGACAAATGGACTCAATGGTTCTCATCATCAGACTCATCAATGTCGTGAGTCGGTGACACTGGAGGAGCAATATGGAGATACTGACAGGTCTTTTGCAAAGTCGCATCAATACTGTCGACACAGCTGAACGCAGTACTGACGGAAGGTAGTGAACTCCTTGGAAGCTAGCAGCAAAGGGAACATGTCGATGACTCAAAAGTGGAGGTTGTGGTGGATCCTGTGATAGGGAGGAACATCATTAAGGAAGTCCTCGGAGTCATTCTGATCGTCAAAATGAAACAATCTGTACTGAGGAGGATCCACTCTACAATACCGCTCGATCATCCTCATGTGTATCATGCTCGAGATGCCTTGAGGTGACATCTGGCCAACTAGAGTGAGTGTAGAGACTGCTTCAGTGTGTCGAGGAGTCTGAAGTGTCGAGCGAGGCGAGTCATGTAAGGGCCTAAGCAGATGGGGCCTTTCCTGTGGCGGTCAATCTAATGGCAGAAAGATAAAGCAATGAAGTACGCCAGCATGCTTTAGAGAAAGTAGGCATCGTACGTGCTAACGACTCCAGTGCTCTCTCTTCGTCCTATCAAGTTGTGAGCGAGGAGTGCATGAATGTATCGTAAGGCTGGAGAGAGAGAAGTCGCCTTCGAGCGACTCGCGTCATAGGGTACATGGCTAACTGTGAGATCAGTACAACAACGTGAAGGTGAGTGATGAATATGCTGATGAAGCTGAAGGAAGTCCTTGGCACTCATGAACTCGTCTGTGTAGAGTCTCATAGTAGCAATGAACTCTGGGACGCTCATATGTTGCACCAAACTACCCAGGCAAAAAGTGATGGTGCCTTGCTCGTCATGAACTATTATGACCTGCTGTACCAAAAATGTAGCACATAACTTCAAGGTAAACTCCGTGTAAGTGGGCTTGAAGATGGTGAAGAACCTATCCTACGGAGTTGTGGCAATAATGGCACGCACATCATCAGCTAATCGGACCTACTCTAACGTGGCCCAATTAATGCAGCATCCTAAGCCGAGTGGTCATACTCGATGGAGCTAGTATAAGTCCTCCTAAGGGCCTGTCGCAAATTAGAGGAAAGGGTAACGTGCCTCGACAGAAGCACTCGAGGAGGAGGTCTCTCTAGGACCCTTCCGATTTATCATAGTGTGGATGGCGGTCTTGGACTTGCCACGAGTGTTCGTCATGGTATATCTACAATATAAAACATTTCAATATCAGTAAAATAAGAACCAAAATATCACCAATCAAACACATCGAGAAGCCTACTAATGAGCATGTGAATAAGTCAAAGTTCTGACTTAAAGGACTCTAATATGATAAAATAAAAGTGGCTAAGATGTATAATCTATTCCTATATGCACTAACCTTAACATGTAAAAACTAGCAGTATGTGAATCTAAACTAACATCATACTAAACTAATTAGTAATAATAATAGCAAAAAGAAATAGCATACTAAACTAACATAGACAAGCCAATGCACCTAATGATGAAAAATAAGTAAATAATAAAGAAAACCCTAACATAATTAACTATTAACCAAATCCAAAACTATTAACCAAACATCATACTAAACTAATTAGTAATAATAATAGCAAAAAGAAATAGCATACTAAACTAACATAGACAAGCCAATGCACCTAATGATGAAAAATAAGTAAATAATAAAGAAAACTCTAACATAATTAACTATTAACCAAATCCAAAACTATCAAAAGGACCTATTATTTACAACAGTTAGTGAAATGAATAACAAGAATCAATATAGCATAATCTCAAATCCAACTATTCAAAACAATTGTTAAAAACAAGAAGCATAAAATTAATAAAAATGAATAATATTAATAATAAAACTAAAACTAACAAAATAATAATCAATAATAAAATATAAAATGACAAAAATCCAAAGAATTAGTAAATAAATAAAGTAAAATAAAATAAAATAAAGAAAAAGAAGAATATGGGGAAACCGACTATTATGGTTGTGGTCGGATGTACGGACGGTAGTTAACGGTGACCGAATGGTGGGGAGTCTGGTGGTTCAGAGCGGCGCTAGGGGGACGGGTCTAGTGTGGGCGTGGGGTTGTGCTGCTAGGGTTGTGGCTAGTTGGTGGTTGGAAATAAGAGGGAGATGGGGGATGGCTGTCGAGTGTGGTGGAGAGGAATGGGCGAAGGTCGTAGAGGAAGGCTAGTGGGTTGGGGTGGAGGAGTGGGTTTCGGTTAGGGAAGAGGAGAGTGGGGCGGCGACAGAGTTAGGGTGTGAACGACGGGAGGAGTCAACTTAGGTCAAGGAGGTCAGCGACTAGGGATGAGGGTGTTTGAGAAGAAGACAAAGTAAAAATTAATTTAGGGTGTGAGGCCCGTGTTAGGCCACATGGCCGTGTGCTTTTAATAACCTACACCCAGTCTTTACACGACATTGGACAAGCCCGTGTGTCCACACGGTCGTGTCACACAGTCGTGTGCATTCACCTTCAATTCTCCTACGCCCTTGTAACTTCTCACACACCCGTGTGATCGCACACACGACCGTGTGTCCTACCCGTGTAACTCTCTAACTTGTTTTAAAATTAAAATTTTTTGCTCTAGATTTCATACGGCCTAGGACACGCTCATCTGTCCAGGCCGTATGGTCCACACTATCGTTCACACACCTGTGTGGACTATTTTAGGTCGTCTCTCTGTCAATTTTTGGAAAACTTTTATCTTTGACTCCACACGGCCGTGCCGCATGGGCGTGTAACTCATTGTCGATTTTTTTTTCAAAATTTAAAACTAATTAAAAAGATCCACACGGCCAAGGACATGCCTGTGTGTCCAGGCCGTGTGGGTTTTAAAAACCATTTTTATTATTTTTTAAATTGTAAATTAATTTTAAAAATATTGTGAGTTAAAGTTGAGAATTTAGCAGTGTTAGCACTCGGGTTGTCTCTAGAGAAGCGCTTATTTAAAGTCTAAGCTCGACTTACCTCATATTCACACGGTCACAGTGGTTCGCGGAGTCGAAAATCCTATTTCTCATTGTCAATTCTTTTATTTAAATAAGGTTTAAGTCGAGTAATGTTTACCTTAAAAGTGCCGAAATGAGAATGAGTTACCTCGATTGTACCGTATGGGAAAACATTGAGTACCGTAAAAGGAGTCGCTCTGTTTGCGTTAAGCTCTGAAGTGGTTATTCGAGGGTCGGTTTCATCCAATAACACTTGATCTCCAACCTTAAATTGGTTCGTCCCATGCTTAAGCTCTTCATGGAGTCGCTTTGGTTCATCGTGTCTTCTCAGTTTCTCCTTGACGTGTGTCCGCCATTCATCTAGTTCATATATTTGTAGTCTTTTTTCTTCATGATTTATTCTGTTTTTGTCATATAAACTGGATCGTGGCTCTATCATGTTTTTCAGAGGTGTTTCCTACAAAAAATGTTTAGCCACAAGGTTATTAACATTAACAGAACTCGTAATATCATCTCGATCACTAGATATCCTAACATAATCACGAGCTTAGAATTTAATCGTGCCATCACCTACATGAAGTATTAACTCACTTGTACCAACATCTATGATAGTTCTAGCAGTTGATAAAAATAGATGACCTAGAATTAAAGGTACGTCATTATCCTCATCTATGTTTAAGAGAACAAAGTTGACTAGGAATATGATTTTATCAATTTTAACAAACACATCTTCAACAATACCCCTAGTAAATCTAATGGTTTTATCTACCAATTGAATACTCATCCTAGTTTGTTTGGGTTTCCCAAGACCTAGTTGTTTAAACATTTTATAGGGCATGACATTAATACTCGCCCCTAAATCAGCCAAAGCATTGTTAACATTTAAACTACCAATTAAACAAGGAATAGTAAAACTTCCTGAATCTTTCAATTTATTGGGTAGTTTGTTTTGCAAAATAGCTGAGCAAACTGCATTTAGCTCTATGTGCAACGAATCATCTAACTTTCGCTTGTTTACTAAAAGCTCATTTAAAAAATTTACGGAATTTTGCATCTGCGAAAGAGCTACAATAAATGGTAAGTTAATATGCAATTTTTTCAGAAGTTTAAGAAATTTACCAAATTGTTCATTGGTGTGGTCTTTCTTAGTCGCATTGGGATATGGAACTCGAGGTTTATACTCCTTACTGATCAATTCTTGCCTATTCTGGCTGACCTCAACCTTACCTTTACTTACCACACTTTCTTACCTTGGTTTCGGTTTAGGTTCAACTAACCTTTCTTCATCTTTCACAGTAATTGCATGAAGTTGCTCCATTGGGTTAGTTTTAATATTACTCGACAAACTATCTTGTGGTCTCTCTGAAATCAACTTAGCCAGCTGACCTATTTGATTCTCGAGCCCTTGAATCTACGCTTGTCGATTTTTAAGGGTTGTCTCTGTGTTTTGGAAGCGAGTTTCTAACATCGAAATAAACTTCGTCAACATTTCCTCAAGGTTCGGCTTCTTCTTCTGCTGGTAAGGTGGTCGAAAGCCTGGAGGGGGTTCCTCCAACCTGTATTATAAGTGTTACTATAGGGATTATTTTGAGGTCTAGAATTATTACCCATATAGTTAACTTGTTCGTCTTCTGTGCTAGGGTTGTAAGATCGACTTTCTAGATGGTTCCCTCCTCTATTTACGTCGCATTGCATCAGCGGATGTACCTACGTAGAACCATATAAACCATCAATCTTTTTATTCAAAAGTTCTACCTGATTTGACAATATGGTGACCGCATCAACGTTGAAAACACCGGCTACTTTCATCGGCTTTATCCTCATGACTTGCCACTGATAATTATTTAGTGACATCTCTTCTATAAACTCATAAGCCTCCTCAGGTGTTTTTTTATTTAAAGTCCTATCGGTGGATGCATCTATCAGTTGCCTAGTTGAGGATTCAAACCGTTGTAAAAAGTTTGAACCTGTAGCCATAGAGGTAACCCATAGTGAGGGCACCTTCTCAATAAATCATTATATCTCCCCCATGCATCATATAAAGTCTCCAAATCCATTTGCACGAAGAAAGAGATATCATTCCTCAGCTTGGCTATCTTAGCCGGTGGAAAATACTTTAATAAGAATTTCTTGGTCATTTGCTCCCATGTAGTGATAGAATCTCAAGGTAGGGAGTTCAACCACTGTTTAGCCTTATTTCTTAATGAGAATGGAAACAACCGAAGGCAAATGGCATCGTCAGAAACGCCATTAATTTTAAAAGTGTCGCAGAATTCCAAAAAATTAGCCAAATGAGTATTTGGGTCTTCGTCCTGCAAACCATCAAACGGAACAAACTGTTGAATCATTTGAATAGTGTTAGGTTTTAGTTCAAAATTATTTGCAGCAATAACAGGTTTAACAATACTCGATTTAGCACCAGTTAAATTGGGCTTGGCATAATCGTACACAGTACGAGGAGCAGGATTTGGATTTGCCGGATTTGCAGCAACCACGGAAGGTACCTGATTATTATGATTTTCTGCCATCTCCTCAGTAATAACAATAACGTCCTCTTGCTCTTTTATTATACTTTGTCGACTCTACCTCGCTTCTCTAGGGTTTCTGTGAGCTGTACTTTCAATTTCATTGTTGAAAACTAGATGTCCGAACGGGTTTTTCTAGTCATAAACTAAAGAAACCTACCAGAAGCAAATAAAATAAAAGTTAGTAAATTAAAATAAAAAATAAAATGCAATAAAAATAAAAATGGCTAAAGTAATAAAAATTAAGTGTTCCTAATATTTTAGTCCCCGGCAACGGCGCCAAAAACTTGATGATGTGATTCACTTAACTAAAATACGACAAAAGCAAGCGCACCTATCGAATGGTAGTATAGCTATGGAGAGTTGGGAATATCGTGTCTACGAGGACTAAAAGTACTAGTAGTTACTATCTTTTTTATTATCTAGCCTAATAAATTAAAGGGATTTATTTTAACCTAATCTTAACTAACCTAATTACTAAGAAGAAACAGAGAATAAAGTAAGAAAATATTTGAAGAAAATCGATGAGAGAGACAATACTCAGGAAAGAATCCACCTAGACTTCACTTATTATTCTAAGTCTGAATTAAACGATTTATTCACTTGTCTTGATCTGTAGAAATCACTATCTTATGTTAATATCTCTTTCGAGAATAAAAACAACTGACTCTAGGTTGATTAATTGAAATCCCTTTCTAATTAAAACCCCTATTGCCGCATTAACTTGATCTATGGGTTCCCCTATTAGATTTGACTCTAATTCAGTAGATTTATATCGTCCTATTTCTAGGATTGCATGCAACTCCACTCAATTATGCCAGATCTACTCTTAAACAGGGACTATTGCTCCACTGAATAAGCACATCAATCATGAATTAATATCCTGAAAACATTAAAACATGAAATAATAACACATAATTGAGATCAAGAACAAATATTTATCATGTAATTCAGAAAAATCAAATAATAAGATTCATCCTCCCTAGGTATCTAGGAATTTAGTTTAAACTTTAGAAGGAAAACATCTCAAAATTAGGAAACAACAAAATATAAAGAAACCCAGAAACTTCAAGAGAAATTGAATGGAGATCTTTAATCTTGAAGGAGATCCTGCTTCTGAGTTGAATCCGTTGGCGTTATTCGAGTCTTTTCTTCGTTCAGCTCTACCTCCTCCTTAGGTTCTCTTCTAGTGTGTATTTATATACTTTAGAATGCTCAGAAATCCTAAAAATTGGCTTTTTCTGCGTTTTTGGGAAACATGGAGCGATATCGACATGGGCTGGCACATGGGCGTGTGGCTAGCCCGTGTAGCTCACACGAGCATGTGCTCAGCCCATGTGGGAATGGGTTTGGCTGTGTGGATCCTTAAATTAGCCCGTTTTGTCCGCTTTTGGCTCGTTTTTCGTTCCTTTTGTTCCCCTATGCTCAGCTAAGTATAGAAACATGAAATTAAAGGATTAGGAGCATCAAATTCACTAAATTAAATAATAAATTATCCAAAAACGCATCAAGAATGGGATTAAAACATGTTACTTTTATAGTTTATCAAGAGGTAGCTAGGAGTTTTGGGAATCTAATCTAGGCAAGAAAAATACTAGGATAATAATTTGCAAGATTAAATTCAATTGTGCAAGGTTGTACTGTTAGATACTGCCCGAAGATAAGCTAAGGTCCCTGTGATAGAACCTTCTCATAATCATCAAAATTTTGGAACTTGGCTAAAAAATGGTCGTTTTCTATATCCATTAGCTAAAAAAGTTGAGACGATCTCCACAGTCCATAAACTTTATTTTGGAGAGCAACAAAACCAATATTCCTCCCCAACAGATTAATAACTATGGAGGTGGACATGTCATTGACTAAGAGTTTGTGAACTCTATCCGAAAAATCAATAACGAGGATGCCGTTAACCATCGACTTCTTGATATCACCTTCAAAAAAGGAGAAATCCCCATCGGTAAAGCCAACTTCACTCACCCCTTTTGATTCAATGAAACCTTTCCCCAGGACCATGTCTTTCCAGGACAAGGTTGGTGTTGGCATAAGTCAACAACCACCTCTACGTCCATATTAGACTCCGAATCCTTGAAACGAACCTTTTTGGTGCTTGGATCACCAATGAGATTCCCTTTCCCAATGCTTTCATAGATAAAATCCATTTCTTTAACTAAAATTATATGGTTATCATATTATTAAACTGATAATTATTTTAATAAATTGGTGCTAAAGTTTTTCCATTTTATAAGTAGTGTTAAAAAATTGACTTGTGTCTTATTTATTTATTTTTTTAAATATCAATCAAGGATACATGGTTGTCTTGTAGACACTTCGAAGATAAAAAAATTTCACCGTCAATGTATTAAATAATAATTTTTAAAATATATAAAGAAATAGCGCTGGAGTTGGTAAGGTCTTTGGTCCCCTAAAATAGAAAATTTCACTTTTGACCTTTCAAAATTTATAACATTTTAATTTAGTAAATGATAAAATTACACTTTAGCCTCAAAAATAATAAATTTTGATTTAATCGTTTAAATATTATAAAGATATAAGGTATTAAAATTATGAAATTTCATTTTAATTTTTATAAAAATATATAATTTAATTTCAACTTTGCCATGCATTAAATTAGTCGATAATCCAATATATATATGGGATGATATGTATGGATTTACTTATAGGTATACCATGATAAAATTAATTCTCAAGGTGGATAATGTAATGAATTGAATTATAATTGTACAAGTAATTATAACTTATATTATGCCAAGAGTGCTCTCCAAAGAGTCTTAGCAAAAGCAGCAACTATTGTGGCTTGGGATGGCGGAGATTGGTGGTGACGATGGGAAAGAAAGGGAGCAGATCTCCCTCCTTGCTGAAGAACTGATCCAATTGTCTGTGAAGGGATCGATTGTGACTCCAAGCGACAAACCAACTTTGATTTGTTCAATCTGGACAGAAAATCTTTATAATCCAGAGAGTTTCAAGGCACAGATGAAGAGTATATGGAAGACAAAAAAGAAGTTTGAGATCAAGACAGTGGGGTAGAATTTATTCTTAATTATTTTTTATTTGGAAAAAGATCTAGAGGAGATTTTAGAAGGGAGGCCATGGTTGTTTCGAAAGAGTTTAATTTTATTTAACAGAATTTTACAGCCGATAGAAAGAACACAGATCAGGCTTAATTCTTTTCCATTCTGGTTAAAGATAGGGGTACGTTCGCTTGAAATTGATAAAAAGGATCCACTTCATGCAATAGATGTTTCTTTTGGGGGAGTACTTAGATCTAAAATTAATGAAGATGTATGTCGTCTTAGGATTAATCTTGATGTGCAGAAACCCCTTAGACGAGGTATCTTTGTATCTACTGATAATATTAATAAATCATGGGTTTCTTTTAAGTATGAGAAGTTACCATTGTTCTGTTTTGGATGTGGAAGAATAGGGCATAGTCTTATAGACTGCCAAGAGTTAGATCCTGCAGAAAAGAATAAAGTCAGAATCGATCCACCATTTTATTTGGCTTTAAAAGCAGAGTTAAACTTAGTTGGGAAGGAATGCATGAAACTCAATCTGTTCTCTAAAACTAGAAGGGTTCAGTGTTGTTATACAGGAGACTAAGAGGTACAAACACCGAAGAGGAAAATAGTTGAAGAAAAGGAGAGTACGAATGGGCAGTTGCAGAACACTACAGTACTGAATATAGAGGATGGAAAGCCGAATGAAAGAGAGGAATAATTGAAACTTATGGAAATGTTCTGACATATGGGAGCAATTACAAGGAAGAAAATAAACCAAATTTAGTAAAGAAGACACGATGGAAAAGAACAAAGCCAGTACAGTCGATGGCGAAGAGGGAAAAAGAATGTGACACAAGAAAGAGGAAGTCTACGGAAACTGAAATGAAGAACCGATACGAAGTAGTTGTTGACGCTAGAATTAAAAGATTCAAGAAAGAAGAAAAACAAGTTTGTGAAGAATCTTTTTCTGATGAAGTGTTTGAAGTCATGGATCATGATGATAATCTACAACTAATGAGATCGGCGGCTACCGAAGGGCAAGCCGACCGGACGCAATGAAAAGCATAAGCTAGAACGTTCATGGGTTGGGGAGTCCACGGGCGACTAGGAGTCTACAAAACTTCTTAAAGCAGCAGAATCCCCATGTGGTCTTCTTAATGGAGACAAAAATTGATAGGAAACGAATGGAAAAAGTTAGGAGAAGTTGTGGATTTCCAAATGGGATAGATATTGATGCAGAAGGTACACGTGGAGGTTTAAGCTTCGCATGGAAGGAAGACCTTAAAGTTACTCTAAGGAGTTTCTCAAAAAATCATATAGATGCTATGGTCAAAGAGGGAAATACTGATGCAGAATGGAGATTTATAGGATTTTATGGTTCTCCCTATGACACCAATAAAAATGATTCATGGAATCTATTACGAAAATTGGGGGAAGATAAAACTCACCCATGGCTAGTGTGCAGGGATTTTAATGAGATAATGTATTCTTTCGAGAAAAATGGAGGGATTCCAAGGGAGAAAAGGAAAATGGAGGCATTTCGAGAGGTTTTAGAAGAATGCCAACTTGAAGATATAGGATATTCGGGGGTCTGGTTCACTTGGGAAAGAGGAAATTTTGCAGAAATGAATATCAGGGAAAGACTAGACAGAGGTGTTTCAAATGAGAAATGGAAGCTTCTTTTTCCAACAGGTAACATTCATCACCTTCCTCACTCGATGTTGGATCATTTCCCTCTTCTTATTAATACAAAGAGTGAAAGAATTTTTGTTAGAAACCCACAATTTAAGTTTAAGGCATGGTGGACCACAGAGAAGTCCCTTGAGGAAAGAATAAAAACATCATAGGAATCAACTACAGGCACAATTTTAGAGAAATTGGAAAATCTACAAGGAAATCTTAAAGAATGGGAAAGATTAATTAAAAAGGGGAAGGAGGGGCTAAAGAAAAACTTGATGAAGAAACTTGAAATGCTGCTGGCAAAAGATAGAGATGATGACACTTTAGCAAAGATCATCGACACAATAAACATGGAAATAGAAAGAGACGAAATCTACAGGGAACAGAGAGCAAGGGCAAATTGGCTTAAAGTAGGAGAAAAAAATTCAGCCTTTCTTCATAGATACACCTCGTTCCAAAAAAAATAAATACGATATCCAGGCTAGAGTTAGAAGGGGGAGGGGAGACTACTGAGGACAACGAGATCGTTGAAACAACTACTTCATTTTTTTAGAATCTTTTTATGTCAAAAGGAGTTGGAGAATTTTCCCATCTTTTACAGGGCATTGAGAAGAGGATTTCTTCATACATTAACGCTTCTTTATTATCAACTTTCATGGAAGAAGAATTGGTTTCAACTTTAAAAGAAATGGGGCCAACTAAAGCGCCAGGACCTGATGGATTCCCAGCACTATTCTTTTAGAAATACTGGCACATTGTAGGTAAAGACGTTATTACTTTCTGTTTGGGAATTTTAAACAATGGTCAGAATTTTGGACATCTAAACTCAACAGATATTATGCTCATCCCAAAGATTCAAAATCCCAGTAATTTAGCAAATTTTAGACCAATCAGTTTGTGTTAGGTTCTTTACAATATTTTGGGAAAGACAATTGCTAATAAATTTCAATGAGTAATGGGGAATTGTATTGATGTGGCTCAAAGTGCCTTTGTTCCGAGTAGGCTAATTTTCGATAATGTCTTACTAGCGTATGAAATGTTGCACACGTTCTGAAGAAAGCGTATGGGAAAGAAGGGGTTTATGGCAGTCAAGCTTGATATGACTAAAGCTTACGATATGGTTGAATAGGCTTTTATTAAAGAAGTTATGCTGAAGATGGGTTTTGAAGAGAAATGGGTGAAATTAATTCTAAAATGCATTACTACAGCATCCTATGCAGTTAATATCAATGGAAACAGGGGAAGAACTTTTCAAGCTACTAAAGGGTTGAGACAAGGGGAGCCTCTTAGCCCTTTCCTTTTTCTATTTTGCAGTGAGGGATTATCGGCTTTAATGAGAATGGCCCTAAAAGAAGGTCTGTTAAAAGGAGTAAAATCAAGTCGAAATGGACAAGCGATTACACATTTACTTTTTACAGATGATTGTATCCTCTTTGGAGAAGCAACAAGAAAGGGAGCAAGTCTGTTAAAAGGGATCCTAAAGGAATATGGCTATTGCTCAGGACAGTGTGTGAATTTCAACAAATCCATAATCTTTTTTAGTTCAAATACGACAAAAGAAAATAGGGAGGAAGTACTGGCAATTTTAGGAGTGAGATCATCAACAGATATGGAGAAGTATTTAGGTTTCCTAAGTGTGGTTGGTAGGCATAAAAAATAATCTTTTCAAGCCCTAAAAGAAAAGGTTCTCTTTAGAATTAAAGGATGGAGTAATAGATTTTTATCTCAGGGAGGAAAGGAGGTCTTCATAAAATCAGTTCTTCAGGCAATTTCGACCTATGTTATGTCGTGTTTCCTTCTACCTAACTCTTTTTGTGGAGAACTCAAAAATATTATTGCACAGTTTTGGTTGCAAAAAGAATATGGGAAGCAGGGTATTCATTGGTGTCAGTGGCAGAATTTATGCCATTCAAAAGAGGAGAGAGGGATGGGTTTTAGAAGTATGGCCAAATTTAATGTGGCATTATTGGCAAAACAATGGTGGAGAATTTTGAACAATCCAAATTCGTTAGTTCCACAAGTCTTAAAAGCAAAATATTTTCCGAATATGGATTTCTTTAATTCATGTTTGGGGAATAATTGCTCGTTTACATGGAAAAGCTTATGGGCAGCCAAGGGCGTGTTAATGGATGATCTCTGTTTGAAGGTGGGAAGAGGAACAGAAATCTCAGTTTTGAACGATGCTTGGATACCAGATTTGCATAATTCCAGATTATCTTTTTCATGTTAATAATTTAAATGATTTTAAAGTGGCTGACTTAATTGACGATAGCAGTAGGAAATGGAAGGAAGAGTTGTTAGAATCTACCTTTTCGGATGTCATAGTTGAGAAGATTCTATGCATCTCGTTAGCAAAGGAACCGGATGAAGATATGATGGCCTGGAGTGGAGAGCCCTCGGGAGAGTTCACGGTGCGAAGCGTCTATAAACTATTACAATATACTGGAACAAACCCTATGGCTTATGCCTTACAAACAATCTACAAGAAATTTCAAAAAACTCTGCTTACTTAATCTACCTTCAAAGATAAAAATCATTACATGGAAAATCTCGTGGAACTATCTTCCTACAAGGGTTAACATGCACCATAGGAGACTGTCAAACATTCAAATCTATCCTCGATGCGGAATAGGAGCAGAGAACACGAGCCATTTATTCCGAGACTGCCCTGTTTCATTAATAGTATGGGAACAATTATCTTTCTTGGTTTTCCTCAAAGTTTCAGATATGGAGTTTAAGGAATGGTGTACTTTGGTTTTTGAGCGGGCTACTTCTTCACAGTATAGACTCTTCTATTGTGCCTTGTGGGCAATTTAGGGTGAAAAAAATAGGGGTATTTACGAGAGAACCAGCAGTTCTGCAGAGGAAACAACAAAATTTATTAGAAACTATGTTCTAAAATTAGATGGGACTGAAGAAGCAACAAAAAAAATTCAACCAGAAGTCAGAAAATGGAAACCTCCAACTGAGCAGTTCGTGAAGATAAATTTTGATGCAGCATATGACAAGAATTTATGTCGAGCGGCAGTGGATATAGTAGCCAGGGATAGAAAAGGTTCAGTATTGTTATCGTACTCAACGATCCAAGAAAAAGTAACATCTGTTTTCGCTGCCGAAGCAATCGCTTACAGTATAGCAGTCCGAATCGGTGTCGACATGCAATGGAGGAAATTCATTATTGAAGGAGATGAATTAACTGTGATTAAGAAATGTAGAAAAAGACGATAGATAGATCAATGATTGGAGCTTATTTTCAAGACATTCAACAGACACAAACAAAGATCGGGAAATGTTGTTTCGAACATATACCAAGCGAAATGAACAGTCTAGCGCACATTTTGGCTACGGAAACCTTAAAGAAGATAAGCGAGTTTTACCTAATAGGAGACGTTCCGGAGTTTGCTATGAATCTGAAGGAAAATGAGGTGAGGGGGAATCAGAACGACAGTGGAAATGAAAATGGGAGATATGAGGAGAGGATAAAAAGTAAGAGAGGAAGAGTAAGTAATTTTCAGAAAAGAGTAGCAGGTGAAGAGACAAGGGTGACTGAAATGGCAAAATCAAGAGGATAAGCAACATGTTTCATTGAGAAATGGGAAGCATCCAGAAGAAGATAAAATTGACGGTGTGATTGGACAGGTGACCAGATATCAGATTGGGCAGAGAAGAGGCGCCATTAATAATGCTTCCAGAGTATTCTTAATTTTGTTTTTTTTTATTTTTAAAACGGACTGTTTTGGGTTGCGCAATCTAGTCTGTATTTTTAGGTCTGCTTCTAAAAACTGTTTAGTTTATTGGTTTGTTCATTAGGCCGAGTTCTATGGCCCTTTATTTTATTATGTACTATTTTAGGAAGTGAATAAAGCCCAATTTGAATTCTTTTTTTAAAAAAAATTATAACTTGTATTATTATTAGTGAGAAAGAGATGGCAGTATTGAAGTATTGAAAAAAATGTGAGGTTAGTTTAGGGAAAAGAAAGGAGCAAGGGGGTAAGGGTGGGACGGTTGAAGTGAAACCGGAGCCTCAAAAATAGACAAAGCCTGGTTCCGTAGGGAGAAGGGAAAACTCCTTTCCCACAAATATATAGTATTGAATTGGAAATTTGATAATTTAATTTATGTTTTCAGATAATATATTATAAGGAAAAAAAAAGATTCCCACAAGCAAATGCTCTCCCACCTCACTTGTATAAATAATTAGTATGGAAAGAAAAGTTGGGTTTCGTGACCCAAACTTCCATTTTCTTTCTTTTGCTTTGCCTTTTTATTATATCTTTTTCCTTTTGTACAGAGTCAAAGGCTGCAATTATTGTGTTTTGAGTAAAATATGATGTTTAGTGGGAAATGTCTCTTTGTGCTAACCTCTCTTTATTTTAATCTCTCCCAAAATAAATTATGTTCTTTGGCTTCAGCTTTTGTTTTTCTTACAGCAACATGGTTTTGTTCAATATTTGGCTTAACCTCTTTTCTCTTTTTTCTCATTAAAATAAAACATTTTCGTATACAAAAATGACGTGAAGAACTCCAACAGCTAGAGCTAATTGTAAAACCATGGTCATACGAAACTCTGGTCGGCATATTTTTATTTATTTGTTGGGTCAATTATGGACAATAATGAAGGTGTAATGTTTGCCGTCTTAAGCCTATCTCGCATCCACTTGTCAATTATGTAATGCTCCATGGCCCACTTTTTAACCTCTCAGGTTTATGATATCACGTCCTTGTATGTTGTGACCAACCTTAAGCCCCATTTATTCATAACTAATAATGATGTAAATACTAAGAATTAAGGTGTGCATTCTATGTTTTTTACAAATATTAAATAATACGGATAAATTATTCAAATAATTATCAAGATATCACAGCACAAATAAATTAAGAACCGATACAATTGAGATTAAATCTAGCAAATTGAGATTAACTTGACATTGTATGTTAATGTCAACTATGTATATTGTTTGTTAATAGAGTCAAACTGCAAGGCTAGGTGGACAGTGATATTGTCAAAACCCCCCACCCTTTTGCAGTTGGCTTGCTATATGTGCTGGACTTGAGAAACAATAATTTGAAATGCGTGAAGGGTAGATATAGAAACTAGAAAAAGGGTGTTTACTTACGTTTTCTTTACGTTCAAGGAATACTTCATAAGTTGTAATATGACCGAGGATGATTAACAGCATAATGTTCGCAAGAGTGCCCCAACATATCATATGCTAACCCAGAACTAAAAGGTAATAAGAGGGAGATGGAGGATTAGGGAGGACAGTTGGATTTTACTGTCGGTCGAACTCCGCCATCTCCCACCTACTAGTCATGTCATGTTTATTCCGAATTTAGATAACCCTGTTTTTCTTACAACCTCAGACCTACTCTTTTTCGTGTATTTTCTTTTATATATTTTATTTGAGTATGCGACAGTAGTTACAAGTGCTGAGAAAATCAAGCTCAGAATGTCTGTTTCTAACTATAGAAATTGATGCTTTTCATTTTTTATAAACCCATTATACTAGATGAAGTATATAGGAAGATAAGAATATGAAGCCAGCTCAGAGTTTTTAGAGATTCGATCCATTATGAAATAATAGAGGAGAATTGGGTTCTTTTTCAACCGGTAACACCTTCCTGGAGCTTGGATCGAGTAAATGCTGATTTCCAACAATGCTATGCTTATTCTTTCTTATGTTTAATAAACCTAATTCGCCCGGGATTAAAATAAAATAATAAAGTCTAAAAAAAAAAAAAAAACAGTCCAGTTACAAGTCTCAAAAAAATAATAATAATTACAACCTAAAAAATTGAAGGTTCAGTGGCCCAAAATGTTTAAACATCTTTTGGGAAAAACCTAATTCTAGTTCCTTTTAGGGTGCCGCACTCCACGTGCCTCCGTTAGCGTACCCACCACCCAAGGACTGTCGCCTTGCACCAAAATAGCAAGACCCGTCCTCCGTTCACTCACCAAGGCTTGCAAACAAGAGCAAAGAAAGGAAACATAACATGAAAGAGTAAAAGCAGAAACAACAACAAACAGTAGCAATCAAAAGCAATAAACAGAAATATATTGTATTTATCTGACTATAAAAGCCAGGAAAGGATCAATGTAAGGGGACACTAAATATTAGTCAAAAACAAAAACAGATCCGAATATCAAATAAATAAAAAACTAAGAATTCCCAAAGGTGATTTTCTTTGCTTTGTTTTATCTTACGAATTTATATTTATTTATTATTTTTTTCTTTCTGCGAATAAAACACAAAATAAAAAGGAAAAGTTTGAAGAAAACAAACCTTCGCGTCCCGTCGCCGTGAACGGACGAGGTAGCCACTTTCGATGAAAAGTGGCAAAAAACCGAAAGATTTTTAACCTTTTGGGTATTTTTTGTGAGGATTTCAGAAATTTTGGCCTCGGATCTATGTTCAGGGGGATCAAAATGATAAAAATAGCCTTTTTTATTTTTTTTGCCACTGTGGGCAGCGGCGCCCTCGCTAGTGACCGACGGCCGACACGGTGGTCCGGCGCCGAAGCAATGGCCAGAGCCTGGAGAAGGGAAGGGAGGTTGAGAGAGTTTTTTTTTTTTTTTTTTTTTTTTTTAAGAATGGGAAGAGAATGAAATTTTTTTTTTAAAATTTGACTTTTATAAACCCATTAAACGGCGTCGTATAGGGCTGGCCACAATAGCCCTAAACCCCTAGGATCCGCGCGCTGACCCGACTTGCTAAGAGGATCTGCGCATTTTGGACGAATGGGTTATTTGCGCTATCGATTCTTCCTCTTTTGCAGCGCGTTGCAATTTAGTCTTTTTTTTCTTTTTTTTTTAATTTAGCCCTATAATTTTATTTTTATTTCATTTTAACCCCTCCAGGGAACGACGCTATTTTAAGGACAGGGGATAATTCCCCAATAGGTCCCTCCTATTTCGTGCGCGTCCCATTTTAGCCCGTATTTCTCCTGTTTTTATTCGTAATTTATCCCTTCTATTTTACTTAAATGTCAATTTAGCCCTTATTTATTTATTTTGGATTCTTCCTAAATTACTTATTTTTACGAATGTTTTTTTTTATTTTAGTCCCTTTGTTATTTATTTTATTTGTTCTTTTAATTTCATTCAAGTTATGATTAACCCCTTTTTACTTTAATCCTTTTATTTATTTATTTACTTATTTACTTGATTATTTATTCATTATTTCTTGCATTTTATTCATTCATTTGTTTATTTATTTATTTATTCACACATCATTCATTTATTTATTTACCTTTTATTTTATTTCGGTGTTCATTTATTTATTATTTCTTCATTTTTAATTATTTATTATTTTTTTATTTTTAATTTTCTTTCATTGATTATTTATTTTATTGTGCCTTTATTATTATTATTATTATTATTATTATTATTATTATTATTATCTATTGTGTATTTATTTACAAATTGCTCCCCGAACTTCATTTATATTTTAATTTGCTCTTTTTTTTCAATATTTTACAAACTACGTTCTTCAATATCTGTTTGTGTGTTTATTTATTCACTTGTCCTTATTATATTTTAAAAATTGGTTTTGTCTTGTCTGGTGCCTATTTTATTTTTGTTATCATTGAAACTATTTGTTGTTTATTTTATTTTATCTTTCTTTGATTGATTGTATTGGTATTAAAGTGATATTATGTGATTATTGCCATTATATGTATTAGGAATTATTTATTAGTATTTTCATATTGTTGTCATTCATTGGTACAATGTTTTATTCATATACCATTTTTTAAATATTGCATTAATTTTCACCCAAATTCAAAAAAAGAAAACTTTTAAAAATAGGCAATATTTTGCATTTTTTGAGATTCGAGAAATCGTACCTTAACTTCCGGGGTTTCGATTTTCTCGTTAAACCTAAATAGCTAAATATCCTTTTAAAATTAAAATGCGTGAAATTTAAATAAAACATTTTAAAGGCAAGCTTATTCTCAAGGGTTCAAAATGTCGTACCCTAATTTACGGGATGTGACATTTGTTATCTCGAGACGAGAGGGTCTTTGACATTCGTTTCAATTTATTCAAGCGTTTTTTTTAAAAAAATTAACATTAATACAAAGAGAGATCTTATTTTTAAATTATTTTCAAGTTTTCAACTTTCGACACTAAGACACGAATTAATCAATTAGGTACCAAGTTTGGGCGTTACAAGGGTGCTAACACTTCCTCGTGCGTAACCGACTCCCGAACCCATTTTCTAAACTTTGTAGACCAAAAATAGTTATTTTAATAAATCAAGCATTTTATTAAAACGACCAAATTACTAAGTGATCCAATCATACCTCCTAAAAAGGATTGATGGCGACTCCCTATTTTTATTTTTTTAAAATAAAAGTCGATTTAAAAAAAAGTTTTGACAGTTTGGTGACTCAACTGGGGACAAAATAAGAGAGTCAAGCTACGATTTGATTATTTCTTGTCTTTTTGTCTAAAATTGATAATTTGGTTTAAATTTAAGATCCTTTCGTTGCATTTCATTTTTATGGTCTGCATCATTTTGATATGGTTTCTTTATTGGTTCGAGTCTTTTAATATATCTCTGCATATTGCATCGCATAATCGGTCGATTTTACCCTTTTAAGTGGGAGTGAGAAACTATTCCTTCGTGAGGTCTGCACCTCCGTATAGGATAGCAGATCACTTTCGAGATACATTCGTACCTATGTCTTCATGAGATTTTCATCTCCGTATAGCCATAGAGAAATGTATTTCCCTGAACTGAACTCGGTCCGTATCTTCACCTCCTATAGGATAGCGGATCACTTTCAGGATACATCCGTACCTATGTCTTCGTGAGATTTTCATCTCCGTATAGCCATAGAGAAATGTATTTCCCTGAACTGAACTCGGTCCGTATGAGCCTATAATGGGTGAGGATCGAGGAATCTACTGGTTCAGGTACCCTTACTTTAGAACCGAACAGCATATAGTGAGCCCTAAGAGCTTACCCTAGGTAGAACCGCACCGAACCCCTAGTGGTCACCCAATGTACTTTATTTATTATTTCTTGCTTCCTTTAAATTTTAACTATGATTGCATGACATTTTCATCATAAAAAAAGGTGTTGAATCACGTTCAATTACTAAATAGAGAGCTTTCCATGAAAAATGAATTTCTTAATAAAGTGGAAGATAATGCGACTGTCCGAATATAGTCTGAGAAAACGCGACTAGAGAAAGGTGACAGTTTGACAGAGGGGTACGTGTCAGAATTGTGGGATTTTACTCGTATCAGTTTGACCCAAAATGATCTCCAAGAATTGAAAGAGATATGGGTCCAATGGGATGATGAAATCAAGTAGCTATTTTACTGTAATTATGTTGCGTTCCTTTTGGAAAAGTGGATTTGGTACCTACTGTGGAGGAGTATACCACTTTGCTTCGATGTTCGAGGATTAAAACTAACAAGACCTACTTTAGAGCCGCCAATATCCCGACTTTCCTAAATGAACTAATGAGCATCACGGGGATGAGTGAGCAATGGGTCGCAGCCTGGATCAAGCTAAAAGGGGAAAGCAAATACATCCCTTAAGAAAGTTTGCGAGATTTGATTTTGATGTATCCAGACACAAAGAAAAGGTCGACATCTTCGTCTTAAGTATCTACAGGTTAGTAGTCTTCCCTAAAGCACTAGGGCACGAAGATGAGGCAGTTTCAGACTTGTTTGATCGGCTTGATAAAAGGGTCACACCCGTCCCAGCAATCTTGGCCAAAGCTTTCAGATCTTTGAATGCATATCAGAGAAGAGGTGAAGGTAGGTTCATTGGGTGTGCACAACTTCTGTTAGCATGGTTCCATAGCCACTTTTGGAGGGTAGAAAAGGTTTCTTATCGAGTATTCTCTAAGAACTACTCTCCATTGAAAGAATTAGTGGCTCAAATACAAGAGGTGGTCAATTTTTGCAAACCCTAACAGTTCAGGCTGACATGCTAAGTTTGAAGTGAATCAGAATCGGATCGGGGTTAGCAGTTAGCTTGGCTTCTTAGAGAGATTAAGGCTTTGAGTATTAGGGCAAAGCCGTATATGTAATCCGTTTTATGTAAAGAAATTTGTTTTCTAGTAAAGTTGTTCCAGTATAATTGAATCAGAATCAATACCTCTTTTTGCATTCATTCCATGCATTTGCATTACATTGCATTATATGCACTAAATTTCACAAAAAGACCCTAATTAGTCAAAATTATTTTAGTTAATTTAGAAACCAACAAGAGTCAACCAACTGAACCTCGTTACAGTACTCGCGCTAAAACCAAAGTAATGGACCAAATATTGGAAAGGTCAGAACAAATTCAAAAAGAGATGCAAGACCAGTTGTAAGCGCAACTATAAGAACAGGTAGCAAAAGTACAACAGGATATGAGGGATCAGATACTAGAATCCCAGAGATGTATGATAAGTCAATTGACGCAGTTGATGGCTGGATGACTCAAAAAAGGGAATAGCACCGTGGTCAACTCAGGGGATGATAATGAGGACCCCACTCACCCCCCGTGTTTTACGTTGATAAACGTCTAAACACAACCAGATGTGTACCCACAAAGGGTACCCGTTACAATCAGACCCCAACAGTATCAAGCCGGTACCTCGACACCAATGAACTACCAAACAGGCTCAGGTTCTAATCCGGGGGATAATCCAACTAATCCTGTTGTTCCTAATCTAGATGATATGGTAGAAATGGAAAAAGTAAGAGCTGGACTACTAAAGTAACTTGAGGATCGATGCAGATAGTTAGAAGAAAAATTTAGAGCAACGGAAAACGCTAACTACCACTGTGGTGTTGACGCTAAGGATCTGAGTTTGGTCCCGATTTAGTACTCCCACTGAAGTTTAAAACTCTAGAGTTTGAAAAGTATAATGGGACTAGTTATCATGAAACTCACATCACTATGTTCTATCAAAGAATGTCAGGATACATCAATAATGATCAACTATTAATACACTACTTCCAAGACAGTCTGATTGGGTCAGTAGCTAGATGGTACAATTAACTGAGTCGTGCCAAAATCAATTCATGGAAAGACTTAGCACAAGCTTTTATGAAGCAATATAGTCATGTTACAGAAATGACACCCGACAGAATCACATTACAGAACATAGAAAAGAAATAAAATGAGAGGTTCAGGCAATATGCCCAAAAATGGAGAGAGGTGGCGCCGCAAGTCCAGCCACCTCTTCTGAAGAAAGAAACCATGATGCTTTTCATCAATACTCTAAAAACCCCATTCATTAACCATATATTGGGAAGCGCTACCAAGAGCTTCTCAAATATAGTAATGTCCGGTGAGATGATTGAAAATGCGGTGAGAAGTGGTAAGATAGACGCGGGGGAAAGCGCTAAAAGATCAGCCCTGAGGAAGAAGGGCTATTCAAAACCAATCACGGTAGGCTCACTAAGGACAGTAACTACTAGCCATCAGGGCCCTTCAAGGAAAGAATCTAACTCAAGGTCAAATATAGAAAGGCTCTAGTTCACACCTATCCCAATGACATATAGAGAGCTGTATTAGAATCTGTTTAATGCACATGTGGTATCCCCTTTCTACATGAAACTTATGCAACCTCCATTCCTCAAATAGTACAATGCAAATGCTTAATGCGAGTACCACGCGAGAATCACAGGACACTCAATTGAGAACTACATCACGTTCAAAAAGTTAATTGAAAGGTTTATCAAGATGGGCATTGTGAAGTTCGATAATCAATCGGAACCTAATGTGGCAGGAAAGAGAACCAAGATAAACGTAGCAGAATTGAAAACTCCACTAAAATGGGTTTGGAAGAAAATAGTAGAGGGAGGATTAATCAAACAGGATTCAGAAGAAAGACCTGAAGGGATGAGGGACTACTATGAGTTCCATGCTAATGAGGGTCATGAAATCCAAGAGTACATTGAGTTCAGGACTCTAGTGCAAGATCTGATAGATAATAAGGAGCTAGAATTCTTTGAATATGCCAAGGGCTTAGAAGAAGGAGATATATGCGCTTTGGAAGAAGGGTCAATAGAGAAGGTCTATAAAGTCAACCACCTAGTGGTTATCATTTTATGACCAAAATAAATTTTGGAAAATCTGAACATCAACGCCATATCCGATGAAAGAATTGGGGGAGAAAATTTATCAAGCATCTGCCCTTATGCACCTGAAAGTGTTCTGAACAATTGGACTGCGGAAGAGATTCTTGTAGTTTTTAGAGCTATTTAGAGTAATGTTCAAAACACCCTTATTGCTCTAAGCCTAGGAACAATAAGAATCCTTTTATGAAATAGGCTTATGTTCAACATCTTTATTTCAATAAAAATGCATCTTTGCATATTATCTTGAGAAAATATTGTTTTATTCTTTCATTTCATTCATAATCATACCATATAAATAATCATTCTTAGATTCTTTTGTTTTTTGGATTTTTTTTCATCCCTATAACATGTCTCCAAATATCAAAGATATGAGTGAGCTACTACTGACTCAGAATCTCCTTTTGAGCAAGATATGTGTACGGAGGAATCTCAAAATTTTAAAGATGATCGAGATTGTAACCTATCTCCCGATTTGTTGAGGATGATAGAACAAGATGAGAAATAAATCCTGTCTTACAAAGAGTCAGTACCTTACTCCAAGAATTCAAGGATGTCTTCGCATGGTCATATCAAGACATGCCCGGGTTAAGTACTGATATTGTGCTACACCAGCTCTCCATAAAGGAAGAGTGCAAGCCAGTTCAACAGAAGCTCCGAAGAATGAGGCCCGATGTTTTATTGAAGATAAAAGAGGAAGTGAAGAAGCAATTCAATGCTGGTTTTTTACAAGTGGTTAAATAATCAAAATGGGTAACCAATATCGTCCCCGTCCCTAAAAAAGATGGGAAAGTACGAATGTGCGTAGACTACAGAGACTTGAACAAAGCCAGCCTGAAAGACAATTTCCTATTGTCGCATATCGACACTTTAGTGGATAACACGATAGGTTACTCACTGTTCTCTTTTATGGATGGTTTCTCGGGATACAACCAAATAAAAATACATCCTTAAGACATGGAGAAGACCACATTCGTAACCATGTGGGGAATATTTTGCTATAAAGTGATGCCATTTGGACTGAAAAATGATGGAGCAACGTATCAAAGAGCCATGGTAATTTTGTTTCATGATATGATGCACAAAGAAATCAAGGTATATGTTGACGATATGATCGTAAAGTCCCAAATAGAAAAGGAGCATGTACAAGTCTTAAGGAAATTGTTCTTGAGATTGAAAAAATTCCAACTGAAGCTCAATCCAACAAAATGTACCTTCAGAGCTAGGTCGGGAAAATTGTTAGGATTTGTATTCAGTGAAAAGAGGATCGAGATTGACCTAGATAAAGTAAAGGCTATACAGGAGTTACCTCTACCATGCACTCAAAAAGAAGTGCGAGGTTTCCTAGGAAGACTAAATTACATCGTCCGATTCATTTCACAACTAACTGAGAAATGTGACCCAATATTTCGTCTCCTTAAGAAACACAATCTAGGCGTTTGGGAAGAGGAGTGTCAGAAAACTTTCGACAAAGTTAAATATTACCTGTCCAATGCCCCAGTACTGATGCCTCCTAGCCTAGATAGGCAGTTGATACTGTACTTGGCAGTATTTGGGAATTCCTTGGGATGCGTCTTTGGTCAACATAATGAGTCAGGAAGAAAAGAAAGAGCGATATACTATCTCAGTAAGAAATTCACTGAATGTGAGACAAGCTATTTGCCAATCGAGAAGTTATGTTGCGCTTTAATTTGGACAACCTGAAGATTGAGACAGTATATGTTGTACCACACGACTTTGCTCATCTCAAAATTGGATCCTCTAAAGTACATGATGGAATCGACTGCTTTGAATGGAAGAATGGCCCGGTGGCAAATTCTGCTTTTCAAATTCGATATAGTTTATGTGAATCAGAAGGCTACAAAAGGGAGCACAATAGCAGACTTTTTAGCCAGTAGAGCCCTAGAAGATTACTAGCCTTTGAACTTTGATTTCTCGAATGAAGATCTAATGTATGTTGCAACCACTAAAGAAGACCTTCAAGAAGGTCATCCTTGGAAGCTAAACTTCGATGGAGCCTCAAACGCTGTGGGTAACGGAATTGGGGCAGTCCTGGTATCCCCAAAAGGGGATCATTATCTATGCACTAGTAAATTGGATTTTAACTGCACGAATAATATGACAGAAGATAAAAAATGCATCATGGGCATCCATGCAGCCATAAAACGTAATATCAAAGTGCTAGAGGTATATAAAGATTCTGCACTAGTGATCTATCAACTCAAAAGTGAATGGGAGACGAGAGACCCCAAGTTGATCAATTATCGAAGACTGGTTCTGGAGCTAATTGAATAGTTTGATGACATCACCTTTTACTATCTTCCACGAGACAAATCAGATGGCTGACGCTTTGGCTACCTTGGCTTCGATGGTCAAAGTAAATAAACAAGAGGATGTAAAAGCTATCCAGATGAGTATTTATGAGACTTCAGCTCATTATTGCAACATCAAAGAAGAAGAAGAAGAGGACGATTACCCTTGGTACCACGATATACTGTGATATGTGAAAAATCGTGCATACCCAGACCAAGTAACTAAGAATGATAAAAGGACGTTGAGAAGACTGGCCAGTGACTATGTCTTAGATGGAGAGATCCTATATAAAAGAAGAAAGGATCAGGTGCTACTGAAATGTGTAGAAGCTGTCGAGGCTATGAAAATCTTGGAAGAAGTCCACGAGTGCGTCTGCAGAACACATGCCAATGGTTTTACAATGGTCAGACAAATTATGAGATTCGAGTATTATTGGTCCACCATAAAAGGAGATTGCATCAGTTATGTCAAGAAATGCCATAAGTGTCAAATTTATGGAAATAAAATTCATGTGCCTCATTCACATCTTTATATTATGACTTCTCTGTGACATTTATCTACGTGGGGCATGGATATCATTGGGCCAATCTCACCTAAAGCTTCTAACGGGCATCGATTCATCTTCGTGGTCATCGATTACTTTACAAAGTGGGTAGAAGCCGCTTCATACGCCAATGTCACGAAGTTGGCAGTCAGCAAGTTCTTAAAGAAAGAGATCATATGTCGATATGGAATGCCAGAAAGGATTATATCTGACAATATACTAAATTTGAACAACAACATGATATCGGAAGTCTGTAGTCAGTTCAATATCAAACACCACAATTCATCACCATATCACCCAAAAATGAATGGTGCAGTGGAGGCAGCCAATAAGAACATTAAGAAAATCATGGGGAAAATGACTGAGACTTATAAAGATTGGCATGAGAAGTTACCATTTGCCCTCTATGCTTATCAAACATCTGTCAGGACCTCAACTAGGGCAACGCTTTTCTTTCTGGTTTATGGAATGAAGGCAGTTTTACCTATTGAAGTCGAGATTCCTTCTCTCCGAGTTTTGGTAGAATTGAAATTGGATGAAGTAGAATGGACCCAATCCCGATATGATCAGCTAAACTTGATTGAAGAGAAAAGGTTAAAAGCCATCCGTCATGGTCATATGTACCAAAAGCGAATGATGCGAGCTTACGACAAAAAGGTTCGTCCTAGAAAATTCCATGAGGGGGACCTAGTATTGAAAAAGATCCTACCCATACAAAAGGATTTCAGAGGGAAATGGATACCAAATTGGGAAGGACCTTATGTGATAAATAAGGTATTTTTCTAGAGGAGCGCTTATTTTAATCGAGATGGATGGTAAAAACTTACCTAATCCTATGAACTCAGATTCAGTCAAGAAGTACTTCACCTAAAAAAAGGAGAGGCCAATGTGAAAACTCGCAAAGGACGCCTTAAGAACAAAGAGGTTTTGAGTTGAAAATCTGGAAAAGGACAATTCAAATTTTGATCAAAGATAGGACATGTGGTAGTCTTGTTATCCCCGAATTAACAAGGAAGATGGATGTTACATCTTGGGGAATCAACAAAGTACTCTGGATCTCTGAAACACATATCAAGTTCAAAAGGGCCCTCAAGAAATTAGTGCGAAGAAGCTCATACTATGATATCTGGGGCACCTATTTTCATCTTATTCATCTTGTATTTCAACAATGTTTACTATCTTTGATTAATTTATCCATTTCAAGCTTTTCTCTCAATAAAATTTCTTTTGTCCATTGCGATAATATTTTTTTCAAGCCCTTTTCATTGAAATAACGATTAATGGACTAATAATATTCAAAAAGAAAGGAGTTCTGCATATTGCTCTGAAAAGCTTCTAAATAGTACAAGGACCTGAAACGGGACCACTGGTTAAAACTAACCAAAAAGTTAGAAACATTCGAGAAAGAATAGTCTAAATTGTGACTATTTCTTCAGATTTTTTGTCAAAGATATCAACTGAACAAGAAGGCATATTAATACATCAGTGATAGAACCTTGATAAACGGCGAGCAATGACAACCTAAGCATTAAAAAGGGATCATTCTCGAAAAATGACATTATGCATTCATGCAAATATCATTCATACACATCTAGTTAGGAGCATTTGATTCATCCCGATCATGTCATCCTAATAACTAGGCATAAATAGGCCCATGAAATGGACTCTACAGGTCATGTTCCCCAAAAAATGGTGTAACAGATCAGAAAGCCATAAATCTTATACCCCTAAAATTGCAGTGGAACATATTGAAGTTATTATGGCAAATCTTATCTCCTTAAAGTTGCAGTGGAGCAGATTAAAGCCACAAATCCTATACCCCTGAAGTTGCAGTGGGGCAGGTTGAAGTTACAAGTCTTATCTCCCTGAAATAGCAGTGAAGCTGACTGAAGATAGCAAATCTCATTTCCCTGAAGTTACAGTGGAACAGATTAAAGCTACAAACCACAAATTATGGCAAATCTAATCTCTCTGATGTTGTAGTGGAGCAGATTGAAGCCACTAACCTTATCTCCCTGAAGTTGTAGTGGAGCAGGTTGAAATTACAAGTCTTATCTCCCTGAAGCTGCAGTGGAGCAGATTGAAAATAGTAAATCTTATCTCTCTGAAGTTGCAATAGAGTAGATTAAAGCTATAAACCTTATCTCCTTGAAGTTGCAATGGGGTAGGTTGAAGTTACAAGTTTTATCTCCCTAAAGTTGCAGTGGAGCGGACTAAAGATAGCGAATCTTATTTCCCTGAAGTTGCAATGTTATAGATTAAAGCTACAAGTCACAAATTCTATACCTTTAAAGTTGCAGTAGGTCGAATCAAATCTACCATGGCGAATCTTATCTCCCTAAAATTGTAGTAGAGCAGATTGAAGCCACTACTCTTATTTCCCTGAAGTTGCAGTGGAATAGATTAAAGCTACAAATTACAAATCTTATCTCACTAAAGTTGCAGTGGAGCAGATTGAAGTCACAAGTCTTATCTCCCTGAAGCCGCAGTGGAGAAGACTGAAGATAGCGAATCTTATCTCTCTGAAGTTGCAGTAGAATAGATTAAAGCTATAAACCTTATCTCCCTGAAGTTGCAGTGGAGCAGGTTAAAGTTAAATCTTCTTGAAGTTACAGTGGAGCAGATTGAAGATAGCAAATCTTATCTCTCTGAAGTTGCAGTATAGCAGATTAAAGGTATAAAGTTGCAGTGAGGTAGGTTGAACTTACGAGTCTTATCTCCCTGAAGTTACAGTGGAGCAGATTGAAGTAACAATTCCTACACCCCTGAAGTTGCAGTAGGATAGATTGGTGCTACTTAAAGAAGAGAAGCGCCAAAAAAGTCGAGATTCATAAATCGGACAAATTTGGTCATCTTAAAGGTCATTGCTCCATCCTCATACACGACAATGAGCAAAGAGGGGCAGCTGTAATAAGCCCAATTTGCTCGGGCCCAAAATAAAATAATAAAGTCCAAAACAAAAAAATAGTCCAGTTACAAGCCCCCCAAAAATTAATAATTACAACCCAAAAAATTGAAGGCCCAGTGGTCCAAAATGTTTAAATATCTTTTGAAAACCTTAACCCTAGTTCCTTTTTGGGCACTGCACTCCACGTGCCTCCATTAGCATGCCCACCGCCCAAAGACTGCCGCCTTGCACCAAAATAGCAAGACCCATCCTCCGTTGACTGGCCAAGGCCTGCAAACAAGAGCAAAGAAAGAAAACAGAACAGGAAAGAGCGAAAGCAGAAATAGTAAAAAATAGTAGCAATCAAAAGTACTAAACATAAATATATTGTATTTATCTGGCTATAAAAGCCAGGAAAGGATCAATGTAAGGGGACACTCAATATTAGTCAAAAACAAAAACAGATTCAAATATCAAATAAAAAAATAAGAATCCCCAAAGGTGATTTTCTTTGCTTTGTTTTATCTTACGAATTTATATTTGTTTATTATTTTTTTCTTTCTGCGAGTAAAACACAAAATAAAAAGGAAAGGTTTGAAGAAAACAAACCTTCGTATCCCGTCGCCGTGAACGACTGAGGTAGCCACTTCTAATGAAAAGTGGCCAAAAATCGAAAGGTTTTTAACCTTTTGTGTATTTTTTGTGCGGAAATCGGAAATTTTGGCCTCGGATCTATGTTCAGGGGGGTTAAAATGATAAAAATAGCCTTATTACTTTTTCGACCGTCGTCGCTGATGACCGGTCGCCGCCACAGTGGTCCGGTGCCGGAGCAATGGTCGGAGCCTGGAGAAGGGAAGGGAGGTTGAGAGAGTTTTTTTGGTTTTTTTTAAAAGAATGGGAAGAGAATGAAAATTTTTAAAAAAATTTTCACTTTTATAAACCCACTAAAGGTGTCGTCTAGGGCTGGCCACAATAGCCCTAAAACGACGTTGATTTACCTCTAGGATCCGCGCGCCAACCCGACCTGCTCAGAGGATCTGCGCGTTTTGGACGAATGGATTATTTGCGCTCTCGATCCTTCCGCTTTTGCAGCGTGTTGCAATTTAGTCTTTTTTTGTCTTTTTTTTAATTTAGCCCTATAATTTTATTTTTATTTCATTTTAACCCCTCCAGGGAACGACGCTGTTTTAAGGACAGGGGATAATTCCCCAATCGTTCCCTCTATTTCATGCGCGTCCCATTTTAGCCTGTATTTTTCCCTTTTTTTTATTCGCAATTTATCCCTCCTATTTTACTTAAATGTCAATTTAGCCCTTATTTATTTATTTTGGATTCTTCCTAAATTATTTATTTTTACGAATGTTTTATTTATTTATTTTAGTTCCTTTGTTATTTATTTTATTTGTTCTTTTAATTTCATTCAAGTTATGATTAACCCCTTTTTACTTTAATCCTTTTATTTATTTATTTACTTATTTACTTGATTATTTATTCATTATTTCTTGCATTTTATTCATTCATTTATTTATTGGCACATCATTCATTTATTTATTTACCTTTTATTTTATTCCGGTGTTCATTTATTTATTATTTCTTCATTTTTAATTTTCTTTCATTGATTATTTATTTTATTTGTGCCTTTATTATTATTATTATTATTATTATTATTATTATTATTATTATTATTATTATTATGTATTTATTTACAAATTGCTCCCCGAACTTCATTTATATATTAATTTGCTCTTTTTTCCAATATTTTACAAACTACTTTCTTCAATATATGTTTGTGTATTTATTTATTTATTCACTTGTCCTTATTATATTTTAAAAATTAGTTTTGTCTTGTTTGGCGCCTATTTTATTTTTGTTATCATTGAAACTATTTGTTGTTTATTTTATTTTATCTTTCTTTGATTGATTGTATTGGTATTAAACTGATATTATGTGATTATTGCTATTATATGTGCTACGAATTATTTATTAGTATTTTCATATTGTTGTCATTCATTGGTACAATATTTTATTCATATATCATTTTTTAAATATTGCATTAATTTTCACCCAAATTCAAAAAAAAAAAAACTTTTAAAAATAGGCAATATTTCGTATTTTGGAGATTCGAGAAATCGTACCCTAACTTACGAGGTTTCGATTTTCTCGTTAAACCTAAATAGCCAAATATCCTTTTAAAGTTAAAATGCGTGAAATTTAAATAAAAAAATTTAAAGGCAATCTTATTCTTGAGGGTTCAAAATGTCGTGTCCTGCCTTACGGGATGTGACATTTGTTATCTCGAGACGAGAGGGTGTTTGACATTCGTTTCAATTTATTCAAGTGTTTTTTTTTTAAAATAACATTAATACAAAGAGGAATCATATTTTTAAATTATTTTCAAGTTTTCAACTTTCGTCACTAAGACACGAATTAATCAATTAGGTACCAATTTTGGGAGAGTGTCAACCCTTCCTCGCGTGTAATCGACTCCCGAACTCGTTTTTTAAACTTTGTAGAGCAAAAATCGTTGTTTTAATAAATTAGACATTTTATTAAAACGACCAAATTACGAGGTGATCCGATCACATCATTTAAAAAAGATTGGTGGCGACTCTCCATTTTTATTTTTTAAAAATAAAAGTCGATTTAAAAAAAAAAGTTTCAACACTGTGCTCTCCCCAAAAGCGTTTTACTTTTGCCAAAGTCAAAATACTTATATAGAAAAGATTTTTTATTTTTTATTTATTAATGATGCATAAAATTTATACGTTAAGAGTACATCAAATATTCTCCTATTATAAATATGCCTTTTTATCTTTCCTGAGATTTGCATGCATTTTTCTTCTCTCAAAACCATTTGCCTTTTCCTAAAGGGACTTTGCTCTGCATGTTCATCTACAAAAGCAATGTTGAACTTGAACCATAGCCCGTTTCACGATGACTTTTGTAAAATGTATAAGAAAAGAGGGTAATATGTCTTTAGCTTTTGATTAATTACAAGGGGAACCGCCATGTGCTCATGAAAGTTTGCTCTTTAGGTAATAGTTACTGCATGCATAACCATATATTGTTTTCTTTAATAACTTTTTTTTGGGGTTTCTATTGACAACTATTTCTGCTGCGTGGTAATTACAGACAAAAGAGACCCAAAGACTTGAAATTACCAAACACTTGATTGCTTTTTCTTTAAAGAGGTTATTATTCTGAAGGGCTAATCAAAGCCCAACTACTGATATAGGCAAGAAAACAAAAGTGTGAAAGTGTGGCTTTTTAAGGTTTTCTTCTAAAGTAAGGAAAACTATTGCAACTACTGCTTTCTTCATGGTCATCCGCGTTATCATTTGACACCTGTGTGATCCCACTGGTGCAAGATGAGGAGGATGCTGAGGCAAGATATAGGTCTGTCCTCTCCTTGCTCATGAATTCATAGAAAACAGGGCTCTTTCTCCTTGCTTTACCAACTCCCTTCTCGTTGCAACATTGCAGGCTGTCATCCTCTCTTTTAGTATCACCACTTCTTTTCTTCAAAAATATGCGGCACAACACCCAATTTTCCACTGCCATCACATGGTTCTGCATAGGTTTTAATACAAACCATTAATTTGACTGACCAACAAACATAGCATCATTAAAACAACAATGTACTGCCATTTCCCCGACTCCAGAGGTTACGAAATGTGGCTGGGATGAGATGCTTGAATTATGAAAAATGCTCAACAACTATAGGTACAAGCAGTAAAGATGAAATGAGAGCAAAGACCCGAAGTTGACCTGAGTTTGGTTCTTCTTATGTGGGGCATTGCAGGTGTCAGCGGTAACAAGGCGATATTCATGCATGATCCAGTCGGTCCTAGTTCCCTGTGGGGGCTTTCCTCTATAAAAAACCAGAGTTTTCTTCATACCCACTACTTGGTTGCCACTACAACTTACAATTTGTTTGTCAATTCCTGTGGCTTTCCAATATCCTGAAAGTGTGGCTCTGTTGGATCTGTTCCCATTGGGATACTTGGCTTCTCTTGTGCTAAAGAAGTACCTCTCTTGTTCCAAATCACCTGAACATAGACCCCAATGTATCAGGCCATCTAATTATCTCTTTAATTTTGTCCTAAAGGCTTCTAATTGTTTAACTACTGTTACATTCATAGCTATTGATACAACAGACTGCTTTTTTGTTTAATGTTATATAGTAAAAGGAACCAAATTTGATGAGTGAGGTGTGAAAGTGCAAATAAAGCAACCAACCTGGCAAGTCCCAAGGATCAGCTTTGCAAACATCAACTTCAGGTATGATAGAGGCAGGTAAGGGCCAAGAAAGCACCTTTCTTCTCAAGTACTGAACCACTAACTCTTCATCAGTAGGATGGAAGCGGAACCCAGGAGGCAATCTAAGCACACCGTTCTTTACAAAATTAAGCTTCTCCATCATCGTCAAAAGCAGGCAACCAATTAGTCCCGAAAGCACCTGAAAACCAACAAAGGGAGGGAGGCAGGCTTCAAACGCCAAATCGAGCCTACAACCCCACCATCCCACATTGCCTTCTTATATTAATCCCTCAAAGAAAATAGAGAATATCAACAGGGGGGGGGGGAACAAGAACAAGAACAAGAACAAGAAAAGAGAAAAGTAAGAAGTGCGGATATAAAAGCAAAGGAAAAGTTGTAATTGTTGAGAGAGAGAGAGAGAGAGAGAGAGAGAGAGAGGGGTGGGTATTTGAGAGGGGAAAGTATGACTTCTTTATAGAACAAGCAAATGCTCTCACACCCCACTTGGATAAATAAATAGTATGGAAAGAAAAATTGGGTTTCGTGACCCAAACTTTCATTTTCTTTTCTTTTGTTTGCCTTTATATTATATGTCTGTGCTTTTTCTTTTGTAGAGAGTCAAAGGAGTTTGCGTGTGGGTGTTGATGAGGGTTTTTGAAGGAGTAATAGAGAAACGTCAAAGGCTGCAATTATAGTGTTTTGAGTAAAATATGTTGTTAAGTGGAATATGTCTCTTTCTGCTCACCTCTCATTATTTTAATCTACCTCTCTCTCCCTATATATTAACTTTTCTCTCCAAAATAAATTATGTCCTTTGGCTTTAGCATTTGTTTTCCTTTTTTATTTTTCTTTTTTACAGCAACTGGTTTTGTTCAATATTTGGCTTAACCTTTTTGGGATTGCCTTCTTTACAAGCATACCATTATATTGGGTTACACATAAGCATAACGCCTTTCATGCTCACATCCGGAGAGAAATAACAGAGTTTTAAAGAAATTGCATTTTAACTCACATGGCTTTGAAACCTGTATCAGAAGGAATAAGTTTTCTTTAAAAAATATTTCTCTAAATTATGTAACATGAATAAACATTTATCTTACCAGTGAAAAGTTAGCAAGGTAACTAATGTGTTTCTTTAATATTATGATATGAAGCGACAAGAGTTTCATCCAAAGGCAAAAAAAAAAAAAAAAAAAAAAAAAAAAAAAAAAAAAAAAACAAAAACAAAAGGAGGGCTAACTGATCAGTGCTTAAAAACCTTTATGTCAATCATTTATGTATAATGGCCCTTTCTTTTCTATAGCCATCATTTGCCATTACCAGAGAAAAAGAAAACAAAAGATAGTGCTCTCTTTTATCTTTACTTCGGTTTTGATAAAAATAGAACTTATTCCATGAATCTGAATCCCCCCTAAATCTCCATGAATTCGATATGTAAAGTACTGTTGATAATATATATACACACATAAACTTTATGAAGTCATGGGTTGATCTTATGATAAAAATATTACTATAAAATAATAAACATATACAACTACACAAGCAATCATGCGTATGCATGTATCTTACTAGTGCTTAAAATCCTATAAATTAATGTTTGCATCATTTTAATATATAGGATGCATGAAACAAGTAAATGATCAAATTAGAAGAAGAAATGAAGGAAAAAAAAGTTAAATTATTGAATTTCTAGAACCAAACTGGGTGAAGAAAATTAGAAGGTCAGCACTAAATAGGGAATTGTATCCCCTCATATTCTTGAATTTGAAGCAAAGACATAAGAATATTTATGCTATCGATTTAAAATTAAATGAAGTCGGATATAATAGACGGCCCCTGAAGATAAATGTTATCCAGACAAGCAGCAGTGAAACATGATTAACGTGCGACTAAGACAACAAGTTGAGGATGTTTAACCTTTCCAACTTTACTACGTAAGTATTGAGATAGACCCATGATGGTAATGTTTGTGAATTAGGGTTCCGTCCAATTGGGTATCTGTCGGGTGCAACCCAGCAACTTGAAAGTTGCCAACCAATTTGGAAGGTGGACAATTTTTGGAGTATTTATCTTCGCCTATTTATGAATTTTAATTTCCATCCAATACAGTAAGCTTTTAGTGTGACAAATGGATGCATACAAACTTAATTATTTTGGATTTGAGGCAAATTTTATCAGAGTTGTTTTATGTTCAAATTATTTTGCTTTTGGGTTCTTTCTTATTGGCTTCAAACTACCACTTCAAATCAATTTTAAGTAATCATTTTTACACAACTTTGAGTTCACATATTGGATTCAGCTAGAGTTTTCTTGGATTGAAATTATTTTGGAGTTTGAATTTGAGACATTTTTTTATTTTTTTTTCTCAAATTCGGGTTCATTTATATATATATATATATATTGTTTTAAACAATTAATCCTATTAAACTATGCTCAATATAAGTCAATTAAGTAATATTTTAATTGATACAGTTGTTTTAAGATATTGTATGTTAAAGTGGATTAAGATGCGTAAAATCATTTTTAATTGAATTTAAGATATTAAACTTCTATTGATACGTAGATACTAAAGGTCTCATGAGCGGTATATTTATCTGCCGTTAGTGTAAAAATAATAGTGGCGGTGAGATTAAATACTATAAAAATATTGTAACTTGAGACCAAAAAAAAAAAAAAACCCTAAATATACCGCACTGGAGGCAAACACGAGCCCTTAAGTCATGAGTTGAATCTTTGGACATCCTAGTATCCTTACTTAAAAAGAAAAACCAGTTATAGGTGGTAGGTTGGGAATCTAAAAAACAACTATCATGTTACCTTGGCGTATCTGGTTAATCCAAGTAAGAAGTGTGAAAACCGATTATAGACAAATTTGCTGAGGGAGAAGTTAAATTCTAAGGTTGGGTGGAAGGGTAATGTTGGTAAATGCGGTACTATCTGCGCCCCAGTCTAATAGGTTTACCGCCCGAGGGAGTCTGCAAAGAAACGAAAGATTAGAAGAAGATATTTGTTGGGTGGTGATGACACAAGGAGGAGAATTGTGAAGGTTAAATGGTTTATTGTGTGTGCCTCAAAGAAAAATAGGTCTGGAACTCGTTAAATCTCAAAACAAACCATATTCAACACCACTCTAAGGTGAAGGGGCTGATCCGCTCAAACGGGTGCAGGCGGTTTGTAGGTAATGGCAAGGGTGGAAGTTTGGGGTCTGAAAATTCTTTGAACGACATTTTCTTTGAAAAAATATGATCAAGCGATTTGCTCATTGAATTCATTGACACTTCATATTGGTTCATGGTATTCAAAATCTATTCGCAAAACCTCGAAACGAAATTAAAAGACAATGGCGCTCTGGTTAGTTTTAACGGACAAAATGTATTATCATACAATACAACACCTTGCAATGTCTTATTGCTTCAATCTGCTTAGGAGTATCTATGGTATTCAGTTGTAAGGTAAAAAAGTTCTGTAAATTCATTTTCTCGTGTAATTATAAAAGAAAAGCAGCATAACCACCGTCTTTGATGTTACACGATCTCCAACTTCACGAACATAAGCTATGAGGTTCTCTTTTTTTCTTTTTTTTTTTGTGTAATGAACAACCAACAACAGTTTACATGGGAACACAACTCTCTGCATCATATATTCTTTCTACTTTTGAGGGTATCCAAATATTAGATATGCTTAAATCAAGCCTGAATCATCAGCTCTGGTATTAGGTTCAATAGGAAGGAGAGTTCATCCTCGGAAAATTGTGGCTTTACTTTCACTTCCTTCTTCCCATCCTCCTCCCCATACAAGTTTTTCTCTTCTCCCTCCTTCGCATGGGTTAAATCTGATACCGACTCACTAATCTCCTCAACCAGGTCCACAATAACTCCCTCAACACCCATTAAATGTTGCATGTATACAACCTCCGCGACATTACTGCAAAACAATGCACGGATTAGGCGAATACAATCCGAAACAAATAATGCTTTAACAACTGTTTTAACTTACTTTAATTGACCGTAGGTCATGAGCGAAAGCTTTGATTCTTTGATTCTTTCAACCGCTCCAGGATTTCTAAACACTGCTTTGACTTCGGATACGATCCCCTGCAAGCCATTTTCAAGGCTGAGCTTAATAGCCTCCTCCAAGGAATTCCTCCTTACGTCTGTGTAAATTTCACTTCCCCCATTGGTGAGAAAATATACCTGATATCAATATTAACAAAAAAGAAGCCCCAATCAACAATGTATGTGATTAAATGTTAGTGTTGGCAAACCAAGATTAATTGGAACCGGAAAATCTGCACTTACTGGATATGTGCTCTGTAATTTTCTAATCAACCGGGCTGCATCAGGTTGAAAGCTAGAAAACAAGATTTGTCTGCCCTTTGCATTCTCAAACACCACCTGGTCATGAATTTTAGAAGCCGGCATCCATTAGTTAAAAACCATAATGTAAATGTTAAAATGTCTCGAGTTCCCCACCAGCTGAAGGCTAAAACAAGCATTTACCTTCAAGATAGCTTTAAGTATACGTGTGAGTTCCTCTTCCTTATAAACAATAAAATCATCAAACTTCAATTCAACATTAAAGCCCACCGATTGATCGACATTATGGAAAGCCTCTTCAAGTGTACACAGAGGAGCATCTTTTTCAACCTTCCACTCGAAGAACCTTCCATCTTTTGTTTTCCTGTAAAGCGGTTTTCCCTCCTGAATTGCAAACTAGTCAACCAAAAGACCAAAAAAAAGAACATGGTCGATCAAAAGAGAAAGATCAAAGATTATTACACTTCCAGGGTGTTTCTGAGGTCCATAGGAAAGAAATTCAGCCAAAGCAAGTTCTGTAACTCTGTTCTCAACAATGGCACCCTGAAATTGACACCCAAAATATTTAGCAACTTAACCAATTATAGGGTATGAATCATGCAAAACTATGAGAGGAAAGGTGAAAATAGCTAACCTTTTCTTCATGGAGGATGAAGTTGTCATGGTAAATGACAGGGTAATCATCTTCCGTCACCTACAACAAATAGGTTTTTTTGGTATTTGTTTACAAGATCCGTCTAAAGGTTCTTTGTTCATCCATGTAGTTTTTTTTTTTTTTTTTTTAAGAGAAGAAAAAGGAAAAAGAAAAACACCACCAAAGAAGGCAATTCAAAGAAAACAAAGGTAAACCAATCAGTGCCCCAAAATCTGAAAAAAGCAGATTCATAACTAATTCGACAATGAATGCTGAATGAAACAAAAAATGAATTAGACATCAAAGATTAAGGTTTGGACCAGCTAAACAGGGTTGAAAGTGGGATCTCTTTCATTGTGGGGTTGGCCGGGCCACCTGACGACCTACCGGGCATGAGACAACAACCTCATCCAGATCGACATTACGAGTCACCATTAAAACTGGTTATCAATTTCGCGGCGAATAGAGACAGAGCCTCACCGCTTTTTTTCTTAGTTTGGTAGGGTACATAATAATAATAACAACAATTAAAAAAAAAGGGAAAAGGAAGAAAAGGAAGTTCTAAGAAAGGGTAAATAATACTGAGACAAATGTTTGCTCTCTCTCTCTCTCAAAAACCATCGGCGGATTTGAGAGAAACGTGGAAGTTAGTTTAATTGCGGGGCATGCCGCCGGTTTTATACCGGGATAGGCTATGTTTGGTGAAGGGGAGGAGAGAGATGGTAGGCTCACCTGAACGTCAAATTCAATGAAATCGATAGAAAACTTAGCCGCCTCATTGAAAGAAAGAATAGAATTCTCTTTGATGGATTTCATTCTGGAATCAGGCGATTGCAACATGTTCATTCCGTTCCCTCTGTGACCCACTACTAGAAACTTGGGAATGTTGCATTCGCATATTTTATCATCATTAACACCTATTCATATACCCCCATTAAACCAAGATCTTTTAAGCTAAAAAGAAAAGAAAGGTTGGGTGGAGATTGAAAATTCAACAACTTTACCTGCTCGGAAACGAGTTGAGCAGAGTGCTAATGCAGCATTCTCAGGGACTTGATCAAGATTAGGCACATCACAAACATGAACCGCTTTGAGAGCCATGGCCATATCTTGTCTATTCTTTTCTAATGAATTGGCTAAGATTCATTGAATTTAAGAAAGGGGTCAGGTGACGGTGGAAACAGGCATAGGAACTGTTTAACAAGATGACATGAAAAACAAAGATGGGAAATGGAGAATTTAAACCGACTCCAGAAACATTTTTCATCTCTTTGGAATATTCGGCCATTTATTTATAGATTTATTTTAGATGGAGAACACTTCAAACTTAAGATGGAATATTCCGTAGGTAGAGGACAGGAGAAAATCACGGTCGTTTACATTTTTACCATTTTTTTCTTTTCTTCTATTTTTGGTTATCCGTTAGTTATATTACTTATTATAGTTTCACTTGTTGGTTAATTTACCAAAATATACCAAAATAAAAAAATTTATGGAAATGGACCGAATTTTGCATTATTTATAAAAAAGGGCCATTTCCCCCAAAACGCGTCCACGTCAGCGCGTTTTGGGGGATGCAGAGCGCGCTTTGTACCACATCAGCACAAAACGCGCTGACGAGGACGTGCTTTTGCCCTCCTTCCCCCGACTGCCTTTTCCGCTGTTTTTAGTGTTAGGGTGTGAGGTTTTAGGGTTTTAGGGCTAGGGTTTAGAATTTTTTAAGGTCGTTAGGTTTCGGGGTTTTAGGGGAAAATTAATGGTCTAAATTATAGGGTTAATTAGGGTTTAGTAAAAATATGTTTAGGATTTTAGGGAAAATATATTAGCAAAATAAAAATTATTTGAATTTTTTTGACAGTTGTATCTGGCAAAATAATTTTGAGAAGACGTTTCTAAACAAATAGTGTCGAAAACGCTTCCAAGCGAGATCTTGTTGTCGCAAAAATCTAATCAAAAGAGCTCCTACGTGGGCGCTCTTTTTGCTACTGATGAGTCTTCGGTAAAATAATTTTGAGAAGACGTTTCAAACAAATAGTGCCAAAAACGCTTCAAGCGGATGCATCGTCGCCAAGAAGAGTATGCGAAAAGAGCTCCCACGTGGGCGCTTCTTTTGCTCTGATAGTCTCTCGTAAAATAATTTTGAGTAAGACGTTTACAAACAAATAGTGCCCAAAACGCTTCAAGCGGGATGTATTGTCAGCAAGAGTATCGAAAAGAGCTCCCACGTGGACGCTCTTTTGCCACAGTAGTCTCTAGCAATCCTTAAACTATAAATTAGCCAAATTTCATTCTCAGGTTGCATAACATAAATTGAGGCAAAAGAAAAATAGAAACTGAAAATGAGTGAACGTATTAATGCTGTTATTCACTACGATGGTGAGGTTTGTGACACAGAAAATGGTGTTGTTTTTTTATCGGAGAATACAACGCGACTGGATTTCAATCGGAACATAGATTTGATAGAACTTCGCAAAAGAATTAGGCGTAAAATCTTTGGAACAACGCTAATGAAAGTTCAGTCTATTAAGTATAGATTTTGCGTTTCGGTTGATCCTGTGAGATATGACTCATTCGACATCAAAGGTCCTCGAAGCTTTGAGGCAATGGTGGAGACTCATCTTGCTAGTGGATCACCATATCTTGAGGTATATGTACAATTTTCACCGCCAAGTGATCTTCCTTCGACCTCAACATCTACTGTTGTTCGAGGGGAATACACGACCCCAAGCCGACACTCTGTTAGTGGGAGGCAGACTACGGAAGTGCTCGTGTTTGGTGGTAGTATGGAAAATATAACCCCTACATGACACTCGGTTGGTGGATGGGACATGCATATCCTTCCTTCGACGTCCGATGATAGAAATACGTATTGGGGAATGTCATCAACTTCTAGTGGTTGGCAATCCACATATGATTGGGAACGTTACGAAAGATGTTTAAGGAGGGATAATGTACTCCCCACGACATCCACCGGCGAGGGGCCCTCGTTCGTTGCAGATTATGAAGGGTCGGATGATGAGTCCGATGTGGATCCACCTCGAGAGCCCAGGCCCGATGGTACAGAAGTTGCATTATTTTTTGAACCGGAGCCTGTTCCAACCGTACCTGAAGATGTTAAGAGCAGTTCAGATGAAGAAGAAAAAGATCCACTATTCAGGGCGTATTCGCCTCCAACCCACATGCATTATGTTGATCTATCTCAAGACGATGCATTGGAGTTTCCTGAACTACCACATCGGACGCGTGACCGTACAAGTTCGTCGTTGGATTCGAGCGAATTAGAAGTTGGTAAAGAGTTTTCCATCAAGGATGCTTTTCTTGATGCATTGAAACAATATAGCATCAAGAACGGGGTTAACTACAACGTAGTTAAATCCAAGCTCGATAAGTACGAGGCGAAGTGTGCAGTGCAAGACGGTACATGTTCATGAAAAATCATGGCCTCATTGAGGAAAAGAACATGCTTGTGAGAGATCAAAAAGTACAAAGATCCACATACATGTCTTGTCGGTACAGTTTCACTATGTGTTCAATGTTTTTGAATAATACTAATATTACGTGATGTTGCATTATTTAAAGTACTTCATTGACAGGTGTTTCAAAAGATCATCCGAAGATGGATTCAGAGATGTTGGCTGACTTAATAATACCAACGGTGAAGGGCGATCCCAAGACTACAATGTCGGCCTTAATTGGCAATATTCGTAACCAATTGGAGTACATGCCCTCTTATTGGAAGACTTGGATAGCCAAGCAGAAGGCATTGGAAAAGTTGCATGGTCGATGGGATGCTTCATATAATGAAGTGTGGCAGTGGTGTCAGGTGCTGGAGAGATATGTCCCAGGCAGCATAACACACCTTGAAACGGAATCGGCATACTACAACGATCGATTGCTCTGTGGATGCGCAGTGTTCAAGCGTATTTTTTAGACATTTAAACAATGCCGAGATGCGTTTATATACTGCAAGCCATTGGCACAAATTAACGGTACCTTTATGTATGGTAGATATATGCATCGGCTATTGCTAGCTGTGGCACAAGACGGCAGTGGGAGAATCCTTCCAATTGCGTTTGCAATAACACCGGGGGAGTCAGCTGATGACTGAGATTTCTTCCTATCTAGGTTAAGGAGGCATGTCTGCCCCCAACCTGATATATGCGTTATATCAGATCGTGGCCTTGGAATACTAGCCCCAATAGAGCGACAGGAAAGCCTGTGGCATCGCACACACCATCGGTATTGCCTAAGGCATGTTGCGTCCAACTACCACGGGCAACATCGATCTACAAGTCAACGACGGCAAGTGACCAATATGGGTATGTAATATCTATTAATATAATTTCGTTTGTAATATTCAATTTATTCTTAATTGAAGAGTGGTATGTAATATTCGCTATCAACTTATATTGGCAGGGTACGAGATCGATAAGGACCGTTTTCACGAGATGTTGGCGACTTTGCGATCAGTTAACGAAGAAGGTGAAAACTACCTATGCAATATTCCTTTCGAACAGTGGACACAAGCATATGACGGCGGCCTACGATATGGTCATATGACCTCAAACCTGGCCGAATGCATAAATTCTGTTCTAAAAGGAACACGTTATTTATCGATAACATCGGTTGTGCGAGAGACATATTTTCGTTTAGTGGCACTATTTTCGAAGCGAGCAGTGAGTTATAAAGGCCAAATGCAAGGAGGCCATGTATGGTACGCGAAGGTCTTGCGAGAAATTAACAAGGGGAAGGCACGGGCCAACACCATGCACACAGTGTGTCACGATCGCGACAACCTATTGTTTCGTGTGACGGAGTTTGACAGATTGAACCAAGGTATTGTTGGAGGGCAATATCGTGTACACTTGAGAAATAGGACATGCGACTGTGGGATATTTGATGCACTTTGTTACCCATGCGCTCATGTACTAGCGGCTTGTCAGAATCTCCGTCTTGATCCCATGAGCTATGTCGACGAATTGTATAAAATAGAAAACATGTACAACGTGTGGAGACACGTATTCCCACCAGTCCCAGATGAACGTAAGTGGCCATCTGTATCGTTTGCACGGTATAAGCTGTAGTCGGATAGACAACTGAGGCGCAAACCAAAAGGTCGACCTTGCTCGACTAGAATACACAACAATATGGATATTCGAGAAACGGCCAACCAACGTAGGTTATGCGGATGGTGTAGGAACCCAGACCATACATCTCGCTCGTGTCCAAATCGGAATAGTTGACAGTCTTCTTAGCTTTTTTGTCTCTTGGTAACTATGTAAATTCTATTTATTTCTTGATGAAAACGGTGAACCTTTGTAGAAGGACTAATTTGCAAAAAAATAAAAATTAAATTACAATAAAAAAACAAATCTTGAACTTTTATTTTTATTAAAGATATTAAAATTAAATTACAAAAAAAACAACTTTTATTTTATTAAAGATATTAAGATTAAATTAAAATAAAAAAAAATAAACAACTTCTATTTTATTAAAGATATTAAAATTAAATTACAAAAAAACAACTTTTATTTAATTAAAGATATTAAAATTAAATTACAAAAAAATAAACAACTTTTATTTTATTAAAGATATTAAAACTAAATTACAAAAAAAAAACAACTTGTATTTTATTAAAGATATTAAAATTAAATTACAAAAAAAATAAACAAATTTTATTTTATTAAAGATATTAAAACTAAATTACAAAAAAAAAAACAACTTTTATTTTATTAAAGATATTAAAATTAAATTACAATAAAAAATAAACAACTTCTATTTTATTAAAGATATTAAAATTAAATTACAAACAAAAATAAAAAATAATTTTATTTTATTAAAAAGTAAAAAAATTATATTACAATTAAAAAAAAAGGACGGTCGGAATCAATGTTGGTGCCGGTCGGAATCAGTGCCACATGGGAGTGGTCGGCGGTTACGAACTGGATTCCTCCTTCTTTTACCTTCCGGCGGGGGTCGCGGAACCTCAGGCGGGGATTTTGGTTCCTCCGGCAGTGGGTCTGGTTGTAGGTGTTGGGAGGATGACCCACATTGATAAAATAACGACTGCGGAGGTGTTTGCATAAACCATGACGGGGGTGTCTGAATCCCATAAGGCGAAGGAGACTGGTAAAAAGAAGAGTTCCCCGATGGCGTCTCGTGTGATCCCTCATGCGACGGCGGCCTCAAGATCAGCTGGCCAGTCGGATTAGTCAGGAACGGACTCGAACTGGGCCATGCATTCCAACTGCGCATGGGGATCGGAAAAAGGAAACATATATGGGTTAGGATACATATAAGGGCTAGGGTACGCACTTGGCATAAAGGCCAAAGGCTGTGATGTCGATGTCGTCGGCTGAAGTGTTGGGCCCGGTGACTGTGTGGGCGCTGTTGATGGGCTCGGTGACAGTGTCGGCGCTGTTGATGGTCCCGTCTCATCACCCCTTCTCCTTAGATTTAAAGGGCCCCGTCATTCACTTTGTTCACGGAGTTACCGTCGCCTCTCCTCTTCCGACAATAAATACGGCTTGCCATGGATCCTAAACCATGGCATATATTCCGGCACGCACGCTAACTCAGGAACGATGATCGGTTCCCGAATAGGTATATAATCATACCGGTTCTCCCACATTTCGATATATGCTGACCAAAATCTTGGCCAATCAGTGTGCAACTGCCGTAAGTCAACTTTGTGCTCATCATCAAGCACCTCAGGTGACACGTGAATCGATTGTCGGAATCCAAATTGTCGCAGAACCCGATCTGACTGGTGCATCTCCACGGTGGCATAGTTGATCAATGAGAACTTCACATGCCAAATGTTCGGATTTAGTAAGAACTCCTCCGGAATTACTGCCCGAATTGCCGAATCCTCGTATGGTGTCCATTGAAACTATATTAACATGACCAAAATATTAGTTATATACATAATACTAAATACTAAATACGAAATATTATATTATAAATACGAAATTCGAAATGACAATTTTATTACGAAAATATATTGTATTTAATACTTACTTGTGATTCCGACCGTTGCTCTAATAAAAGCCGTATATCTTCAAGCTCGGTAGGTATTCCAACATAACTCGCCGAATGGTTCCACCTAATTAAATAAATTTTTAGCATACAATTATACCTTAAATCTACGTAATAATTATAAAATATAATATTAAATTTACCTCGTTATGAGTGGGAATGTATATGGGTAGTCGACTCGAGGACGTAAAAATGGAAATCGAAACCGTGCCCATGACTGCAGTAGTGATAGGCAACCTCCGATTTTCGCTTTACTCGGCCGCATCGCCCCGCACATCTCCCGATACAATTTTGATAGCACGGCAAACCCCCAACTCAATTCACTGGCTGCTCTAAAATCGACGAGTTTTAGCAGCCATCTTATGTGTACGAGGTTTCGTGACAGGTCCGGCATCAGATAGCCTCCAATCATCTCAAGAATGTATGCCCGAGCATACCATATTCTTTCTATTTCGGTCGAATTATTATTCGGCTTCGGGAAGGTGTCTCGTAACTAGCCCATCTCGATCCAACCTCTATAAATGTTATCCGAAATGGCACCCAGAAGCTCGTAGCATACGGCGGTCCAATCGTTAGAAGTTGCGGACCCGGTGACTACGAACCCATCCACCGACAATCCCAATTGCAACTGCACGTCTTCCAAAGTGATAGTACACTCTCCGCATGGAAGATGGAAAGTGTGCGTCTCGGGTCTCCACCTCTCTATCAACGCACTGATTAACTTAGGCTCCAACTTGCACCCTCGGCCTATCGTGGCCACGTGCCAAAAACCCGCTTCCCGCAGGTAATTTTCGATCAACAGCGATGGCGGACCAAGCATATTGCGAATATAGCATTGCAACACCCGATCTACAGACAGTTTAAAAAATTATAAAATAAATTTTAATTAAAATTGCATAAACCTAAAAAATATTAAATAGTATGGAAAAATTAAAATTAAAACTTACCGTTTGCATTTGATCGACGGAGATGTGTTTATCGTCGAGATGAATTAATTCCCCGGCCATTGGTAACACGATCGAATATTTTAAAATTTATCAAAAAATATATTTCAAAAAATTTAAAAAAATGGCTTTTTTGTAAATATTAAAGGACTATTGTGAAATTTGAGAGGAAGTTTCAAGGAATTTAAGAGAAGTTTGAGAAGAATTGGAGAGAAAGTTGAGAGAAAAATGAATAAGGACTTTGTTGTGAAAAAAATAAAAGGGTGAGGGGATTTATAGGTTTTTTTTTTCCTTGACCGTTGGAGGCCCAACGGTCAAAAAAAAAATTTGACCGTTGCAACAAGAAAGCGCGTCCTCGTCAGCGCGTTTTGTGCTGATGTGGCACAAAGCGCGCCCCCCAAAACGCGCTGACGTGGACGCGTTTTGGTGAGAAATGACCCTTTTCCGTAAATAATGCAAAATTCGGCCGATTTCTGTAATTTTTTTATTTTGGTATATTTTGGTAAATTACCCTCACTTGTTTATAAACATAGTAAAAAAAATTTAATAGATAAATAAATTATTCCTTTATTAAGTGAATATATTGATAATTAATTTTATCATAATAAAAAAATTCGTATTATTGTTAGCTTACAACATTGAAATTATGAGAGCATTTTATATATAATTATGTTTATTATTTTCAATAATACTGTTTTATATTAATGATGAGTAAATTATATTAAATTAATTATTGTATAGTTAAATATATTACGTGTAGGCTTTGCGGGGATCTCTTTTTTTTTATTACCAGGAAAGAAGAAGAAAATTGTAGAAGGCTGTGGAATTGGAAGGACAATATATACAATACATAAAATAAATATTTTAATAATCTATTATTTTGATTCAGAATTTTCGTCCATCAAAAGTACCTTCCTGAATTTCATAACCTTCCAGAAATTTTCAAATTTGCTCATACGTAAATAGATTAAACTAGCTAGAATTGTGATTTTTTTTGGTATGGATACAGGGCTGGTAAATGTTATATGCTGTGGCTCCAAAGCAATTATACAAAGAAAGTGAAGAACATGACTACGAAAACTACACTGAAAACAAACAAAAACTATCTTAAGAAAACCCAAAGCAAACAACGCATGTTCATCAGATTCTTGACTAGACATAAGTATCCAAACTGAAGTCTTGCCCTAGATTAAGTTCATCGACCAGCAGTTTCTCTAGTACATCGGTAATGGTAGGATGCTAGTTTAAGCGAACAGTCTCCAATGACCAATAAAAAGGAGGAAGGCTAAAATGACATAAGATCAACTTTGTAATCAATTTCCTAGTGTTTGTTTGTTGTTCTTCCACAATCACTTGGTTAAGTTGCAACTTGTTTAATAGTTATTCCTGAATCTGCTCACAAAGATTATTTGTTTTTTTTTTTTCAATTTGGTAATAGAGTTAAGACATTTGACATAGTAAATTTGATCCCACTGTTGATTTTCACTCACAAAATTTGAATAGATTCAACTATGCCTATTGAAAAGTCAGGATGAGAGCTTTCATCAAGTTTATAGATGAGAAAACACAATGATCTATAATGACAAATTTGAAGACACCAACTACAAATGTCGAGGGAGTTAAAATATAAAAACCTGAAGCTACATGGACTAGTGAAGAAGAGAAGATGGCAACTGAAAATTCTAAAACACATAATATCATATTATATTGTGTTGATGAACCAGAATTTAAGGGAATGATCTAAATCATAAGGAGTAATATGTAAAGAAAATTTAAAAAGAACTAAAAGGGATTGAAAACGTATGTGAAAAGAATATATAAAATTTACCCCATTCTAATATTTAATATAATATATATATTTTTTTCTTTTCTTTTCTTACATTAACCAGTCTTATGTTTTGTATGGTAATATGTAATAATTATATATTATTTTGATTAGGATTTTTGACATATAAACTTAATAATTAGGTCTGTTTTTTAAAAATTTATTTTAATACTTGAATTGAAGATAAAAATACACTTGCATTAAAATTGAGCAAATATTTTATTATTATGATAGGTTAGCCTAAATTAAAACTGATCTAATTAGACTTTAACTATTAAATAAAGTATGAGTCAAATATGTGTAGATACTATAGTAATTACGTTCTAATCAAATTCTAATTAATGATGGGCTAATTAGGAATTAGGACTAATATTCCAAAGTTATAAATATTAGGGTTATGTCCCCAAATTACATACAAGATATTTTTTCTAATATCCCATCATTAGAAAAGAGAAAGCAAATATTCTCTAAATTTCTTGTATGCCAATTTGAAAAATCAAATCCCAAAAATGAATTCATGAATTCAGATACGCTTTCACATCTAGTTTTATTCTTGTTTTATTTTTAATGATTTGACATGACATATCCTAATTTATAATTTTTTAAGTTATATATCATATATTAATTTATGATTCTAACAAATAGTATTAGAACCTCATCATGTTAAATTGTTGAGAATTGATTAAAGTTCTTTCATTTTTGAATTATTTATGAAATTTTAGGGTTTTGATTTTAATCTTTAATTTGGATTTTTTAAATTGACGAAATCAATTATTAGGGTTTGAAATATGCTTTTAGTTTATCAATTAATAAATAAAGATGGTTTGTTTATTTATTTATTTTCTATGTGCATGTTCTGTTTCAATTTCAGTTCATGTTTGCGCATATGCAGCCATTTAATTTAATGTTAAAAAAATTTCACAGTATAGAAATTGATTGATATATATGTTTCGCTTATATATAAATATATAATATATGCTACATATATATATACACAATTATCTTTTCTTTTGATTGAAAGATAAGATTAAGATAAATATTTTGAAATAAATAAATTCAGATTTTGACTTTTAATTAAGGATGTCTAATATTTTAAATATATTAGTTGAAACAAAATGCTGTCAAAGTAACCTCTTTTACGTAGATTAGTTTATTTAAAATATCGAGATGATTATATGTTTTTGTGATTCATGCGTTTATTGATTGACCCAAATGTAAGTTAATATTTGACAGAATTTCAAATGACATCTGTAGTGATAAATGTGTGATAACTATAAGGTATTTTATGTGAGTAATAAGTTAGTCTAAAGATTAATTAATTGTTTGACATAATTTATTGTCAATATTTGATTGCTACAACAAAATTATCACTTACTGTAAATATTACTGTCCAAAGACTTGATATTAATGTTGTGTTTGGTATCTTGATATGAGATTAGCCACTATCTTGAATTTATTGTTTACTTATGAATATTGATTTGAGTTTGTTTTTATTTGTTCTATATTAAGCTAGTTCATATTCTGCTGCCACAATATCTGCTAATATAATTTCTATACTCATGCTTAATGGGACTAATTTTAAGGAATGGAAAAGGCACTTATAGTGCTTGGCTATATGGACATAGACCTTGCACTAAGGGAAGAACAACCTACACCTCTTACTGCGGTAAACACCCCTGATGTTAAGAGGGATTTTGAGAGGTGGGATCGTTCAAATCGCATGAGTCTAATGATAATGAAACATAACATTCTAGAAGCCTTTAGGGGCGCAAAATCTAAAAAGATTACTCAGGCCAAGGGTTTCCTTTATGAAATTGAGAAACGTTTTGCTAAAAACGATAAAGTTGAGATGACATCACTTCTAACTTCTTTGATGTCTATGAAGTACAAGGGTCAAGGAAACGTAAGGGAGTACATTATGGAGATGTTCCATATTGCTTCAAGACTTAAGGCAATTAAGATCGAGCTCTCTAAGGAATTTCTTGTTCTTATGGTTTTGGTATCGCTTCTTGCAAAGTTTAATCAATTAAAAATTAGTTATAACTGTCAAAAGGAGAAATGGACTCTAAATGAGCTCATTTCTCATTGTGTGCAAGAGGAAGAAAGGTTGAAGCGTGATAAGTTGAAAGTGCTCATTTGGCCAATGCCTCTAAAGATAAGGGCAAGAAAAGAAAATATTAGAATGAAGCTGCTAAGGGTCTAGCTCAAAAGGAATAATAACAAGCTACAGAGAGTTGTTTCTTTTGTAACAAGTCCGGACACGTGAAAAATGATTGTACCAAATATTATGGTTGGCGTGCAAAGAAAGGTATAATTCTTAATTTGGTCTGTTTTGAGATTAATTTAGCTTCAGTACCTAGAAACACTTGGTGGATAGATTTTGGTGCTACTACTCACATAAGTGTTTCTATGCAGGGTTGCCTGAGTTATTGAAAGCCAAGTGATGATAAAAGACACATTTTCATGGGCGATGAAAAATTGGTAGAAGTGGAAGCGATTAGGTATTTTAGGTTGTTACTAGAAATTGGTTTTTATTTGGATTTAAAAGACACTTTTATTGTACCGTCATTTAGACAGAATTTAGTTTCTGTTTCTTCGTTGGATAAATTTGGATATTATTGTTCATTCGAAAATAATCAATTTAGTTTGTCTTTAAATTCGAATGTTGTTGGAACTGGTTATTTAAATACTTATGACAACCTTTATTTGCTAGAAAGAGTTACATCCTCTAATGAAACCTTGTATGTGGAATCATGTGGTATTAAACACAAATTAAATAAGGAAAATTCAGCATCATTATGGCACAAGCGCTTAGGTCATATCTCAAAAGTTAGAGTTGAACGCCTTGTGTCTGATGGTATTTTAGAGTCTATTGACTTCACAGACTTTGATGTCTGTGTCGATTGCATTAAGGGAAAACAAACCAAAACCAAGAGATTAGGTGCCAACAGATCCTCGGACGTCTTAGAATTAATTCATATAGATATTTGTGGGTCATTCCCTATGGCATCTTGGAATGATAAACAATATTTCATAACATTCATAGATGATTACTCACGTTATGGGTACCTATATCTCATTCATGAGAAATCTCAGTCTCTAAACGTGTTCAAAGCTTATAAATCTGAAGTTGAGAATCAACTCAAAAGGATTAAAAACGTCAGATTTGATCGTAATGGTGAGTACTGCGGTAGATATGATGGCTCATGTGAACAATGTCTAGGACTATTTGCAAAATTCCTAGAGGAATGCGGTATTGTCCCACAATACACCATTCTAGGATTATTGAGTATGAATGGTGTAGCTAAAAGACGAAACCGGACTCTTAAGGATATGGTAAGGAGCATGATTGTTCATTCTACCTTACCTGAGTCCCTTTGGGGAGAAGCACTAAAGACAACAACTTACATTCTGAATTGAGTACCCAATAAAGTAGTTGTAAAAACACGTTTTGAGCTTTGGACAGGTCAAAAGCCTAGTCTAAAGCACTTTCACATTTGGGGATGTCTAGCTAAGGCAATGCCTTATAGCCCACATGAAAAGAAATTGGACTCCAAAACAGTGAGCATCTTCTTTATTGTACGATCTATGGGCTATAAGTTTTATGATCCCATAATAAGGAATATTTTTGAGACATGAACTGCAATATTTTTTGAGGATGTTGAATTTGGGGGAGAAATAAGTTTAGAGACATTGCTTTTGAGGAGGAATTGGATTCTAACTCAGTTCCTACTATTACTTTTGACGATGTTCAGGTCCTCATACCTATTATTAATCAAGAAGTGAATCTAAACCTCAACAAGACAATGTTGAACAACTCTTCATTCAAAATGAGGTAATTGTTCTAGAAGAACAAACTCATCAACCTCAAGAATAAGTGCCATTAATGAGGTCCACAAGAGAAAGGAGAAATGCTATTTCAGATGATTATGTTGTATTTCTCCAAGAACATGAGAATGATAATGGAATGATGGAAGATGATCCAATCAAATTTCATCAAGCCATAAAGAGTTCTAATTCTCAAAAGTGGATTTATGCCATGAAAGATGGGTATAAGTCTATGCAAAACAATAAAGTTTGGGAACTTGTCCCATTACCTGAAGGTGCAAAACCAATTGGTTGTAAATGGATATTTAAAACTAAGAGGGATGCAAATGGTAATGTGGAAAGGTATCATGCGCATATTGTAGCTAAAGGATATACTTAGAAAGAAGGCATTGATGTTACAGAGACTTTCTCTCCAGTTTCATTGAAAGACTCTTTCAGGATAATCATGGCATTTGTTGCTCATTTTGATTTTGAGTTACATCAGATGGATGTTAAAATTGTGTTTCTTAATGGCGACATTGAAGAAAAAATTTATACGGCGTAACGCCCCAAAATCAACCCAAAAGTTTTGGCCGAATTTCGGAGGTTACAATGATCACCAAAGTGATCGTAGGAAAATTTTAGTTGCGTAGAAATTCTCAGTTATCAAGTTCCCGTTATCGCTAAAAATTTAATCCAATTAATGCTTACGTGCGTAAAACCCAAAATTCATACCACAATGTTTAAAATAGAATTTACAGTCCAAAATCGTTTATTAAGAATTCAAATTTATGGAAAACACCTTAATATCCTTTTTTTTTTAAAAACGTGACGTTTCCGAGACCTCCGCATACCGAGTCCAGCATCAAAATTTGGAATGCACCTGCAAGGGGAAACACTAAGAGGTGAGCTACACGAGCTCAGTGTGAGTTCAAAACGTATCTAACAATGAAATTACATATTAGAAACCAAACAGTAGTTTGATAACAAAAAGTACTTACAGAGATACGCAGAAACAGAAAGCAAAATACTTAAACAGATAAAACCATCAGCGGGTCGATACAATAATACTCATCACCACAATCTAAAATGTCACTACGCTAACACCTCAATGCGCGCAGAATCAGTCATAAATGTTATAATGAACAGATAGCTTACAGATAAGTAACTGACATCCAGATGCATATGAATGCAGTCAAGTATTAAAAACTAACCCATCTAGTCAGAACACCTCTCCGTCCCCCGATCACACCCTAAAAGAGCTGTTTAAGCTCATCTAACCAAACACACTACATAGGACCACGAAAGGCCCATCCAACCCTACACACCATGTATGTGGACTAAGCTACTCAGATAATAAAACGCAGCAAGGTTGGCGTATATGCAGTACAGTGCATCGTGGTAAACTGCTGTACAGACATGTTGTAGTTTAAATTGTTAGATTAGATAATAGTACGTAGCAAAGCTGACGTATATGCAGTACAATGTGGTAAATCACTGTACCAATAAGTTGCAGTTAAACTGCCAGATCAGATCAGAATCAAACTTCCTTCTCTTCACAACCAACCCAAAAATTACTTTATGCAAGTACATGCATGCTTAACCACACAGAAACAATGAACACATAGACAAACAGTCAAACAGAAATAGACATACACACACCCCGCTAACCGGGTTCAAAATCAGATATCTCACACAACAGTCACAAATAACACATAAGCCGAAGCATAGATCAGAGTATTAACTACCCTCATTAAAGCCTAGTCAAGGGTCGGAACACATAGACACATTTTCAAATAAAAAACACATACAAAACTAAAATTGGTGGCTTAAGGCCACATGGCCATATGGAAAAACCTAGGTCGTGTGGGGGTCAACACACCCGTGTGGCTGAGGCACACGCCCGTACGAGCTAAGGACATGGCCTTGTGATCAAGTCGTATAACTCTCTGTCTATTTGTGTTAAAATAGAGTATAGGGAAGACACAGCCGTGTGAGGGTCTCATACGCCCACGTGCCCACTAGACACGGCCGTGTGTCCAAAACACACGCCCATGTGGGATACTAAATCCCCAAATTAGCTACATGGCCATGTGGTACTAAATCACTAAATCTCTAATTCCCAAACACACACGCCCATGTGCCTAGGGGACACGGTCGTGTGAAAATCGACTAATTTTCCCAAACTGGCCACACACCCAAATTAGCCCAGAAACCCTAAATCCCAAATACACATGACTGTGTAAACTGTCCATGTTTGGAGTGATTCTAATAGACCCTATTAGACCCTAATAGACCCTGTTAGACCCTAATAGACCCTCGTTGCTCTCACTCATATATTAATGCTGATTTGGTTAAATCTGGGAGTTTAAAACCTGAGACGTCAAAAGTAGCCATATATGTATCACTTCCATTGGGTCAAATGGTGTTAGTTGGTCAGGTATGTAAAATATGTCCGTTAGAAATTCAAAGTTTGGTGTTTCTAGTGGATTTGTTGATCATGCCTTTTGGATATTTTAATTTGATCATGGGCATGGATTGGCTAACCGAACATGGAGTGATTCTAGATTGTAGGAAGAAAAAGTTTTCATGTTAGGGCCCGAATTGTGAAATTGTGGAAGTTAATAGCATTAGAATGGGTAGTTCGATTCATATTATCTTGTCGATTCGAGCTAGTAAGCTGTTGAAGCAAGGTTGCAAAGCTTTTCTAGCCTATGTTATTAACTCAAATAATGGATATATTCAGATTGGCAATAGCCGAATAGTTTGTGAATTTTTTGATGTTTTTATCGAGGAATTATCGGAATTACCACCTCATCGAGAGGTTGAATTCGTAATTGAAGTGTTTCGTGTTACAACTCCAGTATTAATAACCCTTTAACGTATGGCACGGACTTAGCTCATGGAATTGAAAATTCAATTGCAAGATTATCGGCAATTGAACAAGTTGGCGATTAAAAATCAATACCCCCTATCTCGTATCTATGATTTATTTGACAGTTGAAAAAAGTTTCGACATTTTCTAAGATTGATTTGCAATCCAATTACTATTAGTTGAAAATAAAAGATAGTGATGTACTGAAAATGGTGTTTCGTACGCATAATGGCCACTACGAATTTTTGGTAATGCCTTTCGGTTTAACGAATGCACTTGCAAGATTCATGGATCTCATGAATCACATTTTTCAACCTTACTTGGATCAGTTTGTGGTGATATTTATCGATGATATTCTAATTTATTTAAAATTAGAGGCTAACCGTGAGCAGCATCTAAGAATTGTTCTGCAAGTTTTGTGGGAGAAACAAATTTATGAGAAACTTAGTAAATGCGAGTTTTGGTTATCCGAATTTGTATTTCTAGGGTGTGTCATTTTTTCGGATGAGATTCATGTTGATCCGAAAAAGATTGAGGCTATTTTACAGTGGAAAGCACCGAGGAATATGTCTGAAGTTCGTAGTTCCCATGGTTTAGCTGGTTACTATCGAAGATTTGTTAGCGAATTTTCAAAGATAGCTTTGCCGATGACAAAGCTGTTGCAAAATAACATTCAATTCGTTTGGAGCGAATAGTGGCAAGAATATTTTGAGAAACTGAAACAGATATTGACTGAGGCACCAGTTCTAACTTTACCGGAATCGAGAAAGGATTTTGTGGTATATAGTGATGCCTTGTTGAGTGGTTTAGGCTGCATTTTGATACAAGAGGGAAAAGTGATTGCGTATGCGTCCCGATAGCTAAAAAGACACACGAACGCAACTATTTGACACACGATTAAGAGCTAACTATTGTATTTTTTTTGCTCTGAACATTTGGAGACACTATCTGTACAGTGAAAAGTCACATCTTTACTGATCATAAAAGTCTTAAATACCTCCTAACCTAAAAGGAGTTGAATTTAAGACAGCATCGTTAGGTCGAGCTTTTGAAAGATTACGATTGTGTTATTGATTGCCACCACGGTAAAGTTAATATTGTAGTGGATGTGTTGAGTAGGAAGATCGCAGTTGAGTTGTGACTGATGTTCGTTCAACTTAGTATTAATAGTGGTGGCAGTTTATTGGGCGAGTTGAAAGTCAAACGATATTGCTTGATCAGATTAGAGAAGCACAATTAGTTGATGCCAAATTGGCGGTAAAAAGAGAAATAGTTCATGATGGCTCGATCGAAAACTTCAACATTAATTATTGTAATTGTCTGAGGTTTCTTAATTGAATTTGTGTTCTAGATGTTGCTAAATTAAAAGAGTTGATACTTCACAAAGCTCACAATAGCCCTTTTGCTTTACCATCTAGTAGAACGAAAATGTATCACGAATTACAAGAGTTGTATTGGTGACCTAAAATGAAAAGGGAAATAGTGGAATTTGTGGCTAAATACCTAACTTGTCAACGAGTTAATGCGGAACGCCAGGTTCCCACCAAAATTCTGTAGCCTATTTCTATTCCTGAATGGAAATAAGAGCGCTTAATGATGGATTTCATGACAGTGTTACCGTTATCTTCAAGCAAGAAAAATGTTGTTTGGGTGATAGTTGATCGATTTTCAAAATCAAACCATTTTATTGTAGTAAGAACCGATTGGTCACTTCCGAAGCTTGTTGAAGTTTATATTCAGAAAATTGTTAGATTGCATGGCATACCTATGTCGATTATTTCCGATCGGGATCCCTGGTGTTGCATGAATCTCTTGGTACGAGATTTAATTTCAGCACAGCCTTTCACCCGCAGACGGACGGACAATCTAAGCGTGTTGTTCATATTTTAGAAGATATGTTTCCTGCTTGTGTATTTGATTTTGAATCAGGTTGGGAATGTTATTTACCTTTGGCTGAATTTGTGTACAATAATAGTTTCCAATCGAGCATTCAAATGGCCTCGTACGAAGCTCTATAGGGTTGTAGGTGTCGAACACCTATTTGCTGGTCAGAATCATGTGAAAGAAAGGTTGTTCGATTGAAATTATTTCAAGAAACAAAATATATTGTTAAGGTGATCCGAGATAGATTGAAAAAATCCATTGATAGACAGATTTCGTACACAAACTTGAAACGTTGAGACATCGAGTTTGCTATAGGTGATAAAGTATTTCTAAAAGTATCTCTGTGGAAGAAAATTTTACAATTTGGTTGAAAAGGGAAACATAGTCCTAGTTTTATTGGACCGTATGAAATCATTGAAAAAGTTAGACCTGTTGCTTATCGATTGGCATTGCCTGCAGAGTTGCAAAAAATGCATTATGTTTTTCATGTATCAGTGCTTAAGAGATATCGTTCAAACCCCTCTCATGTTATTTCGGCGGAAGACATAAAAATTCAACTTGACTTTTGAAATTTTAGCTCGCGAGGTGAAAGATTTACGAAAAAAACATGTTCCGTTAATGAAAGTTCCATGGTGTAGCCATAGTGTTGAAGAAGCAACTTGGGAATTGGAAGAGACGATAAGATCTCAATATCCCCACCTCTTTTCAGGTAAATTTTAGGGACAAAATTTATTTAGGGGGGAGAATTGTAACGATCCGAAAGTCAATGGTACCGAAAAGTATGGTTTTAGGACCCCTTTCTGTAAACCAGACTCGTAAATATCTTTATTAAATATTTATGGAGTTATCTTAGAAGCTAATTGAAATTCGGTTAGGTAGTTTTGTGGAATTAGGGTTTAATTTAAGTACAGGGACTAAATTAAGTAAGTGATAAATGTAGGAATTAATATCAAATACAAGGTGAAACTGGATTAAGGGACTTATGAAATAAATAGGCCATTATATATGCTGTTGATAGTAGACGGTTATGATTAGTATTGTTTGTATTATATATTAGGTATATTATAATATTTAAGTTAATAGATTATGTTAAAATAAAAGTAAAAATAAAATGAAAATGAAAACAAATAGTATAGTGGAGAGAAAGAGAAACAAAACATTTCTTGTTCCTTTAGCCTTTTGCATGCCGAATTGTAGGAGAAAGGAATAAGAAGCTTGGGTCATTTAGTTCAGTCTTTGCCGTTCAAATTAGTTAGTATATTTTGGTTCTTTTTACATAAATTTTATGTTTTTTGAACCCCAATATCATGAGTTAGCTTACCCATGTTAGAATTATGGAATTGTTGAAGTTATTGGAAGTTTCCATTGTAGAGAAATTTAAGTTCTTGGTGTTATTTTGATAGATTTTAGGGCTGGAAGTGAATGACTATTTTGTGAAGTCAATTGTTAATTTTATGCAAAAAGGATTAATAGTACAAACATTTGAAATTAGAGGGGCAATTGAGAATTGGGAAGTCCTATAGGGACTATAGGAATATTCGATTTTAATATTGAGGGTTAAATGTGGACATTTTGTTAGTCTTGGTTTTAGGGACTAAATTGAAATTCATGCAAAAGTAGTATAAATTTTATAATTGAATGTGAATTGGGTTGTGTATTGTTAAATTATTTTATTTGTTTCAATCTATAGCTAACGTCGTCCTGAAATCTCCGAGAAATAAGGAAAAAGACAAGGTCGGCGACAAATAGCTTAGAATTTACTGTTTGTGTTCCTATAATCCGAACTATTTAATTGTTGTATTTGAACATTGCATTTTATGGTAAGTGATAAGGAAAGTTACAAAGTTGATTCAATGTGATTTATTGAAATGGTTGAATTGATTATTTGTACTAGAGGTTGTATTGAGTATTATTGAAATGTGAAATTGATTATATTATGGAAATAAAATATATGGTTGTGTATATATACATGTGAGTGAATTATTTGGATTGATGAAACTGTATTAGGAAATTGAGGAATTAATTATGAATTGAACCAAAAAATATGTTACCCTATTAACTATTCGGGCAGGGTCGGTATAATTGGCATGCTATAGGATAGGAAGAGTTCATTGTTTACGACTATGTGTCAGAGAGTGTTGGGCACCCCATTTGTTGGTTATACCGATCAATGCTGAGCACAACTATTTTTCAATTTTACCAACTAGCGCAGGTGCAATTATTTCTACGAATTTATCCATCAGGCATTAGGTGCCAAAATTTGGTGTTTTGCCTGGATCAGCATATCCGAGTCTGAGTCATATTAATTCGAGAAAATAAATGAAAAAGATGAAATTGAAAATGGTAATGAAAATTTGAAATTGTGGTATGTGAATTGAATGTTGAAGTTATAAAGGATGAATGAAAAATATATATATCTATTTGAATTACTCTCATTGCAATTTCTTTTTAGTCATATAATTGAATGTTTTATATTATGTTTAGATATTCAAATATATAGGATCACCATTGAGTTATACTCAGCGTACGTTTGTTTTTCTCGTGCGCAGGTTAGGTACCTAGTAGTTTAGCACTGACTTAGCATCCGGCGACAATCCCGATCTCAAGTGTTGGTGCTGTTTCTATTTTGGTCTTGGCATGTACATAAGGGATCTTTGGTTGATATGATTATTTTGTAGCTTGATGGCATTTTGAATACTTTGTGAACATGTATAAGTGTGAAGGCATTGGTCAAATTGTGATTAGCATGATAGTTGCTTAGTTAATTGCTTATTGCTTGATTGAATGGAATGGTATATGCTAGACATTATGCTTATTGATGGTTGAGCTTAGTTATGTTTTATGATGTACTTAGATGATATCGTAGCATGGAATTAGTAAAGAATATAGTTATGGCTATGATTTAATTGAATGTTTAGGTAGTATATGTAACTAGGTTATTTAGATAAAATGAAAATCAATTATGGAATGTTGTATGTATTCATGATTAGTTTGATTACGGAGGTGCCATTTGAGGCATATTTGGTTGACATTTAAGTGTTTGATTGGATGATATTATAGTTCTTGCTTGATATGTGAATTTGGTAAGAAATGAACTTTCTAAAGATGACATTTTACCATTTTGCTTTTAGGTATTGATACTTTGGCATCTGGTTTCGATACTTGACCATATGAACAGTTTCAAAACAAATAGAATGCCAAAATGATATCAATTTTTAATTGAGTATCGATACTTTTTGATAAAATATCAATACCATAAATAATTATCGATACCCTTGTTTTGCCAAGAAAACAAAATTGAATTTTTGTATCGATTTTCGAAAAGGTATCAATTTGGTATCGATACCAACTATGGATTTTCAATATTATACTTTAAGCTTTTAAAATTTTCATTTCAATCCTTTTTAATGCTTAAATCTCTCAGTTAGGTCCATGCAAATTTTAAATTTTCAATATGTTTGATTGGATGTGATTTGATGATTAAGAATTGAAATTTTGTTTTGTAAAGTGTATATATAAGATTGTTAAAATTTTCCATAGCATCTTATTACTCGGGTCCAGCGATCAGGCCGAGTAAGGGGTGTCTTAATCCAACTCTTGGATAATTTCCAAATTCATTTGGATCTGAACAACATTTCTTCCGATTCATTTTGTTTGATCAAGAACAATTAGCATTTCCTAGAAACATACAAAATTTGAGTAGTAATCATTATTGTCCCAATCAAATCTCGTTGATATCATCGTAATTTTTTATAATTTTTTATAAGTTTTTACGGTTACTAATTATTTTTTTAATTTCTAATAATTTTTAACATTTTAAACATTTTTAATGATTGTTAATATTTTAAAAAAAATTTAAAAAACTACATCCAAAAAAAACATCTAGACAAATAGATAACCAAAATTCAAAAAAATTGTTTTAAATATATCCGAGTTCATTCTGAGCTTGAATTTGTTAAATAGCATGTTAAATAATTTTTTTTATTTTCTATTGGCTAACTTTAGGGCCAGAGTCGGGAAATTTGAATTGTGGGATCAATTTTTAAAAAATTAAAACATTTATAAAATTTATATAAATTATTGTATAAATTTTTTTCTTTGTTGTTCTTCCTCTACTTCGCTACTAAACTATTTTTAAAATATTTTTTCATTCTTGTTAAGCATTTATAAACACATTGTGGGATCAGATTTTTAAAAATTAAAACATTTATAAAAAATATATATTTTAAATTGATTTTTACTTTTCCTAAAAAAAATCACTAGTTGTATGTTGTTTTTCCTCTACTTAAACACATAAAGGTGTTCGCGAAACTAACATACAACTAGTAATTTTGTTCACAAAAAAGAATAACTTTAGTGTTTTTTGGTGTCTTGAGAATATATTCACAATAATCACACTAGCAACAACAATTTCTAAATAAAAAAGCTAAATTTCTAATAAATATTCAAGAAATCTAAGATTATAAATACAATCGATCCTAGTTTATATAAGGATTTGTATTAATTAACCTCTAAAAATTATTACCCAATCACGATGTTAGGAATCTTATAAAAATCAATATCTCAAAATCATTCAATAAATAAAAAAATAAATCTTACATAAAAAATCCTAATTTATCACAAGAAAAGCTATAATCTCAATTTTCTAGAGATTAATCAATAAAACTTAAAAAGAAAAGAAAATTTGTTACCAAATTAGGGAGACCCACTTGAAAGTGCCAAAAGATTGAACACTTATCTTAAAAAAAATTCTAGAGTGCGTGAGAAAATAAGAGAGATTTGAGAGAAAAATAATAAGTGTTGGAAGAAAATAAAATGATTAGAGATTTCTTAGTTTTAGTGGGTGGAGAGAAATTCATTTTTTTTATATTAATATGTTTTATAAAATTATTTTCTTTCAAAAAATTTTGTGGACCCTTCTTAAATGTTTGCAAAAATATATTTTTTATGAGATCATTTTCGAATATTTTGTGGGGTCAATGCACCAATTATATAAATTTAAAAAAGAACTATTAAGTAAATTGTAACACCTTAAGCTCGGCCCAGACGTTATGGCCGAATCCAGAGATGTCACAAAGAATGGGTTTTGAAAACAGAGTCATTATATTAAATCATTTTAGCTTAATAGCTCATATTCGTTTATATCCATTTTCGAAATGTTAATTAATTGATTTATTTGCCAAAACATAATTTACAGCGGATGTTATAGTAAACACTATTTTCTTAAAATCTCATTCATAAGTTTGGAAAACAATTGCTTTAGTAAAAACCATGTTTTTAAATAACCATTGCAATTAAAGTATTAAACGAAAAATCCAAATCCCCCCCCAAAAAAATTAAACCAACAGTCCGGAGAGTCAAATTAATACAAAACTCCCAGAAATAATCCTTAAATAAATAAAACATTTCTTTAAAGCCAGTTCGTAGTCTAGTGGTCATCGCAAGACTCTGCTGAACCGATTCGCTTAAGTTTGTCGATTATCTGAACAGAACAAACAAACAGAAGTGAGTTTACGTAAACTCAGTGTGTAACCCAACAGAAATAGATATGCTATACATACAGAAACCACATACACAGTCAGATTCAGATTTAGATTCGGACTTAAGTCCTTTACAGATTCAGATAACAGAAACAGATATGCAGAATCCTACCCCTATCCTCTACACACCAACTCTGACCATCCCATCACACCATGTGGGGTTAAAAACACCCATCCATCCCTACACACCGAATCGTGCCATTACGACACATGTCAGATAATGTGCAGCCAAGCTGCCAGAATATAAGCGGTGATCACTAGAACACTTCCTCCACATATACAAAGCCCACCCCAATCAGATATATATCTATATTCAAAATTATCATGCTTACATGCTCATATACATATATCAAATATATATACACATCAGAATAATCAGACATGCAACTCAGAGAAGAATTTCAAACTAACAAATCATATAGTTTTAGGGTTGGTTAGTCCTTATCGACCTTACGATAGGCCCATATTTAATCGGAGCAATCCGTACAATCCTATGGAAAATTTTAGAATTATGGGCCCACAAGACCAGATTGGCTTTGCCTGTGTGGCCCACATAGCCTGGCCCAAACCCACACGCCCGTGTGGGCCCACATGCTCATATGGCCCACACACCTAGCTTGGCCTAGTCCGTGTGACCTACACAGCCACACTTACACCCCCACACGGCCGTGTTTTGCGCATGACCATGCCCTCGTCAATGACACGGTCGTGTCTCGTACACGACCAGGCACACGCCCGTGTGGCGTCGACAGAATGCATTTTCGGCTTTCGTCGAAGCTCGATTTTTCGTGTTTCGGGTACATACCTAGTACGATTTTGATGCAAAAACACTCCCGAGGCATTTGAAACCTAAGAAAAAGCATCTAAATGCCCATTTAGTAGTCAAATTACAAATCGGCACATAACCTGAAATAACGCCCAAGACTATCGATGACACGAACAAACCCTAGCGCGATTTAGACTGTCAGAGTAAACCTTCACCGCTCATCACCTTCACCTACACCAAAAATTTGCTGGAATGCATCTCTTAACTACTCACCATTCTGCCAAAACAACAGATATAGCACCAACTAGTGTTTTAGAAATCAGAAATTACAGAATACCTAAAACTTCACTTATCGAACGAAAGAACAAAGAAGGAATTCCCAAAACGCAAGAACTCGACAGCAGTTTAACAGGGTAGGAGAATATAGCAAAAAGGAGAAAAGAACGAAAACAGAGAAAATGGAGAAGAATTGACGTCAAACTTTCTTTGGGAGAAAGAGAAAATTTTGAACAAAAGAAAAATAAAAATAAAAGATATTCACATATCCCTTATTTTTCTCCCACTAACCCACTACTCATAACTCCTTTAGAATTTTAACTTTATTGAAACTCTATCAGACAACCGAGCAAAAATTATCATCCACACTTGCGCAGGGATTCAAACACAAGACCCCTAACACACTAACTTCCTTACCACTTGAGCCAGCAGGCTCATTCTAATATAAAATAACAGTCAACATTATATAAGCCCACTCAACAAGGGTAAGGCTAGGATTAGAAAAATAACAAAATTTGAAAAAGGTGAGACTTGAACCCAAGACCTCATACACACACCCAGAACACTTAGCCATTGAAGCAAATACACACTTGTATCAGATTTCACAAAAACAGACTTAAAGTATTCAGAGTGTTACATAATTTTTTTTATATATTTTTTTCTTTTGGGGGGTTAATTGACCCTACAATAGTATGATTCTACCATTGGCTAACATGATGATCGCTAATAACTATGTCAGCATAATTGTTAGTTATTAACAGTCAACAATGATTAAAGGATCTATAACGACCTAATTTTCAATAGTACCGAAAAATGAGATTTCAAAACCTCATTTCCATAAGCTGAGTCTGTAAATATTAAATAATAGTATTTACGGAGTTAATAATTTTTTTAAAAGATTGAGTAAGTAATTTTGTTGAATTAATAGTTAATTAAGGTTTAGAGATAAAATTGCAAAGTCCAATCGCTGTACAATTTTAAATGACAAAAGGCTTGAGGACTTGAATGATAATTAATCAAAAGACCAAAATAGTTAATAAACCATTATAAAGTAAGAGTTAATGATGGATGATGATGTCAATCGATTAATTAAGTCATGTTATGTTAATTAAGTTCGTTTAATTAGGCTTTAATTAAAGTATAAATATAAAATAAATGGGAAAAGATGACAACCATTGTCATCTTTTTCAACTCACCGTCCAAATAGGAAGGAAAAACAAAGAAAAAACTTTCAAACTCTTGGAAGTTTCAACCATTAATTTGGTAGGTAATTTAAGTTATTTTCTTGTAATTCTTATAAATTTGAGGTCATTGGAGCTTGATTTAGCTAGCTCATATACCAATTTCTGAAACTGTTAAAGTTTTAGAAAGTTGTCATTGTTGATTTCTTGAAGAATTAGACTCAAAATTGATAGATTTTAAGCTTAGATTATGGAAAGAACTAGATTGTAAAGTTTATTTAGCTTGTTTGTTAACTTTGTTACATTAGTGACCAAGTTGAATAAATGCAAAACTTGTCATAAAATTATGTTACAAATAGAAAGTATAAGTTCCCTAATGAGAATATATGAAATCAAATTTAATCTAAAGCTAGGAATCCAAGTTATTCTTATCCGAAGTTCAGGGAATACTAAATTGAATAAAATGTAAAATTTGAAGGAAATAAAAAAATAGATTTATATATGTTCATGCATATCATAGCATTGTATGAAAGTGATTAGTATTTATTTGTTATATAAAATAATTGTATAGATCAAGATTTGGACCAAAGTGGAGCTAATAGGGGAAAAACTAAAATTTTGGATTAGTCCCTTAAGTATCCACTCTCTTCACATTTTAAACGTGTAAATTCATATGTAACTTACTATCTTATTTGTGTGATATGTGTGTTTATGTTTTATTTAATACATAAATATGTTAATTATAAATTGAGATATTAGTGAATTTGGCATATATGGCTAGAATGGATTGAATTGAAATGTTATGTGAAAGTCTGAATGATTACAAAGCATGTAAATGAATCATGTGACCATGTACAGGGTACAATATGAAATATGGATAATTACACAGATTTGCAATGCTTATATGTGTAAATGATGCCTGTGTGAACTTAGTAAATGGTTAGGATACGATTAGTATGCCAATAGGGTCTTATGTGCTCATGTACGAGGATTATTTCAGACTTTAACAAGATTCAACATTCGTTGCAAATTCTCGGGTAGTAAGTGACACTAGTTTATCTCGGACGAGTAACCTGATGTGTCGTGTAATAGGTTTAGCCCAGACAGGTAACCTAATATATATATTTATCTCAAACGAGCAACTTGGTATGGTGTAGATAACTTGTGTATCTGAGTTTGTTTTACTAAGATTTATTGGGTGAAACGGTATAAATGAAATTGGAAACATGAAAATAGGATGAAATGGACTTGGTAATCAAATTGAATTGTCATTGAATGAATTTAATTGTAATTGATACATATTTATAACTGATGATGGAAAATGTGATTGTATTGAATCATGTATACTTGGTATAATTTTATGATTTGTTGATTGAATATGCCATTGTGATAAGTGTATGAAAGTAATATAAATTGATTTGCTTAAGTTACATGTAGCATCAAATGATCTTGGATATTGGTATATGCTCACCTTGTTGATGTTTTGAATGCCATGCTCTGGCGAACATTATGCCAAACTAAGGTTTGCTTTAATGCTTATATAAGAACAAGATAAACATAGTATTTCCATTTGAACTTACTAAGAATTCTAAATACTTACTCTAGTTGTTTTATTTCCCTTGTAGATCATCACATTGCAGAACTTACCGAGTCAGATCAACACAAAGCATACACTATCAAAAGACGATAGAATTATTTTATTTTGAGGCTAGATATAATGGCATGTACATAAAGGCCTTTGTTGTGGAAATGGTCAATTTGGAGTTAATGGTTATTTGGTAATGGGATAATGGTTGAACTTGTGTATTAGGTTGGTATGTGATCTAATTGATACATGGTTTGATCTTGTGTGATGCTAATACGTAAAATGATATTAATTTGTATGGTTTGGCATGTTAAAGGTTGCAAGTAAGATAGTGGGAATAGCTTAGTTGATGAATGACTTGAGAAATAGTACAATGGAATATTAAGTATGAGATATAATTGAATGCCATGCTTTGTTTGATTCATGTTGAATTCATGTAAGTGTTTGACTCTTAAATTGTACAAGTATGTGAAGTTTGGGTTGGATAATGTAACAATTTGGTGTAACGCCCAGAATTTTTTGAATGTGTTGGGTTTTGTCATGAAATGTATTCAGTTTGGCTGGATAAGAGCTGGGTAGTGAAACACCCCAAACCCGGCCCACGAGCCTGGATCGAATCTGGTATGTTCCTCAAGCAAACCGATTCAAAGTTCGTTTGTTTCTTGGGAAAAACTTGTGCGATTTTAAGAAAAATATCGTTTTGGGTTGGGCTTGTGTTGAAAACCAAGTTATCTTCTATTGAATTCCATTTAATTAAGGTGACAAAACAATTAGGGTTTGTTTTAAAAATAAATTTACCCAAACTTTGATTGATAATAATTCGTAAACATAATAATTGAAAATAAAAATAAGGAAAATTCAACTATGGCCTTATTACATCAAGTAAAAACCCAAAATAGAATTCTTAAGTACTTAGATAAAATAAATTGTCCATAATGAATAAAACTTCTAGCTGAGCATTGCCACCACAAGTTCTGCCGTCCCGGTCCATCACTGCTCATCACCTGAAACATGTTCCCACAACGGGGTGAGTCAACAGACTCAATGTGTACACAACACTAAAATTTAATAGATCAGGCATACCATAACGTATCACATGCACATTCATATACAGATAAAATAATGATGCAACCCATACCCAAAACCTAGATGCCATCCGCTACACATCTCCGTACCAACCGCGCACACCGTGGGGACTACTAAGTCGACCCTCCATCCATCTACACACACACATCGAAGCGATCGCATACGATCGACGTGCTCATCGCCATATATAAAATTCATGGCATAGCCACTCAGATAATTGTGTCATGAGACACCACATTCGAATAATGTAACCGGTTACCACATTCGGATAATGTGACCGGAGTCACCACATTCAGATAGTGAGACCGAAGTCGTCACATTCACTTCCCCTTTCTCATATAACCCGAATGCCCCATAATATTCATAACATTCATATTATACTCAAATTCACATTCATGTCACTTTTCACATGATAAGTATAACATATTTAAGTAATCCTAGTAGGAGTAGGAAACGTGCACAGTACTTTGTACCGTAATGATGACTTAGCCATATTCTCATTCTTATAAACATGCATATATTACATATTACCATAAACCTTATAAAAAGTTAGTGTGGGGTATACACCTGATTCGCTTAACGAAGTCCTTGAAATCCCGAACAAAACCGATTTACAGATTTAGATCTCAAGTCCTACGTAAATTAATCACTTACTATTTAATAAAAACCATTCGGCCATTAATCCAAATCCTAATAGGATTAGTATTACTAAAACTTACCTTTAGCTGAATTGAATTAAGAATCAAATGCCGGAACTTTGTATTCCTCCCTTTTGAAATCGGCTAAACACTATATTACTCCACGGGTTAGTTTTCGGCTTCTGATAATAAATCCAAACATTTAAAATAGGCCTTGGCCGAATGTCTTAAACACATACCTTGTGATTTCAAATCCCGAAAAGTATCCCTTGGCTATGGAGATGTTGAAACCTACATGATATCTGTTAGATCCACTTCTAACATTTAAATCACCTTTATATAGCCCTTGGCCGATTGTACACTTACCTTGGTTGGCTAGATCTCGAACTATCTTCCTTAAGAGTCGGCACTAGCAAAGATCCCGAAATTTATCCTTAATATTTCGGTCAAAGAAACAACAAGAGAATCAGTTCCTAGATCTTGATTAAAAGAGATTGAACAACAAAAATCCATTGTTCTTACCTTAACACCATAGTTGACGGCACCCTTGTTTGAAGCCACAAAGATTCGGCTATGGAGACTTAGACAGGGATCAGAAAGGTTTCAGCTATGACAGTAGAAGAGAAAAGAAGAGAAGAAGGATTTTGGAGAGGAAAAGAATTGATGAAAGAGAGGCTACTTGGCCAAGAGAAATTCGACAGAGAGAGAGTTGGCTAGGGGATTTTCGGCAAACACTTAGAAAAGATGAAAGAATAACCTTTCTTTTCCTTCCTTAGCCGAAATTACTAGGCTAGAGTCCCCTACTTGGCCACCACTCTTCCTTTGTGATAACTTTATCCCTTAATTTAAAATAATTAAAAGAATAATCCTTTAATTATCTCTCTAAATTAAATCCTTATTTATCCCCTTAATTAGCCGTATTTTAAAGAGAATAAAACTCCTCCTTTCTAGAAAGCTTGTGCCGTCCACCTCAAGCTTCAGAAGCAAAAATAAAACTTCTTTTATTTGCTTCCCTTGTGACTCGAACTCAGGGCCCAACACCTTGCATGTGGCGCCATTTCCATAGGCCCTAAGTGACATCTTCGTGCCACTTTTCCAAGCTTTGTTTGTGTGTCAAATTTCACATACTTTTTCTTTTAAGGCCACCTTGCCTCGCTTTCCTCTTTTAAACTTTAAAACTCGATATTTCTAAGTCATTTCTAAGTTTCCTAAAATTTTCGTTCGCTCTTTAAACTTGTCATTTCCTTACATTTCAAGTTTCCAAATGTTCACTTTTCATTTTGAATCATTTCCAAATCATTTCCTTACTTTTCCTAGTTTCCAAAAATGTTCACCTTCCATTTTTAAACTTAACATTTCCATACATTTTCGTGTTTCAAAAATGTTCATTTTTAACTCATTTTCATTCATTTCCGGGTTTCCAAAAATATTCAAAATTTATTCTTAGTACATTCAACATGTCACTTTGTACAACTAAACCAAAAATGCATAGGCCCTTTTGAGGATGTTACAGTTCTACCCCCTTAAAATAATTTCGTCCTTGAAATTTCCTATCTAAAACAATTGAGGGTATTGCTGTCGCATCATCTCTTCTGGTTCCCACGAAGCTTCCTCCGATCCATGGTTGCGCCATAACACTTTGACTAGAGGAACTAACTTCCTCCGTAGCACTTTCACATCGCGTTCCAATATCTGAATCGGCTCTTCCTCGTACGATAAATCTGGCCTTAGCTCCACTTCTTCAACTGGTACCACATGGGATGGATCCGATCGGTAATGACGTAGCATGGATACATGGAATACGTCGCGCATCTGCTTTGCACTCGTGGCAACTCCAATCGCCCAACAACTCGCCGAAGACTCGATAGGGCCCTATAAACCTTGGGCTTAACTTCCCTTTGCGACCAAACCTCATCACCTTCTTCCAAGGCGAGACCTTCAGAAACACGTCTCCCACTTCAAACTCTATATCATTCCGTTTAAGGTCTGCGTACGACTTCTGCCTATCAGAGGCTTCCTTTAACCGTGCCCGAATTATCTCAACCTTCTCTTCAGTTTCTGCCACTAACTCTGGACCCAAAACTCGACGCTCTCCTAACTCAGTCCAACAAGTAGGAGTTCGACACTTCCGACCGTACAACGCTTCATATGGTGCCATCCGAATGCTAGCATGATAGCTGTTGTTGTAGGCAAACTCTGCTAAAGGCAAGTAGTCTTCCCAACTTCCTCGGAAATCCATCACACAGCCTCTCAACATATTCTCCAACACTTGTATAATCCGTTCAGACTGCCCGTCTGATTGTGGATGAAAAGCCGTAGTGAAGTCTAACTTAGTGCCTAAAGCTTGATGAAGTGCTCTCCAAAACCGAGATGTAAACCTTGGATCTCTATCGGAGATGATCGATACCGGTACTCTATGTAATCTCACGATTTCTGCCACATATATCTTGGCCAACTTCTGAAGAGAATAGTCAGCTCTCACTGGAATAAAGTGCGCGGACTTGGTCAAACGGTCCACTATCACCCATACCGAGTCCTTCTTAGTAGGCGTAAGGGGAAGCCCACTAACGAAGTCCATGGTAATTCTCTCCCACTTCCACTGCGGAATCTCAATTGGTTGAAGCAATCCCGATGGAACTTGGTGTTCAGCCTTAACTTGCTGACACGTCAGACATTTCCCCACGAACTCAGTAACTTCCCGTTTAAGATCAGACCACCAAAATTGTTCCCTTAGATCTCTATACAGCTTAATGCCTCCGGGATGCATAGCATAAGGGCTACTATGCGCCTCCCGAAGAATCCATTGTCTTAACTCCTCGTCTCTCGGCATACAGACTTTTCCCTTGTAGCACAATACTCCTTCATCATTAACACCATAGTCCTTTAATTCTCCGTGGCTTTGTACTTTGCCAGTAACTTAGCACTTAGGTCCTTATCTCGCCGATCGTCCCTTTTCACCTCATTCACCATGTGGGCTTGACTTGTAATTCTCGCCAACAAAGCCTCCGTCATCATATAAACTTAAGTGAGCGAACATAGCCCTTAGATCTGACACAACCTTCCGACTTAGGGCATCAGCCACTACATTTGCCTTGCCCGGGTGATACTCTATCGAGCAATCATAATCCTTCAATAATTCCACCCACCTTCGCTGCCTCAAGTTTAACTCCTTCTGAGTCAACAGATACTTAAGGCTCTTGTGGTCTGTGTAGATCACTGACCTTTCTCCATAGAGATAGTGCCTCCACACCCTAAGGGCAAAAACCACAGCTGCCAATTCCAAATCATGGGTTGGGTAGTTAACCTCATGAGGCCTTAGTTGCCGAGACGCATAAGCGACCACTTTTCCTTCTTGCATTAGCACACAGCCTAATCCCGTGTGTGAAGCGTCACAGTATACCATAAAATCCTTTCCTGCCTCCGGTTGAATTAACACTGGAGCCTCCGTCAACACCTTCTTAAGCTTTTCAAAGCTCTTCTGTTGCTTATCAGTCCACTCAAAGGGTACTTCCTTCCGTAGCAACTTTGTCAAAGGCGCGGCTATTGATGAAAACCCTTCCACGAACCTTCTGTAATAACCTGCCAAACCTAAGAAACTTCGAATCTCAGCCACGGATCTAGGGGGTTTCCAATCCAACACTGCTTCGATCTTCTTAGGATCCACTCTTATTCCTTTTGCGGATACCACATGTCCTAAGAATGCCACCTCCTTAAGCCAAAATTCACACTTGCTGAATTTGGCATAGAGCTTCTTCTCCCTTAATACTTCCAACACAACCCGTAGGTGCTCATCATGCTCCTCTTCAGACTTAGAGTACACCAAGATATCGTCGATGAACACCACGACGAACCTATCCAAATAGGGTTAGAAAACTCGGTTCATCATATCCATGAACGCGGCTGGAGCATTCTTCAACCCAAACGGCATTACTACAAACTCATAATAACCGTATCTTATTCTAAAAGCGGTCTTATGGATATCTGCCTCCTTCACCTTTAACTGATGATATCCCGACCTCAAATCTATCTTTGAGAATACTGCGGCCCCCTTCAGCTGATTGAACAAGTCATCGATCCTTGCAAAGGATACTTGTTCTTAATGGTTAGCTTATTCAACTGACGGTAATCTATACACATACGCATAGTTCCGTCCTTCTTCTTTACAAACAGAACTGGTGCTCCCCATGGAGACACACTGGGTCGAATGAACCCACGATCCATCAATTCTTGGATGAAGGAAGAAGGTGTTGGGTGGAAAGGAAGAAGGTGTCAGTGGGGTTAGAACGGTAAAGGACTTTGAAGACGTATTTTCGGAGAAGTTACCAGGAATACCCCCAGATAGGGAGGTGGAATTTGGAATAGACTTGCACCCTTTCTTAACCATTTTCTCAGCCTTTAACACCGAAACTACGTTAGACAGGTAGTTTCTTCTTTCTTCGATCATTACTACTACTTCATCCTCCGGGGGTCCTTAGATCCATTCGTTTAGCCGCACAATCCAACACAGCCCGGTGCTCTACTAGCCAGTCCATTCCAAGTATAAGTTCAAACTCCCCAAAGGGTAGTTCCATTAAGTCAGCCCGAAAGTTCACTCCTGCATCTCTGTGGGTACATTCCGAAAGATCTTATCCACCACTACGATTTGGCCTAATGGGCTTACTACGATCATCCGCCTATCGAAAAAGTTCGAGCCTAAGCCTAGTGTTTCCACTACACTACATGCAACATAGGAATGGGTCGAGCCCACATCAATTAGAGCAAAATAGGGCTTGTCAAAAATAAAGAACGTACCGGTTATAACATCCAGCGCGTCTCTATCTTTCCTCCAGCGAACCGCATAAACTAAACCCGATTGCCTTACCTCAGCATTACCAGCACCTCTGCCCTGTGTTCCACGTCCTCTGCCAGCACCATTACCTCTGTTATTCGAACCACGACCTCGTTGAGGCTGTTTTCCTCCTCTACCAGCCTGACTAACATTATGAGCTGCTGGTCGACTTTCATCTGGTTTCTTAGGACAATCCTTGAGCATATGGTCCTTGGACCCACACCTAAAACATCCTCCCGTCTTTTTCCAGCACTCCCCTAAGTGCTTCTTCCCATAATGCTCACAAGGACGATCATCGCCATCCTGCACTCACGCTTTGCGACCTCGCGCCCATCAACTCTAGGCCTCTTTTGAACCTTCCTGGACATTCAAAACCTCTTTTGGGCCTATTCCGATCCATAGTCTGCTTTGTAGCATCCTTAATTCCCTCGGCCACCTTGGCCTTTTCTACTAAAGCAGAAAACTCCTGCTCCTGATGCGGTGCTATCAACAATCTCAAATCATCCCTTAGTCCGTCCTCAAAACAGACACAACGCTCATGCTCAATTGCCACTACTCCTCGAGCATACCGGCTCAACCTTAGAAATTCAGCCTCATATTCCGCAACGGACTTGTTTCCTTGAATCAGCCCTAGAAAAGCTTTCCTTTGTTCATCAGTGTACCTAGTTCCAACGTATTTCTTCTGATACGCTTCCTTAACGTACTCCCAGGTCAGATCCTCCGCTGTGGCACCATCACGAACAGTTAACCACCATTGGTACGCTTCATCGCGTAGCAGTGCCACCATTCCTTTTAACTTCTCCTCAGGGGTCAGATCGAGCTCATCCATGATACGCTCGGTTGCCTCCAACCAAGATTTCACCATCTTCGGGTGCCACACCAGATACTCCACGAAACATTTCAGCTCCGTTGGCACGAAGTCGCTCAGGTATCGACTTTCGAGTTCCCGAATTTCCTCCTGCACCAGCCACCAACTCTAAAACTCGAAGCACAGCCTGCGATACAGCATCATCTCCCGTTTGAGCTTGCTGCTCAACACCCACAGCTGGGGGTAGTGGTGGTGGTGGTATCTCATTGTCGCACCCTTGACTGTTTCTAACGAGTTCGACACGATCATCCTACCTCTCACTGGCCCCTCGACGACCACGCCCTCTGAGAGCTCATTTCTAACGTCGTGATCTGATTAAGAAGTTTTATGAATTAGTCTTTGTTTCACTTGATTACCCGCGAAGAAGTTTTATGGAAAGAATTTTAGGAGTGGTTCTTTCGTATTCATACATGCACACAGTCTTTACATTCATACATACATCCATCAATCAATTATGAACTTTCGTTCATTCAGAGAAATGTTGTAGTTTTCATTGTTGTTGTTTTTCCACTACCTAGGGGTATTTTTGTAATTTGTCCTACAGGGGTATTTTCGTAATTTTTCAAAAGAAAAAGTCCTTTGGTGGTTTTGTCAAAAAGTATTTTGGTAATTCTAAATTCTCGGGATATTTTGGGAAAATTTTGAAATCTAGGGGTATTTTAGAAATTTTGAATCTCAGGGGTATTTTGGTAATAAACCAGGGTGAATTTGTAAAGTTCAATAATTTCGGGGTATTTCCAAATTTGCAAAACTTTGAGGGTTCTTTTTGAGAATTTGTTTTCTAAAACGGCGATGTTGCAGAAATTTTGGAAATCAGGGTCATTTTGGTAATTTTGTAAGTTAGGGGCAATTTTGTAATTTTCCAAAAATCAAGGTATTTTGATATTTTGCAAATAAGGGTTTTTGAACATTTATAAAGTAATGAAATTTGGATTAGAACTGTGGGTAGTTTGGACATTTTATAAACCAAGGGTATTTTGCTAATTTTACCACTAGGGGCATTTTTGTAACTTCATAAATCGGAAATCTTTCGGAAAATTTTGTAAAGATGGTTTTCACAAATTTAAAAGAAAATTTTAAGAGTTTTGAAACTAGGGTTTTGTTGTTTTTATAAAAACACGGCTAGTTCCCTTTCGGGTTTTAGTTATTGTGTTTAGCCTAGGACCGAGTCCTCTTGGTCAGGGTGAACCAAAGCTACGCACCAGGCAGGATTCGAGTGTAGAGGAGGTGAGTCACGCGAATTGCTTAAATACCAAGCTCCCACCGAAACCATTCCTAGACATGCGCACAGAGGTTGCCACACCTACTGAGCCATTTGGGTTAGGGTGAACCGAAGCTACGCACCAGGTAGGATTCCTGCGAAGAGGAGGTGAGTCACTAGGACTGCTTAAATACCAGGCTCTTCCGGATCCAATCCTAGTCATGCGTACCAGGGTTACCACACCCTAACTCAGTGACTTAGCCATAGGTTTGTTTAATGGAATTAAGTTTTATGTATTTGTGTTTGAATGGACTAGTCCTAGGGTTCAAGTTCCTATCATACTATTCTACGTTCCATGCCTTTTTTACCCTTCCATAATTCATAAATCACATAATCATACAAATGGTTGTGGTACTCACCGTGGATCATGGGTCGGAGACTTAGGTGCCATGCCAAAAACCTGCTTATTTCATAAAATACTTTAAAAAAACTTACTTGGCTCGATTTGAAAACGTTTTGGGCCTTAGCCCACAGGCCGAGAGTTTAAAACTAGGCTCTGATACCAAACTGAAACACCCCAAACCCGACCCACGAGCCTGGATCGAATCTGGTATGTTCCTCAAGCAAACCGATTCAAAGTTCGTTTGTTTCTTGGGAAAAACTTGTGCGATTTTAAGAAAAATATCGTTTTGGGTTGGGCTTGTATTGAAAACCAAGTTATCTTATATTGAATTCCATTTAATTAAGGTGACAAAATAATTAGGGTTTGCTTTAAAAATAAATTTACCCAAACTTTGATTGATAATAATTCGTAAACATAATAATTGAAAATAAAAATAAGGAAAATTCAACTATGGCCTTATTACATCAAGTAAAAACCCAAAATAGAATTTTTAAATACTTAGATAAAATAAATTGTCCATAATGAATAAAACATCTAGCTGAGCATGGCCACCACAAGTTCTGCCGCCCCCCTCATCCATCAACTCTCATCACCAAACATGTTCCCACAACAGGGTGAGTCAACAGACTCAATGTGTACACAACACTAAAATTTAATAGATCAGGCATACCATAACGTATCACATGCATATTTATATACAGATAAAATAATGATGCAACCCATACCCAAAACCTAGATGCCATCTGCTACACATCTCCGTACCAACCTGCACACCGTGGGGACTACTAAGTCGACCCTCCATCCGCTACACACCATCGAAGGCAGTCGCTGCAGTCGACGTGCTCATCGCCCATATAAAATTCGTGGCATAGCCACCAGATAATTGTGTCATGAGACACCACATTCAGATAATGTAACCAAAGTTACGACATTCAGATAATGTGACCGAAGTCACCACATTCAGATAGTGAGACCGAAGTCGTCACATTCACTTCCCCTTTCTCATATAACCCGAATGCCCCATAATATTCATAACATTCATATTATACTCAAATTCACATTCATGTCACTTTTCACATGTTAAGTATAACATATTTCGTAATCATAGTAGGAGTAGGAAACGTACCTGAGTACTTTGTACCGTAATAGTACCTTAGCCATATTCTCATTCTTATAAACATGCATATATTACATATTACCATAAATCTTATTAAAAGTTAGTGTGGGGTACATACCTGATTCGCTTAACGAAGTCCTTGAAATCCCGAACAAAACCGATTTACAGATTTAGATCTCAAGTCCTACATAAATTAATCACTTACTATTTAATAAAAACCATTCGGCCATTAATCCAAATCCTAATAGGATTAGTATTACTAAAACTTACCTTTAGCTGAATTGAATTAAGAATCAAATGCCGGAACTTTGTATTCCTCCCTTTTGAAATCGGCTAAACACTATATTACTCCACGGGTTAGTTTTCGGCTTCTGATAATAAATCCAAACATTTAAAATAGGCCTTGGCCGAATGTCTTAAACACATACCTTGTGATTTCAAATCCCGAAAAGTATCCCTTGGCTATGGAGATGTTGAAACCTACATGATATCTCATTAGATCCACTTCTAACATTTAAATCACCTTTATATAGCCCTTGGCCGATTGTACACTTACCTTGGTTGGCTAGATCTCGAACTATCTTCCTTAAGAGTCGACACTAGCAAAGATCCCGAAATTTCTCCTTAATATTTCGGTCAAAGAAACAACAAGAGAATCAGGTTCCTAGATCTTGATTAAAAGAGATTGAACAACAAAAATCCATTGTTCTTACCTTAACACCATAGTTGACTGGCACCCTTGTGTTGAAGCCACAAAGATTCGGCTATGGAGACTTAGACAGGGATCGAAAGGTTTCAAATATGACAGAGAGAGAAAAGAAGAGAAGAAGGATTTTGGAGAGGAAAAGAATTGATGAAAGAGAGGCTACTTGGCCAAGAGAAATTCGACAGAGAGAGAGTTGGCTAGGGGATTTTCGGCAAACACTTAGAAAAGATGAAAGAATAACCTTTCTTTTCCTTCCTTAGCCGAAATTACTAGGCTAGAGTCCCCTACTTGGCCACCACTCTTCCTTTGTGATAACTTTATCCCTTAATTTAAAATAATTAAAAGAATAATCCTTTAATTATCTCTCCAAATTAAATCCTTATTTATCCCCTTAATTAGCCGTATTTTAAAGAGAATAAAACTCCTCCTTTCTAGAAAGCTTGTGCCGTCCACCTCAAGCCTTACCTGAAGCAAAAATAAAACTTCTTTTATTTGCTTCCCTTGTGACTCGAACTCAGGCCCAACACCTTGCATGTGGCGCCATTTCCATAGGCCCTAAGTGACATTTTCAGGCCACTTTTCCAAGCCTGTTTGTGTGTCAAATTTCACATACTTTTTCTTTTAAGGCCACCTTGCCTCAGTTTCCTCTTTTAAACTTTAAAACTCGACATTTCTAAGTCATTTCTAAGTTTCCTAAAATTTTCATTCGGCTCTTTAAACTTGACATTTCCTTACATTTCCAAGTTTCCAGAAACGTTCACTTTCCATTTTTGGATCATTTCCAAATTATTTCCTTACTTTTCCTAGTTTCCAACAATGTTCACCTTCCATTTTTAAACTTAACATTTCCATACATTTTTAGGTTTCCAAAAATGTTCATTTCTAACTCATTTTCATTCATTTTCGGGTTTTCAAAAATATTAAAAATTTATTCTTAGTACATAAAACATGTCACTTCGTACAACTAAACCGAAAATGCATAGGCCCTTTTCAGGATGTTACTGGTAGATTTGCTTAAGGTTTAGAGTTCTAGTTTTCTTATGTGTAAGGGGTGTTTTGTTTTGTTTTATTAAGGTTGTTGAGGAGTTTAAATCTAATTTGAAATCTTCAATAGTTATCTGGTTAGTTGTGGGATGAGGTTGGTGCCTCTTTCCAAAGGGAAAGAGTGTATGTAGTTTTTTTTTTAATTCAGCAAGTCCTCTTCATTTTCTTTTTGTTTCTTTTTTCTATTTTTTCTTTTTCTTCTCTTTTTCCTGGTTGTCGTTCTGTTCGTTTCTAGTTAAAATAATTCCATTCATTTACAACTTGGTTTCTTCGATTCTTTGCTATTCATTTTGGGTTGGGCGTTGGGAGTAGTTGTCATCTTTCGTCAGTATTGTTTTTGTTTTAGGGATTTTAGTAAATTGAGGGTTTTAATTTTCTATTGAGTTACACCTTGAGTTATAAATCTCATTCTCTGTTTGTCTAATAATTTTAGGCAAACCTCAGACTTAGGCGGGTCGGTGCGACGAGAGCTTGGTTGTCTCAACGTTGCCTTAAAACTGTTTTTACTTTAATTTGGCTTACGTAATTTTTTTTTGAGAGTTTTGTATAATTTGGACTCTCTAGACTTTTGGAACTATTTTTGTATCGGATTTTGTTTTTATTTTCTAGCATAACGATTGATAAAATGGTTTTTATGAAAACAATAAATTTTTTTTTAAAATAACGATTTTCAAGGAAACAAATTGATTTACCAAAATATAACGTTTTAAGAAACTCCGCTGCAAAATATTTGATTTAATTGAAAGATGTAAACGAATTTAAATTAAATAAGTATATCAACATGTTTTCCAAACAAATCGAGCATACTAAGTAACAACGATTTATGATGATTTCGAATAAAAAAGAAGTCAGATTTATAATATTTTTTCGTAACATTTCTAGATTCGGCTATAATGTCTAGCTCAGGTTTGGGGTGTTACATTTAGTGGTATCAGAGTCAGATTGCAAAACTTAGGCTGTGAAATTTTGGGTTCAAAAATTATTTTTGTGAAAACCTATTTTCCGAGTAAAGTTTATTTTTGAATCTGAAAAGTAAGTTAGTGGAATACATAGTTTTCGGTGCCGATCCTATAAGTACTTTTAACTTAGATATAATTTAATTAGAAAACTCTAAAACGATTAAAGCTACACTGAGTTAGTTAGAGAACAAAAACTTCTAAAATTTCTGAAGCTTCTTATAATTATTTGACGCATAAAATACTTGCTAATAAAAACTGAAACTGATACAGTGGCGGACGCCGTAGAGGGACTCGAGCTGAATCGTCTTCAATGGGTAGTATGCCTAATTTGGATACGAGTGAGACACCAGCTACACCTACTGCTGAGATCGGGTCTCATAGTCGCTCGTTTGGGGATGACGCAGTATCCATAACCATGCTGAGAGTGTTGGAGAGGGTCGCTAGGCCCTATTGTCGTTCTGAGAACCATGGGTCTGTAACTAAACGACTTCAGTCTAATGGTATTGAGCTATCTTAGGGCGGCACTAGAGTCACCCCGATTATGGCCAAATACTTGTTGGAGGCCACCGAGAGGATAATGAATCATATTGACTACACTTCTAAGCAGAAATTGAAGGGTGCAATATCTCTACTTCGTAATGAGGCGTATTACTTGTGGTTAACGATTGAGGAGGGTACTCAACCGGGTCGAATTAGTTGATAATATTTTAAGACCGCCTTCTATAGTAAATATGTGGAGGTGAGTTATGTGGATGCTCGTAGGCACGAGTTCATGAATCTCACTTAGGGGGATAGGACATTGGCCGAGTATGAGGTCTAATTTCTGAGATTGAGTCGTTACACTCACAGGATGGTGGTGTCTAAGTATGAGAAATGTGTCTGTTTTGAGGATGGTCTAAGAGAGAATCTGAGAGTCATGATAGCCCCGTAGAGGGAGCGGGAGTTCACTATTTTTATGGACAATGCAAAGATCGCCAAAGAGGTTAAGCGCTTTGAGTGCCAGAACAGAGATCAAGAGAGAGGTAAGAATAAGAGGGATTCAGAGCCCTTAATTCTGTTCAGAGGCCTAAGAAATGGGTCAGATCTGATGGGCTTTCTAGAGCTGGAGTTGTAGTTGCGCCTACTGTGGCTCAGCTGTGTAGGGATTGTGGTAGACGCCATCCGGGCAAGTGTTGGAGGAGGTTGGGAGCGTGTTTATGGTGTGAGTCGATAGAGCATCTTATTAGAGGTTGCCCACATCATTTCGATTAAATGCAAGCTCCAACTTCAGGTTTTGTTCACCTTCAGCAGGCAGTTCAGCAGCCATCTAGGGGACGTGGTCTGACCTGGGTGGTAATGGTATGGGTAGCGGATAGAGAGCACCGAGAATAGGTGCTAATCAGTCTCAGATGATACAACCTACGTTGGTATATGTTTCTCAACATGATGAGGACAGGGACGCTACTGATATGATTACGAGTACGTTCCTTATTTTTCACTGATAAACATACGGTTAACACATTCCTATGTAGCTAGTTATGTTTTTGTAAACTTGGTGGTTCCTGCTAAGAGCACTTATGGTGAGATTTCTATATTAAGTTTGTTAAGCCAATCTGTTCGGGGGAATAGACTGTATAGGAATGTACTGTTGGAGGTACAAAGGGTTGTGTTTCTTGGTATGGACTCGCTTGTGGAGCATCAAGTCAGTTTGGATTGTGCAACTAAGAGGGTCGTTCTGATATTTGAAAGTGATGTAGAGGTGATTATGATCGGCGAGCATCCGAATTATTTATCTAATATGATATCCGCTCTTGTAGCCCAAAAACTGGTTCGGAAGGGATGTAAAGTGTATTTGGCTTTTGTTAGCAGTTTTAGCTTCTGTGGACTTTTTTGTTGGGAACATCCGAACAGTTAAGGAATTCCCGAATGTTTTTCCTGAGAAATTATCGAGTTTACCTCTGAATCGAGAAATTGAATTCAGTATTGAGCTTCAGCTGGGTACAATTTTGTTTTCCATCGCTCCTTATCATATGGCACCGAAAGAGCTTATGGAGCTAAAGGCTCACTTCAGGAGCTCTTGGATCATGGGTTCATTCGTCCTAGTGTGTCTTCGTGAGGAGCACCTGTTTTGTTTGTAAAGAAAAAGGATGGTATCATGAGAATTTGTATCGACTACCTTCAGTTGAATAGGTTAACAGTGAACAATAAGTACCCATTTCTGAGGATCGACGACCTGTTTGATCAGTTTCGTGGGGTTTTTGTATTTTCTAAAATAGATCTTCGTTCGGGGTGCCAAAAATGGATATCCTGCATAGTATGAATGTGAATTACACTTAATTGCATGTGTAAATGATTTGTTGGGAAAATCCGGTTTGAAAATGATTTTCTTGCATAGAGGAAAATAAAAAATTTTGAAAACCGACCCGGTTTGTGATATTTATAGAAATAAAGCCTATAACAAAATAGTATTTTTCATTTTCGACTTTCGAACAAACGATCTTCTCCGCTTTTCTTTTGGATGAAAATGAAATTTCTCTTCTTAAAATAGAAATCGGCAGAATTGTTATTCTGGAAAAATATATTTAATAGTTGTGAATAAATTCTCTCTATTTTTTGAAAAAATATATTTAATTGTTGAATTAGAGAAGTTAATTTCAAATAGAAAAACACTTCCTACTTAGAGTAGGATTAGGGAGGCGAAACAGCCCTAGTATTCCTACTAGGGTTGCTGCCCCTCCATATTCCATGAGGGAATTTTTAACCTCTCTCATACCGAGTCCAATTACGAGTGCTTCCCAGACTTTTCAACCTACTATTTTGTAATATAATCCAACCCGATTTTATTATTCTATTTACCAAAATAAACTTCAATATTTATATTTAATTAAATAATTTCTCATCCCAATTTTACCCCCGATAAAATTATGACAATTTTACCCATGATGAAATCTTTGAGAATATATTTAGTATTTTTCCATTCAACTTGTTTACTATGACCGTATGGTTTATGTTCATTTTTGGGCTTTAAAATAGTTCAAAAACAAAAATTCAATCTTCCGGTCATTTTTTAAAATTCCTTGTTCATTTCTAAATGAATTCATTTCTCATTTTTATTTCCATTTTGAGAAAACCACATTCATTTCCAAATGATTTCATTTTCTCAATTTTTATTTTCATTTTGGAGAAAGCCATACTCATTTCCTGAATGTTTCCATTTCTATTCATTATATTCATATTGATCCAACACACAATTCATTTTTGGTTTCAACTTTTTTAAGCTGTTCTAAATCGGTTCTGTCTTTTTCGTTGATATTATTTTTGGGTTATTGGCAGCGAATTGTGAAGAATAGAACTCTTCTCTTGTGGAAGCATAGTCGAGATCCTTCAAGAAGTTGGATAAGTAAAGAACACTTGAATTTCACTGTAGTCGATTTCTTTGTTTCGGTTTAATTCAGGAGTTAAGACTGATCTTGGGTGTTTATTGAAGAATTTTAATCTAAAAAAGTGGCCTGTCGATGCCACACGGCCGTGTGACGGGCGAGTGTGTAGCCGTGTAAGTCACACGGGCTAGGTTGATTTGGGCGTGTAGGCCTACACGGGCATGCCACTCGGGCGTGTGGGTCTTGGGCCAGGCCATGTAGGCCACACGGGCAAGGCCAATTTGGGCGTGTGGGCCACACGACAATGTGGGCCCAAAAATCTAAATTTTCCCTAAGATCACACGTGTCGTTCTGATTGACTGTAGGCCTTCCGTAGGGTCATTAAGGGCAAAACAAACCCTAATACATGAGATTTGTTATTTTGATAGACTAATTTGAGTTTAGGAAAACTGATATGTATGTCTGCTTGTGTTGTATAAGCACGTATGATATCAGTATACGAGCATGTAGGTCATGTTAAATATGTTAATTTTGTATATTTGTATTATGTATCTGTATATAGGGTGGGATCTGTTTATTAGAAGAAGTATTCTATAAGGTGATATTTCCAGTTATTCTGGCAGCATAGCTACAAATTATTCTGTTAAGTGTCGTACAGACACTATGTGGTGTGCAGGGCTGGGTGGGAGCTTTATATCCCACGTGGTGTGTTATGATGGTCGGAGATAGTGTGAAGAGGATGAGGGTAGAACTTTGCATATCTGTATGTATCTGATAATTTGATTTTGATAAGGACTTATGTCCGCTTCTGTTCTGATATACTGAAATTTTTAATTTGATGCATGTATGTTTCTGTTGAGTTATCAACTGAGTTTATGAAAACTCACATCTGTTGTCTGTTTTGTTCAGGTAATCCTCACACACAAGTGTGTTGGTGTGACAGAGTCTCAGTGGTAACCAGTAGTTCGGGAATTATTTTGATTAATGGTTTTTATTTAAAATCTGGATTGTTTTTTAGAGTATTGTAATTTTGGGACTCTCTGGACTGTTTGTTTTAATTTTGGTTTTGGATGTGTTTTTTACTTTTATACTGTGAGGTTTGACAAAACCATAGTTTTACGCAAGTAAATGTTTTTCTGAAAACACAAACTCAGTTTTCAACTTTAACAATATCAAATTTCCACTGCAATATAAATTTTCTGAAAGAGCGAATTAACAATATTGTAATATCAGGGATTTAGGGCTTGTGCATTTTTGCTTAATTATATGTGGAAGCATGTCTATGTGTGGTTTGAATGTATTTTGGGAGTTTCGGGAACTTTATAGTGTAGGAGTATGCCTTAGAAAATATTGTACTTTAAGTCTTGAAGTGGAGCTAAGCATGATAGGCCTTAAGAAAATTTGTAGGGGTATTTGGACACAAGGATTGGCTTGGTAAAGTGGCAAGAAGGTGCCACTTAAAGTCTTAAGAAGTGACGCCATAAGGAGTGCAAGAGGGGCCTAGGTTCGAGCAGCAAGGGGAGCAATTTTGGGCTGCTTTTTGCGTCAGGCAGGAAGAGTGTTGGACGGCATTGGGAGACTGGGTGGATGAGCATTAGATATGGTCAAATTCTTTTTAAAATTCGGCTAAGGGCAAAGGACAATGGTTGACTCATGCAAATTATTTTGAATAGGTAAAGAAGAGAAAAAGTAGGAGAAAAATGAGGGAACTGATAGAGGGAAGAGAGTTGGTCGGCCTAGGGACTTCGTTGATGTCATTTTCGGTCAAGTTGGTAGGGAGGAGTAGCCGAATTTCATAAGACCATTAAGGTCACTCTCAGTCTCTTTTCTCTCCATAAGATCAAACCCATCACTTCCACTTCTTCTTTTCACAGTCCATCAAAAGCCGAATACACAAGTAACCCCAAAGCCGAAACAAATCAATCACTATCTAGCCTACATAGCTGAATCTCTCTGTGGGTTTAAGCAAGGGTGCAGTCGATTTTAGCAGTAGGGTTAAGGATCAACTGTCGTTCGTTTTCTTTCTTTTTCTTTTGGATTAGCCGAAATCTAGGAACTAATCCTTTTTATTCTCTTTGGCCGAAACCTTGAAAAGGAATTTCGGGATTCTATTATTGTCGACTACAAGGGGGAGATTTTCGGGATTTCAATATCCAAAGTAAGCCATGTGTAGTATTCGGCCAAGGGCCATTTCCATAGATCTTGTACAATGGGCTGACCCTAACAGGTACCATGTAGGGATTTCGACATCTCCATAGACAAGTGGTATTTTCGGGATTTAGATCCGCAAAGTAAGAGGGCATTAATATTCGGCCAAGGCCATATTAAGTGTTAGTGTTGGCCGATTCTGACTATGGTTTTTAGGGAGGAGTACAACCTGTTTCAGTAGATTTTCGGGATTCAAAAGTTGTGTTAGTACCAGGTGTGTAGCCCTACATTAATTCCTGATAGATTTATGGTATTAGTATTATGCATGTGATAATGGAAATATGAAAAACGTGGCTAAGGGTACCATTCAATGGTATAGGGTATTCAGGTACGTTACCCTTTAATGCTCTGTTAATAATGTTATGAACATTGGGTATGACACATGTGTGATTTCGTTATGAATTTGGGGTAAGGTATATTGCATGATTTCTGCATGTTTTGTATGACGTATGGGCATATGGGTGATAATAGAAAGGGGAAGTGTTCTGGTGGTTTTTACCACATTATCTGGTGACTCATGTCACATAATCTGAATCTGGTGACTAATGTCACATATTATTATCTGGTGATTCTGTCACATTATCTGGTGGCTATGCCACGGTTATAAGGGCGATGTGCAATTGACTGCAGCGACTGCCTTCGATGGTGTGTAGCGGATGGAAGGTTGATTTAGTAATCCCCACGGTGTGATTGGCAGGTACGGGTGATGTGTAGAGGATGGTTATTTAGGTGGGTTTGGGATTGCATCATTGCCTATATTTGTTATACATGATTTGATATGCTTCAATCGTTTGGGAGTTTGTGTTGGTTGTTATACACTGAGTCTGTTGACTCACCCCTCGTGGGCTAACATTTTACAGGTGACACTCAGTAATTGGACCGGGTTGGCAGGGACTTAGTGGTGGCCATGCTCAGCTTAGTGTTTTCTTTTATTTTGGGTTTTCATATTAAGTTTTGGATTTATTTCGGGTTTTGCTATTGTTGTAATAAGGCCATTACTGCTAAACTATTTTATGCATACGTTTTAATTTTTGTTATGATACGATTGATATTAAACCTAAGGTTAAACAACTTTTCTTTAAAATAATTTCAAATGTGTTGCCACCTAAACACCAACGATTTTCAACTTAATGTTAAGCTCTAAAATTCGGCATTTCTTTTAACTTATAGTTTTCAAGTACGAAAATAACGTTTTAATAAAATATAGACTTCACCAAAATGACACCGTTTTTAATTTAATCACAACACAAATCGATTTCTCTTTAAAATGACCAAATTTTTCGAATTGACAAACAAGCTTTTGAAATGTTTTACTCAAGGAGCATGCCAGATTCGGTCGAGGCTCGTGGGCCGGGTTTGGGGTGTTTCAAATATTTTCCTTAACAAAAATAATAATGAGATTGATTTCAAAACCCTTCTTCGTAACACTCTCAGATTCGGCCAAAACGTCTAGGTCAAATTTGGGGTGTTATATTTTATGGTATCAGAGCCAGGTTATAAAACTCGAGCTATGAATTTTGAGTTCAAAATAGAATTTGTAAAAGAAACGATTTTCAAACAAAGTTTGTTTCTTATGTGTAAAGTATGTGGTACACCGAGTCTCTGGTGCCGATCTTGCAAGTACTTTTGGATTTAAAAATACTGTAGTTAGAATTATCTGAAACTATGCTGAGCTAGCTAGAAACTGAGATTTCTGAACTTTTGATAAATATTTGAAGCATAAAACATTTGATAATAAACACTGAAACTGATGCATAAAATTTTGTAATGTAGATAAAATTTTGACATAATGAGCGCTCGTGGAACTCGCGGTCGTGTGATAAACCGTAATATATAGATATTTTAATCCCATATTTTGCATACTTTTGGATGATTTATCCCTTGAATTGTGGAATTTGATGCTCCTAATCCTTTAATTTCATGTTTTATACTTAAGAGAGCATAAGAGGATGAAAAAAACGAGAAACGGGCCAAACACGGAGAAAATGGGCCAAAGTAAGAAATCCACACGGCCTGGAGTTCGCCACACGCCGTGCCACTTTAGCATACTCGAACATGGCCCAGGGCTCGATTCACACGGGCGTGTCCCTACCGTGACCTATTTTAATTCCACTCGGAAAAGGATACTTAAAGGCAAAGAACGACATTCCGAAAGCCTATATAAACACCCTAGAGGGCAACCTAAAAGGGAGGTTGGACAGAGGTCGACAGAAGTTCAACAGAAGGACTTTGTCAAGGTTCTTTTGAAAGGAGCAAAGCCAAAGAGGGCTGAATACAGGGGATTACTCCAAGAAAGCCAATTAATCCATCTCAGAAGCAGGAACCACGCTCAAGACTGTGGATCTTCCCTTCAATTTTCTTCAAGGGGTTTTAGGGTTTTCTTTATGTTTTACTATTTAATTTCTTTTGAGATGTATTCTTTTATAATTATGAACTAAACCCCTCAAACACCTGAGGGGGATGAAACCTAAGACGGATCTTGTTATTGTTTTCTGAACTGTATGATAAATACTTGATTTGTTCTTAATTATGTATTCTTAATTCTTGCTTTAATATTTCAGGATATTGATTCAAGTATTGATGTACTTATTCAGAAGAGCAAAAGTCCCTGTTTAAGAGTAGATCTAGCATAGTTAAGCGGAGTTAATCGCACTCCTAGAAATAGGACGACGAAAATCTGTCGGATTAGGGTCAAACCTAATATGGGAGTCCATAGATCAAATTAATGCAACACTAGGGGTTTTAATTAGAAAGAGATTTCAATTTATCAACCTAGGGTTAGATGTTAGTAGCCTTGGAAGAGGTATTAATATAAATTAAGGAATCCTACGGATCAAGTCAAGTGAATAAATCGTCTGGTTTAGAGTTAAATAACAAGTGAAGTCTAGGTGGATTCTTCCTCAGGTATTGTCTTAATCAATTGGTTTTCTCAAAAGTATTTTCCTCAATTCATTCTCTGTGTCTTAGCATCCTTAGTTTAGTAATTAGTTAGATAGACATCAATCCTCTTTATTTTAGGCTAGATAATAAAAAGAAAGTTAGTACTAGTACTTTTGGTTCCTTTGGGTTTGATATTCCGATCTTGCCACTAAGCTATACTACTGTTCGATGGGTACGCTTGCCTTAATCGTGGTGATAGTTAGTTTTTAGGCTCGATCATTCTTTTTATAAATACTAAAGCTTTTAGACCACCATCAAGTTTTTGGCGCCGTTGTCGGGGAACTAAAATATTAGGAACACTCAATTTTTATTACTTTAACCATCTTTCTTTTTATTTATTTCTTTCTAATTTTTATTTTTGGTTTTCTAATCTCTCTATTATTTTTTCTGATAGGTTTTTCTAGTTTATGACTAGGAGGACCCCTTCAGGACCCTTGATTTTTGACAGCGATATAGAAGGTACCGTTCGCAGAAACAAAAGAGAAATAAGGCGAAGCTTACAATACATAGAAGAAGAGCAAGAGGACAATACCAATACTACCGCAGAGATGGCTGATAACAATATGCTTCCTCCTATGGTTGCCGCAAACCCGGTGAATCAAAATCCTGCTCCTCGTACTATGTATGATTATGCTAAACCTAGTTTAACAGGAACTGAGTCAAGTATTGTTAGACCTGCTATTGCTGCAAATAATTTTGAATTGAAACCTAATGCAATTCAGATGATACAACAATTTGTTCAGTTTAATGGTTTGCAGGATGAAGATCCAAATAATCACTTGATTAATTTCCTAGAATTTTGTGATACTTTCAAAATAAATGGCGTTTCTGATGATGCCATTCGTCTTTGGTTGTTTCCCTTTTCGTTGAGGAAAAAAGCTAAACAGTGGTTGAACTCGTTACCACGAGGATCAATCACTACATGGGAACAAATGACCGAAAATTTTTTGTTAAAATATTTTCCACCGGCTAAAATGGCCAAGTTGAGGAATGATATCTCTTCTTTTGTGCAATGGATTTAGAGACACTTTACGATGCAGGGGAGAGATACAATGATCTACTAAGGAGGGGCCCTCACCATGGGTTACCCTTGTGGCTACAGGTCCAAACATTTTACAACGGTGTGAACCCCTCAACTAGGCAGTTGATTGATTCAGCCGCCAGTGGAACCCTGAATAACAAGACTTTTGAAGCAGCCTACGAATTCATTGAAGAGATGTCACTGAATAACTATCAGTGGCAAGTCACGAGGACAAAGCCAACAAAAGCCGCTAGTGTTTTCAACCTTGACACAGTGACCATGTTATCAAATCAGGTAGAACAGTTAAGTAAGAAAATTGATGGTTTATGTGGTTCTTCGCAGGTACATCTAGCTATGCAGTGCGATACGAATGGAGAAGGGATGAACAATTCAGAATATCCACCTTGCAACACGAGCACTGAAAACGAGCAAGTTCACTATATGGGTATTAATTTTAGACCTCAAAATAACCCGTATAGTAATACTTATAATCTAGGTTGGAGGAACCACCCCAATTTCTCATGGGGTGGTCAAGGAAATCAAAGACAACAACCTCCTCCAGGCTTCCAACAACAAACCTACCCACAGGATTAAAAGCCGAACCTCGAAGAGATGCTTACGAAATTTTTTGCAGTGTCAGAAACTCGCTTCCAGAACACCGAAACAACCCTAAAAAACCAGCAAGCATCAATTCAAGGGATCGAGAACCAATTAGGTCAGCTTGCTAAGCTGATTTCAGAATGACCACAAGGCAGCTTGCCAAGCAACACTGAAACTAACCCAAAGGAGCAACTTCAAGCCATAACAGCTCACAATAGCGAAAGTTTAGATGAACCCAAAGTAAGCCAAGAGAATATGGTAGAAGAAGGTAAGGTTGAAGTAGGTCATGATAAGCCAAAACCGGTAATTAAAGAGTCCCAACGTCAATGTGCCATACCCCAATGCGCTGAAGAAAGACTACACAGATGAACAATTTGGTAAATTTCTTAAACTCCTAAAGAAATTACATATTAACTTATTGTTTCTTGAAGCTCTTTCGCAGATGCCAGATTCAAGGAAATTTTTAAAAGAGCTTTTGACAAACAAACGAAAGTTAGATGAGACGTCGCATGTGGAACTAAATGCAGTGTGCTCAGCAATTCTACAAAATAAACTACCATGAAAGTTAAAAGATCCAGGGAGTTCTATAATTCCATGCTTAATTGGTAGTTTATTTGTTGATAACACTTTAGCTGATTTAGGGGCAAGCATAAATGTTATGCCTTATAAAATGTTTAAACAGCTAGGTCTAGGGAAACCCAAATAAACTAGGATGAGCATTCAATTAGCTGATAAAAATTATTAGAATTCCTAGGGGAATAACCGAAGATGCTCTAGTAAAAATTGATAAATTCGTATTCCCAGTAGACTTTGTTGTTTTAGACATGGAAGAGGATAACAATATTCCTTTAATTTTAGGAAGACCCTTTTTAGCAACTGCTAGAACTAAAATTGATGTTGGTTGAAAAACCGTAATATATACATATTTTAATCCCACATTTGGCATACTTTTGGATGATTTATCCCCTGAATTATAGAATTTGATGCTCCTAATCCTTTAATTTCATGTTTTACACTTAAGAGAGCACCGGAGGATGAAAAGAACGAGAAACAGGCCAAAAACAGAAAAAATGGCCAAAGTACGAAATCCACACGGCCTGGAGAAACCCACACGACCGTGCCTCTTTAAGCAAATCTAAACACGGCCTGGACTCGATTTACACGGGCATGTTCCTGTCGTGACCAATTTTAATTCCCTTCAGATTAGGATACTTAGGGCCAAAGAAAGACATTCCGAAAGCCTATATAAACACCTTAAGTGTGACCTAAAAGGGGGCGTTCAGGTAGGCTGAGGACCCAAGCCAGAGAGGCCAATTTGTGGGATTTACTCGAAGACAGCAAGTTGATTCATCTCAAGAAGCCAGAATCATACTCAAGACAGAAGATCTTTCTTTCAATTTCCTTCAGGGGATTTTAGGGTTTTCTTATTTTTTTTTATACTTTCTTCTGAGATGTATTCTTTTATAAACATGAACTAAACCCCTCAAATACCTGGGGGGATGAAACCTAAGACGGATCTTGTTATTGTTTTCTGAACTATATGATAAATACTTGATTTGTTCTTAATTATGTGTTCTTAATTCTTGTTTTAATATTTCAGGATATTGATTCAAGTATTGATGTGCTTAGGCAGTGTGGGAAAATTTCCTATTTAAGAGTAGATCTAGCATAATTAAGCGGGGTTGATCGCACCCCTAGAGATAGGATGACGAAAATCTGCCGGATTAGGGTCAAACCTAATATGGGAGTCCATAGATCGAGTTAATGCAATTCTAAGGGTTTTAATTAGAAAGAGATTTCAATTAATCAACCTAGGGTTAGGCGTTAGTAACCTCGAGAGAGGTATTAATATAAATTAGGGAATCCTACGGATCAAGTCAAGTGAATAAATCATCTGGTTCAGAGTTAAATAACAAGTGAAGTCTAGGTGGATTCTTCCTCGAGTATTGTCTTAATCAATTGGTTTTTCCCAAAAGTATTTCCCCAATTCATTTTCTTTGTCTTAGCATCTTTAGCTTAGTAATTAGTTAGTTTTAGATTAAATAACAATTTCCTTAAATTCTTAGGCTAAATAATAAAAAGATAGTAATTACTAGTACTCTTGGTCCTTGAGGATACGATACGTCCGGTCTTGCCTTAGCTATACTACCAAACGATAGGTGCGCTTGCCTCAATCGTTGTCACGGTTAGTTTCTAGGCTCGATCATTCATTATATAAATTTTAAGACTTTCGGACACGATCATTGGTACAGGAGAACTCATACTTCGTATAGGTGATGAAACGGTCACTCTTCATGCTCTTGACTCGGCTAGGACATCAAGTAATAAAGGTAAGAATATAAATTCTATTACTAACCATTCAGTTAAACCTTATTTTCAGGAAGCACCACAGAACTACACAACTGAGCCAGATCCTAGACCTCATGCCAACAAGGAAATAACTCATGAGGAACGAAGGCTTTAGATCGATGAACTAGACGAGTGGAAAACACATTTCAAGGAGAAATTAGAAACATACGAAGCAGAACCAAAGTAAAACCATGTTAAACTTAAGGATGAGCCAAACAAATTTAAGATCGGAGATCAGGTATTATTGAATAAAATAGACCGTCGGATCACCACTTCAGACCTTGATACTGATTCTACCATAGAGGCCAACGATAGACAATAACTCCCCCCCGAACACAGCTTACAACTTTCATCGTACTGTGCTCTCCAAAGAGCAACTCTTCTCAAAATCTCAAAAGGTGCTGTGTTGGAATCCCATTCTAACTAAGGATAAACGAAGAAATCCCTTTTGAAGTGCTAAATATCTTCCCATATGGAACAGTCGAGGTAACTAATCCCAAGTTTGACACTTTTAAGGTAAACACTACTCGACTCGAACTATATAAGAATCATAGGACTGATGGCAGGGGAGAGGAGTTTCAACTCCTCAAACCAACATGAATACGTGAATGAGAGGTAAGTCTAGCTTAAGACTTTAAACAAGCACTTCTCGGTAGGCAACCCGAACACTAACCCCATTAATTTTCATATTTTTATTTTTATTTTTACTTTTAGCACCTAACTATAAACTAACCAAATTAACGAAGCCTAGGTTCCCTCCCACACGACCTTACACACGGGCGTGGCCGTGGCGGTGTGGGCACTACGGATTTACACACCGGCGTGGCAGAGATAGTACGAACCAAGGACGAAAAGTCTCCAAACCACGGGTGGCAATAAAATGCCATGGTTGTGCGATACAGCTGTGGACGATATTGATTTATCAACATGGGCATGGTGAACACAACACGGCCGTGCGATACGGCCGTTTGACCCAACACGCCCATGGTAAACGGGCGTGGGAAGCCCCCAGATCCCTATTTCTATATAAACCCCCTTTTCTGCACACTTTCCCCACCAAACCCATTTCCTCTCAACCCCAGCCACCATAATTTTTCTTCCTTTTTCACCATCTGTACCACTATCACTCAATGCCCAAAGGCAAGGCCAACACTACCATTCCTATGTCGAAGAAGTGAAAGGACTCTAGCACAGTCTTCCCATGTGAGACCGATTTACATGAGTTCACGCCGGCCGCTTCATTGACCCGACAAGCCAAGGACATTTGAGTCCATTTAAATTTTTTTCTTTTCTCTTCTCCTTTATTTTCCTTCCCTTTATCTTTCTTGTCTTTAATTTTTATTCTTACATTTTGTTTTCTTTGATTTAGGTTCTAAAGGCTGTTAGGGAATCACCATTCCACAACCTTAGAAATCACATCCACCTCGCGAACCATCTAACGATAAGGACTTTTCAGTCCATTAATCTTTTCTTTTAATTTTATTTTACTTTTTACATTCTTTTTCTTTTTCTTTCTTATCTTTAAATACATAATTAGTATATTTTTAATTATTCTTATTATTTCCTCCAACTTATCTTTCACCTCCGAATCAAATTTCTACACTTCCAACTCAAGGAATCCATCCAAAATTCAGGAAGCTTCACCTCTCCATTTCTCTTTTATAATAATGCTATTAATCTCTGTAATATCTTCATTTGTATATTGAGGGCAATGTACATCTTAAGTGTGGGGTGTGAATTTTAAGCCCTAACTTTTTGCATTACACTCAAATCCCTGAATTTTATTGAACAAATTCTGATTAATTTATGATTTTTAGTAATATGTCTTGAACTAAAACATAGGCAGTTGTGCATTGACTGTTTAGACTTGAAGGCTTTAGAGAATCAAGCATGATAAGTTGATTTTTGAAAATTAAAAATTTTTGCTAGGATGTTTCCCCAAGTTTAGGTATTATCTTGAAGCTTGAAGTTCACAGGATTGACATCAAAAACCAATAATTTCTGTGAGATTTTTAGCCTTTAGAGCATACATTCTTTCGTGCTCCCTTTTATTGTTGCTTTGAGTGAGTCAATATTGATCTGTTATTCTAAAAATTGCTTCGATTATACAAGTCGAGACCACATTTTTATTTGATATACTGAGGTGATAAAGGCACCTAGGATTTAACCCACTTACTTCCCAAAAGGCCTACCTCCATAATTAACCTCTAGTGAACCCCATTGATCCTAATTAACCGTTTCTTGATTTACCGTTAATATTAACCCAAGACTTACTCTTTTGGATTCATTAAAGAATTTTTCCTATTAACCTTTTTGTCGAGATTTGATTTGAGAAGTTGCCTAACTATGTTCTCTATTTCTGTTGAAAATTCCTTCCTATAATCGTATGATTTGTTCTTAAAAAAAAGTTGAAAGTATATCCATTATTAGTTCTATTTTTATGAGCTTAAGCAGTAAATCTCACATCTTTAGAAGAAGCTCGTATTATTAATATAATTATTCATTATTAGTCTATTTTTCTAGTTAGGTAATTTGTCAATTCAATCTCGATTCTAACCTCCTCTTTCAGCCTGTAACCACGCCCCCTAACTAAGCCACGTTACAACCCTCTTTAAAGACCTTTTGATCGATGTATCATCTCAATTTATAGTGGTGGAGATTTGATTTTCATGCAAGCTTATGGTAATAACTTTTCATGTTGACTATTGAGTGCTTAATTTATTATCCCTTAAGCACTTCGAGTGATTTGAGTGAATCCTTAGTGAGGATGTTAACTCTGTGATATTTTGAATCAAAGGTGATTACCTAGATAAGGGGGGATACCTACGTTTTTCATGAATAAAATGCTCAACTTGGATTGTTTGAAACTTTGATGTTCTTTTAGTTGAATTCTCAATGTATGATTTCTTATGGATTGTTTCGAAACATTATTGATAGGAGTTATAAATTGTGAAGAATGAATTTTTATTGTGAGTTGAGAATTTTGCTTGAGGACAAGCAAATGCTTAAGTCTGGGGGTATTTGATAAAGCGTAATATATACATATTTTAATCCCACATTTGGCATACTTTTGGATGATTTATCCCTTGAATTGTGAAATTTGATGCTCCTAATCCTTTAATTTCATGTTTTATACTTAAGAGAGCATAAGAGGATGAAAAAAACGAGAAGCGGGCCAAAAACGGAGAAAATGGGCCAAACTAAGAAATCCATACGGCCTGGAGTTCGCCACACGACCGTGCCACTTTAGCAGACTCGAACACGGCCCAAGGTTTGATTCACATGAGCATGCCACAGGGGCGTGTCCCTGCCGTGACCTATTTTAATTCCACTCGGAAAAGGATACTTAGAGGCAAAGAAAGACATTCTGAAAGCCTATATAAACACCCTAGAGGGCATCCTAAAAGGGAGGTTGGACAAAGGTCAATAGAAGTTCGACAGAATGCTTCTGTCAGGGTTCTTTTGACAGGAGCAAAGCCAGAGAAGGCTGAATACAGGGGATTACTCCAAGAAAGCCAGTTGATCCATCTCAGAAGCAGGAACCACGCTCAAGACTGTGGATCTTCCCTTCAAATTCCTTCAGGAGGTTTTAGGGTTTTCTTTATGTTTTGCTATTTAATTTCTTTAGAGATGTATTCTTTTATAATTATGAACTAAGCCCCTCAAACACCTGAGGGGGATGAAACCTAAGACGGATCTTGTTATTGTTTTCTGAACTGTATGATAAATACTTGATTTGTTCTTAATTATGTGTTCTTAATTCTTGCTTTAATATTTCAGGATATTGATTCAAGTATTGATGTGCTTATTCAGAGGAGCAAAAGTCCCTGTTTAAGAGTAGATCTAGCATAGTTAAGCGGAGTTGATCGCACTCCTAGAAATAGGACGACGAAAATCTGCCGGATTAGGGTCGAACTTAATATGGGAGTCCATAGATCGAATTAATGCAACACTAGGGGTTTTAATTAGAAAGAGATTTCAATTAATCAATCTAGGGTTAGACATTAGTAGCCTCAAAAGAGATATTAATATAAATTAGGGAATCCTATGGATCAAGTCAAGTGAATAAATCGTCTGGTTCGGAGCTAAATAACAAGTGTCTAGATGGATTATTCCTTGGGTATTGTCTCATTCAATTGGTTTTCTCAAAAGTATTTTCCTCAATTCATTCTCTGTGTCTTAGCATCCTTAGTTTAGTAATTAGTTAGATAGACATCAATCCTCTTTCTTTTAGGCTAGATAATAAAAAGAAAGTTAGTACTAGTACTTTTGGTTCCTTTGGGTTCGATATTCCGGTCTTGCCATTAAGCTATACTACTGTTCGATAGGTACGCTTGCCTTAATCATGGTGATAGTTAGTTTTTAGGCTTGATCATTCTTTTTATAAATATTAAAGCTTTCAGACCACCATCATCGTAGTATTTATAGGCGCATCGGGCATTGTAGAGGGACTCGAGCTGAGCCTTCCTCACTAGGCAGTATGCCGAATCTAGATACAAGCAAGAGTCCGGTTTCACCTACTACCGAGAATGGGTCTTGAAGCCATTCGGCGGGGAAAAATGCATTGTCCCAAGCCATGCTGAGGGTGTTAGAGAAGGTTGCTGGACCTCATTCTAGATCTAGGGTTGTGGGCCAATAACTGAACGACTTTGGTCCAATGGAGTTTAGATGTTTTGGGGCGTCATTAGATTTGCCCCTACCATGGCTGAATACTAGTGGAGGCCATTGAGAAGATAATGAATGACATTGGCTGCACTTCTGAGCAGAAACTAAAGGGTACAGTTTCTTTGCTTCGCTACGAGGCATATCAGCGGTGGTTATCGGTTGAGGAGGGTACTCAACCAGATCGTCTTAATTGGGATTACTTCAAGATTGTATTCCAATAGAAGTATATGGGTGCGAGCTATATAGATGCTTGCAGGTGTGAGTTCATGAATCTCACGCAATGTGATAGGACTGTGGCCGAGTATGAGACCGAATTTATGAAACTGAGTCGCTACGCGAGAAACATAGTAGCATCTAAGTACGAAAAGTGTGTTCATTTTGAGGACGGTTTAAGAGACAGTATAAGAGTTTTGATTACTCCACAGAGGGAGCGAAAGTTCACCGTTCTGATGGACAAAGCGAAGATCACCGAGAAGGTTAAGGGCGTTGAGCGCCAAAACAGAGATCATGATAGAGGCAAGAATAAAAGGGAATCAGAGCCCTCTAGTTCTGTACAGAGGCCTAAGAAATGGGTTAGACTTAATGGGCCTATTAGAGTGGGGTTCCAGTTGCTTCTACTGGGGTTCAGCCATATGGTGATTATGGTAGGCGCCATTCGAGCGAGTGTTGGAGAAGATTAAGGGCTTGTTTGCATTGTGGGTCGATGGATCATTGGATTAGAGAGTGTCCACAGCATTTTGATCAGATGCAAGCTCCGAGTCTGACTTTTGTTCAGTTTCAGAGGGCAGTACAACAGCCACGTAAGGCCCGTGGTTCGACCAAGGTGGTAATGGATTGGGCAGAGGATAGAGAGCACCAGGTAGAGGTGCTAATCAAACTGAGGTAAGGCAGCCTGCACTTGTTTATGCTGCTCGAGGCCTTAAGGATAGAGATGCCCTTGATGTGATTACGGGTACGTTCTTTATTTTTGATGCCCCTTATACTGCTTTGATAGACATAGGGTCAACACATTCGTATATAGCTAGTATTATCTATAGAAACTTGGGGAGTCCCGTTGAGAATACTTCTAGTGAGATTTTTGTACTGAGTCCGTTAGGTCAGTCGATTCGGTAAACAAACTGTATAGGAATATATCGTTATAAGTACAAGGGGTGGTGTTCCCAGAAAATCTAATTGAGTTATCATTTCGAGACTTTGACTTGATTCTAGGTATGGACTGGTTAGTATAGCACCGAGTCAGTTTCGATTGTACGACTAAGAGGGTCGTTTTGATAACCAAGGATGACGTGGAAGTTGTTGTGATCAGCGAGCGTCGGGATTTCTTGTCTAACGTAATCTCCACTTCAGAGGCCAAAAAATTGGTTGTGAAAGGGTGTGAAGCATATCTAACCTTTGTAAATGTTTTAATTTCTGAGGACTTCTGTCGGGAACATTAGAATAGTGAGGGAATTTTCCAATATATTTCCTGAAGAGCTACCAAGTTTACTTTTGAATTGAGAAGTTGAGTTTGGCATTGAGCTTCTACCGAGTATAGTTCTAGTGTCCATTTCTCTATATCGAATGGCACCGAAAGGTCTTACGGAGCTAATGGCTCAGCTTCAGGAGCTTTGGTTTGACTAATGTTCCGGCTGCATTCATGGATTTGATGAATCGGGTTTTTCAGCTGTATTTAGATCAATTCATCATAGTCTTTATCGATGATATTCTAGTGTACTTTAAGACCGAGGATGAGCATGATGAGCATCTTAGAGTAGTGCTTCAGATATTTCGAAAAAAAAACAACTCTACACTAAATTGAGCAAGTGTGAATTCTGGTTATAGGAAGTAACTTTTCTGGGATACGTGGTTCCTGCTGAGGGGATCCAAGTTGATCCTTGAAAGATTGAGGCTGTACTTGGTTGGAAATAGCTTAAGAACGTTTCTGAGATTTGTAGTTTCCTGGGTCTTGCGAATTATTATCGACGGTTTGTTGAGGGGTTCTCATTGATTACAGCTCCTCTGACTAAGCTTCTGTGTAAGAATGTTCCTTTTGTCTGCACTGATGCTCAACAATCAAGTTTTGAGAAGCTCAAGTTTGTTCTAACTTAGGCTTCTGTTTTGATACAGCTTGAATCTAGTAAAGAGTTTGTGGTTTATTGTAACAACTCGATTTAGGGCCTAGTCGGAACAATGGTGCGAGACCACAAATTCAAAGTAGTAATATGAGTTTTTAAGGTATTGAGATGTTTGCATGATATTATGATAGTTTCATGTAGAAATTTTTTGGAAATTTCCATTAAAGGGTCCATTAGGACTAAATTGAAAAAGTTGCAAAATATGAGTTTCTAGAAGCTTTTTGTATGAAATAGCTTTAGAATATTAATTAGAAGGCCTTAAATAGCAATTTTCCCAAATTATAATTTTTGGAAAAAAATGGACATGAGTTAGTAAATGGTGAAATTTTAAAGAGAAGGGCATTTTGGTCATTTATCAATTAAATGATTAAAAAGGGAAAAAAAGATGATAAAAATTTTTATTCATCTTCAGAGACTCCATAGCTAGGGTTCTTCAAATTTTTGAAGCTTGCTAGTAAGCGCATCTTAGCCCGTTTTTAATATTCTTCGTATTTTTGGAGTCATCGTATTATGAATTAGCTAATTATAGCTATAAGTTGAGCTATAATTCATGTTTAAAAATCTACCCATGAATGACATGCATGTTAAATGATATTTTATGGAAGATTATGAGAGTTTGATGTTAGATAAACATCTTTTTCTAAGTGAATTTCATGAGAAATGCTAGTAAGGACTAGTTTGTAATTATTATGAAATTTGTCATACATGGTAGAAATAGTGAGGAATTGTTATTGCTATAGTTGAGACGATGAATCAGCTAAGCATGAAGTTCATAAAAGTTGAATAAAAATCACTTTACGAGCCGTGGGGCCAAAGTGTAATTATGAGAAAGTTTAGGGATAAAATTGAAATTTTACCAAAGTATGTGTTAAGAGTCATTTTAGTCAATGTGAGTATTAAATGATCTAAACTATTATTATAGATCAAGAAAAATAAAGCCCGGATTTAAACTGAGGCAAGAACAAAGTCGAGGACTAAATTGCATATCTACATACATTTTGTATATCGAGGTAAGTTTGCATGATTTCCAAGCTTCATGAATATTTTCCTTGAATTGCTTGTTATGTTGTTAAATATACATTACTTTCATGAGAGTGTTTAATGGTATGTTAAACAAATAAATTAATGAGATTAAGCATGAGAAAGTCTCGATTGAAGTTGAATTACTTAAGATACTCGATCTACCACATGAGATAAGAAAGTCCGTATAACCAAGCCAAGGCATGGCATCGGCAATCAAGCAAATTATCATGTAAGACCAAGACAAGTCTTGGCATTGAAGAGTTATTATGAGATGAAGACCCATATAAGCCCAAGCCAAGGCATGGTATTGGTGAGTCTCTAAGTAAAGATGTCATGTAAGTCCAAGACAAGTCTTGGCATTGAAAAGTTATCATGAGATAGAGATCCCATGTGAGTCCAAGCCAAGGCATGGCATTGGTGAATAACAAGGAAGATTTCATGTAAGTCCAAGCCAAGGCTCGGCATTGACCAGTTCATGAGTAAAGATACCAAATAAGACCATGTCAAGACATGGCAATGGTAAGTTCCCAAGGGAACACACAAGGAAGACTTTGTGTAAGTCCATGTCAAGACATGGCATCGATACCAAGATGAGAGATCCCATATAAGACCATATCTAGGATATGGCTTTGGCATCGAGTTATATGTGGGATGAGATTCAATATCCTCGATTATTCATAGAAATTCATCGGCAAAAATGAGTAGAGCTTAAATGAGATAGCAAGAAAGTTAAGTAAGCAAAGCTATTATTAAGTTAGAAATGAGTATTATTCATGTTATGAATGATGAATTAGAGATTATGATTGTTATAGTAAAGTATGCTGATATATGTGATCAAGTGATACAGGTACCTTGTTTACCTCACGAGCATGAGACTAGCAAGTATCATGAGATATGTAAGAATCAGTAAGGGTAAGTAAGCTTAAATATCTGAAATTTAAGATGCCATTGTTTATGCCAAATGGGTTATATTAAACAAGTATGTTGCTATGTGCATTATATGCAAACTTACTAAGCTAAATGCTTACGTCTTTTATTCTTTCTTTCCATGTAGTCCCACCAAGCTAATCTCGTGGATCATTGTCATCGGAGCTCGAAGCACACTATCAATCGCTATTTTGGTATAGCCAAGTTGTTTATATTAAGTATGGCATGTATAGGAAACATTTCATTTTAAGAATGTGTCTTAAAAAGAGCAAGAGTATGGGCTATCAAGTTTATTATTCTTTTGTATATGGCTAAGTGATTGGCCAAGATTGATTAAATATGTATGTTTATTGATATCAATGAAGCATGTAGTATTGTTCATGAAAGATGTAGTAATTTGAGTTGTTGAATTGATTATGAGATTGATCTTGATTTCAGGGTGGTAATTGGCTTGGTAAATAGCCTTCAGGTGCCCACAAGGATAGACACACGGGTGTGTGTCTAGGCCGTGCGTCCCCTGCACCTTAGTACCTTAAGTCAGAATAGACTACGGGCTAATCCCACGGCCGTTTGTTTAGGCCATGTGTGACACACGGTTAGAACACGGGCGTGTGCCCCAGGCCATGTGAATAAGTCAGTATGTCAAGGTATAGCACACGGTCTAAGTCCACTGGTGTGTCAAGGCCGTGTAAATTTAGTCAGTGTCGACCACGGTTGGAAGACATGGGCGTGTCTTAGGGGTACACAGGCGTGTCCCAAGCCACATGGGCGTGTGACCCCTATTTTAAGGAAAAGTTTTCGATTAAGTTCTGAAAGTTTCTAGATATGTGTTTAAGGCCTCGTAGGCCCATGAAATGTATGATTAGACTAAGAAAGAGAAGTTTTTAATTCGGAACAAAATTTTACAGCCCGTATATGTATGTTTAAGAAAGTTCAAGCATAGTAATGTCTCGTATCCGGTCTCAGCCTTGGACTCGGGTATGAGGTGTTACATTTATAGTGATGCGCCACATATCAGTTTGGGATGTGTATTGATGCAAGAGGGTAAGGTTGTGGCTTATGTGTCTCGACAGCCTAAGTCACACGAAGGAAATTATTCGACACATGATCTTGAATTAGCTGTTGTGGTGTTTGCTTTAAAGATCTGGAGACACTATCTGTATGGTGAGAGGTAATCATTTACACCGATCACTAGAGTCTCAAGTACCTCCATATTCAAAAGGATTTAAATTTTAGGCAGTATGGATGGATCAAGCTGCTCAAGGACTATGACTGTACAATAAAGTATCATTTCGGTAAGACTAATGATGCTCTCAATCGTAGAGAAATATCAGATTTGAGGGCGACGTTCGCTCGTCTCAGTTTGTTTGATGGTGGGAGTTTGTTAGTTGAGTTGCAAGTTAAGCCGACTTGGATTGATCAGATTCGAAATAAGCAGTTGAGGGATAATTCTCTGGTTTTGCATTTCCGCCAGGTTGAGAGTGGAAGTATGTCTGATTTTGGCCTGTATAGTGATGGGGCTCTATGTTTCCGAGAACGGGTTTATGTATTGAACGACTTCGATTTGAGACAGTTGATTCTGAAGGAAGCTCATAGTAGTCCTTATGTTATGCATCCCGGTGGAAATAAGATATATCAGGATCTCCATGAACTGTACTACTGGCTGAGTTTGAAATGAGAGGTAACGGATTTTGTTTCTCATTTTATAACGTGCTGTCAAGTTAAGGCTGAGCATCAGTTGCCTTCGAGTTTGCTCCAACCCGTTAAGATTCCCTTATGGAAGTGGGAACATGTGACGATGGACTAAGAAGGATTATATTTGGGTCATCGTGGGTTGGTTGACCAAGTCCGCCCATTTTATTCTGGTTCAAATAGATTATTCACTGCAGAATTTAGCTAAGTTTTATATTTATGAGATTGTAAGACTTCACGGGGTTCCTATTTCGATAATTTCTAACAGGGATCCTCGCTTTACTTCTCAGTTCTAGAAGAAACTTCTTGAAGCTCTTGGTTCGAGATTGGACTTCAGTACTGCCTCCCATCCTCAGACCGATGGTCAATTTGAGAGGGTGATTCAGATACTAGAGGATATGCTTCAGAGTTGTGTGATTGATTTCCGAGGGAGCTAGGAGGATTTTCTGCCATTAACTAAGTTCGCCTACAATAGCAATTTTCAGACTGGCTTCCAGATGACACCTTATGAGGCTCTGTATGGTCGTAAGTGTCGTACTCCACTATGTTGGACTAAGTTGGGCGAGCGACAGGTTTTGGGTCCTGATTTGGTTTTCGAGAATGAAGATAAAGTTAGATTAATTTAGGATTGTCTTAAGGCGACTTCTGATAGACAAAAGTCTTATACATATCTAAAAAGGAGGGATATCGAGTACTGTATGGGAGATTATGTGTTCCTTAAGGTATCTCCGTGGAAGAAAGTTCTGAGGTTCGAACGTAAGGGAAAGTTAAGCCCTAGGTTCATTGGGCCGTATCGAGTTTTGAAGCTTGTGGGACCGATCGCTTATCAGTTAGAGCTACCTCCAGAGTTAGATCGTATCCATGATGTATTTCACGTGTCTATGTTGAGGCGATATCGGTCTGACCCATCTCACGTTATTTTTGTTGAGGAGATCGAGGTTAGACCAGATTTGACATTTGAGGAGGAGCCAACTCAAATTTTGGATCAAGATGTAAAGGTTCTGAGGAGGAAGTCTATTCCGTTATTTAAGGTTCTGTGGTGGAATCATGGCATTGAGGAAGGCACGTCAGAACATGAGGACTCGATGCGTCAATAGTATCCTCATCTATTCGGATCAAGTAATTTCGAGGCCAAAATTTCTTCTAGGGGGTAGAGTTGTAAAGCCCTGAATTATTTAACTTTGTTTTTGTAAAATTTGGCATAAATGAGTATCTGTTTCAGTGGCTAAGTGTTCTGTGTATGTCTGAGGTCTTGGGTTCAAGTCTCATTTATGGAAAATTTTGTTATATTGGTCCTAGCTGGTCGTAGATGTCGAGTCTTAAAATTTATAAATGAGAATGATCAAACCTGGAACTAACTCTGACAACGACTTTAAGGCAAGTGCACCTATCGAACAGTAGTATAGTTAGGCAAGATCGGAATGTCGAACCCAAAGGAACTAAAAGTACTAATAATAACCTTCTTTTTATTATTTAGCCTAAAATAAGTGAAGTTTGTTGTTTAATTCTAATTTTACTAAGCTAAAGATGCAAAGACAAAAAGAATGAATTGGGAAAATACTGTTGGAAAAACTCAGTTGATTAAGACGATACCCTTAGGAAGAATCCACCTAGACTTCACTTGTTATCTAACACTGAACCAGACGATGTATTCACTTGACTTGATCCATAAGATTCCCTAATTTATATTAAACCCTCTCTCGAGGCAAATAACGTCTAACCCTAGGTTGATTAATTGAAATCTCTTTCTAATTAAAAACCCTAGAATCACATTAACTTGATCTATGGACTCCTATATTAGGTTTCACCCAAATCTGAAAAAATCTCGTCACCCTATCTTTAGGCGTGCGATCAACTTCGCTTAACTATGCTAGATCTACTCTTAAGCAAGGACTTTTGCTCCTCTACTTAAGCACATCATACTTGAATCAATATCCCGAAAATATCAATACAATAATTAAGCACACATAATTAAGAACAAATCAAGTATTTATCATATAGTTCAGAAAACAATAACAAGATCCGTCTTAGGTTTCATCCCCTTCAGGTATCTGAATGGTTTAGTTCATAACTATAAAAGAAAACATCTCAGAAGAAAAGATAAAACAAAACATAAGAAATCCCTAAAACCTAAAGGAATTGAAGTAGAGATCCACCGTTTTGAGTAGAATCCTGGCTTCTTAAGATGAATCAACTGGCTATCCTCGAGTGATTCCCACAAATCTGACCTTTTCGGCTCGGCTCCTTGGCCTAGCTAACCGCCTTTTCCAGCTTCTGCCGAACTCCCTTTCAAGTTGCCTCCTAAGGTGTTTATATAGGCTTTGAGATGCCTTACTTGGCCTCTAAGCATCCTGTAATACCCCGAAATAGGGGTTGCGAGTTTGGTAAATAACTCGAGTGTTAGTAGGCCTCAAGAGTGATTTTGATGTGTTTTTTAGAGTTCCTAAAGCCCGAGGATAAAATGGGAGTATTTTGGAAATTTTGAAAATATTTGGGTTGAAAGTGGAATTTGGCTGAGGAAGGCCTTAAGTAAAAATTTTGTAAAGCTTTGGACATGAAAGTCCAGTAGTAGAGTGGCTTCCGTATGCCACTTAAGAATTTGGCGCCAAGCATGGTCGGGGTTCGAGTCTTACATGCGGCATAAGTTTTTATTTTTGTTGCAAAAGGGCGTTAATCTTAAAGAAGGTTCTAAAAATATATTTTGAACGTTGGTGATTATGAAATTCCAGGTGGTAGAGTGGCTAAGAGCGCAAGGGGGTGATTGCGGCTTCAAGGTCGGCCGTTCGAGTCCCATTGGGGCCGCGGATGCTTTTATTTTTGGCTCCTGGCGTTAAGGTAAGGGAACCAGCGATACATAGATTAAAAGAAATTTGTACCGCAACATTGTCATGAAATTCAAACTGGCCGAGTGGTAGAGACGCTTGCAGCCAGGGGACTTTCTCGAGGACGCGCGTTCGAGTCCTGGGGATCGTGCATGAGGCGCTTTATTTTCATTTTAGCGTTCAGACCTGGGAACTGGCAAGGTATGGTTTAAAAGAAATTCGGCAAGCAATATTGACATGAAGGTCAGGGTAGCCGAATGGTAGAAAGCTTGGAGATGCTTCCTCAGGTCTCGTGTTCGAGACCTGAAGGCAGCAAAGCATGGTTTTCCTTTTTGGTCCGGCGTGGGAGCTGAGTGGCCTGCATGGCCCATGCACGCATGCAGCTTTAAAGTTACTGCTTATTTGTTTTATTTTATTTTGGGAACATAGGGCATTATTCTTTTACGGGTTAGTTATATTTATTTTATTTGTTTCTATTATGGAAGAAGGATGGGTTATATTTTATTATGTTATTAGTTTATTTTATTTTAATGATGGGAAATAAAAAATAAACAATGTTTAACTTTCAAAAGGGATGGGTTTTGGCTTTGGGAAGGAAAACATGTGCGGTATGGGAGCTTGAAATGTATGGCGGCCTTGATTTTTGGTAAAAGAAAAATATATGTTGTTGGAGGCATGGGGAGTTGGCCGGCCTTGTCCTTGGTTTTTGGCCAAAATTTGCTTGAAACTTTGACTATCTTTTTCCCCCCATTTTCTTTGGTGTTTTGGCCGATGAAAGCTCTCTCTCTAAGGGCTATCTTAGTTGATTTTCTAATAGCAAAAAGGTGTCAAAACTTTTGATATTGTTTCCTTCCCTACCTAAGCTAAGCATAGCCGAATGACCTTGTTCCATTTTGGGTGCATGGCCGATTTTGAATAGAGCAAGGGAGGTGCCAAATTCCTTGCTTTGCTTTCCTTTCTTCCCACTTTTTGCATGGCTGAAATAGGGCCTCTTGGGGTGGCATTATCGGCTTTGAAAGTATGCTAGTATGTGTACCGAATTTTGTTCTCCTTTCTCTCTTTGTTTGCCATTTTCTTTTTGAGAAAAAGCTATCTAGTTTCGGCTTACACTCTCTTTTGTTTGTGATCGAAACCTTAAAGAGCTTTAAGACCATTTGTATTTTTATTCTTTTCCTTTCTACTTGTTAGTTTGGCCAAATCTTCATCTTCCCAAAGACCAGCCTTTACTCTCGTTGTTAGCCGAACATGGTCACTATTGCCGAATCTTGTGGTGAGTTTTAAAAGCTGAGGACTTGAAATTATTTCTCTTATGTGGCCGAACCTTCAAGGACTGTGTTGGTGTGTACTTTTGTAAAAGGAAGGAAATTTTAAGGAAACTCCCGGGAATTTTGAACATCAAAGGTTTTCATCAACCTCAAAAGCAAGTGATGGTTTCGGATCTTTGAGCAAGGTAAGTGGTTGTTGACCTTCGGCTATAGATTATATTTTGGACTTTGTGATAACCGAATGTTGAGCTTGGCTTTAGAGATGGCCGAATATGTATAAAGCCATAGTGATGTGCCCTTTTTGTGTGTAGCTAGTTGTAAGGAGCATCAAAGGAGTCTTTCGAAAGTTGAACTGCTCAAGAGACCTTGTCGAGCAAGGTAAATGGTAAGTATAACATGCAGCCAAGGGCTTTTATTCGTAGATTTGTGTATGAGCCGATTCTAACAATATTTTAGTAGGACTTTTGATGACTTCGAGAGTTAATCGACAAGAACAAGTGGTGTTTCGGGATTGAAATAAGCTAGGTAAATGATTCATGATATTCGGCCTAAGGCCATGTTATTGGTACTAAGTGTGACCGATTTCGGTTATATGTTCTAGGGGCTAATCGATAGAATTAACAGAAGCTCTCGGGATTTTAGACTTTGTCAGAATCGATAGATCGAATATCGCTTTAATCAAAAAGCGTAGTTATCGCGATTGTTCTTCCGCTTGATATATGTCTTTGTAAGTATTATTTTATGTAAATGTATGAGTTGTGCATGTTAGCGAAATAAAGGCTAAAAGTATGGATACTAAGGTAAGTGATCGAATAATCGTGTTAGTGGTTATGATATTAACCTTTCGATGATCTCATGATAATAATTGATTATTGATGAATGTAAAATAAAGTGATGACTTGTGATGTATGTTGTTTTGAATAATGTGTGGCTATGGTATAATATATATAATTGTTTCGTACGAAATGTTGCTATGGTACGTATACGTATGCATGAGACCTGTGATATGGCTATTGGAGAAAAGGGTGTACACTATGTGAGTGGTCTAATGCTAGCCTCGTGCTACATTCGTGCTTGATGATTAGTGAACTGATTAATATGTGAGATTCCTATGGGATCAGTGGCTTGGCCACAACCTTAAGAAATAAGTCTGCCAAAGAGAGAGATGTGGACTATTTTGTGGATTGGATTTCATAATTGTACATTTATAATTGTGTGTTTGTAATTGTATGTTTAAAGTTTCATATTCCAAATTGTATATTATATATATATATGGATTGTGTGGATATGGGCCAAGCCCATATGTGAGGACATGTGTATTAACTATGCACTGAGTCTTGGTGACTCAGTCTTTTTTTATTAAACCTTTCAGGTGGCGCTTAATGCTTGGACCGGGTTTGGAGCGGGTACAAAGGTGGCCATGCAAAAGTGGATTTTCATGCAAAGGAATCTCTTGGTTAATGAATTAAATATTGATATTTTCAGTATTTTGATTAAGTGTATATTGTAATAAGGCCCACTAAAGTATTTTAGTTCATTGATTAAGTATCGTTATTATTATACCCTATTATGGATGGATGATTTAAAGGTTGATTGCAAATGGTTTTATTTTCTCAAGTAAAGCTTGAACCCAATATGTTTATAACAAACTTCGATTTTTACCTAGAATATTACAAGTCACGAAAATGTTTTGTTAAAGGAAACAAATTTTCAACGGTTTTACTCTTAAGTAAGGATATTTTTCGAATGTGTTCCGCAGTGGCATTCCAAATTCGGTCGGAGTGAATGGGCTGGGTTTGGGGTGTTACATATCCTAATCTGAATAGGATTCCTATTTGGGTGTTTGAATAGGCTTTGGAATGTGTTTCTTTGCCTCCAAGTATCCAAATCCGAGTAAAACTCCTTTTGGCCGCGGTAAGGACATGCCCATGGCACACGCCCATGTAAGTAGTGGCTAGGCCGTGTTCGGACCTGTTGAATGGGGCACGGCCATGTGGAATTGGGCCAGGCCGTGTCGATTTCGTGATATGGCCCATTTACTCTGTTTTGGCCCCGTTTTCTGTTCTTTTCGTCCTTGGGTGCTCTCCTTGGTATAAAGCATGAAAACAAAGGATTAAGAGCACCAAATTACATACATCAAGGCTTAAATCATCCAAAAGCATACTAAATGTGGGCTTAAAATATGTTACTTTTATGGTTTATCACATACCCCCACACTTAAGCTTTTGCTTGTCTTCAAGCAAAATTCTCAACTTACAATTAAAACAAACTTTCCATAATTTAATATTCCTATCGACAATGTCTCATCGTAATTCATAGATAATTTATACATGGATAATTTAACTCAAAGAGTCCTAAAGATTCAAACAATATAAGTCATACATTTGTATCACGAAAACGTAGGTGTCTCCCCTTATCTAAATAATTACCTTTAATTCAAAGCTGACAAGGATTGACATCCTCACAAAAGATTCACTCAAATCACTCGAAGTGTTTAAGGTTTAGGAAAAGAGCACTCATAAGTCGAACCTGAAAAGTTAACCCCATAAGCTTGCTTAAAAATCAAATCTCCACTACTGTAAAATGAGATGATAAACAGACCAAAAGGTCTTTAACAGGGTTGTAATGGGGCTAGGGTTTAAGGTGTGGATAAAGGCTGAATTAGAAGGTTAGAATCGAGATTGAATTGACAAGTTACCTATCTAGAAATACTGAGACAATAATAAATAATTACATCAACTGAAAAGTAATAACCCTAATAGACTTTAACTGTATAAGCTCACTTTTCATAATACTAATGCTGAATATACTTCAATTTTTTTTTCTTTTAAGAACAAATCAAGTAATAAAGGATAAATTCAACTATTGAAATAACATAATTAGGTAACTAATCAAATCAAATCTCGATTATAAGGGTAGTCAAAAGGAATGGTAATAATAAATACAAAGGGTTTTGGGTTAATATTAGTGGGTGAGTCAATAAAAAGGGTTGGGGTTCACTAGGGATTAATTTATGGAGGTAGGCTGTTTAGTGGAGTGAGTGGGTTAAAACCTAGGTGCCTTTATCATCTCGGCATGTCAAATCAAAGGTGTAGTCTCAACATGTATAATCGAGCCAAGTTTTAGAATAACAGTTCAATGTTGACACACTCATAAAAAAAGGTGAGCATGAAAAAAGAATGTATGCTCTAAAAGGCTCAAAGTCTCACAAAAATTATGGGTTTTTTGATATCAACCTTGTAAATTTCAAATTTCAAGATAACATTCAGATTCAGGTAGACAACCTAAAAATTTTAATTTTGAAAAATCAGACTTATCATGCTTGATTCCCTAGTATCCTTCAAATTTAATCATCAATGCACAATTATCAATGACTTGATCCAGAACATATCAATAAAAATAATAAATCAAAGGAAATTTCATTCTAATCATAATATGAGATACTTACTTTAGAACGAGGCATAATTCAGGGATTTTCAAATAGTACTATAGGTAGCCCCCCACACTTAAGATGTACATTGTCCACAATGTACAAAGATAAATCATAGCAATATAATAATAAAATTATAAGATAGGGAGAGAAGTGAAACTTCCTGAATTATGGATGAGATCCTTAGAGGAGGTGGAAAATACCTTGGAGGTGAATGTGGGGTAGCACCTTGAAGCGTTTGAAATTGAATCCTTGAAGCAGTCGGCATGATTTTATTGTATCCTAAGCTAAATCTATATGGCATGAAGAATAAGAAGAAAATAATAAAGAAAATAAAAATAAAAATAAAAGTGAATAATAGAAACTGAAAAAAGAAAGATATCGGGAAAAGGAAAGGAAAAAGGGGGTTTAAATAGAGATGCATTCCACGCTCGTGTTCCTTCCTATGGTGCCCACATGGCCACGGCGACGGCCGTGTGCAAGGCCGTGTGGGTATGGAAACCTACGCCTAAATACGAAAAGAAATAAAACCAAATTAATTAGTACAGTTAGTACTCGGGTTGCCTCCCGAGAAGTGCTCGTTTAAAGTCTTGAGCTAGACTTTACCTTCTCATTTGTATGGTCATGGTAGTTTGAGGAGGTGAAAATCCTTTCTCATGCGATCAATTCGGTTATTGGAATAAAGTCTAAGTAGAGTAGTGTTTACCTTAAAGGTGTTGATTTAAGGACTAGTTACCTCGACTGTTCCATCTGGGAAGATTTTGAGTACCTGATTTTCTATTTTAAGCTGGGTTGTCCCATCATTAAATTCGTCATGGAGTCGCCTCATTTTTGCTTCGTGTGTTTTTAGTTTCTTTTTGAAGTGTGTCTTCCACTCGTCTAGTTCATCAACCCGAAGCTTTCGTTCCTTATGAATTTCTTCTTTATCGACACGAGGTCTGGGATCTGGCATCAGCGAAAGAACTTCTAGAAACGACAAGTTAATATGAAACTTCCTTGAAAGTTTAAGAGACTTACCGAGTTGTTCCTCTGTGTGGTCTTTCTTTGTTGCATCGGGGTATGTCACACGGGGTTGGTACTCTGTAATCACCGGGTTTGGTAAATCATGGCTTACCTCAACCTTACCTTCACTTACCACAGGCTCTTGCCTTGGGTCAGATTCCACTAACCTTTCACTGTCATAAGCTGTTACGGCTTGAATTTGCTCTTCTGGGTTAGTTTCAGTGTTGCTTGGCAAGCTTTCTTGTCGTTGTTCTAAGATTAGCTTAGCAGGCTGACCTAACTGATCCTCGATCCCTTGAATCGATCCTTCTTGTTTCGTTTCTATATTTTGGTAGAGTGTTTCTGTGTTTGCTATGAATTTTTCCAGCATCTCTTCAAGGTTCGACTTATCTTCCTATTGGTGAGGTGGTTGTTGAAAATCTGGATTCCCTATGGCTACTATGAATTTTGCCAGCATCTCCTCAAGACTCGACTCCTTTTCCTTTTGGTGAGGTGGTTGTTGAAAATTTGGAGGAAGTTCCTGTCTTTGGCTACTTTGATCATCCCACGAGAAATTGGGATGGTACCTCCAACATGCATTATAAGTGTCATTATAAAAATTATTTGGAAGTCTGTAATAGTTATCCATATAGTGGACCTGTTCGTTCTCCATGCCATATCTGTAAAGTGGGTACTCAGGATTCGCCACACCTCCTGGATTCGAGTCATATTGCATTACTGGGTGTACCTACGAGAGACTACACAAACCATCAATCTTTTTATTCATCATCTCTAGCTGGTTAGATAACCTAGTGAACACGTCGAGGTTGAAGGCACTGGCTGCTTTAGTAGGAATTGTCCTCATGACTTGCCACTGATAATTATTCAGTGCCATATTCTCTATAGACTAAAATTATCTTCCAAAAGAAAAATAGAGGAAAAATTAGCAAAGTAAAAAAAAATAATAATAAAAATAAATTGCAGAAAAAAAAGGGCTAAAGTAATAAAAATAGAGCTTTCTTAATATTTTAGTTCCCCGGCAACGGCACCAAAAACTTGATCGTAACTGTCGAGTCTTAAAATTTATAAATGAGAATGATCAAACCTGGAACTAACTCTGACAACGACTTTAAGGCAAGTGCACCTATCGAACAGTAGTATAGTTAGGCAAGACCGGAATGTCAAACCCAAAGGAACTAAAAGTACTAATAATAACTTTCTATTTATTATCTAGCCTAAAATAAGTGAAGTTTGTTGTTTAATTCTAATTTTACTAAGCTAAAGACGCAAAGACAAAAAGAATGAATTGGGAAAATACTGTTGGAAAAACTCAATTGATTAAGAAGATACCCTTAGGAAGAATCCACCTAGACTTCACTTGTTATCTAACACTGAACCAGACAATGTATTCACTTGCCTTGATCCTTAAGATTCCCTAATTTATATTAAACCCTCTCTCGAGGCAAATAACGTCTAACCCTAGGTTGATTAATTGAAATATCTTTCTAATTAAAACCCCCTAGAATCGCATTAACTAGATCTATGGACTCCCATATTAGGTTTCACCCTAATCTGACAAAATCTCGTCACCCTATCTCTAGGCGTGCAATCAACTCCGCTTAATTATGCTAGATCTACTCTTAAGTAGGGGCTCCTCCACCTAAGCACATCATACTTGAATCAATATCCCGAAAATATCAACACAAGAATTAAGCACACAAAATTAAGAAAAAATCAAGTATTTATCATATAGTTCAGAAAACAATAACAAGATCCGTCTTAGGTTTCATCCCCTTCAGGTATTTGAAGGGTTTAGTTCATAACTATAAAAGAAAACATCTCATAAGAAAAGATGAAACAAAACATAAGAAATCCCTAAAACCCCCTGACGGAATTGAAGGAGAGATCCGCCGTCTTGAGTAGAATTCTGGCTTCTTAAGATGGATCAACTGGCTATCCTCGAGTGATTCCCACAAATCTGACATTTTCGGCTCGGCTCTTTGGCCTAGCTAACCGCCCTTTTCGGCTTCTGCCGAACTCCCTTTCAAGTTGCCTCCTAAGGTGTTTATATAGGCTTTGAGATGCCTTACTTGGCCTCTAAGTATCCTAATCCGAATAGGATTCCTATTTGGGTGTTTGAATAGGCTTTGGAATGTGTTTCTTTGCCTCCAAATATCCAAATTCGAGTGAAACTCCTTTTGGCCGCGGCAGGGACACGCCCATGGCACATGCCCGTGTAAGTCGTGGCCAGGCCCTGTTCCGACTTGTTAAATGGGGCACGACCGTGTGGATTTGGGCCAGGCCGTGTCAATTTTGTGATATGGCTCATTTACTTCGTTTTGGGCCCGTTTTCTATTCTTTTCATCATTGGGTGCTCTCCTGGGTATAAAACATGAAAACAAAGGATTAAGAGCACCAAATTACATACATCAAGGCTTAACTCATCCGAAAGCATACTAAATGTGGGCTTAAAATATGTTACTTTAACGGTTTATCACTAGCCTTATCCCTTTTAGGTGGGCTTATGTTATAATTTCAGTAAACTCATATTAGAATGAGCCTGCTGGTTCGAGTAGTAAGGTGTTAGCTTGCCTTAAGGTATTGTGTCTGAATCCTTATGTGAGCGTAGATGATAATTTTTGCATCGGCTATTGATAGAGGTTCGGTGGTAGTGAAATTCTGAGTTAGTTGGGTTGTTAGTGGAGTAGTGGGAAAGTTAAGATTGTGATAAATTTTGATTTAATATTAATATTTTTTATTTTTTTCCTTTTATTTTTCCAAAAAATCCTCCCCTTTCTGACATTCTGGTTTTTCTTCTCTATCAAAATTTTCTTTTTCTTGTCCTCTTGGTCTCTGTCATATTTTTCCTCTCAAATCGTGGTGCTTTTGATTTCGAATCTCTTCTTGCAGCTAGGTAAGTAGTGGTAGTGAGTTTTGCACAAGTTGGGGGTATCTTTTTTAAGTTGTTCTAAATTGATTCTGTCTTTTTCGTTAATGTTGTTATCGGGTTGTTGGCAACGAATCGTAAAGAACGAAACCTTTCTCCTACGGAAGCGTAGCTGAGATCTTTCAGGAAGTTGGGTAAGTGATGAACACTTGAATTTCACTGTAGTCAATTTCTTTGTTTCGGTTTAATTAAGGAGTTAAGACTAATTTTGGGTGTTTATTAACGAATTTTAGGTTCTGGTCATCTCGGGGTTGCGTTTACATCAGATTCGAATCAAGTGTGTAATGAAAACACAAGAAAATGAGGTTCAACGAAAGCCAAAAAAGTGGCCTGTCGACGCCATACGAGCTAGGCTGGTTTGGGCGTGTGGGCCCAAAATTATAAAATTTTCCCTAGGGTTGCATATTTCGATTGACTGTGGGCCTTCCATAGGGTTGGTAAGGGCAAAACAAACCCTAATGCATGAGATTTGTTATTCTGTTAGACTAATCTGAGTTTAGGAAAACTGATATGTATGTCTGATTGTGTTGTATAAGTACGTATGATATCTGTATACGAGCATGCGGGTCATGTTAAGTCTATCATGTAATACCCCCTTACCCGTATTCGACGCCGGAATAGGGTACGACGCATTATCAGAACACATACATTTGTAAACGTATTAAACCGAGTCATAAAATTTCATCCAAATTAACACTTTTCAATTTTCATCACAAAGTCCCTAATATGGACCTACGAGGCCCAAAACATACTTTGGAAGCGGTCCGGGACTAAACCGAGAACTTTGAAAAACATTGAAAAATTTTGTGAAAAATAAGGGCACACGCCCGTGTCCAAAGTCGTGTCCTTCTCACAACCATTCACATGTCACACTTTTCTTATTTAATCATCATACACTCATTCACCCAAATCATGCATCTCATAAAATGCATCTTCACAAACATATAACTTGAATAACACTAGCCAACATCAATGGCCTTATACAAAATGAACTACTAAATATTAAAGGCCAACATTTTAGGCCAAACCAATTATGACATATACAAATGACTAAGTCCCCTATACATGCCATAAACTTAAGAGGTTTGTATTCACTTTTACCCCACGATGATAGCTTGATAGTGTGATTACATCTCCGGCGATCTCCAACTCGAGCTAGCATACAACCCTATAAGATATGGGAAAGGATGGGAAGTAAGCTACAAATCTTAGTAAGTAAGTATGTAAATAATAAGTGATTTATTAATAGGCTTTTATAAATCTTCACAATATGTTCTCAAGATAATACATTCATAATGGCATATAGTTCCACTTTTTATTCATGTTCATCTCAAGCTGTTTACTCGAGTCACAGTCACTAAATTATTTATATCTTGAGCTACGAAACTCCGAATTAAGATCTGCTAATTTTCCCTAAAACTAGACTCACATATATTTTTACCATAAATTTTCAGAATTTTTGGTTCAGCCAATAAGTACAGTTTACTCATTAAATTCTCCCCTATTCTGTTGTTTGACAGTTTCGACCTTTCTTCACTAAAAATTAATTATCTCATTGTACTGAACTCGAATGATGTTATCGTTTGTTTCTCTTAAAAATATACTCATTAAAAAATTCAATGATAGAAATTTTATCCCATGATTATTTTTTTAAAATTTTTAATGAATTTCCAAAGTCAGAACAGGGGATTCCGACATCATTCTGACCCTGTCTCACAAAAATTCAAATATCACAGAGTATGAAATTCTATTGTTTACATGTTTCTTTTATGTGAAAATAGACTCATCCAGATTTAATTTCATATCTTATTCAACATCTAATTCAATTTCCAACATTTTTTGTGATTTTTCAAAGTCACACAACTGCTGCTGTCCAAAACTGTTTTGTTACTAAATTTACTCTTGCATAATTTCACTTACTCCATTTCATCTTACCGAAGGTTCGATCAAATATCGAGTACATTGTTCATATATTTTCACACTTATACCTACACTTATTCATCACATAAGCATATTCAATTACACTTAGTCGTTACACGATCACATGTACTTTCACTTAGTCAATTTCCCGTTGAACTCTACGGAATAATAACAGAGACACGGTGGCCTGCACATGGTACCACCCTTGTAGCCGAAGCTATCTGGTGCACATAGTAGCCTGCACTTAGTACTACACATGTGACCAAAACCATCACTTACACATAGTGGCCTGCACTTAGTACCACACATGTGATCGAAGCTATCGGGTACGCATAGTAGCCTGCACTTAGTACTACACATGCGACCTATCCGTCTGGTACACGTAGTAGCCTGCACTTAGTACTACACACGTGACCTAAAACCATCTCGTAGTTCTCTTATACACATAGTGGCCTGCACTTAGTACCACACATGTGACCTAGCTACCTCATTCGTATCTTTTCTATTCCGAAGGTTCAACCGGGAATTCTCACTTTTCATCATTTTACTAATTCATCCATCATCAATCACAATTCATAATTTACATCAAATAATTACTCCATATTCAACCATATTTCATATAATATAATAGAATAATAAAACATAAATAAAAACGATGTATTATTTACATACAAGCTTACCTCGAAAGCAAAATTGGTGAAAAGGACTTATTCGTCAATTACTTGTTTTTCCCTCGTTCTAGTTTCAAACCTCATTTTCCTTGATCTATAACAACATATTTCACTTATTTAATTAATTTACTATTCAAAACAGTCCTTAACTCAACTTTTGAAAAATTACAATTTTGCCCCTAAAATTTTACATATTTACACTTTTGCCCTAATACTCGAAAATTAAACTTCAGCCCTTATTCTTATGTTTTATAACATGCTGATCATTTTTCTCTTCTATGGCAACATCAAATTCTTACTCTAACATACACTTATGAACATTAGGTATTTTTACCGATTATGTTGTTTTACTCGTTTTCACATAAAATCGCTTAGCAAAATTTCTATAACATAATTTCAAGCTTAATATTCTACAATAAAACATCAAAATACACACTTTTCACCTATGGGTAATTTTCCAAATATGAACCCTAGCATGAATTATTGGTAGCATAAGCTAAATCGAGCTACCGGGACTCCAAAACCTTAAATAACTTGAAAAACGGGGCTAGAACGAACTTACCATGAGCTTGGAAAGTTGAGAAAACCCTAGCCATGTCTTCTCCTGGTAAATTTCGTCCATATAAAGAAGATGGACAAATTTAACATTTTAATTTTGTTTTTAATTCATTTAATTTACAAAAGGACCAAAATGCCCTTACAAAAAAATATATCTTATCTAACATATACCATATCCATTTTTCTCCAACAATTTAATCAATGGGCTAATTACCATTTAAGAACCTCTACTTTAAAATTTCATAGCAATTTGACACCTCTAACTTCTAGAACTCAAGTTTTGCACTTTTTACAATTTAGTCCTTTTGACTAAATTGAGTGCCCAAACGTCAAAAGTTTCGAATGAAATTTTCATGAATTCATTCTATGAAATTGTAGACCATAAAAATATAATAAAAATAAAATTTCTTATGCCGGATTTGTGGTCTCGAAACCACTGTTCCGACTAGGCCCAAAATTGGGCTGTTAGATATTAATTCTATATGTTTGTATTATGTATCTTTATATAGGGTGGGATCTTTTTATTGGAGGAAGTATTTTGTAAAGCGATATTTTGTCGTTATTCTGACAATACGGCTGCAAATTATTCTGTTAAGTGTCGTACAGTCATTATGTGGTGTGTAGGGCTGGGTGGGTGTTTTATACCCCATGTGGTGTGTTGGGATGGTCAAAGATGGTGTGTAGAGGATGGGGGTAGGACTTTGCATCTTTGTATGTATATGATAATCTGATTCTGATAAGGACTTATCTCTGCTTCTATTCTGATATAATGAAATTTTGAATTTGATACATGTATGTTTTCGTTGAGTTACACACTAAGTTTATGAAAACTCACATCTGTTGTATGTTCTGTTCAGGTAATCCTCGAACATAGGTGGGTCAGTGCGACGGAGTCTCAGCGGTAACCACTAGTTCGTGAATTGTTTTGATTAACGATTTTGATTTATAATCTAGATTATTTTTTAGAGTTTTGTAATTTTGGGACTCTCCGGACTGTTTGTTTTAATTTTGGTTTTGAATGTGTTTTTTAATTTTATACTACGAGGTTTGACAAAACCACGGTTTTACGCAAGCAAATGTTTTTCTGAAAACACAAACTCAGTTTTCAACTTTAACAATATCAAATTTCCACTACAACATAAGTTTTCTGAAAGAGAAAATTAACAATATTTTCCTTAACGAAAATAATAATGAGATTGATTTTAAAACCCTTCTTCGTAAAACTCTCAGATTCGGCCAAAACGTCTAAGTTGGGTTTGGGATGTTACACAAATAGTAACCAAGTCATTCATTACAAAGACGAATTACTCGTGGCCACGTTTACTTTTCATCAACCATGTAATGCCAATGAGAGGATATCATTTACCCATGTCTCGGGCTATGAATTCCACTGTTGTGAATGATGCTACATAGTGCAGAAATTGTGCACCCAACACACCAGCTTTCGATTCATTATCTATTCGAACTTAGGTTTTTACTTACATCAAAATGTACAAGTCATACATACATAGTCTGCCATCTACTCAAGATTTCTGTCACACCATAAACGTCACAAGTGAATAAATCTATAAACGGATTCTGAATATATTTTTCTTGGGTCATGTCCGATGTATTGTCAATATAGTCAATCATATCTATGTCTCTATCTTCTGGATGTCATCCGCTCCGATTCCTAAGACAAAGCATCTCCATAATTGGACTTTATAGACTACATACTAGCCTTTCAATTGGTCTGCTCATTTTTTATTAGACTAAGGACATGTTTAGGTTCGTCTATTAATACAAGCTTCCTTTCTGTATTACGATCCGAACACGTAATACCGCTTAGTATTAGCTTAAACGTTAGACAACCAATTAGTTTCTGTTTACATGCGTGTTGACTTTTATTATTGATTTCTGTTTCAAATTCTTATATTATAATATACTATTTTCAGCTAAAAGTGGTGGGACACGCAAAACTCGAGGACGTACGCTACTAAAGGATTTATACGAATTAAATTCTATCGAGCGTGTCAAAGTAGCTAGAAAAAGTCTTGGTCAGCCTGTTGGATCAGAAGCTCGACTTTTAGCAGGATACTTGGGCATTATAGCATGAAATGTCAATCTGGTGCTTATCAACTACGAGTCATGGCATCATATGCCTGATAGTAACAAAAATCAAGCTCTCGATAATATTAAGGTAATAACGTGAATGTATTTTATAACACTTTGGTTTAAGTTTCATTTATATTTTCTTTCTAAACTTGTGTTTTTTGCAGGAGAGATTTGCTTTAGAGGTCTCGGATAATTATGTCAAGAAGGCATTAGGAAAAAATATGGAGAGACTATAAAAGTGCTTTAAAGAAGGAATATTTTAAGAAAAATATAAGCCTCAAAGAAAAATTGCCAAATGTTCCGCCGGGAATGCTGAGGTACCAATGGGAAGATGTAGTTAGATTTTGGAGTTCAAAGAAAGGAGAGGTATTACATACTTCCAAACTCTTAAGGAATAATTCGGTTTATAGTATTTACAATATACGTAATAATAATTTCATAATGTAGGATCGTGAGCAAGTTGGAACGACAAGTAGGCAAAAACAAAAATTCACGCACACAACTGGGTCGAAAAGTTTTGCTTGTGTAGCTGAGGCCGAGGTATTTTGAATTTATTAATTGTGTCAAATATTAATTACTTTTTATTAAATAATATTTTTACTACTATATTGTAGGAACTGTCATCTGGTCAAAAAGTTGGACGCCTTCAGCTTTTTGACATTACACGTAAAAAAAGAGATGGATCTCCTATGACTACTGAAGCTGCAAAAATTATGGTATATTACTTAATAAAATTTGAATTATTTTAAATATTTATAATGTTTAATTATAATGGTTTAATTCGTCGTTTGTAATGCAAATAATGTTACGTTGCATTTGTTTTTTTATATATTTCATTTCTAACTCTTTGATTGATTTATTAGGAGAAGCTAAAGGATAAAAAGGTGGAGTATGAAGCGATTGCTTCGAGTGATAGTTCTGTTAATCTTGACAACATTGATAACTGAATAATTACTGAAGTTTTGGGTCTTGAAAGTTATGGTCGGGTTCGATTTCAAGGATCTTTTGTTAACCCAACCCAATATTTTGGATTCAGCTTGCAGCAATACATGCCTTCGGGGAGTCAGGCTCAAGTTGAAGTTCAGAGGTTAAGAGACCAGGTGGCTCAGATACAAGTGAGCGCAGTTGAGCAAATTGCTCAACTTAAAGCAGAGGCAGCATTGAGAGAAGCAGAGGTTCAAAGAAAATATAAAGAACTCCAACTACAACTTAAAGCGGAGGCAGCAGCGAGGGAAGCAAAAGCAGCAGTGAGGGAAGCAGAGCAAAGCAGAAAATATGACACACTCCAGCTACAGCTTCAGAATATGATGAAGATGTTTTAGCAGTTGCAGAATCCGCCATCTTAGACGTTTGTTTTCTTATTGTAAGAATATTTTAACATTATATCTTTTAACATTATTGTAAGAATATTTTGTTACTTCATTAATTAATTTTGATCATATATCTTTCGTTGGATTTGAAGTATCATTTAGATTTGTTGTTTTTGGTTTAATTTGTATTTGCTGTTTTTTGTTGGATTTGTATTTGCTGTTATTGGTTGTTATAGGAAGGGTTGTATATGAATGAAAATGGGATGTTGGGAATCTGTTAAAGTTAGTGTCATTTTTTTCACAAACGCCGCTAAAGAAAAAAGACTTTTAGTGGCACGTTCTATAGTGGCGCTTGTGGGGAAAGTGCCACTAAAGGTCACGTTCTATAGCGGCGTTTGTGGGAAAGCACCGCTAAAGGTCACGTTCTATAATGGCGTTTGTGGAAAAGGCGTCACTAAAGGTCATGTTCTATAGCTAGCAAAATTTAGCGGTTTTGTCTATAGTGGCATTTTTTTGCAGCGCTAATAAAAATGCCGCAAATAGTTTTTATTATTCAATGAAAACAACGCTAATAAAAACGGCGCTATAGGCCCAAAAAAGCGCCTTTAAAAACCTATTTTGCTGTAGTGCAATGAGCAACATTTTCTTCCATTTTGCTTTGCGTGCAAACACCATACGAGGACAATCATACAAAGTATATTAATTTAATCCATGAATTTATTTTATTATTCAATTTGTTTGAAAAAAATTACAAGTTTTACAAACGAATATATTACACTCGTGGAACCAAATCCAACATGATTGTATGGTGTATATTTGTTTGAAGTTGTTTCGATAATGAATGTAGCATCTTATAACTTAGACCTAGTGATCGGATCAGGCGAGGAGTGTTATAAGATCTATTTGGTCATTTTTATTAGTTCAGGGTCAATTGAGTGCAAAAAGTTTGCCCAATCTCAATTGGTTATTTTTAAATAGTTCAAAGGTTTGTGATGTCATTAAGTATATAATTTATAGTCAATTTTTCATAAATATGTCTTCCATAAAAATGGAGATAATAAACATGATTATTTTTAGGGTTTCAAGCTATCATTGATTGAGGATTCATGGACCCCGTCAATAGATTGAGTATTGAACCCAAGATGTCTATGTTCAATTTTATCTTCAAGTTTTGTCTCGAATTCTACCGAGAGCTGTGAGAGTTCTCAGAAGGGGAGTGCTTCACTCACCAAGGAAAGCTTAACATTTTCTCTTAGTGGGATTTGAACCATACATGGCTTTTTTGGGTAAATTGGGTGCCACTTGGTCTTAGGATAAAATCAAATATAGATACCCTGAGTCCAACACTAGATCTATTTTTGAGGGGATTCGTCAACCTTCAATGAAACTTCTCCCCGAACAATCAAAATCCTTCAACAAATATGTTTGATATATATAATCATATAGTATGTAATAACACAAATGTAAGGATATTTCTATCTCGAATCAAATGTTTGGTTTCTCCATTATGATACAATGATACATAATAATGGATAAAAACACCAGAACTCCCATTTAAAAGGATTCATGTCTTGGATTTTTAATGTTTTAGGGTCTTTGATGTGTCTCTAACTAACTATGATCACAATAAAGGCAAGCCCACCTATCGTTTAATAGTATAGCTATGGTAAGACCAGAAATATCGTATCCACAAGGACCAAGAGTACTAGTAATTACTATCTTCTTATTATTTAGCCTAAGAATTGGAGTGATTTCTTTTAAACTAAAACTAACTAAAATCGCGACAGATAATGAATTGGGAAAATACTTTTTACACAACTTTATGAGAGTGGCAATACCCAAGAAAGAATCCCCCTTGACTTCACTTATTACTTCTGATTCATACGATTTATTCACTTGACTTAATCCGTAAAAATCCCTGATTTATGTTAATATCTCTTTCAAGACTAAAAACAACTGACTCTAGGTTGATTAATTGAAATCTCTTTCTAATTAAAACCCCTATTGTCGCATTAACTCGATCTATGGATTCCTTTATTAGATTTCACTCTAATCCGGCAGATTTAGGTCGTCCTATATCTAGGATTGCATTCAACTCTGCTTAATTGTGTTGATCTACTCTTAAACAAGGACTTTTGCTGCTCTGAATAAGCACATTCAACTTGAATCAATAACCTGAATTATCAAAACAAGAATAAGAACTCACAATTAAGAATAAGAACAAGTATTTATCTTATAAATCAAATAGTAATAAGATCCGTCTTAGGTTTCATCCCTTTAGATATTTAAGGGACTTAGTTCATAATGATAGAGGAAAACATCTTAAAATAAGGAAAACTATAAAACAAAAGAAAACCCAAAAACTTCAAGAGAAATTGATAGGAGATCTTCAGTCTTGATGGAGATCCTTCTTCCAAGCCGCTCCCGATGGCTGTCTTTGAGTCTTTTCTGCCTTCTACTCTATGTGTCTCCTTAGGTCCTCCCCTATGGTATTTATAAAGGCTTTGGGACGCCTTTCTTGGCCCACAAGTAGCCTTGTTCGAATAGAATTAAACTTGGATTCGGCAGAGACACGCTCGTGTGACACGCCCATGTTTGATAGCCGTAGGCCGTGCTTAATTCTATTCGTCACACACGGTCGTGCTCGACTCTGCTCATAATACATGGCCGTATGGTCTGCCCATGTGCAACAATCCAAGTCGTGTTTGATTCTGCTCGTAACACACGGTCGTGTTCGATAGTCTAGGTCGTGTTGATCTCTGAGGTAGGCCCATTTTGCCCCATTTTGGCCCGTTTCTCGTTCTTTTCGACTCCCTAGACTCTCCTGAGTGTAAAACATGAAATTAAATGATTAGGAGCATCGAATTCATCAAATCTAATGGAAATTCATCCAAAAATAAGCCAAGCACGCGGTCAAAATATGTATAAATTATGATTTATCAAATATCCCCACACTTAAGCATTTGCTTGTCCGCAAGCAAAATCCTCAACTCATAATTAAAATTAACTTCTTCTATTCATAATTCTAATCAATAATGTGTCATCATAATTCACAGATAATTTATACATTGATAATTTAGCTAAAAGAGTCCTTAAAGATTCAATCAATCGAAGTCACGAATTTTTGTAGCATGAAAATATAGGTGTTTCCCCTGATTTAAATGATTACTTTTAATTCAAAACCTGTCAAGAATTAACATCCTCACTAAAGATTCACTCAAATCACTCAAAATGTTTAAGGTTCAAATTAAGCACTCAAAAGTCAAACATGAAAATTTATTACCATAAGCTTGCATGAAAATCAAATCTCCACCACTATAAAATGAGATGATACACAAATCAAAAGGTCTTTAAAAAGGGTTGTAATGAGGCTTGGTTTAGAGGTGTGGATAAGGGCTGAATTAGAGGGTTAAAATTGAGATTGAATTGACAATTTACCTAACTAGAAACAATAAACTACTAATGAATAATTATAATAATAACACGAGTTTCTTCTCAAAATGTGAAATTAATCACTTAAGCTCAACTAACTTAGAACTAATAATGCATAATTTAACAACTTTTTTTTATAAGTACAATAATAAGAAAATTTTAATGTTGGAATAGAGAACATAGTTAGGCAACTAATCAAATCAAATCCCGACGAAAAGGGTTTAATACAAAATTCTCATAATGGGTTTAGGGTTAATATTAAGGGTGAGTCAAGAACTTTTTATTAGGCTCAAAGGGGTTCACTAGGGGTTAATTATGAAGGTAGGTTTTTAATGGAATAAGTAGGTTAAAACCTAGGTGCCTTTATCAAATCAAGGGTGTGGTCTCGACATGCATAATTGAAGCAAGTTCTAGAATAACAAATCAATATTGACACACTCATAGCCAATAATAAAGTGAGCAAGAAAAGTATATGCTCTAAAAGGCTCAAAGTCTTACAAAATTTATGGTTTTTGATGTCAACCTTGGAAATTTCAAACTTCAAAGTAATATTTAAATTTAGGGAAATAACCTAATAAATTTTTAATTCGGAAAGTAGACTTATCATGCTTGATTCTCTAATGTCTTAAAGTTTAAACCATCAATGCACAATTACCTATGACTTAATTCAAAACATCTCGATAAAAATCATAAATCAATAGAAGTTTTATTCTAATAGTAATATGAGAAAATTACTTAAGAATAAGATATAATTCAGGGATTTTCTAATAATACTATAATTAATCTCCCCACACTTAAGATGTACATTGTCCTCAATGTACAATGACAATATAGTAAGAAAATCATAAGATAGGGCGAGAAGTGAAACTTCCTGAATTTTGGATGGAATCCATGAAAAGAAACCTGATAAATTTGGGCAGAGGTGAACATGGGGGAGGATACTCCGGTAGCACCTCGAACCTTTTGAAATCGAATCAATGAAGCAGCCAACATGAACTGGTCTATGAGGAAATGGTGGTATATTTGCTGTAAAGTGGTCGCGCACGGGGAGACTGCGCGGGAATCCTTCCACTTTGTTCGAAGCGAGGATGGCGGCCTTAGTCTTGCCTCAAGTAATAGTCATTGTGTGTCTAAAAAAGATTTGCAATAATTCAAGCATCACTACAGGTAATATCTAAATAGTCCTAACAAAAGTAGTATTTAAATTAACAATATTAACTTATAGTACCCTAAGTTAAATCTAAATGGCATGAAGAATAAGAACAAAATAATAAAAAAAATAAAAATAAAAATAAATAATGGAAAATAGATATGAATTCAAAAATAAAAGGGAAAAAGAGTGACCAACGATGGCAAGGATGGTGGCTGGTGTGGTGGCGGTGTAAAGAAAGAATAAGAGAAAGGGGAAAGGAAAAAAGAAGGAAGAAAAACAACGGGAAAAAAAAAGGGAAATGGGGGTTTCGGGCTGGAAAGAAGGGAGGAGGAGGGCGGTGGTCGAAAATGGGTGCGATGGCTAGGGTTTGGTGAAAGAAGATTTGGGGAAGAAAGTGAACAGAATAAGGGGGTTTAAATAGAGATTGGGACACATGGTCGCGGCGCACGCTCGTGTGCCCTGGGCGTGTTAGGTCACACGGCTGAATCGGACGGTCGTGTGATGCTTCTTTAGTTTCTCCCACGCATGTGTAGAGGTTTCCACGCCCATGTTGATTGATCAGTATTGACCATGGCTTATAGGCACGGACATGTCGCACGCCCGTGTCATTTACTCAATATTTCCCACGATTTTAAGGCACGCCCGTATGGGTTTATCAACATCCCGTGTTCTTTAGTCAGTGTCGACCACGGCCAAATCGCACGGCCGTGGCATTTTATCGCAGCCCATATTTTGCGGAAAATTTTCGTCATGTTCTCGCACGATCACTACCACGCCGGTGTACCTATTCGTGGTGTCTACACGGCCACGACCACGCCCATGTGCAAGACCGTGTGGGTGGGGAAACCTACACCTATTAATTTGGTTAGTTTTTAGTTCGGTGCTAAAAATTAAAAATATGGACATTAATGGGGTTAGTGCTAGGGTTGCCTCCCGAGAAGCGCTTGTTTAGAGTCTAAGCTCGACTCGCCTTTCATTCGCATAATCATGGTGGTTCAAGGAGTTGAAACTCCTCATTCCTGCTATCAATTTTGTTAAAATAAGGTTTTAGACGAGTATTATTTACCTTGAAGGTGCCAAATTTTGAATGAGTTACCTCGACTGTACCGTATAGAAAAATATTAAGTACCGTAAAAGGGGTTGTTCTATTAGGTTCAGAAATAGCAATACAAGGATCTGTATTATCCATTAGAATTTGGTCTCCAACCTTAATTTGGCTCGGTTTATTTTTAGGCTCGTCATGGGGTCGCTTTGGTTCATCGTGTTTTTTCAGTTTCTCCTTGACGAGTGTCCGCCATTCAGCTAGTTCATCAATTTGTAGTCTTCTTTTCTCATGAATAGTTCTGTTCCCAATATGAGAGCTAGACCATGGCTCTGTCATTTTTTTCTGAGAAATTTCCTGCAAAGGAGATTGAACATTAAGTTCACTTACATTAACAGGACTTTTATTATCTTGATCACTAGATAGTCTGACAGAATCACGTGCTTTGAGTCTAATCATGTCATTACCTACACGAAATATTAACTCCACTGTACCAACATCAATAATGGCCCTAGTAGTTTCTAAAAAGGGTCGCTCAAAAATTAAAGGAACATCACTATCCTCATTCATGTCTAAAACAACAAAGTCTACTGGGAATATGAATTTATCAATTTTTACTAGCACATTTTCAATTATACCCCGAAGAACTCTAATGGTTTTGTCAGCCAATTGAATGCTGATCCTAGTTTGTTTGGGTTTACCAAGACCTAGTTGTTTAAACATTTTATAAGGCATAACATTGATACTTGCCCCTAAATTAGCTAAAGCATTATTAATAGGTAAACCATCAATTAAGTAAGGAATCGTAAAACTCCCTGGATCTTTTAATTTTTGAGGTAGTTTATTCTGTAAAATCACTGAGTAAACTGCATTTAGCTCCACGTGTGATGCATCGTCTAACTTCCGTTTGTTTTTCAAAAGCTCTTTTAAACATTTTATTAAATTGGGCATCTGCGAAATAGCTTAAATAAACGGTAAGTTAATATGTAATTTCTTTAAAAGTTTAAGAAATTTACCGAATTGTTCATCTGTGCAGTCTTTCTTCGTCGCGTTGGGGTATGGCACACGAGGTTTGTACTCTGTACTTACCAATTTTGGTTTATTATGGCTTATCTCAGCCTTACCTTTATCTACCACATTTTCTTGACTCGGGTTTGGTTCGTCTAACCCTTCACTATCCTGAGTAGTAATGGCATGAAGTTGCTCCTTTGGGTTAGTTTCAGTGTTGCTTGGCAAGCTACCTTGTGGTCGTTCTGAGATCAACTTGGCAAGCTGTCCTATTTGGTTCTCGAGCCCTTGAATCGACGCTTGCTAATTTTTGAGTGCTGTTTTGGTGTTTTGAAAACAGGTTTCTGACACCGAAATGAATTTTGTTAGCATCTACTCAAGGTTCGGCTTCTTCTCCTGTGGGTAGGGTTGTTGTTGAAAGCCTGAAGGGGGTTGTTGTCTCTGATTTCTTTGACCACCCCATGAGAAGTTTGGGTGGTCCCTTCAACCTAGATTGTAGGTGTTACTATAGAGATTATTCTGAGGTCTAGAATTATTACCCATATAGTTCATCTGTTCATTTTCTATGCCAGGGTTGTTGGATGGATACTTTGTATTACCAATTTCTCCTCCATTCGTATCGTACTGTATCACTGGATATACTTGCGAAGAACCACACAAACCATCAATCTTTTTACTTAAAAGCTCTACCTGATTTTATAGCATGGTGACTGCATCGAGGTTAAAAACACTGGTAGTTTTTGTTGGCTTTGTTCTCATGACTTGCCACTGATAGTTATTCAGTGACATCTCCTCTATAAACTCATAAGCTGCTTCAGGGGTTTTGTTATTTAGGGTTCCACCGGCAGCTGCATCAATCAATTGCCTAGTTGAGGGAGGGGCATGTTCTCAGTAGATCCTTGTATCTCTTCCATGCACCGTAAAGTGTTTCTAAATCCATCTGCCCAAAGGAAGAGATATCATTCCTCAACTTAGCCATTTTAGCCGACGGAAAATATTTAAGTAAAAATTTTTCAGTCATTTATTCCCATGTAGTGATTGATCCTTGTGGTAACGAGTTCAACCATTGTTTAGCTTTGTTCCTCAACGAGAAGGGAAACAACCGAAGGCGAATGGCATCATCAAAAATGCCATTAATCTTGAAAGTGTCGCACAATTCTAAAAAGTTGGCTAAATGAGTATTTAGGTCCTTATCTTGCAAACCATCAAACTGAACAAACTGTTGAATCATTTGAATAGTGTTAGGTTTTAATTCAAAATTATTTGCAGCAATAGCAGGTCTAACAATACTCGATTCAGCCCTAGTTAAATTAGGCTTAGCATAATCATACATAGTACGAGGAGTAGGATTTTCGCAACCACCGGAGGTAGCGGATTATTATCAGCCATCTCCTCGGTAATATTGGTTTCGTTCTTTTGCTCTTCTTCTATGTATTGTAGACTTCGCCTTATCTCCCTACAATTTCTGCGAGCGGTATGTTTTATCTCACTGTCAAAAATCAAGGGTCCTGATGGGTTTCTTCTAGTCATAAACTAAAATTACCTGCCAGAAGCAAATGAAAGAAAAAATTAGCAAGTCAAAATAAAATAATAAATTGCAAATAATAATAATAATAATAATGGCTAAAGTAATAAAAATTTAGTGTTCCTAATGTCTTAGTCCCCGACAACGACGCCAAATACTTGATGTGTCTCTAACTAACTACGATCACAATAAAAGCAAGCGCACCTATCGTTTAATAGTATAGCTATGTTAAGACCGAAAATATCATATCCACAAGGGCCAAGAGTACTAGTAATTACTATCTTCTTATTATCTAGCCTAAAAATTGGAGTGATTTCTTTTAAACTAAAATTAATTAAAAGCGCGACAGAGAATGAATTGGGAAAATGCTTTTTACACAACTTTATGAGAGTGGCAATACCCAAGGAAGAATCCCCCTAGACTTCACTTATTACTTTTGATTCATACAATTTATTCACTTGACTTAATCGTAGAAATCCCTAATTTATGTTAATATCTCTTTCAAGACTAAAAACAACTGACTCTAGGTTGATTAATTGAAATCTCTTTCTAATTAAAACCTCTATTGTCGTATTAACTCGATCTATGGATTCCCTTATTAGATTTGACTCTAATCCGGCAGATTTACGTCGTCCTATATCTAGGATTGCATTCAACTCCGCTTAATTGTGTTGATCTACTCTTAAACATGGACTTTTGCTCCTCTAAATAAGCACATTCGACTTGAATCAATAACTTGAATTATCAAAACAAGAATACGAACTCACAATTAATAATAAGAACAAGTATTTATCTTATAAATCAAATAGTAATAAGATCCGTCTTAGGTTTCATCCTCTTAGATATTTAAGGGACTTAGTTCATACTGATAGAGGAAAACATCTTAAAATAAGGAAAACTACAAAACATAAGAAAACCCAAAAACTTCAAGAGAAATTGATAGGAGATCTTCAGTCTTGATGGAGATCCTTCTTCCAAGCTGCTCCCGATGGCTGTCTTCGAGTCTTTTCTGCCTTCTACTCTGTGTGTCTCCTTAGGTCCTCCCCTAGGGTGTTTATATAGAGTTTGGGACCTTTCTTGGCCCACTAGTAGCCTTTTCCGAATAGAATTAAACTTGGATTCGGCAGGGGCACGCCCGTGTGACACGCCCGTGTTCGATAGCCTTAGGCCGTGCTTGATTCTGTTCGTCACACGCGGCCGTGTTCGATAGCTTAGGTCGTGCTCGGCTTTGCTCATAATACATGGTCGTGTGGTCTGCCCGTGTGCGACAGTCCAGGCCATGTTCGATTCTGCTCGTAACACACGTCCATGTTGATTTCTGAGGTAGGCTCATTTTGCTCCTTTTTGGCCCGTTTCTCGTTCTTTTCGACTCCTTAGGCTCTCCTAAGTGTAAAACATGATATTAAAGGATTAGGAGCATTGAATTCATCAAATCTAATGAAAATTCATCCAAAAATAAGCCAAACATGGGGTCAAAATATGTATAAATTATGGTTTATCAGTCTTTATTTTAGTCATGCCAAATTTGGGGGTTGTTTATTTTGGATTTATGCTTTAAAGCAATGTTTGAAAAGATGTTTGATAATTTATTTCTACAACAATATATGGTTGGCTTTTAGTAATCAGCTAAAAGAAGAAAGAAAAACACCTTTAAAAGGATTTACAGTTTTAAAATTTTACTTGTATGCTATTGCTTCAAAGCAACTACAATTGACCAACCTGATATGCATATGACATTGAGAAGGTTACAGACAAGTAGAGTTCAAAGAGGATTTTGACGCGTATGCGATGGTGTTAAACTGCATACAAGAGATGGTTAATAAAGGAGCGTGAATTTATTGCAGAAATAAAGATGCCAAGCCGATGGCACCACCGCAATCTTGGGAAACTTGTTGGTATATATATTGAAGGGCACATACGTTGTTTGGTGTATGAACCTGAATCGAGTGGAATCATACTTGCATGGTATAGTTTTCCTTATCAACTTTTTCTTTTTATGTCTATGGCGTCTATCTTGCTAGGTCCATCCGGATATAAGTATTGTGAAAATTGGCTAGAAAATGGTGATGGTGATAAGCATTTAGAGGAAGAGGATTGTGGCCTGTTAACAAGTCTGAAAGTCTACAAATTTTGGATGGATGTCCCCATTGAAGATCTGGTGGAGTCGGCTTACATTGAAGATGGTGAGCAAATTAACTGAGGTTTTGCCGTTAACTCTGACCTGTTTACTAATTCACCAAAAATGGTGGTTAAAGAAAAAAAGGGTTGATTTTGTTCTTCTTCCAAATCATTTGGCAGTTTTAATTCTAAAGCCTTCTCTACCCACAGTTCTTCAAAATTATCAACAAAAGTTTTAATCTTCTATAGAAGAAACCCAAATATAACAGAAGTTGACTAATATTTCAAGAATTTTAACATTTTTTGAAACTGAGAAGCTTGTGTAAATGTTTATTATGGCAAATTGATGATCTTGAGTGGACATGGGTTGCTGCGGATGGAAGATCGAGAGGGCTACGTTGGGTAATGATTTTTTATTTTTTTATTTAATTTTTTGGTACACAACAAAAGCAAAGAAAACCGATTACTGGCATAGTCTAGTGTAGTTGGATGACGCCACCCGCCATGCAAGTCGTAGTTTGGCTGAAGTCTTTAAGTTTCCATGCAAGTCGAATATGCGCTAATAGCGACTCGTTTTTATTGTGCACATGAATTTTTCTACCCAAAAAAGTTACGCCATTTCTTATCCTTGCAGAACAAAAGGTAGTTCTGTATGAGGAGTACGTTGAATTTCCAAAGTACACTGCTAGCAGATAGGAGCTTACTGTGGAGTTTACATATGCCAGTATAATACGTGGTTAAAATTAGAGGCAATGTGTTGTTGCTGATCCGAAGGTCATGGGGCAAGAAATGGCAATAGAAATTGGCATGTAATCCAGTGAGTGATGCATTGGTAGTCTCTTATCAACATTAGGTTCTGTCTAGGTTAAGAGTTTTTTAAAAAGAAAGTAACGGGTAAATCAAAGTTTAGATATCACTTTTGATCTAAAAAAATTAGCTATTTAAATGAAAAAAGTTGTATTAAAGCTTTAAATATCTCTATACTCTTTTAAAATTTAAATTTAATCTTTATATTTTAATTTTGAGGCATTGAATCTCTGTATTTTTTTTATTTAACAATTTTGATCCTACATCCAATTTTGCAAGTATATAAAAAGCGGAATAATTTTTTCTAATTTTCAATTTTTTTTATCAATTTGGTATTTACTTTTAAAACTACATAAAATTGTAAAAATAAAAAACAAAAAAAGTTTTTTTAATATATTTTCAATAAAAATTCTAAAATTTATTAAAAATTATAATATTTTCAAAATCATTTAAAAATTCAAAAAATAATTTACAAAAGTTCAAAAATATGTTATATGCTTCTTGAATGATAAAAAAAGGTCTCTTCAAAGTTTCACTTATTTATTTAGTCCGCATTAAAAGATTTTAATATAATTTTTAAATTAAAGTAAAAAATATTTGTTCAAATTTGATTTTAGTATGTACTAGATGAATAACTCAAATGTGGAAAGATTTTCTAACCAGTAAATAATACTTTTTTATAATTGATGGCTAGAAAAGTTTTTTTTTTATAATAATTGTAAAATTGAACGAATGGATTATGATTTTTAAATAAAAAAATATAAGAACTCAATGTCTCAAAATTAAAGTATGCAGACTAAATTTTAAATTTTAAAAAAATACAAAGACCTCTTACATATTCAAACAAACAGAAAAGAATACTCCTATGAATAAGTTGATAAGCAATTCTTTACAAATCGAATGGGCGATTGAATTAATTAAATAATCAATTTACAATTCAATCGATCTAGTTCAATAAAAATTGAATTAAAAAATAAAAATTTGATAAAATTCAATCATTAAAAATAAAAAAATCTAAAAATATATACAGAAATTAATTAACACAAATAAATAATAATACTAACATAAACATTTATTTTATAATATCAAAGCTAAAAGTTTAGACTATTGCGCATCAAGTCAATCTAGAGAAAAGTCACTAATCAATGAACCAATCTGAAAAATGTGGATTAATTAAAAAGAATTTGGGCTTAAAATTCAATTGGATCGGGCGACGAGTATGGGCCATAAATTAAAAGGTCAAAACATATTAAAAGGTGATATTTTTTCGATATTTATTCTTGATTTATTTCGGTTGAAAATGGTTGTATTTATCTTTGATTTTTTGTCACTTATTGATTTGTAAGACTTCCCAAACTCTAATTCGTCTCCTTGAATCGGTTTGTTAAAGAATCTAAAATTCAACTTTTATATTTTTATAAATATAAAATTAAGTTTATGTATTTTTATTTTTAAAAAATTTATTGCTTAACTTAACTATTAAGATTTTAAAATTCAAGTTCAACCGTTAACATTATTTTGTTAATTTTAAGTTCATCACAATGTCATTTTTTTTAAGCTACATGGCTATCAAATGAGTATTTTTTTTTATTTTAAAAATCACACCAACAAGTTTAACCAAAAAAAAATAATAGTGTTAACAATTTGACTTAAATTTTAAAATCTGAAAAGCAAATGAATTAAATTATTATAAATAAAAGCATAGGGATTAAATTATAAATTTGTGAAGAGTATGGGGATTTATAGCATATTTTAACCAAAATAAAATAAAAAGAGGCGATTGAATGCCATTAAGCTAACAGAAAGCAATTATTGGTTATTGCCAAAACATTAATAGAATTACGTGTGGGCAGAAAAGGGATATGTTAGGAATTATAAGCGTCACTAATGGCAAAAGTAGGTAGAGTTCCATCGTAGGTTGATTGAAGTAGAAATGCTTCTGGAAACCAAATCTGCCATTAATAAATGTAAAATGAGGTTGGTTCGTAAATGTTTGGAGATGCAATCATTATGACGGAAATTGAACTCTTCACCCACGTACCACCATGGAACTCACCCTTTTCTTTTATTTCTTATAATCATATCTATAACTTAATTAATATAACAATTTTATTAGTGATTTTATGTTTTGGAATCATATTTGTATATTTGAAATATGATATTATCAATTATGTTAAAATTAATGAGATTTGCAACAAATTTTTAATTATTTTAACCCAAATTATTTTCTATTTTTAATTATTTATTAGGTGAAAACATATCATTCTTAAATTTTTTAATATTTTCCATAGTTAAGTGTTAATCTAAATATAATTTAATAAATTTTTTCATCTTTTTTTATAATTAAAGACAACCTAATAAAATGTAATTTTAAATAATTTTATACCCCTCAATCAAATAATTAAATCTTATATTCCAACCAAATAGGATGATTTAACATACAAAGTAATATGCTAAATAATCTTACATTCCAATAATATTATTACCAAAAGTAATGTAATTTATGAGTCGAATGCCTCTAAGTGTCATTTTAAAAATCTACTCCCTTATTTATTAGGTTTTTTGAGGGAATGGAATAAAAACAATTTATTTTTAATGATTTGGTTGAAATGAAATTTGTTCAATAGTAGAGTTATCATTTAAATTTGAGGTTCTGTTTAACACTTAAAAAGGATTTGAACTTTGGATAAAAATACGATGTTTGAACTTTAAATTTGGAAAAGAAACTCATTTAGAAAATTAATTCAACTCAGCTTGAATATAATTTATGATATTTTATTTTATATATAATAACTATAAATAGAGTCTCCAAGTGTTCTTATGCTTATTATTTTTATTATACACATGGCTTTTTGTTATTCCATAATTTAGAAATGCAATAGCTTTTGTTTTTAAGAATTCCATGCTTGACGTAGTTTCTGTTTTGTTGTTGTTGTTTTTTTGTGTTTTATCTATAATGTTATTTTTTGTGTTCTATTACTGTTGTATGCATGTTTTGTTTTGCAGTTACGAGTCCAATATTAACCCATATTGATAGTGTTCCGATGAAAGAACCTACGGAGCATGAAGGGAGGATGAAGGTGAACCAGTGATTGCAGCAACAAAGAAGGTTCGATTGCGAGATTTTGAGGAGAGTCGAGATGTCGATATAGAAACAACAAAAGAAACAAGGAAATTCCTCTATTGCACTACAGTAAAATAGACTTTTAGCGGCATTTTTTAGGCCTTTAGCGGCGTTTTTAAGCGCCGCCGCTAATACTATTTGCGGCGCTTTCACAAGCACCGCAAAAAATGCCGCTATAGACAATGCCGCTAAAATTTGTGGCGTTTATTTAAAAAAAAAACCCACTAAAGATCATAACTTTTAGCGGTGTTTGTAAAAAAAACCACTAAAGGTCATGACTTTTAGCGGCGCTTTTTCAAAAAACGCTGCTAAAGACCACGACTTTTAGCGGTGCTTTTTCAAAAACGCCGCTAAAAACCACGACTTTTAGCGGCGCTTCTTCAACAAACGCCGCTAAAAGTCATGACCTTTAGCGGCGCTTTTATTGTAAACACCGCTAAAGGTTGTCTACAAACGCCGCTAATTTTTACAGATTTGCAATTGACCTTTTTTATCAATATCCAACCCTTCCTGTATTAAGTCCAACCAAAAATAGCAAATATAGCATACAAATCCAACCAAAAACATCAAATCTAAATCAACGAAAGATATATGATGTAAATTAATAAATGAAGAATAACTCAAAATATTCTTACAATAATGTTAAATATGACAATGTTAAAAATATTCTTACATCGAGAAAACAAATGTCTAAGATGGCGGCTTTTGTTACTGCTAGAACATCTTCATCATATGCTGCAGCTGTACTTGGAGCTCATCGTACTTTCTACTCTGCTCTGCTGCCATCGCTGCTACCTCTACCTCTCTCACTGCCGCCGCTGCCTCCCTCGCTGCTGCATCCGCTATAAGTTTTTGCTGGAGTTCTTCATATTTTCTTTGAACCTCGGCAATTTGCTCAACTAGCTCGCTTGCATCTGAACTATCTGGTCTCTTAACCTCTAACTTCAGCTTGAGCTTGACTTCCGTAAGGCATGTATTGCTTGGAGCTGGATCCAAAATATTGGCTCGGGGTAACACCAGATCCTTGAAATCGAACCCGACCATACCTTTCAGGACCCAAAACTTAAGTAATAATTCTGTTATCTATGTCCTCAAGATTAACATAACTATCAGTCAAAAGCAATCGCTTCATACTCCGCCTTCTTCTCCTTTAGTTTATCCTCATAAATCAATTAAAGAGTTAGAAACGAAATATATGATAAAAAGGAATGCAACATAACATAACTTGACATTATTTAAACCTACTAACGACGAATTAAACCATTATAATTAAACATTATAAATATTTATAATTAATCAAATTTCATTAAGTAAATATACCATAATTTCTCTAGCTTCGGATGTCATCGGAGATCCATCTTTCTTCCTATGCATAATGTCAAAAAGCTGAAGGCGTCCAACTTTTTGACCGACGAGACTTCCTACATATATTAATAGTAGTAAAAATATTTTTTAATAGTAGAAAGACATTAATATTTGACAGAATTAATAAATTTATAATACCTCGGCCTCAGCTACATAAGCAAAACTTCTCGGACCTGCCGTGTGCGTGAATTTTTGTTTTTGCCTACTGCTTGTTCCAACTCGCTCACGGTCCTACACAATGAAATTATTATTACGTATATAGTAAATACTATAAACCGAAAAATTTATAAGAGTTTGGAAGTACATAATACCTCTCCTTTCTTTGAATTCCAAAATCTAACCGCATCTTCCCATTGGTACCTCAGCATTCCCAGCGGGACATTTCGTAAATTTTCTTCGAGGCTTATGCCTTTCTTAAAATATTCTTTTTTTAAAGTGCTTTTATGGTCTCTCTATTTTTTACCTAATGCCTTCTTGATATACTCATCGGAGACCTCTAAAGCAAATCTCTCCTAAAAAAACACAAGTTTAGAAAATAAATATAAATGAAACTTAAACCAAAGTATTATAAATTACGTTCATGTTTTGTTACCTTAATATTATCAAGAGCTTGATTTTTGTTGCTATCAGGCATGTCACGCTATGATTCATAGTTGATGGGCAACATATTGCATTTCGTGCTATAATGCCCAAATAGCCGGCTAAAAGTCGAGCTTCAGATCCAACAGGCTGGCCATGACTGTTTCTACTTACTTTGACACGCTCGACATGATTTAAGTCGTATAAATCTTTAAGTAGCGTACATCCTCGACCTCTGCGCGTCCCACCACTTTTAGTTGAAAAATGATATATTATTATTATATTAAATTTGAAAAATGAATCAATAATAAAAGTCAACATGCATGTAAAATAAACTTAACATTACTTTGAAATTCTGCAGGCTCGTCAACTGTCTCCGGCACATTCGAAGATCCAATAACTGTTTGCTGTTCACTATTTCTTTCTTCCGAATTTGAAGTATTCTGGACAATACTTAAATCTCGTAATCTTCTTCTACGCATTTTTCCTGCAATACACATAAAATAGTTGAAATTTTAGTAACAAATAGCAACAATAATAGTACATATAAAATAGTTAAATTATATAACATGACCAAGATTAAAATTATAATATTACATATAAATAAAACATCGTAAAATCTTACTACATCATAATTCGTAAATATCTCCGTCCACATCCTGACGAACCCCTTGAAATTGTGTACTAGTACTAGGGATACTTTCATTTAAATTTTGTTCTGGAAAAGGCAAAGTTTCTAATCTTTCGACGATGTCATCTCTACTTCCATTGTCCATGTCAAACAAGTCTCTAGGGGTGTTTCGGAGTACAACGTACCAACCCTCATCAGTTGGATCTTTTGAGTAAAAAACTTGTTTCACTTGAGAAGAAAATACATACGGCTCGTCTATCAATTATTCTCCAGTGTGAATCAATCGAGAGAAATTCACCATTGTAAAACCATATTGATCGTTTTTAATTCCGTGAGTAGTATTCACATCAGCCCAAGCACCTCGAAATAAGACAACTTTCCATTTTCCATAGTAACTCAACTCAATAATGTCAGTAAGAAGTCCGTAATACTCCACATTTCCCTCGACAAGATTACTATCCCTAGCACTAGCATAACTTGTAATAGGAGAATTAACAACTACTCCACAATTTTGAGTTCTCCTCAATCTCTCGCGATATTTGTATGAAATCTTAATCCATTGATAATGAAGGCACTATATCTTTTTACTATTCGGACCTTAGGAAAGCTATTTAACTTCGTCATTAACGTCTTTCCCACTCCAAACCTATTGAATCTAAAGTAAAATGAATAATTGTAAATGTTATGAGAAAACATTATTATTTGTTAATAAAAGGTTGAGTTGCATACCGTTGGGCTTAACCATTCATGAAAAGATTCTGTGAATAACTTATTAATCTCTCGATGTTGTAATCTTCGTGAGTGTGAACGAGATCTCAATATTTTTTTGTACTCACTATGTTAAAAACAGGTTTAATTCGTTAGAAAATAAACAAATCAAATAGATGAATATTTATCATACTCTAGAACTTACTTGCGTAATGGTTCAATTGCATCATGGTGAAAAAGAACATATCTATGTGCTTGTACCCAAGATCTTTCATCTAATTCTGCAATTTCAACTTTATCGATTGGTTCCCCATAACTTTGAAATAAATAAGTTTCGACCAAGTTAGGATCATTGAGCCCAGCATTTCTACTTGGTCTATTCAATCTTGTTTCAACATCTTCTAAATATCTAGAACAGAATGTCATACATTTCTCTGCCAAGTAGCCTTCAGCAATTGATCCTTCCGGATAACGCTTGTTACGACAATAAGACTTCAATTTGCTAAGGAACCTAAACACAATATACAACATTATCAAAAGTTGTAAGTAAAGGTATAGAGGTGAATGAATGAATAGCTTTGAAATAAATTAGCACATTTCTATAAGATACATCCAACAATAGAAAATCGGTCCACCAATTATTACTTCACGAGGGAGATGAATTACCATGTGCACTATAATAGTGAAGAAGGAAGGTGGAAAGCTCTTCTCCAAATTGCATAAGGTCAAAACGGCTCGATCTTGTACTTTTTCAAGTTCTTCAACATTCAGAACTTTGCCACAAATTGCTTTTATTATATTGGAAATCCCAAAAATTACATATGGATAATGTAACTCACACTTACATTAAGTTGAGTTGCAGGTATTTCAATAATTGAGAAAAGAAAACTTAGAAATGCAAGTTTGAGTTACATTATCCAAACGTAATTTTAATTGCAACTCAGCTTTTATCTGTTAATCATATAACTTGTCCTATTTAATTCGCATGAAAAAAATTTAGACCTTTGCAATGCATATATTATGAGGATTTTTAGTAACACTTTATTAAGTTGAAATGTGAAAAAAAAAATCAATTTTAACAAATTTTATGAAAATTTTATAATACTTTTTAGGATTTTTCCAAAAATTCTAAAACTTCATAATTTTTTTCTGAATTTATATTATATTCTATTAAATTCAAAAAGTTAAAATTATAAATTAAAAAAAAACTGAAAAGTATAAACATACTATTTTTTAAAAATGTTAATTTTTAATTTTAGAACTTTTTTTAGCTTTATAATTGAAGAAAAATACTTTTTTTAATTTTTTATAATTTTAGAAAATTTTAGAATTCTTTAGAATTGATTAGAAATTTCTAAAATTTAATCACTTTTTTTTTTTTGCATTTTTATCAAACTTTTCAATTTGTTATAGAATCTTCTGGATTTTTAAGAATTTTCTAGATTCTTTTTACATTTTATATAATTTTTTATTTGTTAATATGACATGACATTTGATGTGGAATTTGTACACATTTCACTTTTTATTTAAATGGATTTACAAACTTGGAGTACAAGTGTAACACCCCTAACCCGAGACCGTCGCTGGAACAGGGTTAAGAGGCATTACCAATCAAAAGGAACCTTTAACATCCAGAAATTACAACACAGAGTCAATCATTTCCGTTCGCATTCAATTACAAACATAGTGTCCCTAAAATGAGTCATTAAGACTCTAAGCATGTTTATAAACCGAGTCGGGACTATACTGAAACACAAACAAAATTCCATGAAATTTGAAACTTTTCGAAAATACAGGGGAGACACGCCCGTGGGAGGAGACCGTGTTCCCTCCATGGCTTCTAGACACCTCCGTGTGTCCTTCCGTGTCTATATACTAACTATACCAACACGGTCATTAGGCACGCCCGTGTGCCATGGCCGTGTACTTTTAGGTCATATACTGACTTCCCCTCCACGGCCACCAAGCACGCCAGTGTCGAGGCCGTCTATTTTTATGTTAGCTACTGACTTGTACACCACGGCCAGATGACACGCCCGTGTCGAGGCCGTGTATTTTTATGTTACATCCTGTCAATTTACCCACGGTCTAAGGCACGCCCGTGTGCCACAACCGTGTGACATCATAGGCCATTTACAAGGCCAAAATGCCAACCAAATGGTTCAAACCTATAAGCATCATTTACCAACACTTATCAAGCATATATGGCAACCAAAAACATACCAAATAGCCATTCAAATCATGCATTCAATACCAATTCCAACCATGTCAATATCAAAGACTAAAACTCATATAATCACAAACATATTACAGTTAATACCAAATATCATTTCTTCTCAATATCACTAATTCATATTAGTATTTTATCAACACCAAGTTACCATTCATAAGTCAACCTCTCAAACCACAAACCATGCCAAAAGATGCATTATATATATACCAAGTCATTCATGCTAAAACTAGCACATATCTAGCCACATCTCATGGCTACTACAAGTCTCAAACATGATTCAAATGACTAGCCTATACATGCCATATATATATACCAAGTCATTCATGCTAAAACTAGCACATATCTAGCCACATCTCATGGCTACTACAAGTCTCAAACATGATTCAAATGACTAGCCTATACATGCCATATCTTAAATATATACATCTTTCCAAATTCCCCAAAATAGATTGCCGATAGTGTGACTGAGAAGCTGACGATCCCCTGATCCGAGCTAGCTTTACTGACATTGCAAAGTAGAGGAACAAATCACACAGTAAGCTTATAAAGCTTAGTAAGTTCGAAATAAACTACAACTATATCATCAAATCAAACCAATTCATATACTAATCATCACATAGATCATTCTTCTTGTACTTATACCATACTATCAATAGCTAAAATACTCATTCGTCCGTCCATAACATCATCTATAAACTCATCAACCACAAAGGTTCGATACATACCTCGACAAACACATAGTTATTCAATTTCCAAGCTATTCAATGCTCAATTATACTTGTTGATCATCATTTGATATTCATTCAGCTTAATCGCACACTCAGTGCTTAATACACGGTCGATACATATTAGTCATCGCACACTTAGTGCCCAAATCTCTCAACCGACTTATCTCGGTAACGCACACTCAGTGCCAATTCAATAAACCGAAGCTTTTATAACATCGCACACACAGTGCTATTCATTCCTGTTTCGATTTTAATATCGCACACTTAGTGCCCTTAACATAAACTTGCACATAGCATCTCAATTTCATACATATATACACATTCATTTCATAATACAAAATCATATGTTAACAACATGTATTATATCCGAACTTACCTTGGATGTCGACTATCGATACGGTCGACTAATCGAGCACTTTATCTTTGCCTCGATCTCGATCCGAACCTCTTCTCTCTTGGTCTATACACATTTAAATTCAATCCATTCAATCACATTTCATTCAATTTAGTCCACATACACAAATTTAGGGCATTCTGCATAATAGCCCTCATAATTTCACATTTCGACACTTTAGTCCGTAATTCACAAAATCATCAAATTCACCAAATTCCACCTAACACAAGCTTAGCCGAATTTTACTAATATCCATACAAACCCACACATTTCTTTTATTTCACATTTTAACCCTTCAATTTGCTATTTTCACAATTTAGCCCTAATTAGCTAAATTCACCAAAAATTCAAAAAGCAACACATATTAATCCAGCACCAAGTTCTCATATTTTACTACCAACTAACACATAGCTCATATGTTCATCAATGGCTCATCACAAAACATCATCAATTCATGAAATTACAACATGGGTTTTGTAAAGCACAAAGCAACGATTACAAAAACGTAGAAATTATCAAAAACCGACTCAAAATCATACCTTAATCAAGCCAAATTCTAGCCGAAATTTTCAAAGCTTTTCTTCCTTCTTTTCTTTTGTATTTCGACACTAACAAAGATGATAACATTCATCTTTTCTTTCATTTGTTTCATTAATATTATCATATTAAACCTTTTACCATTTTATCCATCCATTAAACATATAAGACAAATTTTATACTAAGGTTATTTAGTCATTCAATCAACCATTATCTCATAAATGGCTTATTTGCCATATAAGGCCTCCACAATATAAAGACATCAACACTTTGATATTTATAAATTAGCACACAGCTTTTACTCTTTACGCGATTTAATCCTTTCTCTTAATTCGACACATAAACGATTAAATTATCACACAGAATTTTCACACAGAGTATATCACATATCATTCACACAGAAAATATCATTAAAATATTTTTACGACCTCGGATTTGTGGTCTCGAACCACTGTTCCGACTAGGGTCTAAACCGGGATGTTACAACAAGACTAAATTTATTAAAGTTAAAGTACAGAAATTAGGGTGTGCTTGGTTTAAGACAACATTCCTATTTTTCATTTTTATTTCTAGAAAATTGCTTCATTTCGAACCAAGGTAAATTTAATGTTTAAAATGAAACTTAAAAGAAATTGTTTTTAACTTTTTTTTCATTTTTCCAAAATATTTTTATTGAAAACATTTTTTTCTTTTAATTCTCTAATTTTCACATATTTTTATTTTTATTTTTCCAAAAATAGATTCAAAATTTTTAATCAAAACATTTTTTTTTTTTTTTTTGCTATTTTTCATTTTCCAAAAAAATAAAGCACCCTTAATTTCACCAAGAAATAATAATGTCTTCATAGATGGCGTCTCAAGGTTGAATTAATACAATGTTGTATTTCATGTTTAAAAAGGGTGAAACAAGCATTTTATTAACGTGAAGGGAGGAATCGAGAGTTCAAAGTATGGAGACTTCCTCCCAACTTTAATTTGGAAATCTTATTAAAATTACCTTCATTTTCCCTTTCAATTAATTAATAAGCACTATTTGGTGATGCATAAAATGTTTCTATTCCTCACGATACCGCAGCCAAAAAGAGAATACGATAAAGGAGGACAAGTTAAAAGGCATTTTAAACCATTGAGCTAGTTGTATAAATTGTGGGTGGGTCACCTACTTTCAATATGATTCATTTTGATAATAATTCTTTCATATAATTGTAAGATATAATTTTATTTATATATATATGTATTTTTTATATTTGAAATTACATCCTGATTGAATTTTATTTTTTGAAAAATATTAATAGTTGATTATTAAGGCCTTTAGTTTTATTTTTTGTATATACCATTTGCCAATAAAATAAGATTCAGTTTTCACGTTTAGTTTAGGAAACAAAGGTATTATTTATTAGTCAACTTTAATAGTAAGGGGGTTGTTGTAACTTTGTGTGTTGTAGCAATGATTATGGGAATGATTGAAGGATATTAGCTATAAAAAATGAATTAGGCAAAGAGGGAGCAAATCCAAATAAAGGAGGAAGGATAAAAAAGAAAATGAAGACAAAAGGGGGGGGGGGGGTGCAGCAACATGCATGATATAAGCCCCTGAATCCAAGAAATGGAGGTCAAGATGTGGTTCAAGTGTTTTCACCCCACCACACTAACCAATAATGAATGATATGTGTCGTTATCTGCATGCCAATAATGATGAGCTGAAGTGGCTTCAGCCTAGCCTAGGAAGGGAAAGCAACCACAAATTATGGCCATCGTGGACCAACGCTTTTTCGATCAAACTATAATATCTATGACTATCCCGTCACACAATTCTCAGCTTCAATTATAGGGGGTATGCCCGTCTCCATTTAATAATGCAATGCAATAATCATGCAATACCAATACAATTATATCGTTTGGTAAAATATCCTACTACTTCTTCTATTATATTTTGTTTTATTTTTATAAATTTGAGTAAATTGATTTTGCGCATCAAATGAATGAGTAAAATAATATATCGGTTAAAATTATACCGTTAAATATTTATTTTGTTATTTTTTTATATTCAAGGTATAATAACAAATGTTTCTCTCAACCTTTACACATTTATTCAAATTGGCCCCTGCTCATTTTTTCAAATCTTTGCAAATTAACTCTCAACATTTCATTGTTGACATGATAGTGTTTGGAAAGCCACCTAATAATTGAATTTGAGTGTAATTACTTGTAATTATATGTTTGGACACCCATTGTAATTATATTAATTTATATTATAAGTATGAGCACATATGAGTGTTTGAGATGACACATAGCAATTTTTAAGATTGCTTGTGGAATAAAAAAAGTACATTGCCAAATACTAACCCCTAAAAATTATATTATAAGCATAAACAATATGAGTGCTTGAGATGATTATGACCAAAAATTTCTAAAGTTGTATTATAAATCTTAAAAAAATTATATCATAAAAATAATTTATGTTCATTTTATAAAGTTATAACTAAAATTTATTTTATTTAAATCCTAAACAATTTCTAAAGTTATGAGCAAAAAATATATTGTAAAAAATAATTTACTTGTTATAAAAATGTCATAAAAAAGTGCTACAATATGTTATGGTAGAGAAAGTATGGACATAATTAATTTACGTGTCCATGCTATATATTATACAAAATAACATACTTAACCATAAAAAAAAGTGTTATAAATTTTTTTCCAAACATTTTTATAAAGGTTATATATTAAAAATTTTATATTATTTTTACCTAATTTATGTATTATAAAATAGGTTATAACCTAGTATAATTCTTTCTTCAAATTAGGTTTATATAAGTTTTTATAATCAAAACTGTTGATTGTTTACACTATGAACCTAAATATTATGTGATAGATGCTAGTTGTGCAAGTACAAAAAATTTTCTTGCACCATATCGTTTGATATGATACTATTTGAGATAATGGAGTTAGACACAAACAGTAGAAATGACTCGCAAACTCTTTAATTTGAGATCCCAAGCTTCAAAACGTGGTTGAGAGGACATTTGATGTTCTAAAAAAAATATTTCTTGTATTAACATCCCTTTAGTATAACATTAAAAAAAAAAAAACAATGTCTGATCGTACTAGCAACTTCATTTGTAGATGGAACTGAGATGATCCATACTTTGAAGAGTTCACGGAAGAAGGAGATCTTAATAATCTTAATAGCAAAATTTTAAAGTCATATGATGAAAATATTGTTCAAGGACCAACATATGTTTATTTTTCTTATTATTTTTAATACTAATCATATTATTGATTATTTTCGTTATATTATTGACTATTTTCGTTGACTAACATATTACATTTGATTATTTGATTTTAATTTTTGTTACCCATTTAATTTTGTTGTCATACGAATAATTTTATATAGTAATTAATTTTTTTAAAAAATATATAAATTATGTAATTGAATAATTATAATTTGTACTATCAAACATGATATAAAAAATTATATGCAATTACAACCAAACACGTTTGAGAATCAATTTATGTATTTTTTTAATAAAAATATCCAAAAAACAATTCGAATGCTATTGTACTTTCACCCATAATTTCTTTGAAATATTTACAAAATCAATATATTTATATGGAGTGCATTAGTAATATATAATATATATACCGAATTTGGATAATATAAGAGCTTAGATATGACGAAAATAAATGTGAGAGATAAGCCGATGTTTGATATCTCTACCAGTTTTTTGGGAAATGAAGAAATTATAACCCCAAAATTTTATTGTATTTTCCTTTTTCATTTCAAATAGAATTAGGTGGTTGCTTGAGGCCATGAATCTTTCCTAGCGATGAAGGGAGAGGTGGTCAAGCCGTTTGTCATTATTAATTGTAATCAGTAAATGCATGAATTTATTTCCGGACCTTGCTCTTCTCTGTTCATAAATTATGAGTATGATCATTAGCCAATTGATAACGACCGTGCCTTTCTGTTTTGATGTGTGTTGTCAATGATTGTGAGCATCAAGTCAAATCAAAGATTTGAAGATGAGATCAAGTACTCAAAATCTGGGAATGTCTTGTAATTTTTTTGGGTTAAATTTTAAATTTTATATGTATATCAACATTAGATGAACATTTTTCGCCTCCAAAAAGCCAGATTATAAATGTAATTATTTGATGTGATGAGAAAGGGGGAAATTATTTAAAGAAAATGTTGATTTTGTGAGTGTGAATGAATTTAAGAGTCCGGAAATTAAGTTAGAGAGAAAGCTGGGCAGCAAATAGCATTATTGGAAATGAATAATTTATTTGGTGGGTTTATATACATCACTAAGTGCCAAAATAAAGCGATGCCTTAAAAGGAAAAATATTTATAGCTGTCCAAGAAATCCAAGGGCGATCGAAAATCTTGTTGTTATATATAGGTTTACGTACAACCACGAATCTGGCAGTCTCTCTAATCTCCACCTAGCATTCCAGAATTCACTCTAAAGGACGAATTACAACGTCATTATTATTTTAAATAATAATGTCAAAAATTAACTCAATCAAAATAAAATAATTTAATTTTTTATTAATGATTAATTAGTTAATTAATAGTGATTAATTTTTGTAAATTTTACGATTTAGTCCTCATTCCTTAATTAACTAACCAAACGTTAAAATTAGCAAACCAAATCTTAATACGACACTTAATTAAGTCGTAAGTATTAAATAAGTAATATTTATGGACTCTCACATCGGATTTGTGGTGCCGAAACCATTATTTTTTACACCATTGAAAATGGGTTGTTACATCAACCATCTCTTGCCGGTTGCAATTGGCACAAGTCGAGTCGGTTGGGTGCGAGACCTAGCCTTGTCAGATCCTTTGTATAGCTACTACGCAACATAACGTGCCTAGGTTATGATATCTTTCGTCGATTGGCTTAGTAGCCTGATTGACTTGATGCGACACTCAACCGACCTTTGTTGCTACATGCGTGCGATAAGGCGTGATGCGCCAGCGCACTCGTGCGACGCGTGTCCACGCCCCAACCTCTAATGTGATACATATATAACAATAAAACAAGAGTTATACAATATTCAAACAATAGCAACAAAACAGTAGCAATATATAGCGAAATGCTAACAAAACAGTAGCAAAATAGATTATTCGGGTTGGGTTAGGCTCAGGCCAAACAAATCCTACCCGAAACTCGGCCCATTTAAAAAACGAACCTTATTTTCTTATCGAAGCCCATTTTTTGGGCTTGTATTTTTGCTTAAACCCTCCCACTTTTCGGGCGAACCTTTGGGCCTGGACAAGTAGCCCGACCTATGGTCAGGTCTAGGCAGCACTAAAGGGGTCAAGCAAGGGCCTTGAGCCCTTTAAAATGGAAAATTTATATTTTAATCTCTTTAAATCCAAAAAGTTATAAATTAATATATGGAGAAATTACATTTTAACTCCTCAAAATGATAAATTTATGATTTAATGTTTTTAAAATTTATAAAATTTTAAACTTACAATAACAAAAACTGCATTTCAATTATCATAAAAAAGTTTAATTTAATTTCAATCCCTCCAAAAATATTTCCAACCTCAACTCGATGGTTGATATCTAATAAGAATTACATGTTACTCGAAAAGAATATTGTATACTTTAATTTATTATTCAATTTGTTGCTTCATAACAAATGTGGATTAACATGTGCTAGTCATTGATCATTGTTGATATTCCATCTCGGTAATACAATGAGCAAAAGCATTTTAGGAAGAAAGTTTTTATAGTAAGAATCTAATAATTGTTTTACAGAACATTGATGTTCCATAAGTTTTTCTATTTAAGTGAATACATGAATCCGTCATGATACGTTAGTAATATTTGGACTGGTTTGTAGGCAAATTATATGATTTTGTTGGTCCAAATTCATGATTTTCACCTTTCTCGCATAACAAGAAAAGGAAAACGAAAAAAAGAAGAAAGCTTAAAACAGAAAAAAGAATGTCAGATTCTCGTATACCATACGAAACCTTTGCCATGCACAGAATCCAAACGCAATCAAACAAACAACAAACTGAAATCATTTTGAGAGAGATGGTAATAATTAGGGCTGACGCGTATTATGCCATTTATTATTTTTTTTAATGAGAACCAGAAACGGTTTCTAAGGTAGAGTTTCCATTACTTCACTTGAATTTAGGCTTTCTACGGACACCTTTCTGGTCTCTCATCCCCGTAACGTAACCCCTTCTGCTGATACCGTGCCCCCTTCGCGGGTTCTCGGCGCGTCTTCCCCATTTAATGCAAAATTTAAATACAGGTGTCTTCTTTTTCTTTCTTTTTTTTAATAAACAACGCATGCACTAATTATGACTTATCAGTAAATATAAATTGCGTCTCTTTTGAATTTATTAGCTGCTATACTATATATTAAAGTAAAATACATACAAATTACTGTAGATGTTTGGCTTTAAGAGCATTATAAGTTGTAAAATTATCCATGAAATTTAATTTAATGTGTAAAATAATACATAAGCTTAAATTTAGTGCAATTGTATATATATAATTTTAGTATTATTAACAAAAATTATATGTAAATTTATTTATTACATTACATTGCACAAAAATTCATTTGCAAATGGGAGATCTATTCCCTTATTCATAAAATATAAAAATATTTAATCCTTGTAAAAACCCGTAACCAAAGGATTGTTTGGAATGACACGATGATCACTAGAGAATTTTGACCACACGAACTTGATTGAGATGCCAAATCTGTCAGACAAAAGACAAAAAATTAATAAATTTATCATGAATTCAAGATAAAATTTCCCAAAAATTTTATTTTCTTTTTCTAATTTTTTTTTTTTTGAAAAAACAGTCTTTACCTGAGACTGTGTCTGCAGTTTGATTATTTGGGGTATATAATTGTTGTGTGTTATGTGAAATTATTGTTGACATCCCAAGGTAAGTCCCTGTTTATATATTTACTGTTAAATATATAATGACATTTGTTAAAAACTTAATTATATCACTGTAAAAACACACACACACACACAAAACTGTTATTATTATTATTATTTGAAATATATATAGTCTAATTCTAAACCGTAAAGGAGGTGGCACCGAAATGAAATGCCAAATAGGTTGGAATGAAGGACACGCGAGTAAAGAAGCACGTGGGGGTAAGAGGGGAATTTGGTAAGGCCAAAAAATCAATGATTTTATGCGAAGCTACCTACTAATGTTTCCACTTGTCATGCAAGTAGGAGGAGTTTGATACGCATACACTGTGTGCTTGCATCAATTATTCACCACGCCACCATTCCTCCCTATATATAAACCCCCCCTTTCCCTTCCCCTCAGCTCACCCACATCATAGTTTTTGAGAAAGAGAGCTAGCTAGGGTTTTATAACCCTTTCAGCCCCACACTCCCAACTCCATTCATTCTCTCTCTCTTTTCTTTTGCTTAATGCAAATGGCCTTAATGGCAGATCACCATTCCTTGGCAGTTGCATTTGGTGTCTTAGGTAATAATTATTACCAAAATGCTCTTTACCTTCATTTCCATTACTCATCATCAGACATGAATAAAACTGAAGCTGCTAATTCCTCCTCATGTTGTCACCGTATTCCATCTTCTTTTCTTTAGTTTTTGTCCTAACTTCATTTAAGCCCTTTTTCCTCCTCTGTTTGAGTAATATATATTTACACGTTACGCTAGGCTTCTTCATTGTTTTCCTTGTTAGTTTCTCCATCCTCGACTTAGTTTATTTCTTCAGGAGGCTTTTTTGTTTGGTCATAATTTGGTTAAAGCTAAACAAGTAATAATACACGTTTTATGGTTTTCAACAAGTTGGTTTTGTCCTTTCTTTCAAGTACCCCCGAGTTTACAAAAAAATGATCTTTATTAATTAAATAATATGTGGAGTTATATATACTTTTTTAACAAAAAAGATACACGATGTGTTCTTTCGCTTTCAAGTACTTAGTGTTGACACCTAAATGATGATCCACCTTCCCAATCATATGAAATTATTCATTTATTTGGAAACAATACCTTTCTATCTGCATGAATGCATTTTTATTCATTTTGGTTTTCTAGTTGAGCAGCGAGAACTTTATGATTATACAAATTGTACTCTTTTATTTTTATTTTTTTTATAAATAACCAATGAATTGGTTTGCAATTGGTGGCAGGTAACATCATCTCAGTCCTTGTATATCTGGCTCCACTGTAAGCATCATTCTTTTTCATCTTCCTTTTTACTGGACTCTAAAATCAATGGTTTGAAATTAATAAAAATGACCCTTTTTTTCTTTTTTTTTCTGCATAAAAATTTCAGACCAACATTCTACAGAATATACAAAAAGAAATCAACGGAAAGTTTCCAATCACTGCCTTACCAGGTGGCATTGTTCAGCTCAATGCTATGGCTTTATTACGCGTTAATGAAAAAGGGTGCCTTCCTTCTCATCACCATCAACTCCTTTGGGTGTGTTGTAGAGACTATATACATAGCTATGTACATAGCTTATGCAACCAAGAACAGCAGGGTACTTTTTTAATTAATATGACCATTTATTTATTTTTGGTGAGAATATATCACTATTAATTCGATGGTTTAACTAGATTATTATGATTTTGAAATTGCAGGTGTCTGCTATAAAACTTTTTGTAGCTATGAACGTTGCGCTCTTCTCATTCATCATTATTCTCACACACTTCCTGGTGAAAGGTTCAATTCGTGTCCAGGTTCTAGGTTGGATTTGCGTTGCTATCTCTGTATCTGTGTTTGCAGCCCCCTTAAACATTGTGGTCAGCATCAAATATATATATTAATTTCTTCAAGTTTTTAATTAATATTTTTCTAATCATATGTTGTATTATATTGTCCCCAGGCACGAGTAATTCGAACAAAGAGCGTTGAGTTCATGCCTTTCAACTTATCATTTTTCCTAACATTGAGTGCAGTAATGTGGTTTGCCTATGGACTATTTATGAAGGACCTCTGTGTAGCTGTAAGTAGTTTTGTTCTATAGGTTAATATTTGATATATGATGCACCGAATGTAGTATCAAAATATAATGAAGTTAAGTGAAATGATTATTTTATTTTACTTGGTTTGCAGCTCCCGAATGTGATAGGCTTCGTCCTGGGGATGCTACAGATGCTGCTTTACGCAATTTACAGAAACAGCGAAAAGGTTATAGAGGAGAAGAAGATACCAGAACAAATGAAAGGTGTTGTAGTGCTTAGCACATTAGGCCCCTCAGAAGTGTATCCTGTAGGTGTAGATATTGAACCAGATGTTAAGCCAAAAGAAGATACGACAGAGAATGAACAGACAAGGGAGCCTGACAAAAATGATGTCAAATGCTTGGAAGATTCCAGTGAATGTCCTGTTTGATTTAAACACTAAAATGTACCCACCCCAAGTTATCAAATTTGTTGTGAGTTCAGATACCTCATTTCTTTTCAACCACACCACAACACACAACAAATGAGCCAGGATGTATGTATTTCTGCCATGTTTTTATTTATGTCTTGGATGCCATTGATACAGAATATGTAGTTATTGTTTTTGAAATTCCAGAGTGATGCTTTCTCCACTTTTCCTACAAATCTAAGGATCATGAGTCATCAAACACAACTATTCTGTCTTTGGTATTATTGATGATTGAACCGCAAAGAGGATTAAAACTACATATGTTTTCAAATTATTGGGTTCCTAGAAATGATATGTGGTTTGAATCATTTATTCATTCACAACAAGACACTGCTGAATTCATATTTTAATCTAGATTTTATTTTAGTTTAAGTTCATGTTTGGATTTATTTATTCATATTTCAATTTAATTATATTATTTAATAATTACTTATGGTTATAATTGTCGAAACCATTTTAAAATCGGGTTTTGAAATGTGGGGATCGACATTAAAAACGAAAATAGACGTCGCCACCAATCTTTTTTACTTAGGTGTGATTGGATCACCTTGTAAAACGTTTTATTTTAAAACATTTGATTTTGGTCCGCGAAAACGAGAAAATAGGTTCGGGAGTCGGTTACGTATGAGGAAGGGTTAGCACCCTCATAACGCCCAAAAATTTGTACCTAATCGATAAAATCATGTCCAAATCTTGTCAAAAGGATATTTAGTTATTTAGCCAAACGGAAATCGCACCCAACACGTTAGGGCACTATTTCCCCAATTTCTAAATACCAAAACATTGCCTTATTTTTAAAAAACTTTAAATGAAATATAGTAAGCTTGTAAAAATGTATTTTTATTTTGAACAATAATCCATGTAACAATATCGCATTTATAAACTATCACACATAAATATTAAAAAATCATTATAATGCAATAGCATACAATATAAAATACAGTTAAAATAACTACACTATAGTAATCATAAAATAATAAATGAATAAAAGGGTATTACATAGATAAATATATAAAGCAATATATGTAAAATAATTAAAAATACTAAGTAAATATACGCTTTTCATGCAAAATTAAATAATAAAATAACTAATAAAAGAAGGCATATATATAAGTTGAATAATTAAACAATGTATAAAACTTTTTGAATATATATATAGCATAATAAAAAATATGTAAAAATATATTAAATAAAATAATAAATAATGAAAATATATGTATATATGTAGTACATTAATTATAAAATTATATACATAATATAAATAAAATAAAGTAGATAATAAAAATAAAGCTTTAGAAAGACTATATAATATACAAAATATAATATAATAAATAATATATAAAAAATATAATAATATATGAATTGTTAAACAAATAAAATAATATATAAAATAATAATTAAATAAATAAATAATACATATAAAATATATATACATAAATTTTGTATTATTAATTAATTAATAAATATAAGAAAATAATATAGAAAATTTTAATGTGATGAAACTATTAATTATAATATAAAATAATAAAATAAAATAAAAAGGATGAAAATAAAATTAAAATAAAAGAAACAGGGGTTAAATAGCAATTAAACTAAATAAAAAGGGTTGAATTAAAACGCGCGTTAAAATACAAGGGCCAAAGTGACAATTAAGCCTTTTCTCCATAACGGCATCGTTCCGATTTTTACCTTTAAAACGGACAGAGGGACTAAATTGGAACTAAAACAAAACATTAGGGATAATTTTAAAATAAATAAAAATGCGAATTGGGCTGAATTTAAAATTAATTAAAGCGGAAGGACCGAAATGTCAAATATCCTATTTTCATAAAACGCGCGGATCCTGAGGGCAAGGTCGAGTCAACGCGCAGATTCTTAACCTCTAAAACGGCGCCGTTTCAAATTTATTATATAAATCAGTTTTAATTTTAAAAAAATCATTAACATCTGTTTAAAAAAAACTTAAAAAAACCTAAAATCCTCTCGCCTCTGTCCCCAATGGGTCACCGGGCCACCGAATTTCTTCCTTCACGCGCAACACGCGCTACCACGGGTGGTGGCCGGAGGCCAAACTTCTGCCTCTTCAGCGTCGTCGAAAGGTAAGTCTCTTTTGTTTTTATACTTTTTAAATAACAGTATATTTACAAATATATATATAGATGAAAAAAAAAGAAAATAAACAGAAAATAAAATAAAATAAAAAACACTTTTGACTGTTAATAAACTTTCTGTGCTTTTATATTTCAGTATATTTTGCCTGCCTCTCTCTGTATTCATGTAATCTCCCCCCCTAACAGTGTATTCTTATAAGGCTTATGTAGCCTTTCACTATGAAAATAAAAAAGAAATAAAATCCATGCCATATTTGTTGTGATTTGTTGCTCCTGTTATTTCCTTTCTTGTGCAGGTCGAAGCGGAGATCTCGTGACGGAGATGAGATTCGGGCGCGGACTGCCGCGCGACCGAGGGCTAGCGTGGGCGCTGGGCGTTGATTGCGGCGCGAGGCTAGAGGTGCTGCTGGGCGAGGTTGCGGCGCGACTGATGGGTTTCAGCTTGCGGCGCCTAGGGTTTCCCAGAAACCCTAGGTTACTGACTTCTGTTTAGGGTCTTGGGCCTTTTGGGCCGTGTATTTGTTTGGGGTTGTCAGTTTAAGTGGGCCACTGGTTTAAAATTGGGCTGATCGGGTCTGGTGGGTAGTCTGTTTAGGATTGGGCTAAGGGGTATTTGGGTCTATTTTGTAATTTGGACATTGGACTTTATTTTTTTATTTTGGTTTTTCAGCCCGGGCAAAAATTGGCCATTATAGCTGCCCCTCTTTGCTCATTGTTCGTGAAACGAGAATAGAGCAAAGACTATAAAAGGACCAATTTTGCCCGGTCTTGGCCGAGCCTCGACTTCTTGATCCTCGCTTTCTTCAAATGACTCCAAATCCACTGCAACTTCAACGGTATTGGAACTTCATCTTGATTTCAGTGAGTTTGATAGCTTCAACTTCATGAATACAGTATCCACTATCTTTTGATCTACTCCACTGCAAACTCAGGGAGACCAGATCTGATATTTTCAATCTGATCCCTACAAACTCAGGGATCATTAGACTGATGTCTTCAATCTGCTTCCTGCAAAGCTCAGGAATGCCAGATTTGCTATCTTCGACCTGCTTCTTGCAACTTCAAAAATGCCAGATCTGCTATCTTCAATCTGCTTCCTGCAAAGCTCAGGAATGCCAGATTTGCTATCTTCAATCTGCTTTCTGCAAAGCTCAGAAACGCCAGATTGATTATCTTCAATCTGCTTCCTGCAAAGCTCAAGAATGCCAGATTGGCCATCTTCAATCTGCTTCTTGCAAAGCTCAGGAATGCCATATCTGCTATCTACTTCCTGCAAAGCTCAGGAATGCCAGATTGGCCATCTTCAATCTGCTTCCTACAAAGCTCAGGAATGCCAGATCTACCATCTTCAATCTGCCTCCTGCAAAGTTCAGGAATGCCAGATCTGTTATCTTCAATCTGCTTCCTGCAAAGCTCGGGAATGCCAGATTGGCCATCTTCAATCTGCTTCTTGCAAAGCTCAGGAATGCCAAATTTGCTATCTTCAATCTACTTCCTGCAAAGCTCAGAAATGTCGGATCTGTCATCTTCAATCTGCTTCCTGCAAAGCTCAGGAATGCCAGATTTGCTATCTTCAATTTACTTCCTGCAAAGCTCAGGAATGCCAGATTGGCTATCTTCGACCTTACTACATTGTCTTTTAAAGGACATAACCTGTAGAATGGGTATATGCTTATGTCTAATAATTAGGATGCTTTGGTCAAAATGCATCAAATGCCCCTAATTAGACATGTTATGATACATGAATGTGAAAATGTTATGAAAATGATTCCTATTTCAAGGATTAGGATGCAATGACTGGAATGAATCAAATGCTCCTAATGAAATTTGCTATGATACAAAAATGTTATGAGTATGATTCCTATTCTAGGTGTTATCACTTATTTGTTTACATTCTTGTTCATCAATCATGTTCTGCTCAACCAGCTTGCCCCAATGTAATTTCTGAGTTAGCCCCGTTTGAACCTTGGAACATAAAGTTGGTGTCTCCCACTGCAACTTCAGAGGAATGACATTTGGTTTCTTTCATATTTCTATTACCACTCAGAGGTACAGAACTTGTATCATTTTCAATCTGTTACACCATTCCCTGGGTGTAATAACCATATGTATGTGTCTGAATGGATGCAGGTATCCCGACAATGATCCCGTTGGATTGACCTTGTTCGTCATTTGCTGATATGGTGTCACCAACGAAATTATCTTATCCAATAAGAATTTGAAGAGATAATCATTTTTCAATGTTCCTAACCCTTAGGCTTGGGGAGTTCTGAACAATAGTCATGTTTCAGATTCTTATATTATTTAGAAGCTTCTAGAGTAATATGCGAAACTCCTTTTATGAAAGTGTTATTAGTCCATTAATCGTTATTTCAATAAAATTCTTGAAAAAGATCACAACAATGGACATGAAAGAAATTAATTAGGAGTATAGCTTGAAGCAAATAAGCTAATCAAAGATAACCAAGGCAATAAATGAAAATTGGTTGGTGTATCTTAAAAGAATAAAATAAGCAAAGATAGCAAAAGCTATAAAAGAAAATTGATTAGGGTGTAAAAAAAATAAAGTAATCAAAGATAAATTTAAAATGAGTAACTAGGTGCCCCAGATATCGTAGCCTGAGCTTCTCTGTTCAAACTTCCTGAGGACCATTTTAATCTCAATATATGTTTAGGGGATCCTGAGTACTTTGTCGATGCCCCGAGACGTAACATACTTCCTCTTTGCTAATTCAGATGTAGCAAGAGTACTATATGCCCCACTTTTATTCAAAATTTGAGCCGCCCTTTTTGGGTTTTCAACTCAACGCCTTTTTGGTCTCAAAGCGCCCTTTGCGGGTTTTCGCCTTGGCCTCTCCTTTGTCTTTGTCTTTTTTTTTTTTTTTTACTCAAGGCTCCCTTTGCGGGTTTTCACCTTGGACCTTCCCCTTTCAAGTAAAATACTTCTTGTTTGAACCTGAATTCGCCGGATTAGGCAAGTCTTTGCCATTTGTTTTGGTCAATATCAATGCTCCTCTAGAACAGGCACTACATAAGACCTTCCCAGTTTGGCATATGCTTTCCTCTAAAATCATTTTGTAGAAGAAAAATCTTTTTCAACATTAGGTTCCCATTGTGGAATTCTCTAGGATGAACCTCTTTGCTGTAAGCTCGCATCATCCAACCGTGATGGATAACTTTTAACCTTTTCTTCGATTAGGTTCGATTGGCAAAAACGCTTCAGTTTCATAATGGGTAAGATATTGCCCCAGCGAAGGTTCTGGCCGACGTTCAATAAGACAGAGGGTAAATGATAGCTTCTTATGCCAATCCTTACAAGTCTTAGCCACCTTTCATTTTTTTCTTTTGTTTTTTTTTTTGGCAACTTTTGTTGCACTGCGATATGCTGCCTGATTTTTAGACAAACTGTAAACTTTAACTTTGTATAGTGATCCTTTATGTCATTCTTTGTCGGTGTTTATTTTCTCCTCTTTTTTCTTTTTTTCTTTTTTTTTTTTGAAAATTTGACGACTATCGACTTTGTAAAATTAGCATATAAAACAACATTCACCCTCTTAATGAAGTAGACGACGACCATGACGGTAAATTGATGACAACTTGAAGTGTTTGACAAGATTGGACCCATCACATCCATGCCCCACATATAGAAAAGTCTATGAAGAAAACAGAAGAGTTACATAAATCTCGTCTTCTTTAATTCAATATTTGTGGTATGACTGATGCAATCCCTTCCATGATAGACCAATAGTGCCCCATCCTCTTGTCTAGCCCGTGTCTTATTAGTCTAGGCATGTCCTGATATGATCATGCGAAAACATCTTTGAATTCTTGAAGATAATTCAATAATGTCTCGCCTTATCTCTGTGATGAGCTAGGCTATAATCTTCACTTCTTTCCTAGACTCGCAATATCTAATGACCCTTTGTAGAGTAAGATCTGTTTTTCATCTTGTTAAACAAGTTAAAAGATATGTCACAAACTCTGTCATCTTCTAAATCCTGAGATCCCCTAGACCCATATCTTGTTCAAAAAAGGAGTCAGTAACAATTTCGCTCATGACGTTGATATCTGGGTACCTAAGCATGAAGGCAAGAAATCCAAAGAATAAATGATTCTAAGGATGATTACTTGTATGGTAATGAATAAAGAATGAAAGAGTAAAAAATGTATAGTAGAAAAAATAAAAGAATATGTACTTAAAAGATGCATTTTATTGAAATAAGAATGTAGGATACAAGTCTATTTCACAAAAGGGGTCTTATTGCCTCTAGGCTTAAGGCAACAAGCATGTTTTGCACATTATTCTAGATTAGCCCTAAATGTACAGGGATTTCTTCCACAGTCTTATTATTCAAAACATTCTCAAGTACACAAGGGCTTGTAAACTTCGTTCTCTGATTCCCTCTTCGCTTTCAATTTCTTCAAGGGATCACAACTTTCTTGTCTCCATGATTGGGTAATGGGTTCTCCACACTGGGTGTATCGTCAATCTTGACAACTTCCATCTTAAGAAGTCTCTCAACTACCTTTTTGAAGGCAGTGCAATTTTCTATTGAATGCCCCGTTACTCCTGCGTGGAAATCACATTGAACATTGGAGTCATACCATTTAAGGTATGGGCGTTGTAACGGCTGCAGATAATATGGGGACACTACACGTGCCTTTAATAAAGTCTGATATAGCTCCTTATATGTCATTGGAATTGGCATAAATTAGAGCTTTTCAAAATTTTGTCTAGGGCCTGATTCTTGTCTTGTAGACCCCTGTTGCCCGGGAATAATTACTTTAGGCTGACTAACAGTAACTGCCTTTGAGTACCCTTTGTTGTATGTACTCACATTATTCATCTCGTCATCCTTTTTCCTAGGAGTAGACCTTCTAGTAGTTTCTCCGGCTTCAATGTTGCCACCCCTTATGGCATTTTCTATCATTTCACCTACCATGACTATATCCGCGAAGCTTTTAGTGGTACTTCCTATCATATGGGTGATAAATGACGCTTTTAGAGTGTTGATGAACAACATAGTGGTTTTCTTCTCCAGGAGAGGTGGTTGAACTTGCATGGCTATTTCCGTCTATCTCTGCGCGTATTTCCTGAAACTCTCATTTTATTTCTTTTTCATGTTTTGCAACATGATTCGGTCAGGTGTCATATCTGTGACATGATTATACTGCCTTATGAACGCTTGGGCCAAGTCCCTCCATGAGTTAATGTTAGCGCAGCTGAGTTGGTTGTACCATCTAGACGCTGCTCCTGTCAAACTATCTTAGAAACAATGAATCAGAAGTTGATCATTGTTCACATAGCCTGTCATATGTCTACAGAACATCGTGATGTGGGTTTTAGGGCAAGTAGTTCCATTGTACTTCTCAAATTTTGGCATCTTGAATTTGTAAGGAAGCACCAAATCTGGAACCAAACTCAAGTCTTTTGCGTCCATACCATGGTGATAAGCAGTATTTTCCAAAGCCTGGAACTTTTCTTCCAGCCATCTACAACGATCCTCCAACTTCTTCGAAGATTCGATTCTCATCCCTTCCTTTTCTGCTATATCCAAATCAGGAATAACGGGGTTAGCAGGGTTATCTCCTGGGTTGGATCCTGTGCCAACTTGAAAATTCCTGGGCACTCCAGTGTCAGCTTGCCCTTGTTGAGGCCTAATTGTGATAGGTGGCCTCCTGGGATATTCCTCAGGTTGTGTTTGTACATGTGGTGGAGTGAATCTCCTAGGGAAATCCTCATTGTCTTCAGCATTGACTATGGGACCCTTTCCCTTGTCTATTATCCCACTCATCATCTGGGCCATTTGGGCCATCATGTTCTTTTGGGCTTTCAACATCTGGTCCCTCATCTCTTGTTGGAGTTTTGCCATCTGCTCTTGCATCTGGTCTTACATTTCTCTCTAAAATTGTTCCATCCTTTGGTCCATTTTCCTTGACTTTGCTCGTGTACCATAAGGGTGTTCCGTTTCCAGATTTTCTCTCTCTCCTATAATTTAAACTAATTAGACTCTCTCTATGGATTTGAATGCATATGATGTTATGTAATGCAAATGCATGAATGCAAAAAGGTATCGATTTTGATCAACTTTATTGTAGAAAACTTTATTAGAAAACAAATTCTTTTACATAAAATGGACTACAAATAAGTTTTCGCCCTAAGTCCTAAAGTCTTAATTTTTCCTAATAACGAAACTAGCTCTTGACTACGATCTGACTGTAGCTCATGCCTCATGCTCAATACGTCGGCCTGTGCTGCCAAACTCTGTAGGTAGTCAGCTACTTCTCAAATCTAAACTATGGCTTCCCCCATGAGATAGTCCCGGTTTCTGACTTGACCGTGTGAATGATGGAGCTCTTCCTTCAAATGCCCTTTCCTTGTTTCAAGACACTCGATCCGAAGTTTACAATTGTGCAATGCTGATTCTAACTCTTCAATTTTACCCTTCATTTCCTTGATTTTGTTCAGGCTTGACTTTAGCTCAGTCACGGAATTATTGCTTCAATGGTGATGAAGAGATCATCCAAGCTTAGCCTTTGATCTTTAGAAGAAGATTTAATCATTCACCCTAACTAGTGCCATACACTGAGTCACAATTCCATACTCAGAAAGATTCTTCCGCTTCCATGGCCCATAAAGATCAAAATTTTTCCTATCAGGGCGCAAAGGAAGAACTGCGGAGCTTCCAAGAAGTTTAGATTGTATCTGTTCAAACATTTTTTCAACTCTAACCACAAGTAGAAAGTGTCTATTCCTTTCATTTCTCCACAACGAATCAAATCCCCTGCAAAATTGTTTGGATCACAACGAGGAGCCGAGAAGTTCACAACAGTCCATCCTTCAATCCTAGATGGCTCCACCAATTTCTTATTGTTAAAATTCCAACGCCAATTCCTTGGAAAGAAATCTTCATTGTTGTCTACTCTTAACCTTGGTGCTAACAGAATATGTCCATCTACTTAGGTGACCATCTTCATATGAAAGAAAAACACTGTAATGGTAGAAGTGTCCATCTGTACTTCCCACGCTCACTTTGAAGTGATTAGTGAATATAGTTACCTTCTACCTTCTACCACGCCTTGCCATAAGGTGTCGTACAATCTTCTTCATATCGAATTCTGCTTTGATCGGAACAACATCAGAAGGCACAGGTGACGGAAGCGGCAGGGATTCCAGCACTGCCCCATTTCCCTCTTGCTCAAACAAATCCATACCCTCTAATTGCCTATGTTATAGCTATATACGAACGACTGCATTGTTTTCCACTTTATCAAGGAACTCGTTATCCATAACCAGCTTTCTAACTTAGAAACTGATCGTGAATCGATACCTCTTAAAATATGAAATGACATGCTCAAAAGAATAAAACACAGCAAGTTAGTACCATGGAATATAAAGCAAGTAAAATAAATAAACACCTATCTGGGTGACCACTAAAGTTTGACATAGTTATACCTAAGGTGAGCTCCTAGGGTTCACTATATGCGGTTTAGTTCTAAAGTTGAGGTACCTGAACCAGCAGATTCCTCGATCCTCACCCATTATAGGCTCATACGGACCGAGTTCAGTTTAGGGGAATACATTTCCCTATGGCCATGCGGAAGTGAAAACTTCACGAAGACATAGGTACAGATGTATCCCAAAAGCAATCCATTAGCCCATGCGGAGGTGAAAACCTCACGAAGGCATAGTTTCTCGCTCCCACTTAAGGGTGTGACCACGACGGTCATGCAGTGCAATGCAAAGATATTTTATTCAAACAGAATCGCATGCAAATAAAAAGGATCATAATTTTTAAATCAGATTTTTAAACTCAGACATAAGGACATGAAATTATCAATTTTACGGCTTGACTCTCTTATTGTTCCCCAGTGGAGTCGCCAAGCTGTCGAAACCATTTTAAAATCAGGTTTTGAAATGTGGGGATCGACTTTAAAAACAAAAATGGAAGTCGCCACCAATCTTTTTTACTTAGGTGTGATTGGATCACCTTGTAAAACGTTTTATTTTAAAACATTTGATTTTGGTCTGCAAAAACGAGAAAATAGGTTCGGGAGTCGGTTACGTATGAGGAAGGGTTAGCACCCTCATAACGCACAAAAATTGGTACCTAATCGATAAAATCATGTACAAATGTTTGAAATTTAAAAGTATTCAAAAATATGATTTCTTTAAAAAACTTTGAGCACTTTAAGTTAAAATTTGAGATTTTCTTGTTCCAAAGAAATATCAACATCACATCCAACACGTTAGGACATGATATTTTAAAACCTTTGTAATCAAAATCGTCTCACGGTTTACAAATCTTGTCAAAAGGATATTTAGTTATTTAGCCAAACGGAAAATCGCACCCAACACGTTAGGGCACTATTTCCCAAATTTCTAAATACCAAAACATTGCCTTATTTTTAAAAAACTTTAAATGAAATATAGTAAGCTTGTAAAAATGTATTTTTATTTTGAACAATAATCCATGTAACAATATCGCATTTATAAACTATCATACATAAATATTAAAAAACGATTATAATGCAATAGCATACAATATAAAATACAACTAAAATAACTACACTATAGTAATCATAAAATAATAAATGAATAAAAGGGTATTACATAGATAAATATATAAAGAAATATATGTAAAATAATTAAAAATACTAAGTAAATATACGCTTTTCATGCAAAATTAAATAATAAAATAATTAATAAAAGAAGGCAGATATATAAGATGAATAATTAAACAATGTATAAAACTTTTTGAAGATATATAGCATAATAAAGAATATGTAAAAAATATATTAAATAAAATAGTAAATAATGAAAATATATGTATATATGTAGTACATTAATTATAAAATTATATACATAATATAAACAATATAAATAAAATAAAGTAGATAATAAAAATAAAACTTTAGAAAGACTATATAATATACAAAATATAATATAATAAATAATATATTAAAAATATAATAATATATGAATTGTTAAACAAATAAAATAATATATAAAATAATAATTAAATAAATAAATAATTCATATAAAATATATATACATAAATTTTGTATTATTAATAAATTAATAAATATAAGAAAATAATATAGAAAATTTTAATGTGATGAAACTATTAATTATAATATAAAATAATAAAATAAAATAAAAAGGATGAAAATAAAATTAAAATAAAGGAAACAGGGGTTAAATAGCAATTAAAATAAATAAAAAGGGTTGAATTAAAACGCACGTTAAAATACAAAGGCCAAAGTGACAATTAAGCCTTTTCTCCAAAACAGCATCGTTCCGATTTTTACCTTTAAAACGGACAGAGGGACTAAATTGGAACCAAAACAAAACATTAGGGCTAATTTTAAAATAAATAAAAATGCAAATTGGGCTGAATTTAAAAATAATTAAATTGCGGAAGGACCGAAATGTCAAATATCCTATTTTCATAAAACGCGCGGATCCTGAGGGCCGGGTCAAGTCAACGTACGGATCCTTGACCTCTAAAACGGCGCCGTTTCAAATTTATTATATAAATCAGTTTTAATTTTAAAAAAATCATTTAAACATCTGTTTAAAAAAAAACTTAAAAAAACCTAAAATCCTTTCGCCTCTGTCCCCAATGGGTCACCGGACCCCCGAATTTCTTCCTTCACGCGCAACACGCGCTACCACGGGCGGTGGCCGAAGGCCAAACTTCTGCCTTTTCAGCGTCATCAAAAGGTAAGTGTCTTTTGTTTTTATACTTTTTAAATAACAGTATATTTACAAAAAAAATATATATAGATGAAAAAAAAAAGAAAATAAAGAAAATAAACATAATAGAAAAGAAAATAAAAAACACCTTTGCTGTTAATAAACTTTCTGTGCTTTTATATTTCAGTATGTTTTGCCTACCTCTCTCTGTATTCGTGTATTCTCCCCCCTAACAGTGTATTCTTATAAGGCTTATATAGCCTTTCACTATGAAAATAAAAAAGAAATAAAATCCATGTCATATTTGTTGTGATTTGTTGCTACTGTTATTTCCTTTCTTGTGCAGGTCAAAGCGGAGATCTCGCGACGGAGATGAGATTTGGGTGCGAACCGCGGCGCGACCATGGGCTATCGTGGGCGCGGGGCGTTGATTGCGGCGCGAGGCTGGAGGTGCTGCTGGGTGAGGTTGCGGTGCGACTGATGTGTTCCAGCTTGCGGCGCCTAGGGTTTCTTAGAAACCCTAGGTTACTAACTTCTATTTAAGGTCTTGGGCCTTTTGGGCCGTGTATTTGTTTGGGGTAGTGGGTTTAAGTGGGTCACTGGTTTAAAATTAGGCTGATCGGGTCTGGTGGGTAGTCTATTTAGGATTGGGCTAAGGGGTATTTGGGTCTGTTTTGTAATCTAGACATTGGACTTTATTTTTTTATTTTGGTTTTTCAGCCAGGGCAAAAATGGGCCATTACAATAATTATTCATAAATATATTATTATATTGTAATTGTGTTTGCAGTTCTAATTTATAATTAAGAAAAAATGCGATGGAACGACATATTAATTTTTTAAAAAAAGAAAAAGAAAAAACCCTCACAAGACTTATAATCTAATCTTAGATAAATAAACGTATTAATGTGATTTAATCCAATCGCAATATGATACATATATTAGAAAATGATGTGTAAACTTTTTTATTATCACTATATATATAAAGAATGGATCGTGTTAGGTATAAAATTGCCTTAGATCATATTATGGTATTTATCATTTTATTATGCTCAAATTTATGATTTAATCAATATACTTTTATTGATCTAATTTGATCATTCTATTATTATAATATTATTAATTAATCTAAACAATTAGTACTTTTAATGATTTCAGCTGACGTGAATTTTTTATTTACTTCCTTTCATATGAGTGTAGCACTACTATTCTTAATCTTTATTTTTTAATATAATGCCTAAAATTACCCATAGCCATCCCCAACCCTTAAACAAAAGGATATCAAGATTTATGCCTGTTAGGATATTATCTTTTAGCAATTTAATTCCTAATGAGATGTTATAGAATATTATTGTGGGATGAGATGTTATCTCTTAGCAATTTGATTTTTAATGGGATATCATAAGATATTATTATGCGATATTATCTTTTAGTAATTTGATTCCTACTTAACTACTACTGAATAGATATAAATACCCTTGAGGTTTATCAATAAAATTCAAGAGATTACCCTATTCTTGTCATGGCATCTAAGTAAGGTTTTTGACACATTTTTTTCTTTCTTTCATCATTCTAAATAGCTGGTGGCGAGTCTTCTCCACCTTCAACGCCACTAATGGGGGCAACACTTCCTGATTTTACCGTTAAGCAATGACGGTCTCTTTTGACAGTGTTTGGTAATAAACAATCAACTTCCACTCGGTTGCATGACAAGTCCAAGAATAATTGGATTATTGATACGGGGTGTCCAAATCATGTTACGGGTAATCTTATGTGTTTGACGAATGTGGAAAATGTTGTAGCATGTTTTGTAGGATTCTCTGATGGTCAAACAATAGTGGTTACCCAATAAGGAACGGTCAAATTGACGAACAAAATTCACTTAAAACATGTTCTTTACATTCCTAAATTAAACTGTAATTTTATTTCGGTTTCCCAATTAAATGATGATATGAACTGTTTTGTCCAATTTTCTACTAACATATTTGTTATTCAAGACCTTAATTCGAGGGAGCTGATTGGACTAGGTGAGAGATGAGATGGATTTTACTACTTCTGGCAGGTTTTGATAGTTAAAGCGATTTTGGTTTAAGCTTCATCCTCTTTGGAACTTTGGCATAAAAGATTGGTCACCCTTCTGAGAAAGTAGTAAAGTTACTTCATTATGTTAGTAACTCTAAAGATCATCTGAATAAAAGCATGTGAAATTTGTCATCGTGCTAAGCAGACTAGAAATAGCTTTCCAATTAGTGAACAAAAAGTCACTTGTATTTTAAGTTATTTCATTGTGATTTATGGAGGTTTTATGACACTCCATCTTGTGGATTTTATTATTTTTTGACATTGGTTGATGATTTCTCTCATGCTGTTTGGGTATATCTATTAGAAAATAAAAAAGAGGTTTTCAAAGTTTTCATGTCATTTATTGCTATGGTTGATCGTCAATTTTCTCAACAAATAAAGTGTGTTAGAAGTATTAATGGGACGAAATTTAATTGTTTTCAAGATTATTTTCTTGCAAATGACATTATTTTTCAAACATCTTGTGTTGGTACTCCTCAACAAAATAGGAGAGTGGAGAGGAAATATCAACATATTTTAAATGTAGCTCGTGTTTTGCGTTTTCAAGGAAATCTGACTATATCTTTTTGGGGGGAGTGTGTGTTTGTTGCTTCTCATATCATTAATTGAACTCGTTCAACTCTTCTCCACAATAAAACACCCTATGAAATGTTGTTTGGTAGCCCTCCTTTGTTTGATGATCTTCATGTGTTTGGTTGCTTATATTTTGCTCATAATCAACATTCTAAGGGTGATAAGTTTGCTAGTCAAAGTCGAAAGTGTGTTTTTGTTGGGTACCCTTTTAGTAAAAAGAGTTGGTATTTATATGATCTAGATTCTAAGAAGTTCTTTGTGTCCCGCAATGTAAAATTTTTTTTAGGATATTTTTCCGTATTTGGATGGGGATGCTGCAACTATTGAGCCTGACAATGTTGCTCTGCCATATGGGAGTGTAGGCATAATTTTTTATACATATTTTGGTGAATCAAAGGTGTTGGAACCCGCGGCAGTTCCTCCATTTGCTACTCTACAGCCGGTGAGTTCGCCACCTGCGAGTTCTCCGACACGTGTGGTATCTTCTTTTTCCTCCAATGACACGGTGGTACAGAGGGCTTTGGCTAATGATGCGCCTGAATTGGGAGGAAGGCATAAGGAGAAATTTTGTTCTATAAAGCTCCGGGATGTTGTCACTCATACTGTCATAAAGAAAAGCTTCTCTCACCTCACCTACTTCAGAGCTTTCTTCATGTACTCCATTTTCTATAGCGCATTATGTTAATCATGACAATTTTACTATGAAACACCGAACTTTTCTTGCGACTATTACTACAGAGGTCGAGCCACAGACTTTTAAAGAGGCTGTAAAGGGTGCAGGATGGCGTGATGCTATTTAAAAGGAGATTTGTGCTCTAGAGGATAATGACACTTGGTCTATGGAAACACTTCCTCTTAGAAAGAAAACATTAGTGGTAAGTGGGTGTACAAGATTAAATATAACTCAAATGGAATTATTGGGAGACTTAAAGCTCGTCTTGTTGTTTTTGGTAATCACCAGGTAGAAGGTATTGACTATAATGAACCTTCCGTACCTGTGGCAAAAATGGTAATTGTTCGGGCTTTCTTAACTATTGTAGCTTTGAAAAATTAGGAGTTACATCAGATGGATGTCTATAATGCCTTCCTACATGGTGATCTTGATAAAGAGGTTTACATAAAGATTCTTCTAAGTTTTGCTCCTGATAAATTTGGAATGGTTTGTCGTCTGCACAAGTCTTTGTGGTTAAAACAGACTCCTCGGTGTTGGTTTGTGAAGCTTGTTATTGCACTGAAAGGTTATGAATTTCTTCAATCATATTCTGATTATTCTCTCTTCACATACATTAAGGAATCTATACGTATTAATGTGCTAGTTTATATTGATGATTTGCTTATTTTTGGGAACAATTCTGTTGCTTTGAAAACTTTTAAGGAGTATCTTAGTTCTTGCTTCCATATGAAATATTTTAGTGTTTTGAAATATTTTTGGGGGATAGAGGTAGCTCGTAGCTCTTTGGGGTTATTTCTTTGTCAAAGAAAATATGCACTTGATATTATTTTGGAGGCAGATCTTTTGGGAGCAAAGCCCGCAAGATCACCAATAGAGTAGAATCATAAATTAGCGCATGCTACGGTTATAATTTTGTTTGATCCTGAGCCATACAGACAGATAATGGGCCATTTGATTTATTTGGAAGTGACCAGACCTGATTTGGCATACTTGGTTCATGTGCCAAGGCAAGAGTATTGGGACGCGGCTCTGCATGTTGTCTGGTACTTGAAAGGCTCTCCTAGCCAAGGGATTCTTTTGAGATCCGATAGTGGTTTATCCTTGAAAGGGTGGTGCGATTCAGATTGGACTGCTTGTTTATTAACTCGACGTTCGCTTATTGGTTGGCTTGTCTTTCTAGGACAATCTCCTATTTCCTAGAGAACTAATAAACAACATATTGTTTCTTGTTCTCCTGTTGAGGCTAAGTATAGGTCTATGGTTTCCATCACTTGTTAGCTCAAGTGGCTATTAAGCTTAGGTGTTAATTATCCTAAAGCAATTCCTTTATTTTGTGATAGTCAATCTACGCTGCATATTGCATAGAATCTTGTATTTCACGAGCGTACTAAACATATTGAAATGGAGTGTCATTTTGTTAGGGATGCAATCCAGGATGTCTTGATTGCACCTTCTTATGTTCCGACCTTCATTTAGTTGGTTGACATTTTAACAAAGACGCTTGGTAAACCGCAATTTGAATATCTTCTCAGCAAGTTGGGCATTTATGATATGTATGCTCCAACTTGAGGGGGTGTTAAGATATTATTATGGGATATTATCTTTTAGCAATTTAATTGCTAATGGGATGTTATAGGATATTATTATGAGATGTGATATTATCTTTTAGCAATTTGATTCCTAATGAGATATTATAAGATATAATGGGATGTTATCTTTTAACAATTTGGTTCCTACGTAATTACTATTGTATAAATAAATAAATATATATATATATACCCTTAAGGTGTATTGATAAAATTCAAGAGATTACCCTATTATTGTCAATGCCTAATTTATTTTGGGTTTCATGTCTTTGCCCAATATTCTTACTCTTAATTATTTACTATTTTATGCATTCCAACAATATACACAAGATTCTACTTTGAATTTGGGAAAAGCAGCAGAAGCTACCATACCCGAATTGTTAGTATTTAAAATGATCGTCAATAATTGTTTCATTTAATATTTTTTATTCAAATATTCATTTTAAATATTAAGTTATGCTAGAAAGTGGGAATGAATATTTGATTTAATATGTACAAGTTTAGAGGGACTGATGAAGTAAATAACACTTTTTTTTTTGTTTTTTTTTATATTTTTAAATTTTATTTAAAATGATTTTGTTAGAAATTAATTTTAATTTTAAAGAGTTTTTAATTTTTCACATTTTTTCATATTTTTAGTGAAAATCCCAAAAAATTTAATTTAGAAAATATTTTTTGTAATTGTTTATGTTCTTTTAATGAGTAAAGACCAAACTAATAAAAAAAATTGTAAATGTTGAGGGCTAAAGAGTTGTTTCATCTTTCTATAACAGTCACGTCACCAATTCTAATGAAAAAATTGACGGAGGGACCAAGATTTTTAAATAAAAAAGTATAGGAACTCAATGTCTCAAAATCAAAGTATGTGGATTGAATTTTAAATTTTAGAAGAGTACAAGGACAATTGGCATATTTAAACATAGAGATTAAATAATAAAATTTGGCATGGTAAAAGGACCAAAACTGAAATTTTTTGACTTTTTCACCATTATAGAACTTATGCTGATTGGTTGGCATGAATGGTTAATATAGGTAAATAATTTTATTCGGGCCCTTAATCTTAACGGTAAACTATAAAAATGTCACTAAATTTTCGTGAAATTGTTTTGCAACTAAGATATGAAATGTTACATTTTGGTAACAAACGTTTATCGATTTAGGTCACTTGTCTGCAGTTACAACTTTAATGCAAAAATGAGATGACACATTAATTCAAGGGTTAATATTCAATTTGATCCCTAAACTATAATTAAAATATTTAATTTGGTATTTTTACAATATTTTTAACAATAATTTTGAAGAAATATTAAAAATTCTAAAAATATAAAAAATCTGAAAAATCATTCTTTATTTTTTGAAATTATAAAAAAAATTATAAATATGTAAAAAATTAAACATTCATAAAAATTATATAATAAACCAACAGCTTCAAAGTAAGTTTTATTTTAAAACCTATTTCTTTTTCTTTTTTTCTTTAATCTTTTGGTTTCTACTTCTCAATTGTTGAAGGAGAAGAAACTTGTTGGCCATGGAGATGTCAATTATAAACTTGTTTGCTTCAAAACATTCTTGCAAAATGGAAATTTTCTTAGGATTTTCCTAGAATTTTCCAGTTCTTAGTGTGCTGTTCACCACAGTCCCTTTTTTTTTCTTTGTCAATTGTTGGGAATTTTGATCTGTTTTGTCTTTTTTTTCCCCTTCTTTGATAACAGCTGGTTAGTATATAATTTTACATAAATTATTGAGAAGTTCTTTTTAATTTCTGTAACAGGGCACAGGTGGTAGGATGGCCAGTGGCCACCAATCAGATCATTCAGGAAGAGCAGCATGGCCTCTAATTTGGCAAAGAACAGTGATGAAGATGCTGGTTTATTATATAATTTTTATGAAATTTTTAATTCTTTTACATAATTATAATTTTAAATTATTTTTATAATTTCAATAAATAAATAATGAATTTTCATATTTTTTAATGATTTTATTTTATATTTTTAGAATTTTTTAATAAATTTTCAGAATTATTGTTAAAAATGTTGTTAAAATAATGTTTTAACTATAGTCCAAAGATCAAATTGGATGTTAACCCTTGAATCAATCTGCCTCTTCACTTTTCAAGTTAAAATTATAACAATTATTACAATTATTAACGGACGAGTGACCAAAATATTATAAGTGTATAACTTTAATAATTAAAATGTAATATTTCGACAAAATTTTTTTTACCAAAGTTTAGTTATGGAGTTTAATTAGGACAAATGGACTTTGGACTCACTGAAGAATGATTGTGAGAATACATGATAAGGAATCTCTCTAAGAGGTTTTACCCAAAAGAAAGGTCATTCGTACTAGTAAGGCCCAAGAGGTGTAAGAAATGGGCTACTCTATTGCCATTGCAACTCACATACTAAAAGGAAATTGAATGGAAGAAAGATCACAAGCCACGAGCCTCATCAAAAGCCAATCAAACTCAAGTCCTCACTACAACTATTAAATTTGGAAATTACATACTTGTACTTTGACCCAAAAACAATATTAAGAAAATGATTAATCCACATTTTAGTCCCTAAACCATACCATTTTTCTCACTTTAGTCTTTAAATTTTTCTTTTTGGCCCGCTTCAATCCCAGTTAATCTTTTCGACTTTAAAAACTAACAACTAATATATCCATCCTGTCATATGCAATCATGATATATATGATGTCATAATGACATCATCATTAGAAAAATTAAAAAAAAAAACTACCTTTTTAAAAAATAGAACTTGTACTTTTTTTTTTTAATTTTATAAACCATATTTATTAGAGCTTAAATATGAAATCATTATATCTTAAAAGATATCACATAAGACAACTGTTTTATAATTCAATTAATAAAAAATTATAAATCAATAAAAAAAATTATAATTAGTAAACCTTTTTAGATGATAAGTTTGAATAAGTCCTCCCAAATTATTTAAATAATAAAAATAATATTATTTCAATGTCAAATAATAATTTCAATTATTCCAAATGTTTTTTTTACTCTCTCAAGACAAATCATTTGTCTCTACATCAATATCTTAATTGGAAAATAAAAATTTTAAAAGTGAAATGGATATTTATAGGCATCTGTTGCCTTAAAAAAAATTAAATTAATTTTTTTTTTGAATCCTTCGTATTTATGATTACAATGCAAATAAAATGCCCGTAAATATCCAAATATGTCATCATTCTCTCTAAGGATACTATTATTGTTGATTTTTTTTAGTACAAAACAAAGGGAGCATATGCATAATGATGGATGAAGAAAACTTACTCCAGAAATTAAACAGGGAGTTGAGTCAAATGATATTCTTCCAATAGGAAAGTACAAAAAATTTATGTATTCTAAAATATTAAAATTTTGATATAAAAATTGATTGTATTTTTAACTAAATATAATTTTTTTATCAAAATTTTAATATTTTAAATGTGATTAGAGAAAGTATATTTTATTTCAAGATACAATAATTTTTAATATTTTTTTATAATTTTTTACAATTTTTTAAAATATTTTTAATTTTTTTTCCATATGATGATGTAATTATATGGCACATGGTAATTTATAATTGGTTAGATATCTCATCTGGTTTTTTTAATGTCCAATGGATTTAATCGGAACGTCTGATAAAATTAGTGACTGAAGTGGACAAAAAACCTTTAAAGATCCAAAATGAAAAAAATAAGTATACCTTAGAGACTAAAATGTGCATTAAGCCTTAAGAAAATTATGATCCTTAGCATAGTAAAGCCCATCAAGGATCACATAGGCCTTTATCATGACCCATCAACTTTACGTGCTTGTTCACTTTGTTGAGATTTTTTTATTATATCTTAAAAATCGATTTTTAAAAATAAAAAAAAAAATTTAAAAATAGAAAAATTTAATTTAATTTTTAATTTCATTTGTTGATTAAACAAGTTCGCAAGACAATTAATTTATCATCGGACTAATACCTTAACCGATTTCATAGAATGGATCCAGTTTTGAAACAGTGCACTTAGCATCAGCTTATCTCCATGACCACTCTAATAGTTGTTGTCTTTCGAGAGTGGAGCAACTCAACAGACAGAGTATTAGTTGTTTAAGAGTTTTTACCTTTACGTTATTTTCATTTTAGAATGTAACTTCTCTATTTATAATGTAAAAGATATAGTAACCCATTAATCCTATTTTGAATTAAAAATTTTATTATTTTACTTTTAAAATTTTTAATATAATTTATTTTTTTATTTAAACAGACAATTCTCACTTTAATTGAATCATAATACTCATTTTTTTGCAATTTAATAAGTTATCAAAACTTATATTATAAGGTTAAAGTGTAAATTTACCATCATATTTTAGGTGAATATTGCAAATTATCTCTATACTTTGTTTTTATTAATATTTGTCATTATATTTTAAAAATATGAATAAATTTACCATTCAACTTTTATGTGATTGAGTTTTACTATTAAATTTATTAAAAATTTCCGCAAATTTAGATTATATAATTAAACTCTACTATCCAATATTAATTTTGATAATTTGATAACATAATTTAACAAAAAAATATTTTAAATATTTTATTTTAATAGTTAACAATAAATTAAATTAGAATTTTAATTTTAATTTTAATGAAATAAAAAAACTTTAAAAAAATCATAAAAGAAAAAAATTAGTTTATTTTTTTATAAAATAACCATTTATATTTAATTTTAATATTATATTAATAAAATTATTATCGCAAAATATTAAAGTAAAATATAGAAAATAATTTTATTAAAATTTATCTTTAAATTATTTTAAATTAAAATTGAATAGAAAAATTCAATAAAAAATTTAATTTTAGTGGCAAAATTCTATCAAATAAAAGTACAACAACAAAATTAAGTACTAAACTTATAGTGACAATTTTACATATTAACTCAATAATATATTTATTTATAATTAAAACCTAAATCAAATTCAAGTTTGAATATTGGAATGAAAGTAACCTGTATTTTTTAAAAAAATATTTCTTATTTTTATTCCAAATTAATTTCTTGAACATAAGAAATTATCTAAATGAATTTTTATAGACGAATAGCCGACCTTAGCAAGTTCTAACAACATTGTTTTCATTTTTTTTCATTAATGAATGATCGGCTAATAATAAGTATAACATTCTTCTTCAGTAAAAAGAGCTTTGAATGCTGGGCTGCTAATATCACCGTGAGAGAAGAATAACAAGAGCCACATAATAGCAGAGAGAGAGAGAGTTAAGAATGTAGTCGGATCTACCCGACCCACAAAAAAGGAACCTTATATTTAGCCGGCATTCGGCGCAAACCGTACCCTCCGCCCAATAGGCCTGTGGGTGCAGACCACGCCTTAATTTTTTTTTTTTTTTTTGGGGGGTGGCTGTAGCAACTGCCTCTTTGTCTCTGCTTTAGGTGAACATGTTAGCAGAAAGCTCAAATATTTAAAGCCAAAATCCTTGCCTGTTTCTTTTATACCATGCATCTAGTTTTATTAATTTCTCTCATTTATAAAATGTGCTGCTACGCATTGCTGTACAGTAAAAAAACTGAAAGTTCTATAGTTCCGTGAGGGTGCCCCTTCATTTTTTCCATTGTTACTCCCTTGCTGAACAAAGGTTTTAGGATCCAATTGACGTTGTAAAACAGTAGTATTAAGTGGTGAAATCCATTAATAGTATGTTGTAAAAACAATGTTTTTGTCTAAGCTGTGGGCTGTAGGCCTCAAGTTTAAGTCTGATTTTAGAAAACGTGGATGGTGACAGCTTAAAAGCTCTACTTATTTGATATTAAAAGAAGCTTCAGTTCCATGCAAATTCGTTGCTTTTGTTGTGCATTTGCTGTTACATTTGATGTCCAAAAGTTGATTAAAACATTACAAAAGATGGAAAAAGAAAGTAAGAGTAACGAACATGATTGCTCTTTTTGACTAAAAAAACATAACATCCGATGTGTTAGTATATCTCTGGGAAAGAAATATCAAGAAAGTCCTGTTTCTTCTGTTCTTGGTCCCCCATGACTTGCAAAGTAGGAGAAACATTGTTGTTACTATTATACTAACTATATCTCTCTCGCTTTTTCCTTTTTCTTTTGCATTGGATTGTTGAAATGTGTTAAACCACGTAATTTGCCCCCATACTCAAATGAAAGCTTAATAGCTAAGCAAAAGTTAACAAATTAGACGAGAAAAAGAAACTAAGCATGCGCGTGACAATCACGCGAACTCAAACCTTAAAGGCCCGACAACATCAACTGAGGCAGCCGTCTATGCAAAAGGAGAAAATGCCCTGGATGTTTTAATGCTAGTGTTTTACACAAGTTTCTTTCTGGTTTGCCAAAGCAAGAAGGGATTAAAAGTTGGAACCCAGTGTGTTTACTCTCTACAGTAGACAAATTACCCCTAGCCGCCTTCTACAACTGACACCTTTGCTTCCTCTTCGACTACCAGTGTAAATATATGCTTTGTCGTCTTGTTGCGGACAAGAATCCTCCCACGAGGCCCTCCACGCATGCGCTGCGGGCACCCATGGACTAACCTCTCTTTATTTACAACAATGCCCTCCCCCGATCCTTATAAAAGGCTCCATCACATCTTATGTTCGGCACCATGCTCACTAGCTAGCTGACCTGTTTTGTTACCTTTTTCTCTCTAACTTCATCACCATCTTTGCTTTTCACTTTTTGTGATTTTCTTCTTTTGGGGGAATAATTTATTTGATAAATGCATTATCAAGGTGATTATTCTTGGGGGTACTACATGCCAACGAGAAGCATAGGGTCAGACCCAATGGAGAGGGTGGTGAAGCTGGCCTCAGAGAAAGCCGTGGTGATATTCAGTTTGAGCAGCTGTTGCATGTGCCATGCTGTGAAGAGGCTCTTCTGCGGAATGGGAGTGAACCCAACGGTGTACGAGCTGGACCAGGACCCCAGAGGTGAAGATTTGGAAACCGCACTAATGCGGCTGCTTGGAAACTCGCAACCCGTGCCTGTTGTTTTCATCGGGGGGAAGCTTATAGGAGCCATGGACCGAGTGATGGCTTCCCATATTAATGGAACCTTAGTACCACTTCTCAAGGAAGCCGGAGCTCTTTGGCTGTAATTCTTGATAAACATAGTGATTAGAGAACATCATGCCTAATAATTAACCAGGAACTACAAAGTGCATGTAAAAAAACAAAAAAAGTGAAGCTGTTGTGTCTGTCTTCATGATCTCTGCCCATTTTCATTGCAAACAGATTAGGTTGTTAAGTTTTGATTTCCAATCAGAGATTTTGACGCCTCTTAACCCTTTGTGTTATTACGAATATTGGAATTAATGCAGTTGGGCAGTGTCTGCTATATATAGTTCCTACCAGGATTCTGTTGTTTCATATTCGAGTAGCTTTTTGAGTTGGACACTTGTTATATGGAGAAATTATTGTATCTTATTAAAAGCCAAGAAATAAAATAACAGATAATATTTAAAATGATGGGGATCCAAACTAAAAATAATAATACTATGTGGATTCAAATTGAATCTAGGTTCATTATTATTTTATTTAAAACATAACTAAGTATTCTTTTTCTTTTTCTGCAAAATTTAAAATTCTGATTTAATTTTTAACAAATGCGATGATTTCTTTCATTCTTTTCCCGAATGTTTTAAACATTGAATATGAAGTTGCAAAAATAAATCTAGTCAAAATAACCATGGTTTTCAATTGTAAAAGTGATTGAATGGTGAACAAATTGAAAACAAAAATAAAAAAGGGTAAACGTTGTTGGACTTCAATTTTTTTCCCTGGGGACTGGACTGCAATTTTTCTTGTCAGCATTAAATAAAATTTTATCTTCATCTCATAATTATTTGTGGAAGACGAATACTGTAAAAGGAAAATAAAACATCAAAGTAAGGGCAAAAGTACTTGGTACGGGATGTTATTAAATTAGTCTTTAAATTATTAAATTAAGCTAAAATCATTTTTTAAAAGAAATAACAGTTTAATAAAGTTAAAGAATTCTAGCAAATATTTTTTTAAATTTAAATTGTAAATGAATAAAATAATTTTGATCTTATTTTTTAATCAATAAATAGAGAAAATATTTGGTATTCTACAAGCAAGGTTAAGGAATTGATAAGTGTTCTATAAGCATTCTCTCATTTTCACTTTCACCTCTAAAGTAAATCTAAAAAATAAAAAAACTCCACGGTGAACCTACAAAAATCAATTGAGTATTTATGTACTCTTAATTTACTTTCAATTTACTTGCGTAAAATGATTTCTTATGCAACTTTATATTGATTGAAATATGCTACTTGACAAATTTATTCGGAGTGTGACATAATTATCACTAAGAATATAGTTTACAATTATATTGATACACTATTAATATTTATCAATTTCTATAAGGTTAATATTTGCAAATAAGGAATTTAAGGAATTTATTTATTTAAATTTTTAAAAATATTCACTAATTAATTTCTATAATGGACATCTTAATTCCTTGGTAATAGTGTTTTATTTCAATAATTTCATCCAATAAAGACTAAAATATGATAAACAATAAAATATGTTATACCATTATTTATCATTTTATATATATCAGCTAAGTTTTACTAAACACTTTTAAATAAACAGTTATTAGAACCCGTCACTGCAATCAGCGAATTGTGAAATAACACCATTATAAATTTATAATAACTTAGATAAACATCTATTTGAAATAATAACGTAGATAAACACCTAATTGAAAATTGATTTGCGCTAAAATTATAAATATAATTATTTAACATATTTAAATTAGATATTGTTAAACCACAAAAAAGAAGTATTTTAGGAAAAAGAATAAAATAAATGTATTTAATGATGTAAAATTTATGGCCCTTTTATCAAACTAACCTAAAAAAATTTAATATTTACAAAAATTACTCAGGTTTAAAAATAATCACAAAAATAACTTGAAATGAACAGTAAATTGAGGTTGTGGCCTGTCAATGGCCATCACCCCCTTGTATTTTGAACCCGTGATTGCCTCATAATTGTGTCAGGCTTTAAAAAATTATTTTTTTGGTTCCGGCCTGTCAATGGCCATGACCTCTTGGTATTTTTTTTACACCGTATAAAATTGGTATACAAAAATATTAAAAAAGAAAAAAATGGAAAAAAAAAATTTTTGGGTGCTGGCCTGTCAATGGCCATCACCCCCTGTACCAGAAAAAAAATTTAATTTTTTTGGGGTGCTGGCCTGTAATGGCCATCACCCCTGTACTAGAAAAAAAAATTTAATTTTTTTGGGTGCTGGCCTATCAATGGCCATCACCCCTTGTACCAGAAAAAAATTTAATTTTTTTGGGTGATGGCCATTGTATCAGAAAAAAAAATTTAATTTTTTTTGGGTGCTGGTCTATCAATGGCCATCACCCCCATCCCGAAAAAACGTAAAAAAAATTTTGGCCTATCAATGGCCATCACTCCTGTACCAAAAAAAAATTAAATTTTTTTTGGGTGCTGGCCTGTCAATGGCCGGCATCAAAGCTTATATATAGTTGGTGATTTTGGTGCTAATTGTGTACATGTAAATGGAAAAAAAAATTGGTACAGAGGGTGATGGCCATTGACAAGCGAGTATCCAAAAAAATTAAAAAAAATTTTTCTAGTACGGGGGGTGATGGCCATTGATAGGCCAGCACCCAAAATTTTTTTTTTCTTTTTTTTTCTTTTTTAATATTTTTGTATATCAGTTTTATACGGTGTAAAAAAATACCAACGGGTGATGGCCATTGACAGGCCAGAACCAAAAAAAATAATTTTTTAAAGCCTGACACAATTATCAAGCAATCATGGGTTCAAAATACAAGGGGGTGATGGCCATTGACAGGCCACAACCCCAATTTACTATTTATTTCGGGTTATTTTTGTGATTGTTTTTAAACCTGAGTTATTTTTGTAAATATTAAATTTTTTTAATTTTTGTAAATATTAAATTTTTTTAGGTTAGTTTGGTAAATTATAAATATAATTATTTAACATATTTAAATTAGATATTGTTAAACCACAAAAAAGAAGTATTTTAGGAAAAAGAATAAAATAAATGTATTTAATGATGTAAAATTTATGAGGATAAAATCATGTTAGGAGCCGTTATAATTAAAAAAGAAAAAAAAGAAGCTGAATGTACAAGTTTTGTACAATGGATATGATTGCCTCTATTTAAAGATTTTATTATGTGGATTCCGCTGGCAAATTAATTCGGAGATGTGGCCAGAATGAAGGGAACTTCATCATCACCACCATCATTATGGATGTAAATGCTTTGCAGGTGCAGCAATGGAAGGGAACATTTTGATAGTACATGGTGGTCAATCCTACCCTACACATTGTACAGCTCCTCAATAATATTAAGGGTAGGGATCATTTTAACATTTATTATGCCCATAAAATAGGATGCTACAAATGTTAAAGTTGGTTCCTTAATTATTTCTTTTTAAAATAAATTATGCAATAAAATTGGTGATGATTGTCGATTCTACTAATATAAGCCTACACTTAATTTGCAAATTTAACCAGTATAGGGAGAAGGGTCGATCCCACAGAGACTGGGTTTACTGATAATTGTTTCTATCTCGACCAGATTTGTGTCTGGGCAGTTGTCGTGCCCGCGAAGTTGGGGGGAATAAAATATGTAACCTGAAATAAACAGAAAAAAAAACGTAAAAAGTAAAAGATGAAAATAAAAACAATGAAGTAATCTGAAGAAAAATCGATTAAACTTAGCTCAGCCTTAAGCGCGGGTTTTTCCGTCTTTGACCCGATCCTCGAAATTAGATGAATTCTTTTTTTTTTCAATAAGCTAGTTATAGCTACCAAGGACGCCTCAGACACCAACTCTTCCTTGTGTAAATTAGTTATGGAACGTCCTATAACTAACCCTTACCGGTCGAACAACCTACGAAACGTTCGTGATTTAGAACTCCGGCAGCTTTGCGTTCTAGAAGAGCCTAGCTTGAACCAATGCCCTCAAGTGCGTGGGACATTTAAATCCGGTTACTACTTCCCTTGACGAAACCAAACAGCAATCCCCACTTGGCACGCCAATGTGTTCACGGAGGATCGATTAGACAATCGATCCTTTCGGAATCCCAACTGTACGTCTAGCCACACTAACTCAAACGACGTCTTTTTTGACTTAGCATTGACTTGACTTTGTGAGTTGACGAGGTCATACTCTTAATTCGGAGAAATAATAAATATTGGAAAATAGGGGTTAAATAGCTCGGGTTCGTAACTCACGGGTCTTTGACGGGGTTAACACCAGCTTAAAGCTGAAAGGAGTTTAGTGTGGCATGATTTTAATCATGCTTGAAGTTTGTAGAATATGATTTGGCTTTTGTAAAGGATGATGGAATTTGGGAAAGGAAAGGGGACTTGGAAGGCAATTGAACCAATTTTGGAAAAACCAACAAATTTGAATTGAAATTGGCAGATTGTTGACGTCAACTTAAAGGAAAAAGAAGAAATCCTATTCTAAATTGAAATAGGAACAGATAAAGAGAAGAATAAAACTCCAAATAGGAATAGGAAAAAACTAATTGATTGATGATTTTCTAATAACAAAATGCCCCTATTTATATACATGAGGTTTACTAAAAATAGGCTAAATTAATTAATATAAAATATAAAATAATAAAATTAAAATAAACTTAAAATAGGATTTTCTATTTTTGGCTTTTTACAAAGTCAAATTATTGATGTGTCTTTGGCCTCCTCTATCTTTTTGACTTGACCCCATTTCCATTATTTTCTTCCAATTTAACCCTTTTCGACTTGCTTTTGATCAATTGCATCCCTGACAAGAATTAAATCATAAAAATACTAATTTAGCAGGGATTAATTTAGAAATAAACTGAATTAAATACAAGAAATCATGCAAAATAGTCATGTTATCAAATCCCCCCTACTTAGCTCATGCTTGTCCTCAAGCATGTTGTTCTTTCAAACATTAGAATTAATTCTACAATTTATTAAAAATCGAGTCTCTTTTCTGCATCCATACTCAATGTAAACAACATGGGCAAAAATAATAAAATCAATGCTCAGAACATATAGTTTAATCAACAAGACAAGTGTCATAAAATTTTAAATATGCGAACTAGATAATTTCATTAAATTGAGTTTGAATCCAATAAATTGTAAGGCATTATTAACTAACTATACTTTTAGAAAAATAAATCAGACATGGTCAAACTTTTTTACGCTAACTAGGATGACAACCCAAGCACCCTATCTCGGTTACTCAGTTCAAACAGTCTTTATTATTGGGCTCTGTTAGCGGAATGTTATTAAGTTATCAACTTGTCACTCGAACCTTTTTACGTGAGATGAGATGACAACCCAAGCACCTCATCCCGGTTACTTAATCTAGTCACGTTTTCGAAACTTTCACTCATAACTTGAGCCTTTATTTTTTTTTTCATTATTCATTTTTTTTTCATTTATTCATGCTCAAGCAAATATATTTTTTCAAACAATCAATTCATGAAAATCTAGCTACATATATCAATCGTAAAATACAAGTGTTGATTAATCTATATACTTGAGCATTTAAATTCAAAAAAAAATAAAATTGCCCAATTGCCCAAGTTGACTAAGTATGAGATTAAAGGCTCAATGTCAAATAAACTGTTGAATGAATTCAATGCAAGATTGAAAATATGCAAAAGAGAAGCATGCAGCAAGAACCAATCAACCATCCGTTCATACTTACTATATTCATATATATTCATCCCCCCTACTTATTCTAAGCTTGTCCTCAAGCATGTGTCATATTATAGATAAGAAAAGAAAAAAAACAGCAGCTTAAATAAACAAAATGAAAAGTTCAGACTACTCCCTATGTGTGTCTTCAATGATGTTGTCGATGTTGGGGGTAACGGCTTTGCAGGATATCAAGGATTGTGGAGACTTGATTTTCCATCATTCCAAGTCTTGCCTCGATTCGTCCTAAACAGTCCTCCACAGATAGAGGTTGTTCCTCGTGCTCTCTAGTGTCGATGTGTGGGCATTGGCGAAAAACCATATTCTCGCGAGTAGTCCGCGTACTGGAGGAACAAAATAACACGAAGTAGGGGTGTTAGCAAGCAATCCCATAGAATCTAAACAATATTTATCTAGGCTGCTCATACTATATGCACATATGAAGGTTGATAAATCAATTTCAAATTGAAAAAGTCGAGAGGCTAAATTTGAAATAAATGATCCAAGTATAAGTGGACGGTTGTAACGCAAAACAACATGAAAATTTCGTGCAAACCAATATTCTAAATTAACTTTAAAACCCGAATGCATACACCACAAAAAGAACAGTTCAGTTTTAGTCAAAGTAAATGATACGTCATTTCTACCTGAAAAGCTAAATGCCAAAAATCGGTGTATATATCTCAAAGCAGGTTCATGCACCAATAAGTCTTTTGTGGTCTTCGGATTATACAGATGATCAGAATTAGTTAAAACACGATAAACATGCTGAGTATCAAAGTTGCTCGGAATATCTAACAGAGCAGAATGATAGGAATCGGACTAAATATCATCAGGGTCGATGAAACCCATGGCAATGTTAAATTCTGAAATTGACATCCAAAGTCCCTCCCAAGCAAACAAAAACATACAATATTTTGTGTTTCAACAGTTCGCAATGCATTTTTATCGAAGCTAAATGTGGTGTAGAATTCATATACTAATTCATAATATGCATTACAAGTGATATTAGCAAATAAATTCCAGCCAATAGCATCAAAATAATGAAGCACAGCATCATGAATAGCTAAAAGATCAAGAGTGGAAAAATCGATTTGCTTACAGATCGAGAGCGAGCATTGTCGGATGGCATCGTATCGTGTTTGATTCTCTGATGTCGAAAAGTTTAGAAATCCATGCAGACGACTTTCAGTAGGAATTGTATTGGCACGACTACGTCTTTTGCGTTGACTATCTTGGGGTGGTCGAACGTGCTCGTTAGGGGAGTCGAGTGGGTTTTCTCCTTCAGCAGCGTCAGTACTGCTGTTTGGGGGTGTCGATGGCTCACATGTCGGTTGTCAACGACTTCAGGTTTGGCGTTGAGAGACACGTTCATCGACAATAGGGGTAGCTTCGACATGGTTGTTAGAAGTCCCAACTTCTTCAGGACTACCCGAAGTGTCTGATTCGACCGGGGTCAGCCTTTGTTGACGGCGGGTTCTCGATGGGCCGGCCATTTTTCATAGAGGATGCGAAGGAGCGTCATCGTCGTCTAAATCGACGAATGGAGATGCAGAAAAATGATGCCGATTTTGGTTGAGCGAAAACGGAACATTGTCAGTTGTTTGGTTTCGAGTTCGGACCATTACATCCGTGGCAATGTCACGAAGATTAGGCACTGTTGCGACGAAGACGGCGGCAGCCGATGGCGGCAAAATACAATGGTGCGATTTTGGGTGACTTTTTGAAAGGTTGATGGTGGGAGTGACGTTTGTAATGTTGTTTAAGGTGGTGGAGATGGTGGTTTTGTGGTGGGGAAGAAAGAAAGAAAAAGAAAATAAGAAAAGGGTGGTGGTGTTGAGGGTTTGGCTCCGATCGGCTAGACTCAACGGTGGAAAGGGGTAACGGTGGCAATGGGGGGGCTGAACGGTGGTGGAGGATGCTTTCGTGGTGGAGAAGAAAAATGGAAGAGAATGGTAGTGAGGTCGTTTGGTGATGGCGATGGGAAGGGAAAAACGGCTAAATGATGGTGACGGTAAAGGCGACGGGTGCGGTGCCGGTGATGGTGGGGTTGAACGGCGGTGGAGGTTTTTGGGTGTTAGGGATTTGTTTTGAGGAAGATGAAGAAGATGAAAAAGTTTGTGGATTTTTGGGTGTTTAATTTGTTTTTCTTTTTCCTTTTTTTTTTCTTTGGATTTTTTTGTTTGGGTCATGGTGTTGGGTTAATTGAGTGTATATTGGGTTTGTGTTGTTGGGTTAGATGGATGGGTATTGGTTCTTAGGTTTTGGTGTGTGTTGGGTTTTGGTTTACTTTTTTTATTGGGTGAGTTTAGATGGGTTGAATGGGTGATTGGGTAAAATGGGTTTAATTATTGGGTTATTATTGTTTGGTTGGTATTTGAGTGGGTGTTGGTGGGTTAAATGGATGGGTGGGTGTTTTATAAAGATTGGGGATTTTTTTTTATTTTGGTAAATATTTGTCACCATATTAGCATGTCGTGCTCGCGCCATCATTATTATCCGACTCTTGAAAAAAATTCATGCTCTCTATTATTTTCCTGAAAACATCAAATTAACCGAATTAAAATAAAATAAAATAATTTAATTATTTACACTCTAGATCTTACTAAAACTTAAAATTAAATAAATGAAAAGAAATTTAGGGTGCCTCCCAAAAAGCACATTTGTTTAACGTCGTTAGCTCGACGACCTATTATTCAAATTCTGGGCTCGTCGAGAGCAATCTCCTCAACTGTGTGTGTTTGAAAATTCTCGAAAAAGGGTTTTAGTCGTTGCCCATTCACCTTGAAGCACTTTCATGTTTCTTCATTTTGAATTTCCACTGCACCATTCGAAAATAAATTAGTAATAATAAATGGTCCTATCCATTTGGATCGAAGCTTACTAGCGAAGACTTTTAAGGTGGAGTCGTATAGGAGAACTTTTTGTCCTATTGAAAACTGTTTCCTAGTGATGAACTTGTCATGAAACGCCTTCTTCTTTTCTTTATAAACTCGAGCATTTTTATATGCATCGTTTCTGATTTCCTTGAGTTCCTGGATGTCCAATTTTCGAGATTTTCTTGCAGACTCCATTTCTATATTACACTGCTTAACTGCCCGAAACACCTTGTGCTCTAACTCAACCAGAAGATGACACGGTTTATCGAAAACGAGTCGGTAAGGTGACATGCCTATTGGTCCCTTGTAAGTTGTCCTATGGGCCCAAAGTGCATCATTAAGTCTCAAACTCCAATCCTTCCTATTAAGTTTAACCGTCTTTTTCAGAATAGACTTGATCTCTCGATTGGACATTTCAGTTTGCCCGTTTGTTTGTGGACGGTAAGCAGTGGCAATTTGTTGAGTCACTCCATATTTCTCCATAAGTGCACTGGCGAGCTTATTGCAAAAATGAGTTCCTCTGTCACTGATTAATGCTTGTGGAGTGCCATACCTGGAAAAAAAAAAAACTTTTAAGAAAGTCAATTATGGTCTTAGCATTATCATTGCGAGTGGCCTTTGCCTCTATCCACTTAAAGACATAATCAACAGCTAAGAGTATATAAAAATTACCGAAAGAAGAAAAGAAAGGACCCATAAAGTCGATGCCCCACACATCGAAAATTTCACAAATATGAATAGGAGTAAGGGGCACCTCATTTCGACGACTAAGGTTGCCAACTTTTTGGCATTTTTCACAGGTTTTGCAGAATAAAAAGGCATCACAAAATATGTTTGGCCAAAATAGTCCACATTCGAGAATTTTGTGTGCGGTGCGTTTGGGTTCAAAGTGCTCTCCACATGTATAAGAATGATAAAAAGTTAAGATAGACCATACCTCTGTTTCTGCTGCACACCGTCGTATTACTTGATCGGAGCAATGCTTCCAAAGGTAGGGATCGTCCCAAATGTAATATCGCGTATCCTTTTTTATCATATCTTTTTTAGATCTTGGTAATTCTGAAGGAACAGTACCTGTAACGAGGTAATTTACTATGTCTGCGTACCAATGATGAACCGCATTTGTTGAAAACAGGTTTTCATCTGGAAAGTAATCCTTTAATGGTGTGTCGTCTACTGGAATCGGTAATCGACTCATATGGTCAGCTACTAGGTTTTCGCATCCCTTTTTATCCCGGATTTCAAAATTGAACTCTTGTAGGAGTAGAATTCACCTGATCAGTTGGGGTTTTACCTCCTTCTTCCCTATTAAATATTTCAAAGCTGCATGATCAGAAAAGATAATTACCTTAGTTCCCAATAAGTAAGATCTAAATTTATCTACAGCAAACACAACAGCTAATAATTCTTTCTCGGTAGTTGTGTAATTGCTTTGGGCAGCATCCAAAATCTTCGAAGCATAGTAGATAACATGAGGCTCCTTCCTTATCCTTTGGCCAATAACAGTTCCCACACTTTGGTCGCTTGCATCACACATGATTTCGAACGGGAAGTTCCAGTTTGGTGGCTGCACTATGGGAGCGGAGACCAATTTTTGTTTCAGTACGTCAAACGTGTCTTTGCAAGTTTGGTCGAATTCAAATTCTTTATCCTTTTGTAACAGACTGTAAAATGGTCACGCGATTTTCGAGAAATCTTTCATGAATTGTCTGTAAAATTCTGCATGGCCAAGAAATGAACGAACTTCCCTCACCGATGAGGGGTAAGGTAACGAGTTAATAATATCTATTTTTGCCTTGTCGACCTTAATTCCTTTCGAGGAAACTATATGACCCAAAATTAATCCTTTGTCAACCATAAAATGGCATTTCTAATAATTTAAAACAAGATTAAATTCTAGGCATCTTTGTAATATCTTAGCAAGATTATTAAGACATTCGTTAAAAGAGTTACCGTATACCGTGAAGTCATCTATAAAGACTTCAATGGTTTTCTCGACATAATCGGAGAATATGCTTACCATGCATCTTTGGAAAGTGGCCGGGGCATTGCAAAGTCCAAATGGCATTCTTTTATACGCAAACGTTCTAAAGGGGGACGTGAAATTCGTTTTGTCTTGATCCTCCGGAGCCACTGGAATCTAGAAAAATCCTTAGTACCCATCGAGACAACAATAATGGGTCTTACCGGCTAATCGCTCGATCATTTGATCGGTGAAGGGAAATGGAAAATAGTCTTTCCGGTAATTGCATTTAACTTCCTGTAATCGATGCAAAACCTCCATCCATTCTGGACTCGTGTAGGAACCAGCTCTCCTAACGAGTTTTTCACCACTTTCACGCCAGTTTTCTTGGGCATGACATGAACCGGGCTAACCCAATTGCTATCAGAAATCGGGTATATCATTCCAACATCTAACAGTTTCTGGATCTCCTTCTTCACTACCTCCATCATGGGTGGATTAAAGCGCCTTTGAGCATCTCTCTTTGGTTTCGTGTTATCTTCGATGAAAATTTTGTGCATACAAGTGGATGGACTTAGCCCTTTTATGTCGGCTATCGTCCAACCAATAGCTTCCTTATAATCTCTTAGGACTCGAACTAGACTTTTCTCCTCGCCTTTGGTTAACTTATTTGACACTATCACCGGTAAGGTGTCTTTCTCTCCCAAAAAGACGTACTTAAGGTGGTTCGGTAATGCTTTAAGCTTTAAGGTCGGTAGCTGCAAAATCGAAGGTAATATTTTAGTTTAGGAAGGTAATAGTTCTAATTGGTTACCTCGGTTTGTCAATAAAAGTTGCGTTCCCAAGTGATTGACAATTTCTCACAATGGATCTTCAATGACTGCTAATTCCTCGAGATGATGTAAAACATCCATGTCAATGCTTCTGTAAAGGACAGTTTCCAACTCATCAAAGTCATGATATTCAGAATAAGATTGAGTTAAACAATCTAAAATATCGATGCTAGAAATATTTAATAGTGAGTCAGGATGACCCATAGCTTCGTAGACATTGAATTTCACGATTTTACCATCAAATTCCATTGTCAGTGTTCCGCTCTGAACATCTATTTTTGCGCTTGTGGTACTTAGAAACGGCCTTCCAAGCAAAATGTCAGACAAATTAGTTGAATTATCATCCTCCATATTAATAATGTAGAAATCTTCAGGGAAAACTAATCCGTTAACTTTAACAAGGACATCTTCAAGCAGCCCTTCAGGATAGAATACTGGTATGTTCGCCAACTGGATTATTACTCCTGTCTCTTTTAAAGGACCCGTGTTAATCAGCTTATAAATAGAATAAGGTATAACATTAATGGAAGCCCCTAAATCACACAGGGCTTTCTTAGTGCCTATATTACCTATTTAATAGGAAATAGCAAACATACCTTGGTCCTTGTATTTGGGCGGAACTTTCTTTTGCAGTACTGCGGAGATATTTTCTCTTACATTTACTCTTACGTTACCTATTAACCTCCTCTTGCTAGAACACAATTCCTTGAGCAATTTTACATAACGAGGGATTTGTTTGATAGCGTCGAGTAAAGATATATTTACCTCCACCTTCTTGAATGTCTCGAAGATTTCTTTTTCCTCTTTCTCTTTCTTATCCTTTGCAAGCCTCCTTAGAAAAGGAGGTGGCATAACAACTGGTTTTCGAATTTCTGATTGCGGTTTGACTGTTGGATCAAAGGTCTGATTTTCCTATTCCTTGTCTTACCCATGACTTTTTTCTGGAACTGTTTCCAGAATCCTTCCACTACGAAGAGTTATTGCACTTGCATTCTACCGAGGGTTCGGTTCTGTTTGGGAAGGTAATTTACCTTGAGACTCCAAACGATTAATTGCCATCAAGAGTTTACTAACTTGATTACTTAACTCTTGTATTGATGTATCTATCCTCTGTTGATATTTTGCAGCATCGACGGCAAGTCTTTCTACAACAGCTTCTAGAGATGTGCTCGGCTTGTGTTGTTGTTGTGGTGGTTGCATAGGTCTCAGTTAGTATGATGTGTTATATCGGGGATTAGCTCCGTAATTCAAGTTGAGATGATCCTTCCACCCGGGATTGTAGGTTTTGGAGAAAGGATCATAGCGTCTTTGTGGAGGTCCCTGAAAACCTCCGACAGCATCAACATGTGCCGTTGAATTATTATTAAAGATTGGGTACAAATCCGTCAGATGTTCAGACATACAAATTCCACACAGTTAGGTCAGACTCTTCTTTTCTGTAAGCAAAGATTGAACAACATTCGTGAGCCTATCCAATTTATCTTCTAAAGATGAAACGTTTACCCCATTAACCCGTCTTGTGGGTTCCGAATTCGGCCGATACTGTTGAGAATTTACCGCCATGGTGGATATTAGTTCTCTTGCCCTTTGAGGAGTCATATTGACAAGCGCCCCTCCACTAGCAGCATCAATCATCTTCATTTCTATAGGGAGCAAACCCTCGTAGAAATATTGAAGAAGTGATTGTTCGGTCAACCCGTGTTGAGGACAACTTGCATACATTTTTTTATACCGCTCCCAATAGTCATAGTGTGATTCGTTCTCCATTTGGCGAATTCCCACTATGTCCCTCTTTAGCTCAGCTGCTCGTGACGCTGAGAAGAATCTATCAAGAAATACACGAGATAAGTCATCCCGCGTTATGATAGAACCGGGGGGTAAATAAAATAACCATTCTCTTGCTGTATCAATTAAAGAAAAAGGAAAGCCCGAAGTTTGATTTCATCTTCGGTTATTCTCTGAGGCTTCTTGCTTGAGTAGACCATATGGAATTCTGTCAAGTGGGTATGTAGATTTTCGTTCTTCAAGCCTCGAAAAGTGGGCAAAAGGTGAATCAAGCTTGATTTCAATTCGACCGGGGTTTCTGCAGTTGGATAGTTGATGCATAACGGTGTTTGCTCGTTAGAAGCAGTGGCTAGTTGACGAATGGTTCAGTTTGCCATCCTTTCTGGTTCACCGAGGTTGCCTTTCACTTCTTTTGTTTCAAGAAGTGGTTCAGTCTTTGGTCCAACCACTTCGACTTATTTCCCATGTCGAATTGTCTCTGCACGAATTACTTCACTCAACTTTTCAACGTCAGATTCTAGGATCCCTTGTCCTAGCTCAACTCCTGCTTTACTTGCATGTTTAAGAGCTTCTGTCTCTTTTCGTCGTGCTTGCGCCGATTTCTCGATCTTTGGGTCTTATTCGAGATCTCCTGGTGAAGATCTAGTCATGAAGAAGATTTAAACAATTGTAAGTGTTGCCAGTCCACGACAACGGCGCTAAAACTGATGGTCGTCGATTCCACCAATATAAACCTACACCTAATTTGCAAATTTAAGCAGTATAAGGAGTAGGGTCGATCCAACAATGACTGAGTTTACTGATAATTATTTCTATCTCGACCAGATTTGTGTCTGGGCAGTTGTCGTGTCCGCGAAGTTGGGGGGAATAAAATATGTAACCTGAAATAAACAGAGAAAAAAACGTAAAAAGTAAAAGATGAAAATAAAAACAATGAAGTAATCTAAAGAAAAATCGATTAAACTTAGCTTAGCCTTAAGAGCGGGTTTTTCAGTCTTTGACCCGATCCTCGAAATTATATGAACTCCTCTTTTCCAATAAGCAAGTTATAGCTGTAAAATTCAAGGGTCTGTGATATTTGTGTAAATGCATGTTATGGTTACTATGCGGGTTGTTTGGGTGTGTTTGGAGGTCCTAGGGAGGCTCGGGTTCGAGCTCAAGCCCTGGTGAAATTTTGGTTTTTGGGCACTTTAGTGGGAAGAGCTAGTGGAAGCAGGACTTAAGGTTTAATTAAATATGTTGGCTAACACAAAGAGCAAGGTGGCCTAGTGGTGTGGCGTCACAATGGAGGCAGAAAGGGAGAGTGTTCGAATCCCACATGCAGCATATGGGAGTTTTATTTTGTGCTCAATGAGGAGAAGATGTGGAGTTGGGGTGGAACTCTACTTGGTGAAGGTTTGAATTGGTCAAACAGTTTGAATGAGTGAATGGGAGTAAGTGTAGGAGAGAATCGTGGAGTGAATTATGGGATATGGAGAGTGGAGGTGTTTGGCCAAAATTGGGGAAGTATTTAGGGAGCATATTCAGTCATGTGTATGTGTGGGGTGCCGTTTTGCTCAATTCATTCTTTAGGAGAGTAGTATTGCGTTTTTGACGGTGTTATTCGGGTCTTTTCTACTCATTTTGTGTTATTGTTGAATTTCTGAGTTCATCTTTCTTTTCTTTCATACATTTGGTTTTCACACTTTGGTTGCTTTTAGTTGTTAGTTAATCACCTTGGTCGAAACTCACCCTCTATCTTTCCTCCCATTTGCATCTTTCTTCTATACTATAGCTGAAACCCCTACCCCTCTTCTACCAGTCTTCAATTGGCTTACCTATTCCTTCTCTCACTTTTCTCTCTTGTGTTCACCCTAGCCGAAACTCTCATTTCTTCTTTATTGTTTTTCTACTCTTTTCACCATCAACTGAATTTTCTCTTTTCATCTTTTGAATCGGTTCTATTCTCTTTTGCTAATAGCCAAACATTAGTAGCCGAAAGTTGGGTGTTCTTTTAACCGTCGAACTTACCTTGTTATTCGATTCGTCTGTGATCACAAGGTAACGTCTTTCTCTATCTCTTTTCTTGTCTTTTCTTTCTCTCCTCTCCTCACTATAGCCGAAACACTCACCCTTTTTATCTTTATTTTAATCGTGGTAAACCTCTCTTGTTTTCTTTTGGTAAGGGCCGAATTCTCTAAGAGTGTAATTCGTATCGTGTGGGTTCAAACCGCTTCGGGATATTGTCTTGTTGTGGGTAAGTTAGGGATATGATTGACTAAGGGCGTTGGTTCTCTTATTTTGATTGAAGTCGTTAGGGCCGAAAGGCCATTTCTTTTACTATCATCTTGGATAATCATTCTAACAGAATCTTTTCGTTAGAAGCGCTGAACTTTGATCAGTAAAGGGTGGACCGAATACTCTCTTTTGAAGGAAGGCTTATATCTGTCGGTAAGTTAAGCCTATAGTCCTATGTATTCACATTTTGGGTTCATTCGATCGGGAAGACTAACTATTAGCCGATTATTACCTCAGGTGTTTTGAAAGGTGCTGAGTATCGCAACTTGTAAACAGATGTGTAATCTCACACCCTTCCGACTGCATATGTGCAATGTTCTGTGATTCGGCCGAAAGTCGGAAACTGGCATCTATGACCACTCGAGTGTGTGAACGCTCATAGTGGTAAATCGAAATGCGAATAATGGCTGTAAGTCGTTGAGAGTGTCACGAGCACTCTCGCGAAACTGAGGCTGTAACGGGCCTGATCGAGTCGAAACGGGCCAAATGGGCCCAATGGGCTACCCGGCCCACTTGGGCAAAACTGTTAGAAAAATTGTCAAATGATAAGTCTGAATGCGAAATCTGTAAATTTGAGACTGAAATCGTGCGAAATGGGCCACACGAACATGTGGGCCCGATTGGGCTTAAGATGGATTTTAGGCCCAATAATTCTGTAGTGACCTAAAAAGGGTCTTGTGTCGCTCGAGGCGACAGTAGGCCTTCGAAAAGGCCGTTGAATGTGAAATTACCAAAATACCCCTAGAGGGTAAAATTACCAAAGTACCCTTGGTGGGTAAATTACTGAAATACCCTCGGTGGGTAAATTACTGTTATACCATTAAGGGCTGATTAGTGTGATTGCATGTATTCTGTTTAGCTGGTTATGATGGTAATTTATTTCATACATCATTTTTGATATAGGCTTTGCATACATGACACTCTGCATGGGATTGGGATATTGATGATCGGAGGAAGTGTAATCTGGTAGCTCTGCCACATATTCTGGTGGCTCTGCCAAAATCTGTATAGTGGCTATGCCATGTATATTCTGTTATTCTGGTGGCTTCGCCACAAATTCTGTGATTAGCAGCTTGCCCGCCATATTGGTGTGTAGCGGATGGGTGGGTCGATTTAAAAATCCCTACAGGTGTGTTGGGCTGGTACGGGTGGTGTGTGGCGGATGGATTATTGGGTTGGGCTACATACTTTGGTTGCATTATTATATATATAGGGCTAAGGCCCAGTCTACTTCTATATGGGCTCAGGCCCAGTTAGTGACCGATTAGGGATTACACACTGAGTTCTCGTAACTCACCCCTCTGCTTTAATCTTGCAGGTGATCCCCAGCTTTAAGAATTTGGAGCAGCAGGGGACTCTGTGGTGGCCATACATCGGAACCTTAGTAAATATCTGTTTTACCTTATTTTGAGATTTAATTTATTTTGGGTATAAATTTCGTAATAAGGCCATTGGACTTTAATTTTCTTTTAAGCTTTCATTTCCATTATGTTCAAACTTTAAGCGATTAAACTCTGGATTTTCTCAAAACGAAAATAACTGTTTTCTAAATATCATATTTCTGCAATCCATTGAATCTGTTTTCTGTTTTAAACAAGTTTTTGGAGATAATAATAATAGCAATAACAACGATTTTTTTTTCAAGAAAACCCTAAAAGCAAATCTGGATTTTCACAAACAACAAAGCTCGGAGTTTCAAAAAGAATGCGAAGTTTTTTTTTGAAAGCACAGTTTTTAAACAACCCTTTTATGTGACATGCCAGATCCGGTCGTAACGTCTAGGCCGGGTTTGGGGTGTTACAATAGCTACCAAGGACGCCTCAGACACCAACTCTTCCTTGTGTAAATTAGTTATGGAACGTCCTATAACTAACCCTTACCGGTCGAACAACCTACGAAACGTTCGTGATTTAGAACTCTGAGAGCTTTGCGTTCTAGAAGAGCCTAGCTCGAACCAATGCCCTCAAGTGCGTAGGACATTTAAATCTGGTTACTACTTCCCTTGACGGAACCAAACAGCAATCCCCACTTGGCATGCCAATGTGTTAACAGAAAACCAATTAGACAATCGATCCTTTCGGAATCCCAACTGTACGTCTAGCCACACTAACTCAAACGAAGTCTTTTTTGACTTAGCATTGACTTGACTTTGTGAGTTGACGAGGTCATACTCTTAATCTAGAGAAATAATAAATATTGAAAAATAGGGGTTAAATAGCTCGGGTTCGTAACTCACGGGTCTTTGACGGGGTTAACACCGGCTTAAAGCTGAAAGGGGTTTAGTGTGGCATGATTTTAATCATGCTTGAAGTTTGTGGAATATGATTTGGCTTTTGTAAGGATTATGGAATTTGGGAAAGAAAAGGGGACTTGGAAGGCAATTGAACCAATTTTGGAAAAACCAACAAATTTGAATTGAAATTGGCAGAATGTTGACGTCAACTTGAAGGAAAAAGAAGAAATCCTATTCTAAATTGAAATAGAAAAAGATAAAGAGAAGAATAAAACTCCAAATAGGAATAGGAAAGAACTAATTGATTGATGATTTTCTAATAACAAAAGGCCCCTATTTATATACATCGGGTTTAAAAATAGGCTAAATTAATTAATATAAAATCTAAAATAATAAAATTAATATAAATAAACTTAAAAATGATTTTCTATTTTTGGCTTTTTACAAAGTCAAATTATTGATGTGTCCTTGGCTTCCTCCATCTTTTTTATTTGGCCTCATTTCCATGATTTTCTTCCAATTTGACCCTTTTCGGCTTGCTTTTGATCAATTGCATCCCTGACAAGAATTAAATCATAAAAATACTAATTTAGCAGGGATTAATTCAGAAATAAACCAAATTAAATACAATAAATCATGCAAAATAGTCATATTATTAATTGGGTAATACTATTCGAATTCGTGATAAATAAATGTTTGGATAAAATCTTTTAACTATTGTTACGTTCAAGTCAATACATTTTGAAATCTTAATTTTCTAAGACATATTCAATTATTTAAGGTTTAATACACTCGTTACTTGCATATTTGATAAATAATTAATTCATTTGTACATGAATTAAAATATAGAAAAAAATTACTAATAAGTATTAAATATAATGATAAGATACATTTTATATTTTTTAAAAAGAATGCATATTCAAATTTTAAAGACAATATTATTAACAAAGACAACACAAATCCTAAGTATGAACTATACAATAAATATGAAAAATAATTTAAAAAAAAATGTAACTGAGAAAATAAAATACAACAACGATTCGAGCTTGATGAGTAACAAAATATTGGATGAAAGAAATAATATTAAAGGAGAAATACGATTGTTAGCATTTGAATTAAAAAGCTTTTATTTCATATTAAAAATTTTAAATTCCACTTAAAAAATTAGTTTGTAAAGTGTCTAATAGATAAAAAGACCCAACATGAATGTTCACAAAAATAAACCCAACATATCATCCCAAGTAAATAAGATAATCACTGATCTAAAACACTTAAAAGTAAAATTTAACATTAAAATTTTCTTTTCTTTTCTTTTCTTTTAATTACGTAGCTCTAAAATAGGTTTTGTCCTATTTTGGTTACTTTATTTTTTTTAATTTAGTCACTCTAAATAAGATAATTGTGTGAATTAGTCACTTCCATTAAAGTTTCCGCTTTGCTTTGATAGATTGCCGATGTGGTAAATTAGCACATTGAGTTATTGACACGTAACATTTTTTTTTGTTTAGTTTTGACTAAAATTCAGAGACCTCCCTATAATTAGTCCAAAACTTTACTCCTTAAACTTTATAGAGAGGTCCCTAAACTTTAGTCAAAAGTCAACAAAAAATTGTCACATGTCAATCACTCAATGCGCTAATGTGCCACGTTAGCAATCTGTTAAAAGAAAGCAAAATTTTAATGAGAGTGACTAATTCACAAAATTATCTTATTTAGAGTGACTAAGTTAAGAAAAAAAAATTAAAGTGACCAAATAGGACAGACCTATTTTAGAGTGACCATAGCTATAATTTACCCAATTTTTGTTGGAATTGGTATCTTTAGAGACAGAGCAATAAATAGATAGCATTGTTAGGGTCAGTTTTATCTTTTAGCAATAATGTTAATTATAATTTAAGGCGTAGATAAAACTTATTTTATATGAATTGACACAGTTTTTACTCAAAACTTAAATCAACTTTTGTTTTGTGGACTTGAGTGAGTGGTTATGACTCATTCGTGAAGTTAAAATGTATTGGAATCAAATTAAGTCTTTCAATACAATTTAAATTCCGGATGATTATTGATCATATAAATGTGCCTATCTTCATGAAAAAGAGCTGGTAACTCACTGTAATTTAACATGCCAACAAAGCTTATTTAGGTTTGATTATGCTTCGAGAGAGCAAAATGCTAGTGGATTGAGTCACTTTATTTAAAGTATAGTAGATTGTTGGATTAACTCTATGAATAAGGATCCCAAATGTAAAAAGCTTCTTAATTGCATAAATAAAAAAAATTCATCTCTATTTTGCAGTAGTCACTTAATCCAATTATGATTTATCATATATCTGAACTTGCATGATCCATGGAAAAAACCAACATTCTCTTGAATACTATATTTAACATTTGTAGTTTTTGTGTTGTATATAATTTTGTTATCCAATAATGAATCCCTCTATGGATAGGCAGATATAAAGCTACTAAATGCCAAAATTAGAAATTCCCATTAAAATTTCGTTTTGTCGTTGCGAGGACTATAAACCTCATGACCAACGACTCATAATCCACTAAATTATCACTCATAAGTAGTCCTATTTTATACATAATTTTTCATCAATCTTAATGTTTTTGTTTATCATCCACGAGTTTTTCTTTTCAGAATTAGTTAAAAAAAATAGAGAGAAATTGAGCTAAGCACCACTTGTAATTCATGTGATATGATATGCATGGCCTAACAAAATATTTCTAAGACTAACGAGGGAAATATCTAATTCAAAAAAGTTGAATAGATTTAAAACTTATTCCTTTGATTTATTTATAAGCACAAAGTGCAATTTTACCGTATACTAATTTAAAATTCTATAAATTTTAAGTGATTAGGAACATTAACAGGTTGATAATTATTATGAGTTTGAGTTTTTATCCATATTTAAAATTATTATAACATTCTGATTTTTATAAGAAATATAGATTTGGCTTAGAATTTATTTATGATAAAAATAAATATTTTTTTTGTAAAAGGGTAAACTCTAATTATAAGCAAAAACTAGAATTAGTACGTGACAATAAACCCTAATTAGATACTGGAAAATTTGAACCAAAGAAAACCAGAAAATTGCGGGTTGAAGAGCTGATTAACTTGGAAATGGAAGATTGATAGAAGCTAGCATCAACGACGGGCAATTACTTGCGTGGGTAGGTTGTTCTAAAGCTCTAGATTCTGATAGCAGTTAAGATTTCGAATTTATTGGTGCAAAATGAAGAATTATTAAGATACGGGGAACATCTTTCTGCTGGTGCCACACCAGAAGGAAACACATTTTTATACGGTAGACCATGGTCAACTCTGGTCCATCTTGAGACAAATAGAAATGATTTCCTCTAGAGACCTTAATTATCATCAACCAAAGACTATATTCTATATACTAGTACCATTTGGAGCAATAAATGTTACTACTGTTATGTTCATTAATTTCTTGTACTATAAAATTATTTCAAGCATTTAAAACTCTTGAGCAATTGTCTTTATCAAATTTATGTTATAACATGCTTTCTTTTTTCTAGAGCTTGGATGCTCAATTCAAGGGTAAGATTGGGAAAATGGTGGTGGATTGCTTGTGGAGCAGCTTTGGGATACTTTGGCTTGCTAGAAATGAGATAATATTCGGGAGTAAAAGCTAGCTGGTAGATAGCTTGTTGTTCTTGTACCGGTTAAAAAGCTGCGGGTGGATATTGTGGAGGAATATATGTGGTGGTCTGATCCATCAGCATCAAGGGAAGTGGATGGTAAGAAACGCATTCAAATGGTACCCTCCATCTCCTGGCGCAAACCATGTCCTGCAAGGGTTAGTGGGGTGTTGAGGGAAACAAAGGGTTGTTATACCCTATATAGCGGACCTCGTGTAGGAAATTTTTCTAACGTGAAAAGTTCTCTCTTTTCAAATGAATATTTGCGTACCTATTGATACATTATTTTAGATAAAGGTCTTGCATTAGAGTTGGTATATCCAAAATAATTATTATGTGATTTTATGCATTTTATTTGTGTCTAATTTTTGAGATATTATAATATCGCATACTATATATATATAACGCATGGCTATTCTTATTGAGATTGAAATCCTAAAAAATCATTATTTAGATTATTAACATTTTATGAGGTTTATGTTATTAACATTTTTTTTTAAAATTTTGATTTATAAAAATTTTGAGAAAAGCGACATGATTATATATTCACTAAGAGTTACTGAATTGAGAATTTATTAACATGAGTAGAATTTTATATTTTTTTAACTAATACAAATATAATACATAACCCAAGGATATTATACAAATTAAGGAAGATAATACATAACCCAAGGAAATAATACAAAGATATGAGCTACTTGAAAATTTTCTTGTTATAATCAAGTAGATATATAAAGATGCCAATGGTTGTGGGTTGTAAGTTGGGATTGGATCCCAGTAAGAAACACGATGCTACCTTTAGTTTGCCTCAGGAACCTGGGGTAGCTACTGTGCTACGCTCGATGGGATCAGCTTCATAGTATTTAGAGAATAACATTTGTTCGGGCACAAGGATGATGGGCTAATCATTGTAGAATTGAGAAAAGGTCAGTTCTATCTTCTTTCACCTTCTTTTTGCGTTTCCTTATTTATATAAATACTTGCTTTTGAATTATGTTATTCACATGTTATTTTTAAGGCAATCATGTCCATAAGATTGATGGAAATCGCGAACGAAGTTTATAGCATTTCAACATTGAAGATTAGTTTAACATTACTTTTGAGAAGTACTTTTAAAAAATGTTTTAAAAAAGTGATTTTAAGAAATACTTTTGAAAAATTTGTTTAAGATTTAAGTGTTCAGTGTTATTATCAAAAAGTACTTTTGAGAAATAAAATGTCCATTTTGGACATAGTGTTATAAAATAATAAATCAACATATAAATAATATTCAAATTAGTTAATATTATGATATTTTAATAAGAATATAGAAAATAATTTATTATAATTTGTTGTTAATATTTTAATATATGATTTTTTAAATATTTTTAGGCAATTAACTAAAGAAGGGAAAGTACCATGTGTTAGAGAAGTGAAAACATAATTAAACTATCAAAAATGCTTTTGAAAGAGAAAAACTAAACATTTTAACTTCTTCGTATGAGGAAAAATGCTTTTGAAAAGGTAAAAATTTCCTACAAAAATTACTTATTTAATATTTATTTTACTTCAAAAATACTTTTCATATCAAAAGTGCTTCTAAAAAGCACTACTAAACAAATTAAAATTTAATTTCATTTTAATCGTGTACATCTATTCACACTTTGAATTCTGTTCAGCATGAAGACATACTGATGGCGATTATTCATGGCCAATGAGCTTGTTCGAGCCGGTCAGACATACTGTACATATATCATGAAATAAAAATATACTTGTTTTAACTAGACGTTCCTTCCATAAGTCTAGGTTATATAAATATTGTACGACCATCGAAGACCAAACCACATTATCCATGTAATGATTTCTTGATACATTTATGTGCCTGCGACCAATTTCTTCAGTGCCATTGTCTTTATATCAATACTTAGGTAAACTAATAAATTAAAAAGTCTTTCAATTTTATCATTTTATATTTACATTCCTTTATACATTAATAAACCTTTGATGTTTTAATTTATATAGGTGTATATATTTATACAAAGTCTATCCATTGATAGAACTTTAACCTTGGGAAGTTGTTTCACTGTTAGCAATTGTAGTTTTAGGAGTTGGTAACGCCAGCCGGGTTAGGTTTATGCAAGATATTTAAATTAACCTTTTAAGTTTAGATACAATCTAATTTAAAATAGGGGTTTATTTTTTTTGTTTAAGCCCAGTCTAATTTAAGAAAAGTCCACTCATATTTTTTTTTTAGATTAGTTTTTATTTATTTATTTTAAAAATATAATGCACTAAAAAACAATAAAATAAAACAATTCTCACACATTAAAAATAAATTAAAAAATGTTTATATTAGAAAACACTACTATAAATATAATAAATGTTTTATTGTATCTAATATAAGTTTTAAAATTTTATATTTTGGGCTGAGTTATTTAGTTGGATAATTTTTTTTTTAAGTTTTGGGGAATGAATTTAATTGTTATTGAATTACTAATTTAATATAAATATAAATATATAATTATTATTTAACATATATAATTAATATAATATTTTTTATACCATAATATATATTTTGTTTGGGTCAAGTCAGACTGAGCAAAAAATCTTACCCAAGCCCCAATTCATATAGAAAACATGTATCCAAACATATTTTTCAGGCCTCATATTTTATCAAAACCCTCTCATTTTATAAGTAGGCATTCGAGCCTGGACAAGTGACCCAGCCATGAACAGTTCTAGTGATGGTATATAAAAAAAGAAAAAAAAAACTTTTCAGCGGATTTTTAATTGAACCTAAGACTTCGTCTAATCAGCCCAGCTAACGTTAGTTGAATTTCCTTTGTTAATCTAAATATGACTAATTAAATTGGTTCTAATTAGGGGAAGCCAAGATTTGTTTTAGGGGCTAACATAGAATTATAGATTTTTAGGGGTTAAAGTATAATCTAATCATTGTATTAAATTAGATTCATTATTTTTACAAGGACCAACATTGAAAATTTATCATTTTGGGCCTTCCCTCTAGCGCTCCCCCTGGTTTCCAACTATTTCAATGAATTGAAATTTTATGGCTAGCCACACAGTCCATTCAAGTATAGGTTTTATTCTCTAAATCAGTTCAAACAATTCTTGTATGGTCTTTCATTGCAGTTGCAGATAACTAGTCCCATTACTGCGTTGATGAAATGGTGGAAAAGTTTTGGTTATATTATTATCTGGTCCCTTTACTATGCTGAATTTGATAATTATATAATTTCATTAATTAGTCCCGTTGATGGTGTTTTAAGAGCAATTGGTAAATGCCTTTTCAGAGTTTTTTTGCGTTAGATATTTACGCTTTACTTAGTCGAAAGTGCTGAGTGAATATTGTTTGAATTTAGGGTTTATATGTGATTGCTGTCTAAGATTTGGCCTCCGAAGGCATTGCAACTTCTTTCTAATTTAGCGTGTGTTGGAACTTTCCTTATTTCCTTCTGTCTTGAATTGACAAGCATATTATAATTGTATGTTTCATGGGTTGATTGACAAAACCTTAAAGCTTTTTCATCAAATATTGAAACGCCCAGGTTTGTTCATCTTGTGCTTATATGCGATTATCACCTAAAATAGATATAACAAGTTTGTGCAGTTCGCAAGCTTGTTGTCATAGAGGTTACAAGTTTGGTATGTTGCTTTGGATTATTTTTCCTGCTCATTTGTTCAAGTTTTTGCTTATTATCCCCCAGTGTTCAAGCAAGAAAGTAGTTTGATCACATTTGCAATGGAAGCAATGGCTATTGAGAGGTTTATAGAAAAACATAAGAGATGTTACACCCCACGAACGATAAATACCTAATAATATCTATACTTGCGTGTACATACATTCCTACATGAGTCTGAGAAAGGGAAACCCTCTAGGGTTCCCATAGGTGATTGTACTCCTTACATATATGTCTATTTGTATCGTGTATATTGTAAGAGGGGAAACCCGCAAGGGACTCTTGCAAATAGTCACGTACACTATTTATGTTTATATCATATCTATAAATTCTATGTGTTATATCTGTAATTCTACTTTCATCACGTGAATCCAATCCAAGTAGACTCTCCACATAATTTCGGGTTGCGAGAGCCACAGTAGTGCGATTGACCTGTGATTCTTTCTGTAAGGCTCCTCTATGCGTCTAGGAGTAGGGCCATTATTACCACTTTCAGTAAGTTTATTTTTATGTGTCTTGGAGCAGGGCCTTTATTACCATATTCTATAAGCCTTCCCTTATATGTCTAGGAGCAGGACTATTATTACCACCTTCTGTAAGCTTCCCTCCATGCATCTGGGAGTAGAGTCTTTATTACTACCTTCTATAAGCCTCCCCCATGCGTTTGGGAGTAAGATCATTATTACTAAATTCTATAAGCCTCCTCCCATGTGTCTAGGAGTAAGACCATTATTACCACTTTCTGTGAGCATCCCTCCATGTGTTTGGGAGCATGACTTCTATTACAATCTTCCGTAAGTCTTCACCTATGCATTTAGGAGCAGAGTCATTATTACCACCTTCTGTAAGCCTTCCTTGTGCATTTAGGAGTAGGGTCATTATTACTATATTCTGTATGCCTCCTTCCATTCGTCTGGGAATAGGGCCTTTATTACCACTTCCTGTAAGCTTCCCCCATGCGTCTAGGAGCAAGGTCACTTTATTATCTTCATTTCGAGCCGATCCATGAACCTTTTGGGCTTTTGATGGAGGTGAGACATATCTTTATTATTCGAGCCCCTCCTTGAACCCTTTGTGCTCTCAATGGAGGTGACGCATATCTTCATTATTTGAGTTCCTCTATGAACTCTACAAGCTCTCGGTGGAGGTGAAACATATCATCTTTATAAAAATTAGAGTTAGGTTAACGAATAAATTATATAACTATGAACACAAGCATTTTATTTCTTTAGATCAATAGTTATTTCCATATTAGCATTATGATACCACCTTCTGTAAGCACTTATCCAATATTACTAGTCAAAAACTCGTTTCTTACGTTTTATATCACCAAACAGATAGTATTCATTCATTATGTTTTATATTACCAACAAATGGGTCGCATCTCTTACATTTTACATTACCAACGGATGGCTTGAACCTCATCTATTTTACATTTCCAATAATTGCATCCACTATATACATACGACACGCCTCTACTATATAAATTCGGATCCTTTAATTGACAACTGCACCACTCAAGTATATGATATACATTTTCAGATTGACAAGCCAATAGACATACGACCTACTAAATCACTAAGCGAAATTTATACAAGTCAACTATGAATAGAAATACCATCCGCAAACACATTATTAAAAGGGTGAGCATGAATTTTAATTGCCTCACAAGGCATTGTATATTCCTGAGTCTTCCAACCAATAAATTGCATCATTCACCTTGTTACTTTTTTTGCAACAACTACCACCCGCAGGGACATCCTGCAGATGGTATTGAGGCATATTTACTTTATAACTTACCTCTCGACTTGGAGGGAACTATTATTATATCTCTACCTTAACTTGAGCCTAGTTGGGCTCACCATTAGGCCACTTAGGGTCCACTAAGTGACATAATTGGGTAAGAACCCTCACTGGCCTATAAATACTTGTCGAAACCATTTTTAATTTGAAAAACGGGGGTCGACTTTAATAAAACAAAAACGAGAGTCGCCACCAATCCCTTTTTACTTAGGTGTGATTGGAGCACCTTATAAAACATTTTATTTCAAAACATTGATTTTGGTCCAAGAAATACAAGAAAACGGGTTCGGGAGTCGGTTACCTACGAGGAAGGGTTAGCACCCTCGTAACGCCCAAAATTTGGTACCTAATTGACAATCTCATGTCCTAATGTCGAATTTTTTAAAAAAAATTTAAAATACGATCCTTTTATTTGAAAGAAAGCCAAGACTTACCTATCTCAAAGAAATAAAATGCTATACCTAATAAGTTAGGATGTAACATCTCATGACTTCGAAACTAGGCTCGCCTAATTATTTATAGAAACTTCTTACCTCGAGACACAAAATATCATATCCAATAAGTTAGGATACAACGTTTTGAATCCCCGAGAATAAGTTTTGATTTGAAGTTTATAAGTTTCAATTTTAAAAGAAAAGGGATACTTAATATCTTAAGTTCAATGAGAAAAATCGAAACCCAGTGAGTTAGGGCACAAATTTTCTCGAAGTCCCCAAATATTGCGTATCACCGTTTTTTTTAAACTTTAAATAAAATACGACAATTTTGCAAAATGTGTTTTTTTTATAAAAATGATATGAATCCGTTTTTGCATTGATACATTACAAAAATATAAATATCAAATAGCAATTCACTATGATCACAAGTCATATTAATGATTAATACTAATATAGACAATTAATGAAAGAATAAGGTAACATAACAAATAGTACATGAAATGAAATGATTATGCTAAAGCAACAGTAAACAAATAAATAAACGAATACAAGATATAAAATAAGAAACAACAATTAAGAATCTATATGAAACATAAAAATTCAAGAAATGGATATTAAATTCTACAAACAAGATCAAATGTGAGAAGTAAATAAATTAATAATATGTTTAAACACTGAATAAATATTATAACAAAATATAATAAAAATAAAAAAATATGATAATTTTCAAAACAATTAATATGTATAAGCAATATATTTTAAATGAATAATATAAAATCTAGAGTATATAAAAAAATATAGGGATACTTTTTATAAATATATAAAATAATTGAGTATATATATAAATAAAAAATGATAATATATGATAAAAACAATTATAAGTAAATAATACATATAAAAATAAAAAAATATATTTATAATACAATAATCATTAAAAAACGACATATTTAATTTAAACAATATGAATAATATATGTTATACAATATACAAAATTTTATATAAAGGATTAAATTATACATATAATATACAAAAAAATTTAAAAGGTATAATATAATAACTAATATATAAATTATAAAATAATATGTAATATATAAATAATATTAAACTAAATGAAATGACTTAGTATAAATATTAATAATTTAATATATATAAAAATAGTACGTATTTAAATAACCAACACATAAAACTTTATACCATTAATAAATTAATATACAAATAATAAAAAAATATAGAATTTTAATATGATAAAATAATTTAATATAATATTAAAATAATTTAAAAATAAAATAAAATAAAATTAAAAAAGGTTTAAAAATAAACACGGAAACATGGATTAAATAGAAATGTAAATAAATGTAAAAGGGCTAAATCAAAACGCGTGTCACACTATAGGGACCCATTAGGCAATTATGCCTTATCTCCTAAACGATGCCGTTCTGATATTGGCCTTTAAGTAGCCCGAGGACCAGATTGTAACAAAATATAAGTTTTAGGGCTAATTTAAAAAAATAAAAATTTAAATTGGACTAAATTAAAAATGCTAAAATTTGCGAAAGGACCAAAGAGGCAATTAGACCCTTTTATAAAAATACGCGGATCCTCCCCGGGTCGGGTCAACGCGCGGATCCTGGCTCTTTAAACGACGTCGTTTTAACGCTTATTGGTTTAAGCAAAAACAACGTCGTTTTTGTACTGCTATATAAGTTAATTTTAACACCAAAAAATTCATTTGAGCCCCGTTTTAAAAAAAAAATTCAAAAAATTCTCTCAAATCCTCTCTTCACCCGATTGGGTTCCGATCACCGGACCTAAGGTCCACCGCCTCACGCGCCACCGTTGGCTCTGCCAGATAAGGCGGCCGGAGGTCGAAAGCTTCACTTCTTCCATGCAAATCAAAAGGTATACTCGTGCCTTTTATTTTTGTAGTATTTTGTATAAAAAAATGCATGAATCGAAAGAGTATATATAAAAACAAAAATAGATATTCAGAAATCACCTCTGTTTGTTGGGTTTTTCTCTGTTTATTTCAGTGTATTTGCATGTATCCTTTTTTTTCTCTGTTTTACAGATTCTTTTAGGGTTATATAGCCCCGAAAATAAATCGAAATAAATAAATAAATAAATACAAAATCTATTTTCTTTCCATTTTGCTGTTGTATTCTATCCTTTTTTTGCAGGCCCACAGCGAGGAACGCGGTGGCGATAGGGTGCAACTTGCGCTAACTACGGCGCGACTGGTGGCTGGTGTTTGGGGCTTGCGACGCCTAGGATTTCAAAAACCCTAGGTCTTCTAAAACTTGTTTGTGTTTTGGGCCCCTTTAGACCGTGTAGGTTTTGGGTTTATTGTTTTGGGTGTAATTGGGGTAATGGTTTCAGGCCACTAGGTCATCTGTTTGTAAACGGACTGTAATAAAATTTGGACTTTGGTTTATTATTTTTTTTGTTTTTATTTATTTGTTTAAGCCCGGGCAATAATGGGCTACTACAATACTCAATGATCAACATAGTAGGGGGACTCCTCTTCACTCAAAACCCTAACACCTACAATGTTTCATAAGTGGTTTTTCTATTTCAAGGTGCCCTAAAAATGCAATTGTACCAGCACTACACACTTTTTAGTTTTCTTAGTTTTATATTGTTATTTTTTTAAATAAAAAGTCAACTTTTCTTTTTTATATTTCCTTTCTTAAGTTTTTCAAAATTCTTCATATTCAGTTTTTGTTTATGTTTAGTTTTCCTTTCCTGAGTTTCTCAATCCACTAATGGTGTTATTGACAAGCCAAAAAGACAAGAACCACCTACAAAGCAAGCATTGGTCACAAGCTCTCACCTTTATTTTTTTTTTAGTTTTCTTTTTATATTTCCTTTCTTAAGTTTTTCAAAATTCTTCATATTCAGTTTTTGTTTGTATTTAGTTTTCCTTTCCTGAGTTTCTCAATCCACTAATGGTGTTATTGACAAGCCAAAAAGATAAGAACCACCTACAAAGCAAGCATTGGTCACAAGCTCTCACCTTTATTCCACTAATGGTGTCGCTTGTGTGTTAGGCTGCACCGACGGGTACTATTGAGCAACAATCTATTTTCGTAAATAATTTTTTCCCTAACCTATTTTCATAATTAATTAATTTTTTATATTATTTCTATAAAAAAGTCTCAACACACTGTAAGAAATCAATTAAAAAATTTAAATTAACATTATATTTTTTTGATTATAGGCATAATGATTTATTTAGCTCTTCAACTTTTTTTTTTTTAAAATAGCTATTCATTTAATTTTTCATTAGCTATTCATTTAATTTTTCACCTTTTTTAGTCTTCAAACTTAGGTCTTTTGTCAAATCATTCAAAATAGATGGAAAAGTTAGTTTTTTTAACTTTGATTTCAAAAATTATAAAATTTACTTTTAAAAATTAAAAATCTTTAAAATTATTAAAAATTTTAACTTTTATAAAATTAATTAAATGTTGATATGTTATCCACGGTACAATTCACATGTATGCTATGTCAGCAAAGTAAGTTAACAAATGGTAATTTATTTATTTATTTTTAAGTGATTTGACAAAAAATACAAGTTTAAAAGCTTAAAGAAATAAAAAATCAAATGAGATGTTAAATAATTTTTTTTTACAAAATTAAAACAAAAAAATATATAAATAAGGACCATCATCATGCGTCATTTAACCTGTTAGAGTATAGAATACATTAGTTTGTTAATAATCTGTTATACAAACTGGCATATTGTTAGTAGAGTGGTTTGTAGCAGTTGGTCACTCACAAGTATATAAATACTATTCTTGTACCGATCCAAGCAAGTTAATGATACTAGAATATTCAGTGCTTTCTTTCTATATCTCAAATTGTTCTCTGTTATTCATCTTAATACAGTTACTAACATGGTATCAGTCGCTTGATTTCCTAGAGGTCGCTCCCGCTGCAGATCCATGGCCAATTCCATTGATTCTACTTCTGCTGACTGTGGCAGTCCATAATTCTCCAGTTCTCGTTTGATTCAGACATTTTCTCGCCATGACACAGTGAAGTTAGATGAAGGAAATTTTGTGCAATGGCAACAACATATCCGATTAATAATTGAAGGATATGAACTACTAGGATTTTTAGAAGGGATGTTACTTGCCCCACCTCGATTTGTGTCTTCTCCAGATGGAGTTTTGGCTCCGAATCCCGATACTTCTTTGTTTTTTCAGCAAGATAAGTTACTTGCTTCTTGGTTACTTTCCACGATTAGTGCTTCTTTGTTATCTTGTTTTACAGCTGCTAAGTCGGCGTGTGAGGTTTGGAGCACTGCGAATTGCCTCTTCGCCGCCGCCACTGGAGCCAAGCTGTCGCGTATAAAGCATGAACTCCACTCCATCAAGAAAGGTTTGATGACTATCAAAGAGTATATTGTTAAAATACAGAATACCTGTGAGTTACTTGAGACGTTTGGATCTGTGGTGCCTGAGTTGGAGAAGGTGGAGATCATCCTTGTTTGCCTCTCATCGGATTATGATACCATTCTAACCCTGGCATCGTTCTCCTCTGACACTCTTCAATTACAGAAGCTTATTGATGTGCTTCTGGAGTTTGAAAGTCGTCAGACTTGTGCAGTGAACGATGTGCCTTTTCATACTCATTTGGTAGAGACCACTCCGACGACACCGGTGGAGGACTCCGTGCGTGGTGGTCGCCCTCCTTCTGTTACTCGTGGGCGAGGTTTTCGGTCTCGAATTCAGTTTTAGATCTACCGTTGATATGGACATCTGGCACAATGCTGTTATTATGGTTCAACCGAGACTACGGTAGTTCATCTGCTCTGACCATAGTGCAGGCGCCTCCTGTTCATACTGGTCAAGGGTCATGCGACGGTATTTTTGGAAAGCCTGGCTGGTGTTCGTTGGCTCGCGGTGGTCAGGACCTGTTCAGTGTGCCTGGGCAGTATGATGGTTCTTCGGTGGTGGCCCTGGCGCATTTTTCTTATGGCTCCTCATGGGGAAGGTGGCCACACTTGCAAAATAATTTCCTCCCTGTGTCCACTCAGCCTAATACTAGGGTTTCTAACCCTTTTGTGTCTAAATGTGATTATGGGGCAGGCCAAGTGTTTGGGCTCGCATTATGGCCACTTTGGTGGTCCTCCCTTGCCACAAGATTTGGGTCAGCGATTTGAGCCATCTGTTGGTGCTCCTAGGTCGATTGCTTCAGGCCATGATTTTGGGCAGTATGGTCATGGTAGGCCGACCAATGCAACTCCTAGTATTGGACAGGGTGTTGGGCTGAATGCCAACTTTGTTGGTTTTGAAACCAATGGTAATGTTTCAATGCCAAATAATGGGTCATGGTGCCGTGGCGAACTAAACCGAAGGCGCACATTCATGATTTTGATTCCTCACCATGTGCGTTGGGTTGCCTCGTATTCTTGATTTTCATGCATCCGATTTTTTTACCACCTCTCAGTCTAATGCCAATAAGACTCAATATAAGTCTAATTTTGATAATAAAAAATCTTATATTCCTATACCTGTAGGGACCTCGTCTCGGTGCCTTAATTCGGGGGCTACACATCATGTCTGTTGAGAGGCCACTGCTTTGAATGAGTCCACGCTATACTCAGGTACATCTTCTCTTCTCATGGGTGATGGGAGTCTTACAAAAATATCGTGTGTTGGGAATTCTATTTTGCCTACAAAGAGTAAGCTGCTTCATCTGTCTAATTTTTTGTGCGTTCTAAATATACAGAAAAATTTGTTGCCTGTTTCTCAGTTTGCTAATGACCATAACGTGTTCTTTGAATTTCATCCATCTTATTGTGTTGTTAAGAACATCCCGACTCAGGAAATTTTTCTACGGGGCCACACTCATGATGGGCTCTATTATTTTTTGTCGGTTCCTCCTGCTACATCTATTGTTGTTCCTTCTATCCACAACGCTGGGCTCTAGACTCGCAATACCAATGATGATGTTTTTGCATTATGACACCGCAAACTTGGTCATCCGTCTACCTCGATTGTTAAACTTATTCTCGATAAGTGTCAAGTTGTTTCTAATAAATGTGCCTTGATAATATTTGCATTGCATGTCAAAAGAAGAAGTCTTATAAACTGTCTTTTTTAAGTTCTTCTACTAAATATACGGATTTTTTATTTGGTTGTCTCCAACTTATGGAGACCGACGTCGGTTGTATATAGTAATAAGCTGTATTATGTTTCGTTTATCGACATGTGTAATTGTTTTACTTGGGTTTATCTCATTCAACGTAAGTCTCAGGCAGTTGAGTGCTTTCTTCAGTTTCAGAAGATGGTTAAAACTCAGTTTGGGAAGGATATTAAAAGATTTCCAAGTGATTGGGGTGGTGAGTTTCGTGCATTCACATTGATTTTGCCTGGTCTTGGGATACTTTATTGCCTATCTTGCCCACATACGTCTGAGTAGAATAGTGTTGCTGAGTGAAAACATAAACACATTGTTGAAACCGGTCTTTCACTCTTAGCCCAAGCCAATCTGCCCATAGATTACTGGGGTTATGCATTTTGTAGTGCCATTAATCTCATAAATCGTCTACCTACTCCAGTCTTGAAAGGTCAGTCTCCATATCAGGTTCTTCATGGTTGTGAACCTGCATATGATCATTTAAGGGTATATGGGTGTTGTTGTTTTCCGTATCTGTTTTTGTTTATGTGGCATAAGTTGGATTTTCATTCTTAGCCATGTACGTTTTTAGGGTATAGTTCCCAAAATAAAGGCTATCACTATCTCACACTAGATGGTAAGGTAATTGTCTCCTGCCATGTTGTTTTTTTATGAACGTCGATTCTAATTTTCTTCGCCTACTATGGACATTGTTTAGTCCAGTCATATGTCTCCATATATGTTCCTCTTGTCCAGCCTACATCTTCCCGCTCCACTGTGTCGATCGAGGGACCCACTGTAATTTCGTCTTCTACTCCTAATTGTAGTTCCATGGGGTCTACATCTATTGATTCGTCAGTCGAGTTAGGATTTGCTCGTGAGGTGCACTGATAAGTTATAAAAGTGACATATTTTTAATCTCATTCTTAATGTGTTTTTGGATGATTAATTATGTAATTAGTGAATTTGATGCTACTAATCCTTTAAATTAATATTTCTATACTTAGGAGCGCATTTCAGAGTAAAAGGACTGAAAAACGAGCCAAAATCAGACAAATTGTTTCTAGGATCCGCACGGTCTGGGCATTTCCACACGGGCTAGCCACATGCCTATGTGCCAGCCCGTGTCGATATCGCACATTGCTTCCCAAATAAGTGGAAAAACCCAATATTTAGGCTTTCTAAGCATTCTAAAGTCTATAAATAACAATTAGAAGAAGACCTAAGCGAGCACACAGAAAAGATCGAAGAACGCCATCAGAATTAACTTGGAAGTGGATCTCCTTCATGATCGAAGATCTCCATTTAGTTTCCTTCTATTTTATTTATTTATTATTATTTGTTATATTATTTATTTTTGTTTTACTAATTTTTTTATTTTTTTATTCTTATACTTAGATTTTAAATTTATTTTAACTTTTCTTCTATTTCTATTATTTTTAGTATTATTACAATTACCTTTAAGTTTATTGGTATCATTGAGTTTATTATTATTTATTTATTTTCGTTTTATTTTTATTTTATTTTTTATTTATCTTTCTTTTTAATTTTGTTTTAGTTGCTTTTTTTATTTTCTTAAACTTATTTTAATTATTATCTTTTGAAATATATTTTTGTGGTTGTTTCTATTTGAGTTATAACCCTTTAATCTTCTCTATTATTTGTGTTAATTTTCTTATTAGTTTGCTCGGAATCATGCGTTACATTTAGATTTGACTACAATTCCGCTTTTCACTATTCTGGGGATTTCATCCAATATTCAGGGCAGTTTCAGTTTTCTCCCTCTCTTATGATAGTCTGTTTATATTGTGATTATATATGTTTGTACATTGAGGATAATGTACATCTTAAGTGTGGGGAAGTTATTTATATAATTATTACAAAATACTTGAATTATGTCTTGTGTTTAAGTAATTTTCTTATACTTCTATTAGAATGAATTTTTATCGATTTGTGATTTTTATTGATGTGTTTTGGATTAAATTCATAAATGTTTGTGCATTGGTTGTTTTAAACTTTGCAACATGAGAGAATCAAGCATGATAAATTTATTTTCAAAATTAAAAATTTTAGATTGTTTCCCTGAATTGAGGTATTACCTTGAAGTTTTAATTTACAAGTTTGACATCAAAAATCATAATTTTTTGTGAGATTTTAAGCCTTTAGAGCATATATGTTTATTGCTCATTTTATTATTGGTTATTAGTGTGTCAATTTGATTTGTTATTTTAGAACTTGTTTCGATTATACATGTCAAGACCACACCTTTGATTTGATATACTGAGATGATAAAGACACTTAGGTTTTAACCCACTTATCCCATAAAAAGCCTACCTTTTTAATTAACCCTTAGTGAACCCCGTTGAGCCTAAACACATCATTTCTTAAATTACCCATTAATGTTAACCCATAACTCAATTTTTGCTTGTTGAGAATTTTTCCCATTTTATTGACTTCCTTTTTGTTGAGATTTGATTCGGTTAGTTGCCTAACTATGCTTTTTTGTTTAATTTGGTGAATTATTTCTTATTGTAAAAAAACAAAAAAAGAAAAAGAAAAGAGAATTCGAATTTTTTTATATATTTATTTACACTTTAATTATTATTTAGTTCTATGAGCTTGAACAGTAAAATTCATATTTTGAGAAGAAGCTTGGTTTCTTATTCTTGAATACTTCTTGATTTATGCACTTGTTTTTAATTGAGTATTTCTTATTTTTCTAGTTTGGTAATTTATCAATTCGATCTCAATTTTAACCATCTTTATCGGCCTTTCTCCCCACCCTTAACCTAAGGCCCATTACAACCTCTTAAAGACCTTTTGATTTGTGTATCATATCATTTTATAGTGGTGGAGATTTGATTTTCATGCAAGCCTATGGTAATGAATTTTCATGTTTGACTATTGAGTGCTTATTCTTGAACCTTAAACACTTTGAGTGATTTGAGTGAATCTTTAGTGAGAATGTTGATTCTTGTCGATTTTGAATAAAAGGTAATTACTTAGATAAGGAGAACCACCTATGTTTTCGTGTTTAAAAATTTTAGCTTAGATTGTTTGAGACTTTAGTGCTCTTTTAGTTGAATTGCCAATTCATGATTATTTATGGATTATTTTGAGACATTATTGATGGGAATTACAAGTTGAGAAATATTATTTTTAATATGAGTTGCGGATTTTGCTTGAGGACAAGCAAACGTTTAAATGTGAGGATATTTGATAAGCTATAAAAGTAACATATTTTTAATCACATTCTTAATGCGTTTTTGGATGATTAGTTATGTAAATTAGTGAATTTGATGCTCCTAATACTTTAAATTCATGTTTCTATACTTAGGAGAGCATTTCAGAGTAAAAGGAGTGAAAAACGAGCCAAAATCGGACAAATAAAGCCATTTCTAGGATCCGCACGGCCTGAGCATTTCCACACGGGCTAGCCACACGCCCATGTGCCAGCCCGTGTCGATATTGCACGTTGCTTCCCAAATATGCAGAAAAACCCAATTTTTAGGCTTTTTGAGCATTCTAAAGTCTATAAATACCATTTAGAAGGAGACCTAAGCGGGCATACAGTGAAGATCGAAGAACGCCATCAGAATTAACTCGGAAGCGGATATCCTTCAAGATCGAAGATCTCTATTTAATTTCCTTCGAAGTTTTATTGAGTTTCTTTATGTCTGGTTGTTATCCTAAATTTGAGATGTTTCTATTCAGGATTATGAACTAAATTCCCTAGATACTTAGGGAAGATGACACCTATGATGACTCTTATTATTTGATTTCTGATTTACGTGATAAATACTTGATTCTTGTTCTCAATTATCTATGCTTATTTCTTATTTTAATATTTCTGAAATATTAATTCAAGTTTAATGTGCTTATTTTAGTGGAGCAAAAGTCCTTGTTTAAGAGTAGATCTAGCATAATTAAGTGGAGTTGCATGCAATCTTAGAAATAGGATGACATAAATCTATCGGATTAGAGTCAAATCTAATAAGGGAATCCATAGATCGAGTTAATGCGACAATAAGGGTTTTAATTGGAAAGATATTTCAATTAATCAACCTAGAGTCAGTTCTTACTCTTGAAAGAGATATTAACATAATTTAGGGATTTCTACGGGTCAAAACACAAGTGAATAAATCGTTTAATTCAGATTTATAATAATAGGTGAAGTCTAGGTAGATTCTTTCCTAAGTATTGTCTATCTCATTGGTCACCTTTGATTATTTTCCTATTTCATTCTCTGCTGCGTTCGTAGTTAGATTAGTTTAATAATTTTAGATTAAAAACAATCACTCCAATTTGTCGGCTAAATAATAGAAAAATGGTAATTACTAGTACTTTTAGTCCTCGTAGATATGATATTCCCTACTCACCATAACTATACTATTGTTTGATAGGTGCGCTTTGCCTTAGTTGTATTTATAATTAGTTTAGAGATCATCATGCACCGGCTCTGTCTATTGAAGCTGTCGACTATGAGCTCTGTCTGTTGAAGCTGTCGACTATGAACCACGCATGATTGAGGAAACACTTGCTAATAAGGAGTGGAGACTAGCAGTCTAAGCTGAATTTGATGCTCTAATGGCTAACTCCACTTGGGAACTTGTTTCACTACCTCATGGTCGGAAAGTGATTGGGTGTATGTGGCTCTTCAAAGTAAAGAAAAATCCTGATGGGACTGTTGCTCGGCATAAGGCTCGATTGGTGGCAAAGGGTTGTTCACAGGTTCCCGGGTGTGACTTCAAAGAAACGTTTAGTCTAGTGATCAAACCTGCTACTATTCGAATCATATTGTAGGTTGTTGTCTCTCGTGGTTGGCAACTTCATCAAGTCTATGTGAACAATGCCTTTTTGAATAGTGATCTCACTGACGAAGTGTTCATGCAACAACCTACAGATTATGTTTAGTCTGGTCCGAATGGTGAGCGCTTGGTGTGTTGACTGACTAAGGCGTTATACAGGTTGCGACAAGCTTCATGTGCCTAGTTTGATAAATTGAAACGTTTTCTTGTTTCTACTGGGTTTCTCTTATCCAAATCTGATGCCTCCCTGTTTGTTCGAGTAACAACGGAGTTTGTCATCTATGTTCTGGTCTATGTGGATGATACTATAGCTACGGGAAGTACAGCTGACAATATAAATAGTTTTATTCAGCAGTTACATAACGAGTTTTCTCTTAAAGACATGGGCGATCTTCACTACTTCTTAGGCATTGAAGTCACTCGGTCTTCCATTGGGAGTCTCCACTTATGCCAGTGCAAGTACATCAGAGATCTTCATGACAGGAGTTCCTTGGCTAATGCAAAGAGTGTTCACACACCAATGATCAGTTCGTCCGCTTTGTCTAAAGATGAGAAAGATCGTCTTGTTAATCCTACGAAATATCGAAGTCTTGCTGGTGCTCTTTAATAAGTGGTCTTGACTCGGCCTGATATTGCCTATGCCGTAAATCGTGTTTGTCAATTCATGCATGCGCCTACTACAGTTTATTTGGCAGCCTTAAAAAGAATCTTGCAGTATTTACATGGTACTATTGATCATGGGCTGATTTTTCGTCCATCCAATAGACTATCACTTGTTGGTTACTGATGCCAACTAAGGATTGGATTTTGATGACTACCGGTCTACGGCAGGATATTGTGTGTACTTTGGTAATACGCCCGTCTCTTAGTGTTCTAAGAAACAACAAGTTGTTTCTCGATCCACGGTTGAAGCTGAATATCGAAGTTTAGCTGCAGCTACCAGTGATATTACATGGTTAGTCTCTCTACTAACAGAATTACAAATACATTCTGCCGATCTACCTGCTATTTGGTGTGACAATTCTAGTGCAGTAGCAGTTGCTGCTAATCCGGTCTTACACTCCAAATTCAAATATGTTGAGCTTGATCTATTTTTTGTTTGCAAAAAGGTGGCTGATTGTTTGCTCGTTGTCGGTGAGATACCAGCCTGTGACCAAGTCGCTGACATTCTCACAAAACTCGTATTTGTCTCTACTTTTACTCAAAGTCTTACCTATTGAGAAGCTGGGTGAATGTTAGAGTATAGAATACATTAGTTTGTTAATAATCTGTTATTCAGTCTGGCATATTGTTAGTAGAGTGGTTAGTAGTAGTTGGTCACACACAAATATATAAATCCTATTATTGTACTGATCCAAGCAAGTTAATGATACTAGAATATTCAGTGCACTCTTTTATATCTCAAATTGTTCTCTGTTATTCATCTTAATACAGTTACTAACATAGCCACTTCAACTTTCTTTCGGTTATCAAACAAACAAAAAAAAAAAAAAATCTTTTAACTTTCTTTGAACAGTAGCTGCTCCAATGGCCTTCACCTCTGCTCCAATGGCCTTCACCACTGTCTTGGTTTTTTTTGCTCTATTTCTTCAGTTTCTCACCCTTTTGTTATGCTCATTCGGAACCTTTACCACTACCACCCTTTAACATTACTAAAACAGCTTTTCTCAAATATCTGGTTTTAGAGAATATTACAATCCAACTACCCGCCATATACGTTTTCGGAGACTAATTCGTAGATGCCAGCAATAATCAGTATCTTAACTCACCAGCCAGCTTCAACTGTACACCTTACGGATATGATTTCGGAGTCCCAAGTGGTAATGCAATGGGCCCTGCAACCAATGGTAGAACCGTCGCGGATTTTATTCGTATCCTTCGGAGATTTAAACCAACAAAATAATTGATGAGATGATTTGGTAGTTTGACTTTGTGTTTTATGTTAAATATATATTTTGTTTTTACTTGCAGCTCAAGTAGCTGGCTTGCCCTTTCCTCCTATTCTGAGATTGTCTAAGGTCCAGAGGAAGACCACTCCTACCGGAGTAAATTATGGTTCTGCTTCTAGTGGGAAACAGCCTTCTCCTCCTCCTGCCATAAAAATATTTGTGAGTTATCTGGTTTGTTGGTCCGTTAAGATAACACTTTTCCAGGCACAAAGACTTACCCTATTGCGTGTAAAAGCTCAACTGACATTTTAGTTTTCTTGAATACCATCAGAGACATGTTTTGAGCTTTGATCAATAAACAAAATTGTTCAAGAACACAACCAAAAGCTAGAAGGGTCAACTCGATCTCCCTGAAAGCTTTGCTTTCTTCATGTCCAAGTCTTTGTTCTTTATCCATATTGGGACTAACGACTTGGGCACTTTTTGGGAACTTGAATATCAAGGAAAGGTCAATGCAGAAGACTATGCTATATTCTTATAAAAAAAAAAAAACAGTTGTACAATTGGTTAGATGTAAATTACTCTTAAAATTTCTTGACATAGTTAGCAGAAGTGGATATTCAATTTTCTATATGTCTAATTATCATGCATGCACGCAGAAATATATAAACTGGGAGCAAGGAAATTTCTACTAGATAATAATGTTTCTCCATTAGGCTGTGTGCCCGCCAATATTCACGCCAAAAAGCACAATACTTCCTGTGTGGAAGATATTAACCAGAGAGTAGCTTTCTTCAATGGACTCCTCCCCAACGTTTTGACAAAACTAGAGAAGATCTTTAACGGGATCTACTTTAGTGGGGTGTGATCTATACAAATTGTTTGAAGATGTTTGTAATCAGCCTGCAAGTTATGGTGAGAAATGTTAAACAGAGATAACAAATTCTCTCTTATATAATAGAATATTATGAATAATTTCATTTATTATATAACATTTTAGTGTTAGGTTTTAGCTAGTGTGTTTATGTTTGATCTGCAGGTGCTCTGTTTTGTTATGGCTTCCTGTAGTGTTATATTTTTTGCTGGTGTGCTTTATGTTTTATCTGCACTAGTTCATTTTGGGCTTGACAATACCTGCTTTTCCACGAGTACGCATTGCGTGCACATTTTGAGCAGCCACGAGTGGTATGGCATCAGAAAGAACTAAAGTTATTACATTTGGTTCCTGTCTAGAATCAAGAGAAGAAACACTTGCAGACTGATTAGAATTAGAAGAAGAATTAATAGAACTATGATCCGAACGGTCAGCAACAATGGAAATATTATAAGGTGACAATGCAGAAAGGTTGGGTGTATGAGATCATTGAGAAGAGGTGACTGGTGACTTAGAAACCATAGGCGACAATACAGGTGAAGTGGGTGTATGAAATGATTGTGGAGTAATCAGTGGAGACAAATTAGAAGAAGTTTGCATGTTAGAAAGAACTGGTTATGTTGTTGTAACAAAAGGAGTACGAGAGGATGGTAATAGTTGGTGAATTGACTGTTGTTGTGCAAAGGGAAACTGACTTTCTTCAAACCGAATAGACTTGAAACATAAATCCGATCATCTGAAGCCATATATTTATAACCCTTGTGTGACTCAACAAATCCGAAATAGGTACATGGTGTAGAATGAAGCTCTAACTTGTGTTTATTATAGGGAGTGAGTAATGGAAAACAGCGACATCCAAAGACTCGTAAAGAAGTGTAGCCTGTGGGTATGGCCTTGGAGAAGCACTTGTTCCTGCAGAATTAGGAGCCATAGGTAGCCAGCAAACGAAGCATCAAAACGATGAAAATATTTAGAAACAACATGACCCATTTTACCACACAATTGGCACTGTGGTCTACCATTACCAAATCTCCCTCTGCCTCGAGGTCTAAAACCAGTTTGATACCCTTGTTTATAATATGTTGTGAATAATAATCTTGAGAAACTGAATCTGATCTGTCACTACCATTAGACTCAGTATCATAGACAGAACTTGATTTACTTTGATGTTCTGAATCAGTTGTACTTTTCTGTTGAACAACATTAGCAGATACATTTATAAGAGAAGAAATCATCAATTGTCTAGCTTCAGCATCCAACAAAGCATATGTAACTCCAGCTAAATCATACTCTTGTTGACTTGAAGTAATAATAGACACTATGTTTTCATATTCAGGTGGAAAACCATTAAGAATAGTAGACTGATGTTCTTCTTCAGTAATAACTTGACCACAACTAGACAATGTATCACATATGTGCTTTATCTCAGCCAAATACTTAGTCATGCTTTTGTTTAACTTCTTAACATTGTGCAATTTGCATCTAAAATGCATTTTGTTTGTACGAGACAAATTTGCAAAGACTTGATGCAATTTTGACTAAATTTCATAGGATGAATCTAAACCAATTAGATGTGCATGCAACATAGGACTCACAGAAGACATTAACCAGGATGCTAAAGCTGAATCCTGTTGTTCAAAAGCAATATACGCAGGATTCTTCATTTGCTTACCAGCAGCAACTTTCACTATACATGGTGGAATAGTAATTGTTCCCTTGATATACAATTGTAGGCGAAGAGTTTTGAGGATGAGTAAAACATGTTGTCTCCAAGCTAAATAATTGCTTTCATCAACGAGCAGAGCAATCTTCTTTGTAGAGAGAAACGTTGCAGCTCCAGCATTATTAACCATTGTTGAGCGGGATCCATCAGCAACAAGAACAAGACTGGCATCTTGAGGTGAGCTATCAATCAACACCATTGCACCAGAGAAAAGAATGAATAAAAATATAATTAAAAAAAAAACGAACAGTAATCAGCACAAAAGATTCAACACACGGCCATGGATCAATAACTTTGATACCATGTTGGAAAATCAGTAAAGTGAAGGCGATTTAAGAACTAATTTATGGAATGAAACAAAGAAAATAGAAAGAAGAAGAAGAAAATATGAGAGAGATAAAGCTCAATTGCTTAAGCATCGACAACAGTATACACCAGCTTATATACACAACTAATCAGTTGAGTAGCTGTTACTAATAACTCTAACAACTATTAACAACAGCTCATCAGAATACTATTAACACAACTCTGCAGTTGACTAGGTTAACAAACATGTATATCACATGTCAATATACATTAAAGTTTTATGTATTTCTAATTATCATGCATGCACGCAGGCAATATATAAACTGGGAGCAAGGAAATTTCTAGTCAATAATGTTTCTCCATTAGGCTGTGCGCCGGTCAATATTCACACCAGAAAGCCCAATACAAGCTTCTTGTGTAGAAGATATTAACCAAAGAGTAGTTTTCTTCAATGGACTCCTCCCCAGCGTTTTGACAAAACTAGAGAAGTCATTGAAGGGACCTACATTTGTGGGGTGTGATCTATACAAATTATTTTAAGATGTTCTCAATCAGCCTGCAAGTTATGGCGAGAAATGTTAAACAGAGATACCAAAATTCTCTTTTAGATAACAGGTTTCATTTATCATATAACATTACATTGTTAGGTTTTAGCTGGTATGTTTATGTTTGATCTGCAGGTGCTCTGTTTTGTTATGGCTTCCCGCAGTGTTATGTTTTTGCTGGTGTCCTTATGTTTGATCTGCAGGTGTTCATTTTTTGTTATGGTATCAGGAGTTTTGGAACCGATATGATGACTACTGTTGATAATAAGATTTCTAGAAAAACTAAAATGAATGCTTAAGAGTAATTTTATGTTTGTTAATGATTCCTGTAGCATTGATAGAGCGGGGAATCAAAGGCGACAATGCGCCCCAGGTACTACTCCTTGTGCTGACAGAACTAGACATGTATTCTTTTTGATCCGTTCCATCCGACAGGAAGTATTCATTTCTTATGGTTCCGGCGCATTTTGAAAGACAGCTCTATATGTTCGCCATTTAACTTGCTTCAGCTAATATTGAGCAAATAATATCAATGATGTCTAACTTGGGAAGTTTACGTGAGGCCTGTGTGATGTGTTGTAGTTTCTGAAAGTGTGTTATCAGACAAGATATTACCTTCTAAGAGATGTTTAGCTTATGTCTGTATGATGTGCTGGAACTTAAGTGACTCTGGGTGCTTGTGTTACCTGTAATCATATTAACTAATCAATAAATTTTATTTGCTGAGAAAACAATACTACTGTTGTCCTTTTTTAAAATTAAATAGAATTAAAATTGTTTTACCCCCAAAAGTTTTAGAACATGCTTTTCATGATGCAATTGGGGATTTTATTTTTCTTTATAAATGTATTAATATGAAGCGTTTATTCGAAGTTGTAATGTCAAATGATACCAATATAAAATATCACAACTGTAACTCCATCAAAAAGATATCTAATTTATAAATATTTATCAATTAATTAGGCTTAATATAATATTTGGTACTTAAAATTTATAATTTTTTTTAATTTAACATTGATTTTTTTTTTCAGTTTAATGCCTAAACTTAATATTTCTTTTTTGAATTTGATAGCTAAGGTTTTTTGGTCCAATTTATTAGTCAAAATTGTTAAACCTTATACAAAGTACTCCACTATACTAAAAGTATTTTTGAGGCAGCTTAGTTTTCTCAGGCTTGGACTTTTTTAAGCTCGGGTTTAAAGCTAAAAAATCTTGCTTTTTAACATTTTAATTTTGCTAAATTTTTAATAAAAATAATAAAAAAAATTTTAATTATTTCCTAATTTTTACATATTTTCATTTCTATTTTTCGCAAGTCGTTAAAATTTTTAAGCACGTTTTTTTTTTCGCTTTTCCAAGAAAATGAAAACGAAAATGAACATTTTCTAAAACCTAACCAAGCCTAAATCTTTCATTTTATAATATTTGTTATTAAAAATATTCTAAATTTCAAAGTAAATAAAATATATTTCTTATCAAACAATTTTTGAATTGGATCATGTTGGGACATGTTAATGTGAAACCAATAATGATATAGGCTTTGACAGGTGGTTGGACTTTTGAGTGGTTTTTGTACAAATTCAGAAAAAAGTTGAATATAAATAAAAAATTTATGATTTTGGTGATAAAATATGTATTTTAAAAAATAAGTTGTAGTCACTAACTGAATTTTAATTTGATTAGCATAAATATTATTATTAATACATAGTTAATGATTTGTGATAGATTAAGAATACATATGTGGTTGATGGTTTGCTTTTATAAAGTTTATGGGAGTATATGGTAAACAATGTGAAGTGTATATTATATAAAAAAATTTACCTTCGCAATGCAAAGTACTCATGATCAAGGATGATATTAGGCCTCCAATCTTAAATTATTATTTTAAAATTTTAAAATTATAAATTTATTTAATAATAAATATACAATTTTAATCCTCCAAAAATTAAAAATTTTAAAATAGTAAACATATATAAAGATAAAATTATATATTGACCCTTTTAAATTTTTAAAATTTAATTTTGACTCCAAATAAACTTTTGAATTCACCCATGTACCAAAAATTGAACTTTGAATAGGAACACTAAGATCAACCACACTCGGGTAGAGTTGAACATGTGTATATTATTAACTTGATTTAATTGCATCATACATCTCTTAACTACAGTTAAATTTCAAACTAATCTCTAAAGTTCAAAATGTTCTTATTGAGTCCCAAACTATCAATATTGCTCCAATTAGGTCCCTCCATCAACCATTCTCTTAACTTTTTTTTTTATCATATATCTATTAGTGATACATGCCACACGAGAAAGGATTATATGTAACTGTGATTCCACGTCATGTTTATCTTTTTTTCAATGAGAGAATGACAAATCAGATTTTTATATTTATGAATACAAATAAAAATGAAAATTTATGTCATAGTTAAATTAATTTTATATTTATGATTAACTATAATTTTATTATTCTTAATTTTTATTTTATATACATAAATACAAAAATAAATAAAATTTTATATTTCATAAATAATTTAAGTTTTACAAAAATATTTTATTCATAAATAAAAAAAGTAAATAAAAGAAAGCAGAAAAAAATTAATTTTATAAAATTAATATAATTATAATTAGTTATAATTTTTCAAAGTTATTTAATTCTAACATAAATAATTATTTATTTCTATTTTTTATCTATAATATATATAAGCATGAATTTGAAAAAAAAATTGAAATGACAATAATATACTTTATTGTTATTTATATTCTTAAATTGACATTAAAATAATATTACTATTATCATGTGATAATAATAGTAATAAAATTAATATAAATTAATATGGTAGTTTAGTAATGTGAAAGTAATTAATTTCATCGCATCTTTTAAAAGTTCTACTAAAAAATTAAGCTAATATATTATTAATTAATAAAATTAAAATTTTATAAAATTATTACAAATAATTAGATAAATTTAAAATAATAAAAAATATAAATTTTTTAATTAAACAAATATAACTTCTATATATAAATATGATAAGTAATCATTTTAAAATCAATTTTTATAAATAATAAAAATTAAATATGTGAGATTAACATTATATATAAAGATAATATTAATATATTGGTTACCTTATCTATAATGTATTAAGTTTATTTATTTATTAATAGTGTTTTCATTATCAATGTAATAGTTATTATCACTTAATTAAATTTTGGGTCCATATTAAATTGCACTTATTATTTTTGATTAATTATCAATAAATTAGTGTTACAATTATATACCAATTATAATAATTTAGCTTATAAATATATGCATTAACAATGACATTTTAATTTAAAATAACATCTGAATTACTGAAAGAAATCATATTTTAACATTATTTATTAGATTTTGTTTTCATCAACAAAAAATGTATATTTTTTTTATTATTTGAGGTGTTTAGTTATGATTATTATTTGATATTTGATAGCTTTACTATTATTTAATTTTAAGAATATTTCTGTTGACTGAGTCTTAATTTGATTGACATCGATATTGTGGTCAATGCAAGAGGATGTAGATTTGAGTGCGTTGAAGTACATTTATCCTCCAATATATATAAGGGTTGGGGGTTATAGGTATTAAAGTAATGGCTATCAATTGAGTATTAACTTGATTGACATGGACGTTGTTGCCAGTATAAGAGGACATAAGTTCGAGTGCGCTGAAGCGCAATTATCTTTCTATTTAAATTAAGAATTGAGAAGCGACTATAGATACTTCTAAACATTATATCCAAAAAAAAAAAATAAATAAGGGCTATCCATTGTTTTCCATTTTTTTTTATTTTCTTTACTTTTAAAATGTTGTTTTATTCTTTCATTTATTTTTCAAAATTAATAGAGTTTTAGTATAAATTAAAACAATTCTCATTTAATTAATAAATACATATTTTTAAAAATTTATAAAATATATAATTTAACAACTTTAAAAAATAAATACCTAAAATCATGTGTAATACTCATCAACTAATTTATAAAGGAGTAATCAACAAAAAGAATATAAAGATAAAAAAAAAAAAAAAAATGTGTGCCTACTAGATGGTGACGTGTGTCACTAATAGAGATTTGACATAAAAGTTAACGAATGGACCTGATTGGAACGGTATGATGGTTTGAGGACTTATTTAAAACATTTTAAAATTTAAATACCAATTTATAATCAGACCCATAGTTCAGGGACGTTTGGTGCAATAAACTGAATTGGTGCGTGCTCCTAAGTTGTAACAAGTGTCTATCGAGTTCTAGGCAAGATATTGCGGAGCTTCATGATCCGGTTGCTCTTTTCATCTTGATATTGACTCAAAAAGTCCAACAGTCTCCTAATTAACAACATTCGTATAATGGCCATAGATTTTAATGATTGAAAATAAGAGAATTTGAAGGTAGAAAAGTGAAATATTATCCCAGTCCGGCTTGTGGGGGCTGTTGAGGACAATTACTCTTGCTCGGACAAATCATATGCCCAAAAATGGGCAGAGACTGCTGCGTATGGGTTGAGCGACTGGTAATAAATTACTCACAACCATAAGTAGAAACAGAGGAAAGCAGGAACTGCTACAGAAGTGAACGTCAAAAAAGTCCAATGTTCTCATTACATTAATGTGTAGTTGATGACTTGGATTAGAGCTTTCTGTAATTATCGAGGAAAAGACAGAACCCCAAATCAATGTCCTGTCGATTGTCAAATCTGCTACAGAGTAGCAACCTCACTGTCTTTCCATATTTTATCACATCCAGCCAAGAAGGCTCTTCACATGTCTTTGTTTTTGGTGATTAGATAATAATAATAATAAAACATTTTCAGCTCCTTGCTTTACAGTTGGTCTGGTCCTAACACCAACCACTCACGGGCTTATAGTTACTTGGATACTGCCCATATTTTCTTAAGTCTTACGCTACAGTAAACTGAAATGCTTTCTACTTCAAACAGGTATAAGTGTTGAACTAGAGAAGCCCTAGTGGAAGCTTCTTTTCACTTCTCTCATGTTTGCTAGCTGCCATGGATCCAATCATTCGCCTTCTTCTTCTTCTAGCATCCTCTTTCATGCATCTATTTTCCGCAACAGCTCAACCCCCAAATCCAATCTCTCGGATTACAGTAGTGGGCGTTGTTTTCTGTGATTCCTGTTCAAGCAACACTTTCTCTAGGCACAGCTACTTCTTGCCAGGTAAAAGAGACTAGTATACAACCCCAAAAACTGGTCTAATTCATCAAGGAACAGACACACACATACATATAATATATTTGTGATATTTAAAGTTGCCTTTGATTTTACCAGGTGTTGAAGTCAACATTGAATGCAAGTTTAAAGCACAATCACCAAAAACTACAGAGCAAATGAGCGTCTCAGTCAACAGAACTACAGATAAATATGGGGTGTACAAGCTAGAAATACCGCATGTTGACGGGGTTGACTGTGTGGAAGGTTTGGCCATTGAGTCATTATGCCAGGCAAGTTTAGTAGGTAGCAAATCCAAAGCATGCGATGTACCAGGTTTGAAGACATCCACAAATCAGATAACTGTCAAATCAAAACAAGATAATCTGTGCATCTACAGCTTGAATGCACTGAGTTACAGGCCTTCCAAGAGAAATGCCACCTTGTGTAGAAATCACAAAGAGTGGTAAAAATATTATGGAAGTTATTTGTTAAAAATTAGATTGTATTTTATTTTTATTTTTTAAAAATAAGTAAATTATATTTTTATATATTAAATTGAAGAATAAATTAATTCTTCTGTTAATAATTTTATTTATTTTTATTATTAAAAATTAATTATTGTATGTCAAAATAAGATACACTCTATTGATTATTTTGGCAATTATATCAATTTTTAACAATAAAAATATATAAAAAATTTAATAAAAAAATAATTTATTTTTTATCTAATATACAAAAACATATTTACTTAATTTTTTTTTAAAAAAAGAAAAATAAAATTTAACTCCTAGGTAATTTTACCCCTGAAGAGTTGTCCCCAACTTCTTTTAATTCCTTTCCTTTCCCAAAATTTGGATTCCCTTGGCCATTTCCCTCGTTACCTCCCCTTTCATCATTCCCACTCTCCCCCCTGCCACCTTTGCCATCATGGCCCTTTCCTCGCTTGCCCTATCCCACTCCACATCCCAATCCACCATCTTTGCCTTTCCCTTTCTCCCCTCACCCTCCCTTCCGTCCTAGCCCATCTCTTTTTGTTCCACCCCCTCCACCTGCATTTAATCTAGGAGATCCTACTACTTGGCTACCAGCTCCTCCTCCCCCACCTGGCTTTAATCTGGGAGACCCAACAACCTGGATATCTTACGTTCCCCGCTCCCCTTCAAGCTTCCCCCAGACCCAAACACCCTAAGCATCATTTGGCCTCCTCTAAATTCAATTCAACACCTGAATAATTATGCTTGATTTTGATACCATGTACTGCTATTCTTGATTGAGAAGATTTCATAATTTACGGTATAGAAAGTAGAATGGACTAGTTTACCTTTTTAGTAACATTATTATCCTCCTTTTGCAGCAAATCAGTTCACTAGTGCCATGAATTTGAAATTGTGGGAACGAAATCATTACACCTTCCAAATGCACAAATATATAAAAATTAAAATTTTAAAATATTTATTAAGTATTTTAATAATGGGAGTGTTTGCCAAATAGTAATAATGATGAAAGTTAGATGTGTTTTGTCACGTAACTAAAACTAATATTCAATTTAAATTCAAGTTCCAACTCCATGGGGAGAATTCTTTCCTCTTTCATTACAGTTTTTGAGTTCATAAGATTAGAGGGCACAATTTGATTAATTGACTATGTTAAGACGTCTATGTATGATGTATCATTGGAAATACGAATGGATGAATGTAGGAATTTAAGTTGGATATATATATTTTTTCTGTTGGGGATATGTAACGAACAAATAAATAAAGTAAAATCGAAAAGATCGAATACTCAAATTTTACGTGGAAAAATTCCTAAAAGGAAGATAAACAGTCACTAGCAAAAGAAGATTTCACTATAATAAAAGGAAAGTACAAAAGATAGAGAGAATCAAAAGAAAATCCGAAGCCTCGAAAGAAAAACCCTTCAAAACAAAGAATAGAATTATCTCAATCTAAATATTTCTGTTATGTAAAAACTAGAGTAACTAAGGTTTATTTATAGGCTGAATTCGTAGCATATATGACTAAAATAACCCTAGGTTAATCAGAGTTTAAGTGAAAAACTAAAACATGATTTAACTGAGAGAAGAGAACTGAGAAACTAGAGAAACAAGTTGCCACGTTGTGATGTGGCATTTGCGTCATCGGGACGAAAGCTCTCTTCTTGTCGTGACGTCGGCTATTCGTCGGGACGATGAACACTTCCTAGTTGTGATGTCACACACTGTTTGGTCCGAAAATGCAAGGCATAACTCTACAAATCTCCACATTGACTCGTATTTGACTTGACTCCCTTGCCAAGCCCTATTATAGGCCCAATTTCATCTTCATCGGATACTCACCAAGTCCGAGCAATGCTCGAACTTTAAACCTGGAAGACTTTTTGTCAACATGTTGGTTTGTATTCTGTGTCAATTTTATTAATCTAAACATCTCATTGAATGATCATCTCTCAAACAAAGTGATAACAAATGTCTATGTGTTTTGTCCTTTCATGATGCATCTAGTCTTTGGCGAGGTGTATGGCACTTTGGCCATAACAATATATGACAGTTGTCCCTTTTTCACTTACCAGTTCACTAAACATGTCTTTTAACCAAACTGCTTCTTTTACAGCTTCGGTAATTGCCATGTATTCTGCGTTAGTAGAATATAAGGCTAATGCAGCTTGAAGTCTAGCTTTCAACTGATGGCACAATCTCCAAAAGCGAATAAATAACCTATGAGAGACCTCATTCGATATAAGTCTCATGCAGTATTTGAATCAACATATCCGACTAAATCCTTTTTGCTTATTCAGAACTCTAAGCATATGTTAGAAGTACCTCGTAAATATCTAAATATCCACTTAATTGCATGCCAGTGTAACTTACTCGATTTGGCCATATATCTACTAACAACATTAACAACATGTGAAATATCGGGACGAATACATACCATTGTATACATCAAACTTCTAACTGTGTTTGAATAAGGTACTTTTGACATATACCTTTCTTCTTTCTCGTTTTGGAGAGAATCTGAAATTAACAATTTAAAATGTGCAGCTAAGGGAGTACTTACCGATTTTGAGCCTTGCATCTCAAATCGCTCAAGGATCTTCTTGATGTACCTTTTTTGTGATAAAAAAAATTTCAAAATGTCTATCCCTTGAAATTTTCATCCCCAAAATTTTCTTTGCTACACCTAATTCCTTCATCTCAAACTTAGAGTTAAGCATGATTTTAAAATTTTTAATTTTGGATGGATCCTTAGCCGAAATCAACATATCATCAACATAAAACAACAAATATAAAAATGAACCATCTTTAAGACATTGTATATACACAACTGTCATACTTTGTGAAAAACCAATACTTATCATGAGGGAGTCAAACTTTTTGTACCACTATCGATGAGACTACTTCAAAGCGTACAATGATATTTTAAAAAGGCAAACATGATTTTTCTTACCTTAAATTCTGAAGCCTTTCGGTTGCTTCATGTATATGTTCTCCTCAAGGTCAACATAAAGAAAAGCATCTTTTACATCTAACTTGTAACATCCCGATTTAGACCCTAGTCGGAACAGTAGTTCGAGACCACAAATCTGAGGTCATAAAAATATTTTATGATAATTTCTGTGTGAATGATATGTGACATAGTCTATGTGAAAATTTTGTGTGATAATTTGATCGTTTGTGTGTCGAATTAAGATAAAGGACTTAATCGCGTATAGAGTAAAAGCTATATGCTGAATTATAAGTACTTAAGTGTTGTTGGCTATTTAAAGTGGAGGCCTTATGTTGTTAATAAACCATTTTAAGATAGTGGATGGCAAAATGACATATTAGCCTTAAATTATATTTGTTTTATATGTTTTATAAAAGGGCAAAGTTGGTATTTGTTTAATAAGTTATTATAAATGAAAAAAAAAACAATTTAATGGCCATTTCCTCATCTTTCTTCCATCGAAAAATAGAAAAGGGAAGAGCCATTGAAGCTTTGTGATTTTCGGCACATATTTAGCTTAATTCAAGACCAAGAGAGGAGAGATTCGGATCGAGATCGAGGCAAAGAGAAAGTGCTCGATTAATCGACCGTGTCGGTATTTTGACATCCGAGGTAAGTTCGGATACAATACATGTTAATAAAATATGTTTTAGTATTATGAAATGAATATGTATATGTGTATGAAATTGAGATGATATGTGCAAGATTTAGTTGATTGCACTAAGTGTGCGAAAATGTAAATCGAAACAGAAATGAATGGCACTGGGTGTGCGATGATATGAAAGCTACGACTTATTGACTTGGCACTGTGTGTGCAACGTCGAGACAAGTCGATTAAAAGAATATGCACTAAGTGTGTGATGACAAATATGCTACGACCATGTATATAGCACTAAGTGTACGATCAAATTGAATGAAAATTAAAGGATGATCGGCAAGTAATACTGAGCATTGAATAGCTTGGAGGTTTAATAACTATGTGTAGCTAAGGTACGTATTGAACCTTTGTGGTTGATGAGTTTTAAACAAGCTATGATTGAGTGAAGGAGTATTTTAGTTATGGATGAGAGAGCATGTACATGAGATATTAGATCTATGTGATTGTCTATTATATACATTGGTTTGATTTGATAAGATAATTGTATTATATGTTGAACTTACTAAGCTTTGGAAAGCTTATCGTGATTTCTTTCTCTCTGCTTGCAAAGGTCGAGAAAGCTAGCTCGGATAGGGGATCACAAAGATCTCACCACACTATCAGTAATTTATTTTGGGGTATTTTGGAAAGATGTACATAGGTAAAATATGACATGTATAGGCTGGTCATTTGAATCATGTTTGATATTTGTAAGTAGCCATGAGATGTGGCTAGATATGTACTAGTTTTAGCATGAATGGTTTTGGTATATGTGATGCATCTTTTGGCATGGTTTGTGAGTTGAGAAATTGACTTATGAATGGAAATTTTTGTGATGGTATAATGCTAATATGATTTAGGGGAATTGAGAAAGAATGATGTTTAGTATTGAATGTGTTTAAGCTGTATATGTGAGTTTATAGGTTGATATGTTAGAAAATGAGATTGTATGAATTGATGGATAGATCATATGATAGGAAATGGTTGCCAAATTTTGTGTATAAAGATGCTTATATGTGCTTATAGGATTGACCCTAAGTGGGTGGCATTTTGGCCTTACAAATGGCCTATAATGTCACACGGTCGTGGCATACGGGCGTGCCTAATGACCGTGGGTGTTTGGCAAGATCTAACCTAGCAGCACACAGTCTCGACACGAGCGTGTCAACTAGCCGTGGGGCACAAGTCAGTAGCTAGCCTAAGAGCACACGGCCATGGCACACGGGCGTGCTTGATGGCCATGGTGGAGAAGTCAGAATATGGTTTAAGAGAGCATGGCCATGGCACACGGGCATGCTTGGTGGCCGTGGAGGATAAGTTAGTATAGTCCACGGAGAGGACACACGAGTGTGTCTAATAGCCGGGAGAGGCACACGGCCTACTCCCACGGGCGTGTATCCCCTGAAACTTAGAAAAGTTTTAAATGTCCGAAAATTTCTGTGTGTGTTCGGTTTAGTCCCGACCCCTCTTTAGCATGTGATAAAGATCTCATAGACTTTGATAAGGGACAACATGATTGCAAATGAATGTGATTGAAAATGATTGACTTTGTGTTGTAAATTTAGATATTAAATGTTCTGATTGATCGGTAATACCTCCTAACCCTATTTTGGCAATGGTCTCGAGTTAGGGGTGTTACATTTTATTGGTATCAGAGCTACGGTTTAGTCGATTCTCGGACTAATATAGGACGTGCGAGTCTAGCTATACATGCCATATATGAAATTGCGATAGTGTGATGAAATCTGACATTTAAAAATGTGTCTATATATAGTAATGGATCCCTATCGAGCAGTTGCTGACGATGTAGAAAGCAATGCGCCTGCTCCAGCTCAATGAACATCGCCAGCCACATCTAGGCCAAATGATAGTGGTGAGGGAGGAGAGGCTAAGAAAGCCTTCTTCTGAATGATGAGCGAATGGTTTACGGAGTTCGTTTGAACGAATCCGACCACTCCACAACCTCCACCCCCACAAGTACCTGTTGTTCCACAAGTTGCAGATCCGATCAGATTGAATAAACCATCTGTAGCCAAGATTCAAAAATACGGGGCCGAGGAGTTTAGGGCCACATCTGATAACGATACTGAGCGAGCCGAGTTTTGGCTTGAGAATACAATCAGAGTATTCGATGAGATGTCGTTGAATCCTGATGAGTGCATTAAGTGTGCAGTTTCCTTGCTGAGAGACACGACTTACAACTGGTGGAAAACGTTGATATTTGTGGTTCCGAGAGAGAGAATCACCTGGGACTTCTTTCAAGCTGAGTTCAGAAAGAAGTATACCAGTCAACGCTTCATTGATCAGAAACGTAAAGAGTTTTTAGAGCTGAAATAGGGCCGTTTGTCTTTTACTGAGTACGAGCGGAAATTTGTAAGATTGAGTCAATACACAAGAGAATGTGTTTCGACCGAAGCTACTATGTGCAAACGTTTTATAGAGGGATTGAATGAAGACATTAAATTGTTGATTGGGATACTTGATATAAATGAATTTGTTGTATTGGTCGAAAGAGCATGCAAAGCTGAGGAGCTCAGTAAAGAAAAGAAGAAAGCCGATTCTGAAGTTCGTGATGAAAGAAAGAGATCGATGAATAAGTTCTCTCAACTTTCAGCGAAGAAATATAGAGATGCAAGCAATCATTCAAATGCTTCTTTTGGACATCCAAGTAGAGATCGTTCGAGACAAAGTACTGGTTTACAGATTCAAGCTCGGAATGAATCGAGTGTTGGTAGCGTTAAGAGTAACAATCTGAATGCAGACAGTGTGGAAGACGTCATGTGGGAGAGTGCTGGGGCAAGTATAACAATAGTGTTTGTTATAAGTGTGGATCCTGAGATCATTTTATTCGAGATTGCCCGAAGATGGTGAAAGAGGAAAATGTTTAGAATGAAAGACCGAGTAATGTGACGGCTAGAGGTAGACCACCCAGAAGCACCAGAAATGTGAATGATAGCCACAGAGGGACAACTGATACAGCTATGCTATACGTGCACGAGAGGAAGTATCATCTCCAAACGTCATCACCGGTACTTTTACTTTATTTGATATTGATGTTATTGCATTGATAGATCTGGGATCAACTCATTCCTATGTGTGTGTGTGAATCTAGTATCGAGTAAAACTCTACCTGTTGAGTCTATTGAATTTGTGGTTAAAGTGTCAAACCCTTTAGGGAAGTGTGTCTTGGTGGATAAGGTGTGCAAAAATTGCCCATTGATTTTTCAAGATGTTTGTTTCCGGCTAATTTGATGTTGTTACCATTCAATGAGTTTGACATAATTCTGGGAATGGATTGGCTTACTCTGCATAATGCCATTGTGAATTGTAAAAGAAATAATATTGAATTTAGAAGTCAGAACGGTGAGCTAGTTCGAATTGAATCCAGTGGTATGAAAGGATTACCAGCTGTGGTATCTGCAATGAAAGCTATGAATTATGTGAAAAAAGGGTGTGAAGCTTATTTGGCGTATATAATTGATACAAAAGTGTCAGAAATGAAAGTTGAATCAGTGTCTATTATCTGTGAGTTTCCAGATGTATTTCCTGAAGAGCTGCCGGGAATACCTCCGATTTGAGAAGTTGAATTTGGTATTGAATTAGTACCGGGGACCACTCTTATTTCGATAGCTCCATACAGAATGTCTCCAACTGAATTGAAAGAATTAAAATCTCAGTTGCAAGAATTAACCGACAGAGGATTTGCACGACCGAGCTTCTCACCCTGGGGAGCTCCTGTGTTATTTGTGAAAAAGAAAGATGGAACTATGAGAATGTGTATTGATTATCGACAGTTGAACAAGGTGACGGTAAAGAATAAATATCCGCTGCCTCGTATTGATGATTTGTTTGATCAGCTAAGGGGAGCTACAGTGTTTTCTAAGATAGATTTGAGATTAGGTTACTATCAGTTGAGAGTTAAAGAATCTGATGTGCCGAAAACTGCTTTCAGAATGAGGTACGGACATTACGAATTCTTAGTGATGCCTTTCGGACTAACAAATGCTCCTGCAGTGTTTATGGATTTGATGAATCAGATATTCAAATCGTATTTAGATCACTTCGTGGTGGTGTTCATTGATGATATTTTAATTTATTCGTGTAATGAGACGCAGCATGCTAAGCATTTGAGAACCGTGCTACAAACTATATGTGAGAAACAGTTGTATGCAAAGTTTAGCAAATGTTAATTTTGGTTGCGTGAGGTTGGTTTTTTGGGACATGTTGTATCAGCTGCTGGGATACGAGTTGATCCGAGTAAAATCTCTGCTATTTTAGAATGGAAGCCTCCGAGAATGTATCTGAAGTCCGAAGTTTTTTAGGACTAGTGGGATATTATAGGAGGTTTGTGAAAGGTTTCTCTATGATTGCGACTCCGTTGACGTAGTTGTTACAGAAAGATGTTAGATTCGAGATGGTCAAAAAAGTGCCAGTAGAGTTTTGAGCAGCTGAAAGTGTTGTTAACGGAAGCACCAGTTTTGACTCAAGCTGAATCAGGTAAAGAGTTTATAGTTTAAAGTGATACATCATTGAATGGTCTGGGCGGTGTGTTGATGCAAGAAGGGAAAGTCATTGCTTACACTTCGTGACAGTTAAAACCACATGAAAAGAATTACCCAACGCATGATCTTGAATTGGCTGCGATTGTGTTCGCATTGAAGATTTGGTGTCATTACTTATTCGGTGAAAAATGTCATATTTTTACTGATCATAAGAGTTTAAATTATTTGATGACTCAAAAAGACTTGAACTTGCGACAAAGAAGATGGTTAGAATTATTGAAAGACTACGAACTTGTGATAAATTACCACCCGGGTAAAGCTAATGTTGTAGCTGATGCCTTGAGTCGAAAATCGTTATATGCTTTGCGAACTTTGGGTAATCAGATCGATCTGTGTGATGATGATGCAGCTGTAGCTGAATTGAAAGTAAAACCGTTGTTTTTACAACAAATATGTGATGCTCAGAAGATTGATAATGAGTTGTTAGCAAAAAGAGTTCAGTGTGACTCGGATGCTGTATTGGAATCTCGAGTTGATAGTGATGATTGTTCGAGATTCAGAGATTGTATTTGTGTTCCAAGAAATTCAGAGTTGATTCAAATGATTTTGAATGAAGCTCACAATAGTCATTTGACTGTACATCTGGGGAGTAGTAAAATGTATAATGATCTGAAACAGTTCTATTGGTGGTATGGTATGAAAAGAGATATTTCCGACTTTATGTCGAAGTGTTTAGTTTGTCAGCAAGTTAAGGCTGAACATCAAGTTCTGTCCGATTTATTACAACCGATTATGATTCCTGAGTGGAAATGAGAGAGAATCACGATGGACTTTGTGTCGACTTTGCCCTTATCTCTGAGCAAGAAAGATGCGATCTGGGTGATAGTTGATATATTGACGAAATTAGCTCACTTTATTCCAGTGAGAATAGATTATTCACTTGATAGATTGGCTAAATTATATACTGATGAGATTGTGAGATTACACGAGATACCTCTATCTATTGTATCTGACAGAGATCCGAGATTTATCTCGCGATTCTGGAAGAAATTGCAAGATGCTTTAGGCACGAAATTGCATTTTAATACTACTTTTCATCCGCAAACGGATGGTCAATCCGAGCGAATCATTCAGATTCTTGAAGACATGCTGAGATGTTGCATAATTGAATTTGAAAGCACGTGGGAAAAGCATATATCATTGATTGAGTTTGCGTATAATAATAGTTATCAATCTAGTATCAAAATGGCACCATATGAGGCTCTTTACGGACGAAAGTGTCGAACTCTATTGTATTGGACCAAGCTGAGTGAGAACAAGATTCACGGGGTTGATCTTATAAAAGAGACTGAGCAGAAAGTGAAAGTAATTCGTGATATTTTGAAAGCAGCCTCAGATCGTCAGAAGTCTTATGCGGATCTGAAACGAAAAGATATCGAATTTGAAGTTGGTGATAAAGTGTTTTTGAAAGTGTCTCCGTAGAAGAAAATACTTCGATTTGGCCAAAAGGGCAAGCTAAGTCCGAGGTTCATCGGGCCATACGAGATTATTGAACGAGTTGGGCCGGTTGCTTATAGATTAAGATTGCCATCTGAGTTAAAAAAGATTCATAACGTGTTTCATGTATCAACGCTTTGATGATACAGATCAGATTCGTCTCATGTGATTGTTCCTACTGAGGTTGAGATTCAGTCAAACTTGTCGTATACTGAAGAACCGATCCGAATTTTGGCACAAGAGACTAAAGAATTGAGAAACAAAAGAATTTCCTTAGTGAAAGTTTTATGGCACAAACACGGAGTTGAAGAGGCTACGTGAGAGTCTAAGAACATTATGAGAAAGCAATATCCACACCTATTCACTGGTAATATTTTCGGGGACGAAAATCTTTAAGGGGAGAGAGTTGTAACATCCCGATTTAGACCCTAGTCAGAATAGTGGTTCGAGACCACAAATCCGAGGTCGTAAAAATATTTTAATGATATTTTCTGTGTGAATGATATGTGACATAGTCTGTGTGAAAATTCTGTATGATAATTTGATCGTTTGTGTGTCGAATTAAGATAAAGGACTTAATCTCGTATAGAGTAAAAGCTATGTGCTGAATTATAAGTACTTAAGTGTTGTTGGCTTTTTAAAGTGGAGGCCTTATGTTGTTAATAAACCATTTTAAGATAGTGGATGGCAAAATGACATATTAGCCTTAAATTATATTTGTTTTATATGTTTTATAAAAGGGCAAAGTTGGTATTTGTTTAATAAGTTATTATTAATGAAAAACAAAACAATTTAATGACCATTTTCTCATCTTTCTTCCACCGAAAAATAGAAAAGGGAAGAGCCATTGAAGCTTTGTGATTTTCGGCACATATTTAGCTTAATTCAAGACCAAGAGAGGAGAGATTCGGAACGAGATCGAGGCAAAGAGAAAGTGCTCGATTAATCGACCGTGTCGGTATTTTGACATCGGAGGTAAGTTCGGATATAATACATGTTAATAAGATATGTTTTAGTATTATGAAATAAATATGTATATGTGTATGAAATTGAGATGATATGTGCAAGATTTAGTTGATTGCACTAAGTGTACGAAAATATAAATCAAAACAGAAATGTATGGCACTGGGTGTGCGATGATATGAAAGCTACGGCTTATTGACTTGGCACTGTATGTGCGACGCCGAGACAAGTCGGTTAAAAGAATATGCACTAAGTGTGCAATGACAAATATGCTACGACTATGTATATAGCACTGAGTGTGCGATCAAATTGAATGAAAATTAAAAGATGATCGGCAAGTAATACTGAGCATTGAATAGCTTGGAGGTTTAATAACTATGTGTAGCTAAGGTACGTATTGAACCTTTGTGGTTGATGAGTTTTAAACAAGCTATGATTGAGTGAAGGAGTATTTTAGTTATGGATGAGAGAGCATGTACATGAGATATTAGATCTATGTGATTGTCTATTATATACATTGGTTTGATTTGATAAGATAATTGTATTATATGTTGAACTTACTAAGCTTTGGAAAGCTTACTGTGTGATTTCTTTCTCTGCTTTGTAGTGTCAGTAAAGCTAGCTCGGATCAGGGGATCGTCAGTATCTCAGTCACACTATCGACAATTTATTTTGGGGTATTTTGGAAAGATGTACATAGTTAAAATATGCATGTATAGGTTGGTCATTTGAATCATGTTTGATATTTGTAAGTAGCCATGAGATGTGCCTAGATATGTGCTAGTTTTAGCATGAATGGTTTTGGTATATGTGATGCATCTTTTGGCATGGATTGTGAGTTGAAAAATTGACTTATGAATGGAAATCTTTGTGATGGTATAATGCTAATATGATTTAGGGGAATTGAGAAAGAATGATGTTTAGTATTGAATGTGTTTAAGTTGTATATGTGAGTTTATAGGTTGATATGTTAGAAAATGAGATTGTATGAATTGATAGATAGATCTTATGATAGGAAATGGTTGCCAAATTTTGTGTATAAAAATGCTTATATGTGCTTATAGGATTGACCCTAAGTGGGTGGCATTTTGGCCATGCAAATGACCTATAATGTCACACGGTCGTGGCACACGGGCGTGCCTAATGACCGTGGGTGTTTGGCAGGATCTAACCCAGCAGCACACGGTCTCGACATGGGCGTGTCAACTAGCCGTGGGGCACAAGTCAGTAGCTAGCCTAAGAGCACACGGCCATGGCACACGGGCGTGCTTGGTGGCCGTGGAGGATAAGTTAGTATAGTCCACGGGGAGGACACACGGGTGTGTCTAATAGCCGTAAGAGGCACACGACCTATTCCCATGGGCGTGTATCCCCTGAAACTTAGAAAAAGTTTTAAATGTTTGAGAATTTCTGTGTGTGTTCGGTTTAGTCCCGACCCCTATTTAGCATGTGATAAAGGTCTCATAGACTTTGATAAGGGACAACATGATTGCAAATGAATGTGATTGAAAATGATTGACTTTGTGTTGTAAATTTAGATATTAAATGTTCTGATTGATCGGTAATACCTCCTAACCCTACTCCGACGATGGTCTCGGGTTAGGGGTGTTACATAACTTCTCTAACTCAAGATTGTTTGATGCAACAAGAGCGAAAAGCGCCCAAATAGACGTATGTTTCACAAAGGAGAGAAAAGATCATGAAAATGAACGTTGTAACAACCTATTTTTCAATGGTGTCAGAAATAGTGGTTTCAAGACCAAAAATCTGACGACTAAGTTCGTATACTTAGTATTTATATACAAGTCAATAATAATTTTATATTGAATTTTGATTTGATGAGTTTTAACTAATTGAATTAATGGTTAGTATGAGTGGTTATTCCAGAAGTCAAGTGGTTTTAGAAAATGAGGTATCGAGATCACGTTTCTGTAAATCGAGCTCGTGAATATTTTTATTAAATATTTACAGAGTTGTATTATAGGTGCATTGAAGTTTGGTCTGGTAATTTTGACGATTGGTTGCTTAATTAAAGTAAAAGGATTAAATAGTAAAAGACGTAAAAGTTAATCGCTACAGATTTAAAATAGTAAAGGGCTATTTGCTCATTTAGTCCTAATTAGTTTAGGGTTAAATTAAAATAAAGTTTAATTAACTAATAATTTAAAATATTATGCAATTAAACCATCTTTAGATGGTAATTAAACCATATGCTTATATTATGGACATATATGGACATGATTTAGTAATTTTATAAGTTGTAATAAATGGGTAATTTAGTAAATAGTTAAAATTTAAGTTAGAATTAAAGAAATTAAATGCTAATATGAACATTTTCTTTTCTTCTTCGTGGAAGAAAACCCGAATAGCCATTGTTAGGGTTGTGAAAGTTTCGGTCAAGCTTTAATCTCCTATTGGTAAGTGAAATTTGGCCCGTTTTTAGTAATTTTTATGTTTTGTAGCTCCTATTAGCTTGATCTAGCTAACTCAGGGACTATTGTAAAATTGTTAAACATTGTGGATTATTCCATTAAGAATTTTAGTGTGTTCTTGAAGTTTAATGGTAGATTAGTAAACTTGATTGCCAAATATGACTATTTTGTAAAGTAGTTTTTGGTAATTATGATGTTTAAGGACTAAAATATGAAATAGCAAAATTACATGTACTTGTTGTGTAATAAAAATAAATATGGACTATATTAGGGTCCCAAACAATTCAGTTAATGTAACATCCTAGGAAGGGCCTATGCATTTCCAGATTAATTGTATGAAATGACAAGTTTCAAGTCCTATGAATAAATTTTTGAAACCTAGAAATGCATGAAAATGGAAATGAAAATGCATAAAAATGGAAATGAAAATGCATGAAAATGGAAATGAAAATGGAAATGAAAATGGAGATGGAAATGAAAATGGAAATGGAAATGAAAATGGAAATGGAAATGGAAATGAACATTTTGGAAACCCGAACGTTTTGGAAACTTAGACATTTTGAAACTTGAACATTTTTGAAATGATCCAAAAATGGAAACTTGAGCATTTTAGGAAACTTGGATATGTAAGAAAAATGGCAAGTTACAGAGCCGATCGAAAATTTTAGGAAACTTAGAAATGACCCTTAAATGACGAGTTTTGAAGTTTTAAATAGGAAATAAAAGCAAGAGGGCCTTAAAAGAAAAAGTTGGAGAAATTTGACACACAAACAAGCTTAGAAAACTGGCCTGAAGATGGCACTTAGGACCTATGGAAATGGCGCCATGTGCAAGAGGCATGGGCCTGGGTTCGAGTCACAAGGGAAGCAAGTAAATGAAGTTTTATTTTTGCTTCCCAGGCCAAGGAGGTGGACGGCACAAGTATTCTAGAATGGGGAGTTTTATTTCCATAAATATTACTTAAAATAAGTGATAAATGAGGGATTTTAAATTAGGATTATTTGAAGAGATAAAAGAAGGATTAAACTCTATTTTATTTTTAAACAAAATAGATGATATTATCACCTAAGTGGAGTGGTGGCCAAGTAAGGGACTCTAGGCTGATATTTTCGACTATAAAAGGAAGACAGAAGGCTACTCATCAACTTTTGCTCCTCTTCCTCTCTCGCCAAAATTCTCCCAAAGCAAAACCCTCTCTCAAAATTTTCATTAAGCAAAAATCCTCTCTTTCTCTTCTATTTCTTCTCCGTTTCATCACAAGCCGAATCTTTATGGATTCTAAGGAAGAGGGCAATCATGCACAACATAAAAAGGGGATCTTTCGGGAAATCTAAGGATCTAAGGTAAGGATTATAATATAAATATTTGGTTAAAGATTATGATTCACGTTTTCAAAGTTAGATTTAATCTAACACGGTTATAGGATTTCGACAGATTATAAAGGAATCCTCTTCGATTTGGAATCCCATCATAAGGTAAGTGATATTCGGCCAAGGCTAACTTGTTAAATATTTGGGATTATCTTTCCATTATTTCAAAAGCCGAAAACTAATCTATGGAGAAATATAGTGGTTAGCCGATTTCAAGGAGGAACACAAACCTTCGGGATTTGATTAGCAATCAAATCGGCAAAACAAGGTAAGTGGTAGTAAATTCTACTTCTAGTAGGATTTGGTTTTTTTAGAATAAAAGGGGTCATTTATATGTTTTAATTAATGGCCGAATATAGGAGTGAAAGATTTAGACCGGTAGATCGCTCTTTCGGGAATTCACAGAATCTATTAAGCGAAAAAGGTGTGTACTCTTACTAACTTTCAATAAATTGCATGGCAATCATTAGATATGTAAATATGTAACAAAGATGTGAATATGGCTAAGCACCACAAATGTGGTAAGGAGTACCTGTGCACGCTTTCCTACTTATGATAGGATTGTGAATGTGATATATTTTGAACATGTGATTAGTAACATGAATGAAAATTTAGTATGTGAAATATGTTATGAAATAATTGGGGCATTCGGGATATTTGTGGAGGAAGAAAGTGAAGGTGATGACTACGGTCTCACCAACGTAAAGTGGTGACTACGGTCACATAAAGTGAAAAGTGGTAACTTCGGTTACATCCAAAGGAATACAATGTCTAATGACACAACATAAGTGGGCGATGAGCACGTCGATCGCAAATGATCGCCTTCGATGATGTGTAGCGGATGGAGGGTCGACTTAGTAGTCCCCACTGCACATGCAGGTTGGTACGGTGGTGTGTAGCAGATGGACAAATAGGTTTGGGTTCGGGTTGCATCATTATTTGATTTGAATATGCTTGATATGACTTGTATGCCCGATTTGTTGAAAATTAGTATCAGTGTACACATTGAGTCCGTGGACTCACCCCGCTGGGGAATTACTTTTCAGTGTGATGAGCAAGAATGGACCTGGTCGGCAGGAGCTAAAGGTGGCCATGCAACACTTGAAGAATTTATTAGAATTTAGACTCTATTTAAATTTAGTACTTTAAATTTTATTTTGGGTTTGAATGATGTAATAAGGCCATAAGGCCCAGCTGGATTTTCTTTATTTCTTTATTTTATTTGCTTAAGATACAAATTATTTTTTTGAATAAAGTTAAGTAGATTTATTTCTTTTAAAATTATTTTGTCACCTTATTTAAGTTGGATTTTCAAAATTTATTAAATGGATTCCAATTTAAGCCCAACCCAAAACGAATTTTTCTTAATTACACAAATTTTCTCTAAGTTAATCAGACATTGAAAACCGATTTTCTTAAGGAACATACCAGATCCTGCTCGTGCTCGTGGGCCGGAGTTTGGGGTGTTTCATTGGTATCGAGCCCGCTTTAAACTTCTCGGCACATGGCTAAGGCCCAAAACGTTTTCAAAGCGAGCCAAAATAATTTTCTTCAAATTGAGTAGGTATTTAGCATGGCACCTAAGTCTCCGACCCATGATCCACCACCGTAAGTACCCCTAACTTTATGAGTGATTCTGTGATTTATGAACCGTATAAGGGTAGAAAAGGCATGGAACGTAGAGAATAGAATGATAGGAATTTGAACCCTGTGGATTAGACTACTCAAACACTTGAAACTCATAAGACTTAATGAACTTAACAAACCTATGACTAAGTCATTGAGCTAGGTGTGGCAACCCCACGCACGCATGTCTAGGATTGGATCCTAAGAGCCCAGTATTTAAGCGATCCCTAGTGACTCACCTCCTCTTCGCAGTATCCTACCCAGTGCGTAGCTTCTGTTCGCCTCTAACTCGAAAGGCTCAGTGGTGTGGCAACCTCTCATGCGCATGTCTAGAAAGGTCTGGTGAGAGCTTGGTATTTAAGCACCCACGTGACTCACCTCCTCTTCATTCGAATCTCGCTCAGTGCGTAGCTTTGGTTCACCCCGACCAAGAGGGCTCTCACCATAGGCTAAACACAAAGAATAAAACCCGAAAGGGACTTAGCTGCTTTTCTATTATAAAAAAATGTATAACCAAAATTTAGTTTTAAAACTCTTAGAAACTTATGAGAACTATTTTACAACATTTTCTTCTGAAAAAAATTTTCCGATTACAAAAATACCCCTAGTGGTAAAAAAAAAAAAAAACCCTTACGTTTATAAAATGACCAAACCACCCATAGTTTTAACAAAATTTCATTACTTTATCAAATGTTCAAAAACCCTAATTTGTAAAATATCAAACTATCTTAATTTTGGAAAATTACAAAATTGCCCCTAACTTACAAAATTACCAAAACGACCCTGATTTCCAAAATTTTTGCAATATCATTGCTTTGAAAAGTGTAACTCTCAAAGGAACCCTCAATGTTTTACAATCTTGGAAAATATCCTAACTTAATAAATTTTACAAATTTACCCCCGATTTTTGGAAAAAATTATCAAAATACCCCGAGATCAAAAATTACCGAAATACCTGATTTCAAAATTCTTCCAAAATTTCCCGGAACTTTAGAAGTACCAAAATACTTTCACAAAATCACTGTGGAACTTTTTTTGAAAATTTACGAAAAATACCCTCAGTAGGATAAAATTACGAAAATGCCCTAGGTAGTGGAAAAGCAAAATAACGAAAACAACAACAAGAATTACAACGTTTCTTTGAATGAACGAAAGTTCATATTTGTTGATGGATGAATGAATGAATGCAAGATCAGATGCATGTATGAATACGAAAGAACCACTCTTAAACTCTTCTTCATAAGATATCATCGCGTAATAAGTGAAACAAGAATACTAATACATAAAATTCCTTAATCGATCTCTCGTCGATAATGAGCTCAAGAGGACGCACGTCGCGTCATGGAAGAGGTAGAGGAAGGATGATGATTGTTAGATCGGGACAAGGTTCTCGACAATGAGATACCACCACCACCATCACCCCCACCGTTGTCAATGTTGAGCGTGCAGGCTCGCATGAGGAAGATGCCGTGTCGTAGTCAGTCTTTGCGAGTTTTGGAATTGGTGGTCGTGCAGAAACAATTCAGAAATCGTAAGTCCAGGCTCGAGCGGCTCCGTGCTAATGGAGCTGAAATGTTTGTGAGGAGTATCGGGAGTGGCACCCAAGATACCGAGTAATCGTTGGAAGCAACCGAGCGCGCATCATGGATGAGCTCGACTTGACCCCGAGGAGAAATTGAAAGGGATGACGGCAACCTTTATTCGCGATGAAGCGATCAATGGTGGTTAACCGTTCGGGACGGTGCCACCACGCAGAAGATCTCGACACGGGAATATGCTAAGGAAGCATTTCGTAAGAAGTATGTGGGGAACCGTGTATATAGACGAGCAAAGAAAGGCTTGTCTCAGGGGTTGGTACAAGGAAGTAAGTCCACACCGAATATGAAGCGGAATTCTTGAGGTTGAGCCGATATGCCCGAGAGTAGTGGCGATCGAGCATGAACGCTGTGTTCGCTTTGAGGACGGACTTAGGGACGATTTGAGACTTTTGATAGCACCGCATCGTGAGCGGGAATTCTCCGCCTTGGTGGAAAAGGCTAAAGTGGTCGAGGAATTAAGGACGCCACCAAGCAGTGTGTGGATTGAGAAATAAGCCCAAAAGAGGTTTTGGGCATATCCGAAAAGGCCACAAGAGGCCTAGAGTTGACAGCCACAAAGTCAACAGCCGATCGGGCCGGGCAATTTCGCCCTTGTGAACATTGTGGAAGGAAGCACGGGGAGAGTGTTGGAAAAAGGCGGACGATGTCTCAAGTGTGGGTCCAAGGACCATATGATTAAGGATTGCCCCAAGCTATTAGATGAGAGCCAACCAAAGACTCTCGAAATGCTAACCAGCCGGGTAGAGGCGACAAAGAAATTCAAAGAGGTCGTGGGTCGCCAACAGAGGTAGTGGCAGCAGGCCGTGGAGCTCGTGGTCGAGGTGCACTAACGCCAAGCAAGGCAGGCAACCGAGTTTGGTTTACGCGGTTCACCGGAGGGAAGAGAGAGACGCGCTACGGATGTTATAACCTGTATGTTCTTTATTCATGACAAACCCTATTTTGCTCTTATTGATGTGGGCTCAACTCATTCCTATGTTGCATGTAGTGTAGTTGAAACACTAGGCCTAGACTCGAACTTTCTCGATAGGCGATAATCAGTAGTGAGCCCATTAGGCCAAATGGTGAGGATAGATAGGGTCTTTTGGAATGTACCCTGTGGGATTCAGTGGAGTGAATTTTCTGGTGACTTAATGGAATTACCCTTCTGGAGAGTTTGAGCTTATACTTGGAATGGATTGGCTAGTAGAGCATCGAGCCGTGTTGGATTGTGCGCTAAAACGTATGGAACTAAGAACCCCGTAAGATGAGGTAGTAGTGATGATCTGGAGAAAGGAGGAACTACTTGTCTAATGTAGTTTCGACCAAGGCCGAGAAAATGGTTAAGAAAGGGTGTAAGGCATTCTTAGCCTTCGTGAGTGCATTAGGAGGAGAAGAGGAAGGTGTCAAGGAGTTAGAACAAGTAGGGATTTTGAGGATGTATTTCCTGAGGAGTTACCCTAATACCCCTGAGATAGAGAGGTGGAATTTGGAATAGATTTGCTACCAGAAACAGCTCTCCCGTCAATCGCTCCCCTACCGAATGGCACCAAAGGAATTAGTGGAGCTCAAGGCTCAAATCCAGGAGTTGTTGGATCGTGGGTTCATTCGACCAGCAGGTGTCCGTGGGGAGCACCGGTTCTCTTTGTGAAGAAGAAGGATGGAACTATGCGGATGTGCATAGATTATCGCCGCTTGAACAAACCGACCATCAAGAACAAGTATCCTTTGCCAAGGATAGATGACTTGTTCGACCAACCGAAAGGGCAAATTGTGTGTTCTCAAAGATCGACTTAAGGTCGGGGTATCATCAATCGAAAGTGAAGGAGGTCGATATTCATAAGACCGCTTTTAGGACAAGGTACGGTCATTTTGAATTTGTGGTGATGCCGTTTGGGTTGACGAACGCACCAGCCGCGTTCATGGATATGATGAATAGGGTTTTCCAACCCTACTTGGATAAATTCGTCGTGGTGTTCATCGACGACATTTTGGTGTATTCCAAGACGGGGGAGGAGCACGATGAGCATCTCCGAGTTGTGTTAGAAGTGTTAAGAGAAAAGAAGCTTTATGCCAAATTCAAAGAAGTGCGAATTTTGGCTCAAGGAAGTGGCATTCCTAGGACATGTGGTATCCGCAGAAGGAATAAGAGTGGATCCTAGGAAGATCGAAGCGTTGTTGGATTGGAAACCACCTAGGTCGTGGTCTGAAATCGTAAGTTTCTTAGGCTTGGCAAAGCTATTACGTATGGTTCGTGGAAGGATTCTCGCCAATAGCCGCACCTTTGACAAAGTTACTAAGGAAAGAAGCACCGCTTGTGTGGACGGATAAGCAACAGCAGAGAGCTTTGAAAAGCTTAAAAAGGTGCTGACGGAAGCTCCGGTGTTAATTCAAATGAGGCGTGCAAGGACTTCGTAGTATATTGTGATGCTTCGCATTACGTGGTTAGGATGTGTGCTAATGCAAGAAGGAAAGGTAGTCGCTTATGCATCTCGACGCTTAAGGCCGCATGAGGTGAACTACCCAACTCATGACCTGAACTCGCAGCAGCGGGTTTTTGCCTCAAAGTTTGGAGGCACTACCTTTATGGAGAAAGGTCAGTAATTTACACGGACCACAAAAGCCTTAAGTATTTGTTGACTAAGAAGGAGTTGAACTTGAGGCAACGGAGGTGGGTGGAGTTATTGAAAGATTATGACTGTTCGATAGAATACCATCCGGCAAGGCGAATGTGGTAGCCGACGCCTCTAAGTAGGAAGGTTGTGTCGGATTTAAGGGCTTTGTTCGCTCACTTAAGTTTGTATGATGACTAAGCTTGCTAAGCGTAATTACAAGTCAAGCCCACTTGGTGAAGGAGGTGAAAGAGGGACAGTTGGCGGATAAGGACTTAAGTACTAAGTTACGCAAGCACGGCAAGGAGGATTAAAAGATTATGGCGCCAATGACGGCGGAGTATTGTGCTACAAGGAAAAGGTTTGTATGCCGAGGGATAAGGAGTTGAGACAAAGGATTCTTCGGGAAGCGCATGGTAGTCCTTATGCTATGCATCCCGAGGCATCAAGTCGTATAGAGATCTAAGGGAACAATTTTGGTGGTCGACCAAACGAGGGTGATCGAATTTGTGGGGAAATGTTTGACGTGTCGCTAAGTAAAGGTGAACACCAAGTCCCATCAGATTGCTTCAACCAATTGAGATTCCCAATGGAAGTGGGAAAGAATTACCATGGACTTCGTTAGTGGGCTTCCCTTACGCCCACTAAGAAGGACTCGTGATGGGTGATAGTGGACCGCTTGACCAAGTCCGCACATTTTATCCCCGTGAGGATCGACTATTCCCTTCAAAAGTTAGCCAAGTTATATGTGGCGAGAGATCGCGAGGCTACACTGAGTACCGATGTCGATCATCTCCGATAGAGACCCAAGGTTTACGCCTCGATTTTGGAAAGCACTTCATCAAGCATTAGGCACTAAGCTAGACTTCACTACGGCTTTTCATCCACAATCGACGGGCACCGAACGGGTTATACAAGTGTTGGAAGATATGCTAAGAGGTCAGTGTGATGGATTTCCGAGGAAGTTGGGAAGATTACTTGCCTCTAGTGAGTTCGCCTACAACAACAAATATCGTGCAAGCATTCGGATGGCACCATATGAAGCATTGTATGGAAGGAAATGTAGAACACCAACTTGTTGGACAGCGAGTTAGGAGAACGCCGCGCTTTTGGGTCCAGAGTTAGTGGCGGAACCGAGGAGAAGGTGGAATTAATTCGCACGCATTGAAAGAAGCTTCGATGAGATGTAAGTCGACGCAGACCTTAAGAGGAAAGAAATTGAGTTTGAAGTAGGAGACCAAGTGTTTCTAAAGGTCTCACCTTGGAAGAAGGTTATGCGGTTCTGGTCGAAAAGGGAAGCTAAGCCCAAGGTTTATAGGGCCCTATCAAGTCATCGGCGAAGTTGGGCGATGGCATACCAATTGGAGTTACCACCGAGTTGCATCAAATGCACGACGATTTCACGTGTCCATGCTACGCCGCTTATCGATCGGATCCGCCTCTCACGTGGTACCGCTGAAGAAGTGGAGTTAAGGCGATCTATCTTACGAGGAGGAGCCGATTCGAATCTTGGAACGTGACGTGAAAGTACTACGAAAAGAAGTCGGTGCCTTTAGTTAAGGTGTTATGGCGCAATCATGGATCGGAAGAAGCTTCGTGGGAGCTGGAAGAGACAATGCGACTCAAGAACACCCTCAATTGTTTAGTTAGGAAATTTTGAGGACGAAATTTTATTTAAGGGGTAGAATCAGAACATCCTAGGAAGGGCCTATGCATTTCCAGATTAATTGTATGAAATGACAAGTTTCAAGTCCTATGAATAAATTTTTGAAACCTAGAAATGCATGAAAATGGAAATGAAAATGCATGAAAATGGAAATGAAAATGCATAAAAATGGAAATGAAAATGCATGAAAATGGAAATGAAAATGGAAATGAAAATGGAGATGGAAATGAAAATGGAAATGGAAATGAAAATGGAAATGGAAATGGAAATGAACATTTTTGGAAGCCCGAACGTTTTTGGAAACTTAGACATTTTTGGAAACTTGAACATTTTTGGAAATGATCCAAAAATGGAAACTTGAGCATTTTAGGAAACTTGGATATGTAAGAAAAATGGCAAGTTACAGAGCCGATCGAAAATTTTAGGAAACTTAGAAATGACCCTTAAATGATGAGTTTTGAAGTTTTAAATAGGAAATAAAAGCAAGAGGGCCTTAAAAGAAAAAGTTGGAGAAATTTGACACACAAACAAGCTTAGAAAACTGGCCTGAAGATGGCACTTAGGACCTATGGAAATGGCGCCATGTGCAAGAGGCATGGGCCTGGGTTCGAGTCACAAGGGAAGCAAGTAAATGAAGTTTTATTTTTGCTTCCTAGGCCAAGGAGGTGGACGGCACAAGTATTCTAGAATGGGGAGTTTTATTTCCATAAATATTACTTAAAATAAGTGATAAATGAGGGATTTTAAATTAGGATTATTTGAAGAGATAAAAGAAGGATTAAACTCTATTTTATTTTTAAACAAAATAGATGATATTATCACCTAAGTGGAGCGGTGGCCAAGTAAGGGACTCCTAGGCTGATATTTTCGACTATAAAAGGAAGACAGAAGGCTACTCATCAACTTTTGCTCCTCTTCCTCTCTCTGCCCAAAATTCTCCCAAAGCAAAACCCTCTCTCACGAAATTTTCATTAAGCAAAAATCCCTCTCTTTCTCTTCTATTTCTTCTCCGTTTCATCACAAGCCGAATCTTTGTGGATTCTAAGGAAGAGGGCAATCATGCACAACATAAAAAGGGGATCTTTCGGAAATCTAAGGATCTAAGGTAAGGATTATAATATAAATATTTGGTTAAAGATTATGATTCACGTTTTCAAAGTTAGATTTAATCTAACACGAAGTTATAGGATTTCGACAGATTATAAAGGAATCCTCTTCGATTTGGAATCCCATCATAAGGTAAGTGATATTCGCCAAGGCTAACTTGTTAAATATTTGGGATTATCTTTCCATTATTTCAAAAGCCAAAAACTAATCTATGGAGAAATATAGTGGTTAGCCGATTTCAAGGGAGGAACACAAACCTTCTGGATTTGATTAGCAATCAAATCGGCAAAACAAGGTAAGTGGTAGTAAATTCTACTTCTAGTAGGATTTGGTTTTTTTAGAATAAAAGGGGTCATTTATATGTTTTAATTAATGGTCGAATATAGGAGTGAAAGATTTAGACCCAGATCGCTTCTGAATTCACGGAATCTATTAAGCGAAAAAAGGTGTGTACTCTTACTAACTTTCAATAAATTGCATGGCAATCATTAGATATGTAAATATGTAATAAAGATGTGAATGTGGCTAAGCACCACAAATGTGGTAAGGAGTACCTGTGCACGCTTTCCTACTTATGATAGGATTGTGAATGTGATATATTTTGAACATGTGATTAGTAACATGAATGAAAATTTAGTATGTGAAATATGTTATGAAATAATTGGGGCATTCGGGATATTTGTGGAGGAAGAAAGTGAAGGTGATGACTACGGTCTCACCAACGTAAAGTGGTGACTACGGTCACATAAAGTGAAAAGTGGTAACTTCGGTTACATCCAAAGAATACAATGTCTAATGACACAACATAAGTGGGCGATGAGCACGCCGATCGCAAATGATCGCTTCGATGGTGTGTAGCGGATGGAGGGTCGACTTAGTAGTCCCCACTGTACAAAAGTTGGTACGGGTGGTGTGTAGCGGATGGACAAATAGGTTTGGGTTCGGGTGCATCATTATTTGATTTGAATATGCTTGATATGACTTGTATGCCTGATTTGTTGAAAATTAGTCAGTGTACACATTGAGTCCAGGACTCACCCCGCTGGGGAATTACTTTTCGTGTGATGAGCAATAATGGACCTGCCTACAGGAGCTAAAGGTGGCCATGCAACACTTGAAGAATTTATTAGAATTTAGACTCTATTTAAATTTAGTACTTTAAATTTTATTTTGGGTTTGAATGATGTAATAAGGCCATAAGGCCCAGCTGGATTTTCTTTATTTCTGTTTAATTTTATTTGATTAAGATACAAATTATTTTTTTGAATAAAGTTAAGTAGATTTATTTCTTTTAAAATTATTTTGTCACCTTATTTAAGTTGGATTTTCAAAATTTATTAAATGGATTCCAATTTAAGCCCAACCCAAAACGAATTTTTCTTAATTACACAAATTTTCTCTAAGTTAATCAGGACATTGAAAACCGATTTTCTTAAGGAACATACCAGATCCGGTTCAGGCTCGTGGGCCGGGTTTGGGGTGTTTCAGTTAAGCTTGAATTTGGTTGAAAATTGGTTAAATTGCAAGTTTAAGCTTAGGGACTAAATCATAAAAAATGAAATATTGGGGGTAATTTTATAAAAATGTCAAAAAGGACTTAATTGTATAAAATGAGTTGATTTTTCTATTAGAATTAGTGGATTGAATGAAATTATTATTCCAGATCAAGAATGTGTTGAAATCGAGGCATAGAGAAATTGCAAAATTGTCCTTGTACTTTGACGTTGTTGTAGATTAGTCTGGTAAGTTTGTTCGGTTAATTTTTAATATGTTTTTAAATGCATAATAGATTAATTTCAATTTTTGAATGTTTATTACTACAAATGATACTTTGTAAATGAGAATTGATATATTGGCACGACAACACTGTTTTTCTATTGATTGAGATATTCTAAGCCGGTGAATGTAGGATAGAGTACGATTGGCATGCCAATAGGTTATTTGCGTGCGGTACTGGATTGGAATGGGATGTGATAAGGATTTTAGTGCACCTCCTATTTACTGAAATACCGAAGTCCTACATTTTTGGCGGACTATCGTGTTATATTTCAGTGTTTTTTGGCGTGTTGCTGGGGGCAGACGTTAGCCTACAGGCTAGGCACATATAAGTGTTTGGTGTGTTCTTGGATGGTTAACCATGTACTCGTATCCATATATCATTCATCGGGCATAGTTTTACTGATCACTGAATGTTATTAAAATGTGGAAAATTAATTTGTACTATTATTTGAGCATTACTCACCTATTGTAATCTGTGATTGACAGAAATTCTGTTAAGAACCTTGTTGACAGGAACTCGGTTTATTAATCTTGTTATTTGAATTATTATGTTTAATTCGATAAGCTTTATTGTTTAATTGATAAACTTACTAAGCTTTATAAAAGCTTACTCGTGATTTGTTGGGCTTTCTTGTAGATAACATTTTGTGGGTAATCGGACGATCGGATCAACTCGAAGAAATCACATTATCCGAGTTTCTTTGACAAATTATGAATTCGATCTGGCTTATATGGCATGTAATAGGACTATTGATCATGTTTCATAATGTTTCATAAGTACATGTAATGTGTTAGGGTTGTGCATTTTGATGTTGTGGTATGAGTAGTTAATGTGGTATGTTTGTTGAATTCCATGTTTAAGCATAAACGAGCAAGCATAAAATGGTAAGTGTGGTTTGAATTAGGTGTGGTATAAAGGAATTGAAGGTAAGTTATATTTGAGTGTGTTGTGGCTTGTGTGATGTAACTAAAGTAGTGAAATGTTGGGTGATTGGGGATGTGGTGTTATTGATGGCACATTGGTTAGGCACCTAGGTTGGTTGTTTAACTTGATTTGCGTAGTTTAAAATGCATTCCAAAGTCTTGTGAACATGTGTGTAAGTTTATAGCTAGGTACTTAAGCATTTGTTTGTGAAATGAGCATGTTTTGAGACATTTATAAGCACACACAGCCTGGCACACGGACTATCACACATGAGAGTTTCATGAGAAACTTTTAAGTTATTTGACTCAATGACTATACTGCAACCATTAGAATAAAAAATTCCTAATTAGATGAGATCTTTTTTCAGTCGAAACATACCTGACATCTGATAGTGTCCGAATAATTCCGTCGTGCATTCTAATTTGTATTATTCCTATGCTGATTATCTTACATGGAGAATTATTCCCTATCAACACAACTCCACCTTCAACTGGACTGTACGTGGAGAACTAGTCCCTGTTGGGAAACATGTGATAGGAGCACCATGAATCTAGGATCTATTCAGAAGTTAGCTTGGAGCTTTCGCTCATCGACACTAATAAGAAATCATCACATTTATCTTCAACTACACTAGCAATGACAACTTCGACTTTCTACTTATCTTTCTCGTCATTTTTGGGATCCCTTTTAATATTATTTTGAATTTTGTAGAATTCCAACTTAATGTGGCCCTTCTTCTTGCAATAGCCACATTCTTTGTCTCGGTTTCTAAATTTAGATCTTGCTCTAGACTTATTGCAATCTGGCTTTCTAGATTGTTCTTTGCCCCTTGCAATTAGAACTGAGGCTTGCCCGTCTAATCTTTTGTTTGGGCCTAACTCGTTGTCGAGCTTATCCTTGTTCAGTAGATTTCCCTTCATGTCGTCAAATTAGAGATGATATCTCCCATAAATCAGATTTTCCCTGAAATTTTTATAAGAAGGTGGAAAATAACATAACAATAACATAGTTTGATCCTTGTCTCTAATCTCTACTTTGAGATTCTCCAGGTCATTTAGAAGGGTAACAAATTCACTAATTTGAGCATTAATAAAATCACCTTTGACCATTCTAAACATGTAGAGACGTTGTTTTAACATTAACATTGTAACGACCTAATTTTCAGTGTTGTTAGAAACGGTGATTTGAGATCACTAAATCCAACAAGTAAGATTGAACAAGATAGTAATTTAATATTTATGAGTCAAGTAAGAATTTAGAAGAATTGGTGAATTGGTGAATTAAAAGAATTTATTAGGTCAAATAGGTCAAAAAATGAGGTATCGAGACCTCGAATTTGAAAATCGAGCCATAAATATTTTTAGAAATATTTATGGAGTGTCATTAAGTTAGTATTAAAGTTTGGTTGAGAAATTTAAATGTTTGGGTAGTCAATTAAATAAAAAGGACTAAATTGTAACAAATACAAAATTTACTAGAAGGATTAAATAGCTCAAGTGTTAAAAGAAAGAGGATTTAAAGCCTAAAAGTGAGTAGGTTGGACGGCAAGGGCAAGAATATCATCAGAAAAATAAGGGAAATAAGGGCAAAATTGGAAATTTTATAATTTTAACATATAAAATAAGGAAAAATTGAAAAATCTAGAGATCTCTTCATATTTTCTCAGCAAAAACGCCATAGGAGGTCTGGAGAAAGCTGGTTTTTCATATTTTTTTACATCATGTGAGTTTAATTCTTGCTTTTTCTTAATAATTTTTATGTTTTTATGACTTTTACAATTAGGTCCACTACTTATAGAATTCATTAGTTTTTGATTTGGTGGGTGAAATTGGAAGTTACCCTGGCTGAGTAAGGGAAGTTTATGATGAATTATTAGAAAATTTAAATTCTAATTTCATATTAATGTGGTTTTATTAAGTGATTTTGATAGAAAATGGTATTTAGGACCTAATTGTGAAAAAGTTGTGAATTAGAGGTTGGTGTTGAAATTCAGAATATCAAATGTTTTGAAATAGTTTATAATGATAAAATAAAGTGTTAATTGAGAAAAATTAGTTCAATTGATGGGTGAATTGGGCAGGGACTAAATTGTAAAAATTATAAATTTTGAGGTAAAAGTGTAATTTTAAAAATTAAAGAGCATAAATTATGAAGTGAAATAGAAATGAAATAAATGCTAATGAGTGAATATATTTTACATTATAGATCAAGAATCCAAAGAAGAACGAGGAAAAGAAAAAGTTGTGGATAGTCTCTAAATTTCAATATCTTCTACAAATCAGTCGGGTAAGTTCATATGGTTGAATTTACATGTTTATTTGTGAATGATTGAATGATATAATGTGTTATTAAATATGAATTTTCTGTGGGATTGTGAAAATTATGATAAAATGAAAGAATAAAGGTGGTAATTCAAATTAGGAAAAAAAACGCAGGATTGAGTACGTTCGTATCGTGACATGTGATGAATTGACGGATAATACCATGATTGATCCATGGCAAAGTGTGAAACGTAGGTATGGTATTAACCATACTGAGTTGTGAAACGTAGGTATGGTATCATCCATACTGAGTTGTGAAACGTAGGTATGGCATTTCCTATACTGAGTTGTGAAATGTAGGTATGGTATTTCAATGAGGAAAACCATACTGAGTTGTGAAACGTGGCACTGAGCAACGACGTACTCAAATTCGTAAGACGTTTCTTAATTTGATAATAAGTAATACAAAAGGAGTGAACCAAATGAAAGAGATTGAGTAGTTGTTAATGTTGAGCTCAACTATATGAAGTATTATAACAGCGGTTGTGAATGGCAGGGAACTTTAGTAAATGTTTTGTTATTGTTTGAAAATATTATGTTGGGTAAGCATTACTTTTAAACCTATGAACTTACTAAGCTTCAATAAGCTTACTTGTGTGTGTTTGATATTTTTATGTAGATTGAATAAAGGGAAGTTGATAGATCGGATCATCACAACAAAGCTCACTGTCCAGATCAATTCCGATAGTTTTTGTTTTATGTTTAAAGATTTATATGGCATGTATAGAGTTTAAATGAAATGAAGTAAAAATGTTATAAACTAGTTAACAATATTTTGTACTAAAATAGTTTTTGGTTAGTAGCAGTAGTTCAACTTTGAAAATTCACCATAAATTATGAAAATCAATATAGAGATTGAATAAGATATGAAATTAAAGCCTATTAAATCTAGTTTCACATAGAAGAAATGGTGTAAGCAAAATACTTTCATATTAGGAGATATTTGAATTTTTGTGAGACAAGGTCAGAGTGATTTCGAGCTCCCCTATTCTGACTTTGGAAAATTATTAAAAATTGTACAAAAATAATTATGGGTTACAATTTATATACTTTAAAATACTTAATGAATCTAGTTTCAAAATAATTAAATGATAACATTACCCAAATTCCGTGCTATGAGATAATTATTTTTTAGTAAAGAAAGGTCGAAACTGCCAAACAGCAGGACAGTGGTAACTTTGAAGAATAAACTGTACTTTTTGGCTAATTCATAAATTCTGGAAATTTTATGGTAGAAATATAAATGTCTATTTTCAAATTCTTTTTACGGATCTTAATTTAGAATTCTTTAGCTTAAGATATAAATAATTTAATGAATATGACTCGAGTGGACAGCTTTAATGTGAATATAAGTAAATAATGGAATTTATGTGTAATTATTATGTAAACTTCGGTAACATCTTTTAACCCTGTTCCGGCGATGGATATGGGTTAGGGTGTTACAAACATGTTGGCCAAGGATTTCATCATATACAAGCCTTCCAGCTTCTTCCATAATGTAAACGTTGTTTTCTCTTATTAAACCTCATGTAACACATTATTTTTTAGACATAATTGAATTTTGGATAGAGTTTTTTTTATCTAACCTATCTCATTCTAACCGTTCCATGTCTGCGAGCTTCTTCTCTGTAAAGATCCTCTCAAAATCGCTTTGAATTAGTATTACTAACATACGAACTTGCCAAGGCTGAAATTTATGATGCTGTCGAACTTATCATTATCAAAACTTGATGATGTCATCTTAGAACAGGTTAAATGTGGGAATCGAACTAGCTCTTATACCAATTTGTTGAAGATAAACTCGTGTATGCAATGAACAGGTAAATAAAGTAAAATTAAAAAGATTGAATATTCAAATTTTACATGAAAAAACTCCTCAAAAGAAGATAAAAACCCATGAACAAAATAAGATTTCACTATAATAATAGAAAAGTACAAAAGATGGAGAGAATCAAAAGAAAACCCGAAGCCCTAAAAGAAAAACCCTTTAAAACAAAGAACAAAATTCTGTCAATCTAAATATTTTTGTTATGTAATACCTAGAGTAACTAAGACCTATTTATAGGTTGGTATTTTTAGCATATATGATTAAAATAACTCTAGGTTAAAATCAGAGTTTAAGTGGAAAACTAAAACAAAGTTTAATTGAGAGGAGAACCGAGAAACTTGATAAACATGTTGCCACATCGTTAGGACGAGGGGCCATCATGTCGTCAGAATAAAAGCTCTCTTCTCGTCGGGACGAGGGGGACGAAGAATAGTTCCTCGTAGAAACGTCACACATTGTTTGGTCCAAAAATGTGAGGTATAACTCCACACCAGGTTACTATTGCCTTTCTGGTCCTCCCCATTTAATCATCAGCTCTAAATGATTATTTGTTTACTTTCATCGAGAAATTAATACTTTGTCATATCTTAAAGCTATAAATTCATCTTTTGAAAAACATGCTTGTAACACCCCCAACCCTTATCCATCGCCGGAATAGGGTTACGGGCATAACCGATTATTCAGATCAATTATGAACGATAAACAAGTTAAATTGTAAACACGTCATAAATTAATCATATTGTCCCTTTTATGGGCTTTTGAGGCCCAATATAAGTATTTAAAACAAATCGGGACTTAATCAGAAATTTAGAAAATTTTTCGCGAAATTTCAAAATTTTTCCCAAGTGCAAGGCTCACACACTCGTGTGGTCTAGGGACACGTCCATGTGACCCTAAGACATGTCCGTGCTTCAGGTCGTGTCCTACCCCGTGTAACTCTTTGACTTACCTCACTCGCCCGTGTGCTAGACCGTGTAGTCAATTTAATTTTCAAATTTTAGGTGCAGTTTTCATACGGCCAGGCACATGCCCGTGTGCTAGGTCGTGTACCTCACACGGCTGAGACACACGCCAGTGTCTCTGCCCGTGTGGCAATACCTGAGCATTCTATTTCTAAAATTTTAAGTTTCAAGGGACACATGGCCTAACCACATGCCCATGTGTAAGCCGTGTGTTTTACACGGTTTGGTCACACGTCCGTGTGCCAGGCCATGTGGACTCAAAATGAGCCTTTTACAACAAGTTTACCAACCCTGCAATTCTTGAACATTAAGCAACTCAAAATCCAATCTTTTAACCAGTTCAAAACATGATTAAATACATCAAAAACATGTCAAAACTAACAATAGAATGATCTAACTCATGCATGTTTATAGATATCTAACATAAATTATCTAAACAATTCATTTAAATACCATTCAAACCAATCCTAATTAAACCATGTAAATAGCCATATTATAAGACATATACTTGTATATATAGATCAACCAATATCATCTTATATACCATTAATATTCACATCTCAAAATGACATTAAAAGACAACCTAGGTACATGCCATTTCAAAAGAGAAAATATTTCACCACATATTTGAGTTCGGGATCGGCTTTGGATGCTAATTCAATAGTCTGACTTTAACCTAACCTGCACACAGAAACAAACCGTATGCTAAGTATGAAACTCAGTGGTATTTCTATAATCTGAATACTTTTAAACAAAAGAACATAACATATACATTTAAATCATAATAACATAATCCATCAATTAATCAATTCTTAATTGAAGCCTATATCACATTTATATTTTTCATCAATTGCTAACTCAGGTAGCATTTCTCAATATGATACACAATTTCTCATATCAAACTTGTATCAATCATCAATTCATGAACTCATTCTTCATACATTTCAATTTCATTTCTCAATACCTTATTCCAATCTAATTCATGATCAAATCATTCATTACCATTCATATTATCAATTCATTCATTTGCCCCTATTAACAAAACTTGGACTTGACGGATACACGGATCTAAGCAAAGACACGCCAAGATAAAGACTCGAAAGGCCTTATCGGCTATGTCAAAGTAAAACAAAGAAATAGTACAAGATTTCAAGACTTCATCTAATTATCCGAAGTAACAATATGAAATTTATAGTGCCTCATATACTCAGAGTCGAAGTATCCCTGAACACTTCCAATCCTATGGCATGCCAACTATATCCGACTTGGCCCAAAACAGTTAATAGGGTATTTCAATTCATTTTTCAATTCTCAATCCATACACAATTCAAATAATTCCATAATCCAATACAATTAATAGTCAATATTTACATTTATATTAATCACATATTCATTTATACTCAATTCAATATCAACAATACTAATACTTACTTTAGTTTTACTTACCATGCATATTAAATAATAAATACAACAAATAATTATTAAATTCAGATTGTAGAAATATAAACCGTAATTTTCCCGAATTATTCCTCATCAACTTTTTCTTTCCCTTTCCTAGCCAAAGTCTCCAGCTCAACGTTAGCTACGGAATCGAAACAATTAAAAATTATCAATACAACACAATTTCATATCAATTATTTCAATTTATACATAACTTTTGCCTAAATTCCAATTTAGTCCTTAAATCAATACTAGTTTTATTCCTTCCAAAACTATTTCATATTTTCATTCAATTCCCACTTAAAACTAACTTCAATATGCAATTTCGTCATAAAAACTAAATTTCAAAATTCTTTCAATTTAGTCATAAAACTTATGATTTATTTTACAATTCAATCCCTTTTTCACTTCTAACTTGAAATTCTATCAATTTAACCCCTAATTCTTCAAATTGTCCAACATGAACAATATCTATAAATCTACTAGCTTTCAAAATTTCAACATAAATCAAGTAGTATTTGTCTCTAAGATTCCAAAAACATCAAAATTACAAGAAAATGAGTTAAATTTACTTACCACTTAAGCTTCAAACCCTAAAATCCCTAATTCTCCTTATTTCTTTTCTCCTTTCTTTTTCTTTCTTTTCTTTCTCTATTTCATTTCTTTTGTTTCTTTCTTTTTCTTTCTTTATTTATTTTATTTTAATTATATTAATATTATATTATAATATCTTTTACTTAAATAATAATGAAATACATAATAATTACATATATATTTATATATTAGTATTACACTTGTATTTTACATTTGCCATACATTTGTATTTTATTTTTACCATACAAGTGTCACAATTTGGTTTATTTATTTATTTGGTCCCTTAAATTTTCTCTATTCTATAATTCAACTTTTACCTTATGTTCAATCTAATCCTTATACTTAATTATTCCTAATTCAAGCTAATTCACCTATCCAATACCTAATTAATCCCACAATTAACTTCGTAAATATTTTGAATAAATATTTACGAATCCGTTTTACAAAAACAGTGACCTGAAAATGCACTTTTCGTTAACCGTAAATTTCGGGTCGTTACAATGCTAAACCATTTTTAGTGTGTCAATTTACCGTTTCATGTTTTAATCCACTTTACAATGTTTTGTTTTAAGGTTTGCAATTGAGCTGTTTCACCTTCTCAAATAGTTAACCAATGGTGACAGAAGCATCCTACAAGAGAAGAAAATTATAAAATTGGGCGAAAAATTGAAAAAAGAGAGGAAATTAAAGCAAATTATTGCAACCCCAAAGGGGAGAATGAGCATGATAATCAGAAGCATGACAAATGAAACACTTGTGTTATGGAAACTGAGCAATCTATGTCTGTATAAGAAGAATTTTCGATCAAATTAATTATCACATTCTTTTGCAGTTATTTCCCTCAATCCATGGTGTAAGAACACTACTTTAACAGATTATTTGATTGCAACCAATCCATTTTGATTCTCCATCCCTTAAACAATCAAAGAGATTGACTAAAGGCAAGGGCATATGTAAGGGGTAGGGGTTACCCTTAGCCCCAAAAATGATAAAATTACCTTGTAGTGCCTTTAACATTCAAAAAATTATAAATTAGTATAATAGTAAATTTGCATTTTGATCTTCAAACAATTTATGATTTATCTCTAATCTTGTTAAAGTAATTTTGATCTTCAAAAAATTTATGATTTATCTTTAATCTTTTTAAAGTAATTTTCTAACTTCACCCCTAAATACAGGTTAAACAAGTTTCAAACGCAACTACAAGCAACTCATTCTTAACACCGTGAAGTTAAAATTCCTACTGCTAAACCAAAAGAAAATGAATTGCATCTATGACCAACAACACACACTTGAATATTATATTGCACTCCGTAATAGGATTAGGGATGTAAGATTACAAGTGAAATGTGAGATTACTTTGTATGATTTATTTTGCTGTAACCTAAGATTTAGGTGTTTGATCGACGAAATATAAGATTGCCTAAAAGAACACTTTACTCCATTGTCCTCATTATAGAATTTGGTTTTTTTTTTTAACAAGTGTAGCTCCTTTAATATTGTTTAGTCTCAATTTCCACAAAACTATGATAAATTATTACAATCTTTACTTTTTTGATACATTTATAACTAAATATATGATGTTGAAATAAATTTATAAATCATAATTATAATAATTCATTAAAAGTGATAGCAACACCAACCATAATTATGATTATAACCATAATTAATATATTAATAGAAAATTAATAATAAAATATAATAATTATCATTATAATGTATGACATCTTTTAGTTCACTATTAAGGAAAAAAATGTTTTAAATTAGTCTTAAACTTTGTTTTTAAAAAAAATTAAATTGATAAAAATAATAAAAACAAAGGGCAAATTGGTCCAAAATTTAATATTACGGCTGTAATCTAAGATAACCTAAGGAATGGGTCGCAATAAGATTACACATTATTTTGCTACATCTTGTCACTATTCTATAATATAAAATTACAGGATGGCTGGAATGTTGGCAATCCAAACACCCTAATCTCATTGCAAAATATAATACTGCAGGTTGTAATATTGTATTTGGCGAACCAAACACAATAAAAACTTTTTTATATAAAATATTTGGTAAAAGACCTCTTTGACCCCTCTTAATTTCGATAATGAGCAAATTGGTCCTTCTAAAAATATATAATAATTTAATCTCATGAATTTTGAAAGTAAGCAACTAAAGACAATTAATCATGTGTTAACGTTTTACATAATGTGGAGGATTGACTCGTATATGCAATGAGAAAATAAAAGTAAAAGTAGAGAAGATCAAACACATAAATATTTACGTGGAAACATTTCTCCAAAGAAGAGAACAAAAAATCACAAGCAAAGGAGACTTCACTAGATGAGCAAAAATCGAATGAGTACAAGATGGAGATAATCTTAACAAATAACCCTAAATCCCTAAAGAAAAAAATGACTTTGGCTAAAACCAGAAATTTCACAAAACTCACAAAATTCTCTCAATCTCAAGAATAATGAAGATTATTATTCTAGGTTACAACAACCCCTTTTAATGGCTAAATTTGTAGATTAAATATGACAAAAATAACCTAGACTAATCAAAGTTTAATTGGGAAACAATAGCAGAATTTAACTAGGAGAAGAAAACCCGGTTGAATTGGTGAACACGTTGCCACGTCGCATGCACCTCGTTGGGACACTTTTCTTCGCGTCATCGGAAAGTGGCCAATCTTCTCTCCGAGACGTCGTGGTCATCTCGCTACAACGTCAGCTCTTCCTGGTCGATATGTCGGCTTATAAATACAAGGCACACTCCACAAATCTCTACCTTGACTCGTACCTCCTTTTCTGAGCCCATCACGAGCCTATTTAAACCTTTGCAGGATACTCACCAAGTCCAAATCGGTATTTGGACTTAAAAATTGAAAAACTCTTAATTGCAAATCCACTACCTAACCTGAATAGTCAAATTTCTTAGACCGACGTCAAGTTAGCTCTGACTCCGTAATTGTCGAAGAAATTGCTGCTACTCTAGTCATGGTTGAACCTTAAAGAACATATAGACTGTCAGTCTTTCGACTTCTCATCAAAATGAGAGCTCCACAGGATACCTTAATGTCGCTTGACTCGATAACGATTCTACACTTTTTAGTCCAACATACTCAAAGAGATGAGGATTTTCTCGATAATGATGCCTGAATCTGACTGTCTTTATAATTTCATCGTGCATCTTGATCTTAACGGTACCAATACCGATTATATTACAGAGTGATTCATTCCTCATACACACAACTCCACTTTCAACTGAACTATATATGGAGAACCAGTCCCTATTGGGACACATGTGGAAAGAATACCTCAAATCCAGGATCCCCTCAGATGTAAACTTAGACCTTTCGATCGTAGATACCAATAACAAATCATCTCCATTGTGTTCAGTCGTATTAGCATTATCTACTTCATCCTCGTTGCTCTCAGCATCCCTCCTATTCTTATTTTGCAATTTGTAACAATCTTCCTTAATGTGGCCTTTCTTTTTTGTAGTAGCCACATGCCTTATCTCAATTTCTTGACCTTGAACTAGTCTTTCTTCCTGCAACAAATGTCAAGGGTTTCTTGTAAAAGCCCAATTTTTAGTGGTGACGGAACAGTGGTTTTAGGGCCACAAATTTTCATTGTATCAACTCGTAAATATTATTTTTGGAATATTTATAGAGTCATTTGAGTCGTATTAAAATTTGGTTATGAAATTTTAACGTTTAGATAGTTAAGTTAGTAACTAGTTTAATTAAATGACTAAATAGCTTATTAATTACATGAGGAGGGACCAATATAATAATTATTCCCTAATGGTTAGTGTTGGACGGCATATTAATGGAAAATAATAAAATAATGTGAAATGGATGGCAAATTTGTAAATTAATGAAAGTTTAATTAAAAATAAACAAAATTAATGAATGAATAAGCAAAAATCAATTTAATTTTCTTCTTCAAATGGCTGAAATCCATATCTAGGGGTGGAAAAACTTCGTTTTGCTTATTTCTTTACATGTAAGTCCATTTTGATTTTGTTTCTTATAATTTTTATGTTTTTAAGATCATTGCAACTAGGTCCAGCTAGCCCGTACCTTTGTTTTTTATTCTGTTAAAAATTTTGGAAGTTTCCATTGATGAATATTGAATGTTTTTTTGTTGAATACCATGTATTTGAAACTTTGATTGTTCTGTTTGATGATTTTGTAAAGTGATTTTTGTTAGATTTTGATTTTTAGGATTAAATTGTGAAAATGACAAAATTATAGGGTTTGGAAGTAAATTTAAGGTTCATTGGGGTCTGTTTAAGGGCCTAGTGATTTTGGATGAAATATTGACCTGAGAAAAATAGTTAATTTGATGAATTTGATATTAAGGGACTAAATTGCAAAAATTATAAAAGTTTGTGGTAATTGTGTAAATTTAGAAAATAAAGGGGTATTAATTGAAAAATGGATTGGAATATGAAATGTATGCTAATAATTGAAGAATTTTACATTTTAGATCAAGATCCCGTAGATACTTGTGGAAAAGGAAAAATAGTAGAATAGTCCCTAAACTTTTACAAGTACTACAATTCAGTCCAGGTAAGTTTGTACGGTTTAGAATTTAACATCTATATATTAATTTTTTAATGGATTAACATGGTACAACTTATATATATATATTTTATTGTTGATAATGAATGGTTAATTGAGATATATTATTGATTTTGATGTTCGGTTTGGATTGAACACGGGATAGAGTACAATTGTGATTTGGTGTGTTACAGGGGATTGGAGTGGAGATGGTATTGGAGGGTCATATTTGCATATTACCCAAGTAACCTGAGGTTCAACATTTTTTGCGAACTCTTGTGTTATACTCTCTGTTTGGTGTGTTTCGGTTGGACTAGCTCTTATGAGCATCGGTGTGTTTTGGAGGGATTGCCTCGTGTAAGCATCTGGTGTGTTTTGGTTGATCTGACGATGTACTCTTATCCGTAAGTTGTTCGTCGGATTGAAAATCTCGATAAGGTAACTTGTTGAGTAATTTTGATGAAATCTATATATATTTGAGCTTTGAATTGATCGTTTATGATTTACAAATTGGGATTGTGGATGACAGGAAACTTTCATAGTTGTTATTACTTTTGAATTGTTATTGTAACATCCTATATTTATGGGCCTATGCATTTAGTATAAGGATAAGTTTAAATAGGATAATTTAATTGATAGGGGTCTAAATTTGGGCTTAGAATTAGGCAAAAGGCCCAGATTAAATTATTTTAAGGTGGCATCCTAAACAATTAAAAAGGAACAAGTTTTGGGTCGCAAGGAGCCCATGTTTTTAGGCCAAATTCGGTACTTTAAATGAAGAGAGGGTGACGCCACACACAAGGAATTAGGGGCCCAAGTATTAAGTTTAATGAGGCCCAAATCTTTTAATTTAAGTGAGTTAAATTTGGCATTAGGGTTAGTAGAGGTGGACAGCTACAAGGCTATAAAATAGGACAATTTATGTGGATTTTTAAGTGATAATATCATATATAAAAAGGAGAAAAATTAGGAGCTTATCTCCAAGGGAAGTGTTGGCAAAAAATCCACCACCTAGAGGAGTGTAAAATTCGGCTACTGCATGGCAAAGAGGGTGCCGAATTTCTCCTCTCTTTTAGCTTGAATTTTAAGGGCGTTTTTGGTTTTTGGCAGTAGGTGCTAAAATATCTATAAATAGGGGGGTTAGCTCCTTGTTTCTGACACTGAAAACCCTAAAATCCTCTCCCTTTGTGCCGAAATTCCCGAGCCTCTCCCTCTCCAATTTTTTTCTCCAATTTCTTTAAAAGCCGAAACTCTTCTTCACTTTTTTCTTCTTGTGCCGATTTCTCTAAAAAGCCGAAGCATCCATAGTCTTTTCTTCTATTCATCCTATTTGAGAATTAGTTCTATACTTTCGGCATTTAAATCTTCCGTTGGCATTGTCGAATCCTTTCTCTAGTGTTAGCCGAATCTCTTATGCTAAGGCGGTAATTCGAGATTTGAAGGAAGCTTAGTCGACTAGATCTAAAAGCCGAAAATCATAAGTCTCCAATTTTGGGATTTTAAGGTAAGAAGATTTGTTATTCAAATATATAAAATTGGGTAGAACACTAACCATGGCCGAATATAGGAGAGGCCCTAGTTTCACATCCTTCTGGCTTTTTGAAGCAAAGTTGTAGATCGGTTTAACGAGGGTATCGACATTAATCCGGTGTGTAGATCTCTAACACACTGCTAATAAACTTGTATGTATATCTATTTATGCATGTTATGGGCTAAAAAGCCGGAACAGGCTGTATAGACAGTCGAATGGAACCCTAAAAGGGTTAGGCAAGGATGCGAGGTACGTAAACATGGAACTCCCTATGTGTATCGAAAAATATTTAAGTTGCATGATGTTTTCTTATGTATGTATGCATGGGGTGGGAATGATGATAATTGAAGGGGAAGTGCATGATAAGTCACTTGGTGATCGGTGGTAGAAATCCCACATAATATAAATGTAAGGTCACATAGTGATCGGTGGCTATGCCACGTTTAATGATTCCTACTTGATAGGAATAGGCAGTTCGGCTGTCGTTTTGGTTTGTAGCGGATGGAGGGTTGATTGTACAAATCCTCAAGGTGTGATGGTTGATACGGGTTGGTGTGTAGAGGATGGAAACCTAGGATGGGTTGGGTTATGCATTCCTTATTGTTTATTATGTGATTATGAATGATGCCTTCCTGTATAGGCCAGGGCCCATAATGTGTTTGTGGGCTCAGGTCGATGTGTGTTTTGTAATTTATACACTGAGTTTTTGTGACTCACGCTTTCCTTTCTCTACTCTTCAGATGAGTAGTAGATCGTGGATATGGGAGCCGAGACGGACTCGAGGGGCCATCAAGTTCTATTTCTACAAGTTATTTTCTTTTGGGATTTCTTAAAGTTTAATTTATTTCATTGTTATTTCGAGAATATTTATGTAATAAGGCCCCTAGTGTTCATTCAACTCAGCAGCTATCAATGTTAAGCAACTTATGAATTTTATGATAAGGTTTATTTATACTTAATAATAAAAATACAAAGAGATTTATTTTCAAAAAGTCTCTCATATATTCAAATTTAATTAACTTAACTTGTGTTTTCAAAACGCGATAAAGTGTTATGTGTTCGATAACATGCCAGATCCGATCAAAATGCATGGGCCGGGTTTAGGGTGTTACATTTTGGTATCAGAGCCCAGTTCAAAACTCGAGCTGTGAAATGGGTCTAGTACTGTTTTAAAAAGTTGATAAAAAAATATTTTGGATGAAGATATGGCCTTCGAGTCTACCGGCACCCGATCCACCCAGGTAAGTATTCTGAACTCCTGATTGTGATATAAATGTGGGCTTAATGGGCTTTATGGGACGTAGACTATCTAGATTATAACTTGATGGACTCTAGGCTTAGACAAACAACTCATCAATTCCATAAAACATAATTTCACTAAACAAAACCTATAAACAAGTCGCAAGACTAAGGTGTGGCAACAGGTATATGCATGTCTAGGAGTAGATCCGAAAGAGCTTGGTATTTAAGCAGTCCAAGTGACTCACCTTCTCTTCACTGAATCTTACCCGTGCATAGTGATCGCTCACTTTAGCCATGACAGGTGTGGCAATAGGCATACGCATGTCTAGGAGTAGATTCGAGGAGAGCTTGGTATTTAAGCGATCCTAGTGACTCACCTCCTCTTATTTGAATCTTACCCGTGCATAGTGACTGTTCACTCTAGCTATAAGGACTTGTTCATGGGCTGAACCCATAATTAAAACCCGAAAGGGACCATCCACCCTATTTTGCAAACAAAAACCCCTAAGTTTTGTACACTTCCAGAAAAATACACTTGAATTGAAAATGTTCACAGCTATGAAAAAAAAAACCAAATTACCCTTGTTTTGCAAAATGACTAAAATAACCCTAGTTTGTAGAATTACCAAATTACCCTTGTTTTGTAAAATCACCGAAATACCCTCAAATTACAAAATTATCGAAATGCCCCCGAATTTTAAAATTATCGAAATGCCCTCGACCTTTACAATTATCGAAATACCCCTGGATTTTAAAATTACCGAAATGCCCCCAAATTTTAAAATTACTGAAATACCCCTGAATTTTAAAATTTTCGAAATGCCCCGGATTCCAGAATTACCAAGATACCCTTATTTTACAAAATCAACAAGGAACCTTATTTTAAAAATTTACGAAAAAAACCTGTAGGATAAAATTACAAAAATACCCCTGGATAGTGAAAGCAACAACAACAACAATAATAACAACACTTTTCTGTAATGAACGTGAGTTCATGGATGTTGATGATTGAATGTATGTGTTTCCTAGAGGATATGAATTTGAGACTGATTAGTGAATGCGAATCCGAAAGAATTACTCTTAAAGCTATTATTCATAAGACTGTTCGTGGTTAAAACAAAGGGAAGAAAACTAATAAATCATAAAATTTCTAATCGGATAACGCGAAGCGTAGAATGAGTACAAGGACAAGGGGAGAGGGCGTCCGCCACGTGGTCGTGGTAGGGGTAGAATGACCGTGTCGAAACCATGAGATCTTGCGATGGATCTGGTAACGAGATGCCAGCGGTGGAGGAAGAAATTCAGGATCAGACTGCCGGAGATGATACGGTATCTCAGGCAATGTTAAGGGTTTTTAGAAAGGGTTCTTTGGGTGGTATGGCACACGAGGGCGAAAATCTGTGCTGAGAACGGCTTAGGGCCAATGGGGCAAAAGTGTTTAGGGGAGTTTCTAATGTAGCCCCAAGTTCAGCTGAGTATTGGTTGGAGGCGGTAGAACGCATAATGGATGATTTGGATTTCACGAAGGAGGAGAAGTTGAAAGGAGTTGTATCTCTCTTGCGGGATGAAGCATATCAATGGTGGTTTACGGTTAAGGATGGTGCTGTGGCTAACAGTATCACCTGGGATTTCTTTAAAACAGCATTTCAGAATAAGTACATTGGATCAAGTTATGTGGATGCGCAGCGCAGAGCATTTCTGAATTTGGTGCAAGGGAGTAGATCAGTGGTTGCATATAAAGCTGAGTTCTTACGTCTTAGCCGATATGCTCGTGGGATGGTAGCCACGGAGCATGAACGTTGTGTTAGGTTTGAAGATGGCCTGAGGGATGACTTGCGTGTTCTAATAGCCCCACAGCTGGAGAGGGAATTTGCTGTCCTAGTGGAAAAGGCTAAGATAGCCGAGGAAGTAAAGCGGATCAAAAAAATAAATCGGGATAGAGATAGGGGTGGAGATAAAAGGAATTTTGAATCATTAGATGCAGACGGGCGTAATCAGAAAAGACCCAGCTCAGACAGGCCGAGACGAGATGAGAGACCTGCTGCTGCGGGTCAGACACAGAAGTGTGCTCGATGTGGTAAATTCCATGAAGGTGAGTGTTGGGCAGGCAGTGGGAAGTGTTTTAGGTGTGGATCTACGGACCATCAAGTTAGGAACTGCCCACAAACAACGGGGCAATGAAGGGCCCACAGACACGAAAAATGCTCACTGGCGGCGCAGAGGAGGTCAGCAGCCACAAAGAGGTCGTGGTCAAGCCAATGGTGGTAATGGCACAGGACATGGTCGTGGAGCACCAGGTGGAGGTCCAGTTATTATCTTTGAGGCAAGGCGACCGGCTTTGGTCTATGCAAAGACGTCGCCAAGGGGACGAGGACGCTTTATATGCGAATACCGGTGCGTACTCTATCATAGTATACTAAGTGTTTCTTTTGGCTTTAGAATTAGAAGTTCACAGTGAAAGCGTAGTGGTGAGACTTGGGTAGTATGATTAATAGTTAGTTGGAAATTTCGAGGACGAAATTTTTTTAAAAGGGGTAGAACTGTAACATTCTAAATTTATGGCCCTATGCATTTAGTATAAGGATAAGTTTAAATAGGATAATTTAATTGATAGGGGTCTAAATTTGGGCTTAGAATTAGGCAAAAGGCCCAGATTAAATTATTTTAAGGTGGCATCCTAAACAATTAAAAAGGAACAAGTTTTGGGTCGCAAGGAGCCTATGTTTTTAGGCCAAATTCGGCACTTTAAATGAAGAGAGGGTGACGCCACACACAAGGAATTAGGGGCCCAAGTATTAAGTTTAATGAGGCCCAAATCTTTTAATTTAAGTGAGTTAAATTTGGCATTAGGGTTAGTAGAGGTGTACGGCTACAAGGCTATAAAATAGGACAATTTATGTGGATTTTTAAGTGATAATATCATAGATAAAAAGGAGAAAAATTAGGAGCTTATCTCCAAGGGAAGTGTTGGCCGAAAATCCACCACCTAGAGGAGTAGAACACCAACCATGGCCGAATATAGGAGAGGCCCTAGTTTCACATCCTTCTGGCTTTTTGAAGCAAAGTTGTAGATCGGTTTAATAAGGGTATCGACATTAATCCGGTGTGTAGATCTCTAACACACTACTAATAAACTTGTATGTATATCTATTTATGCATGTTATGGGCTAAAAAGCCGGAACAGGCTGTATAGACAGTCGAATGGAACCCTAAAAGGGTTAGGCAAGGATGCCAGGTACGTAAACATGGAACTCCCTATGTGTATCGAAAAATATTTAAGTTGCATGATGTTTTCTTATGTATGTATGCATGGGGTGGGAATGATGATAATTGAAGGGGAAGTGCATGATAGGTCACTTGGTGATCGGTGGTAGAAATCCCGCATAATATAAATGTAAGGTCACATAGTGATCGGTGGCTATGCCACGTTTAATGATTCCTAATTGATAGGAATAGGCAGTTCAGCTGTTGTTTTGGTGTGTAGCGGATGGAGGGTTGATTGTAGAAATCCCCAAGGTGTGATGGTTGGTACGGGTTGGTGTGTAGAGGATGGAAACCTAGGATGGGTTGGGTTATGCATTCCTTATTGTTTATTATGTGATTATGAATGATGCCTTCCTGTATAGGCCAGGGCCCATAATATGTTTGTGGGCTCAGGTCGATGTGTGTTTTGTGATTTATACACTGAGTCTTTGTGACTCACGCTTTTCTTTCTCTACTCTTCAGATGAGTAGTAGATCGTGGATATGGGAGCCGAGACGGACTCGAAGGGCCATCAAGTTCTATTTCTACAAGTTATTTTCTTTTGGGATTTCTTAAAGTTTAATTTATTTCATTGTTATTTCGAGAATATTTATGTAATAAGGCCCCTAGTGTTCATTCAACTCAGCAGCTATCAATGTTAAGCAACTTATGAATCTTATGATAAGGTTTATTTATACTTAATAATAAAAATACAAAGAGATTTATTTTCAAAAAGTCTCTCATTTATTCAAATTTAATTAACTTGTGTTTTCAAAACGCGATAAAGTGTTATGTGTTCGATAATATGCCAGATCCAGTCGAAACACATGGGCCGGGTTTGGGGTGTTACAGTTATACTTACTTTGGTCAGATTTATCGTTTAATACGTCGAACTTACTAAGCTTTATTGAGTTTACTAGTTTTAATCTTTGATTTTGTAAATACTTGGAAGGTTGGACGATTGGATCAACACTCAAGTCACATTATCTAGCTTAATTCAGTAGTTTTTGGAATGTTTATTTAAGATTATCTGGCATGTAATAGGTTTGAATGTTGATATTCATGTTTTGGATATGTAAAAAGTTAAGTATGAACTTGGTTGTGTATGTTGTTTGGATGACTTTTGATATCTTAAGAATATGTATTAAGTGGCTATGTGATGCGTGCTAAGATGACCAAATTAGTATGCTATGAATTGATTATAGTGTAACTAAGGTATGGTATTGAATTTAGAATGGTGTGGTTGGAAATAAGTTAGTTGATGAATGGTTCAGAATGCTCATATTTAAGTATGTTTAATGTATATGCTTAAGGTGCCTGTATGGCATATTGGTTGTATGGATTATTAGCTTATTGTATGGGTCATTTTATGCAGGTTTTAACCATGTTTTGAAGCCTTGGTCATTTGTGCAAGTGTACTTAGCTTATGCTTGAGAAGGGTGAAAGGAATGGCTTGATTTTGGCCATTTTCTTGTCCACACGGCCCAAGACACGAGCGTGTGTCTTAGCCGTGTGTGATACACGGCCATGTGACACAACTGTGTGTCCCTGTAGGTTTTAAAGGGTTGCAAGTCAGGCAGTTACACGGCCTAACACACGGCTTGGCACACGGGCGTATGGCCCAAGTCAGAGTGTTACACGGGCACGAAAACGGGCTGGGACACGGCCGTGTGTCCCTATTTTGATTGTTACACGGCCTCAGACACGTGCTTGTCTCTCAGCTTGTGACCCCTGCAGTCCAAATTTTTAAACTTTTTCTTAAACTTTTCAAATGTTTTCGATTCAGTCCTGGATTGATTCTATTTTATTCTTAGGGCCTTGAGGGCTCGATTAAGGGACGCTATGAATGCATTTGAATGAAATTAAGTTTTGTTTGCATATTAACACTTAATAGTTATGAAGTTTATAGTTATTGCACATGCAATTTGATTTGTAAAAGTTACAAACCATGGTCAAAATACAATAAACACCAGTTGATTTAATCTATAAAGATTATTTACACTTCAAGATGCAAGGAAGCATGTTTTAATGGCTGAAAGGCAAATGGCATGCTATGGAGTAAAGAGATATGTAGGTAAGAAATTATTTTGTAGGATAATAGACTTCAAGGCTTTCATAATAATCAAACCACTCAAATGTTATAGGGGATGGCAACATCTAACAAGGTAAATTGGGAAAGTGACAAAAGGAAGAATATATCATTCTTTTTTTGTAACACCCTAACCCTTATCCTTCACCGGAACAGGGTTACGAAGCATTACCAGACTTTTCAGATCAAATACGAACATTTTCATAATCATTTAACATACACTTCATAAATTAATCATATCATCCCTTTTATGGGCCCACGAGGCCCAAAATATATATTAGGAACAAATTAGTACTAATTCGGGTCCTCTGGAAATTTTTCGTAAAATTTCAAATTTTTTTTCCTAAGTGCAGGGGACACGCCCGTATGGCTAAGGGGCACGCCCGTGTGACCTTGAACATGCCCGTGCATCAAGTCGTGTCTGACCTCGTGTAACTCTCTGACTTAGGCCATACGGCCAGCCACACGCCCGTGTGAAATTTCCTGGGCATTCTGTTTTAAGATTTTAAAGTTGCAGGGGACACACGGCCAAACCACACGTCCATGTGTTAGCTGTGTGTCTCACATGGTCCGGTCAGTACCTGTGTGCCAAGCCATGTGGACTCAAATTGAACCTTAAGCTTCAAGTTTACCATTCCCTACAACCTTGAACAACAAGTAACTCAGATTCCAATAGTTCAACCACATCAAAACATAATTAAATACCTTAAAAACATGTCAAAATAATCAACCTAATGACCTAACCAATGTACTCTCATAGGTACTTCACATATTTTATCAAAACAATTCAACAATTATTCCATTCAATCAAATTCGAAAATTATTCTAATGTAACCCAATTTTTGCTTATTTCATACTCATTTATACATCAATTTAAACATTCCACATTAAAACTCAATGTATCACATAAATTCATTTAACAACAACCAACACTATTTTACAATACCATTTACATATACTTTCCAAAATGACGTGCATAACATCCTAGGTACATGTCATTACCAAAAAGAAACATACATCCCCACGTTTTGAGTTCAGGATTGTTGTGGATGTTGATTCAATGCTCTGACTTTAACCTAAACTGCACACGGAAAACAAACCGTACGTTGAGTATAAACCCAGTGATATTTCTATAATCCGAATGCTTTAAAAGTCCAAATTAATATAACATTCACATTAACACATATAATAACTATAGTTTTGTAATCAACCAATTCATACATAACTCGTTTATAACGCATTCAATTCCGATCAACTGCTACCCCAAATAGCTTTTCACAATACAATTCACTTATCCATGTAGCTCATTTGCATTTCACATTTAATACTTTCCCTTTTCAATCGTAAAATCATCTCACTCAATTATCCTTATTCACATGACCCAGACTTGGATGGATACACGGATCCTACCAAAACACACCAATTTGGCACCCAGTGCCTCATTAGATAATTCGAAACAATAAGTTGACACCTAATGTCTCATCGGCCATGCTGAAGTAAATTGGTACACAGTACCTTATCAAATTTAGCTAAAGTAATAATTTGACACCTATTGTCTCATCGACTCAGAGTCGAAGTATCCCTGAACTCTTCCAATCCTATGGCATGCCATCTATATCCGGCTCAGCCCAATACAGTTAATAGGATTTCAATTCTACAATTCTACAACAATCAATATTCAATATCCACATTTCACAATATTCACTATTTAATATAAATTCAATTCAACATCAAAATGCTATTTATTCAACTCAATCACTTACCATAAATATTAAATTAAATGCAACAATTAATTATTAGATTCGGATTATAGAAATACAAAACTAGAATTTTCGGCTACTCGTCGACTTTCTCCTTTCCTTTCTTAGCCAAAGTTTCCGACAAAACTTTAGCTGCAGAAATTTAAACAATTAAAAATCATCAATACGACACAATTTCACATTGAATAGTTCAATTTATATTCGATACCCAAATTCCAATTTAGTCCTAACCAAGACTAACTTTATTTTCTTCACAATTTATTCCATATTTTCATTCAATTCCCACTTTAAGCTAGATTTAACTCTTTAAATTTACAATAAAACCCTAAATTTTAAAATTTTCTCAATTTAGTCCCTATTACTTAAAACTTATAATTTATTTCACAATCCAATCCTTTTCTCAATTCTAGCTTAAAATTCTATCAATTTAACCCCTAATACACAAATTATTCAACATGAACAACATTTAAATATCCAATAATTTCTAAAATTTCAACATAAATCAAATAGTATTTAGTTTTAGGATTCAAGAAACATAAAAATTTCAAGAAAATAGGCTAAATTAACTAACCAATTAAGCTTGGAGCCTTGAAACCCTAATTTATCCCTATTTCTTTCCTCCTTTCTTTTTCTTTCCCTTTTTCGTTTCAACCTTCTGTTCTTTCTTTTTCTTTTTATTTCTTTTATTTACATTGTTTTATATTTTATTATAATAGTATAATATAATAATAATTTAATAATAAAATAATATTACTTAAATTATAAGTAAATAAGTAATTATTATTAATATATGTATTTTATTTTACCACATGTCACCACCATCACCATCCATTTCTCAACTTTTGGCTAAATTGCTTATTTAGTCCTGATAAACCGTAATATAAACATATTTTAATCCCACATTTAGCATACTTTTGGATGATTTATTCCCGAAATTGTGTAATTTGGTGCTCTTAATCCTTTATTTTCATGTTTTATACTTAGGAGAGCACCAGAAGATGAAAAGAACCAAAAATGGCCTAAAATAGACCAAATGGACCAAAGCACGATGATAAACCGTAAAAGTAACATATTTTAAGCCCACATTTAATATGCTTTTGGATGATTTATCCCTTGATTTGTGTAAAAAGGTGCTCTTAATCCTTTCTTTTCATGTCTTATACTCAGGAAAGCACCAAAGGATGAAAAGAATGTAAAACGGGCTTAAAACGGGCCAAATGGGCCAATTCACGAAATCAACACGGCCTGGACTTCAAGCCACACGGCCGTGCCACGCCTAATATCTAGAACATGGTCTCTTCCCATATTCACACGGCCGTACCTCAAGTTAGAAATCCGAACACGGCCTGGAGTCGAGCCACACGGGCGTGCTACATGGCCGTGCCTCTGTCGTCAGAATGAGCAATTTCAGTTGGAAAAGGATACTTGGGGAGAAAGAATCGCATTCCAAGAGCCTATATATATCCCCTAAGTACCACCTTTGAGGAGGAGTACAAGCTAGGCCAAGGAGCTAAGGCGAGAAGGTTAAAACTAGGGAATAACGCGAAGATAGCCAGTTGATCTATCCCAAGAAGCCGGAATTATACTCAAGACAGTAGAATTCTCCTTCAATTCATTCAGGGAGTTGTAAGATTTTCTTATGTTTTGTTTTATCTTTTCTCTTGCGATGTTTTGCTTATTCATTATGAACTAAACCCTTCAGATACCTAAAGGGGATGAAACCTAGATGGATCTTTTTATTTGATTTTTAAGTTATATGATAATTACTTAGTTTGTTCTTAATTATGTTGCTTAATCCAAATCTAATGTGCTTAGGTGGAGGAGGAATAGACCCTGCCTAAGAGTAGATCTAACATAATTAAGCGGAGTTGATCAAACGCCTAGAGATAGGGTTACGAGATTTTGCCGGATTAGGGTGAAACCTAATATGGGAGTCCATTGATCGATTTACTGCTATCCTAGGGGGCTATTATAAGCGAAGGAGAGTTCCACTAATTAACCTAGGGTTAGACGTTATTCGCCTCGAGAGAGGGTTTAATATAGGTTAGGGAGTCTTACGGATCAAGCTAAGTAAAAGAAATTGCTCTTTCTTTTCTTCCTCTATTAGGCCGAATTCTCCGACAACTCTTTTCTCATTCTTTTCAAACACTTAAGCCGAATTCTCCTTGCGCATATTTCTTCCTTTCATAGCCGAACCTTTAAAGATTCATCCCCTTTTTCCTGAAGTTACATAAAAGCCGAAAACACGAGATCTAGTCTTCTGTAGATGTGCCGAAATCATTCTGAGGAACTTACCTGTGCGGAAATTTTGAAGAAAATAATAGGTATGTGTCGATCTTAAGTTCCAATATTTTCTCTAGCTTTTCAAGGTTTCTAGCTGAATGGCTATGTAGTGACTAATTAAAGGTTTTCTTCTTTTCGGCATCTCGGATTTGAAGGGAAGTTCAACGCCTAGATCTTTAAGTCAAGAGATCAGTAATACTCAAGTCGTGTTATTTCAAAGGTAAGGGATCTATTAGTAGTTAACGTGTAAATTGAGATTTTATTAACCTTGGCAGAATATTGAAGGGCTAAATCTTCGTGTGATTTTCCGGCTTTTGAGCAAGGCTTACACTGAGGGTAGTATATTTGGATATCAACTAAGGATAGTAGATTTCGTGATATCAGGTGTGTAATACTTCCCCACCATCTAGATCTGATTATTAATATACGTTCATAAGTTTATATGTTGTGATAAATGCCGATATCTCGGTTTAATGTTGGAAACCCGAAAAGGGTGAAGCAAATCACCAGGTCGGTGAATGTTTTGACTTTATATGATAAAAGTATATTGATTTTATGATTGCATGGGTTGGGTTGATGGAAGGAGGAAGTTATACGTTATATGTGTAGTGTTTTATACTGTGATCTGATATATATTGTAGTGGCTAATGCCGTGATCTGTTATAAGGGCTTCGGCTATAATATGTTGATGAGCAGCATGACTGCCATCTTGGTGTGTAGCAGTGTGGGTCGATTGTAGAAATCCCCAATGGTCTGAATGGCTGGTACGGGGGCGTGTAGCGGATGGGAACCTAGGCAAACGGGTTGGGCCTTGTATATTATTTGTTATTTTTTTTATAAATGAAATTATTAATCTGTTTTATGGGCCTAAGGCCAAAATCTAGTGGTGCATGAGGGTTGCACACTGAGTCTCGCGACTCACCCTATTAATTAACCTTTCAGGTGATACCTAGTGCTTCGGACCGGGCTGGAGAGGAACGCAAGGTGGCCATGCAAAAGAACATCTAGATCCAGCAAAAAGACTCAAGTTAATACTTTATATTTTTAATTAATGGATTTTAAATCCCGTTGTAATAAGGCCATGGGCCACTAGTTTATGTTTTGTTTTATTTTGGCCTTTAATTACTTTTAGTTATTTACATTCTTATTGAACTAATGCATATATTTAAATTTGGGTTTTTAATTTATAAAGGCATATTTTATTTAAACTATCAACTATTAAATTTCTTTAGAATAAGAAGATAAATTTTAGAAAAATATTTTCTGAAAATACGACATGTTTTCCAAAATTTTCTTAGTGACATACCAGATCCGGTCGTGGTGTTTGGGCCGGGTTTGGGGTGTTACAAATTGGTATCAGAGCCCGGTTCAAAACTCGGCTCTAGGGTTTTAGGGCTCAAAATGTTTTCTAAAATGAGCTTTTGAAATATGGATGTCTTTAAGTAATAACAGATCTATTAGCTCGGCATGGCACCTACGTCTCCGGCCCAAGTCCGCCAGGTAAGTACTCTGAACCATTGTATGATCTTTATATTTGTAGGCTTAATGGGCCTAGTGGGACGTAGATTAGTTAGAATTAGAACTTGATGGACTCTAGGCTTAGTTCAAACCACTTCTTAAGATTTCATAAAACTTAATTTCACTAAACAAACCCGTTAACAAGCCGCAAGACTAGGGTGTGGTAACCGTCATACGCATGTCTAGGAAGGATCCAGAAGAGCCTGGTATTTAAGCAGTCCTAATGACTCACCTCCTCTTCACTGAATCCCTGCACAGTGCGTAGTGGACCGCTTCACCTTAGCCGAGTTAGGGTGTGGCAATGGGCACACGCATGTCTAGGAGTGGATTCAGGGAGAGCTTGGTACTTAAGCAGTCCTAGCGACTCACCTCCTCTTCACTAGGATCCTACCTGGTGCGTAGTGACTATTCGCCTTAGTTACGAGGGCTTGATGATGGGCTAAACCTTATAATTAAAACCCGAAAGGGACCAGCCACCCTAGTTTGAAAAAAAAAAAGAAAATTTCTCAAGTTTTGCAAAATTTTCAAAATACATTTGATTTGTGAAAACTTCCAACCAGCCATGAATTTGTAAAATACTTATGTTTTGAAAATTTACACGAAAATCTCATGTTTATAAGAGTAACCCGGACCATGAAACTAGATTTTTCCCCAAAGTACCCTGTTTAAAAAAAAACAACAACAACAACATCGAAATATCCCTGGTTAGGAAAAATTACCCTCATTTTATCAAATGACCAAAATACCCCCGGTTTATACAATTACCAAATTACCCCTGATTTGCAAAATTACTAAATTGTCCCTGATTGCAAAATTACCAAAATACCCCTAGATTTCAAAATTATCGAAATACCCCCAAATTTTCAAATTACCGAAATACCCCGAATTTTCAAATTACCGAAATACCCCCAGGTTTTAAAATTTTTGAAATACCCCTGGACTGTAAAATTACCGAAATACCCCCAGAATTAAAGAATTACCAAAATACCCTTATTTCACAAAATCACTAAGGACCTTATTTTGAAAAATTACGAAAATACCCCTGTAGGATAAAATTACGAAAATACCCCTGGGTAGTGAAAACAACAACAACAGCAACAACAACACTACTTTTCTGTAATGAACGTGAGTTCATGAATGTTGATGATTGAATGAATGAACTTGAAACTGTATTGTGTATGAATTCGAAAGAACTACTTTTTAAAAACTATTAATCATAAGACTGTTCGCGATAAATCAGTGGAAAGAAATAATGATTCATAAAATTCTTAATCAAAAAAACGCAAATTGGAAGAATGAGTACAAGGGGTCGAGGATGTCCGCCGCGTGGACGCGGTAGGGGTAGGATGACCTTGTCTGAGCCAGTAGGGCCTGGCCATGGGTCAGGTAACGAACTGCCGGATCCTCCGACTGTGGAGGGAGAGTTACGGGATCAGGCGACTGGAGATGATGCTGTATCCTAGGCGATGTTGCGAGTCTTAGAGAGAGTTGCTGGAGTAGGCATGGGCACAGGAGCCCGGAAATCTGTGTCAGAGCGGCTTAAGGCTAATGGGGCAGAAGTGTTTAGGGGAGTTTCTGGGGTAGCCCCTAACATAGCTGAATACTGGATGGAAGTGACAGAGCGCATAATGGATGATTTAGACTTCACGGTAGAGGAAAAATTGAAAGGGGTCGTGTCTCTCCTCCGAGATGAGGCCTACCAGTGGTAGCTCACGGTGAAAGAAGGTACTGCTGCAGATCTGATTGACTGGGATTTCTTTAAGGAGTCATTCCAGGGAAAGTATGTCGGGGCTAGCTATATAAATGCCCAAAGGAAGGTATTCCTGAACTTGGTACAGGGAAGTAAGTTTGTGGCTGAATATGAGGCCGAGTTTTTACGCTTGAGCCGTTACGCTCGAGGAATGGTAGCAACGGAGTATGAACGTTGTGTTCTGTTCGAGGATGGGCTGCGGAATGAGTTAAGGGTTCTGATAACACCGCAACGAGAGAGAGTTTTTGCTGTTTTGGTAGATAAGGTTAAAATAGCTAAGGAAGTGAAACGGGTTGAGAGACAAGAAAGGGATAAGGGTCGGGGTAAAAATAAGAGGAGTTTTGGGCCATCAAGAGCATCGGGGAATTTTCAGAAGAGGCCTAGGGCTGATGGGCCAGTTCGTGCTTCGACAAGTCAAAATCAAGCTTGTTCTATATGTGGGAGGACGCATTATGGGGAGTGCAGAATAAAAACAGGTGGATGCTTTAGGTGTGGATCCACAGAACATCTGATTAAGGATTGTCCTCAGATGGATCGGTCACAATAACAGTGCCGGGTTACGATCGAGGTTAGGAGAGGCGATCGGCTGGACCAAGGGTGTGGTGCAGGTAGAGGAGGAAATGGGGCTGGTCGAGGTCGTGGGGCACCTAGTAGAGGTGCAGGTAATGTAGATGCAAGGCTGCCGGGTCTAGTTTATGCAGTTCATCGACAGAAGGATGGTGACGCACCGAATGTTATAACCGGTACATTTCTTATAGCTGACAACCCTTTTCTTGCATTAATTGATATTGGGTCAACCCACTCCTATGTTGCATGTTCCATATCTGAAACCTTAAGTATAGATCCTGAAACAACTACGAGGAAGATGACTGTGGTTAGTCCCCTAGGACAATCTAGGGTAGTAGACAAGCTGTTTAAGAATGTACCTTTAGAAACTCAAGGGGTAGTGTTTCTGGCAGACTTAATGGAATTTCCATTTAGAGAGTTCGATCTTATCCTAGGAATGGATTGGTTGTCAAAGTATCGTGCTAAGTTGGATTATGGGTCTAAGCGCATGGTGTTAAGTACCCCGGAAGGCGGGAGGTGGTTGTGTTAGGAGAAAGAAGGAACTATTTGTCCAACGTAGTGTCAGCCTTGAAAGTTGTTAAGATGATTCGAAAAGGATGTAACGCCTATTTGGCTTTTATTAGTGCTTTGGACGTTAAGGAGGTGACTGTCGATGGGGTTCGAACCGTCAAGGATTTCGCGTCTTTCCGGAGGAATTGCCAGGATTACCCCCGGATCGCGAAGTGGAGTTTGGAATAGAACTACTCCCGGGTACGGCTCCGGTATCTATTGCCCCTTATTGAATGGCGCCGAAGGAGCTGGGGGAGCTCAAAGCTCAGATTCAGGAGCTATTGGATCGAGGATTTATCCGACCGAGTATGTCTCCATGGGGAGCACCGGTCCTATTCGTGAAGAAGAAGGACGGATCCATGCGTGTGTGCATGGACTATCGTCAACTGAATAAGTTGACGATTTAGAATAAGTACCCATTACCGAGAATCGACGATTTGTTTGACCAGCTCAAAGGAGCTTCGGTCTTTTCTAAGATTGATTTAAGGTCGGGATATCATCAGTTAAAGGTGGAGGAAGGAGACATTCATAAGAAGACATTTCAGACACGCAACGGTCGTTATGAGTTTTTGGTAATGCCGTTCGGTTTGACGAACGTGCCAGCAGCATTTATGGATATGATGAACCGGGTGTTTCAGCCATACCTTGATCGGTTCGTCGTAGTATTTATTGACGATATATTGGTTTATTCCAAGTCTGTGGAGGAGCATGATGCACAACTTCGAGTGGTGTTGCAAATTCTGAGGGAAAAGCAGCTGTACGCAAAATTCAGTAAGTGTGAGTTCTGGCTGAAGGAGGTGACTTTTTTAGGGCATGTGGTTTCCGCAGAGGGGATTAGGGTAGACCCTTAGAAAATCGAAGCTGTGTTAAATTGGAAATCGCCGAAGTCTGTGGCGAAAATTCAAAGTTTCCTAGGATTAGTAGGATATTATCGAAGGTTCGTTAAGGGGTTCTCTTCAATAGCGACACCATTAACTAAGTTGTTGAGGAAGGGAGTATCTTTTGTGTGGACTGACAAACAACAGGAGAGCTTTGAGAGGCTGAAGAGAATTCTGACGGAAGCACCGGTGTTAATTCAGCCAGAGGCGGGAAAAGAATTTACCGTCTATTGTGATGCGTCACACATAGGGTTAGGTTGTGTGCTGATGCAAGATGGAAAAGTTGTGGCATACGCATCTCGACAGTTGAGACCGCATGAGTTGAACTACCCTACGCATGATCTGGAATTGGCGGCGGTAGTGTTTGCTCTGAAGATTTGGAGACATTACCTGTACGGGGAGAAGTCGGTAATTTACACCGACCATAAAAGTTTGAAGTATCTCCTTACTCAGAAGGAGTTAAATTTATGACAACGTAGGTGGATCGAGCTCTTGAAGGTCTATGATTGCTCGATTGAATACAATCCCGGCAAGGCCAATGTGGTGGCAGATGCGTTGAGTAGGAAGGTGATAGCAGACCTAAGGGCGATGTTCGCTCATCTTAGTTTGTATGAGAATGGTAGTTTGGTGGCTGAGCTACAAGTAAGACCTATGTAGACAAGTCTAATCAAGGAGAAACAACTTTTGGATGATGTCTTAAGTACTCGAATCTGACAAGTGCAGGAGGGTGAAGTAGAGGACTATAGTCTGAACAATGATGGAGTTTTGTGTTTCCGTGGGAAGGTTTGTATGCCAAAAGATGAGGAGCTAAGGAAGATGATTCTTCGAGAATCGCATAGTAGCCCCTATGCTATGCATCCTGGAGGAGTGAAGATGTATTGGGATTTGCGAGACCAGTTCTGGTGGTCGGGTTTGAAGCAAGTTAAAGCTGAACACCAGTTGCCTTCGGGATTGTTGCAGCCGATAAATATTCCCCAGTGGGAATGGGAGAGAATCACAATGGATTTTGTTAGTGGGTTACCCCTTACACCCACCAAGAAAGATTCAATTTGGGTAATTATGGATCGACTGACGAAGTCTGCTCACTTCATACCGATTCGGGTCGACTACTCTCTACAAAAGTTGGCTAAGTTGTATGTGGCGGAGGTTGTAAGATTACATTGTGTACCGGTGTCGATCATATCGGATAGGGACCCTAGGTTCACGTCACGATTTTGGAAGGCTCTTCATCAAGCAATGGGAACAAGGTTAGACTTCATCTTCGCTTTTCACCCACACCGATCGATGGTGATCTAAGAGGTAATTCAGATCTTGGAGGATATGCTAAGGGGTTGCATCATCGATTTTAGGGGTAGTTGGGAGGAGTATTTACCCTTGGCTGAATTCACGTACAATAATAGCTATCAAGCTAGTATTCAAATGGCGCCATATGAAGCCTTATATGGAAGGAGATGTCGTACTCCAACTTGTTGGACGAAGTTGGGTGAACATCAGGTATTGGGTCCTGAACTAGTTTCGGAAACGGAGGAAAAAGTTAAGTTAACACGGGCTCGATTGAAGGAAGTGTCTGATCGGCAGAAATCTTATGCGGATCTAAAGCGGAAGGAGGTGGAATTTGCAGTAGGAGACCAAGCCTTCTTGAAGGTATCGCCGTGGAAGAAAGTAATGAGGTTTGGACAAAAGGGTAAGCTAAGTCCTCGGTTTATTGGGCCTTATAGGGTGTTAGAACGTGTGGGGCCAGTGGCTTATCGTTTGGAGTTGCCTTCAGAGTTGGAGCAGATACATGACGTGTTCCATGTCTCGATGCTGAGACGTTATCGATCTAATCCATCGCACATAGTGCCAGTGGAAGAAATTGAAGTAAGGCCAGATTTATCTTTTGAGGGGGAACCAGTACAAATTTTGGATCGAGATATAAAGGTGTTGAGAAGGAAGTCCGTTCCTTTGGTCAAAGTTCTATGGCGAAATCACAGCGCAAAAGAGGCAACGTGGGAGTTAGAGGATGTTATGCGACAGCAGTATCCCCATCTCTTTTGATCAGGTAAATTTCGAGGACGAAATTTATTTTAAGAGGGGTAGAACTGTAATATCCTAAATATAGGCCTGTGCATTTATATGTGGTGTTTGTTTCATATGTTAAAATTTGGAAATTTAGGTTTAGAGCTGAAGCTTAAATTAAATATTATGTCTAAGCTTACTTGGGTTAAAATAAAGTTCTAAGTAGTTTAATGAGCATTTTGGGCTTGAGGCCCAGAAGGAAATGATGCCATAAAGAGGAAGAGGAGTTGGCGTCAAAAGGCAAGGGGAAGAGGCCCAATTTGTGGCCACCTGAAGCCCAAGTTTTGGGTCAAAAATTCAGCACTTAGGAGCCTTAGGGGTGGACGGCACACTAGCTACAAAATAGGGGAATTAATTCTTTTATTTTGATTATTAAATGATGATAATAGGAGGAGAGGAAATAGGGCTATTTTTAAGGAGATAAAGGATAAGGATGTGAGTTATCTCTTGGGTTGCAGAGTTGGCCGAAACTCAACTACAAGGGGGGAAGAATTGTTTTAGTATAGGCTTTTGTAGAAGCCGAAATTTGGCTAACAAGATCTCTTCATCTTTTTCTTTCCTCTGCCGAAATCTTCACTTATTTCTTCCTCTGAAATTGTTCTTTCTTTTCTTCCTCTATTAGGCCGAATTCTCTAACAACTCTTTTCTCATTCTTTTCAAACACTTAAGCCGAATTCTCCTTGCCCATATTTCTTCCTTTCATAGCCGAACCTTTAAGGATTCATCCCCTTTTTCCCGAAGTTACATAAAAGCCGAAAACACGAAATCTAGTCTTCTGTAGATGTGCCGAAATCATTCTAAGGAACTTACCTGTGCCGAAATTTTGAAGAAAACAATAGGTATGTGTCGATCTTAAGTTCCAATATTTTCTCCGGCTTTTCAAGGTTTCTAGCTGAATGGCTATGTAGTGACTAATTAAAGGTTTTCTTCTTTTCGGCATCTCGGATCTGAAGGGAAGTTCAACGCCTACATCTTTAAGTCAAGAGATTAGTAATACTCAAGTCGTGTTATTTCAAGGTAAGGGATCTATTAGTAGTTAACGTGTAAATTGAGATTTTATTAACCTTGGCCGAATATTGAAGGGCTAAATCTTCGTGTGATTTTCCGGCTTTTGAGCAAGGCTTACACTGAGGGTAGTACATTTGGATATCAACTAAGGATAGTAGATTTCACGATATTAGGTGTGTAATACTTCCCCACCATCTAGATCTGATTATTAATGTACGTTCATAAGTTTATATGTTGTGATAGATGCCGATATCTCGGTTTAATGTTAGAAACTCGAAAACGGTGAAGCAAATCACCAGGTCAGTGAATGTTTTGACTTTATATGATAAAAGTATATTGATTTTATGATTGCATGGGTTGGGTTGATGGAAGGAGGAAGTTATACGTTATATGTGTAGCGTTTTATACCGTGATCTGATATATGTTGTAGCGACTAATGCCGTGATCTGTTATAAGGGCTTCGGCCATAATATGTTGATGAGCAGCATGACTGCCATCTTGGCGTGTAGCGGTGTGGGTCGATTGTAGAAATCCCCAATGGTCCGAATGGGTTGATGCACGGGCGTGTAGCGGATGGGAACCTAGGCAAACGGGTTGGGCCTTGTATATTATTTGTTATTTTTTTTATAAATGAAATTATTAATCTGTTTTATGGGCCTAAGGCCAAAATCTAGTGGTGCATGAGGGTTGCACACTGAGTCTCGCGACTCACCCTATTAATTAACCTTTCAGGTGATACTAGTGCTTCGGACCGGGCTGGAGAGGAACGCAAGGTGGTTATGCAAAAGAACATCTAGATCCAGCAAAAAGACTCAGGTTAATACTTTATATTTTTAATTAATGGATTTTAAATCTCGTTGTAATAAGGCCATGGGCCACTAGTTTATGTTTTGTTTTATTTTGGCCTTTAATTACTTTTAGTTATTTACATTTTTATTGAACTAATGCATGTATTTAAATTTGGGTTTTTAATTTATAAAAGCATATTTTATTTAAACTATTAGCTATTAAATTTCTTTCGAATAAGAAGATAAATTTTAGAAAAATATTTTTTGAAAATACGACATGTTTTTCCAAACTTTTCTTAGTGACATACCAGATCCGGTCGTGGTGTTTGGGCCGGGTTTGGGGTGTTACAGCTGGGGAAATAAAAAATTAAGAAAACTCTATTTTTATTACTTTAGCCATTATTTTTTATTTTTCAGCAATTTATTTTTATTTTTAGGATAATTTTTAATTTTGTTAATTTTTTTTCCTTTCTTGTTTTTCTTTCCAGGTACCTCTAGTTTATGACTAGAAGGAAACCGAGAGTACCTTTAGTATACGAAAGTGATATTGAAGCTACCGCTCGAAGGAATCGTCAGGAAACCTGGCGAGCCTTAAATTACACAGAAAGAGAGGAAGAAGTGAGATCCAATCCTACTGAAGGGATGGACGAAAACAACCCACTACCACGCGATGTGGGAGATCGCAACGCTTCACGTACAATGTTTGATTATGCTAAACCACATTTAACCGGAGCAGAATCGAGTATTGTCAGGTCTACTGTAGCTGCTAATAATTTTGAATTAAAGCCTAACACAATACAAATGATTCAACAGTTTGTTCAATTTGATGGTTTGCAGGGCGAAGATCCAAACATGCATATAGCTAACTTTTTAGAGTTCTGTGATACCTTCAAAATAAATGGCATTTCTGATGATGCCATACGTCTTCAATTATTCCCTTTTTCATTAAGAAATAAAGCTAAACAGTGGTTAAACTCGTTACAACGAGGGTCAATCACTACATGGGAGCAGATGACCGAAAAGTTTTTAATGAAATATTTCCCACCAGCCAAAACGGCCAAATTACGGAACGATATCTCTTCTTTTGTGCAGATGGATGTAGAGACATTATATGACGCATGGGAGAGATATAAAGATCTCTTGAGGAGGTGCCCACACCATGGCTTACCCTTGTGGCTACAAGTCCAAACATTCTACAACGGTGTAAACCCCTCAACAAGACAACTGATTGATTTAGCCGCCGGTGGAACCCTGAACAACAAAACTTCAGAAGCAGCCTACAAGTTCATTAAGGAGATGTCGATAAATAATTATCAGTGGCAAGCTTCGAGGACTAAACCAACGAAATCGGCAGGAGTCTTCAACGTCGACACCATGACCATGCTATCAATGTAGCTTGAGATGATGAATAAAAAGCTTGATAGTTTATGCTTTTCGCAGTTACATCCAGTCATGCAGTGTGAGGCAAGTGGAACCGTGGCGAATCCTGAGTACCCACCCTACCAACCGGAAGCAGAAAATGAACAGATGCACTATATAGGTAATAATTTTTGATCCAATAATAATCCTTATAGTAACACTTACAATCCAGGTTGGAGGAACCTCCCAAACTTTTCATGGGGAGGTCAAGGTAATCAAAGAAATCAAGGGCAACAACCTCCTCAGAACTTTCAAAATCAGCCCTATCCACGAGAAAAGAAACCACCCTACGAGGAGGAACTAAAACAACCGGCAAACACAGAAGAACGCCTACAGAATATTAATAGGACAATCAAAAGCAACGAAAGCCGAATGAGTGAAATTGCTAAATCAGTCAAGGAAATGACTAATGCAGTCGAGCAACTCACACGGCTCATGTCAGAACGACCACAAGGACGTCTACCAAGTAACACTGAGATTAATCCAATTGAGCAAATTCAAGCCATCACAGCTCAGGAAAGCGAGGAGTTAGATGAACCACAACCAATTCCAGAAAGTAAGGTAGACGAAGGGGTAACAGAGGTCGCACAAGAAAAGCCAAAACCGGTAATCAAGGAGTACAAACCTTGCATACCTTATCCCGAATCATTAAAAAAAGACGATTCAGAGGAACAGTTCGGTAAGTTTCTTAAACTTTTAAAGAAATTACACATTAACTTACCTCTTCTTGAAGCTCTTTTTCATATGCCAGACTCGAGGAAATTTTTAAGACAGCTCTTGACAAACAAACGTAAATTAGACGAAGAGCCACACATTAAACTCAACGTAAAGTGCTCAGCAATCCTACAAAATAAACTACCACAGAAATTAAAAGATCCAAGGAGTTTTACAATTTCATGTTTAATTGGTAGTTCAACTATTGATAATGCGTTAGCTAATTTAGGGGCAAGCATAAATGTCATGCCTTATGCATTGTTTTAACGACTAGGTCTAGGGAAGCCCAAACAAATTAGGATGAGTATTCAATTAGCTGATAAAACTGTTAGAATTCCTTGGGGCATTATTGAAGATGTTCTCATAAAAATCGATAAATTTGTTTTCCCAGTAGATTTTGTTGTTTTAGATATGGATGAGGATAATTCAATCTCCTTAATTTTAGGAAGGTTTTTTCTAGCAACTGCCAAGACTAAAATTGATGTTGCCTCAGGTGAGCTCATACATTGTGTAGGTGACAACTCAATTAGCCTTCAAGCCCTCGACTCAGCTAGGTCATCAAAGAATCAAGGCGAGGAAGAAAATCCTTTTGATAATCATTCAATTACACTCTCTTTACAGGAACCACCAAAAAAGGGAACGATTGAACCGGATCCTCAGCTCAGTGCCAATAAAGAAATAACTCACGAGGAGCAAAGGATTCAAATCGATGACCTAGATGAGTGGAAAACACACTTCAAAGAGAAATTAGGGATACACGAGGAAGAGCCAGAGCTACACACTGTAAATTCGAAGGAGCCACCAGCAGAGCTCGTAGGAACATCAAATCACATCAAAATAGAAAATCAGGTGCTAATAAATAAAGCCAATCTTAGCATCATCACAGCAAACTTGAAGAAAGAAATCCCTCTTGAGGTACATAATATCTTCCTACATGAAAGAGTTGAGGTAAGCAACCCAAACTTTCAAACCTCCCTAAAAAATTTTTTTCAAATAAGAGGAAAGTCTAGCTTAAGACTATAAACGAGTGCTTCTCGGGAGGCAACCCGAGCACTAACTTTAATTTTTTTACTTTTATTTACATTTAAATTTATTTTCTTTTTTCTTCTTTTTAAACTAACCAAACAAATACATGATTTCCAGGTCACACGGCCGTGGCCGTGGCCGTGTGGACCACCGGAACCGCCATACTGACAGAGCAGAGGTCATGCAAAGCCAGTCCAACCACCCCTCAATGTCACGGATCTAACCACCCTTACCACAGGCACCGACAGATAGGGCACGGCCGTGCCTCCAACCGTGTGAAAATTCTAAGGATACTAATTTGTCACACACGAGCTACACACGCCTGTGGGACCTCACCGTGCCTACCGTTTACATTGTCAAGCATAGGCATAGGGTGACAACACCCTCTAGAACACGGTCGTGTGAGGAGACCGTGTAAATCGACACACCCTGGGACACGGCCGTGGGGGATTACCAAACTTGAGCATCTATTCAAACCCCTCAACTCTTCCCCTTCCCTCCATCTGATTTTCACTCTTATTTTTGCTTCTCATTCTCTTCCATCTCAAATTCTTTACTCTAGATCCTTGTGCACGCCAACAACATGCCGAAGAAACGAATGAAGCTAAGCATAGGCACCTTAACAAAGAGCAATCAACATGATTTCATGCCGGTAGCTTCGTCTCAACTCCAAGCCAAGGACCTATGAGACCAATTAGTTTTTGTTTTTCATTTCTATTTCCTTTCATTCTCCTTTTCTTTAATAATCTTATGTTTAAATTAGTTTAACTTAGTTTAGTTTCTTAGTGTCAGGTTCTAAAGGCTGCTTGGGAATCACGCCACTTCCGCCACCACCAGCACCTCCGTCACCTTAGAAGTCACACCCACCTCACGAACCACCTACCAATAAGAATTCTCAAGCCCTTTTATCTCCTAGCCTTAGTCTATTTTCCTTCTTAGTCTCTTTCTCTTTATCTTTCTTGTCTTTATTTATATATTTAGTTTATTTTTATTAGGTCTTAATAAAGCCTGGCTACTTCTCAAAGCGCTACCCAATTTCTTCATCTAGCCTTGAGAACATTATCCCGATGACCATCATCACGCCACCAAAGACACTCATTTGGGAAAACATCCACAACTCAGGGAGTAATTCTTCCCCCTTCTCTTTTGATTTATCTTTAAAATGTCATTATCTATCTTTGTACATTGAGGGCAATGTACATCTTAAGTATGGGGGGTGAATAGTTATTCTGAGAAAAGACCTAACTTTTTTCATTATTCTCAAACCCTGAGGATAAAAATGCCTAACTTTCTGCATTGTTTTCAAAACCCTGAATTTAATCTTGTTTTAAAGTAATTTTTCTCATAATACTAATTAAGATGAAATTTCTGATGATTTATGATTTTTATTGATATGTTTTGGAATAAGTCATAGTTAATTGTGCATTGATGATTAAATTTGAAGAATACTAGGGAATCAAGCATGATAAATCTAATTTTCTAAAAATTAAAATTTTAGGTTGTCAACCGGAATTTGAATATTATCTTGAAATTTGAGATTTACAAGGTTAATGTCAAAAACACCCATAATTTTTGTGAGATTTTGAGCCTTATATAGCATACATTCTTTTTCATGCTCATTTCTTAATTATAAGTATGTCAACTATGAACTGTTATTCTAGAACTTGCCTCAATTATACATGTCAAGAACACAGTTATGATTTGATATACCGAGATGATAAAGGCACCTAGGTTTAACCCACTTACACCACTAAAAAGCCTACCCTCATAATTAACCCTTAGTGAACCCCGTTGAGCCTAACAACCCTTTTTATTGACTTACCCGCTAATTTTAACCTAAAAACCCTTTGTATTTATTATCACCCTTTATTTTGACTACCCCTTAATCGAGATTTGATTTGAGCTAGTTACCTAAGTTTATAATTCTGGTAGTTAAATTTATCTTGTATTTAGTTTGTTCTTAAAAAAAAAGTATATTCAATATTAGTATTATGAAGAGTGAGCTTATACAAGTTAAAGTCTAATTATCAAAAGAAAAAGCTCGTATTAGTAGGATTATTATTATTTTCAATTGATGTAATTATTATCTTAGACATTTTTAGGTAGGTAACTTATCAATCCAATCTCGATTCTAACCTTCTAATTTCAGCCTTTATCCACACCTTTAACCCTAGCCCCGTTACAACCCTGACAAAAACCTTTTGATCTAATTATCATATCATTTTACAGTGGTGGAGATTTGATTTTTAGGCAAGCCTATGGGATTAACTTTTCAGGTTCGACTTATGAGTGCTTAATTTTGACCCTTAAACACTTTTCGAGTGATTTGAGTGAATCTTTTGTGAGGATGTTAATCCTTGTAGGTTTTGAATTAAAGGTAATTATTTAAATGAAGGGAAACACCTATGTTTTTCGTGCTACAAATGTATGACTTATCTTATTTGAATCTTTAGGAATCTTTGAGTTGAATTATCCATGTATAAATTATCTATGAATTAGGATAAGGCATTATTGATAGGAATTATGAATCATGGAAAGTTCGTTTTAATTGTAAGTTGAGAATTTTTCTTGAGGACAAGCAAAAGCTTAAGTGTGGGGGTATTTGATAAACCGTAAAAGTAACATATTTTAAGCCCACATTTAATGCTTTTGGATGATTTATCCCTTGATTTGTGTAAAAAGGTGCTCTTAATCCTTTCTTTTCATGTCTTATACTCAGGAAAGCACCAAAGGATGAAAAGAACGTAAAACGGGCTTAAAATGGGCCAAATGGGCCAATTCACGAAATCAATACGGCCTTGACTTCAAGCCACACGGCCGTGCCACACCTAATATCTAGAACAGGTCTCTTCCCTGACTCACACGGTCATGCCTCAAGTTAGAAATCTGAACACGGCCTGGAGTCGAGCCACACGGGCGTGCTACATGGCCGTGCCTTTATCGTCAGAATGAGCAATTTCAGTTAGAAAAGGATACTTGGGGAGAAAGAACCGCATTCCAAGAGCCTATATATATCCTCTAAGTACCACCTTTGAGGAGGCGTAAAAGCTAGGCCAAGGAGCCAAGCCGAGAAGGTCAGAACTAGGGAATAACGCGAAGATAGCCAGTTGATCCATCCCAAGAAGTAGGAATTATACTCAAGACGGCGGAATTCTCCTTCAATTCCTTCAGGGAGTTTTAGGATTTTCTTATGTTTTGTTTTATCTTTTCTCTTGCGATGTTTTGTTTATTCATTATGAACTAAACCCTTCAGATACCTGAAGGGGATGAAACCTAGATGGATCTTTTTATTTGATTTTTAAGTTATATGATAATTACTTAGTTTGTTCTTAATTATGTTGCTTAATCCAAATCTAAAGTGCTTAGATGGAGGAGGAATAGACCCTGCCCAAGAGTAGATCTAACATAATTAAGCGGAGTTGATCGAACGCCTAGAGATAGGGTTACGAGATTTTTCCGGATTAGGGTGAAACCTAATATGGGAGTCCATTGATCGATTTACTGCTATCCTGGGGGGTTATTATAAGCGAACGAGAGTTCCACTAATTAACCTAGGGTTAGACGTTATTCTCCTCGAGAGAGGGTTTAATATAGGTTAGGGAGTCTTACGGATCAAGCTAAGTAAAAGAAATCATATAATTTAGGGTTAATTAATAAGTGAAGTCTAGGTGGATTCTTCCTGAGGGTATCGTCGCAATCAACTGAGTTTTTCTTCAAAGTTATTTTCCTATTCGTCTTTTTGTCTTTGTGTCCTTAGTTTAGTCTTCGTCAAAAGCAACTTCACTCTAATTCTAAGGCTAAATAATAAAAAGAAAGTTAGTATTAGTACTTTTAGCTCCTTTGGCTTCGACCTCCGGTCTTGCCTAAGCTATACTACTGTTCGATAGGTACACTTGCCTTTAATCGTTGTCAGAGTTAGTTTCCAGATTTGATCATTCTTTTATAAATTTTAAAACTCTTATTTACAGCGATCAAGTTTTTGGCGCCGTTGCTGGGGAACTAAAAAAATTAAGAAAACTCTATTTTTATTACTTTAGCCATTATTTTTATTTTTCAGCAATTTATTTTTATTTTTAGGATAATTTTTAATTTTGCTAATTTTTTTTCCCTTTCTTGTTTTTCTTTCCAGGTACCTCTAGTTTATGACTAGAAGGAACCCGAGAGGACCTTTAGTATACGAAAGTGATATTGAAGCTTGTTTTTAATTTTTAAATAAAAATTTAAATTATTTAAAAAAATTCAATATTCCCCTCCAAAAGTGTTTGGATGATTAATAATACATGTTTTGATTCGTAAGTTTTACTATTTATATAATAAATAAATTTAAATAATTAAAAAAAGCATTCAAGCGATAAAAGAAATTCACTTTCTATGGTTTTATCATTGTAGGTTTGTTGAAAAATATATTAATGTTATATTTAGTATTTAAATTTTATCAAACCTTTTTGTAATATGATACTTAAAATTTTAAAAAGTCGATTTTGATTAAATTTAAATTTTTGATATTTTAAAACATATAAAAAGTCGATTTTGATTAAATTTAAATTTTTGATATTTTAAAACATACTCACGTGTAATTTATTTTTAAAAATTTTATTAATTTTAAAATAATTTAAACCTTACGTTAAATAGCCTTAAAATTTATTTTCTCCTTGTTTTTAAATCGTTTGTCATGCATTATCCCTTAACTTTATTAGTAACTTTAAAAACTAAATAATCATAGTTTCTATTCTAACTAAATCAATTCTTAAGCAAAATACAATACTAAACTCTCTCAACCTCAAATCTCCTAGTCCTCTCCTTCCCCTCTTTCCTTTGATCACACTAGATTTCCAAGGAACTCCCTCAAACCCATTGAATTTCTACCCCGAAACTTAGGATTCAACATCTTCTTCCACCATAAGGGGATTGTCAAAGAAGACACCTTTCTAACAAAGTCTTCGTCAATCGACAGTGGGTGAGACATCGTTTTTTTTTTTATTTGCTTCCCTTCGTTTTATTTTTATTTTCGTTTTTTTAGTTGTTTCAAGTTTGTTTGGTTTCTAATATGAGATTATTCTGGACTTGGGTTATTGATTTTTTTTTAATTATGACTCTGTTGGATGTTGTGGGAATTGAGTGAGGCAGCGTTTGGCTTGGTGCTACTTTTGATTGAAAGTTGTTGAATTAAATTAGGGGTTTATTATTCAATTCATATTCTTTTTATTTTTTTAAAGCTTTTTCCAAAAACAAACCTTGGTTCTTCTCAGGGGATTATTATAGTTTTTGGTTATTGATTTTATATTTTGATTGATGTGTAGAATTTGGGTGAAAGTGGGTTTGGTCTGGTGTTGGTTTTGATCAAAAGGTGATGAATTGAATGTGAGGCTGTGTTTGTTTACCTGTAAAATAATTTATGGAAATAAACCCTTCTCCAAAACACAGGATATCCTTGGTATGGGATATACCTAGACCGGGATATCCCAACCGGAATGCTTCTAGAATGGGATATCCCAAACTGGAATAAGTGTGACAGGTAGCCCGGTCCAGACACAAAAAATATTTGAACCGAACACTAAAACAACTGAACCAGGCATATTCTCATCCATCACCACATATCCTTTCATAACTTTGAGAGGAAAACTGCAACAAAGCATTTGTGTTACTAATCTGGCGCATCCCAACACAAATATTATGTCGTGTTTATGTTAGGGGATGATACTGATTTTGTTGGGATTTGGTTCTAATTTTTATTTCTTAAAATTTCTTTATTAGTTTAAATATAACTTTCCTAATAAATTAGAATATTCTGATGTCATATTTTTATTTTCCATATTAGAATAAGAAAGTAGGGTTTTGCAATACGATTCAAATAAAAGCTCTTACTCTTGGGTTGGCCCATCCTCAGTAGTCAAAGTATCTGACTTAGAATTTCCAAAATCCAGTGAAGCATATGGCAACCAGTACCCTTTCCGCTTGGTTTTGGGCGGTTAGCATCAGCATAGTGTAAGAATGGAGTCAGGGGCTGATCGTGTGTCAGAGTCTTAAAAATTTATAAAAAGAATGATCGAGCCTAGAAACTAACTGTGACAACGATTGAGGCAAGTGCACCTATCGAACAGTAGTATAGTTAAGTGGCAAGATCAGATTGTCGAACCTAAAAGAACCAAAAATACTAATACTAACTTTTTTTTTTATTATTTAGCCTAAGAATTAAGGGAATTATTAATTAATCTAAAATTAATTATCTATTAAGCTAAAGATGCTAAGACAAAGAGAATGAATTTGGGAAAATACTTGTGTGAAAAACCAATTGATTAAGACAATACCCGAGGAAGAATCCACCTAGACTTCACTTGTTATTTAACTCTAAACCAAATGATTTATTCACTTGACTTGATCCGTAGGATTCCCTAATTTATATTAATACCTCTCGAGGCTACTAACGTCTAACCCTAGGTTGATTAATTGAAATCTCTTCCTAATTAAAACCCCTAGAATTGCATTAACTCGATCTATGGACTCCCATATTAGGTTTGACCCTAATCCGGCAGATTTTCGTCATCTTATCTCTAGGGTTGCGATCAACTCCGCTTAATTATGTTAGATCTACTCTTAGACAGGGTCTATTCCTCCTCTGCCTAAGCACATCAATACTTGAATCAATATCCTGGAATATCAAAACAAGAATTAAGAACACATAATTAAGAACAAATCAAGTATTTATCATATAGTTCAGAAAACAATAATAAGATCCGTCTTAGGTTTCATCCCCCTCAGGTATTTGAGGGGATTAGTTCATAATGATAAAAGAATACATCTCAGAAGTAAATATAAAACAAAACATAAGAAAAACCCTAACTACCTACCCTTAGTTTTCTTTTCCTCTTCAAGTTACTTACCCCAATTTCTAACAGTTAATTTTTAAATCCCTAACCCTAACAAAATAACTTTGCCTTCTCCACTCCAACACCCTACGGCCACCACCATTGTCGTTCACGAGTCAGGCAGTCACCACCGGTCCACCATCATCATTCACCAATCAGGTAGTCACCATCAGTCCACCGTCAATCTCTTTCAAGTAAGAGGAAAATTAAAATTGTATTCCTTTTTTTTTCAAGTAAGAGCAAACCCGTTTGTAACACCTCTTACTCGTGTTTGACGTCGGAACAGGGTACGAGGCGCTACCTAACTTAAGCGCATACTAACATACATTTTCAGGTTATAAAAGTTCGTTCAAATTTAAAACTTTTCAAACTTCATCTTAAAGTCCTTAATATGGGCCTACGAGGCCCAAAACATACTTTAGAAATGGTTCGGTACTAAATCAAGCACTTTAGAAAACTTTGGAAAATTTCACTGAAAATAGGGGCACACGCCCGTATGGGCAGACCGTGTAGTCACATACGCCCATGTCCCTAGCTGTGTGGATTTATTTTTTTCAATTCAAACCTACAGGGATTTTCACACGGCCTGGCACACGCCCGTGTCGATGGCCCATGTCCCTCACATGGCCAGGACAGGCCCGTGTCACCACCCGTGTGTAAAAACCTTGACATTCTGTTTCTGACATTATCAACCCAATAAGGTCACACGACCAAGGCACACGCTCGTGTCATTAGGCCGTGTGGAAAATTAAATTCCTAAAATCAAGTGCAGACTTCACACGGCCTAGGCACATGCCCATATCCTATGGTCGTGTCTTCCATACGGTTGAGACATACGGCCGTGTCTCAACCCATGTGCTTACCACTAGGCATTCTATTCTGCCAACTTAGGGTGCAGGGGGACACAAGGCCGTACTACACGCCTATAGGGCAGATCGTGTATCACACACGGGCGTGTGTCTACCCGTGTGGACAAAAACAAGGCTATTTACCAAACCTTTTTTGCCACCCTTACTTGCACCAACATGAACCACATTAAGTAACACCAATCCACACATAAACATCTGATCAAATCAGCTACAACCAAGACATACACACATCAAGGCCACTACACTCCATTCACATGCAAAACTTATCACATACTTTATCAATCCAAACTACACATTCATGAAAAACATCATCATTTACATATATCAACAACAATTATTAGCCATTATCCATAGCCTTATACAAAATGAATCAATCTTCAAAACAAGCCAATACATTTGGCCAAAACGATATGACACTTAACAAAAGACCAAGTCCCTATACATGCCATACTCAAAATGATAAATCTAACTATACGAAATGTTCAGATTGATAGTGTGGTCGAGCCTCCGACGTCCTTTGATCCCCGAGTTAACTTGGCGATACTATAAGAAAATGGAAAGGAAAGGGAGTAAGCATAAAGCTTAGTAAGTCGCATGTAAATAATTAACAACACTTACCATACATTATCATACTCATAACATATTATAAAATTGCACATAATTCTCAAATGATTAAAGACATAATTTACTCATTTTCATCCTTACTAATCACACAACATAAATCGAGCTCATTTCTCATGAATTTTATATAGGTACATGTATCACTTACAACATAGTCGTAACTTTTCTCACTCTTGACACAAGCTTTAAATTACCCGTTGAACCAGTTGGAATATCAATGGATTAGATAAGCCTCACATAATAGGGTAAAATGCCGATGTCATGTCCTAGACATGGTCTTACACTGGCTCACATGTCAAGGCCGATGCCATGTCCCAGACATGGTCTTACACTAGCTCTCGTCTCAATGTCGATACCATGTCCCAGACATGATCTTACACTGGCTCTAATAATGTGGCCGATGCTATGTCTCAGACATGGTCTTACACTAGCACACATATCAATGTCGATGCCATGTCCCAGACATGGTCTTACACTAGCTCTCATAATGTGGTCGATACCATGTCCCAGACATGGTCTTATACTAGCACACATATCACCCAAATGTCATGGCATGGATATCCAATCTATTTCTAAGGTTCAACCGAGAGTTTTTACTACATCAATTCTCATCATGCATATTCACAACAATAATCAAACATTTTATGCCATATTAATTGTTCAATACATAATAACAATAAAGTTGTATTACTTACGTACAACTTACCTAGGTATACAAAATACGGGCGACTAGTTTAATTCAGTGCAATAGCTTAGTTTTCCCCCGGTCTAAGTCCGGATCCCGTTTTTCTTGATCTATAATGACAAAATTTACTCATTTAATCACCACATTAATCAAAACATTTCAAAATTCCTACTTTGGCAAAATTATCGTTTTGCCCTTAGACTTTTTGATCGTTGATTTCAGAGTTTTAAATTTATAATGAATGAGAATGATCGTACCTGAAAACTAACTATGACAACGATTGAGGCAAGTGCACCTATCGAACAGTAGTATAGCTTAGGCAAGATCGGATTGTCGAACCCAAAGGAACTAAAAGTACTAATACTAACTTTCTTTTTATTATCTAGCCTAAAATAAGTGAAGTTTGTTGTTTAATCTAAGTTTATCTAACTACTAAGCTAAAGACGCAAAGACAAAAAGAACAAATTGGGGAAATACTGTTGGGAAAACTCAGTTGATTAAGACGATACCTTTAGGAAGAATCCACCTAGACTTCACTTGTTATCTAACACTGAACCAGACAATTTATTCACTTGACTTGATCCGTAGGATTCCCTAATCTATATTAAACCCTCTCTCGAGGTGAATAACGTCTAACCCTAGGTTGATTAATTGAAATCTCTTTCTAATTAAAACCCCTAGAATCGCATTAACTCGATCTATGGACTCCCATATTAGGTTTCACCTTAATCCGGCAAAATCTTCACCCTATCTCTAGGTGCGCGATCAACTCCGCTTAACTATGTTAGATCTACTCTTAAGCAGGGACTTTTGCTCTACCACTTAAGCATATCATACTTGAATTAATATTCCGGAAATATTAACACAAGAATTAAGCACACATAATTAAGAACAAATCAAGTATTTATCATATAGTTCAGAAAACAATAACAAGATCCGTCGTAGGTTTCATCCCCTTCAGGTATCTGAAGGGTTTAGTTTATAACAATAAAATAAAACATCTCAGAAGAAAAGATAAAATAAAACATAAGAAATCCCTAAAACCCCCTGAAGAAATTGAAGGAGAGATCCGCCGTCTTGAGTAGAACTCTGGCTTCTTGAAATGGATCAACTAACTATCTTCGAGTGTTTCCCACAAATCTGACCTTTTCGGCGCGGCTCCTTGGCCTAGCTAACCGCCCCCTTCTAGGCTATACTTAAGGGGTTTATATAGGTTTTTGAAATAGGTTTCTTTGCCCATAAGTATCCTTTTCCGAGTGAAATTGCTCTTCTCCACGACAGGGACACGGCCATGGCACACGCCCGTGTGAATCGTGGTCAGACCGTGTTCAGACTTTTAATGAGGCACGACCATGTGGTCTTGGGCCCAGGCCGTGTTGATTTCTAGTTTGGCCCAATTTGGTCCGTTTTAAGACCGTTTCTCGTTCTTTTCATCCTCGGGTGCTTTCCTGAGTATAAAACATGAAAAGAAAGGATTAAAAGCACCTTTTTACATAAATCAAGGGATAAATCATCCAAAAGTATGCTAAATGTGGGATTAAAATATGTTACTTTTACGGTTTATCACTTTTACATAATTACGATTTTTCCCTAGGCTCGTAAAACGATTTTAGTCAAATTTCCTCCTTTAACAAGCCTAGCCGAACCTTAATTACTCTTATAGTAACTCACAATTCCAATTATTTCACACATTTACTACCCATTTTATAACTTTTACAAAATAGTCCTATTAGTTATTTTCATTAAAAATCCTTTCACAAAAGTTTTTTATTTAACAACCAAGATTCATTTTCTTCCATAAAATTTTAGCAAACAATATAAATACTCTAATGGCAAGATCCTAAACTCTCAACCATTTTGCAAAATAGTCTCCTCTTTAGCTAGATTGAGCTATAGGGGTTCCAAAAGTACAAAAAAAGATATCAAGAATGACCATTAAAACCATTTTAATATATAATTCGGGTTTTGGATAGTGATTTTTAAGTGGATTTGTTGAATTCTACCCCTGAAAGTTTTGTTTTTGTATGTAATGTAATTAGTGTTTTGATAGTGATTCTTAAATTTTAATATTGAATAACTTAATGCTTTCATTTATGTTTTTATAATATTTGTTGTCTTCTTACTTGCAGTACTAACTGGAATATTAGATATTTATTGTATTTGTACAGTGAGTCAATGATATTATATTTAATTTAAACTTAAACCCTAAAATTTATTTTCTCATTATTTTTAAACTGTTTGTCATGCATTATCCCTTCACTTTATTATTAACTTTAAAAACTAAATAATCATATTTTCTCTTCTAACTAAATCAATTCTTAAGCAAAATACAATACTAAACTTTCTCAACCTCAGATCTCCTAGCCGTATCTTAATTCTACCGACGTTGGTGATTTTTTGGCTTACTGCTCCCTTCCGAAATGATCCTCTCCTTCTCCTCTTCCCTTTGATCAGACTAGATTTCCAAGAAACTTCCCCAAACCCATTGAATTTCTAACCAGAAATCTAGGATTCAACATCTTCTTCCACCACAAGGGGATTGTCAAAGAAGACACCTTTCCAACAAAGTCTTCGTCAATCGACAGCGGGTGAGACATCATTTATTTTTGTTTTTTTTAGTTGTTTCAAGTTCGTTAGATGTATGAATTGAATGATTTATTGTTTTGTTTTTTCGATAATACTCTGTAACCTTGTTTCAGCAACGGATACGAGTTAGGGATGTTATATTTCCAACTTGAATTGTTATTCGAACCAAACTCATTCTCGAGTTTGTCTTTCCTCAACAAGTTTCACTTCACTTCCTCGAATGAAAGATTATTTCTCCCATAAATCAAGTTTCCCTGAAAGACTTGTACGAAAAGGGCAAAGATCAAAATAATAGCATGGTCTAGTCTTCATCATCAATTGGAACCTCGACTATTTTCAAATCATTCAAGAGAGAAAAAAACTCATTGATGTGAGCCCAAATTAAGTCATCTTCTCCAATATAGAATGTATATAGGCGTTGCATCAACACCAAACAATTAGCTAAAGACTTTTACATATATAGGGTTTCTAACTTTTTCTATAATGTTGATGTTGTTTTCTCTAAAAGTACATCTTGCAACACATCATTCATGAGGCACAAATGAATTGCAAGCAGGGCCTTTTCACCAAGCTCATCTCATTCTGATTTATCTAGATTTTTGGGATTTTTCTCAGTAATAACTTTTTTAGGCTATTTTGAACTAGAATTGTAGTTATCCAAACTTGCTATAAAATGAAATTTATGTAGCTATTGAACCTCTTGATATCAAACCTCATTGCCATCTCTAAACGTGTCGATCTGCGGAAGCTGAACTTGGCTCTAATACCAATTTGTAAGGAAATAACTTGTGTATGCAACAAACAAGTAAATAAAGTAGAAATTGAAAAGATCAAAACACACAAATTTACGTGGAAAAACTCCTGAAAAGAAAATAAAAAAACCACAGACAAAAAGAGATTTCACTATAATAAAGAAAAGAGTACAAAAGATGGAGAGAATAAAAAAAAAAAAACCTGAAGCCCCGAAAGAAAAACCCTTCAAAACAAAGTACAAAATTCTCTCAATTTAAATATTTATGCTATGTAAAACCTAGAGTAACTAAGGCCTATTTATAGGCTGAAATTCGTAGCATATATGATTAAAATAACCCTTGATTAATCAGATTTTAAGTGAAAAACTGAAACAAAATTTAATTGAGATAAGAAAATCAAGAAACTTGATAAACACGTCGTCACATCGTGACGTGGCATTCGCGTCGTCGGGACAAGGGGGACATCGCGTCGTTAGGACGAAAGCTCTCTTCTCGTCGTGACGTAAGCTATTTTTCGGGACAAAGAACACTTCCTTGTTATGACATCCTATACTAACTTAAGATTTTTTGATGCAACAATAGTCAAAAGCGCCCGAATAGACGTATGTTTTACAACGGGAGAGAAAGCATCATGAAAATCAACTCCCTCTACTTGACTGTAGCCCTTTGCAACTAACCTTGCTCTGATACTAGTTTGTTAGGGATTGGCCCACATATGCAACGAGAAAATAAAAGTAAAGTAGAAAAGATCAAACACACAAATATTTACGTGGAAAAATTCCTCCAAAAAGGACAAAAAACGACGGGCAAATGAGACTTTACTAAATGAGCAAAAACAAAAAGAGTACAATATGAAAATAATCTCAACGAATAACCCTGAATCCCGAAAGAACAAAGGACTTTAGCTAAAACTCGAAATTCCCCAAAACTCACAAAATTCTCTCAATATTAAGAGTGATGAATATTATTATTCTAGGCTACAACAACTCATTTTAATGGTTAAATTCGTAGATCAAATATGACTAGAATACCCTAAACTAATCAGAGTTTAACTGGGAAACAATATAAGAGTTTAACTAGGAGAAGAAAACTCAGTTGAATTGGGGAACACGTCGCTCGGGATGTGGCCAATCTTCTCATCGGGACGTCGTGGTTGCCTTTTCATGGCGTCGGCTCTTCCTCGTCGAAACGTTGGTTCGTAAATACGAGGCGTACTCCACACATAAATTTTACATAATTTTGATTGGTATAATAACAATTTTACACAACAATCAAAATTATGTAAAACTAACAGAAAATAGTAACATAATGATTAGTTTTCCTTAGTTGCTCATGTTTGAAACTAACAAGAATTAAATTGTTCCTTTTTTAGGAAAGATTAATTTTCTCAATATTGAAATTAAGAGGATAGAAAGGTCTTTTATCAAAAAAATTTCATGTAATTAATAATATTGATTTTTTTTTTGTTCATTCAATATGTTTCATATTTTTATCAAATAAGTAAATTAATTAATCTTTTGTTATTCTATTTTAATTAAATTGAATTTGTATTAACATTTACTTATTTATACTATTTATTAAGTGTTTTAATGAGTTGGTGTCACCTTCAACTGGGTCACCAATTCGGTTAAGAAATTACGAAAATGTCTTTCCATGATTAAAATAAGTTATACAATTTGAGGATATTTTAGCCTTTTCACTTTAAAAAAAACTAATAAAAATATACATATGATAAGATTTGAACCCACGTCAATTACATCAGTAAAACCATTAATTTACCACTCACTCATTATTTCATTTTAATATGTTTTATACATTTTTATTTCAATATACACAATTTATTATCTCCATTATATAAATAATTATAGTGCAATAGAATTGTTAATATGATGTATTTATGTGTTTAATTTTTATTTTACTCACAATTTAATCTAATTTTTTATTTTAATATCATATATATTTTATGCTTCATTATGGTTAATTAGTTTCAAACCATACATTTCATTATTTATTATATGTTATTTTTAAATACATATTTATATTCTAAATCTGTAGTTTTCACACGTATACACTTGTAACAGGATTTTTAATTTAAAAAATATATGTTAAAATAATAAATAATGAGTCTCACGTGTTCTATTGTATTTTTAATTTTTTATATAATTTACATTTTTATAAAAAATAATATTTGATCATATATATTCATTTTTAATTTTAAAATAAATAATTTAATATAATATTAAAATAAAATTGATAATTAAAATTTTATTTTACAAAAGAAACATTTAATTACAAATTAATCTTTTTATGATTAAAAACATATTGTAATTCGATTAAGCAGGAGTTTAGACTTTGTCGAATTTAAATTATTTTGATTTTCTTTTTAAAATTGTAATTTTGGATAAAATGGATTGGATTTATTTTGGATCTTTTTATGTTGATTTTCAGGATTTATTCTACTCTTTTGAGTGAGTAGATCTCTCGTGGGATGGATTGAGATTAAGCCGTCATTCAAATTTTGTTCTTACCCCTTCGTTTGCCTGCCCAATCTTAATATGGAAGCTTGAATTCATTATTTATTTAAGGAATAAAATAATATTTAATTCTTAAATTTAGTAATTTTTTTTGGTGAAAAACATAGAAATAAAATTACATCAAGATAAATTGAATAAAAGTATCATTAGTCTTATCTTGTCGAATGAGCTCTAAAACTTCATTCGGGCCCTATCATAATCCTGAAGTCTTGAATTCCTCGCTAGACTCGGTTTCACCAAACAATCAGCAACTTTGTTAAAATCTTTAGGGACATATCTGATGCACTATTGCCCTTCAGTTCTCATGATACTTCGAACTCTTCTGAGCATAATAATACCAGAGTCTGTCATCATATTTTCTTGTAACAACTTGGCAACCTCCAGATTATATGTCTGAATCGTGGCCCTTTTAAAACCTTTGCTAAGCATCACCAGTAAACCATCTAAGATTCCCCAAAGTTTCGCTTCAAAGATTGAGCATCATCCCAAACAATGATTAAACCCTAAGATCCAATTCCCATGTTGATCGCATAGAACACCCCCATAAAAAGCACTTCAATCACCACTAGTAACTGCCATCAGTGAACAAATTAACCTACGTATTGGGCATGGGTGTTTGAGAAGCAATTGTTGGAAGGGAATGCTGATTGCCTCTGTGACTGAGGTCAAACTGCTGCGCCCAACCAATGGAAACCTTAACAGTTTCAAGAGCCGTCCAAGTAATGCCTTGAAAAATTAACAGGTTCCTGTTTTTCCAAAAACGCCATGCAATTAGACCGAAGAAACAAGACCAAGAAACCCCTGATTCAGATAATCGCACCTGTTAGCAAAGCTTAGAAGTCAGCCAATCCTATAGGGATTCGGAAGAGAAGTGACTTTGCCTATAAATAGGAATGACTTGTAAGCAAGCTTCCTTCGCAGCCAAGCAATCTCTAAGAGCATGAAAAGTATTGTAACATCCCAAAATAGGGCCTAAACGGAACAGTGGTTGCAAAACCACAAATCCAGAATAGAAAAGTTTATTACGAGGAATTATCATGATTTATCGATTGATTGGATGTACGTGTTAGACAACCGATAAGAAATTTTATAAATTTTATGTTTAATTTGTCTATTAAGGCTTATATGCAAAAGTTGCAAAATATGTGTTCTAGTTCATAAAGTACATAATTGAAATGGGGGTTTAGAGTAGAGGTCCATAAATAGTAATTAGATCATTAAAATTTGATGGACAAAAATAGACATGGTTAGTAAGGTATTTAATGGCATTTTGGTAAAATGCCTTAATTAATGAATAAAGACAAAAAAAAAACATGAAATAAGCTATCATCTTCTTCATTTTTTTTCTCCATGGCCGAATGTAGCAAGGGAACACCATGCCTAGGGTTTTTTCATCTTCCAAGCTTCATGGTAAGTCCATTCTAGCCCCGTTTTTCATGTTCTTTACATTTTTAGAATCCCGGTAACTCGATTAAGCTAATTCTACCATTAATTCGAGCTAGGTTTATATTTGGAAAATTAGCCATAGGTGAAAAGTGTGTATTTTGATGTTTTATGATAGAATATGAAGCTTAGAATTATGTTAAATGACTTTTGATAAGCGATTTTCAGTAAAAACGAGTGAAACAGCATAATCGGTAAAAATTATTATTGTTCATAAGTGTATGTTAGAGTAAGAATTTGATGTTGACATAGAAGAGAAAAATGATCAGCGTGTTATAAAACATAAGAATAAGGGCTAAAGTTTAATTTTCGAGTATTGGGGAAAAAGTGCAAATATGTGAAAGTTTAGGGGTCGAAGTGCAAATTGTAAAAATATATGATTTTGGGTCACATTGAATAATGTGACTAATAAATGAGCTAATTGTGATATTATAGATCATGGAAAATGAGGTTCGGTCTTAGATCGAGGTTGTGGACCGAATTGGGAAATTTTTCATTTTCGTGTCCGATGTAAGCTTGTATGTAAATAATGCATCGTTTTTACTTATGTTTTCATATTTTGATAAATGATATGAATTGTGGTTGAATATTTGATGTAATTGACAAAATATCGACAAGTGAGAAATTTCCCTGTTGAACCTTAGGAATAAAAATGGATACGAGTGACATGTTCACTAGAAACCTATGTGAAATTTAAGTGAAATAAGTGATCCGGGTGCTGGTCCGTACGTTCTACCGGTGGCTGAGTTATCCGGCATGTGTTACGGATACTCGACAGCTTGTGTGAGCAGCACTGAGTAGTTACGTATTGACCGGCAGCTTGTGTGAGCAGATCTGAGATTGTGATTATGTGAAACGGGTGCTGGTCTTATAAGTTCTACCAGTGGCTGGGTAATCCTGCATGTGTTGTGGATACATGGCAGCTTGTGTGAGTAACACTGAGTAGTTACGTATGACCGACAGCTTGTGTGAGCAGACCCGCGAATGTGAATAGCTCGAGAACGAGCCTATGTGTGATAAGTGATGTGAAGTAGCTTTGGCTACAAGTGTGGCACTATGTGCAATATTCCGATGTATCTGTTAATATTCCGATGTGTTCAACGGGAAATGACTAAGTGTAAATGACTGTGATTATGTGATGAATAAGTGTAGGTATATGTGCGTAAACTTATGAGCAATGTGCTCGATATGTGATAGAACTTTGGTAAGATTGATACGGAGTAAGTGTTACAATGAAAGTTACTATATAGAAAACATGAAAGAGTGAAATTTAGAAATAAAACAGTTTTGGACAGCAGCAGTTATGTGTCTTTGAAAAATCACCAAAAATGGTCGAAATTTAATTGGAATTTTAATAAGATATGAAATTAAAGCTTATTGAGTCTATTTTCGCATAAAAGAAACGTGTAAGCAAACTAATTTTATATTCTGAGATATTTGAATTTTGGTGAGATAGAGTCAGAGTGATTTCGGAATTCCCTGTTCTGACTTTGGAAATTCATTAAAAATTGTACAAAAATAATAATGGGATAAAATTTATATCCTTGAAATTATTAATGAGTCTATTTTCAAGAGAAACAAATGGTAACATCATTTGAGTTCTGTAAAATGAGATAATTAATTTTTAGTGAAGAAAGGTTGAAACTTTCAGACAACAGAACAGGGGATGCTTTAAAGAATAAACTGTACTTATTGGCTAAACAAAAAATTTTGAAAATTTTATGGTAAGAAGATAAATGAGTCTAGTTTCAGGGAAAATTAACGGATATTAATTTGGAGTTACGTAGCTCCAGATATAAATAATTTAATGACTGTGACTCAAGAAAACAGCTTATCTGGAATTTGAATAAATAGAAAGAATATGAAAATAGCATGTTATCGCATTGCTTATTATTTTCATGCGAGCTTACTAAGCATAAAGCTTACTCCCTCCTTTCCATTTCTTTTAGTTTTATCAGGTCAGCTTAAGGTTGGAGACTGTCGGAGGCAGCATCACACTATTGAGCCATTATCCTAGGAGTATTGGCAAGTGTATGTTAAATGTTTTCAAGTGAGTGGCATGTATAGGGACTTAGTTTTTCTATGATGGATGTTGTTGTGATTAGCCAAATGTATTGGCTTATATTGATTTGTTGGTTATAGCCTTGAGATGTATAAGTGATTAAATAGATGACAAGGTTAAATGCATGTGTTTGAAAAGTTTTAATTTGGGCGAAATTTGGTAACCCTGTTTTGTATGATTGTGAATGTTTAAGTCTGGTAACGCCTCGAACCCTATCCCGGTGTTGGATACAGGTGAGGGGTGTTACAAGTATCCTCAAATTCACAACCGCAAATAGGACAAGAGCTATTATGGTCGATTCCTCGCCTAGAATGCTCCAAATTATTTAGGAGCCTTTGCTTAGAAGCTAGCCAAAGGAAATTATTTACTCTCTGTGGCCCTTGATACTTCTAGAAGACATCCTTAGTGTTCCAAGAGTATTCCTTAAGAGACCAAAAGGCGCTATTTACCGAAAAATATCCTGAAGTTGTAAGCGTCCAACTAATTCTGTCGAACCTCAAAAGGGATGAGGAGGGGGAATACAAACTATCTGCTTAATCACCTCTTCAGATAACCAAACACGAAATAGACCAAGGTTCTAACTACCATCTGGCATAACCATATCACTAAGATTGCAATCCAAATCAAGGTTAGCATGAGAAAGAATTTGCGATATCAAAGGACCTATCAACGGAATCTAAGAATCTCTTTAACAGTGGATACTTTTCACATTACCAAGTGACCATGCTAAATTCTCGCGAAATAAAGGTCAAACCTTAGATAAAGACTTCCAAAAATGTGAGCCATGACACCTAGAAATGGATTCAAGAAGTTGTTCTTTCATGCCATACTTCGCTTGAAGGACTCGAACCTATAAGATGTTCCCCTTAGTCACTAAGTTAAACCCAATCTTCATGAGGAATGTGTTATTTTGGTCCCGCAAATGACGAAACCCAAGACCACCATGTGATCGTGGTTGACAAATAGAGTCCCACCCAACGAGAGTCATCTTTTTCTTATCTCCTGAACAACCCCAAATAAATTGAAGGGTCGTTTGTTCAATCTCATCATAGACTCCCTTAGGATTCAACATTGACTGCATGAAATAGTTCGGAATTGAGAGAATGATAAACTGAGCTAATGTGATCATGCCAACTATAGACAACTTCCTTGCTTCCCAACTTTGGAGTTTTTATCTCACCTTTTCCACTACAAAATTTAAGGTACCAATAGTGGCCCTGTCATGAAGAAGAGGCACCCCAAATAAGATCTAAGATTCTCGACTTCTTGAAAACCAAGCACTTCACTAATCTGGAAGCATAAGTCCCTGTCAACCCCTTAGAAAAGAAGATATTACTCTTACAATCACTGATTCTATAGCCAGAAATTTCACAAAAACCTTGTAAAATTCTTTTAATAAGCGAAACTGTTCCAAATCTGCTTCACAAAAAATAATCAGGTCGTCTGTGAAGAAAAGATGGGATAGACTAAATTTAGTAATTTTTCTCTTTTGATTTTTATTTTTGTTTACATTTCTCGTGAAATTTCGCACCTCTTATCAATTTTAATAATATATGTTAAAATAATAATAAATAAATAATGGGTGCCACATGTTATGTGGTTTTTTTTTTTTTTACTTTTTATATGATTTACATTTTGATAAAAAATAATATTTGATCATGTATATTCATTTTTTTAATTTTTAAATAATTGAAATGAAGTTGATAATTAGTTACAAATTCATCATTTTATGATTAGTTTGATTAAACTCAGAGTTTTTACTATGAATTATTTTGAATTTGAGCTATTTTATTTTATTTTTATTTTATTTTATTTCTCTAATTTGCAATTTTTGATTATATCTAATTTGGATCTGTTGTATTTTTGTGTTGATTTTTAGGGTTTATTATACCTCCTTCGAGTGTGAGTAGATCGGATTGATATCATGTTGTGATTCGAATATGTCATTATTCATTCCCTTTATTTTACCTGCTCCACTTAATTCCAAAGTTTGAATTTATTATTTATTTAAGAAACTTTTTGTTTTTGAATTTGATATTTTTTTTAATCTTAGTCTTTAATTTTTTTTATATTTGTCTTGAAATTTGGCATTTTCTTTAATTTAGTCATTAAATTTAAATTCTATTAAGATATAATGATGTTACAATTTAAGATTATGTCATGTTATCACCAAAAAATTTAAAAATATATATATAAAATTATAATCTTTTTAGTTTTTGAATATTGTTTGTATTTTTTTAGATTTTATATAGTTTTAAAAAATCAAGTGATGATATGACATATTCTTAAAGTTTCATAATATCACATTTTCAAAATTCAAATACAAAAATCAAATTGAAAAGAGTTGTCAAATTTCAAGATTAATCAAGTTGAGAAAAATCTCCAACTTCTTGGACTAAATAATGTTTTAACTCCACTCATGAGAGCAAAACAAACTTCGTAAATAATAGTTTACTTCTTTGAAAAACACACGTAACGAGAGAATTATTAGATACCTTAATTAAGAAAAAAATAAAAAATAAAAAAATATTTTTATTAATTTTCTTAAAACAATAAATTTAAATAATTTAATTTTAATTAATTAACTAATCATTCAAGCTAGATAGGAGTAAAGTTAACATTATCAAACTTTGATTGATCCGTATAATTAACCAATTCAAACAAACAGGCGCTACTTCAGGTGGTGGAGCGGTCAAATAGAAGAATCGATAATTATCTGGAAGGACCGAAAACCTCATGTCCTCATCACCAGAAAATATCACGATCTTCAAAAGAAAAATGAAAATATAACGACCAGAATGTTCGCGCAACTTCCAGATCCCACTTTTTTCTTTCTGGAACCCTGGAACTGGATCCTAAAATTTCCCAGTTACCGTATATATTTCTCTTCTGCCTCTCTGCGTAATCAACCCATCAACTGCAAAATCCCCCAGTATTATTTCCATCACAAAGAGTTAAACAAGAATCTATCAAGAAATTTCCTGTCTATTCCATCACAATCTGAATAATGGACTTCCCTTTTGCCCAAAATCCATTCGATGCGTCGTTTCGCCCCCGCTATGGGAGAAGCTTTAGAGGGATCCCGGTTCAGGCAATGCCCGAGGCGTCGCAGCCTCAGTTTCTTAAGCCCAAGATGGTATCCATCCCCGTCCACTTCGTCGGTTCGGAGCGGGGCAGATCCGACTCGGCAATCAAGATCCAGAAGGTGTTTCGGGGATTTCTGGTAAGAAAAAACGTGAAGAAGATCATGGCAATAAGGGAGCAAGTGAATGACATCGAGCGTAGTGTTTCCAAGACAGAGACTGTGGAATTGATTCGGAATGACCCAAAGCAGAGATTGAAAGTGAACGAGAATCTGATGAGCTTGCTTTTCAAATTGGATTCTGTTAAAGGAGTGGATTCTTGTGTTAGGGATTTCAGGAAATCCGTTATTAAAAAGGCGATTGCGTTAGAAGAGATGGTTGACGCCATCATTTCCAGCAATAATGCGGAAGTAATTAACCAAAATCAAGGTATTATCGATTCTTCGGATAAAAGCAATCAAATTTTAGAGTGGGAAGCAACAGAGGATGCTGAATGTGTGGCTAATTTGAGTGAATCGGAAGGAAGTTTTACTGTTGCAGTCGGAGGGAATGAGGAGAAGATATTGGAAAGCAATGGGAATGAGAGTCAAAGCAATTGGTTAGGAGATGAAGAAGGTGAAAATAGAAGAGGGCAGTCTGATAATAATGGGAAGGAGATATTAGAGAGGATAATGGAGGAGAATGAGAAGATGATGAGGATGATGGAGACATTGTCCGAGAGAAACGAAATGCAAACTCGGATGCTGAGTGCCTTGACTCAAAGGGTGGAGCAGCTGGAGAAAGCATTCTTGTGTGACAAATTGAGGAGAAAGAAACGGAGAAGTGATGAGAAATCACAGGATATCAGAAAGTGCGGAGGGAAGAGATAGGGGCTTACTTTTCTTGGAAATAAAATTTATGTATGTTCTGTCCTGAAAGATTGTCTCTTTGTTCCAAAAAATCAAGAACGAACCATTGAATACACACACTAGAATGTCATGTCTTACATCCAACATCATTTTTTGGCATCGCGTATCCCATGTCTCGAATCCAAAATCATATCTTCAAACTCAAATAAACTGGGCTTATTGGGATCCATGTAGAGTTTACAATTTCCCTTATAAGCAATATATTTTAAGAAATAATATTTAACTTTTGGAAAATAAAAATTATAAAATAAAAAACTCGTAAATGATCAAACTATTAAGACATAAGCCTAAAATCAATCTAAATCTGAAAATTAATTATTTTTCTATCCCCCACAAGTGACATCAAGTGCTAGAAATCGGGAGACTCACAAATATACAGGGCAAACATGAAAAAATTATAAAATAAAGGGGTTAAACTTAAAATGTTTATGCTAAAGTATAAATTTTAAATTATGTTATTAGTTCATATACTAAACTTAAATTGTGAACCTAGTCGTTTTATTTTAATTCATTAATTATCATTTGGAATTTGTAACAAGTATGATAAATAACTTTGCATTTGTTCCAATTATTTTTTTCAACCTTTATTATAATTTGGGGAAATTACACTAACAGTCACTCAACTTTTGAGTAGCTAATAAAACAATCACTCAAGTTTCAATTCAATCATTTAATATTCGAAAAATAACAAAATAGGCTTCCATTTTCCATCCCCTTTTCCCATCCCTCTCCCTTTTTCTTACCATCCCTCATTCTACTCTTATGGTTTCCCTTCCCCCCCTCACATCGTCCCTTTGCTAACTCTCATCCCTTACTCTGATTCTTTCCCTCTCCCCTACCATCCCCCCTACTCCGATTCTCTAATAAAGCATCGTTTATCAATCTGGATCCTCTTCTCTACTACACAGAGGGAGACAATCCCTACAACAACACAACTAACAAAAATTGCACCGCCTAACACATTATTAAGACCTACTTCACCTGTATTTGTCCCCAAAAATGTAGCTATATTGCCAAACACATCTGGTGCCCCATTTCCCAGTGGAAAGAGTGAAACCCCAACAATAGTTGCAGGCAACCTAAGCAGATGTGAAAGCTTCTCCAATGAACAACAAAAGTAATTCGCAACCACAATAGAAAAACTTAATGTAATCAAAGAATCCATCTGAAGAATATTGGGGATGAGCTTTCAAGAACTCACATGGATTAGCAAAACCTTTATGATCAAACAATCCATAACACAAATTAGGGTTGCTCGAGCTTACACTCAAATCATTCTTTGGAGCATTCTTATCAACTAAATTTGATGAATTTGCATTAAGTTCACTAATTTTTTCTACGAATAACACTAAAATGATCATACCCATTAGTGAAACTAGGTCCTTGAGTCGCATAGTTAATAAGCAGAGACGACTAGTGAATTAACACTACGTTTGGTTCACTGTAATAGAATAGAGCTGTAATTGAATAGAGCTGTAATCAGTAATTCAACTGTTTGGTTGAATGGAATGGAATAGAGCTGTAATAGAATTCTTGTGTTTGGTTGAATGGAATAGATGTTGGAATAGTATAAGGAAAAAGGTTTAAATGACCAAAGTACCCTTAACATAATTTTTGTAAGTAGATGATTATTGTTATTAAATTTTAATAAGATTATTGTTAAATATATTTTAATAAAAGTAAACATAAATAATTTAATCATATTGTAACATAATTATTATTAAATACAATTTAATAAAATAATATATAATTTAATAACATTCTTAATATAATTATTAATAATATTTAATAATAATTTTAATATAATATTAACATTTTTTTAATAGTCAATTTTAATAGTAATTTTATTTTAATAATAATATAAAGTAAAGTTTAACATACAGTATGATAATCCTCTAATAACATTTTATTTTAATAGTCAATTTTAATAAAAAAACAGACTTTTTATATTTTATTTTATCCTTTATAATAACATGATAACAACAATTTGTTCAACTACTGCAACCGAAAACTACTGCAATGGGTAGCCTTTGATCGAACTATGAGGGCGTATTAACCATACATGATGTGTTCCAATTATTATAAGACTTTTCTATTACATTTTTTCATCTTTTCGATAAATTAATTTATTTTGGTTGTTATTTGATTTTATAAAATAATATTGATTACTAAGATCAAAGTCCAAGTATTGAAATGAAAGAAATAAAAACAGTTGACAATTAAGCAGTGACTTATTTATCCTATGCAGTAGTATCCCTCTTCCAGCCTTCATTTTGATGTATTAACATTTTTCCAAAGAAAACTAAAAAGTACAAAGATATAATGGAATTGTCCCTTTATTGCAGTTCAATTTGTATCAAGTCCTTGTTATATTTTAGAACAAACGCAGCAAATAATGGAACAAAAAGAGAATTAAAATTATTAGAATAGAAAAACAACCAGATGTGTATAATTAGTGCAACCTGCTCAAGTTTAGTATGGTAAGGGGCTAATTCACACAAGGTATGCAAAATCTGGATGCCACATAATAAATATCTGAGTAGAGCTTCATCTCTATCAGATGACACAAGCACTACAATAAGTTGCAAAGGAAGAAATCCTGCAAGTTTTTCCACGTCAATCTGAAAGATAACACAATGCAATACAAGATGTTTCAGTGGAAAAGCAGAAGAATGATACCATGACAATAATGAAATGAGGCAATTGTACCTTTACATCTAAACCTTTTTCAGTAACAAAGTGAATGGTAAAATTTTCGAGTCTCTCAAAGAACTTATTCACTCACCTGTGAGTTAAGCCCATGAATCTCCTTAACCACCAAATCAAGTCAATTGCTCCGCTTCATAAAGTAAAACACATCTGAGAACCTGATGGACTCAACTTCCTTTTTTCTATTTTATAGGTTAAAACACAGAATCAAAAAAGATGATATGCAAATTCAACATGCAATTTGGATAAGAACACCAACCTGTTCAACAGTAGATATTGCTTCTCCCTCGCCTTGCCTCATGTTCAAAAACCTAGCAGCAAACAATGTATGACTAAAGGCTAAAGAGCTTAGTTGGTACTAAACATGAGGTTCGTCCACATAAGATAACTACAGAGATTGTATTCCATTATTTAGAAGAGCTTGAATAGTCCCTAACAAAGAAGACAAGACAACTATAAAGAATTCTCCACCATTTCTCAAACTAGCCAGCCATTGAAACTTAATAGTGCTTCAGAAAGTAATCCCTACTCCATTTTCATCATTCACATGTTCTTATTTTCATTACTACTATTAATAAATCTTTCAAGAATGCTAAACATGCATCATACACCTAATTCAACCTAAAAAATAATATCATACACTGCAAAATATTATGGGTTGTACTGTAATCAGGTCATCCATTAATTTCATGTTATCATGCATGCAAAGATTAAGAACTAGAAATTAAAGCTTCATCTCAAGAATATGATAGTTTTGCACATGTACAGTATATGTAGTACCAATAGGTGAGATTGTTGCTTTAGCAATAAGAAAGAATAAAAAGGTTTTACTAGATGTTGTTAAGACTAGTTAACTCTTACATGGAAAGTGACCTTCATCCAAGTTCCAAACAGGAGAAAGTAAAAACCAAAGAGCATTTGCAGATCAAATCCAATGACAAGAAAAGAAGAGTAGGATTCACAAAATTAAAGATGAAAATCTATAAATTGATAATAAAGTTTTTGCTTGTAGAATTTATGTTAAGCAAGAATTATAGGATTTCATTGACCAAGCAGTTTGAACTATGCAATCAGAAAGTGGACCAAAAATAGTTTAAGGAAAAACATAGAACCAACCAAAGATATGTAAGAGTGAAGGCTTTATGTTTACTCTCATACCCCTGGTAGAATCCAACTGCAACTCCGAAATACATGAAAGCAACTTTGATAAGCTCTCGTTCATAAATGTGTGCCAAAGGAAGATATGATATGTACTGAACATGGGAGAAATATTTCAGCAAGGCGCTTAAGGTAAATAGTAAATTCATCCATAAATGCTAACAAAAATGTATTATGACTTATATTCATTTAAAACCAATTGATCTTACACGTCGAGGGTAAAAATTTGTAATTGAGTCTTGCATCCAAAGCAGACTTGCAAATCAAGTTTCCATGGGTCAAGCACAACTCCTAACCAAAACTTAAGAAGAATAAGTAGGAGAACAAAAGAACCTTCATTTGCTTAATATGATTATTCAAATCATTAAATTTCATAGGACTAAGTTATACCTTGGGTGTTCGGTTGTACCACTAGTATAGCAAATGGTTGCAACATCATCCGGTTTTTGTGGGGGAAAAGGTTTGGAGGTTACGGCGCCCTAAAGTACCCATTAAATAAGAAACAATTATACCACATGACAAATTGAGCAAAATCCGATCTTGATTACCAAAACATACAAGGTAGGAAAAGCTAGCCAAACTTGGAAAAATTAAATGCATGCTTTCTCTTGATTTAAGCATGTAGACAATATGAAATATGAAACTATTAAAGATTTAATAGGATAAAAGCATACTTATGAATTGGTCCTAACATTACCAAGACCATGCCGCTATAAACTCTCGTGATGTCGAAAAAAGGATTTCCAATTACGACTTAATAATTTTGCATATGTCACAATCAAGTCCAGTTGACGTGGCAATGAAGGCACTTCATTTTCCTTCCCTCCAACCACCTACAAATGAGAGAGAACGACAAATCAATATATGTACACTTTTTCTCATATTCAAAGATTCAGTACAAATGTTTTAAAAGATTTGGTAAGAAAACATACCACAATCAAATGTACGGATGGAATCTCAGATAAAAAGTTTAGCATTTGCAATTCCAAGCAGGTAGCTGAATAAATCTTGTGAAACAAATCCAAATTCCTCAAAATAATATGAACTAGACAACAAAAAAAAGGTGCCCAAGTGTAAAATTAATTAGTCAATGAAACAAAATACAATTAAAATTAGAGATTCCATACAAAATATTAGCAATTTCTGTCACTCATCTGACAATAGGAAACTTACTCTCCAACTGTACCATCCGCTTGAATTCTTGTACCAAGATATTTGTAATCTCGGAAGGTATCAACCGCATGTCTAAAAAAGAACTAAAAAGAGAAAAGAAAGAAGAAACAAATAGAAGTGAAGAAAATATCCAAAGTACTTGAATATGAAATAAATGATAAAGCATCTATGCATGGCAACACAACCACAGACTATAAAATTCAAACTTGGTTCTAACAGGAAAATGAGGATGCTTACACAAAATTATCATGCAATGTACCAATATCAGGATGATCAGGAAATCTGTACGCGAATGCTGAAGGCGAACAGAAACAATAGCAGCAGATAGGGAAATAAGAAGGAAAAAAGGGAAATAAGATGAAGGGAAATAAGAAGGAAAAAAGGGAAACGCAGATAATGGAAAGGAAAGGAGAAGATAAAGCTGAGGGCAAAAAATGAAAATGGAAAAAAAAATTAATACCGTCGAATGGAATGGCTATTCAAAGGTGAAGGAAGGGAATGCCTATTCAGCATTTTCCTGTAATAGAGCCTGGAATGGATTCAGGCTGTAATACCATTACAGCCAACCAAACTAACATTTAGTGGTGGGCCCACCGAATTTGGGGGGAATGCATTCCTATTCCCCCTAACCAAACATGCTGTAAGGGATTCTTAAGAAATTAACCCAGGTGTAGAATAGGAAAATCAGAATCAAAGCAAATAATTCATTGAAAATTCCACGAAATCTAGGATTTTTTAAAGCATAGAGACAATGATTCCTCATTGAGAAACTACTCTAAATTTCCTAGAAAGTGGAATTAGACTAGGTTTTTAGCAAAAGCAGCTATGAAACCCCAGCCCTGGAATTAAGAAGAGAATTTGAATTAATAAATTCGATCACTTACCGATGGCCAAAGCAGCAATCTTAATGATTTTCGAGAGGAAGAGAAAGAGAGAATTGGAGTAGGGGGAGGGATGGTGGGAGAGAGGGAAAGAATCAGATTAGGGGAAGAGGGTTAGCAAAGGGACGGTGGGGAAGAAGGAGAGGGATGGGAGAGGGGATGGAAAATGGAAGTCTGTAAAGTAAAATGGTAATTTCATTACATCTGTAACGGAAAATGGTTAGTGGTGACTGTTTTGTTATTTTTGAAAAGTTGAGCGATTGAATTGAAACTTAAGTAATTGTTTTGTCAACTATCCCAAAATTGAGTTACTATTGGTGTAATTTACCCTTGTAATTTTTAGCAAATTGTAAAAATATTTTTTTATTCTTTAAAAACATAAAGTTGAAGTTTCGGACAAGATAAATACAGAAGACTTTCCTAGTCAAGATGGAAATTTTGATATTTACAAAAATAATCCAAGTTCAAAAACAATCACCAAAATGACCTGAAATGAACAGTAGATAAGGGTTTTGACCTGTCAATGGCCGGCAACACCTAATATTTTGGACCCATGATTGCCTGATTATTGTGTCAGACTTTAAAAAATTAATTTTTTGGTTGCAGTGCACAATGGCCAAAGACTAAGGTATTTTTTTTTAAATCGTATCATCTTGGTATACAAAAATTTAAAAAAAAAAAAAAATTTGGGTCTTGGCTTTGTCAATGGCCGCACCACCAATCTAAAAAAATTTTGAGTGTTGGCTCACAATGGTCGGCACTGATGTGAAAAAAAAATTTGGGGTGTTGGCTCACAATGGCCGCACCACTGCATTAGAAAAAAAAATTTGGGTCTTTGGCTCACAATGGCCAAGCACCACTCAGCATCTGATAAAAATAAAAATTTTTTTGGGTGCTGGCATGCACCAGTATACGAATTTTTTTTTTTGTTTTGGCCTGTCAATGGTCGGCACCAGCAGTTCCAAAAAAAAAAAATTTTGGGTGTTGGCTCGCATTAAACCCTATATATAGTGGGTGATTTGGGTGCTAATAGTGTAAATGGAATGAAAAAAAATTTTGAAAGAGCCATCAAAATGAGAGTGTTTTGTAGTATATCATCAAATGAGTTTTTTTGGAGTGGATTGTATATGGAGTTTTTTGTAGTGTACAACCGAATTTCGGAGTTAAATTATATACTGTCATATTTTAATGGAGTTGAATTATATATTGTCATGTCCACCTAAAGGTTATGCCATTAAGGGTTGGATGATTATTTGCGCCATAGATGGCTAATCGAGTTGTCCAACACAGATGGACATTATATATGGTGCAGTAGTGTTTAATCCGTAACTAGGTTGTGATTGGAACCGGTTGGTAGAGTTTCCATGCAAAGATATCTAATGAGACAATAGAAGAAGAAAAGGACTGGAGCAAAAGACGATTAATTGTGAAGAAACTAGTACCGATGCAACGTAGACCTGATTCAAGCAGAAGACGATTAATTGTGAAGAAAGTAGTATTGAAAATAATTGTATTATTTCTTAAGAATGTTTGTATTTTTTTATATCTGTAAATTTAATATAGTTGTTTAGGATTTAAGGTTTCATCTTTATATTTCCGTGTAATAATTTCTTAGAATGTTTGTATTTTTTTATACGTAAATTTAATTTAATCTGTAATATATAAAGTTTGAAAATTAAATTCGCATGTATTAATTTTACCCATCTGTTTGTAGTTCATTGTGTGTTTAAATTTAATATAGTGCATATTATTTTTGTTTGAAATTTATATTTTTTGTATTAATATTGTAGAATGATTGTATTTTATTGTGTATGTAAATTTAAATTGTCGTGTAGTATTACTAATTTGAATTATTATTTTTAAAATATTACGAAGTCATTTATTCAAACAAATACTTATTTTAGAACAATAAAATTGATATTAAAAAACAAAAAAATTTAAAATTGCCGCGATCCCGGGGACGTTCCTGGCGCTGGCGTGTAACGGTCCGGATGCCTCCGTCGGCGATGCCGTGCACCTTGCTCAGGCGTTTGATAATTGCTCGATCCGGCGTCCGGTGTCCTGTCTGGTGTCCTGTCTGGTGTACTTAGAAAGGTAGAATAATCATATGCATTATAATCGGGAGTTAAATGGTATTGCGTGACCGAAGGTGCCGAAGGGAAAATATCATCAGTGGTGGGTGTACGTGCTTCGAGATAGAACTCCGGGTGGTATGAGGATGATCCGGATCGTGTCGTGTGTTGAGGCTCGAGGTTGTCACCAAAAATATCTTCGAAGGATGGAGGAATTTCATGCAGCGGATTTGGATCCATGTTCTGTGATGGTGAGCCGGATTCTTCATATTGGGCCTCGAGATCGGGGTTCGAGGCAGTATCAGACTCGATGTTCCCGAATTGTGAAAATCGGTTACTGCGTGGTTGTGCGTTCCTTGGTTGCCATCGAGAATATTCAGGTTGCGCGTCTCTTTGGATCAGCATGTACTGACCTTGGAATATAAAGGGTTTCCCGTGTGCCATATACCATGCTGCGTACTCGGGCGTAAGAGAGAACCCTCCCTCTAAGACATACAAGGGGGGACACCTCAAATGTCGCTGATTCCACAGAAAGATATACGGTTCATGTTTTTGCGCCCAATTTAAAGCGTCCCGACCCGAACCCTTTTTGTCCATTCTGTGGACTTCTTTGATGTCGACGGAAGGGTTTGGGATAGGTTGTGCGCAACCGAACTGCCTCAAAATCAGACCTCCATCGAGCCAGTCGACCATATAGAAATGAATTAACGGCACATTTGACACGAATAGCTGTTACTGCTCGATAACCCACAATGGTATGAGCGCCGCGATATTTTCCTCATTATATCGCATCCATATAAACTGCAAAATAAAGACAACACGTTATTTTTTTTCTTTTGCAATTATTGTATTTAAAAAAGAAATATTCAGAATCGTATTTTACGCCATCCCCAGAATGAGTCTCTATCATCATAAGGTACATAGGTACGGTGAACGACCGCCAAATTCCCGGTATAGTTGCCCATTTCCCGGTATAGTTGCCCATCTAAAAAAAGAAAAATTATCAAATTTTTTTTCTCATGCAAAAAATAAGTATATTATAGTATACAATAAAAAAATGGCAAAATTGAACTATATATTTACCTATTAACGAGTGGCCAGACATACGGTTGGTGGCTCACTGATGCAAGAAACGACATTCGGTATAATGCCCAAGACTGCAATAGAAGGCAGCAACCGCCTATTGTTTTCGTAAACGGCTTTGTTGCTCGACAAAACTCGTGGTATAAGCATGCCAACACTGCAGAGCCCCAACTAAATCTTCCGGCAAGCTCGAGATCCTCTACTATGGGGAGATACATTATTGAGACTTTATTTTGATTGACGTCCAGCAAAAGTATCCCACCTACCAGTTGAAGAATGAACGCTCTTGCAGCATAGATAATGTCCATTTGCGTTGGACTGCTCAGAAGATGCTGGAAGTTTTCTTTTAACCAATTAAATTTAATATAGGTTAAGCATCATTCCTCGTTGTTCAGGGGCACTCTTCCAAGTAACCACTCGTAAGTGGCCCACAGATCGGGCACTCTTCCAAGCCCGATCACTGCTTCGCCGTCTATAGATAGCCCGAGTTGTATTGCTACGTCTTGCAATGTAATATTTACCTCCCTACACAGGAGGTGGAACGTATGTGTCTTCGGACGCCATCTTTCAACTAATGCCGATATTAAATTGGCCCGTAGCTCAGATATCTGAAAGTACGTGGCAACTCCAAAACCTGCGACATTCAAATACGGTATAACTCTTCGATCGGGAAAATAACCGGGATCATGCAATTGGGGTCTCACAATTCTGTATAAATCCTGCGTTTATAGTAAATATATAATGTTATAATTCTCATTTTAAAAATAATTTAAAAGAATATTTAAAATTAAATAATACATTTTATTTCTCGTTTACCTTATGCACATTGCTTGCAATGTGGTTGATCGTTATGTCAGAGTCTTAAAAATTTATATAAAGAATGATCGAGCCAAGAAACTAACTGTAATAACCAAATTTGCCCGGCCCATTAAAACTCAAAAAAAAATAAAGTCCAAAAATATGACAGTCCTTTTGAATGTCCATTTACAAAAAACTCAAAGCCCAATCAATAAAACAAAAGCCATTAAAAAAATCCAATAAAATAAAAAGTACAGTCCAATTACAAAATCAATACCAAGCCCAAATTAAAACAAACAATCATGTCCAATTACAGTAAAAATGGCCCAAAACCGTCAGATCCACTTAACCTAGCCCAAAACCCACGGCCCAAAAGGCCCAACACCTTAACAGAATGGGAGACCTAGGGTTTCTGGGAAACCCTAGGCGCCACCGACCTTTCGACTGCCACTCTCCGCACCTTGGCCACCGCGTCCTTCACACGCGCGCCTCGCACCATTTCAGCAACCCACGCGCGCTGTTGTCAGCCACCACCATCGCTCGCGCCTCGATCGATGCCTGCATGCCCCGTACCTCTGACATGGGCCACTTCCCCCAGACGCCTCTGGCTTCCTACGTCTCGGCAACCAACGTCTCGCACGCCGATGCCCTGCCCATGCCCTGCAAACAACACGCGACAAACAGAGAAACAGAGGCAACAATGATAGAACAACATGGAGCAAACAATAGAATAAGAAATAAGTTGTGTCTTTTGGCTATAAATCCATTCGAAAACTCAGTGTAGGGGGTTCTTTTTTTTTTTCCCGTTTTTATGAACGCTGAAAAATTGAAAGCAAAGATAAAAGAGCAAAAACATTCAAAACAGACCCCTTTTTACGCGTTATCAGCGATCAGAAGCAAGAAACTTTGAAGATTGATTTAATTTTTGATCTTACTACCTACTGTCATCTTTCCACTTATTTTTATTTATTATTTTCAAGCTTTTTAAAACAATAATAAAAAGAAAAAAGGAAATTACCTGAACCCCGGGATCTAGCCATTACAGCTTCCCCTCCACCGTCGAAGCCGAACCAAAGGGCGATAACGTCCATATTTCGCGCACCGTCGTTCGTCTCAGGTGTTGGCACGATGGCCGATGAGATTGAATCCCAATCGTTGGAGAGAGGGGGCGAGCTTTGGGATTTTTTTTTCTGAAGTATGAAAAAATGATTTCAAAAACAATTTTTTATTATTTAAATAAAATTTGAAACAACGCCGTTTAGGGGGGTAGGATCCGCGCGTCGACCCGCTCGGTGACCCGGATCCGTGCCCTTCCACGATAAAAGGATTATTTCAAAATCAGTCCCTATGCTTTCTAATCCGTGTGTAATTCAGTCCAGTTGGAATGCTGCGTTTGGACTAACAGGGATATTTACTGATTTGGTCCTTGTTAATTCATGCGTATTGTATTTTGCCCCTTTGATTGCACTTTTAATTTGTCGCCTTTTAGTCCCCCCAATTTTGTTCTGATTTTCAATATAATCCTTGTAGTATTTAGTTAATTATCGATTTATCGGTTTCTCTAATTGTTCTTTTTACTTAATATTCAGTATAAAATATTTCAAATGTTTTAGCTATTTATTTTATTCACATATTATCTTTATTAGTTCTATATATATACTTTATATATATGTACGTTATTTTTATTAAACTAGTTTTATGTACATGTTTCGTATTATTATATATACGTGTCTATTGTGCGTATAATTTGTTTTTAAATTGTATCTACTTATTCTACTCCTATTTATATATTTTTTTATATATATTAAAGTCGCGTTATTTCATGTATCTATTCTCAGTTGCATAGTATTCTGGTGTATATATTTTTTCTTATAACCCTAATTTACTCATTTATGTTTTTATATTATCGCTATACATATTGTTATTTTATTTCTGCAATGATACTTTTGTTTTGTTATTGTATTGTGGATAAAATCTCCAACTTATTTATGAAGGATCATTCATCCAAGCAAACCAAACAAACACATTTTAAGTCCACTTTAGAATCGTTTATTTAAAAAAAATTCAAAATAAGGCAATATTTGTGTGTTTAGAAGTTCGAAAGATCACATCCTAACATGCTGGGTGTCGATTTTTTTGTCCAACTAAGTAACCAAATATCCTTTTTATACGCTTTGAAGACCAAATATGATCTCGGTATCAGAGTATGAATGTGTTATACCCTAACGTGTTAGGTATGGTACTTTTATTCCTTTGAAACGCGTTAATCTTGAGATTCAATCCCAACTTAAGTAACCCATTCCTAGTATTCTTTTTACCTTAAATATTTTCAAACTTTCAACATTGGGACAACATTAATCAATTTGGTACCAAGTTTGGGCGTTGCAAGGGTGCTAACCCTTCCTTGCACGTAACCGACTCTCGTTCCCATTTTTTCAGATTTCGTAGACCAAAATTATTGTTTTAGTAAATCAAAATGTTTTATTAAAACAAAGGTGACCCGATCACACCTAAATAAAGATCGGTGGCGACTCCCTATTTTTAAAGTCGATTCCCGTTTTGACAAAAAATGGTTACGACACTAACTATGACAACGATTGAGGCAAGTGCACCTATCGAACAGTAGTATAGCTTAGTGGCAAGACCGGATTGTCGAACCCGAAGGAACCAAAAGTACTAATATTAACTTTCTTTTTATTATTTAGCCTAAGATAAAAGTGAATTGTTTATTTAATCTAAAATTAACTAACTATTAAGCTAAAGATGCTAAGACAAAGAGAATGAATTTGGGAAAATACTCGTGTGAAAAACCAATTGATTAAGACAATACCCGAGGAAGAATCCACCTAGACTTCACTTGTTATCTAACTCCGAACCAGACGATTTATTCACTTGACTTGATCCGTAGGATTCCCTAATGTATATTAATACCTCTTTCGAGGCTACTAACGTCTAACCCTAGGTTGATTAATTGAAATCTCTTTCTAATTAAAACCCCTAGAATTGCATTAACTCGACCTATGGACTCCCATATTATGTTTGACCCTAATCCGGCAGATTTTCGTCATCCTATTTCTAGGGTTGCGATCAACTTCGCTTAATTATGTTAGATCTACTCTTAAAAAGGGACTTTTGCTCCACTGCCTAAGCACATTAATATCCTAAAATATCAAAGTAAGAATTAAGAACACATAATTAAAAACAAATCAAGTATTTATCATTTAGTTCAGAAAACAATAACAAGATCCGTCTTAGGTTTCATCCCCCTCAGGTATTTAAGGGGTTTATTTCATAATGATAAAAGAATACATATCGAAAGAAAATATAAAACAAAAAATAAGAAAAACCCTAAACCCCCCTAAAGTAATTGAAGAGAAGATCTTCCGTCTTGAGTATAACTCCGACTTCTTGAGATGAATCAACTGGCTTTCTTCGAGTAAATCCCACAATTCTGGCCTCTCTAGCTTGACTCTTCGGCCTAACTGGACTCTCCTTGAAGGCTGGCCTCTAGGGTGTTTATATAGGCTTTTGGAATGGCTTTCCTTACTTCTAAGTACCCTAATCCGAATGAAACTCTTCTTTGTCATGACAGGGACACGCCCATGGCACACGCCCATGTTAATCGTGGCCACGCCGTGTTCGGGTCTGTTAAGGGGGGCACGGCCGTATGGCTTGGGCCCAGGCCGTGTTAATTTCGTGATATAGCCCATTTACTCCATTTTAAGCCCGTTTCTCGTTCTTTTCATCCTCTGGTGCTCTCATGAATATAAAACATGAAAACAAAGGATTAAGAACACCAAATTCTGTAATTCAAGGCTTAAATCATCCAAAAGTATGTTAAATGTGGGATTAAAATACGTTCATATTACGGTTTATCAGTGGTTGTTGTCATTTAAAAGAACATTCGGATTACGATCCATGGAATGATCGGCGGCGATCGTCGGCGGTGGTTAAGGATTAACAGCGGCGGTCATCGGAGTTGCCTATGTAAAGTGGGGGACCATTTTGCCTATTTATAGCCGGAGACGCCTATTGAAAAAAAAACATTTCCCATTTTGATGGGTCATTTCAAGTTTTTTTTTATTTAAAAGTTATTTTAATGTCAGTACCTTTTATTTAAGTTTCATTTAAATTTTCTTAATATCAGAGTAATTTAATTTTTTTCATTTATTTTTTAAATGTTTTTATATTTTATTTTTTTCAATTTAAATTTAAAATTTTTGTAAAAAAATTTAATTTTTGTGGCTTTTTTAGGCCTGAAACCCCATTTAGATAAATTAAATTTGTTAAACTAAAGCTAATTTCAATTTTTTTATTTAATACTTTATTTAAAAATTTTTATTTTTTATTATTTTGGTCAATTAAAATTTTAAATTTTTTTAAAAAAAATATCTGATTTCATTTTTTTAGGTTTTTTGGGGCCTAACACCAAAATTATTAGGCCTGATAACAGTTATTTAAATTTTGAATGTGGAAAAAAATGCCAAAAAAAAAGAGGTGTAAGGCCGCCTTTGGAAGGCCAAATTGGCCAATAACACAGGCCTGATGCAGATGGGTCTTTCAACCCTTTTTTTTTTTTCATTTCATTTTATTTAATTTTCATTTCATTCCATTTTCATTTCATTTTATTTTTCTTCTAGTCCAATTTCATTTCATTCTAATTTCATTTCGATTCTCATTTCCCTTTCATTTCATTTAAAATATATATTTTTTTCATTTTCAATTTATTTTTCTCAATTCATATATATTATTTTTAACTAAAATTTAATACTTTCCGCATTTCATATAAATTTTCTATTTTTAATGCAAATTTTTTTTCTCATTTCATTTTATATTAAATTTTTAAATTTTCAATGCAAATATTTTTCTCCTCATTTCATTTAAATTTAATTTACTTTCAACAATTTTCTCGTTACATTTAAATTATCTATTTTTTTAAATATTTACAATATTTTTACAAGAATATGCGCTGAATAATATATCACTCATCATCTTGGAGTCTAGCATTACGAGACGATTGACCGAAAACGTAGACACGATGTGGGCATGTTGATCGGTTGTGTCCGGATGTTCGACATACAGTGCATAGTTTGGGTTCACCCCGTCTCCCTAACATCCATGTCATTTCTAATTCTCGTCGATTGTGGTTGACCTTTAGGATGTCTGCGGAGACTACGGTCAGGCATCATCTCGATAGTAGGCAGTGGATTTTTCCAGTTTGAGACATCGGGCATTACAGGAAATTTATTCCCCCATATACGTAATGTGCGTTGGAACGTGTAGATATCGTCTATGAATTGTTCAACATTTAAGTTTGCTCTCGCACACGCTGCATGAACATGCGTACCCGCACTCGCATCGCCTGTTTCGCAGATCAACTGCGTACAATCTAAGAGGAAGACCCGAACGACGGCCAATGTACTCCTGAACTCGGAAAGTCTCCAAGTCGCACGAATACAATTATGCGTTCATTGTTTGTGCCCTTCGACTATTTACCGCCATGGCTTTTCGGACGGCCTCTACGTACACGTGCCCGACCTTGATCTGCTTAGCTTGTCTCAACCCCATCTTAGGCATCAATGTCGCCAACCTCTAGAATGTTGCCGAGAAAATAGCAGAAATCGGGAGATGGCGTATGCGCCTCAATACAGAGTTGACCGCCTCTACCAAGTTAGTCATCATCTGCCCATCTCAAAACCCCTCATCGTAACTTTCAGTCCATTGCTAGTTCTCCATGCTGCCCAACCATGTTTGGAGATTTGTTGATAAAGATGACATCTGAGATTCAAGCCTTGCGAACCTCTGCCTGAATCTTCTCAGTTCTAACTCATGGGCTGCATATTTAATTTGAAATCACCAATTTAAAACCAACAAAAAATTTGAGAAGTAATTTTTTAAATAAATATAAATAATTTTTTTTTACCCATGTTCACGAGTTCTTTTTTCCAATCTTTATTCTTATAATATCTATGAAAGTTTGCCGCGATGTGTCGGATGCAATAAACAGACCTCCATGAAACCCCTGATCGCCTTATCGCAGCAAGTAATCCTTTCGATCTATCTAATATAAGGCAAATGTTGTCTTCTCTGACGACGTGCCTCCGAAGATTTGTGGGGAAAAATTCCCAAGACTCGAAGCACTCACGCTCCATGATAGCGAAAGCGATCAGAAGTACATTTCAATTTCCGTCTTATGCAACAACAATCAAGAGGATTTACGTGTATTTGCCATGCAACCATGTCCCATCTACCTGCACCATCGGCTTGCACTGAGGGAAGGCCCTAACACACGGCTCGAATGTCCAAAACAATCTATGAAAAACTCGTTTCCCTGATTGTATCTCCCCGTCAGGGCTTTTATACGGTAGTGTTTGCAAATCAGTCACTGTCCTGGGCACATACTCCTGCATCCCGGCCATCCACCCTTGAAGCTCGTTGTATGACGTATCCTAGTCACCATACAACTCTTGCATCGCCATTTGCTTTGCCCATCATGCCTTCCAGTACGGCACTTTATATTTGAATCGAGCTTGCATATCCGCAATAAGGACCGACACTTGAACGGTGGGCGACTTTTTCACCAAAGAGATAATGCAGTTGCATATAGTTTTTGCATCTAACATTCCATGGTCTTGCGACATACGAGCAGTCGTGTATGTGTGTGGACCTTCTAGTTTCCTTATCACCCACATCTGTGTCTGTAGCATTAACGCGGCTCAGACACGCCATTTACAACCCCTCGATGCTTTCCAACATTCTCCTACGTACAAAGACTGCGTCAACTTTGTTACTTTATAATCCTCACCTAACTTCAAGCTAAGTTGTTTTATAGCATGTAAACAGTCATCTTTTGTTATCAAATTGTTGTCCTAGAAACAACTCATCTTCGTCGAATTCATTGTCAACTAGATGAGCCGGCACAATATTTGTATATTCTGGGAACTTGCGTGCAAGAGCAGCATCAAGATCCACGTCAGTCATGAAGGACCTTGGATTATTTCTTATAACTACACCAGGGCCCGTGTTTCCGGCCGAATAGGGGTTCGCATTTTCACCTTCCACTAAATAACCAACTAAATAACCAAATATCCTTTTTATACGCTTTGAAGACCAAAGATGATCTCGGTGTCAGAGTATGAATGTCTTATACCCTAACGTGTTGGGTATGGTACTTTTATTCCTTTGAAACGAGTTAATCTTGAGATTCAATCCCAACTTAAGTAACCCATTCCTAGTATTCTTTTTACTCTAAATATTTTCAAACTTTCAACATTGGGACAACATCAATCAATTTGGTACCAGTTTGGGCGTTGCAAGGGTGCTAACCTTTCCTTGCACGTAACTGACTCCCGAACTCATTTTTTCAGATTTCGTAGACCAAAATTATTGTTTTAGTAAATCAAAATGTTTTATTAAAACAAAGGTGACCCGATCACACCTAAATAAAGATCGGTGGCGACTCCCTATTTTTAAAGTCAATTCCCATTTTGACAAAAAATGGTTACGACAGCTTGGTGACTCCACTGGGGACCTCGAGAGTCAGGCCATAAATTGATTGATTGTTGTCCTTTTGATTGAAAATTTGGAAAATTGTTTTTGAATAAAAAATCATGTTTCTTCTAAAAGCATTTGTTGGTGCTATAAATGTAATAATATCGAGTCTCATAATACTTGCACTCGCATTGCATGACCGTTGTGGTCACACCTTTAAGTGGGAGTGAGAAACTAAGCTTTCGTGAGGTTTTCACCTCCGCATAAGCTAGTGGATTGCTTCCGGGATACATCCATACCTATGTGCTTCGTGAGGTTTTCAGCTCCGCATGGCCATAGGGAAATGTGTCCCCCTGAACCGAACTCGATCCGTATGAGCCTATAATGGGTGAGGATTGAGGAATCTGCTGGTTCAGGTATTTTTCTTTAGAACCAAACCCCATATAGAAGCCCTAGAGCCTACCCTAGGTAGAATGTCGAAATAGTTACCCAGATAAGTGTTTGATGATATCTTACTTGTTTAGACTATGCGACACTGACTTGTGTTGATTTGTTTGATTTGCATGACATTCCATATAGTAGAGGTGTCAATTTCTGTTCGGTTGCTGAGATAGGAAGTTTGATATGGAAAATGACTTTTTTGATAAAGTAGAGGACAATGCGGCCGTGCGCGCATGGTCAGAAAAGTTGCAGCTGAAAAAAGGAGATAGCTTAGTTGAAGGTCATACGTCAGAACTGAGGGATTCCACCCGTGTTAGCGTGACACAAAATGAGCTTCAAGAGTTGCAAGATATCTGGACCCATTGGGAAGATGAAGCTATACAGATGTTCTACCACCATTATGGTGATATCTCTCACTTATTGGATGTTAAGATAGATAAACACCTGTTTCAGGCTATGGTCCAGTTTTGAAATTCCGCATACAGTTGCTTCACTTTGGGAAAGTGGATTTGGTGCCAACAGTAGAAGAATATACCACTTTACATCTTAGTCCTGGGATACAAGCTGACAAGGTTTATATTAGGCCTGCCTACGTCCCTCCTTTTGTGAAGAAATTGGTGAAAATTACGGGAATGAGTGAACAGTGGATCTCGAACAAGATTCAACAGAAAGGTGAAGAGAGATGTATTCCTTGGGTAAATTTAAGGGATCTGATTTTGACGCATCCCGATGTGATGAGGAAAGTTGATATCTTCGCCTTAAGCCTCTACAAATTAGTCATCTTCCCAAAAGCCCTAAGACACATAGATGAAGCAGTGGTGGATCTATTCGACCGATTGGATAAACAAGTCACACCTGTCCCAGCAATTCTTGCAGAGACTTTCAGATCATTAAATGCATGCAGAAGAACGGGAGAAGAAAGGTTTATCGGATGCGCACAACTATTGATGGTATGGTTTTATGGGCATTTTTAGAAGATGGATAAAGTCTCTTATCGACCCTTTTATAAGGATTATTCACCGATAAAAGAGGAAGTGGCTGTGTCAAGACGAGAAGATATAACAGAAGAAGGATGGAGGACAATTTTTCAGAATCTTCAGGAGGAAGATATTGAGTGGAGAGCTCCATGGATGGTGCCTAGAGAGATCCTTTACAGATGCGAAGACTTTAATTGGGTCCCTCTACCCGGAATTTGGGGAGTCATCGGATATGCCCTTCTGCTAGCAGCAAGACAATACCAGTCTAGACAGTTCGTGCCAGTAACACATGGTTTGGATCGAAGTGCATTCTCTTATACAGGAGAAAGTTATAAGAAGAAGATTAAGGAAATTGCAAATGCTTGGAAGCAAACCCATCGGATAAAGAGGTTGACTGTGGGCGAAACGGCGACTTCTAAATACAAAGCGTGGCTAAACAAAAGAATCAACGATAATATCCCGGGACCAAGTTCAGATGATGCTCAATCTGTAGAGGAACGTTTGCAAATGATACCAACAGAATTAGAAATTATAAAGCAAGATTTTGTACAGCGGAGTTCAGAGCTTGAGAAGAAAATTGAGCAGTTGGAGGAGGAGAAGATGTTTCTGAAATTGGATATAGAAATATAGAAATCAGAAGCAGAAAAGATAAGAAAAGGGAAGAGCAAAGCTGAAGAAGAGTTGGATAGCCTAAAGAGGGACTACAAAAAGATGCGTCTCTCAATGAGAACTGCAAGGCTAGGAAAGACTTCAGGTCAATGGCGACAAGAGTTACAAGAGGAAAGAGCTAAGGCCGAGCAATGGGAAAAGAAATTTCAAGAAATGAAGGCTCAGAAGGAGATCCTAGAAAAGCAAGTGTCAAAAGGCCAAAACGGAAGAAACGAATTGAAGATTAGAGTGGCGGAGTTGGAAAGGTCCTTAAATCATTATCGAAATCGAAACTCGGTGATAGAATTAAAGGCAAGCTTGAGTAGAATTGAAGAAATGGAAAAGAAGACCGAAGAGTTAGAAGTGGCACTGCAGGATTCTCAGAATTATATTGGGTACTTGAAAGAGAGTAAGGAGCAACAGAAGGAAGAGTTACATAAGGCACAGAAGCAAATTGAAAATAAGGACTATCTCATGAGAGAGGCCATAAATCAGATTCGAGAGGTAGCCGAGTACTTGCAAATTTTGGCAGCAGAGGCGGAAGTATTAATTGTGCGGCACGAGTCACGGACAAGCCTAGGACAAGAGTTGGCTTCGTTACTCCAAAAGATTAGGAATCTAGGCGCTGGGGCCAAACCATATCTGTAATCTATTTTATGTAAAGAGCTTTGTTTTCTAAGAAAGTTTCTTATGGGGAATTGAATCAGAGTTGACACCTTTTCGCATTCATACCATGCATCTGCATTGCATTACACGCAATAGTATTACATCACCTTAATCATTTACTAAGGCTAAAATTATATAATCCACAGTTGCGACACTACAAATCTGGAATCACGTCATCCTTGTAGGACACGTCTAAGAGCTAGAGCTATGGATGCTAAACTCAATGAAAGAATTGAAAGAATGAAAACAATCCAGAGAGAGTTACAAGAGCAGCTGGCCAAGTCACAGCAGGAAGCAAGGGGTCTGATGGTGAGATCCCGAGAGGAATCGCTCGAGCAAAAAGATCAAATAGCCAAAATGATGGAGATGATGACCGCTCTGGTTAAAGGAAAAGGACTCGTGCAGAGCCCTGATATTACAGAACCCCATTCAAGAGTCAATCAGAGTCCACTCTATCCCCCAGGATACACTCCACCTCACGCCCATGCGATGCACGGAGGTTGGCCTCAAGGGGAATCAGCGGGCCTAGAATAACTACATGCATCGCCTGCTCATCTAGGGCAAGGTATATTCGTATCAAACCCCAGAGCTAATCCTGCTGATCCAATCGTCCCAGATTTGGATGATCCGGTAGAAATAGCCAAGCTAAGAATGAAGGATCATGATGCTCAGGACAAGTATAAGAGTCTGGAAGAAAGACTCAAGGTGATAGAAGGTACTGGAGTCTTCTCTGCACTGAGCACCAAAGAACTCAGTTTGGTGCCCGATCTGGTCCTGTCTCCGAAATTTAAAGTGCCAGATTTTGAAAAATATGATGGAACGAGATGTCCAAAAGCGCATCTCATCATGTTTTGTCGGAAAATGGCTGGCTATGTGAATGAAGACAAATTGTTAATACACTATTTTCAAGACAGCTTGATCGGATCAGCCCTCCGATGGTATAATCAACTCAGCAGAGAGAGGATCCAATCATGGAAAGGCCTAGCATCTGCATTTTGTGAACAGTACAAGCATGTCTCCGATATGGCGCCTGATTGACTAACGCTGCAGATGATGGAAAAGAAGCCAATAGAGACTTTTAGACAATACGCTCAAAGGTGGAGGGATATCTCGGCCCAAGTAGAACCCCCATTAACTAAAGCTGAGATAACGGTCCTCTTTATCAACACTTTAAAAGCGCCATTTTATGACAAGCTGGTGGGAAATGGCACAAAAGACTTCGCCGATATCGTAATGTCTGGGGAACTCATTGAAAATGGCATCAAGAGTGGAAGGATGGAAAGCCCCGAGAGCACCAAAAGGGCAGTACCTATAAAGAAGAAGGAGGCAAAAACACATATGGTGAGGACTGAGAGCCACTATGCTACTAATTCATACCCGACCCAATTACGTCCCCGATATCGCCCACCTCCAAATTTCTATTTTCCTCCCTAAAACCCTTATTGTTAAGCACATTCTTCTTACCCGGTCTACACCACAAATAACCAAAGGCCATTCACGATGTTTCCACCTAAGAACACACCTGCTTCAAGCCAGCCCAAAAATGAACAAAGACTGACAAGACCCAATCGTAAAAAACCGTAATTCACCCCTATTCCCGTGTCGTACGGAGAACTGTGCCCGAAATTGTTGGAAAAATAATTAATATCCCCACATTATATGGTACCATTGAAGCCTCCATACCCAAGATGGTACGACCCTAATGCTAGTTGCATGTATCATGCCGGAAACTAGGGGAATTCTACAGAAAACTGTCTAGCCCTTAAAAAGAGGGTTCAGGGTCTTATTGATGTAGGGATTCTACGATTTGATGGTACTAGTAATGTGGCTGGAAACTCACTCCCTAACCATACCAAAGGGAGCATGAGCGCAGTGACAAGGGAAGACATACGGCAAGCCAAAAGCTGCGTTTCTGAAATAAAAACACCTTTGCAAAAAGTCTGGGAGGTGATGATGGAAAATGGGTTGTTTTGTTATTCCAACAGAAGTTTCGAAGAAGAAAGTACAAAAGGTCTAAGTTTTTGTGTCTTTCATGGTATCGAAGGGCATGACATCCAGTCTTGTGAAGAATTCAGAAAATTACTCCAAGACATGATGAACAACAAGGAGGTCAAGATCTTTGACAAAATGCACAAGGCCGGGGAAAGGGAAATATGCGCCTCTAATAATCAACCATCAGTCATCCATTATAGTGTCGATCGGCCTCTGGTAATTTATTATGAGGCCAAGAAAAAGGAAGTCAAACCGACGGTGGTGATTAAAATGCCTTCTCCTTTCTATTACAAGGACGATAAGGCGGTGCCATAGAAATACGATGTTAACATTGTCGCACCCGAAGTTGAAAAGACAAAGGCTGTGATTGGAGATATTAGCAGAGTAGGACACTTTACCCATAGCGGGAGGTGCTATTCTCAGGAAATGGCTGAACCAAAGAAAAGAGCTGTTGACTCGAATCAGAAAGGAAAGGCACCGATGCATGATGCTGAGGTGGATGTTGAAATACAGTCGGAACTAGAAATTAAAAAACCTGTGAATGAGGATAAAGCACATGAATTCTTGAAGTTCATCAAGCACAGTGAATATAACATCGTGGAGCAGTTGAACAAGCAGTCGGTAAAAATCTCGGTGTTATCCCTATTGTTGAAATCAGAGTCACATCGGAATGCCTTGCTAAAAGTGCTCAATCAAGCTTAAGTGGAAAGCAATGTATCTGTAGAAAAGCTTGATAGATGGGTGAACAATCTAAATGCAGATAATTTCATATCATTCAGTGATGATAAAATACCACCAAACGGTAGGGGCTCCGTGAAGGCATTGCATATTACGACCAGGTGTAAAGGTTATATAGTACCGAATGTGCTCATCGACAACGGATCTGCGCTCAATGTCATGCCTTTGGCCACACTCTCCAGGATGCCAGTTGATATGTCCTATCTAAGGCCTTGTCATTCCACAGTAAGGGCATTTGATGGGACACGAGGAGAGGTTATGGGAAAGATTGAAATCCCCTTAGAAGTGGGCCCATGCACATATAACATAGAATTCCAGGTCATGGACATCACTCCTTCATATAATTTCCTTTTAGGGAGGCCTTGGATCCACTCTGCTGGGGCAGTTCCTTCTTCTCTTCATCAAAAAGTGAAATTTGTTATGGATAATCGCTTGATCACGGTCACTGGTGAAGAAGACATCGTTGCATCTATTTCTGCTGTCACACCTTACATCGAAGTGAACAAAGATGCAGTTAAATGTTCCTTTCGTTCCTTCGAATTTATTAATGCTACATTTGTTGCTGAAGAAAACAAGATTCCCACACCCAAACTATCAAGAAATGCTAAGATGGGAATTAAACTGACGGTAGGAAAAGGAGCCAGAGCGAAGAAAGGCTTAGGAAGATACCAGCAAGGGATAGCTAGAGCGCTAAAACCGGTACACCACAGGGCTCGATACGGTTTAGGGTTCAAGCCGAATGTGCGACAAAGAAGGAAACAGCTGCAGAAAGATCAAGAAAAGAGGATCGCAAGAGCCTCAAGACGGGAAGTGGAATGGGAGCCCATAATGTATCCGCCCTTGTCGAAAACATTTACATCTGCAGGAATGATGTACCCGGGAAGAGATAATCCATAACGCATGTTGTTATTGATTGAGCGGGGTCTTCAGAACTTCAGTATAAATGTTATTGACAAAAGAGATGATGCAAGTAATGAAGTTTCAATGATACGCCCTTGTTTCCCGGAATTCATTTTAAGCAATTGGACTGCTGTGGATCTTCTTGTAGTTTCTAAGTCCTCGCCAGAGTAATGCTCAGTATTAACTCTCTTTTTATGGGCCCCTAAGTAATAATGGAATCCTTTTGCAAGAACTTATGTTTGCTATTCATCTTTTAAATGAACATTAATGGAGATGCATTTTGTCATGGTCTTTTTACTCCCATTGATTTCATACTTATTCCTTCTTCTCATAATCTGTCCTTACATATATTTCATATCATGCCATGGTACTATGTTTGTGTGTCCCAACACCTTGATACTCCTCTATAGTTTTCTTTTCTATTTACCTTTCAGGTGTTCAAATATCAACGACGTAAACAATCCCGTTATAAGTCCTAAAATTGATTTTGAGAAAGCTATTTGTTTAGGAAAACTCGAAGCTAAAGAAAATGCTGAAGATTATGTCTCGTCCCCTGACTTACTAAGGATGATAGAACAAGAAGATAAATAGATTCTGCCCCATTAAGAATCTGTTGAGACAGTGAACTTGGGAAATGAAGAAAAGAGGCAGGAAGTAAAGATTGGGACCTCCATTTCAAAGAACACCAAACATGACTTGATCGCCTTGCTCCAAGAGTACAAAGACGTATTTGCATGGTCATATCAAGACATGCCAGGTTTGAACGAGGATGTAGTGGTCCATAGGCTCCCACTGAAACCAGAATACAAACCCATTCAACAAAAGCTAAGACGAATGAGACCTGAAATGCTGTTAAAGATAAAAGAAGAAGTCAAGAAACAATTTGATGCTGGCTTCTTACATGTCTCTAAATATCCAGAATGGGTAGCTAATATAGTCCCAGTACCAAAGAAAGATGGAAAGGTATGAATATGCGTAGATTATCGCGATCTGAATCGAGCAAGTCCTAAATATAATTTGCCCTTGCCACACATCGATACATTGGTAGATAACACAGCAAAACATTCACTATTTTCTCTCATGGATGGATTTTCTGGTTATAATCAGATAAAGATGGCCCCCGAGGATATGGAGAAAACTACTTTCGTGACGATGTAGGGAACCTTTTGCTACAAGGTGATGCCATTCGGATTAAAGAATGCCGGGGCAACGTATCAGAGGGCTATGGTAATGTTGTTCCACGACATGATGCATAAAGAAATAGAAGTCTACGTCGATGATATGATTGCCAAATCTCGGGGGGAAAGAGAGCATGTTGGAAACCTTAGGAAATTGTTCGAAAGATTAAGAAAGTTTCGGCTGAAACTTAATCCAGCCAAGTGCACATTTGGGGCAACTTCGGGAAAATTACTGGGTTTCATTGTCAGTAAAAGAGGTATTGAGGTTGATCCGGATAAGATAAAAGCCATACAAGAATTACCATCTCCACAGACACAAAAAGAAGTCAGAGGATTTCTAGGGAGGTTGAACTACATCGCTCAATTTATTACTCAGCTTACCAACCAATGCAACCCAATTTTTCGACTCCTTCAAAAACACAATCCTGGAGAATGGAATGAGGAGTGTCAAATGGCTTTCGACAAGATAAAATAAAGATTTGTCTAACCCCCTAAGCTAGTACCGCCAACTCCCGGAGACCCTTGATATTGTACCGAATCGTGTTCGATAACTCATCAAGGTTATGTACTGAGGCAACATGATGAGTCAGGGAAAAGAGAAAGGACGATTTACTACCTCAGCAAGAAATTCACAGAGTATAAAGCAAAGTACCCGTCAATTGAAAAATTCTGTTATGCTTTGGTCTGGGTAGCTCAAAGGCTCAGACAATATATATTGTATCATACGACATGGTTAGTTTCAAAGCTGGACCCAATAAAGTACATGATGGAATCACCTGCACTCTCAAGAAGAATGGCACAATGGCAAATCCTACTCGGAGTACGACATCATCTATACGAGTCAAAAGTCGATAAAAGGGAGCGCAATAGCTGACTTCTTAGCAACTCGAACGACAAAGGAATATGAGCCATTAAGATTTGATTTCCCAGATGAAGACTTGATGTGCATTACAGAAAAAGAATGTGAGTCGTCAAAAGAGAAATCATGGAAGATGAGCTTTGATGGTGCATCAAAGGCATTGGGGCATGGGATTGGAGCAGTCTTAGTGTCACCAGAAGGGAATCATTACCCATTCACTGCCAAATTAAATTTCTTCTGTACCATTAACGTAGCGGAATATGAGGCTTGCATCATGGGACTTCGTGCAGCTATTGAACGAGACATCGAAATCTTAGAGGTATACAGAGACTCAGCGCTGGTAATTTACCAAATCCGTAGAGACTGGGAAGTGAGAGATTCAAAGTTGGTCAAATATCGTGATCTCGTGGCAGAGCTGATCAAAGAATTTGAAGAAGTAACTTTTAATTACTTCCCACGAGAAGAAAACCAATTGGCTGATGCCTTAGCCACTTTGGCTTCAATGTTCAAAGTAAACCGAGAAAAAGAAATAATGCCTCTCCAGATGAGCATATATGAGGCCCGTGCGCATTGTTTTAGCATTGAAAAAGAGGCAGATAGACAGCCATGGTTCCATGATATCCTAGAATACGTCAAGAATCAAAGGTATCCCCAACAAGCAAACGAGAACAACAAAAGAACAATCTGGAGAATGGCGATAGGATTTGTCCTTGATGGGGATATCCTGTACAAAAGAGGAAAAGATCAAGTGCTCTTGAGATGCGTGGATAATATTGAAGCCAAAAAGATACTTGAAGAGGTCCATGAAGGAATTTTTGGAATGCATGCCAATGGTTTCACTATGGCTAGGCAGATTATGAGACTCAGTTATTACTGGCTGACGATGGAAAGCGACTGCATTAGTTACGCACGAAAGTGCCACAAATGTCAAGTTTACGGCGATAAAATTCATGCAGCACCTTTGCCCCTTCATGTCATGACTTCTCCGTGGCCTTTTTCTATGTGGGGCATGGATGTTATAGGGCCAATTTCCCCAAAAGCCTCTAATGGACATCGATTCATTTTTTGTGGTCATAGACTACTTTACAAAATTGGTAGAAGCTGCTTCATTTGCTAATGTGACGAAGACCGCAGTCTGTAGGTTTTTAAAAAAGGAGATCATAGTCGATACGGTTTGCCTGAGAAAATCATTTCGGATAACGCCTTGAATCTGAACAACAAGATGATGAAAGGAGTGTGTGAGCAATTCCAAATAAAGCATCATAATTCCTCGCCTTATCACCCGAAGATGAACAGAGCAGTAGAAGCGGCTAATAAAAATATTAAAAGGATTATTGGGAAAATGACCGAGACATATAGAGACTGGCACGAGAAGCTACCATTGACTTTGTATGCATATCGCACATGTGTGCGGACCTCTACGGGGGCAACTACTTTCTCTCTGATCTATGGAATGGAAGCTGTACTGCCCATCAAAGTGGAGATCCCCTCTTTACGAGTCTTAATAGAGATAAAACTAGAAGAATCAGAATGGGTTCAAGCTCGATATGACCAACTAAATCTGATCGAAGAAAAATGCTTGATGTGATCATCACTTTACGGATGTACCGTAAGAGAATGATCACAGCCCATGACAAGAAAGTACGACCAAGGGAATTTTGCGAAGGAGAACTCGTGTTGAGAAAGATTCTCCCAATACAAAAGGACTTTCGAGGAAAATGGGTACCAAATTGGGAAGGACCATATACCGTAAATAAGGCTTTCTCAGGTGGAGCTTTGATTCTCACTGAGATGGATTGAAAAGAGGTACCAAATTCAGTGAACTCAGATGCCGTGAAAAAGTACTACGCCTAAAAAAAAAAAGAAGGAAAAATCACCATGACGAAAACCCGAAAAGAGCGTCTTGATGGAAAAAAAAAAGAGAGAAAAAAAGGAAAAAAAGAAAAAATCAGAATGAAAACCAGAAAAGGGCGTATTGATAAACAAAAAGGTTTAGGATGAAAACCCGAAAGGGCGTCCTGAGGAAGCAGATTTGGGCTCAAAGAGCAAGAGCGATTTAAACTGGGAGTCAAATTGCGAGATATTAATGTTTGAAGCAGACTCGAAAGCTTAAAATCTTCTACACAAGAAGCTGTGCTCGAAAAGATCCAGGATCAAGAAACGTGGAGAAGTTTATGAGTTGAATATCTAGAACATTTGTGACATTTGAATCTGCTTTCCTTTCTTTATAATGCGTTCTTTATTGAACTATTCCTTGTCAATTTTCTTTGCTTATTGCTTTAGGAAATAAATATGAATGTGAGGTATTTCTTTCGTACCTACTTTCCCATTTTCATGCATCTCATGTTTGGTTCATTTAAATGATAAATAGTGAACTAACATACTCTAAACAAAAGGATTGTTGAGCATTACTTGGATGAGTTTGGTAAGTACAAGACCTCAAAGCAAAGACGAAGCTCAATAAGGGGCAAAAGAGTGATATACGAGAAATGCAGATTACTCATAAAGCTTGAGGATGGGTACAAAACCTAAAAGGAGGGTCAAAGATCGAAGCAATAAATACAGGTCATCCTGAAAGTCATAATGAAAAGAGATATATGACCAAACAAACCCAGGGCGCATGGCATAATCATATAGGCATAAAAGCATTTAAGACAAGCACGTGCATATCATGATAACATCACGCATGACATATACAGGCACACCAGCAAAGCAAGAAGTTTTGACGATAACCGTACCGAACTAAGGAGAAAGAAGACATTTGAGTTCCACCAGATGATACGTGTTCAATTACTGTTTTTCAAAAAAATCGACTCATAATATGAGAGGTGAGTTTAGCCTCGGGTCGCACGCTGAGGTATTTTTAATTTCCGCTTTTCAATTCCTGTCAAAATCAACTCATAATGCGAGAGGTGAGTTGAGCCTCGGACCACATGCCGAGGTATTTTTAATTTCTGACTTTCAGTTCCTGTTTTTCAAAAATCAACTCATAATACGAGAGGTGAGTTGAGCCTCGGGTCACACGCTGAGGTATTTTTAATTTTCGCTTCTGTCAAAATCAACTCATAATACGAGAGATGAGTTGAGCCTCAAGTCACACGCTGAGGTGTTTTTCAATTTCTGTTTTCAATTTCTGTTCAAATATCAACTCATAATACGAGAGGTGAGTTGAGCCTCGAGTCACCCGCTGAGGTGTTTTTCAATTTCTGTTTTCAATTTCTGTTCAAATATCAACTCATAATACGAGAGGTGAGTTGAGCCTTGGGTCACATATCGAGATATTTTTAATTTCTGTTTTCCAATTTCTGTTTGCGAAATCAACTCCTCAGGTTGCACGCTGAGATATTTTTCATTTCAGTTTTCCAATTTCTGTTTGCGAAATCAACTCCTCAGGTTGCACGCTGAGGTATTTTTAATTTCTATTTTTCAATTTCTATCCGCAAAAATCAACTCCTCAGGTCGCGCACTAAGATATTTTCAATTTCTGTTTTCAAACAAAAAACAACAAAAAACAAAAAAAATCAGTTCATATTACGAGAGGTGAGGTATTTTCAATTTCTATTTTTCAATATCTATCTTTCAAAAACATCTGCTCATATTTCGAGAGGCGAGTTGAGCCTCGGGTCGCACGCTAAGGTATTTTCAGTCTTTCTGAAGATAGTAAGAAAGCAAATCGAAAAGTCCAGATGTTGTTCCTTAAAGACGGCAGTGGAGCAAACTGAAAATTGAAGTCTTCTTGAAGATAGGGAGGAAGCAGTTTGAAAAGTTCAGATTTATTCTCTCGAAGTCCCAGTGAAGCGGTTAGTAGATCGAAGCTACAAATCTCTTCGTGTCCTGAGGTCATATTGGAGCAAGTTGAAAAAATAAACAAGATTGAGGAAAAGCGAATTGAAGCTACGGGTCATGTCTCGCAGAAGCAGCGGTGGAATGGATCAAAGTAACAGGTTACAGTAGAGTCTGAAGATGTGTGAGGAGGACGAGGTCCAGTAAGTCAAGGCTTGGTGAAGACCGGGCAAAATTGGTTCTTCTATTGTCTTTGCTCTATTCTTGTTACACGACAATGAGCAAAGAGAGGCAGCTGTAATAACCAAATTTGCCCGGCCCATTAAAACTCAATAAAAAATAAAGTCCAAAAATATGACAGTCCTTTTGAATTTCCATTTACAAAAAACTCAAAGCCCAATCAATAAAACAAAAGCCATTAAAAAAATCTAATAAAATAAAAAGTCCAGTCCAATTACAAAATCAATACCAAGCCCAAATTAAAACAAACTATCATGTCCAATTACAGTAAAAATGGCCCAAAACCCGTCAGATCCACTTAACCAAACCCAAAACCCATGGCCCAAAAGGCCCAAGACCTTAACAGAATGGGAGACCTAGGGTTTCTGGGAAATCCTAGGCGTCGCCGACCTTTCGGCTGCCACTCTTAGCATCTTGGCCACCGCGTCCTTCACACGTGCGCCTCGCATCGTTTCAGCAACCCACGCGCGCTATTGTCAGCCACCACCAACGTCTCGTACGCCGATGCCCTGCCCATGCCCTGCAAACAACATGCGATAAATAGAGAAATGAGGCAAGAATGACAGAACAACATGGAGCAAACAATAGAATAAGAAATAAGTTGTGTCTTTTGGCTATAAAGCCATTCGAAAACTCAATGTAGGGGATTCTTTTTTTTTCTGTTTTCACGAACGCTGAAAAATCGAAAGCAAAGATAAAAGAGCAAAAACATTCAAAACAGACCCCTTTTTACGCGTTATCAGCGATCAGAAGAAGAAACTTTGAATGTTGATTTAATTTTTGATCTTACTACCTACTGTCATCTTTCCATTTATTTTTATTTATTATTTTCAAGCTTTTTAAAACAATAATAAAAAGAAAAAAGGAAATTACCTGAACCCCGGGATCTAGCCATTACAGCTTCCCCCCCACTGTCGAAGCCAAACCAAAGGGCGATAACGTCCATATTTCGTGTACCGTCGTTCGTCGTCGGGTGTTGGCACGATGGGCGATGAGATTGAAGCCCAATCGTCGGAGAGAGGGGGCGAGCTTTGGGATTTTTTTTTCTGAAGTATGAAAAAATGATTTCAAAAACAATTTTTTATTATTTAAATAATATTTGAAACGACGCCGTTTAGGGGGGGTAGGATCCGCGCGTCAACCAGCTCGGTGACCCGGATCCGCGCCCTTCCACGATAAAAGGATTATTTCAAAATCAGTCCCTATGCTTTCTGATCCGTGTGTAATTCAGTCCAGTTGGAATGCTGCGTTTGGACTAACAGGGATATTTACTGATTTGGTCCTTGTTAATTCAAGCGTATTGTATTTTGCCCCTTTGATTGCACTTTTAATTTGTCGCTTTTTAGTCCCCCCCAATTTTGTTCTGATTTTCAATATAATCCTTGTAGTATTTATTTAATTATCGATTTATCGGTTTCTCTAATTGTTCTTTTTAATTAATATTCAGTATAAAATAATTCAAATGTTTTAGCTATTTATTTTATTCACATATTAACTTTATTAGTTCTATATATATACTTTATATATATGTACGTTATTTTTATTAAACTAGTTTTATGTGCATATTTCGTATTATTATATATACGTGTCTATTGTGCGTATAATTTGTTTTTAAATTATATCTTCTTATTCTACTCCTACTTATATATTTTTTTATATATATTAAAGTCGCCTTATTTCATGTATCTATTCTCGGTTGCATAGTATTCTGGTGTATATATTTTTTCTTATAACCCTAATTTACTCATTTGTGTTTTTATATTATCGTTATACATATTGTTATTTTATTTCTGCAATGATACTTTTGTTTTGTTATTGTATTGTGGATAAAATCTCCAACTTATTTATGAAGGATCATTCATCCAAGCAAACCAAACAAACACATTTTAAGTCCACTTTAGAATCGTTTATTTAAAAAGTTTTTTTTTTTTTTCAAAATAAGCAATATTTGTGTGTTTAGAAGTTCGAAAGATCACATCCTAACATGCTGGGTGTCGATTTTTTTGTCCAACTAAATAACCAAATATCCTTTTTATACGCTTTGAAGACCAAAGATGATCTCGGTGTCAGAGTATGAATGTGTTATACCCTAACGTGTTGGGTATGGTACTTTTATTCCTTTGAAACGAGTTAATCTTGAGATTCAATCCCAACTTAAGTAACCCATTCCTAGTATGCTTTTTACCCTAAATATTTTCAAACTTTCAACATTGGGACAACATCAATCAATTTGGTACCAAGTTTGGGCGCTGCAATGGTGCTAACCCTTCCTTGCATGTAACCGACTCCCGAACCCGTTTTTTCAGATTTCGTAGACCAAAATTATTGTTTTAGTAAATCAAAATGTTTTATTAAAACAAAGGTGAGCCGATCACACCTAAATAATGATAAAAGAATACATATCAAAAGAAAATATAAAACAAAAAATAAGAAAAACCCTAAACCCCCCTGAAGGAATTGAAGAGAAGATCTTCCGTCTTGAGTATAACTCCGACTTCTTGAGATGAATCAACCGACTTTCTTCGAGTAAATCCCACAATTCTGGCCTCTTTGGCTCGACTCTTCGGCCTAACTGGAGTCCCCTTGAAGGCTGGCCTCTAGGGTGTTTATATAGGCTTTTGGAATGGCTTTCCTTGCCTCTAAGTACCCTAATCCTAATGAAACTCTTCTTTGTCATGACAGGGACACGCTTATGGCACACGCTCGTGTTAATCATGGCCACGCGGTGTTCGGGTCTGTTAAGGAAGGCACGGCCGTATGGCTTAGGCCCAGGCCGTGTTAATTTCGTGATATAGCCTATTTACTCCATTTTAAGCCCGTTTCTCGTTCTTTTCATCCTCTGGTGCTCTCCTGAATATAAAACGTGAAAACAAAGGATTAAGAGCACCAAATTCCATAATTCAAGGCTTAAATCATCCAAAAGTATGCTAAATGTGGGATTAAAATATGTTCATATTACGGTTTATCAGTGGTCGTTGTCATTTAAAAGAACATTCGGATTACGATCCATGGAGTGATCGGCGGCGATCGTCGGCGGTGGTTAAGGTTTAACAGTGGCGGTCATCGGAGTTGCCTATGTAAAGTGGGAGACCATTTTGCCTATTCATAGTCGGAGACGCCTATTGAAAAAAAAACATTTCCCATTTTGATGGTCATTTCAAGTTTTTTTTATTATTTAAAAGTTATTTTAATGTCAGTACCTTTTATTTAAGTTTCATTTTAAATTTTCTTAATATTAGAGTAATTTAATTTTTTTCATTTATTTTTTAAATGTTTTTATATTTTATTTTTTTCAATTTAAATTTAAAATTTTTGTAAAAAAATTAATTTTTGTGGCTTTTTTAGGCCTGAAACCCCATTTAGATAAATTAAATTTGTTAAAATAAAGCTAATTTCAATTTTTTTATTTAATACTTTATTTTAATATTTTTATTTTTTTATTATTTTGGTCAATTAAAATTTTAAATTTTTTTAAAAAAATATCTAATTTTATTTTTTTAGGTTTTTTTTGGGGCCTAACACCAAAATTATTAGGCCTGATAACAGTTATTTAAATTTTGAATGTGGAAAAAAAATGCCAAAACAAAAGAGGTGTAAGGCCGCCATTGGAAGGCCAAATTGGCTAATGACACAGGCCTGATGCAGATGGGTCATTTCAACCCTTTTTTTTTTCATTTCATTTTTATTTAATTTTCATTTCATTCCATTTTCATTTCATTTTATTTTTCTTCCATTTCAATTTCATTTCATTCTAATTTTATTTCGATTCCCATTTCCCTTTCATTTCATTTAAAATATATTTTTTTTCATTTTCAATTTATTTTTTCTCAATTCATATATATTATTTTTAACTAAAATTTAATACTTTCCGCATTTCATATAAATTTTCTATTTTTAATGCAAATTTTTTTTCTCATTTCATTTTATATTAAATTTTTAAATTTTCAATGCAAATATTTTTCTCCTCATTTCATTTAAATTTAATTTACTTTCAACAATTTTCTCGTTACATTTAAATTATCTATTTTTTTAAATATTCACAATATTTTTACAAGAACATGCGCTGAATAATATATCACTCATCATCTTGGAGTCTAGCATTACGAGACGATTGATCGAAAACGTAGACACGATGTGGGCATGTTGATCGGTTGTGTCCGGATGTTCGACACACAGTGCATAGTTTGGGTTCACCCCGTCTCTCTAACATCCATGTCATTTCGAATTCTCGTCGATTGTGGTCGACCTTTAGGATGTCTGCGGAGACTACGGTCAGGCATCATCTCGATAGCAGGCGGTGGATTTTTCCAGTTTGAGACATCGGGCATTACAGGAAATTTATTCCCCCATATACGTAATGTGCGTTGCAACGTGTAGATATCGTCTATGAATTGTTCAACATTTAAGTTTGCTCTCGCACACGCTGCATGAACATGCGCACCCGCACTCGCATCGCCTGTTTCGCAGATCAACTGCGTACAATCTAAGAGGAAGACCCGAACAACGGCCAATGTACTCCTGAACTCGAAAAGTCTCCAAGTCGCGCGAATACAATTCTGCGTTCATTGTTTGTGCCCTTCGACTATTTACCGCCATGGCTTTTCGGACGGCCTCTACGTACACGTGCCCGACCTTGATCTGCTTAGCTTGTCTCAACCCCATCTTAGGCATCAACGTCGCCAACCTATAGAATGTTGCCGAGAAAATAGCAGAAATCGGAAGATGGCGTGTGCGCCTCAATACAAAGTTGACCGCCTCTACCAGGTTAGTCGTCATCTGCCCATATCAAAACCCCTCATCGTAACTTTGAGTCCATTGCTAGTTCTCCATGCTGCCCAACCATGTCTGGAGATTTGTTAGTAAAGATGACATCTGAGATTCAAGCCTTGCGAACCTCTGCCTGAATCTTCTCGGTTCTAACTCATGGGCTGCATATTTAATTTGAAATCACCAATTTAAAACCAACAAAAAATTTGAGAAGTAATTTTTGAAATAAAATGAAACTTGGTTCTCATGAACAATGGTGATTGACGGATGGAAATAGATGGAAAATTCTACAATTTTCTATTATAAAAATCTATTAAATTTTATAATTAAAATATTTAACTTAAAAATCTAAACATTATCATATTCATCTAGTGGCCCACAATAAATTTCAATTCTCATTCACACTTCATAACACTCTTTTGGTTAAATTTCACTTCTAGCCCTTCCTCTTTTTCCATCAATCCAATTCAATTATTTATATATTTTTCTTTTTCACACTTTTTCCCAACACTTTTCACACTATTACGATTTAGTCAATACTTCAAATTAATTTCTCTCAATTCACAAGTCTTTTTTATTCTCTATGATGTCCAACTACCTTTTGTATTAACATTAATGATTCCTAATCATATACTTTGAAAATTCTAACATGTGCAAATCTCGAAATAACATTATTCTCATCTTAGGGGGTGTTAGGGATGTTATATTTCCATTTTTGAGGCTCAGGGCCCTGCCTACCCTCTTGTATTCGCCCTCACTAACTATCAACTAGATCTTGGGAGAAGGGAATATTGAAAGGAATCACGCCTGTACCTGCGATTTTAGCTGAGACATTCAGATCATTGAACGCATGTCGGGGAGCTGGTGAGGGTAGGTTCATTGGATGCGCACAATTGTTGATGGTTTGGTTTCACAGCCACTTTTGGAAGGTTGACAAAGTTTCTTACCAAGTTTTCTCTGAAAGTTATTCCCCTTTAAAGGAGTCTGCAGCTACGACAAGGAGAGATGATCTATCAGAGGAACGTTGGATGGAAATTCTTCAAAAGCTCTGAGAAGAAGATGTTGAGTGGAGAGCCCCTTGGTTGGTTCCCAGCGAAGTCTTTTATTGTTGCAAAAATCTCGATTGGGTACCTTTGCCGGGAGTTTGGGGAGCTGTGGGATATGCACCGTTGCTCGTGCTAAAGTAATATAGAGCAGGACAGTTTATACCGGCGACACATGGGTTAGCTCAAAGCGAATTTTTGTATAAAGGGAAAAATTATAAGAAGAGGATCCGAGAGATTTCTGAGGCTTGGAAGCAGGCTCGTTGTATGAAGATATTGACTCGAGCACCAATGGCAACTCCAGAATATAAAGAGTGGTTGAGAAAAAGGATCAACGATAACATTCCTGAAATAATGGTAGAAGGTGCTTGATCACTAAAGGAGTGTTTACAAGTCATTCCATCGGAGATAGAAATTATAAAACAAGACTTCAAAAGGCAAAGTTTAGAGCTTGAAAAAAAAATAGAGAAGTTAGAAGAAGAGAAGACGTACTTGAAGATTGATGTTGATATTCAGAAATCCGAAGTTGAAAAAGTGAGAAAGGAGAAAAGGAAGATTGAAGAACACTGAATTGGGAAAAACTTCACAACAGTGGCAACAAGAGATTCAAGAGGAAAAGACCAAAGCTGACTATTGGGAAAGAAAGTTTCGAGAGATGCAAAAGAACTTGGTAGAAAGTTTAAATGAAAAGGGAGAATTGCAAGCTAGAGTGGCTGAACTTGGACGGTCCCTTCATCACTATCGGAGCCATAATTTCGTGATCGAGTTAGAAGCAAGATTGAAGAAATAAAGGGTAGAATTGAGGAGTTAGAATCAGCACTGCACAATTATGAACTTCGGATCGAGTGTCTTGAAACAAGGGAAAGGCATTTTAAGGAAGAGCTCCATCATTCATACGGTCAAGTCAGAAATCTAGACTATCTCATAGGGGAAGCCATAGTTCAAATTCGAGAGATAGCTGATCACTTACAAACTTTGGCAGCGCAGGCCGACGTACTGAGCATGAAGTATGAGCTGCAATCAGATCGTAGCCAAGAGCTAGTTTCATTACTAGGGAAAATTAAGACTTTAGGACTTAGGGCGAAAGTTTATTTGTAATCCATTTTATGTAAAAGAATTTGTTTTCTAATAAAGTTTTCGACAATGAAGTTGATCTGAATCGATGCCTCTTTGCATTCATGCATTTGCATTACATAACATCATATGCATTCAACTCCATAGGGAGAGTCTAATTAGTTTAAATTATAGGAGAGAGAGAGAAAGAAATCTGGAAATAGAACACCCTTACGGGACATGAGCTAAATCAAGAAAAATAGACCAAAGAATGGAGCAATTCCAAAGGGATATACAAGACCAGATGCAAGAGCAGATGGCAAAGCTCCAACACGAGATGAAGGACCAGATGTTGGAAGCGCAAAAGAACATGATGGCCCAAATGGCCCAAATGATGAATGGGATAATGGATAAAGCAAAAGGTCCCATAGTCAATGCTGAAGACAATGAGGATTTTCCTAGGGGATTCACTCCACCACATGTACAAATGCAGCCTGACGAATATCCCCAAAAGCCACCCATCACTATTAGGCCTAAACAGGGGCAAACTGATCCTAGACCACCCAAGAACTTTCAAGTGGGCTCAGGATCTAATCCAGGAGATAACCCTGCCAACCCCGTTATTCCTGACCTAGACATGGTAGAGGGAGAAAGAATCAGAGCTGAATTTGCAAAACAGTTAGAGGATCGTTATAGGTGGTTAGAGGAAAAATTTAAAGTTTTGGAGAATGCTGACCATTATCACGGTATTGATGCCAAAGATTTGAGTCTGGTCCCAGATTTGGTACTTCCTCAAAAGTTTAATATGCCAGAATTTGAGAAGTACAATGGAACTACTTGCCCCGAAGCCCATATCACGATGTTCTATAGACGTATGATGGGTTATGTGAACAATGATCAACTTCTGATTCATTGTTTCCAAGATAGTTTGACAAGAGCAGCGTCTAGGTGGTACAACCAACTCAGCCGCACTAATATTAGCTCTTGGAGGGACTTGGCCCAAACTTTCATGAGACAATACAACCATGTCACAAATATGACACCTGACCGAATCATGTTGCAAAATATGGAAAAAAAGTCAAACGAGAGTTTCAGGCAATACGCTCAGAGATTGAGGGAAATAGCCATGCAAGTTCAACCACCTCTCCTAGAGAAGGAGACCACTATGCTGTTTATCAACACGCTAAAGGCACCGTTTATCACCCATATGATAGGGAGCACCACCAAGAGCTTCACAGATATAGTCATGGCAGGAGAAATGACTGAAAATGCCATAAGGGGTGGCAAGATTGAAGCGGGAGAAACCACTTGGAGACCTACTCCTAGGAAAAAAGGGGGTGAGGTAAACAATACGAGTATGTACAACAAAGAATACTCAAAAGTAGTTACTATTAATCAGCCGAAAGTAGTTACGGCCGGGCAACAAGGGTCGACAAGACAAGAATCAGGTCCCAAACAAAACGCGAAAAAAATCCAATTTACGCCAATCCCAATGACGTATAATGAGCTGTATCATACTTTTTTAGAGGAACGTATGGTGTCCCCTTTTTATCTACAGCCATTACAACCCCCGCATCCTAAATGGTATGACTTAAACGCTCAATGTGATTACCATGCAGGAATAACGGGGCATTCGATAGGAAATTGTAATGCCTTTAAAAGAGTAGTTGAGAAGCTTCTTAAGTTGGGAGTTATTGAGTTGAACGATACACCTAGTGTGGAGAACCCATTGCCCAATCATGGGGATAAAGGAGTAAATGTGATTGGGGAAAATCTAATAAGAAAGACCAAAGGGGATATCTCGGAAGTAAAGACCCCGTTAAGAATAATTTGGAGGGAAATGGTGAGAAAAGGGCTAATAAAATCAAGTCTCGAGGGAAGAAATAAAGAACCAAGGAACTACTGTGAGTTCCATGAAGCAGATGGACATGAAATCCAAGAATGTGCTACGTTTCAAGCGTTGGTACAGAGCCTTATGGATAATAAGGAGCTAGAGTTTTATGAAGAATGCTCAGAGGGAGGACATATACATGCAACCGAAGGAGAATTGACAAGTCAAAAAGTCAATTATCCGAAAATTATTATCTCCCGACTAAGGAATGCAGAAGGCGGGGCATGAATCGCGCTTAAAGTCATAATTCATAGACCTGTATCCTTTCTTTATAAGGATAACAAGATGGTACCATAGACTTACAATTGTAACATAGTGACACCGGGTATAAAAATCTCAGCTAATACTTCCAAGGAGGTCCCAAGAGATAGATCTTATACACGAAGTGGGAGACACAACAACTCGGTAAACACCAGAAATGAACCAGCAAAGGTAAAGGATGTGTTAATCGAGCCGGATGAAGGGCTAGATAACCTCGTCAATGTACCTATGAAAGAAGAATAGGCTAAAGAATTTTTGAAATTCTTAAAGCACAGTGAATACAGTATGGTGGAGCAATTGCGTAAACAATAGGCCCGTATTTCAGTGCTAGCCTTACTTTTAAGTTCAGAAGTTCATCGAGAGGCTCTGATGAAGGTGTTGAATGAGACATATGTTACTAAAGACATATTTTTCAATAAACTTGACCGATTAGTTAGTAACATAAGTGCCGACAATTTTATTTCCTTCAGTGATGATGAGATTCTACCTGGGGGTTTGGGGTTGACTAAGGCCCTACACATAACCACTCGTTGCAAAGGCTATACTTTACCAAGCGTGTTGATTGATAATGGATCAGCCTTGAATGTTCTACCATTGTCGACACTGAAGAGGTTGACAATAGATAGTTCTCACATGAAGGCGTGTCAAAACATAGTGAGGGCGTTTAATGGTACTGAGAGAAGGGTGACGGGAAGAATTGACATACCTTTGCAGATTGGCCCAAACACATATAAGGTGGACTTTCTGGTGATGGATATAAAGCCCTCATACAATTGCTTGCTGGGAAGGCCATGGATTCATTCAGCAGGAGCAGTGCCATCATCCCTTTCACCAAAAATTGAAATTGGTGACGGATGGTCGACTGGTCGCTATAAATGCCGAAGAGGACATTATAGCAACTGTTACCAATGATGCGCCATATGTAGAGACAAATGAGGAGGCCATTGAATGTTCTTTTCGTTCTTTAGAGTTTGTCAATGCAACATTCATCTTGGAAGGGAGTAAAGTCCTAGTGCCTAAGATATCCAAGACCACCAGGATAGGTCTACAAATAATGATGGGGAAAGGAGCCTCACCAGGAAAAGGATTGGGCAGATGCCTCCAAGGGGAGATTCAAGTACCGATGTTGAAGGAGAAGAGAGATCGCTTTGGCTTGGGTTTTAAGCTAGATGTTAGACAAAGAAGGAAAGACATAGAGAAGAAGCAGGAGAGGAGAAGGGCACGCCTTAATGGAGAAGATGTTCAGTGGGAACCAATGATATTCCCACACATATCCCAGACTTTTGTATCAGGAGGGATAATTCACCCTGAGAGAGGGCTATTGGAAAATCCTCACAGCAATGCCATACATGAGGAAGAAATGGAATAAAGGAACCTGATGAGCATTTGCCCTTATGAACCTGGAAGTATTCTGAACAATTGGACTGCAGAGGAACTCCCTATTGTTTTTAGGAATTATACAGAGTAATATTCAGAACGCTTTGTTGTTTTTTAGCCTAGGAACAATAAAGAGCTCTTTGTGAAATAGGCTTATGTTCAGAACTTACTATTTGAATAAAATATATTTTGGATAATTAACTTGAGTAAATATTCTTTCATTTCATTATTTTGACATTCTAATTTCCTCCTAAATTGTATATTTTTCATTCATATATGTGTCTTCAAATTCATTTGTTCTTTGTACATTCTTTCATACCCATTACAGGTCCTTAGATATCAATGACATGAACAACGATAATATGGATCCAGAGGTCCATTTTGAGCAAGTCATGTGTTTAGGAGAATCTCGGGATTTTGAAGATGACCGAGAGTGTGACTTATCTCCAGAATTTTTAAGAATGGTAAAGCAAGAGGAGAAACAAATCTTGCCCCATGAAGAAGAAATAGAAAATATAACCTTGGAAGAAGGAAAAGTTGTGAAAATTAGGACACACATAGCTAAGGAGACGAGACAAGATCTTATTGAATTATTGCGAGAGTTTAAAGATGTCTTTGTGTGGTCATACCAAGATATGCCTGGGTTAAGTACTGATATTGTGGTACATCGTCTTCCCATCAGAAGAGAATGCAAGCCAGTTCAGCAAAAGTTACGAAGGATGAGGCCTGATATAGTATTGAAAATAAAAGAAGAAGTCTAGAAATAGTTTGATACTGGTTTTCTACAAGTGGTCAAGTACTTAGAATGGGTTGCCAACATTGTTCCAGTCCCTAAGAAAGACGGGAAGGTCCGAATGTGTGTAGATTATAGGGATCTAAACAAGGCTAGCCCAAAGGATAATTTCCCTTTGCCGCATATTGATACGTTAGAGGATAATACGGCAGGATTTTCATTGTTTTCCTTCATGGATGGCTTTTCAGGATACAATCAGATCAAGATGCACCCTAAGGATATGGAGAAAACTACCTTCATAACACTGTAGGGTACCTTTTGCTATAAAGTAATGCCTTTCGGACTAAAGAATGCTGGGGCAACATATCAAAGGACCATGGTAACCTTGTTCCACGACATGATGTACAAGGAAATTGAGCTATATGTTGATGAAATGATTGCCAAATCTAGAATAGAAAAAGAATACATTGAAGTCTTGAGGAAGTTATTTTTGAGATTAAGGAAATTTCAATTGAAACTCAATCCAGCTAAGTGTACTTTAGGAGCTCGATCAGGAAAGTTACTGGGATTTGTGGTCAGTAAGAAAGGAATTGAAGTTGACTCAAGCAAGGTCAAAGCGATACAAGAATTACCTCCACCGTGCAGTCAAAAAGAAGTCCGAGGTTTTCTTAGAAGAATGAATTACATTGCTCGGTTTATTTCACAATTAACTGAAAAATGTGGTCCTATATTTCGTCTTCTCAAGAAACACAATCCAGGTGTATGGGACGAGGAATGTCATAGAGCTTTTGACAAAGTCAAAATGTATCTGTCAAATGCACCAGTACTATCCCCGCCTAATCCAGATAAACCATTGATACTGTATTTGTCGGTATTCAATAACTCCATGGGGTGTGTGCTGGGACAACACAATGAGACAGGAAGAAAAGAAAAGGCGATATACTATCTCAGCAAAAAGTTTACTAATTAAGAAATGAAGTATTCGTCAATCGAGAAATTATGTTGCGCTTTGATTTGGACAACTCGGAGATTGAGACAATATATGCTATATCATACAACTTGGTTAATTTTCAAGCTCGATCCATTAAAATACATGATGGAGTCTACTGCTTTGAATGGAAGAATGGCTAGGTGGCAGATTCTGCTATCTGAATTCGATATAGTCTATGTAAACCAAAAGGCTATAAAAGGAAGTACAGTAGTAGACTTTTTGGCTAGCAGAGCTTTGGAGGATTATGAACCTTTGAGTTTTGATTTCCCAAATGAAGGGCTGATGTACGTGGCAAATACTGAATATGGTCGGTGGAAGCTAAATTTTGATGGAGCATCAAATGCTATGGGAAATGGAATTGGAGCAGTCTTGGTATCCCCTAGTGGTGATTATTATCTATTCACATGCAGATTGGATTTTGACTGCACAAATAACATGGCAGAATATGAAGCATGCATCATGGGACTTCGAGCAGCTTTAGAACACAAGATCAGAGTGCTAGAAGTATATGGAGATTCAGCCCTAGTAATCTACCAGCTTAAAGGAGAGTGGGAGACAAGAGATCCCAGACTAATTGATTACCGAAAAGTAGTTCTGGGATTGATTGATGAGTTCGATGACATTACTTTCAATTATCTTCTACGTGATGAAAATCAAATGGCAGATGCTCTGGCAACTCTGGCTTCTATGATCAAAGTAAACAGACCAGAGGATATAAAACCTATTCAGATGAGTATCTTCGAGGCTCCAGCTCATTGTTATGACATAGAAGAGGAAGAAAGAGATGACCACCCTTGGTATAAGGATATATTGCGATATGTGAAAAATCACGAATACTCGGATAATGCCACTAAGAATGAGAAAAGGACCTTAAGAAGAATGGCCTCTGACTATGTCTTAGATGGGGATATCTTGTACAAAAAGAGAAAAGATCAAGTACTATTAAGATGTGTTGATGGTGTTGAAGCCAAGCAAATCCTCGAAGAAGTTTATGAGGGCATTTGTGGAACACATGCAAATGGATTCACAATGGCCAGACAAATAATGAGATTTGGATATTATTGGTCTACCATGGAAGGTGACTGTATCAGTTATGCTAAGAGATGTCACAAATGCCAGATCTATGGAGACAAGATTCATGTGCCTCCGTCACCCTTGCATGTTATGACCTCTCCATGGCCCTTCTCCATGTGGGGCATGGATGTTATTGGATCAATTTCACCGAAAGCATCGAATGGACATAGCTTCATCTTTGTAGTAATTGACTACTTCACGAAATGGGTAGAAGGTGCTTCATACGCTAACATTACTGAATCAGCAGTTAGTCGATTCTTGAAGAAGGAGATTATTTGTCGATATGGAATGCCTGAGAGGATCATATCAGACAACGCGCTAAACTTAAACAACAGCTTGATTGCAAAAATTTGTAGCCAGTTTGGGATCAAACACCATAACTCTTCCCCGTACCGTCCGAAAATGAATGGGACAGTGGAAGCGGCTAACAAAAACATCAAGAAGATAGTAGGGCAAATGACTGAGACTTACAAGGATTGGCATGAGAAACTACCGTTTGTACTATATGCTTATCGAACGTCTGTCAGAACCTCTACTGGGGTAACACCTTATTCATTGGTTTATGGGGTGGAGGCCATCTTGCCCATTGAAGTTGAAATCCCTTCTCTTCGTGTGCTGTCAAAAATAAAGTTAGATGAAGCTGAATGGATTCAGGCTCGGAATGATCAGTTGAACCTGATTGAAGAAAAGAGATTAAGGGCTATTCGTCATGGTCAAATGTACCAGAAACGAATGATGCGAGCCTATAATAAGAAAATTCGCCCAAGAGAATTTCATGAGGGGGACCTTGTGCTGAAACAGATCCTTCCGATACAAAAAGATTTTAGAGGAAAATGGATGCCAAATTGGGAAGGACCATATGTGATAAAGAAGGCTTTCTCTGGAGGAGCATTGATCTTGATCGAAATGGATGGGAAAAGTTTACCCAATCCTGTGAACTCGGATTTAGTAAAAAAATACTTTGCTTGAAAAAGAGATAAAGCCAAAGTGAAAACCCGCAAAGGGCACTTTGAGTTTTCTAAAATAAAAAAAAAAGGAGAGGCCAACGCGAAAACCCGCAAAGGGCACCTTGAGACCAAATGGATTTTGAGTTGAAACCCAGAAAGGGTGACTCAAATTCTAAATGGACGTGCACTTATCTCGCTACAGTTAAAACAATAATGAAAGGAAGAATGTCACATATTGGGGCATCAACAAAATATTTTCGATCTTCTAAACACATGATGAACTCAAGGCAGTCTTCATAAAGTTCGTATATGGAAGCTCAATCGGTGATATCTAGGACATCTAATTTTTGTCTTATTCATTTTACTATCTTTGGATTCTTTTTCTTCTCAAAGATATGTTCCATTTTTTTCTTTCTCTTTGTACAAATTTATTCAAATTTTAATTTTAATCCTTCTTTTGAGATCAAATTATTATTCATAAATGTGTTGTATTGAAATAATGATTGATGAACTAATAATTTCACAAAAAAAAGTTTTACATATAACTTTGGAAATTTCTAGATAAGACAATGAGCCAAAATAAGACAATTGTTTAGAGTTTCCATGTACATAGAAATATTTGAGAAAGAAGAGTCTAGAAAGAGACTATTTCTCTGCGTTCTAATTGATAAGTGGACGACACTTGAGGGTAGTGCGATGAACTAAAAACCCTGAATTGTAGTGGAATGGATTGAATTTGAAATAAACCCTACACCCTAAAGTTTGCAAAAGGATTAGATTGAAAGAGTTTCGACTCTCAATGTGGTAGAATGGAATAAGCCTTGTGTTCTTAAGGATCCAAGCAAAGTTGACCCGGAAATTACATTAGGACAAGCTGGTCAAGCAAAGCGTGATTAATGAACAAAAATGAAGAACAAATGAGTGATAACACCTAGAGTAGGAATCATACTCATAACTTTTTTGTATCATATCAAATTTCATTAGGTGCATTTGATTCATTCCAGTCATTGCATTCTAATCCTAATCATGACATGTTGCATTCATGTCACCTATAACACATGAAATTAAGTCTACACGATATGTCCTCCGATAGATAGTGTAGTGATATTGGTGAAGTTTCAGATCTTATCTTCCTAAAGTTGTAGGAAGCAGATCAAAGACGTTTTAGTCTTATCTCTCTGAAGTTGCAGTGGAGTAGACTAAAAACAAGAAGATTTTATCTCCCTGAAGTTGCAGTGGAGCAAATTGAAAACAGGAGATCTTATCTTCCTAAAGTTGTAGGAAGCAGATCGAAGACGTTTTAGTCTTATCTCCCTGAAGTTGCAGTGGAGTAGACTAAAAATAAGAAGATTTTATCTCCCTGAAGTTGCAGTGGAGCAAATCGAAAGAAGAAGATCTTATCTTACTAAGGTTGTAGGAAGCAGATCGAAGACGTTTTAGTCTTATCTCCCTGAAGTTGCAGTGAAGTAGACTAAAAACAAGAAGATTTTATCTCCCTGAAGTTGCAGTGGAGCAAATCGAAAATAGAAGATCTTATCTTCCTAAAGTTATAGGAAGCAGATCGAATACGTTTTAGTCTTATCTCCCTGAAGTTGCAGTGGAGTAGACTAAAAACAAGAAGATTTTATCTCCATGAAGTTGTAGTGGAGCAAATCGAAAACAGAAGATCTTATCTTCCTAAGGTTGTAGGAAGCAGATCGAAGACATTTTAGTCTTATCTCCCTGAAGTTGCAGTCGAGTAGACTAAAAACAAGAAGATTTTATCTCCCTGAAGTTGCAGTAGGAGCAAATTGAAAATAGAAGATCTTATCTTCCTAAAGTTGTAGGAAACAGATCGAAGACGTTTTAGTCTTATCTCCCTGAAGTTACAGCGGAGTAGACTAAAAACAAAAGATTTTATCTCCCTGAAGTTGTAGTGGAGCAAATCAAAAACAGAAGATCTTGTTTCCTGAAGTTGTAGGAAGCAGATCAAAGATATTTTCAGTCTTATCTCCCTGAAGTTGCAGTAGAGTAGATTGAAGAAAGAAGATCTCATCTTCCTAAAATTGCAGAAAGCAGATCTAAAGGACACTTTCAGCTTTATTTCCTTGGAGTTGTAGGAAGCAGATCAAAGATATTTTCAGTCTTATCTCCCTGAAGTTGCAGTAGAGTAGATTGAAGAAAGAAGATCTCATCTTCCTGAAGTTGCAGAAAGCAGATTTAAAGGACACTTTCAGCTTTATTTCCTTGGAGTTGTAGTTCGGATTAGAAGTCATTTGAAGAAAACGAGGATCAAGAAGTCGTGGCTCGACCAAGACCGGTCAAAATTGGTCCTTTTATAGTCTTTGCTCTATTCTCGTTACACGACAATGAGTAAAGAGGGGCAACTGTAAATGCCCATTTTTGACCGGGATGGAATAAACTAAAATAAAACCAAAGTTTTAACAGTCCATTGTACAAACCCAACATTTAGCCCAATGATAGCTCACTACCCAATTAGCCTAAACAGATTACCCTACCTAAACTAAAACCCACTTAACCAATTGACCCAAACAGACCAACCTAAATTATACGGCCCAAAGTGGCCCAAGAACCAATCAAGCCTAGCAGAAACTTAGGGTTTCTTGAAACCCTAAGCTACCCTCGCACCGCAAGCAGGGGCTACCCAACCGTCATCCAACAGGAGCCCGACAGTCACGCCGAAGACCAATTGCCGCGCCACCATCTCGTCCGGCCTTTGATCGTGCCATGATTCAGGCCCATCGTCGCGAGATCTCCAACCTGCAAAAAGAGGAAAACACCGAAGCAAAAAAGGAAACAAATCGCAGCAAAGATATAGAAAGATATCTTTTCCTTTTTTCATTTTGTTTTATTTTGGGTTATAAAACCCCTTGTAAAATCGGTAATAGACACACATACACGGAGAGAAAATATTGTCACAATTCAGAGAGAAACACACGAACACACAAAGATCACAAATTTATACCAAAATAGTGGGCATAAAATACTGTCAGTGGAATCAGAAAAATAAAATACTTCGATTTTCTTAGAGGTGATTTCTTATTATGTTTATTTTCCTTTTTGTTTTATTTTTTTATACATATATTTGTGCAGATATAACCCCTTTCTAAAAAAACGTAAAAGAAAATAGTTACCTTGTGAAAAGCGAAGGAGAGCGGGGGGTTTTTGGGCCTCTGGCCATCGGCCTCGGAGGCGCGTACGGCGCGTGACCCCAGGGATCAGAGATCGGAGCAGGCGGAGGATGAGACCCTTTCAGAGGGTTTTCAAAGTTTTTTTTTTAAAAAAAAACCTAACTAAATGATTTTTTTTTAAAAAAACTAGTATTTATAGACGAAAGCAAACGGCGCCGTTTTGATAAAGCATGACCCGCCGTTGACCCAAATCCGAACCAGGGTCCGCGTGTTTTTTGGAAAAAAGGGAAAATTATTCTTCTGGTCCCTCCGCTATTTTATTAAATTTAATTACGTCCTATTAACTAATTCATTTTTTTAAAAAATCAACCCTGGAAATCTGTTTATATTTCAATTTAATTCTTTTTTTCTTTTTTTTTAGTTTTTTTATATTAAATTATGTGTTATATTAAATGTTTTACATCTATACTAATTTATTAAATTATAAATATCTATTATTTTGTCTTATTATTTTTTTATTACATATTATTTTAGTATTTATATATATTAGATATTATATTATATTTTTAAATGCTATATATTACATAATATTCTAATTATTTATAATGTATTCATTTTTTAATATTTTTTATTGCTTTAAAATCATTATATTATTAACACATTGTTTATATTGTTGTTTTTTTTATCTATTTTAATTTGCATGAAATATGTTCATAGTTAATTTTATTGTTTATACTTCATCACATATTTGCAATTGCTTTAGTATAAGAATTATTATTTGTTGTACTTCATATTATTATTGCCTATCTCAAATATTAGCATGTTATAGTTGTTGTTTTTGTAATGTTCAAATGCAATATTGCCACATGGTTATGGTTTAAACAAAAAAAAATACATTTTACAAAATCAATATTTTATTTAAAGGTTTTCAAAAGAAGGCAATGTTTTGATATTTAGAAATTCGGGAAATAGTGCTCAATCGTGCTGGGTTGCGATTTCCTGTTTGGCTAAATAGCTAAATATCCTTTTGACAAGTTTTATAAAATTATGAGATGATTCTAGTGACGAGAGTTTAAAAATGTCATGTCCAATCGTGCTGGATGTGATGTTTATATTCTTTCGAATCGAAGAGATCTCAGATTTTAAATCTAATCGTTCGAAATTTTTTAGAAATCATATTTTTAAATGCTTTTAAATTTTAAACATTTGGACATAATTTTATCAATTTGGTACCAATTTTTGGGCATTATAAGGGTGCTAACCCTTCCTCATACGTAACCGACTCCCGAACCCGTTTTCTTGTTTTTCCATAAACCAAAATCAAATAAAATAAAATGTTTTACAAGGTGATCCAATCACACCTAAGTAAAAAGGATTGGTGGCGACTCCCATTTTTGTTTTTTAAAGTCGATCCCCGTTTTTATAAACTCGATTTTAAAATTGGTTTCGACACCTACTTTTAATATTTTTATCAAATAAGTAAATTCTGTTGAAAAATTTGGACATCACATATATAATAAGGATAATTACATGTTATTATTTATTATCATGATAGGTTAGCCCAAATTAAAAGTAATCTAATTTGGTTAGAATTTTATTGGGCTTTTAACTATTAAATAAAGTATGAGTCAAATATGTGTAGATACCCTTCTAATCAAATTCTAATTAATGATGGGCTAATTAGAATTTGATTAGAACTAATATACTAAGGTTATAAATATTAGGGTTATGGTCCCCAAATTATACAGAAGATATCTTTTCTAATATCCCATCATTAGGAAAGAGAGAGAGAGAGCAAATATACTCTAAATTTCTTGTTTGCTAATTTGGAAGATCAAATCCCCAAAATCCGGTAAAACTACAAGGAATTCACGCTTTCGCATTTTGTTTTATTCTTCATTTATTCTTGATGATTTGACATGATAGATCTTGGTTTATTAAGTTTTATTTTAGATTTATTTTACAAATCTAACAAATTCATCAATTTTTATCAACTCTAGGGAAATAGGTTGATTTTAGAGAGAGAAACAAAAAACACATCCTGCAAGAAACGTTTTCAGTTGGTGTGTCGTTAAATGCTTTTACAAAACGTGTTTTTTTTGTTGTTGCCATATCAGTTCGTTCAGTTAGATGATTAAATGTTAGTGTTTTTATCATTTAGTTTAGGGTTTAATTTCTCTCCTACTCACATTTATATTTTTTATTAATTTATTTATATAAATAAATGAGTTATTAAATAAAAATATTTTAACATAATAATATATATAGTTATATATTTATTATATAATTACATATTTATTATTTTATTTATATAAATAAAAGAGTTATTAATTAAAAAGATGAATTAAAAAACTTGAAAACAATATATTTATTAATTAAAAATTAAAAAAATTAAAATAACATGAAATAAAAAAATACAAATGTGAGTAGGAGATGAATCAATCTCAAGACTTAAGGTTAAAATTATTAACATTTCACCATTTAACCAAAAAAAAAACTAATGTATTAAAAAATGCATTTTGTAGGAAGTGTTTTCTGACACTTCAGTTGTATTCAAAATCGACCTATTTTAAATATATGATTTTCACATGTGATAAGATTTTTTTATATTCTTTTTAATTTTTAAATAAATAACCTAAAGTATATTAAAAGAAGGATAATTTCCCACTTGGAATAGTCTGCTACCCTAGCACCCCTCTGTCTGCTTTCTCTGGCAGAATTTAGGTTTTTGTTCTTTTAGTCATTGTTTTGGGTTAGACGGCGTGATATTACCCATTGTTTATTTTTTGTTAGCAAATTGCGATATTCAATCGAATTTGGTCTGAGATTATGGAGTCAGAATTCGCTGGATTAACAATTAATGAAGAGGAAGATGAGATCTTGCAAATACAAGTCGAGCAAAGTGCAAAAAGGGAGATAGGGGTTTTTCATTTAGTGGGTTGCTTCTTAACGGCCGGTATCATCCACTTTCCAGCAATGAAAAGTACCATGGCAAATTTGTGGCATCCTGTACGGGGTGTACAAATTCGGGATCTGGGAGAGAAAAGGTATTTGTTTCAGTTTTTTCACATTATGGATATGGAAAGGGTTTTGAAGGGTTCTCCTTGGACTTTTAACAACCATTTATTAGTATTATACAAGCTGCAGTTAGGGGAAGACCCATTGAAAGTCCCTCTAATTCTTACTCTCTTTTGGGTTCAGATTCATAATATCCCTATTGGGTTTTTTTCTGAGCACTTGACATCACAACTTGGAAATTTCATAGGGGTTTTTATGGAGTATGATGGTTCTAATTTGGGGAAAGAAAATTGTAATTATATACGTATAAGAGTCCAAGTTGATATTCATTGTCCTTTGAAAAGAAAGAAACAGCTTATGTTTAATGGACAATGCTCATATGTTCATTTTAAATATGAACGATTGTCACTTTTTTGTTTTTATTGTGGTAGATTGGGCCATAGTGATTCTTTCTATGAAGCAAAAATGGCGTTAGGAGTGGAAATTGCTGAAATGGGATGGGATTTATCATTGAGAGCTCAGTCCCGAAAAGCTCTTGCTATGAAAAGCGTTTGGTTACGTGAGGAAGGGGAAAGCGAATGGGGAGGAAGTCGAGTGGGACGTCAAATCCTAGGAAAATGGGGACGAAGTCGAGTGGGACGTCAAATCTCAGGAAACACATTGGGGGTTGTTAGAAAAACTGCAGGAACTAGGAACAATATAGATCCTATTTTGGGTTTCAATTTGGAAGGGAGATTGTATAATTCTCATCAAGGAGGCGACAATTCCTACCCAGTTTATTTGTCCATTACTATGGACCATGATCTTAAAGATAGTGTTTTAATTGGAGAGGAAGGTAAAAAGAGAGCTAGAGGGGAAGTTGAAGATTTAATAGGAAGTGAAGAGGTCAATTCTAAGGTGATACGAAGTAAGGGAGTCAAGGAAGTTAATTATTTATCGGCGGCTGCCAAAAGGCATGCCGACCAGGAGCAATGAAAATCTTAAGCTGAAACGTCCGTGGATTGGGGAGTCCACGGACAGTTCATAGACTTTGACATTCGCTGAAGTTATATAATCCTCAAATAGTCTTCTTTATGGAGACAAAAGTTTGTAGAAGCCATATGGAAAAAGTTCACAGAAGTTGTGGTTTTCTTCATGGAATTGACGTTGACTCAAGTGGTTCTAAGGGCAGGTTATGTTTGGCATGGAAAGGGGATATCAATGTACAACTCCAAAGCTTTTCAAAAAGGAATATTGACGTGATAATAGAGGATGTGGATGAATGTAATAAATGGCGATTTACTAGGTTCTATGGATCACCTTATCATCAAGATAGAGATGCAACGTGGAGACTTTTAAAATAGTTGAGTCATGCTGAAGAACTTCCATGGACGGTATGTGGAGATTTCAACGAAATCCTATATGGGTTTGAGAAAAAAGGTGGTTTACTTCGGAAGGAAGGGAGAATGGAAGCTTTTAGAAAGGCGCTGGAAGATTGTAATTTATTGGATTTTGGTTTCTTTGGGAACTAGTTCACATGGGAAAGGGGTAATTTTCCAGAAACTAATATCTAGGAGCGTTTTGTAGCTAATGATGATTGGGTGTCTCTATTCCCAGAGTATCAAATTTGTCATCTCCCTCATTCCTTTTCAGATCATTGTCCACTGCTTATAACCACAAGAAGAGAAGTTAAGAGGCAAGTTGAAAGAAAGTTCAAGTTTGAAGCGTGGTGGGTTATAGAGGAATCATTCTTGGGAAAGGTTAAGAGTACATGGGAAAATTCAACCGGGGACTTACTATATAAATTGGATTGTGTTAGAAGGGGGTTGCAAAATTGGGCTGATGGCATTCGGCATAGCAAAAAAATTAAGGAGGTCTTACATTTAAAGTTGGCAAAATTGCTAGAAGAAGAAAGAAGCGACGACAATATGGCAGAACTTATTGATACAAAAGTTGCACTTAATTTAGAGATTGAAAAAGATGAACGGTACTGGGAACAAAGGGCGCGTATTAATTGGCTGAAATTAGGTGACAGAAATACTGCATTTTTTCATAAGCAAGCGACGCAGAGACGACGGAGGAATCTCATTCAAAAATTGCAATTTGAAGATGGTAAGGAAACGAAAGTTTTAGAGGAAATAGAAGAAATAGCAAGATCGTATTTTCAACATTTGTTCTCGGCTGGAAGAAAGAGAGATTATAATCATGTTTTAGATGGAATTGATCGATGTGTCCTCGAAGAAGACAATCTAAAACTCAAGGCAAGCGATTCGAAGGAAGAGATACGTAAGGCATTAAAAGAAATGGGCCCTACAAAGGCACCAAGAGAGGATGATTTTTCGGCACTATTCTATCAGAAATGCTGGTCGATTATTGGGGAAGAAGTTTCATCTTATTGCCTTAACATACTAAACGAAGGTATGGATCTGAGCCCAATTAATAAGACAAATATTGTGTTAATTCCGAAAATTGTGAATCCTTTGAATATTACTCAATTTAGACCTATTAGCTTGTGTAATATGCTGTATAAATTGATTGCCAAAGTTATTGCTAATAGTCTCTGAATTGTGATAACTAAATGTATTGATTCAGCACAAAGAGCTTTTGTGCCCAGAAGGTTGATTTTTGATAATGTATTATTGGCCTATGAGCTTCTTCATACTCTAAAGCACAAAAGAGTGGGGAAAAAAGGGTTTATGACAGTGAAGCTGGATATGAGCAAAGCGTATGCTAGAGTCGAATGGAGTTTTGTGAAAGAAATAATGAAGAAAATGGGATTTGATTCAGATTGGGTTGATTCGCTGATGAAATGTGTCAATATAGTGTCTTATTCGGTGGTTTTCAATGATTAACCGGCCACACTTTTATTCCCTCTAGAGGTCTTCGACGGGGGATCCTCTGAGCCCATTTTTATTTTTGTTCTATGGGGAAGGATTATCTAGTCTTATAAGGTCAGCATTGGAAGGAAAAATAATTCGAGGAGTCTAGGCAAGCAGAAGTGGTCCACAGGTTTCACATTTATTATTCGTGGACGATTGCATTCTGTTTGGGGAGGCTACAGAAAGATGAGCAATCTCATTGAAGCAGATTCTTTATGAATATGAAATATGTTCAGGTCAGAATGTGAACTACTCAAAATCCACCATTTTCTTCAGCTCTAACACGTAAGAGGGGGAAAAAGAATGATTACCAGAGTGCTTGGAGTTCGTAGTTCAATCGATCCAGAATGGTATTTAGGTTTGCTTAATTTGGTGAGAAGGAGAAAGAAAGAGTCTTTTCAAAATTTGAAGGATAGATTACGGGTACGAATAGAAAATTGGAGCATTAAACATATTTCTCAATGGGGAAGGAGGTTTTTATTAAGGCCGTTTTGCAATCCATCCCAACTTATTCAATGGCTTACTTTTTACTTCCCAAGTCCCTATGTACCGAATTAGAAGAATTAATAGCAAAATTCTGGTGGTAAAAAAATAGGGGTAAGAAGGGCATTCACTGATGTGCATGGAAGGATATTTGTTCATTAAAAGAAGAGGGAGGTCTTGGATTTCGAAAACTTGACAAGTTTAATATCGCGTTACTAGCTAAACAAGGTTGGCGTTTAATTACTTATCCAAATTCGTTGTTAGCAAGAGTTTTGAAAGCTAAATATTATCCATAATCCAATTTTTTAAATGCTTAACTGGGTAACCTACATTCACTTGCTTGGAAGAGTGTCTAGTTAGCTAAAGGACTGTTGGCGAAAGGTCTATGTTGGAGGATTGGTAAGGGTGATCACATTTCCATCTAGTTTGATTTCTGGATTCCGGGTCATGAAGTGGATGAGTTGCAGAATTACAAAGGAAATACAAATATGGAGTTAGTTTCGGATTTGATTGATGAAGACAGTAGAACATGGAAATCAGATATTCTGGTTAATACCTTTAGTGTTGATATTGCGAAAAGTATTATGCAGATCCCTTTGGCAAGATCGATACATGATGATTTCCAAGTATAGGGAGGAGAACCATCAGGCACCTTTTCTGTTAGAAGCGCCTACAAACTATTACAGAAGTCTACTCGAATTCCTAGTAATGATATTATACATGCTGAAAACAAAAATTTCTACAGAAAATTATGGAATTTACATATCCCCTCAAAAATTAAAATTACAGTGTGGAAGATCTCTTGGAACTATATCCTTACTTTTTCTAATCTCAAACTGAAGAGAGTGATTGCTGAAGCTTGGTGTCCCAGATGTAGACAAACAGAGGAAGATAGTAACCACGTTTTTCGACAGTGCCCTACAACAGAGGAAGTTTGGAGACATTTAAGTTTCGTTTTGGGTGCTCAATACTAATATTCAAAGTGCATGGGAATGGCTCACTTGGGTCTTTAATCAGGGGACAAATGAGTAGTGTCGTCTATTCTGCTGTGGGCTTTGGCTTATCTGGTCAAATAGAAACCAATTACTTTATGAAAATAAAACCACAAACAACAGAGATATTTCAAGATAGATAATAAGTTATGATTCAGAACTGCATGGGTTAGAGGAAAAGCTAGGATGGTTATTAACTATAAAAGATTAAATCAAAATACTATTTTTGATGGCTATTTTATTCCAAGAAAGGAAGTTTTAATAAACCAAGCTAAACAAGCAAAATATTTTAGTAAGTTTGACTGTAAATCTGGATTCTGGCAAATCATGTTAACAGAAGAATCCAGACCATTAACAGCTTTTAGTGCACCTAATGGACATTACCAATGGAGAGTAATGCCATTTGGATTATGTAATGCACCACAAGTCTTCCAAAGATGGATGGATTCTATATTTAAAAAATATAAAAAATTTTGTGTAGTATATATAGATGATATTTTAATATTCTCAGATACATTAGAAAATCATAGAAAACATTTAAATATTATATCTAGAGAATTTATAAAACATGGAATTATATTAAGTCCTAAGAAAATTGAAATAGAAAAATCTGAAATAGAATTCTTAGGATTAATATTATCTGCAGATGGTCTTAAACTCCAAGATCATATTATAGTAAAAATAAAAGAATTTCCTGAAAATATTGTTGATAAGAAACAACTTCAACAATTTTTAGGAATTGTTAATTATGGAAGAAATTTCTTTCCTAACTTATCTAAAAAATTAGATGAGTTATATGAAAAACTAAAAAAGGACATACCCTTTAAATGGTCTAAAAAAGATTCAGATATTATAAGACATATAAAATCTAAAATAAATTATATTCCTATGGTTTATTTACCCAAACAAGGTTATAAATTAATTCTAGAAACAGATGCCTCAGAAAAAAATTGGGGATGTCTATTAAAAGCTAAAACAATAGCTAATGAAGAATTAATTTGTGGATATAGCTCAGGAAAATTTAAACCTAATGAAATAAATTATGCTATATATGAAAAAGAATTATTAGCAATAAAAAAGGGAATAAAAAATTCCTAATATATTTAGCACTGAACATTTTATTATAAAAAGCGATAATCAAGTCATTAAACAATTTCTAACTAATAAAAGCTTAGAAACTGTACCTGAGAAATTAGATGGTATAACGAATTATGCCAATTTAATTTTGAAGTTATTTATATTAAAGGTACTAATAATATGATTGCCGATTTTCTTAGCAGGCCTTATGGATAGAGGTAAAAAGCCTCTAGAAAAAGTTGGAGAATGGACAACTGTCCATAAAAAACCCAACAAGGGAAAACCAATGAGTCCTAAACAAGGATTTATTGCTGCACCCACACAAGTACAATTTTATCCTAATCAAGGATATTATGTACCATATCCAATGGTAAAACAACCATTTGGAACACAATCACCAACCCCGGTGAGTTATTTTGAATTTTCACAAAATTCATATTCAGAATATCAAAAAAGCTATTCTGAAATTATAAAAAATACAGAAGACTTGTTGAAAAAACAACAAAATCTTGAATTCCCTGAAATAAAAGATTTCTATAATACAGGGCTACTAGTAGAATATTACAATTTTATAAACAAAATATGGAAAACCCATATTTTGGAACAAAGAGCAAATTTCCGAAAAGCTCTTACACAATTCTCGGAATTCTTAGTTGAAAAAACAACTAAAGAAAATAAATCCGAAGATTTATTACTAAAATCTATTTTATACCGAGATTGGGATGAAATCCTAATCGAATATACAGATATTAAGGAGATAAACAATCTTCTTGATATATTTCAATATTTTATTGATAACGGGAAAAACAGTCCTATTATTAATAAGATGTTTAGAATATGTCTATATAACAAGTGTAGACAAATTCTATCTCCTGATATTTTTTTCAAAAATAAATCGAGCTATTTGCAACCAGCAAGCTCAATTTTCAGAATCTTTTTCTAAATATTTTCTACAAGCTTATGTTTTTACAAATGATATAGGAGAAATATTTCCTACTATCAAATTTCGACTAAATCATGATCCATTTGATATAACCAGTATTGAATGGGGATTTGTTAAAGAAATAACAGTCCAAAATCTTTCTTTTCATTTATTAAAAGACTTTCCAGCTATAGTAAAATCTAGATTAACAAATTTTGTTGATTTAGATGATTTTGTTTACTATTTTTATATAGAAATAAATAGTTTTATTGGTATAGCTGAAAAAGAAAAATTTTATCAGCCATATCAAATATGGACTATTAATAAAATGCTTGGAGGAAGATCCCTCTTGGCAGCTCAGGAAGATCAACAACATTTGTCAAAAACCATTGATGAATGTTATAAAAAATTTTCCCATTATTAAATCCAAGCCGGAATTGATTTAATGACAAAAGTCCAGTTTCTACTTCAACAAACCAGTTATAAGTTCTGGACCGATGGAAGAAGAATATTGGCATTTGATACCGGAAACCACCAGGAAGAAAGAAATGAAGAAGCCATTTCGTTATTAACAAAAATAGTTGAAATGGAAATAGAAGATTATCTGTTAGCAGCAGAGATCAGAGAAGTATGGGAAAACTGGAATACACCAGTTCCTTCACCAGAATCATTACACCTTGATGAAATCGAGGAGATGAATATGAGAAATATCCAAGAAGGATAAAGACAAATCCAAAAAGGAGATATTTAATTATTGGATATGACAACCCATCATCATCCACAACGAGTGACGCAGGCAATGATGTAAGCAACCATCAATGTCATAAAGAAGATGACGCAAGCAATGATGCAAGCAGCAATTATTGTAAGAATTTTGTCAAATTAAGGAAGCTACGTGGAAGCAACCATGATGGCAACCACTACTTCAAGGAAGCTACGTGGAAACAACCATGATGGCAACCATCACATCAAGGAAGCTACATGGAAATAACCATGAAGCCGACATTTAAAGCATCCTTATCAGGATACTATTCGGAATTCAATTGTAATTAAATTAGAGTTGAGAATTTTTGTTATAAATAGGCATTGTTGTAGCCTAAACAAGGCATCTTGATCGGGTTTTAGTATCACTTGAATAGAATTTACAATATACAAACTCTCTTGTATACTTGCTTTCTTCAAGAAAACCCTTGTAAATCTTTTGTATATTATCTATTTTCTTCTTATAATATAATCCTACGATATTATAGCCTTCCGCTTGTGCATATCTCCCTCCCTTCCCCCCGTAATTGGTATATCTTTTATTCACTTCGATGCGGCTTTTGACCAATACTCTTCTAGATCCGCCTCAGGGCTAGTAGTTCGAGGCATGCAAGGGGAAATTTTGGCGTCAAAGTCAGTCCTTCACTCAGACGTCGCTTCATCGTTCGCGACGGAGGCATATGTAGGATTACAAGCAGTAAGATTAGGGATTTCATTGGGCCTCAATGCATGTGAAATATTTGCGGATTCAAAGACCGTTATTAAAAAATGTCAGAGCACAAAAAGGGACAAATCGATTATAGGAGTGCTTATTAGAGATATTCAAGATGTGAAGCCATTTTTTCAAGAAATAGGCTTTCATTTTATCCCAAAAATAGAAAATGTTCTTGAGCATGTTATAGCAAAAGAAGCATTGAAGGAAGGTGTGGGCTATTACCTGGAGAACGGCATTTCAAAGCAGGTTCGACAGGAGATGGAGAGGATAAGGCAAAGGCGTCTAGACAGATGAAAGGATATGGCCTTGGAAACGTACAACAGAAGTCTAAAGATTTTCTAAAGATATGAAAAGCTCTGCTTTCAATGGCTGTGACAATTCAGAGAAAAGAGAAATGTCATTTATGTGGTCTAGTTGTTTCTGTCGACTGGAGATATTTTAGAGTTTAAGTTTCCCGTTTTATTTTATTTTGTCAGTTTTGTTAGTGGCCCGTTTTCTTTTACTGCTTTTGGGTTTGTTTTGGTTTTAGGGCCTGTTTGTTTGAGTTTTAGACCCAATGACAAGTAGAGTTTTGTTTTGTTTTTATTTTATAAATCCAGTCGATTTTTTTAAAAAAAACATAAAACCTAAAGTAATATTAACTTTAAATGGATAAATAAAATGGAAAATTTAACTCGTTCAAACAAACAGGCGCAACTGCCGATGTGGGAGCGGTCAAATAGAATAATCGATAGTTACCGAGAAGGACCCAAAACCTCAGCTGCTCATCCACAAATCTCACCCGCTTATCGTAGAAGGAACAATGAAAAACTCTGACCAGAATGTTCCAGCAACTTCCAGATCCCACCTTTTTCCTTCTGGATCCCTGGAATTAAATATCCCATGTTCCCCTATATATTTCTTTGCCGCCTCATTGTCTTATCAACCCATCAAGATCAAGTGCAAAAAATTTCTCCTAATTTTACTTTTAAATCACCAAGTGTTAAACAAGCAACAAGAAAAATTCGTCAATTCCATCAAAAGCCGACTAATGGACTTCCCTTTTGCCCAAAATACATGGGATTCGTCGTTTCGCCCTCACTATGGGAGAAGCTTTAGAGGGATCCCGGTTAAGGTCGTGCCCGAGGCGTCGCAGCCTCAGTCTCATAAGCCCAAGATGGTATCCATCCCCGTCCACTCCGTTGGTTCGGAGCGGGGCAGGTCCGACTCGGCAATCAAGATCCAGAAGGTGTTTCGGGGATTTCTGGTAAGAAAAAACGTGAAGAAGATCATGGCAATAAGGGAGCAAGTGAATGACATCGAGCGTAGTGTTTCCAAGACAGAGACTGCGGATTTGATTCGGAATGATCCAAAGCAGAGATTGAAAGTGAACGAGAATCTAATGAGCTTGCTTTTCAAATTGGATTCTATTGAAGGAGTGGATTCGTGTGTTAGGGATTTCAGGAAATCCGTTATTAAAAAGGCGATTGCGTTACAAGAGATGGTTGACGCCATTATTTCTGGTGACCAGTCCTTGGATTCCAGCAATAATGCGGAAGTAATTGACCAAAATCAAGGTATTATCCATTTTTCTGATAACTGCAATCAAACTTTAGAGTCGGAAAATCACGAGGAAGCAACAAAAGATGTAGAATGTGTGCTTAATTTGAGTGAAGCGGAAGGTACTGTTGCTGTTGCCGTCCAAGGCAATGAGGAGGAGAGTAGCAATGAGAGTCAAAGTGATTCGTTTGCTAATCATGAGGTAGAAGGCGAAAATGGAACGTGGCAGCCAGATAGTGGGAAGGAAGGTGTGGAGGGAAGGAGAAAGGAGATGTTAGAGAGGATAATGGAGGAGAATGAGAAGATGATGAGGATGATGGAGACATTGTCTGAGAGGAACGAAATGCAAACTCGAATGTTGAGTGCGTTGACTCAAAGGGTGGAGCAGCTAGAGAAAGCATTCTTGTGTGACAAATTGAGGAGAAAGAAAAGGAGAAATGATGAGAAATCACAGGATATCAAAAAATGTGGAGGGAAGAGATAAATATATATATATTTATTTGATTGAGAGCTTACTTTCCTAGGAATTGGTTCTGTCCTGTAAGCTATCATTCAATATAATGCAGGCTTTCATTCCATGTCTTCATCTTAAAAATGAAAAGAAAATATTTTCTTTAATGGAGTAACAAGTTGTAAATCGAGTTTTGCTTCTTTACGTTGCAGCAATTCAGAAATACCTCTTACTTACAATCTCGTATCTTTTTGGGTAAGCTCTTCTAAATGTCTTTGCTACCTATGAGCCTCCTTAATCTTTTCGGCAGCAATTTAAACAATGTACAGAAAATCGTAATTGATATGAAATCAGGGATGGCTAAGGAATTATGATGATAAAATTTACATCTTTGAGAAAAATATTTCAGTTCCTTAACGCAATGAAAAACAAAGTAAAAATTTATATGAAACTTTTTCCAACATTCTACTAGCATTCATAAAGAGCGAGCAAGTTAGAGAAGAGTTGGTAACTTTGTTGGAAGGCATCACACCGCCCAATCCTCTAGTCAAGCCTCATATAAGGTTTTTTTCTCACTATCCATTCATAGATATGTTTACAAGTAGGATCAAGTTTTGGTTTTAAAAAGTTATTTAAAAAAAAAATAAAAAATATTTTGATTTAAATTTATTTATAAATATAAATATTATTTATTATTTTAATTAGTAAAATAGGTTAAATCAAATCAAAATTAAAAATCTAAATCTAAATTTGACCTAATTAAATCAAGTCGATCGAATTTAGCAAACTGCTTAGCTCATGGACATCTCAAGCAGAATTTCTCTTTTGGGGTAAATTAAATCCAACTATACAAAAAGGATAATATTTTTTACCCCTAAACTTAACAACTAAATATATTTTAATAGCTGTATTTTTTATTCACTTTGTGTCTAAATTTAGCAACTAAATTCATTTCGGTCTCTGAACTTAAAAATATAAAAAATTTAATGATGTGACACTCTGATATTGTATCACATCATCACTTGAAAATTTAAAAAATTATATAAAATTTCAAGTGATGACATAGTATAATCTTATAGTGTCACATACAATATTCAAATTACCAGACCAGCAGTTAAATCAATTAGCCCATTGGTTATAACCAGACCTGCAGTTAAATCGACCAGCCCATTGGTTTTCGATACAATCGTTTTGATTGTTCAACTGCTAGATTGATAATAACTAAATAATTAATTAAAAATTTAAAAAATCTATTAAATTGGTTCAACATGTTTAATTACTGTTTTTTGTCCCATTTTTTGTTTTTATCGATTTCGAGCAATTTTCGAGTTAGTCTGTTCAATCCCTTTGTTTGGATTTAGTCTGTTCAACCCCTTTGTTTGGATTAGTATATCGATCGGTTGTTGATTTTATCAGTCCTACCAACCAATTCAGTCATATTGCAATAACACTGGTCGCATCATCAAATCTTGACAGAATCTAAGTTCAGGAACCAAAATGAATCTAGTTGCCAAGTTTAGTTACCAAAGTGAACAAAAAAAAAAGTATACGTATTAAAATGGACTTAGTTGTCAAGTTCAATGGCCAAAATTATATTATCCCTTACAAAAACTAGGAAAAAGCATGACCACATTGTCAACAATTTTCATAGGCTCTCAAGGAAATTTGGTGAGATCATTTTAATTTGTTATTTGATTTTTTTTCTCATTGAATTCTTGTTGTTCTTGGACTTATTTGTAAAAACATAAGGACAAGAGGGATAGATGTGACTGCAAAATTAATTCTTGGACTATACTTAGTTAAATTTTTCTCTTTTTTTTTTTTTTTGCTTTTATGACTATACTTAGTTAAATTTTTCTCTTTTTTTTTTTTTTTTTTTTTATTTTACTTCTTTTTTTGTGTCATAAGTACCACACTTTAATAGAACGAGTTGTTGATGCTTCAAAAAGAGCAAAGAATGGGTCAACTTCAATATACATTTTTTTTGTGCACTTAAATAGGGAAGTTTCCTAATTCTTCATTTAATTTTGGAACATTGAGGACGATGTTCGATTTAAGTGTGAGGGAGTCGAGTCAGTTTCGTTTGCATGAATTTTTAATTTTTTTCATGTTTTGTTTTATTTATTTATTTGTTTATTTTACAATATTTGTATGATGCATGTAGTTTGCATGAAATCTTAACTTGATGAGATGTTGAAATATTTTTATATGTCTTTGAGAATTGTTAATATGTTGTGATGAATGTTTTTGAAACTTGTATGTTGACTTTATATAGAATTTGTAACATTAATTTATGTTGTTAGGATGTTTGCTAGAACTATAGATGCTCCATATGATCTTAATTCACCACTCTTCTCTATTGATATGCTCTTTATAATCAGTTTTAGAATTTTTGAGAGAATAATTTTGCTTGAAGCATGCCTATAAAGAATGATTAAGGTGAAATTTTGAATTCTTTCGAGCTTGCGTATTTAACTATATATTTATGGATGTGCTTAATTGAATAGTCTTGATAATAAACATGAGAATCGATTACCTCGCTATCTACTTCATGAGCTTTGAAAAGAACTAGTAACCCAACTAAGTAACGGAGGAAAGGTGCTTAGTTGTCATTACCTTTGTGTTAAAAGGTTTGGTGTTTCCTAGTATAGTCCATTGATGTACATGTAAGTAAAATCAAAGACTGTTTAGGTTTGATTAACTGAGTAATTCGAGGTAGGTGCTTGGGTTGTCATTTACACTCGCGTTGAAAGGTAATCGTCCTAAATTCGAAAAGAAAATAATTATATATATACTTCGAATTAATTGTATTATTACTTGAATTATATTTCGATCTCATGCTTATTAATATAAGAGAAAAGTAAGCTTAATTGTATTATTTCTCGAATCGTGTTTCAATCTCATGTTTTTTAATAAAATTTTGTGGTGAAATTGAAAGAAAACAAGTTCAATACTTCATGCTCAATTGAAATTTTAGATTTTGGAGACCCAGTGACTTTCGGAAGCATGATGAAGTTTGAAAACATCCTCTTGATTTTTTTAACATCTTTTATACATTGCATATTGTTAGGGAAGACAACCACACATGAGCACAAAGATCTATTATTTCTAATTCTTCCTAATTGTATAAATTGTTGTTATTACTATGTTTTGTTTAGCATATGGAATTTCAATTGTATCCATGAAAACATGTTTACTTGTTCCATTGGTATATACGATATTTCAATTGTCGGTTTAAGTTAAGTATTTATTTAGGTTACATTTAGTTTGCATTTGCATTTACATTAGTTTCATGCGTGAGGACAAGCATGGTTCAAGTGTGGGAGAATTTGATAAGTGCGTAATTTGTTAATTTATTTATGATATTTCTCCACTTGAATTATATTGTTGATCGATTGACAAAATCAGCTCATTTTCTACTAGTCTAGACAATTTATTCGATGGATAAATATGTCGAATTGTATATTAATGAAATAGTGAGACTTCATGGAGTGCCGTCATCTATCATCTCTGATGAGGCTCCACAATTTACTTTAAGATTTTGGGAGAAATTACATGAAGCGTTGGGTACCCAATCGAATTTTAGTACTGCTTTCCATCCTCAGAGTGATGGACAATTCGAGCAGGTAATTCAAATTTTGGAGGATATTGTAACACCCCTATACTTGACCCGATCGTTAGGTCAAGATATTGGGATTCCACATTTGTTGCCAAAGCAACGACAGTTAAATTCATTTGGTTATGAGTACTTATTTAAATAATTTGACCAATTTAAGCTTTTGATATGTCTTAGTATCATTTCTGAGTCTTATACGAGTTTATTATAGCCTTTAAAATAGTATAAAGAGGAACAAAGGCTAAAGTGAAAGGTTCTCAAAATTTAGAAGTGACGTCACGACATCGGGGTTCCTCGTCACAACGTCACAAACTAACTTATGTTGTCGCGACGTGGTTCCTCCGTCATCGCAACGAGAATCCTATTTCCCATGTTTTACCATATTTTAAAATTTTAACATCCAAGTCCTTTTTCAAAGATCAAATTTCAATCAATTCAACTCATTTCACATATCATTCACATTTACCCATTTATAATATCAAGTCCACATAATAAACATGATACTCAATCAAAGATAGCAAAGTTATTAAAATTAACACAATTATCGAAGTTTTACAAATAAGTCCATTAGGGGACTTACACTTACAAATACAATTTACTCTTTCTACATACCATAACTATTGCCAACATATACCAAACAATTTATTAATTAGGACTACATTCATTTATTTTTTAATCATCACTCATTTAGTACCTTAACAATATATTTGAACTTCTCTTATGTATTAGTAAATCCATTATTTGCAACAACTTCTTAGCAATATCACTCTTCTATCATTTTTCCCTCCTCCTCTCCATTCCACTTCCTAAATGTTTATATATGTGTGTGTATATGAATCTTTGGCTCTTAACATTTCATGCTTATATGTAATATTAATTAATGTTTCTCTAGTTACACACATACTCTTATCAAGGTTGTACATTTAAGTGACAACCACTAATTTTTTTATATCTCGGTCTATAAAATTTGAAATTAAGATCCACTTGTTGTGTTTGAAACTAGACTCAATGAGATTTATACCATAAAAGTTTAAGAATTTTTACTTAAGTCAATTAATATAGTTTTTTCTTCAAATCTTCCTCTATTTTGCCGCTAGACACTCTAACCATTCTTCACTAAAAATTAAATATCTTTCAGAACAAATCTCATATTATGTTTCTATTTGTTTCCTTTGAAAATAGACTCATTAATATTTTAGGCATATAAATTTCATCTCCTAGACATTTTTTTTTTTAAATTTATAATGATTTTTCAAAGTTAGAACAGTGGAACTGAAATCATTCTGACATATTTTCCCAAAATTTATTATATCTCATAATCTAAAATTCTATTTCTTACACTGTTTTTTCTATGAAAAACTAGAGTCAATAAGTTTTAACTTCATATTTTATTCAACCTCTAAATAGATATTGTTGTTTAGAAATTGTTTTAATGCTAATTTTTACTCTTTCATGGTTCTTTGTATTAACTTTCGTTTAGACATACATAATCATTATACTTTTAATTATTGTCCAATTTAATCCTTAAAACTCACTTATCATCAGCATATAGTTTTATCATAATTTTTCTTATTTCAATTATAAATTTTACAAGTTTGCAATTTAATCCCTAACATCATGAAAATTCATTATTTACCTTAACATCGATTTATAATCAATTCACTAACACTAAACATCCCATTTAAACTTCCTAACACAATACTTTATTTCACACATAAACTTTTGTACACTTTACAATTTAGTCCTTATTATAAAAATTTTAATGTAACTTGAAATTTTCCCACACATTCACTTTTTATATCACCACAATTTCATTGCACTTCATTTGTATTCTCTTTTCAACATTCAATTTCACATAACCTATTTTTTTACTTTACAATTTAGTCCATTTTTCTACTACTTCAATATACCAATTTAATTTTCATACATAATATTTGCACATTCACAATTAATTCAACTAATTTAGCATACTCTATACTTGATTAAAATTAAATAAAATAAAATTCTTGAAGTATTTACCTTGTCTATTTAATTTCCTCACTTTTCCACCACTTTCTCCGCTTCCACTTCTAATTTATTTCTTCCAAGATGGTATTCTAACTCTCTGGTGTCTTTACTTCACTTCTCTTTTAGGTGACTTTGGAAATTTTCAAAGAATTTGGGAGAAAAGGTGGGATTTCATGCTAAAAGACCAAATTGTATTGGAATGAAAATCCCTTTGCATATATAAGTGGCGTTGGAAGCATGACAACTTTTCTTCATATTTCCATGTAAATATCTTAACATATTATAATATAAAATAACTTTATGTCATAATTTCAATCTAATGACCAAAATTTCTTCTCAATTTTCAATTTGATCCCATGGTCCATATTTTGCCAACAACCATGATACTTTCTGATAATTATCTAATTTAAGAAACAACCATTTTACCCTTCACATTTCTTTAAAATTCCATCCTTGATTCACTACTGTCTTTTGGTAAAATTAAAATTTAGTCCCTCATGTTTTTTTACTTATTCAATTTGGTTAAGGCACACCAATTTCATGTCATAAGAAATTGGGTTATTTTTAATTTTAGTCCTTCAAATTTTTCATTTTTATACCTTAACCCTTCAATTTTGGATAATTGATCTTGAACCTCAAAACTCTTTACATCTTTACAATTTAATCCTTACTTTAATTTAGTCTATCGCAACATACTATTCAATTTAACTTTGTTTGATACTCATCAACCTTCTCTTTTATCACTTTCATTTCCTTATTTTATTTTATCGAGAAATCAATTGTACACTATCTCGATTTATAATTTCTTTTAAAATATAAAAAATTTAGGGTGTTACAAGTATGTTGAGAAGTTGCGTTTTTGAATTTGAAAGAAGTTGGGAGAGATACTTGCTATTAGTGGAGTTCGCTTATAATAATAGTTATCAATTCAACATTAAAATTACACCATACGAAGCATTACATGGAAGGAAGTGTAGAACTCCTATTAGTTGGATTGAGTTGAGCAAGAATAAGTTAGTCGGGTTGGACTTGATCAGGGCAACCTAAGAGAAAGTGAAGTTGATTAAAGATCGACTAAAGGCGACTTCGACAGACAAAAATTGTATGACAATTTAAAGAGAATGGGTATTGAATATAATATGGGAGAAAAAGTAATTTTGAAAGTCTCCCCATGGAAGAAGGTTCTTCGATTTGGAGGAAATAAAAGTTGAGCCTGAGATTTATAGGACCATATGAAATTTTGAAGCGTATTGGTCTAGTAGCTTACCGATTGTCCTTACCATCTGAATTAGATAGGATTCATAACGTTTTTCATGTGTCAATGTCGACGATATCGATCCGATCCTTCACATGTGGTTACATCAGAAAATCTTGAAGTTCAGCTGGATTTGACATGAGAAGAGGAATCGATTAAGATTCTTGCTGGAGAAGTTAAGGAGCTTTAAAATATGCGAGTTCCTTTAATAAAAGTGCTATGGAGACATCATAGCGTTGAGAAGGAAACATGGGAAATTGAGGAGATAATGAGGCAAGAATATCTGCAGTTATTTGATGTCAGGTAAATTTCGAGGACAAAGTTTTATTTTAAGGGGGATAATGTAACATCCCTAACATCCCCAAGAAGTGAACAATGTTAATTTGGGTTGACACGTGTTCAAAACTTCGGAGTAGATAAAATAGAATTATTAATATTAGTGGGGAAGGTAATTGGATATTATAAGTAATTAAAAAAGACTTTTGAATTTAGGGAATTAATTTAAAAAATAGGTTAGAATGTAAAAGAGTGAGAAGTGTTGGGTCATAGTGTAAAGATTAGAAATAAGAAAAAAAAAACTAGATTAAATGAATGAGAAAAATAGCAAGGACTTGGAGTGTGATTTGTCCATTGAAATACAAAAGGAGTGTATGATATTGGAAGTAGATGGGCATTATACATGTGGTATGGAGATGATTGGAAATTTATTAATTTAATATTAAAAAAGAAAAAAATGAGAAAGAAAAACAAAGTCAACACTTTGTCATCATTATTTTCTTCTCACAAGCTTCTTTTCCACGTCCCTTTCTAGCTAACTTTGCCAAGTTTTGTTTTTCTTTCACTTTAGTCCCTTCTCCATTTTCAGCCTTTTCATCAAACTTAAACTCAAAAAATTCTTCATAGATTGTTAGCAAAATTAAGAGGACAACTTCATAGTGAGCATATCATCTTGCAAAGCTAGCTAATATCCATATTTGGAGGAGAAAGAAAAAATGAAGAAAAGTTAGGGATTTTGGAAAAGTTTAGGTAAGAATGATAAGTTTGCTGAAAGGACATCATGTTTATTTCATCATAATACATGGAAATAGTATATGATTTTTTGTTTTGATATTGAGCATTGTATATGTGTTGTGTAATGAAGAGAATGAGAAGATGAGCGAACATCCAATTGGTGATAAAAACAAAGAGATAACAAAAGAGTGAAGAAAGGAAAAAGGGATTATTTCAAGTAAGTTATGTTGTAAGTATATAAAGAATTTTATTTTACCTACTTTAAACCCTAAATAAGAATATGATAAATTGATCTAGTAATATTCATGAAATATGTTTGTAGTTGAAAAATGATGAAGTGTATTTTGGAAATTATTTGAAAGTAAGATGGTATTAAGATAATTAACGTAAAGTGTATGTGTAGTGAAATTGAGAAAAATTGTAATGGCCTAAATTCAAGGTTATCGGAACAATGGTTTCGTAACCATAAATCCGATTTAAAGAGAAATTTATTTTAATATTTTTGCATGAATATTTATATGATAGGAAAATCGTATTAAAATATCGATAGAAAAATTTTACCGATTTAGTGGTTAGTTAGAAAAAGGAATTATTGAAGGAATTGGGTAAAAACAAGGTATCGAGACCTTGATCTCATAAAATTGAGTAGGAAATATTTTTATAAATATTTATAAAATGTTAGTAATGTGGTATTAAAATTTCGTTAGAAAATTTTAACGTTTGAGTATGTAATTAAATGAAAAGGACTAAATTGTAACAAATACAAAATTATGAAAAATGATTAAATAGTTTAAATGATAAAATAAAGAGGGCTTAAAGGAAAATAGACCCAAGGTCTAATTGGGCTGGACAGCAAAGGTATGAAATCAGCAAGAAAATAAGGAGAAATAAGGGTAAAATGGGAAAATAACAAAATTTGCTAAATAAAACTAGGACTAAATAGGGATATCTAGAAATCTCTTCATTTTTCTTCACTCTCATCAGAAAAAAAACGCCATAGGAGGGGTATCTAAGCTGGTATATCATAATTTTTGCACCAAGTAAGTGAATCCTTGCCCATTTCTTGTAATTTTGTGTTTTTAAAGACTTTTACAACTAGGTCCTATCATTAAATTCATTAGTCTTTGATTTCATGGATGAAATTGAAAGCCACCATGGTTGGTTTATGTAAGTTTATGATGAAATAGCATGAAATTTAAGCCTTAATTCGTTTAAGAGATGATTTTATTAGGTAATTTCAATAGAAATTGATTTTTGGACCTAATTATGAAAGTGTTTGGAATTAAAGTCTATTACTGAAATTATGATTTCCAAAGGTTATAAAGTAGTTTAAAGTGATATAATAAAGTGTTAATTGAGAAAAATAAGCTCAATTGAGAGGTTAATTGAGCAGGGACGAAATTATCATTCATTGAAAGTTTAGGGGAAAAATGGTAATAACCAGCTTGCACTAAAACAGTTTTTGACAGCAGCAGTAGTCTAACTTTGAAAATCACCATAAATTGTAGAAGTTGAATTAGAAGATGGAAAAATATTAAATTAAAGCTTATTGAGTCTAGTTTCTTATGGAAGAAACGTTGTAAGCAATAGAATTGTAATTCATGAGATATAATAGGTTTTGTGAGACAAGGTCAGAATGAATTCGGGTTCCCCTGTTCTGACTTTGAAAAATCATAAAAAATTGAATAAAAATAATTATGGGGAGTGGTTTATATTCTTAGAATCCTTAGTGAGTCTATTTTTTTATGGTACAAATGAAAACATTATTTTTATTCTGTACAGTGAGATATCTGAGATTTTGTGAAGAGATAGCAGAACTGTCAAACAATGAAACAGGGAAACTTTAACGAATAAACTGTACTAATTGGCTAAGCCAAAAATTATGAAAATTTTATGGTGTGAAGATATGTGAGTCTAGTTTCAAGGAAAATTAACGGTTCTTCATTTGGAGTTCTGTAGCTCGAAAAATAAATAATTTAGTGACTATGACTCAAGTAGACAGCTTTGAATGAACTATAAATAGTAATAGAATTATAATGAATGCTACATGTGAACATGAAATGTATTGAATTGATAATTAAATTTATTTATTTAGATCCGGAAAACTCAAACACAAAGCTAAATCGAGGAAAGGAAAAAGTTCGGACTAGTAGATTTTGTATACAAACTAGAATCGAGGTAAGTTCGTGTAACTTGAATTATATTCTTAAATGTTTGAAATGTATGTTATTGATATGAATATGATTTGAATGTCCATTGTATGAAATTTGATGAAACATTGGTATATTTGATAAAAAGGAAAGAAATCCCGTTGAACGAAAGGAAAATTCGATGGATCTCTCGAAAAGGAATTGACGGTAAAAGGATCTAGCCCTGACGGGTGATCCTATCCCGATATAGCCCTCCGAAGAATATGTGGAAAATGGATTTAGCCCGGACGGGTGATCCGAATTAGGTCCAATTTAGCTTTGGGTGTAATTCGATCCAAGCTCATTAGAGTAATTGTCGCTGCAGGATTTAGCCTGGGTGGTAATCCCGACAATGCTCTATGAGTTTATATTACAGGATTTAGCTTTGGACTGTAATCCCATTGTAAAGATGAGGTTCAGCGAGTGTGCTCTCTCAAATGAAAATGTGCGCACATGAATATGAATTGACGGACCAAATTTGTACACTAAAGTGTACCTCTGAAAATCCATCGAAATTCGAGTAATTCAATGGGATAATTATAAAAAAATATGGAAATTATGGTATTGATGAGCTCATCAATGATAGTATATATTATTGATATATGAAAATTATTGGATGACTTGAATGTTGAGTTTGTAAATGTTAAGGTAATAATGCATTGGATGGATATATAAATGGATATTACATTATATTGAAAATGTTAGGTAAGTATAATTCTTGTTACATGGGCTTACTAAGCACAAAGTGCTTACTCTGTTTCCTTTTCTCTATTTTGTAGTATTAAGAGCTCGGAGGTCGGATTCGGTGGGAGACACATCACACTATCAACCCCGAGATTTCGTATATAAAGAAACTTTATTTTGGAAATCAACGGCATGTATAAGCTAATAAAGTAGATGTTAATATGAAATGAATGTAAGGTCACCATTGGTATGGCTAACAAATTTCTAGTTTCGTATGTAATGAGGTTATCTTATAAATTTGCATGGATCTATTTTGAAGGTATGTTGATTGGATTGGTTGATATGAATTAGTCTCGGTTTAAAAAAAAAAAAAAATTGCAGGGAAGACTAGATTGTTTATAAAGGAGTTATATTGAGTAAAAAAAAAAATTGTAAGCTCAGGTAATGCCTCGTTCCTATTCCGATAATAAATACGGGTAGGGGGTGTTATATTTGTTGGTATCAGAGCTACGGTTTAGCCGGTTCTAGGACCGATGTAGCAAATACGGATTAGCTATACATGCCATTTAAATTATTATTGATAGTGTGATATCTCCTCACCGTTTAAATTGTATTTTTCTTATAGTAATGTCATCCGACCGAGTTCAACTGAGGAGAGGTGGGAGTCATGCTCCGCTTCATGACAAAGAGAAGAAACTAGCGATGAAGGTCCCAGTCACAGAGGGTCAAGGGGAGGAGGCAAAGATAGCCTTCTTTCAAATGATGAATGAATGGTTTACTCAATACATAAGAACTAACCTCAGAGTGCAAAGAAACTCAAGCTCCCCTCCGCTGCTCCTCCACCGCTCCCAGAGATCCCACAGACTACAGTGCATGAATCATAGAGAAAAGGAAAGCTCCGGTTGATAAAATTCAAAATATGGGGCGAAGAATTTGAGCAAAGCAGCTGATGATGATCCTGAGCGGGCTGAATTTTGGTTAGAGAATACTACTCGGGTTTTGGAGGATTTATCTTGTACACCGTAAGAATGTTCAAATGTGCCGTTTCACTACTAAAAGACACAACTTACCATTGGTGGAATACTAAAGCTTCAGGTTGTTCCGAAAGAAGAAATTACATGGGAGTTCTTTCAAAACGAATTTAAAAAGAAATATATCACCAGAGGTTCCTTGATCGTAAAAGAAAAAGAATTTCTTGAGTGAAACAGGGTAATAGATCGGTATCCCGAGTATGAAAGGGAATTTGTTCGGTTGAGTAAATATGCTCGAGAATGGGTCCAAATCGGAAGTGAAATGTGTAAAAGATTCAAGAAGGGTTGAATGAAGACATTAAGCTATTGATCGAATTCTTGAAATTCGAGAGTTTGCTATATTAGCGAGAGAGCGAGCTTATAAAGCGAGAAGAATTGAGCAAAGAAAAGAAACAGTGAGAAGGAAGCTCGAATTTCTAGTAAAAGACCAATGGGAAAATCTCGCCGCTCCAAAGAAATTGCGAAAGTACCGGATCGTTCTACCTCGGTCACTGGTATTCAGCAGAGAACGAGGTTCTCAACGCATTAATCCAAGACCTTCCACTCCATCGCTGACCGATGTTGGCGGTGTTGGTACCCTAAGTCGAGATGCCATGTTGTAATAAAGCTCATTTTGGTGAATGTCGATTTAAGAGCGGGGCTTGTTACCGATGTGGTTCTTTTGACCATTTCCTCGGAGATTGTCCGAGAAGGGGTGAAAAAGAAGTGGAAACAGATATCTAAACCGAGTAATCCAGTTTCAAGGGGTAGACCATCTCGACCATCCGGTAATGTTAGTGGTAGCCGAGGAGCGCAAAAAGACACCTGAGGCGGGCTCGAGACACACGAGCACTGCTAGGACATATGCCATTCGTGCGCGAGAAGATGCCTCAAAGACCGATGTTATTATCGGTACATTTTCTTTACTTGACACCGATATTCTGCATTAATTGATCCCGTTCTACGCATTCATATATATGTATAAAGCTTGCATGTGTTAAAGATTTATCTATTGAACCTCTCGAATTTGTGGTTAAAGTCTCGAACCCCAGGCCAATCTGCTTTGGTGGATAAAATTTGTAAAAATTGTCCACCGATAGTAAGAGGTTATTGTTTCTGGTGATTTGATGTTACCGCCATTTGATGAGTTTGATGTGATATTGGGTATGGATTGGTTAACTCAAAGATGATGCGATAGTAAATTGTAAACGTAAATATATTGTGTTGAAGTGTCGAATGGCGAATTACTCGGGTTAAATCTGATCGAGATGAGGGATTATCGATGTGATTTCGATTATTCTTTGCTCGGGTATGTTAAAAAGGGGTATGATGCTTTTCTTGCTTATGTACTCGATACCAAGGTATCGAGTCAAAGATCTGACGATGCGCGATGGTATGCGAATTTTTTGATGTGTTTCCAGGAGGAGTTACCCGGTTGCCACCGAGAAAGGGAAGTGGAATTCTCTATAGATTTGATTCCGAACTACTCCGATTTCCATAGCTCCATACCGGATGGCTCTCTGAAATTAAAAGAATTAAAGATACGATTCACGAGAACTTGTTGATAGAGGTTTTGTTAGACCGAGTCATTCACCTTGGGGTGCTCCGGTTCTGTTTGTGAAAAAGAAAGACGGGTCTTTGAGATTGTGTATCGACTATCGGCAGCTCAATAAGGTAACTATAAAGAATAAGTACCCGTTGCCCCGGATTGATGATCGATTTGATCAGCTAAAAGGTGCCACAAAGATTCTCAAAGATTGATCTCCGATCGGGCTATTACCACCACGGGTAAAGGAGCGGATGTACCAAAACAAATTTTCGTAACTGTATGGGCATTATGAGTTTCTGGTTATGCCTTTTGGGCTAACTAATGCACCTGCAGTATTTATGGATCTGATGAATCGGATATTCAGACCGTATTTAGATAGGTTTGTTGTAGTTTTCATTGATGATATTCTAGTCTATTCTCGAGATGAAAATGAGCATGCGAACATTTGAGAATAGTGTTGCAAATCCTGCGTGAGAAGAAGCTTTATGCTAAATTCGGTAAATGTGAATTTTGGCTCAGAAGTGGGTTTCCTTGGACATGTTGTATCACCAAGAAGGCATCGGGAGAGACCGAATAAAATTTCAGCTATTATTAATTGGAGTCCACCAAGAATATATCCGAAGTTAGAAGTTTCTTGGGTTTAGCCAAGTTATTATCGGAGATTTGTGCAGGGGTTCTCTATGATAGCTTCTCCGATGACCCGCTTGTTGCGAAAAGATGTTAAATTCGAGTGGGTGATGAATGCCTGCAGAGTTTTGATCGATTGAAAGATTTATTGATGAAAGCACTGTGTTGGTACAACTGAACCGGAGTAAGGAATTTGTTATTTATAGTGATGCTTCATTAAATGGTTTAGGTTGTGTCTTGATGCAAGAAGGTAAAGTAATAGCCTATGCTTCAAGACAACTTAAGCCACATGAAAGAAATTACCCTATTACATGATCTCGAGTTAGTTTGCTATTGTATTTGCATTGAAGATATGGCGGCATTACTTGTACGGTGAGAAATGTCATATTTATACCGATCATAAAAGCTTGAAATATTTGATGACACGAAAAGATTTGAATTTGAGACAGTGCAGGGGCTTGAATTGATAAAGGACTATGATTTGATTATTGATTACCATCCGGTAAGGCTAATGTTGTTGCTTGATGCTTTAAGCCGAAAATCTCTGTTTACTTTGCGAGCTATGAATGCTCAATTGTCTTTGGTTGATGATGGTTCAGTCATAATGAGTTGAGAGCTAAACCGACATTTCTATAGCAAATATGTGAAGCTCGGAAGAATGATGAAAAGTTGCGAGTTAAACGGGCACAATGTGAGTCAGTCTTGATTACTGAATTTCAAGTGGGGATTGATGGTTGTTTATTATTCGTAGATAGGGTATGTGTACCCAAGAATTCGAGCTCATCTGACAAGATTTTTTACACGAGGCTCATAGTGGTATTATGTCCGTACATCCGGAAGTAATAAAATGTATAATGATTTGAAGAAGACGTCTTGGTGGCGGTATGAAACGTGATATTTACGAGTTTGTATCAAGATGTTTAATATGTCGACAAGTTAAAGTTTGACATCGTACCTTCTGGGTTACTTCACCAATTACTATACCGGAATGGAAATGGGAAAGAATCACTATGGATTTTGTATCGTGGTTACCGTTGTCTCCGAGGAAAAAAGATGCTATTTGGGTGATTGTTGATCGATTGACAAAGTCAGTATACTTTATTCCGGTATGTATGGATTATTCTTTAGATAAACCGGCCGAATCAGACATATCGAGAGATTATCGGCTACATGGAGTGCTGTCTCCATTATATCGATAGAGATCCTCGGTTTACGCCTCGTTTCTAGGACAAATTGCAAGAAGCCTTGGGTACTCAACAGTATTTCAAGATCGCATTTCATCCTCGCATGATGGCCAATCTGAGCGTGTAATCTGTGTATTGGAAGATATGCTCAGATGTTGTATACTAGAGTTTGATGGTAATTGGGAGAGATATCTACCTTTGATTGAATTTGCTTACAATAACGATTATCATCCAAGATTAAAATGGCTCCGTATGAAGCTTTGTATGGTAGAAAATGTAGAACACCATTATATTGGACAGAGCTCGGTGAAAAGAAGATACATGGGGTTGATTTAATCCGAAATGTAAGAAAAAGTAAAGGTTATTCGGATAGTTTAAAAGCGACTTCCGATCGCCAAAAATCATATGCCGATCTTAGACGAAAAGAGATTGAATTTCAGTGTCGGTGACAAGGTATTCTGAAAGTGTCTCCTTGGAAAAAGTTCTCCTTTTTTGGTCGAAAGGGTAAATTGAGTCCAAGATTTATCGGGCCATATGAAATTATAGAAAGAATTGGACCTGCCGCTTTATCGATTGGCATTACACCGAAACTTGATAGAATTCATAATGTTTTTCATGTATCTATGCTACGACGATATCGATCAGATCCTTCACATGTTATTTCTCCGATAGAAGTGGAGATTCAACCGGATATGACTTACAGTGAAGAACCGGTCAAGATATTGGCACGGGAAACAAAGGAGCTTAGAAATAAAAAGATAAATTTAGTGAAAGTATTATGGCAAAAGCATGGGATTGAGGAAGCGACATGGGAACCGGAGGAGACAATGAGGAAACAATATCCAAACCTCTTTCTTCGGTAAGATTTTCGAGGACGAAAATCCTTAAAAGGGGGGGAGAGTTGTAATGGCCTAAATTCAAGGTTATCGGAACAATGGTTTCGTAACCATAAATCCGATTTAAAGAGAAATTTATTTTAATATTTTTGCATGAATATTTATATGATAGGAAAATCGTATTAAAATATCGATAGAAAAATTTTACCGATTTAGTGGTTAGTTAGAAAAAGGAATTATTGAAGGAATTGGGTAAAAACAAGGTATCGAGACCTTGATCTCATAAAATTGAGTAGGAAATATTTTTATAAATATTTATAAAATGTTAGTAATGTGGTATTAAAATTTCGTTAGAAAATTTTAACGTTTGAGTATGTAATTAAATGAAAAGGACTAAATTGTAACAAATACAAAATTATGAAAAATGATTAAATAGTTTAAATGATAAAATAAAGAGGGCTTAAAGGAAAAATAGACCCAAGGTCTAATTGGGCTGGACGGCAAAGGTATGAAATCAGCAAGAAAATAAGGAGAAATAAGGGTAAAATGGGAAAATAACAAAATTTGCTAAATAAAACTAGGACTAAATAGGGATATCTAGAAATCTCTTCATTTTTCTTCACTCTCATCAGCAAAAACGCCATAGGAGGGGTATCTAAGCTGGTATATCATACTTTTGCACCAAGTAAGTGAATCCTTGCCCATTTCTTGTAATTTTGTGTTTTTAAAGACTTTTACAACTAGGTCCTATCATTAAATTCATTAGTCTTTGATTTCATGGATGAAATTGAAAGCCACCATGGTTGGTTTATGTAAGTTTATGATGAAATAGCATGAAATTTAAGCCTTAATTCGTTTAAGAGATGATTTTATTAGGTAATTTCAATAGAAATTGATTTTTGGGACCTAATTATGAAAGTGTTTGGAATTAAAGTCTATTACTGAAATTATGATTTCCAAAGGTTATAAAGTAGTTTAAAGTGATATAATAAAGTGTTAATTGAGAAAAATAAGCTCAATTGAGAGGTTAATTGAGCAGGGACGAAATTATCATTCATTGAAAGTTTAGGGAAAAATGGTAATAACCAGCTTGCACTAAAACAGTTTTTGACAGCAGCAGTAGTCTAACTTTGAAAAATCACCATAAATTGTAGAAGTTGAATTAGAAGATGGAAAAAATATTAAATTAAAGCTTATTGAGTCTAGTTTCTTATGGAAGAAACGTTGTAAGCAATAGAATTGTAATTCATGAGATATAATAGGTTTTGTGAGACAAGGTCAGAATGAATTCAGGTTCCCCTGTTCTGACTTTGAAAAATCATAAAAATTGAATAAAAATAATTATGGGGAGTGGTTTATATTCTTAGAATCCTTAGTGAGTCTATTTTTTTATGGTACAAATGAAAACATTATTTTTATTCTGTACAGTGAGATATCTGAGATTTTGTGAAGAGATAGCAGAACTGTCAAACAATGAAACAGGGAAACTTTAACGAATAAACTGTACTAATTGGCTAAGCCAAAAATTATGAAAATTTTATGGTGTGAAGATATGTGAGTCTAGTTTCAAGGAAAATTAACGGTTCTTCATTTGGAGTTCTGTAGCTCGAAAAATAAATAATTTAGTGACTATGACTCAAGTAGACAGCTTTGAATGAACTATAAATAGTAATAGAATTATAATGAATGCTACATGTGAACATGAAATGTATTGAATTGATAATTAAATTTATTTATTTAGATCCGAAAACTCAAACACAAAGCTAAATCGAGGAAAGGAAAAAGTTCCGGACTAGTAGATTTTGTATACAAACTAGAATCGAGGTAAGTTCGTGTAACTTGAATTATATTCTTAAATGTTTGAAATGTATGTTATTGATATGAATATGATTTGAATGTCCATTGTATGAAATTTGATGAAACATTGGTATATTTGATAAAAAGGGGAAGAAATCCCGGTTGAACGAAAGGAAAATTCGATGGATCTCTGAAAAGGAATTGACGGTAAAAGGATCTAGCCCTGGACGGGTGATCCTATCCTGATATAGCCCTCCCAAGAATATGTGGAAAATGGATTTAGCCCGGACGGGTGATCCGAATTAGGTCTGATTTAGCTGGGTACTAATTGGGATCCAAGCTCATTAGAGTAATTGTCGTTGCGAGGGGATTTAGCTTTGGGTACTGTAATCCCGACAATGCTCTATGAGTTTATATTACAGGATTTAGCTTTGACCGTAATCCCATTGTAAAGATGAGGTTCATGGAGTGTGCTCTCTCAAATGAAAATGTGCACATGAATATGAATTGACGGACCGAATTTGTACACTAAAGTGTACCTCTGAAAATCCATCGAAATTCCGAGTAAATTCAATGGGATAATTATAAAAAAATATGGAAATTATGGTATTGATGAGCTCATCAATGATAGTATATATTATTGATATATGAAAATTATTGGACTGACTTGAATGTTGAGTTTGTAAATGTTAAGGTAATAATGCATTGAATGGATATATAAATGGATATTACATTATATTGAAAATGTTAGGTAAGTATAATTCTTGTTACATGGGCTTACTAAGCACAAAGTGCTTACTCTGCTTTCCTTTTCTCTATTTTGTAGTATTAAGAGCTCGAGGTCGGATTCGGTGGGAGACACATCACACTATCAACCCCAGATTTTGGGTATATAAAGAAACTTTATTTTGGAAATCAACGGCATGTATAAGCTAATAAAGTAGATGTTAATATGAAATGAATGTAAGGTCAGCCATTGGTATGGCTAACAAATTTCTAGTTTCAGTATGTAATGAGGTTATCTTATAAATTTGCATGGATCTATTTTGAAGGTATGTTGATTGGATTGGTTGATATGAATTAGTCTCGGTTTAAAAAAAAAAAATTTTGCAGGGAAGACTAGATTGTTTATAAAGGAGTTATATTGAGTAAAAAAAAAATAAATAAATATTGTAAGCTCCGGTAATGCCTCGTTCCCTATTCCGATAATAAATACGGGTAGGGGGTGTTATAAAAATGACTAAATTGCAAAATATGTAAAAAATTAGATAGATGAATTAGATATTGACATGGAATAATTTAGTGAAATGTTGAAAATTGGCATAACAGATGTCAAGTGAAATTGATGATTGATTGATTCTATTTGGATAAGGACTAAATTGTAAAAATAATAAAATTTGAATTTCTTTAATGAGGATATGTAAATAAATTGTATAATTTAAGTGCCAAGTAGACAAAATGAGAACTAGTAGGATATAAATGGCACGTCATTAGGAAAGTGATCAAGAGTGCAAGTGATAGTGGCACTACGGTGCAAGTGAAAGCGACGTTATGATGCAAGTGTATCGGCACTTCGGCGCAAAGCGATATTCGCACATCCGTGCAAAGAATAGTGACACTTTGGTGCATCTTATCGAAACTTCCATATATCCTATTGTGTTTTATTAAGTCTACATTTGGGCAATATAATTATAAGGTAAGTGAATGTAATGTGACATAGGTAAGTAATTTGTAATTTGTGAAATTGGTATTTTAATATAACTATCATGGGAACAAAATTAGTGTAGGGTGGTTGAAATTAATGATAGTAGTATATATATTTATATATATATATATATATATATATATGTGTTGTGTAAAATGTTAATTTCAATTGCATATTATAATTCTTGATATGTTTACTAAGCTCTCGTGAGCTTAATGGGTTTCTTTTCAAACGCGTAGGTAAAGACCGTTTTGAAGCTAAAAGGTGAAGATTGTCTTGAACTCATCTCATCACATCTCAAGCCTTGGTGGAAGTATGAATTTAAATTTTGGGCATTAGATTTGGCATGTACATAGAGTTTCATTTAGAATGTTATATATACTATCTAAAGGATGAAATTGCTGGATATTGATCTTCATTGTGAACTTTACATTTTGGTTATGTATGGAGTTGTTTTATGTTGAATTGGGTAGTGTTTAAAGTTGGTAATTGGTATATTTGAATGTGATATTGGATGTTGGGAATTTATATGGCATATGGAAGTAGTTTTAGGTGTTTGGGAGTAAAAATGTGCAGGTTTTGATGTTGTAGGTTTGAGGTCGTGATGTTAAATGTTTGAAGTCATGACGAGTGATCGCATGTGCATAAAACAAACAATTTTATAAAGCAAATTTAAAGTGCAGTTTTACTGCAAGCGTACATGTCAGTTGTAATATTTACTGTGTTACAATGAAACATCGGAGTATTCCAATGATCAAACCTAAAAGAGTTGGCAATTTAGCGATTTCTATTAAAAAATGCATGCAAGAAAGGAGTCTAACTAGATATCACTAATTTCTATAATACGACAAACCAATAATGAAGTTAATTAAAAATAATTACTTATCTAAGACAAAAAAAGACTAAATTGTAAATAACACAAATTATAAAACTACTAAATACAATAACAGGTAGGGGTTGGTTGATTTCCATGTTGTTAATTAACCCTTGAATTAAATATCTAAATCGCTCACACTCCCAAATTGACTCCATTTTACCTCTTGGTCTCATCTTTACCAACTTATACAAATTAGTTTGGTTTATCTTTCGATCTCACCGGCTAACTCAGGACTAAAGAATTGGTACCCAATAAGATCTTCTCTCGGTCTCACTTATCTTGATATTCCCTTAGGGTCATTAATCCTAAGTTTTTAGGTTTATCCAATTTAGTCTAATTTTACGATTTAGTCCCTGAACTCAAAAACTAACCAAACAACATTTCCATCAAACAACCACCTAAGGTTTAGTTATCCATTACAATATTAAAGCTGAAAGAAACAACTATGGAAGCCATTAATGTAAACTTGAGCAAAAAGATGAAAGCTTTGATTTTTAACTGAATAAACTTAAATGAAAAACAACTAACACACACAAAAAAAAAACAAGAACACTAAAGATTAAAGCTTTAACAGATGAAAAGAAAGAAAACTTAAATAACATTAACTCAAAGATTAAAGAGTCATTATAACTAAGTTTAAAGTCTTTAACATGGAAATAAAACTAAGCTATAACAAAAACTAACTAAACTAACAACTATGAAACTAAGTAAAACCAGAAAGAAACATAAACTAAAACCCTAAAATTATAGAGAAAAAACTACCCTACTCCTAAACTAAAAGATGAAAGAAACCTTAAAACTAAAGAGCTTTCTAACATAAAACTACATCATCATTTTCTCCTTAGTCAGGAGTGGCTTTTAATAGCTAATTTTTGACCCAAAAATGTTGCCTAAAATGCCCTTGAATGTTGGCTTTTGATTGGTGCTTCGGGTGAACAAACTCTGCCTTTGATGTCATTTTGTGTCCCTACACGACAGAGATATCACACCCAGGTAAGGATATTGCGATACCCTAGTCAGAATACACAGGGGGAGTTGTCACGAGGTGGGTATCACGATACCTTAAGGGGATTTCACGATACCCCTGTAGCTTGGTCCCAAATCTTCTCTATTTTGAGTCTGTCAATGGTATTGAAATACCGTAGCTCCGATATTGCGATACAACTGCTTGTGGCTTGAATTCCACTACATTTAGGCTGCCTACATGTCCTTACAACACTCAAACACACATTAGGGTCCCCAATGGCACAATTGGCCGTTTTGGATCGAAAAATAAGGAAAAATAGGTGATTTCACAAATTTACTTGTAAAAACTAAAAATACATAAAACTACTAAAAAAGACACTAAAAACACTTGAAAACAAGCTCGTTAAGTGACAAACGGGCCCCAATTTGGCACATCAATTTGTGGCAGATCAACGAGCTTGAGTCAAAGAGTCATTACGCAATGTGAAACCTCTCGAGGCCGCGATGAGCTGTGGACGTCGTGACGTGGGATACCTTGAAGTCACGACAAGCATCCTATGTTTTGGACCTTCACCCTTTGGTCACTTAGAAAGATTTCATAAGCTTGTGTTAAGCTTGGAATAGTGCATAAATTTTATTTTAAGTGCGTTATGAGTTTGATAATTTCTATAAAATGCTCAATTGATTTTTGAGAGGTCATAGTTGCCTCGACAATGAATGTAACACTTGTCCTCTTTATCAATTGCTTCCACCTAATTAGTCTTCCTCCTTTGTAGCCCGAGTGATTTCATTTGCACATTGAACTTGGATAAAAGAATCTAGATAACTAACTATCCAGGTTCATTATGGACGTAAAATTAAAAAAAAATAAAATTCTTATTTTTTTACTTTTTAAAATAATGCAATATATATATTATTTTTAAAACATGTTTCAATATTCTATTGTCTTCCAACCCAAAATCTAATAGTGTTATCAGATGCTAATAAATGTAGCAACTTGGCTTACGGTTTCCAAGTTTAGCTACCAATTATGTCCAAAAAAAATTTACGTACCAAGTAGTTACAAATTGCTAAGTTTAGGAGTCGCTGTAAATATTAACTTAATTTTAAAATATATTTTACTTGTCTTTTATTCATGTGCACCATATATATATTAGGTTAAATTCCGCGATTTGTTTATATACTTTGTGAAAGTTATAAATTTAGTTTCTATACTTAATTTGACTAATTATAGTTTTTGTACTTTTCGAATTGGTCAATTTTAATCCCTATACTTTTTGAATTTTGATTTTTAATCTGACTCAAACAATAACATCAAAATTCGTTTGGTTAAATTAAATTACTAATTTTGTAGTATGCTTACAATTGTAGATTTGGTCCATATTTTCCAATTGGTCATTCTAATTCCCTATACTTTTTAAATTTTGAAATTTCAATTTTTATGAAAATGACAATCTGGATTTTAGTGAATAATATGTGAAAATAATTAGCTGACATGACATTATATATATGGTAATATGTTTGTCGCCAGTGGCATAACTAGGGGGCTGATAAGGCCCTTGACTCCCTTGAGATGAAAATTTTCCATTTAGGCCCTTTAAAATTTTTAAAAATTTTAAAATAGTAAATGTAAAATTGCACTTTGGTCACTCTAAAAGTAATATAAACTTAATTTAATCACTTAAAAATTATAAAAATATAGGTTATTAAAATAGTGAAATTAAATTTTTACTATTGTAAAAATTACAATTTAATTTTTGCCCCCTAAAAGATATTTTTGGGTTTGCCTTATCTATCACATCGAATTTTAAAAATAATAAAATATAACTTAATGAATTTAGTAACTATGATTTCTAAATTAAAATATAAAAATTAAATCCATACGTGGATATGTTAATATCAGAATTTAACCATTATTTTGAGTAAGAAACTAACAGTATATTTTGATCTGAAAGAAATCTAAGAAGCCCGAGCGTGAGTCAGCACAGAGTTAATTCTAGTATAAAACAAAAAGCAAACGCAATTATACCAACCAAAGAGAGAATCTAAAATCTTTGGAGCTTACCGTGAATGCCCCCTTCTTACTCTCCACATTTCCTTCCTTTCTCTTCACAATTTCGCACCCACACCATAAAACCCTCACTCTTTTCTCCGACGATGAAGGATCGGCCTCCGTCCTCGTACGGCGCCGTCTACGTCCCTCCCCACCACCGTCTCATCTCCTCTCCTAACAACCAAAATGCTACCAAGAACTCCTCCGCCCCCGCGATTCTCTCCAAGCTTCGCGACCACCAAAACACACCCATTTTGAACGCTAAGGGCACTGCTTCTCCTCCTTCTTTGCCACACTTACAACAGCAACAGCAGCAGCGACAGCAACAGATAGGGGCTTATAATAACAATAATGGTAGTAAAAACAGTAATAATCAAAATGCACAGTATAATTCGGCTTACTGTCTGGGGATTTCCGAGAATGTCTCTGATCGCCAGCTGGATTTGTCTTTGCAATCGGTCAGTTCACTTCATACTTAACATATTTCCATTCGGCAATTTTTCCTGTAAAATGAAGTTCTTGTGTTTGATTGTTTATTGGCGGAAATTAAATTCTTGTTGATTGGCGTCAGGTTAGGCTAATTTAATTCTTTGTTTTAAAAGATATCACACTTTATTTGGTTCGTTTCTGATATTCATAGCAATGAAGGTTTCCGACTTCTGGTAATGAGAAAACAAGTTGAAAATATTTCCCGGCTATAGAAGTAAAGTAAGTGGAATTGGGATATGATTTCCGTAGGTCAGAACTGCATGCCTTTCTGAAAGTTCTTGAGGGAATTGGGATATGATTTCCGTAGGTCAGAACTGCATGCCTTTCTGAAAGTTCTTGAGGCATTGCATTGCTTCTGGGCCTTTGACTTGGGATCAAGAAGAAAAGGTAACCATTTAAGCCGTCCTCTTAATATTTCAAATGGTGAACATTTGATGGAGCTAAAAAAAGTAAAATGAGTGGCGAGCACTTTCAGTTTGGAGTTATATATGATTAATTGAAAATATTGTTGCTGAGGATTACTAATTTGCTTGTTCTAAATAGCTTATCTGGATACCTTTGTCCTCAGATTATGGCTTTGGCCTATGCGCAACCATGCATGAGGATGAAATTTAAGATTGTAACCAAGTGAATTTCACTCTAAATATCACTCCTAATAAACTCAAGACTAATACTATGCTAAAGCCCATCGTGTGTGGTTTGGTCACATTAACATTATGTTTGGATTGAGAAGATAGGCATGAAAGGGAAGTGGGGAAAAAGGGGACTCTTTGTTTCCCTCTTGTTTGGATAACTATTAGAGTATAGTAAGCTTAAGCCAGGAATTACCTATATCATCCTTTTCCCTAACAAATGTGATGTTTCAATTCCCCAAATTGGTCGGAAAAGAGGGAAAGGAAAGCCAAAAGACATTTTAAAGTTTGGTACGTGCATATTACCCTTTCTATAATCATCCTAAACTCTCTGAATTCCTGCACAGCTGTATGTAATCATATTTCCTTGTGTTGAAGTTTCTTCATCTAGTTGTTTGGCAATCCAAACAAAGTGGCAATGTCACACGTGAAGTGCAGAACGCATCTAAAACTTATTAACCAATTCTTAATGCTCATTTTTCATTTTTCTTTTATGGAAGTAGTCATATATATGAATGTGACCAACTCTTTTCACGTAGACTACTTGTTTCTCCATTAAGAAAAGTTACCATGTGAAAATTTAAATCATGGTAATTCTTTTATTCTCATTTGACTTGTAATCTTTCTTCTTTTCTCTAATTTGGCGTAAAACTTGTATAATGCACTCTTTTCTTTCCACTATTTAACAGAACAATGGATGTGAACATCCCTCCCCTCACTCATTTTAGTTGTACCAACAAGGGAAGCATGTATAATTTCATTTGCTTTCTTTTCCTTTCCTTTACTGACTTATATCCAAATAGTGTTAGGGATGCCCATGTTGTTGCCTATATATGATGTTGTTGCAGTTAGCTACTTGCAAAATAAGGGTGTAGATTAGTAATATTTTCCTTCATGGGATTTAAATTTTAGGATTCATTATGGAGGCTTTTACTCTATTAATCCTTTGAGGTTAAGTATATATTCTGTTGTGAGAACTAACTACGTAATATATGCGTACATATAATTTGATGATAAATACAAGTATGTTTACATCTCTTTGCAGTTTGGCTTTAACAACATTTTAAAAATTTATCATTAATGATAAAATAATGGGTTTTTCTCTATAAAACTTTTGTGCTTTTGTTTTAATTCCCAATTCAATGAAGAGCGAAGATTGTAGCTTGACCACCTTTGTTGGTTTTGGAATTTGTGACAATAGGGGATTCCCTAACTCACAATCAATTGATTGCTAAGATTCTTTCTATTTTTATGTCTGTCCTCTTTTCTCTATAAACAATGTTTAGTTGCAATGTATGGACTGCACAAAAATTATCATATACATTTAAAATAGATGAAGTTGAACCTTGCTGGTAATGGGGTGTCATTTTATTGTAACAACAGAACAAACTCCTGATGCTGATTGAATGATGCTGCAGCATTCTAGAACTTATTTAAATTGGTTATCATGATATGATTTCTTTATATTTCCTGTCTTCAATTTACAGTTTGTAGTTATGTCTTTTCCTTTTCACATTAAGCGGTCATGTGACTAGTATCTTAGGTTTTAATGGGTTTGATTGGATCAGTTTTTTTGTATCCAAGGGCTAGGAGTAAAAGCTGCTGTGAACGTAGCATAGGTTGGTGTTTGTCCTACTTATGGAATAGCTTTTCTACTGCAAAAGTAAAAGCCAGGTTTGTGGTTCTCAAAATTTGAGATTTTTAGCTTATGCGGGACACCCATTTGGTCTTCTAGAGGAAGCTATAAATCAGGGTTCTCCAAAAAGTGCTAAATTGTTTAATGACAAATATTTAAAGAAATATTCTTACACTCTTTCTTATATTTCTATATTTTTTTCATAAAATTATAGAGACATCATATTATTTGACATTCATTGCTGTTATTTGATCTCGTTTTTTCTATTGAATTTACTTTTTTTTTTTTTTGTTTAAAGTGACAATTATCTCTTTCTTTATTTTTTTCTTCATCTAAAAACGTTTAATTTATTAGAATAAGTTGAATATTTTACTTTTTACCTGTTAAAAATATATAAAAAGAAAACTAGATCTTAATATTTAATATTCTATAGCACTTCTGCATTAATGTTGCTAAATGCATTTTTAACTTCTTTTTACAGATCTTTTGGAACTGCTTGACTCAAACAACACTTCTTACAGAAATAGCAGCAAGACCAAACAGACCATAGATAGCCTTCTACAAACACTAGGCAACTGTAGTGGGATCTTATTTATTAATGCCTCAACAAACCCTTTTGTTCTTGTTTCAACTTCAATTTTTTGCCTTTGTTCTGTTTATGTTTTATTATTGTACTATTTTTTTTTTTTTGGCTACTGCATTGTTTATCCACTTTAGCTGAAGCAAAGAGCATTGACTAATTTCTTCATTGTTGTATGTAAAGCTTCAGATTATGTGTTAAGATATATATGTCCCTGATACTTCTAGGATTTGGCTATTAAATGAGCTCATTCATCAGTACTAATGATTAGTAATTCCCTTAAACCTTCATAAAAGAAAAAAAAATAAGGAAAAAAATAGAAGATGCATTAAGATATGTTTATCAAGGGTGAGATGAGATCATTGGGAGAATGTTCCTATAGTGGTTTTTTTTTTTTTTTTTTAAGTTATTAATTTGTATCTTAACTTTTCTGTTCAAATTTTGTTGTTAACTTGGGCTTTGTTGCATGAAGGCTGTTATAATTTCATTTCTGCATGCTTCGTTTTCCAGGGTACCTTCGATGAAGCTAACATTGAAGAGTGGAAGCGAAAGCTAGCCATGCTTCTACATGATGATGGGAAACAGGAGTTCGTATCAAGGGAGAAGAAGGACAGGCGAGACTTTGAGCAAATAGCAGCTTTGGCAAGCAGAATGGGTTTGTATAGGTATCTCTGTTGACCAGAATAGATGTTTTTGCTCATAAATGCTCTTAGTTATGTGGGGATTCTCATCGCAAATTATGTTTGACAGCCATCTTTATTCCAAAGTTGCTGTCTTCAGTAAGGTGCCCCTGCCTAACTACAGATTTGACCTGGATGATAAGCGTCCACAGAGGGAGGTACTCCTGCAATTTCTTTCATCTATGCTCTCCTTTATGAAACACCAATACTATGATGCTATCTTCTAATATTGGTTTTGTATCCTTATCAGGCCTTCAACGTATTGGATATATACCCATAATGTACTCATTACCTAAAACATAAAAAGTTGGTTTTGTTCCATTCTTATGCTTTAAGTGGGACTATATGTTGACTGATACATCCAGAAAATGAACACAACTCTTGTCCTGTTTAATATTTATATCTCTAAAGTTGTAATTTAGCAAATAGTTGTTAATCAACAAATTTAAGGGAAAAAATTAATAGAGAAATCTTAAAATTATACTGAGACCAGATGTTATTCTTCTTTTAATAGTGTTATTTTTCATGGATTTTAAACATGTACTTTTGTTGGATTTACCACACTAGCACATATAATGTTAACTAGTAATAAGGTGACAAGTATTTCCCCACGAGGATTAGTACCTAAATCTTACTAAGTACTGAAATTCATAATTAAGTTTTTATTCAAAAAATCAATTAATTCTAAAATCTGAAACTAATTTTGATACGGACCTTTGTAGAACCACACCCCAAAAGCTAGCTATTGAGGTTGGAGAGCCTAGCTCGATATAAACCTCAGCAGGAAATCCCATACTTCCCTAGTGAGTTCCAAGTCCCATACCTTGCAATTGGAACATAACAAATTTAGCAAACTAATACTAAATCAAACTGTAACAAGGTTTTGAGTTTCTTATGAAATAAAGAACACAGGATCATGCCTTCACTTTAAATCTCATTGAAATCTTGTAGTCTCCAAAAATACCCTAAAATGTCCTGAAGTAAAGGTCCAAAGGCTTCACAGCGCGACCTTTCCTAGTGAGGCCAACATAAGAAATCTGTGGGTTCTTTATCACATGGCTGCTGCGGTGCTGCTCAAGGGAGCTGCAGCTGCAGTGCCACAATATTTGTGCTGACAAATTGGGAAATATTTCATGCGAACTTCATAGCGAAGTTGTAGACGGGGAATTACATACTTCAATGAGCATATTTCTCATAAAACTAGAAATGGTGCGCCATGCTGAAATGTTACTAAGATGTATTTTTATAGTTCTGGAGATGCTATTCTTAATGGACATCATAATATTATGTTTGAAATATTATTAAACATGAACACTTGGCAATCAACATGTTTGGTTTGCTGAATTAATATTCCTAGAAATTCATAAATATAAGAATTTTTTTTTGAATTAAAATAAATATAAGAATTTCCTTTTCTCAATATGAATATTTTACTATAGTAGAAAGAATTATGAATAATTATTTAAATAAAATCTCAGAGTATCATAAATCACTTTAAAAACATTAAAAAGAAAAGTATATGATTATAATTATAATTATTATGTTATACAGTAAGTTGTGCATAGTGGAAAAAATTCACTATTGCTATTGCTAAAATGGTTGTGATAGCATTTTTTTATGTATGCAATCATGATAAACGTGACGTGACTGAAAATGCGTTCACATTTGTGATCACAATTTTGAACCCTAGCTATGTATGTACATCTTTGGGTTTGTTACTTATCCCAGCTTTAGGCTGTCCTAGCTTTTGGAAGTTACCATATTGTTGTGTTCGTAGTTCGATACCTTCTACCGATTATGTTCTCTGGTGGTGCCTGTTAGGGTACCTTTTGTTGACTTTGATAGCGCAGTTCTCTTATATGTATAATATTGAGGCCTTTTGTATTTGATGACAGGTGAGCTTAAATTTTGGTTTGTTGAAGAGAGTCAATGCCTATCTTGGAGAGTACCTTTCTAAAAAGTCTAGGAATAAGGAAAGCTTTTCGGATAATTGTTTTTCAAGATCAAGCAGTAATAGCAGTATAGTTACTGAAGAAGGACTTTTTGAGCAGCCAGAGCCGTTAGCATCTGGCACAGCTGTTATGGAGAAAATTCTTTTGCGGAAAAGTTCGCTGCTGCATGATCAGCAACAAGCGTGGCAGGTTCATTTTACCTTGATGATTGTGCATATAGATATTTGCTATTGCCTCGTTATAGCATCTCATATCTGCCCATTATATTAGAATATTGATGATTGTTCTGCTGCACTGCTATTTTATTATTGGCTAAAACATAAAAAAGACTTGAACTTAAATTGAATGTATCACATGAGACCTTATCCTTTGTAATCAATTTAAGTCCTTATCTGTTATTTATGTCTAATTAAGCTTGCTTGAAATATAAAACTGCTATGTTACATGAATCCACTCTATGTTACATGAATCCACTATGTGATATAATCTGCCACGTGTCAGATGAGGTGGAGAAAAAATAATTTCAATATACTGGTTGGGAGGAAATTGTTTCTTCACTATTTAATTTTTAATTCAAGGACGGGTATCTGCTTTATAATTGTTTCTTTATGGTCATGTGGGTCATGCGGCAGTTTCTCATTCTAAGAAGGCTTGATTGGGTGTAAATAATAGTTAAGGGGCTCAAATTATCATATGATAAAAGGAGAGTTGGAGTGATGGATTTAATCAAGTACCACCTTTTTGGTTAAGTACTTCTTTGGGCATAATACCTAAATATACTCATTAAATTTACCCAAAATTGGAATAAGTCCCCCATCTTTCCTTGATATACTATTCTATTTCAGTACAGTGAAAACCTCAATTTTGATGATGGGTGCAATTTAGCTAACTATGTAACATTCCAATGTCCACTAATGTCTTTTTACTTGTTTCTCTCCTCTCTTTCCTTATCTTTTCTCTTTTGTCCTCTGAATTTCTTTCTATTCTTTATGCCAACAATACCTCATTGTCATCTGCCACAATTGTACAAGGGATTTTAAGGCCTTAACAAGAAATTGGCTGGATTTGGCCTTCTAAGGTTAGAATAGCCTTGGCTGGTTTGAACTATTTTGATTGTGTTTTCCACTTCATTCATGTTTGTAGGAGTCTCTTGAAGGAAGAGAAATGCTAGAATTCCGTCAAAGTCTTCCTGCTTATAAAGAGAAAGATACCATATTGACCGCCATTTTACAGAATCAGGTGTGTTAATTTTAGAAGTTCTTTGAGTTTAGTTGCTTGCTTCTGCAGGAATTAGTGGTAAAAGACTGTTGTATTCATGAACATATTGGGTTCCGTTGGAGCAGAAATGAGCTGGGCTACTCATGCATGCTCAATTCGTTAAGAAACACTACTTGGATTGTTATTTAACTAATGAATTGACCTTGAGGCTATATTATCTTTTGTTAGTTAAATGAGCTGGGTCACTCATACAGGCTCAACTCATTAAGAAACACTACTCATACAGGCTCAACTTGTTAAGAAACACCACTTCAGTTATGTAGACATGTTATATTTTTCTTATATGTTTTGTAGTAACAAAAAGAAACGTGTTTTGCAGGTTGTTATTATCTCAGGTGAAACAGGATGTGGCAAGACCACACAAATTCCCCAATTTATTTTAGAATCTGAGATAGATTCTGCACGCGGAGCTTTTTGTAGCATTATATGTACGCAACCTAGGCGAATATCTGCTATATCTGTCTCAGAAAGAGTTGCTTCAGAAAGAGGAGAGAAATTGGGTGAATCTGTTAGTTTCTAAGAAATAGCTGCCTAGGACATTTGCCTAATCTTACATTCTTTGTTAAAACATTTTTTTTAAAGAAAATTGGGTAATGTTTCTCATTATTGGCTTTATTTGAAGGTTGGATATAAAGTACGGCTTGAGGGTATTAAAGGGAGGGATACCCGTCTTCTCTTTTGCACAACAGGCATTTTGTTGAGAAGGCTACTAGTTGATAGAAATTTAAAAGGTGTAACTCATGTCATTGTGGATGAGATTCATGAACGAGGGATGAATGAAGGTAATATGTGAAATTGGTGTCTTAGTTTTATAGTCAGTGAAAAATGTTTCTAATATAATATTTAAAATGTCAGATTTCCTACTCATTGTCCTTAAAGATCTCCTTCCTCGCCGCCCAGAATTAAAGCTGATTTTGATGAGTGCAACTTTGGATGCTGAGCTTTTCTCCTTGTATTTTGATGGGGCACCTTTAATCCACATTCCAGTAAGTTGCAAACTTAGTTCCACCAATAGTTTCATTTCCAGAGGTAGATTTATTTGGATCCATTTGCCAGTCTACTGGCTTTTAATTGAAGTGCTTTTTATGAATGAGCTAGTTGAGATATGACGAAAGATATTTAAACGACATTGAAATTTGTATTCATAAGATTGTTGTCATATTTTTTTTCTTCTTTTTTAACCTTCCTACTTTTATCGAAATGTTTAAGAACTTTCTTTATAAGTATCTATAAATTTTTAATTTCATTACATTTGTGCTTTAAGATATTAATGGAACACTTTTAACTCAGATAATTGGTTATTGTCTTTCGTCCTTTCCTACAGATGGGTAATTACTTGTGATATCTTTAGCTAGTTTGATTAGCTGCTGAACCTTATGCCATTTTTATGTTTTGTCTGCTTTTGATCAGTTCCTTGTTATGTTTAAACTAATTTAATATATATTAGGGCCTTAATTCTCCCTTATATTCTGATTCTAAACTTTCACAGTGATGGCATAAATCTTCTATGTTTCACCTGTCTCCCATATCTCCATTTTGCAGGTTGTTGTCATGATTTTCTTTTTCGGCCTTTTCCTAATTGATCTTTCTTTTGGCCTTTAGTTTCTTCTGATAAGAGAAATTTTTGCTTTCCATAGTTTTCTGTCATGTTTAAATTAGACATTTGATATTCTTTTTTGTCAATTTTCAAAGCATGCATTCAGAATATATGTCACTTGCTTAAGGTCTTCTAGATTCTACTTGCTTTCTGGTGGAGTTATCCAGAATTTGAAATGTATTGCTGATTTTTTTTTTCTTGTTCTATTTAGGGTTTTACGTACCCAGTTCGAACACATTTTTTGGAGAATATTTTGGAAATGACAGGTTATAGGTTGACTCCATCTAATCAAATTGATGATTATGGACAAGAAAGAATGTGGAAAATGAGTAAGCAAGCCCCGAGAAAGAGGAAGAGCCAAATTGTCTCTTCTGTTGAGGTATGCAAACTTCTTTTTAATGTTGTAAAAACCGAACTGGACCGGTTCGTCTGATTGGTTCAATTGGGAACTGGTGGCCTGTTCGATTTGCTACATATAAAAATACCCAAGAGTTGAGAACTGATAGAAAACTGGTTCAACCCATAAAAAACCAGTTTAACCGGTAAAGGACTCGATTAAACTGGTAGAAACCTGATTCATTATTTTCTTTGGGACTAAAAACCGGTTCTTTTATTGATTTTATATAATGTGCTTATATACAATGTGCCTGTCTGAATTGGTGTTGCGAGTCAATTCGAAACAAACTCAGTCAGCAAAATTACTTAAAAACAATTAAATAAAAGTAATAAATATTAATATAATGGTGTTTTCGTCTTTTAGTAATTTATATGAAATCTTTAAATAAAACATCTAAAAATAAAATATCTAAAGATCGAACATGAGCTTAAAAAGAATTTATTTACAAGTATCTTACCACTTTATCTATGATTTAATTGTTGACTAAATCTTTTATAAATATAATTTAATATTTAAGTTTTTCTTTCACCCATGATGTGGGTGTGACAAAATCTAGTATATATTAAATGCCATATTAAGGCCATATATGTTAATTACTTAAAATCATATATTTAATGGTTTGACATGTGACCTGTAGGTCTCACCGATACATCCAGTTTGGTTTTTTATTCATTGCTTGTTGCTGCTTTTGGAATACTGCACTCTATGATTCCTTTCTTTTTTTCTTTATTTTGAAAATATATAATAGGATGCGCTCCGGGCAGCTGATTTTAAGGATTTCAGCCCTCAGACTCAGGAGTCTTTGTCATGTTGGAATCCTGATTGTATTGGTTTTAATCTCATAGAATATCTTTTATCCTATATCTGTGAGAATGAGAGGCCTGGTGCAGTTCTAGTCTTTATGACTGGGTGGGATGACATAAGTACTCTGAAGGATAAGCTGCAAGCTCATCCAATCCTTGGAGATCCTAGTCGAGTTTTGCTACTTACTTGCCATGGTTCTATGGCGAGTTCTGAGCAGGTAATCTTCATTCTTTGTTTAGCATATATTCTAAGATGGTGTGTCTGGCTAGCATTTTTTGCCATTCTTCCTTCCCATCCATAATTTAATTCTAAATAAGTTCTTTTTCTGGATTCTTGCAGAAGTTAATTTTTGAAGAGCCTGAAGATGGAGTGAGGAAAATAGTATTAACTACTAATATTGCTGAGACAAGCATAACAATTAATGATGTTGTTTTTGTTCTTGATTGTGGAAAGGCCAAGGAGACATCGTATGACGCATTGAATAACACTCCTTGTTTGCTACCATCATGGGTTTCCAAGGTTTCTACTCAACAAGTAAGGCTACCATCTGATTGCATGTATGATCTCTAACCTATGTTGAGGTTAAAACTGACTGTTAATAATTTGTCTTTCCTCTTTCATAAAAGTTGTCTAATATAATTTGACTCTTGTTGAATGTTCATTTTATGACCTTTAATATGAAGGTTTGTTTCTTACTTTTTGTTAAGAATACTTTTGCTGGGCTATTAATAATTTGCACTAGGTGCTTTTTGGGGGATGAATCTTTTTCTTCTAGGAGTAATTGAAATAAATCAATTTCTTAGAGGACATGAATGCTAATAGGTTGCACAAGATTGGCTTCGTATACTGCATCTTTTTGTCAAATGTGAAACATGCGGAACGAGAGAAATAGTTAAATATTGAGTTTCTGGTTGGCTTGCATGTGTCTTTTGTATGGCTTCTAAACTCTCATGAATCTTCAATCTTCAAGGGGCAGGATTTAGTGTGGTCCAGTTTATCCAACAAAAGATGCATTTTTTTTTTTCAATTGTTGTTCAATACGCATGATGTTCTTATGTTCCCGTATTTGTTGTTGAATATTCAAACATTTGAGAAACCAAGGAGTTTGTTATTGTCCCTTTTTCACTATTAAAGGTGTGATTAATGAAAAAAAAAAAATAAAAGCTACAAGAAACTAAAGAGAGCTTCTGTTAGTTTTTTTTTTTTGCACTTGTCACCCTACAAAAGTGTGCATAGGCATAGTATGCCTCACCCGAAAGGCATTGAGGTGCTTGTTTTGTCTAGCACTAAGACATAGTGCCTAGGCAGCACCTATTTGCTCGCATTAATAACATTGATTGCCCTTTTGCCCATAGCGAACTTTTTCTCTAGTGTTTGTTGCTATTGATTCAAGTTCAGCCATTTTTTTTCATTTTCATCACCTTAACAAGATTCTTCTTTGATTGTATGATCGTTTCAAGAATCTTCTAGAAAATGAGTTGTTTGCTTCTAGCCAAACATGTTCATCTTTCTTGACTCTTGAAATGACTTGTCATTGTGGGTTTTAGTCTTTTGTTTCTTATCTGTGTTGAATTTGAATGCTAAGCATCTAATGCAAGTTTTATTGGTAACATGAGACTAAGATATGTATGAATATATGGTATATCTATACTTTTTGCTTACAGAAGAACTGCTCATTAGATAGATGATCTAATTGTATAATTTCTATTGCTCATGCATTTGGCAGTTGTTAAAAACAAGTGAGTTTGCTATAAGAATTTACTGAAAAGTAGAGATACAAAGAATATTGAGTAATGCAAGCTAGAAAAATATGCCGAGAAAGTTGTAAGGTAGGCTAGAGCGAGAGTATAAAATTATTTTTGATAGGTTGGAGTTAAAAGATGGAGATAAAGATATCTATAGGTTTGTTTGGATGAGTGAGGAAAAGATTAGAGATGGAGGGATGAGATAACCTGAGGCATTCAAGATGAAACGCCTTGGTCTGTTTTATTTATCGGTGACATTGTATTGGTTAATAAGACTAAAAAAGAGGTTAATACCATGTTAGAGTTGTGGAACAAACATGAGAAACTTAGGGACTTCGATTGAGTATGTGGAGTGAACATTTAGTAAAAGGAGGAATAATGATCAAGAGGGTGATCACGCTCGATGATCAAGTGATACCATTAGCAGTGTGCTTTAAGTACAAAGAGGTGATAATTCAAAAAGACAAGCAGATTGGTGGAGATGTTAACCGTAGAATAAAGCTTGGGTTTGAAGAAGTGAGATTGGAGTTTTGCTTGATTGCAATATTCTTTTGAGTTTGAAGTGGAAGTTCTTCGGCTTAGCTATATTCTACAAAATGTAGATTAATATGAACATATATAAAAGATGAGTGTAGCTAAGATGCTGATACTAAGATGGATGTGTTGTAAGAATAGAAAGAATGAAGTTGAAAATGATGATATTTGTCTTCAAGTTGGGATAGCTTTTATTGAGGATACGTTGAGAAAATCATTTATGATAGTTTGGTCATTAGATGAAGATTGAGGGATGCACCTATTAGAAGGTTAGAGCAAATCGACACTGCATAGGGTAAAAGGTTGAAGGGACACTAAAATGGACATCGTTCGAGGTGATACATAATGATATGAAACTATTAGAACTTGAAGAGAGGATGATGGTTAATGTAAATGATTGAAGGCGGTTTTGTGTACCAATATAAATGTTTCTATGTCTCGTCCTTTTGTAACCAGCCTCAAATATGTGGGGCAAGGCTTGTTGGTTTGGTTTATGCATTTGACAGCCAGTTTCCATTGATTTCTCCTTCTTCTCTCCTTCTTTTATATGTTCACTGGAAAGAAACTCGTAAATGAAACAAGCCATTCTTGCTGCTTGCCAATTATTTACCTTTATGTTGATTAATGTATTGTTTTGTACATGCATGTCTATATAGAGAAGAGGAAGAGCTGGCCGAGTGCAGCCTGGAGAGTGTTACCATCTCTATCCTCGATGTGTATATGATGCCTTCACTGAATATCAATTACCTGAAATTTTGAGAACACCTTTGCAGTCTCTTTGTCTGCAAATCAAAAGTTTGAAACTCGGAAGTATATCTGAATTCCTATCAAGGGCATTGCAGTCACCAAAGTTACTGGCGGTAGTACTCGATTTGATATCTTGGATTTACTTTTATTGTAATATCAATGCCTTACCAAAAATCTTTCATTTTGCACCTTATAAATTTCAGATTATGTCAGTATTGAAGGTCTTATTTGCCACCTTTGCATGAATGTAGACTTTTCTGTACTCTTATGTTCCTCCCAATAATGTTTTTATTTATTAAACTCTGACTGTAGGTTCAAAATGCCATTGAATATTTAAAAGTCATCGGGGCCTTGGATGAGAATGAAAATCTGACTGTGCTGGGTTTGTGAACACATATTTCTGCTTTTCCATATTAATGCTCTTTAGTTTTGGTAATTTATTTGTAACTGTACCCTCATTTAGTTCAACTTACATGACTGACAGGGCGTTATTTGACTATGCTTCCAATGGAGCCAAAACTTGGGAAGATGCTCATCCTTGGTGCTATTCTTAATTGCCTGGATCCTGTGTTGACTATTGTTGCTGGTCTTAGTGTTAGAGATCCTTTTTTGACACCATTAGACAAGAAAGATGTAAGTCAGCTTTGCTTTTATCATTTGCATCTTTTTGTGGGATTGTAGCCTGAGCATGAGCCTTCTATTCTTTACTCTTTCTTTTTGGTTGAGTCTATTTATTTCGATTGATTGCATATCTGCTGGTAAATTTTGGAGATGTTGGTTATTTGTTGTTTGAACAATGGTGTAGTAGTTCCGGATTGGGTTTTTGTATTGTATCTTTCATTAAAGGCTTGTTGTTGGCTTAACTTTCTGAAACTGAAGTTTAATGCTTAGTGGCATAAATAGTTTTCCTTTTATAGCTATAAGAGTGCTTGATCCAATAGAGTTCCTAATGGAAGTTAAGGTGCATGAAAACAAGAAACTATTTTCTGGGTGCAAATGAAAAATAAAAAGTAAAAAGAATGATTACTTCAAGGTTGTATGGTTTTGGTCAAATATTATGAATTGTTAAAATTACATAACAAAGAATGATTAAACTCTGTTACTGTACTGCCAGCTTCATTGCCTTCTCTTTTTGGTATTTATGTCATCATTACTTAATTGATCAACTGATAAAAGCTGGAAATTTCACTTCTAAGGGTAGCAGACTGAACAAATAACTGTTTTTCTTCCAACCAAAAGCTACTCTAATTAACGACACCTTACTGAACCAAATAGTCCCTAGGAAAACACACACAAAAAAAAAACAGACTTTACCATGAGAAACAAAAATAATACCATGAGACTAACTAGAGAAATACATGCTATAATAAGATTGTAACCTTATTATTCTCAAGGCGCTGCCTTATTTCCCTTGAAATGAAAGTTAAGGAGAATCTTATGCGGACCACTTGTACTTCATATCATGTAGAATGGTAGGAAGCTCAATTTATCTGTTGTATCTAAGAGATTTTGTTCTCTTAAAGTGCAGTAATTATAGTGATTATTAATATTTGAACTGCAAATGGTCTGTCAAAATCAGACTAGTATGGATTTTTTAATCCTTACTTTACTTATATGCTAAGAACCTACTTTTAATCTTTTGGAACTGTTTAAGCTTCAAATTTGGAATAACAAAGAGGTATTTTTAAGGTATCTTATGATGGCCATTGCATTCAAAGTTATATATTCACTAGGCTACCTTGCTCTTGATTAATCCCTTTTTGTTTTTGGTACATGTGATGAAGTCTGATATGAGATTCTAACCTTATACCTTAATCTTCTTAAACACGTATAAACAATTGCTATGTTGATACTGGGTCGTTAGTTATTTAAAGGTGTTAAATACATCCTAAGAACTTGCATATCTTGTGTGGATTGACCATCAGACTGTATGGCTTGGCTTTTGACTGTTCTTTGGTCTTTAATATTTTTATTAGAAGTTTATTGGGAACGGTGTATTAAGTATTAATAATAGAATCCTTAGAAGCATAATGATTAAATGAGTTTAAAATTTGTATGGGGTCCTTTTGGTTTGCAGTGAGTTTGTGCCAAAACAAATAAAATAGGGTGGTGTAGGATTTGCAAAGAGGACTGGTGCAGACTCTAGATCATGGAGTGTCGTGGCTGGCAGAAAGATCGGAAGCTTAAAGTGAGAACTTGGAATAGCACGGAAACAATTACCTAGAGTGACTTGTGGGAATTAGGAAAGAAAACGTTGGGGTGGTTGGAGTGTTGCTTGTGAAGGGTAACCAAGTACTAGTGAGTAAATGGAGATTGTATGGAACTTGCTTGCTTCTAAAATGAGCCTCGAAAGCCTGATAATGTAGACTTGAGGTGTAACTAGTACAGCCAATAGAAATATGCCGGGTCATTTTCATTAAAGTGATGAATAATGAATTCTAAATTGATGGTTAAGAACTAATTCTTTCGCAACAGTTAATGAATATGGAGGAAAACCATCTGTGGAATAGCACACTAGAGGCAATTTTATACTCCAGAGGATGGTTGAGGGATACCTTTACAAACTCCATGTCTGAGCCACCTGGGTAAAGTCTCTATGACATGCCTTGGTGCAGAATTAACCAAAATCTTGCCACTTGTTCCCGGGCTTAATCCACTGGCATGGTTGCAAGTCATTCCGCAAGACATAATTAGGGACAATTTTAAATTAGTAAAATCATAATTTTCAAATATCATCTACAAATTAAAATAACCAAGAAGAGCTGGAGACTGAATTACATTGACTTCTTGTGAAAGGAACTTGCCTATAAAGGTCCAAATATTATATCACATATGACAGATCTTTTGTCCTCCTTGCAGCTTGCAGAGGCTGCAAAGTTGCAATTTTCCCATGATCATAGTGACCACCTTGCACTTGTCCGGGCTTACGAGGGCTGGAAAGAAGCCGAGAAAGACCTTGCTGGATATGATTATTGCTGGACAAATTTTCTTTCTGCACAATCAATGAAGGCAATTGATTCTCTTAGGGAGGAGTTTCTTTCATTGCTTAAGGATACCGGTCTTATTGACAGCTATGCAACTAGCTGTAATGGCTGGAGCTATGATCAGCATCTCATCCGAGCAATTATTTGTTATGGGCTTTATCCTGGAATTTGCTCTGTCGTGGTGAGTTTTTAGTTTCTTTATTTCTACTTTTGTATACCAAACCTCATCAAACTGGGGACCTTATATTAAAAGTATACTTGGCTTGCTGATTAAATATTATGGCTACTTACCGTGCACATACAACATTATAAGGATAGTCCTCTGCTTTGAACTTAAGAGGCTAAATTGTAACCTGTTTCCTCTAATTTGCAGTTTGTATGTTTTTTCCTTCTAATAATTTCCTTGAGTGTTAACATGGACTAATGTGCAGCATAATGAGAAATCATTTTCACTGAAAACTATGGAGGATGGAGCTGTACTTCTTTACTCGGTAAGTCTGCTTCTAGTTGTTGACTCTTTGCTGCTAATTACTGTATCACTAAGTTAGTTGATATACTTAGTTCTCTTCCGTATTATCGTTCATGTGATAATGTACAATCATATTTTATAGAACTCTGTTAATGCTCGGGAATCTAGAATTCCGTATCCTTGGCTGGTTTTCAATGAGAAGATAAAAGTGAACTCTGTTTTCCTGCGGGATTCAACAGCTGTCTCTGATTCAGTGCTTCTCCTGTTTGGTGGTAGCATCTCAAGAGGAGATGTTGTAAGATTTTCTCTTCTGTCTAAAATTATTACTAGATGTTTTGTTTCTTCAAGTAACATGTCTTTTTTTGTTTGTAATTTTCTGCAATTATTTTCGATAACTGGTGGTTTAGTGAAATTCTATTCTTGCTCTAATAGGATGGACACTTGAAGATGTTGGGAGGGTATTTAGAATTTTTCATGCAACCTGCTATAGCTGAAAAATATCTAAGTTTAAGGAGAGAATTTGATGAGCTGATTCAAAATAAAGTAAGTTGAGAGCTCAGACAAACCAATTTTCCTTAGCTGGTTCTATTCTGCCTATTTTGTTTCTGCCGTTTCCTTTATTTCCTATAACTTTCCCATATGGAAAAAATCTTTAAGCTCCTGCTTGATAAACATCTTCCGTTCTAGTTAATTTTTAGATCTTAAATTTTAATAAATTCATGCCTACTAATCAACCTTGGTGAATTTGGGCAGTTACTGAATCCCCAAATGGTCCTACATCTTCATCATGAGCTCATTTCTGCAATACGGTTGCTGGTTTCTGAGGATCAGTGTGATGGAAGATTTGTATTTGGCCGTCCAGATCTTAAACCATCAAATATGCCTGTTGTTCCACCACAACGTTCTTTGATTTCAAGGACAGAGAGTGGTCCCGGGGGTGATAATTCTAAAAGTCAGCTCCAAACACTGGTCACTAGGGCAGGATATGCTGCGCCAACCTACAAGACAATTCAATTGGAAAACAATCAGTTCCAAGCTACTGTTGAGTTCAATGGTATGCAAATCATAGGGCAGCCTTGCAACAACAAGAAGAGTGCGGAAAAGGATGCTGCAGCTGAGGCTTTGCAGTGGCTGATGAGTGGTACCCGGACAGGCCATGAGTATATCAATTATATGTCGATGTTTCTGAAGAAAAGCAAGAGGGATAACTGATCTACAATGGCTCGATCTTCCATTGAGGGTTTTGTGTGGAACAATGATCCCAGCAGATGTGTTCAAACCTTATTTGTTCTTTTGGCATGGTTATATTGCCCCTTTTTTCTGTGGAAAACAAAGCAATTGCATTGCGGCATGGAAAGCCAAGACTTCAACCACAATTTTGAAATTTCTGGCTGCCATCATACTGATGCTTTTACTAACAAAAGCAGGCCCATGGAGGAGCTTTAATCTTTGATTGCGACCTGTAGCCAGCTACTGACCAAGGCTGAGTGGATTAGGGTTGACCTGCTTCATGGTGCTGATCTTAGATTGGAGCAATCAATTACGTTAGTTTTTTTGTGGGGCAACACTAAATTCAAATACTACTCAGGGTCAGAAAATGAACATAAACAAGTAGGAAAGTTGGCTGATTGTTCTACAGTACTTTATGCTAGAGTTCATCTATTTTTGAGTTACAATTCTTATCTGTATATAATTTGATAAAATGCTGTTGCTAGGTATTTGCCCGTGAGAAATACGTTATTAATTCATTTCATTTTTTAGATCCATACTTATATTTATTTTTTTCCTTTTTGTGCTAGATTGGTGCCTCTCCAGATTGTTCGCCCTGGGGCGGTCATTCATCCTCTCTCAGGTTTGAACATTGTCCCATTTTGCAACAAAACCTGGATAAAGTTTATATATATACACGTAAATATTACATAATATATGTTTTGAACTTAGATGAATCTAAAAATAATACATTTTGAATAAAATAGCTACCAACAAGGAAACACCAGAAATAACTTTGCTCAGGGTTTTTTTGTTCTTTGATAATTAACGGATGAGTTATTTCAAGATGGTGTTAATTCTTTTTGAAGGCAAGCTGGTTGACCTATGTTAATGTTTCGTGGTTGCATCATTCTGTCTGCTGAAAGGCATTCTCACTCATCTTTGTGAGAACTCGTCAATGTCCAATCTTCTTTTCAGAGTTTAGGAGTCAACATTGAAATGCTCTTTCTTCGGATAAAACTACGCTAGATCCTCCTCATCAAAGATGAGCATGGATAGATGATTGATATTTCTTGTTTTCAATTTTCTTTTAATTTTAGAATTAAAACGAATGTTAGGAAACATAATAAAAACATTGCACAAAACTAAACCTTGACTTGGGTGAAAGTGTATAAGAAAATAGTTTTACCATTTTTATTTTGAAATATAAATATTTTTTTAATATAAATGTAATACATTTAATGTAGAAAATATTAAACTGATTATATTTTATTAAATATGAAAATAAATTATCTTTAAAAAATATATTCAAATTACTATATGTAATTTTTATTCAAAACAATTCAAAACAATATAAAATATTATATTAATATGATTAAAATTTAAAAAAAATTAAAATCAATATTTACTTTTATCAAACAACATAATTATATTTAGTAATTATATTTATTAATTCACCAAATAATTTTTTAATATAAATTCAACAATTATAAAATTTAATGGTAAAAATTCAATATTTAATTTTTCAACACTTAAATTTTTATTTTTTCAAGCACACCTAAATTTTTTGAAAAAGTTTTTTATTGGGATTAAACGATTTTTTTAAAACCTTATGGTTTTGAAAAAATAATTTAATTCACTTATCACTAAATCCTTTTATGCGTTAGGTTATTTGCCTAAATTTAAAAGTGTGCTTCAAATATAAGAGGATTTGAATAGAAAAATTCAAATGTATCCTTCATGTCTATATTACAACCCATAAAACTAATCTTTTCATGGTTTTCGACTGTCCTTTTTAATGATATTATCTCTAGAGTTTAAATCTGAATTCTCTCACAGTGAATGCAATGTATTATCCTATCATAAAAACACATGTTTATGATATTACATACAAGTTTCATCCTAATCAAGGTTAGAATAATCTTGACAACTTCAAGAAAAAAGTTATATTGTGTGTGAAAATAATTCTATAACACATTTATAAAAAGAAAAAAATAACATAAAAATAAAAGGAAGTGAATGTTATAGTGTTTTGAGTTCATATCCTATCAATTTATTTTTTAAAATTTTTTATATAAAAATATAAAAATATCTTCAAAATAATATTTATTTATTTTGTAAGAATAATATATTTTTAATAATTTTACAATCGAGTTTTAACCCGATTAAGGATGCCACAAGTTTAATTTATAGTTGAATTTTTTTGCAAATTTCATTTATCATTGTTCGTATCCCATCTTTTTTTTTAATTCAACAAAAATAAAACAACTTTTTTACCTTAATTTATTGAATTATATAAATAAATATTAATTATTTGAAAATTTAAATTTTGTATAAAAATATATTAAGTTATAAAAATTTTATTTATTTTATTGTCCATTTAAACATAGTCTAAATCAATGCTTTTCCTTTTTTTTTTCATTTAACCATCATATATATTAAAGGAATAATTTCATATTTGATACCTGTAATTTAAAAAAAATCCAATGTAATATTTATACATTGAAAATGTCCAATGTGGTATTTGAACTATCAGTGTGTCTTATTATTTTCAATAGAAATTTCTTTGGAGAATAAGACCATTTACTTAAATAGAGAATGGCTCGAACAATATTAACACCAAGTACTATAATAAAACACATATCGATAGTTTGGTAGCACATTAGACATTTCCAATGTACATATACCACATTCAACATTTTATGAAAGTACAAATACCATAATAAAATATATATTGATAGCTCAAATATTACATTAAATATTTTAAAAATATACGTGCCACATTAAACATTTAATGAAATACAGACATTATTCCTATGTTAAAGTAAGGTTTTAGAGCAAAGAAGGAAACAAGCTTAGATGGCTTAGTTAAAACTACAAGAAGTAAACATTTTACTTAATGAAATGTAATTATATTTCATGTCTCTTAATTTAGCATCAATTTTCTTATAAATAATTAATATTTAATTTTAATCAAATTACATCATCCAATTTTTTATTAACAAAATAAATCAAGTAATTTCATAAAATAATTAGCTAGAAAACATACGTGACATGAAATCCCAAATTTGATCACATAAGTCACAATTTTATAAAATTATGTTGTTATAACTTATTTTTGTTAATAATAGAACTTCGATGATATAATTTAAAGAAATTAAAAGTTTTTGACTTATATAAAAACTGACGTTAGGTTCAATGACCTATAATGTAATTTACCCAAGCAATTCAAAATTACCTATAAAATACATTCACAATCACTAAATTAAAAAAAAATATCATCTAATCTTTTTTTAATTAAAAAGAAGATTGAATCATGGAGACAAGGAGAGAAGAGTAAGAAGAAGAATTAAAAAATGTCAGGAGTTTTAATTGATTTAAAGGTTTTATTTTTAATTTATTTAATTAAATAATTTTTTTAAAATTTTTTATTTATGATTAAATATCATGCTTAATTAATTGATTCCAACCAACTTTTAACCAAGCAAATGGTTACATCAAAAGATAATGAAATAAGATTAAGTAGCACATTTGAAAAAAAAAAATACTTAAGGAAATTATTCTTAATTCTGTGTTTTTAAAATAAAAAATTAAAATTACATTTGTTTATTATAATAGCTCTTTTTAAGACAATGTCTAAAACTATCTATAGCTTCTTTTCAACTCATAAATATGAGGATAATACGGTTCAGCATACTCGAATCTACATCTTCCTATATCGACAACAATAATTATGCTAATTGAGTTAAAACTCAATCAACCGTTAAATCATATATTTTAAATAAGTTAAAATAGGGTCTTTTATTTAAAAAAATAGTTATTTTATTTTTAATTTCAAAATTGATTAATGTAATATTTTAAAATAAAAAATACTCTATGTAATTAAAAAAAATAATATTAAAATTCACTTGAATTTGATAAAAAAATTAAATTTTAAAATTCTTAAAAATAAAAATATATACACTAAATTCAAAGGAAAACATTCTTGTGAGTTTAAAACTAATAATTATAAAATTTAAAGATGTTACCGACACCAAAACCCAAAATCTGTAATAACTAAAACCCAAATTTAGAGTAGAATCTAATTTCTATTCCAATTTTCAAATCAATCCCATACTGCGCATCTATGCAAGTGAGTCCTCCAAACTCCAAAGGTAACGAATCGTCATCCATATCCCCCCACCTTCACCCTCCATTCTAAAATGAAGTTTCTCTCATCTAATTTTTGAAGCGTCAGTCTCTGGTCTGTGTTGATTCAATTCCGCTTCCCATTTGACTCCTCCTGAACTAAAATTCATTGTGTTGCTTTATTATTATTTCTCCCCCAAATCTTTTCTCTTTGTTTTTCACTTTTTAGGCCAATCGTATTTTCAATCATTATCTATATCAATTAAAAATAAAAAAAAGGTTCAGCTTTCTGGGCTTTAAAGAACAGCGGTGAGTTAATAACAGATCATTAACTGAGTTCTATTCTGATAAAACACTTTTTTAAAAATAAAAACCAATGAGTTAATTCAGCCGACTAGGGTTAGGTAAGTCTAAAAAAAAATTTCAACTTCATATTCGGATGAAAAAGAAGAAAGTTTAAACACATTCATAAACAAATCTATTTATTACCAGCATATTTGCATCAGTTTATTGTAATTAAATTCTGAATTTTTTTAAATTAAGTTGATATCATGTAGACACTAAAGAGAATGTAGATAGTATAAAGAAAATTTATAAACCCCGCAGGGATTATTACTAATTTAGTCTAAAGCAAGTTAAGGCAGTAGCAGAAGTCAGGGTCGTAGTTTGCAGTCAGTCTACGTGCACTGTCCCAATTTGTTGTTTGTTTGTTTGCAATAACAAATGCATGTCGTACTCACGTGAGGGGATGCGTCCTCTCCAGTTTTGCTTTCGTAGGCATATATAACTTTTCCTAACAAAAGCCAAGCTCTTTCATCTTTCTCTTGTCTCCCGCATTTTTGTAAGTGAGCGACGCTGTTCAAGCTTAAAGAGAGAAGGGCATCATGGTAGACTCGCTGAAGAAGAACAGCATGGAAGAGAATTTGATTCCCAAATTGGTGAACGAGGAGAAAAGTAATCGGCGGCTAAGTTGGGCTGCTTTCGTTGAAGAAATAAAAAGGGTGGGTTACCTTGCAGGGCCTATGGTAGCCGTGACTTTATCACAGTACCTATTGCAAGTTATATCAACGATGATGGTGGGTCATCTGGGTGAGCTTGCTCTCTCTAGCTCTGCCATTGCCATATCTCTCGCCGGAGTCACCGGTTTTAGTCTTCTTGTAAGTCAATTTGCATTTTTCTTTCTACTTAAATAAAGTTAATATTGACGTTATATTAACATGGTGTTGTGCATTGTCGTATTGATAGTGACGTTTTAAATAATCTTATTGTCAAATTTTACGTCTCTTTGTTTGTATCTTCTCTTATTCTAATTGGTTCTGAACATCCACCGAATTTCTTCACAATTTTCAATACTTCCCACTGTTTTGGGTGGCTGTTCAACACCAAAATTAGATATTTCCTCGTTTAAGATGGTTGTATCCAATTCAAAGTAGGATTCTGTCAACCTAACCATGGTTCATATAGAGTTTAGTCATCTGGAAATTGATGTCAATCTAACCAATGAGTTTAGTCAAGTAGAAATTATTGTCATATCATTTGCATTTAGATTGTCTCTTTGTGGTTGGATCTGTTGACTCCCAATCACATGCTTTCCGTTTATATTTTTATATTTATAAGCCTTTATTTAATGGTTCTGGACCTTTCGGGATTACATTAATTAACTAGTGGACAGTAAAAGTGCCGAGGAATGGGTGCAGTCATACATGGTTTCCAAAACAAATTATTTAAGCAAAAGAGTCATCTCTTGTTTTTTGTTGTTCGGCTTATTCGAAGTGGCTCTCCATATGGTCGAATAAGCTTTATTATTTGTTGATTGCAGTTGTGCTTACTGTTCAGGAAAGGAACCATCTAACATTTTATCTTAAAAAGTAACATGACCGTATTAAACTTTTAGCTTTGTGCAATGAACATATGACTAAATCTGCCATAGCATTAGTCGGACAATCTAATGAACTTCTGGCTTGTATAACATGTTCACAGAAAATAGTTGATTCTTGCAGTTCAATCACGTAGTTACTCAATTAGTTTAACAAATAAAAGAAAGAAATCCAATAATTGAATGATTGGTTTGCTGCTGAGTCTAGATCAGTTGATACAGTAAATATCACCACTACCTGAACTTATATAATTTCCTAAAATTTGTAATTTGAATGTGATTATCAGCTAGGAATGGCATGTGCATTGGAAACGCTGTGTGGACAAGCTTATGGAGCTCAACAATACCAAAAACTGGGAATCCATACCTACACTGCTATATTTTGTTTGATCTTAGTATGCATCCCTCTGTCTGTCCTATGGTTATACATGGGAAGGCTACTTGTATTCATTGGTCAAGATCCCTTAATTTCACAAGAAGCCGGTAAATTCATTCTGTGGCTTATCCCAGCACTCTTTGCCTATGCTACTTTTCAACCGCTTGTTCGCTACTTTCAAACACAGAGTTTGATAACTCCCATGCTCATATGCTCTTGTGCTAGTCTTGTAGTACATATACCTCTATGTTGGGCTCTGGTATTCAAGTCTGGATTAGAAAATATAGGAGGAGCATTAGCAATTAGTATCTCAAATTGGTTAAATGCGATTTTCCTTGCACTTTACATGTGGTACTCTCCCACCTGTACAAAAACTCGTGCCCCCGTAACAATGGAATTATTCCAAGGAATTAGAGAGTTTTTCCGATTTGCTATCCCTTCAGCTGTTATGATCTGGTCTGTTATCTCCTCTTTGCGTCACCTGAATATATATGCCTAAGCTGTTGAAGATCCTTAATGTCTTCTTATTTGAACAATTGCAGCCTTGAATGGTGGTCATTTGAGCTACTTATCCTGCTATCTGGGCTTTTACCAAATCCAGAGCTGGAAACGTCCGTCTTGTCTGTGTGGTATGTTCAGTTGCTATTGTTTTGGATTGATGCATCTTGTACCAGCCGAAGCTTAATTGGATATTGTAATTTTATGAATTTTCAATTCCATTGACTTATAATTATTCTACTAATAAGTTTTTCAACTTTCCCAAGCAGTCTCAACACCATTGCAACACTTTATGCCATACCATATGGACTTGGTGCTGCAGCAAGGTTTGCCCTGATATGCATGCACAGACCTATTTTGTAATTGTTTACTGATTACAATTACAACTTTCTCAAACCAAAATAATTTAACTAAGAATAATTTTCAATTTGTGTATACAGTACTAGAGTTTCGAATGAACTAGGTGCAGGGAAACCCCAAGCAGCACGTGTAGCTGTGTATGCTGCTCTAACGATTACAGTTTTAGAGACCCTTATAGTTAGTGGAAGCCTATTTGCAAGCCGACGTGTCTTTGGTTATGTTTATAGCAACGAGAAGGAAGTGGTGGATTATGTGACAACCATGGCTCCCTTGGTTTGTGTGTCTGTTATTCTTGACAGCTTGCAGGGGGTTCTTTCAGGTTAAACTCGTTATACTTATGGTGAACAATTGGAATATTCCCATGAGATGAAGAATTATAGTAGTAGTCATACAAATGGTTACATGCTTGGATCAGGTGTTGCAAGGGGATGTGGATGGCAGCATATAGGAGCTTATGTCATCCTGGGAGCATTTTATCTTGTTGGAATCCCAGTCGCTGCCATCCTTGCCTTCTGGTTACAGTTGAAAGGGGTTGGCTTGTGGATCGGTGTACAATCTGGGGCTTTCACCCAAACAATTCTGCTTGCCATTGTTACAAGTTGCATAAATTGGGAAAATCAGGTTTGTCATCCATTCTCAAAATCTTTTATAAACATAACCGAAAACAAAATCTTTTATAGCTTGATTATTTATTTTCATGCCAAAGGTTAGAATGGAAAAACAAAATTTGATTGGACTAATATTAAGAAGTTCAACTACTATTATTTGTTCAGCATTTTTACACTAGTAACTGTGCCTTCTAATAGATTGTTAACACTGAATTGACTTTGCTTGGTTTAGTCTCAATCTCTAATTTTTTACGACAACTGCAGGCAATTAAAGCAAGGGAAAGGCTATTCCAAGGAAGCTCTTCAATAGAGTACGGGACTATGTAAGCAAGCAAGCAAAATTAATGAGATTACTGCAGTAATAGAGAATGCTGATTGAATAAAATTGCGTTTTGATCATACTCGTGCTCTCCTGAAATGCTTTAAGGCAAACTGAACCATGATTCATTTTATTATTAGTAAACTTTAAGTGAAATTGGGATACCAGTTATCTAACAAATTTAAGTGAAATGGTAACTTTTTTTTTTTTTTTTTTCAAAAGATGCTAACCTTCACCATTCCTCCATTCTTATAGAGTCTTCCTCGATCTCTAGGAGCTCACCACATCTCTAGGAGGCTCGAACCCTTGTTTTCTTGAAAATCCCTCTGGTGGCTTGCCTGCCAAGTTGCCCTCACTATTGTACACCCGAAAGACCACTTTCAGCACGTACAGGCGATCTGTGACATAAAACTATTCTTTATTGCATTTTATGTCAAGACAATCTTTACCTTAAAACATGTCCTAATTAAGCATTGTCATGTCTAACATGTCCTCCTAGTCAAACATTGTCTTGTCCAGATAAGCATATCTTCTTTTTCATTTTTAGGCATCATTGTAATAGATTTCATCAAGTCCATTTCATTTCTTAGCTATTCCTTAATTGAAACTAAGTTTAACTTAACATAGTGCCCGACCAATAAAATTCCTAGCCATACATCTTGATCACCCAATAAGCTAGAGTCAATGTGATTTCTACGAAACCTTCAAATGAATAGCTTTAATTGTGTATTTCTGTCCTCACACCAAAAAGTTTTGGAGACGTGGAAAGCATGATATGGTGTCTATTCCATGTTAGTTCTTATAGCACCTCCGACCGTGAAGCACCGACACGGGAAAATTTCCTCTTACCTGTGTCATATTGGAGTTTGACACAGACACACTACCGACATGGCTGGATGTGTAGTGCACGCATCTCAATACATTGATTTTTTTTTTTAGACCAGACATGGACACGGTTAAAATAAGTGCGTCACAAAGAAGACATGGCTGAACATAAGAAAAATGATTTTTTTTGGGCCTGAAATTACTCTTCACAAACGAAAAAGCCCAAAAATTAGAATGGGAAAAAGAAAGGCGATTAGGGAAAAGAAGTAAAGATGATTGGGAAGAATGAAGGAAAGATGTAGGGAAATGGGTATGTGAAATAAGGAAATGTGGAAATGGTTATCAAGAAACGCGAGACATTGAACAATTGCTGTTGGAAACATGAAGCGTTGAAAAAAAAAAGTTTGAAGAGTTTAAAACCTTCAAATTTTTTATTGATTAACCCATTCAATTAAATCTTTAAACTTTAAAACACATCAATTAAATTTATTGACCAACAATTTTCATTCTTGACAATTACTATATTGATATGAGTGTTAATGACTGCTAAATCAGCTGTCCTGATGCTAATGAATAAAAATAAAAATTATAAAAAATGTTAAAAATTCAAGTTTATAATCAACATGGACAAATCATCGTCCTAATTCATCTCAATCTTAAAACCCATTTGTTAAGGTTAATTTTGGATGCAATTTTTTTATTATAAAAAAATTAAAAATTTTAAAAATAAACAGGAAAAAAAGAAGAAGAAATGATGGTTCTTAGATTGTGCGGTTGCAAACCGAAATAAATTGGATTTTCCTAAAAGCTAATAAAACTTAGAATGCGCTTGTCCAAACCATTTTCTTGTAAAAACAAGGATCGATTTTGGTTTTGAAAATAAAAACGAAAACGAAAAAACGAGTCGCCACCAATTCTTTTTGATGAGGTGTGATCGGGTCACCTCTTTATTCAATCATTTTAATAGAATTTAAATTTACTAAAACGACGATTTTTGGTCTACGAAATACAAGAAAACGGGTTCGGGAGTCGGTTACGTGCGAGGAAGGATTAACACCCTCGTCACGCCCAAAATTTGTACCTAATTGATTAATCAATATCTTAATGTCGAAAGTTGAAAATTTGAACAAGATTTTAAAATACGATCTTTTTATTAATTAATGTACATTTTGTTTGGAAATGCGTAAATAAATCAAAAATATGTTGAAGACCTTCTTATTTTGAGACGACGAAACGTCACATCCCGTTAGTTAGGACATGACATTTCAAATCTTGGAGAATAATTCGGTCTTTGATTTTTATTTGAAATCTTACGTGTTTTAATTTTTGGAAGGATATTCAATTATTCGAATTCAACGAAAAAATCGAGTCCCCGTAAGTTAGGGTACGATTTTATCGAATCTTTCAAATATCGAGCATTGCCTATTTTCTCGAAAATTTTATTGCCATGTTGGGATAAATGATATAAAGTTTTGTGTTCATGAATAACGGTATAAAATGATGATATATGAATGAAATGTCACGTCTAATAGAATGGCAGTAATGAAGATGTTAATGAAAACAACATACGATAATCACATGATATACATTATTTTAACATTACTATGAACGATCAAAGAAAAATAAAATAAACAACCCATGATGTTGATAATAATATTATTGACTAAAGCAATGCACAAAAGAAAATACCAAATTTTTGACCCTTATAAGGACGAAGAAATATATGCATACACAAATAAATATTGAGAAAAATGATTTGCAAGATTGATAATGAAATAAAAAAAACAAATAAGAGTGGTGCCACTTATAATAAAGCACAATAATAAATAATAATGATAATAAATAATAGCCATAATAATAATAAATAATACATTAACAAAAGAATAACAATAATAATAAAATAAATAAATAAATAAGAATAACATCAAACATTAAAAAATATAAAACAAATAAATAACTTAAGTATTTAAATAATAATAGATAAGTAACATAAATATATGTAATATTGAATTTAAATAATTAAAGGTAAATGAATAAATAAACAGACAAATATAATAAATATGAATAATAGATAAATATAACATTAGATGAAAATAAAAAATTCTAATATAACAAAAAATATAAATAAATAATAAAACAAATGAACAAATAAACAAAAATAAATGAAAATATGAAAATATTATATAAAAGGATTGAAATTAATTAAATTAGGGATGAAATCGAAATTAAAATAAAATCAGAAGGACAAATTATAAAGAAATAAAAGGAAAGGGCTGAATAGAGGACTAAAATGAAATGCGCGTTATAAAGGAGGGACTAACTGGGAAATTACGCCTTGTCCCTAAAGTGCATGGTTTTAGTAAGGACTAAAACGAAATAAATGCAGAAACCATGGGCAAAATTTAGAACAAATTAAAGAATGAATAGGACCGAATCAAAAAAGGGCGAAAAAGTGGAAGGACCATTGGCATAAATAGCCCATTTTTAAGAAACGCGCGGATCCTCCCCTAGTGGGGTTACGTGCGCGAGTTGGAGCCTAATATAGTGCCGTTTTGAGGCCTGTGAAACAGGCCCTAAATGATGCCGTTTCACACCATTATAAAATCAAAATTTTTTCTTTTTTTTCATTTCTGCTGCTACCCAAAAAAAAAAAAAAAAAAGGGGGCCTTCCCCAATTTCTCTTCTAAGGTTTATCACCCATTCGCACCATTGTCGAATCGCCGCTGCTCTGCCACCATCACTCACTGCAATGCGTGAAAGCGCGAGTCCAAAAGGTAGGTTTTTTCTTCTTTTTTTTATAATATATATATATGTAGTTTAAAAGATAAAAAAAAACGAAAATCCTTGTTTGAATATGAACAGTTTCAAGAAAAAAAGAAAGAAAGATAAAAAATGGACAACCTTTTTGCTTTCTATATCGTTTTTGATTTCTGATTGTGTGTTCGAGAGAAAAAAAATACAAAATATTACTTGTGGCTTTTATAGCCGAAATTACAAGATCCTCTTTTGTTTCTTTGTTTTTGTTTGCTATTGCTCCTTTGTCTTTTCTTTGTTGTTCTCTTCTATTTTGCGTGTCTTTTTCTCTTTGCAGGTGGTGGCAGAGGCTAACGGTGGCAGGGGCAGAGGCGTGCACAGACACATGCTTGCTAACGTGTGGCGGCTAGGCTATTTAGGGTTTTAGAAACCCTAAAATTTTCAAAAAAAAATTTGATATTTTGGGACTGTTTTAGTTGGGCTAGGTTGGGTCTTAATGGGCCTCGGGCTAAATTGGGCTCGTACAGCGGTAACAAAGTTTGAACACTTTATCATTTATGCTAAACAAATTTATTATTACAAATCTTGTTTTTTATTTATTTCATGCACATGTTTAAACATAATAGTAAGTGTATTTTTCAACATTTCATATTGCATTGAAGTTAAAGGTTGAACAAGAAAATAACCTTAAAAATATATGAAACACCAATACCACAATTAGCAAATTAGATAAAAAAGAACCAACAACAATAACTTTAGAATCTTATAGAAAAATAATTTTTTACCTCCCCTAAGATACCAAGAAAAGTAAGGTCCACAATTTATGTCTCTTTTAAGTTTTTATAATTTTAAAAATTACATCCTTAATAAACTTGAACAGGTGGATACATGTTGAAATATTTTCAAAATATATATAGTATTCCAATAGTTGCAAATGAAAAATTATAAATAACCAAAAGTTATGTCACTTGGTTATAAATCAAAAGTTGTCATTATTTACAATATATCTATATAATAATTATGTTTATTGCTAAATATATGAATATCCATTTTGGTAGTTATGTTTTTATGAAAAGACATAAGACTTCCTATAAGTGGGAGTAGAATTTCATTTGTATGACACACCAAAAAACATAAAAACAAAATTTCTTTCTATTCTCCCACCATCTTTTATATTCGTAGATTGTTTTATAAAGAATTACTGTAAAAATTCTTTATAGAAATTGATATCCTTACTATGCTCTGCTCAGTACTTCATGGATTGTTTCCGTCAATGCAAAACGTAGACAATCATTGGGCTACATTGTATCCTCAAGGTTTATTTGCCATTAACTCTTTTGCACACCATAATATAGGTGGAGTAAATAGGACCTCACAGAAAGTGACATTGATACACATTTTGAAGCCTTCATTAATTTGTCATAAGTTTATTTTATACCCACGCACCAACAATGTCAAGATTCAAATCAACTTGATGTTTCTTTCTCAAGTTCATTCTAGACTTAATATTTAATAATTTTTGTCACATCATAAATAATTCCTTATACAGATTACCATGTTAGCATCATAACAATTAACGGTCACATCAAAACAATAACAAGTAACAAAAATGTTAATAATAAAGCTTAATTGACACATTTTTAATATATGAGGGTTTAATTTAGTGTATTTTCCGTAAAAAGATTTGATTGACTTTATTTGAAAAAGTTTTAATGAATTTTTTAACCCTTCAGAACAAAAAATGCATTTGTGGACCCATTATTATTATTATTATCATTTATTATTGTTAATAAAGCTTACAATTAACAAATGTTATTATAAGTATACATTTTTAATTAAATTTATTTATTATTAAAGAATGTGAAATTTAATTACATATCATATCTTGATATATATTTTTTTTAAATGGATATGTTCTTGTGTCTGTATAGTGTTATATCTATACTACGTGTTTGTGCTCATGCTTTACAGGCACTCAATTAAATTTAATAAATACATTTTTTGGCACTTGTCCATCTAGCAAGGAATCAGAAAAGTCTTCCTCTTGCAAAATTGAGGTTTGGTTTCATTCTCAGTAGAATGGGTCTGTGATCTGACTTGATACGGGGAAGATGAGAAACTGAGCACTGCGGGAAAGTTGAAATCCACGCATCATTAGCTAACGCCCGGTCCAGTCTCTCAAAAGTACCACATCTTTACCAAGTAAATGATGGACCTATGAACCCTAGATCCTGTAATTCACAAGACTCTATGAAATTGCAAAAATGGATATGTTGTTGTGTTCGTATAATGCTATATTTGTACTACGTGTTTGTGCTCATGCTTTACAGGCACTCAATTAACTTTAAATACATTTTTGGCCACTTGTAGTAAATTGTTTAGTCCTTATAGTTTACTATACTTTTCACTCTTTTAATTAATTTAAGTCTATTCCTATTATAAAATTATTGAGTGAATTGATATCATAAGTTAACTGAGTATTAATTCAGATGAAAAAAAAAAAAAAAAATTTCCTTACTTTTCAAAGTAAATTTTATTATTTTAGAGGTGTAGGAAAATAGGAAAATATAAACATATACTAGGATTTGAAGTCATACCTCACAAATTTTTTACATTTGCACTTTACCATTCTACTAAAACTTCATTTATTATTTATATAAACTTTTTACAAATATATTTTGTCACATAATTTCTTTTTCACCAACATCATGGATGTGTCATAATCTAGTAAAAAACAAATATATTATGTCTCATTTGGTTGCTACTGTAATTACACGAGGAAAAAAACTTATTTATTATATATGTAATACAATAGTTAGATATAGTTAGATATAAAATAAAGAATAATAATACAAATTTAAACTTAAAACTAAAAAGATAAGTAAACTCTAGTAAAAAAAAAGAAGATCTCTTTAAAATAAGCAAAAAAAATAATTTCCTTCCTTTTTCCAAAAAGAAATTATGTAAATAACTAAAAATGATCAATTAAAATTAATTTATTACTAACTTATATACTGAAATATAATGAATAAATAATACTCATATAAGCATAGCATTAATATTATATCACATGCATTCAAATGTTAAATAAACATCCCGTTTGAGTCTTAATTCGATTGACATAAATATTGTTGTCAATGTAAGAGGACGTGGGTTAAGTGCGCTGAAATACATTAACTTCCTATTTATGGGTTGGGGAGAGGCTATAGGTAATTCTAGACATTGTATTAAAAAAAATCAGATAGTATCAAAACTTATAATAAAATTATTAGATAAACAATGCTATATTATCGCTAATTATGTTCTCTTTGCTTGTTAGATAAACGTATTACATGCACAAATAAACATATTGTATGGGAATTATGTGAAATTCGATTATTATTATTATTATTATTATTATTATTTAATGGTTAAGGTTTTTTAAAGCATATGTACTTTTCTAAAAAACAATAAGTTTTTATAATTTTTTTACTCAATTGAGTCTTAATTTGTGGTGATGAAAATTGATATTTTATATTTAAAATTATAAAATATTATAAAATATAAACAAAAATAAAAAAATAATTAATGAAAATAATAAAATTTACAAAATATCATAAAAGCAGAAAATTAAAAAAAAAAAGTTAAAAATGTATGAGAAAATTCTAAAACCCATATTTTTTTTCATTTGCACACTAATCATTATTAACACTACAAGAACTATTAAAAATTATAAAATATTTATTTAAAATTTAAAAAGTATTTGTTGTGCTCATATACCAGGAATCTCCCCTAAAGTTTGCGCTCTTTGTCCATTGTTAATGAAATACAAAGTAAGGTGATATTTTAGATTTTGGTGTACACTTAGCCTAATTATATTATCAATCATTATCTATTATTAATTAAAAATAGCATTTTGCGGTATTTTTAAGAACAATAATGAGTTAATAACATATTATTACAATCATTATCTATTTGGATAAAATACTTTTTTGATATTCAGCCAAGTGGTGTTAAATCCAAATTTTCTTGCTTCATATCAGAAAGTTATCAACTTCAGAATTCAATTTGATTTAATCATAAATAAATTTATTTATATCCTGCATTAAATAATAAGTTTACTATAATTTTAATTTTGAATTTTTATTATTATTTCATTGACTAAGTTGATATCAAAAAAAGTTATAAACAATCACACACTCAACTCTTTCATCTTTCTATTGTCTCCCGCATTTTCGAAAGTGAACGACGCTGTTCAAGGTTAAGGAGAGAAGGGCATCATGGTAGACTCGCTGAAGAAGAACATCATGGAAGAGAGTTTGATTCCCAAGTTAGAGAACGAGGAGAAAAGCACTCAGTGGCTAAGTTGGGCTGCTTTTGTTGAAGAAATAAAAAGGGCAGGTTACCTTGCGGGGCCTATGGTAGCTGTCACCTTATCACAGTACCTACTGCAAGTTATATCAACGATGATGGTGGGTCATCTGGGTGAGCTTGCTCTCTCTAGTTCTGCCATTGCCATATCTCTCGCAGGTGTCACCGGCTTCAGTTTTCTTGTAAGTCAATTTTCAATTTTCTTCTACTTAAAATAATCTTATTGGAACCGTGATATTGATATTATATTAACACGGTGTTGTCCCTTATTGTGTTGATAGTGACGTTTTAAATAATCTTATTCTCAAATTTTACGTCTCTTTGTTTGTATCTTCTCTTATTCTGAAACTGAGTCTGAACATCAACTGAATTTCTTGACAAATTCCAATACTTCCTATAGAGTTTAGTAATCTGGAAAGTGATGCCAATCTAATCAGATTGTCTCTTTGTGATTGGATCTGTTGACTCCTAACCACGTGCTTTCTGTCTTCTCTTTTTTATATTTATAATGGTTTTGGACTTTTCGGGCTTGCGTTAATTAACTAGTGGACAGCAAATTATGTAACGAGGAATGAACAAAAAGAAATTATTTAAGAAAAAGAGTAAACTCTTGTTTTTTTGTTGTTAGGCTTCTTGCAGAGCAACTCTCTGTGATCAAGATGAGCTTTACTATCTGTTGCTTAAGTTGATTTGGGCAACAGCCAACAAGTACTTGCTTTATGCTTTTGTGTTATATATTTAGTGTGTTCTAGGTGATCAATAATGTTGGTATGGAAAAGCTTTGCAGTTGGGCTTACTGTTTAGGAAGGAAACCATCTAACATTTAACTTAAAAGTAACATGACCCAGTTACACTTTTTGCTTTGTGCAAGTAACATATGACTAAATCTGCCATAGGATGAGTTGGGCAAGCTAATTAATTTCTGGTTTGTATAATATTTGGAAAACATCCATCAAGGTGAGCTACATGTTGACAAAAAATAGTTAATTCTTGCATTTCAATAACATAGTTATTCAATCACTATTAGTTTAACGAATAAAAAAAAAAGAAATCCAATAATTGAAAGATTGGTTTGCTGCTGAGTGAGTCTAGATCAGCTGATGACCTGTGTTTGGGATACAGTAAATTTCAACTTATATAATTTCCTAAAATTTGTAATTTGCATGCGATTATCAGCTAGGAATGGCTTGTGCATTGGAAACACTGTGTGGACAAGCCTATGGAGCTCAACAATACCGAAAACTGGGAATCCATACCTACACTGCTATATTTTGTTTGATCTTAGTATGCATCCCTCTGTCGGTCCTATGGTTATATATGGGAAGGCTACTTGTATTCATTGGTCAAGATCCCTTAATTTCACAAGAAGCCGGTAAATTCATTCTGTGGCTTATCCCAGCACTCTTTGCCTATGCTACTTTTCAACCGCTTGTTCGCTACTTTCAAACACAGAGTTTGATAACTCCCATGCTCATATGCTCTTGTGCTAGTCTTGTAGTACATATACCTCTATGTTGGGTTCTGGTATTCAAGTCTGGATTAGAAAGTATAGGAGGAGCAATAGCAATTAGTATCTCAAACTGGTTAAATGTGATTTTCCTTGCACTTTACATGCGGTACTCTCCCACCTGTACAAAAACTCGTGCCCCCATTACAATGGAATTATTCCAAGGAATTAGAGAGTTTTTCCACTTTGCTATTCCTTCTGCTGTTATGATCTGGTATGTTATCTCCTCTTTTCCTCACTCAAATATGTATGTGTGAGCTGTTAAAAATCCTTGATGTTTCTTTATTCAAACAATTGCAGCCTTGAATGGTGGTCATATGAGCTACTCATCCTGCTGTCTGGGCTTTTACCAAATCCAGAGCTGGAAACATCCGTATTGTCTGTGTGGTATGTTCATTTGCTATTGTTTTGGATCAATGCATCTTGTATCATCCAAAGCTTAATTGGATATTATAAATTTATGATTCTTCGATTACATCATATTCTAATTATTCTACTAATAAGTTTTTCAAATTTCCCAAGCAGTCTCAACACCATTTTAACACTTCATGCCATACCATATGGACTTGGTGCTGCAGCAAGGTCTGCCCCGATATGCGTGCACACACTTATTTTTTATTTCTTTACTGATTAATGTTTCAAGTTTTTCAAACTATATGAATTTAACTAAGAATAATTTTCGATTTGTAAATATAGTACTAGAGTTTCAAATGAACTAGGGGCAGGGAAACCCCAAGCAGCACGTGTGGCGGTGTATGCTGCTATGGCTATTGCAGTTTTAGAGACGCTTATAGTTACTGGAGCCTTGTTTGCAAGCCGACGTGTTTTTGGTTATATTTATAGCAATGAGAAGGAAGTGGTGGATTATGCGACAACCATGGCTCCCTTGGTTTGTGTGTCTGTTGTTCTTGATAGCTTGCAGGGGGTTCTTTCAGGTTAAACTCGTTATCGATCGTTATGGTGAATAATTAATATATTTCCATGAGATGAATGTTGGAGTAGTAGTCATACAAATGGTTACATGCTTGGATCAGGTATTGCAAGGGGATGCGGATGGCAGCATATAGGAGCTTATGTCAACCTGGGAGCTTTTTATCTTGTTGGAATCCCTGTCGCTGCCACCCTTGCCTTCTGGTTACAGTTGAGAGGGGTTGGCCTGTGGACCGGTATACAGTCTGGGGCTTTCACCCAAACAATTCTGCTCGCCATTGTTACAAGTTGCATAAATTGGGAAAAACAGGTTTGTCGTCCATTCTCAAAATCTTCTATAATACTATAACTTAGCGGTAGTTGCACCTTTTAATAGATCGTTAACACTGAAACAGTTCAATTTTGCTTGCTTGGTTTATTCTTCTTCATCTCTTATAGTTTATTTTTGGGCTGTGACACAACTGCAGGCAATTAAAGCGAGAGAAAGGGTATTCCAAGGAAGCTCTTCAATAGAGTATGGAACGATGTAAGAAAACAAAACTAATGATATATAGTTTTGAAATAGAGAAATTTTTGTTAGAAGTTGGCCTCCCATGCAGCCCATGCAACATCCAGAAGCAGCTCATGCAATCAAGCTATACTGAAACTATTATTTTATGTATTGTAAGTACTTATTTTGATCATTTTGTAACCTTTAGTCAATGTAACTTAGTTTAGTTCATTTTGGATTATGCTAGGCTGATATTTTATGGTGTAATGATAGTGATAAGGCTGATTAATCAGCTTTAGTTTAGTGTACAAGCAATGTATTTCAAGTTTCCATGTTATTAGTGGGATTAGGTAGAAGTTAAGTGATGACTAGCTATGATTTGTTTTGTCATTAGCTGGTATTTGTAATGGCTGTAAGCCATTGTTAATTTGTAATGAAAAACACTTTGACTTTCATTCAAATTTATGCTCCATTCTTGCTTCTCGTTCTCTCCTAAGCAAATTTCTGTTCTTTCTTTCCTTCTTCTATCGCAAGCTTCGAGCCTTGTTGCTCAAGCCATAGCTGCTTGCTGTTGATTGCTGACTAAACACCAACAATTGGTATCTAGAGCCATTGTCTTAGAGGACCTGCTGTTGTCAAAAACTCAACTTGAATGGATGCAAGCTTTTCTCCAGCAGCACCACCAGTTTTCAGTGGTGAAGGGTTCCACATATGGGCTGTGAAGATGAAGACTTACCTGCAAGCTTTTGATTTGTAGGAAGTGATTAACACCGATGTTGAGCCAGCTCCTCTTCGAGGCAATCCTACAGTAGCTCAGATGAGGCAGCACACTGAAGAGAGGACCAAAAGGCATAATGCCATGTCATACATTCAGAATTGTGTATCTGATGTTATCTTTACCAGGATCATGGTCTGTGAAACACCAAAGCAGGCTTGGGACAAACTTAAGGAGGAGTTCCAAGGCATTGAAAGAACCAGGTAGCAGTAGCTCTTGAACCTGAGAAGAGACTTTGAGAATTTGAAGATGAAAGAAGAAGAAACTGTTAAGTAGTATTCAGACAGAATAACAGCTATGGTTAATAGCATAAGATTGCTAGGTGAAGAGTTTAGTGAGGCAAGAATCGTGGAGAAAGTGCTCTCAACACTGCCTGAGAGATATGAAGCAAAGATCTCATCCCTTGAGGATTCGAAAGACCTGGCCAGCATCTCCCTGACTGAGCTAATCAATGCATTGTATGCTCAGGAACAAAGGAGGGCCAGCAAAAATGAGGAGCACCAGGAAGGTGCTTTCCAAGCCAAGGCTAAGACTGCCTCGAGCTCCTCCACTTATAAAGACAAGAGGACTTGGAAAAACAGGCCTAAGCCTGATGCTGTAAGGAGTGGTGACCAACTTTGCAGATTTTGTAAAAGACTAGGTCATCTTGAAGACAAACGCTGGTTCAGGCCAGATGCAATATGCCAACATTGCAAGAAGAAGGGCCATGTTGAAAAGGTTTGCAAGAACAATGGCAGACCAAGGCAGGCTCAACATCAACAGGCAAAGGCTGAGGCTCGGGTAGCTAAAGAAGGGAGTGATCATGAGGAGCAAGTCTTTGCTGTGTCATGCTCAGATGGACAGAAGAAGGCTCTAAAGGATGGCTCCTTGACAGTGGCTGCAACAACCACATGTCACCAGATGCAAGCATCTTCAAGACCTTGGACAGGAGCTGCCAAACCAAGGTTAAAGTTGGCAATGGTCAATTTATCAAGGCTGAAGGCAAAGGGGATGTGTTGATAAGTACTTCCACAGGTAACACGCTTATTTAAATATGTTGCTTGTACCAAAAATTGACAGAAACTTGCTCAGCATAGCTCAGCTGCTAGACAAGGGATACACAGTGGTGTTTAAGGGCAAAGAGTGCCAAATTGATGATCCAAGTGGATTAAGCTTTATGATAGTCACTATGACTGATAAGTGCTTTGAGGTCAACTGGCCAAGTGGCTCAAACTCAGCTTACACAGCCTCAACTGAAGACACCAAGCTTTGGCACCAAAGGCTCGGGCATACCAATTTTAGATCAATGGCTCGGATGGTCAGTGAAGGTCTAGTTGAAAACTTCACCAACTCAGTGATCAATGAAGGTGTTTGTGAAGTATGCCAGCTAGGAAAACAAGCCAGGCATCCATTTCCTTTGAATCAAGCCTGGAGAGCATCAGACAAGCTTCAACTTGTGCACACTGATGTATGTGGTCCTATGAAGACTGAATCACTCAGTGGTAACAGGTATTTTATCTTGTTCATTGATGATTTTTCAAGATATTGCTGGATTTATTTCTTGAAGCACAAATCTGAGGTAGCTCAAGTGTTCTTGAAGTTCAAAGCTGAAGCTGAGATAGAAACAGGTTGCAAGATTAAGACCATAAGGTCAGACAATAGAGCTTAGTACACCTCAGCTCAGTTCCAAGCTAGTTGCACTGAAGCTGGCATAAAGCATCAACTAACAAATGTTTATACTTCCCAACAGAATGGAGTGAGTGAGAGGAAGAATAGAACCTTGCTGGATATGGCCAGGTGTCTATTGTTTGAGAAGAATATGCCCAAAAACATGTAACACCCCTTAACCCCAAACCGTCGCCAGAATAGGGTTACGAGGCATTACCAGACATATCAGACTAATTACAAATAATTCAAAAATAAAATAACATTTATAGTATAATTATTAAATAAGTCCTTATAATAGACTTTCAAAACCTAAAACATTTATTAAAAGCAGAATGTGACTTATTCGAATTTTCTAGATTTTTTTTTTTAAATCCTATAAAAATTTCGGCAGCATTTCTACTTATTTTTACCTAACTCCCCCTGCAAATTCAAACCAAATCAACCAATACCAAATTTATCATTTTATAACTTCATATCGTTTTCCTCATCCAAAACAATATAATCATTTATATACAACCAAAATCATTTAACTTTATGTATGTTTATAATTCATATAACTATCTAGTACATGCCACTTAACAAAAAGGAAGAAATTCATCACCAAAATCTTCTTGTTGGAGTCGGGTTTGTTTTGGATGCTTGGACCGGATCCAAAACTCTAATAACTGCGCACACGAAACAATCAGACTGTGAGTATTTCATACTCAGTGGTATTACTATAAATCAAAATTATTTAACATTAATAAATTACAAACATCACCATAAACTTTATAAATTATTAAAACTAATTATACGTAATTATATATATCACTTCATAAATCTTAAATTCACATTGCATTTAACACATACTAATTCAATTCATAATTTAACACGTACATTCTTTTACATACCTTTCAATAGAGCCAAATCAATCCATCTCATTTTCAAAGTTCCATTTCAATTACTTACCCTATTAACAATGCTCGGACTCACAGATACGTGGATTCCACCCAAGCACACCAAAAATATCCAACCCAATCACACCCGAAATAATATAAATCCTCCATAACACACCAATATAATATAACCTCCAAAACACACCAATATATCATATCCTCCCAAACACACCAATAAGGCATTAAATGCCTCTTCTGGATAAACCAAGCATATAATAACAGAATTATCTTCTCGGCGAGCTACAAATCTCCTCATCACATCACAAATCCAATGGCATGCCATTTGTATCAAATCTAGTCCGACAAGTTAATAGGGTATTCAAATCATTTCTCAATTCAATTTTTAATTCAATTCAAAACACACCTTTCATTTTAATACATTTTCCACTTTCTAATTACTAAACAATTTAAATACTCAAACATATTCACACTTCATCTCAGTCTCTTTCATGTCAATAATAATACTTGTCTTATAAATTACTTACCATGCATATGAATTTAAATATAACATTAACTAAATAGTAGTTTGAATTATAGTAATACAAACCGAAATACAAGTTTACTCCTCCACGATCTTTTCTTTTCTCTTGGATGCCGATGCCTCGTTTTCCTTGTTAGCTACGAAAATAATAATAATTTACATTATTAATTACAGCATTAAACTACAATAAATAATGAATTTTATTCAATTTCTACTCTTCCTCTTCATTCTACATTCTTTATACACAATTATATTATTTACTTATAAGTTCTTTCAAAGCTGTCTACCTGAGTCATTGTAACTTAATTATCTATATCTCGAGTTACAGAATTCCGAATTAAGATCTGTAAATTTTATATGAAACTAGAATCATATATCTACTTTCCATAAAAGTTTCAGAATTTTTGAGTTAGCCAATAAGTACATTTTATTCTTTTAAATCACCCCTATTCTGTTGTCTAACAGTTCCGACCACTCTTTGCTAAAATTTAGTTATCGTTTTGTACAGAATTCAAATGATGTTATAGTTTCTATCTTCTAAAACTAGACTCATTAAGGAATCTAACCATATAAATTATGTCCCACAATTATATTTTTACAATTTTTAATGATTTTTACAAGTCAGAACAGGGGATCTCGAAATCACTCTGAACCAGTCTCAAAAACAATAAATATCTCAAAATACAGAATTTCTTTGCTTTCTATGTTTCTTTCATATGAAAATAGACTCATTAAGGATTAATTTCATATCTAATTGAACTTCTACTTCCATTTATACTATTTTTGGTGATTTTTCAAAGTTACTCTTCTGCTGCCGTCCTAAAACTGTTTTCTTATAACTCAATTTACAATTTAATCCTAATTAAGTTTACTTATTTTCTTAACTTATTTCATGCTTTGATTCTACTTAAATTCCTTCCATAATCAATTTGACTATCTAATTCATAATAAAACCCTAATTTATAATTTCTTCCAAATTAATCCCTATAATAGAAAACTTATAGTTTACTTTACAGTTTAATCCTTTTACTAATTCTTCGTAGATTTCATTTAATTTAATCCCTAATTCATCTTTTTCTTCAACATCAACTATACTTAAAAACCTAAAAACTCTTAGAATATCTACTTAGTTTCATCAAAATCTTGCTTTAAAGCTTCTAAAACATCAAAAATTAAGAAAATAGGACTTGATTGACTTACCTATTTAAACTTCAAGCTTTAAAATCCCTATTTCCCCCTTGTTATTTTCTTTTCTTCTTTCTCTTCTCTGTGTCGAGAGCTCTCTGTTACTATCTTTTTTTTTAAAGCTTTTGCTTTTACTTTATTTTAGTTCTTATCTACTTATTATATTATAATAATATAATATATATATATATATCTAATATAAAACTATACACTAATGATATAAATTATAATTTAATATAATAAAACAAGAAAATCTTAGATTTTTATCATCCTTTTGCCGCCTCAACTCATTCCAAATGGCTTAATTGCCATTTTAGCCCTTTTTGCTTTCTTTTAACCCATTTTAGACTTTCACTCTTTATTCAATTTGATCCTTTTTCCTAATTACTTTAAATTAAGCTAAATTCACTAAATAAAAATCTAATTAATCACACTATTATACTCATAATTACTCATAATAATTATTTGCTAACTTAATTTACTAAAACGGAGGCCCGATAATACACTTTTTCCGGTGCCCACGGATTTTGGGTCGTTACAAAACATGTGGGCTGAAGCAGTTAACACTGCTGTTTATCTTCAGAATAGGCTTCCAACCAAAGCCCTGGCTCACAAAACTCTATTTGAAGCATGGTTTGGGTTCAAGCCATCACTGGCTCACCTTAGAACCTTTGGTTGTCTATGCTATGCACAGGTTCCAGTTGTTAGAAGAAGAAAACTAGATGAAAGATCTCAAGCTGGCATACTGGTGGGCTATAGCTCAATCAAAAAGGGCTATAAAGTTCTGGATCCCTCAACAAACAAAGTCGTAGTGAGCAGGGATGTGGTCTTTGATGAAAAGGCATGCTGGAATTGGGAAAAGAATCAGCCAGTGGCTACTTCTGGAGAACTCACAACAGGCCAGATTGAGCCTGATCGAGATGGTCCAGAAATGGACTTTAATGATGTGCCAGTTAGGGGAACAAGGTCTCTAGCAGATGTCGTAACCATTTTTTTTAAAAAAAAATGGGTGTCGAACTTGGGTTTTGAAAAAGAATAAAATGGGAGTCGCCACCGACCTTTTATTAGGTGTGATCGGATCACCTTGTTTTAATAAAACATTTGATTTACTAAAACAGTGTTTTTAGGTCTACGAATATTCAAGAAAAATAGGTTCGGGAGTCGGTTACGTGCGAGGAAGGATTAGCACCCTCGCAACGCCCAAAATCGGTACCAAATTGATTAATCAATGTCCTAATGTCGAAAAGTTGAAAATATTTGAAAAAAAAGAATTAAAAGAATGGATTAATTGAATCGGGATTGAATATTAAGATAACCTCGTTTCGAAGGAATAAAAGTATCATACCCAACACATTAGGATATAACACCCTTATATTTCGATACCAAGATCATCTTAAAAAAAAAAAAGGTATTTGAATATTTAGTCGAACGAAAAGATCGACATCCAACACGTTAGGGTGTAATTTTTCGGCCTTCTAAATGCACAACTATTACCTCTTTTGTATGAATTAAAAAAAATGTCGGATTGCGATTTAAAACCGTCGATCCACATGAAGCGACAAAAATACGAAGTCAACAATATTAGTAACAAAAGGTACAATAATAAAAGTGTGAAAAGGGTAAAAGACGGCTTTGAAGTGATAATAAAAAAAGAAGGTTAGAGATATTAGTAAAGATCGAGATAAATAAAGATACATACAATATGATAGTATAAACATAATAATGATAACAATAGTAATAATAATGATAATAATAATAATACTACAAAATATATACAAGATAATAATATAACTATAGTAATAATAACAGTATAATAATAAAATAAAATAACAATGATAGTGATGCGAAATATATACAGTATACTAATATAGTGATAATAATAATAACAATAATAATAAAGATAGTTAAACTAAATAATAATAAAATATATACATAAAAAATATAATAATGGTAATAGTAGATATAATAATAATAATAATAATAATAATAATAATAATAATAATATATACAACATAATAATATAAATATAATAAGTATAATAATAATAGTAAGCATATATATACAAATAATAGTATAATAATGATAACAAGCAATACACTAATAAACGAGCAAAATGAATAAGAGTAATAAATATAGTAACGGTACTAGTGATAAAAATAAAATTAAAATAAAGAAATTCAAGATAATATGAATTAGAAGTAAAAAACAATAAGGAGATAAAATGAGACCATACACATATGAAATAAAACAAATAAAATAATAAAAATACAGAAAATATACAAAATAATTTAAAAAAACGAATAATATAAAAAAACAATTCAAAATAGCAGTCCAAATAACAATTTAAAATAATATAATACATAAAGCAATTCAAAATAATAACACGTGAAATAGTCTCGAATAAATAATATCTAAAGTAATCTAAAATAAATAACACCTAATATTTATTCAAGTGGAAAATAATTACACAGATTTGATGAATGAATAATGAAATAAATCAAACAGAGGACTGTATTGAAATCGGAATAAAAATCGGGGAGCTAAAAATGCAAATAACTAAAGTAAAAGAGGGATAAGGACCATAACAACACACGCCTAAACTTGCAGGGACCAAATGGGTAAATAACCCGGCCCCTGAATGCATGACGTTTCAAATGGCCCAGGTGCGGATTAAATTGAAAATTAAATAAAATAACGGGGTGAAATTTAAAAAGACAAAAAGGCAAATAGGACATGATCAAACAGTGCCGCAAGAGGAAGGGACTAGATGCGCAAATTTACCATTTCAGGTGAAAAGGCGCATATCTAGCCTTCAAATCGTCAAAGCCCAGACACTCCTTTTAATGACACCACTTTAAAAAATAATAATAATAATAACCTTTATTACTTTTTTTTTAAAAAAGCTTATAGGTTTCTCTTTTTTTTTTTTTTTAAAACAAGGGCAGAGAACCCCCATCATTTCTTCTTTTCCTCTGCTAGGTTTTTTTTGAACTCATTCTTGCGCCCTCGTGAGTTTGATCGGGGGTTGGTCGCGCTGCCGCAGTGGCTAATGGCCGGCGTTGTGCGAGAGGGTCCTTCTAATCCCCGTTTTGGGACCTATTCAGAGATTAAACTTCCCTAACCTGAGAGACCGAAAGAAAAAGGATCTCTGGCCCACATTTCAAGCCCGATTTCGACGAGGGAGGGGAGACCTCCGACAACAAGGCGGCGAGCCGGTTCAGGTAGACCCTCTTCCTTTCTTTTATATTATTTCGTTTTTTTTTTTTCTCTTAAAAAAATTGAAAGTAATAAAAATACAAAAATAAAAATAAAAAAGATAGAAGACAACAATAATAAGAGTAAAGAGTAAAGTCGAAAGAAAATAAACGAAATCAACCTTTAAAGTTTTTTTTGTTTCTTTGATTGCTGAATGATTCTCTTTTTTTCTTTGTATGTTGTTGATTGAAAAATCAGAGGAAGAACCCCCCTTTACAAGGTTTTTGGCTTTCTTTTTATAGACCAGAAAAATAAAATAAAATCACATTATCATTTGTTTCTTTATTCCCCATGTTTGCTGTCATTTGCCTATTTTTTTGTCTTTGTTTGCAGATTTGTGGGGAACAAAATGCAAGTGGAGGTGATGCTAGTGGAGCAATAGCATGTAGGGAGAAGATGGGGAGCGGCGTTGGTGGAGTAGAGAGGCTAGGTTTTTTCTCTTTTTTTTTTTTGCTGAAAATAGGTTTAGGTTTTGGGCCATTTTGGGTCTGTTTTAGTTGGTAATTGGTTTTGTAATTGGGCCTGTTAGCCCGGGCAAAAATTGGTTACTACAGCAGAAGTTTATGAAAGGGTACAAGTGGCCATTGTTGAGCCAAGCTACTTTGAAGAGGCTCAAGCACACCAAGGCTGGCAGCAAGCCATGGTTGATGAAATTCAAATGATCAAGAAGAATCAAACATGGGAGCTGGTTGAAAGGCCTACAAACAGGAAGATTATAGGTGTCAAGTGGGTCTATCGAGCCAAACAGAATGCTGATGGGAGTTTGAATAAGCTGAAGGCGAGGCTAGTTGTCAAGGGCTTTAGTCAAAGGTATGGCCTAGACTATATAGAAACCTTTGCATCAGTACCCAGACTTGATACAGTAAGACTGCTAGTTGCCTTAGCAGCTCAAATGAATTGGAAAATTCACCAGTTTGATGTGAAATCAGCCTTTCTTAATGGCTTCCTTGATGAAGAGATTTACATTGATCAGCCTCAAGGCTTTGTTGTGCTAGGCAAAGAGCACATGGTTTACAAACTTAAAAAGGCCCTATATGGCCTGAAACAAGCTCCTAGAGCTTGGTATGCCCTAATTGATAGTTATCTAGTCAGCTTGGGATTTGAAAGAAGTGCTAGTGAACCTACATTGTCTGTCAAGAAGAATGAAGCTGAAACACAGCTCATTGTGTCCTTATATGTAGATGATCTCTTGGTGACAGGAGGAGACCAAAGCATAGTAGCTGACTTCAAGGCCAAAATGAAGAAGATGTTTGAAATGTTTGACTTGGGGCAGATGACTTATTTTCTTGGAACGGAGGTGTCCCAGACAGGAAGTGGAATCTTCTTAGGTCAACAAACATTTGCCTTGAAGATCTTAAAGAAGTTCTCTATGGAGAATAGCAAGCTAACAAACACACCTATGGCTGTTGGATTGAAGCTGTCGAGCCAAGGAGCTTATGAGCAAGTTGATGAATCTTCTTATAGAAGTTTAGTTGGCTGTCTGTTGTACTTAACAGCCACTAGGCCTGATATTATGTTTGCTGTTAGCATGTTGTCAAGATTCAAGCATTGCTGCAATGAGTAGCACCTACAAGCAGCAAAAAGAGTGCTCAGGTACATCAAAGGAACCCTGAGCTATGGATTGCAGTTTGGAAAAGCTGAAAACATAAAGTTGATAGGCTACACTGACAGTGATTGGGCTGGCTCGAGTGATGATATGAGGAGTACATCTAGATATGCATTTACCATTGGTTCAGCAATGTTTTGCTGGTGCTCAAAGAAGCAAAGTCTGGTGGCTCAATCAACAGCAGAAGTTGAGTATGTTGCTATTGCTGCTGCTGTGAATCAAGCCATATGGCTGAGAAAAATTCTAGCTGATTTGAACCTACAACAAGAGGGAGCAACAGAGATCCTATGTGACAACAAGTCGGCTGTTACAATTGCAAAGAACCCTGTCTTCCATAGTAGAACCAAACACTTTAATATCAAGCTACATGTGATAAGGGAGATGGAGCAAGCTCGAGAGGTTGAGCTGTTTCATTGCAATTCTGAGGATCAAATTGCTGACATTTTCACCAAGGCCCTCAGCGCAACTAGGTTTATTAAACTGAGGAAGGAGCTAGGAGTCAGCAGCATGGAGGCCAAGAAGGAGTGTTAGAAGTTGACCTCCCATGCAGCCCATGCAACGTTCAGAATCAGCTCATGCAGTCAAGCTATACTGAAACTATTATTTTATGTACTCTAAGTACTTATTTTGATCATTTTGTAACCTTTAGTCAATGTAACTTAGTTTAGTTCATTTTGGATTATGCTAGGCTGATATTTTATGGTGTAATGACAGTGATAAGGCTGATTAATCAGCTTTAGTTTAGTGTACAAGCAATGTATTTCAAGTTTCCATGTTATTAGTGGGATTAGGTAGAAATTAGGTGATGACTAGCTATGATTTGTTTTGTCATTAGCTGGTATTTGTAATGGCTGTAAGCCAATGTTAATTTGTAATGAAAAACACTTCGAATCTCATTCAAATTTATGCTCCATTCTTGCTTCTCGTTCTCTCCTTAGCAAATTTTTGTTCTTTCTTTCTTTCTTCTATCGCAAGCCTTGAGCCTTGTTGCTCAAGCCATAGTTGCTTGCTGTTGATTGCTGACTAAACACCAACAATTTTATTACAATGTGTGTATTAATGCAGTAATAGAAAATAGGGATTGAATAAAATTGGTTTTCGACCATCCTCACGATCTCCTTGAAAGTAAGAATGGGAACTGAACCATGACTTCATTTTGTCATTATAATAGAGGATTGGGATACCAGTTATCTAACGTTAACCCATTCTGCAAGTTTCACTGATGATTAAACAGATGGAGCTGCATGTAAGTCTAAAACAAACGTATGGTTTAAGTCCCGCTATTTTGGAATTACAACTCCAAAAATGTCATGTCCAACATGTCGAATCTACAAAATTTAGTTTCTTACTTTTTAAATAAAATAAACTTGGGTATTAGCGTCGAATTCCACAAAAATGATATGAAAAAAAGAACTAAAATTTATTATGTTAGATATTACATAAAATTTGATAAATCAAGATTTATCATGTCAAATTATCAAGAACAAAAGTTATATGTGTAAGAATATCTAAATCCATTGACATCTTGAAATAGTTACAAATGCAACACCAAACACCAACCATCTTGATGGCAAGAAGACAGGACAATAGTAGGCAAAAAGGAAGTGATTGTTGCTGTCGAAACCATTTTGAAAATAGGGTCGACTTTTTATTTAAAATAAAAAAACAGGAGTCGCCACAGATCTTTATTAGGTGTGATCGAATCACTTTTGTTTTAATAAAACGTTTTGGTTTACTAAAACGGTGTTTTTAGTCTACGAAATTCGAGAAAACGGGTTCGGGAGTCGGTTAAGTGCGAGGAAGGATTAGCACCCTCGTCACGTCCAAAATTGGTACCGAATTGATTAATTAGTGTCTTAATGTTGAAAGTTGAAAACCGAGAATGAATTTAAAATATGATCCTTTTTATTAGTCTTAAAAAAAAACAATGCTTGAATAAAATCAAGACGATTGCTAAAGATTTCCTTGTCTTGAGATATCGGAGTATCGCATCCCATAAGTTAGGACGCGCTACCTAGAACACTCGAGCGCAAGTTTGTCTTTACTTTTAATTAAAGTTTTATGTATTTTGAAATTTAAAACTAAATTTGGAAATTTAGGTTCCTCGAATTTCCTAAAACGCGAAATATTGCCTTATTTAGAAAAATTTCCTTTTCAAAATATAGCGAGTACGATATTTAACAACGTGCATTTATTTTATTTAGAGTAAAATCAAGCAATTTAAGTTGGATAAATGCGTTGGGTTAATTCACGAGGCGATAACATGAAATAAAAATATACTAAAGAGCATAGAACAATAATACAAGAACGCAGTATTATACAAGTGAATGACAATGTTTAAAAATAAGAACAAGAGAGATATGATACATACGATGATAATAATCAAAACATACATCCTTTAAACATTAATCAAAGACAAAAGAATTAAATAATATGCCTAACAATTTAAAAAGAAATAGTGTAAGGGCAAATTAAAATTAACAAAATGTAAAACAATTTACAATGATAGTAAATGAACTAAAAAAGATGTGAAAAAGAATTTTGAAGTCAATAATGTACGAATTCTTTTTTTTTTTTTTTTTTTTTTTTTTGCAAAAGATGATATATATAAAAATAAATTTAAGACAAATAATGTATATACACAAAAGGGTAAAATGAATGATATAAAAAAAACTTAATAAATAATAATGAAACATTTTAAAATAAATAAAATGGAGTTTAAAATAAGGTTAATAAAATAATTGAAAATAATAAAACAATTTCAAATAAATAATACATGAAAAAAAATTCAAAATAAGATATATGTAAAACCATTCAAAATAAATAAAATATACGAAATAGCTTAAAATAAATAATACATAAAAATTTACAAATAAGTAATGTATATAAAAAGGTGTTTTAAAAAAAATAAAATAAACAGTTTAACAAATTTTAGGATGACATATAAGATAGTTTAGATTAAATAACATTTAGAAAAAGAAAGGAATAAATGTATATAATAACTTGAGAATTGTAGAGCCCAATTTTTTGCTCGGGCCCAATAAAACAAAGTCCAAAAATAAAAAATACAATCCATTACAAAAAAAAAACACTCGGGCCCAAATGCCCCAAAATAGATCAAAAACCCTAGCATTGTTTACACCGTAAGCCCGCAGTAGCCTTCACATTGTACGCGCCTCTCACCCACGACCAGAGCCGCACGCCAACTACCAGCGCATCATGCGCACCTCCGTGCCCGCTCTACGTTTACCTGCAAAATCGAAAAGCAATAGAAACTGCACGGAAAGAACGGAGAAAATAATTATTTTTTTTTTTTTTACTTTCGATTTTCATTTCGGCTATAAAGAGGCCGAACCAACTTGTAAAAAGGGGACTTTTTTTTTTTTTTTACAAATATACAGGCAATATACACTAGAAAAAATACACAAAACCCATACGAAGAATACAGAATACAAATCGGCAAAGGTTCATTTTTTTTCTTTTTCTTTTCGACAGTTTGTATACGCAAAGATTTTTCTATTTTTTTATCTTTTAAAACTATATATAAAATATGTTTTTAAAAAAAAGGGAGAAAATTTTACCCTTTTTGGGGGTTCCGATGGCCGACGATGGGGGTGGGCCGGACCTATGGCCGAAAATCGCCCCAAGGGGGAGAGAGTGGAGAGCTTCTTACCCATTTTTTGCTGAAATGAGGAAATGAGGATTTTTTTTTAAAAAAAATTCAACTTTTATACCCCATAATACGGCGTCGTTTTGGAAATGGGGGTCAGAGGCCAAAACAACGTCGTTTTGGGCTTCTGACCCGCGACCCGACCCGCTCTAGAGAAAGGATCCGCGCGTTTTTTAAGAGGGGCTAATTACGTATTTAGCCCCTCAATTTTTTTATAGCTTCACAAGCAGGTTTTTTATTGCCGATTTTGCCCAAAATTTCTCCCATTGTTTCAGTTTGGCCCTCATTCGAACGCACCGTTTCAGATGGTGGGGTTAATTTCTATGTTAGTCCCCCTGCGTTGCATGCGCATCACAATTTGGTCCTTTTTGCCTCCATTTGTTCCTAATTTTCCCCAAACTCCTATTTTAAATTCAATTTAGTTTTTTTTTTACCTATTTTACTTTATTTTCAACTTAATTATTTTTAATATTTATTATTATACTTATCATTTTTTTATTATTACCATTATTTTTTAATCATTACTATAATTATATTTACCATTATTATTATATTCACTAGTATTTTTCTTTAATTTTATCATTGCTACTATTTTACGTATTACTATTATCATTAAAATTATTTTTTTCTATTATATTTTTTATTATATATATTATTTATATTATTATCACCTACCATTATTGTTTCTTATATTTATTATATTTATTATAAGGTTATTTTATTACTGATACTCTTTTACTATTACTTTTATTATTATTTTCGTCTACTATTAATATTATTTTTTTATTTTTCCCCTATTATTTTAATATTATCACTATTTGATTATTAATATTATTTTTATTTTTACTAGTACTATTATTATTATTTTAATTATTAATATTATTTTTATTTTAAACCTATTATTATTGTATTTATTATTTTATTTTCAATTTTAAACTTTTTTCCCCATTATTTTTTTATTATTATTAACATTATTGTTTATTTTAGATTATTTTCCCTATTACCTTTATTATTGCCGTTCTTTATTATCATCGGGTTCACATTATCATTATTCGCTAAGTATGACCATTTTTACGTTTAAGTCGATTTTGTTTTTTTAAAGGTTCATCGACTTTTCTGTTACCACTTTTTTACCCAAACTCATAAAAAGGTTTTTTAAACAAGGCAATATTTCGTATTTAGAAGTCCGAGGGATCGTGCAATCGTGCTAGGTTACAATTTTCCGTTCGTCCAAATGTTCAAATATCTTTTAGAGATTTTGACCGCATTTTCTTAAATAAGGCAATATTTCATGTTTGGACGTGCGAGGAATCGTACCCAATCGTGCTGGGTTTCGGTTTTTGGTTTGGCCAAATAGTGGAATACCCTTTTCAAATTGCAATGCATGAGTTTTGAAAATCATGAAATGATCTTGGTGTATAGGGTTTGAAATGTCGTGTCCTATCATGCTGGATATGGTATTTCATCTTTTTGGAACAAGAGAATTTCGATATCCAATTCGAATTATCCAAACATTTTCTAAAGGATTCATATTTTAAAATCTATTCTAATTTTCGATATGGACATTAATCAATCAATAAGGTACCAATTTTAGGCATTACGATGGTGCTAATCCTTCCTTGCGCATAACCGACTCCCGGACCCGTTTTCTTAAAATTCGTGGACCAAATGTTTTATAAGGTGACCCAATCACACTTCAAAAAAAGATTGGTGGCGACTCCGTTTTCCTTTTTAAAGTCAGCCCGTTTTTCAAACAAAAAATAGTTTCGACAAGAATAATATAACAAGTTTAAAATAAACAATGTATAAAAAGAAATCTAAAATAAAGAATATAAAACAGTTATATATAAAACAGTTAACTAAATTTAAAGAATATCATAAATGAAATAATGTATTAATATATAATAAGGCAGTTTAAGAATAAATAAAATATATATATACAAAAAAAAAAATAACGTATGTAAGACAAATTTTAAAATAAACAGTATATGCAACAATTTATGATAATCAAACAATTTTTAAAAATTATACATATGGGAAAAGGTTTGAGTTGAATAATACAAAAACTTAAACAAATAATACAAAACGATAAAATAATAAGCAATACAACAGTTTCTAAAGAAAATAAGCAAATAAATGAAGTAAATGAATTAAGGACAGGGATGAAAACGAGCTAAAATTTCGGGGTGCACAATATAAACACTAGAAAGTTAACCAAGGATCCGAATGAAGCGCACTGAAACTAGCGGGGACTAGATGGGAAAATATTCCCTTGGTTCCCTGCGCATGTTCAGCATGACAACCCCAAAGGACCGAATTGAAAAACCACACGAAATTTGAGGGCCAAATCAAAAATGAAAAAGAAATAAAGCCTAATCAAATGACGCTACAAACGGGAGGGACCAGAAGCGTTAACCTCCCTTTTAAGGTAGGAACGCGCGGATTCATACCCCCACCGAATAGCTGTTTCGTTCAATGTTTTAAAACCCATTTTTATTTTTTATTTTGCAACCCTTTGTTTGATTTTTTTTTTTAAAAAGAAAAGGTCTTAAAACCTCTCATCTCTCACCCATGCTCTCCCCTTAGATCACTCCGGTGACTGTTTTTTTTTTTAACCCACTTGTTGTGCCGTCGCTGATGTGCCATTACATACGGTGGCCGAAGTCTCAAAAAACCCCTCTATTTGTTACCTCTACGCTCCATATCCTAATATTTAAGGACGGAAATGGAAGAGAAGGCAAAAGGAGAGACCAACACGCAAGAGAACCCATTGGCTCCTCAATCTCTGTCATGGCCATTGCCCGAACCCCCAGGGGTTCGGCGACCTTCAGATTGGGCGAAAGAGATGCTGGCGACGCACTCAAACATAAATCAAAGGTTTTTATTATTGTTATATTTTATTATCCGAATATAACACAAAGAGAATTAAAAGAGATAGAAAGCAATCCAAACAAACAGAAACTTAAATGAAAATAAATGTAAAAAAATCATTTGTTTTTTGTTTTCTTAATATTCAATTTGTAAAAATTCGTAACCTACTAAAAAGAGTAGATCTTGGCTTTTAAAGCCAATTTACAAAACTCTTGGATTCTGATTTTTGTTTGCTTTCCATTTATTTCTTTGTCTTTTGCATGCTCTCTTTCTCTGCTACTGTGCTTGTTTCTGTGTTAGACGCAGCGTGGCGTGGCGGCATCGACAACACAAAAGTGCGCGTGAGCAGCCAAAAGGCGCGGAGGCTGAGTTCTTGAAAAAATTTTGTTTGTTTTGGGCTGATATAGATTAGGCTAGGTTAAGGATAGTTGGGTTGTAGTTTGGGTTTGCAAATTGGGCTTTAGTTTGGGTTATGGTTTTAATATGTAAATGGACATTTATTTTGGGCTATTTAATTATTTATTTGTTTGGATTTATTTTGTTTTATTGACTTGGGCCAAAATTGGCTATTACATCTGTCCCTCTTTGATCATTGTCGTGTAACGAGAATGGAGCAAAGATTTCAAAAGGGCCAATTTTACTTAGTCTCGCAAAATCTTAACTTCTTTGGTGCTTTTGTTCTTCGAGTAGCCTCATTCCATCCCACTGCATCTTCAGGGGTATAGGGATTGTTGCTTTGGTTCAATCCACTGCAACTTCAGGGAGACAAGAATCATAACTTTAGGGAGACAAGAATCATAACTTTAACCTGCCCCACTGCAACTTCAGGGGGATAAGGTTTGTGGTTTCAATCTGTTCTACTGCAATTTCAGAGAGATAAGATTCGCTATCTTCAGTCTACACCACTGTAACTTCAGGGAGATAAGACTTGTATCTTCAACTTGCTCTACTGCAACTTTAGAGAGATAAGATTAATGGCTTCCATCTGCTCCACTGCAACTTCAGGGAGATAAGGTTTGTGGTTTGTAGTCGTATTCCAGTGCACCTTCAGGGAAATAAGACTTGCCATCTTCAATCTGCTTCACTACAACTTTAGGAAGATAAGACTTGAAACTTCAACCTATTCCGCTGCCAATTCAGGGAAATGAGGTTTGTGATCTCAATCTACTCCACTGCAACTTTAGGGAAATAATATTCGCCATGGTGATTTCAATCCTTCCCACTGCATCTTCAGGGGTATAGGATTTTTTTGCATCTCTAGTCTATTACGCAATTCTTTGGGAAACATGACCTGTAGAGTGTATTTCATGGGTCTATTTATGCCAAATGATTAGGATGTTATGATCAGAATGAATCAAATACTCTTAACTAGATGTGTATGAATTATGTTTGCACGAATGCAAGAAATGTCATCTTTAGCATGACCCTCCTTTTTTGATGCTTAGGTTGTCATTGTTCATTATTCATCAAGGTTCTAGCACTGAGGCATTACCCTGCCTTCTTATTCAGCTGGTATCCTTGATAGAAGACTTAAAGAAATAGTCGTTATTTAGACTATTCTTTCCCAAATGTTTCCATCCCTTAAGATTGGTTAGTTCTCACTAATGGTCCCGCTTTAGGTCCTTGTACTATTTTGAACTTTTTAGATTAATATGCAAAACTCCTTTTACTTTGATATTATTAGTCCATTAATCATTATTTCAATGAAAGATGCTTGAAAAAGATTATCACGATTGACAAGATGGAATTTTATTGAGAATAGAGCTCGAATGAATAAATTGATCAAGAGATCAAATTTTGTTTAAAGTACGAAATGAGGGTAAGTTAAGATTAGCAAATTTTCTAAAAATACAAAAATTAATAAATTAATCAAGAATAGCAAATTTTGCTAAAATATAAAGTGAATAAGATAAAAATAGGTGCCCCAAGTACCGTAGCATGAGCTTCTCTGCACAAAACTTCTCGAGTACCCCTTTTGAACTTGATAGGTGTTTGACAGACTTAAAAGACTTCGTTGATGCCCCAAGATATATCATCCCTCCTTGTTAATTCGGGCATAGCAAGACTACTGCATGCCTCCCCTTTAATCAGAAATTAGAATTGCCCATTCTTGGGTTTTCAACTCAAAACCCCTTTGGTCTCAAGGCGCCCTTTGTGGGTTTTCACGTTGGCCTCTCCCCCTTTTTTTTTAGGTGAAGTACCTCTTGACTGAATCTGAATTCACAGGATTAGGCAGGTTTTTGCCATCCACCTCTGTCAAAATCAGCGCTCCTCTAGAGAAGGTCTTCTTTACTACATAAGGTCCCTCCCAATTTGGCATCCATTTTCCTTTGAAATCATTCTGTATGGGGAGAATCTTTTTCAAAATAAGGTCTCCCTCATAGAATTCTCTAAGGCGAACATTTTTATTATAAGCCCGCATCATTTGTTTTTGGTGTATTTGACCATGACGAATAGCCTTCAGCCTTTTCTCTTCAATCAAGTTCAGTTGATCATATCGAGACTGGATTCATTCTGCTTCATCCAATTTTAACTCTGATAAAACTTTGAGAGAAATAATCTCCACCTCAATGGGCAAAACTGCCTTCATCCTATAAACTAAAGAAAAATGTGTTGCCCTAGTAGAGGTTCTGATTGACGTTCGGTAGGCATAGAGAGCAAATGGTAATTTTTCATGCCAATCTTTATAAGTCTCAGTCATTTTCCCCACGATCTTCTTGACATTCTTATTGGCCGCTTCCACTGCACCATTTATCTTTGGGCGGTATAGTGATGAGTTGTGGTGTTTAATTTTGAATTGACTGCAGACTTTCGCTATCGTACTATTGTTCAAGTTCAGTGCATTGTCAGATATGATCCTCTCGGAAATTTTATATCATCATATGATCTCCTTCTTTAAGAACTTACTGACTGCCGACTTTGTAGCGTTGGCATAAGACGTGGCCTCTACCTATTTAGTAAAGTAATCAATGACTACGAAGATGAATTGATGCACATTAGACGCTTTTGGCGAAATTGGCCCAATGACATCCATCCTCCACATAGAGAAAGGCCATGGAGAAGTCATGACATGAAGGGATGAAGGAGGTACATGAATTTTATCTCTATAAATTTGACATTTGTGGCACTTCTTGGCATAGCTGATGCAATCCCTTTCCATAGTGGACCAATAATACCCGAATCTCATGATCTGTCTGGCCATTGTAAAACCATTAGCATGCATTCCATAGACACCCTCATTGACTTCTTCTAGGATTTTCTTAGCTTCAACAGCATCCACGCATCTTAAAAGCACCTGATCCTTCCTTCTCTTATATAGGATCTCTCTATCTAAGACATAATCACCGGCCAATCTTCTCATTGTCCTCTTATCTTTCTTGATTGCTTGGTCGGGGTATTCACGATTCTTCACATATTGCAATATATCGTGATACCAAGGGTGAACATCTTTTTCCTCTTCTTCGTCGATGTTGTAGCAATGAACTGGAGCCTCATAAATACTTATTTGGATAGGCTTCACGTCCTCTTGTCTGTTTACTCTGATCATGGAATCTAAAGTAGCCAAGACATCAGCCATCTAGTTCTCTTCTCGCGGGAGGTAACAGAAAATGACGTCATCAAACTCCTTAATTAACTCCAAAGCTAACTTTTTATATTTGATCAATTTGGGATCTCTTGTTTCCCATTCACTTATGAGCTGATAGATCACTAACGCAGAATCGCCATATACTTCTAACACTTTGATTTTGCGTTCAATGGCTACACAAATACTCATGATGCATGCTTCATATTCGACCATGTTATTTGTGCAATCAAAATCCAATTTGCTAGTAAAAATATAATCATCTCCGTTTGGGGATACTAGGACTACCCCAATTCCGTTACCCACTGCATTTGAAGCTCCGTCAAAGTTGAGTTTCGAAGGATGACCCTCCTTTTGAGCACCTTCTTCAGTGACCGCAACATACATTAGATCTTCATTCGGGAAATCAAAGTCCAGTGGCTCGTAATCTTCTAAAGCTCTGCTGGTTAGAAAGTCTGCTATTGCACTCCCTTTTACAGCCTTCTGGTTTATATAGACTATATCGAACTCAGAAAGTAGAACCTGCCATCGGGCCATCCTTCCATTCAGAGTGGTCGACTCCATCATGTACTTGAGAGGGTCCAGTTTCGAGATGAGCCAAGTTGTATGGTACAACATGTACTGTCTCAGTCTCCGGATCGTCCAAATTAAAGCACAACACAACTTCTCAATTGGCGAATATCTTGTCTCATATTCAGTGAACTTCTTGCTAAGATAGTATATCGCTCTTTCTTTTCTTCCCGACTAATCATGTTGGCCTAGCACGCATCCCATGGAATTTTCAAATACCGTCAAATACAATATCAGTGGTCTATCTGGGCAAGGTGGCATCAGCACTGGGGCTTTGGACAAGTAATGCTTGACTTTATCAAAAGCTTTCTGGCACTCCTCATCCCATACACCTGGGTTATGTTTTCTAAGGAGACGGAATATGGGGTAACATTTCTCCGTTAGTTATGCAATGAATCGGGCGATGTAATTTAGTCTTCCTAGGAAACCTCAAACTTTTTTTTAAGTACGCGATGGGGACAGCTTCTGTATTGCCTTTACTTTATCTGGGACAATCTTAATTCCTTTTTCACTGACTACAAATCCTAGCAATTTTCCCGACCTAGCCTCGAAGGTACATTTTGCTGGATTGAGCTTTAGTTGGAATTTCCTCAACCTTAGGAACAATTTCCTTAAGACCTGCAAATGCTACTTCTCAGTCTTGGATTTTGCGATCATATCGTCCACATAAACTTCGATCTCCTTGTGCATCATATCATGGAAAAGGGTTACCATGGCTCTTTGATACGTTGCTCCTGCATTTTTCAGTCCAAATGGAATCACCTTATAACAAAACGTTCCCCACATGGTTACGAATGTGGTCTTTTGCATATCTTCAGGGTGCATTTTAATCTGGTTGTACCTGAAAAAGCCATCCATGAAAGAGAAAAGCGAATAACTAGCCGTGTTATCCACTAAGATATCAATGTGAGGCAACGAGAAGTTATCTTTTGGGCTGGCCTTGTTCAAATCTCTATAGTCCACACACATCCGCACCTTTCCATCCTTCTTAGAAACGGGTACTATATTGGCTATCCATTCTGAATACTTAACCACTTGTAAGAAATCAGCATCAAATTGTTTCACGACCTTTTCTTTTATCTTCAACAAAACATCGGGTCTTATCCTTCGGAGCTTCTGTTGAACTTGCCTACACTCTTTCTTTATGGGGAGTCGGTGTACTACGATATCCGTATTTAACCCGGGCATGTCCTGGTATGACCATGCGAAGACATCCTTGAATTCTTGAAGTAACTCAATGAGGTCTCGCTTTGTTTTTGCGGTTATGCCAGCTCTAATCTTCAACTCTTTTCCTTCTCCTAAGCTCACAATTTCTACTGACTTTTTATGAGGTAGGATTTGTTTCTCATCTTACTCTACCATCCTCAACGAATCAAGAGATATGTTACGGTCCTAGTCATCTTCAAAATCCCGAGAATCCTCCATACCCGTATCTTGCTCAAAAAGAGATTCTGAGTCAATAACAGCGTCGCTCATATCATTGATATCTGGGGACCTGTTAGAAGGGCGAAGAAAGGTGTAAAAATAAAAGAATCTAAGAATGGTTATCTGCATGATTGGTTATGAATGAAATGTAAAAAATATTTAGGTTATGAATGAAAAGAATAAAAAAACATTTGCTCAGAATGATACAAAATGATGCATTTTATTGACATAAAGATATTTGGACATATGCCTATTTAACAAAAGGATTCTTATTGTTCCTAGGCTTAGAACAACAAGTGTGTTTTGAACATTACTCTGAATTAATTCTAAAGGTTACAGGAATCTCTTCCATGGTCCAATTGTTCAGAACACTTCCAGGAGTGTAAGGGCAAATTTTCGATGAATTCCTTTCTACAGTTCCCTCATCGGATATGGCGTTAATGCTTAAACTTCCTAACTTTTTCTCTGCTACTTCTCTTCTTGTCATCTCTTGTTTAGGGTGTATAGTTCTTCCCGAAAAAAAATGTTTTAGATAAATGAGGAAAGGTTATTGGCTCTCATTTGACCTCCTCATCGCGCAAACGTGCTCTTCTTCTCTCTTGTTTTTTCTCTTCCTCTTTCCTCTTTTGCTTCACATTTGGCCTGAATCCTAAGCCAAAGCGGTCTCGTTTTTCCTTTAGCATTGGTAGTTCAGTCTTTCCTTGAAGGCATTTCTTGAGTCCTTTTCCAGGTAAGGCTCCTTTTTCGACCGTCAATCGCAGGCCCATCCTTGTGGTTCTGGACATCTTGGGCATTAGGATCTTGCTCCCTTCGACAATGAATGTTTCGTTGACAAACTCCAATGATCGAAGGAAACATTCTATTACTTCATCGTCTGCCCCCCTATATGAGGCGTCGCTGGTAACAGATGTAATGATATCTTCCTCCGTATTTATTGTAACTAATCTAGCTTCAGTTACCAATTTTAACTTTTGATGTAGTGATGACGGCACTGCCCCTGCCAAATGAATCCAAGGCCTCTCCAACAGGCAATTGTAGGAAGGCTTGATGTCCATTACTAAGAAGTCCACCTCATACGTATTTGGACCAATCTGAAGAGGTATCTCGATCCTTCCCATGACCTTCCTTTCAGTACCATCGAATGCTCTCACTATGTTTTGACATGCCTTCATGTGAGAACTATCTATAGGTAACCTATTCAGCGTGGATAAAGGCAAGACATTCAATGTTGATCTGTTATCAATTAGCACACCCGGCAGTGTATATCCTTTGCAACGAGTAGTGATGTGTAGAGCCTTCGTAGATCCTATACCCCCCAGAGGTATCTCATCATCATTGAAGAAGATGAAGTTGTCGGCACTTATATTGCTGACCAGACGATCCAGCTTGTTGACAGAGATATCATCTGTGACATAAGTTTTGTTTAACACTTTCATCAATGCGCGACGATGCATCTCTAAGCTTAAAAGTAGAGCCAACACCGATATACGAGCTGACTGCTTGTGCAGTTGTTCTACAATGCTATATTCACTGTGCTTTAGGAATTTCAAGAATTCCTTAGCCTCTTTTTTAGTCACCGGCTTATTAACGGGTAATTCGACTTTAACTGCATTTTCTTTTTCTTGTTCCACCGCCAAGGCCTTTCCTTTTGCTGGTTCTGCCTTTGTGTTTGGGGTATGCCTTTCGCTGCATGTAAAACAACCCACGTCTTGACCTTCCTCCGAAGTGTTAGCCGGGTTCTCCTCTCCTGGGATCGTTACGTTGCAGTCATAGTTTCAAGGAACCCTTTTGTTATCCTTATAGGGGAAGGATACTGGTTTCTGGTTTATGATTCTCGCTGCCATTTGTATTCCTGCTTCATGATTTCTGGGTCGTGAAATAATCATCACGGGGTGATTAACTTTTTAGACCCTTTCTGTTGATCCTTCCTCTGAGGCGTAGACCTCTCCTTCTTCTAATCTTTCGATCTCTTCATAAAATTCCATCTCTTTATTGTCCATGAGATTTTGCAACGTGGCCTTGAACTCAATGCATTCTTGGATGTCATGACCCTCTTTGGCATGGAACTCGCAGTATTTTCTTGCTCCTTTGGGCTTTTCCCTTCATTCTTGTGTGATTAGGCTTCCATTTACCATTTGTTTCCAAACCTATCTCAGTGGGGTTTTTACTTCAGCCATGCCAGCCTTGATTCTTTTCCCTCCACTTTTGATTATCGCATTTACCCCTTTATCAGAATGATTGGGTAACGAATTTCCTGCTACGTTAGGTCCTGACGGGTCATCGAACTTTACGGTTCCCATTTTGATGAATCTCTCGATCAATTTTTTAAACACGGTAAAATTCTTGATTGAGTGCCCCGTTATTCCCACATGATACTCACACTGAGCATTTGCGTTATACTATTTTGGGAACGGGGGTTGCATGGGTTTTATGTAGAATGGGGATACCACATGTGCATCGAATAGACTCTAATATAGTTCCCTATATGTCATCAGGATAGGTGTAAACTGGAGTCTTTTTGTATTTGGCCTTGTATTGGATTCCTGCCCCGGGGGGCCTTGGTGGCTGGTAGTTAACGTCCTTGGCTGGCTTACAGTGATGGGTTTTGAATAACCCTTGTTGTTTGTGCTCATATTATTCACTTTGTTATCCTTCTTCCTCGGGGTTGATCTCTTGGCACTTTCTCCCGCGTCTATCTTTCCGCTCCTGACTGCGTTTTCTATCATCTCTCCAGACATCACTATGTCCGAAAAGCTCTTAGTAGCGCTTCCCAGCAAGTGGTTGATGAATGAAGCCTTCATAGTGTTGATAAAAAGCATGGTCATTTCTTTCTTTAGAACAGGGGGCTGGACTTGTGTCGCTACCTCTCTTCACCTCTGGGCATACCGTCTGAAGCTCTCACTCGGCTTCTTTTCCATATTTTACAATGTAATTCTGTTCGGTGCTATGTCCGTCACGTGGCCATATTGTTTCATAAAAGCCTGTGCCAAATCTTTCCATGAATTAATTTGAGCACGGCTTAGCTGGTTGTACTATTTGGCCATAGACCCGATCAAACTGCCCTGAAAACAGTGAATTAATAGCTGATCATTGTTGATGTATCCTGTCATATTCCGACAAAACATCGTAATATGAGCTTCAGGGCAGCTAGTCCCATTATATTTCTCAAACTTCAGAGTCTTAAACTTTGGTGGGAGTATTAGGTCTGGGACTAAGCTCAAGTCTTTAGCATTAACCCCGCCATGGTAGTCTGCATTCTTCATTGCCTTAAATTTCTCTTCTAGCCATTTACACCAGTCTTCAAGTTGTTTAGACACATCTACTCTCACCTTCTCTATTTCTGCTATATCATCGAGGTCGGAGACAATGGGATTAGTTAGATTATCTCCCAGATTGGAGCCCTAGCCTGTTGGAAAATTCATCAGCATCGAAGCACCAGCCTGATATTAGGGCCTAATGGTAACATGTACCCTTTATGGGTTTACATCTGGTTGTGGTGGGATGTTTGTCAAGGTAAAACCCGGAGGATAGACAGGGTCCACATTATCATTCCTCAAACTAACAGCAGTGTTTTTCCCTTTTTCGTGTTCTTTAGCCAGCAACTATGCCAACTGGCTTATCATACTATTTTGGGATTCTTGTATCCGATCCATCATGTCTTGTTGTATTTTAGCTAATTGCTCTTGCATCTGTGCTTGCAATTGATCTTGCATATCACTTTGCATCTGTTCTAATCTTTCTAGTCTCTGATCCATTGCTTTCGTTTTACGATGGGTATTGTAGCGATATGTAGTTGGCGGATTTTCGTTAGTTTCCAGGGTAACAGTCATAATTTTAATTAATTAGGGTCTTCTTATGTAATTTAATGCAAATGATGTGATGTAATGCAAATGAATGAGATGAATGCAAAAAAAGGTGTTGATTTTATTCAATTCTATTAGATCATCTTCACTAGAAAATAAATTTCTTTACATAGAGCGGATAATTACATATACGACTTTGCCCTAATACCCAAAGCCTTGACTTTCTTAAGAAGCCAAGCTAGGTTTTGGCCTCGATCTGATTCTGACTCGTACCTTAGACTTAATACATCAGCATAAACTACTAGGTTTTGCAAATGGCCAGCCACTTCTCGCACTTGAGCCACTGTTTCACCCATGATGTAATCTCTATCTTTGATCTGATCTTGAGAGCGGTGGAGCTGCTCCTTCCAATGTTCATTATTTGCTTCAAGAAGTTCAACTCGAATCTTACTATCTCGTAGTGCAGTCTCGAGATCTTCTATCCTTTCTTTCAGCTCCTCAATCTTATTTTGGCTGGCTCTTAATTCAATTACCAAGTTGCGACTACAGTGCTGATGCAGTAACTTTTCTAGCTCTGCCACTCGAGCTCTTAGCTTCTCCTTTTCGCTTTGGCTCTCCAACAAGCTCCTCTTTAAAGCGTCCTCCCATGTTCGAGCATCTTGGAACTTTTTCTCTCACTGATAGACTTTAGTTTTTTCTTCCTTAATTTCCTGCCGCCACTGCTCTGATGTCTTGCCCAAACCAGCGGTTCTGATTGACATACGCAGCTTTTTGTAATCCGTCTTTAAACTGTCCAAGTCCTCTTCGGCCTTATTTTTTTCTTTCTTCAATCTCTCGACCTCGAGGTTGTGGATGTCGACGTCTAACCCTAACTGCATCTTTTCCTCCTCTAACTACTCTATTTTCTTTCCCAATTCCCGATTCTTTTTCTTAAAATCTTGCTTGATGATCTCTAATTCAGACGAGATTACTTGTAATTACTTCTCTATTGGCCGAGCGTTTCATTGACTTGGCAATAGGATATTGTCGTTGATCCTTTTACCCCACCACCAGTCATACTCAGGGGTCGTCATTGGTCCTGTGGCAAGCCCCTTCATTCTACAGGTTTGGTTCCACGCATTCGATATCTCACGAACTCTCTTATTATTATTATCGCCCTTGTATAAAAACTCGCACTTAGCTAACCCATACATCGCAGGTATGAACTGTCTTGATCAATACTGCCTCATTACGAGTAGTGGTGCGTACCAAATGGCTCCCCATATCCCAAGTAGAGGGACCCAGTCAAAGCCTCCACACTAGAAACAAGATCTCGTCAGGGATCATCCACGAAGCTCTCCATTCGACGTCTTCAAAATTCTGGAGAATTGCTATCTATTTCTCTTCAAAAAGGTCGTCCCACCTTAGTGGAGCCGCTAATTCCTTCAAAAGAGAGTAGTTCTCAAAAAAAACTTTATATGAGACTTTTTCTACCTTCCAAAAATGGCTATGGAACCATGATAGAAAAAGCTGCACACATCCTATGAACCTTCCCTCACCTGCTCTCCGGCAAGTATTCAATGATTTGAAAGTTTTGGCTAAGATCGCAGGGATGGGTGTGACTCCTTTATCAAGTCTATTGAATAGGTCTGAGACTGCTTCCTGTACATGTTCTAACGCCTTGGGAAAGACGACCAAAACGTAGATGCTTAAAGTGAAAACGTCAACCCTCTTTTTCATATCCAGATATGCTAGATTAGATCTCTCAAGTTCTTCCAAGGAATATACTTACTGTCTCCATTTTGCTTCATCTGAGCTACAACCCACTGCTCACTCATCCCCGTGATATTCATCAATTTCTTTACAAAGGTCGGGACGTTAGCAACTTTGGAATAGGCTTTGTCGGCTTTAATTCTCGGGCAACGAAGTAAGGCCATATACTCCTCCACGGTAGGCACCAAATCAACTCTCCCAAAAGTGAAACAACTATAGCCGGGATTCCAAAACTGAGCGAGGGCTCGGAATAAATGCTTGTCCACCTTTATATCAAGTAGATAAGGTAAGTTACCATAGTTATAGTAAAATAGCTACTTGATCTCATCACCCATGAGTCCCATATCTCCTTTAATTCTTGCAGGTTATTCTGAGTCACACTAATGCGGGTGAAATCCCACAACTCTAATTCATATCCCTCAATCAGACTATCTCCTTTCTCTCGTTGTATCCTCTCAGACTATATTCGGACTGTCGCATTATCCTTTACTTTATCAAGAAACCCGTTTTCCATGCTAAGCTTTTCTATTTAGTAACCGAACGTGAATCAACACATTTTTATGATGAAATGTCATGCAATAACAACAAAACACAACAAGTCAATATTATATACAAAAAAAAAAAGAACTCAAAGCAAACAGGAAATAATCAAGCACCTATTTGGGTAACCACTAAGGTTTGGCATGGTTCTACCTAGGGTAGACTCTTAGGGCTCATTACATGTGGTTTGGTTTTAAAGTAAGGGTACCCGAACCTACAGATTCCTTGATCCTCACCCATTATAGGCTCATGTGGACCGAGATCAGTTCCGGGGAATACATTTCCCTGCGGCTATACGGAGATGAAAATCTCACAAAGACGCAGGTACGAACGTATCCCAGAAGCAATCCACTATCCTATATGGAGGTGAAGACCTCACGAAGGAATAGTTTCTTACTCCCACTTAAGAGGGTAAAATTGACCAATTGATGTGATACGATATGCAAAGATGCACCAAGAGATTTAAACCACAGAACATGCATATTGTAAAGAAAACCATGAAAGTAAAGAATAACATGAAATGAAATAATTGTATTTTAAACCGGATTTTCAAATTTTGACGAAAAGACAGAAATTAATCGATTTTTGGCTTGACTCTTATATCATCCCCAGTGGAGTCGCCAAGCTGTCGAAACCATTTTGAAAAGAGGGTCGACTTTTTATTTAAAATAAAAAAAACGGGGGTCACCACCGATCTTTATTAGGTGTGATCGAATCACCTTTGTTTTAATAAAACATTTTGGTTTATTAAAACAGTGTTTTTGGCCTACGAAATTCGAGAAAATGGGTTCGGGAGTCGGTTACATGCGAGGAAGGATTAGCGCCCTCGTCACGCCCAAAATTGGTACCGAATTGATTAATTAGTGTCTTAATGTTGAAAGTTGAAAACCGGGAATGAATTTAAAATACAATCCTTTTTATTAGTCTTAAAAAAAAACAATGCTTGAATGAAATCAAGACGATTGCTAAAGATTTCCTCGTCTCGAGATATCAGAGTATCGCATCCCGTAAGTTAGGACGCGATACCTAGAACATTCGAGCACAAGTTTGTCTTTAATTTTAATTAAAGTTTTATGTATTTTGAAATTTAAAAGGATATTTGGCAGTTTAGGTTTAACGAGAAAACCGAAACCCCATAAGTTAGGGCATGATTCCTTGAATTTCCTAAAACGCGAAATATTTTCTTATTTAGAAAAATTTCCTTTTCAAAATATAGTGAGTATGATATTTAACAACGTGCATTTATTTTGTTTACAGTAAAATCAAGCAATTTAAGTTGGATAAATGCGTTGGGTTAATTCACGAGGCGATAACATGAAATAAAAATATACTAAAGAGCATAGAAAAATAATACAAGAACGCAATATTATACAAGTGAATGACAATGTTTAAAAATACGAACAAGAGAGATATGATACATACGATGACAATAATCAAAACATACATCCTTTAAACATTAATCAAAGACAAAAGAATTAAATAATATACCTAACAATTTAAAAAGAAATAGTGTAAGGGCAAATTAAAATTAACAAAATGTAAAACAATTTACAATGACAGTAAATGAACTAAAAAAGATGTGAAAAAGAATTTTGAAGTCAATAATGTACGAAACAATTTTTTTTTTCTTTTTTTTTGCAAAAGATGATATATATAAATAAATTTAAGACAAATAATGTATATACACAAAAGGGTAAAATGAATAATATAAAAAAACTTAATAAATAATAATGAAACATTTTAAAATAAATAAAATGGAGTTTAAAATAAGGTTAATAAAATAATTGAAAATAATAAAACAATTTCAAATAAATAATGAAAAAAAATTCAAAATAAGATATATGTAAAACCATTCAAAATAAATAATATATACGAAATAGCTTAAAATAAATAATACATAAAAATTTACAAATAAGTAATGTATATAAAAAGGTGTTTTTTTTAAAAAAAATAAAAAGTTTAACAAATTTTAGAATCACATATAAAATAGTTTAGATTAAATAACATTTAGAAAAAAAAGGAATAAATGTATCTAATAACTTGAGAATAATATAACAAGTTTAAAATAAACAATGTATAAAAAGAAATCTAAAATAAAGAATATAAAACAGTTATATATAAAACAGTTTTAGCTAAGTAATATATACACAAAATTTAAAGAATATCATAAATGAAATAATGTATTAATATATAATAAGGCAATTTAAGAATAAATAAAATATATATATACAAAAAAAATAACGTATGTAAGACAAATTTTAAAATAAACAGTATATGCAACAATTTATGATAATCAAACAATTTTTAAAAAGTATACATATGCGAAAAGGTTTGAGTTGAATAATACAAAAACTTAAAACAAATAATACAAAACGATAAAATAATAAGCAATACAACAGTTTCCAAATAAAATAAGCAAATAAATGAAGTAAATGAATTAAGGACGGGGATGAAAACGAGCTAAAATTTCGGGGTGCACAATATAAACACTGGAAAGTTAACCAAGGATCCAAATGAAGCGCACTGAAACTAGCGGGGACTAGATGGGAAAATATTCCCTTGGTTCCCTGCGCATGTTCAGCATGACAATCCCAAAGGACTGAATTGAAAAACCACACGAGGGCCAAATCAAAAATGAAAAAGAAATAAAGCCTAATCAAATGACGCTACAAAAGGAAGGGATCAGAAGCGTAAATCTCCCTTTTAAGGTAGGAACGCGCGGATTCATACCCCACCAAAGCTGTTTCGTTCAATGTTTTAAAACCCATTTTTATTTTTTATTTTGCACCCCTTTGTTTGTTTTTTTTTTTTAAAAAAAAGAAAAGGTCTTAAAACCTCTCATCTCTCACCCATGCTCTCCCCTTAGGTCACTCCGGTGACTGGTTTGTTTTTTTAACCCACTTGTCGTGCCGCCGCCGATGTGCCATCACATACGGTGGCCGAGGTCTCAAAAAACCCCTCTATTCGTTACCTCTACGCTCCATATCCTAATATTTAAGGACGAAAATAGAAGAGAAGGCAAAAGGAGAGACCAACACGCAAGAGAACCCTTCGGCTCCTCAATCTCTGTCATGGCCATTGGCCGAACCCCCAGGGGTTCAGCGACCTTCAGATCGGGCGAGAGAGATGCCGGTGACGCACCCAAACAACGAATCAAAGTTTTTTTTATTATTATATTTTATTATCCGAATGTAACACAAAGAGAATTAAAAGAGATAGAAAGCAATCCAAACAAACAGAAACTTAAATGAAAATAAATGTAAAAAAGTCATTTGTATTTTGCTTTCTTAATATTCAGTTTGTAAAAATTCGTAACCTACTAAAAAGAGTAGATCTTGGCTTTTAAAACCAATTTACAAAACTCCTGGATTCTGATTTTTTGTTTGTTTGCCATTTATTTCTCTGTCTTTCGCATGCTCTCTTTCTCTGCTATTGTTCTTGTTTCAGGTGTCAGACGACGCGTAGAGGGCGACTAACAGAGCGGCGCGCGAGCAGGCCAAAAGGCGCGGGGGTGGTGGTTGCTGAAAATTTTGTTTGCATTGGGCTGATATAGATTGGGCTAGTTTAAGGGAAGTTGGGTTGTAGTTTGGGTTTGCAAATTGGGCTTTAGTTTGGGTTATGGTTTTAACATGTAAATGGACATTTATTTTGGGCTATTTAATTTTTTATTTGTTTGGATTTATTTTGTTTTATTAACCTGGGCCAAAATTGGCTATTACAGTTGCCATTACAGTTGCCCTTTCCTTCACTCTCAATCTTTCAATTTTTTTATTTTTCTTTTGGTTCTCAATTTTAAATTTTAATTTCCTTTCATTGTAACAATAAAGCTGACATGCATTATTTTGGTTTTGGAAAAATTAACATATAAAATAAAGAAATAACTTTAAATACATTTTTTGGCCACTTGTAGTAAATTGTTTAGTCCTTATAGTTTACTATACTTTTGACTCTTTTAATTAATTTAAATCTATACTTATTATAAAATTATTGAGTGAATTGATATCATAAGTTAACCGAGTATTAATTCAGTTGAAAAAATGAAAATTTCCTTACTTTTCAAGTAAATTTTATTATTTTAGAGGTGTAGGAAAATAGGAAAATATAAACATATACTAGGATTTGAAGTCATACCTCACAAAATTTTCACATTTGTACTTTACCATTCTACTAAAACTTCATTTATTATTTATATAAACTTTTTACAAATATATTTGTCACATAATTTCTTTTTCACCAACATCATGGATGTGTCATAATCTAGTAAAAAACAAATATATTATGTCTCATTTGGTTGCTAGTCTAATTACACGAGGAAAAAAATTATCTATTATATATGTATAATACAATAGTTAGATATAAAATAAAGAATAACAATACAAATTTAAACTTAAAACTAAAAAGATAAGTAAACTCTAGTAAAAAAAAAGATCTCTTTAAAATAAGCAAAAGAATAATTTCATTCTTTTTTCCAAAAAGAAATTATGAAAATAACTAAAAATTATCAATTAAAATTAATTTATTACTAACTCATACACTGAAATATAATTAATAAATAATACTCATATAAGCATAGCATTAATATTGTATCACATGCATTCAAATGTTAAATAAACATGCCGTTTTAGTTTTACTTTGATTGACATAAATATTATTGTCAATGTAAGAGGACGTAGGTTTAAGTGCGCTGAAATACATTATTATCCTATCTATGGGTTGGGGAGAAGCTATAAATAGTTCTAGATATTGTATTAAAAAAATCAGATAGTATCAAAACTTATAATAAAATTATTAGATAAACAATGCTATATTATCGCTAATTATGTTCTCTTTGCTTGTTAGATAAACAGTGGTGTGTTGTGTTCTGCTTTGTTCCCTTCTTTTTTCTTACATAACCTTTTTATAAGTTATGACACCGCAAAATCTTAGAATTTTGGTGTACACTAATCATTTGCACACTAATCATTATTAACACTACAAGACCTATTAAAAATTATAAAATATTTTAGATTTTGGTGTACACTTAGCCTAATTATACTATCAATCATTATCTATTATTAATTAAAAATAGCATTTTGGGGTATTTTTAAGAACAATGATGAGTTAATAACATATTGTTACAATCATTATCTATTTTGATAAAATACTTTTTTGATATTCAGCCAAGTGGGGTTAGATCCAAATTTTCTTACTTCAAATCAGAACCTTATCAACTTCAGAATTCAATTTGATTTAATCATAAATAGATTTATTTATATCCTGCATTAAATAATAAGTTTACTATAATTTTAATTTTGAATTTTTATTATTATTTCATTGACTAAGTTGATATAAGTAGATACAAAAAAAATTATAAACCTCGGCGTGACCGCCCGGATTATAACTACTAGTTTAGTTTAAAGCAAGTTAGGGCCGTCCAACTCAGTTGTAGCGAAACGCTGGGTCGAAATTTGCAGTGAGTCTATGTGCCTAATTTGTTTGTTTGCAATAATAAATCCAAACAATCACACACTCAACTCTTTCATCTTTCTATTGTCTCCCGCATTTTCGAAAGTGAGCGACGCTGTTCAAGGTTAAGGAGAGAAGGGCATCATGGTAGACTCGCTGAAGAAGAACATCATGGAAGAGAGTTTGATTCCCAAGTTAGAGAACGAGGAGAAAAGCACTCGGTGGCTAAGTTGGGTTGCTTTTGTTGAAGAAATAAAAAGGGCGGGTTACCTTGCGGGGCCTATGGTAGCTGTCACCTTATCACAGTACCTATTGCAAGTTATATCAACGATGATGGTGGGTCATCTGGGTGAGCTTGCTCTCTCTAGTTCTGCCATTGCCGTATCTCTCGCAGGTGTCACCGGCTTCAGTTTTCTTGTAAGTCAATTTTCAATTTTCTTCTACTTAAAATAATCTTATTGGAACCGTGATATTGATATTATATTAACACGGTGTTGTCCCTTATTGTGTTGATAGTGACGTTTTAAATTATCTTATTCTCAAATTCTACGTCTCTTTGTTTGTATCTTCTCTTATTCTGAAACTGAGTCTGAACATCAACTGAATTTCTTGACAAATTCCAATACTTCCTATAGAGTTTGGTAATCTGGAAAGTGATGCCAATCTAATCAGATTGTCTCTTTGTGATTGGATCTGTTGACTCCTAACCACGTGCTTTCTGTCTTCTCTCTTTTTTATTTATAATGGTTTTGGTTTCGGGCTTACATTAATTAACTAGTGGACAGCAAATTATGTAACGAGGAATGAACAAAAAGAAATTATTTAAGAAAAAGAGTAAACTTTTGTTTTTTTGTTGTTAGGCATCTTGCAGAGCAACTCTCTGTGATCAAGATGAGCTTTACTATCTGTTGCTTAAGTTGATTTGGGCGACAGCCAACAAGTACTTGCTTTATGCTTTTGTGTTATATTTAGTGTGTTCTAGGTGATCGATAATGTTGGTATGGAAAAGCTTTGCAGTTGGACTTACTATTTAGGAAGGAAACCATCTAACATTTAACTTAAAAGTAACATGATCCAGTTACACTTTTAGCTTTGTGCAATTAACATATGACTAAATCTGCCATAGGATGAGTTGGGCAAGCTAATGACTTTCTGGTTTGTATAATATTTGGAAAACATCCATCAAGGTGAGCTACATGTTGACAAAAAATAGTTAATTCTTGCATTTCAATAACATAGTTATTCAATCACTATTAGTTTAACGAATAAAAAAAAAAAAAAGAAATCCAATAATTGAATGATTGGTTTGCTGCTGAGTGAGTCTAGATCAGCTGATGACCTGTGTTTGGGATACAGTAAATGTCAACTTATATAATTTCCTAAAAATTGTAATTTGCATGCAATTATCAGCTAGGAATGGCTTGTGCATTGGAAACACTGTGTGGACAAGCCTATGGAGCTCAACAATACCGAAAACTGGGAATCCATACCTACACTGCTATATTTTGTTTGATCTTAGTATGCATCCCTCTGTCGGTCCTATGGTTATATATGAGAAGGCTACTTGTATTCATTGGTCAAGATCCCTTAATTTCACAAGAAGCCGGTAAATTCATTCTGTGGCTTATCCCATCACTCTTTGCCTATGCTACTTTTCAACCACTTGTTCGCTACTTTCAAACACAAAGTTTGATCAGTCCCATGCTCATATGCTCTTGTGGTAGTCTTGTAGTACATATACCTCTATGTTGGGTTCTGGTATTCAAGTCTGGATTAGAAAGTATAGGAGGAGCAATAGCAATTAGTATCTCAAACTGGTTAAATGTGATTTTCCTTGCACTTTACATGCGGTACTCTCCCACCTGTACAAAAACTCGTGCCCCCATTACAATGGAATTATTCCAAGGAATTAGAGAGTTTTTCCACTTTGCTATTCCTTCTGCTGTTATGATCTGGTATGTTATCTCCTCTTTTCCTCACTCAAATAGGTATGTGTGAGCTGTTAAAAATCCTTGATGTTTCTTTATTCAAACAATTGCAGCCTTGAATGGTGGTCATATGAGCTACTCATCCTGCTGTCTGGGCTTTTACCAAATCCAGAGCTGGAAACATCCGTATTGTCTGTGTGGTATGTTCATTTGCTATTGTTTTGGATCAATGCATCTTGTATCATCCAAAGCTTAATTGGATATTATAAATTTATGATTCTTCGATTACATCATATTGTAATTATTCTACTAATAAGTTTTTCAAATTTCCCAAGCAGTCTCAACACCATTTCAACACTTTATGCCATACCATATGGACTTGGTGCTGCAGTAAGGTCTGCCCCGATATGCGTGCACACACTTATTTTTTATTTCTTTCAAGTTTTTCAGACTATATGAATTTAACTAAGAATCATTTTCGATTTGTAAATATAGTACTAGAGTTTCAAATGAACTAGGGGCAGGGAAACCCCAAGCAGCACGTGTGGCGGTGTATGCTGCTATGGCTATTGCAGTTTTAGAGACGCTTATAGTTACTGGAGCCCTGTTTGCAAGCCGACGTGTTTTTGGTTATATTTATAGCAATGAGAAGGAAGTGGTGGATTATGTGACAACCATGGCTCCCTTGGTTTGTGTGTCTGTTGTTCTTGATAGCTTACAGGGGGTTCTTTCAGGTTAAACTCGTTATCGTTATGGTGAATAATTAATATATTTCCATGAGATGAATGTTGGAGTAGTAGTCATACAAATGGTTACATGCTTGGATCAGGTATTGCAAGGGGATGCGGATGGCAGCATATAGGAGCTTATGTCAACCTGGGAGCTTTTTATCTTGTTGGAATCCCTGTCGCTGCCACCCTTGCCTTCTGGTTACAGTTGAGAGGGGTTGGCCTGTGGATCGGTATACAGTCTGGGGCTTTCACCCAAACAATTCTGCTCGCCATTGTTACAAGTTGCATAAATTGGGAAAAACAGGTTTGTCGTCCATTCTCAAAATAATACTACAACTTAGCGGTAGTTGCACCTTTGAATAGATCGTTAACACAGAAACACTTCAATTTTGCTTGCTTGGTTTATTCTTCTTCATCTCTTATAGTTTATTTTTGGGCTGTGACACAACTGCAGGCAATTAAAGCGAGAGAAAGGGTATTCCAAGGAAGCTCTTCAATAGAGTATGGAACGATGTAAGAAAACGAAACTAATGATCTATAGTTTTGAAATAGAGAAATTTTATTAATTACAATGTGTGTATTAATGCAGTAATAGAAAATAGCGATTGAATAAAATTGGTTTTCGACCATCCTCACGCTCTCCTTGAAAGTAAGAATGGAAACTGAACCATGACTTCATTTTGTCATTATAATAGAGGATTGGGATACCAGTTATCTAACGTTAACCCATTCTGCAAGTTTCACTGATGATTAAAGAGATGGAGCTGCATGCAAGTCTACAAAATTTAGTTTCTTACTTTTTAAAGTAAAATAAACTTGGGTATTAGCGTCGAATTCCACAAAAATGAGATGAAAAAAAGAACCAAAATTTATTATGTTAAATATTATATAAAATTTGATAAATTAAGATTTATAATGTCAAATGATCAAGAACAAAAGTTATATGCGTAAGAATATCTAAATCCATCGACATATTAAAATATTCAAATCTTGTGATTTTGATCTTCCTAATTAACATATAAGTATTTAGAAAAGATGTCTCTTTCTTTACCGAAGATAGGATGTCAAAAAAAAAAAAAAAGGTATGTCTAATTTGGAGATTATATAACTTTTTCACAACTTTAATTTCTAATCAACTCATCATCAATTATAATTTAGTTACTAGAGTAAGTCTTAACCAAATTAAACCGCTTTTAATTTAATTTGAACTGACTTTTTATGATGATAAATAATAATATATAATTATTCCTATTATATATGTGATGCAGATAATTAAAAAAGTTACGAAAAAAACAAATAAAAGAGAGTTTTTAATTATTCTAAGAATAATAAATATAAATATGCGAGCTTCTAAATATAATGAAATAAAAATGATAAGAGAAAATTAAATGTAAAAAAATAAAAATTCAAAATAAAAAGGAACCAATATAATAAAACTTTAGCTTCAAGTGCAATGCCATTTTTAGTATCGAGATTAATAATTAATTATATAAGTTTTTCTATTCAATGATAAGTTAATTATAGCAATTGAAAATCAACTTCAAACCATTAATCTTTCCTTAGATTGTAAATCAGTTGCAATAATAACTTGATAATTAACACCAGCCACGGGAATTCCTAAGTAATCCCCAAATTTCTTAGAACATTCCACGAATCACTTCTATTTCTTGCAAACGGGCCGGGGTTCCATAAAAACCAATAAACCTCCAATTCTTCTCCTCAACACTCCCTTTAACCAACATGTCAATATGGTTTGTGGAGAAACTAAGCAAAATTACAGTAAGAGCCTCCTTCTAGGCTAGACACAAGCCCCCTTATGATCCATCGGTTGATATCTCTATCCCATTTGAGAAATCACATCTCCTCCTCATTATTTTCATTCGTCTATCATCTAATTTTGTCTCCGTAAAAAAGACCAGTTGGGCATTATCACTAAGCACTTATCTAAATTGCCTTCAAATGCAAAATAAATAAATAAATTAGTCAAGAACTAAAACAATAGATAAATGTAGAAATAATAATAAGCAATAATTAAAGAGACTACTAATAAACAAATCCTCGTGAAATTCATTGACATTGAATGTTGATTGAATACGAGGATTTGGGGGCTAATTCAATCTTTATAAGCATTCTTATTGATCTTCGTAAGAACTCAACAATATCCAATCTTCTTTTCATAAAGTTTACCAAAGGAGTCAACATTGAAATATTCTTTCTTTAGATAAAAGTACACAAGATATTCTTCAAGAAGCATTTTAACACGATGTACATCAATAAATGACATTTCTTATTGTTTTCAAATTTTTAAATATTGCAATTAAAATGAATAGTGAAATAAATCTAAGTCTAAAATAGTCACAAATGCAACACCAAACACCAACCATCTTGATGGGAAGAAGACAGGACAATAGTAGGCAAAAAGGAAGTGATTGTTGCCATTACCAAGTAAAGAGGAAGCTTAGAGGGATCAAACCTATCAAACTAGTGTGTGGAAGTGACTTCACTAGTGCATCTAACTCTGAACAACCATGCTTCTTCAGTCATATTTTCAAAACTTATAATTAATCATTTCAAGACCAAACCGATAATTAAATAGATCAAATTATCAATTTACAATCAGATCGATTCAACTAATTGAACCATTTATGATAAGTTATTTTTTAAACATATGAATACTTTTTCATATTACAACTAAAAAAATATGATATTAGAAAATAAAAACCAAATAAATAGTTTTTCCACTCAATATAATCTTTCATCTCTCTTACACACATCTAAAATCCCTTTTCCTCCCCCACTTCCCTTTCCTTCACTCTCAATCTTTCAATTTTTTTTTATTTTTCTTTTGGTTCTCAATTTTAAATTTTAATTTCCTTTCATTGTAAGAATAAAGCTGACATGCATTATTTTGGTTTTGGAAAAATTAACATATAAGTTAAAGAAATAACTTATTTTGGTTTTGGAAAAAGAATATAATTCAATGCATGATTTGATAAGTTTAGCATAATCTAATTTTGAATTCTCTATTATTTCAGTGGTGAAGTTAATATGGAGCCCGGCGTAACCGCGGGGTTTGTTACTAGTTTACTTGAAAGAAAAGTAGGCGTGTCCGACTCTCTACGTGCCCAGTGTGATTGTCATGTCGCATGGGTCCTTAGATCTATCGTTTACAATAATAAATGTACGTGGCATTCACCCTTGCATATGTTTTGCTTTCGTACGCCAATATGTTTTTCTTAACTTATAAATCCAAACAAATACAAAAGTCTTTCATCTTTCTATTTTGCCTCCCATTTCAGTTAGTGAGAGAAGCTATTAAAACTAGTCACACACAAGAACAGCATGTAAGAGAGTTTGATACCCAAATTAGACAATCGGTGGCTAACTTGGGCCGCTTTCGTTGAAGAAACAAAAAGGATGGGTTACCTTGCGGGGCCTATGGTTGTTGTCACCTTATCACAGTACCTATTGCAAGTTATATCAACGATGATGGTGGGTCATCTGGGTGTGCTTCCTCTCGCTAGCTCTGCCATTGCCATATCTCTCGCTACAGTCACCGGTTTCAGTCTTCTTGTAAGTCAATTTGCATTTTTCTTCTTCTTAAATAAACTTATCAGAACACTAATATTAATATTATATACGCCATGGTGTTGTCTCTTATTGTCTCTTTTCTTATTCTAGAATTGCTTCTAAACTACTATTACATCCAACGTGGATTGTTTCGATACTGGAAACATAAATCTCGAATTGTTTGACACATCAGTTTACATAAGCAATTTTTTTTATGGAATGAATTTTATTTTTTTAAACTTAAACATATATTTTTTGCATTTATATAAATACCTAACTCTAAGTAAATAAATTCTAAAGTTTGTAAATAGTTTGTTTTACTCAATAATTTTTTAATAATATTGAGGCAAATGAAAAAGGAAAGAATGATATTTCACACAATAGAGAGAAAGTGACTGCAGAGAATCGAACATGTAGGAGACAATTGGACAGTGTTTTGGCATCCAAAAAGGGTCTTGGTTCCGATGGTGGAAGAGGGCGAATTTATAAGGCATGGTTGGTCGCTAGCTATCCTCAAGCACTAACACGTGTTTGTAAGGGCCATGTCTCGATAAACCCCCATAGGGGAAAGATAGTCTCTTAGCCATGATGGCAATTGGATTGATGGCTCTATTGACCATCCGTTTATTTACACGTAAAAAAGTTTTACGAAAAATATTTTTTATATTTTTTTTATATTTGTTTTATAGAAAATAGTCTAGTCAACGGAAAATGACTTACAGGTTAACATAAAATAAGGCCTTTTTCCTATAAAATGACTTACCCTTTTGAAAAGCGTAAGTCATTTTTCGGAAAATAGCTCATTTATAGATAATTTTATTTTTGTATAAAAATCAATTTAAATCAAGCTTAATATTATTATATTGATAATAATTTTTATTTTTATTTTTAAAATAATTAAAATATTATATTTTTCAATATTATTAAACATTCATATTTAATTATTTATTTTTAGTCATATAATAAATTATTAATATAATAAATATAATTTATTATTTTAATAAATTATTTAATATTTCAATTTCATTTTAATAATAAATTTTAAAAATAATAATTTTAAATTATATTATTCACATATTTTTGAAAATATTCAATATTAATATTTTAATAATAAATATTTATTACAATTATACAGATATTAATAATAAATATTTTGTAGTTTCAAGGTTAAAATATGTTATAAGTCTATGTACATTTCATAGGTTTGTAATTTAGTTTTTGTACTTTTATTTTTAAGAATTTAGTCCATTTACTTTTCAAATTTGAAAATCAAGTCTAATTGTTGACATTGTTAAACTTTTTTGTCAATTTTGTTTATGTCACATTTTTAAATAAAAAATACTCACTCGGTAGTCATGTAATTAAAAAAAATGACATTGTAATGAACCTAAATTTAACATAATATTTTTAATATATGCAAAAACAATGTAAAATAAAAAACTATAGATAAAAATAAATTCAATTAAACAATGAAAAAAATAAGAAAATTTCAAATGTATATTTGTTTCATTAAAAACAACTTTTATGAAATATTTTTAAGAAATCTACCAAATAATAGAAAAATATTTTACACAGATCCATCTAAACACCAGAAAATATTAACTTTTCCAGAAAAGTAAATCATTTTCCGGAAGTCATTTTCAGCGAAACAAACGGAGCCTTAGACTTGAGTGAACCAGGTGAATTCTCATGAATCGTCCATGCATGGAGGAGACTTGACGATGCTAATAAGAGATGTTCCATAAGCACGCTATACATGAATGATGTTCCAGAAGTGCTTTTTTTAAACATTGCAGAACAAGACCTAAATAACATTAGGTACGATGAGTGAGACATGTATAAGGAATAAAATATATGCTAATTGGATTGTTAAACTAAACTGCTACAATTCCCTGAGTAGAATCATGCACACCAATTTTCAAATTGGTGTAACAAGAGTTGTAATCACCTACCGACTAAAGTTGTTCAAAATTTTGCACATTTCCTACTGTTTTGGGTGGCTGCTGAACGCAAAAATTAAGTTTAAGAAAGTAGAGTAGAGAAATTTTACTAAGAAATTAAATTTCCAGATGATTATATCCGGCCATATAGACTTAAACATGCTCTATGTGAATTGTACCAATGATTTTAATCCTGGAAATTAATTTCATAACAGTTGCCATCAAATTACATCTTTGTGTTGGATCTTTTGACTCCCAACCACTTGCTCTCCCTCCATCTCTTTTATATTTATAAGCATTCACTTAATGCTTTTGGATCTTTGGGGCTCGTTAAGGAACTACTGGACAACTAAAGTGTTAGAGGATTGAATGAAAGTACAAGTTATACATAATTTTTAAAAGAAATTATTTTAAACAAGTCCTTTTTTATTGTTCAGCTTCTAACAAAACAAGTGTCTATATGATCAAATCAGCCTTATTATTTGTTAATTGTTTGTGTTGACTTGAGAATCTTTATTGTTCAGTTAATTCCTTGGGCAGATATAACTTGCTTTGTGCTTTTGAGTTATATTTAGTGTGTTAGGTTATTGATAATGTTGGTATGAAAAACTTAATTTGCAGTGATGCTTACTGTTTAGTGAAGGTGTTCATGAGTCGGATTGGATTGAGGTCTAGTTTTAAAAACAATTTTAAGCTTAGACCCACTCAAAAAACCTATTTAACTATTTAAAAATTAACAAAATATTAAAAATATATTTCTGGTCAATATTTTATATATTTTTATAATTAAATTTAAATTGAATTTGGGTTGGGCCGTAATAAAAATTCTTACTCAAGATCGGTCCAATTTAGGTCGGATCTACTGGATCAGGTGAGCTATTCGACCTTTGGATAGATCTATTGTTTAGGAAGGAAATACATTTTTTAACTTAAAAAGTAACATGGCATAATTAAACTTTTAGCATTGTGCAATGAACATATGACTAAATCTACAATAGCAAGACTTGGACAAGCTAATGAATTTCTAGTTTGTATAACATATGGAGAACATCCAGCAAGATAAGCAACATGTCGTCAAAAAACTAGTTGATTCTTAAGTAGTTCAATAACATAGCTATTCAATCACTATTAATTTAACAAATAAAAAAAGGAAATCCGATAATTGAAAGTTTGGTTTGCTGCTGAGTCTAGATCAACTGATGAACTGTGTTTGGGTTACAGTAAATGTCACCACTATCTAAACTTAGATAATTTCCTAAATTTTGTAATTTGCATGTGATTACAGCTCGGAATGGCATGTGCATGGGAAACACTATGTGGACAAGCTTATGGAGCTCAACAATACCAAAAATTGGGAATCTATACCTACACTGCTATATTTTGTTTGATCTTAGTGTGCATCCCTCTGTCGGTCCTATGGTTCAACATGGGGAGGCTACTTGTGTTCATTGGTCAAGATCCCTTAATTTCACATGAAGCTGGTAATTTCATTTCGTGGCTTATCCCAGCACTCTTTGGTTATGCTACATTTCAACCACTTATTCGCTACTTTCAAACACAAAGTTTGATCACTCCCATGCTCATATGCTCTTGTGCCAGTCTTATGGTACATATACCTCTATGTTGGGTTCTGGTATTCAAGTCTGGGTTAGAAAGTATAGGAGCATTAGCAATTAGTATCTCAAACCGGTTAAATGCTATATTCCTTTCACTTTACATGTGGTACTCTCCCACCTGTACAAAAACTCGTGTCCCTATTACAATGGAATTATTCAAAGGATTTAGAGAGTTTTTTCATTTTGCTATCCTTTCTGCTGTTATGGTTTGGTATGTTTTCTCCTCTTCTCCCCACCTGAATATATATATCTAAGCTGTTGAAGATCCTTAATGTCTTCTTTATTTAAACAATACAGCCTTGAATGGTGGTCATTTGAGCTACTTACCATGCTGATGCTGTCTGGGTTTTTACCAAATCCAAAGCTAGAAACATCCGTCCTATCTGTGTGGTATGTTCATTTGTTATTGTTTTGGGTCGATGCATCTTGTATCATAAGAATCTTAATTGGGTACTGTAATTTTGTGATTTTTTCCAAGTGCATCATATTGTAATTATTGTACTAACAAGTTTTTCAACTTTCCCAAGCAGTCTCAACACCATTACAACACTTTATGCCATACCACATGGAATTGGTGCTGCAGCAAGATCTGCCCTGATATGCATGCATATACTTATTTTGTAATTCTTTACTAATTGAAGTTGCAACTTTTTCAAACCAGATTAATTTAACTAAGAACCATTTTCAATTTGTATATATAGTACTAGAGTTTCGAATGAACTAGGGGAAGGGAAACCCCAAGCAGCACATGTAGCGGTGTACGCTGCTATGGCTCTTGCAGTTTTAGAGACCCTTATAGTTACTGGAACCCTATTCACAAGCCGACATGTTTTCGGTTATGTTTATAGCAACGAGAAGGAAGTGGTGGATTATGTGACAACCATGGCTCCCTTGGTTTGTGTGTCTGTTATTCTTGACAGCTTACAGGGGGTTCTTTCAGGTTAAACTCATTATCCTTTTGGTGAGCAATTAATATTTTTCTAAGAGATGAATGTTATAGTAGTCTTAGAAATGGTTACATGCATAAAATAGGTATTGCAAGAGGGTGTGGATGGCAGCATATAGGAGCTTATGTCAACTTGGCGGCATTTTATCTTGTTGGAATCCCTATCGCAGCCACCCTTGCCTTCTGGTTACACTTGAGAGGGATTGGCCTATGGATTGGTATACAGTTCGGTGCTTTCACCCAAACAATTCTGCTCGCCATTGTTACAAGTTGCATAAATTGGGAGAAACAGGTTTGTCATCCATTCTCAAAATCTTGTATAATATTGCAACTTAGCTGTGGTTGGATTAATCTTAAAAATTGGTTGGATTAATCTTAAAAAGGTTTGACAAGAAAAACAAAATTGGTTGGATTAATCTTAAAAATTTCAACTAATCTTCATTTGTATAATGGTAATTTTACCTTCTAATAGATTGTTAACACTAAACTACCTTGAGAGACTCTTCAATTTCGCTTGCTTGGTTTAGTCTTCTTCTCTCTTATATTTTTTTCCCCTGGATTGTTCCAAAACTGCAGGCAAGTAAAGCAAGGGAAAGGCTATTCCAAGGACTTCAATAGAGTATAGAACCATGTAAGAAAACACAATTTCAAGAAATTTGATTTTTCCCTTGAATTTTAAAAAAGATTTTAATTAGGTCCCTCAATTTTTTTCCTTTGAAGTTTTAGAAAATTTCAATTAGGCCCCTCAAATTTTTGAATATTCTCATTATACCATTTTTTAAAAAAATTAATAAAGCTCTCTTAAAATTTTTGAAAATTCTCATTAATCTCTCAAAAATTTTAATTAGACCCCCACTTTTTCTTTAAACAAGTTCTCATTAAACTCTTAAAATTTTTAAAAATTTTACCACCCCGGTAGAAAAAACTTAATTCCAAGATCCATCATTGCTTCTTTCTTGCCTCTTGAGATTGTTTCGGCTTTGAAAATATCTTAGGAAGTTTAATATTCAAAAACATGGATTGATTCATTTCTTCATTATAGGCAAAAAAAAGTTCCCCTTTTTTTTTTCATTTTCTTTAGTTCTTGCAATGAGGTTTATGATTTCCAATGGTTGTCATATTAGATTTCAAGTCATGATAATGAGTAGCTAATTCTTCAAAGGTTTTTAGAATAATGCCTTGACAAATGTTACATAAACTATAATTTATGCATTCTATGCACGTGTCAATGATAGAGTATTCAAATAACGCTGGCCATGGGTGTAATAACTCGATTTTTTATCAATGTTGAAAAATGTAGTTTTGAAGTCGAATTTCTTAAATTGAGTCAGTAGGTTTATTAATTAAAGGATTTGCATATTTATTATGAAATTATAATATTAAATTATTGAGTAATTAAATAGAAAAAGTCGTTAATTGTAGTACAAGGGTTAGATTGTAAAGTGTTAAGTAAGAATTGATTAAAGAAATGCATGAGGCCCAATAAGGTAATTGGACCAATGACTAAATAGCTATTTAGCCATATTTAGTTCATGAACTAGTGGGAAAGAATGATCTCATCCATCCACTTCCATTTATTCAATTAATATTAGGTCATGGTCATTTTGTTAAAGGTTAATTAAGTTTAGTTAAGCTTAATCAAATAGTAATTACTTGTCTATATACTAAGTGGGTGGAAATAGAATGAAATTTCCTTCTTCTTCTTCAAGTGTGTCATCCAAGCCAGAGAAAAACGAGAAAGAAAACTTTGTAAATTTTTAGCCATTGTGGTCCTTAAATCTACCAAGGTAAGAAGGATTTCTTTGATAATTTTTATAGATTTATGATCTCTCAAGCTTATCATGACAAACTATGTTTTAGATTTTTCAAACTGTTGTATTAAATTCAAGTTGTCATTATTGATATTTGAAGAAATTGAAGCTTGGAAGTGATAAATTAGAAATGTTAACTTTAGATTATGTTAATAGTATGTTAGTACATAGTAAGAAATAATGAATTAAGCTTAAATTTAAGTTAAGCCTTATAGTTAATTTTATGACATTAGGGACCAAATTTAATAGAATAAAAGTTTTTTTTTTGTAAAATTATGCTATGAATTGAAAGCTTGAGGTCTCTAGTGAATAAAAAAGAAGTTGAATTTTGGTTCGATAAAGATTATTGAAAGATACGGAGTTTTCTAATATTTTGGCTTAGAAGGGCTAAAACAAATAAATTGCATTACATGATCTATTAATGTGTTTCTATGTGTTATAAGTGAAACTAATGTCATTTTCATAAATGGATTCATCGTACATAGTTAACGACGATGTTGGGACGTCGAAGGATAAAGGAAAGGTAAAGGCTGTAGACGAGTAGCTTCTTTTTGTTTTGTGCTTTCATGACTTGACCTCAATTCATAGCTTTTGTGCTTTCATGACTTGACCTCAATTCATAGCTTAAGTAAGTATTAAATTGAGTAAGGTAATATTTGGTGCTTTGTCTCATAAAAGGTAAGTTTCACCTATGACTTAATATTTGATGAAATTGAGACTTGATGAATTGTTATGATCATGCATGTGACTGAGTACATGTTATGAAATAATGAAAAAACTATGATAATTACATGAATCAAATAAATGTTATTTGATAATATGATTGAATAATTGTATAGAATGTTTGATGTAATTTATATGAGAATTGGTTAAATGTATAGCACGTTAAATGGAAGTGTGATATAATATATGAATGATATACAAAGGCTTGTTAATGTAGTACAAATAATATGAAAATGGCATGTAAATTGTAATTGATAGGTAAATATTATATCCATTGAAATGATGAATACCTTGTTAAATGATATCGAATAGAGTTGGGTATAGTTAGCATGCTATATGATTCGTGTAGATTGTTGATGGGAGCATATTGGCACTTCGGTGTGATTGATATTGACATTTCGATGTGATTGATATGTATAGTGTTAGGGGGATTAGTTTATATAGGTCTGATAAGCACTTTGGTGATTATTATGGAGTGTTAAGGGTTTAAATCTGTGTATTCGTCTTGAGCCTGTGTCTGATTTAAAGGGTTGTAAACAATGTAATAGATGATTAGATATGTTAATCGATATTGGATATTGAATATTTCATGTTGATTTGAGTAATTGCATACAAATGTTAAGGCATTGAAAGATAGCATTTGAAAGATTATGTGAAATTTGTAATACGAGCCCTAATGGTAGATGATGCTCTGAAAATGAGTTGAACTACTCGATTGGTGAAATTGAGATATGGATAGTGATATGAGAATGTCATATGTTTATAAAATATATTAAGATAACATTGATATTGTGATTTGATTTCATGTATAGATACTAAATACCAAATGTAAAGCCTTGAAGGCACATTAATAAGTTAGCATTTGGAACCTAAATTGAATGATGAATCAAATGAAGTGATAATGAAATGATAAAGAGACATATAATAAATAATATGAGCATTTTTATAAATGATTTGGATGACTAATTAATGTACTTTTATTTTTGCATCTTTCAGTTTATGTTAGCATCACTGAGCTCTTTTACTCAGCGTGCAAATTTATTTGTTTTCGTGCGTAGGTGACATTTAGGTTTTGAGATGGTCAACAACATTTGAGACTCAATTTTCGGCTCAATAGAGTTTGTATAACTTATATGCACTTTGTAGCAAGTTGGCATGTACCTAGTGTCATAACTTAGTTTTGGGAGTCAATTTTGATGTTTTGGTATCTACTATGCTATTACAGACTTGAAATTGAAGTGTGGTTATATATGTATACTAGTGTGTAAATATGTTATTCTATGGATATGTTGGTATGCATGAACTTTAAGCAATGTGAATGCTATGATTCAAGTGATGCTTGCATGCGAAGTTAGTGAACTTGATGTTGGAAATTGGAAATGTTGTGATCATATTAATAACCATGTGTATGTCATGGGCCGGGAATCAAAGCCCGTGAAGAATACGCATAGAATATCCTATGGAGGTCAATTGATTAAATGATGCTTATTCGACCAACTTGAATTGGCCCAATTTGTGGAACATGTGAAGAAGCCCATCTACTTGAAGCCTTGATGGCCTAGTGAAGCACTTAAGAGAAATTAGGGTTATTTTGGTAAATATGGAAGCTAAGCTCAGAAGATTTGATTTTGTATTCTTAGAGGACTGTGTAAATCCCTTAAGAATCTCAATTGTAGATTGGCTTCGATCTCGACCGTTGGTGTAAATTAAATTGTACCGTTGGATTTTGGAGAGCTCAACTATAAATGGAGGCATTCCCCTCCTTTGTAATCACCTTTTTCTATAGTAATTGAATACTATCGAGAGCATTTACTCAAACATCTTGTGAGCATCGTTTTCTTGTGGTTTTTTTATGTTCTCTCGTTGCTTCTGCTTTATTTTTGGTACCTTAGAGAATTTCTATCAAGAATTCTCACTTTGACAGAGTTAGGTTGACTTAGGTGGATTTGAAACAACAAAATCATCTAAGGTCGGATGGATTGTGAGACTAAAGTTATAGCCCCGTGACATATGGATGTGTTTAAATATGCTTGAATGATGTTTAGAACATGTTTTTACTACCCCACGATGGTTAGAATTGAAATGGTGATGTTTCAAGCCAAACTAGGTGACTTTAGGGGTTATTTTTGGGTTTTGACAAACTTGTTTCAATATAAGGGGTCAAATATATTGATACAAGTGTAACACCCCAAACCCGGCCTAGAAGTTAGGCCCGAATCCGGCGTGTCACATTGAAGTGTTTTTGCGAAAATCGTGTTTTCATTGAAAACCTTTCTAGAGAAAAGTTTAGTTTGCTTTCAAAACGAGGTGTATCCAACAAACATTTCATTGTCACCATGTAAATAAAATTCCTTTGACAGCGGAAGCTCGTTCTTAAAACACAATTATTCTCAAAAACTTGAAATATGCCTAAAAGAAATAAATCCAGGTTACGTTTCAAAGTTACAATGCATAGTGGAAGTAATGGAATAATAACTAGAGGGAAAGCCTTATTACAATCCGAAATAAAATAACTTAAAATAAATAACTTAAAGTCTAGAATTTAGATATTAAGAAAAACAGGTCTAATCGTCTTGCTAGACGGCCACCTCTGAGTCCCTCCATCCGTCGAACCGCCTACTGAGGATCACCTGAGAAAAATAAAAGAGGGAGTGAGTTTTCGAAAACTCAGTGTTTACGACCCTTGTCAAACAAATAGCATACATATCATATTATTAACATAGTAATATCACACATGCAATGCAGTGCAAACCCTCCCCAAATAATCCATCCGGTACACATCGTCTCCGTCCAACCGAAACTCTTCTGTGGGGATTTCTAAATCAACCCACCCATCCGATACACTTCAAGGGTAGCCCGGTTGCGGTACTACCAAACGTTGCAGCAAAGCTGCTTATCATATAATAGGCTTAAAAAGCCATCGGTGGATCCACAGTTGTCAAGCAACCATGCCATCCTCATATACTTCCTCCGTTCCATAATTCTCACCCATATGCATCCTAAACATAATATCATATGAATGAAGCAAATGTACATGTAACAACCATAAATCTTACATTATAGGGGTATTTTTGTCATTTCACAAATCAAGGGTATTTCTGTAATCCTACCCTACAGGGGTATTTCAGTAATTCTTAACAGTATGGGTCTTAATTACGAACCTTGGCTCATCAACAAGTCCTCGCGGCTAAAGTGAACAGACACTACGCACCAGGTAGGATTTCAGAGAAGAGGAGGTGGGTAACTAGGACCGCTTAAGTACCAAGCTCTCCTTGGATCTAATCCTAGACATGCATATGTCCATTGCCACACTTGTAACACCCCTAACCCGTATCCATCATCGGATTGGGTTTACGAGGCATTACCGGTCATATCACAGTCCATACAGAAAACCATTACATTAGACAGCTCGGAATTCAATCATATCAAGCTAACAAATTAATCAATTATCGAGTCTTAAAATCATAACATTATAACTAGTAAATTCATGATATTCGAACACTTTATTTAAAACTATGTATGTTTCCTTTTATAAACTAAGCACATAATTAACCATACCAATCCATAACACATGATTTTATAATCATTAACTTGTAAAACTTCAACTATCATTATAACAAATTTCTATGTACATTTAGTTTTATTGTAATATGCACAAGTCACCATTAAAAAAAAAAACATAGCTATAAAAAATTCCAATACAAAACTATCCATATTAACATTATAGGCTAACCATCATATCAAAATTTATACACACTTAATAATTTCATTTCCTTGCTTATTGGGCTATCAAGGTTAAGCACATCAATAGTATAAATTATGCTATTTCCTAAACATAACAAAGTTGACCATTTCACAATCAATTAACTCATAAGCATAAATTATTAACTAATTCTATTACTAGCCAAATATTAACCTACTTTAAATTCAATTATAAACAAATCATAAAACCAATACAACATGCTTATAATATATAATCATGAAATCAAACCAATTCATCCTATTTATTAAGTACAATTGTCGAATTAAATTATATTTGCTACATATATTATGCATTGTACCAAAATGTCAAACAAAACCAACTTGCTTCTTATCAATTTGGCTAACAAAATTAATTCCTGAAATACTTTCCTCAATTGTCAATTAACTACTAAACCTAAATAGCCAAATTCACATTCAATACATAATCCACGTTATAAAATCATACATAACTTCACTTTTCCAAAACAAACTTAATCATTATAACCTATACACATTCGGACTTATAATCATTCAACCTATACATATTCAGACATTTAAAAAGTTTCTATCCTTTATATACCTAGTTCATTTTATAAAACTTAACTAAGCTTACTTAAATATCAAAGCCATACATATTACACATATCATATACATATATCAACTCATTCATCTCATTATTAACGAAACATAGCAACCATATACCACATATAAGTATCCATAACTGAATTGCTAAATCAAAACACCTTAAACACTTGATCAAGCACTCATAAAATCGAGCCAAATCATAAAGATCAAATACAAGCCATAAAACTAAACACCATGCATAAACACACCATGAAATATACTTATATAGTAAGCTAATGCCATGATCGAATACACATAAATCTTAATATTAAAATTAATCCATTTTCGCATGGCTATATATATATACATGCCCAAAAAATCAAAATTAAACATTCCATCTATGCTATACATGCCATAAGCCCAAATTCAACTTAGTAAAATACCGAAAAACTGTCGATAGTGTGATAGGCTTTGTTGACAATCCCCGAGCTCGTAACGTGACTCCAAAATCTATAAAACAGAAGTAAACAAAAACACACACAGAGTAAGCTATTTGAGCTTAGTAAGTCTTAAGCAAAAACATATATAACAAAAATTAAACATTAACATTTTATTAACAAATCGAATATGCACATTATCATTTATAAGTTGTCATTTACTACCAGATCACATTATAACCTCTCATACATATACCATAAGGCCGAACATAATCAATCATATACACATATATTTGTTCACTTTTATTATCACAAACACATAAGTAAACAGAAACATTTGTATGTTCAAAAATGTTAACCCGAAATCTATATTCACATAACTTAATATCATTTCAAGTAATCAACTTACCTTGTTTCATATAAACAATTAACTAACACATACCTGAGCCTCTTAATTTGATTTCCCATTCGACCTTTATTTCACCATGCCGATTGAACCGTTCGGAATTAAAAAGGATACGCAGATAGTCAGAAGCTCGTACAATGCCAACATCCTAGACGTGGTCTTACATGTAATCACATATCGATGCCACTGTTCTAGACAAGGTCTTACACGAATCAAATACGATGCCAATGTCCCAGACATGGTATTACACGTAAACACAAGTCAATGCCAACGTCCCAGATGTGGTCTTACACGATAACACATATCGAAAATCCTATGTCATGACATATGTATCCTATCTATTCCTAGGGTTCGTACGGGACTTCCGGACATTAAATCTCGATCAAAACGAGCTCGAAACATAGTTCCCTATCTCAAATCACATTTGGCCAAACATATATATAATCGAATAATTCATTTCATCACATAACATTTATATATTCTCAAGTTTAACAGCATTTAAATGCTTATAGACTTACCTCGAATATCAACGGACGAAATCGATTACTCAACTACTTTCGACTTTCCCCGGTCTAATTCTGTTTTCTTCCATTCTTGATCTAAATAAATTCAAATTTAACTAATTTAACCACATATTCATTCAATTTAATCCAAAAACACATAAACGGGCAACTTACCATTTTGCCCCTGACATTTTACACTTTTTGCAACTTAGTCCCTATTGCATAAAACACAAAATACACAAAATTTGCATATACTATGCTTAGGCCGAATATTCACTAGCTTCATACAAGTCCATATATTTCATTTTTTTCACATTTTAGTCCCTCAAAAATTTATTTTCACAATTTAGTCCAAATTACTCAAAATTATCAAAAATCCAAAGACAAAACATATTAATTCAAAACATATCTTCCATTTTCTATCATCAAACAACAAAAAAATCACAAATTATCATCAATGGCATAACACAAAATCATCATCAATTTCCAAAATTCAAGCATGGGTCTTGTACATTTTGAAGCAACGATTACAAAAAAGTAGAAATTATCAAAAACCGAGCTAGATACATACCTTAATCGAACTCAACAATGGCCGAATACCTAGCTCTTGTTTCTTTCTTTTTTTTTTCTTTGTTTCGGTCAAAAATGGAAGATAATGGCTTTCATTTTATGTTTTGTTTATATATATATATAAATTATATATATTATAACATTATATTATATTAATATAAATTTTACTTATAAAATTTAACATATAAAAACATATAATATAAGCATGTTGCCGCCCACTACTTAATAAAATGTCCTAATTGCAACTTAAATCCTCCATATTATAAAGACAACAACAATTAGACACTTTCACAACTAACCATCAAATTTTTATTTTACACGATTAAGTCCTTTTATCAAATTAAGCGCACAAACAATAAAATTAATTCACAAAACTTTCACACATGAAATTCACACATAATTAACACATAAAATAATATTAAAATATTTTTTGGACTCGGATTTATGGTCTCGAAATCACTGTTCCGATTAGGGTAATAATCGGGCTGTTACAACACTCTACCCTAGCGACTTGTTCACAGACATGTTTGATTATTAAATTAAGTTTTATGTTGTTTAAGAATTCATCAGAACTAAGCCTAGAGTCTATTAAAACCCTAGCATGCATTTATAAAATCCCATAAGGCCCACTAAGCCCAATCACGTCTATATAGCCCATTAAGCCCAATCATGTATATGTAGCCCATTAGGCCCAATCATAATCAACTCATACAATCACCCATATCAATCCATCATTAAATTTCACATATCAACTCTTATCGATTTGGGCCCACGAGCTCAACAGGCCCATTTAGCCCCTTCTGGTCCGGTTGGCCAAACAGTAGCCCGAGACCATGAGATCGCTCTCTTGGTCCCGATAGTCGTATCAGTGTTCCCACACGAATGTTCGCACGCTCGTTCGGTTGCCAACGCCAACCTTTCAGCTTTTCGGCTTTTCGACATTCTGATTTTTTGGGATTTCGGCTTTTGCCGATTTGTCGTATGTGAAGTGTATGTACACACCTGGTAAATGAGACGTGTTACACTATCCTCAACCTTGAACCTACAATCAATACCAACCTCCAATCAATCACACACTTAACCACAATATTTACCAAAAACTGAAGCCTTACCATAACCTTACCATGTGCCACTAGTCCTAATAGCCCTTCCTTAGCTACTACTCACGAATATCCCCTAGATCTACATCAATCTTAATCGTTAAAGACAAATTAATAGGTGACTTGTGTCCACTTAAGTCACCCTTTCCCTTACTATAGACTATTCGGCCAACTTATCCCAAAATTAAGAACACTTACCCAAAAGTCGAAACGTATGGATAGCTTTTCGGCAGAGACTTGTAGATCCAAGCTTGATTCTGATTTTTCCAAGATCCAATCCACCAAAAATCAAAGAAATGATGACAGGATGACAGAGATTTGGTCACTAGAGTATTCGGCACAAGAAATCGGCTCCAAGAGCAAAGGTTTTCGGCTTTTGAAGTCACGAATATTCGGTCCTCAACAATTGAGATGAAGGTGGGACGGCACAAGCAATGGAGAAAGAAGAGAATGATATTCAATTTAAGGCTTTAGGAGAGAAGAAAAGAAAACACATAAGGAAGAGGCGAGGTTTAGAACAGAAAAAAAAGTGAAGGAGAATTTGGTAGAGCACTATAGTTGCCGAAATAGCACAAAGGGAATTTCAATTGCCGAAATAGCACAGAGGGAATTTGGCACCCCCTATTTATACACAAAACCAAAACTCTGCCTACCCCCCTAAAGTCCCAATCGGCTCCAACTCTTCCCCATCTCATCTCCTCGTTTTTCTCCCTGATAACTCTCCAATCCTTTTCCTAAATTTTCTCTTCTGATCACTCTCCTTAGAGTCCATCCTCACACCACTTCCAACCTTCTAGAAGGCCAAAATTAAACTCCTAAAAATACTAAGCTAGGATTCGAACCTAGGATCTCCTTGCTAGCCCGTAACGCCACCTTCCTATACCCTAAGTGGTGTCACTTAGCCACTCCACCACAAGGCTCTTTGATGCCATTTTTCCCTATTTTTATTTAAAATCCCAACTACTCACCGCCATGGTTCCTTTAATAATTAATTAAAAATTCCTTCTCCTCAAAGTTCGAACTCAGCACTTCTCCAACACCCCTAGACACTCCAAGTTCATTAACCTTCAAGGCCCACATGCCAATTGTCACTTTCTCGCTCACTTCAAAATTTTCTAAGACCCAAGCCCAAAGCCCAATTCTTCTAGGCCCAAAATTCCGGGCGATACAACAAGTAAGTTAGTAGCCAAAAATGAATAATACTAGCCAAATGTATCAGTACAGTCGACATTAAGTACCCACTTGGTCCTTACCACCCCTGAACACTTAGAACTCCTTTTAAAATGTTTCTAAATTGTTTTAAATGACATAAAATTCTCTTAATCAATGTGAAGGTGTTAATATTAATTGTTAATGCTTGGTTTTTCTTAATGAAATTAAATTGGAAGTTAGTTCAAGTTGCTCTAGCAACGAATTTGGTGTCTCACACTTGGACTCGGTGATCGGATCATGTATGGGGTGTCACAATGCGACACATGTTGTAGAATTTATTGAAGAATCCACTCTTAAGTTGTTCCCAATTATGAATTACCTTAATCTCAAGATTGATTTAACAATCAAAGTAATGCTTTTTAGTGATTGAATAAAACTAATTTACCATGGATCCAAATTTTTACAAACAATGTTATAGGTACCTATGAATTACACAAACATGTTGATTTAGATTTTACTTAGCATCGAATTGTTATAATTTTGGGTTGTTAATTTTCAAACATCTTTAAACAGTCAATCCTTTAAAAGCATGAGTTGACATATATAAAAGAATTAATTTTTGATAACTTTCTTGATAAGCTCCTTAAATTGATCATAATAAACTTTACGTGAGAAGAAATTTACAGTACCTTTGTAACTCCCCAGCGTAATCATTCACTTATCATTTCAACCAATATTTTTTACAGTGATTACAAACTCTATCAAGTTAGTTTTTAAAATTAGGTCAAAATATGTTATAAGTCATTATATTCTTCACAAATTTGGAATTTAACTGCTATACTTTTATTTTTAAAAATTTAGTTTTTAGGACAACCTTGCAGATTCATTTACCAAAACTTTGGTGGCTAGGAGTTTTGGGAAACATGTAGAGGGTATGGGTATACAAAATATGACTCATCTACTTCACTAGAAAAATGGGAGGCTGTTAGGATCTAGTGCCTTTAGTGTAGTTTTCTGTCATACATGTAAATTTTCAAACAATTTGGTTTAATAAAATTCCATCATACACATTAATATTGTTTACATTTTCCCTCAACGATTTTTGCACGTAAAGCAAAATGAACAAGAAAATATTGGCTCACTAATTACCTAATGTTTAACTAATATTAAGTTGCATTATGTGGTCGGATCATAATGCGAGAAGACAACTTATATTAGTAGGTAATTTAAATGGTCCATAATTTAATTGGAATTCGAAAAATCGGTTATAGGACTAGTACATCGTTGATCAAGTTTAATTAAGGAGATACCTTGTCTTGGGTATCAGAGTAGGTGACTCCCAAAAGATAAAGTCAGATTTGATTGTATGGACTGATAATATATCGAAAATGACCCAAGTAGAATAAATCCTAGATTTGTTTATGGATTTATTCGCTTGTGACGATCATAGTGTGGCTTACCTTGATCCTGATTAAGTGAAAGACTACGTGTGCATGTGTAATAGCCCAAATTTCAGTGATGTCAAAATTAATGGTTCGAGATCACCAAATCTGACAAATGAACTTGTAGGCTATATTATTTAATATTTACGAGCCAAATGTAGCTTTTAAAATATTTTTAAAATAGTAAATTATGTTTTATAAAGATTTATTTGGTCAGGAAATCGAGAAAAAGAGGTATCGAGATCTCGGTGTTATAAACCGAGTCATAAATATTTTTATGAATGTTTACGGAATGTCAATAAGGTAGTATTAAAATTCCGTTAGAAAATTTTAACGTTTGGATATGCAATTAAATGAAAAAGACTAAATTGAAAAAGGTGTAAAAGTTTTATTATAGATTAAAGAAAGTATAAAGGACCAAAATGGCAATTAAGTCATTTTGTTTAGTTGAGGCGGTTTATTGTGAAGAAAATCTGAGATTTTTTATGTTTAATATATATTATTATATTATATTATTATATTATTATATTATTACAAAAAAAAAAGGAGATAGAATAGAAACAGAAACCCAAAACAAAGCAGAGAGCAGGGGAAGGAAAGAAAGAAGAAGAGAAGAGAAAGAAGAAAAGGAGCAAAATTGGAAAATTTACAAATTAGCTAAATAAAAAGGGGATCAAATTAGAATATCTAGATTTCTCTTGATTTCTCTTCATTTTCTTCAGCTAAAAAAACAGCCATGGGAGAGAGCTTCAAGCTGGTTTTCATACTCAAGCTTCATGTAAGTTTAATTCTTGCTTTCTCCTTGAAATTTCTATGTTTTTGGACTTTTACAATTGGATCCAACTTGCTATGTCATTAGTTTTTGATTCTATAGCTAATTTTTAAAGTTGATGTGTGGATTATTACTGGAAGAATATGATGAATAAATATTGATTTGGAGTTTTTAATTTTGTTATATGATGATATTATCAAGTGAAATTGATGAAAATTGGTTTTAGGACCTAATTGTGAATTAGCTGAAATTATGGCCTAGTGTTAAAATTCTGATTTCAAAGGTTATGAAGTAGTTTAAAATGATAGAGAAAAGTATTAAATGAGAAAATTAACTCAATTTAGGGGTTAATTCAGCAAGGACTAAATTGTATGAATTGTGGAATTAGGGACAAAATAGAAATCAACATGTTACACTAAAGCAGTTTTGGACAACAGCAGTTGTCTAACTTTGAAAAATCACCAAAAATTGTAGAAATTGAATTAGAAGTTGAGATAGATATGGAATTAAAGCTTGTTGAGTCTATTTTCATATAAAAGAAACATAGCAAGCAAAGGAAGTCTACATTTTGAGATATTTAAAGTTTTGCAAGACTGGTTTAGAATAACTTCGTGATCCCCTGTTCTTACTTTAAAAATTCACTAAAAATTGTACAAAAATAATTATGAGTTATAATTTATATGTTTAGAACCCTGAATGAGTCTATTTTTAATAGAAATAAACGTGAACATCATCTGAATCTTGTATAAAGAGATAATTAATTTTTAGTGAAGAAGGGTCAGAACTGCCAGACAGCAGAACAGGGGTGACTTTGATGAATAAACTGTACTAATTGGCCACACCAAAAATTCTGGAAAAATTATGGTAAGAAGATATGTGAGTCTAGTTTCAAATAAAATTAACGGATCTTAATTTGGAGTTCTGTAGCTCAAGATAAAAATAATTTAGTGACTATGACACGGATGGACAGCTTGAATATTCACATGAGTAAATAGTGAAAATTATAGAAAATGTTACTTACAAGTGTGTTGTTTATACTAAGGATGTGGATGGAGAGGAGGAGGAGGGAAAATAATATATGAATGACTTGTGTATAAATTGATTACATACTCAATTATAATTGATATAATGTTTTATTTGGAATATTTATTATGAAATTATGATTATCGTTATAATACAAAAAATTTGAAGTTGTGAGTTTATATGGCTAAATTTTAGTGATCATTTGTTAATTTTATGAATTTCATTATGTGTTATTTCATATGTATTGATGATCAAATTGAGCATTTCATTTCAAAGACAACATGAATTGACAGAAAAATACAATGGTTGAACCATGGCAACAAGTGATAAGTGATAGCTTCCGCTACACTTATCCGATCAAAGACAAGTGAAAGTGAAAAGTGGTAGCTCCGGCTGCGATCGATGAAAAAAGTGGTAGCTCCCGCTGCACGATCGATGAAAAGTGGTAGTTTCGACTACCGATCGGTGAAAAGTGGTAGCTCCAACTGCGACCAAATGAAAAGTGGTAGTTTTCGCCACCGATCGCTGAAAAAAAGTGGTAGCTCGGCCGATCAAGTGAAAAGTGGTAGCTCCCGCTGCACCGATCGCTGAAAAGTGGTAGTTTCGGCTACGATCGGTGAAAAGTGGTAGCTCCGCCACCGATCAAGTGAAAAGTGGTAGCTCCCGCCACCGATCGATGAAAAGTGGTAGCTCCGCCACCGATCGATGAAAAGTGGTAGCTCTAGCTACCGATCGATGAAAAGTGGTAGCTCGGCACCGATCGATGAAAAGTGGTAGTTTTGGCTACCGATCGGTGAAAAGTGGTAGCCTCGGCTACCGATCGCTGAATAGTGGTAGCTTCGCTACAAGTGACAAGGGATTTCCGTGTAAGACCATATCCGGATATGGCATCGGATTATCGCGATATTCAAGGCATACCGATGCAGAACAATTTCGTAAGACGTTCACTAAATTGACGAAGTTGGTAAGTGTTATATAGAATTATGTGATATAAGGAAATATGAGTTGATGATAAATGAATATAGAACTTGGTTGATGAATGAGCTCATTTGTGATTATATATTTGTACACCCTTGAGTGTATTATCCGTATGAAATGGTATTCCGAATGAGTTAATGAGAAGAGTTCTAAAATGACATAATCTAAATTCGAAATGAAATATTATGAAAATGTACTTGGAATGTATTGGTATGTCTTGTGTATGTTATTTGAGTTCATAATATGGAAAGTAAATGTATGTGAAAATATGAGGTGATGATATCTCAGACATGGAATTTATTGATGGATACATACATCCTAATGGATTTTAGAGAACATTGAAATTGGGCTCAATAAGTGAGTTGCCAATTTAAATTGTAATTGGCACGAAGAGTTAGTGAATTGCATGATTATGAGTTGTTACACGTATTTGTCAAAAATACGAGGAAATGATGGTAAATGATACATGAAAATATGAGACTATAATATATAAAAACATGGAATGTGTTGATAAATGTGTTTATTCATAATTATAGAATTTTTGCATCTCAAGTGCACTATATATATAAAGATGATGTTTCAAATGATTGGGTAAGTAAAACTCAAATATGAAGTAGTTTGAAACCAAGACAAATTGTTATAAAAAAATGTATATGAAAAAAAAAGAGGTGCGATTGTTATAAGCTATATGAATACATAGGATGAAAAAGTACAAGTACAAGAGAAATTTAATGAGAATTGAGCCCATATCGTTTCTTGTTATTTATATGAAGTGTACGACTAACAAATCGTATTAAGTATAAGGCTCAGATTGAATATCTTAAATTAGTTTTTATATGTATTAAATGTGGTGAAGAATAAGGATCAAATGAGTGAGAAATATGGCTTGAAAAATAGCATAATTTGTGAAAATTAACTTTACCACACGGCCAAGCAACACGGGCGTGTACTAAGGCCGTGTGACCCAAGTTTCTCCACAGATGCAAGTCAGAGAGTTATACGCCCTAGAGGCTCGGCCATGTGAGCCACACGGGCGTGGGAACCTTGTAAATGAGATAAACTTAAGGATTTTGCGAAAAATTTTATACGATTTTGATTTAGTCCTGACCCAATCCAACATGATTTGAACTTTAAGGGTCTGATAAATGAAACTTTTATAATAAATTTTAATATTTAAGCGATAAATGGTTTAAATAATCTGTAAGTGTTTCGTACTCTTCGGTAATGCCTCATACTCTGTTCTGGCGTCGAACACGGGTAAGGGGTGTTACATTTAGTGGTATCAGAGCTATGGTTTAGTCGATTCTCGGACTAACATAGCGTGTGCAAGAGTCTAGCTATACATGCCATATGTGAACTGTGATAGTGTGATATCTTCCATTCTAACGAAATTATTTTGTTAAGACAGAAATGACTTCCAACCGAACTATTGTCGATAATACTAAAATGATATTGAGATTATTGAAATGTGCTTACGATGTATTGGAATGTGGAAAGGTATTAATAGAAGTTCATGATATGCATGTGTTAATGTGCTTAATGAGATAACAATAAGTTGGGAAATGTAGGAAAGTGAAATGAAACTAAGTCTATGTTGTGATAAGCTCATCCATGTAGTTGGTATTCATATGATATTATGTACCTAACATGCTTGATTAAGTGAGTGTTATGAGTAAATTTACTCAAAATTCATGGAATATATGTTTAGGTACACTTGTTTGAACAAGATAATCGAAAAGTTCGTGTAACATGACTAAGTATGAAAATTTGTTTAGAGTGAATTATGTGATTATGATGATATTACATTGATGATGAATGCTGAGTCATATGTGTGTTTTTATGAGAGTCAAGTTAGAGGCTTTACAACCCCACCTCCTTACCAGTGTTGCTTTATGATGGAAGTCCAGAGTCGGCAAGCAGTGTTTTTCTTCTGGCTTTATCTGAGAAATCATCAGTATCCTTATTATTATTTTTATAAGTTACGTTCTCGAATTTTCGGTATGGTATTGTATCTTGGTTTTCCTATCATTCATACTTCGTAAATTGTTAATCATGGCTTATCTTTAAAGTGTGTTCTTTAGCTTGTGAATACTATGTCTCATTATGATTATGTTTTTGGTTTGATCATAGAAACGTGGTGATTCTAGTATCTGGGTTTCTCTAATTTTCGTGTAAGGAATTGATATTGGAAAAGGTATAAGTGGTGAAAATATTTGAATTTCTCCACTGAAGGAATTTTCGAGGACGAAAAATTCTTAAAGAGGGGAGAGTTGTAATAGCCCAAATTTCAGTGATGTCAAAATTAATGGTTCGAGATCACCAAATCTGACAAATGAACTTGTAGGCTATATTATTTAATATTTACGAGCCAAATGTAGCTTTTAAAATATTTTTAAAATAGTAAATTATGTTTTATAAAGATTTATTTGGTCAGAAATCGAGAAAAAGAGGTATCGAGATCTCGGTGTTATAAACCGAGTCATAAATATTTTTATGAATGTTTACGGAATGTCAATAAGGTAGTATTAAAATTCCGTTAGAAAATTTTAACGTTTGGATATGCAATTAAATGAAAAAGACTAAATTGAAAAAGGTGTAAAAGTTTTATTATAGATTAAAGAAAGTATAAAGGACCAAAATGGCAATTAAGCCATTTTGTTTAGTTGAGGCGGTTTATTGTGAAGAAAATCTGAGATTTTTTATGTTTAATATATATTATTATATTATATTATTATATTATTATATTATATTATTACAAAAAAAAAAAAAGGAGATAGAATAGAAACAGAAACCCAAAACAAAGCAAAGAGCAGGGGAAGGAAAGAAAGAAGAAGAGAAGAGAAAGAAGAAAAGGAGCAAAATTGGAAAATTTACAAATTAGCTAAATAAAAAGGGGATCAAATTAGAATATCTAGATTTCTCTTGATTTCTCTTCATTTTCTTCAGCTAAAAAAAACAGCCATGGGAGAGAGCTTCAAGCTGGTTTTCATACTCAAGCTTCATGTAAGTTTAATTCTTGCTTTCTCCTTGAAATTTCTATGTTTTTGGACTTTTACAATTGGATCCAACTTGCTATGTCATTAGTTTTTGATTCTATAGCTAATTTTTAAAGTTGATGTGGATTATTACTGGAAGAATATGATGAATAAATATTGATTTGGAGTTTTTAATTTTGTTATATGATGATATTATCAAGTGAAATTGATGAAAATTGGTTTTAGGACCTAATTGTGAATTAGCTGAAATTATGGCCTAGTGTTAAAATTCTGATTTCAAAGGTTATGAAGTAGTTTAAAATGATAGAGAAAAGTATTAAATGAGAAAATTAACTCAATTTAGGGGTTAATTCAGCAAGGACTAAATTGTATGAATTGTGGAATTAGGGACAAAATAGAAATCAACATGTTACACTAAAGCAGTTTTGGACAACAGCAGTTGTCTAACTTTGAAAAATCACCAAAAATTGTAGAAATTGAATTAGAAGTTGAGATAGATATGGAATTAAAGCTTGTTGAGTCTATTTTCATATAAAAGAAACATAGCAAGCAAAGGAAGTCTACATTTTGAGATATTTAAAGTTTTGCAAGACTGGTTTAGAATAACTTCGTGATCCCCTGTTCTTACTTTAAAAATTCACTAAAAATTGTACAAAAATAATTATGAGTTATAATTTATATGTTTAGAACCCTGAATGAGTCTATTTTTAATAGAAATAAACGTGAACATCATCTGAATCTTGTATAAAGAGATAATTAATTTTTAGTGAAGAAGGGTCAGAACTGCCAGACAGCAGAACAGGGGTGACTTTGATGAATAAACTGTACTAATTGGCCACACCAAAAATTCTGGAAAAATTATGGTAAGAAGATATGTGAGTCTAGTTTCAAATAAAATTAACGGATCTTAATTTGGAGTTCTGTAGCTCAAGATAAAAATAATTTAGTGACTATGACACGGATGGACAGCTTGAATATTCACATGAGTAAATAGTGAAAATTATAGAAAATGTTACTTACAAGTGTGTTGTTTATACTAAGGATGTGGATGGAGAGGAGGAGGAGGGAAAATAATATATGAATGACTTGTGTATAAATTGATTACATGCTCAATTATAATTGATATAATGTTTTATTTGGAATATTTATTATGAAATTATGATTATCGTTATAATACAAAAATTGAAGTTGTGAGTTTATATGGCTAAATTTTAGTGATCATTTGTTAATTTTATGAATTTCATTATGTGTTATTTCATATGTATTGATGATCAAATTGAGCATTTCATTTCAAAGACAACATGAATTGACAGAAAATACAATGGTTGAACCATGGCAACAAGTGATAAGTGATAGCTTCAACTACACTTATCCGATCAAAGACAAGTGAAAGTGAAAAGTGGTAGCTCGGCCACCGATCGATGAAAAGTGGTAGCCCCACGCTACCGATCGATGAAAAGTGGTAGTTTCGACTACCGATCGGTGAAAAAGTGGTAGCTCCAACTACGACCGCTGAAAAGTGGTAGTTTCGGCTACCGATCGGTGAAAAGTGGTAGCTCCGCCACCGATCAAGTGAAAAGTGGTAGCTCCCGCTACCGATCGATGAAAAGTGATAGTTTCGCCACCGATCGGTGAAAAGTGGTAGCTCCGCCACCGATCAAGTGAAAAGTGGTAGCTCCCGCCACCGATCGATGAAAAGTGGTAGCTCCGCCACCGATCGATGAAAAGTGGTAGCTCTAGCTACCTGATCAGTGAAAAGTGGTAGCTCCGGCTACCTGATCAGTGAAAAGTGGTAGCTCTAGCTACCTGATCAGTGAAAAGTGGTAGTTTTGGCTACCTGATCAGTGAAAAGTGGTAGCCTCGGCTACCTGATCAGTGAATAGTGGTAGCTTCGCCTACAAGTGACAAGGGATTTCGTGTGTAAGACCATATCCGGGATATGGCATCGCTGATTATCGCGACATTCAAGGCATACCGATGCGAGAACAATTTCGTAAGACGCTTCACTAAATTGACGGTTGGTAAGTGTTATATAGAATTATGTGATATAAGGAAATATGAGTTGATGATAAATGAATATAGAACTTGGTTGATGAATGAGCTCATTTGTGATTATATATTTGTACACCCTTGAGTGTATTATCCGTATGAAATGGTATTCCGAATGAGTTAATGAGAAGAGTTCTAAAATGACATAATCTAAATTCGAAATGAAATATTATGAAAATGTACTTGGAATGTATTGGTATGTCTTGTGTATGTTATTTGAGTTCATAATATGGAAAGTAAATGTATGTGAAAATATGAGGTGATGATATCTCAGACATGGAATTTATTGATGGATACATACATCCTAATGGATTTTAGAGAACATTGAAATTGGGCTCAATAAGTGAGTTGCCAATTTAAATTGTAATTGGCACGAAGAGTTAGTGAATTGCATGATTATGAGTTGTTACACGTATTTGTCAAAAATACGAGGAAATGATGGTAAATGATACATGAAAATATGAGACTATAATATATAAAAACATGGAATGTGTTGATAAATGTGTTTATTCATAATTATAGAATTTTTGCATCTCAAGTGCACTATATATATAAAGATGATGTTTCAAATGATTGGGTAAGTAAAACTCAAATATGAAGTAGTTTGAAACCAAGACAAATTGTTATAAAAAAAAATGTATATGAAAAACAGAGGTGCGATTGTTATAAGCTATATGAATACATAGGATGAAAAAGTACAAGTACAAGAGAAATTTAATGAGAATTGAGCCCATATACGTTTCTTGTTATTTATATGAAGTGTACGACTAACAAATCGTATTAAGTATAAGGCTCAGTTGAATATCTTAAATTAGTTTTTATATGTATTAAATGTGGTGAAGAATAAGGATCAAATGAGTGAGAAATATGGCTTGAAAAATAGCATAATTTGTGAAAATTAACTTTACCACACGGCCAAGCAACACGGGCGTGTACTAAGGCCGTGTGACCCAAGTTTCTCCACAGATGCAAGTCGAGAGAGTTATACGCCCTGCAGGCTCGGCCATGTGAGCCACACGGGCGTGGGAACCTTGTAAATGAGATAAACTTAAGGATTTTGCGAAAAATTTTATACGATTTTGATTTAGTCCCGACCCAATCCCAATGCATGATTTGAACTTTAAGGTCCGATAAATGAAACTTTTATAATAAATTTTAATATTTAAGCGATAAATGGTTTAAATAATCTGTAAGTGTTTCGACTTTCTTGTAATGCCTCATACTGCTCAAGCGCGTCGAACACGGGTAAGGGTGTTACATTTAGTGGTATCGAGCTATGGTTTAGTCGATTCTCGGACTAACATAGCGTGTGCAAGAGTCTAGCTATACATGCCATATGTGAACCGTGATAGTGTGATATCTTCCGCTCTAACGAAATTATTTTGTTAAGACAGAAATGACTTCCAACCGAACTATTGTCGATAATACTAAAATGATATTGAGATTATTGAAATGTGCTTACGATGTATTGGAATGTGGAAAGGTATTAATAGAAGTTCATGATATGCATGTGTTAATGTGCTTAATGAGATAACAATAAGTTGGGAAATGTAGGAAAGTGAAATGAAACTAAGTCTATGTTGTGATAAGCTCATCCATGTAGTTGGTATTCATATGATATTATGTACCTAACATGCTTGATTAAGTGAGTGTTATGAGTAAATTTACTCAAAATTCATGGAATATATGTTTAGGTACACTTGTTTGAACAAGATAATCGAAAAGTTCGTGTAACATGACTAAGTATGAAAATTTGTTTAGAGTGAATTATGTGATTATGATGATATTACATTGATGATGAATCTTTGAGAAATATGTGTGTTTTTATGAGAGTCAAGTTAGAGGCTTTACAACCCCACCTCCTTACCAGTGTTGCTTTATGATGGAAGTCCAGAGTCGGCAAGCAGCGTTTTTCTTCTGGCTTTATCTGAGAAATCATCAGTATCCTTATTATTATTTTTATAAGTTACGTTCTCGAATTTTCGGTATGGTATTGTATCTTGGTTTTCCTATCATTCATACTTCGTAAATTGTTAATCATGGCTTATCTTTAAAGTGTGTTCTTTAGCTTGTGAATACTATGTCTGTTATGATTATGTTTTTGGTTTGATCATAGAAACGTGGTGATTCTAGTATCCGGGTTTCTCTAATTTTTTAGTGTAAGGAATTGATATTGGAAAAGGTATAAGTGGTGAAAATATTTGAATTTCTCCACTGAAGGAATTTTCGAGGACGAAAATTCTTAAAGAGGGGGAGAGTTGTAATAGCCCAAATTTCAGTGATGTCAAAATTAATGGTTCGAGATCACCAAATCTGACAAATGAACTTGTAGGCTATATTATTTAATATTTACTGAGCCAAATGTAGCTTTTAAAATATTTTTAAAATAGTAAATTATGTTTTATAAAGATTTATTTGGTCAGAAATCGAGAAAAGAGGTATCGAGATCTCGGTGTTATAAACCGAGTCATAAATATTTTTATGAATGTTTACGGAATGTCAATAAGGTAGTATTAAAATTCCGTTAGAAAATTTTAACGCTTGGATATGCAATTAAATGAAAAAGACTAAATTGAAAAAGGTGTAAAAGTTTTATTATAGATTAAAGAAAGTATAAAGGACCAAAATGGCAATTAAGCCATTTTGTTTAGTTGAGGCGGTTTATTGTGAAGAAAATCTGAGATTTTTATGTTTAATATATATTATTATATTATATTATTATATTATTATATTATATTATTACAAAAAAAAAAAAAAAAGGAGATAGAATAGAAACAGAAACCCAAAACAAAGCAGAGAGCAGGGGAAGGAAAGAAAGAAGAAGAGAAGAGAAAGAAGAAAAGGAGCAAAATTGGAAAATTTACAAATTAGCTAAATAAAAAGGGGATCAAATTAGAATATCTAGATTTCTCTTGATTTCTCTTCATTTTCTTCAGCTAAAAAAAACAGCCATGGGAGAGAGCTTCAAGCTGGTTTTCATACTCAAGCTTCATGTAAGTTTAATTCTTGCTTTCTCCTTGAAATTTCTATGTTTTTGGACTTTTACAATTGGATCCAACTTGCTATGTCATTAGTTTTTGATTCTATAGCTAATTTTTAAAGTTGATGTGGATTATTACTGGAAGAATATGATGAATAAATATTGATTTGGAGTTTTTAATTTTGTTATATGATGATATTATCAAGTGAAATTGATGAAAATTGGTTTTAGGACCTAATTGTGAATTAGCTGAAATTATGGCCTAGTGTTAAAATTCTGATTTCAAAGGTTATGAAGTAGTTTAAAATGATAGAGAAAAGTATTAAATGAGAAAATTAACTCAATTTAGGGGTTAATTCAGCAAGGACTAAATTGTATGAATTGTGGAATTAGGGACAAAATAGAAATCAACATGTTACACTAAAGCAGTTTTGGACAACAGCAGTTGTCTAACTTTGAAAAATCACCAAAAATTGTAGAAATTGAATTAGAAGTTGAGATAGATATGGAATTAAAGCTTGTTGAGTCTATTTTCATATAAAAGAAACATAGCAAGCAAAGGAAGTCTACATTTTGAGATATTTAAAGTTTTGCAAGACTGGTTTAGAATAACTTCGTGATCCCCTGTTCTTACTTTAAAAATTCACTAAAAATTGTACAAAAATAATTATGAGTTATAATTTATATGTTTAGAACCCTGAATGAGTCTATTTTTAATAGAAATAAACGTGAACATCATCTGAATCTTGTATAAAGAGATAATTAATTTTTAGTGAAGAAGGGTCAGAACTGCCAGACAGCAGAACAGGGGTGACTTTGATGAATAAACTGTACTAATTGGCCACACCAAAAATTCTGGAAAAATTATGGTAAGAAGATATGTGAGTCTAGTTTCAAATAAAATTAACGGATCTTAATTTGGAGTTCTGTAGCTCAAGATAAAAATAATTTAGTGACTATGACACGGATGGACAGCTTGAATATTCACATGAGTAAATAGTGAAAATTATAGAAAATGTTACTTACAAGTGTGTTGTTTATACTAAGGATGTGGATGGAGAGGAGGAGGAGGGAAAATAATATATGAATGACTTGTGTATAAATTGATTACATGCTCAATTATAATTGATATAATGTTTTATTTGGAATATTTATTATGAAATTATGATTATCGTTATAATACAAAAATTGAAGTTGTGAGTTTATATGGCTAAATTTTAGTGATCATTTGTTAATTTTATGAATTTCATTATGTGTTATTTCATATGTATTGATGATCAAATTGAGCATTTCATTTCAAAGACAACATGAATTGACAGAAAATACAATGGTTGAACCATGGCAACAAGTGATAAGTGATAGCTTCAATACACTTATCCGATCAAAGACAAGTGAAAGTGAAAAGTGGTAGCTCCGCCACCGATCGATGAAAAGTGGTAGCTCACTGCCGATCGATGAAAAGTGGTAGTTTCGACTACCGATCGGTGAAAAGTGGTAGCTCCAACTACCGACCGAAGAAAAGTGGTAGTTTCGCCACCGATCGCTGAAAAGTGGTAGCTCGGCTACCGATCAAGTGAAAAGTGGTAGCTCCCGCACCGATCGATGAAAAGTGATAGTTTCGCTACCGATCGCTGAAAAGTGGTAGCTCCGCTGCCGATCAAGTGAAAAGTGGTAGCTCCGCTACCGATCGCGTGAAAAGTGGTAGCTCCGCCACCGATCGATGAAAAGTGGTAGCTCTAGCTACCGATCGCTGAAAAGTGGTAGCTCCGGCCACCGATCGATGAAAAGTGGTAGCTCTAGCTACCGATCGATGAAAAGTGGTAGTTTTGGCTACCGATCGGTGAAAAGTGGTAGCCTCGCCTGCGATCGATGAATAGTGGTAGCTTCGCTACAAGTGACAAGGGATTTCCGTGTAAGACCATATCCGGGATATGGCATCGCGATTATCGCGACATTCAAGGCATACCGATGCGAGAACAATTTCGTAAGACGCTCACTAAATTGACGGTTGGTAAGTGTTATATAGAATTATGTGATATAAGGAAATATGAGTTGATGATAAATGAATATAGAACTTGGTTGATGAATGAGCTCATTTGTGATTATATATTTGTACACCCTTGAGTGTATTATCCGTATGAAATGGTATTCAATGAGTTAATGAGAAGAGTTCTAAAATGACATAATCTAAATTCAAATGAAATATTATGAAAATGTACTTGGAATGTATTGGTATGTCTTGTGTATGTTATTTGAGTTCATAATATGGAAAGTAAATGTATGTGAAAATATGAGGTGATGATATCTCAGATATGGAATTTATTGATGGATACATACATCCTAATGGATTTTAGAGAACATTGAAATTGGGCTCAATAAGTGAGTTGCCAATTTAAATTGTAATTGGCACGAAGAGTTAGTGAATTGCATGATTATGAGTTGTTACACGTATTTGTCAAAAATACGAGGAAATGATGGTAAATGATACATGAAAATATGAGACTATAATATATAAAAACATGGAATGTGTTGATAAATGTGTTTATTCATAATTATAGAATTTTTGCATCTCAAGTGCACTATATATATAAAGATGATGTTTCAAATGATTGGGTAAGTAAAACTCAAATATGAAGTAGTTTGAAACCAAGACAAATTGTTATAAAAAAAAATGTATATGAAAAACAGAGGTGCGATTGTTATAAGCTATATGAATACATAGGATGAAAAAGTACAAGTACAAGAGAAATTTAATGAGAATTGAGCCCATATACGCTTTCTTGTTATTTATATGAAGTGTACGACTAACAAATCGTATTATTAAGTATAAGGCTCAGTTGAATATCTTAAATTAGTTTTTATATGTATTAAATGTGGTGAAGAATAAGGATCAAATGAGTGAGAAATATGGCTTGAAAAATAGCATAATTTGTGAAAATTAACTTTACCACACGCCAAGCAACACGGGGTACTACTAAGGCCGTGTGACCCAAGTTTCTCCACGGATGCAAGTCGAGAGAGTTATACGCCCTGAGAGGCTCGGCCATGTGAGCCACACTGGCGTGGGAACCTTGTAAATGAGATAAACTTAAGGATTTTGCGAAAAATTTTATACGATTTTGATTTAGTCCCACTCCAATCCCAATGCATGATTTGAACTTTAAGGGTCTGATAAATGAAACTTTTATAATAAATTTTAATATTTAAGCGATAAATGGTTTAAATAATCTGTAAGTGTTTCGTACTCTTCGGTAATGCCTCATACTCTGTTCTGGCGTCGAACACGGGTAAGGGGTGTTACAGCATGACTCGTATACTTTGATGTATTGAAAGTCTAAGCTCAATTAGTAATAAAGTTGGAAGTTGGGTATACAACTTCTGCATCACATAGTTTCACTAATAATAATGGAATTCATAGCCCGATAAAGGGTAAATGATATTCTCTCTTTGGTATTACATGATAGATGGAAAAGTAACATGGCCATGAGCTATTTGCATGGGACGAGTAATTTAATTACTATGTATTAGTAATTGACATTATCATGAAGGAAGATGTAATAGTTTCCATGAGATAAAATAGGGTCATGTTGGGTGAATGGATTTAGCCCAAAAAGATTCATAATATCCTATGAGGGTAACACACTTATGATAATGTCATTGGACGAACACTTGATAAGTAGCTTTCTTAATGGTATATAATAGGGATAGCTCAATTATGGTACTTTAGTGAAATGATTCCATGACTAAATAATATTGTAATTAATAGACGAAACGTCGGATCTTAATTAAAAATTATTTGAAATCTAATTATATATGTCTAATCGGTTTCTCCACTAGCTTAATACAACCTTGATGGTTTGCATTTGAATCGATGAAGTAAATACATGAAAACAATAAATTAGAGAAATAGATTGCATGCATCATTATTCACAATGAATACATTTTCTAGTTATGAGCAAGAGATGACTTAGAGATTAAATTAATTTCTTTGGATTATTATTTAATTGATTGTAATTAAATATTTAAATTTTGAATTAGAAATTAAATTAATTATTCATTTTTTTAGTTTTATTGAACAAGATAATTAAAATTTTTACTCAAATTTTAGTATGGTAAAGTTGTTGGATCTCGTGCCCTAAGTGTAGTATATTCGTTTGTACACTTATAATTTTTTCAAACAATTTGGTTAATAAAAGTATTCATGAATTACATTAATATCCTTTGTATAATATCCTCATGTGGTTTTTGCATGTAAAGCAAAGTAGAAGCAAATATTAGCTCACTAGTTGTCTAATGTTTAACTATTAGCTCACTAATTGTCTAATGTTTAACTAATACTAAGCGGTATTACGTTATCAGATCGTAATATGAAAAGATAACTTATATTAGTAAACGAACCTAAACATGTCCTTAGTCTAATCAGAAATGAACAAATCAATTGAAAGATTAATATACCGTCTATGAAATCTAATTGGGCAAACATTTTGTCTTGGGCATCGGAATGAATGACTCCTAGAAGATAAAGACATATATGTGACTGATTTGATTGACAGTACATCGACTAGACCTAAGCAAAATAAATCCTGAATCCATTTATGAATTTATTCACTTGTGACGTTTATAGTGTCGTTTACCTTAATCTAGAGTGGAATGTGGACTATATATGTGTGACTTGTATACTTTGATGTAAGTAAAAGCCTCAATTCGAATAGATAAGGAACCGAAAGTTAGTACGTTGGGTATAGAACTTCTGCAGTATCTAACACCGTTCAAAATATTGGAATTCATAGCTCAAGACATGGATAAATGATATCCTCTCACTAGCATTACATGATAGATGGGGAGAATTGTAACATCCCAAAAATCAGGTTAGGGGAATCAAGTTATCAAGCTGATAGTTTGAGTCAAATATAAAAGTTAGGGTCATAAATAATTAATTAAGATATTAAAATAATAATGATCTGGATTTTTTAAAATATATATTAAGTAGGGAAATTAAAATTTTAATGTTTGGTTATTAATTAATTTAAAATGAAATTTAAATACGAGGTCAAATTTGAAAATAATGGGTTTTAAATTGAATTAAGGTTGATTTGGAAAAGAGAAGAAATATGAAGGGGTCAAACAGGCAATAGCCCAATTTTTAAAATGTGGTTGGCTATTTAAACCCCCAATCGTCCCCTTCACTCTCATTTTAACTTCACATTCAAAACTTCCCAAACCCAAATATGATAAATACTCTCAAAATTAACTCATCCTTCTACATCTATTAACCTATTAAACACCAAAATAAACTCCAATTTCAAAGAAAGAATATGATTTCTTTATCAAATTCGTCAAATACCTTCTCATGTTCATCTTTGAATTAGCTTCAAAACTTGTTATTTTCTTCAAATTGAGGTAATATCTTAACTTATTATGGTTAGATTAATGTTGTTGTTTTTCTAATTCGAAATTTAATCGAGTGTGTTGAAAGCTTTTAAGCTTTAAAGCTTTTTAATCAAATTTTGGTTCCAATGTTGAACTCTGAAATAATGAGTAAATCTATTGTTTTTATTTATTTCCAACCTATTTTTAACTAAATAGAAGGTATTTGAACTCAATTTGATAGATCACTATCCAATTTTAATGAATTTTGAGTTTCCCCCCCCCTTTTTTTGTGTTCATACAAGCTTAATTTTTCAGAAATTTTAAATTTGTGAGATTAGGTAAAATTAAAGGTTTATATTTGTAATAATAGGTTAAATAGGATGTTTAGAAACTTAATTAATGTTTAGGAACAAAAATTGAGTGTGGAAACCTCATCTTTCGGCAAAACGAGTTAATTTTCAGTATGAGAAAAGTGAGCTTAGAGTGGTGATTTTGTTGATGTTTGTTTGACTTTAAAGCTGTTAATAATGATGCTACATTTTATTTAATGTGTATGCAAAGTTCTGGACTCGTTAAGAGCTTTTACGAGCAAAGCGAAAGGGAAAGAAAAGCTCGTTTGAGATCGTTGTACTAAATGCGTCGACTAGGTGAGTGGTTGGAATTGTAGCTCTTAAGCATGATTCCTAAGGTTGAATGGGGGCTTAGGTTGGTCTAAACACCTAATCTAAGTCTGAGAGTAAGTAATTATAACTATATCCTATTACATATGATGCTTGTATGTGAGGTTGTGAAAAATCATGTTAAATGTTTAAGTGAGTGATATGTGAATATGATAGTGTTTGTTAAGTGAACTGCTAAATTTATGCACTATTATGTTTTAGAGTGATTATGGCTCTTTTAAACAAGCGTGTTAGCACTTGAAAGTGCATATAATGAGTTGTAAAAATGTTTTTAACAAGTGAATATGTACATAAAACAATATGTAAATGTGTGTTTAAGTGGATATGTTAACATTGTGAATGCTTGCAACCATTGGATATCATTGGCATACTATAGGATAGTGAGTACTCACCTTTATTGTTTATGATGGGGCGTTTTGGCTTGAACATATCGATGGAGGGATAAGGGAATGTAGAGCATAACTCCATTTATTGAAGATAGCGTGGAGTGTTTGGAGAGTGTTAGCATTTGTGCTACACTTATACGGAGATAGCGCAAGACTCTTTGAGTCATTTGGAGTGTTTGAAGATCCGTTTATCCAATGCATTGCTGATTATATTTATGTTTCCATGTCACATTATACCAATATATCATTGTGTTTGCCTTGTGATATGTTTGATGTTATGCCGTGGTTGCATGATTTCGTATGTTTTCTTTCAACTACGGATTTTATGCTTAATTGTAGCAATTCCTTGTGCACCCACTGAGCTTGAAAAAGCTAATACTTCCTTATGTTTATTTTTCAGAAAAATAGCTTGTGTAAGGAGGGGAATATGTACAAGTGGTGATCCAAAGCAAAGCAATCTTTTGAGTAGGTGACTTGGTTTGATTTTGCAAATAATAGAGGTAATGTGAGACTCATCCATAGAGGGAATTAGACTTTGTTTTGTTTGGATTGTAATTGGATATTATGGAATGTTTAATTGGTTTTTGGGACTTTAGGTTGTTTTAGAATGTCACTTAAAATGCTTGAACGAGTATGCATGTTAATGGATGGTATGCTAGGTAAATTGGTTGTGGACTTGTAAATGCATGCTAGTATAGATAATTGAATGAAGTGTTGAATCATGTTGTTGTTTTAATAATTGTAAGCATGTTTTGTATGTTATATGTATGTTATATAATATGTTAGATTAAGGAAATTTGGCATGTTTTGTGGTCATACTGACTTAGTCCTGACTTTTATACTATGTAATTGAAGCCTTAAAAATCATAAAATGTTTTGAAAATTTGCATGGCCAAGTTTTATAAGGTTAGTTTCATAATTTTACTGTGAATTTTATAAAAAGATATTTTTTAGATATTTTTCCAAAATTACAATTTAGTCCTCAACCTTCGTTTTTAAAATTAAATGAGTTTTATTTATCAGTTCTAGTATTTTCTTCCAATTAATGTTTTAAATACTATGCCATAGCATGTATGAATGTTTAAATTTGTTTTTTTAATGTTTCGAGTATCGTATGTAAAATGACATTTTTACCCTTGAATGCTATTTTGATAATTTTGCTAGAAGAGCATGATTCTAGGGCTTGATTGTTTAATTCAATTGTTGGTTGATGATTAAGCATGTATCTATATGGTGTGAATGGTGGATTTTGTGGTGTGTTTTGATGGTCGGTATGGAGAGTCACGTAAGTTGCTAATGTGACGTTTTATATTTGGGTTGAACCATCTTAGTCAGGTTTGGAGGCACCACATTTGGGTTACATTCAAAAATGAATGTTGTTTTTCTCACTAAGTATAAAAATGACCTGAGAATTAATTTATGGTTTATTGAATTATTAATGAATTAATTAATTGAAGTTTGAAAATGAATTTAAATTAATTGGTCATTTTGAATCTATTGAATGTACAAAAATTAAATATATTTTGTAACACCCCTAACCCTTATCCGTCGTCGGAATAGGGTTATGAGGTATTACCGATCACTTACTTTATAACATAAACATATCTCATACATTTAAACATTCAAATACATATGTTATTCAAACACAGTCATATTGTCCCTTACGAGGCTCTACGAGGCCTTAAAACATGCTTGGAAGTGGTTCGGGACTAAACCGAACATATATAAAAATTTCCAGAACTTAGAATAACTTTCACATTTTCAAACGTCACACGCCCATGTGGATAGGTCGTGTGTCTCACACGGCCTCCAGACACGTCCGTGTCACAGACTGTGTAGAAACAGGGCATACATATTGACTTGGTCACACAACCACCAGACACGCCCGTGTGTCTAGACCGTGTAACACACTGACTTGTTTTATTTAAGCAGCAGGGGTCACACGGTTGAGTCACACACCCGTGTGGCAAGAAATTAGGCTTGGTTTAAGCCATATTTCTCCCCTTCCTCATGCATACCTAAACCACATCATTTTGTACCATTTCAACACCATTAATAGGCAGCCAAAACATTTCCAAATACACAAGCTATAATCATCAATATAACCTATTTCATTTATACAATATTTCCCAATTCAAACATCAATCTACACCTCAAAAATAAACCAATTCATCAACTAAATTTTTATGTATTTCTTAAGCAAATACTCATCATCTATCAAATGATCATATGAATAACTTAAACCATTATTAAAATGGTCATATACACTTAGATTATATCAAGCCAATCTCATAACAATTCTAAACTATTTAGTCAATATCAAGTTTATCAAAATATACTAAATTCCACAACCACATTCATAATCAACCATCTCAAATGACCAAATATATTCCAACCATAATATCAAATACCATAGCCTATACATGACATATAACCAAGTCATAAAGGGTATAAATACTGAAATCATTAGCCGAATAGTGTGATGCGATCTCCGCCGACTTCCAACCTGAGCAAATCTCCGAAAAATCTATAAACATAGGAAAAACACACAGAGTAAGCTTTTAAAGCTTAGTAAGCTCGTATCTTAATAAACTTAACATAACAAATAATTTCATTACAATGTTATAAACATGATATGCTATCTCAAGTGTCAAAACACAACTTATCTCAAGTTTATAACATGATTTCATATCAAATCAACATCATTCAATAATATACTTATTTACTTACTAACTTTAGCTTTCACAAGTTTATTCAATTCGATTCTCATATAACCTTCAATTCTCACTTTCATATAACCAAATAAACTCATTTTGGAAAATAACATATTTAATCACATATCTTTCTCATATAAATCACATATCACTTATACCCAAATTCACATTTCATTCATATAGTATCTGACAATTTCACATATGTCACTCTATAAATCACATCTTATTCATTTGTTCATGTTTCATTTTCACATATTCACAAAGCATTCTTTGCACATATATACTTACCTTTCATTATCAAATATTGTACGCATTTCAACGTACCTGAATCGGAATGTCATTCACTTAATCACTTATTTTTCGGAACGCCCGTTGAACCATTCGGAATCAATAAGGATACTCAGATAGTTGAAAATCTCGTACAATGACAACGTCCCAAACATGGTCTTACATGTAATCACATATCGATGCCACTGTCCCAGATAGAGTCTTACGCGAATCAAATACGATGCCAATGTCCCAGACATGGTCTTACACGTAAATACAAGTCGATGCCAACGTCCCAGACGTGGTCTTACACGAAATCATATCTCGGAATCCTATGTCATGACATATGCATTATCTACTATTCCTAGGGTTCGTACGGGGCTTTTCGGCAGACATCGTCACGTTATCGAAACTTTCTTGTATTCATATATTCTGCTTCTCGAACAATTCAATATCATAATAACATATATACATAACTTATTCAAAATACATATATATTTACATTACCATTCGGCATTGAATTCAATCACACAATAATATGCATTTATAACATGATTTCGTAACGTCTATTAAAATATGAACTTACCTCGTTCGCTGTAACGACGAATTAGGTCGACTAATCTGATACTTTGTTTTCCCCCGTTCTAGATCCGAAACTCATTTTTCTCAATCTATCTAATAACAAAATTTTCCTATTTAATCACTAATTCACTCAATTTAACACAATTTACACATTTTGGCAAAATTACACTTTTACCCCTAATGTCTTACATTTTTCACAATTTAGTCCTTATCTCGTAAAATTGCAACTTCATGAAATTTAAGGACAAACCATACTAGCCGAATTTTTCATAGCTTCATAACAGCCCATATTTTCATTTTATTCAAACATTTAACCATAAAATTTTACAATTCCACAAATAAATTCCTAATTAAAAATTTTGTCAAAAATCACTTAACAAAACTTGTATATCTATCATTTAACCTTCAATATCTATCATTAAACATTTAAACACTCAAGCATTCAACAATGGCATCATTCAAACACTTTAACAGTTCAGAAATCAGAGATACGGGCTAGCTAGATTAAGCTGCAACGATTTCAAAAACATAGAAATTATTAAAAATCGAGCAAAAACCACTCACCAATTAATCTTCAAAGCTTGGCCGAATGTAACTTCATCCATGGCTGTTTTATTCATGCATTTTCGGTGGAACTCACTTGGAAAAGATGAACATATGGTTTTGTTTTTTATTTAATATTACTTATTTACAAAATTACTTTAATGCCATTAATGAAAACATTTCAAAATCATGGATGACCATTTATGTCATAATCCATTAACTATGGTCTAATCACATAATAAGGACCTCATATTCAATTAATCAAACAAATAAGCACTTTAACAATTAGCACATAATTTTTGCATTTTACGCGATTAGGTCCTTTTATCAAATTAACCACCCTAATGATAAAATTAGCTCACGAAACTTTCACACATTTATAATCACATGTTGTAAACACCAAAAATAATATTAAAATACTTTTCTGATTCGGGTTTGTGGCCCTGAAACCACTATTTCGACTAGGGTATAAACCGAGCTGTTATATATTTTCTCATAGATTCTTTTATGATAAAGGTTTCAAGATTTTAACAAAACTATAATTGGGCTGAGGAAATTATTTAATTGTGAAAATAATATTTATTTAATGAAATAGAAAAGCCATGCACTCGGGTTGGATTAAATTATAAAGTGCTGGGTTAAAAGTTCAAGAAACACATATAATTGGACCCAGTAAGGGAGAGGCTCAATTCCCTTTTGATGAAAATAAGGGGACAACAAACCCTAGTATTTTTTCCTAGAGTTGCCGCCCCTCTCTCCTAAATATTAGGGAGTTAGAGTTTTTTCTATTAAATAAATATTATTTGGGTTCTACGAGTTCAAGCAAGATTCTCCCAACTCTCACTATAAACAGATGGCACTAATGGGTTTCAAAACACATCTCAAAAAAGAGAGAAACACAAGTCTCTCATAAGTTTACAATTTTATTAATCTACTAGAAAGTAGTGGAAATTTATTTTCTAGAATAAATTCTATTTTTTTGGGAAATGCAATTCTACCTGTTTCTATTTTAGAGAAAGTTTTACTTTCCCACTAAAAGTAAAAAAAAAATTTTCTGATTTTGTGTTTGATTTGAAAGTGTTCGAGCTCACACTTGAAACAATTCGTGGTACGAGAATAGCAGAGAAGGTAGTTTAGTTGAAAGTCGGGAATGTCTAGGATCTGTCTAGCCCAAAATGCAAGTGCGATTTCGGGAATAAAATTATTACTATAAATATCACAAACTAACTCGATTTTCAAAATTTTAATTTTTCGCTGTGTAAGAAAACCATTTTCGTACTAGTTTTTTTTCCAACAATTGGTATCAGAGTCAAGTTGTGTTATGTTTTATAGTATAAACCAATGTCAAAATTTTCTATCTTCTTCATGTGTGATTACTTTTTTGATAAGGTATGACGTTCTTGTAATTATCAACATGTTTAAGGATATGTGTAAATGAATGTATGTTATTATTTATTATTTATATAATAAAGTAATTTTGCCAATTCTTATAAATTTAGATGTAATTTTGCAAAAGTTATCATGACTTTAACAGAATTAGAATGGAGTTGAGAAATAATTTAATTAGGAAAATTAATGAAAATTATTTTAAATAAATAATATTTTAGGAAATAGAAAATTATTTATTGGGTTGGTTAAATTATATGAGTTGGTTAAAATTTCAGATAACACATATAATTGTACCAATACATGAGAAAAACTTGAGAACCCTTGGCAACTGTAGCTCTCAGAAAAAGGGTGTCATCTCCTATACATATTTCCAATAGGGAATTATGTGTATTTTTTCTATAAAATATTGTTTTTGGCTTTTTCTTGTTCAATCAAGATTCTTGTGATTTTCGCTATAAATAGAGACCATAGGCTAGGTCAAATATAGACGACACTGAGTGTCGACACTATGTCAAAATTTGATGAAATTTATTCTTCAAATAAATTCTAACTTTTGAAAGAGTTTCTTTTCGGTTTCTAGCAAAGAAAGATATTAATTTTTCCCAATGGAATATCAATCAAGTTTTCATTGATTTCTGAATCAGAACCCACACTCTAAGCGAGCTGAGGTTCAAGAATAGCGAAAAAGATCATGTTGGTTGAAAGCCAAGAAATGAGTTAGACCGTCCATTCCAAAACACATGTACAAATTTTATAAAAAGTTTATTGCTATAAATATCACAATCATTTGTTTGTTTGTTTTAATTTTTTGACTTTCCATTATGCAACAAAACTAATTTCTAAACTAAAATTTTTCAACACATGCCCCAATAAAGAACAAAGGCCCTCCTTACGAGTTACCTTTTAAGGAACAAATGACTAAATGTGGTGGATGTGTGCCAATTTTGTTTGAACTCCTAGAAAAAGATATTCAACATTTTTTTTTTAGGAATGCTAATTCATGAAACATTTCTAGAGTAGTATGCACTTCATATCTCAGTGTATGTTATTGGGCTTTTATTAGTTAGAAAGAGTAGGTTTTCTCAAATCTCTCTTATAAACTTCAATCTAATAGTCCCAAACTACCTTGGCGTGTTTTTTTATTTTACTTTATGAGAGATATGGCTATGTTGAAACTCATTGATATTTGGTAAGGTTCGACTAAAGGAGAAGTCTGTAGAAAGAGTTCTCTCAGCTGTAGGAGAACTTGTTACTCTTTCCCCTTTGTAAAAGGGAGAACTCTTATTTCATTTGTCTCAATAGCTTGGAAACCACCCATGAGAGATTGGTTTAAGCTCAATATGGATGGATAGCCTATGGGTAATTCAAGGAAAGTGAGGGTAGGAGCTTTCATCCAAGGTCATATTGGAATAGGATAGTTGGAGCCTTCTAACACATCACGAGAGCAACTAGCGTGGAAACTGAGCTATGGGCTCTTAGGAACGAATTTTTGATGGCTAGATATTTAAACATAGAGAACCTTGAGATTGGAGTTGGTGGTACCATTTTTACCCATGTTATGTTTAATGTTTATACTTCTAATTGATAGCAAAAATAAATGTTTAAACATTAATGTGCAATGGAAAAGATCGAACATAAATACCTTCAGTTATTGCCTGAACCAAATATCAAAATCCTGACGTTGTAACATCATTGATCGAGCGCGCCAAAGAATCAATGAGGATGTCGTGTTTAGCTATACAAAAATAAGAAAATTGAAAAACACAAAATCACAAGTCTTCTAAGTACTCGGAAACCTCACTAGATGGAATTGTTTTTAAAATTTATTTTTAGTGCTTAGGGATCTTATGCTTGGGGATATTTATAATGGTAGTTCCCCGTTAAAAAAATCCCCAATTCATGCCCCACTATCACACAAACAACATGGAAGTAGTTGGCAACAAAAATAGGAAAGGTGAGAACCACCCCACGAACCATGTACGTCCAACACTAATCACATTTTATCTCCTTTGATTGACAAGTGCATGAGTTCTAGATCCTTGAAGCATATTTTTTAGGGAGGAAACAAATAGGCTGATGCTTTAGCATGATTAGGAGCAATTTTCAATCTCTTCCTCCCTCATATGTTAGTAATTTTTAAGAGTTATTTTTATATTTGTTCTACTCTTTCTAGTTGTTTAAACCCCCTTGTTGTTGGATGCTGCCAAGGAGAAATTTATGTATTCGAACCATGCTTCAATTTCCTCTAAAGAAGTTAGTTCTCTTTTCGACAGAAAAACAAAAAAAAAAAACAAAAAAACTTCATTTGCAATGGTAATTTTTGTGTTAGACATTCAATCACACTATTTATTTCGTATTATTTTGATAAATAATTCTTAAGAACTAATTTATTTATAATTTAAATAAAAACCCATATAAATATTTATATAAAATAAAATTTTTATTTTTTTCTTAAATAATAAAATTTGAATTCATTCAAATCTTAAAACTATCCGGATCCAATAGGTTCAACTCATGAGTAATCTCCAAAACAAAAGAGGAAAAAAAAAAAAAAAAAGCTTCACGTGAGGCCTTGGATTAGCCAACCAACCCAAGAGCGAGAGGTGAGAACCAACCTAGCCTACGCCGCCAATGGCAATTTGTCTAAACCCAAAACCCACTTCCCCTTTCCGTCTTCCCCTTCGCTGTATCAATAACACCACCGCTTCCTTTACTTCTATTGTTGTCAACCATTTCTTAGATTGAAAGACACAGAGAGATTGAGAGAGAGAGAGAGAGAGGATTGGTAGTCTTGCGATACAACAATCACCTTATGTATCCTCGATGACCCTTTGCATAAAAAGAGCTTCAAAATCTTTGGCCACCATCGCCCCTCTCTCTCTCACTTGCAAGGTACGCTTCCTCTTTCCTTTCTCTTTCTCTCTTCTCCACAGTTTACCTTCCCCTTCCTCTCTCCCTGAACCCGACTCTTCTTCTTCCTCCTCCTCCTCCTCCTCCTCCTCCTCCTCCTCCGAAACCCATTACAAACAACTCATCTTTAACACCATTGATGAAAAGCCCTGGGCCTTTTGTAACACCAAGTGGGTTTCCAATAAATTCCATGCTATCATTGTTGATCCTCATTTGTTTATCAAAGTTCTTAATTTGATGAGAGAAAGACCCAGAATTGCTTTGAGGTTTTTTAGGTGGGTTGAGATGCAACCTGGTGTTAAAAGATCCGAGCTTGTGTTTTCCGTTATGCTCGATATTTTGGTTGAGAATGATTTGCTGAGATCAGCTTATTGGGTCATGGAAAGGGTCATTACGTTTCATATGCATGGTATTGTCGATGTGTTGATTTGTGGCTACCTGAAATTTGAGGTTTCAGTTAAGTTACTTGATCTTTTATTGTTGGTTTGTTCTAAGAAATTGATGGTTGATCATTGTTTGTGGATATTTGATAAAATGGTCCGGACGGGGTTGTTGCCGGATGTGAAGAACTGTAATAGGATTCTTACTATGCTTAGGGATAAATCTCTTGTAGCTAAAGCAAGCCAAGTGTATAGGATGATGAAGGAATTTGGGATTAAGCCAACTATTGTTACCTATAATACTATGTTGGATTCCTTTTGCAAGGAAGGGGAAGTACAACAAGCTATTGAACTCTTATCGGAAATGCGCTGTTTTCCAAATGAGGTGACCTATAATGTTTTAATTAATGGTTTAACAAAGAATTGCAAATTAGAGCAAGCCGAGGGACTTGTTAGGGAGATGTTGAAATTGGGGATTAAAGTTTCTGCATACACATATAATCCTTTGATTTGTGGGTATTTCAAGAAAGGGTTGCTTGTTGAGGCCTTAAACCTTGGAGAACAGATGGTAAATAATGGAGTTGTTCATACGGTGGCAACATATAATACATTCATGTATGGCCTTTGCAGGTGGGGGAGATTGGATGATGCCAGACAGCAGTTTAATGATATGCTGAAGAGGAATATGATACCAGATGTTGTTTCGTATAATACTCTAATATATTGGTATTGTAGGATAGGGAACATTTGGGAGGCTTTTCTCTTGTTCGATGAGTTAAGATGTCGACGCCTTGTTCCTACTGTTGTCACGTATAATACTCTCATTGATGGTCTATGCAGAGTGGGGGACCTGGACCTTGCTCGGTATCTTAAGGATACCATGATCACTCAGGGAATTTTCCCTGATGTTTATACCTATACGATTTTGGTAAATGGATCCTACAAGCTGGGCAATCTATCCGCAGCAAGGGATCTTTTCAATGAGATGTTGCATAATGGTTTGGAGCCCGATCGTTTTGCATATACAACTCAAGTAGTAGGTGAATTGAAGCATGGTGATCCTGCAAGAGTATTTAGTATGGAAGAACAAATGGTAGCAAAGGAATTACCTCCTGATTTGATCATCTATAATGTTTTTGTTCATTGGCATTCTAAATTGCGTGATTTCAAAGAAGCATGTAATTTGTTGCACAAGATGATTAGCATTGGTCTTATTCCAGATCATGTAACGTACACCACCATCATTCATGCTTACCTGGAAAATGGACATCTGAGGAAAGCTAGAGAAATGTTCCACGAGATGCTGAGCAAAGGCTTATCCCCATCAGTGGTAACTTACACTATATTAATTCATGGACATGCAGCTAAGGGGTTTCTATCATTGGCATTTATGTATTTCTCAGAGATGCAGGAGAAAGGTGTTCAGCCAAATGTTATTACCTACAATGCTATGATAAATGGTCTTTGCAAAGTGAGGAGAATAGGTCAAGCTTACAAGTTTTTTGCTGAGATGGAAGCAAAAGGAATACTTCCTAATAAGTATAGCTACACCATTTTAATAAATGAGAACTGCGATGTGGGGAATTGGGAAGAGTCCTTGAGATTGTACCAAGAAATGCTAAATAGAGAAATTCTGCCTGATTCTTGTACACACAATGCACTCTTGAAGCAACTTAACAAGGACTGTAATTTGAATGCAGTTCGTCAGCTAGAGACTTTAATTATAGAATGTAAAGAATCTTGCGGTGCTGAGACTTGATATATCCTTCAAGGGAGTTTTGGATTTCCCATGTAGATAGTGAGATTGACACATACTTGGTTTTGGAGAATTGTCACGTTCAAATTAAAGCGACTCCGATGATCATAATCTAAATACCATTGGACAGTAAGCTTCATTTGCTTCTCTCTCATTATTATAATTGTTGTGATTTTTTATTTATTTATTTTTTTTTTTTTTTGGGGTTGGTTGTCAGCATATGATATGCCATGGACATTTGCTGAGTTATTATTAATTTTACAATTTTACTTATGTTTATAGGTGGATTATGGAGCAGAGCTACGTCTTGTTAGTCAGCTGAGTATACAGATCTCCTTGCTATCCTCTTCTTGCGAATGCTTGGACCAGTCTTTGGATCTAATATTACACAGAGTCAACAACAGGTATACAGATGAAATTCGGTACTGTATCAAGTTGTTTCAAATAAAATCTCTGACTAAATGTATTTATTCATTCTTTCAACATTTTTGAGATAGGAGAAAAGTGTGATTGGAAATTTGGGGTGGGGGGCTCTTTTTTCTTTTTTCTGTAATATTGTGATGGTTATTATATATGTTCGGGTCAAGTTTTAGTAGTCACTTTTTTGCCCCAAATTTTCTACGGTTATGAATCATTAATAAGAAGTTTCTACATAGCTTTTATATTACACCACTTCCATTGTTTGATAGGTAAAAGCGGGATGAACAGGGTCGGGTTGAGGAACAGATACTAAAAATAATCAAAATTGTTATAAAATAAATAACAAGAAAGTAATGATGACAGCAATATTTATGCAAACCTGTTTCCACTTTCCACCTGTGTAACCATCCATGTAGTGCATCTCGCTTCTGTTACCGAGAGTCCCTAGTGGAGCCCTTTTCATGTTCAATCTGGAGCATCTCCGCTGACGCCACCAAGGTATCCCCTGTTCTGAATTCTGGCCCAGTCATGATATGCTGAGTCTGACTAGCATTGCATTCCAATTTAAATGGAATGACACTTTACAGTAGTATTCTAGGAAACCCTTACGAGTTTCTGTTAATAGGTTGCATGGAAATAAATTGGTTTGACTTTCATCTTTGTTAATTTAATGTGTTTTTATTTGACAGGAATCTTCGATACTAACTATTAGTTTGTGTTGTTTTGTTTCTAATTTAGTTTATATTTCCTACCATATTTCTAGCCATCTATCACAAGATCCAGTCCCTAGAAGGGTAACGTATTAATTAGAAGTATTGTCAATGCATGTGCCTAGTGCAAGACAGCAAAAGCGCTTCAGTTTTTTTTCTTTCTTTCTTCGGGCTGAGTTGTATTTGATTAGGCACAGGTTTGGGGTGCGCAAGTGTGTTATCCTTTAGGTGAAAGCTGCAAAACAAGGTTGCTTGATTGAAATTCAAGGAAAAGGTTTGCATGTTTAAATTGGATCGATCTTTAAGTTTATTATCATAGTTATATATCTTAAGCTTTCTTTTTCCTTATATTTTTTTTTATGTATAGACACGCAATATAAGGGTATACACGTTGCATTTTACTTTAGCATATAAGTGCACCTTCCGTCATTAACAGCATAAATAGTTAGAGCTGAAAGACTTAATCATGTTGATCTACAGTCTGATTCATCATACGAAACTCAGATTTATGGAATGGTGGAAGATGGTCTCTCATTGTTAGGCCAATATCATATGTAAAAATAAATAAAGACATCCCTAGCTCTCATATCATAAAATTGATCACATGAGAAGCCTTGTAATGGAAACCTCCTAGCATTACAGTCAAACCATATTTTTAGAAGATGTTCTCAGCTTATATGCTTCGGTGGTGGCTCTAAAAGCAGCATTTTATTCGTTGACCTCGCCATTTCCTAATCTTTACAAGAGCAGAGCACAGTTACAGTAGCTTCAATTGTATGTATCTAATATACTAGCATTGTCAATGATGGGACCACCTTCTGAATGGTGACTGCTGCTGAAAATCTGTCCCCATTCACCAATGTTATGATAGTTTTGATATTTGGATGTGACGCAGATTCCATTCTTGCAGTAGGATGGACTGCCAAATCCAGCTACTAGATTCATGCAGCGTTGAAGTTTGAGATTGTGAAAGATATACATCTATACTAAGCTTTGTGGTGATGGTTGTGCTGGTGAAGGGAGTCATGGATATAGGATCCATATACAGATTAACTGGAAAAATGGCAGGATAGTTGCTAAGTTTCCCCCTTAATGCAGTTTTGTGAAAACTGTTGCCTATATGTGATTAGAGAAATTATTAATTCCAGAAAGAAGTCCACCTTTCTTTCTTTAAAGAACAACGTGGAGTCTTGGCATTGCCCTTTGCTTTTGCAAGTTGCTTGTAGGGGAACTTAGAAGTTCTACTAACCTTCCCTTCTCTCCTCCGCTTCTTTTTAACTGAATCATTTTAGAACTTAGTTATCATTTTCCCTTAGCAGCAAGTGGAGGCAGTATAACTAGGTCGCTGTAATCAGTTTCCGAGTTGTTAGTGTAGGAGCACAAGCATTCATTGTCACCGTTGTTTATACAGGAAGCCAATCCATATCTGCTATTCCCTTTCACCCGCACCGTACAATTTGTGGATTGTTGCTGCCTTCAGTTCCAGTTTATCCTCTTTGAAGGACCGTCGCAAAGGGGATTTGCCACTCCGTTAGAACAAACTTTGTTTCGCTGGAGCCACATGCACCATAAATTGCTTGCGAGGTTGCTCACGTTTCGCTCTTCCTCACCCAAGTGTATCATCGAGGGAGATCAGTAACTCTCAACAAAGCCTTTGTACAATGTAAATTGAATGTGTTTTGGATTTTCAATTTATCCTCGCTCAATTGTTCTTTTTTTCCCCTTTTAACCGGCCTTAGTTGTTATAAGAAAATCTTAAAGGATAAAAATATTTGGATTGATTGCCCAAAGTTCAGTTGTTCTCTTATGAGTAAATTAAGATCTTTTTTCTTAATTTTTTTATAATTCAAATAAAGTATAATTATTTACAAATTAGATATTCAAATGTCTAACATAAGTGATAAGTGAATATATATCATAATGTATAATTTTTAATAATCTTATTTAAATCTTGATTAAGTTTGATGTTACAAGTTAATTAAAATTGGAAATAATTCTTTAAATAAAAACTACCCATTCTTCAACCGCTTACCTTGTTAACCACTAGCTATAGCTTTTTCCTTTTCTAAGTATTTTTAATAAATATATTTTTTTATTTTCACCTACTTATGGTATCAGTATGCCATTTCTAGTTATATATGGAGTAATTGAATTACTGATTGAAAAGTATAAATTAGAAATATTGAGGAATTCAATTAAATTTGTTATTTTTAAACTACATAACCAAATCAATGGATAATCAAAATATTCTCCGATTATTGATAGAAATAATTTTGGAATACCCACCTATTAATGAAAGCCAAATAGGTATACCAATAAGTAACAAGTCCCTCACAAATTGCATAGAAAATGTCAAACATTTGGTGCTGTTGATAATTGCTGAGAACGAGTATCATTGGTCTCATAGTCGAAAGTTCCCCTCATTTGTTGTTTATTGTCTATTTAGCAAAAATGCCATCAGAGTGTTGCTTGGCATTATTTGCTCCCTCGTCACAAACCAGAACCACAATACTTGGCGTACTCGAAAACACCGGTACAGCCTTTTTTTTTTTTTTTTAATTAGTAGCATAAGAGCATAGAATGGCATGCCAAGTATAGTGTGTATCACTCCAAAAAACAATTCCAACATTTTCTCCTATCGAGCCATTCTAGGATGCATTGGTTATATAATTTTGTTGTACCTAAACCGCCCCATGTGATCAACAAAGAGAGACAAAGGTTGGTTTGTAATGAAAGTCACTATAACAAAGCTTCCTCGATATTGTCCACTGCAAGGAATTAACTGTCTTGGACAGGTCCGCCATGAAATCACTATAAAAAATACCAATGATACTTACTCTGTTCCAAAATTTCCAGACCTACACTAGACTAGAATAGACTAGACTAGACTAGAGAGAGCAATGGCAGCTTTCTCCTGTCCAGTCTTTTTTCCCTCTACATTTTCTTATAATGGAAATCGATATCATGGCAGAATCAAGATCAAAATCAATGCCACTAGTTCTACTAAGGTAAAGACGTTGAATGAAATTGCTGGAGCTGGAAAAGGTTCCTCTTCACTTGCTACTTCCACTGAAATCGGCCACTTAAGCCAAGAGCAGATTCGTCAGAGGATCCCCACGAAGAAGCAGCTAGTTGATCCTTACCGTCAAGGTCTCATCATCGAAAGGGGAGTTGGCTATAGACAGACGGTTGTGGTCCGCTCCTATGAAGTTGGCCCTTATAAAACAGCAACCCTGGAAAGCCTCTTTAATCTTTTCCAGGTTATAAAGCTTAGCCTCTTTCAGTGTAATTCTTGGGAATAATTAGTTTGTCATATATATGCAGACAAGTTTGTAATGTTGAACTACTCATGACTATGTAGGAAACAGCATTAAATCATGTATGGATGTCAGGACTTTTAAGCAATGGATTTGGAGCCACACATGGAATGGTGAGAAACAATCTCATATGGGTCGTCTCAAGAATGCAAGTCCAAGTGGATCACTATCCCATATGGTCAGTCTCGATCTCTTCAAATATAAAGCCTATTAGTTTATCATCAGACAATTTTAACAATCAAATAACCATCCGCTTCACGGTTTTATCAATTGCATAGTATCTCTTAGCATCTTAATGATCTGATCAACATATTGGAGAATCCAAGTGTCATTTCGTCTTGGGCCCGTAGCCTACACTCCTTAGTCTACAGTCTACACATACATGACATGAGTTGCAGCTGATTGCAGGGGCGAGGTACTGGAAATCGATACATGGGTTGGAGCATCAGGGAAGAATGGGATGAGACGAGACTGGCTAATCCGGAGCCAAGCCACAGGCATCACTTACGCACGTGCAACTAGGTATGGTATTATGAATACCATCCCTTCTGTTTAAGTTTGTATCATATATTTCTCAGTTAATGAATCATGCATGAAACAGCACTTGGGTAATGATGAATGAGAAAACAAGGCGACTGTCAAAGATGCCGGAGGAAGTGAGAGATGAGATTTCTCCTTGGTTTATAGACAAACGAGCAATCAAGGAAGATGTTCCCGAAAAGATCGTCAAGTTGGACGATAACGCAAGATATGTCAACTCTGACTTGAAGGTACTATGTTATAACAGCTAGATAATGGAATTAATCGCTGAAACAGCAGACTAACTAATTTCCGATTTACCTTGTAGCCAAAGAGGAGTGATTTGGATATGAACCACCATGTGAATAATGTCAAGTATGTAAGATGGATGCTCGAGGTGAAAGACAAAGCTCTGCCATCAATCTATATTAACTCTCTCAAATTCCATATCACCTTAAAATCATCACCACTTCTTTTTTCCTGCAGACAATCCCTGACAAATTTTTGGAGTCTCATCAGCTATCTTGTATTGTACTAGAATATAGAAGGGAATGTGGGAGTTCAGATAGAGTTCAATCACTTTGCCAACCAGATGAAGATGAAACTTTAACAAATGGAGTGGAACAAAGTCTACTTAAAAATATGGTTTTGACTCCTGGAATCATGGAAGGAAATGGATACCTAGGCCCCCTGGATGTGAAGTCATACGGATATACTCATCTCCTCCAAATCAAAGGGGATAGTAAAAATGAAGAGATAGTTCGAGGAAGGACCAGATGGAGGAAAAAGCTTTCTACATTGCCATATTCCTCTTAGTAACATGTATTTGACAAGCACAAGGGATTGAACAAGCAGATCCTCTTTGAACATAAGTGAAAACAACCAGAAAATAATACCTGCACATGCTGCCATTAAGGAAAATAATCGAGTAAAAAGGCATAACACTTGGATTTGCTATCCTGTATCCTAGATGTTTGATTGTTGTGGCAATGTGATCATGGGATTTGGGAATTTGAATGTAGACCATGTTAATAACATGTCAGGAGCACTGACATGGTATATATTGAATACATGCAAAACTGGGAGACGACTGGAAGGCATCAAGCCCTGGGGAAGGTGTTGTATACAGTACAAGAGAATTTTTAGAAGGGTTTTGAATGATATAGTTTGTATACAGTACAAAGGTTCGAAATCATATAGTTTGCATTTGTATTGAAAATGAAGTTGTGCGATGACTAATAAGCCTTGTGAAATCATAAAACTGTATTTTATTACAATTTTGCCTAAAAGATCATAACACTTGAGGAAAGAATTTAAATCTATTGTAGGATAATTGTATTCACAATAGCTATTATTTGCTATTAAGCTCTTATTTTACAACAGCATGTACGCTTTTGAAAGTAGGCTAATATATAGTGGATTGTACTGTGTTCTCTCACTTCAGTGACTTAAGTTCAGATCCTAAACATATAATAGATTAATAGTACAAAAAAAAAAAAAAAAAAAGAAGTGGTACTGGGGCAAGATAAAAGACTCGTTACTAGGATGAGCATAACCTGCCTAAGGAAGCCATTGACCTTGAAAGAGTTGCATTACTGTCTTCCCCATGATCCATTCTACCTCGGAAGATGACAAAGATGCCTGACTGGCAATAAGACATGCGGCTTCTTTTGCTCCTTTATAACCACTTTCAGGAACAACATATGGGAAATCACTGCAATCATACATTCAAAATCTCCATTATTTATACCCCACTCCAATCAACAAACCATCCTCCGCCACTCTTTTAACCATTCTTGCAGAGTTACAAAACTCCACTTCTAGTGAGAATGTGTCAAAGATGAACCCTCTGAATGTTTAAACTTTAGGCTGAAACTTGGAAGTATGAAATAAAAACTATGATAGATTGACAGTTACCTTCCCCACATGACATGATTTGCTCCAAAGTTTGAGACAACTTCAGCTAGAAGTGGAACTAAATCCAGGTACGGGGATGACATTCTTGAAACCCTGAACAATGCACTGAATTTGACATATACCTGTACATTTAAAATTACATCTGAATAAATCATAGTAAATCATACTTTAAATTGGGGTGGCTAACAACCTTGTGATCTATCGAAGAATGTAGGGCTTTTAGTTGTAGTGACCATTGTTCAATTCCTAGAAATCTCAAATACCAAAAGGAACAATCATCCACCATATAAGTGCAGATGATTAAAAAAAACTTTTGAAACAAGGGTAAAGGAGCTGAAAAACAGCAAGGTCATATTTTTGGAAATTGAGGAAATCTGATGCTCTCTCCACCATTGTTTAGACTCAAAAATCTTTGCAATAGCCATTGCATCTTCATGATGCCAGAATTGCTAAAAAGGAAAAGGAATATCATTATGAATTGAGTAAAGATTGATGGTTATGTTATGCATAGCTCTTTATACCTGAGGGAATCTGGAAAGCTTTAAGAGCTCAGAGAAGGCAAGCTTTTCCTCATCATTTCTGCAAGTTAAATTGAAAATAATATTAAATAATAAACATGGTATTACCCAGCTAATGATTTAAATATTTCTCCCTAGAGAAGCTAGTCACAAAGGCTACAATGGTGGTTTGCAGAAAGCCAAATGATCAAGCAAAACTGCCGTTGAAGGAAATTCTGTGCATAGTTCCGTAATCTCTGAAATATGAAGATTGAGACCCTGAAAAAGTCCAATTTCATGAAGATGATGTCATCCTTATCAACCAAATATAGACTCAGACTTCAGAATAGCACTTCGCCACTGGAACAAAATAGATTATGGAAATTATCTAGTATAATTTTCAGTTTCAGAGTAGAACAATCCTTGCTTTAGAAAGAAAGACCGTATACCCCTATTCAGATAAAATAAAAACTACAAGAGCTTCTTCATTTCTGCTTGAAAGCCTAGGGGAACTGCAATACCTTCATGCACATGAAACCCACTGGTACTCCAAGCTCTCCTGCCCTAGAAAACATTGCCTTTCCAACTTCATTTGTCATCTGGGTATCATTAAGAATAATATAAGTGTCAGCATAAGAAGGGTAAATATTAGGAATATATGATTCATGTCTGAAGTTTACATGTCTATTTATCATTATATATTTAGTTCATATGGACAGTCCACCTAAGATAATTCCCCTTGAAGTGTCGCTACCATTTATGAACGAAATACTGAAAGAATAATTAACGAGGCAAAAGAAGAAAGAGAGAATGAAATTCTATTTATCATTCATCATCAAACAATACATATATATATATATATATACATACAAGTATGAGTCTACTCTCTAAGTAAATAAAATCAAATCCCTAATAATCAACTATATTATTCTATTTACATATCTTATCAAACCTTTCCTAACATTTTCAATAAATACTTTAAGAAGGGGTTTGATGTAAAAAAATTTCTCAGCTAATTCGGTGAAAGCTCTGTTTCTTCAATCAGTTGTTTACCTGGCTTTATTTTACGGACAGAAGAGTTACTCCAATTTAAACCACATATATGGATTGAATTTTTAATGAACTCAGCTTAGATTTTAATAATTCAAATAGAAGAGACATCTTGTGGCCTCATAGCTGAAAAAGATTTTGAGATTGATACCTGTTGGCCAGAAGGCCATAGATAAGGATTAAAGCGAACAGCTCGGTAACCATCCTAGCATGAAAAATCAGATCGTAAGCATGGTTCTCACAATAAAATAGAACAAAAATAGAGTTATCTAATAAAAGAAAATAAATCAAAAACCTTCAAAATGAGATCTTCAAGCTGCTTAACTCCAGTTCCATTTTCTGCAGGATTTGCAAGACAGCAACCAACAAATTTGGTGGGGTGTTTCTTTAGGACACTATCAATCATTCAAAATATTAGTATTCAGCATGCAATGCTTTCCTGATTTGTTCAAGAAATTAGGTAGTACAGAAACATTGCAAGTACATGAACCTTCGATAGCAATTGGATCATCCATTCATTTCTACCATGATATGAGGGCCAGTTCTTAGAAGGAACTCAACTAAAAAGTGTAATTAAATGCTAAAATTTCTCAATCATCGGCTTCAACCCTCTATCTGAGAGAATTTATAGTTTTATGTATATATAACCAAAATGGTAACTTCTTAACCATAATACTAGTCAACTCCCTGAATGATTTATCCATTTCACACCAATACTTTCATATGGCTTTATAGCTTAATTCAAAAAATGATAGTTAAAGAAATGATAAGAAATTGGCAAATGCTAGTAATTTATCCTCAAACTCGAAGCAGACCTGGTCACCAATGAATGATCAAACTTGTGATTGATGGGCTGGACAATGAGTGCACCTTCTACACTTGCTTCTTCCATACACTGCGGGGAGAAAAAAAATCAAGAATAGTTTATCAGAGAATAAATAAGCAAAAGCATAGTCTCTCTCTATCTCTCTTTGAGGCTACATCTTACCTGGAGCAAGAAATCCAAGTGTCCAGGCAAAGTAGGTTCTTGGCCAGGAAAGTAAGGATATTTATCAGCAGCCTGTACACCCAAACACAAAAAGGAAAAGGAAAAGGCGTGATTTGTGTTACTGTTTGTCCAATCCCATCCTCTAAACTTGGTTTTGCAAAGAAACAGTGGTGCAAGGAAGAGAGGATTTTACCTCTTGAGGGGATGCCCATATGTGCAAATGTGAATCGATAGTCTTGGGTCTGCCTTGGGCATTAGTTGACGCCATTTTTGTTGTAGAAGCTTTGTATTGTGTTCTCCTGTATAGGACAGAGGGGGCAGCGAAGGAGTATAGTCGAGCGTGGCAGCAATCACCTAAGAAGATGGAACCTGATATCACTGACCTCACTGGCAATGCCATCACTAAATTAAAAGATAATGGGTTGACTCCTCTAAATAACCAGAAGAAAGCCCACCAAAAGGTTAAAATATGTGATATTTACTTATAATCTTGGAATTTAATTTTTATATTTTTATTTTTATTTTTAGAATGTTAGTTTTTTATTTTCTAAAATTTAAAATTTAGTACAATTATTAATACTATTCTTTTTGTGACATTTTGAAATAAAAGAAAATTTTACTTGTTAGCAATGTAACTAAAAAATAACGTTGTAATAAACTTAAATTTAATAATATATCTTTTCAATACTAACAGTTGAATCTAAATCTGAAAAGTAGACAAATTAATTTCTTAAAAATAAAAGTAGAATCACTAAATTTTAAATATATGAAAATTACAGCCACTTATGGCAGGTTTTAACTTTTTTAATTTTATATAAAATAAAAAATAATTTAAAATTAAATTCCAACTTTTTATTAATTTTTTATTTATTTTAAGGTGTAATAATATTAATACTAATGCTAAGATAGTCTCTTATAAAAAAAATATTAAGATAATTATTTTTGTTAACTATAAAAATTAAATTTACAATAATTTTTTTCTCTATAAATTACTTGCTACAAATGCATTTTAAATGTTATTTATATACATGCTTTAAAATATTTACACTTTATTGTGCTATAAAAAAATTTAAAATTAAAAAATAAAAGGTATCAAAATAAAATTGTGATTCATATTTTATTTTCTTGTGTGATGGACTTTATGAGAGGATTATTTTTCAAGTCTGATCTGATTTAACTTTAAATTTAATTGAAATTAAAAAAATTTGAAGATAAAGTAAAAAAAAAAAAAGTATTAAGTAAATGTTTAAACTTTTTTTACATAGTAAAGTCAAGTATGAATCCTAAATTAACCCAAAATTTTTAACACATCATTTAAAATAAAGTGTGATCAACTATTTTTCATAGGATATATATAGTAACAATTATAAAATGGTACACATTATATAAAGTTATGAAGGTTAATTTATAATTTGTTATTTCAATTAATTGGTTTGGTCCAAAAAATAATTATATTATCTTACTTTAGTAAATACTATATACCAGAGTATACAGCGATGCACATGATTTTTCTAAAAATAATTGAAAATACAATAATAATTCTTATTAAAAATTGTAATCAAATTAAATTTGGAGATACTCATAATATAGGGCATTTTGTTAATTTATAATCAAAATTAAAAATAAAATGTATAAAACGAAACATTCTTATTCTTATTTCACATTCTACCTAAAAGGAGAAGACAAGAAATGGCCAACTATAAACATAAAGCTATTTTGAACTTCAAAAGTAATGCTTCTCACAGCTCTTGACAGCCAAAATCCATCTCTTGATTACATTTGATTTCCATACAAACAGCAATGCTAATTCAGCCACCCTATTTGATACAATAAATATGCCTCGTAAAGATCCAAAAATGGTCAGCACTCTTGCATGGAAATAGCAACGTTAGAGATGTAAAACCCTTACTGCTCTATATCAAGGTCACCCCACCGAACATTGTATCTCGCTGCAAGATAATGAGCACCGACAGGACCACGGCTTCCGTAAGGGTAGCTTTCGGGTATAATTTTTTTCTCTTCCAGCTCCTTCAATACTGGAGTGAAGAGTGCCCACGCCGCATCCAGCTCGTCACTTCGGATAAACAGCCTCCTCTCACCCTCGATCGCATCCAGCAGTAGCCTCTCATATGCATCTGGGATCTCTTTTGAATATCTAAAACCAACATCCCATTAAGTTCAGTTTGGAACTAAATCTATTAATCACTAAATTTATTGATGTAAGGACAGTTTGGTTTTGCTAAAATTGTGTTGTCAAATTAAATAATAAGAAATGTACAAACATCTTTAAACAGTAAAGAGCAACTTCAGAAACAGTGAAAACATGGTTAATTTTAAAGTTTACCTAGCAGCATAATGAAGGTTTAGATTGCTGCGGTCCAACCTCATACCCAATCCAGGAACCTTGTTATTGATCTTCAAAAAAATAGCTTCGTCTGGCTGCACTCGAATGACAAGCTCATTTGTAGCACGATCAAGATCAGTCCCAAAATTTCGGTTATATAAATTGCCAGGCACGTGCCTGAACTGCACCCTTATCTCTGCCCTGGAAAAGTGAAAGAGATTATAGCAGCATGCATTTATTAAATAACCAACGCTATATAAATCTACTATATGAATTCAAATTTCTTTATAGATTTCATTTACCCCTTATTATGTAATGCTTTTCCTGCTTTCATTAGAAAAGGCACCCCATCCCATCTTGCATTGTCTATGAAAAAAGCAGCAGCTGCAAAAGTTGGGGTCAAGCTATCTTTGGGCACAGTCTTGTCATCAGTGTAGGAGGGGTAAGTAACCCCTCCTTTACTGTGGCTCTTGTACTGTCCTATAACTACATCTTCAAGTCGCAATGGCCTCATTGACCGCAATACTTTAACCTGGCACACAGAAAGCAGTTTAGTCTATACAAGCACATATACAAGATCATACTAAAGCATCCTAAAATAGCCAACATCATTTTACCACTTTACCTTCTCATTCCTTATATCTTCGGCATCCAAACTTACAGGTGTTTCCATAGCAAAGAGAGCAAGTATTTGAAGTAGATGATTCTGCATTATATCTCTAATTATTCCATAATTGTCAAAATACCTAGATAATCAAAAAACAGAAGCAAAATGTTGTAAGTGTTACACAGAGTTTTAGCTAAATAGTACAAACCATAAAAGAAGGAAAATTACCCTCCACGTCCTTCAGTTCCAAAATCTTCAGAGAATATTATCTGTACATTTCTAATATAACGTCTTGACCACAAGGGTTCAAAAATAAGATTGGCAAACCGAAGAACAGAAAGATTTTCCACAAGTTCCTTTCCTAGATAGTGATCTATCCTGTAGAAAGAATATCATCTAATCAGATTGCAGTTCACAAACACAAGTACCAACATGAGCGGCAAAAATCCACCTGAATATTTGATCCTCAGTTAGGTACTGCTTCAGAGATTTTGTCAGCACAGCCGAAGATTCTGAATCTCGACCAAAAGGTTTCTCAACAATGACCCTGGTCCAGCCATTACCAGATGAAGCTGATGAGCTGGCACATTTGACAGCCTCAATAAAAATATTTGGAGGGATAGACAGATAAAAGAGGCGATTAGAAACCCTCCCACCCTGCATGAGCAATTTCATATCATCAAACACAAGTGAATTCTCAATTTATGAGAAAAATTAAGGGAATTCTATCCACCATCAAACACAAATGAATTCTCAATTTATGAGAACAGTTAAGAGAATTCTATCCACCAAAAGTAAAAGTACACTAAGGTACAAGAAGATCCTTCCACACTACAAGATCTTAAAGAAGACAAAAATAAATAAATGAAACATGTAAAAGGGTTTAAGTGACTCCATGCTTGGAGTGCGTTAACTAAATAGTCTCTGGTGATAATCTTACAATGACACCATTTTCACAAGCCTAGATCAGATAATGATTCTCCGGTCATTGATTCCCAGATAAAGATTAGTGATAGATCATGAATAGTTATTAATCAAATATGGATACCGACTTACGTAAACATACAATCCTTAAATCATTCAATTCACAAAATAAACTTAAATTTGAGAAAGTGTTGATTGCTTTGCCACAAATCCAACTCATCTGTATAAATATGGAGAAATAGGTGAAGATTGTGTCCAATCTCCAATGCATAAAAAATTTTGGTCAAAACTTGCAATATCTCAGCAACACATTCAGCTGAGCAAAGATCATAAACAAGCAGCCACAAATCACTCACCAGCCCCACCCTAGCCACCCCTAAAAATGGTAGGAAATTCTAATAAAATGGATCACAAATCACAAACTCATTACCTCATGCTTCTTAAGCTTCTTGTCTAGCTGAGCAAAATTTTCCTCGGAATCATACTGGCCAGAGTGGTAGAAACATCTTTTAAGAAATTGGTCCATTTTTTCACTGCAGTTCTCCCTGGATTTACATATCACACACCCTTAAGTTGAAGCAATTAAAGGCCACAATCCAATCCACTTGTGGCTGCAGTCAAGCTTCAAATGACAAACAGAAGATAAAAAAATAGTTCACCTTTTATCAATTCTGCAGGTAAGGGTCTTGCTTACCATATTCCTTAGTTCTGCATCAGTCATCTTACTCCTCGCATAACCATAGATAGTAAAGTGCTAAAACAAATATAAACGCACACTTAGACATTAATGATTAACCAGATTAGGGTTGCAAGCAGTTTAGAAGGCAATAGTAAAGTGAAACTTTCAAAGAAAAATCTAAACCTTAGGAAGACAATCTTCATAATAAAGTGCAAAAAGTGCAGGAAATATCTTCTTTTTGGCAAGGTCCCCAGAAGCTCCGACCACTGTGATACTGACAGTTGACTCATTTTCGCTGGTATCAAAGCCTGCTTTCTCATCCCATTCCTTTGTAGATGTAACTGACAACAACTCATCTTTCAATTTCTCCTTAGGTGTTTCTTTTTCCACAGGGGTCACTTTTGTGGCCACTACACCTATGCATCAAAAACCATTCATAAATTATAAATATGTTTAAATATCAACCATGTATTTGTATTAAGCAAATTGATAGTCAAGGATTTTTCCCAATTCCAAACAGAATAAAGATTTCCCAGAATTGAAAATTCTTTTCTCCAATATCTTTGCTTGTATCCCCTTGCAACAAGAAAAAAACAACAAACTGAAAATGTACTGAAACTAAAAGAACTGAGAAATTAGAAATAATAAATAAACAAATAAAAACTAACCATCTTGCATGAGAACAACAGTTTGATGGGAATTTCTTATAGCTTTAGCTGGAACAGACAATCTCGAAAAAGAAGAGAAAGAAAAGCGTTGATTTTTTCCTCCATTTATCGATGAAGAATGAGAGTATGAATATGAACGGCAATGCGTTGAGGAAAAGGCTGCCATCTCTCTATTAAAAAGTTAGAAGCTCTTTCCTCTGTTGAATCAAGGAAAACCAAAACGACAGCGAAAGAATGAGAATTTATGTAAAAGGGGAAAGGGGAGGAGTAGGGTGCTTGAAGAAGAAAAGAAGAAAAGAAACAGAGAGGTTAAGACAGCTTCGGAAACATCGAAGGGTCAGACCCTTGAGATCTCCGAAAGGGTACTTTCCATTTTGCCTAATACTTCTCCTCTGAGTGAGTCTCACACCAAGAGAAGTGAAACAATTTGCCCGCTGTCACTAAATTTAACTAAATTTTGACTAAAATAATATTTGAATAAATAAATTTTTAAAAATGATACGAAAAAGTAACAAATTAATCATTCAGGTAAATTTTTGCCTATTAGGGTGTCGAATTAGACATGATCGAATGTCCATATCAGATATTTTATCAATTTATATGGATTATTGGTTAAATAGACGAACCCTAACTGTAAGAAGAAAAAGAAGAATGAAGAAAAGAAGATAAAAAAATTGAGATACCCATTGTGATTTAATTGTGCTATTTTGGAACCCAACCAATTTAAGAATTTTTTGGTCCAATGCCAACTTAAGTAGAAATTTTTTAGATTTAAGAAGCATGGGAGTGAGTTTTAAAATGCATGTTATATTTCACCTGATTTGATCCACTATTGATGTTTTTGAGTCTAATGAGGGAGAGGAAAATATGGTTGATGGTGCTGTTATTTGTAATTTTGTTGTGATTGTTGAAATGAAAAACCAACTTATGGTTTTTTTTTTTTTTTTTTTATCAATGGTACAAGAGACATTGGTGGAGGCAATGTTAAATATAAGAAGAGTTTATGATTTGAGTTAAAAGCATGTTATCTATAATTTATTTTATGTAATAGATGTTGGAAAGTTTAATTTATGGAATCTTTAATTTTGCGTTATGGGATGGATTAAAATTAGCAAAGATATTTTATACAGATGAAATATAAGCATAAAACATTGTAATTCATTTATTAATTAAGGTCAAACTGTTTACAAAAAACAATATCATCCTATATGACTTGTAGTATATGCTAAGAAGGTCAAGTTGTTTCCAAATATAAGAATAAACCAACTTGTTTCCTCTCTTTAGTTTCTTCTCATGTTTTAATTGTTTTTTTAGCACATTAAGTTAATTTTTTTCTAGATCACACGGTGAAAATTGATTACCCATTAAATGAACGTTCGATCATATCTAACGTGACACCCTAACAAGCCATGCCAGCTATCCCGCTAGGTTTGTTATAGAAAATGTGTTTGGATGACTGATTTGTTACTTTTCATAAACGTTAGTGACCGATTTATTACTTTTCATAAATTTAATAACTGAAATATCATTTTAATCAAAATTTAGTAATTATTGGTGTAATTTTCCCTTTGCAATTTGATTTATTCTTTTTCTTTTTAATTTCTTTTGACTTTGGTTGGGTTGTGTTTACTAACGCATTATTTTAATTACCTAAACATTTTAATAACTTAGAGTGAATTATTTTTTATATTTAAAAAATAATAATCTATTGCTAATGATATATAAAAAAATTTTATATGGTGTAATATCAATAAACTTAATAGAACTTGTTATTATTTTAAACTAATTTTGTAACACCCCCAACCCTTATCCGTCGTCAGAATAGGGTTACGGAGTATTATTAGTCATTTCAGTTCAAATATAAACATTACGCAATTAAATAACATACATTTCATAAATTAATCAATCTAATGACCTAACCTATTTATTTATATAAATGCTTTAACCATAATATCCAAGTTAATTCAAAAACCACCATTTGAACCAAATATAAGATTATACTAATTTCAACCAAAATATTCCATTTAATAGCTATAACCCAAAACATATTTATATAAGTACCATTATTAACTTATACTTCATTTACAAACATTATCCAAAATGACAAGTATAACATCTTAGGTACATGCCATTTACCAAAAAGAAATGCACATCACCACGTTGAGCTCGGGATCAGCTCTGGATACTGATTCAACAATCTGACTTTACCTAACATGCGCACAGAAACAAACCATACGCTGAGTATAAACTCAGTGGTATTTCTATAATCCGAATATGTATTAAGCAAAATTTTATATTGTTTATATATATATATATATATTCACACAAACATAATCATTCAAACAATTAATAAATTTCTTATACATATCATTCATAACACTTTCAATTATCATCTCTTTTATATCAATCTCATAATAGCTATTCAATAACTTTTCACAATAAGATACTCAATTCAATTTCAATATCAATATCCTTTTCATGAATCTATGATTCATGCAATTTCATGCATTTCAATATTATTTTTAGACCTTAGTCGGAACAGTGGTTTCGGGATCACAAATCTAAGTCAGAAAAAAATTTTAATATTATTTTTCGAGTTTACAATATGTGATTAAGTATGTGTGAAATTTTCTTGAGTTAATATTATTGTTTGTGTGCTTAATTTGCAAAAAGGACTAAATTGTAGAAAATGTAAAAGTAGCCTTCTATTTAATTAAGTGCCGAATTGACATAGTGTATTAAATGTGAGGTCCTTATGTTATAGTGTATTAAATGTGACGTCCTTATGTTGTAAATGGACCATTGAATTTATGAATGGACATATATGACAAGGGTTAGTAGATTTTAAATGTGTTTAATAAGGCTATTTTGGTAAATGATGAATTAATGTTTGTTAATTAAACAAAACATGATTTTTGCTTCATCTTTTCATCATTTTGCCGAAAATCAAAAAGAAAACAAGGGTTCAAAGCTTTCAAATATTTGGCCTTGTCCAAGCTTAATCAAGATTGGCAAAAGCGGAATTCGGATCTAGATTGAGGGGAAGTCAAAATATCAGATTAGTCGACTTAATTTGTTATTACTACGAACGAGATAAGTTCGTATTTTAATAGACATTACAAAATCATGTTATAAATGCATATTATTTGTATGATTGGATTCAATGCCTAATGGTAATGCAACTGTATGTATTTTGAATAAGTTATATATATGTTATTATGATATTGAATTGTTCGAGAAGCAGAATATATGAATACGAGAAAGTTTTGATAACGTGACGGCATCTAAAAAGCCTCGTACGAACTTAGGAATAGTACAGGATACATATGTCATGACATAGGATTCTAAGATATGATTTCATGTAAGACCACGTTTGGGACGTTGGCAACAATTTGAGATATTGTGTAAGACCGTGTCTCGGACACTGGCATCGATTACAGATTACGTGTAAGACCATGTCTAGGACATTGGCATCGTATATGATTTCTTGTAAGACCCTGTCTAGGATAGTGGCATCGATATTTGATTACATGTAAGACCACGTCTGGGACGTTGACATTGTACGAGCTTTTCGAGCTATCCGAGTATCCTTATTGATTTTGAACAGTTCAACGGGCTTTCCAAGAAATAATTGATTAAGTGAATGACATTCTAATTCAGGTACGTTAAAATGTATACAATATTTGATAATGAAAGGTAAGTATATTTGTGCAAAGAATGTTATGGGATCTATATGCAAATGAAATGTGAATATGTGCAAATGAAACAGGAACAAATTAATAAGATGTGATTTATAAAGTGGCATATGTGAAATTGTCAAATACTATATGAATGAAAGGTGAATTTGGGTATAAATGATGAAATGAGATTCATATGAAAAAGATATATGATTAGATATGTTATTTCACAAAATGTGCTCATTTGGCTATATGAAAGTGAGAATTGAATGTTATATGAAAATCGAATTGAATAAGCTTGTGAAAGCTAACGTTAGTAAGGAAGTAAGTATATTATTGAATGATGATGATTTGATATGAAATCATGTTATAAACTTGAGATAAGTTGTGTTTTGGCATGTGAGATAGCATATTATGCTTATGACATTGAATTGAAATTATTTGTTATGTTAAGTTTATTAATATACGAGCTTACTAAGCTTTCAAAGCTTACTCTGTGTGTTTTTCCTATGTTTATAAATTTTCAGAGATTTGCTCGGGTTGGAAGTTGCAGGAGTCCTTATCACACTATCCGGATATTGTTTCGGTAAATAAAAGCTTTGAGTTTTGGTTATATGGCATGTATAGGCTAGTTTTGATCTGATTGGTTTTGAAGTTGGGTACTTATATGCATGTGATATGGCTTGGTTAAGTTTGAGTTTATGAACAAATTTTGGGTATGTATTATGTGTTATGAAATGGTACATTTTAAGGTATATATGTGGTCAAGGGAAAAGGCCAATTTGATATGTCTTGATGTGAATGAATTGGTATGTTTTGGTTATGTATGAAATGGTTTAATTTGGATATAAAGTATGTGATTTTAGTCCATGAAAGGTATGCCTTTGGATTGGTAATTGAATGTGGAATTAATCGATGTTATTATGGTTTAAATGGTGTATGTTTTGTGCTCGAAATTGGCTGGAAATGTGTCATATTTGTTGCTTGTTTGATGCTAGTAGGGAGGACCCAAATTGGGTGGCAAATTGGCCTTGTAAATGGCCTATTTTGTGCCCACACGGGCGTGTGCTAGGACGTGTGGCCAAGTCAGTATACCCCCTTCGATTTTCACTAATTCGAATAGGTACACGGGCTATACACACGGGCTAGACACACGGGCGTGTGAGGGCAATTCGAATAGGTACACGGGCTAGACACACGGGCGTGTGGCTGGCCATGTGACCAAGTCAATAGCCTCTCTAATTTTCACACGGGCATGTCTTATGGTCGTGTGGACAAGTCAGTATATATGCTCTATTTTGTCACGGCCTGGACACACGAGCGTGTCTAAGCCGTGTGAGGCACAGGGCCTGCCCACACAGGCGTGTGACCTTTGTAACTTTGAAAAATGTTTAAGTTTCGGAAAAATTTGTATGTGATCAGTTTAGTCCCAACCCCTTCCCAATGCATGTTTAAGGTCTCGTACACCTTCTAAAGGGATTCTATGTGTATATTTCACTATGGAATGTTTCTGAATATTTGATGTTAGTGAAATGTTTGTGATATAATTCGATATGTCCAGTAACGCCTTTTAACCTTAGTTCGACAACAGATACAGGTTAGGGGTGTTACATTCAATATCATTCAATACCATTCAATAACAATCAATTGTTCAATACAATTGTACACCCCTATTAACATGACTCAGACTCGGACGGATACTCGGACCCAACCAAAACACACCAATATAGCACTCAGTGCCTCATCGGCCATGCCGAAGTAAAACAATACAGTACTCAGTACCTCATCGGATTTATTCGAAGTAACAATACAACACATAGTGCCTCATCGACTCGAAGTCGAAGTATCCCTTAACTCTTCCAATCCTATGGCATGCCAACTATATCCGACTCAGCCCGATACAGTTAATAGGGTATTCAATTCACTTTCCAGTTTCCAATCAATACACATTTCAATTAATCACATATATTCTCAATTCAATACAATTCAATTCACTTTTCAATAACAAATATTCAAAGTTCATAATAATCACATATTCATATCAATTTCATCACATTCCCAATCAATATATTTTTCAAATATAACATACATCCAATATTCAATTTTCATATCAATCACATATATCCATACAAATTCAATTCAATAACAATTGCTAATACTTACCTTAATTACTTACCATAACATATAAACCAATACATAACAAATAATAATTAAAGTTCGGATTATAGAAATACCACTGAATTTATACTCAGCGTACAGTTTGTCTCCGTGCGCAGGTTAGGTAAAGTCAGATCATTGAATCAGCATTCAGAGCTGATCTTGAACTCAAAGTGGTGATATACATTTCTTTTTGGTAAATGGTATGTACCTAGGATGTTATACTTGTCATTTTGAATAATGTTTGTAAATGAAGTATAAGTTAATATTGGTACTTATATAAATATGTTTTGGGTTATAACTAATAAATGGTATATTTGGTTGAAATTAGTGTAATATTATATTTGGTTCAAATGGTGGTTTTTGAATTAATTTGGATATTATGGTTAAAGTATTTATATAAAATAAATAGGTTAGGTCATTAGATTGATTAGTTTATGGAATGTATGTTATTTAATTGTGTAATGTTTATATTTGAACTGAAATGACTGGAATACTTCGTAACCCTGTTCCGACGACAGATAAGGGTTGGGGGTGCTACAAATTTGATAAATAATATAAATCCAAAGATTAAAAGATGTGAAAATTAAATGAAGGGATTATACTATTTTAGTTGGCCTAGGGGCAAATCTGATCATGAGTTGGACTGAGCCGGTGTAAAATTTTAGGCCCACTTTTCAAGTCCAGACCCTGCTCGACCCTAAAATGGGCATAAAATTTTGCCCCAAGCCTGGCCGAGATTAAAAATACTAAATTCAAGCTTGAATTGGCCCACTCATTATTTTTTTTAGATTTTTATATAAAAAATAATTTAAAAATATAATACATCAAATGCACTAAAATATTAAAATAAATGTTTCCCAATAAATTGAAAATAAATTTAAAAATTCTTTATACTTAAATAAAATTAAGATAATTATAACTTAGCAAGTAAATGTCTCTAAAATAGTAGCAAAATTAACAATAAAACAAGAGCCATACAATATCCAAATAATAGTAACAAAATATTAATAATATAATAATAAAATGACAGCAAAACAACAGTAAAACAATTTATTCGGGCCAAGCTAGACTAGTGCAAAAAATCTATCGAGGCTCGGCCTATTTAAAAAAATGATCTTATTTTTTACATAAGTCCATTTTTCGAGTTTATATTTTTATCTAAATCCTTTTATTTTTCAAAAGGACCTTCAACCCTAAACAAATAACTAATTCATAATCAAGTTGATTTAAATTAGAAATAAACATAACCCATTTGTAATTACAAAGTAACTTATGAGAAGCCTACTGTGAACTTTCCCTAAAATTTTCCAACTATTATATATCAATTTAACATGTAGTCGGGGATATATCGGTACCGACAAGCATGATGCAAACGCATCACTAATATTTCCTTACTCACTAAAGTAACTATTAGAAGTCAAATTCGTCCAAAAAATGATTAGTAGCCAAAAACTCTGACCATGTTTTGGTCTTTACAAATACAAAAGAGAATGACTAGCGAGAAAGTTGGGTTTGCCCATGGTAGTACAAGTGGCTTAAATAGTAAATAGTACAATCAATTTTGGAACCCCCACTACTCCACTCCCACGTACCTTCCTGGACTCACTTTTTATGAAAGGGACGAGGCGTGTTCCCCTTGCCTTGGCCCCTTCTACGTTGAATTTTCAAGCACGCGGCTTATTGACTTATGACCTATATAATCATAGGCTTTCGTCCATTACCATTTTATCTTTAAAATACAAGCTCAATTCGTCTTATCTTATCCACACAATTCTCTCGTACTAGAACAAGATATGAGAATAGAAGCTTCAGCAGCTGTCACAAGTTCAAGACCTCTGTTTCCTCTATTCATCTTCCTCTTCTTTATTCCAGGTTTCCACGCAAGAAATCTGCAACAATGCTCTTCTTCATGCGGAGATTTGACAAATATCAGCTACCCTTTTCGTCTCCAGGGAGATCCCGCTGGTTGTGGTGATGTTGGTTTTCAACTATCTTGCCAGAACAACACCGCCATCCTGAATTTTCGAGGAGGAAAGTATTACGTTAAAGGAATCTCTTACGATAAGCGTACCATCCGTGTTGTTGATGTTAACTTAGCCCATGGAACCTGCGGTATTCCTTACAAGTCTCTTTCAATGAGTGAAGCCACCGAAGATGGTCGATTCCCTTCATTAATTACGTTCTGGCAAGCCAATTTTGTGAACTGTTCCAACACAATCCCTGAGCTGACAGATAGCAAAGTACCTTGTTTGAGTGGAGATACTTCTCATGTTTATGTCAATTTCAGTAACAGGAACTTGTTTGGTTATGAGATTCCAAGGAGTTGCAAGGTCATTTCAAGGATTCCTACAAGCTGGGAAAACGAGTTGAATTACCCTTACAATGAAACCACCTTGAAGTTGCTTGCAACAGGGTTTGATCTTAGATGGTCAGTTGAGTGTAGGAATTGCCATACATCTGATCTTTCCTGTGTCTACAAGTCTAACAACGATCCAAGAATCTTTCATTGCGAAACGGTTTATGAAGAAGGTTTGTAATTGTAATTGTATGCCTATCTCTCAATTGGCTTATTTATCTTTCGGATCCTAATATTGCCTTATGTACTTTTTGCAGATTACAAAGCCCTAGTATCGGCTGTCATTGCATTTCTTGTTTCACGCTCTCTTATTGGTATAAATTCCACTCGTTCCTTGCTGAAATCTCAATTGTTTTGGCATATGGTCTAAAATGCTGTTCAATATTCTGGCTTTGCAGATAAGGCATTGCTCGTCAGATTCATCTTAGCTCCCTTGGTTGTGTTTGTTTTCCTTCTCCACAAATGCTTAACTACGCGAAAGACGGTTGGTAATGCAGAACATGTTGGTGACATACAAATGCTTCCTAAGCCTGTTCCATGTTCTCCACAAGGTCATACAAGGAACCTTCCATCGGATTCTCCAAAACAAGTGCTAATAGCTGCGTCAATAGAGAGAAGCGCGTAAGAATTCCTCCTTAGTTTAAGGGGTTTGATAGCCCTCATGCAAGACATTAGAATGTATTTATTTTGATACAATGTCAGTGAAAACATATATGGTATTAAAAGCGATTGCTCGGAAGATGCCCTGTTTCTACCGACTGGATGACGGCAGTCTTGGTTGGACTCGGAAGATGCCCTGTTTCTAAAAAAACTTGAAATGTAAGAATTATGAGCGCAACCAAAGCTGAAAGCTCAATTGGTTTTTGTTGTATGTATAAACATGAAAACTTCCAATTCCAAACTGAAGGCAGTCAAATCAGTCATTACGTTGATTCTTTGTCTCATCAGTCTCCATCCGTACAGTAGGAAATTCTAAGAATGACAAAAACCATTAGCTGTTTCGATTGCTCAGTTGGTCTTCCTATCCATAGCTATAATCCAAGCAAAAAAACCTTCAAAGCTCCAGCCTCCAAAGCTACGTTTTAACTACACAGCTTGCCATAGGACAATGAATCTTGCTTCTCTCAAATGGTTCAGCATTTTTGTGTGCGTATGGTGATCTAGGTTGGGCAGGATGACCAATAACACTCAAATCTACAATTGGCTATATTATTTTTCTTGGTGATTCACCCATTTCTTGGCAATGCAAGAACCAAACTTTACATTCTCATTCTTTTGGTGGAGTTGAAACCGAGCCATGGCAACTACTGCTAGTGAGATCATTTGGCACCTAAGGCTCTTACATGATCTTAAAGTAAGATGCACTTCTTTGGTTCCCTTCTTTTGTGACAATCAGATAGCCATTCATATTGTGGCACATTGAAATAGATTATCATTTTATTTGGCAACACATTCAACTTATTACTTGCTCCATTGCCTCACAAAACCAATATGCAATCTTGGCATGATTGGTTTCATGAATTGTCAGAAAAGTTGGGCATTTCTGTGCCTCATACTCCCACTTGAACGGGGGTATTAGAGGATTCTTTTTGAATATACTTACGAGGATATTCTACTGAGTCCTAAGATCTGTTACTGGTTTCAATTACACAAGATTTGTAAAATCAAATATTTAAATAGTTTTAAGAATTTTTAATTTTTTGTTTATTTATTAAATAGAGTTAGATTATAGATTAAATTGTTAATGTCACATTTTATATTATTTTATTAAGAATTTATATATATTTTTTAAAAACATTATTATGTAACAACCTATATAAAGGAAGCTTGACTAGTCATTTTTTATAGGTTGAATAAAGTTGAAGTGTTATTTTTGCTTTGCGTGAAGTAAGTTTAATTTGAGAGTTGACTGATTCCTCTCTTATTTATTTTTAGAGTTTGTTACTCTTTAAGTCTTTCAAGGAATTATAAGTCTTCAAGTTTAAAGCCCCATCATTGATGTTTTTAGAAATACTTCTAAGAGTTTCGCAAGGAGCTCATTCAAATGTTGATGTTTTTAATCACAATCTGATTAAGGGTTCAATAAGACAAATCTATTTTTGTATGGGTCAAGGAAAATGTTAAGTTTGATAATCACCAAGAGGGGGTGAATTGGTGTTTAAAAAACTTTTAAAAAAATATGGCAAGCAAAGGAGACTCAAGAGTTTATAATGGTTTGACCCCTATTGTCTACCTTCACTACCTTAACTTAGCACAACTAAGAATTTCCCAAATTCACTATATTTGAAACCTTTTAAGGACAAGGTTTAACCTTTACAAAACACTATCGTTTCACTAGACGAGATAGAGTCACTTCCCTTAAGATTTTCTACCAAAAAACCTTAACCAATCCCTTACAAAGATGAGAAATAATAATAAGAATTAAAGACTCTTCTCAAAGGAAGATATTACAATGATTAAGCTCACTCAAGTGTGTGTATGAAGAATAAGGAGGATATCAATGAAAAGATTGGATTTTTGTGCAATTGACTTTACAAGCTTGTTTCTTAACTTCATATGGAGCTATTGACTTGTATTTATACCTTCTAACAACCTTGGGAACGTTTGAAGACGTTAAGAGTCAATTAGAGTTGTTTTTGCAATTAATTCGAGCATTAATTGCAGACTCTAGACCACTTGTATCTATAAAAGTGGACTTGTGCCATAGTAATCTTCAAAATTATGACTGTTGGAGCCTAATGTATCAGTAACAGTCTCAGGGTTTCAAGGGTTCAGATTTGTATCGATAGTTGTATTGGTAGAAGGTGTTGGGAAATCTAAAAATTGCTTACTGACTTATTTGTATCGGTAAAAGTTCCCCTAAGTATCAGTAGAAATCTAAGACTTTGCTTGGAATGCTTTATAACTTACTTCTATCGATAGAACTCCTCCCAAGTATCAATACAACTAGGGATGTATCAATAGAAAGGCCCCCAAATATCGATAGAAGTCTAAATGATTTTGAGGTGCTCTCTATCTTGGTTCTACCGATACTTATATACACTTCTATCGGTAGAAGTGTCCCAAAGTTGTAAATTTTGACTTGAAATATTATTTTTCAAAAACATTTTATAAAATTTATCATTTGATGAGATTATAAACACTTAAAAATGATTTTACAAAAGCTTATTACAATTGATTGAAATTTAATTAAGGATAATATACCATGACTTTATTATGTCAAAACTTTTGAAAAACTAGGGCTAACAATCCTCCCTTTTTAGATATAACAAAATCATTGAAAAAATTTGCTAACTCCTCCTTACTCAAACATTATTTTCAAGTTAAACTTCCTCAAAAATATTTAATGAAGATATTTTACAAAAGTTTTGAATTGATTTTCAACTCTAATAGTGAAAGCATTTTTTAGAATTAGTTGAAAAACTATTATTTTATGTTTTAATCAATATAGATTGTATAAAGATATTTTCACTTGCTTTTCTTCTCCCCATTTCGTAATATAAAAAAGAATTATATATTTGAAAAAGTAAGGGAGATTTAAAAGAGTAGATAGACCATGAGAAAAGGATATAAATTATAATAAAATAAAGCAAATAAGCACATGGAAATGAGAAAGAAGTGAAGTAAAAACACAAGACACAACCAAAGCATATTAGCAAATAAGAGGCACCCAAAGGATCATGTGTCAAACATTAAAAACGTAAAAAAATATCATCCAAAGTAGACAAAAGCAAGTTAAGTAGCAAATATCCCAATTAAACAAATAGGAAAGTTTTAATCCAATAAAATTAAATTAGGTGTCCGGAGGTAAAGGGAATCAAGAGGCAAGATCAAGATGCGCTCATCCAAAAGATTGTACCAATTATTAACATAAGTTGCTAATGCATCAAAATAAGCATCAACACGCAAAGACAACTCATGTATCGCATCAAGAAGAATGAGGTTATGAGGGGACGAAGGAGGTGCCAAAGCAGGAATATTCGCTTGTTGAGGAGCATCTTCTTGTGGCGTGTCTTTCCCCTAATGACCAGCGGCTACTTGTTGAGCTTGATATGTCTGCTCAAGATTGCAAATTCATTCATCATCGTATTTGATCCAACCACAACTATGAGCGACTGACATAACGAGATAGGAAGAAATGGCTCGACTGAGGTCAACATTAATGTTTAACTTAAGGGCTCGAAAATATGAGAGAAGAGAGTGTTGTTGCTAGACACCGGAAGACAGACAATCTCAACAATGTTAAGGAAAATGATTGAGACAAGGTTAAGGCAATGGTTTGTACGAAATCAATGCCACATCCAATCATCCTAATTACGAAATCTGAAGTGCTTGTTGGTAGGAGACACTATCCAAGTAAAAATAAGGTAGAGGATCCTATCGTGCAAGTTAAGGTCACCTACATAGTTGTGAGGGGTGATAAGGTCATGAGGGAATAAACCACGTTTGTTTTCATCACCCTTGTTTGGGATGGGGAGATGTCTTCTGAAGGAAGAGATAAAGACCTCAACCTCTTCAACCATGACATAAGAAGTGACGAAAATGACGGTTCAACCATCGACACCATAGGATGAAGTATAAGAATAGTCATTCAATTATTTAATTCATTCTATTTTGGTCACTTAATTATTATTATTATCTTTTTGTTTGTCACTCAACTTTTCAAAGTTAAATATTTTAGTCATTCTTCCATTAGTTATCTAACATAATTCTAACGTGAGCTTTGCTTTATTAGCCTAATAATAAATTTTCCCTCTAATATTTTCATATACAATCAATTTAATCTTAAATTGTAACAGCTCAATTTTGACCCTAATCAAAAAAGTGGTTTCGCGACCAAAAATCCGAGTCTGAAAAATATTTTAAAATTATTTTTCGTATTTATTATGTGTGAATTTGTTTGTGCTAAATTTTCGTGTTTTAATTTTGTCGTTTAGGTGTCCGATTAAATAAAAGGACTTAATTGTGTAAAATATAAAAGTTACAAAATCAAGTGTAAGTGCTAATTTGATAGTGGCTTTTTAATGTGAGGTCCTTAAAGGGCAAATAACCCATAAAAAAAACAAAGACATATTTCATCTTTCATCACCGAATAGAGAAAAGAAAAAAAAAATAGAAAAGTTTGAGGCATTCTGCACCTATTTAGCTTGATTAAGGTATGTTTAGGTTTTGGTTTTTGATAATTTTTACGTTTTTGAGATCGTTCCTAAGAGATGTACAAAACCCATGTCTTAATTTTTGTTTGTGATGATGATTTTGTGTTTTTCCATTGATGATACCTTGTGATTTTTGTTGTTTGATGATGAAAAATAAAATATATGTGTTAGATTTACAAGTTTTGTCTTTGAATTTTTGATGAATTTGAGTAATTTGGACTAAATTGCAAAAAATAAATTTTTGAGGGACTAAAATGTGAAATAAATGAAATGTATGAACTTGTATGAGGACTAGGAAGATTCGGCCCTTGTATGGTGTAGTCAAATTTTGTGTATTTTGTGTTTTGTGCAAAAAGGACTAATTGTAAAAAGTGTGAAATATTAGGTGAAAATTTGTAATTTGCCCATTTATGTGTTTTTAGGCTAAATTGAATAGAATGGTGTTTAAATAAGCTTAATTTGAATATGTTTAGATTAAGAATTAAAGAAATCGAATTTGGATCGGGGAAAGACAAAAGTGGTCGAATAGCCGATTTCATAGTCGTCGACGTCTGAGGTAAGTCAATAAGCATTTAAATGTTGTTATATCTATGAATATATATTTGTTACATAATCGAAATGAATTATTTGAATTATTTATGCTATGGCCGAATGTGATTGTGGTGATTGGCTATATTTCGAGCTTGATTCGATCGAGTTTCGACGTCCGTAAGCCCCGTACGAACCTTAGGAATAGATAGGATACATATGTCATGACATAGGATATCGGATATGTGTAATGTGTAAGACCACGTCTGGGACGTTGGCATCGACTTGTGTTCGTCTGGGACGTTGGCATCGACTTGTGTTTACGTGTAAGACCATGCCTGGGACATTGGTATCGTATTTGATTCGTATAAGACCCTGTCTGGGACAGTGGCATCAATATGTGATTACATGTAAGACCACGTCTGGGACGTTGGCATTGTATGAGCTTTCGACTATCCGCATATCCTTTTGAATTCTGAATGGTTCAACAGGCATGTGTAAGTGAAGGCCAATGTGAAATTTGAATTAAAAGAACTCAGGTACGTATATAAATTGTGTTATGAAAAGAAAGATAAGTTATATGTTTAGTTCATTGTACAAAGGTTAATGTATAAACATGTGAACTATGTATAAGTTTATAATTTTGGGTATTCGGCCAAAGGGTATTATGTGTGACTTTGATATTGAAATTTGAGTAATTATTTGTGAATGTGTATGATTTAACTAATTAATATAACTTTGTATATTTGATGTTGCTAAATTGGTTGTTAGTAATTTGCTTATGACTTACTAAGTTTAAATAGCTTACTCTGTGTTTTATTTTCTGTTTACCTTTGTTTTTATAGATTTTGGATACGTTACGAGCTCGGGGATCGTCAGCAAGACTATTCACACTATCTACAATCTCCTTTGGTATTTTGCTAAGTTAATTTTGAATATATGGCATGTATAACATAGTAAAAGGTTGAATATGGATTAAGTACTTTTGTATGTAATTAATAGCCATGCGAAAATGGCTTATCTTCTTTTGATCGATTTGGTATCTATGCTTATGGTCATAATGGTCATTGAAAATGAGCTTATATTATGCTTATCTAATTAAGGTATATGTTCATGGTAAGTAAGCATGTATGATGTTTTATAATTAGACTTGTTGAATTTTGGGTATGTGATTAATACTTGTATTTTGGTTATGCTTTGTACGATGGATTGAATTAATTAAGATATAGACTTGAACCGAATGTATACATGGATATTTTAGCTATGGGTAAGTGATGATTATATTATGGACATGTTGAATTCGATTAGGTGATATATATATGTTCGAATACAACAAATATGTATGTGGTCATATTAGTCATCAAGTCTTGGATAATTGGGATTGAAATGATAATGTTAAATACATATGTATTCGACAATGATATGAAATTATGATAGATGTTTAAATGTGATGCAAATGAATTTAGTTTTGTAATTAGGTTATGAAATTTGTATTGGTAAATGGTAAATGTTAGATGTAATTTTGGTTTGTGAAAAAATGGATATGTCTCATGATTAATTGGTTATATAATGTGATAAGAATTTGATTAGGAAATTATGTATGTATTTATATAGTTATTCGGCTATACTTGGTTGAAATATTTGATGGTTGTTAATGAATTGTTCTTTATGAGATATTTGTGAGATTATGGAAAAGTGATTAATATGTTATATAAGAATATGTGTGTATTAATTTTGAAAGGTAACATAATTAGGTATAACATTTACCTGTTTAAATGGTTGATATGTATAATAAATTATTCAAGTTGTTTAGCATGATATTCAAATAGCACATGGAATGAGTGACTAAACATGTGCTTTATTTGATTAATGATATATTAAAATGATTAAGCATAAGATTAGTTTGATAGTTGTTTAATAAATGAAATTGAAATAATGAATGTCCTATTGTTTAGTCAGTATAAGTTGATAAATATGTTTGAATTTATGAAGATTAGTATGGTTTGATTTAAATAGAAAATGTGCAACCTCATTCTGTTTGGATGATTCAATACGTAAACGTTAGCTTTGATTTGAATGTTAAGTATGTGTTTTTTATCTGAATGCTAAGTATGTGAATATAATATGTTATGTAATGATTATTTTTACTCTTGCATGTACCTGATATGTTTATTTAATATATATATATATATATATTTATATATGTCTGTTTTGAGTTGCGTTTTATTCGGTAATGCTTCGTAACCCTAGTCCGGCAACGGATACGGGTTAGGGGTGTTACATAAATCTAAAAAATTCAACAAATTTAGCTCTTAATGCTTACAAGATTTGTCATTTTAGTCCTAATTATAAAATTATAAAAAATTAAAAAAATCTAAAAATTTTTAAAAAATAAATGTAATTTTTAAAATTTTTAAAAAGTAAATTTAAAAATATTTTTAAGATTTGTACCCAAAATGACTTTCCAAATTATCTTTCACTTTATTATTTCTTTCATTTAATTGAAGAAGTTAGAAATATCAAATGTTATAACCTTGACCTACAATCTCTCTCCAATGTTTGAGCTAGAAATGATAAAGGCACGAGAGCACTAAAGTCTTAAATCGGTACTATCTCTGTAACAAAGAGTAAGGCCATTAGTGCTGATGTAGTCAACTTAACCATTTGTTTGGGTTTATAAATTTGTTAATTTTAAGCATCTTTTTTTGTTTTTAATTAGACATTTGAAACAAATAATATAGCAAAATAAAAAGGAGAGTAAATCAAAAGAGATTAAATAAAAAATAACTTTAATTTTTAAGTTTTTCGTATGTTTGGTTGATGAGAAAATAAGCCCTGTTTATAAGAAAAAGTAAATATAAGTTATAAAAAAAAAGCAAATATAAATTTTAAAATTTTTAAAAGTAAATATAAAATTTCGAAGCATTGAAAGTTAATTTTGTTTGATTTTTTAGATTTGGAATCAAATTGATAGATTATGTAAGCATTGAACAACTAAGTTAACGATAAGAGTGACTAAAATATTAAATTTAAAAAAATTAAGTGATTAAATAAAAAAAAAATTTATAGTTTGAGGTTGAAAATAGAATGAACTAAATAGGTGATGACTTTTCTTATACTTTATCATTTAAAAAAAAACACACACACACATTTGTTAAATATAAATAAAAAATATTTTTAATAAATTAAATATCAAATTTAGTATTTGAAAACAGTTTGAAAAATTTATTTTTACATAAGTCTGATCTAGTATCAATGTATTTAAAATACAAAACCAAGTATTTTAGTGAAAACAAATTTTTCACATATTCTCATATTTCAAAATTATTTTTAAAATTTTCAATCAAATACATTTCTTTCGATATTTTTCATTTTGTAAAAAAAAAATGAAAATGACAACCTAAATTTTTCAAAATAAAATACTAATCTAACAATCTTTTTTATAACCACATGTATTCTTATTCATTTTACATTTTGAAATCAATCTTATTTGAATAGAAGAAGATATTTAAATAAAACACTCTAAACAATAATGAGACCGCATTTGAATTATTTTCCTTTAATTTTTTTCAATCTCACAATAGTATCATTTAGAGCTGTTTGGATAGGCCATTGGTCGATATCAACTCACTCCCAAATTCAACAAGAATAAGAGTGTAAGTAAGAGGCTAGTGCTTGCAAGTTACTCGAGTTCAACTCGATTTGGTAATTATCGATCCGAATTCTAGTTATCGATCGAGTCGAATTTGAATTTAGTAATACTTGACTCGAACAACTTACAAGCCTTTTCAAGCTTTTCATATTTTTTATATTATTAAATTACGCTATTACCCTTAATATATATTATTAACCCTAAACTTAATTATCGAGCCGAGCTCGAGCTTGAGAACAAAAATTGGTAAACGAGCTTAATTGAATTCAAACTCGAGTAACTCGATTATTTAATATCATCATCACCATTATTTTTAATCTCACCGAAATTAATTTTACCACCCATCCAAATAGAAACTAAAGGCCTTTTTGGATAGGTGTTTACCTCCAGTGCAGTGTGTTTAGCTTTCTTTTTGTCTCACATTACAGTATCACTACAATATCTAATCTCACTGTCACCATTATTTTTACACTAACTGTAGGTAGACGCTCGTCCATCTAAAAATGCCCTAAAATTCGAACTTAATCTTAAATTCATGGAAAAAAATCCGCTTCCATTTTCTACCGCAATTTGTTAAAGTTAATTTTAAAACAGTACTAATTTAGTGGTGAGCAAAATTTGATTCGATAAGAAAAATCGAAAAAAAATTAAAATTTCAAGTTAATCGAATCTAGTTATTCGAATTATTCAAGTCAACTCGAATAAGAAATTTCGGATTTCGAGTTCGAGTCGAGTTGAATTTTTACAATTCGCATAACTCGAATAATTTGAATAACAAATTAGTATAAATACCATTTTGGTCCCTGCCAATTTTGAAAATGAGCAAATTTGTCTCTTAACAAAAACTTCAAAAATAATTTTTAAAACTCAAAATATTTATAAAAATTCTAAAATTTGTATTTCTAAAAAAATTATAAATTTTTAAAAAATCTAAAAAATATATAAATTTTTTATAAAATAATAATTTTAGAATCTAAATAAGTGATTAATGATTTAAGTTTATCTTACTAAAAAATCTTTTTTTTTTTTATTTTGCTTTAAATTTTCTTTCAAATGTATATTGTTTCAAATTTATGTGTTCTAACATGAAAATAGTTATATTGTACAAGATTTTAATCTAACATTATTAATTTTTCTAATTTAACTCGAACAGTTTCACTCAATTCGATCGAAGGCTCATCCCTAATTCGAGTTATCTGAAAATCCAAATAAAAAAATACAATAAATGTTTACTTTTTCTAAAGTTAAAATGTAAAACTACGTCATTTTGATAAATATTTACCTATTAATCTTACTTTCTTTCCCGAATTGCCCTTCTCTCCTTTTTTCATTTACTCAAATTTAATCTAAAAACTTGTACTTCATCTATTAGTAAAATAATCGGTTCATGTAAACAGAACATTGAATATAAATAATAAGATTCGTTAATTCGACTCAACTTGACTCAACTTAAAAATTTTTAACTCGATCCAACTCGATCGAATACTCAACCTTATACTAATTTATGTCCATTGACTTTATTTGACTAACAAGTATCCTACTTCTATGATCTATCCACCGTCAAACATATCACATATGGGCATATGGCATATCGCACATGGCATCTGTAGCTCTTTTTATTTATTTATGGAAAGCATCTATAGCCGTCGATTTCTTTGAGAACACAGCGACAAAATAATAAACACCCAATATTACATATCTTGCAATTGATAGAGACATTCTGTCCAAGAATTAATACACCTCCAATAAATTATATATAAAAAAATAAACTATAAAAATAGTGACTTTTTTTACCTCATATTATATTTTAGTCATTTATATTTAAAATTTTACGTTTTAGTCACTTATGTTATAATTTTGTTATAAAATGGTCACTTTACCGTTAAACTCTGTTATCTCCTTAATAGAAATAATACATGATAGTCCAAATAAGTTTTAAATGCTAATTTGGATGTCCAACTAGGACGAAAATAAATTTTTAATTAAAAATTTAATTAATTAAAAAATTAAATTAATTACACTTTGAACTGAGAAAAAAAAAACGTTTGTCTCTCTTTCTTTTAATTTTATTTTCCATTTTGACTAAAAAACTATTTTTATCCTAGTTAGACATCCAAATTGGCATTTAAAATCCACATTTGGACTGCCATGTAGGATTGTCATTAGGAAGGTAATGGAGTTTAACTAGAGAATGACTATTTCGTAATAAAACGATAATATAAGTGACTAAAATATAATCTGGAACAAACAAAAGTGACTATTTTTTTTTAGTTTATCTAAAATAAAAAAAAGCAAAACTAAAAAGCTTTCAACAAATAATATGGTATAATTTTAAAATTAGCCCTTAATATTTATATTTTTTTATCAATTTAGTTTTTACTTTTTTAGTTAAATTTAACCCTTAATTTTTTTTAAAAATTTTGACCATCAATTTTAGGAAAAGAGTTAAATTATTGTTTTATTTAATGAAAATATCAACTAAAATATTAAATTTCTAAACATGCATCTCGAATGACAATCCAACATGTAATTATTCATGCTAATTTTTTTTTGAATTTTTATAAACACATTTTTTTATAATTTATAATCTATTATATTTTTTAAGATTATTTGTTAATGTGTTATGTCAATATAAAAATATACATGAATAATTATGTAGGTTGCTTAAAAAAATTTAATTGTTTAGTCAACAGTTTTTATAAGAAAAACTATTTAATTCATTTTTGAAAAAAATTTGGACAAATTTAGCTTAAAAATAAAAAATATATCCCAAAATAACTAAAGATGTAAATATTGAGACTCAATTGGACATTATGCGAAATAATAATTATAAGATGTGAATAAGAAGATAAGGGTAAAACGAAAAGCAAACCTGAAAAAGGGTAGGGAAGGGGAGCAACGGTTGGAAACGAAGGGTTTGGGAGGTGTTGGGAAGAATTGTGCCTTAAGAAAACACAAACCTGCCCATACCCCCCATACCTATTACTCCCAACACCACTCTCTCCCTTTCCCTCTTTCTCCTTTTTATTCACTCAACCCCAAGTATTTATTGGATGAGAGACACAAGGGACAGAGAGAAGCAGCGGAAATGTTTGGAATGGGCGGAGCTGGCAAAATCAACTTCATTGCATATATTATTACAAATACAATATATGGGAAAGAGGAAGGGAGCGTTTTGCCAACCCACCCATCTCCCAAAACTTCCATCACCCGTCTCTACCCCTCTCTCTCACGTCGGATTGGTGAGCAAGGGCTTTGGGACTGAATATATAGATGGACAGAAGAAAAGCAAAGACATTGGTTGTCTTTCCTTTTCGTAGAAACCGCGTTGGGTTGAAGTCACGTGGAAAAAGCAAATGAAAGTGAAAAAGAAGGGTACTGCAGGGTTGTTTGCAGCTTAAGTTTTGAATGCGAGAAAAGTTTTCAACGTAATGGACCATTAACTCACCCACCCCACCCCACTTTGCTTTTCTTTTTCGCCTTTATTTACCAATATTAAATTAAATAAATTAGAGTGAATCATTATCATTTAATTTTCACAGGTTTTTATTTTTGCATTGAAAGTAACAAAAATTGCAAAAAGGGCACCACCCTTATAAATCATTTTCATTTTGGTTATTCGTAGTTAATTTGGGGTTAGATAATATTATTATACACTCACTCGATTTTAGTAAATTTGAATTTTTATTATTCATTTTATTTTTTTAATTTCCTTTAATAACCTGGATTTTATACACAAAAACTTGAGTTTTTATATAAAAAATTTATTTTATCTGTTTATTTTCCTTTTTAAGAATTAGTTTTAATGTTTTCCATTACAGGAGAAAATTTTGAGGTTTTAAAAAAAAAATTGTCTGAGTTTTTATAGGAAAAACTTTTGATCTATAAAAAAAAAATTTATCTTTTAATTTCTTATATTTTTCCAAAATAATTTAGTTTTTTCAATAAAAGAAACTTGTGTTTTTATATGAGAAATCGACATTTTTACAAGAAATTAAATTATAGGAAAAAACTTGGGTTTTATCTCTGCAATTGCACAACTCAATTTCACATAAAAATTATGAAAGCTTATTAAAATTGAGTGATTAAAATGAGTATACAATAACACTATTTAACCCCAAATTAACGGTAGGCAATCAAAATGAAAACGATTTGTAATGGAAATATTCTTTTTACAATTTTTAAAATTTTTGTGTCCAAATAAAAATTTATGAAAATTGGATGATGAATTCTGTAGTTTACCCAACAAATTAATGGCTTTTAAAAAAATAATTGTTTTTAGAATAAAGATATTAATAAGATGCGTAAATGACACAACTCCCGAGGTTTTAGAACAGACAATGTGGTCCGCCTTGCAAATAAAGTGATTCCTTTTCTCGTATTTGTAAATCGTTTGAAGGCAAACAAATAACAAAATAAAAATAAAATATACTTATATAATCATTTGGTTTAAATCACAAATTATTTAGTACTATAGACAGAGAAAATATATATGGGTGAGTTTTAAATTTTGGAGATGATATTATTAGAAAGGACTGTCATGAATTTAGAATATGGATCATAAAATGAACTTAATTATACATTATTTGTGTCCTAAATATGTATATTCAGTCGGTCCCTCTACTAACTCGTTGAAATCATAAATGAATTGCATGAAAAATCAAATGAACAAAAAATGAATGAAAATAATGAAGTTAGAGAAATGGGTCGTATTCACAAAAGAACTTGAGAATTAATTTAATTTAATTAATTATAATCACATAATTGAAATTCGAAAATTAAATTAAATTATTTAGTCATTATGAATTCGTTAAATATAGAAATTAAATATAATTTAGGAAGTGTAACAGCTCGATTTTAACCCTAATCAGAATGGTGGTGTCATGACCACGAATTCGAGTTGGAAAAAAATATTTTAATATTATTTTCTATGTTTTTTTATGTGTGAATTGATGTGTGTGAAAATTTCGTATTAAAATTTGACCGAAAATTTGGTGGTTAAATGTGTAAGCACTGAATTGATGATGTCTTTATAAATTAGGGGTTTAAAGTAGCAAATTGACCAGAAATTGACATAGTGGCCGGCCATGATTTGCATGAAATAGTGATCTTATTTGTTTATTATTTCTTTATGGGAAAATAGTATATTTTATTATAAGTTAATAGTAAAACATCATTAATATGTGTGAGTAAAAAAAAAAGAGAAATAAAGAAATAAAGCTCATAGTGGATGCATGTAATAGTGACTTGGTTTGTTTATATTATTTTATGATGAAAGTGGTAATTTAATATACGTTAAAATATGATATTTGATTAAAAAAAAAAAGATGAAAGTGTTCATCTTTCTTGTTTATTTTGACCGAAACTAAGAGAAAGAAGAAAAAGCTTAAGCTTGAAACATTCGGTCCCTTGCGTGCTTCATTAAAGGTATGTTTGAGTTTAGTTTTGAATAAATTCTACATATTTGAGATGGTTGTTGAGTTGTTTATCTTGCCCATGTTTTAATTTTTGAAATTTGTAAAGAATTTGTGTTTGACCATTGATGAAGTTTATGGAAGTTCGGTGTTGATGTTAGAAAATAGAAAATATGTGATAGATTTTTAAGTTTTGTATTATAAATTTTCAAGAAATTAGTTTATTAGGGCTTAATTGAGGAAATTGATAAATGGAGGGACTAGATTTTTAAAATAAATATAGTGTAAGGACTTGTATAAGTCTAATAAATATTCGGCCCTTGTTTATTGAAAGGAGATAGATTGAATTTTAGGTTTTATGCATTGTGGACTATTTTGTAAAAATGTCTAAACAAAGTTAAATTGTGAAATTTATAAATTGAGGGTTCAAAATGTGAAATAAATGAAAGAAGTGGGCTGCTAGGGACCTTAGTGAAATTCGGCCAAGCTAGGGTGAAGTTAAATTTTGAATATTTTGTGTTTTATGCTATTTGGACTAAATTGTGATAAATGTAAAATATCAGGGGCAAAATGGTAATTTACTCATTTATGAATTTTCGGACCAAATTCAATGGAGTTATATTTGATTTAGCTAAATTTGAAATTTATAGATCAAGAGCAAAAAGAATCGGGATTGGATCGGGGAAAAGCGAGGTTAATTGAATAGTCGGGAAACATAGTCCATGGATACTCGAGGTAAGTTTTAAGCAATTGGATTAATTTGAATTATCTATATATTAATGTTCATGTTAAGTGACATAAATACTTTTAAATTTCAAATTGCCGAATAAGGCATAAGGTGTATTATACATGATAGTTGATGTGAATTTGTAAATACATGCATATATGCAACTGTGATAAAGAATTTGATATATATACAATTATATATATGGAAAAGAAATATTCGGATATGTGTGCATGTAAGTATATCCTTGATGATGTCGAATGTGATAGGATGACTTTAAATGTGGTTGCCGAATGTGTTAGTACCATGAACATGTATTTATATAAATATATCGAAATGCTTTGGATGGCTGAAATATGTATAAAGATATGTTTGCCATAAGTATGAAAGGTGGATATGTTTGGTCTGGATAAATAATTATGGGTTGAGTTGTAGTTAATTGCGGAACATGAAATGAGTGATAGTGGTGAATGAATGAATAAATAAGTGTTTAATTGTGTAAGGCCGAATGTAATGGTAAATTATAAGAAGAAAGATTCGGGTTGAATGTGCGTATTTAGGTATGTCATATTTATAATATGTGAATTTATATGTTATGTTTAAGTGGAGGTTGTTAATGAGCATTGTGTGTGCGAAAATGTTAAGTAACGGCTCTATTTGAGCGATACGTTACGGAAAGTTGGCACTGTGTGTGCGGAAATGTTAAGTAACGGCTCTGTGTGAGCGATACGTTACGGAAGATGGTACTATGTGTGCGAGAAATGGGTAATGGCACTATGTGTGCGATACATTACCGGATGATGGCACTATGTGTGCAAGAAATGGGTAATGGCACTATGTGTGTTATACATTACCGGTAGATGGCACTATGTGTGCGAGAAACGGGTAATGGCACTATGTGTGCGATACATTACCGGAAGACGGCACTTCGTGTGCTAATTATCAAATAACGACAAAGTGTAATTGAATATGATTATATGATGAATAAGTACAGGTATAAGTGTGAAAATTTATGAACAATGTGCTCGATGTTTGAGCGAACTTTCAGTAAGAAGAAATGGACTAAGTGAAATTATGAAAGAGTAAATTTAGAAATAAAACAGTTTTGGACAGCAACAGTTATGTGTTTTTGAAAAATCACCAAAAATGGTGGAAATTGAATTAGAGGTTTAATAAGATATGAAATTAAAGCTGGATGAGTCTATTTTGATATAAAAGAAACGGTGTAAACAAAAGAATTTAATATTCTGTGATATTTGAATTTTTGTGAGACAAGGTTAGAATGATTTCGGAATCCCCTGTTGTAAATTTGAAAATTTATTAAAAATTGTACAAAAATAATCATGGGATAAAATTTATTTCCTTGAATTTCTTAATGAGTCTATTTTCAATAGAAATAAACGGTAATATCATTTGAGTTCTGTACAATGAGATAATTAATTTTTAGTGAAGAAAGGTCAAAACTGTCATACAACAGAATAGGAGATAATTTAAAGAATAAACTGTACTAATTGGCTAAGCCAAAAATTCTGGAAATTTTATGGTGTGGAGATATTTGAGTCTAGTTTCATAGACAATTTACGGTTCTTCATTTGGAGCTCTGTAGCTCGAGAAATAAATAATTTAGTGACAGTGACTCAAATAGACAGCTTGAGATGAACATGAATAAAAGGTGGAACTATGTGCAATTATGATTGCATTATCTTGAGAACATATTGTGAAGATTTATGAAAGCCGGTTAATAAATCACTTATTATTTACATACTTACTTACTAAGCTTTGTAGCTTACTTTCCTTCCTTTCCTATATCTTATAAGGTTGTATGCTAGCTCGAGTTGGAGATCATCGGAGATGTAATCACACTGTCAAGCTATCATCGTGGGTAAAAAGTGAATACAAACCTCTTAAGTTTATGGCATGTATAGGGGACTTAGTCATTTGTATATGTTATAATTGGTTTGGCCTAAAATGTTGGCCATTAATATTTAGCAGTTCATTTTGTATAAGGCCATTGATGTTGACTAGTATTATTTAAGTTATATGTTTGTGATGTAAATTGAAAAGTGATAATTTGGATAAAATTTTATGACTCAGTTTAATACTTTACAAGTGTATGTGTTCTGATAATGCCTCGTACCCTATTCCGGGGTTGAATACGGGTAAGGGGTGTTACAGGAAGCATATATAATCGGATTCAATACAAGAGAGGTCCAAATCCCCTCCAATTACATGTGAAAGGCAGCAACCCTAATGTTATTAACTAGAGTGTGCCGCCCCCCTCTCCTTAGTTGGACTAGGGTAGTGTTTTCTATTAAATTAATATTATTTGTGTCATTCTTATTCAACTAAGATTCTCTTATCTCTATCTCTCAATAGATACCTTCGGTAGAGGAAAATATACTTCATCCATACATTATTATTCTGTTGAAAAATATGAAGAATTTATTCCTAAGCATAAATTCTACTTTTCAGAAGAACAAACTTTTTCATTTTATAGAGAGAGAAGTTGCTTTCTCACTTCTTGTTCTATGTTTGGTTCATGTTGCTCGAGCCCAATGTTGATCCAATTCAGGGTACGAGGACAACGGAAAAAGCCCTTTGATTGAAAGTCCAGAACAATTCAAATCCGTCTCGCATGAAGCACAAGTACTTTTTAATAAAAGTTTATTACTCTAAATATTACAAATCAGGTGTATAATAAACCCTTTTTTAACCAAAAATTTTCTAACACTTTGGAGATGAAAATCATCATCATTGTTTTGCCTTTAAAAAACCACTTCTTTATGTCTCGAATTGACCTAACTCGGTGGGCCACATTATTAGTGACCATGCGGAAATAATGTATTCCCCTTGATAACTACAAGTATATTATAATAGAATAAATCGATTAGGAAGTATTCTAATGATTTACGAATGATTTCAACTAAGCTATTAAAAGACCATAAAATAATAAAGATATCAACGCTATATCTAAGTACTGTTCAACTCCAAATCAGTATGGTAGTGGTGAGGATATCCTCTAATTTATGACAATTAGTATCATCGAATGCATCTCACCTTCCCTAACGCAGTCGCTCTAAGTAGTTTAATAGTTTGTCAATTGGTTGTTTTGTTTAAGATTCATTTTGGAAAATTTCACTTCACCATATTTCTCTTTTTACAATTTTTATTAATTACTTGCTTTACACATGGCTCATCTCAATCATCAAAATTCCATGATGGAAACTTGCTTGGCAGAGATGTGAATCCGATTTATGCTTATGCTCCTGGGGTTTCTTTTCTCTCAACCTTTCACATATGTTTCTTCCATTTTTTTCTTGTTTGGTTTACTATATTATGCTTAAATTTCAAATTTAATCACTCAATTTTAATTTTTAGCATAATTTAATATTTTGAATTTCATAATGTCATTATTACTTTACAGGACCTTAAATATTTCTCTCTGATTAAAATATTGACACACACATTTAAATATATATAATAATGATAATTTTTCAATTTTAATCACTATATTAAAATTTATTCTCCATACTTTAAATTTGGCATAAACTAACGTCATTAGTTAATTCAATATTCTATTCTAATAAAAGGTTCATGTAAATTTTAAAAATTACCAATATTAATAAAATTCTTGTTAAATTCAAGTATTGACTTGTTATAAAGACTTTAATAAAAAAACTATTGAAATTAAATTTAAAATATACTAAGAGTATAAATAATTTAAATATATTTTAATATTTAATTTGAATAAATTTTTAGTCTATTATTTTTCATTTATTAATATCAAAGTATGTGTAGAATTCATGTTGAACTCATTCATTAAGGCCCAGTTTCGCAATATGTTTGGTAGTGGAAAAGTGATTTTTTTAGGTTAAAAGTGATGTAAAAAAACATTTCAACACGCAAAAGTTAAGAGTTTAACACCATTATTTCCTAATTATTCTTTTATTTAGTTGAACGTAATATTTATTTAATGAAATTATCATTATTTCCTAATTATTTGTCTTTTTGTAATAGTTATTTTTTGATTCACCAAAGAATGACTATTCCATACAATATTAAATAACAAAATAACATTAATTTCCAAATTAATCCTATAAAACTTAGACTCAGAATATATAAAAATAAAATATATGAAATATTTAATATAATCATTTTTATATTAAATTATATTTAATAGTAATTATTTTAAAATATGTTTAATAATAACCCTATTAAAATTTAATAACAATAATCATATACTTAAAAAATATTATATTAAAAGTATTTTGGTCATTTCAATTTTTTTCATTTTGCTATTACAATATACATTCCATTCAACTAAATACAAGAATAACATTATAGTTATATTTCATTTCATTTAACCAAACAATTGAGTACTATTCAATTCCCGAATATTTTTGGCTTTTGGATTTGGAGATATAAATTATCAAAATATCTTTATTTGTATTAACTATATAACTTATATTTAAAATTTTAGATTAAATTATAACTCATGTATTATTATATTAAATTATTTAAATATTATTTATTTTTATATTTAAATTTTAAAATATTTCATGTGCAATTAAGCTTACAAGTAACTTATTAATTATTAAAAAAGTATTTAAAATATTATTTTACATATAATTATATTAGAATAATTAATTATTATCTAAATTTATTTTTAAAATCAACATTTTAACTTTTGACAGCTTTCTCATTGCACTTTATTAAAAGAAGTTTATCAAACGAAAAGTATTTTGAACCCATCGGCAATAAGCATTCTCAACCCCATCAGCAGTCTCAAGTAGCCCTAAATTGAAAAAATAATGGAGTGGAGTAAAGAAAGGAAGGTAGTGAAACCATGGTAGTTTATTTACATTACTTGAAACAGTGTTTTTCCCGATCAAATTTTTTTAAAAAAACTCCATTGATTTAGAAGTAACCATCATCCATCTTATCCTAGTGCATCCAGTGACCCAATCAACAGCAACACTCGTTTTATCAGTGGACAAAAGAAGCATCAACACATAAAACAAAAGATAACCCTTTTAGCAGAGGTCGCCCAGAACAGAAAATCCTTGGCTAAGGCTTCAGCCACTACAATAGATTCAATTCTTACTAGTAACTTTCGTTATCAAGAACTATGGTTGCAACTCCTGCCATTTCTCGTTTGGGGACAAGGGAAAGCTGTTAATTTTGATTATAGCTTGTGGCATAGTTATATAAGAGCGCACACTGTCAAATAGTGAAACAAAGGAATACTTTGTAGCAACGACAGATCCTCAAAGCTTCCACCGTTCCCAGACAAATTTGTTACTATAACTGGCTTAAAATTTCAGATATAAAAAATCCTATTAAACCATACTCTACGATCTTGACAAAGTTTCGTCTTCTAACAAAAATCATGAATTAATCGGTCTTCAAAAGGGGAGAGTGAATCTGAAATCAAGGGTAAAATACATCTGCATTTCATCTCCGTGTCACAATAACGATTTCTCAACTGGACTCACAGGAAATCCATGGAAGATGACTTATATTTACAGTAAAGATCAGAGAGAAAAAAAAATATAAGTGTGTGCTGAAAGATCAACAAACAGATCTGTTTAAATATAGAAATGAAGAACGAGAAGAATAGATAAGATTTACCGATTGAACTTACCAAGCGAAGGTGCAGGCATGAAATGAAAGAAAGAAGAAAGAAAATGGAGAAGAAGAACTAGAAATCAGTGGAATGGGGGGCATAGGAAAGATCTGGTTTGATCTCTTTGTGTGTGTGTGTGTGTGTATAAAAGAGAGGAGAAATGATCTTTCCTCGCACCCCACTTCCAAAAATTTCCAGTAACTCTCTCTCCGTTTCCATCTTCACCGGTCTCGGCCTTTGTTTTCCCTTTCTACAGGGAGCCTCCTAGGCATTTTAAGCTGCCTTATAAATAGGTGCTCATACCAATCGCCTATGCTTTTCCTTTGTACGCTGACGAAAGCCCTAGTTCTTATGTATGTGGAGTGAACCCTCAAAACATAAAACTATCGACTGTGGGACTGGCTGTAATTGGTAACAAATGGGGTTTTTTTTACTAAAATAATACAAAAAAAAAAGGAAATATCCAAAATGGCATGTCATTTTGATTATGTACCAAAATGGTACATCCAGAGTGGTCATGCCAACGACAGAGGCGGCACTACCCTGGTGTCAGACCTATTCTGCCGAAAAAAAAAAACCGTTAAAAAACTGAAAACGAGGAAAAACTGACACACCTTGGTCAATGGGCTGCCACAGGCGGCACCAAAGGTGTCATTGCCAGAGGCGGCACCGATGGTGCCAGTGGCAGAGGCGACACCAGTGACAAGACTCCTCATGCATGCCGTTTTGGCATGTTCTGCCTCTTGTCCCCCAAATTTCAGTTTCAGGTAGATTGAAGAAGAAGAAGAAAAAGAGGGTGGTGGCGCCGGAAAAAGAAAGAGAAAGGAGGAGAAAGAAAAAGAAAAAGAAGAAAAAAAATAGAAGTATGTATAATTTTTTTGTTTAAATAATGGATGATATTGTTGTTATTGTGTTTAAAATTTGTTGTTGTTATTATTATGATATATATTGATTTTTATTTTTATTAATTGTTGTTGTTAGTTTAGTTTATAACTATTGTTAGTTATTAGGATTAGTAGGTTAATTATTATCTTAGTTAGTTAGTTAGTTATTATTGTTAGTTAGAAACCGTAAAATGATATTTTAGTTAGTAGTATATTGTTAGTATATTAATATGTTTATGAAAACCCTAAAATAATATATTGTTAGTATATTAATATTTTAGTTAATATGTTAGTTAGTATATATATTGTTAGTATATTAATATGTTAGTTAAAAATCCTAAAAACCCTAAAATAATATATATATTGTTAGTATAATTAATATGTTAGTATATTAATATTTTAGTTAATATGTTAGTTAGTATATTGTTAGTATACTAATATGCTAGTTAAAAACCCTAAAAACCCTAAAAATCCTAAAATAATATATTGTTAGTATATTAATATGTTAGTATATTAATATTTTAGTTAATATGTTAGTTATATTGTTGTTAATATATTAATATGTTAGTTAAAAACCCTAAAAACCCTAAAAATAATATATATTGTTAGTATAATTAATATGTTAGTATAGTATATTGATACTTTAGTTAATATGTTAGTTAGTATTTTGTTATAGTATATTAATATGTTAGTCAAAACCCTAAAAACCCTAAAATAATATATATTGTTAGTATATTAATATTTTAGTTAGTGTATTTTAGTTAGTATTATTAAATAATATTGTTAGTAAAAAAACCCTAAATATTATTTTTGTTATTTTTTTAGTTTTGTTTTAAAGCTATTTTGTTTGTTTATTTTGATTTGTTAGTTATATTAATTATTTTTTTATTGTGAATGTTATGTTTTAAATTTTTTAATATATTTGAAAGTTTTTATATTAGTAAAACTATGATAAAGTAATTGTTAATTAGTGATAAAAATTGAAAATATTTTTGCTGTAGATATTGTTAGAAATGACAACATATTTGATATTGCCTGATGAGATAATAACTTCAGCACAAAGGGAGAAAGTTGATAAGATGATGAGAGAAGTGCAAGATTACAGAATGGAACCACAAGAAGACATTGTTCAACACCTTATTATCGTAAATAAAAAGATGCAAGAAGTGTTGTGGAATGGTCATGAAATGATTAGGAAGAATAAAGTGCAATACTTAACCCTTAGAGGGACATTAATAGAATGGGACTATCAAATCATTTTAGACGAACTTTGGAAGATATTGGTACCACGAACCTATTGGAATCTAGTTATATGCTTTGTTAAGTTTATAATCTCTTATGGAGCTAGGAAAACAGTGCAGCAACGTATAGGCTCACGGAAGTTGACTAGGAAGCAAAGTGTGTTTGACATACCATGGATGGGTAAACTAGATGTTAGGAAATTACCAAGAGAATTTCTAAATTCAATACCTGTTACAAAGATTAAAGAGGAAGAAGATCCCGAGGAATTTTCAAATTGGATTGTAGAAGATGAATATGAAGAGAATCAAGAATTTCTAAATTGGATTGTACAGTTTTTCCCAGAGGAAGATACAACATCGGATATGGAAGAAAATTTAGAACTGAATTTAAGTGGTTAGATGTAAAGATAAATGTTGTTCATGTACAAAATGATAATTGTAATAGTATGAGCTTAAGAATGAAAAAAGTTGCATATTGAAACATTAAGTTTTTTATTTAAGAAAAGTATATACTGATCGAAAATATTTTGAGCAATTTTGTTTAATTTTTAACAGGTTGAATATTGAAGATGGATGATCAGTTTTTTGTATGCGTTTATTTCTATGGAATCATCTTAACAACAACCGTTGGATGCATATTTGAATATCAACAACAAATAGCAATGAGATTTAATAGAAATGTCTCGTTGGATGAAATGAAAGGAAGGATTAACGCAAAAATTACTAGACGTTGTGGAAGAATGATTTCAAGAATTTTCTACAAGTTTTCAGTTTTGGCAGATCCGATCAAATTTACAGAAATGGAACTTGTAGACGACGAAGACGTGGAGACAATAATTGCTCTTTACTGTGGGAATGGGAGTAACAAAAATGCACCGATTCACTTATTTGCTGAGTTAGCTGGTATTGAGCAAAATGAAGACATCAATGTATATGGTGAAGAACATGGAGCTCAAGAACCGTGCATGGTGCCTCCAATATCGTATGTTGATACCGAATCGACTATACATGGGATCGATATCGATCTCAATATTACACCCGATATTTATGTGGTTGGTGATGATGGACATGATAGTAGTGATCATTGTGAGGAAGAGGTCGATAGTGACAGTGATCGCGATATGGACGATATACCTGATGATATTGACAATAAAGATATGAATGACGATGGAAACATTAGCGCGTCTTCGGTCGGGAACCAGATGCGATGTATTATGATACACAATAATCCTGGGTCACACATGTCGCTCATAGACCCCGGCGCAGTGCGTGTAGCTGAGTTCCCAGAGTACCCTGAAATAGTTCCTGCTCACCAGCTGGCCATAAATTCTGAGCATGAGTTATTCGTAGGCTATAGATTCGAAACTAAAGAAGAGTGCGTATCTGCTATTAAACAGTATTGCATGGATATATCAGTGGATTACAAAGTCGCAGTGTCTAAACCAACGGTATATATTGGGGAGTGTTGGAAGGCAGCGGAAGGCTACAATTGACGGGTACGAGCTGTATTCATTCAACATCCGCAGATGTAGGAGATATGAAAATTGGTTAGACCTCACACATGTAGATCGACACGTATGACAGAAGATCATCAAAAACTTGATTCCAAAATTATCTGTACGTGTATCATGCCAATGGTGAAAGACACGCCGACTATTAAAGTTTTGATACTGATTGCTGAAATACAAGTACGATTCTAGTATCGAGTATCATATCGAAAGGCGTGAATAACTAAACAGATGGCAATGGAGCAATTGTATAGAGATTACGATTCATCGTATAACGAGCTACAGGGATGGATAGCTGCTATGCGGGAGTACGTACCGTAAACTGTGATTGAGTTAGAGACACGACCTTATTAGGCCCAGATGACTAATTATAGTCGGGGAGAAGAATTTTTCATCGGATATTCTGGACGTTTGATCCATGTGTGCGGGCATTTCCACACTGCAAGCCGTTTGCGCAGGTGGATGGGACATGGCTATACGGAAAATATACACAGATCTTACTTATTGCGGTTGCTCAAGACGACAATAGGAACGTGCTCCCAATACCATTTGCCATAGTAGATAAGGAGAATATGGAATCTTGGGAATTCTTTCTTACCAACCTGTAGAGGTATGTTATTAGAAACGATAATATTTGCATTATCTCCTATAAAGGGAAAGGATTAATTGCCGTAATTAGGTGTTCCGGTGTGCCATGGAGATCTGTTTATTGCATCCGTCACATTGCAAACTTCCTTCGAGAGTGTAAGAATGCAAACTGGAAGAGAGAAGTGGTGAAAATAGGTAAAGGATAACCTTATATTTTCAATATAAGTTTAATGTTTTTATGTTATCCAGTTACTGTAACTTATCTTTTATTAAAACATATACAACGTATGAGTTAGAGCCACATATATTTCGCCAAAGAATGACTCGCCTTGAGAGTGACATTGAAGGTCAAACGAACTAATCTTTTCGTCAGTGGTTGGGTACAATGGAGCCGTGGCAATGGGCTCAAAGTTTTGATGAGAGCTTTCGTTATGGTCAAATGACCACAAACTTGGTGGAGGGGGTCAATGCTGTGTTGTTGAAAACACGACATCTTCCGATTTCATCTGTCTTCTCGACTACATTCTACAGGTTGGCAACCTTGATGCCAAGAATGGGTGAACGATAAGTCAACCAAATGGATGCGGGACACGTGTTTGTGGAAGATGTTAGGGATACATTGATTACAAACTATTGGATTGCGAGGTCAATGACTGTAGAAATATATTCACGACGCCTGGAAACTTTTCGAGTTACGGAGTCCATCGGTCGTCGACCCGATTTGCCTCCTAGGTCTTATGGAGTTGATTTTCGGAACAGACAGTGCAAATGCAGGATGTTCCAAACACTTCATTATCCGTGTGCACATGTCGTGGCAACGTGTGCTAAAGCGAACCTTAATGTTGAACAATTTGTCGATGATGTGTACATGCTCGAGCGCACGTCGCGTGTCTGGGAAAATGAGTTCCCTGTCCTGCTCGACCTGTCTACCTGGGAGGTGCCTCGGACGACTTTCGAGCTTGTCCCAGATAGAGCGCTACGCAGGAATTCGAGAGGCCGTCCACAATCATCCAGAATCCGTAATGATCAACATTAGGGAGAAATCCGACGGTAAGTGCTGTGGATTATGCAAGTTAGGCGGTCATAATCGAAGTAAATGCCCGCAGCGAAACTATCATGTTGGACAATCGTCACGAGCGAGTGGGAATTGAGCTTATTTAGATCAACATGTTTTGTATTCAGATTTTTTGGTGATTTTGATTAATTAGAGCTTAATTGCAAAAAATAAATAAATTTAGAGACTGAAATGCAAAACAAATGACATGTATGGATTTGTATGGATTTCTATTTTGTGCGATATGGGTAAAATAATAAATGTTGAATTTTGGGTTGAATGTATATAAGCCATGCGAAAATGGCTTGGTTATTGCAAGTGTTTCATGAATATTTGGTCAATAATTTTATTATGTACTAAATGACAAGTGAGATTACTCTTTTATGGTTGGTTGTGTATTTTCATATACACTAATTTCATATTTGGCTATGGTATAATGTATTAAATATTCATGTATGATTACTTATTAAAATGTACAATATGATTATATAATTAGATATGATTATTATTAAATCATGAGTGACTTTAGTGAATATATGAAAGTTTGGAATTAAACTGTTGATTCGTAATGCCTTATACAAATTTTGTTACAAAATTTTAAAGCTCCAAATAATCAAGTTAATTTTATACAAATAAAGTACAAACATTGTAATATTTACAAATACAAAATAGAGGAAAATCAAAACTGCAAGAAACACCTAAAATTGATGGTTCGATGGTGTGGTCCTAGGTGTATACTTCTGCGGTGGTCGACGTTCACGTCGTGGGTGCCCGCGATGACCAACATCCTCTTCAGGCTCCAGTGGGGGTCCAAGAGGGGGTGTGCTAAACATGGCCGAAAAATCATGTGGCTCGAAGGGCATAGATGAACTCGAGCCAGAAGGAGTGCCTTGATGTAGTGGATAAGACTCAGGAGGCCTGATGTCCTACAGTGGATACGAGCCGGGAGTGCTGTACTGCGGTGTGTACGATCCAAATATATCAAACTCGTGCTGGTATCCACCTCCTGACGAGCCCAGGAAGTAGTCATTGCCCGGTACATCTGGATGATATGAATGTGTATCCGAATGTGAATGTGATTGCTCGAGCTCCGGCTTGGGATCAGGATCTGCAGTTGCCTCAGCCTCCATATCGGCCACTGGCTCGTATGCCCCATGTTGCTGCATGTGTGGAGGGACTATAGTCGACTGCCCTCCGAGTATATATGGCTTCCCCATACTAGAGTACCATTGTATGTACGCTAATGGAGGTTGCAAATCGGAAGCCATATCCATCTGGAGTATTCGGGACAAGCGAGCATTCCACACCATAATAAATCTTCGATGTTTAACCCCCCAATCTAGTCCATGTTTCCCTCTCTTATTTGTGCAATGAACCTCTCCCACCTGGCATGGTAGATCCAGGATATATTGGACGCAACCAAATTGGCGCAGCACTTGATCCCTATGGTACCACTCGACTACATTGAAACTAATAATTGGTGCGTTTGTGCACCACATATACGAGTGAATATAGGCAGACGGGAGTATAATGGCTGCAATTTTCGGTCGACGATATGGCATCCAGATAAACTGCACTATTAATAACATTGTTAAAATTTAACACGGTGTGAGTAAGATATACAAACTAACACATAACCAATATTGGAATCGCTTACCTCTTCCCCGGCATGTTGTTCAATCATAAGCCGGTATATCGGGACAGTGTACGACCTCTCGATACCCGGATAAATACTCCACCTACAGAAATAAATTTCAAGTCAAATATTATCAATATAAAGAAATTGTCAATTAATAACAAGTTATATTTTATCATCTGTTTACTAGCGGATATACATATGGTTGGTGGGTAACTGATGCCAAGAATGGCATCCGATAAAGAGCCCAAGACTGCAATAGTGTAAGGCATCCGCCAATGTCTACGGCCTCTGGCTTTGTCGTCCGACAAAGCTTATAATATAACATTGCAAGAACTGTGGACCCCAACTATACGAGCGAGCATTGCTCAAATCAGCTAATAGGGGTAAGTACATGATATGAACCCTATTATTGTTTGCACCGGGCATCAGTACACCCCCTATAATGTGCATAATGTATGCTCGAGCAGCGCACATCAACTCGCCTTCAGTGGCATTAGCTGATAACTTTTTATACCTCGCTCTCAGCCATGTAAATTTCAAGCTGGAAATATTTTCTTCATCATTGCCGTGCGAGCCTCCTAGTAGGCTCTGACAAAGTGGAACTGGGTCAACTATCGCACTGACGCCCGTAACAGGACTCTCGTCGATTGGGAGCCCAAGTTGCACTGCAACATCCTCTAGAGTGACTGTGCAAAATCTCCACAGGGGAAATGAAAAGTGTAGGTCTCCGGGCGCCAACGCTCGACTAATGCGGATATTAAATCATACAGCAAATCAAACGTCCGATCAGTGCCGCTGACCCGAATCCAGCTTGCTCTATATATGGCATCAATCGTTCATCTGAGGGATTTCCTAAGCCATTCACTCGGCCCCTTAATACACAGTACGAGCCCTGACAGTGTTAAATCAGAAAAAAATATTATTATAACATAATTTATTATGTAGCTATTTTGTTAATATAACCTGTAATTAATAAATAATAATAATACATTACCATATTATTAGATGCGTCAGATATGTGAGGAACAGTACTAATCAATGGAGCCATTGCCGTCTCAAATATTTAATTTTTAACCTACATAAAAAACAATAAATTTATATTAAATTACTAAAAATAATATGCCAATAAAAATAATATAACATAAACGACACATAAAAAAATTATACTATTTTCGTATTTTATTTTATTTTATATTATAGTACATAATGTTTCAAATGTATTATTATAGTATTTTTTTTTTAATATAAATTTAGTAAAAACCACTTATTTAGCCATTTGTTCGTATTTTTCTTATTTTCAAACTCTATTACTTTCAAAAAATATACTATTTTTGTCTTTTATTATTTTATATTATTTTAGTACATAATGTTTAAAATGTATTATTTTACTATTTTTTAATATATATATCTATCAATATTAATAACTAAGGTAATACTAACAATAATAATACTAACTAAACTAAAATAATAATTACATTTAATCAAACAATAATAATAATTTTTTACTAACAATATACTAACTAAAAAAATATTTAAGGTTTTTAACTAACCATTGTTTTTTACTAATAATATACTAACTAAAATAATAATTTGGGTTTTTAACTAACTTTTATTACAATCTAACTAACTAAATTATTATTTTAGGGTTTTTAACTAACTAACTATAATAATAACTAACAATATATAATTAATATTTAAACTAAAGTTTTACTAATCCTAATAATAACTTACAATATACTAACTAACTACCTAAATTATTATTTTAGGGTTTTTAACTAACTAATTATAATAATAACTAACAATATCATACTAACTAGATTAAATAATTTAAACTTTTTACTAATCTTAATAATAACTAACAAAAAACTACTAACTAACTAACTAAATTATTATTTCAACATTTTTAAACTAATTATAATAATAACTATTTAATAATACTACTAACTAAAGTAGTATTTAAACATTTTTACTAATCTTAATCTAACAACTAACAATAACTAAACTAAACTAACAAACAAACAACAACAAATAAAAAAAATAAAAATCAATAATAATAATAACAACAAAAATCATCAACACAATAACAATAAAAACAACAATATCATCATCCATTGATCCATTATTTAAAAAAAAATATACCTACTTCTATTTTTTTTTCTTCTCTTTCTTTCTTTCTTCTTTCTCTCTTTTTCTTCTCTTTTTCCGACGCCGCCGTCTCCTCCTCCTCCTCCTTCTTCTTCTTCTTTCTTCTTCTTCTCCTTTCCTTTTCTCAGCTGCTGAAACTTCATTATTGGGGACCATTATAAGGTCCCCAAACGCCACAAGCTGCCGAAATTGCATGCAGGAGTTGTCATTTCAGACCGAAGGTGTCGCCTGTGGCAGACCCTCCACCAGGGTCCTGTCACCTCATCATCAGCTTTTTTTATTTATTTATGTTTCAGTGTTTTTTTTTATTTCTGTTTCAGTGTTTTTTTAAGGCATGTAGGTCTGACACAGGGTGGTGCCGCCTCTGACAGAGGCGTGACCACCCTGAATGTACCATTTTGGTACATAATGAAAAGTGCATGCCATTTTGGATATATATATTTGTATTACCCTACAACAAAAAAGGCCTATAGCGACACTTATGGGGCGACACTTTCGTAAGTGTTGGGATAGACTAGCCAACATATGCTTTAGCCAACTCTTTTATAAGGGTTGGGATATGCATGCCTAAGTCAACGCTTAAATAAGAGTTGACTTTGTCTAGTCCTAAGACGACAGTTTTAGGGCGACACTTTCCTAAGTGTTGGGATAGACTTGCCAACATACGCTTTAGCCAACTATTTGTACAAGGGTTGTGATATGTATGCCTAAGGCAACGCTTGAGTAAGAGTTGGCTTTTGTGTAGTCCTAAGACGATAGTTTTGGGGCGACACTTTCCTAAGTGTTGGGATAGACTACACTTTTGCCAACTTTTTGTATAAGAGTTGGGATATGTATGCCTAAGGCAACACTTGAATAAAAGTTGGCTTTTGTGTAGTCCTAAGATGACACTTTTGTGGCGACACTTTCCTAAGTGTTGGGATAGACTATGCTTTGGCCAACTCTTTGTATAAGGGTTGGGATATGTATGCCTAAGGCAACACTTGAATAAGAGTTGGCTTTTGTGTAGTCCTAAGACAACAGTTTTGGGGCGACACTTTCTTAAGTGTTGGGATAGACGTGTCAATATAAGCTCTAGCCAACAGTTTGTATAAAGATTGAGATATGCATGCCTAAGGCAACGCTTAAATAAGAGTTGGATTTGTCCAAATCTAAAGACGATATTTTCCTAAATGTTGTGGGCCTTTTTTAAATGTGTAGCACCAAAAAATTGGATTTAAAATATGAATATTCTTAAAATTTTACATCATCAGTTTGTGAATAATTATATATATTCAAATTAAAAATAACTTAATAGCTTCGAGTGTGAATAAGGTTTTTAATAAAAATGTCGCAAAAAATCAATTTAGTTTAGGGTTTAAGGTTTAGTGTATAGAGTTTAGGGTTTAGGGATTATAGTTTATTGTTTAAGGGTTTAGGGATTATAATTTATTGTTTAAGGTTTTAAAAATTTATGATTTTAGGATTTTGTAATTATGGGTTTGGGGTTTAAGATTTTAGGGTTTATTTAATATAAATGTTTCAAAATTTATGTTATATATATTTAAAAATTTTAATCATAAATAAGATAAATATAAATTATTAATTTTCAAATAATAAAATATCAAAATGGGATAAATCCAAAAAGCATACATGAACAGTGGTTTAATGTGCAATTGAATATATGAACTTTAATTTGATCCAGTTCTTGTAAATTATTAACACAATTATTGATATAACATAATTTGAAACAAAATTAATTTATGAAAACAAAATTAAAATTAAAAAATATTGAAAGAATATATAATATTAAAATTTTATCTAATTTAAGGTTTAGAGTTAAGGGTTTAGGGGTTTGTAGTCTATGGGATATGGTTTTGAGTTTAGGGTTCCAATATTTAAGGGTTATAGTTTATGGTTTAGAGTGAGTGTTTTAGAATTTGGGGTTTAGAATGATAAGGTTTAGGATTTAGGGTAATGAAGAGCGTGAGTGAAGGAGTGGCCAATGCTATTAAAGAACGGTTTGATCTCAGAATCGATTAACCGATGTCAATCGGAACTGAGCTATTTTTAATCAAGCCTTTTTCACCCTTATTTGTAGGGTTCTTAGAATGTCATATGTCTGTGCTCGTATTAGAAATCGAACTAATCTAATTAGAATTAAATCAGTTCAGTATGACCAGGTATTTCGGTTTCTCATTCATTGTTAGGCTAGATAATGATACCATTCTAGAAATCAATTTACTATTCAAGTGTTGGTCAATGATGTTTGAGCCGGACAATATTGGCTGGTCGGATTGGGAGCTAGCCAGGGTCACTAGTCTGAAGAATGGCTTTGATTCGGTTAGACTAGTAACTGGCATGGACCGATTAAATTGACAGTTGAATTGGGGTTTTTATTTTTTAATTTTTAACGATTTTTTAATCGAACCGGTCGGATTGGTGAATTGGTGGCTGAACTGGTTCGGTTTAAAAAATATTAGTGTTGGTTTGTTTAGTTATTCAATTTAGAAATTAAAAAAAAAACCCTAAAAATCAACCACACAATCACGTCCAATTTAAAATACATATCACTAAGCATTCTTGATAAAAATTGATATCGGTGACAGAGTGCTCAGATTTAAGCCACTCATTTTGTATAAATATTGAGATTTATATTTAGCTTAGATCTTTCAATATGTCGGTTTTGTCCAATGTTATTATGGTCTAGGAAAGTCATGATTGATTCATGTTTTTAATGTTTATTTTTATATTTATACTCGCTCAATAAAAAAATTACCTTATCAAATAAGGTGAAAGTCTAACATATTTCTATTTTAGTCTTTGTATTATTAAATAGATCTATTTATTCATTGTGTTATTAAATAATTTAAATTAAAATAGAGTTAACATTTACTGTTTAAAATAATATTATTTATTGTTTTTTTATAGTTTTGTAAATGAAATTTTTATTTCATGGGAATAAATAAACCATTATAGTTTAATATATGTTATAAAATTTTAAAATTTTATGGGAATATAAAAATAGATAATAATAAAAAAAGAGGGTAAGAAAAACCGGGTAAGAAAAAAAGAAAAGGGGAAGAACCGTTTCTAATTGGCCTTTTTGTAACCGAGAAAAAAATTCAAAATTTTATATTAAAGAAATAGTTGTTCCTTCCTTGAAATTTGGCGCTTTATTTCTAGTCATTTCTCTAAAGAAGCAAAGGGAAAATCACTACAGCATTATCTATGATTCTTGTTCTATCATTTGCAGTTTTCAAGTCTGTAGGAGTCACAGGAATTCAGTAGTATCACCAAAAAATTTTGAGATAACCAACACTTCACTTGAAGCATGCTTATTTGTGACATTTTAACATTATTCAAATTAATAATGATAAAATTATATTTTAACACTTAAAATATATAAAAATTAATTTAAATTTTTAAAAATTATAAAAATATACACTATTAAAATAATAAAATTATATATTTATCATCATAAAAATATATAATATAATTTAATTACGAGTAAAAACAGTTTCTCGATAAAGAGAGGTTATCTAAATCTCTTAGTTGGCCCATTGGATTTCCTTAATAGGTACGGTTATTATTTACCTCTTACTAGAAGGGCAAGATGATTTGGCGCCCAACTCTTTTAAAAAATTTGGATTCGCGGCAATTTCCGTCCTGTTTTAAGTGAATTTTTTTTTACCTTGTTCTCTCAAATCCGCTTCCCGCTACTACAAGGGAAGCGGGAAACTGAAAACCAACTCTAAAGTTGAAAACGTCCGATAAAACATACCCCAAAAGGCAAATGGCTGTTGTTTCAACTTCTGCTTCTCAAATTGAAGGGGCGAATCAAACAAATGGAAATGGAATTCGCGTCGTAGGGCGAAGAATTTATGATTCTGAAAATGGAAAAACTTGCCACCAGGGTTTTTTTTTTTTTCTCTAATTTTCTTTTTATATTTCATTTCTAATTGACTCATGGAGTTGTTTTTAATTATTTGTTTTTGGTTTAAGTGATATTGTATCCACTGGTATATGTTGGTTTTATACTGCTTTTGGTTTTGTTTAACTGATTGGGAAACACTCATGTTTCTGGTTTTTCGTCTTATATGGTATTGGATTATTCAGACTTGTTTTTATCATTCGGCTTTTGTATCTTGAACTTGAGTGGTTGAGCCCTGGAATCGTATGTTTTGGACATGGGCGTGCTTAATTTCTTTCAATTTTTTTGGTGATGTTTGGAGGGTCAAACTTCGATATACTTATATTTGTTAGATATTTACATAGATTGGTAAATCATGTATAATGAGGGGTTGAATTATATAGAAATATTAGATTAAAATTGGTTTGGAATTGTCTTTTTTAAATTTACAATTCTCTGCTTTTAGCTTTTAAATTTATTTTTCCCTGACGTTTTTTTTTGCTTTGTGATCAAATGCTGAAGTGCCGGCAAAAAACAATGGATTTCTTGGCTCCATGCAAGAACTTGAAAAGGACAAGCAATGTACCATTAAGTATTGTCATAAATGTCTATTGAACAGGTTGTTTCTTCATTCTAACGTTTTACTTTTTGAACTATTTAATTGGATAAGGCTGTTAACTTACAAAGTTTTGTTTTTGTTGGGTTGATATTGGATAGATATGGAGAGAAGGCAGAAGAAGTCGCATTGTTAATTGATTGGAAATGTCCCAAGTGCAGGGACATTTGCAATTGTAGTTGCTGTATGTAAGAATATCACAATCGTAGTTGCTGATTGTAAGAATATCCCAGTTGTAGTTGCTGATTGTTGACCAAGTCGTAACTGGGTACTGTATTTTTAGGAAGAAAAAGGGTCACAATCCTACTGGTATACTAGTGCACACGGCCAAGAAAACTGGGTTCTCTTCTGTTTCAGAATTGCTTCAAGCTAAAGGACCTGAAAATTTCGGATATGAAAAGTTTATAAAAGATACAGGTGTTTTGTCAAACAAGCAAGCAAAGGTTTGGTTTCATTTTTCTTCCTAATGGTAATATGCTGTTGGTTTGTCACAGTTTTTGGGTGATGGATTTGTCTCTGATGCTTACAGGATTTGTTTAAAGGGAACAAGAAGTGTTTGTATTTAAATTAAATTTAAATAATGCTAAAATGTCACAGGTAAGCATGTTTCAAGTGAAGTGTTGGTTATCTCAGAATTTTTGGGTGATAATATTGAATTCTTGTGATTCCTACATACTTGAAAACTGCAAATGATAGAACAAGAATCATAGATGAATTGATCAAGATTGGAAGCAGTATTACTGAATGTGACAGAGAGAAAAAAATAGTGTATTTTGATTGTTGGATCGGTTTTTGTAGTGAATATTCAATATTTATTTTAATTTTGATTTTATATTTTTTAGTTGTATTTAAAGCACAATTCCTATCATTATTCATTGTAAATATTTATAAAAATATATTAATATTAAAATAAAAAAATTACATTATACATGTCTATCCCAATCTTTTTAAGGTTACTTTAGACGGGTTTATCCTAATCTTTTTTAAAGGTTGCCTTAAACAAGATTTATCTCAACTTTTTTAAGGTTGCTTTAAACGGGTTTATTCCAACTTTTTTTAAAGGTTGCCTTATATAAGGTCTATCCTAACCATTTTAAGGTTGCCTTAGATGGATTTGTCCCAACTTATTTAAGGTTGCCTTAGATAAGTCTATCCTAACCTTTTTTATAGGTTGTCTTAGATAAGGTCTATCCTAACCATTTTAAGGTTGCCTTAGATGGCTTTATCTAACCGTTTTTAAAAGTTGCCTTAGACAGTCTATCCTAACTTTTTTAAGGTTGCCTTAGACGGCTCTATCCTAACTGTTTTTAAAAGTTGTCTTAGATAAGAATTATACCAACCTTTTTAAGGTTGCCTCAAACATGTCTATAACAACCTTTTTCAAAGGTTGGCCTTGACTAGGTTTTTCCCAACCTTTTTTAAAGGTCGGCATTGACCAAGCTTTTCACAACCCTTCAATAAGCGTCGGCTTATGTTGACTTATAGCGACGCTTTTTTAAAAGCGTCGCAATGCATATACCAACCCCACTATATACGACCATTTTGGAAGTGTCGGACGAAGCGTCGCGAAACCTATGGCAACCTTTTTTGCGTCGTCTTATGTCAAAAAAAGTGTCGCTATAGGACTGTTTTGTTGTAGTGTTATTTTAGTAAAAAACCCACAAATGGGCGTGGCAAAATTAGTGAAAAATGCTACTTTTTTAAACAATTTAAAGATTTAAGGATCTTTTACATTATTTAAGAAAATAAACTGTTTTTGGAGTTAGAAGCTCACGTGACAAAAAAGCGTATATAAAAAAATTTTAGGTTCGAATCTCCTCCCATAATTTTTTTTTCTAATGAATGTTGCTTCAATCTCTTTCTTTTTATTAAATTTAATTAATGCTTTTAATTATTAAGCATGCTATTCTCAAATTATTAATTAATAAACATGTTTTTAAGTTTTTAAAACATAAAATATATTTAATATAATGATATATAATTTATTTTCATTATATAATTACACATTTTTTATTTTGTCTATATAAATAAAGAAGTTTTTAATTAAAAAAACTTAAAACTAAAAACTTAAAAACATGTTTTTTAATTAAAAATTTAAAAATAACATACTTATAAATTAAAAACATTAATTAACATTGTAATGCCCAATTATTGCCTGGGCCCAAAATAAACCAAAAAACAAATACAAAATCAGAAGGCCCAATTACAACCCAAAAACTTGCCCAATTTCTATTGGCCCAATAAGCCCAAACACTAAAACCAATTCAGGAACCTAAGGTTCTTGAGCTTCCTAGCGTCACTGCCTCCACGTGCTTTGCCAATGGGTTCAGCGCCCGAGGCCTGGCCACCACGGCTCCTCCGCTGATTTTTGCACCGAAATGGAAGGGCCTGCTTCGTTGACTTTCCAAGGAGCCTACAAAACAGAGCAAAAACAGAGAAAGCAGCAGAAAACCAACAGTAGCGAACAAAAGCAAAGGAAAACTATATTTTGTAATTTTTCTTTGGCTATAAAGCCATCGAAAACCAATGTATTCGGGGGATTTTTTTTGATCAAATAAAAAAGACGAGATTGAATACAAAAAAAAAAAAGAGATTCGAGCAAAAACAAAGAGACCCAACCCGTTTGAACAAGAGGATCCGCGTGTTTTTTTAGCGGAAGGGCTATTTTTGCTTTTGGCCCTTCCGCTTTTTTGACCATTTTCAATTCGATCCTTTTTGTTTTATTTCTTCTAATTTTGCCCGATAATTTTGCTATTATTTCGTTCTAACCCCTTAATGAACGACGTCGTTTTGGAGGAGAAGGGAAAATTTCCCTTTTGGCCCATCCTTATTATTCGCGTGTTCAGATAGGTCCTTTTCCTTTCTTTTTATTTCCGATTTTTCTCTAGATTTTTGTTTTAAGTTTAATTTAGTCCCATTTAGTTATTTTTGCAATTATTATTATTTAATATTTTTATTATTATTACTATTAATATTATTAGTATTATTATTATTTATTATTATCTTTGTTACCATTATTATTATTATTATTATTACTATTACTATTACTATTATTTATCTATTTTTATTTTTATTTTATTTCTGTATTTTTACTATTATTTGTTCATTATTATTACTATTTATTATTGTCATTATTATCACCATTGTTAATATTATTAATTCATGTTTGAATAATTGACATTAAAACTAATATGTTATTTCATTTATTTATTCGCCTATTATCCCTTATTTTTTATATGTATAAAATGTATTTATGGTGTTTACATTATCTTTGTTCTACATTATTATTTATTTTTCCGTATTATTATTATTTTATTATTATTTGCTTTCGATACTTTAGATTGTTGGCGTTATCATTTCATTTTATCATAATTATATCATGAATCATTTTTGAATATATTCACATATTTTCATGCCCGAATAACTTAGATTCGTATCACTTCGAATATCATTATTTTTATCTAAACATGCCAATGAAATTTTTGAGAAAATAGGCAATGCTCGATATTTGAAAGATTCGATAAAATCGTACCCTAACTTACGGGGTTTCGATTTTTCTCGTTGAATTCGAATAATTGAATATCCTTCCAATAATTGAATATCCTTCCAAAAATTAAAACACATAAGATTTCAAATAAAAATCAAAGACCAAATTATTCTCCAAGATTCGAAATGTCGTGTCCTAACTTACTGTATGTGACGTTTCGTTGCCTCGAAATAAGAAGGTCTTTAATATATTTTCGACTTGTTTAAACATTTCAAAATAAAATACACATAATGCAAAGAAGGATCGTAGTTTAATTTCTTTTCGAGTTTTTGACTTTCGACGTAAAGACATCAATTAATCAACTAGGTACCAATTTTGGGCGTATCGAGGGTGCTAATCCTTCCTCGTGCGTAACCGGCTCCCGAACCCATTTTCTAGATTTCGTAGACAAAAAATCGTTGTTTTAGCAAATTAAAACTTTTTATTAAAATTACAAGGTGACCCGATCACACCTCATCAAAAAGGATTGGTGGTGACTCCCATTTTCGTTTTTATTTTCAAAATATAAAGTCAACAACTTTTAAAAAAAATGGTTTCCACAAACGTTAAAAAGAAAAGCTTGAATCATTTATTAAAAAAAAAAAAAACAAACAAACAAAGAAACATGGGAGGAGGTTAAAACTAACCAGCATTTAACCAACAAATCAAAAAAGCTAAATTATTAAAAATACCGGTATAGTATAAGATGTGTTTTGAAAAGCGCCTTTCACGAAACATATTTTTTGCCAGGGCAGCTTCTGACTCCCAAAATCAATTAAATATATAAAAAATGACTTAAATCAGTAGATTTTTTAAAAAAGCGGCATTTTTCACTAATTTTATCAATGAGCAGACTATGATTTTGTTGAGTTTCGCTTTTAAGTATTTTGGCTAAAGTCACAATCACCACTTACTAACCACTTTAACTATTTTGAAGTTAGGAATGTCTTAAATTTTAAAATTTTTAGTATTATGAATTTTGATTTAGTGTGAATTGTTATATATGAAATTTAATTTTGTATAATTTTTTAAATGATATTTTAATTTAATTTAATTTTCATAAACTATTAACATCTTTGTTGATATAATACCATTTTGTTTTTACATATTACATACATAAATAATTAATGTATTCATTTATTTAAACACGTACAATTGAATCAAAATTAAAATTTTATGTATATATTTGAATCAAAATCATAGTTGGATCAAAGCTCATGTATTAAATTACACGTTAGATCAAAATCCATGTAATTTTTATATTTATTCTGATTTTTGAATTATTCTTTTACATTAACATTAATCGGATTGAGATGTTTTGAGATGAATTATTTTTGTTTTGGGGTTAAAAGTTCTTCATTTCATTGAAAGAACAGGAACGTTACGTTAAGGGAATATGGTCCCTAGGCAAAATGTAAAACCAATCACATGGGCATAATCCCATCTTTGTTTTTCTTGCAACCCAGTCGACTGTCCATTTACAAGCTCGCAGAACATACGAAAAAGACACCCAAAAATTCTCATTAAAAAACGAAAGGGACTCTTTAGAAACAATAGCAAACTCCCCTCCTGCAATTTCCTTTCCCAGGAAACAATTGATAATGGTAGAGTTACCATATTCAGTGATAATGTCACTCCAACCTTTTTGCCAATCAAACTACCATTGCCTTTAAAGAGATAAAACGATAATTGCAAGAACAAGGGAGCAATGATATAAGCAGTGGCTCGAGAGTGTAACTATGATAAATAAAAATCAACAAAATGAAATAGCTTACGTAATTTAGTTTTTTTTTTTTTATGTCTGTGAGGTGTTTCTTAGAGAGATAGTTCATCTACCAAATTCATATAATAAGTGATTTAAATCTTAACACACCTCGTTTTAGTAACTTTACCTTTAAACCTAAAGAACTATATATTTTTTCTATAAATTTTTCTCTTGAAAACTTAGGCTTAAAAACAAGAAATATACTTGTTTTCACTCGTAATTACTAGTTCTTTAATGAACAGATAAGTGTTGAAACTTATACAAATCTCCTCAAGATATAATGATTTCATCTTGCTAACATACCCTATAAAAATGCAATTAAAATAACATATAAAATATAATAATTGAGTCCAGGATAATGTAGAGATGTAAGAGATAAGTGTTCAAAATGTCTCGGTCCAATCTTCTTATTTACGGAGATTAGATTTCTTATTCTGATCTGATCTAATCTCTAAAATATGGTGTTTTAAATGAATTGATGTTGAAAAATGAATTATCAAGATATCAACGGCCATTACAGCTCGACAATTTTGTCCCAAAAAATTGCCAACCTGCAATGATTATTGTAGTGGCCATTGCTCATACTCCCCTCAACAGCGCCTCCTCCAAAACTGGTGAGGCAACTTTCATTGCAGTCATGAGCCATAGCTACAAATCTTGCTATTTGGCTTTGTTTGTCACAAGCTGTATCCATATTTATCTTGATTGATCCAAGGAGTGGAGGATTCCATTTGGGGTCATTTCAAGTCAAATTCCCTGAAGTATCCATTGTTTTGCAGTTTTCCAGAAACTTTGAATATATAATCGTTCCAAGCATCATTCTATACCTAGATTGGAGAGACTTTTATTCCACATATATTTTCCATAAAAAATAGCGTATCCATGCTGCCAAATTAGAAGATGCAAAAGAGCGAACCTGGGAAAGGTGTTAATCTTTAGCCACAAAAAAGAGAAAGAACCAGCCATTGACGGGTTGTAGTTGAGGGATGAAACTCTCCACAGAACTTTAGAAAAAAGTACAATGGTTTAATTCATTTTAAATTATTTTACATGATTGATTTTTTTAATTATTTTAAAAGTGCTTAATTAGTTTTGAGATATTATAAAAAATTCTAAAAAGAATTCTAAAAAAAGGATAAAAAATACTAAAAATGAATAAAATTTATAATAGTAGTAATTTTAAAATTTTTATAGATATAGCATTTCAATAATTTCTAATAGTTTTTAAAAATTAATAAAAAAATATTACTCATTTTTTGTTTCTCTCTCACACTACCTTGCATCATACCTCGATCCATCATTATCAACTTTTCTCGTACCACCTCTCATCAATTAAAACCATTACTCATCAAACACTGAATTCATTGTCTATCAACCCCTTACTTAACACTCCGGTACAAGTCTGATCACATCATTATACTTCAACCACCCGTCAAAACCAAATCCAAGCTTTTTAAATAATAAAATTTTTCTAAATTTTTCTTATATATATATTTATAATTTATATAACTTTTTAATACTGTTAATAAATTTTTATAACTTTTCATAAGAATTTTTATAAATTTATATATATATTTCTATAACTTTTTTACTTTTTTAAATTGTTTTCTATAATTTCTAAATTTATATATTATTATATTTTTCATAACATATTAATAATATTCTATATACTTATAATATTTATAGTTTTTCTATTATTTTTATATTTTTCAAAATTTATAATATTTTGATATTTTTTGGATTAAATAATTAAAAATCAATTAAGTCCGTGTAAATAATAAAAGATCAATTAAGCCTTTTATGTCAGCATTTTTCACGTCAAACGCCATGTCAGTCACCACATTATCATTTTTCCACATCAACCACCATGCCACATCAGCACTTAACAGTTCGACGGGGACTTCGCCAGAAAACCATATTCCAAGGGCTCAATTGAATTTTTGTTAAATTATTTTTGAAGGAGTTTTTAGTACTTAAAACTTTTTTTTTAAACAAAACTAAATTAGATTTTGAATTAATGGTGTGTTTGGTTGGCCGAATATAGCACAACACGTAATCTCACATTGTGGAATAAGATTACATTGTTTGGATTCTTCACATTCCGATCACCTCATAATTTCACATTCTCAAATAATATCAAAATGTCCGAAATATTTGGTGCAATCTCAATACACTCATTCCTTAGATTATCTTAACTTATGCGTATTCACCATTTGTTTTTATCATTTTAATAAATTTCATCTCTTTTTTTCCTAATAAAATTTAAGTCTAATTAAGAACAAAATATCTCTTTTTCTTAACAGTGAAATAGTAGATGCCAACTTTAAAATTATAATTATTATATTCACTCTAAGTATTTATTTATTAATTATGATTATAATTAGAATTTATAAATTATAATTGGTCGTACAACCACTTTACATGAATTATTATAATTTTAAATTATAAAATTATTTCAACATCATATATTTACTTATCAATATATAAAATATAATAAAACCGATAGTTATCATAATTTAATGAAAATTGAGATTAAATAATATTAAAAAAATTAAACTTATTTAAAAAATAAATTTTATAAAAAATAATTTAATAAATGATACTTTTACATAATTTTACATTCTATCAATCAAATAATAAAATCTTATATCATCAAATGCAATCTTAGGGTGGGTTTGGATAGGTGGTGCGTTTACTTGTGGTTAGTGTAAAAACAGCGATGGCCGCGGTGAGATTAGATATTGTAACGATACTGTAGCGTGAGACATAAAGTAAGCTAAGCGCACTGCACCGCACTCAATCGGCTATTCAAACCCACCCTTATATTCATGTATACCTTTCTATATATTGGAGATGAGGCGGCAAACATTTGCTCCCATTCATTGTGGGATTTAGAAGGAGCCAACAGCTAACACTCTGCTGTAAAATTTTATAAGAGTAGAATTAGATTCCCTCGTACCATATTAACTAGTTTCATTAATTATACATATAAATGTGAACCCATAACTTTCAGTTTCTTCAATCGTAATCAGTTTTGTTCCATAGATATACTTAAAAATTTGCTATATGTTCAGAATATTCAGATGTAAAACCTAAAATCTTTAATATTTCCTTGTTAAGAGTATAGTGTTAAAACATAGGAACCTGTTTCTATCTTCATATAGCTAGCAGTTAGCATTTACCAAAATAAGATGAGGTTTTTAATTCAAAATTTTCATTACTCCGTACTTATAATAATAATAATAAGATACAACTTAAAAACGAAAATGAGTATGCCATAAGTTTAAGTATACAACAAAAAGCTCATCCAGGAGGAGTTTCAAATGGCTAATGACATCAATATTGACTTCACGGAAGTTGCTTACTTTGCCAGAATCTAAGAACATAATTACCATTAATGGTTATGCTTTTTAGTTGTTGTCGGATTGTTGCTTGGCATAAGCGCACCAAACATCCCCGTAAGTACTCATGCTACACTACAGCAAAACAGACTTTTAGCGGTGTTTTTAGTGGCGTTTTAAAGAAAAACGCCACAAATATTATACATTAGCGGCGTTTGAAGGAAAACGCCGCCAAAAAATGAGCAATAGCGGCGTTTATTTACAAAACACCGCTAAAAAAGATATATAGCGGCATTTTTTCATAAAAAGCCGCTAAAAGACTGAGCATTAGCGGCGCTTCTGGAAAAACGCCGCTAAAAGTCTGAACATTAGTGGCGCTTCTGGAAAAACGCCGCTAAAAGTCTGAGCATTAGCGGCACTTTTGGAAAAACGCCGCAAATAATTTTAAAGTTTTTTTGGATATATGACTGATTGTTTTTAAATTTATATATTAAATAATTTCTTATATAATTGTAAAAGAGATAACATTAATTTTAATACATTAAAATTATTATTCTAGTTTAAATTATTTAAGAGAAAAATATTTGTTAAAAATGAAAAAAATATTAAATAATTTCTTATATAATCGTAAAAGAGATTAGTATTAATTTTAAAATATTGAATTAATTCTCATTATTGTTTAGGGTTTATGGTTTAGCATATATAGTTTATGGTGTAAGGTTTAGGAGTTACTATTTTAATGTTTAGGGATTATGGTTTATGATTTGCGGTTTAAGGTTTAAGGTGAATGTGTTAGGGTTTCATGGGTTAAAAGTTAGGGTTAATGGGTTTAAAGGTAAATGGTTAAGGGTTTGGGGTTAATAGATTAAGGGTCAGGGGTTAGGGTTTTATAGTTTATGATTTAGGGTTTATGGGATATAGGATAAGGGTTATGGGTTTAGATTAAATTAGTGTCTTTTAATTTATATATTAAATAATTTCTTATATAATTGTAAAAGATTTAGTGCTTAGAGTTTATGGTTTAGGATTATGGCTTGAGTTTATGAGTTTATGGGTTTGTGGGTGTATGGTTTAAGGTTCACGGGTTTAGGGTTTAGGGTTTATCGAATGAAGACAGAATATCAAATTTGATTTAATCATTAAAAAATTATAAAAATATATGCTATAAAAATGGTGAGATTGCATTTTTTACTTACAAATTAATTTTATTTTGCTATTTGAAACTGACTTAATTATGAAAAGTTACAAATTGATAACTAACTATTTAAAATTTTTGCTTTATCGAAATCCTTAAACCCTAACTATTTATATTAATTAAAATACAATTATTTTAAATTGAATATTTATATTCTTCAAAAAAAAATGACACGTAGAAAAAAAATTGAAAGTAAAAACATAGAAAAATATATGTTAAAAAGTAAAAAAATTAAAATACTATTATTTAAAATAAATTTAACTTTAAGGTTAAAATACGATGTAAGTTTAACTTGAAAGTTTCGGTGTTAGATTCTGTAGTTATGACAATCGTTTAGGGTTTTAGGGTTTAATGATTTAAGGTTTAAGGTTTATAATTTTAGGGGTTACGTGTTTGAGGTTTAGGGTATGTGTTTAGGACTTAGGATTTTAGGTTTAAGGCTTTGATAAAAAGTTAAGGATTAATCTTGGATTTTTTAGAACATAAATCAAAATAAGATAAATATAAATTATTATTTAAAAAAAATATATATCAAAATGGGTTAAATCCCAAAAGCATACATGAACAATGGTTTAGTGTGCAATTGTATACATGAACTTTAATTTGATCCAGATCTTGTAAAATATTAATACAATTATTGATATAATTAACATCATTTTTTATTTATATATTGCATACATAAAAAATTAAATTTATTCAATATAAAAATATATTGATGTATTTATATTTTAAAATAATGTGTATGATTAAATCAAAATTAAAGTTTCAACTATACATTTAAACCACAATTAGAATTTCACATCTAGAATTACACATTAAACCAAAATTCATATATAATTCTGATATATATCTATATCAAAATTTAGGTGTATACATATAATTAAATGCCATTTATATAAAAATCTAAACAACTAATGTAGACTATACTTAAAAGAATTCCTAATTAAATTTTTAAAATTTAATAATAAAAAATTAAAAACTTAAAAACTTAAAAACTTAGAAACTTAAAAACTTAACATTTTTATATTTAATATTTAGTTAAAAAGTTCAATACTCAAAATATAATAAAAATAAAAATTTTAAAAAAATAATAATCTTAACACACAAATTTTGGAAGAAAAAACATAGAAAAATATAGGATAATAAATTAAAAGTCTGTTTTGGTGTAGTGCTACTTGAAGAAACAAACATATTAAAGAGAAGTAAAAAAGAAAAAGTGCATCTCTGATATCTCTAATCACCTCAACAAATCTCCCACCATCGGGGAACACAAAGCCTCTACAGCTACCAACCAATACGTGTTCATCATACCTATAAACTGACTGGATTGAGCACATTATTTATATAAAAAAAGAAACTAGGGTTCAGAATTATATGAACATCTCTACAGCTACCAACCAATACGATAATCGCCTGAATGAATAGGTTTACCTGGTTTGGGGCTTTAGGTGGCCAACGGACTTCTCCTATTCAGTAAGTGCGTGACAAAAATGGCATCGATGGCCATAGGAACAGACATCACCAGTAAGGACCATCCTGCAGACCTCAGTCTTGTATCGAGGGTGGCGTATTACAGGGCGGAGCTCTTCAACACTGTGAGCAAACTGGCAGTGGTCACCATATGGACAGGCACCAGTCTCTTGCCATTTGTTGCAGAGCTCAGTCTTTAACATGCCTTGGTTGTATACTTCCAGTTCAAGTAGCTCTTCCTCCTCCTTCCCTCCTTGCACGTACACCTTCTTCTTGACATTCACCTAAAGACATTATTCACCCTATCTATTATAAGATTTAATTAAGAGCAAGAAACAAATGAATAATCTATTACTAATATTCTCATTTCACATTCTTTGACAAATGAATAATCTATTACTAATATTCTCATTTCACATTCTTTGGGTGGTAACAAGGCAGTTCACCATACAAACAAAACCTTACACGTCTACGCAAACCTCTGGTTGTTAACAATCTTACTAATGCCATTGTTTAACTTTCGAAAGTCTTAACTCTAAACTAACAAAATTTCATGTTATACAGATAAAATACAAGGATGATTTCAGAGCCCCTTGAACTGCCTCCTCACTTCTCCCCCAAAAGGCTAAAAAGCCACTAACAAGAATAAATTTGAACTAAATATATATCATTATCTCAGTCGCGTCTAAAATAATGAAGTTTATTGTATTACTTCATTACCAAATCAGAGAAGGTATTCATTAAATAAAATCGTAATAAAAAATGTAATTAATGCTTAATGGTGCTCGTTCCGTTGTTTGGCTGCGAGAATATTGTACTGATGCCAGCTTTGCCTGACATATAGTTTTAGAAATAAGCAAATATATATAACTCTAGAAATGAAAATAAACTGGCGATATGTACATAATGTAGAACAATAGACTGGCAATCACGAATTTACTATTCGAACAGAATAAGGGAAAGAATTAGAAGAAAGTCAAAATTATATTCACAGCACTACTAATCTGTTGAGAAGCATTTATAGTCCGAGCTAGTCCCCGAGTTTTACCACGATGACTCGCTGCTCCAGCTTTACTCATCATATTCTGTTATCCATTAGATCTAATCGATATGCTCTTAAGCAACTTAACCCTCTCGACATCCACTTCACCTTCCATATCAGAAACTTTTTCCTCTCCTACGCCGCCGCCGAAACAAAGTCTTTCCTACGCGTTCACCAAATCAAATGGTGTGGTGTTGTAATCAGAGGATACAAAGTGATCCTGAACAGAGGCTTGGATCAGTGCGTTGAGTTGCTTGTTGAGGTCGCGGTTGACTGATCGTAGAGAAGTATTCTCTTGGCGGAGTGATTCGGCTTCTTTTGTAGCTTCGCAGAAGCGCAAGAGGCAGAGGTTGTGACGGTTGATCATATCTTGATGCTGTTGCATAAGAAGGCGTGGATGATGGAGAGCTAAGAGAGAGGCGGATGAGTTGGCGGTGGAGGAAGAGTAAACTCCTTTATTCTGGTGATGGTTCAGTTCTCTGGCTGCGAGGTCACCGTAGGTGGTTGAAACATTGTCGTTTTGCATACCGAAGCTAGAAAAAAGAATTTAGAAAAAGCAAAAAAAAGTTGAAAAAAATACAGCAATATCAAATTGGAGGGAAAAAGTGGCCTGGCAGTAAATTGTAGAGAGGAGTTCTGGAATCAAAATCGTTAAATAAGCACATCATAGAATTACCCTTTGTTCACTTTAGAATTTTCAACTCTTTACCTACTTTTTCCCTTGGATTTCAATCATCTTAAATCATTGTTAGGGCATTTAAGTCATTTAATCTAAATTGTAAATTTCATTTTCTAGTTCACAAAAAATAGTTGTAATACTTGTTTGCATGCACTAATAGTGGTACCAGCAGAAAAACAGAAAAGTGCGCTTGCATTGCATTTTGGCAATGCAGGATTCACACCATTAGCAAATGACGTAAATGTCCTCTTGATTTAATTATATTAGCTAGGATACCCTTCTACGCTTTCCTTCATCCTCAAGTTTTGACAATAGACAATGAGGGGGGGAGGGGAGGATGATGATCAAGCTCAATCATGTTTGTGTAAATCCAACTGTCACGATTATTTCATCAGGGTTGTCTAATTGATTTTCTGTAATTAGAAACAACTTATGGCACAGGAAATGCGAGGCCCGAATGAGGTTAGAGAGAGCTTTTGATGATATGAGTTGCTTGTAATTGAAGTTAATTTGATGGGGGGATAATTGTGTATGCGGAGGTTTTCAAGTCATGAAGCGAGATTAAGATATAAACTATTTAGCAATGTTATTTAAATTAGATCAGATTGATGGATCGGATCGATTGAATTAAGAATCAATTAATATGCTAATTTGGAAGGTGTTTTTGGACCAATTAAATTGGAAGTCGATTGAATTGGTAGTCAAACTAATCAGACCGACAAACCAACAGTCTGATTGATTTGACTAACGATTTGATTTAAAAAGTATTTCCATTTAGAATGGAGGAAGCCATCATTTTCTTCAAGAGATTGCTTCTTTATCACAACTATAACTACATTCTAGTGTCACAAGGCTAGAACTTTAGTCTAGCAAACCACACGACCTTAGGCAATTTATTTTCTCTGAATAATAAATTGCCTAAGTCAACCTAACTCTCGCAAAAGTGAGAATTTTCGTAAAAGATCTCTAAGACACTGAAATATAGTGGACACAAACTCGAACTAAAATAACAATATAGAACAGAAAAGCCAAAGGGAAAATAACGCACACTAAGTGTTTGAGTAAATGCTCTCAACTATATTTACTTACAACTATGAATGAAATTATTACAAATGAGGGGAAGTACCTCTATTTAGTTAAGTTCCTCTAAAACTATCAGTACTGATTGAGTTACATCGACAATCAAGATTAGAGTCTATCTACAATTGATAATACTGAGCGATTTAAACTCTATATAATCTTATCCCTTTAGGATTTACACTATTTACCTTAATAATTCTAATTTTACTAGAATGTTTAATTAGATAACCAAAAACTTCAAGTAGATGGACTTCTCCATGGGTTCCACGAGTCAAGTCAATTCAATTGAATTAAATGAGTCTCATTTCATCAATTGACCTCTATGAGACACTATTTACACAATTGCCGCGTGCTTTGATCCAGGTCCATGACACTAGCAATATCATATCTAGTTTATGATTTTCTATATAGGATTATATATTAAAAGAAACTCTTAAAAAAGGAAAAAAATAATAATTAAGCCCCGTATTAAATTTATATCCAATTAGGCCTTTATCGTTAATAAAAAAATCAATGAAATCCCTTTATTAACAATTTTTTATCATTGATAATTTTAATCGTTAAGATAAATTGATGAACTAATCAATTTTAATATTTTTAAATATTTTTAATTTTTATAATTTTTTCCACTCCTCCGACTAGTATAGTAGAGTGCAACCATCACCAGTTACAATATTTCTTTTATTAAACCATTTTTATTTGGTGTGTGCCTAAGTTGAAGAAACATGCTGAAACACAAGTAAAAATGAGACGAACTAAATGTTCTTATCAAGTTTTAATATAGCTGAGAAGAAATTGGTATTCAATTTAGGGGCTAATCAATTAAAGACTAAAAACAATAAATATAAACTAGGGAAATACGTAACAGGTTTGATAAAAATATAGAAATTAATTTTTTATTCTTTGTTTGATTGAGTAAAAGGAAAATTAGAAATATGAAAACTTGAAAGGATAGAAAATGAAAATTATATATTTTTTTTCTTTTCACAGGTATGTTTGATAGGAAGAATTAAAAAATGAAAAAAGAAAAATTTTCTTTCCATCCATAACTGATTAAGTAGAAAAATGAAAGATGTACTTGGTTGAGTGGAAAAGTGAAAGGGTGGGAGGAGAAAGTGAAAAAGTGGAGAGAAAATAAATCCGATTGTGCTTGGTTGAGAAGAAAAATGAGAAAAAAAAAAACAAAGAAAAATGATCATTTTCCATCTTAATGCATGAAACCAATATTTCTAAATTGGAATGATATCTATATTAGTTCAAAATGATACTTTTTTCAAATGTTTTCCAACATTCCAACTTTTTTTCCACTCTATAGAAAGAAAACTTATGTTTTTTTATCCATTTAGTTTTCTATCCCTTCAATTTTTCATCCTTCCAATTTTCTTTTCACTCTACCAAGCAAAGCCAAAAGGGAAAAAAAATAAAATATTTGAAAAATGCATCATTTTGTACTAACATGCACACCTCTCATTTTCTCTCTTCTCATCATCCCAATTTCGAAGGATTTTTATGCATTAGAATAGAAAATGATCATCCTTCCTATTTTCTTTCCTCTCACTTTTCTTCCCTGTTAAGTACACTCAGAATTTATTTTCTTTCCACTTTTCCACTCCCTTCTCTCATTCATCCACTTTTTAACCCAACCAAGCACACCATTAAGGGCAAAAATAGATTAAAAATTTTTAATGGAAAGACCATTTTTTTCTTTCTCTACTGCAATACAATGCTAGTGTGTATAATTATATATGTATATTGTATAAGTTTATCCATTTTACATTAGAATGACTAAGGGCAAAGCAAGAGGGTTGGTAGGGGTCTCGACAACCCCTAAAATAAAAAATTTTCTTTTTATCCCCATTATAATTTACAAATATTAAATTAGTAATGGTAGAATTGTACTTTGACCCCCTAACTATGCCCCAACGAGGATGCGTAGGGGCTTAAAATATACAATTAGATATGGAAATATGTGTGGTGTCTGCATGTCACACTCGATTATCTTTATTGGCCCAAAATTTAAGGAAAATTAGGATTAAATTGAATGGATTGGCGAAGTGTCGGGCTCCTGCAAGAAATTTAGAAATTTTAGTGGCTGAATTGTGATTAGTTGGATCTCAATTCTGGTTTGGTTAGAATGAAATCAGTTGGATCCATAGCGGAAGACCAAATAATTAGCAGTGATTGGCTACAATGGTCTAAGAGACCGTACAACCTTGGTTATATATATAAGTGGGTGGAGAGAAGAGAATTCTCCAAAATTTAGCTGGTAATCTCCTTCTTGTCTGCATTTTCTTCTTCGGATGCTTCAGAAAAGGAGATTAGATTTAAGAAAACTCTTCATGGGGTGGTAAAGGTGAGGTTCGAAGTCTAGGAAGTCGAGAATTCGATAAGCTGGTAAGCCCTAGGCCTTCTTGTACTCGTGGATTAGAGGAAAGAGAAGTAAGAATTCTCGAAAAGTTTTTGTATAATTATGGATTCTGGGTTTTAAGGTTTGAATACCATTGATTTAACCAATAAATAGTTTTCATGTTTAGCTGACAGGACAATAAGGCTTTGACATTTGGAAAAGCTAAGCTGCCAAGGATAAAGGAAGCGAGGAAAGTTTCTGTGCTCTGTCTTGGGTGGTTGATAAGATTTTGTTGTTAAATGATTTATGTTGTGACTATTCTAGGTTGTTTGAGTCTATTGTTTTGTGTACAAATGGTGACAGAGCATGCCGTGAATGCATAATCTTATACAAGTATGTGAGTAATTGTAAGTATGATCATTGAATGTTAAATGGATATTACATGGTGTTGAAAATGTGGTGTACTTTGTGTGATATATAACCTATCTTGATTGTATGAAATATATGACTATATTATATACGGAATACAAAGGTAATTTACCTTAACAGGGTAGAGAAAGTTAGGAAAAATTGGCGAAATTTGAGGAATGGGCAAATTGTTGATACAAGAGAGTATAGTTGCATTGTGGAATATCATCGATTGGCTCGCTAGAGTGACACCATGATAACGGTTTATCAACTTTATGAAGCGACATCGTGACGATGATTATCGACTGGCTCGCTAGAATGACATCGTGACGAGGGTCCCTCGACTCTATGGAGCGACACCGTAACGACGGTAAGGTCCTTTGGACCAACACCGTGGAAATGGTTATTAGGTTTTTAGGCGACACCTCAAAAGAGTTTATAATGTATAAGACCATAACTCGGATATAGCAACAAAGAGAGTCCGTCAGGACGTTAAACATGGGTTCCTACTGTGTAAGACCATAGCTTGGCTATGGCAACAAAGGGAGTCCACCAAGACATTAAACATGGGGTCATAATAGGGCTATAGCGTCAGGTAAAATCTACCAAAACACTAAGCTAGGGAGTTGGTAAGACAAGGTAAGGGAGATATTTGTATGACTGACACGAAGAGTAGTATGATCGGACGAATATGACACGTTTGAGAACACAGATAAACGAGTTAGTCCAAGGACCCACCAAATTATGAAAATGAGAAAAGCGAGTAGAAATGTTTATGAATGCAGTTAAGCCTGTTGACTGGGGATTACGCCAAACTATTATGAAAAGGAAACCATAATATATGACTGAACCATGCAGAAAGAAATAGGAGGGATTACTATGTTAAGGAATAAAATATCCTCGGGTAAAAAGGAAGCCAGAGACGGGTAAGTCCGTCGAGGGATGGGTAAGTCGTCGAGGTTTGCTCGGAGATAATGACCGCTCGAACAGTCTGACTGGTAAAGTCTATCAGGAATTTACAGAGAGAAAGAATGTTTGACCAGGACTAGGTAATGCTAGATAGACCACATGGGGCTAACAGAAGAATAATTCTACCAAGGGCTACCTTAGGCAGACAATCCGTCGGAAAGTGGCAGAGGGTAAGGATCATTAGGAACTACCTATTAAACCCAATTTTTTAGAAGATTGTGAACATGGTGAACTAGTAGCATAGGATGATGGGGCGTCCATTTAATTAGCTTATCAACATGTTTAGTATTGTGAGTTTGGACTGGAGGAAGTGTTGAGGTGGAAAATCTTAAGTTTATTCTAGTATTGGATAAATGGACCAGGGTAAGGATCCAAATTTGAAAAGAACAAAAGTGGAAGACAACTAATGATAAGCAACGAACCTTATGTCCAAGTGTATGGATAATTGTGGGAGTTAAGCTTGTTAAGGTTTAAAGGAAATTGGGATGAGGCGTAATCAGGCCAATACCATAGAGAACCATTATCGTAAAAAACATACTTACGTCTAAGATAGAGATTAAGTCCGCCAACAGTGAGTTGTGGACACTAGGGCAGGCATCAACCACGTCGGTGAAATTTGTGGAAGGCCAAGGATAAACAGGGAGTTTGAAATCTCTACTTTAAATTTTGCTTCTTGAAGACTTCGAAATAATACTGTTACACTGTTTTATAAAATCCCACTAAGTTCATCCGAACTTATGATTGTACTGCCTTGGATGCAAGATCAAAATTATTGTAGATGTTGTGAGAGAAGACCAAACCGGACATCGCCATTTTTGTGTGTAGGGCGTGGTAGTCTTATCATGCATATAAAGGGGCACCCCTAAAGGCTACACCTCGGGGATTAAATTGGACTTGTCAGTGATATAAACTTAAGTCAGAATTGTAAATATTACCAGGTTGGCTAATGTAGTGAATTTGCAAAAAATTTAAATTTCGAATGTTGTGAATTATAGCTAAAGCTAAATCTTGTAATTTGATAAAGTCAAAATTTTTAAACAAGTCAATCTAGAAGTCTTGTTAAGTTAGTCACGTTGATTGTAACATTTGGTACTCGGACCCGTTGGTCGAATCAAGTAAAGGGTGTTACAAATTTAGGTCCGTTTGTTTACATGTAAAAGGTTTTACGGAAAATATTTTTTTGCATTTTCCTATGTTTGTTTCACAGAAAACAGCTTGGTCAACAGAAAATGATTTACAGGTCAATGTAAAATAAGCCCTTTTTCCTATAAAATGACTTACTCTTTTGAAAATCGTAAGTCATTTTTCGAAAAAGAACTCCTAGGTAATTTTATTTTTATATAAAAATTAACTTAAATTAAGCTTAATATTATTATATTGATAATAAATTTTATTTATATTTTTAAAAATATTTGAAATTATTAAAATATTATATTTGTCAATATTATTAAACACACATATTTAATTATTTATATTTAGTCATATAATAAACTATTAATATAATTTATTAAAATTATTTAATATTTTGATAATAAATTTTAAAAATATTAATTTTAAATAAGATTTTTCACATATTATTGAAAATATTCGATATTAATATTTTAATAATAAATATTTGTTATAATTATAAATATATTAATAATAAATGTTTTGTAGTATAAAGATTAAAATATGTCGTAAGTCTATATACTCTTCCCAAATTTGTAATTTAGTCTCAGTATTTTTATTTTCAAGAATTTAGTCTCTCTACTTTTCAGATTTGAAAATCAAGTCCAATTGTTGACATTGTTAATCTTCTTTTGTTTTTTTTGTGAATTTTGTTGATGTCACATTTTTTATTAAAAAATACTCATTTAATAGCCATGTAACTAAAAAATGATATTATAATAAACCTGAATTTAACAAAATATTTTTAATATATGTAAAAACAATATAAAATATAAATTTATAAATATAAAATAAACTCAATTAAATAATGAAAAGATAAGAAAAATCTCAAATGTATGTTTGTTTAATTGAAAACAGTTTTTATAAAATATTGTTAAGAAATTTGCCAAACAATATAAAATATTTTACACAGATTCATCCAAACACCAGAAAATATTAACTTTTCCAAAAAAGTAAATCATTTTTCAGAATCCATTTTTAGTGAAACAAAAAGACTCTTAGTTGTATTAGAGCTTCGATTTAACCGATCCTATAGACATGAGAAATTAAGAAATAACCCCTCTAACCATATCACAATAGGTTTGACTTAGTCCCTCATGTTATTATATAAGATTAATATGTGTTATGGAAATAGATGCGGTTGTGCGAATTATTGAAGTCGGTACTGTGCGCACTATAACATCATACATATCAATTTCTCCATAATTGATATAATTACACTTTCTAATTGATATAATTATACATTTAGTCCTTACTATTTATGTATTTTATGAATTTAATTTTAATTATAATTAATTCAACAAATTTAACCCTTTATATTTACAAATTTCATCAATTTATATAATGAGAAAGCAAAAACTGGATAATTATTCGTCTTTAGATCTTAGAATTTAGACATATTTGGAGATGATTTAAATGAAAAACTTCTTTAGAACGACTATAACATAAAAAGCAAAATTTCTTTCAAAAACTTTCTCAACAAACATTTATGATCACTACCTTAATTGCATTATTTAATTATTATAATTCATTATTTTAATTATTAATTTAGAAATTAAAAAATATTTTTATAATAATAATTTGATAATTATTATGCATAGAACATAAAATTTTTTAACTCCACATATAAAATTAAGGAATTGATAACGTTGTTAATTAATATTTAGAAAAATAGTTTTCTTTTCCATGTACGTTACACGTTCATTATTCTAAAATAAAAATAACATATTTCATGTAAATACTATTTAAAATAAATAATATTTTATAAATCGAAGAAGGAGAATGAATGATTGTATTTAAGGTAGAGAAAGTGATTGTGACGGCAGCGTAGGTGGAGGGCAGCAGAAGAGGCGACTGTAGCAGTAGCACCATTGAAAAAGGACAACAATGGCAATAGCGAGAACACGAATAAAAAATAGCTGGTGCAGGGATCAATGATAAGTTAGTTGTCGCAGCGACAGAGAAAGCGACAATTAGGGAGGAGGAGAATAGGATCAAAGTAATAGTAATTGTTAATAATAGAGGTTAAATTTGTTGAATTATTTAAAATTGGGATTAAATTGATAGCATGTGTAACTATTATAATCTAAATGTGTAATTATACCAATTTAAAAGGACATGCAATAGAGACGAAAATGAAATTTTGTATAGTTGGATGATGAAAACAGAAACACACAAATAATTAGAGGATTTAGAAGGGGACTCGTTGTGTATCGTCAAGAAGTTGTCGCCGGATTTCTCACTAGTTAGACCCATTGTCTAAGATACTGGATTGTTGTTTCGGCATATCCTTTTTTGTGAGGCTCGATTCACGCCCAGGGATGGTAACAAAGCAACACATATTCTTGCGGCAACAGGCATGAAGAAGGGGAGTTAAAGGTCCTGGATAGAGGAGGTGCCGAGTTTCATGTTACAGCAGATACAAGAGGATAAGCGACAGGGACTATAAGGGCTGTTTCTGAGTTTCGAGGATGCTTCTAATCGTTTTTTCATCAGTGTTTTTTCTGGGTGTTGAAACTCGCTGTGTTTCACATGCCTGGAATGGTAAAGCTTTGTTTTGTGTGCCAGCTGGTTTACTCCTTTCTATGCTCTTTATGTTTTCTTTGGACAGTTGGTATGAGCAGCTAGCCTAGTTTGTCTTTATTTGTTTTTGGATGTACATTTAGGTTGGGTGTAAGGGCCGGACCTATTGGCTTCACTTTGAAATAAAGGTTTTTTCATATCTAACTCAAATCCTACTGTTTTTCTTAATGGCCTACCTAGGGTTTCAAATAAGCTCCTCAGGGTCATCATGATTTGATGAATTTGGATTTAAAACTCGTCTGCAATTGAACCTTTTAGATGAGCTCTATCACTTGTTCAGGACTTCAATTTACAAACAACCTGGACTAGAAAGAAAGAAAGAAAATATACCATTTAACTCATTCAAAACATACATCTATCTGTTGGTCTTGCAATTTTTGTAGGAAACTTAATTAATAGATTTAATGATATTTACATCATACTAAAATTTTAAATTTTAAAAGCTATATAAATTATGAATAATCAGATTGAAAAACATGTATTAAATATACAGTTTTACGTGTAATACATTAATAATAAAATTTAATTATATAAAAATTTAAAACTACCAATTTAAAAATAACTAGTAAACGGTAAAAGTTGGCCTGAAATTCACATGAAAGACCAACATCCAGCTGCCTACCAAATTCTTCAAACAATTAAAGCCACCCATCTCATGATGCTCTTTAGAGCTAATGAGAAGGCCAGTAGATGGACTCTAAGACACATGTTAAAAAACCAAATTTAGGGTAGATTTGTTTACATGTAAAATATTTTAAGGGAAATGTTTTCTACATTTTTCTGTGTTTGTTTCACAGAAAATAGTTTGGTCAATGGAAATGACTTATAGGTCAAGGTAAAATAAGTCATTTTTCCTGTAAAATGACTTTCTCTTTTGAAAAGCATAAATTATTTTCCGAAAAAAGTTCATCAATAAATAATTTTATTTTATATAAAAATTAGCTTAAATCAAACTTAATATTATTATATTGATAATAAATTTTATTTTTATTTTTAAAAATATTATATTTTTCAATATTATTAAACATACATATTTAATTATTTATATTTAGTCATATAATAAATTATTAATATAATAAATATAATTTATTATTTTAATAAATTATTTAATATTTCAATTTTATTTTAATAATAAATTTTAAAAATAATAATTTTAAATAATATTATTCACATATTATTGAAAATATTCAATATTAATATTTTAATAATAAATATTTATTACAATTATAAATATATTAATAATAAATGTTTTGTAGTATAAATGTTAAAATATGTCATAAGTCTATGTATACTTCACAGATTTGTAATTTAGTCTTTTTACTTTTATTTTAAAAAGTTCAGTCCCTTTACTTTCCAAATTTGAAAATCAAGTCCAATTGTTGACATCGTTAATTTTTTTTTGTCAACTTTGTTGATGTCACATTTTTAAATAAAAAATACTCACTTAGTAGTCATATAATTAAAAAATGACGTTGTTATGAATCTAAATTTAACATAATAATTTTAATATATGCAAAAATAATGTAAAATATAAAATTATAGATAAAAATAAATTCAATTAAACAATGAAAAAATAAGAAAATCTCAAATGTATGTTTGTTTAACTGAAAACAACATTTATGAAATATTTTTAAGAAATCTACCAAACAGCAAAAAATATTTTATATAGATTCATCCAAACACCAGAAAATGTTAGATTTTCCTGAAAAGTAAATCATTTTTCAGAAATCATTTTCAGTGAAACAAACAGAGCCTTAATAATAAATTTTTTTCAAGGTATTTACTAAAACAAATTTAATAATTAATTCTTCACATTCTGTAAGTCTATTAAGGAGTAAATACTAATCACGAATTTTAAAATTATTTCATACGCTCCATACTCAAAAGAGTTGTTTTTCACTCTCTGTTTTAACAAATCTTACCGAGTTATAACACCAATTTCAAAACATAGGATTCCACCATTCCAATGTCATAAAATTAAGAAAATGTTATCAATAGTGAAAATAAATAAAATGAGCAAAATTTAGGGGATATCCTGATCTGGTTGTTGGAGCATTAAATTTGGTTTTGGTAATCTACAAGAATGAAGATACCCCGGATCTCTCAGTTTCCCCCACTAATCATTTAATCAAACTTGACATATTTAACAACATGTTTTTTTATTTGACATAAGACAGAAATTCTTTGTCGTGTATGTTTTTCAGAATCTACATTACTCAAATAAAGTAAAGAGTGGGATGTTGGAGGGGTAGGGGTGGGTGGACTGGATTTAGGTATAGACCGATGGGATGGTATACATTCCGACAACAAAGATAGGGTTAAAAGTCATGAAAACAGACAGACTGACTGCCCAGCTGTGGCAAAACACAGCTATCACTTCATTTCTCTTTGTCTCAAGACTTTTGGTTTTTCTTTTACTCCCTTCATTCGCGCCGGGGAGATGACATGATTGCTCTCATATATTAATCTGCTAACTGCACTCCTGTCCTATTTCACCACACACTTTTAAATCCTAAACAAACTCCTTATTTTTTATTAAACAAATTTCAATGACACTGGCATTTTTATTAAACCATGCTTCAATTTTTAAGATTTTTTTACTTGTATTTAAATGGGTTCTTTTTTTCTTTTAAAGGTTATGTTAAAATCTTCCATTTGGCTATACATGATAAGGTGATTTACTTTCAAACGGATTGGATGTTTTATGAATGGGAAGAGGAACAAAATGGGTAAAAAAAAAAAAAAGCTAGTAAAATCTAAAAAATTATTCAGATGTCAGATCTCATCATTACGTGTGAAAAATAAAAAAAAGTAAATTATATTCATTGTCACTTTTGTTTATCTCATGTTATATTTTAGTCACTTACGTTACCGTGTTGTAACATTTTAGTCACTTAGCCGTTAACGGTATAACGGTAAATTGACATGGCACGTTAAATCTTCATTTCAAACAAAAATTTTAGGTTAAATTATGCAATCGATCCCTATATTTTTTTTGTTTTGAGCAATTTAATTTTTTTTCTTTTTTGTTCTTTAAACTTTACTCTTTTTTTTCATTATTTTCTATTCTCTTTTGTTTCTCCCTCAGTTTTCCTACATTCTCCATTTCCTTTAACATATCAAGAAGTCGAATTGGCAGTGATGAAAGAAGCAAGAAGTCGAAAGCCATCATTACCTATAATCAAAACCCATAAACCCATACCATGCTTCTTTATTCATTGCCAATTCGACTTTCTGATGTGTTAAGAGAAATGGAGAAGGTAGGAAAATAGACGGAGAAGAAGAAGAGAATGGAAAAAAAAAGTTAAAAGAACATAAAAAAAAAAATTAAATTGCTCAAAACAAAAAAAATATGAGGATCAATTGTGTAATTTAACCTTAAATTTTTATTTAAAATGATGATTTAACGTGCCATGTTAGCTTACCGTTACACCGTTAACGGCAATTAACGGCATAGTGACTAAAACTTTACAACACGATAATATAAGTGACTAAAACATAATATTTTAAACATAAGTGTCTAAAACATAATCTAAAGTAAGTAAAAGTTGACTGCAGTTTACCCAAAATAAAATCTGTAGTAACTATAACAAAATAATTATTGATGGATTTTAATATTTAATATTTAATAAAATAATTAAAAAGTATAGAGGATAATTTTTTTTTATTTATGAAAAAGCCATAAGCGGCTATCAACCATATATAACTAGAAGGCATTAATTTGAGAATGGTTACTTATTCTTAACTTTCATACTGACAGATGCTTTATCCCACATCAGCAAGCTGCCATTCATTGCCTACTTGAATCACCTCATCATCAGTCAAAGCATCCACATTATAATTATACTCAGCGGGGCCTAATGTGTGAAAAGCATATGCGATGGTCAACTCTCGACTACGCCTTTGGATGTGAATTAGAGCCGAGTGTAAAAGAAAAGCAACCTCCATCACATTCTATTCCTTCTAACCAAACTCTGCATTTAATCCCATCATATGGCTATTTGCAACTTGCATTTCATCCCTTTGCTCCAAAATCAAGGAAAATTATTCTTTACGAATTACACCCAAAGATCCCCCATTTTCTCTTCTTTATTTATTATTATTATTTAATACCAAGGCCACTTCACTCACCATATATATATATATCCGCATGTAGAAAATGGAATAGTATATTCTATGATGACTTGGAGACCCCAACGTGGTGCGCCTTGGGGAATTCATGCATAATATATAAATATTATGTAGCTCAAGATTATATGTCTGGACAAGCTAAAATTGAAAAGAAAACAATTTGAGATAATCAACTTTCACTGACCAAGACAAAACAAGGGACAAAAAGGTCTGCTACAAGAACAAGAAAAAGAAAACACCCACCACATACACTGTATTACTATAACAGACGGTCAATTCATGCACAAGCACAAAGCAGTTAACAAAAACTCACGGTAGCTTTTGTAGCAGACCTAGCATCACCTAGCCCTTGCCATAAACAAGGGCATCATCCTACATAAAATAGAGACATTAGCATTCCTTTGTTGCTATCCACTGCCACAATTTGTTATACACCTACAAAGTTTCAGTTCAAGTGGAACTCAACTAACCAGGTCCTTGGTTTTAGTTGGTGTTTTGATCAGTTGATAAGACCAACCTGTCCAAAGCATCCAAGACATGCCTCATGGTTGGTCTCCTTTCGGGGCTGCTATGCACACAAGCCATTGTGATCTTGAGAACTGCAATTATCTCTTCCTCTTTATCTGCATCGGGAGCTAAGTAAGGATCTAAAACATCTGAAAGTGGTTTCTTCTCTTCAATGCATAGCTGGATCCAATGAACAAGATCCATTTCTGAGGTACCTACATGAACCAGGGGTGACCTTCCCGTGATCATCTCTAGCAAGATTACACCATATGAGTAGACATCCCACTTCTGTGATGGTTTCACCACTTTCAGGGCTTCAGGAGCTTGGTAATAAGATCCCAAGTTCGAGTAGAGTGGAGCAGCTTCGCAGGAAGCACTCTTTTGTAGTCTCTCTAGCGGTTTATCTGAAGGTATTCGGTTAGATTGTGTGGTTGGAGACCCTCCAGCAATATTGGCAAGCCGTCCAAGTCCAAAATCAGAAATGTGGGCTTCCATGTTCTGGTCAAGTAATATATTACTTGGCTTCAAATCTCCATGAACATATTTTTTGGGGCTGAACTCGTGCAGATAAACCAAGCCTTTGGCCACACCCTTGATGATTTTAAGTCTAACAGACCACGATAATGGTGTGAATGATGCCATTCCTGCCTTCCCTGATAGTGATAAGAAAATGGGGACAATCAATACAAAAGATGAACGATAGTAATGGAAAGAACATTATAGTACTGAAAGAAAGCCTGGTGAAACATACCATGCAATGCAGTGGCAAGACTTCCATTAGGCATGTAATCGTAGATGAGAAGCTTCTCATCAACTGACCAATAATATGCTCTTAGAGTAACAATATTAGGATGCCTCAGCTTTCCAATAGCTTCTACCTCTGTCTGAAATTCCTTAAACCTCTGCGAGCCTCCTTCACCCAATCTTCTCACAGCTAAGGAAAGTCCATCTTCAAGCACAACCTTGTACACGATACCGATGCCGCTCTTCCCCAAAACAAAAGCAGAAGCTTTAAGCAGCTCATCCAAATCGAATGCCACCTGTGTATCCAGTGGTACAAGATCATATTGCTCTACGTTTTCTGATAAAGTCTCGGATTCGTCTTTTCTGAAGCAAAAACACTCCTTTCCCTTCCTTCCCTTCTCAAAACCATAGCCATGGTCATCTTTATCCTTACTACATGGGCAGATCCTTGAATAACAAAAGGAGAATAGCAATCCAACAAGGCATATTCCAATTATATCACTCACTATTATAGCAATAACAGCTCCTTTACTGAGTCCTCTCCCTCTCTCGTATTTACCTTCATTGTCATCTGACCTTCCGGGTGGGTAATTACTAGGTAAAAACGGATATGACAAAGGTGAATTTGCACCTGGAGTATCTGGAGAACAGGGGTTCCTCAAAGGAGGGCCACAAAGCCCAGGGTTCCCTAGAAATGCAGTAGGTCCTCTGTTCATTAGAGCACCATTTTGGGGTATTGGCCCACTCAAATTGTTAAATGTAAGATCAATGTAAACCTTCTCAGGAAGATTTCCAAGGCTAGCCGGAATGGGACCGGCGAAATGATTGTGTGACAGATCAACAGTTCCTTGCAAACTAGACAGATTTCCCAAATCGCTAGGAATTGAACCAATGAACTTATTGAAAGAGAGATCAAGTTTTTCAAGAGAGACCAAGCCAGTCCCAAACCCGTCTGGCAGAGAACCAGTGAAATTGTTCCGGCTGAGATCAAGGGTCTTTAGTCTCTTGCATTGAACAATTGATGAGGGTAAGGACCCATTAAAGAAATTATCAGACAAAGCTAACGTTTGAAGATATTTAAGCTTCCCTATGTCTTTAGGCAAAGACCCAGATAAGGAATTCCCATAAAGAACCAAACTCTGTAACCCTTGAGCTTCAAGGAGCTCAAAAGGCAAAGTCCCAAAGAATTTGTTGTTCCTCAAATTTACATGGCGAAGATCAGATAAAGAGCCTAAAGAAGAAGGAAGAAACCCATAGAGTTTCTTCTTTGGAATGCTAACAGAAACAACCCTTTGTTCCTTGCATGTAACCCCATTCCATGAACAAGGGTTGTCATCAGAAGAGTTCCAGTTACTTAGAGACCCTTCAGGGTCCTCGTAGATGGACTGCTTAAACGATATGAGAGCATACCCTTCATTGTTCAAACAAGTCACATCCTCATGAAAGTTCAAGACAACAAGAACCACCAAAACCCAAGAAAGCATATCCACAGAACAAAAGGAGAAATTAAGAATATATGACCGTTGGAAAGAAAATGTTGAAAATGCAAATCTTTGGGTTCAAAGGCCTTACCTTTCTGTCTACCTGGGGAAAAGAACAAGTAATGAAGGAGAAAGCTTGGAAAGAGATAACAATGGAGACTCAAAAGAAAGGGAGAAGAAGAAGGGGGTGGAGAGAGACAGAGTGTGGTGAGGTAGCACTGGTAAGAAAAAAGAGAAAAGAGTGGATATTATATGTTGAAGAATGGTAAAGGTTTCAGCTTTGCTTGCAAGACCTTGGGAAAATAGATGAGAAAAACTTTTACTTAGCTAAAGTTATAAAATAAAACAGGGAAAAAAAGGTGAAAGCTGGAGAGAATTGATGAATACTACTGATATACATTCTTCTTTTTATTGCAATATATCTCCAATCTATTTTATCATGATATTTTCCAAAGGAACTGTTGTTAACTTGTGATTAAAATTTGGTATTCCATTTTATTTTTAGATTATAGGTAAATTTATTTTTCTTTTATTAAATATTGAATTTTTCATTCAACTTTAATTTTGAATAATTTAAAATAAAATTTAACAAAATTGTAATATTTTTCAAATATGTTATTTTAATTTTTTTGAGAGCCACCCAACAAAATATATTATTTAATAAATCAACTAATAAACTAATGAAAAATACAATTTTTATTTTATAAATAAAGCTAAACCTTTTTCCAAGACTTTTTCCATAAAATAAAATTTCTATGTTAATTTCTGCAATTTTAATATTTTTATAAATCAATTTATTATCACTTATTAAAATAAAATGTTTGAAAGACTTTTTTTTTTAATTTATCGTAAAATCATAAAAAAATTAATGTTGAGTATAAAATTTAATTAAAAAAATTAAAATTTGGTAATAAAATACTAATAAAATTAAATTTTAGTTTCAAATTAAATTTGTTAATAAGGTTATATAAGAGAAACAATAGGAAAAATCCAAGTGGAAACAGTGGCATAAAAAGAAGAAGTCAATAGTTGCTTTAAACTTTTGGATTTTTGGTCATCAATCTCATTTATATATAAATAGTTAATTAATTTGATTTTAGGATTACATATCTTACATTATTACAATTAACTGTTGAATAAAATCAAAATGTTTGTATAAATATTAAATGATGATCTAATTGTTAAGGGCATTACTATTCCAAATATGATCTAGATTCGAATCGCATCGATCATATTTATTATTCGAATTTTATCCTATTATTATAATTCACCCAACATAAAAAAAAATTAATTGTAAGATTTGATATTAGATGCAAAAACACATGAATAAATTCAATTTCAAGTGTGGGAACAGACAGGGTTTTGAAAAATACAAGTGGGGGAAGCGGTCAGTGTTCATCATTACCTCCACATTTCTCATTATCGGTTAAGGGAACATGTTTTATGATTATGCTCACTTTCTGCTTTCATCTTCCACATTACTAACACACCAAAATAAATGTTTTCATAAATAAATGGAGTCTAAATACTTCTACGTTGAATTTTTAGGTTTAGATTTTATTCCATCCAAAATATTAATTTAAAATTTTGTTTAAATTCGGTCTAAATTAAAATTGTTAAATTCGAACCTTATTCGGTTTGTTTGTATTAATTATTTTAGATTATTTTTATATAAAAATAAATTTTAAAAATATAATACATCATATATACTTAAATAACACTAAAATAGTTATAATTTAGCAAACAAATGCCTCTACTATAATAATAAAATTAACAATAAAATAAAAGTTATACAATATCTAAACAATAATAATAAAATAGTAGCAATATAATAACGAAACGTCTAAAACAGTAATAAAGTAACAATAAAATAACTGATTCGGATCAGGTCGAGTCAAGTAAAAATTCCTATTCGAGACCCAGCCCATTTAGAAACAGACATTATTTTTTATTCAATACCAATTTTCCAAGTCTATATTTTTAACTAAACCTTTTCAGAGGCTTAATACTTAGACATATAACCCAGCCGGTATAAGTATACATAATTCATGGTCTTATTAATTTTGTTGATGATTTTATATGTGTAAGAATAAATTAAAAGTTTTAACTGCTTATTTTATATAAAAATATTGAGCATTAAATATATATCATCATAAATAATATTTTAAATTAATATGATATATCATTTAATGGTGAAATTGTTAATATAAAAAATATAATAATATTTCAATTTTATATTAGGATAATATTATAAAAAAATAAATTATTTGTTAAATTTGTTATTATTTTTAAGGCTTTAGAAAAGCAGCCTCTTATGATAATTTATAAAAATATTAAAGGAAAAAGGAAAACTGAAAAGCGAAATACAAGTTTGATTGTCAAGCCAGGATTGGACATGCCATCTAATTACCCATTAAGTAAGAAACGGTCGTGATGTATTGTAAGCAGTGGGGGTCCAGTACGTACACCTCTCGAATGTTCTCCACGTGTACAATAGATTGGTTTCCTCCATGCCTCTCAGCGTCTTTCATTTTCACTTTCAATTTGTCGTGAGATTTTAGGAAAAGGGAGATAAATTGGCATGTGAAGTTCGAGTGGTAGCTAGCCGTTTGTCAGTGTGGGGGCTATCAACTCTGAAGGCTAAACCCCACTTCCATCTTTGTCATAGGCTGCGTTGGAAACTACCTTCACAAATTTCATAATTAATCCCATCGTATTATCGATTTTCAGTTTAATAAAATAATACATTAACTATTTTTTTAAAAAAATTATATAAAAATTCATAATCGGTTGAATTAGTTCAACTATTGTATTTTTTTTTTCGATATTCAATTTATTACCAATTGATAATGATTCGTATTATTTTCTATTATATATCATCGATTCGACAATTAGTATCAAATTCAACCGATCAGGTCAATTCAATTTTGACAACATTGGCTAAAAAAGAAAACAAAGGTAAAGTTATGATATTGGTCTTTATAGAGAGAGAGAAACTATCCCACACAAAACCTGTAGAATTTTTAGACTCTATAAATAGGTTTAAAGTATGACATATATGTCATGAGTATATTAAAAATAAATAAAAATTGTAATACATAAACAAATGCTTTGTCCATTAATTAGATTGTATTGTTTTAAAAAAAAATACAAAAAGGAGATTCAAAGAGTTCATGCAAAGCATAGGCGAACAAAAACAAAAAAAATAAGAATTCTTCAAAAAGGTTTCCAACCTTTGAGATTAGTTAGAAATGGTACTAAGTGATCTTGTCATCAGGAACAAAGTCCAAGTTGAAAGCTAAAGCCTTAGTTAGGTGCCAACCACCATTATTTGCCTTCATTGTGTTGGCAGTGACAATGATATTATTCTTAGTGCGAAAAAAGGAATCGATAATATCAATTCACAATAACAATACCATGATAAATCACACAGTTGCTAATTGATATTGTTTGACTAGAAGTACTTGATTGTAGTGATTACTTTGGTTGTCATTGTGATGAACAAATAAAATAGAGTAAACAAGCGACACTAAGAATTGTTTAAACAATTCGACTTCCTTACGTCTATGGAGTTTAGCTCAATGAGTAACTTCACTATCTTTAATCCTCAATGCAACAAGTGAATCAAGTCCTATCACTCTCCGAGTATAGTAACCTCACTTTTGTATCTTAAAGACCAAGTCACTCACTTCTAAGTTCTCCCCCTGAGAACTTAGGTTCTAAACATAGATAGTTTGCTCTCAAATGCATCACAAACATGTTCCTTAATGAATAATAAAGTGCTTTCAATACTCAGTACATAAACCTATATATGTCTTTCAATATATAAGAGTTCTCGAGACTTGTTAACATACTAGAGGTCAATTACAATCCAATCTCTTAATAATAATACCTATAATATAGCAAAATACAATATACTAATAAAGAACAATGTAAAGTGGAGTATTTGAAGATATACCTTCAATGCTCCCCAATTCGATCTCCACAATCCAAAAGATTCGATATACATGATCCGATTTAATCCAATCTTCAAGGTAAGTTTCTTCAAATGAATTGATCTTAAAAGTCGGGCTTCTATACATCCACAGCATCAACACCATTCAAAGCACAAAGATTTTGTTTCAATAAATTGCTAACTCCAAATATGACTAGTAACAGACAAATTGTCATAGTGATAGTAGAAGTAACCATATTCAAGTGGCACTTAGCTAGTCACCCTAAAAACTTACCTCAACATACTACATAAACACAAAGATGAAACCCTTACATCGATGAAAGGACTTAAAACCTCAAACTCAATAAACAAAAGTAAAGATAATGTCATTTTCTGTAGCAGCCCCTTTTCAGTGAAATCAGAATAGTGGTTTCGGGACCACAAATCTGAGTCAGAAAGAAAATTTACTTTAATAATATTGCATGGTCAGCATTATGATAGGAAAGACGTATGAAAATTTCGATAAGAAAATTTTACTGATTACATGTTTACTTAATAAAAGGACCAAATTGCATGAAATGCAAAATTTGAATTTTAATAGCTAGAAGGATCAAATAGCTATGGAATTCAAAATTTGAGGTCCTTATATGGAAAATAGACCATTAAGATAAGTTAGTAGATATTTATGATGATTCATCCATGAAAAATTAGAAAATGAAAAGGACTAAATTGGAAAGTTGAAAAAAAATTAATGGATGATAAGTTAATTAAATGAATAAAAAAAATTTCATATCATCATCTTCCCCAAAATTTCTATGGAAACCCTAGCTAAGAGAGAATTTCAAGCAAGCTTAATTGGGTAAGTAATCATGTCCCGTTTTTAGTAATTTTTACATTTTCGAGATCGTAATAACCTAATCTATCTATTTTGGGGATCAATTTACAAATTTATCAAAGTATTAAAATTTTTCCATGGATGAGTATGCTAAAAATTTGAAATTTATGGTAGAAAATGAAAGGTTGTTAATAGATAAACAACTTTTGTAAATGAAATTTTCATGAAATTATGATTTAGGGACTAAATTGTAAAGGTGTGAAATTCATGGAAAATTTCTGAATTTTATGAATTACATGGGCTGTAAATGTTATATGAAAAATTTGGCTAGGCTTGGAATAAGGATTAAATTGCATGAATTTCATTTTCTAAGCTTAGGGACGAAATTATAATTAATTAAAAGTATAGGGGCAAAATGGTACTTTTGCCTAAGATGTAGGTTAGATTGAATTAAATGTGAAATGTGTTAAATTGATGTTAAATTCGGTTATATTGTTCTGGAAAGATCAAATAAGGAGTTAGATCGAGGAAAATAAAAAGTATCGAATTAGTAGATCTCCGTATACGAGCAAGTAACGAGGTAAGTTCGTGTAACTAAAATGTATATTTATATGTTTAAATTGAATGTTATGATGTTTATATGTTTAAATTGAATGTTATGATTGTGAAATGTATGATTTCCATGTATAAACATTGTAACGACCCGAAGTTTACGGGTATCGGAAAAGTGTATTTTTGGGTCATTGTTTCCGTAAAATAGATTCGTAAATATTTATTAGAAATATTTACGAAGTTTTTTGTGTGATTAATTAAGTTTTAGCTAGGTGAATTAGTTTGAATTAAGGTTAATTTAGTGTAAGGATTAAATTGAATAAAGTGTGAAAGTTTAATTGTAGAATAAAGAAAAGATGAGGGACTAAATTATCAATTAAGCCATAGGTACCAAGTGTGTGGTAAAAATAAAATACATGTGTATTAAATAATATACATATAATTGTAATAAATACATGTATTTACTTATAATTTAAGAAATAATTATTAAGTTAATATAATATAATATAATAAAACATAAAATAAAATAAAGTAAACTAAAGTAAATAAAAGAAAAAGAATAGCCAAACAAAATAGGGGAGAAAGAATGGAGAAAGAAAAAGAAAATAAAAAATTAGGATTTCAAGGTTTGAAGTTTAATTGGTAAGTCAATTTAGCCAATTTTCTTGTAATTTTGATCTTTTTGGAATCCTAGAACAAGATACTACTTGATATAAGTGAAATTTTGAAAGTTAGTTGATTTTTAGATATGGTTTACATTGAATTAATTGAAGAATTTGGTTTAGAATTGATAGAATTTTAAGTTAGAATTGGGAAAAGGATTGAATTGTAAGTTAAATCATAAGTTTTTATGTAGTAGGGACTAAATTGAAAGAATTTTGAAATTAGGGATTTAGAATGAAATTGAGGATTGAAGTTAGTTTTAAATGAGAATTGAATAAAAATATGAAATAATTTTGGAAAGAATAAAGTTAATATTGATTTAAGGACTAAATTGGAATTTAGATAAAAGTTGTGTATAAATTGAATTAATTAATATAGAATTGTATTGTATTGATAATTTTTAATTGTTTAAATTCCGTAGCTAATGTTGAGCCAGAAGCCTCGACTAGGAAAAGGAAAAGAGAAAGTCAACGAGGATTAGCTCAAAAAATACGGTTTGTATTTTTATAATCCGAAAACTAAAATTATTGTTATATTTATTATTATAATGTATGGTAAGTGAAATTAAGGTGAGTTTGATATGCTGATATTGAATTGAATTGTTTTGTGAACATATGTGTATGATTGAAAAGTGTATTGAATTAGAATTGATTGAAATTGTATATTGATTGGAAATTGAATTATGAATTGAAATACCCTATTAACAATGTCGGGCTAAGTCGGATATAGTTGGCATGCCATAGGATTGAAAGTGTTCAGGGATACTTCGACTTCGAGTTGATGAAGCACTATAAGTGTTGTTTTAATATTATGACTTCGGATAAATCCGATGAGGTACTGAGTATCGTATTGTTACTGTTTTACTTCGGCTTGGCTGATGAAGCACAGTGCTGTACTGGTGTGTTGGTTGGATCCGTGTATCCGTCGAAGTCCGAGTCATGTTAATAGGGATAAGTAAATGAATTGGTTAAATTGATTGATACTGAATAATATTGAAATTGAATTGAATACATTATGGTGAAATGCTATTGAATAACATCTATGAAATTGAAATAGAAGGTGTGATAATTGAAAATGTTATGAATGATGTGTATTGTGAAATTGATTAATTGTTGAATGGATTTGTTATGTGTAAATATGTATTTGAACTTTATAAATTTTTATTTAATAAGTATTAGGATTATAGAAATACCATTGAGTTACATACTCAGCGTATGGTTTGTTTCCGTGCGCAGGTTAGGTCAAAATCAAACTGTTGAATCAACATCCATAGCCGATCCCGAACTCAAATACGTGGTGAAGTATTTTCTCTTTTGAAATGGCATGTACCTAGGTTGTCTTTTGATGTCATTTTGTAATGAGAATATTAATGGTGTATATGATGATAGATTGATCTAAATATATATAAATATATGTCTTATAATATGGTCATTTATCTGGTTTAGTTTGAATTGGTTGAAAGGTATTTTAATGAATTGATTAGATAACTTATGTTAGATATTTATAAACATGCCTTAGTTAAATTATTATATTGATAGTTTTGACATGTTTAGATGTACTTAATTATGTTTTGGACTAGTTGAAAGATTGGATTTTGAGTTGCTTGTTGTTTAAGGTTGCAGGGTGGGTAAACTTGTTATATAAGGCTCATTTTGAGTCCACACGGCTTGGCACATGGGCGTGTGACCAGACCGTGTGAGACACACGACTTATACTTGGGCGTGTGGTTAGGCCATGTGTCCCCTGCAACTTAAAACTATAGAAACAGAATGCACAGGTATTGCCACACGGGCAGAGACACGAGCGTGAGTCGCAGCCGTGTGAAGTACACGGCCCAGCACACGGGCATGTGCCCGGCCGTGTGAAAACTGCACCTAAAATTTGAAAAATAAATTAACCACATAGCCTAGCACATGGGCACGTTTTAAGGTCACACGGGCTTGTCCCTAAACCACACGGGCGTGTGAGCTCTATATATAGGAAAATTTTTGAAATTTCACGTAAAATCCTCAGAGTTTCCGATTAAGTCCCGAATTGTTTCTAACGTACATTTTGGGCCTCGAAGGCCCATAAAAAGGACAACATGATTAATTTATGATTTGAATGTTAATTATTTTTGTATTATTTGTATTAAAATTGTATTAACTAGTAATACTCCATAACCCTGTTCCGGTGACGGATAAGGATTAGGGGGTGTTATAAATATAAATCACATATCCGATAATGTCTGACAAGTGCTAAGTCCCGTTTGAATAAATGAAATTCGATAGATACAGGATTTCCCGTATTAGTTGTAGTCCTGCATATGTTGCAGACACACCATATCTTTTACGAGCATCTTGTTATAAGCCCTCTCGAGCTTCCCATTATATGGTTTCTGCGAGCATCCTGATCGATAGTGATCCTGCATGTGTTGCGGACCGCCGCAGCTCTTTGTGAGCATCCTGTTATATGATCGGTTGCGATCCTACATATATTGCGGACACAAACGTATCTCTTTATGAGCGTCCTGATATAGGCTCTTTTTGAGCTTCCTGATATATAGCTGTCTGGAGCTCCCTGATAATAACTCTTTAGAGTTACCTTTTAAGCTCAATGAGCTTCCTGTTTTAAACTCTTATGAGTTTTCTGTTATAGCCAGGATAAGCTTCCTGTTACATGGCTCACATAAGCATCCTATTATATGGCTCGAGAGAGTGCTTCCTGATTATGTGCCCTAATGGGTACCCCTGGATATGAATTGACGAATTTTCAGTTTTGTACACTTTAAGTGTACTAAATGAGCGTATCCATCGATATTTCAAATAAATTCAACGGGTAAAGTTATGACATAGCTAAACTGAACTTGAAATGATTTGTCATGGAAATATACATGTAATATGGAAGTATGATATGAAAAGCAAATGTATATGAAAGTTATTATATGATGAGCTCATCTATGTTCTTGGTATTTATGTGAATTACTTGACTAACATGATTAGTGAAGTTGTGTGTTTTAGGTTTTAAGCCAAAATTTGCTTGGATGCAGTTTATATGTTTATTTAATGAAAATGAATGGTAAGTTAAATTTCCAGTTATGCGAACTTACTAAGCAGTAAATGCTTACTTTGTTTTATCTTCTCTATTTTATAGTACTCGGAAGCTCAAAAAGGTTAGAAGTGGGTCAGAGCAAAACCACACTATGGGTCAGAGCAAAACCACACTATCTTTCAGCTCGTTTTGGTATAAAATGGTAAACTTTATTTTAGATATAATGGCATGTATAGGTTAATTGGCCAATATTGGCACAATAATGTTTTGGTTGTAACTAGCCATTGGAATGACTAGTGTTTGGCATATTTTGATGTAAATATATAAGACCTTATCAAGTTTGTTGTGTGTATTGAAATGGTTAAATGATGAAAGTTATATAAGTATGTTAAGAATTTCAAGAATTGGTAAAATACATACATATATGTTTATATGGTCAATTAGGTAAAATTGAATACTTGGACACATGGGATGATATTTCATGTAAAAAACTTAGATATTGACTTGGTTTGAGAGTTGTAAATTGGTTTGTGAATGTGCTTAAATGATGTTGTAGGTGAAAGACAATTTGGGTGAGAAAAGTAGCCTATAAAATGACATATTTTGTCCACACGGGCAGAGACACGGGCGTGTGTCTCAGCTGTGTGTCCCCTGCATCTTAAATTTAAGAAATAGAATGTATCGAATTGCTCACACAGATAGATACATGGGCGTATGTCTCGGCCGTGTGTGTCACACAGGCTAACACATGGGCGTGTGACTTGGTCGTGTGACCCCTGCACTTAATTACTGAAAATTAAATTTGTTCATACGGCCTAACACACGGATGTGTGGTTGGCCGTTTGACCTAAGTCAGAGAGTTACAAGGGTATGGACATGGGCTAGGACATGATCGCGTGCCTTACATCAAATGCGCACACGACCTGAGACACGGGTGTGTCACTTGGCCGTGTGAGCCACACAGCCTAGCCACACAGGCGTGTGTCCCCTGCACATAAGAAAAATTTTGAAATTTCGCGAAAAAATCTATGAGTTCTTAATTTGGTCTCAACTTGTTTCTATTGCATAAATTGGACCTCAAGAGTTCATTTAAGGGACAATATGATTGATTATGTATGATTTCAGATATGAATAGTAAATGATATGATTTAATTATATTTGATCTGTAAACTTTGGTAATGCTCTATAACCCTGTTCTAGTGACGGATATGGGTTAGGGGTGTTACATTTTCCTTTGATTGAACATCTATTCATATACCATTCATATAAGGTCAATTGGAACTAGTACTAGGTGACTCTGTCATCAGGAACAAAGTCCAGGTCGAAAGCAAAGCATTAACTAGGTGCCAATCACCGTTATCTACCTTTGGTGCCTTGGTAGTGACAACTGATATCATTCTTAGAGCAAAAAATGGATAAATAATATCAGTTCACAATAATAGTATCACATTAACACAAAGATGAGATTGTAACGATCTAAAAGTCAGTAGTGTCAAAAAATACAACTTCGAGACCCCATTTCCGTGAACTGAGCCTGTAAATATTTTTATTAAATATCTACAAAGTTATTATATTAGTGTAACATCCTGAATTTTTGGGCCTATGCGTTTAATGGGTGAATATGTTTAATATGTTAATTTAAGTAATAGGGGTCCAAATTGGGCTCAGAATTAGGCAAATGCCTTGGTTAAATTATTAGATTGGGCATTATAGAGTTAAAAGAGTGGTAATTATGTTTAAAATACCAACGTGGGCTTGTGGCCCAACAAAAGGTGGCACTGTAAGGGAATTAGAAGGTGATGCCACACACAAGGAGTTAGGGGCCCAAAATTTAAGTTTAATGAAGGCCCAAATCTTTTAATTTAAGTGAGTTAAATCTCGGCATTAAGACTTGATGAGGTGGACAACTACAAGGCTTAAAAATAGGAAGATATATTTGGATTTTATAATTGATAATATAGAAGAAAAAAAAGGAGAAAAGATAGGAGCCTATCTACAAGGAGAGTGATGGCCGAAAATCCACCACTGAGAGGAGTAAAGAAATCGGCTACTGCATGGCAAAGGGGTACCGAATTTTCCTTTTATTTAGCTTGAATTTTAATTAATTAGAAAGGGCGTTTTTGGTTTTATACAGGAGGTGCCGAAAATCCTATAAATAGGGGGGATAGCTCCTTGATTCTGACACTTAAAACCCTAATTCTCTCCTCATTCCTTGTGCCGAAAATCCCTAGCCTCTTCCTCTCTAATTTCTCTTCTTCAATTTCTTTAAAAGCTGAAACCTTTTCTCCATTCTTCTTTCCCTTGTGCCGATTTCTCTAAAAAGCCAAAATATCTATAGTTTTTCTTTATTCATCCTATTTGTGAGTTAAACCTATTCTTCCGGCATTTAAAATCTATTACTTTGGCATTACCGAATCCTCTTTCTAGTGCTAGCTGAAATCCCTGTGTTAAGGTAAGTGTCGACTTCTGCTAGTTTCTCATATTCTATTCCGGTTTTTGAAAGGCAAAGGCCGAAAAAACTAATAGTTTAATGGTTCTATATTGGGCGGCATTCCGGGATTTGAAGGAAACTTGGTTGACTAGATCTAAAAGCCGAAAATCATTAGTCTCCAATTTCGGGATTTTAAGGTAAGAAGATTTCCCTAGATTTTTATTAGATTTGTTCATTGGATACATGATCTTAACTAAATAATGAGGTTTAACGATTAAATATTGTGATAGTAGCTCTGATAAGGATTTGTGATGGAATTAAATGTGGATCAGGCAAAGGAGAGAATCCCTAAGTTTAAAAAAATTGAGCGGTGTCAGCAGTTCGGGATTGGCCAGTAGGTTATGAACCGGCATCCGAACAAAATCTTAGACAGATAGCAGTTTTAGCAGCTTCTGATAGTGTCGACATAGAGAGTGTCATCCTAACTTTAACAAGATATGTATCACTTTCACACCATCTAGATTGCCTGTTAAAATATGTTTATTAATCTGTTATATTCTGATAAATACTGAAATCCCGGCATAATGATTGAAACCCAATGAGGGTAAAAGCGAATCACCAGGTTAGTGATCTCTGTCATTCCTAAGTGAATGTTCCTGTTAAGATGACATATTTGATAAGTATGTTGTTTTCTGATTGCATGGGGTTGGGTTTATTGAAAGGGGAAGTGTTCTGTTGTAGCGGCTTCTGCCGTGACCTGTTCTGGTGGCTAATGCCATTTCAGCCTGGTGACTCTGTCACAACTCTGACGATGAGCAACATGACTGCCATCAATGGCATGTAGCGGCGTGGGTTGATTGTAGAAATCCCCAATGGTGTGACTCGCATGTACGGGTGGCGTGTAGCGAATAGAAACCTAGGACTTGGGTTGGGCTTTGCATAATTTCTGTTATATTATATTCTGTTATATATTCAGTGGGGCTAAGGCCCAAAATCTAATGGTGCATGAGGGTTGCACACTGAGTCTCGCGACTCACCCTTTTATTTTAACAATTTCAGGTGACACTTAGCGTGTTAGACCGGGCTGGAGAGGAGAGCAAGATGGCCATGCAAAAGAATATTTGGATTCAGCAAAAAGACTTTAGTTTATTATTTTATATTTTTATTTAATGGGTTTAAAATCTCGTTGTAATAAGGCCATGGGCCACTAGACTATTGTTTATGTTTTTGGGTTTATGTTGGGTTTTATTATTAGACATTTTAAATTATGTTTTAAAAATTAAACTAAGACGTGTACAAGATTTTGGTTTTTATTTAAAATTCACCAAGGCAATTTATGAAATTTACATCTTATATGAATTAATAAATTATTAAGTTTTTTCGGTATTAATATTTAAACCTGAAAAATATTTTCTGAAATTACGACATCTTTTATAAAATCTTTTTAGTGACATGCCAGATCTGGCTGTAGTGTTTGGGCCGGGTTTGGGGTGTCACAAATTGGTATCAGAGTCCGGTTCAAAACTCAGCTCTAGGGGTTTTGGGGCTCAAAATGTTTTCCAAAAATAGGTTTTGAAACATGTATACTTATAAATTATACAGGATGGTTTTTCTCAGCATGGCACCTGCGTCTCCGGCCCAAGTCCGCCAGGTAAGTATTCTAAACCATTGTGTGAAATATATGTGGGCTTGATAGGCTTTCTGGGACGTAGATTAGTTAGATTAGAACTTGATGGACTTTAGGCCTAGCTGAAACAACTCTTAAAATCTCATAAGACTTAATTTCACTAAACAAACCCGTGAACGAGCCACAAGACTAGGGTGTGGTAACAGGCATACGCATGTCTAGGATTGGATCCTAAGAGCTCAGTATTTAAGCGATCCTAGTGACTCACCTCCTCTTCACTTTGGAATCCTACACAGTGCGTAGTGATTGTTCACCTTAGTCGAGTTAGGGTGTGTGGCAACGGGTATACGCATGCATGTCTAGAGTGGATTCGGGAGAGCTTGGTATTTAAGCGATCCTGGGACTCACCTCCTCTTGTTTGGAATCCTACCTACAGTGCGTAGTATTGCTCACCCTAATCATGAGAACTTGTTGACAGGCTAAACCTTATAATTAAAACCCGAAAGGGACCAGCCACCTTATTTTTTATAAATTGCTAAAATACCCATATTTCAAAAACAAATACCAAGATACCCATGATTTACAAATATATCCCGATTTACAAAGGCAACGAAATTTTCTGTAGAAAAAAAAAACTCACACAACACTCGACCATAACCAAAAACTTACAAACACCTGAACACTACCATTATTCTTTTGAAATCAGATTCCCCAAGACACCCCTGGTTTTTTTTAAAAAAAAAACCTTTATTTTTGTAAAATTTTGAAAATACCCTTGATTTGTAAAAATTTCCCAAGATATCCCTGACTTATAAAAATTACTAAATTGCCCCTAATTTATAAAATGACTAAAGTACCCCGGATTTTGAAAATTACAAAAATACCCCTGTAGGATAAAATTACGAAAATACCCCTAGGTAGTGGAATAACGAGAATACCCCTATGTATTGAGTGTGGATGTATGGATGTTGTCTGTATGTTGATTGTTGAATGTATGTAGTTTATAGAAATAGGAAAGGTGAACTTGAGACTGAATTGCAAATTCGAAAGAACTACCCTTAAAACTACTAATCATAAGACTGTTCGTGGATAATCAGTGGAAGAAATCCAATAATTCATAAAATTTTTTAATCAAATAAACGCGAACCGATAGCATGAGTACAAGGGGAGGAGGACGCTCTAGATGTGAATACCGGTGCGTACTCTACCATAGTGTACTAAGTGTTTATTTTGGGTTTAGAATTGGAGTGCGCAGCGAAAGCATGGTAGTGAGACTTAGGTAGTACGATTAATAGTTAGTTGGAAATTTCGAGGACGAAATTTCTTTAAGGGGGGTAGAACTGTAACATCCTGAATTTTTGGGCCTATGCGTTTAATGGGTGAATATGTTTAATATGTTAACTTAAGCAATAGAGGTCCAAATTTGGCTCAAAATTAGGCAAAAGCCTTGGTTAAATTATTAGATTGGGCATTATAGAGTTAAAAGAGTGGTAATTATGTTTAAAATACCAATGTGGGCTTGTGGCCCAACAAAAGGTCGTACTGTAAGGGAATTAGAAGGTGACGCCACACACAAGGAGTTAGGGGCCCAAAATTTAGGTTTAATGAAGCCCAAATCTTTTAATTTAAGTGAGTTAAATTTCGGCATTAAGACTTGATGAGGTGGACGGCTACAAGGCTTAAAAATAGGAAGATATATTTGGATTTTATAATTGATAATATAAAAGATAAAAAGGAGAAAAGATAGGAGCCTATCTACAAGGAGAGTGATGGCCGAAAATCCACCACTGAGAGGAGTAAAGAAATCGACTACTGCGTGGCAAAAGGGTGCCAAATTTTCCTTTTATTTAGCTTGAATTTTAATTAATTAGGAAGGGCATTTTCGGCTTTTAGATCTAGTCAACCAAGTTTCCTTCAAATCCCGGAATGCCGCCCAACATAGAACCATTAAACTATTAGCTTTTTCGGCTTTTGCCTTTCAAAAGCCGGAATAGAATATGAGAAACTAGCAGAAGCCGACACTTACCTTAACACAGGGATTTCGGCTAGCACTAGAAAGAGGATTCGGCAATGCCAAAGTAATAGATTTTAAATGCCAGAAGAATAGATTTAACTCACAAATAGGATGAATAAAGAAAAACTATAGATATTTCGGCTTTTTAGAGAAATCGGCACAAGGGAAAGAAGAGTGGAGAAAAGGTTTCAGCTTTTGAAGAAATTGAAGAAGAGAAATTGGAGAGGAAGAGGCTAGGGATTTTCGGCACAAGGAATGAGGAGAGTGTAACACCCCCTACCCGTATTCGTTGTCAGAATAAGGTACGAGGCATTACAAGAATTTAAAAATTTTTTTTTAAATTTTTTTTTCTTTTTTTAAAAAAAACTGAGACCATTCCAATTCAACATATTTTCAAAATAATTCATGTATATTTATAAGAACAGATAAGCCATACCAATGGCTGACCTTACATTCATTTCATACTAACATTTATTTTATTAGCTTATACATGCCATTCATTTCCAAACTAAAGTTTCTTTAAATACCGAATATCAATGGGGTGATAGTGTGATGAGTCTCCCACCAATCCGACCTCCGAGCTCTTAACACTACAAAACAGGGAAAAAGGAAATAGGGTAAGCACTTTGTGCTTAGCAAGCCAATGTAACAAGAATTATACTTACCTAATATTTTCAATACAATGTAATAAACATTCATATATCCATTCAACACGTTATTATCCTAACATACACAAGCTCAACATTCAAGTTAGTTCAATAATTTCCATGTATCAATAATATATATACTATGATTGATGAGCTCATCAATATCATGATTTCCATTATCTTGTTATTTTTCCATATTTATCCCGTTGAATTACTCGAAATTTCGATGGATTTTCAGATGTACACTTTAGTGTACAAATCCGGGTCCGTCAATTTATATTCATGTGCGCACATTTCTATTTCAGAGAGCACACTCCCGCGAACCTCATCTTACAATGGGATTACAGTCGAGCTAAATCCTCAGTAATATAAACTCATAGAGTATTGTCGGGATTACCAGTCGAGCTAAATCCCTCAACGACATTTACTCTAATGAGCTTGGATCTGAATTACCACCCATGCTAAATTCGGACCTAATTCGGATTACCCATCCGGCTAAATCCATTTTCCACATATTCTTCTTCTGAGGGCTATATCGGATAGGATCACCCGTCCGGGCTAGATCCTTTTACCGTCAATTCCTTTTCAGAGATCCATCGAATTTTCCTTTCATTCAACCGGGATTTCTTCCCCTTTTTATCAAATATACCAATGTATCATCAATTTTCATACAATGAGCATTCAAATTATATTCACATCAATAACATACATTTCAAACATTTAAGAATATAATTCAAGTTACATGAACTTACCTCTATATTAGTTCGTTTACAAAATCTACTAATCCGGGACTTTTTCCTTTTCTCGATCTAGCTTCGTATTTGAGTTTTTCGGATCTAAATAAATAAATTCAATCATCAATTCAATACATTTCATGTTCACATGTAGCATTTTCTATAATTCTATTATTATTTTTAGTTTATTCAAAGCTGTCTACTTGAGTCACAGTCACTAAATTATTTATTTCTCGAGCTACAGAGCTCCAAATGAAGAACCATTAATTTTCCCTGAAACTAGACTCACATATCTTCTCCCCATAAAAGTTTCAGAATTTTTGGTTTAGCAAATAAGTACAGTTTATTCTTTAAAGTTACCCCTGTTCTGCTGTTTGACAGTTCTGACCCTTCTTCACTAAAAATTAATTATCTCTTCATACAAGATTCGGATGATATTCCCGTTTGTTTATTTAGAAAATAGACTCATTAAGGATTCTAAACATATAAATTTAATCCCATAATTATTTTTCTTCAATTTTTTATGATTTTCTAAATTCAAAACAGGGGAACCCGAATTCATTCTGAACCAGTCTTACAAAAATCTAAATATCTTAAAATATAGAACTTCTTTTCTTTCCTTGTTTCTTTCATATGAAAATAGACTCAATAAGCTTTAATTTCATATCTCACTCAACTTCTAATTCCACTTCTACGATTTTTGGTGAATTTTCAAACTTACTCTACTGCTGCTGTCCCAAAACTGTTTTGTTATAGCTTGTTTTACAATTAAGTCCTTTATCCAATTCTAACTTCAAATTCTTTCAATTAAACCACTAATTCATTATTTTATTCATCATATGCTATATTCAAAAACTCTAAAACTTCAAAAACTTCAACTTAAATTCATCAAAACTTTGTTCTAAAACTTATAAAGCATCAAAATTAAAAGAAAAGAGCTAAATTAACTTACCAAATTAAACTCCAAGCTTCAAACTTTAATTTTCCTTTTTCTTCTCTCTTTTCTCTTTTTCTTTCTTTCCTTCACGTTTGCTCTCTGTTCTTCTTTTTTTGTTTTATGCTTTTGTTTCTTTTAGTTTGTTTATATATATAATAATATAATAATATAATAACATAATAATATAATAATATACTTAAAAAAAATCTCAAATTTTTATCAATACACCACCTCAACTTTACAAAATGGCATAATTGCCATTTTAGTCCTTCATAATTTCTTTTGATCTATAAATTAACTTTTACTTTTATTTCAATTTAGTCCTTTTCATTTAATTACCTACCCAAACGTTAAAATTTTCTAACGAAATTTTGATACCACATTACTAACATTTTATAAATATTTATAAAAATATTTCCTATCATATAAATATTCATGCAAACATATTGAAATAAATTTCTATTTAAATCGGATTTATGGTTGCGAAACCATTATTCCGATAATCTTGAATTTAGGCCATTACAACTCTCCCCCCCTTTTAAGGATTTTCGTCCTCGAAAATCTTACCAAAGAAAGAGAGGTTCGGATATTGTTTCCTCATTGCCTCCTCCTGTTCCCATGTCGCTTCCTCAATCCTGTTTTTGCCACAATACTTTCACCAAATTTATTTTTTTATTTCTAAGCTCCTTTGTTTCCCGTGCAATATCTTGATCGGTTCTTCATCAACTCATATCCGGTTGAATCTCCACTTCTATCGGAGAAATAACATGTGAAGGATCCGACCGATATCGTCGTAGCATAGACACATGAAAAACATTATGGATTCTATCAAGTTCGGTGGTAATGCCAACCGATAAGCGACGGTCCAATTCTTTCTGTGATCTCATATGGCCCGATAAATCTTGGACTCAATTTACCCTTTCGACCGAACCGAGAACTTTCTTCCAAGGAGACACTTTCGTGAATACCTTGTCACCAACTTTGAAATTCAATCTCTTTTCGCTTAAGATCGGCATATGATTTTTGGCGATCGGAAGTCGCTTTTAAACTATCCCGAATAACCTTCACTTTTTCTTCTCGCTTTCCGGATTAAATCAACCCCATGTATCTTCTTTTCACCGAGCTCATCCCAATATAATGGTGTTCTACATTTTCTACCATACAAAGCTTCATATGGAGCCATTTTATCTTCGGATGATAATCATTATTGTAAGCAAATTCAATCAAAGGTAGATACCTCTCCCAATTACCTTTAAACTCTAGTGTACAACATCGGAGCATATCTTCCAATACTTGAATTACACGTTCAGATTGGCCATCTGTCTGAGGATGAAATGCAGTACTAAAATACAACTGAGTACCCAAAGCTTCTTGCAATTTATCCCAGAAACGAGACGTAAATCGGGGATCTCTATCCGATATAATGGAGACAGGCACTCCATGTAGCCTGACAATCTCAGATATGTACAATTCAGCCAGTTTATCTAAAGAATAATCCATACGTGCTCTGATACGTGCATTTAATAAAGTGTCTTGACTTTGTCAATCGGTCAACAATCACCCAAATAGCATCTTTTTTCTTCGAAGACAATGGTAATCCCGATACAAAATCCATAGTGATTCTTTCCCATTTCCATTCCGGTATAGTAATTGGCTGAAGTAACCCTGAAGGTACCTGATGTTCTGCTTTGACCTGTTGACATATCAAACATCTTGATACAAACTCAGAAATATCACGTTTCATACCTGGCCACCAGTACATCTTCTTCAAATCATTATACATTTTATTACTTCCCGGATGTACAGACATAGTACCACTGTGAGCCTCGTGTAAAATTTTCTGTATGAGCTCTGAATTCTTGGGTACACATACCCTACCTCTGAATAATAAACAATCATCAACCCCAACTTGAAATTCAAAATCAATACCTGACTCACATTGTACCCGTTTAACCTGTAACTTCTCATCATTCTTCTGAGCTTCACATATTTGCTGTAGAAATGTCGGTTTAGCTCTCAATTCAGCTATGATTGAAACATCATCAGTCAGTGATAATCGGGTATTCATAACTCGTAAAGCAAACAGAGATTTTCGACTCAAAGCATCAGCCACAACATTAGCCTTACCCGGATGATAATCAATAATCAAATCATAGTCCTTTATCGCCTTCAAGCCACTGCTATTGTCTCAAATTCAAATCTTTCTGTGTCATCAAATATTTCAAGCTTTTATGATCAGTATAAATATGACATTTCTCACCGTACATGTAACAGCCCGATTTTGAGCCTAGTCGGAATAGTGGTTTCGGGACCACAAATCCGATGAGAAAAAAAAATTTAAAAATTTAAAAAAAAATTAGTATTCTTATATTTTTATGATCTACAACTTTATGAAATGATTTCGTAAAAACTTCGTTCGAAAATTTTGGTGTTTGAGCACTCAATTTAGTCAAAAGGACTAAATTGTAAAAGTGCAAAACTTGAGTTCTAGAAGCTAGATGTATCTAATTGCTATGAAATTTTAAATTGGAGGTCCTTAAAAGGTAACTAGACCATTGGTTAACTTGCTGGAAAAAATGGACATCAAATAGGTGAAATAGAATATTTTTAAGTTAAGGGCATTTTGGTCATTTAGTGATTAAAATGAGTTAAAAACAAAATTAAAAGCCAATTTTTGCTCATCTTCTTCAACTAGGCCGAATTTTTCAAGGAAACACCATAGCTAGGGTTTATTCAACTTCTCAAGCTCATAGTAAGTGCATCCAAGCCTGCTTTTAATGTTCTTTACGTTTTGAGTCCCAGAACTTGATTTAGCTTATTCTATTAATAATTTATGCTAGGGTTCATATTTGGAAAAAATACCCATAGGTGAAATGTGTTTATTTTGATGTTGTATGATAGAATATGAAGTCTGAAAGTATGTTAAACAACTTTTGCTAAGTGATTTTAAGTGAAAACGAGTAAAACGGCTTAATCGGTAAAAATACCTAATGTTCATAAGTGCAAGTTAGAGTGAGAATTTGATGTTGCCATAGAAGGGAAAAATGATCAGCATGCCATAAAACATAAGAATAAGGGATAAAGTTTAATTTCCGAGCTTTGGGGCAAATGTGTAAATATGTAAAAGTTTAGGGGCAAAATTGTAATTTTGCTAAAGTTAAGAATTAAGGACTGTTTTGATGAATGTGAGTATTAAATAAGCTAAATTTGCTATTATAGATCAAGAAGAACAAAATCCAGAGTTAGATCGAGGAAAGAAAAAGATAGAGGATTAAAACGATATAGTTGATCGTGATTCTGCTTTGAGGTAAGTTTGCAGTAAATAAATGCAATATTCTATTATTTTACATTTAATATTATTAAATTCCAGCATTTACATATTTATTCTGTAAATTTATTATTTAAAGACTCAAGTATGAAATGACGAAAAAGCTATCTCAGAAAGTTCCGGTTGAACCTTAGGAATGTGTAGGATACAAATGTCATGACATTAGGGTTTAAGGAAATCATGTAAGACCATGTCAAGACATGGCATTGATATGTTACTATAAGGCAAAGGTCCCATGTAAGACCATGCCAAGGCATGGCATTGGTGAGTTCATAAGGCAAGGATACCACGTAAGACCATGTCAAGACATGGCAATGGTTAAGTTTCATAAGGAAAGGTACCCAGTATCCTTAGTATTCCAAGTGGTTCAACGGGAAAATTCAAGGAGTATACCAAAGTAAAGGTAAGACAAGTTCAAGCTAAAATGGTAAGTTAAGACAAGTTCAAGCTAAAAAGGTAAGGTAAGATAAATTCATGTTAAAAAGGTAAGGTAAGATAAATTCATGTTAAAAAGACAAGGTAAGAATACAAGTTTGAGTATATTGAGTTAAAAGCTTAAATGATCTTGATAAGAAAAGAATAAGTTAATTCATTAAGAATGTTGTCATCTATTTACATGTAAACTTACTAAGCTTTATGCTTACTCCCATTCTTTATTTTTTTATAGTATTGCAAGCCAACTCTGGGGATCGAAAGGACGTCGGAGATCGTACACACTATCAAAGGGTTATATTAGTATTTTGTGACTCGAACGTTTTAAGTTATGGCATGTATAGGGACTTAACCATTTTATGTGTGTGATCTTATGATATGGCTTATTATGGACTTGTAAATATTTGGTAATGATTAGCCATTAAAATGGTTAATTAAGAACATGGTTGTGGATGTTATGAAATGTCTAGTTGATAATTATTTTAAAGAAATTATGTAATTATATGCAGGGAATAGTAGGACAGCAGCAGTGACGTGATTTTGAAAAATCACCAAAAATAGTAGAAATTGAATTAGGTTGTGAATGAAATATATAATTAAAGCTTATTGAGTCTATTTTCATATAAAGAAAACGGTGTAGGAAAATGAGTTGTATATTATGAGATAATTGATTTTTAGTGAAGAGAGGTCAGAACTGTCAAACTGTGTAATAGGGGAGACTTTAACTAATAAACTGTACTAATTGGCCACACCAAAAATTCTGGAAAAATTATAGTAAGAAGATATATGAGTCTAGTTTCAGGGAAAATTTACGGATCTTGATTTCGAGTTTCGTAACTCGAGTTATAATTAATTTAGTGAACATGATGCAGACGGACAGTTTCAATTTTTATGCCCAGAACTAGTAAGTTAAGTCTAGTAATGCCTCGTGCTCGACTACGGCAACGGTCTCGGGTAAGGGGTGTTACAGTACAAATAATGCCGCCATATCTTCAATGCAAAAACAATAGCAACTAACTCAAGATCATGTATCGGATAATTTCTTTCATGTGGTTTAAGTTGTCTTGAAGCATAGGCTATTACTTTACCTTCTTGCATCTTCAAACATTTCAAACATTCAGCTCTTTCAAACAGCATTATTTGGGTACTCAGTTGTATTTCAGTACTGCATTTCATCCTCAGACAGATGGCTAATCTGAACGTGTAATTCAAGTATTGGAAGATATGCTCCGATGTTGTACACTAGAGTTTAAAGGTAATTGGGAGAGGTATCTACCTTTGATTGAATTTGCTTACAATAATGATTATCATCCAAAGATTAAAATGGCTCCATATGAAGCTTTGTATGGTAGAAAATGTAGAACACCATTATATTGGACAGAGCTCAGTGAAAAGAAGATACATGGGGTTGATTTAATCCGGGAAACAGAAGAAAAAGTGAAGGTTACTCGGGATAGTTTAAAAGCGACTTAGATCGCCAAAAATCATATGCCGATCTTAAACGAAAAGAGATTGAATTTCAGGTTGGTGACAAGGTATTCCTGAAAGTGTCTCCTTGGAAGAAAGTTCTCCGGTTCGGTCGAAAGGGTAAATTGAGTCCAAGATTTATCGGGCCATATGAGATCACAGAAAGAATTGGACCGGTCGCTTATCGGTTGGCATTACCACCAGAACTTGATAGAACCCATAATGTTTTTCATGTGTCTATGCTACGACGATATCGGTCAGATCCTTCACATGTTATTTCTCCGATAGAAGTGGAGATTCAACCGGATATGAGTTACAGTGAAGAACCGATCAAGATATTGGCACGGGAAACAAAGGAGCTTAGAAATAAAAAAATAAATTTGGTGAAAGTATTGTGGCAAAAACACGGGATTGAGGAAGCGACATGGGAACCGGAGGAGGCAATGAGGAAACAATATCTAAACCTCTTTACTGGTAAGATTTTCGAGGACGAAAATCCTTAAAAGGGGGGGAGAGTTGTAATGGCCTAAATCCAAGATTATCGGAATAATGGTTTCGCAACCATAAATCCGATTTAAATAGAAATTTATTTCAATATGTTTGCATGAATATTTATATGATAGGAAATATTTTTATAAATATTTATAAAATGTTAGTAATGTGGTATTAAAATTTCGTTAGAAAATTTTAACGTTTGGGTAGGTAATTAAATGAAAAGGACTAAATTGAAATAAAAGTAAAAGTTGAATTATAGATTAAAAGAAATTATGAAGGACCAAAATGGTAATTATGCCATTTTGTAAAGTTGAGGCGGTGTATTGATAAAAATCTGAGATTTTTTTAAGTATATTATTATATTATTATGTTATTATATTATTATATTATTATATATATAAACAAACTAAAAGAAACAAAAGCATAAAACAAAAAAAGAAGAACAGAGAGCAAACGTGAAGGAAAGAAAGAAAAAGAGAAAAGAGAGAAGAAAAGGGAAAATTAAAGTTTGAAGCTTGGAGTTTAATTTGGTAAGTTAATTTAGCTCTTTTCTTTTAATTTTGATGCTTTATAAGTTTTAGAACAAAGTTTTGATGAATTTAAGTTGAAGTTTTTGAAGTTTTAGAGTTTTTGAATATAGCATATGATGAATAAAATAATGAATTAGTGGTTTAATTGAAAGAATATGAAGTTAGAATTGGATAAAGGACTTAATTGTAAAACAAGCTATAACAAAACAGTTTTGGGACAGCAGCAGTAGAGTAAGTTTGAAAATTCACCAAAAATCGTAGAAGTGGAATTAGAAGTTGAGTGAGAGATGAAATTAAAGCTTATTGAGTCTATTTTCATATGAAAGAAACAAAGAAAGAAAAGAAGTTCTATATTTTGAGATATTTAGATTTCTGTAAGACTAGTTCAGAATGAATTTGGGTTCCCCTGTTTTGATTTTAGAAAATCATAAAAAATTGAATAAAAATAATTAGGGGATTAAATTTATATTTTTAGAATCCTGAACGAGTCTATTTTCTAAAGAAATAAACGGGAACATCATCCGAATCCGGTATGAAGAGATAATTAATTTTTAGTGAAGAAGGGTCAGAACTGTCAAATAGCAGAACAGGGGTAACTTTAAAGAATAAACTGTACTTATTGGCTAAACCAAAAATTCTGAAACTTTTATGGGAAGAAGATATGTGATTTTTCAGGGAAAATTAATGGTTCTTCATTTGGAGCTCTGTAGCTCGAGAAATAAATAATTTAGTGACTGTGACTCAAGTAGACAGCTTTGAATAAACTAAAAATAATAATAGAATTATAGAAAATGCTACATGTGAACATGAAATGTATTGAATTGATGATTGAATTTATTTATTTAGATCCGAAAAACTCAAATACGAAGCTAGATCGAGGAAAGGAAAAAGTCCCGGATTAGTAGATTTTGTAAACGAACTAATATCGAGGTAAGTTCATGTAACTTGAATTATATTCTTAAATGTTTGAAATGTATGTTATTGATGTGAATATAATTTGAATGCTCATTGTATGAAAATTGATGATACATTGGTATATTTGATAAAAAGGGAAGAAATCCGGTTGAATGAAAGGAAAATTCGATGGATCTCTCGAAAAGGAATTGACGGTAAAAAGGATCTAGCTTGGACGGGTGATCCTATCCTGATATAGCCCTCCCAAAGAATATGTGGAAAATGGATTTAGCCTGACGGGTAATCCGAATTAGGTCAATTTAGCTTTGGGTCGTAATTCGGATCCAAGCTTATTAGAGTAATTGTCGTTGTAGGGGATTTATCCTGGGTAGTAATCCCGACAATACTCTATGAGTTTATATTACTGGGGATTTAGCCAGGACTGGTAATCCCGCTGTAAGGATGAGGTTCGCGGGAGTGTGCTCTTTGAAATGAAAATGTGCGCACATGAATATAAATTGACGGACCCGAATTTGTACACTAAAGTGTACATCTGAAAATCCATCGAAATTTCGAGTAATTCAACGGGATAAATATGGAAAAATAACAAGATAATGGAAATCATGATATTGATGAACTCATCAATCATAGTATATATATTATTGATACATGGAAATTATTGAACTAACTTGAATGTTGAGCTTGTGTATGTTAGGATAATAACGTGTTGAATGGATATATGAATGTTTATTACATTGTATTGAAAATATTAGGTAAGTATAATTCTTGTTACATGGGCTTACTAAGCACAAAGTGCTTACCCTATTTCCTTTTTCCCTGTTTTGTAGTGTTAAGAGCTCGGAGGTCGGATTGGTGGGAGACTCATCACACTATCACACCAATATTTTGGGTATTTAAAGAAACTTTAGTTTGGAAATGAATGGCATGTATAAGCTAATAAAATAAATGTTAGTATGAAATAAATGTAAGGTCAGCCATTGGTATGGCTTATCTGTTCTTATAAATATACATGAATTATTTTGAAAATATGTTGAATTGGAATGGTCTCAGTTTTTTTTTAAAAAAAAAATTAAAAAAAAAATTTTTAAATTTTTTTTTAAATTCTGGTAATGCCTCGTACCTTATTCTGACAACGAATACGGGTAGGGGGTGTTACACTCTCCTTATTCCTTGTGCCGAAAATCCCTAGCCTCTTCCTCTCCAATTTCTCTTCTTCAATTTCTTCAAAAGCTGAAACTTTTTCTCCATTCTTCTTTCCCTTGTGCCGATTTCTCTAAAAAGCCGAAATATCTATAGTTTTTCTTTATTCATCCTATTTGTGAGTTAAATCTACTCTTCTGGCATTTAAAATCTATTACTTTGGCATTGCCGAATCCTCTTTCTAGTGCTAGCCGAAATCCCTGTGTTAAGGTAAGTGTCGACTTCTGCTAGTTTCTCATATTCTATTCCGGCTTTTGAAAGGCAAAAGCCGAAAAAGCTAATAGTTTAATGGTTCTATGTTGGGCGGCATTCCGGGATTTGAAGGAAACTTGGTTGACTAGATCTAAAAGCCGAAAATCATTAGTCTCCAATTTCGGGATTTTAAGGTAAGAAGATTTCCCTAGATTTTTATTAGATTTGTTCGTTGGATACAAGATCTTAACTATATAATGAGGTTTAACGATTAAATATTGTGATAGTAGCTCTGATAAGGATTTGTGATGGAATTAAATGTGGATCAGGCAAAGGAGAGAATCCCTAAGTTTAAAAAAAAGAGCGATGTCAGCAGTTCAGGATTGGCCAGTAGGTTTTGGACCGGCATCCGAACAAAATCTTAGACAAATAGCAGTTTTAGCAGCTTCTGATAGTGTCGACATAGAGAGTGTCGTCCTAACGGTAACCAGGTGTGTATCACTTTCACACCATTTAGATTGCTCTGTTAAAATATGTTTATTAATCATTATATTACGATAAATGCCAAATCCCTGCATAATGATTGAAACCCAGGAGGGTAAAAGCGAATCACCAGTTAGTGATCTCTGTCATTCCTACGTGAATGTTCCCCATTAAGATGACATATGTGATAAGTATCTTTGTTTTACGATTGCATGGGGTTGGGTTTTTAAAAGGGAAGTGTTCATTTGTAGCGGCCTGCACTGTGACTGCTCAGTGGCTAATGCCATTTCAGCCTGGTGACTCTGTCACAACTTTGTTTCTTGTGGCTTTCACCATTTCAGCCTGGTAACTCTGTCACAACTCTGACGATGAGCAGCATGACTGCCATCAATGGCGTGTAGCGGCGTAGGTTGATTGTAGAAATCCCCAATGGTGTGACTGGCAGGTAAAGGTGGCGTGTAGCGGATGGAAACCTAGGACTTGGGTTGGGCTTTGCATAATTTCTGTTATATTATATTTTGTTATATATTCTGTCGGGCTAAGGCCCAAAATCTAATGGTGCATGAGGGTTGGACACTGAGTCTCGCGACTCACCCTTTTATTTTAACAATTTCATGTGACACTTAGCGTGTCGGACCGGGCTGGAGAGGAGAGCAAGGTGGCCATGCAAAAGAACATTTGGATTCAGCAAAAAGACTTTAGTTTATTATTTTATATTTTTATTTAATGGGTTTAAAATCTCGTTGTAATAAGGCCATGGGCCACTAGACTATTGTTTATGTTTTTGGGTTTATGTTGGGTTTTATTATTAGACATTTTAAATTATGTTCTAAAAATTAAACTAAGACATGTACAAGATTTTGGTTTTTATTTAAAATTCACCAAGGCAATTTATGAAATTTACATCTTATATGAATTAATAAATTATTAAGTTTTTTTCGGTATTAATATTTAAACCTAAAAAATATTTCCCGAAATTACGACATCTTTTATAAAATCTTTTTAATGACATGCCAGATCCGGCTGTAGTGTTTGGGCCGGGTTTGGGGTGTTACAATTAGTGAATTGAATTTTTAATAGGTAGTTTTATCAAATTAGTGATTGATTAAGGTTTAAGGACTAAATCATAAAGTTCAATCATTATAGATTTTTAATTAGAAAATGGCTTGAAAACCTAAATTGCAATTAACTAAAGGTCTAAAATTTGCAAATAGACCATGTTGGAATTCATAATGGTGGACGATAAGGATTATGTATGTATATAAATAATTAAAATTAAATTTTAATTAATAAGTTAAAGTTAATTAACTTAATATAATAAACATAAAAATCGGGATAGTGGATGAAAACAACATTTTCATCATCTCTTTTCATCTTCTACCCGAAGCTAAACAAAGAAAAACCTAATGAGAGCTTCAAAGTATTCGACCCTATTTTGGTATGTGTAATTTAGTCTTTTTTTTTATTATAATTTTTAGGTTTTTGAGGTCATGGGAGCTTGATTTAGTTAGCCCATGTATCAATTTGTGAAACCGTTAAAGTTTTAGGAAGTTACCATTGTTGATTTATTGAAGTTTTAGGTGTTACATTGATAGATTTTAAGTTTGGAGATGACAAATGACTAAATTGTGAAGTTAATTGATAGTTTTGTACGTTTGGGAATAAACTGAATAAATTGAAAAATTGACTATAGAAATAAGAAATTAGGGCTTCCTAATGGTTAATAGTGAAAATCGATTTCAATTTGAAGCTTTAGATTGAAAGTGATGTTAGTTCTGGTTTTAGGGACTAAATTGAATAAATTGAAAAGTTTGTATAAAATGAAAATTGATTGCGAATTTGGTTGTTTATTGACAATTCTATGTGTTTATGTTAATTTGCAGCTAACGTCAATCTGGATTCCTCCAAAAGGAAGGGAAAATACAAAACTGTTAACGAATAGCTTGGAATTTACGTATTTACGATTATATGTCGAGGCAGGGATTAATTTGATTGATATTAGACAATTGGTATGGAATTAAATTGAGATATATTGTGACATATGATAATTAATTTGCCATGAGGGCTAGAATTGTAACACCCTTAACCCGTATCCGTCGCCGGAACAGGGTTATTAAGCATTACCGGAATATATAGATAAAGTAAACAGATATTTCATTTTATACAATATTCATGTCAGAAATCAAACATAAAGTCCCTTACATGAACCTTCGAGGTCCAAAACATGCATTAGAAATGAGTCAAGAGTAAACCAGGTACTCAGAGAATTTTTCACGAAATCTTAAAATTTTTCCTAGGTGTAGGGGTCATACAGCCAAGCCACACTCCCGTGTGTCAGGCCGTGTGAAAATACCTGGGCATTCTATTTTAAAATTTTAAAGATGCAGGGGATACACAGCTAGGCCACACGCCCATGTGCTAGGCCGTGTTCACACATGACTGAGACACACGCCCATGTGCTAGGCCGTGTTCACACAAGACTGAGACACACGCCCATGTCTCTGCCCGTGTGGACGAAAATAGGCTATTTTCCAAGCCACATTTCTCACCCAACTTGTCTTACACCTACACCAACACCAACACTTAAACACATTCACAAACCATATCAAAACATTTAAAACAAGTCCAAATCATGTCTTAAACATGACATAATATCACATACAACCATTGTATCCTTAGGTACCTCAGATGACAATTTATTATCATGTTAATCTATCATTCATACTTACCTATTTACCAAATGCATATATGCATGATCACATTCATTCTTCAAACATGATAGATCCAATTATTAATATATCAAAACATGTCAAACACAAGCCATTCCAATAGCTAGTTTCATTCAAAACATTTACATGTCAATATTAGCCAATTAACCTATACATGCCATTTTAACCATAATTGATTTACCCTATATATATACCGAAATGGGCCGATGGACAGTGTGAGTGATTTTCGCCAAGCTTCCAATCCAATGAGCTTCCGAATTACTATAGAATAGGGGAAAATAAAAAAGAGTAAGCATGAAATGCTTAGTAAGTTCGTATAACATGGTAATTAACTTACCACTCATTTAAATTCAAGATAAACATGCAAGAAACATTCAATCAATTTGATCACGAGCCCTAACACATATCCTCATCACCCTTGTTAGTTACATATTTCATATAAATATCAAGAAACATGTATGAGCTCAACAATAATTAGATTTCCATGTACATATACTTTCCACATCATGTATTCATATAACATAAACAAATCATATCCTTGTATTTCAAGTACATTTTCATAATAATTCATCTCGAGTTCAGATTATTTTATGTTAGAACTTTGCCCGTTAAATCATTTGAAATATCAATGTCAAACGGGTAATATACTCAAGGTGTACAAATCTATAATCATGGATGAACATATTCATCAAACAAATTCCATGTTCATATATCAACATCTCATATTTCCATATATCATGTATTATCATTTTTCATGTATTTCAGGTAGATACGTGTAATAATTTATTTCGTGTTCATATTTTCTCATGTCAGGATTTTACCCTTTGAATCATTGAAAATATCGATGGATACACAAGTAGTACACTCGAAGTGTACAAATCAGAAATCTGTCAATTCATATTCGGGGGTGTTCATTAAAGCGCATGATCGAGAAATCCTCTCTTGAGCCATATAACAGGAAACTCACAAAGAGCCATTAATCAAGAAGCTCACAAAGAGCCTATCGGGAAACTTATCCGGGCTATATAACTGGAAGCTCATAAGAGCCATAATCAGGAAGTTCACAAAGAACTTTTAATTAGGAAGCTCATGAAGAGCCTTTAATCAGGAGCTCCAGATAGCCATGTATTGGGAAGTTCAAGCGAGCCATATCAGGACGCTTACAAAAAGCTGCGTTTGTGTCTGCAATATATGCGGGATCACAACTGATCATATAAGAGAACGCTCACACAAAGCTGAGGTAGTCCGAAAAACATGCAAGATCACTACTGATCAGAATGCTCGTAGGAACCATGTAACGAGAAGCTCGAGAGGGCTTATAATGGGGTGCTCGTAGGAGTTGTGGTGTGTCCGCAACATATGCAAAACTACAACCAATTCAGGAAATCTTGTATCCATCAAATTTAATTATTCAAACGGGATTTAACATTTATCAGGCTTTGTCAGATATGTGATCAAGTTCATGTATTCATAACATTTATACAATTTATATATACACATTCAATTCAAGCATATAAATATATGCAATTTAGTTATACAAACTTACATCGACAAATGTTCGTGTACGTAAAATTTACTAATTCGACACTTTCTATTTTCCTCATTTTAACCCCGAATTTGGTCTATCCGGATCTATATGAATGAATTTAACATCAATTCATGTTCATTTCAATTCAAATCAAATCTTTGGCAAAATTACCATTTTGCCCCTAAACTTTTAATTAAGTTCAATTTCGTTTCTAGGGTTGAAAAATGAAATTCATGCAATTTAATCCTTATTCCAAGCCTAACCAAATTTTTCATATAATATTTACAGCCCATGTATTTCACAAAATTTAGAAATTTTCCATGAATTTTACATTTTTGTAATTTAGTCCCTAAATCACAATTTCATCAAATTTCACTTAACAAAAGTGATGACGTCACGAACTAACTAAAATACGACAAAGGCAAGCGCACCTATCGAATGGTAGTATAGCTATGGTGAGTCCGAAATATCGTCTCCACAAGGATTAAAAGTACTAGTAATAACTATCTTTCTATTATTTAACCTAATAATTAAGGGGATTGTTTTTAATCTAAGCCTAAACTAATTAACTATGAACGCGATAGAGAGTGAAGAAAGTAATCGAATAAACCAATGATAAAGACCATACCCAAGGAAGAATCCACCTAGACTTCACTTATTATTTATGACTCTGAATTAAACGATTTATTCACTTGTCTTGATCCACAGAAATCCCTAAATTATGTTAATATCTCTTTCGAAACTAAGAACAACTGACTGTAGGTTGATTAATTGAAATCTCTTTCTAATTAAAACCCCTATTGTCGCATTAACTCGATCTATAGATTCCCCTATTAGATTTGAATCTAATTCGGTAGATTTATGTCATCCTATTTCTAGGATTGCAATTATGTCATCCTATTTCTAGGATTGCAATCAACTCCGCTCAATTATGATATATCTACTCTTAAACAGGGACTTTTGCTCCACTGAAGAAGCACATCAACCTTGAATTAATATCCTGAAAATATTAAAGCAAGAATTAAGAACACATAATTAAGAACAAGAACAAGTATTTATCATGTAATTCATATAATTAAATAATAAGATTCATCATAGGTTTCATCCTCCCTAGGTATTTTAGGGAATTTAGTTCATACTCATAGAGGAAAACATCTCAAAATAAGGAAAACAACAAGACATAAAGAACCCAAAAACTTCTAATAAACTTGATGGAGATCTTCAATCTTGAATGAGATCCTGCTTCTCAATTAATTCCGACGACTTCTTTCAAGTAATTTCTTCGTTCTACTCTGCGTACTCCTTAGGTCCTCTTCTAGTGTGTATTTATAGACTTTAGAATGCTCAGAAACCCTAAAAATTGGGTTTTTCAGTGTAACAGGGAAGCAGGGTGCGAAAATGGCATGGGCTGGCACATGGGCGTATGGCCAGCCCGTGTGGCTCACATGGCCGTGTACCCAGCCCGTGTGGATCCTGAAAACTCCAATTTTGGCCCTTTTTTCGGTCCTTTTGCTCCCAAATGCTCTCTTAAGTATAGAAACATGAATTTAAGGGATTAGGAGCATCAAATTCACTAATTCTCATCATAAATCATCCAAAAATATGCCAAGCATAGAATTAAAATATGTTACATTTATGGTTTATCAAATATCCCTACACTTAAGCATTTGCTTGTCCTCAAGCAAAATCCTCAACTCACAATTAAAATTAAGCTTTCTCAATTCATAATTCTCATCAATAATGTTTTATCATAATTAACAAATAATCACACATTGATAGTTCAACTAAAAGAGCACTAAAGATTCAAACAATCCAAGTCACACATTTTTAAAGCATGAAAACATATGTATTTCCCCTTATCTAAGTAATTACCTTTAATTCAAAACCGACAAGATTTGACATCCTCTCTAAAGATTCACTCAAATCATTCAAGGTGTTTAAAGTTCAAAAATAAGCACTAAAAAGTCAAACACGGAAAGTCATTACCATAGGCTTGCATGAAAATTAAATCTCCACCACTATAAAATGAGATGATACACAAATCAAAAGGTCTTTAAAGGGATGTAATGGGGTTTGGGTTAAAGGTGTGGATAAAGGCTGAAATAAATCGATGTCGAATTGACAATTTACCTAACTAGAAAATAAACTAATACTGAATAATTACATCAATTGAAAACTTATCAATAATAACATAAGCTTCTTCTCAAATTGTGAAATTAACCGTTTAAGCTCAAATAACATAGAACTAGTAATAATTGAAATAAATGTCTATTTTTTTATTTTTTATTTACTTTTTTTTTGAGTTAAGGATAAAAGAGATAATTTAACAACTGGAACAAAAGAATATAGTTAGGCAACTGACCAAATCAAATCTCAACAAAAAGGGGGTCAATATAATAGGAAAAATTGTCAATGAATAAAAAAGAATGAGTTATGGGTTAATATTAAGGGTAGATCAAGAAACAGTTTATTAGGCTTAAAGCGGTTCACTAAGGGTTAATTATGAAGGTAGGCTTTTTGGGATAAGTGGGTTAAAACCTAGGTGCCTTTATCATCTCAGTATATCAAATCAAAGGCGTGGTCTCAATATGTATAATCGAAGCAAGTTCTAAAATAACAAATCAATATTGACACACTCATAACCAATAATAAAGTGAGCAAGAAAAGTGTATGCTCTAAAGGGTCAAAATCTCACAAAAAATATGGTTTTTGATGTCAATCTCGTAAATCTCAAACTTCAAGGTAATATTTAAATTTAGGGAAACAACCTAGCAAATTTTTTATTCTAAAAATAGACTTATGATGCTTGATTCTCTAATGTCTTAAAGTTTAAACAATCAAAGCACAATTACCTATAAATTTAATCTAAAACATATCAATAAAAATCACAAATTGATAAGAATTCATTCTAATAGTAAAATGAGAAAATTACTTGAATACAAGACATAATTCAGAGATTTTCTAATAATCATATAAATAACCTCCCCACACTTAAGATATACATTGTCCTCAATGTATGAATATATGTAATGATAGTATAAGTAGAATATCATAAGAGAGGGAGAGAAGTGAAACTGCCCTGAAGTTTGGATGGAATCCTTAAATTAGTGACTAGCAGAATTGTAGAGAGGGCTAAATGTAGTGCATGATTCTGAGCAAGCTATTAAGAAAATAAACACAATTGGTGGAGAAGATTAAAGGATTACTCGATTAGGAACAACTATAATAACTAAAATATAGTTCAAAATATATTAGACAAGTCTTTAAAAGATAATAAGAAACATAAAAGACAACTAAAATAAAAATAAAAATAGAAATAAGATAAAACAAGAAGACAAAATAAGAAAAGAGAAAAGGGGTTAGGGTTTTTATAGGGTGACACGGCTGTGTGAGGGTCCCTATTGGGCCACACGGTCGTGTCACACGCCTGTGTGGCTTGTTTTCAACCCGTTTTCATCAAGGGAAAAAAATAGCCCAGTTTTCACACGGTCTCAGACACGCTCGTGTGTCCAGGCCGTGTGGTTCACACGGCTAAGTCGCACGACCATGTATATCATCCTTCGCTTCTCCCACGCCCGTGTGACCTCCCACACGCCCGTGTGGCTAGGCCGTGTCTCACACACGGCCGTGTGCCTTGCCCGTGTAACTCTTTGACTTGTTTTAAAATTAAAAAAAAATTGTTCCAGGTTTCACACGGCTGTGTCGCACGCCCGTGTGGATTTTTGGGAAAATTTTAGCCCTGTGTCCATACAGCCAAGGACATGCCTGTGTGTTCAGGCTATGTGGGTCAAAAACCTCCATTTAAATATGAAAAGAAGTAAAAATAAACTAATTATTAAGGTTAGTGCTTGGGTTGCCTTCCGAGAGTGCTTATTTAGAGTCCAAGCTCGACTTACCTCTCATTCGCATGGTCATGGTAGTTTGAGGAGTTGAAACTCCTCTCTCCTGCTATCAGGTCTAACATCAAAATAAGGTTTAAGTCGAGTACTATTTACCTTAAAAGTACCAAACTTAGAATGAGTTACCTCGACTGTACCGTATGGGATGACATTTAGTATCGTAAAGGGAGTTGCTCCGTTTGTATTAGGCTTTGAAGTGACAACTCGAGGACCCATTTTATCTAACAGTACCTGGTCCCCAACCTTAAATTGATAGGTTCTATTCTTAAGCTCAACATGGTTTTGCTTTTGTTCCTCTTTGACATAAGCCCGCCATTCGTCTAGTTCATCTATCTGTAGCATTCGTCTTTCATGGATGGTTCCATTGTTGGCGCATGAACCAGAACGTGGCTCATTTGTGTTTTTCGAAAGAGTTTCCTGTAAAGAGGGTTGAATCTCATGATTAGTCTTATTAACAGGATTTATAGAATCGTCTTTATTACTTGATGTCTTAACCGAATCACGAGTTTGAAGCGTGATCGTATCATTACCGACACGAAGTGTGAGTTCACCTGTACCAACATCAATGATAGTTTCAGTAGTTGCTAAAAAGGGGTATCCTAAAATTAAAGGGACATCACTATCCTCACCCATGTCTAGGACAACAAAGTCAACTGGGAATATGAATTTATCAATTTTTACGAGTCCATATTCAACAATACCCCTAGGAAATCTAATGGTGTTATCTGCTAATTGAATGCTCATCCTAGTTTGTTTGGGTTTCCCAAGACCTAGTTGTTTAAACATTTTGTAAGGAATGACATTAGTACTTGCCTCTAAATCAACTAAAGCATTATTTACATTTAAACTACCAATTAAACAAGGAATAGTAAAACTCTCTGGATCTTTCAATTTGTTGGGTAGTTTATTTTACAAGATAGCTGAGCACATTGAATTTAGCTCCACGTGCGACAAATCATCTAACTTCTGTTTTTTTGCCAAAAACTCATTTAAAAATTTAACTGAGTTGGGCATCTACGAAAGAGCTTCAATAAACGGTAAGTTCATATGCAGGTTTTTCAAAAGTTTAAGAAATTTACCGAATTGTTCATTTATGCGGTCTTTCTTTGTTGCGTTGGGATATGGCACACGAAGTGTATACTCCTTACATACTGATTTTTGTTTACTGTGGCTTTCATCAACCTTACCTTTACTTACCACGCTTTCTTGCCTTGGTTTTGGTTTGGACTCAACTAACCCTTCTTCTTCTCGAGCAGTAATCGCATGGAGCTCCTCTCTTGGGTTAGTTTCGGTGTTGCTAGACAAGCTACCTTATGGTCTTTCTGAGATCAGCTTAACAAGCTGACATATTTGATTCTCGAGCCCTTGAATCAACGCTTACTGATTTTTAAGCGCTGTTTCAGTGTTTTGGAAACGTGTTTCTAACACCGAGATGAATTTTGTTAGCATCTCCTCAAGGTTCGGCTTCTTCTCTTGCTGGTAAGGTAGTTGTTGAAAACCTGGAGGAGGTTGTGGTCTTTGATTACCTTGACCACCCCACGAGAAATTGGGATGGTTCCTCCAACCTGCATTATAAGTGTTACTATAAGGATTATTTTGAGGTCTAGAATTGTTACCCACATAGTTGACTTGTTCATTCTCTTTTAGGATAGATATTCTGTATTGTTCACCCCTCCTCCATTTGTATCGCACTGCATCACCAGATGTACCTACGTAGAACCATACAAACCATCAATTTTTTTATTTAAAAGCTCTACCGGGTAAGATAACATGGTGACCGTGTCAAGGTTGAAAACACCGACTACTTTATTAGGCTTTATCCTCATGACTTGCCACTGATAGTTATTCGGTGACATCTCTTCGATAAATTCGTAAGACGCTTCAGGTGTTTTATTATTCAAAGTACCACTGACGGATACATCGATCAATTGCCTAGTTGAGGGGTTCAAACCGTTGTTAGAAGGTTTGAACCTGTAGCCATAGAGGTAAGCCATGGTGAGGGCACCTTCTCAATAAGTCCTTATACCTCTCCCATGCATCGTAAAGAGTTTCTAAATCCATCTGCACAAAAGAAGAGATATCATTCCTCAACTTTGCCGTTTTAGCCGGCGAAAAATACTTTAATAGAAATTTTTCGGTCATTCGTTCCCAAATAGTGATGGAACCTCATGATAACGAGTTTAACCACTGTTTAACTTTATTCCTCAATGAAAAGGGAAATAACCGTAAGTGAATGGCATCACCAGAAATGCCATTAATTTTAAAAGTGTCGCAGAATTCTAAGAAATTAGCCAAATGAGTATTTGGGTCTTCGTAATGCAAACTATCAAACTGAACAAATTATTGAATCATTTGAATAGTGTTAGGTTTCAGTTCAAAATTATTTGCAGCAATAGCAGGTCTAACAATACTCGATTCAGCCTCAGTTAAATTGGGCTTGGCACAATCGTACATAGTACGAGGAGCAAGATTTTGATTCACAAGATTCGCGGCAACCACAGGAGGTAGCAGATTATTCTAATTTTCCGCCATCTCCTCGGCAATATTGGTATCATCCTCTTGCTCTTCCTCTGTATACTGTAGACTTCACATTATTTATCTATGATTTCTGCGAGTTGTGCTTTCAATTTCGCTATCAAATAATAGAGGTCTTGACGGGTTTCTTCTAGTCATAAACTAAAGATACCAGCCAGAATCAAATCAAAAAGATTAGAAAACAAATAATAAACTAAAAACAAAAAAAAAATAAATTGTAGAAAATAAAAATGGCTAAAGTAATAAAATTAAGTGTTCCTAATATTCTAGTCCCCGGCAACGGCGTCAAAAACATGATGACATCACGAACTAACTAAAATACGACAAAGGTAAGCGCACCTATCGAATGGTAGTATAGCTATGGTGAGTCTGGAATATCGTATCCACAAGGACTAAAAGTACTAGTAATAACTATCTTTCTATTATTTAGCCTAATAATTAAAGGGATTGTTTTTAATCTAAATCTAAACTAATTAACTATGAACGCAACAGAGAGTGAAGAAAGTAATCGAATAAACCAATGATAAAGACAATACCCAAGGGAGAATCCACTTAGACTTTACTTATTATATATGACTCTGAATTAAATGATTTATTCACTTGTCTTGATCCGTAGAAATCCCTAAATTATGTTAATATCTCTTTCAAGACTAAGAAAAACTGACTCTAGGTTGATTAATTGAAATCTCTTTCTAATTAAAACCCCTATTGTCGCATTAACTCGATCTATAGATTCCCCTATTAGATTTGACTCTAATCCGGCAAATTTATGTCGTCCTATTTCTAGGATTGCAATCAACTCCGCTCAATTATGACTAATCTACTCTTAAACAGTGACTTTTGCTCCACTGAAGAAGCACATCAACCTTGAATTAATATCCTAAAAATATTAAAGCAAGAATTAAGAACACATAATTAAGAATAAGAACAAGTATTTATCATGTAATTCAGATAATTAAATAATAAGATGCATCATAAGTTTCATCCTTCCTAGGTATTTTAGGGAGTTTAGTTCATACTCATAGAGGAAAACATCTCAAAATAAGGAAAACAACAAGATATAAAGACCCCAAAAACTTCTAAGGAACTGGATGGAGATCTTCAATCTTTAATGAGATCCTACTTCTCAATTGATTCTGACGGCTTCCTTCGAGTAATTTCTTCGTTTTACTCTGTGTCCTCCTTAGGTCCTCTTCTAGTGTGTATTTATAGACTTTAGAATGCACAGAAACCCTAAAAATTGGGTTTTTCCGTGTAACAGGGAAGCAGGGTGCGAAATTGACATGGGCGTGTGCCCAGCCCGTGTGGATCCTGAAAACTCTGATTTTGTCCCATTTTTCTCTCCTTTTGCTCCCAAATGCTCTCCTAAGTATAGAAACATGAATTTAAGGGATTAGAAGCATCAAATTCACTAATTCTCATCATAAATCATCCAAAAATATGCCAAGCATGGAATTAAAATATGTTACATTTATGGTTTATCAAAAAGTTGTTTATCTATCAAGAACTTTTCATTTTCTACCATAAAACTTCATAATTCATCTATACTCATCCTTGGAAAAACCCTAGTACTTTGATATCTTTACAAATTAATCCCCGAGGTAGCTAAAGTAAGCTATTACGATTTCGGAAACATAAAAATTATTAAAAACGGGACAAGAATGCTTACCCAATTGATCAAAATAAGCTTGTCTATTTTTAAGCTTTCAAACTAGGGTTTCCATGGCTTTTTGTTTTAGGAAAGATGATAATATGATGATATTTTTATTTTTATTTTTATCATTTATCATCTTTTACTATTTCACTTGCCAATTTTATCATTTTCTTTATTTTATTTTCCATGGATAAATCATCATCCTTAACCACTAAACATTTTTGGTGGTCTATTTGCCATATAAGGACCTCAAATTTTGAATTCCATAGCTATTTAATCCATTTAACTATTAGAACTCAACTTTTGCACTTTGTGCAATTTGGTCCTTTATCAAATTAAACATGTAATCGGTAAAATTTCTTTTCAAAATTTTTATATGACATTAGTATCATACTATAGACCATAAAATAATATAAAAATAAATTTTCTTCCGAAATTGGATTTATGGTCCCAAAACCACTGTTCTGATTTTACTAAAAATGGGCTGTTAAAGAATGTTATATAGACCATCGTTGTCGGGCAACTAGGGGTGGTAAGTCACCGTTGTCGGGAAACCCGGGATGATAGATTTGAATTGAGAAAACCATCATTGCCGGATAATCTTAGGCGGTAAACCATCGTTGCTGGGCAATCTGGGGTGGTAGGTCATCGTTGCCAGGCAACCCGGGATGTAATAGCTCGTTTTCCAATGGTGTCCAAAACAATGGTTTTGGAACCACAATTCCGACATGTCAGTCTGTAGATATTAATTACAAGGTCATTAGTGTTGAATTAAATTTTGGTTAAGAAATTTTAACGTTTAGATATTTAATTAAGTAAAACGAACTAAACCGTAAAAACTGAAAAAGTTGATTTCTATTAGTTAAAGGTACTAAATGACAATTGAAATGTAAAATAATGGAGTTAAATGATAAATATACCATGTGTTTATTATGTGGACGGTTGTAGCATTGATTTTAATGAATCTTTAAGTTACATAAAAATGGTAATATTGTAATTAGATAATTAAGTAAAATTAAACAAAAAAAACAAGTATATTGTCATCTCCCATAGCAATCCACCGATTTTGAAGAAATGAAAACACCATTTTTTCTAGCTTAAGTCACGAAAAAGCTTGGATTAGTGCATGCAAATGATTTTTGGTCCTGTTTTTAGTAATTTTTATGTTTTTGTAATTGTTTTAGCTTAATCTAGCTAACCCGGGGTTAATTTGTTAAATTGTTAATTTTTTTGGAAGATGCCACTGATGAATATGATATGTTTTTGAAGTTTAATGGTAGATTACTATGCTTGGGTGTTAAAAGAAATATTTTGTTAAGTGATTTTGTAAGATTTTTAAGTTTAGGGATTTAATTGTAAATAAATTAAAATAGGCATGGTTTCTTGAAAAAAAATCCAGCATGTGTGAATTGTATTTGAGTGTAATTGAATTTGGTTTATTGGGTATAGGGATTAATTGTGAAAATAATCATGTTTTGGTCTTAAGGATCAAATTGAATAAAATGTAAAAGTTTAGGGCAAATGTGAAAAATTGTAAATAGAAAGTCATATGCATTAAATTGAATATTTTATGAAAATTGAGGTTAATAAATTGAAATAAACTATTTTATAGATCAATAACAAGTAGATAATCGAGGAAAGGGGAAAGTTGCTAAGTAGTCCCTGAACTTTCGTTGTCTTTGCAGTTTAGCACTGATAAGTTCGTATGATTTAGTTTTGTACAAATTAAATTTTATATTAAGTACGCGTTGATATTGTTGGATATTCTGACATAATTGAATTGAAATAAATTGATGTGAGTCGAGAAAGTAATTTAATTGGACATTGTTATTCGATGTTATATTGAGCTTGATGAATGTAGGATAGGATAAAATTGGCATGCCAATAGGTTTTAATGTGCACGATATGGGTCTGACTTGTGATGAGATGATGATTATTTGATTCGTTACTGTTCACTGAATATACCGAAGTCCAGCACATTGCGGATTATCGTGTTATATTTACAATGATTCTGGTGTGTTACCAGGTGCGGATGTAAAGCCTTCGGGCATGACAGTTGGTGCCTAGGTGTGTTTCAAAGGGATGTTAGCCTACGGGCTAGGCGCTTAGTGCCCAGGTGTGTTCGCGGTTGGTTAAGCTCGTTTGAGAAATCTAGTGTGTTTTGGATGGTTAACCGCATATCCGAATCCGTTATATCGTTCATCAGACAGAGTTTCAATTGTTACATGATTTGTAATTCATCTTGTAAATGGCTATATGAATTTATGATTGATTAACATGAGTTGACATTAAATGATTTAGTATAATTGAATAGACTATTTATAATGTGTATTGATATAAAGACTCACATGTTGAATGGTTGTGATTGACATGATTATAGTTTATTAACTGTTACTTTGTGATTTATATGTTTTTACGATAAGTTTATCGTTTTAACCATTGAACTTACTAAGCTCTAGTATAGCTTACTCGTGTATTTTCTTCTATTTCTTTGTAGATTACGTTTTGTGGAATCGAGCGATCGGATCAACTCAAAGAATCACACTATTCGGATATTTTTTGGTAGCTTTTGATATGTTTATCTTTGGGTTATATGGCATGTAATAGGTGATTGTAAATGTTTTGGTTACTTGTCCCTTGTGGTATTTCTTATACTTGAATGATGTTGTCCTAGTTAGATTTTGGTTCATATGTTTATACAGATGCATTGGCTTTTGGCTTGTAAAAGTCCATATGTATATGTTTTGGTCATTTTGTTGAATGCTACTTGTGAATGACTAGACTATGGTAGAAGTAGACTTGAATGGATTGAATGAAATGGTGAAATTGGCATGAGTTATTATAGGTATTTGAAAACTTTGCTTGCAAACCAGTTTGGTATGAAATTTGAATTTGATTTGGCAATTGAATTGTGGTGTCAATGAGGGCACATTGGTTATGCATTTAAGTTGTATGCTTTGGTGCGTTTTAAGCTTATTTGAATGTGTATTTGAGGTATGGAAATGGTTGATTTTGAGTTAGCTTGGTACTTAAGGATTGGATAAAATTTTGCCTTGTTTTGGAAGCTTTTTAAGGTGCACACGGCCTGGGACACTGGCTGTCACACGGTCATGTGTCTTCTTGATTTTAAGTACAGGATTTTTCACACAATCTTATAGAGTTACACGGCCTGGTAACATGACAGTGTGACATCATTTCGAATATACACACGATTTGGCACACGGTCTACGACACGGTCGTGTGACTTTGTTTCGAATACTGCTACGGACAGGCACACGGCCTGAGACACAGCTGTGTGACCCATATTTTGAATTGTACACGGTTTGACCACATGACCATATTTCTGAGCCACACGGCTTGGCTACACGGCTGTGTGACCCCTGTTTCCAAAATTTTCAAATTTTTCCATATTTTTCTATTTTGATTCAAATTAGTCCCTGATTGTTCCCAAACTATTTTTAGGGCCCCGTAAGCTAGTTTTAAGGCCCGTAAATGTGATTATGCTATAAATGCATGTAGATTCGAATGTTGTTATTTAAGTTAATAAATGAATGGTTTAATGATGTAATTGTTCTGATATGTATCGTAATACTCTATAACCCTAATCTGGTGACAGAGATGGGTAAGAGGTGTTATACCGAATAACAGACTTGAATTGAGAAAACCATTGTTGCCAAGCAACCCGGGGTGGTAGGAATTATGCAGAAAGTCATCGTTATCGGGAAACTCAGGATGACATATTAAGTTGAAGTGATAATGAGCTAAGTGTTACCTGGAATACAAATGAGCTTATAAGCTCGGGATTTTGTTGAGAATGTAACACGAACTTGGGCTTTATGTGTAAGAAATGTATACCAAATGATGAAATTACAACTTAAATGTTACATTGTATTATCTTTATTATGTTGCTTTATCTTGTAGATATACTATTAAGTTATGTTACTGAGCATATGATTGATTTTCCATGTGCAGGCTAGGTTTCAAGTAAAGGTCTCGTGTATCGACTTCAACATCCAAGCAATACTCCCAGACTCAGCAAAATTTGTTTGTTTCCTTTTTGTTTATAACTTGGCATGTACCTTGGTGGTTGTATCATGTTGAATTTGATGTTAAAGATGATATATAATTAACTTTGACATTGTTATGTATATATATATATGGTATGTAACTTAGGATTTCTTTAGTTGAATGTTAATAAAGTATGAAAAGGTGTTTGAGAATGCAATGCATATATGTGCCTAACAAATGATTGATATGTTATATGTCATTAATGCACATATGTGTGATTTGAAATTGCTATGAGTGATTGAATGGTAGTTGATTATAGGTTGTATATAGAGGTGAGCATGGGCTGGGCCGGGTCGGGTTCGGGCTGGCCTCGATTAAAAATTTAGGCCCATTTGTTAAGCCCGGGCCCGATCTTAAAAATGAGCCTAAAATTTTGCCCAAGCCCGACCCGGATAAAAATGCTAAAACCCGAGCCCGACCCGGCCCGGCCCGCCCATATTATTATTATTTATTATTTATATAATTTTAAAATATATATAATACATCAAAAATACTAAAAACATCAAAATAATATTTCCCAACAAATTGAAAATAAATTTTAAAAATATGTATACTTAAATAACACTAAGATAGATGCAACTTAACAAGCAAATGTCTCTAAAATAATAACAAAATTAACAAATGTCTTTAAAATAATAACAAAATTAACAATAAAATAAATTTTATACAATATCCGAACAATAACAACAAAATAATAGCAACATAATAGTATAATGGTAGCAAAATAGTGAGAAAATAGTAAGAAAATAATATTAAAAAATCAAAAATTTTTTGTCCTTTAGTGAATTCGGGTCGGGCCTGAGCAAAAAATGTCTTACTTGAGGCCCGACCCATTTTTAAACGGGACTTATTTTTTTTGTCCAAGCCCATTTTTGAGGCCTATATTTTTGCCTAAAGCCTCCCACATTTCGGGCGGGCCTTTAGGCCGGGCCGGGTGGCCCGACCCATGCTTACCTCTAGTTGTATACATATATAAACTCTTTTGGGCATATGTTGATATAGTAGTAAGGGTTAGTATTATATTGAAATTAGTGTGATAGTTTGGGATGAATTTGGTTGCATTAGGGAATTGTTTAATCTGGATGGAACATTTGTAAGTTGAGAAGTAGAGTGCTACTTATGCCTTGAAATTATAATATAATATGTATATGGTGGTTAGATTATGATACTTGTGTGATAAAGATGTATTATAGACTTATAGTTACTGTACATATTGTCGAAATCATCATAGGAATAAGGCTAGGCTTGGTTTGTATGGAAAATTATTGGTTTGTGAATAAGTATTGTAGGTTCAGTATGTGGCTTCGCAACGTCATACGTATGCTGTTGCGATGAGTTACAGGCCCAGGTCACAACGCGACAAGGATTTCGTTGCTATGATGAGGAAATCATTTAGACAAGTCAATATGTCACGTCATGATGAGGAGCCTCCTCACATCACGATATCAGTCTTGAATTTTGAAAATTTTCATTTTAGTCCCAATTCAACCTCGGGTTATTTATAAAGCTTCCGTAAGCTCGTATAAAGCCCGAGAGTGATTGTATTTCATGTTGAATGCATATTTGTTTGATTTGATCACTAAATTGTATATTTTAAATGTGAATTGATCGTAATTGCTCCGGTAACAAATGTGACACATTGTAGCTCGAACCCGACGATAGTGTTGGGTATAAGGTGTTACAGAAATCCTTATGCCAATGAATGTATATAGAACCTCAAGCTCAAAAACAATAGTAAAGGTAATGTCTTTTTCCCTTGATTGAACATCTATTCATATACCATCATTAATAAAATTAGGAGGATCAGATTTAGCTCATTATGACTTCCATCATTAATTTGGTAGGGGTAGCTTCAATTAACTCAAAATGATAACGACCCTCCTCCTCCTCTTCCTTACTGAAATTGGTGTAGATGTGCAACATGTTCTAATACTTCCTTTCTGTTGTAACCATACCAACTTTTATTTGAGCTTTAAACATGATAACCCTCTTAATTTGAAGAAGACCTGTCATTTTTTCTTGCTCTTTCTTTGATGAATATTTCAAATGTTAGATTTGTAAAATAAATCTAAAATTAAATTAAATAAACCAGGATCTATCATGTCAAATCATCAAGAATAAAAGAAGAATAAAACTAAAAGCGGAAGCGTACCTGAATCCATGAATTTCTTGAAGTTTTGCCGGATCTTAGGGATTTGATCTTCCAAATTAGCACACAAGAAATTCAAAGAAGATATGCTCTTTCTTTCCTAATGATGGGATATTAGAAAAGATATCATATGTGTAATTTGGGGGCCATAACCCTAATATTTATAACCTTAGTATATTAGTTCTAATCAAATTCTAATTAGCCCATTATTAATTAGAATTTGATTAGGAGGGTATCTACACATATTTATCCCATACTTTATTTGATAATTAAAAGCCCAATAAAATTCTAACCAAATTAGATCACTTTTAATTTGGGCTAACCTATCATGATAGTAGATATTAACATGTAATTATCCTTATTATATATGTGATGTCCAAATTTTCTAACATCAAATTCTTCAAGGATATTTTACTCACCCTGAATATTTAAGTTATAAAACATTGAATTTATAAGTTTTTCATTGCCTGCAATGTCGCTGGGAAAATTGCAAACTCTCGATCTAACTCACTAAGGTTTCCTTTAATGTGGGCCATAAAATTCAATATGGATTTCCCATTGCCATCATTCTAGTATCTAGACTTAAGTAATTCCAAAACCCTCTATTTAACCTTGCTTTTCAGCTCATCAGAGGCATTTTATTTACATTCATTGGTCTTGTCGTCCAAGTCCTTGATAATGATCTCAGTCTACTTAAGCTTGTAGTAAGACCAATCAGTTCTCATCAATGCTCTTGAATCGGTCTCAAGATTATCTGCAAGCGTCACTTCTTTTCCTTTACTTTTAGTTAGTGTTGGAGATTGTTTTGTACTATCAATCAATCTCTCCTCCTATGTTGTGCTCTTCAGCACACGCGTGGGGCTTTCATCAACTTGACCTTCAAATTTCCCTAGGCTTTTGCTTTGGATTAATGGCAATTCAATTTCTCATAGCTTATGTATTTTCTTATTAATTGGAGTCACGTAAATCTAGTCACTATAAATGACTTTTACTTATGCTATTCAAGTTACAGAGTAAGGAGCATATGAATGTTTGATTTTTGGCTTGAAATGTAGAATTTCGAAATGTCATTTTTAAAATGATTTAAATGCTCAAGAACAATAAAGAGGCTATCTACTCTTGTTTGCCAAAAAAGTGAGTTGTTGTCATTAATCATATTTATAGGAGGCAAGTCGTATGTTGATCACCTTACAAATTGATATCGATCTATTTTGATATAATATATTTAATAAATATACATAAAAATATTTATAAATGTAAGTAAATGATATTAAATAAATTTTAAATTTCAAATATTTATCAATTATCTAAATACTCATCAATAAACTCCGCGTAAAAATACATTATTCAATACATTTAAAATTTACAAGAAAAAAAATTTGAAGGATGAGTGAAGATTTTTCTTTGATATGATAGGTTTTTCTATATAATATTTTAGTTTTTATATTTTACATGTGAAAGTAAAAGTAATCTTTTATTGATTGATACCTTTCGATTAAATCTAAATAATTAAAAAATATATATTTAATATTATTCATGTAGTGCCTAGTGCACCATGTTTGGGATGATTTGACTGAAATTAACTACAACGAGCTAATGAAATTGATTTCAATGCAAAAAAGAATAATATTTGTTTCGCTTTTAACACTGCACACCATCCAATATGATTGAAATGACATTTGATCACCACAATCTTGAAGTAGCAACACCTAGAATGAGCCAAATTCTGAATGTTGATACGGTGGGCATTTGCCTACTTTCATCAAACAAGAAAGAAGAAACGAAAAGCCCTCCTTTTGTGCAATGACAAGGACAAGAAGCCCCAACAGTCTTCTACCATGCAAATAGGCTTTTATTTTTATTGTTTAGAATGTGTTTGCGAAGGCCCAATTCGAAACCAATCATCCCTCGTTTGGTTTTAATTAATAGGCTTTTCCAGATGGTACTGATGCTGTTCGTTGAATTGAATCCGCGAAAGTGAGGATTGGAGATACGACCGACGGAGACGAAATAAAAATTATGACAGACGCTTGCATAAGAGCCGTCGTGGAATCTATCCACTCTTCTCCCACACAGGCCGTCCTCTATCTCTCCGGCGGCGCCTCTCTCGTATCTCTCTTTCTATCTCCAAAATTAGTTCTTTCTTTTAAATAAGGATTTTGATCTGAATGATTATCACTATTGATTCACTATTTTAAGCAGGCCTTGGGGTTGTTGATGTCAGTTCCTGGAGCTTCAAATACGGTGCTTGAAGCTGTTGTGCCATACTCCAGAATGTCCATGATCCAATTACTCACTAAGGTTCTTTTCTTTCTTTCTTTTTTCAATCTGAAAATGGATTTCCATTTTTAAAATTTTTGTTTTTCATAAAATAATAATTAGTAAATCAGATTTTTCGGTACAGATTCCTGCCAAGTATTGTAGTCAACAAACTGCCAATGAAATGGCTTTGCTCGCTTATAATCGCGCGCTGAAGCTTTCTTCTCCAGGTTCTGAAGTTCCTATCTAGTTTTCGAAAGTGCTTTTAATCTTCTATCCCCACTTTCACTCTAGAAGTGATCGATAAAACATGAAATATCGTAAGTTTGGAAATGCTTGTTCTCTAATTTTCTAGGAGACTGCGCAGTAATTTTAAATTATTCTGTTGAAATTTGGAATCCTTGCTTGTCTTTTTCCTAATCTAGATATTTAAAGTATTCTGTTGATTATATTAAGAGTAAAATAGAAGAGGGAATTGGAAATATATTTGCAAAAGTGAGTAGCCTATACTTTAATTGTATCATGGCCAGTTTGTGTAACATGGGGTTATATTCAACCATCTGAATAGGTTCTCCAGTTCTTGGTGTGGGGTTTACTGGTTCTTTGGCTACCACCAGTCCGAAACAGGGAGACCATAGGTATGTTTCTTCAAATCTACCGTTGGTTAACTGATATGTAATGACCCATTGGCAGTTTGGTTAAGTGACTGTACTATTTTTGATTGAATAATGCTTTTCCAAGGTGTAATAATGGTCTTTTGATTTGCCCTTCTGCTTGGTTTGATATTATTTTTTGGTTAAGGTGATTGTTATTCTCCCTTTTTTGATGTGTAGCTTTCACTTGTCAACAAGAACCTCTGATCGACATTGGGCATCCACAGTTACTCTATCAAAGGTAATTACTATTTCATTATTTATTTTTATTTAAAAATTAGCTCTTGCACACTAGATTTGCATTTCTCTTACCTGATACCGAGTCTTTTAGGGCTTGAGGAGTCGAGATCAAGAAGAGAAGGTTTCAAGTTACTTCCTACTGAAGGTGTGTGATATGTACATGTACATTATTTTTTGATATATGTTTTAAGAATCTATTACTAAATGCTTATTTTATCCGCTAATTTTTTAATAAATTACTGATACTTAAAATATCTAGAAAAGGTAGAAAAAGAAAAGTTCCCGATGATTGTTGAGTTGTTGTTTGTCATGCTTCATCTCTTGATAAATACTACTCCCTCCTTCCCACTAAATTTGTCACAATTTGACTTTAATAGTAAAAATTTTCTACTTTGACTTCTTATTTTTAAAATTTTATTTTAAATAAAAATTTGGAAAAATGTAATAAAAACCTTCAATGAAGTAGTCTCTAAATATAATTTTTTTTATAAATTTAATTAAGTTATATAATATAATTTAGATCAAAATTTAAAAAAATTTACCCCAAAAATGTCAATTATGACATTTTTATTGAGACAAAGGAAGTATAGTTTTATTTCATTTTCAACACCTGTTGTATATTTTAATGGTTTCAATAATGTGGCTATAGGCAATCGCTAATGCCTGCAAAGTCTCTTCAACATTTGATTCAGAGTTGACTGAATCTGATGTTGTTGCAGATGAATGTGAAAGGTTCTTTGATGAAGATAAGGAGTTAGAGCAACTTATAAATGGGCAAATTTGCTTTAAGGTTTATCCGTTTTCAAGTGGTATGGTTCAATATTTGCTGAATTAATCTCAATTACAATTTATCTTGGCACCTTTTTTTTTCCCCTTTCTTTTTGAAGTATATCTTTTGATCTGTTATTTACAGTATGGAAACTGCTTTGCTGAGACAGATAAGTCAAATGGTGATAGGAAGATTATACTCCCTGGATCCTTTAATCCGTTACATGATGGTCACCTCAAGCTCTTGGAAGCTGCCACTAGGTTTGTGAATGTGTTTTAGAAATTCATTGTTAATTCGGTTAAGATTCATTCACGATCTCATTTGCTTTAGAAGCTGGTTGCTTTTGGCCATGTTGATCAAACTGGTTCTAGCTGGGAACTGGATATGCACTTGTCTACTTCTTGTAGTCTCTGAAACATACTTCAGAGGGCTGTCTATTCATAATTTAGAGGTCATTTTCATCAAAGCGGTTCTAGCTTGCTAGTGGATATGCACTTTGCCTCGTCTTTTATAGTCTCCAAGTCTATATATATATGAAAGGATAGGTGAATTGTGCTGTTGGGGAGCATGTTGACGTTTAGGATCAAAGATCTGATAGGCCTCTCATTTCTGCCTTCTTTATGACACATTCCAACACTCATTTTTGCCTCGTTAGTGAAGTTTCTAGACCATACATGATAAGTTACTCATTAGAGGTTCATTATGATGCAGCATTTGTGGCGATGGGTATCCGTGCTTTGAATTATCTGCAATTAATGCTGACAAACCTCCATTGTCAATACCACAAATCAAAGAGCGTGTTATGCAGTTCGAAAAAATTGGTGAGGCTAATTATATTAATAAATAAGATATGATGTTGAAATCAATTTATAGATTATAATAATAAATCATAATTAATATTAGTAATAAATAAATCTTTAGAGTAATTATTATAATTATAATTTGAAAGTATGACAGTTACTATTCCGCTGTTAAGAAAAAGAGAGATTTTTGTTTTTATTTCGACTTAAATTTTATTTAAGAACAAGACAAAAACAAATTAAAATAATAAAAACAAAAGATAAATTGATCCAAAAATTAATATTTCGCCCATAATCTAAGATAACCTAAGAAATGGGTGGTAGTGAGATTATATACCCTATATTTTGGCATATTAACTCTATTTGAGAATGTGAGATTATTGGGTGGCCAAAATGTTGCAAATCCTAACAACTTAATCTTATTCCAAAATGCGAAGGTACGGGATGTAATGTTACATTCAGTGAACCAAATGCACCCTAAGTGTTAACTTTCACATTCCGTCGAACTCCAATTTAACTTCCTAGGAAACCAACTACATTAATATGCATGCTATAAACTAACAAATAAGCCCTCTTAAGGTTATAACATGTTATAAGTATCATATATTTTGTTCCTTAACTACACTGCATATTCTTTTAAAAAGGTATCTGAACATAATTTTCTCATGTACTGAAGGATTTTATTGCATGGTGAGCAGACAAGGTGACAAGTAGATATAGTCAAGGCACTTGCAGGCGTTTGGTTGTCTGCATCTTTTTTTATTTTTTTGAACTTCTTCGTATAGAAATTTGTATTTCTTAAAATGATGACAGTATGTTGTATCAGTTTTTTGCTTGCATTCTCAATCATATGCAATTTTTGCAGGGTTCCCTAATTGCTATTATTTTGATTTTATGGCTTTTATAATAATGAATAAGTGGTTGTGTTTCTATAATGGCAGGAAAGACAGTAATAATTTCCAATCAGCCTTATTTCTATAAGAAAGCTGAACTTTTTCCGGGTAGTGCTTTTGTAATTGGTGCTGACACTGCAGTGAGGCTTATCAATGTATGACACTTTGAATTCCTTAAATATTATGACATTATATCATGACACTTTATAGTTCAAAGTTTCTGTTAAAATATTTATGCATAATATTTTCAATCGAGAGCTTCATGAATAATCCTCCTCCTAAGTGATAACATCAGTATAATGTGACTATTTTATGATTAGGGAGCAAGACCTAACTGTTAAGGGAACACTTAACATTCTTATAGGCATATTTGAGCTACATAAACAATATAGAGAAGATTGGTTTCAGATAATCTTGAGCGCAGCTTAAGTTGCCATTTCCTTTCCTATAGACAACTTGTTGAATTAGCTACCTTTTGATCTCATTATGTATTGTCCGTCTGTCACTAGACTTCTTTTTTTGTTTTTTATGAAAATGCAGAAATGCATAAATGTTCTAAAACATCATACAGAAATATTTTGCGATGAACTTATTTTTGAGAATCATTTGAAAAAAAAAAAAATGCTAGAAGTTTCATCTTTGATGAGAAGTGAAGTGGTACCCTATTATATTTTCTAGCTGTTGCTGCTGGTGAAGCACCTTTGTAATAAGAGAATACTAGAAAATATAAGGCACAAAATGGTAGTTTGCATAATTAAACTGATCAAAAGGCTGGATTTTTACTTTGTAGTTTCGGAAACAGGGAAAGGTAAATGTTTACTTTGCCTTGGATGTTGAATTAGCTATTAGGGATATATGAATTAAATGAAAATATTGCAGCAAACTTTATACGTAATTGTTCCTCTTGGCATGATTTAGGGTAAGATACTGCAGTATCTGATGGACTAATAAAACAAAACTGGATGTTTGGGTTGTACTACTGCTCCAAACCCTTTGCTATCCATTAATATTGCTGCTGGGAACAGTGCAGATGAGAAGTACTAATCGTTATTGGATTTGGCTGCTTTTTAGAAACCAAGTCTTATGGAACCTTATCATATTCCTCAGAAGTTTGATGAGTTTGCTATATTTAAACAGTGAAATATAATATACATTTAGTCCATAGATAGTGACCTGAATAAATGCATTCAGGGTTGTAAATTCATTTTGATGCAAGATGTTAGGTTGGAATTGTTGAAGAGTATGTCGAGTTTTGCTACTTATTTCTCTTACCTTGCAGCCTAAATACTATGATGGGAGCTATGTTAGGATGATAGAGACACTCTCTGGATGCAAAAGAACAGGATGCACCTTCATTGTGGCCGGTCGGAAAGTTGATGGTACTTTTAAGGTATGCCAAGCATCAGAAATATTGGTTTAAACACATACTTATTCATATTAGTTATCCAATTCATAGATTTTAGCACAAAACTTGTCAATATTTCAAAGTGGAAGGAGGGTGTATCGTAGTTATTTTAATAGTTGTGCTATTCCTACAGGTTCTTGAGGATTTTGATGTTCCTGAAGTGTTGAAAGATTTGTTTGTCCCAATACCAGCTGAAAGGTTCCGCATGGATATATCCTCAACTGAAATAAGAAGCTGTGGACTGTAGCAGCTTTTTATTTTATTTTAGGACTCAATAAGCATGTCATGAATCTATAATTTCTTGTTATTCTTGTAATATGTGTTGCTCATTTCACTTTATATTAAAGCTTTGGTGTATATTGGACATGACAGTAGATATTCGTTATCAAATGCATTCATGACTCCCTCAATTCAGTTTGTCAAAATTTCGAGTTTGCCTCTTTCTTTGTCCAATTTGGCTCAAGGCAAGGCAGAGTTGGCACTATGCAAAAATTTTGGTTTTGTACTTTTTAGTATATTTTAATTTGACATTTGCTTTTATATCTTTATTTATTCTGGTATTTTGATGGGTCATATAAATTTATCTATGAAAAAATTGGTTGAAAAAGGGAGTTTTGTTTGATCAAAAGAAAACCGACAATCAAAATTATTTTGGTTTTATTTAAATCGTATTCAACAAAATTCAGTTTGTTTAACGCTTTAATCTTTTCTATTCTGATTTGTTATGGTATTTTAGTTGGATGTATAAATGTATCTAGAAAAAAATCGTGGGTTAAGTTACCCATTTAGGTTCAAAGACATACATGAAAGATAAAAGAGGATTTAAACAAAAATATAGACTTGAAAAATGGTTTGACTCGGCCTGAATTACAAGTCTATTTTTTTTCCCTCTTTTCTGCCAAATTAACTCGAATAATGGGGCTAAACGCTCCTAAAGAGATTGAAAGCCTTCTGAAAGGTGGGAAAGTATGGTTAGAAAATTTATTTGATGGTAATATTTAGTTAATTAGCAGGTAGCATATAATAGTAGTATTATGTATGTTTAGCTGAAATCAGACAGCTTCTGGTTGTGCTTTAGGTTGGGTGTTTTTGAATGTTGTGATGAACCTGAAAAGTTGTTTTCGTCTTAACCCTTGAGGGATTTTATGGAATTTGCACTAGCAAATTGCCTGTTGTAGTATGAGTAGTTATTTGGCTTTTTAAGTATAATTTTTTTTTAATGTATTTTCAAATTGTTGAAAAATATTTATTTTAATATTTTTAGTATATTTGATGTATTATATTTTTTTAAATTTTTTTTATATAAAAATATAATCTAGAAAAATTAATACAGACGAGTAGGGTCGAATTCGGATTTAGTATTTTTAATCTGAGCTGAGTTTAAACAGAATCTTAAACTCATTTTCAGACCAAACTCAAATCTTACTTAAAATTATTATGATTCAGTTAGGTGGTATGCAATAGAGTTGGGGTTATCTATTATTTTGTCAATAAAACATCTTATGAATATGAGCAGTAGCCACCTTATCTGCTAAACATGACCGTCTAACATGGGGAGGATAGGAAACAACAGGAAAATGGACAAGAAAGCCTATTAACAAATTATTGTCTACCTAGATTTGACGGCTGTTGATAGATATGAGCTCAAGTAGAGGAGATTGACAGAGGAATTTTAGGGCATTTTTATAAAAATAGTTCGAAAAATTTAATTAATTATAAAAATATTTATTTTTTTTAATTATATACGTAAATGATTTGAAATGAATAATAAAAGTTGATAAAACCAAAAAGATTGATGTCACTCACTTGCCATATTAGCCAATCATTGATTGTTAGATTAAAAAAGTAATTTTTGTGTGGATGAAGCCAATTGATTTGACGATGCCTATATAAATATAAAAAAAAGTACCAGTATTTCTCAATATTTCGCGGGCCTAAAAATAAATAATAGTGGTGGAGTCATAGAGAATGGCGCTATCACTTTAATGTGTCAATTTTTTTTAAAGTGATTTTTTTTAAATTTAAAATTAATATTAACATTTTATTTAGGGAAATCATGAAAAATGATGGGCAATTTACCTAAAAGTATCTTTTTTTTCCTTATTTACGGAAATAGACCTATTTTTTAATTATTTACCGGAATAGGCCGATTTCTCCGAAAGCGCGTCCACATCAGCGCGATGTCAGGGGACGTGTCAACAAAACTCGTCCCTGGGGGAACGTTTTGCCCATGTTTTTAACCCCCCAACGGCTATTTTTTGACCGTTTGGCCTCCAACAGTAAAAAAAAAATCTATAAAAGGCCCCCTTTCATTTTTTTCACACAAAAGTTCTCTCAAATTTTTCTCAACTTTCTCTCAAATTCCTCTCAAATTCCTCTTAAATTTCACAAAAGTCCTTTAATTTTTACAAAAAAAAACCCTGTTTAAAAGTTTTTTGAATTAGTTTTTTTAATTAAAAAATATTCGATCGTATTAGCAATGGTCGGAGAATTAATTCGTCTCGATAATAAACATATCTCCGTCGATCAAATGACAATAGTAAGTTATAATTTTAATTTTTCAATACTATTTAATATTTTTTTCATTTATGCAATTTTAATTAATTTTTATTTTATAATTTTTTATAACAGCCTTTAGATCGGGTGTTGCAATGCTATATTCGTAATATGTCTGGTCCGCCATTGCCGTTGATAGAGAATTACTTGCGGGAAGCGGGTTTTTGACACATGGCCACGATAGGCTGGGGGTGCAAGTTGGACCTGAAACTAATCAGTGCGTTGATAGAGAGGTGGAGACCCGAGACGCACACTTTCTATCTTCCATGCGGAGAGTGTACTATCACTCTGGAAGACGTGCAATTGCAATTGGGATTACCGATGGATGGGTACGTAGTCACCGGGTCCACAACTTCTGCTGATTGGGGAGCCGTATGCTACGAGTTTTGGGTGTTATTCCGGATAATATTAACAGAGGTCAGATCGAGATGGGCTAGTTACGAAACACATTCTCGAAGCTAAATAATGATTCGAATAAATTAGAAAGAATACGATATGTTCGGGCATACATTCTTGAGATGATTGAAGGCTATCTGATGCCGGACTTGTCACGAAACCTCATACATCTGAGATGGCTGCTGAAACTCGTTAATTTTAGAGCAGCCGGTGAATTTAGTTGGGGGTCTGCCGTGTTAACAAAATTGTTCCGGGAGATGTGCGGGGCGACGCAACTGAATAAAGCCAAAATCGGAGGTTGCCTATCACTACTACAATCATGGGCACGGTTTCGCTTTCCATTTTTACGTCCTCAAGTGGACCACCCATTTACATTCCCACTCATAACGAGGCAAATTTTATATTAGATTTTACAATTTTACGTAGATTTAAAATACAATTATATGCTAAAAATGTATTTAATTAGGTGGAACATTTAGCGAGTTATGTTGGAATACCTACCTCGCTTGAAGATATAAGGCTTCTATTAGACCAATGGTCGGAAGCACAAGTATTAAATAAAATATATATACATAATAAAATAGTCGTTTCGTATTTAGTATTATGTATATAACTAATATTTTTATCATGTTCATATAGTTTCAATGGACACCATACGAGGATCTAGCAATTCGGGTAGTAATTCCGGATGAATTATTTCAAAATCCTAACATTTGGCATGTGAAGGTCCCATTGGTCAACTATGCCACCGTGGAGATGCACCAGTCAGATAGAGTATTGCAACAATTTGGATTCCGACAACTGATTCCGATGGCACCTGAGGTGCTTGATGATGAGCACAAAGTCGACTTACGGCAGTTGCATACAAATTGGCCGAGATTTTGGTCAACATATATCGAAATATGGGAAAATCGGTATGATTATATACCTACTAGGAAACCGATCATCGTTCCTCAATTAGTGTGCGTGCCGGAATACATGCCATGGTTTAGGATCCATGGCAAGCCATATTTATTGTCGGAAGAGGAGAGGCGACAGCAAATTCGTGTACAAAGGGAACGACGGGGCCCTTTAAATCCAAGGAGAATGGATGATGAGACGGGCCCATCAACAGTGCCGGCACAATCATCGGGCCTATCAACAGCGCCAAGACAGTCACCGGGCCCAACATTTCAGCCGACGACACCCACATCACAGCCTTTTCAGATTATGCCAGGTGTATATCCTAACCCTTATATGTTTCATCTTCTCAATCCTATAACAAGTTGGAATGCATGGCCCGGTTCATCTCTATTCCCGATTACTCCAAGTGGACCGCCGATCTATAGGCCTCCGTTGTATGAGGGATCTCACGAGTCGCCATCGGGGAGCTATTCTTTTTACCAATCTCCATCGCCTTATGGGATTCAAACACCTCCGCAATCATTATTCTATTAAGGTGGGTCATCCTCCAACACCCACAAGCAGATCCCCTGCTGGAGAAACCACAATCCCCGCCGGAGCAACCACAACCTTCGCCGGAAGCTAAACCAAGGAGGCATCCAGCGCGTAACCGTCGACCACCCCCATGTGGCACTGATTCCGACCGGCACCAACATTGATTTTTGTTAATATATTTGTACAAACTTTTTTATATTGTTTTATTTAATAAAATAAAAGTTGTTTTAATATTTTAATTGTAATTTACTTTTTATATTTTTAATAAAATAAAAGTTCTTTTGAATTGGGCAATATTTTTAATATTTTTATATTTTTAATAAAATACAAATAATGCAACATAATTTTATTACAACAAACTATCAACTATTCCGATTTGGACATGATCGAGTTGTATGGCCTGGGTTCCTACACCATCCGCACAGCTTCTGTTAGTTGGCAGTTTCTCAGATGTCCATATTGTTACGTATTCTAGTCGAGCAAGGTCAACTCTTTGGTTTACGATGCAGTTCTCTATCTGGTAACAGCTTAAACGGAGCAATCGATATAGACGGCCACTTACGTTCATCTGGGACTGGTGGGAATACGTGTCTCTACACGTTGTACATGTATTCTATTTTGTACACTTCATCGACATATCTCATGGGATCCAGACGGAGATTCTGACAAGTTGCAATTACATGAGCGCATGGATAATGAAGTGCGTCAAATATCCCACAGTCGCAAGTCTTATTTCTCAAGTGTACACGATATTGCCTGCCAATAATACCTTGGTTCGGTATGTCAAACTCTGTCACACGAAACCATAGGTTGTCGCGATCGTGCACTGTGTGCATGGTATTCGCCCATGCCTTCGCCTTGTTAATTTCTTGCAATACCTTCCCGCACCATACATGGCCTCCTTGCATCTGGCCTTTATAACTTGCTACTCTCTTTGGAAATACTGCCACTAAACAAAAATATGTCTCTCGCACTGTAACACCCCTATCCCGTATTCGTCACTTGATTAGGGTTAGGAGCGTTACCAGACAGATCGAAAAGCATCTACAGGAATTCATATATTCATTCATCATTCTCAAGTATAATGTCCCTCAAATGGGTCCTTGAAACCTTAATCATGCATATAAATCGGGTCGGGACTTAACCGGAACACATACAATTTTCATGGAAAATTTGAAACTTTTCTAAAATTCAGGGAATACATGCCCGTAGAAGGAGACCGTGTGCCCTACACGGCTTCTAGACACCCCCGTGTGTCCTCCCGTGTCCATATACTGACTATACCAACATGGTCACTAGGCACACCCGTGTGCCATGGCCGTGTGCTACTAGGCCATATACTAACTTCCCCACCATGGCCACCAAGCACGCCCATGTGCCATGGCCGTGTACTCTTAGCTAGCTACTGACTTGTACACCACGGCTAGCTGACACCTCCGTGTCGAGGCCGTGTGCTACCAAGATACATCCTGCTATACATCCATGGTCTTTAGGCACGCCCGTGTGCCACAACCATGTGACATTATAGGCCATTTACAAGGCCAAAATACCACCCAAAAGGGTCAATCCTACAAGCCATATTTACCAAGACATCTCATGCACATTTAACCACCAAAAACATGCCAAAATAGTCATTCAAACCATGCATTCAATACCAATTCCAACCATGACAATTTCAAAGACTAAAACTCATATCATCGCAAGCATAATTCATTCACTTACTTACCCAAAAACTTACTACATCATCATGCCAAAACATACTTCACATAACATAGTCTTTAATGCATAAAACCAAAACATAACTAGCCAAATCATACGGCTAAGTTCACATAACAACTCATATCAAGGACTAGCCTATACATGCCATATCTAGACAAATATATTTTCAAAGTGTACCAAAACAAGTTTAGTATTGTGATGACGATCTATGACGGTCCCGAGCCTTTAGTAGCTTTGACGACCTATAAAACAGAGAAAATACACACAGAGTAAGCTTTCCAAAAGCTTAGTAAGTCAATGTACAAACAAACTTAATATGTAAAGCATGTAAACACATAAACACATTGGCACTTTTCTTCTACAAAGCAAATTTCTCACATATATACCTTGATTCATATTATTGGCCAAATTTGCCACATTTATCAATTCAAGAATCATATACACATAGCTTTTTCATGTATACTTTCATGTAACATATTTCTAAACCATCATACAAAACATCATAGTAGATCACATAGTCACTTACCTTATATACACTCTTGGTGTATAATCAACGTACCTGAATTGGACATTCATTTACTTAATCTATCAAAGCTCGAATTTGCCATTCGTATCTCAAACTTGCCCGTTGAACCAATAGGAATTCAGTAGGATACTCAGAAGTTCGGAATAATTTTACATTGACATCGTCCCAGACGAGGTCTTACGTGTACTCAGATATCGATGCCACTGTCCTGGACAGGGTCTTACACGGATCAGTACGATGCCGATGTCCCCGACATGGTCTTACACATAAGGATCATAACAATGCTAACGTTCCAGATATGGTCTTATACGTAAAGCTCATATTGATGCCAACGTCCCAAACGTGGTATTACACATAATCAGATATCGATGCCACTATCCCAGACAGGGTCTTACAGGAGTCTCAAATCAACGCCAACGTCCCTGACGTGGTCTTACATGATAGCAATAGAACAGATGTCTATGTCATGACTTAGTCAATCCTATCTATTCCTAGGTTCGTATGGGGCTTATCGGACTTAATCACTATATCAAACTTATTTCGGAATTCAAATGCATAACCTCTCATAAGTATTTATTATCATCATTAATCATATGAACATTTACAATTGCATACATATACATTTATTTGCATAATGACTTACCTCGGATTTGATATGTCAGAATGAAAACGGCTACTCAGTTATTTTCGCTTTTCCGCGATCTAAGTCCGTTTTCCTCGGTTCTTGATCTAAACATATTCAGAATTAACCCTTTTATTCACCAATTCATTTAATTCAATCCAAGGACACATATTTATGGCTATTTGCAAATTAACCCTCATATTTATACACTTTATCAATTTAGTCTATTTTTCTCAAAACATTAAATTCACAAAATCTACCCATGCTCATGCTCAGCCGAATATTCCTACATCACATATAAGCCCACATTTTTCATCAAATTCACAAATTAGTCTCTCAATTTGCTATTTTTACAATTTAGCCCTATTTAGCTAAATTCATCAAAACTTCAAGAACAAAACATGTTCATCTAGCTCAAATATTTCATTTATCAACTAAACTCATTTCAAAACTCAACATATCAACAATGGCATCCCACTCAAACATCATCAATACTTAAAATTAGTACATGGGTTTGATAGCTCTTGAAGCAACGATTACAAAAAAGTAGAAATTATCAAAAACGGATCGAAATCTAACTTTGAATTAAGCTTGAAAGCAACCGAAAATATCAAGCCTCAAAGCTTTCTTTTTCTTTAGTACATTCGGCCAAAAGAAAAGAAAATAAAGATGAACACTCATATTTTGTTTCATTAATCTATGTCATATATTCTATTACTAAATTGCCCATCCATTAAACATATAAGACAATTTAATACTAACGTTATTTAGTCATTCAATCATCCACTATCTCAATGATGACTTATTTGCCATATAAGACCTCCACCTTTACAAAGCCACAACACTTAAGTACTTTAACAAATAGCAAGCAACTTTCACATTCAATGCAATTTCATCTTTTTGTCTAACTAAATACACAGACGGACAAATTAACTTACGGAAATTTAACACATGCTAAACCACATATCAACGGCACAGAATATAATATTAAAATATTATACAGACTCGAATTTGTGGTCCCAAAACCACTGTTCCGACTAAGGTATAAACCAGACTGTTTCACGCACAATTGATGTTATCGACAAATGACGCGTTAATTTTAGAACAGAATTTATGCATTCAGCTAAGTTTGAAGTCATATGACCATATCGTAGGCCGCCGTCTTATGCTTATGTCCACTGTTCGAAAGGTATATTGCAGAGGTAGTTTGCGCCTTCTTCATTAACTGAGCGCAAAATCGTCAACATCTCATGAAAACGGTCCTTATTGATCTCGTACCCTGCCAATATAAGTTGATAGCGAATATTACATACCACTCTTCCATTAAGAATAAATTGAATATTACAAACGAAATTATATTAATAGAGATTACATACCTATGTTGGTCACTTGCTGTCGTTCACTTGTAGGTCGATGTTGCCCGTAGTAGTTGGACGCAACATGCTTTAGGCAATACTGATGGTGTGTGCGATGCCATAGGCTTCCCTCTCGCTCAATTGCAGCTAGTATTCCAGGGCCCCGATCCAATATAACGCAGATATCAGGTTGGGGGTAGACATGCCTCTTTAACCTAGATAGAAAGAAACCCCAATCATCAGCTGAATCCCCCGATGCTATTGCAAACGCAATTGGAAGGATTCTCCTACTTCCATCCTGTGCCATAGCTAGCAATAGCCGATGGGTATATCTATCATACATAAAGGTACCGTCAATTTGTACCAATGGCTTGCAGTATAGAAATATGTCTCGGCATTGCTTAAAGGTCCAAAACAGACGCTTAAACACTTGGCATCCACGGAGCAATCAGTCGTTGTAGTACGCAGGTGCCGCTTCAAGGTCTATTATGCAGCCTGAGACATATCTCTCCAGCACCTGACACCACTGCCACACTTCATTATATGAAGCGTCTCACCGACCATACAACTTTTCCAACGCCTTCTGCTTAGCTATCTAAGTTTTGTGGTAAGAGGGCGTGTACCCCAATTGGCTACGAATATTAGCAATTAATACCGGCACTGAAGTCTTGGGATTCGCATTCACCGTCGGTAGTATTAAGCTAGCTAACATACCTGAATCCATCTTGGAATGATCTTGTGAAACACCTGTCAATGAAGTACGTTAAATAATGCAACATTACGTAATATCAGTATTATTCAAAAACCCTAAACACCTAGTGATACTGTACCGGTAACACATGTATGTGGATCTTTGTACTTTTTTATCTCCCACAAGCTTATCATTTTCCTCAACGAGGCCATGATTTTCCATGAACATGTATCGTCTTACACTGCACACTTGGCCTCATACTTATCGGGTTTGGATTTAACAAAATTATAGTTAACCCCGTTCTTGATGCTATATTATTTCAATGCACCAAGAAAACTATCCTTATTGGAAAACCCCTTACCAACTTCCAATTCACCCGAATCCAATGACGAACTTGTACGGTCACGCCTTCTGTGTGGTAGATCTGGAAACTCCAACGCATCATCTTTAGATAGATCGACATTATGCATGTGGGCTGGAGGCGAGTACGCCCTAAATCGCAGATCTTTTTCTTCATCATCTAAACCTCCTTCAACATCTTCAGGTATGGTTGGAACAGGCTCTGGTTCAAAAAATAATGCAACTTCTGCACCATCGGGGCTAGGCTCTCGAGGTGGATCCACATCGGACTCATCATTCGACCTACCATCATCTGTAACGAACGAGGTCCCCTCGCCGGTGGACGTCGTAGGGAGTACATTATCCCTTCTTAAACAAGTTTCGTAACGTCCCCAATCATATGTGGATTGCCAACCACTAGAAGTTGATGTCGTTCCCCAATACGTATTTCTAGCATCGAACATTGACCCACTGATATGCATGTCCCATCCACCAACCGAATGTCGTGCAGGGGTTGTGTTTTCCATACTGCCACCAAACACAAGCGCTTCCGTGTTCTGCCTCCCACTAACAGAGTGTCAACTTGGGGTCATGTATGCAGTAGATGTTGAAGTCAAAAATTTATCATTTGGCGATGGAAATTATACATATACCTCAAGATAGGGTGATCCACTAGCAAGATGAGTTTGCACCATTGCCTCCAACCTACGAGGACCTTTGATGTCGAATGAGTCATAGCTCACGGGATCAACCGAAGCACAAAATCTATGCTTAATAGACAAAACTTTCATTGGCGTCGTTCCGAAGATTTTACGCCTAGTTCTTTTACGAAATTCTGTCAAATCTATGTTTTGGTTAAAAACCAGTCGTGCTGTGTTCTTCGATAAAAAAAACAATGCAATTCTCGGTGTCACGGACCTCACCATCATAATAAATAACAGCACTAATACGTTCACTCATCTTCAGTTTCCATTCTACTTTTGCCTCAATTTCTCTTGCTGTAACTTATGCAACCTAAGAATGAAATTTGGCTCATTTATAGTCTAAGGCCAAATAGGAACTATTGTAGAAAAAGAGTGTCCACGTGGAAGCTTTTTTCAATAATCTTGCTGACAGTGCATCCTGATTGAAGCGTTTTAGACACTATTTGTTCAAAAACGTCTTCTCAAAATTATCTTTTCAGATACTACTGTAGAAAAAGAACGTTCACGTGGGAGCTTTTTTCAGTAATCTTGCTGATAGTGCATGCTGCCTGAAACGTTTTGATCACTATTTGTTCAGAAACGTCTTCTCAAAATTATCTTTTTAAATACTACTGTAGAAAAAGAGCGTCCACGTGGGAGCTTTTTTCAATAATCTTGCTGACAATGCATCCTCCTTGAAGCGTTTTGGACACTATTTGTTCAGAAACGTCTTCTCAAAATTATTTTTTCGATACTCATCAGAGAAAAAGCGTCCCACGTGAGAGCTTTTTTCGATGTCTTGCGACAATGCATCCTCGCTTGAGCGTTTTGGACACTATCTCTTCAGAAACGTCTTCTCAAAATTATTTTATCAGATACTACTGTAAAAAAACAAAAAAAATTTATATTGCTAATATATTTTTCTCAAAACCCTAAACACAAAATTATTTTAAAAAAACCCTAAACATAATTTAATTAATTAACCTTAAAACCCTAAACCTTAATTTAATTAATTAACTATAAACCCTAATTTCATTAATTTTTTCTTAAAAAACCCTAACCCTAACCTTAAAAAAAAGCTGAAAACCCTAACGTATAAGACGGGCAAAACGCGTTCCTAGAAGAGCGTTTTGTCCACGTCAGCACAAAGCGAGCCCTCAAGGAAGTGCTTTGTGCTAACGAGCACAAAACGCTCCCCCAGGGACGCGTTTTGCTGGCACATCCCCTGACATGAGCTGACCTGGACGCATTTTCGGGGAAATCGGCTCATTCCGGTAAACAATTAAAAAATAGGTCCATTTCCATAAATAAGGTAAAGAAATGGTATTTCTAGATAAATTGCCCAAAAATGATGCCATCACTTTCAGACTTTTTTTTAGAAAATTTAAATTTAAAATTATTATTTTATTTGATGGTGCAATAAAGAATGCAATGGGTTTCTTGACCGATAAAAACATGGTTTTCAAAGCCATTGGCAGCCATGAAAGACAAGCAAAAACTCTGTTAGCTTTGTGGAAAAGGAACCATGTGAACTGTTTGGGACTCACTGCTTTTTGCTTCTCGAGTAGCAGAGTTGAATCTGAGCCATTGATTTCCACTAAAGAGAAATTATTAGGCTTCTCAATGGTCACCACACCTGAACTTGGAGCCATTCTTAAAAAATCAGTAGATTCAAAACCCAGATAAAAAATTTAGCAAATGAATGAAAAACTCAAACTGGGTTTTCAATTATGAGATTTGGGAACAAACATAAATGTGGAAATGAAGACAAACAACACAAAAAAAAAAAAATTTAGAAAGAAGAAGTCTAAGTTGGTGGCGCCATTCTTCGTTACTTCAAATAAAATTTTAATTTTAATTTTAATTTTAAAAAAACAATCACTTTAAAAAAATTCTAACATATTAAAGTGGTTGCATCATTTTTTTATGGCTCCACCACTATTATTTATTTTTAAACCCCTAAAATTAAAAAATACTAATATTTCTTTGATATTTATACAAGTAGTGTCAAATAAATTGGCTCCACCTAAAAGATTAATTTTTTTAATCTAACAACCAATGATTGGCTGACGTGACAAGTGAGTGGCGATAATCTCTTTAGCTCTACCAATTTTTACAATTCATTTTAAATCACTTACATACATAATTATAAAAATGAATATTTTTATAATTAATCAACATTTTTGAGGTTAATTTAAAAAAAAAAAAAGCCGAGTTTTAGTATATCTTTTTTTTTTCTCAACAAAATTTCCCATTTTATTTTAGGAATTAGTTGCAGCAATTATAGCAACTTTAGTTTCCTTCAGTTGGGGTTTCTCTGTATAAAATTTGTTCAACCTTTTTGAGCATATATGGTTGAACGAGGTCCTCGTCTCCATGTACCCCAACCAATTCCTTCATTGACAACCCTCAATTGCTTCCCCTGACCTTTCCTTACAAAAGGAGTACGTACCACATTTCGGAAAAACTAAACCATTTTAGGCTCCGTTTAACTGAAAATATTTTTTTTTTGTGTTTAAATAAATCTGTATAAAATATTTTTTATTTTTTAGTAAATTTTTTAAAAATATTTAATAAAAATTGTTTTCAATAAAACACACATTTGATATTTTCTTATTTTTCATTGTTTAATTGAATTTATTTTTATCTATAATTTTATATTTTACATTGTTTGTTTTTTGTAAATATTAAAAATATTATGTTAAATTTAAATTCATTACAATGTCATTTTTTAATTACATGACCACCAAATAAGTATTTTTTATTTAAAAATGCGACACCAACAAAATTGACAAAAAAAAATTTAACGATGTCAACAATTAAACTTGATTGTCAAATTTGAAAAGTAGAAGAATTAAATTCTTAAAAATAGAAGTACAAAGACTAAATTACAAATCTACAAAATGTACATAAACTTATGACATATTTTAACTTTTATATTAACAAATATTTCTTATTAATGCATTTATAATTGTAATAAATATTTATTATTAAAATATTAATATTGAATATTTTCTATAATATGTGAATAATATTATTTAAAATTATTATGTTTAAAATTTATTATTAAAATATTAAATAATTTATTAAAATAATAAATTATATTTATTATAATAATATTAAAAATATTAATGATTTATTATATGACTAAATATAAATAATTAAATATGTATGCTTAATAATATTAAAAAATATAATATTTTAAAAATAAAAATAAAATTTATTATCAATATAAAAATATATAACTTGATTTAAGTTAATTTTTATATAAAAATAAAACTATTTATAAAAGAGCTCTTTTCTGGAGAATACATTACGCTTTTCAAAAGAACAAGTTATTTACAAGAAAAATGGACTATTTTACGGCGACACATTTTCCGTTGATCAAGCTGTTTTCTATGAAACAAACATAGAAAAATGTAAAACCTTTTACATGTAAACAAACAGACTCTAAATCTAATTTGGTTAGTTAACTTAGGTATAGTTGAATCTAAAGCAAAACTTGCAAAAGATAACAGCAGATATAACCCATTATTAATGTATATATTAGTGAAGAATGAAACAATGTGCCACTTTTTACTGTGCTTGTATGACTGGATCAAACAATGTAAAACATTGATTAAAGATGATTATACGATTGAGAGTAATTAACATGCAGCAATATTGAGAAAGGCACCATATCATCATTGAAAACGTGGCCAAGCAAGTAGTTAAAATATTAACAACGATAGCATCCTATATAATATAATTTATCTTTGAAGCTACACAACTTATATTCATCCATAGCTCATTCAGTCTATTCATTCTTGATCTATCAATACCTCTCTTGACAGATACCACCAAAATTTTAGGGAATTAAAACGACGTGAGGCACGATAGAGTCAGACCTTACCAAATTCAGGAGGCTGCTCTGTCATTCCAACGCCTTCATTCCGATGTTTCTGCCATCCACCGGTATCAGCTCTAGAGTGAGCCCAGTAATAGAAGACTGATCCCACCAATGACAACAAAGTTAGAGCAGCTCCAGCAGCAAATACGCCTTTCCTCAGTGTAGCACATGAAATGTCCTCTCCGCCAAAGATTCCTCTGTACTTGGTGTGGTATGCATTTTTTGCTGATCCCGCCAGTAAACATGCCTCAGCTCCCAAAAAGCTTAACCTAATTCATTGGTCATATTTTGTTAGAAAACGAATTCAAACATTCAAAATGGTTTTAGTGCACTAAAGATACTAAGATACTTGCCCACATTGTGAATGGGGTCAAATAATGGTATCTCCAAGTGATAAGATTTAGTTTTAAAGTCATCAGTTGGTTGATAAGATTATTGACAATAGAATGGGGGTGATAAGATTTTTCTCATTTTAACTCATACTAGGAGACAGATTAAAATATTATTGATGCCTATTTGCAGTGTATAAATAATCTTAAAGATTATGCTAGCAAGCAAAAATTTAGGATGATTTAGATAAAGTGGTGCTAGGAATACCTAAGAAGAAAATATTTTAATAGAAGGTAATTCTCATGAACATGGAAGGCTTAGTTGTAATGGGCTTGAGAGTGGTCATAAAGAATATGATTATGGGGATAGATACAAGGCAGGAAACACCATCCTGGATTTAGTTGTATCTTTTGACTCAATTTTATGAAAAAATGATTAACAAAAGGACTCTGGCTAAGACTGGAATGAACGCAAGCAAAAAAGACTACTTTATGACCACAGGGGTAGGGAGGTTTTGTTGCATAGCTAGCTAAATTGATTTCTAGGTTTAGATGCTCATTCCAAAGAGACATATAAGAAAGTGAGACATGTCCTAGACAGTAGGATTAAATTACAGAGGCTAAAGGGGACACATAAACATCAAATTAGTTGTGAACACAAACACTAAAAGCTCAAAGGTTAGGAGAGTGCAACTGGATATGATCACAATACAGCTGTATTTGAAGTTGAAGTTCTATTGAACTACTATCAATAATCAGTCTTGTTTTTCCATATAGTATGAAATGTTAGGCTAACAAGAAGCAACATATACAAGAGACAAGTATAGCGAAGTTGCAAACGTTAAGATGAGATGTGTGGTAAGGCTAAGAAAGATGTGGTTAGAAACTAGATATTCACCTCCAAGTTGAGATGGCTCTTAAAGAAGATAAGGTGACAAAGATTAGCCACATATGAAGCAGATCGATTGCTTAACATGTTAGAAAAATGAAAACTTTGGCATTGCATTGGATAAAATATTGAAAACCAAGACCAAAATAGGCATGGATAAAATTAATAGAACTTGAAGAGAGGCCCGGCATAAATGTTTCTATGTCTTAGTTGCTGTAGCTTGTTTGTTTGATTGGTTTAAGATGAAAATAAACTTCTTACCAGTCTACGGGCTTTGAAAACTTTGTGAATGGTTAGCTTGTTAAAGATTGAAAATGCAAATCAAAAGCCCATTAAATAAAAATACTCTATTAAATCAACGCATAGAAAAATTATCAAATTTAATAAATACAACAGCATAATACTGTACTTTGCAAGTATCATAAAGCATTAGTAATTCAACAGCTATCATCTTTGTACAACCTATTAGCCTCTAAGTTAACTTTGTGGGCTCCATACACGTGAATAATTGATTATATCAGTGGGGAAATTGCAGCGCATCCAGACAAAACCAACCATTTCCATTTCAGAAAGCCTATCATCTAGATAATCAGTTTCTAGACTGGAAAATTTGTTCCTCTAAATTACTAACAAGAATACTAGATAGATCTTCCAAAATGAACTCAGGCAAAGCAAGTAAAAATATGTTAAATCGAAGTGGTAGAAAAAGGAAAAAAAAAGGTAATCAGATTTGAATTAGGTAAATTTACCAGGAGAAAACGAAGAAAAAGATGGCGCAAGTGGTGGATGAAGTGGCGGATACAAGGCCTTTGCCAAAGCAGAGACATCGAGTAACGCCGTTAACAACAACCTGGCTAAGAAGGAGCAGACCAAAAGCAGATAGTCCGTACACCGTCGACGCATCCGTACTGTAGAGGCAGTAGGTCCTCTCGTCGTACTGATCAGGCTCCACCTCAGCCTTCATTTAAAAAAAAAACACTAGTTAAGTTAAAACAACAGAAAATTACAGTTTCACATGTGAGAGTGAGAGTGAGAGTGAGAGCGAGAGCGAGAGCGAGAGTCAGAGTGAGAGTGGGTACGAAGCTACGGCGTCGTTCGGCGCCGACGGCGAAGACGAAGGCGATGAGATGGAGAGCAAAGATGATGGCTAAAATAGGGACGGACATGGCCATTGTTACCAGTTTTTGGGTTGAGGTTTAGCCTTAAAGGGAGGGAAAATGGAAAGGAAAAGGAGGGCTAAATAGATAGGGGTTCTCTTCTTTTGAGATTTAAGAAGAAGACAAAAGAAAGGCTAAAGCGGGTAAAGAGGTAAAATGTCTTTTTCTTTTTTCACGTTATAATTCAATTATTTTACTTTTTCAATTTAAACATTGTTAGTATTTTTCAAAATCTGTCAAAATGCTTTGGTTAACACTTTACACCATATTTTCACAATTTTACTCCTTTTAAAAATATTAATTTTAACTTTATTGATATTGATATTATTATCTGTACAGAAATATAGAAATTCGATTACGTTGAAATGTATTGTCCTCGTATTTAAGGATTGAGGATAAACTATGCATAATTTTACATAATATATAAAAAATAACAAATTTTATAAAAACCTATATACAGATTAATGTTAAAAATATATATATTATATATAAGTATAACAAATAATATTGTTGCCAATGATTCCGAATTTGATGGTTTAAGTCCTTTTTTTAATTTATTTCAGTTTAAGTTGAATATATTTTTATTTCGAGTTTGATGTGTTTTATATTGAATTAATTCTAATTTTAATTGATCGAATATGTATTATTTGTGATTTGTTTTTATAAACTCTTTCGAAAGAAATAAGTAGTATAAATTATTGTTGTAGTGACAAATGACTCAAGTTATTTAAATAGTTTACATTAATTGTAATTGTGAATCCTGAAAAACGAGCTTAGGAAGAGTTTGGATCTAATGACAATACTTGATCTTGGATGAATGATTCTGCTTCAAGTTTAAATTCATCTTTAAACCATCTCGACAGGATTTACAAATTTTGAATGATGTCTTAAAAACTATATAATTTTCATTTGGAGTAAATTTGGCATGAAACCTCGTATGAGTCAAGAGATGGTTTAAAATATATTTTGAGATTTATAATTTAATCTCGTACTTAAAAACATCATTAACTTTTGTAAACAATTTAAGTCATATTTAGAAACATTATTTTTTAAATGAATAGTTTGAGCTTGTATTTAAAAGTAACAATAATTTAAGCTCGTGATTGGAGTCCAATCATAATCATTTTAATGTATTGAAAACAAACGAATGCCCCCAATCTCTTGAAAATCCATCATATTTACTTGTGCTTGAAACTAGTATAATACCTTGCTTGTGATATCTTGAAATTCAAGTTTTTTGTTCCATATCAGGGTTGTATGTTCGTGTCTATGATCAATTTCAGTGCATTCAAAGTATAAGGTCCTTACATGCCTATTCAATTCAGTTGCACAGGTAAATAAAATAAAATAAATTTACTAAATGATTACCCTTGTTATATTCCTTTGAAAAGGAAATGGTGTGAGGGCATTACCTGCTGCTTTGCTTTTTGGATGCTTGCGGAATACATGGGCCTTTTAGTTTATTTGATTAAAAAACAAAATTTTCCATTTTGAGAGATTAGTGGATTGTTTGATGGGTCATTCAGCAACAGCATATAGAACCGAGCAGGAGATGATGGAATCCTTTCCCTTTGTCCGCAACCGCAATTGATGAAAGACGGCGACGTTGTTGGATTTTCGATTTTCCCAGCTGCTCACTGCATCTCTGGATTTACGGATAATTTTATGGGAGCTGCCTATGTTGAGCTTATCCCTCCTTGCCTCCTTTTTCATGATATTGGGGTGCATTATTTTTCCAATAATTCCGAACGCATTTAAGTGCAAATTTATAAAAAAATAATACAACCTTTTTGACTTATAACGCCGCTGGCCAAAAGAGATATTTAAGTTTAAAGCTGGAAATACGCTTTGTGATTGTGACCTTTTTTTGGTGTTTAAAGTAGTAACTTCTTCATTTTTCCAATTTTACACCTATATTATCAAATCATTTATCACTGTGATTCTTATCACTAATACTGTTACAATATGGGTTACGTTAAAAGCTTTATCCAATTAAATGCTGACATGTCAGTATAAGATTTGTTTATAAATTAACATAAATATTTTTTGTCGATGATATCGATATTCCTATCAATACATAAAAATATAGATTTAAAAATACGTTGAAGTACGTTTATCTTTCCATTTAAGAATTAATACAGAGTTATGGATAGCCAAACAAATAGAGATGAAATTAATATAAAATAAACATCACGATACATATTAGGGAAACAACCATCCTAATAAAATTCCCTTCATTATGTCAGGTAAAACATAAGATTCTATATTTTGTCATCCGGACAAGGGAAAAAGGCCTGGTTTTTCTTTGGCTTATTCATAATTTATACTTAAAGCAAGCACGCGTGAAACTAACATATACCATGGCTCGACCTCAGCTCCGCTCTCCATAAACTTCTAAATCGAAAATTTTCCATTCACTTCCTCTCTAATGCCTTGTTCCAACTTTTGTCCCAAGGCATTTTGTGTTAGAAAATTTTTCCCCAGTTCTGTCATAAATTGTTACAAAAGACAATCACCCCAAACTGAACTTTTGACCTTGACCTCCAAAATTGAAGTATTGTAATTTGTGGGTGATGTTTGACAAGTAGCGGTTGCATTTCCATTCTGGAATGGCTAGGGGGGGTACTACTTTTACAGAGATAGCTGAATATCACCTGCGGCAAAAAAATGAATGTGAAATCTGGTCGATGGTCAAGAAGTCTTCTCAACCAACTGTCAGCAGCCTGAAAGAGGTTGTTCCCCAAGTGACGATCACTTGCTCCATTAGGTGTCCACAAGGAACTTGTATGACGCAAGACCAAAAACAGGCAATTGCATCTTCAGACCACCATCCATGTTATTGAGACCTGTTAGAATGGTGCCTGAGAACTTTGTCCACTAAAATATTTAGAAAAAAACCAACAGATGAGGTTTATTTGCCATTACATGGGTGCTATCGGAGCTTATGCAGGCACAAACTATTAGTGATTAATGGAAAGTCTGTAAAACACAAGGTTGTGCAATCAGTACTTTGGTTAGCATTAAGCAGCAAAAGTTTCTATAAAAAGGCATTTCTGTCCACAAAACTATATCAAATGAACTAGGAATAGGACTTTTTTCAGACAGAGCAAGTTAACTACTTCAAAGTCAAACAAGAGTACCTCAAAATCACTGTTCATATTTTGAATGTACTTATGCATTATGAGACTTAACACTTGTTAGAGATGTGAAGATTCAAATTTACAATTTACAAGCGAAAGCTGGAAAATATAACTTAACAAGAAAGCCTAGCATATCCCTTAGTTCACAAATAGGAAAGAAGAAAGTTTCAAAATGAAATCATTTAATACCTCCGACTGGTGTATGAAGAAAATGGTAAGTCAGAAAGCAAGCATCTAGATCTTTTAACGTAGGTCCAGTGGGTATTCTGTAAATTGGATACCTACGATAATGTCAGAGGAACACGTCAGTTACATATACAAACACAAGTTTAAAAATAACTTTTAAGAAAACTAAATAATAATACCATGCCACCGAAATCCAGCTGGAAGATAGTAAATCACAGCTTTTTAGCGTCTTTATTCAGGGAACTGGAAGGCCAGATCTACAATCTGTTATCATACATTTCGTGTAGGAAGTCACCAAAAATGAGAAAGGCATTGATCCAGATATTAAATGACACCATGCTGAGAGAGAGAGAGAGGGAGAAGGATGGAAATACATACTAACCTTGTCAGCTAAAGGTTCTCGGCTGCATGGAGGGTCTTCTTCAAATTACTCAAAAATCAAACAATTTTGAGAATTGACAGATTCACCGTCGTCATCACTAGATAAGTCTTCTTGAAATATCTACTGATCTCCCATGGACTATCTATCCATCCTAGGAGACATCTCACTTGTCATGCAGTGATTCCTTTTTCCTCTAAAAGGGTTTGATCCTCTTTCAGGTTCACAATCACTACTACCATCACTGCTGAAATCCCTAAAGTCACTATCACTGTCCTCGCCTGTCCTCGCCTGTTGCCTATCATAAAGGGAATTATTTAATATAACATAAAATATTTTATATAATTTGTAACACCCCTAACCCATATCCGTCGCCAGACTAAGGTTAAGAGGCGTTACCGGACATATCGGATCATAACACAAACATTTCATAACATCAAATAATCACAAACATTTCATAGCGAAATATACATATAGAGTCCCTTTAGAAGGTTTGTGAGACCTTAAACATGCATTGGGAAGGGGTCGGGACTAAACCGAGCACACATAAATTTTTCAAAAACTTAAACATTTTTTAAAGTTACAGAGGCCACACGCCCGTGTGGATAAGCTGTGTGCCTCACACGGCATCAGGCACACTCGTGTGTCTAAGCCATGGCGAAATAGAGCATACATTCTGACTTTTCCACACGGCCACAAGACACGCCTATGTGCCCGGCCGTGTGAAATTCTGGAGGTTACTGACTTGCTCACACGGCCAGTCACACGCCCGTGTGGCTTCCTAACTTGCTTCGAATAGCAACCTTAAGAGACACGGTCAAGACACATGCCCGTGTGCTCAACCTTGTGGGCAAATATAGGCCAATTTGCCACCTAAAATTAAGTCATACATACAAACATCAACAAGCATCAATTTGTATCTCAAAGGCAGCCAAAATCATACTAAAACATGCACAATTTGACCTATGACAACAACATTCATTTCCATATACAAATCCAACTCAAACATACCAATTCAAAACATCATCTTCACATCAAAAACATGTGATTCATACACCTTTTTAATCCATATCAATTCATAGTATTTCTCATCATATCAATTTCCCAATTCAACCATGAAACTTACCAAAATTGACCATTTCATTTGGCCAACCATGAGCACATCAAACCATACCAAATTATGCATCATATAGCATGAACTAAACTCATCCATAAGCACATTCATTAACAAGCCATATCACATGGCTATATTTACACATTCCAAAACATAATCAAAATTCTCTAGCCTATACATGCCATACTTCAATATATACATTTTCAAAAGGTACCAAAATATAGTTCGATATGTGGAGAAGATTCTCGACGATCCCCGAGCTTCCTGTAGCTTTGATAATCTATAAAATAATAAACAAACACACACAAAAAGTAAGCTTTCATAACTTAGTAAGTCATAAGCAAATAATGATCAAATAAACATTCGCATTAAATCAACTAGCCAAATCAAACAAACCTTAACCAAATGTACATTTATTATGCTTGCAAACTCAAACATTATCACATATACAATAGCATTATAACATCAATGGCCGAATGCATATATACTCATAAGCACATATAAATTTCTCTTTTACCATGTCCAATTCATATATTCATCTCAAACATATAATTACCTTACTTTCATATTCATATTACATAGCACGTACCTAAACCTTTTAGTCTGTTTTCACATTCAATCTTAACTCAATAATGCCCGTTGAACCATTCGAAATCAATAAGGATACTCAGATATTCAGAAATCTCGTACAATGCCAACGTCCTAGACGTGGTCTTACATATAATCACATATCGATGCCACTATCCTAGGCAGGGTCTTACACGAATCAAATATGATGCCAATGTCCCAAACATGGTCTTACACATAAGCACAAGTCGATGCCAATGTCCCAGACGTGGTCTTATACGAAAACACATATTGGAATCCTATGTCATGGCATATATATCCTAACTATTCCGAAGGTTTGTACGGGGCTTTCGGACGTCATAACTCGATCAATTCAAGCTCGTAGACAATTCTTCCACACTTTTACCAATTCGGCATTCACATATATAAACAAGTAATAATTCAATTTGGTACAAATAAAATATATATAATCGAATTTAACGATATTTATTTACTTATGAACTTACCTTGGCAAAGGCGAACGAACCGGAACGACTATTCAACAACTTTAGATTTTCCTCCAATTCTGATTTCCTCTTTTCTTGATCTAAATTAGTATAAATTAAACTTATTTAATCACATATTCAATCAAATTCATTTAAAAACACATAAATGGGCAATTTATACTTTTGCCCCTGACATTTCACATTTTTTTTACAATTTAGTCATTATTTCACAAAATACAAAATAAACATAGTTTAATTACACAATAGCTTAGCCGAATATTCGCTAAGCTCATATAAGTCCTCAAATTTCATTTATTTCACATTTTAGTCCCTCAAAATAACATTTTCACAAATTAGTCCAATTTACTCAAATTCATCAAAAATCCAAAGACAAAACATATGTATCATTCATCAAGCTTTCATATTACACCAACAATCAACACAAATATCACATATTCATCAATGGCATCTCAAAATTATTATCAAATTTAGAAATTTAGGCATGGGCTTTATAGAACACAAAGCAACAATCACAAAAACGTAGAAATTATCAAAAACCGAAACAAAAACATACCTTAATCAAGACTTAGAAGTGCAAACCCTAAGCTTAATCCTTTTTCTTTTCTTTTCTTGCTATTTTCAGTCAAAGATGAACATAATGCCTATTTTCGTACTTTTGTTTTATTATAAATCATACTAATACATAAATTACAATGTTAGCCTTAATAAATTAATAAGGAAACCATATAACAAAAGCCTATAACCGTCCACTACATTGTTCCATGGTCAAATATCCACTTAAGGACTTCACCTTTAATAAGCCATGTCAATTCTGCATATAACTAATTAGAAGGCTACTTTTACATTTTCTGTGATTAAGTTCTTTTTGCAAATTAAGCACATAAACAATAAAATTTTCATACGAAACTTTCACACATATCAATTAACATACTGTAAACATAAAAAATTAAAATTAAAATATTTTTCTAACTTGTATTTGTGGTCTCGAACCCACTGTTCCGACTAGGGTCTAAACCGGACTGTTACATAACAATTATCAAACAATAACAATTGCTAGAAACTACTAAGCCAAAAAAACAAAAAAGGAAAAATGTAGGTTCTTTCGAAATCTTTTGCTTAGACAGGAATCTGTTTCTCAAGACAAAATAAGGAGAGGAGACAAAGAAAAAAATAAGCGAAAATGAAAGGTGTGGAGAAAGGAAGCAACTCTAGGTTAACAACAAATATAATTACCAAGTCTAATATTTCAGCTCTATAAGGAAGCAACTCAATTTCGTAAATAAAATTTAATACAAAACAACTGATTCACTTCAAAACTATCACTATAAACACTCAGATACTTTGATCATGCATGGCATTTTTGCATAAATAGGAACTGTGACACAAGACAATCGATTTGCGACAGAGACATAAGTCATCAAGTAAAGAATGAACTTACACCTTCGCAGAAAATGCTATAAACTACGAAGCATAGAAACAGACAATAAATATGAATACGACATAATAGGGCATGGTGACATAAAACCTTTTAAAGAAAATTATGATACTAATTCAGCAAGATACAACAACAAAATATATACAAAAAAAAGGTGTAAAATTGATATTTTCAATAAATTGTTAACATGCAAATATTTCTTTAATTGTTATTGCAATCAACTTGTTTATGTTGATTCCATTTTTGGAAGAAAATTGAAAAACAAAAACGCTTTCATAGTGTCTGAACACGTCCAGCCATATTTTGACCTTTTTTTCAATTTTATTTTTATCATTCTTGATGCGTGTCCAACACATTTTCTGCCACATTAGAGCTGCATTCGTACTTCAAAGGCTATAAATAAGTCCAAATTATTCTTATTATCCTTAACACTAGAAAAGAAGGTTTAAACCAAAAGACCAAGTAAATCCAGGTTATGTAGCATAGGGAAGTCGAGACTATGTAAGTATAACAAACAAACTCTCACAATTATAAGCTGCACTAAATTACATTCAAAGAAGAGAATCATTCTTTAACTTTAAGGGAATAGATTGGAAAGGTGTAATTTCCATTAAAAGAAACAACAGAAAGCCTTAACAGAGGGATATAATAATCATTCAAATCAACCCTAAATAGCCATTCAAAAGACTATATCAAAATTGATAGTAAGAACAAAATTGTAAACTAAAATTAATTGTATCACTAATTCACTATAGTATAGCTAACACAAGAGAATGAAACTTGCAACATATACAAATAAAGTAGAACTAAAAAGTAATATCCCCATAAGTTAAAATAAACTCCCAACGGTAGAAATGTATAATATACCTTGATGCCTTGGTAGAGCGCTTCAAGGAATCAGCGTAAATTCGAATACCAAATAAATAAGGTACATTATACTGGACAACAGAATCAAGGCCATTCAAAATTAGCGGGACTCCTGCTCAATATGCACTACACTCTTTGAATAACTCACATAAATCACCTAACATGAAATATGGCTGAAATTCCTCGTCACACATCTGCCACTCTCTCATCGTTGTCGGCTAAACCCAATTTCAAATATCATTCACTCTTTTTTTTTAAACATAAATATTCAACCTCCTAAAGTGTTCCTACTACTAATTGCAGATTTTTTAGATGATTTTTACTACTATATAAAGGCATACAACAAAATGTTTATTTCTACTACTAATTGCAATAAACTAAAAAACAAAATCTAAAATAGAAACTAATTTAAACCGAACAAATTAAAACACTAAAAATCCTAAAGAAATAGTTTTGAGGTTGAACAAACCTTAGACACATAAAGACTAGGGACAACAGGCAAGCCGAGACTAAAAACCTCTCTAATTACTCAAAGGAGAAACAAATGATTCAGAAGAGGGAACCGAAACCGGTTTAGGAAGGTCAGTTGAATCAACCCGCTTCTTAGACTGCCAGTTCACATGAGTGGCCGCCTGTTTATCATTTTATTGACTCGACGTAACATTGCATTGAGCTCGTCGTAGTTGATCACTCAGCTTATTCAGGTTCAACCTTCTGGCCTTGGCCTGATTGTAAAACCAATCTTTTGGAAGAACTCTCCTGAATTCTAATCCTGTCCCCAACATAAGTAAAATTTCCTTGCGATTTCTTCTCTGAACTGAAAGAATTTAAAGCAGTTGGTTCTCTTTGCGGATCACAAGAAAAGGTTTGACGAGAAGTGAAATGGGATTTATTTAACTGGGACGATGAAGGGCAAAATGGCCAATGTAGTTGAAATAACGATTCAGTAGACAAAATATTGATTTGAAAATTGATACAAAATACTTTTTCTTTTAAAGAAAATGATACAAAATACATAATTATGGCACACCGCCAAAAATAAATCTATAAGAAAGTAAAAAATGTTAGAAATTGAAATTTACGTATGCTATCTCATGTCAGTTTATTGATTGATTTATTTTGAGTTTATATGTTTTTATAAGTTTTATATAAAGATGTAAACTACATCTATGGTGGATACTAAAATTTAATATAAAAAAACTTCGTATTACGTGTTGTTGGGTTAAAGATAGATTTGATTATGGGCTTGATTGTGTTGGGTTTCAACAGATTTTAGGTTTGTTTTCTAGTTTTGGATTCGATCCAATTAGGAAAATGGGCTTAAATTTTTTTTCAAACCCGACTCAAATTATAGATGTTAAATTCAAGCTTGGCCCATATTAATTTTTTAGATTATTTTAATATATAAAATAAATTTAAAAGATATAACATATCAAATACACTAAAAATATTAAAATAAATATTTATCAACAAATTAAAAATACTTTGAAACGTTTTTATACTAAGATAGTAGCAAAATTAACAATAAAACAAAAGTTCTACAATATCCAAACAGTATTAAAAACGACAGGGAAACAGCAAAACAAGAAATGTTAGATAGTCATCAATTGTTCTCGCAATCAACTCCTAATATGAAATAAGAATAAATAGTTAGATAGTCAAATTAATGAAATGTTATAAAATTAAAATAATAAAATAAGAAATAATTACCCATTGAAAATCCCTTATCTCGTATTCAATCCTCAAAGCAAACAATGGCTCGAATCGTTTTTTGGTTTAAGTGACCTCTTTAAAGGTGTGATAACTTTCTTCCCCATGCTAAAAGCTAACTCGGAAGCTACAGTCAATATTGGAATTGCCAAAAGATCACTAGCCAATAATGAAAGCTCATGATATCGAATTGAACTTTTGCTCCAATACATCTATTTGACTATTCAACTCAAGCTCTGATTCTTCCAAATAAAGCTTCAACTGTGACTTTTCACTCTAAGCATTAGATTCAATTAAGTATCATTTATAATCATCACTCTCATCATAATCTCATCCCAAATCAACCCTATTAACATTGAGTTGATGCAAACTAGAATCAACAGGACTATTATCCGAAACATTGGAACTCCCGACCAAAGAGGAAGATGTGAATTTGGAGTTCTTAACATACTCATCAAACAAGAGTTTAAGATTGCTAAGAATGGTTTGCACAAAATCTAAAGCATCAGTATTGTAGTAAAGCAATATTACACATAATTTAACTTGTAACGAGAATCTAAAATTGCAACACATGGCAATATCAAAAAATACTCAACCCAACATTCATTAAATTTCTCTTGCATTTGCTTAATCATTGGAGTTAAAAAAGATTTGGGGACCTTTCAATTTATCGAGTAAAACCTTGTGAACCTTCCAAACCCCTCTAGAATAAAGATTAGTCGTTGGATAATTAAAACCAGAAAAAACACAAGTCATATCATAAAAGACTTTCAAAAATTTGCAAAGTATAGCAACATTTCTCTACTCCTCGACAAAAAGTGCAAACATTTGATAATATTTATCTCGTTAGCCCCAATAATCTAACACATCTTTTTAGTAAAGAGCATATTCAAGCATCAAATAAGTAGAATTTCATCACACACACATCTTGATGCAACTTTTTGGTTACATTCAAATGAAAGCTTTTGTCGGCCACACCATAAAATCTTTTCCTACGAATTCTTAACTTTTTATGTACTTAATTCTATTGTGAATCTTACCAACAACATCATCAACAAGTTACAAACCAACTTTAACTATAATATTAAATATATGTGCACAGCATCTAACTTGAAAAAAAGCACCATCACACAAAAGAGCTCAATTCGCACGAAAATAATTTTTAAAATAAGAAACCATAACATCATTATAAGAATCATTATCAAAAGTTGTAATATCCCTAATACCACCCTAAAAGTAAACAGTGTCAATTCAGGTTAACATGTATTTAAAATTTTCGAAGTAGAAAAATAGAAATATTAATATTAGTAGAGAGGGTGGTTGATATTATAAGAAATTTAAATAAATAAAAAACTTCCGAACTCAAGTCAAATTAATTTTAGGAATAGATTAAATTGTAGAATTGTGAGGAGTGTTAAGCCATAGTGTGAAAATTTAAAATAAGAGATTATGGAATTAAATGGATAAGAAAAAGAGGAATGCCTTAAAGAATAAATTAATCATGAAAGAATATGGAGATGTTGATGGTAGTAAAAGTGATTACACACCATTTATATTTAATGATGATTTGATTTTTAATAATATATATATATATATAAAAGAAAGAAAGAAAAAGATGATAGATAGATATTTTGATGAAGGTTGTAGTAAAAGAAAGATGAAAAGAAAAGAAAAATCGTATCACCATCATTTTTTAGTTTCTCTTTCATGTTTCCCTCTCTTCATTTTTATTAAGTTTTTTTTTTTCTTTCAATCTAGTCTCTCTTTCATTTTCAACCCTTTTTTCAAACCTTAAACTAAAAAATTTCTTCATAGATTGTTAATAAATCAAGATGACAACTTCATAGTGAACTTATCATCTTGTAAAGCTAGCTAATAGCCATTTTGGAGGAGAAAGAAGAGTGAAGAAAAGTTAGGGATTTTGAGTAAATAAGGTAAAGATGATGTAGTTTCTTTTAGGATTTCATATTTATCTCATAAAAAATGTATGGAAATAGCATGTAAGTTTTGTTTTGATATTAATGTTATATTTGTGTTATTGTAGAGAAAATAATGGTGAACATCCAATTAGTGAAAAAGGCAAAAAAAAAAAAAAAAAGCAAATGGGTGAAGAAAATTATTATTTTTACAATTCATTGCGATTATTATTTTTAACTTCACTGTAACAAATTATCACACCACCTGTATAAAGAATGCCTAAAAATTATTTACCTAAGAAAAGGAATCACACTTTACTTGCCTATATAGTATAGAGTGAAAAGGGGTTATCCAAATAATAATAAAAAGGTTAGTATGGGTAAGTAAAGTAAAGGGCTCTGAGTACCCCAGCACAGTGCAAACATGTAACTGAATCGCAGCTCAGGTTATCCAAATAATATTTTACACTGACACGAAGAAAGCTAAATAAATAATATTGACATTAAGTGAGTATCAAAGGGCTTAAGTTTATTAAAAAAAAAAAAATCTATCACGTGTAAAAATTATATATTTAGAACATAAATATTAATTTAAAAATAACATACGATAAATAACGAAATTTATGATTTGAAATTAATTAATAACAACACATAAAATATATACGATATTAAAATAAAAAAATAATTTAAATTGTGAGTAAAAAGAAATTTAAACAAATTAATACATCTTACTAAGAATATTAAAGATACTACAATTGTTTATCATGGTATTGTTATTAATCTTGAGTTAATTTCGAGTTAAATTGTAACGTCAACTCAATCAACAATATTATCAATATATAAAATTGAGGGAGATAATAAAGTACACATAATAAAATTAAAATGTAAATATTATATTAAAATAAATCTTCGATTTAGTGGCACATTTAAAACTTTATTGATACAAATAGCATGAGTTAAAATTCAATTACGTGCCAATTTTTTATTGGGTTTTAAAAAAAATAAAAAGACTAAAATATTCTCATATAATATAACTTATTTTAATTATAAAAAATTATTTTTATAATTTCTTTATCTAAGTTGATACTTAATTGACTCGTAACATCAACTCAGTCAAATTTAAATGATAATATATATATATAGAAATCAACGAAGATCAATTTGTTAATTAAATTTAAAGTTAAAAAACCTTTTGTTTTCAACTATTTTAATTTTACAAAACATGAAAATAATTAAAACAATTTTCTTATTGTTTTTTTAGGATTTTCTTTAATTTTTATTTATTTTTCAGTTTTTATATTCCACAAATAATTTTTAAAAATTTCAAGTTTTTTAGTAATTATCATTTAAAAGAAATGAAAACAAAAGAAGCTTCTATTTTTCAGAAATCAAAGGGCATCGCCATATTAAATTAGTGTAATCTTAGAAAGAAAATGTATTTTACCCAATTTTCAATCTCATTCAGGTATTGCATTCAATTCTTAGATTAATCCCTATAGTGCATTGAATACGAGGCATTTCGCCAATCAATACGTGTCTTGGCAACAAAATTTCCTTTTTCCTTCTCTAACGAAGATTTGGCGTCAAAAAGTAAGGGCAAAAATCCAAAAAATACTAATTTTTAAGAAAAATTATAGAAAAGGGTCGAAAATTTCATTATTTACTGAAAATGGCCATTTCCCCACAAAACGCGCCAGCGCGTTTTGTGAGAATAAAATGCCACATCAGCCAAAAACGCTCCTTGAGGGCGCGCTTTGCTGACGTGGCAAAAACGCTCCTCCAAGGACGCGTTTTAGCCTATGTTTTTTTTAAGAAAAATTATTCTCGAATTTTTTAAATATTTACGAGAATAAACCTTTATAAAGGCTCAAAGTGACAACATCATTTTTTTTAAGGTGTCATCAATTAATAAGGAAATATAACTTAAAAAGGAAATCTTTATATACCCAAAGTCTCATTTCCCTTATTTTCTTGAGTAAAGTGGGGTATGAGATATGTGTATATATAGACTCATGAATAGTTTTGCAGCTTGTTCCTAAACAATGTGGGATTCCTTCCTCTTTTAACTAACAACATGAGATGAAATGCTACACTATATTTAATATTTTTTACTTAGAGTTTAAATTTTTTTACAAAAAGTTAACATTTGTTACATTATAAATAAAAATTTTAAACTCTATAAGTAAAAAAAAAAATATAAAATGAGTATGGTAAAATATTAAAAAATAAATATTTAAAAAATTACTAATAGTTGAGTGATCATTTTGTAAGTTTTTATAATTCGATAGCTAAAAAATATAGTTAAGTGACTACTAATGTAATTTAATCTAGATATAAAATATGAAAAATAATTATTATATTTTATGTATATTATATATTTCTATAAAAAAAACTTATTTAACATAATTATATACTATGTTTAAATAGATTATCTATCTAGTCAAAATATATCTGAAATAAATTTATCGGCATTCATTAGGTGATGAAAATTAAATTAAATTAGAATTAAAAAAATAATTAGTATAGTAAAATATTAAAAATAAATAAATATTTAAAAAGATATATTAATTTTTTAAAATTATAAAAAAAATACTATTTGAGTACCAAATACTCACCCTTTATTTATTAATCAAACATTCATAATATAAAATAAAATAAATAATAAAAAAATTAAAAGTATAACTTCTAAATTTAAATAATGGAAAATTATTTTAAAAATTAGAATTGCATTGATATTAACTTCAAACATTTAAAATTGAATAGAAGATTATTACATGTACAAGTTTCATATGTGCAGTTTGTTCTCTTTTTTTTAATAGTTTTTTGTATATGTTAACAATTCTAAAATGTAACAAGATTAAAGATTTCAAAAGATAATTTTATAATATAAGAAAATGTTAACAAAATATAAAAAAAGTAAGAGAAATTGTTTTGTAAAAAAAAAAATATCAAATATAATGTAGCCTTTAATCTCATGTTGTTAGTTAAAAGAGGAAGGAATCCCACATTGTTTAGGAACAAGCTGCAAAACTATTCATGAGTCTATATATACACATATCTCATGTCTCACTTTGCTCAAGAAAAAAAGGGAAATAAGACTTTGGGTCTATATAAAGATTTTCTTTGTAAGTTATATTTCATTATTAATTGATGACACCTTAAAAAATGGTGTTGTCACTTTGAGCCTTTATAAAGATTTGTTCTTGTAAATTTTTAAAAAATTCGAGAATAGTTTTTTTTTTAAAAACACGGGCTAAAACGCGTCCTTGGGGGAGCGTTTTTGCCATGTCAGCAAAGCGTGCCCTCAAGGACGCGTTTTTGGTTGATGTGGCATTTTATCCCCACAAAACGTGCTGATGTGGACGCGTTTTATGGGGAAATGACCATTTTCCGTAAATAATAAAATTTTCGGCCCTTTTTCATAATTTTTTTTAAAAATTGGTATTTTTTGGATTTTTGCCCAAAAAATAATACTAGACTTAAAAATGCTTTTTGGGAGGAATTAAAAATTCCAACATCTGAAAAAAAGTATTTTTAGGTTATTTTTTTATTGGGGAAAAACACTTTTTCTCTAAAAAAGTAACTTATTTAGGAATATTTTTATTCCAAAAGTGTTTCTTAGAAATAATATTAATCACATCTTTAATAGGCAAGAAATTAATTTCTTTGTCAACTGAGGATGTTGCCAAAATTTGAAAACACGTATTATTTATTTAAATTATTTTTTTTTCAATGTAATTACAAAATTCAAGAGTACAATTAAATATTAATATACTAAGTAAATTAACTAATAAAAGTAGACTATATTTGGAAGACTCAACATAAAATTAAATCATATTCACACTTAAGTGTATCTGAATTTTCAATATTTGTTTAGGGTAAAGAGGAATGTATACATTATGTTTAAAGAAGGCGAACCACTAGGTTGGTCAACTTGTGCAACTTCCCTCCTAGTGGCCCCAATTAGGCAATTATTGAACTCAATTCAACGGTCTAAGATATAAGGCTGATATTTGGACAATTTTTATTCTACGTTTTCAGAGTTAAAGTTAAAGACTCCATTTTGAAGATTAAAATCTACCCTCCTAATCCATTTGACACTTGAAAATACTCAATAAGCAGAGTCAACAAAGAAAAATTTAAGCTCCACTTTTTGAATTTATCATGACCGGATCATAACGATTTTCAATTATACCATCAATCACTAACTTATAGGTAACTTTTATTTTGGTCACTTAATTAAAAAAGCTACAATTTAGTCATTAAATTATTCGAAAGTTTTTATTTAAGTCACTAATCTATTCAAAACTTTTTATTTAAGTCACTGGACTGTTATTTTGTTTTTAAAAAGTTCTGCCAGCGAGCTCCAAATAATAATTTGATGATCGATACAATGGATTTGTACCCATTGATGAATAGAAGAACATACTATAGATCCAAGTCGATTTGGTGGTCAGTATCAGAGATAAAAAAAAGTTTGAATTTTGGTTCGCAGATTCATAATGTCCAAACTGTTTCATGAAAAAAAATTGAACTGTAGAAAAAAAAACTTTCAATTGGTGTAGACAATGCGAATAAAGAAATGCATATATCATTATTTTTAACAACCCAATGACTTAAATGAAAATATTTTAACAATTCAACAATCAAATTGTAACTTTTTTAGTTAAATGACCAAAACGAAAACGTAATAACTAATAATATAATTTACCCTAAATAGTATAGACCAAAATTTAGAATGAAGTTTTAAATCATAAAATTGGCTTCATCTTAGCTTGTGAAAAGTATAATATTTATAAACTTGAGGACCGATATATCACATTGGTCCAATAGTTAAGTTTATATATCTATATGACATCAAATCATATTATTTCTTTAAAAGAATATGTTGTTTTAATATCTGTTATTAATCAAAATCTTTCAATCGGAGATGACGTAACGTTTAGCCTTACCTTAGTTCAAAGTTTGATTCAACTCTTGGACTTTTGGTTTTATTATTATTTTAAATATACAGTATAGACATAACCAAGAATAAATAAATAAAAATGTAAAATTGCAGAAAAGATTGAATGGAATTAAAGTTTGAAAAAGAACTTTACCCCAGAATCCAACCAATTGCAGGCAGTTGGGTGGATGGTATTAAGGAGGTCTAATCTACATCACACAGTAATAGCAATCCCCCCACCCACTTTTCCTTTTTATAATAATATATTCATGGTAAATGCTTATCTTCTTCCCCCCATCATCACACTTCCCAGTTTCCCAAATGAATCAAATCCGATCCATTGACCTTGCATCACCTCTCCTCCCGGCATTGAACTTGGTACTCTTCAGTTTCATTTTCCTGCCCACAACAGCTTTTGCAGTGGACGAAAATTTTACCATCTGCAGTGTGCCCAGATATTGTGGTAAGCAAAACATAAACTTCCCTTTCTTCATCCAGGGGCGGGATGACCCGAGATGTGGTTCTCCAGGATTCGAAATCCATTGCAGAAACAACACAAAGCCAATTCTCAGCTTGGGTGATGGCAACTATAGCGTCGATGACATCTTTTATTCCAACCAATCTTTCCTCGTTTCCAGAGCTGTTCGTTTTCAGAGAGATTCCATTTGTAACCATAAAATCCGAAACATATCCTTGCCTAATGACCGCTACCAGCTTCCCCCCGGGATTACAAAAGTAGTTTTTCTCTTTAATTGCAACTTAACCTCCATCCCGAGACTTTCACAGTACAAGATTGGTTGCCAGGCTGAGAATGAAACTAATTCAACGTTGGCACTGTTCGATAGCCATCCGCAGCTGAAGTTTGCTTCAGAAAATTGCAATGAAAGGGTAGTGACGCCTGTGGGTTTTGACCAAGGAGATGAATTAGATGTTGAAGGTCCACTGAATATAAGTCTACTGAATAGAGGGTTTGTGTTGAACTTGATAGCGAGCAACTGCACCATTTGCGAGACGAGTGGTGGCAAGTGTGGATTCGATTATACTACCCGCCATTTCAAGTGCTTTTGCCCCGATAGGCCTCACGCTTGGCACTGTCGTCATGGTATGCATGTCTCTCTCTCTCTCTGTCTTCGTGTTAATTCATGCATAGTTAGTCTCTAAGTAATTCAACATTTGCCATTGACCATTTCCATTCACTGGAAAGGGCAAGGGTCGAGATGCTGTCAGAATCTTTTTTTTGGTAATTTCAATACACTAATCATATACGATAAATTAATTAATCCTAAATTACATTATTAATCACTAAATTATTATTAAATTTTTATTTTAGTCATTTAACTATAAAAATTACAATTTGATTATTGAATTGTTCGAAAATTTTAATTCATTAAATTATTAAATTGATACTATTATGTCTTTCTCTATTCCTATTGTCTGTATTAATCGAAAGCTATTTTTTCTTTTATAATTTAATTTTTTCATCAAACAATTATAAATCTCACGAATTTACGAATTAAAATTTAAACAATTTTTTTTTATCTCTCCGGCTGCTTAATCTGCTGTTTCTTTAGCCCCACTCTAATTAAGCTGCAGCCAGTAGGCGGATCCCACATAGTACAAGATTGAATTTCCAAGACAGGATAGTTTTGGAGCAAACATGTTTTTATACTCTGCTTTTTATCCTCACGCCTTTTGCTTTTACTCAAAATAGAACCTTTGGAACTAATATTACTGGCCTTGTGTGGGTAGTACGGTCTAGTAAAGTTACTTTGAAATAGGAGTTGGTATATAGGGATTTGTGATGGTGTGAAATGGCATTGTGTGGATAGTTGTTTTCCAGTCCTAAACCAACGCAGGTTCTTCGGATTTCATCTCACCTAATCAAACCATGAAATAAAATATCATTTTGTATAGTCTTATTGCTCTTCCATGTTATTGTTTGTTTTTCGTGAAACAGACATGATTTCATTTAGAATATAATAATATTGTATTTGTAAAAGTTATTTTCAATTTTTGACCTCTTTCAAACTATTATTAATATATTTAAAAAATATTATTTTTAATCATATACTTTTGTTGAGGTGAAACAACGCATAAATTCGTTATTGTTTTCTTTGAGCAAGAGTTGCAGTGCAGTTGTTTAAGAGTTGCACCTACAAAGTTGTCTCTTTATTTGTCAGAAGCAAAGAGGTATCTCTTTAAACCGCAATAGAATAAGATCGTTGAAATAGTTTTTTATGTAGATTAAGCTCATAGTATGGTTCGAACTCATGACTTCTAACTTAAGAAGGAGTGATGAATAATTTCGCTCTTAGGTTTAAATTACTTTTAGGTTTAAATTACTTACTTATGAATAGTTTATATGTTAGAAGTTATGGGTTCGAATCAAACCATGATTATTCTATCTACATAAAATTCATTATTTTACTCTTTAATAATTCTATTCTATAGTAGTTTTAAAAGACACTCTTTTCCTCTTTACAAAGCAAGGGGACAAAACTTTGCGGGTGCGACACTCTTTAGCGATTGATCTACAATACCTATCCAAAGAAGGCAATAATTAGAGGTGTTTAGGCACTAACCAGGTTTGGGTTGTGCTTAGGCATGATATATATTAACACACTTTATGCTTACCTAAGCTTGATCTAAAATATAAGTTTAAAATTTTATTCAAATCCGCTCATATTTATAAATAGCTAATCCAAACCTATTTTAGGCTCGACCATATTATTTTATTAAAAATTAAAAATATATTTAAATTATTTAAATTTAATATTTAATAATTTAAAATATTTTTTATTTATTAAATTTTTATATATAGCCATCTTAATAGTTACATTATAATAATATATAATACTATCATAGATTTAATTTTTGATGTGTTATAAATTACATGATATATAAAAATAAAATAATATACTATATTATAGATTTTAAAAAATTAGTCGGTCTAAGCTCAAACCTTGTATGTTCAAGTTTGAGCCCGGCCCATATTTAAAACATGTTTAATTTTTTTACCTAAGCCTATTCTTCAGGCTTCATATTTTATTGAAGCTCGTAAATTTCAGATAGGCTTTTGAGTTTGGGTGGATAACTCGACACATAAACAAATCTAACAATAACTAATTTATGTGATGTTTGACATAAAAAAGATTTGGTTTTATTTATTTATTAAAGAATCATACTAATAATGCAACGTTAGTTTTTATTTAGGTGGTGTTACGTTGAATAGCAACAATTGAAGAGAAATAGTCTCCCTTACTTCGAAGATATAAGAAATCCGTGGATAAGAATGCATGGTGGTTTGAACCCTAGTGCTCATTAATCCGAATTCAAACCACTCCATTTTTATTGCTATTTAACGGTATGGATTCACTCTTCAGTAACCTAAGAAGCATCCTTTGCCTCTCTAGTGACACCCAAATAATAATAATTTATGTAATGTTTTACATCAAAACTAACTGTGACATTTGGCTTCGAATTCTTGTGGATACCCCCATGGAATGGAATTCAGTAATGAAAACGCTCTTCTTTTTTCCTCTTCCCTTCTAACCCATCCCCTACTTCTGGCCCAAAGACCAACCATTAACAGGTTGTTCAATTTGGTTTGGCTTTGAAAAACATATTCCAAGGTAGACTTGGGTGGCCGCAATGTCTGAATTTTCGTTTCATAAATCCATTCACACCAGCGTCCCAATAAGGCTTGGTTAAGTCTGGACCATTTTCCTGAACGTTTCAAACAAGCTGCAAGCAATGCTTGATATCAGAAATAGTAGTCGGATTTGTCTGCACGCGAGTCAAACGCGGAGCAATTAAAAGGACACTTGCCCTTCTAATGCAATCCAAGTGTCGAACCCCACATTCCTGGTCTTCCAATCCTTCTTAGTCAAGCCTTTTTGGGTGCACATTCTGTGGTCAACTATCGTTATTGAAGCACCAAGGAAATAAATAGTAGTACTATATGAAAAAGCTCAAGTGAGAGAAGTTGGGTCATCTTCAAACGGCTGATGTCATGCCCTTGTTGATTTTGCTGCTTCTCTTTCAATTCTTGATTCTTCACTCAGCTGAACCTTGCCCAGTTAGCTTCCAGTGCGGAAATCTTGGTGACTTAAAATTCCCATACACTGAAGAGAGTCGCCCTGAGTGCGGGTTGTTTGTAGTTAAGGACTGCAATGGAACCAATCGGAGTGTGCAGCTAGACCGGGTAGGACAATGGTATCGAATTCATAAAATCTCCCAAGCCGACACCCTTACCATTTACGATGAAAGCCTTGTTCAGCAGCTGAGGAACAGGAATTGTAGTGGTCTGTCCATGAAGAATTTTTTACCCCATCTTCCGTATGTCACTTTCGACATCACTTCCGGCCCAATTGCCTTGTGTACATGCAAAACCGCTTTGAATCTAGTTTTCTAGAACAAGTGCAACTCAACCACACTGCCTGCAACAATTATACCATATACTATCATCCACCCGAGACATGCAAAACTCATAGATTATCAAGGCTTTGTCCTTGCTCCACTGTTCAGCTCCCTCTTACCAATACTCCACCGAAAAACGGTACTCACTCGTTTATTTTATTAACTCCCAAAGTATCTATAAAAGTTAACGTATCTAAGCCTTGTATGGAGTGTCATTGGTGTGGCGGTACGTTTCTATTTAGGAACCGGAGGTTTCACTGTACCAAAGATATATCCAATTGGAGTTTCGTAATTACATGTCTAGGTAGGAACCGGAGGCTTTACCGTACCAAAGGTATATCAAATCCATCATTTCGATATTGTTAATATTGACATTACAGAGTCTGCTTCACGGTTGATTATGCATCAAATGTATTCCTATAAAATAGGAATATGTTAAGCAACAAAGGTGACTAGGTTTTGACTTGTGAATTACCCGTATACACTGACAAAGTGCATTAGTTTTTTTTTTTGGGATAAATGTTGACATACATACATACTACTCCTTTGTAGGAACAAACACATTGGGACTGAAGCTGGGACTAGGTAATCTCTCTTTCTCAACTCTGTTTTCTGGCAAAAAATAAAATAAAGTACTGACCATACTTTTTTTATTATTGCTAATTAAATTTATCATAACCAATAATAAGCTATTGGAAATACAAGTTTAAATTCTGATAAAGCAGGAAAGGTTTTACTAAAAGATTTATATAACCATGGATATAAATTAGGGCTGGAAACATTTTAGATGGAATCATATTTATCACCGGTATCATTATGGTTATCATATCCATACCCATCATTTCTTTTCATAAACTAAAATAAATTTTATATATTTTCGTAATTTTTTTTACATTTAATATTTTAACAATCCAACGATTAATTTTATCAATATGACTGTATTTCTACCATATCGGTTTAAAATATTACCTATATTAAAATATATTTAACGGTTGAAATATGTTTACATAAAACAAATAGTTAGAAAAGTCTAATATACTCCAAACTTGATACCTATAATTCATATGATGATTGGATTGTCAAAATATTAATTATAAAAAAAAAACTTTTTTTTAATGGTTCTAATTAATTTATGGCATTTTAATATTCTTTTTTCAGAATTTTTTTATATTATAATATAATATTCATATTGTGATAACTCCTTTAAAATACAAACTCAATTTAACCTACCTTAAATTTTATTCGTTTAACCTTTTAATCTAAATTCTTAAAAGTAGTAGGTTGTGATTTACGTAGGAATTGGAGGCACAGTCACAGTAATGATACTAATATTGTGCATCTTTGTGGTCCGGCGTCGACCTGCCTCTTCAAACTTTCTCAGAGGTAAGTCTCCATCCCATCTCTCTTCAACATCTGACCTCGAAAACAACGCTACTGTCTGCTTTGGACTTCCCATCTTCTCCTATACTGAACTTGTGGAAGCCACCAATAATTTTGACGATGACAAAGTCCTTGGTGATGGTGGCTTTGGGACTGTCTATTTTGGTATGACGCTCCCCATCCATACTACTACATGTCTTCTTTGGCCTATCAAAGCCCTTCATGATTTGATCTTCTCTCCTTTGGTCTCGTGTAGGGAAACTCCGAGATGGGCGAGAAGTTGCAATCAAGCGACTCTATCAACACAACTACAGACGCTACGAACAGTTCATGAACGAAGTCGAAATATTGACCCGCTTGCGCCACAAAAATCTGGTCTCTCTCTATGGTTGCACTTCGCGCAAAAGCCGCGAACTTATCCTTGTTTATGAGTTTGTTCCTAATGGCACCGTTGCCGATCATCTCCATGGTGATCATGCACAGTCCGGTTTGCCTGCATGGCCTGTTCGAATGAGCATCGCGATAGAAACCGCGGCTGCATTAGCTTATCTCCATGCCTCTGATATCATACACCGTGATGTTAAGACTACCAACATTCTCCTAGATGAAAATTTTTCTGTCAAAGTAGCAGATTTCGGGCTTTCTCGTTTATTCCCCAATGATGTCACCCATATCTCCACTGCTCCACAAGGGACCCCTGGCTACGTTGACCCGGAATATCACCAATGTTACCAGCTTACTGAAAAGAGCGATGTTTATAGCTTTGGAGTCGTTCTCATTGAACTCATATCATCAATGCCTGCTGTTGATATCAACAGGCATAGGCATGAGATCAATTTGGCAAACTTAGCAATTAGCAAGATTCAAAAGTGTGCATTTGATGAGTTGATTGACCCTAATCTTGGGTACAAATCATGTAAACAAATTGCAAGGATGATGACTTTGGTTGCAGAGCTGGCTTTTCGATGTTTGCAGCAAGAGAAAGAACTGCGGCCTTCGATGGAAGAGGTTTTGGAGGAACTACAGAGAATACAAAGTGAAGCTTACGAGTCGGAGAATGTGCAACAGGAGGAACACTCTGATAGTGAGGTGCCGGTGAGTGTAGGGCAGCCTCCTTCGCCGCCAATCGGTGATCAGATTGTATTATTGAAGAATATCCAGCTGCCACCTTCTCCAGTTTCTGTGGCAGATAAATGGATTAGCCAGAGAACTACACCTAATTCCAGTGAATGAATGTTTTTCTTTACTATGCTGCTTATATTCAACTGTCATTGCCATATTATAGAGGAAATGTAAATAGTAAAGGGAGTAGTCAATATTTTATTTTCGAACAATGTTCATATTCTGCAGATCCTATTTCAGGCTTCCCTGCTTTCTGCACCTCATCTTTCTTAATTATAGATGAATAAATGACCTGAAGAATTTTCAGATACGAAATCAGGTGAAACTAAAACAACGGCATGGACATTGATTTGCTTATATTAAATGAGATATCTTAAGCCAATTAGAATTTTTTGTCACCAATTTGTATCTGAAAAACCTGTAGACTTTTCCCCATTTTTATCTCTTTTCTCGTTTCTTAAAAAAATCTTATTCTTTTCTCGTTGAATCCTACGAACGGATCTAATAGTAATGGAATTGAATTTCTATTCTTTTTACTAAATTACATGAAATTTTATTCAACTCTATATACCATATAATATACGTGGAATGTATGAAATTTGAAATATGTATGTACGGAAGAAGAAAAATTATACTCAAATTTTAATTTATACGTGTTCATATATTTTATCGTGTTAGTTTCTGTTTTGTGGTGTAACATGTTTTATTTTATTTTTTTAGAATTACTATAAGTGCCTTCATCCATTTTATGATTCGAGACTAAACTTGTTTAGGTTAGAGTTAATATTTAAGTAAAACCCTCTCAACAATAACGGATCTAAAAATTAAACTTAGCACAGATGCCTAGAAAAAATCTACTTCCACTTCTTTCAATCACTTAATATAACTTGTTTTAATTATTTTCAATATTTTATAGATAATGTTTTCATTCCTTCCATAATTTGGATAATTTTATTAGAATAATTTAATTTTAATTCTAAATTAATTATATAAAAATTAAATCAGTACATCAATTAATATAAATTTTATGTTTAATTAAGGTGTAACAAATGTGCATATTAATTACATATGTTTCCTAAAGATAATCATGTTTAAGTTATATAAGGTGTATAATAGTATAAAAGTGGTGGTTCATATTGTAGGAAGTGGTTCACAACGTGAATAGTGTGAAGAGCCCCTAGAGCTAGTGGTTTAGAGTTGTTGAGGTTGTATTTGAGTAAAGTGTATGCCATATATATCCGATCTCATGTCATGTTCTATTTTGAGAAAGAGAATATCGATAGATGAATAAGGGTTTAGAGTGGGTCTTTTGTTGCATGATTGTCTCTTAGGTAAAGTAATTTAAACCCAAATCAAAATATGATATTGATTTCACCACTTCTGAAGTTGATGAGTTTGAAAAATTGACTATATTAATAAAAATAAAATGTAGTGATTTCTGTCGAAGCGATACTCAATTTCACAGCGGCGTAGGTGTTCAAGCATGAAGAACATAGAAATTAGATTAAAATATACTATAAGTCATTATACTTTTTAAAAATTAAGAATTCAGTCCCTATACTTTTATTTCTTGAAATTTAATCTCTACTTTTCAAATTTCAAAATTTAGATCCAATTGTTAATGCTGTTAATTTTTTATTAAATTTATTGTTATTACATTTTTAAAATAAAAAAAATACTCACTTGATAGTCATATTGTAATTAAAAAATAATGATTTTGTAATCAACTTAAATTTAACAAAAAAATTAATCGTATTAATATTTGGACTTAAATTTTAAAATCTAAAAAGTAAAAAAAAATTACACAGACTAGATTTATAATTTTCGAAAAATATAATGTATGATTTTAAGGTAGAAATTAAGAAAATGTAAGTAGGAGTGGAAGGTGTTGTTTTTGGTGCCTCGAAGGTGTGACATGTGATTCTATTCTTTCGAGAAAGGAAATGTGCGGTAGAAAAGGGAATGAAATGCGCGATTCACGTTCTTCTCATTTTATGACAATAGAGTTTCATACTTTGGTTAGGGAAGAGATTGAATCACTATTCTAATTTTATAAAAAAAAATTTAATTACAATAACATGGTGACTTAAAATTCAAATAATAAACATAATTAGCACGACTCAAATCTAAGTCATATTTAGAATGATGAGAACTCTACATCATCAAATCATCACTATTATAAAATACGTTTTTGTTTAATTAAAAAGGGCTACAATTTATATTAATATACAACAATTTTGCTATTCTATTTATGATTATATTATAAGCTATTCATCAATATAATTTTGATTGTCTTCAATATTTCATCCAAAATAACAGGGGCGAAGCCAGGAAAATTTTTTAGGGGGGCCGGAAGAAATTTTAATTTTTTATAGTTTATATCTTTATAATTTGTAAAGGATTAAATCGAATTTTTATAATTTTAAGAGGGGCCGAAGTATAATTTTACATTTACTAATTTAAAATTTTTAAAAAATTATAAGGGCTAAATAATAATTTTACATTTTAGGGGGCCCGGGGCCCATGCCATCCCCCTGTAGATTCGCCCCTGCAAAATAATACTTATTGTTAGTTTAATCTTTATTCTTATTTTAATTAAAATTCGTCATTAAATTTTTTTAAATGTTAATTAAAATATTAATCTTTTAACGATATTGGTGTGATAATCCGTGTCACAGTCTTCGTATACTTTATATTGATATAACACTATTTGTCTTATATATCATGTAAATAATTTAAAAATTATAAAAAATTCAAAATTCAAAAATATATAAAAATTCATAAAAACGAAGGGCATAATGACTTATTTAACAGTTCAACTATACAAAAAAAGTTATTTTAGCCATCCATTTAATTTTTTTGCCTCTTTTAATCCTTAAATTTGCATTGTTTATTAAACCACCCAAAACAGATGGAAAAGTTAACATCTATTAACTTTGCTAACGTGACATCTATATTAGCAATTAACTTTTAAAATTTTAAAATATTAAAAAAATAGTTAATTGCTGATGTGGCGGCAACCACATGACAATTCATGTGTATGTCATGTCAACAAAGTTAGTAGACATTATCTTTTTAATTTATTTTGTGATGATTTGACAAATAACGTAAAACTAATGGTTAAAAGAGTCTAAAGGGCTAAAATGACTGCTTATAATTTTGATTTAATATAAATATTAAGACTCAAATTGAATTGAATCACAATTTAAGATGAAATTAGCAGAAAACAAAATATATTATTTTAAAGATATTTGTATCTTTTAAATCTAGAAAAATATATCCCATAAAAAAAAAAGAGATCTGGATTCATTATACTAAAAAATTTCATTTCAACTAGATATTATATTAATTAATAAAAATTAGATAAATAAATAATATTGATGATATATTAAAAATGATAAATGGTTTCCAGTGATTGGGTATAAATTTAGAATTTGGTTGGAAAATGCAGCCTCTGGGCTGGCTCTTGGGTCCTACCTTTTCATCTCTTCCAAGAGAAAAGAAAATTCCATTCAAAGACTTCCCTTTTGAAAATTAATAAAGAAAAAGCATGCAAAAGTCTCCAACATAGATTCCTTTCTTTTGCTTTCAAGCAACCAATACCCCTCAAAATCTCAATCCATCCTTCTGCTGCCAAAGTTTCAAATTCCAAACCCTCCCAATCACTTCACTTCAAATTTCCCCATATAACCCTTCGACACAGACCCAACCTGAAACCAATATGACGACGCTGCAGAAATTCAAGCTATTAGCGACACAATGCGGCGTCACCCAAAGCCCAACACGAAGTCCAAGGACGAGCCCCCTCCTCAACTTCCGCCGCCCTAAAACCACACTCCGAATGCTTCTTACCAGAAGCGGTAGTCGCAAATCGTCAAGCTGCCGGGAAATGGCGTATCCACAGAGTTTCTTCGGCATTTCAGGTGAGAAAAAGAAGGGCGACAAAGATTTAAGTGGTCGCACTTTGAAGGATTTATTCGTATCATCAGGAGGATACGAGGAAGACCAAGGAAAAGTGGCGAAGGAGAAATTTGGCGGGAAGGGCGAAGTTGAAGTGGCGACGAAACTTGGCGGTGTGAACGGGTTAGGAGGTGAAGCGGGATCGGCACGGGCAGGGTGGATTGGGTTTAGGCATAGGATGGTGTTGAGGAAGGCTTGGCGTCCCATGCTTCAGACCATCCCTGAGTAATCATTTTATTTGGGTGAGGCGTTTAAAACTCTTCTTAAACGCACTTCTTTCTTAAAACCAAAATTTTGCTACTTCTTCTTCTCCTTCTTCTTCTTCTTCTTCTCTCTCTCTCCCTTGTGTCCAAATGCTGGGCTTCAGATTGATATATTGTTAAAAGATGACACGTGTTCCATTTAAGATGTGATAAGATTTAAACTTTTTTTTTTTATGGATTTCTAATAATTTATCAAACATGAACTATTATTCATAAATTAAATTGGTCAAATTTTCTTATTTTAATTTATCAACATTCAAATCTTTGTCAAACCAAAATTTTCAACCAAACTCTCTATAATTAGAACAAATCAACAATAATTATTTATTTTTTAGAGATAAAATGTCCTTTCTTCTATCACTTTTAAATATTATTTAATAAAATTTTATATTTAAAATATATTAAATAAAATTAAAATTAATTTGGCTTCAAGTAAGCGCTGTTTTTGAACTTATATTACAGAATTTCAAATTGGTGGAGATTCATCAAATCATACTTCTTTGGATCATTCAACCTTCTCCATACCCAAATACCCATAAATCATATCCATGGATTTTGATCTATATAACATTACAAATTGATTAATGTGTATATATATGATTTAATTGAGATGAATTGTAGGAATAAAAGAATGCAGATGGGATTGGGAATCTGAAAAGAACAAATTATTTTTATTCTTCCCGGAATTCATGGGTAAAATTACTAAGGATTACATCAATTTAATCCTTATACTATTAAAAAATATGAAATGACTATTTGAAAGTTGACATGAGTTTGCAAATCCAAAAAAAAAAAAAAAAAAAATCATTTGTAGAACTATAAAAACTTTTTAAAATATTAACATTATTAAACAATAAATGTTAACTCTGTTAATATTTGACTTTTTTTTATTTTTTATTCTTTTTAATAATTATAGATTAAATTGATCTGTTTAATAGAAAAGGGGCTAATTTATAGAATAAAAGAAGCTACTAGGTACTTTCACCGTTTTATATGTTATTGATTTATTTTATATAAACTTTGATGTATTTATATATGTTTGTTTTATAACTTTTTATTTTTTATTTTACGAAAATTAATAAATTAGTCATTCTACTCTAATTTGTAAGAAGTTGGCTCTATGCTTTATGAAATTTGGATAAAATGGTTAGACCTTGCTATTAAGTAATTGACATGAAATAATTAGCAAAACCATTTTATATGTAAAAAAAAATTAGTAAAAATCTATAATTCAAGTTCAACATTTAGACTAATTCTGAAAAACTAAATAGATATTAAATTCTCGGAGGGGCTGCCGTACAATTATGTTATGTTGGAAAACGTCAAAATAACTTCCCTTTGTATCATGTTTCATCTTGTTTGTATTATTTATTATTATTATATTATATTCCAAGTTATTATAATTTTTTATTAATTTTGGCACATTCATTTATCATCTTCTTTTATACATTCTTTTTAGGTTGGTTTTACGTGATTATTCCTCCAACAATGTCATATTTTAATTATTGAAATTTTCATAATGGGTCGATTTTTTCTCACATATGCATGCATACATTACTAACCAGCGTAATAATACTTGGACCTGTCTTAAGCCCAGTTCATGTCGCCTATTCTTCTCAACTTCATAGTTACTAATCTTAATTTGTTTTTTTTTTTTTTTTTTTGTATTTTCAATCCTTTTCAAGACGATTTATCGTTACCTCTAAATATTTACAAAACCCAATCATATATTTTTTTTTAAAATGCTTATAAATAAAATAAAAACTACATTAAAAGCTGAAAAAAGAAATCGATGAAATGAAGTTAGAGCTTCAACATTAAAACAAATGTCAAACCGTTCATTTTGAGTTCTTCATTAGTAAATTTTCTTCAAAGACAGCTAAACTGTGAAGACTAGGTAGCTATTTACACTAAATAAAAACAGAACAAAATGGAAACAAGATAATCCAAAATATGAACTGGTAGATGGTGCTAATATCGTTAGAATCTCTACAATAAGGGAAAAAAAAAAGTCATTGACATATAGAAAAGCATTAAAGAAAATCAGGCCATCACATACAAATTATTAGGACCAACAGACGTCTAATACTCAAAATGAATATGTTACACGACAAGATCCACGTGAATCCAATATCCATTGTACAGCAGGTAAGAAAAAAAAAAAAGAAGAAGAAAAGAAGAAATTACAACATACGGTAAATCATTATGTATCACGATTAAAAAATATTATTTATAAAGGAAAAAGGTTGGACTAGATGATCATTGCTTATAATAGCCACTTTGGTGGGGATGATACGGATTTGGAATGGTATATGGAGGTCGAGGATGAGACCCAGATTGCTCTGCAGGGGCATTATAATATGGCCCACGCCACCCAGGATAGGCAGGTTGGCCATATTCATGGCCGACGGGTGCATGTTGTTGGGCATGTGGGGGAGGATAAGGAGCACCGGTTGATGGGGGAACATGGTAAGGAGATGGTTGCTGTGGGGCAGTATATGGGGGAGGAGGATGACCATACCCATGCATTGGCTGCTCAGGAGGCCTATAATAAGGGGTTTGCGGTGAAGGATGGGATATACTCTGAGATTCTGTTAGCTGCTGTGTACTGGATCTTGGATTTTGACGGGGCTGTCCAACTGAAGGGTACGACCCTGTGCTCTCACGGTCCTGGAAGTTGAAACCTGCCATTTGCCTTTGAACATCTTCCATCATTTCTCGACACTGGATGTTTCGAGTCATCACAAAATCACTACATTGCTGCTTGATATTATTGATTGCATCCTGTTTAATAAAAGCAGCACTTTTAATATATATGCATGAAAAACTTAAACAATAATGACCGTAACATGCTACCCTCAGAAGCAGATGAGAAATTGCTTACCTGAAGAGTAACATAAAACTTTAGGCCCTCGTTAATATTTTCCTTGATTTCTTTACACTTGGCTAAAGCTGCTTGAATTTGTTTGTAACACTTCTCTCGTGATGCTGAAATAAATAGTGATATAAAGCATAAAACAACAGATCTTGTCAGAAAATCAATACAAAGTTGCAAACATAAAAAAATTAAAGACTGATAACCATACAAATCATCACACTAAATAATGAACATGGCTGTTATAACTAATAGAACTTTAGACAAGTACTGGTTCCAAAATCTGTGCAATGTAATTAGAATTACATATTAAGACAAACCATACAATACAGATCTTCAGTGTTGGGCCAGACACATCAAGCACAAAATGTACAATGCATGCATATGAGATTCCCTTAAAACAATTAATAGGTTTTTAATACCTTTATAATCTTCAAGATTAAAGACAGCACCAAACTCTTCATTCTGAACCTGAAGAAGGCATTTCAAACAATGGTGTCAATCATTCAGGGTACATTTCCTAATAATCAGCAAAGACGAAAATCCAAACTACAGCATTAGAAGCAGAAAGCAACTAGTGCAAATTAACTTCATGTCAAGACCAAAGTTAATGCAACCAAGTCTATCTCTATCCTTATAAATTTACCAAAAAGAAAGAGGAATAGAAGAAGGAAGCTTTCATTTAAAATTATTTTTCTTAAATAAAACAAGTAGGACAAACATACAATAAACATATTTTTAGGGTTTAAAGAAACTATGGTACTGAAACTTTCCAGTCTTATTTTTAAACCCCATGTTCTAAGGGCACCAAATGACTGAGGATACTATGCCACAATTTTAAAAGTGACTTCGAATGTTTGATAGTCCAAGATTGAATTAGACATAGCAAGGCAAGACATAGCTTGTGGACTGGCAACCAAACAGATGACACACAGAAACTCTCTCACTCCAAAAATAGATTATGCAAGAACCAAAAGATGGCATATTTATGTCTCCAATAAATGTACTCAAATTAATCAAAGTATTTTTTTTTTTCAATATTCACAAGAAATATTCTTTTCTTTGGTTATGACAGCTCATATAAATAAGTTTATCACTCAGGATGCGAATGATAAATAAGGAGTTATTATATGCAACCAGAAACATGGAGCAAACATCACAGCCACTCTCAGAATGAAGGGCCCACTTCCTTTTACCATCAAAACTAGGAGTGTCTTGTGAACCATATGTTCCATTGCCTTATGGGGGCCAAACAATGACAAGGAAAATGAGAATATGTGATATTCACTTGACTAAAAACTATCCCTAGCTTTTACATCAATTGTCGGACATTCTATTCAGGGTACTAAAACACAGTTGTCTCGAAGTATCATATGCTGTGTTGAGAAAATCCAAAGGACCATGAAAGAATAAAAAGGAGAGATAATAGACCTGAATTTGCATCAATAATTGTTCTTGTGCCTCAATGTTTTGGGCAATTTCCTCACAAATGTGATCATACTTCGCTATCTCCTTCCTGAAAAGATCCTCATAGGAGCCAGTGGACGTCATCAACTTAGGTAGTATGTCATCCTGCACCAATTTATCATATAAGACTACTAAAGTGTATGACAAATACCAATAACTCAGCTATGACAACAAAAACTAGACAAACAAGCAATTTAAATGAGCGTTAACTGATCATGAAATATAATTTTATGCTAATATGAAGCCTGAAACGTCTAACAATATAAAGAGAAAGCTTGAGGAAAGGAAATAACCAGACAAGACAAATTTGATGCATTCACTTCTAAAGCAAAAAGACAACAAAACCATCAAGAATTTCTCTTCCATAATACATTCAACGAAGAACAATAGTGCCAAAATCACAATTGAATTTCTTTCCCTAGTGAATTGCTCCAGCCATCCAATAAGAGAACCAAATATTGTTTTCATCCTCACAGATCAAAACATCACATTTTAATTCTCATGTTCCCAATATGTATCTAAAACGCCTTCTGAGTGAGGAACAATTAGCCAGCCATTAAATTGCTAGTTGGCAAGATATGCTAACCAGTGTCTGGTAAGTCATTAAATGAATACTTTATTATTCATACCCAAAAAAAAAAAAAAAAAATGGAGCCCAAAAACAGGGGGAAAGCTTTACTGTAGAAAATTTTCCCTTCTGTTGAAAAATCTCTTGCACCATATAGATCATTGCATTTTGCAAACATGGATACCAGTGTGTTGAGAAGAAATACTGTTGAATCATACCAACCATCGGGTATCATTGCCACACTTGACAGCAAAACCATGAATTTCAACCCCAAAATAGGCTTTCAGCAATTGATTTTCAAATATAGAAAGGAAAGCACAAGCATGAAATAAAACCTCATTTCCTATAAGCTCAATGAATCACAATTTGGAACACCAACAATCACCATTGGAACTGAAATCTCTTATAGAAACAATCCATCAAACACCTCCACGTGATCACATGACCCGCATTTCCCACACATAGACGTAAGCTTAGTTCCAAAAGACAGATTCAATCACAAACCAAGATTTTATCACATGAGAGAAAACTTTCATCCTTGGGAAAGTGATTTCTTGCTTGCACAAATTTCAAGCAGTGAATAAATCTCAACTGGTCTGGACATTAGTTTAGTTCTTGTTCGTATTATGTTTCTTTCTCTTATCTAGTTATCAAAAACGAGAAAAGACTGTAAAAAAAAAAATACCAATTCAATGTTTACCCATACAATGCAGATCAAAGGAAATAACAAGAGAAAGTGGCATTTCTTGGGGCAAATGAAGGAAAGAAAAAAGAAACAAAACTTTAGAGAGGGAAAGCAAGTTCACAGGTTTAAATAAAGGATTGAGAGGAGATGAAAGAAAAGGAAAAGAAAGAAAAACAGAGAAAAAGAAGAAGAAGACTGGCAGACCACCAGGCTTAGTTATGAAAGCATTGACACGCAGAGTGGGAAAAAAGAGAAGACAAAATAGGAAAGCATGGCAAGCGAACCAAAAAATACAGAAAAATGCAAGAGAGAAGGGAAGTAGTCTGCTGCTGGAGGTGTAGAGACAATGGAAAGGAAGGCATTTGATTTTCTTTTTCTTTCTGTAATAGACAAGAACAAGTAAAGCTAAAGGACTGCTTCTTTTGCTTTTGTTTCAACTAGTAAAAATTTAATAAAATCATGCAGACACGTGTCTGGGAAGTTACAGCAAGGAGAATTTAGACTGATGAAAATAATTTTCAGATGCAAACCAGAAAGTTTCAAGGAAAAAATGGTGCTTGGAAGGAGAGGGAAAAAGGTGTTCAAGTCCAACTTTTGGGATGGGACAAGGGACAGGAGGCACAGATATAATCCTAGATCACCATAGTATGCCAAAAGAATCAAATCAACAGAGAATCACAGAATAGAAACTACACATCTAAAGAAGGGTTGATCTCCTTTTTCAAGGAAATAGAGATAAAATAGGCTTGATTATTTATTGGATCATAAAACCCACTTTTCGAATATCTCTTCCCTCTCTTCAGATTGAACATCAATTGCAATGATTCAATAAACAGCCAACAGGATAGATGTAGTTAAATAATACCCCTCTCCCCCCCCCCTTCTCAAGAAACGTATAAGAAGATTTCTCCTCATACAGCTTGAAAAAAATGATTAAAAGTTATGTCTACACATGGAATTATAATGTTAAACGCGTTCAGGTACCATTTAGATAAAATAACAGTGAAACAGAATGCCGAGCACAGTGGTTAAGGTGATATATAATAAGAAAAGCATGCAGAAAATACATAGCACAAACAGTTAACTTCACCTTTCTTTTCATCTCTTTAAGCATGTCTTCAAGGCCTGCCCTCTGAGCACCTAGAGTCTCTAATTGCCTCTGCAAAGAAAATATAGGAGATATTAACCATGTTGTATACATAAACTAAAATTTTGTTTGACTTGTAAAACAGGAAAAAGACAATATCAACTCAATGACTTGCTTAGTAGCTTAAGGGTGCAATAAGTAACATAAGATAAAATAACACTTTTCACTTTGTGCCCTATCCTTTTTTCTTTTTATCCTTGGGGTATGGGGTCCTTGAGGGGAAAACTGAAGCATAGGCTAAATACCCAAGAAATTTTGGATTAGAAAAGTAGAAATTACCAAGCTCTGCTTCAGGGCCCCAACAATAGCATCTTCATTGGCATCCAAAGACATTATTGGCCTTGAAAGACTTGGTAGGGCAGCTTCTATCTGAAAACAGAATATGAACATATAAGCAAAAGGATACCTATAAAAAAGAATAGTCAATCAATCACGTCAGTTATGTTATTGAAAAGAATAAGCAATAAGGTTTTCACAAACATATATTCACAAGCAAAACAGTATGCAAAAAGCAGTACCAGCCAATTTAAAGAAAGCAAACTAATATCAATTGCATCCTCAAAGACCAGGCAAAATAACTTAACTTGTAGTGCATAAACACAGAAACAACAAATAACAATTCAACATACTGGTCGGTGGTTAAGGATTGACATCAGTGAAGCATGCTCTCTCACTGAACGCTCAATTCGAACATCACTTTCGCCAGCTTGCTTTAAGTTAGCAGCAAATTTATTTAGCCTTTCCTGCAAAGTCTTTGTCAGAGTGCTTGACTGTGGCCTGGTCCATCGTGTTCCAAACTGACTTCTAAACTGAGCATCCTCTGCAGCTTCTTTCTGCAAAAGCTCCTCAGTCTGTACCAGCAATTCCTGATTGACCCTCCTTAGATCCCTAAGTTGTTGTAACTCAGCCTCCAGACCAGCTGGGCCCCCACTAGCTTGCACCTTTTCTACCTCATTCTTGAGATCTTCTGGAAGACTAAAATTCCCTTCCAGAGCAAGAATTGAATCTGGCAAGTCCATTTCCTTAAGCCTAACACGGGTTAGCTCACTTCCTTGCTGCAATTTCTCAGCCTGTGTCCTGATGACATCATCAACCATTTCAGTATACCTGGAAAGAGCCTTTGCACTGCTGTCAGGAACAAGACTTGCAAACATCTTCTCCTTGCTTGCATCCAACACATCATTCATTTGCATCGACTTCACCATCGAAAATGCAGGGAGAGGAGGTAAGGAACTAGGAGAAGGAACCCTCATAAGATAAACCCTGTCATTTTCCTTCATAGCCCTCTCCAGGTTGCGATTAAGATTAACTTCTAACTTGCTAATTGCATCCAGAAGCTGTGCAGGAGCCCCTTTTGATGATTTCTTTGCCTCAGTTAAAGTACTAACTCCACTCCTCAAACGGGCAATTTCTTCTGCAATCTCTTCCTTCTCATGTAGCTCCAAACCATACCTATAGCAAGCTTCTGCGTAAAAAAGAGCTGCCTTAAGCTGCACATGTGCAATCCATGCTTTTTCAAAATGGTCCTTCAAAGGAGCTGCATTTAATGCGGCTAAAGCTTCCTCATAGTATAATCCAACCTACAAACAATCGCATTAATCCTAAATATAAAAATAATGCAAATTCCACAAGCATGAAATATCTCTGTGTTTTTAGTTTTCTACTAGTGCAAATGATCCCTCAAGTGAAATAACCAAAGCTCCATCACTTTTTAGTCCATTACTTTCTAATAAATAAAACTGCAACATTCATAATATCCAATACTTCTCAGTGCATTACTTTCTAATACATAATGAATCACCAATCACAAATGGCTTTCACAATTAGTAAGTGGATTCTACACATATGATTGATACTGATTAGTGTATTGAGAAGTAATGAACAAAATCATATGGGATTCACATTTGGATTTGATTTTACTTCATAAAAGAAAAAAGGAAATAGTATACAGCAAAAATAACTATTTATCAAAAACAACCCCAACGATCAAAATGCAACACCAATTTTAATATAACTAATCAGTAAAAAGTATTTATTCTTAAAAAATGAAATTTCTTTTTTAATTCTTCATAAAAACTAGAAATTAAAAACCTCATGTGCTTGATAAGTCCTCGCCAAAACAAAATCTACTAATTCATCCCAAAAAACACAGATTCCAATTGTCAATCAGGTCCAAAGCAAAAATAAGATTAAAAAAAAAAAACCAACCTGCCTAGAAATCTTTGCGCAAACTCCAGGAGTACTTCCTTTAGCGATGGTATTTTCAAAAACACACTCTTGAGCTTGAGCCAACATCAACCTCTCCAACATCCCAGCACACTCCACTGACAAATCGACGGTCGTACTGTTCCCCATGGACGCCTTTGTCGACGCATTATCTCTGAGGAAGGCAAACGACCCAGCCGCCGTGATAAACGCATGAGACGCTTGTCTCCTCCCTTCCACCGTAGCCCTATCGTAAGACAAGCCAATCTGACTATAAACCGCCCCGAGATTAAACAAAATGGCGGCTTTTTCTAAATGGATGTTTTGTTGAACCGCTTTTTGCTTCTGCTTAAATGCGTCAAACCAAGTGAATTGGATTGAATTGATGTGATCTCTATCGGGGGAAATTGGGAAACGGGTTTCAATTAGGCATAGGGCTTTGAAGTAAGAGATGAGGAGGTCGCGTCGGGTTGTTGGGGCTGGGTCGGGAACGCGTTCGATGTCAGAGCGGAGGGTTTTGACGGTGGAAAGGTCATCTTCGAGGTTGACGGCTTCGCGTTCGGAGTATGTGAAGCATATGTATTGGCGGAGAGGGCGGTAGAGGTCGATGGAATTGGTTTTTTTCTCATAGATTGCTAGCATGATGTTGGTGACTGTCGCCGAGGAGGAGGACGCGGCGGCCATAGCGATGGCGACGGCGATGTTGGTGGAGATCGAATTTTAGGTGAACGGAAACAGGGTTTAATCAGGAGTGCAATTGACGATGAGAAGAAAAACGAAATGGGGAAAAAGAAGGGGGGGGGGGTGAGAGTTTTCTTATTGGCAAAGGAAGGAAATTTCGAGGAGAACAAATAGATTTGCAGGTCTTCGAGGTCCCACGCGCTTGAACCGGTATGGTTTCTGTTTTAAAAACCGGTAAAGCTTCTTGAAATCGGTTTACCCAGTTAGATCCATAGAATTATATTTGATTATAGGTTGGATGGGTTGCAAAATTTGTAAACCCATTTTCTAGAATGGGTCTACATTCTAACCAAACTCGACTCATATTAAAAATATTAAATTTAAATTTATTTTATTAGTATTAATTTTTTTAGATTATTTTTTTATTTTATTTTATTTGTATTAATTTAAATATAATATATCAGATACACTATAAATATTAAAATAAATGTTTTTAAGAATTATATAATATCTAAATAATAATAATAAAATAGTAACAATATAATAATAAAATGATTGCAAAACAGTAAGAAAACAATTGATTCAGGCAGGGCCCGAGCTAAAAAATCCTACTCAAAGCCCGACCCATTTAGAAAACGAGCCTTATTTTTTGTTAAAGCCTATTTTTCAAGCCTATATTTTTTTCTCAAACCTTCCTACTTTTCGGGTTGACCTTCGAGCCTGGACGAGTGTCCTGGCCCATGATCAGGTCTACATAAAACCATAAAAAATAATGTAAATCTAATTATGTAGTAATCAATTTGGTCCTTCTATTTTTATGAAAATTAAGAATTTAATTCAATTAGATAACACTCTTGAACTTTCAATTTAAATCTTTTACTCGAAAATTAGTTGTTATGCTATTTATATATAAGGGAGAGAGATCTACTTACATAGTAAAACTAAAATTAATATTTTTTTACTATTAATATTTTAACAATCTAACCATTGAATTTATTAAAATATTTTTACTTATCATGCATGTAAATTTTTTAATTACTATGATATCTCTATCATATCGATCTAAAATATTATCTATATTAATATATATTTAATGGTTAAAAATTTTTTATATTAAAAGATAGATAGAAATTTTTAATTTACTCTAAACTTGACATGCATTATCTATATGAATAGAATATGGTATATGACAGATAGATTATCAAAATATTAATCGTCCAAAAAAAGTTATTAGAGTGTATAAAACTACTCTAGTTTTACATGGATGTAAGTGAATCCCTTCCCTATAAAGACTTATTAAAATTAATAGTTCAACCATTTATAAACAAATTAACAAAAATCAACAATTCAAGTTTATGTGTATGCTAGCAATTGGATTAATTTATTAACTTTTGTAAAATAAAAGGACTAAATTTTATCAAATTAAAATAAAAAGATTAATTTCTCAATTTCTATAAAGCATGGGATGAAATTTATAATTACACCAAAATTAAATAAGTTTTTCTTTTGACAGTTATAATATTGCAAGGAAATGATAATACTAACGTTTGAATCCTTATTCTTGGGTTCCATTAGAAATACCTTAACAACATCTTTAAGGTGGCGTTGGCATTAAATAAGTAATTTTATATTAAATATGTATTAAATACAACAAATATTCAAGAAAAGTATTTATTTTACTAAATGGCATAATTTTTAATATAAATTCAAATGGTGAAACCTCATCTTAAAAAGTCTTTAATAGAAAAATTTTAAGCAAAATTGAGTTTTTAAAGAAAAATGTATCAATTAAATTGTTGGTGAAAAAAATAAAATTAATTAAACCCCTTTCATTAATATAAACCAATAGTGATTGATTTGACAATTAATGAACATTAATTAGTTTATGTCGGATGGTTTATAAATTGCATTATTTTCTGAACTAAAGGTCGTTCTTATTGAACCAGAAGGGAGTGACTCTAACAATGAAGGTCCAGATAATGCTAAAGGAACCCAACCAAATTTTATGACATATGAACCTCCACCACACATGATTAATGTTGACATTGATGCTAAAGATGTATTAGAATTTCCAGAACTTCCTCATAGAAGACTGGGTCATGCGAGTTATTCTACAAGTTTTAGTGATTTACAAATTGGAATGGAGTTTTCCTCCAAAGACATTGTTGCAATGAAGCTATATAGCATAAATCATAGGGTCAATTTTCATGTCACAAAATCGCGAGCTGAAAAATATAAGATAAAGTGTGCAATGTGTCACAGTAGATGTCGATGAAAAATCATTCGATGAGAAAGAAGACGGGGTTCTAGACAATAAAGAAATATGACACTCCACATATTTGTGTTATTTCAAGTATGTTATAGGATCATCCGAAGTTGGATTTTGACATTATCTCTGACGTTGTCTTTCCTATGGTGAAATACTTGTGTTGTTGCAGGTATGTCACAAGATCATCCGAAATTGGATTCTGTCTTTATCTATACCTATGGTGAAAGCGAATCCTAGGATTCTTATGCCGATTTTGATTACTAATATTCGTAGTGAGTAAGATTACATCGTGTTGTACTACTGGCATGGGTTGCAAAATAAAATGCAATGGAAAAGATGTATAACAGGTGAGATAAACCATATAATGATCTATGACAATGGTTGAATGTACAGAACTAGTACGTCCTAGGTGCCGCCATTGATCTGTAAATAAAACCTGTGTATCATGGAAATCGAATAGTCCAATGCAAAAGAATTTTCCATTGTCGTTTTTGGACATTTAAGTCATGTATTGAAGTATTTCGATATTGTAAGTCATTAGTCCAAATTGATGGCACATTCATGTATAAGAGATATGAACATAGCTTGTTGTTGGTTGTTGCCAAGGACAGTAATTGGAAAATCTTGCCAATAGCTTTTGCAATTGTTGAACAAGAAATCGTTGATGCTTGGGACTTCTTCTTGACTAACTTAAGAAGCCATGTTATGTCATAATCCAATATATGCATCATTTCTGGCAGGGCACCCGGGATGTAGGTTGCGATTGATCGACGTGGAAGCCTATGGGATTGTGCACATCATAAGTATTGTATGCATCAAATATGGTCAAATTACATGGGTCAATTTTACAAGGATGATGAACAACGATATGTTATTAACTAGGTACCTAGTAAATATTATTTTCTATATTGTTTTTTAACACATTGTTTTGCATAAAGTATTGTTACAATCAATGTCGATAATGGCAGTAGGAATGATCGCAAAGCAATAATGAAAAAAAAAATAAGAACATACAGATTTTTATGAGGAAAACCCTTATCAGGAAAAACCACAGGCGAGGAAAAATTCACTATATTGAAAAACACACAATATAAGAGGAGTTCGTTTGACTACATCTATTTAAGGGTTAAACAACCCTGTTATAGTCAATGTCTAATAGAAGAAGCATAGTCCTATACGTATTCAACTTGTGCGACATTCGGGTCACACAACTCAAACAAATATGAATTGTACAAACTAAAATGTGTATATAAAGTATAGAGGTCTAAATTCCCACCGGTCCCAAATGAAGGTAGATGACCACCTATGTCAAGCGCTCCATTCAAATTGCTACCAAGTATTGAGTTGCATCGCAAGCTAAAAGGTTGATCAAAATCTAATCAGATACGTAATAACATGGATATTTGGGAGAAGATAAACCAACCGAGGTTATGTAATTTTTTTTAAAAAACCCAGGACATACTAAGAAACCATATCCATATTTGGGGGTAGCATTAAGGCGAGGATCGAAATAAAAAAAATTAATTAAGCTATACTTTTATATTTTTTTGGTAAACATACAAAAAGAAACAAACAAACATTTTTTTATAAAATGTAAATAAGCAGATTAGTGATGTAAAAATACAGTACAAATATTAATGGAAGCTTTACATATATAAAATAAAAAAATTAAAAGTTAACAAACTAAATGATGATGTACATGATAAAATTTTAAAATAAAAAAATCATCTTCAACATCAAACTGAATGTGTGCCACAACCCGGTGGGTGTCGGTTACAAGGAGGACTTCATCATGGTTGAGGTCCCAGCTCATCATCGTCATCTTCATTTCCATCTCCATCTTGATCTTTGTAACAACCCTTACCCGGTCTGGTTGTTAAACCCAAGTAATGAGATGCTACAAAAAATACCAAACAAATTCCATACAATTTATTCATGTAATTCTCAAATAAATATTAAATTATCACATACGAGCTTCTATAAATACATTATTCAATCCATTTAAGGTAAATATTGAGTATACAGAAGCTAAAAAACAATTAAGGAATGAACAGGGGTCGATTTGAATTAAAAACAAGAAGTTGGGAAAAAATCTAAAAACAGAGGACACACGACCGTGTCCTGAGACCATGTGGAAGAGTTGAGGTTGTGTGGATGGGTCACATGGTCGTGTGAGAAAATCGTGTAACAACTTGATGCTGTGTGAAATTGGAGTCACACGGCCGTGTGGGTAGACCGTGTGACATAGCTCGGCCCGTCTGACTTAAGAACATAGCCATATGGCTAGACCGTGTAACTCTTTGAGACCGTGTGCAACAAAAATTTACCAAAATTCACAAGCCACAAGGCCGTGTGTACCTGTAATTACCTTTCAAAACAAGTTTTCAAACATGCTTCACTTAGGCTATAAGTCATCCATTTTAAACCATAATCAACCATTCCAAAAGCAATTAAAACAAACCAATTTCATCATTTATAATCACCATCCTAAATATCTAACCAATATGCCACAATTGGCACCTCAATCAGCAATTTAAAGCTAACCAAATAAATATATACAAATGCACCAATATGCCTTTAAGGTACCTCAACAATTTGCATCATTCTAGCACAACCAAAAGAGCATATAAATACTACTCATCTACTCAAACATCATCTACTCAAACACAAATAGCTCTTCAAACAATCTCAAAATTTAAGTTTTAACTAACCAAAACATCTCCTAACAAAACCTATATATGACATCTATCATTCCATATTCAAGCATCAATCAAAATACATTGCAAATCATGATATCATCTCGTCCATGAAGGAATTGGGCATATAATCCGAACAAGTTAACAAGTTATCTATAACATGACTATTACTATCCTATTTTTACATATATATATACACAACCTTCAAAACACCAACAAAACACAAAATAACCAATATAAGTATAAAAACATCCCTAGGTACATGCCAAGACCAAAAGAATAATTCACCAACACTTGAGTTCGGGATTGTCGTTGGATGTTGAGTCAACAACCCAATTGATAAGTACCTAATCTGCGCACAGGAAAAACCAACCGTATGTTGAGTATAACTCAGCGGTATTTCTATAATCTGAACATTTATTCAATTTATATATATAAAGATCATTAAAATGCAACATTAAATTAACTATTAATATGCAATATAACCACTTATTAATAGCAATTTGCTCACTCTTTTGATCAAACTCAATTCACCAAATTTCACAACATTACATGGCAATTTATCTCCTATTACATATGATGGCTTAATTCATACATGAATTTATTCCAACCAGCCTTTCAATTCCATATACATACATTAATCAACATCATTCCTTGTTCACATATCCATTCACTTTTTCGGTTTCCATTTCACATTTCATTTCATTCCATAACATTTGCTATTTAAATAGCATTGTCATTTCAATATCATTTGCCATTTTAAAATCATTATCTCGATTTTACCATTTATTTCCCCTATTAACATGACTCGGGCGGATACAATGATCCAATCAATACACCAGTTTGGCACCTAATGCCTCATCGGATAAATCTAAAGCAAATAGTTGTGCCAAGCGCTATAAGTAAGTTGACACCCACTATCTCATTGGTTAAACCGAAGTAAATTGGCACCCAATGCCTCATCGACTCGTAATCGAGTAACCCTGAACTCTTCCTATCCTATGGCATGCCAACTATATCCGACTTTGCCCAAACAATTAATAGGGTTCCCATTTCGTGTTTCATTAGCATCAAATATCTCATTTCAGCTTTATTTTCATCATGAACATATAAGTTTACATATAACAGCATTATATCATCACATTACATACTCAATTTCACATTTGAACAATATATATACGTTTTTCATAAACATTCAATTTAATCCTCAGATATATCAATCAATTCAATTCAGCCCAAATAATTTCTTAACCATAAACGTCTCACCTTGTATTCTCACCATACACAAATAGTTCAAAATGCAAAAAAAGTTACAAAAAGTTCATATTATAAAAACACAAATCGTAAACTCCGAGTAATTCATCGATAACTTTTTCTTTTCCTTTATTTTTTGAGGAATCTGGGTCGACGTTAGCTAAAGATTAAAAACAACACATAAATCATCAATGTTCACCCATTTCACATTTAATATCTAAATTATGCAACTTTTTCATATTATTCAATTTAGTCTCTAAAATCGAGACTAACATAACTTTCAAATTTAGCCTTCAATTTTTATATCGTTTCCACTCTAGTCCTAATTGAACTTCCTATTTTTCATTTTTCCACCAATTTTGAAATTTATTCACTTTAGTCTCTATTGAACAAAACCATTAATTTACTGTACAATTTAGTCCCTTTTCAACCCTAAACATAAAATCTATCAAATTAATCCTTAGAAAATCAATTATCCAACAATTGTAAGATCCTCAAATTTTAACAGTACTTAAAATTACGACATGGGTCGAATATTTTAAACTATCGAGATTCCGGAAACATAAAATTTACAAGAAAATGACTAAATTTAACTAACCAATTTGAAAACCAAAGATGATACCCTTGATGGCTGAATTTCTCTTCTTCTTCCTCTAGCTTTCGTGAGTTTGGAAGAGTAAAGAGATTTTAATTCTCTTTCATCCCACTCAATTGTTTTGTTTTTATTCTATTACATTTCTTATTTTTTTTAATCTTTATCTAATAGTTAATTAAACACGACCGTGTCGCTAAACCGTGTGCCCGACCGTGTGCAATTCGATTTAGGGTCACACGGTTGTGTTGTAGACTGTATGTCAAACTGTGTGCTATTCGGAATAGGGCCACACGACCGTGTCTCTAGGCCATGTAGCAACATGTGGTCGTGTGGGACAAACTTACACCAAAAATTTAATAGGCCACATGGCTATGTAGTGTGACTGAGTGTGGTACACAGCCATGTGACAACCTGTGCCCCAGGCCATGTGCACCTAAAATGGCTTCCAAAATAAGGCAAAACATCATTCATTTCTTAAGTACCAAGCTAAACCATTTCCAATCACTTTTACCTATTTAAGATACATTAAAACATGCCTAAATCATACCAAATCATCCAACCTAGGTGACTAATCAATGTGCCCTCATTGACACCACATATAATCAAAATTTATCAACCATTCAATTCATCCATTCTAAAATCCTAACTAACATTAAGCACATCAAAACTTGTTACCACATAAGCATCCAAAATACCATTCAAACATGACTTATATTGTAACATCCTAAACATGGGCCTGTACATTAATGTGATAGTTTAATATGTTAAATTGAGATTTTAAGGATCGGGCTGACTTTTTAATTAAATATATGGATTAGTGTTTAAATTAGTGCTTTGGGTATTTTAAAGTGATATATTGGGCTTTAAAAATTTGGGTTAGGTGGCTAATACATGGTGTTAGCTTATAATTTAAGTAGATAGTTAATTAAGTGACAAGCTGGGCTTGTGGCCCAAAGAATTGAGGAACTTTAAGTGGGCATAAGGTGGCGTCATAAGGGAGAAGGAGTTTGGGCCTAGTATGGCCACTTAGAGCCCAAAATTTTAAGATAAAAATTTGGCACTTACAAGCCCTAGGAGTGGACGGCACACTAGCTACAAAATATGGATTAAAATTCTTTTATTTTCTTGATAAATAGGAAGATAATGAAGAGAAAGATGAGGGCTATTTTTTTTTTTTTGAGGAGATAAGGATTGGGTTATCAGGTAAGATAGAGGCTATCAGGAGAAAGGAAGAGTTGGCCGAAATTTCAACTCTGTGTGTGGATGATATGCCGAAATTTCTCTATAAATAAGGAGTAGTATTTTTCAATTTCGGTATTTTGAAACCCTATTCTTCTCTCATTCTCTGTCGAAATTTTCAAGCCTTCCCTACAGTTTCTTTTTTTCTTTTTCTAAAAGCCGAATTCCTTTTGTTCATATTCTCTTCTCCATAGCCGAATCTACAAAGGAGGTTTCTGTTTCCCGAAGGTGCACCATAAGCCACATACTCCTTAGTAATCTGGTGAGTTTCAGGATTTTATTCTATGCGATTTCACTCTTTCTTTTAATTCAGATCTAACCCGAAACACTTATTTAAGGCCTGTCGATTTTGCCTCTTTGCTTTTAGTAGCCGAATCTGTCTCATTAAAAGTCTCATGTGCCGATTTGGTGGAAAAGCCGAAGGTAGGAAGGTGACGTTTCCTAGGGATTTTCAGGATTCGATAAATAAGGCTCTACGCTAAGGATAGTAGATTTCCGCGGTAACCAGGTGTGTAATACCTCCCCACCATCTAGATCTGCCTATTATCGTATGTTCATATGTTTTATATGTATTGATAAATGCCGAAATCTCAGTTTATTGACGAAAGCCCAAGGAGGGTAAAAGCGGATCCCCAGGTTAGTAAATAATCTGTTTAAATGTTATAAGTAAAATGCTTGTATGTGATTGCATGGGTTGGGTTGATGAAAGGAGGAAGTTATATGTTATATGTGTAGCGGCTAATGCCGTGAATCTGTTATACTGAGCCGGCCATTATATGTTATAAGGGCTTGGCCATCATATATGGATGAGCGACATGATCGCCATCATGGTGTGTAGCGGTGTGGGTCGATTGTAGAAATCCCCAATGGTGTGTACGGTTGAGTACGGGGTGTGTAGCGGATGGAAACCTAGGCAAACGGGTTGGGCCTTGCATATTATTTGTTATTAATTTTTATTATGATTATTACATCGTTTATTTTATTTAATGGGCTTAAGGCCCAAACTCTAGTGGTGCATGAGGTTGCACACTCGAGTCTCGCGACTCACTCTTTTAATTAACATTTCAGGTGATACCTAGTGATTCGGACTGGGTTGGAGAGGAACGTAAGGTGGCCATGCAGAAGAATATGTAGATTTGGCAAAAAGAGACTCAAGTTTTATTTTATATTTTTAATTAATGGACTTCCAATCTCATTGTAATAAGGCCATGGGCTATTATGTTTTATTATGGGCTTCTATTACTTTAAGTCATTTAAGTTTTTATTTTAATTAAACTAAGGCATGTATTTAAGTTTGGATTTTACTTTACTAAAGCATCTTCTATTTAAAACATATTTGGGCTTTTCTAAAAATACGACATGTTTTGATAGAATTTTTCTTAGTGACATACCAGATCCGGTTGTAGTGTTTGGACCGGGTTTGGGGTGTTACATATATCAACACCTTACCAAAGTGCCAAATATGCAATACATGCATCAAAATTGCATATAAGTGCACTTACAACTAAAGTACCAAAACATGTTCAACATTTGCAAAATAAGTATCCTATATACATGCCACAAGTAACCACAATTCAAGACTTCAAAATCTACCGATATAAGATAATGGTAGATGTGAGCTCCATTGATCCGATCGATACATTTCAATTATCCAAAATCTACAAAACATAATAATAGAAGTAAATATATACAATACTTAGTAAGCTCATACAATTCAATTCAATAACTTATCTTAATTATTTAATAGTTAATTGTAAATAACCACTTGAAGTATTAATCTTATCACAACAAAATTCAACAGTTCTGAGTTAATAAATAATAAACATACAGATATTCAGAGTTCATATTTTGTCCACTTTTATGAAACAATCTCACACTGTACATCCTTTTATATGTTTCCGATGGAACTTTGTAAAAGAACTTAATACACGAGTGGGGGAAACATTTAATGCTCATTCTAGCTAGTCGAGTACAGAAATATAGTTGTTAGGTTACCTATCCGGGCTAAACTATTGACAACACAGAAAAATAGCCTGACTAGGGCTATATATACATGTAATGTTACTAGTCTAGGCTAAACCTTTAAAACAACAAAATAGTCCAGGCTAAATCTATGTCACATGTATATCCGAGTCCACAACAAATGCTGGAGCTCAACCGGGTCGAGAATCAAACAGAAATATCATATATGGGACTTTTACTCAGTCTATCAAAATTATTTCAGGATTTACTTCTTTTCCACATAATCCAACTCAAATTTCAGAAATTTATATAACTATAAATAACAACATTTTATAACAAAATGATAACTACAAAAATAACATGAACTGACATGTCGAAGTGATTCAACTATCAGGGACTAATCAATAATTTTTCTTTTTCCTCATACGTCCTTCGATCGTTGAGATTCTTGATCATACAATGAAAACAACCTTGGCCGAAGCTTCTTGCTTCTCAACAATGGTGAATCAATTTTTGAGTAAGTGAAATGAAAAAGATGATTGTTATTCCAAATTTTATCGTTTAGGATAGAAAAGTAAGAATAAAAGAGTTGAAAGAATAGATTAATAAGATTGAATGAAAAAAAATCATAAGTGTGGCATATACTGGAAAAAAAATTTAGCCGTCCGGAATTTTGTTTTCAATAGTCAATGTCCTTGATTTAACACATATTTTTTAAAATAAATCTACCGCTTTTGCCACGTGGCACCAGGGTCTCACAAAAACGGTCTATTTCTTAAATTTTTAAAAAGACAACCTAAAACCCTAAATATTTTTGAAAAGTGGCATATATGCCTCTAATTTTCTCTTTTTGCCTTTTAAAAAAAGGAAATGTTATAATTGTATTGAAGTCCCTTCTTTTAACTAGTTGATTGTTTTCTTGACATAGTGCCACATGTATTTAGCACCGGTAGGGTAAGGTACCAAAAGGTTAGACAGAACAACAGTAAAGGTACTAAATTGGACAAATTGAAACTATAGTTACCACATTGATAATTTTGTTATAGTATAGGGTAAATCTTGTGAATATATTAAACTCTGCTGAAATCATGTTTTCCTTATTTTCTTTTTGACGAAATGTTTTCCTTACTTTTCATAAATAAAATATTATATATTTATATAATTTATTAAATAGATTTGGAAATGATAATGTATTTCAATATTACTTTTATGACGTGTGGAATGTCTTAAATATTTTCCATCATGTTTCCGTCTACCTCATTTGTTATACTGAATCAACTAAAAAGCAAATGATTAGAGTTTTCATACATCAAAGCAGACCCACATGCGGATTTGTGTAATAATGCTGGCGAAACCAATATCTTTTTTATGGTTAAATCCTGTGGCAGAGTCATACAATTTCCCTCATTCTTCAATGATTTCAAATGATAAGGGTCCGACTTTACCTTTAAACCCTCAGTTTTCTTCTTAATCCACTGCAAAGTAAAAAAGCGGATCCATCTTTTCATGATTCTCCAGCCAAGCAGCAGATATAAAATATTTTTTACTGTATGAATTGATGGTAAACTCATCTTCTCTATCTCTAATTATAAAATAATAATTCATTTAAGTATGCTTCCATGATTTATGCTGACAACAGAATTTTCTATAACTCTTGCCCTCTCCCACTTCCACTTCCACTTCCGCTGCCCTGCCAGCTCATGTTAATTAAATCAAAATTTGCTAATATTCTTAATCTCTTCAATTAGCACAAAACTAACATTAAGTTTCAAAGGGCAAAAATGTGATTTTACATCAACTTCAATGCCTTTTTTTTTTTTTTTTTTTTACCTAACTGATGGGAAACTTGCAACAATCACTGGCTAACAGCTCCGCCGCATGTGTCTTCAGACAAGCAAGGTGAGTCGGATACCGAGTCAAGTGCTTGATCATGACTCGGTGACACTTCTACCCCACGAATCTCGTCAATCATCTTTACGACGTGGCTTATTTTAGGCCGTTGATCAGGTGAGGCGGAAGTACAAGCCATTGCTATCTGCAATAGCCCAACCATTTCCTCCTCGATGTCCTTGTATCTCATTAGCTCTAAATCGAAAACCTCCGCCGTCCATTCTTCCCTCACCACCGACTGTACCCATCTGGGCAAATCCACGGGCCCACCATATCCATACACTGCTGCCCCACCATTATCCACTACAGAAGGGCACTTCCCTGTCAGTATCTCAAGTAGCAACACACCAAAGGAGTACACATCGGATTTCTGGGTGGGTTTCCGACCATCAGATGATAATTCCGGTGCACGGTAGCCGTTTGATCTTGGGGCATTGTTGGTGGGTGATGCGAAGATGGTGAGCCCGAAGTCTGACACGCGTGCATCCCCTGATTTATCAAGGAGGACATTCGTGGATTTGATGTTACCATGGGTGAGTTTAAGAGCCTTGCATGTGTAGTGAATAAAAGCCAAGCCACGAGCTGCTCCGGCTGCTATTTTGAGCCTTGTAGTCCAGTCCAATGGTGTTCTACCAGGTCCTCGGTTCCCTGTTAGGAAAGAAACAAAGGTTAATACTATTCTATATTAAGAAATTGGAATATAAAAATAAAGGCGTTTTGGGGGCTTAAAGCTACAAAACAAAGGTCGTAATCCCGGAAATTTGCATGCAAGTAAAATGGATCATATATCAGGTGGGTCAATCCATATCAAGAAAGTGATGGATGAAGAACTGATGATTTTGATCAAGACACCCTGGTAGGTGTTATTACATGATCAAACGGAGCCTATCGTTTCACTTTTTGGTCATATTCGCTGGGGAAATAAAAAGCCAAAGCCTGTCATTGGGAAAAGAACAAAAAGAAAAAGTGAAGAAGACATAATTGTCTACCAGAGGGCAGTGTGAATTTACCAAACAGGACAAACCAGAACAAACCCGCTATTCGTCTCTAAGAGTAGACTCTAAACTGTTCACTCTCCCTCAGGCAGCGGGATGACATTGTTAATGGATTTCAACCAAATCAAGATTTGCGTAATCAAACAGCTTAAGCCAGTACTAACGACAACTGACCCACCATACATCCACCTACAAATGTATCTGGCAGGTAGCGGTGGCTACTCCCCCCACCCACCATAACGACCAGACTCATTAATTTTGCATGAATTGAGCTTTAAAACTACTAAATGTTTCCCAACTTAATACCAGAAAATGAAAGAACCGATTCATAAATAAAGGAAAAAGGCATCTGAAACGTACCATGAAGTAGCCAGAACAAGCTACCATTGGGCATGTAGTCGTAGACCAACAGCTTCTCTTCCCTGGCAAAATAGTAAGCTTTCAAGCTAACCAGATTGGGATGCCTCAACCTTCCCAGAACTTCCATTTGTTGCTCGAACTCTCTCTTCCCACCCACGTTTGCATCTTTCAATCTCTTCACGGCCAGCACATTTCCGTCATCCAATACCGCTTTATATGCCGTCCCGAACCCACCTTTCCCCAACATTTCCGCCGAAGCTCTCAACAAATCCTCCAGCTCAAACCTCCTAACCCCTTCGAAAAACACCATTCTTCCCCTCTCGAAACCTGGCTGTGCTGGATATGGACTCGAAGAATAGACGATTTTTTCTCCTTCAAGCACCTTGGAACCCTTCCCGTCTCTCATTTTTGCAACGTAGTTTCGCCAGAAGTAACAATAAAGCAAGAGAGATACCAAAGCCAGAACCAAAACATCGCCTAATATAATTGCTATTAAAGCCAGTGGGCTTATCTTGCCCGCATTATGACGACGTTGAGAGTTCGGGGTTCTGTTGGGGTTTCCACTTGCTGGTAATGAGCTTGGGGATGAAGCTATAACAGTTGGGTTTTGACCTGGCATTAACGGCGACGCTAATGCCCCGTCGGATCCGGGTTTTGTCGGGTCACTCTCAATGCTCTTACATTTCTCCAATGGAGCTCCACAAAGAGCTGTATTTGAACCAAAGGCCGCCATTGGGAAACTCGACAAAGACTCGGGTATTTCACCAGAAAGCCTGTTTGCAGAAATGTTTAAATCCTGGAGATTCGGAAGATATAAACCAGAAACCGGCCCTGAAAACCGGTTCTCCTCAAGCCGTAGCGTTAAAAGATGAGTCAAACGGTTGATCGTCACGGGAATCCCACCGGTAAAGTTGTTAAACGACAGATCGAGACGGTACAACCGAAACAACGAGGTAACCGAAGCTGGGAACTCACCGGTGAACTGGTTGTGAGATAAAAAGAGGAGCTTGAGAGCAGTGAGATTAGAAAGGTCGGAAACCGGACCCAAGAGACGGTTTTGCTTTAGACTAAGTACACGAAGCTGGGTGAGTGAAGCAAGGGGTTGGAAGGAGCCGGTCAGGTCGAGGTTTTCCAGTACGAGCCGAGAGATTCGGTTCCGGAAACAGGTGACTCCGCTCCAGGTGCATACGTGAGTGGTTGAGTTCCACGAAGTTAGCTTGTTGGACTTGTCAGCAGCTGATTTGAAGTCCATTAATGGCTTCAAATCAGGGTTTGGAATAGCTAAGACCAGAGAGAAGAACAAAAAAGAGAGCAAAAAAAGTGGGAATAAGGAAGGAAGTTTGGCCATGATTTGCCCTGTGGAGCGGGAGCGGGAGCGGGAGCGAAAGAGATTTTCTCCCTCAAAAGCTTTAGCGTGAGCTGAGGGTTATAGTAGGTGCTAGGTAGAAACACAGTAGAGAGGTTAGAAGAGGGTGAGGGTGTAATTCATGGGAAATATGAAGGGTTTTATTGGTATTAAGAAGTTAATTAACTTGCCTTTTTTAATTTTCTGGTTGATTGAGCTGACCCAGCTGGATGAGCTGAAAAAGCTTGTAACGTGCACTATTTACAGTATTGCGTACTGCGAGGTAAAATTATTATTAAAAAAGATAATATTGTCTTCCTCACTTCCTCAATTAATTCTCTGTAACGCCTTATTATATTAACTGCATTAACTTCCACTCTCAATCTCAATCTGGTGCATTTCGGACGGCCAAGATAAGATCCAAGGCTCACGCCGTTGTCCTAGAGGTGAAGCTCACCGTTGACGGCTTGCGTTTTTCTTTCTTTTTCAGATTTGTGTAAACAAGTAAAGCAGATATCATCACCAATAGTTTTTACTGGCTAAATTATGAAGAAATGCCGATTTTTAAAGAAATTTAATTGATTTTTGTGATATTTATTGGAATAAGCTGATTTTGTGATATTTGTAATAATTATTTAATTTTTAAATAATGAATTAAGAATTAAGAATTAAAAATAATATATTTATTAATTAAAAATAAAAAATTTAAGTAACATAAAATAAAAAATATAAATGTGAGTAATAGATAAATTATACTCAAGACTCAATGATAAAATCACTAACTTTTACTATCTAATCAAAGGAGATGATTTGTCAAAAAAGTCAAAAGGTGATTGAAAGTGCATCCTCCTAAACGTATTTCCATTTCTTCTCTCCAACATCAACCTATTTCAATAAATATTACAAAAATCAGCCTAAATAATTAAATTTCTTTAAAAATCAACATTTTTACCAAATTTAACCCTTTTTATTTTATTTAGCGCGAGTTTAGCATTGCTCTTAGTATTTGAAGTTGCTTTTAAAAAGCTAGTTTGAAAAAAAAAATTGAAAAGTATTGTAGAAAAATGATGTGAAAAGTATGATTTGATAATTTAAGGTATTTGGTATTATTATCAAAATTGCAATAAAAATTTAAAATGTCTATTTTAAATATGATGTTGGAAATTAAAATGTCTAAAAGATTATAGAAGGAAAAAAAAAAAGTCCTTTTAGATGTCAATTACCTTCAATGAAGTGAGTTTAATGTCAAAAACTAATTCGATGATTTGTATAAGAAACACCCCAATGAGATCTGTTGAATACCCCAGACACACCACTAGGATTGTAAATGAGCCAAGATTGAACGAATAAACATCTATCCATGTTTGTTTATTCTAAACTTGTTCATATTCATGTTCTTTAAAATTTTCAAAATTACATTCATGTTTGTTTATTTAAAAATATGTACATTCATGTTCATTCATTCAAATTAATTAAACTTTTTCGCAAATATATGATTGAAATAAATGAACATACACACATATATACATTATTTTGTAGATATAAAATTTTTTTATTAATATATAATAATCAAATAATAAATAAATTTTAAACCAATTTTAAATGATTTATTAACGAAATTTAGTCGAATACAAACAAACTTGTTTAGGAATATAAATAAATTGAACAAGTGTTGTTCATGTTTAGTTTGTTTAATAAATGGACTTTAAAATTTTATTCATATTCATTTACTTTATTTGATAAATGAATATAAATCAAACTATTCAATATCTGTTCATCAAACGCTTTGTTACTCTACTGAAATCTTTTATAGTTATCTTTATTAAGGGTGGGTTTGGATGGACGATTGAGTGCGGTGCGGTGCGTTTAGCTTACTTTTTGTCTCACGCTACAGTATCACTATAGTATCTAATCTCACCACCACCGCTGTTTTTACACTAACCGCAAGTAAACGCACCGTCCATCCAAACCTACCCTAAGTTTTCTTTTAGAAATATAATATTATAGGATAAAATTATCCATATTTCTTATAATTCAAATTTTTTTACTTTTTCATTATTTTATTCATAATATAATACTAAAATATTTAAACAATGAATAAATAAATTTATTTTTTTACGACAAAATAATACGGATATATTTATTATATAATTAATATAAGTTAATTAAAGTAAATAATTGTATAAAAATAAAACACATATTATTTGAAGCAATAGTATGGTTTTTAATAATTTTCATTTATTATTAAATATTTTATAAAAATTAATTTATAATTGTTAGCTTTTGTAAATGTTAACATAAAATTAATTTAATAATTTGTGTTTGCAATATGTAAACATAAAATGATAACTATATCGATAATTGTATTAGTAGCTTGTGAAATTTGAATCAAACTAAATTTTTATTTATAAATTGCACAATTTTAAAATTTATGTATAACATTGCACATTAAACCAAAATTTATGTTGTTTTGAGATTTTTCCCTATTATAATTCACCTCACCTCCATTGCTATAATTGAATCCAAATTCATCTCGAATTTAATCTTGCCACCACAATGTCTAATCAGATTTCTAGAGTAATTAATTTTATTGTCAATGCTTTTTTTATTCTCATAAGAATCGATCTCATTGTTTATTCATATTACTAATACAATATGTTGATATTCTAAATCAATATTTACTAGTTTGTTTTGTGATTAATCTGTAAAAAAATAAATGACTAATCACAAAATGTGATCTATCCCCTTATCACATGGCTAAAAGATGAAGAAAATAATCATCATTCCACACCTCGTAGTTATTAATTTTTATAATTTTAACTTTAGATTATTTGTAATTATATAAAAGTTAAAATAATTATAATTAGTAAAAATAAAAAAATATATTCATATCATAAAAAGTAAAAAATATTTAAAAATGTTTAAATTTATCTTATTGAGACAATAAGATTTAACCATGTATTAAATAAAAAGCAAAAACAGAAATGGTATTTGCCACCTAAAGTTGACACTTAAAATATTTTTTAACAATTTCATTATAGGTTTTACTTTTTTTTATATAATTTTAAAATTATTTATAACTCTTTCCTAACTTATAAAAGTAAGATAATACATTTCAACACATTTAAATTTATATCTTATTATATTAATAATAATATTTATATCAATCGAATTAAGAATTAACTCACAAATTAAGTAAGTTAATATATGTGTGACACATTTGGTTGAATTAAGGGATAATTGGGTGTGGTTTCTCGAAGTTGTTTGCTTTACCAAAGCAAATATTAAAATATTAAAAACAAGTTGTACCTTTTTTCTCTTGATTGGAAGGAACAAGTTGTATAGTAGCTCTGGACCATCATCTCTCTTTCGCTTTTGCTTTTTGCTTTCAACTTTGACTATAACTTGGTTTCTCGATGTTGTTTACTTTCATAATAATAATGATTTGATATATACCAAAAAATAATAATAAAGTAATAGTGATATTAAATGGAGCTTATGATAATTTAATTCATCATTACCAATATCATGGTCCAATAAGATCGTTATAAAGAGAAAAAACACATTACTATAGGGCCAAATTTTAACCCGGAGTCCAATCCAAGAATAATTAATAAACACAAGCTCAATTTTAGCCCAATAGCCCCAGACCCAAACCTAGACCTAATCCACAACTAAACAAAAAAATGAAACCCTAGTAGCCAACCTTTGCGCCGCCAGCAGCCACTACCATCGAGCCACCTCCGAACTCTCCACGCCCGCTCCACGTCGCCATACCTGCGAGAAAGGCGCAACAGTAACAAAATCAGATTTGGTTGTATTTTTGGGTATAAAAATCCAAACAAATTATTGTAAAAACGGACTCTACAAACTAGAAAAACACACTACAATTTTTACGAATACAAGATAAAAAAGAAACAGATTCGAAGTTGAAAGATTTTGTCTTTGCAAATCTGTTTTAAGACAAAATAAAAACAAAAAAAAAAAAACCAAATCAAAAGCATAAGAGATCTTTTTTATTTTTATTATTTTATTTCTTCGATTTTTTACATACATATATATGCTTGTAAATAAAATAAAAAGGAAGTTTACCTTATAAATCGCCAAAAAAGGGAATTTTTGGAGCTCCGGCCGCCGTGCATGGCGGCTCGGACGACGGCTACCGGTGCCGGAGCTCCTGCCGGAGTTCGCAACCAAAGGGAGAGGCGAGAGAGAGAGGGCAGCCTTTTTTTTTTTTTTTTTTTTTTTTTTTTTAGAAAACAAGGGGAAGACTGATTTTTTTAAAAAAATTGTGCTTTTATAAAGGACCCAAAACGACGCCGTTTAGGGCCTGTTTCAGTGGCCTCAAAAAGGCGCCGTATAGAGACGACCCGCGCGACCTAACCCGCAGGAATTAGGATCCGCATGTTTTCCTTTTAGGGGATATTTATGCCCTAGGTCCCTTCACCTTTTTGGGCTATTCTGATTTAGTCTTTTTTTTTTCCTTTTTTTTATTTTTCTAAAATTGGACCATGAATTTGTTGCGCATTTCAATCGAGTCCCCGACCCACCAACACTCTGAGAAACAGACACGTGTCCAGGATCGTGTTATTTGCCGAATAGATCCTCGATGATTTAAGCGCGTTTGATTTTGGTCCTTATTTGTCTATATTTATTACAAGTTAGGCTTTAAATTTTGTTTTTATTCCGATTTAGTCCTTAATATATTTAATCCTGACCTTTTAGTTCATTATTTATTTATTCTGTTATAATTATCTTTATATATTATTTTATTATTTTATTTATTTATTATTAATATTAATATTATTATTATTTTAGTATTACTATTATTATTATTTTGTTATTACCGCTATTATTTTTATTATTATCAATATTATTATTATTATTTTTAATATTATTAGTATTATTATTTCTATTATTTTTTATTACTATTACTATTAATTTTAATATTATTACTAATATTATTTTTATCTTTACTATTACTTTTATTATTATTTTCATTACTATTGTTATTATTATTATTATAATCATTATTATTACTCTTATATATTCATTTTTTACTATTATTATTTGATTATTAACATGTTTTCATTATAATTCATTATTATTATTGTATTTTTTTGTTACTATTATTATTATGTTATTATCTTCAAAATATTATATATGGTATTTATTTATTTATTAATTCACTATTAGCTTTTATTTTTGTTATTATTTTCTTTTATTTGTTTATTTATTTTCTACCTATTATTTTATGTGGATTGATTACTCTAGCTTTTATTTTATTGTATTTTATTTTTACCTTCGTTATTGTTATTTATATTTTTATTGTCATCATCATTATGTTGTTATACAAATTAGCATTGTAATTCATTTTATATTTTATTATAGAATCATATCACATTTTATTCTATGCATAAAAAATTTTGTTTTTATTACGTGTTCTAAGATTTGAAAGAAATCGTACCCTAACTTACTGGGTTTCGATTTTTCTCATCGAATTTAAAGAACCAATTATTTTTTTATTAAAGCATAAGCTAAATAAAAACTTATTCTCGGGAATTCAAAATGTTGTGTCCTAACTCACTGGATATGACATTCTGTTATCTCGAGATAAGGATTTCTAAAAAAACAAAGGCAATGTTCTGTATTTGGAATTTCGAGAAATCATGCCCTAACTTACTGGGTTCCGATTTTTCATTTGACCCAAATAACCAAATATCCTCCTCAAGCTTAAATACGAGTTTTAAAAGTCGAAAGACAAGCTCAGTTTTGGGAACTCGAAATGTCGTACCCTAACTTACTGGGCGTGACATTTTACTTCTTCGAAATAAGAGGGTCTTAGCATCTATTTTAATTTATTCAAGTTTTCCTTTAAATAAAGAGGATCGTATTTTAAAATCTTTTCAAATTTTTGACATAAAGACATCAAATAATCAATTAGGTACCAATTTTGGACGTCACGAGGGAGCTAACCCTTCCTCGTGCGTAATCGACTCCCGAACCCGCTTTTCTAAATTTCGTAGACCAAAACTATCGTTTTAATAAATCAAAATGTTTTAACGATCAATCTTAAGGTGACCCGATCACACCTCAAAAAAGATTGGTGGCGACTCCATTTTCATTTCTAAAGTCGACCCTGTTTTCCAAACAAAAAAAATGGTTATGACAATTACAATATACTAACTTCCTATAATTTGACTATCTTCACTAAACCCTTGGTTGAGTTTAATAAAAACACATTAACAAGGTTGGAGTAAATTCTAAATGTTTAAATTATATTATTACGTGTAAATTGTGGATATAATTTCTCTATTTCAATTTAGTCATTTTTGGTTCCTGTACTTTTTAAAATTTTAAAAATTTTAGTCTTTGTCGAATGATAACTGTTAAATTCATTAAGTTAATTTATTTTCAAAATTTGACGCCACAAATTTACTATCATATGTGTAATACTATATTGGCTTGTTATTTCCACATACTATTCAAAAAGTAATTAATGGATTTAACGACTATCATTTACTTTAAGATCGAAATTTCAAAATTCGAAAAATATAACAACTAAGAATGATCCAAATTGTAACACCTCTCACCCATCTCGACAATCGGTGAGAATAGAAGGTGCTAATGTGACGTTTCCAAAACTCATACAAAATTTGATACTTCTATAAAAGTATTTCTTTCACAATATGGTTTTTGTGCTTTAAGTCAATTTGAAAACTTTTATAAAGTTTTAGAATCATATCAATTTTAATTCATTCGGGTTATCCAACACATATGGGAAAACGTTTGTGGCACAAAACAAGTTTTCAATATTTATTAGCTCAAATCAATGTTGTTCAAGTTTAGAAAGGTAGGGTTTATCAAAAACTTTAAAAACCAAAACAATTTAATAAAATTATAATGGTGAAATTATTTTGAAGGCCTTTAAAACAACTTAGTATCATTTAGAAACATTTTGAGAGCGATTGGAAGTGTCTAGGATAAAAAAAAAAAAAGAAGAAGAAGAAGAAGAAGCTCCAATAGGAGTTAGAACTCACAAAACATTTCGAGAGTGATTAGAAGAGGTTTAGGTATTAGTACATAACCCCTAGGTACCGATGCCCAAGGCTATGTATCGATACTTAGAAGCAGGGTATTGATATACTATAGTTTTCAGCTACTGAATTGCCCTATTTCGGTACCTATAATAATGATACCGATCCTTGGGCTCTTGAAGTTGAAAATTAGTCCAAAAACACTCAAAAACATACCTAAACACTTTCATAACATATCCATAATTTTTACAATTTATTCAAACACATTTAAATGATATTTTTAAACAACATTCAACATAAGAACATGCTCAACAAACTCGAATATCAAAATATTATTTATAAATAGTCCAATTCTAATACATTTGTTACTTGTCAACATAGCTCAAATAATTACAAACACTCTAAGGATCTAGCCTTTATGTACATGCCATCATTAACACAAAATTAATGGTTCAACCTAGACACTATTCAAGTGGTGATGTGATGCTTCCACGGGTTTAGTTCCAACTTCACAGGAAGGTTTTCACCTACGCATTTAATTTAACTAACATGGTAAGCTCAGGGAGCTTAGTTGTAACACCCCCTACCCGTATCCGTTGTCGGGATAAAGTACGAGGCATTACCGAGGAGTACGGAACACTTACAGACAATTTAAACCATTTATCACTCAAACAACGAAATTGATTATAAAAGTTTCTTTAACGGACCCTCGACGTCCAAATCATGCATTAGGATCAGGTCGGGACTAAATCAGAATCGTATGAAATTTTTCGCAAAATCCCTAAGTTTATTTCATTTACAAGGGTCCCACGCCCATGTTACTAGGCCGTGTGGTAAAGTTAATTTTCACAAATTAGGCTATTTTCCAAGCCATATTTCTCACTCGTTTGATCCTTATTCTTCACACACATTTAGTACAGACAAAAACCAATTTAAGATATTCAACCGAGCCTTATACTTAATACCATTTGTTAGTCGTACACTTCATATAAATAACAAGAAACGCATATGGGCTCAATTCTCATTAAATTTCTCTTGTACTTATACTTTTTCACATTATATATTCATATAACACATAACAATTATACCTCTGTATTTCATGTACATCTTTATAACAATTTGTCTTGGTTTCAAACTACTTCATATTGGAGTTTTACTTATCAAATCATTTGAAACATCATCTTTACACATATAGTGCACTTGAGGTGCACAATTCTATAATTATGAATGAACACATTTATCAACCAAATTCTATGTTCATGTCTCATCAACTCGTATTTTCTTTTATCACATAATATATATACCATGATTAATGAGCTCATCAATACCATGATTTCCATTCCCTTGTTATTTTTCCATATTTATCTCGTTGAATTTCTCGGAATTTCGATGGATTTTTAGGGGTACACTTTAGTGTACAAATCCGGTCCAAATCAATTCATATTCATGTGCGCACATTTCCATTTCAGAGAGCACACTCCCGCGAACCTCATCCTTACAGTGGGATTACCAGTTCAAGCTAAATCCCCTGTAAGAGAGCACACTCTCGCGAACCTCATTTCTTACAGCGGGATTACCAGTCCAGGCTAAATCCCCTGTAATATAAATTCATAGAGTATTGTCGAGATTACCAGTCCAGGCTAAATTCCCTGCAACGACAATTACTCTAATGAGCTTGGATCTGAATTACCAGTCCAAGCTAAATTCAGACCCTAATTCGGATTACTCGTCCGTGCTAAATTCATTTTCCACATATTCTTCGGGAGGGCTATATCAGGATCACCCGTCCGGGCTAGATCCTTTTTACCGTCAATTCCTTTTCAGAGATCCATCGAATTTTCCTTTCATTCAACCGAGATTTCTTCCCTTTTTTATCAAATATATCAATGTGTCATCAATTTTCATACAATGAACATTCAAATCATATTCACATCAATAACATACGTTTCAAGCATTTAAGAATATAATTCAAGTTACACGAACTTACAATTTGATTTTTATACCATAACGATAATCTTAGTTTCATAATAATTATTTGAAATAAAACATTATATCATTTCTAATTCAACTTTTATCGATTATAATCGAGCATGTGATCAATTTATGCATATGTCATTCATATATTTTTCCTCCTCCTCCTCTCCATCCACATCATTAGTATAAATAACACACTTGTAAGTAACATTATCTATAATTTTTCACTATTTATTTATGTGAATATTCAAGCTGTCCATCCATGTCATAGTCACTAAATTATTTTATCTTGAGATACAGAACTCCAAATTAAGATCCGCTAATTTTCCCTGAAACTAGACTCACATATCTTCTTAAAATAAAATTTTTAGAATTTTTTGTTTATCCAATAAGTACAGTTTATTCTTTAAAGTCACCCCTGTTCTGCTGTCTGACAATTCCAGCCCTTCTTCACTAAAAATTAATTATCTCCTCATATGGGATTTGGATGATGTTTCCGTATATTTCTCTTGAAAATAGACTCATTCAGGATTTTTAAAATATAAATATAAGCCCCTAATTATTTTCTCCAATTTTTGATGATTTTCCAAAGTCAGAACAGAGGGACCCGAAATTATTCTGACCTTGTCTCACAAAACCTATTATATCTCATGATTTACAATCTCATTGCTTACACCGTTTCTTTTACAAGAAATTAGACTCAATAAGATTTAATTACATATTTTATTCATCCTCTAATTCGATTTCTACAATTTTTAGTGATTTTTCAAAGTTATACTATTGTTGTTGTCCAAAACTGTTTTAGTGCAAAGTGTTAATTTTCATTTTGTCCCAAATTTCACAGTTCATACAATTCAGTCCTTATCCAATTAACCCCTCAATTGAGCTTATTTTTCTTAATTAATACTTTATTCTATCATTTTAAACTACTCCATAACCCTTGAAAATTAGAACTTTAGCATTAAACCTTAATTCCAAACTCTTTTACAATTAGGTCCTAAAACCAATTTCCATCAATTTTACTTGATAAAATCATCATATATCAAAATTAAAGCTTAAATTCTATATTTATTCATCATATTCTTCCAGCACTCATCCATGGAAACTTTAAAAATTAGCCATAGAATCAAAAACTAATGACATAGTAAGTTGGACTCAATTATAAAATTCCAAAAACATAGAAATTTCAAGGAGAAAGCAAGAATTAAACTTACATGAAGCTAGAGTATGAAAACCAGCTTGAACCCTCTTCCATGGCTGTTTTTCAGCTAATGAAAATGAAGAGAATTCTAGATATTCCAATTTGGTCCCATTTTTATTTAGCTAATTTTGGCAATTTTCCAATTTTGCCCTTATTTCACCCATTTCCTGATTTTTCTCAGCTATTGCCGCCCACAATATCTCCTTTGGCCTTATTTTCACTTTAGGTCCTTCCTCATTTGTCAATTAAGCTATTTAATCCTTCTAGCAACTTTTACACCTTTTTCAATTTAGTCCTTTTTATTTAATTAACCACCCAAACATCAAAATTTTCTAACGAAATTTTAATACTACCTTATTAACATTCTGTAAATATATGTAAAAATATTTATGACTCGGTTTATAACACCGAGACCTCGATACCTCTTTTTCTCAATTTCTTGACCAAATAAATCTTTATAAAACACAATTTACTATTTCAAAAATCTTTTAAAAGCTACATTTGGCTCGTAAATATTAAATAATATAATCTACGAGTTCATTTATCGAATTTGGTAGTCTCGAACCACTATTTCCAACATTGCTGAAATTTAGGCTATTACATTAGTAAGTACTCAAAGATTAGCCTAACTTGCCCAACCATTATTAGTTTGAGTCGTTTATAAATTTGATGCAAGGGTTCACTTAAAATCATATGTTAAGGGAACTTCATTCCATATTCCTTTTTAGCACAACATTAGTACTCAAGCCACTTCGGGTTAGTTCTTTTTATTTATTCTCAATACATAATTAGAGTGGTTCCAAATACGATCTTCTTTCCCTTAAAGCAAACTTTCCTTTATAACATTATAACTACACCCCTATTATCTGAGTCATTCATAATTTTTGTAATTTAGCCACTTATCTCTAGTAGTTTCAATTACACGACTCCTCATTTTTATTTATGCATAAGTTAATAAATGTTAAACATTCATTTCATTTCCTCTTTAGCCAAGTCATTTAACACATTGTTCATATCACATTTCTTTACTTACTAGTCTCCACCCTTAGGGCTTAGCATTTTATTTCACAAATTAAGTTTTATGTTTATAATAAAATCTTATTATCAAAATTTTAATTCATCTTACCCTTAATAAACATTAGTAAGACAAAATTCAGATGCATGGGATCCCAACTGGTCACCCTAAGTCACTGCCTTAGAAATGCATCCATTCGAACACCCTAGAAATGGATCCATAACGCACATAAGTACTACGCCTGAAGGCATCTTTTAACCACAGTTTGAAACCGCATATTCTAACATAGGCGTGCTAATGACCCCTATGATATGCCAATTGTATCCTTACTAATCACTAAATTACTAAGGCATTACAATAAACAATCAAATGACATTATAATAGTAAGAGAATATAATACTTATAGTGAGATTTGTGACTTTTTGTGACGTTTAAAATTGTCACAAAGAGCACTTTTATGACAATTTTTAAAGCATCACAAAGACCTGTAGTTACTGTTCATGTATGCACTACACCAAAACAGACTTTTAGCGGCGTTTTTTTGGGCCTTTAGCGGCGTTTTTAAGCGCCACTAATAGTACTTGCGGCGCTTTTGAAAGCGCCGCAAAAAATCACATTGCGAACCGCCAAGAAAATTAGTGGCGTTTTTTCACAAAAAACGCCACTACAGGTAGGGGCTTTTAGCGGCGCTTTTATAAAAAACGCCGCAAAAGGTAAGGGCTTTTAGCGGCGCTTTTAGAAAAACGCCACTAAAGGTAGGGGCTTTTAACGGCGCTTTTAAAAAACGTCGCTAAAAGTAAGGGCTTTTAGCGGCGCTTTTTAAAAAAATGCCGTTAAAAACCCCTACCTTTAGTGACGTTTTTTTAAAAAGCGCCGCTAAAAGTAGGGGTTTTTAGCGGCGGTTTTAAGGAAAACGCCGCTAAAGAACATGACCTTTAGTGGCGCTTTTTAGCAAAAACGCCGCTAACTATAATAAAAATAAAAAAATTAAAATATTATTTTTAGCGGCGTTTTTCTTTAAAACGCCGCTAAATGTCATGAAAAATAAAAAAAATTAAATTATTATACTTTTAGCGGCGCTTTCCTTAAAAACGCCGCTAAAGGTCATGAAAAATAAAAAAAAATAAAATATTATAAAAATGCCAAAAATCTAATTTAGAAATGTATAATTTAATTTGATTCTTTCTCCGGTCCACTCAGTGCATCAAGTTCTAATGCTACACGTTTCATATATTTCCTTGCCAATTGTACAAATGAAGCTTGATCTGCAATATGCAAAAGGAAACATAAATCTATAATTGCATTGTGTAGAAGGAAAACAATTTTACATACTACTGTTATATTCGTGGAGGTAGTTTCATCGGTACTTAATTACATATAGCAAATTATGCAACTTAGAACACAGTAGTTTCATGTAGAAAAGTATGCAGAACTGACAAGAATCTAAAATTTCTAATATGGCCCTTCTAATAATCCAAGTCTTAAGCAATAACTTGCTGAACAATTAGCATAACACAGTAGTGTTGATCAACTTACAACTACATCATCGGTTCATCATAATGGCCTTTCCAATTAGCTTTGCTTAATAATTTAAGCCTTTCCAATTTCATATTAACATTGACATTCAAGTTTGAGTAACATAGTAGTTAATAATAAGTACAGATTAATTACCATTGTTGTTGGAATCTTTGGCAATATCTTCAGTACTTATAGCTTTCTCACAATTCGAAGGTTTGGATTTTTTTCTAACACAAGTGTCCTCATCCAGCTTCCTTTTTCCTTTATCCTATGAAATGAAAATGCATTAAAAGTAATTCAATTTTCAAGGTATATGAAAAAAAATTCAATGGAGACAAATTCTAATCATAATTTATATAGAATGCCTCACAGTAGTTTGGGTGGGTTCATGATTTTCTCCATCATCCGTGATAGCAAATCAACCTCGTTAAGTGATAAGATAATGTAATACTAAAGAACAAAGTAAACCTTCTAAGTGAAGTGTAGGAAAATATAATTGAAGGATCTAAACAAATTAAGAGTAAAGACTTACTTTCTTTTGGAGTTTCCAACCGCTTTGATTGCATACCAAAGCCTCCATGGTCTCGAGTTCAAGCTACTTCATAAGGTAATATAGATCCAGCAATAGCTAAGTAAGCAAAGAATATCAACAATACAGCAACCTACAAGAAAAGAGTTTATATATATATATAATTTTCAAAAGAAAAGCTAAAATGTACTTACGATAAACCTCGAATGAGAACTTGACCATTTTCCCATACCAGCTCCATGAAATCAGGATCACGTCTGCATTATTAGAAAAAAATTCAATCAACAAATTCAATACATATATAACAAAATAATAGAGCTTGGGAAAAGAAAAACACAAAGAAAATCATACATGGAAGGTACATTAGGCAAGTCGGACGTCATCATTGGTGTTTGCAGCTGAATGTAGCTAGCCTACCTATCCTACATCAATAATGCTCAACAATGAGATTCTGCCAACAAATTAATCTCCATTTTCATGACCAGGAGTCTTTTTTTCTCTTTCCAAAGGAAGAACAGTGGTGATAAAGGACAAGGGGAAAAAAGTTGAATAGAAATCATATATATAAAACCCATACTTTCTATTTAGAAATCAATCAGTTTTCATAGAAGGAAGGAAGAAGTCAACTGAAGCAAATATATATATAATAATTGTCTATATATATTTGATACCTCCCAATATGAGAAAAACTTAGTCAAAAGAAGGAGTTGAAGGAGACAAAAAGGGTCAAAAGAAAAGAAAGAAAGAAAACTCAAAAAAATGTAAGAATGTTGGGGTGATTTTCTTTTTAAGTGTTCTAGAATTTGTGGTTGAATTGAAACCCAATGACCAATTGGGGTTAAAATAAAACAATAACAAAAATACAAAAGTATTGGAGTTTCCCAAAAAGATGTCTCGCTTTTAGATTTATTGTTCAAAAACAAGAACCCAAATTTGTTTATATAGTTTGGGAACCAACATCAACAGTTATTGTCTTAACTTACTTAAAATTTCATGGTTTCAACTTTTTTTAACAATATCAAGAGCTTTAAACACCCATTCAAGTCAAGACAATCTCATGGTTTCAACTAACATCATTACTCTATGATCATTTATTATCGACATCAAGCCTTTCTCTAAAACATCGCTTATAAATAAAACTATCTAAATGGCACCCATATTACAAGATTCATTCTTCCATGGGAACATCGTAATGAATATAGAACAAAAGCTCATCTCTCTCAGAATCAAAAACTATGCATGCAAGCAATTTCAACCAAATTAAAATATAATTCACCCACACCAATATATCCAAGGTAACAGGAAAAAAAAAAGTGACAAAATTTGCTTAATGAAAAAAATTAAAGAATGAGAAAATGGTCAAAGTTAAAAACTTTCATCACATATTACTCAAAGAAAGATTTCTTATTTTATTTCTATTTTATTTCCCAAAGAGAAAAAGAAAAAAAGCATCAACACGTTCCATTAAACCGAATTTGAAAAACCATAAAAAACACAAAACATAAGAGGAAAACTTAAAAAAAAAAAGTTCAAATATGGACAAAGGGGAAAAAATGCATGCAGTGAAACAGGAATTTTATCTAATCAATGAATAATTGTTTGGCGTGAATTAAAAGGTTGAATATTGACAAATTACAAAAATTACGAGAAAAAGACAGGAAGTGCTAAAGCAGTCAAGCCTCTTATTTCTTCAATGATATTAGTATATATTGAAATCTAAACGGCGTTCGATCCTAATGCTTCAACTTTCCAGTTTAGAAACAAAATTAAGAAAAGAATTTATGAAGGAAAAAAAGAGAGTATTGATTATTCAAAAATCAATTAAAAAAAAACAACCAATCCAAACAATTCACAAGTCAATAGATGCCTCTCCACGAATCAATATTCGGGTTAGTTTTCAATTTGACCAGTAGATCCGATCTAGCTCAAACAACCATAACTCTAAACGTCTATACTTAATGCACTTGAAATTTAGTCTTCCAAATTTTATTTTCAAAAATCTAATCTTTCTAGTTTATGGATTTAAAAATCCGCTTTCAATTTTATACAATCACATAATATTTTAACTGAAAAGCTAATTAATAAAATCATTAAAATTTGACATGCATAGCCATTTACTTTATTTGCGATAACATAAAACCAGCAAATGCATAAAAGCTTAGAAAATTTACCTTGTCTGATGAAAACCGACCATTTTGAATGCCTTTCAAAATAAGAGAAATAACATAATGAATGATAAAAGAAGAAGATACCCTTAGGGTGTCTCACTTGGTATGATAGGCAACATCTTCCTCGAGGGAACGCTTGTATCGAGCGTAATAGGCTCTTCTTATATCCAACAGCTCCTCGGGGTTTTTGGTGCACGAAATTACCCAGGAAACAAACAAAAAGAATAAATAGAACGAGATCATTAGATTTGTAACTCGGAACCAAAACAGTGATGTCTAGACCTGAAAACCAAAAACCATACAATAAACCAACTGAAATAAAAGTAAAAAACATAGTTCTGAAACTAAAAATAAAAATGAAAAGGCAAGAGACAAAAACAAAGACAAAGAAATGAAAACGCAAACACAAGAAGTAAAAATTTATACACAAATCAGTCTCCGATTAAGCAACCAAAAAGAAACAGACAGCACTCCACATCTATAGATTTCAAACAAAGATTGAAACAAAGTGGTTCTAAACCCGTAAAACTTAGGGCTTTATCGGAGAAGAAAAAACACAGTTTGGGGAAAAATTTAGAAGAATAAAGAAAAACATAGTTGAAAAACAAACCAAAGAGACGAGTTTGGGGAAAAATTTAGGAATTGGGGGGAAATTTTAGGGGGGAAAAATTAAGGAGTTGGCGTATATAGGATGGAAAAGGTCATGGCGTTTTTACCTAGCGCCACTAAAAAAACTATGTCTTTTTTAACTAAAATAAAATAAATTTTTTGTGGCGTTTTTAATAAATGCCGCTATTTCTTACCTTTTGCAGCGTTTTTAACAAAAATGCCACTAAAATTTTGATACTAATATATATTTAAAGATTTAATCTAATTTTTTATTTATTTTAAGGTTTAATTAATCCAATTTTTTATTTATTTTAAGGTTTAAGTAATATTTAAAAGAATTGGATAAATGTTAAAATCTTTAAAATTTATTTAACATTATTTAAAATTTTGAAATCTTTAAAATTTTTTAAAATTTAAAATAATAGTATTTTAATTTTTTTTAATTTTTAACATATACTTTTTAATGTTATTAGTTCTAAATTTTTTGTACATGTCATTAATTTTTTGAATATTTTAAAAATTAAATTACAAATAAATTTTATTTTAATTAATTAATATAAAAAATAGTTAAATAATAATAGATCGAAGAGGATGAAAGTGTACTGCATGAGTTTTAGAAAATAATACATGATGGCAACTTGGATGATGGATTAGATTGTAAGGAGCAATACAACACCGGTTTGTTTAAATCCGCACCCTAAGCCTACCCTCTAAACCCCTAAAACCTATAAAACCCTAAACACATAACCAAGAACTCTAAACCCTAAAATATTATAAACTTCAAAACTCTAAACCCTAAACCTTTATAAACTCTGAACCCTGAAACATCATACACCACGAAACCCTGAATCATAAACCCTTATAAAACATATAAACCATAAATACTAAACCTTAAATCAAAAACTCTAAACCACTAAACCCTTAAACTATAAACATTAACTTCTAAACCCTAAACCTTAAACCTTACACCTTAAATGCTAAACCCTTAACACTAAGGCAAAAAAATTAAACAGTAAACGTAAATTAAAAATGAATTATTATACAATTATCAAAACAACGCTTTTTTTTTTTTCAAATAGGTTGAATAAAGGCTACCCTTAGTGGCGTTTTTGATAAAAACACCGCAAATTTTTTACACTTTTTATATTTACATGAAAAAGATGTCGTTTTTGTTTTTAAATCAAAAATATTGTTATTGAAACGACGTAGTTTCTGTTTTGAAATAAAAAAATTATTTTGTGGCGTTTTTCTGAAAAACGCCGCTATAAGTCATCTTTAGCGGCGTTTGTCTAAAAAGCGCCGCTAAATTTTTCCAAATTTTATATTGTTATTGAAACGACGTAGTTTCTGTTTTGAAAAAAAAAATTTTGTGGCGTTTTTCCGAAAAACGCCGCTATAAGTCATCTTTAGCGGCGTTTGTCTAAAAAGCGCCACTAAATTTTTCCAAATTTTATATTGTTATTGAAACGACGTAGTTTCGCTTTGAAAAAATTAATTTCCGGCGTTTTTGAAAAAACGCTAAAAGTCATCTTTAGCGGCGTTTTTTAAAAAGCGCTAAATTTTTCCAAATTTTATATTGTTATTGAAACGACGTAGTTTCTGCTTTGAAAAAAATTATGTTGTGGCGTTTTTAAAAACGCCATTATAAATCATCTTTAGCGGCGTTTTTAAAAAAGCGCCGCTAAATTTTTCCAAATTTTATATTGTTATTGAAACGACGTAGTTTTTGTTTTGAAAAAAAAAATTATGTTGTGGCGTTTTTACATAAGATTTTACATTAATATTTACATGAATACACATCAATGTATATATCCCTATGATCAAATAAAGTATAAAGGTTTAGACTTTTTAGGGTTTAATAATATGCCAAATTTAATTGGTTAATGGTTTAGTGTTTGCGCTTTAGGAGTTTATGGTCGAGTACTATTTAGAGTTATGATTTAGGGTTTAGAATCTAAATCGATATTTAGAGTTTAGGGTTTAGACATCAGTGTAGGGTTTATAATTTAGGGTTTAGGGATAAAGAGATGTACAATCGATTTAATTTATAGCATATATTTTTATAATTTCTTAATGATTAAATGAAATTTGACATTCTATCTTCATTCGATAAACCCTAAACTCATGAACCTTAAACCATACACCCACAAAACCCATAAACCCATAAACCCAAGCCATAACTAACCTTAAACTTGAAACCCTAAACTCTAAAACCACGCACCCTAAACCCTAATTCCTAAATCTTGAAATCTCGAACTCAAACCCTAGTCACCCATACAAATGACTAAAGTACCCTTAATATATTATAGCCTTAAACCTTAAATTATTTAGATAAGTTTTGAATATTATATAATATTTCTTTCAATATTTTAATAAATTTAAATAACATTTTCAATTTACTAATTAATTTTGTTTCTCTACTGAGATGCATGGGTTATAATTTTTTTAATTTTAATATATATAAAGCTTATCTATTATCTTTTAAATAATGTAAAATATAATTATAATTTGGTATAAGTACTCCTTATATTCACAAATTTGGAATTTGGTCAATATGCTTTTATTTTTAGGAGTTTAATCTCGTTGCTTTTCTTATTTGAAAATTTAGGTTCAACTATTAACACTCATGAAACCCTAACACATCCCCCTTAAACCTTAAACCGCAAATCATAAACCACATATAATCCCTAAACATTAAAATAGTAACTCCTAAACCTTACACTCTAAACTATATATACATGCTAAACCATAAACCCTAAACTATGCTGATAATTAATTTAATATTTTAAAATTATAATATCTTTTACGATTATATAATAAATTATTTAATATATAAATTTAAAAAATCGAAAAAATGGCTAAAGAAACGGTCAAACTTATAGCGGCGTTTTTCCAGAAGCGCCGCTAAAGGTCGGACTTATAGCGGCGTTTTCCGAAAGCGCGCTAAAGGTCGAACTTTTAGCGGCGTTTTCGTGCGCCGCTAAAGTCGATTTATAGCGGCGTTTCTAGTGGCGTTTTAAAGAAAAACGCCGCAAATATTATACATTAGCGGCGTTTGAATGCAACCGCCGCTAAAAAATGAGTAATAGCGGCGTTTATTCAAAAAACGCCGCTAAAAATGATATATAGCGGCGTTTATTGCTCAAACGCCGCTAAAAGTCCGACCTTTAGCGGCGCTTTCCGAAAAACGCTGCTAAAAGTCCGGCCTTTAGCGCGCTTCTTTAAAAACGCCGCTATTTTCCAGAAGCGCTGCTAAAGGTCAGACTTTTAGCGGCGTTTTTCCAGAAGCGCCGCTAAAGGTCAGACTTTTAGCGGCGTTTGAGCAATAAACGCCGCTATATATCATTTTTAGCGGCGTTTTTTGAATAAACGCCGCTATTACTCATTTTTTAGCGGCGGTTGCGTTCAAACGCCGCTAATGTATAATATTTGCGGCGTTTTTCTTTAAAACGCCACTAAAAACGCCGCTAAAAGTCTGTTTTGCTGTAGTGATGACGTTTTTTATGTTTTGCCCAAACGTCATGTAAACTCAAAAATTATCTTTGTATGCTTTTTTTGTGTGGTTTTTGTGACGATGTAAAACATCACAAAAAAGATCATTTTTCTTGTAATGGGGCTAAAGATGAATCAGTTAAGACTTGAAAACCAAATTTTCTAAAAAAAAAAAACAAATATTGTTACAAGAGTTATTTATTTTATTTTAATATATTATAAAAAAAATCAATGTTATTATAAAACTCAGTTAGAAAACACTTAGAATTTTTCTTTTAAAAATTCAAATATTATTATAAAAGCTATTTTTTATATTTTTAATATTATAATTTTTAAGGAAAATAAATTAAACGACTACTTAAAATAAACTCCCTCTATAAAAAAAACTATCTTCTAACATATAAGATTCAACTCTAAAATTGTTAAAAGTAATTGACTAAAATAACCTTCTAAAATATGAAATTTAATATATATTTTTAAATTTTTTTGATATAATTAAAATGATTGACTAAACTATTTTTTAAAATATTTAATTTTAAAATGTATTTAATATTTTGATATATATAAAAAATTCCCTATTAAAATTTTAATTTAAACTTTCAAATATTTAAATAATGATGTTCTATATATAATGAAACATGTTATATTCTATCAAAAGAAAAAATAAACACGTTATATATACTATTGAAATAATCATGTCTTATTTCCAAGTATTATTAAGAACTTTTTAAAAATGTGTTTTAAATAATTACACTTTTGGTCATTTTATTTTTAAAAGTTTGTAGTTAAGTCACCTAATTTGAAAATTTTTACAATTTGATCATTAAAATTTGTAAAACTATTAATATTTTATTTCAACATAATTGAATTTTATATTTCAATTAGAATTTCTTGGTTCACTCATGTAGTTTGTGTTACGCCCCAAAATATAGGGGGTTAATTGAAATAATTAATCAAGAAATGAATTAGACTTGATGGTTAAGTAGTTAGTACACTCCCTACAAGCCTTAAGTACAAACCACTCCTCTCCCATTTCTTTTTCTTTAATTTTCAGCAAATTAGGATATAAACCACACTAAAATAAATATTATTTGGAGTAAGAACAAAATAAGAAATAGGCTTAGACCTAATGGTTAACATGCTTATTCTCCCCCTTTTATAATTAAGTTTAAGCCATTCTATCCCCAAAATGCATTCTTTTTATTTTATTCGACAACATAGGGTAAATTACCATGCCGCCTATAGGGTTTGAAAACCTTTGGTATTTAGTCCCTCTTTTCCTTATTACAATTGAATTTTTATTCTTTATTCCAATTCAAACAAAATTTTACCTTATTTCCTCTATTTCTTTTCCATCCTCTTCTTTGCATCATAATTTCTCTCTATTGCTGAAATTGTTTTTTGCTTTTTGAATCAAAATTAATTCCTGTTCAAATAATTTTCCCTCCTAATTATCAATTACACCATTGATAGCATCTAATTCTTTTTATCCAAGTTCGGTAAGTACACTTGTTTCAATTTCTAGAGCTTATAAATTTCACAATAGCATCGATCCACGTTAATCTTTTAATTTGATCACAATCTTTTGTGATTCTTGCTGAAATCTTCCATTGATCTTGTTGAATCTTGATATCCAATGTTAACTCATGTATAATGTCATTTGAAAGACTTGTTTTAGGTGTGTCAAATCAGATTTGATCATGAAGAATGTCAGTCGAGCTCCCGATGAAAGGTGTGTTCACTTACAAGTGAACCGGGATAAACCGTGACTAGGAATAGGGCCACACGGTCTCTCATATGGGTGGACTATACGACCCATTCACATGGCCATGTGTCCTGCAAACCCTAAGCTAGTTTGAACCTCACATGACCAAGAACCTTTCACACGACTTGCGCAATTGCCACACAACCATAGTTTGTTACACGACCTGGCAACACGGTCATGTAACCCTTCCACACGGTCTATAGCCTCTCACATGATCGTGCGACCCCTGATTTAAAGTTTTGCCCCTAATTTTGTAAACTATTTCGTTTAGTCCCTGTATGAACCCCGAACTATTTTTAGAAATTTTATTCACACGATTGAGTCCTTGATATTATGAGCATGCTAGAAATTGTGACTGGATGATTGAACTGCTAGCGATTAATGATGATATGTGAATATATCATGTCTACTGTTATTGTCTTTCTAATATATTGATATTGTTATTCTTACCACTATCTTACTAGCTGCATGCATATTGTCAGTGTTGAATCAAATACATGTTAAACCAGAAACATGTTAAACATGCCTATTGTTACTGTTGAACTAAATACATGTTAAGCATGCCTACTGCTATAATTGAACTGAATACATGTTAAGCATGTCTACTGTTTTTGTATTGTACTATTACTAGCATGTCATACTGCATTGCATGGGGTGTGACAACTGAAAGGAGGAAGTATTGACAGTTTAATAATCTACAAACACTAGCGGTTTGTCCACAACCTTACTAGCAACTTTTATCTGCAAACACATTGTGCATTCACTATAACATCCCAAATTAGGGGGGTTAGAATTTTTAATATCCTAAAAATTAAGGATTTGTTTTAAAAGGATTTGCTAGATATTACTATACATATTCGAAAATTGAATTGGTTTATTGTAAAGGGACTCACATTGAGCTTCCGTAACTCACTCCCCTTATTTTCCTTCTTTTCAAATAACTCAACAGACTAGGTTGCAGACTCAATATGCGGAGGGTCTCGGCTTGTTCTCACCAACGAGTTATTATCATTACGAATATCATTTCATTTTATTAAAAATCGTGGTATGAGCCAAATACTTTCAATTACATTAATTAGGATGCATGTTACTAATAGGACTTTATATAGATTGGAATGATTTATACTTAACATTATTTATTAATAATGATTTTAGAAAGTTGTTAATTTATTTATTTTCCGTTGTTGAGTTAATGTTAATTTTTAATTGATTAATATGAGATATTCACTATTATAATACAAGTTTAGAATTGAGAGTAGATTTGAAAAAAAACAGGATCACTTCGGTGATTAGTGTGACCCCTTCAGCTCGGGTCTACCGTTTAGGCCAGGTTGGGGTGGTTACATTCACAACCTACAACGTATTAACTTGCAAATACTAGTGGTTTATCCACAAACTTATTGGTAGCTTAATAGTGGTTGAATGCTTACAATCTGTAGGATGTTTGACCGGCTAAAGTAACTTGCAAATTTATTTCACTTTCAATTTCCACATGTGTTTAGAACAAAAGCATACAGTTCTTCCATTTCCCACTAATATCATGCCAATCTTCGAGAGTGATCTCCATACAAAAGAACAATTATTCCATGAAATGCTAGCAGGAAATCCTTTGACATTTTTACATTTACTAAATTTAGCATAAAAGACTTGTTTTGTTCTTTTAATTAGCGAATGCTAATTAGCGTATGCTAAGGCCCCACACAATGAGGAAATACTAAAAAAAGTCCATCAAAAACAATTCGAGAATCAATTGGATTTTTGGTTGAAAAGTGCTATCAAATGAATCTTTAATCCAAAAATAACAATCAATTGGGCCCTTTGAATTGTCATTTTCATTAAGACCTTTGACTAACTGTTAAATGTTAACGTGGCGAATGATGTGGCAAGTGACACAACGACTGACATGAAAATTTTGATGACATGGCATCTAACATGGTAGTTGAGGTGGAAAATATTGACGTGGATGGCTTAATTGATTTTTAGGGATTATATAAAAATTCCCAAGAAATTATAAAATTTTTAAAAATATTTTTAAAATTATAGAAAATTATATAAAATGACTAAAATGAAAAAAAAAATATTATAAACATTTTAGCTAAAAATTTATTAAAATATTATAATTTTTTTGAAAATTATAGAACATCTATCAAAATGATCAAAAATCATAAAATTTTAAAAAATGATAAAAACTATTAAATTTTATAAAAAATTATTAATATGTTATGAAATAATGAAAATATTAAATAAATATTATAAAAATTTAGAAATGATAGAAAATTATATAAAAAAATTAAAATGATAAAAAGTCCATAAAAATTATTAAAAAAGTTATAAAAACTTATTGAAAGTATAAAAAGTTATAAAAATTAAAATATATAGGAACATTATAGTTTATTATTATTTTTAAGGTTTGGATTAGATCTTAATGAGGAGCTTAAAGTGTGATGGTAATCAGACTTGGATGGGTTATCGAGTAAATGGTCTAAGAAACAATGAATTTAGTGTTTGGTGGTTTAAGGTGATGAGAAATTGTTTTGGTTGGGGAGAGGTGATCAATGTGTGTTAATAAGGATTGTTTGCAGAATAATATAAGGTAGCATGTGTGGGAAAAAAGAAAGAGTAGTAATTTTTATTAAAAACTTTTAAAAATTATTAGAAATTACTAAAGTATTATAATTTCTTTTAGAAAAAATAAAAATAAAAATATATATAACTTATTAAATTTTATAAAAAAAATTAAATTACTGCTCCTTTCATAAATATTTATTGTTTTTATAACTTTTGAAAATTTTTTATATTATCCCTAAAAGTCAATTAAGTCATTGTAAAATAAAATAAAAATCAATTAAGATTTCCACATCAACATTTTTCTACATCATTTATCACATTATGAAAATTTTCATGTTAGTTGCTATGTCAACACTTAACGGTTCGTCAGAGGCTTTAATGGAAATGACAATTCAGAGGGCCCAATTAATTGTTATTTTTGGATTAAGGGTCCAATTGATTGCACTTTTCCACCAAAGACATAATTGATTTTCTAGGAGCTTTTTTAGTTCTTTAGCCTAAAATTAATTATATTTTTTATTTTTACTTTTGGCTTAACATGAACAATTCAATATCATATAATCAAAAGATTTTTCATTTTGTTAGACAATTATTAAAGTTGAGTTACTTGGTTGATTTTAATTTGAAAACATAAAATAAAATTTTAAATTTTAGAAGGAGATTAAATTAATTAATTTCAATATTATACTAACAAATCAACTACTAAGGGATAAATTTTTTTTGAAAAAATTATTTAGGCTTATATATAAAAAAAGACCTAAAGAAAATGTGAAAAAATCAATTAAGTCCCTATATTAAATTCACCCATCTCGTTAACTAAAATGATCAATTAAACCACTATCATTATATGAAATAATCAATTTACCCCTTCTGAAAACGGTTTCCATTATTGACCTCGTTGGTCGTTAAAATAAATTGACGAGCCAATCAGATGGTGACACATGGTAGCTTCAAGTTTAATCTAATATTTTCCCAATAAAAATGATTAAAAATCATAAGAATTATTTAAAAATAAAAAATAAGAAAAAATTATTAAAATTATTAATATAAAAATTATTAAAAAAATTAAAATTGATATAAATTTATAAAAATTATAAAAAATCTAATTTAGATTAAACCAAAAGTTGCCACATGTCACCATATAAATGGTTCACCAATTTATTTTAATGGTCAATATGATTAATGACGGAAACTATTAATGGATGGACTTAATTGACTATTTTAGTTAACGACAGGGACTTGATTGGGTTCGAATTTAATAAAAGGGGTTTAATTAATTTTTTTGCATATTAAAGTGCTTTTTTTATTACATAAAAGCCATTTATTTAATTGTTTTTGATGTTTTGAAATTTAAAATTTTAATACTGAAAAATGGTTTAGAACTTTCAACAACAATGTAAACAAGTTCACTTTTTTCGATAATTTTTAATACATTAATTTAATTTCTATTTTTTTTCACTTTAATCATTATATTTTTTTACCCCGACCAATACTTTAAAAAATAAATTTTTTGGGGTGACCAAAATGAAAGTGATCTGAAAGTTGAATGACTAAAATGAAAGTGTAAACATGATGTGGCGTGTATAGAGGTGTTCATGGGCCGAGTCAAGCCGAGTTTGGGTTGGGCCTACACATGATATTAACACACTTTATACTCACCTAAACCCAACCCGAAATATAGGTCTAAAATTTTGTCCAAGGCTGTCTATATTTGTAAATAGCTAACCCATACCCATTTTAAGCCCGCTTATATTAGTTTAATTTTTTTAAATATATATTTATATTATATTTAATACTTTTATATAATTTTTATTTATTAAAATTTTATATATAGCCTCAACCTCTTTTAATATTTACATCATACTAATAATATTATATACTACTATAGATTTAATTTATGTGTAATAAATTACATAATATATAAAATAACATAACATAAAACATTACTAACTTAAAAATGGGTCGAGTCGGGCTAGGCTCGGACCTTGAATGTTTAAACCTGAGCTCGACCCATATCTTAAACGAGCTTAATTTTTTTACCCAAATCATTTTTGGGCCTAATATTTTTGCCCAAACTCTCCCAAATTTTGGACGGGTCTTTGGGCAACCTAACCCATGAACAGGTCTAGGCATGTACAATTAACTGCCACTAGAAATTTAATGTTTGGGTGATTAAAACGAAAGCGTCTTAAAAGTTGGGAGATGAAATTGCAATGATTTAGTTTTTTGTGACTAAAATGAAAACACCTTAAAAATTTGATGACCAAGCGGGTAGTTTACCCTATAATTATATATATTAGTTAATTTTTTAATATTTAGTTAAAATTATAAAATATAATTTTTCAATATTTATTAGTTATATACTTAGATATAATAAATTTCAATTAATTAATTGAAGTTATATGTTACATACTAAGATTATTGAAATTTATATATTTATGTCAATTTTATAAAAATAAGATTTTATAAAATTATAGGGATTAAATTGGTAAATAAAAAAATTTAGAATGTCTTACAAAAAAACGTAAAGAGGCTTATATTGCAAATAATACCTACACTTATTTTCTAGATATAAAATTGTGCCACTTGTCAGTATTTTAACAATGCCAACAAAGCATTATTTCCTTTTCTTTTTATATATAAGAAAACCTTTAGTGTGTATATATTGATACATGTATATGATATGTATGATTTATGCATAGTGTATTTTTTCTTTGGGAGATTGGAGAACTAATTGGGAAGGTCGTAAGGCTGGATTTTAATATTGATAACAGAGTGTAGGGAAGATTCGCTCGAATGGCCATATTTGTTAATATAGATACGAAGCCCTCCAACATATTGAGTATGGGGCTTTGCTGGTGGTTTGTTTTGCTTGTGGTCAATATGGTCATAGGAAAGAGTTGTGCCCTAATGCTGAAAAGGGCAAGATAGAGAAATGAGAGCTGTCTGTCAGAGTTGGAAATGAGAAGTCAGATATGGTAACAGAATCAGTAGGAACGGAGGCTGGTTCGGTGAGCTACGAACGTTGGATGCTGGTGGAGAGGAAGTCAAGGTGAAAACCCAGGGATGATTGGGGATTAGATGCCGAAAGTCGGGGGGGGATTTGATAAGAAATGAGGTAGATGAATGTGGAAGCGGATTGTAAAGTTTGTCCAAGTCGTAGATTTGACTTAGGGCTCTAGACATTGGGAAAGAAACTTAGATTTTGACACAAGATGAAACACAGTCAAATCAAAGTTAGTTAAAACAATTAAAATAAATAAACTAAGATAAGTAAAATAGAATAATAGAACAATAAAGAAGAAAATAAAGAAGATAGACGAAAAGATAGAACGTGGTATGTAAAAGTCCTAAGAAACCTTGGAAACATGAATAATTCACAACTCCTTTTAAACGGCTCTAATTTCCCCACCAAAAAAGAAAACTGGCAAGAAAAAGTTTAAAGATGATCCCCACAATCTGAAAAGATTGTTAAAACTCTTCTAAAAGAAACTCAAGAGAAATCCTTGAAAAGAAAACTCAAAGAGAATTTATCAACTCAAAAGAGAAATTGAATAATACTGAATTGAATGAATTATGCGTAATACAAAGACCTATATATAGGTTAGCTAAATAAATCTAAATAAAATTCTTAAGTATACTAGAACTCTAATTAATCTAAACAAGAAGTAGTTTTAAACTAACCTTTCTTATTGATATAAAACTCCTAAATAACTTAAATTTCTTAATAATTATTAAAAAATTGGAATAATAAAACAATAAGAGCTAATAAATACAATATTGGGCTCATATATAATAAAAATTAAGGCCAAAACCCAAACCCAATATGATTTAAACTCGAATTAAAAGCTCGAAACTCGTAATTCATATCATAATCACGTCTAGAAATTTTGCTTCCATAGTCTTTATTAAAACGGTCATAACTTGATCTTCCGAATTCAAAATCAAGTGATTTAAAGTGCATTTCGAAGATAAGAGATAGATCTTCGAACACCATGAAGACATCTCAACCCAGAAATGTAACAGCCCAATTTTGGGCTTAGTCGAACAGTGGTTTCGGGACCACAAATTCGACGTGGAGAAATTTATTTTATTTATATTTTTATGGTCTACAATTTCACAAAATGATATCGTGAAAATCTCATTCGAAAATTTTAACGTTTGGGCACTCAATTTAGTCAAAAGGACTAAATTGTAAAAAGTGCAAAAGTTGAGTTCTACATGTTAGACGTGTCCAATTGTTATGAAATTTTAAATTGGAGGTCCTTAAATGATAATTAGTCCATTGGTTAAGTTGGTGGACAAAATTGGACATGGATGAGTATGTTTCAAAAGATTTTTTTAAGGGGCATTTTGGTAATTTAGGGAATTAAAAACAAAATTTAAATGCCAAATTTGTCCATCTTCAAGCTTAGGCCGAATTTAACATGTGGGAAGCCATGGATAGGGTTTTCAAGCTTTCCAAGCTTCATGACCCCGAAAAACGAGATTTGGACCTAGAATGGGAGAAAAATCGGAAATCGGGAAAGTTGGTAAAATGACCGTTTTGGTATCGAGGTAAGTTCATATGTTTAATAAGCATTTAAATATACATATTCGAATGATAAATTGATATTTTGGCCATAATACTATAGTATTGAGTTTCAGATATAATGATTAATGTTCGATAATAATTCCATATTGGAAAGAGAACTTGTATAATTTATAAGTTAGACCATATTTTGTATTATGGCTTTGTATGATAACAAGAAAGTATTGACTAGCATAGTTTGATGAGAATAAGTTAAGTTGATGATATGATGAGATTTAGAATGTAAGTATGTAAGTTGAGTAGCATTTTATTATTATGCAATTATTGTTATTAGTAATGTTATTATTGAGTTATGCGACTAACCTTGAGAATTTGAGCAAGTATGTTTCAGCTATGACTTGACAAGGCATTGATATCTCAAGGTCCATGGCTATACCATGGCAATTAAGGAAGAATTGACGGAAAACTCCATGTTCATAACATGGCATTTAAGGAGGAATTGACGATTAAGGATACCATGTAAGACCATGTCAAGACATGGCATTGGTAAGGCAAGGATCCCGTGTAAGACCATGTCAAGACATGGCATCGACATTGATTAAGGACTCCATGTAAGACCACATCAAGATGTGGCATTGGCTGAAACACCCCACACCCGGCCCACGAGCCTGAACCGGATCTGGTATGTTCCTTAAGAAAATCGGTTTTCGAAGTCCTTTATTACTTTGAGAATATTGGTGTATTTTTAGAAAACTGTTCATTTTGGATTGGGCTTAGGCTAAAAACCTGTTTATTTAATTTAGAAATCATTTAATTAGGGTGACAAAATAATTTAGGGTTTAAATGTAAAGACATAAAATTTTAATATCATAAATGTAAAGTATTTCGAAGCATAATTATTGCAAGTAAATAATGGTAACGAAAATAAAATATGATATGTATGATTTATGCATAGTGTATTTTTTCTTTGGGAGATTGGAGAACTAATTGGGAAGGTCGTGAGGTGGATTTTAATATTGATAACAGAGTGTAGGGAAGATTCGCTCGAATGGCCATATTTGTTAATATAAATACGAAGCCTCCAACATATTGAGTATGAGGCTTTCTTTGGTGGTTTGTTTTGCTTGTGGTCAATATGGTCATAGGAAAGAGTTGTGCCCTAGTCTTTGAAAAGGGCAAGATAGAGAAATGAGAGTCATCTCATCGGAGTTGGAAACGAGGAGTCGAGATATGGTAATAGAATCGTGAGAGAACGGAGGCTGGTTCGGTGCGCTACTGAACGTTGGATGCTGGTGGAGAGGAAGTCGTGGTGAAAACCCGTGGATGATTGGGGATTAGATGCCAAAAGTCGGGGGATTTGATAAGAAATGAGGTAGATGAATGTGGAAGCGGATTGTAAAGTTTGTCCAAGTCGTGGATTTGACTTAGGGCTCTAGACATTGGGAAAAAAACTTAGATTTTGACACAAGATGAAACACAATCAAATCAAAGTTAGTTAAAACAATTAAAATAAATAAACTAAGATAAGTAAAATAGAATAATAGAACAATAAAGAAGAAAATAAAGAAGATAGACGAAAAGATAGAACGTGGTATGTAAAAGTCCTAAGAAACCTTGGAAACATGAATAATTCACAACTCCTTTTAAACGGCTCTAATTTCCCCACCAAGAAAGAAAACTGGCAAGAAAAAGTTTAAAGATGATCCCCACAATCTGAAAAGATTGTTAAAACTCTTCTAAAAGAAACTCAAGAGAAATCCTTGAAAAGAAAACTCAAAGAGAATTTATCAACTCAAAAGAGAAATTGAATAATACTTTGAATTGAATGAATTATGCGTAATACAAAGACCTATATATAGGTTAGCTAAATAAATCTAAATAAAACTCTTAAGTATACTAGAGCTCTAATTAATCTAAACAAGAAGTAGTTTTAAACTAAACTTTCTTATTGATATAAAACTCCTAAATAACTTAAATTTCTTAATAATTATTAAAAAATTGGAATAATAAAACAATAAGAGCTAATAAATACAATATTGGGCTCATATATAATAAAAATTAAGGCCAAAACCCAAACCCAATATGATTTAAACTCGAATTAAAAGCTCGAAACTCGTAATTCATATCATAATCACGTCTAGAAATTTTGCTTCCATAGTCTTTATTAAAATGGTCATAACTTGATCTTCCGAATTCAAAATCAAGTGATTTAAAATGCATTTCGAAGATAAGAGATAGATCTTCGAACACCATGAAGACATCTAAACCCAGAAATGTAACAGCACGATTTTGGGCTTAGTCGGAACAGTAGTTTCGGGACCACAAATTCGACGTGGAGAAATTTATTTTATTTATATTTTTATGGTCTACAATTTCACAAAATGATATCTTGAAAATCTCATTCGAAAATTTTAACGTTTGGGCACTCAATTTAGTCAAAAGGACTAAATTGTAAAAAGTGCAAAAGTTGAGTTCTACATGTTAGACGTGTCCAATTGTTATGAAATTTTAAATTGGAGGTCCTTAAATGATAATTAGTCCATTGGTTAAGTTGGTGGACAAAATTGGACATGGATGAGTATGTTTCAAAAGATTTTTTTAAGGGGCATTTTGGTAATTTAGGGAATTAAAAACAAAATTTAAATGCCAAATTTGTCCATCTTCAAGCTTAGGCCGAATTTAACATGTGGGAAGCCATGGATAGGGTTTTCAAGCTTTCCAAGCTTCATGACCCCGAAAAACGAGATTTGGACCTAGAACGGGAGAAAAATCGGAAATCGGGAAAGTTGGTAAAATGACCGTTTTGGTATCGAGGTAAGTTCATATGTTTAATAAGCATTTAATTATACACATTCGAATGATAAATTGATATTTTGGCCATAATACTATAGTATTGAGTTTCAGATATAATGATTAATGTTCGATAATAATTCCATATTGGAAAGAGAACTTGTATAATTTATAAGTTAGACCATATTTTTTGTATTATGGCTTTGTATGATAACAAGAAAGTATTGACTAGCATAGTTTGATGAGAATAAGTTAAGTTGATGATATGATGAGATTTAGAATGTAAGTATGTAAGTTGAGTAGCATTTTATTATTATGCAATTATTGTTATTAGTAATGTTATTATTGAGTTATGCGACTAACCTTGAGAATTTGAGCAAGTATGTTTCAAATATGACTTGACAAGGCATTGATATCTCAAGGTCCATGGCTATACCATGGCAATTAAGGAAGAATTGATTTGAAAACTCCATGTTCATAACATGGCATTTAAGGAGGAATTGACGATTAAGGATACCATGTAAGACCATGTCAAGACATGGCATTGGTAAGGCAAGGATCCCGTGTAAGACCATGTCAAGACATGGCATCGACATTGATTAAGGACTCTATGTAAGACCACATCAAGATGTGGCATTGGCTGAAACACCCCACACCCGGCCCACGAGCCTGAACCGGATCTGGTATGTTCCTTAAGAAAATCGGTTTTCGAAGTCCTTTATTACTTTGAGAATATTGGTGTATTTTTAGAAAACTGTTCATTTTGGATTGGGCTTAGGTTAAAAACCTGTTTATTTAATTTAGAAATCATTTAATTAGGGTGACAAAATAATTTAGGGTTTAAATGTAAAGACATAAAATTTTAATATCATAAATGTAAAGTATTTCGAAGCATAATTATTGCAAGTAAATAATGGTAACGAAAATAAAATATGATATGTATGATTTATGCATAGTGTATTTTTTCTTTGGGAGATTGGAGAACTAATTGGGAAGGTCGTGAGGCTGGATTTTAATATTGATAACAGAGTGTAGGGAAGATTCGCTCGAATGGCCATATTTGTTAATATAGATACGAAGCCCTCCAACATATTGAGTATGAGGCTTTGCTGGTGGTTTGTTTTGCTTGTGGTCAATATGGTCATAGGAAAGAGTTGTGCCCTAATGCTGAAAAGGGCAAGATAGAGAAATGAGAGCTGTCTGTCGGAGTTGGAAACGAGGAGTCAGATATGGTAATAGAATCAGTAGGAACGGAGGCTGGTTCGGTGAGCTACGAACGTTGGATGCTGGTGGAGAGGAAGTCAAGGTGAAAACCCAGGGATGATTGGGGATTAGATGCCGAAAGTCGGGGGGGGATTTGATAAGAAATGAGGTAGATGAATGTGGAAGCGGATTGTAAAGTTTGTCCAAGTCGTAGATTTGACTTAGGGCTCTAGACATTGGGAAAAAAACTTAGATTTTGACACAAGATGAAACACAATCAAATCAAAGTTAGTTAAAACAATTAAAATAAATAAACTAAGATAAGTAAAATAGAATAATAGAACAATAAAGAAGAAAATAAAGAAGATAGACGAAAAGATAGAACGTGGTATGTAAAAGTCCTAAGAAACCTTGGAAACATGAATAATTCACAACTCCTTTTAAACGGCTCTAATTTCCCCACCAAGAAAGAAAACTGGCAAGAAAAAGTTTAAAGATGATCCCCACAATCTGAAAAGATTGTTAAAACTCTTCTAAAAGAAACTCAAGAGAAATCCTTGAAAAGAAAACTCAAAGAGAATTTATCAACTCAAAAGAGAAATTGAATAATACTGAATTGAATGAATTATGCGTAATACAAAGACCTATATATAGGTTAGCTAAATAAATCTAAATAAAACTCTTAAGTATACTAGAACTCTAATTAATCTAAACAAGAAGTAGTTTTAAACTAAACTTTCTTATTGATATAAAACTCCTAAATAACTTAAATTTCTTAATAATTATTAAAAAATTGGAATAATAAAACAATAAGAGCTAATAAATACAATATTGGGCTCATATATAATAAAAATTAAGGCCAAAACCCAAACCCAATATGATTTAAACTCGAATTAAAAGCTCGAAACTCGTAATTCATATCATAATCACGTCTAGAAATTTTGCTTCCATAGTCTTTATTAAAATGGTCATAACTTGATCTTCCGAATTCAAAATCAAGTGATTTAAAGTGCATTTCGAAGATAAGAGATAGATCTTCGAACACCATGAAGACATCTCAACCTGAGAAATGTAATGTTTTCAATTTTGGGCTTAGTCGAACAAAGGGTTTCGGGACCACAAATTCGACGTGGAGAAATTTATTTTATTTATATTTTTATGGTCTACAATTTCACAAAATGATATCTTGAAAATCTCATTCGAAAATTTTAACGTTTGGGCATTCAATTTAGTCAAAAGGACTAAATTGTAAAAGTGCAAAAGTTGAGTTCTACATGTTAGACGTGTCCAATTGTTATGAAATTTTAAATTGGAGGTCCTTAAATGATAATTAGTCCATTGGTTAAGTTGGTGGACAAAATTGGACATGGATGAGTATGTTTCAAAAGATTTTTAAGGGGCATTTTGGTAATTTAGGAATTAAAAACAAAATTTAAATGCCAAATTTGTCCATCTTCAAGCTTAGGCCGAATTTAACATGTGGGAAGCCATGGATAGGGTTTTCAAGCTTTCCAAGCTTCATGACCCCGAAAAACGAGATTTGGACCTAGAACGGGAGAAAAATCGGAAATCGGGAAAGTTGGTAAAATGACCGTTTTGGTATCGAGGTAAGTTCATATGTTTAATAAGCATTTAATTATACATATTCGAATGATAAATTGATATTTTGGCCATAATACTATAGTATTGAGTTTCAGATATAATGATTAATGTTCGATAATAATTCCATATTGGAAAGAGAACTTGTATAATTTATAAGTTAGACCATATTTTGTATTATGGCTTTGTATGATAACAAGAAAGTATTGACTAGCATAGTTTGATGAGAATAAGTTAAGTTGATGATATGATGAGATTTAGAATGTAAGTATGTAAGTTGAGTAGCATTTTATTATTATGCAATTATTGTTATTAGTAATGTTATTATTGAGTTATGCGACTAACCTTGAGAATTTGAGCAAGTATGTTTCAGCTATGACTTGACAAGGCATTGATATCTCAAGGTCCATGGCTATACCATGGCAATTAAGGAAGAACTGACGGAAAACTCCATGTTCATAACATGGCATTTAAGGAGGAATTGACGATTAAGGATACCATGTAAAACCATGTCAAGACATGGCATTGGTAAGGCAAGGATCCCGTGTAAGACCATGTCAAGACATGGCATCGACATTGATTAAGGACTCCATGTAAGACCACATCAAGATGTGGCATTGGCTGAAACACCCCACACCCGGCCCACGAGCCTGAACCGGATCTGGTATGTTCCTTAAGAAAATCGGTTTTCGAAGTCCTTTATTACTTTGAGAATATTAGTGTATTTTTAGAAAACTGTTCATTTTGGATTGGGCTTAGGTTAAAAACCCGTTTATTTAATTTAAAAATCATTTAATTAGGGTGACAAAATAATTTAGGGTTTAAATGTAAAGACATAAAATTTTAATATCATAAATGTAAAGTATTTCGAAGCATAATAATTGCAAGTAAATAATGGTAACGAAAATAAAACTATGGCTCAATAATTCCCAAACTTAAAATTTAAAGAACTTTATAAAAATGAATGTCCAATTCATAAATATTTTCTTTGCTACGCATGGCCACCTTTAGCTCCTGTAGACCTGGTCCATTACCGCTCATCACCAAAAAATAGTCCTCAAAGAAGGGTGAGTCAACAGACTCAATGTGTACACCAACTAACAAACAATATTTCGGCATATACATATTCATATCGAACATATACATATCAAAATGATGCAACCCAAACCCAAGCCTAATTATCCATCCGCTACACACCACCCGTACCTGCCAATCACACCGTGGGGACTACTAAGTCAACCCTCCTTCCGCTACACACCATCGAAGGCAGTCGCTGTAGTCGATGTGCTCATCGCCCATATACGTTGTGTCATTAGACACTATGTTTAGAAAATGTAACCGAAGTTACCATGTTCACTTTATGGGACCGTAGCCACCATATTTCGTTGGTGAGACCGTAGTCAACACCTATTCTTCCCCTTTCACATGTATCCCATATGCCCCAAATATTTATACCATGCATATCTTATTTCTCATTCATATTACATATTCAAATATATATATATCGTATTTGTAATCCTATCGGAAGTAGGAAACGTACCTGGGTACTTTTACCTCATTTGTGACACTTAGCCACATTTTCATTCGCATGCACATTCATATATATACATATAAAATATTTGCTGTAATATATTGGGAGTTAGTGTGGGTACACACCTTATTCGCTTAATGGGTTCCTTGAATTCCCGAAGTGAATCGATCATAGATTCAGACTTTAGATCTGTTAACTCCTATATTTGGCCCATATATATATAAACATATTAATACCCTTTTGATTTTAAAACCAAATCCTACTATGAATAGAATTACTAACACTTACCTTGTTTGCCAAATCAAATCCCAAAGTTGTGGTATTCCTCCCTGAATTTCGGCTACCCACTAGATCCACTGATTTGATAAATCTTTGATTAAAACGAATAGATCTAATTATTAAAGAGATAACCTAGGCCGAATATAACTTCTTACCTTGAATCCTTGAGTTCCCGAAAATATTCCTTTTCTTGTATGTTTGTCGAAATCTGATAAACCCCTTGTATATTCGGCCATTCACAACAATAAGATTAGTACCCTGATTTTGGTAAAAAGAAAAAGGAATAGAAATTGATTGACCACAGATCTTACCCTTTTGATGTTGTAGTTGATTGCTCATTTACTTAGAATCGACAAAGATTCGGCTTTAATAGTAGAAACAGAGAAGAAAATAGAAGAAGAGAAGATGGATTTTACTTAAGGAAAAATTCGACAGAGAGGGGGAGAGCTAGGGAATTTCGGCAGAGCAGAAAAAGAAGCGAACTGAGGAGTAGCCCTCCTTCCTTCCTTTTATAGACAAAGTTATCAGCCAAGGAGTCCCTTACTTGGCCACCACTCCACATATGTGATAATATTATTCAAATAAAAAATATTTAATCCATCATTTATCTCCTTAAATAATCCAAATTTAAAAATCTAAAAAGAAATCTCTTATTTATCACTTAATAGCCGAATTTTAAAGAGAATAAACCTCTTTTTTCAAGATGCTTGCCGTCCACTCCTTGTGCTTCGAAAACAAAATTAAAACCTTGATTTAATGGCTTCCTCAGTGACTCGAACCTAGGCCCACGCCTCTTGCACATGGCGCCATTTCCCTAGGCCCTAAGTGCCATCTTCAGGCCACTTTTCCTAGCCCGTTTGTGTGTCAAAACTTACCAACTTTTTCCTTTAAGGCCCTCTTGCCTTGATTTCCTATTTTAAACTTTAAAACTCATCATTTTAGGGTCATTTCCAAGTTTCCTAAAATTTTCGATCGGCTCTGTTTATTTGCCATTTTCTTACATTTCCAAGTTTCCTAAAATGTATACTTTCCATTTTGGATCATTTCCATTTTCATTTCTTAGTTTCCAAAATGTGTACTTTCCATTTTTGAACCATTTCCTACATTTCTCAGGTTTCCTAAAATGTTCATGTCCTAATGCATTTCCGAGTTTCCAAAATGTTCAGTTTCCAAAATGTTTATTTTCATTTCCATGCATTTTCATACATTTCGAGTTTCCAAAAATATCAAAAATTTATTCATAATGCTTAAGACTTGTCATTTCATACAATTAAACCGAAAATGCATAGGCCTTTCCGTGATGTTACGCTTCTACCCCTTTAAACAAAAAAATTTCGTCCTCGAAATTTCCTAACTAAACAACCGAGGGTATTGTTTGTCACATTGTCTCTTCGACTCCCACGAAGCTTTTTCCGATCCATGGTTGCGCCATAACACCTTGACTAGAGGTACCGACTTCCTCCGTAGTACTTTCACATCACGCCCAAGATTCGAATCGGCTCTTCCTCGTAGGATAGATCCGGCGCCTTAGCTCCACTTCTTCAACAGTACCACATGAGACAGATCCGATCGATAGTGACGTAGCATGGATACATGGAATACGTCGTGCATTTGTTGCACTCGTGGCAACTCCACTTGGTATGCCACCGGTCCAACTCATTTGTAGTACTCGATAGGGCCCTATAAACCTTGGGCTTAACTTCCCTTTGCGGCCAACCTCATAACCTTCTTCCAAGGTGAGACTTTTAGAAACACTTGGTCTCCCACTTCAAACTCAATTTTCTTCCTCTTAGGTCGTCGGCGTCACGACTTTTGCCTATCTATCGTGCTTCCTTCAACCTTGCCCGAATTATTTCAACCTTCTCTTCGCCGCCACTAACTCGACCTAAAACACGACGTTCTCCTAACTCACCCAACAAGTAGGAGTTCTACACTTTCGACCATACAATGCTTCGTATGGTGCCATCCGAATGCTTGCCGATAGTCGTTGTTGTAGGCGAACTCAGCTAAAGACACATAATCCTCCCAACTTCCTCGAAAATCCATAACACAACCCCTTAACATGTCTTCCAACACTTGTATAACCCGTTCAGACTGCCCGTCGGATTGTGGATGGAAAGCCGTAGTGAAGTCCAACTTGGTGCCTAAAGCTTGGTGAAGTGCCTTCCAAAACCGAGACGTAAACCTTGGGTCTCGATCGAGATGATCGACATCGGTACTCCATGTAACCTTACGATTTCTGCCACATATAACTTAGCCAACTTCTGAAGAGAATAATCCATTCTTACTGGGATAAAGTGCACGGACTTGGTCAAACGGTCCACTATCACCCATATTGAGTCCTTCTTAGTAGGCGTAAGGGGAAGCCCACTAACGAAGTCCATGGTAATTCTTTCCCACTTTCATTGGGGAATCTCAATTGGTTGAAGTAATCCCGATGGAACTTGGTGTTCAGCCTTAACTTGCTGACACATTAGACACTTTTCCACGAATTCAGTCACTTCCCGTTTAGGATCAGACCACCAAAATTGTTCTCTTAGATCTCTATACAACTTGATGCCTCCGGGATGCATAGCATAAGGGCTACCATGCGCTTCCCGAAGAATCCTTTGTCTCAACTCCTTATCCTTTGGCATACAAACCTTTCCTTTGTAGCACAACACTCCTTCTTCATTGACGCCATAATCCCCTAATTCTCCGCTCCGTACTTGTTGAAACTTAGCACTTAGATCTTTATCAGCCATTTGTCCCTTTTTCACCTCATTCAGCCACGTGGGCTTGACTTGCAATTCGCCAAACAAAGCCCATCATCATACTGCACTCAAGTAAGCGAACAAAGCCCTTAGATCCGACACAACCTTCCTGCTTAGGGCGTCTGCTACCACATTCGCCTTGCCCGGGTGGTACTCTATCGAACAATCATAATCCTTCAACTTTTGAAATATCAAGTTCAACTCCTTCTGAGTCAACAAATACTTAAGGCTCTTGTGGTCCGTGTAGATCACTGACCTTCCTCCATAAAGGTAGTGCCTCCAAACCTTGAGGGCAAAAACCACTGCTGCTAGTTCCAAGTCATGGGTTGGATAATTAACCTCATGAGGCCTCAGTTGCCTAGACGCATAGGCGACCACTTTTCCTTCTTGCATTAGCACACAGCCTAACCTCGTATGCGAAGCATCACAGTACACCACAAAATCCTTGCTCGCCTCCTACTGAATTAACACCGAGCTTCACAAGACCTTCTTAAGTCTTTCAAAGCTCTCCTGTTGCTTATTCGTCCACACAAAGGGTACTTCCTTCCTTAGCAACTTTGTTAAAAGCGCGGCTATTGACGAAAATCCTTCCACGAACCTTCTGCAATAGCCCGCCAATCCTAAGAAACTTCGGATTTCAGCCATAGACCTAGGTGGTTTCCAATCCAACACTGCTTCGATCTACCTAGGATCTACTCTTATTCCTTCTGCGGATACCACATGACCTAAGAATGCCACCTCCTTAAGCCAAAATTCACACTTGCTGAATTTGGCATAGAGCTTCTTCTCTCTTAACACTTCCAACACAACTCGGAGATGCTCATCATGCTCCTCTTCCGTCTTAGAATACACCAAAATATCGTCGATGAACACCACGACGAACCTATCCAAATAGGGTTGGAAAACCCGATTCATCATGTCCATGAACGCGGCTAGAGCGTTCGTCAATTCAAACGGCATCACCACAAATTCAAAATGATCGTATCTTGTCCTAAAAGCGGTCTTATGAATGTTAGCCTCCTTCACCTTCAACTGGTGATATCCCGACCTTAAGTCTATCTTCGAGAACACACCGCCTTCTTTCACCGGGTCGAACAAGTCGTCTATCCTCGGCAAAGGATACTTGTTCTTGATGGTCAGTTTGTTCAACTGACGATAATCTATGCACATACACATAGTTACATCCTTCTTCTTCACAAATAGGACCGGTGCTCCCCATGGAGACACACTGGGTCAGATGAACCCACGATCCAACAATTCTTGGATTTGAGCCTTGAGCTCCACTAAATCTTTTGGTGCCATTCGGTATGGAGCGATTGACACAGGAGTTGTTCCCGGTAACAAATCTATTCCAAATTCCACCTCCCTATCTGGGGGTATTCCTGGTAATTCATCAGGGAATACATCTACAAAGTCCCCTACCGTCCTAACTCCATTGACACCTTCATCTTTTCCTCCCAACGCACTTACGAAGGCTAAGAACGCCTCGCACCCCTTCCTAACCATCTTCTCAGCCTTTAGCGCCGAAACCACATTAGACAAGTAGTTCCTCCTTTCTCCGATCATCACTACTACCTCATCCTCGGAGGTTCTTAGTTCCATGCGTTTAGTCGCACAATCCAACACAGCTCGATGCTCTACTAGCCAATCCATTCCAAGTATAAGCTCAAACTCTCCGAAGGGTAACTCCATTAAGTCCGCCCAAAAGTTCACTCCCTGAATCTCTAGGGGTACATTCCGAAAGATCTTGTCTACCACTACGGTTTGGCCTAATGGGCTTACTACAGTCATCTGTCTATCAGAGAATTTTGAGTCTAGGCCTAGTGTTTCCACTACACTACATGCAACATAGGAATGGGTCGAGCCCACATCAATCAGAGCAAAATAGGGCTTGTCAAAAATAAAGAACGTCTCGGCTATAACATCCGCGCGCTCTCTTCTTCCCTCCAAATGAACCGCATAAACCAACCCCGGTTGCCTTGCCTCGGATTAGCAGCACTCGACCACGTGCTCCACGGCCTCGCCAAACCCATTACCTCAAGTTGCGCAAACCACGACCGCTGAGGTCGCTGTCCGCCTCTACCGGCTGACTAGCATTCTCTAGGCCGCGGTTGGCCCTCATCCGCTCGCTTGGGACAATCCTTAAGCATATGGTCCTTGGACCCACATTTGAGACATCCACCCGCCTTCCTCCAACACTCTCCTAAATGCTTCTTTCCACGTGCTCACAAGAGGCGACATTGCGACACTGCCGTGCTGCACTTGTTGATTGATTCTGGGCCGTCAACTCTAGGCCTCTTATGACCCTTTTCGGATGGCCCAAAACCTCTTTTGGGCTTATTCCTATCCACACCGCTTGGTAGCATCCTTGATTCCTCGGCCACCTTGGCCTTTTCCACCAAAGCGAGAGAATTCCCGCCTCCCGATGCGGTGCTATCAATAGTCTCGGATCGTCCTCACCCGTCCTCAAAACGGACACAAATACTCATGCTCGCTTGCCACTACTCCTTCCGCATAGCGGCTCAACCTCGTAAATTCTCGCCTCATATTCTGCGACAGATTTACTTCCTTGCACCAACCCCAGAAAAGCCTTCCTTTGTTCGTCTATATACCTGGTTCCCACATACTTCTTTTGAAATGCTTCCTTAGCATATTCCCAGGTCAAATCCTCCGTCGTGGCACCGTCCCGTACAGTTAACCACCATTGATACGCTTCATCGCGTAACAATGCCACCATTCCTTTCAACTTCTCCTCAGAGGTCAAGTCGAGTTCATCCATAATGCGCTCCGTTGCTTCCAACCAGTACTCAGCTGTACTGGGTGCCACTCTCGATACTCCACGAAACATCTCGGTTCCATTAGCTCGGAGCCGTTCCGGCACAGATTTTTGGGTTCCCAAATTTCCATCTGCACCAGCCACCAATTTCAAAACTCGCAAAGACACCTGCGACACAAAGATCTTCCCGTCTCGAGCTTGTTTTCGCCAAAGACCTACAACCTCAAAGTGGTGGTGGCGGTGGTATTTCATTGTCGTAACCCCGACCCGATCTAACGGGTTACGACACGATCATTCTTCCTCTACCTCTTCCACGACGACCACGTCCTCTAGAGCTCATTTTCTATCGTCGAGATCCGATTAAGAAGTTTTATGAATTAGTATTCTTGTTTCACTTATTACCCGCGAAGATGTTTTATGAAGAAGAATTTAAGAGTGGTTCTTTCGTATTCATACAAACATACAGTCTTTCCATTCATTCATTCATCCATCAAACAAATATGAACTTTCGTTCATCCAGAAAAATGTTGAAATTTTCATTGTTGTTGTTTTTCCGCTACCCATGGGTATTTTCGTAATTTTGTCCTACAGGGGCATTTTCATAAATTTTCCAAAATGAAAAATTCCTTGATGATTTTGACGGAAGTATTTTAGTACTTTTAAGGTTCCGGGGAAGTTTTGGAAGAATTTTGAAATTCAGGGGTATTTCGGTAATTTTTGACCTCAGGGGCATTTTGGTAAATTTTCACAAATTAGGGTAAATTTGTAAAATTTAGTAAATCAGGGATATTTCAAAAGTTGTAAAACTTTGTGGATTATTTTTGAGAATTGTACTTTTCAAAACAATGATGTTGCAAAAATTTTAGAAATCAGGGTCATTTTGGTAATTTTGCAGGTTAAGGGCAATTTTGTAATTTTCCAAAATCAAGGTATTTTTGATAGTTTGCAAATTAGGGTTTGTGAACATTTTATAAAGAAATGAAATTTTGGATAAGTACTGTGGGTATTTTGGAAATCTCATAAACCAAGGGCATTTTGGTAATTTTACCACTAGGGGTATTTTTGTAATTTTTTTTTGAAAATCGGGAATTTTTCGGAAAACTTTGTAAAGATGGTTTTCACAAATTAAAAGAGTGATTTTAAAAGTTTTAAAACTAGGGTTTGTTGTTCTTCATAAAAAAAACGGCTAAGTCCCTTTCGGGTTTTAGTCTTTTTGTTTAAATTTATGACCGAGTCCTCTTGGTCGTGGGTGAACCAAAGCTACGCACCAGGCAGATTCGAGTGGAGAGGAGGTGAGTCACGCGGGCTGCTTAAATACCAAGCTCTCACCGAAACCATTCCTAGACATGCTCACAGAGGTTGCCACACCACTGAGCCCTCTGAGTTAGGGTGAACCGAAGCTACGCACCAGGTAGGATACCTGCGAAGAGGAGGTGAGTCACTAGGACTGCTTAAATACCAGGCTCTTCCGGATCCAATCCTAGACATGCGTACAAGGGTTACCACACCCTAGCTCAATGACTTAGCCATAGGTTTGTTAAGTTTATTAAGTCTTATGAGTTTCATGTGTTTGAGTAGTCTAATCCTAGGGTTCAAATTCCTATCACACTATTCTACGTTCCATGCCTTTTCTACCCCTATATAAATCACATAATCACACATAGAGTTAGGGGTACTTACCTGGTGGACTGCGGGTCGAAGACTTAGGTGCCATGCCAGAAAACCTGCTTAATTTTAAAGAAATCATTTTGGCTCGCTTTGAAAATGTTTTGGGCCTTAGCCCACAGGCCGAGAGTTTAAAACTGGGCTCTGATACCAAGCTAAAACACCCCACACCTACCCACGAGCCCAATCGAGATCTGGTATGTTCCTTAAGAAAATCGGTTTTCAAGTCCTTTATTACTTTGAGAATATTGGTGTATTTTTAGAAAACTGCTCATTTTGGATTGGGCTTAGGTTAAAAACCCGCTTATTTAATTTAGAAATCATTTAATTAGGGTGACAAAATAATTTAGGGTTTAAATGTAAAGACATAAAATTTTAATATCATAAATGTAAAGTATTTCAAGCATAATAATTGCAAGTAAATAATGGTAACGAAAAATAAAACTATGGCTTTTTAGGCCTTATTACATCAATAATTCCCAAACTTAAAATTTAAAGAACTTTATAAAAATGAAGGTCCAATTCATAAATATTTTCTTTGCTACGCATGGCCACCTTTAGCTCCTGCCGACCCGGTCCATTACTACTCATCACCGAAAAATAGTCCTCAAAGGGGTGAGTCAACAGACTCAATGTGTACACCAACTAACAAACAATATTTCGAGCATACATATTCATATCGTAACATATACATATCAAAATGATACAACCCAAACCCAAGCCTAATTATCCATCCGCTACACACCACCCGTACCTGTCAATCACACCGTGGGGACTACTAAGTCAACCCTCCTTCCGCTACACACCATCAAAGGCGCCATTTGCAATCGACGTGCTCATCGCCATATATACGTTGTGTCATTAGACACTATGTTCGTAAAATGTAACCGAAGTTACCATGTTCACTTAATGGGACCGTAGCCACCATATTTCGTTGGTGAGACCGTAGTCAACACCTATTCTTCCCCTTTCACATGTATCCCATATGCCCCAAATATTTATACCATGCATATCTTATTTCTCATTCTTATTACATATTCAAATATATATATATCGTATTTGTAATCCTATCGGAAGTAGGAAACGTACCTGGGTACTTTTACCTCATTTGTGACACTTAGCCACATTCTCATTCGCATGCACATTCATATATATACATATAAAATATTTGCCGTAATATATTGGGAGTTAGTGTGGGTACACACCTTATTCGCTTAATGGATTCCTTGAATTCCCGAAGTGAATCGATCACAGATTCAGACTTTAGATCTGTTAACTCCTATATTTGGCCCATATATATATAAACATATTAATACCCTTTTGATTTTAAAACCAAATCCTACTAGGAATAGAATTACTAACACTTACCTTGTTTGCCAAATCAAATCCCAAAGTTGTGGTATTCCTCCCTGAATTTTGGCTACCCACTAGATCCACTGATTTGATAAATCTTTGATTAAAACAAATAGATCTAATTATTAAAGAGATAAGCTAGGCCGAATATAACTTCTTACCTTGAATCCTTGAGTTCCCAAAAATATTCCTTTTCTTGTATGTTTGTCGAAATCTGATAAACCCCTTGTATATTCGGCCATTCACAACAATAAGATTAGTACCTGATTTTGGTAAAAGAAAAGGAATAGAAATTGATTGACCACAGATCTTACCCTTTTGATGTTGTAGTTGATTGCTCATTTACTTAGAATCGACAAAGATTCGGCTTTGATAGTAGAAACAGAGAAGAAAATAGAAGAAGAGAAGATGGATTTTACTTAAGGAAAAATTCGACAGAGAGGGGGAGAGCTAGGGAATTTCGGCAGAGCAGAAAAAGAAGCAAATTGAGGAGTAGCCCTCCTTCCTTCCTTTTATAGACAAAGTTATCAGCCAAGGAGTCCCTTACTTGGCCACCACTCCACATATGTGACAATATTATTCAAATAAAAAAATATTTAATCCATCATTTATCTCCTCAAATAATCCAAAATTAAAAATCTAAAAAGAAATCTCTTATTTATCACTTAATAGCCGAATTTTAAAGAGAATAAACCTCTTTTTTTCAAGATGCTTGCCGTCCACTCCTTGTGCTTCGAAACAAAATTAAAACCTTGATTTAATTGCTTCCTTGTGTGACTCGAACCTAGGCCCATGCCTCTTGCACATGGCGCCATTTCCCTAGGCCCTAAGTGCCATCCATCTTCAGCCACTTTTCCTAGCCCGCTTGTGTGTCAAAACTTACCAACTTTTTCCTTTAAGGCCCTCTTGCCTTGATTTCCTATTTTAAACTTTAAAACTCATCATTTTAGGGTCATTTCCAAGTTTCCTAAAATTTTCGATCACTCACATTTACTTGCCATTTTCTTACATTTCCAAGTTTCCTAAAATGTATACTTTCCATTTTTGGATCATTTCCATTTTCATTTCTTAGTTTCCAAAAATGTATACTTTCCATTTTTGAACCATTTCCTTACATTTCTGGGTTTCCTAAAATGTTCATGTCCTAATGCATTTCCAGGTTTCCAAAAATGTTCAGGTTTCCAAAAATGTTTATTTTCATTTTCATGCATTTTCATACATTTCTGAGTTTCCAAAAATATCAAAAATTTATTCATAATGCTTAAGACTTGTCATTTCATACAATTAAACCGAAAATACATAGGCCCTTTCCAGGATGTTACATTGGCACTAAGACAAGGATACCATGTAAGACCATGTTTTGAACATGGCAGTTGGTAAGACAAGGATACCATGTAAGACCATGTTTGGAACATGGCATTTGTTAAGATAAGGATATCATGTAAGACCATGCCAAGGCATGGCATTGATAAGTTCTAAAAGGCAAGGAAATCATGTAAGACCATGTCAAGACATGGCATTGGTGGATTTATAAGGCAAAGGTCCCATGTAAGACCATGCCAAGGCATGGCATTGGTGAGTTCATAAGGCAAGGATACCACGTAAGACCATGTCAAGACATGGCAATGGTAAGTTCAAAAAGGAAAAGGTTCCCGAGTAGTCCAAAGAGTAAGTCAAAGAAATGACAAGGTTAGAACATGAAGAAAGAGTACAGGTATGCATTTAAGGCTTATTTAATATTGAGATCGTAAGTAATTGAGATTATCAATTATTAAGTAAGTGATGAGTTTTCAGTTATGCTTGTGACACTTTATGACATGATTGGCAATATGCCTATATTATGAAAGAGTAATCATGTGTTAAATGAGAATGTTGCAGGTATGTTAGCAAGCTATTAATGAAGGTGCCCTTTGTATTCTGAGCCTTTGGTAAGGTTACCGATGAGTTCACCGGGAAAATCGATTAAGTGAAATTATGTGTGGCTTGTAGTGATAAGTGTAGGTATATGCATGTGTAACATATGAGCAATATGCTCGATATGTAATCGGAAATTGGAAAGATTGTTATAGGTAAGTAATGAATACAACTAAAGTGAGTGAGACCAAAAATCTACAATAAAACTGTTTTGGACAGCAGCAGTGATGTGAATTTGAAAAATCACCAAAAATAGTAGAAATTGAATTATAAGTTGGATAAGATATTTATTTAAAGCTTATTGAGTCTATTTTCATATAAAAGAAACAAAGAAAACAAAGGAATTTTATATTTTGAGATATTTAAATTCTTGTGGGATTGGTTCAGAATGATTACGTGATCCCCTGTTCTGCCTTAGAAAAAATCATTAAAAATTGTACAAAAATAATTAAGGGATATAATTTATATGCTTGAAATTCTTAATGAGTCTAGTTTCAAATTAAATAAATTATAACATTATTTGAATTCTGTACAAGGAGAAAATTGATTCGTAGTGAAAAGTGATCAGAATAGTCTAACAGTGAAACAGAGGAAATTTTAATGAATAAACTGTACTAATTGGCTAAGCCAAAAATTCTAGAAATTTTATGATATGAAGATATGTGAGTCTAGTTTCAGGGAAAATTAGCGGTTTGGAATTCAGAGCTCTGTAGCTCAAGAAATAAATAATTTAGTGACAGTGATTCAAGTAGACAGATTAATGTGAACATGAGTAATAAGGTGTAAGCATGTGATTTAATGATTCTATCAGTTTGAGAACTTGTTGTGAGGATTTGTCATGTTGAGGCTTTGATAAAGCTACAAATGAGTAAGTTGGGAAAGTAAGAACTTAGCATTATTTATGCAAGTTATGACAGCTTAGTAGGAAGCTAAATTCATTGCTAATGCTTAAAAGTTTTACATGTGAACTTGCTATGCTTTTTAAGCTTACCCCTTTTTCTTTCCCATGTTACAGAGTCCTAAACAAGCTCGGGTTGGAGGTCGTCGGAGATCGCTTCACACTATCAAGCTATCTATGGGTATCTTTATTTATAAATGATTTAAGTTATGGCATGTATAGGGGCTTGACTAAGTCATTTTGTATATGTGTTAATTAATTTGATTAAATGTATTGCTTCATAACGGTAATAAGGATTATTCTGTATTTAGCCACGAGTTGTAGCTCATATTGGTCATGGAGTTATAATGCTTGTGTATGCATGTGTTTGTTAAAGTTTAAATTATAAGTGAAATTTTGTGGCTCGGGATTTGGTAGAATGTATTGTTAAGTCTAGTAATACCTCGTACCCGGTTTTGGCGTAGTATACGGGTAAGGGGTGTTACATTTAGTGGTATCAGAGCTAAACTTTAGTCGATTCTCGAACTATCATAGTGAGTGTGAGAGTCTAGCTATACATGCCATAATGAACTGTGATAGTGTGACGAATCCCGACCCTGATGTAAATTATTTTATTAGACAGATGCGCATTTCAACCGAGCTAAATTTGATAGTGCAAACAGTGTGTTTATGATGAGTTGAGACTCATAAACAGTAAGAATAATAGTTTATGATGTTTATGTGATGATGTATAAATTGTGGATAGGAATTTCTTTTGAAATATGAAAGATGAGATGAAAGGAAAGTTTATACTATGATAAGTGTTCATGTTTGATTGGCATTTGTATGATGCTATGAGTATAACTTGTGTAATTAAGTAAGTGTTATGAGTAATTTTACTTGAGATTTATGAATGAAAGTATAAGTGCACTTGTTTGTATAAGATGATAAGAAGGTTGTGTAAAATGAGTATGCATGTTAAGTTACTTGAAACAAAATATATATTGCTGAGTGTTAAGTTATATGCATGAATATATAAGAGGCAAGTCAGAGGCGTTACAACTTCACACCCTTCCAATAAGGTGTGTTATAAAGAAACTTTATGAAATTCAGACCGAATGGATTTACAAGTGGAAGACTAAAGAGTTGAGTTGTAGATTAACTGACAACGTGATCAGAGTTGAGAATGGTTTAATAAACGAACACAGTTGCAGAAAAGATGTCAGATTAATATGAAGATCATTCAGATTCCGAAATGTTATAGTTAAATAAAGGTCAGACTCAGTTAATTAACTCATCCAGGTATGAGACCTAAAGTATGTAATTGCTGGAATTTATTCTGAATTTATATCTGTTTGCAATTGGAATAATATCATATTAGTAATGACAGAATTAGATAGTGCAATCATGATCGAGATGTATTAATGACTGAATGCAGTGTTTATGGTTGAGAAATTACAGCAATCTCTTCCGACTATTATATGTTTCCATTTACTCTCAGAGGTATATATAACTGCAAGATTTCGAATGAAATTCCTATAGTATGAGAATGTCAGCTAAATTTACAGGTAGATGAAAGCATTGTAGTCTATTTGAGCTATGATCGAAATTGCTCTATCTTTTCTGGTTTTCTGCATCATGCACAGATAGAAAGTTGACGGTAAGGTCCGTATGATGTTAGCGTCCCGTTTTACTAGCTATTGCTCAATGAAAATAAAGGAAGATTGTGTGGCTTTTGTTAAGATTATTTTCAGTACTTATGAGTATTTTCTGTGTAGCTCTATGTTTTGAGATTTTGTTATTTCTATTTCCTTAATAAATTATTGTTCAAAGTATCAGCCATGAGATATCAGTAGGAAATGTTCCATTGATGAAAATGGTTTCTTCTTATTATTAAAATGCTTATGATGGTTATAAGTTTTGACTTGATGGCGAGAGTACTTTGATACAGTTACCATATGTATAAAGATTGTGCTTTTGTATTGGTTGTTATGGAAATTTGTGTTTAAATTTCTCCGATGATCGATATGTTTTGTTTTCAGCTGGGACATTATCTACTAAAGTAATTGAGAAGTTAGTCTTGTTATGGTACTATGATTTTTAAGTCAGATGAGTATTGTGACATCAAAGATAGTTAAGTGCTTCGACGAGTAACAGTTGAAGTAAATTCTATTATAAGTTTAATCTTGCTCTAAATTTGAGAAGAAATTGAAGTTGGAAAAGTGTGAATGATAGGAAGCTCAACTTAGACCTGTGTATTGGTTTTCATTTTCAAATGATCTTGATACATATATTAGCGAGTTAAAGATAGAATGTTATGATGTCTAGCACAGTGATAATTATCTGTTTATTTAAGAAGTAAGATGTTGAAGATACCGAGACTATATGAGAAGCTCAAAGTGACTTGTGAAATTAGACCAAAATCCATTAACTGGTGAGATTTTCGGGGACGAAAATCCCTAAAGGGGGGAGAGTTGTAACAGCCCGATTTTGGGCTTAGTCGGAACAGTGGTTTCGGGACCACAAATCTGACGTGGAGAAATTTATTTTATTTATATTTTTATGGTCTATAATTTCACGGAATGATATCGTGAAAATATCATTCGAAATTTTGACGTTTGGGCACTCAATTTAGTCAAAAGGACTAAATTGTAAAAAATGCAAAAGTTGAGTTCTACATGTTAGACGTGTCCAATTGTTATGAAATTTTAAATTGGAGGTCCTTAAATGATAATTAGTCCATTGGTTAAGTTGGTGGACAAAATTGGACATGGATGGGTATGTTTCAAAAGATTTTTTAAGGGGCATTTTGGTAATTTAGTGAATTAAAAACAAAATTTAAATGCCAAATTTGTCCATCTTCAAGCTTAGGCTGAATTTAACATGTGGGAAGCCATGGATAGGGTTTTCAAGCTTTCCAAGCTTCATGACCCCAAAAAACGAGATTTGGACCTAGAACGAGAGAAAAATCGAAAATCAGGAAAGTTGGTAAAATGACCGTTTTGGTATCGAGGTAAGTTCATATGTTTAATAAGCATTTAATTATGCATATTTGAATGATAAATTGATATTTTGGCTATGGATACTATAGTATTGAGTTTCAGATATAATGATTAATGTTCGATAATAATTCGATATTGGAAAGAGAACTTGTATAATTTATATGTTAGACCATATTTTGTATTATGGCTTTGTATGATAACAAGAAAGTATTGAATAGCATAGTTTGATGAGAATAAGTTCAGTTGATGATATGATGAGATTTAGAATGTAAGTATGTAAGTTGAGTAGCATTTTATTATTATGCAATTATTGTTATTGGTAATGTTATTATTGAGTTATGTGACTAACCTTGAGAATTTGAGCAAGTATGTTTCAGCTATGACTTGACAAGACATTGATATCTCAAAGTCCATGGCTATACCATGACAATTAAGGAATAATTGACGGAAAACTCCATGTTCATAACATGGTATTTAAGGAGGAATTGACGGTTAAGGATACCATGTAAGACCATGTCAAGACATGGCATTGGTAAGGCAAGGATCCCGTGTAAGACCATGTCAAGACATGGCATCGGCATTGATTAAGGGCTCCATGTAAGACCACATCAAGATGTGGCATTGGCACTAAGACAAGGATACCATGTAAGACCATGTTTGGAACATGGCATTTTGTAAGACAAGGATACCATGTAAGATCATGTTTTGAACATGGCATTTGGTAATATAAGGATAACATGTAAGACCATGCCAAGGCATGGAATTGATAAGTTCTATAAGGCAAGGAAATCATGTAAGACCATGTCAAGACATGGCATTGGTGATTTTATAAGGCAAAGGTCCCATGTAAGACCATGCCAAGGCATGGCATTGGTGAGTTCATAAGGCAAGGATACCACGTAAGACCATGTCAAGACATGGCAATGGTAAGTTCAAAAAGGAAAAGGTTCCCGAGTAATCCAAAGAGTAAGTCAAAGAAATGACAAGGTTAGAACATGAAGAAAGAGTACAGGTATGCATTTAAGGCTTATTTAATATTGAGATCGTAAGTAATTGAGATTATCAAGTATTAAGTAAGTGATGAGTTTTTAGTTATGCTTGTGACACTTTATGACATGATTTGTAATATGCCTATATTATGAAAGAGTACTCATGTGTTAAATGAGAATGTTGCAGGTATGTAAGCAAGCTATTAAGTAAGGTGCCCTTTGTATTCTAAGCCTTTGGTAAGGTTACCGATGAGTTCACCGGGAAAATCGATTTAGTAAAATTATGTGTGGCTTGTAGTGATAAGTGTAGGTATGTGCATGTGTAACATATGAGCAATATGCTCGATATGTAATTGGAAATTAGAAAGATTGTTATAGGTAAGTAATGAATACAACTAAAGTGAGTGAGAGCAAAAATTTACAATAAAACTGTTTTGGACAGCAGCAATGATGTGAATTTGAAAAATCACCAAAAATAGTAGAAATTTAATTATAAGTTGGATGAGATATTGTTTTAAAGCTTATTTAGTATATTTTCATATAAAAGAAACAGAGAAAACAAAGGAATTTTATATTTTTAGATATTTAAATTCTTGTGGGATTGGTTTAGAATGATTATGTGATCCCCTGTTCTGCCTTGGAAAAATCATTAAAAATTGTACAAAACTAAGGGATATAAGTTATATGCTTGAAATTCTTAATGAGTCTAGTTTCAAATGAAATAAATTATAACATCATTTGAATTCTTGACAAGGAGAAAATTGATTTGTAGTGAAAAGTGATCAGAATTGTCTAATAGTGAAACAAGGGAAATTTTAATGAATAAACTGTACTAATTGGCGAAGCCAAAAATTCTAGAAATTTTGTGATATGAAGATATGTGAGTCTAGTTGTAGGGAAAATTAGCGGTTTCGAATTCGGAGCTTTGTAGCTCATGAAATAAATAATTTAGTGACAGTGATTCAAGTAGACAGATTAATGTGAACATGAGTAATAAGGTATAAGCATGTGATTTAATGATTGTATCAATTTGAGAACTTGTTGTGAGGATTTGTCATGTTGAGGCTTTGATAGGGTTACAAATGAGTAAGTTGGGAAAGTAAGAACTTAGCATTATTTATGCAAGTTATGACAGCTTAGTAGTAAGCTAAATTCATTGCTAATGCTTAAAATTTTTACATGTGAACTTGCTAAGCTTTATAAGCTTACCCTCTTTTCTTTCCCATGTTACAGAGTCCTACTAAACAAGCTCGGGTTGGAGGTCGTCGGAGATCGCTTCACACTATCAAGCTATCTATGGGTATCTTTATTTATAAATGATTTAAGTTATGACATGTATAGGGGCTTGACTAAGTCATTTTGTATATGTGTTATTTAATTTGATTAAATGTATTGCTTCATAACGGTAATAAGGATTATTCTGTATTTAGCCACGAGTTGTGGCTCATATTGGTCATGGAGTTCTAATGCTTGTGTATGCATGTGTTTGTTAAAGTTTAGATTATAAGTGAAATTTTGTGGCTCGGGATTTGGTAGAATGTATTGTTAAGTCTGGTAATGCCTCGTACCCGGTTCTGGCGTAGTATACGGGTAAGGGATGTTACAAGAAATGCCTGGATCGTATCCAAAAATTAGTCGCAAATTTGCTGATTTCCCAAGCTTGAAAATTAGCAACTTCGATGAATGGAATTTAATAAATTTCACTCCATCCGTGCATGTATCATTCCCCTTTTCCTCGAAAAGATTCATCCTCGAACCTTGTCTTTGATCGAATCTTGGTTTGATTTACTTGGCCTTTGTTATTGTTTTTGGGCCTTGAGCTAGTATGAGCCCATCACATTCATAGGTTTGAAATTGGCTTTGAGACTCGCATCATTCCCCTTCCTCAAGAAGATTAGTCCTAGAATTTTTAGCTGCACAGAAAGAAAAAGGATTAGAATAAATAATAATAAAATGAAAAAAATACTTGCCTAAGCTTTCTTGTGTGCCAAAACTATCTCCAGGATCAAATATATGATTTTGATCTCCCAAATCAGCATGGATCAAATATCTCTCCTTTAAAAACAAACCATCAACACTAAACAAAGAAATATTAGGCACATGAGTCTTTAAGTAAAAAATAACATGTAACTTTATTTGAATATGCATGGTCATCTATAAGAGTTTCCAACAATGGGTCAAAAATTTCACATAATTAGAAAAATCAAGAAGTTTAATATTATTATGTAAAAATTCATCGTTAAATGTCAAGATAGAAAATTTTGTTGCAAGAGAACATCTATAAAATGTTTTAAAAAAAACCTCTTTAGTGCAACAGAATTACTATTTTTAATATTTACAAATTTAGATAAAGCCATAAAATCAGTTGAATTTCTAGACCAAGGTTTAATGAAATTTGACCAACGAAAAAACATGTTGTAAGGAAATATTTTACAAACAAAATCAGTAGTATACTTATAAAAATATTCAAGGTATGCCTCCTTAAATTAATTTCTATTGTTTCCTTACCTTCGTTACCTTGTAGCACTTGTAGGGAATTATCAATATTCAACTTACATTTTTCCCATAAGTAAAAGTGTCGATCGATGATAGAGTAATGTAATTGGAAATCCGTCAATGGATCTTTAAAATCATGTAATAAGGAAACACCACTAAATAAATTCAAATTATGGTTAGCTAAAACATAATTATTCCTCACTTTTGCATGAATGTTTTCTTGTTTTTCATTTTTATCCCATTTGAGAACTCTCCAAATTTACCTCATATGTATTTTCACTCACCAAAAGTGGACTATCAAGTAGACTTTTATCATTCAAGGTCTCTTTTCTCTCTATCTTTTCAATTTTTTCTTCCTGACTTCTCATGTCTCCCTTACAAGTGTTATGAATATTCAATTCAGTACAATATATCTCAGTAAGAGAACATGACGTTTCTATCTCATCTAACTCCATAAATTTAAGGAAAAAAATTCTCACTATCATCTTTTTTTATCAATAAAAATCTCGTGTTGGCACAATCACGACTATAGTGCCTACGCCCTTTGCACGTAAAACATTCAATGTCACGAGCTTTTTATTGTTTTGGTGAAAAATTAGTAGAAGTGAGTTGCTTAGAAGATGTAGAAGAAGGTTTTGTAGGAGCCCCACTTTTCCATTCAAAAGGTTTAATCTCATCATGTTTTAGCAACAATTAATTAGTAGCATAAGGAGGCCTTGAATTTTTGAAAGTAGAATTAGACTCTATAATATTGTGATGCACCAAATGGACGAGATTGACGTTATTGAAATTGCTGCTCAATCTCAATTGCCTTGCGTACCGCGTCCTCAAGATCAATGTAGGTTTGAAGATTAAGAGCATTGACTATCGAAACATTCAAGCCATGCACAAACAGTACCATGATAGTCTCTTCATCTTCTCGCACAATTGCTCTTTGCATAAGCATCTCCATATCCTTAAAATACTCATCAACAAATCGATTACCTTGAACAAGGCGTCGAAGTTTCGTTTTGACCTCTTTGTAGTAATGAGAAAGAACATAACGCTTTCGCATCACTTGTTTCAACTCGTCCTATGTTTCAATTACCCTTTTGTAGTTTCTTTGATGATTAATTCCAAGTTGAATCCACCAACTCAACGCATAATTTGAAAATCCAAGGGTCGTCAATGAGACTTTTCCTCTTCCCGACATTTATAATAACGAAACATAAGTTCAATTTTTTATTCCCACTCACAATATGCTTAGGGATCATACTTCCCTCGGGATGGTGGAATGTTGAACTTTGGTTTAACTAAGAAATGTTGCCTATGATCATTATTAACCAAAGTCTCATCATTTGCACGAGAGACATGTCGAGCATTATTTGCACAAAGACAAGGCTGATCAACCTTGTCTCCCCAATTATGATTCCGACGCTCAATTTTGGTACTTAAAAATTCCAAATTTTTTCTTATCGTGTCTAGAATAGTGTCACCTTGTTGATCTCAAGCATTTGGAACCTCTTGGTCCCTTTGCAACTTCTCAATCATAGTATTGCGAATAATTATAGAAGCCTGAAAAGAACACAACACTCAAGAAAAGAAAAATTAAGCAAATCTCACTGTTATGCACTCAGAAATAAAAATCAAATTCTCAATGAGGTAAGAATTAATCTTGTGAGTCTTTTAAAAGTATTTATATCAACTCATCAGAATGTATTAGAATCATATTAGCAAAGTGAACCTAGTAGCACTAGGAGGCCAAAATCGGCTAGACACCAAAGAATTATGTTACACAGACGAAGGAATGTGCAACGTGCTTTAACCTACTAACACAAGAAACAATAAAGTGTTAGAATGCTTAAAAGAATAATAAAAAAGCAAAAAAAAAAAAAATGAAAACCTAAGGCTAAGAGTCAATGAAAATCTCTGAAACCTGAAAACACGAAAAATTATGAAGCAACTTGACAAACTTCGTTTGAGGTGTTCTCGATTTCCAAAAATCACGAAATTTAAATTGAAGCCTCCTAAAATAATGTAGATCTGATCTGGAAGGTTTTGGCACAAAATTCAACCCACAAAATATTTTTTTATTTTTTTGTTTTTTTCGTATTTTTTGCATTTTTTTCTTTTTCGATCACTTTTTTTTTGTGGGAAATATTTTTTTTATATTCTAAAAGAGTTCCAAGAATAAATATGTAAAATTTAAGATCATTTGAAAAATGTTTACCCACTGAAAAATATTTTTTCTCGAAAACTATCTGGGTAAAAAAAAATTGTTTTGAGGCTGTTTGCTGGAAATCAGTTTATAAGAACAAAAAAAAAAAAAAAAACCTAAAATGCCCAAATCTAATTCCAAATGATAAGGAATGAGGTGGATGAATGCCGAAGCGGATTGTAAAGTTTTTCCAAGTCGCAGATTTGACTTAGGGCTCTAGACATTAGGAAATAAACTTGGATTTTGACACTAGATGAAACACAATCAAATCCAAGTTAGTGAAAACAATTAAAATAAATAAACTAATATAAGTAAAATAGAAAAATAGAACTATAAAGAAGAAAATAAGGAAGATAGATGAAAAGATAGAAGGTATGTAAAAGTCATAAGAAGCCTTGGAAACATGAAGAATCCACAATCCTCTTCAAGCGACTCTAATTTCCCATCCAAGAAAGAAAACTTGGCAAGAAAAAGTCTGAAAATGACCCCCATAATCTGAAAAGATTGTTAAAATTCTTCTAAAAGAAACTCAAGAGAAATCATTGAAAAGAAAACTCAAAGATAATTTATCAACTCAAAAAAGAAATTGAATAATAATGAATTGAATGAATTGTGTACAGTACAAAGGCCTATATATAGTCTAGCTAAACAAATATAAATAAAACTTGTAATGGGCCTATTTTTCTCGGGGCCCATTAACAAATTAAAACCCCAAATTACAGTCTAGATTTACAAAAAAATAGGCCCAAAAAATTGAAGCCCGTGGCCCAAAACCTAAACAAGAAACAGAACTTTTCAAACCCTAGGTGCGCCCTTAACCCGAATTCGACCCGACTCGCAAGGAGGATCTGCGTGTTTTTAATAATCGGGTTATTTACCATTTCGGTCATTCCGCTTTTTTTTATTTGTTTTAATTTAGTCTTTTTGCTATTTTTTATTATTTATAAATTTGACCGCAGAATTTGTTGCGTTTTTCAAATTAGTCCCTGGCCCATTGATGCGCTGGAGGTGGACACGTGTCCAGGAATTGGGTTTTTTTACGCATTTAGTCCTCGGCCTTTTCGTGCCTTTTGATTTTAGTCCGCATTTGTTTATTTTATCATAGTTTTTACCTTTAATTTCCTTTTTATGCCGATTTAGTCCCTAGTCTGTTTAATTTCAATTTATTTTTGCAAATTTGTCATTTATTTTTTTATTTTAAAACTTTTATATTATCTATTTTAAACCTTTTTTATATATCATTTATTTTTAAACTGTTTTGTATATTATTTATTTTATATTTCTTTTTTTTACATATTATTTATTTTAAACTTTTTATATGATTATTTTAAATTGTTTTATATATTATTTATTTTAAGATGCTTTGTATATATTATTATTTTAATTTTTTATATTAATTATTTAAATTGTTTTATACTATTTATTTCAAGTTGCCATTTATAGTACTTGATGTATTGTTTATTTAAAATTGTCTTATTATTTATTTTTGAATTGTTTTATTATTATAAATGTTTATCTATATACTGCTTATTTTTAAACTTTTTTTACACATTATTTGTTTTTAGATTTCTATATAGTATTTATTTTTAAACTTTTATATATATTATCTATTTTAAATTTTTATATATATTACTTAGTTAAAGCTATTTTATATGTTATTTATTTTAAATTTCTTTTATTTTGTCTATTTTAAACTTTATTATTATTATTTTATTTTGAATTTTTTATAAATTATTTATTTTAAATCATTATTTACTTTAAATTGTTTATTATATTATTTATTTCATTTTTCTTTGATTATTAATTTTAGTATTTAAATGATGTATGTTGTGTGAATATTGCCATTGTGCGTACTATAATTCGTTTATTCGTATTTTCATATTATTGTCAAGCATTAGCATTTATTTATTACAACTCCGTATTCCACTTTACTTTTTTAGCCATTTCATTTAAATCACGTCGTGAATTAAGCTTCAATGTATTTATCCAATATATATCGTTTTATTTTATACCAAATAAAATAAATGCACATCGTTAAGAGTTGTACTCGCTACTATTCAAAAAAGGAAAAATTTTCAAATAAGGTAATATTTCATGTTTTTGGAAATTTGAGAAATCGTGCCCCAACTTACGAGGTTTCGACTTTCTCGCTAAATCTAAATAGCCAAATATCCTTTTAAATTTCAAAATACATGAAATTTTAATAAAATTTTTTTAAAGGCAAGCTTATTCTCGAGGATTCAAAGTGTCGCGTCTTAACTTACAGGATGTAACATTTTATTACCTTGATATGAGAGAGTCTTTAACTTTCTTTTCGATTTATTCAAGCGTTTTTAAAATTAACATTAATAAAAAAGGATCGTATTTTAAAATCTTTTCAAGTTTTCAATTTTTCGACATTAATACATTAATTAATCAGTTGGGTACCAATTTTGGGCATTACGAGGGTGCTAATCCTTCTTCGTACGTAACCGACTCCCGAACCTATTTTCTGAATTTCGTAAACCAAAATCGTTGTTTTAATAAATTAAACCGTTTATTAAAAACAACCGTTTTAAGAGGTGACCCAATCACACCTCATCAAAAAAGGATTGGTGGCGACTCCCATTTTCATTTTCGTTTTCAAAATACAAAGTCGACCCCTTTTCCAAAAAAATGGTTTCGACAGCTTGGCAACTCCACTGGGGAAAAAAATAAGCGAGTCAAGCCACAAGTTGATTATTTCTTGTCTTTTTGTCGAAAATTGATAATTCAGTTTAAATTTACGATCCTTTCGTTGCATTTCATTTTCTACACCACTTTGATATGTTTGCTTTTGGTTCGAGTCTCTTAGTATACTTTCGCGCATTATATTGCATACTCGCTTGATTTTACCCCTTTAAGTGGGAGCGAAAAGCTACTCCTTCGTGAGGTCTTCACATCTGTATAGGATAGTGGATCACTTTCGGGATACATCCGTACCTATGTCGGCGAGAGATTTTCATCTCCGTATAGCCATAGGGAAATGTATTCCCTTGAACTGAACTCAGTCTATATGAGCCTATAATAGGTGAGAATTGAGGAATCTGCCAGTTCGAGTACCTTTGCTTTAGACCCAAACACTATATAGCGAGCTTTAAGAGCCCACCCCAGGTAGAACCACTCCAAACCCCTAGTGATCATCCAAATAGGTGCTCTATTTGTTATTTATGTTTTTGTACTGACGTATTTTCATTGTTCTGGTTATGATTGCATTGCATTTTCATCATAAAAAAGAGGTGTTGATTCACGTTCAGTTGCTAAATAGAGAGCTTGTCATGGAAAATAGATTTCTTGATAAAGTGGAGGATAATGAGACCTTCCAAATATGGTCCGAGTAAACACAACGAGAGAAGGGTGATGGTCTGACCGAGGAGTACACGACTTCGCTTCGTTGCCCGAGGATTCAAGCCGACAAAGATTATTCGAGAGCCGTTTACGTCCCGATTTCCTTAAAGAAGCAAACAAGCATCACGAGGATTAGTGAGCAATGGGTCGCAGCCCACATCAAGCAAAAAGGAGCTAGCAGAGGCATCCATTGGAAAATTCACGAGAGTTGATCTTAACATCCGGATATGAAGAAAATGATTGATGTCTTCGCTTCGAGTATTAGGGCAAGGCCGTATATGTAATCTATTTTATGTAAAGAAATTTGTTTTCTAGTAAAGTTGTTCTTGTTAGAATTGAATCAGAGTTAATGCCTCTTTTTGCATTCATCTCATGCATTTGCATTACATTGCATCATATGCATTAAATTTTACGAAGAGACCCTAATTAATCAAAATTATTTCAGTTAATCTGGAAACCAAAAAAAAGCCAACTAACTAAACATCGTTACAGTACTCGTGCCAAAACTAAAGTAATGGACCAAAGATTGGAAAGGCTAGAATAGATTCAAAAAGAGATGCAAGACCAGTTGCAAGCGCAACTGTAAGAACAATTAGCAAAAGTACAATGAGATATGAGGGATCAGATACTAGAATCCCAAAGAAATATAATAAACCAATTGGCGCAATTGATGGCTGGAGAACTCAAAAAAGGGAAGAGTATCGTAGTTAACTCAGGGGATGATAACGATCACCTCACTTACCCTCTGAATTTTACCCAATAAGCGTTCAGACCCCACCAGACGCATATCCACAAGGGGTACTCGTCACTATTGAACCCCAACAATATCAGGCCAGTACCTCGGCACAAATGAACTACTCGACAGGCTCAGGTTTTAATCTGGGGGACAATTCAACCAATCCTGAAGTTCCTGATCTAGACGAAATGGCAAAAATAGAAAAAGCAAGGGTGGAACTGCCAAAACAACTCGAAGATCAGTACAACTGGTTAGAGGAAAAACTCAGAGCAATGGAGAATGTTGATTACCATTGCGGGGTTGACACCAAGGATCTGAGTTTGGTCCCAGATCTAGTACTCCCTCCTAAGTTCAAAACTCCAGAGTTTGAAAAGTACAACGGGACTAGTTGTCCTGAAGATCACATCACCATGTTCTGTCGAAAGATGACAGGATATGTTAATAATGATCAACTATTGATCCACTACTTTCAAGACAGTCTGATCGGGTCTGCAGCTAAATGGTACAACTAACTGAGTCATGCCAAAATCAATTCATGGAAAGAATTAGCACAAGATTTTATGAAGCAATATAATCATGTGACGGACATGACACCCGATAGAATCATACTGCAAAATATGGAGAAGAAGTAGAATGAGAGTTTCAAGCAATATGCCCAAAGATGGAGAAAGGTGGTGACGCAAGTCTAACCACCCGTTCTGGTGAAAGAAACCACGATACTTTTCATCAACACTCTGAAAGCCCCGTTCATTAACCATATGTTGGGAAGCGCTACCATGAGCTTCTCAGATATGGTAATGTTTAGGGAGATGATTGAAGACGTCGTAAGGAGTGGGAAGATAGACGCAAGGGAAAGTACCCAAAGGTCAACCCTGAAGAAAAATGATAATGAAGTGGATAACGTGAACATGTTTAGTAAAGGGTATCTCAAGCCAATCACTATGGGCCAGCCAAGGGCCGTAACCACCAGCTATTAAGGCTTTTCAAGGCAAGAATCCAACTTGAGGCCGAACTCAGAAAAACTCCAGTTCACTCCCATCCCCATGACATATAGGGAGTTATACCAAAATCTGTTTGATGCTCATGTGGTATCTCCGTTCTACTCAGAACCTATGTAGCCTCTGTTTCCCAAATGGTACGGTGCGATCGCGCGAGTACCATGCAGGAATCATGGGACACTCGATAGAAAACTGCACCACTTTCAAAAAATTAATTGAAAGGCTCATCCGAAGGGGCATTGTGAAATTTGACAATCTGTCTGGTGTAGAAAATCCGTTACCCAACCTTGCTGATAAGGGGGTAAACGCGATAATAGAGAATACGGGGAAGAGAATCAAGAAGAATATTGCAGAAGTAAAAACCCATTAAAATGGGTTTTGAAACAAATGATAGACATGGGATTAATTATTCAGAATTCGGAGGAGACACCCAAAGGGATGAGGAGCTACTGTGAATTCCACACTGAAGAAGGTCATGAAATCCAGGAATGCGCTGAATTCAAAGCTTTGGTGTAGAGCCTAATGGATAATAAAGAGTTGGAATTCCTTGAAGAAGTCAAAGACCGGAAAGAATGTTGGGAAATCTGAACATTAACGCCGTATCTAAAGAGGGAACTGGGGAATAAAATTTTCCAAGCGTTTGCCCTTACATAGTGTGGAGTGTTTTGAACAATGGGACTGTGAAAGAGATCTTTGTATTTTTTAGAGCTAATTTAGAGTAATATTCAAAACACGCTTGTTGCTTTAAGCCTAGAAGCAATAAGAATCTTTTCGCGAAATAGGCTCATGTCCAACACCTTTATTTTCAATGAAAAATGTATTTTTGTGTCTCACTTTGAGCAAATATTCTTTTATCCTTTCATTTCATTAATGTTCATACCACATAAATAATTATTCTTAGATTCATTTTTTCTCTAAATATTCTTCCGTACCTACAACAGCTCCCCAGATATCAACGACATGAGTGACTCTGCTACTGACTCAGAATCTACTTTTGAGCAAGATATGTGTCTACAGGGATCTCAAGACTTTGAAGACGACAGAGATTGTAACCTATCTCCTGATTTGTTAAGGATGGTAGAACAAGATGAAAAATAGATCCTACCTTACAAAGAGTCATTGTGAGCCTAGGAGAAGAGAAACAGGTGAAGATCGGAGCCTATATCACCATAGAGACAAAACGAGACGTCATTGAGTTATTCTAAGAATTCAAAGATGTTTTCACATGATCGTATCAAGATATGCCTGGGCTACTAAGACGTGTGGATGCTGCTAAGGCTAAGGAAATCTTAAAAGTGGAACACGTGCTAATGGCTTTACAGTGGCTAAACAAATCATGAGGTTTTCGGGTACTGCTGGTCCACCATGGAAGGGGATTGCATCAGTTATACCATGGAATGCCATAAGTGCCAAATTTATGGAGACAAGATTCTTGTGCCTCCTTCATCTTTTCATCTCCATGGCCTTTCTATATGTGGGACATGGATGTCAGTGGGCCAATTATGCCGAAAGCTTCTAACAAGTATCGATTCATCTTTGTGGTCGTCGATTACTTCACCAACTGGGCAGAAGCTACTTCATATGCCGATGTCATAAAGTCGACAGACAACAAATCTATGTCGGTATGGAATCCCAAAAGGGATCATATCTGACGATGCATTAAATTTGAACAACGATGTGACATCAGAAGTTTGCAGTCTATTCAAGATTAAACACCGTATCGCCCCAAAAGAAACAGTAAAAAAAAGGGATCGCCAGGAAAATGATTGAGACTCATGAAGATTGGCATCTGTGCTTGTCGAACGTCTGTTAGGACCCCTACCTGGGTAACGCTTTTCTCATTGATTTATGGAATAGAGACAGTTTTTCCCATTGAAGTCGAGATTTATTCCCTCCGAGTTTTGCCAGAGTTCGAGTCGGATAAAACATAATAGATCTAATTTATATGATTAAGTAAATCTGATTGAAGAAAAGAGGTTGAAAACTATCCGAGATTATGACGAAAAGGTTCGCCTTAGAGAATTCCATGAAAGAGACCTAGTTTTGAAAAGGATCCTTCCTATACAGAAAGACTTCTGAGGAAAGTGGATGCCAAATTGGGAAGGACCTTATGTGGTTAAGAAGGCCTTCTCTGGAAAATCATTGATTTTGACCGAGAGGGATATCAAGGACCTGTCTAATTCTACGAGTTCAAATAAAGAAATATTTTAGTAAAAAAAAGGAAAAAGAAAAAGAAAAAAGAAAAAGAAGAAGATAAAAAGAAAAAAGAAAAGAAAAGAAAAGAAAGAAATGAAAAAGAAAAAGAGAGGCCAAGGCGAAAACCCGCAAAGGGCGTCTTGAAACCAAAGGGGTTTTGAATTGAAAACCCGTAAAAGGCAATTGAAATTTTGATTAAAGGAGGGCATCAGTAGTCTTGTGATGCCTAAATTAACAAAGAAGAAGTATGCTATATCTTGGGGCATCAACAGAGTACTCTAGATCCCCTAAACGCATATGGAGCTCAAAAAGGGTCCCCGAGAAGTTTGTGCGGAGAAGCTCATGCTGTGATATTTGGGGCACCTACTTTCCTCTAACTTGTTTTGTATTTTAGCAATGTTTGCTTTCTTGGATTAATCTATTCTTTCCAAATTTTGTTCTTGATAAATTTCAGTTTTGACCATTATTATAATCTTTTTCAAGCATTTTGCATTGAAACAACGATTAATAGACTAATAATACTTTCATAAAAAGAGTTCTACATATTACTCTAGAAGCTTCTAAATAGTATAAGAACCTGAAACAGGACTATGATTTAGAACTCACCAAACCTAAGGGCTAGAAATATTTGAGGAAGAAAAGTCTAAATTGTGACTACTTCTTCGAACTATCTGTCAAAGACACCGGTTAATTGAAGAGGGCATGATAACACCTCAGTGATACAACTTTGATAAACAACAAGTAATGACAACCCAAACATTAAAAAGGGATCATTCTCATGCGTTCATGCAAATATCATTCATACACATCCAATTAGGAGCATTTGATTCATTCTTATCATGACATCCTAATCATTTGGCATAAGCATAGGCACATAAAATCGATTCTACACATCATGTTCCCAAGAGAAAAGTGTAGCAAGATCAGTGAATCCACAAACCTTATCTCCCTAAAGTTACAGTGGAGCAGGTTAAAGTTACAAGTCTTATCTGCCTGAAGTTGCAGTGGAGTAGATTGAAGATAGCGAATCTTATTTCCCTAAAGTTGCAGTAGAACAGATTGAAGCTATAAATCACAGATCTTATCTTTCTGAAGTTGCAGTAGAGCAGACCAAAATAAAACTTATCTCCCTGAAGTTGCAGTGGAGTAGGCTGAAGTTACAAGTCTTATCTCCCTGAAGTTGCAGTGGAACAGACTGAAGCTATAAATCACAGATCTTATCTCTTTGAAGTTGCAATAGAGTAGATTAAAATAAACCTTATCTCACTGAAGTTGCAGTGGAGCAGGTTGAAGTCACAAGTCTTATCTGCCTGAATTTGCAGTGGAGCAGATTGAAGATAGCGAATCTTATTTCCCTGAAGTTGCAGTGAAACATTGAATCTATAAATCACAGATCTTATCTCTCTGAAGTTGCAGTAGAGTAGATCATGGCAAACCTTATCTCCCTGAAGTTGCAATGGAGCAGTTTGAAGTCACGAGTCTTATCTCCCTGAAGTTGTAGTGGAGCAGACTGAAGACAGCTAATCCTATCTCCCTAAAGTTGTAGTAGAGCGGATTAAAATGACGAATCCTATACCTCTGAAGTTGCAGTAGGTCGGATTGAATTTACCATAGCAAGTTTTATCTCATTAAAGTTGTAGTGGAGCAGACTGAAGACAGTTAATCCTATCTCTCTGAAGTTGCAGTGGAGCGGATTAAAACAACGAATCCTATACCTCTGAAGTTGTAGTAGGTCAGATTGAATTTACCATAGCAAGTCTTATCTCCTTGAAGTTGTAGTGGAGTAGACTGAAGACAGTTAATCCTATCTCTCTGAAGTTGCAGTGGAGCGGATTAAAACAATGAATCCTATACCTCTGAAGTTGTAGTAGGTCAGATTGAATTTACCATAGCAAGTCTTATCTCCTTGAAGTTGTAGTGGAGCAGACTAAAACCATAAATCTTGTCTTCCTGAAGTTGTAGTAGAGTAGACTAAAGATAGCGTATCTTATCTCCCTAAATTTACAGTAGAGCAGATTGAAGCTACAAATTACCAATTCTTATCTCCCTCTAGTTGCAGCGGAGCAGACTGAAGACATCAAATCTTATTTCCCTGAAGTTGTAGTGGAACATATTAAAGCTACAAATTATGACGAATCTTATCTTTCTGAAGTTGTAGTGGAGCAGATTGAAGCCATCAGCCTTATCCCCCTGAAGTTGCAGTGGAGCAGACTGAAGACAGCGGATCTTATTTCCCTAAAGATGCAGTGGAACAGATTGAAGCTACAAATTAAAACCCAAAATTACAGTCTAGATTTACAAAAAAAATAGGCCCAAAAATTTTAAGCCCGTGGCCCAAAACCTAAACAAGAAACAAAACTTTTCAAACCTTAGGTGCACCGCACCTAGGGTCTTCTGACCTCTGCCAAAGCCGCTGCCACTGCCATCTGACACCTGCAAAAGGAAACAAGAATAGAGCAGAAAGCAGAAACAGTAGCAAAAATGTGTAAAATAATGTATTTTTGGCTATATAGCCAGAACAACTTCAATGTAAAGGAGGAGATCTTTGAAATAAAAATACAGAGACAGATTTTGAAATCAATACAAACAGAGATTTTTGAAATATGAAAGGTGACCTTTTTTTCTTTCTTTTGTTTCATTTTCGAATAGTTTTATTTTGTAAATAGAAAATGCAAAAAAACAATAAAAAGAGAGGGTTGAAGACGAACCTGTGGAGTCCCACCGCCGAGGTAGCCACTTCTGATGAAAAGTGGCCGGAAACAGAAAAGTCTTTTGACTTTAGGGTCATTTTATATGGATTTTGGAAATTTTGGGGTCGAATTGATGTTCAAGAGGGTCAAAATGATAAAATGACCCTTTTTTATTTTTTCGACCACTGTGGACGGCGGCGCCGTCGCCGGCGACCGGCGGCCGCCATAGTGGTCCGGTGCAGGAGCCATGGCCGGAGCCTAGGCCGGAGTTTTGAAGAGGGAGAGAGAGGAGAGAGCTTTTTCTTGTTTTTTTTTTTTTGAGAAGGGGAGAAGAATGGAAATTTCAAAAAGAATTTGCCTTAAATAGGCCTCCAAAATGACGTCGTTTTGGGCAGGCCTTTTAGGCACCAAAACAGCGTCGTTTTGCCCCCTTAACCCGAATTCGACTCGACCCGCAAGAAGGATCCGCGTGTTTTTAATAATCGGGTTATTTACCCTTTCGGTCCTTCCACTTTTTTTATTTATTTTAATTTAGTCCTTTTGCTATTTTTTATTATTTATAAATTTGACCGCAGGATTTGTTGCGTGTTTCAAATTAGTCCCTGGCCCATCGATGCGCTGGAAGTGGACACGTGTCCAGCAATTGGGTTTTTTACCTATTTAGTCCTCGGCCTTTTCGCATCTTTTGATTTTAGTCCGCATTTGTTTATTTTATCATAGTTTTTACCTTTAATTTCCTTTTTATTCCAATTTAGTCCCTAATCTGTTTAATTTCAATTTATTTTTTCAAAATTTTCATTTATTTATTTATTTTAAAACTTTTATATTATTTATTTTAAATCTTTTTTATATATCATTTATTTTTAAACTATTTTGTATATTATTTGTTTTATTTTCTTTTTTTACATATTATTTATTTTAAACTTTTTATATGATTATTTTAAATTGTTTTATATATTATTTATTTTAAGATGCTTTGTATATATTATTTATTTTAATTTTTTATATTAATTATTTAAATTGTTTTATACTATTTATTTCAAGTTACCGTTAATAGTATATATTTTAAACTTCTTTATGTATTATTTATTTAAAATTATCTTTTTATTTTTGAATTGTATTATTAATATAAATGTTTATCTATATATTGCTTATTTTTAAACTTTTTTTACACATTATTTGTTTTTAGATTTATATATAGTATTTATTTTTAAACTTTTATATGTATTATCTATTTTAAATTTATATATATATTACTTAGTTAAAGCTATTTTATATGTTATTTATTTATTTTTATTTTGTCTATTTTAAAATTTATTATTATTTTATTTTGAATTTTGTTATAAATTATTTATTTTATATCACTATTTACTTTAAATTGTTTCTTATATTATTTGTTTCATTTTTCTTTGATTATTAATTTTAGTATTTAAATGATGTATGTTGTGTGATTATTGCCATTGTGCGTACTATAATTCGTTTATTCGTATTTTCATATTATTGTCTAGCATTATCATTTATTTATTACTACTCCGTATTCCACTTTACTTTTTTAGCCATTTCATTTAAATCACATCGTGAATTAAGCTTCAATGTATTTATTCAATATATATTGTTTTATTTTATTCAAAACAAAATAAATGCACATCGTTAAGAGCTGTACTCGCTACTATTCAAAAAAGAAATTTTTTTCAAATAAGGTAATATATCATGACTAATAATAATGTTAAAAATTTTAATTGGCACTAATAATAATTAATGATATTAATTAAGGACTAAATAATAAATTATACAATTTAAAGGCCAAAAATATAAATAAAAAAGATTAAAAGTGTAAGGAATTAAAAAGAAATAAACATGCTGAATGAAATAAATAGAACACTAAAATGAAATTTAAACAAAATTTAAAGGGCAAATTAAAAAACAAAAAAGTAAATAAAAGACTAAAAGAAAATAATTGAAAATTTTGAGGGTAAAATTATAAAATCCGTAATTCAAAGGGATAAATAAATAAATAAATAAAATTTAAAAATGATGGAATTTGAATAATAGAAAATAAAAGGACCGAATCTAAAACTAAAGACTAAATTGAAACCCCAAAAAAATTGAAGTCTGAATTGTAAGAAAACAAAAAAAAATGAATAAAGGATTAAATTAAAACAAAATGAAAATGTTCAGGGACCCATGATGTTATTTTCGCCCAGCCCATCACACGTGTCATTCTCAAAAAGGGGTCAACAATCGGAGGACTAAAGTGGAAACAAATTGAAATTAAATGGCGTAATTTAAAAAAAAAAAGAGAACATCAAAATTAGGACAATCTTAAATAGTGCCTAAAAGCGAAGGGACTTAGGCAGCAGTTAGATCCCTTCTACAAAAACACGCGGATCCTAGGGGATCCGAATCGAGTCAGGATCCAAAACGATGTCATTTTGGGCGTTTTAAGCCAAGACCAAAACGACGTCGTTTTGGAGAGTTTATTTAGGTTAAAAAATCTAACAAATTTTCATTTTAATAGTCCATTTTTTTAAAAAAAGACGACTCCATTTCTTTCTTTTTTTCTCTCAACAGGTCTTCCCCTCTGATCATAAGGGTTGCCGCGACTATCGGTCATCAGCGATGGCTAAAAAATAACCAAAACCCCCTCTTTTGATCCTTTTGATTTCTTTTACCCAAATCCAAGACTAAATACCCCTAAAACTTTATCGAAATTCCTAAAAAACTAAAGAAACCCTTCGGTTTCTTTTCTCTGATGAAGCGACGAACCCCAATAGGTTTAGAGACTCCTTGAATCGATAGAGAGCCTCCGCCGACGGAGATGGGAGTAGAAACGACGCGGTAAGTGTTATTTTCTTTTTTTAAATCTTGTTTTTATTTTTTATTTATGTTTTTCTATAAAAATAAAATAAAATAGAAAAAAAGAATAGCAGATTGAAAATAAAAAGAACACCTTTTTATGAATTTTTGGATTCTCTGTTGAATTTCTTTGTGTGTAAAAAAATACATATGGTGGTTGCGGCTTTATAGTCGCATTGAATATACAATATACTATTTTTAATTTTTCTTTCTCCGCCTCTGTTGTTTTGCTTCTGCTTTTGTTATTTGTTATTTTTCTTTTTTGTAAGTTTCTGTGGCAATGTCAATTGCGATGGAAATCACGCCTTGCCATTTCGATAAGAGGAGGGCAGAACTCGAGTGGTGCACCTGCTGATGTGGTAAAGGTAGAGGAGCGATGACAGCTAGATGCTTAATAGAATTAGGGTTTTCTGTTTTAGGTTTAGATAGTGGGCTTTGGGCTTTTAGGGTTTTTTTGTATTTGGGCTTCTATAAATGGATTTTATTATTATTTTTGTTTTGTTGTTTTGTTTATTTGGTTTGGGTTTGAGTCGGATAAAATTGGCCTTCTACAGCTGCTCCTCTTTGCTCATTTTTGTAACGAGAATAGAGCAAAGGCTTTAAAGGAGGGTCAATTTTGTCCGGTCTCGCTACATCTCGAATTCTCTAGTGCTTCTCTTTTTCAAGTAACCTATATTGTCAATTCATTGGTTACTCTACTCTACTATATCCACTTTGCTACAACTTTAGGAGGGCAGGATTTAGTGTCATAGCTTTTTCTTACTCCATTGCAACTTCAAGGAGAGAAGATTTTTTGTTGTAGTTTCAATCTGTTCTATTGCAACTTTAGGAATATATGAATTGTAGCTTCAATCCGATCTGCTACAATTTTAGGAGTATAGGATTTGTGGTTGTAGCTTCATTCTAACCCACTGCAACTTTTGGGGTATAGGAATTATAGGTTCAATCTGATCCCCTGCAACTTCAGGGATATAGGATTTGTAGCTTCATCTTGCTCCACTGCAATTTTAAGGAGATAAGATTCGCTATGGTAGACTCGACCTGACCCACTGCAACTTCAAGGGTATAGGATTTGTAGTTGTAGCTTCATTCCAACCCACTGCAACTTCAGGGGTATGGGAATTGTAGGTTCAATTCGATCCACTTCAACTTCAGGGATATAGGATTTGTAGCTTCATCTTGCTCCACTGCAACTTTAGGGAGATAAAATTCATTATGGTAGATTTGACCAGACCCACTACAACTTCAGGGGTATAAGAAATGTACCTTCAATTCAATCCACTAAAACTTCAGGGATATAGGATTTGTAGCTTTATCTTGCTCCACTGCAGCTTCAGGGAGATAAGATTCACTATGGTAACTTCAATCTGACCCACTGCAACTTCAGGGGTATAGAATTTATACTATTTCATTGGTTTGTTACACGCTTTTCTAGGAAACAAGACCTGTAGAATCTATATGCATATATTTTGCCAAGAAATTAGGATGTTATGATTAGAATAAATCAAAAGCTCCTAACTAGTTTGTATATGAATGATGAAAGTGACATGTCATTTTTTAGAATGGTTTTTGTCTTTTAATGTTTGCGATATGGCTCGTGGTTCGTCTAGGTTTTACCATGTCTTCTACTCAGGTTTGGTATCTTTGATAGGGAACCTAAAAAGATGATTACAATCTGAGCTGCTCATTTCAAGATCTTTCCGAATTTCAAAATTTGGTTACTTTCAAATAGTGGTCCTGCTTTAAGTCCCTGTACTATTTAGAAAGTTTTTAAAGCGATACGCAGAAATCCTTTTACTTGAATATTGTTAGTCCATTAATTGTTATTTCAATGCAAAAATACTTGAAAAAGATTGTAACAGTGGATAAGACTGAATTTATTGGGAGAGAAGCTCTAAATGAAAAGATTAATCAAAATAACAAACATTGCTAAAACATAAAGCGGGTACAAATGAGACTGGGTGCCCTAGATATCGTAGCACAAGCTTATCCGCACAATCTTCTTAAGGACCATTTTGAGCCTAATATGTGTCTAGGAGGTCTAGAATACTTCATTGATGCTCCAAGATGCAAATTTTCTCCTTCTTGTTACTAATAAAGGGACAAGACTACCACATGCCCAATCTTCGATCAAAATTTGAGCTGCCCTTTTCCAGGTTTTCAACTCAAGACCCCTTTGGTCTCAAGGCGCCCTTTCCAAGTTTTCACCTTGGCCTCTTCCTCTTGTTTTTAGGTGAAGTATTTCTTGACTGAATTCGAATTCACAGGATTGGGAAGGTTTTTACCATCCATCTCGGTCAAAATCAGCGCTCCCCTAGAAAAGGCTTTCTTTAACACATAAGGTCCTTCCCAATTTGACATCCATTTTCCTATGAATTCCTTTTGTATGGGAAGGATCTTTTTCAATACTAGGTCCCCTTCATGGAATTCTCTGGGGTGAATCTTTTTGTTATAAGGTCACATAATTAGTTTTTGGTACATTTGATCGTGACGTATAGCTTTTAGCCTCTTCTCTTCGATCAAATTCAACTGATCATATCAAGATTGAATCCATTCCTCTTCCTCTAACTTTAACTCTGATAAAACTCAGATAGAAGGAATCTCAACTTCAATGGGTAAGACCGCCTCCATTCTATAAGCTAATGAGAAAGGTGTTGCCTCGGTGGAGTTTCTGACAGGCGTTCGATGAACATACAGGGCAACTGGTAATTTCTCATGCCAATCTTTGTTAGTCTCTGTCATTTTCCCCACGATCTTCTTAATGTTCTTATTGGCTACCTCAACTGCACCGTTCATTTTTGGGTGACACAGTGACGAGTTGTGATGTTTGATCTTGAATTAGCTGTAGACCTCTGATATCGTGCTGTTGTTCAAATTCAATACATTATCAGATATGATCTTTTCTAGCATTCTATATTGACATATGATCTCTTTCATCAAGAATTTGCTAACTGTCGATTTTGTGATATTGGCATAAGAAGCGACCTCTACCCACTTGGTGAAGTAATCGATGACCACAAAAATGAATTGATGCCCATTGAAAGCTTTTGGCGAGATTGGCCTAATGATATCCATGCCTTACATAGAGAAAGGCCATGGAAAAGTCATAACATAAAGATGTGAGGGAGGCATATGAATTTTATCTCAATAAATTTGGCATTTATGACACCTCTTGGCATAACTGATACAATCCCCTTGCATGGAGGACCAATAATATCCAAATCTCATGATTTGCCTAGCCATTGTAAAACCATTAGCATGTGTTCCGCAAACACCTTGATGGACTTGTTCCGGGATTTCCTTGGCCTCGACAGAATTTACACATCTTAGTAACACCTAATCCTTTCTTCTTTTGTATAAGATCTCCCCATCTAAGACATACTCATTGGCCAGTCTCCTTAGCGTCATTTTATCATTCTCGGTTGCTTACTCATGGTATTCACGGTTCTTTACATATTGTAGTATGTCATGGTACCAAGGGTGATCATCCTTTTCTTCTTCCTCGATGTTGTAACAATAGGGCCAGAGCCTCATAAATACTCATCTGGATAGGTTTTACATCCTCTTGTTTGTTCACTTTAACCATGGAAGCTAATGTAGCCAAAACGTTGACCATCTGATTTTCATATTGCAGGAGTTAGCAGAAGGTGATGTCATCAAACTCCTTAATCAACTCAAGGACCAGCCTTCGATAATCGATCAACTTCGGATCTCTCATCTCTAATTCACCTTTGAGTTGATAGATCACTAGTGCAGAATCCCTATATGTAACAGTCTGGTTTAGACCCTAGTTGGAATAGTGGTTTTGGGACCACAAATCCGAGTCAAAAGAATATTTTAATATTATTTTTCTTGTTTACAGTATATGATTAAGCATGTGTGAAAGTTTTGTGAATTAATTTTATTGTTTGTGTGCTTAATTTGAGAAAAGGATTAAATCGTATAAAATATAAAATTTACATGCCATGTGTTAAAAGTACCTATGTGTCATGTCTTTATAATGTAGTGGCCTTATGAAGTAATTAAGCCATTATATAAGTAAGTGGATGATAATGGGCATTAATGGCCTTGTGTATATATGTTTTATATGTTAATAATAAAGGCTAATTTGGTAAAAGAATAATAAATGTTAATGAAATAAAACATAAAGTAAAAACATGGCTAGTATGTTCATCATTAGCCAAAATTATCAAGAAAAGAAAGAAAAAGAACAAGTTAGGGTTAGGCACATTTTTGGGTTGGATTAAGGTATGTTTTGACTTGGTTTTTGATAATTTCTATGTTTTTGTAATCGTTGCTTCGAGTAACACAAAACCCATGCCTTAATTTTGTAAATTGATGATGATTTTGAAATGTGCCATTGATGAATTCATGAGTTTTCTGATGTTTGAGGATGAAATATGAAAGATATGTGATAGATTAACATACTTTGTCTTTGAATTTTTGGTGAATTTGAGTAATTTGGATTAAATTGAGAAAATAATATTTTAAAGGACTAAACTGTAAAATAAAAGAAATATATAGACTGCTAGGGGCCTATAGAGAATTCAGCTAAGCATGAGTTATATGAAATTATGTGTATTTTGTGATTTTGTGAAATAGGGACTTAAATGTCAAAATGTCAAAATGTGAGGGAAAATTTGTAAAATGCTCGAAATGTGTGTTTTTGGATTGAATTGAATGATTTGGTGAATAAATGAGTTAAATTTGAATATGTATAGATCAAGAACCAAAGAAAACAGATTTAGATCGATGAAAGTCGAAAGTGATCGAGTAGTTGAATTTGTCTGTTTATAACCGAATACGAGGTATATACAAATAAATGTATTTAAGTTAAATTATTCATGTTCATTTAATATTGAACTGTGATGAATGGCTTTGGATGAGATACTGGTGAAATCTGAGAAAGTATCAATAATGTGTTAATATTCGAAAAGTCACGTACGAACCTAGGAATAGATTGGATTTTATATGTCATGACATAGGTTTCCGATATGTGATATCGTGTAAGACCATGTCTAGGATGTTGGCGTCGATTTGAGACTATGTGTATGACCATATCTGGGACATTGGCATCGTATTTGATTCATGTAAGACCCTGTCTGGGACAGTGGCATCGATATTGGATTGGCATTGTACGAGTATTCCGAGTTATCTGAGTATCCTATTTGATTCCGAATGGTTTAATGGGCAATTCTGAGAAATGAATACCTCTATGAAATTTGTAACCGTTTTAGGTACGTTGATATGTATTCTATGTTTAAGCATGAAAGGTAAGTACATGTGATTGTGCACAAGTGAGATATGTGCATGAACTTATTGAGACAAAATGTGGTATATGTATAAATGAGCTTTGAATAAATGAGATAGTTGGAGATATGATTTGTGGTAAACAATGGCTAAACTAATGAGCCAAAGAAGAATTATGAATTTGCATTTGAGATATGTTAATGATTTTGTATTTGTTATGATTATGAATGTTCATATGTTAAGTTTATTTGTATATGGCTTACTAAGCTTTTGATAGCTTACTCTGTGTGTGTTTGCATTGGTTTATAGATTGTTAAAGCTACGAAAGGCTCGGGGATCGTTGATGATCATCACCACACTATCAACTCTATTTTGGTACCTTTTGAATGTGTACATATTTACGTATGACATGTATAGTCTAGTTGAAATGGTTGATATTTGGAGTTTTATATATAAGCTATGTGATATGGCTTGTAAATGAATGTGCATATGGTAATATTTGATCTATGATTTATGATGCAATGTTTGGCTTATTATAGATGAAAAGATGTCATTATGTATTGGTAAATTTGTGGATGGATTATACTTAGAAGTGCTTGTGATTTGATTGAGCTAAATGGTACATAAGTTGGTGAGTTTGATATGCTCTTGAATGATTAGAAAAGATGGTCATTTTGGTATGTTTTGGTTGCTTTTGATGATTGAAATAATGCTTAATTGTGCTTGTAGGTTTAACCCAAAGTGTGGGTGGCAAATTGGCTTATAATTGCCCACACGATTGAGCACACGGGCGTGTGGCTCAATCATGTCCCTCATGGTTGCATTTCAAAACAAGTCAGTTTTGACCACAGGCTGGACACACGGGCGTGTGACTGGCCGTGTGGTGCAAGTCAATGTCGACCACGGGTGAGGCACACGGGTGTGTCTCAGGCCGTGTGGACAAGTCAGTATGTATGTCCTATTTTGCCACGTCTTAGACACACGGGCGTGTTTGAGGCCGTGTGAGGCATACGGCCTGCCCACACGGGCGTGTGATCTCTGTATCTTTGAAAACTGTTTGAATTTCAAAAATTTTTGTTTGTGTTCGGTTTAGTCCCGACCTCTCTCTAATACATGTTTAAGGTCTCATAGACCTAGTTGTGGGACTCTTTGTTTATAAATTGTTAAGATATGTTTGAAATGTTTGTATAAGATCCGATTTGTTCGGTAATGCCTTTAACCCTAGACCGACAATGGTTACAGGTTAGAAGTGTTACATTTTATTGGTATCAGAGCTAGGTTTAGTCGATTCTAGGACTAACGTAGTGTGTGAGAGTCTAGCTATACATGCCATATATACGATCTATGATAGTGTGATGAATCCTGACGCATTTCTTGGAGAACTACTAGGATTACCTCCGATACGCAAGGTTGAGTTTGGTATTGATTTAGTGTCGGGTACAACACCTATTTTGATAGCTCTGTACATGATGGCACCAACATAATTGAAAGAGTTGAAGACACAGTTGCAAGAGTTAATCGATAGAGGATTTGCACGACCGAGTTTCTCACCTTGGGCTATTTGTGAAAAAGAAAGATGGTACGATGAGAATGTGTATTGATTATCGTGAGTTGAACAAAGTGACTATAATGAACAAATATCCTCTGCCCAGAATTGATGATTTGTTTCATCAGTTGAAAGGGGCCACCGTGTTTTCAAAGATAAATCTGAGATCAGGGTATTATCAGTTGCGAGTAAAAGATTCAGATATTCCGAAAACTGCTTTCAGAAAGAGGTACGGGCATTATAAATTTTTGATTATGCTTTTCGGATTAACAAATGCTCCTATTGTTTTTATGGATTTGATGAATAGAATTTTCAGATCGTATTTAGATCAATTTGTTGTTGTATTCATTAACGACATTTTGATTTATTCGCGAGGTGGGATTGAGCATGCTGAACATGTGAGAATTGTGCTACAAACTCTGCGAGATAAGCAATTGTATGCAAAGTTTAGTAAATGTGAATTCTGGTTGCGTGAAGTTTGATTTTTGGGTCATATTATGTCAGCATCTGGTATACGGGTTGATTCGAGCATGATTTCAGCTATTTTAGATTGGAAGCCTTCCAAAAATGTGTCTGAAGTTCACAGTTTTCTGGGACTTGCTGGTTATTATCGACGATTTGTAAAAGGTTTTTCAATGACTACTAATCCGTTGACTAGATTTCTTCAGAAAGATGTGAAATTTGAACGGTCTTATAAATGTCAGAAAAGCTTTGATCAATTGAAAGCCCTTTTGACTGAAGCTCCAGTTTTGGTATAGCCAAAATTGGGTAAAGAATTCATGATTTATAGCGATGCTTTGTTGAATGGTCTGGGATGCGTTCTAATGCAGGAAGGCAATGTTATAGCTTATGCCTCGAGACAACTGAAGCCGCATGAAAAGAATTATCCGACACACGACCTTGAGCTAGCTGCGATTGTGTTTGCTTTAAAGATTTGGCGTCACTATCTCTTTGGTGAAAAATGTCATGTATTTTCGGATCATAAAAGTCTAAAATATTTGATGACTCAGAAAGAGTTGAATCTGCAACAGAGAAGATGGTTAGAACTGTTGAAAGATTACGAGCTTGTGATAGATTATCATCTGGGTAAGGCAAACGTTGTTGCTGATGCTTTGAGTCAGAAATCATTATTTGCATTACGTGCAATGAATACTCATTTAGACTTGTCTGATGATGGTTTAGTTTTAGCTCAATTGAAAGCGAAACTGTTGTTTTTACAGCAAATATGTGATGCTCAGAAAGTTGATAATGTAATGTTAGCGAATGTGATTTGAATTCTGATTCTGAGTTTCGAGTTGATGTTGATGATTGTTTAAGATTTCGAGATCGGGTTTGTGTTTCGAGAAATTCAGAATTGGTTCAGTCGACATTGAAAGAAGCACATAACAGTTATTTATCTGTTCATCCGGGAAGTACAATGATGTACCATGATTTGAAGCAACATTATTGGTGGACTGGTATGAAACGGGATATTTTAGAATATGTCTCGAAATGTTTAGTCTGTCAGCAAGTTAAAGCTTAACATCAAGTGCCATCTGGTTTGTTACAACTGATAGTGATTTTCGAGTGGAAATGGGATACGGTAACGATGGACTTTGTTTCAGGATTTGTAACAACCCAAACCCGGCCTAGACGTTATGGCTGAATCTGGCAGTATCACATTGAAGTGTTTAGCGTAAAACTTGTTGTCGTTGAAATCCTCAAAATCAATTAATCATTTTATTATTTAACGGTGATTCCAAAACGGGTTGTTCATTTCCAAAGCGTGCATCATTAAAAGCTAATCACTTTTAAAACATCATTAATTTTCAAAATCTCATTTAATGCGGAAGTGTTTTTTAGGAAATGTTGCGAAAACGTGGTGTCTTTGAAAACAATTACCTTTTGAAAGTCCGTCTTTTTCTACAACTAGTAGTTTATATCAAACTAAATAAGTAAAAACCCCAATTTAAAGTTTATAACTTTAAAGAGGCCTTATTACATAAAAATTGTAACATCCGGGATTTAGGGGTCTTGCACTTTATCTCGTATCTGTGTGTTCTTATGTGTTGCATGACTGTTGAGTGTGTTTGGGGGCTTCGGGTAACCTTGGGGTTAGGTAGGAGCCTTAGTGAAAATTTCTGGTTTGAAGTCTTTAGGGGAGAGCTAGTAGGGTCAGGCCTTAAGGGATTTAATGTGGTGAGTATGGACACAACAAGTGGAGTGGTGGAGTGGCAAGGAGACGCCATCTGGTGTGAAGGGGAGTTGCGTCAAAGGGGAGTTCCAAGGGGGAGGAGGTTCGAGCAACATGGGCAGCATTTTGGAGTTGTATTTTGCGTCAAGAGGGGGAGGTAGTGGATTCGGCAAGGGCACTTGAAAGGTGGAGGTTTGAATGGGTCAAATTTTTTGAATATGTGGTGGAGAGTTATTTGTGGAGTTTGAATGATTCAAACTCATTTGAATGGGTAATGTAGAGGGAATTAAGGAGAGAATCGTGGGGGGTGTTGGCTAGGTGAGTGTTAGCCGAATTTTTGAGGGGTTGAGGGGGGGGAGTATTCGGTTTTGAGCTTGAGGGGAGGGTGCCGAAATTTGGTGCTAGGGTGTAGTGGTTATTTTTCGGCATTTGGTTTGTGCTTCTCATTTTTGTTTTAGTTTTTGCTCTCATCCTCTCTTGTGCCGAAAATCACTTAGCTCTTCAACTCTTTTCTCTCTTTTGACTCATAGCTGAAATCTAGAAGACCATTAGGGTCATTTTGGTTTATCTTCTCTTCTCTTCTTCAAAAGCCAAAAGTATCACATTTTTCTCCCTTTTTCATTTTAAGTTTTCATTTTCTTTCTTGAAGCCTCTCTAGCCGTATCTTCTGCTTTGAATTGGGGTGTTGTTGTTTTTCTTTCTTTTCACAAAAAAGCTGAAATCACTCTCATATCCTCACATAGCCGAAACCTCTAAAGATCAATCTCATTTTCCCGAAGTTCACTTTACCCGAATTATCATCTCAGGGATTGGTAAGTCCTCTGACGTTTCTTCTTTGTTATCTCTTCTCTTTCTCTTCTAATAGCCGAACCTTTTTCTTAACCTCTCGTTGACTTTGTGTTCATTCTGCACTCCTAGAAGCCGAATCTTCCTGTGGTGTTTGGTTGTGCCAATCTCGGGAAAGTCAGAGTTAGGCGGTAAGTGTGTTGTGTGTGGCCGAATGGTGGAGGGTGGATTTATGTCCCCTGTTTGGCCGAAAGGCCACTTCTCTTTAATTCTTTTTCCATTAGTCGAATCTCATCGGGTATCTATTTAGGTGCGATCAGCGTGGTTTCAAGGGTTGCTAAACTCCGGGATTCAATTGATTTAGGTAAGAAAGATTTCTGTTAGTGGTTTGTAAATCGATTCATTATCTCAACTATTATCTTAACCGGGTTGTGTGGTCATTCAAATCGTAGCTCTCGTAGTGATTTATTGATGGACGTTTTGATGGATGCAAGCAAATCGCAGATTGGCGAGGGAAGTAAACCTTTGGGTTCGATCCCTAAGTTCAAGAAGAGGGCTGTGTCTACTATTCGTGATTGGCCACTTGGGTGTGGGCCAGCTTCGGAGCAAGATCGTGGGCAAATAGCAGTAGTGTCGATTAGCGATAGGGTCAACATAGAGGGCGTGGTATTACGTGTTATCAGGTGTGTAATTATCACACTTTTCCCTTAATTGCTTTAATTAAATGTATGTATTATGTGTGGTAGCCGAAATAGTGGCTGTGGTGGTGTTGTTACCCACATTGGGTAATCCGGTAACCAGGTTAGTATACTACCTACATCGAAATTGAGGATAAATGATTGTGGATGCAGGTAAGCCTGTTGTATATGTGTATATGGATGTGTTCATATTATATTATATTGCCATTTCATCATATTATGCTACATGTGCATGGGGTTCGGGATATATTGATTAAAGGGGAAGTGTATATTTATCTGTGGGTGACTCTATCACGATTAATGATGGCCTTGAGCCTCATTGTGGATTGATGATGACCTTGAGTCTCATCGTGGATATTTGTGATTTAATCACATAGATCAGTGGCTAGACCACTATGTGGACTTTGAGCAGTGTGTCCGTCGGCATAGACTGCCAAAGAGATGTGTAGCGGATGGAGGGTCGATTTAGTAATCCCCAGGTCTGTATGAGGATGGATGTACGGGTGGTGTGCAGTAGATGGATACTAGGTTGGGTTGGGTTATCACATTGCATCTCTGTGCATGGTTTATCGATTTGGTGTTGATTTGAGGCAAGGCCCATTCGGGGAACTGCGTTGTATAATTGCACACTGAGTTTGGTGACTCACCCTATTTTTCTCAAACCAATGCAGGTAGCACATGACTTTTGGACCGGGCTGAAGGGGATTCGAGGTGGCCATGCAGATGTTGTTTTCGTAACTTTATCTTAAACTTCTAGTTTTTGTTTTGAGATATTTTCATTATGTAATAAGGCCACTCTAAATATTTCGGGATTTTATGGTTTTAAATTGGATTTACTATTTAATAATTAATTTAAAAGTGACTTCTTAATATGTTCAACATGGGATTGGAAATGAGGTTTTCAAAATTTGGATTGCTTATAAACAAACGTTTTCTTGAAATACCAGCACAAATTACAAACCGAATTTTACACAACTTGGAAGCTTTCATTCGTTGGCAAAACCACTATTTTTAATGACAAACCCTTAAAGCGAAAGGGTTATTTTGAAACTTATAGTCAGTTTCCACCTTCAAAATAAAAACTCGTTTTCTTCTCTTTTCCTGTAACATTCTGGATTCGGCCGTGGTTTTTTGGGCCGGGTTTGGGGTGTTACAAAAATACCCAAATTCAGTTACTTATAAATCAACAGCTAAAAACAAAAGCTAATGTAGTTGTATGGCCATCATAGAGTCCCTCGCAGCATCGACCTGCCTACGAGTGGGGATTACTTGTATAGTTAAACAAAGGGGTGAGTTTACGAAAACTCAGTGTGTAATCCCCTAAAAAGCAAACAGTCAATTAAACAGTAGATAAATGCAGTTTGGGCCTGAGCCCGTTACAATAACAATCCAGTTTAGTGTGGGCCTAAGCCCTTTCCTATAACAGTAAACGATTGGTCTTGAGCCAATCACAATGCCAGTAATCAGTAGGGCCTTTGCCCAATTTCGGTAATAGTATCAGTGGGCCTTGGCCCATAACAGTAACAAATATTAGTCATGCAGTGAACAATATGTAATACAATTAATCGATGCAGTAATAGTATAATATCATTAATCAGTGCATATATGCAGTCAGAAATCCTACCCAATCCAGCCTCTACACACCACTCTGTCCCACCAAACATACCATGTGGGGATAAAATCGACCCACCCAGCCAGACACACCAAGATTAGCACCGGTTGCGACTAAAATGATATTACAAAGAAAGTCACAAAGAAATAAATGACATATAGCCATCAGTAGGTCCACAGTCGTCTTGGGCGACCCGTGCGACCTTATCAATATAGTATACTTCCTCCAAATATAACAACCCATCCCCATGCAATATTTCGTGACATAATATCATACGTGTATGCAAAATGTTATGCTCAATCATAGTCATACATATCATAGAGCAAATCAGTCATATATAACATAAGGCCATAACAGTCATTTCATCTCCTAGGGGTATAACAGTCATTTTACCCTATGGGGGTATTTCGGTCATTTACCCTATGGGGGTATTTCGGTCATTTTACCATGTGGGGGTATTTCGATCATTTTACCCTATAGGGGTATTTCGGGCATTTTACCCTATAGGGGTATTTCGGGCATTTTACCATATGGGGGTATTTTGGGTATTTTACCCACTTTGGGGTCTCGGTGCAGATATCGACTTCTCGGGAGGTCCAAAGTTGCCTCGAGCAACTTCGGTAACCTAAACGGTCATAACAGTGCAAATGGGCCCAAAGCCCATTACTCAGCCCAAATGGGCCCACACGCTTGTGCGGCCCTTTCAGCCCAGATTTCGTCACGACTATGAGACCTACATAGCCTAGTCCAGTATATGCCACAAATCGTGGATTTCATCTGTGTGGGGCCCACACGACCCATTTCAGTCCAATGTGGCCCAATACGGCCTAAGCCCATGAGAATGCTCATGGAGGCCTCCACTGTTATACGCTCGTAATTCATGGGCTCGGTTTAACCACACGAGCATTTGCACGCCCATGTGACCTCAAAGCGTAATCTTTCGGCTTTTCAGATTTTACCGTTCAACAGTCAAAATAGGGTGGATACACACCTGTTTATGCAACCGCTCCAAGTTCCAGGAGCACCAAAATCTACATTCATTCGAAGCTTTCCATTAGTCGCTGAACAATAGGGTTAATCCCCTTCTTTTACACCCCTAACTAAAACTAAAATTAACACTTACCTCGATTGACAAATGTGGCTTAGCCTACTTATACCACCGACGAAGGTTGACTACAATATCTTTGACAGATATCTGCATTACAAATGGATTTTATTAAACAAGATTGTTTATTCATGTGGTTTAAATCCACACATGATAACTTATAGAATCGCAGAAAGCATTTGGCCTACACTTTAGAATGCTAGCCTACATACTTACCTTTAATTGAGTGATGAGAGAGAGGTTTCGACGACTTTAATCTTACCTGAAACTTTTTGGCTCCTCGAGGAATTCGAATAGTCAGAGAATAGCTGTCAAGCCGAAAACACAATTGAAGAGATGAAGAGGGAGAGAAAGGCAATATTCGACAAACAGTTGACCAAAAAGGGGTAGAGGAAGAAGAGCAAATCAGAAGAAAAGTGCAACACGGAACTGCCCAACTTATTCAGTCAAGGTTTGGAAATGTAGAGGAAAGAAAAGTATCAGCAAAGAGGAGAAGGGAATAGAAAAGAGGTTTCGGCAGAGGAGAGAGCTAAAGAGTTATTCGGCCAAACAAAGAAAAAGAAAGTAAAGGGAAGAGCAGAAAAGAAAAGGAACAAACAATAAAGGGAAGAGCAGAAAAGAAAAGGAACAAACCCGAGAGGTACTCGAAGTTTTAGCCAAAATGTGGCACCAAAAGAAAAAGGTGAAAGGAATACCGAAGCAGAAACAGGAAAAAACAACCCAAAAGAGCCTAGCACATTTGGCCAAAGAGTGAAAAAACTAAATGAGCAGTATCCTCTTCTTGGTCGAGTTCTTGAGTGCCAGAGTCCAAATTCGGCACAAACTCCCTTCCCTCTCATCTCCTTGATTTTCTTTTAAAATCTCTCCCTCTATCCCTCCTTGAATCTCTCCATGACCAGTTCAAACTCCCACTAGCTATATTTCAGTCCAACTCTAGTACCTACACAGCTCAAGCAGCAAAATAACCACTCCATTGTGCAAGCCAGGACTTGAACCTCAGACCTCACAGTTACACAACACGCCACCTTGCCACTAGATCACAAGCTCTTTTTGTGTCATAAAACAAGCACTATTATTTATAAGGCCTATATGCTAGTGTCCAGATTCATTTAAGAGCAAAATTAAAAATTCTGCAAAAGCCAAGACTTGAACCCAAACTTCTCAAACACTCCCAGAACACTTAACCACTAAAATAGATAGATATTTGTGTCACTTTCTTGCACAACTAAATATTTATGTGTAGTCTCCTAACTGTTCCCTTGTTCAAAACCTATTTCTTCTAGGCCCAAAATTTGGGGCGTTATAGGATTACTTTTGACTCCGAGAAAGAAAGATGCAATTTGGGTCGTAATGGACAGATTGACGAAATCAACCCATTTTATTCCGGTACGATCTGATTACTCATTTATTAAGTTAGCTGAACTATATATTTCTGATATTGTGAGATTGCACGGGGTGCCACTATCTATTGTGTCTGACAGAGATCCGAGGTTTACATCACGATTCTGGAAGAAACTGCAGGAGGCCTTAGGCACTAAATTGCATTCTAGTATAGCTTTTCACCCACAGAAAGATGGTCAATCCGAGCGGATTATTCAGATTCTCAAGGATATGTTGAGATGTTGCATTCTTGAATTTGATGGTACGTGGGAGCAATATTTACCATTTACTGAGTTTGCGTACAATAATAGTTTTTAGTGGAGCATCAAAATGGCACCTTATAAAGCTTTGTACGGACACAAATGTTGAGCTCCTTTGTGCTGGACTGAGCTTAGTGCAAGTAAGATACACGGTGTTGATTTGATCAAAGAAACTGAACAGAAAGTGAAAGTGATTCATGATAGTCTGAAAGTTGCGTCAGATCGTCAGAAATCTTATGCAGACTCGAAACGAAAAGATATTGAGTTTGAAATCGGCAATAAAGTGTTCTTGAAAGTATCTCCGTGGAAGAAAATACTTCGATTTGGTCAAAAAGGCAAATTAAGTCCGAGATTCATCAGACTGTATGAAATTATTGAACGTATTGGACCTGTAGCATACGGATTGTTGTCTCTGAGATTAAAATTCGATCGGATATGACTTATGAAGAAGAATCGATCTGTATATTAGATCGTGAGGTGAAAGAATTGCGAAATAAGAAAATTTCATTAGTAAAAGTATTGTGGCATCGACACAGAGTGGAAGAAGCTACGTGGGAGCCCGATGATACTATGAGACAACAATATCTAAATCTGTTTAACGGTAAGATTTTCGAGGACGAAAATCCCTAAGGGGGAGAATTGTCACAGTCCAGTTTAGACCCTAGTCAGAATAGTGGTTTTGGGACCACAAATTCGAGTTAAAAAAATATTTTAATATTATTTTCCGTGTTTACAGTATATGATTAATCATGTGTGAAAGTTTCGTGAATTAATTTTATTGTTTGTGTGCTTAATTTGAGAAAAGGATTAAATCGTATAAAATGTAAATTTTACATGCCATGTGTTAAAAGTACCTATGTGTCATGTCTTTACAATTTAGTGGCCTTATGAAGTAATTAAGCCATTATATAAGTAAATGGATGATAATGGACATTAATGGCCTTGTATATATATATGTTTTATATGTTAATAATAAAGGCTAATTTGGTAAAAGAATAATAAATGTTAATGAAATAAAACATAAAGTAAAAACATGGCTAATATGTTCATCTTTAGCCGAAATTATCAAGAAAAGAAAAGAAAAAGAACAAGTTAGGGTTTGACACATTTTTGGGTTGGATTGAGGTATGTTTTGACTCGATTTTTGATAATTTCTATGTTTTTGTAATCGTTGCTTCGAGTAATGCAAAACCCATGCCTTAATTTTGTAAATTGATGATGATTTTGAAATGTGCCATTGATGAATTCATGAGTTTTGTGATGTTTGAGGATGAAATATGAAAGATATGTGATAGATTAACATAGTTTGTCTTTGAAATTTTGGTGAATTTGAGTAATTTGGATTAAATTGAGAAAATAATATTTTAAAGGACTAAACTGTGAAATAAATGAAATATATGGACTGTTAGGGACCTATAGAGAATTTGGCAAAGCATGGGTTATATGAACTTATGTGTATTATGTGATTTTGTGAAATAGGGACTTAAATGTCAAAATGTCAAAATGTGAGGGCAAATTTATAAAATGCCCTAAATGTGTGTTTTTGGATTGAATTGAATGGTTTGGTGAATAAATGAGTTAAATTTGAATATGTATAGATCAAGAGCCAAAGAAAACAGATTTAGATCGATGAAAGTGGAAAGTGATCGAGAAATTGAATTCGTCCGTTTATAACCGAATACGAGGTAAGTCTATATACAAATAAATGTATTTAAGTTAAATTATTCATGTTCATTTAATATTGAATTGTGATGAATCGCTTTGGATGAGATACGGGTGAAATCTGAGAAAGTATCAATAATGTGTTAATATCCGAAAAGTCCCGTATGAACCTAGGAATAGATAGGATTTTATATGTCATGACATAGGTTTTCGATATGTGATATCGTGTAAGACAACGTCTGGGATGTTGGTGTCGATTTGAGATTACGTGTAAGATCATGTCTGGGACATTGGTATCGTATTTGATTCGTGTAAGACCCTATCTGGGACAGTGGCATTGATATTGGATTGGCATTGTACGAGTATTACGAGTTATCCGAGTATCTTATTTGATTCCGAATGGTTCAACGGGCAATTCCAAGAAATGAATGCCTCTATGAAATGTGTAACCGTTTTAGGTACGTTGATATGTATTCTATGTTTAAGCATGAAAGGTAAGTACATGTGATTGTGCACAAGTGAGATATGTGCATGAACTTATTGAGACAAAATGTGGTATATGTATGAATGAGCTTTGAATAAAAGAGATAGTTGGAGATATGATTTGTGGTAAACAATGGCTAAACTAATGAGCCAAAGAAGAATTATGAATTTGCATTTGAGATATGTTAATGATTTTGTATTTGTTATGATTATGAATGTTCATATGTTAAGTTTATTTGTATATGGCTTACTAAGCTTTTGATAGCTTACTCTGTGTGTGTGTTTGCATTGGTTTATAGATTGTTAAAGCTACGGAAGGCTCGGGGATCGTTGATGATCATCACCACACTATCAACTCTATTTTGGTACCTTTTGAATGTGTACATATTTAAGTATGACATGTATAGTCTAGTTGAAATGGTTGATATTTGGAGTTTTATATATAAGTTATGTGATATGGCTTGTAAATGAATGTGCATATGGTAATATTTGATCTATGATTTATGATGCAAAGATGGCATATTATAGATGAGAAAATGTCATTATGTATTGGTAAATTTGTGGATAGATTATGCTTAGAAGTGCTTGTGATTTGATTGAGCTAAATGGTACATAAGTTGGTGTGTTTGATATGCTCTTGAATGATTAGAAAAGATGGTCATTTTGGTATGTTTTGGTTGCTTTTGATGATTGAAATAATGCTTAATTGTGCTTGTAGGTATAACCCAAATTGTGGGTGGCAAATTGGCTTTGCAAATGGCCTATAATTGCCCTGTGGACAAGTCAGTATGTATGCCCTGTTTTGCTATGGCTTAGACACACGGGCGTGTCTGAGGCCGTGTGAGGCACATAGCCTGCCCACACGGGTGGGTGACCTCTGTAGCTTTGAAAAATGTTTGAATTTCAGAAATTTTCGTATGTGCTCGGTTTAGTCCCGACCTCTTTCTAATGCATGTTTAAGGTCTCGTAGACCTAGTTAAGGGACTCTTTGTTTATGAATTGTTAAGATATGTTTGAAATGTTTGTATAAGATCTGATTTGTTCGGTAATGCCTTTAACCCTAGACCGGTGATGGTTACGGGTTGGGGGTGTTACACTATATACCAACAGTACCTTGATCTTGCGTTCTATAACTACACGAATACACATGATGCATGCTTCGTATTCTGCCATGTTATTTGTGCAATCAAATTCAACTTTACTGGTGAAAAGATAATGATCTCCGTTTGGGGATACGAGGACTACCCCAATTCCGTTACCCATGACGTTTGAGGCTCTGTCAAAATTCAGTTTCCAGTCATATTCTTCTAGAGCACCTTCTTTAGTGGTTGCAACATACATCATATCCTCGTTCGGGAAATCGAAATTTAAAGGCTCTTAATTTTCTAGAGTTTTGCTAGCTAGGAAATCCGCCATTGCACTCCCCTTTACTGCCTTATAGTTTTCATACATTATATCAAATTCGAAGAGCAGAATTTGCCATCGAGCCATTTTTCTTTCAATGCGGTCGACTCAATATACTTTAGAAGATCCCTTTTCAAGATGAGCCAAGTCGTATGGTATAACATGTATTGTCTCAGCCTTTAAGTTGTCCAAGTTAAGACGCAACACAATTTCTCAATTGGTGAATATCTTACCTCACATTCAGTGAACTTCTTACTGAGGTAATATATAGCTCTTTCTTTCTCCCCGACTCATCATGTTTGTAACACCCCTTACCCGTATTCAATGTTGGAATAGGGTTACGGAGCATTATCGGACTTATAAAAAAAATTAAACATTCATTTCACATACAATTTCCAAATTTTATGCAATCATTATTTAAACTCAATCACATTGTCCCTATTATGAGCCTACGAGGCCCAAAAAATGCATTCGGGAAGGTTCGGGATTAAACCGATAACTTATGAAATTTTTACAAAACTTAGAAAATTTTCTAAAATACAGGGGTCACACGCCTTTGTGTCTCATATAGCCTAAGACACGCTTGTGTCGCAGGCCGTGTGGACATTCGAAATGGGATCACATGTCCATGTCTCAGCCCATGTCCAACCTCGTGTAACTCTCTGACTTGGGTCACACGGCCAACACACACACCCGTGTGGCCAACTCGTGTGCCCTAAAAATGGCCACACACGCCTGTTTACCAGGTCGTGTGCTAGGACGTGCCAAACTTGTAGGGTATACTAACTTATGCCACATGGCCAAGTCATACGCCTGTGTGTGAGGCCATGTGGAGCATACTGAATTGGTTTCTATTTGAACACCAGGGGACACATGGCCGTGTAACCTGACCGTATATCACACATGACTAGGACACACGCCTGTGTCTTTGCCCGTGTGGACAAAAATAGGCTATTTACCAAGCCATTTTGCCACCTAAACTTGCACACACCTACATCAATCCAAACGACTCCAAGACATAACATATATAGGCATTCAAACCAACTAAATCAAGCCTAATTCATGCTAACTCAATATCATTATCCACAATACACTCAAGTCACAAAATAGGCCAATTCATTTATACCAAATTCACATATACATTTCAACTAATTACACAATTTCAAACATGCATCCTTATGCTCAAACTCACAAGCATATATCTTCTCATATATCAAACATTTGACATCCACCACACCTATAATCCACAAGCATTATATAACCATTAATAGAACTCGCAACATAAACCATACACACATATGTATATACACAACCAAAACAACAATTTAAGCCAACATTCATGGCTATATATACAAGACTAAACTTTAAACATTTACAAAACAATTCTAATGGTTAAATTCATCATCAACTTATATACCAAAGCAACCAAAGTTCCTATACATGCCATATATTCCAAAACATAGATTCAAAAGAGCCAAAATGATAGCTTGATAGTGTGATAAAGTCTCCAATGATTCTTGAATCCTAGCTAGCTTTGAAATCACTATAAAACAAGGAAAAATAAATAGAGAAAGCTTTAAAGCTTAGTAAGTTCATATGATAAATAAGTACAATTTACTAATTCATTCACAATTTTAAGAACATAAGTAAATTTAAGTAATACATTTAATTCAACAATTTGCACATTGGCATAATTCTATGTATCATGTACAAATTCATCAACTTTAACTTACTTTTCATATGAACTTAGCAATTATCACTTACTTGTCAAACTTATCACGAGTATCTGAACTGAATCATATCATTGCTTACATCCTCAGACCATCATCTTTTCCTGTTGAACCATTTGAAATAGTATCAGATACTAGGGAATCTCACACCGAAGTGCCACATACATAGCCAAAGCTATCTTAGTCTCATATCACATATATGCTCACTCTCAAGCTATCAACAGGCCTGCTCACACAAGCTGTTGGTCAAGACGTAGCTACATGGTGTTACTCACACAAGCGGTCAAGTAACCGCAACACATGCCGGTATACTCAGCCACCGGTAGGACGTACAGGACCAGCGCCCGAATCATATATGTAGTAGCCAATTTTGGCCCAACAAAAAACAAATTAAAACCCAAAACAATAACAGACCCGAAAAAAATTAAACCCTAGCCCATAAAAAAAAGATAAACAATAGCTTAAACAAAGTCAGCCACCGGCCCTTTTGTCTCCCTCCACCAGTAGCCTCCACGCATCATTTGACACCTGAAACAAGCACAGTAGCAGAGAAAGAAAGCATGCGAAAGACACCAGCAATAAATGGAAAACAAACGAAAAAATCAGAATCGAAGAGTTTGTAAATTGGCTTTAAAAGCCAAGATCTATTCTTTGTAGTTTTTTACGAACTTTGACGAATATCAGAAAATAAGAATAGATTTCTTAAGGTGATTTGTAACACCCCAAACCCGGCCCAAACGCTACGACCAGATCTGGTATGCTACGGGGTTTAACGTTAAAAACTTCACTTGGATGATTTTTGGAAATTTAGTTTGCTTATTTAGGTATTCGCTAAAATAAGTGATATTTGAAGAAAACCTTTGCTTTTTCTTTGAACGTGTTTGAAAATCCCATACTATTACTTCTTATAGATAACTTTTTGAACATAAAATTAAATTAAAAAAAATAGAATAAAGACATTAAGAATTATAATTTACACCTAAGCTATGGAGCCTTATTACATAAATAGTCCCAAAATTAAAAACTTAAAGGAAAACTAAAAATAGCTTATGAAAATATAAGACTTGATGGCCCCTCGAGTCGCCTCGGCTCCTATGTCCACGATCTACTGCTCATCTGAAACGTTAGGGAAAATAAAGGGGTGAGTCACCAAGACTCAGTGTGCAAATCCTGAAAACACATAAAAGGCTTGAGGCCCATAAACACATTATGGGCCTTGGCCCATTCACAATGGCAACAAAACATTTACATGCAACATGGCCCAACCCAACCTAAAAGTCCATCCTCTACACACCAGCCCGTACCAGCCATCACACCTCGGGGATTTCTACAATCAACCCACCAACCGTTACACACCATATCGACAGTCATGCTGTCAGTTAAAATGCCGATCACCATGTGACCTTATAATCCACTGTGGTAGAGCCACCGATCATTGTGTGACCTTATAATCAAGTGTGGCAGAGCCACCGATCACTGTGTGACCTTATAATCAAGTGTGGCACAGCCACCGATCACTATTGTGACCTAAATGTACATATCGTGGTTTAACCACGGATCCCTAAGTGACCATTTAACATGCTCTTCCCCTTCATCATATCAATCCCATCCCATGCATACATCCATGCAGAATCAAAACAGAATACTACCTAAAAGATCATAGGTTTTTACATACATCGATACACATAGAGAAGTTTCTATGATTACGTACCTGGCATCCCTTACCTAACCCTTTTTGGGTTTTACGACTGTCCATATAGCCTTATTCCGGTTTTTAGCCCATAACATATATTTAGTACAGATTACTATACTGCCTTATTTCGGCTTTTAGCCCATAACATATATTTAGTACAGATTAATTAGTGTGTGTTAGGGATCTACACACCTGATTACAGTTAAGACGAGACCTTCTATGTCAACACTATCAGAAGCCGATACGACTGCTAACTGTCTAAGATTTTGTTCTGACACCAGTCCACAACCCGGTGGCCAATCCTGAACTGCTGACACCGCTCGTTTCTTAAACTTAGGGATTGGTTTAACAGATCTAATCCCCTCCTTCGCCTGAACGACATGTGATTCCATCACAAGACCTTATCAGTTGCTACCATCACAACATGTGGTTGTTAATCCATATCATAGAGTTAAGATTACGATTATGACAAATGAACCTAACGAAAATCTAAAGAGAACCCCTTACCTTGAAATCCCGAAAGAGATGGAGTTTAGAGACTAGCGATTTTCGACTTTTAGATCTAGACGATCTACTTCGATTCCCGATGTCTCCCAACACGTAAACACAAGAAACCAACAATCCATTAGCCTTTCGGCTTCGTCTTCTAAAAATCTAAAAGAGAAAGTGAAGAGATAGAAAAATCGGCACTCACCTTTACATAAAGAATTCGACTACCCCTTAGAGATTCTGGCTTTTTGAGAAGATCAGAAGAGAAGATAATAAGAAGAAATCTAAGTAGTTTTGGCTTTTAGTTGAAGAAATCAACAAAAGAATAGGTAGTATTCGGCTATGGAGATGAGAAGAGAGTTCAGGGTTTCAGCTTTTGAAAAAAAGGATGTTAAGAAGAATTGGGTGGTTTCGGCTTTGTAGAAGAAAAAAGAAAAAGAATAATGGACTTTCGGCTTTTGCATAGAAGTGAAGATAAGAGAATAGAAAAAGAAAATAGGACCCAAATGCCGGAATTGAAGAGATATCCCTTTATTTAAATCAAAATTTCGGCAACTACCTTTCAAAAACCGAAAATGCCCCTTTTGATAACTTAAATTTTGATCAACTAATAAGGGAAATTTCGGCACCCCCATAGTATAACAAAACTGATTTCTCCCTCCTCCAAGAGATGGAAATTCGGCCACCACTACTGATCAGCAGATAACTCCTAAATTTTCTCCCTTATCTTCATCTGATCACTCGTCCTCAAGTGGCATGGATAGCACCACCTCTTCCTCCCTTTTATCAGTCACTTTATCAGCCACATTATCCATATTATCCATTCTATCAATCTCCTAATTCCAAGCATCCTAGCCGCCCCCAACTCTCCTCTCTTTTGATGCCAAAAACATTTAAAATAAGTGGGTAATGTGACTCGAACCTTGGACCTTCTTATTGCTAAGTAACGCCACTGACCACTGGGCCACCAGCCCATTTGTGTTTCTTAATTTACAGATAATATCTTTTAAGCCCTATCCTAACTGGCTTTCCACCAGAGTGCCCAAGCAGAAAAATTTGACTAAGGCCTTGGCCCACCCCCGAGCCCACCAACCCCTTAAACACCCTAATTAACACATTAAGCATAACATCACATCACAACACATCAAATGCAAAGCCCCACAAATTCAAGATGCTACATGATTTCAGTCTCTTTTTGTTTATTTTTCTTTTAATTTTTTCTTTTACAACGAAATAATAATAGTAAAAGAGAAGAGAAAACTTACCTAAACCCCAGGGCGCGTCGTCTGAGTTTCCTCTCCGTCGTCAAAGCCAAAATCGAAAGCAAAAAGGGGCTTTCTTCCCTTGGGTTTTCAAAACAAAAGGGCTGGCCTTCGAAATGGGGCTTCGAACAGGGATAAAATCCCATCTCCACGCGTCATTGGCCACCGGACATGGTGGTGGTGCGACGATCGGCCGGAGAATCCTTTTTAATCAGAGAAGACGAAAGGGAGAGGGGAGAAGCTTTAAAGTTTCAGTTTTTTTCTCTTCTCTGAACTAAGATTGAAGCAAAACAAAAAAGGGGTTTTAGACTTTGGAGAAAACGATGCCGCTTGGTGTAGGAGTTACTGTGCATGTCCCTTCAAAGGGATATTTGCGTGAATGCTCCCTCTCTTCCGCAACCCCATTCGATTAGGCCCTATTCTCTGTCTTCTTTATTCTTTTAAATTGGGCCCTTAGGTTTTATAACACCCCAATCCCGGTCAACACACCACGACCGAATCTGGCAAGCTACGGAGTGAAAACATTTTTTTAAAACACAAGTTACCAGTTAAATTTTTATAAAACTCTTTTATCGTATACAGGTTCGGAAAACTTAGTAATAGGTGATGTTTAAGATTGTCTTTTAGGTGTTAAGAAATTTGGGAAAACACATGTTTGGAAACCCATCTGTTAATACCAAGTTTAGAAAAACGTTTGATTTTGATTAAAAGCAGTTGTATGAAGAGTTTATCCATATGCCTTTGAAGTTGAGTGAAAGATTTCAAGTTTGTAAAAATCATCCAGGTTACATCTGATTATGTTATGATCATTGTTACCCGATGGTAACATTTGAAAACCCGAGGAGATATAGTTTAGAAAACCTTGCTTTTTACCGGTTAATTTTATCATATCCATAAATCCAACATGTAATCTATAAGCAGAGTAAAAACCAGTAATAATAAAACCAAAATAAACTTAGCGGCCTTATTACAAAACCAAAACCAAATTTAAGGGAAAACCAATAAACCGAAATAATAAGTTAAAGTCGAAAACCAGAAAACAAATCTGCATGGCCACCTCGAGTCCTCCCCGGCTCCATATCCGCGATTTATGCCTCATCTGCAAAATGTAAGGGAAGGGGTGAGTCACCAAGACTCAATGTATAAATCCCCAACCCGATATTTCAACCACTTACACAGATCATTAGCAAAACATGCAAATCATGCACCCCATAACCTAACCATCCAATCTCCTTTAACGACCCCGTGTGGTCAAAACCACTGGTGGTCAAAACCACTGGTGACCGAAGTCACAAATACATATATATCGATGATGGGGCCAACCCATCGTGTGGTCAAAACCACTGATGAAAATCCCTAATATCATGTGGGGCCAACCCACTGTGGTACCAAACCACTGGGACGAGTCATAATAATCCATGTGTGGTCAAAACCACTGGTGACCGTAGTCACAAATATCAATCATGTGGTCAAAACCACTGGTGGTCAAAACCACTGGGACTTAGTCACAAATCATATCAATAGTGTGGTCAAAACCACTGGTGACCGTAGTCACAAATCAACTAATAGGGCCAACCCATCTTGTGGTCAAAACCACTGGTGACAGTCCAAAATGAATCATCCCCCTCCTCTCATCAATCCCATCATCATGCTCATATCATCCGTGTCATAATATCATGCATCATGCAATAAGGCATAGCATAGCATTTAACATAACATGAATATACATATATCGTGAATCACATAACAGGGGACTTACCCAGTTTCCAAGCTCATGCCCGTAAGGCACATTCACTGATTCATTAGTTATAACGGTAACATAATATACATATTATACTAATAAAGTGTGTAAGCGTTTAACACACCTGACTATACGTAGATCTAATGAGAAATCCCGAAGCTACGCGATACTACGAGATCCCGAAACGTATGCCCTCACTGCTCCTACAATCGGCCAATGCTTAGTTAGTAATCAAAAGCCCTATTTGGCTTAACTAAAAATCCCGAAAAGATGTCGCCCCAAATGTAGCACTTACCTTAAGCCGATTTGGTTATTAACCAAATCCCGAAGACTCACTTTATTCGGCTATAGCCCTCCCTGCAATTGGTTTCACACATCATTAAGAAACCAAAGGCCATTCGGCCATAGCATGAATCCAAAACCAAAAGAGTTTGTCGCCCCTTACCTTAACGACTGATTTGGCATTTAAACACCACAGATTGACACTCCCTATTGATGTTTAGAGGTTTCGGCTATCACATAGAACAAGAACAAGTTAAGATCTTGATTACCATGATTGAAGAAATATCAAAAGAAGGACAGAAGAGGTTCGACATTACTCAAATCGATCAAGAAGAAGAGAGGAGATCCCTTACCAGAAGATTCCGCTATGTCCCCAAAAGCAACCTTGATTTTGGCACTTAAGATGATGAAGAGAAACGCAAGAAGAGAGAGTTTATGAGTCAAGTATTCGGCTTTTCAAGAAGTGAAAAGATGAAGAAGAATGAGTGAACAAAGAAAGAATTAAATTCGCAAGAAGGTTGAAAGAAGGTTTTGGCACTAAGGGGTTGGGAAAAGAACAAGTGAAGAAAGTCGACTGAGGGGTGGTATTGATTCGGCTTTTGAGAACTATCAAGATGAAGAAGAAAATCAAAATGAGAAAAAAGGTTTCGGCAAGGGTGAATGAAAGGGATTTCGGCACAAAGGGTTTGAGAGAAGAAGAAAAAGATGTCGAATGGGAGGGGTGGGGTTGTTGGTTTCGGTTTCTAGCAAAAATATGAAGAAGAAAAAGAGAGCACAAGATGGATTTGACAAGGAGCAGGTTCGACTAGCAATGAATAACCAAATAGGCAAAGAAAAGAAGAAAGGCCACTGAGTTTCGGCACTTGGCAAGACTTGCAAAAGAATAATTCGGCCAGCAGCTAGAGTTGTCGAAAATGAAAGAAAAGAGAAGTACTTTGGTGTGCTAGCCGAAACACCCCCTAAGCCACTATTGACATTCGGCCATACCAAAAGCTCCCCAAAACTGATAGCCTCCCTTGCCCAAAGTCCCTTATTCGGCCAACACTCCTCAAATGAGTTTGAAAATATTCAAACTCCTAAATTTACTCCCCTCCATCAATTCAAATCTGTTTGAACGAGTCAAAACTCCTAAATTTTCTCCTCCTCATCCATTCCAGAGAGTCCCACCTGAACACTCCTCCTCTAGCTTGTGGCGTCAAAAAGAAATAGCAGGGAGTGCAATTCTTGCTACTCGAACACAGGCACTCCCTCCCTGCATGTGGCGTCAACTCCCTGGTGCCTAAGTGGCACCTCCTTTCCATTTTTCCCACTGGTATTCTTGTGTCTTAAACCTCCAAATAATTCTTTTAACCCCTACTTCCCTTAGCTCCATTTCCTTAAGTGCTAAAACAAGATTCTTAGCCCTAACTCAGGCCTAACCTAGGGTTATAACTAGACCCAAAACATGTTAAATCAACATTATAAACAATTCAACACATGCAACACAACCAAAATGCAGAACCCCGATTTAAGGATGTTACAGGTTTCATTTTGCTTTCAATTTGATCCCTGGAGCTGTCAACTGGATGTGCGCATGGGAATTTAGGGAACATTTGCCCATCTAGTCCCCAATAGTTTCGCACCATTCGTTTCGCTCCTAAATCAGCTTTTGATTATTTATGATTCATACCTTGAGTTCCGGCTATATTTTTAATTTTTTCCCTGACTTTGTGTAATTTATTCATTTATTTTGCAAGCTTGTTTTGTTATTATTGTTCATATGAAGTTTTATATATCATTTGTATTAAATTGTTTTCATATATATATGTACATATTATTCATTTGGAATTTTTTTGCATACATTAACTATTTTAAACTATGATTTGCTTTAAAATTATGTATATATTACGTATAGTCAAATGTTTTGCATTTTTTATCCTAAATTATTTCATTTGTTAATTACTTTGAAATGTGTTATATGTTCTTTATTTTTTTAAAAAAAAAACTTGCTTTTATATATTATGTTAAAACTGTTTTTTATCCCTTGTTAAAAATCATTATATATATATGTATATACATATACAACCTATTTTGTTTTTTTCTTGTATAGACATATCATCTTTTCTATTAAAAAAAACTTTTGTATATTCATTTTTTACTCATTATTCATTTCAACTTATGTATTATTTTAAATTATATTATCTATTTTAAATTTCACATATTATTTAGTATAAACTATGTTATATGTAATTTTAACATTCGCTTATTCTTAACTTGCTATTTTATTTATTTATTTCAATTTTCTCATATATTGCTTATTTTAAACTCATATATATATATTTTCTTTCTTTAACGTTTATCTTAAAATTGTTTTATGCATTATTTCTTTTAAAATTGTTTAATTCATTGGTCTTTGATTGTTGATGTTAATATTTAAATAATGTATATTGCTTGATTATTGCCATTGTGTTTTTTAAATTCGTTTATTCCATATCTTTTGCCTTATTGTCATTCGCTCGTATTATATTGTGTTCATGTATACTTGTTCCATGCTTATTACCATATTGTTGCTTCATGTCATCGCATAGTGCTTTAAGCCCAAACGCATTTATCCAATTTAAATTGCTTGATTTTATTTCAAACAAAATAAACGCACATTGTTAAATGTTATACCCGCTATCTTTTTTAAAATGAAAAAGCTTTCAAAATAAGGCAATATTCTGTGTTTGGAAATCCGAGAAATAGTGCCCTAACGTGCTGGGTTTCGGTTTTTTGTTTGGCCAAATAATCGAATATCCTTTTGACATTTTAATGCACGAGTCTCGAGAATCGTGAGATGATCTCAGATTCGAGGATTTAAATCATCGTGTCCTAACGTGCTGGATGTGATATTTTATTCCTTCGGAACGAGAGAATCTTAATATTCAATTCGAATAATTTCAAATATTTTTAAAAGAGATCGTATTTTTAAAATTTTTTTCAAATTTTCAACTTTCGACATTAAGACACTAATTAATCAAATTGGTACCAATTTTGGGCGTAATGAGGGTGCTAATCCTTCCTCACACGTAAATGACTCCCGAACCCGTTTTCTTGAAATTCGTAGACCAAAAATGCCATTTAGGTAAACCAAAACGTTTTATTAAAACAAAGGTGATCCGATCACACCTAATAAAGATCGGTGGCGACCCCCATTTTTATTTTCATTTTCAAAACCAAAGTCGATTCCCATTTTTTAAAAAAATGGTTTCTACAATATAATCACAGTAACCCCTAATGACATGTCACTAGTATCCTATCTATTCCTAAGGTTCAACTGGGATTCTCACTGTGTCAATGCTTTGTCGATAGATTCCGCAGTGTCGTAATATCACAATTATAATATTTAAGCATATAAACACATATAACACTAAGCTTATTAATCATACAAACTTACCTCGATCGTAAAATCGATGAAATGGTCTACTAGTCAATTACTTTGTTTTCCCCCCGATCCAGATCTGAACTTCATTTTTCTTGATCTATATAATGTCAAATTTAGCTTATTCAATCATCACTCTATTCAATCTAATCCACATTTCACATTATGGAAAACTACACTTTTTCCCCTAATATTTCAATTTCTTTACAAATTAGTCCTTATATCATAAAAACACAAATTCATGCAATTCCACCTAAACCTATGCTAGCCGAATTACAAATAGGTCCTTAACAGCCATATTTTCCATTTATTTCACATTTTAACCACAAATTTTCCATATTTTACAATTTAATCCCTAATTTGCATTTTCACTAAAAATGACTTAACAAAACTTGTAGAACTATCATCAAACATTCATAATATATCATCAATCCTTAAAGCTCATACATATTCATCAATCGAAACATTCTAAACCTTAAACAGTTTTGCAAGATAGTCCTTGCGCTAGCTAGAGTCAAAAACATAGAAATCATTAGAAACGGGACAAAAACGAACTTACAATTTAGCTAGCAAGTGCCAAATGCTTCAAACCCTAAAAATGGTTTCTCCTCTCTTCAATTTTTGGCAATTAGGAAGAAGATGGACAAAAATTAGGATTTTGGTTTTACTTATTTTAGTTTTATTTAATAATTTGCTAATATAACCTTAAATAAATCACACTAATGATGTCCATAAATGTCCATTACAACTATTAATGGTCTAATTTCCACATAAGGACTTCCACTTTAATATTCCATAGCTTTTAGACACCTTTAGCTAATAGAACATAAGTTTTACATTTTACGCGATTTAGTCCTTTTTATCGAATTAAGCATTCGAACGATAAAATTTCTTAACGAAAGTTTCACACCATTATTGTATCATAATGTAAACATTAAAAATAATAATAAAATAATTATTTTGACTTCAGATTTATGGTCTTGAAACCACTGTTCTGATTGGACTAAAAACGGGATGTTACAATGTTGGCCAAGTACGCATCCCATAGAATTCCCAAATACTGCCAAGTACAATATCAGTGGCTTGTCTGAGCTAGGTGGAATCAGCATTGGGGCATTAGACAAGTAATGTTTAACCTTTTTGAAGGTCTTCTGGCATTTCTCATCCCATACACCTAGGTCATGTTTCTTGAGGAGACAGAGTATGGGGTCACATTTCCCGGTTAGTTGCGAAATAAACCGAACAATGTAATTTAATCTCCCTAAGAAACCCCAAACCTCCTTTCGGGTGCACAGCAGTAGTAACTCATGTATAGCCTTAACTTTATATGGGTCAATCTCGATCCATTTCTCGCTGACTACAAACCCCAGCAATTAACCCGATGTGGCCCCGAAAGTGCATTTTGCTGGATTAAGCTTTAGTTGGAATTTTCTCAACCTCAAAAATAGTTTCCTCAAGACTTTCACATGCTCTTTTTATATTTAATATTTTGCGATCATATCATCGACATAAACCTCGATTTCTTTGTGCATCATATCATGAAACAAAGTTACCATGGCTTTTTGATATGTTGCTCTCGCATTTTTTTGTTCGAATGGCATCACTTTATAGTAAAATGTTCCTAATATTGTTACGAATGTGGTCTTTTCCATATCTTCAGGATGCATCTTTATCTAGTTGTATTCAGAGAAACCATCCATGAAGGAGAACAATGAATGACCTATCGTATTGTCCACTAAGGTATCGATGTGAGGCAACGGAAAATTATCCTTTGGGTTGGCTTTGTCTATACTCTTGTAGTCTACACACATTTGTATTTTCCCATATTTCTTAAGGACAGAGACTATATTGGCTACCCACTTCGAGAATTTGACCACTTGTAGGAAACTAGCGTCAAATTGTTTCTTAATCTCTTCTATTATTTTGAATAGGACGTCGGGCCTCATCCTTCAAAGTTTCTACTGAACCTGCTTGCATTCTTCCTTTATGGGAAGCCAGTGTACCATGATATCTTTACTTAGACTAGGCATATGTTGATATGACCATGCGAAGACATCTTTGAATTCTTGGAGTAATTCAATTTCCACTGAATCTTTGTGGGGTAGGATTTTTTTCTCATCTTGTTCACCATCCTTAAAAAATCAGGAGATAAGTTGCAGTTTCAATCATCTTCAAAATCCTGAGGTTCCTCTGGACACATATCCTACTCAAAAGGAGACTCTGAGTCAATAGCAATGTTGCTCGTATCATTGATATCCGGAGACCTGTTATAAGAATAAAAAGAAGATCTGAAGGACAAATAAATTGAAGAATAATTATCTGTGTGGTATGAGTATGAATGAAATGAAAAAATAGAAGAATATTTTTCAAATAGGACACAAAGATGCATTGTTTTTATTGAAATAAAAATAGTGGACATGTACCCTTTTCACAAAACGATTTCTATTGCTCCTAGGCTTAGAGCAACAGTTGTGTTTCAAACATTACTCTAAAATAGTCCTAAAAATGACAGGGATCTCTTCCGCAGTCTAATTGTTCGGAACATTTTCGGGGATATAAGGAAAAATTCCTAATAGGTTTTCTTCCCCAATTCCTTTTTTGAATATGGCATTGATGCTCAAGTTTCCCAACATTCCTCCTGCAGTTTTGACTAGTAGACTCTCTTTTTCTATCATTTCAGGATAAATTATTTCTTCTAACATGAATGTTTTAGATATATGGGGAAAGATCATCGGTTCCCATTTGATTTCTTCCCCGCTTAGTTGTGCTCTTCTTATTTCTTGCTTCTTTTCCAGTTTCTTCTTATTATGTCTCGTATCTGGCTTGTACCCTAAGCCAAAATGGAATTGTTTGTCCATCACCATCGGTGCATCGACCTTTCCTTGGAGATATTTTCGGAGTCCCTTTTCAGGTAAGGCTCATTTTTCGACCATCAACTACAGACCCATCCTAGTGATTTTGGATATTTTTGGTAATGGGATCTTGTTTCCTTCAAGAATGAAAGTTGCATTAACAAATTCCATTGATCAAAAATAACATTCTATTGCCTCTTCATCTGCCCCTATGTATGGCATGTCACTAGTTACGGATGCAATGATGTCCTTCTCAATGTCTATCGTTACCAGTTGACCCTCTATTACCAACTTCAGTTTTTGGTGTAGTGAAGACGACACTGCCCCAACTGAATGAATCCAAGGCTTACCCAACAAGTAGTTATGAGAGGGTTTGATATTCATTACCAAAAAGTCTACCTCATATTTTTTCGGGCCAGTTAAGAGTGGTATTTCAATCCTTCTCATTGCCTTCCTTTCTGTACCATCGAATGCTCTCACTATATTATGACGCGCCTTCTTGTGAGAGCTATCAACTGGCAACCTATTCAATGTGGATAGAGGCAAGATGTTCAGCATAGATCCATTGTCAATTAACACTCCCAAAAATGTATATCCTTTTCAGCGGGTAATGATGTGTAGAGCCTTCATGGATCCCATGCCCCTAGAGGTATTTCATAATCATTGAAGAAGATGAAATAGTCGACACTCATATTGTTAGCCAAACGATCTATCTTGTTCATAGAGATATTATCAGCGACATAAGTCTCATTTAACACCTTCATCAATGCGTTAAGATGTGTCTCTGAGCTCAGAAGCAAGGCTAATACTGATATACGGCTTGGTTGTTTGTGGTGCTGCTTTACTAAATCATATTGGCTATGTTTCAAGAACTTTAAGAATTCTTTAGCCTCATTTTCAGTTAATGGCTCATTAACAGGTGATTCAAGTCTAGCTATTTTTTCTTTCTTATGCTCAACTGCTAGGGTTTTTTTCCTTAAGGGGTTTAGTTCTTGCGTTTACAGGGTCATAGCGCTTTCCACTATGTGTGAAGGAACCAATGTCCTGTACCCATTTTGAAGTGCCAACCGAGTTCTCCTCTCTCGAAATCATCACGTTGCAATCATAATTCCATGGAATCCTTTTGTTATCCTTGTAAAGAAAAGTTACAGGTTTTTGAATTGTGATTCTTGGCATAGCTTGTGCTCCCATTTCATTGCCTCTCGATCGGGAAATAATCACCATGTAACATTCTGAATTAATGGGCTTATGCGTTTAATGTGTAGACATGTTTAATGTGTTAATTTGAGAATTAGAGGTGCAATTGGGTTCAGGAATGGGCTGAGGCCTTGATTAAATTTTTGTTTAGGCACTCCAGTGCTTTTAAGATAAGTATCTATGTTTAAAATATCAGGTTGGGCTTGTGGCCAGTGGCAAAATGGCGCCACTAAGAGGGAAGGGAGTTGGCGTCAAGGGCAAAAGAGGAGGCCCAAGTTTTGGCCACTTGGAGCCCATATTTTTGGGCCAAATTCAGCACTTCTAAGGGGACTAAGGGGGGGACGGCAACAAGGCTATTATTTAGGGGTTTTTAATGTTTAAAATATGTGGATATTATGCTGATAAAGGAGGGAGGAGTAGGAGCTAAGTAAGTCTCTTTGGGATGGGTGTTCTGATAAGGATAGGGGAAAGGATGAGGAGCTATCTAGGAGGATAGAGGTGGCCGAATATGGGACTGTGTGTGTAAAGGAGGGGACGGCTAGATAAAGTTAGGCAAAGCCGAATTTTGTCAGTTTCTTCTTCTTTTCTCTGAAGCTCTTTCTCTCAGTTTTCTCTTCTGCCGAAATCTTTTCCATTCTTTTCTTCCTAGCTGAAATCTCCAAGCTTCTTTCTTGATTTCTTTTCTTCTTCTCTTTTTCTGCTAGAAATCGAAATTCCTCATTCAATTCTTCTAAAAGCTGAAAAACACATCAGCCTTCTCTCGTTCATCTTTTTCGGGATTTTCTTAAAAGCCGAAATCCTTCTGTGGTGTCTGCTTGTGCCGAAACTTGAAGAAAACTAAAGGTAAGTGTCGATTCGCGAGATTTCAATCTTTTTTCGGCTTTCAGAGATCTTAGCCGAATGGCTATATGGTTAACTAATAGGGTGTTTTCTCTCATTTGCGGTATTCTGGGATTTGAAGGGAATTCAATCGCTTAGATTTCTAAGCCAGTGTTCAGTAGCACTCGAATCGTATTACTTTTGGGATTTCAGGTAAGGAGATCTGTTATTATAAAAAGTATAAATTCGGGTAAACACTAACCCTTGGCCGAATATAGGAGTGGCCTTAGCTTTGTGTTCTTCTGGCTTTTGAGCAAAATTGTAGACAGAAGGCAGTAGATCTGATTAGCAAGGGTATCGACATAGAGGGTAGTCCTACGCATTAATCAGGTGTGTAACTTCTCACACCATTTAGGTTGTCTGTTAGTTTGTGTAAATAAATCTGTTTATATTCTGTTAAATGCCGAAATCCCGGCATAATGGTTGAAAACCCAAGGAGGGTAAAAGCGAATCACCAGGTTAGTGATTTCTGTCATTCATAAGTGGATGTTTCTGTTGAGATGATATGTTTTATATATATGCCGATTTCTATGATTGCATGGGGATGGGTGATTGATGAAAGGGGAAGTGCTTTATTGTAGTGGCTTTTGCCATGATCTGTTGTAGTGGCTAATGCCATGATCTGTTGTAGTGGCTTTTGCCATGATCGGCGATGATGAGCAATATCTCAGTAGCATGACTGCCATCGATGGTGTGTAGCGGTGTGGGTTGATTGTAGAAATCCCCAATGGTGTGATTGGCAGGTACGGGTGGTGTGTAGCGGATGGAAACCTAAGATTGGGTTGGGCTTTGCATATTTTCTGATATATTATACTCTGTTATCTGTTCTATGGGGCTAAGTCCCAATCTGATGGTGCACGAGGGTTGCACACTGAGTCTCACGACTGACCCCATATTTTTAACATCTTTCAGGTAGCACCTAGTGCATGGACCGGGCTGGAGAGGAGCGCAAGGTGGCCACGCGAGGGATTATTTCGATTCAGCAAAAGACTTTACTAGTTTATTTATGTTTAATATTTTTAATCAGTGGGTTTAAATTTCATTGTAATAAGGCCATGGGCCACAAGTTTCATGTTTTCGTTTGTTTGGGCTTTTATTATTACTAGAGATTTATATTTTTTTGTTTTAATTATGTTAAGGCATGAGTCAAATTTTGGTTTTTAATCCACCAAGGCATAAATATAAAATGTATATCTTTTACAAATTAATCTACCATTTAGTTTTCTCGAATAAAATGTTAAACTCAAGGAAAATATTTTCCGCAATTGTGACATCTTTTAAAATCTCCCTAAGTGACATGCCAAATCCGGTCATGGTGTTTGGGCCGGGCTTGGGGTGTTACACACCAGTGGGTGGTGGACCTTCTAAATTTTCTTCGTTGATCCCTCCTCTGAGGCACAAACATCTCCTCCCTTCGAGCCCTTGATATCTTCAAAGAATTCTATTTCTTTGTTATCTATCAGACTTTGCACTAAAGCTCTAAATTCGGTGCACTCTTGGGCCTTATGAACTTCTTTAGTCACTCTTTTGAGTATCTCCTCTGAATCTTAAATGATCAATCCCTCGTCTATCATTTTTTTCAAACCAATTTTAGTGGGTATTTCACATCCACAACATCAGTTTTGGTCATTTGCCCCCACTCTCGATTATCGCGTTTACCTCTTGGTCAGGATGACTGGGTGACGGATTTCCTACCACATTAGGTACTAAGGGATCATCAAACCTTACAATCCCCATCTTGATAAACCTCTTGATCAATTTCTTGGATGCAGTGAAGTTCTCAATCGAGTGTCTCATTATTCCTGCGTGGTACTCGTATTGAACATTCGTATCATACCACTTTGAGAATGGAGGTTTAATGGGCTTTAAGTAAAATGGGGATACTACATGCGTATTGAATAGATTCTGATATAATTCTTCATATGTCATCGGGATAAACGTGAATTTGAGTTTTCTGTGTTTGGCCTTGAATTGGATTCTTGCCTCAAAAGGCCCTGATGGCTGGTCGTCATGGTTATTGGTTGCGCCACTGTGACCGATTTTGAATAGCTCTTATTATATATGCTCGCAATGTTTATTTCTTTTTCTTTCTTTCTCAGGGCAGACCTTTTAGCACTTCCCCCGCATTTATTTTTCCACTCCTTATTGCATTCTCAATCATTTCTCCAGACATAACTATATCTGAGAAGCTCTTGGTAGCACTACCCAGAATATGGTTAATGAATGGGGCTTTCAAGGTGTTGATAAAAAGTATTGTCGTTTCCTTTTCCGGAAGAGGTGACTGAACTTGTGTTGCCACCTCCCTCCATCTTTGGGCGTATTACCTAAAGCTTTCATTTTGCTGCTTCTCGATGATTTGCAGTGTAATTCTATCAGGTGTTATATCAGTCACAGGGTTGTATTATTTCATGAAAGCCTATTCCAAGTCTTTCCATGAAGATCAGCTGATTGTATCATTTGGTCGCCGACTCGATCAAACTATCCTGGAAGCAATAGATTAACAATTGGTCATTATTGACGTACCCATTTATTCTTTGGCAAAATATTGTGATATGAGCCTCAGGGTAATTAGTCCCATTGTATTTCTCAAATTCTGGAGTTTTGAATTTTTGTGGGAGCGCTAGATCTGGGACTAAACTCAATTCCTTGGCATCGACCCCACAAAAGTAGTCAACACTCTCCATAGCTTTGAATTTCTCCTCCAACCACTTGCACCGATCTTCCAGCTATTTCGGCAATTATACTCTCGCTCTCTCCATTTATTCCATGTCATCTAAATATGGAACAACGAGGTTGGTTTATTATCCCTATGGTTGGAACCTGAACCCATTGCTGTAGTCTTATGGTAACGGATATTATTCGTGGATATGTATCCGGTTGGGCTTGGACGTTCACTGGGGTAAAGCCTGAGGATATGTAGGGTCATCATTATCATATCTAGAGTTTACAACACTCTTCCCTTTTTCGAGTCTACCGGCCAGTAACTGGGTCAACTGGCTTATTATGCTTCTTTGGGACTCTTGTATTTGGTCCTTTGTCTTGTTGCACCTTAGCTAATTGGTCTGCAATTGCGCTTGCAATTGAGCTCACACGCCTTTCTAAAGTTATTCTAGTCTCAAAAACCTTTGGTTCATAGCTTTGGTTTTTACCGTTGGTACCGTAATGATATTTGATTGGTAGATTCTTGATGTTTTCCAAGGTAATTGTAATAATTTTGATTAATTAGGGTCTTTTTATGAAATTTAATGCATGTAATGAAATGTAATGCTAATGAATGAATGGAAAAGAAGGGCATTGATTCTAGTTCAACTCTATCAGAACAACTTTACTAGAAAACCAGTTTCTTTACATTAAACAGATACATTTCACATATACGACATTGCCTTTATACCCAAAGCCTTAACTTTCCTAAGAAGCCAAGATAATTCTCGGCTCTGATCTGATTCTGATTCGTATCCCAAGCTCAGGATGTCAGCTTGAATTTCTAGGGTTTGCAAATGGTCGGTTACTTCCCGTACTTGAGTCAATGCTTCACTCATGATGTGGTCTCTAACCCTGGTATGAACCTGACAGCATTGGAGTTGCTCTTTCCAATATTCATTGTTCGTTTCAAGAAGCTGAACTCGAAGTTCACAATTTTGTAGTGCGGCCTCACGCTCTTCTATCTTTCTCTTCTACTCCTCAACCTTAATCAGGCTTGCTTTCAACTCAGTCATAGAGTTGCGACTACGATGTTGATACAGAGACCCTCAATCCAACATTTTCATCTTAGCGTTCTAACAGTTCCCTTTTCAGGGCATCCTCTCGAACTCGAGCATCTTGAAATTTTCTTTCCCACTGATCGGATCTAATTTTTTTTAGATTTCTTGTCGCCATTGTCCCGGCATTTTACACAATCCGGTGGTCCTTATTTACAAGTGGAGCTTCTTATAATCTGTTTTTAGACTATCCAAGTCTTCCTCAGCTTGTTCTTTCCTTTTCTCATTTTCTCGGCTTTTAACTTCTAGACGTCGACATCTAATCCGAGCTGGACCTTTTTCTTTTCCAACTTCTCTATCATTTTCCCCAGCTCCGAACTTTTCTTTTCAAAGTCTTGCTTTACTATTTCTAATTCAGATTGTATCACTTGCAGGTGTTCCTTTATTGGCCAGGTACTTTCTTGACTTGACGAAAAGACATTGTCTTTGATTCTTTTACCCCACCACCAATCATATTTTGGGCTCTTCATAGGATTTGCGGCAAATCTCTTCATTTTGTGAGTTTGGTTCCATGCGTTCGAGATTTTACGAACCTTCTTTTTGTAATTGTCACCTTTATATTCAAACTCACATTGAGCCAACCCTTGCGTTGTCGGAAAAAATTGTCTCCCCATATCCCGAGTAGAGGGACCCAATCAAAGTCTCCGCATCGATACAGAATTTCATTGGGAATCATCCAATGGGCCCACCATTTGACATCTTTGTCTTGGAGACTCTGGAGAATTAACATCCATTTTTCTTCAGAAACATTGTCTTCCCTTTGGATACCCACAAATTATTTCAACGGAGAGTAGTCTTCGGAGAACACTCGATAAGAGACTTTTTTTACCTTCCAAAAGTGGCTATGGAACCAGACTAGCAAGAGCTTCGCTCATCCGATAAATCTTCCTTTACTCGTTCTTCGACATGCACTTAAAGATATGAAAATTACACCCAAGATTGCTGGGATGGGAGTGACCTTTTTATCGAGTGGGTCAAACAGATCTGAAACCGCATCCTCTATATGTCCTGATGCTTTGGGGAAGATAACCAACCCATAAATACTCAAGGCGAAGATGTCAAACTTTTTCCTTATGTCTGGGTGTACAAGATCAGATCCAGTAGAATTTTCCAACTGGTGCATTTAGTATCCCCTTTTTGTTTAATCCGGGTTGGAACCCATTGGAACAGAGAAATTTACACTTTTTTACATACCCTTTTAAACTTAAAATCATACAGTTTCGCTAAAATTCTTGTTGAAAAATATCTAATTTTTATAAAGGAATTAAAATGCACTTAAAATATGAACATGTTTAATTTTAGTTAATTTTATAATTAATTTTGATGAATTTTTGTTATTTTTGACAGATTTGCACAAAGGGCGAAAAATGGCTCTGCAGACTGTGCTAAAAGCACAAAACCGAGAATCAATTTGAAGTATCGAGGCAAACTAAATTTCAGCCTAAGAAGGTTTAAAATTATATTTACTAATTCATAATATAATTAATTTTAATTTATATCCAATTTAATTTTGGTTAATAAATTATTATTAATTAATTATAAAAAAGTGGTCCAGTTGAACTGAACCGAGTGAACCGAACCGACCAAGAAATGGACAGCCCAAAAACTGTCCCAAGAGCTGAACCAAATCAGCTTATTAGCTGATTATTTAAGCTTGAAAAGAGGCCCTTGAAGACTTGTTCAAGTTGCATTCAAGCCCCTCCACAATTGGTGGCTTTGTAGATATGCCCCAAGCCAAATTTAGCAATGTTGAAACCATCAACCTTGCCACATGTGTGGCCGGCCAAGGGATTGCTCTTTGGCTGCTACTTTTAGCTAATTTTAGCAGCCATCTTCAGCTATAAAACCCCCCCTTCGCTGATCATTTAACACATCTCAAGCATTCACATCTTTTCTCTCTTCTGTCCCCTTTCTCTCTTCTTTTCCATTCCAAATCCCCTTGCTCTCTTGCCGATTTCTCCTCTTGGAAAAGGGGCATTCATCAGCCATTTGGAGCAGCAATTAAGTGTTCATAGCAGCCTTGGTCGACGAGGACAACGGAGAAGGAAGAACAGAGCAAGCTCGTCTAGCCACGGAAAAACACCTGATTTGATTCTTGTTCCCTATCTCTTTAATTTTTTTTTGTTGTTATGATGAACATATCTATGAATATTTATGTTGTTGGAATGGTTAATTTAATCAATTTAGCTTGAATTTAATTTGTGTTAGGTTGATTGCATTTCGTTTGCTAAAATTGTTAAAATTGTGTTTATGGTGTTATAGGCCTTGGTAAGATGCTTGGTTAAGTAAAATCATGACTAAGTTACTCTTGTATTACAATTGTGAGGTAGCTAATGAATTAATTATTTAAATGGATTGAAATTGAATTACTGGACACAGTACTTAATCAGTGCATGTTTAATCATCTAAGGTAGCTGAGGGTTAAATTAGCAACGGCATCTGACGATACATTTGCCTTGCATAACTTGCAATATTATTGTGATTAAACTGTTTCAAGGTAAGGATATTTTGTTACCTCACATAGTCTTTTTTATGCTTATTAAATCAAGTTAATTGTTTGAATTGACATAGGGATAGGTTTAAGAGATTATTTCGATTTAACAAGAATGTATATGAATGACAAATTTGCCTATTAAAATTTATTTAATCAGTTGAATTGACATAGGGATATATTCAAGAAATGAATGGATTTTGGTAGGTGAGTGACGAAACCATTTTTTACGAGTTTGAAAAACGAGGATCGACTTTAAAGTGACAAATGGAGTTGTAATATCCTGAAATAGGGGTTAATTTTTATTAAATTATTTTGCATAAGTGTGGTCATTATGGTGTTGATTGAGGTATTTTAGGTGCTAGTTATAAGTTAAGGGAAGGCCCGAGCTATAGGAGAAACTTTGTTTTTAAGTGTTAATTAGGGGGAGCTAGGCTAAGGAGGCTTTAAGAGAAGTTGTGAGGGATGTATGACACAAAGAGTGCCTTGGTAAAGTGGCTGCAAGGCGCCACTTAGGGACTTGGAGAATGACGCCTCACGCAAGGAGGAAGGGCCCATGTTCGAGTCGTGTGGGCAGCAAAACGGGTGGCTATTATTTTGCATTTTTCTGACGTTAAGGGAGTGAGGTCTTAAAGGAATAAGCGGTGAAGTTTATGACACAAACGACCTAGTAGTAAAGTGGCAAGGGACGCCACCCTGGGTGCTGTAAAGTGTGCGTCAAAAAGGAGCTTCAAGGGAGGGGGTTTGAATCACGTGGGCAGCATAGGAGTGTTGTTTTATTTTTGATTTTTGGCGTCAGGACAAGGGAGAGGTGTTGGACGGCTTGGGGGCTTTGAAAAGGTAAGGATAAGCATTGATTTTATTTTGAAAATTCGACTAGGATAATTGTGATTATATTTTATTTTTTTATTTTTTTATGGGTAAGATAAGAGATAATATAGGAGATTGATGTGGGATAAATGATGGATTATTTTATTTATTAAGATGATAAAGGTGGATTTATTTTAAGTTGGGAGATAGAAGATAATTATAGATTTATTTTTATATATTTTTGAATGTGTGTTCAAGAGGAATTATAGGAGAAGAAAGTGGGATGGGAGAGGAGGTTGGTGTGCCGAATTTGAGTAGTATAAATAGGGGTGCTCATCTTTTGGCAATTCTTTTCTCCATTTATTTTCTTGTTGCCGAAAATTGGAGTTCTCCTTAAACCTTTCTTTGGTCTCTCTTGAGATAGCCGAAACTCTTTCTCTCAACTCACCATTGCTAAATTCTCCTAAGCCCTTCCATTCTTTTCTTTCTTTAGTTCTTTTTGTGCCGAATCTTTCTCTTTATTTTTACCATAGCCGAAACTTTGAATTTATTTTTAGTCATGGCCGAATCCTCTAATCAATAAACCCTCTCTACTTTCACGTTTTCCTTTTCTTCATTAAAGTGCCGAAATCTTCTCTTTGGGATCGTGAAGCCGATGCTCTGTGGATGCCTGTATAGTGGTAAGTAGTTCCTTTTAGTAATCGGTTTTGTTTCATCTCTTTTAGTGTACAGAAAACAAATGGTTAAGCCTTGGTTCTAAGGATGGCCGAATGTGCATCAAGCCATAATCCCGTGTTTTTGATGTGTAGCCAACGTTAGGGACCAGTAAGGGAGCCTCTCGGGATTTGATCTATCAAGGTAAGTCAAAGTGCTATTCGGCCAAGGGCCATCTTCATAGTATTCTTGTGTTGGCCGATTCTAATAAGTTGTTAATCAGGAATATTGGTAACTTCAAGAGCAAGCAAGTATTCGGGTTCTTAATAAGCAAGGCAAGTGATTTTAAATATTCGGCCAGAGGCCATATTTTATGAGTTTAAGTGTGACCGATTTTTATTATGGTTATTTAGGGGGGCAAGTCGACAGAAGTAGGGCAAGTATTCGGGATTTGGATAAGTAAGGAGGATATCGACAGGCATAAGGAAATTTCGGGATTGAGTAGACTGTACCAAACAGGTGCATAGTTATCGCACTGTTCTCTTGATTGTTGTTTGAATGTGTTTAATATATATATGTGTATGAGATATGTGTGATGGCCGAAAATACAGCTGAGAAGGTGGCTACCCAAGGCGGGTAATCTGTTAACCAGGTTAGTGGTTATGGTGTTAATATTTCAATGATAGATGTGATATTGATGCAAGCATGTGCTGTATGCTCGATATGTTAATGATGTTATCCTGCCATGTTATTATTATATGCATGGGGATTGGGATTTGAATATTGAAGGAAAGGGTGTACATATTTATGTACGTGGTCTAATGTTAGCTTTATGCTACATTAGCGCTTGATGTTAGCTATGTGCTTCATCAAGGGAGGTGTTGGCTAGGTGCCACATCTCGGCGGATGATAGCTGTGTGCATCACCGTGGACTGAGGATAACTTCGAGTCACCTCGTGGATACAGATATGTGGGATCACTTAGTTGATCGGTGGATTAGCCACCGCCTTGAGCAGCGGGTCTGCTAAGGTAGGTGTAACGGATGGACTCTAGGTTGGGTTGGGATGCATTTTTGCATGACTGATTATGTGGACTGTGTGGATATGGGCCAAGCCCATATGTGTGGAGACATGTGAAATAATTATGCACTGAGTCTGTATGACTCACCCAAATTTTTATCAACATTGCAGGTGATGCCTAAAGCTTGGACCGGGTTGGAGTGGATACGAGGTGGCCCATGCAGAAGAAGATGTTTTAATTATTTTATGCATTTTAATATTAAGTACTTTGTTTAAGTATTGGTTGTAATAAGGGCCTTATAATATTTGTTATTATTTTTATTATGGCTTGATTAAATTAAATTACTATGTGCAAATGATTTTATTTTTAGCAACTTATTTATTCAAAAATATATATATTAAAGTTTTAATTCGGGTATTTTGTAACATTAAAGTTTTACTTATAATTTTAAATACACAATGTTTTTATTCAAGACAAAAATTTTTAATGTTTTTTCCAAAAGTGAAATCAGTCTTCAAACACTTTTCCGCAGTAACATACCAGATCTGGTCAGGGCTCGTGGGCCGGGTTTGGGGTGTTACAGGAGTCGCCACTGATCCTTTATTTAAGGTGTGATGGGTCACATTGAGATGAATTATTTTAATAAAACATTTTAGATTTATTAAAACAATAATTTTGGTCTTCGAAATCTAAGAAAACAGGTTCGGAAGTCGGTTACGTGTGAGGAACGATTAGCACCCTCGCAACGCCCAAAATTGGTACCAAATTGATTAATTGATGTCCTAATGTCAAAAATTTGAAACGATTTTAGAATACAATTTCGTTTTTAAAAATTTTAAATAACTCGAATTGGATATTGAGATTCTCTTGTTTCGAAGGAATAAAATATCACATCCAGCACGACAGGATATGACGTTTCGGTGCCGAGATCCTCCCATGATTTTCGAAGTTTATGCATTGAGATTTTTAGAAGGATATTCAATTATTTGGACAAATGCAAAACCAAAATCCAGCACGATGGGGCACGATTCTTTGAGTTTCCAAACATAAATATTGCCTTATTTTGAAAACATGGACAAAATTTTAAAAGGATATTTGGTTAAACAGAAAACCGAAACCCAGCACGATAGGGCATGATTCCTCGAATTCCCAAACATACAAATATTGCCTTATTTTGAAAACATAGACAAAGTTAAAAAGGGTATTTGGTTATTTGGTCAAACGAAAAATCGTAACCCAGCACGATAGGGCACGATTCCTCGAATTTCCAAACACAAATATTGCCTTATTTTGAAATATTTTCAAATACGCAATTTTAAAATTGACTCGTATGCATTTTATTGAATCACTTTTTGATAATGAGAAACAAAAATATAATATGGAATAATAATGTATGAATACGAATTTGCACAAACGAATAACAAAGATAACCATACGATCACACAATTTGGAATATACAACATCGATAATTTCGTAGCACATTATGTTTAAAATGATAATATTTAAAATCCTATGAATAATAAAAACAATCCTAAAAGAAATTAATAGCCAATTACAAACACACATAATACTACATAAACGAGTTCAATATATATACCATTTGTAATTTAAATACGTGATATACAAAATGATTTAAAAACGATACATAATAACGTATGTACATAAAAATAATAATGTAAGGAAGTGTTGGAACTAAATAAAACATAATTTAAAATAAGATCTTTACGAGAGAAATTATAAATCTATATATAGATTTAAAAACAAAATATATACATATATATCTAAGAGAAAACACATAAAATGATATGAAACTAATAGTATATACATAAAATGAGATAATTTTAATATAAATTATGTATGTATATATATAAAATAATAGTATGTAAGAGTATTTAAGTTAAAATTTATGCAAATTATTAAAATAAAGAAATAGGAAATTTTGAAATCAAACATTTATATGATAGATAAATAAAATATACCTAATTGAATTAAAAATAAAACTACCAGGCTATTTTATAAATAAATAAAGCTATTTAAAAAAAAACAAGGATCAACATAAATGTGCCCCAAATGATCAAGGACTAAACCAGAAAATAATTCCATAGCCCAAACGCAGTGTTTAAAAGGACTAAATTGAAAATGTGCGTAATTTACAGAGACTAATTAAAAAATAATGCAAATGTACCTAGGATCTAATCGAAAGTTGGCACGACAAAAAAAGGCTAATTGCGTGAATATCCAATCATCGCAAAAACGTGCGGATCCCATGCGCGACGGATCGGGTCAAGCCGGGTCATTGGATATTGGCCAACACGGTGCTGTTTTGGTGCCATGGAAACTGACCCTATACGGTGCCGTTTCGTGTTCTATATAAAGGCTAAAAGAAAACCTAAAATCAGAACATTCATTCATTTCTAAAGCAAAAAAAAAAAAACCCTAATCTCTATTCCTCTTCATTCGGCCGAACTATGTCCATCCCTTTAAACACCGATTCGCCACCATAGACGGAGAGTACTTGAGCCTCGGTGAATATTTCTTTTGGCCTTTAGATCGCCTCTCAGCCTCGATTTTGACGAAGCAAAAAGGAAACCCCTCGCCTATTCGTAAGTCCACTTTCTCCTTTTACTCTCGTTTGTATACTCAAAAATAAAATAATTAGTGAAAAGGAGTTTTAAAATCGAATAAAAAGATGAAATCACCTTTCAATCTTTCTCTGTTTTTGTTTGTATATTCTGTATGCGTGTCTGTGTACAAAAAATGCGGGATCCCCTTCCAAATGATTTTTCATTCGGTTTTATATCCGAATAAAAAATGAAAAAAAAGAATAAAATCCAAAATACATTCGTCCTTTTCTGTTATTCTCCATTTTTCTTGTATTTCTTGTTGCTATTGTACTTCCAATCTATTGCAGGTACCATGGCCAGCTATGGAGTACGGAGGACGAGTGACGTGTAGCATACGAAGGCGCTCTAGAGGCTACGTGGCGCGGGGTGGCTTGCGGCGCTACTTGACTAGCTAGGTCTTAAGGTTTCAAATTCTGAAACTAAAATTTGGGCTACTTGGGCCATTCCAAATAATTGGCCATGTATTGGGTTGATTTTTTTGGTTATTGTAACTGTTTACGAAATGTTTAAAAGACTTTGGTTTTTGTTATTGGTTGTTATTGGGCCAGGCCAAAATTGGCCTATTACAGCTACCCTTCTTTGCTCATTATCGTGTAATGGGAATGAAGCAAAGACTTTAAAAATGGCCTATTTTGTCCGGTGTTGTTGAATCTTGACTTCATTCGGTGCTTTTCTTCTTCGAGTAACTTCATTCCATCCCACTGCATCTTCAGGGGCCCGGGAACTGGTGCTTCGATCCCATTCCGATGTAATTTCTGGGAGAAGAGATTTGTGGCTTCAATCTGCTTCGTCGAAACTTCATGGCGATAAGAATTCAGAGAGAAGAGATTCATAACCTCAATCTTCTCTGCTGAAACTTCAAGGAAATAAGGATTGATCCTCAATGTAAACTCAGGGAGAAGGGATTTGTAGCCTCAACCTATTCCAACTGGAACTTCAAGGAGATAGAAATTCAGAGAGAAGAGATTCGTAACTTCAATCTTCTCTGTTGAAACTTCAAAGAAATACGAATTGATCCTCATTGTCAACTCAGGGAGGAGGGATTTGTAGCTTCAACCTACTCCACTGGAACTTTGAGGAGATAGAAATTCTAAGAGAAGAGATTCATAACCTCAATCTTCTCTGCTAAAACTTCAAAGTAATACGGATTGATCCTCAGTGTAAACTCAGGGAGGAGGGATTTGTAGCCTCAACCTACTCCACTAGAACTTCGAGGAGATAGAAATTCAGAGAGAAGAGATTTGTAACTTCAATCTTCTCTGCTGAAACTTCAAGGAAATAAGGATTGACCCTCAATGTAAACTCAGGGAGAAGGGATTTGTAGCCTCAACCTACTCCAACTGGAACTTCGAGGAGATAGAAATTCAGATAGAAGAGATTCATAACTTTAATCTTCTCTGCTGAAACTTCAAAGAAATACGGATTGATCCTCATTGTCAACTCAGGCAGGAGGGATTTGTAGCTTCAACCTATTCCACTAGAACTTCGAGGAGATAGAAATTCTGAGAGAAGAGATTCGTAACCTCAATCTTCTCTGTTGAAACTTCAAAGAAATACGGATTGGTCCTCATTGTAAACTCAGGGAGGAAGGATTTGTAGCCTCAACCTACTCCACTGGAACTTCGAGGAGATAGAAATTCAGAGAGAAGAGATTCGTAACTTCAATCTTCTCTACTGAAACTTTAAAGAAATACGAATTGATCCTCATTGTCGACTCGGGGAGGAGGGATTCGTAGCTTCAACCTACTCCACTGGAACTTCGAGGAGATAGAAATTCAGAGAGAAGAGACCTGTAACTTCAATCTTCTCTGCTGAAACTTCAAAGAAATACGGATGATCATCAATAACCTCAAAGAGAAGGGATTTGTAGCCTCAACCTACTCCACTGGGATTTCGAGGTGATAAGAATTCAGAGAGAAGAGATTTGTAACTTCGATCTTCTTACTGAAACTTCTCGAAAATAAATGTTGATCCTCAATAACCTCAGGGAGAAGGGATTTGTAGGCTCAACCTACTCTACTGGGACTTCGAGGTTATAAGAATTCAAAAAGAAGAGATTTGTAACTTCGATCTTCTTACTAAAACTTTTCAGAAATAAAGGTTGATCCTCAATAACCTCAGGGAGAAGGGATTTGTAGCCTCAACCTACTCCACTGGGACTTCGAGGTGATAAGAATTTAGAGAGAAGAGATTTGTAACTTCAATCTTCTTACTGAAACTTCTCGAAAATAAAGGTTGATCCTCAATAACCTTGGGGAAAAGGGATCTGCTCCACTGTAAGCTCAGGGAGACAAGATCTAATGTCTTCGATCTGCTCTTGCAACTTTAGGATTGCCAAATCTACTATCTTTAATCTGCTCCACTGCAAACTCAGGGACGTCAGAATGGTATCTTCGATTCGCTTCGCTCAGGAAGGTAAGATCTGCTATTTTCAATCTGCTCCACTACAAACTCATGGACGCCAGAATGTTGTCTTCGATCCGCTTCACTTAGGAAGGCAAGATCTACTATTTTCAATCTGCTCCACTGCAAACTCAGGGACGCCAGACTGGTATTTTTGATCCGCTTCGCTCAGGAAGGCAAGATCTGCTATTTTCAATTTGCTCCACTGCAAACTCAGGGACGCCAGACTGATGTCTTCGATCTGCTTCGCTCAGAAAGGCAAGATCTGCTATTTTCAATCTGCTCCACTGCAAACTCAGGGACGCTAGACCGGTATCTTCGATCTGCTTCGCTTAGGAAGGCAAGATCTGCTATGTTCAATCTGCTCCACTGCAAACTCAAGGACGCCAGACTGATGTCTTTGATCCTCTTCGCTAAGGAAGGAAAGATCAGCTATTTTCAATCTGCTTCACTGCAAACTCAAGGATGCCAGACTGATATCTTCGATCTGTTTCGCTCAGGAAGGCAAGATCAGCTATTTCACCGATGTTACAACACCGTCCTCTAGGGGGCCTATCCTGTAAATTCAATTTTATGTGTTTATGCTTATGCAAAATGGTTAGGATGCAATGGTTAGAATGAATCTAATGCTCCTAACTAAATGTATTATGGACAACATTTGCATGAATGCAGAATGTCATGAGAATTATTTTTTTTTACATGTATAATGATTAGGATGCAATGATCGAAATGAATCAAATTCTCCTAACTAAATGTGTTTTGCATGAATGCAACTTTTCATGAGAATGATCCCTTTTTAAATGCTTATGGTTGTCATTGCTCATTGTTTATTAGAGCTTTATCACTGACGTATTATGTTGCCATCTTGTTCGGCTCGTATTCTTGACAGAAAACCCAAGAAAACAAATATATCTCGCTCAACAGATTTACCCCACTGTAACTTTAGGGTTCATCTTATTGTCACTTAGAGGTATAGGATCTGAATCCTTTCCCATCCATCCTACTAGGACTTCAAAATGTAAGATTTGTTTCTTCTTCAATCCATCCCATTGCTATTCGAGGGTACAGGACTTGTATCATTTTCCATTCATGCCACTACAAATCAGGGGTAGAGGACTATAACTTGTTCAATCAACTGATCGTTCCTCAGGTGATCTAGCCACATATGTATGCATGATATTTGCAATGATTCCCCTTTTACACTTGGGTTAACAATGCCCATTTTTCGTCAAGATTGTATTACTGACATAATATCTTGTCATTTTTTCAATCTCCATTCTTGACAAAATCTGAAGAGATAGTCTCGATTTAGACTCTTCCTTAAACTTGGTGAGTTTTAAACAATAGTCCTGTTTCAAGTTCTTGTATTATATAGAAACTTCCAGTGTAATATACGAAACTCCTTTCATGAAAATATTATTAGTCCACTAATCGTTATTTCAATGCAAAACGCTTAAAAAAGATCATAACTATGGATAGGAAGGAAATTAATTAGGAGCATAGCTTGAAACAAATAAGTCACTGATAGCAAATGCAAAGAAATTTTATTGGGAGTATTCTTTGAAAAGAATAAGATAATCCAAATAACAAATTTGAAATAGATAAAATGGAAACTAGGTGCCCCAGATATCGCAGCCTAAGCTTCTCTGTTCAAACTTCTTGAGGACCATTTTAAGCTCAATATGTGTTTAGGGGATCCGTAGTACTTTGTCTATGCCCCAAGACTACTGTGTGCCCCACTTTTGATCAAAATTTGAGCCGCTCTTTTCGGGTTTTCAACTCAAATCCCCTTTGGTCTCAAAGCGCCCTTTGCGGGTTTTCGCCTTGGCTTATCCTTTTCGTTCTTCTTTTTGATTGAATTTTTTTATTTTCCTTTTTATTTTGTCTTTTTTGATTTTTTTTATTTTTTTATGGTTTCAAAGTGCCCCATTATGGGTTTTCACCTTGGCCTCTCCTTTTAGACTGAAATTTGAATTCCCTGGCTTGAACATATCCTTGCCATCCATCTTGTTCAAAGTTAATGATCTTCCAGAACAAGCTTTCTTCATCACATAAGTTTTTGCCAAATTTGGCATTTACTTCCCTCTGAAGTCCTTTTGTATGAGAAGAATCATTCTTAATGCCAGGCCCCCATCCTGAAATTCTCTTGAGTGAACCCTTTTGTCATAAGCCCGTATCATCCATTTTTGGTACATTTGACCATGACGAATACTTTCAATCAAGCTTACTGGAGACATTCTGCTTCACCCAATCAAAGCTTTGGAGAAAAGGAATCTTAACTTCCAACAATTGTTTCCCTTTCATATCCTAATAGGAAAGATGTTGCCCTGGTGAAGGTTCTGGCCAACGTTCAAGAAGCATAGAGGGTAAACGGTAACTTCTCTATGCCAACCTTTACAAATCTCAGTCTTTTTTTTCTATTTTTTTTTTGAATTTGAATGGTTTTTTGGCTGCCTTTGCTGTATTGATATGGCGGCTGATCTTTGAACAGACTGTAACTATTTGACATTGTGCAATTATGCATTGTTAAACATGATCCTTTCTGGCATTCTTTGTTGGCATCTAATTTTTAGCCTTTTTTTTTAATTGAGAGTGGGATTAACTACTGACTTTGTAAGATTGGCATGAGAAGCGACCTTCACCCTCTTAGGAAAGTAACCAACGACCCTGAATATGAATCGATGTTGGCTAAAAGCTTTTGAGGAGGTTGGCTTGATAACGTCTCTGTCCTACATATAGGGAATCTGTGAAGAAATAGAGGAGGCGCGTAAGTCCTGTTTTCATCAATCTGGCATTCATGGCATAACTGATGCAACCTCCCTTTTCTGGTGGACCAGCAGTACCTAAACCTCATGATCAACCTGACTATTATAGAACCATTAGCATGGGTTCTTTAAACACCAGTCTTAACGGCATACCCACATTTCAGTAGCCCGGCGTGCCTCAATATGATCGTACGAAAACATCTTCGAATTCTCGAAAATGGCTCAATAATGTCTCGCCTTATTTCTGTGGTGAGTTAGGCTTCGATCTTTGCCCCTTTCTTAAGCTTGCAACATCCACTGACCCTTTCCAAGGTAGAGTCTATTTTCATCCTGTTCTACCATCCTTAACAAATCAAAAGATAGACTACAATCTCTGTTATCTTCAAAGTCCTTAGATCCCTTAGACCCATATCTCATTCAAAAAGGGAGTCAGTAACAACGTCACTCATTGCATTGATATATGGGTACCTAAGTACGAAGGCAAAAGATCCAAAAAATAAATTATTCTAAGGATGATTATTCGTATGGTATGGTCATGAATAAGGAATGAAAGAATATTTTAAAAACGTAAAGAATAAAAAGATGCATCTTATTGAAATAAAAATTCTGGACACAAGCTTATTTCACAAAAAGATTCTTGTTGCTTCTAGGCTTAAAGCAACAAGCATGTTTCAAATATTACTCTAGATTAGCTCTAAAAATACATGGATCTCTTCTACAGTCCCATTGTTCAAAACATCCCAAGTACGTAAAGGCAGAAGCTTGGAGAGGTCTATTCCCCGGTTCACTCTTTCGATACGTCATTAATGTTCAAAATCGCCAGTATCAGGTTTTGCACTAGAGCCTTGATCTTGATGTACTCCTGATATCATATTCCCATTCATCATGGTACTCACAATAGTTATCCTTTTAACAGCATGGTTGAGTAACGGATTTTCTACACCAGAAGGATCATCGAATCTTATAACTCCTATTTTGATGAATCTTTCAACCAACTTTTTGAAAGCAAGGTAATTTTCTATTGAATGTCCTGTAATCCCGGCATGGTACTCACATTGAGCATTCGAATCATACCATTTGGGGTATGGGGGTTGCATTGGTTTCAGGTATTGAGGAGCTACAACATGCATTTCAAATAAGCTCTGGTATAACTCCCTATACGTCGTTGGAATAGGTGTGAATTGGGATTTCTCTGAGTTCAGTCTTGAATTGGGTTCTTGCCTTGGGGAGACCTGATGGTTGATAGTTACCGTCCTTGGCTGGCCTATTGTGATCAGCTCTAAGTGACCCTTGCTATACCTACTCATACTATTCATTTCCCTTTCCTTCTTCTTCGGGACCTTTGAAGTCCACTCTCCCCTTTTCTTTGTTTCTGCAGAACAACCAGTTTGGCTCGATCATCTTTCAGGTTAAAACCTAAGCCCATAGGGAAGTTTAACAGTACCGAGGTGTCGGTCTGACATTGGGGTTTGATAATTGATCGCTGTAAAATCAGAGTTTTAAATATTTGTAAAAGAATGATCAAACCTAGAGACTAACTCTGACAATAATATTAAGGCAAGTGTACCTATCGAACAGTAGTATAGCTTAGGCAAGACCGGATATCGAACCCAAAGGAACTAGAAGTATTAATACTCACTTTCTTTTTATTATTTAACCTAAATAATATGAAGGTTGTTTTTAAACTAAATTGACGACAACTAAACTAAGGAAACAAAGACAAAAAGATGAATTTGGGGATAACTTGAAAAAGACTCAGTTGATTTTTATGATACCTTCAGGAAGAATTCACCTAGACTTCTTTTATTATCTAACCTTAAATTATATGATTTCTTTTACTTAGCTTGATTCGTGAGACTCCCTAACCTATGCTAAACCCTCTCTCGAGGTGAATAATGTCTAATCCTAGGTAAATTAGTGGAACTCTCGTTCGCTTATAATACCCCCTAGAAAAGCAGTAAATCGATCAATTGATTTTCATATTAGGTTTCACCCTAATCCGGCAAAATCTCGTAACCCTATCTCTAGGTCCCCGATCAACTCTGCTTAATTACGTTAGATCTACTCTTAGGTAGGGTCTATTCCTCCTCTACCTAAGCACATTGGATTTGGATTAAGAAACATAATTAAGAACAAACTAAGTAATTTATCATATAACTTAAAAATCAAATAATAAAATCTGTCTAGGTTTCATCCCCCTTCAGGTATCTGAAGGATTTAGTTCATAATGTAAAAAGAAAACATCACAAGAGAAAAGATAAAACAAAACATAAGAAAAATCCTAAAACTCCTTGATGGGATTGAAGGAGAATTTCGCCATCTTGAGTATAGTTTCGGCTTCTTGGGATGAATCAACTGGCTATCCTCGCGTTATTCCCTAACTCTGACCTTCTTGGCTTGGCCCCTTGGCCTAGCTTTCGCTCGTTTCGGCTTCTACCGAACTCTCCTTTTCAAGTTGCCCCCTTGGGTGTTTATATAGACTTTGTGATGCTTTACTTGGCCCCTAAGTTTCCTAATTTAATTAGAATTCCTGCTAGGGTGTTTGAATAGGCTTTGGAATGTGTTTCTTTGCCTCCAAGTATTCTTCCTTGAATGAAATTGCTCTTTCCAGCGACAGGGACACGGCCATGGCACACGCCCGTGTGAATTGTGGCCAGGCTGTGCTTGGACTTCTTTAATGAGGCACGACCGTGTAAATCGAGAGAAGGCCGTGTTCTAGATGATTGGCGTCGCACAGCCGTGTGGCCTTAAGTCCAGGCCGTGTTGATTTCTTCCTTGGCCCAATTTGGTCCGTTTTAAGCCCGTTTCTCGTTCTTTTCATCCTGAGTATAAGACATGAAAAGAAAGGATTAAGAGCACCATTTTACATAAATTGAGGGATAAATCATCCAAAAGCATACTAAATGTGGGATTAAAATATGTTACTTTTACGGTTTATCAAATACCCCCACACTTAAGCTTTTGCTTGTCCTCAAGCAAAATTCTCAATTTACAATTAAAACGAACTTTCCAGGATTCATAATTCCTATCAACAATGCCTTATCCTAATTCATAGATAATTTATACATGGATAATTCAACTCAAAGATTCCTAAAGATTCAAACAAGATAAGTCATACATTTGTAGCACGAAAACAAATGTGTTTCCCTTCATCTAAATAATTACCTTTAGTTCAAAACCTGCGAGGATTGACATCCTCACGTCACTCGAAAAGTGTTTTAAGGGTCAAAATTAAGCACTCATAAGTCGAACCTGAAAAGTTAATCCCATAGGCTTGCTTGAAAATCAGATCTCCACCACTGTAAAATGAAATGATAAATAGATCAAAAGGTCTTTGTTAGGGTTGTAACGGGGCTAGGGTTAAAGGTGTCGATAAAGACTGAAATTAGAAGGTTAGAATCTAGATTGAATTGATAAGTTACCTACCTGAAAATATCTAAGATAACAATTGCATAAACTGAAAATAATCCTACTAATACGAGCTTTTCTTTTGATAATTAGACTTTAACTTGTGTAAGCTTGCTCTTCGTAATACTGATACTGAATATTCTTTTTTTTTAAGAACAAACTAAATCCAAGATAAATTTAACTACCAGAATAATAAACTTAGGTAACTAGCTCAAATCAAATCTCGGTTAAGGGGTAGTCAAAAGAATGGTTGATAACAAATACAAAGGGTTTTGGGTTAAAATTAGCGGGTAAGTCAATAAGAGGGTTATTAGGCTCAATGGGGTTCACTAAGGGTTAATTATTAGGGTAATCTATTTATTAGAATAAGTGGGTTAAAACCTAAGTGCCTTTATCATCTTGGTATATCAAATCATATCTGTGGTCTTGACATGTATAATCGAGGAAAGTTCTAGAATAACAGTTCATAGTTGACACACTCATAATCAAGAAGTGAGCATGAAAAAGAATGTATGCTCTATAAGGCTCAAATTCTCACAAAAATTATGGTTGTTTTTGACATCAACCTTGTAAATTTCAAACTTCAAGATAACATTCAAATTCAGGTTAACAACCTAAAATTTTAAATTTTAGAAAATTAGACTTATCATGCTTGACTCCCTAGTATTCTTCAAATTTAATCATCAATGCACAATTAACTATGACTTATTCCAAAACACATCAATAAAAATCATAAATCAAAGGAAATTTCATTCTAATCATAATATGAGAAACTTACTTTAGAACAAGGCATAATTCAGGGATTTTCAAATAATACTATTGTTAACCCCCCCCACACTCAAGATGTACATTGTCTTCAATGTAAAAAGATGGATAATATCAAAATAATCATAAAATCATAAGATAGGGAGAGAAGTGAAACTTCCTGAATTTTGGATGAAGTCAATGAAAAGAAACTAGATAGGATTGGAGGTGAACGTGGGGAAGTGTCTCGAACCATTTGAAATTGAATCCTCGAAGCAGCCAGTCTGATTTTATTGTATCCTAAGCTAAATCAAATATCATAAAGAATAAGAAGAATAAGAAAAAAAAAGATAAAATGGAAATAAAATTAAAATAAAAATAAATAATGGAAAATGAAAGAGAACTAGAAAAAGGGAGAATGAGGTTTAAATAGAGATGTAGCCTATATTTTGGGATTTTGAGTTTTTGGGTGCGTTCAGGTGAGGTAGCCACAACCGTGTTATAGCTGACATGCCCGTGCTCGAAAAATCTGTAACATCCTGAATTAGGGGTGTTTGAAAATTTAATTATTTGTTCCCATGTGTGTGAGTGTGTTTGAAGAAATAAATATTATGATTTATTTGGCATGATCTAAGGTCTAGAATTAAACCCGAGCTAGGCCTGCCATAGTATTAAAATTATTTTTAAGTACCTGACAGGAGGGAGCTAGGTGAGATAGGGCTTTAAAGAAATTTGGGCGAATTATGGCACAAAGAATAGGCTTGGCACAAGTGGCTTGGTGCGCCTAAGGGGGATGCAAGGGAGGTCTTGGGTTCGAGCTGTTGGAGTGGCGCTTGGGAATTTATTTTTTTCGTTATGTAGGGAGTTGTCTTAGGAAGGCCTTAAAAATAATTGGTGAAGGATTCGGACAAGAAAGTCAGCCTGGTGAAGTGGCTTGGGGCGCCACTTAAGGGCCTCGGTTTAAGGTCTCGGGTTCGAGACATAAAGGACGCAAGGGGAGTTTTATTTTTAGGCTTTGGCGTTAAAGGAGAAGGGCCGAGAGTATGAAGGCTTTATAATTAAATGGTGGGGTTATTTGACATGAAAGTCAAATGGGAAAGATGGCAAGGGGCGTTGTAGGGGCTGCGTTAGTGTGGTGCAGTGTTCGAATCACTTTGAGCTGCAATTTGGTTTTATTTTTTTCAATCTTTGGCGTGCATGGGAAGGGAGGTGATGGCCCGATTATGGACTCTTATTTTAATAAGGGAGAGCTAGTCTTTTGCATATTTTCAATTTTGGAAGGGTGTTTGTAGTGGTTTATTTTATTTTGAATTGTTGAAGAGGTGGATAGGGGATAAGGATAATGCATGGGATTATTTTATTTGTTAATTGTTAAAGGATAAGAGAATATATAGGAAATTGATAAAAGATTAAACTAGTTTTTGGTTTTAGAATTAATTTGAGGGTATGCTAACCTTTAGTTTATTATTTATTCATGTTAAGATAGAAAGCAAGGGTGGCTTTATTGTTTAATTGTTTTTGAAAAGGTGATAAAGGTGGGGATAGGAGATAAAATGTTTTTTTTAAGTGATAATTAAAAGCTGGAAATAATCACAAAATGAGGATGAAAGTTGGCCGAATGAAGGATTCATTAAGGCCATTCACATTCGTTTTTATCACCTAGAGAGGGGGGGCCGAAATCCATAAAAAAATTCTGTTCTTTTCCCTTCTTGCTGCTGGCCGAATTCTTCCCAACCATAATTGCTAAAGTTCTTCAAAAATTCTTTTCTTCTTTTCTTCTATTTTAGCCGAACCTACCCTCTCTCTTTTACTAAAAATTGCACCTTCCATCCGTGTTGCTAGCTGAATATGTCTTACATAAAGGGCTTAGGACGAATCCTCCCTTAAGCAAGGTGCTGCCGATTCCAATAAGTGTGGTAAGGACACTCTCGGTGTTTAATCTTTATTCTTGTTATAGCCGAAACCATGAGGGTATTTAAACATGAATTTTTGTATGACTAAATCCATTCAGGATCTTGGATTTGTAATCCTTTTAGAAAGCCAGCATTAAAAAGAATTGAGAGGTCTTCCGGGATTTAAGGTAAGCTCGGTATGTAGGCTATGATTTTCGGCCAAAGGCCATGATAGGTAATATATGTGGTGACTGATCTTTTTGTGGGTTGTTAAAGGAATTTCGGCAGAGTCTTAATCAAGTGACGATTTCAGGATTTGTTTGGGAATCAAATCCGTTCAAGGTAAGTCCGCAAAAGAGCCTTTGGTATTAATTTGGGTTGGCCGAATAGGCCTAAGTCCCTAATCATGTTGTTGGCCGATTATAGGTCAAGGGATTTAGCATCGTAGATCGAAGTTTCGAGATCTAGGAATTACGATAGTAACAGGTGTGTAAGAACTCACTACACACTTTATTAATTTACATGATTATTGTTGTTGTTGTTATTCACCTTTTGGTAGTGTTTTGCTTATGGCTAAGCATGGATTCTGGGTAAGTCCCCTAACTTGTGATTGTTGATATATGATTTGCATGCCATCACATGATGTTAAATATTACGCCATGACATATGATAATTGATATATAAGCATGTGATGGTGGGATTGATGAGAGGAGGGGGATAATTTTATGGACTGTCGCCAGTGGTTTTGACCACAAGATGGGTTGGCCCCATCAGATTATTTGTGACCTATGGTCATCAGTGGTTTTGACCACACCGATTAATAATTTGAGACTAAGTCCCAGTGGTTTGGTACGACCAGTGGTTTTGACCACACTTGATAAATTGTGACCTACGGTCATCAGTGGTTTTGACCACACGTTGGGTTGGCCCCATCATTTAAATTGTGACTTTAAGTCATCAGTGGTTTTGACCACACGGGGTAGAAAAGGAGTATGGATGGCTAGTTGGGTTGCATGAGCATGTTTATTAATGAATTGTGTATGAGATGTATTTTCCGGGTGGGGGATTTGCACACTGAGTCTTGGTGACTCACCCCTTCCCTTAACATTTTGCAGATGAGTAGATCGCGGAGATGGAGCCGGATGGACTCGAGGTTGCCATGCAGTGGAAATTTTAATTAGATGAACTTGGCTTTTGTTTTATTTTATTTGAATGTTGGTTTTATTTTAATTAAGTTGTAATAAGGCCTCCTAGATATATTTTTATTATTCTATGTTTTGGATTAATTTATTTAAACTATTTCTTAACATTAAATTAAGTACACATGTTTTCTAAAATTTAATCGCAAATGTTTTATCGTGCCATCGGGCACATTTGAAATCTACAACAATTTGACTTAACAAATAATTTGAAATAAGCTAAGTACGGTTTTAGCACGAAAATTGAAAATGAAGAGTTTTCAACAAAACTTAAACCGGTTTAAAGGAATTTTACAAAATGTTTTCCTCCGTAACAAACCAAATTGGGCGTAATGTTTGGGCCAGGTTTGGGATGTTACAAAATTGGTATCAGAGCCCAGTTCAAAGCTCGACTGTGGGGGCCCAAGGCCCAGAATGTTTTGGTTGGCTTTTTTTGAAATATTTCTGTGTTTTTGAACAGCATGGCACCGAGTCTCCGGCACCAATCCGCCCAGGTAAGTACTCCTAACTTCTGTATGAATTATTCTCTCAAGAATGGTAGGTATGGAACGTAGATAGTCTATTAAGTGGTTGAACCCTAGGACTAGTTACCCCAAACAAGTACATAAAACTTTAAGAGCATAAGTAAACAAACCTAGGACCAAGTCGCCGAGTTAGGGTGTGGTAACCTTGGTGCGCATGTCTAGGATTGGATCCTAAGAGCTTGGTATTTAAGCGATCCTCGTGACTCACCTCCTCTTCGCGGGATTCCTACACAGTGCGTAACTTGGTTCACTCGACCAAGAGGGCTCGGTCATAGGCTAAACATAATGACTAAAACCCGAAAGGAACTAGCCATGTTTTTTTTTAAAAAAGAAAACAACAAAACCCTAGTTTTTCAAAACTTTTAAAATCACTCTTTCAAATTTGAGAACCACCATCTTCACAACTTTTTCCTAAAATTTGATTTGTGAAAAATTACTAAAATGCCCTTAGGGTAAAATTACTAAAACGCCTTTGGTTCATAAAATACCCACTACTCAATGGTTTTGCCCAAAATATCATTATTTTATAAATATTCAAAACCCTACTTTGCAAACTATCAAAAATATCTCGCTTTGGAAAATTACGAAACGCCTCAACTTGCAAAATTACCAAAATGACCTCGAATTCTAAAAATTTTTGCAGCATCATTATTTTAAGAAGGAAACTCTCAAAAGGACCCTCGAGTTTTACAAATCATTAAAATATCCCCGATTTATTAAATTTACAAAATTACCCTCAGTTGATAAAATTTCCAAAATACCCCTGGTTTCTAAAATTACGCATTACCTTAAATTTGGCAAATTTTCGATTACCCTCGCTTTGGGAATTTTAAAATGTCTTGTTCTATTAAGAAGTTTTCAAAATTTCTTTTATTATAAAAATGCACTGTAGGGAAAAGACGAAAATACCCCTGGGATAGTAACAGGACAGAAATGTCCGAAGAGTGAATAAGTATGGAAGGTATTAGGGAATGGATGTTCTTCTTTGTGTGAACTAGGATAGAGAACTTAAAAACTTGATTGGTCGAAAGAATATCTATTAAACTCTCTTCATAAAATTTCTTCGCGGATAACCAAGTGAAATACTAATGCATAAAATTTTTAATCAGATAAACGCAATCGTTAGAATGAGTTTAAGTGGTCGTGGACGTCCGCCGCGTGGCCGTGGTAGGGGTAAGATGACCTTGTCGGAGCCAGCAAGGTCTGGTCACGGGTCTAGAAATGAGATACCGGATCTGCTGGCGGCGGAAACTAAATTTAAAGATCAGACGGGTGGTAATGATGTCGTATCTCAAGCTGTATTATGGGTATTGGAACGAGTTGCTGAGGCTGGCGCGGGTGCAAGAGCCCGTAAATATGTCGTTGAACGACTCCGGGCTAACGGAGCAAAAGTATTTAGGGGAGTTTCCGGAGTGGCACCCAGTACGGCGGAGTACTGGTTGGAAGCAACTGAAAGGATCATGGATGGCATAGATATTATAGCTGAGGAGAAATTAAAGGGTATAATTTCTTTGCTTCGAGATGAGTCATATCAGTGGTGGCTCACTGTAAGGGATGGAACGGTGGCAGAAAACCTCACCTGGGAATTTTTCAAGGATGCCTATCAAAAGAAGTATATCGGAACTAGCTACGTAGATGCACAGTGGAAGGTTTTCTTGAACCTGGTTCAGGGCAATAAGACAGTGGCGGAGTATGAAGCCGAATTCCTTCGGTTGAGTAGGTATGCTCGTGGTATTGTGGGTACCGAGCATGAACGCTGTGTTAGATTTGAAGATGGGCTGAGAGATGAGCTGAGAATAATGATAGCTCCACAGCGGGAGCGGAGTTTGCTGTCCTAGTGGAGAAATCAAAGGTTGCTGAAGAGGTAAGACAGTCTGTTAGGCGGAATCAGGACAAGAGTAAGGAAAAAAGGAATTTTGGGTCTTCAGGGTCCGTTGAAGGTTCACAGAAGAGGGCTAGATTTGGAGAAACAGAAAGTGCCGCAAGGCCTCCTCAGTGGCCACCTCAGTGTGGTAGGTGCAGGAAATCCCACTCGGGGGAGTGTTGGAGTGGTAATCGAGGGTGCTTTGAGTGTGGATCAATGGGGCACTGAGTAAGAGATTGTCCACGGAAGTTGGCTAGGACTCAAGGTGAGGATCAAGGACGTGGTCAATTCAGGAGGGATGGCTAGCAACCACAGAGGGGTCGAGATGCAGCTAGAGGTAATAGTAATGGTAACGGGCATGTCCGAGGTGCTGAAGGTGCAGAGGCGAGGCAACCAAGGTTGGTTTATATAGTTGGCCGTCGCGAGGAGGAAGATGTGCGAGATATGACAACGGGTAAGTTTCTTATTTCTGGAATACCCTCAATTGTCTTGGTTGTGGTTACATTAGTTCGTTCTTATGTTGCTAGTAAAGTGTATGGAACTTGGATTATGAACTTAGAGAATGTATCCAGAAAGTATGATAGTTCTTTAAGATCAGAGTGCGCAACAGTAGCGTAGTGTGATGAGTTAAGGATGCACGATTGGACGATAGTAAGTAATTTCGAGGACGAAATTATTTTAAGGGGGTAGAATTGTAACATCCTGAATTAGGGGTGTTTGAAAATTTAATTATTTGTTCCCATGTGTGTGAGTGTGTTTGAAGAAATAAATATTATGATTTATTTGGCATGATCTAAGGTCTAGAATTAAACCCGAGCTAGGCCTGACTTAGTATTAAAATTTTTTTTAAGTACCTGAAAGGAGGGAGCTAGGTGAGATAGGGCTTTAAAGAAATTTGGGCGAATTATGGCACAAAGAATAGGCTTGGCACAACTGGCTTGGTGCGCCTAAGGGGGATGCAAGGGAGGTCTTGGGTTCGAGCTGCTGGACTGGAGCTTGGGAATTTATTTTTTTCGTTATGTAGGGAGTTGGCTTAGGAAGGCCTTAAAAATAATTAGTGAAGGATTCGGACAAGAAAGTTAGCCTGGTGGAGTGGCTTGGGGTGCCACTTAAGGGCCTCGGTTTAAGGTCTCGGGTTCGAGACATAAAGGACGCAATGGGAGTTTTATTTTTAGGCTTTGGCGTTAAAAGGAGAAGGGCCGAGGTATGAAGGCTTTATAATTAAATGGTGGGGTTATTTGACATGAAAGTCAAATGGGAAAGATGGCAAGGGGCGTTGTAGGGGGCTGCGTTAGTGTGGTGCAGTGTTCGAATCACTGAGCTGCAATTTGGTTTTATTTTTTTTTCAATCTTTGGCGTGCATGGGAAGAGAGGTGATGGCCCGATTATGGACTCTTATTTTAATAAGGGAGAGCTAGTCTTTTTGCATATTTTCAGCTGGAAGGGTGTTTGTAGTGGTTTATTTTATTTTGAATTGTTGAAGAGGTGGATAAGGGATAAGGATAATGCATGGGATTATTTTATTTGCTAATTGTTAAAGGATAAGAGAGTATATAGGAAATTGATAAAAGATTAAACTAGTTTTTGGTTTTAGAATTCGGCTGGGGTATGCTAACCTTTAGTTTATTATTTATTCATGTTAAGATAGAAAGCAAGGGTGGCTTTATTGATTAATTGTTTTTGAAAAGGTGATAAAGGTGGGGATAGGAGATAAAATGTTTTTTTTAAGTGATAATTAAAAGCTGGAAATTATCACAAAATGAGGATGAAAGTTGGCCGAATGAAGGATTCATTAAGGCCATTCACATTCGGTTTTATCACCTAGAGAGGGGGGGCCGAAATCCATAAAAAAATTCTGTTCTTTTCTCTTCTTGCTGCTGGCCGAATTCTTCCCAACCATAATTGCTAAAGTTCTTCAAAAATTCTTTTCTTCTTTTCTTCTATTTTAGCCGAACCTACCCTCTCTCTTTTACTAAAAATTGCACCTTCCATCCGTGTTGCTAATTTGAATATGTCTTACATAAAGGGCTTAGGACGAATCCTCCCTTAAGCAAGGTGCTGTCGATTCCAATAAGTGTGGTAAGGACACTCTCGGTGTTTAATCTTTATTCTTGTTATAGCCGAAACCATGAGGGTATTTAAACATGAATTTTTGTATGACTAAATCCATTCAGGATCTTGGATTTGTAATCCTTTTAGAAAGCCAGCATTAAAAAGAATTGAGAGGTCTTCCGGATTTAAGGTAAGCTCTCAGTATGTAGGCTATGATTTTTCGGCCAAAGGCCATGATAGGTAATATATGTGGTGACTGATCTTTTGTGGGTTGTTAAAGGAATTTCTGAGAGTCTTAATCAAGTGATTTATTTCGAGATTTGTTTGGGAATCAAATCCGTTCAAGGTAAGTCCGCAAAAGAGCCTTTGGTATTAATTTGGGTTGGCGAAATAGGCCTAAGTCCCTAATCATGTTGTTGGCGATTATAGGTCAAGGGATTTAGCATCGTAGATCGAAGTTTCGAGATCTAGGAATTACGATAATAGTAACAGTGTGTAAGAACTCACTACACACTTTATTAATTTACATGATTATTGTTGTTGTTGTTATTCACCTTTTGGTAGTGTTTTTGCTTATGGCTAAGCATGGATTCTCGGTAAGTCCCCAACTTGTGATTGTTGATATATGATTTGCATGCCATCACATGATGTTAAATATTACGCCATGACATATGATAATTGATATATAAGCATGTGATGGTGGGATTGATGAGAGGAGGATAATTTTATGGATATCGCGATGGTTTTGACCACAAGATGGGTTGGCCCCATCGAGTTATTTGTGACCTATGGTCATCGGTGGTTTTGACCACACCGATTGATAATTTGCGACTAAGTCCCAAAGTGGTTTGGTACCACCAGTGGTTTTGACCACACTTGATAAATTGTGACCTACGGTCATCAGTGGTTTTGACCACACGATTGGTTGGCCCCATCATTTAAATTGTGACTTTAAGTCATCAGTGGTTTTGACCACACGGGGTAGAAAAGGAGTATGGATGGCTAGTTGGGTTGCATGAGCATGTTTATTAATGAATTGTGTATGAGATGTATTTTCCGGGTGGGGGATTTGCACACTGAGTCTTGGTGACTCACCCCTTCCCTTAACATTTTGCAGATGAGTAGATCGCGGATATGGAGCCGGATGGACTCGAGGTGGCCATGCAGTGGAAATTTTAATTAGATGAACTTGGCTTTTGTTTTATTTTATTTGAATGTTGGTTTTATTTTAATTAAGTTGTAATAAGGCCTCCTAGATATATTTTTATTATTCTATGTTTTAGATTAATTTATTTAAACTATTTCTTAACATTAAATTAAGTACACATGTTTTCTAAAATTTAATCGCAAATGTTTTATCGTGCCATCGAGCACATTTGAAATCTACAACAATTTGACTTAACAAATAATTTGAAATAAGCTAAGTACGGTTTTAGCACGAAAATTGAAAATGAAGAGTTTTCAACAAAACTTAAACCAGTTTAAAGGAATTTTACAAAATGTTTTCCTCCGTAACAAACCAAATTCGGCCGTAATGTTTGGGCCGGGTTTGGGATGTTACAAAATCAGTAATTTTACACCTGTTTGGGTGACCACTAGGGTTTGATATAGTTCTACCTAAAGTGTGCTCCTAGGGTTCACTACATGTGGTTTGGTTCTAAAGAGAGGTACCCGAACCAGCAGATTCCTCGATCCTCACCCATTATAGGCTCATATAGACCGAGTTCGGTTTAAAGGGATACATTTCCCTATGGCCATGCGGAGATGAAAATATCATGAAGCACATAGGTATAGATGTATCCCGGAAGCAGTCCACTAGCCCATGTAGAGGTGAAAACCTCACGAAGGCATATTTTCTCACTCCCACTTAAAGGGTATGACCACAACAGTCATGCAATGCAATGCAAGAGTATTCTACGAGACTGAACATTAATCATAGCCCAAATGCATCAAAAGAAACATGATTTTTCAAAATAATTTTCCAAATTTTCAATCAAAAGGACAAGAGTTAATCAATTTATGGCCTGATTCTCAACCAGTCCCCAGTGGAGTTGCCAAGCTGTCAAAACCATTTTTTATGAGTTTGAAAAATGGGGATCGACTTTAAAGTGACAAATGGAGTCGGCACCGATCCTTTATTTAAGGTGTGATCGGGTCACCTTGAGATGGGTTAATTTAATAAAACATTTTAGATTTATTAAAACAATATTTTGGTCTACGAAATCTAAGAAAACAGGTTCGGAAGTCGGTTACGTGCGAGGAAGGATTAGCACCTTCGCAACGCCCAAAATTGGTACCAAATTGATTAATTGATGTCCTAATGTCAAAATTTTGAAACGATTTTAGAATACAATTTCATTTTTAAAAATTTTAAATAACTTGAATTGGATATTGAGATTCTCTTGTTTCGAAGGAATAAAATATCAGATCCAGCACGATAGGATATGACGTTTCAAACCTTCGATGCCGAGATCCTCTTATGATTTCCGTAGTTTATGCATTGAGATTTTTAGAAGGATATTCAATTATTTGGAAAAATGCAAAATCGAAATCCAGCACGATAGGGCACGATTCCTCGAGTTTCCAAACATAAATATTGCCTTTTTTGGAAAACATGGACAAAATTTTAAAAGGATATTTGGTTAAACAGAAAACCAAAACCCAACTCGATAGGGCACGATTCCTCGAATTCCCAAACATACAAATATTGCCTTATTTTGAAAACATAGACAAAGTTTAAAAATGGTATTTGGTTATTTGGTCAAACGAAAAATCGAAATCCAGCACAATAGAGCACGATTCCTCGAATTTCCAAACACAAATATTGCCTTATTTTGAAAAATTTTCAAATATAATATGGAATAATAATGCATGAATAAGAATCTGCACAAACGAATAACAAAGATAACCATACGCTCACACAATTTGGAATATACAACATCGATAATTTCACAGTAGATTATGTTGAAAATGATAACATGTAAAATCCTATGAATAATAAAAACAATTCTAAAAGAAATTCATAGCCAATTACAAACACACATAATACTATATAAACGAGTTCAATATATATACCATTTGTAATTTAAATACGTGATATACAAAATGATTTAAAAATGATACATAATAACGTATGTACATAAAAATAATAATGTAAGGAAGTGTTGGAACTAAATAAAACATAATTTAAAATAAGATCTTTAAGAGAGAAATTACATATTTATACATAGATTTAAAAAAATATATACATATATATCTAAGAGAAAACACATAAAATAATATGAAACTAATAATATATACATAAATCGAGATAATTTTAATATAAATTATGTATGTATATATATAAAATAATAGTATGTAAGAGTATTTAAGTTAAAATTTATGCAAATTATTAAAACAAAGAAATAGGAAATTTTGAAATCAAACATTTATATGATAGATAAATAAAATATACCTAATTGAATTAAAAATAAAACTACCAGGCTATTTTATAAATAAATAAAACTATTTAAACAAAATCAAGGATCAATATAAATGTACCCCAAATGATCAGGTACTAAACCAGAAAATAATACCATAGCCCAGAACGCATTGTTTAAAAGGACTAAATTGAAAATGCGCGTAATTTACAGAGACTAATTAAAAAATAATGCAAATGTACCTAGGATCTAACCGAAAGTCGGCACGACAGAAAAGGACTAATTGCGTGAATATCCCATCACCGCAAAAACATGCGGATCCCATGGGCGACGGATCGAGTCAAGCTGGGTCATTGGACATTGGCCAACACAGTGCTGTTTTGGTGCCATGGAAACTGGCCCTATACGGTGCCGTTTCGTATGCTATATAAAGGCTAAAACAAAACCTAAAATCAGAACATTCATTCATTTCTAAAGTAAAATAAAAAACCCTAATCTCTATTCCTCTTCAATCAGCCGAACTAGGTCCATCCCTTTAAACATCGATTCGCCACCATAGATGGAGAGTACTCGAGCCTCGGTGAATATTTTTTTGGCCTTCAGATCGCCTCTCAGCCTCGATTTCGACGAAGCAAAAAGGAAACCCCTCGCCTATACGTAAGTTCGCTTTCTCCTTTTATTCTCGTTTTGTAACATCCTAAATTTGGGGCTAATTGTGGTTGCATGATTATTCTTGTGTTTGAATTACTATAGTACTAGTTATAGAATAATAAGGCTTAATTAATGGTCTTGAGTAGGCTCGGGTTGGTAGAAAAATTCATCTTTTGAACTTTAAAGGCAAGGAGCCTTAGCAAGAGGGGGTTATAAGAATAAATGTGGATATTTTGTCATAAAAATCAGCGTGGTAAAATGGCAAATGGAGGGCCACTTAGGAGTGCATGTGACGCCATCAAGGGGAAGGGAGAACCTTGGTTCGAGTCACAAGAATCCTCTCTTTTTGCTCTTTAAGTGGACGGCACAAGGGGGAGGGACTTCCTCTCTTTAAACTCTTTTTATTATTTATTATTTATGTAGATAATATGAGTTTTTTTAATGGGATTTTTATTCTAAGGATAATAGGAGATAATAAGGAAATTATTTGGATTATTAAGAGATTATTGGATTATTTGGGGAATTAATTCAAATTATTTTTGAATTAAGTTAAACAAGTGGCTCAGAGTGAATTAGGGAGATTAAATGGATTTTGAACTCCTCAAATGGAGTGGACGGCAAGTATAGGGAGTCTAAGTGCCGAATTTCCTTTGTCCTTCTCATGATTTTCGGCTAAGCCTCCATTAATCCCTATTTCACCTTTTATTTTTCTTTCTCTCACACTTTTGGCCGAATCTCCTACACCACCTTCAACCTATTTTCTTTTTCTTCTCTTCCTTGAACCAAAACTCCTCTCTACTCTCTTCTTTGCCGAATCCCTCTCCCACTTTCACCATCTTTTCTTCTCTTTTCCACACTAGCCGAACTTTCTTCTTTCCCTTTTGTTAAACTTTAGCCGAATCTCAAGCAAGGGGTGATCTCCTTCGATTTCTTCTTCAATCGATCCTGAGAGAAGGTAAGTGTGCCGAAACCCCATGGTTTTTCCCTCCCTATTCTTTGCCGATTTCCATTTAGGGGGTAAGTGCCAATTTTAATGGTGGTTAGCAAGGCTTCTAAACGAGTGGTAACCGATTTCTTCTAGGTACTCAGAAAAGTAAAGCAGTCGACTCAGGCCCCGATCTCTAGTATTCAATATTTGGTAAGTAATGGTAAGATCTACTTTAGTTAGTTATTTGGCATTCGATTAAGCCGAAGGCTATTAGCCTTATTTTACTAATCAGTGGTAGTTGATTAAGCAGATTCGGGAAATTAAGTACTGTGGTGGGTAGCCGAAAGAATAAAGGTAAGGATTCGGGTTCAAGCAATAACCCTAAAAGAATTATTTGGTTTGGCCGAATGGCCCATATCACTAACACTATTATGGTCGAATATAGGGACAAGTAGATCTAGGGTGGCCGACTCTTCTTTCCGGGATTTAAACTATTCAGTGATGACAGGTGTGTACATACACACTTATAATCAGTTAAATGTGCTAAATTGTTGTGTGTGCTAACCGGATCTGTGTAGATTCGGGACTAATACCATGAATGGTATAAGCAAGGAACCAGGTAAGTCCTTGTTGAGTATGAAATATTTTAAGATGCTTTTGGGAAGCATGGTATGTTTAATACACGTTGCATATGGCTGATGATAAAACCTGTACATGTGATTAAGTATATGGTAGCATGAATTATGTGATATAAATGTTTGATGTGGGATTGATGAGTGGAGGGGGCGAGATATTCGTGTGACGGGCACCGATGTTTTGGTAACACACTTTGTGACTACGGTCACCGAGGTTTGGTACCTCGGAGGTTTGGCACCTCATAGCGACTTGTCCCCATGGTTAACACCACCGTGGGTTGGCCCCACTTGAGATATGGGATCGTCTGCGGTGATTTGGTATCACCGCGATGGGTTGGCCCCATCAATCGATTTGTGTCTCACGGACACCGGTGTTTTGGTAACACATCGTGACTATATGTCACCGGTGGTTTGGCACCACCAAAGGTTTTGGTACCACACGGGTAGACAAGGTGTTTGGATGGCTAGGTCGGGTGCATGATTTAGTACATGATAATTGTTATATGTTGTGTATGAAATTGCTTAAAATCGGGGGAAGGGTTACATACTGAGTCTTGGTGACTCACCTTCTCCTTTACATTTTTCAGGTGACACGTAGATCGCGGATGTGGAGCCGGGTTGACTCGAGGTGGCCATGCAGTGGATTTAAATTAAATGAACTTTAATTTTAGTTATGATAATTTTTATTTCCGGTTTTTATTTTATTTGGATGTAATAAGGCCTCCTGATATTTTATTTTTGTTATTTCTCATATGTTGAATACTTGTTTTAAACTATGATTATCAAAATTAAATTAAAGTCACATGTTTTCCCAAATTAACACGAAAATGTTTTCATCGTGCCATCGGGCACATTCGATATTTTATAATAACTTGGTTGAATTAATTTCAAATAAACTCTAAGTAAGGTTTAATAAAACAATCAATTGAAAAGGTTTTCGGCAACTAAAAAATTTTTACTTAGCAAAAGTGTTTTCCAAAAATATTTTCCACTGTAGCAAACTAGATTCGGCCATAGTGTTCGGGCCTGGTCTGGGTTGTTACACGTTTGTATACTCAAAAATAAAATAATTAGTGAATAAGAAATTTTAAAATCGAATAAAAAGATGAAATCACCTTTCAATCTTTCTCTGTTTTTCTTTGTATATTCTGTATGCGTGTCTGTGTACAAAAAATAAGGGATCCCCTTCCAAATGATTTTTCATTCAATTTTATATCCGAATAAAAATGAAAAAATAAATAAGAATAAAATCCAAAATACATTCGTCCTTTTCTGTTATTCTCCCTTTTTTTGTATTTCTTGTTGCTATTGTACTTCCAATCTGTTGCAGGTACCATGGCCAGCTGTGGAGTGTAGAGGACGAGTGACGTGGAGCATACAGAGGCGCTCTGGAGGCGACGTGGCATGGGGTGGCTTGTGGCGCTGCTTGACTAGCTAGGTCTTAGGGTTTCAAATTTTGAAACCAAAATTTTGGCCACTTGGGCCATTCCAAATATTGGGCCATGTATTGGGTTGAATTTTTGGGTTATTGTAACTGTTTACGAACTGTTTAAAAGACTTTGGTTTTTGTTATTGGTTGTTATTGGGCCAGGCAAAAATTGGCTTATTATAGTGAGTCTGTTCATAAGTTAGCAAATTACTGAGTTGCCGTGAATTTATTCATAACAATATAAACATGAGTTTAGTAATTCTAAGTTAAGAAATGTAATTAATCTAACACAATTATGTCATCTTGATTAAAATTGTATTTTGAAATCGTGCATTTGAGATTTATTTATTTAGTTTACTTAGTTTAAAATCTTAGTTTTTAATCACCTTCTTCAAACAAAATATTTTTCTTCACCAAAATGTTTTAAATTGCATTCATAAATAATTCTTTTCATAGTTCCTGTGGGTACGATAACTCGACATTTACTTGTCACTTTATTACTTGTTGCGATTGTGTACACTTGCACATTTCTGTCGTTCCAAGTTTTTGGCGCCGTTGTCGGGGACTGTGTTTTAAAAATTCATTATTTTTAAATTTGTTAGTTTTGCATTTTGGTTTATTTTTCTATTCAAATTTTAACTTAATTAATTTTTCTGTGATTATTTCAGGTGTTTATGAGTATTGACTGAATCATTGATTTACTCCCTGTAAACCTTGAGATTGAATGAACTTTTCGACAGCGAAGAAGACAAGCAAGTCAGAGAAGGACCGAAGAGATGAACTTTGAAAATTCGAATCAAGGAAACGGAGCAAACCCTGCTTAAAATCCTATCCTTATTGCTGATGATAGGGATAGAGTTTTAAGGCAGTATGCCATGCCAGTATTTCATGATTTTAATCCGGGTATTAGGAGGCCCAAAATTGAGGCACAACAGTTCGAGCTGAAGCCAGTCATGTTCTAGATGCTTTAGATAGTGGGCCAATTCAATGGAATGCCTACCGAAGATCCTCACCTATACTTAAGACTGTTTATGGTGATGAGCGATTCTTTCAAGTTAGCCAGAGATCCCGGAGATGCATTACGATTGAAGCTGTTCCCATATTCACTAAGGGACAGAGTTCGAGGCTGGTTGAACTCATTGCCACAAAACTCAATTTCCACATGGCAAGAGTTAGCAGAAAGATTCTGTAACATCCTGAAAAGGGCCTATGCATTTTCGGTTTAATTGTACGAAATGACATGTCTTACATGTTATGAATAAATTTTAAACATTTTTGGAAACTTGAAAATGCATGCAAATGATTTAGAAATGAACATTTTTGGAAACCTGAAAATGTATGGAAATGTTAGGATTAAAAGAGGAAAGTGAACATTTTTGGAAACCTAGAAATGTAAGGAAATGTTAGGGTTAAAAGAGAAAAGTGAACATTTTTGGAAACTAAGGAAATGTAAGGAAATGATTTAGAAATGATTCAGAAGAGGAAAGTGAACATTTCTGGAAACTTGGAAATGTAAGGAAATGTCAAGTTTAAAGAGGCAAACGAAAATTTTTGGAAACTTAGAAATGACTTAGAAATGTCGAGTTTTAAAGTTTAAAAGAGGAAATTAAGGCAAGAGGGCCTTAAGAGAAAAAGTATGTGAAATTTGACACACAAACAGGCTTGGAAAAGTGGCCTGGAGATGTCACTTAGGGCCTCTGGAAATGGCGCCACATGCAAGGGTGTTGGGCCTGAGTTCGAGTCACTTGGGAAGCAAATAAAAGAAGTTTTATTTTTGCTTCCAGAAGCCAGAGATGGACGGCACAAGGCTTGCAAAAGAGGAGTTTTATCCTCTTTAAAATTCGGCTAATTGGGGGATGAATAAAGGATTTAATTTGGATTATTTTCAAGAGATAATTATGGGATTAAATTCTTTAATTTGAATAAAGAAAGTGATAAAATTATCACATAGGAAGAGTGGTGGCCAAGCAGGGGACTCTAGCCTAGTAAATTCGGCTAAGGGAGGAAAAGTAAGGCCAATTTTCATTCACTCTTTTCTCTTTGCTTTTACCAAATTCCTCAAGAAAATTCCTCTCTCTCTGCCGAATTTCCCTTGGTCTAGTAGCCTCCCTTTCATCGATTCATCTTTTCTTTTTCTCTTCTTCTTTTTCTATTTGTCAAAGCCGAAAGTTTGCCTGTGTTCTAGCCGATTACTCCATTAAATCCAAAAGCCGAAGTTGATCCACACAAGCTAGCCTCCATAGCCGCATATTACTAAAGGTTCAAGCGAGGGTGCCATCGATTGTGGTATTAAGGTAAGAACAATGGATTTCTTGTTGTTTCATCTCTTTTAATCAAGATCTAGGAATTTATTCTCTTGTTGTCTCTTGGCCGAATATTCAAGGAGGAATTTCGGGATTTTTTTTGGATAGTTGTCAACTACAAGGAGAAAGGTTTCGGGATCTAAGGTAAGCAAACATGTATATTCGGCCAAGGGTGTAACATCCTAAAATTGGGGTTATTCGTGTTTACATTATTTTGCCTGAGTTTGAATTGCTATGGTATTGATTGTGGTGTAGTAAGACTTAATTAAGGGTCTTGAGTTGGCTCGGGATAGTAGAAAATTTAATTTGGGAACTTTAAAGACAGGGAGCCTTAGCAAGTAGGGGATACAAGAATAAATAGAGGATTTATTGACATAAAAATCAGCTTGGTAAAGTGGCAAAAGGAGGGCTACTTGGGAGTTACATGTGACGCCACAAGGGATAAGGGAGAGCCTTGGTTCGAGTCACAAAATTCTTCTTTTTGGCTCTTTGTATGGACGTCACAAAGGGGAGAGTTTTTCTCTCTTTAAACTCTTTTATTTATTTATTTTGATAATAAGATAATAGAAGATAAATAGGGATATTATTTGGATTATTAGGAGATTATTAATTGATTATTTGGGATTAATTCAAATTAATTTGAATTAATTCAAATAGGTGGCTAGGAGTGAATTGGAGGGGTTGGCTAGAGTTTGAACTCCTTGTTGAAAGGAGTGGACGGCAAGCTTAAGGAGGGGGGTGCCGAATTCCTTTATAAGCACCAATCTACCATGTTGATTGTTCTTTTAGTCATTTTTGCAAGTAGCCGAATTCCTTCTCTTCTATTACTATTTTTCTCTCCACCCTCATCCTCTCAAATATACCAAAAACTCTTCTCTCCGCTTTGACCCTTGCCGAATTCTCATCTCCTCAATTCCCCTTTTCTTTTATTTATTTCTTTGCTGGCCGAACATCCACTCCTTATTGCCGAAACTCTAAACACCCTTTTCTCTCATTATTTTTCTCTCTAGCCGAACATACATCTCATCTTTGTGCCGAAATTTCTTTCCCTTATCTTGAAGCACCTTGGCCGAATAATAAAAGTAGAATAGATCTCGTTGGATCCTCGTTGTCAATTGATTTGGTGAAGGTAAGATTATGCCGAAAATCCATGGTTTTTTTTTTCTCTTTTTACCGATTTCTATTAGGGGGTAAGTCTGGAGATTTTGGCAATGGTTAACAAGGCTTCAACGCTTTGTGGTAATCGATCTCTCTAGGTACCCCAAGTTCGTGAAGCAGTCAACCCAAGCTCCTAATCTCTAGCATTCGGCTTTGGTAAGTGGTGGTAAGGGCCTATTGTTAATGGACTATTCCTTTAAGTGATTAAAAGCCGAAGGCTATTGACACTGTCATTTGACTGATTATTTGGTAAAGCAGATCTGTGTATCGTGTGCCGTGGTTAGTAGCCAAAAGGGAAAAGGTAAGGAATCGGGATCACAAATGACCCTTTGGATTATTTTGGTTGGCGAATAGGCCATGGCACTAATCTTTGAGTTTGGCCGATTATAGGGACAAGTAGATCTAGGGTGGCCGACTTCTCTTTTCGGATTTAGACTATTCAAGGTGACAGACGTCGTAATACACACTTATAACAATTAATAAATCATACTAAATACACGTTGTATGTAAATCGCTTGATGTAGATACGGATCTAGTACCTTAACGGTATGCGAGGATCCCGTAAGTCTCTCACGAGATGAGATTATTATAATGCTTTTGGGAAGCATGGCTTATTTGATACATGTGGTGAATGTATGAACTCGCTTTATGATTGTTTGACTCTTGTGGGTTAAATAAATGAGGAGGGGCGGTGATATTGTGTTGACGGACACCAATGTTTTAGTAACACATTGTGACTACGGTCACGGAGAGGTTTGGTACCTCGCAGGTTTGGCACCTCATAGCGTCCTCGTCCCAGTGGCTTAGCACCACAAAGGGGTTGGCCCCACGGATGATAATACACGGATTTGGCGCCATGTGATTTGGTATCACACGATGGGTTGGCCCCATCAACCGATTTGTGTCTTTGGACACCAGAGGTTTGGCACCTCCAGTGATTTGGCATCACATCTGTGACCTTACGTCACCAGTGGTTTGGTACCGCAATGGGGTAGACAGAGGCGTTTGGTTGGCTAGGTTGGGTACATAACCTTATGCATGTTAATTGTTATAAAGTATGTATGAAATTGCTTAAACCGGGGGAAGGGTTACATACTAAGTCTTGGTGACTTACCTTCTCCTTTATTTTTCAGGTGACACGTAGAACGCGGATATGGAGCCGGAGGGACTCGAGGTGGCCATGCAGTGGGATTTAAACTTAATAAACTTTGAATTTCGGTTTATTTATTTTTCGATTGTTGTATTAAATTTTAATTGGGTTGTAATAAGGCCTCCTAGGAATATTTTATTATGGTTACATGCTTTAATGTTTGTTTTAAATTACTTACTTATAAAAATGAGTTCACATGTTTTCCAAAGCAAACATGAAGGTTTTAAAAGTACCATCGGGTACATAAAATATATATAATAACTTGACTTAATAAATATTTTCAGAATAAATCTAAATATGGGTTTTATCCACCTCAACTGTTTTAACAAGACACTATCTTTTATCAAGAAGTTAAATCGGTTTTAAGAGATTTCAAAATGTTTTCTCCGTAGCAAACCAAATTCAGTCATGGCGTTTGGGACAGGTTTGGGTTGTTACAAAATTGGTATCAGAGCCCAGTTCAAAGCTCGACTGTGGGGGCCCAAGGCCCAAAAAGGTTTTGGTTTTATGATTAGTAGGCCTTATTGGAATAATTTGAAATGTTTTTGGGGGTTTAAACGGCATGGCCCGAGTCTCCGGCACCGATCCGCCTAGGTAAGTGTTCCTAACTTTTGTATGATTTGTTTTCTGTAGAAGGGTAGGAAGCATGGAACGTAGAATAGACTTATAGGAATTTGAACCCTAGGATTAGACTACTCAAACACAAACAGAACATAAGACTTAAAGAACTAAACCAACCTATGGCTAAGTCACTGAGCTAGGGTGTGGTAACCCCTGCACGCATGTCTAGGATTGGATCCGGGAGAGCCTGGTATTTAAGTAGTCCTAGTGACTCACCACCTATTCGCAGTATCCTCCCGGTGCAGTGCGTAGCCGGTTCACCCTAACTCGGAGGCTCGGTGGTGTGGCAACCTCTGCATGCGCATGTCTAGAAAGGTTCGGTGGGAGCTTGGTATTTAAGCGATCCGCGTGACTCACCTCCTCTCCACTCGAATCCCGCACCTCAGTGCGTAGCTTTGGTTCACCCCGACCAAGAGGCTCGGTCATAGGCTAAACATAATGACTAAACCCCGAAAGGGAACTAACCATGTTTTTGAAAAAGAAGAAAACAACAAAACCCTAGCTTTTTCAAAACTTTTAAAATCATTTTTCCAAATTTGAGAACAACCATCTTTACAACTTTTTTCTCGAAAAAAAATTTTTTTTGTGAAAAATTACAGAAATGCCCTTAGGGGTAAAATTACTAAAATGCCCTCGATTCATAAAATATCAATCCAATGGTTTTGCCCAAAAATCTCATTATTTTATAAATATCCAAAAACTCTACTTTGCAAATCGCCAATAAAATACTTTGGTTTTGGAAAATTACGAAAATACCCTCAACTTGCAAAATTACCAAAATGACCCTGAATCCTAAAATTTTTGCAACATCAACGTTTTAAGAAGGGGGAAACTCTCAAAAAGGACCCTCAGAGTTTTACAATTGTTGAAACATCCCTGATTTACAAAATTACAAAATTACCCCTGATTGACAAAATTACCAAAATACCCCTGGTTTCCAAATGTTGCCATATCTTTAAATTTTACAAATTTTCAGAAATACACTCCAGTTTTGGAAATTTCAAAGTGACCTACTTTATTAAAGTTTTAAAATCCCTCAGATTTTAATTACGAAAATACCCCTGTAGGAAAAAGACGAAAATACCCCTGGGATAGAACAGGACAGAAATGTCCGAAGAGTGAGTAGGTATGAAAGGTATTAGGGAATGGATGTGCCCTTCTGTGTGAACTAGGGTAGAAGACTTAAAACATTGTTTGATCGAAAGAATCCCTAGTAAACTTTTAATAAAATTTCTGCGCGAATAACTAAGTGGAACAAATGCTAATCCATGAAATTTCCTTAATCAGATTAAAGCGCAGTAGATAGAATGAGTTCTAGAGGACGTGGCCGACGTGGACGCGGTAGGGGAAGAATGACTGTGTCTGAACCCGTTAGGTCGGGTAAGGGTTCGGAGAACGAAGTACCACCGCCACCACCACCCCGCTTTTGGGCGAGAACGAGGATCGATTTGGGAGGTGAGGCAGTATCGCAAGCTGTGTTGCGAGTTCTCGAGTTGGTGGCTGGGGCTAGTGGAAATTTGGGAGCTCAGAAATCTATTCCCGAGCGAATTCGGTCTAACGGAGCTGAGGTGTTCCGGGGTGTGTCAGGAGTGGCACCCAGTGCAACGGAATATTGGCTAGAATCTACAGAAAGGATTATGGACAATCTTGACCTGTCTAATGAGGAGAAGTTGAAAGGAGCAGTGTCGCTTCTAAAGGATGAAGCGTATCAGTGGTGGCTCACGGTCCGAGATGGAGCCACGGCAGATGACCTCACGTGGGATTTCTTCAAAACTGCTTTTCAGAAGAAGTACGTGGGTACCAGCTACACTGACGCGCAGAGGAAAGCTTTTCTGGGGTTAGTGCAAGGAACTAAGTCGGTGGCGGAATATAAGGCGAAGTTTTTAAGATTGAGTAGATATGCTAGAGGCATCGTGGCTACCGAACATGAGCGCTGTGTCCGCTTTGAGGACGGGCTTAGAGACGAGTTAAGGTTGTTGATTGCCCCAGCGCAGGTTCGTGAGTTTTCGTCTCTAGTAGAAAAGGCTAAGGTAGCCGAAGGTGTCAAGGAATCTGTGAGGCAAAGCTATGATAGGAATAAGCAGAAGAGAGGCTTTGGGTCATCTGGGTCAAGTGGTAATGTTCAGAAAAAGGCTAGGCAGAGTGGGCTAAATCAGGCAGCAAGGCCCATGGCTACTAATCGAGACCACAGCTCGTAATCGCTGTGGAAAATCCCATTGGGAGGTTGTTGGGTGGTGAGAGGGTTGCTTTGAATGTGGGTCTTTGGATCACCGTGTGAGGGATTATCCCCTGCGAGCTCGAGAATCGATCGGAGGGGCGAGCGTACATCGGGATATAGAAATGTGGGACCACAGAGGGGTCATGGTAATGGTAGGGGAGGCAATGGTGCTAATAAGTCGCGAATTCGAGCGGAGCGCGCAGCGATCGGAGGCAAAGGCGGCTGGCTTAGTCTATGCAGCGAGGCGCCGCGAGGAGGGTGACGCACCAGATGTCATAACCGGTGCGTTTTTAATTTTCGGTCTTCCATATGTTGCTTTAATTGATGTGGGTTCGACGCATTCGTACGTAGCTAGTAGTGTGGTAGAGACTATGAACCTAGACTCTGAGACTACTTCTAGGGAGATGACTGTAATTAGCCCTTTAGGCCAGTCTGTAGTTGTGAACAAGCTTTATAGGGATGTACCCTTAGAACTCCAAGGGGTCGTGTTTGTGGCTGATCTGATGGAACTACCGTTTGGGGAGTTCGATTTGATCCTCGGAATGGACTGGTTGGTTAAGTATCAGGCGAGGTTGGATTGTGCTGCCAAGCGCATGGTTCTCAAGATGGCTGAGGGTGATGAAGTGGTCATGATCGGTAATAGAAGGAATTACCTATCCAATGTGGTGTCAGCCTTAAAGGCTGAGAAGATGATCAAGAAGGGTTGTGAGGCGTTCTTGGTTCGATTCTGTGCCTTGGGGGCTAAAGAGTCTGTAACACCCCCAAACCCGGCCCACAAGTCCTGACCGGATCTGGTTATGTCACTGCGGAAACCGTTTGAAAAATCTTTGACTTTAGAATAAAACTTGAAAATTTTATTAAACTTGAAAAGTGTGTCTTTTCATTTAAAATTATAAATAAAGCTTTGTTATTAAAAATAATCCATATTAAAACTTTAGTATAAAAATATATAAATACTTTGATTAAATAGGTTGCTAAAATTAAAATCATCTTCACATAATAATTTCTTTTAAGTAAACCATAATATCAAGTAATATCAAAAATAGTGATAACAATAATAATAATAATAAGGCCCTTATTACAAAAATAATTAATCCAAGTACTCGATAATAAAATGCATAAAGAAAAGATTAAAAACGTCCTCTGCATGGGCCACCTTGTATCCACTCCAACCCGGTCCGATCATCCTGTCACCTGCGATGTTGGATAAATAATTGGGTGAGTCATAATGACTCAGTGTGTAATTAAACCACTGATATCCACCCACATGTTAACCACAAGTCAACCCAATTAAATGCAACATGTAACTATAAACAGACGTTACCAAATTCTGGGCTTGGCCCACATTCAATCCATATTCAAGTACTGGGCTAGGCCCTTTTTCTCATCAATCCACTGATCACTGGGCTTGGCCCATTTCCACGTATGTTCTCAAAACATACCTATCCACATGCCATATTGGGCTTGGCCCATTGCCATATCTTTTCATAAATGAAAGAATGCAATCATGAAACCCAACCCAAGCCTAGGGTCCATCCGCTACACACCCCCTGATCTAGCCTACCACACACCAGGGGACTATCGAGTCACCCTCTCCTTTTCCCTCCAAAAAGGCAACCAATGCCATCCACGATGTAGCACGTAGCTAACATCAAACCACGATGGGGCACATAGCAACCCATCAAGCCACGATATGGCATAAAGCCGATATCAATCGAGGTAACCACGCGAACTAAATCGCAAAGATCCACAACGCGACCTCAGTCAGCGCCAATCCACGATGTAGCACAAAGCTGACATCAACCACGTACTCGAAGTACACCCGTACCTTCTTTTCATAACCCACCCATGCACATGTAACATAATATATAATGCGGAGATGATGCATGTGCATGATATTCACAATCATAGGCATACTCACATATTAAAAATCAATTATCACATATTAACAAATTTGCTACTTACCTGGTCATCACCATACCCCCTTCAAGGGTATCTTTTTCACATTTACTGCACTTGTTAGCAAACATATAAAACAGGCAAATATCACGCAAATCCCGGAAACAATGGCTAACTACACACCTTATAACCTGAAGCTCTAAACCCTCGATCCCGACGCTATCGTTTAGCGAGACTACAGCTATTTGCCTAACGTTTTCTGCTGCACGTCCACACCCCGGTGGCCAATCCTGAACTGCCGAGACGGCTCTTTTCTTAAACTTCGGGACAGGGGCTTTCTCTTGCCCTCCTTGACTGGTATTGGTCTCCATCAAAAAGCTTAATCAGAATCACACCATTAATCAACAAGTCATAATCTACTTATTAACGAGTCTAGGTCACTTACTAATATCCTTACCGAAATAATCTGAGATCCCGAAGGCCTTCCTTTGCTTCTGTCGATTTGCCCTATACACCATAGTCAATATAGGTTAACACTAAAGTGCTCATACTATGGCCTAAGGCCGAATATTACAAGTCTCTTACCTTACACAACGACTAACGAAAAGCCCCAACGCTCCAACCTTTGCCCAACCAATAATTGGCCACTTCAAGGAATAAGATTCGGCTTCAGGGACTTGATAAAATAGAAGGGAGATAGAGAGGCTAAAGGTTTCGGCTAGGCTTCCCAATGAAGTTGGAGTGTTCGGCTAACAAAGGTGTTATTATGGATTTTTGCAAAAAGTCTGGGAGAGGGATGGGGGAAGAATTTCGGCTTGGAGAACAAAAGGAGAAAAAGAATTTCTAAAAGGGTGCTCTCCCTATTTATAGCATTCGGTCACTACTCCCACGTGAAGAAGCCAACATGCGGCCACCACCTATGGCCACTAATTCAATTTAATTTGAATTAGTCCACCTCCCTATATTAATCCTTCAAATAGTTGAATTATCCTCACTTAATCAAATAAATAATAATCTTATACTTACAATAACTAAGTAGATAAATAAATAAACTACTAATAAAAAGCGTATCCAATATCACCACTTTAATCGAAGCAAAAGACCACCCCTTGGCCGGCCACCAATTCTTTTTAATTCCAATCCAAATTCCCTTCCTATTTTAAACTCATATTTTATCTCCTACTCCTATTAAAAAAACAATCCACTAGCAGCCATTATCCCTTATTTCCAATTTAAAACCAACTAAAATAATTCTATATTTATCTAAAATAATAAAATAACAAACCCTTATCACTCCTTCCAGCCGACCATTTAAAACCAATTCAACTTAAACTAATATTAAACCCACCTTTATCCTATATCACCTCTTCAATTTAAAATAAAATAAAATATAAAAATAATAATAAACCATTATCCCACCAAATTTAAAAGCAAAAAAAATAACTCAATCCTTATCCCCAATTAAAGGTTCCATGTGCCGTCTACTGCTTACCAAGTTGCTTTGCAAAATAAGAGTAAAATAAAAAAAAACTCCAATTGCACACCTTGGGTTCAACCTAGTACCAACTCCTCTTCCACGCCCTGAGGCCATTTGGCCAACTTGACTTTCATGTCAAATAGCCCCAACAATTATTTTTAAATCCTTCCTACTCCACCCATCACCAAATAACAAAAATAAAACGCCAAAATGCCGCGCCCCCCACTCGAACCAGCGCTCTCTCTTCCTCCAGCGCTAAGTGCCGCATGAGTGCCACTTTGCCAACCGGACCTTCATGTCCATCAACCTAGCCATTTAATTTTAAGGCATACCGCCCACCCCTTAATTAGCGCAAAATAAAAACAAAAGTGTCGCTTTCTGACTCGAACCCTTGACCCTCTTGGGCGTCCTTCCAAGGCTCCAAGCCGCTCCTCCATGCCACTTTGCCAATTCCCTTCTTGTGTCCTAAACTCCACCAATTTATTTTAAAGCCTCCCTGCCCTATTCCCCTTTTTACACCAAAAATCCAAAATTTTCCAAAGCCTTCCCCTTTCATCCAAGCATTCTTAAACCTTTAAAACACATCCAAAAACACCCCAAAACCTTCCAACACATGAATTCTACCCAAATTGCCTAGCCCCTAAACCAGGGTGTTACAATTCTACCCTCCTTAAAATAATTTCGTCCTTGAAATTACTTATTACCGAACAATCATAACTCGCTATTCTACGCCTCTGCTGCGCACTCTGATCTTACTAAGGCGATCATACTTCCCAAACATAGTGTCTAAGTTCTAATTCAGGATCCAAATCATACAGAAAAGAGCTAACTTGCAAACAAGGAAAACAATTAAAGAATATTCCAAAACAAAGGAGCTTACCCGATATCGCATCCTTGGTTGACTTTGACTAGAACCACGACCCCTCGTTGCTCGAGGACAATTCTTAACCAGATGTGCCTTAGATCCGCTCCGAAAACATTCTTTACTATTTCCCCAACACTCTCCTGTGTGAGGTCTTCCACATCGAACACAAGAACGATTCCGATCCACTGGGGCAAGTGCACGCACAGAATTCTCAATCCTTGGTCTTTTCTGAGCATCTCCAAACGATGCTGACGGCTTAACCCTTCTCTTATTCTCGTTCCTATTCTTCTCTCAGTTTTCTCTTATAGTCTTTTTAACCTCTTCAGTGATCCGAGCTTTCTCTACCAGAATGGCGAAGTCCCTTTCTCTTTGCGGAACGATCAACTCTCGCAACTCATCTCGCAGCCCATGTTCGAATCGAACACTCCTTTCATAATCGTGAGCCACGATTCCTTTGGCGTCTCGACTTAGTCGCACGAGTGCGCTTCATACTCCGCTACCGATTTATTCCTTGTACTAAATTCGAAACGCCTCCTTTGCGCGCGTCGAGTGGCGCTCCTACATACTTCCTTCAAACTTAGCCTTAAAGTAATCCCAATCCAATCGATCTGCCGGAGCACCTTGCCTAACCGTGAGCCACCATCGATAAGCCTCGTCCCGAAGTAGCGAAACAGCACCTTTCAGCTTTTTCTCTAGGGTACAATCCAAGTCGTCCATAATTCTTTCGACCCTTTCAGCCAATATTCGCTATATTCGAGCCACTCCCGATACTCCTCTAAAAACTTCACCCTGCTCGACCTGAGCCTCTCGGACACTGACTTCCGAGCTCCGTTTCCCATAGCAGCTCTTGCCACTTGCTGTAGCACGCGCAACATAGCTTGTGACACTGCGTCTTCCCCTCCTGCCTGATCTTGATCTTCCGCGCCCACACGGCCAAGTGGCAAGACTTCATTTCTGACCCATGGTCGACCTACACGAGTTCCGAAGTGCCATCCTACCTCTACCGCGCGTCCCTAGAACTCATCTCTATCGTCGCGATTTAATCGATTTAAGAAATTTTATGCATTAGAAATTTTGTTCCACTATTTAATCGCGAGCAAATTTTTATGAAAGAAGGGTATTTTAAAGTAGTTCTTTCGATCACACAAAGTCTCGATTTCAAGTTTGCTACCCTAATTCGAGAGAATCACATTTACACACACATTCATTCATCCACAAGAACACATTTCTCCTCGGTAGAGGCACATTGATGGTATCCACCACACACATCCACTATTCGGACCTTTCTCGCCTGCTTTCTACCCCTGGGGTATTTCCGTCATTTTCCTCACCTGCATTTTTTAAGTGAATAATCGAGAAAAATTTTGAAAGCCTTAATAAATCAGGATATTTGGATATTCCAAACCTTTAAGGGTATTTTCAAAATTTTTCAATTTGAAAGTACTGTGAAGTTTGAAACTAGGGTATTTTGGTAATTTTGTCAATCGGGGTAATTTTGTAAATTCCCAAAGTCGAGGTATTATTTTGAAATACGAAAGATTGGATACTTTTGCAAAGTAAGAAAATTTTATTAAACTTGGGGTTAAACCGGAAATTTTAAAAGTCAGGGGCATTTTAGTAATTTTCAACATAGGGGTATTTTCGTAAATTCCGTAAATCGGAGTATCTTGATATTTTGAAAACTAAAGATTTTGGTATCTTACAAAGTAAAAATTATTTTAACAAAAGTTGAGGGTAGTGCGGTAATTTTACAACATAGGGGTATTTTTGTAATTTTGCTGCTAGGGGCATTTTGGTAATTTTGGTAAATTGAGAAAACGTTTTCCAAAATCAGATTTAGGGTTTACACATCAAAGAGTAAGTTTTGAAAATTTTAAAAATTAAGGGTTTTAAAACAGTAAGGCTAATCCCATTCGGGTTTTAATAGTTGGTTTAGCTTTATGATGAGTCCTCTTGGTTGTATGCGAACTGGCAGAAGCTCACGCACCGGTAGGAATCCCGCGAAGAGGAGGTGAGTCACGAGGACTGCTTAAGTACCAAGCTCTTCCGGATCCAATCCTTGACATGCGCACAGGGGTTACCACACCCTAACTCGGCGACTTAGTCGTAGGTTTGTTTAGTAATTTTTAAGTCTTATGTATATGTTTGAGTAGACTAGTCCTAGGGTTCAATAGATCCTAGTTCACTAATCTACGAGCCCAACTAAGCCCATAACAGTTCATATAACAAGCTACTTCACAAGTCTGAAGTACTTACCTGGTGGACTCGGGCCGGAGGAACAGGTGCCATGCTAGAATAACCTGAAAATATCTCATAAAAACCCATATTTTTGAAAAGCCCATTTTGAAAATGTTGTTGGGCCCAAAACCCTCAAAGTCGAGTTTTGAACCGGGCTCTGATACCAAATCAGACACCCCCTAAACCCGCCCACAAGTCCTCGAGGATCTGTTATGTCAACTGCGAAACCGTTTGAAAAATCTTTGACTTTAGAATATAACTTGAAAATTTTATTAAACTTGAAAAGTGTGTCTTTTCATTTAAAATTATAAATAAAGCTTTGTTATTAAAAATAATCCATATTAAAACTTTAGTATAAAAATATATAAATACTTTGATTAAATAGGTTGCTAAAATTAAAATCATCTTCACATAATAATTTCTTTTAAGTAAACCATAATATCAAGTAATATCAAAAATAGTGATAACAAAAATAATAATAATAAGGCCCTTATTACAAAAATAATTAATCCAAGTACTCGATAATAAAATGCATAAAGAAAAGATTAAAAACATCCTCTGCACCTTGTATCCACTCCAAACCGGTCCGATCATCCTGTCACCTGCGATGTTGGATAAATAATTGGGTGAGTCATAATGACTCAGTGTGTAATTAAACCACTGATATCCACCCACATGTTAACCACAAGTCAACCCAATTAAATGCAACATGTAACTATAAACAGACGTTACCAAATTCTGGGCTTGGCCCACATTCAATCCACATTCAAGTACTGGGCTAGGCCCTTTTTCTCATCAATCCACTGATCACTGGGCTTGGCCTATTTCCACGTATGTTCTCAAAACATACCTATCCACATGCCATATTGGGCTCGGCCCATTACCATATCTTTTCATAAATGAAATAATGCAATCATGAAACCCAACCCAAGCCTAGGGTCCATCCGCTACACACCCCCTGATCCAGCTTACCACACACCAGGGGACTATCGAGTCACCCTCTCCTTTTCCCTCCAAAAAGGCAACCAATGCCATCCACGATGTAGCACGTAGCTAACATCAAACCACGATGGGGCACATAGCAACCCATCAAGCCACGATATGGCATAAAGCCGATATCAATCGAGGTAACCACGCGAACTAAATCGCAAAGATCCACAACACGACCTCAGTCAGCGCCAATCCCACGATGTAGCACAAAGTGACATCAACCACGTCTTTCGAAGTACACCGTACACTTTCTTTTCATAACCCACCCATGCACATGTAACATAATATATAATGCGGAGATGATGCATGTGCATGATATTCACAATCATAGGCATACTCACATATTAAAAATCAATTATCACATATTAACAAATTTGCTACTTACCTGGTCATCACCATACCCCCTTCAAGGGTATCTTTTTCACATTTACTGCACTTGTTAGCAAACATATAAAACAGGCAAATATCACGCAAATCCCGGAAACAATGGCTAACTACACACCTTATAACCTGAAGCTCTAAACCCTCGATCCCGACGCTTATCGTTTAGCGAGACTACGACCTATTTGCCTAACGTTTTCTCTGCAGCACGCACACACCCGGTGGCCAATCTGAATCTACTTTGACCGCTCTTTTCTTAAACTTCGGGACAGGGGCTTTCTCTTGCCCTCCTTGACTGGTATTGGTCTCCATCAAAAAGCTTAATCAGAATCACACCATTAATCAACAAGTCATAATCTACTTATTAACGAGTCTAGGTCACTTACTAATATCCTTACCGAAATAATCTGAGATCCCGAAGGCCTTCCTTTGCTTCTGTCGATTTGCCCTATACACCATAGTCAATATAGGTTAACACTAAAGTGCTCATACTATGGCCTAAGGCCGAATATTACAAGTCTCTTACCTTACACAACGACTAACGAAAAGCCCCAACGCTCCAACCTTTGCCCAACCAATAATTGGCCACTTCAAGGAATAAGACTCGGCTTCAGGGACTTGATAAAATAGAAGGGAGATAGAGAGGCTAAAGGTTTCGGCTAGGCTTCCCAATGAAGTTGGAGTGTGCAGCTAACAAAGGTGTTATTATGGATTTTTGCAAAAAGTCTGGGAGAGGGATGGGGGAAGAATTTCGGCTTGGAGAACAAAAGGAGAAAAAGAATTTCTAAAAGGGTGCTCTCCTATTTATAGCATTCGGTCACTACTCCCACGTGAAGAAGCCAACATGCATTACCACCTATGGCCACTAATTCAATTTAATTTGAATTAGTCCACCTCCCTATATTAATCCTTCAAATAGTTGAATTATCCTCACTTAATCAAATAAATAATAATCTTATACTTACAATAACTAAGTAGATAAATAAATAAACTACTAATAAAACTGTATCCAATATCACCACTTTAATCGAAGCAAAAGACCACCCTTGGCCGCCACCACCAATTCTTTTAATTCCAATCCAAATTCCCTTCCTATTTTAAACTCATATTTTATCTCCTACTCCTATTAAAAAAACAATCCACTAGCAGCCATTATCCCTTATTTCCAATTTAAAACCAACTAAAATAATTCTATATTTATCTAAAATAATAAAATAACAAACCCTTATCACTCCTTCCAGCCGACCATTTAAAACCAATTCAACTTAAACTAATATTAAACCCACCTTTATCCTATATCACCTCTTCAATTTAAAATAAAATAAAATATAAAAATAATAATAAACCATTATCCCACCGAATTTAAAAAAAAAAAAATAACTCAATCCTTATCCCCAATTAAAGGTTCCATGTGTCAGCCCCACCGTTTACCAAGTCACGCTGCAAAAATAAGAGTAAAATAAAAATAAAACTCCAATTGCACAGCCTTGGGTTCGAACCTAGCACCAACCCCCTCTTCCACGCCCCAGGCCATTCGGCCAACTTGACTTTCATGTCAAATAGCCCCAACAATTATTTTTAAATCCTTCCTACTCCAAAATTTCATCACCAAATAACAAAAATAAAACGCCAAAATGCCACCGCCCCACTCAAACCGGCGCTCTCTCTTCCCTCCAGCGCCTAAGTGCCGCATGAGTGCCATTTTGCCAACTGGACTTTCATGTCCATCAACCTAGCCATTTAATTTTAAGGCATACCGCCCATCCCTTAATTAGCGCAAAATAAAAACAAAAGTGCTGCCTTTACGACTTGAACCCTTGACCCTCTTGGCGTCCCCTTCCAAGGCTCCAAGCCGCTCCTCCATGCCACTTTGCCAATTCCTTCTTGTGTCCTAAACTCCACCAATTTATTTTAAGGCCTTCCCGCCTATTCCCCTTTTTACACCAAAAATCCAAAATTTTCCAAAGCCTTCCCCTTTCATCCAAGCATTCTTAAACCTTTAAAACACATCCAAAAACACCCCAAAACCTTCCAACACATGAATTCTACCCAAATTGCCTAGCCCCTAAACCAGGTGTTCTGAGTCAATGATTGGAAGGTTCGGACAAGGAGAGAATTTGCTGATGTGTTTCCTGAAGAACTTCCGGGTCTGCCCCCAGATCGGGAAGTTGAATTCGGTATAGATTGCTACCCGGAACGGCACCTGTGTCTATAGCACCGGACCGAATGGCACCAAAGGAATTGGTGGAGCTAAAGGCTCAAATTCAAGAGCTTTTGGATAAAGGGTTTATTCGACCAAGCATATCTTCGTGGGGAGCACCTGTGTTGTTTGTCAAGAAGAAGGACGGTTCTATGCATATGTGCATCGACTACCGTCAGTTAAACAAGTTAACGATCAAAAACAAGTATCCGTTCCCTCGGATCGATGACTTGTTTGACCAACTAAAGGGTGCGTCGGTATTCTCAAAGATAGACCTTAGGTCGGGCTATCATCAATTAAAGGTAAAGGAGGTTGATGTGCACAAAACGGCATTCCGTACAAGGTATGGGCATTATGAGTTTCTAGTAATGCCATTTGGGTTGACCAATGCCCCGACAGCGTTCATGGACCTAATGAATAGGGTATTTCAACAGTATTTGGATCAATTTGTCATGGTATTTATAGACGACATATTAGTTTACTCAAAGACGGAGGAGGAGCATGACAGGCATCTGCGTTTAGTTTTACAAGTATTGAGGGAGAAGCAATTATATGCCAAATTCAGTAAGTGCGAATTTTGGCTAAGGGAAGTGGCGTTCTTAGGTCATGTAGTGTCAGCGGAAGGGATTAGAGTGGATCCCCTTAAGATTGAAGCGGTGTTGGAGTGGGAACCGCCTAAGTCGGTGGCAGAAGTTCAAAGTTTTCTGGGTCTGGCAGGGTACTATCGAAGGTTTGTGGAAGGGTTCTCGTTAATTGCAGCACCATTAACTAAGTTATTGAGAAAGGGAGTACCATTGGTTTGGTCAGAAAAGCAGCAGGAAAGTTTTGATAAGCTGAGGAAGATTCTGACAGAAGCTCCGGTTTTGGCACAGCCTGAGGCGAGAAAGATGTTCACGGTTTATTGTGATGCATCCCATACTGGGTTGGGATGTGTATTGATGCAAGAAGGGAAGGTAGTGGCCTATGCGTCTCGACAGTTAAGACCGCATGAGGTGAACTATCCGACTCACGACTTGGAGTTAGCAGCAGTCGTCTTCGCTTTGAAAATATGGAGGCATTATTTGTATGGAGAGAAGTCGATAGTCTACACGGATCACAAGAGCCTAAGGTATCTCTTGACTCAGAAGGACTTGAACCTAAGGCGTATACTGATGGATTGAATCACTGAAGGACTACGACTGTTCAATCAAGTATCATCCGGGTAAGGCTAACGTGGTGGCTGACGTGTTGAGCCAGAAGGTCGTGGCGGACTTAAGAACGATGTTCGCTCACCTCAGTCTATATGACGATGGGAGTCTGTTGGCAGAGCTGCAAGTTAAGCCAACTTGGGTCGATGAGATTAAGGACAAGCAGATAGTAGACGAAGGGTTGAATGCTAAGAGGGTGCAAGTACAAAATGGTGGTTTGGAAGGGTATAGTTTGACGGATCATGGTGTATTATGTTTTCAAGGACGGCCCTGTATGCCGAAGGATGTGGAACTGAGACAAAGAATTCTTCAAGATGCACATAGCAGCCCATACGCTATGCATCCTGGAGGTAGTAAAATGTATGGAGATTTACGGAGACAGTTCTGGTGGCCAGGGTTGAAGCGTGAGGTGACTGAATTCGTGGGAAGGTGTCTGACGTGTCAGCAAGTTAAAGCTGAACATCAGTTGCCATCAGGGTTACTTCAACCAGTGAAGATCCCTCAGTGGAAATGGGAGAGGATCACTATGGATTTCGTCGGTGGATTACCTCTTACACCGAGCAAGAAAGACTCAGTTTGGGTAATAGTGGACCGTTTGACTAAGTCAGCTCACTTTGTACCGGTGAGAATGGATTACTCACTCCAGAAGCTAGCAAAGTTGTATATGACTGAGATAGTAAGATTGCATGGTGTGCCAGTATCGATTATCTCGGATAGGGATCCAAGGTTCACGTCACGGTTCTGGAAAACTTTGCATCAGGCTTTGGGTATGCGATTGGATTTCATCTGACTTTCCATCCGCATTCTGGACGGGCGATCGAAAAGGGTTATCTGAGATCTTAGAGGATATCTTTGAGGGTTGTGTCTTGGATTTTCGGGGTATTTGGGAGGAGTTTTTACCATTAGCAGAGTTCGCCTACAACAATAGCTATTAGGCAAGTATTCAGATAGCACCATACGAAGCATTGTATGGACGGAAATGCCGTACTCCTACATGTTGGACGGAGTAGGGAGAACGACAAGTCTTGGGTCCGAAAATAGTTACAGAAACTGAGGACAAAGTTAAGGTGATTCGGGCTCGTCTTAAAGAGGCGTCAGATAGACAGAAGTCTTATGCTGATCTGAAGCGCAAAGAAATGGAGTATGATGTAGGAGACAAAGTTTTTTTGAAGGTGTCGCCTTGGAAAAAGGTGTTGAGATTTGGGCGAAAAGGGAAGCTAAGCCCAAGGTTCATTGGCCCATATACGGTGTTGAAGTGAGTGGGACCGGTAGCTTATCAGCTGGAGTTGCCGGCAGAGCTGAGTCAGATTCATGACGTTTTCCATGTGTCGATGCTTAGGCGATATCGGTCAGATCCATCGCACGTTGTGCCAGTGGCGAAGATTGAAGTAAACTCGGATTTATCTTTCGAAGAAAAACCAGTTCAGATCTTGGATCGAGATGTCAAGGTTCTGCGTAAGAAGTTAGTGCCCCTAGTGAAAGTGCTGTGGCAGAACCATGGTACAGAGGAAGCTACGTGGGAACCCGAGGATGTGATGCGGCAGCAATACCCTCATCTTTTCTAATCAGGTAATTTCGAGGCCAAAATTATTTTAAGGGGGTAGAACTGTAACATCCTAAAATTGGGGTTATTCGTGTTTACATTATTTTGCCTGAGTTTGAATTGCTATGGTATTGATTGTGGTGTAGTGAGACTTAATTAAGGGTCTTGAGTTGGCTCGGGATAGTAGAAAATTTAATTTGGGAACTTTAAAGACAGGGAGCCTTAGCAAGTAGGGGATACAAGAATAAATAGAGGATTTATTGACATAAAAATCAGCTTGGTAAAGTGGCAAAAGGAGGGCTACTTGGGAGTTACATGTGACGCCACAAGGGATAAGGGAGAGCCTTGGTTCGAGTCACAAAATTCTTCTTTTTGGCTCTTTGTATGGACGTCACAAAAGGGAGAGTTTTTCTCTCTTTAAACTCTTTTATTTATTTATTTTGATAATAAGATAATAGAAGATAAATAGGGATATTATTTGGATTATTAGGAGATTATTAATTGATTATTTGGGATTAATTCAAATTAATTTGAATTAATTCAAATAGGTGGCTAGGAGTGAATTTGGGGTTGGGCTAGAGTTTGAACTCCTTGTTGAAAGGAGTGGACTAGCAAGCTTAAGGAGGGGTGCGAATTCCTTTATAAGCACCAATCTACCATGTTGATTGTTCTTTTAGTCATTTTTGCAAGTAGCCGAATTCCTTCTCTTCTATTACTATTTTTCTCTCCACCCTCATCCTCTCAAATATACCAAAAACTCTTCTCTCCTCTTTGACCCTTGCCGAATTCCCATCTCCTCAATTCCCCTTTTCTTTTATTTATTTCTTTGTTGGCCGAACATCCACTCCTTATTGCCGAAACTCTAAACACCCTTTTCTCTCATTATTTTTCTCTCTAGTCGAACATACATCTCATCTTTGTGCCGAAATTTCTTTCCCTTATCTTGAAGCACCTTGGCCGAATAATAAAAGTAGAATAGATCTCGTTGGATCCTCGTTGTCAACTGATTTGGTGAAGGTAAGATTATGCCGAAACTCCATGGTTTTCTCTTCTCTGTTTTTACCGATTTCTATTAGGGGTAAGTGCCGATTTTAGCAATGGTTAACAAGGCTTCTGAACGCTTTGTGGTAATCGATCTCTCCTAGGTACCCCAAGTTCGTGAAGCAGTCAACCCAAGCTCCTAATTTCTAGCATTCGGCTTTGGTAAGTGGTGGTAAGGGCCTATTGTTAATGGACTATTCCTTTAAGTGATTAAAAGCCAAAGGCTATTGATACTGTCATTTGACTGATTATTTGGTAAAGCAGATCTGTGTATCGTGTGTCGTGGTTAGTAGCCAAAAGGGAAAAGGTAAGGAATCGGGATCACAAATGACCCTTTGGATTATTTTGGTTGGCCGAATAGGCCATGGCACTAATCTTTGAGTTTGGCTAGGGTGGCCGACTTCTCTTTTCGGGATTTAGACTATTCAGTGGTGACAGGTGTGTACATACACACTTATAACAATTAATAAAGCAGATTAAATACATGTTGTATATAAATCGCTTGATTTAGATACGGTTTTAGTACCTTAACAGTATGCTTAGAGATCCCTAAGTAAGTCTCACAAGTATGAGATTATTATAATGCTTTTGGGAAGCATGGCTTATTTGATACATGTGGTGAATGTATGAACTCGCTTTATGACCGTTTGACTCATGTGGCTTAAATGAGTGGAGGGGGCAGTGATATTGTGTCGACGGACACCAGTGTTTTGGTAACACATTGTGACTACGGTCACCAGAGGTTTGGTACCTCCAGAGGTTTGGCACCTCATAGCGTCTCGTCCCAGTGGCTTAGCACCACAGTGGGTTGGCCCCACAGATGATAATACGGGATTGACGCCAGTGATTTGGTATCACACGATGGGTTGGCCCCATCAACCGATTTGTGTCTTCGGACACCAGAGGTTTGGCACCTCCAGTGATTTGGCATCACATCTGTGACCTTACGTCACCAGTGGTTTGGTACCACAATGGGGTAGACAGAGGCGTTTGGTTGGCTAGGTTGGGTACATAACCTTATGCATGTTAATTGTTATAAAGCATGTATGAAATTGCTTAAACCGGGGGAAGGGTTACATACTGAGTCTTGGTGACTCACCTTCTCCTTTATTTTTCAGGTGACACGTAGAATGCGGATATGGAGCCGGAGGGACTCGAGGTGGCCATGCAGTGGGACTTAAACTTAATAAACTTTGAATTTCGGTTTATTTATTTTTCGGTTGTTGGATTAAATTTTAATTGGGTTGTAATAAGGTCTCCTAGGAATATTTTATTATGGTTACATGCTTTAATGTTTGTTTTAAATTACTTACTTATAAAAATGAGTTCACATGTTTTCCAAAGCAAACGTGAAGGTTTTAAAAGTACCATCGGGTACATAATATATATATATATAATAACTTAACTTAATAAATATTTTCAGAATAAATCTAAATATGGGTTTTATCCACCTCAACTGTTTTAACAAGACACTATCTTTTATCAAGAAGTTAAATCGGTTTTAAGAGATTTCAAAATGTTTTCTCCGTAGCAAACCAAATTCAGTCATGGCGTTTGGGCCGGGTTTGGGTTGTTACAAAGGGCCATTTATTATGTTTAATGTTGGAAATCAAATCTAACAAGTGGTATTTCGACATAGACTAAGGCCAGGTGACTACTATCGGGATTAATATGCACAAGGTAAGTGATTATAAGGTTCGGCTAAGGCCTATTATGGTATTTAGATTTATTTCAAAAGCCAAAAACTAACCCGATAGGAGTTTTGGTAGTTAGCCAATTTCAAGGGTGAGCATCACAAAGATTCGGGACTTGATTCTTAAGTCAATCGGCAACAAGGTAGGTTTTAAGTGTACAAATCCTACTAGGATTTGGTTTTATAGCGGAATAGGCCTTTGCTAAATATTACCATGTTGACTGAATATAGGCATTAAAGATCTAAATCTGTAGGTCAGTTTTTTCAGAATTTCAAGGACTTCGTTAAGCGAATCAGGTGTGTACCCCACACTAATTTTTAATACGATCTATGGCACAGTTAATATAAGTATGTATAAGTATGAATAAGAATGTGAATATGGCTAAGGTACCTTATTGTGGTACAAAGTACTCAGGTACGTTTCCTACTCCTACTAGGATTACAAAATATGTTATATTTAACATGTGAAAAGTGACATGAATGTGAATTTAAGTATGATATGCACGATATGAATAATATGGGGCATTCGGGTTATATGAAAAAGGGGAAGTGAATGTGGTGACTTCGGTCTCACTATCTGAATGTGGTGACTTCGGTCACATTATCTGAATGTGGTAACTTCGGTTACATTATCTGAATGTGGTGTCTCATGACACAATTATTTAATCTGGTCGCTATGCCACGAAATTTATTTGGGCGATGAGCACGTCGACTGCAGCGACTGCCTTCGATGGTGTGTAGCGAATGGAGGGTTGACTTGGTAGTCCTCACGGTGTGCAGGTTGGTACGGGGATGTGTAGCGGATGGCAACTAGGTTTAGGTTCGGGTTGCATCATTAATTTATCTGTATATGAATATGCATATGATATGATACGATATGCCTGATCTATTAAATTTTTGTGTTGGTTACACATTGAGTCTGATTGACTCACCCGTTGTGGGAACATGTTTGTGATGAGCGGTGATGGACCGGGACGGCAGAACTTGTGGTGGCCATGCTCAGCTTGAAGTTTTATCTGATTTGGACAATTTATTTTATTTAAGTATTTCATTATTTTATTTTGGGTTTTTAGTTGATGTAATAAGGCCTCCACTGAACTATGTTGTTTTCTGTTCTATTTGCTTTGTTACGACATTTTTACTTATTAGAAATTTAGTAAATTTACGTTAAAATAAACTTTAAATATTTTGTCACCTTAAATAAATGGATTTCAACACAAGATAAATTGGTTTTCAAAACAAGCCCAACCCAAACAACATTTTTTTTTTGAGAATCGCACAAGTTTTTCCTAAGGATCAAAAGAATTTTGAACCGGTTTAATCAAGGAACATACTGATCCTAGTCCGGGCTTGTGGGCGGGTGTGGGTGTTTTTATTTCTTATGAAGTATTTCCTGCCTAGCAAGAATGCTAAGTTGAGGAACGAGATCACTGCTTTCCAACAAATAGATGATGAGTCATTGAATGAGGCATAGGAAAGGTACAAAGAATTATTACGAACGTGTCCTCATCATGGAATCCCACATTGCATCCAGCTTGAGACATTTTATAATGGTATCAATACTCACACGAGGATGGTAGTGGACGCTTCTACTAATGGTGCTCTGCTTTCTAAGTCTTATAATGAGGCTTATGAAATCATTGAGAGAATTGCCAGCAACAATTATCAATGGCTAACCAATCGAGCAGCGTCAGGAAGACGAGTTGCTGGAATACATGAAGTAGACGCTCTTACTTCACTCGCATCTCAGGTATCATCAATATCCTCAATGTTAAAAAATCTTACTATTAATGGGTCTAATTGTTTTGTAGCACAACCACCAAATCAATTTGAAAATATAGCCTGTGTCTATTGTGGTGAAGGACATTTGTTTGAAGAATGTCCATCAAACCTAGAATCCGTATATTACATGGGTAACCAGAACCAAAATCGAGGGAGGCAAGGACTGCAATCCAGTTTTTATAACCCATCATGGTGAAACCACCTGAATTTTTCCTGGAGTAACCAAGGGGCAGGAACCAGTAACAATTATGTCCAACCTAACTCGACCCAGCCACCTAGTTTTTCCCAACAAGCTCAGAAACCAACCCAAGCTGAACCATCCAATAGCCTAGAGAATCTATTGAAGGCATACATGGTGAAAAATGATGCCACTCTAAGGAATTTGGAGAATCGAGTGGGCCAGCTTGGAACTGAACTTAGAAACAGACCACAAGGTGCTTTACCTAGTGATACGGAGAATCTAAGGAATCCAAAGAAGGAGCATTGTAAAGCGTTAACATTGAGGAGGGAAAAACTTTAGAGCCCAATTTCGTCGAAGTGAGAAGGAGCCAGCTGACGCTCAAGACTTAGAAGAAGTTCAAACGGGTGTTGAAATTCCAATTTCACCGGAACTTGAATCTGCAAAATCCAACAAGGTAACTTTTGAACTAGCTAATTCTGATAAACTAATAACTCCGTTAGATGTAGAATTGCCACAGAAAACGAATCAACCAGTTTTACTAAAGAAACCTCCACCACCCTACCCTCAAAGACTTTAGAAGCAGAAGCAGAAGCAGAAAATTCAATTTAAGAAGTTCCTAGACGTACTCAAGCAGCTTCATATCAACATCTTGTTGCTTGAAGCACTTGAACAAATACCGAAATACGTCAAATTCATGAAGGATATCCTATAAAAAATGAAAGCTTGGAGAACGGTAGCCTAACGAAGGAATGCAGTGCATATATTCAAGACAAACTACCCCCAAAGTTGAAGAATCCTGGATGTTTTACCATACCTTGTAATATTGGAGCAACATATTGTGGTAAGGCACTATGTGAATTGGGTACGAGTATCAACTTGATGCCCATGTAAATATTTAGAAAGTTGGGGATAGGTGAAGTTAGACCTACTACAGTTAGACTTCAATTAGCAGATCGGTCCTTAGCACATCTAGAAGGAAAAATCGAGGACGTATTGGTATGTGTAGACAAATTTATTTTTCCTGTTGACTTAATGATTGTAAACTTTGAAGTAGACAAAGAGGTGCCAATTATCCTAGGAAGGCCTTTTTTAGCAACCGGAAGGAACCTTATTGATGTGCAGAAGGGCAAGCTTACTATGCGTGTTCAGGATGATCAGGTAACATTTAACGTTGTTAAGTCTATGCGGATTCCTAGCACAATTGATGATTGTTCTGCAGTATCCGATTTAAAGGAGTTAATCATGGAAAAGGGACTCAACTATGTTGAGGATCCATTGGAACGAATTTTGAAATCAGATCCTTCAAATGATGAAGAGGAGGATGAATACTTAGCTTTGTTAGAAGCTAATCAATGGGGATTTAATCCGCAATCCCGCTTTGAATCTTTGGAGTTAGAGAAAAGCAATTATGCCCAACCAAAAGCGTCAATCGAGGAGCCACCTAAATGAGAACTGAAGGTACTTCCCTCACATTTGAAATATGTTTATTTAGGTAACTCTTCTACTCTGCCTGTGATTGTTTCAGTAGAATTAACTATTGAGCAAGAAGAGAAACTCATCCTGGTGTTGAAACAATTCAAGAAGGCTATCGGATGGACCATAACTGATATTCGCGGAATTAGTCCATCTGTATGCATGGACAAGATTATCCTGGAAGACGGCAAAAAAGGGATGATTGATGGAAAATGAAGACTGAACCCCATCATGAAGGACGTAGTCAAGAAAGAAATCATCAAGCGGTTAGATGCTGGTATAATTTACCCCATCTCAGATAGTTTATGGGTAAGTCCGGTCCAGTGCGTGCCAAATAAAGGAGGTATCACGGTCATTGAAAATAAGAATAACGAGTTGATACTGAATAGAACAGTTACGGGATGGAGAATTTGCATCGATTACTGGAAGCTGAACAACGCAACTAGGAAAGATCACTTTCCTTTGCCATTTTTGGACTAGATGCTGGATAGACTCGCAGGGCGAGACTATTACTATTTTCTCGATGGATACTCAGGGTATAATCAGATTACAGTAGCACAAGAAGATCAGCACAAGACAACATTCACCTGCCCGTACGATACATTTGCATTTAGGCGCATGCCATTTGGTTTATGTAATGCACCTGCTACATTTCAAAGATGTATGATGCCAATTTTTACTGACATGGTTGAGAATTATTTGGAAGTATTTATGGATGATTTTTCAGTATTCGGAGATACATATGATGTTTTCTTAGCCAATCTAGCCAATGTACTGAGGCGATGCGAAGAAACAAAACCTTGTACTTAACTGGGAAAAATGCCATTTCATGGTACTAGAAGGTATTGTTCTAGGCCATCAGATAACGAGACATGGAATCGAGGTAGATAAAGCAAAGGTCAATGTTATTGAAAAACTCCCACCTCTGACATCTGTAAAGGGTGTTAGGAGCTTTTTGGGCCACCCCAGTTTCTATCGAAGATTCATCAAGGACTTCTCTAAAATTGCTAAGCCTTTATGCAAATTATTGGAGAAGGACACGACGTACAAATTTGTTGAAGAGTGCTTAAGAGCTTTCAACGATTTGAAGAGTCGACTAGTTTCGGCACCCTTAATCGTCACACCAGACTGGGATTTGCCATTTGAATTGATGTGTGACACAAGTGACTTCGCGATCGGAGCTGTCATGGGTCAGCGAAAGAAATTTTCTTTTTCATCCCATCTACTATGCGAGTCGGACTCTGACAGGAGCTCAATTAAATTACATGGTAACAGAAAAAAGTTACTTGCTATTGTGTTCGCTTTTGACAAGTTTTGACCTTATTTTGTAGGTACTAAAATGACTGTCTATACAGTCCACTCGGCAATTAAGTATTTACTTGCCAAGAAAGACGCTAAGCCGAGACTAATCCGATGGGTACTTTTACTTCAAGAGTTCAATCTAGAAATTCAAGATCGAAAGGGAGTGGAAAACCAAGTGGCAGACCACTTGTCCAGATTGGAGCCGGAAGAAGGGAACTTTCCTTTTATACCAATTCGAGAGATGTTTCCAGATGAACACATACTGAAGGTAAATCATGTCCATAATACCCCTTGGTTTGCTGATATTACTAACTTTTTAGCTTGTGGTGTGATGCCGATTGATAAGGCGTATCATCAAAAGACAAATTTTCTTCATAATATGAAGTACTATTTCTGGGAAGAGCCATATTTGTCTAAAAAGTGTACAGATCAAGTAATTAGGAGATGCGTGGAAAAAGATGAAGTACATAAGATTTTATACCATTGTCACTCAGCTCCGAGTGGGGGACACTTCGAAGGTACACGTACTGCAGCCAAGGTATTGCAAGCCGAATTCAAGCCGAATTCTTTTGGCCAACACTATTTAAAGATGCATATGCTTACGTAAAGAGTTGTGATCGATGTCAAAGGGACAGAAATGTCACCAACAGAATTATTCAATGTTCAGGGTATTGACTTTCTTGGTCCTTTCCCTCTGCCTTTTGGTCACAAGTACATATTAGTAGCAGTAGACTATGTGTCTAAGTGGGTTGAGGCAGAGGCATATCCGACAAATGATGACAAGGTTGTAATAAAGTTTTTGCAGAAACATGTGTTCACAAGGTTTGGAAGCCCAAGAGCCATCATTAGTGATGAAGGGTCCCATTTTGTGAACAAGTGGTTGTAATGATTATTAGATAAACATCAAGTGAAACACAAGGTCGCTATAGCTTACCATCCACAGACGAATGGGAAAGTTGAACTGGCAAATAAGGAGATCAAAGGCATACTTGAGAAGGTAGTTTGCCAGAACTGACGGGATTGGTCCAAAAGACTGGATGATGCTTTATGGGATTACAGGATGATCACGATAAATCAGAGTCTTAAAAGTTATAAAGAGAATGATCGAACCTGGAAACTAACTCTGACAATGATTAAAGGCAAGTGTACCTATCGAACAGTAGTATAGCTTAGGCAAGACCAGATATCGAACCCAAAGGAACTAAGAGTACTAATACTAACTTTATTTTCATTATTTAGCCTTAAAAATAAAGTGAAGTCGCTTTAAACTATATTTACAAAGACTAAACTAAGGACACAGTGACAAAAAGGATGAATAGGAAAATAAATTTGAAGGGAAACTCAGTTGATTACGACGATACCTTTAGGAAGAATCGACCTAGACTTCACTTACTATCTGACCCTAAATTATATGATTTCTTTACTTAGCTTGATCCGTAAGACTCCCTAACCTATATTAAACCCTCTCTCGAGGCGAATAACATCTAACCCTAGGTTAATTAGTAGAACTCCCATTCGCTTCTAATAACCCCTTAAGATAGCAGTAAATTGATCAGTGGACTCCCATATTAGGTTTCACCCTAATCCGGTAAAATCTCGAAACCCTATCTCTAGGCCTTCGATCAACTCCGCTTAATTATGTTAGATCTACTCTTAGGCAGGGTCTATTCCTCCTCCACATAAGTACATTAGATTTGGATTAAGCAACATAATTAAGAACAAACTAAGCAACTATCATATAACTTAGAAATAAAATAACAAAATTCATCTAGGTTTCATCCCCTTCAGGTATCCGAAGGGTTTAGTTCATAATGACTAAAAAGAACATCACAAGAGAAAAGATAAAACAAAACATAAGAAAACCCTAAAACCCCCTGAAGGAATTGAAGGAGAAATCCGCCGTCTTGAGTATAATTCCGGCTTCTTGGGATGGACCAACTAGCTATCCTCGTGTTATTCCCTAACTCTGACCTTCTCGGCTTGGCTCATTGGCCTACCTTTGACTTCTCTTCAAAGGTGGTACTTAGGGGATATATATAGGCTCTTGGAATGCGATTCTTTCTCCCTAAGTATCCTTTTCCGACTGAAATTGCTCATTCTGACGACAGAGGCACAGCCATGTAGCACGCCCGTGTGGATCGACTCCAGGCCGTGTTTGGATTTCTAACTTGAGGCACGGCCGTGTGAGGTAGAGTTGAGGCCGTGCTCTAGGTGTTCGTCGAGGCACGGCCGTGTGGACTTTGGGCCAGGCCGTGTCGATTTCGTGCTAAGGCCCATTTACTCAGTTTTGGGCCCATTTTGTGTTCTTTTCATCCTCGGATGCTTTCTTGGGTATAAAACATGAAAAGAAAGGATTACAAGCACCTTTTTATATAAATCAAGGAATAAATCATTAAAAAGTAAGCTAAATGTGGGATTAAAATATGTTACTTTTATGGTTTATCAAATACCCCCACACTTAAGCTTTTGCTTGTCCTCAAGCAAAATTCTCAACTTACAATTAAAACGATCTTTCCATGATTCATAATTCTTATCAACAATGCCTTATCCTAATTCATAGATAATTCATACATGGATAATTCAATTCAAAGAGTCCTAAAGATTCAAACGAGATAAGTCATGAGTTTGTACCTCGAAAAACATAGGTGTCACCCTTCATTTAAATAACTACCTTTTCAATCCAAAATCCACAAGGATTGATATTCTCACTAAAGATTCACTCAAATCACTCTAAATTGTTTACGGTTCAGGAAAAGATTACTTGTAAGTTGAACCTGAAAAGTTAATCCCATAGGCTTGCCTGAAAATCAAATCTCCACCGCTGTAATATGAGATGATAAACATATTAAAAGGTCTTTGTTAGGGTTGTAACGGGGCTTGGGTAAAAGGTGTAGTCACAGGATGAAATTAGAAGGTTAGAATCGAGATTGAATTGACAAGTTTCTACCTAAAACTTTTTCTGAAATTTTTTAAATTGAAATGTAATAAACTTACTAATAGAGCTTTTCTTTTGGAAATAGACTTTGATTGTGTAAGCTCACTTTTTAAACTTACTAATATTGAGTAAATTTTTTTTAAGAACAAATTAAGTAATTACAACTTCAAATAATAATAATTCATAAAAACTTAGGTAACTACTCAAATCATATCTCGATTAAAGGGTAGTCAAAAAGAAGGGTGATAACAAATACAAAGGGTTTTGGGTTAAAATTAGTGGGTGAGTCACTAAAAAGGGTTGTTAGGCTCAACGGGGTTCACTAGGGGTTAATTATAAGGGTAAGCTATTTAGTGGTGTAAGTGGGTTAAATCCTAGGTGCCTTTATCATCTCAGTATATCAAATCATAACTGTGGTCTTGTCATGTATAATCAAGGCAAGTTCTAGAATAACAGTTAATAGTTGACACACTCATAATTAGTAAAATGAGCATGAAAAAGAATATATGCTCTATAAGGCTCAAAATCTCACAAAAATTATGGGTGTTTTGACATCATCCTTGTAAATTTCAAATTTCAAGGTAATATTCAAATTTAGATCAACAACCTAGCAAAATTTTACTTCCTGAAAAGCAGACTTATCATACTGGATTCTCTAGTAATCTTTAAATTAAGTATCAATGCACAATTAACTATGACTTATTCAAAAACATGTCAATAATAATAAAAAATCATTAGAAATTTCATCTTAATTAGTAATATGAGAAAATTACTTTAAAACAAGATTGAATTTAAGGATTTGAGAATAATGCATAAAGTTAGGCATTTTCTCAGAATAACTATTCACCCCCCACACTTAAGATGTACATTGTCCTCAATGTACAAAGATAAATAATAACATTTAATGGATAAATCAAAAGAGAAGGGGAAAGAAGTACTCCCTGAATTGTGGATGTTTTCCCGAATGAGTGTCTTTGGTGGCGGTGATGGTCAGTCGGGATCACGAACCTGCGCTAGATGAAGAAATTGGGTAGCGCCTTGAGAAGTAGCCAGGATTTATTAAGACCTAATAAAAATAAACTAAATATAAGATTAAAGAAAAACAAACTAAAGGGAAGGAGACTAAGAAGAAAACTAAAATGAAAAGAAAATATTGATGGACTGTGAAGTCCTTATTGAGGGATGGTTCGCAAGGTGGGAATCAACACTAAGGTTGGGGATGTGATGGCGGTGGCGGAAGTGAAGAGGTTATCGTGGTGGTCGGCATGATTCCTAAGCAGCCTGGCGAACTGACACTAAGAAACTAAAAGAAAATTAAACGAAAATAGCAGTAGAGAAGCTTAGATAAGGAAAGTAAAGGAAAAGAGAAGAAAATTGAAGCAAAAGAGAAAGAAAAAATAAAAACTATATGGTCTCAAAGACCCTTGGCTTGGTGTTGAGACGAAGTTGCCGGCATGAACTCATGTTGATCGTTCTTTGAGGAACCTATGCTTGGCTTCTTCCGCTTCTTCGGCATGGTGTTGGCTTGCTTAAGGGTCTAGAGTCTTAGTAAGTGGAGAATCTGAGATGGAAGAGAGTGGAAAGCAAAGAAAATAATGAAGAAATCAGATGGAAGGAAGGGGAAGAGGTGAAGGGTTTAAATAGAGGTTTAAATTTGGTGCTTCCCCACAGCCGTAATCCTAGGGTGTGTCGATTTACACGGCCACCTCGCATGGCCATGTGTCTGGGTGTGTTGTTACCCTATGCCCGTGCTTTGGATCCCCACGCCCGTGTTTGACAAGTCAGTAGCTTCACACGGTTTGTAGGCACGGGCGTGTCTTTGCGGTGTGGAAGTCGAGCTTCACACGGTTGAGGGCACGACCGCGTTCTCCGCTTGCACCGTGGGGAGGGTGGTTGGATCTGTGACGTTGGGGGTGGTTGGACTGAATTGCACGGCCTCTGCCCTGTCAGTCTGGCGGTTCAGGTGGTCCACACGGCCACGGACACGGTCGTGTGTGAGGTCGTGTGCCCTGGAAAACCTGCATTTTTTTTTGGTTGGTTTAAAAAGAAGAAAAAGAAAAATAAAATTAAATGCAAATAAAGGTAAAAAGAAATAGGGTTAGTGCTTGGGTTGCCTCCCAAGAAGCGCTCGTTTATAGTCTTAAGCTAGACTTTCCTCAAATTTTTAGGGAGGTTCAAAGGTTTGAATATCTTCCCTCATGCTTATGGTTTTATTCTCTTGACAAAGTTGAAGTCGAGAAGCGTTTACCTTGAAATTGCCGAATATCGAATTGCTTACCTCGACTATTCCTTGTGGGAAGATATCGTGTACCTTAAGAAGAATTTCTCCCTTTGCCTTCAGGTCTGTTGTGGTGATGTGAGGATCGGCTTTGTCTAACAGTACCTGGTCTCCTATTTTAAAGTGATTTGAAGTTCCTACGAGCTCTTCTGGTGGTTCTTCGGGTTTTACTTCGTGTGATTTTGGTTCTTCCTCGTGTAACCCTAGTTTTTCCTTGAAGTGTGTTTTCCACTCGTCTAAGTCATTGGATTGAATCCTTTGCCCCTCGTGAGTTATTTCTTTGTTGACACTGAATTGAGGATCCGGTTCAATCGTTCCTTTTTCCAGTAGTTCCTGAAAAGAAGGTGTAATTGGATGGTCATCAAAAGAATTTTGTTTCTTACCTTGGTTCTTTAATGACCTTGCTGAGTCGAGGTCTTGAAGACTAATTGAGTCATCTCCTACACAGAGTATGAGCTCGCTTGTGGCAACATCAATTTTAGTCTTGGTGGTTGCTAGGAAAGGTCTTCCTAAAATTAAGGGGATTGAATTATCCTCATCCATGTCTAAAACAACAAAGTCTACTGGGAAAACAAATTTATCGATTTTTATGAGAACATCTTAAATAATGCCCCTAGGAATTCTAACAGTTTTATCAGCTAATTGAATACTCATCCTAGTTTGTTTGGGCTTCCCTAGACCTAGTCGTTTAAACAATGTGTAAGGCATGACATTTATGCTTGCCCCTAAATCAGCTAACGCATTATCAATAGTTAAACTACCAATTAAACGTGGTTCTGTGGTAGTCTATTTTGTAGAATTGCTGAGCACTTTGCGTTGAGTTCAATGTGTGGTTCTTCATCTAATTTGCGTTTGTTTTTCAGGAGCTGTCTTAAAAATTTCCCCGTGTCTGGCATCTGAAAAAGGGCTTCAAAAAGAGGTAAGTTAATGTGTAATTTCTTTAAAATTTTAAGAATCTTGCCAAACTGTTCTTCTGAATCGTCTATTTTTAATGCTTCGGGATAAGGAATACGAGGTTGGTATTCTTTGATTACTGGTTTTGGCCTTTCCTGTGTTACCTCTACTTTTCCTTCGGCTACCTTGTCTTCTTGTTGCGATATGAGTTCGTCTATCTCTGCATTTTCCTAAGTTGCTATGGCTTGAATTTGCTATTTTGGATTAATCTCAGTGTTACTTGGTAGACGTCCTTGCGGTCGTTCTGACATGAGCTGTGCGAGTCGTTCGATTGCGTTAGTAACTTCCTTTACTGACTTAGTGATTTCCCTAATTCGACTCTTGTTGCTTTTGATTTTTCTCACAATATCTTGTAGGCGTTCTTCTGTGTTTGTCGATTTTGTTAGCTCCTCCTCGTGGGTTGCTTTCTTTTCTTATGGATAGGGTTGATTTCGGAAGTTTTAAAGAGGTTGTTGCCTTTGATTTCCTTGATTGCCTTGACCTCCCCACGAAAAATTTGGGTGGTTCCTCCAACCTGGATTGTAACTATTACTATAAGGATTATTATTGGATCAGAAATTATTACCTATATAGTTCATCTGTTCACTCTCTGTTTCCGGTTGGTAAGGTGGGTACTCAGGATTCGCCACTGTTCCACTTGTGTCGCACTGTATAACTAGATGAGCCTGCGAAGAACACAAACTATCAAGCTTTTTATTCATCATCTCAAGCTGCGTTGATAGCATGGTCATGGCATCGACGTTGAAGACTCCTGCTGATTTCGTTGGTTTGGTCCTTGAAGCTTGCCACTGATAATTATTTAATGACGTCTCCTTAATGAACTCGTAGGCTGCTTCTGGAGTTTTGTTATTTAAGGTTCCACCGGCTGCTGAATCAATTAGTTGCCTTGTTGAGGGGTTTACACCGTTATCAAATATTTGGACTTGTAGCCACAAGGGTAAGCCATGGTGTGGGCATTTCCTCAAGAAATCTTTGAATCTCTCTCATGCATCGTATAGTGTTTCTAAATCCATCTGCACAAAAGAAGAGATATCATTCCTTAATTTGGCTATTTTGGCCGGTGGAAAATATTTCATTAAAAATTTTTTGGTCATCTGATCCCATGTGGTGGTTAACCCTCGTTGTAACGAGTTTAACCAATGTTTAGCTTTATTTCTCAATGAAAAAGGGAATAACCGAAGATGTATGGCATCATCAAAAACACCATTTATTTTGAAAGTATCACAGAACTCTAAAAAGTTAGCTATATGCACGTTTGGATATTCGTCCTGCAAACCATCAAATTGAACAAACTATTGAATCATTTGTATTGTGTTAGGCTTTAATTCAAAATTATTAGCAGGTATAGCAGGCCTAACAATACTCGATTCTGCTCCTGTTAAATGTGGTTTAGCATAATCAAACATTGTATGTAGAGCATTGCGTTCCCCCACATCATGTGGTGGTGGGTTATTCTCGTCCATCCTTTCAGTAGGATTGGATCTGTCTTCTTCCTCCTTTTCTGTGTAATTTAGGGCTCGCCTGGTTTCCCAATGATTCCTGCGAGCGGTGGCTTCAATATCACTATCGTATACCAAAAGTCTTCCCGGGTTCCTTCTAGTCATAAACTAGAGGTACCTAGAAAGGAAAGAATGAAAGAAAGATAAGCAAAACTAAAAATTAAACTAAAAACAAAATAAATTGCTGAAAATAAAAATAATGGCTAAAGTAATAAAAATAGAGTTTTCTTAATATTTTAGTTCCCCGGCAACGGCACCAAAAACTTGATCGCTGTAAATCAGAGTCTTAAAATTTATAAAGAGAATGATCGAACCTGGAAACTAACTCTGACAACGATTAAAGGCAAGTGTACCTATCGAACTGTAGTATTGCTTAGGCAAGACCGGATATCGAACCCAAAGGAACTAAGAGTACTAATACTAACTTTCTTTTTATTATTTAGCCTTAAAAATAGAGTGAAGTTGCTTTAAACTATATTGACGAAGACTAAACTAAGGACACAACAACAAAAAGGACGAATAGGAAAATAACTTTGAAGGAAAACTCAGTTGATTATGACGATACCCTTAGGAAGAATCCACCTAGACTTCACTTATTATCTGACCCTAAATTATATGATTTCTTTACTTAGCTTGATCTGTAAGACTCCCTAACCTATATTAAACCCTCTCTCGAGGCGAATAACATCTAATCCTAGGTTAATTAGTGGAACTCTCGTTCGTATATAATAACCCCCTAGGATAGCAGTAAATCGATCAATGGACTCCCATATTAGGTTTCACCCTAATCCGGAAAAATCTCGTAACCCTATCTCTAGGTGTTCGATCAACTCTGCTTAATTATGTTAGATCTACTTTTAGGCAGGGCCTATTCCTCCTCCACCTAAGCACATTAGATTTGGATTAAGCAACATAATTAAGAACAAACTAAGCAATTATCATATAACTTAGAAATCAAATAACAAAATTCATCTAGGTTTCATCCCCTTCAAGTATCTGAAGGGTTTAGTTCATAATGAATAAAAAGAACATCACAAGAGAAAACATAAAACAAAACATAAGCAAACCCAAAAGATAAAACAAAACATAAGAAAACCCTAAAACCCCCTGAAGGAATTGAAGGAGAAATCTGCCGTCTTGAGTATAATTCAGGCTTCTTGGGATGGATCAACTGGCTATCCTCGCGTTATTCCCTAACTTTGACCTTCTGGGCTTGGCTCATTGGCCTAGCTTTGACGTCTCTTCAAAGGTGGTACTTAGGGGATATATATAGGCTCTTGGAATGCGATTCTTTCTCCCTAAGTATTCTTTTTCGACTAAAATTGCTCATTCTAACGACAGAGGCACGACCATGTAGCACGCCCGTGTGGATTGACTCCAGGCCGTGTTTGGGTTTCTAACTTGAGGCACGGCTATGTGAGACGGAGTTGAGGCCGTGCTCTAGGTGTTCGTCGAGGCACGACCGTGTGGACTTTGGGCCAGGCCGTGTCGATTTCGTGCTAAGGCCCATTTACTCTGTTTTGGGCCCGTTTTGTGTTCTTTTCATCCTCGGGTGCTTTCCTGGGTATAAAACATGAAAAGAAAGGATTAAAGCACCTTTTTATATAAATCAAGGAATAAATAATCAAAAAGTAAGCTAAATGTGGGATTAAAATATGTTACTTTTAAGATTTATCATAGGACAACATACAAGACTCCTTTAGGGATGTCACCCTATAGTTTAGTCTTTGGGAAAGCTTGCCGCCTACCCTTGGAGTTAGAACACAAAGCTTACTGGCTCTTCGACAACTCAACTTGGATCTTAAGATTGCTAAAGAGAAATGGATGCTCCAGCTCAACGAGTTAGAAGAATTTCGAATGTTCTCATACGAAAATGCGAAATTGCTCAATGAGAGACTTAAAAAATGGCATGAAAAGCATATTCGAGTTCGTGAATTTGAAGCAGGTCAACAAGTTTTGTTATTTAATTCCATGTTAAAGGTCTTTCTAGGTAAGTTAAAATCACATTGGTCCGGTCCATTTACGATTCATCGAGTTTATCCGTACGGAGTTGTTGAACTTTAAGGTAAGGGAGGTAATTTTCGAGTTAATGCTCAACGCTTGAAACATTACTGGGGAGACAAAATTGAACGTTATCAAATCTTGTTCATTTTATCACATATTTAATTTTTCGTGTTCTTCTTTTTGAATAAATGATTTAGGGTATATTTTAGGGATTAGTATGTTTAAATAAATTTTGTCTAAAAAATTGGAGCTTAAGCCGGATCGCTTGTGGCCCCTCCAATCTTTCTTGGGAATTGATTTTAACATAATTTTCCAAAAAATTATTCCCTAAATGGCAAAATAAATTTTTAAATTTTCAAATAAAAAGGGTCAATTTTGATCCAAGTTTTAAAATTGCAACTCAATTTCAAAATTTCATTAAGTCTAGGGACTTAATTGAACTATTTTTAAAATTTGGTTGCTCTTTTTGTAAATATTAAAAATTAGATGCCTCTTTTGTGAATGTTTTCAAAAGGCATCTAGAAAAAATGTTTTTTTAGTTCAATAAAAAAGATGATAATTATTAATATATAATTATATCCATTATAATATATATTAATTATTATCAACTTTATATAGAGTTAGGATTAGTTTTAATTTAATCATATTTTATTCGATAAGTTTTTATCTTAATAAATTAATAACAAATAATAATTTAATATGCATTATATTAATTATTATTTGTTATTTACTTTGAGTAGAATTAGAACTTAGAATTTTTAATTATTAAATTATACTAAGAATTCTACTCTAGTTCCTACTCCTTTCACTATAAATTCCACCCATCTATTCTTATTTTTTTTTTCGTTCATACACTGTTCCCTCCAAAAACACCGAAACCCTTAAGTGCCGAAACCTTCTAGCAATTCCCTAGCTAAGTATCGCCCAACTGATCGGTCAGCAGCACGCCGCACGCCCACCTCACGCACGCCTGCTTCATCGTGGCGCCATTCAGCGCGCTGGTCTGTTCAAAGACCTAGTCGCTTGTTGGCGCGCTCTTTGCTCCAAATTTCACCGCCAGTGCCATGTCCCGCACCAACGCCCAACTTCCTTGTGTGCCCACATTAGGCTTGCTCAATGATCCACATGCTGCTCATATCTATCCCCTGTTGCGCGCTGTTGCCTTGCACACCTGAGTGGCACACCACCCTTTCACCCATCCTTAGCCAAAAACCCCCAACCTCTTTTAATTTTCCATCTTTTGATTCAAAATTATTTTTCTTAAGAGCTCTTAATTTTTACAAAAAAGGTGGTAAGACCAATTTTTCTCCTAAATTTTAATTTTATTATCTAATTTTTCAATTTATTAAATTATTAATATTTTATAATAATTAAATTTTTTAGAAAATAATTGTTACCATCTTATGACCAGGTTAATCATGCATCACAAGAGAACTCGTGCATCTGCCCAAATTGATGAATCACAAAACAAGCTCTATTGTGAAGAAGCCAAAGCGAGATACGAGAGTATCTTCAAGAATCAACAGATGCATCTAGAGAAAGAGTTCACATTGAAAGAAAGCAACTATATTGATTTTATTGCGCGTATTCGTCAGGTGGCTGAAACTCTCAATTGGGAGTTGTTTTGTGAGAAGAGACCTAGTGTGGATGAGGAATTAATGCGCGAATTATATGTGAATTTAACCTCAAGCGAGTTGACAGAAATTCCAGTTTGCAGAATCAAGGTACCAATAACTTCAAATGCTATTAATGAGTTCTTTGAATTGCCTGATTTCGAAAACGATGAATATTCTTCCTTAATGAGCAATATCGAGCCTGAAAATTTGCAAGAAATACTCGAGGAACTTACAGTTCCAGGTTCTAAGTGGAATATGTCAAAGCAAGGAATCCACACTTGTAGAAGAGAAAATTTGACACCACTCGCAAAGGTATAGTTCTATTTTATCCATTTCAGCCTTATGCCTAGTTCGCATGGGACTACAATCTCATTAGAGCGAATGGTCTTATTATACTCGATTTCAACTAGAAAGACCATTGATGTGGGAAAAATCATCCTGAGAGAAATACAGAATTGTGCCGTTAGACGTTCTGGCCCAGCTTACTTTCCTTTTACAATAATAATTCTGTTCTTGAAAGCTAAAATTCTTGCAAACTTAAAGAAGACAGGCTATAGCCAGGGCACAATCACAGATTGAGACCTCTACCGAATAGCTGGAGACTCTGTTCTACAGCAATGAGTTGAAGAAAGTGAGGACCCCGAAGAAGAAGAAGAAGATCCCACAATGCAATCAGCTGAAATCCTAGATAAGGCGAAACCAATGGAACCAGAAGCTGAACCTGATGTCAGAACTTCAATGTTTAGAGCTCAATCACCTCGCCCAGATATCTGAGATGAGTTGTCAAAGTTGCTGGACATAATGCAACTATGCAATGGCAGTAACAAGCTTATTGGAGATACTCAAAAATAAGGGATGACTCAATGAGAAGTGCTTTTACAAAAATATACAATGGCCCATTTATTTTTGTGCCTGAGTTTCTAGATTTCATATTTGAACCATGGAGTCCTCTATTGAAGAAGGACAAAGCGATTCATGCAAAGGCGATAATGATGGAGCAAGAGATGAGTCAAATTCGGAAGGATCTACAAATAAATAAATGGGGGATCTTAACTTTATTTTATTTCTGTTCTTAGGTCATTTTAGGATTAAGTTTAATTAGGAAATTTTATTTTCGCATAATAAAGCAAGAGATGGAAATCATGAATAAACATGAACAAGTCGCAAAGTATAAAGTGTGGTAATAGGTATATACATGTCTAGGATTGGATCTAGAGAGAGCTTGGTACTTAAGCAGTCAATTTGACTCACCTCCTCTTTTCTAGAATCCTACCTGGTGTATAGTATCTATTCACTTTAAACAATGAGGACATTGTTCATCTAGAGTAGGGGGGACCAGAAAATTGAAATTATTTCCATTCAGAATAAAATTTTCTTTCAGTTATGATTAGGATATATGTAACAGCCCAGTTTAGACCCTAGTCGGAACAGTGCTTTTGAGACCACAAATCCGAGTTCAGAATAATAATTTAATATTATTTTTTGTGTGAATAGTATATGACATAGTCTGTGTGAAGATTTTATTGATTGTGTGTTTAATTTGCGAAAAGGACTTAATTGCGTAAAGAGTAAAAGTTATGTTCTGATTTTAAGTACTTAAGTGTTGTTGTTTTATTAATGTGGAGGCCTTATGAGGCAATAATGCCAATATTTAGATAGTGGTATGGTAAAAGTCATGAATGGTCTTATTATATATATATGTTATATCTATTTAATGAAAGGTCATTTTTGTAATTGGATTAATAATATAAGATTAGTAAAACAAAACATGAAATGGGATGAGTATTCATCTTTTTACTCACCGAAAATAGTAAAGAAAGAAGGGCTAGGAAGCTTTGAGGTTTCAGCAAGCTTAGGCACAAATTGGTATGTGATTTCAGCTCGGGTTTTGATAATTTTTATGTTTTCGTAATCGTTGCTTCGTGCTCTAGCTAACCCATATTGAAATTTTATGAATTGATGATGTTGAGATGAGCCATTGATGAATGTTTGAGCTATGAGCTAGTTGATAGTAAAATATGAAAACTTGGTGTTGGATTAACATAGTTTGTATTGAGATTTTTGGTGAAATTGAGTATTTTGGACTTAATTGAGAAAATGAGAAATTGAAGGGTTAAATTGTGAAATAAATGAAATATGTGGGCTTGTATTAGCATGGGAAGAATTCGGCTAAGCACATGTGTATTGAAATTTTGTGTATTTGATGATTTTGTGAAATAGGGACTAAAGTGTCAAAATGTATAAATGTGAGGGCTATTTTGTAAAATGCCCTAAATATGTGTGTTTGGACTAAAATGAATGATTTTGTGATTGAATGGATTTAATTTGAATGTGTATAGACTAAGAAAGAAGAGGTTCGGATCGAGATCAAGGCAAAGATAAAGTGCTCGATTAATTGACCGTATCAATAGTTCGATGTCCGAGGTAAGTTCGGATATAATACATGTTATTAAGATATGGTTTAGCATTATGAAATGAATGTGTATATGTGTGTGAAATCGAAATGCTATGTGCAAGATTTAGTTGATGGCACTAAGTGTGCGAAATTGAAATTGAAACAGAAATGAATAGCACTGTGTGTGCAATGTTATGAAAGCTTCAGCTTATTGATGTGGCACTATGTGTGTGATACCGAGATAAGTCAGCTGAAAGAGTAGGCACTAAGTGTGCGATGACTAATATGTTTCGATTATGTATATGGCACTGAGTGTGCGATAAAATTGAAAGAATATCAGAGGATGATCGACTTGTAATATGAAGCATTGAGTAACTTGGAAATTGAATAACCATGTGTTAGCTAAGGTATGTATTGAACCTTTGTAGTTGATGAGTTCATAGATAAAGTTATGAATGGATGATTGAGTAATTTTAGCTATGGATGATATGGTATGAATAAGAGAGAATTGATCTATGTGATGGTTATTATATAGATTGATTTGATTTGATAAGAAAAGTGTATTGTATGTCGAACTTACTGAGCTTTGTATAGCTTACTGTGAATTTGTTTCTCTGCTTTGTAGTGTTAGTAAAGCTAGCTCGGATCTGGGAATCGTCAGCATCTCAATCACACTATCAACATTCTTTTTTGGTACCTTTGGAAAGATGTACATAGTTGAAATATGGCATGTATAGGCTAGTTGTTTTGAATCATATTTGAGATGTGTAAATAGCCATGTGATATGGCTAGCTAAATGTTGGAAATATGCATGAATGAATATGTATTTGGTGCATATTTTGATATGGCATGATGGTAATGAATTAGCATATGAATGGTGAGTTCAATGATGAATTAATGCCTTAGGGATTTAGTGAAGTTATGGATGATTTATACCTAGACTTATATGTAATTTGGTTGTATAAATTGGCGTGATTAGAAATGAGGTTATATGTGATGATATGATGATTACTTAACATGAAATTGGTTGCAAAATTGTGTGTTTTAAGATGCTCAATTGTGCTTATAGGATTGACCTTGTGTGGATGGCAATTTGGCCTTGCAAATGGCCTATTTTGTCACATGGTGGTGGCACACAGGCGTGCCTAATGACCGTGGGCGTAAGTCAGTATATGGCCTAAGAGCACACGGCCATGGCACACAAACGTGCCTGGTAGCCGTGTTGTTTTCAACAGGATCGACCACGGCCAAAGTACACGGGCATGTTTGGTGGCCGTGGGAGCTAAGTCAGTTTCGACCACGGGGAGGACACACGGGTGTGTCTAGCAGCCGTGGGAGGCACACGGCCTACCCACACGGGCGTGTATCCCCTGAAACCTAGAATAGTTTTAAATTTTTGAGAAGTTTCTGTACGTGTTTCGGTTTAGTCCCGACCCCTCCCTAGCATGTTTTTAAGGTCTTATATGCCTTAATAAGGGACTAATTGTTTATGTTTGATGTATTATGATGATGATTGATTTTGTGTCGTAAATGGGTTGTGAAATGATTCTATTGTCCGGTAATGCCTCTTAACCCTATTCGGGAGACGGTTTCGGGTTAGGGGTGTTACAATATACATTGTTCAATAAATTGAAATTTTGTTAAGTATGCTAAACTTCTGTATAAATAAATTTCTATTATTTCAATAAATTGTTATGTTAGTTTAATAATGACATGAATATATTTTTAATAAAGCATACAAATCATACCATAAAATTTTAGTTCCTTAGGAAAGTTAGGCATGCATGAAAGTTTAAGTCATTAAAATTGACTTAATAGTTTCTTGAGGCGAAATCCTTAAAAGCATGGAACGTTGAAAATGATTTAGGCAACTGTTGTTTGGACCCTTTGAGCCTTTCAAGCCAACCATGATGAAATTTTATCCTTTGAAACCCAACTTTGAGACTATATGGCCTAATTTTATTTAAACCTTTGCAATATTTAGCCATCGCTTCTCTCTTAATTATCTTTAAATTGTCCCAAACACTAGACTAAGCACTATTCAGAATATTCTTTGAAAATAAGTTTGGGGGAGTTGAAAAGAAGTATCAAATGCTCTAAAAAATTGTAGTACATTCAGTAAAATGCTCGTGATAATTAAAAAAAAAGAGCACATGTACTTGAAAGAAAATAGATGTACAAAAGAGCATGTGAAAGCAAAGTAAGTTGGTGTATTGAGGGAAATTATTCCAAAGGTTCAATTGAAGCTGAGTCTAAGGTTTTAAGCCTAAATTTATCTATCTTTTACCTACCTCTAGCCTAGCCACATTGCAACCTTTATAAAGACCTATTGATTCAAGTTTCCTATGCTATCTACATTAGTGGAGAGAAATTGCTATGTTCAACATATGAAGGCATAAGTTAAACTTAATGATTGCAACTTAATCTTGAATAAGGAAATAAAGTCAAATTGGTAAGGGTTAACATGTCTTTGTTAAGGAAGCATTTAGTCTAATTTTGCTATCAAAATAGTTGTTGAGATTAATTTGAACGATATGTGTACTTAAGTAGCATAACTATCAAATTTCTTGTTTTTGAGCATAAGTATATTAAATTCATAATTCTGGGAAGAATGTTGTTCTGAAGGAATTTTTCAAAGGTGTTTTTCAAGTAATTCTTTTCAATTTGTGCATTATTTAGAACGAGTAATGAATTAAGTTTGGGGGTGTGGAAACACGAAAATTTACACATTTTTACATACTCTTTTTAACTTAAAATCATACAGTTTCGATAAAATTCTCGTCGAAAAATAATTAATTTTTATAAAATAATTAAAGTGCACTTAAAATATGAACATTTTGAATTTTAGTTAATTTTGTAATTAATTTTGATGAATTTTGGTTATTTTCGACAGATTTGTACAAAGGGCCAAAAATGGCTCGGCAGGCACTGCTAGAAGCACAAAACTGAGAAGCAATTTGAAGTATCGAGGCGAACTAAATTTCCGCCTTAGATCGTCCAAAATTATTTGTATTAATTCATAATATAATTAATTTTAATTTATATCCAATTTAATTTGGGTTAATAAATTATTATTAATTAATTACGAAAAAGTGGTCCAGTTGAACTGAACCAAGTGAACCGAACCGACCAAGAAATGGACAGCCCAAAAACCATCCCAAGAGCTAACCCAAATCAGCTTATTAGCTGATTATTTAAGCTTGCAAAGAGGCCCTTGAAGACTTGTTCAAGTTGCATTCAAACCCCTCCACAATTTGTGGCTTTGTAGATATGCCCCAAGCCAAATTTAGCAAAGTTGAAACCATCAACCTTGCCACATGTGTGGCCGGCCAAGGGATGGCTCTTTGGCTACTGTTTTTAGCTAATTTTAGCAGTCATCTTCAGCTATAAAACCCCCATTGGCTGATCATTCAACACATCTCAAGCATTCACATCTTTTCTCTATTCTCTCCACTTTCTCTCTTCTTTTCCATTCCAAATCCCCTTGCTCTCTTGCCGATTTCTCCTCTTGGATAAAGGGCATTCATCAGCCATTTGGAGCAGCAATTAAGTGTTCATAGCACCCTTGGTCGAAGAGGACAACGGGACAACGGAGAAAGAAGAACGGAGCAAACTCGTCAAGCCACGTAAAAACACCAGATTTGATTCTTGTTCCAGATTTAACACCGGAAAAACACTGGGTCAACTGGCTTATTACGCTTCTTTGGGACTCCTGTATTTCATCCTTTATGTCTTGTTGCACCTTAGCTAATTGCGCTTGCAATTGATCTCCCATGACTTTCTAAATTTGTTCTAGTCTCTCAAACCTTTGGTCCATGGCTTTGCTTTTACCACAGGTACCGTAACGATATTCGATTGGCAGATTCTTGATGTTTCCAAGGTAATTGTAATAATTTTGATTAATTAGGGTCTTTTTATGAAATTTAATGCATGTAATGAAATGTAATGCTAAAGAATGAATGGAAAAAAAAGGCATTGATTCTAGTTCAACTTTATCAGAACAACTTTACTAGAAAACAACTTTCTTTACATAAAACAGATACATTTCACATATACGACATTGCCTTTATACCCAAAGTCTTAACTTTCCTAAGAAGCCAGGATAATTCTCCGCCTTGATCTGATTTTGATTCGTATCTCAAGCTCAGAATGTGAGCTTGAACTGCTAGGGTTTGCAAATGGTCAATTACTTCCCGTACTTGAGTCAAAGCTTCACTCATGGTGTGGCCTCTATCCCTAGTCTGACCCTGACAGCGTTGAAGTTGATCTTTCCAATATTCATTGTTCATTTCAAGAAGCTCAATTCGAAGTTCGCAATTTTATAGTGTGGCCTCAAGCTCTTCTATCTTTCTCTTCAACTCCCCAACCTTAGTCAGGCTTGCTTTCAACTCAGTCATAGAGTTGCAACTATGATGTTGATGCAGAGACCTTTCCAACTCCACTACTCAAGCTCTCAATTCAGCATTTTCATCTTGGTGTTTTAACAGTTCCCTTTTCAGGGCATCCTATCGAACTCGAGTATCTTGAAATTTTCTTTCCCATTGATCGACTCTAATTTTTTTCTTAGATTTCTTTGTCACCATTGTCCCAACACTTTACCTAATTTGGTTGTCCTTATCTACAAGTGGAGCTTCTTATAATCTATTTTTAGACTGTCCAAGTCTTCCTCAGCCTTGTTCTTTCCTTTTCTCATTTTCTCGGCTTTTAACTTCTAGACGTCAACATCTAATCCTAGCTGAACTTTCCTTTTCCAACTTCTCTATCATTTTCCCCAACTTTGAACTTTTCTTTTCAAAGTCTTGCTTTACTATTTCTAATTCAGATTGTATCACTTGAAAGTGTTCCTTTATCAGCCAGGTACTTTCTTGACTTAACGAAAAGACATTGTCATTGATTCTTTTACCCCACCACTAATCATATTTTGGGGTCTTCATAGGATTTGCAGCAAATCTTTTCATTTTGTGAGTTTGGTTCCATGCGTTCTAGATTTCACGAACCTTCTTTTTGTAATTGTCACCTTTATATGCAAACTCACATTGAGCCAACCCTCGCGTTGCCTGAAAAAACTGTCTCCTCATATCCCGAGTAGAGGGACCCAATCAAAATCTTCATATTGATACAAAATTTCATTGGGAATCATCTAATGGGCCCGCTATTCAACATCTTCGTCTTGGAGACTCTGGAGAATTAACATCCATTTTTCTTCAGAAATGTTGTCTTACCTTTGGATAGCCACAAATTCTTTCAACGGTGAGTAGTCTTCGGAGAACACTCGATAAGAGACTTTTTCTACCTTCTAAAAGTGGCTATGGAACCAGACTACCAAGAGCTTCACACAGCTGATAAATCTTCCTTCACCCGCTCTTCGACATGTACTCAAAGATCTAAAAATTTCAGCCAAGATTGCTGGGACAGGGGTGACCTTTTTATCGAGTGGGTCAAACAGATCTGAAACCGCATCCTCTATATGTCTTAATGCTTTGGGGAAGATGGCCAACCCATAAATGCTCAAGGCGAAGACGTCGACATTTTTCCTTATATTTGGGTGTACCAAGATCAGATCCCATAGAATTTTCCAACTGATGCATTTACTATCCCCTTTTTGTTTAACCCGGGTTGCAACCCATTGGAAACACAGAAATTTACACATTTGTACATACCCTTTTTAACGTAAAATCATATAATTTCGATAAAATTCTTGTCGAAAAATAATTAATCTTTATAAAATAATTAAAGTGCACTTAAAATATGAACATGTTGAATTTTAGTTAATTTTGTAATTAATTTTGATGAAATTTGGTTATTTTCGACAGATTTGCACAAAGGGCCAAAAATGGCTCGGCAAACACTGCTAGAAGCACAAAACTGAGAAGCAAGTTGAAGTATCGAGACGAAATAAATTTCAGACTAAGATCGTCCAAAATTATATGTATTAATTCATAATATAATTAATTTCAATTTATATCTAATTTAATTTGGGTTAATAAATTATTATTAATTAATTATGAAAAAGTGGTCCAGTTGAACTGAACCGAGTGAACCGAACAGACCATGAAATGGACAGCCCAAAAACCGTCCCAAGAGCTGACCCAAATCAGCTTATTAGCTGATTATTTAAGCTTGCAAAGAGGCCCTTGAAGACTTGTTCAAGTTGCATTCAAACCCCTCCACAATTGGTGGCTTTGTAGATATGCCCCAAACCAAATTTAGCAAGGTTGAAACCATCAACCTTGCCACATGTGTGGCCGGCCAAGGGGTGACTCTTTGGCTGCTATTTTTAGCTAATTTTAGCAGCCAACTTTAGCTATAAAAACCCCCTTGGCGGATCATTCAACACATCTCAAGCATTCACATCTTTTCTCTCTGCTTTCCACTTTCTCTCTTCTTTTCCATTCCAAATTCCCTTGATCTCTTGCGTATTTCTCCTCTTAGGAAAGGAGCATTCATCAACCATTTGGAGCAGCAATTAAGTGTTCATAGCAGCCTTGGTCGATGGGGACAATGGAGAAGGAAGAACGGAGCAAACTCGTCAAGCCACGGAAAAACACCGGATTTGATTCTTGTTCCCTATCTCTTTAATTTTTGTTGTTGTTATGATGAACATATCTATGAATATTTATGTTGTTGGAATGGTTAATTTAATCAATTTAGCTTGAATTTAATTTGTGTTAGGTTGATTGCATTTCGTTTGCTAAAATTGTTAAAATTGTGTTTTTGTTGTTATAGGCATCGGTAAGATACTTGGTTAAGTAAAATCATGACTAAGTTACTCTTGCATTACAATTGTGAGGTAGCTAATGAATTAATTATTTAAACGGATTGAAATTGTAATTAATGGACACAATACTTAATCAGTGCATGTTTAATCATCTAAGGTAGCTGAGAGTTTAATTAGCAACAGTATCTGATGATACATTTGCCTTGCATAACTTGCAAGATTATTGTGATTAAACTGTTTCAAGGTAAGGATAATTTGTTACCTCACACAGTCTGTAACACCCCAAACCTGGTCAAAACGCTACGACCGAATCTGGCATGTCACAGGGAAGAAAACGTTTTTGGAAAGCAAGTTGTCGTCTTAAGTTGAAAAGAAAACTTTGGAGTATTTAAAAAAAAAAAACCGAGTTGGTATTGCATGAATTGTTGAAATCGTTTTGAGACTTAGTTTAGAAAAGATAGGGTTGCCTTGTTATAATTACTTGGTTGCTATTTACCCGACGTTAAAATTTTGGAAATCTCGAAAATTTATTTAAGTTTTGAAAACATCCATTTCATCGTTTATTAGACATGTCCTTAATATTTAAACAAAATTTTAAGGAAATTTAAACAAAATGAATAATCCAAAAATAAAATCTAAGTGGCCTTATTACACAACTGAAAACCAAACTTAAAATAAAATCAATCCGAAATAATCATTAAAATAAAAGCCGAAATATTGAGCATGGCCACCTCGAGTCCATCCCGGCTTCATATCCGCGACCTAGGAATTATCTGCAAGATGTAACGGAAGGGGTGAGTCAGCGAGACTCAGTGTATAAATCCCCATCCAAAAGATTTTAAGCTTTTACACAGATTCATATGCAAACGTGTATATCATGCAACCCATCCAGCCTATCCATCCGAGTCTCCCGAGTCTACCCAAATTTTGTGGCACCTAGCCACTGGTGGTACCTAACCATTGGTGGTTCCAAACCACTGGTGACCGAAGTCACAATTAATCATATGTTGGGCCAACCAACTTGTGGTACCTAACCACTGGTGACGATCCCTTATATCAATTTTTGGGGCCAACCCACTGTGGTAACAAACCACTGGGACGAGTCACAAAAATAAGCATATGTGGTACCTAACCACTGGTGGTTCCAAAACACTGAGACTTAGTCACAGAATAATAATATGTGGGGCCAACCCACTTGTGGTACCTAACTACTGGTGACAGTCTAATAAATCATACCTTCCCCCTCCTCTCATCATACCCTTTTTTCATGTACATGCTTTTCAATACAATATGGTCATGCTTAACATTTAAGAAAAATATAACATGGCACATGCAGGTTTTAATATAGGCAAGTAATGTTAGCCACCAAAATGGACTTACCCGGAGTCCTTGCATTTACCCACAAGGGTAACTTAGTGATTTCCACTATCACTTCGGCTTTTGACAATACACAATTAATAGCATATTAACATATGAAGTGTGTAAAAGTTACACACCTGATTACTCGTAACACGATACTTTCTACGTCGACACTCTCGTTGATAGGCACTACCGCTATCTGCCTACTACTCTGTTCAGATGCCGGCCCACAACCCGGTGGCCAATCCCGAAAGCAGACACCGCGCGTCTCTTAAACTTAGGGGTTGGGTTCACAGATCCAACCCCTCCTATCGCTTGGCTGACATTTGAGTCCATGAACACGCCTTGGTCACTAAATCGGATTAAAATAGTGCAAACAAATTAACAGAGATTAATGCTTAAGGCTAAGGCCCTTACCTAGACCGACAAATCCCAAGGCTTTAGGCTTGATTCACAGACCAAACGAATCCTAGAGATCTCCAAAAGAACGCGACACAACTTTTACCTATAATCGGCCAGGCATCCAACCATTAAACCAAGTAGCCATTCGGCTTTGGCAAGAAAACCCAAAAGAGAAGATAACAATCCAGAAGAAATCATCACTAACCTTAATACAGGAGATCCGATTGACACCTAAGAGGATTCGGCACTAGCACAGAAGAGGAGAAAATTCGGCAAAGCTAGAGTAAAAGAGAATCCGATAGAAAAGCCAAAAATAGAAACAAAGGTCTTCAAATGGATGTTTAGGGGTTTCAGGTTTTACGGAATAATGAAATAGGGAGAGGGAGTTTGAGGTTTCAGTTTTAAGAGTGTACAAATGGAGAGGAAGAGAAATAAGAAACAAGTTTAGGCTCTTAGGGAGATTGAGAGAAAACGCAAAAGGGAATGGCTAGGAGATTCTGCTATGGGGGAAAAAGTATGGGCATGAGATGTTCGGCTTTTGGTAAGGGTTTGAAGATGAGAAAAGAGTCAGAAAGTTTCGGCTCCAAGAAGAAATTGAGAAAAGAGAGAAAAACCAAGATGGAAGGAGGGTTCAGCTTTGATGTTATCGGTAAAGAGAATGAACAAAGATGATGAGTAAAGAGCAATAGGTTTCGGCCAAACACAAAAAGTAGAAAAGAAGAAGAGGCTTAGGAGGCCATTCGGTTTTGGGTAAATGAGAGAAAAGAAAGAATGCAAACTATGAAGTGTGGTTTCGGTTCAAAAGAAAATGAGAAGGAAAGGCCCTAGGTGCTCCCTAACTAGCCGAATATTCCACACCCCCCAAAGGCTAACATCAACAATCGGCCACCCCCCTAAGCTACACCCAAAACTGAATGCCCAACCCCTTCTAACTCCTTTCAAGTTCGGCTAACCCTCACCCCTCTTCAATCCCTTCTTTTCCTCCTTACTTTTCTCCTGATCACACATTCAAACAAGTTTGAATACTTCAAACTCCTAAAATTTCTCTCCACCATCTGTTCAAAAACTTTTTGACTCAATCAACTCCTCCTTTTCAAGCATCCTAGCTGAACTCCACCTCTGCTCCTCCTGACGCCAAAAGAATTCTCAAAATGAGAATGCCGTGACTTGAACCTGTTCCCACAAGCTCCCTTGTGGCGTCACCTCCTCATCCCTCTAAGTGGCACCTCTTTGCCACTTTGCCAAGGCACTTCTTTGTGTCATCCAACATAAACAATTTCCCTTAAGGCCCAACTCAGCTAGCTCCCCCTTAAAGTGCCCAATCAGCAAATTTTCACCAAGACTCAGGCTTACCCTTAACTCCTTCCTGGACCCTAAAGTACCCTAAACTAGCATGTCAAGCATGGTATTCACATACAACCACATAAAATGCAAAGGCCCTGATCCAGGATGTTACACAGTCTTTTATGTTCTTAAGTTAATTGTTTGAATTGACATAGGGATATGTTTAAGAGATTATTTCAATTTAACAAGTATGTATGTGCAATAACATATTTGCTTATTAAGATTTGTTTAATCGGGTGAATTGATATAGGGATATAGTCAAGAAATGAATGGATTTTGGTAGGTGAGTATGTTCATAAGTTAGCAAATTACCGAGTTGCCGTGAATTTATTCATAACAATATAAACATGCGTTTAATAATTCTAAGTTAAGAAATGTAATTAATCTAACACAATTATGTCATCTTGATTAAAATTGTATTTTGAAATCGTGCCTTTGAGATTTATTTATTTAGTTTACTTAGTTTAAAATCTTAGTTTTTAATCACCCTCTTCAAACAAAATATTTTTCTTCACTAAAGTGTTTTAAATAGCATTCGTAAATAATTCTTTTCATAGTCCCTGTGGGTACGATAACTCGACATTTACTTGTCACTTTATTACTTGTTGCGATTGTGTACACTTGCACATTTCTGTCGTTCCACCCATTGCTCGTTCATCCCAGTTATGTTCATCAATCTAATTAAGAAAGTCGGGATGTTAGCGACTCTAGAGTAGGCTTTGTTGATCTAGATCTTCGGCCAACAGAGCAAAGCGGTGTATTCTTCTACAGTGGGCAGCAGGTCTACTTTCCTGAAAGTGAAGTAGCTGTAAGCGGGATTCTAATAAGGGTGAGAGTTTAGAATAGGTATTTATCCACTTTGACATGGAGTAGGTAAGGTAGATCACCATATTCACAGCGGAATAGTTGTTTGATTTCATCATCCCATTGATCCCATATTTCTTTCAGTTCTTGTAAATTATTCTAGGTCACACTAATACAGGTGAAATCGCATAACTCTGACATATACCCTTTTGACAAACTGTCACCTTTCTCTTGTTGTCTTTTCTTGGACCATATCCGCATGGCTGCATTGCCCTCCACTTTTTCAAGAAACCCCTTTTCCATGACAATCTTTCTATTTAGCAACCAAACACGAATCAACATCCTTATTAAAGATGAAAATGCAATGCAACCATAGACAAAACAAAACGAAACAAGTCAGTTAATATTATATAAAGCTTGAATACAAAACAAAAATAATAAATAGAGCATCTCTTCTTTGTAATCTATTCAGATGACCTCTAAAGGTTCGATATGGTACTACCTAGGGTAGGCTCTTAGGGCTCATTACATACGGTTTGGTTCTAAATTAAGGGTACCTGAACTAGCAGATTCCTCAATCCTCACCCATTATAGGCACGTAATGGAAAAGTTCAGTTCAGGGGAATACATTTCCCTATGTCTGTACAGAGATGAAGACTTCATGAAGACATAGGTACGGATGTATCTTGAAAGCGATCCACTATCCTATACGGAGGTGAAGACCTCACGAAAAAATAGCTTCCCACTCTCGCTTAAGAAAGGGTAAAATAGAACGATTATGCAATGCAATATATGTGAAAACATACAAAGAGAAACTCTCAAACTAATAAAACAGATGTATCAGATCGCTATGTAACCCGAGATAGCAAAGACGTTATTTACCACCAAAACAAAACATGAAGGATGAAATGCTAGGAAGAGATCGTCAATTTAAACCAAATTATCAATTTTTGAAAAAAAAAACATAAAAATTTAATCAGCTCGTGGTTTGACTTTCTTATTTTGCTCCCCAGTCGAGTTGCCAAGCTATCGAAACCCTTTTTATGAGATCAAATTTTTTACTTAAAAAAACAAAAATGGAGTCACCACCAATCCTTTTTAGTTAGGTGTGATTGGATCACCTCAAAACTTGGTCATTTTAATAAAATGTTAGATTCATTAAAACGATACTTTTCAGTCTACAAAATCCATGAAATGGGTCCAGGAGTCGGTTACATATGAGGAAGGGTTAGCACCCTCATAACGCCCAAAATTGGTACCTAGCTAATTACTTAATGTCTTGATGTTGAAAATTAAAAATTCGAAGAAGATTCAAAATACGATCCCTCATTGCATGGTGTTATTTGATAGTATTAAAAAATCTGAACTAAATTGAATTTTTAATGAGGAGGCGTTCTCATTTTGGGTTGATCAAGATGAAAAATCATGTCCCGTGAGTTGGGGCACAAAATCTCGAATTCTCGAAAATAAGAACGCCCACCATTTAATTATTGTCCAAATATTATATTTTTAATTATTATTCATTTAATTTATTATTTTTAAAAAAATAATAAAAATAATAAAAAGGGATATTCAGTTATTTCAATTTAAGGAGAAAATCGTACTTTGTAAGTTAGGGGCACAATTTCTCGAATCCTTGAAATAAAGAATATCGCCTTGATACAAAATGCTAAATATACAATTTGTGTAAATGAAACTTCTATTATGACATGCTATGGACTTATTCGAGCATAAAACATTACATAAGATACACGAACATGTTTAAATGTTTTATATGATGTCATAAGGACGTAAATAATGCAATATATCATGACTAATAATAATTAATGATAATAATTAAGGACTAAATAATAAATTATACAATTTAAAGGGCAGAAATATAAATAACAGAGACTAAAAGTGCAAGGAATTAAAAAGAAAAAAAACATGATGAATGAAATAAATAGAGGACTAAAATGAATTTTAAATGAAATTTAATGGGCAAATTAAAAAACAAAGAAGTAAATAAAAGACTAAAAGAAAATAATTGGGAAATTTGAGGGTAAAATTATAAAATCCGTAATTCAAAGGGAAATAAATAAATAAATAAATAAATAAAATTTAAGCATGCTGGAATTTGAATAATAGAAAATAAAGGGATTGAATCTAAAAATATAGATTAAATTGAAACCCCCCAAAAAAAAAACTTTGAAGTCCTAATTGCAAGAAAACAAAAAAATAATGATTAAATGATTAAATTAAAGAAAAATGAAAATGTTCAGGGACCCAAGATGTTATTTTCCCCCAGCCCAGCACACGTGTCATTCCCAAAACGGGTCAACAGTCGGAGGACTAAAGTGGAAACAAATTGAAATTAAATGGTGTAATTAAAAAAAAGGGAGAAAATCAAAATTAGGACCATATTAAATAGTGCCTAAAAGTGGAGGGTCTTAGGTAGCAATTAGACCCCTTCTACGAAAACACGCAGATCCTAAGGGATCTGAATCGGGTCATTGGGTTAGGCTTCAGAACGACGTCGTTTTGGGCATTTTAAGTCAAGACCAAAACGATGTCATTTTGGAAAGCTTATTTAGGTTAAAAAATCTAACAAAATTTTATTTTAATAGCCCCTTTTTTTTTAAAAAAAAAAAACAGAAGACTCCATTTCTTCTTGATCGTGTGTCAGAGTCTTAAAAATTTATAAAAAGAATGTTCGAGCCTAGAAACTAACTATGAGAACGATTGAGGCAAGCGCATCTATCGAACAGTAGTATAGTTTAGTGGCGAGACCGGATTGTCTGTAACACCCCAAACCCGGCCTACACGTTACGACCGGATTTGGCATGTCACATAAAAGGGTTGTTTAAAACTGTGCGTTTGTTAAAAAATTCGAGTTTAATTATTTATTCACTGGTAATCCTTTATTTAACATTTTGGAAAATGATTATTAAGGGTTTAGGAAATTCCCGTATTGAACATTTAATAATAATAGGCAGTAATCAAATTAAAAGCTAAACCAAATAAAATACCAAATTTAAAGTAATAGTGGCCTTATTACAAAATAAAATCCCGAATTAAAATAAGTTCAAATTAAAACGGAGTTTACGAAAGAAGTAATCGTAACGCATGGCCACCTCGAGTCTACCCCGGCTCCAAAACCCGCGATCTATGAATTACCTGCAAAAATTTAAACAGAAGGGGTGAGTCAAGAAGACTCAGTGTGCAATCACTCCACACTAACCATAGCTGGGCTCGAGCCCATTCAAATACCAACTGGGCCTTAGCCCTATAGTACAGAATAACAGATAGCATATGCAAGATGATGCAAAACCCATCCCAACCTAGATTTCCATCCGCTACACACCTCCCGTACCAGCCAATCACCATTGGGGATTTCTACAATCAACCCTCACCGCTACACACCATTGATGGCAGTCATGCTGCTCATCGTCAGAATCGTGACAGAGCCACTACAACTATCTAATAGTTGCACAAGTGGCACCACTATGCTTTCACTGCGCACTCTGATCTAATAACACTAATACCCTTTCTAAATTAATCTTGTAACCCCTTCACACAACCAACTCTCTAGCACCAAAGCAAACAGATATTTTCCACACATACATACAATTTCTATATTCAAGCATCACATCCACACATCGCAGAATAAATACAATCATTCAGCATAAAATAGAATATAGTAAAAAGAGAACTTAAGAATTTGGTGCCGGAGACTCGGGTGCCATACTTCCAGTAAAACATATATTTATTAAACAATATTTCAAAACAATTTTTGGAAAACGTTGTCGAGCCCATTCCACCGCCGAGTTTGCAACCTAGGCTCTGATACCATAATTGTAACACCCCTAACCCGGCCTAGACGTTACGACCGGATCTAGCATGTCACATAAAAGTGTTGTTTAAAACTGCGCGTTTGTTAAAAATTTCGAGTTTAATTATTTATTCGCTGGTAATCCTTTATTTAACATTTTGGAAAACGATTATTAAGGGTTAAGGATATTTTCGTATTAAACATTTAATAATAATAGGTAGTAATCAAATTAAAAGCTAAACCAAATAAAATACCAAATTTAAAGTAATAGTGGCCTTATTACAAAATAAAATCCCGAATTAAAATAAGTTCAAATTAAAACAGAGTTTACGAAAGAAGTAATCGTAACGCATGGCCACCTAGAGTCCGCCCCGGCTCCAAAACCCGCGATCTATGAATTACCTGCAAAAATTTAAGCAGAAGGGGTGAGTCAAGAAGACTCAGTGTGCAATCACTCCACACCAACCATAGCTGGGCCCGAGCCCATTTAAATACCAACTGGGCCTTAGCCCGACAGTACAGAATAATAGATAGCATATGCAAGATGATGCAAAACCCATCCCAACCTAGATTTTCATCCGCTACACACCTCCCGTACCAACCAATCACCATTGGGGATTTCTACAATCAACCCTCATCGCTACACACCATTAATGGCAGTCATGTTGCTCATCGTCAGAATCGTGACAAAGTCAACAGAACAGATCTTGGCAGAGCCACTACAACAGATCGTGGCAGAGCCACTACAACAGATCGTGCCAGAGCCACTACAATAGATCCCCTTTCATCATATCTCAAGCCCATGCAACATGTCGTGACATAATAATTCGTGTATGCAGTATGACATGTATGTAAATCATATATCAAATAGAACATATGAAATGAATTACTATTATAATCAGAATAACAAATATAACATAATTAAGCTAATCAACCTCTAAGGGTATAACAGTACTTTTACCTTCTAGGGGTATTTCTTTAATTCACTTATCAAGGGTATTTCAGTAATTTCGTGCCTACAGTGGCCTTTCTGAAGGCCTAATGTCACCTCGAGCGACTCATCTACCATTTCCAGTCGTACCGGACTATTGGGCTTAAAACCCGCTTTCGACTCTCTCGGGCCCACATGCTCGTGTGGCCCACCTAACACAAATCTAGCCACGTATATGAGATTCACCTAGTGTAGTTCACTATATACTACACCATCATACAATTTTATTCAATTGGGCCACGGGCCCATTGGGCCCACTTCGGCCCATCGTGGCCCAAACAGCCTTAACCCACAAGAATACTACTGATGGCCTCAACTATCGCATCGAAGCCCCACACGTGCGCTCGCACGCTCGTGTGACTACTATTGCCATGATCGGCACTTCGGCATTTGCCGCTCTACAGCTAGAGTAGAGAGAGTTACACACTTGATAGGAATCTGGTGCTAATCCGCGCTCCGACCACTCCTGTGCCCAAACACCCTCCAAGGTGTATTCATCCTCCTCCTAGAATGCTATATATATAGCTAGCTTCTCACCTTCCAATCTTTGTATCTTTCTGATGTAGGATCCCTTGGTCAGTAGAGTTTAAATCCAACTCAAACTCTTCCCATCCAATCCGCAAAATAAATACTCCCTTGCTTGACATGAGATTTGAACCCAGGCTCCCCTGCACATAATCCACGCCGCTGACCACTTGGCCATAAGCTCCTCTTGTGTCTAAAACCATGCGCAACTAAATATAAATCTAATGCCAAATTCTAAAGTCCATTTGAAAAGAAAACCAAAATGTAAGAGCCAAGACTTGAACCCTGGACCTCCTTCCTTCCTTGTGGCGTCACCCCCTTGTCTCTTATGTGGCGTCACTTTGCCACTACACCACACACTCCTTTTGTGTCATTTTCCTCCATATTTTATTCTTAAAACCTACCTACTAACTCCCAGGGTGTTTTTCGCCTAAAACCAAAATTTCCCTAAAACCAAAGTTTGATCCCAGGACTTCATAGAAGCCATCTAATCTTCCAAAATCACTCACTTTGTAAGTTCAACTTGGCTAAAGCCATTCTCTTGCTACCAAAAATTTAAACGCGACTACGCTCAAAGCCATTGGGCCCAATTCTACTAGGCCCAATTTCGGAGATGTTACAAATCTACCCCCTTAAAGAAATTTCATCCTCGAAATTTCCAACTATCTAATAGTTGCACAAGTGGCACCACTATGCTTTCGCTGCGCACTCTGATCTAATAACACTAATACCCTTTCTAAATTAATCTTGTAACCCCTTCACACAACCAACTCTCTAGCACCAAAGCAAGCAGATATTTTCCACACATACATACAATTTCTATATTCAAGCATCACATCCACACATCGCAGAATAAATACAATCATTCAGCATATAATAGAATATAGTAAAAAGAGAACTTAAGAATTTGGTGCCGGAGACTCGGGTGCCATACTTCCAGTAAAACATATATTTCTTAAACAATATTTCAAAACAATTTTTGGAAAATGTTGTCGAACCCATTCCACCGCCGAGTTTGCAACCTAGGCTCTGATACCATAATTGTAACACCCCAAACCCAGCCTAGACGTTACGACCGGATCTAGCATGTCACATAAAAGGGTTGTTTAAAACTGCGCGTTTGTTAAAACTTTCGAGTTTAATTATTTATTCGCTGGTAATCCTTTATTTAACATTTTGGAAAACGATTATTAAGGGTTTAGGATATTCCCGTATTGAACATTTAATAATAATAGGCAGTAATCAAATTAAAAGCTAAACCAAATAAAATACCAAATTTAAAGTAATAGTGGCCTTATTACAAAATAAAATCCCGAATTAAAATAAGTTCAAATTAAAATAGAGTTTACGAAAGAAGTAATCGTAACGCATGGCCACCTCGAGTCCGCCCCAGCTCCAAAACCCGCGATCTATGAATTACCTACAAAAATTTAAGCAGAAGGGGTGAGTCAAGAAGACTCAGTGTGCAATCACTCCACACCAACCATAGCTGGGCCCGAGCCCATTTAAATACCAACTGGGCCTTAGCCCTACAGTACAGAATAATAGATAGCATATGCAAGATGATGCAAAACCCATCCCAACCTAGATTTCCATCCGCTACACACCTCCCGTACCAACCAATCACCATTGCGGATTTCTACAATCAACCCTCACCGTTACACACCATTAATGGCAGTCATGTTGCTCATCGTCAGAATCGTGACAGAGTCAACAGAACAGATCTTGGCAGAGCCACTACAACAGATCGTGGTAGAGCCACTACAACACTTCCCCTTTCATCATATCCCAAGCCCATGAACATGTCGTGACATAATAATTCCTGTATGCAGTATGACATGTATGCAAATCATATATTTGATATAACATATGAAACGGATTACCATCATAATCAGAATAACAAATACAACAAAATCAAGCTAATCAACCTCTAAGGGTATAACAGTAATTTACCTTCCAGGGGTATTTCTGTAGTTTACCTATTAAGGGTATTTCAGTAATTTTGTGCATACAGTGGCCTTTTCGAAGGTCTAATGTCGCCTCGAGCGACTCAACTACCATTTCCAGTTGTACCGAACTATTGGGCCAAAAACCCGCTTTTGGCCTGCTTGGGCCCACATGCTCGTGTGGCCCACCGAACACAAATCTAGCCACGTATATGAGATTCACCTAGTGTAGTTCACTATATACTACGCCATCATACAATTTTATTCAATTGGGCCCACGGGCCCATTCGGCCCACTTCGGCCCATCGTGGCCCAAGCAGCCTTAACCCACAAGAATACTACTGATGGCCTCAACTATCGTGTCGAAGCCCCACACGTGCGCTCGCACGCTCGTGTGACTACTATTGCCGTGATCGGCACTTTGGCATTTGCCACTCTACAGCTAGAGTAGAGAGAGTTACACACCTGATAGGAATCCGGTGCTAATCCGCGCTCCGACCACTCTTGTGCCCAAACGCCCTCCAAGGTGTATTCATCCTCCTCCTAGAATGCTATATATATATTGCTAGGTTCTCATCTTCCTTCTTTGTAACTTTCCGATGTGGGATCCCTTGGTCAGTAGAGTCTAAATCCAACTCAAACTCTTCCCGTCCAATCCGCAAAATAAATACTCCCTTGCTTGACATGAGATTCGAACCCAGGCTCCCTTGCACATAATCCACGCCACTAACCACTTGGCCACAAGCTCCTCTTGTGTCTAAAACCATGCGCAACTAATTAGAAATCTAATGCCAAATTCTAAAGTCCATTTAAAAAGAAAACCAAAATGCAAGAGCCAAGACTTGAACCCTTGACCTCCTTCCTTCCTTGTGGCGTCACCACCTTGTCTCTTATATGGCGTCACTTTGCCACTACACCACACACTCCTTTTGTGTCATTTTCCTCCACATTTTATTCTTGAAACCTACCCCTAAAACCAAAGTTTGATCCCAGGACTTCACAGAAGCCCTCTAATCTTCCAAAATCACTCACTTAGTAGGTTCAACTTACGCTAAAGCCGTTCTCTTGCTCCTTAAAATTTAAACGCTACTACGCTCAAGGCCCAGTGGGCCCAATTCTCCTAGGCCCAATTTTGGGATGTTACATTGTCGGACCCAAAAGAACCAAAAGTACTAATACAAACTTTTTTTTTATTATTTAGCCTAGAAATTAAAGGATTTATTAATTATTCTAAAATTACCTAACTATGAAGCTAAAGATGTAAAGACAAAGAGAATAAGTTGGGAAAATAATTATGGGAAAAACCAATTGATTAAGACAATACCCGAGGAAGAATCCACCTAGACTTCACTTGTTATTTAACTCTGAACCAGACGATTTATTCAATTGACTTGATCCGTAGGATTCCCTAATTTATATTAATACCTCTTTCGAGCTACTAACGTCTAGCCCTAGGTTGATTAATTGAAATCTCTTTCTAATGAAAATCCCTAGAATTGCATTAACTCGATCTATGGATTCCCATATTAGGTTTGACCCTAATCCGGTAGATTTTCGTCACCCTATTTCTAGGTGCGCGAGAAACTCCGCTTAACTATGCTAGATCTACTCTTAGGCAGGGACTTTTACTCCACCACCTAAGCACATCAATACTTGAATCAATATCTCAGAAATACCAAAACAAGAATTAAGAACATTGTTAAGAACAAATCAAGTATTTATCATATAGTTCAGCAAATGATAACAAGATTCATCTTAGGTTTCATCCCCCTCAGGTATCTGAGGGTTTAGTTCATAATAATAAAAGAATACGTCTCAAAAGAAAAGATAAAACAAAACATAAGAAAACCCTAAAACCCTCTGAAGGAATTGAAAGAGAGATCCTCCGTCTTGAGTATAACTCCGACTTCTTGAGATGAATATACCGACTATTCTTCGAGTGACTCCCACAATTCTGGCCTCTCTGGCTCGGCTCCTTGGCCTAGCTAGACGCCTAGCTGAACTTCCCAACTGGACTACCCTTGAAGGTTGGCCTCTAGGGTGTTTATATAGGCTTTTGGAATGGCTTTCTTTGCCTCTAAGTACCCTAATCCGAATAAACTCTTCTTTGTCACGTCAGGGACACGCCCATGGCACACGCCCGTGTGAATTGTGGCCAGGCCGTGTTCGAGTCTGTTAAGGAGGCAAGGTCATGTGGTATTGGGCCCAGGCCATGTTGATTTCGTGATATGGCCCATTTACTCTATTTTAGGCCCATTTCTCGTTCTTTTCATCCTCCGGTGCTCTTCTGAGTATAAAACATGAAAGCAAATGATTAAGAGCACCAAATTACACAATTCAAGGCTCAAATCATCCAAAAGTATGCTAAATGTGGGATTAAAATATGTTCATATTACGGTTTATCAAATACCCCCACACTTAAGCATTTGCTTGTCCTCAAGCAAAATTCTCAACTTACAATTAAAATGAATTTCCCTGATTCATAATATTCATCAATAATATTTCATCATAATTCAAAGATAGTTCATACATTGATAATTTAACTCAAAGGGTCCTAAAGATTCAAACAATCAAAGTCATGGTTTTTGTAGCCCGAAAACTTAGGTGTTTTCCCTTTACCTAAATAATTACCCTTAATTCAAAATCGACAAGAGTTGCCATCCTCACTAAAGATTCACTCAAATCACTCAAAGTGTTTAAGGTTCACAATTAAGCAATCAAAGGTCGAACATGAAGAGTTAATCCCATAGGCTTACATGAAAATCAAATCTCCACTATTGTAAAATGAGATGATACATAAATCGAAAGGTCTTTAAAAAGGGTTGTAATGGGGCTTGGGTTAAATGTGTGTATAAAGGCTGAATTAGAGGGTTAGAATCGAGATTGAATTGACAATTTACCTAACTAGAAAAATAAACTGATCCTAAATAATTACATCAACTAAAAAATTGTAATGCTAATAATATGTGCTTTTTCTTCAAGATGTGGAATTTAAACATGTAAGCTCACTTAATTAAAACTAACAAATATACTTCTATATTTTTTAGAACAAATCAATACAATAATAAGAAATAATTTTAACAACTGAAATATAGAGCATAGCTAGGAAACTGTTCAAAATCAAATCTCGACAAAAAGGGAGTCAAGGAATGGTAATAATAAATACAAGATGGATTTTGGGTTATTATTAGTGGGTGAGTCAATAAAAAGGGTTGTTAGGATCAAAGGGGTTCACTAGGGGTTAATTGTGAAGGTACGCTTTTTAGTGGAGTGAGTGGGTTAAATCCTAAGTTCCTTTATCATCTCTGTATATCAAATCAATAATGTGGTCTTGACATGTATAATTGAAGCAAGTTCTAGAATAACAAATCAATGTTGGCACACTCATAATCAAAAAGTGAGCATGAAAAGAATATATGCTCTTAAAAGGCTCAAAATCTCACAAAAATTATGGGTTTTTGATATCAACTTTGTAAATTTCAAACTTCAAGGTAATAATTAGATTCAGGTAGACAACCTAACAAAATTTTAATTTTTAAAAATAGACTCATCATGCTTGATTCTCTAGTCTCCTAAAGTTTAAATCATCACTGCACAATTATGAATGACTTAATCCGAAACATATCAATAAAAATCATGATTCAAAAGAAATTTCGTTCTAATCATAATATGAGAAGATTACTTAAGAACAAGGCATAGTTCAAAGCATAATTCAGGGATTTGAGAATAATGCAGAAAGTTAGGCACTTTCTTGAAATAGATATTCACCCCCTCACACTTAAGATGTACATTGCCCTCAATGTACAAAGATATATATGAAATTTAAGAGAAAGGAAGAGGTGAAACTTCTTGAATTTGGATGGCTTCATTGAGTTGGGAGCGTCATGGTGTGGTGGCCGCCGACAATCTCTGCGCTAGGTGAAGAAATTGGGAAGCTCATGAAAAATTAGCCGGGAAATAATGATAATAATTACAAATATACTAAATATATATTTAAAGACAAGAAAGATAAAGAGAAAGAAAATAGAAAGTAAAATAGAATTAAAAGAAAAGATAAATGGACTGAAAAGTCCTTATTATTGGATGGTTCGCGAGGTGGTTGTGATTTCTAAATTTAGAACCTAAATGAAAGAAAATGAAATAAGATAAACTAAATTTAGTAGAAGAGAAGTAAATAAAAGGAAAATAAAGAAAACGAGAAAAGAAAAATAAAAGCTAAATGGCCTCAAAGACCATTGGCTTGTCGAGTAGATGAAGCGTCCGGCATGAACTTATGTAGATTTGTCTCCCACAGGGAGACTGTGCTTGAATCCTTCCGCTTCTTCGACATGGCTATTGTGGAGATCAAGAGTTTAGATAAGGGCTAAGGAAGAAAAATATGGAAGGGGGGAAGATTTGAAGAATGAGGTAGGTGAAAGGAGGGAGGGGTGGGTTAAATAGAGTTTTGATGTCTGGTACATCCCCACGCTCGTGTACCATAGGCGTGTCGAGTCGCACGGCCGTGTTATGCTTTGTTAGTTTCTCCCACGCCCATAGGCAGGTCGCCATGCCCCTGTTTGGTAAAAGAATGTCGACCGCATCTGAAACACCCCAAACCCGGCCCACGAGCTTTGACCAGATTTGGTATGTTCCTCAAGAAAACCGGTTTCAAATTCTTTTGTTACTTAAAGAAAACTTGTGCGATTTTAAAAAAAATATTGTTTAGGTTGGGCTTGTGTTGAAACAGACTCGATTTTATTTTGGAAACCCTTTTTTAATATTAAGTGATAAAATATTTAGGATTTAGTTTAAAGAAACTTTTACTTAAACTTTAATAAATAAGGTTCCTAAACATAATAAATAATATTAAATGTAAAATGATTCAACTATGGCCTTATGGCCTTATTACAAGATATAATTTCCAAATAATTCAAGTACTTAAAAACTAATAGTTCCATAAAATAAAGACTTCATGTTGAGCATGGCCACCACAAGTTCTGCCATCTTGGTCCATCACTGTTCATCACTTGAAACATGGTCCCACAACGGGCTGAGTCAAACAGACTCAATGTGTACACGACACTAAATCATAATAGAATTAGGCATACAAGAGTTACACATTCAGAACAATGAATACAAGTTATGATGCATTCCCAAACCCAAACCTAATTGTCCATCCGCTACACACCCCGTGCACTGCGCCACACACCGTGGGGACTACTAAGTCGACCCTCCTTCCGCTAGACACCAAATTGCGGTCTTAGGTCACCGCATTCGTGGTCTTAAGTCACCACGTTCAGATTACTGTGGTCTTAGGTCACCACTTTTTTGATATCACGGTCTTAGGTCACCGTGTTCGTGGTCTTAGGTCACCACATTCACTTCCCCTTTCAAACAAACCCATATGCCCCATATAATAATAATATGCATAAATATGCCAGAGTTCACATTCTTATCATATTCTCATGTTACTAATAACATTTTTCATATTCCTAGTAGGAGTAGGAAACGTACCTGGGTACTTTGTACCATAACATGGTACTTTATCCACTTTCATATTCTTAATATCACATATTTTAATTAACATAGCCATAAAACGTATTATAAAATAGTGTGGGGTACACACCTGATTCGTTTAAAATTTCCTTGAGATCCCGAAAAGCTTGATCTAATGCTTAGATCCTTAATCCCTACATTGATTTATCACTTATTACCTTAATAAAAAGCCATTCGGCTAAAATTCCAAATCCTAGTAGGATTAGTATTCTTACCTTGTTGCCGATTGGAACACCAACAAATCCCGAAACTGTTCCTTGTTTCCCTAGGAATGTCGAAATCCCTAAAACCTTACGTTAGACTTAATCTTAATCATCGAAACATAAATCAAGGCCTTTGGCCGAATATTCACATGTCTTACCTTAATCTTAGAAATCTCGAATACTCCTCCTTTTAGTCGACTACTCTGATAATCCCGAAAGATCCTTCCATATTCGGCAACCATAATATGTATGGGGTTAGATTATCTCTCGGCTAATCTAAAAGAAAAGAATGGAAATCAAACTTGTTCTTACCTTTGAAGAAATCAACAAAGACTTATGCTTGAAGCCCTTCCAAGATTCGGCTTTTGAATAGATTGGTAAGAAGAAATAGAAAGAAAAGAAAACTTGAGAATTTTGACAATGGTGGACTATAGATTCGACTTGACAAAAGGAAAAGAGAAGAGAAGAGAAGAGAGCACTCGAAATTCTTAGCGAGAGAGAGAGGAGGAAGAAAAATTGATGAGTAGCCCTATTTTTTCCTTTTATAGCCGAATTTACTACTCGTAATCCCTTACTTGGCTACCACTCTTCTTAATTTGATAACTTTATCTCCTTAATAATAATAATAATAATCCTTCTATTATCTCTTTTTTTATCCATTAAAAATAAAAGGAATTAATCCACAATTATCTCTTGAAAATAATTTAAAATAAATCTACTATTTATCCTCTTATTAGCCGAAATTTAAAGAGAATAAAACTCTTCATTTCTAGAAAGCTTGTGCCGTCCACCTCTGGCTTCTGGAAGCAAAAATAAAACTTCTTTTATTTGCTTCCCAAGTGACTCGAACTCAGGGCCAACACCCTTGCATGTGGCGCCATTTCCATAGGCCCTAAGTGACATCTTTAGGCCACTTTTCCAAGCCTATTTGTGTGTCAAATTTCACATACTTTTTCTTTTAAGGCCACCTTGCCTCAGTTTCCTCTTTTAAACTTTAAAACTCGACATTTCTAAGTCATTTCTAAGTTTCCTAAAATTTTTGTTCGGCTCTGTAAACTTGACATTTTCTTACATTTCCAAGTTTCCAGAAATGTTCACTTTCCTCTTTTGAATCATTTCCTTACATTTCCAAGTTTCCAGAAATGTTCACTTTCCTCTTTTGAATCATTTCTAGATCATGTCCATACATTTTCAGGTTTCCAAAAATGTTCATTTCCAAATCATTTCCATTCATTTCCAGGTTTACAAAAATGTTCAAAATTTATTCTTAGTACATAAAACATGTCACTTTGTACAATTAAACTGAAAATGCATAGGCCCTTTTCAGGATGTTACAGTTCTACCCTCCTTAAAAATAATTTCGACCTCGAAATTACTTACTAACGAACGATCATACATCCACTACGCTACTGCTGTGCACTCTGATTTTATAAAACTATCATACTTCCTATGCACAATCTCTAAGTTCACGTCCCCTAGAACTCATTTCTAACGTCGTGATCTGATTAAGAAGTTTTATGAGTTAATACTTTTGTTTCACTTGTTTACCCGCGAAGAAATTTTATGACAAGAGGTTTAGGAGTGGTTCTTTCGTATTCATACATGCACACAGTCTTTTCATTCATTCATACATCCATCAATCAATTATGAACTTTCGTTCATTCAGAGAAACGTTGTTATTTTCATTGTTGTTGTTTTTCCACTACCCAGGGGTATTTTTGTAATTTGTCCTACAGGGGTATTTTTGTAATTTTTCAAAATATGGTTCTTTGGTGATTTTGTCAAAAAGTATTTTGGAAATTTTGAATTTTTGGAAAATTTCGAAATCTGGGGGTATTTTGGAAAAATTCGAAATCCGGGGGTATTTCGGTAATTTTTCACAAACCGGGGTAAATTTGTAAAATCTAGTAAATCAGGGATATTTCAAAAGTTGCAAAACTTTGAGGATTCTTTTAAAGAATTGTACTTTCCAAAACAGTGATGTTGCAAAAATTTGGAAATCAGGGTTATTTTTGGTAATTTTGTACTTCAGGGGCGATTTCGTAATTTTCCAAAATCAAGGTATTTTGATATTTTGCAAATTAGGGTTTTTGGACTTGTTATAAAGTAAGGAAAATTTTATTGAAATCGGGGTAGTACGGTAATTTTTAGAAACCAGGGGTATATAGGTAATTTTTATAAATCGGAAATTTTTCAAAAAATTTTGTAAAAATAGTTCTCACAAACTAAAAGGGTAGTTTTAAGAGTTTTAAAACTAGGGTTTTTATAAAAATACAGCTAGTTCCCTTTCGGGTTTTAGTTATTGGGTTTAGCCTTTGACCGAGTCCTCTTGGTGAGGGTGAACCGAAGCTACGCACTAGGTAGGATTCCAGCGAAGAGGAGGTGAGTCACTAGGACTGCTTAAGTACCAGGCTCTTTCGGATTCAATCCTAGACATGCGTACAATGGTTACCACACCCTAACTCGGCGTCTTAGTCATAGGTTTGTTTAATGGTCCTTAAGTCTTATGTATTTGTGTTTGAGTAGACTAGTCCTACGGTTTAATATATTCTAATTCACTAATCTACGTTCCATTCCTACCCTTCTACAGATCATTCAATAAATCACACAAATGGATAGAAGTACTTACAGTGGATCACGTGAAACACTCCCACACACCCGCCCACGAGCCCGACCCAGGATCTCGGTATGTTCCTCAAGTAAACCGATTCAAATTCTTTCGTTACTTTGTGAAAAACTTGTGTGATTTTAAAAAAATTGTTTGGGTTGGGCTTGTGTTAAAAATGATTTGATTTTTATATTAGAAAACCTCTTTTTTATTTGAAGTAATAAATATATCAAGTATATTTTAAAATAAAATACTTAGTCTTTAACTTAATCAAAATTTGTAACACAATAAAACAACAAGTAGAAATAAAATCGTTCATCATGGCCTTATGGCCTTATTACATCAATAATTTCCAAACTTAAAACTTAAAGAACTTTATAAAAATAAAGGTCCAATTCGTAAATATTTTCTTTGCTACGCATGGCCACCTTTAGCTCCTGCCGACCCGGTCCATTACTGCTCATCACCTGAAAAATGGTCCCACAAAGGGGTGAGTCAACAGACTCAATGTGCACACAATACTAACATTCAACAAATCAGGCATACAAGTTCATATCAAGTTCATATTCATATACAAATAAATAATGATGCAACCCAAACCCAAGCCTATTTGTCCATCCGCTACACACCACCCGTACACTTAATCACACCGTGTAGGACTACTAAGTCAACCCTCCATCCGCTACACACCATCGAAGGAAGTCATTGCGATCGACGTGCTCATCGCCCATATAATTGGTGTCATTAGACACCATATTCAAATAATGTAACCGAAGTTACCAAATTCAGATAAAGTAACCGAAGTTACCATATTCAAATTATGTGACCGTAGTCACCATATTTCGTTGGTGAGACCGAAGTCAACACCTTCTTCCCCTTTCACATATAGCCCGAAATGCCCCACATATTTTACAACATACTTATTTTTCTCATTCATATTACTATTTAAAAATATAACATATTCATAATCCTATCAGAAGTAGGAAATGTACCTGAGTACTTTTTGTACCACATTAGGGCACATAGCCACATTCACATTCTTATGCATATTCATATAATTAATAATTGCCATATATCGTATTGAAGGTTAGTATGGGTACACACCTGATTCGCTTAAGCTTTCCAATCCAAATCCCGAAAAGCTTGATCTAATGCCTTAGATCTTAATTCTCTACATTCAATCATTTAATACTTAGTAAAGAGCCATTCGGCGATAAATCCAAATCCTAGTAGGATTAGTATACTTAAAACTTACCTTGAAACTCTCAAATCCCGAAATTGATCCTTGTTTTCCTAGGAATGTCGAAATTCCTATAACCTTGCGTTAGATTTAATCTAACCATTAAAACATAAAACATGGCCTTTGGCCGAATATACATATGTCTTACCTTAATCTTAGAAATCCCAAAACTCACCGAATAACTAGGGAACACGTGGCCTATGGTGTACCTTCGGGAAAAGAACTTCTCCTTCCTTGTAGTCGACACTTAGTAAATCCCGAAAGATCTCTTCAAGGTTTCGGCAACCATGAACATTAATGGAATTAGCCCTAGATTTCGATAAGTCTAAAGTATAAAAGAATGGAAACCAAACTTGGATCTTACCCTTATTTGAAGAAATCGATTGCACCTTCACTTCAACTTTCGGCTATGGCCTTGATCTTAGCAAGCTTTCGGCTTTTGGAATATTGAGAGGAGAAGAATGAAGAAGAAAAGAATAGGGGTTGCAGAGAAAATTTGGCAGAGGTTATCAAGGAAGAGTAAATAATGCTGAATGGCCTCTCTTTTCCTTTTATAGCCAAATTTACTAGGCTAGAGTCCCTTACTTGGCCACCACTCTTCTATTTTGATAACTTTATCCTTTAATTATCATATATAAAAGAGTTTAATCCAACATTTATCTCTTCAAAATAATCCAATTTAAAAATCCTTTATTTATCACCTTTTTAATCAAATATTTATGAAAATAAAACACCTCCTTTCTAGAAGCATGTGTCGTCCACCTCAATCTTCTGGAAGCAAAAATAAAACCTCCCTTATTTGCTTCCCAAGTGACTCGAACCTGTGCCTATTCCTCTTGCATATGGCGCCATTTCCATAGGCCTAAGTGACACATCTTGAGCCACTTTTCCAAGCTTTGTTTGTGTGTCAAATTTCACCAACTTTTTCTTTTAAGGCCACCTTGCCTTAATTTCCTATTTTAAACTTTAAAACTTGACATTTCTAAGTCATTTCTAAGTTTCCTAAAATTTTCGATCGGCTCTGTAAACTTGCCATTTTCTTACATTTCCAAGTTTCCAAAATGTTCACTTTCCATTTTTGAATCATTTCCTTACATTTCCTAGTTTCCATAAATGTTCACTTTCCTCTTTATTCCTTTACATTTTCGTGACATTTCCTACATTTCCAAGACAAGACATTTCCTTACATTTCCTTGCATTTCCTTACATTTCCATACATTTCCTCACATTTCCTTACATTTCCTTACATTTCCATACATTTCCTTACATTTCTTACATTTTCTTACATTTCCTACATTGCCTTACATTTCCATACATTTCCACACATTTCCACACATTTCCATACACTTCCATACATTTCCATATATTTCCATACATTTCCTTATTTCTAGAATTCACATAACACATTCATAATCCATAAAACTTGCCATTTTACCACATGGTTCCTTGTGTCATGCTTCACACGGAGTTTCTTTTAAAGCCTCATTTACCTAGCTCCTTTTTACTTAAAACCAATAATTTTCCAAAGCTTTCTTCTTCCATCCTAAAATTCTAAAAACCCTTAATACACTTCCAACACTGCCAAAACCTACTAACTCATGAATTATGCACAAACGCATAACCCCTAATCTAGGATGTTCACGCTTTCTACCCTCCTTAAAAATAATTTCGTCCTCGAAAATTACTTACTAACTGATCGTATCATCCTTCTCACCGCACTATGCTTACGCTGCGCACTCTGATCTTAATAGAACCATCATACTTTCTAGGCACAATCTTTAAGTTCACGTCCCCTAGAACTTATTTCTAACGTCGCGATTTAATCTGATTTAAGAGAATTTTATGAATTTGTCTTTATTCCACTTGATTACCCACGAAGAAGTTTTATGGAAAGAATTTTAGGAGTGGTTCTTTCGTATTCATACATGCACACAGTCTTTACATTCATACATCCATCAATCAATTATGAACTTTCGTTCATTCAGGGAAATGTTGTAGTTTTCATTGTTGTTGTTTTTTCACTACCCAGGGGTATTTTCGTAATTTTGTCCTACATGGGTATTTTCGTAATTTGTCAAAATAAGGTTCCTTGGTGATTTTGTCAATAAGGGTATTTTGGTAATTTTGAAATCCCAAGGCCTTTCGGTAATTTTGAAATTCTAGGGGTATTTCGGTAATTTTTTTTTTTACAAACCAGGGTAAATTTGTAAAGTTTAATAATTCAGGGGTATTTCAAAATTTGCAAAACTTTGAGAGTTCTTTTTTGAGCATTTGTTTTTCAAGTCGGTGATGTCGCAAAAAATTTTAAAAATCAGTGTCATTTTGGTAATTTTGTAAGTTAGGGGCAATTTTGTAATTTTCCAAAATCAAGGTATTTTTGATATTTTGCAAATTAGAGTTTTTGAACATTTTATAAAGTAATGAAATCTTGATAAGAACTGTGGTATTTTGGGAATTTCATAAACCAAGGGTATTTTTATAATTTACCACTAGGGGTATTTTTGTAATTTCATAAATCAAAAATTTTTCGAAAAATTTTGTAAAAATAGTTCTCACAAATTGAAAAGGTAATTTTAAGAGTTTTAAAACTAGGGTTTTTATAAAAACACAGCTAGTTCCCTTTCGGGTTTTAGTTATTGTGTTTAACCTATTTTCGAGCCCTCGTCGGTCAGGGTGAACCAAAGCTACGCACCAGGCAGGATTCCTGCGAAGAGGAAGTGAGTCACTAGGACTGCTTAAATACCAGGCTCTTCCGGATCCAATCCTAGACATGCGCACAGGGTTTACCACACCCTAACTTAGTGACTTAGTCATGGGTTTGTTTGAGTAAGTATTAAGTCTTATGTATTTGTGTTTGAGTAGACTAGTCCTAGGGTTCAAGATCCTATCATGCTATTCTACGTTCCATTCCTTTTTCTACCCTTCCATAACATAATATAAATCACATAATCACCCAAATGGTTAGGGGTACTTACCTAGTGGATCATGGTTCGGAGGCGAGGTGCCATGCCAGAAACCTGCTTATTTTTAGAAATACTTCATAAAATTCATTTGGCTCGATTTGAAAACGTTTTGGGCCTGAGCCCACAGGCCGAGAGTTTAAAATTGGGCTCTGATACCAAACTGAAACACCCCACACCCGGCCCACGAGCCTGGACCGGATCTGGTATGTTCCTCAAGTAAACCGATTCAAATTCTTTCGTTACTTTGTGAAAATTTGTGTGATTTTAAAAAAAATTGTTTGGGTTGGGCTTGTGTTAAAAACAGATTTGATTTTTATATTACAAAACCTCTTTTTTTTTTGAAGTAATAAATATATCGAGTATATTTTAAAATAAAATACTTAGTCTTTAACTTAATCAAAATTTGTAACACAATAAAACAACAAGTAGAAATAAAATCGTTCATCATGGCCTTATGGCCTTATTACATCAATAATTTCCAAACTTAAAACTTAAAGAACTTTATAAAAATAAAGGTCCAATTCGTAAATATTTTCTTCGCTACGCATGGCCACCTTTAGCTCCCCGCCGGCCGGTCCATTACCTCATCACCAAAAAATGGTCCCACAAAGGGGTGAGTCAACAGACTCAATGTGCACACAATACTAACATTCAACAAATCAGGCATACAAGTTCATATCAAGTTCATATTCATATACAAATAAATAATGATGCAACCCAAACCCAAGCCTATTTGTCCATCCGCTACACACCACCCGTACCTGCCAATCACACCGTGGGGACTACTAAGTCAACCCTCCATCCGCTACATACCATCAAAGGAAGTCGCTGCAGTCGACGTGCTCATCGCCCATATAATTTGTGTCATTAGACACCATATTCAAATAATGTAACCGAAGTTACCAAATTCAGATAATGTAACCGAAGTTACCATATTCAAATTATGTGACCGTAGTCACCATATTTCGTTGGTGAGACCGAAGTCAACACCTTCTTCCCCTTTCACATATAGCCCGAAATGCCCCACATATTTTACAACATACTTATTTTTCTCATTCATATTACTATTTAAAAATATAACATATTCATAATCCTATCAGAAGTAGGAAATGTACCTGAGTACTTTTTGTACCACATTAGGGCACATAGCCACATTCACATTCTTATGCATATTCATATAATTAATAATTGCCATATATCGTATTGAAGGTTAGTATGGGTACACACCTGATTCGCTTAAGGTTTCCAATCCAAATCCCTAAAAGCTTGATCTAATGCCTTAGATCTTAATTCTCTACATTCAATCATTTAATACTTAGTAAAGAGCCATTCGGCTATAAATCCAAATCCTAGTAGGATTAGTATACTTAAAACTTACCTTGAAACTCTCAAATCCCGAAATTGATCCTTGTTTTCCTAGGAATGTCGAAATTCCTATAACCTTGCGTTAGATTTAATCTAACCATTAAAACATAAAACATGGCCTTTGGCCGAATATACATATGTCTTACCTTAATCTTAGAAATCCCAAAACTCACCGAATAACTAGGGAACACGTGGCCTATGGTGTACCTTCGGGAAAAGAACTTCTCCTTCCTTGTAGTCGACACTTAGTAAATCCTGAAAGATCTCTTCAAGGTTTCGGCAACCATGAACATTAATGGAATTAGCCCTAGATTTTGATAAGTCTAACGTATAAAAGAATGGAAACCAAACTTGGATCTTACCCTTATTTGAAGAAATCGATTGCACCTTCACTTCAACTTTCGGCTATGGCCTTGATCTTAGCAAGCTTTCGGCTTTTGGAATATTGAGAGAGAAGAATGAAGAATGAAGAAAAAAGAATAGGGGTTGCAGAGAAAATTCGGCAGAGGTTATCAAGGAAGAGTAAATAATGCTGAATGGCCTCTCTTTTCCTTTTATAGCCAAATTTACTAGGCTAGAGTCCCTTACTTGGCCACCACTCTTCTGTTTTGATAACTTTATCCTTTAATTATCATAAATAAAAGAGTTGAATCCAACATTTATCTCTTCAAAATAATCCAATTTAAAAATCCTTTATTTATCACCTTTTAATCGAATATTTATGAAAATAAAACACCTTCTTTCTAGAAGCATGTGCCGTCCACCTCAGTCTTTCTGGAAGCAAAAATAAAACCTCCCTTATTTGCTTCCCAAGTGACTCGAACCCAGGCCCATTCCTCTTGCATATGGCGCCATTTCCATAGGCCCTAAGTGACATCTTCAGCCACTTTTCCAAGCTTTGTTTGTGTGTCAAATTTCACCAACTTTTTCTTTTAAGGCCACCTTGCCTTAATTTCCTATTTTAAACTTTAAAACTTGACATTTCTAGGTCATTTCTAAGTTTCCTAAAATTTTCGATCGGCTCTGTAAACTTGCCATTTTCTTACATTTCCAAGTTTCCAGAAATGTTCACTTTCCATTTTTGAATCATTTCCTTACATTTCCTAGTTTCCATAAATGTTCACTTTCCTCTTTATTCCTTTACATTTTCAGGACATTTCCCTACATTTCCAAGACAAGACATTTCCTTGCATTTCCTTACATTTCCATACATTTCCTCACATTTCCTTACATTTCCTTACATTTCCATACATTTCCTTACATTTCCTTACATTTTCTTACATTTCCCTACATTGCCTTACATTTCCATACATTTCCACACATTTCCACACATTTCCATACACTTCCATACATTTCCATATATTTCCATACATTTCCTTATTTCTAGAATTCACATAACACATTCATAATCCATAAAACATGCCATTTTACCACATGGTTCCTTGTGTCATGCTTCACACGGAGTTTCTTTTAAAGCCTCATTTACCTAGCTCCCCTTTTTACTTAAAAACCAATAATTTTCCAAAGCTTTCTTCTTCCATCCTAAAATTCTAAAAACCCTTAATACACTTCCAACACTGCCAAAACCTACTAACTCATGAATTATGCACAAACGCATAACCCCTAATCTAGGATGTTACGCTTCTACCCTCCTTAAAAATAATTTCGTCCTCGAAATTACTTACTAACAATCGTACCATCCTTCTCACCGCACTATGCTTACGCTGCACTCGATCTTAATAGAACCATCATACTTTCTAGGCACAATCTCTAAGTTCACGTCCCCTAGAACTTATTTCTAACGTCGCGATTTAATCTGATTTAAGAGAATTTTATGAATTTGTCTTTATTCCACTGATTACCCGCGAAGAAGTTTTATGGAAAGAATTTTAGGAGTGGTTCTTTCGTATTCATACATGCACACAGTCTTTACATTCATACATCCATCAATCAATTATGAACTTTCGTTCATTCAGGGAAATGTTGTAGTTTTCATTGTTGTTGTTTTTCCACTACCTAGGGGTATTTTCGTAATTTTGTCCTACATGGGTATTTTCGTAATTTGTCAAAATAAGGTTCCTTGGTGATTTTGTCAATAAGGGTATTTTGGTAATTTTGAAATCCCAAGGCCTTTCGGTAATTTTGAAATTCTAGGGGTATTTTGGTAATTTTTTTTTACAAACCAGGGTAAATTTGTAAAGTTTAATAATTCAGGGGTATTTCAAAATTTGCAAAACTTTGAGAGTTCTTTTTTGAGCATTTGTTTTTCAAGTCGGTGATGTCGCAAAAAATTTTAAAAATCAGGGTCATTTTGGTAATTTTGTAAGTTAGGGGCAATTTTGTAATTTTTCAAAATCAAGGTATTTTTGATATTTTGCAAATTAGAGTTTTTGAACATTTTATAAAGTAATGAAATCTTGATAAGAACTGTGGTATTTTGGGAATTTCATAAACCAAGGGTATTTTTATAATTTACCACTAGGGGTATTTTTGTAATTTCATAAATCAAAAATTTTTCGAAAAATTTTGTAAAAATAGTTCTCACAAAATGAAAAGGTAATTTTAAGAGTCTTAAAACTAGGGTTTTTATAAAAACACAGCTAGTTCCCTTTCGGGTTTTAGTTATTGTGTTTAGCTTTATGTCCGAGCCCTCTTGATGCAGGTGAACCAATGCTACGCACTGAGCAGAGATTCTGCGAAGAGGAAGTGAGTCACTAGGATCGCTTAAATACCGTGCTCTCTTAGGATCCAATCCTAGACATGCGCATGGGGTTACCACACCCTAACTTAGTGACTTAGTCATGGGTTTGTTTGAGTAAGTATTAAGTCTTATGTATTTGTGTTTGAGTAGACCAGTCCTAGGGTTCAAGTTCCTATCATGCTATTCTACGTTCCATTCCTTTTTACCCTTCCATAACATAATATAAATCACATAATCACCCAAATGGTTGGGGTACTTACCTAGTGGATCATGGTCGGAGATCGAGGTGCCATGCCAGAAACCTGCTTATTTTCAGAAATACTTCATAAAATTCATTTGGCTCGATTTGAAAATGTTTTGGGCCTGAGCCCACAGGCCGAGAGTTTAAAATTGGGCTCTGATACCAAACTGAAACACCTAACACCCGGCCCACGAGCCTGGACCGGATCTGGTATGTTCCTCAAGTAAACCGATTCAAATTCTTTCGTTACTTTGTGAAAAACTTGTGTGATTTTAAAAAAAATTGTTTGGGTTGGGCTTGTGTTAAAAACATATTTGATTTTTATATTAGAAAACCTCTTTTTTTATTTGAAGTAATAAATATATCGAGTATATTTTAAAATAAAATACTTAGTCTTTAACTTAATCAAAATTTGTAACACAATAAAACAACAAGTAGAAATAAAATCGTTCATCATGGCCTTATGGCCTTATTACATCAATAATTTCCAAACTTAAAACTTAAAGAACTTTATAAAAATAAAGGTCCAATTCGTAAATATTTTCTTTGCTACGCATGGCCACCTTTAGCTCCTGCCGACCCGGTCCATTACTGCTCATCACCTGAAAAATGGTCCCACAAAGGGGTGAGTCAACAGACTCAATGTGCACACAATACTAACATTCAACAAATCAGGCATACAAGTTCATATCAAGTTCATATTCATATACAAATAAATAATGATGCAACCCAAACCCAAGCCTATTTGTCCATCCGCTACACACCACCCGTACCTGCCAATCACACCGTGGGGACTACTAAGTCAACCCTCCATCCGCTACATACCATCAAAGGAAGTCGCTGCAGTCGACGTGCTCATCGCCCATATAATTTGAGTCATTAGACACCATATTCAAATAATGTAACCGAAGTTACCAAATTCAGATAATGTAACCGAAGTTACCATATTCAAATTATGTGACCGTAGTCACCATATTTCGTTGGTGAGACCGAAGTCAACACCTTCTTCCCCTTTCACATATAGCCCGAAATGCCCCACATATTTTACAACATACTTATTTTTCTCATTCATATTACTATTTAAAAATATAACATATTCATAATCCTATCAGAAGTAGGAAATGTACCTAAGTACTTTTTGTACCACATTAGGGCACATAGCCACATTCACATTCTTATGCATATTCATATAATTAATAATTGCCATATATCGTATTGAAGGTTAGTATGGGTACACACCTGATTCACTTAAGGTTTCCAATCCAAATCCCGAAAAGCTTGATCTAATGCCTTAGATCTTAATTCTCTACATTCAATCATTTAATACTTAGTAAAGAGCCATTCGGCTATAAATCCAAATCCTAGTAGGATTAGTATACTTAAAACTTACCTTGAAACTCTCAAATCCCGAAATTGATCCTTGTTTTTCTAGGAATGTCGAAATTCCTATAACCTTGCGTTAGATTTAATCTAACCATTAAAACATAAAACATGGCCTTTGGCCAAATATACATATGTCTTACCTTAATCTTAGAAATCCCAAAACTCACCGAATAACTAGGGAACACATGGCCTATGGTGTACCTTCGGGAAAAGAACTTCTCCTTCCTTGTAGTCGACACTTTGTAAATCCCGAAAGATCTCTTCAAGGTTTCGGCAACCATGAACATTAATGGAATTAGCCCTAGATTTCGATAAGTCTAAAGTATAAAAGAATGGAAACCAAACTTGGATCTTACCCTTATTTGAAGAAATCAATTGCACCTTCACTTCAACTTTCGGCTATGGCCTTGATCTTAGCAAGCTTTCGGCTTTTGGAATATTGAAAGGAGAAGAATGAAGAAGAAAAGAATAGGGGTTGTAGAAAAATTCGCAGAGGTTATCAAGGAAGAGTAAATAATCTTTGAATGGCCTCTCTTTTCCTTTTATAGCCAAATTTACTAGGCTAGAGTCCCTTACTTGGCCACCACTCTTCTATTTTGATAACTTTATCCTTTAATTATCATAAATAAAAGAGTTTAATCCAACATTTATCTCTTCAAAATAATCCAATTTAAAAATCCTTTATTTATCACCTTTTTAATCGAATATTTATGAAAATAAAACACCTCCTTTCTAGAAGAATGTGCCGTCCACCTCAGTCTTCTGGAAGCAAAAATAAAACCTCCCTTATTTGCTTCCCAAGTGACTCGAGCCAGTGCCCATTCCTCTTGCATATGGCGCCATTTCCATAGGCCCTAAGTGACATCTTCAGGCCACTTTCCAAGCCTTGTTTGTGTGTCAAATTTCACCAACTTTTTCTTTTAAGGCCACCTTGCCTTAATTTCCTATTTTAAACTTTAAAACTTGACATTTCTAAGTCATTTCTAAGTTTCCTAAAATTTTCGATCGGCTCTGTAAACTTGCCATTTTCTTACATTTCCAAGTTTCCAGAAATGTTCACTTTCCATTTTTGAATCATTTCCTTACATTTCCTAGTTTCCATAAATGTTCACTTTCCTCTTTATTCCTTTACATTTTCAGGACATTTCCCTACATTTCCAAGACAAGACATTTCCTTACATTTCCTTGCATTTCCTCACATTTCCTTACATTTCCTTACATTTCCATACATTTCCATACATTTCCTTACATTTCCTTACATTTTCTTACATTTCCCTACATTGCCTTACATTTCCATACATTTCCACACATTTCCACACATTTCCATACACTTCCATACATTTCCATATATTTCCATACATTTCCTTATTTCTAGAATTCACATAACACATTCATAATTCATAAAACATGCCATTTTACCACATGGTTCCTTGTGTCATGCTTCACACGGAGTTTCTTTTAAAGCCTCATTTACCTAGCTCCCCTTTTTACTTAAAAACCAATAATTTTCCAAAGCTTTCTTCTTCCATCCTAAAATTCTAAAAACCCTTAATACACTTCCAACACTGCCAAAACCTACTAACTCATGAATTATGCACAAACGCATAACCCCTAATCTAGGATGTTACACTGCGGGTCGGAGACTTAGGTGCCATGCCAGAAAACCTGCAGAAATACTTTCCATAAAACTCATTTAGGCTCGATTTGAAAACATTTTGGGCTTTAGCCCACAGGCCGAGAGTTTAAAAATGGGCTTTGATACCAAACTGAAACACCCCAAACCCGGCCCACGAGCTTTGACCAGATTTGGTATGTTCCTCAAGAAAACTGGTTTCAAATTCTTTTGTTACTTAAAGAAAACTTGTGCGATTTTAAAAAAAAAATATTGTTTGGGTTGGGCTTGTGTTGAAAAAAAATATTGTTTGGATTTGGAAACCCCTTTTTAATATTAAGTGATAAAACATTTAGGATTTAGTTTAAAGAAATTTTTACTTAAACTTTAATAAATAAGGTTCCTAAACATAATAAATAATATTAAATGTAAAATGATTCAACTATGGCCTTATGGCCTTATTACAAGAAATAATTTCCAAATAATTCAAGTACTTAAAAACTAATAGTTCCATAAAATAAAGACTTTATGTTGAGCATGGCCACCACAAGTTCTGCCGTCTCGGTCCATCACTGTTCATCACTTGAAACATGGTCCCACAACGGGGTGAGTCAAACAGACTCAATGTGTACACTACACTAAATCATAATAGAATTAGGCATACAAGAGTTACACTTTCAGAACAATGAATACAAGTTATGATGCATTCCCAAACCCAAACCTAATTGTCCATCCATTTGCACACCCCGTACTGCCAACCACACAGTGGGGACTACTAAGTCGACCCTCCTTCCGCTATACACACCAAATCAAGGTCTTAGGTCACCGCATTCGTGGTCTTAAGTCACCACGTTCAGATTACGTGGGTCTTAGGTCACCACTTTTCGAGATATCACGGTCTTAGGTCACCGTGTTCGTGGTCTTAGGTCACCACATTCACTTCCCCTTTCAAACAAACCCAAATGCCCCATATAATAATAATATGCATAAATATGCCAGAGTTCACATTCTTATCATATTCTCATGTTACTAATAATATTTTTCATATTCCTAGTAGGAGTAGGAAATGTACCTGGGTACTTTGTACCATAACATGGTACTTTAGCCACTTTCATATTCTTAATATCACATATTTTAATTAACATAGCCATAAAACGTATTATAAAATAGTGTGGGCTACACACCTGATTCGCTTAAAATTTCCTTGAGATCTCGAAAAGCTTGATCTAATGCTTAGATCCTTAATCCCTACATTGATTTATCACTTATTACCTTAATAAAAAGCCATTCGGCCAAAATTCCAAATCCTAGTAGGATTAGTATTCTTACCTTGTTGCCGATTGGAACACCAACAAATCCCGAAACTGTTTCATGTTTCCCTAGGAATGTCGAAATCCCTAAAACCTTACGTTAGACTTAATCTTTAATCATCAAAACATAAATCAAGGCCTTTGGCCGAATATTCACATGTCTTACCTTAATCTTAGAAATCCCGAATACTCCTCCTTTTAGTCGACTACTCTGATAATCCCGAAAGATCCTTCCATATTCGGCAACCATAATATGTATGGGGTTAGATTATCTCTATGCATTTTCGGTTTAATTGTATGAAATGACAAGTCTTAAGCATTATGAATAAATTTTTGATATTTTTGGAAACTCAAAAATGTATGAAAATGCATGGAAATGAAAATAAACATTTTTGGAAACCTGAACATTTTTGGAAACCTAGAAATGCATTAGGACATGAACATTTTAGGAAACCCAGAAATGTAAGGAATTGATTCAAAAATGGAAAGTACACATTTCTGGAAACTAAGAAATGAAAATGGAAATGATCCAAAAATGGAAAGTATACATTTTAGGAAACTTGGAAATGTAAGAAAATGGCAAGTAAACAGAGCCGATCGAAAATTTTAGGAAACTTGGAAATGACCCTAAAATGATGAGTTTTAAAGTTTAAAATAGGAAATCAAGGCAAGAGGGCCTTAAAAGAAAAAAAGTTGGTAAGTTTTGACACACAAACGGGCTAGGAAAAGTGGCCTGAAGATGGCACTTAGGGCCTATGGAAATGGCGCCATGTGCAAGAGGCATGGGCCTAGGTTCGAGTCACAAGGGAAGCAATTAAATGAAGGTTTTAATTTTGTTTCCAGAAGCACAAGGAGTGGACGGCAAGCATCTTGAAAAAAAGAGGTTTATTCTCTTTAAAATTCGGCTATTAAGTGATAAATAAGAGATTTCTTTTTAGATTTTTAAATTTGGATTATTTGAGGAGATAAATGATGGATTAAATATTTTTATTTGAATAATATTATCACATATGTGGAGTGGTGGCCAAGTAAGGGGCTCCTTGGTGATAACTTTGTCTATAAAAGGAAGGAAGGAGGGCTACTCCTCAGTTGCTTCTTTTTTTGCTCTGCTAAATTCCCTAAATTCCCTCTCTCTCATCGAATTTTTCCTTAAGTAAAATCCATCTTCTCTTCTTCTATTTTCTTCTCTGTTTCTACTATCAAAGCCGAATCTTTGTCGATTCTAAGTAAAGGAGCAATCAACTACAACATCAAAAGGGTAAGAACTGTGGTCAATCAATTTCTATTCCTTTTTCTTTTACCAAAATCGTGGTACTAATCTTATTGTTGTGAATGGCCAAATATACAAGGGGTTTATCGATTTAGACAAACATACAAGAAAAGGAATATTTTCGAACTCAAGGATTCAAGGTAAGAAGTTATATTCGGCCTAGGTTATCTCTTTAATAATTAGATCTATTCGTTTTAATCAAAGACTTATCAAATCAGTGGATCTAGTGGGTAGCCGAAATTCAGGGAGGAATACCACAACTTTGGCATTTGATTTGGCAAACAAGGTAAGTGTTAGTAATTCTATTCCTAGTAGGATTTGGTTTTAAAATCAAAAGGGTATTAATATGTTTATATATATGGGCCAAATATAGGAGTTAACAGATCTAAAGTCTGAATCTGTGATCGATTCACTTCGGGAATTCAAGGAATCCATTAAGCGAATAAGGTGTGTACCCACACTAACTCCCAATATATTACGGCAATTATTTTATATGTATATATATGAATGTGCATGCGAATGAGAATGTGGCTAAGTGTCACAAATGAGGTAAAAGTACCCATGTACGTTTCCTACTTCCGATAGGATTACAAATACGATATATATATATATATATTTGAATATGTAATATGAATGAGAAATAAGATATGCATGATATAAATATTTGGGGCATATGGGATATATGTGAAAGGGGAAGAATAGGTGTTGACTACGGTCTCACCAACGAAATATGGTGGCTACGGTCCCATTAAGTGAACATGGTAACTTCGTTACATTTTTTCGAACATAGTGTCTAATGACACAACGTATATATAGGCGATGAGCACGTCGATCATTGCAATGATCGCTTCGATGGTGTGTAGCGGAAGGAGGGTTGACTTAGTAGTCCCCATGGTGTGACCGCGGCAGTGCAATGGTGTGTAGCGGATGGATAATTAGGCTTGGGTTTGGGTTGCATCATTTTGATATGTATATGTTCGATATGAATATGTATGCTCAAATATTGTTTGTTAGTTTGTGTACACATTGAGTCCGTTGACTCACCCTTTGAGGATTATTTTTCGGTGATGAGCGAGAATGGACCGGGTCGGCGAGGAGCTAAAGGTGGCCATGCGTAGCAAAGAAAATATTTACGAATTGGACCTTTATTTTTATAAAGTTCTTTAAATTTTAAGTTTGGAAATTATTGATGTAATAAGGCCCAAAAAGCCATAGTTTTATTTTCGTTACTATTGTTTACTTGCAATTATTATGCTTCGAAATACTTTACATTTATGATATTAAAATTTTATGTCTTTACATTTAAACCCTAAATTATTTTGTCACCCTAATTAAATGATTTCTAAACTAAATAAACGGGTTTTTAACCTAAGCCCAATCCAAAATGAACAGTTTTCTAAAAATACACCAATATTCTCAAAGTAATAAAGGACTTCGAAAACCAATTTTCTTAAGGAACATACCAGATCCGGTTCAGGCTCGTGGGCCGGGTGTGGGGTGTTTCACTTACCTTTGAAGAAATCAACAGCACCTATGCTTGAAGCCCTTCCAAGATTCAGCTTTTGAATGGATTGGTAAGAAGAAATAGGAAGAAAAGAAAACTTGAGAATTTTGACAATGGTGGACTATAGATTCGGCTTGACAATAGAAAAAGAGAAGAGAAGAGAAGAGAGCACTCAGAAATTCGGCAGAGAGAAGAGGAGGAAGAAAAATTGATGAGTAGCCCTATTTTTTTCCTTTTATAGCCGAATTTACTACTCAGAATCCCTTACTTGGCCACCACTCTTCTTAATTTAATAACTTTATCTCCTTAATAATAATAATAATCCTTCTATTATCTCTTCTTTTATCCATTAAAAATAAAAGGAATTAATCCACAATTATCTCTTGAAAATAATTTAAAATAAATCTACTATTTATCCTCTTATTAATGTAAATTTAAAGAGAATAAAACTCTTCCTTTCTAGAAAGCTTGTGCCGTCCACCTCTGGCTTCTGGAAGCAAAAATAAAACTTCTTTTATTTGCTTCCCAAGTGACTCGAACTCAGGCCCAACACCCTTGCATGTGGCGCCATTTCCATAGGCCCTAAGTGACATCTTGAGCCACTTTTCCAAGCTTTGTTTGTATGTCAAATTTCACATACTTTTTCTTTTAAGGCCACCTTGCCTCGCTTTCCTCTTTTAAACTTTAAAACTCGACATTTCTAAGTCATTTCTAAGTTTCCTAAAATTTTCGTTCGGTTCTGTAAACTTGCCATTTTCTTACATTTCCAAGTTTCCAGAAATGTTCACTTTCCTCTTTTGAATCATTTCCTTACATTTCCAAGTTTCCAGAAATGTTCACTTTCCTCTTTTGAATCATTTCTAGATCATGTCCATACATTTTTAGGTTTCCAAAAATGTTCATTTCCATTCATTTTCGGGTTTCCAAAAATGTTCAAAATTTATTCTTAGTACATAAAACATGTCACTTCGTACAATTAAACCGAAAATGCATAGGCCCTTTTTAGGATGTTACAGCATCGCATGGCCGTGGTGTTCAGTTGAGGGCCGTAGCTTGAAGATATTTTTCGTCCTGTGTCGTACTATCTCTTCCATGTCAGTATGTGCATTTGTAGTATCCACACGGCCATGGCCATGGCTGTGTGCTAGGCCTGTGGTGTGGAAATCTGCACTTTGGTTAGTTTATAATTAGGTGCTAAAAAGGAAAAATAGAAGAAGGAAAAAAAATGTAAAAATTAATGGGGTTAGTACTCAGGTTGCCTCTCGAAAAGGGCTCGTTTAAAGTCTTAAGATAGACTTTCCTCTCATTCGCATAATCAGGGTGGTTTGAAGAGTTGAACATCCTCTCTCATGCTATCAGTTTTACTATCATGGTAAAGCTTAAGTCGAGTATTGTTTACTTTAAAATTTTCGAATGTAGGATTACTTACCTCGACTGTTCCATATGGGAAAACCTTGAGTACCCTAAAAGAGATTTCTTTGTTTGTATTAGGGTCAGGAGGAGGTATTCGAGGGTCTACTTTATCTAACAATACCTGATCTCTGATCTTGAATTTGTTTGTTCCTTGGAGTCGCTTTGGTTCTGCTTCATGCAACCCTAATTTCTCTTTGAAGTGTGTCTTCCACTCATCTAGTTCATCGATCTGAAGCCTTCATTCCTCATGAGTTATTTTCTTATTGGCATGGGGTCTAGGATCTGGATCAGTTGTGTATTTCCGTGGTGCTTACTGCGAAGAAGATTTGAACGAATGGTTGTTAATGGAATTTATATTCTCACATTGATTACTCGATGTCGTAGCCGAGTCGAGAGCTTGAAGACTGATTGATTCGTCACCTACACAAAGTATGAGTTCACCAGCGCTAACATCAATTTTAGGCCTGGCAGTTGAAAAGGGCATTCCTAAAATTAAGGGGATACTATAGTCCTCATCCATGTCTAAAACGAAAAAGTCTACTGGGAATACGAATTTAACAATTTTCACATGAGCATAGTCAATTATACCCCTAGGAATTCTAACAGTTTTATCAGCTAATTGAATGCTCATCCTAGTTTGTTTGGGTTTCCTTAGACCTAGTTGTTTAAACATTTTATAAGGCATAACATTGATGCTTGCCCCTAGATCTGCTAAAGCATTATCAATAGATAAACTACCAATTAAACATGGAATTGAAAACTCCCTGGATCTTTTAATTTTCATGGTAGTTTATTTTGCGACATTGCTGAGCACACTACATTTAATTCGATATGTGATTCCTCGTCTAATTTTTGCTTGTTTGTTAAAAGGTCTTTTAAAAATTTTCTTGAATCTGGCATCTGCGAAAGAGCTTCAAGAAATAGTAAGTTAATATGTAATTTCTTTAAAAGTTTAATAAACTTACCGAATTGTTCCTCTGTGTCGTCATTCGTTATCACATTGGGGTATGGTATATGAGGTTGGTATTCTTTAATTACCGATTTTGGCTTTTCTTGGTTTACCTCGACCTTACCTTTTTCTATCAAATTCTCTTGGCTTAATTTGGGCTCATCTAACCCTACACTATCTTGAGCTGTTATGGCTTTGTAACACCCGAATTTAGGGGCTATGCATGTTGGGTATAATTCAAGTTCTAGTAGGTTTTGGGTATGTTTGGATGGGTTTTAGGGGTCTTGAGAACTTTTAAGGGTAGTGGAATGCCTTAGAAAAATTTTAGTTTTAGGGGTTAAAAGGGGATCTTGAATGAAGGGGGCTTTAAGAGTTTTATTTGGGAAAATAAAACACAAGGAATGGCTTGGCAAAGTGGCAAGGAAGGTGCCACTTAGATCTTGGAGAGATGACGCCATTTGCAAGGGGAAGGGGACTCAGGTTCGACTCGCAAGAGCAGCAGATGGGGCTTTATTTTTGCATCAACTTGGTAAGGTGTTGGATTCAGTTTGGGCACTTAAAAGATGGAGAAAGACTTGGTCTTTCCTTTTAAATTCAGCTAGGAGTGAGGTTTGACTCATTCAAACCTTTTTGAATGAGTGGCTAGGAGAAGAGTGGGTGGTTTTATTTTTGAATTTATTTGAAGGGTTGGTGTAGAGTATTTTTAGGAGAGAATCAAGGGTTTGAGTGGAGGAAGAGGAGTGGGACGGCTAGGGGGTTTGGAGGGGTAACCAACTTCTATTTAAAGGGTGTGAGCTTCCTTCTTGCCAAAACTTTAGCTCTCTTTTCTTGTAGCCTTCACTTTTCCTTCCCATATGCTAAAACACCTCTTTACCCTCACCAAAACTCCCCTTGGCCGAAACTTCAAGCCACCTTTCCTCCCATTCTCTTTTTATCTTCTTTGTTCCTAAACCGGAATCCCTCTCCTTTCTTGGCGACCGTTTGAAACCCAACAGCCTCCCATTTGTTCTTCAAAGCCGAATAGCCTCTGGCCAAATCTCCTTGTGCCGATTTCAGTAGTGTGGCCTTGGATCCGTGACTCTTCTTGGAAGCCAGCAGTAGGGGGAGGTAGCGTGGGGTCTCGTGTTTTAAGGGTGTGTCGGAAGAGTTTTGGTCAAATAGTATTTCGGGATTTGATCGGTCGTGCTTATTAAGGTGCGTAATCATCGCACTATTTCTCGCTTGATTGCTAACGTTTAAACTCGTGTATAATGTGTGGTAGCCAGGTTATAATGGCTTAAGTGATGTGAACCGATGATGGTAAGATTGACTGTTATATATATTATATATATGATTGATGTGGTATTGATTAATAATAAATACTCATTTTACATGATACTCTTGCATGATTTATTGACACATGGGCATGGGATTGGATTGAAGAAGGAGGAAATGTACACTAGTTGTACGTGGTCTAATGATATCTCCGGCTACATTAGCGCTTGATGGCTAGCTTCGTGCTACCTCAAGGGAGATGATGGCTAGGTGCCCATCTCGGCGGTTGATGGCTATGTGCATCACCGTAGACGGTTTCTTATATTGGATCACTTGGGTTGATCGGTGGCTCACCACGGCCTTGTGCAAAGATGAGTAGCCAAGGTAAGGTTTAGGATCACGATGTGATCAGTGGTGGTTTATCCACGGCCTTGGGCAGGGAGTCTGCTAAGGTTGGTGTTACGGTTGGAGTGGGTTGGGCTAAGATGCATATGTGCATGACTTGCTTTGTGAATGGTTTGGTATGGGTCCAAGCCCATACGCGGAAATCTGTGTTTTGATTATGCATCGAGTCGGTGGACTCACCCAATTATTTTCTAACCATTTCGTAATGAATAGAATCGGACCGGATCGGAGAGGGACACATGGTGGCCCATGCGCGAGAAAGAAGAATTCAAATCTTTTAAGCTAATTTATATTAAGTATTTGGGTTTAAATATTGATGTAATAAGGCCCTTTGACTTTTCATTTATTTTGGGAATTTCTTTATTATTATTTTTAAATAATGGTTTGATTATTTTGATTACTATGTGCAAACGACTTAGTTTTTAGCCATTTATTTACTCAACAAATTTATAAATTAAACGAGTGTTTTAAAATGGACATTTCTATTTATTATCAAAGTCTAAAAGTATTTTTTTAAAAGTACACTGGTTTTACCAGAAAGATAGTAGATTTTCGTGTTTTAAATTCTAAGTAAAGAAAAATATTTTCGCTAACATAACCGAGATTCGATTAAATAGTGAATGGGCCGGGTTTGGGGATGTTACTGCTTTAATATCGAGCCCGGTTCAAAACTCCTCGGCTTTGAGGGTTTTGGGCAGCACATTTTCGAATGGGTTTTTGGAAGGTGGGCTTTTATAAAAGTATTTCGTGTTTATTCGGCATGGCACTGTGTCTCCTACCAAGTCCACCAGTAAGTGCTTCGACTTTTAAATTGTTTTGTTTTGTTTGTATGAATTGATTTGGGCTTAGTTTGGGCTCGTAGAATGGAATAATAGGATCTGTTGGACTCTAGGATTAGTTTACTCAAACATTTGCATAAAACTTAAAGCTCTTAAACAAACTCAGTGAAGTAAGTCGCCAAGTTAAGGTGTGGTAACCCCACACGCATGTCTAGGAGTGGAACCTAAGAGCACAGTATTTAAGCAAATCCGTGTGACTCACCTCCTCTTCGCAGTATCCTACAGTGCGTAGCTTTGGTTCACCTTAACCAGGAGGACTTGTTCATAAAGCTAAAACCGACAATAAAACCCGAAAGGGATGTGGCTTTGATTGTTTTAAAATCCCTGTTTTAAAATTTTCAAACTTACCCTTTGACTTGTAAACCCTAAATCTGATTTTGAAAAACATTTTTTTCGATTTACAAAATTACCAAAATGCCCCCGTTGATAAAATTACCAAAACGCCTCAGTATTGCAAAATTATCTTGACTACCCTCAAATTTTGATAAAATGCTCTTTACTTTGCAAAATACTAAAATCCGAAGTTTTCAAAATATTAGGATACTCGATTTGTGGAAATTTACGAAAATACCCCAGTTGACAAAATTACCGAAATGCCTCTTGGTTTCAAATTTTCAAATTTCTCTCAACTTCTATTGAAATATTCCTACTTTACTAAATATCGAAAAATTCTATTTTGTAAAATGTTGTGATATCTCAATTCTGAGAATTTACTGAAAATGCCCCTGATTTCCAAAATTACAAAAATAACTCTGTTTTCCGAAATTTGGCAACACACTTTGTTTGAAAAACAAAATTTCCAAGACGACCCCTGAGATTTTGTAAATTTTGAAGTTGGAAAAACTATTTTTTTCAAAAAAAAATTTGACCCTGAGTTATTACCGAAATACCCCTCTTTAGGAAAAATGACGGAATTACCCCCGGGTAGGAAGGAAACTTGATTGCTCGAAAGAACTACTCTCGAAAACCTCATTGCATAAAATTGCTCGTGGATAAAACAGTGAAACAAGAATTTCTAACGCATAAAACTTTCTAAACAGACTAAATCGAAGCGCTAGATATGAGTTCTAGGGGGCGTGGTCGCAATACTCGTGGGCGTGGTAGAGGCAGGATGTCAGTATCGGAACCGGTTGGGTCACGCCATGGGTCAGAGAGCGATGCACCGCCACCAGCTGTTGAGGTTGAACAGCAGGACCAGACTGGGGGAGACGATGTAGTGTCACAAGTCGTGGTTTGCGAGTGCTCGGCGAGTGGCGAGAGAGCAATGTGGGCAATAGGAATCGGAAGTCGCGTGCCGAAAGGCTTAGGCGAATGGAGCCGAGGTTTTTAGAGGAGTGTGCTGGGGGTAGCTCCAAACATGGCGAGTATTGGCTTGAGGTCATGAAAGGATTATGGACGACTTAGACTTAACTGCGAGGAGAAGCTTAAGGGTGTTGTTTCGTTGCTACGGATGAAGCCTACCGGTGGTGGCTCATCATAAGAAAAAGTACCCTGCGGATCGAGTGGATTGGGGTTACTTTAAGATCAAGTTTGAAGGGAAGTATGTTGGAGCGAGCTATGTGGGCGCAGCGAGGAGGAAGGCGTTCTTTAATGCAGTGCAAGGTAGCAAGTCAATAGCAGTCACGGTTGAGTTTCGCGTTTGAGCCGTATATGCTCGGGGCATCGTGGCGACGGATTATGAGAGATGTGTTAGATTTGAAGATGGTCTGCGGGATGAGTTGCGGGTTTTGATTGCTCCGCATCAGGAAAGAGACTTCGCAGTTTTAGTGGAGAAAGCTCGAATAGCTGAGGAGGTCAAGAAGGCTGAGAGGCACAATAGAGAAAGGAACCGTGATAAGAGAAGTGTTGGATCGCCAGAAGTGGTTGAGAGGGTTCAGAAAAGACCGAGGGTTGAGACTCCTGTTAATATTGCTAAGCCAGCCACCGGAAATCCAGATCGTCCGTGTGCTCAATGTGGAAGGTACCATGTTGGCGAGTGCTGGAATCGGGTTCGAGAATGCTTTAGATGCAAGTCCAAGACTCATCTGATTAAGGATTGTCCCCAGGATCCGAATAGGACTCGGATAGTGGGTCAAGGTTATGTGCAACCAGGCAGAGGTGGTCAGCAGACGACGAGAGGTCGTGGTCCGAACCATGGAGGAAATGGTTCCGGCCGGGGTCATGGAGCAGCGATGAACCGCGCGGTAATGGTGGCATGAGGCAAGACGGCAGTCCAGTTTATGCGGTCCGTCGGAGAGAGGATAATGATGTGCCCGATGTGTCACCGGTAAGTTTCTTAAGCTTTGGAATATTCTGTATGGTTTTGTTAGCTATAGTGGCGAGGTTGTTATGTTGCTTGTATAGTATCTAGAATCTTGAGTATGATTGGTGCTTTGTGTTGAGAAGGTATGTTAGCTCTTTAAGATCGAGTCTTGTGACTATAGCATAGTGAGGTGAATTAAGGTGTACGACCATCGTAGTCTAACCAAGTAATTTCGAGGACTAAATTATTCTTAAGGGGTAGAATTGTAACACCCGAATTTAGGGGCTATGCATGTTGGGTATAATTCAAGTTCTAGTAGGTTTTGGGTATGTTTGGATGGGTTTTAGGGGTCTTGAGAACTTTTAAGGGTAGTGGAATGCCTTAGAAAAATTTTAGTTTTAGGGGTTAAAAGGGGATCTTGAATGAAGGGGGCTTTAAGAGTTTTATTTGGGAAAATAAAACACAAGGAATGGCTTGGCAAAGTGGCAAGGAAGGCGCCACTTAGAGCTTGGAGAGATGACGCCATTTGCAAGGGGAAGGGGACTCAGGTTCGACTCGCAAGAGCAGCAGATGGGGCTTTTATTTTGCGTCAACTTGGTAAGGTGTTGGATTCAGTTTGGGCACTTAAAAGATGGAGAAAGACTTGGTCTTTCCTTTTAAATTCGGCTAGGAGTGAGGTTTGACTCATTCAAACCTTTTTGAATGAGTGGCTAGGAGAAGAGTGGGTGGTTTTATTTTTGAATTTATTTGAAGGGTTGGTGTAGAGTATTTTTAGGAGAGAATCAAGGGTTTGAGTGGAGGAAGAGGAGTGGGACGGCTAGGGGATTTGGAGGGGTAACCAACTTCTATTTAAAGGGTATGAGCTTCCTTCTTGCCAAAACTTTAGCTCTCTTTTCTTGTAGCCTTCACTTTTCCTTCCCATATGCTAAAACACCTCTTTACCCTCACCAAAACTCCCCTTGGCCGAAACTTCAAGCCACCTTTCCTCCCATTCTCTTTTTATCTTCTTTGTTCCTAAACCGAAATCCCTCTCCTTTCTTGGCGACCGTTTGAAACCCAACAGCCTCCCATTTGTTCTTCAAAGCCGAATAGCCTCTGGCCAAATCTCCTTGTGCCGATTTCAGTAGTGTGGCCTTGGATCCGTGACTCTTCTTGGAAGCCAGCGGTAGGGAGGTAGCTGTGGGGTCTTCAGGTTTTAAGGGTGTGTCGGAAGAGTTTTGGTCAAATAGTATTTTGGGATTTGATCGGTCGTGCTATTAAGGTGCGTAATCATCGCACTATTTCTCGGTTGATTGCTAACGTTTAAACTTTGTGTATAATGTGTGGTAGCCGTTATAATGGCTTAAGTGATGTGAACCGATGATGGTAAGATTGATCATTATATATATTCTATATATGATTGATGTGGTATTGATTAATAATAAATACTCATTTTACATGATACTCTTGCATGATTTATTGACACATGGGCATGGGATTGGATTGAAGAAGGAGGAAATGGACACTAGTTGTACGTGGTCTAATGATAGCTCCGGCTACATTAGCGCTTGATGGCTAGCTTCGTGCTACCTCGAGGAGATGATGGCTAGGTGCCCATCTCGGCGGTTGATGGCTATGTGCATCACCGTGAGGCGGTTTACGATATTGGATCACTTGGGTTGATCGGTGGCTCAGCCACGGCCTTGTGCAGTGAGTAGCCAAGGTAAGGTTTTGGATCACGATGTGATCAGTGGTGGTTTATCCACGGCCTTGGGCAGGGAGTCTGCTAAGGTTGGTGTTACGGTTGGAGTGGGTTGGGCTAAGATGCATATGTGCATGACTTGCTTTGTGAATGGTTTGGTATGGGTCCAAGCCCATACGCGGGAAATCTGTGTTTTGATTATGCACTGAGTCAATGGACTCACCCAATTATTTTCTAACCATTTCAGGTAATGAATAGAATCGGACCGGGATCGGAGAGGACACATGGTGGCCCATGCAGAAAGAAGAATTCAAATCTTTTAAGTTAATTTATATTAAGTATTTGGGTTTAAATATTGATGTAATAAGGCCCTTTGACTTTTTCATTTATTTTGGGAATTTCTTTATTATTATTTTTAAATAATGGTTTGATTATTTTGATTACTATGTGCAAACGACTTAGTTTTTAGCCATTTATTTACTCAACAAATTTATAAATTAAACGAGTGTTTTAAAATGGACATTTCTATTTATTATCAAAGTCTAAAAGTATTTTTTTTAAAAGTACACGGGTTTTACCAGAAAGATAGTAGATTTTCGTGTTTTAAATTCTAAGTAAAGAAAAATATTTTCGCTAACATAACCAGATTCGGTCGTAGTGAATGGGCCGGGTTTGGGGATGTTACAGGCTTGAAGTTGCTCCTTTGGGTTAGTCTCATTGTTGCTTGGCAAGCTGCCTTGTGGTTGTTCAGAGATCAACTTAGCGAGTTGCCCTAACTGGTTCTCGATCCTTTTAATCAATGCTTGTTGATTTTTAAGTGTTGTTTCGTTGTTTTGAAGACGAGTTTCTGTTACCATGATGAATTTCGTCAGCATCTCCTCAAGGTTTGGCTTCTTTTCCTGTGGGTAGGGCTATTGTTGGAAGTTTGGAGGAGGTTGTTGTCTTTGATTTCCTTGACCACCCCATGAAAAATTGGGGTGATTCCTCCAACTTGGATTATAAGTATTACTATCAGGGTTATTTTGAGATCAAAAATTGTTACCCATATAGTTCATTTGCTCGCTTTCAGCGCTTGGGTTGTAAGGTGGATAGTCTGTGTTGTTCATCCCTCCTCTATTTGTATCACACTGCATGACTGGATGTACCAGAAAAGAGTCACAAACGCCATCAATCTTTTTATTTAACAGTTCTACTTGGTTTGATAGCATGGTTACTGAGTCGAGGTTGAAAACACAGGGTGCTTTTGTTATCTTTGTCCTTGTGACTTGCCACTAATAGTTATTTACTGACATCTCTTCAATGAATTCATAGGCAGCCTCAGATGTTTTATTATTCAAGGTTCCGCCGGCGGCTGAATCGATCAATTACCTCGTTAAAGGGTTTACCCCGTTGTAAAAAGTTTGGACCTGTAGCCACAGGGGTAATCCATGGTGTGGACATCTTCTCAATAGATTTTTGTATCTCTCCTATGCTTCGTAAAGTGATTCTAAATCCATCTGCACAAAAGAAGATATATCATTCCTCAACTTGGCTGTTTTGACCGGCGAAAATTATTTTAACAGAAATTTTTCTGTCATCTGATCCCAAGTAGTGATTGATCCTCGTGGAAGAGAATGCAACCACTTTTTGGCTTTATTCCTCAAAGAAAAGGGAAATAATCGAAGACGGATGGCATCATCAGAAACGCCATTTATTTTGAAGGTATCACAGAATTCGAGAAAATTCGCTAAGTGTGTGTTAGGATGTAACAGTCCAGTTTATATCCTAGTCGGAATAGTGGTTTTGGGACCACAAATCTTAGTCTGTATAATATTTTAATATTATTTTTTGTGCCATTGATATGGGACTAAACATGTGGTAAATTTCCGTAAGCTAATTTGTCCGTCTGTGTGTTTAATTTGACAAAAGGATTGAATTACATTAAATGTGAAAGTTGTATGCTATATGTTAAAGTGCCTATTATCATCCTTCTCTAGCCGAATATTAAAGGAAGAAAAGAAAGAAAACTATCCTAGGTTTCGGCACTTGCAAGCTTAAATTAAGGTGAGTTTTGACTTCGGTTTTTGATAATTTCTACGTTTTTTGCAATCGTTGCTTTGTCTACTATCAAGCCCATGTCTTAATTTTGTGTATTGATGATGTTTGTGAGAGATGGCATTGATGATATGTTGAGCTTTGTAATGAATTTAGTTGTTAAATGAAAGCTTTGAGCTAGACGAACATACTTTGTTCTTGAATTTTTGATGAATTTAGCTAATTAGGGCTAAATTGAGAAAATAGTAATTTGAGGGACTAAATTACAAATTTGATTGAAAATATGGGCTTGTATGTGATGTATGAACATTCGGCTAAGCATGAGTATGTAATGATTTTGTGAATTTGATGTTTTGAGAAAAATGGACTAAATTGATAAGTTGTGCAAATGTGAGGGTTAAATTGCAAATAGCCCTAAATGTGTGTCCTTAGATTTAATTGAATGAGTTAGTGAATAAAAAGGTTAATTCTGAATATGTATAGATTAAGAACCGAAGAAAATGAACTTAGATTGCGGGAAAACGAAAGTAACCAAGTAGCTGTTTCCGTTTCTGTTAAACCGAATTCGAGGTAAGTCATATTGCAAATAAATGCAATTGTATAGAATTGTGAATAATCCTATGATCATTAGTGGTAATGAATGCTTATGAGATGCTATGTACATGAATTCTGAGACAAGGTCGATATAGTGGTAAGTCTGGGAAGTCCCGTACGAACCTAGGAATATATAGGATTAGCTATGTCATGACATAGGTATCTGTTCTATTTTATCATGTAAGACCACGTCTGGGACGTTGGCATTGATTCGAGATTTCATGTAAGACCTCGTCAGGGACGTTGGCATCGATATGATCTTTACATGTAAGACCATGTCTGGGACATCGGCATCATATTGATTTATGTAAGACCCTATCTGGGACAGTGGCATCGATATCTGAGTGTATATAAGACCTCGTCTGGGATATTGGCATTGTACAACTATTCTGAGCTTTCTGAGTATCCTATTAGGTTCCTTACGGTTCAACGGGCAAGTCTGTGATACGAAATGGCTATTTAAATAGTGAATCCGTTTCAGGTACGTTAATTTATATATTAAGTGTGTATATAAGGTAAGTACCTACGTGATCTTACTATGATGATTATGTATATTGGGATAACAATATGATATGTGAAAGTAAGTACAAAAGAGCTTTGTATATATAAGACTTTTGAATTGATGAATGTGGAAAGTATGGCCAAGTACATGGACCAAAGCATATATGTGATAGTTTGCTAAGTAATTAAGATGTGCCAATGTACCTATGTGCATATATGTCTTCAATGCTAAGTTTGTTTGTATTATGACTTACTAAGCTTTTGGAAAGCTTACTTTGTGTGTGTGTTTTCTCTATTTTATAGGTCGTCAAAGCTACTGAAGGCTCGGGACCGTCAAGGATCATCATCACACTACTAAACTCATTTTGGTACATTTTGGAAATGTATATAGCTAGATATGGCATGTATAGGCTAGTATTTGATATACGTTTGTTATATGAACTTAGCCATGTGATTTGGCTAGTTATGAGTTGAGAATTTGCTTGAATGAATGTGATATGTGAAGTATGTTTTTGGCATGGTTAGTTGATTTATGAAACGGTCAAGTTTTGACTAAGCAAATGAATGATTTATGCTTGTGATGAGATGAGTTTTAGTCTTGTAATTTGGATGGTTATTTTGATATGTTCTTGGTTGCCATATAGGCATAAGATATCTAGGTGTTTTTACTTGTAGGTAAGACCCATGTAGTTGGCATTTTGGCCTTGCAAATGGCCTATTTTGCCACACGGTTGTGGCACACGGGCGTGCCTAGTGACCGTGGGAAAAAGTCAGTAGCATATGAGTACACGGCCTTGGTACACGGACGTGCCTAGTAGCTGTGTGGTTTTCAACAAGATCAACCATGACCAAAGTACACGGGCGTGCTTGGTGGCCGTGGAGCAAAGTCCCACACGGGCGTGTATCCCCTGAAACTTAAAAAAGTTTTAAATTTCAGAGAATTTCTGTATGTGTTCCGGTTAAGTCCTGACCCTATTTTTTAAACAATGTTTAAGGTCTCGTTGATCGCAATAAGGGACATATTGTTTGTATACATTGTGTTACTTGATGAATTGTCTGATTAAGATTCCAATCTGTCAGGTAACGCTCTTAACCCTAATTGGGTGACAGACACGGAATAGGGGTGTTACATTTGGTTGGTATCACAGCTATGGTTTAGTCGATTCTCGGACTAACGTAGCTTGTCAGAGTCTAGCTATACATGCCATATATCTAAATTGTGATAGTGTGATGAATCCTGATGTATAAATGTGATTTTTGTATAGTAATAGATCTTGATAGAGTTGTAGCTGACGATGTAGAAAGTAATGCGCCTGTTCCCGCGCAAGGGACAGCGCTTTCTGATCTGAGACCGGCTACGAGCGGTCAAGAGGGAGAAGCTAAGCAAGCTTTCTTCCAGATGATGAGTGAATGGTTCACTCAATTTGTAAATAATAACCCGACTGTTTCGCAACCCCCACCCTCAGTTAATCCCCCTCAGACATCTGATATACCTCCGACTGCAAATCTGAATCTGTGGAATAAGCCTCTAGTTGACAAGATCCGTAAATATGGGGCTGAAGAGTTCCTGGCTACTAATGATGATGATGCTGAAAGGGCCGAATTCTGATTAGAAAATACTATCCAGGTATTCGACAAAATGTATCTGACTCTGGAAGAATGCATAAAGTGTGTTGTATCTTTACTCCGAGATGCAGCCTATTGATAACCGTAATAGTAACATATTTTAATCACATATTTAGCTTACTTTTGGATGATTTATTCCTTAATTCATATAAAAAGGTGTTTTTAATCCTTTCTTTTCATGTCTTATACCCAGAAAAGCACCCGAGGATGAAAAGAACATAAAACAGGCCCAAAACGGAGTAAATGGGCCATAGCACGAAATCAACACGGCCTGAGCCCAAGACCACACGGCTGTGCCTCACCGAGCTACTAGAACACGGCCTGACCCTCGATTTACACGGCCGTGCCTCATTAAAGAAGTCCAAGCATGGCCTGGCCATGATTACATGGGCGTGTGCCATGGCCGTGTCCCTGTCTCTAGAAAGAGCAATTTCATTCAGATTTGGATACTTAGGGGCGAAGAAACGCATTCCAAGATCCTATATATACCCCCTAAATACCACCTTTGAAGGGAGCAGTTAGCTAGGCCAAGGAGCCAAGCTGAAAAGGTCAGATTTATGGGAATCACTCGAAGGTAGCCTGTTGATCCATCTCAAGAATCCGAAATTCTACTCAAGACGGTGGATCTCTTCTTTAATTCCTTCAGGGAGTTTTAGGAGTTTCTTATGTTTTGTTTTAACTTTTCTCTTGAGATGTTTTCTTTATTTGTTATGAACTAAACCCTTCAGGTACCTGAAGGGGATGAAACCGATGATGGATCTTGTTATTGTTTTCTGAATTATATGATAAATACTTAATTTGTTCTTAATTATATGAGTTTATTAATTTGTTCTTAATTATATGAGTTTAATCCAAATTTAATGTGCTTAGGTGGATGAGGAATAGACCCTGCCCAAGAGTAGATCTAGCATAATTAAGCGGAGTTGATCGCACGCCTAGAGATAGGGTGACGAGATTTTGTCGGATTAGGATGAAACCTAATATAGGAGTCCATAGATCGATTTACTGCTATTCTAGGAGGTTATTAAGAGAGAAAGAGATTTCTATTAATTAACCTAGGGTTAGAGGTTATTCGCTTCGAGAGAAGGTTTAATATACGTTAGGGAGTCTTACGGATCAAACTAAGTGAACGAATTGTACGGTTCAGGGTTAAATAACAAGTGAAGTCTAGGTGGATTCTTCTTGAGGGTATCGTCTTAATCAATTGAGTTTTCCTAAAGTTATTTCCCCAATTTAGTCTTTTTGTCTTTGTGTCTTTAGCTTAGTAGTTAATTTAGATTAGATTAAATCAACTTCACTTTATTTTAGGCTAAATAATAATAAGAAAGTTAGTATTAGTACTTTTAGTTCCTTTGGGTTTGATATTCGGTCTTGCCTAGCTATACTACTGTTTGATAGGTACACTTGCCTTTAATCATTGTCAGAGTTAGTTTCTAGGTTCGATCATTCTTTTTTATAAATTTTAAAGCTCTGATTCACAGAGATCACCAATGAATGGTGGAAAACTCTGACTTCTGTTGTTCCGAAAGAACGGATAACATGGGATTTCTTTCAGATTGAGTTTCGGAAGAAATATATTAGTGAGAGGTTTATCGATCAGAAACGAAAGGAATTTCTAAATTTGAAGCAGAGCCGTATGTCTGTTGCAGAATATGAACGAGAATTCGTGAGACTAAGTCAGTATGCTCGAGAATGTGTATCATCTAAAGCAATAATGTGCAAAATATTTGAAGATGGTCTTAATGAAGATATTCGTTTGCTAGTCGGAATCTTAGAAATAAAAGAGTTTGTTGTACTCGTTGATAGGGCGTGTACAGCTGAAGCACTAGGAAAAGATAAAAGAAAAGCTGAGTCTGAAGCTAGAGATGTAAGAAAGAGATTTCCGAGTAGATCATTTCAGTCTGCTTCGAAGAAGTTCAGAGATGATCAAAGTCGCTCAAGAGATAATGTGGGACATTCGAATAGAAATCGAGCTAGATCACAAATGAGTTCCAAAACTCTAGCAACTTCAGTGGCCAGTGTTGGTAATGCTCGGACCGAGAGACATGAATGTAAGCATTGTGGAAAAAGGCACCCGGGGAGTTGTAGATTAAATGATAGAGCTTGCTTTAGATGTAGGTCACTTGATCATTTTATCCATGATTGCCATGAGTCTGTCAAGCTAGAGACTGTTCAGAATCTGAGATCTGATAATGCACTTGTGAGGGGTAGACCTACAAAGAATGTAAGAAATGTCAGTAGTAGTCAGAGGACTACGAGGGACACTGTTGCAAGATCTGAAGCTAGAGTGCTTGCTAGAGCGTATGCTATCCGAGCTCGAGAGGAAGCTTCATCACCAGATGTTATAACGGGTACTTTTACACTTTATGATACTTCTATGATTGCATTGATACACCCTTGTTCTACGCATTCGTATATATGCATGAAGTTAGTATTCAGTAAAACTTTGCCTGTAGAGTCTACTGAGTTTGCTATAAAAGTATCGAACCCCTTAGGTAAAAGTGTCATTGTTGACAAAGTATGAAAAAATTGTCCGTTAATGTTTCGAGATATCTGTTTCCCTACTGATCTGATGATTTTTCCATTTGATGAGTTCGATATCATTCTGGGTATGGACTGGTTGACTTTGCATGATGCTGTTGTGAATTGTAAAAGAAAGACTATTAATTTGAGATGTCTGAATGATGTGATTGTACGAGTTAAGTCTAATGATTTGAATGGATTGCCTGCTATGATATCTGTTTTGAAAGCTCAAAGATATGTGAAAAAGGGATATAAGGCATATTTTGCTTATGTGATTGATTTGAAAGTGTCTGAAAAGAAAGTTGAATCAGTGCCTATTGTTTGTGAGTATTTTGATGTGTTCCCTGAAGAGTTACTGAGTTTGCCTTCGATTCGTGAAGTTGAATTTGGTATTGAGTTGTTACTTGGTACTACACCTATTTCAATAGCTCCATATAGAATGGCTCCAACAGAGTTGAAAGAGTTAAAATCACAGTTGCAAGAATTGACTGATAAAGGGTTTACTAGACCGCGTTTTTCGTCTTGGGGTGCTCCTATTCTGTTTGTGAAAAAGAAAGATGGCACGATGAGAATATGCATCGATTATCGTCAGTTGAATAAGGTGACTATAAAGAAGAAATATTTGTTGCCTAGAATTGATGACTTATTTGATCAGTTAAAAGGAGCTACTGTATTTTCCAAGATTGATCTGAGATCGAGATACTACCAGTTGAGAGTAAAAGATTCAGATATACCGAAAACTGCTTTCAGAATGAAGTACAGGCATTATGAGTTTTTAGTTATGCCATTTGGACTAACCAATGCTCCTGCTATTTTTATGGATCTGATGAACAGAATTTTCAAACCGTACCTAGATTGATTTGTTGTGGTATTCATAGATGACATCTTAATTTATTCACGTGATGAAAATGAGCATGTTGAACATTTGAGAATCGTGTTACAAACTCTGAGAGATAAGCAATTGTATGCAAAATTTAGCAAATGTGAATTTTGGTTGCACAAGGTTAGTTTTCTGGGGCATATAGTGTCAGCTTCTGGGATTCGTGTTGATCCGAGCAAGATTTCTGCTATTCTGGATTGGAAACTACCGAGGAACGTGTCTGGAGTTCGTAGCTTTCTAGGACTAACCGGTTATTATCGTCGATTTGTGAAAGGAGTTTCAGTGATCGCTGTTCCATTGACAAAACTACTTCAGAAAGATGTTAGTTTTGAATGTTCTGATAAATGCTAGAAATGTTTTGATCAGTTGAAAACTCTGTTAACAGAAGCTCCAGTGCTAGTACAGCCAGAATCAGGTAAAGAATTTGTCATGTATAGTGATGCTTTGTTAAACGGCCTTGAATCAGGTAAAATTGTAGCTTATGCCTCGAGACAATTGAAGCCTCGTGAAAAGAATTATCCGACACATGACCTTGAGCTAGCTGCAATTGTGTTTGCACTTAAGATTTGGCGCCATTATCTGTATGGTGAGAAATGTCATATGTTTTCAGATCATAAAAGTCTAAAATATCTGATGACTCAGAAAGATTTGAACCTGCGTCAAAGAAGATGGTTTGAAATGTCAAAAGATTATGAATTTGTGATAGATTATCTTCCGGGTAAAGCAAGCGTTGTTGCTGATGCATTGAGTAGAAAATGATTGTTTGCAATACATGCTTTGAATGCTCAGTTAGATTTATTTGATGATAGTTCTGTGATAGCTGAATTTAAAGAGAAACCGTTGTTTGTACAGCAGGTATGTGATGCTCAGAAATTTGATAATGAATTAATAGCGAAATGAGCTCTGCGTGATTCGAATTCTAAATCTGCATTTTGAGTTATTGATGATTGTTTAAGATTCCAAAATCGTATCTGTGTTCCGAGAACTCTGGAGTTGATTCAGCTGATTTTGAATGTAGCACATAACAGTCGTTTATCTGTTCATCCGGGAAGTACTAAAATGTACCATGATTTGAAATGACATTATTGGTGGTCTGGTATGAAACGAGACATTTCTGACTTTGTTTCGAAATGTTTAGTCTGTCAGCAAGTGAAACCAGAACATCAAGTCCCATCTGGTTTACTAAAATCGATCCTGATTCCTGAGTGGAAATGGGATAGGGTAACAATGGACTTTGTTTTTGGTTTACCCTTAACTCTGAGAAAGAAAGATACTACATGGGTCGTATTTGACCGATTGACGAAATCTGCCCATTTTATTCCGGTAAGATCTGACTATTCACTTGATAGATTAGCCGATCTTTATATTTCTGAGATTGTTAGATTGCACGGGGTGCCATTATCTATTGTGTCAGATAGGGATCCAAGGTTTACATCGAGGTTCTGAAAGAAATTGCAAGAAGCTTTAGGCACGAAACTGCATTTCAGTACAGCTTTTCATCCGCAAATAGATGGTCAATCCGAACGGATTATTCAGATTCATGAAGATATGTTAAGATGTTGTATACTTGAGTTTAACGGTATGTGGGAACAGTATCTGCCATTGATTGAATTTGCGTACAATAATAGTTTTCAATTGAGCATCAAAATGGCACCTTATGAAGCTTTGTATGGACGAAAATGTCGTACACCTCTGTATTGGAACGAGCTCAGTGAAAAAAAGCTACACGGGGTCGATTTGATAAAAGATTCAGAACAGAAAGTGATATAAAATTTGAAAGCAGCATCTGACTGTCAGAAGTCTTATGCGGACTTGAAATGAAAAGATATAAAATTTGATATTGGAGACAAAGTATTTTTGAAAGTGTCTCCATGGAAGAAAGTGCTTCGATTCAAACGTAAAGGCAAGTTGAGTCCGAGGTTCATTGGGCCGTATGAAATTATTGAACGAGTTGGGCCTGTTGCTTATAGATTAACGTTGCCCTCTAATAAACCATAGTAGTAACATAATTTAAGCCCACATTTAGCATGCTTTTGGATGATTTATCCCTTAAATAATGTAATTTGGTGCTTTTAATCTTTTAATTTTATGTTTTATACTCAGAAGAGCATCGGAGGATGAAAAGAACAGAAAACGGGCTTACAACGGACTAAATGGGCCATAACACAAAATCGACACGACCTAGGCCCCACTCCACACGGCCGTGCCTCATTAATAGACTCGAACACGACCTGGCCACGGTTCACACGGGCGTGTGCCATGGGCGTGTCTCTGACGTGACAAAGAGGAATTTCACTCGGATTAGGATACTTAGAGTCAAAGAAACACATTCCAAGAGCCTATATATACACCCTAAAGGCCAACCTTCAGGGGGCGTCCAGCTAGGCTAAAGAGCCGAGCCAGAGGGGTCAGAATTGTGGAATTTACTCGAAGCCAGTTGATTCATCTCAAGAAGCTGGAGTCATACTCAAGACGGAGGATCTCTCTTCAATTCCTTTAGGGGGTGTTAGAGTTTTTCTTATGTTTTATTTTATCTTTTCTTCTGAGATGTATTCTTTTATGATTATGAACTAAATCCTCAAATATCTGAGGGGGATGAAACCTAAGATGAATCTTGTTATTGTTTGCTGAACTATATGATAAATACTTGATTTGTTCTTAGTTATGTGTTCTTAATTCTTGTTTTGATATTTCCGGGATATTGATTCAAGTGTGATGTGCTTAGGTGGAGGAGCAAAAGTCCCTGCCTAAGAGTAGATCTAGCATAATTAAGCGGAGTTGATCGCACGCCTAGACATAGGGTGACGAGATTTTGCCGAATTAGTGTGAAACCTAATATGGGAGTCCATAGATCGAGTTAATGCAATTCTAGGGGTTTTAATTAGAAAGAGATTTCAATTAAACAACCTAGGGTTAGACGTTAGTAGCCTCGACGGAGGTATTAACATAACTTAGGGAATCCTACGGATCAAGTCAAGTGAATAAATCGTCTGGTTCAGAGTTAGATAACAAGTGAAGTCTAGGTGGATTCTCCCTCGGGTATTGTCTAAATCAATTGGTTTTTCCCACAAGTATTTTCTCCAATTTTGTTCTCCTTGTCTTAACATCTTTAGCTTAGTAGTTAGTTAGTTTTAGATTAAACAACAACTCCTTTAATTCTTTGGCTAAATAATAGAAAGAAAGTTAGTATTAGTACTTCAGGTTCCTTTGGGTTCGACAATCCAGTCTTGCCACTAGCTATACTACTGTTCGATAGGTGCGCTTTCCTTAATCATTGTCACAGTTAGTTTCTAGGCTCGAATATTCATTATATAAATTTTTAAGACTCTGACAGCACACATCAAGTTTTTGGCGCCGTTGCCGAGGAACCAGAATATTAAGAAAGCTCGATTTTTATTACTTTAGCCATTTTTTTATTTTTCTGCAATTTACTTTTGTTTTTAACTTTGTGAATTTTCTTTCTTTTACTCGTTTCTTGTACCTCTAGTTTATGACTAGAAGGAACCCGACAGGACCCCTACTTTACGACAGTGATATTGAAGGTACTATTCGTAGAAATCATAGAGAAATAAGGCGAAGCTTAAACTACATACAAGAAGAGCAAGAAGACGAAGTTAATACTACTGGAAACACGAAAATTTATATACTTTTGCATGCCCTTTTTGACCCAATTTCATGTGGTTCCGAGTAAATTCTTGTCAAAAAATAATTAAATATTATAAAATAATTAATTTTTGCTCAAAATATGAATATGATAAATTTTAATTAATTTTATAATTAATTTTGTTTAAATCTGACTATTTTCGACAGAATCGCAAAAAGGGAAAAATTTGGCTCGGCAGACACCTCTCGAAGAATTAAACCGAGAAGCGATTTGAAGTGTCAAGGCGACTCTATTTCCAGCCCAAGGCGGTCCAATTATGAAGATTTAATCATAATTTAATTAATTTTAATTTATTCCCAATTTAATTTGGGTTAAATAAATTATTTTTAATTAATTATGAAAAAGGGTCTAGTTAAACCGCATTAGTTGAACCGAACCGGTTGAACCGAACCAACCACTAATTGGGCAGCCCAAACCATCCATGATGAAGGCCCAAATCAGCTTAATTGCTGATTTATTCAGCTTGCAAAGGAGCCCTTGAAGATCTTTCAAAATCACATTCAAACCCCTCCAAAATTCAAGGCTTTTTAGATTGCCCCAAGCTAATTTTGGCAAAGTTGAATCCATCAACTTTGCCACATAGGATGGCCGGCCATGAGGGACTCTTAGCTGCTGACTATTTGCTATTTTAAGCAGCCCCTAACACCTATAAATACAGCCCCTAGCTGCTCATTCAAAGCATCCCTCACTTCACCAACATTCTCTCATTTTCTCTTCCCTTCTCTCAACTCTTCTCCCTTTCATTTCCATTCTATTTTCCCATTGTTCTTGTGCCGATTTCCCCTCTTGGAAAAGAGGTGTTTTCCAGCCATTTGAAGCAGCATTTGAAGTGTTCATAAGCCCCCTTGATAGCCGAGGACAACGAAGAACAAAGGAGGAATCAATCAGACAAGTCATAGAGAGCCACCGGATTTGTTTCTCGTTCCTATCTCTTTAATTTATTTGTTGTTGTTTTGACGAACATGTTTATGAATATTCATGCTTTTGAAATGTTTAATTTAATCAATTTAGCTTGAATTTAATCTGTGTTGGTTTGATTTCACTTCACCCCCTTAGATTATTAAAATTATGTTTATACTGTTAAAGGCCTCGGTGAAATGTTTGATTAAGTAAAATTATGCTAAGTTATCTGGCATTATAATTGTTTAGATAGCTAATGAGTTAATTATTTAAACGCATTGAAATTGTAATTAATAGACACAATACTTAATCATGCATGTTTAATTCTTCTAAGGTAGTGAAGATTAAATTAGCATTATATTTGACGATATGTATGCCTTGCATAACTTGCAGGATTTTTGTGATTAAATTGTTTCAAAGTAAAAATACTTTGTTACTTCACATGATCCTTTACATGCTTGTTAAGTTAAATTAATCGTTTGCATCAACATAGGAATATGCGAGAGATTGTTTAGTTTAATGAGTATGTATGTGCAATAACATGTTTACTTTTTGCAGTCTGTTTAATCGGTCGAATTGGCATAGAAATATGTACAAGAGATAAATGGATTTTGATTTGTAAATGTGTTCATAAGTTAGCAAATTACCGGGTTGCCGTGTTTTAACAAGTGTAAGCATATGTTTAATAATTATAAGATAAGAAACGTGATTAAACCAACACATTCATGTCATATTGATTAAAATCAGTTTTCGAAATCGCACATTTGAACTTTGTTTTATTTGAATTTACTTGTTTTTTTCTTTTAGTTTTCAAATAGTTTCCAAAAATCAAATATTTTTCCTAACCAAAGTGTTTGAAAGTATTTCATAAATAATTCTTTTACAGTCCCTGTGGGTACGATAACTCGACATTTACTTGTCACTTTTATTACTTGTTACGATTGTGTACACTTGCACATTTCCACCATTCCAACTACCAAAGGGATGGCTAAGAACAATCCGCCACCTCTAGAGATGGCCGAAAATCATGCTCCTTGAACTATGTATGATTATGCTAAACCTAATTTAACAGGATGAAGATCCAAATAATCACTTGGCGAATTTCCTAGAATTTTGTGACACCTTCAAAATAAATGGCGTTTCTAATGATGCCATCTGTCTTCGATTATTTCCCTTTTCTTTGAGGAATAAAGCCAAACAGTGGTTGCATTCTCTTCCACGAGGGTCAATCACTACATGGGATCAAATGATCAAAAAAATTTTATGCCAGCCAAAACGGCCAAGTTAAGAAATGAGATCTTCTCTTTTGTGCAGATGGATTTAAAGACACTTTACGATGCATGGGAGAGATACAAAGATTTGTTGAGGAGGTGCCCACACCATGGATTACCCTTGTGGCTACAGGTCCAAACTTTTTACAATGGTGTGAACCCCTCAACAAGGCATTTAATCGATTCAGCAACTAGTGGAACTCTGAATAACAAAACTCCTGAAGTAGCCTACGAGTTTATAGAGGAGATGTCATTGAATAACTATCAGTGGCAAGGTACAAGGACAAGGCCAACTAAAGTAGCCGAAGTTTTCAACCTCGACGCAGTAACCATGCTAACAAATCAAGTAGAGACGTTAAATAAAAAGATTGATGGTTTTTGTTCTTCGTAGGTACATCCAGTTATGCAATGCGAAACAAGTGAACTATATGGGTAACAATTTACGATCTCAAAATAACCCTTATAGTAATACTTATAATCCAGGTTGGAGGAACCACCCCAATTTCTCATGGGGTGGTCAAGGAAATCAAAGACAACAACCCTCTCAAAACTTCCAACAACAGCCTTACCCACAGGAAAAGAAGCCGAACCTTGAGGAGATGCTGACAAAATTCATAGCAGTCTCAGAAACACGTCTCCAGAATATAGAAATAAAACTTAAAAATCAGCAAGCATCAACACAAGAGCTCAAAGATCAAATTGGGCAACTTACTAAGTTAGTTTCTGAAATGCGACCAGAAAGCTTACCTAGGGAAAAAGAGCAGGTAAAGGCAGTGACGCTAAGAAGTGGAAAGGAGTTAGTCGAAACGAAGAAAAAGATACCACACGAAACTGATAAGGAAAATGCAACCCCGATTCGTGAGGAAATTAAACCACCGATCCCATATTCATCAACGTTGAAGAAAGACCGCTTAGACGCAAAATATGGTAAATTTCTTGAACTCTTCAAACAGTTGCATATTAACTTACCTTTTTGTTGAAGCTATTTCGCAGATGCCAACATATACAAAATTTTTAAAGGAGCTTCTAACAAATAAGAGGAAGTTCGAAGAAATTTCAGCAGTGGAACTTAATGAAGAATGTTCAGCTATCATCCAAAACAAGATGCCAACCAAATTGGAAGATCCAAGAAGTTTCACTATTCCCTGTTTAATTGGTAGTTTGAACATAGAGAAAGCACTTGCTGATCTAGGTACCAGTATTAATTTAATGCCTTATAGAATGTTTAAGCAACTTGGTCTCCAAGAACCTAAACCCACTAGGATGAGTATTCAGTTAGCTGACAGATTTGTTAAATATCCTAGGGGAATTATCGAAGATATTCTGGTAAAAGTTGATAAATTTATATTTCCTGTTGATTTTGTTGCGCTTAACATGAGTGAGGACGTAGAGGTACCTTTAATTTTGGGACGACCCTTTTTAGCTACTGCCAGGGCTGCCATTGATGTTGGTGATGGTAAACTTGCGCTAAAGGTAGGCGATAAGGAAATTATTTTTCAGATTTACGATTCTATGCGATATTCTAAAGAACAAGATGATTCTTGTTACTTTGTTGATGCCACTGATCACATTATTCAAGAGTCTTTGTAGGAAATCATGCACAATGACACAATAGAACTGTGTCTTACACAAGGTGAGGGGATAAATGGCGATATCAATGAATTGAATCCTAATACATCCTCCTCTAGACAGACGAAAATAGAGGGTATTGAAATCAACAACGAACTAAAACAAAAACCCTCTATTGATGAGCCACCAAAATTGGAATTAAAACAGTTGCCAAAACACTTAGAATATGCATTCCTTGGGGATAATTCTACGGTACCAGTAATCATCTCTTCAGAACTAGAACTCAAAGAGATAAAAGAATTGCTAAAGGTAGTAAGGGAACATAAAAGAGCCATAGCTTGGAAAATGTCTGACATTAAGGGAATAAGCCCATCGTTTTGCATCCACAAAATTTTAATAGAAGATGAATATAAACCGTGTGTGCAACCTTAGAGACGATCGAACCCCAATGTGAAAGAAGTTGTCAAAGCTGAGGTAATTAAACTTCTAGATGCAGGAATAATTTATCCTATTTCTGACAGTACTTGGGTAAGTCCTGTGCAGGTAGTTCCAAAGAAAGGAGGCATGACTATTGTAGCGAACGAAAAGAATGAATTGATTCCTACAAGAACAGTCACAAGTTGGAGAGTCTGTATTGACTATAGAAAGCTGAACGACGCCACTAGAAAAGATCACTTCCCCTTGCCCTTTATTGATCAGATGTCAAAAAGATTATCTGGGCATATGTACTACTACTTCTTGGACGGACTCCCCAGTTACTTCCAAATTCCAATGGCCCCTGAAGATCAAGAAAAGACAACATTTACATGTCCATACGATATGTTTGCTTATCGTAGAATGCCTTTTGGATTATGTAATGCTCCTGCTACTTTTCAGCGCTGCATGCTAGCCATCTTTGACGAACTTGTGGAAGACATTATGGAAGTATTCATGGACGACTTTTCAGTATTCGGTTGATTAAGACGATACCTTCAGGAAGAATCCACCTAGACTTCACTTGTTATTAAACCCTGAACCATATGATTTATTTACTAAGTTTGATCTATAAGACTCCCTAATGTATATTAAACCCTCTCTCGAGGCGAATAACGTCTAACCCTAGGTTAATTAGTGGAACTCTCATTCTCTTATAATAACCCCCTAGAATAGCAGTAAATCGATCTATGGACTCCCATATTAGGTTTCACCCTAATCCGGCAAAATCTCGTCACCCTATCTTTAGGCGTGCGATCAACTCCGCTTAATTATGCTAGATCTACTCTTAGGCAGGGTCTATTCCTCCTCCACGTAAGCACATCTGACTTGAATCAATATCCCGGAAATATTAACACAAGAATTAAGCACACATAATTAAGAACAAACTAAGTATTTATCATATAATTTAGAAATCAAATAACAAGATTCATCATAGGTTTCATCCCCTTCAGGTATCTGAAGGGTTTAGTTCATAACGAATAAAGAAAACATCTTAAGAGAAAAAGATAAAACAAAACATAAGAACCCTAAAACTCCTTGAAGAAATTGAATGAGAAATCCGCCGTCTTGGGTAGAACTTCGGCTTCTTGGGATGGATCAACTGGCTAACTTCAAGTGATTCCCACAATTCTGACCTTTTCGGCTTGGCTCATAGGCCTAGCTCACCGCTCCCTTTTAGCTGGTACCTAGGGGGTTTATATAGGCTCTTGAAATACCTTTTTTTCTCCCCAAGTATCCAAATTCAAGTGAAATTGCTCTTTCCAGTGACAGGGACACGGCCATGGCACACGCCATGGTTTAGGTCATGCTCGGATTCTTTAATAAGACACAGCCATGTGAATCGAGAGAAGGCCGTGTTCTAGATGACTGGCGTGGCACGACCGTGTGATCTTTGGGCCAGGCCGTGTGGATTTCATGATATGGCCCATTTACTCCATTTTGGGCCCGTTTTATGTTCTTTTCATCCTCAGTTGCTTTTCTGGTTATAGGACATGAAAAGAAAGGATTAAGAGCACCTTTTTACATGAATCAATGGATAAATCATCCAAAAGCATGCTAAATGTGGGATTAAAATATGTTACTATTATGGTTTATCAAAAACCAATCATATTCAATCATACTATCCCTTAAATGATCCCTCGAGGTCCAATTTATGCATTTGAAACAAGTTGGGACTAAATCGAGTACTCAGAGAAGTTTTCACAAAATTTCAATTTTTTTCTTAGGTGCAGGGGTCACACGCCTGTGTGGTCAGGCTGTAGGGTTGACATGGCCAAGGGACACGTCCATATCTCAGGCCTTGTAATTCTCTAACTTGGGTCACACGGCCAAGCCACACGCTCGTGTGCTAGGCCATGCGTAAATACATAGGCATTCTGTTTTAAAGTTTTAAAGATGTAGGGGACACACGGCCAGGTCACATGCCCATGTGCTAAGCCGTGTGTCACACACAACAGAGACACATGCCCGTGTGGATGAAAATAGACTATTTTCCAAGCCATATTTCTCACCCCATTTTGTCATCCTCCTACGCCAACAGTTTAACACATTCACAAGCTATTATAGGTCATTTAACCCAACTCAAAATAAAGTCCTATACATGATATAATACCTCATATAATCAAGTATACACACTTACTTAAATTACCAAATTCCCTTTCCTCTCTCACTCTTGGTCCCGCTTCTTCTTTTCCTTTTGAATCCTTCTCCTGTTGGCATCCCTTCTAAATGAACCTACTCTCCATCTTCTTCGTATCTGCTTTCCACTCTCTTCCAATCATAGTCAAATTCTTCATAAGGCTTTTTGTGTATGTTCAGTTTATCATCTTTCCCTATTATGCTTGGCCAAATATACGTAAACTATTCCAACCGATTCTATCATCATCAATTTTGGTAAGTCTTCCAACTTTTTTCAAGTGAGTTATTTCATTAGCATTGTGTTTCCAAGCCACACTTATTTTGTTCTTAGGGTTCTAAAATCTCTAGAAGAGAAATGGAGGTTTCTAATAATTTGTTGCATAAAGAGATATCAATGGTTGCGAGTAGTAGCCATTCTGAGGGAGGATCAGGAATGGTGCCAGCTGAGAATGGGCACGTAGCTGCTGCCCCCAAATTTAAGCAGCATAAAGTGTCAGCTGTTCAAGATTTTCCGCCGGGGTGCGGCAGGGTGGCTGCACCAATCTCTGGATCAAGGAGGCAAACCACAACCAACTAATCTAGTCAAGGGAGAGGTAATTTGTTGGACAAGTATTTTCGTTAGAGGATATTTTTGATAAGTTGATTGGGATTCGATTAACCCGATTGACAAGTGATTAATAGACTGCTTTGATTGAATGTAGGTTGGAGTTCTCGTGGGTCATTCACACATTTCGCAAACAGGTGTGTAATTACACTATCGTTTTTGTGAGTCGGCAAAAGCCGAAAAATAGAAAAGCCAAAAATTTAGCATTTGGGGCCTCACGAGCGTGCGATCGCTTGTGTGGTAAAACGAGCCCACAATCATGGGCGATATACTGTAGAGGCCACCACTAGCGTTCTCGTGTTCTTGGGCCGCTATGGGCCTCGTTTGACTGAAATGGGCCGTGTGGGCTCAATGGGCTCGTAGGCCCCACACAGAATAAATCCACGATGAGTGGCAAATACTGAACTGGGCTATAACGTTCACATAGCCATGACTGAATTTAGGCTAAATGGGCCACACGACCGTGTGGGCCTACTTGGGCAGAATATTGGGCTTTGGGCCAAATTGTACCATTTTGACAATATATGTTATCTGTGTCGCTCAAGGCAACTGTAGACATTCGGGAAGGTTGTTAAATGACTGAAATACCCCATAAGGTAAAATGACCGAAATACCCTCATAGGGTAAATGACTGAAATACCCTCATAGGGTAAAATGACTGAGATACCCCTGTAGGGTAAAATGACTGTAATTCCCCTATAGGGTAAAATGACCGTAGTACCCCTGTAGGGTAAAATGACCGTATTAACCCTGTAGAGTAAAATGGCCGTAATGCCCCTGTAGGTTAGAATGACCGTAATGCCCCTGTAGGGTAAAATGACTGTAATACCCTTTTAGGGTAAATTGACTGTAATGCCCCTGTAGGATAAAATGATCGTAATGCCCCTGTAGGGTAAAATGACTGTAATACCTCTGTAGGGTAAAATGATCGTAATGCCCCTATAGGGCAAAATGACCTTAATGTCCCTATAGCGTAAAATGACCGTAATGCCCTTGGAGGCTAAATGATTATTTTGCCCATCGAGGGTAAATGACTAATTTGTGCTACGTTTTGACTGATTTGACTGTAATTGTATGACTATGATTTGATTGACTTAAATGTGAATGATATGGCTGATTCTGAGCATGGCATACTGCATACACGACATAATGCATGGGGTTGGGATCTTGTATTGAAGGAAGTGATTGATATGTGAGGGTTGCACGGGTCGCATGAGACGACTGTGGACCCACCGATGGCTTCAAGCCGATTATGTGATTGGTAGCTCTGTTGCAATATTGGTTAGTGCCGCAACCGGTGCTACATAAGGAGTGTAGGGATGGGTGGGTTGATTTAATCCCCACAGGAGTGTAGGGTTGGACAGGAGACGGAGTGCAGGGTTGGTTTGGGTATTTATGCATTGCATATACTAATTTTGATATTGAGATGGGCTTAGGCCCAGATATATGTGATATGTGTCTTTTGATATGGGCTAAGGCCCAACCGAGGCTGATGGGGGCTAAGGCCCAATTGCCACCAGATCAGAATGGGCTAAGGCCCACACCGTCTCATTCTTGTTATAGAGCTCACACCTGCATCGATTCTATTTTTTTGTATGTCAGTATGTTTCTTTAATAAGGAGATTACACACTGAGTTTTCATAAACTTACCCCGTTTTTAACCTTTCAGGTAATCCCCAGCGTTAGACGGTTCAGAGCTGCGAGGGACTCGGAGAGGCCACACAACTACACATGTTTTATTCTCTTTTTCTCATTTACTTAAGCACTTTAATTTTTATTCGGGTTGTAATAAGGCCTCTATAATTTCTGGATTTTAAGTTTGGGATTTTATCGATTGTGATTTATATCTGCTAGAAGTAAAACTCAATTTTCCAAAATAATAACATTTTCAAACACTACGTTTTCGCAACTCAATTTTTAAATATCACGTTTTCGTAAATCATTTGTTTTAAATGAAGCTTTTGCAACAAATAAGGTTTTAAAGGTAATAACATTTTAAAAGGGAATAACTTTTTAATAAACCACGATTGGAAATATAAAAAAAACGCAAACTGAGGTTTTGTACAAGTTTTAAATGGCAAGAAGTTTGAAATTTCAAGAAGGGTTTTCAATGAAAACATGGTTTTCAAAAAACACTTCAATGTGACACGCCAGATTCGGCCATAACTTCTAGGTCGGGTTTGGGGTGTTACATTTAATGGTATCAGAGCCAAGTTGCAAAACTCGGTTGTGGAATGGGTTTTCAAATTTTTAGATTTCAAAAGGTTGTTTTTGAATATGTGAAGTGTTTTGAGATACTTCCTGTAACATCCTAGAAATGGGGCTATTTGGAATTAAATTATTTTCCTATGGTTGAACCACTGTGATATTATTTAAGGAATAATAGGGCTTAGTTAAAGGCTTTGAGTAGGCTCGGTTTGGTAGAAAATACTATTTATAGGCTTTAAAGGCAGGGAGCCTTAGCAAGAGGGGGTTATAAAAATAAATGAAGGATTTCCGACATAAAAATCAGCTTGGTAAAGTGGCAAAAGGAAGGCCACTTAAGAGCTAGCATGTGACGCCATCAAGGGGAAGGGAGAGCCTTGGTTCGAGTCACAAAATTCCCTCTTTTTGCACTATGGTTGGACGGCACAAGTGGGAGAGTTTTTCTCTCTTTAAACTCTTTTTTTTAAAGGGATAATCTGAGCATTTTAATGGGATTTTAATTGCTTAATTCTAAGGATAATAAGAGACCATCAAGGATATTATTAAGATTAAAAGAAATATTATTTGATTATTATTGGAGTGTTCAAATTATTTGAATTATTTCAAATGGGTGGCTTGGAGTGATTCAAGGAAGTTGAGGAGTTTGAACTCCTTGCTCAAGGTAGGATGGACTGCAAGGCTACTAGGGGGTGCCGAATTCTTTTAAGGCTCACATTCATCATCTTATTCCCTTTTCTTCACTCTTGCACATAGCCGAATTCCTAGTGAGCAACTTTTTGTTTCTTTTGCAAACTTGTTCAAAGTCCCAAAACCTCTCATCTTCTCGCTTCTTCTCTTATCCTAAAGACCTTAGCCGAATCCCCTATACATCAATCTCCCTTATTTTCTTATTTTCCCCACTCTCTCAAACCCCTTTTCAAGCCGAAACTCTCATCACCCCTTTCTTCCCATTATTCTTCCTTCATAAAAGCCGAATATACCTCTCTAGAGTGCCGAAATTCCCTTCTCCTCTTTGGAAGCAATTTTGTCGAATACTAAGGGTGGTACAAGATTCTTCAGGACTTTCCTTTCAATCGATTCAGTAAGTAAGGGGCATTAGCCGAATGTGTTAATATTCTCTCTTGTATCCCTGTCGATTTATACAAAGGGTAAGTGCCGATTTCGGTAATGGTTATAAGGGTTCTAAACGTTTGGTAACCGATTTCTTCTAGGTACTCAGGGAAGTAAAGCAGTCGACTTAGGCCCTGATCTCTAGTATTCAATTTTTGGTAAGTGATGGTAAGATCTAATTATGCAAATTATTTAGTTAACCGAAGATTACTAACATAAGGTTGCCGATTATTAGGAAAGCAGAAACGTTTGGAGAAATTATTGAAAGACACTCAGGTAAGGATTCGGGTTCACAAGGAACCCCTCTCAAAATAATTTGGTTGGCCGAATGGCCCATATCACTAACTCCCATGTTTGGCCGATTATAGGGACAAAGAAAAGCTTGTGTGGCCGATTTGTCTATTCGGGTTTAGGACTATCGTCGACATCAGGTGTGTATATACACACGTTATAACTTATTAAGTGTGCTGAATATTGTGAATGCTAACCTTGATTTATGTAGCATTGGATTTAATACCAAATCGGTATAAGTGGTGATTCGGGTAAGTACCTGTTAATATGATTTTGCTATTTTATGCTTTTGGAAAGCATGATGTGTTGATACATGTGATAAATCTGGTTATGATTGTTTGACTATTGTGGGTTGAATGAGTGGAGGGGGCAGTGATAATGTGCCGACGGGCACCAGTGTTTTGGTAACACACTGTGACTACGGTCACCAGAGGTTTGGTACCTCCAGAGGTTTGGCACCTCATAGCGACTTGTCCCTGTGGTTAACACCACCGTGGGTTGGCCCCACTTGAGATATGAGATCGTCTGCCAGTGATTTGATATCACACGATGGGTTGGCCTTATCAATTGATTTGTGTCTACAGACACCAGTGTTTTGGTAACACATTGTGACTATATGTCACCAGTGGTTTGGCACCACAAAGGGTTTGGTACCACAACGGGGTAGACAAAGATGCGTTTGGTTGGCTAGGTTGGGTACCTAATATTATGCATGCTAATCGTTATAACTTGTGTATGAAATTGGTTTAAAACCGGGGGAAGGGTTACATACTGAGTCTTGGTGACTCACCTTCTCCTTTACATTTTTCAGGTGACACGTAGATCGCGGATGTGGAGCCGGGTGGACTCGAGGTGGCCATGCAGTGGATTCAATTTAAATGGACTTTAAATTTTAGTTATAATATTTTTATTTCCGGTTTTTATGTAATAAGGCCTCCTGAGATTTTATTCTGTTACTTTTCATATGTTGGATATATGTTTTAAACTATGTTATTAATATTAATTAAGATCACATGTTTTCTCAAAGTAAACGCAAATGTTTTACCGTGCCATCGGGCACGTTCAAAAATTTAAAAATAACTTGACTTAATTGATTTCCAAATTAAACCTAAGTATGGTTTTAACAAGACCACTAAAATGAAGGCTTTTCAAAACTTAAATCGGTTTTAAAAAGGATTTCAAAATATTTTTTTTCCCTGTAACAAACTGGATTCAGCCATGGTGTTTGGGCCAGGTTTGGGTTGTTACAAAATTGGTATCAGAGCCCAGTTCAAAGCTCGGTTGTGGGGGCCCAAGGCCCAAAAATGTGTTATTAGGCCTTTTGAATTGATTTTGGGTTTTTTAAGCAGCATGGCCCGAGTCTCCGGCACCGATCCGCCCAGGTAAGTACATCTGAACTTCTTTGTGAATTATTTGCTGTAGAAGGGTAGGAAGCATGGACGTAGATAGACTTATAGGAACTTGAACCCTAGGATTAGAGTACTCAAACACACAAACCAAACATAAGACTTAAAGAACTAAACCCACTTATAACTTAGTCAACGAGCTAGGTGTGGTAACCCCAGACGCATGTCTAGGAGTGGATCCTAAAGAGCACAGTATTTAAGCGAACAGGTGACTCACCTCCTCTTCGCAGTATCCTACCGTGCGTAGCTTTCTGGTTCACCCTAACTCGAGGGCTCGCTGGTGTGGCAACCTCTGTGCGCATGTCTAGAAAGGTCTCGGTGAGAGCTTGGTATTTAAGCGGTCCGCGTGACCCACCTCCTCTTCACTTGAATCCTGCCTGGTGCGTAGCTTTGGTTCACCCTGACTAAGAAGGCTTGGTCATAGGCTAAACCTAACGACTAAAACCCGAAAGGGAACTAGCCATGTTTTTTGAAAATGAATGAAACAACAAAAACCCTAATGTTTTCAAAACTTTTGCAATAAACTCTTTCAAAGTGGAGAACGTCACTTTTACAATGTTTTCCCGAAAAAAATTTGATTTGTGAAAAATTACAGAAATGCCCTTAGGGGGTAAAATTACTAAAATGCCCTTGATTCATAAACTATCAACTCAATGGTTTTGCCCAAAGATTTCAATTATTTTGCAAATATTCAACAACTCTACTTTGATCATCATCAATAAAATATTTTGGTTTTGGAAAATTACGAAAACGCCCTCGAATTGTAAAATTACCGAAATGACCCTGGTTTTTTTTTAAATCCTTACAAACATCACTATTTGAAAAAGGAAATTTTTCAAAAAGGGAACCCTCGAAGTTTTACAATTGTTTAATATATCCCTGATTTATTAAATTACCCCTGATTGACCAAAAATTACTAAAATACCCCTGGTTTATAAAACGATGCCATATCTTTAAAATTTTACAAATGTTCAGAAACACCTTCCAGTTTTGGGAATTTCAAAGTGACCTGTTTTATTAAAGTTTTAAAATTTCTTTTATTACGAAAATACCCCTATAGGAAAAAGACGAAAATACCCCTAGGTTAGAAATGGGCAGAAATGTCCGAAGAGTGAATAGGTATGGAAAGTATTAAGGAATGGATGCATGAACTCCTTTGTGTGAACTAGGATAGAAGACTGAAACCTTGTTTGCTCGAAAGAATTTCTGATTAAAACTCTATCCATAAAATTTCTTCGCGAATAATAAAGTGGAACAAATGCTAACGCATAAAAATTTTCTTAATCAGATTAAAGCACGGTAGATAGAATGAGTTCTAGAAGACGTGGACGCCGTGGACGCCAGGTAGGGGTAGGATGACCGTGATCGTAACCTCGCCGTGTCGGGTCGTGGTTCTCAAAACGAGGTACCACCGCCACCACCACCTCCTACTTTTAGAGTCGAGGAGCGTGCTCGCATCGGGTGGTGAGGTCAGATCGCAAGTCGTGTGCGAGTTCTCGGAGATGGTGGCTAGGGTGGTGGAAATTTAGGAGCTCGAAAATCGTTTCCGAGTGACTCGATCTAACGGAGCCGAGGTATTCCGGTGTGTCGGGCGTGGCACCCAAAGTCTGCAATGGAATATCGTTAGAGTCGATCAAAGGATCATGGATGATCTTGACCGACCGAGGAGGAAAAGTCGAAAAAGGGCCGTGGTCGCTTCTAAAGGATGAAGCGTACCGGTGGTGGTCGACGGTCCGAGATGGAGCCACGCAGATGATCTCACGTGGGACTACTTTAAAACCGCCGTAAGAAGAAGTATGTGGGCACTAGCTACACCGATGCTCAAAGGAAAACTTTTCGGGACTAGTGCAAGGAACTAAGTCAGAGCGGAATATGAGGCGAGTTTTTAAGGCCGTGAGTAGGTATGCTAGAGGCATCGTGGCTCTATCGAGCATGAGCGCTGTGTTCGCTTTGAGGATGGACTCCGAGATGATTTGAGGTTACCGATTGCCCCGCAGCAGAAGTTCGTGAGTTCTCATCTCTAGTGGAAAAGGCTAAGGTAGCCAAGGGATCAAGGAGGTCGTGAGGCAAAGTTATAGTAGGAATAATCGTAAGAGAGGATTTGGGTCACCGGATCAAGTGGTAGTGTCCGAGAAAAGGCTAGGCCAAGTGGGCCAAATCAAAGCGGCAAGGCCCATGACTACTAATCGAGGCCGACTCAGTTGTAACCGTGTGAAAGACCCATTGGGGAGGTTGTTGGACCGGCGATAGAGGATGTTTTGAGTGTGGGTCTTTAGAGCATCGGGTCGAGATTGTCCAGTGAAACTAGCTAAGAATCACCGGAGGGCGTAATCGTACTCAGGATAGAAATATGGGACCACAGAGGGGTCGCGGTAATGGTAGAGGAGGAAATGGTCCTAATAGAGGTCGTGGAACTCGGGCGAGGTTCAGCAACGCAGGGCTAGGCGCGGCACTGGCTTAGTCTATGCAAATGAGGCGTCGCGAGAGAGGGGTGACGCACCGGATGTCATAACCGAGACGCTTCTAATTTTTGGTCTTCCTTATGTTGCATTAATTGATGTGGGTTCGACGCACTCGTACATTGCTAGTAGTGTGGTAGGAACTATCGACCTAAACTCTGAAACTGCTTCTAGGGAGATGAATGTAGTTAGCCCTTTAGGTCACTCTGTAGTGGTAGACAAACTTTATAGAGATGTACCCCTAGAACTCCAAGGGGTAGTATTTGTGGCTGATCTGATGGAACTACCGTTTGGGGAGTTCGATTTGATCCTTGGAATGGACTGGCTGGTTAAGTACCAGGCGAATTTAGATTGCGCGGCTAAGCGCATGGTTCTTAAGACGGCTGAAGATGATGAAGTGGTTATGATAGGGGATAGAAGGAATTACCTATCCAATGTAGTGTCTGCCTTGAAGGCTGAAAAGATGGTCAAGAAGGGTTGTGATGCGTATTTGGTTCGAATATGTGCCATGGAAGCTAAGGAGTCAGTAGTTGGAAAGGTCCGAGCGGTTAGGGAATTCGCTGACGTGTTCCCAGAAGAACTTCCGGGTTTGCCTCCAGATCGGGAAGTTGAATTCGGTATAGACTTGCTACCCGGAACGGCACCTGTGTCTATAGCACCATACCGAATGGCACCAAAGGAATTGGTGGAGCTGAAGGCTCAAATTCAGGAGCTCTTGGATAGAGGGTTTATTCGACCAAGCATATCTCCGTGGGGAGCACCTGTGTTGTTTGTCAAGAAGAAGGACAGTTCAATGCGGATGTGTATCGACTACCGCCAACTGAACAAGCTAACGATCAAGAACAAGTATCCGTTACCTCGGATTGACGACTTGTTTGATCAATTAAAAGGCGCCTCGGTGTTCTTGAAGATAGACCTTAGGTCGGGTTACCATCAACTTAAGGTGAAAGAAGTTGATGTTCACAAGACTGCATTCAGAACTCGGTATGGACACTACGAGTTTCTGGTAATGCCATTTGGATTGACCAATGCGCCGGCAGCATTCATGGACTTGATGAATAGGGTGTTTCAGCAGTACTTAGATCAATTTGTCGTGGTGTTCATAGACGACATATTAGTTTATTCTAAGACAGAGGAGGAGCATGATATGCATTTGCGTATAGTTCTACAAGTGTTGAGGGAGAAGCAATTATATGCCAAATTCAAGAAGTGCGAATTTTGGCTTAGGAGGTGGCTTTCTTAGGACACGTGGTGTCGGCCGAGGAATTAGAGTAGACCCTCGCAAGATTGAAGCGGTGTTGGACCGAAATCGCCTAGGTCGGTGGGTCAAAAATACGGAGTTTTCGGGTTTAGCGGGTACTATCGGAGATTCGTGGAAGGATTCTCTTTAATCGCAGCTACCGTTAACTAAGTTACTAAGGAAAGGTGTTCCATTTGTATGGACGGAGAAGCGCAAAGAAAGCTTTGATAAGCTAAGGAAAATTTTGACTAAGCTCCTTTGGTACAACCCGAGGCGGGGGAAGTTGTTTACGCCTATTGTGATGCATCCCATACCGGTTTGGGATGTGTGTTGATGCAGAAGGGAAGGTAGTAGCCTATGCGTCACGCCGCTTAAGACCGCATGAGGTTAACTACCCAACACACGATTTGGAGTTAGCAGCAGTTGTCTTCACTCTAAAGATATGGAGACATTATCTGTACGGGGAGAAGTCGATAGTCTACACGGATCATAAGAGTTTGAGGTATCTTCGACCCGTAAGGATCTAAACTCGAGACAACGTCGATGGATTGAACTATTAAAGGACTATGATTGTTCAATCGAGTACCATCCGGGTAAGGCTAACGTGGTAGCTGACGCGTTGAGCCGGAAGGTTGTGACGGACTTAAGAGCAATGTTCGCTCGGTTGAGTCTATATGATGATGGGAGTCTTTTGGCGGAACTCCAAGTTAAGCCAACGTGGATTGAGGAGATTAAGGAAAAGCAGTTAGTGGATGAAGGCTTGAACGCTAAGAGGGTACAAGTTCAGGATGGTGGTTTAGAAGGGTACAGTCTATCTAGTGATGGAGTGCTATGTTTTCAAGGGCGAGCATGTATGCCGAAAGATGTGGAGTTGAGGCGGAAAATTCTCCACGATGCACATAGCATCCCATACGCTATGCATCCGGGAGGAAGCAAGATGTATGGAGATTTACGGAAACAGTTCTGGTGGCCGGGGTTGAAGCGTGAGGTAACTGAATTTGTGGGAAAGTGTCTGACGTGTCAGCAGGTTAAGGCTGAACATCAGTTGCCATCAGGGCTACTTCAACCGGTAAAGATCCTGCAATGGAAATGGGAGAGGATCACTATAGATTTCGTCAGTGGGCTACCCCTTACGCCCAGCAAGAAGGACGCAGTTTGGGTAATAGTAGATCGTCTGACTAAGTCAGCTCACTTTATACCGGTAAGGGTGGATTTCTCTCTTCAAAAGCTAGCTAAGCTGTATGTGTCAGAAATAGTAAGATTGCATGGTGTGCGATGTCGATCATCATCTCTGATAGGGATCCCGATTCACGCCAAGGTTCGGAAAGCGTTGCATCAAGCTTTGGGTACACGGTTGATTTTCAAAGATGACCTTCCATCCACAAATCCGACGGACAATCGGAAAGGGTGATACAGATCTTAGAGGACATGTTAAGAGGATGTGTCTTGGATTTCAGCGGTAGTTAGGAGGAGTATCTGCCACTAGCGGAATTCGCTTATAACAATAGTTATCAAGCGAGTATTCAAATGGCTCCATATGAAGCCCTATATGGACAAAAATGCCGTACTCCTACATGTTGGACGGAGTTAGGGAACGACAAGTTCGGGGTCCGCACTGGTAACAGAGGATCAAGACAAAGTCAAAGTGATCCGGCTCGCCTTAAGGAAGCGTCGGATAGACAGAAATCCTATGCTAATTTGAAACGCAAGGAAATGGAGTATGCTGTAGGAGACAAGGTTTTTCTGAAGGTGTCACCTTGGAAAAAGGTGTTGAGATTTGGCCGAAAGGGGAAGCTGAGCCCAAGGTTCATCGGACCATATACAGTTGTAAAGCGAGTAGGACCGGTAGCTTATCAGCTAGAATTGCCGGCAGAACTGAATCAGATCCATGACGTATTTCATGTGTCGATGTTGAGACGGTATCGGTCAGATCCTTCGCACGTTGTGCCAGTAGCAGAGATTGAGCTGAACTCGAATTTATCTTTTGAAGAAGAACCGGTCCAGATCTTAGATCGAGACGTGAAGGTTCTACGTAGAAAGTCAGTGCCCTTAGTGAAAGTGCTATGGCGGAACCATGGTATAGAGAAAGCTACGTGGGAACCCGAGGATGTGATGCGGCAGCAATACCCCCACCTCTTTTAACCAGGTAATTTCGAGGACGAAATTTATTTTAAGGGGGGTAGAACTGTAACATCCTAGAAATGGGGCTATTTGGAATTAAATTATTTTCCTATGGTTGAACCACTGTGATATTATTTAAGGAATAATAGGGCTTAGTTAAAGGCTCTGAGTAGGCTCGGTTTGGTAGAAAATATTATTTACAGGCTTTAAAGGCAGGGACCCTTAGCAAGAGGGGGTTATAAAAATAAATGAAGGATTTCTGACATAAAAATCAGCTTGGTAAAGTGGCAAAAGGAAGGCCACTTAAGAGCTAGCATGTGACGCCATCAAGGGGAAGGGAGAGCCTTGGTTCGAGTCACAAAATTCCCTCTTTTTGCACTATGGTTGGACGGCACAAGTGGGAGAGTTTTTCTCTCTTTAAACTCTTTTTTTTAAGGGATAATCTGAGCATTTTAATGGGATTTTAATTGCTTAATTCTAAGGATAATAAGAGACCATCAAGGATATTATTAAGATTAAAAGAAATATTATTTGATTATTATTGGAGTGTTCAAATTATTTGAATTATTTCAAATGGGTGGCTTGGAGTGATTCAAGGAAGTTGAGGGAGTTTGAACTCCTTGCTCAAGGTAGGATGGACGGCAAGGCTACTAGGGCGGTGTCGAATTCTTTTTAAGGCTCACATTCATCATCTTATTCCCCTTTTCTTCACTCTTGCACGTAGCCGAATTCCCTAGTGAGCAACTTTTTGTTTCTTTTGCAAACTTGTTCAAAGTCCCAAAACCCTCTCATCTTCTACCTCTTCTCTTATCCTAAAGACCTTAGCCGAATCCCCTATACATCAATCTCTCCCTTATTTTCTTATTTTCCCCACTCTCTCAAACCCCTTTTCAAGCCGAAACTCTCATCACCCCTTTCTTCCCATTATTCTTCCTTCATAAAAGCCGAATATACCTCTCTAGAGTGCCGAAATTCCCTTCTCCTCTTTGGAAGCAATTTTGCCGAATACTAAAGGTGGTACAAGATTCTTCAGGACTTTCCTTTCAATCGATTCAGTAAGTAAGGGGCATTAGCCGAATGTGTTAATATTCTCTCTTGTATCCCTGTCGATTTATACAAAGGGTAAGTGCCGATTTCGGCAATGGTTATAAGGCTTCTAAACGTTTGGTAACCGATTTCTTCTAGGTACTCAGGGAAGTAAAGCAGTCGACTTAGGCCCTGATCTCTAGCATTCAATTTTTGGTAAGTGATGGTAAGATCTAATTAAGCAAATTATTTAGTTAATCGAAGATTACTAACATAAGGTTGCCGATTATTAGGAAAGCAGAAACGTTTGCAGAAATTATTGAAAGACACTCAGGTGAGGATTCGGGTTCACAAGGAACCCCTCTCAAAATAATTTGGTTGGCCGAATGGCCCATATCACTAACTCCCATGTTTGGCCGATTATAGGGACAAAGAAAAGCTTGTGTGGCCGATTTGTCTATTCGGGTTTAGGACTATCGTCGACATCAGGTGTGTACATACACACGTTATAACTTATTAAGTGTGCTGAATATTGTGAATGCTAACCTTGATTTATGTAGCATTGGATTTAATACCAAATCGGTATAAGTGGTGATTCGGGTAAGTACCTGTTAATATGATTTTGCTATTTTATGCTTTTGGAAAGCATGATGTGTTGATACATGTGATAAATCTGGTTATGATTGTTTGACTATTGTGGGTTGAATGAGTGGAGGGGGCAGTGATAATATGCCGACGGGCACCAGTGTTTTGGTAACACACTGTGACTACGGTCACCAAAGGTTTGGTACCTCCAGAGGTTTGGCACCTCACAGCGACTTGTCCCTGTGGTTAACACCACCGTGGGTTGGCCCCACTTGAGATATGGGATCGTCTGCCAGTGATTTGGTATCACACGATGGGTTGGCCCCATCAATTGATTTGTGTCTACGGACACCAGTGTTTTGGTAACACATTGTGACTATATGTCACTAGTGGTTTGGCACCACCAGTGGTTTGGTACCACAACGGGGTAGACAGTGGCGTTTGGTTGGCTAGGTTGGGTACCTAATATTATGCATGCTAATCGTTATAACTTGTGTATGAAATTGGTTTAAAACCGGGGGAAGGGTTACATACTGAGTCTTGGTGACTCACCTTCTCCTTTACATTTTTCAGGTGACACGTAGATCGCGGATGTGGAGCCGGGTGGACTCGAGGTGGCCATGCAGTGGATTCAATTTAAATGGACTTTAAATTTTAGTTATAATATTTTCATTTCCGGTTTTTATGTAATAAGGCCTCCTGAGATTTTATTCTGTTACTTTTCATATGTTGGATATATGTTTTAAACTATGTTATTAATATTAATTAAGATCACATGTTTTCTCAAAGTAAACGCAAATGTTTTACCGTGCCATCGGGCACGTTCGAAACTTTAAAAATAACTTGACTTAATTGATTTCCAAATTAAACCTAAGTATGGTTTTAACAAGACCACTAAAATGAAGGCTTTTCAAAACTTAAATCGGTTTTAAAAAGGATTTCAAAATATTTTTTTTCCCTGTAACAAACTGGATTCGGCCATGGTGTTTGGGCCGAGTTTGGGTTGTTACACTTCCTCTGAAAAGTGTGGCACACCGAGTCTCCGGTGCCAAATCTGTAAGTTTTTTGAATACTTTTGTCTGTTTAGAAATTGAAATACGGTAAGTTAGGAAATACTATGACTACTTTAGAAATTAGACTATACCACTCTAGATAGAGCAAATTGAAACTATAGGGGACTGAAACTGTAGTGAAACTTCAATCTGCATTAAACTATTAGTTTAGATAAAACGTGAATAGACAATGGGCACAAGAGATACAGGCGGTAATAACCTTTTGGAAATCAAAGTGCGCAGCGATAGCGTGGTGGTGAAGTCTGTGTTGTGCGACTATTCTGACAGTTGGAAATTTCGAGGATGAAATTTCTTTGAGGAATGGTGAATTGTAACGCTCCAAATTTGGGCCTAGAAGGAATGGGCCTTGAATGTGGGATCAACTAGAAGACTGTACATAAAAGTTTATGTGTGCAAGAAAATGGCACAAGTTCCTTGTTTGCTTTAATGGCTAAGTGACTTGGGTGTGTTTGGGAGTGTCTGAGAAGTCCTGGGTTCAAACCTGGGCTTTAGCAAAAATTTTACTTTCAGTGAATAAATCATTGGGATCTAGATAGAAGGTTCTGAAATATTTGTGGTTAAATTATGACACAAGAAGAGCTTGTTGTCCAGTGGTAAGTGGCGTGTTCAAGGTTGCAAGGGAGCTCAAGTTCGAGTCTCATGATGCGTAAGGGAGTATTTATTTTATTTCCTTGCAGCATGAGAAGTGGAGTTAGACCAAAACTCTGTTAGGTAAAATTTGAATTGGTCTTGGAAGGTTTTGTGGAGCAAATCAAGGAGGAGATTGGGGAGAAAATCAAGGAAATTTGAAAATGGGAGGTTGGTAGGGTGTTGTGGCTGATTGGGACTCTAAGGCTTAGTGAAATTCGGCTAAGGGTAAGTGAGGGAGCATTTTTTTGACACAAGGCAGTTCATCGTTCGATTTTAAGAAGGTTGAAAGGAAGGTGCCAAATGTTCTTTGGGATTTTTCTACCATTTAGGGTTCCTTTCGGGTTTGCGTTTTAGCTATTGAAGTGACCAAAATTTCCACTACTTTTCTCCTTCCTACAATTACAGCATAGGTAACCTTCTTTTTGGTTTCTTTTTATTTCTTTGACAAATTCCCTTTCCTCTCTTACTCTTGGTCCCGCTTCTTCTTTTCCTTCTGAATGCTTCTCCTGTTAGCCTCCCTTCTAAACCGAACCTACTCTCCATCTTCTTCTTCTCTGCTTTCCACTCTCTTCCAATCATAGCCGAATTCTTCATAAGGCTTTTTTTGTACGTTCAGTTTATCTTCTTTCCCTATTGTGCTTGGCCGAATATACCTAAACTATTTCAACTGATTCCATCATCATCAATTTTGGTAAGTCTTCCAACTTTTTCCAAGTGAGTTATTTCATTAGCACTGTGTTTCCAAGCCACGCTTATTTTGTTCTTAGGGTTCTAAAATCTCTAGAAGAGAAATGGAGGTTTCCAATAATATGTTGCATAAAGAGATATCAATAGTGGCGAGTAGTAGCCATTCTGAGGGAGGACCATAAATGGTGCCAACTGAGAATGGGCATGTAGCCCCTGCCCCCAAATTTAAGCAGCATAAAGTGTCAGCTGTTCAGGATTTTTCACCGGGGTGCGGCAGGGTGGCTACACCAATCTCTGGTTCAAGTGGGCATACCACAACCGACTGATCTAGTCAAGGGAGAGGTAATCTGTTGGATAAGTATTTTCGGTAGAGGCTGTTTTTGATAAGTTGATTGGGACTCGATTAATCCATTGACAAGTGACTAATGGACTGCCTTGATTGAATGTAGGTTGGAGTTCTCGTGGGTCATTCACACATTTCGCAATCAGTAGTGTAATCACACTATCGTTTCTGTTAGTCGGCAAAAGCCGAAAAACTAAAAAGTCAAAACTTTAGCATTTGAGGCCTCACGAGCGTGCGATCGCTCGTTCAGTAAACCGAGCCCAGAATCATGGGCGATAGACTGTAGAGGCCACCACTAGCGTTCTCGTGTTCTTCGGCCACTATGGGCCTCGTTTGGCTTAAATGGGCCATGTAGGCTCAATGGGCTCGTGGGCCCCACACTGAATAAATCCACGATGAGTGGCAAATACTGAACTAGGCTATAACATTCATATAGCCGTGACTGAATTTAGGCTAAATGGGTCACACGAGCGTGTGGGCCCACTTGGGCCGAATATTGGGCTTTGGGCCCAATTGCACCATTTTGACCATATATGTTATCTGTGTTGCTCGAGGCGACTGTAGATATTCGGGAAGGTTGTTGTATGACCGAAATACCCCATAGGGTAAAATGATTGAAATACCCCCATAGGGTAAATGACCGAAATACCCCCATAGGGTAAAATAACTTAAATACCCCTGTAGGGTAAAATGACTATAATGCCGCTGTAGGGTAAAATGACCGTAATACCCTTGTAGGGTAAAATGATGATAATGCCCCTGTAGGGTAAAATGACCGTTGTCAAAACCATTTTCGTTTCGATTGAAAACAGGGTCGACTTTAAAAACGAAAATAGAGTCGCCACCAATCTTTTTTTGAAGTGTGATTGGGTCACTTTGAGATTGATCGTTAAAACATTTTGATTTATTAAAACGATGATTTTGGCCTACAAAATTTGAGAAAACAGGTTCAGGAGTCGGTTACACACGAGAAAGGATTAGCACTCTTGTAATGCCCAAAATTGGTACCGAATTGATTGATTAACGTCTTAAAGTTGAAAATTTGAAAAGATTTTAAAAATATGATCCTCTTCGTTTTAAAAACTTGAATAAATTAGACTGGATGCTGAGACCTACTTATTTCGGAGGAATAAAATATCATACCTAGTGAGTTAGGATACAACATTTTGAATCCTCGTTGTCTTATGACTTTTAAAACTAGTGCATTTAAACTTAAGAAGGATATTCGGTTATTTTAGGTCAAATAAAAAATCAGAACCCAGTAAGTTAAGGCTTAATTTCTCAAAATTCCAAATACAGAATAGTGCCTTTGTTTTTAGAGATCCTTACCTCGAGATAACAAAATGTCACATCCAGTGAGTTAGGACACAACATTTTTGAATTCCCGAGAATAAGTTTTTTATTTAACTTATACGCTTTGATTTTTAAAAAAGATAATCGGTTCTTTAGGCTCGACGAGAAAAATCAAAACCCAGTAAGTTAGGGTATGATTTCTCGAAGCTCCCAAATTTCGAGCATTGCCACATTGTGAAAACATTTTGAACCGGAATGTAGCAATAAAATGAAATGCATTTTTTTATTATTCTTTATTCATGAATAAAATGAATATATAAATAAATGTAATAGAAAGTAGTTTACATATAAAATGAAAATAAAGAACCCAATTAAAATATAAATGAGATTAAAGGTATTATTTTTAGTAAAATACATAAGCAAATATTAAATAAATAAGTATTAGGTGAAAAACAAAGCTTTAAATAAAGGAATTAAAACATAAAATATTTCAAGAATAATATAATATGAGAAGTGATAAAGTAATAAAAAAGGAAATACGAGAGAAAAAGAGGGTATATATATGTATATATATATATAAAAGAGAATAATAGATAGTTGGATAAAGTAAATAAATGTTAATAGTAAAATGAATAATAAGTAAGCGTTAGTAATGAATATTGGTAAAAGAGAAACAAAAATGAATATAAAAAATAGATATTAGTAATAAGAGAATAGAGAGAATCAACAAATATTTAAATAAAGAAAATCTTAAAACAACAAACTTTAATATATGTAAGGAATATAAAATAAGAACAAATAAATGAATAAATAATAAGGTGTAAAACATAAAAAGATTGAGATTAAAGAGCTAAGGATTAAAACGTAATTTAGAGGGATTTTAGGGATACATTTTAAAAATAAAAAAAACTACAGGGGCAGGTTGAAGGGCCTAATTAAAACGCGCTTAAGAGTGTAGGGACTAGATGGGAATTTATTCCCAGCCCTTATGTGCAGCGTTTCAATACGTGCCAAAATGTAGCAAAAACAAAATTATGCGGTAAGATTAAAAAGAAAGAAAAATCAATAAAAGACTAAATTAAAACAAGCCAAAAAAGCGGGAGGACCGAAAGGGTAAATAACCCATTTTCACAAAACACGTGGATCCACCCCTGGGTGGGGTCGCGCGCACAGGTCAGAGGCCTTATACGACGCCGTTTTACCGCTTGGGGGGGGTCAGATGAAACTACGTCGTTTCTTGCCCCCTATTTAAGCCCCATTTTTTTTAAAACCATTCATTTCAACCCTCCCCTTTCAAAAAAAAAACTAAAAAGCTCTCACACACTCTCAAAGCCCCCCATGGTTAGCCCTAGTCCGGTGAAATACAACCGCTCTGGTGCCGATCGCTGCCGTCTGCCACCGTCAACATCGTCGTGCGCGGTGGTCGAACACTCCCAAGTTTTTTTTCTCTTTTTTTACTGCATTTTAAATATATATATAGTTTTTTTTTAAAAAAATAAAAACGAAAATCTTTATATGTATGCATGTAGTTTCGAGAAAAGAAAAGAAAAAAAAATGAAAAATGAAAATCTTTCTCTAATCTGCTTTAATTTTTTCCTGTATATTGATTTCGTATCGTTAAAAATGTAGCCCTTACAATGGATTCTCCTTTTGGTTTTTATAGCTGAAATCCAAAAATAAAATAAAATAAAATAAAAATACAATCTGTTTTCTTCCTTTTTTACTGTGCTCTCTTTCTATTTTGCAGGTGAAACCATCTGAGGCGCGTGTGTGGGGTGACGTGGAGCGGTTACAGAGCGTGTGGGGGATGGAGCAACGGCTGAAGCTTCCAGAAACCCCTAGGGTTTCTGGAAATGTCAACATTTTTGGGCCTGTTTGGGCCTTAGGGTAGTTGGGTCTAGGTTTAGGTTTAATTTTAAATTTGGGCCATCTGTAATTGGTTTGTTATTGCGCTTGTTAATTTTGTTGGATTTGTAATAAAAAGAACTAGACTGTTATTTTATTTCAGTTTATTATTGTTTTTTTCTGGTTTTTAATCTGGTTAATATTGGGCCCCGGGCATAAATTGGGTCCTACAGCTACCCCTCTTTGCTCATTGTCGGGTAACGAGAATGAAGCAAAGACTTTAAAAGGGCCAATTTTGCCCAGTCTCACCGAATCTTAACTTCTTTTGGTGCTTTTCTTCTTCAAGTAGCTTCATTCCATCCCACTGCATCTTCAAGGGCATAGGAACTAGTGCTTCGATCCAATTCAAGGAGATTAGACTTGTAGCTTCAATCTGCTCCGCCGCAACTTCAGGGAGATAAGATTTGCTATCTTCAGTCTGCTCCAATGCAACTTCAGGTAGAGAAGAATCGTGGCTTCAATCCGCTCCACTGCGACTTCAGGGAGATAAAATTCACCATGACAGATTTGATCCGACCTACTACAACTTCAGAGGTATAGGACTCGTAACTTGTAGCTTTAATATGTTCCACTGCAACGCTAGGGAAATAAGATTCGCTGTCTTCAGTCTTCTCCACTGCAACTTCATGGAAATAAGGCTGGTGGCTTCAATCTGCTCCACTGCAACTTCAGGAAGATAAGATCTGTCATAATTTGTAGCTTTACTTTGTTTCACTGCAACGTTAGGGAAATACGATTCGCTGTCTTCAGCCTTTTCCGCTACAACTTCAGGGAAATAAGACTGGTGGCTTCAATCTGCTCCACTGCAACTTCAGAAAGATAAGATTTGCCATAATTTGTAGCTTTAATCTGTTTCACTGCAACGCCAGGGAAATACGATTCACTGTCTTCAGTTTTCTCTGCTGTAACTTTAGGGAAACAAGGTTGTGGCTTCAATCTGCTCCACTACAACTTTAGGAAGATAAGATCTACCGTAATCTGTAGCTTTAATCTATTCCACTGCAACGCCCAGAAAATAAAATTTGCTTTCTTCAGTCTGCTCCGCTGCAACTTTAAGGAGATAAGGCTGGTGGCTTCAATTTATTCTACTGCAACATCAGGAAATAAGATCCACTGTCTTTAGTCTGCTCTGCTGTAACTTTAGGGAGATAAGGCTGGTGGCTTCAATCTACTTCACTACAACTTTAGGAAGATAAGATCTGCCGTAATCTGTAGATTTAATCTATTTCACTGCAACGCCTGGGAAATAAGATTTTCTATCTTCAGTCTACTCTGCTGCAACTTCAGGGAGATAAGGCTGGTGGCTTCAATTTACTCCACTGCAACGTCAAGAAATAAGATCCATTGTCTTCAGTTTGCTCCGCTGCAACTTCAGGGAGATAAGGCTGGTGGCTTCAATATGCTTCACTGCAACTTCAGGAAGATAAGATCCGTCGTAATCTATAGCTTTAATCTATTCCACTGCAATGACCGGGAAATAAGATTTGCTATCTTCAGTCTGCTCCACTGCAACTTCAGGGAAATAAGGCTGTGGCTTCAATATGCTCCATTGCAACTTCAGGAAGATAAGATCTGTCGTAGCTTTAATCTGCTCCACTACGTCTTTAGGGAAATAAGATTCACTATCTTCAATTCGCTTCACTGCAACTTCAGGGAGATAAGGGTAATGGCTTCAATCTACTCCACTGCAATTTCAGGGAAATGAGATTCACCATGGTGGATTTGATCCGACCTACTGCAACTTTAGAAGTATAGGACATGTGGATTCGTCGATCTTGTTACACCATCCTCTAGGGAACATCACCTGTAGAATCGATTTATGGACTTATGCTTATGCATAATGATTAGGATGCCATGACCGGAATAAATAAAATGCTCCTAACTAAATGTATTATGGATGACATTTGCATGAATGCAGAATGTCATGAGAATGATCCTTTTTTAAATGTATAATGATTAGGATGCAATGATCAGAATGAATCGAATGCTCCTAACTAAATGTGTTTTGCATGAATACAGAATTTCATGAGAATGATCCCATTTTTAATGTTTGGGTTGTCATTGCTCGTTGTTCTTCAAGGTTGTATCACTAACGTAATGTTCTATCTTCTTGTTCAACCGATATTTTCTGACAGAAAGCCGAAGAAATGGTCACTATTTAGAGTTTCTTTCTCAAATATTTCCAACCCTTAGGCTTTGGGAGTTCTAAATAATAGTCCTGCTTCGAGTTCTCGTACTATTTAGAAGTTTCCAGACTAATATGCAAAACTCTTTTTATGAAAGTATTATTAGTCCATTAATCATTATTTCAATACAAAATGCTTGAAAATGATCATAATGATAGACAAAAATGGAATTTATCAGAAACGAAATCTAAAATGAATAAGTTAATTAAAGAAAGCAAACATTGCTAGAATACAAAATGATGAGGGGAAAAGGTAGGTGCCCCAGATTTCGCAGCCTGAGCTTCTCTGTACGGACTTTCTGAAGATCATTTTAAGCTCAATATGTGTTTTAGGAGATCAAGAGTACTCTGTTGATGCCCCAAGACGTAACATCTTTCCTTCTTCTTAATTCATGTATAGTAAGATCACCACATGCCCCATCTTTGATCACAATTTGAGCCGCCCTTTTCGGATTTTCAACTCAAAACCCCTTTGGTCTCAAGGCGCCCTTTGCGAGTTTTCACCTTGGCCTCTCCTTTTTTAAGAGAAGGTCTCAAAGTGACCTTTGCGGGTTTTCACTTTTGATATGGTCCGCCTCAGGGTAAGTCGAAACATATGCTAGTTGCCCAATCGTCGACGAAGAGGAATCAAGTCTTCGGAAAATAATCGGAAAAATATGGATGAGTTTGCGGAAGCTTTAGGTGAATTTGTTTAGAAGGTGGGTTTAAGTTAGGAATGGAGGTGTTTAAATGAAAGAGTTAATTTGGATAATTAAAAGGATAGGTTTGGTTTAAGATGAAGGGAAAGAAGATGGGATTCGGTTTAAGGTTGAACAAACAATGATAGGCTGATGGTAATGGAATTGGATAGATGGATAAGTGATGGTTTAGATAAATGATAGGTGATAGTTGATGGGAATGGATGAAAAAACTTAAGCAAAGAATTGGTTCAACACTAATAAAGTGTCACCCCGGGTTTTATATTTGTTTAAGGTGGAAAAATGGTAGTCAATGATGAACCAAGACCCGTTATCTATAAAGATAAGAACCTATGGTATAAGTTGATGGAAGAGAACGATAGACGCCACAAGAAAGAAAACTTGATCAGTCGAAATCGAAACTCGTATGAAAGATAGAGAGGAGAATAATCTCACTCAATGAACAAAAGTTCATAAAATATATTCAAAGTTCAAAAGTCTCCAAAAGTCTCCCTTTTACAAACTAATAACAGGTATATATAGTATTTACATATGGTTAGTTGAAGAGTCAAATGAATTCAGATTTAATATGCATTTAAATGGCTGAAATAAAATCTAAAAACTCTTGAATTCCTCCAACCAAATAACAACAACTTTATGACTCCTAATGAGCTGATTAAATGAATTTGAATGCTTTAAAATTTTCCCTTGAGTTGTCCTTGGCTAGCCGAAAAGTCTCCAGCAACTAATGGTGTTTTAAAAGGCTTAAATGTCCATCTTGAATGCTTTTAAAATATGTCCCTTGAGTTCTTCCATGATCAACTGAAAAGTCACTAGCCAAATGAAAAGTCTTAACTTTTGGAATTCTAGCCATGTAACTCCCATCTTCAACGTGATTAATTCTTTAATTAAATTGCTTGTCAATGTCCTTTGGGTTCACCATGAACAACCGAAAAGTCACTAGCCAAATGATGGAGAAATGATTGCTTGTAGTAAATACCATGAAGCAAACGCTATGAAAGTTGAAGACAAAGAGGCTGCCTAATTTAAAGAACCATAATGCTCTTCTTTATTCAATAGTAATAATGGATGTAAGATGAAAAGTCACCTACAATTATCACATGTAACCGAAAAATTAATGCAATTATTAAACTTAAAATAAATTAACAACTAACTTAATTAAATAAACTAAAACTTAAAGCAACTAGCTTAATTAAATAAAGCATCATTAAATAAACTTAACTCCTGCATCAATAAATTAACCTAGTAACTAGATTAATTAAAGAAACAACTATTAAATTAAATTCATTAAAAAAAACTCAATTAATTAAAGTAAGTTGAGTTGAATTAATGACCAGCAACCATTTATTGAAGTAAGATGCTTAAATGCAAGTATTTAAAATGAAAACTAAATGCAAAGCTGAAAATTAAATAAAGATTTCAATTTAGTTGGATCGATTCAAAGAGCTGGAATCAGCTTCATTTTGCACTTTGGCCCCTCGAGCTTAGGCCACTCTCGATCGCGTCAGAAAGAGTCGAACCATGATGCAACCAGGATCGCATCAACTTTGGCCTCTTTTCCTCTTCAAGTATAGTACTTCTTGGCTGAATCCGAATTTACAGGATTGGGCAAGTTTTTTCCCTTCATTTCGGCCAAAATCAGTGCTCCTCCGGAGAAAGCCTTTTTTACCACATAAGGTCCTTCCTAATTTGGCATCCACTTCCCTCGAAAATCTTTTTGTATGGGGAGGATCTTTTTCAATACCAGGTCCCCATCGTGAAATTCTCTTGGGCGAACATTTTTGTCATAAGCTCGCATCATTCTCTTTTGGTACATCTGACCATGACGAATAGCCCTTAGCCTCTTTTCCTTAATCAATTCAACTGATCATACCGAGACTGGATCCATTCTGCTTCATCTAACTTTAGCTCTGATAAAACTCGAATAAGAAAGGAGTTGCCCCGGTCGAGGTCCTGACTAATGTTCGATAAGCATAAAGAGCAAATGGTAATTTCTCATGCCAATCTTTATAAGTTTCAGCCATTTTTCCCACGATCTTCTTAATGTTTTTATTGGTTGCTTCCACTACACCATTCATTTTTAGACGGTACGGGGATGAATTGTGGTGTCTGATCTTGAATTGACTGCAAACCTCCGCGATCGTGCTGTTGTTCAAATTTAATGCATTGTCAGATATGATCCTCTCATGCATTCCATATCGACATATGATCTCCTTTTTTAGGAATCTGCTGACTGTCGACTTAGTAACACTGGCATATGAAGCAGCCTCTACCCACTTGGTGAAATACTCGATGACTACAAAGATGAACCGATGCCCATTTGAAGCTTTTGGAGAGATCGGCCCGATGACATCCATGCCTTACATAGAGAAAGACCATGAGGAAGCCATAACATGCAAAGGTGAATGAGGTACATGAATTGTGTCTCCTAAAATTTGGCATTTGTGACATCTATTAGCATAATCGATGCAGTCCCCCTCCATGGTAGACCAATAGTACTCAAATATCATAATTTTTCTAGCCATTGTGAAACCATTAGCATGTATTTCACAAACACCCTCGTGGACTTCTTCCAGAATTTTCTTAGCTTCAATAGGGTCCACACATCTTAATAGTACCTGATCCTTTCTTCTTTTGTACAGGATCTCCTCGTCTAAGACATAGTCACAGGCTAGTCTTCTCAACGTCCTCTTATCGTTCTCAGTCGCTTGTTCAGGGTATTCACAATTTCTTAAGTATCGTAATATATCGTGGTACCAGGGGTGATCATCTCTTTCTTCTTCCTCTATATTGTAACAATGTGCTGGGACCTTGTAAATAATCATTTGAACGGGTTTTACATCCTCTTATTTACCCACTTTGATCATGGAAGCTAAGATAGCCAAAGTAAATGCCATTTGATTTTCATCTCGCGGGAGATAATTGAAAGTAATATCATCAAGCTCCTCAATTAACCCCAGAACTATCCTTCAATAATTGATCAATTTAGGGTCTCTTGTCTCCCATTCACCTTTCAGTTGGTAGATCACCAATGCAGAATCTCTATATACTTTCAGCATTCTAATTTTGCGTTCTATGGCTGCACGCAGTCCCATGATACATGCTTCACATTCCGCCATATTATTTGTACAATCAAAATCAAATTTGCATGTGAATTGATAATGCTCTCCATTTGGGGATACCAAGACTGCCCCAATTCCATTGCCTATAGCATTTGATGCTCCGTCGAAGTTTAATTTCCAAATGTGATCTTTTGTAGTGTCTTCTTCAGTAGTTGCTATGTACATTAGTTCTTTATTGGGGAAGTCAAAGTTTAGAGGTGCATACTCTTCCAGAGCTCTACTGATCGGAAAATATACTATTGCGCTTCCTTTCACGGCTTTTTGGCTCACATAAACTATGTCAAATTCAGAGAGCAGAATTTGCCACCTAGCCATCCTTCCATTCAAAGCAGTTGACTCCATCATATATTTTAAAGGGTCCAACTTCGAGATTAGCCAGGTTGTATGGTATAGCATCTATTGCCTCAACCTCCGAGTCGTCCAAATCAAGGCACAACACAATTTCTCAATTGGCGATCATCGAAAAACACTTAACAAATCGCTGATAATAGTCGACTATACCCAAAAAGCTTCTAACCTCTGATACATTTCTCGGCGGCTTCCATTCAACTATTGACGAAATCTTACTCGGATCAACCCGAATACAATCTCTAAAAACAATATGTCCCAAAAATTTGACTTATCAGAGCCAAAACTCACTTTTACTGAATTTAGCAAATAATTTCTTATCTCTCAAAGTCTACAATACAGTTCTTAAGTGCTCAGCATCCTCAGACTCATCCCGAGAATAAATCAAAATGTCATTAATAAATACAACCACAAACTTATCCAAATACATTCGGAAGATTCGATTAATCAAATCCATAAAAATAGTAAGAGCATTAGTTAATCCAAAAGGCATAACAAGAAATTCATAATGCCCATACCTCATTTTGAACGCAGTTTTCGGCACATCCGAGTCTTTAACTCTCAGCTGATAATAGCTGGATCCTAAATCTATCTTTGAAAACATTGTTGCCCCTTTCAACTGATCAAACAAGTCATCAATTCTTGGCAAAGGGTACTTGTTCTTTATCATTACCTTGTTGAGCTACCGATAATCGGTACAAAGTCTCATAGATCCGTCTTCCTTCTTGATGAATAACATTGGTGCACCTTAAGGAGAAAAACTCGGTCTCGCAAAACCCTTATATGTCAAATCCTGTAAATGAGACTTCAATTCTTTTAATTCTGCCGGAGCCATTCTGTATGGAGCTATTGATATCGGTGCAGTCCCCGGTACCAAGTCAATAGCAAACTCAACTTCTCTAATCGGTGGCAACCTAGGCAACTCTTCTGGAAAAACATCTGGATATTCACAAACTACTGGCATGATTTAATTTTCAATTCAGACATTTTTTTATTCAACACATAAGCTAGATAAGCTTCACACCCTTTTCTTACATATCTCTGGGCAGACATAAAAGAGATCACAACAGGTAACTCACCTGACTCATCTGAATCAATCTGAAGAATTTTGTCATTTTCATATTTGAATTCAATAATTTTTCATCTATAATTCACAACAACATCATATAGTGTCAACCAATCCATACCCAAAATAACATCAAACTCATTAAATGGAAACAACATTAAATCAGCCAAAAAATAGTAACCTCGAATCATCAAGGGACAATTCTTGCAAACTTTATCAACTAACACATGTTTGCCTAAGGGGTTTGACACTTTAATCACAAACTCAATAAACTCAACAAGCAAGCTCTTACTAGCTACCAATTTCATGCAAACATAAGAATGAGTTGACCTAGGATCAAACAATGCAACTACATTAGTATTATAGAGAGAAAAAGTACCAATGATAACATCGAAAGATGTCGTTTCTTTGCGAGCACTGATAGCATAGGCTCTAGCAGGTGCTCTAGCCTCGGATCTTATAGTTGAATCTATGGTCACACCTTTACTACTGGTTGCATTCCCCGTATTCCTCAGGGGTCTCCCTCTAGTGGAAGTGTTGCCCGATCTTGCGTTCTAAATATTGTCTTTCTCAGCCATCTCAGGGCAGTCCCGAATAAAGGGGTCTTGTGAGCCACACTTAAAGCAAGCCCGGTCATTCATTCTACATTCATCGGAATGTCACCTACCACAATGTTGACATTCAGGTCGATTGGATCTAACATTACCAACACTCGCTGTCGACGTAGTTTGCGCTTTAGAACCCGAACATTGTTTTCCACGATCCTTGTTGGAATACCCAGCTAAAGCATTTGAATGAGCATACAAATCTTTCGATTTCCTAGAATGAGATTGAAATGACTTACTCATCGGTCTTTTTCTTGGATCTCTAGCCTTAGACTCGTCTTTTCTCTTCTCCTTGCTTAATTCTTCAGCTTTACAAGCTCGGTCGAAGAACACCACAAATTCTTCCAACTCAAGAACTCCAACTAACAATCGGATATCCTCATTCAACCCATCTTCGGACCTTTTGCACATGATAGCCTCTGTGGAAACACACTCCTGAGCGTACTTACTGAGCCTGACAAACTCTCGTTCGTATTCGGTTACAGACATTCGACCCTATTTTTGCTTTAAAAACTCCTTACGTTTCTGATCAATGAACCGCTGGTTGATATATTTCTTCCTAAATTCATCTTGGAAGAATTCCTAGCTAACCCTCTCTCGGTACTACTAACATAAGATTTTTCTACCACTGGTATCCCGAGTCTTTCAGAAGCGACACAACATATTTCAGACATTCATCCGGTGTGCAAGACAGTTCATCAAATACCCTGATGGAGTTTTCGAGCCAAAACTTGGCTCTCTCAGGATCATCATTAAAATTGGACCTAAAATCTTCGGCCCCATACTTTTGGATCTTATCAACTGGAGGCTTATTCAATCTTACAAATTCGATACCTTGTGGAGCTACGGGAATTGACTAAGGAATAGGTGGGGTGGAGGGGTTGAGCAGTCGGATTTGTTCGAACAAACTCCCTATACCGATCATTCATCATGTGGAGGAATGCTTCCCTAGCCCCTTTCTCCTTGACAAATTTTCATTGGTCTACTTTCAGATGGCGCAGTCCCTTGAGCTGGAGTTTGAGTATTACTTTCTACATCTCAGCTTCAGCTTGATTGGGATCCATTTACTATAGAAAAACACAATTTAAAGTTTTTAGGAGTCATCACACTATCACGGTTCATTTATGGCATGTATAGCTAGACTCTTACACACGCTGTGTTAGTCTGAGAATCGACTAAACTGTAGCTCTGATACCACTAAATGTAACACCCTTTACCCGTATTCAATGCTGGAACAGGGTACGAGGCATTACTAGACTTACAACACAAGCATTCACACAATTCTGAGTCATAAATTTACGTATAAATCAAAACCATTCATATTCGATCATGAAGTCCCTATTATGAGCCTACGAGACCCAAAACATAATTTAGAAGTTGTTCGGGACTAAACCGAGAACTCAGGAAACTTTTACATAACTTAGAAGATTTTCCACTAAACAGGGGTCACACGCCTGTGTGGATATGGGACACGCCCGTGTAGTCAGGCATGTGGTCACACACACCCGTGTCCCAACCTCGTGTAACTCTCTGTTTGTAACTCATGAACAAATTAAAGTTTCGTCGATTTAATTTTCATGATTTTTCACAAAAAAGGTGCAGACTTCACATGCCCGGGACACAAGCTCGTGCCTAAGGCCGTGTCCCTCACACGGCCGAGACACTGATCATGTGTCAGAGTCTTCAAAAATTTATATAAAGAATGATCGAGCCTAAAAAACTAATTATGACAACGATTGAGGCAAGCGCACCTATCGAACAGTAGTATAGTTTAGCGGCAAGACCGGATTGTTTAGAGAAACTTCGCGATTGTTTAAAAATTTCAAGTTTTGTTTTCATTTTGGAAATCAGATTCGGTTTTAAGGTTTCCTTGCAAAATGTTGTGAATATTACTAACTACCAAAAACTTGTTTTTAATATGAGGATCGAAATCGGTGGATTTCAGGATGTGATGTTTTGAAAACAATTATCGTAGTTTTAAGAAAATCTCGAGTTTCATTGTTTATAACTTGTAAACCATTTGTTAGTGTTTTGGAAAGTGGTTACTTACATTTTTAAGAAAACTCCATTTTGAACATTTCATAATAAGCAGTCAATGCTTTAAAATAAAAACCAAAATAAAATCCTAGAGGCCTTATTACAGAACAGCTTCCCAAATTAAAATAAGTTCAAAGTAATGAGAAACAAAGTTTACGAAAGAAATAACGCATGGCCACCACAGAGTCCACCTCAGCCCAAATCCTCAAGCTAGGGATTACCTGCAAAATTAAACAGAGGGGTGAGTTATGAGAACTCAGTGTGTAATCCCCCACAAGATCAGTAACTGGGACTGAACCCATTTAGATACCAACTGGGCCTTAGCCCTTACGAAATCAAAAGGGACGAAGCCCTTACGAAATCAAAAGGGACGAAGCCCTTACCGAAACGAACTGGGCCTTAGCCCTATTAGCATGGTATAGCAGATAATTAATGCAATGCAATGCAACCCAGCCCAGCCTAGTAGTTCATCCGCTACACACCAATCGACCAATCAAAACACACCGGTGGGGATTTCTACAATCAACCCTCGTCTGCTACACACCATCGATGGCAGTCACACTGCTCATAGCCGAAATTGTGACAGAGACAATGAAATATATGTGGCATAGCCACCAAAATAATGTGACAAAGTTACCGAAATACAGTGCCCCTTTCATCAATATCATATCCCAATCCCATGCAACATATTATCATAATGTGATGAATGCAAGACATATATCAATGTACATCAGATAATTAGAACACACATAGATCATGCTAAGTTATCCGAATGGCATAGTCATAAGTGTTACTTACCTGGTAACTCCAACCTTACCCACTAGGGTATCTCAATTTCCGTTGCGGTTATTTTGGCTTTTAGCCAATACACATATTAATACTAAATAAACAAATGAAGGTGTGTGAATTACACACCTGATTACGCGAAGGACTAAACACTCCTGATTGTCGTCACTCTCACTATCACGAACAAGTACGATCTGTCTATTCAGATCCGATGTTGCTTCTCTTCCATAACCCGATGGAAAATCCCGAACGGCTGACACAGCACACTATTTGAACTTAGGAGCGAAGACTGCGAGTTCACTCCCTTTTGGCTCATTAGTCAATACCCCCTTAGAACAGCTACCACTCATCTCCATGAAGAATATCCCGGTCAGTAAGATACCACAATGAAAACAGCGATTGTCTAACAAGAGGTTTCGGCTCTTACCACCACTTTCCGAAGTCCGACAGATTAATGATCAAATATGAGAGTTGCTTGATCCCAATGGTATTCGGCCTAAGCAGAGATGCAGGTTCGGTTAAAGCAGAGAGAATGAAAAGAGAGTAAATGTACCAAAATCAGCGAGAAAGATTCCCTACCTTGATCAATAGAGAACTACCTAAAGACAGATTTGGTTGTGACTAGTACCTCGTGGCTACAGATGATTTGAACAAATAAGATGGATTCGATGATCACCAAGATGCCCCACTTGAAGCTACAAACATTCGACTATAGGTAAATATGGAAGAAACGGATTTAGTTGACATAAGAAGAGATTCAGCTTGCAAAAGGAAATGAATAGAGAAGAATGAAGAAATAAAGAAGGAGAACAATATTCGGCTATGGCACACACTCAAAAGAGAATCAATTCAAAATGGCTACCAGGGAGATTCGACTATGGAGAAGAAACAAATAGCAAGAGGTGGGAAAGAGAGGTTTGGTCGAATAAGTAAATAGTAGAAGGGTGGTGAGAGTTGATGAGAATGGAAGAAGGGAGAAAGAATACACAAATGACCACTCTAAGATTCGGCTAATACCAAAGAGACAAAAAGAAGAAGAAAATAAGTAAAAGTGTGCTGTAGTTTTGGTAAAGAAGAAGTGAATCAAGGTGACTGAAATGCAAAAGAAAGGGAAGACTTCTAAAATGGTATCGGTTTTACTCTCCTCTCAAAAAAACCTTGCAAAAATGGCACTCCCGCTTTCCCTTATGACTGAATGTTGAAAGAATGCCTAAAGGGACAAAAGAAAACAACACACACCCACACTAGCTCAAAACCAAAAATGCTCCCCCTTAGCACCACCGCACTTTCGGCCAAACACTACACACACCCACACTCCATGATTCTCTCCTTGATTTCCTCCCCCATTCACTCTCCATCCCCCATTTGAAATGGTTGACCACTTCAAACTCCCCAAGCTCCTCTCCTCCATCCAATTCAAATTGTTTGACTCATTCAACAACCACCATGGTAGAGTCCCGGCCGATAGCCACCTCTTCCACATCTTCAGCACAAAAATGAAAGTTCCATAATGCAGCAGATGAGACTCGAACTCCTCCCCCTTTGCTCTACCAGTGACGCCACATCCACTCTACCTTATGCTCACTTTTGTGGCATCAAACACAAATAATTACCCTTAAGGCTCGCTTCCTCTAGTTCTCTCCCCTTATGCCGAAAAAGAAAAATTTTACCAAGGCTCTGGCTCGAACCCGAACCTCCTCAGGACCCCCAAACACACCCAAACAACAAGCTAAGCGAGCTAAACGCATGAAACAACACAAAAATGCCAGACCCCTAATTAAAGGATGTTACAACACGGTCTAAGCCTAAGACCACACGGTCGTGCCTCATTAATAGACTTAATACGACCTGGCCACGATTCACACGGGCGTGTTCCATGGGCGTGTCCCTGACGTGAATAAGAGGAATTACACTCGGAATAGGATACTTGGAGGAAAAGAAATACATTCCAAAGCCTAATTAAACACCCTAGTAGGAATTCTACTCGGATTAGGATACTTAGGGGCCAAGTAAGGCATCTCAAAGCCTATATAAACACCTTAGGGTGCAGCTTAAGCGGGGAGTTCGACAGAAGCCTTCTGCCAGGGCTTTAGTCAGGAGGCGTCTAGCTAGGCCAAAGAGGGCAGATTTGTGGAGATTTACTCGAAGAAAGCCAGTTGATTCATCCCAAGAAGCCAGAATCATACTCAAGACAGAGGATCTCTCCTTCAATTCCTTCAGGGGGTTTTAGGGATTTCTTATGTTTTGTTTTATCTTTTCTTTTGAGATGTTTTCTTTTATTATTATGAACTAAACCCTCAGATACCTGAGGAGGATGAAAACTAGGATGAATCTTGTTATCGTTTAATTAACTATATGATAAATACTTGATTTGTTCTTAATTATGTGTTCTTAATTCTTATTTTCATATTTATGGGATATTAATTCAAGTACGATGTGCTTAGCTGGAGGACCAAAAGTTCCTGCCTGAGAGTAGATCTAGCATAGTTAAGCGGAGTTGCTCGCGCGCCTAGAGATAAGGTGACGAAAATCTGTCGGATTAGGGTCAAACCTAATATGAGAATCAATAGATCGAGTTCATGAAATTCTAGGGGTTTTAATTAGAAAAAGGTTTCAATTAATCAACCTAGGGTTAAACGTTAGTAGCCTCGAGAGAGGGATTAATATAAATTAGGGAATCCTACGGATCAAGTCAAGTGAATAAATCGTCTAGTTCAGAGTTAGATAGAAAGTGAAGTCTAGGTGGATTCTTCCTCGGGTATTGTCTTAATCAATTGGTTTTCTCTCACAAGTATTTTTGATCGCTGAAATCAGAGCTTTAAAATTTATAAAAAAATGATCAAACCTGGAAACTAACTCTAACAATGATTAAAGGCAAGTGTACCTATCGAACAGTAGTATAGCTTAGGCAAGACCGGATATCGAACCCGAAGGAACCAAAAGTATTAATACTAACTTTATTTTTATTATTTATCCTTAAAAATGAAGTGAAGTTGTTTTAATCTAAATTTAACGACGACTAAGCTGAGGACACAAGGACAAAAAGAGCAAATTGGGAAATAACTTGAAGAAAGACTCAATTGATCAGGATGATACCTTCAGGAAGAATCCACCTAGACTTCACTTGTTATCTAACCCTGAATCATATGATTTATTTACTTAGCTTGATCCGTAGGACTCCCTAACCTATATTAAACCCTCTCTCGAGGCGAATAATGTCGAACCCTAGGTTAATTAGTGGAACTCTCGTTCTCTTATAATAACCCCCTAGAATAGAAGTAAATCAATCTGTTGATTCCCATATTAGGCTTCATCCTAATTCAGAAAAATCTTGGAACCCTATCTCTAAGCGTTCGATCAACTCCGCTTAATTACGCTAGATCTACTTTTAAGTAGGGTCTATTCCTTCTCCACCTAAGTACATCAGATTTGGATTAAGCATGCATAATTAAGTACAAACTAAGTAATTATCATAAAATTCAGAAATAAAATAACAAGATTCATCTAGGTCTCATCCCCTTTAGGTATCTGAGGGGTTTAGTTCATAACAAAGAAAGAAATCATCTCAAGAGAAAAGATAAAACAAAACATAAGAAATCCCTAAAACTCCCTGAAGGAATTGAAGGAGAATTCCACCATCTTGAGTATAATTTCGGCTTCTTGGGATGGATCAACTAGCTAACTTCGAGCGATTCCCACAATTCTGACCTTTCCGGCTTGGATCCTTGGCCTAGCTCGACTCCTCCACAATAGTGGTACTTGGGGGATATATATAGGCTCCTTGAAATAGGTTTCTTTGTCCCAAAGTATCCAAATCCGAATGAAATTGCTCTTTGCCACGGCAGGGACACGGCCATGTAGCACGCCCATGTGGATTAACTTTAGGCCGTGTTCGGATTTCTTAATGTGGCACGGCCGTGTGGTCTTTGGGGCAGGCCGTGTTGATTTCGTGCTAAGGCCCATTTACTCCGTTTTGGGCCCGTTTTACGTTCTTTTCATCCTCGGGTGCTTTCCTGGGTATAAGACATGAAAAGAAAGGATTAAAAGCACCTTTTTACATAAATCAAGGGATAAATCATCCAAAAGCATACTAAATATGGGCTAAAAATATGTTACTTTTACGGTTTATCAAATACCCCCACACTTAAGCTTTTACTTGTCCTCCAGCTAAATTCTCAACTTACAATTAAAACAAACTGTCCATGATTCATAATTCCTATCAACAATGGCTTATCCTAATTCATAGACAATTTATACATGGATAATTCAATTCAAAGGGTCCTAAAGATTCAAACAAGATAAGTCATTCATTTGTAGCACGAAAACATAGGTGTTTTCCTTCGTCTAAATAATTACCTATTGATTCAAAATCGACAAGGATTGACATCCTCACAAAAGATTCACTCAAATCACTCTAAGTGTTTAAGGGTTAAAATTAAGCACTCATAAGTTGAACCTGAAAAGTTAATCCCATAGGCTTGCCTGAAAATCAAATCTCCACCATTGTAAAATGAAATGATAAACAGATCAAAAGGTCTTTGTTAGGGTTGTAATAGGGTTAGGGTTAAAGGTGTAGATAAAGGTTGAAATTAGAAGGTTAGAATCGAGATTAATTTGATAAATTACCTACCTAAAAATTTCTGAGATACTAATTACATCAACTGAAAATAATAATAAGCCTACTAATACGAGCTTTTTCTTTTGATAATTAGACTTTAACCTGTATAAGCTCACTCTTCATAATACTAATACTGACTATACTTTGATTTTTTTTTAAGAACAAACTAAGTAAAGACAACTTCAAATAATAATAATTCATAAAAACTTAGGTAACTAATTAAATCATATCTTGATTAAAGGGTAGTAAAAAAGAAGGGTGATAACAAATACAAAGGGTTTTGGGTTAATATTAGTGGGTGAGTCAATAAAAGGGTTGTTAGGCTCAACGAGGTTCACTAGGGGTTAATTATGAGGGTAGGCTTTTTAGTGGTGTAAGTGGGTTAAAACCTAGGTGCCTTTATCATCTCGGTATATCAAATCATAACTGTGGTCTCAACATGTATAAACGAGGCAAGTTCTAGAATAACAGTTCATAGTTGACACACTCATAATCAATAAAGTGAGCACGAAAAAGAATTATTCTCTATAAGGCTCAAAATCTCACAAAAATTATAGGTGTTTTTGACATCAACCTTATAAAATTTCAAACTTCAAGATAACATTCAAATTCAGGTTAACAACCTAAGAATTTTAAATTTTTGAAAATTAGACTTATCATGCTTGATTCCCTAGTATTCTTCAAATTTAATCATCAATGCACAATTAACTATGACTTATTCAAAAAGAAATCAATAAGAATCATAAATCATTAGAAATTCCATCTTAATTAGTAATATGAGAAAATTACTTTCAAACAAGATTAAAATTAGGGATTTGAGAATAATGTAGAAAGTTAGGCATTTTTATCCTCAGGGTTTGAGAATAATGAAGAAAGTTAGGCATTTTCTCAGAATAACTATTCACCCCCCACACTTAAGATGTACATTGCCCTCAATGTACAAAGATGGATAATAACATTTAAGGGATAAATTAAAAGAGAAGGGGAAAGAATTACTCCCTGAGTTTTGGATATTTTCCCGGAGGAGTGTCTTTGGTGGTGGTGATGGTCGGTCTTGATGAGAACCTGCGCTAGATGAAGAAATTGGGTAGCGCACTGAGAAGTAGCCAGGAATTATTAAGACCTAATTAAAATAAACTACATATATAGTTAAAAATAAGAAAGATAAGGAAAGAGAAAAGAAAAATGTAAACGAAGTGAAAATAAAAGATAATTGGACCGAAGAGTCCTTATTGTTGGATGGTTCGCGAGGTGGGTGTGACCTCTAAGGCTGGGTAGGTGCTAGCGGTGGCAGAAGTGGCATGATTCCTTAGCAGCCTTTCGAACCTAACTATGAAACTAAACTAAGTTAAACTAAATTAAGCATAAGATTATCAAAGGAAAGGAGAATGAAAGGAAAGAGAAACGGAAAATAGAAACTAAATGGTCTCAAATACCCTTTGCCCGTTGTTTGGATGAAGCGGCCGACATGAACTTATGTGTAGGGTCTCTGTTAAGGAGACTATGCTGGGTTGCTTCCGCTTTGTCGGCATGGTTCTAGTGTGGCTTAAGAGTCTGGACACCTTTCCTAAGGAAGGGAATAAATTTTGAAAGGAAAAGAAGGAAGATTGAAGATGGGGAGAGTGGGAGAGGCTTGTAGGGTTTAAATAGAGTTTCAAATCTGGCATGCTCCCACGCCCGTGGACCGGGGGCGTGTCGATTTGCACGACCACTTAGCACGGCCGTATGTTGGAGTGTGTTGTTACCCCATGCCCGTGCTTCAGTCCTCGACGCCTGTGCTCGATAAGTCAATAGCTTCACACGGCCAAGAGGCACGGCCGTGCCATTCTATCGGTGCCCGTGGGGGAGAATGGTTGGATCCGTGACGTCGAGAGGTGGTTGAACTGAGTCACACGGCCTCTGCCATGTAGGTACAAAGATTCTCGTGGTCCACACGGCCACGGAAACGGCCGTGTGTAAGGCCGTGTGGCCTGGAATTTTGTGCTTCTGGTTAGTTTGAAAAGAAAAAGGAAAAGGAAATATAATGTAGAATGAAAATAAATGTAAAAATAAGTAAGGTTAGTGCTCGGGTTGCCTCCCGAGAAGCGCTATTTTATAGTCTTAAGCTAGACTTTCCTCGTGTTTGAAAAACTTCATGGAGGTTTAAAGGTTTGAATATCTTCCCTCATGCTGGATGTTCTGTGTTCTTGATGAAATTCAAATTGGGAAGTGTTTACCTTAGAAGTGTCGAATGTTGGGGTGCTCACTTCGATTGTCCCGTGTGGGAATACGTTAATTACCTTGAAAGATATTTCTTTATTCGTGATAGGATCAGGAGGAGATGTTCGTGGGTCTGCTATGGTGCTGTGATGATCTGATTTATCTAGCTGTACCTGGTCTCCTATTTTGAAATGGTTTGATGTTCCTACGAGTTCTTCTAGGTGCTTTTCTGATTTTACTTCGTGTGTACTTTGTTCTTCTTTGACGTGTGTCTTCTGCTCTTCGAATTTGTCGACCCTAAGGCTTTGTTCCTCATGTACTTCCTCTTTGGTGATTTGGGGTTTATGAGTCAGCTCAGGGTTGTGTCCTTGTGATGTTTCCTGCGATGAAGGTTGAACAAAATTGATTATCATCTGTATTGACTTTCTTACCTCCATCGATTGTTGCCCTGGCCGAGTCAAGAGCTTTAAGACTGATTGATTCGTCACCTACATGAAGAATGAGTTCACCTGTGGCAACATCAATTTTAGTCTTGGAAGTTGCTAAAAAAGGTTTTCCTAAAATTAAGGGGATTGAATTATCCTCATCCATGTCCAAGATAACAAAGTCTATTGGGAAAACAAATTTATCGATTTTTACGAGAACGTCTTCGATAATACACCTAGGAATTCTAACAGTTTTATCAGCTAATTGAATACCCATCCTAGTTTGTTTGGGCTTCCCTAAACCTAGTCGGTTAAACAATGTATAAGGCATGACATTTATGCTTGCCCCTAAATCGGCTAACGCATTATCAATAGTCAGACTACCAATTAAACATGGAATTGTAAAACTCCCTGGATCTTTTAATTTCTGTGGTAGTCTATTTTGTAGAATTACTGAGCACTTTGCGTTGAGTTCCACGTGTGGCTCTTCGTCTAATTTGCGTTTGTTTGTCAAGAGCTGCTTTAAAAATTTTCTCGAGTCTGGCATCTAAAAGAGAGCTTCAAGAAGGGGTAAGTTAATATGTAACTTCTTTAAAAGTTTAAGAAACTTACCAAATTGTTCTTCTAAATGTCTCTTTTTCATGCTTCGGGGTAAGGTATGCGAGGTTGATACACGGGGTAAGGTATGCGAGGTTGATACACGGGGTAAGGTATGCGAGGTTGATACACCTTGATTACCAGTTTCGGCTTTTCTTGCGTTACCTCGATTTTACCTTTTTCTTCCTTGGTTTCTTGTTGTGGGATGGGTTCGTCTATCTCTGTATTTTCCTGAGCTACTATGGCTTGAATTTACTCCTTTGGATTAATCTCAGTGTTGCTTGGTAGACGTCCTTGTGGTCGTTCTGACATTAGCTTTGCGAGTTGTTCAATTGCATTAGTGACTTCCTTGATTGATTTAGTAATTTCCCCGATTCGGCTCTCATTGCTTTTAATTGTTCTCTCAGTTTCTTGGATATGTTTTTCAGTGTCTGCCGAAAATTTTGCCAGTATCTCCTCGAGGGTTGGTTTCTTCTCTTATGGATAAGGCTGATTTTGGAAGTTCTAAGGAGGTTGTTGTCTTTGATTTCCTTGATTTGCCTGACCTTCCCATGAAACATTTGGGTGGTTCCTCCAACTTGGATTGTATGTATTATTATATGGATTATTATTGGGTCTGAAATTGTTACCTATATAATTCATCTGTTCGCTCTCTGCTTCCGGTTGGTAGGGTGGGTACTTAGGATTCGCCACGGTTCTATTCGCATTGCATTACTGGATGTACCTGCGAAGAACACAAATTATCAAGCTTTTTATTCATTATCTCCATCTGTGTTGATAGCATGGTCACTGTGTCTATGTTAAAAGCTTCAGCTAATTTTGTCAGTTTCGTCCTTGTAACTTGCCACAGATAATTATTCAGTGACATCTCTTCAATGAACTCGTAAGCTAATTCCAGAGTTTTGTTATTTAGGGTTCCACCGGCGGCTGAGTTGATTAGTTGCCTTGTTGAGGGGTTTACACTGTAGTTAAAAGTTTGGACTTGAAGCCACAAGGGTAAACCATGGTGTGGACACCTTCTCTAGAGATCTTTGTATCTCTCCCATGCGTCGTATAATGTCTCTACATCCCTCTGCATAAAAGAAGAGATATCATTCCGTAATTTAGCCGTTTTTGCTAGTGGGAAATATTTCATTAAAAACTTTTCGGTCATTTGATCCCATGTAGTGATTGACCATCGTTGTAACGAGTTTAACCACTGTTTGGCTTTATCTCTCAATGAAAAAGGGAATAACCGAAGACGTATGGCATCATTAGAAACGCCATTTATTTTGATGGTATCATAGAACTCTAAGAAATTAGCTATAGGAGTGTTTGGATCTTCATCCTGAAAACCATCAAATTGAACAAATTGTTGAATCATTTATATTGTGTTAGGCTTTAATTCAAAATTATTAGCAGCTATAGCGGGCCTAAGAATACTTGATTCTGCTCCTGTTAAATACGGTTTAGCATAATCAAACATGGTACGTGGAGCGTTGCGTTCCCCCACATAGCGTGGTGGTGGATTAATCTCGTCCATCCCTTCAGTAAGATTGGATCTGTCTTCGTCCTCTCTTTCTGTATAGTTTAGGGCTCGCCTGATTTCTCGGCAATTCCTTCGAGTGGTAGCTTCAATATCACTATCGTATACTAAAGGTCCTCTCGGGTTCCTCCTAGTCATAAACTAGAGGTACCTGACAAGAAAAGAAAGAAAAAAATTATCAAGGTACCTGACAAGAAAAGAAAGAAAAAAAATTATCAAAATTAGAATTTATCCTAAAAACAAAATTAAATTGTGGAGAATAAAAATAATGGCTAAAGTAATAAAAATAACGGCGCCAAAAACTTTATCACTGAAATTAAAGTTTTAAAATTTATAAAAGAATGATCAAACCTGGAACTAACTCTGACAATGATTAAAGGCAAGTGTACCTATCGAACAGTAGTATAGCTTAGGCAAGATCGGATATCGAACCCAAAGGAACCAAAAGTATTAATACTAACTTTCTTTTTATTATTTATCCTTAAAAATAAAGTGAAGTTGTTTTAATCTAAATTTAACAACGACTAAGCTGAGGACACAAGGACAAAAAGAGAAAATTGGGAAATAACTTGAAGAAAGACTCAATTGATCACGATGATACCTTCAAAAAGAATCCACCTAGACTTCACTTGTTATCTAACCCTGAATCATATGATTTATTTACTTAGCTTGATCCGTAGGACTCTCTAACCTATATTAAACCCTCTCTCGAGGCCAATAACGTCTAACCCTAGGTTAATTAGTGGAACTCTTGTTCTCTTATAATAACCCCTTAGAATAGCAGTAAATCGATCTGTGGATTCCCATATTAGGTTTCACCTTAATTCGGCAAAATCTCGTAACCCATCTCTAGGCGTTCAATCAACTCCGCTTAATTACGCTAGATCTACTCTTAAGTAGGGTCTATTCCTCCTCCACCTAAGTACAATAGATTTGGATTAAGCATGCATAATTAAGAACAAACTAAGTAATTATCATAAAATTCAGAAATCAAATAACAAGATTCATCTAGGTTTCATCCACTTCAGGTATCTGAGGGGTTTAGTTCATAACTAAGAAAGAAAAAATCTCAAGAGAAAAGATAAAATGAAACATAAGAAATTCTTAAAACTCCCTGAAGGAATTGAAGGAGAATTCCGCCGTCTTGAGTATAATTCTGGCTTCTTGGGATGGATCAACTGGCTAACTTCGAGTGATTCCCACAATTCTGACCTTTCCGGCTTGGCTCCTTGGCCTAGCTCGACTCCCCCACAATGGTGGTACTTAGGGGATATATATAGGCTCCTTGAAATAGGTTTCTTTGCCCCAAAGTATCCAAATCCGAATGAAATTGCTCTTTCCACGACAGGGACACGGCCATGTAGCACGCCTGTGTGGATCGACTTCTGGCCGTGTTCAGATTTTTTAATGAGGCACGGCCGTGTAAATCGGGGGAGGGGCCGTGTCCTAGATGCTCAACAAGGCATGGCCATGTGGTCTTGGGCCAGGCCGTGTCGATTTTGTGCTAAGGCCCATTTATTCCATTTTGGGCCCGTTTTACGTTCTTTTCATCCTCGGGTGCTTTCCTGGGTATAAGACATGAAAAAAAAGGATTAAAAGCACCTTTTTACATAAATCAAGGGATAAATCATCCAAAAGCATACTAAATGTGGGCTTAAAATATGCTACTTTTACGGTTTATCAATTTTCCCAAATTTCCTTCTTCTTCGTCTTAGAATCTTTAGTTTAGTAGTTAGTTAATTTAGATTAAACAACAAATCCCCTTTATTTTAGGCTAGATAATAAAAAGAAAGTTAGTATTAGTACTTTTAGTTCCTTTAGGTTCGACAATCTGGTCTTGCCACTAGACTATACTACTGTTCGATAGGTGCGCTTGCCTCACATCTTTGTCATAGTTAGTTTCCAGGTTCGATCGTTCTTTATATAAATTTTAAGACTTTGACATCGCATAAAACAACGATCAACAACCTAACAAAATTTTAATTTTTGAAAATGGACTTATCATCCTTGATTCTCTAGTCTCCTAAAGTTTAAATCATCACTGCACAATTATCAATGACTTAATTCAAAACATATCAATAAAAATCATAAATCAAAAGAAATTCATTCTAATCATAATATGAGAAAATTACTTAAGAACAAGGCATAATTTAAGGTATAATTTAGAGATTTGAGAATAATGCAGAAAGTTAGGCACTTTCTCGAAATAAATATTCACCCCCTACACTTAAGATGTACATTACCCTCAATGTACACAGATATATATGAAATTTAAGAGAAAGGGAGAGGTGAAACTTCCTAAATTTGGATGGATTCCTTGAGTTGGGAGTATCGTGGTGTGGTGGCCTCTGACAATCTCTGCGTTAGATGAAGAAATTGGGAAGGTCGTGAAGTATTAGCTATGAAATAATAATAATTCAAAATATACTAAATATATATTTAAATACAAGAAAGATAAAGAGAAAGAAAATAGAAAGTAAAATAAAATTAAAAGAAAAGACTAATGGACCGAAGAGTCCTTATCGTTAGATGGTTAGCGGGGTGAGTGTGATTTCTAAGGCTGTGGTGTCGTGGCTATGGTCATAGTGTGGTGATTCCCAAGCAGCCTTTAGAACCTAAATCAAAGAAAATGGAATAAAATAGATTAAACTAAGTAAAAGAAAAATAAAGAAAAGGAAAATAAAGGAGAAGTGAAAATGAAAAGAAAAGTTAAATGGACTCAAAGGTCCTTTTCCTGTCGAGTTAATGAAGCGGCCGACATGAACTTATGTAGATCTGTCTCACAAAGGCAGACTGTGCTAGGATCCTTCCGTTTCTTTGACATGGATGTGATTAGATCTAGAGTTAGGGGGAATGAAAAAAGTTGAGAATGAAGAGTTAAGAGTGTGTTTGAAGAAAAAAAGAAGTGGGGAGTAGGTAAGATAGGGAGATTTCAAATCTGGTACATCTCCACGCCCTTGTACAGTGGGTGTGTCGAGTAGCACGGCCGTGTTATGCTTCGTTCGTTTCTCCCACGCCTATGTGTAGGTCGCCACTCCTGTGTTGCTAAAACAGTGTTGGCCACAGCCGTGGTGTTTAGTTGGGGCCCGTGGCTTAAAGATATTTTTCGTCCTTTGTCGTACTATCTCTGCCATGTCAGTACGTACATCTGTAGCCTCCACACGGCCATGGCCATGGCTGTGTGCAAGGCCGTGTGGTGCGGAAATTTGCACTTTGCTTAGTTTATAGTTAGGTGCTAAAGTAACAGTAAAAATAAAAATGTGAAAATTAATGGGGTTAGTGTTAGGGTTGCCTCCCGAGAAGCACTCGTTTATAGTCTTAAGCTAGACTTACCTCTCATTCGCACATTCACGGTGGTTTCAGGAGTTGAAAGTCATTCCTCATGCTATCAGTCCTCTTATCAGTATATAATTCGAGTCGAGTAACATTTACTTTAAAAGTACCGAATGTAGGATTACTTATCTCAACTGTTCTGTAGGGGAAAACATTGAGTACCTTAAAAGAGATTTCTTTGTTTGTATTAGGGTTAGGAGAAGGAATTCAAGGGTTTGCCTTATCTAACAATACCTGATCTCCAATCTTAAATTCGTTTGTCCCCCGGGATGGTGTTGATTCTGCTTTTTGTATTCCTAATTTCTCCTTGAAGTGTGTCTTCCACTCGTCTAGCTCATCGATCTGAAGCCTTCGTTCCTCATGAGTTATTTCCTTGTTGGCATGAGGTCTAGGGTCTGGCTCAGTTGTGTTGTTCCGTGGTGCTTCCTGAAAAGAAGGTTTAACCAAATGGTCATTAACAAAATTAATTTTCTCACCTTGATTACTCGATGTCCTAGCCGAGTCAAGAGCCTGAAGACTGATTGATTTGTCACCTACACAAAGTATGAGTTCACCTGCGCTGACATCAATTTTAGTCCTGATAGTTGCTAAAAAGGGTCTTCCTAAAATTAAAGGGATACTATTGTCCTCATCCATGTCTAAAATGACAAAGTCTACTGGGAATACGAATTTATCAATTTTCACAAGAACATCTTCAATTATACCCCTAGGAATTCTAACAGTTTTATCAGCTAATTGGATGCTCATCCTAGTTTGTTTGCGTTTCCCTAGACCTAGTTGTTTAAACAATTTATAAGGCATAACATTGATGCTTGCCCCTAAATCAGCTAAAGCATTATTAATAGATAAACTACCAATTAAACATGGAATTGAAAACTCCCTAGATCTTTTAATTTTCGTGGTAGTTTGTTTTGCAACATTGCTGAGCACACTGCATTTAGTTCCACATACGATTCCTCGTCTAACTTTTTTTTGTTTGTTAACAGCTCTTTTAAAAATTTCCTTGAATCTGGCATCTGCGAAAGAGCTTCAAGAAATGGTAAGTCAATATGTAGTTTCTTTAAGAGTTTAAGGAATTTACTGAACTGTTCATCTGTCTTGTCCTTCTTCATCGCATCGGGGTACAGTATACGTGGTTGGTACTTTTTAATTACCGGTTTTGGCTTATCATGGTTTACCTCATCTTTACCTTCCTTTACCACATTCTCTTGGCTTACCGTAGGCTCATCTAACCCTACACTATCTTGAGCTGTTATGGCTTGAAGTTGCTCCTTTGCGTTAGTCTCAGTGTTGCTTGGCAGGCTTCCTTGTGGTCTTTCAGAGATTAGCTTAGCGAGTTGCCCTAATTGGTTCTCGATCCTTTGAATTGATACTTGTTGATTTTTAAGTGTTGTCTCGGTGTTTTGGAAATGAGTTTCTGACACTGCGATGAATTTTGTCAGCATCTCCTCAAGGTTCAGCTTCTTTTCCTGTGGGTAGGGCTGTTGTTGGAAGTTTGGAGAGGGTTGTTGTCTTCGATTTCCTTGACCACCCCATGAAAAATTGGGGTGGTTCCTCCAACCTGGATTATAAGTATTACTATAAGGGTTATTTTGACATTTAAATTATTACCCATATAGTGAACTTGCTCGTTCCCAACGCTCGGGTTGTAAGGTGGATATTCCGTATTGCTTATCCCTTTTCCATTCGTATCACACTGCATAACTGGATATACCTGCAAAGAATCACATACGCCATCAATCTTTTTATTTAATAGTTCTACCTGGTTTAATAGCATGGTTACTGCGTCGAGGTTGAAAACACTGGCTGCTTTTGTTGGTTTTGTCCTTGTGACTTGCCACTAATAGCTATTCAGTGACATCTCTTCATTGAATTTGTAGGCAGCCTTAGGTGTTTTGTTGTTCAGGGTTCCACTGGCGGCTGAATCAATCAATTGCCTAGTTGAAGGGTTCACACCATTGTAAAAAGTTTGGACCTGTAGCCACAAGGGTAATCCATGGTGTGGACACCTTCTCAATAGATCTTTGTATCTCTCTCATGCATCGTAAAGTGTTTATAAATCCATCTGCACAAAATAAGAGATACCATTCCTTAACTTGGCCGTTTTAGCCTGCGAAAAATATTTTAATAAAAATTTTTTAGTCATTTGTTCCCATGTGATTGATCCTCGTGGAAGAGAATGCAACCACTGTTTGGCTTTATTCCTCAAAGAAAAGGGAAATAACCAAAGACGAATGGCATCATCAGAAACGCCATTTATTTTGAAGGTACCGCAAAATTCTAGGAAATTCGCCAAGTGATTGTTTGGATCTTCATCCTGCAAACCATCAAACTGAACAAATTGCTGTATCATCTGAATTGTGTTAGGTTTCAGTTCAAAATTATTTGCAGCAATAGCAGGTCTAATAATACTTGACTCAGTTCCTATTTTATTAGGTTTAACATAATCATACATAGTTCGAGGAGCATGATGTTTGGTCGCCTCTGGAGGTAGCTGTAACACCCCTATCCCGAGTCCGTCGCTGGATTAAGGTTAGGAGCATTACCGGACAGATCGGAAACATTCACAGACGAAATCATGTATTCAATCATCAATCCCAGACATAATGTCCCTTAAACGGGTCCTCGAGACATTAATCATACTTATAAGTCGAGTCGGGACTAAACTGAAATACATATGAAATTCCATGAAAATTTGAAACTTTTCTAAAATACAAGGGAGACACGCCCGTGGGAGGAGACCGTGTACCCTCCACGGCTTCTAGACACCCTCGTGTATCCATCCTTGTTTATACAACTATACCAACACGGCCATTGCCCGTGTGCCATAGCCATGTACTTTTAGGTCATATACTGACTTCCCCACCACGGCTAACAAGCACGCACGTATCAAGGCCGTGTACTTTTAGGTCATATACTGACTTCAACCACACGGCCTGAGCACACGCCCATGCTTTGAACGCGTGTCCTACACGGTCTTTACACACGGCCGTGTAAAATGACCATGGTCTAATTTTATTTAAAACATTAAGGTGCAGGGTTAACACAGTCTAGACACACGCCCGTGTGTCTAACCTTTTAGGTAACTAGAGGCTATTTACCAAGCCATTTGCCTCTGGAAACACGAAAATTTATATACTTTTGCATGCCCTTTTTGACCCAATTTCATGTGGTTCCGAGTAAATTCTTGTCGAAAAATAATTAAATATTATAAAATAATTAATTTGTGCTCAAAATATGAATATGATAAATTTTAATTAATTTTATAATTAATTTTGTTTAAATCTGACTATTTTCGACAGAATCGCAAAAAGGGAAAAATTTGGCTCGGCAGACACCTCTCGAAGAATTAAACCGAGAAGCAATTTGAAGTGCCAAGGCGACTCTATTTCCAGCCCAAGGCGGTCCAATTATGAAGATTTAATCATAATTTAATTAATTTTAATTTATTCCCAATTTAATTTGGGTTAAATAAATTATTTTTAATTAATTATGAAAAAGGGTCCAGTTAAACTGCACTAGTTAAACCGAACCGGTTGAACCGAACCAGCCACTAATTGGACAGCCCAAACCGTCCATGATGAAGGCCCAAATCAGCTTATTTGCTGATTTATTCAGCTTGCAAAGGAGCCCTTGAAGATCTTTCAAAATCACATTCAAACCCCTCCAAAATTCAAGGTTTTTTAGATTGCCCCAAGCTAATTTTGGCAAAGTTGAATCCATCAACTTTGCCACATAAGATGGCCGGCCATGAGGGACTCTTAGCTGCTGATTATTTGCTATTTTTAGCAGCCCCTAACACTTATAAATACAGCCCCTAGCTGCTCATTCAAGGCATCCCTCACTTCTCCAACATTCTCTCATTCTCTCTTCCCTTCTCTCAACTCTTCTCCCTTTCATTTCCATTCTATTTTCCCATTGTTCTTGTGTTGATTTCCCCTCTTGGAAAAGAGGTGTTTTCCAGCCATTTGAAGCAGCAATTGAAGTGTTCATAAGCCCCCTTGATTGCCGAGGACAACGAAGAACAAATGAGGAATCAATCAAACAAGTCACGGAGAGCCACTGGATTTGTTTCTCGTTCCTATCTCTTTAAATTATTTGTTGTTGTTTTGACGAACATGTTTATGAATATTCATGCTTTTGAAATGTTTAATTTAATCAATTTAGCTTGAATTTAATTTGTGTTGGTTTGATTTCACTTCACCCCCTTAGATTATTAAAATTATGTTTATACTGTTAAAGGCCTCGGTGAAATGTTTGATTAAGTAAAATTATGCTAAGTTATCTGGCATTATAATTGTTTAGATAGCTAATGAGTTAATTATTTAAACGCATTGAAATTGTAATTAATAGACACAATACTTAATCTGTGCATGTTTAATTCTTCTAAGGTAGCTGAAGATTAAATTAGCATTATATTTGACGATATGTATGCCTTGCATAACTTGCGAGATTTTGTGATTAAATTGTTTCAAAGTAAAAATACTTTGTTACTTCACATGATCCTTTACATGCTTGTTAAGTTAAATTAATCCTTTGCATCGACATAGGAATATGCGAGAGATTGTTTAGTTTAATGAGTATGTATGTGCAATAACATGTTTACTTTTTGCAGTCTGTTTAATCGGTCGAATTGGCACAGAAATATGTACAAGAGATAAATGGATTTTGATTTGTAAATGTGTTCATAAGTTAGCAAATTACCGGGTTGCCATGTTTTAACAAGTGTAAGCATATGTTTAATAATTCTAAGATAAGAAACGTGATTAAACCAACACATTCATGTCATATTGATTAAAATCAGTTTTTGAAATCGCACATTTGAACTTTGTTTTATTTTAATTTACTTGTTTTTTTCTTTTAGTTTTCAAATAGTTTCCAAAAATCAAATATTTTTCCTAACCAAAGTGTTTGAAAGTATTTCATAAATAATTCTTTTACAGTCCCTGTGGGTACGATAACTCGACATTTACTTGTCACTTTTATTACTTGTTACGATTGTGTACACTTGCACATTTCCACCGTTCCAAGTTTTTGGCGCCATTGCTGGGGACTGTTTTTCAAAGTCATTATTTGTGAATCTGTTTTACATTTTGGTTTATTTATTTTCTTGTTTAAATTTTAACTTAATTGATTTTTCTGTGAATATTTCAGGTGTTTAGGAGTATTGGCCAGATTATTGACTTACTCCCTGTGGACCCTGAAATAGAACGAACCTTTCGCCAACGAAGAAGACAAGCAAACCAGAGAAGGACTGAAGGAATGAATCTCGAGAATATAATCCAAGGGAATGGAGTAAATCCTGCTCAGAATCCTATCCTTATTGCTGATGATAGGGATAGAGCCTTAAGACAATATGCCGTGCCAGTATTTAACGATCTTAATCCGGGTATTAGGAGACCCGAAATCGAGGCACAACAATTCGAGCTGAAGCCAGTCATGTTCCAGATGCTTCAGACAGTGGGCCAATTCAGCGGGATGCCTACTGAAGATCCTCATCTTCACTTAAGACTATTCATGGAAGTGAGCGATTCTTTCAAGTTAGCCAGAGTACTCGAAGATGCCTTAAGATTGAAGTTGTTCCCCTATTCGTTAAGGGACAGAGCTCGTGCTTGGTTGAATTCATTGCCATCGAACTCCATTTCTACATGGCAAGAGTTAGCCGAGAGGTTCCTTATGAAGTATTTTCCACCAAGCAAAAATGCTAAACTAAGGAACGAGATCACTGCTTTCCATCAAATGGATGACGAGTCCTTGTATGATGCATGGGAAAGATTTAAGGAACTATTACGAAAATGCCCTCAGCATGGAATTCCTCATTGCATTCAACTTGAGACATTCTATAATGGTCTGAACGCCCACACAAGGATGGTAGTGGATGCCTCTGCTAATGGTGCTCTCCTTTCTAAGTCTTATAACGAGGCTTATGAAATTATTGAGAGGATTGCCAGCAATAACTATCAGTGGCCAACTAACCGAGCAGCGTCAGAAAGACGAGTCACTGGAATTTATGAAGTAGACGCCCTTACTTCACTCGCATCTCAAGTATCATCGATATCCTCAATGCTTAAAAATCTTATTGCTAATGGGTCTAATAGTTTTGCAGCACAGCCAACTAACCAACTTGAGAATATAGCCTGTGTTTATTGTGGGGAGGGACATTTGTTCGAAGAATGTCCATCGAACCCAGAATCTGTGTACTACATGGGCAATCAGAACCAAAATCGAAGAAGGCAAGGGCTGCAGTCCAACTTTTATAACCCATCGTGGAGAAACCACCCTAATTTTTCCTGGAGTAACTAAGAGGCCGGAACCAGTTACACCCAACCAAGGCCGACCCAGCCGCCAAATTTTCCGCAACAAGTCCAGAAACCAGTTCAAGCTGAAGCATCCAATAGTCTGGAAAGTTTGCTAAAGACATATCTAGCGAAAAATGATGCCTTAATCCAAAGCCAAGCAGCTACATTAAAGAATTTGGAGAATCAAGTGGGCCAGCTTGCGACTGAACTGAGGAACCGACCACAAGGTGCTTTACCTAGTGACACGGAAAATCTGAGAAATCTGGGGAAAGAACACTGAAAAGCATTATAGTTGAGGAGCGGAAAGACAATAGAGCCCAACATTGTCGAAGTTGAGAAGGAGCAAGCTGATGCTCAAGAAGAAGTTCAACCAAGTGTTGACACACCAGTTTCGCCAGAACCAAAATCTGCAAGACCCATCAAAGTAACCACAGGACCAGTTAATTCTGATCTCCCAACAACGTCGCTAGATGCAGAATTACCGCCAAAGGCGAATCAACGAAACCAGCCCGATCATCAAACCACCGCCACCCTACCCTCAAAGACTTCAGAAGTCGAAGCAAGAAATTCAATTCAAGAAGTTCCTAGATGTACTCAAGCAACTTCACATCAACATCCCGTTGGTCGAAGCACTTGAGCAAATGCCGAACTACGTGAAGTTCATGAAAGATATTCTGTCTAAGAAACGAAGACTTGGAGAATTTGAGACGGTAGCTCTGACGAAGGAATGCAGTGCATATCTTCAGAACAAATTACCCCCAAAATTGAAGGATCCTGGATGTTTCACAATACCATGCAATATTGGATCAACATATTGTGGTAAAGCATTATGTGACTTAGGTGCAAGTATTAACTTGATGCCGATGTCAATATTTAGGAAATTGGGGATAGGAGAAGTTAGACCAACTACGGTTACATTTCAACTAGCAGATCGATCCTTAGCACATCCAGAAGGAAAAATCGAGGACGTATTGGTACGCATAGATAAGTTTATCTTTCCTGCTGACTTTGTAATTCTGGATTTTGAAGCAGACAAAGAAGTGCCAATTATCCTAGGAAGACCATTCCTAGCAACTGGAAGGACTCCTATTGATGTGCAGAAAGGCGAGCTGACTATGCGTGTTCAAGACGATCAGGTAACATTTAATGTTTTTAAGTCAATGTGATTTCCTGACACTATGGATGATTGTTCTGCAGTGACCGATTTAGAGGAATTAATAGTAGAGAAGGAACTTAACAGTGGTGATGACCCTTTGGAAAGAATTTTGACATCAGATCTCCCAAATGAGGAAGAGGAGGATGAATACTTAGCTTCGCTCGAAGCTAATCAAAAGAGATTTAATCTGCAAACTCGTTTTGAGTCTTTGGAATTAGAGAATAAGGATTACATGCAGCCAAAAGCATCAATTGAGGATCCACCTAAGTTAGAACTCAAGGTATTACCTTCACACTTAAAATATGTTTATTTAGGTAACGCCTCTACTTTGCTGTGATTGTTTCAGTGAGAATTAACCACCAACAAGAAGAGAGAAGCTTATCATAGTTTTGAAACAATTCAAAAGGCTATCGGATGGACCATAGCCGACATTCGCGGTATTAGCCCGTCAGTATATATGCACAAGATCATATTAGAAGATGGCGAAAAAGGAACGATTGATGGACAAATAAGATCGAACCCAATCATGAAAGATGTCGTGAAAAGGAAATCATCAAATGGTTGGATGCGGGTATAATTTACCCCATCTCGAGATAGTTCATGGGTGAGTCGATCCGGTCGCGTCATCAAGAAAAAGGAGGTATCACGGTCGTGGAGAACGAGAACAATGAGTTGATACCAACGAGGGCGATTCACGGGATGGAGAATGCAGATCGATTACGGAAGTGAACAAGGCGACTAGGAAAGATCACTTTCCTTTACCGTTCTTGGACCGGATGTTAGATAGACTCGCGGGACGAGATTATTACTCGCTTTCTCGGCGAGATACTGCGGGTATAATCAGATTCTCAGTAGCAATCGAAAGATCAACACAAAACGACATTCACTGTCCAAATGCGGTACATTTGCATTTAGACGCATGCCATTTGGTTTATGTAATGCACTGCTACATTTCAAAGATGTATGATGTCTATTTTTACTTGACATGGTTGAGAAATACTTGGAAGTTTTCATGGGCGATTTCTCGATGTTTGAGATACTTACGAGGATTGCTTAGCCAATCTAGCGAAGGTACTAAGGCGATGTGAAGAGACGAATCTCGTACTCAATTGGGAAAAATGCCATTTCATGGTACGAGAAGGAATTGTTCTAGGCCACCGGATAACGAGACATGGGATCGAGGTGGACAAGGCAAAAGTAGATGTTATTGAAAAACTCCCACCTCCAACATCTGTAAAGGTGTTAGGAGCTTTTTAGGGCCACGCGGGTTTCTATCGAAGGTTTATCAAGGACTTCTCCAAAGTGGCTAAGCCCTTATGCAAGTTATTGGAGAAGGACTCGATATTCAAGTTTGATGAGGATTGTTTAAAAGCCTTCAACGATCTGAAGAATCGATTAGTCACGGCACCTATAATTGTCACACCAGACTGGAATTCGCCATTTATATTGATGTGTGACGCAAGTGACTTCGCCATTGGAGCTGTCATGGGCCAGCGAAGGAACAAAGTTTTTCATCCTATCTACTACATAGCGCGAACTCTAACCGGAGCCCAATCAACTATACTGGTATGAGAAAAAGAGTTACTTGCTATTGTTTTTGCTTTTTGATCTTATCTTGTAGGTACCAAAGTGATTGTCTATACGGACCACTCCGCGATTAAGTACTTATTAGCCAAGAAAGATGCTAAGCCGAGATTGATCCGGTAGGTGCTTCTACTTCAAGAGTTCGATTTGGAAATTCAAGATCGAAGAGGAGTAGAAAACCAAGTAGCAGATCACCTATCCAGATTGGAGCCGCAAGAGGAAAATTCTTCACTTTTACCGATCCATGAGACATTTTCGAATGAACAAATACTGAAGGTAACTCATGGACTTGCTAACTATTTAGCTTGTGGTTTGATGCCAACTGATAAAACGTATCAGCAAAGGAAAAAAAATTTTTCACGATGTAAAGTATTATTTTTGGGAAGAGCCGTATTTGTTCAAAAAGTGCGCAGATCAGATGATTAGAAGATGTGTGATAGAGGACGAAATGCCGAAAGTTTTATACCACTGTCATTCAGCTCCAAGTGGAGAACACTTTGGAGGTACTCGTACAGCAGCCAAAATATTGCAAGCTGGATTCTTTTGGCCAACACTATTCAAGGATGCATATGCGTACGTAAAGAATTGTGATCGATGTCAGAGGGTTGGAAACGTATCCAATAGAGATGAGATGCCTCGAACAAATATCATTGAGGTAGAATTGTTCGATGTGTGGGGTATTGATTTCCTTGGCCCTTTTCCTCCATCTTTTGGTCACAAGTATATATTGGTAGCAGTAGATTATGTATCCAAATGGGTCGAGGCTGAAGCATATCCGACGAACGATGCTAAAGTTGTGATGAAGTTTTTGCAGAAACATGTGTTCACAAGGTTCGGAACCCCAAGAGCTATTATCAATGATGAAGGGACCCACTTTGTGAACAAGTGGTTAAAATGGTTGCTAGATAAGCATGGAGTGAAACACAAGGTTGCCACAGCTTACTATCATGAGACAAATGGGCGGTGAGCGGCAAATAAGGAGATCAAAGGCATACTCGAGAAGGTAGTTTGCCCGAACCGACGAAATTGGTCCAAGAGACTAGATGACGCTTTATGGGCCTATAGAACGGCATACAAGACACCCTTAGGAATGTCACCCTATCGGTTAGTAGTTGGGAAAGCATGCCATCTACCTCTGGAGTTAGAGCATAGAACTTACTGGGCTCTTCGACAACTCAATTTGGATCTCAAGCTTGCTAAAGAGAAACGAATGCTCCAACTCAACGAGCTAGAGGAATTTCGAATGTTCTCATACGAAAATGCCAAGTTACTCAAAAAAAGACTCAAAAAATGGCATGACAAGCATATCCGAGTTCGAGAATTTGAAGCGGGTCAGCAAGTATTGCTATTTAATTCCAGACTAAAGTTCTTTCCGGGTAAGTTAAAGTCACGTTGGTCCGGTCCATTTACGATTCACCGTGTCTATCCATAAGGGGTTATTGAACTCCAAGGTAAGAGAGGTAATTTCCAAGTCAATGCTCAGTGTTTGAAACATTATTATGGAGGAAACCCTGAACGGGATAAAATCTCGTTCAGTTTATCTAATCCTTAGTTTTTATTGCTTTCAATAAAATATTTAGGGAATACTTTCGGGTTTATTATGCTTAAATAAATTCCATCTAGGAGATTGGAACTTAAGCGGGGACCGCTTGTGACCCCACCAATCTTTCACCTGGAATTGATTTTTGCATAACTTTCAAAGAATTAGCCCCAGAATAGCAAAATAAATTTTTAGTTTTCCAAATAAAAGGTCAATTTTGACCCAAGTCTTAAATTGCAACTTAATTTCAAATTTTCGTTAAGTTTAAGGACTTAATTGAATTACTTTCAAAATATGGTTGCTATTTTCATAAATAATAAAAACTAGGTGCCTCTTTGTGTAAATATTTTTAAAAGGCATCTAAAATAAACATTTTTATTTAATTTCATATTTATAAATTATTGATAAACTTTAATATATAATTATATTCATTATAATTTATATATTAACTTTTATCAAATTAGCTTAGGATTAGGATTATTTTTATTTTTCATATTTATCTTAATAATTAAATAACAATTGATAATGTAGTTATGTTTTTTTTTTATTAATTGTTGTTTATCATAAGTAAAATTAGAAGGGGACTCTTATTTTTAATGTTTTAATTATTCTAAGAGTTTTATTCAAATTTATACTCCTCCATCTATAAATTGCACTTACCATTCACCCATCACTCAACTCCTCATCCACCAAAACACCAATTGCCGCAAGCCCCTTGCCCCAAGCCTTCATTCGGCCAGCGGCGCGGCTCCAGCTCCAGCTCGATGCGACGCGCCAACGCCGCCTCTGCGCCGAGGCCAAGACCGCCGCGCTCTTTGCTTCTCCAGCCAGCCCACTTGTGCGCACCATTGCCGTGTGGCTTTGCCTTGCGCACCGCACTTTGTTTGTGCGCGCCACCGCCGCAACCCTTGTGCGGCACACGCTTCTCGTGCATTGTGTGCCTATGCACGCATCTCTTTTTCCCCAACACTAAGCCAACCCTCCTTTAAACTCTTCCTTAAACTCATTAGTATTTTATTTTTATTTTTTTTAGAGCTCTTCGAATCTACAAGGTAAGTGGTAATAATTTTCTTTTAAAATTTTAATTTTTAGTCAATTATTTAATTCTTTTCAACTTATTGAAATATTGATAATTGTTAGTAAATTTTATTTTTAAAATTTAATTTCTCTAATTACTTAATATTTCAATTTATTGAAATATTAGTAATTGCTATTAAATTTTATTTTTAATTTCTATTCAATTATTGAATTTTCAATTTGTTGAATCAATTAAATTATTTAACTGATTTTTATTCTTCCTATCTTGTGTTCAGTCCATCATGACTCGTAAAAGAACTCGTGCCTCCGCTCAAATTGGCAAAGCACAAAGCAAATTTCACTTTGTGAAGAAGCCAAAATAAGATACGAAAAGTATCTTCAAGAATCAACAGATGCATCCTAAAAAGGCTTCACGTTGAAGGAAAGCAACTACAGAGATTTTATGGCTCGTATTCGTCAAGTTGTTTGAAACCCTCAATTGGGAATTGTTTTGTGAAAAGAGACCAAGTGTGGATGAAGAATTAGTTAAATGAATTCTACGCGAACTTAACTTCAAACGAATGACCAAAGTTCCATCATGCGGAATCAAGGTACCAATAAATTCTAATGCTATTAATGAGTTCTTTGAATTGCTGATTTAAACAACGATGAATATTCCTCTCTGTTGAGCAATATTAAGCACGAAAATCTACAAGAAATCCTCGAGGAACTCACGATGCCGAGTTCCAAGTGGATCGTGTCAAAGCAAGGAATCCACACATGTCGAAGAGAGTATTTGACACCTCTAGCGAAGGTATGGTTCTATTTCATACGTTTCACCTTATGCCTAGTTACGCGCGGGACGACAATTTCATTAGAGCGAATGGTCCTATTATACTCGATTCTAACCGGAAAGACCATTGATGTGGGCAAAATCATCCTGAGAGAAATACGAAATTGTGCCGTTAGACGATCCGACCCTGCCTATTTTCCCTTTACCATTACAATCTTATGTTTAAAAGCAAAACTCCTTGCGGATGTAAAGCAGATAGAGTATAGTCAAGGCACAATCACTGATTGGAACCTCTACTGAGTAGCCGGAGATTCTGTTCTTCAGCAGCAAATTGAAGAAAGCGAGGATCCCGAAGAAGCAGAGGATGATCCCACAGAAGTACCACTAGAGCCATCAACTGACGTCCCTCATGAGGCAGAATCAATGAATCCAGAAGTTGAACCTGATATCGAGCCCGCAATGTTTAGAGCTCCACCACCTAGCCCAGATCTTCGTGATGAATTGTTTAAGTTGATGGACTTGATGCAAGCACATGCAATGGCAACAACAAGCCTCTTTGGAGATATGCAAAAATAAGAGATGACTCAATGAGGAGTGCCCTTAAGAAGATTTATAATGACCCATTTATTTTTGTGCACGAGTTTCCAGATTACATATTTGAACCATGGCTTTCATCATCGAAGAAGAAGAGCAAGGCGATTCATGCAAGAATAATACTAATGGAGCAAAGGATGAGTCAAATTCGGAAGGATCGTGAACAAATAAAAAGGGAGGACTTCAACTTTTATTTCTTTCTTAAGTATCTTAGGATTAGGTCAATTAGGAATTTTTATTTTTTAAATAATAAAATAAGAGATAGGAAGCATGAATAAAAATTGAACAGTCTCAAAAGGATAAAGTGTGGCAATAAATACATACATGTCTAGGATTGGATTTTAGAAAGAGCTTGGTACTTAAGCAGATCAATTTGACTCACCTCCTCTTTTCTAATTATCCTACCGTGTATAGTATTTATTCACTTTAAACAATGAGGACATTGTTCACTTTAAGTAGGGGACCGAGAATTTGAATTGGTTCTATTCGAAATAAAATGTTCTTTTAATTATGTTTAGGATATATTTTTGTTCAATAAATTGAAATTTTGCTAATTATGCTAAACTTTAGTAGTAATAAAGTTCATTATTACAATAATTTATTATGTTAGCTTAATAAAGATGTGAATGTATTTTTAATAAAGCATACAAATTCATACCATAAAATTTTTAGTTCCTTATGAAAAAATTAGGCATGCATGAAAGCTTAAGTCTTTAGAATTGACTTAGTAATTTCTTGAGGCGAAATCCTAGGAAGCATGAAATATTGAAAATGATTTAGGCAAACTTTTGTTTGGACCGTTTGAGCCTTTCAAGCTAACCTGATGAAATTATCCTTTGAAACCCAATTTTGAGACCAGTATGGCCTAATTTTTGGACCTATGCAACATTTAGCCATCAACTTTCTCTTAATTACTTCTAAAATCGTCCCAAACACTAGACTCAGTACTATTCGAAAGATCGTTTGAAAAATAAGTTTGGGGAGTTGAAAAGAAGTATCAAATGCTCGAAAAATTGTTGTACATGAAGCAAGTGCTCGAGTTTGAGTTAAAAAAAGAAAAGAAAAAAAAACATGTACTCAAAATGAAATAAGTGTTCAAAAGAGCATAAGTTGGGTATCAAGGATTGAAGTTTCGAAGGTTCGATATTAAGCTGAATCTAGGGTTTTAAGCCACAAAGTTATCTATCTTTTACCTAACCTTAAGCCCAGCCACGTTACAACCTTATTAAAGACCTATTGATTCGAGATTCCCATGCTACCTACATTAGTGGAGAGAAATTGCTATGTTCAACATATGAAGACATTAGTTAAGCTTAATGATTGTAGTTTACTTTTTGAATAAGGAATTAAAATCAGTTCGGTAGTGAAGAACATATCTTTATTAAAGAAACATTTAGTCTAATTTCGCTAGTATGATAATTTTTGGAAGTAATTTGAATGATATGAATGCTTAAGTTGCATAACTATCAAATTTCTTATCTTTGAGCTTAAGTATATTCAATTCATAATTTTGAGAAGAAAGTTGTTCTGAAGGAATTTTTCAAAGGTGTTTCCGAGAAAATTCTTTTCAAGTTTGTGCATTACTCGGGACGAGCAATGAATTAAGTTTGGGGGTGTGGAAACACGAAAATTTATATACTTTTGCATGCCCTTTTTGACCCAATTTCATGTGGTTCTGAGTAAATTCTTGTCGAAAAATAATTAAATATTATAAAATAATTAATTTGTGCTCAAAATATGAATATGATAAATTTTAATTAATTTTATAATTAATTTTGTTTAAATCTGACTATTTTTGACAGAATCGCAAAAAGGGAAAAATTTGGCTCGGCAGACACCTCTCGAAGAATTAAACCGAGAAGCGATTTGAAGTGTCAAGGCGACTCTATTTCTAGCCCAAGGCGGTCCAATTATGAATATTTAATCATAATTTAATTAATTTTAATTTATTCCCAATTTAATTTGGGTTAAATAAATTATTTTTAATTAATTATGAAAAAGGGTCTAGTTAAACCACACTAGTTGAACCGAACCAGCCACTAATTGGGCAGCCCAAACCGTCCATGATGAAGGCCCAAATCATCCTATTTTCTGATTTATTCAGCTTGCAAAGGAGCCCTTGAAGATCTTTCAAAATCACATTCAAACCCCTCCAAAATTCAAGGCTTTTTAGATTGCCCCAAGCTAATTTTGGCAAAGTTGAATCCATCAACTTTGCCACATAGGATGGCCGGCCATGAGGGACTCTTAGCTGCTGATTATTTGCTATTTTTCGCAGCCCCTAACACCTATAAATACAGCCCCTAGCTGCTCATTCAAGGCATCCCTCACTTCTCCAACATTCTCTCATTCTCTCTTCCCTTCTCTCAACTCTTCTCCCTTTCATTTCCATTCTATTTTCCCATTGTTCTTGTGCCGATTTCCCCTCTTGGAAAAGAGGTGTTTTCCAGCCATTTGAAGCAGCATTTGAAGTGTTCATAAGCCCCCTTGATAACCGAGGACAACGAAGAACAAAGGAGGAATCAATCAGACAAGTCACGGAGAGCCACCGGATTTGTTTCTCGTTCCTATCTCTTTAAATTATTTGTTGTTGTTTTGACGAACATGTTTATGAATATTCATGCTTTTGAAATGTTTAATTTAATCAATTTAGCTTGAATTTAATTTGTGTTGGTTTGATTTCACTTCACCCCCTTAGATTATTAAAATTATGTTTATCTTTGTTAAAGGCCTCGGTGAAATGTTTGATTAAGTAAAATTATGCTAAGTTATCTGGCATTATAATTGTTTAGATAGCTAATAAGTTAATTATTTAAACGCATTGAAATTGTAATTAATAGACACAATACTTAATCTGTGCATGTTTAATTCTTCTAAGGTAGCTGAAGATTAAATTAGCATTATATTTGACGATATGTATGCCTTGCATAACTTGCAGGATTTTTGTGATTAAATTGTTTCAAAGTAAAAATACTTTGTTACTTCACATGATCCTTTACATGCTTGTTAAGTTAAATTAATCCTTTGCATCGACATAGGAATATGCGAGAGATTGTTTAGTTTAATGAGTATGTATGTGCAATAACATGTTTACTTTTTGCGATCTGTTTAATCGGTTAATTGGCATAGAAATATGTACAAGAGATAAATGGATTTTGATTTGTAAATGTGTTCATAAGTTAGCAAATTACCGGGTTGCCATGTTTTAACAAGTGTAAGCATATGTTTAATAATTCTAAGATAAGAAACGTGATTAAACCAACACATTCATGTCATATTGATTAAAATCAGTTTTCGAAATTGCAGATTTGAACTTTGTTTTATTTTAATTTACTTGTTTTTTTCTTTTAGTTTTCAAATAGTTTCCAAAAATCAAATATTTTTCCTAACCAAAGTGTTTGAAAGTATTTCATAAATAATTCTTTTACAGTCCCTTTGGGTACGATAACTCGACATTTACTTGTCACTTTTATTACTTGTTACGATTGTGTACACTTGCACATTTCCACCGTTCCAGCCTCCCTGAAATTAAGATCAACCCAACTCAAAACAATACAATTCATTACTAACAATTTTCATGAATAATACTATGTATTTCATTGATATCTATATACAAACAACCTAAACAAGTTTGGCCAACCACTTAGCCATATACAAAAGAATAATAAACTTGATAGCCTATACAATGGCATTACACAAAACATGTTCTCAAAATGAATGATTCCTATACATGCCATACTTAGTAATATAATTTGGCTATACCAAAATAAGGGTCGATAGTGTGCTACGAGCTCCGAGTCCAATGATCCACAAATTAGCTTGGCGGGACTACATAGAAAGAAACAATCAAAGACGTAAGCATTTAGCTTAGTAAGTTTGCATGAATAACACGTAATAAATAAACTTGCTTCAGATAAACCATTTGACATAAGAATGGTATCATTATCTCATCTATAAAGCTTACTTACTCATACATGATTCTTACTTGTCTCATAGTACTCACTAATCTCATACTTGTAAGGTAACAAGATGCACAGATCACTTGATCACATTGATCGAAGATACTTAAACCTAATAATTATGTCTTCTAACTCATCATTCATAACATGAATAATATTCAATTTCAACTTGGTAATAGCTATGCTTTCTTACATTCTTGTTTTCACATTTTAGCTTACTCATTTGCCCGATGAGTTTCCATGAACTACCAAGAATACTAGATCTCTTGTCATGTACTACATGCCAATGCCATACTCCAGATATGGACTTATATGGAAGATCTCTTCTTGAATCAATGCCAAGCTTGCCTTGGTCTTACATGATAACTTGTTCAATGCCAAGCTTGAGTCCTTGGACTTACATGATAACTTGCTTGCTAACTTAATCAATGTCAAGCTTGAGTCCTTGGGCTTACATGATAACTTGCTTGATAACTTGATCAATGCCAAGCTTGAGTCCTTGGGCTTACATGATAACCTGCTTGATAACTTGATCAATGCCAAGCTTGAGTCCTTGGGCTTACATGATAACTTGCTTGATAACTTGATCAATGCCAAGCTTGAGTCCTTGGGCTTACATGATAACTTGCTTGATTGCCGATGCCATGCCTTGGCTTGGTTTTATACGAACTTTCTTATTTCATGTGATAGACTGTAATTCATATTTGATCGGGACTTTTTCTTGTTTAATCTTATTGACTTCTTTGTTTAACATAACATTAAACCATTCATGATAACAATGTATATTATACTAAGTAATTAAATGATAAAATCATAAAGCTTAGAACTCATACAAACTTACCTCAATATACAAAATGTATATAGTTATGCAATTTAGTCCTCGACTTTGTTCTTGCCTCGGTTTTAATCCGGGCTTCATTTTTCTTGATTTATAATCATAAATAGATCATCTAATAATCACATTGACTAAATTGACTCATAACTCATAATTTGGAAAATTACTATTTTGCCCCTATACTTTCTCATATTTGCACTTTTTCCCCAAGGCTCGTAAAATGATTTTCATGCAACTTTCTTAAACTATATGCTTAGTTGAATCATTTTCGCTACTATAGCGACCATCAATTCTCTCTATTTCCAATAGGTATGACCAATTTTTATAACTTTTACAAAATGGTCCATACTATCATGTTTCATGAAATTCATTAAAGAAAAGATGTTTATCTAACATCAAACTCTCATAAACTCCCATAAAACATCATTTAGCATGCATATCATTCATGGGTACATTTTTAAACATGCATCTTAGCTCATCAAATAGCTTAAAATAGCTTACTCATGCTACCGAGACTTTAAAAATACGAATAATATCAAAAACCGAGCTTAGGAGCACTTACTAGCAAGCTTGAAAAATTGAAGAACCCTAGCTATGGCTTCCTTCAATTTTCGGTAATGGGGGACGAAGATGATGAGATTTTTATCATCTTTTTCCTATTTTTAATTACTTATTAAACAAATAACCAAAATGCCCTTATTACTAAAAATTTCTATAATACCATCTCAAGGCCAATTTTGTCCAAAAATTAAATTTTGGGCAAATTGTTACTTAAGGGCTCATATTTCATATTCTAAAGCTATTTCATACAAAAAGCTTCTAGAATTCAAATTTTGCAACTTTTGCAATTTAGTCCTTTTTGGACCAATCAACCTCAATTTAATAAAATTGCTTCATGAAACTTTAAAAACTCATAATTTCACCTCGGATTCGTGTTCTCGCACCACTATTCCAGCTAGGCCCTAAATCGGGCTATTATAATTCTCCCCCTCTTAGGGATTTTCGTCCTTGAAAATTTTAGAAGCAAAAATGTTTGGATACTGGTTTCTCATACTCTTTTCTGGTTCCCATGTAGCTTCTTCTATTCCATGTCTTTGCCACAATACTTTCACTAGAGCGACACTTTTATTTCGTAACTGCTTGACTTCCCGAGCTAAAATCTTGATTGGTTCTTCACCATAAGTCATGTCAGGAAGAATCTCTATTTTTGATAGGGTAATTACATGTGAAGGATCTGATCGGTAGCGTCTCAACATTGACACGTGAAACACATCATGTATCTTTTCTAATTCTGATGGCAAAGCTAAACGGTAAGCTACCGGCCCAACTCTTTCAGTGATCTCATAAGGTCTGATGAAATGTGGCCTTAACTTGCCTTTCCGGCCAAATCTGAGAACTTTCGTCTATGGTGACACTTTCAAGAAAACTTTTTCTCCAACTTGGTACTCCATCTCTTTTCTCCTTAAGTCCGAATAGGATTTCTGTCTGTCTGATGTAGCTTTCGAACATTCTCGTATCACTTTAACTTTCTCTTCAGCTTTTCTAACCAAATCAACCCCGCGAATTTGGTTTTCCTTGAGTTCAGTCCAGAACAAAGGTGTTCTGCACTTACGCCCATATAGGGCCTCATAAGGCGCCAACTTTAAGCTCGATTGGAAACTATTATTATAGGCAAATTCTGGCAATGGAAGGAACTTTTCCCAATTGCCTTGGAATTTGAGAATACAACATCTGAGCATATCCTCAAGTACTTGAATTACTCTTTCGGACTGACCATCAGTCTAAGGATGAAAAGCCGTACTAAAGTTTAACTTTGTACCCAGGGCTTCTTGCAGCTTCCTCCAAAACTGGGATGTAAATCTCGGGTCTCTATCCGATATAATTGATAAAGGAACTCCATGAAGCCTTACTATTTCTGAAACATACAAGTTTACCAACTTGTCGAGGGAGAAATCCACTCGTACTGGTATGAAATGGGCTGACTTCGTAAGTCTATCAACTACAACCCATATAGCATCCTTCTTACTTGGTGACAATGGTAAACCCACTACAAAATCCATGGTGACGCGGTCCCATTTCCACTCGGGAACCAAGATGGGCTGAACTAAAATCGAAGGTACTTGGTGTTCAGCCTTTACTTATTGACAAATCAAGCACTTGGAAACAAACTCTGAAATATTCTTCTTCATTTTCGGCCACTAATACAGTTGCTTTAAGTCATTATACATCTTAGTACTACCCGAATGTACAGATAAACACCCGTTATGTGCCTCGTGCAAAATTCTCTGAATAAGTTCTTCTTTTCTCCGTACACAAACCCAATATCTAAACATCAAATATCCATCAGAATCAATTCGAAAGTCGGATTTGACATCTGACTCGCACTGAGCTCTCTTGACTTGCAGTTCGTCATCTTCTTTTTGAGCCTCAAAGATCTCTTGAAGAAACATTGGTCTAGCTCTCAACTCTGCTAAAATAGAACCATCGTCGGATAAAATCATTCTTGAATTCAATGCTCTTAAAGAAAAAAGGGACTTCCTGCTCAAAGCATCAGCGACCACATTCGCCTTTCCTGGATGGTAATCAATGACTAACTCATAATCTTTTATCAACTCTAACCATCTCTGCTGCCTTAAGTTCAACTCTTTCTGCGTCATCAAGTACTTCAGACTTTTGTAATCAGTAAAAATTCAACATCTTTCACCATATAAATGGTCTCTCCAAATTTTCAAAGTTAAGACTATGGCAGCTAATTCTAAATCATGCGTCGGATAATTCTTCTCATGAGGTTTCAACTGTTTGGAGGCATAAGGAATCACCTTGCCTTCTTGCATGAGCACACAGCCTAATCCATTTAAGGATGCATCACTGTAAATTATAAATTCCTTCCCTAACTCAGGCTGTACCAAAACTGGTGCTTCTGTCAACATTGCTTTCAGTTTCTTAAAACTATGCTGGCATCTTTCTGTCCACTCAAACTTCACATTTTTCTATAACAATCTGGTCATCGGGGTTGCAATCATGGAAAACCCTTTGACGAATCACCTGTAATAGCCGGCTAGGCCTAGAAAACTTCTAATCTCAGAAATATTCTTTGGTGGCTTCCAGTCCATTATGACCGAGATCTTATTTGGATCTACTCAAACTCCATCTTTTGAGACAATATGTCCCAAAAATCCCACTTCCTTGAGCCAAAATTCACTTTTACTAAACTTGGCATACAACCGATTCTCTCGTAGAATCTGTAAGACTGTCTGTAAATGCTTAGCATGCTCATTCTCGTCTCTAGAATAAATCAGTATGTCATCAATAAAAACGACTACGAACTTATCAAAGTATCGTCTAAAGGTGCGATTCATTAAGTCCATAAAAACCGCAGGAGCGTTGGTTAACCCAAAGGGCATGACTAAAAATTCATAATGCCCATACCTCGTTCGAAAAGCAGTCTTGGATACATTTGAATATTTCACTCTCAGTTGGTAGTACCCCGATCTCAAGTCTATTTTGGAGAACACAGTAGCTCCTTTCAATTAATCAAACAAATCATCGATCCTAGGCAATGGGTACTTGTTCTTTACTGTCACTTTATTGAGCTGGCGGTAATCTATGCACAATCTCATGGTGCCATCTTTCTTTTTCACAAACAAAACCGAAGCACCCCACGGTGAACAACTTGATCTTGCAGAACCTTTGCCTATCAACTCTTGCAACTGTATCTTTAGTTCTTTCAACTCTGTTGGAGTTATTTTGTAAAGAGTAATGGATATAGGTACAGTACCAAGGGCTAACTCAATGCTGAACTCTACCTCTCTAACTGGTGGTAGTCCCGGTAATTGCTCGGGAAAATCATCCATATACTTACATACTATCGGCACTGGCTCAATCTTCAGCTCTGTTTCTTTGTCATTCATCACAAAGGCTAGATATGATTCATACCCTTTTCTTAAACATCTCTGTGCTGTCATATTAGAAATCATTTCTGGTAATCCCTCATGTATCTCTGATTCTATGTGAAGAATATCTCCATTTTTACATCTCATCTCAATGTATTTCTTCCCACAATTTACAATCACATCATGAGTAGTCAACCAGTCCATACCAAGAATGAGGTTGAATTCATCAAATGGTAAAAACATAAGGTTTGCTTTAAAGCAATGACCTCTAATCATTAATGGACAATCTTTACATACTTTATCAACCAACACACTTATGCCTAAAGGATTGGACACTTTAATCATAATTTCAGTAGAATCTATAGGCATGCTCAAATCAGATACTAATTTCATACAAATGAAGAGTGTGTGGATCCGGGATCTATTAAGGCAATAACTTTGGTATTGTAAAGAGAAAAGGTACCTGTAATAACATCAGGGGAAGATGTCTCTTCGCGAGCGCGAATGGCATAGGTCCTTGCAGGTGCTCTACCCTCAGGTCTTGTGGCCTGCTCTCGAGGGTTACCTCTTCCACTTGCCCCACTTCCCAAGTTCCTTTGCGGTCTCCCTCTGACCATACTCCCGGATCTCGGGTTTTGAATTCTCTCTTCTTTTGTCATCTCTGGACAATCTTTTATGAAATGGTCTTGGAAACCACATCTAAAACATGCATTTTCATGTGCTTGGCATTCTCCAAGATGGCATCTGCGACACTGTAGGCACTCGGGTCTGTTAGGTCGAATGTTCCCAACACTTGCAAGCGAAGTAGTCTGTGCTTTATTCCCCGAATACTGTTTACTCTTGTCTTTCCTTGAAAATCCCGTAGAAGTAGCCGATCGGGTAGGGAAATCTCTTGACTTCTTGGATGAAGATTGGAATGACTTATTCCACTGTCTCTTTCTAGAGTCGCGAGACTCCATTTTAGACTTCTTCTTCTCTTTAACTAGTTCTTCGGCTTTACAAGCCCTTTCTACTAGTACAACAAATTCCTTTAACTTCAGGACAGCAACTAACAACTTTATATCTTCATTTAATCCATCTTCAAACCTTTTACTCATGATGACCTCAGTGGATACACATTCACGAGCATACTTGCTGACTCATACAAACTCTCACTAATAATCAGTTACTGACACCTTGCCTTGCTTCAGATCTAGAAATTCCTTTCTTTTCTGGTCTACAAACCTTTGGCTGATATACTTTTTCTTGAACTCGTCCTGGAAGAATTCCCATGTGACCGTTTCCCTCAGTACTACCGACACAAGGGTGTTCCACCATTGATAAGCAGAATCTCTTAAGAGAGAGATTACACACTTCATGCATTCTTCAGGTGTGCATGACAGTTCATTGAATACTCCGATGGTATTTTCTAACCAGAATTCAGCCTTCTCTGGATCATCATCTCTTTTAGCTCGGAATTCTTCTACCCCATGTTTCCTGATCTTATCAATTGGAGGTTTATCTCCTCTTATCACCTCTATTACTTGAGGGCCTACTGGAGCAGGTTATGGAACAGGTGGGGGTGGAGGGGGTTGTGCATTCGGGTTCGCCCGAACGAACTCTGTATACCATGTGTTCATCATGTGGAGGAAGGATTCTCTAGCCTCTTCTCCTCCTTGACTCACTGTAGTGGGTCTATTCTCATTCCCATTCGACACCGTCCCTTCTGCGGGAGCTGGTGCGTTACTTTCTACATCATCCGCCATATCTCTGTCGGGATCCATTTACTATATGTATAAACATAATTTAAGTCGTCAGGAGTCGTCACACTATCATTATAAAATCATTCTTACGTATGGCATGTATAACTAGACTCATGCTCGTGCTACGTTAGTCCTAGAACCGACTAAACCATGCTCTGATATCACTAAATGTAACACCCCTATCCTGAGTCCAACGCTGGATTAAGGTTAGGAGCGTTATCGGACAGATCAAAAAAATTCACAGACGAAATCATGCATTCAATCATCATTCTCAGACATAATGTCCCTTAAACGGGTCCTCGAGACCTTAATCATGCTTATAAGTCGAGTCGGGACTAAACTGAAACACATATGAAATTCCAAGAAAATTTGAAATTTTTCTAAAATACAGGGGAGACACGCCCGTGGGAGGAGACCGTGTGCCCTCCACGGCTTCTAGACACCCCCGTGCATCCATCCTTGTTTATACAACTATACCAACACGGCCATTAGGCACCCCCGTGTGCCATGGCCGTGTACTTTTAGGTCATATACTGACTTTCCCACCATGGCCACCAAGCACGCCCGTGTCGAGGCCGTGTACTTTTAGGTCATATACTGACTTCAACACACGGCCTGAGCACACGCCCATGCTTTGAACGTGTGTCCTACACGGTCTTTACACACGGCCGTGTAAAGTGACCGTGGTCTAATTTTATTTAAAACATTAAAGTGCAGGGTTAACACGGTCTAAACACATGCCCATGTGTCTAACCGTGTAGGTAACTAGAGGCTATTTACCAAGCCATTTGCCTCCCTGAAATTAAGATCAACCCAACTCAAAACAATACAATTCATTACTAACAATTTTCATGAATAATACTATGTATTTCATTGATATCTATATACAAACAACCTAAACAAGTTTGGCCAACCACTTAGCCATATACAAAAGAATAATAAACTTGATAGCCTATACAATGGCATTACACAAAACATGTTCTCAAAATGAATGATTCCTATACATGCCATACTTAGTAATATAATTTGGCTATACCAAAATAAGGGTCGATAGTGTGCTACGAGCTCTGACTCCGATGATCCACAAATTAGCTTAACGGGACTACATAGAAAGAAACAATCAAAGACGTAAGCATTTAGCTTAGTAAGTTTGCATGGGTAACACGTAATAAATAAACATGCTTCAGATAAACCATTTGACATAAGAATGGTATCATTATCTCATCTATAAAGCTTACTTACTCATACATGATTCTTACTTGTCTCATAGTACTCACTAATCTCATACTTGTAAGGTAACAAGATACCTGTATCACTTGATCACATTGATCAGCATATTTAAACCTAATAATTATGTCTTCTAACTCATCATTCATAACATGAATAATATTCAATTTCAACTTGGTAATAGCTATGCTTTCTTACATTCTTGTTTTAACATTTTAGCTTACTCATTTGCCCGATGAATTTCCATGAACTACCGAGAATACTAGATCTCTTGTCATGTACTACATGCCAATGCCATACTCTAGATATGGACTTTTATGGAAGATCTCTTCTTGAATCAATGCCAAGCTTGCCTTGGTCTTACATGATAACTTGTTTAATGCCAAGCTTGAGTCCTTGGACTTACATGATAACTTGCTTGATAACTTGATCAATGCCAAGCTTGAGTCCTTGGGCTTACATGATAACTTGCTTGATAACTTGATCAATGCCAAGCTTGAGTCCTTGATCTTACATGATAACTTGCTTGATAACTTGATCAATGCCAAGCTTGAGTCCTTGGGCTTACATGATAACTTGCTTGATAACTTGATCAATGCCAAGCTTGAGTCCTTGGGCTTACATGATAACTTACTTAATAACTTGATCAATGCCAAGCTTGAGTCCTTAGGCTTACATGATAACTTGCTTGATTGCCGATGCCATGCCCTGGCTTGGTCTTATATAGACTTTCTTATTTCATGTTATAGACTGTATCTCCTGGGTAATTCATCTTTAATCGGGACTTTTTCTTGTTTAATCTTATTGACTTCTTTGTTTAACATAACATTAAACCATTCATGATAACAATGTATATTATACTAAGCAATTAAATGATAAAATCATAAAGCTTAGAACTCATACAAACTTACTTCAATATACAAAATGTATGTAGTTATGCAATTTAGTCCTCGACTTTGTTCCTGCCTCGGTTTCGATCCGGGCTTCGTTTTTCTTGATCTATAGTCATAAATAGATCATCTAATAATCACATTGACTAAATTGACTCATAACTCATAATTTGGCAAAATTACTATTTTGCCCCTATACTTTCTCATATTTTCACTTTTGCCCTAAGGCTCGTAAAATGATTTTCATGCAACTTTCTTAAACCACATGCTTAGATGAATCATTTTCTCTACTATAGCGATCATCAATTCTCTCTATTTCCAATAGGTATGACCAATTTTTATAACTTTTACAAAATGGTCCATACTATCATGTTTCATGAAATTCATTAAAGAAAAGATGTTTATCTAACATCAAACTCTCATAAACTCCCATAAAACATCATTTAGCATGCATGTCATTCATGGGTACATTTTTAAACATGCATCTTAGCTCATCAAATAGCTAAAAATAGCTTACTCATGCTACCGGGACTTTAAAAATATGAATAATATCAAAAACCAGGCTTAGGAGCACTTACTAGCAAGCTTGAAAACTTGAAGAACCCTAGCTATGGCTTCCTTCAATTTTCGGCAATGGGGGAAGAAGATGATGATATTTTTATCATCTTTTTCCTATTTTAATTACTTATTAGACAAATGACCAAAATGCCCTTATTACTAAAAATTTCTATAATACCATCTCAAGGCCAATTTTGTTCAAAAATTAAATTTTGGGCAAATTGTTACTTAATGGCTCATAATTCATATTCTAAAGCTATTTCATACAAAAAGCTTCTAGAAATTCAAATTTTGCAACTTTTGCAATTTAGTCCTTTTTGGACCAATCAACCTCAATTTAATAAAATTGCTTCGTGAAACTTTTATACTAGCATGCAAACATAATATAAACTTTAAAAACTCATAATTTCACCTCGGATTCGTGGTCTCGCACCACTATTCCGGGTAGGCCCTAAATCTGGCTGTTACAGTAGCGAATTATCCTCAGCCATCTCTTCGGTGGTATTGGTTTCGACTTTTTGCTCTTCTTCTATGTAGTTTAAGCTTCACCTTATTTCTCTACGATTTCTGCGAACAGTACCTTCAATATCACTATCATAAATTAGAAGTCTTGTCGAGTTCCTTCTAGTTATAAACTAGAGGTACTTGCTAGGAACAAATAAAAGAAGGAAAATTAGCAACGTTAAAAGAAAAATAAAAAAATAATTTGCAAAAATTAAAAATGGCTAAAGTAATAAAAATTGAGCGTTCTTAATATTTTAGTTCCCCGACAACGGCACCAAAAACTTGATCGTGTGTCAGAGTCTTAAAAAATTATATAAAGAATGATCGAGCCTAAAAAACTAACTGTGACAACGATTGAGGCAAGCGCACCTATCGAACAGTAGTATAGTTTAGCGGCAAGACCGGATTGTCAAACCCAAAGGAACCAAAAGTACTAATACTAACTTTCTTTTTATTATTTAGCCTAAGAATTAAGGGAATTGTTAATTAATCTAAAATTAACTATCTATTAAGCTAAAGATGCTAAGACAAAGAGAATGAATTTGGGAAAATACTTGTGGGAAAAACCAATTGATTAAGACAATACCCGAGGAAGAATCCACCTAGACTTCACTTGTTATTTAACTCTGAACCAGACGATTTATTCACTTGACTTGATCCGTAAAATTCCCTAATTTATATTAATACCTCTCCCGAGGCTACTAACGTCTAACCCTAGGTTGATTAATTGAAATCTCTTTCTAATTAAAACACCTAGAATTGCCTTAACTCGATCTATGGACTCCTATATTAGGTTTGACCCTAATCCGGCAGAATTTTGTCATCCTATCTCTAGGGTTGCGATCAACTCCACTTAATTATGCTAGATCTACTCTTAGACAGGGTCTATTCCTCCTCTGCCTAAGCACATCAATACTTGAATCAATATCCTGAAACATCAAAATTAGAATTAAGAACACATAATTAAGAACAAATCAAGTATTTATCATATAGTTCAAAAAAATAACAAGATCCGTATTAGGTTTCATCCCCCTCAGGTATTTGAGGGTTTAGTTCATAATGATAAAAGAATACATCTCAGAAGAAAATATAAAACAAAACATAAGAAAAACCCTAAAACCCCCTGAAGGAAATTAGAGGGAAGATCTTCCGTCTTGAGTATAACTCCGGCTTTTTGAGATTAATCAACTGGCTTTCTTCGAGTAAATTCCACAATTCTGGCCTCTCTGGCTGACTCTTCGGCCTAACTGGACGCCGCCTGAAGGTTGGCCTTTAAGGTGTTTATATAGGCTTTTGGAAGGGCTTTCTTTGCCTCTAAGTACCCTAGTCCGAATGAAACTCTTCTTTGTCACGATAGGGCCATGCCCGTGTGAATCGTGGCCAGGCCGTGTTCGGATTCCTTAATGAGGCACGACAGTGTGGTCTTGGGCCCAGGCTGTGTCAATTTCGTGATTTAGCCCATTTACTCTATTTTAGACCCGCTTCTCATTCTTTTCATCCTCCTGTGCTTTCCTATGTATAAAACATGAAATTAAAGGATTAGGAGCACCAAATTCCACAATTCAAGGAATAAATCATCCAAAAATATGCTAAATATGGGATTAAAATATATACATATTACTGTTTATCAGACACACACCCGTGTCTCTATTTGTGTGCTCAATTCTGAGCATTTTGTTTCTTAAAATTAAAGTGGAGGGGACACACGGCCAAAACACACGCTTGGAGGGCAAGCCGTGTGTTGCACACGGCCTAGACACACGCCCGTGTGTCTAACCGTATGGACAAAATAAAGGTTATTTACTGATAAACCATAATAATAACATATTTTAATCTCGCATTTAGCTTTCTTTTGGATGATTTATCCCTTTATTTATGTAAAAAGGTGCTTTTAATCCTTTCTTTTCATGTCTTATACCCAGGAAAGCACCCGAGGATGAAAAGAACACAAAACGGGCCTAAAACAGAGTAAATGGGCCTTAGCACGAAATTGACACGGCCTGGCCCAAAGCCCACACGGCCATGCCTCACCGATCACCTAGAGCACGGCCTCTCCCTCAATTTACACGTCCATGCCTCATTAAGAAATCCGAACATGGCTTAAAGTCAAGACACACGGGCGTGTGTCATGGCCGTGCCTCTGTCGCTGGAATGAGCAATTTCAGTCGTAAAAGGATACTTAGGGAGAAAGAATCGCATTCCAAATAGCCTATATATATCCCCTAAGTTCCACCTTTGAAGGAGAGGCGAGCTAGGCTAATGAGCCAAGCCGGAAAGGTCAGAATTGTGGGAATCGCTTGAAGTTAGCCAGCTGATCCATCCTAAGAAGCCAGAATTATACTCAAGACGGCGGAATTCTCCTTCAATTCCTTCAGGGAGTTTTAGAAATTTCTTATGTTTTGTTTTATCTTTTCTCTTGAGATGTTCTCTTTCTTAGTTATGAATTAAACCCCTCAGATACCTGAAGGGGATGAAACCTAGATGAATCTTGTTATTTGATTTCTGGATTTTATGATAAATACTTAGTTTGTTCTTAATTATGCATGCTTAATCCAAATCTGATGTGCTTAGGTGGAGGAGGAATAGACCCTGCCTAAGAGTAGATCTAGCATAATTAAACAGAGTTGATCGAATGCCTAGAGATAGGGTTACGAGATTTTGCCGGATTAGGGTGAAACCTAATATGGGAATCAATAGATCGATTTACTACTATTCTAGGGGGTTATTATAAGAGAATGAGAGTTCCACTAATTAACCTAGGGTTAGACATTATTCGCCTCGAGAGAGGGTTTAGCATAGGTTAGGGAGTCCTACGGATCAAGCTAAGTAAATAAATCATATGATTCAGGGTTAAATAACAAGTGAAGTCTAGGTGGATTCTTCCTGAGGGTATCATCGTGATCAATTGAGTTTTTCTTCAAGTTATTTCCTAATTCGTTCTTTTTGTCTTAGTGTCCTTAGCCTAGTTGTCGTTAATTTAGATTAAAACAAACTTCACTTTATTTTTAAGGCTAAATAATAAAAAGAAAGTTAGTATTAATACTTTTGGTTCCTTTGGGTTCGATAATCCGGTCTTGCCTAAGCTATACTACTGTTCGATAGGTACACTTGCCTTTAATCGTTGTCAGAGTTAGTTTCCAGGTTCGATCACATTCTTTATAAATTTTAAAACTCTGATTCAGCCATCAAGTTTTTGGCGCCGTTGCCGGGGAACTAAAATATTAAGAAAACTCTATTTTTTATTACTTTAGCCATTATTTTTATTTTCAGCAATTTATTTTGTTTTTAGTTTAATTTTTAATTTTGCTAATTTTTCTTTCTTTCTTTTTTTTCTAGGTACCTCTAGTTTATGACTGGGAGGAACCCAAGAGGACCTTTAGTATACGACAGTGATATTGAAGCAACCGCTCGTAGGAATCGCTGAGAAATCAGGCGAGCCCTAAACTATACAAAAAGAGAGGAAGAAGGTAGATCCAATCCTACTGAAGGGATGGACGAGATTAATCCACCACCACATGATGTGGGGGAACGCAACGCTCCACATACAATGTTTGATTATGCTAAACCGCATTTAACAGGAGCAGAATCGAGTATTGTTAGGCCTGCTATAGCCGCTAATAATTTTGAATTAAAGCCTAACACAATACAAATGATTCAACAGTTTGTTCAATTTGATGGTTTGCAGGACGAAAATCCAAACACTCATATAGCTAATTTCTTATAGTTCTATGATACCTTCAAAATAAATGGTGTTTCTGATGATGCCATACGTCTTCAGTTATTCCCTTTTTCATTAAGAAATAAAGCCAAACAGTGGTTAAAATCGTTACAACGAGGGTCAATCACTACATGGGATCAAATGACCAAAAACTTTTTAATGAAATATTTCCCACCGGCCAAAACAGCCAAATTGCGGAATGATATCTCTTCTTTTGTGCAGATGGATGTAGAAACATTATACGACGCATGGGAGAGATACAAGGATCTCTTGAGAAGGTGTCCACACCATTGTTTACCCTTGTGGCTACAAGTCCAAACGTTCTATAATGGTGTAAACCCCTCAACGAGGCAACTAATCGATTCAGCCGCCGGTGGAATGCTGAATAATAAAACTCCAGAAGCAGCATATGACTTCATTGAAGAGATGTCACTGAATAATTATCAGTGGCAAGTTACAAGCACAAAACCGACAAAATCAGTCGGAGCTTTCATCATAGACACAATAACCATGCTATCAACACAGATGGAGATGATGAATAAAAAGATTGACAGTTTGTATTCTTCGCAGGTACATCCAGTTATGCAGTGCGACGCAAGTGGAATTGTGGCGAATTCTGAGTACCCACCCTACCAACCAGAAGTAGAGAGTGAACAGATGAACTATATAGGTAACAATTTCATATCCAATAATAATCCTTATAGTAACACTTACAAGCCAGGTTGGAGGAACCACCCAATTTTTTCATCGGGAGGTCAGGGAAATCAAGGAAATCAAAGACAACAACCTCCTCAAAACTTCCAAAATCAGCCTTATCCACAAGAGAAGAAACCAACCCTCGAGGAGAAACTGGCAAAATTTTCGGCAAACACAGAAAAACGTATCCAAGAAACTGAGAGAATAATTAAAAGCAACGAGAGCCGAATCGGAGAAATTACCAAGTCAGTTAAAGAAGTCACCAGTGCAGTTGAACGACTCGCAAAGCTCATGTCAGAACGACCGCAAGGACTTCTACCAAGTAATACCGAGATTAATCCAAAGGAGCAAATTCAAGCCATAGTAGCTCAGGAAAATGAAGAGATAGATGAACCCATCTCAAAACAAGAAGACAAGGTAGACGAAGGAAAGGTAGAGGTAACACAAGAAAAACCAGTAATCAAAGAGTACCAACCTCGCATTCCTTATCCCGAAGCATTAAAAAGAGACGATTTAGAAGAACAGTTCGGTAAGTTTCTTAAACTTTTAAAGAAATTACACATTAACTTACCTCTTCTTGAAGCTCTTTTTCGGATGCCAGACGCAAGGAAATTTTTAAGACAGCTCTTGACAATCAAAGGCAAATTAGACGAAGAGCCACATGTAGAACTCAACGCAAAATGCTCAACAATTCTTCAAAATATACTACCACAGAAATTAAAAGACCCAGGGAGTTTTAAAATTCATGTTTAATTGGTAGTTTAACTATTGATAATGCGTTAACTGATTTAGGGGCAAGCATAAGTGTCATGACTTATACATTGTTTAAACGACTAGGTCTAGGGAAGCCCAAACAAACTAGGATGAGTATTCAATTAGCTGATAAAACTGTTAGAATTCTTAGGGGCATTATCGAAGACGTTCTCGTAAAAATTGATAAATTTTTTTTCCCAGTAGACTTTGTTGTCTTAGACATGGATGAGGACAATTCGATCCCTTTAATTTTAGGAAGACCTTTTCTAGCAACTGCCAAGACTAAAATTGACGTTGCCACAGGAGAACTCATACTTTGTCTAGGTAATGAGGTAGTCACTCTTCAAGCTCTCGATTCAGCCAGGATATCGAATGACCAAGGTAAGAAAGAAAAATCCATTGATAACTATTCGATTAACCCTTCTTTTCAGGAAGCACCAGAAAAGGGCACAATTGAACCTGATCTTGAATACAATGCGAACATAGGAATAGATCATGAGGAACAAAAGGTTCAACCCGATGAATTAGATGAGTGGAAAACACACTTCAAGGAAAAATTAGGGATACAAGAAACAGAGCCAACACCACTCTACGAGATAGGCAAGTCCAAAAGTGAAAATCAGGTATTATTAGACCTACGACTATCTCCTCCGGACCCTGACACAAACAAGGAAATCCTTTTTAAGGTAATCAATGTTCTTCCACATAAGACAGTCGAGGTAAGCAATCCTAATTTTGATGCTCTTAAAATAAATGCTACTCGACCTGAACCACATAATGAACATAAAATAGATAATATAAGGGAAGATATTCAAACCTTTAAACCTCCCTGAATTTTTTCAAACACAAGGAAAGTCTAGCTTAAGACTATAAACGAGCGCTTTTCGGGAGGAAACCCGAGCACTAACCTTACTGATTTTTGTATTTATTTTCATTCTACTTTATTTTTCCTTTTCCTTTTTCTTTTTTAAACTAACCAGAAGCGCTGACTTCCAGGCCACACGGCCTTATACACAGCCGTGTCCGTGGCCGTGTGGACCACGAGAATCTTTGTACCTACATGGTAGAGGTCGGGCGACTCAGTTTAACCACCTCCCGATGTCACGGATCCAACCACTCTCCCCCACGAGCACCGACAGAATGGCACGGTCGTGCCTCTTGGTCGTGTGAAGCTACTACCTTACATAGCACGACCGAAACACGCCCGTGGCTCCCAACCGTGCCTACATACTGACTTACCGAGCACGGGCGTGGATGGAAGAAGCACGGGCATGGGGTAACAACACACTCCAACACACGGCCGTGCAAGGCAACCGTGTAAATCGACACGCCCCCAGTCCACAGGCGTGGGAGCCTGTAATATTTGAACTCTATCTAAACACCACAAGCCCTTCCCCCTCTCCCTATCTTCAATATACCTTCTTTTCCTTTCAAAAATTTTTTTTCCCTTTCCTTAGAAAAGGTATCCAGACTCTTAAGCCACGCAAGAACCATGACGAAGAAGTGGAAGCAACCCAGCATAGTCTCCTTAACGGAGACCCTACACATAAGTTCATGACGGCCGCTTCATCCAACCAACAGGCCAAGGGTCTTTGAGACCAATTAGTTTCTATTTTTCGTTTCTCTTTCCTTTTATTCTCCTTTTCTTTAATAATCTTATGTTTAATTTAGTTTAATTTCATTTAGTTTCTTAGTGTCAGTTCCGCCAGGCTGCTCGGGAATCATGCCACCACCACGATAACCATGCCACTTCCGCCACCAGCAGCACCTCCCCAGCTTTAGAGGTCACACCCACCTCGCGAACCATCCAACAATAAGGACTCTTCGGCCCATTTATCTTTTATTTTCATTTCGTTTACATTTTTGTTTCCTCTTTCTTTATTTTTCTTATCTTTAATTATATACTTAGTTTATTTTAATTAGGTCTTAATAAATCCTGGCCACTTCTCAGAGCGCTACCCATTTCTTCATCTAGCGTAGGTTTGTCATCCAGATTGACCATCACCGCCACCAAAGACACTCTTCCGGGAAAACATCCATAATTCAAGGAGTAATTCCTTCCCCTTCTCTTTTGATTTATCCCTTAAATGTTATTATCTATCTTTGTACATTGCGGGCAATGTACATCTTAAGTGTGGGGGGTGAATAGTTATTCTGAGAAAATGCCTAACTTTCTTCATTATTCTTAAACCCTAAGGATAAAAATGCCTAACTTTCTGCATTATTCTCAAATCCCTGAATTTAATCTTGTTTGAAAGTAATTTTCTCATATTACTAATTAAGATGAAATTTCTAATGATTTATGATTTTTATTGATATGTTTTTGAATAAGTCATAGTTAATTGTGCATTGATGATTAAATTTGAAGAATACTACGGAATCAAGCATGATAAGTCTAATTTTCAAAAATTTAAAATTTTTAGGTTGTTAACCTGAATTTGAATGCTTGAAATTTGAGATTTACAAGGTTGATGTCAAAAACACCCATAATTTTTGAGAGATTTTGAGCCTTATAGAGCATATGGGTCAACTATGAACTGTTATTCTAGAACTTGCCTTATTTATACATGTTGAGACCACTATTATGATTTGATATACCGAGATGATAAAGGCACCTAGGTTTTAACCCACTTACACCACTAAAAAGCCTACCCTCATAATTAAACCCTAGTGAACCCCGTTGAGCCTAACAACCCTTTTTTTGAATCACCCACTAATTTTAACCCCAAACCCTTTGTATTTGTTATCACCCTTCTTTTTAACTACCATTTAATCGAGATATGATTTGATTAGTTACCTAAGTTTTTATGAATTATTATTATTTGAAGTTGTCTTTACTTAGTTTGTTCTTAAAAAAAAAAAATCAAAGTATAGTCAGTATTAGTATTATGAAGAGTGAGCTTATACAAGTTAAAATCTAATTATCAAAAGAAAAAGCTCGTATTAGTAGGTTTATTATTATTTTCAGTTGATGTAATTAGTATCTCAGAAATTTGTAGGTAGGTAATTTATCAAATTAATCTCGATTCTAACCTTCTAATTTCAGCCTTTATCCACACCTTTAACCCTAGCCCCGTTACAACCCTAACAAAGACCTTTTGATCTGTTTATCATTTCATTTTACAGTGGTGGAGATCTGATTTTCAGGCAAGCATATGGGATTAACTTTTCGACTTATAAGTGCTTAATTTTGATCCTTAAACACTTTGAGTGATTTAAGTGAATCTTTTGATGTCAATCCTTGTAGGTTCCGAATTAAAGGTAATTATTTAGATGAAGGGAAACACCTATGTTTTCATGCTACAAATATATGACTTATCTAGTTTGAATCTTTAGGACTCTTTGAAATCAATTATCCAAGTATAAATTATCTATGAATTAGGATAAGGCATTGATGATAGGAATTATGAATCATGGAAAGTTCGTTTTAATTGTAAGTTGAGAATTTTGCTTGAGGACAAGCAAAAGCTTAAGTGTGGGGGTATTTGATAAACCATAATTATAACATATTTTAATCCCACATTTAGCTTACTTTTGGATGATTTATCCCTTGATTTATGTAAAAAGGTGCTTTTAATCCTTTCTTTTCATGTCTTATACCCAGGAAAGCACCCGAGGATGAAAAGAACACAAAACGGGCTTAAAACAAAGTAAATGGGCCTTAGCACGAAATCGACACGGCCTGGCCCTAAGCCCACACGACCGTGCCTTGTTGATCACCTAGAGCACGGCCTCTCCCCCGATTTACACGGCCGTGCCTCATTAAGAAATTTGAAAACGGCTTGAAGCCGAGACACACGGGCGTGTGTCATGGCCGTATCTCTGTCGCTGGAATGAGCAATTTCAGTCAGGAAAGGATACTTAGGGAGAAAGAATCACATTCCAAAGAGCCTATTATATCCTCTAAGTGCCACCTTTGAAGGGGAGGCGAGCTAGGCCAAGGAGCCAAGCTGGAAAGGTCAGAATTGTGGGAATCGCTTGAAATTAGCCAGTTGATCCATCCCAAGAAGCCGGAATTATATTCAAGACGGCAGAGTTCTCCTTCAATTCCTTCAGGAAGTTTTAGGAATTTCTTATGTTTTGTTTTATCTTTTCTCTTGAGATGTTTTCTTTCTTAGTTATGAACTAAACCCCTCGATACACAAGAAGGATGAAACCTAGATGAATCTTGTTATTTGATTTTTGAATTTTATGATAAATACTTAGTTTGTTCTTAATTATGCATGCTTAATCCAAATCTGATGTGCTTAGGTGGAGGAGGAATAGACCCTGCCTAAGAGTAGGTCTAGCGTAATTAAGCAGAGTTGATCGAACGCCTAGAGATAGGGTTATGAGATTTTGCCGGATTAGGGTGAAACCTAATATGGGAATCCATAGATCGATTTACTACTATTCTAGGGGGTTACTAATAATTTGTTCTTTTTGTCTTAGTGTCCTTAGCCTAGTTGTCGTTAATTTAGATTAAAACAAACTTCACTTTATTTTTAAGGCTAAATTATAAAAAGAAAGTTAGTATTAATATTTTGGTTCCTTTGGGTTCGATAATCTGGTCTTGCCTAAGCTATACTACTGTTCGATAGGTACATTTGCCTTTAATCATTGTCAGAGTTAGTTTCCAGGTTCGATCACATTCTTTATAAATTTTAAAACTCTGATTTCAGCAATCATTTACCAAGCCATTTGCCACCCATATTCACACAAACACTTACACCAATTCAAAGGCAAAAAATGTAACATACTTAGGCAACTAAAACATCCACAACCAAGACATCCACACATCATTCACATGCTACATCTATCATACATGAACATCACATACTTATCAACTCAAATCATGCAAGTTTCCATACTCATAAAAGGAATAATTGATCGCTGAAATCGGAGCTTTAAAATTTATAAATGAATATGATCGAACCTAGAAACTAACTCTGATAACGATTTAAAGGCAAGTGTACCTATTGAACAGTAGTATAGCTTAGGCAAGACCAGATTGTCGAACCCAAAGGAACTAGAAGTACTAATACTAACCTTATTTTTATTATTTACCCTTAAAAATAAAGTGAAGTTGTTTTAATCTAAATTAACGACGACTAAGCTAAGGATAAAGACAAAAAGAACGAATTGGGAAATAACTTGAAGAAAAACTCAATTGATCACAATGATACCCTCAGGAAGAACCCACCTAGACTTCATTTGTTATCTAACCCTGAATTATATGATTTATTTACTTAGCTTGATCCGTAGGACTCCCTAACGTATATTAAACCCTCTCTCGAGGCGAATAACGTCTAACCCTAGATTAATCAGTGGAACTCTCATTCCCTTATAATAACCCCCTAGAATAGCAGTAAATCGATCTATGGATTCCCATATTAGGTTTCACCCTAATCCGACAAAATCTCTTAACCCTATCTCTAGGCGTTCGATCAACTCCGCTTAATTACGCTAGATCTACTTTTAAGCAGGGTCTATTCCTCCACCACCTAAGCACATCAGATTTGGATTAAGCATGCATAATTAAAAAAAACTAAGTATTTATCATATAATTCAAAAATCAAATAACAAGATTCATCTAGGTTTCATCCCCTTCAGGTATCTGAGGGGTTTAGTTCATAACTAAGAAAGAGAACATCTCAAGAGAAAAGATAAAACAAAACATAAGAAATTTCTAAAACTCCCTGAATGAATTGAAGGAGAATTCCGCCGTCTTGAGTATAATTCTGGCTTCTTAGGATGGATCAACTGGCTAACTTCAAGCGATTCCCACAATTCTGACCTTTTCAGCTTGGCTCCTTGGCCTAGCTCGACGCCCTTTCAATGGTGGTACTTAGGGGATATATATAGGCTCTTTGGAATGCGATTCTTTCTCCCTAAGTATCCTTTTCCGACTGAAATTGCTCATTCCAGCGATAGGGGCATGGCCATGGCACACGCCCGTGTGGATCGATTTCAAGCCGTGTTTGGATTTCTATCTTGAGGCACAGCCGTGTAATTCGAGGGTCAGACCGTGCTCCAGGTGATCGGCGAGGCACGGCCCTGTGGGCTTTGGGCCAGGCCGTGTCAATTTCGTGCTAAGGCCCATTTTCTCCATTTTGGGCCCGTTTTGTGTTCTTTTCATCCTCGGGTGCTTTCCTGGGTATAAGACATGAAAAGAAAGGATTAAAAGCACCTTTTTATTAACGAGGCTTAAATCATCCAAAAGTAAGCTAAATGTGGGATTAAAATATGTTACTTTTACGATTTATCAAATACCCCCACACTTAAGCTTTTGCTTGTCCTCAACCAAAATTCTCAACTTACAATTAAAACGAACTTTCCATAATTCATAATTCCTACTGACAACGCCTTATCATAATTCGTAGATAATTTATACATGGAAAATTTAACTCAAAGAGTTCTAAAGATTCAAACAAGATAAGTCATACATTTGTAGCATGAGAACATAGGTGTTTCCCTTTATCTAAATGATTACCTTTAATTCAAAACCTACAAGAATTGACATCCTCACAAAAGATTCCTTCAAATCACTCAAAAAGTTTTTTTAAGGGTCAAAGTCAAAAAATCACTCATAAGTCGAAAAGTTAATCCCATAGGCTTGCCTGAAAATCAAATCTCCACCACTATAAAATGAGATGATAAACAGATCAAAAGGTCTTTGTCAGGGTTGTAACAGGGCTAGGGTTAAAGGTGTGGATAAAGACTGAATTAGAAGGTTAGAATCGAGATTGACTTGATAAATTACCTACCTACGAATTACTGAGATAATAATTACATCAACTGAGAATAATAATAAACCTACTAATACGAGCTTTTTCTTTTGATATATACTTTGATTGTGTAAGCTCTCTTTTCATACTGCTAATATTGAATATACTTTTTTTTAGAACAAACTAAATTCAACTCATAATATATTATACTTAGGTAACTAATCAAATCATATCTCGATTAAAGGGTAATCAAAAGGAAAGGTGATAACAAATACAAAGGGTTTTGGGTTAATATTAGTGGGTTAGTCAATGAAAAGTATTGTTAGGATTAAATGGGGTTCACTAAGGGTTAATTATGAGGGTAGGCTTTTTATGGAGTAAGCGGCTTAAATCCTAGGTGCCTTTATCATCTCTGTATATCAAATCAAAGGTGTGGTGTTGACATGTATAATCGAAGCAAGTTCTAGAATAACAAATCAATGTTGACACACTCATAATCAATAAAGTGAGCAAGAAAAAGAATATATGCTCTATAAGGCTCAAAATCTCACAAAAAATTATGGGTGTTTTTGACATCAACCTCGTAAATTTCAAACTTCAAAGTAGCATTCAAATTCAAGTTAACAACCTAGAATTTTAAATTTTTGAAAATTAGACTTATCATGCTTGATTCCCTAGTATTCTTCAAATTTAATCATCAATGCACAATTAACTATGACTTATTCAAAAACATGTCAATAAAAATCATAAATCATTAGAAATTTCATCCTAATTAGTAATATGAGGAAATTACTTAAAAACAAGACTAAATTCAGGGATTTCAGAATAATGCAGAAAGTTAGGTACTTTTATCCTCAGGGTTTGAGAATAATGAAAAAGTTAGGCATTTTCTCAAAATAATTATTCACCGCCCCACACTTAAGATGTACATTGCCCTCAATGTACAAAGATAGATAATAACATTTAAGGGATAAATCAAAAGGGAAGGGAAATGAATTACTCCCTGAATTGTGGATGTTTTCTCGGAGGAGTGTCTTTGGTGGCGGTGATGGTCGGTCTGGATGACGAACCTGCGCTAGATGAAGAAATTAGGTAACGCTCTGAGAAGTAGCCAGGAATTATTCAGACCTACTTAAAATAAACTAAATATATAATTAAAGATAAGAAAGATAAAGAGAGAGGAAACAAAAATGTAAACGAAATGAAAATAAAAGATAAATGGACCGAAGAGTCCTTATTGTTGGATGGTTCGCGAGGTGGGTGCGACCTCTAAGGTTGGGGAGGTGCTGGTGGTGGCAGAAGTGGTGTGGTTATCATGGTGGTCGGCGTGATTCCCAAGCAGCCTGGCGAACCTGACACTAAGAAACTAAATTAAATTAAACTAAATTAAGTATAAGATTGTTAAAGAAAAGGAGAATGAAAGGAAAGAGAAATGAAAAATAGAATCTCATGTAAATCATCCTCCTTTGAAGAGTTTGGCCTTTTACGCTTCTTCGGCATGGTTATAGTGGAGCCCAAGGGTGATAGATACTTTTTTAAAGAGATCTAAGAGAAGGAGAAAAGAGAAGGGGTGGAGGGGGAGAATGGGGAAGGGAAGTTGGGTTTAAATAGAGTTTCAACTATGGTACACGCACACGTCCGTGGTCTGAGTGCGTGTCGATTCACACGGTCGCCTCGCATGGCCGAGTGTCTGGGTGTGTTGGCTTGCCCACACCCATTTTACAGGTTGCCACAACCATTGGTAATAAGTCAATATCATCACACGGTTGCGAGGCACGGGCGTGTCCTGCCCGTGGTTGGCAAGTTAGTAGCTACACACGGGCGTGCTTCTTTATTGGTGCCCGTGTTGAAGTGGTTGGGTCCGTGATCTTTCAGAAATTAGGTGAATCTGACTTGTACCGTCCTACCATGTTAGTACCAAGATTCTTGAGGTACACACGGCCAGGGCCACGGCCGTGTGCAAGGCCGTGTGGCCTGGAAATCTGCAGTTTTTGTTAGTTTACAACTAGGTGTTTAGAAAGGGAAGAAAAGAAAAATAAATTGAAGGCAAAATGTGAAAATAAATTTTGTTAGTGCTCGGGTTACCTCCCGAGAAGCGCTCGTTTATAGTCCCGAGAAGCGTGACTGTTTCCTTGCCTACACAGAGTATGAGTTCTCCTGTGGCAACATCAATTTTAGTCTTGGCAGTTGCTAGAAAGGGTCTTTCTAAAATTAAGGGGATTGAATTATCCTCATCCATGTCTAAGACAACAAAATCTACTAGGAAAATGAATTTATCAATTTTTACAAGAACATCTTTGATAATACCCCTAGGAATTCTAACAGTTTTATCAGCTAATTGAATACTCATCCTAGTTTGTTTGGGTTTCCCTAGACCTAATCGTTTAAACAATGAAGAAGGCATGACATTTATACTTGCCCCTAAGTCAGCTAACACATTATCAATAGTTATACTACCAATTAAGCATGGAATTGTAAAACTCCCTAGATCTTTTAATTTCTGTGGTAGTCTATTTTGTAGAATTGCTGAGCACTTTACGTTGAGTTCCATATGTGGCTCTTCCTCTAATTTGCGTTTATTTGTCAAGAGCTATCTTAAGAATTTTCCTGAATCTGGCATCTGAAAAAGAGCTTCATGAAGTGGTAAGTTAATATGTAGTTTCTTTAAAAGTTCAAGAAACTTACCAAACTGTTCCTCTGTATCATCTCTTTTTAACGCTTCGGGATAAGGTATGCGAGGTTGGTACTCCTTGATTACCAGTTTCGGCTTTTCTTGCGTTACCTCTACTTTACCTTCATCTACCTTGTTTTCTTGTTGTGAGATGGGTTCGTGATCGCTGAAATCAGAGCTTTAAAATTTATAAAAGAATGATCGAACCTGGAAACTAACTCTGACAATGATTTAAAGGCATGTACCTATCGAACAGTAGTATAGCTTAGGGAAGACCGGATTGTCAAACCCAAAGGAACTAAAAGTACTAATACTAACTTTCTTTTTATTATTTAGCCTTAAAAATAAAGTGAAGTTGTTTTAATCTAAATTAATGACAACTAAGCTAAGAACATTAAGACAAAAGGAATGAATTGGGAAATAACTTGAAGAAAAACTCAATTGATTATGACGATACCCTCAGGAAGAATCCACCTAGACTTCACTTGTTATCTAACCCTAAATTATATGATTTATTTACTTAGCTTGATCCGTAGGACTCCCTAACCTATATTAAACCCTCTCTCGAGGCGAATAACGTCTAACCCTAGGTTAATTAGTGGAACTCTCGTTCTCTTATAATAACCCCCTAGAATAGTAGTAAATCGATCTATGGATTCCCATATTAGGTTTCACCCTAATCCGGCAAAATCTCCTAACCCTGTCTCTAGGCGTTCGATCAACTACTCTTAATTACGCTAGATCTACTCTTAAGCAGGGTCTATTCCTCCTCCACCTAAGCACATCAGATTTGGATTAAGCATGCATAATTAAGAACAAACTAAGTAGTTATCATATAATTCAAAAATCAAATAACAAGATTCATCTAGGTTTCATCCCCTTCAGGTATCTGAGGGGTTTAGTTCATAATGAATAAAGAAAATATCTCAAGAGAGAAGATAAAACAAAACATAAGAAATTCCTAAAACTCCCTGAAGGAATTGAAGGAGAATTCCACCGTCTTGAGTATAATTCCGGCTTCTTGGTATGGATCAACTGGCTAACTTCGAGCGATTCCCACAATTCTAACATTTCCGGCTTGGCTCCTTCGCCTAGCTCGACGGCCCTCAATGGAGGAACTTAGGGGATATATATAGGCTCCTTGGAATGTAATTCTTTCTCCCTAAGTATCCTTTTCTAACTGAAATTGCTCTTTCCAGTGACAAGGGCACGGCTATGGCACACGCCCGTGTGGATCGACTTTAAGTCATGTTCGGATTTCTTATTTGAGGCACGACCGTATAAGTCGAGAGTTAGGTCGTGCTCTAGGTGATCGGTGAGGCACGGCCGTGTGGGATTTGGGCCAAGCCATGTCGATTCTGTGCTAAGGCCCAATTACTCCGTTTTGGGCACATTTTATGTTCTTTTCATCCTCGGGTGCTTTCCTGGGTATAAGACATGAAAAGAAAGGATTAAAATCACCTTTTTATATAAATCAAGGGATAAATTATCCAGGAGCATAGTAAATCAGGGATAAAAATATGTTATAATTACGGTTTATCAAATATCCCCACACTTAAGCTTTTACTTGTCCTCAACCAAAATTCTTAACTTACAATTAAGCCGAACTTTCCATAATTCATAATTCCTATTGACAATGCCTTATCCTAATTCATAGATAATTTATACATGGAGAATTTAACTCAAAGAGTCTTAAAGATTCAAACAATATAAGTCATACATTTGTAGCACAAAACATAGGTGTTTCCCTTCATCTAAATAATTACCTTTAATTCAAAATCTACAAGGATCGACATCCTCACAAAAGATTCACTCAAATCACTCAAAAAGTGTTTAAGGTTCAAAATTAAGCACTCAATAAGTCAAACATGAAAATTTAATCCCATAGGCTTGCCTGAAAATCAAATCTCCACCACTGTAAAATGAGATGATAAACAGATCAAAAGGTCTTTGTCAGGGTTGTAACGGGGCTAACGTTAAAAGTGTGGATAAAGGTTGAATTAGAAGGTTAGAATCGAGATTGACTTGATAAATTACCTACCTACAAATTACTGAGATAATAATTACATCAACTGAGAATAATAAACATACTAATACGAGCTTTTTCTTTTGATATATACTTTGATTGTGTAAGCTCTCTTTTCATACTGCTAATATTTCATAAACCGTAAAAGTAACATATTTTAAGCCCACATTTAATATTCTTTTGGATGATTTATCCCTTGATTTGTGCAAAAAGGTGCTCTTAATCCTTTCTTTTCATGTCTTATACCCAGGAAAGCACCTGAGGATGAAAAGAACATAAAATGGGCTTAAAACGGGCCAAATGGGCCAATTCACGAAACCGACCCGGCCTGGACTTCAAGCTACACGGTCGTGCCACGCTTAACATCTAGAACACGATTTCTCCCCCGATTCACACGGTCGTGCCTCAAGTTAGAAATTCGAACACGGCCTGGAGTCGAGCCACACGGGCGTGCTACATGGAATGAGCAATTTCAGTCGGAAAAGGATACTTGGGGAGAGAGAATCGCATTCCAAGAGCCTATATATATCCCCTAAGTACCACCTTTGAAGGGGCGTCAAAGCTAGGCCAAGGAGCCAAGCCGAGAAGGTCAGAGTTAGGGAATAACGTGAAGATAGCCAGTTTATCCATCCCAAGAAGCCGGAATTATACTCAAAACGACGAAATTCTCCTTCAATTCCTTCAGGGGGTTTTAGGATTTTCTTATGTTTTGTTTTTTTTCTCTTGCGATGTTTTGTATTCATTATGAACTAAACCCTTCAGATACCTGAAGGGGATGAAACCTAGATGAATCTTTTTATTTGATCTTTAAGTTATATGATAAATTACTTAGTTTGATCTTAATTATGTTGCTTAATCCAAATCTAATGTGCTTAGGTGGAGGAGGAATAGACCCTTCCTAAGAGTAGATCTAACGTAATTAAGCGGAGTTGATCGAACGCCTAGAGATAGGGTTACGAGATTTTGCCGGATTAGGGTGAAACCTAATATGGGAGTCCATTGATTGATTTACTGCTATCCTAGGGGGTTATTATAAGCGAATGAGAGTTCCACTAATTAACCTAGGGTTAGACGTTATTCGCCTCGAGTGAGGGTTTAATATAGGTTAGGGGGTCTTACGGATCAAGCTAAGTAAAAGAATTCATTTAATTTAGGGTTAATTAATAAGTGAAGTCTAGGTGGATTCTTCCTAAGGGTATCGTCTTAATCAACTGAGTTTTTCTTCAAAGTTATTCTTCTATTCGTCCTTTTTGTCTTTGTGTCCTTAGTTTAGTCTTCCTCAAAAGCAACTTCACTCTAATTTTAAGGCTAAATAATAAAAAGAAAGTTAGTATTAGTACTTTTAGTTCCTTTGTGTTCGATATCCGGTCTTGCCTAAGCTATACTACTATTTGATAGGTACACTTGCCTTTAATCGTTGTCAGAGTTAGTTTTCGGGTTTTGATCATTCTTTTATAAATTTTAAAACTCTTATTTACAGCAATCAAGTTATTGGCGCCGTTGCCGGGGAACTAAAATATTAAGAAAACTCCATTTTTATTACTTTAGCCATTATTTTTTTTATTTTTCAGCAATTTATTTTTATTTTTAGGATAATTTTTTATTTCTTGCTTTTCTTTCCAGATACCTCTAGTTTATGACTAGAAGGAACCCGAGAGGACCTTTATACGAAAGTGATATTGAAGCTACCGCTCAAAGGAATCGTCGGGAAACCAGGCGAGCCCTAAATTACACAGAAAGAGAGGAAGAAGACAGATCCAATCCTACTGAAGGGATGGACGAAAACAACCTACCACCATGCGATGTAGGAGATCGCAGCGCTCCATGTACAATGTTTGATTATGCTAAACCACATTTAACTGGAGCAGAATCGAGTATTGTCAGGCCTGCTATAGCTGCTAATAATTTTCAATTAAAGCCTAACACAATACAAATGATTCAACAGTTTGTTCAATTTGATGGTTTGCAGGACGAAGATCCAAACATGCATATAGCTAACTTTTTAGAGTTCTGTGATACCTTCAAAATAAATGGCATTTCTGATTATGCCATACGTATTCGGTTATTCCCTTTTTCATTAAGAAATAAAGCTAAACAGTGGTTAAACTCGTTACAACGAGGGTCAATCACTACATGGGAGCAGATGACCGAAAAGTTTTTAATGAAATATTTCCCACAGGCCAAAATGGCCAAATTACAGAATGATATCTCTTCTTTTGTGCAGATGGATGTAGAGACATTATATGACGTATGAGAGAGATATAAAGATCTCTTGAGGAGGTGCCCACACCATGGCTTTCCCTTGTGGCTACAAGTCCAAACATTCTACAACGGTGTAAACCCCTTAACAAGACAACTGATTGATTCAGCCGCCGGTGGAACCCTAAACAACAAAACTCCAAAAGCAGCCTACGAGTTCATTGAGGAGATGTCGATAAACAATTATCAGTGGCAAGCTTCGAGGACTAAACCAACAAAATCGGCAGGAGTCTTCAACGTTGACACCATGACCATGCTATCAACGCAGCTTGAGATGATGAATAAAAAGCTTGATAGTTTATGTTCTTCGCAGGTACATCCAGTTATGCAGTGTGACACAAGTGGAACCATGGCGAATCCTTAGTACCCACCCTACCAACCGGAAGCAGAGAACGAACAGATGAACTATATAAGTAATAATTTTCGATCCAATAATAATCCTTATAGTAACACTTACAATCCAGGTTGGAGGAATCATCTAAATTTTTCATGGGGAGGTCAAGGCAATCAAAGAAATCAAGGGCAACAACATCCTCAAAACTTCCAAAATCAGCCCTATCCACGAGAAAAGAAACCACCCTACGATGAGGAACTAAAACAACCAAAAAACACAGAAGAACGACTACAAAATATTAATAGGACAATCAAAAGCAACGAAAGTCGAATGAGTGAAATTGCTAAATCAGTCAAGGAAATGATTACTGCAGTCGAGCAACTCACACAGCTCATGTCAGAATGACCACAAGGACGTCTACCAAGTAACACTGAGAGTAATCCAAATGAGCAAATTCAAGCCATCACCGCTCAGGAAAACGAGGAGTTAGAAGAACCACAACCAATTCTAGAAAGTAAGGTAGACGAAGGGATAATAGAGGTAGCACAAGATAAGCCAAAACCGGTAATCAAGGAGTACAAACCTCACATACCTTATCCCGAAGCATTAAAAAGAGACGATTCAGAGGAATAGTTCGGTAAGTTTCTTAAACTTTTAAAGAAATTACGCATTAACTTACCTCTTCTTGAAGCTCTTTTTCAGATGCCAGACGCGAGGAAATTTTTAAGACAGCTCTTGACAAACAAAAGCAAATTAGACGAAGAGCCACACATTGAACTCAACGCAAAGTGCTCAGCAATCCTACAAAATAAACTACCACAGAAATTAAAAGATCCAGGGAGTTTTACAATTCCATGTTTAATTGGTAGTTTAACTATTGATAATACGTTAGCTGATTTAGGGGCAAGTATAAATGTCATGCCTTATGCACTGTTTAAACGACTAGGTCTAGGGAAGCCCAAACAAACTAGGATGAGTATTTAATTAGCGGATAAAACTGTTAGAATTCCTAGGGGCATTATTGAAGATGTTCTCGTAAAAATCGATAAATTTGTTTTCCCAGTAGATTTTGTTGTTTTAGACATGGATGAGGATAATTCAATCCTCTTAATTTTAGGAAGGCCTTTTCTAGCAACTGCCAAGACTAAAATTGATGTTGCCTCAGGTGAGCTCATACTTTGTGTAGGTGACGACTCAATTAGCCTTCAAGCCCTCGACTCAGCTAGGTCATCAAAGAATCAAGGTGAGAAAGAAAACCCTTTTGATAATCATTCAATTACACCTTCTTTACAGGAACCACCAAAAAAGAGAACGATTGAACCGGATCCTCACCTCAGTACCAATAAAGAAATAACTCATGAGGAGCAAAGAATTCAAATCGATGACCTAGATGAGTGGAAAACACACTTCAAAGAGAAATTAGGGATACACGAGGAAGAGCCAGAGCTATACACTATAAATCCGAAGGAGCCACCAGCAGAGCTCGTAGGAACATCAAATAACATCAAAATAGAAAATCAGGTACTAATCAATAAAGTCGATCTTAGCATCATCACAGAAAACCTGAAGAAAAAAATCCCTCTTGAGGTACGCAATATCTTCCTACACGAAAGAGTCGAGGTAAGCAACCCAACATGCGGCACTTCTAAGGTAACGCTTCTCGACTCAACCTTTGTCAAGAAAATAGGACTATAGGCATGAGGGAAGATATCCAAACTTCAAAAATTTTCAAATAACGAGGCAAAGTCTAGCTTAAGACTATAAACAAGCGCTTCTCGGAAGGCAACCCGATTACTAACCCCATTTCTTTTTGCATTTTTTTTATTTTCTTTTTCTTCTTAGTTTTAGACTAATAATAATAATAATAAGTGCAAAATTCCAGACCACACGGCCTTACACACAGCCGTGGTCGTGGACGTATGGACCACCAGAACTGCCACACTGACAGAGCAGAGGCCATGCAAAGCCAGTCCAACCACCCCTCAACGTCACGGATCCAACCACCTTCCCCACGGGCACCGACAGATAGGGCACGGTCGTGCCCCCAACCGTGTGAAAATTCTGAGGATACTGACTTGTAACACAAGGGCTACACACGCCCGTGGGACCTTACCGTGCCAAAAGAAGAACTTCATGAGCACGGGCATGGAGGGACCAAACACGGGCATAGGGTGACAACACCCTCTATAACATGGCCGTGTGAGGAGGCCGTGTAAATCGACACACCCTGGGACACGGCCGTGGGGGATTACCAAATTTGAGCATCTATTTAAACCCCTCAACTCTTCCCCTTCCCTCTATCTGATTTTCACCCCTATCTTTTTTGCTCCTCACTCTCTTCCATCTCAGATTCTTCACTCACTAAGACTCTAGATCCTTGAGCAAGCCAACACCATGCCGAAGAAACGGAGAAAGCTAAGTATAGGCTCCTTAATAAAGAACGATCAACATGAGTTCATCCCAGTAGCTTCGTCTTAACACCAAGCCAAGGACCTATGAGACCAATTAGTTTTTATTTTTCATTTCTCTTTCCTTTCATTATCCTTTTCTTTAATAATCTTATGTTTAATTTAGTTTAGCTTAATTTAGTTTCGTACTGTCAGGTTCACCAGGCTGCTAGGGAATCACACCGACCACCCTGATAATCTCTTCACTTCCGCCATCACCAGCACATCCCCAGCCTTAGAAGTCACACCCACCTTGCGAACCATCCTTCAATAAGGACTTCACAGTCTATTAATATTTTCTTTTCATTTTAGTTTTCTTATTAGTCTCCTTTCCTTTAATTTGTTTTTCTATAACTTTATATTTAGTTTATTTTTATTAGGTCTTAATAAAGCCTGGCTACTTCTCAAAGCACTACCCAATTTCTTTATCTAGCGCAAGAACATTATCCCGACTGACCATCACCGCCACCAAAGACACTCATTCGGGAAAACATCTACAACTCAGGGAGTAATTCTTTCCCCTTCTCTTTTGATTTATCCCTTAAATGTCTTTATCTATCTTTGTACATTGAGGACAATGTACATCTTGAGTGTGGGGGGTGAATAGTTATTCTGAGAAAATGCCTAATTTTTTTCATTATTCTCAAATCCTGAGGATAAAAATGCCTAACTTTCTGCATTGTTCTTAAAACCCTGAATTTAATCTTGTTTTAAAGTAATTTTCTCATATTACTAATTAAAATGAAATTTTTGATAATTTGTGATTTTTATTGATATGCTTTTGAAGAAGTCATAGTTAATTGTGCATTGATGACTGAATTTGAAGAATACTAGGGAATCAAACATGATAAGTCTAATTTTCTAAAAAAAAAATTATTAAAATTTTAGGTTGTCAACCGGAATTTGAATGTTATCTTGAAATTTGAGATTTACAAGGTTGATGTCAAAAACACCCATAATTTTTGTGAGAATTTGAGCCTTATAGAGCATACATTCTTTTTCAAGCTCACTTCTTGATTATGAGTGTGTCGACTATGAACTGTTATTCTAGAACTTTCCTCGATTATACATGTCAAGACCACAGTTATGATTTGATATACCGAGATGATAAAGGCACTTAGGTTTAACCCACTTACACCACTAAAAAGCCTACCCTCATAATTAACCCCTAGTGAACCCCGTTAAGCCTAACAACCCTTTTTATTGACTTACCCGCTAATTTTAACCCAAAACCCTTTGTATTTGTTATCACCCTTTATTTTGACTACCCCTTAATTGAGATTTGATTTGAGCTAATTACCTAAGTTTATTATTCTGGTAGTTAAATTTATCTTGTATTTAGTTTGTTCTTAAGAAAAAAAGTATATTCAGTATCAGTATTATGAAGAGTGAGCTTATACAAGTTAAAGTCTAATTATCAAAAGAAAAAGCTCGTATTAGTAGGATTATTATTATTTTCAGTTGATGTAATTATTATCTTAAAAATTTTTAGATAGGTAACTTATCAATTCAATCTCGATTCTAACCTTCTAATTTCAGCCTTTATCCACACCTTTAACCCTAGCCCCATTACAACCCTAACAAAGACCTTTTGATCTGTTTAGCATTTCATTTTACAGTGGTAGAGATTTGATTTTTAGGCAAGCCTATGGGATTAAGTTTTTAGGTTCGACTTATGAGTGCTTAATTTTGACCCTTAAACACTTTTCGAGTGATTTGAGTGAATCTTTTGTGAGGATGTCAATCCTTGTAGGTTTTGAATTAAAGGTAATTATTTAGATGAACGGAAACACCTATGTTTTCGTGCTACAAATGTATGACTTATCTTGTTTGAATTTTTAGGAATCTTTGAGTTGAATTATCCATGTATAAATTATCTATGAATTAGGATAAGGCATTGTTGATAGGAATTTTGAATCATGGAAAGTTCGTTTTAATTTTAAGTTCAGAATTTTGCTTGAGGACAAGCAAAAGCTTAAGTGTGGGGGTATTTGATAAACCGTAAAAGTAACATATTTTAAGCCCACATTTAATATGCTTTTGGATGATTTATCCCTTGATTTATGTAAAAAGGTGCTCTTAATCCTTTCTTTTCATGTCTTATACCCAGGAAAGCACCCGTGCATAAAAAGAACACAAAACGGGCTTAAAACGGGCCAAATGGGCCAATTCACGAAATTGACACGGCCTGGACTTCAAGCCACACGACCGTGCCATGCCTAGCATCTAGAACATGGTTTCTCCCCCGATTCACATGGCCGTGCCTCAAGTTAGAAATCCAAACACGGCCTGGAGTCGAGCCACACGAGCATACTACATGGCCGTGCCTCTATCGTTAGAATGAGCAATTTCAGTCGGAAAAGGATACTTGGGGAGAAAGAATCGCATTCCAAGAGCCTATATATATCCCCTAAGTACCACCTTTGAAGGGGCGTCAAGGCTAGGCCAAGGAGCCAAGCCGAGAAGGTCAGAGTTAGGGAATAACGCGAAGATAGCCAGTTGATCCATCCCAAGAAGTCAGAATTATACTCAAAATGATGGAATTCTCCTTCAATTCCTTCAGGGAGTTTTAGGATTTTCTTATGTTTTGTTTTATCTTTTCTCTTGCGATGTTTTGTTTATTCTTTATGAACTAAACCCTTCAGATACCTGAAGGGGATGAAACCTAGATGAATCTTTTTATTTGATCTTTAAGTTATATGATAAATTACTTAGTTTGTTCTTAATTATGTTGCTTAATCCAAATCTAATGTGCTTAGGTGGAGGAGGAATAGACCCTTCCTAAGAGTAGATCTAACATAATTAAGCGGAGTTGATCGAACACCTAGAGATAGGGTTACGAGATTTTGCCGGATTAGGGTGAAACTTAATATGGGAGTCCATTGATCGATTTACTGCTATCCTAGAGGGTTATTATAAGCGAACGAGAGTTCCAATAATTAACCTAAGGTTAGACATTATTCGCCTCGAGAGAGGGTTTAATATAGGTTAGGGTGTCTTACGGATCAAGCTAAGTAAAAGAAATCATATAATTTAGGGTTAATTAATAAGTGAAGTCTAGGTGGATTCTTCCTAAGGGTATCATCGTAATCAACTGAGTTTTTCTTCAAAGTTATTCTTCTATTCGTCCTTTTTGTCTTTGTGTCCTTAGTTTAGTCTTCGTCAAAAGCAACTTCACTCTAATTTTAAGGCTACATAATAAAAAGAAAGTTAGTATTAGTACTTTTAGTTCCTTTGGGTTTGATATCCGGTCTTGCATAAGCTATACTACTGTTCGATAAGTACACTTGCCTTTAATCGTTGTCAGAGTTAGTTTTCGGGTTTTGATCATTCTTTTATAAATTTTAAAACTCTAATTTACAGCGATCAATATTGAATATACTTTTTTTTAATAACAAACTAAATTCAACTCATAATATATGATACTTAGGTAACTAATCAAATCATATCTTGACTAAAGGGTAATCAAAAGGAAAGGTGATAGCAAATACAGAGGGTTTTAGGTTAATATTTGTGGGTTAGTTAATAAAAAGGGTTGTTAGGGTTCACTAGGAGTTAATTATGAGGGTAGGCTTTTTAGTGGAGTAAGTGGGTTAAGTCCTAAGTGCCTTTATCATCTCGGTATATCAAATCATAACTGTGATCTTGACATGTATAATCAAGGCAAGTTCTAGAATAACAGTTCAATGTTGACACACTCATAAAAAAATGAGCATGAAAAGGAATATATGCTCTATAAGGTTCAAAATCTCATAAAAATTATGGGTGTTTTTTACATCAACCTTGTAAATCTCAAACTTCAAAGTAATATTCAAACTTAGGTCAACAACCTAAAATATTAAATTTTTGAAAATTAGGCTTATCATGCTTGATTCTCTAGTATTCTTCAAGTTTAATCATCAATGCACAATTAACTATGACTTGTTCAAAAACATATCAATAAAAATCATGAATTAATAGAAATTTCATCCTAATTAGTAATATGAGGAAATTACTTAAAAACAAGACTAAATTCAGGGATTTAAGAATAATGTTAGGCATTTTCTCAAAATAATTATTCACCCCCCCACACTTAAGATGTACATTGTCCTCAATGTACAAAGATAGATAATAACATTTAAGGGATAAATCAAAAGAGAAGGGAAACGAATTACTCCCTGAATTGTGGATGTTTTCCCAGAGAAGTGTCTTTGGTGGCGGTGATGGTCGGTCTGGATGACGACCTGTGCTAGATGAAGAAATTGGGTAGTGCTCTGAGAAGTAGCCAGGAATTTTTAAGACCTAATTAAAATAAACTAAGTATATAATTAAAGATAAGAAAAATAAAGAAAGAGGAAACAAAAATGTAAATGAAATGAAAATAGAAGATAAATGGACTGAAGAGTCGTTATTGTTGGATGGTTCGCGAGGTGGGTGTGACCTCTAAGGCTGGAGAGGTGCTGGCGACAGCGGAAGTGGCATGGTTATCGTGGTGGCCAGTGTGATTCCCAAGCAGCCTGGTGAACCTGACACTAATAGACTAAATTAGGTTAAACTAAATTAAGCATAAGATTGTTAAAGAAAAGGAGAATGAAAGGAAAGAGAAATGAAAAATAGAAACTAAATGATCTCAAAGACCCTTGGCCTGTTGGTTGGATGAAGCTGCCGGCATGAACTCATGTAAATTATCTTCCTTTAAGGAGTTTGGCCTTTTACACTTCTTCGACATGTTGTTTGATGGCTTAAGGATCTAGAGTTTTAGTAGTGAAAAGTCTGAGAGGAAGAAGGGGGAAAAGAAAAGCAGAATGTAATTAGATGGGGGCAAGGGAAAGGGTGGTGTAGATTAAATAGATTTTCCAAATCTGGCGTGTTCCCACGCCCGTGGTCTAAGGCCGTTTCGATTTACACGGCCACCTCGCACGGTCGTGTTTTGGAGTGTGTCGTTACCCCATGCCCGTGCTTCAGCCATCCACCCCCGCGCTTCTGAAGTCAGTATGTAGGCACGATTGGGGGCCATGGGCGTGTTTTGGTCGTGCTATGTAAGTCAGTAGCTTCACACGGCTGAGAGGCACGGTCGTGCCCCTCTGTTAGTGCCCGCGGGGGAGGGTAGTTAGATCTATGACATCGAGGAGTGGTTGAACCGGTTTGCACGGCCTCTGCTACGTCAGTACGGAGATTCTGGTGGTCCACATGGCCAGGGCTGGAAATCTGCACTTCTTGTTTGATTAAAAGGGAAAAGAAAAAGGAAAAATAATGCAAAATGAAAATAAATGCAAAATCCAGTAAGGTTAATGCTCGGGTTGCCTCCCAAGAAGCGCTCGTTTATAGTTTTAAGCTAGACTTTCCTCATGTTTGAAAAATTCAGGGAGGTTTAAAGGTTTGAATATCTTCTCTCATATTATCCGTTTTATGTTCATTGTGTGGTTCAGGTCGCGTAGCAATTATTTTAAGAGCATCAAAATTAGGATTCCTTACCTCGATTGTCTTGTGTGGTAAAGCATTGATTACCTTAAAAAGGATTTCTTTGTTTGTGTCAGGGTCCGAAAGAGATAGTCGTAGGTCTAATAATACCTGATCTTCGCTTTTGGACTTGCCTATCTCGTAGAGTGGTTTTGACTCTATTTCTTGTATCCCTAATTTTTCCTTGAAGTGCATTTTCCACTCGTCTAATTCATCGGGTTGAACCTTTTGTTCCTCATGATCTATTCCTTTGTTGGCATTGTATTCAAGATCAGGTTCAATTGTGCCCTTTTCTGGTGCTTCCTAAAAAGAAGGGTTAATCGAATGGCTATCAATGGATTTTTCTTTCTTACCTTGGTCATTCGATGTCCTGGCTGAATCGAGAGCTTGAAGAGTGACTGCCTCATTACCTACACAAAGTATGAGTTCTCCTGTGGCACATCAATTTTAGTTTTGGCAATTGCTAGAAAAGGTCTTCCTAAAATTAAAGGGATCGAATTGGCTTCATCCATGTCTAAGACAACAAAGTCTACTGGAAAATCAAATTTATCGATTTTGACAAGAACATCTTCGATAATACCCCTAGGAATTCTAACAGTTTTATCAGCTAATTGAATACTCATCCTAGTTTGTTTGGGTTTCCCTAGACCTAGTGGTTTAAACAATGTATAAGGCATGACATTTATACTTGCCCCTAAGTCAGCTAACTCATTATCAATAGTTAAACTACCAATTAAACAGGGAATTGTAAAACTCCCTGGATCTTTTTGCTTCTGCGGTAGTCTGTTTTGTAGAATTGCTGAGCACTTTGCGTTGAGTTCCATGTGTGGCTCTTCGTCTAATTTACGTTTGTTTGTCAAGAGTTGTCTTAAAAATTTCCTCGAGTCAGGCATCTAAAAGAGAGCTTCAAGAAGAGGTAAGTTAATATGTAATTTCTTTAAAAGTTTAAGAAATTTACCGAACTATTCTTCTGAATCGTCTCTTTTTAATGCTTCGGGATAAGGAATGTGAGGTTGGTATTCTCTGATTACCGGTTTTGGCTTTTCCTGCGTTACCTCGATTTTACCTTCATCTTCATTGGTTTCTTGTTGTGGGATGGGTTCGTCTACCTCTGCATTTTCTTGAGCTGTTACGGCTTGAATCTGTTCCTTAGGGTTAATCTCAGTGTTACTTGGTAGACATCCTTGCGGTTGTTCTGACATCAGCTTTGCGAGTTGCTCGACTGCATTAGTGACTTCTTTGACTGACCTGTTAATTTTTCCGATTCGGCTCTCGTTGCTTTTAATTGTTCTCTCTATTTCCCAGAGATGTTTTTCTGTGTCTGTCGAGAACTTTGTCAGTATCTCCTCGAGGGTTGGTTTCTTCTCTTATGGATAGGCTGATTTTGGAAGTTTTGAAGAGGTTGTTGCCTTTGATTTCCTTGACTTCCTTGTCCTCCCCATGAAAAATTTCGGTGGTTCCTCCAACCTAGATTGTAAGTATTACTATATGGATTATTATGAGATCTTAAATTGTTACCTATATAGTTCATCTGTTCACTCTCTGCTTCCGGTTGGTAGGGTGGGTACTCAGGATTCGCCACGGTTCCACTTTCGTCACACTGCATGACTGGATGTGCCTGCGAAGAATACAAATTATCAATCTCTTTATTCATCAATTCTACCTGGTTTGATAGCATGGTTATTGCATCGATGTTGAAAACTCCGGCTGATTTTGTTGGTTTTGTCCTGTTAACTTGCCATTGATAATTATTCAGTGACATCTCCTCAATGAACTCGTATGCCGCTTCTGGAGTTTTATTATTCAACGTTCCACCGATGACTGAATCAATTAATTGTCTCGTTGAAGGATTCATACCGTTGTAGAATATCTGGACTTGTAGCCACAAGGGTAAACCATGGTGTGGACACCTTCTCAAGAGATCATTGTATCTCCCCCATGCGTCGTATAATTTCTCTAAATCCATCTGCACAAAAGAAGAGATATCATTTTTTAATTTGGCTGTTTTGGCCGATGGGAAATATTTTAATAAAAACTTTTTAGTCAATTGCTCCCATATAGTGATTGACCCTCGTGGTAACGAGTTTAACCACTGTTTGGCTTTATTCCTTAATGAAAAGGGGAATAACCGAAGACGTATGGCATCATCAGAAACGCCATTTCTTTTGAAGGTATCACAGAACTCTAGGAAGTTAGCTATATGAGTGTTTGGATCTTCGTCCTGCAAACTATCAAATTGAACAAACTGTTGAATCATTTGTATTGTGTTAGGCTTTAATTCAAAATTATTAGCAGCTATAGCGGGCCTAACAATACTTGATTTTGCTCCTGTTAAATGCGGTTTAGCATAATCAAACATAGTACGTGGAGCGTTGCGTTCCCCCACATCATGGGGTTGTGGATTGTTCTCGTCCATCCCTTCAGTAGGATTGGATCTGCTTTCTTGATTCTCTTCTGTGTAGTTTAGGGCTCGCCTAATTTCTCAGTGATTCCTACGATCGGTTGCTTCAATATCACTGTCGTATACTAAAGGTCCTATTGGGTTCCTTCTAGTCATAAACTAGAGGTACCTGAAAAGAAAAGAGGAGAAAAATTAGCAAAATTAGAATTTAACCTAAAAACAAAAATAAATTGCGGAAAAAATAAAATAAAATAATGGCTAAAGTAATAAAAATTGAGTTTTCTAAAATATTTTTGTTCCCCGGCAACGGCGCCAAAAACATGATCGCTGAAATCAGAGCTTTAAAATTTATAAAAGAATGATCGAACCTGGAAACTAACTGAAATCAGAGCTTTAAAATTTATAAAAGAATGATCGAACCTGGAAACTAACTCTGACAACGATTTAAAGGCAAGTGTACCTATAGGACAGTAGTATAGCTTAGGCAATATCGGATTGTCGAATCCAAAGGAACTAAAAGTACTAATACTAACTTTCTTTTTATTATTTAGCCTTAAAAATAAAGTGAAGTTGTTTTAATCTAAATTAACGAGGACTAAGCTAAGAACATTAAGACAAAAGGAACGAATTGGGAAATAACTTGAAGAAAAACTCAATTGATCACGACGATACCCTCAGGAAGAATCCACCGAGACTTCACCTGTTACCTAACCCTGAATTATATGATTTATTTACTTAGCTTGATCCGTAGGACTCCCTAACTTATATTAAACCCTCTCTCGAGGTGAATAACGTCTAACCCTAGGTTTATTAGTAGAACTCTCGGTCTCTTATAATAACCCCCTAGAATAGCAGTAAATCGATCTATGGTTTCCCATATCAGGTTTCACCCTAATCCAGCAAAATCTCGTAACCCTATCTCTAGACGTTCAATTAACTCCGCTTAATTACGCTAGATCTACTCTTAAGCAGGGTCTATTCCTCCTCCACCTAAGCACATCAGATTTGGATTAAGCATGCATAATTAAGAACAAACTAAGTAGTTATCAAATAACAAGATTCATCTAGGTTTCATCCCCTTCAGGTATCTGAGGGGTTTAGTTCATAATGAATAAAGAAAACATCTCAAGAGAAAAGATAAAACAAAACATAAGAAATTCCTAAAACTTCCTGAAGGAATTGAAGGAGAATTCTGCCGTCTTGAGTATAATTCCAGCTTCTTGGGATGGATCAACTAGCTAACTTCGAGCGATTCCCACAATTCTTACCTTTTCGGCTTAGCTTCTTAGCCTAGCTTGACGCCCCTCAATGGTGGCACTTAGGGGATATATATAGGCTCCTTGGAATGCGATTCTTTCGCCCTAAGTATCCTTTTCCGACTGAAATTGCTCTTTCCAGCGATAGGGGCACGACCATGGGACACGCCCGTGTGGATCGACTTCAAACCGTGTTCGTATTTCTTATTTGAGGCATGTCTATGTAATTCGAGAGTCAGGTCGTGCTCTAGGTGATCGGCGAGGCACGGCCATGTGGGATTTGGGCCAGGCCTTGTCGATTCTGTGCTAAGGCCCAATTACTCTGTTTTGGGCTCGTTTTATGTTCTTTTCATCCTCGGGTGCTTTCCTGGGTATAAGACATGAAAAGAAAGGGTTAAAAGCACCTTTTTATATAAATCAAAGGATAAATCATCCAAAAGCATACTGAATATGGGATTAAAATATGTTATAATTACGGTTTATCAGTTCGACTATCTCTGCATTTTCCTGAGCTGCTATGGCTTGAATTTGCTCCTTTGGATTAATCTCGGTGTTACTTGGTAGACATCCTTGCGGTCGTTCTGACATTAGCTTTGGCAGTTGTTCGACTGTATTACTGACTTCTTTGACTGACTTAGTAATTTCTCCGGTTCAGCTCTTGTTGCTTTTAATTATTCTCTCAGTTTCTTGGAAATGTTTTTTTGTGTCTGCCGAGAACTTTGTCAGCATCTCCTCAAGGGTTGGTTTCTTCTCTTGTGGATAGGGTTGATTTTGGAAGTTTTGAGGAGGTTGTTGTCTTTGATTTCCTTGGCCTCCCCATGAAAAATTTGGGTGGTTCCTCTAACTTAGATTGTAAGTATTACTATATGGATTATTTTTGGATCTGAAATTGTTACCTATATAGTTCATCTGTTCACTCTCTGCTTCCGGTAGGTAGGGTGGGTACTCAGGATTCGCCACGGTTCCACTCACGTCACATTTCATGACTGGATGTGCCTACAAAGAACACAAACTATCAATCTTTTTATTCATCAATTCTACCTGGTTTGATAGCATGGTCATTGCATCGATGTTGAAAACTCCTGCTGATTTTGTTGGTTTTGTCCTGTTAACTTGCCACTGATAGTTATTCAACGACATTTCTTCAATGAACTCGCAGGCTAATTCAGAAGTTTTATTATTCAAAGTTCCACCGGCGGCTGAATCAATTAGTTGTCTCCTTGAAGGGTTCACACTGTTGTAAAATGTTTGGACTTGGAGCCACAAAGGTAAGCCGTGGTGTGGACATCTCCTCAAGAGATCCTTGTATCTCTCCCATGCATCGTATAATGTTTCTAAATCCATCCGCACAAAAGAAGAGATATCATTTCGTAATTTGGCCGTTTTGGCCGATGGGAAATATTTCATTAAAAACTTTTCGGTCATTTGATCCCATGTAGTGATTGACCCTCGTTGTAACGAGTTTAACCACTGTTTGGCTTTATTCCTGAATGAAAAAGGGAATAACCGAAGACGTATGGCATCATCAGAAACGCCATTTATTTTGAAGGTATCACGAACTCTAAAAAGTTAGCTATATGAGTGTTTGGATCTTCGTCCTGTAAACCATCAAATTGAACAAACTGTTGAATCATTTGTATTGTGTTAGGCTTTAATTCAAAATTGTTAGCAGCTATAGCGGGTCTAACAATACTCGATTCCGCTCCTGTTAAATGCGGTTTAGCATAATCAAACACTGTACGTGGAGCATTGCGTTCCCCCACATCGTGTGGTGGTGGATTAATCTCGTCCATCGCTTCAGTAGGATTGTATCTGACTTCTTGATTTTTCCTCTGTGTAATTTAGGGCTCGCCTGATTTCTCGGTGATTCCTACGAGCGGTTGTTTCAATATCACTGTCGTATACTAAAGGTCCTCTTGGGTTCCTCCTAGTCATAAACTAGAGGTACCTGGAAAGGATAGAAAGAATGAAAAGTTAGCAAAATTAAAAATTAACAAAAATAAATTTCTGAAAATAAAAATAATGGCTAAAGAAATAAAAATAGAGTTTTTTTAATATTTTAATTCCCCGGCAACGGTGCCAAAAACTTGTTTGCTGAAATCAGAGCTTTAAAATTATAAAAGAATATGATCGAACCTAGAAACTAACTCTTACAATGATTTAAAGGCAAGTGTACCTATCGAACAGTAGTATAGCTTAGGCAAGACCGGATTGTCGAACCCAAAGGAACTAAAAGTACTAATACTAACCTTCTTTTTATTATTTACCCTTAAAAATAAAGTGAAGTTGTTTTAATCTAAATTAACGACGACTAAGCTAAGGATAAATACAAAAAGAATGAATTGGGAAATAACTTGAAGAAAAACTCAATTGATCACGACGATACCCTCAGGAAGAATCCACCTTGACTTCACTTGTTATCTAACCCTGAATTATATGATTTATTTACATAGCTTGACCCGTAGGACTCCCTAACGTATATTAAACCCTCTCTCGAGGTGAATAACGTCTAACCCTAGGTTAATTAGTGGAACTCTCGTTCTCTTATAATAACCCCCTAGAATAGCAGTAAATCGATCTATGGATTCCCATATTAGGTTTCACCCTAATCCGGCAAAATCTCGTAACCCTATCTCTAGGCGTTCGATCAACTCCGCTTAATTACGCTAGATCTACTCTTAAGCAGGGTCTATTCCTCCACCACCTAAGCACATCAGATTTGGATTAAGCATGCATAATTAAGAACAAACTAAGTATTTATCATATAATTCAAAAATCAAATAATAAGATTCATCTAGGTTTCATCCCCTTCAGGTATCTGAGGGGTTTAGTTCATAATGAATAAAGAAAACATCTTAAGAGAAAGATAAAACAAAACATAAGAAATTCCTAAAACTCAATTCCGCCGTCTTGAGTATAATTCTGGCTTCTTGGGATGGATCAATTGACTAACTTCGTGCGATTCCCACAATTCTGACCTTTCCGACTTGGCTCCTTGGCCTAGCTCGACGCCCTTTCAATGGTGGTACTTAGGGGATATATTTAGGCTCTTTGGAATGCGATTCTTCCTCCCTAAGTATCCTTTTCCGACTGAAATTGCTCATTCCAGCGACAGGGGCATGACCATGGGACACGCCCGTGTGGATCGATTTCAAGCCGTGTTCGGATTTCTTTCTTAAGGCACGCACCGTAAGTGTAAGTCGAGGGTCGCCGTGCTCGTGTGATCGGCGGCACGCGGCCGCGTGGGGCTTTGGGCCAGGCCGTTTCGATTTCGTGCTAAGGCCCATTTACTCCGTTTTGGGCCCGTTTTGTGTTCTTTTCATCCTCGAGTGCTTTCCTGGGTATAAGACATGAAAAGAAAGGATTAAAAGCACCTTTTTATATGAAGCGAGGCTTAAATCATCCAAAAGTATGCTAAATGTGGGATTAAAATATGTTACTTTTACGGTTTATCAATCATCATATGAATATACCTATAGCAATATTAGCCAATTTCAAATGGTCTTATACAAAATGAACTTTCAACCAATATAAGCCAACATATTTGGCCAAATCAATTATGACACATAACAAAATGACCAAGTCCCCTATGCATGCCATAACTCAAAATTTTGAATTCATTGATACCAAATAATTGCTGATAATGTGAATTGATCTCCGACGGTCTCCGATCCCCGAGCTAGCTTGATGACACTATAAGATAAGGGAAAGAAAGGGGAGTAAGCTATAAAGCTTTGTAAGTTCCTATGAAAATAATAATAAGCATCATAACCACACATTTAACACAAAAGTAACATAATGTAAGTAAACATAAATGCTATTGAAATCTCATAATCATAAATTTACTCAATCACAACCTTACCATGGGTTCATCACATATCGCGTAACACCCTGATTTTGGGGCTAGTCGAAACAGTAGTTTCAGAACCACTAATCCGAGGTCAGTGAATTTTTTAATATTATTTTATGTGTTATAGCATGATTCTATGAGTGCATGAAAATTTTAGTGAATTAATTTTAGTAATTTCATGCTTAATTTTGAAAAATGACTAAATTGCGTAAATTGCGAAAGTTTTGTTTTAAAAGCTAAAGGTTTCAAATAGCTATAAAACCTTAAATTGGAGGTCCTTAATGTGAAATTAGGTCCTTAGGAGAGTGTTGGCCGGCCATAGGGGACAAAGAAATGAAAATTGGTCAAAGTTGGTGGAATTAGGTGACTAAATTGATGAAATAAAATAAAATAAAGTAAAGAAAATATATCACCTTTCATCTTTCTTCTCTCCACCGATTTTTCCCCAAGAAAATAGCCATGGAAGCTTGAAAATTTTCAGCAACTCTTCACCCTTGCAAGTCATTTTGATGGTTATTTTTGTTGATTTTTGTATTTTTGGAACCCTTATAGCTTAATCTAGCTAATGAGGGGACTATTTTGCACTATGGTTGAAAGCCTAGGGTTTTTCCATGAGAGCATTAATGTTGTTTGATGAATTTTTATGGAATAAAATACTTTTGTCAAAGGATTTTTCATGAAAACACTAAAAAGGGCTACTTAGTAAAAGTTATAAAATGGATAGTAAATGTGTGAAATAATTGGAATTGTGAGTTTCTATGAGCTTAAAATAGATTCGGCTAGGCTTGGTTAATGAGGAAATTTGATCAAAATCATTTTACGAGCATAGGGGAAAATCGTAATTATGTGAAAGTCTAGGGGCAAAATTTGCCAAAGTAGAAATTTTGATATGTTTTGGTTATTGTGGTGATTAAATGAGTGAATTTTATCATTATAGATCAAGAAAAATGGAGTTCCGACCTAGACCGGGGGAAATCCAAGCTAGTAGACTAATTTAATCTAGTCGCCCACTTTTTGTATACCGAGGTAAGTTGTAAGTAAATAATACAACTTTATTATTATGCATTAAACAATTGATATGGCATAAAAAGTTTGATTATTGATATTTCCGGTTGAACCTTAGGAATAGATTGGATATCCATGCCATGACATTTGGGTGATATGTGTGCTAGTGTAAGACAATGTCTGGGACAGGGCATCGGCCACATTATGAGAGCCAATGTAATACCATGTCTGGGACATGGCATTAGCATTGATATGTGTACTAGTGTAAAACCATGTCTGGGACATGGCATCAGCCACATTATGAGAGCCAGTGTAAGACCATGTCTAGGACATGGCATCGGCTTTGAGATGAGAGCTAGTGTAAGACCATGTCTGGGACATGGCATCGGCATTTTACCCTCTTGAGTGAGGCTTGTCGGGTATCCTTTGGTATTCTAACTGGTTCAACGGGTAATTTAGAGCTTATGTCAAAAATGAGAAAAGTTACGACTATATTGTAAGTGATACAGGTGCCTATATGACATTCATGAGAAATGAGCTCGGATTATGTTGTATGAATAGTAAGAGTGAAAATGAGTAAGTTATGTGCAAGTTTATAATATGTTATAAGTATGATGATGCATGGAAATTGTTGTTAATTATTTACATACAACTTACTAAGTTTTGTGCTTACCCCCTTTCTTTTTCATTTTCTTATAGTATCGTCAAGTTAGCTCGGGGATCAACAAACGTCAGAGGTATCGATCACACTACCAATCTGAACATTTGGTATAGTTAGATTTATCATTTTGAGTATGGCATGTATAAGGACTTGGTATTTAAGTGTCATATTGTTTTGGCCAAATGTGTTGGCTTGTCTTGAAAATAAATTCATTTTATCTAAGGCCATGGATGATGGCTAATACTTGTTATTAATATGTGTAAATGATGATGCTTTTCATGATTGAGAAAATTACATGGTTGAGTATTTAGTATGTTAATGCTTGAATGAGTAGGATGTATGATTGAATAAATAAAGTACGCATCAAATGGTTTCGCTTGATGTGGCTTATTTTGGTGCAAGTAAGGGTGGCAAAAAGGGCTTGGTAAATAGCCTTGTTATTGTCCACATGGGTAGACACACAGGCGTGTGTCCTCTACACCCTAAGTTGGCAAAACAGAATGCCCTATAGTAACCACACGGGCTGAGGCACGATCGTGCGTCTCAACCGTGTGGATAACACGGCCATAGGACATGGGCATGTGCCCAGGCCGTGTGAAGTTTGTACTTGAATTTAGGAATTTAATTCACCACACGGCCTAAGGACACGGGCGTGTGCCTTGGCCGTATGACCTTATTGGATTGATGACATTAGAAACAAAATGTCAAGGTTTTTACACACGGTGTGTCATGGTAGTGAGGGACACGGGCGTGTGCCGGGCCGTGTGAAAACCACTTTAGGTTAGAATTGAAAAAAAAAAATCCACACAGCTAGGGACATGGGCGTGTGTGACCACACAGTCTGCCTACACGGGCGTGTCCCTTGCCACACAGGCGTGTACCCCTATTTTTAGTAAAATTTTCCAAAGTTTTCTGAAGTGTTTGGTTTAGTACCGAACCCCTTTCTAAAGGAGTTTTGGGCCTCATAGGCCCATGTTAAGGACATTAAGAAGAAGTTTGAAAAGTTTTGAATTTGAACAAACTTTTACGAATCAGATTTTTATGTTTGTATGCATTTAAGTAAGGTAACTTATTGTGCCCTGTTTCGACATCCAACACAGGTAAAGGGTGTTACATTCAGTGGTATCAGAGTTATGGTTTAGTCGATTCTCAGACGAACCTAGCATGTGTACAAGTCTAGCTATACATGCCATATGTGAATTATGATAGTGTGACGACTCCTGACAATTTAAAATGTGTTTTTATATAGAAAATGGATCCCGACAGAGCAGTGGCGGATGATGTAGAAAGTAATGTGTCGGCTCCCGCAAAAGGGATCGCGCTAGTCGAAAGTGGGCCCGTGACACTGAGTCGGGGCGGAAGGGAAAAAGAAGCCTTCCTCCATATGATGAATGTATGGTATTCAGCGTTTGTTCGTGCAAACCTGAACGCTACACCTCCTCCACCCCCTCTAATTACCCAGCCTACCCCTACAGCTCCCCAAGTAGTGGAAATGATTAGAAGGGAAAAACCTCTGGTAGACAGAATTCGAAAGCAAGGAGCCGAGGAATTTAGAGCGAATATAGATGATGATTTGGAAAGGGCTGAGTTCTGACTAGAAAATACCATTAGGGTGTTCAATGAGTTGTCTTGCACCCTTGAGGAGTGCATGAAGTTTGTTTTGTCACTCCTGCGAGACTCGGCCTACCAATAGTGGAACGCCCTTGTGTCGATTGTACCAAGGGAAAGGATAACTTTGGAATTCTTTCAAGAAGAGTTTCGTAAAAAGTATATTAGCCAGAGGTTTATAGACCAAAAAAGGAAGGAATTTCTAGAATTGAAGCAAGGCCGAATGACAGTAACAAAGTATGAGCATAAATTCGTGAGGCTCAATAAATACGCTCGAGACTGCGTATCCACCAAAGCGATCATGTGTAAGAGATTTGAGGACGGATTAAATGAGGACATTCGGTTGTTTGTTGGTATTCTAAAACTGAAGGAGTTTGTGGTATTAGTAGAGAGAGCTTGCAAGGCTGAGGAATTGGCTAAAGAAAAAAAGAAAGCTGATATCGAGTCTCGTGACTCAAAGAAAAGATAGTTGGGGAAATCATTTCAGTCCTCATCCAAGAAATCGAGAGAATTCACTACCCGATCAAATGCTTCAGCGGGATTCTCAAATAGAAATAGGAGTAAGCAGTATTCGGTTTCTAAGGCTCAGACCACTTCTATTGCAAGTGTTGGTAGTGCTCGACCAAATAAATCGGAGTGTTCACAGTGTGGTAGACGACATTTCAGTGAGTTTCGAGAAAAGAAAGAGGTTGTTTGAAGTGTGGTTCACTAGACCACTTCATTCGAAACTGTCCTGAGATGGATGAGAAAGACAGAAAGCAAGATGTGCGAGTGAGTAATGCTCCTTCTAGAGGTAGACCACAAAAGAACCCAGGAAGCAGGGCTAGCAGTAGAAGTGCACCTAGAGATTCCACTGTGAGATCAGAGGGTAAAGCTTTTGCAAGGACTTATGTCATTCTCACTCGCGAAGAGGCTTCATCCCCAGATGTAATTACGGGTACTTTTTCTCTTCATGATACCTCTGTTGTTGCTTTGATTGATCCAAGGTCTACCCATCCGTATGTTTGTATGAAACTGGTGTCTAGTTGGAATATGCATGTTGAGTCTACTGAATTTGTGGTAAAAGTGTCAAACCCTTTAGGCAAGCATGTACTAGTGGACCAAGTGTGTAGAAATTGTCCTTTGACAATTAGAGGTCATTGTTTTTCGGCTAATCTTATACTGCTGCCGTTTGATGAATTTGACGTGATTCTTGGGATGGATTGGTTAACTGCTCATGATGTGATAGTAAATTGTGGGGGGAAATTTATTGAACTGAAAAGTAAAAATAGGGATATTATTCGTGTTGAATCAGGTGAACCGGATAGCTTACTTGTACTGATTTCTTCTTTGGCAGCTGAGAAATGTATAAGAAAAGGGTATGAGTCTTATCTCGCATTTGTGTTGAATACTCAAGTGTCAGAAGTAAAGATTGAGTCAATACCAGTGGTATGTGAGTATCCGGATGTGTTTCCGGAGGAGTTACTCGGATTGGCTCCAACTAGGGAAGTTAAGTTTGGTATTGAGTTAGTACCTAGTATGGCACCTATTTCGATTGCCCCATATAGGATGGCTCCAACGGAGTTAAAGGAACTAAAAATCCAGTTCCAAGAGTTAACGGATAAGGGTTTCGTGAGACCGAGCTATTCTCCGTGGGGTGCTCCGGTACTTTTTGTGAAAAAGAAAGACGGGTCGATGAGGTTATGTATAGACTACAGACAGCTCAACAAAGTGACAATGAAGAACAAGTATCCTTTGCCAAGGATCGACGATTTGTTTGACCAATTGAAGGGAGCCACAGTGTTTTCTAAGATAAACCTGAGGTCCGGTTATTACCGGTTGAGAGTAAAGGAGCAAGATGTACCGAAAACTGCATTTCGGACGAGGTATGGCCATTATGAGTTCATTTTCATGCCTTTTGGCTTAACAAATGCTCCCTCCGTGTTTATGGATTTAATAAATCGCATTTTTCGGTCGTATTTGGATAAGTTCGTTGTTGTTTTTATCGATGATATATTAATTTATTCTCGTGATGAGAGTGAGCACGCGAAGCATTTGAGAGCTGTTTTGCAAACTTTAAGAGATAAGCAACTGTAAGCTAAGTTTAGCAAAAGTAATTTTGGCTCCAAGAAGTTGGATACTTGGGCCACATTGTGTCGGGTGATGGAATTAGAGTTGAACCGAGTAAGATATCAACTATCGTTCATTGGAAACCGCTGAGGAATGTGTCAGAGATTAGAAGCTTTTTGGGTTTAGCTAGATACTACAGACGGTTTGTTAAAGGATTCTCCATGATTGCTACACCGATGACGAGGTTGCTACAGAAAGATGTTAAGTTCGAATGGACAGAGAAGTGCCAATAGAGTTTTGAGAAACTAAAAGCATTGTTGACTAAAGCATTGTTGACTAAAGCATCAGTTTTAGTGCAATCGAAACCGAGAAAAGAATTCGTAGTGTATAGCGATGCATCCCTAAATGGGTTGGGGTGTGTGCTTATGCAAGAAGGCAAGGTAATAGCATATGCCTCGAGACAACTGAAGCCACATAAGAAAAAATATCCGACTCACGATTTGGAGCTGGCCGCTATAGTGTTCGTACTGAAGATTTGGAGATACCATTTGTATGGCGAGAAATGTCGAGAATTCACTGACCATAAAAGTCCAAATTATTTGATGACTCAAAAAGAGTTAAACCTACAATAGCGGAGATGGTTAGAGCTGATAAAGGATTATGAGTTGATAATTGACTATCACCCTAGAAAGGTGAATGTGGTCGTCGATGCTTTGAGTAGGAAGTCATTGTTTGCCTTGAGGGCTATGAATACCCAGTTGTCTGTGACTAATGATGGTTCATTCATAGTTGAATTAAGAGTTTGCAAGAGATTTGTGAAGCTTAGAAAAGTGATAAAGAGTTTTAAGCTAAGATAACTCAGTGCGAGATGGGTATAGAGTCAGACTTTCGGATTGGTTCAGATGGTTGTTTAATGTTTCAAGACAGAATTTGTGTACCCAAAAGCGACGAGCTTATTCAGAAGACTTTGCATGAGGCATATAGCAGTTGTATGTCTATCCATCTGGGTAGTGTGGAAATGTATAATGACTTGAAGAAAATGTATTGGTGGTCGAGAATGAAAAGAAACATCTCAGAGATTATCATTAAGTGTTTAATTCTTCAGCAAGTGAAAGTCGAACACCAAGTACCTTCAGGTTTACTTCAGCCCGTGATGGTTCCCGAGTGGAAATGGGACCGTATTACCACGGATTTTGTGTCTCGATTGCCGTTGACGCCAAAGAAAAAAGATGTCATTTGGGTTGTGGTTGATAGACTTACGAAATCGGTTCATTTTATATCAGTGCGTACCGATTATCCACTTGAGAAATTGTTTGATTTGTATGTTTCTAAAATGTGAGACTTCACAGGGTACCTTTATCGATCATTTCGGATAGAGATCCAAGGTTCACATCTCAGTTTTGGAAAAAGTTGCAAGAAGCATTAGGGACAAAACTAAATTTTAGTACTACTTTCCACTCGCAAACCGACGGTCAGTCGGAAAAAGTAATTCAGATTCTTGAAGATATGTTGCAGTGTTGTGTTCTCGAGTTTCAAGGCAGTTGGGAAAGGTACTTATCGTTGGTAGATTTTGCCTACAACAATATCTATTAGTCGAGTTTGAATATGGCGCCTTATGAGGCTTTGTATGGGCGTAAGTGCCGAACGCCCTTGTATTGGACCGAACTCAGAGAAAATCAGATACACGGGTTTGACTTAGTCAAGGAGACTGAAGAGAAAGTAAAGGTAATTCGTGACTATTTGAATGTCGCTTCGGATAGACAGAAATCCTACGCGAATTTGAAATGAAAAGAAATTGAGTTTCAAGTCGGTGATAAGGTGTTCTTGAAAGTATCCCCGTGGAAGAAAGTCCTCAGATTCGGTAGGAAAGGCAAATTAAGTCCATGTTTTATTGGACCTTATGAGGTCACTGAGAAAATTGGACCGGTAGCTTATCGATTAGACTTGCCATCCGAGTTAGAGAAGATCCACAATGTATTCCATGTGTCTATGTTGCGTCGTTACCGTTCTGACCCATCACATGTGATTTCACCAACAGATGTTGAGATTTGTTCAAACATGACCTATGGTGAAGAGCCGGTTAAGATTTTAGATCGAGATGTCAAGAAATCGAGAAATAAAAGTATAGCGCTTGTGAAAGTACTATGGCCACATGGGGAAGAAGAGGCCACATGGGAGCCCGAGGAGACTATGAGAGACCAATACCCGAACCTTTTTGCTGGTAAGATTTTCGGGGAAGAGGATCCCTAAGGGGGAGAATTGTAATAGCCCGATTTTGGAGCTAGTCGGAATAGTGGTTTCGAAACCACTAATCCGAGGTCAGAGAAAATGTTTTTTAATATTATTTTATGTGTTATAGCATGATTATATGACTGCATGAAAATTTTGGAGAATTAATTTTAGTGATTTCATGGTTAATTTTGAAAAAGGACTAAATCACATAAAGTGCAAAAGTTTTGTTCTAAAAGCTAAAGGTGTCAAATAGCTATAGAACCTTAAATTGAAGGTCCTTAATGTGAAATTAGGCCCTTAGGAGAGTGTTAGCTGGCCATATGGGACAAAGAAATGAAAATTGGTCAAAGTTGGTGGAATTAGGTGACTAAATTGATGAAATAAAATAAAATAAAGAGAAGAAAAGATATCACCTTTCATCTTTCTTCTCTCCACCGATTTTTCCCCAAGAAAATAGCCATGGAAACTTGAAAATTTTCAGCAACTCTTCACCCTTGCAAGTAAGTCATTTTGATGGTTATTTTTGTTGATTTTTTGTGTTTTTGGAACCCTTGTAGCTTAATCTAGTTAATGAGGGGACTATTTTGCACTATGGTTGAAAGTATAGGGTTTTTCAATGAGAGAATTAATTTTTTTACTGAATTTTTATGGAAGAAAATGAATCTTGGTTCTTAAATAAACAACTTTTGTGAAAGGATTTTTCATGAAAACACCAAAAAGGACTACTTTGTAAAAGTTATAAAATAGGTAGTAAATGTGTGAAATAATTGGAATTGTATGTTGCTATAAGCTTAAAATAGATTCGGCTAGGCTTGGTTAATGAGGAAATTTGATGAAAATCATTTTACGAGCCTAGGGGTAAAATCATAATTATGTGAAAGTCTAAGGGTAAAATAGTAATTTTGCCAAAGTAGAAATTTTGATATGTTTTGATTAATGTGGTGATTAAATGAGTGAATTTTATCATTATAGATCAAGAAAAACAGAGTCCAGACCTAAACCGGGGGAAATTCAAGCTAGTAGACTAATTTAATCTAGTCGCCCACTTTTTGTATACCGAGGTATGTTGTAAGTAAATAATACAACTTTATTATTATGCATTAAACAATTGATATGGCATAAAATGTTTGATTATTATTCTGAAAATGCATGACGAAATATGATGTGGTATACTCCCGGTTGAACTGTAGGAATAGATTGGATATCCATGCCATGACATTTGGGTGATATGTGTGCTAGTGTAAGACCATGTCTGGGACATGGCATTGGCATTGATATGTGTGCTAGTGTAACACCATGTCTGGGACATGGCATCAGCCACATTATGAGAGCTAGTGTAAGACCATGTCTGGGACATGGCATCGGCATTTTACCCTCTTGAGTGAGGCTTGTCGGGTATTCTTTGGTATTCCAACTGGTTCGACGGGTAATTTAGAGCTTGTGTCAAAAGTGAGAAAAGTTACGACTATGTTGTAAGTGATACAGGTACCTAAATGACATTCATGAGAAATGAGCTCGGATTATGTTGTATGAATAGTAAGAATGAAAATGAGTAAGTTATGCCTATAATAATTCAAGAGTTATGTGCGAGTTTATAATATGTTATGAGTATGATGATGCATGGAAATTGTTGTTACTTATTTACATGCGACTTACAAAGCTTTGTGCTTACTCCCATTCCTTTCCATTTTCTTGTAATATCGCCAAGTTAGCTCGAGGATCAACAGACGTCGGAGGCATCGATCACACTATCAATCTAAACATTTGGTATAGTTAGATTTATCATTTTGAGTATGGCATGTATAAGGACTTGGTATTTTGTTAAGTGTCATATTGTTTTGGCCAAATGTGTTGGCTTGTCTTGAAGATAAATTCATTTTGTATAAGGCCATGGATGATGGCTAATACTTGTTATTGATATGTGTAAATGATGATGCTTTTCATGATTGAGCAAATTGCATGGTTGAGTATTTAGTATGTTAATGCACGAATGAGTAGGATGTATGATTGAATAAATAAAGTACGTGTCAAATGGTTTTGCTTGATGTGGCTTATTTTGGTTCCAGTAAGGGTGGCAAAAAGGGCTTGGTAAATAGCCTTATTATTGTCCACATGGGTAAACACACGGGCATGTGTCTAGGCCATGTGTGACACACGGTCTACCCCATGGGCATGTAGTTCGGCCATGTATCCCCCTGCACCCTAAGTTGGCAAAAAAGAATGCCCAGTAGTAACCACACGGGCTGAGGCACGGCCGTACGTCTTAACCGTGTGGATGACACAGCCATAGGACATGTGCATGTGCCCAGGCCGTGTGAAGTCTGCACTTGAATTTAGGGATTTAATTCACCACATTGCTTAAGGACACGGGCGTGTGCCTTGGCCGTGTGACCTTATTGGGTTGATGTTGTCAGAAACAAAATGTCAAGGTTTCTACACACGGGCGTGTCATGGCCGTGTAAGGGACACGGGCGTATGCCAGGCCATGTGCAAACCCATATAGGTTAGAATTGAAAATAATATAAATCCACACAGTTGGACATCAGTGTGTGTGACCACACGGTCTACCCACACAGGCGTGTCCCTTGCCACTCGGGCGTGTGCCCCTGTTTTTAGTGAAATTTTCCAAAGTTTTCTAAAGTGTCTGGTTTAGTACCGAACCCCTTTCTAAAGTATGTTTTGGGCCTCATAGGCCCATATTATGGACGTTAAGAGGAAGTTTGAAAAGTTTTCAATTTGAACGATCTTTTACGACTCAGATTTTTATGTTTGTATGCGTTTAAGGTAACGCCTTGTGCCCTGTTCCGACGTACAACACTGGTAAGGGGTGTTACATATTTAGCTCATTACTTATGAATTTTACGTACATACATGTACCAACTCGCAACATAAGCATATCCTTTCACAACTTTGACATTCTCGTTGAATACTCGGAATATTAACGGATATTCAGAAATCTTGCGCATAAGTGCTATATATGTAGCCAAAACTACCTTATACTCATATTACATATATCCTCGCTTTCGAGCTATTCATGGGCCTTCTCAAACAAGCTGTCAGTCCAGACATAACTACACAGTGCCGCTCACACAAGTTGTCAGGTATCCAAAACATATGCCGGAATACCTGGTAGGACGTACAAGACCAGCACCCGAATCACATAAACACATGGGTTCCTAGTACCAACACCCGAATCACATAAACACATGGGTTCCTAGTGAACATGTCACTCGTATCCTATTCTATTCCTAAGGTTCAACCGGGATTTCTCGCTTGTAGGAACTTTGTCGAATACGTCCAAAGAGTCAATCACACTTCATATAATATTAAAGCATTTAAAACATAAATATAATAATGCATTATTTACATACGAACTTACCTCGGTACAAAAATAGTGAATATGGACCTAATCGTCAAACACTTAGTTTTTTCCCCCGATCTAGGTCTGAACCTCGTATTTCTTGATCTATAATAGCAAATTTAACTTATTTAATACTCACACTATTCAATTCAGCCCAAAAATCATATTATGGCAAAATTACATTTTTACCGCTAACTTTTCAACTTTTTACACTTTAGTCCCTAGGCTTGTAAAATGAAATATAGTAAATTTCTTCAAAACCCAAGCCTATCCAACCATTTTCATACTCATGAAAGCCCACATTTTCCATTTAATCACACTTTTACTACTCATTTTATAACTTTTACAAATAAGTCCTTTTTGACATTTTCATCAAAAATCACCTAGTAAAAGTTGTTTATCCAGTATCAAATTTGCATAATCTACCATTAATCATCAAAATACATCATGTCTAACATGGGTAAAATTTTATACTTTGACATCTCTTCAAATTGGTCCCTAGAATAGCTAGATTAAGTTACAAGGTTCTCAAAAACATAAAAATCATGAAAAACGGGGCAAGAACAGACTTACAATCGAGCTTGAAAGTTGGCCAAACCCTAGCTATGGAGAACTTCCAAATTTTGGCACAAGGGGGACTAATTTGAGAAGATGAACACTTTTATTTTAGTTTTATTTGTCTTTATTTACCAAATGACCAAAATGCCCTTATTGCCAAACTTTGAAATTTCACCTAACCATGTCCATTTTTGTCCAAATTAAAGTATAATGGTCTAATTACCATCTAAGGACCTATAATTTGAAATTTCATAGCAATTAGACACCTCTAGCTTTTAGAACACACATTTTGCACCTTTTGCAATTTAGTCCTTTTAACTAAATTGAGTGCCCAAATGTCAAAATTTTCGAATGAAATTTTCACGAAATCATTCCATAAAACTGTAGACCATAAAAATATAATAAAAGTAAATTTTACTGCGTCGGATTTGTGGTCCTGAAACCACTGTTCCAACTAAACCCAAAGTCGGGCTGTTACACTCATCGCCCTTGTTAGTCATATATTTCATATAAATATCATGAAACATGTATGGGCTCAACAATAATTAGATTTCCTTGTACATATACTTTGCACATCATGTATTCATATAACATATACAAATCGTATCCTTGTATTTCAAGTACATTTTCATAATAATTCGTCTCGAGTTCAGATTATTTCATGTCAGAACTTTGCCCATTAAATCATTTGAAATGTAAGTGTCACACGAGTAATACACTCAAGGTGTACAAATATATAATCATGGATGAACATATTCATAAAAAAAATTCAATGTTCATATATTATCATCTCGTATTTCCATATATCATGTATCATCATTTTCATGTATTTTAAGCAAATACATGTTTTAATTCATTTCATGTTCATATTTTCTCATGTCATGATTTTTCCCGTTGAATCATTGAAAACATCGATGGATACACAGGTAGTACACTCGAAGTGTACAAATCAGAAATCCTTCAATTTATATTCAGGAGTGCTCTTTAAAGCACATAATCAGAAAATCCTCTCCCAAGCCATATAACAGGAAGCTCACAAAGAGCCATTACTCAACAAGCTCACAAAGAGCCTATCAAGAAGCTTATCCGGGTTAAATAACAGGAAGCTCATAAGAGCCGTAATCAGGAAGTTCACAAAGAACTTTAAATCAGGAAGCTCACGAAGAGCCTTTAATCAGGAGCTTCGATAGCCACATATCAGAAAGTTCAAGTGACCCATATCAGGATGCTCACAAAGAGCTGCATTTGTGTCTGCAATAACTGCAGGATCACAATCTATCATATAATGGGACGCTCGCAAAGAGTTGCGGTAGTCTGCAACACATGCAAGATCACTACCGATCAGGATGCTCGTAGGAACCATATAACAAGAAGCTCAAGAGGGCTTATAAAAGGATGCTCGTAGGAGCTATGGTGTGTCCACAACACATGTAGGGCCACACCCAATCAGGAAATCATGCATCCATCTAATTCTATTATTCAAACGAGATTTAATATTTACCGGGCTTTATCGGATATGTAACCAATTTCATATATTTGGCATTTATACAATTCACATACACAACATTTAATTCAAGAATATAAATATACACATTTTACTTACACGAACTTACCTCGATAAATGTTCGTGTACGTAAAATCTACTAATCCGACATTTTTTCTTTTCCTCGTTCTAACTCTGAATTTGGTCTATCCGAATCTATATGAATGAATTTAACATTAATTCATTTCCATTTCAATTAAATTCACATCTTAGGAAACATTAACATTTTTCCCCTAAACTTTTAATTAATGACGATTTCGTCCCTAGGCTCGAAAAATAAAATTCATGCAATTTAATCTTTATTCCAAGCCTAGCCGATTTTTACATGTAAAATTTACAGCCCATTTATTTCATAAAATTCAGAATTTTTCTATGAAATTTACTTCTTTTCAATTAAATCCCAAAATCATAATTTCATCAAAATTCCCTTTCCAAAAGTTGTTTACCTATCAACAACCTTTCATTTTTGTAACAACCAATTTTGGGGCTAGTCGAAATAGTGGTTTCAGAACCACTAATCTAAGGTTAGAGAAAATTATTTTAATATTATTTTATGTGTTATAGCATGATTATATGAGTGCATGAAAATTTTGGTGCATTAATTTTAGTGATTTCATGCTTAAGTTTGAAAAAGGGACTAAATCGCATAAAGTGCAAAAGCTAAAGGTGTCAAATAGCTATAGAATATTAAACTAGAGGTCCTTAATGTGCAACTACACCTTTAGGAATGTGTTGGTCGGCCATAGAGACAAGAAAATGAGATTTTCAAAGGGTAGGTGAGGTTTTGATGACAAACTGACTAGTACTATTAAAATAAAGAGAAAATGATATCATCTTTTCATCTTCGTCCTACAACCACCGAAAATTTTAGTAAATAAGATCTTTGGAAAGCTTAAAATTTTTAGCAACTTAAACCTTTGCAAGTCAGTGTTTTTTATGGTCATTTTTTATAATTTTTGTACTTTTGGAACCCCTATATCTTAATCTAACTAATGAAGGGACTATTTTGCAAAATGGTTGAGAGTTTAGGGTTTTACCATGTTAGTATTCATGTTTATTTCTGAAATTTTATGGAAGAAAACGAATCTTAGTTGTTAAATAAACAACTTTTGTGAAAGGGGTTTCCATGAAAACACCTAATATGGACCTTTTTGTAAAAGTTGTAAAATAGGTAGTAAATGTGTGAAACAATTGAAATTGTGAGTTGCTATAGGAGTAATAACGGTTCGACTAGGCTTGCTAAAGGAGGAAATTTGATTAAAATCGATTTATGAGCCCAGAGGCAAAATCATAATTATGTGAAAGTCTAGGGGCAAAACTGTAATTTTGCCAAAGTAGGAATTTTGAAATGTCTTGATTAATGTGGTGATTAAATGAGTGAATTTTATCATTATAGATCAAGAAAAACAGAGTCCGGGACCGGGGGAAAACCAAGTTATTAGACTAAATTGAACAAGTTGCCCACATTTTGTATATCGATGTAAGTTGTAAGTAAATAATGCAAATTTATTGTTATTATGCATTTAACAATTGATATTGCATAAAATTTTTAATTATTGTTATGAATATGCATGACTAAATTCGACGTGGTATACTCCCGGTTGAACTTTAGGAATAGATTGGATACCCAAGCCATGACATTTGAGTGATATGTGCGCTAGTGTAAGACCATGTCTAGAACATGGCATCGACCAAATTAATAAAGCTAGTGTAAGACCATGTCTAGGACATGGCATCGGTGTTGATATGTGTGCTAGTGTAAGACCATGTCTGGGACATGGCATCGGCCAAATTAAGAAACCCAGTGTAAGACCATGTCTGGGACATGGCATCGGCGTTGATATGTGTGCTAGTGTAATACTATGTCTGAGACATGGCATCAGCATTGAGACGAGAGCTAGTGTAAGACCATGTCTAGGACATGGCATCGGCCTCGATATGTGAGCCAATGTAAGACCATGTCTGGGACATGGCATCGACATTTTACCATCTTGTGTGAGGCTTGTCGAGTATCCTTCGGTATTGCAACTGGTTCAATGGGAAATTTCAAGTTTTTGTCAAAAGTGAGAAAGGTACAGCTATGTTGTAAGTGATACAGGTACTCACACGAAATTCATGAGAAATGAGCTCGATTTATGTTGTATGATTAGTAAAGATGAAAATGAGTAAGTTATGTCTTTAGTTAGTTGAGAATTTGGTGCAAGCTTATGATATTCTATGAGTATGGTAATGCGTGGCAATTGTTGTTAATTATTTACCTATGACTTACTAAGCTTTGTGCTTACTCCCTTTCCTTTCCATTTTCTTATAGTATCACCAAGTTAGCTCGGGGATCAAAGGACGTAGGAGACTCGATCACACTATCAATTGAAACATTTGGTATAGTTAGATTTATTATTTTGAGTATGGCATGTATAGAGACTTGGTCTTTTGTCAAGTGTCATATTATTTTGGCCAAATGTGTTGGCTTGCCTTCAAGATAAATTCGTTTTATATAAGGCCATGGATGATGGCTAATACTTATTATTGATATATGAAATGATAATGTTTTTCATGGATGTGCAAATTGCATGGTTGAGTATTTGGTATATTATTGCATGAGTGAGTAGTTTTAATGTGGCTTATTATGGTGTAAGTAGGGTGGCAAAAAGGGCTGGGTAAATAGCCTTGTTATTGTCTACATGGGTAGACACACGGGCGTGTGACACACGGCCTACCCCATGGGTGTTCATTTCGACCGTGTGTTCCCCTACATTCCAAGTTGGAAAAACAGAATGCCTAATAGTAACCACACGGGCCGAGGCACGGCCGTGTGTCTCAACCGTGTGGAAGACACGGCCATAGAACATGGGAATGTGCCCAGGCCGTGTGCAGTCTACACTTGAATTTAGGAATTTAATTGACCACACGGCCTAAGGATATCGGCGTGTGCCTTGGCTGTGTGATCCTATTGAGTTGATGACGTCAAAAATAGAATGTCAAGGTTTTTATACACGGGCGAAGATACAAGCGTGTCATGGCCATGTGAGGGACACGGGTGATGGACACAGGCGTGTGCCAGGCCGTGTGAAAACCCCTGTAGGTTCGAATTGATAAATAAATCCATACGGCTAGGGACATGGACGTGTGTGACCACACGGTCTGCCCACACAGGCATGTCCCTTGCCACACGAGCGTATGTCCCTATTTTTAGTGAAATTTTTCCAAAGTTTTCTAAGGTGACTGGTTTAGTACCAAACCATTTCTAAAGTATGTTTTGGGCCTCATAGGCCCATATTAAGGATGTTATGAAGAAGTTTGAAAAGTTTTAAATTTGAACGAACTTTTACAGCCTGAAAATGTATGTCAGTATGTGTTTTAGTTTGGTAACGCCTCGTACCATGTTCTGGTGTTAGACACGGGTAAAGGGTGTTACATTTAGTGGTATCAAAGCTATGGTTTAGTCGATTCTTGGACTAACCTAGAATGTGTGTGAGTCTAGCTATACATGCCATTTATGAATTATGATAGTGTGACGACTCCTGACATTTAAAATGTGTTTTTATATAATAAATGAATCCCAGCGGAGCAGTGGTGGATGATATCGAGAGTAATACGCTGACTCTCGCAGAAAAGACCTCTCCAGTTGAAAGTGGGCCCGTGACACTTAGTCAAGGCAGAGGGGCTAGAGAAGTCGTCCTTCATATGATGAATGTATGGTATTTAGAGTTTGTTTGTGCAAACCCGAACGCTCCACCTCATCCACCCCTCTAATTCCCCAGCCTATCCTTACAGCTCCCCAAGTAGTGGAAACGATAAGAAGAGAAAAACCTCTGATAGATAGAATTCAAAAGCAATGGGCTAAGGAATTTAGAGCGAATATAGATGATGACCCAGAGAGAGCAGAATTCTTGCTAGAAAATACCATTAGGGTCTTCGATGAGTTGTCTTACACACCTGAGGAGTGCATGAAGTGTGTCGTGTCACTCCTGCGAGACTCGACCTATCAATGGTTGAACACCCTTGTGTCGGTTCTACCAACGGAAAAGATTACATGGGATTTTCTCCAAGAAGAATTCTGGAAGAAGTATATTAGTCACAGGTTTATAGACCAGAAGAGGAAGGAATTTCTAGAATTGAAACAAGGCCGAATGATAGTAACTGAATATGAGCGTGAGTTTGTGAGACTTGGTAAATACGCTAGAGAGTGTGTATCTACCGAAGCCATCATGTGCAAGAGATTTGAGGATGGATTGAACGAAGACATGTGATTATTAGTTGGCTTTTTAGAGTTAAGGGAGTTTGTGGTGCTTATTGAAAGAGATTGTAAGGCCGAGGAATTAGCCAAGGAAAAAAGGAAAGTTGATATTGAGTCTCGTGACTTAAAGAAAAGATAGTTGGGAAAATTGTTTCAGTCTTAATCTAAGAAATCAAGAGAGTTCACTACTCGATCCAATGCTTCAGTTGGATTCTCGAACAAAAATAAGAATAAGCAGTATGCGGCATCTAAGGCTCAGACCACTTCAATTACGAGTGTTGGTAGTGCCCAACTTCATAAGTGAGTTTTAGTAGATGTCACTTCGGGGAATGCCAAGGAAATGAAAGAGGTTGCTTCAAGGGCGGTTCACTAGACCACTTCATTTGAAACTGTCCTGAGATGGATGAGAAAGACAGAAAACAAGAAGTGCGAGCGAGTAATGTACCTTCAAGGGGTAGACCACAGAAGAACCCGGGAAGTGGGGTTAGCGGTAGAGGTGCGCCTAAAGATTCCACTGTGAGATCAGAGGGTAGAGCTCCTGTAAGGACATATGCCATTCATGCTCGCGAAGAGGCATCATCACCGAATGTGATTATGGGTACTTTTTCTCTCCATGATATCTCTGTTGTTGCTTTGATTGATCTGAGGTCTACCCATTCATATATTTGTATGAAATTGGTGTCTAGTATGAATATGCCTATTGAATCCATAGAAATTGTAATAAAATTTTCAAACCCATTAGGCAAGCATGTGTTAGTTGACAAAATGTGTAGAAATTGTCCCTTGACAATTAGAGGTCATTGTTTTCCGGCTAATCTTATGTTGCTACCGTTTGATGAATTTGACTTGATCCTTGGTATGGACTGGTTAGCAGCTCATGATGTGATAGTAAATTGTGGGGGGAAATTTATTGAACTGAAAAGTGAAAATGGGGATATCCTTCGGGTTGAATCAGGGGAATCGGATAGATTGCCCGTAGTGATTTCTTCTTTGGCTGCTCAGAAATACATGAGAAAAGGGTATGAGTCCTATCTTGCATTTGTGTTGAATACCCAAGAGTCGGAAGTAAAGATTGAGTCATTGCCTGTGCTATGCGAGTATTCGGACGTGTTTTCGGAAGAGTTACCTGGATTGCCTTCAGCTAGGGAAGTCGAGTTTGGTATTGAATTGGTCCCTGGTATGGCGCCTATTTCGATTTCCCCATATAGGATGGCTCTGATAAAGTTAAAGGAATTGAAAATCCAATTGCAAGAGTTAACAGATAAAGGTTTCGCAAGACCGAGTTATTCTCCGTGGGGTGCTCCCGTACTTTTTGCTAAAAAAACGGGTCAATTAGATTAAGTATAGACTACGACAGCTCAACAAGGTTACAGTTAAGAACAAGTATCCTTTGCCAAGGATCGATGATTTGTTTGACCAATTGAAGGGAGCCACAGTGTTTTCTAAGATAGACCTGAGGTTCGGTTATTACCAGCTGAGCGTTAAGGAACAAGATGTACCAAAAACTGCATTCCGGACGAGGTATGGCCATTATGAGTTTCTCGTCATGCCTTTTGTCTTAACAAATGCTCCCGCCATGTTTATAGATTTAATGAATTGTATTTTCTGACTGTACTTGGACAAGTTCGTTGTTGTCTTTATCGATGATATATTAATTTATTTTCATGATGAGAGTGAGCACGCGAAGCATTTGAGAACTATTTTGCAGATGTTGAGAGATAAGCAGTTATATGCTAAATTTAGCCAATGTGAATTTTGGCTCCAAGAAGTCAGATTCTTAGGACACATCGTGTCGGGTGATGGAATTAAAATTGACCCGAGTAAGATATCGGCTATTGTTGATTGAAAACCGCTGAGAAATGTGTCAGAGATTAGAAGCTTTTTGGGTTTAGCAGGATACTACAGACGGTTTGTTAAAGGATTCTCCATGATTGCTACACCGATGATGAGGTTGCGACAGAAAGATGTTAAGTTCGAATGGAAAGAGAAGTGCCAACAGAGTTTTGAGAAACTAAAAGCATTGTTGACTGAAGCCCTAGTTTTAGTGCAATCGGAACCAGGAAAGGAGTTTGTGGTGTATAGTGATGCATCCTTAAATGTATTAGGGTGTGTGTTTATGCAAGAAGGCAAGGTGATAGCATATGCCTCGAGACAGCTGAAGCCTCATGAGAATAACTATCCGACTCACGATTTAGAGCTGGCCGCTTTAGTGTTTACACTGCAGATTTGGAGACACCATCTGTATGGCAAGAAATGTCGAGTATTCACCTACCACAAATGTCTAAATTATTTGATGACTCAAAAGGAGTTAAACCTACGACAGCGGAGATGGTTAGAGCTGATAAAGGATTATGAGTTGATAATTGACTATCACCCTAGAATGGCAAATGTGGTCGCCGATGCTCTGAGTAGGAAGTCATTGTTTGCCTTGAGGGCTATGAATACTCAGTTGTCTGTGACTGATGATGGTTCAATTTTAGCCGAGTTGAGAGTGAAACCAATGTTTTTGCAAGAGATTTGCGAAGCTTAGAAAGGTGATGAAGGGTTGCAAGCTAAGATAACTCAGTGCAAGACGAGTATAGAATCAGATTTTCGAATTGGTTCTAATGGCTGTTTAATGTTTCAAGACAAAATTTGTGTACCCAAAGACGACGAGCTTATTCAGAAGATTTTGCATGAGGCATATAGCAGTTGTATGTCTATCCATCCGGGTAGTGTGCAAATGTATAATGACGTGAAGAAAATGTATTGGTGGTCGAGAATGAAAACAGACATCTCAAAGTTTGTCTCTAAGTGTTTAATTTGTCAGCAAGTGAAAGTCGAGCACCAAGTACCTTCGGGTTTACTTCATCCGGTGATGGTCCCCGAATGGAAAAGGGATCGTATTACCATGGATTTTGTGTCTGGGTTGCCATTGATGCCAAGAGAGAAAGATGTCGTTTGAGTTGTGGTTGATAGGCTAACTAAGTCGGCTCATTTTATATCGGTGCTTACTGATTATTCACTTGAGAAATTGGCCGATCCATATGTTTCTAAAATTGTGAGGCTTAATGGAGTACCTTTATTAATCATTTCGGATAGAGATCTGAGGTTTACGTCTCGATTTTGGAAAAAGTTGCAAGAAGTGCTGGACAAAACTGAATTTTACTACTATTTTTCACCCGCAAACCGATGGCCAATCAGAGAGGGTAATTCAGATTCTTGAAGATATGCTGCGGTGTTGTGTTCTTGAGTTTCAAGGCAGTTGGTAAATGTACTTACCATTGGTAGAGTTTACCTACAACAATAGCTATTAGTCTAGTTTGAAAATGGCGCCTTATGAGGCTTTGTATGGGTTTCAGTGCCGAACGCCCTTGTATTGGACCGAACTCAGAGAAAATCAGATACAAGGGGTTGACTTAGTCAGAGAAGCAAAAGAGAAAGTAAAAGTGATTCGTGGTTGTTTGAAGGCCGCTTCGGATAGACAAAAATCCTACATGGATTTAAAATGAAAAGAAATTGAGTTTCAATTCGGTGATAAAGTGTTCTTAAAAGTATCCCTATGGAAGAAAGTCCTCAGATTCGGTAAGAAAAGCAAGTTAAGTCCATGTTTTATTGGGCCATATGTGGTGACTGAGAGAATTGGCCGGTAACATACCGAATAGCCTTACCATCTAAGTTAGAGAAGATCCACGATGTATTGCATGTGTCTATGTTGTGTCGTTACCATTTTGAACCATCACACGTGATTTCACCAACAGAGGTTGAGATATGTTCAGACATGACCTATGGTGAAGAGCCGGTCAAGATTTTAGACCGAGAGGTCAAGCAATTGAGGAATAAAAGTATAGCACTTGTGAAAGTATTATGGCATAGACATGGGGTTGAAGAGGCCACCTGGGATCCCGAGGAATCTATGAGAGAGAATTACCCGAACCTTTCCAATGGTAAGATTTTCGGGGACGAAAATCCCTAAAGGGGAGAATTGTAACAGCCTGATTTTGGGACTAGTCGGAATAGTGGTTTTGGAACCACTAATCCGAGGTCAGAGAAAATTATTTTAATATTAGTTTATGTGTTATAGCATGATTATATGAGTGCATGAAAATTTTGGTGCAGTAATTTTAGTAATTTCATGCTTAATTTTGAAAAAGGGACTAAATCGCATAAAGTGCGAAAGCTAAAGGTGTCAAATAGCTATAGAATATTAAATTAGAGGTCCTTAATGTGCAATTAGGCCTTTAGGAATGTGTTGTCCGGCCATAGAGACAACAAAATGAGATTTTCAAAGGGTAGGTGAGGTTTTGGTGACAAATTGACTAGTAATATTAAAATAAAGAGAAAATGATATCATCTTTTCATCTTCTTCCTACAACTACTGAAAATTTTAGCAAAGAGGATTTTGGAAAGCTTAGAATTTTTAGCAACTTAAACCTTTGCAAGTAAGTGTTTTTGATGGTCATTTTTTATAATTTTTGTACTTTTGGAACCCCTATAGCTTAATCTAGCTAACGGGGGGAATATTTTGCAAAATGGTTGAGAGTCTAGGGTTTTACCATGTTAGTATTCATGTTGATTTCTGAAATTTTATGAAAGAAAATGAATCTTAGTTGTTAAATAAATAACTTTTGTGAAAGGGGTTTCCATGAAAACACCTAATATTGACCTTTTTGTAAAGGTTGTAAAATGGGTAGTAAATGTGTGAAACAATTGAAATTGTGAGTTGCTATAGGAGTAATAAAGGTTCGACTAGGCTTGCTAAAGGAGAAAATTTGATTAAAATCGATTTACGAGCCTAGGGGTAAAATCATAATTATGTGAAAGTTTAGGGGCAAAACGATAATTTTGCCAAAGTAGGAATTTACAAATGTCTTGATTAATGTGGTGAGTAAATGAGTGAATTTTATTATAGATCAAGAAAAACGGAGTCCGGACTTAGACCGAGGGAAAACCAAGTTATTGGACTAAATTAAACAAGTTGCCCACATTTTGTATATCGAGGTAAGTTGTAAGTAAATAATGCAACTTTATTGTTATTATGTATTTAACAATTGATATTGCATAAAATGTTTAATTATTGTTATGAATATGACTAAATTCGACGTGGTATACTCCCGGTTGAACCTTTGGAATAGATTGGATACCCAAGCCATGACATTTGAGTGATATGTGTGCTAGTGTAAGACCATGTCTGGGACATGGCATCGACCACATTAAGAAAGCTAGTGTAAGACCATGTCTGGGACATGGCATCGGTGTTGATATGTGTGCTAGTGTAAGACCATGTCTGAGACATGGCATTGGCATTGATATGTGTGCTAATGTAAGACCATGTTTGGGACATGGCATCGGCATTGAGACGAGAGCTAGTGTAAGACCATGTCTGGGACATGGCATCGGCCTCGATATGTGAGCCACTGTAAGACCATGTCTGGGACATGGCATCGGCATTTAACCCTCTTGTGTGAGGCTTGTTGGGTATCCTTTGGTATTCCAACTAGTTCAACGGGAAATTTTAAGTTTGTATCAAAAGTAAGACGGTAAGGCTATGTTGTAAGTGATACAGGTACCCATACGAAAGTCATGAGAAATGAGCTAGATTTATGTTGTATGATTAGTAAAGATGAAAATGAGTAAGTTATGTCTTTAGTTATTTGAGAATTTGGTGCAAGCTTATGATATGCTATGAGTATGATAATGCGTGGTAATTGTTGTTAACTATTTACCTATGATTTACTAAGCTTTGTGCTTACTCCCTTTCCTTTCCATTTTCTTATAGTATCGCCAAGTTAGCTCGGGGATCAAAGGACGTAGGAGGCTCGATCACACTATCAATTGAAACATTTGGTATAGTTAGATTTATTATTTTGTGTATGGCATGTATAGAGACTTGGTCTTTTGTCAAGTGTCATATTGTTTTGGCCAAATGTGTTGGCTTGCCTTGAAGATAAATTCGTTTTGTATAAGGCCATGGATGATGGCTAATACTTATTATTGATATATGAAATGATAATGTTTTTCATGGATGTGCAAATCTAATGGTTAAGTATTTGGTATATTATTACATGAGTGAGTAGTTTTTATGTGGCTTATAATGGTACAAGTATGGTGGCAAAAAAGACTTGGTAAATAGCCTTGTTATTGTGTACATGGGTAGACACCCGGGCGTGTGTCCAGGCCGTGTGTCCCCCTGCATTCCAAGTTGGCAAAACAGAATGCCCAATAGTAACCACACGGGCCGAGGCACGGCCGTGTGTCCCAATCGTGTGGAAGACACGGCCATAGAACATAGGCATGTTCCTAGGCCGTTTGAAGTTTGCACTTGAATTTAGGAATTTAATTTACCACACGGCCTAAGGACACGGGCGTGTGCCTTGGCCATGTGATCCTATTGGGTTGATGACATCAGAAACAGAATGTCAAGGTTTTTATACACGGGCGGAGACACGGGCGTGTCATGGCCATGTGAGGGAGACGGATCATGGACACGGGCGTGTGCCAGGCCGTGTGAAAACCCCTGTAGGTTCGAATTGATAAATAAATTCACATGGCTAGAGACATGGGTGTGTGTGACCACACGGTCTGCCCACACGGGCGTGTCCCTTGCCATCGGGCGTGTGTCACTGTTTTTAGTGAAATTTTTCCAAAGTTTTCTAAGGTGTCTGGTTTAGTACCAAACCATTTCTAAAGTATGTTTTGGGCCTCATAGGCCCATATTAAGGATGTTATGAAGAAGTTTGAAAGGTTTTAAATTTGAACGAACTTTTATGGCCCGGAAATGTATGTCAGTATGTGTTTGAGTTAGGTAACGCCTCGTACCCTATTCCGGTGTTAAACACGGGTAAAGGGTGTTACAATTTTATACCACAGAACTTCATAATTAATCTATGTTCATCCATGGCAAAGCCCTAGTACCTTGATAACTTTGCAAATTAATCACTGAGATAGCTAGATTAAACTATTACGATCTCAGAAATATAAAAATCATTAAAAACGGGCAAGAATACTTACCTAATCAAGCAAACTAATTTGTCTTGAGCTTAGGTTTCCACGGCTAGGGGTTCCATGCTTTTAATTTGGGAAAGATGATATAAATTATGATATTTTTATTTTTTTATCATTTATCAACTTTTATTTCACTTTCCAATTTCATCATTTTCTTTATTTTATTTTCCATGGATGAATCATCATCCTTAACCACTAAGCATTTGTAATGGTCTATTTTCCATATAAAGACCTCAAATTTTGAATTCCATAGCTATTTAGTCCTTTTATCTATTAGAACTAAACTTTTGCACTTTGTACAATTTGGTCCTTTATCAAATTAAACATGTAATCGGTAAAATTTCTTTATGAAATTTTTATACGACATTACTTTCATACTATAGACCATAAAATAATATAAAAAAAGTTCTTCCAAAATCGACTTTGTGGTCCCAAAACCACTGTTCTGATTTTACCGAAAACGGGCTGTTACAAACACTACCCGTTGAACCTTCAATGAACACCTTCTATAGATTTTATTTACATTAACTGATTATCCTAAGGGTCTTACTACAGTAACAATAGTAGTGGTCTCTGTTGAAATCATTTTCTTGAAATCGACTTTTTATTTTGAAAAAAATGAAAATGGAAGTCGCCACCAATTACTTTTGAGAGGTGTGATTGGATCACCTCATAATTTGATCATTTAATAAGAGGTTTGAGCTATTAAAATAATGTTTTTCGGTCTACAAAAATCTAGAAAACGGGTTCGGGAGTTGGTTACGCACGAGGAAGGATTAGCACCCTTGTTACTCCCAAAATTGGTACCTAATTGATTACTTGATGTCTTTAGTGTCAAAATTTTGAAAATTTGAAGAGATTTTAAAATACGATCCTTTATTAAGATATTACTTAACTAAATTAATTTTCACAAAAAAAGGGGCTTATTTCAAGTTAATCGAGAAGAAAAGATCATGTCCCGTAAGTTAGGACACAATGCCTTAGATCCTCGAGAACAAAAATGAACGACATTTAATCATCACTTAAATCTCGTTTTTATTTATTTTAAGATAAATATTCGACTATTTCGATTTTAGAAAGAAGCTATATTCCGTAAGTTAAGAACATGACTTTTCTAATTCCAAAATATTGAACATTACTTTGATATAAAAAATTTCCTTTTTTTGTGCCTCGTGCAAAGATGAATGCAATATTTAAAATAATGTGTATTTAGTTTATTCAGGCGTAGTATAAAAATGGGTAAGTACATTTAAACACAACTCGTGACATTGTTATAACAAAATAAAATAACAAGGGAAGCATATAAAAATGAAACAGTGATGTATGAAAAAATAAATAAATAAAAATACCATACTAGTAAATGACAATGATATAATTATAATAATAAAATACCAATTAACAATGACAATAATCATTTTATAATTACTAATTCTAATATTAATTAAATAATAAAATAATAAAATAATAAAATAATAATAATAACGAAAAATAATAATAACAATAATAATAATGAGAATAATAATAATAATAATAAAATGTGCAAAATAAAAATATAAAGAACACTATAAATTTTAAATACAAAAAGAATAAAGGAATCAATGAATAAATAAATACATAAATAAATAAAAACTTTCATGAAAAATTGAAATTAAATAAACTAAGGACTAAATCAGAATGAAAATGAAGTTAAAAGTATAAATTATGATAAAATAAATAAATAAAGACTAAAATGAAAAGCGCGAAAATAAATAAGGACTAAATGCGAAATTATCCGAACCTCCAGGACACGCAACCTTTCTCTAGGAGATCATCGAACCGAGGACTTAACTGAAAACGGGATAAAATTGAATGGTGAAATTTCTAAAAAGAAAGAAAGCGAAATTAGGATTAAATTAAAACAACTCAAAAGGCGGAAGGACTAAAGTTGTAAATATCTCCTTTAAGCAAAAACACGTGGATCCTGCTGGGTCGGGTCGGGTCGGATCGGTCCGGGTCCAAAACGACGCCATTTTGGGTGTCTAAGGTCACTCCCAAAACGACGCCGTTTTGGGAGTCTATATAAACCAAAAAAAAAAAATAAGAAAAATTTCATTTCCTTCATGCCTTTAAAAAAAAATCCTCTCCTTTTTCCTTTCTCTCTGAAGCAAACCCAGAATCCGGCCACTATCGCTGGCGACGGCTCCATCGTCTACAGTGGCCGAAAAAAAAACAAAACACCCATCTCACTCGCCTTAGAGCATAGGACTCCGATTTGGAGTCAAAATCGCCAAAACCGAAGTTGATCTTCCAAAAAGAGGAGAAAACCTTTCGGTTTTCGACGTTCTTCACCGCGCGACACCAGTAAGTTTCTTACCTTTCCTTTTTTATTTTATATTTTTATAAAAATAAAAGATAAAATAATAGATATAAAAGATAAAAAAAAACCCCTTCAATTTCTTTTATATTCTATTTTTGTATTTTTTTTTGTGTTTTTTATTTGATTTCTCTTTCCAAAAAAAAAAAAAAAAAACTTTTTACAATCTGTTATCTGGCTTTTTATAGCCATTAAACACTGCTTGTTGTACATTTTTTCTTATATTTTCTCTACTGTTTCCTGTCTTGCCGTTATTTGTGTGTATTGCTTCTTCTTTGCAGGGATGGTTGGCGATGCAGTTGGTGGTGGCAGACCTCGGGGCGAGCGTGCTAACGTGGCGAGGCTGCGACGTGAAAAAGGGGCTAGGGTTTTGTTTTCTAAAAAAAAGTTTAAGTTGCTGAGCCTAGAACTTTGGGTTAGGGTTTTTTATTTGGGCCATATTATAAATGGACTATTTCATATTTTGGACTTTATTTTTTGGTTTAATTCTTGTTAAGGCCCGGACAAAATTGGGCCATTACAGTCTCCTCTACCCCAACCCCAATTTATCAGACATATTACATGCAACATACGAATAGGTGGATTCTATGTCGATAAGGGCCAAATATGAGACAAAATAAATAGTAAAAATACTTGTGATGACATCGGATGCATCCCTCTCTTCATGACCCCTAATGACATAAACAATGGCAAGTTTTTTAACCTTGGTTCGATTCGCACCAGTTGCCACAATGTTTGCGGCCCTATATTGACCTTGTCCCCTCGGAGGCAACTATTCCGCTCTCTAATTTTGGGCCTGATATTGGGTCAGAGTTTGTGTTGGGTCGGTCTGATAAGGACATTATTTAATCTTGTGCTCAGTCGACCCACATCTCAGACATGGACCCAACCTTTCCAGCACTCGCCCAAGTGATATTTTCCACAATATGTACAACTGGAAATATTTCCTCTTGAATTGGTTACAAAAACCCCTTAATGCAGTCTACCCTCTCTGGCTCATTTAACGGGGCGAGGTTTTGAACTAGTGGAACCCAAATCTCTCTTAATATAGACCTTACTTTTCTCCCAATTTTCACGTTCCACCTACTTAATTTCCTCCACGATCTTGGCTAAGAAATCACAATAATTTCTCGTTTGCTTTAATGATAAAAACACAAAATTATTGATAGTATACATATAAAATAGAATCTTATTGGCAATAAAAAATATATAATTTTGACTTGATGCAAAAAGTATAACATCAAAGCCAATTTTTCTATGTTGAAGCAAAACTTTACTATAGAATATATAAGCTACTTTTGAAAAACTAAAATGGTTTCTTTCCAAAATGGTTAATGTTTCCATTATTATTTAATTTTCCTGTTGCATTGTATTTTAATATTGAACAAAAAAATAAATTTTAACTGTTTTTTTTTTCTAAATAGGGAGCTAAAATCAATGGATTAGTTCAAAATGATTCTAAAAATACTTAAAATTGGTGTAATCAAAGTTAATAAATATAAATATAATATGCTTCAAAATTATATCAAAAGTTAAAGCCATAATTCCAAAATTCATGTCGAATTTCTAAAATATTTGGAGTCAATATGCTTCAAAACTTATAATTCAATAATATAATTTCAAATTTAATATATGAAGTAATTTAATTGAAAGTAATTAGTGTGGGATTAATTTGCAAGGTAATTTAATTAATATGCATCAACAATCAATTTCTTTTATGAAGTGACAACTAACTTCAACCTAAAACTTGCCTATTTTGTATTAAATTTTTGTTTGTTTATATTATATATATGATTTTACAAAATTAGCATATTGTAGAGTCATTTAATTTTTAATATATATTGTTAGTCTCTTAAAATACTAAAATCAATGATTAGCCTGTTGTCTAAAATTCTTGGAAATCGACTCAAAAAGATTTTACCAAATCAAAATGCCTTTCTCCATAATCATCTTATTATTGACAATGTCTTTTTAAGCAGCCAAATCCTTTACACCATTAAAGGGATAAACAAAAGGAAAAGGATCCCTTGTTGCCCTCAAAGTTGGCATGAACAAAGCCTTTCGTAGAATAAGTTGGACATTCCATGGGTTTTAGTCACAGGTGGATTGTTAGAGTTGTGTGATTCTTACACGGGTAATTATATTTCCTTAGTTTTATATTTAATTTTATTTTGTGAAACATAACAATCGAAGAAATCGTACATGAAAAAAAATTACAAGTATTTTATCAAACGATGCTTTCAATTACTTTTTTTCACAATTTATTCTTCGGATCATCATTCCTCATTGGCGACATCTATGGTGTTTCGAGCAACCACGGTTGTAGGTATTAGCTTGTGTGGGAGCACTTTTTGGGTTAGGATGACACCCCGAGTGCAGTCCGCCAGGCCTTTTACAAGGATCAAGGACCCCTGGATGGATGTACGTCACACCACTACGTGCAGCAGCATCGACTTGGACCGCAACCATGCTGATTAGTGCAAAGCAAATTAACCAAGTCTTCATGATGGATAACCCCATGATTGAACTTAAATTCAAAAGATATTGAAATTTCACATATATTTATACGATTTGTATGGTACTCAATTTCCGTAAAATTGCTTAAATTGGCGGTGATATTGTTTATTGTTTTTTTTTTTTTTTTGAGTTGTTTGATGTTTTTATGTCTAAGATTAGTATATTAATTGTTTCATATTATATCACTTGCACAAATATAAATATAGTATAGTTACTGAAAAGTCTAAAATTTTAAATATGACAAAATATCGTAAAAGTACCGTAGAAGAACTTGTACTATGCCTCGAATTACATTCTGGTTATTCTATTAAAAAGAAGAGCAAACCGGACCATGTACATTAAAAGAACGATTAAATTAGTTGCTCCCCTAAAATTCTTCCGAAAAATGTTTAGTTTAGCATTTTACGTATAAGGGATAATAACAAATATAACCCCAATCTTTACACCTTTTTTCATTTTTACCCTACTCTTTCATTTTGTGAAAATTAACTAGTTAATAATAAAACTACTTAAGAAATGAATCTAGACAAACGTATGCCATGATTTAGATATATCTGGACATCCAAATGTCCAAGGTCATTCTTGATGTGAAAAAAAAAATATTATTCTCTGTTATCAATTCATATATTTTTAAAGTTTTTTTTTTTAATTTTTCAAATTTATGTTCACCTTGTGGTATATTGAAAGGTTGCCACATGTCACCACTGAATTGGCTATCAGTGCCATGTCAACACAAAGTGTCGGTGTTAGTGCGGAGGTTCTAACTAAGGTGACGGAATACAAGTTCAGGTGCAAGCTAGGACCAAAAAATATTCATGTACCAACTAAATACTTTTAGACAAGTTCGGGGGAAACTACACATTAACTCTTCTCTGATATGCATCACCCCTCGCCCTACCTGATCGCCGGGTCCAAACTACAAGATTCCACATTCATTGCCGGAGCAATAACTATCATTTATACAGAAATAATCATTGTAAATATGCAATTATATTTTAAATACATTTACATTATGTTAAACAATCAAATTTGAGGCTTAATCAATCTTACGAAAGTTCTTTTATTGACCCGAGCACAAAATATGACTAAAGCGTAAAGTTTTGGAAATTCAAGTCTAACAACGTGACATCACTTCCTTCATGTCATGGCATCGCCAAACAATTTGTCACATCATGACTTCAGGTCACTCGGCGTCGCGACATGACTCACTGTTGGCTAACGTTGCAACTAGGAAGATTGCTCGTCGAGACGTGGACTATGTTTTTGGTAGAAAGAACTATTCGGTACCTATTTGATACTTCCAAACCAAACCTACAACATTTGCACCAAACGCCAAATCAATGGATCAAAACATGCCAAAATCATTGTAACACCCCTTACCTAGATTCTGTGCCGAAACCGAGCACGAGGCATTACCGGAATTGACTTGCTTGATCATTCCACTTCATGCTATAAAAATTCTCTCCAATTTAAAACTTTTCATTCACCAGCGTAACATCCCTATCATGGGTCAATGAGACCCATTACACTCACTCTGGATATCGAGGAACCAAACTGGAACTTTTCAAATAGAAAATTTTCACCTAAACAGGGGTCACACGCCCGTGTGGGCAGGCTGTGTGGTCACATACATCCATATCCATAACTCGTGTGGGATTTATTTTCATTTCGAACCTACAGGGGTTTTCACACGGCCGGACACACACCCATGTTCCTGGCCCGTGTGTTCCAAACGGCCTAGACACACCCATGTGTAAAAACTTAGGTATTTTGCTTGTGACGTCAGCAGCCTCATAAAGGTCACACGGCCTAGGCACATGCCCGTGTGGCTAGCCCGTGGTCGACACTGACTTACAACACTAACATGCAGGGGACACACGGCCAAGTCACACACCCATGGGGCTGACCATGTGTCTACCCGTGTGGACCAATTCAAGGCTGTTTTCCAAGCCATTTAGCCATCCTTACATGCATACATTCATACACCATCACATAAACTTCACAAACCATCAATTATAAATCTTGAATTATCAGATTTAAAACATAAAAATGAAGTCTGCATCCCATACACGAGGGAGAACTATTTCTGATATAATTACAATCGACTTAAGCCATCACCTATGGCTATACACAACCGAACCATAAACTCTCTTAGGCCAACACATTTGGCTATATCAACTATGACTTAATCAAATTTAAAAAGATCCCTATACATGCCATAACTCATAAGGACTTGAAACCTCATACCAAGTGTCTACTGGATAGTGTGAAAACATCTCTGGCGGTCTCCAACCCGAGCTAGTTAAGCTAACCTATAAGAGATGGGAAAGGAAAAAGGAGTAAGCAATAATGCTTAGTAAGTTCATATACAAATAATAATCAGCTATTAATATCCATATGATTATAATCAATCACAATGTATTATAATGAGTTTTACTCTTAAACTCATGGTTACCCATTCAATCATTCATAATGCTTACTCATTCCGTCTCTTACCACGTTCTAACCATATCTCGAGCTTCATGCTCACATTCATTAACTTACACCCCTGCACTTACCATCACATAGTCACATGAGACAACACATCATAACTTCTTGATGTACCATTCATACTACCAGTCACTCGGTGGTTTCTCACTTCGCCCACCATCAATCTCTAATAGGGTGGTATCGCACATAGCCCACTATCTGATACTAAACTTGATGGTCTCGCACACAGCCCATTGATAACAAATAATATGGTGGTAACGCACACAGCCCACCATTAATAATATTGTTAATGGTATCGCACACAGCCCATCACTAACAATTAATAAGGTGGTATCACACATAGCCCACCGTTATTATACATTCACAGATATTTATCCACATGCATCTCCCTATTTTAAATGTTCATCCGGGAACATCCTCACACACTATCATTCTTACTTAGATTTCTACAACAATCATTTTCTTTCACACAATGCATTTATAAATACAACATATGCAATTAGATCCATCATTTACACATGACCCACTATGGGTTCATCATATACCAAATTCACCTCAATTTAGTTCTAACACATACTTGTACCCCTCATGGTACAACCACATACTTTCTCATTTTCAACATACCTGTTGAATCACTCAAATTGTTAAATAACACTTTTGAATCTCATACATATAATTTCACATCGACATCATGCCCCCGATAGAGTCTTACATGAAATATCATATCGATGCCATGTCCCTGACATGGTCTTATTTAATATCTCACACCGAGGCCATACTCCAATATGGTTTTACACGGGACCTTAACTATCATCACATCATGCTATTTGCATTCCTACTATTCTTAGATTCAATTCTCTTGACATCTCGTCCAAAACATATTTAGTACATTCATAGAGTAAATATGCATTCCATACAGCATTGGAATATTAAATATCCCTCACGTAATTGCAACATTTGCACGCGAACTTACCTCAATATCGAAAGGTAGAAAGGGACATATTTGTCCATATGTCTCTTTTATCCTGTTCTAGGTCCGAATCTCGTTTTCTTTGATCTAGAACAATAAAATTTACTCATTTAGTCACTTATAAGTCATAATACATCTTAATCTACACTTAGGCAAAAATGACGATTTTTCCCTTATACTTTGGCAAAATTATGGTTTTGCCCCTAGGCTCGTAAATCATTTTTCATCATATTTTCTTATTAAACAAGCCTAGATAAACATTTAATCCTCTTACAACATTCATAATTCCCACTATTTCATGCATTTATTACCAATTTACAACATTTACAACTTAGTCCCAATTAGGTGTTTTCATGACAACACCTTTCACAAAAGTTGTTTCTCATCTCCTTAACATTCATTTTCTTCCATAAAAACTCAGAAAACAACATAAAATCTCTCATGTAAAGTCCCTTTACTTTCAACCATATTGCAAATTAGTCCCCTCATTAGCTAGCTTAAGCTTTGGGGACTCCAAAGTGCAAAAATCATCAACTAAAATAATCAAAATCACTTAATTGCAAGAGAATTGTTTGGTTGAAAGTTTGAGCTTCAAGAACCCCCATTCTCACTTGTATTTTTGGTGGGAGAAGAAAAATAAAATGAAAAGAAGATAGCCTTTGCTTACTCATCTTATTTTATTCATTTTATCAACTAATATCACCAACTATTGACCAAAATAAATGCTCTTGTCCCCTATGCAAACTATGGCTGGCCAACTCACTTAAAACAAGGCCAAATTGCACATTTGCAGCCTCCAATTAATATTCTATAACTATTTGGCACCTCTAGAAAACAAAATAGAACTTTCGCATTTTATGCGATTTAGTCCTTTTTCACGATTAAATATGAAATCGCTAAAATTAAAGCACCAAAATTTCCATGCATCCTTATAAACATGTTATAACACATAAAATAACATGAAAATAATTTTCTCTAACCTCGAATTAGTGATCCCGAGATCATTGTTCTGATTAGCCTCTAAATCGGATTGTTACAATCATGCTACACTAGTTCAAAATTCATAATCAAGTCATCAACAAGGTATTCACTACTTAAACATCAATTAAACTTTAGCATTTTCTTATCATTAAAACACATCAAAGAAATCAACCAAATACCAAGTTAACATATACTAAATCAACTTGAGACATGCCATTTCAACTTCATTTTTTACCATTTAAATACACATATGCACAACTAAGTCACAAGCATTATTTAATCAACATCTACCCAAGTTAGTCTATATTTATCAACCATACTTCAAATTAATGATGCACAATTACATTCCATCTCATTCATCTATCACTAAGATGCCATTTCTACATATTCATTGCCAATTCATATATCCCATGTACTCAAACAAAGATCCTCACTTCGTTAAACATGGAATGCACATATGATCATCTTCACAATTGAACCAAAACACCAAATCATCACAAGATATCAAGTTCATCAAAACATCTTATACATTAAGATATATGTCAAAACACTTATATACATCAAGACAACTATATACATTTGATAAACCGTAAAAGTAACATATTTTAAGCCCACATTTAGCATGCTTTTGGATGATTTAAGCCTTTAATTATGTAATTTGGTGCTCGTAATCCTTTGTTTTCATGTTTTATATCTAGGAGAGCACCGGATGACAAAAAGAACAGAAAACGGGCCCAAAATAGAGTAAATGGGCCATATCATGAAATCCACACTGCCTGGGCCCAAGACCACACAGCCGTGTCCAATTCAACAGGTTCGAACACGGCCTGGCCACGACTTACACGGGCGTGTCCCTGCGGCGGCCAAGAGGAGTTTTACTCGGATTTGGATACTTGGAGGCAAAAAAACACATTCCAAAGCCTATTTAAACACCCTAGTAGGAATTCCACTCAGATTAGGATACTTAGGGACCAAGTAAGGCATCTTAAAGCCTATATAAACACCTTAGGGGGCAACTTAAGCGGGGAGTTCGACAGAAGCCGGAACCCAGGTCTTTTGTCAGGGGGCGTCTTGCTAGGCCGAAGAGGGTAGATTTGTGGGGATTCACTCGAAGATAGCCAGTTGATTCATCTCAAGAAGCCGGAATCATACTCAAGACGGCAGATCTCTCCTTCAATTCTTTCAGGGGTTTTTAGGGATTTCTTATGTTTTGTTTTATCTTTTCTTCTGAGATGTTTTCTTTTATTGTTATGAACTAAATCCTCAGATACCTGAGGGGGATGAAACCTAAGATGAATCTTGTTATCATTTGCTGAACTATATGATAAATATTTGACTTGTTCTTAATTATGTGTTCTTAATTTTTGTGTTGATATTTCCGAAATATTAATTCAAGTGTGATGTGCTTACGTGGAGGAGCAAAAGTCCCTGCCTAAGAGTAGATCTAGCATAGTTAAGTGGATTTGCTCGCGCGCCTAGAGATAGGGTGACGAAAATCTGCTGGATTAGGGTCAAACCTAATATGGGAGTCCATTGATCGAGTTAATGCAATTCTAGGGGTTTTAATTAGAAAGAGATTTCAATTAATCAACCTAGGGTTAGACGTTATTCACCTCGAGAGAGGGTCTAATATACATTAGGGGATCCTACGGATCAAGTCAAATGAATAAATCGTCTAGTTCAGAGTTAGATAACAGGTGAAGTCTAGGTGGATTCTTCACCGGGTATTGTCTTAATCAACTGAGTTTTCCCAAAAGTATTTCCCAAATTTCATTCTTCTTTGTCTTAGAGTCTTTAGTTTAGTAGTTAGTTAATTTAGATTAAACAACAAATTCCCTTTATTTTAGGCTAAATAATAAAAAGAGAGTTAGTATTAGTACTTTTAGTTCCTTTGGTTCGACATTCCGGTCTTGCCTTTACTATATTACTGTTCGATAGGTGCGCTTGCCTCAAATCATTATCATAGTTAGTTTCCAGGTTCGATCATTCTCATTTATAAATTTTAAGACTTTGACATCGCATAAAACAACGATCAAGTTTTTGGCGACGTTGCCGGAGATCTAAAATATTAAGAATGCTTAATTTTTATTACTTTAGCCATTTTTTTATTGCAATTTATTTTCATTATTATTTTTTTTACTTTGCTAATTTTTCCTCTATTTGCTTTTGGCAGATAATTTTAGTTTATAAAGAAGATGGCACTCAATAATTATAAGTGGCAAGTCTTGAGGACAATTCCTACTAAAGCAGCCAGTGTCTTCAACCTTGACGTGGTCACTAGGTTATCTAACCAGCTAGAGATGATGAATTAAAAGTTTGATGGTTTGTATAGTCTCTCGCAGGTACACCCAATAATGCAATATGACTCGAATCTAGGAGGCGTGGCGAATCATAAGTACCCACCCTACGGATATGGCATGGAGAACGAACAAGTCCACTATATGGGTAACTACTCTAGACCTCAAAATAATTTTTATGATAACACTTATAATGCAGGTTGGAGGTACCATCCCAATTTCTCGTGGGATGATCAAAGTAGCCAAAGACCGGAACTTCCTCCAGATTTTCAACAACCACCTCACCAACAGGAAGAGGAGTCAAACCTCGAGGAGATGCTGACAAAATTCATGGCGACCCACGAAACACACGTTCCAAAAGATAGAAACAAAACTTGAGGCATCAACACAGGAGATCAAGGATCAGTTTGGTCAGCTTACTAAGCTGATCTCAGAACAACTACAAGAAAGCTTGTCAAGCAACACTGAAACTAACCCAAAAGAGCAAATTCAAGTCGTAACAGCTCATGACAGTGAAAGGTTAGTGGAATCTGACCCAAGGCAAGAGCCTGTGGTAAGTGAAGGTAAGGTTGAGTTAAGCCATGATTTACCAAACCCGGTGATTATAGAGTATCGACCCCGTGTGCCATACTCCGATGCGACAAAGAAGGACCACACAGAGGAACAACTCGATAAGTCTCTTAAACTTTCAAAGAAATTTCATATTAACTTGCCGTTTCTAAAAGCTCTTTCGCAGATGCTAGATCCTAGACCTCGTGTCGATAAAGAAGAAATTCATGAGGAACGAAGGCTTTGGGTTGATGAACTAGACGAATGGAAGACACACTTCAAGGAGAGACTAAAAACACACGAAGCAAAAACGAGGCAACTCCATGACAAACTTAATAATGGGACAACCCAGCTTAAGATAGGAGATTAGGTACTCAAAATCTTCCCAGATGGAACGGTCGAGGTAACACATTCTAATTTCGAAACATTTGAGGAAAACATTACTCAACTTAAATTTTATATCAATAACCGAATTGATTGCATGAGAAAGGATTTTCACCTCCTCAAACCACCATGACCATACGAATGAGAGGTAAAGTCTAGCTTAAGACTATAAACGAGCGCTTCTCGGGAGGCAACCCGAGCACTAACCCCATTAATTTTTACATTTTTTTATTTTTTACTTTTATTTTTCCTTTTAGCACCTAACCATAAACGAACCAAAGTACAGATTTCCATACCACACGGCCTTGCACACGGCCATGGTCGTGGCCGTGTGGGTACCATAAGTAGGGATATGGGCATGGGCTGCATCTTTATTTAAACCCCCTTCTTCCTTTCCTTTTCCCGTTATCTTTGTACTTTCATTTTCCATTATTTACTTTTATTTTTATTTTTATTTTTATTTTTATTATTTTATTCTTATTCTTCGTACCATTTAGATTTAGCTTAGGATACAATAAAATCATGCCGGCTGCTTCGAGGATTCAAATTCGAACGGTTCAAGGCGCTCCCCCACGTTCACCACCGCCAATCCTATCCAGTTTCTTTTCAAATGACTCCATCCGAAATTCAGGAAGTTTCACTTCTCTCTCTGTCTTATGATTTTATTATTATATAGCTATTATTTATCTTTGTACATTGAGGACAATGTACATATTAAGTCTGGGGGGTTAACTATAGTATTATTTGAAAATCCCAGAATTATGCCTTGTTCTAAAGTAAGTTTCTCATATTATGATTAGAATGAAAAATCCGTTGATTTATGATTTTTATTGATATGTTTTGGATTAAGTCATTATAATTGTGCATTAATGATTAAATTTGAAGAATACTAGAGAATCAAGCAGGATAAGTCTATTTTTCAAAAATTAAAAATTCTTGTTAGGTTGTCTACCTGAATCTAATTATTACCTTGAAATTTGAAATTTACGAGGTTGATATCAAACACCCATAATTTTTGTGAGACTTTGAGCCTATTAGAGCATATATTCTTTTTCTTGCTCACTTTATTTATTATGAGTGTGTCAGCATTTATTTGTTATTCTAGAACTTGTATTGATTATACATGTCGAGACCACACCTATGATTTGATATACCAAGATGATAAAGGCACCTAGGTTTTAACCCACTCACTCCACTAAAACAGCCTACATTCATAATTAACCCCTAGTGAACCCCGTTTAATCCTAACAACCCTTTTTATTGACTCACCCACTAATATTAACCCAAAACCCTTTGTATTTGTTATCACCATTCCTTTTGACAACCCTTATGTCGAGATTTGATTTAATTAAGTTGCCTAACTATTTTATTTCAATCGTTAAATTCATCCTTTATATTTGACTTGTTCTTAAAAAAAATCAAAGTATATTCACTATTAGTTTTGTGATTAGGTGAGCTTATACGTTAAATTCCAATTGTTAAAGAAGAAGCTCATATTAGAGTATTATTATCAGTATGACAAGTTTTCAATTGATGTAATTATTCATTATTAGTTTGTTGTTTCTAGTTAGGTAATTTTTCAGGTCAATCTCGATTCTAACCTTCTAATTCAGCCTTTATCCACACCTTTGACCCAAGCCCCGTTACAACCCTGTAAAGACCTTTTGATTTGTGTATCATCTCATATTATAGTGGTGGAGATTTGATTTTCATGCAAGCCTATGGGATTAACTCTTCATGTTTGACTTTTGAGTGCTTAATTCTGAACCTTAAAACACTTTGAGTGGTTTGAGTGAATCTTTAGTAAGGTTGTCAACTCTTGTCGATTCTGAATCAGAGGTAATTATTTAGATGAGGGGAAACACCTATGTTTTGTGCTATAAATGTATGACTTTGATTGTTTGAATCTCTAGGACTCTTTGAGTTGAATTATCCATGTATGAATTATCTTTGAATTATGATGAATCATTATTGATGAATATTGTGAATCAAGGAAGTTCGTTTTAATTGTGAGTTGAGAATTTTGCTTGAGGACAAGCAAAAGCTTAAGTGTAGGGGTATTTGATAAACCGTAAAAGTAACATATTTTAAACCCACATTTAGCATGCTTTTGGATGATTTAAGCCTTTAATTATATAATTCGGTGCTCGTAATCCTTTGTTTTCATGTTTTATACCAAGGAGAGCACTGGATGACAAAAAGAACGGAAAATGGGCCCAAAATGGAGTAAATGGGCCATATCACAAAATACACACGGCCTGGGCCCAAGACCACACAACTGTGCCCAATTCAACAGGTTCGAACACGGTCTGGCCACGACTTACACGAGCGTGTGCCATGGGCGTGTCCCTGTCGCGGCCAAAAGGAGTTTTACTCAGATTTGGATACTTGGAGGCAAAGAAACACATTCTAAAGCCTATTCAAACACCCTAGTAGGAATTCCACTCAGATTAGGATACTTAGGGACCAAGTAAGGCATCTCAAAGCCTATATAAACACCTTAGGGGGCAACTTAAGCGGGGAGTTCGACAAAAACCGGAACCCAGGGCTTTTGTCAGGGGGCGTCTTGCTAGGCCGAAGAAGGTAGATTTGTGGGGATTCACTCGAAGATAGTCAGTTGATTCATCTTAAGAAACCGGAATCATACTCAAGACGGCGGATCTCTCCTTCAATTCCTTCAGGGGGTTTTAGGGATTTCTTATGTTTTGTTTTATCTTTTCTTCTGAGATGTTTTCTTTTATTGTTATGAACTAAATCCTCATATACCTGAGGGGGATGAAACCTAAGATGAATCGTTTGCTGAACTATATGATAAATATTTGACTTGTTCTTAATTATGTGTTCTTAATTCTTGTGTTGATATTTTCGGAATATTAATTCATGTGTGATGTGCTTAGGTGGAGGAGCAAAAGTCCCTGCCTAAGAGTAGATCTAGCATAGTTAAGCGGAGTTGCTTGCGCGCCTAGAGATAGGGTGACAAAAATCTACTGGATTAGGGTCAAACCTAATATGGGAGTTCATAGATCGAGTTAATGCAATTCTAGGGGTTTTAATTAGAAAGAGATTTCAATTAATCAACCTAGGGTTAGATGTTATTCGCCTCGAGAGAGGGTCTAATATACATTAGGGAATCCTACGAATCAAGTCAAGTGAATAAATTGTCTAGTTCAGAGTTAGATAACAGGTGAAGTCTAGGTGGATTCTTCCTCGGGTATTGTCTTAATCAACTGAGTTTTCCCAAAAGTATTTCCCAAATTTCATTCTTCTTTGTCTTAGAGTCTTTATTTTAGTAGTTAGTTAATTTAGATTAAACAACAAATTCCCTTTATTTTAGGCTAAATAATAAAAAGAGAGTTAGTATTAGTACTTTTAGTTCCTTTGGGCTCGACATTTCAGTCTTGCCTTTACTATACTATTGTTCGATAGGTGCGCTTGCATCAAATCGTTGTCATAGTTAGTTTCCAGGTTTGATCATTCTCATTTATAAATTTTAAGACTTTGACATCGCATAAAACAACGATTAACATTCCACAATTCCTTAACTCAATATGATCAAAATACTACCAATTCAGTGAAAGGATAATGTGAGCTTCGATGATGCTCCGACTTGACGCATTCCACGAGATAATGATCTATAAGGACAGGGGAAAACAAACAGGGTAAACATATAGGATACTTAGTTAGTTCATAGACATTAAACAAAAGCTTACATTATCTTACAACTAAACACAATAAGCTACTTAGCTTGGCAAAGTTTGCCTAAACATGACAAATCACATAACAACAAGGTGAGTTTAACATATAACTATACCATATAGTAATTCAAACATATAATATTTCAATTCACTTAAATCATCATTTCAATGCCATTCTCATAATAATTTCAATATCTAGCCATTTGAATACCAAATTCATACCACTGTATTGCAATTATTTTCCCTTTTCATTAACCATTTAGCCCTCTGAACTCTTGATAAGCCGTAATATATACATATCTTAATCTCACATTTAGCATACTTTTGGATGATTTATCCCCTGAATTATGGAATTCGATGCTCCTAATCCTTTAAATTCATGTTTTATACTTAAGAGAGCATCGGAGAATGAAAAGAATGAGAAACGGGCCAAAAATGGAGAAAATGGGCCAAAGTAAGAAATCCACATGGCTTGGAGATACCCACACGGTCGTGCCACTTTAGCAGACCCGAACACGGCCTGGGCTCAATTTACACGGGCGTGTCCCTTCCGTGACTCGTTTTATTTTCATTCGGATTAGGTTACTTAAGGGCAAAGAAAGACATTCCAAAAGCCTATATAAACACCCTAAGTGTGACCTAAAAGGGGGAGGCCAAAGGGCGAAGCCAGAGAGGCCCGAATTGTGGGATTTACTCGAAGACATCCAGTTGATCCATCTCAAGAAGCTGGAATCATACTCAAGACGGAAGATCTTCCCTTCAATTTCCTTCAAGGGGTTTTAGGGTTTTTCTTATGTTTTGTTTTATACTTTCTTCTGAGATGTATTTTTTTATAAACATGAACTAAACCCCTCAATTACCTGAGGGGGATGAAACCTAAGATGGATCTTGTTATTGTTTTCTGAACTATATGATAAATACTTGATTTGTTCTTAATTATGTGTTCTTAATTCTTGCTTTAATATTTCAGGATATTGATTCAAGTATTGATGTGCTTAGGCAGTGGAGGAAAATTCCCTATTTAAGAGTAGGTCTAGCATAGTTAAATGGAGTTGATCGCACTCCTAGAGATAGGACGACGAAAATCTGTCGGATTAGGGTCAAACCTAATATGGGAGTTCATAGATCGAGTTAATGCAACTCTAGGGGTTTTAATTAGAAAGAGATTTCAATTAATCAACCTAGGGTTAGACGTTAGTAGCCTCGAGAGAGGTATTAATATAAATTAGGGAATCCTACGGATCAAGTCAAGTGAATAAATCGTCTGGTTCAGAGTTAAATAACAAGTGAAGTCTAGGTGGATTCTTCCTCGGGTATTGTCTTAATCAATTGGTTTTCCCAAAAATATTTCCCCAATTCATTCTCTTTGTCTTAGCATCTTTAGCTTAGTAATTAGTTAGTCTTAGATTAAATAACAATTCTCTTAATTCTTAGACTAAATAATAGAAAGATAGTAATTACTAGTACTCTTGGTCCTTGAAGATACGATATTTCTGGTCTTGCCATAGCTATACTACAAACAATAGGTGCGCTTGCCTTATTCGTTGTCATAGTTAGTCTCTAGGCTCGATCATTCATTATATAAAAAATTAAGACTTTCGGACACGATCAACTCTAGTGAACAAATTCGCATACACAGGTAACTACACCACACCAGATTGCTCGTTCGAGTAGTAACTACACCACATCAGGGGACTAACATGCAAAGCTCGTAGGCAATCATATGTATAACTGTATAACAATACATCCCTCTACCATACTAAGGTCTTTGTAAATACATACAATACTCGATGGTCCGCAACAAATGTTGGATCCTGATATAATCTGTAATGATCTTTGCACAATCACTTATCCTGTACAAGCACGCATATAACCCTATCAACATGTCAATTGTATCCTAATCTTTACTAAGTTCACCCAGGCATTTTTAACACATATAATCATTTCCTTACAATTTAGTCCATATCTAACCTTTTATACTAATTTGCAAACAATTAAAATTACAACCAAACATACACATATTTATAATTCAAATACCTAAAAGTTTAAACACAACCATACCGTATGAAGTTACCTAGTCAAATCAACAAATAAGTTGAATTTGCAAGGACTAATCGATATTTTGGCTTTTCTCTGATTATCTATTGTTTGATCTAATTCTCGATCTATCCAATTATTCAATTCAATTTATCAATACCAAATATATTTTATTATTCCATGATATGCATGTACCTATTTAATTTCATTTTTGAATGTCTCCTTAAGTTTTCCATTTATTCAATTTAGTCCCTAACACCAAAATTGTCATATCTTTCAATTTTGAGCTTCGGTTTCAAAAAAATCTCAACTACATCCTTTTAAGGCCCTCTAATATCTATTATTATAGAAATTTCACATCTATTATGCAATTTATTCACTTTGGTCCTTTTGAACAAAACTAACAATTAAACATTACAATCTAGTCCTTTTTCACACATAAGCTTAAAACCAATCTGTTTAACTCCTATTTTTTCAATAAATCAACCATAGAAACTTTCAAAAACTTTAACATTTTTGCAAATTGGTACATGGGCTAGCTAAATCAAGCTCCCATGACCTCAAAAACATAAAAATTACAATAAAATGACTTAAATACACTTACCAATTGAAGGACTGAATAGCTTGAAGTTTTAAATGGTATCTTTTAGGTTTTTCTTTAGTGTTTCGGTGAATAAGGAGGAAAAAAATTAAAATGACAAGCACTATTTACCTTTATATTCTTAGATTAACTTTATTAATCAAAATTGATTTAGTTAAACCTTAATTAATTAAAGTTTAATTATAATTAACCAAAGTTAGTGGAGAATACATCATTCTCCACTATTTGATGATACAAATTGGTTTAATTATCATTTTGATCCTCCTGCAATTTAAATATCTATAGTGATAAAACTTTTACAATTTAGTCATTATACTTTAATAATTATCAATTCGAAAAAATTACTAGACCAAACTTTAATATATTTCTATATTAATCTCGTAAATATTAATATTAATATTTATGAACTTGGTTTATGGAAATAGGGTTCCGAAACCATCGTTTTCAACGTCATTGAAAATTGAGTTGTTACATGATACATGAGTAGAGATAAAATCATTTATTTTATAAAAAAACTCCAATATTATTTTATTAAATGACAGAATCCTTACACCTTCATTAAATTTTCATAGTTTTATATTTAATTAAATATTTAATTTGATTTTGTGAAACATAATGTTAGGGTTGTGTGACCCAAATTCCTGTTAATAAAAAGAAAGTGACAAGATACGGGGATTTGTGGGAATGAAGGCCGCAGCTCGCCACATATCTGCATTAAGCATAAAATTGGACTGGTGTTGCAACCCCGTGGTACAGTACAGACTGCACAAGTGGAATCCGTATAGAAGTACACTTCTCCTATTTGATATTGATTTAAATAAGGTGTTTCAAGCTTATTGCATTGCTTCTATTAGACTTTGATTAGAATAAGGTTTTTACGTCGTCTCTACTCTTGTATCGTTCAAATTCCAACAGTTAGTGAATTTTTCTTCTCTTCTGCCCGTGGTTTTTCCCAAAAGGCCAAGTAAAATCTGTGTTCTATTTTTTTTTCTCTTTGTTTACGATTCATTGTAATTATCAACGCTCAATTTTTACATAGATCAATCTCATTCATCAATGTATCTCCACTACACAGGTTAATGGCTCTCTTTCAAAACCTTTTTGCCAATGGAGAGATCTCAGACAAGGTGATCCCTCCTATATCAGAATATCCTTTTGACTCCTCTTTTCTAAAGCAGACTCTAAAGAGATCATAAAGGGTGTTAAAATTAATAGGAATGTGTCTCCCATTACCCATATTCTTTTCATAGATGACTTGTACATAAATTTCAACGTTAGTGCCCACCCTTGCCAAACTCTTAATCTTTGCTGTAATCTTTCGGGCCTTTAAACTTTAACAAGTTTGGTCTCTTTCTTAGCCCTTCCATTAGACCCCAAGCAAAGAAATGGTTTAGTGGTATTCTAAAAGTTAAAAAAGGGTTTATCACCTAAGTTTGTATCTCGGTATGGACCAAAAAAATCGATTTCTTCCAAGGGGTTCTCGATAAAATAAACAACAAGCTCACCTCATGAAAAGTCAAATGCCTCTCTGCAAGAGGTAGATTAACTCTCATTAAATCTACTTTATCATCACTACCACTCTATATGTTCTCGGCTTTTAAGGCGCCAACGAGCATCTATGACAAGATTGATAGAACTATCCGATCATTCTGGTGGGAACATGATATTGGTCAAAGAAAGTTACACCTCTATAATTAGGACAAGTTTTGTGCAACAATCCTGGAAGGAGGACTTAGGATTAGACTAGCCAAACTCATGAACGAAGTGCTTTTAGCTAAACTAGCATGAAGGATCTTCGCCCAACTCCTTCATTGCTGAAGTCCTAAAAGCTAAATACTACAAACGTGACGCCTTTGAAGTTGTCCAACTCAATGCTACTGACTCTTGGGTATGGAAAGATATCCTTTTAGGTAGAGATATCTACAACAAGGGAAGGACGTCCAAATTTGGAGTGGTAATGATTCCTGGATCAAACCGAATGCCGTTGAAAAGCACTTGGACGTAGTCTAAACCCATAACACTTTTGTTCAAGCCTTCTCTTGCATTGATCAAAGTAGAATGAGATGGAATGAAAGTAAATCAAGAGAAACTCTTGGCCCCCAACTTGCAAATGATCTTATCAACAAGCCAATCTCCTTGGTTGGGGAAAAAGATAGAATCGTATGGCGGGATGACTACAGTGGGGTCTCTACTGTCAAGAATGCATACAACCATATCTGGAATTTACAACAAAACATTGGCCCCACCTTTGTCAACACTAAAGTATGGAAACAACTTTGGAAGCTTAAACTACCTTTCAAACTCATCACGTTCCTATTGAAAATTTGCAACAATTGTCTCCCAGCCATAGAAAATCTTCATAGGTGCAATATTGGCATGGATTCTAGTTGTCCTTTCTATCACTCTCTTGCAGAATCCATGTAATATTTGTTCCTACATTTCAGTTTTACTCGAGCAGTTTAGTTTGGATCCTTCCTCTCCCAACGCATTGATAATATCAATATTCATTCTCTACCTTTCTGGATCTCTTAATGGCTCCAGGTCAAAGAAATCAACCCACCAGAATCAAGGAAATTCTACACAATATTCATTTTCACATTGTGATCAATATTTAAAACAAGAAATGAGTTCATATTCAAGGGCATTGCACCTAATTCTTTAAGAGCCATAATGCGACTTTATGATATGCAACTCTCAATCCTAGCCTTCTTCAACAATACTCCAACAATCAACATTTGTCATCAACCCTAAATAACCCTTGAAGAAGGTGTTTCACACACACTCCCTGTAGATATTCGCAGGAATCCTGGGCGTACTATCATCGGGGTACTGCAATCATCCAAAACAATAATGGCAATCAACTCATCATGGTCAAAAGCTACTCTATTGCCTCCAAACAATATGCAAGGATTTTCAAGCCACGGTCCTCCCTTGCCCTTTCGAAAGCTTATAATATTTTATTTTGTAGATTCATGTTAAAAGACGGAAAATTCATCAATATTATCCTCAGAAGAATCATGGCAGGATGGTGACTCCAACCAACAATATATGACGTGCAAGAACTTCTCAAAACTCATAAAAAAAATATGAACAATGACCCTCACCTAATGAGGAACGTCACTAATTGAGCAAAACGCGCGTCCAAAACTTCTTTTAGTTTTTCATTGTCTTAATTATCTCTTTGTCATGTAAAAACAAAACACATATTAAGAATAAAAAAGTGATCTATAGAAGCGAGTTTTTAATACAACATTTTTCAATGTCTAGATCTACTAGGAGAGGAGTTTAGGACAAACAGAAAGGCAGTCTTTGCAAAGATTCCTTAGTTTTATGATACTGCTGCTTGAATTTTATTTAACTACTTGAAGTTGCTTTTCACTATTGAAACCGACTCTAAACAGAAACAGAATGTGGCTTTGTCGGCAGATTGCTTTATAGTCAGCAAAACCCACTTTCTGTGCTTTCTTTGTGGGAGAAAGCTGTCCATTTTTTTTCTTTTGGGAAGCAATCCTTTCTGTAACAAATAAAAGCAAAAACTTTTGTTTTTGAGTGTTTGGTGGAAGGGAAATGTTGTGAAGCTGACCTGGGTTGGGGTGGGTTCTTCCTCATAATAATCAATTCTCAAGTATTTTTATTTTTTCCTAACTTTAAAAAAATACAAGTTGCCTTTCTCTGTTTGGTAACTAAAAACTCTTTTTAGTGAGGGTTTGGTTTTTAGATTAATAGGATATACGACAGTTCATTGCCTTGTCACCAAAAACGCGTAGAGTTCCCCAGCTAGATTTATTTCCTCTTCATTGTTTATGGTTTGCTTAGTGTAGCAACCAGATCTGGCATTTGGTTTTGTACAAAACGCTAAACCAAACATTCTTTGCTGGTAACTTCACCTTCCTTCACTTCATTGTCTGCTGTCATCTTTCTAAACTCAAGTGTCTTTGTTTCTGCTTAAGGATCTGCAATTTGGATGTGGTGCTGTTGTTTTTGCTGGATCTTACACTGACAGTTTGAGTTGTTCACTGCAGGTGAATTTCATAGTGGGTTTTGATTTGATAATTAAGTGAATTGGAAGAAGGTGCTTGCAGTTTTGAGATCTGTTGGGGGGGGGGGGATCTTGTTCTTTGTGATTGAGTGGGCAACAATGGGTTGTTGAGTTTTGGGGGCATTAATTAACCTTGTGGGGTGGTAGGATATGGCATCTGGAGCAGGCAGGCGTCGTGGTCATGAACTGGTGCCTCTGGCAGCATTAATAAGCAGAGAGATGAAGAATGAGAAGATGGAGAAGCCAAGTGTGAGATACGGTCATGCCGCTCAATCTAGGAAAGGAGAAGATTATTTCTTGGTTAAAACGGATTGTCAACGAGTGCCTGGCAATCCTTCATCTACCTTCTCTGTTTTTGCGGTAACGAATCTTTTTCTTTTTTGGCAAACAAACTGCCATTTCATTGTTTTTCACATGGTTGGTGCTTTGGGTGATATATTTTAGTCCACTTTTAAATATTATTGTTATGAGAAAACCCCTAAGCTGATTGTTAGAAATTGGTTAAAAGATCAAATAAGGTGCAGGCGATGGTATCGGTTGATAGAGATACAAAACCTGAAATGATGTAATGATATTACTGTACTAGTTCAAAAGCCGGTATCATATGGTCCCATGGTTCCTACTTAATATGCAAGGTTGACTTCCTTAGGAATTGGTAGGAGTATTCATGCTTTGAGCAATTGTTTTCTTTCTCTTGAGGATGATACATATGGAGATTATAAACAAGAGCAGCATTATACATTTTCTGATGAACTGTAGTAATCTTTGTGCTTGGATGGTTTTTTCATTACTTCACTTCGTCTGTGATGGTGACTATTTTCTTCTGCCTTCAGATCTTTGATGGGCACAACGGTAATGCTGCAGCAATTTTTACGAGGGAGCACCTTTTGAGTCATATATTGAGTGCTGTTCCTCGTGGCCTTGGGCGGGAGGAGTGGTTCCAAGCTTTACCTCGAGCATTAGTTGCCGGATTTGTGAAAACCGACAAGGAATTTCAGAGTAGAGGCATGGAATTTGTTTTCCAATTCTTTTATTCTCTAATTGTTTCTTCTGTACATTTAGATGACACTGGTGTTCTCCGTCCTTATTGATTTTTTTTTTCTGCAGGTGAAACATCGGGTACTACTGCTACATTTGTAATAGTTGATGCATGGACAGTGACTGTTGCTTCTGTTGGGGATTCTCGTTGCATTTTAGATACTCAGGGTGGTGGAATCTCTACCTTAACCGTTGATCACAGACTTGAAGAGAATGTGGAAGAGTGTGTCTTTGTCTTGACAGATCTCCTTTCTTCCATTTCCATGAACAGAATTCTTAATTGGTGATGTGCTTTTGTTTTTGCAGGAGGGAACGCGTCACTGCTAGTGGGGGTGAAGTTGGGAGGCTTAGCATTGCTGGTGGTGCCGAGGTTGGTGTTTTAAAATCTCAACTTTATTTTTTCTCCCCTAGTAACATGTACTATTGGAATCTAACTTTTCTCCGGATTGTGACAGATTGGTCCTCTCCGATGTTGGCCAGGAGGTTTATGCCTGTCCAGGTCAATAGGAGATATGGATGTCGGAGAGTTTATAGTTCCCATACCTTATGTAAAGCAAGTAAAGGTAAGCTTGTTGGATCTTGTGCAATGTTCTTGTTGATGTTATGGTTACATTCTCATTTGACATAGAAAACGCTGATTTCTGTAAAAGCTGTCAAACGCTGGTGGGAGGCTTATAATTGCTTCGGATGGTATTTGGGATGCCCTATCGTCGGAAATGGCTGCAAAATCTTGCCGTGGATTACCAGCTGAACTTGCTGCTAGACAAGTTGTTAAGGTGATTCAATTCATCACCATACAGTTTCTCCTTTTTTTTTACCCTTGTTTTAGACCGGCCTTTGTCCAGTTTTCCTAATATCATTTTGTTCAGGAAGCATTAAGGACCCGAGGGTTAAAGGATGACACGACCTGCATTGTTGTCGACATAATTCCTCCTGAGAATTCACCACCGCCTTCTCCTCTTCCCAAAAAGCCTAACAAACTGAGATCTTTCTTATTCAGGAAGAGCTCTCGTGATTCTGCCAATAAACTATCAAAGAAGCTTTCAGCTGTTGGTATAGTTGAAGAGCTGTTTGAAGAAGGCTCAGCAATGCTTGCTGAAAGGTTAGCACTTAGCACTAGACTTGCTTGTTGCTAATAATAAACTCCATTGTAATGGATACTGAAAGTGAAGTACTGCATTGTGCAGACTAGGAAATGATGAGGGTGCAGGGCAAACAACATCTGGGATATTCACATGTGGTGTATGCCAAGTCGACCTTGCTCCAAGTGAAGGCATCTCAGTTCATGCAGGTTCCATATTCTCGACCAGCTCAAAGCCCTGGCAAGGGCCCTTCCTTTGTGCTGCTTGCCGTAATAAAAAGGATGCCATGGAAGGAAAACGTCCCAGTGGAGTAAAAGTGGCTTAGCTTTTCTATTATTATAATATATATTTGCCACCTTGTTCTTCAATTCTAATTCTTTGATAGCAATCCTTTTTTTCCCTAGGTTAGGCAATTGTTTTAGTCCTATATTATGTGCAAATGTATATGTATTCCCACTCGATAATTTATAATCTAATAATATATATATAATAAAAGCATGGATGCAAAAATTCTTTGTTGAAATTTTAAATTAATTATTATAGTTTCAATTTTCAATAAGATATTTTCGAGTAAAAGTAGAGATGTTTCTTTAATAAGTGGATAGCATTTTTAAGGAAAATTGTTTCTTGATGGTATGCGATTCCTTTTAGTATAGATTCAACTAGATATAACTAAAAATTAAGAGATAAAGCACCTGGTACAAGTCGGAAGTCTTTTTTTCCTTCCAAAGAATCAAAAAAACATGTCATTGGTAATCTTCTATTGCCAGAAGAGATAAAAACATGATTCTTTGATGATTCCGCTTCAACTTTAATGAGAGTTACGATTTCACCGTCGGTGGATCATATTCATCCTCAACGTAATAATTGCTTGTGTTGTTGTACAAACATGATCCTACTAGTCCATGTGCAACTTGATTCCCAACACGGAGGCTGTGGAAGAGTTTGTAATTCTCAAACCTCTTGGGAGATTCTTTCTAATGCTCAAGCGATCTCTCTCAAAGATAATCCAATGTCGACCCCAAACTCCAAAACTTTTAAGCTGCCTAAGTCTCCACAATGAATCAGTCTCCATATGTTCTCTGTGATGCATGCATGCACCCACCCATTACCACTTGGTTCTCATTTCACATAACCACTCTTATGCTTGCCTTGTCTTCGTGTATTTGATTACCATTTCAAATAAAAAATTTGTAGCCACCCTTTAACAGTGTATCTGTCAGTATTCTCCAAATTCCACACCAAAGTGTCCCTCATCTCTTGTTCAACCAAAGGATTTCTCATGAGGTGTTGTTCTTCCTGGCTATCAAACAAGGTATTGATTAGATCCCTATTCCAAGAATGCGTGTCTCGTTCAATCAATTTCGATACCATTTCAACATTATTCATAACTCTTGACATTTGAAATTTGCAGGTTTCAGTTCTTGTCCTCCCAGATTGCAATATTTCAACCGTTGCCAACTCGCTATTGTATCCCTGCATCCAAGCTTTTTGCACCAGGTAAGAAATATGTTTGTTCCTAACCTTGCATTGACAAAATTCGTAGTTGGATAATACTTTGTGCGTAGAACTTCAGTTGTTAACGGTAAAGGGTTACTTTTAAATAAAAAAAATACAAGGCATAAATTTTGCATTTGTTGCAACATTTTTTGGGTCAATCATTTGTTTCAACATGATAGCTAATCCGAGCAATGACTAATAACATGTAAACCTGGAGTATAGTTGAAACTTTTTTAGGAGATTATAACTTTTGTTATTCATTAACTAATAAGAAATGGTCAATCTTTCAAGAATATAGCTTGTTCTCACCACAACTTAAAGCAAGTCTTCAAAGGTAATTGTGCCTAAAAGTGATTTAGTTCTTTGTTTTGTTTGCTTCTTTAGGGTAATATCCCATGGAAGCATTAGATTGAGCCGAGTTTGTCCTATTTTATGCACTCACTTATGGTTGTGTCGTTGAATGCCCTTCAATTGTACGAAGTTTACTACATTTTGGGAACGATGCACTCATAATAGGCAACTGTTCACATTTTGAATTACAAAATGTCTCTCTCTGACAGTTTAACAATCATATAAGGAAGCATGGCGTCTATTAAACCAAGTGGAGTAGCAGAAGATGGGAGAGAAACTAAACCAATAAAATGCAATGAATGCAAAATTTTGAATAAAAACCATTTTGACGAGAATCATTAAGAATATATTCTATCAACCAACCGCCGCACTAGTGGCAAGCTCTTCGTAAGCTTCTTCATCACCAGCATCTGGTAGATACCCAGCTCGTTTCATCTGTTTAATGAGGGCATTCAAGACTGAATAGATTGCCTTCCTCTGAGGATGTTTTTTATCTTTCACCATGAAAACACTTACATGACCCTGTACCTCAATCCAGCTACAACCAGGTTGCTTGATTACTCCCCGTTTCCTCATCAACTTCCTTACTCTAACAACATCTCCCCATCTCCCAAGCTCGGCATACATGTTTGAGAGAAGAACATAAGGTCCGGAGTTGCTAGGATCAATTTCTAATATCTTCTCTGCTACATACTTTCCTAACCTAATATTACGATGTACTTTACAAGCACCGAGCAGAGATCCCCAGACAACAGCGTCAGGCTTCATTGGCATTGTCTCTATTAGATTCTTTGCTTCATCGAGGCAACCAGCTCGACCAAGTAAATCAACCATGCATGTATAGTGGTCCTTCAATGGTACCAAACCATGTTCCCTGCTCATAGATGAGAAATGATGTCGCCCCTCTTCAACTAACCCAGCATGACTACAAGCACAAAGAACACCAATCAGAGTGACATGGTCTGGTTTCTCACCAGATGCCAACATGTTCTTGAACAGCTCAAGAGCCTTATTTCCATAACCATTTTGTGCATATCCTACTATCATGGCATTCCATGATACCCAATCCCTTTCCATCATAGTTTTGAAAACCAGGCTAGCATCTTCAACTGATCCACATTTCATGTACATGTCTATGAGAGAGTTGCCAACAAAGATATCAGATTCTTCTCCAAACTGAAAGCGGAAACCATGCTTCAAAACATGTGTGTGAGCCTGCCTTCCAAGCTGCAAATCAGTGAGATTAGCACAGGCATTCAGTAGATTGCCAAACGTGTAATGAGTTGGGCAAACAGATTCTCTCTTTAAGAGTCGAAAAAGTCTAAGAGCCTCTTCATTCTCCCCATTTTGTGTATACCCAGCAATTAGCGCATTCCAAGACACTATGTTCCTCTCCATCATCTTTGCAAACATTAATCTCGCAGTTCTCACACTGGCTACCTTCGCATACCCACTTACAATTGAGGTTTCAGACACTACATTCCTAACTGGCATCCTATCAAAAATACATCTAGCTTCATTGATTTTATTGCATTTTGCATACATATCAACCAATGCATTTCCCAGGACAAGATCATCCCTCAACTTATTGCATTTCACAACACGAGCATGAATCTGCTTGCCTTCCTTGATTGCCGACAAGCTAGCGCAAGCACTAACCACACTGGCATATGTGAGTTCATCTGGTTCAATTCTACAATCCATCATCCTCAAGAAAACCTGAAGAGCTGCACTAGCTGGACCATTTTGCTCATAACAAGTGATCAAACTATTCCAAGAGACTCTATTCCTCTCACTCATATCATCGAAAGCTCTCTGGCCGCAGCTGACACTCCCACATTTTCCATACATATCAACAAGAGCCGAGCCCATATAAACATTGGAAAAGAACCTAGTTTTTGCGATTAAAGCATGGATTTGAGCACCGATTTTAATGTTTTTCAAGCCAGAACAAGCGCTAAGAGTACTACCAAACGAGTATTCGTTAAGCACAAAGTCCTCTCTATGCATCCTAACAAAATAGTGAAGAGCCTCTCCAAATCTATCTTGCTGAGCAAACCCTGAAATGATTGAATTCCAAGAGCACTGATCATGCTCAGGCATGGAATCAAAAAACCCTGCTGCCTCATCAACGTAACCCAATTTCGTCAGTACAGATATGACCGAGTTCCAAGAAAAAATGTTTCTTTGAGGCATTCTGTTAAACACCTTCCCGGCATCCTCCAAGGAGCCACATCTGCCGTAGGCATCGATTAGCCTGTTGAGGATAAAAGTCTCAGACGCAAAATTAGATTTGATAATCCGAACATGTAACCGACGTATATCAAGGAGAGACTTGGATTGGATGTAGGAACCCAAAAGCTTAGCAAAAGGAGAAGAGTCGGACAGTGAAAGATCACCCACAATTTGTTTGTGCAATCCAAGTTTCGCCATTCCATTATCCTGGAAGAAACAAAGTTGGTGGGCATTGCTCTTTTGCTACGGTTTTTGCATCTCCCTTAGCATTTGGCTGCAAACTGAGATGCTTCTAACTTAGTAATGGAAGGAAAATAGAAGTGATGCCAACAGTAACGAGTCAACTCTCCGACAACGAGACGTGAAGTGAGTGGAGAGCCGGATTCTAATACCTGAGCAGCAGTGACCTTTGAAATGTGATTAAACAGTGTAAGTTTCTTTTTTGGGTAGAAATTCTACCCGTTGTTGGGCTTCAGAGCTCACAAAACATGCCGAGCTCGTAATCCCGTTCCTACCTATCTTAACTAGAGGTATGTATGGGTTGGGTCAGGTTTTGATTGGGCTTCAGTCAGGCCCAATTAAAAATTTTAATTCATTTCCGGCCTAAAAAATAAGTTTAAAATTTTGCCTAAACTTGACTCGGATAAAAATATTAAAACTTAGACCCGGTTCGACCTACTTGTATTAATTTTTTAGTTTGAACCCGTTACAAATCCAAGCTCAAGATAAATTCAATTCAAAGCTCGAAAAAGTCTGACTTTATAAACCATCAACCATAATAAACATTAATAATTAATATAATTTTATGATATTATTTAAAATATAAATAAATGATTTTTTTTTAAAAAAAATGCATTTATAAACATTGCATATTATTTATATCAAAATATGATTAACGGGAAAAAGTAATTAATAATAATTTTTATGTTAAATTATAAAGTAGAATAATTTTTTATTAATTTAACATAAAATATTCTTAATATTATAATTATACATGTACAATAAATATATAAAATTAATAATTATTAAAATACATAAAATTAAACATTAATGATAATATGATAATATATTATATAACTATTACTGAAACTGATTACTTAACCTTAAACCGATATATTACATTAGTATATAACTAATACATAAAATAATATTATAATATATAACTATTACTAAACATATTAATACATATACAACAATTATAATATAAATTATAATAAAAGATATAATATTACATGATATTATAATGTTTAATCATCGATGCATATATATAATTATTACTATATTATATACTATATGATATGATATGATATAGCATTATATAATATAATAGGAGGGCTAACTTCCAAATGTACAAAAAGTATACGGACTTAGAGAATATTCCAACTAGTATAATAATAAACAATAATATATAATAAGTAATATATAATGTATTATTATTATAATATAGATTATAATAATAGTTATGGTACATGATATTATAATGTTTAGTCTTTTATGCACATATATATAAACTATTAATATATTATATACTATATGATATGATATAGCATTATATAATATAGTAAGAGAGCTAATTTTTAAATTTACTAAAAATATAGGGACTTAGAGTATTTTTTTTAATCAGTATAATAACAAACAATTATATATAGGCTTATATGTGAAAAAAGCCCTTAAGAAAATGCAAAGAAATTAATTAAGCTCCTATATTAAATTCGCACCCAATTAATACCTTGCCATTAACTAAAATAATCAATTAAACTCCTCCTTTAACGATTTTCGACATTGACCATGTTGATCGTTAAAATAAATAAATGGACTAATCAGATGGTGACACTTGATAACTTTTGGTTTAATTTAATATTTTTCCCAAAAATGATTAAAAATAAAAAAATATATCAAAAAATATAAAAATTATTAAATATTTAAAAATTATATATATCAGAATTGATATACACTTATAAAAATTATAAAAAATTAAAATTCTAATAAATTATTAAAAATTTATAACATTAATAAAACATATTTAAAATATTATAAAAGTATTAAGATTGATATAAAATTATAAAAAAAAAATCATAAAAACTTGGACTGGACCGAATCAGTCGGTTGGACCGATTAGACCAAAATTGACAAGGGTATCTGTAACGACCTCAAAAGTATGGATATTGAAAAATGAGTTATCGGGTCTCCATTTTTAGTAAACGGACTCATAAAATATTTATTAAAAATGTTTACGAAGTTAGTTGTGTGTTTAATAAGGTTTTATTTAGGTGAATTTGACTTAATTAGAAGTATTTGAGAAAAAGGATTAAATTGAAAAAGGTGCAAAAGTTTGAAAGCATGAGTTTATCACAAAATACATGTTTATTTTATTAAATAGTACAGGAAATTATTTGATTATTTTTAACATATAAATGTTATATGTTTATATGAAATTGAAGAAAAAGAAAAGGAAGGAGAGGACCGAATCGAAGGAAAAGGAAAAGAGAAGGTTAAGGAGTGAAGGAAGAAGAATTTATATCACCTCAATCTTTTATTGTAAGTACTACAAGAATTTTAAATTATTGTTATTTATCTGTTTTTGAAATATTTATGTGAATTATTTAAATATATAAGATTCAGCTTTAAATGCCCAAGTAGATGAAATTAGAACTCTTTGGGATATTAGTGGCATGCCATTAAGGAACTTTAGCGCTCTCTCGATATTAGCACGTTGGTGCTCTCTCGATATTAGCACGTTGGTGCTCTCGATTATTAGCACATTGGTGCTCTCTGTTCACTTGTGCATCATAATGCACCTCTGTATATGTTCCAGTATATCCGATGTGTTCTATAAAGTCTACTTTGGGCTAAGAATGTGAAATGAGAACAAAGTGAATTACTGATGTGTTAAGGTAAGATTTATACTTTACAAAAGATAAGTTAAATTTTATTAAAGTAAGGCATAGTTGAAGAAACTTATATGTGAGTAGATATGTAATAATTGAATGAGTTTAAAATGCTTTGTGATGATCACTCACTTATTTATTCTTGTAGTGCTTACTAAGCCTTCATCGCTTAACGCGCTTTATTTTAACGCGTAGGTACAATTAGACTAGGAGAGAAGTCCAACTAAAAGATCGCTCATCTCATCACATCCTCAAGGGCTTCAAAAGTAGGTATTGTATTTTGTATTAAAACGGCATGTACATATGTAGTTCAAAGGTGTTCCCACGTGATAGGGACTAAAATGTAGATTCTTCAAATTTTATCTATTTTCAGTTATTTGAAGTATTTTAGTATATATGGAATGAATTAATAAACAATAAATATATTAGCAAAAATGGTTGGTAAGTTAAAATATTATATACAAATGTTTTAATTAAACAGTATCTGGCCATAATTGTTTTGGCACCAAATGTAATAGTCTTATACCGGGTTTGTATAATTGAACCGGGTATAGGGGTATTACATTTATTGGTATCAGAGCCTAGGTTTTCTGAATTCTTGGGTCGAGTATGAGTCTATTTGTACATGCCATTTTAAAAATTGATGTGATGAGATGAGATTTAGTTATTTAATTGTGAAATTTATGAATATTGTAGAAACTTAAAGATGTCTTCTGAAAGAATAAAAGATACCGATTTTGTGATGTATACTGGAATTTATGAATATAATAAAATAGAGTTGGTTTCCTCTTAGTATAGAAAGAGGAAATGTTAAAGAAAGAAATGTTTTCCAATCGAAATAATTTCGATAATTACAAAGTGATGTTCAAATAATTAAGTAAAATGTTACTTATGATGAAACAGAATTTGAAAAGATGTGGATAAATGTCTTATAGTAAGAAATGATAAATGTTGAGTATATACATGAAGCTAAATTATGAGGCCTTACGATCTCTACCCCTTATTGTTACAGTTATATTTATAGTGAAATTGATAAGAATTATAATGATTTAGTTCAAAAGTGTGAAACTGATGAGTTTAAAGAAAGAAAGATGATGACCCAGCTGAGGCTGAAGAATGGTTAGAGAACAGTTAAAGAATATTTAAAGAATTGCAGTATACAAGAGATGAAAAGTTGAAATGTGCAGTATCTTTATTAAAGGGTGAGGCTTACCAATGGTGGAATATTGTTATGAATATCCATTCTGCAGAGAAAATTAATTGAAATTCCTTTGTATCTGAATTTAAAAAGAAATTGTGAGTCAACTTTATCTTGAGAAGAAGAAAAGAGAATTTCTGGATTTAAAGCAGAACCACATGTCTGCATTCTTTGAATATGAACGTGAATTTATCGATTTCTTTTACGAAAATTTATTTGGGGATACACAAAGCTACTATTAAAGAAAGGAGTCATTTATCAAAAATGGATTTATTCGGATATGGTAACTACTGAGAATGGGTTAATCAAAATTTCTTTCGAATAAGCTTTGTGAGTGAAGTGAATGATATGGGATTTATTAATAATTATATATGTTAACGGATTAGTAATGGAATTGCAGAAATATTTGAATACAGCTGCTATAGTTGGGTATCTTACAATGATCTCTTCTGGGTATTCTATATGGGTATTCTTTATGTTCTTTTATCTTCAGAAGTATATGCAACTGTTCAGATGTGATTTTCATTGTGTAGAAAATTTGGAATCATAACGTTAAAATGGAAGTTCTGGTTGATTCTGATCGGTCTTCGCTTTATTTTTCTTTGGATTTTCTAATTTGTTTTGTTAGATAGAAGACTTAATGATCAGATTCATATGGAGTTATTTTCTATTTCTATCGGTTGATATTCTGGTACATATACGCAATTTGCATTATCTTTATTATAATCGTTTCTAATGAGGATAAATGGTATTCTTCTTCTGGATTTTCTTTGGAATATTATCGATTTCTTTATCATTAAATGTGGTTTTTATTCTTGGAAATTCAATATAGCTTCACATCTGGGATTTCATTATGCCACATCTGGGATTCCACTATCTTGGTTTTCTTATTATTTTATAGTCTGATCCTATCTATCAAATATGATTCATCTGTGAAGGGGTATTCATTGATAGAAGGTAAATATATATATTACTGTTATAAATCTTGGTTCAGTTATGGGAGCTCGATGATATGGATCTTAGATTATAGAAGTTGTATTATTATACTGGTTATTATTGGGACTACTCTTGGATTTCTTCTTCTATTTTAAAGTACTATTGAAGTTGAAGTATTGATCCATTTATATTATTGAAATGTTTGATAGAGATCTACAGTTTACGGTTCACTTTCTGATTTCGGGATAACTTATAAGAATGCTATATGAGTGATAGTTGATTAATTTATAAAGTCGAATCGATTGATGGCTTGAAAAGTTGCGAGAGATGTACATTCCGAAAATTGTAAGATTTCATAGTATTCTGTATTGATAATTTACGTCGAGATTACGCTTTACCTTAGGGTTCTCGAAAGAATTACAGAAATTATTGAGTACTTAACTCAATTTCATCTGAAGATTTCATTCGCAAATTGATGGATAATTTGAGAGAGAGTTGGTTAGATTTAGAAAGAAGATGTCTTGGTGGCGGTGTATGAAACGTGATATTTACGAGTTTGTATCCGGATGTCCGATATGTCAACAGTCAAAGCGAGAACATCAAGTACCTTCTGGTTACTCCGGCCAATTACTATACCGGAATGGAAATGGGAAAGAATCACTATGGATTTTGTATCGGGTTACCATTATCTCTGAGAAAAAAAAAAGATGTTATTTGGGTGATTATTGACCGATTGACAAAATCACCTTACTTTATTCCGTGCGTATAGATTATTCTTTAGATAAATCGGCTAAATCAGTATATATCCGAGATTGTCGGGCTACATAGAGTGCATGTCTCCATTATATTGGATATCCCCGATTTACGTCTCGCTTAGGGATAAATTACAAGAAGCTTTGGGAATTCAATTGTATTTCAAGATTGCATTTCATCCTTAGACGGATGGCCAATCTGAGCATGTAATTCGGTATTGGAATATATGCTTCGGTGTGTTGTATACTAGAGTTCAAGGTAATTGGGAGAGGTATCTACCTTTGATTGAATTTGCTTACAATAACAGATTATCGATCCAATATTAAAATGGCTCCGTATGAAGCTTTGTATGGTAGAACATGTAGAACACCGTTATATTGGACAGAGCTCGATGGAAAGAAGATACATGGGGTTGATTTGATCCGGGAAACAGAAGAAAAAGTAAAGGTGATTCGAATAGATTAACAGACAAGATTCGACAAATGTAAATCAATTGTGGATTTAAAACGTCGGGATATTAAATATTCATTCTGTCGATAAGGTATTTATCAAGGTGTTTATTTGAAAGAAACTATAAGAATTCAGTGTTTCATCTCTTTTTAAGTAAATTTCGAGGACGAAATTTCAAAAGGGGGAGAATTGTAACGACCTCTCAAAGTATGGATATTGAAAAATGAGTTATCGGTCTCCATTTTTAGTAAACGGACTCATAAAATATTTATTAAAAATGTTTACGAAGTTAGTTGTGTGTTTAATAAGGTTTTATTTAGGTGAATTTGACTTAATTAGAAGTATTTGAGAAAAGGATTAAATTGAAAAAGGTGCAAAAGTTTGAAAGCATGAGTTTATCACAAAATACATGTTTATTTTATTAAATAGTACAGAAATTATTTGATTATTTTTAACATATAAATGTTATATGTTTATATGAAATTGAAGAAAAAGAAAAGGAAGGAGAGGACCGAATCAAGGAAAAGGAAAAGAGAAGGTTAAGGAGTGAAGGAAGAAGAATTTATATCACCTCAATCTTTTATTGTAAGTACTACAAGAATTTTAAATTATTGCTATTTATCTGCTTTTGAAATATTTATGTGAATTATTTAAATATATAAGATTCAACTTTAAATGCCCAAGTAGACGAAAATTAGAACTCTTCGGGATATTAGTGGCATGCCATTAAGGAACTTTAGCGCTCTCGATATTATTAGCACGTTGGTGCTCTTCGATATTAGCACGTTCGTTGCTCTCTCGATTATTAGCACATTGGTGCTCTCTGCTCACTTGTGCATCATAATGCACCTCTCATATGTTCCGTATATCCGATGTGTTCTATAAAGTCTACTTTGGGCTAAGAATGTGAAATGAGAACAAAGTGAATTATTGATGTGTTAAGGTAAGATTTATACTTTACAAAAGATAAGTTAAATTTTATTAAAGCAAGGCATAGTTGAAGAAACTTATATGTGAGTAGATATGTAATAATTGAATGAGTTTAAAATGCTTTGTGATGATCACTCACTTATTTATTCTTGTAGTGCTTACTAAGCCTTCACACAACGCGTTTATTTTAACGCGAGGTACAATTAGACTAGGAGAGAAGTCCAACTAAAAGATCGCTCATCTCATCACATCCTCAAGGGCTTCAAAAGTAGGTATTGTATTTTGTATTAAAACGGCATGTACATATGTAGTTCAAAGGTGTTCCCACGTGATAGGGACTAAAATGTAGATTCTTGAAATTTTATCTATTTTCAGTTTTTGAAGTATTTTAGTATATATGGAATGAATTAATAAACAATAAATATATTAGCAAAAATGGTTGGTAAGTTAAAATATTATATACAAATGTTTTAATTAAACAGTATCTGGCCATAATTGTTTTGGCACCAAATGTAATAGTCTTATACCGGGTTTGCATAATTGAACCAGGTATAGGGGTATTACAGTATCGATCCAGAGAAAACCATTATTGAGAACCAGACAGTTGAACTAATTTTTTTATATTTTTATATTTTTTATTTTTTATTTAATTGAACTGGACGGATCAGTCCAACAGGCAAACTAATGGCCCGATCAGTTTGACCACCGATTCGGTTCTGAAAATCTTGATTAGAATATTTCATTATAGTATATGCTAATAGTTGGATAATAAAATTTTGGTTTGATAAAATATTAAAAAAATAAAAAAAATTGGTTCTATTGTCGGGTTCCAGATCAACCAGTAAATGGCTTTCCTTGGACCAGTATCGTTGTCGATTTCGGGCTAACTGGTCTAGTTCAAGTTTTTATCATTTTTTTTATAATTTTTATAAGTCTATATAAATTTTAATTTTTTTAATAATTCTAATACTTTTTTATTTATTACTTTTTTATAATTTATTAGATTTTTTATATTTTTATAATATTTATAAGTTTTTATATTTTTTTATAATTTTAATAAGTTTATATAAATTTTAATGTTTTTAATATTTAATATTTTTATAATTTTTTTCTGATTTTTATAATTTTTTATAATTTTTTTCTGATTTTTAATCATTTTATGACAAAAATATTAGATTAAGCAAGAAGTTGCTATGTGCCACCATCTGATTGGTTCATCAATTTATTTTAATGGTCAACATTGTTAATGATGAAAATCATTAAGGGAAGGGCTTAATTGATTATTTTAGTTAATAGCAGGGGCTTAATTAAGTGCGAATTTAATACAGAGGCTTAATTGATTATTTTTTTGTATTTCCTTAAGGGTTTTTTTACATATAAGCCTAATATATAATAATTAATATAAAATGTAGTACTATTATATATAACAATTATTATAGTATAGATTATAATAAAAGATATAATATTACATGATATTATAATATTTAATCATTGATGCACATACATCAATAGTAGGAGGGCTAACTTTCAAATGTAGAAAAAGTATAGGGACTTAAAGCATATTTCAACTAGTATAATAAACAATAATATATGATAATAAGTAATATATTATGTATTACTCTACTATTATTACATGTGATATAGCAAATATTGTGTAAAGAAGATGATGAGAAAGAAAGGAAGAAGAAATAGGGAAAAGAAACAAAAACTCTAATTAAAGTTTGAAGAGAACACAAAGTCTATGTCTAATTAGGAAAATTTGGACTAAATAGCTAGGGTTTTCAAGTTTTGAGGGAATGAATGGTAAATTTACCCCTTTTGCCAAAAAGAAATAGAAATGAAATTTGTACTCAAACCTAAAACACTAGAGAGTACCCTATATAACCATTAGGCCTGGGTCATTTCTTGGTTATTTATTTCATCTAATCCTATATATTTTGAGTGTTACAATCAACCCGTACATCGTGTATATATTATCTACTGTAAAAAAATAAATCTATCCATCACTTACCTTTCACTTTTATTAGGAAAAAATTATTACAAAGTGTGTCTAGGTAATTGGTTCAATAATCAAAACAAACCCACAAAGAATAGAACTCCACCACCTAATACTCTGCAAATTGAGATGTGAAAATTATTTTTTTATTATACACTATTTTTTTGAAATTAAGAATTTTTTATATCGTAAATTCATATTGAAATTATTGAAGGAAACATTAAGAGACACAAAGAGGGGTGGAAGAATTTTGTTGGTTTCAACTTTACTCTTTTTTTTTTTAATGGAAATAAAAAAAATCTAGATATCTATTAATTGAAAAAGGAAAATAAAATAAAGTGAATGAATTGATTAAATGATTCTTTAACTAAGCAATTGGGATTTTTGAAAATGTTGTTTTCTGTTTCCTTAAAAGAAAAATGAACTCTAATCAATTACATAATTAAAGTCTTTCCTATACCTTTAGAAATAAATAATATTTTGCAATTGATGAACGACAAAATGTCAAAAACTAGATCCATCGATGGCTACACCTTTAGGAAAAAAGACTATAAAAGAGGTGCAACTTTGAATTTTTCAAAAAGTGCATGAGTCAGGTAATATAAAATGATAAGTACTAAGTACTGAACCCCAGAGAAGCTAAACACCCTGTAAAGAAATTAGAATCAAAGGTTTAAGGAAATGCGATTTTTATTGGCGCACTACTTAATTAACTGGATTGAGTAGTAAATTAATTGTTTATTATTAGTAAAACAACGATTTTAAAATTTTCAATTTTTAAAATGACATTTTGTTAATTTATATGTTATACACTCATATTCATATTTGGTATTTTCTCAAATTGAATTGATTGAGAATTGGTATAAAGACAGGCTTCCCTCTTGTGGTATTTTTATTTAGCGAAAAATATGATTACAGCTTACCGTGTTGTTAACTTACTCCTTATAATTTTCATTTTTTACGGAAATAATCCTCGAAAGAATAAATATTGATTCTTGAGTACAAAATCATAATCAAATTCTTGGTCAATTAATTTTGGATCATTTCTATATTTGACAAACTCAAAATTGGCTAACAATTAATGTTAGATTTAAATGGTTACAATATTGAGAACTTGCCCATAAACATCAAACAACTTACTAAGTTTTTGCTGGGTTTTTTTTTAGTGGAGAGGGGTAGGGTATTTTTTATTTTATTCAATATTAATAAAACTATTTTTTATATATTTTTAAATTTATTATTATATATTATTAAAATTTTTTATATATTTTTATATATTTCTTTGAAATTTTTAGATTTAAAATCAAACTATTTATAAATTTTGAAGGTTATTTTTTAAAAATAAATGAGATTAGTGAAGATATTAAATATGGATGAATGCATAATACTAATTTTATATCTTTAAAAATTAATGAGATGTCATTATTTTATTAGTACCTAAAAAATAAGTTTTTTAGAATATCCTAATATAAGTTAAAATAAATAAAAGCAAATAACGTGAAGTAGACTTAAAATCAAGAGTAATAGGTAATGATTGTGAGTGCTTGAGGATAGCGAAATTAAGCAAGACCTACTTGAATTCACATTACTTATGACTTAGTAATTCGATTTAGCACCTAGCACTCTTCCAAGTCATATTAAATTCCAAATATATGAGTTTAAGTCGATTAATAGATTTATCTTTAATCTCTATTCCCGCATGACCGATTAAGTCTTGTGGTCCACTTAAATCATCACAACACGGAGTGATTACCAAAAGGAAATTGTTTTACTCCTTTCAGATCACCACTCAAAATTAACATTAATCAAGTGTCACTCTGACTAATGGAGTTATGCTCACTTTAATAATCAAGCATAGAATCGTAAATAAACATAAACTTCATAGATTGAATATTTTATCCATAAACCTTTGGCAAGCCCCAATCTTCGGTTTTTTCTTAGAACAAAAGCAAGTTAAAACAAAAGTGTTCAACAGATAAATTAAAAATTAATTTGCTTAGCTCTTATCTTGTAGAATTGCATCATATGCTGTCGGAGGCGGTTAAACAAAAACAACTCACCCCATTTTACATCTTTTGACCTCCTTAGCTACCGCATTAGTAGCCCTATTTGTTGTTCTTGGCACAAACTAAACTTTAACAAACCAATCTTTTGCCATCCAATTACATATCTCCGAACCTATCCAATGGCTTTCCCCACTTTCATTTCTTAGTATTAAATCCACTGCCATTTTACTATCACTTTTAATAACATTATAGAATTAAAAAGCTGAGCATAAAATATAATAAAAAATAAAATTAATCTCTAAATCTTGAAAGTCCATTCATATATTTTGAATATAACCCCAAAGCATGCTTCAAGATTCCTATCACTTACAAACTCAATAAAAAAGGAAAGGAAGAACTAAACTCCTAATACTAATTAGGGATGACCAAATGTTATTTACATGAGTTCTTTAGCTATCTCCTCTTCAAATGAAAACCTAAACTGTCTATTCATAGGAAAAATCTATTTAAAAGTGACATGATAATTTTGCCCTTAAATGTTTTAGAATATAGATATTTTATGCTGTATGGTTGTGTGTCGTGACAAACCATAACTTTGTGTCATGATGCATGAAGGCTGATAACTGAAATATGACATTTAAATTGTAACATCTTACACTCGACTTGATTGTCGGATCCGGGTATGGAGCGTTACACTTAAGAACAAATCGAGTAGGCGAACCAAATAAAATATAATATCTTGAGTTTGGCGGACTACTCTACAAACTGTGGTGTTAACCTAAAATATCATACGACATATAAGCTTTAAAAGTGCACTTCATGCAGTAGTACGCTAAGTATAATTAAACAATGTCTAAACAAAAATTCGGCGAAAGCCCTTTATTCATTGGTTATGAGTAAAAAATAAATCATGCTACCTCTCATTTCAAAGTTCAAAATTCATTGTTGGCTGACTATCATCATTTAAAACAGTGTGGCAAAGTGCCTAGTAATACCACTCATAAGAGCCCAAAGGTACAAAATCAACTATTCAAATACAAGCTTTTAAATTTAAAACGAGCGGAATCTAACATTTATCCTATCCCTATCGATTACATGTTACAAACATAAATAAAAGATGTCTCACGAAAGAGGCTGTAGTTCTAGCTGAATCCCTTCAACACTGTTCCAACCTAAACACCTGAAAATAAGAAAAAGAGATTAAGTAAGTTCATAAGAACTTAGTGAGCTCCACGGAAGCACAACCTTACAACAAGGTTCAACTATCATTGCTTAACAAGACATAGACCGACTAAAAGACACACCACTATTGGCAGATACAATTTCCTTATTCGAAATACCCGCTAGCTAATATTCTATGCAAGTGGATATGGTCAACTGGCAGATACTATCCACTATCAAATTCCAACATATGATGGACACATGTCACGGAAACACTATTAATAGTCGCATTATAGACTAACTTTTATTACCATTTCACGTACTTTTTACACTTTATGCAGATGTTCACACATGATTCAAGAATACTTATGCACTTTTATACTAATACACCATATTCCTTGTGCTAGCTTATGATCCTCATTCCGAAGAACCAATATTCCATTTTCATCATGTCGCTTCATAGAACCAGAAGGGCCAGTTAGAACCACCGAACCTCCACAATTCCTCCTTGTTAATTCGAACACGTAAGTGTTCCCCCGCAAGGCTGGGTATTTACCAGTCATGGTTTGCATCAAAGTGCCATATCGGAGGCAAACATATAATATCATTTCTCCTTTCTTCTTTTCACCATCATACATATCAACCCTCCGAGATCTTCTTACAACGTTCCGGATACAGAGCTTATGCACCAGGGAAGGAGTTTTCATACCAATGCACATGCAAGACTCATGTCTATGATTTATTAACATCAACAATACATGCATCGTCTCGTTTCTGTATTCCCTTGCCAGAGGTACCAAACCAAAGGTTAATTAAACTCACATGAACAAATGGCAAGATAGTTTAAACATGTTAATTCAGTTAACTGATACAAAGTACAAAGGAACTCACTAGAAACCTTCACACAGGGTTTTATCTACTCGACGGGTTCTTTTCCCTTAGCATTGGGAACGTCTCCCTTATCTTTGGCTAAAAACAAATCAAATAACTTTTTTTTAAATACAAGAACAAACTAAATTCAACATAATAGTAAGAATTGGTAAGCATACAAATAGTTTCCAGAAGGAAGTTTTTTTCTATCCAGTATTACAGATGAAAAACCCTAATGAACAGCGCCTACGACTACCTCTTCTTATTTGGTAAAACTTAAAGAAGGATTTAAGAGTTAATCAGTAGTCAGCTAAAATAAGGTAGCTTATACAAGCTTAACAATCCATTCCTTTGTTAACAATGAAGAACACTTTTGAGTTTTCTTCGATGATAAGGAAGGTGAGCAGAGAAGATGAAATAAAAATATTCTCTCCACTACTGGGTTGTCCTATTTATAGCTAACTCTAATCCAAATCGCACTCTAAGTAAATCTTCTAATGAGTATCCTTGCACTCATGTTTCCACTAATTAATCACACCTTATGAAGCCCTCCAAGTGTCTTGGTTATTGACATGTTACCTCCATTAGGGTGCCACATGTCTTAAATGTGTCCCACTAACAATGTTTTCTAACACAACAAATACATTTATAGTAACAAAAAAAAAAACACAGGCGATAGAATTATAAGTGGGAGAATCCACCAAATAAGGATCTCGCCAAACGAAAAACTCACCAACTGTGAAATAAGAGTATGCAAACTTGGTAAAGCTCAGCAAATTACTTCGCCAGGGAATTTGCCTATACTAACCAATCTAAATCTCGCGACTTAGGCGGTTTTGCCTGAACAACCTTCCAAAAATACTAGTTCGCCAAGTAAGGGTATGACATAGATGATGTGTTGTAATAAACCAAATTGTGTTGTTGGAAACTTAGCCATTTCTTATTTATTTCACCTTTGACTTGAGTTTACTAAAACACTACATAAGTTTGGACAATAAAAAGGCTATTCAAAAAAATATATTAAAAACTATTTAAAAGACACTAAAAACATGAAAAACATTAATAGACTCAAAACAAAAACAATTATTGCAAATAAAGGGAAAATAAGCTAAAAACTTAAGAATGCTTAAGGACAAGGTTGAATTATGCTCAAAATATGGTTAAAAATGATGCACTCTTAGAGAGTCATCAATGTAAATATTCCTAAAGGAGTAAGAAGGGTTTTGGTGTAGAAAGATAGTGTTGCAAACAAGTAAATGGGATGTACCGGAAGAAGACTGGAGCAGATCCAGTAACATTGAGTGTAGCAACAGGTGATTAGTAAGGTAGAGAAAGGGAAATGTGACTGATGATAAGTCTCAAAAAAAAAAAAAACAATTTAAGATAACTTTAGAGTTAGAATGCCAAAGTGCCAAAAAAAATTTCACCAATTGTGAAAGGTTCCTATTTTTAGTGTTTCAAGAATATGAGTTGCAAAGCTGGTAATTACTAAAAGTAACCATAGATAATTTTTCAATTACAAAGGCACTAATAGTTCTTTTTATTATGAAAATATTTTGTAGGTGATACTAAATAATGAATATGAATTCACTATGTTTCTAAAAGAAGAAAGAAGCACTCAATATTACAGGAAAAGGTTAAAAGGAAAACATCTTAACTTCCTCCATATAGATATGATCATGGGTCGAGTTGGGCTACAATATAATTAAGCCCGTTTACTAGGCACGAGCCCAACCCAGCTCAAAAAACAAGCCTAAAAATTTGCCCAAGTCTGACCCGAATTGTAGATGCTAAACTCGAGCCCGACCCAGCCCTGTCGTATTAGTTTTTTTAGATTATTTTATTATATAAAAATTTTTAAAAATATAATATATCAAATACACTAAAAACATTAAAATAAAGGCTTTATATTAAGATAGCTTTTATACAAATTGAAAATACATTCCATTACTAGTGGGTGCTTAACTGGAGAAAGGGAAAAAAAATATATCAAAATGACTGAGCATAAGGTAAGGGTTTGGGCTAACAGGGAAAGTGATGTACCGACTACTCACTATTGTTACATCTTGACTTCAAACTTATAGTCTTAGTAAATTTATTATCATCGAAGATAAAAACCAAATCAAACAAAGATTCAAACATTTTATCTAAAATTATAAATAAAACTTGTAATATAAAATAAGCTAAAAAATTGTCTAAAATTAATTTACAAACGAGTGTGAGTTAATTACATTCCAAATCCAAAACACTAGCAAACAAATCATCATGTCTACTAACCGCAGCTTGTTTAACTTCTTTGGCCACATAATATTTGGTCGTTTTGCCCACTTTCAAAAATCTATTTCCAATTTTTCATGCTTTATTTTTATTGTTTTCCTTTTTTTCTCTTTCCAGCAGGAAACCAAACCATACTCACTCTCGTCTCCTACAATGTACTCCCCTTTTTTGTTTCCAAACTATACTAATATCTAAAAAAAATGAGAGGGAAAGGGAGATTCTTAATCTAGTTACCTTCGGGTTTTCAGTCCTGTTGAAAAATGTACCCATATTGTAGTAAACATGTAACTGTTTTCTATGTATTTGAACGATGAATAAATAAATAAAGTTAATTTCACATTTCACTATTATATTTTTTGTGCTTTTGTTTTTCATGTTTTGCATACATAGCGAAATTGTGACAATCAAATGTTAGCTCATTGATTGTCTAAGTTCAAACTAATGATAAGTGGCACTGTAAGAATGTTTACATTGCGAGAAAGACAACTTACTTCAGTATATAATCTAAACAAGTTCGTAATCCTATAAAAAGAAGTGAGCATTTGATTCAAATACTCATAAGGATTATTATGTCATCTATAATTTCAATTAAGGAGATGACTAGGGCATGGTTATTAGACTAGTTGACTCCACGGGCAGAGACCTAAATGTACTAATTGAAAGAATGATACATTGGACTGCACCCAAGTTAAAGTAATTCTGAATCCATTTGTGAATTTATTCACTTGTGATGTTCATGGTGTGACTTACCTAAATCCTAAGTTAGCCACTGATTATGCATATGTAACTCATGTGCTTTGATATAATTGGAGAAGACTACTCGGTCGAAGCGTCCATCCTAGGTGAATAATAAAGGTGCAATTTTGATTAAGTGTTCATTACTTTAGATAACACAACCAAGTTCTTATTTTTGGAAAAATTTTAAAAATTCTGGTTTTCCCTTAAACCTATTTTCCGTTGTGTTTTCCGAACCTAATTTTTCAACAAGTCCTACAACAGCGGAGTGCAAAAATAAAAAAGAAAAAAAAGGCAAATAAGGTAAACAATGGTGACTGGAGTTGGCGTGGGTGGACTGGTAGTGACTGGAGTGGTGAACGATGATGATGGTGGCCGGTGGGTGTTGGAGGTGGATAAAACAATTTGTTAGGGATTTAGAGTTGTTAGGGATTAGAATTTAAAAATGCTGGAGGGTGGCTATAGAGGAAATCAAGAAAAGAAAAGAAAAGGTAGGGGGCTAGGGAATAGGCCATGTGATTCAGGTCAAGTCGTGCTGAGCTAAAAAAACTTACCTGAGGCATAACCCGTTTAGAAAATAGGCCTCTTTTTTGTCCAAATCTATTTTTCGGGTATATATTTTTGTCCAAACCCTCCCACTTTTCGGGCAGGCTTCGGGCCTGGTCGAGTGGCCTGGCCTATGATCAGGTCTACCTCCATATTTGATCCACCAAGCTAAGCTCTTCAGAACATTCTAAGAGTGAATAGTCTAAAAACCTTACCATATTTTGGGGTTACTTTTACTTCTTCTTCTTTGGTGAAGCGGTACTATGTGAAACATCTTTCGCGAAACATCTCTTAAAACGTAAGACGATGGTTGTTCTTGGAAGAATGTTGTTCTTAAATAATGGTTATTTTGATTTTTTTCCAAATGTGACTTGTTCTCAACATAGTTGTTCTCAATGTAGAGGTTGCTTTGAACAATAGTTATTCTGTGGTGATTCTTTACTTAGTAAAACTTGTTCTGAATAACGAATCTTCCAAAAAAACATAATTATTCTAAATACAAGTTTTTCCAAACAACATTTCTAAACATATTTATTCCTGAAACACCATTATTCTAAACAAGACTTGTTCCAAACTTTAGTTGTTCTCAACAGGAGTTATTCTCAAATAAAAACTACACTAGATGACAGTTGTTCTAACTAAAGCCTTGTTCTAAACATAGTTATTTCCAAACAACAATTTTTTTGAACAACAACTATTCTAACTAAAACCTTGTTGCTTTGGAAGAGATATTAAGTGAAACGACGATGACAGTTGTTACACGCTTGATAGCACAATTTCTTAAAATATAATATTATTTATCTCAATGAAGAGAAAATATTAGTAGCCAAAACTAAGTATCTACAGTAAGTAACTTGGATTCATGAGATATTAAACACTATTCAAAGCAAAAATAGTTATTCATAATTTATTTTCAACAATTTTTTTAGTAGTGCTAGATATTCTTAGAAACTTGCCATGTTTAAGTTGACAAATTTTAGCAACAAAAATATTTGGAATTTTAGTCTTTCTAATACTTTGGAAAACTACAAGGCCATCTTTGGTATCCAAATTGCATATAACAACATATCTTGGAGATTGATTTGAATAAAGGAAATCATCTTCCCAACTTTGGTGAGATTGGATTGGATCGAGTAAAACTTGAAAGCTTATCTTAAAGATTCAAGACTTATCCTAAGCTCACTGAATATATTCTTTATGCTTATTATCATTTATTTCATGGAAATAGTGATTGTAATTGATATAGTATGTTAACAAGCCCCGATAAATTGAGGAGATTTGTATAGGTATAGTACCGAATTGGAGAGTACTTATTCTTGGTCATTAAGAAATGTCTCCTGTGAGTGCAAAATCAATTGTGAAACTTGGTTTATGTCTTAAGTTTTCTAAAGGAAAATTTCGAAGAGAGTTGTCTAAATCTTAAGTGCAAAAGTGAGGAGTCTAATCTGGTGAGTGTTAGATGTTGAAATCACTTGTTATATGAGTTACTAAGATAGTATATTATCTTTCTAAGAAAAGCCCCACAAACATAGTGAAATCAAACTGCTTAAACATATAATATGTTTTTTATTTTTCTTCCTTGTTCATGCTCAGTACTTTGATATTAAGAACTACTTTTGGCACTGCTCAAATTTGCTTGCAAATATTGATTTGGTTCTTTCAATCTAAATGGAACGTGGATATTGGATTATCGTCTTGGTGTTAACCTAGCTAGATTTGGTATTAGGTTCTCATTTTGGAGAAAGGTTCCTACGGATGATCAAAGGGAGAAACTGACATCTATAATTAACACAATGAGCACAAATATATATATATACATGTAAACAAGTATGTTGTTTGAGTCTGATAAAAGAAATAAAATAAGTACTGATAAAGTTGGTTCTTAAAGTGAAGTTCTAGTTTAGAATGTCCAATCTGTATGGAGTTCAGATCTTGTAAGGCTATTATTAGTGGTGAAGTGTCACATAAACTTCGAACAAGCATTCATTGAACACCCCTAACCCATATCCGTGGCCGGATTAGGGTTACGAGGCATTACCGTTCAAAACACAGTTCAACACAATCATTTATAAACATTTCATACATCAAAGAATAACGATACATTTATAACATTTTCAAACTTAACTATCCACAAATCAATTATTTAAAATTTATGAACATACATCATAGTTCCAATTCAAATCACTCATATCTTACTAATCATAACTTACAAAACAGGACTTTTCGAAATTTCCAATTAATTCAATTTGAACTTACATCAAAACAATTTAATATGTTCCATAATTGTTAAACTTGAACTAATATGTATACAACTTAAAAATTTAATCACATATGCAATATTATAATATGGCCGCATATACCTCTAATATTATTATGACATGCACATAATACTATAGTCTTATTAAACCTTTATGATCACATAGTACAAATCATAGTATACCAAATTTGTATGCTTTATAATCAATTCAAATTACATATACTGAACCATTCAAGCAAAATAAAGTTGCATACTTAGCCATTTCAAACGAATTCAAATAACTTAGGCATATGCGAACATATATTCATCTCATTTCAAACATATATTAAGACATTCTTTAGTTCAATTTTCATTTATATAACAAATACCAAACTTACTTTTTCCTAGTCATAAAACCATTCGAAAATAACTATATAAACTTAAATCAACCATACATGTTTTCTTATTACAATTTTATATATAAATAACCATATCATTTAAGCCATTTTCAATCATCCATATTTCATTATCACTACAAAGCAAATTAATGCATATTCGGTCATTATATAACTCTCATACCATAGCATATTTATGTTTTCATGATATTCACCAAAAACACATATATATATCATTATAAGTTCCAAGCTTTAGCCGAATATACCATTACTATACTAATCACATATACAATTTGAACCTTATATCAAACTTATTTATTTTATTTTCGTTTTATATCGTTCAAAACATATACATCCATGCCTTTATAAATCAACCCTAAATAATCAAACAGCATATCCAAACATACAACACGACCAAACCATATATTTAGCTAATTTAAATTCATCACATATCCAAATACACAAGCACATTATAACCAATTTTGTAGCAACCCATAAGGCCAAACATGTACAAATTATTACATATCATATAACCTAACTTAATAAACATTCCATCAATAATATACTTAACATCTCACTTATATTTTCCAATCCGCACCTCAAGACTTATACCTATCATAAACCATGACTTAATTCAAGCACTCATTAGCAAAGCATATCAACCAATTTACACAATAACTCACTTTGACCGAGATCATATACACAAACATAAACATAGCAACCATGTTTCACATGTAGTAAGCCAAAGCTAAATTGCTAAAACCAAACACATAAAGTACTTAACCAAGAACACATAAAACCGAACTTAAACATAGTGATTAAGCTATTTTCGCATGGCTATATATTTACATGTTCCAAAATCAAACATTCCATCTATGCTATACATTCCATAAGCCCAAATTCAACTTAGTAAAATACCGAAAAACTGTCGATAGTGTGATTGGCTTTGCTGACGATCCCTGAGCTCATAACGTGACTCCAAAATCTATAAAACAGAGATAATAAGAACACACACAGAGTAAGCTATTTAAGCTTAGCAAGTCATAAGCAAAAACTTATATATTAACAAAGGCATATTAACATTTTACTAAATAAGTCAATTACACATGATTTCCATTACAAAGTTATCATTTACTATAAAGGTCATACTTTAATTACCCATACATATCATAGGGCCGAATAAAAATATTCATATATACATATATATTTTCACTTTTAATATCACAATTACATCAATAGGCCGAATCCCTTATATGTTCAACTATGCTAACTCAAAATCTATATTCACATAACCTTTTATCACTTCAATTAACCAACTTACCTTGTTTTCATATAAACAAATAACTAACACATACCTGAACCTGTAATTCAATTTCATATTCGGTCTTTACTTCACATTGCCCGTTGAACCATTCAGAATTAAAATGGATACGCAGATAGTCGAAAGCTCGTACAATGCCAACGTCCCAGACGTGGTCTTACATGTAATCACGTATCGATGCCATTGTCCCAGACAGGGTCTTACATGAATCAAATACGATGCCAACGTCCCAGATGTAGTCTTAGACGTAAACACAAGTCGATGCCAACGTCCTAGACATGGTCTTACACGATAACACATATCGAAAATCCTATGTCATGACATATGTATCCTATCTATTCCTAGGGATCGTGCGGGACTTTCCGACGTTAAATCTCTATCGGATCGAACTCGAAATATAGCTCCTTTGCTCATTTCACATTCGGCCAAACACAATTATATTCACAATAACCCCATTCATCATATAACATATATATATTGTCAAATTTAACACATTTATATGCTTATTGACTTACCTCGGATATCGACGGATGTAATCGACTACTCGACTACTTTTGACTTCCCCCGATCTAATTCTGTTTTCTTCCGTTCTTGATCTAAATAAATTCTAATTTAACTAATTTAACCATATATTCATTCAATTTAATCCAAAAACCCATAAATAGGTAAATTACCATTTTACCCTTGACATTTTACAATTTTTGCAATTTAGTCCCTATTGCATAAAATACAAAATACACAAAATTTGCATATACTATGCTTAGGCCGAATATTCACTAGCCCCATACAAGTCCATATATTTCATTTTTTATATTTTAGTCCCTCAAAAATTTATTTTCACAATTTAGTCCAAATAACTCAAATTCATCAAAAATTTAAAGACAAAACATGTTAATCAAACGCATATATTTCACTTTTCATCATCAAACAACAAAAATAACAAGCTATCATCAATGGCTTTCTCCAAAATATTCATCAAAATAAAAAATTGAAGCATGGGTTTTGTACATTTCATAGCAACGACCTCAAAAACGTAAAAATTATCAAAAACCGAAACCTAAACATACCTTAATCAAGCTAAATTGGTGCCGAATACCCAAAGCTTTTCTATTTTCTTTTTCTTTTCTTTGTTTCGGTCAAAAAGAAAGAGAATGGCTTTTAAATTTTGTGATTTGTTTTATTATACTAATATAATAATATGATATAATTATTTTAACTTATAAAATTAATATATAAAAACTATATATTATAAACATGTTGCCGTGCACTATCTTTATAAATGGCCAAATTTCCTATTAAGGATTTCACATTATAAAGACGTTAGCAAGTTAGCACTTTACACATTAATTAGCTAATTTCACATTTTACGCAATTAAGTCTTTTTATTTAATCGGGCACTCAAACAACGAAATTAAAACACGAAAATTTAACACAAGGAAATTCACACGTAATAAACACTAAAAATATTTTTAAAATATTTTTCGGACTCGAATTTATGGTCTCGAAACTACTATTCCGATTAGGGTCAAAATCGGGCTGTTACATTCATGGTTGTCGCTGGTATCAAGAAAATTTCTTTAATCGGGATACATGGAAGTCAATCTTGTAAATCTAGAAAATGGCTACTTCTTGATTGAGTTTGAAGATCTTGATCAATTGATCTCTTTCAATAACACATTATTACATTTTTACCCTTTCGATAATTATATATCAATGATAAAATGGTAATTTCATATAGTAGAGCGGGGCTGGGCAGGGCAAGCAATTATCATAACTGCTCCATACCCATTATCCAAAAAAAAATCCATCTACCCCGCCCCACATCCACTTTTTAAAAGGAAAAAAAATCTACCACAGTCAAAACGAATCGGTTCAAAATCCATGAGATTATTCGGGTTTTGCTATCCTTAGCTTAGGCATGGTTTAGAATTGTCTTTCATAAAGTCATTCAAGTGACAAATTATAAACTTGTTGCTCGTTTATATAAATTATAAATTATAAATATGGTTTGTATATTGAAATTAAATTTTAAAAATAATTTATATTATTTTTTAAAAATATTTAAAATTTATATTTCATATGGGAATAATATTAACACTGAGTTATTATAAATTATTTTTTATATATATTTTGTTATAATATATTTTGTTATAATTTAAGTTGAATATATATTTGTTAATACAAAAATAAACTAACATTTCATCATTATAATAATAAAGATACAAGGAAAGGAGTGATGTTTGCATTTGAGTAAATTATCAATTATGGAATATTTATTAATTTATAAGAGTATGTTTTTATGTGATTTTTATATCTAAAATACTGTTTATATACTTAAATTCAAATTTACAAACAATTTATATTAATTGTTTAAAAATATTTAAAAATTGTTCTTTCATATATAATAATATTATGGAATTTGAATATCATTTAAATTAACTTATTTTTTTTTTACTTTATAATATTTGTTGCTACTTTAAGTTGTTTATTTGCTAACATAATAAGTGCAATGGAAGTTCTAGACTGCAGTGGCCACTACAACTTGGCATTGCAAAACTGTGCAAACAAAATAACAAATAACACCAAGAATTTGTTTGTGCAGATCGATTTCCCTATGTCTGCGAAGCCTAACTCAGTGAAAAATTCCACTATCCTTAGTCACGAATACTACAAGTGACTCACACTATATCACTCTCCAAGTATAGTGATCTCACCCATGTATCTAATTAAAGACTAGAACTCTCACCTCCAAATCCACCCCCTGAGAACTTGGGCAGTAAACACTCTCAACTATGTTTACAATACAAACTTTGCACTCTCTTACACAGTCGTTCCTTTGATGAACAGATTAGAATGCATTAAATAAGCTCTCATACATAACTTATACAAGCCTCAAATCATATATCAATCCCGGCTTACTAACATAGCATTTAAGTCAATATAAAGTAATTCCTTGAAAATAGGTAATACAATCAAAATAATTAAAGTACAATCAATCAATGATCTAATTTCCAAAATAGCACACAATCTTCATCAATCCTCCATGTTTCAAGGGATTATTTGATTCACTTAAATCCAATTCAATCTTCAAATGCCAAGGATTGGTTTTCCATGAATGGATCATAATATCTTCAATAAAGCAGCATATAACCAGAACCAAATATTTTGTTCATTAAATTGTCAAACCAAATAAAATAAGCTTTATAACTACCTCAGTGGCAGTCGGTAGTTAGTACTGTCGAGTGCCACTCAACAATATTATTATTTAAAATGAACATTTTAATTTTTCAAAATCATTTTCAAAAACACTTTCTAAAAATAATACAAAGACTAACCTTTAAGCATGTTAAGAGGCTTACTTGGATATGTTTTTATGGCATTTCCTTCAAGTTTGGAATATTTGGACTTTCCAGAGTAATGCTAGTGTTTGGGGCTCTTTTATTCAACTTGACGAGTCTTTTTTTTAAATTTACTTAAGGTCTTATATTAATCGAAAAACTAAGGAAAGGAAGGAAGTTTAAGAAATTATATGTTTAACGAGTATTGGAAATTGAGTGGAAGACATTGAGTTGCTTCCTAATGATGGCCGTATTCTTCATAAATAGTGCTTATGATCTCAAGCTATGTCCGACAAAATGGTAGGATATACTCAAACCGAAAATGCTAGAGATGATGAAATGGAACAATCGGAGATGGTCGTCCTTGGCCAGCCTAGCTAGCTACTCGGAGATGGCGAGGAAGCTGATCGGGTAGCGGAAACTGAGATGGGAGTGTATGACAGTAGTATAATTAATGAGGTTTGTCGCACTACGCATGTCTGATAATGTGGTCTCCATGGCCGGTGGGTCGGTGCTTGCTTCTCACATTATTGCTAAAAGTGGTGGGCTACCCTATGGGCCTTTAGAAGTGGGAGTTTTGAATCATGAGGACTTATAGGGACGGATCAATGACACCCCACATCCGGGTAATTAGTCCTAATTGTTTACAAATGTTACGAATTTAATTTGATTATTTTTACTTTAATTATTTCTCATATTTTAAAATTTTTACTTTAATTATTCACATATTTTAAAATTTTAATCTTCACTAAATGATATTTATTAAATTCATTAAGTTCAATTTTGCTATTTTTAGAATTTGATGTGTCAAATATATAATTATATGTGTAATATCATGCAACTTGTTATTTCCAAATATTACTCACTAAAAATTCAATTAATGGATTAACGATTGTCATTTATGTCAAGAGTGAAATTTCAAAATTCTAAAAGTATAGGGATTTAGAATGATCCAGTTGGAGAATATAAACAAAATCTACAATTATATGCATAGTACAAGACCACTAATTGAATTTAACCAAACAAATTTAATTGCTATTGTTTGGGTTAGAACTAAAATTAACCAATTCAAAAAGGATCAAATTAAAGTAAATGGACTAAATCCATAATTTTCGTAAAATAAAGAACTAATAGCATAATTTAACTTAAAGTTTGTCATTAGAATAAGGCTTAAAAGGCCTCCCAATTATACTATTTTTTATCTTGGTATTTATTTTTTTATATTGGTATCTAAAGTTATATTTCATCAAGTCCAATGACATTAAAAATACGCCGGTTGAAATGTGGCGCTTATTAGAACCCACTACCTGGCACTTTCAGGCAATTAAAACATGACTTATGGTGTCTCAATGTATTGAAATTAAAAATATATACAAATTATAAAAGATAAAAAATATATATTCCACAATTAATTAATAAAAATAAAAAAAATTAAGGGTAAACTACAATGGTAGTCACCCAACTTTCTTTTTTAATCACCCAATTATAAAAAATTACAAAATGATCACCTAACTTTCGATTTTGTCTTTTTTGGTCATCATCCGCTATATGACTAACATAAACATGGTAGCTTTCAAAGTTGGCACAATAGCAACTTTAACCCTCAACATTAATACGTTATGTCAATTTAGTCTTGATTCTAAAAAAATTAACCCTCAACATTTACACATTGTATAATTCGATTTTTTTTTCAGTCGTGCTTTTCTTTGTGACTCTTTCATCTAAAAAGATAAAAAAAAATTATCAACTAAATTTGATAAATATATACCAAAAATTAAAACACCTAAATTCCAAGGTAATAATTTTTTATCTTTTCTCACTCTTTTAAAATTAATCCTCAATACCACAAAGAAAAGTAAAACCACAAAAAAGACCAAATTACACAATATACAAATGTCTAGGGTTAAATTTTTTAAAAATCAAGACTAAATTAACACAATATATAAATTTTGAGGATTAAAGTTGCTATTGTGCCAATTTTAAAAGTGTCCAAGTTATCTTTCCATTATTATTTTAATGGCGGGTGACCAGAAAAGAAAAAGTCATATATTTGAATGACTATTTTGTAACTTTTCATAATCGGATAACTAAAAAAGAGATTTACTAATAGCTGAGTAACCACCAATATAGTTTACCCAAAAAATAAACATTTTAGAAAATTACGAGGATGATCGAGTATTGACCCGACATTGACCAAATTTTAATTTTTAATTTTTAAATATTTAATAATCTTTTAAAAATTATATTTTTCAAAAAATATTTTTAAAAATATTTATTTTTTCTAGATTTAATAAATGTTTTAAATTTTCTATTTTTTTAAATATTTATATACTTTTAGGGTTTTTTTCAGATATATTTAAAATTATTGCATTTTCTCTATATTTTTATACATAGAAATTTGATTTTTTTTTTGTAAATTTTTAGTATTTAATTATTTTTTCAATTTTTAATTTTTTTTTCAAATTTCCATTTTTTTGAATTTCTATTTATATATTTTAGAAGTTTTTAAAGTTTCTAGAATTTACAATTATTTTTGAATTTTACACAGTTTTTTGTAAGTTTTTTTTTTAAATTTGCAATTAGGTATTTTTATATTTTTTTAATTTATATTTATATATTTTTAAAATTATTTAAAATTTTATTTTAAAAAATTATATTTTTTCATTTTCTTTTGTAGAATTTGTTTATTTTAAATTTTATATACAGATATCATTTCAAATACATATGGATGCTATGTATCATGTTTTAATTCATTGGAAGTGCCCTATCAAGTATTCTAATAAGCCCAATATGCTAGTGTCACAGGACTAGAACATATGTCTCGCAAATCGCGTGACTTTAGACAATTTTTTTTACTGCAAATCTCTCTAAGTCAGCTTATCTCTCAAAAACAAAAATTCTTTAAAGGAAATTCTCTAAGACACCGAAATAAAGCGAAAGCAAACTCAAAATGCAAAGGAGCTTGAATCGAACAAAAAACCACAATAAAACAATGCACACGATGTGTTTGAGTAAATGCTCTCAAATATATTCAATAAATTATTACAAATGAAGAAGAATACCTCTATTTATAGTTGAGCTCCCACATCTAACAATACAATTTAATTATACCAATGGTCAAGATTAAAGCTTATCTACATTATGAGAGTCCTAAAAGATTTAAACTCTATAAAATTTTATCCCTTAGGATTTACAATATTCACCATAATAATTTTAGTTTTACTTGAGTGTTTCACTAGACCACTAAGCTTCGGTTTCTCCACATGTTTTACAAATCGGGCTAGTTCAAGTAGATCAAATAAGCCTAATTTAATTAGTTAACCTCCATGGGACATTCTATGTGAATTCATCACGGGCTTCAATCCTCGATCCGTGACACTAGCTTGATTTTTTTAGCATTATTAAACTAAGTTGATTAATATAATGTAATCTTCTATATCAATTTAGGCAAAAAAAAAATTATTGAAGTGAAAAAAGCCATCTATTTTATGGACCAAATCATACTTTTAAGCCTTAAAATAATTCATTTTCCTTATTTGCACATTAGGGGTCAACGTTCGATTAAATCGAGTTGACGAGTCTTATTTTATCATCCTAACTCAAATTAAATTTTTTTCGAATCGAGTCGAGTGAAATAAAATTCTAGTCGAGTCGAGTCGAATGAAATTGTTCTAGTTAAATTAGAAAAATTAAACATGTTAAATTAAAATCTTGTTACAGTATATCTAATTCCATGCTAGAACATATAAATTTGAAAGTATATATATTTTAAAACTTTTTCAAAGCAAAATAATAAATGAATATATTAATATCATAAACTTGAATCATTAATTAACTTATTTAGCTCACAAAATTAAATTTTACAAAATTTTAAAAATTTGAACTTTCTTTATATATTCTTTAGAATTTTTTAAAAATTTTTTTACAATTTTTTAAAGAATATAAAATTTAGAATTTTTATAAATATTTTAAATTTTAAAATTTATTTTGAATTTTTGAAAATTATTTTGTAATTTTTGTAAAGAGAGACCAATTTACTCATTTTCAAAATTGATAGGGACCAAAGTAGGGGTGATTTGATCGAGTCGAGTTGAATCAAGTCAAAAAATTTCGAGTTAGTCGAGTTGACAAATTCAATTTTAGCAACCGAACTCAATTTGAATTTTTTTTAATTGAACCGAGTCGAGTCAAAAAATTTCAAGTCGAGTTAACGAATCTTATTGTTTATACTCAATGTTGCGTTTACATGGACCGATTATTTAACTAGTAGACGAAGTATAAAATTATTTTACATAAACAATATAATGGTTTTTCTTTTTAACTTAATGAGTAAACATTTTAACTTAATAGTTTTGACTTTTAACTTTAGAAAAGGTAAACATTTATAAAAACGATGTAGTTTTACCTTTTCTTATTCGGATTTTCGGATAACTCGAATTATGTAATTCATTTTCGAGTTAAACCGAAAAACTTAATTTTTTTATTCGGGTTGATCCGAATAACTTGATTAACTCAAATAACTTAAACTATTTAATTCAAAATTCAAAATTTTTATCGAGTTTTTCGAATCGAATCGTATTTTGCTCACCCCTAGACCAAATGGGTATTTACACTAATATGTTATTCGAATTATAAAATTCAATTCGACTCAAAACTCGAATTACTTATTCAAGTTGACTCATTTTACTTGAACAATTTGATTCGATTAACTCAAATTTTAATTTTTTTCAAATTGAATCGAGTTTTGCTCACTCCTATTGCACATAAGTCTCTATTTTATAAATATTTTTATTTCTAATAATTTATTCAATTGAATCGGATAAATTAGTCAGATCAAGAATCGATCAAATAAAAAATAGATGATTTCATTAGTTCGACCATTGATCCAGTTATGAAAACCTTGGATTAATAAAAAAAATTAACCAAAATATATGTACTCAATCAATATTTTACTAAAAAGAAACAGCACAGAAAGATTTTTTTTTTTTCTATTTGAATTCAATACAAACTCAAACTCATACACCCACACATGCAAACTTGTAAATCAAACCCTAATATCGGGTACTAATAAACTCTCGTATGGCCGAATTCCCAGAGAGATCAAATTTAATATCTAATGATTTTTCAACTTTTTTATGAAACTAAATAATTATATCTCATTTACCGCTTTTAGATGAATTGGTTCAATTCTAGGTAAAAGTAAATAATTTTTTTTCTTTTATTTCAGAATAATTTTTCAAATTAAAATATAATCAGTTTAAGTAAGTTAAAATGTAACAACTTAAATTTTTTTTTTTTAAAAAATGAAGATTGCCTCGAAATTAAGCTTTAATCTGCACAAATCACCATTTTACTGTTTAAAAGAAAAAACAATAGAACGAGGTAAGTTGGACTAACTCGAGGTTAAAAAATACAAACCCAAACACGAGCACCTTTACTCAAAATAAATGTTATAACAACAACGGATTATAACAATATAGTAAAAAACTAAAAATAATGAAAGCAAATGATCGATGAAAAGAGATTATTTACATGTCTAATTTATCCAAGCACCATAAAAAAAAATTTGTAACCTCAATCTCATAGCATTTATATGCAGTCTTAAAGTTAAATGCAATAACAGAAGTTGAAATAAGAAAAGAGTAATTATGCTCTAAGATGTTGTTTAGCACGAACTGATTTGTGCTCCATTCAATCTCTGTGTAAAACATGGAAGATCTTTAGAATATCCTATAAATAAACGTAGGATTTGGTAACATCATCCCAAGTGACTGATCCCACTCTATCAATATCTAGTTTTATGTTACATATATTTGTTGCTTTATCTTCAAATAAATAACAAATAATAAAAATATTACAAGCCAAAATTGTTGTAATAAAAATGTCACTTGCAATGGCAACTATTATCGTAACAATTTCTCCTTTTTGCCATTTTTATTAAATTGCTATTGTAAGTAAGTTTCACACACAATGCTAATAAGATTAAAATACTCTTTTAAATCTTTCTACTTTTTATATATTTGGTATTTAGTCTTTATATTTTTATGTTTAGGAATTTAACTCATCTATTTTTTAAATTTCAAAATTCATATTTAATTGTTAACATCGTTAAAATTCTTCTGTTAAATTCGTTGATTTAATATATCTTTTTTAAAAAAAAATACTCATTTAGTAGCCATGTAATAAAAAAATTAATATTGCAATGAATTTAAATTTAACGATGTTAACAATTAAATTTACATTTTTATCACATAAAAAATTAAATCTATTGTGATATATAACAATATAATGTAAATATTAAAAATATGTTAAGTTGTTTATGTTTTAAAATTTTAATAAATTTTTTTTAAAAAAATTTAAATTCATAAAATATTAAATTAAAAATAGTATAAATTAATTTTTTTAAAATGAGATTAAATAAGCCCACAACATTAAAGATATGATGAACTCTTTTCATGAATAAGCGAAAGGCCAAATGTTGAGATTATTAATTTTTTTTATCATTGTAATAATTATATAATTATGAAACTATAAAAAAATAATTATTCAATACAAAGTACAAAATCTAAATCAGATCAATTTTTTTAAAAATATATTATTTAAAAATCATAATTCTTTTTAAGGTAGGTGGGATGGATTTAAATCTACTTTCCAGTGATACTGCAAATTCATTCCTTTAAATATAAATATAAATATAAATTTAAAAATAAAAATTATATTTTCGAACAATTGAATTTGGGTTTTAAGCCACATGCAAATTAATCATTTTAATTACTCATGTTACAATTAAAAAAAAGTATTTTTAAATTATTATTATTATTTTAGATACATATTTTAAATCGACTTGCAAACTGTTACATGAATCAACTATTTTAAATAAAATAATCTAGATTTTTTTTATTGAAAACACTATAGTGTATCATTAAAAACAAAATGGGACTACTGATCATATGAATAAAATAATGTTTTAAAATTTTCCATGAGTCTAATATATATATCAATTGACTTATGAGTAGATTTATCCATGTACGGGTTATTCGATCTGATCCGAAGGTAAAGGGGAGAGTTTGGTAAAAATATAGATCAAAAAATGAGTTTGGATAAAAAATAATGTTTGTGTTTTAAATGGGTCAGGCCTCAGGCAAGCTTTTTTTTTTTGTTTGGCTTGGCCTGGATTTGCAAAAGAAAAAAACTATTACAGTTTTCTTTTACTGTTTTGCTATTATTTTTTCATTGTTTTGCTATCATTTCGCTATTATATTACTTCTATTTTGTTGTTATTGTTTGGATATTGTATAAATCTTATCTTATTATTAATTTTGTAACTATCTTAGAGGTATTTAGCTGCTAAGTTGGACTTATCTTAGTGTTATTTAAATATATATATTTTTTAATTTTTTCCCATTTGTTGGGAAACATTTATTTTAACGTTTTTAGTGTATTTGATGTATTATATTTTTTAAATTTATTTTTATATAAAAAATTTAATACGGAGGACCGAGCCGCTCAAGTTTTAACATTTTTAAATTTTAAATATCAAACATTGTAAGTTATGTCGCAACCATTTTTTGATGAAACAGTAAACGACGCGGTTGACTCGATTTTGAAAATGAAAAGGAAGGGAGTCGCCACTGATCTTTATTTGGGTGAGATCGGATCACCTTTGTTTTAATAAACATTTCGATTTACTAAAACAATGTTTTTTGGTCTACGAATTTTGAGAAAATGGGCTTGGGAGTCGGTTACGTGCGAGGAAGGATTAGCACCCTCGTCACGCCCGAAATCGGTACCAAACTGATTGATCGATGTCCTAATGTTGAAAACTTTGAAATGGTTCGAAAATAGATACTTTTTATTTCCAAAACTTGAAGGAATTGGAAGGGACGTTAAGACTCTCTTATTTTCGAAGAGATAAAGCATCATGTCCAGTAAGTTAGGGCGTAATACTTTAGATTCCCGAAACTAAGCTCGCCTTTTTGAAACTTAGTTTTATGTTTGAAGAGGATCTCCCGTTATTTGTCAAACGAGAAACCAGAACCCAGTAGGTTAGGGCTCGTTTTCTCGAAAATCCAAATTAGGAAGATTGCCTCTATTTAAAAAAAGAGGACTTATTCCGAAATATCTAGATGTTGAGTCCAGTAAGTTAGGACGCAACATTTTGAATTCCCGAGAACAAGTGTTTTATTTGAAACTTGTATTGTGTTTTTAAAGGGGATATTTCGTTGTTTGGTTTAAACGAGGAAATCGGAACCCAGTAAGTTAGGGCTCGATCTTCTCGAATCTCTAATACGAAATATTTGGTTGTTATAAAACCGAGGCATTGAGAAAAATTAGCGTGAAAATGTGAAAACACGATGTTATACGCGAAAAGAATAATAAAAGGACACATACACATGTATAAATAAGGAGGATATATAATATATTGAAGGCATTACATATAATAACGGTAGTAGAAATAACGATGGAACGATAACAATAATAACATGATAATGACGAAAATAATATAAAGATGATAAACATATTATAATAATAATAGCGCTATGACATATGAGAAATATAATGAAAAATAAATAAATATATACATCATATGAAACAAATATAATAACAACAACAGTAACAATGATATGCTAATATGAATGATGATAAAAATAATAATGCAATGATAATAGTAAGATAAAGAATGATGATAACATTACATTTATAATAATAATAGTAATAGTAATAGTAATAAAGTAGAAAACAATAATACATTAATAAGAAAATAATAATCTTAAAAATAATGATAGAAAATGTAATAAATAATAGAAAAGGAATAAAATATAAAAATATAATGATAATAGTAACGTAATAACAATAACAAAATAAAGAGTAATGATGATGATATATTTGTAATAATAATAGTAGAAGAAGAAATAATAATAAAAGTAGATAATAGTAATAATAAAAAAAGGGTAATAATAAAAATAATAATGCTAAAAGTAAAAAATAGTAATAATAAAATAATACTAATGATATTAGTAAGAAAAATAATAATAATAATAATAGTAACAATAATGGTAATTAACAAAAATATATATAGAAATAATACAACAATAGTAATAATAATAATAATAATAATAATAATAATAACAATAATAATATAGATAAAATAATAGTAGTGATAATAATTAAATATATAAAAAAGGAATAATGGTAATAATAAATAAATAAGAGTATTAATACTAATAATAATAGTATAGTAATAATAAAATAATGATAACATGTATGTAATAATATTAACGATAAAATAGAAAATAATCTAAAATACACATATGTACGTATACAGGTAATAAGAATAAGAATAATAATAAGGTAGTAATAGGAATAAATAAAGTAAGAAATAACAACAACTGAAACAATGGTGATGATGCTTATAAAACAAATAAAATGATAATAATAATACACAATAATGTTAATGATAAGATAAAAATAATATAACATAATATAATACTAAGTGCAATGTAGTAATAATGTTTAAACGATTGATTAAATAATAAATAGGCGAAACAAGCAAAAAAGGACTAAAATTAAATCAAAACAGAAAATTGAGGTTAATTTGAAAATAAAACAGAATTTTAAGGTCAATCTGAAACAAAAACAAAGGAAAAGGACCGATTTGGATACGCGGAGGGAACGGAGGGGCCACGCGCGCAATAATTCCTTTCGGCCAAAACGCGTCAGGGCGAGAGGAACTAAATTGAAAGCCAAACGAAACGTTCGGGCCAGATTTTGAAACAATAAGAATTTGATTAAAAACAATAAAAATATGGAAGGGCTAAAAGTGCAATTAGCCCTTCCCTTTGAAAACGCGCGGATCCCCTGGAGCGGGTCGGGTCGCGCGCGGGTCATGACCAAAACGACGCCGTTTTGGGCATAAATGGCCAGCCTCAAAACGACGTCTTTTTGGAGGCCTATTTAAGGCCAAAAACTTTCAAAAAAAAAAATCATTCTCCACTCTCTTTTTTAAAAAAATTCTAACAGCTTTCTTTTCTCTCTGCAGGGACTGGTCCCCGGTGCCGCTCCGGTCGTCCTCCGCAGCAGGCTCCGTCGCCGGCCGCTGAACGGTGGCCGGAAAAGGTAAGAAATATGGTTTTTATTCTTTTTTTTTTTAAATTATATATATACCCCCTTTTTTAGAAAATAAAAAAAATATGTGGGTTTATGTATATAGTTTTGAAATAAAAAAATAAAATAGAAAATAAACCTTCGAACTTTGTTTTTTTGCTCTCTTCGATTGCCTATTGTAAACTCGTATTGATGCCTGTTTTTAGATGTTTGCAACTGTTTTTGATTGAAATTTCTTTTCTATTCTCTTAATCGAAAAAAAGTACCCAAAAAACCTCCTTTACAAACGAAATCAAATTGGCTTTTATAGCCACTCTTTACAACTTGATCTGTCTTTTCTATGTATTCTTTTGCAGGTGCAAGTGGAGCAAGTGGCCAAGGGTGGGTGGCCGACTCTGTCAGTGGCGGTGCGGCGTCAGAGGACCTAAGGCAAGTGGGGTGGCAGCTAGGCTAATTTAGGGTTTTAGAAACCCTAAATTTTGAAAAAATTTTAATGTTCTGGGCCTGTTGGGCTACTTGTAAATTGGGTCTAATAGTGGGTTAGGTTAATGGACTGTTTGGGACATGGGCCGGCAAAATGGGTCGTACAAGTTAAATTTTAAATTATGTTTTTGTTAAAAAGTTTCTTTTAAGTAATTTTTATTAAATTTTCATGTATTTTAAGCACCTCAACATTTAATTTTGTTCTACAAATTAAGTTGAAATGCATAATTTTTTTTTTATCTTAGCACATTCGAAATTTACTATTTTGAAATTTCTATAAGAAAAAATCCCAATTTAAACATCAACAGTTTTACAGAAATTGATATTTTTGTTTCAGATTATCCAAAAAAATAGTAAAAATGGGGGCATTTCGCACCTAAAACATAAATAGAAATCTTTGTTAAAATTTATGCGTTAGCTTGAAAAGAAATTAAGCACGGTTAATGTCATATTTTGGTGAACTAGCTGGTCTGCATGTTACGCAAATGATTTCTTTGGCATTAATTGTTTCTGGTTATAACTAGTAGGAGAAAAAAGAGAGCAAGTATAAAAATTAAATGTAAGCATAGACAGGCTTGGGATAGAGCATATCTAGCCACCCACCAACAAGAAATTTGATATTTATTTATGTGTGAAAGAAAAAGATGATGATGTGCCCACCATAATGTCCCAAGTCATTTTCTGTCCCCATAAAAAAAAGAAAAGGTTTTTGAGTTTAATTATTATCAACCAATCTTGAGTTAACGCTTGGAAATAATTAATTAGGAAAATTATTAAGTAATAGAAATTATACAATATTGAATAGATTCCTTAACACTTTTTAATCTTGTGTATCAAGTTCCAACCAGTTGGCACAAAGTTAGCACAATGAAATTGGCCAGAAATGACTGCCTGAAATTTCCCTGGTCCCAAAACTATTTATCCCAGTCCTGAATAATGTTGGAACTGGCGAACTACTTTAGTGATGAAATTTGATTGGAAAATGAGTATGCACTGAAATCTGATTGGATCATGGTGACTAAGAAATCATACCCATATTTGGCTTTAAATTTATTTAATTACACAGGTTGAACTTCATTGGGCGGTGACTTCTCCCACTACAAATCTATTAGTAAATTAACAAGTAAAAGTGAGAGACGACTTAAGTTAAGTGGGTGTTGACATCGGTTTCAATGGCAGTGATGAAGCAAAAACTTTGGGTCCCAATCCACAGCTGGTTTTGTGTTCTAGGCTTTTATGTGGGGAATTAATTTGATTTTCTTACCACTTTCTGCCTCACCAACCACTACGAGCCGTATATGTCAATAAAGCAAATCTCATCTTATAAAAAAAAATGAATATAACCCAAGTGCACCAGTTTTCAAACCTATGAACATCATTGTGCTTTAGCTTCTGCACCTTTCTTTTTTTTCTTTTCTCTCACACTAAACCAAATTCACCAAAAGCTTTGATCAGCTGAACTATGGGAGTTAAACCTCCAAAAGTATCCAATCAAATTAAGATTCTCTCGTGGAACCTTATTCCTTGGCTTCCCACTTGTACTACCTATAGATATATATCTTCACCATTCATATTGTCAAATTCTTCCAAACGACCCATTTCAAATGCAACAATCTTCCATTTTCTTGCTATACATTTTACTTAGCTTGAAAAAAATAATCATATTCTGTTCTGTTTTTCCGAAACTTTTTAATCTTTGTCGTGTATGAAATTATCGGATCTAGATATTTCTATTCAAATGATACAAGACTTAACTATGCATGCTAACCCTAATCAATTAAAACAGTCACTTTTTAACAACAACAACAAAAAATAAAAAAAAAATAAAAAGGTTAAGAAAAATGGCTTTAGGGAAGTGCCAATGGATGAGGAGAAGACCTGTCACCGACCTTATGGACATGCTGAAAGGTTTTAAGATCCTAAACTTAACTTTGCACCGAAAAAAAAGTATGATTTTGGGGGTGACCACCTGCCCTTTTGACCAATTTATAATTTAGTTTAATCAGCTGTTTTAAGTTAGTGGACAAACCCTAGGATGATGCATTAGGTGCTTTGCCATTCATTATCTTTGCTTAAGTGCTTACACGTAAGCTTCTTTTTCCCCACAAGCTCTTAGTTGCTGATTTATAAGAATCCCATTGTTTTCTCAACCAAATTCATTTATTTTATTCCTTATCTCTCTCAACTTATTAATCAGTACAGTACTGAAGAGATCTTAAATATTTAAATCCTAAATTAATAATTATTCCAGGCATTTTCAGACACTAAGGTTGCAGCTGCTGATTTCAAAAATGTGGGGAAGATGAAGAAATAGGGGTTGGACTTGCATGTAATGGGGTCCCATTTTTCATCATCTTCTAGTCAACTTGAGAGAAACGAAAACACCAACAAACAATCAAATGGTTAGTTGGAGTTCTTGGGATTAGAATGCACAAGTTCTGTAATAATATCTCACCTTCCAAAGGAAAAACAATCACCGGGTTACTTAATTTGTCCTTGCAACAAGAAATAAATTTTATATATATAAAAAACTGGGGATTGGATAAAAATAATGCTACATGTAAGAAAAGTAAAGAGTAATAATGATGCTCTAATATCAAAACTAATTAGATGGAGAGTCCTGAGAGTAAAAAAGTGTTAACAGCTTGTATAGGAGAAACAGGCCTGCATGCATGCTTCATGTGTTTGCACCTCCATCAATTGGTCCTTTCTTTTTTAAGCATATTAAGACTTTATCAAACTCACTTTAACATGTCTTGTTTGTACTCACACTGACAACATAACTGTTATTGTATTCTTTCAGGTTAGATATGATTTAAGACATAGATCTCGACTTGAAAAGTTTGAAAAGATACTGATAATGGCTTCAAGTTGCAACCCAGCTTAAATCTATTAGAAAGACACACAGAGAGAGAACCCCTAGTGGTTCCAAGAACTTAGACTCCTTTCTTTGTCAATTGCCATTAAGTTGGGGGGCAATTGGCTAATTAACTTTGTTGCTAGGGAATGCTGACAGCAGTGTCACAACACAATTCAAGACCATTCCTGTTGGTTGCAAATTAAGGTTTCTAATTGGTAAGAGACAAATAATAGAAGTCATATTGTATAACAACAACTGAGCTGGATTGGATGGTGATTATGTCTCCAATTCAAGTCCCCATTTTCCCCCACCTCACCAAGTTAGCAGACGCAGATTCTCTGTAAATAGCTTAAAATTAACACATAAGCTTCCTTGCGGGGAGCTGGAAGAGACAATGTGTGGTGTTACCTTTCGACATTACTCATCAATGACCAACTAACCAGTGAAGCTGTAGGGTGTGTTTCATTTGATAAACCACATTAATTGCATATATACTGTAAGGTACGGACACAAAATTTGTCTAATGTCAAATGTGCCTCAGTGCTTCCATCCTTTTTACTTATTTAGGCTCCTATTTTTGGTTGCTGGAATTTCAGCTTTTAATTTATTTACCTACATAGAATAATAGTAGGGAAGAAGCTATTAACTCTTATGCATGAAAGTTTTGGTTCTAAATTTAGATGTTTAAGATAATTCATATTGGTGAGGAAAATTGAGTTACATACATGAAGTTTTTATTCTAAATTTAGATCTTAATATACAAATATTAAAATTGGTGAGGAAAGTTAATTGATTATATAACTTTAAGGAAAGGGGAAAAAAAAGTTATGTGCAAGTGAAACAAATAATTTCCCTGATAAAAATAAATAAAAAAATAAAATTGTTTGAAAATGTACAAAGATCCCAAACACTAAAGACCCAGTCAAGGCCTGGCTGGAGCAAGACTAAGGTGCAAATCTAAGCCCAATGCATCATCAAAACTGGGGCCACCATCTCCCTTTGAAAACCTACGCAACGAGGGTCCATCAACACCCCGTCCATGGTGGCCCCCACCTTGCATCACTTGGGGGCCAACGCTTACGCCCGGATCCCCCAAACCACCACCACCACCATAAGGCAACCCCGCTGGCCCCCTCCCCACTCCACCACCGCCTCCTCCACCACTAGCGCTTGGAATCACGCAGCCATGTGAGACGTGGAAAGGAGGTGGCCCTCCTCGTGGCAAGTAAACCCAAGACGGTCCCGCCGCAGCTGGCACCACGACGGGTGTAGCCGACGCTAAGAGATGCGGTGGAGGAGCAAAAGCAGAGATGATAGGGTTCCTAGCAAACGAAACAGCGGCGCTTCGAGTGGCTTGAAGTTGAGCACGCTTGAGCTGTTGCCTTTCCTTCTTATGAGCGTTCTGGTGACCTCCTAAAGCTTGAGAGTTAGCAAACTCACGGCAACAATACTGACACTCGTATTTGCGGTCACCAGGAGCAGGGAAGCCACCTGGCTCTGAAGACCCTGATGATGGATCTTTGGTGGTGCTGGATTCCAAAACATCATCATCTTCTGAGACGTTGAAGCCGAAGAGCTTTAGACGTGCAGTAGTGGCGCTGTTGGTTTTGGTATTAGCTTGGTATTCTAACTCTGCCATGCTAACTAGAGAAAAATAGAAAGAGAAATGAAGAAGAATAGTTTAGTAGTTCAATGTAATGTAATGTAAGGGGAAGAGTTGCATGTGTGGGGGTATATATACATGATAAAAAAAAAAAGGATTTGTAGAACATGAACAGTACAACTTAGGATGAAAGAGAAAGATTTCGGATATCCCAAGGGGGGAAAAGAAAAAGAGAGTATTAGGGAACACGACACGACCCGAGAACACTTGACTTGGGACCCTCACCCAAGCCTTGTCTTTGCTTAGAGTACCTATTTCTCTAATTTGATACTGTTACTTCATCAATGCATAGCGTTGCATTTATTTTCTTTTTTGGGGTTTTTTTAAAGCTTGTTTATACTTATACATACAAGAATAAAAATGATTGAATTGGTCCATGTTTATTTATTTATTTTAAATAAGGAGCATCATTTGAGAGAAAATGGGTACCCAAAAAGGCAATTGTGGGAGGTTCTTAATATAATGGTAACTTTTGTAGAGAACGTGAAGCAATTAGGTTAGAAAACAGATAGGAGGTAAGGAGGAGTGATCTGGACCACTTTGCTGTAGATGGAAAAGGTTTGAATGGCCAATGAGAAGCTAATAAAGTTGTTTTCATACACTGGTTGGGTTAATGACAGATTTCTAAATAATGTTCTTACACGACACGTACAATTCCAAGGAGCCGGTGAGGTTAATCTGAAGTGAAATGAGGCCTATGTAGACTCCATAGGTAGATAGATCCCTATTCATGGTGGGCATCAACATGGTATGGTTTTTAATTAACTAAATTTACTAACAAACAAAATGAGTGTACTAATAAAAAGATTCCATTCGAGATGATGACACATGTTGGAAAACTGGGGACCTTTTTTGGTAATCACCATGAATTTATTCTTTCTTTCTTTATTTATTTATCAAGTAGATTAATTAATTAAGAAAACAGTAATGTTAGTGGAACTGTCTCCAATGAAACGCCGTGATGCCCATCTCTTAAGTCTTTAATTCCCTGGCAAATCTCTCTGCTACCAAAAATGCCTTCTCTCTCTCTCTTCTCTTTTATAGTTGTTAATTTTTGTTTTTATTTGTTCTCTCTCTCTCTCTCTCCCGCGCTTCACTTCAGCTCAATCTCAGGAGCCGACACCGCCACCCACCACCACTCTCGCCAGTCATTTCTCTCTAAAAAGTCAAATTAAATCTAACATGTAAATCCATGCATGCATATATATATAGCACCACTTAGCTGTGTTTCCCAAAATTACCCCCCACACACACAAAGGAAAAAAAGGTGGGGAAAAAAACCTTGAATTTCAAGTTTTAAACGTATGGTAATGGCGATATTTCGATAATCTAACTATTCATGGATGACATAGATATGGAACTGCTCTTCCACACAACCCCAAACTTTTAAAAGTGTCAATACACTCATGCATTAGATAATGTTGTAGGGTTATAGGGCAGGTGCATATCTAGAAAGGGTTACGCATGTTTCACATCAGATAAAACTTTCTGGCAATGGCAGGGATGGGAGTTTAGTCTAAGTCAACCACGTGAAGCAAAGCAATTACTTGCCTGGTTTGAATATAAATGGAAGTAGGGTTTGGGGGGTATGGAAATTAATGGATGGAAAGGGGGAAGAAAATGAAGGAATGAATGTTCAGGTGTTTGACAACTACGAAAAGAGACCCATCTTTACGTGTTGATGATGAATAATAATTGTTTAGGATGTTAGCGTGATTGACGTTGAAATCTGTATTTCTTTATGCAATTTTCTTGCTTTGCCAAGATCTATCCGAATCTTACTAACTACGAGAGAGAGAAAAGTTTTGGGGTTTCTTTTTTTAATCCAATTATATTAGGCACGATTAAATTTGAGATGAAATCAAGTCCTATCATTGAATAAAAAGTAAAACTCTCTTAATATTTTTTTGTTATTTATAAAATTTAAATTTAAAATCTTATTTAAAAAAATATAATCCAAATTTTTTTATCACTCCAATCCATCTGAATTCTAATATCTTAAAATTGTACTCCCACTTAGAAAGGGAATAATTAAATGTGGATTAATATATTATTATAATTTGTATTATATATGCAAAAGCTATTACTAAGTGTTAGTGTTGGTCACAACTCCAAATATGACCCACCTTTGTCTCCCCTTTCTCATGTGTGTTCCATTCAAACGCCTCTTTCACTTTTGTCCATTTTTGCCCATAAAACAAACCCACCCACCCATTGCTACCTCTCCTTTTTCTCCAAAACCTCATTTTCTTTCCAACCGTTAGATCTCTTTCATGATTATTACTAACATCAACATGTGCTCCCTCTTTGTTGTATTTTATATTAAGAAAAATCCATTTTATATTAATTTCTAAGCCTATATATGTATGAATATTTGAAGCCTAACTTCATTTCTAAGCTAAGTTCTTAGATTCTTTCTTGGCCTTCATAACGACAAATTTCTTGCGGGTTTCAACAAGCAGGTAAGAGATGAGATGGTTGTGATGATCCGTTCATGCATCATCAATATATGTGGGTCCATATTTATTTATTTTAAGTCCCATGTTTATGCTCATAGATAGAGTAGGACTTAGATTGGGATTAATTCAGAAAATAGGGAAGAAAAAAAACAAGTTGCCTTTATTAAACCTTATTATAACCTTTTTACTTTATTATTTATATATTTACAGTGTGCGTGTGTGGATCCAATGATTTTAGGGTTTGGGTCTTTCCTTCTCAGTCCTTGTCTTTGGAGGGGTTAATAAGATTGAAAATAAAACAGGTTGGGCCACAAACAACCACTACGGGGCTCAACTAGAAAAGTAAATGTGCATTGAAGTGACCTTAAACAAATGTGAGTGGTCATGTTGTGTTCATAAAGGTCGAGAGTTCTCGCATAGAGTTGTCGGAGCAGTTAGACTTGTCAACATTGATGGGTCTGGTCTGTTTATGTTGGACAATTTTGGTTTTTAATCATTTTCTTTTGAATTTTAGTCTTTTTCTTTTTCTTTTTTCAATTAAAGAGGAAAAATGTATTATAGTGCATTTGAATTTACGTTTTTTTTGTACTCATAATAATTTTGATATCAAATGAGTTAAAACTCAATTAATTTAATCATTTTATTTTTATATATTACAAATTAGGAGAATTAGATATAATAATAGGGTTTCAATCTTAATTTTTGGATATCAACAGATCACTATTCTTTTATGGTTGGTAATTTTAATCTGTTTAAAATTTGGATAGTTTTAGACTTGAATTTACATGAATTTGGGTAATTTAGTTTTTGAATTAAATGCCATTGCTGACCTTTTATTAATAATAAATTAGATTTTTATTAATTTTATTACATAATTTTAGCCAAAAAATTTAGCTCAGCATTTTCTTTTTATATCTGTATGAGATGTTGTTTAGATAGATTTTTTTATATATAATGCCAATAATTATCGATAATTTCTCTTCTAACTTTTAAATAAGAAGATAAATGCACTTTATTGTAACTCGCGTCCTCCCGTGCTGGATAAGTTTGGACGAGAGTTTAGAAAATATTTAATTTTAAAAAAATTAATTGTTTGGATAAAATAAAAATCATAATCTATAAAATATCATTTTATTTTATTTTACTGTATATTTTTATATTTTATACTATGAATTATTAGTAATATTGTTATATGCTTACAAATGGGGATGGCAAAATTTAGATGAATGTACTCCAAATAAAGCGTTTTTTTTTTTAAACGTAAAATATATATGAATTGGTTATCAGAATTGCTTGCCACTCTCATTATACAAAACTGTCATTCTATCTTTATAAATATATATATTAAAAGGATAAAAATATTAAAACATGTTGAAGTATTTTTTCTTTTTGGAATTTTTACTTTCCAATGTCAATCCTATTTTTTTTACTTGGGAGTTTTATCTCTAGACATCAATTTATGTTTTATGTATTTTTTTTTTACCAAATATGTTTAAAAGATTGAAAATATTATAAATAACTAACAAAAATCAAATTATAGTAGAGTGGGATGAGATAGATATATTCAAATATTCATGAAGGTAATAATGACTTTTAAGATTAAATATGTATAATGAAGCAAGGCGAGTGTTACGGTAGAGCACGCCAACTGTGGAACAATGATGGATTTAGAAAAATTCACCCACACCCGCTCTATTTCCATCTTTATGTACAAATCTAATGACACTTATATTGCATATATATATTATTTTTAAGACTATTCTTTTTATTTCATAATTATTTTTTATTCACGAAAATCTCAATTTTTCAAAAATTATTTATCAAAATAAAATAATTACAAATACTATCATTTTGAAATGTGACGTTTTAAGATCTTTTAATTTTAATATTCTTCATCCTAACATATGATAAAATATTTTTTTAAGCCAATAAAAATTGCTTTGTATTAAAAGACTCTCTATCATATATGTGTTCCAACTGTTAGAATAGCGGTACACCCCATGGCTCAACGAAAAAAAATAAATAAATCTAGTGACCACATTCAGGGATCCATGTGCGAGGAACGAATCAGGGTGAGAAGGGACTGAACGATTACCTTTAATCGTCTGGAAAACCAAAGATAAATGTTGTGAAACTGATTACGCAATTGTATGTTGATTCCAAACTGCTACGAAAAGTTTTGGCCTCTACATAATCCACTCGGTGTGACAACAAACGACAAGAACTCTTTTAAAATTTTTCAGAGAGAAAAATCTATTTGACGGCTACTAGACCTCATTCTATATATTTCGGGTATATTATGTTTTTCTTAAAAAATCTCATATTTCCTAATTCGGGAATAGTTGGTATTTTAATATGAATAAAAATTTATTATAATAATTAACCAGATATAATAGTTACAATTACAAAAATTATAATAATATTTGATCGTAAATTATAATTACAATAATTATAACAAAGATTTCGGTAAATTATGTTTACTTAAATTTTATACGAATCAAATTCATATATATTAATTTAACCATGTTCTCATTATGTGTACAACATAATTGTACATATAATTCATTCGACATTTAACTGCCCAATTAAATTAATTCTATAATCAATTTAAATCATGTGACAGCTAAAAAATAATACCAACTATGTTTGGATTCCGTTCGTTTTAACCATAAGGTGTGACCCTGTAGGTTCTTGTAACGTCAGCAATAATACTAGAACGATTCTAATATTACAAACAATGAGTGGTATCTAGCAATGCATCATTGCTACCTAAGTTACAAGAAGTCATGATTCAACATAACCTCTCTGTGATTAACTTTTCATGTATTAAATCCTTTTGTTCTTTATATCTAGAATGGACACAAGTCATGGAATAGTCATACTTGCCTAGTCCATCTAATGTTTCTTGATATCTTGAGTAGACTATGATAAACAAATAATTATGATGTCTCATATCAACTTATTCGAGCATGGTCATGCATTTCTAGTCTCACTCAATAAGTAGCCTAAGATATTGCTCCCATTATGTAGGTGGGACAAATCCTATATTGATCAACCATATCCCACTACATAGATTGTGGTATATCCAACATAAACCTTTATAGAACAACTAGTTACGGTGGACATTTGACTGTATCAAAATATACGACTTACGATGTTGAGATAATGATGATCTCAAGTTTGAGGATCGTATACATTGTAATCACTATGAGTAATGTTGTGATTATTACATAATAATCTAAGAAACATGCTCATAGCGGATCAGTCCAATATGTTGTTCTCTAACACACATACTCATGTATTGATTTTGACATCCCATGTCAATGACAACACTTTGTCATCAATAAACTACATGTTAGTCTTAATGCATTATTGTTGTCCAAGCCCACAATAATACTCGACTAAGGACCTTTTAAGAATAATCATATTATTCTCAAGACATTTTTATAAAACAGTTTATTTATATACACAGAAAAGAATCTGAAATAATAATGACAAAGCCTTATATTAATAAATGAGGTCAAATAAGTATGTTATTACAATCATCTCCTGATTAGTCTTTGGGCATACTCTAACACCAACAACTACCATCAACATGAAAAAGTCCTTGAACCTTCATGTTTTTGAATCCCTCAATAGGAATGGTGTCAATAAAAAATTATCTCCAGCACTAACCCAATGATCTTTGCAAATATTATGGTTCTTGCATTACCAATTCACCATCTAATTCCTTTAAGAAGCACATTTTTTGCTTTGTAAATAATATTCTATATAAAAGAATGATTTGTACATTCAGATGCATCAAGAAAACCACTATCTGAGAAATATTTAGCCTTAAAGATTTTACTAGAAAGAAACTTAAGAGAAGAGAGGAATCTCAACTCTTGTTTACCAATTAGAGCTAAGTTAAAGCAATGAAGGTTGCAAAACCCCATACTACCAAACTTTTTCGGGGCACATTATCTGTCCTACAAGGACCAATGAATCTTTTCTATGATCACTATTTGCCAAACCCCATAAAAAAGAGTTCATTATCTTTTGGATATTGTCATAAGAGTTATGAGCAAGTAAGAAAAACACTCATACTATAGACATGGATAACTTGAGCCACCATTTTGAGCCCAACTTCCTTTCCTGCTCTAGATAAAATATTATTTTTCCAACTGAGAAAGCGTTTACTGAACCATTCCCTAATGAACAAAAAAACTGTTATTTGTTCCAATCAATTAAAGAAGGTGGGCCAAGATAACAAACTAAAAATAGATACACTTATCACTTTAGCAACACAGTAGAATAAAGGTCTCCTATATTTAACATGTAGCCTCCTTTCTTCTTTTACTTTTTCTTTCTTGGATGGTCGACTAGGGTGAGGGAAGAAAGTAAAAGCTAGGTAGCATCCAAAATGTGATAAAGAAAGAAATGGAAAGAAAGAAAACAAAAGACAAAGAGAAAGAAAGAGAAATATATTAAATCAAAGAATTCCTAATTGCTTAGAAACTAAGTGCTTGGTTGCAATGATCACTTTAGTTGTCACTTTGTCGAACAAATAAAATAGAGTTGTAAGGGGTTAGTTGAAATAATTAACCAAGTAATGAATTAAGCTTGATGGTTAAGTAGCTAGTGCACTCTAGAGATCCTAGGTTTTATCCACTCTTCTCCCATTTTTTTCTTTTTAGTTTCAACAAACCATGACAAAAACCAAATCAAAATAAATATTAGTTGGAGTAAAAACTTAATAAGAATGGGCAACAGCTTAAATTGTTAAGCATTACCTTTCTTCCTCGTATGCTCAAGATCAAGCCATGCCATTCCCATTCATTTCCTTTTCATTTTTGACAACAGGTGTAAATTGCCATCCAGCCCTTCAAATTTTGAAAACCCTAGGTATTTAGCCTTTTCCTAATCACAATTGAACTATAGTTTTCTTTTCCAAATTACACTAAAAATTTTCTCTTTTCACCCTATTTCTTCCCCATTTTCTTTTTCCTCTTCTTATTTGCAAAAATAAATTTCAGCAATAAATAATTTTACCTATTGCTAAAATTTATTTTTATTCTCGAATCAAAATCTATTTCCAATTTCAACTCTTTTCTCAACTAGATTCGTAATCGCTATTGTAATAGCTCGTTTTTCAGTGGTGTCAGAAATAAAGGTTTTGGGACCACAATTTCGGCGAGCGAGTCCGTTGATATATTTAAGTGGTATTTATGAGTTAAATATAGTATAATAGTGAATCGTGATTAATAGATTTAATTAATTTGTCAGTTAATCAAGGTACAAGTGGTGTGCACTGAAAGTCAGTGGTTTTGAAAAATGAGGTATCAGGACCTCATTTTTATAAATTGAGCTAATAAATATTATTATTAAATATTTATGGAGCTATATATAAGTGGATTAAAGTTTGGTCTAGAAATTTTGATGATTTGATAGTTAATTAAGGAAAAAGGACTAAATCCTAAAAGCTAATCACTATTAATTTTAATAGCTAAATTGCTTGGTCAATAATTGATTAAGGTGTAAAAATGGAAATAATTCCATATTTTGTTATATTTTTATGTTATTTTTAATGTTAAACAATAATTTTAATAATAGTTAAAAACCAAAAACATGGTAATATTCTTCCTATTTTTTTGTCTTCACCGAATGCTCAAAAAAAAATATAAAAGAAGCCATTGTTTTAACTTGAAGCTTTCATCCCTCTTGCATGGTAAGTAAATTAAGCTCGTTTTTCATAAATTTTAGTCCATGGACTGTTTTTTAAAACTGTTAAAGGTTTTAAAACTTTTCATTAATGATTTTTAGATGTTCTTGGTGTTAAATGGTAGATTTATAAGCTTGGTTGTGAAATAGGACTAATTTGTTAAGTAAATTTTGTTAGTTTTGTGTATAAGGACCAATTTGTAATAATGTAAAATTATCATGAAATTTCTAAAAATTATTTTTTACAGGGTTGTATAGTGATGAAATTGTAATGGGATTGAAAATTAAAGCTTGATTATGAAAGATATAATAGTTTCGGTTTTAGGGACTAAACTTAATAAAATGCAAAACTTTAAGGAAATTATAAAAATAAATAAAATATAGTATATTCATGAATTTAGATGGTTTAAAGTGATAAAAGCTAATAATGTGAAATGAATTATTATATAGATCAAGGATTGAATCGTACGGAGGAGAATCGAGAAATAAGGAAAAATTACAATATAGTCCCTACAAACCAACTTGTTAGTTGAATATATTAGGTAAGTTCATAGGTATAGAAATGTACATATTTATATATATTATTTACTGCTGAATTGTAAATGTATATATATGATGTTTAATTTGTGAGTTGGGAACCGAAATGCTATAGATTGAGTACAAGGTGAGAAATGACTTATTTGAAAATTGTTGAATACTTGTGAAATATGAGGTATATGATTTCAGAATGATTATGATTTTTTTACATCATGTATATTGAGAAACATGGAGTGCCCCTAATTTATGAAAGTTACAAATTCTATTTAAATGACCATTTGAACGTAATAAACAATAAAGATATAGTTGGCATGTTAATAGGGTTAGAACGCGCATTTATATGGGTTTGCACTTCGGTTCCGTTGTTTGCACTTTGGTGTCTTTGTTTGCACTCTGGTGCCTTTGATTGCACAATTGTGCCTATGTTTGCATTACGATGCCTCTGTATAGCATTACAATTGTAACACCCCCTAGCCCCTATCTGTCGTTGGATTAGGGCTACGGAGCATTATTGAATCATAACGTCAAACAATAAACAATTTATTGCCATAAATAAATCACAAATTAAATCATGGCAACATCAATAAAAAAACATTCATACGGTCCCTTATACGAGCCCTCGAGGCCCTAAAAAGACATTGGAAATTATCCGAGACTAAGTCGAAAACATATGAATTTTTTTAAAAAAAAGGCAAAAATTTTCAAACTGTAGGGGTCACACGGTGGTGTGACTCACATGGCCAAGAGACATGCCCTGTTTTAGGCTGTGTGGACATTCAAAATAGGGACACACGACCGTGTCCCAACCCGTGTCCGTACTCGTATAACTCACTAACTTGGGTTACACGGCCAAGCCACACGCCCGTGTGCCAGGCCATGTACCTTTTGAAATAACCCCACACGTCATGTGCCAGGACGTGTGCTAGGCCGTGTAATAGCCTGACTTGCAACCCTTTGAAAGCTACAAGAGACACACGGCTGTGTCGCCTGGTCGTGTGTCACACATGGTTGAGACACACGCTAGTGTCTCTACCCGTGTGGACAAAAAATAAGCCATTTCCAATCCATTTTTCTCACCTGAACTCACACCTTATGCACAAGCCATTTGCACCTAAAATCAAGCTTTCAAAACACACTTTACATATGCATATTCAAGCTTACACAACATAGAAACTATCCATTCAACCAATATGCCAAAATGGCACCTCAATTTCAACAATCAAACTTACCTAACACCTAAACATTTCATTCACTAAAAATCACCAATTGAAAAATTTGTAAGCCACATTTAACTATATGTTCATATACCAAAAATACAAGCACACCTAATACCAAATGACCATTTCCACAACTAAAATGCACAATACCAATTTGACCAAAAGATGATCACTTCCAAACTACCAAAACTAGCCATTTTCAACATCATGCTACACTCATTCACTCCAACCATTAACTGCTATCATACCATTTCCATCAACATTTCCTTACCATCATTTTAACCATCATAACATCAAATTAACAACCACACAGAACACCATATAATCTTAATATCATACAGTTCATCAATCAAAATAACATATATACAAGCCACACATAATGGCTAAATTTATTAAACAAGACACCTATACATGCCATTATAATCATGACTTAAAATCATCAATCTACCGATTTAGCCAATGGATAGTGTGATGGATCTCCGACAAACTTCCAACCTAAACAAGCTTCTTATTTTCTAGAAACACAACAAAAATATCACAAAGTAAGCATGTAATGCTTAGTAACTTCGTAATTCATTAAAAAAGCTTACCATTTCAATATATAAGCATAAAAACAATTTGAGATAATCCAACATGACTTGGCATTAGCCTAAACAACAACAACCTTTCAAGTTAGATAATTACATAGCTTAGCAAATCATCTCAAAACATCATAGCTTTTATACACACTACTTACAACTCATGCCTTTTTATACTTTCATAGCATCACATTTTGAGGCATTTATTGAACCTTCCATTTTTCATACCGTTGAACCACTAGAATAATATCGGATACTCGAGAATCTCACACACTATGTGCTAACATGTGGTCGAAACCACTACTATCTCATATCTCATATACATGCTCTCTTTCGAGCCATAAGTGGGTCTGCTCACACAAGCTATCAGTCAGGACGTAGCTACACGGTGCTGCTCACACAAGCTATCAAGTAACCGCAACACATGCAGGAAATTCAGCCACCGTTAGGACGTACAAGACCAACACCTGAAACATGGTAGCCCCTAATGACATGTCATTTGTATCCTATATATTCCTAAGGTTCAAATGGGATTCGAAAGTCGCCAAAAATTTGTTGAATTTTTTCATAGAGACGTAATATTATAATATAACATAAAAGCATGTAAATTGAGCATAATACAACTTTAATTAAATGTACGAACTTACCTCGATTGCAAACGAGAATTTATGATCAACTAATCTGATACTTTTTCCTTTCGCCAATCTAAATCTGTAAGTTGCTTTTCTTGATCTATATAATCAAATCTAGCTCATTCAATTTCATTCTATTCAATTTAATAAAAAAAATATTTTGGAAAAATTATGCTTTTGCCACTAAAATTTTGAATTCATTACAATTTAGTCCCTAGCTCATAAAAATGCAAATTCATGCATTTAGTCCACACCCATGCTAGCCGAATATTAATTTAGTCCCCAGCAATCCCTATATTCCATTTATTTCACATTTTTACCATGAACATTTTTCTATTTTTTAGTTAAATACTTAAATCACAAATTCATCAAAAATTCCTTTTCAAAAGTTGCTCAACTATTATCAAATATTCACTTTCATCCATCAAACATAAAGAAAACCAATATACATTCATGGTAAAACCCTATACTTTTAACAATTTGCAAATTAATCCCTGGGCTAGCTAGATTAAGCTACAACGACTCCAAAAATATATAAATCATTAAAAACGGGATGAAAAATACTTATGATCGTATGTCAGAAAGTCTTAAAATTTCTATAATGAATGATTGAGCCTAGAAACTAACTTATGACAAACATTGAGGCAAGCGCACCTATCGTTTGGTAGTATAGCTATGGCAAGACTGGAAGTATCGTATCCTCAAGGAGCAAGAGTACTAGTAATTACTATCTTTTTATTATTTAGCCTAAGAGTTAAGGGAATTGTTGTTTAATCTAAAACTAACTAATTACTAAACTAAAGATGCTAAGGCACAAAGAATGAATTGGGAAAATACTTTTGGGAAAAACCAATTGATTAAGACAATACTCGAGGAAGAATCTACCTTGACTTCACTTGTTATTTAACTCTGAACTAGACGATTTATTCACTTGACTTGATCCGTAGGATTCCCTAATTTATATTAATACCTCTTTCGAGGCTACTAACGTCTAACCCTAGGTTGAAATCTCTTTCTAATTAAAACCCCTACTCGATCTATGGACTCCCATATTAGGTTTGACCCTAATCTGACAGATTTTCGTCATCCTATTTCTAAGGTTGCGATCAACTCCGCTTAACTATGCTAGATCTTCTCTTAAATAGGGACTTTTGCTCCACTGCCTAAGCACATCAATACTTGAATCAATATCCTGAAATATTAAAACAAGAATTAAGAACACATAATTAAGAACAAATCAATTATTTATCATATATTTCAGAAAACAATAACAACATCCGTCTTAGGTTTCATCCCTCCCAGGTATTTGAGGGGTTTAGTTCATAATTATAAAAAAATACATCTCAGAAGAAAATATAAAACAAAACATAAGCAAAACCCTAAAACCCCCTGAAGGAAATTGAGGGAAAGATCTTCCGTCTTGAGTATGGTTTCGGCTTCTTGAGATGAATCAACTGGTTTTCTTCGAGTATATCCGACAATTCGGCCTCTCTGGCTTGGCTTCTCGGCCTACCTGAACGCCCCCTTTTAGGTCACACTTAGGGTGTTAATATAGGCTTTCGGAATGTCTTTCTTTGCCCCTAATTATCCTAGTCCGATTAAAGTTAAAACAGGTCATGGCAGGGACACGCCCATGTGGCACACCCGTGTGAATCGAGTCTAGGCTGTGTTCGGATCTGTTTAAAGAGGTACGACTGTGTGGATTTCTCCAGGCCGTGTGAATTTCGTACTTTGGCCTATTTTCTTTCTTTTTGGTCTGTTTCTCGTTCTTTTCATCCTCCGGTGCTTTCCTAAGTATAAAACATGAAATTAAAGGATTAGGAGCATCAAATTCCACAATTCAGGGAATGAATCATCCAAAAGTATGCTAAATGTGGGATTAAAATATGTATGTATTACGGTTTATCAACTTACATGCATGAGAATATAGATTGGCCGAATGTTTGAAGCTAAAAAATGGTGGTTTTCTTCCTTAGGCATTCGGTTAGATGAAGATGGACAAGGTAATATGATTTTTGTTTTATTTATTTTGCTTATTTATTATGAAATTGCTAATACAAACTTTATTAATGGTGTCCATAATTGTCCACTACTTAAAATAATGGTTTAATTACCATTTAAGGCCACTCATGATTAAAGTTCATAGCAATTTAACACATTTATTCTAATAGAACATAAGTTTTGCACTTTACGCGATTTAGTCCTTTTCTTCATGAAATTTTTATATGATGCTACTATCATGCTGTAGACATTAAAATATTAATAAAATAAATTTTTGACATCGGATTTGTGGTCCCGAAACCACTATTCTGATTTCACTAAAAATGGGCTATTACAACAATGCTCTCTGGTATGGTGTAGTTACTCGATTATCCAAATTAATTTGCTATAGTTCATCGGGCTAGATAAATCTGTGATTAATTATCAAAAGACTTATTGACATATATGAATATACATGAATAATATTGATTGTATATATATTAATGATAAGTTCTTGATGAACATGGGTTATTTGGTGATTTGATCTTGTGCAAATCTCACTTGTTCTTTTAAATTGAATGTTAGGTTACCTTCATCTAAATTGTTTAAGTTTCAATTAATTTAATGAGGTAAGTTGTTTTACGATTTAACTATTTACTGTAGTTGACATTTTGCGAAACTAGGCTGTCAAATCAACTTTAAGGTTCACACTATCAAGCTTCAGTCTCGGTAGATTTGACTCGTTATATTTTGGTTTTGTGACATGTATATAGGTTATTTTGATATGATGGTTTAAATTTATAAGTTGAAGTTGTATTATGTTATAATGGTTGCCATGTATAAGGTTGAATTTAATGATCTCTATGGTATGCATTTGGTAAATGATGATAGTATATGTGGGTATAGTATGTTTATCCGTGAATCATGGTTGATTATTAGATGTGTGATATAAGATTATTTGTTGGTTTGAGACTTATATGGTTAAAAATGATAAGTGAATGACATGTCTTAGATTTGTTAAAAAGGGAAGATTTGATATGTTTATCTTGGTGAGAATGCACTATTTCATTTTGAAGTACAATGTTTGGGATGAACTAATGGAATAAACCATATTGGTATAATTATTGAATTTTCTGGAAATGTTTTATGATTTATTTGTGATGATGTCAAAATGACATATTGTTTAGGCACTTTAGGTTGTTTTGTATCATGGTTTGGATTGAATTATGGAATTGTTTTAGGCAAGAATATGTTGTGCATAAACATGTGTTAGGTAATGTTTAAAGTTTATATTGCATCAAAAATGGCCATTTTGATGTCACACGGATTGCCACTCGGCCGTGTGTCACAATACAAATGTCTATCATTTTGGTGTTTGTGATTGTATGTATAGTATGCCTTCTGTCATCGTTAAACTAAACACATAAAAAACATGTCTTTTGCTACTGAGTTGATTTGTCATAAGCATATTAATTGCTACTGAATCAAACTATTATGACCGTAATTTTTGCTATTATATTGTTCTGTTAAAAGCATATTAAATGCTACTATATTGTTCTGTTTGAGCATGCTATATTGCATTGCATGGATGGGATGTTATGAACGGAGGAAGTATTGGCAGTTTATTTGTATTATTTTGCTGTGTACCACAGCCATAGGCATATCCTATCTATGACGATCTTGCTGTGTACCCATAGCCATAGGTAGATTCTACCTGCTATGTTTTTGTTGTGCATACACAACTCTTTGGTAGCTATTACCTGCAAACATGTTGTGTATCCATAGCCATTGATAGATTTTAGCTGCATTAGTTTTCTATGTACCCACAATCATAAGCAGATTCCATCTGCGGTTTTTTTTGTGTGTCCATAGCCATTGACAGTTAATCTGCAAACCATTGGTGGTTAAGCCACAATCTGGTGTGTTGGTGATTAGAGTTCAAGGGAACTCTCATTGTGGTGTGCAGCGGTAGGGTAGGTACATTAAAACCGAAACTGTATGACATCTATGAAAGCATGTGCATACAAAACTGGAATTTTTGAGATGACTTGAATACATATATATAATGTTGAGTAATCTAAAAAATTGATATTCTGAAATTGCTATTGTGAATTCAATGATACTAACAATGATTAAATTAAAAAAAACTAATACTCTGAGCTGTAATTTGATTGCGATTACCCTATGCGTTATTATGTCTTGCTGGTTGTTTGCACTGATTTTCTTGTGATTGAACTCACACTGAGCATTATAACTTAGTCCCCTATTTATTTTCATCCTTATAGATAACCCACCAGGTCAGGATGCGGACACGACATCCAGAGGGTCTCGGCTTGGTTTTATCTATTGAATTATTTTTGGCTCATTATTTGATTTATTTTATTTTTTAAAATTTGTATAACTTTATTTTGAACTTGGACTTGGGAATCGTTTTCTTTTAGCTTATTTAAATTGATTTTAGGATATCGAAATATGAATTTTAATCAATTGTACATTAACTTCGGTTTTTATTAAAAATAAAAACAATTATCACTTTTCCACTGCTAAATTAATCAAGATATATAGGTATTAAATAAACTAGTAATTAACTAAGTTTTCTTTCTAAACTAAACAAGTGTTTTAAAATGATTGTTTCAAAATTTCGATAGCTTTCTGAGCCATTTCGATGGCTTATGTAATCTATCGAATTAGGGTCTAACGTCTAGCTCTAGTTGGTGAGGTTATGTTTAGAGATATTAGAGCCTAGGTTTTCTAAACTCGAACCGTAAAAACTTGAATGATCTTACATGCATGTATTAAAGGGGTATTTTGGAAAAAAAAAACCATGCCATAGGTTTTTGAAAATTTTATTTTCTGTAGGAAACTAAATCCTAGACTCCGATGTCGGTCCTACTTTAGTACTATTACTCTGAAATAAATTGTAAACCCTTGAGTGTGAACACTTATAGAAAATTACTAATGCTTGAACTTTTTTTGTGAAAACTGTAGATATTCTTTAGACTCTAGATTTTCAAAAGAAACACTATGAACATCCAAGGTAGATGTGGTAGGGTAAGTCGCGTAGGGTTGCACATGTAGAGCTGCCCACTGTTCAAGGCGAGAACCTGATTACTGAGAGGAATTATGTTGAGAACTCCACCACTAATGGTGACAGAGGCTACGAGAATGGCTAATACATAGCGTAACAGCCCGATTTAGGGCCTAGTCAGAACAGTGGTGCGAGACCACAAATCCGAAGTAGTAATATGAGTTTTTAAGGTAGTAGAAAATTTATGAAAATTTCTATTAAAGGGTCCATTAGGACTAAATTGCAAAAATTGCAAAATATGAGTTTCTACAAGCTTTTTGTATGAAATAGCTTTAGAATATTGATTAGAAGTCCTTAAATAGAAATTTTCCCAAATTATAATTTTTAGACAAAAATGGACATGAGTTAGTAAATGGTGAATTTTAAAGAGAGGGGCATTTTGGTTATTTATCAATTAAATGATTAATAAGGGAAAAAGATGACAAAAATCATTCTCATCTTCTTCCCCAAGTGTCGAAAATTTGAAGGAAGCCATAGCTAGGGTTCTTCAATTTTTCAAGCTTGCTAGTAAGTTCATTTTAGCCCCATTTTTAATATTCTTCGTGTTTTTGGAGTCCTCGTAACATGAATTAGCTATTTTTAGCTATAATATGAGCTAAGATGCATGTTCAAAAATTCTATCCATGTATGATGTTTGTAAAATGATGTTTTATGGAAGATTATGAGAGTTTGATGATAGTTTAACATCTTTTTCTAAGTGAATTTCATGAGAAATGCTAGTAAGGACTAGTTTGTTATTATTATGAAATTTGTCATATATGGTAGAAATAGTGAGAATTTGTTATTGCTATAGTTGAGATAATGAATCAGCTAAGCATGAAGTTTGAGAAAGTGGTATGAAAATTATTTTACGAGCCTAGGGGCAAAAGTGTAATTATGAGAAAGTTTAGGGGCAAAATTATAATTTTGCCAAAGTATGAGTTAATAGTCAATTTAGTCAATGTGATTATTAAATAATCTAAACTATTATTATAAATCAAGAAAAATGAAGCCCGGATCGAAACCGAGACAAGAACAAAGTCGATGACTAAATTGCATATCGAGGTAAGTTTGTATGATTTTGTATATCGAGGTAAGTTTGTATGATTTCCAAGCTTCATGAATATTTTCATTGAATTACTTGTTATGTTGTTAAATATACATTACTTTCATGAGAATGTTTAATGGTATGTTATACAAAGCAATCAATGAGATTAAGTATGAGAAAGTCCCGATTGAAGTTAAATTACTTAGGATACTCTATCTACCACATGAGATAAGAAAGTCCGTATAAGACCAAGCCAAGGCATGGCATCGGCAAAGCAACAAAATTATCATGTAAGTCCAAGACAAGTCTTGGCATTGAAGAGTTATTATGAGATGAAGACCCATGTAAGCCCAAGCCAAGGCATGGCATTGGTGAGTCTCCAAGCAAAGACGTCATGTAAGTCCAAGACAAGTCTTGGCTTTGAAAAGCTATCATGAGATAGAGAGCCCATGTAAGTCCAAGCCAAGGCATGGCATTGGTGAGTAACAAGGAAGATTTCATGTAAGTCCAAGCCAAGGCTCGGCATTGACCAGTTCATGAGTAAAGATACCAAATAAGACTAGGTCAAGACATGGCAATGGTAAGTTCCCAAGGGAACGCACAAGGAAGACTTTGAGTAAGCCCATGTCAAGACATGGCATCAATACCAAGATGAGAGATCCCATGTAAGACTATATCTAGGATATGGCTTTGGCATCCAGTTATATGTGGGATGAGATTCAGTATCCTCGGTTATTCATTGAAATTCATCGGGCAAATGAGTAAAGCTTAAATGAGATAGCAAGAAATTAAGTAAGCAAAGCTATTATCAAGTTGAAAATTAGTATTATTCATGTTATGAATGATGAATTAGAGATTATGATTATTATAGTAAAGTATGCTGATCTATGTGATCAAGTGATACAGGTACCTTGTTTACCACATGAGCATGAGACTAGTAAGTACCATGAGATATGTAAGAATCAGTAAGAGTAAGTAAGCTTAAATAGCTGAAATTATGATGCCATTGTTTATGCCAAATGGTTTATGTTAAACAAGTATGTTGCTATGTGCATTATACGCAAACTTACTAAGCTAAACGCTTACGTCTTTTATTCTTTCTTTCCATGTAGTTCCGCCAAGCTAATCTCGTGGATCATCGTCATCGGAGCTCGAAGCACACTATCAATTGCTATTTTGGTATAGCCAAGTTGTTTATATTAAGTATGGCATGTATAGGAAACATTTCATTTTAAGAATGTCTTAAAAAGGGCGAATATATGGGCTATCAAGTTTATTATTCTTTTGTAAATTGCTAAGTGAATGACCAAGATTGACTAAGTATGTATGTTATTGGTATTACTGAAACATGTAGTATTGTTCATGAAAGATGTAGTAATTTGAGTTATTGAATTGGATATGAGATTGATCTTGATTTCAGGGTGGCAATTGGCTTGGTAAATAGCCTTCAAGTGCCCACACGGATAGACACACGGGTGTGTGTCTAGGCCGTGCGTCCCCTGCACCTTAGTACCTTAAATCAGAATAGGCTACTGGCTGTTCCCACGGTCATTTGTTTAGACTGTGTGTGACACACAGTCAGAACATGGGCATGTGCCCTAGGCCGTGTGAATATAGTCAGTCTCGACCACAGTTGGAAGACACGCGCGTGTCAAGGCCGTGTAATATAGTTAGTGTCGACCACGGTTGGAAGACATGGGCGTGTCTTAGGGGTACACGGGCGTGTCCCAAGGCACATGGGCGAGTGACCCCTGTTTTAAGGAAAATTTTTTGATTAAGTTCTGAAAGTTCCCAGATATGTGTTCAAGGCCTCATAGGCTCATGAAATGTATGATTAGACTAAGAAAGAGAAGTTCTTAATTCAGAATAAAATTTTACAGCCCGTAAGTGCATGTTTAAGAAAGTTCAAGAATAGTAATGTCTCGTATCCGGTCTCTACCTTGGACTCGGGTATGAGGTGTTACATTTAGTGGTATCAGAGCTACGATTTAGTCGGTTCTAGAACTAACGTAGCATGAGCACGAGTCTAGCTATACATGCCATACGTAAGAATATTTTTATAATGATAGTGTGACGACTCCTGACGACTTAAATTATGTTCATACATATAGTAAATGGATCCCAAAAGAGTTGTGGTGGATGACGTAGAAAGTAACGCGCCGGCTCCCGCTAGAGGGATGGTACCGAACGAGAATTAGAATAGATCCACTACGGTGAGTTAAGGAGGAGGAAAAGAGGCTAGAGAAGCCTTCCTCCATATGATGAACACATGGTATATGAAGTTCGTTCGTACGAACCCGAATGCACAACCCACTCTACCCCGCCTATTCCACAACCTATCCCTGTAGCCCCTCAAGTAGTAGAGGTGGTAAGAGGAGACAAACCTCCAGTTGATAGGATCAGGAAACATGGAGTAGAAGAATTCCGAGCTAAAAGATATGATGATCCAGAGAAGGCCGAATTCTGGTTAGAAAATACCATTAGGGTATTTAATGAGTTGTCATGCACATCTGAAGAATGCATGAAGTGTGTAGTTTTTCTATTAAGAGATTCTACCTATCAATGGTGGAACACCTTGGTATCAGTAGTACCAAGAGAGAAGATTACTTGGGAATTCTTTCAAGAAGAGTTCAAGAAAAAGTATATCAGTCAAAGGTTTGTGGACTAGAAAATGAAGGAATTTCTAAAACTGGAGCAAGGCAAGATGTCTGTGACTGATTATGAGTGTGAATTTGTACGACTCAAAAAATACGCTCGAGAATGTGTGTCCACTGAGGCCATCATGTGTAAAAGATTTGAAGATGGGTTAAATGAGGACATCAAATTGTTTGATGCTGTCTTAGAACTAAAGGAATTCGTTATGCTAGTAGAGAGGGCTTGTAAGGCTGAAGAGCTAGTAAAGGAGAAGAGAAAATTTGAAATGGAGTCTCGTGACTCTAGAAAGAGACAGTGGAATAAGTAATTCCAATCCTCATCCAAGAAGTCAAGAGATTTCTCAACCCGGTCGGTTACTTCCACTGGGTTTTTAAGGAAGGAAAAGAGTAAGCAGTATTCGGGAAATAAGGCACAGACGACTTCAGTTGCTAGTGTGGGGAACATTCGATCAGATAGACCTGAATGCCCACAGTGCGGCAGATATCATCTCAGAGAATGCCGAGCACATGAAAATGCCTGTTTCAGATGTGGTTCCAAGGACCACTTTATAAAAGATTGTCCTGAGAAGATGAAAGAAGAGAGAGCTCAAAACCCGAGATCAGAGAGTATGGTTAAAGGTAGACCGCAGAGGAACCCGAGAAGTGGGGCAAGTGGAAGAGGTAACCCTAGAGAACAGGTTGCGAGACCCGAGGGTAGGCGCCTTTGAGAACTTATGCCATTCGTGCTCGCGAAGAGGCATCTCTCCCCGATGTTATTACGGGTACCTTTTCTCTTCATGATATTAAAGTTATTGCTTTAATAGATCCTGGATCTGCACACTCTTACATTTGTATGAAACTAGTATTCTATATGAGCATGCCTATAGAGTCTACAGAATTTACGATTAAGGTGTCTAATCCTTTAGGCAAGAGCATGTTAGTTGATGAAGTATGTAAAAATTATCCATTAATGATTAAAGGCCATTGTTTTAAAGCAAATCTTATGTTGTTACCATTTGATGAGTTTGACCTCATTCTTGGTATGGACTGGTTGACCACCCATGATGTAATAGTAAATTGTGGGAAGAAATACATTGAGATAAGATGTGAGAATGGGGACACTCTCCATGTAGAATTAGACGAACAAGGTTGATCGCCGGTAATGATTTTTCATATGACGGTACAGAAATACATAAGAAAAGGGTATGAAGCATATCTGGCCTTTGTGATGAATGATAGAGAAACAGAGTTAAAGATTGAGTCAGTGCCGATAGTATGTGAGTACTTGGATGTTTTTCCTGAGGAATTACCAGGGATCGCCTCCGGTTAGAGAGGTTGAGTTCAAAGATTGAGCTAGCTCCCGATCATCAGATCGATATCTATTACTCCTTACAGAATGGCCCCAATGGAGTTAAGAGAACTGAAGTCACAGTTGCAAGAGTTGACAGATAAAGGCTTTGCAAGATCAAGTTGTTCACTATGGAGTGCTCCGGTTTTATTTGTGAAAAAGAAAGATGGCACCATGAGATTGTGCATAGATTACCGTCAACTTAATAAGGTGACAGTGAAGAACAAGTACCCATTGCCTAGAATCGATGATTTATTCAATCAATTGAAAGGAGCCACTGTGTTCTCCAAAATAGACTTGAGATTAGGGTACTACCAGTTGAGAGTAAAGGATTCAGATGTTTCTAAGACCGCCTTTCGAATAAGGTATGGGGATTATGAATTTTTAGTCATGCCCTTTGGATTGACCAATGCTCCTGCGATATTTATGGACCTAATGAACTTCATCTTTAAGCCATACCTCGACAAGTTTGTAGTCATTTTTATTGATGACATATTGATTTATTCTCGAGATCAGATCGAGCATGCTGAGCACCTACGGACAGTTTTACAGATTCTATGAGAAAATCAGTTGTATGCCAAGTTTAGTAAAAGTGAATTTTGGCTCAAGGAAGTAGGATTTCTGGGACATATTGTCTCGAGAGATGGAGTCCGAGTGGATCCAAGTAAGATTTCGGCTATAATGGACTGGAAACCACCGAGGAATATTACTGAGATTAGAAGTTTCCTAGGCTTAGTCGGCTATTACAAATGATTTGTTAAGGGGTTTTCCATGATTGCAACCCCGATGATGAAATTGTTACAGAAAAATGTGAAGTTTGAATGGACAGAAAGATGCCAACAAAGTTTCGAAAGACTGAAAGTATTATTGACAGAAGCTCCAGTTTTAATACAACCCGAGACGGGGAAAGAATTCATAATTTACAGCGATGCATCCTTAAATGGATTAGGCTGTGTACTTATGTAAGAAGGCAAAGTGATTACTTATACTTCAAGACAACTGAAGCCTCACGAGAAGAATTATTCGACGCATGATTTAGAGTTGGCTGCCATAGTCTTTGCATTGAAGATATTGAGACACTATCTATATGGTGAAAGATGTCGAATTTTCACTGATCATAAAAGTTTAAAGTACTTGATGACGCAAAAAGATTTGAACTTAAGACATCGGAGATGGTTAGAATTGATAAAAGATTATGAGTTGGTCATTGACTACCATCCAGGAAAGGCAAATGTAGTCGCCGATGCTTTAAGTAGAAATTCCCTAGTTGCTTTAAGGGCAATGAATTCACGGATGACTTTATTTGATGATGGTTCTATTCTAGCTGGGTTGAGAGCTAGACTAGTATTCCTCCAAGAGATCTTTGAGGCTCAGAAAGAAGATAGCGAATTGCAAGCCAAGAGAGCTCAATGCGAGTTAGATATTGAATCCGAATTTCGGATTAATTCCGATGGATGTTTGATGTTTAAAGATAAGTTTGTGTACCAAGAAAGGAAGAGCTTATTTAAAGAATTTTGCACGAGGCACATAACGGATGTCGATCTGTACATCTGGGTAGTACAAAGATGTATAATTATTTGAAACAACAGTATTGGTGGCCATGAATGAAGAAAGATATTTCAGAGTTCGTTTCCAAATGCATGATTTGTCAGCAAGTAAAGGCTGAACACCAAGTACCTTTGGGTTTGCTTCAACCCATCTTAGTTCCCGAGTGGAAATGGGACCGTATCAGTATGGATTTTGTAACGGGTTTACCATTGTCACCGAGCAAGAAAGATGCTATATGGGATGTAGTTGATAGACTCATAAATTTAGCCAATTTTATACTCGTACGAGTGGATTACTCACTCGACAAGCTGGCAAGCTTGTATGTTTCTGAAATAGTAAGGCCTCACGGAGTTCCCTTGTCAATCATATCGGATAGAGATTCGAGATTCACATCTAGATTTTGGAAGAAGCTACAAGAGGCCCTGGGTTCAAAGTTGAGCTTTAGTACAGCTTTTCATCCTCAAACTGACGGTCAGTCGGAGAGGTTAATTCAAGTACTCGAGGATATGCTCAAATGTTGTATTCTTGAATTCCAAGGTACTTGGGAAAAGTTTCTCCCATTGGTAGAATTTGCCTACAATAGTAGCTTTCAGTCGAGCTTAACAATGGCGCCTTAAGGCTCTATATGGGCGTAAGTGCAGAACGCCTTTACTTTTGGGCTGAACTCAAAGAAAGTCAAATTCACGGAGTTGATTTGGTTAGAGAAGCTGAAGAGAAAGTGAAAGTGATACGAGAGTGTTTAAAAACTGCATTCGACAGACAGAAATCCTACTCGGATTTAAAGAGAAAAGAGATAGAGTATCAAGTCAGGGAAAAAGTTTTCTTGAAAGTGTCACCATGGAGAAAGGTTCTCAGATTTGGCCGGAAAGGCAAGTTGAGTCCACGTTTCATTGGACCATATAATATTACTGAGAGAGTTGGGCCGGTAGCTTACCGATTAGCTTTGCCATCTGAGCTAGAAAAGATACATGATGTGTTTCACGTGTCAATGTTGAAATGCTACTTTAAGATCAGATCCTTCATATGTAATTACCCCGTCAGAGATAGAGATTCATTCCGACATGACTTATGGTGAAGAACCAGTTAAGATTTTAGCAAGTCAAGCAACTAAAAAATAAAAGTATTGCCTTAGTGAAAGTATTGTGGCAAAGACATGGGATAGAAGAAGCTACATGGGAACCAGAAGAAAGCATGAGAAATCAGTACCCAAACCTATTTGCTGGTAAGATTTTTGAGGATGAAAATTCGAGAATTGTAGCAGCCCGATTTAGGGCCTAGTCGGAATAATGGTGCGAGACCACAAATCCGAAGTATTAATATGAGTTTTTAAGGTATTTGAGATGTTTGCATGATATTATGAAAGTTTCATGTAGAAATTTTATGAAAATTTCTATTAAAGGGTCCATTAGGACTAAATTGCAAAAGTTGCAAAATATGAGTTTCTAGAAGCTTTTTGTATGAAATAGCTTTAGAATATTGATTAGAAGTCCTTAAATAGAAATTTTCCCAAATTATAATTTTTGGACAAAAATGGACATGAGTTAGTAAATGGTGAATTTTAAAGAGAGGGGCATTTGGGTCATTTATCAATTAAATGATTAATAAGGGAAAAAGATGACAAAAATCATTCTCATCTTCTTCCCCAAGTGCCGAAAATTTGAAGGAAGCCATAGCTAGGGTTCTTCAATTTTTCAAGCTTGCTAGTAAGTTCATTTTAGCCCCGTTTTTAATATTCTTCGTGTTTTTGGAGTTCTCGTAACATGAATTAGCTATTTTTAGCTATAAGATGCGCTAAGATGCATGTTCAAAAAATTTACCCATGTATGACATGTTTGTAAAATGATGTTTTATGGAAGATTATGAGAGTTTGATGTTAGATAAACATCTTTTTCTAAGTGAATTTCATGAGAAATGCTAGTAAGGACTAATTTGTTATTATTATGAAATTTGTCATACATGGTAGAAATAGTGAGAATTTGTTATTGCTATAGTTGAGATAATGAATCAGCTAAGCATGAAGTTTAAGAAAGTGGTATGAAAATTATTTTACGAGCCTAGGGGCAAAAGTGTAATTATGAGAAAGTTTAGGGGCAAAATTGTAATTTTGCCAAAGTATGAGTTTATAGTCAATTTAGTCAATTTGATTATTAAATGATCTAAACTATTATTATAGATCAAGAAAAATGAAGCCCGGATCGAAACCGAGGCAAGAACAAAGTCGAGGACTAAATTGCATATCTACATACATTTTGTATATCTAGGTAAGTTTGTATGATTTCCAAGCTTCGTGAATATTTTCATTGAATTTCTTATTATGTTGTTAAATATACATTCCTTTCATGAGAATGTTTAATGGTATGTTATACAAAGAAATCAATGAGATTAAAAGCTAGTTTGGCAATGCTTTTGAAAAGTGCTGTAGAAAAGTGCTTTTGAGAAGTGCTTTTGAAAAGTTTGCTTTAAACTTTGACTGTTTAGCAATACTGTCAAAAACTGCTTTTGAGAAATAAAATGTCCATTTTAGACATGTTATTATCAAGTAATAAATATGCATTTAAATAAAATTTAAATTAGTTAATATTATTATATTTTAGTAAAAATATAAAAAAATCACTATAACTTGTTAATATTTTAATATATAAAATATAAATTTTAAATATTTTTAAGTAATAAATATTAATTACTTATAAAATTTAATTAGAACATATAAACTACATTTTAAATATTTAAATATAACCATTAAATATTTGTAATTAGTATTTTAAAAAAAATTTTTTATTTTTAATTAATGATTTTAACACATTTGTAATTAAGCACCAAGGAAAAAAAAGGTAAAATACTATATTATTGGAGGGGTGAAAAAGTAATTAAGCACTAAAAGTGCTTTTGAGAGAGGAAAATCTAAAAATTTTAGCTTTTCCTTTTCAAAAGTGGTTTTGAAAAGCACTTCTGAAAAGCTAAAAATTCCAGCCAAAAGCAGCTTGTTCTGCACAGCTTTTCTTCCAAAGTGCTTTTGGAGCCAGAAGTGCGTTTGAAAAGCACAGAAGAACTGGCCCTAAGTATGAGAAAGTCCCGATTGAAGTTGAATTACTTAGGATACTCTGTCTACCACATGAGATAAGAAAGTCCGTATAAGACCAAGCCAAGGCATGGCATCGGCAATTCAGAAAAGTTATTATGTAAGTCCAAGACAAGTCTTGGCATTGAAGAGTTATTATGAGATGAAGACCCATGTAAGCCCAAGCCAAGGCATGGCATTGGTGAGTCTCCAAGGGAAGACGTCATGTAAGTCCAAGACAAGTCTTGGCTTTGAAAAGCTATCATGAAATAGAGAGCCCATGTAAGTCCAAGCCAAGGCATGGCATTGGTGAGTAACAAGGAAGATTTCATGTAAGTCCAAGCCAAGGCTCTGCAGACCGACTAGGGCCATGAGTAAAGATACCAAATAAGACCAGGTCAAGACATGGCAATGGTAAGTCCCCAAGGGAACACATAAGGAAGACTTTGAGTAAGTCCATGTCAAGACATGGCATCAATACCAAGATGAGAGATCCCTTGTAAGACTATATCTAGGATATGGCTTTGGCATCCAGTTATATGTGGGATGAGATTCAGTATCCTCGGTTATTTATTGAAATTCATCAGGCAAATGAGTAAAGCTTAAATGAGATAGCAAGAAATTAAGTAAGCAAAGCTATTATCAAGTTGAAAATGAGTATTATTCATGTTTTGAATGATGAATTAGAGATTATGATTATTATAGTAAAGTATGCTGATCTATGTGATCAAGTGAGTAAGCTTAAATAGCTGAAATTATGATGCCATTGTTTATGCCAAATGGTTTATGTTAAACAAGTATGTTGCTATGTGCATTATACGCAAACTTACTAAGCTAAACGCTTACGTCTTTTATTCTTTCTTTCCATGTAGTTCCGCCAAGCTAATCTCATGGATCATCGTCATCGGAGCTCGAAGCACACTATCAATTGCTATTTTGGTATAGCCAAGTTGTTTATATTAAGTATGGCATGTATAGGAAACATTTCATTTTAAGAATGTCTTAAAAAGGGCGAATATATGGGCTATCAAGTTTATTATTCTTTTGTAAATTGCTAAGTGAATGACCAAGATTGACTAAGTATGTATGTTATTGGTATTACTGAAACATGTAGTATTGTTCATGAAAGATGTAGTAATTTGAGTTATTGAATTGGATATGAGATTGATCTTGATTTCAGGGTGGCAATTGGCTTGGTAAATAGCCTTCAAGTGCCCACACGGATAGACACACGGGTGTGTGTCTAGGCCGTGCGTCCCCTGCACCATAGTACCTTAAGTCAAAATACGCTACGGGTTCTTCCCACGGCCGTTTGTTTAGACTGTGTGTTTAACGCAAATACTACAGAAGCCAACTCGAGATCATGCGTCGAATAATTTCCCTCGTGTGACTTAAGTAGACGGGACGCATAAGCCACAACTTTAACATCTTGCATTAGTACACATCCTAAACCGATGTGCGATGCATCACTATACACAACAAACTCCTTACCAGATTCAGGCTGTATCAGAATAGGAGCCTGAGTTAGAATAGTCTTGAGCTTCTCGAAGCTCGATTGTTGCGCATCAGTCCAGACAAAAGGAACACCCTTACGCAAAAGCTTAGTTAGGGGAGCTGCAATAAGAGAAAACCCCTCAACAAACCAATGATAATATCCCACAATATCCAAAAAAACTACGGATCTCAGATACATTCTTAGGCTGTTTCTAATCAAGTACATCCTCAATCTTCCTAGGATCAAATCAGATCCCTCAGCAGAACTCACGTCCCCCAAAAAAGTTACCTCTCGCAACTAGAACTCACACTTGCTTAACTTAGCGTAGAGCTGTTTCTCTCGGAGTATCTGAAGCACTACTCTAAGATGCTCATGATGCTCATCCTTAGTCTTAAAGTAAACCAGAATATCGTCAATGAAGACTATAACAAATTGATCCAAATACGGCTAAAAAACTCAGTTCACCAGATTAATGAATGCAGCATGAGCATTCGTCAGACTAAAGGGCATAACTAGAAATTCGTAGTGCCCATAACGAGTCTTAAATAGCATCTTATGAATATCAACCTCCTTAAATCTAAGCTGTTGAAACCCAGATCGGAGATCTATTTTCGAGAACACTGAAGCCTTTCAGAATTGATCAAACAAATCGTCGATCCTCAGAAGTGGATACTTTTTCTTCATAGTTTAGTTTATTCAACTATCGGTAATCAATACACATTCTCATGGTATCGTCCCTTTTCTTTTCAAACAGAATCAGTGCCCCCCCACGGGGACACACTAAGGCAGATGATACCACAATCCAGAAGCTCTTGAAGTTGAGCCTTAAGCTCTGTAAGTTCCTTCGATGCGTAAGGCATATACGCCTCATACCCTTTACGAACCAATTTCTCAGCCACAAGAGCAAAGATCACATTAAATAGATAATCTCGATGCTCACCGATCACAACCACCTCATTATCATCCACGGTCCTGAGAACAACCTTTTTAGTCACACAGTTCAGACTAGCTCGGTGCTCAACTAACCAATCCATACCCAGAATCAAGTCGAACTCCCCAAACAATAGCTCCATCAGAATTTCCAGAAACACAGTCTCTTGTATTTACAACGTTACAACCCTATAAAGTATATTTACTTAAACAGACAGCTCCAGTAGACTTAGTACCATAATTTCACTAGAAATACACTCAACAGAAATCCCCAAGTTCTCGTAAATAATACTAGCTACATAGGAATGAGTAGAACCTATGCCTATGAAAGTAGTATATAGAGCATTAAAAATTAAAAACGTACTCGTAATCACATCAGAAGTGTCTCTATCCTCTCGTCGTTAGGCAGTATAAATCAGTGCAGGCTGCCTCGCCTCAGTCTGACTGACACATCTGCCTGGTGCTCTCTGTCCTTGGCCCATACCATTACCACCCCTTGCCGGTCCACAGCCCCTAGGTGGCTATTGAACTACCCTCTGAGGCTGTAAAAACTCGGTCCTAAAACTTGCATCTGATCAGCATGCTGTGGACACTCTCTAATACGATGCTCCAAAGGCCCACACCTCAGACAAGCCCCTAACCTCCTCCAACATGCGCTCGGATGGCGCATACCACAATCACCACAAGGATAGATTCTAGTTAGAGCAACAGGAACCCTCACTCTAATAGGCCCATCAGGTCTGGCCCCTTTTTTAGGCCTCTGAATAGAACTTAAAGGCTCTGAATCCCTCTTATTATTGCCTCTCTCTCAGTCTTTATTTTTGCGCTCCATGCGCTTAACCTCTTCAGTGATTTATACCTTATCCACAAAAACAACAAACCCACACTTCCTTTGTGGAGCAATTAGAACCCTCAAACTGTCCCTCAAGTCATCCTCAAAACGGATGCATTTCTCCTACTTAGATGCCACCATGCCTCGAGCATAGCGGCTCAACCTTAGAAACTCAACCACATATTTATTGCCTTGCATGAGATTCATGAACTCACATCTACGAGCATCAACATAGCTTGCGCCCACATACTTGCCCTGGAAGGCAGTCTTAAAATAATCCCAATTCAGACAATCCAATTGAGTACCCTCCTCATCTGAAAACCACCACTGATATGCCTCATCGCTAAGCAAAGAGACTGCACCCTTTAAATTCTACTCATGAGTATAGTCGATGTCGTTCATAATTCTTTTGGTGGCCTCGAACCAATACTCAGCCAAAGTAGGGGTGACTCTATTGACACCCCTAAACAGCTCAGCTCAATTGGATCAGAGTCGTTCAGTTACCAACCCACGGCCCCCAGATCCAGAATGGGGTCCAACGACGCTCTCCAACACTCTCAAGATGGTTTGGGATAGTGCGTCGTTCCCAGTCGAGTGGCTTTGAGATCCAGTCTCAATAGCAGCTGAAGCCGTTTTCTTACTCGTGTCTAAATTTGGCATATTGCCCCAAGAGGAAGACTCAGCTCGAGCCCCTTACAGCCCTTATGGCCCCTACGTCACCTACGAATACCACGACCGCGAGTTCCACGAGCACTCATCTTATATTTCAAATTTATCTACATTATAAAATTTTTATGCATCAATTCCAGTATTTATTAGCAGATGTTTTATGCTTAATGTATTAGAAGTTTAGAAATATGTCAGAGGTTTTAGTCTCTAATTAGCTCAGTATAGTTTTCAGAAAATGTTAACTACAGTATTTTTAGAAAGTTCTATCTAAATACAGAAATACTTATAGGATTGGCACCAGAGACTCGGTGTGCCACATACTTACTCAAAATGATCCAAGTTATTTAAAAACCCGTTCTTTTTGAAACACAATTTTAGAACCCAAAATTCACATAACGAGTTTTACAACCTAGCTCTGATACCACTAAATGTGACACCCCAAATCCAGCCTAGGCATTATGGCCAAATTCAAGAGTGTTACACAGAAAGGTTTTGAAAACAGTGTTATTTTAATAAGGCTTCATTTAGTTGTTTGGTAGATCATCCAAGTTTTATAACTGTTATTGAAAGCGTTATTTAAATAATTCATTTGCCAAAACATAATCTACAGAGGAAGTTTTTAGGAAATGTATTTTAGAAATATAGTTCGTGTGTTCGAAAAATCCTTTATTTTTTTAAAACCATGATTTTAGTCCAACTTGGCCATAAAAGTTAAAACGCATCCAAAACAAAAATAAAAGTCAAATAGTCTAAAGAGTCCAATTATTACAAAACTCCTAGAAATAATCCTTAAGTTAAATAAAAAAAACCATAATTTAAACAGTTTACGAAGTCGTGGTCACCGTGAGGCTTCGTCACACCGATCCGCCTAAGTTTGTGGATTACTTGAACTGAACAGACAAACAGATTTGAGTTTTCTTAAATTCAGTGCGTAACCTAACAGAAAAAGACATGCAATACATACAGAAATCTCATATACAGTCAGATTCAGATTTGGACTTATGTCCATTTCAGATACGGATAACAGAATCAGATAAGCAGTACAAATATACAGAATCCTACCCCATCTTCTACACACCATCTCCGACTATCCCATCACACCATGTGGGGTTGAAAAGATTCACCCATCCCTACACACCATATAGTGTCGATGCGACACATTACAAATAATATGCAGTCTAATTGCTAGAATATAGGCGAAGTGTCACCGTACAAATCACTTCCTCCACATAGACAAAACCTACCCAATCACTGATATAGAATACATATACATGAATAATAGATACAGTAATATAAAGATGCTAATATACTTAAACTAAACATATATATGTATCGGTATCCTACACAGGGCAGACTATTAGAATATCAGATCACATAATTTAAGGTTTGGTTAGCCCTTACTGACCCTACGGTAGGCCCATAGTCGATCGTAATGAACCGTGCGACCCTAGGGAAAATTTTTAGAAATATGGGCCCACAAGCCTGTGTGACTTGCCCGTGTGGGCCCACACACCCAATATGGCCTAGCCTGTGTGGCCTACACTGCCACACTCACCCCATCACATGGTCGTGTCCTGCACACGACCACACCTTCGTCGAACACACAACCACACAGCCAGGCACACGCTCGTGTGACAAAAAGATTTTTCGAATTTCACCGAAACCTGATTTTCTACATTTTGGAAACACACCTGTTTCTATTTTTTACGTTTTGGAAACCCATAGGCTTGAGTTTATCGAGCTAAAACAATGGGACAAAATCGTGGTAGAATATGAGGCTGAATTCATGAGGCTTAGTCGATATGCTCAAGGTATGGTCGCCACGAAGTAAGACAAATGCATGAGGTTTGAAAATGGGTTACGTTTCGACCTCAAAATCCAAGTTGCTCCACTCCAGGAATGGGTGTTAGAAACCGTAGCGAAGATGGACAAGATCGTGGAGAAAATTAAGTTGGAACGTTAGAAATGGGAGCAAAGTAAGGTCTCGGTTAAAAGAGACTCCGGTTCCACTGGCTCAAATGGTCATCCTATTAAGCGAGCCAGAGAAGGTAGACTGCAGCAAAGGGGCATGGTAACTAACACTAGGGGTGAGGTATATCACTCTGAATATTGTGGAAAGCGCCACTCGGACGAGTGTTGGAAGAAAAATGATGCTTGTTTGAATTGTTGGTCGGTGGAAGATTTGATGAATGATTATCTTTGTTCGAATAAACAGGTAAAAGCTCTAACTTAAAATTAAGCCCAAAATCAGAGAGCAGGCCAGCAACCTCTAAAGCACCGTGGGCAAAATAAGGTTACAAATACTGTAGCAACTGTTGCAAATTGAACTGAGGCTAGACAACCTACGCTTGTTTATGTCATTAGAGGGCGTGAGGAGAGGGATGCGTCTAATGTCATCATAGGTATTTTTACCATCTATTATGTTACATACTTTGCCCTAATAAACACAGGATCCACCCACTCATATGTTGCTTGTAATATGTCTGATAAGTTGGCTGTTGCAGTAGAGAAAATTGATAAACCAGAATAGTAACATATTTTAATCCCATGCTTAGCGTGTTTTTGGATGTTTATTTGTATAATTATGTTGAATTCGATGCTTCTAATCCTTTAAATTCATATTTCTATACTTAGGTGAGCATAGGGAAGCGAGAGGAGTGGAAAACGGGCCAAAATCGGACAAAACGGGCCATCTTAAGGATCCACATGGCCAAGCCAGAACCACACGGGCAGGGTACAAGCCCGTGTGAACCACACGGGCTGGACACACACCCTTGTGCCAGCCCGTGTCAATCGCGAGCCATGCAAATTTTCACACGGCCTGGACACCCTCACAGGGCTGAGCATACGCCCGTGTCCCTGTGGCGCCCTGCTTTGTTTTCACGCAAAAAAAAGCCAATTTTTAGGGTTTCTGGGCCTTCTAAAATCTATAAATACAAGCAGAGGAAGATAGAAGAGAAAATTACTCGAAGGAATCCGATGGAAGTATCTCGGAAGCGGATTTACTCCAAGATTGAAGACCTCCATCAAGTTCTTTAGAAGTTTTTGGGTTCTTTATGTCTTGTTGTTTTCTTAATTCTAAGATGTTTTCCTCATACATTATGAATTAAAATCCCTAAATACCTAGGGAGGATGAAACCTAGATGAATCTTATTATTTAAATATTCTACATTACATGATAAATAATTTTTTTTGTTCTTAATTATGTGTTCTTAACCCTTGCTTTAATATTTTCAGGATATTAATTCAAGTTTAATATGCTTATTCAGTGGAGCAAAAGTCCCTGTTTAAGAGAAGATCTCGCATAATTAAGCGGAGTTGATTGCAATCCTAGAAATAGGACGACATAAATCTGCCGAGTTAGAGTCAAATCTAATAAGGGAATCCATATATCGAATTAATGTGACGATAGGGGTTTTAATTAGAAAGAAATTTCAGTTAATCAACCTAGAGTCAGTTGTTTTTAGTCTTGAAAGAGATATTAACATAATTTAGGGATTTCTACGGATCAAGGCAAGTGAATAAATCGTTTAATTCAGAGTCAGAATAATAAGTGAAGTCTAGGTGGATTCTTCCTTGGGTATTGTCTTTATATATTGATGGTTTATGTGTTTCCACGCAGGCACATTCGGTGATGCAATGCGACACAAATGGAGGAGTGATGAACACCACAGAACATCCATCCTACAACCCGAGAACAGAGAATGAATAAGCTCACTATATGGGTAACAATTCTAGATCTCAGAATAATCCCTATAGTAACACTTACAATGCAGGTTGGAGGAACCATCCCAACTTCTCATGGGGTGGTCAAGGAAATCAGAGACACAAACTCCTCCAAGCTTTCAACAGCATCCCTACCAACACGAGAAGAAGCCGAACCTTGAGGAGATGCTAACAAAATTCATCTCGATGTTAGAAACCCATTTTCAAAACACCGAAACAGCACGTCAAAATTAACAAGAATCGATTCAAGGGCTGAAGAACCGAATAGGTTAGCTTGGCAAGCTGATTTCAGAATGACCACAAGGTAGTTTACCGAGTAACACCGAACCTAACCCAATGGAGCAACTCCATGCCATCACTGTGCACGACGAAGAAGGGTTAGTAGAACCTAAACCAGAACTAAGGCAAGACCCTGTGGTAAGCAATGGTAAGGTTGATGTAAGCTGAAACAAGCAAGATTCGGTTGGAAAGGAATATATACCTCGTGTGCCATATCCTAACGCGATGAAGAAGGACCATACCAATGAGCAATTTGGTAAATTTCTTAAACTCTTAAAAAAGTTACATATTAACTTACCGTTTATTGAAGCTCTTTCGCAGATGCCCAACTCAGTTAAATTTTTAAAGGTGCTTTTAGCAAACAAAGGAAAGTTAGATGATGTGTCACACATGGAGCTAAATGCAGTCTGCTCAACCATTTTACAAAACAAACTACCTAACAAATTAAGGGATCCAGGGAGTTTTACTCTTCCTTGTTTAATTGGTAGTTTAGATGTTAATAATGCCTTGGCTGATTTAAGGGCGAGTATTAACGTCATGCCCTATAGAATGTTTAAGCAACTAGGTCTTGGGAAACCTAAACAAACTAGGATGAGCATCTAACTAGTAGATAAAACTATTAGATTTCATAGGGGAATTGTTGAGGATGTGCTTGTAAAAATCGATAAATTTATATTCCCAGTTAACTTTGTTGTTCTAGACATGGATGAGGACAGTAACGCACCTTTAATCTTAGGACAACCCTTTTTAGCAACTGTTAGAACTATTATAGATGTTGGCACAGGTGAATTGATACTTCGTGTAGGTGATGACATGATTAAACTCCAAGCTCGTGATTCTGTTAGGATATCTAGTAATCGAGATGATATTGTAAGTTCTTTGGATGTGAGTAACCTTACGTCTCAACCTTCTTTGCAGGAAATTCCTTGGAAAAAGGTGATAGAGCCATAGTCCAGCTCAACTAACAAAAATAGAATAACTCATGAAGAGCGAAAAGACTTCAGATCAATGAACTATACGAATGGAGAGACCAAAAATACAGGATACAGAACCAAAACAAAGCCATGACGAACATAAGGATGGAACAAGTCAATTTAAGATTGGGGACTAGATTTTATTAGATAAAAAGGACCCTCGAATTGCCACTTCAGAGCTTATTCTAAACAGAGCAACTCCTCTTGCGGTACTGAATGTTTTCCCATAGGGTACAGTCGGGGTAAATCACTCTAAATTTGGCACTTTTAAAGTAAATATTACTCGTCTCAAACCGTATGTTGATAATAGAATTAATAGTAAGAAAGAGGAGTCTCGACTCCGCAAACCACCGTAACCGAGCAAAAACGAGGTAAGTCGAGCTTAGACTCTAAACAAGCACTTTTCCGGAGGCAACCCAACCACTAACCCTACTAATTAGTTTATTTTTACTTCTTTTCATGTTTAAATGTAGGTTTTTGACCCACACGGCTTGGACACACGAGCGTGTCCTTGGCTGTATGGAAACAGGGCTAAAATTTTACCAAAAATCGACAGAGACACGGCCTTAAATTAAACCACACGGGCGTGCGACACGGCTGTGTGGACCACACAGCCTGGACACACAGGCGTGTCCTAGGCCATGTGAAACCTGGAGCAATTTTTTTTTGAATTTTAAAACAAGTCAGAGAGTTACACGGGTAAGGCACACAGCCGTGCGCGAGACATGGCCTAGCCACACGGGCGTGTGGGAGGTCACACTGGCGTGGGAGAAGCGAAGGATGATATATATGGCTATGCGACTTGGCCGTGTGAACCACACGGCCTGGACATATGGGCGTGTCTGAGGTCGTGTGAAGACTGGGCTATTTTTTCCCTTGACGAACACGGGTTGAACACAAGCCACACGGGCGTGTGACACGGTCGTGTTGCCCAACAGGGACCTCCACACAACCGTGTCACCCTATAAAAACCCTAACCCCTTTTCTCTTTTCTTATTTTGTCTTCTTGTTTTATCTTATTTCTATTTCTATTTTTATTTTTTATTTTATTTGTCTTTTATGTTTCTTATTATCTTTTAAAGACTTGTCTAATATATTTTGAACTATATTTTAGTTATTATGGTTGTTCCTAATCAAGTAATCCTTTAATCTTCTCCACCAGTTGTGTTTATTTTCTTAATAGCTTGCTCAGAATCATGCACTACATTTAGCCCTCTCTAGAATTCTGCTAGTCACTAATTTGAGGACTTCATCCAAACTTCAGGGCAGTTTCACTTCTTTCCCTCTCTTACATATGCTGTCATTACATATATTCATACATTGATGACAATGTATGTCTTAAGTGTGGGGAGGTTATTTATATGATTATTAGAAAATCCATGAATTATATCTTGCTCTTAAGTAATTTTCTTATATTACTATTAGAATGAATTTTTATTGATTTATGATTTTTATTGATATGTTTTAGATTAAATTTGTAGGTATTGATTGTTTAAACTTTAAAGACATTAGAGAATCAAGCATGATAGGTCTATTTTCAGAAAAAAAAAAATTGCTAGGTTGTTTCCCTAAATTGAGGTATTACCTTGAAGTTTGAGATTTGTAAGATTGATATCAAAAACCATAATTTTTGTGAGATTTTGAGCCTTTACAGCATACACTTTTCTTGCTCGCTTTATTATTGGTTATGAGTGTGTCAGTGCTGATTGGTTATTCTAGAACTTGCTTCGATTATAGATGTTGAGACCACACCTTTGATTTGATATACTTAGGTGATAAAGGCACCTAGGTTTTAACCCACTTATCCCAAAAATCTTACCTTCATAATTAACCCTTAGTGAACCCCTTTTGAGCCTAATAAACCGTTTCATGATCTACCCTTAATATTAACCCATAACTTATTCTTTTTGATTCATTGAGAATTTTTCCTATTGTATTGACCCCGTTTTTGTCAAGATTTGATTTGGTCAGTTGCTTAACTATGTTCTTTTGTTTCAGTTGTTAAATTATCTCTTTTATCCTTAACTCAAAAAAAAAAAAAAGAAGAAAAAAGTGAAAAAAAAAGTAAGTAAAAAACGTGAAAAGAAAAAAATATGTACATTTATTTTAATTATTACTAGTTCTATGGTATTTGAGCTTAAACGGTTAATTTCACATTTTGAGAAGAAGCTCGTGTTATTATTGATAAGTTTTCAATTGATGTAATTATTCAGTATTAGTTTATTTTTCTAGTTAGGTAAATTGTCAATTTGATCTCGATTCTAACCCTCTATTTCAGCATTTATCCACACCTTTAACCCAAACTCCATTACAACCCTTTAAAGACCTTTTGATTTGTGTATCATCTCATTTTATATTGGTGGAGATTTAATTTTCATGCAAGCCTATGGTAATGACTTTCCATGTTTGACTTTTGAGTGCTTATTTTTGAACCTTAAACACCTTAAGTGATTTGAGTGAATCTTTAGTGAGGATGTCAAATCTTGTCGGTTTTGAATTAAAGGTAATTACTTAGATAAGGGGAAATTCCTATGTTTTCATGCTTTAAAAATGTGTGACTTGGATTGTTTAAATCTTTAGTGGTCTTTTAGTTGAACTATCAATGTGTGATTATTTGTGAATTATGATAAAACATTATTGATGAGAATTATGAATTGAGAAAACTTAATTTTAATTGTGAGTTGAGGATTTTGCTTGAGAACAAGCAAATGCTTAAGTGTGGGGATATTTGAGAAACCATAAATGTAACATATTTTAATTCCATGCTTGGCATATTTTTGGATGATTTATGATGAGAATTAGTGAATTTGATGCTCCTAATCCCTTAAATTCATGTTTCTATACTTAGGAGAGCATTTGGGAGCAAAAGGAGTGAAAAAGGGGCCAAAATCGGAGTTTCAGGATCCACACGGCCTGGCCACATGCCCATGTGAGCCACACGGGCTGGCCACATGCCCATGTGCCAGCCCGTGTTGATTTCGCACCCTACTTCCCTATTACGCAAAAAGACCCAATTTTTAGGGTTTCTGAGCATTCTAAAGTCTATAAATACACACTAGAAGATGACCTAAAAGGGGACGCAGAGTAGAACGAAGAAATTACTCGAAGGAAGCCGTCAGAATCAATTCAGAAGTAGGATCTCATTCAAGATTGAAGATCTCCATAAAGCTTCCTCAGAAGTTTTTGGGTTCTTTATATCTTGTTGTTTTCTTTATTCTGAGATGTTTTCATTTTACGTTATGAACTAAACTCCTTAAATACCTAGAGAGGATGAAACCTATGATGAATCTTAATATTTAATTATCTGAATTACATGATAAATACTTGTTCTTGTTCTTAATTATGTGTTCTTAACCCTTGCTTTAATATTTTTAGGATATTAATCCAAGTTTGATGTGCTTAATCAGTGGAGCAAAAGTCCCTGTTTAAGAGTAGATCTAGCCTTATTAAGCGGAGTTAATTGCAATCCTAGAAATAGGATGACATAAATCTGCCGGATTAGAGTCAAATCTAATAAAGGAATCCATAGATCGAGATAATGCGACAATAGGGGTTTTAATTATTAATCAACCTAGAGTCAGTTGTTCTTAGTCTCGAAAGATATATTAACATAATTTAGGGATTTCCACGGATCAAGGCAAGTGAATAAATCGTTTAATTTAGAGTCGGAATAATAAGTAAAGTCTAGGTGGATTCTTCCTTGGATATTGTCTTAATTCATTGGTTTATTCGATTACTTTCTTCACTCTCTGTCATGTTCATAGTAAATTAGTTACTTAAATTTTAGATTAAAAACAAATCTCATTAATTATTAGGCTAAATAATAATAAGATAGTTATTACTAGTAATTTTAGTCTTTGAGGATACGATATTTCGTACTCATCATAGCTATACTACTGTTCGATAGGTGCGCTTGCCTTTATCGAAATATTAATTAAGTTTCGAGACCATCAAAAACCACTATTGATGTGACTATAGTAATACCCTTAACACAATAAGCTATTGTGAATAAAATCTATAAAAGATGTCCATTGGAGGTTCAAGGGGTGGTGTTTCTAGAAAATCTTATGGATTTACCTTTTGGGGAGTTTGATTTGATTCTAGGAATGAATTCGTTAGTAGAGAACCAAGTTAGCCTAGATTGTGCCTCTAAGAGGGTAACCTTGAGAACAACCAAGGGTAGAGAAATTTTTGTGGTTGGAGAGCGACGAGATTATTTATCCAATAATTCTACCATTGATTGCATCCAAACCGTTAAAGATTTTTCAAATGTGTTTCTCAAGGAACTCCCAAGTTTACAAGAACTGAAAATCCAACTTTACAAGAACTGAAAATCCAACTTCAGGAGTTTTTAGACCACAACTTTATTAGACCTAATGTTTCTCCGTGGGAGCTCTTTTCCTATTTGTGAAAAAAGAAAGATGGTTCCCCAAGGCTTTGTACAAACTATCGACAATTGAACAAATTGACTATCGAAAAAAAATATCCTCTACCTAGTATCTATGACTTGTTCGATCAATTCCAAGGTGCAACGGTGTTTGCAAAGATAGATCTAAGGTTGGAGTACTATCAAGTTAAGGTAAAGGAGGCGGATGTGCCCAAAATTGCATTTAGAACTCGATATGGCCACTATGAATTCCTTGTAATGCCATTCGATTTAACCAACGCTCCTACCGCCTTCATGGATCTAATAAACCAAGTGTTCTAATCCTTTCTTGACCAATTCGTTATTATATTCATTTACAACATTTTAGTCTACTCCAAAACTGAACCTGAACATGATGAACACCTTAGGAAGGTTCTACAAATCCTCTAGGAAAAGAAGTTGTATGGCAAATTAAGTAAATGTGCATTTTGTTTAAATAGATTGTGTTTCTGGGTTATGTACTATCCATAGAGGGTATTCGGGTGGATTCAAAGAAGATAAATGTCATCCTAGAATGAAAACAACCCAAAAATGTTTTTAAAATCTGGAGTTTCTTTAGTTTAATCGGGTATTATCATAGGTTCTTCAAAGGGTTCTCCTTGATAGTTGCATCACCCACTAAGTTTTTGAGGAATGATGTTCCTTTTAAATGGACAGATGAGAAACAATCCAGTTTTGAAAAGCTTAAGGCTTTGTTAAGCCAAGCTCTTGTATTAATTCAACTCAAACCAGGGAAAGAGTATGTAATGTACAACAATGCATCTTATATTGACCTTGGATGTATATTGATGCAATACGGTAAAGTAGTTGCCTATGCGTCAAGACAACTGAAGCAACATGAGTGCAACTACCTAACCCATGACCTAAAGTTGGATGTAGTAATTTTTGCATTAAAAATTTGGAGGCACTACTTGTATGTTGAGAAGTGTGACATTTATACCGATATAAGAGTCCCAAATACCTTCTCACTTAAATAGAGTTGAATTTGAGGCGATGGAGATGGCTAGTGTAACACCCAAATCCGACCCACAAGCCCTGACCGGATCTGGTATGTCACTGCGGAAAAACGTTTGAAAATATTTTAACTTAAAGGTGAAACATAAAATTTTGTGCTTGTTTGTCAAGCATTGTTTATTTAAAATTCTAAGTAAAAATATGTTGTTACAAAATATCCGAATTTAAACTATATTATAGGCTTTTAAAAAAAAATATAAATTGCCAAAATACAATCATATCCATCTGATTAAAACATAATAGTAAACCTTAAAACTTTAGGAGGCCCTTATTACAATAAATAATTAATCGAAAGTACTTAGTAGTAAAATGAATAAAATGTCTTCTGCATGAAATATCTCTTCTGCATGGGCCACCACGTATCCACTCCAACCCGGTCCAAGCTTTACGCATCACCTGCGATGTTAAAGTTTTGGGTGAGTCATACAGACTCAGTGCATTGTTATTTCACATGTCTCCACACATATGGGCTTGACCCATATCCACACAGTCCACATAATCAGTCATGCAAAAATGCATTCCAACCCAACCTAAGTCCATCTGTTACACCTACCTTAGCAGACCTGCTGCTCAAGGCCGTGGCTAATCCACCGATCACCTAAGTGATCCCACATATCTTACCTTGGCAGACCTGCTGCAGAAGGCCGTGGCTAAACCACCGATCACTTAAGTGATCCCACATATCTGTATCCACGAGGTGACTCGAGGTCATCCTCTATCTACGGTGATGCACACAGCTATCATCCGCCAGGAGGTAGCACATAGCCAACACTCCACCTTGATGAAGCACCTAGCTAACATCAAGCGCCAATGTAGCACGAGGCTAACATCAGACCACGTACATAAATGTACACCCTGTCCTCCAATATTCATATCCCAAGCCCCATGCACGTATATATCATGATAAAATATCATTTAATAAAATATATAACACATGCTCATCTCTATTTCACATATTCATCAGTAATCATTTAATAACATAAAACACTGACCAGGTTATTCGATCACCCACATTGGGTGTCCACCATCTTAGCCCTTATTTCGGCTACCATTCACATCACATCACACATATACATAATAGCACATATAAACAATCAAGAGAATAGTGTGATAACTACGCACCTGTTTGGTACAGTCTACTCAATCCCGAAACCCACGTCTAAACGATTTGCACTCTTACGATTTTTGAACTCCTTCCTACACAACCTAAGTCAGAATCGGCTAATAATAATAATACCAAATATGGCCTATGGACGAATAGCACAAACCCACTTACCTATTTCTTCCAAATCCCGAAATCACACACTTGCACCTTGAATAGTCGAAATCCCTACTAATCACTTGTTAGTATCAGTTTTAAGCATAAATCCATAATCATGGCCCTTGGCCGAATAGCACTTTGACTTACCTTGATGGATCAAATCCCGAGAGGCTCCCTTACTGGTCCTTAACGCTAACTCCAATGTCTGCTTGTGAAGACTAAAAGAGAATAGATTTTGGCTATCTATTTTGCTTTAAAGGCTTTCGGCAAAGAAGAGAAAATAGGCACTTTGAGATGCGGCTAGGCTCTCCAAGGAAGCAAGAACATTCGGCTATCTCTTAAAAGTAGATGTAGATGGAAGAAAAAGAGGTATAAAAGTGACTAAGAGATTTCGGCAATGGGGTTTTGGCACTTTAATAATGGAGAGAAAAAGAGTGAAGAATGAGGCTATGTGGTTCAGCTATGGCTTCCCAAAGAATGAAATATTCAGCTAATCAAAAGAAATAAAAAAAAAAGATGTAGGATGAGAAAGTAGATTCGGCCAAGAACAACTTGAGAAAGAAAAACACTAATGACCTTATTGGTCTTTGGAGATTCAGTCACCAAAACAAAAGAGAAAGAGTGCCGAAACTGGATGGTTTTAGCACAAGAAGAAAACGACACAATTGGGAATCTCCTATTTTGTTTTATCAAATCCCAATTTAATCTCCTACTTTAACTCTTCATCATTCATTGAAAAATAATTTGAATAAATAAATCCTTATCCCCTATCTTCCCATTAAAAAAAATAATTAAGAATAACCCACATTTATCTACCTATTTAAACTAATAAAATAAATCCATGCTTATCCCATTTCTCCAGCCGAAATTTGAAAAAAATAAAACAAGCTTAATCCTTATCTCATCCTTCCAATGCCCATGTGCCGTCCAACACCTCCCTTCTCTCTTGGCGCCAAAAGCCAAAAAGAAAAACCACCCATTTTGCTACCCCCAGGTTTCGAACATGAGACCTGCTGGAAACACCACACGCTACCAGCCACTTTGCTGCTAGCTCCTTTGTGACATAAACTCCCTACAATTCCTTTTAAGAGCTCCTTCCCTAGCTCCCCATTGTCTCAACGCCAAAAGCAAAATATAAACACTCCTCCCTGCTGCCCACGTTGCTCGAACCTCCCTGCTCAAGGCGTCATTTCCAGGCCCTTAAGTGGCGCCTTGCAGCCACTTTACCAAGGCACTCTTTGTGTCCAAAAACCACTTCATATTTCCTTAAAGCAGTCTTCAGTCCAACTTCCCTTCTTGACGCAAAATACAAAAATAAAACACTCCCATGCTGCCCTCAAGACTCGAACTTGAGCCCTCCTGAAGCTTCCTTTGCCGCAAGCGTCCAAGCCACTTTGCCAATTGATTTCTTGTGTCCTAAACTCCACAAAATTTCCTTTAAGGCCTCCTTGCCTAGTTTCCCCTTTTCACTTAAAATTCCAATATTTTCTAAAGTTTTTCCCCTTCACCTAAAGTTCTCAAAAACTCCTAAAATATATCCAACCACACTCCAAGCCTACTATCACTTGAATTATGCATTAAATGCATAACCCCTAATCTAGGATATTACAGCTAGAATTGCTAAAAGATTATGATTGTGCAATTGAATACCACCTTGGAAAAGCCAATATAGTAGTAGATGATCTAAGTAGAAAATAAATGATCTATTTAAGAGCAATGTATGCTAGGCTATGTCTAGTGGATAACAGAGGCTTGCTAGTTGAGCTGTAAGTGAAACCAACCCTAGCCAATGAGACCAAAGCCAAACAACCTTTAGACATATCCTAGTTGTCACGGAAAAAATAGGTGAAAGACGGTAAAACTGGAGATTTCAGGTTTAATGATGATGGTATCTTATACTTTCGAGGGAGGTTTTGTGTGCCAAATGATAAAAAATGAAGACAAACCATATTTCAAGAAGTGCATGCTAGCCCCTATGCCATGCATCCTGAAGGAAATAAGATGTATCAAGATGTAAATGAGCTATACTTGTGGCCTAGGCTAAAATAAGACGTGACAAAATTTGTAACTAAGTGCCTAATATGTTAGTAACTAAAAGCTGGACACCAATTCCCTTCTGGGTTACAACCTATTAAAATACCTAGTGGAAGTGAAAAGGAATAACGATGAAATTTGTTAGTAGGTTACCCTTAACATCCACTGAGAAAGATTCAATTTAGGTGATAGTAGATCGATTAACTAAGTCAACACACTTCTTACCCATCTGCAAGGATTATTCGTTGCAAAAGCTGACTAAGTTATATATTTTGGAGATAATGAGATTACTCGTTTGGACTTTAGCATTGCATTTTGTCTACAGTCTGAAGAGCAATTCGAACAAGTTATACAAATATTGGAAGATATGTTAAGAGGTTGCATTATTGAATTCCGTGGCAGTTTGGAAAAACATTTTTTCCTAGCTGAATTTGCCTACAATGATATCTTCCAATCGAGTACCCAAATGGCAACTTTTAAGGCCTTATATGGTTGTAAATGCCGAACACCTTTGTGTTGGACCAAACTAGGTAAAATGAAAGTTTTGGGTCCCAAGTTAGTGCAAGATTAGAAAGGGAAAATCGGACTAATACAAGATAGGCTGAAGTCGACTTTAGATACACAAAATTTGTATGCAGATTTAGAAAGGAAGGACATTGAGTACAATGTCTGCGACCAGGTCTTCTTGAAAGTGTCCCCATGAAAGAAAGTGTTGTGGTTCAGTAAAAAAAGCAAGTTAAGTCCAAGACTCACAGGACCTTATCGAATTCTTAAAAGAGTTGGTCTAGTGACATACCAAATAGAATTATCTCTTAAACTAGATGAAATCCATGATGTTTTCCATGTCTCCATTGAGACGATATCGATTCGACTCTTCCCAAATTGTTTCGATCAAAGAGATTGAGGTGCGACCAGACTTGTCATTTGAGGAGGAACTTGTAAAAATTTTATATCGTGATGTAAAGGTTTTGAAAAGGAAACATACCCCACTTGTTAAGGTTCTGTGGTAGAACCATGACATCGCGGAGGCCACATGGGAACCAGAAGATGCAATTCGTCAACAATATCCTCATCTGTTTAAGCCAGGTAAATTTCTAGAACAAAATTTCTTTAAGATAAGGAAAACTGTAACACCTCAAAATGTAAGGGTTTAATTGAAATAGTTAACCAAGTAATGAATTAGGGTTGATTGTTAAGTAGCTAGTGCACTCTCTAGAGATCTGAGGTTCTATCAAATCCTCTCCTATTTCTTTTCCTTTTAATTTTAGTAAACAATGACAAAAACCAAACCAAAATAAATATTTGTTGGGGTAGAAACTTAACAAAAATGGGCAACAGCCCAAATGGTTAAGCATTACCTTTTTCCCTTACATGCCTAAGATCAAGCCTCTCCATTCCCCTTCATTTTCGGCAACAGGGGTAAATTGTCATCTAGCCCCTCAAATTTTGAAAAACCTAGGTATTTGACCTTTTCCTAATCATAATTGAGCTATAGTTTCCGTTTCCAAATTAAATTGAAAATTTTATCTTCTCTCCATAATTCTTGCCCCTTTTCTTTTTCCTCTTCTTCTTTGCAAAAATAATTTTTCCCCATTACTGAAATTTATTTTTGTTCCCGAATCAAAATCTATTTCTGATTTCAACTCGTTTCTCAACCAGACCTATAATCGTTATTAGAAGCACTCTTTGATCATTTCCAAGAAACGATAAGTACATCTCAATTCCAAAGTTTAATCTTGAATCTTTATAGAAATCCTATCTAACGGTAATCTTGCAAAAGATTAAATGATCATTCTTGAGTTATCATCGAATATATCAACAATCTTGATTTATCGTGAAATCAACCATCGAGTTTTTCATTAAAGGACTCGATTTTGGTACTATGGATCAAATTTGAACATGAGGAATGTCGTTCGGGCTCCCAATGAAAGGTCTGTGTTCTTTTACAAGTGAATCAGGGCAAATCGTGCCTAAAATTATGACCACACGGTTTGCCACATGGGCATGTTGACCACGCGACCCCTCACACGGCCATATGCCTTTAGAACTTTAAGATAGTTCAAATCTCACATGGCCTAGAACCCTCCACACTATTTGCCACACGGTTATGTCTTCCTTGTAGGTCAATTTCGCGAATTCTACACGACCAGAGCCTATTACACGGCCTGACCACACGATCGTGTGTAACCCCTCCACACGGTCCATAGCATCGTACATAGTCCAATCACACAGTCGTGTGTCCCCTATTTCTCAAATTTTATAGTTTGACCCAGAAATTTAATGATTTGATCTGTTTAGTCTTTGAATAGCTTCCAAACTATTTTTAGTGTTTTTTTACTTTATTCAATTAAGTCTATGATAATATGAATTATGCTAGAATCCATGATTTAATAGACTAAATTAATAAGATGTTTATTTATATTTGCATGAAGTTTGAACAATACATTTGTCTATCATTACGATGTTTGTGATTCTATGTATAGTATGCCTTATGTCGCCGTTAAACTGAACATAAAAGTATAACTTTTGCTACTGAGTTGATTTGTCACAAGCATATGAATTGCTACTAAATCAAACTATTATGAGCATATTGTTTGCTACTGTGTTGTTCTGTTAAAAGCATACTAAATGCTACTATATTGTTCTATTTGATCATGCCATATTGCATTGCACGGGGTGGGATGTTATGAACGGAGGAAGTATTGGCATTTTATCTATGTTCTTTTGTTATGTACCCACAACCATGAAAGATCTTATCTGCAACGATCTTGCTGTGTACCCATAGCCTTAGGCAGATTCCACCTGCAATGTTTTTGTTATGCATCCAGAACTCTTTGGCGACTATTACTTGAAAACATGTTGTGTATCCATAGCCTTTGATAGATTTTACTTGCATTATTTTTCTATGTACCCACAACCATAAGAAGATTCCATCTGTGGTGTTTTGATGTGTGTCTACAGTAATTGGTAGTTAATCTACAATCCATTTGGGGTTAAACTACAATCCAGTGTGTTGGTGATTAAAATTCAAAGGAAATCTCATTGTGGTATGCAGCAGTGGGGTAGGATCCTTGTTGTTAAAACAAAAACTATATGGCATCTGTGAAAGCATGAGCATATAAGAATGGAATTTCTAAGATGACTTGCATACATATATATAATGTTGAGTAACCTAAATAATTGATATTCAAAAATTGCCATTGTGGATTCTGTGCTACTAATGATGATTAAATTGAAAAAAATGATACTCTGAACTACTATTTGATTGCGATTATCCTATGCGTTATTATGTTTTACTAACTTTTGAATTGATTTTCTTGTGACTGAACTCACACTGAGCATCATAGCTCACTCCCCTATTTATTTTCATCCTTACAGATAACTCTGTAACACCTCAAACTCAGCCTAGACGTTATGGCCAAATTTGGCAGTGTCATATGGTAATGTTTTTCGAAAAGTGATTTGTCGTAAAAAAAACGTGATTCATATTCAAAAGTTATTCTCTTTCAAAACGTTATTAATTTTCAAAATGTCACTTATTGTGGAAGCTTTTTAAAACAGTTTGCATGTTTGTGCATATTTTGTTAAAACGTTTGATTTGTTTTGAAAACTCGATTATCCCTACTACTAGCAGTTGTAAATCAAACAATAGAAACCCCAAATTAAAAGTAAAAATCCAAAGAGGCCATTATTACAGTAAAATACGCCAAAAATAAAATTATAATTATAATTAAGTACTAAGTCGAATTAAATAGGTCGTGTGGCCACCGCTGAGTCCTCTACCACACCGATCTTCCTATGTCTGGGGATTACCTGTACTGTCAAATCAGAAGGGTGAGTTTACGAAAACTCAGTGTGTAATCCCATATAAAGCAAATAGGCAGAAAGCAATTACAGTCTGGGCCGAAGCCCTTTTCAGTATCAGTGACAAATCAGTTTAGGCTTTAGCCAATCTCAGCATAGAAGCAATCATGTGTTTGGGCCTTGGCCCATTACAGTAGCAATAATCAGTACAGCAACGGATTATACAATATACAGGTCATACGCAGCCAGCTTCTACACTCCATCTCCCTCCAACCCTACACTCCATGTGGGGATATAATCAACCCACCCATCCCTACACTTCAAAAAGTATCGAATGCGACACTAGACAGTAGTTTGCAGCCGAGCTTCTAGTAAATTAGGCTCGAGGCCTTTCAGACACTTCCTCTAATCAAAATAAACCCCCAACCCAATGCAATGCAGTATACAAATATGATATGCTATAACATAATATCATGCATGTAATGAAGGCATACAGTATCAAACCAGTGGAACATCATCATGCTTATTCATATCAGTCATACAGCCATTTCAGTCAATTAGGGGTCTAGGTAAGTTTACCGACCCTACAGTAGGTTCAAAGTTGACTTGGGCGACCCGTGCAACCTTAAAAGTCAAACAGTGAAAATGGGCCAAGAAGCCCATGTTGTATGCCCATGTGGGCCAACACGCCCGTGTGGGTCGCACGACTGTGTGGCCCACACGGCCCCATTTGGCCCGACCCATTAATCGCACATGGCTAGCCTCATTTATCACACGTGTAACAACCCAATTTAGACCGTAGTCGGAACAGTGGTTTCGAGACCACAAATCCAAGGTCAAAAAAATATTTTAATATTATTTTTGGTGTTTATAAAATGTGATTGAGCATATGTGAAAGTTCAGTGTGAAAATTTAATCGATTGTGTGCTTAATTTGAGAAAAGGAGTAAATCGCATAAAATGTAAAAGCTGTGTGCTGATTACTGAAGTGTCTATTTGGCATGGCTTATTAAATGAGAAGTCCTTATATGGTAATTAGTCCTTTGGTAGTGGAGATGGACATAAATGGCCATTTAATGAATGAATTATAATGTTTTAAACTAAGGGTAAAATGGTAAAATTTGTATTAATGTTAATAAAATTAAAACAAAACAAAATGTAAGTCATTTTTTTCATCTTTCCACCTAATATCAAGAAGAAAAAGAGAACTTTCATGGCTATTTAGGGTTCGGTCAAGTGAAGCTTCAATTGGTATGTGATTGTTGTTCGGTTTTTGATAATTTCTACGTTTTTGTGATCGTTGGATAGTGTTCTAACTAGCCCATGCTTTAATTTTAGAAATTGATGGTGATTTTGAGATATGCCATGGATGAATGTTTGAGCTTTGTGATAGTTGATGATGAAATATGAAAGATATGTGAAAGATTAACATGTTTTTTCTTTGAATTTTTGGTGAAATTGAGTAATTTGGACTAAATTGTGAAAATAATATTTTAAGGGACTAAAATGTGAAATAAATAAAATATATGGGCTTGTATGAGACTAAGGAGAATGCGGCCTAAGCATGAGGTAGTAAAATTTTGTGTATTTTGTGATTTTATGAAATAGGGACTAAAGTGTCGAAATGTGAAAATGTGAGGGCTATTTTGTAAAATTCCCTAAATATGTGTGTGTGGACTAAATTGAATGAATTGGTGATTAAATGAGCTAAATTTGAATATGTATAGACCAAGAAAGGAGAGATTCGAATCGAGATCGAGGTAAAGACAAGGTACTCGATTGATCGGCTAGTTTTGGTATTTCGACGTCCGAGGTAAGTTCGGATATAATACGTGTTTTTAAATTATGTTTAAATGCTATGAAATGAATATTTTTGTGATTATCAAATTAGAAATGCTATGTGTGGAATTGAGTTAGATGGCACTAAGTGTGCGTAATTGAAATCGAGACAGAGATGAATAGCACTGTGTGTGCGAAGTTATGGAAGCATCGGTTTTATTGATTGGCACTATGTGTGTGATACCAGGATATATTTTGTTCTATGTAAAGGCACTAAGTGTGCGATGATAATTAAGTCTCGGCTATAAAATTTGCACTAAGTGTGCGATTGTATCAAAAAAATAATGAAGATCGATCGAAAGGTGGGATCGAGTATTAAGTATCAAAATTGGTTATAAACTAGGTGTTGGAAAAGGTATGTATGAACCTATGTGGTTAATGAACTTGTAAATGATGAATGAATAAAGATGTGAACATATGGTTATAGTTGAGATTGTGTATTCATGAAAGTTAATCTATGTGATGGTTTATTTTTGTATATTGATTTGAATTGTTGAGTTACATGTATTATATTACAAACTTACTAAGCTTTAAAGTTTACTGTGTGAATTGTTTCTCTGTTTTACAGTGTCAGTAAAGCTAGCTTGGATCTAGGGATCGTCAGTGACTCAATCACACTATCGGCTAACTATTTTGGTACTTTTGAAAGATGCATATATTTGGTATATGGCATGTATAGGCTAGTGGTTATAATATGTTTTGTAATGTTTAAACCTTGCCATGTGATATGGCTTGGAAGTTGATTGTTGTTGGTTCATATATGAGAAGCTATGAAAATGATGAATGTGGTATGAAATAATGAGATTGGAGATGGTATATTTCATGCTTGATTTGGTTGATGATAATGGTATTTTAAGTGAGAAATTGAGGTATGGCTAGATGATGCTTAATTTATATGATTTGAGTTGTGGAGAAGATGTTTTGGTTGAATTTATTTGAGTAGGGATTGAGTAAGGAAAGAAATGAAGTAGTGGATGATTAGTTGGTACCTGTATTGGTATCTTTTAATTGCATTTGAGGCATGAATTGGTATTGGTTTGATGCTTATAGGTGATTTCAAAGTGTGGATGGTAATTTGGCTTTGAAAATGGCCTATAATTGCCCACACGGTTGAGCACACGGGCGTGTTGCTCGATCATGTCTTTCGAGTTTGTAATTTGATTCAAGTTAGACTCGACCAGGGCTGGACACACGGGCGTCTGACTGGCCATGTGGTGCAAGTTAGTATCGACCACGGGTGAGGCACACGAGCATGTCTCAGGCCGTGCGAACAAGTCAGTATGTATGCCCTGTTTTGCCACGGCTTTGACGCACGGGCGTGTGACCTCTGTAACTTAGAAAAATGTTTAAATTTCAAAAATTTTTGTGTGTGTTCGGTTTAGTTCCAGCCCTATTCTAACGCATGTTTCATGTCTCTTTGACCTATTTAAGGGGCTATATGAATATGAATTGTTGTGTTTGGTTGTGAAATGTTATGAAATGTTCAGAAATGATTAGTATTGCCTCTTAACTCTAATCCAACGACAGTTACGAGTTAGGGCTGTTACATTTTATTTGTATCAGAGCTACGGTTTAGTTGATTCTAGGACTAACGTAGCGCGTATGAGTCTAGCTATACATGCCATATATATAATTGAGATAGTGTGATGAATCCTAACAGTTAAAATGTGTTTTTATATAGCAAATGGATCCCAATCGAGCAGTTGCTGATGATGTTGAGAGCAATGCGCTTGCTCTCGCTCAAGAGACAGCGCAGGCCACATCTAGGTCAAATGATAGTAGCCAAGAGGGAGAGGCTAAGCAAGCCTTTTTCCGAATGATAAGTGAGTGGTTTATGAAGTTCATTCGAGCAGATCCGGCTGCTCAACAACCTCCACCCCCACAAGTACCTGTTGTGCCACAAGCTACAGATCTGATCTGATTGAATAAGCCTCATGTATATAAAATCTGAAAGTATGGGGCCGAAGAGTTTAGAGCCACAGCTGGTTATGATGCTGAGCGAGCTGAGTTCTGGCTCGAGAATACCATTAGACGGTTTGATGAGATGTTGTTGACTCCTGATGAATGCATTAAATATATTGTTTCCTTGTTGAGAGATACATCATATAGATGGTGGAAAACATTGATATCAATGGTTCTGACAGAGAGGATTACCTGGGATTTCTTTCAAGTTGAATTCTGAAAGAAATATATCAGTCAACGATTTATAGATCAGAAACGTAAAGAGTTTCTAGAGCTGAAACGGGGTCGTATGTCAGTTACGGAGTATGAACGGGAGTTTGTGAGACTGAGCCAATACGCGCGGGAATGTGTTTCGACCGAAGCTACCATGTGTAAACGTTTCATTGAAGGGATGAATGAAGACATTAAATTACTGGTTGAATACTTGAATGAATTTATTGTGTTGGTTGAACGAGCCTGCAAAGCAGAGGAGTTTAATAAAGAAAAGAAGAAAGCAGATTCTGAGGCTAGAGATGAAAGAAAAAGATTGATGAGTAAATCGTCTCAACCTTCGATGAAGAGATTTAATGATGCAAGCAATCATTCAAATGCTTCGTTTGGACATTTGGGTAGAGATCGGGTGAGACAAAGTGTTGGTTCAAGAACTCAAGCTCCAAATGAATCAAGTGTTGGAAGTGTCAAAAGCAACAAGCCTGAGTGTAGACAATGTGGAAGACGACATGTTGGAGAAAGCTGGGGCAAGTGCAATAATAGAATATGTTATAAGTGTGGATCACGAGATCATTTCATTCGAGATTGTACAAAGTTAGCTTAGAAAGACAATGTTCATAGTGCGAAACCGAGTAATACGATGGTTAGGGGTAGACCTCCCAAAAACACCAAAAATGTGAGTGGTAGTCATAAAGGGACGACGGATACAGTTGCGAGATCCAAGGCGAGAGCACCTGCCCGAGCCAATGCTATACGCGCACGAGAAGAAGCGTCATTTCTAGACATCATTACTGGTACTTTTACTCTATTTGATACGTATGTGAGTGCATTGATAGATCCAGGTTCTGCTCATTCCTATGTGTGTGTGAATCTAGTATCAAGTAAGACTCTACTTGTTGAGTCTACTGAATTCGTGATTAGAGTATCAAACCCCTTAGGCAAGTGTGTCTTGGTTGATATAAAGTGTACAAGAACTGTCCGTAGATGTTTCGGGATATTTGCTTTCTGGATAATTTGATGTTGTTACCTTTTGATGAATTTGATATTATTTTGGGTATGGATTGGCTCACTTTGCATAATGCTATTGTGATTTGTAAACGGAAGAGTATTAATTTGAGAAGTCAAAATGGTGAAATAGTTCGAATTGAATCCAGTGTTCTGAATGGGTTATCAGCTATTATATCTTCGATGAAAGCTCTGAACTATGTGAAAAAAGGTTGTGAAGCTTATCTTGTATATATGATTGATATAAAAGTGACAGAAAAGAAAGTTGAATCTGTGCATGTGGTTTGTGAATTCCCTGATGTGTTTCCTGAAGAATTACCAGGACTACATCCGATACGGGAAGTTGAATTTGGTATTAATCTATTACCGGGAACGACTCCTATCTCAATAGCTCCGTATAGAATGGCACCGAATGAATTGAAAGAGTTAAAGTCATAGTTGCAAGAGTTGACCGATAGAGGATTCGCACGATCGAGTTTCTCGCCCTGTGGTGCTCTTGTGTTGTTTGTGAAAAAGAAAGATGGTACTATGAGGATGTGTATTGATTATCGACATTTGAACAAAGTAACAATAAAGAATAAGTATCCCTTGCCACGTATTGATGATTTGTTTGATCAACTGAGAGGAGCTACAATGTTTTTTAAGATAGATTTGAGATCAGGCTACTACCAATTGAGAGTTAAAGAATCATACGTACCAAAAACTACTTTTAGAACGAGGTACAGACATTATGAATTTTTAGTTATGCCTTTTGTACTAAAGAATGCTCTTGCAGTATTTATGGATTTGATGAATCGGATATTCAGACCATTTTTGGATCATTTTGTTGTGGTGTTCATTGATGACATTCTGATTTACTCAGGTGATGAGATGCAACACGTCGAGCATTTGAGAATTGTATTACAGACTCTGTGTGAGAATAAATTGTATGCAAAGTTTAGCAAATATGAGTTCTGGTTGCGTGAGGTTTGTTTTTGTGGGCATATTGTATCAGCTGCGGGAATACGAGTTGATCCGAGTAAGATCTCAGCTATTTTAAAATGGAAGCCTCTAAGAAATGTGTCTGAAGTCCGTAGATTTCTAAGACTAGCGGGATATTATAGGCAGTTTGTGAAAGGCTTCTCGATGATTTCGACTCCATTGGCAAAATTGCTACAGAAAGATGTTAAATTTGAGTGGTTAGAAAAGTGCCAGCAGAGTTTTGAATAGTTGAAAGCATTGTTGATAGAGGCACCTGTGTTAGTCCAACCTGAGTCTGGTAAAGAATTTGTAGTTTACAGTGATGCATCGTTGAATGGTTTGGGTTGTGTGTTGATGAAAGAAGGCAAAGTCATCGCTTATGCTTTGAGGCAGTTAAAGCCACATGAAAAGAACTATCCGACACATGATCTTGAATTAGCTGCGATTGTGTTTGCATTGAAGATTTGGCATCACTACCTATTTTGTGAGAAATGCCATATTTATACTGATCACAAGAGTTTGAAGTACTTGATAACTCAGAAAGAATTGAATTTGAGACAGCGGAGATGGTTAGAATTACTAAAAGACTATGAATTAGTAATTGATTATCATCCGGGTAAAGCTAATGTAGTTGATGATGCTTTGAGTGGAAAGTCTATATGTGCTTTGCGAGCTATGAGTACTTAGATAGATCTATGTGATGATGGTTCGGTTTTGGCTGAATTAAAAGTTAGACCAATGTTTATACGTCAAATTTGTGATGCACAAAAAAGTGACGATGAGATGATGGCAAAACGAGCTCAATATGGTTTAAACTCTGATTTAGAATTTTGAGTTGGTAATGATAATTGTTTAAGATTCAGAGATCGGATTTGTGTTTCGAAGAATTTAGAGTTGATTCAGTTGATTTTGAACGAAGCTCACAGTATTCGTTTGGCTGTTCATCCAGGGAATATGAAAATGTATAACGATCTGAAACAGTATTATTGGTGGCATGGTATGAAACGGGACATCTCAGAGTTTGTTTTGAAATGCTTGGTTTGTCAGCAAGTTAAAACTGAACATCAGGTTTCATCTGGTTTTTTACAACCAATTATGATTCCTGAGTGGAAATAGGAGAGAATCATGATGGACTTTGTGTCGGGATTGCCTTTATCTCTGGGTAAGAAAGATGTAATATGGATGATAGTTAATAGATTGACGAAATCAGCTTATTTTGTTCCGGTGAGAACAGATTATTCACTTGATAAGTTAGCTGAATTGTATATCTCTGAGATTGTGAGATTGCACGGGGTGCCACTTTTTATTGTGTCTGACAGAGATCCGAGATTTACCTCGCGATTTTGGAAGAAATTTGCAGGAGGCTTTAGGCACGACGTTTCATTTTAGTACAGCATTTCATCCGCAAACGGATGGTTAGTCTGAGCGGATCATTCAAGTTCTCGAAGATATGTTGAGATGTTGTATTCTTGGATTTGAGAATACGTGGGAAAAACATTTACCGTTGATTGAGTTTGTGTACAACAACAGTTTTCAATCTAGCATTAAAATGGCACTGTATGAGGCTCTTTACGGTCGAAAATTTTGAATTCCATTGTATTGGACTGAGCTGAGCGAGAATAAGATTCACGGAGTTGATTTGATAAAAGAGACTGAGCAAAAAGTGAAAGTGATTCGTGACAATTTGAAAGCAGCATCAGATTGAAAGAAGTCATATGCAGACTTGAAACGAAAAGATACCGAATTTGATGTTGGTGATAAAATATTTTTGAAAGTGTCTCCGTGGAAGAAAATACTTCGATTTGGCAGAAAAGGCAAACTGAGTCCGAGATTCATCGGGTCGTACGAGATCATCGAAAGGATTGGGCCAGTTGTTTATAAGTTGTTGTTGCCACCTGAATTAGAGAAAATTCATAATGTATTCCATGTATCGATGTTCGACGATATAGATCGGATCCATCACATGTAATTGCTCCTACTAAAGTTTAGATTCAGTCAGATTTGCCGTATAGTGAGGAACCAATTCGAATTCTGCCACGTGAGATCAAAGAATTGAGAAACAAAAGAATTTCTTTAGAGAAAGTGTTGTGGCATAAACATGGAGTTGAAGAGGCTACGTGGGAGCCTGAAGATGTTATGAGAGAGTAACATCCAAACCTATTCACTGGTAAGATTTTCGGGGACGAAAATCCCTAAGGGGGGAGAGTTGTAACAGCCCGATTTAGAATTTAGTCAGAATAGTGGTTTTGAGACCAAAAATTCGAGGTCAGAAAAATATTTTAATATTATTTTTTATGCTTATAATATGTGATTGAGCATGTGTGAAAGTTCTGTGTGAAAATTTAATCGATTGTGTGCTTAATTTGACTAGATCGCATAAAATGTAAAAGCTGTGTGCTGATTGTTGAAGTGTCTATTTGGCATGGCTTATTAAATGGGAAGTCCTTATATGGTAATTAGTCCTTTGGTAGTGGAGATGGACATAAATGGCCATTTAATAAATGAATTATAATGTTTTAAACTAAGGGTAAAATGGTAAAATTTGTATTAATGTTAATAAAATTAAAACAAAACAAAATGTAAGTCATTTTTTTCATCTTTCCACCTGATATCAAGAAGAAAAAGAGAACTTTCATGGCTGTTTAGGGTTCGGTCAAGTGAAGCTTCAATTGGTATGTGATTTTTGTTCAGTTTTTGATAATTTTTACATTTTTGTAATCGTTGCACAGTGTTCTAACTAGCCCATGCTTTAATTTTAGAAATTGATGGTGATTTTGAGATATTTCATTGATGAATATTTGAGCTTTTTGATAGTTTATGATGAAATATGAAAGATATGTGAAGGATTAACATGTTTTGTCTTTGAATTTTTGGTGAAATTGAGTAATTAGGACTAAATTGTGAAAATAATATTTTGATGGACTAAAATGTGAAATAAATGAAATATATGGGCTTGTGTGAGACTAAGGAGAATGCGGCCTAAGCATGGGGTAGTAAAATTTTGTGTATTTTGTGATTTTATGAAATAGGGACTAAAGTGTCGAAATGTGAAAATGTGAGGGCTATTTTGTAAAATGCCCTAAATTTGTATGTGTGGACTAAATTGAATGAATTGGTGATTAAATGAGCTAAATTTGAATATGTATAGACCGAGAAAAGAGAGGTTTGAATCAAGATCGAGGCAAAGACAAGGTACTCGATTGGTCGGCTAGTTTTAGTATTTCGACGTCCGAGGTAAGTTCGGATATAATACGTGTTCTTAAATTATGTTTAAATGCTATGAAATGAATTTTTTTGTGATTATCAAATTAGAAATGCTATGTGTGGAACTGAGTTAGATGGCACTAAGTGTGCGTAATTGGAATCGAGAAGAGATGAATAGCACTGTGTGTGCAAAGTTATGGAAGCTTCAGCTTTATTGATTGGATCTGTGTGTGTGATACCGAGATATATTCGGTTCTATCTAAAGGCACTAAGTGTACGATGATAACTAAGCCTCGGCTATGAAATTTGCACTAAGTGTACAATTGTATCGAAGAAATAATGAAGATCGATCGAAAGGTGGGATCGAGTATTAAGTATCAAAATTGGTTATAAACTAGGTGTGTGCAAAGGTATGTATGAACCTATGTGGTTGATGAACTTTTAAATGATGAATGAATAAAGATGTGAACATATGGTTATAGTTGAGATTGTGAATTCATGAAAATTAATCTATGGGATGGTTTATTTTTGTATATTGATTTGAATTGTTGAGTTACATGTATAATATTACAAACTTACTAAGCTTTAAAGCTTACTTTGTGAATTGTTTCTCTGTTTTACAGTGTCAATAAAGCTAACTCGGATCTGGGGATCGTCAAAGGCTCAATCACACTATCGGCTAACTATTTTGGTACTTTTGAAAGATGTATATATTTGGTATATGGCATGTATGGGCTAGTGGTTATAATATGTTTTATAATGTTTAAACCTTGCCATGTGATATGGCTTGGAAGTTGATTGTTGTTGGTTCATATATGAAAAGTTATGAAAATGATGAATGTTGTATGAAATAGTGAGATTGGAAATGGTATATTTCATGCTTGATTTGGTTGATGATAATGGTATTTTAAGTGAGAAATTGAGGTATGACTAGATGATGCTTAGTTTATATGATTTGAGTTGTGGAGATGATGTTTTGGTTGAATTTATTTGAGTAGGGATTGAGTAAGGAAATAAATGAAGTAGTACATGATTAGTTTGTACTTGTATTGGTATGTTTTATTTGCATTTGAGGCATTAATTGGTATTGGTTTGATGCTTATAGGTGATTTCAAAGTGTGGATGGTAATTTGGCCTTGAAAATGGCCTATAATTGCCCATACGGTTAAGCACACGGGCCTGTGGCTCGACCGTGTCTTTCAAGTTTGTAATTTGATTCAAGTCAGACTCGACCAAGGGGCTAGACACACGGTAGTGTGACTAGCCGTGTGGTGCAAGTTAGTGTCGACCACGAGTGATGTAACACCCCTCGCCCGTGTTCAAGCCGAAACAGAGTTTAATGCATTACCTAAATAATCTTGCATAAACATCTAGAAGAGGGTTACAAAATTTCGTTTAACCCCCATCGCTCACACCTGCTCGACCCAGGAGGCCTTAAATATACTTTCGAGAAGTATCAGGGTCTTTCTAGGAACTTTCACGAGTTCAGGAAACTTTTTGAACAAAACAGGGGCCACACGCCCGTGTAGGTCTTGGTACACTCCCTGTTCCTCTAAGGCATGCCCGTGTCTTGAACCCGTGGTCGACGCTGACTAATATCACACGGCCATGGCACGCCCGTGGCCCTAGCCCTTGTATGAAACCTTAGCATTCTGACTTAACCACACGGCCTATACACACGCCCATGTATCATGGCCGTAGGGAATTTACAATTTCATGAGCAAGGTGCAGACTTCACATGGCCTGGGTACACGCCCATGGGCTAGCCGTGCCTCCCACATGGTTTAGACCCACGCCCGTGTGTCTAACTAAGTGGGCAAATTGTAGGCTATATACCAAGCCATTGCCACATAAGTATGCATACAAACATACATCTATTCAAAGCAATACAACTCCTAACCCTTTTTCAAGTCTAAGAACTCATCCAACATACACAATATAGAAATGAACATACAATTCATGAATTTCATCTTCATTAAACAAAAGAGTTTGCCAAGTATTTGTCTAATTCATAGGACCATTTACAAAATGACTTACATAGCCAACACTTTAGCTAACAATTACAACTTGACAAAACACTCAAGTCCTATACATGCCATACTCAAAACAAGTCAAAAATTGTTATACCAAAGTGCTATCGATAGTGTGATTTCCGAACTCCTGCAGTGACGATCCTCGAGTTACCCTGGCAATACTACTAGGAAGAAGGGCCATGAAAAAGGGGTAAGCATAAAGCTTAGTAAGTTGCATGGAAATAAATAGAAATCATAATACTCATAAAAATAATCCATCCACGGTACTATCTAACCATACACAAATCAAGGCTTCTTGCCATACTTACTTACAATTGCCCTTATTTAGCACATACCGTGCCACACATCGCAACCATTTCTTCGTGACTCATTCACAAGTACCTGTATTCACCCGTTCACATGACTTAAATATCATTCACATCTCTACTTCTAAATTCATCTACTTGTCCCACCACTCACAAGGGATAGTCAAAGACATGTGTTTATGGCCATTACTATAAACATAAAGCCAATGCCACGTCCTCGAAGTGGTCTTACATGGAGTCTTCTCTAGGTACCAATGCCACCTTTATGTAACGATGCCATATCCCGGTATGGTCTTATACGATTTCCATGTTCATCATCGAAGCCATACCCCAGATATGGTCTTATACGGGATCTCAAATCGGTGCCGAGGCCATGTCTCGAACATGGTCTTATACGGGACCTTATTTATTTCATATTTCCATGATGGCATTTCTATAATCAACATGGCTCATTAGGACTCCAACATTTCATTCACATTAACTACTCAATTTAGTAATGCATTATGCTTTAATATAATGCCAAGCATTTCTCAACATGCTAATATGAATATTGCTTACGTCACATACAACTTACCTCGTTTTCAAAATGAGCTAGTTCTTCGGTTCAGTCCAAGACTTTATTCTTTCCCCGATCGAGGCAGTTTCTTGTCTCCTCTTGCTCTATAATGGCAAAATAGCTCATTTTAATCACTACATTAATATAAACACTTCAATAATCATGCTTAAGTAAAATTACCATTTTGCCCCTAGACTTTGGCAAAATGACCATTTTGCCCCTAGACTTTGGCAAAATGACCATTTTGCCCCTAGGCTCGGAAATAGATTCTAATCAGATTTCTACCTTCAACAAGCCTAGATAAACATTTAGTGCTCTTAAAGCTATCATTAAAAATTAATATTTCACATACTTACTACCAAATTTGTAACCTTTTTATCAAGGTTCTAATTGGTGTTTTCATGCTAACACTCTTCACAAAAGTTATTCATATAACAACTAAGACTCAATTTCTTCCATAAAAATGCAGCAATAACTAAAATAGCCCTCATTAAAAAACTTTAAACTCTTTACCATATTGCACAATAGTCCCCTCATTTGAAAGCTCAAGCTTTAGGGGTCTCAAAAGTACAATTATTTTCAAGAAAAGTTCACTAGAACACTTACTTGAATGGATGAGAGCTTGCTCAAATTTGGAGCTTTCAAAACCCCTATTTGCTGCAAACTTTTGGTGGAAGATGAAAGGAGAAAAGATGATATCTTTTTCTCTCCTTATTTAATTAATATTAGTCAATTAAGTCACCAACTATCACCAACTTTAACCAACATTGTCCATCATTGTCTCCTATGGCCGGCCATACTAAATTTGGGGGTATAATTTCCTTTTAAAGACCTCCAATTAAAAATTTATGGCCATTTGGCACTTTTAGCTTATAGAATAGAACTTTCGCACTTTATGCGATTTAGTCCTTTTTCGCGATTAAACATGAAATCGCTAAAATTAAAGCACCAAATATTTTCATATACATATGCTATCATGTTCTAACTCATAATATAACATGAAAATAATTTTCTCAGATCTCGGGATAGTGATCCCGAGATCACTATTCTGACAAGCCCTTAAATCGAGCTGTTACAGGTGGGGCACACGACATGTCTCAGGCCGTGTGAACAAGTCAATATGTATGCCCTGTTTTGCAACGACTTGGACGCATGGGCTTGTCCGAGGCCGTTTCAGGCACACGTCCTACCCAAATGGGCGTGTGACCTCTGTAAATTAGAAAAATGTTAGAATTTCAAAATTTTTTGTGTGTGTTCGGTTTACTTCCGGCCTTATTCTAAAGCATGTTTAAGGTCTCATTGACCTATTTAAGGGGCTATATGAATATGAATTGTTGTGTTTGGTTGTGAAATGATATGAAATGTTTGGAAATGATTAGTAATGCCTCTTAACTCTAATCAAGTGACAGTTACGGGTTAGGGGTGTTACAACACGCCTGTGTTCGGTCACACGGCCTACTATACGGGTGACCGCAGGCCCGTGTGGCGTCAACATTCACCTATTCTGGCTTTTGAGGAATTTAAATTCCAGAGTTGTGTTTACACACCTAGTTTATTTCTGTTGCTAACCCAACCACGAGCACTTCAAGACCAAGAGTCGACAACCCCAAGCTCAAAAATCAGTGATATCAACAAAACTAATCGAAGCTACGATCAGCTGAACTATTTCCAATTACTACAACTTACTTCAGACGAAAAATAGAATGGCGATTCCCTATTGCCAATGTGTCAATCAACAGCACACTGCTCTTTGATCGAGTCCTAGCCATAAAAAAACCTTTAGTAAACCCTTAATTGACTAACCAAAAAGCAGACGCACCTTACTTACTGAATGCGTGAAAACAAGGAATAGGAAAATGTCTATTAAAATAGGCAAAGACAGAGGCCAAAGGAACAATAATTCGACTGCAACCAGACAGAAAACAAAAGTACCCCTCCAATCAGTCACTTTTAATCGAAGCATTAAGAACAAACAATTTCCAGAACTATAGACAACCTTACCTTGACGAACAATAGTGGATTTGCAATTAAACGACACCGCCCGAAATTTCTACAGTCGTCTAAAGGTCTCCTAACCAGAAATAGAACTCCTATTAGACAAAGAACAATAATAAGATGGAAGCTATAAAAGAAAAACTTACCGCCACTGCTCAATGATATTGAAGAAACAAGTCACGACCACATGAAGAAGGTTATGAAACGAAAGAAATTCGCAACAACAGGAAATGAGGGAATCGACAGAACCAAGAGAATAAAATAAAAGAGAAAGATGGAGAGGGAAAAACTAAAGGAAACTTTCGGCAGGAGTGAAAGAACAAATAAATTTGACTTCAGCAAAACTGAGGAAGGAAAAACTGAAATTTGAAAAAAAAAAAGAATATAATCCTATCACAATCCTTTAATTTCTCCTATTTTTACTCCTCAAATCCCTCCATATGACTCCCCACTCAATCCAAACACCCCAAACCGTCCACAACCTCCCACACATCTCAAATACTCAAAATTTTACCACATTTCAAACTCCTTCATGGCACATGTACAAAAAAAATCCCCCTTGCATGTACAGGGATTCGAAATGAACACCCCTAGCACTCCAACACACCACTTAACCACCATACCAGCAGGCCTATTCTGACATATTTTTCCAATATTTATTTTTAAGCCTACTGGCTAGAGATAGGGGTTTATTCATTTAAAAAAAATTTGCCCAAGCTAATGCTTGAAATTGGGACCTCTCAGACACTTCCCAGAACACTTTACCACTGAACCAGACATACAACTGTGTCACAAACATATGAAAACAAATATATAAGAGATTTTTGGGGTGTTACAAGTCTACCTCCTAAAATAAAACTTTGACCTCGAAATTTTACCTAATCAGAACAGATGAGGATACTGCTGTTGTATCGTATCCTCAGACTCCCACGTGGCCTCATCAGAGCTATGATTACGCCAAAGAACCTTAACCAGTGGGATAGATTTTCTCCTCAAAATCTTTACGTCGCAATCCAATATCTGAATTGGCTCCTTCTCGAAAGTCAGATCTGGTCTAACATCGATCTCCTCCACTGGAACAATATGCGTTGGATCAGAGTGGTAGCGCCTCAACATTGAGACTGGAATACATCATGAATCCAATCTAGCTCAGGAGGTAACTCCAACTGGCAGGAAAATGGTCCTACATGCTTTAGAATACGATAAGGCCCGATGAATATATGGCTCAATTTGCCCTTACGACCAAATCTCAGTACCTTCTTCCATGGCAAGACCTTAAGGACAACGAAGTCTCCCATAGAATACTCAATTTCACGTCACTTCAGGTCTTCGTAGGATTTCTTCCTATCAGCTGCCACTTTCAGTCGGTCTCGAATTAGCCTAACTTTATCCTCAGTATCAGAAACCAGTTCAGGGCCTAGAACACGTCGCTCGCCCAACTCAATCCAACATGAAGGTGTGCAACACCTACGACCATATAATGCCTCGTACGGTGCCATCTGAATGCTAGAATGGTAGCTGTTGTTATAAGCAAACTCTACTAGTAGCAGGTAATCCTTCCAAATGCCTCGGAAGTCAATCATACAACTTCTCAACATATCCTCCAGTATCTGAATCACCCTCTCTAAATGACCGTCAGTCTGAAGATGGAACGCAGTACTAAAGCCCAATCTTGTACCCAGAGCTTCATGTAGCTTTTTCCAGAACCGAGACGTGAAATTAGGATCCCTGTCAGATATTATCGAAATCGATACCCCATGCAGTCTCACTATCTCAGACACATACAACTTAGCCAGCTTCTGTAGAGAGTAGTCAGTACGAACCTGTATGAAATAGGCAAACTTGGTCAATCGATCCATGATGACCCATATTGAATCCTTATTAGTGGGTATAAGGGGTAACCCACTTCCAAAGTGGAATCTTAACTGGCTGAAACAACCCCGAAGGTAACTGATGCTCAGACTTAACCTGCTGACATGGCCACTAATATAACTCGCAAAGGTCTTGGTACATCTTATTTCTGCCAAGATGCATAGCATAAGGGCTGCTATGCGCCTCTCACAGTATAGACTGTCTCAACTCGGTATCATTCGGTACACAGATTCTCTCACGGAAATAGATTACCCTTTCGCTATTCAGTCCAAAATCCACAGTATTCCCACTCTCAATCTATCGAAAGCGAAGACCCAAAAACTCGTCCTCTAACTGTTTACCTTTAATCTACTCTATCAATGTCAGTTTAACTTGAAGTTCAGCCAACAGACAACCATCATCAAATAAACTGAGATGAGCCAACATCGCCCTCAGATCAGTCATAGACCTACGGCTCAGTACATCTGCCACCACATTAGCCCTACCAGGGTGGTACTCGATCGTACAGCCATAGTTCTTAAGTAGCTCAATCCATCTACGCTGCCTAAGGTTCAGCTCCTTCTGGGTGAAGCAATACTTAAGGCTCTTGTGATCAGTGTCAATGATACACTTCTCACCATACAGGTAATGCCTTCAGATTTTCAGTGCAAATACCACTGCAGCCAATTCCAAGTAATGCGTCAGATAATTCGCCTCATGAGTCTTAAGCTGACGAGACGTATACGCTACCATCTTACCATTTTGCATCAACACACACCCCAAGCCAACATGTGATGCATCACTGTAAACAGTAAACCCTTTTCCAGACTCTGACTGTATCAGAACAGAGGCCTCGATTAGTACAGTCTTGAGCTTCTCAAAGCTCTCTTACTGTGCGTCAGTCTAGTTAAACGCCACACCCTTACGTAAAAGCTTAGTCGAATGTGCTACAATTAGTGAAAACCCCTCTACAAATTGTCGATAATACCCTACTAGTCCCAGAAAACTACGAATCTTGGATATAGTCTTAGGCTGCTTCCAATCCAAGACAGCCTCAATCTTTCAAGGATTGACTTTAATCCCCTCAGCAGAAACCATATGTCCTATAAACGTTACTTCATGTAACCAGAACTCACATTTATTAAACTTGGCGTACAGTTGTTTCTCTCGCAGAATCTGTAGAACCACTCTGATGTGTTCATCATGCTCATCCTCAATCTTCGAATACACCAGTATATCATCAACAAATACCACCACGAACCAATCCAGATAGGGCTGGAATACTCGGTTCATCAGATCCATAAAAGCTGCTGGAGCATTTGTCAGTCCAAATGGCATCACTAGGAACTCGTAATGACCATAGCGAGTCCTAAATGTAGTCTTATGCACGTCGGTTTCCTTAACTCTCAATTGGTGATATCCTGATCAGAGGTCAATTTTGGAAAAAACCTAAGCACCTCGGAACTGATCAAATAGATAGTCTATCCTTGGTAGCGGGTACTTATTCTCTATGGTCAACTTGTTCAGCTGCCGGTAGTCAATACACATACGCATGGATCCATCCTTCTTTTTCACAAACAGAACCAGTGCTCTCCACGGAGACACACTAGGACGGATGAACCCACGATCCAATAGCTTTTGAATCTAGGCCTTAAGCTCCACAAGCTCTTTTGGTGCCATTCTATAAGGGGCGATGCACACCGGAGCTGTACCAGAAAGGAGCTTAAACTCAAACACCACTTCACGATTCGGAGGTAACCTAAGTAGTTCTTCAGGAAAAATGTCCAGAAATTCCTCAATCGTCTTGATATCCTTAGCCGATGAATCCCCAGAATCTGAAACACTAATGTAGGCTAGATACGCCTCACATCCCTTACGAACCAACCTCCCGGCCCTCAATGTAGAGATCACATTCGATAAATAGTTTCGACGATCCATAATTACGACTACCGCGCTGTCCTCCTCAGTTCTCAGTACAACCCTTTTTGTGGCACAATCTAAGCTCACTCGGTGCTTGACCAACCAGCCCATTCCAATCTCCAAAACACAGTTCCATCAGATCAGCTAGAAAAATAGCCCTTAAACCTTTAGAGGGACATCTCTAAACAGTTTGTTAACCCTCATTGACTGCCCCAACGGACTCAGAACAGTGACCTCACTTGTAGTGCTCTTAACCAGTATACCCAAGTTTTCAGATAAGATACAAGCTATATAGGAGTGAGTGGATCCTATATCTATCAATGCAGTATAAAGTACATTATAAATAAAGAACATACCCATAACGATGTCCAGAGCATCTCCGTCCTCTCAACGACGTACAGCATAAGCTAGAACCGACTGCCTCACTTCAGTGTGACTAGCACCTCTGCCCGGTGCTCGCTGACTATGGCCTAGACCGTTAACACCCCTGACCTGACCACGGCCTCTCGATGGCTACTGAATAACTCTCTATGGTGTAGTACCCATGCTAGAAGCTTGCATCTGATCGAATTTTCATGGGTAATGAACCGCACCTCAAACAAGCCCTAGTTCTTTTCCAACACTTCACCTGCGATGGCGTCTACCACACGTCAGATATCGACGGCGGCATCCAAAGAGCGACCATATAGAGCCCAACTCGTCGGTCACCATCAACTCTAGCCTTTTTCTTAGGCCTCTGAATGGAACTCGAGGGCTCTGAATCCCTTTTATTCCTACCTCTCTCTCTGTTCTAGCATTCAGTGCGTTTCACTTCCTCGGCGATATTCGCCTTATCGACCAGTGTAGCAAAGTCTCGCTCTCTTTATAGAGCTATCAGTACCCTCAGATTATTCCTGAGTCCATCCTCGAAGCGAACGCATCTTTCATACTCAGTCGCCACCATACTACGCGCATAGCAGCTTAGTCGTAGAAATTCAGCCTCATACTCGGCCACTGATCTATCACTCTGGGTCAAATTTAGGAGCTCTCTCCTACGGGTATCCACATAACTGGCCCTCACATACTTCTCCTAGAAGGCGGTCTTAAAGAACTTCCAGGTCAATCGGTCTTAAAGAACTTCCAGGTCAGTCGATCGGGCTGAGTGCCCTCCTTAACAGTGAGCCACTACTGATATGCCTCATATCATAGCAGTGATACAACACCCTTTAATTTTTGCTCGGGGGTGTAGTCCAGGTCATCCATAATTCTCTCTGTAGCCTCTATCCAGTACTCAGCCACATTAAGGGCAACTCCAGCAATACTCCTAAAAATCTTGGCTCCATTGGACCGGAGTCGGTCCGTATCCTACCCTCGACCTCCAGCTCCAGTAGTGGGCCGAGCGACCCTCTCCAGAATCTTTAATATGGCTTGGGACAGTGCGTCGTCCCCAGCTGCTCGATCATGAGACCCAGCCTCAGTCACAGGTGAAGCCGGCGTCTCACTAGTTTCCAAATTAGGTATGTGGCCAGATGATGAGGACCTAGCTCAAGTACCTCTACGGCCTCTACCACGGCCTCTTGTACCTTGTCCGCGAGTACCTCTTGTGCTAATTGTCTATTTACGTTAATCTGTATTAACAGTTTTATACATTAGTTTACAATTTTAGTATTTATTAAATGATATCTTATGAGAGATAGTATTAGAAGTGTAAAGGTTGTTTTCACACAACGCAGTGTCTATCGATTTTACTACAGTATTAGTCTACACTAACTTGAGTGTTTTTAGTACAATCTACCTATAGTAGTCTCAGTTTGTACTATCTATAGTAGTTTCAGTATCAAATCAGTTTCAGTTTAAAACACATAAACGTTTCAGAGAACTTACAAGATCAGCGCTGGAGACTTGGTGTACTACACATTCAGTAAAAATGTTTCAAATCATTCAGAAATTAGTGCTTTAAAAACCAAGTTTTAGAACCCAAATCCACAGCTGAGTTTTGCAACCTGGGTCTGATACAACTAAATGTAACACCCCAAACCCAGCCTAGACAATATGGCCGAATCTGGCGGTGTCACATGGTAGTGTTTTTCGAAAAGTGAGTTGTCATAAAAAAAAAAAACTCTTTTTCTTATCACTTCTTTACACTCTCTTATGCTTATTCCAAGACGTGTCAATCAATTTCAAGCTATAATAGCAAAACTTACCGCCACTGCTTAATGATATTGAAGAAACAAGTCGTGAGCACAAGAAGAAGGTTATGAAATGAAAGAAATCCGCAACAAATAGGAAAAGAGGGAATCGTCAGAACCAAGAGAATAAAATAAAAGAGAAAGATGTAGAGGGAAAAACTAAAGGAAACTTTCGGCAGAAGAGAAAGAACAAAGAAATTCGGCTTCAGCAAAACTGGGGAAGGAAAAACTGAATTTTGAAAAAAAAAAATCTAATCCTATCACAATCCCTTAATTTCTCTTATTTTTACTCCTCAAATCTCTCCACATGACTCCACACTCAATCCAAACACCCCAAACCATCCACAACCTCCCACACATCTCAAATACTCAAAATTTTACCACATTTCAAACTCCTTCAGGGCACATGTACAGAAATAACATCCACCTTGCACGTACAAGGATTCAAACTCAAGACCCCTAGCACTCCAACACACCACTTAACCACCAGACCAACAGGCCCATTCTGATATATTTTTCCAATATTTATTTTTAAGCCTACTAGCTAGAGATACGGATTTATTCATTTAAAAACAAAAATTTGCCTAAGCTAATGCTTGAACTTGGGACCTCTCAGACACTTCCCAAAACACTTTACCACTGAAGCAGACATACAATTGTGTCACAAACATATGAAAATAAATATATAATAGATTTTTGGGGCGTTACAAACTCCCCAGGTTAGGACGCGAATGCGACATCCGGAGGGTCTCGATTTAATTTTATCTATTGAATTATTGTAGGCTCATTATTTGATTTATTTTATTATTCAAAATCTGTATAATTTTATTTTGAACTACGGCATGAGACTTAGAATTCTTTTTATTTTAGCTTGCATGACATTTAAATTGATTTTAGGATATCAAAATATGCCTTTTAATTAATTGTGCATGAATTTTGGTTTTTATTAAAAATACAAATAATGATCACTTTTTCGCTATTAAATTAATCAAGATTTCTGGGTAGTAAATAAACTGCTAATTAACTATGTTTTCTTTCTAAACTAAACAAATATTTTAAAATGACTGTTTCAAAACTTCGATAGCTTTCTAAGCCATTTCGATGGCTAATGTAATCTTCCAAATTCGGGTTTAACGTATAGGCCGGGTTGGGGAGGTTACAAGAGTAAACAAGTGATACCAATGACTATTTACACTACTCGGTTTCCCTACGCTTGTGAAGCCTAGCTCAGTGAGTAATTTCACTATCTCTAATCCTCAATACAATAATTGGTTCGAGTCCTATCACTCTCTAAGTATAGTAACCTCACTTATATATCTTAAAGACCTAGAATGCTCACATTTAAGTTCTCCCATTGATAATTTAGGCTATAAACACAAATTGTTTTTCTCTCAAATGCATTCACAAATATGTTCCACAATGAACAATGAAGTGCTTTCAATACTCTATACATAAACCTATACAAGACTCTCAACATATAAGAGGTTTCAATATTTGCTAACATACTAGAGATCAATTGCAATCCAAATCCCTTAATAGCAACAACTATAAAATAGCAAAATACAACATACTTATAAATACCTATCTAAAGTGGATTATTATGGAGATATGTCTTCAATGCTCCTGGATTCGATCTCCACAATCCAAGGGATTCAACATGCATGATTCGACCCAATCCAATCTCAAAGGAAAGTTGCTTTAAATAGATTGATGTTCAAAGTCGTGCTTGCATACATATAGAATATCAACTTCATGCAAAGCCTAAAGATTTTATTTAAAGAAATTGTCAACTTCAAATATGGCAAGTAACAATAGAAAATTATCACAGTGATGGTGGAAGTGGCCACATTCGTTAACACTTAACCAGTCACCTCAAAAACTTGCCTCAACAAAATAAAATTGAGAAGGATATAAAATTATATTTTCTATTAATGTTAGTTTTCTTAAAATATTATAAATTCATGAATTGCTTCATATTTAATATTTTTGTGTATTTTAATGTATTTATATATTCGTAACATGTTTATTTTAACTCTTTTATGTTTTATTTATGTTGTATTCAATCCATTTAATTTTATGCATAATTTGTTATCATTATTCAATTTAGAAAAAAAAATGCATTTGTGATTTTCAATATCAGATTTTATGTGTATTTATATATAAACATTTAGGTATTGATAATAGAATAGTATTTGATGTATTGTTAGTGCATAAGTTTTATATATCATTAATGAATAATAACATGATGCTTTATCATTAAATTAAATAAAAATATGAATGACTTATAAATAAATAATAATTTTATTTAAACATAATTAAATATTAAACGTAGCTATTATAAATAAATATTTATAAGTCTTAGATTTAAAATCTTGAATTTAAGGGTTTAGGGTTTAGAGTCTTGGATATAAGGTGTAGGATCTCATATTTAGGGTTTTAGCTTTTATTTATAATTAATTATTATTTAATTATGTTTAAATAAATTTATTAATATTTATTTATAAGCCCTTCACTTGTGGTGTATGAGACTTATGCACCAACAGTACATCAAATATTCTCCTATTAATAATTAACCTTGTATAGAATCTTGCAAGTTCACATATTTGTGTAGTATTAATATAATTTTTATTAATGTCGTATTTTGTGTGTGTCCTTGGATGTTTGAATTATTTTTATATTGTATTTTATTACATCTTAATTTATTTCATATTTATCATTAATTTCCAAATTTAGTAATAATCATCTAAAATAATTAAAGTAAAATATAGTAAATAATAAAATGTAGTTGCATTCAAATAAAAACAACATAGAAATTATTTTTGAAATAAAATTATGTGCAACATTAATGTATTTCACCAATATTGGGTCTAGTGTCATACGATATGCAATAGCGTTCCATGTAAGGTTGTCAATAATGTATTGATGGGTGTAATGCTTTTGCTATAGTATTGGTATATGTTGATATTGGTCTATTTCAATGAACAATTTTGAGTTTATCTATGTTTAGGTTTATATATATAATTATAGTTTAATTTTTAATATCTTAATAATATATATTATATAGATATAAATATATCTTAATTACATATATATATATAAATATATTTATTTACAAATATAAAATATAAAATTATTAATTAGGTTTAATAGTTTAATTTGATAATTATATTTTTATTTTAAAATATAATAATATAAAAATAAAAATAATTAAGATAAGAAATTAAAAGTTTGAGTCGAACCAAGATGATTTGATATAAATTTTTTTTATCAAAATTTAACGGACAAATCTATTAACACATAATATATTTATTATAATTTTATATCTCAAAATAAGTGCTATATATGTCAAATCTCAAAAGTAATGAGAACCTCATCAATAAATTAATTTGAATGAGTTGCTTTCCACTTCCATGACTAAAGCAAAGCTCTTTTAGTTGAAGAACACTTTAGTCATTTAAAGTCAAACTTTTAACTATTTTTTTTCTTAAAAGGATTAGGTCTTAACTAATATATTGTAGTTCAAGTGTGTCACACTTGACTACAATGACATTGAGGTGGTTAGACAAAATGAATATGATGTGTTTAAAAGGGGTTCTCACCTAATTGATTAAAAAGTTGCGTAGAGACATAATTGGTGAGCTATGTTAGACACCTAATTAATTCTATTATTACTTGTTGTGTTACTCATGATCATGATGAGATAAAATCAATTTTAGCTTATTGAGAAATTTAAGGAATACAAATTTAGAAGTAGTAAAAGAAGGAAATTATTTTAATAAAGTATTGAGAACAATAATTTAAAATTTAAAATTTATCAAGTTTGTAAAAATGATATTTGTCAAGTCATATATATAATGATGTCTAACACGAATTTTGAATTTTAAAATCAGCATATAATTGTTTGATAACGAGAAATCTAACATTTTGAAGGAATTATTTCAGTACAAGTTGTTAATTTTAAATAGTAACCCAATGAGGACTCATAAATAAAAAAAAATGGATGGTTTCACTAACATGTTTGAGCAACTTAGTAAATGGGTTATGGATGATGACCTAAAGTATAAGCTAAACTTTTTCTCCGCTGCTTGAAAGTTGTTGGTATTTCATGATTGAACTTCAACATGAACCTTTTCATGTTGTTGAATTATATGTTCACTCAACCTAATACAAAAATCATCATCTAGTTTCTTTTTTCAATAAGCTTGAAAGGATAAGACTTTTGAGACTTTTTTGGGACAAATTGTCATCAATTAAGAAAAAAGGCTCAATTGTAAGGCGTATATTGAATTCTTGAAGGAAAAAAAAGTTAAAGCTCTTATTTCATGGATATATACTTGGAACATTAACTCATTGAACCAATAAAAATTTTCAATAATTGTTAAACTAACAAAAGAGTCACGAGAAAAAGAACTAGTTTTTTTAATCAAAATGGGCTTTTATGAGGGTGATGATAAAATTTATCAAAAAGAATAGACTAAGCATTTTCTCTAAAAAAAAGTACTAAAGTCATGTCTCGGGACATAGTTGCCAAGGTTGAGAAAAAAAAATTGAATATTGACTTGTATTGTGGTATTTAAACAATTTCTAGAATACAAGATAAAAGAATTGTTTGTATTGTGTATTTAAACAATTTCTAGAATACAAGATAAAGAATTGTAATTATCGATCTAGAGTCAAATTCTATTTATATATTTAATTTTATGATATAAAAATAAATATTTTATATTTAAAATAGTGAAAATCACTTAAAATATTTTATACAAATATTTTTTAAATACTATATAAGAGTTATTGATTATTTTCTATTTACTTCCAACATTAATATTCAGTTAAAATATACCATAGATCCCTTTACTCTTCATAAATTTGAAATTTAGTGCTTGTATTTTTATTTTTAAGAATTTAATCCCTCTACTTTTTAGATTTTAAAATTTTGGTCTCATTGTTAACACTATTAACTTTTTTGTTAAATTTGTTGGTGTAACATTTTGAAGTAAAAAAATTTGTAATGAACATGAATTTAACAAAATAATTTTAGCATTATTAGTTGGACTTGAGTTTTGAAATTTGAAAAATAAAAGGACTAAATTCCTAGAAATAAAAGTATAAATACTAATTTCTAAATTTACAAAGAGTACAAGGACTTATGACATATTTTAACCTTAATATATTTAGAAATATTTATGAAACAAGCTTTGAAACATTACTAAATAATGTCCTAAAGCCATAAACAAAGATAATTTTGTCAAAATGAATCCAAAACCCAAAATTAATGTGGAAAACTGAGAAATGAAAGGTTTTATCATACACCATACAACAAAAAAAAATGACCAAATTGAACTCAACCCTAGTTACCAATCAAAAGAGTTTGATACATGATATGGGATTAATTGACTCGAGTGCAAATGGGAGATTACTAGTGTACGCCTATAACTAATACGATTAGGTAGAAATCCACTATTATTAGTGCATTTGCTATTAGTAATTTTTGTGATTTAAGGTTTTTCTTTATCCTTAGAATAAAAATAAATTGTCATTAATTGGTATTTGGCAGTTAAATAAAATCCATTAAGCATAGAGGTCTTAAAAACTAATTATAAAATGATAAAAAAAAACTATTTATATCACTATATAGTATCAATGTAACACATTAACAATGCTCAAAGACTAGTACATTCTAAGCCTTTTTATTTATAAAGTAAGCAAATGGTCTTATCATTTTAAGTATAGGGATCTTATGGATCATATTTAAGTGTTTGTTAAATGAACATAATCATTAAACATGGACCACTATGAGAACTTCATTTGGCAGCTTACTCAAGTATCTCTAGATACGTTTTAATATTTTAGTCATATAAATAATCTTGACTTTAATTGTGAATAAATCAATTAAAGTGATTTTAGAATCTTATGTAGCAATTATAGTGATTTTAGTACCTTAATTTTAACAATCATTTAAACCTTCATTTTATGATTGATTTAGAGGTTTTTATCTATAGTTTCCTAGTTAATATTTTTTTTGTGTGTGTATAAATACATAAGCTTAGTTTGTATTTTCTAGTTGCATATAAATATTTAAGCTTGTATCATTGTTACAAACAAGTCGTTAAAGAAAATACTATTCTTTTCATATCCTCTTTAGTATCTTTGAAACACCCCAAACCCGGCCCACGAGCTTTGACCAGATTTGGTATGTTCCTCAAGAAAACCGGTTTCAAAGTTCTTTGTTACTTAGAGAAAACTTGTGCGATTTTAAAGAAAATATGGTTTGGGTTGGGCTTGTGTTGAAAACCAATTTATCTTACATTGAAATCCATTTATTTAAGGTGACAAAACATTTAGGGTTTATTTTAAAAGAAATTTTACTTAAACTTTAATTGATAAAAATTTGTAAACATAATAAATAAAATAAATGTAAAATAAAATAGTTCCCTATGGCCTTATTACATCAAATCCAAATAATTGAAAGTACTTAAGTAAAAATAAAAGTCCAAATCGTAAAATTTCTTGCTGTGCATGGCCACCTTTAAGCTCCCGCCGACCTGGTCCATTACTGATCATCACCTGAAAAATGTTCCCACAACGGGGTGAGTCAAACAGACTCAATGTGTACACGACACTAAATCATAATAGAATCAGGCATACAATAGTTACACATTCAAAACATAAAATACAAGTTATGATGCATTCCCAAACCCAAACCTAATTGTCCATCCGCTACACACCCCGTGCACTGCCAACCACACCGGGGACTACTAAATCAACCTCCTTCCGCTTACACACCATCGAAGGCGATCATCGCGCGATCGACGTGCTCATCGCCCATATAAACTCGTGGCATAGCCACCAGATAATTGTGTCATGAGACACCACATTCAGATAATGTAACCGAAGTTACCACATTCAGATAATGTGACCGAAGTCACCACATTCACATAATATGACCGAAGTCACCACATTCAGATAGTGAGACCGAAGTCACCACATTCACTTCCCCTTTCTCATATAACCCGAATGCCCCATATTATTCATATTATGCATATCATACTTAAATTCACATTCATGTCACTTTTCACATGTTAAATATAACATATTTCATAATCCTAGTAGAAGTAGGAAACGTACCTGAGTACTTAGTACCATATCATGGTACTTTAGCCACTTTCATATACTTAATAACACATATATTAATAAACATAGCCATAATACATATTATAAAGTAGTGTAGGGTACACACGTGATTCGCTTAGCAAATTCCTTGAGATTTCGAAATCTGATCTATTGCTTAAATCCTTAATCCCTACATTTGATTAATCACTTACTAATTTAATAAAAAGCCATTCAGCCATAAATCCAAATTCTAGTAGGATTAGTATTCTTAAACTTACCTTGTTGCCGATTGGGACACCAACAAATCCCGAAACTGATCCTTGTTTTCCTAATAATGTCGAAATTCCTATAACCTTACGTTAGATTTAATCTAATCCTCAAAACATAAAGCATGGCCTTTGGCCGAATCTTATAGTTTCTTACCTTAACTCTTTAAATCTCGAAACTCTCTTCCTGATTAATGGAGATGCCAAATACCTTAGATCCAAATCCCAAATTCACCTTCCATATTTCGATCAATAAGATTGAGGAGGGATTAGACTAACTTTCGGCTTAAAAGAAAGGAATTCAATTATGATTATAGATCCTTACCCTTTATATTGAAATCGACAGATCCTTCTTGACACCACTTCAGAGATTCGGCTATGGCTAAATGATGCTCTCACAACTTTCGGCTTTTGGAGGGATTAGAAAGAAAAGAGAAGAGAAGAGAAGAGAAGAGAAGAGAAGAGAAAAGAGCCCTAAAAAAATTTGGCAGAGAGAAGAGGAAGAAGAAAAATTGATTAGTAGCCCTCTTTCCTTCCTTTTATAGCCAAAATTACTACTCAGAATCCCTTACTTGGCCACCACTCTTCTTTATTTGATAACTTTATCCTTTGAATTAATAATAATCCTTCTATTATCTCTTCTTTTATCCATTAAAAAAAATAAAAGGAATTAATCCATAATTATCTCTTGAAAATAATTCAATTTAAAAATCCTTTATTTATCACCTTTTTAATCGAATATTTATGAAAATAAAACACCTCATTTCTAGAAGCATGTGCCATCCACCTCAGTCTTCTGGAAGCAAAAATAAAACCTCCTTTATTTGCTTCCCAAGTGACTCGAACTCAGGCCCATTCCTCTTGCATATGGCGCCATTTCCATAGGCCTTAAGTGACATCTTCAGGCCACTTTTCCAAGCCTGTTTGTGTGTCAAATTTCTCAAACTTTTTCTTTTAAGGCCACCTTGCCTTAATTTCCCCTTTTAAACCTTAAAACTCGTCATTTCTGGGTCATTTCTAAGTTTCCAAAAATTTTCGATCGGCTCTGTAAACTTGACATTTCCTTACATTTCCAAGTTTCCAGAAATGTTCACTTTCCTTTTTTGAATCATTTCTAAATCATTTTCCTAGTTTCCATAAATGTTCACTTTCCTCTTTATTCCTTTACATTTCCATACATTTCCTCACATTTCCTTACATTTCCTTACATTTCCATACATTTCCATACATTTCCTTACATTTCCTTACATTTCCATACATTTCCATACATTTCCTTACATTTCCATACATTTCCTTATTTCTAGAATTCACATAACACATTCATAATTCATAAAACTTGCCATTTTACCACATGGTTCCTTGTGTCATGCTTCACACGGAGTTTCTTTTAAAGCCTCATTTACCTAGCTCCCCTTTTTACTTAAAAACCAATAATATTCCAAAGCTTTCTTCTTCCATCCTAGAATTCTAAAAACCCTTAATACACTTCCAACACTACCAAAACCTACTAACTCATGAATTAGGCACGAACGCATAACCCCTAATCTAGGATGTTACAATCTTTCTTTTAACAGATTCTTCTTTTTTATCCTCTTTTCACTAAAATTCTTTTAACATGGTATTAGAGCCAAAAATAGCTTTTTGAGAGTTAACTTTAGCTTTAATTGTTGACTTTTCTCTTGCACTCTTCATTATTGAATGTTTTGGTGATCCTGGCATTTGTTCCTCCCTCTAATATTTCAGCCTTTATTACTGATTTTTTTGGGTATTTCCTTTTATGTTCCTCTTACTTCTCTAACGACTTGGAAGTCAGTGGCTTCAAAGAATGTAGTTTCGGGATCCTTTTTTCATAAATCGAGCTCATAAATATTTTTATTCAATATTTACAAAGTTATTATATAGGTAAATTAAATTTTGGATAAGTAATTTTGTCGAATTAGTGATTAATTAAGGTACGAGAACTAAATTGTAAAAGTGGTAAAAATTCAATCGCTATAGATTTTTAAACAGAAAATAAATCAAGGATTTATGTAGCAATTAAATTAAGGACTAGAATATTAATTATACCATAGTTAAATACTAGATAGTGGGCGGTAAGTGACTTGATGAATTAATTAGATTAAAATGAAATTTGTTTAATCAAAGTAAGATTAATTAGCTAATTAGCATGCTAATGCCACCATAAATAACAAAATTCGGTGGAAGGAGAGAGAACATCATCTTCTCAACTGAATTGAATAAAAGAAAACATAGGTTTAACGCCATTGAAGGAGTTTCCAAGCTTTTAAACAAAAATTGGTTAATGCAGTTTAGTCCTTTTTCTTATAATTTTTATGTTTTTGAGATCATGAGAGCTTAATCTAGCTAGCATGTGTACCAATTTGTTAAAATGTTAAAGTTTCAAAAAGTGAAATTGATGTGATCGTGAACAAATCCAATATATCAGAATTGTCCAATAAGGCATTTGGTGCCATATTGGTGTGTTGGTTGGATTCGAGTATTTGTTCGAGTCCGAATTAGGTTAATAGGGACTTAAAATGAAAAATGTGAAATTGATATTTAAAATGAATTACTATTGTGAAATATTATGTGAAATGGATTATCAGCCCGGAAGATTGGTATGATCGTGAATGAATCCAATGATTCGATTCAGAATTTGATTGCTAATGAGATAAGTCTCAACTTAACCCTTTTAATGTGTGGATTTAATCAAATGACATAGATGATGAAATTGTTAACATGATTTGCATATGTTAGCTTAAATTGCATTAATGTTTAAATTGTTGAAATACCACTGAGTTTATTACTCAGCGTACAATTTTATTTTCCTTGCAGGGGTTAAGTTAATACAAGAATCCCAAGCATTGATGTCAACATCCAATTGGAATCCCGGACTCGAAAAATTTGGTGAAGTTCTTGTGTTAGTTAATTGGCATGTTTAGAATTTGATAATGGCATTTAATTATGTTTTGCAAGTTTTGCATTTGAAGTTGGTATGATTTGATTATATATTAAATGTTGATAGATGATAAGTTAGAAACATGCAAGTTTGAAATGGAAACATGTCATGAATGATTAGTGCCTTGTTGATATAAGTGTGTATTGACCATGTATGTAGTGCTTAGATAAATTAGTTAGTATGTTTAAAATGATGGAATTGAATGGTTGTCTAACGGTCAATGGTTTGAGAATTTACAAGTTAAAAATAGTGTGGGTAGGTGCTTATTTGATGAATGAATGTTTTGGTTGATTGAAGGATGGTTGAATTGAAATGCTAGGTATGTTTTGAATTGGTTTGTGTAGGTTTTAAGTGTGCATATAGGCAATAAATTGAGTATGTTTTGGTTTGGGCATGAAATGAGTACCAAAATAGAAGATTTTGACATATTTGGCACTAAGGTATCAGTACTCTGATATAGGCATCGGTACATAGTATTTTTCAATCAATTTTTCAAAAATAGAATCCCAAAATGGTATCGATATCGGACTAAAGTATCAATATTTTATATTAGAATACCGATACTTTACTAGGGTATCGATACGTTTGATTTTTGTTTATATTTTTTGGCAAAACATCAAACTTTATAATGGTATCGATTCCAAGGTATTGGTATCGGTACTTAGAGTTAAGTATCAGTACTATAAACCTAGTATCGATACCTTTTAATTTAAATTGATTTTTCTAAAACATCGAAACAAAAAATGGTATCAGTACTTGAAATTGAGTTTTAGTAAGATCAATTGAGTTTCAGAAAAGTTTGTTTAGTGTATAATGGTTGTATTTATGAAACTTTTGGATGTTTAAATTATTTAATTACAATGTTTTCGACGATAGTGGCTCCAGCAACGAATGTATCATTTTTTTATTAGGAACCGGCAATCGGGACGAGTATCAAGGTGTTACAACTTCAAATGAAGTTCATCATGTCTACAACCTCTAACATGTTCGACAAGTAAGAAAAGCCTTAAGGACTAGAAGAGTTTAACAAAAAGGAGATTGAAAAGCTAAAAAAATAAAACTTATTGGGAACTCTTAAAATGTCTACTAATACTACCAATCTCTTAGACACGTTCAAGTAAGTTTTATAGTTCTTACGAATTAAATGTTTTGGATAAGTCAGAAATGGGTTCTTAGGTCATTTACTCAAGAGCTACGAACATAAATTGCACTATGATCTTTCATCCACATATTGAAGTATTTTAGGACTAGGATTCGAGGAAGAGGATTGGGCTTTCTAAGGAGAATGATGGACTATACTACCTTGAAACACCAAATAATCCAAGTATGGTTAGGAACCAATTACCTTTTTCATTTATATTTGAAAGTTTTAATGAAGATAAATTGTAACAACCCCAACCCGTATTCGTCACCGGAATAGGGTTACGAGGCATTACCAAGAAGTACAGAACACTTACAGATAATTTAAAATCATTATCATTCAAATACCGAGACTAATTATAAACGTTCCTTTAATGGACCTTCGAGGTCTAAATCATGCATTAAGATCAGATCGAGACTAAATCGGATCCTCAAGAAAATTTTTCGCGACTTTTTAATTTTTTTCGCATATAAGGGTCACACACCCGTGTTACTGGGGACACACAGTCAGACCATATGCCCAAAGGGTAGACCGCTTGTCACACACGGCTTAGACACACACCCGTGTCTACCCGTGTGGACAAAAATTAGGCTATTTTCCAAGTCATATTTCTCACTCACTAACATTTTAATACAGTCAAGAACCAATTTAAGATATTCAACCAAGCCTTATCACCATTTGTTAGTCGTACACTTCATATAAATAACAAGAAACGTATATAAGCTCAATTCTTATTAAATTCCTCTTATACCTATACTTTTTCACATTATGTATTCATATCACATATAAGAATCATACCTCTGTATTTCATATACATTTTCATAACAATTTGTCTTGGTTTCTAACCACTACATATTTGAGTTCTACTCATCAAATCATTTGAACATCATCTTTACACAAATAGTACACTTTAAGTGTACAGTTCTATAATTATGAATAAACACATTAATCAAACATATTCCATGTTTTTATATATCACAGTCTCATATTTTCCATGTATCAAATAGCACCATTTCCTTGTATTTCAGACAAATACATGTAACAATTCATAAACATACAACTTACTAACTCTTCCTGCCAATCACAAGTTAAATTGTCAAATCACTTATTGAGTCTAATTTCAATGTTCACTAAAATTTATCATATAAATTTGGATGTATTTATCATATAAATTTGGATGTACGTATCCACCAATAGATTCCATGTACAAGTATCATCATCTCATATTTCCACATACATTTACTTTCCACATTATGAACTCAAATAACATATACAAGATATACCAATGTATTTCAAGTACGTTTTCATAATATTTCATTTCAAATTCAGATTATTTCATATTAGAACTCTTCTCATTAACTCATTTGGAATACCAATTCATACGGATAATACACTCAAGGGTGTACAAATATATAATCACAAATGAACTCATTCATCAACCAAGTTCTATGTTCATGTCTCATCAACTCGTATCTCCTTATATCACATAATTCTATGTAACACTTACCAAAATTTGTCAAATTAGTGAACGTCTTACGGAATTGGTCTGCACTGGTATGCACTGAATTTCACTGATAATCACTGATGTCATAACATAGCTATGGTCTTTTCACTAGAATGCCGTAGCTCAGCCATGGTCTTACATCTTCACTATCATTATGCCATGGTGAAACCATGGATTTATTCATCAATTCATCACTTTTCACTAGAATGCCATAGCCCAGCTATGGTCTTACATCTTAATACGTATCACACCAATGCCATATCCCAGATATGGTCTTACACGGAAATCACTTGTCACTTGTAGCCGAAGCTACCACTATTCACTGATCAGGTAGCCGGAGCTACCACTATTCATTGATCAGGTAGCCGGAGCTACCACTTTTCACTAATCAGGTCGCTAGAGCTACCACTTTTCACTTGATCAGGTAGCCAAAGCTACCACTTATCACTTTCACTTGTCCTTGATCAGATAAGTGTAGTCGAAGCTATCACTTATCACTTTCACTTGTCCTTGATCAGATAAGTGTAGCTGAAGCTATCACTTATCACTTGTTGCCATGGTTCAACTATGGTCTTTTCCGTCAATTCATCTTGTCACTGAACTGAAGTGCTCAATTTGATCATTTATTCAATTTTCATGCTTTTACATTATTTACAATTTTATCATCAATACATATGAAACAACACATCATGAAGTTCATAAAAGTAACAAATGATCACTAAAATTTTAGCCATATAAACTCACAAGTTCAATTTTATTATTATAACGATAATCATAATTTCATAATAAATATTTCAAATAAAACATTATATCATTTCTAGTTCAACATTTATCAATTATAATCGGGCATGTGATCAATTTATACACAAGTCATTCGTATATTCTTCCTCCTCCTCCTCTCCATCCTCATCCTTAGTATAAATAACACACTTGTAAGTAACATCATCTATAATTTTCGTTATTTATTTATCTGAATATTCAAGCTGTCCATCCGAGTCATAGTCACTAAATTATTTTTATCTTGAGCTACAGAACTCCAAATTAAGATCCGCTAATTTTCCCTGAAACTAGACTCACATATCTTCTTACCATAAAATTTTCAGAATTTTTGGTTCATCCAATAAGTACAGTTTATTCTTTAAATTCGCCCTTGTTCTGCTATCTGACAATTCCGACCCTTCTTCACTAAAAATTAATTATCTCCTCATACGAGATTCAGATGATATTTCCATTTATTTCTCTTAAAAATAGACTCATTCAAGATTTTAAAAATATAAATTTAATCCCCTAATTATTTTTCTCCAATATTTGGTGATTTTTCAAAGTTAGACTACTGCTGCTGCCCAAAACTGTTTTAGTGCAAAGTGTTGATTTCTATTTTGCCCCAAATTTCACAGTTCATACAATTCAGTCCTTGTCCAATTAACCCCTCAATTGGGCTAATTTTTCTCATTTAATACTTTATTATATCATTTTAAACTACTCATAACCCTTGAAATCAGAACTTTAGCATTAGACCTTAATTCCAAACTCTTTTACAATTAGGTCCTAAAACCAATTTCCATCAATTTTACTTGATAAAATCATCATATATCAAAATTAAAGCTTCAATTCTATGTTTATTCATCATATGCTTCCAGACTCATCCATAGCAACTTTAAAAATTAGCCATAGAATCAAAAACTAATGACATAGTAAGTTGGACCCAATTGTAAAAGTCCAAAAACATAGAAATTTCAAGGAGAAAGAAAGAATTAAACTTACATGAAGCTAGAGTATGAAAACCAGCTTGAACCCTCTTTCATGGCTGTTTTCAGCTGATGAAAATGAAGAGAAATGAAGAGAATTCTAGATATTCCAATTTGATCTCATTTTTATTTAGCTAATTTTGGTAATTTTCTAATTTTGCCCTTATTTCACCCATTTCCTTATTTTTCTCAGCTATTACCGCCCAAAATATCTCCTGTGGGCTTATTTTCACTTTAAGTCCTTCCTCATTTGACAATTGAGATATTTAATCCTTCTAGCAACTTTTACACCTTTTTTCAATTTAGTCTTTTTTTTATTTAATTAACCACCCAAACGTCAAAATTTTCTAACGAAATTTTAATACTACCTTATTGACATTCCATAAATATTCATAAAAATATTTATGACTCAATTTATAACACCGATATCTCGATACCTCTTTTTCTCAATTTCTTGACCAAATAAATCTTTAAAAAACACAATTTACTATTTCAAAAATCTTTTAAAAGATACATTTAGCTCGTAAATATTAAATTATATAATCTACGAGTTCATTTGTCAGATTTGATGGTCTCGAACCACTATTTCTAACATCACTGAAATTTAGGCTATTACATAAATTTTGGCTTCATCATCTTAGGTTTGGACATCCTTATTTAAAACCTTAAAAGTTATGTTTCCTTCATTATTTAAAGGACTCAATGTTGAAATTTTTGCTCCTTTTTATTTGATTCACAATGACATATAGGGTCCTTCTATATAGTTCATAATGTTTCTAGTGCTAGATGGTTGTTTCCTTTATCGATGAATACACTAGAGTCTTTTGGGGTTTTTAACTATAAAAAAAATTAATGTAGTTGTTACGTTTCCAAACTTCCACAATATGGTCTAAAATCAATTTGGAATTTAAATGAAAATATTTAGGTCAGATAAAGAAAATGGTTATTTCACCCAAATCCCAACCACATATTTTCAAAAGGAAGTGAATCTTTATACATGGAATATAATGACTAATTTTTCTCTCTTGATTTGTTGTCTTCATAGTTGCTTAATATTTCCTTAGTATGAGCTAAACTTTATTTTGTATATTCATTCTATAACCTAGAAATTTTTTTCTTGATAATAAAATTCATTATTCTATGAGGAATTTGCAAGTATACTCAAGGAGAAAAGCTCCAGTTTTAAAAATGATGCAAGTTCAACAATCCAACCCCAACTCTAAGACAAGGTAACTACAGTTTTCAATTCAAGAGTCCAGCCTTAGTATACCTATCTCCATTAGAAAATGAGCCAAAAAATGTATGAAACACCCATTATATCCTGTAACGCCCTGAAATATTTAATTTTATTTCTGTGAATACTATCATATTTTTGTGTTTCCTTCAGTGGTTATGTGTTCTGAATGTGTGTTTGAGGTTTTGGGTTCAAGTTCCACTTTCTGGAAAATTCTGTCATTTTGATTCTAGCCTAATCTTTGGTAGGTTGGGTTATATTTTATCTTTAGTAAACTCATATCAGAATGAACCTGTTGGTTCGAGTGGTAAGGTGTTAGCTTATTGGGGGTCTCATGTTCGAATCCTCGTGTGAGCGTGGATGTTAATTTTTGTTTCGGTTGTCTGATAGAGGTTAGGTGGATTTGGGATTCTAAAGGAGTTGGAGGTGGTTAGTGGGTAGGATTCCATGGGATAAGGTGGTTAGTGGTTGGAGTGGAGATTAGTTTAAGTTTATTTTTCATTTATCTTATTTTATATTTTTCCTTTTTCCCAAAAATTTTCAGCACTCTGACGTTTTCCTTCTACTTCATTCTCTCCCTCTCTTAAGTAATTTTTCTTCTCTCATTTCTTCAATTTTTGATTTCGTTGAAACCGTGTGTTATTGTTGATTGATCGGCATTGTGGTTCATCTATCGTTTCCTTCTGTCTTTATTTTCGATTCGGTAAGTTTGGTAGGTGTGGTTTTTGCTTTTGATTGATGATTCGTTGTTGATGTTATTCTGTTATTATCGTTTAAGGGAAGACCAAGGGGCTCAAGGTTGTCTGTCGGTGATTTAGTTGCGTGGAACTACTGTTGTTCGATTAAAGGTAAGGGGTGGATAGAATAATAGATTGAACGGATCGATTTAGTTTCAGGTTTAGTATCGATTTAAGCATATAATTCGGTGATTTATTGATAAACTCTAGGTTCTAGTTATCTCGTGAGAGCATACGTGTCAAATCCAAACCAGGTGTGTAACGAAAATACATAAAAATGGGGTTTGGTGAAAACCGAAAAAGTAGCCTGTCGACGCCATACAAGCGTGTGCTCGGCCGTGTGACGGGATAGTGTATGGTCGTGTGGACTACACAGGCTAGGCCAATCTCGGTGTGTGGACCGTACAGGCGTGTAGGCCCACATGGGTGTGCACGCGGGCGTGTGAGCTATGGGCCAGGTCTTGTGGGCTATACGAGCAAGGCCAATTTGGGCATGTAGACCCAAAATACTGAAAGTTTCCCTAGGGTCGTATGAATCATTTTGATCGACTATGAGCCTTCTATAGGGTCGGTAAGGGCTAACCAAACCCTAATGCATGAGATTTGTTAATCTAATAGATCGATTGAGTTTAGGAAAACCGATATGTATGTCTGATTGATTTGCATATGTATAATATATGTATATGCATATATTAATTCTATTGTACACGTGTATCTGTATTCTATATCTGTATATGGGGTGGGATTGGTATATGTGGAGGAAGTGTTCTATGAGGCAACATATCGTCAATATACTAGCAGCTTGTCTGCATACTATTCTGATAAGTATGATTTAGACATTATGTGGCGTGTAGGCATGGGTGGGTGTTTTATACCCCACATAGTGTGTTGGGATGGACGAAGATGGTGTGTAGAGGATAGAGGTAGGACTCTGTATATCTGTATGTTCTGAAAATCTGATTCTGACATAATCTGACTCTGTTAGGGACTTATGTCCACTTCTGTTCTGAAGCACTGGAAATCTGAATTTTATGCATGTATATATTTTCATGAGTTGCACACTGAGTTTATAAAATTCACATCTATTTGTCTGTTCTATTCAGGTAATCCTCAGACATAAGTGAATCGGTGCGATGGAGTCTCGGCAGTGACCACTAGTTTACGAATTGGTTTAATTACTTACTTTATTTAAATTCTGAATTAATTTGAGAATATTTAATCTTTGGGACTCTCCGAACTGTTTGATTTAATTTTGGTTTTGGATGTATTTTTGATATTTTTACAACTTTTAACAAAACGATTTACGAAAACAATGGTTTATTCAAATAAACATTTTTCTGAAATCAAAATTGGTTTTCAACTATAATGCCTTATAAACATCAGCTGTGAATTAGTATTTTACATAAAAGGACAATAAACAACGGATTTATTAAAGGGAAAAATATTAAGTTTTTCTGAAAACGTAAGCTCTTTTAGAATAATTAATATGAGGTGTTTTAACACGAAAGTTGGTTTCAAAACCCTTTTTCGTAACATTTCCATATTCGGCCATGATGTCTAGGCCAGGTTTGGGGTGTTACATATCCCATATCCAATTTTGTATCAATTTAAAAATTCTTTCCATCCCATAACATTTTCTTTTGAGCTTGAACAAAATTTATATTCCAAAGACATTATTTGAACCATTATCTAACAAGTAATAGAAACAAGCCATGAAAACAAAAATGATGGATTTAGAGAAAAATAACATAGGAATTAGTTGATTGCTTAAGGGGAAAGGGAAATTAGGTGTAAATGGGTTTTCTTGAGAGATACAAATCTCAACTAGTTGCTAAGGTTACACTCAAACCTATTGGATGGATTATCAATAGACTTTTTCTTTAGTTTCTAAAATGAGTATAGTTATGAATTTTTTATCTTTGATTGCAAATTAAAAATGATATTTTGAACAATTTGACATAAAGAAAGCATTTCCATATGAAAATCTTGAGGAAGAGATATTTGTAAATTCCACCAGGATTTGGGAACAACTTAGGAACACCCAAGGTATTTAAACTAAAAAAAGCTTTATGTTTCCTAAAATAGTCTTATAGACTATGGTTTAGAATATTTGCAAAAGTAATGCTAGATTTAATATATAAATAGAGTCAATGAGATCACATATGATTCATTGAGCACTCAAACTCAATGTAACTCTTTTGGTATTTACGGATAATATTAATGTAACAGGAAATAATGAAAAAGAGATAGATGCTTTGAAAAAATATTTGGCTAAAGAGTCTGAGATAAAGCAATTAGGAGGCAATAGAATTATTTCCTAGTGATTGAGGTGGCATAATTGATGCAAATAACTTTTATCTCACAACAAAGTACGCTATTGATCTTTTGAAAGAAGCAAGAAAGATGCATGTAAACCTGTAAATGCCCAATATATCATAACCATAAGCTCACATAAGCTAATGATGAAGTTGTTGTAGATAGAGAGTTCTATCAAGTATTAGTGAGAAGACTCATTTACCTCTCATGTAACACTCTAGACCCAATTGAGTTGGTTCGAGCCAAATCCGGCGTGCCATGTTAGCCACCGGAGTGACTCTTCATTAACTCCCAACATAACCTCCAACACATCACAAATTTTCAACATAAAAAAATGTCCTAAGTTATCACAATGCAACGAAATGTTATAATAACATGCATGAAATATAAAAAAATGCGAGCACATAAAACTACGTAAAGGAAAAAGGTTTGCATATCAACTAACAATAAAGACTTCAGGGTTTGCATACGGTAAAAATACAGAGGTTTTCAGGGTTCGTATATTCGAACAAAAAATACATAAGAACTTAGGACTTAATATTAAGGTTTGCACAACAACATAGGTATGCATACTTCACACTCTATAGGTTCGCATAACATCATGGGTTTGGATAATAACATACAATATAGGCTCGCTTACAGTATTGGCTTCGCAACAAGAAAGGTCATACATTCAAGGGTTTGCGCACTTTAACAAGGTTCTCAAACAAGTAAGGCTTTCACTAATAAGGGTTCGCATGCAATGTTTAGGTTGTAAGTACATAGGGGTCGCATGCATGGTAACCTCAAATCAAAAGTTGGATCGCACAAGGAGGTTAAGTCATAATTAGTCAAAATTTAAATAACATAACATGGCACGCATAAAAGGAAGGGTAGTGAAACTTAAGTCTTTATTCATACTGAAGGAATTCAACATAATTAAACAAATAAGTATTGAATTTGAAAAATAAAATAAACCTAAGAAAAAATTGAGTTCTATTATAGCCAAGTCATCTAATATAACAATTCTAATCCTAAGCAATTATCCACATCATCTTTTTCCAAGGTTTGTTGATACCCATCCTAGTTAGCCTCACTTGGATCAATCACCTCGTCACTGCCATCTACGATCTACTTACCTGTGAAGTAAGAGAGGATTGGGTGAGTTCATTGAGAACTCGGTGAATATATAGAAAACATCAAAGCATGCTTAAAATATGGAGTTAAAATAAGAACTTAGTCTAAATACCTTTTCACGAGCTGGGTTTACTGTGAAGGTGGGAGACCCAGTTCATAATTACCTGCTTGTCAAAAAAAAAAATATAAGTGTGTAAAATAGTTTCCCATATACTTGTTAGAAATCATACTTAAAAACTTGGCTTATTTTTATAAGAAAAAATAAAACCTATTCATGCACTTGACATGTCCTTGTGCTTGTTCTTGTTTTTATACTGATCTTGTTGAAAAACATAAAACATGTTCTTATACTTGTCATATCTTACTATTGGATAAATGAATCTCATTATAGCGCCTCACTTATGACTCAGAGAGTCCTTAACATGTCCCACAAGTGTAGCATAAAGCTAAACACTCTCTTCTACACCAACATGTCTCTTTAAATAGAGTATAGCTCGACATTCCCTTACCTCTCCACATGTCTTAGGGCTTCAACCCCCAAATCATAGAAATTATAGGTGAGTACTCACAATCATTTGGCATTCTAATATATCCAACATGGGGCTAACATAAGGAGCTCGCATAAAAATACTTATTCACACAAAGCTCGCATAGAAATATCACAAAACACAATTTATAAAATCATGCTTTTAAAACTTATCTTAAAACATTTAAAATATAAGCTTGCATAGGAGCACGCATAAAACATATTTTTTTGAAAACAAAGTTTATAGAAAAGCTTACTCATGGAACTTAGTTTCAAAAACCCTAAGCTCCAAAAAACACAATGGTTCGCACACAAATGGCAATCCTTGAACACTCATCGATTAGCTGAGAATTTAAACAACATTTTTTTTTCCTTTGTCCTTGCTAGTAGATGGTCCAACTGGTTCGCAGCATACATAAACATGCACAAATTACTTAACAAAGCATACAAAATTCAAACATACAAGCGAACCTAGTTTCCTAGACAACTAACCCTAATAGAATAGAGGTTTACCTTGGTTCTTAAGAACTTCGAATCAGAATAGAAACTTGGCAAAAAGAATAATAGATGAGAGAACTTTTTAGAAAATGAATTAATTTATAGGCACTAAGTGTTTTAGTACTCTTAGTATACCCTAGTTGACTTAGGAAAAAGGTTATGTGCATGGATAGTGTCCTAATTGGAAAACAAGTCAACTTCCTAATTCAAATGAAACTCGACTTATACTGGTGAACCCCAATTCGCTAAACCTATTGGCCAACCCCAGCTCACCAAACCAACTGGAGAACCTCAGCTACCCAAACCAACTAGCAAACCTCAGTTTGCTAAACCTGTTGTTGAACCCCAGCTTGCCAAACCAACTGGCAAACCCCAGTTCACCAAACCAACTGACAAACACTCCTTACCACATCCTTAGGCATACACAACTCACCGATCTTACTGGCGAACTCTATTAAAGTCTTTTGGCAAACACCAGCTCACCGTGCCACTGGCGAACCCCTTGCTCGCAAAGTACAAACTTCCAGGCCCTATATCGGGATGTTACATCTCACATAAAAGACCATATATAACATGTTTTCTAAGCATAGTAAGCTATTTTATGCACAATCCTAAAGTAAATTTATAGGTTGTCTATTGTATATTTCAATACTTGAAAGTTAATCTTAGTTGAGGAATATTGTTCAAAAGGAATATGGGACTAATGCTAGAAGCATTTTCATATGTTGATTATGCAATTTCACTAGTTGACAGAGGGTACACCTCAAGTTATTGCACCTTTCATGGTGGTAGTCTTGTGAACTGGAGGAGTAAAAAATAAGATGTGATGGCAAGGTCTAATGCTAAACCAGAATTCAGACCACTGGCACAAGGTGAGTCAATTAGTCAATACTCGAAGTTGTAATTGAAGGTTGAATTAAGAATCAATTGTAGAGTTAGTGTTGTTAATTGAGTAGCTTAGCTTTGATTTCAATGTTTTCGATTGTGTTAATAATCTCTAATACAACTATATTGGTAATTGATTTCCTAGTTTAGAGTTTTCTTAATAAAGGAAGGCTCGGTTCGATAATTAACTCTTTTAGGGACACGATCCTTGGAATAGTTACAAAACTATTTTGCTATAATTTCTATACTATAACTTGGTTGTTGTACACTTTTCACATTACTCGATCCAAATTTATAAGTTTTTAGAAATACAAATCGGACAATCCACACACAACCCAGTGCAACATGATAAAACAAAGCACAATTGAAATAAATAGACACTTGATAAAAGAGAAATTTGATGGTGGCTTGATTTGCATGCCTTATGTGTGAACGAAGGGTCAATTGGTGGATGTGATCACTAAAGAAATCAATAAGTGAATATTTTAAGCAATCATTTGCAGGCTAAAAATGGAGAATGTTTATTCATCGGCTTTAAGGGGAGTGTGGAAAAATCAATTGGATTGATTTTATGACATGTGTATCAATTATAGTGATTTTAGTCCTTTAATTTTGATTTTATTAATAGTTTCCTAATTTATGTTTTCTTGTAGTATACAAATACTTAAGCTTGTATTATTGTTACAAACAGTCATCAAGAAAATATTGTTCTTTTCCTATCCTCTTTACTATCTTTCTTTTAATGGATTGTTTTTTCCCCCATCCTCTTTTTGTCATATTTCTTTTAACATAATCACGTGTTATCTTGTATATGAATTATCATATTTTCATTTCTTTTAAATAAAACCTAACAAACTAGGGCTAGGTAAGTGATTTTGGACATTGGCATGAAAACATTAGGTAAGTAAACATGTGAAAACAAACTAGTAGTCTAAAAAGGATTTATCACTTCATGTTATAAAAGAGACATATCATTCATCGACTGAAGTTAACTAGATAAAGGATTTAAAAATAATAGTAAAAATTGTTTACTAAATTGATTTAATTTTGTTTCAATCTTAGTTTATAATTTATATTCAATGTTAACATTTTGGAAGCCTAAAAAATTAAATTAAATTCCCAAATTAAAATCGATATTAAACTAAATAGGACTTAATTAAACAAAAGAAAAAGTATATAAAATATATGTAATTAAATGTTTTAATTAAATATAAGGGGTACGCAGGATTTATAGACATCCTAAGCTAGCATTATGACAAACACTAGGGTATAAGACCCTTGGTTTACCTCAGCCGTATAAGGAAAACAAAAAATGGAATTTGTAACCTAATGGTACAACTTAAAAGAGGAAAATAAGGGGAATTTGCTCTCCTAACTCATTTATTGCCTCGCTAACTACAAAACTATAGTGACAATTATTCTCCATTAGGATTTCAGCCAAATGCAACCAAAGTGCCTCTACCTTGGGAAACAACTAATTGTGTGGGTCACCATGTTAATAGAAACAGATGATTCTAAACAATCACTATTTAGTGTTTTCCTCAGTTACATCATTATAACATACTGCTGTGTATCAGTTTAAAAATCGTTAAAACATAATCACTTTTGATAACATAGATAAACAAACAACTTACGACACCATGAATTTTAAATAAACATAATAATAAATTAATTTAGTTTTCAATGTTTATATTTTCTTTTTGTTAGTTTGACTATTATTATTTTTTTAGTTAAATTTAATCCTCATCTTCTCAAAATAGTCAACTTTTTTTCTTAAATGAAAGTATTGATTAAAACATTAATTTTTTAACAATATTGGTATATCAACCTGTATAGTAACCCATGTGTATTTCATGCTAATATGATACTATTTGTCTTATATGTCACGTCAATAAATAATTTAAAATTTATAAAATATTTTAAAATATAAAAACTCAAAAAAGTTAGCATGAAATATACATTGATTATCATGCGGGTTTCCATAGTTAAAAATTTAATATTTTAGTCAATTTTTCTATTAAAAAAACATCAAATTGATTTTTTCTAAAAGGTTAATGGTTAAATTTGACTTTTTTTTAAAAGATTGAGGGCTAAATTTAATTAAAAAAATAAAGATTAAATTGACAAAAAATATAAATGTTAAGGACTTAATTTGTCATTATACCTTTCAAATACGTCAAATTTTAGAGAATCATTCAAACAATTTAACTTCCTACACAATACAAAGGTTAAAATATGCCATCAATCCTTATATTCTTTGTAAATTTAAAATTCAGTCATTCTACTTTTTAGATTTTAAAATTCAAGTCCAAATTTTTAGCACTATCAAAATTACTTTTTAAAATTCAAGTTCATTACAATATCAATTTTCTACTAATTGAGTATTTTTATTTAACAAAAAAATTTAATAATAATAACAATTAAACTTGAATTTTAAAATTTTAAAAATAAAAAATTAAATTTCTAAAAATAGAAATTTAAGGATTAAATTTAAAATTTATAATAAAAAAAATACAAAGGATCACATCAATAGCGCCACAAGGATGACTCCACTAATGGAGGATGAAACATGTGAGGTAGCATCCAAATTGTAATTGGTGCAAAGCATCAAAGGGCGGGGGGACCCGCGCACGTTGGGGCATGTGAGGGGACCACATGTGCAATTTCGTGGCTCACATCTTGGCCCTCCTTAGATAGCGAAGGAATGTGGAATCAAACCTATAAAATGGCGTTTGTTAATAAAACAACTGTCGTCTTAGCAGTGGTGTTTGTCCCACCCATCTTATTTATATAAAACCTAACACTTTTTAAGGCCGCCTTAATCATGCTTTATTTTCTTTGCTTGCTCTTCAAAGGGATGTCGATATTATCATTTTAAGATTCCCCGAATCAATATGTATGCCCCACTTTGTTTGTGTTCATCAACAAAAGTTAACCCTTTTTTCTTTTTTTTTTTACTTTTTTAAGTTTTATTAAGATAGATATCATTATTTTATTTTTTAATTAATTAATCCTCAACCAGTCTTATAGCATATTCATTCTATGTATAAATCAACTAATTATTATTTTTGGATAGGATTAATTATTCACAATTATTTAATAATGGATTGAAACAAAATTTTATTTTATATTTTTCATATATAATTTTCTAATTGAATTTGCCACAATAAAAGGTATTGTATTAGCATAATGCAAATTTATTCATTATTATAGATATGACTGTGGGTTTGTTTAGCTCCAAAAATGCTTTTTCACAGCCATAGCTTGCTAGATAAATTCTTTTTTAAAATAACATTATATAATTTAAATTTGTATAATATGTATAGAATTATATTCTCACTTTTATTTTAAATTTAAAACTATATTCATTTATTATATATTCACAAATTTCTAAAATATTCAAATAAAAGTAATTTATGTTTAAAGAATTTTTTAAAAATAATTTGTATAGTAGCCTATTTATTGACTAAAATTTTAATTGTTATAGTCAACAACTTCTTGATCCAATGACAAGAACAATATGTTGTAGGCGCGAGAGTTTGGATTCAAAATTTAAAAATATAACTATTATAGAGAATGCTGACTGTATTAATTTATTTACTTACCATTACAAATAATCTAATAAAATTCTTCTTAACATGATAGCTATTTCTGACATTTTATCTTCTCATCTCATTTATTTCACAGTAATATCAACTACTAAAAAAATTTATCATATTATTTTTTTACAACACATTATTTTTCAAACCGCGACAACAATACGAAACTAAATTCTACATTATTCTTGTATTTTCAAATTAAACTCTCTTTATATGAAATAAAATATAAAGTATAGTAGAGACATGATCTTGTGTCGTATTGGCCTCCATTAAATTTCTAATCATCTTGTGTTTCTTTTATGCAAGGATTTTTTTTTTTTTTTAAAAGGATCCAAAAAGGATAGAAAGATGTTCCAAAATGTGACTTAGTTTTCAAGTTGAAATCCCTTTTATGGATATGTTCAAAGCACTTTTAAAACAAAATCCCAAATAATGTGGATGTGACTCAAATTGAGACCCTTCCATATATTCCAAGTGACACTACCTACTTCTCTTTTATATAATTCTAATATTAAAGTGTTGGGTGGAGTTAGCTTTTAAGACATGTGATGAAGTGACCCATTTCTCTCTCTTCCTCTCTCTATATAATTGAATTAATCAAATCACATTATGATGTTAACTATATTTTATTACGAATCTAACATGGACCTAAACTTGGATTATATTACACTAACCCCCAAAAAGAGCTTATATTATTACAAGTCTAGATTGTGTCTGCATATAGGATATAAAAGCATTACCAATTTGCCATTTTAGTTTAAATAAAGAGTTTAATATGTCTTTAATATATTCATAATAATTTTCTTTTAATTTCAAGAAAATATAATAAAATTATTATATGTCTCATTTATTTTTAGATAATTAGGAGAGGAGAATGAGATTATTAAGGATCAAATCAAAGCTCTTATACTTACAACATAATAGATAAAATTATTTCTAAATGTCAAATCTTCTTCATGAGTTCATCAAATCATTCATATAGAGACAAAATTTATGGGAATTCAAATTAATTAACATTAAATTTAAAATTATTTATAACCTATTTCTTCTTGTCTATGATGCTTGTTAAAAAACAAATCTCCCTTGTGAAAGAAAAAATCTTGTGTGAAAGAGAGACAAAAATAAAAATGGTAATCTAATAAAGTGAGAGACATAGATGGGCTAACACAAGCACAACCCACGCTACATCTCACCTGCAGACACTCGAGTTTGGGAAGGGGACATCTCCACATGCCTTGACAAAGCATACCTTTGAGTTTTTGGTTCCTTTTTCTTTTGGGGTAAATTGAAATTTTCATTTTTCGGATTCTAGAAATATATATCCCCTCTCTCTCTCTCTCTTTGTTTTGACGTATATCCTGGTTAGTCTATGTCCCACCCTTGATTTTGATCACAAGCTTATAATTGATGTGCTTTGAATTATATATATATATATATATTGTTGGTTTTATCCCTTAATTATAAACTTAGAAATTTGATATTTACTCGTGAAATTAATAGGTACCTTAATTTTGAAAAAAAAATAAACTTACCAGTATATATATATATATATATATATATATCAAAATCCTTTGATTCTCGAATCAAAAGAAATGCAATTATTTCATTTCTTTTATTTAGATGTAATTTTTCAATTTTGAAAAAGATTAAACTTATAATTTTGATCAAAACCTTTGCCTACTTTGGCGCCGCCCCGACATTTATTTTCAACCATAATAGCATAGCCTCTAAACACAAAGTGTGTGAATACAAAAGTTTAGAGGTTTGGTTTGGAGAGAGTAAAACTCATCACATCACATGGGAAAAGTTTGTTAGCAATCACTCAACATTATACTAATATAACCCACCCGCTCTACTCAATTATTTATATATATGAAGATGAGACTTAGCTCTGAGAAAAGGGTTTCAATTCAAGCATATTATATTAATATATAAAGAAAAAGTTGTTCTTATTATAAAGAAGAAGCCTTGAGTTATGGACGGTTTTGTCTGCAGGGAAAATCCCAAGCAGAGAAGGGTCTTAGACTTGGTCTTAGTCTTACCTATATATTAGTAGAAGCTACAAATGGATTTTGGATTCAAACACATATGAGATAAAGTCTAATACAAAATGTGTGTTTTTTTTATTATTTAAAAACATACACAGTTCGAGTACTTGCGTGGGTGCTTCATGCTAGTCCTCAAATTTTAATATCTCATTTTCTTTCTATTAGAAAACCCATTATCACAAGTTAAATTAATCTATTTATTTACCATCACTTTTATCAGTGTTTGAACATTAAACTTTAAACCAATCCATTGCAGGATGCAACCAATGGCTTATTAAGAATGATGATATATCTACATTTGCTATTTCTATCTTATCTCATAAAATCTATTTAGTTGAACTCAAACTACTCTTAAATAACTCGATGCGTATCAACAATGAGTTTTTTTTTTTTTATAAATAATAACTATAAATGACGATGATGGTAGACACTAGATTTTGTGCAGAGACTTAACCGGAATAAATATGAATCTAGTAATTGAAAACTTAATTTGTTAAACCAACTTGAAATCTATTTGAATTGGAGTCAACCATTTGATCGGATCAAGTTCAACTATTTTTCCAGCTTTGGGCTGAATGCAAATTGATCCATGTTTTGGATTTTGATGTTAGGCTTTATTGAGTCCACATTAGGTTGATTTTAGTTTATTTGGATCTTTTAGGCTTGTAATTGGTCCAAATCCATTTCCCTCGTTATTGGTACTCGTTTTTACCCTATACGCCACATTTGGTACACTTAATGGAAATGAGGAGAGTAAAAATATTTTGGAGGCCTTTACACTAGAAGTTGAATTGCATTTTATCTTCTTTATTAAAAAGATTGTCAAATTAGTCTCTGTGTGTTAAAATAAAAAGCAAGCTAATCCTTTTGTTAAAAATTCCATCAATTCCTATTATTAAAAATTGGTTTTTATACGTCATAATGAGGTATACGTGGTCGTCTGATTATTTTGTTAGCCACACCAATTTTTAATAGTAAAAATAGATAAAAAAAATTTAACAGAAACGACCAGATTACTCTTTGATATAATGTAAAATGACTAATTTATCTATTTTTTTTAGTAGAGTGAGTAAAATACAATCTGACTCTTAATATAAGGACTTCTATAGCACTTTTACCAAAGATGAGTGATATATTAAATAACACTCAAGGTTGAAAATGATGAATGAAAGATAGCAATACTTCGTAATGGTGTTTGGTTGTTGAAATTTGAAATACATATTACTTTTCTTACCATGTGTTTACTATAGGTTAAAAACATAAGTATTATTTGTTAATATATCATATCACTAATAACTTCTTTATTTTTTATATATATTTTTCTAATTTTAGCTTACAATTAAATTTTTTCTTGAGTTTGATTAAAATTTTAAAAATAATATATATCAATTCCATTAATTTTTAAAAAATTAACTTGAATTCTATAACTTATAATATTTCATCAAATTATTTTTTGATATAGCTCGAAGTCTGGACCAAAATTTCACATAAACAAAGAAAAAGCATTCTACATATAAACAATTCTAAAATATAATTTCAATCATTTTTATTTTTATTTGCTAAATAATGTATATTTTATTCAAAATAGATTATTCAAGTACAAGCAATACGAAATCTTGGTACTCCAATATGTCGAAAACAATCCCAATATTAGTAGATATTTTAAAATCAAATAAAGCGATATGAAAAAAACAATTCAATCTGTTGAAAGCAATCCCAATACGTGGAGTGTGCCTCGCATTTTAAGACACTTTTAGGCAGCCCGAATCATGACACGAGGACTTTAGTATGCAAATCCAAAGTCAGTCGGCAATGTCATGACGAGAAGCTTCCCGACATTGCGACGACGCAAATGGGGACGTGGCGACGTGTTTCCCACAAAAAAAAAAAAAAAAACTAAGTTTCTTCTCCTAATTAAACTTTGCTATCTTTTTCCAGTTGAACTCTAATTAATCTAGGAATATTTTAGTCATATTAGAACTTTAATATTAGCCTATTTAAAGGGTCTTTATAACCCTATTTTAGAGAGTTTATAGAATATCTCTAATATGAGATTTGATGAATAATTTTGGGGAGAGGTTTTGAGAGAGCTTTGTATTCGGATTTTCGATTTTGCTCTTTTAGGTTTTATTTCTCCATCTTGTACTCTTCGTTGGTTTATCAAATTAGTGAAGTTTTCTTTGCTTGTGACTTTTATCCTCTTTGGAAGAGTTTTCCACGTAAATATTTGTGTTTAATCTTCTCTACCTTTTCTATTTCGTTGTTTATACGTGTTGAACCCCAACAAATTGGTATAAGAGCAATGTTACATTTCCGCAACTGACCTATTTAGGGATCGCGACAACAAATTTTGATATCGAGAAGTTCGATGGAATCACACATTTTAGATTGAAGTAGTTCCGGATAAAATAGAGTGTTTAAAGCAAGGTTTGTAGCGCCCTATTCCCGATCCTTAAGGAGGATCCAAGAATGGTGTATTGCAACCTTAAAGTCTTTTCCTTTCGGAAATGTAATTGACAAAACCTCAGGTTTACCAAAACATATAGGTATTTACTATAGTAGTAATATATAAAACATTTAAGCTTAAGGGCCTAAACACTTTTAAAACATAAAAGTTCTAAAGGTTTAAGGAAATAGCACAATTTGACGGATACATTTTTACTGTTTTACAAAATATTGTTCTTCAATTTTCAAGTCATGACACCACCCTTATTTGTCATGTATAATATAAAATCACTATAAGCCTCACATAGTATGTATCCTCTGGCGTAGTCTTTGAGGATTCCTTTACTTCTTTAGTGCTCCTGAGAAGGGAAGATAAATGGAGTAAGTTCATAGAACTTAGTGAGTTCCAAAACCAACATTAGAATATCTATGTCACATAGACAAAAAGACTCTTCCCAACTCTGTGGGACATATAGTTCGACCATTGGCGAAGACACCCCACAAACTAACTTCATGTAGCTCGCCTATTGGAAAATATCGAACTTACATAAACTTTAACAGAATATGACTCATTTTGGCACATATACTCCACCCATGCATTCATGCAGACAACCTCCTTCGTGCTAGAAAAAAACCCTAGTTCGTGTTTAGAGATTGTAACATTTGTTGGTTCTTCTTCCTCTGTTACGTTTTGCCAATCTAGTTTGCATTACACTTTCCTTGCCAAAGGCTACATAACATCATTCATGTATCGCGATCTTCCGGTTCAATGCATCTTTGCAATGAAGGCAATGCCATGAATTCACTTCTTTTGTTTTGACCATATGGTTCCTTTTTCAGAGTAAAGTAGGTAATGACTCAGCACAAAGTAAGGCCTTTTCATTTCTTACACCAACATTCAAAGCCAGACCTTTCACCAAATAAGTAAGCTTACCTTGAACAAGACATGTACAACACACACGAGGTATGAAGGAACTCACCAGAAGATGTAACAGAGACTAAACAACATGTCCCTTTCCCTTGTCTCGAGAGCTTTTGGGATTTTCTTGAGCTATAACATAAATAATTAACTCATGAGATCATTTTTTTCAAAAGAACTAAACAAACTTTCAAGAACACTTAATCAAGAAATCCAGAATCTGGAAGTTTCCTTCAATTAGTCTTTAGTTTGTCCCTAAAGCATGAAACCCTAGGGTCTCATAAATAATCACGAAAACAGCTTAAGTTTCATAGTTATTTACCAAGTTTCATGACGATGAAGTTAGCTGATTACAGCGAACTTTAATCCTTCAAACAGGCCTTGGCTCTAATGCTTTTCCTGAAAACGCATAAAGAATTGCTGAAAGGAAGTATGAATTATCAGAGAAAGTATAGAACTTGTTTACGAAGCTAAGGTTGGCTTTATATGGGTGCACACGAAAGGAAAACTTAGTGGACAAGCTTATTTCCCTCCACCAACCTTCCTTTGGTACTGTGACTAATAGTTTTCTCTCTCATCTTAAAGGCATGTCCTTTCATTTCTAGAAATTTTGTTCAACCTTGACTAGTCCTCATTAGGCCAACTAAATAGTTTAACCAGAGAATAAGATAACAACATATTTATCATTCCTATCAGATTAGGGGTTTAACAATAAGACTCACTAATTTCATCTATCCATTAGGGCGGCGTATACTTTATCAAAGAATTCACCAAACCTCAAAGTAGGGGTGTGCAAATTTTGGGTAAAATCCAAATAATTCGGTTGAGCAACCGAATTTGGTTAATCATTCGGTTAACCAAATTAATTCGATCGGGGTCAGTTAATAATTTTTTGGAAGTTCAATTAACAGTTAATTCAATTCGAAATCGGTTAGTTAACTGAACTTAACAAATAATATTATAATATATAAGTATTCGGTTGGGGTCGTTCGATTTGGTTATTTTTTTGGAAGTATAATTTAATCGGTCGGTTAATTTGGTTAATTTTTTATATGTTTTATACTTGTTTTAACCATATATATATAAATTTTGATTAATTCAGTTAACCGACTGAATTAACTGAAAAATTTTGGTTCGGTTAATCTTTTTTGAAAAAAATTACTGTTCGATTAACGGTTAAGGGTTTAAAAGGGTTGGTTAATTCGGTTAATGGTAGTTCGGGTCGATTAACTGATTGAACACCCCCTACCTCAAAGGTCACCTTAATCAAGGTTTCACCCAAGGGCACATTTGCAAACCTTAAGTACTAATAAAATTCTAAACCTTTCCCTACTCAAGGGTCACACTATAAGCCTTAGTTCAATTAACAATACTCGAATACTACACTTTGTCGTGCGGGATGTTACAAGGTTGGTCGCAAAGGGTGATAGTCAAGTGAAGGGAGTTGATTTCCTCAATGTTGTCCGTTTGTGTATCACTGGCCCTGGTTACATTATACAACATTGATTTGAAGACTATAAGTCTTTCAGTTTCCAAGTTTGAGAACGATTTGGGCTTGGTTGACATTTTGCAAAGATCAAGTTCGACCCATGATGGGGCCTGGAGAAGAAGGTATGATAATACAAGTCAATGTGGAGATTTGTGGAGTGTACCTTGCATTTTCGGACACTTTTAGATAGCCCGTATCACGACACAAGGTGTAACACCCCTAACCTGTATCCGTCGTCAAAATAAAGTTACAGAGCATTACCATAAAATTGTATCATCAAAACATTCATTTTTAAACATTTCATTAAGCATAACAAGTACATTTATACGCATGCATATCATCCCTTAATCGAGCCTTCGAGGCCCTAAAAATACTTTAGAAATAATTTGAGACTAAATCAGAAACATTTGAAACATTGAGGAAAAAGTTAGAAAAATTTAAACTGCAGGGGTCACACGACCGTGTGACGAAGCCGTGTGAGAGACACACACCCGTATGCCAGGCCGTGTAATTGCCTGACTTGCAACCTTTAAAACCTACAGTGGACATACGGCCGTGTCGTATGGCCGTGTGTCACACACAGCTGATACACAAGCTCGTGTCTTAGGCTGTGTGGACATGAAATTAGCCAAAATCAAGCCATTTCTATCACCCCTTTCAAGCTTGTTCCTAAACACATTTTGCACATATAACCAAGGCATCATAAATATACCAAAACATACATAATATGACCAATTCAAATAACCTAATTTCATTCAACCAATATGCCATATAAGGCACCTCAAAAGCAAGCATTCAACTTAACTACACATGTGCATAATTAGTCACCTTGCTATCATTACAAAACATACCATACTTGACTTATACCATGTCAATATAACTTACCATTTGAACCATTGTTCTCATGCATCTCTAACACATATACCTATCTTATACATAATTGACCATAACTCATCCATATATATCTAGTTTAATTTCATACCAAGTTGTACCATAATTTGTAACACCCCTATACCATGTTCGACCCAAGGAAACTGATATAGAAATATTACATTTGGTGCCAAAGTGATTTTGGCTAATCACTAAATATAATTGAACATAAAAAATATATATAATAAATTTAAATAATTAATATTTTAGTCCCTACTACTACTTGGAACATACTTGATTTTCCTAAGTACATGTCATTCTATTCAAAATTTTAAAACATACCCTCTTGATACTTGGAGATGTGATGAGATGAATGCTCGCAATCTCAAATACAACTCTTCAAAATTATTGTACCTAATCTGCGCACGGAAACAAACCGTACGTTGAGTATACACTCAATGGTATTACTATAATTCAAATACTTAAGGTAAAAACAATAAATATGCACATTTAATCTTACCATCATTTACTTTCAATGAATCATTCATGCATTTAAACTTTAAATTTTTCTTAATAATAATATCTATCTTAAATAGTTTTTTTTATTTTAATTTACTTATCTCCTTACTATATCAATATCCATTTCATGCATTTCATCAATAACTATTTCATATCTAAAATCTTACAACATTAGTCTTTCAATAATCAGTTCATACGTTGTTCTATCATTTCTTATTAATAGCTATTTCCAAATAGCACTTCTTTACTTAGATTTAAACATAATCTCACAATATCTAAAATATTATATATATATATATATATATATATATATATATATTAATATTTCATTGTAATATATTATTTCAATTTTTATTCAAAATCACTCAATATCTTTTCTATTACCAATTCATTTATTTACCCCTATTAACACTACTCGGACTTTAGCGGATACATGGATCCAACCAAAGTATGGCACCCAGTGCCTCATCGAATAATTTGAAGCAATAGTTGACACCCATTGTCTCATGGGCCAAGCCGAAATAAGTTGGTACCCAGTACCTCATCGAATCTATCCGAAGTAATATAATGACACCCTGTGTCTCATCGACTCGAGGTTGAAGTATCCCTAAACACTTTCAATCCTATGGCATGCCAACTATATCCGACTCAGCCCGATTAGTTAATAGGGAATTCAAAACACATTTCAATTTCAGTCGATATTTATATCAATTTCACTTCAATCACAGTTTCTTATACTTTCAATTCAAATCACTTTCCACTTTCCAATCAATATACATTTCAAATACTCACATATATTCATAATTCAATTCAATTTTATTCAATTCAATATCAATACTCACCTCATTTTACTTACCATGTATTTTAATTAAAATATAACAATTAATAATAAATAGATTTGAATTATAGTAATACAAACCATATATCCTCGTGTTATTCCTCGTCAACTTTCTCTTTCCCCTTCTTAGCCGATGTTTTCAGCACGACGTTAACTACGAAAATTAAAACAATTTAAAATTATCAAAACAACACCAATTCACATCAAATACTTTGATTTTCTATTTAACTTTTGCCCAAATTCCAATTTAATCTCTAACTAAAATTTTCTCCATTTTCATCTCCATTCACTCTTCATTTTCACTCAATTTTTACTTATAACTAAACTTAACTCTCTAATTTTCTCCATAAAACCCTAATTTCAAAATTTTTTCAATTTAGTCCCTATTACACAAAACTTATAACTTATTTTACAATTTAATTCTTTAACCAATTCTAACTTGAAATTCTATCAATTTAACCCCTAATTTATCAATTTATTCCACATGAACAATATCTAAAAATTCACTAACTTTCAAAATCTTAACATAATTCAATTAGTATTTTGTTCTAGGACTCCAAAAACATCAAAATTATAAGAAAAATGGCTAAATTGACTTACTAAATTAACTTTGAATCCTTAGAACCCTAATTTCCCTTTTCTTTTTCTTTCTGTCTTTTTTTTCCCTGTTTTCGTTTCAATTCTGTTTGTTCTTTCTTTTTGTTTACATTATTTATTTGTTTAATTATAATATAATAATATTTTATTCATATACTTAAATATTAAGTATGTATTTAATATAAATAAATATATGTATATTATACATACACATGGAATTATATTTTCCATACATTTGTTTTATTTCTTTTATTTTATGTCATTATATTAATATAATATAATTTTTAATATAATACAATAATAATTTAATAATAAAATATTATTTACTTATATAATAAGTAAATAAGAAATTATTACTAACTTATGTACTTTATTTAACCACAAGTATTTCACTATTACCACACACTTGACCCTTATGGCTTAATTGCTAATTTAGTCCCTTGACTTTTCTTTATTCTATAATTAAGCTTTTATACTTTATTGAATTTATTCCTTATACCTAATTAACCTTAATTCAAACTAATCCACCTAACCAAAACCTAATTAACCACACAACTAATTTCGTAAATATTTATTAAAAATATTTACGAATCCGTTTTACGAAAACAGTAACCCAAAAATGCACTTTTTTGATACCCGTAAATTTTGGGTCATTACATTTCTTCCCCCTTAATAAATTTCGTCCTCGAAATTTACTTGAAAAGAGATGGGGGTACTGAGACCTCATAATTTCTTCTAGTTCCCAAGTTGTTTCTTCTACACTGTGACTTCTCCACAATACTTTCACTAAGGAAACTCGTTTATTTTGTAACTTTTTTACCTCTCGTTCTAAAATATCAACCGGTTCTTCTTCATAAGACAAATCAGGTTGGATTTCTATATCTTCTATCGAAATAATATGAGAAAGGTTTGATTGATATCTCCATAGCATGGAAACATGAAAAACATCATGAATCTTCTATAATTTCAGAGGCAATGCTAGCGATAGGAAACTGGTCCAACTCTTTCTATAATCTCTTACGGCCTAATAAAATAAGGACTCAGTTTTCCTTTTCGGCCAAATCTCAATATTTTCTTCCAAGGCGAAACTTTAAGAAATACTTTGTCGCCAACAAGGTACTCAATATCCCGGCATTTTAAATCTGTATACGATTTCTATCTGTCGAAAGCTACCTTTAGCCTATCTCGAATTTTCTTAACATTTCCCCCTCGTTTCTTGGACTAATTCTAGCCCAATCATCATTTTTTTATTCAATTCCATTCAACATACAGGAATACCGTACAGCCTCACAATTTCTCAAATTTAAACTTCAGCAAGTTTCTGAAGTGACCAATCAATTTCGACCGCTATAAAATGAGCTGATTTCGTAAGCCTATCAATAATCACTCAAATAGCATTCTTTTTTACTTGCTGATAAGGGTAGACCTGTTACAAAATCCATAGTGACACAATTCCCATTTCCATTCAGGAATGTTTGTAACACCCCAAACCCGGCCCACAAGCCTTGACCGGATCTGGTATGTCACGGAGTAAAAACGTAATGGAAATTTTCAATTTATGGGGGGGTAATAAAATGGTGTTTGCTAAAACTTAGATGGGTTGGCTTGATAAATACGATAGAGTTGAAAACTTTTCCTTTTTCCTTTGAAACCATTTAATCACTTAGGTTTTAAAGCATTAGAGTCATCGATAACTTAGGAAATTTTGTTACCCGATAATAACATTTTTAAAAAAAAAACACCTACGAGTACTTATTTTGAAAACATTGTCTTTAACCGATTTGCTTGACAGTTCATAAGTTCATCAGTTATATAATAAAGCAAAAACAACTACCTAAACATCCAAAATAATAATAAGCGGCCATATTACAACCCAATCGAATTTTGTGAATGATAAACTTAAAGCGGGGCAAAATAAAATTTGAAGTCCACAAAAACAAACATGGCCGCCTCGAGCTCTCCCCGCTCCGCATCCGTGCTCTCTACTCACCGCAAGATGATAAGGGAAGGGGTGAGTCACCAAGACTCGATGTGTAAATCCCAAACCCGAAATACCACTCATACACAAGATATTAGTATGACATGCAATTATGCAACCCGACCTAGCCATCCATGCTCTTTTTCTACCCCGTGGTACCAAACCACCGGGTGGTGCCAAACCACCGGTGACTTAAAGTCACGATATCCGTTAATACGTGTGGTGCCAAACCACCGGTGGTGCCAAACCACCGTGGTGACCAAGTCACAATCAAATGATGGGGCCAACCCATCGTGTGATACCAAATCACCGGCGTCGATCCCAGTATCTCAAATGTGGGGCCAACCCACGGTGGCACTAAGCCACGAGGGCGAGACGCCATGAGGTGCCAAACCTCCGGAGGTACCAAACCTCTGGTGACCGTAGTCACAATGTGTTACCAAAACACTTGTGTCCGTCGACACGAATATTACTCCCTCTCATCAATCCCACCATCATCATGCTCACATCACAAGTATCATGATCCCATATATCATGCAATCGTATATATATATAGCATTTCACAAAGATATGATGGCATATACAAAGATATATCGTAAATCGAGTAATAGGGGACTTACCCGAAACCAAGCTTATGCCCACTAGGCAAAGTTACCACATGAGAGGTTATAATATCATCAAATAACAGTTTATACTAATAAAGTGTGTAAGAGCTTACACACCTATTTAATCGGAGATCTAGAGAGGAATCGCGAATTTATCCGATATCACAAAAGTCTCGAACCGTATTCCCGTATTGCACCTATATTCGGCCACTATAGGTTATTATCAAGGGGGCTCATTTGATTAACTAACAAATCCAAAGGATCGGTCATATCATAGCAAAATAGGGCCTTAGGCCGAACCTTTATTAGTACTAAACCGCGTGATTTGAAATCCCGAAAACTTCTGATTTCTTAGCCGATTTACTCCCTAAAATCAAAGTGCAAATTCGGTTACTCAAAATACCAAGAATGGCCTTTGGCCGAATGTGCTCAATACCATTTCCCATACTTACCGAAATTCCGATATTGCCACTTGTCTTGTTGAGATTCTCAGAAAAGCCAAAACCCGAAATACTTCTTGGTGTCGGCAACCTTCGAAAATACCTTTCTTTTCGTGGATTCGGCCTATGCTCTATGTGGTAAGTAACATTCGGCTAAGACTACAATAGAAAAAGAAAGCAAATTTGACAAGGTTAAAGAGCTTAGAAAATTTGGTCAACAACAAAGGAAGGAAAAGAAAATAACAGGAGCTAGCCGAAAACACTCCCTAGAGCCTCTTCAAAACCGAAACCCCAAGCCCCTTAGAGTCTCCCATTTTCGGCCAAAGCTAAAACTCAAGGCCACAAGAGTTGGTTGCCCTTACCTTGACGATTTCTTCACCTAGATGAACACCAAAGTTCGGCCAAGTCTCTCTAGGAAACACCATATTCGGCCATCAAAATTGGGAAGAAAGAAAGTCCAGAGAAGCACTTTCGGCCAAGCATTCAAAATTGGAAGAAAAAAGAAAGTAAAAGAGTCATTTTCGGTCATGCTCTCCTTTGCTAATCTCCAAGGCCGGCCAATACCTCCTCCCCCCAATGCATGCTTCCATTTCACACCATTGAAATAAACAACTTATTGTTTATTCACTCTTCCATCATTAAAATAATAAAACACAATAGAATAAACAAAATAACTTACCTTATACATCATGCGGCCTTTGAAAATAATAAACAAAGAAAAATAATAAGACATTACCCATCACTCCCCCATCACTTGCTTCCTTTCTTTAATAAATAAAACATAGAAAAAAAATAAAAAAATAAAAGTTCAACCCATCCCTCATGCAGCCTTTGGAGAATAGTAAACAAATAAATGTTGTTTTAGCCGTTTGAGTGCCCCTCCCCATGCACAGACTTCAACACGCCAGCAGTTAATAAAAAGAAACAAAGTGCCCATGCTGCGCCTCGTGTCTCGAACCCGAGACACAGGAAATTCTCTCCATGCCCAGACCACTGTGCCATCACTGCGCATCTTATGATATAAGCGCATCACAAATTTATTTAAACACTCAAACCTTGGCTCCTTCCGCATTAATTGCCAAAGGCAAAATAAAATACTCTGGCGCTCCCATCGACTCGAACGCGAGCCCTCGAGCCGCAAACCTCTGCCACGCCCCTTCGCCACTCGGCCAAAGTGTTTTTGTGTGACACAACTCGTCAATAATATTTTCTTTTAAACACTCCCTCACTTCAACGCTAAAACAAAACAGACTCCACTTGCGCCCATGGTGATTCGAACCCGAGCCTAGCGCCTCAGGCCTGAGTGGCGCCCCAAGCCACCGTGCGGTGACTTTCATGCTCGTATCCTCACCATTTGTTCTTAAACCTTCCTAGCTCAAAGACCCTACTTAGCGCAAAAATTAAAACTCCCAGCACGAACTCGGAGGCTCGAACCCCGACTTGCTTGCCATTTCAACACCCTAGCTCCTCAACCATTCTACCAAATCATTTCCTATGCCTTGATTCGCACTAAAATTTATTTAAAGCCTTCTCTTTAAGCATGCGAAAATAATTATAAAATTGTGAACTACCCCCTAGATCAAGATGTTACAGTTCTACCCCCTTAAAATAATTTCGTCCTCGAAATTACCTGGGTCAGAAGAGTTGGGGGTATTGCTGCCGCATCGCATCCTCGGGCTCCCACGTAGCTTCCTCCACGCCATGATTCCTTCATAGGACCTTCACTAAATGAACTGACTTCCTACGCAAAACTTTCACATCCCGATCTAGGATCTGCACAGGTTCCTCTTCCATCGTCAAATCTAGACTCACCTCAACTTCCTCAACTGCCAAGACGTGTGATGGATCAGAACGATAGCGTCTAAGCGTGGAGACATGGAACACATCATGAATCTGACTCAGTTCTGCAGGTAACTCGAGCTGATAAGCCACTGGTCCCACTCGTCTCAACACCTGAAACGGTCCAATGAACCTTGGACTTAACTTGCCCTTTCTCCCAAATCTTAACACTTTCTTCCATGGTGAGACCTTCAGAAAAACTTCGTCTCCTACGGCAAATTCTATGTCCCTCCGCTTGAGATCAGCATAAGACTTTTGCCTATCCGAGGCTTCTTTCAACCGAGCTTGGATCTTCTTCACCGTATCTTCAGTTTCTGCAACCAATTCCGGTCCTAACATCCGTCGCTCACCCAACTCTATCCAGCAAGTAGGTGTGCGACACCTCCTACCATACAACGCTTCATATGGTGCCATCTTAATACTTGCCTGAAAACTGTTGTTGTATGCGAACTCAGCTAATGGCAAAAACTCTTCCCAACTACCTCTGAAGTCCAAAACGCAGCCTCTTAGCATATCCTCTAAAATCTGAATAACCCTTTCCGATTGCCTCGTCGGATCGTGGATGGAATCTTTGTCTTTGAAATCCAACCGTGTACCCAAAGCCTGATGTAGCGCTCTCCAAAACCTCGACGTAAATCTAGGGTCTCTGTCTGAGATGATCGACACTGGCACCCCATGCAACCTCACTATCTCCGCCACATACAACTTAGCTAACTTCTGAAGCGAGTAATCCACCCTTACCGGTATGAAGTGAGCCGACTTGGTCAGACGGTCCACAATCACCCAAACTGCGTCTTTCTTGCTGGGTGTGAGGGGTAGCCCACTGACGAAGTCCATAGTGATCCTCTCCCATTTCCACTGAGGAATCTTCACCGGTTGAAGTAACCTGGATGGCAATCGATGTTCGGCCTTTACCCACCGACATGTGAGACACCTTTCCACGAATTCGGTTACCTCGCTTTCAACCCCAGCCACCGAGCTCGCCTCAAATCTCCATACATCTTGCTACCTCTAGGATGCATAGCGTAAGGGCTGCTATGCGCATCCTGAAGAATTCTTTGCCTCAATCCCACATCATTTGGCATACAAGGCCGTCCTTGAAAACACAACATACCATCACCAGTCAGGCTATACCCTTCCAAACCACCATCTTGAACTTGCAACCTCCGTACCTTTAAACTGTCATCCTCTAATTGCTTTTCCTTAATCTCCTCGATCCAAGTTGGCTTAACTTGCAATTCTGCCAAAAGACTTCCATCGTCGTATAGACTGAGACGAGCAAACATCGCCCTTAAGTGCATCACGACCTTTCGGCTCAACGCGCCGACCACCACGTTAGCCTTGCCCTGATAGTACTCAATTGAGCGATCGTAGTCCTTCAGCAGTTCGATCCATCGGCGTTGTCTCAAATTTAAGTCCTTTTGCGTCAAAAGATACCTCAGACTTTTGTGATCCGTGTAGACTATCGACTTTTCCCCATACAAGTAATGCCTCCATATTTTCAAAGCGAAGACCACTACCGCTAACTCCAAGTCGTGAGTCGGATAGTTAACCTCATACGGTCTTAGCTGACGGGATGCATAGGCCACTACCTTCCCTTCCTGCATCAACACACATCCCAAACCATTATGGGACGCATCACAATAAACCGTGAACAATTTTCCCGCCTCAGGCTGTACCAAAACGGGAGCTTCCGTCAGAATCTTTCTTAGCTTATCAAAACTTCCTTCTTTGTTTCTCGACCAAACAAATGGGACTCCTTTCCTTAATAGTTTAGTCAACGGTGCTGCGATTAAGGAGAATCCTTCCACAAATCTTCGATAATACCCGGCCAGCCCCAGAAAACTTCGTACCTCCGCCACTGACCTAGGCGGTTTCCAATCCAATACCGCTTCAACCTTGCGTGGGTCCACTCTAATCCCTTCAGCTGACACCACGTGACCTAAGAAAGTCACCTCTCTAAGCCAAAATTCGCACTTACTGAATTTGGCATACAACTGCTCCTCCCTCAGCACTTGTAGAACTATACGCAAATGCCTATCATGCTCCTCCTCCGTCTTTGAGTAAACCAATATGTCGTCTATAAACACCACGACAAATTGATCTAAGTATTGCTGAAACACCCTATTTATTAAGTCCATGAACGCTGCCGGCGCGTTGGTCAACCCAAACGACATCACTAGGAACTCGTAATGCCCATACCGGGTACGAAATGCCGTCTTGTGCACATCAACCTCCTTCACCTTAAGTTGATGGTAACCCGACCTAAGATCTATCTTCGAGAACACCGATGCACCCTTCAGTTGATCAAACAGGTCATCAATCCGAGGCAACGGATACTTGTTTTTGATCGTTTACTTGTTTAGCTGACGGTAGTCGATACACATCCGCATTGACCCGTCTTTCTTCTTGACAAACAAAGACAGTGCTCCCACGGAGATATACTTGGTCGAATAAACCCTCTATCCAAGAGCTCCTGAATTTGAGCCTTCAGCTCCACCAATTCTTTTGGTGCCATCCGGTAGGGTGCTATAGACACAGGTGCCGTTCTAGGCAACAAGTCTATACCAAACTCAACTTCTCGATCTGGAGGCAGACCCGGGAGTTCTTCTGGAAACATATCAGCGAATTCCCTTACAGTTTGGACCTTCTCAATTGCTGACTCCCTAGCCTCCAAGGCATAAATTCGAACCAACAACGCCTCACAACCTTTTCTGATCATTTTCTCGGCCTTCAAGGCAGACACTACATTGGATAGATAATCTCTTCAGTTACCTATCATGACCACTTCATCACCCTTAGCCGTCTTTAGAACCATGCGCTTAGCAGCGCAATCCAACCTTGCCTGATACTTAACCAGCCAGTCCATTCCAAGAATTAGATCGAACTCCCCAAACGGCAGTTCCATTAGATCAGTCACAAACACTACCCCTTGAAGTTCTAGGGGTATATCTCTATATAGCTTGTTCACTACCACAGAGTGTCCTAGAGGGCTAATTACGACCATCTCCTGTAAGCGATCTCAAAATCCAAGTTCAAAGTCTCTACCGGACTACTAGCAACGTATGAATGCGTCGAACCCACATCAATTAATGCAACATATGGAAGACCAAAAATTAGGAACGTCACGGTTATGACGTCCGGTCGTCACCTCCTCGCGGCGCGCCTTCGCATAGACCAAGCCAGGCTGCCTAGCTTCTGTGTTGCCTGCACCTCTACCCTGAAATCCGCGACCTCGATTAGGACCATTGCCTCCTCTACCATTACCACGACCCCTCTGCGGTGGTCCCACATTCCTAACCTGAGTACGGTTCTGACCCTCTGGCTGATTCCTTGCCAACTTCCGAGGACAATCCCTTACACGGTGATCCGGAGATCCACATTCAAAGCAACCCCTCTCACCGGTGTAACAACCTCTCCAATGTGACTTCCCACAGCGATTACACTGAGCCGGTCTCTGATTAGTAGCCATGGTCCTTCCAGCCTGATTTGGCCCACTCTGCCTGGCCCTTTTTTGAGCATTATTTCCCGATCCAGACGACCCAACACCTCTTTTCTGCTTGCTCCTATCATAGCTCTGCCTCACAGACTCCCGGACCCTTTCGGCTACCTTAGCCTTTTCTACCAGAACAGCAAACTCACGTACCTGTTGTGGAGCAATCAACAGCCTTAAGTCATCCCTAAGTCCGTCTTCAAAACGGACGCAACGATCATGCTCAGTTGACACAACTCCCCGAGCATAGCGGCTCAGCCTCGAGAATTCACCATACTCGAATCTGACTTATTTCCTTGTACGGTCCCCCCAAAAAGCTTTCCTCCGAGTATCGGTGTAGCTGGTGCCCACATACTTCTTCTGATAAGTAGCTTTGAAGTATTCCCAAGTAAGGTCGTCTGCTGTAGCACCGTCTCGAACCGTGAGCCACCACTGGTATGACTCATCTTTTAGAAGCGACACCGCTCTTTCGGCCTTCTCCTCATTAGTTAAATCAAGATCGTCCATGATCCTCTCGGTCGATTCTAACCAATATTCGGTTTGATTGGGTGCGACACGACACACCCCGAAATACTTCACTCAGTTGGATCTCGAGCCGTTCGAATCTGAGACTTCCAAGCTCCTGCACTCTCTTCGGTCTCGACCATCATTTCTAAAACACGCAAAGATAGCTCGCGATACCGACTCACCCCGTCGATCCTCGATGTCCATCACCAAAAGTTGGGGTGGTGGTGGAGAGTGGTATCTCATTATCCGATCCTTGGCCCGACCTGGCGGTTACATCATGGCCATCCGGCCTCTCAAGCGTCCCGACGGCCAGCGCGACCTCTAGAACTCATTTCTTATGGCGCAATCTATTTTAAAAAGTTTTATGAGTTAGCCAATGTTTCACTGATTATTAACAAGGAATTTTATGGGCGAAAATTAAGAAGTTGTTCTTTCGATCAAACAAGTTTCAAGTCTTCTATTGTAATTCGAAGATACACATTTACTAATTCCATCACCCTTTTGTCTATTTCCTAACCCGGGGGTATTTTGGTAATAAAACAAAGTAAGTTTGACAAATCAAGGGAAATTTATAAATTTGCAAAACTTGGGGTCCTTTTTGAGAAATTGTCTTCCTAAATTGGTAGTGTTGCAAAAACTTTGAAAATCAGGGTCATTTTGGTAATTTGCAAATTAGGGGCAATTTCGTAATTTTCCAAAATCACGACATTTTTGACATTTTGCAAATTAGGGATTTCGGGTATGTTTGTAAAATAAGGAAAATCTTGCTAAAAATTTTGGGGTAGCTTAGTAGATTTTAAAACTAGGGGCATTTTTTTTTGTAATTTACCACTAAAGGTATTTTAAAATGTCCGTAAATCAAGAAAATTTTGTAATATAAATCTTACAAGTTTGAGGGAAGTCTTTAAAACTAGAGTTTTTATCCAAAACGCGGCTAATTCCCTTTCGGGTTTTAATAATAGGGTTTAGCCCACGAACAAGTCCTCACGGTTAGGGTGAGGAAGCTACGCACTGGTAGGATTCCCGCGAAGAGGAGGTGAGTCACTAGGACCGCTTAAATACCAAGCTCTTCCCTGATCCAATCCTAGACATGCGTGCGCATACAAGGATTACCACACCCTAACTCGGCGACTTAGTCATAGGTTTGTTTATTAATGCAATTAAAATCTTATGCAATTGTTGGGGTAAACTAGTCCTAAAGTTCACATACTTTTTATACTATCTACGTCCCATTTCTACCCCTTTACAGATAATCATTCACACATAGATTAAAGATACTTACAAGAGCGGATCGGTGCCGGAGACTCGACGCCATATTGTTCAACCAAAACCATTTTCATAGAGGTTTTCAAAAGCCTATCTAGAAAAACATTTTTAGGCTTTAGGCCCTCACAGCCGAGTTTTGAACCTGGCTCTGACACCAAATTTGTAACACCCCAAACCCGGCCCACAAGCCTTGACCGGATCTGGTATGTCACGGAGTAAAAACGTAATGGAAATTTTCAATTTATGGGGGGGTAATAAAATGGTGTTTGCTAAAACTTAGATGGGTTGGCTTGATAAATACGATAGAGTTGAAAACTTTTCCTTTTTCCTTTGAAACCATTTAATCACTTAGGTTTTAAAGCATTAGAGTCATCGATAACTTAGGAAATTTTGTTACCCGATAATAGCATTTTTAAAAAAAAACACCTACGAGTACTTATTTTGAAAACGTTGTCTTTAACCGATTTGCTTGACAGTTCATAAGTTCATCAGTTATATAATAAAGCAAAAACAACTACCTAAACATCCAAAATAATAATAAGCGGCCATATTACAACCCAATCGAATTTTGTGAATGATAAACTTAAAGCGGGGCAAAATAAAATTTGAAGTCCACAAAACAAACATGGCCGCGTCGAGCTCTCCCCGGCTCCGCATCCGCGCTCTACTCACCTGCAAGATGATAAAGGAAGGGGTGAGTCACCAAGACTCAGTGTGTAAATCCCTAACCCGAAAATACCACTCATACACAAGATATTAGTATGACATGCAATTATGCAACCCGACCTAGCCATCCATGCTCTTTTTTCTACCCCGTGTGGTACCAAACCACTGGTGGTGCCAAACCACTGGTGACCTAAAGTCATGATATCCATCAATACGTGTGGTGCCAAGCAACTGGTGGTGCCAAACCACTGGTGACCCGAAGTCACAATCAAATGATGGGGCCAACCCATCGTGTGATACCAAATCACTGGCGTCGATCCCGTATCTCAAATGTGGGGCCAACCCACGGTGGCACTAAGCCACAGGGACGAGACGCTATGAGGTGCCAAACCTCTGGAGGTACCAAACCTCTGGTGACCGTAGTCACAATGTGTTACCAAAACACTGGTGTCCGTCGACACGAATATTACTCCCTCTCATCAATCCCACCATCATCATGCTCACATCACAAGTATCATGATCCCATATATCATGCAATCGTATATAGCATAGCATTTCCACGACATATGATGGCATATCAAAGACATATATCGTAAATCGAGTAATAGGGGACTTACCCGAAACCAAGCTTATGCCCACTAGGCAAAGTTACCACATGAGAGGTTATAATATCATCAAATAACAGTTTATACTAATAAAGTGTGTAAGAGCTTACACACCTATTTAATCGAGAGATCTAGAGAGGAATCGCGAATTTATCCGATATCACAAAAGTCTCGAACCATATTCCCGTATTGCACCTATATTCGGCCACTATAGGTTATTATCAAGGGGGCTCATTTGATTAACTAACAAATCCAAAGGATCGGTCATATCATAGCAAAATAGGGCCTTAGGCCGAACCTTTATTAGTACTAAACCGCGTGATTTGAAATCCGAAAACTTCGATTTCTTAGCCGATTTACTCCTAAAATCAAAGTGCAAATTCGGTTACTCAAAATACCAAGAATGGCCTTTGGCCGAATGTGCTCAATACCATTTCCCATACTTACCGAAATTCCAATATTGCCACTTGTCTTGTTGAGATTCTCGGAAAAGCCAAAACCAGAAATACTTCTTGGTGTCGGCAACCTTCGAAAATACCTTTCTTTTCGTGGATTCGGCCTATGCTCTATGTGGTAAGTAACATTCGGCTAAGACTACAATAGAAAAAGAAAGCAAATTTGACAAGGTTAAAGAGCTTAGAAAATTTGGTCAACAACAAAGGAAGGAAAAGAAAATAACAGAGCTAGCCAAAAAACACTCCTAGAGCCTCTTCAAAACCGAAACCCCAAGCCCTTAGAGTCTCCCATTTTACTAAAGCTAAAACTCAAGGCCACAAGAGTTGGTTGCCCTTACCTCGACGATTTCTTCACCTAGATGAACACCAAAGTTCGGCCAAGTCTCTAGGAAACACCATATTCGGCCATCAAAATTGGGAAGAAAGAAAGTCCAGAGAAGCACTTTCGGCCAAGCATTCAAAATTGGAAGAAAAAGAAAAATAAAAGAGTCATTTTCGGTCATGCTCTCCTTTGCTAATCTCCAAGGCCTACCAATACCTCCTCCCCCAATGCATGCTTCCATTTCACACCATTGAAATAAACAACTTATTGTTTATTCACTCTTCCATCATTAAAATAATAAAACACAATAGAATAAACAAAATAACTTACCTTATACATCATGCGGCCTTTGAAAATAATAAACAAAGAAAAATAATAAGACATTACCCATCACTCCCCCATCACTTGCTTCCTTTCTTTAATAAATAAAACATAGAAAAAAAAAAAAATAAAAGTTCAACCCATCCCTCATGCAGCCTTTGGAGAATAGTAAACAAATAAATGTTGTTTTAGCCGTTTGAGTGCCCCTCCCCATGCACAGACTTCAACACGCCAGCAGTTAATAAAAAGAAACAAAGTGCCCATGCTGCTGCCCTCAGGTCTCGAACCCGAGACCTGGGGAAATTCTCTCCATGCCCCAGCCACCAGGCCACTGCGCATCTTATGATATAAGCGCATCACAAATTTATTTAAACACTCAAACCTTGGCTCCTTCCCGCATTAATTGCCAAAGGCAAAATAAAATACTCCTGGCGCTCCCATCAGGACTCGAACGCGAGCCCTCGAGCCGCAAACCTCCTGCCACGCCCTTCGCCACTCGGCCAAAGTGTTTTTGTGTGACACAACTCGTCAATATTTTCTTTTAAACACTCCCTCACTTCAACGCTAAAACAAAAACAGACTCCCTTGCGCCCATGGTGATTCGAACCCGAGCCTAGCGCCCTCAGGCCCCTAAGTGGCGCCCCAAGCCACTGTGCCAGGCTGACTTTCATGCTCGTATCCCTCACCATTTGTTCTTAAACCTTCCTAGCTCAGCACCCTACTTAGCGCAAAAATTAAAACTCCCAGGCACGAACTCAGAGGCTCGAACCCGACTTGTTTGCCCATTTCAACACCAGCTAGCTCTCAACCATTCTACCAAATCATTTCCTATGCCTTGATTCGCACCAAAATTTATTTAAAGCCTTCTCTCTTTAAGCATGCGAAAATAATTATAAAATTGTGAACTACCCCCTAGATCAAGATGTTACAATGTTAATAAGCTGAAGTAATCTTGTAATGGCCTAAATTCAAGGTTATCGGAGCAATGGTTTCGTAACCATAAATCCTATTTAAAGAGAAATTTATTTCAATATATTTGCATGAATATTTATATGATAGGAAAATCGTATTAAAATATCGATAGAAAAATTTTACCGATCTAGTGGTTAGTTAGAAAAAGGAATTATTGAAGGAATTGGGTAAAAATAAGGTATCGAGACCTTGATCTCATAAAATTGAGTAGGAAATATTTTTATAAATATTTATAAAATGTTAGTAATGTGGTATTAAAATTTCGTTGGAAAATTTTAACGTTTGGGTATGTAATTAGATGAAAAGGACTAAATTGTAACAAATGTAAAATTTTGAAAAATGATTAAATAGTTTAAATGATAAAATAAAGAGGGCTTAAAAGGAAAATAGACCCAAGGTCTATTTTGGCTGGACAGAAAGGGGATGAAACCAGCAAGAAAATAAGGAGAATTAAGGGAAAAATTGGAATATTGCAAAATTTACTTAATAAAGCTAGGACTAAAGTGGAATTATCTAGATTTCTCTTCATTTTTCTTCACTCTCATCAGCCAAAAACGCCATAGGAGGGTTTTCTAAGCTGGTATATCATAATTTTTGCACCAAGTCAGTTAATCCTTGCCTATTTCTTGTAATTTTTGTGTTTTTAAGACTTTTACAACTAGGTCCTCCTATTAAATTCATTAGTCTTTGATTTCATGGATGAAATTGAAAGCTACCATAGTTGGGTGCTGTAAGTTTATGATGAAATAGAATAAAATTGAAGCTTTAATTTGTTTATGAGATGATTTTATTAGGTAATTCCAATAGAAATTGATTTTTAGGACTTAAATTGTGAAAATGTTTGAAATTAAAGTCTATTACTGAAATTATGATTCCAAAAGGTTATAAAGTAGTTTACAATGACAGAATAAAGTTTTAATTGAGTTAAATCAGCTCAATTAAGAAGTTAATTGAGCAGGGACGAAATTATCATTTATTAAAAGCTTAGGGGAAATATGGTAATAAACAGTTTGCACTAAAACAGTTTTGGACAGCAGTAGTAGACTAACTTTGAAAAATTACCATAAATTTTATAAATTTAATTATAAGATTAAAAAAATATGAAATTAAAGGTTATTGAGTCTAGTTTCTCATAGAAGAAATGGTGTAAGCAATAGATATGTAAATCATAAGATATAATGAATTTTGTGAGACAAGGTTAGAATGAATAAAGGTTCCCATGTTTTGACTTTAGAAAACCATCAAAAATTTGAGAAAAATAATTAGGGGCTTAAATTTATATGTTTAGAATTATGAATGAGTCTATGTTCAATAGAAATAAACAGGAACATCATCTGAATCCTGTATGATGAGATAATTAATTTTTAGTGAAGAAGGGTCAGAACTGTCAAACAACAGAACATGGGTGAATTTAAAGAATAAACTGTACTTATTGAATAAACCAAAAATTCTCAAAATTTTATGAGAAGAAGATATGTGAGTCTAGTTTCAGGGAAAATTAGCAGATCCTAATTTGGAGTTCTGTATCTCAAGATAAAAATAAGTTGGTGACTATGACTCAAGTAGACAGCTTTGAATGAACTAAAAATAATAATAGAATTATAGAGAATGCTACATGTGAACATGAAATGTATTGAATTGATGATTGAATTTATTTATTTTAGATCCGAAAAACTCAAATACGAAACTAGATCGAGGAAAGGAAAAAGTCCCGGATTAGTAGATTCTATATACGAACTAGTATCGAGGTAAGTTCATGTAACTTGAATTATATTCTTAACTGCTTGAAATGTATGTTATTGATGTGAATATAATTTGAATGTTCATTGTATGAAAATTGATGAAGCATTGATATATTTGGTAAAAAGGGGAAGAAATCCCGGTTGAATGAAAGGAAAATTCGATGGATCTCTGAAAAGGAATTGACGGTAAAAAAGATCTAGCCCGGACGGGTGATCCTATCCTGATATAGCCCTCCCGAAGAATATGTGGAAAATGGATTTAGCTCGAACGAGTAATCCGAATTAAGGTCTGAATTTAGCCTGGACTGGTAATTCAGATCCAAGCTCATTAGAGTAATTGTCGTTGCAGGGGATTTAGCCTAGACTGGTAATCCCGACAATACTTTATGAGTTTATATTACAGGGGATTTAGCCTGGACTGGTAATCCCGCTGTAAGGATGAGGTTCGCGGGAGTGTGCTCTCTAAAATGGAAATGTGCGCGCATGAATATGAATTGACAAACCCGAATTTGTACACTAAAGTTACCTCTAAAAATCCATCGAAATTCCAAGAAATTCAACTGGATAAATATGGAAAAATAATAAGGGAATGGAAATCATGGTATTGATGAGTTCATCAATCATGGTATAAATTATTGATACATGGAAATTATTGGACTAACTTGAATGTTGAGTTATGCATGTTAGGGTAATAATGCATTGAATGAATATATGAGTGTTTATTGCATTGTATTGAAAATATTAGGTAAGTATAATTCTTGTTACATGGGCTTAATAAGCACAAAGCGCTTACCCTGTTTCTTTTTCCCCTGTTTTGTAGTGTTAAGAGCTCGGAGGTCGGATTCAGTCGGAGACACATCACACTATCAACCTCAAGATTTCGGTATATAATGAAACTTTATTTTGGAAATCAATGGCATGTATAAGCTAATAAAGTAAATGTTAATACGAAATGAATGTAAGGTCAGCCATTGGTATGGCTAACAAATCTTGGTTTGGTATGTGTTGAGGTTATCTTATAAATATGCATGAATCTATTTTGAAAATATGTTGAATTGGATTAGTTGATGTGGATTGGTCTCTGTAACATCCTAAATTTATGGGCCTATGCATTTAGTGTAGGGATAGGTTTAATATGTTAATTTAAGTGATAGGGGTCCAAATTGGGCTCAGGATTAGGCAAAGTCCTTGGTTAAATTATTAGATTGGGCATTATAGAGTTAAAAGGGTGGTAATTATGTTTAAAATACCAACGTGGGCTTGTGGCCCAACAAAAGGTGGCACTGTAAAGGAATTCGAAGGTGGGGCCATTAATAATTAAAGAGGCCCAAGTTTTGGCAGCAAGGAGCCCATGTTTGTAGGACATTTTCGGCACTTAAAATAGGAGCAAGGGTGACGCCACAACAAGGGATTTAGGGGCCCAAAATTTAAGTTTAATGAAGCCCAAATCTTTTAATTTAAGTAAGTTAAATTTCGGCATTTAGACTTGATGAGGTGGACGGCTACAAGGCTTAAAAATAGGAAGATATATTTGGATTTTATAATTGATAATGTAGAAGATAAAAAGGATAAAAGATAGGGGCCTATCTATAAGGAGAGTGATGGCCGAAAATCCACCACTAAGAGGAGTAAAGAAATTGGCTACTGCATGGCAAAGGGGTGCCGAATTTTCCCTTTTATTTAGCTTGAATCTTAATTAATTAGGAAGGGCGTTTTCAGTTTTATACAGGAGGTGCCGAAATTCCTATAAATAGGGGGGCTAGCTCCTTGATTTTAGCATTTAAAAACCCTAATTCTCTAATTCTTTGTGCGGAAAATCCCTAGCCTCTTCATCTCCAATTTCTCTTCTTCAATTTCTTTAAAAGCCGAAACCTCTTTTCCATTCTTTTCCTCTTGTGCCGATTTCTCTAAAAAGCTGAAATCTCCATAGTTTTTCTCCCTTCATCCTATTTGTGAGTTAGATCTATTCTTCTGGCATTTAAATCTCTTTCTTTTGGCATTGCCGAATCTTCTCTTCAAGTGCTAGCCGAATTCCCTATTGTGATAGTAGCTCTGATAAGGATTTGTGATGGAGTTAAATATGGATCAGGCAAAGGAGAGAATCCCTAAGTTTAAGAAACGAGCGGTATCTGTCGTTCGAGATTGGCCACTTGGTTATGGACTGGCTTCTGAACAACACCTTAGGCAGATAGCAGTTATGTCGACTAAGGATAACGTCGACATAGAAAGCATCGTTTTATCGGTAATCAAGTGTGTAGATCTCTAACACACTACTAATAAACTTGTATGTATGTCTATTTATATATGTTATGGGCTAAAAAGCCGGAACGAGGCTGTATAGACAGTCGAATGGAACCCTAAAAGGGGTTAGGTAAAGATGCCAGGTACGTAAACCTAGAACTCCCTATGTGATTTGAAAAAAAATATAAGTCTGCATTATGATTTCTTTATGTATGTATGCATGGGGTGGGAATGATGATATTGAAGGGGAAGTGCATGATAGGTCACTTGGTGATCGGTGGTAGAAATCCCACCTAATTTAAATGTAAGGTCACATAGTGATCGGTGGCTATGCCACGTTTAATGATTCCTAATTAGTAGGAATAGGCAGTACGGCTGTCGTTTTGGTGTGTAGCGGATGGAGGGTTGATTGTAGAAATCCCCAAGGTGTGATGGTTGCTACGGGTTGGTGTGTAGAGGATGGAAACCTAGGATGGGTTGGGTTATTTATTATTTATTACCCTGTGATTATGATTGTTACCTTCATGTATGGGCCAGGGCCCATAATGTGTTTGTGGGCTCAGGTCGTTGTGTGTTTTGAGATTTGTACACTGAGTCTTGGTGACTCACGCTTTCCTATTTTCTACTCTTCCAGATGAGCAGTAGATCGTGGACATGGGAGCCGAGACGGACTCGAAGGGCGATCAAGTTGTTTGTATTATTTTCTTTTTATAGACTATTTCGGCTTTTCCTTTAAGTTTTATTTTATTTTTATTCTAGAATTATCAATGTAATAAGGCCCCATAGTTTTATCCCAATTAAGTAGTTTTAATGTTCTGCAACTTATGAGATTATGTCAAAGGTTTAATTATACTTTATAATAATAATACAAGGTTTTATTTTTGAAATGTCACTTATTTACTCAAATAATGTCTAATTGATTTACGATTTCCAAAACCAACAAGGCAAAATTTTTCAATGTACAACTAGTAGCATACTAGATCTGGTCGAAACACATGGGCTGGGTTTGGGGTGTTACAGTCTCAGTTTAAAACTTGCAGGGAAGGCTAGATATCTATAAAGGGGCTATATTTAGTAAAAAAAATTCGTAAACTCCGGTAATGCCTTGTACCCTATTCTGACAACGAATACGGGTAGGGGGTGTTACAAATCTAGTAGAAACCTGATGCTCTGCCTTAACTCGTTGATAAGTCAAACATTTATCCACATGCTTGACCATATCTCTTTTCACTTCTGACCACCAATAAGATTTTCGCAAATCGTGATACATTTTCGTTCCTCCAAGATGCAAAGCAAAAGGACCATTATGAGCTTCGTGAAGTATCAACTTTTTCAATTTAGAAACATCCAGAACGCAAATTCGATTGTGAAATCTCAAGCAACCACAATTATTAAGGCCGAAATTTTCTAATATACCATTCTGAACCATTTCTCTTTTCTTCACCAATTTGTCATCTTCTAATTGTGTTGACTTAATTTAATCAACATCATCGATTTAATTTTTAATTCAGCCAATAAGCTTTCATCATCATTGATACTAAGCTGAGCAAATATTGTTCGCAATTCAATTGCTGCTTTTCTACTTAATGCATCAACTATGAAATTAGCTTTATCAGGGTAATAATCAATAACACAATCAAAAATTTTCAAAAGCTCTATCCAACGACGTTGTCTTAAATTCAACTCCTTTTGAGATAAAAGATTTTTGAGACTCTTGTAATCGGTATAAATATAACACTTTTCATTAGACAGATAGTGTATCCAAATATTTAGAGCAAAAACCACGAAAGCTAGTTCTAAATCGTGTGTCAGATAATTGCGTTCATGCATTTTTAGCTGATGAGATGCATAAGCAATCTGTAACAGTCCGGTTTTGACCCTAGTCGAAATAGTGGTTTCGGGACCACAAATCCGAGTTAGAAAAATATTTTAATATTATTTTCTATGTCTGCTGTATGTGATTAAGCATGTGTTAAAATTCTGTGGATTAATTTTGCCGTTTGTGTGCTTAATTTGATAAAAGGACTAAATCGCATAAAAGGTAAAAGTGGCCTTTTAATTAAATAAGTGTCGAATTGATAAGGTTCTTATTTTGTGAAGTCCTTAAAGTGAAAATATGCCATAAATATGATAGTGGATGACTAATGTACGATTTTGGACATAGTTTATATGTTTTTCTTATTAGTTTATATGTTTTTCTTATTTAATTATAAAGGTTAAATAAGTAAAATAATAAATAAGTAATTATAATAAAACAAAAGGCTAAAATAAACCATTATACTCATCTTTGTCCACCGAATATTGAAAGAAAAGAAAGAATAAGAGCTTTCAAGGGTTCGGCTATGATTTGGCTAAATTAAAGTATGGATTTTGATCCGTTTTTGATAATTTCTACGTTTTTGTAATTGTTGCTTTGTGTTCTTCAAAACCCATGCTTCAATTTTGTGAGAAATGATGAATATTTTGAAATGTGGCATTGATGAACATAAGAGTTTTGTGATGTTTAAAGATGAATTATGATAGATATGCGTTAGATTAACATAGTTTGTCTTTGGAGTTTTTGTGATTTTGAGTAACTTGGACTTAATTGAGAAAATAATATTTTGAGGGACTAAATTGTGAAATAAATGAAATATATGGACTTAGATGAGCATGAGTAAAATTCGGCTATGCATGGGTATCATGAGATTTTGTATAATTTGTGATTTTGTGAAATAAGGACTAAAATGTCAAAATGTGAAAATGTGAGGGCTAATTTGTAAATTTCCCTAAATTTGTGTTTTTGGATTGAATTGAATGAATTAGTGAATATTGAGTTAAATTTGAATATGTATAGATCAAGAACCAAAGAAAACAGACTTAGATCGTGGGAAATTGAAAGTAATTGAGTAGCTGAGTTCGTTTCCGTTTAACCGAATCTAAGGTAAGTCGATATACAAATAAATGCATTTGAATTGAGTAAATTGTGCATATATGAAATTTAGTTTGTGTAGAATATGATCAAGATGTTATGCACATGGAATTCGAGATAGTATCAACAGTGTATCTATGTCCGAGAAGCCCTATACGAACTTAGGAATAGATAGGATTATGTATGTCATGACATAGGTTTCTGATATGTGAGATCACGTAAGACCACGTCTGGGAAATTGGCGTTGATTCAAGATTTCGTGTAAGACCACGTCTGGGACGTTGGCATCAATATGAAATTTACGTGTAAGACCATGTCTGGGACATTGGCATCGTATTTGATTCGTGTAAGTCCCTGTCTGGGACAGTGGCATCGATATCTGGTTACATGTAAGACCACGTCTGGGACGTTGGCATTTTACGACTATTTCGAGCATTCTTAGTATCCAATTTAGTTTCGAACGATTCAACGGGCAAGTCCGAGAAATGAATAACTATGGGAGTTGTATATCCGTTTCAGGTACGTTTGATGTATATGCTTTGAATATGCATGAAAGGTCAGTAAATACATACATAGATGTAATGAGCTAAAATGTGTTACATGAATGAATGTGACAAGAGCAAATGAGATAGATGGAAATATGATGGTTGATAAGCAATGGCTAAACAATGAGCCAATGAAGAATTATGAATTTGTTATTGAAATATGTTAATGATTCATGTATTAATATGATAATGGGGAATTATATGTTAAGTTTATTTGTATATGGCTTACTAAGCTTTTGGAAAGCTTACTTTGTGTGTGTTTACTCTGTTTTACAGATCGTCAAAGCTACAAAAGGCTCGGGAATCGTCAAGGATCATCACCACACAATCAATCTCTATTTTGGTACTTTTGAATGTGTATATAGCTAAATATGGCATGTATAGGCTAGTTGTTTTGGATTATGTTTGAGACATGTATATAGCCATGTGATATGGCTAGATAAATGGTTAAGTTATGAATGTGTAGCCATGTCTTATGATGCTTAGCTTTGGTATGTTTTGGTGGTTAATAAAATGGTCATGTTAATGGTAAGCTTATGGATGCATAGTTAGCATATTATTGATGGTAAGTTGTGGATAAGTTATATTTAGAAATGTTTGTGAATAAGTTGAGCTAAATGGCTTATAAGTTGGTTTGATTGTTGAGCTCATAAGTGGTTAGAAATGATGAACATTTTGGTATGTTTTGGTTGCCTATAATGCTTGGATTGAATTGGTATGTTGCTTGTAGGGATAACCCAAATGTGGGTGGCATTTTGGCCTTGAAAATGGCCTATAATTGCCCACACGGTTGAGCACACGGGTGTGTGGCTCGACCGTGTCCCTTGTGGTTGTATTTCAAAACAAGTCAGACTCGACCACGGGCTGGACACACAGGCATGTGACTGGCCGTGTGGTGCAAGTCTGTAGTGACCACGGGTTAGGCACACGGGCGTGTCCACGGCCGTGTGGACAAGTCAGTATGTATGCCCTGTTTTGACACAGCTTAGACAAACGGGCGTGTCTGAGGCCGTGGGAGGCACACGGCCTGCCCATACGGGCGTGTGACCTCTGTAACTTTGAAAATTTATAAATTTTTGAGATTTTCCGTATGGTTTTGATTTAGTCCCGGCCCTATTCTAAAGTATGTTTAAGGTCTCAAAGACCTATTCAAGGGACACTTTGATCTTATTGGTTGAATTATAATATGAAATGTCAGTAAAAGATTCTGTTTTCTGGTAATGCCTCTTAACCCTAATCCGGCGACGGATACGGGTAAGGGGTGTTACACAATCACTTCCCGTCTTACATCAACACACGACTAAAACCGCTCAAGGATCATAACTATAAATGACAATATTCTTTCCATAAGAATCGGAAACCTTTAGTAGATTACCTTTGAAGTTATTCTTATAATCATATATTTCCTTTTTCTACTCAATTGGTCTTTTATTTCTTTTCTTTCCTCTTAACCAGAAGTATTTTCTTCATTTAGTTTCTTTAAAATCATCTCTACAATTCTATAATCCTTACTGCACATATTTACCTAGCTTATAATTTATATTCATTCTCTATCCTTTCTTTTCATTTTTTTTTATCATTATTCTTATCACAACTATCTTATACAAATCACGACACTATTCTTTTTAACATTTTTTTAGGCTCTACTTTGTTATACTTTTATATTCTTATTTTCATTTCCTTTCTTGTTTTTTTTCTTTTCAAGGCAAACAATGATTATTCCAGTTATGAATAAGAGTTATTACTCTTAATCCAAACCTCTTAGAAATCTATTGGCCCAGCCGCTGCCAACTATCTCCTCGAGGTAACTGTTCTTTCCAAAGTTTGCCTCTTTTATTACACAATTTATAACTCTGTTATTTCTTCTTCTTTTCACACTTTAGATATCACTAATTCTTAAAATCATTTCGCTACCTTTTTATGTTCTATAAAGTACTTACACTATTTTTCATGGTCAATTCTATTCTTATCTTCTATTATCTATTTTGAAAATTTTTTTATATTCAATTTATTCTCTTATTAATACCCATTACAGACTATTTCTTGGTTTTCTCAACAATTTTGAACAATTCTTTATTCCATGTCTTTTAGAGCCATATTTAAAAGCATCTTTCAAAAAATACCCAATCTTCACTTATATGAGATTTTCTTTTTCGCATTTATCTCAAGGTCGAATAGTTCTTTTCCTTAAACTTTTAATACTTGCCTTGGAGATAACATGAGACCCTATTTTATCTTGCTCTTCATGTTCGTATACAAGTACAAATTCTCAAGCTTCTTTACCTTTCTTGATTGATCATAATAGAATTGAACTTGTCATCACTCTTTTACCTATTTCTTTTCTCTTTTCTTCTTTTCATACTTTTCAAGAAAATCTCCAATTCATCTTCTCACTAGAATTTATACATTAAAAATTTACCATTAATAATTTTCACATTTTTTTAAACAAAAACACTACGCTTCTTAACTATAACTTATCTCTATTAATATATTATAATATTATATACCATCAATCTTTTAGACTTATTGTATTCTCTTCATTCAAGAACCTCTATTTTTCTCTTATTCTTTTATTAATATTTATTATTTACTTAACTAAGGTCTTTATTTCTTTCTATATTTCTTTGTAAAAACAATTCATTTTCTGATCTTCATAATTGGAATATATTACTATTCTATTCCACTTCTCATATTTCTATTGTCTCTTCCATTTCCAAAAGACTAACCTTATATTAATATACCAAACTTTTCATTCAAAAGCTCTAGCTTTCTAAGTTCTCATTCTATACATGTACAACTATATATACATTTATACTCATTTTCCTTCATATTCACTAATCCCTAACTTTTACTTTTAACCACTTAAATCCATTTTTGCGTCTTCTTCCATCTCTGATTTTGTATATTCCCTCAAAAAGTTCTCTATATTAAGTTCTAAATTCTCTTCAAATTCATCTTCTACGATCCAATTTGGAAATTCCTCAGGATCTTATTCCTAAGTACATTCCATTCTGTTCAAAATTTTAAAACATACCCTCTTGATACTTGAAGATGTGATGAGATGAATGCTCGCAAACTCAAATACAACTCTTCAAAATTACTGTACCTAATCTGTGCACGGAAACAAACCATACGCTGAGTATACACTCAGTGGTATTACTATAATTCAACTACTTAAGGTAAAAACAATAAATATGCACATTTAATCTTACCACCATTTACTTTCAATGAATCATTCATGCTTTTAAACTTTAAATTTTTCTTAATAATAATATCTAACATAAATAGTTATTATTATTATTTTAATTTACATATCACCTTACTATATCAACATCCATTTCATGCATTTCATCAATAACTATTTCATATCTAAAATCTTACAACATTCTTTCAATAATCAATTCATACACTGTCTATCATTTCTTATTAATACCTATTTCCAAATAGCACTTCTTTACTTAGATTTAAACATCATCTCACTATATCAAAAATTATATATATTTTTTAATATTTCATTTTAATATATTATTTCAATTTTTATTCAAAATCAATCAATATATTTTCTATTACCAATTCATTTATTTACCCCCTGTAACACCCCAAACCCGGCCTAGACATTATGGGCGAATATTGGTGATGTCACATGGTAGTGTTTTGGAAATAAATGAGTTGTCATAAAAACCTCTTTTCGAATTAGCCTCATTACAAAATCTTATGTTAATTCTAGGATGCGTCGCTCATTTTCAAAATGTAGTTCACTATCACAAAAGTATTTTATTTCAAAACGATATTAATTTTCAAAACGTCACTTATCGCAGAAGCTTTTTAAATCAGTTTACGTATTTGAGTGTATTTTGTTAAAACATTTTATTCCTTTTGAAACTCGATTAACCCTACTGCTAGCAGTTGTAAATCAAAATAATAGAAATCCCAAATAGCACAAACAGACAGATAGAAGGCAATCAATCACGATGCAGGCCTAAGCCATATTCGAGAATCGATGTGATGTCGGTTTGGGCTTTAGCCCATCTGATCGCTGTAAAATCAGAGTTTTAAATATTTATAAAAGAATGATCAAACTTGGAGACTAACTCTGACAATGATATTAAGGCAAGTGTACCTATCAAACAGTAGTATAGCTTAGGCAAGACCGAATATCGAACCCAAAGGAACTAAAAGGACTAATACTAACCTTCTTCTTATTATTTAGCCTTAAAATTAGAGTGAAGTTGCTTTTGACAAAAACTAAACTAAGGACACAAAGACAAAAAGACGAATAGGAAAATAACTTTGAAGAAAAACTCAATTGATTGCGACGATACCCTCAGGAAGAATCCACCTAGATTTCATTTATTAATTAACCTTTAAATTATATGATTTTTTTTTTACTTAGCTTGATTCGTGGGACTCCCTAACCTATGTTAAACCCTCTCTCGAAGCGAATAACATCTAATCTTAGGTTAATTAGTGGAACTCTCGTTCGCTTAGAATAACCCCCTAGGAAAGCAGTAAATTGATCAATGGACTCCCTTATTAGGTTTCACCCTAATCCGACAAAATCTCGTAACCCTATCTCTAGGCGCCCAATCAACTCCGCTTAATTATGTTAGATCTACTTTTAGGCAGGGTCTATTCCTCCTCTACCTAAGCACATTAGATTTGAATTAAACAACATAATTAAGAACAAACCAAGTAATTTATCATATAACTTAAAAATCAAATAAAAAGATCCATCTAGGTTTCATCCCCTTCAGGTATCTGAAGGGTTTAGTTCATAACTAAACAAGAAAACATCTCAAGAGAAAAGATAAAACAAAACATAAGAAAATCCTAAAACTCCCTGAAGGAATTGAAGGAGAATTCCACCGTCTTGAGTATAATTCTGGCTTCTTGGGATGGATCAACTGGCTATCTTCATGTTATTTCCTAACTCTGACCTTCTCGACTTGGCTCCTTGGCCTAGCTTTGATGCCGGTTTTGGCTTCTGCCGAACTCCCCTTCAAGTTGCCCCCTTGGGTGTTTATATAGACTTTGAGATGCCTTACTTGCCCCTAAGTATCCTAATTTAAGTGGAATTCCTAATAGGGTGTTTGAGTAGGCTTTGGAATGTGTTTCTTTGCCTCCAAGTATCCTTTCCCGAATGAAATTGCTTCTTCCAGTGACAGGGACACGGCCATGGCACACGCTCGTGTGGATCGTGGCCAGGCCGTGCTCAGACTTCTTTAATGAGGCACAGCCGTGTAAATCGGGAGAAGGCCGTGTTCTAGATGATTGGCGTGGCACGGCCGTGTAGTCTTGGGCCCAGGCCGTGTTGATTTCGTGATATGGCCCATTTACTCCGTTTTGGGCCTGTTTCTTGTTATTTTTATCCTCGGGTGCTTTCCTGGGTATAAGACATGAAAAGAAAGGATTAAGAGCACCTTTTTATATGAAACAAAGGATAATTCATCCAAAAGCATGCTAAATGTGGGCCTAAAATATGTTACTTTTACGGTTTATCAAATACCCCCACACTTAAGCTTTTGCTTGTCCTCAAGTAAAATTTCTCAAATTACAATTAAAATGATCTTTCCATAATTCATAATTTCTATCAACAATGTCTCATCGTAATTCAGAGATAATTTATACATGGATAATTCAACTCAAGAGTCCTAAAGATTCAAACAATCAAAGTCATACATTTGTAGTACGAAAATATAGGTGTTTCCCTTCATCTAAATAATTACCTTTGGTTTAAAATCGTCAAGGATTGATATCCTCACAAAAGATTCACTCAAATCACTCAAAGTGTTTAAGGTTCAGAATTAAGCACTCAATAGTCGAACATGAAAAGTTAATCCCATAGGCTTGCCTGAAAATCAAATCTCCACCACTGTAAAATGAGATGACAAGCTGATCAAAAGGTCTTTAACAGAGTTGTAATGGGGCTATGTTTAAAGGTGTGGATAAAGGCTGAATTAGAAGGTTAGAATCGAGATTGACCTGATAAATCTCCTAACTAGAAAAAATGAACTAATCTTAAATAATCAATTGAAGCTTAATAATACTAATAATACGAGCTTTTTCTTCAAGAATTTTTGGATTTTAATGTGTAAGCTCTCCTAATCACAAACTAATAATAAATATACTTCGTTTTTTTTAAGAACAAATTATCATTACAATAATAAGAAAGAACTTTTACAACTGAAATATAGAACATAGTTAGGAAACTGTTCAAAATCAAATCTCGACAAAAAGGATAATTAAAAGTAATGGTGATAACAAATACAAAGAGTTTTGGGTTAAAATTAGTAGGTAAGTAAAAAAAAAAAAGTTGTTAGGCTCAACGGGGTTCACTAAGGGTTAATTATAAGGGTAGGCTATTTAGTGGAATAAGTGGGTTAAAACCTAAGTGCCTTTATCATCTCTGTCTATCAAATCATAACTGTAGTCTCGACATGTATAATTGAGGCAAGTTCTAGAATAACAGTTCATAGTTGACACACTTATAATCAAGAAGTGAGCATGAAAAAGAATGTATGCTCTATAAGGCTCAAATTCTCACAAAAATTATGGGTGTTTTTGACATCAACCTTGTAAATTTCAAACTTCAAGATAACATTCAAATTCAGGTCAACAACCTAAAATTTTAAATTTTAGAAAATTAGACTTATCATGCTTGATTCCCTAGTATTCTTCAAATTTAATCACCAATGCACAATTAACTATGACTTATTCCAAAACACATCAATAAAAATCATAAATCAAAGGAAATTTCATTCTAACCATAATATGAGAAACTTACTTTAGAACAAGGCATAATTTAGGGATTTTCAAATAATACTATAGTTAACCCCCCCCCCACACTTAAGATGTACATTGTCCTCAATGTACAAAGATGGATAATAGTAAAATAATCATAAAAATCATAAGATGGGGAGAGAAGTGAAACTTCTTGAATTTTGGATGAAGTCAATGAAAAGAAACTGAATAGGATTGGAGGTGAACGTGGGGAAGCGTCTCGAATCGTTTGAAATTGAAGCCTCGAAGCAGCCAGTCTGATTTTATTGTGCCCTAAGCTAAATCTAAATATCATAAATAATAAGAAGAAAATAAAATAAAAAAAAGTAAAAAAAAATAATGAAATGAAAATAAAAGAAAAACAAAAGCAAAAATAAATAATGGAAAATGAAAGACAATTAGAAAAAGGGAGAATGAGTTTTAAATAGAGATATGGCCCGTGTTTTGGGATTTTGAATTTTTAGCGCGTTCAGAGTGTTCGGGCATGACCGTGGGTGAAGTGGCACGCCTATGTCTTTCTTCACACGGTCATTTAATATGGGCGTGCTCCTCCCGTGTTCGATAAGTCAGAATGTTGGCACGGTTGGAAGGCACGGCCGTGTTCAACCCGTGCTGCATCACCTACGCCCGTGTACGTCAAGTTTTTCTTTTGGCACGGTCATTCTACATGGGCGTGTCTTACCCGTGTTCAATAAGTTAGTAGCTTCACACGGGGCGTCGGCACGGGCGTGGATTATTATCGTTACCCGTGTTGGGAAAAGAAAATTTTCTCTGTCGTGCACGGCTACTGGCACGCACATGGTCTATCCCCTGGCTTCCACACGGCCACGGGCACGCCCGTGTGTAGGGCCGTGTGGCCTAGAAATCTGCTCTTTGGTTAGTTTATGGTTAGGTGCTAAAAGGAAAAAGAAAATAAAAAATGTAAAAATGGTGGAAACCTGCGCCTAAATATGAAAAGAAAAACTAAACTAATTAGTAGGGTTAGTGCTCGGGTTGCCTCCCGAGAAGCGCTCGTTTATATTCTTAAGCTAGACTTTTCCTCTTATTTGTATGGTCAAGGTGGTTTGAGGAGGCGAAAATCCTTTCTCATGCGATCACTTCGGTTATGGATATATAGTTTAAGTCGAGTAATGTTTACCTCAAAAGTGTCGAATTTAGGATTGCTTACCTCGACCGTGCCATATAGGAAGACATTAAGTACCTCAAAAGTGATTTCTTCGTTTGCCTTGAGGTCTGAATTGGTGATTCTAGGGTCTTCCTTATTCAACAATACTTGATCTCCTAATATGGTGTGAGTTGTTGTTCCTATCAGCTCGTTTGGGGTCTCCTTCGGTTTCACTTCGTGTGGTTCCTGTTCCTCTTTGATTTGTGTTTCCTCCTCTTTTAGTTTGTCAACCCTAAGGCTTTGTCTCTTAGGTATTTCTTCTTTGTTGGCACGAGGTCTAAGATCTAGCTCAGCTAAGTGATTTCATAATGATTCCTGTAAAGAAGGTTGAACCAAATGGTTATAAATAAAATTATAGTTCGTACCTTTATTACTCGATGTCCTAGCTGAGTCAAGAGCTTGAAGAGTGATTGTTTCATCGTCTACACGAAGTGTGAGTTCACTGAATTCTTCCTCTGTGTGGTCTTTCTTTATTGCATCGGGATATGGCACACGAGCTTGGTACTCTGTATTTACCGGGTTTGGTAAATCATGGCTTACCTCAACCTTACCTTCACTTACCACAGTTTCTTGCCTTGGGTCAGATTCCACTAACAATTCACTGTTATGAGCTAGTATTGCTTGGGGCCCATAATTCGGCTCAGGTTTGTAGCCTTGTGGTGTTTCCTGTGGTGAAAGTTGAACAATTTGATTATCAACTAAATTTACTTTCTCACCTTCATCACTTGATGTCCTAGCCGAGTCAAAAGCTTGTAGACTGATTGATGCGTCACCTACACGAAGGATGAGTTCTCCTATACCAACATCAATTTTAGTCCTGACAGTTGTTCGAAAGGGTTTTCCTAAAATTAAAGGAATCGAATTGTCCTCATTCATGTCTAAGACAACAAAATCTACTAGGAATATGAATTTATCAATTTTGATTAGAACATTTTCTGTTATACCCCTAGGAATTCTGATAGTTTTATCAGTTAATTGAACGCTCATCCTAGTTTGTTTGGGTTTCCCTAGACCTAGTTGTTTAAACAGTTTATAAGGCATAACATTTATGCTTGCCCCTAAATCGGCTAACGCATTTTCTATAGATAAACTAACAATTATGCATGGAATTGTAAAACTCCCTGAAGCTTTTAATTTCTGTGGTAGTCTATTTTGTAGAATTGCCGAGCACTTTGCGTTGAGTTCCACATGTGATTCCTCATCTCTCCTTTGCTTTTTCATTAACAGCTCCCCTAAAAATTTTCTAGAGTCTGGCATCTGTGAAAGAGCTTCAAGAAGAGGTAAGTTGATATGTAATTTCTTTAAAAGTTTAAGAAACTTACCGAACTGTTCTTCTGAATCGTCTCTTTCTAATGCTTCGGGGTAAGGTATGCAAGGTTGATACTCCTTAATTATCGGTTTTGGCCTTTCTTGTGTTACCTCGTTTTTTCCTTTTTCTTCCTTGGTTTCTTGTTGTGGGATGGGTTCGTCTATATCTGTATTTTCCTGAGCTGTTATGGCTTGAATTTGCTCCTTTGGATTAATCTCTGTGTTGCTTGGTAGATGCCCTTACGGTCGTTCTGACATTAGCTTTGCGAGTTATTCGACTGCCTTAGTGACTTCCCTTACTGACTTAGTAACTTCCTCTAATCAGTTTTTGTTCTCTTCAACCGGTGTTTGTTGACTTTTAAATGTTTTCTCAGTGTCTTGGAGACGGGTATCTGTGGTTGCCATGAATTTTGTCAGCATCTCTTCAATGTTCGACTCCCCTTCTTGTTGGTGAGGTGGTTGTTGAAAATCTGGATAAAGTTCCTGTCTTTAGCTACTTTAATCATTCCACGAGAAATTGGGATGGTACCTCCAACCTGCATTATAAGTGTCATTATAAAAATTATTTTGAGGTCTAGAGTAGTTACCCATATAGTGGAGTTGTTCGTTCTCCATGCCATATCCGTAGGGTGGGTACTCAGGATTCGTCACGCCTCTTGTATTCGAGTCATATTGCATTACTAGGTGTACCTGTGAGCGACTACACAAACCATCGATCTTTTTATTCATCATCTCTAGCTGGGTAGATAACTTGGTGAACAAGTCAAGGTCGAAAACACTGGCGACTTTTGTTGGCGTTGTCCTCATAACTTGCCACTGATAGTTATTTAGCGCCATCTCTTCTATAGACTGTAATTAGTTGTCAAAATCAAATAAAAGAAAAATTAGCAAAGTAAAAAAAAATTAAAACTAAAAAAAAAAATTTGCAATAAAAAAATAAAAAAATAGCTAAAGTAATAAAAATTAACCTTTCTTAATATTTTAGTTCCCCGGCAACGGCGCCAAAAACTTGATCGCTGTAAAATCAGAGATTCAAATATTTATAAAAGAATGATCAAACCTGGAGACTAACTCTGACAATGATATTAAGGCAAGTGTACCTATCGAACAGTAGTATAGCTTAGGCAAGACCGGATATCGAACCCAAAGGAACTAAAAGTACTAATACTGACCTTCTTCTTATTATTTAGCCTTAAAATTAGAGTTAAGTTGCTTTTGACGAAAACTAAACTAAGGACACAAAGACAAAAAGACGAGTAGGAAAATAACTTTGAAGAAAAACTCAATTGATTGCGACGATACCCTCAGGAAGAATCCACCTAGACTTCACTTATTAATTAACCTTTAAATTATATGATTTCTTTTACTTAGCTTGATCCGTGAGACTCCCTAACCTATGTTAAACCTTCTCTCGAAGCGAATAACGTCTAATCTTAGGTTAATTAGTGGAACTCTCGTTCGCTTAGAATAACCCCCTAGGAAAGCAGTAAATCGATCAATGGACTCCCCTATTAGGTTTCACCCTAATCCGGTAAAATCTCGTGACCCTATCTCTAGGCGCCCGATCAACTTCGCTTAATTATGTTAGATCTACTCTTAGGCAGGGTCTATTCCTCCTCCACCTAAGCATATTAGATTTGAATTAAACAACATAATTAAGAGCAAACTAAGTAATTTATCATATAACTTAAAAATCAAATAAAAAGATCCATCTAGGTTTCATCCCCTTCAGGTATCTGAAGGGTTTAGTTCATAACTAAACAAGAAAACATCTCAAGAGAAAAGATAAAACAAAACATAAGAAAATCCTAAAACTCCCTGAAGGAATTGAAGGAGAATTCCGCCGTCTTGAGTATAATTCTGGCTTCTTGGGATGGATCAACTGGCTATCTTCACGTTATTCCCTAACTCTGACCTTCTCGACTTGGCTCCTCGGCCTAGCTTTGACGCCAGTTTTGGCTTCTGCCCAACTCCTCTTTAAGTTGCCCCCTTGGGTGTTTATATAGACTTTGAGATGCCTTACTTGGCCCCTAAGTATCCTAATTTAAGTGGAATTCCTAATAGGGTGTTTCAATAGGCTTTGGAATGTGTTTCTTTGCCTCCAAGTATCCTTTCCCGAATGAAATTACTTCTTCCAGCGACAGGGACACGGCCATGGCACACGCCCGTGTGGATCGTGGCCAGGCCGTGCTCGAACTTCTTTAATGAGGCACGGCCGAGTAAATCGAGAGAAGGCTGTGTTCTAGATGATTGGCGTGGCACGGCCGTGCGGTCTTGGGCCCAGGCCATGTCGATTTCATGATATGGCCTATTTACTCCATTTTTGGCCCGTTTCTCGTTATTTTTATCCTCGGGTGCTTTCCTGGGTATAAGACATGAAAAGAAAGGATTAAGAGCACCTTTTTATATGAAACAGAGGATAATTCATCCAAAAGCATGCTAAATGTGGGCTTAAACTATGTTACTTTACGGTTTATCACCATCTCAATATAGAGGTAGTCATGCATTTGGGCCTTGGCCTATTACAGTATCAGTAATGAGTACAGTTTCATAACATGCAATATACAAGTCCTACCCAGCCAGACTCTACACTCCATCTCCGTCCAACCCTACACTTCATGTGGGGATGTAATCAACCCACCCGTCCCTAGACTCCAAGTAGTACCGATTGCGGCACTAGACAGTAGTTTGTAGCTGAGCTGCTAGTAAGTTAGGCTCGAAGCCTTTCAATACACTTCCTCCGATCCATATAAACCCATCCCCATTCAATGCATCATACAATCATGTCATGCCAAATCATGGTATCATATATGTATATATATAAAGTACATGAATATAATAGTCATTTAGTTAATTAGGGATCTACGTAATCTTACCGACCCTACAGTAGGTCCACAGTCGACTTGGGCGACCCGCGCAACCTTAGCAGTCAAAACAGTGATAATGGGCCCATAAGCCCATATATTTTGCCCATGTGGGCCCACACACCCGTGTGGCCCACAAGGCCCAAAATGGCCTTAGTCGTGTGGATCACACGGCCTGGCCCAATAATCTCACACGCCCATGTGGTTCACTCGTGTAGGGCCCATATGGCTCAATTTAGCTCAGCCCATGAATCGCACATGGCCTGCCTCGTCGATCACACGCCATTGTCCGATTACACGGCCTACCACATGGGATGCCACATGCCTGTGTGGTGTCGACAGTCTCACTTTTCGGCTTTTCGCCGATTTTCGTTTACAGAGTTGCGTTTACACAACTGGGTCATTCTCAATGCTTAAGCACTTCCTAACCTTCTGGAACCTACAACCAGTGTACCCAATCACGAATTTAACAACTAAAACACAATTTAATCAAACAAAACGAGCCAAATGCATTCACTTACCTCAATCACCCCTGACTACTCGTACTAATCAATTCATTGGGAAGAAAAATCGCTTCATGATCGTCCCCTATGTACAAACAACATAATCAAAATCTTCCAAAACCAAAACTAAAAGAACACAACAACACTACGTACCGTTATCACATGGAAACAAAAGCTGAGGAGCAAGATAGACCGAAAATGAAACAAAAGGGGAAACACTTGAAATTTTGGCAACAAAAACAGAGAATTGGAGTAAAAAACAAAAAGGGGGTGGGGGAGAAAGGAACAGAATTCGGCTTTGGAGGCAGAGAAAAAAATAAAATAAAAATGAAAGATGATAGAGGAGAATTCTGCAGAGAGTTTCAGAATCAAAGGGTAACTCCTCAAACTCTTTGATTTACTCCACTAAACCACATCCATTCCAACCACTCAGCATCCCATTCCAGTCCATTTCAAACTCCTCCACTCCTTACTTTTCTCCTCAAATCCCTTATTTCCCTCCCAAGCCATCCAACACACTCCTACTACTCTCAAACTCTCAGAATTTTGGTCAAACTAGAACACACACAGAGCACAAGTAGCAAAATAAAACACTTCCTTGCACATACCAGGATTCGAACTCAAGACCACTAACATATTAACACTTCACTTAACCACCAGAACAGCAGGCCCATTCTGTCATATTTACCAACATTTAATTATAAGCCTATTGACCTGAGATAGAGGTTTATTCATTTAAAAACAAAAATCTGTGCAAGCTAATGCTTGAACTTGGGACCTCTTAGACATTTCGCAGAACAGTTAACCACTGAAACAGACATACAATTGTGTCACAACATACGAAAAAAATATTAAGGATTTTTGTGGTGTTACAACTCTAACCCCCTTAAAGAAAATTTTAGCCTCGAAATTTTTACCAGTTAAGAACAGATGAGGATATTGCTGTTGTATCGCATCCTTAGGCTCCCATGTGGCCTCCTCAGAACTATGATTCCTCCAAAGAGCTTTAACCAGTGGGATAGACTTTCTTATTAGAATCTTTACATCGCGATCCAATATCTGGACTGGCTCCTCCACAAAGGTCAGATCTGGCCTAACCTCGATCTCCTCAACAGGAACAATATTTGTAGGATCAGAGCGGTGGTTTGTGTAGTCGCTCACAGGTACACCTAGTAATGCAATATGACTCGAATACAAGAGGGGTGACGAATCTTGAGTACCCACCCTACGGATATGGCATGGAGAACGAACAAGTCCACTATATGGGTAACTACTCTAGACCTCAAAATAATTTTTATAATGACACTTATAATGCTGGTTGGAGGTACCATCCCAATTTCTCGTGGAATGATTAAAGTAGCCAAAGATAGGAACTTTATCCAGATTTTCAACAACCACCTCACTAACAAGAAGAGGAGTTGAACATTGAAGAGATGCTGACAAAATTCATGGCAACCACAGATACCCGTCTCCAAGACACTGAGAAAATATTTAAAAGTCAACAAACACCGGTTGAAGAGAACAAAAATCGATTAGAGAAAGTTACCAAGTCAGTAAGGGAAGTCACTAAGGCAGTCGAACAACTTGCAAAGTTAATGTCCAAACGACCGCAAAGACGTCTACCAAGTAACACGGAGATTAACCCAAAGGAGCAAATCCAAGCCATCACAGCTCATGATTGTAAAAGGTTAGACGAATCCATCTCAAAACAAGAAAACGAGGTAAAAGAAGGTAAAGTTGAGGTGACACAAGAAAAGCCAAAGCCGGTAATCAAAGAATAACAACCTCACATTCCTTACCCCGAAGCATTAAAAGGAGACGATACAGAGGAACAGTTCGGTAAGTTTCTTAAACTTTTAAAGAAATTACATATCACCTTACCTCTTCTTGAAGCTCTTTCGCAGATGCCAGATTCTAGAAAATTTTTAGGGGAGCTGTTAACGAAAAAGCAAAGGATAGATGAGGAATCACATGTGGAACTCAACGCAAAGTGCTCAGCAATTCTACAAAATAGAATACCACAGAAATTAAAAGATTCAGGGAGTTTTACAATTCCATGCATAATTAGTAGTTTATCTATAGAAAATGCGTTAGCCGATTTAGGGGCAAGCATAAATGTTATGCCTTATAAACTGTTTAAACAACTAGGTCTAGGGAAACCCAAACAAACTAGGATGAGCGTTCAATTAACTGGATAAAACTATCGAATTTCCTAGGGTATAATAGAAAATGTTTTAATCAAAATTGATAAATTCGTATTCCCAGTAGACTTTGTCGTTTTAGACATGGATGAGGATAATAATATTCCTTTAATTTTAGGAAGACCCTTTTTAGCAACTGCCAGAGCTAAAATTGATATATATGCAGGTGAACTCATATTTCGCGTAGGCGACGAGATAGTCACTCTTCAAGCTCTTGACTTGGCCAGAATATCAAGTGATAAAGAATACCAACCTCGTGCGCCATATCCCGATGCAATAAAGAAAAACCACACAGAGGAAGAATTCGGTGAACTCACACATTATGTAGACGACAAAACAACCACTCTTCAAGCTCTTGACCCGACTAGGACATCGAGTAATAAAGGTACGAATGATAATTTTATTGATAACCATTTGGTTCAACCTTCTTTACAGGAATCATCACAAAATTACCTAGCTGAGTAAGATCTTAGACCTTATGCCAACAAAGAAGAATTAGATGAGGAATGAAGCCTTAGGGTCGACAAACTAGAAGAGTGGACAACACAATTAAAAAAGAACCGGAACCACACGAAGTGAAACCGACGGAAACCCCAGACGAGCTGATAGGAACAACAAATCACATCAAAATAGAGGATCAGGTATTGTTGAATAAGGAAGACCCTCGAATCACCAATTCAAACCTCAAGGCAAACGAAGAAATCAGTTTTGAGGTACTTAATGTCTTCCTAAACGAGACAGTCAAGGTAAGCAATCCTAAATTCAGCACTTTTGAGGTAAACACTACTCGACTAAAACTTTATATCAAAAATCGAGTTGAGCGCATGAGAAACGATTTTCACCGCCTCAAACCACCTTGACCATACAAATAACAGGTAAAGTCTAGCTCAAGACTTTAAACGAGCACTTCTCGGGAGGCAACCCGAGCACTAACCCTACTAATTAGTTTAGTTTTTCATTTCATATTTAGGCGCAGATTTCCACACTCACACAGCCTTGCACACGGCCGTGGCGTGGCCACGTGTTCTGCCACTTCAGTCAAAGACAAGGCGTGGACCGTATCACTATTTAATTATTTACTTTTATTTTTATTTTTATTTTCTTTTTATTTTTATTTTTCTTTTTATTCTTTTATTTTTATTTTTATCTTCTTTATTATTTTCCTTTTATGTCATTTAGATTTAGCTTATGACACAATAAAATTCAACCGGCTGCTTCGAGGATTCAACTTCAAACGGTTCGAGATGCTTCCCCACGATCACATCCAATCCTATCCGGTTTCTTCATCCAAAATTCAGAAAGTTTCACTTCTCTCCCCATCTGATGATTTTATGATTATTTTGATATTATCTATCTTTGTACATTGAGGACAATGTTCATCTTAAGTGTGGGGGGGTTAACTATAGTATTATTTGAAAATCCTTGAATTATGCCTTGTTCTAAGTAAGTTTCTCATATTATGATTAGAATGAAATTTCCTTTGATTTATGATTTTTATTGCTGCGTTTTGGATTAAGTCATTGATAATTGTACATTGATGATTAAATTTGAAGGATACTAGAGAATCAAGCATGATAAGTCTATTTTTAGGAAAATTTTAAAAAGTTTTTAGGTTGTTAACCTAAATTTGAATATTATCTTGAAATTTGAAATTTACAAGGTTGATATCAAAACACCCATAATTTTGGTGAGACTTTGAGCCTTATAGAGCATATATTCTTTTTCATGCTCACTTTTTGATTATGAGTGTGTCAACATTGATTTGTTATTCTAGAACTTGCATTGATTATACATATCGAGACAATACTTTTGATTTGATATACAGAGATGATAAAGGCACCTAGGATTTAACCCACTTACAACACTAAAAGGCCTACCCTCATAAATTAACCCCTAGTGAACCCATTTGATCCTAACAACCCTTTTCATTGACTTACCCACTAATATTAACCCAAAGCCTTTTGTATTTGTTATTACTATTCTTCTTGATTACCTTTTTTGTCGAGATTTGATTTTGAGCAGCTACCTAACTATGTTCTATATTTCAGTTGTAAAAGTTCTTTCCTATTATTACATGATTTGTTCTAAAAAAAATCGAAGTATGTTCATTATTAGTTCTATGATTAAGCTGAGCTTATATTTATAAATTTCAAATATTGAAGAAAAAGCTCGTATTATTAGTTTTCAATTGATGTAATTATCTAAGATTAGTTCATTTTTCTAGTTAGGTAATTTATCAGGTCAATCTCGATTCTAACCTACTATTCAGCATATATCCATACCCTTTACCTAGCCCCGTTACAACCCTGTAAAGACCTTTTTGATTTGTGTATCATCTCATTTTATAGTGGTGGAGATTTGATTTTCATGCAAGCCTATGGGAAACGCCTATGTTTTCAAGCTAAAAATATATGACTTTGATTGTTTGAATCTTTAGGACTATTTGAGTTGAATTATCCATGTATGAATTATCTTTGAATTATGATAAAGCATGATTGATGAATTTTATGAATCAAGGAAGTTCGTTTTAATTATGAGTTGAGAATTTTGCTTGAGGACAAGCAAAAGCTTAAGTGTGGGGGTATTTGATAAACCATAAAAGCAACATATTTTAAGCCCACATTTAGCATGCTTTTGGATGATTTAAGCCTTGAATTATGTAATTAGGTGCTTTTAATCCTTTCTATTCATGCCTTATATCCAGTAAAGCACCCAAGGATGAAAAGAACATAAAACAGGCCCAAAATGGAGTAAATGGGACTTAGCACGAAATCAACATGGCCTGGCCCAAATCCCACACGGCCGTGCCTCAAGTTAGAAAGTCCGAACATAGCCTGGCCACGATTCACACGGGCATGTGCCATGGCCGTGTTCCTGTCGCTGGAAAGAGCAATTACATTCGGGAAAGGATACTTGGAGGCAAAGAAACACATTCCAAAGCCTATTCAAACACCCTATTAGGAATTCTACTTAAATTAGGATACTTAGGGGCCAAGTAAAGCACTCAAAGTCTATATAAACACCCAGTGGGGCAACTTGAAAGGGGAGTTCAGCAGAAGCCGAAATCGGAGTCGAGCTAGGCCAAGGAGCCAAGTCGAAAAGGTCGGAATTGTGGGAATCGCTTAAAGGTAGCCAGTTGATCCATCCCAAGAAGCCAGAGTTATACTTAAGACGGCGGAATTCTCCTTCAATTCCTTCCGGGAGTTTTAGGGATTTCTTATATTTTTTTTTAATCTTTTCTCTTGAGATGTTTTCTTTCTTAGTTATGAACTAAACCCCTCAGATACCTGAAGAGGATGAAACCTAGATGAATCTTGTTATTTGATTTTTTGAATTATATGATAAATACTTAGTTTGTTCTTAATTATGCAAGCTTAATCCAAATATGATGTGCTTAGGTGGAGGAGGAATAGACCCTGCTTAAGAGTAGATCTAGCATAATTAAGCGGAGTTGATCGGACGCCTAGAGATAGGGTTACGAGATTTTTTTGGATTAGGATGAAACCTAATATGGGAATCCATAGATCGATTTACTGCTATTCTAGGGGGTTATTATAAGAGAATGAGAGTCCCACTAATTAACCTAGGGTTAGATGTTATTCGCCTCGAGAGAGGGTTTAGCATAGGTTAGGGAGCCCTACGGGTCAAGCTAAGTAAATAAATCATATAATTCAGGGTTAGATAACAAGGGATGTCTAGATGGATTCTTCTTGAGGGTATCATGATCAATTGAGTTTTGTCTTTAAGTTATTTCCCAATCCGTTCGTTTTTTCTTACTGTGCTTAGCTTAGTCGTCGTTAATTTAGATTAAAACAAACTTCACTTTATTTTTAAGGCTAAATAAAAAAAAGAAAGTTAGTATTAATAATTTTGGTTCCTTTGGGTTCGATACCCGGTCTTGCCTAAGCTATACTACTGTTCGATAGGTACACTTGCTTTTAATCATTGTCAGAGTTAGTTTCCAGGTTCGATCATTCTTTTATAAATTTTAAAGATCTGATTTCAGCAATCAAGAGCCCTAACTCTGGTTGGTCCATCAACATTGGCCTTTTTCGTAGGGCTCTGAACGGAACTCGAAGGCTCTGAATCCCTCTTATTCCTACCTCTCTCTCTGTTCTGGCGCTCAACGCGCTTTACTTCTTCAGTGATCTTCACCTTATCAACCAGTGCCGCAAAGTCTCGCTCTCTCTGTGGAGCTATCAGAACCCTCAGATTATCCCTTAGACCATCCTTGAAGCGAACACATCACTCGTACTCAGTCGCCACCATTCATCGCGCATAACGGCTCAGTCACAGAAATTCAGCCTCGTACCCGGCCACTGATCTATCCCCCTGAGTTAGATTTAGGAGCTCCCTTCTACGGGCATCCATATAACTGGCACTCACATACTTCCCTTGGAAAGCGGTCTTAAAGAGCTCCCATGTCAGTAGATCGGGCTGAGTTCCCTCCTTAACAGTGAGCCAACACTGATATGCCTCATATCGTAGCAGCAATACAACACCCTTTAATTTCTACTCAGAGATGCAGTCCAGGTCGTCCATAATTCTCTCTATGGCCTCAATTTAGTATTTAACGACATTAGGGGCAACTCCAGTAATGCCCCTAAAGAGCTCAGCTCCGTTAGACTGGAGTCATTCCGTAACCGACCCTCGGCCTCCAGCTTCAGTATTAGGCCCAGCGACCCTCTCTAAAATCCTCAACATGCCTTGGGACAATGCATCATCCCCAGCCGCTCGATCATGAAACCCAGTCTCAGTCACTGGTGAAGCTGGCATCTCACTTGTAACCAAATTAGAAAAGGTTCCAGAAGATGATGACCTAGCTCGAGCACCTTTACGGCTTCTACCACGACCTATTGTGCCCCGTCTGCGAGTACCTCTTGTGCTCATTCTCTATTCGTGTTAATCTGTATTTACAGTTTTACGCATCAGTTTATAGTTCCAGTGTTTATTAATGGATATTTTATGAAAACAGTATCAGAAGTGTAAAGTTTATTTCGTATATCGCTGTGTCAATCAATGCCTATCAGTTTTTCTACAGTATCAGTATACACTAACTTGAGTGTTTTCAGTACAGTTTATCTATAGTAGTTTCGGTAGATACTATCTATAGCATTTTCAGCTTTTAAACAGATAACAGTTCAAAGGACTTACAGGATCGGAGCCGGAGACTCGGTGTACCACACATTTAGTAAAAACATTTCACGTCGTTTAGAAATCAGTTCTTGGAGAATCAAATCTTAAAAACCAAATCCACAGCCAAGTTTTGTAACCTGGCTCTGATACCAGTAAATGTAACACCCCAAACCCGGCCTAGACGTTATGGTCGAATCTTGGCGATGTCACATGGTAGTGTTTTGGAAATAAATGAGTTGTCGTAAAAACCTATTTTCGAATTAGCCTCAGTACAAAATCTTATGTTAATTCTAGGATGCGTTATTCAGTTTCAAAACGTAGTTCACTATTATAAAAGTATTCTATTTCAAAACGATATTAATTTTCAAAACGTCACTTATCGCGGAAGCTTTTTAAATCACTTTGCGTATTTGAGTGTATTTTGTTAAAACATCTTATTCGTTTTGAAACTCGATTAACCCTACTACTAGCAATTGTAAATCAAAATAATAGAAATCCCAAATAGCACAAACAGACAGACAGAAGGCAATCAAAGTCTGGGCCTAAGCCCTATTCAAAATCAGTGACAGTATCAGTTTAGGCTTTAGTCCATCTCAGTATAGAGGCAGTCATGCATTTGGGCCTTGGCTCATTATAGTATAAGTAATGAGTACAGTTTCACAATATGCAGTATAGAATTCCTACCCAGCCAGACTCTATACTTCATCTCCGTCCAACCCTACACTCCATGTGGGGATATAATCAACCCCCATCCTCACACTCTAAGTAGTACCGATTGCGGCAGTAGACAGTAGTTTGCAGCTGAGTTGCTAATAAGTTAGGCTCGAAGCCTTTCAATAAACTTCCTTCGATCCATATAAACTCATCCCCATGCAATGCATCATACAATCATATCATGCCAAGTCATGGTATCATATATGTATTCAGTACAGTTTTAACAGCATGCTCACAATACAGTCGTAGATGTATATATATATAAAGTACATGAATATAACAGTCATTCAGTCAATTAGGGATCTAGGTAATCTTATCGACCCTAGAGTAGGTCCACAATTGACTTGGGCAACCCATACAACCTTAGCAATCAAAATAGTGAAAATGAGCCCACAAGCACATGTATTTTACCCATATGGGCCACACGGCCGTGTGGCCCATAAGGCCCAAAATGGCCTTAGCCGTGTGGATCATACGGCCTAGCCCAATAAACTCACACACTCGTGTGGGGCCCACATGGCCTAATTCAGCCCGGCCAATGAATCGCACATGGCATGCCTCGTCGATCACACGCCCGTGTCCGATTACATGGCCTACCATACTGGATGCCACATGCGTGTATGGTGTCAATAGTTTCAGTTTTCAACGTTTCGCTGATTTCTGTTTACAGAGTTGTGTTTACACATCTGGGTCGTTCTCGATGCTTAATCACTTCCTAACCTTCTGGAACCTACAAACAGCGTACCCAATCTCAAATTTAACAACTAAAACACAATTTAATCAACACCAAAACGAGCCAAATGCACTCACTTACTGCAATCACCCCCAACTACTCGCACTAATCAATTCGTTGAGAAGAAAAACCGCTTTATGATCGTCTCATATGTACAAAAAACATAATCAAAATCTTCCGAAACCAAAACTAAAAGAATACAACAACACTACTTATCGTTATCGCACGGATACAAAAACTGAGGAGCAAGATAGACCGAAAATGAAACATAAGGGGAAACACTTGAAATTTCAGCAACAAAAAGAGAGAATTAGAGTCGAAAATGAAAAAGTGGTGGGGGAGAAAGGAACAGAATTCGGCTTTGGAGGTAGAGAAAAAAATAAAATAAAAATGAAAGATGGTAGAGGATAATTCTACAGAGATTTTCGGGATCAAAGGGTAACTCCCCAAACTCCTTGATTTACTCCACTAAACCACATCCATTCCAGCCACTCAGCATCCCAGTCCATCTCAAATGCTCCACTCCTTACTTTTCTCCCCAAATCCCTTATTTCCCTATCAAGCCGTCTAACACACTCTCACTACCCTCAAACTCTCAGAATTTTTGTCAAACTAGAACACACACACGGCACAAGTAGCTAATAAACCGTAATATGAACATATTTTAAATCCTACATTTAGCATACTTTTGAATGATTTAAGCCTTGAATTATGGAATTTGGTGCTCTTAATCCTTTGTTTTCATGTTTTATATTCAAGAGAGCAACGGAAGATGAAAAGAACGAGAAAAGGGCTTAAAACTGAGTAAATGGGCCATATCACAAAATCAACACAGCCTGGGCCCAAGGCTCACGGCTGTGCCCCCCTTAACAGACCCGAACATGGCCTGACCACGATTCACACGGGCATGTGCTATGGGCGTGTCCCTGCCATGACAAAGAAGAGTTTTATTCAGATTAGGGTACTTAGAGGCAAAGAAAGCAATTCCAAAAGCCAATATAAACACCCTAGAGGCCATCCTTCAAGGGGAGTCCAGTTAGGCCGAAGAGTCGAGCCAAAGAGGCCAGAATTGTGGGATTTACTCGAAGAAAGCCAGTTGATTCATCTGAAGAAGCCAGAGTTATACTCAAGACGGAAGATCTTCTCTTCAATTCCTTCAGGGGGTTTTTGGGTTTTTCTTATGTTTTGTTTTATATTTTTTTTTGAGATGTATTCTTTTATCATTATAAACTAAACCCCTTAAATACCTGAGGGGGATGAAACCTAAGACGGATCTTGTTATTGTTTTCTGAACTATATGATAAATACTTGAATTGTTCTTAATTATGTGCTCTTAATTCTTGCTTTGATATTTCAGGATATTAATTTAAGTATTGATGTGCTTAGGCAGTGGAGGAAAAGTCCCTGTTTAAGAGTAGATCTAGCATAATTAAGTGGAGTTGATCGCAACCCTAGAAATAGGATGACGAACATCTACGGGATTAGGGTCAAACCTAATATGGGAGTCCATAGATCGAGTTAATGCAATTCTAGGGGTTTTAATTAGAAAGAGATTTCAATTAATCAACCTAGGGTTAGATGTTAGTAGCCTCGAAAGAGGTATTAATATAAATTAGGGAATCTTACGGATCAAGTCAAGTGAATAAATCGTCTGGTTCAAAGTTAGATAACAAGTGAAGTCTAGGTGGATTCTTCCTCGGGTATTGTCTTAATCAACTGGTTTTTCCTAAAATTACTTTCCCCAATTTCATTCTCTTTGTCTTTGCATCTTTAGCTTAATTGTTAGTTAATTAATAATTCACTTTTATTCTTAGGCTAAATAATAAAAAGAAAGTTAGTACTAGCACTTCTAGTTCCTTTGGGTTCGACAATCCGGTCTTGCCACTAAACTATACTACTATTCGATAGGTGCGCTTGCCTCAATCATTGTCATAGTTGGTTTCTAGGCTCGATAATTCTTTCTATAAATTTTTAAGACTCTGATATAGCGATCAAGTTTTTGGCGCCATTACCGGGGAACTAAAATATTAAGAATGCTCAATTTTTATTACTTTAGCCATTTTTATTTTTGTAATTTACTTTTATTTTTATTTTGCTTTTAACTTTGCTAATTTTTCTCCTTTTATTTGTTCTTAGCAGGTACCTCTATTTTATGACTAGAAGGAACCCGACAGGACCCTTGATTTATGACAGTGATATTGAAGGTACTGTTCGCAGAAATCGTAGAGAAATAAGGTGAAACTTAAATTGCATAGAAGAAGAGTAAGGAATCGAAACCAATACCACCAAAGAGATGGCTGAGAATAATCCGATACCTCCGGTGGTGGCCGGACATCATGCACCTCGAACTATATATGATTATGATAAACCTAAATTAACAGGAACTGAGTCAAGTATTGTTAGACCTGCTATTGCTGTAAATAATTTTGAACTGAAACCTAACACAATTCAGATGATATAACAATTTATTCAGTTTGATGGTTTGCAAGATGAAGATCCAAACAATCACTTGGCGAATTTCCTAGAGTTTTGCAACACTTTCAAAATAAATGTGTTTCTGGTGATGCCATCCGTCTTCGATTATTTCCCTTTTCTTTGAGGAATAAAGCCAAACAGTGGTTGCATTCTCTTCCACGAGGTTCAATTACTACATGGGAACAAATGACCGAAAAATTTTTATTAAAATATTTTTCGCCGGCTAAAACGGCCAAGTTAAGGAATGATATCTCTTCTTTTGTGCAGATAGATTTAGAAACACTTTACGATGCATGGGAGAGATACAAAGACCTATTGAGAAGGTATCCATACCATGGATTACCCTTGTAGCTACAGGTCCAAACTTTTTACAATGGGGTAAACCCTTCAACGAGGCAATTGATCGATTCAACTGCCGGCGGAACACCTGAGGCTGCCTACGAATTCATTGAAGAGATGTCACTGAATAACTATCAGTGGCAAGTCAAGTGGACAAAGCCAACAAAAGCAACCAGTGTTTTCAACCTCGACGCAGTGACCATGCTATCAAATCAGGTAGAGATGTTAAATAAAAAGATTAATGGTTTATATGATTCTTTGCAGGTACATCCAGTTATGCAGTGCAATCTGAATGGAGGTTGGAGGAATGACACAGATTATCCACCTTACAACCCAAGCGTTGAAAACGAACAAGTTTACCATATGGGTAACAATTCTATACCCCAAAATAACCCTTATAGTAACACTTACAATTCAGGTTGGAGGGACCATTCAAATTTCTCGTGGGGGTAATCTAAGAAACCAAAGACAACAATCTTTTCCACAAGAAAAGAAACCAAACCTTGAAGAAATGATGACAAAATTTATAGAGGTGTCAGAAACCCATTTCCAAAATTCTGACAGCAAGCATTAATTCAAGGGCTTAAAGATCAAATTGGAAAACTAACTAAGTTACTTTCTGAAAGACAACCAGAAAGCTTACCTAGGGAAAAAGAGCAGGTGAAGGCAGTTACTCTAAGAAGTTGAAAGGAGTTAGTTGAAACAACGAAGAAGATATCATGTGACATAGATAAGGCAATGGATGGGGAAGTTAAGGATGTAACGCCGGTACGCGAAGAATGTAAACCACCAATCCCCTATCTGGCAAAGTTGAAGAAAAACCGATTAGATGCACAATACGGTAAATTTCTTGAACTTTTTAAACAGTTATATATTAACTTACCTTTTGTTGAAGCTATTTCTAAAAGAGCTTCTAACGAATAAAAGAAAGTTTGAAGAGATTTCAACGGTGGAGCTTAATGAAGAATGTTCAGCCATCCTCCAAAATAAGCTACCAACCAAATTAAAAAATCCAGGAAGTTTCACTATTCCCTGTTTAATTGGTTGTTTAAATATTAAGAAAGCACTAGCTGATCTAGGTGCCAGTATTAATTTAATGCCTTATAAAATGTTTAAGTAACTTGGTCTTGGGGAACCAAAACTCACTAGGATGAGTATTCAATTAGCTGACAGATCTATTAAATATCCTAGAGGAGTTATCGAAGATATTCTAGTAAAAGTTGATAAATTTATATTCCCTGTTGATTTTGTTGTGCTTGACATGGATGAAGAAATTGAGGTACCTTTAATTTTAGGGCGCCTTTTTTTAGCTACTGCTAGAGCTGTTATTGATGTAGGTGATGGTAAACTCGCATTAAGGGTAGGCGACGAGAAAATTATTTTCCAAATTTACAATGTTATGCGATGTTCTAGAGAACAAGATGATTCCTGTTATTTTATTAATGCCATTGATCATTTTATTCAAGATTCTTTGCAGGATATCATACATGACGACACGATGGAACTGTGTCTTGCCCAAGGTGAAGGGGAAGATGATGATTTCGATGAGTTGAATTCTAATACATCTACCTCTAGACAAAAGAAAGATGAGGACATTGAAATCAATGATGAATTTAAACAAAAACCTTCTATTGATGAGCCACCAAAATTGGAATTAAAATAGTTGCCAAAACACTTAGAGTATGCATTCCTCGGGGATAATTCTACGCTATTAGTAATTATCTCTTCAGAACTGGAACCCGAAGAGAAAGACGAGTTGCTAAAAGTACTGAGGGAACATAAAAAAGCCATAGCTTGGAAAATTTCTGACATTAAAGAATAAGCCCATCGTTTTGCACCCACAAAATTTTAATGGAAGATGAGTATAAACCATGTGTGCAACCTCAAAGACGATTGAATCCCAACGCGAAAAAAGTTGTTAAAGCTGAGGTAATTAAATTCCTAGATGCTGGAATAATTTATCCTATTTTTGACAGTATTTGGGTAAGTCCTGTGTAGGTCGTTCCAAAGAAAAGAGGCATGACTATTGTAGCCAATGAAAAGAATGAATTAATTCCTACAAGAACAGTCATAGGTTGGAGAGTATGTATTGACTATAGAAAGCTGAACGACGCCAACAGAAAAGATCACTTTCCTTTACCCTTTATCGATCAGATGTTGGAAAGATTATCTGGGCATATATACTACTACTTCTTGGACGGACTTTCCGGCTACTTCCAAATCCCAATAGCCCCTGAGGATCAATAAAAGACAACATTCACATGTTCATACGGTATGTTTGCTTATCGTAGAATGCCTTTTGGATTGTATAAAGCTCCTGCTGCTTTTTAGCGCTGCATGCTGGCTATCTTTGATGAACTTGTGGAAGACATTATAGAGGTATTTATGGATGATTTTTTAGTATTTGGTAATTCTTTTCATCTGTGCCTTAAAAATCTAAAACGAGTTCTAATGAGATTTGAGGAAACGAACCTTGTTTTAAATTGGGAAAAGTGTCACTTTATGGTTCGAGTGGGGATTGTGTTAGGACATAAAATTTCTAGTAAAGGGATTGAGGTAGACAAAGCAAAGGTTGAAACCATAGAAAAATTACCTCCTCCTAGTTCAGTTAAGGCTATTAGAAGCTTTTTAGGACATGCTAGATTTTATAAAAGATTTATTAAGGATTTTTCTAAAATAGCTAAGCCTTTAACGAAACTACTAGAAAAATATGTACCTTTCAATTTTGATCAAGAATGTTTAGATGTATTTAATATCCTCAAAGATAAATTAATAAATGCTCCAATTATAATTGCACCTGATTGGAATTTACCCTTTGAACTAATGTGTGATGCAAGCGATTTTGTAGTAGGTGCAGTTTTGGGACAGCGAAGAGACAATTTCAGTCGATCTATTACTCTAGCAAGACATTAACGGCTACGCAAGAAAATTACACCACCACGGAAAAAGAATTGCTAGCTGTGGTTTTTGCATTTGATAAATTTAGACAGTATTTGATATTATCTAAAGTTGTCGTTTACACTAACCATTCAGCTCTTTGTTATCTTTCAACAAAAACCGATGCAAAACCTCGACTCATAAAATGGATTTTACTCTTGCAGGAATTTGATCTAGAAATTCAGGATAAGAAAGTAGCTGAAAATCTTATAGCAGATTATCTATCTAGGCTTGAAAATCCACATATCAAAGAATTAGATGAGAGAGAGATAAATGACTTGCTTCCTGTAGAACAATTATTTGCTATTTCTAACTCCGACGCACCCTGGTTTGCAGACATGGCAAATAACCTAGCTGCTAACATCCTACCAAAAAGGTTAACACATCATCAAAAGAAGTGATTCTTTGCTGATGCAAAAAAACTATTTTTGGGAGGATCCTTTTCTTTTTCGTATATGTGCAGATCAAGTAATTTGAAGATGTGTTACGAAAGCAGAAGCAAGCAAAATTTTGGAACATTGCCACTCAGGACCTTCAGGAGGACATTACAGCGGAATTAAGACAGCACATAAAACGCTTAAATCAGGTTTTTATTGGCCCACCTTGTTCAAAGACACTAACAGGTATGTTGCTTTATGTGATAGATGTCAAAGAATAGGTAATATCTCTAAACGCAATGAAATGCCTCAAACGTACATACTATCATGCAAATTTTTGGAAGTATGGGGTATTAATTTTATGGGCCCATTCCTTAGTTCATTTGGGAATAAATATATTTTAGTAGCAGTGAACTATATGTCAAAATGGATGGAAGCTCAAGCTTTACCTACTAATGATGCCAGAATGGTAGTAAGATTTCTTAAGAAACTCTTTTCTTGATTCAGAACACCCAGAGCAATTATTAGTGATAAGGGTACTGATCGCTGAAATCAGAGTTTCAAAATTTATAAAAGAATGATCAAAACATGAAAACTAACTCTGACAACGATTAAAGGCAAGTGTACCTATCAAACAGTAGTATAGCTTAGGCAAGACCGGATATCGAACCCAAAGGAACTAAGAGTACTAATACTAACTTTTTTTTTTTTATTTAGCCTTAAAAATAGAGTGAAGTTGCTTTAAACTATATTGACGAAGACTAAACTAAGGACACAAAGACAAAAAGGACGAATAGGAAAATAACTTTGAAGAAAAACTCAGTTGATTACGACGATACCCTTAGGAAGAATCCACCTAGACTTCACTTGTTATTTGACCCTAAATTATATGATTTCTTTACTTAGCTTGATCCGTAAGACTCCCTAACCTATATTAAACCCTCTCTCGAGGCGAATAACGTCTAACCCTAGGTTAATTAGTGGAACTCTTGTTCGCTTATAATAACCCTCTAGGATAGTAAGAAATCGATCAATAGACTCCCATGTTAGGTTTCACCCTAATCTGGCAAAATCTCGTAACCCTATCTCTAGGCGTTCGATCAACTCCGCTTAATTATGTTAGATCTACTCTTAGGCAGGGACTATTCCTCCTCCACCTAAGCACATTAGATTTGGATTAAGCAACATAATTTAGAACAAACTGAGCAATTATCATATAACATAGAAATCAAATAACAAAATTCATCTAGGTTTCATCCCCTTCAGGTATCTAAAGGATTTAGTTCATAATGAATAAAAAAAACATCACAAGAGAAAAGATAAAACAAAACATAATAAAACCCTAAAACCCCTTGAAGGAATTGAAAGAGAATTCCTCCGTCTTGAGCATAATTCCTGCTTCTTGGGATGGATCAACTGGCTATCCTCGCGTTATTCCCTAACTCTGACCTTCTCGGCTTGGCTCCTTGGCCTAGCTTTGACGACTTTTCAAAGGTGGTACTTAGGGGATATATATAGGCTCTTGGAATGTGATTCTTTCTCCCTAAGTATCGTATCCTTTTCCGACTGAAATTGCTCTTTCCAGCGATTGAGGCACGGCCATGGCACATGCCCGTATGAATCGAGACCAGACCCCGTTCGGATTTCTAACTTGAGGCGCGGCCGTGTGAGGCAGAGTTGAGGCTGTGCTCTAGGTGTTTGTCGAGGCACGGCCGTGTGGATTTTAGGCCAGGCCGTGTCAATTTCTACTAAGGCCCATTTACTCCATTTTGGGCCCGTTTTGTGTTCTTTTTGTCCTCAGGTGCTTTCCTGGGTGTAAAATATGAAAAGAAAAGATTACAAGCACCTTTTTATATAATTCAAGGAATAAATCATCAAAAAGTAAGCTAAATGTGGGATTAAAATATGTTACTTTTACGGTTTATCAGATACCCCACACCTAAGCTTTTGCTTGTCCTCAAGCAAAATTCTCAACTTACAATTAAAACGAACTTTCCATGATTCATAATGTTTACCAAAAATGCCTTATCCTAATTCATAGATAATTCATAAATGGATAACTTGATTCAAAGAGTTCTAAAGATTCAAACGAGATAAGTCATGAGTTTGTACCTTGAAAACATAGTTGTCTCCCCTCATTTAAATAACTACCTTTTCAATGCAAAACCAACAAGGATTGATATCTTCACTAAAGATTCACTCAAATCACTCTAAAGTGTTTAAGGTTCAGGAAAAAAAATCACTCGTAAGTCGAACCTGAAAAGTTAATCCCATAGGCTTGCCTGAAAATCAAATCTCTGCCACTGTAATATGAGATGACAAACAGATCAAAAGGTCTTTGTTAGGGTTGTAACGGGGCTAGGGTAAAATGTGTGGTCACAGGCTGAAATTAGAAGGTTAGAATCAAGATTGAATTGATAAGTACCTACCTAAAACTTTTCGAAATTTCATCAACTGAAAAGTAATAAAGCTATTAATACGAGCTTTTCTTTTGGAAATAGACTTTGATTTTGTAAGCTCACTTTTTATACTTACTAATATTGAATACTTCAAAAAAAAATTTTTTTAAGAACAAACTAAATACAAGATAAAGTTAACTACCAGAATAATATACTTAGGTAACTATCTCAAATCAAATCTCGATTAAGGGGTAGTCAAAAGAAAGGGTGATAACAAATACAAAGGGGCTTTGGGTTAATATTAGTAGGTGAGTCAATAAAAAAAAGTTTGTTAGGATCAACGGGGTTCACTAGAGGTCAATTGTAAAGGTCGGCTATTTAATAGAGTGAGTGGGGTTAAACCTAGGTGCCTTTATCATCTCTGTAATATCAAATTAAAAGTGTGGTCTCAACATGTATAAACAAGGCAAGTTCTAGAATAACAGTTCATAGTTGACACACTCATAATCAAAGAATGAGCACGAAAAAGAATATATGCTCTATAAGGTTCAAAATCTCACAAAAATTATGGGTGTTTTGACATCATCCTTGTAAATTTCAAATTTTAAGGTAATATTCAATTTTAGGTTAACAACCTAGGAAAATTTTAATTTCTGAAAAATAGACTTATCATGCTGGATTCTCTAGTAATCTTCAAATTAATTATCAATGTACAATTAACTATGACTTATTCTAAAACATGTCAATAACAATCACAAATTATCAGAAATTTCATCCTAATTAGTAATATGACAATTTTACTTTAAACCAAGATTAAATTCAGGGATTTGAGAACAATGCAGAAAGTTAGGCATTTTTATCCTCAGAGTTTGAGAATAATGGAAAAAGTTAGGCATTTTCTCAGAATAACTATTCACCCCCTCCCATACTTAAGATGTACATTTCCCTCAATGTACAAACATAGATAATAACATTTAATGGATAAATCAAAAGAGAAGGGGAAGGAACTACTCCCTGAATTTTGGATGTCTTTCTCGGAGGAGTGTCTTTGGTGGCGGTGATGGTCGGTCTTGATGACGAACCTGCGTTAAATGAAGAAATTGGGTAGCGTACTGAGAAGTAGCCAGGATTTATTAAGACCTAATAAAAATAAACTAAATATAAAATTAAAGAAAAACAAACTAAAGGGAAGGAGACTAAGAAGAAAACTAAAATGAAAAGAAAATATTGATGGACTGTGAAGTCCTTATTGAAGGATGGTTTGCAAGGTGGGAATCAACACTAAGGTTGGGGATGTGATGGCGGTGGTGGAAGTGAAGAGGTTATCGTGGTGGTTGGCGTGATTCCCAAGCACCCTGGCAGACCTGGCACTAAGAAACTAAATTAAATTAAAGTAAATTAAACATAAGATTGTTAAAGAAAAGGAGAATTGTAACACCCCAAACCCGGCCCACAGGCCTTGACCAGATCTGGTATGTCACGGAGTTAAAAAGGAGTTTGAAAGGTTTGGGCTAATAGTAGAAATTCAAAAAAAAAAAATTGTTAAGGGTATAAAACGGTACTTGCTAAAACTCAAGTGGGTTGATTTGATAAATACGATTGAGTTGAAAACCCTTCCTTCCTTTGAAACCATTTGATCATTTAAATTTTTAGAACATTAGAGTTATCGATAACTTAGAAAATTTTGTTACCCGATGATAACAATTTTTGAAAACGCATACGAGTACTTAATTTGAAAACGTTACTTTTAACCGATTTGCTTAACAGTTCATAAGTTCATCAGTCATATAATAAAGTAAAAACTACCTAAACATCCAAAATAATAAGCGGCCATATTACAACCCAATCGAAATTTAGTGAATAATAAACTCAAAGCGGGGCAAAATAAAATTTCAAGTCCACAAAACAAACATGGCCGCCTCGAGCTCTCCCCGGCTCCGCATCCGCACTCTACTCACCTGCAAGATGATATGGGAAGGGGTGAGTCACCAAGACTCAGTGTATAAATCCCCAACCCGAAAATACCACTCATACACAAGGTATTAGTATGACATGCAATTATGCAACCCAACCTAGCCATCCATGCTCCTTTTCTACCCCGTGTGGTACCAAACCACTGGTGGTGCCAAACCACTGGTGACTTAAAGTCACGATATCCGTCAATACGTGTGGTGCCAAACCACTGGTGACTTAAAGTCACGATATCCGAGTCAATCGTGTGTGTGCCAAACCACCGGTGGTGCCAAACCACCGTGGTGACCCGAAGTCACAATCAAATGATGGGGCCAACCCATCGTGTGATACCAAATCACCGCGTCGATCCCAGTATCTCAAATGTGGGGCCAACCCACGGTGGAATTAATCCACAAGGGACGAGCCGCTATGAGGTGCCAAACCTCTGGAGGTACCAAACCTCTGGTGACCGTAGTCACAATGTGTTACCAAAACACTGGTGTCCGTCGACACAAATATTACTCCCTCTCATCAATCCCACCATCATCATGCTCACATCACAAGTATCATGATCCCATATATCATGCAATCGTATATAGCATAGCATTTCACAGCATATGATGGCATATACAACATATATCGTAAATCGAGTAATAGGGGACTTACCCGAAAACCAAGCTTATGCCCACTAGGCAAAGTTACCACATGAGAGGTTATAATATCATCAAATAACAGTTTATACTAATAAAGTGTGTAAGAGCTTACACACCTATTTAATCGAAGGTCTAAATAGAAATCCCGTATCTACGCGATATTACAAAGTCCCGAACTTGTCCTCGTATAGCCCCTATATTCGGCCATCATGGGTTAGTATTTTAGGGGTCTTATTGATTAACTAACAAGTCCAAAGTTATTGGTCATAACATAACCAAAATAGGGCCTAGGCCGAACCTTTATCAACACAAGCCAACGTGATCGAAAACTCGAAACTTCGATTTCTTGGCGATTTACCCCTTAAAATCAAAATACAAAATTTCGGTTATACTTAGGTTCCCAAAATGGCCTTTGGCCGAATAGTATATATATATATACCTTACCAAAATGAAACGAAGTCTCGGGAAGCCACTCCTTCAATGCTCCTTTACGATTACTACACACAAGGGAGCAAAACTCTTAGTGTCTTGAGAACGTATTCGGCCCACCTTACCCAGGATTGGACACTTGCATTCGGCATACAAAAGGATAAGGAAGAAAAACCGAATTCTAATTTAAGGCACTTACCAAGCTTTGAAAACGACAGCACCTTCTTTTACAGATTCGGCCTTGAAAGAAGTAAAGAAGATGAAAGGGAAGACTTAGGGGATTTCGGCACAAGGTTTATGAAGAAGAATCGAAAAGTATCAAAGGAGAGGAAGGGGGTTTTGGTGTGATTAGCAAGAAGAAAAAGAGAAAAAAAAAATTAAAAGGAAGTGTGTTACTCCCTAATACTCCAACGCCGTGAGCTAAAGCCCCCCCAAGTCCCCATTTGGCCGTTGCTACCCATGTGCTAACCCCCATCATCTTTGAAACAAAATAAAACATTGTTAACTTATTCTCCCATCACCAATTAATAAATAAATAAATAAATAAATAAAACCCATACCTCCAAATAAATAATAATACTAAATAAAATACTTCCCATACTTCACAACACTGAAATCAAAAGAATAATGACTTGTTTTCACCGCTTTGAGTGCTCACCATCTGCGCAGCTTCAACAACACGCCAATTAATTAAAAAAACAAAGTGCCCATCTGCCGCCCCGTGTCTCGAACACGAGACACGGGAAGACTTCCCGCGCCTTTGACCACTCGCCATTGCGCCTTTCCCGATATAAACGCGCGTCGGAAATTTCTTTTAAACCTTCGGTCCTGGCTCTGCACGCATTAATGGCCAATGCAAAAATAAGACGCCCAACGCTGTTCAGGGGTTTCGAACTCCAGACTTGGAGAGAACTCCCCAGCGCCCCAGCCACTCGGCCACCTTGACTTTCATGACATAAGGGCAACACAAATTTATTTAAACACTCCTTCGGCTAGCTCCATTGCCACGTCGCTAAAACAAAAACAAATAAAACCTGCTCATGCGCTATTTCTAGGATTCGAACGCACGACCTCCATCCCGCAGCCCTCCAGCAGCGCCCTTAGCCACCTGGCCAAGGCGTTCATTTGTTCTATAGGCACGCTTATATTATTCTTAAACCTTTCTCATCAAGTTCTCCTTCACGCCAAAATAAAACTTCCTCCACGCGATTTGAACCCTTGCCCTGCCGCATCTCCTAGCGTTCTGGTAACGCCCTAACCACTCCGCTTGACCATTCCTTTGTGACATGATTTGCCCCTAAAAATGTATAATGTTTCCTCACTTACACTTTTCTTCTCTAGCACTTAAAGAACTTTTTAACCCTAAACCCGACCTAACTCGAGATTTTGACTAAATCATAATAAATACATTTATTCAGGAAAACCCACAATAAATAATCGTATGGCAAATGACCCCTAATGCAGGATGTTACAGTTCTACCCCCCTTAAAATAATTTCGTCCTCGAAATTACCTGGGTCAGAAGAGTTGGGGGTATTGCTGCCGCATCGCATCCTCGGGCTCCCACGTAGCTTCCTCCACGCCATGATTCCGCCATAGGACCTTCACTAAAGGAACTGACTTCCTACGCAAAACTTTTACATCCCGATCTAGGATCTGCACAGGTTCCTCTTCCACCGTCAAATCTGGACTAACCTCAACTTCCTCAACTGCCAAGACGTGTGATGGATCAGAACGGTAGCGTCTAAGCATGGAGACATGGAACACATCATGAATCTGACTCAGTTCTGCAGGTAACTCGAGCTGATAAGCCACTGGTCCCACTCGTCTCAACACCTTAAACGGTCCAATGAACCTTGGACTTAATTTGCCCTTTCTCCCAAATCTTAACACTTTCTTCCATGGTGAGACCTTCAGAAAAACTTCGTCTCCTACGGCAAATTCTATGTCCCTCCGCTTGAGATCAGCATAAGACTTTTTCCTATCCGAGGCTTCTTTCAACCGAGCTTGGATCTTCTTCACCTTATCCTCAGTTTCTGCAACCAATTCCGGTCCTAACACTCGTCGCTCACCCAAATCACATCCGGCAAGTAGGTGTGCGACACCTCCTCCTACCATACAACGCTTCATATGGTGCCATCTTAATGCTCGCAGTAATCATTATTGTATGCGAACTCAGCTAATGGCAGAAATTCTTCCCAACTACCTCTGAAGTCCAAAACACAGCCTCTTAACATGTCCTCTAAAATCTGAATAACCCTTTCCGACTGCCCGTCAGACTATGGATGGAATGCTGTACTGAAATCCAACCGTGTACCCAAAGCCTGATGTAGCGCTCTCCAAAACCCTCGTAAATCGGGGTCTCTGTGCGAGATGATTGACACTGGGACACCATGCAACCTCACTATCTTCGCCACATACAACTTAGCTAACTTCTGGAGCGAGTAATCCACCCTTACCGGTATGAAGTGAGCCGACTTGGTCAAACGGTCCACAATCACCCAAATGCGTCCTTCTTCTTTGGGGCGTGAGGGTAGCCCACCGACGAAGTCCATAGTGACCCTCTCCCATTTCCACCGAGGAATCTTCACCGGTTGAAGTAACCCGGATGGCAACCGATGTTCACCTTTACCACGACACGTGAGACACTTTCCCACGAATCGGTTACCTCACGCTTCAACCACGGCCACCAATCGCTCAGTAAATCTCCATACATCTTGCTACCTCCAGGATGCATAACGTATGGGCTGCTATGTGCATCCTGAAGAATTCTTTGCCTCAATCCCACATCATTCGGCATACAAGGACGCCCTTGGAAACACAACACACCATCACCAGTCAAACTATACCCTTCCAAACCACCATCTTGAACTTGCAATCTCCGCGCGTTTAAACCGTCATCCCTAATTGCTTTTCCTTAATCTCCTCGATCCAAGGTTGGCTTAATTTGCAATTACGCCAAAAGACTTCCATCGTCGTATAGATCGAGACGAGCAAACATCGCCTCTTAAGTCTGTCACGACCTTTCGGCTCAACGCGCCGACCACCACGTTAGCCTTGCACGGATGGTACTCAATTGAACGATCGTAGTCCTTCAACAGTTCAATCCATCTGCCCTCAAATTCAAGTCCTTACGAGTCAAGAGATACCTCAAACTTTTATGATCCGTGTAGACTATCGATTTCTCCCTATACAAGTAGTGCCTCCATATTTTCAAAGCAAAAACTCTGCCGCTAACTCCAAGTCATGAGTAGGATAGTTAACCTCATGCGGTCTTAGGCGACGGGATGCATAGGCCACTACCTTCCCGTCTGCATCAACACACATCCCAAACCGTATGGGGCGCATCACAATAAACCGTGAACAATTTCCCCGCCAGTCAGTATCAAAAAGCGGTGCTTAAATCGAATCTTCCTTAGCTTATCAAAACTTTCTTGCTGTTTCTCTGACCAAACAAATGGAACTCCTTTCCTTAATAGCTTAGTCAACGGTGCTGCGATTAAGGAGAATCCTTCCACAAATCTTCGATAATACCCGGCTAGACCCAGAAAACTTCGAATTTCCGCCATCGCCTAGGTGGTTTCAGGTCAACAACTGCTTCAACCTTGCGAGGGTCCACTCTAATTCCTTCCGCTGACACCACGTGACCCAAGAAGGTCACCTCCCTAAGCCAAAATTCGCACTTACTGAATTTGGCATACAACTGCTCCTTTCTCAATACTTGTAGAACTATGCGCAAATGCCTATCATGCTCCTCCTCCGTCCTTGAGTAAACCAATATGTCGTCTATAAACACCACGACAAATTGATCTAAGTATTCTTTGAAACACCCTATTCATTAAGTCCATGAACGCTGCCGGCGCGTTGGTCAACCCAAACGGCATCACTAGGAACTCGTAATGCCCATACCGGGTACGAAATACCGTTTTGTGCACATCAGCCTCCTTCACCTTAAGTTGATGATAGCCCGACCTAAGATCTATCTTTGAGAACACCGATGCACCCTTGGTTGATCAAACGGTCATCAATCCGAGGCAACGGGTACTGCTTTTTAATCGTTAACTTGTTTAGTGACGGTGAGTCGATACACATCCGCATTGACCCGTCTTTCTTCTTAACAAATAGCACAGGTGCTCCCCACGGAGATATACTAGGTCGGATGAACCCTCTATCCAAGAGCTCCTGAATTTGAGCTTTCGGCTCCACCAACTCCTTTGGTGCCATTCGGTAGGGTGCTATAGACATAGGTGTCGTTCCGGGCAACAAGTCTATACCGAACTCAACTTCCCGATGCAGGAGAGCGGGCAGGAGTTCTTCTGGAAACACATCAGCGAATTCCCCTACAGTTCGGACCTTCTCAACTGCGACTCCTTAGCTTCCAAGGTATAAATTCGAACCAACAATGCCTCACACCCTTTTTTTGATCATTTTCTACCTTCAAGCGGACACCACATTGGATAGATAGTCTCTTCATTTACCTATCATGACCACTTCATCACCCTCACTAGTCTTTAGAATCATGCGCTTAGCAGCGCAATCCAACCTTACGATACTTAACCACAGCCAGTCCATTCCAAGAATTAGATCGAACTCCTCAAACGGCAGTTCCATCAGATCAGCCACAAACACTACCCCTTGGAGTTCTAGGGGTATATCTCTATATAGCTTGTTTACTATCACGAGTGCCACTGAGAGGCTAATTACGATCATCTCCTGAAAGCGATCTCGAAGTCTAAGTTCATAGTCTCTACCACACTACTAGCAATGTATGAATGCGTTGATCCCACATCAATTAATGCAACATAGGGAAGACCAAAAATTAGGAACGTACCGGTGATGACATCCGGTGCGTCACCCTCCTCGCGACGCTTCATCTGCGTGAGACCAAGCCAGTAGCCCTAGCCACGTGTTGCTGCACCTGCGTCCGAATTCGCGACCTCGATTAGGACCATTGCCTCCTCTACCATTACCGCGACCCCTCTGCAGTGGTCCCACATTCCTAGCCTGCGTACGGTTCTGACCCTCTGGCTGATTCCTTGCCAACTTCCGAGGATAATCCCTTACACGATGATCCAATGATCCACATTCAAAGCAACCACTCTCACCGGTCCAACAACCTCCCCAATGTGACTTCCCACAACGATTACACTGAGCCGGTCTCTAATTAGAATTCATGGGCCTTCCAGCCTGATTTGGCCCACTCTGTCTGGCCCTCTTTTATGCATTATTTCCCGATCCAGACGACCCAACACCTCTTTTCTGCTTGCTCCTATCATAGTTCTGCCTCACAGACTCCCTGACCCTTTCGGCTACCTTAGCCTTCTCTACCAAAACGGCAAATTCACGCACTGGGCTTTGTGGAGCAATCAACAACCTTAAATCATCCCTAAGTCCGTCTTCAAAACGGACGCAACGATCATGCTCAGTTGACACAACTCCCCGAGCATAGTGGCTCAACCTCGAAATTTGCGCCTCATACTCGATATCTGACTTATTTCCTTGCACTAATCCCGAAAAGCTTTCCTCGAGTATCGCATTAATCGGTGCCCACATACTTCTTCTGATAAGTAGCTTTGAAGTATTCCCAAGTAAGGTCATCTGCTGTAGCACCGTCTCGAACCGTGAGCCACCACTGGTATGACTCATCTTTTAGAAGCGACACTGCTCCTTTCAGCTTCTCCTCATTTGTTAAATCGAGATCGTCCATAATCCTCTCGGTCGATTCTAACCAATATTCGGCTGTACTGGGTGCGACACCTGACACACCCCGAAATACTTCAGCTCCGTTGGATCGGAGCCGCTCAGATACAGACTTCCGAGCTCCTGTACCTCTACTGGTCTCAGCCATCATTTCTAAAACACGCAGCATAGCCTGCGATATCGACTCACCCCGTCGATTACGATGTCCATCACCAAAAGTTGGGGGTGGTGGTGGAGGTGGTATCTCATTATCCGATCCTTGGCCCGACCTAACTGGTTCTGTCATGGCCATCCGGCCTCTACCGCGTCCCCGACGGTCGCGACCTCTAGAGCTCATTTCTTATAGCGCAATCTATTTTAAAAAGTTTTATGAGTTAGTCGATGTTCCACTGATTATTAGCAAAGAATTTTATGGGCGGAATTAAGAAGTTGTTCTTTCGATCAACAAATTTCAAGTCTTCTATCGTAATTCGAAGATACACATTCACTTATTCCATCACCCTTTTGTCAAATTCCTAACCCGGGGGTATTTTCGTCATTTACCTTACAAGGGTATTTTGGTAATAAAATAAAGTAATTTTGACAAATCAAGGGAAATTTAAAAATTTGCAAAACTTGGGGTCCTTTTTGAGAAATTGTCTTCCCAAATTGGTAGTGTTGCAAAAACTTTAAAAATCAGGGTCATTTTGGTAATTTGTAAATTAGGGTATTTTGCAAATTAGGGATTTTGGGTACGCTTGTAAAATAAGGGAAATCTAGTTTAAAATTTTTGGGGTAGCTTAGTAGATTCTAAAACTAGGGGCGTTTTTTGTAATTTACCACTAAGGGTATTTTTGTAGTTTTTATAAATCGAAATTTTTATTATTATTATTAAAACGCGGCTAATTCCCTTTCGGGTTTTAATAATAAGGTTTAGCCCACGAACAAGTCCTTACGGTTAGGGTGAACCGAAGCTACGCACCAGATAGGATTCCCGCGAAGAGGAGGTGAGTCACTAGGACCGCTTAAATACCAAGCTCTTCCGGATCCAATCCTAGACATCCATACAAGGGTTACCACACCCTAACTTAGCGACTTAGTCATGGGTTTGTTTAATTAGGCAATTATAAATCTTATGCGATTGTTTGGGGTAAACTAGCCCTAGGGTTCATATACCTTTCATACTATCTACGTCCCATTTCTACCCCTTCACAGATAATCATTTACACATAGCTTAGAGATACTTACGAGAGCGGATCGGTGCCGGAGACTCGACGCCATGTTGTCCAACCAAAACCATTTTCATAGAGGTTTTCAAAAGCCTATCTAGAAAAATTTTTTTAGGCCTTAGGCCCTCACGGTCGAGTTTTGAACTGGCTCGATATTTCAAATTGTAACACCCCAAACCCGCCCACGTGCCTTGGCCGGATCTGGTATGTCACGGAGTTAAAAAGGAGTTTGAAAGGTTTGGGCTAATAGTAGAAATTCAAAAAAAAAATTGTTAAGGGTATAAAACGGTACTTGCTAAAACTCAAGTGGGTTGATTTGATAAATACGATTGAGTTGAAAACCCTTCCTTCCTTTGAAACCATTTGATCATTTAAATTTTTAGAACATTAGAGTTATCGATAACTTAGAAAATTTTGTTACCCGATGATAACAATTTTTGAAAACGCATCACAGTACTTATTTTGAAAACGCGTTACTTTTAACCGATTTGCTTAATAGATTCATAAGTTCATCAGTCATATAATAAAGTAAAAACTACCTAAACATCCAAAATAATAAGCGGCCATATTACAACCCAATCGAAATTTAGTGAATAATAAACTCAAAGCGGGGCAAAATAAAATTTCAAGTCCACAAAACAAACATGGCCGCCTCGAGCTCTCTCCCTCTCCGCATCCGCGCTCTACTCACTGCGCAAGATGATATGGGAAGGGTGAGTCACCAAGACTCGATGTATAAATCCCCAACCCGAAAATACCACTCATACACAAGGTATTAGTATGACATGCAATTATGCAACCCAACCTAGCCATCCATGCTCCTTTTCTACCCCCCGTGTGGTACCAAACCACCGGTGGTGCCAAACCACTGGTGACTTAAAGTCACGATATCCGAGTCAATACGTGTGGTGCCAAACCACTTTGGTGACTTAAAGTCACGATATCCGTCAATACGTGTGGTGCCAAACCACCGGTGGTGCCAAACCACCACCGTGACCCGAAGTCACAATCAAATGATGGGGCCAACCCATCGTGTGATACCAAATCACCGGCGTCGATCCGTATCTCAAATGTGGGGCGACCCACGGTGGAATTAATCCACGAGGGACGAGGCGCTATGAGGTGCCAAACCTCTGGAGGTACCAAACCTCTGGTGACCGTAGTCACAATGTGTTACCAAAACACGGTGTCCGCTCGACACAAATATTACTCCCTCTCATCAATCCCACCATCATCATGCTCACATCACAAGTATCATGATCCCATATATCATGCAATCGTATATAGCATAGCATTTCACAGCATATGATGGCATATACAACATATATCGTAAATCGAGTAATAGGGGACTTACCCGAAAACCAAGCTTATGCCCACTAGGCAAAGTTACCACATGAGAGGTTATAATATCATCAAATAACAATTTATACTAATAAAGTGTGTAAGAGCTTACACACCTATTTAATCGAAGGTCTAAATAGAAATCCCGTATCTACGCGATATTACAAAGTCCCGAACTTGTCCTCGTATAGCCCCTATATTCGGCCATCATGGGTTAGTATTTTAGGGGTCTTATTGATTAACTAACAAGTCCAAAGTTATTGGTCATAACATAACCAAAATAGGGCCCTAGGCCGAACCTTTATCAACACAAGCCAACGTGATCGAAAACTCGAAACTTCTGATTTCTTGGCCGATTTACCCCCCTTAAAATCAAAATACAAAATTTCGGTTATACTTAGGTTCCCAAAATGGCCTTTGGCCGAATAGTATATATATATATATACCTTACCAAAATGAAACGAAGTCTCGGGAAGCCACTCCTTCAATGCTCCTTTACGATTACTACACACAAGGGAGCAAAACTCTTAGTGTCTTGAGAACGTATTCGGCCCACCTTACCTGAGATGGACACTTGCATTCGGCATACAAAAGGATAAGGAAGAAAAACCGAATTCTAATTTAAGGCACTTACCAAGCTTTGAAAACGACAAAGACCTTCTTTTTACGTGATTCGGCCTTGAAAGAAGTAAAGAAGATGAAAGGGAAGACTTAGGGATTTCGGCACAAGGTTTATGAAGAAGAATCAAAAAGTATCAAAGGAGAGGAAGGGGTTTTGGTGTGATTAGCAAGAAGAAAAAGAGAAAAAAATTAAAAGGAAGTGTGTTACTCCCTAATACTCCAACGCCGTGAGCTAAAGCCCCCAAGTCCCCATTCAGTAGTTGCTACCCATGTGCTAACCCCATCATCTTTGAAACAAAATAAAACATTGTTAACTTATTCTCCCATCACCAATTAATAAATAAATAAATAAATAAATAAAACCCATACCTCCAAATAAATAATACTAAATAAAATACTTCCCATACTTCACAACACCGAAATCAAAAGAATAATGACTTGTTTTCGAGACGTTTGAGTGCCCCCATCGCAGTTTCAACACGCCAAAGAATTAAAAAAACAAAGTGCCCATCTTTCTTTACCCAGGTGTCTCGAACCCGAGACACGGGGAAGACTTCTCACGCCTTTGACCACTCGCCATTGCGCCTTTCCCGATATAAACGCTGTCGGAAATTTCTTTTAAACCTTCTGGTCCCTAGGCTCCTGCGCATTAATGGCCAATGCAAAAATAAGACGCCCAACGCTGTTCGGGGTTTCGAACTCCGGACTTGGAGAGAACTCCCCAGCGCCCACCCACTTCGGCCACCTTGACTTTCATGACATAAGGGCAACACAAATTTATTTAAACACTCCTTCTGGCTAGCTCCATTGCCACGTCGCTAAAACAAAAACAAATAAAACTCGCTCATGCGCTATTCCTAGGATTGAACGCATGCGACCTCCATCCCGCAGCCCTCCAAAGGCGCCTCTTAGCCACCGGCCAAGGCGTTCATTTGTGCTATAGGCTCGCATATATTATTCTTAAACCTTTCTCATCAAGTTCTCCTTCACGCCAAAATAAAACTTCCCCACGCGATTTGAACCCTTGCCTGCCGCATCTCCTAGCGTTACTCGTAACGCCCCTAACCACTCCGCCACCATTCCTTTGTGACATGATTTGCCCCTAAAAATGTATAATGTTTCCTCACTTACACTTTTCTTCTCTAGCACTTAAAGAACTTTTTAACCCTAAACCCGACCTAACTCGGGATTTTGACTAAACCATAATAAATGCATTTATTCAGGAAAACCCACAATAAATAATCGTATGGCAAATGACCCCTAATGCAGGATGTTACAAGAATGAAAGGAAAGAGAAATGGAAAATAAAAACTAAATGGTCTCAAAGACCTTTGGCCTGTTGTTTGGATGAAGCGGTCGACATGAACTCATGTTGATCGTTCTTTGTTGAGGAGCCTCTGCTTAGCTTCTTCTGCTTCTTTGACATGATTTTATGTGGCTCAAAGGTGTTAGAGATTTATGAGGTGTAAAATCTGAGAGGGATAAGAGTGAAAGAAAAGAAAATAAAGATGAAACTAGATGAAGGGAAGGGGGAGAGTTGTGGGGTTTAAATAGGGGTTCAGGTCTGATGCTTTCCAACGACCGTGGGCCTAGGGTGTATCAATTTACACAGCCGCCTCGCACGGCCGTGTGTTTGGGTGTGTTTGTTACCTTATTACCGTGCTTCGGATCCCTACTCCCGTGTTCGATCACACGGTTTGTAGACACGGGCGTGTTCTGCCCATGGTGTGGAAGTCAGTAGCTTCACACGGTTGAGGGGCACAGTCGTGCCCTTCTGTCGGTGCCCGTGGGGAGGGTGGTTGGATCCGTGACGTTGGGGGTGGTTGGACTGACTTGCACGGCCTTTGCTCTGTCGTGTGGCAGTTCCGGTTGTCCACACGGCCACGAACACGGCCGTGTGTAAGGCCGTGTGACCTGGAAAACCTGCATTTTTTGTTAGTTTAAAAAGAAGAAAAAGAAAAATAAAATAAAATGCAAATAAATGTAAAAAGAAATAGGGTTAGTGCTAGGGTTGCCTCGTGAGAAGCGCTCGTTTATAGTCTTAAGCTAGACTTTCCTCATATTTGAAAATTTTTAGGGAGGTTTAAAGGTTTGAATATCTTCCCTCATGCTTATGGTTTTATTCTCTTGACAAAGTTGAAGTCGAGAAGCGTTTACCTTGAAATTGCCGAATATCGGATTGCTTACCTCGACTATTCTTTCTGGGAAGATATCGTGTATCTTAAGAAGAAGTTCTCCCTTTGCCTTCAGGTCTGTTGTGGTGATGTGAGGATCGGCTTTGTCTAACATTACCTGGTCTCCTATTTTAAAGTGATTTGATGTCCCCACGAGCTCTTCTGGTGGTTCCTTTGGTTTTACTTCGTGTGATTTTGGTTCTTCCTCGTGAAACCCTAGTTTTTCCTTGAAGTGCATTTTCCACTCGTCTAAGTTATTGGATTGAATCCTTTGCCCCTCGTGAGTTATTTCTTTGTTGGCACTGAACTGAGGATCCGGTTCAATCGTTCCTTTTTTCGGTGGTTCCTGAAAAGAAGGTGTAATTGGATGGTCATCAAAAGAATTTTCTTTCTCACCTTGGTTCTTTAATGACCTGGCTGAGTCGAGGGTTTGAAGACTAATTGAGTCATCTCTTACACAAAGTATGAGCTCGCCTGTGACAACATCAATTTTAGTCTTGGCAGTTGCTAGGAAAGGTCCTCCTAAAATTAAAGGGATTGAATTATCCTCATCCATGTCTAAAACAACAACGTCTATTGGAAAACAAATTTATCGATTTTTACGAGAACGTATTCAATAATACCCCTAGGAATTCTAACAGTTTTATCAGCTAATTGAATACTCATCCTAGTCTGTTTGGGCTTCCCTAGACCTAGTCGTTTAAACAATGTATAAGGCATAACATTTATACTTGCCCTAAATCAGCTAACGCATTATCAACATTTATGCTTGCCCCTAAATCAGCTAACGCATTATCAACGTATAAACCGACTTTTCTTATGCTACCTCTGTTGTACCTTCGTCTACCTTACTTTCTGGAATTGGTTTGGGTTCATCTAACTCCTTGCTGTCCTGAGCCGAGATGACTTAAATTTGCTCATTAGGGTTAATCTCAGTGTTACTTGGTAGACGTCCTTGCAGTTATTCTGAAATTAGCTTCGCTAGTTGCTCTACTGCGTTAGTTACTTCCCTGATCGACTTAGCAATTTCACAAATTCGACTCTCGTTGCTTTTGATTTTTCTATCCGTTTCTTGAATACGTTTCTCTGTGTCTGCTGAGAACCTTGCCATCATCTCCTCGAGGGTAGGTTTCTTCTCTCGTGGATAAGGTTGATTTTGGAAGTTTTGAGGAAGTTGTTGCCTTTGATTTCCTTGATTGCCTTGACCTCCCCATGAAAAATTTTGGTTGTTCCTCCAACCTGGATTGTAAGTGTTACCATAACGGTTATTATTGGATCGAAAATTATTACCTATATAGTTTATCTGTTCGCTCTCTGCTTCCGGTTGGTAGGGTGGGTACTCAGGATTCGCCACGGTTCCACTTGCGTCATACTTCATGACTGGATGTGCCTGCGAAGAACACAAACTATCAAGCTTCTTATTCATCATCTCAAGCTGCGTTGATAGCATGGTCATGGCATCGACGTTGAAGACTCTTGCTGATTTTGTTAGTTTGGTCCTTGAAGCTTGCCACTGATAATTGTTTAATGACATCTCCTTAATGAACTTGTAGGCTGCTTCTGGAGTTTTGTTATTCAGGGTTCCACCAGCTACTGAATCAGTCAGTTGCCTTGTTGAGGGGTTTACACCGTTATAGAATGTTTGGACTTGTAGCCACAAGGGTAAGCCATGGTGTGGGCACCTCCTCAAGAGATCTTTGAATCTCTCTCATGCATCGTATAGCGTTTCTAAATCCATCTGCACAAAAAAAAGATATCATTCCTTAATTTGGTCGTTTTGGCCGGAGGAAAATATTTCATTAAAAAATTTTCAGTCATCTGATCCCTTGTGGTGATTGACCCTCGTTGTAACAAGTTTAACCACTGTTTGGCTTTATTTCTCAATGAAAAAGGAAATAACCGAAGACGTATGGCATCATCAGAAACGCCATTTATTTTGAAAGTATCACAGAACTCTAAAAAGTTAGCCATATGCATGTTTGGATCTTCGTCCTGCAAACCATCAAATTGAACAAACTGTTGAATCATTTATATTGTGTTAGGCTTTAATTCAAAATTATTAGCAGATATAGCAGGCCAAATAATACTTGATTCTACTCCTGTTAAATGCGATTTCGCATAATCAAACATTGTACGTGAAGCATTGCGTTCCCCCACATCGTGTGATGGTTGGTTATTCTCGTCCATCCTTTCAGTAGGACTGGAATTTTCTTCCTCTCTTTCTGTGTAAATTAGGGATCGCCTGATTTCCCAATGATTTCTGCGAGCAGTTGCTTCAATATCACTATCGTATACCAAAGGTCCTCTCGGGTTCCTTCTAGTCATAAACTAGAGGTACCTGAAAAAAGGAGAAAGAAAGAAAAATTAGCAAAAATTAAAATTTAACCTAAAAACAAAAGAAATAAATTGTGAAAAATAAAATAACGGCTAAAGTAATAAAAATAGAGCTTTCTCAATATTTTAGTTCCCTGGCAACGGTGCCAAAAACTTGATCGCTGAAATTAGAGTTTTAAAATTTATAAAAGAATGATCAAAACCTGAAAACTAACTCTGACGACGATTAAAGGCAAGTGTACCTATCGAACAGTAGTATAGCTTAGGCAGGACTGGATATCGAACCCAAAGGAACTAAGAGTACTAATACTAACTTTCTTTTTATTATTTAGCCTTAAAAATAGAGTGAAGTTGCTTTAAACTATATTGACGAAGACTAAACTAAGGACACAAAGACAAAAAGGACGAATAGGAAAATAACTTTGAAGAAAAACTCAGTTGATTACGACGATACCCTTAGGAAGAATCCACCTAGACTTCACTTGTTATCTGACCCTAAATTATATTATTTCTTTACTTAGCTTGATCCGTAAGACTCCCTAACCTATATTAAACCCTCTCTCGAGGTGAATAACGTCTAACCCTAGGTTAATTAGTGGAACACTCGTTCGCTTATAATAACCCCCTAGGATAGCAGCAAATCGATCAATGGACTCCCATATTAGGTTTCACCCTAATCTGGCAAAATCTCGTAACCCTATCTCTAGGCGTTCGATCAACACTGCTTAATTATGTTAGATCTACTCTTAGGCAGGGTCTATTCCTCCTCCACCTAAGCACATTAGATTTGGATTAAGCAACATAATTTAGAACAAACTAAGCAATTATCATATAACTTAGAAATCAAATAACAAAATTCATCTAGGTTTCATCCCCTTTAGGTATCTGAAGGGTTTAGTTCATAATGAATAAAAAGAACATCACAAGGGAAAAGATAAAACAAAACATAATAAAACCCTAAAAACCCCTGAAGGAATTGAAGGAGAATTCCGCTGTCTTGAGTATAATTCTGGCTTCTTGAGATGGATCAACTGGCTATCCTCGCGTTATTCCCTAACTCTGATCTTCTCGGCTTGGCTCCTTGGCCTAGCTTTGACAACTTTTCAAAGGTGGTACTTAGGGGATATATATAGGCTCTTGGAATGCGATTCTTTCTCCCTAAGTATCCTTTTCCGACTGAAATTGCTCTTTCCAGCGATTGAGGCACGGCCATGGCACACGCCCGTGTGAATCGAGACCAGACCGTGTTCAGATTTCTAACTTGAGGCACGACCGTGTGAGGTGGAGTTGAGGCCGTGCTCTAGGTGTTCGTCGAGGCACGGCCGTGTGGATTTTGGGCCAGGCCGTGTCAATTTCTTGCTAAGGCCCATTTACTCCATTTTGGGCCCGTTTTGTGTTCTTTTCATCCTCAGGTGCTTTCCTGGGTATAAAACATGAAAAGAAAAGATTACAAGCACCTTTTTATATAATTCAAGGAATAAATCATCAAAAAGTAAGCTAAATGTGGGATTAAAATATGTTACTTTTACGGTTTATCAGGTACTCACTTTTGTAATACTCAATTTGATAAAGTCTTAAAAAAATATGGAGTACACCACAGAACAGCTACCCCTTATCACCCTCAAACCAGTGGGCAAATAGAAGTAACAAATCGAGAGCTTAAGTGTATTCTAGAGAAAACAGTTGACAGGAAAGACTAGGCATTAAAAGTAGACGATGCGTTATGGGCCTATAGAACAGCATTTAAAACCCCCATAGGGACATCCCCATACAAACTTGTCTATGGAAAAAGTTGTCATCTACCATTTGAGTTAAAGCACAAAGCTTTTTGGGCTATAAAATTCCTAAATTATGATCTTAAAACCATAGGTGAGAAAAGGATGATGCAATTAAATGAGCTTGACGAATGGCGAGCCAATGCCTATGAGAACACAAGACTATATAATGAGGCAACAAAATGACGCCATGATGCTCGTTTAAGGCAATCAAAACAATTCGAAGTAGGAGATTTAGTCCTGCTATACAATTCAAGGCTCAAATTATTCCCTGGGAAGTTGAAATCAAGATGGTCAGGCCCTTTCGTGATCAAGACTATCTTTCCCTATGGCACAGTCGAGGTAACTCATCTGAATTATGGCACATTCAAGGTAAATGGTCAGCGACTGAAAATTTATAATGATGAAGATTTTAGGGATATAAGAGAAGAGCTTCAGCTCTGTGAACCTTCATTTAGAAATGAAAACAGGGAAAGTCTAGTTTAAGATTATAAACGAGAGCTTCTCGGGAGGCAACCCGAGTACTAACCCCATAAATTTTAATTTTCCTTTTTAGCATCTAACTACAAACTAACAAAAAGTGTAGGTTTCTCCACCCACACGGCCTCAAACATGGCCGTGTGGATACCATGAACAGGTATATGGACGTGGCAAAGATGGTGTAGAAACAAGACAAAACTTTTCCCAAGCCACGGGCTCCGACTAAACGACACGACCGTGCGACGCGACCGTGGTCGAAACTGACTAATGGACACAGACGTGTGACAAGCCCGTGTATCCAGCCCGTGCTCGATCTTGACTAAAGGACACGGGCGTTAAACACGGCCATGCTCTAAGGCCGTGGACGACAATGACTTACGAACACGGGTGTGGGACCATTGACACGGGTGTGGGAGAAGCGAACAAAGCTAGGTACGCCCATGTGATATGGGCGTGGGACACAATTTATACGCGCCAAACCCCTGAACATTCGAAACGCACGGGCTAAAAATGATTTACACGGGCGTGTGACATGCCCGTGTACCCTTATTTCTATATTTTTGATACTGTTGAGTTCTTAAATGTGATGGCTGGAAATGTTACTTGAATCATTGATTATCTATTATTTTCAGGACCATAATGTCATCGTCCCAAGGCAAGAAAACCGCAGTCCCTAATTCCAAAAAACGGAAGGGACCCGGTTTGTTATTAGCCAGCGCAACAGCCGAAGTACGCCATCCATTATTACAATTTCCTCCAGGATCTCAGGAGAACCTTTATAAGATACTTCGCACGCGACCCCTCGGTAGGGAGGTGCATTGATTGGGCCGCTTTGGAGCAGGTCCAACTAGCCGATGACGTACGGTCTCTCCTGACTACCGATCCATGGGACCAATTCTTCAATATCATCGAGCCTACATATCTAGAGCTCACTTTGGAGCTCTGTTTTCCATCTTCAGACAGTGATAACGCGCCACGATTACCCCAGCACGATCTAATTCCATCTAGGAGGCACTGTACGAAAACTGAATGTACCACAATTCGGGGCCACATTAGGACTCTATACCGACGAATTTATAGAGGATAATGATCTTACGATGCTCCAACGCCATATCCATAACACCCCCACGAGATGTTGGTACAATATAGCACCCAACAACGCCTCTTATGACCTCAGTCGCTCTAAGGCGACGGCTCTCGCCCCATCCCTGAGGTATGTACATGCTATTTTAGCTCATACCCTGACAGGTAGACGAGAAAGCACCGGCGTCATCAACATTCACGATGCCTACTTCCTATGGTGCATGGCAAACGGGCACGTTTTCGACCTAGCCTATTTCATAGCTGATGCCATTCAGCATCAGATAGAGCAACATAGGAGAGGGGTCATATCTATAGGTCCATACATCGCACGCTTGGCTCGATATTCTGGGCTCCTCAGCACTGCCACTCAGACCTCCTCACTCACACTGATAGGTCAGATGTCCCCACAGGGCATCCAAACAATGCTTTACATAAGGATGATCCTCCCCAATATCGGCTAGCACCTACCACCAAAGAGGAGGATCCTAAGGACATTACTGACAATGTCCCACACCCACAAGAGGAACCATAACCAAGCCATTGCCCAATTCATGCGGCTGCTTCACTTTTAGACATCTCTGTACGTCTCACGCAGTTCGAGCATTACTGTACTCAATAATTCAACAACACCGCTCGATGATTCGATGGCATTGAGGCGACTCTTCAGCAGATTTGTTATCACTTTCACATATCGCAACCTCCACCACCTTGTGACCCAGCCGATGACGAGGACCTTTGAGTCCTTTGATTTTATTTACCTTTTAGATTTCATTTTTAGTTTATGTTTAGCTTATTTTTGTTTTTAATTAAAACTTTTTGCCTTTCTTGTTTAAAACTCTTATTAGTACAGTTTTATTTTTTTTATCACTGGCTGTCTAATTCTTGAGTATCTCTAACAACACTCATTAAATAAATACTCCCTGAACATCTAACTGATAAATTTGCAGTTTAAAAGGTTTAATTTGCCACTCCAAGAACGAACACATCACTGGAGTGTAATCACCAATTTTGGCCCGGGTCATTAACCCCGGCCCATTACAAACAAATTACACCAGGCCCAAAACACAAAAAGAAAAATTGAAAGACTAGGGTTTTGGAGCCACAGCCACCAGGCCCGCAACTCCACGACCACTGGACCACTCTGTTTGTCGGCCTCTCTCACCCCACTCAAAGAACTCCACTTCCCGAAAACTCGCAAAGGATGACAACACAACAAAGAAGAGAGAAAGAACAATAATGTATTTTTACTCGTTTTGTTTCTTGATTTTTCTGATATAAAAACCGAATATGTAGCATAGAATGAGGATTTTTCCGTTTTCATAAACATCTGTAAATCAAAAGAGAAAAATAAAAGAACAAGAACCACTTGAAATAGACTTTTACGGATCATTAGCAATCGAAAACAATAGAAAGAAGGTTGGTTTCTTTTATCCATTGCTTTTTCATCATTTTATTTTGTTTTACTTCAAATCTTTACCAAAAACGAAATCAAAGAGGAAAAGAAAAGAGGACTTACCGTGCTCACGTGGGCCCGTCATCGAGCGCCCTCCGATCGTTGAGGCTTAGCTTGAGGGTGATAGCGAAGTCCTCTTTCCCCATTGTTGGAGAGGCGCGAAGCGATTGAAGTTCTCGGGATCACAAACGGGAGATCGATCTCCTACCACGCGTTGTCGACCCCCTAAGCCGGGGTGGTGCGATAAAGGGTGACGGAAGGCCAATCGGCACTGGGAATCCCGATCGTCGGGCATGAATGAGGAAGAGAGGAGTCTCTCGCTTTTGCTTTCTTTGAAACAAAAAAAGGACTCGGTGGGGAGTCTCTCGCTTTTTTTTGAAAGAAAAAAAAAATATAAAAATAAAGGAAAGTTTTTTTTTTTTTGCAATAAATGAAACTTTTTAACTTTAAAAAAACATGGGACCACGCGCAATTACATCAATTGTGCAATCTTCCCTGAATGGGAAATTTGCGCAATAAGTCCTTCTCTTTTCACATATATTTCAAACGGTCCCCTTCCCTTTTATTTTACTTGAATCGCCCCCAAAAATTTCATTTTAAATACAATTTAATCCCTTTTAGTTATTTGTAAATTATTTTATTATATTATTATTATTATTACTTTATTATTATTATATTGCATATATATTTCCTATTATTATTATTCTTAGTTACCATTAGTAATATTATTAGTTGTATATTATATTCATTTATTATTATTATTATTATTATATATTATTATGATGTATATATTTTATGTTATTTTATTAATATTATTATATCATTATTATTATATTGTACATATCTCGTATTATTATTATTATTATTATTATTATTATTACTACTATATTTATATTATCTTGTCCCACATATATTTTGTATTATTATTATTATTATTATTATTATTATTACTATGTTATTATTTTAGTATTTTACTATTCCTATTATATTTTATATTATTATCTTGTACATATTTGATATCATCGTTATTATTATTATCATGTTACTATTATCATTATTATTATTAATATTACTATATTTACTTAGTATACTATATATATTATTATTATTATTACCACATTTAAATCATTATTATGCTTTATATATATTTTACATTTTTTTTTGTTATTACTATTACTATTATTATTTTCATACCATCGTTATTATTATTTTATTATATATTTCCCATTACTACTATTATTATTACTATACTATTATGTTATATATATATTTTGTATTACTAATATTCTTTGTTATTATTACCATACTACTATTATTATACTATCATTATTACTATGTTTACACCGATATATTGTACATATTTAGTATCACTATATTGTTCATATTCCGTATTTTTATCATTACTGTTACTACTACTATTATACTTATATTATTACTTTGTACATAATTCGTGTTACATCATCATTATTTATCGCATGACCCTATTCACGTTTGGAGTAACGTTCATTTAAAACATAATCTAGTTTTTTTTTTTTATCAATTTCACCCAAAAAAAAAAACACTAAAAATTTTCAAAATAAGGCAATATTCCGTGTTTGGAAATTCGAGGGACCGTACCCTATGTGTTGGGTTTCGGTTCTCTTGTTTGACCAAATAATCGAATAACCTTTTGTTATTTTAATAAATGAGTCTTAGGGATTAAGAGACGACCTTGGATTTTGAGGATTGAAATTATCGTGTCCTACGTATTGGATGTGGTATTTGGTCCCATCGAAACAAGGAAATCTTAATATTCTAAGAAGACTCAAACATTTCCAAAAAAACTCGAATTTCTAAATTCGTTTTTAAAATTTTCAAACTTCCGACATTGGGACATTAATTAATCAATTTGGTACCGATTTTTGGGCGCTGCGAGGGTGCTAATCCTTCCTCGCACGTAACCGACTCCCGAACCTGTTTTCTCGAACATTCGTAGACCAAAAACATTTGTTTTAGTAAATCGAAATGTTTTATTAAAACAAAGGTGATCCGATCACGCCTAATAAATGGTCGGTGGTGACTCCCGTTTTTATTCATTTTCAAAACCCAAGTTCGACACCCGTTTTTGTCAAAAAAATGGTTGCGACAGCTTGGCGACTCCACTGGGGAACTCCGAGAGTCAGGCCGTAAATTGATTGATTTTTGTCCCTTCGATTGAAAGTTGGAAAAATGTTTTGAAAAAAAAATCATGTCTCTCTTTGATGCATTCGTTTGTGCTATACTGTCAAGTTTTGTGAAATATTTTGGCATTGCATTGCATGACTGCGGTCATACCCTTAAGTGGGAGTGAGAAGCTACTCTTTCGTGAGGTTTTTACCTCCGTGCAAGATAGTGGATCGCTTTCGGAATACATCCGTACCTATGTCTTCGTGAGATTTTTATCTCCGTGCAGCCATAGGGAAATGTATTCCCCTGAACCGAACTCGATCCGCATGAGCCTATAATGGGTGAGGGTTGAGGGATCTGCTGGTTTAGGTACCCTTACCTTAGAACCAAACTACATGTAGAAAGACCTAGGGAGCCTACCCTAGATAGAACCATACCGAACTTCTAATGGTTATCTTGATAATTGTTGTGTGTTTGCTTATTACTCCTGCGCTAACGTGTTTTATTCTGTTTTGATTGCATTGCATTGCATCATCAAAGAAAGAGAGGTGTCGATTAATATTTGATTGCTGAATAGAAGAGTTTGTCATAAGGAAATGTGTTACTTGATGAAGTGGATTATAATACGGTCGTCCGAACATAGTCTAGGTAACGACGAAAGTAAGTTTTACCCGAAGATTCAAAGCCTGCAAAGATTGCTTGGAGGTCATCAGAAGATCGACCTGGACCAAGCGATAAAGAGCTAGAAAAGACTTCTTTTGAGAAAATTTAAGGGATGTGTCCATAAACACCCAGATACGAAAAGAGGATTTACCTAAAGGTTCAAGCCGACAAGGATTGTTTGGGAGTCATCAAAAGATCATGAACATCACGAGGATAAGCGGATGACGAGGCACGATCGGGACTCAAAGAACAAAGAGCTAGAAGAGATGTCTATTAAGAAAGTTCAGAGGACACAATCATAACTTACACAGGCACGAAAGAAAAGATTGTTGCTTTCACCTAGACTATGAGGACATGGTCATATACGCAATGCTTTTAATGTAAAGAAACGTATTTTCTAGAGAGTTCTTCTAATGGAATTGAAATCATGATCAACGCCTCTCTTTCTTTTTGCATTCATACCATACATCCGCATTGCATTACACATTCATACCATACATCCAGTATTGCATTACATACATCATCATTACATCGCCTTAATCACTCACTAAGCTTAAAATCACATAATTCGCACTACGGCACTACGAATGCTGGAATCACATCATCCCTATAGGACACGCTTAAAAACTAGAGCTATGGATGCCGAACTCAATGAGAGGATCGAAAGGATGGAAAAAAACCAGAAAGAGTTGCAAGAACAGTTAGCCAAGTCACAGCAAGAAGCGAGGGATTTGATGATGACATCCCATGCGAGGAATCATGAGGACATAAGGATCAAATGGATAGAATGTTGGAGATATTGACAGCCATGTCCAAAGGAAAAGGACTCAGCGCAAAGTCCCGACATTCTGAGCCCCACTCGAGGGATAATCAAGATCCGCTCTATCCCCCGGGATTCACTCTACCCCACACTCATGCAACACAAAGAGGATATCCTCAAGAGAACCCTGTAGGCCTGGAACAACCCATCCCACCTACCCATCTGGGGCAAGGTATATACGTATCAAACGCTGGAGATAATTCTGCTAATCCGATTGTTCCGGATTTAGATGATCCGAGGGAAATAGCCAAGTTAAAGAGAGATGACCATGATGCTGAAGAAAAATATAAGAGCCTAGAGGAGAGACTCAAGGCGGTGGAAGGTACTAGAGTCTTCTCTGCACTAAATGCCAAAGATCTTAGTTTGGTGCCCGATCTAGTCCTGCCTCCGAAGTTTAAGACACCATATTTCGAAAAGTATGAGGGAACGAGATGCCCGAAGGCCCATCTTATTATGTTCGCATCGGAAAATGGCTGGATACTTGAATGAGGATAAGTTGCTAATACATTGTTTCGGGATAGCTTGATCGGATCGACCCTCGATGGTATGATCGACTTTAGCACGAGAAGATTCGGTCATGGAAGGACACAGCAACGCATTTTGTGAACAATATAAGCATGTTTCGACGTGGCTCCCACCCACGACGCTACAAATGTTGGAAAAGAAGCCAACGGAGACCTTCGAACGATGCGCTCGAGAGATGGAGGATCTCTCTCCGTCCAAGTCGAGCCCCACTAACTAAAAAAGTGAGACAACGGTCCTTTTTGTCAATACTTTGAGAGCGCCATTCTATGACAAACTGGTGGGAAATGCCACAAAAGACTTCGCCGACCTCGTAATATCTGGGGAACTCATCGAAAATGGCATCAAAAGTGGAAGAATGGAGGGTACTGAAGGTTCAAAAGTGGCTTTGACTGTAAAGAAGAAAGAGCTCAGAAACCCATATGGTGGGGACTGAGAACCACTACGCCTCTAATCCGTACCCAATCCAACCACAACCTCAATTCCGCCCACCTCCAAACGTCTATTTTCCTCCCCAAAACCTCTACTATCAAACCCTCCTCCTTATCCCGTTCTCGCCACCGATGTCCAAAGACCACTCACCATATTCTCACCAAATACCATGACCGCTCGAGCCAACCCAAAAATGAATCAAGGCCGACCAAACCCAAACCCTGAAAGACCTCAGTTTACCCTATTCTGTGTCGCATGCGGAGAGTTATGCCCAAAATTATTGGAGAAACAATTAATAGCACCGCATTACATAGCACCATTGAAACCTCCATACCCTAAATGGTACGACCCCAATGCTAGTTGCATGTACCATGCTGGAAACCAAGGGCATTCCACGGACAATTGTCTAGCCTTTAAAAGGAAGGTTCAAAGCCTTATTGACGCGGGCATTCTGCGATTTGATGGGATCAATACTGTGACTGGAAATCCACTCCCAAACCATGCTGGAGGAAATGTAAATGCAGTGACGGAAGGATGATGCAATTAATGAGGTTTCACTAATATACCCTTATCCTCTCGAGTTTGTTTTGAACAATGGGGCTGCGTAAGGATCCATGTGTTTTAGCTAATCTAGAGTAATATTCAAAACATGTTTGTTGCCTTAAGCCTAGAGGCAACGAGAGTTCTTTTGTGAAATAGGCTTGTTTCCAGAATCGTTATTTCAATAAAATGCATATTTATTTTCACTACTCGCACTTCATATTCTACATCCTTTCATTTTTCATAATCATACCTTTAATTTTCTACCTTCACACCCACAATGGGTCCCCCCAGATATCAATGACATGAGCGACGCTGTTGCTGACTCCCTTTTTAGGAGATATGTGTCTAGAGGATCTAAGAACTTGGAAGATGACAGAGATTGCAACTTGTTTCCTAAATTGTCAAGAATGGTAGATCCCAGCTTACAAAATGCCAGCAAACACTACAAGGGAGATGGAGATAGAAGCTTAGCTTCCCGCATGAACAAAGCAAGGAATCGCTGAATTATCTCCAAGAGTTTAAAGATGTTTTCATATAAAACACATCGGGACTACTAAGGCACGAGTATGTTGTCAAAGCTAAGGAAGTCACAGATATTTGAAGATCACATGCTGATGGTTCTGCCCTGACTGAGCCAATCAAGAGGATCGAGCTTCTATTCTACACAGAAAGAAAAATTACATCAAACGTCAAATTGAGGAGGGCAGAACTTATGTACCTCTTCCTTGTCTACACGAGGGGGCAGGGACGTCATCAAGCCAGTCTCCTCAAAAGCTTTAGCCAACATTGATTCATGTTCATAGTCGCGGGTTACCCTACTAAGAGGGTAAAGGTCGCTTCATATGCCAATATTACAAAGTCAATGGTCATAAAAAAAAAAAAAAAAAAAAAGAGAGAGAGAGAAAAAAGAAAAAGAAAAGGAAAAAATATTAACAAAGGGCGAAAAGATCATATCTAACCGCACAATGTCAAAAGTTTGCGGTCTTTTCAAAAATCAAGTGCCAGGTCATTGCCCAAAAAAAAAAAAAAAAAAAAAAAAAAAAAAAGGGGGGGAGAGGCCAAAGCGAAAACCCGCAAAGGGCGCTTTGAGACCAAAGGTGGGTTTGAGTTGAAAACCCGAAAAGGGCAGCTCAAATTTTGATAAAAATGGGGCATGCAGTAGTCTTACTACGCTCAAAGTAACAATGAGAAAGAATGTTGCGCCTTGGGGCATCAACAAAGTACTCTGGATCCCCTAAACACATTTTGAGTTTAGAAAGGTCCTCAAGAAGTTAGAACAGAGAAGCTCAAGCTACGACATCTGGGGCACCTAGTTTCCATTTCACCCATTTTTGAGTCTACTGTCTTTGTCTTTTCAAAATACACTCTAAATAAATTTGTTACATATGCTAGCTTTGATTAACTTGTTTGATTCGAGCTGTACTCCCAATAAATTCCCATTCCATCCACCATTATGGTCCTTTTTGAGCATTTTGTATTGAAATAACAATTATCGGATTAATAACACTTTCATGAAAGGAGTTTCGCATATTACTCTAGAAACCTCTAAACAACATAGGAGCCTGAAACAGGATTATTGCTCAAGATTCACCGAGCTCAAGGGTTGGAAATCTTTGAATCCAAATTAAGATGATTGAACAAAATGACAAGGCACCCATGTCAGTGACACAATCCTGACGAAAAATGGACATTGTTAACCCAAGTGCAAAACCAGGATCATTCTTGAAAAGAAATGACATTCTGCATTCGCACGAGTATCACGCACACACATCTGGTTGGGTCACCTAAAGAGTGATCGTTAGAAGGAAACTGATGCAAATCCTACACCTTTGAATGACGAAAGAGTGGGCTGAATAGGAGACAAGTCCTATGTTCTAAGAATTGCAGTGGGATAAATGGAAGGTATTAAAATCCTATACCCTCAGATCACAACAAGACGAGCATTGAAGTTACAGGGGCAAAAGGGTGATATGCGAGAAACACAGATTACTTCTGAGGGCACGGAACAAGACCCAAGAAAAGTCAAGAGTCGAAGCAGTGAATACAGGTCATCATGAGAGTCGTAACAAGAAGAGATACGTGACAAACAAACCCAAGACACGTGGCATAATTATGTAGGCATTTAGGACAAACACATGCATATCATGACATCATCACGCATGACACATACAGGTAGCAGTAAAGCAAGGAGTCTTGACTATGGTTGCGCCAAATCGAGGAGAAAGAAGACATCCGAGAGTTCCACCGGATGATATATTTTGAGATTCCGTTGCAAATATCAACTCATATTCGAGAGAGAGTGAGTTGAGCCTCGGGTCACACCTTGAGGTGTCTTTTAATTTCTTTTCAAAATATCAACTCGTATCAGAAAGAGGTGAGTTGAGCCTCGGGTCACACCCTGAGGTGTCTTTTAATTTCTTTTCAAAATATCAACTCGTATCAGAGAGAGGTGAGTTGAGCCTCGGGTCACACCCTGAGGTGTCTTTTAATTTCTTTTCAAAATATCAACTCGTATCAGAGAGAGGTGAGTTGAGCCTCGGGTCACACCCTGAGGTGTTTTTTAAATTTCTGTTCAAAATCAACTCATAATAGTTGAAGTGAGTTGGGCCTCGGGACACGCCGAGGTATTTAATTCTGTCTTTAAATTTACATCCAAAATCAACTCATAATAGTTGAAGTGAGTTGGGCCTCGGGACACGTCGAGGTATTTAATTTACATCTTTAAATTTACGTCTTTAAATTTACGTTCAAAATCAACTCATAATAGTTGAAGTGAGTTGGGCCTCGGGACACGTCGAGGTATTTAATTTACGTCTTTAAATTTACGTCTTTGAATTTACTGTTCAAAATCAACTCATAATAGTTGAAGTGAGTTGGGCCTCGGGACACGTCGAGGTATTTAATTTCTGTCTTTAAATTTCTGTTCAAAATCAACTCATAATAGTTGAAGTGAGTTGGGCCTCGGGACACGTTGAGGTATTTAATTTCTGTCTTTAAATTTCTGTCTTTAAATTTCTGTTCAAAATCAACTCATAATAGTTGAAGTGAGTTGGGCCTCGGGACACGTCGAGGTATTTAATTTCTGTCTTTAAATTTCTGTTAAATCAAGTCACCATGCGAGAGGTATGTTGGGCCTTGTCACACGCCAAGGTATTTAAATTTCCGTATCTTAATTACTGTTTCTAAAAAAAAAAAAAAAAAAACTCATGTGAATGTAGTCGAGCCTCGGGGCACGCGCGGAGATACTTACAGATGGAAGACTAAAGTCGCATTGAGCAAATTGAATGAAGAAGTTTCAGAGGACAAAGAAGATTGAAGCAAGAGCAAATTGAAGCTACAGGCCATATCTCTCGGAAGTAGCATTGGAGTAGACTGAAGATCGAAACCTCCCTGAAGATAGCAAGGAAGCAGTTTGAAAAGTTCAGATTTATTTCCTTGAAGTCCTGGTGGAGTAGATCAAAGATAAGAATCTCTTCTCCCTGAAATCACATCAACGTCGAGGAAGGCACTAGCCACTGTGCCCTTGAAGAAGCAATGGAGTAAGGAAATGTCATCTCCCTGAAGATATAACGAAACAGCGAAATGGATCAAAGCGACAAGTTACAGTTGAGTTTGAAGCTGTTTAAAGAAGACAAGGACCGACAAGTCAAGGCTTGGACAAGACCGGGCAAAATTGGTTCTTCTATTGTCTTTGCTCTATTATCGTTTCACGACAATGAGCAAAGAGAGGCAATTGTAATCACCAATTTTGGCCCGGTCATTAACCCCGCCCATTACAAACAAATTACACAGTGCCCAAAACACAAAAAGAAAAATTGAAAGACTAGGGTTTTGGAGCCCTAGCCACCAGCGCCAACTCCACGACCACCACCACCACTCCTGTTTGTCGGCCTCTCTCACCCCACTCAAAGAACTCCACTTCCCGAAAACTCGCAAAGGATGACAACACAACAACAAAGGAGAGAAGAACAATAATGTATTTTTACTCGTTTTGTTTCTTGATTTTTCTGATATAAAAACCGAATATGTAGCATAGAATGGGATTTTTCCTGTTTTCATAAACACTTTGTAAATCAAAAGAGAAAATAAAAGAACAAGAACCACTTTGAAATAGACTTTTTACGGATCATTAGCAATCGAAAACAATAGAAAGAAGGTTGGTTTCTTTTATCCATTGCTTTTTCATCATTTTATTTTGTTTTACTTCAAATCTTTACCAAAAACGAAATCAAAGGGGAAAAGAAAAGAGGACTTACCGTGCTCACGTGACCCGTCATCGGAGCGCCCTCCGATCGTTGAGGCTTAGCTTGAGGGTGATAGCGAAGTCCTCTTTCCCCGCTGTTGGAGAGGCGCCGACGATTGAAGTTCTCGGGATCACAAACGGGAGATCGATCTCCTACCCGCGCGTTGTCGACCCCTAAAGCTGGGGTGGTGCGATAAAGGGTGACGGAAGGCCAATCGGCTGGGAATCCCGATCGTCGGGCATGAATGAGGAAGAGAGGAGTCTCTCGCTTTGCTTTCTTTGAAACAAAAAAAGGACTCATGGGGAGTCTCTGCTTCTTTTTTGAGAAAGAAAAAAAAAATATAAAAATAAAGGAAAGTTTTTTTTTTTTTTGCAATAAATGAAACTTTTTAACTTTAAAAAAACATGGGACCACGCGCAATTACACATCAATTGTGCAATCTTCCTGAATGGGAAATTTGCGCAATAAGTCCTTCTCTTTTCACATATATTTCAAACGGTCCCCTTCCCTTTTATTTTACTTCGAATCGGCCCCCAAAAATTTCATTTTAAATACAATTTAATCCCTTTTAGTTATTTGTAACTTATTTTATTATATTATTATTATTATTACTTTATTATTATTATATTGCATATATATTTCCTATTATTATTATTCTTAGTTACCATTAGTAATATTATTAGTTGTATATTATATTCACTGTTATTATTATTATTATTATATATTATTATGATGTATATATTTTATGTTATTTTATTAATATTATTATATCATTATTATTATATTGTACATATCTCGTATTATTATTATTATTATTATTATTATTATTATTACTACTATATTTATATTCTTGTCCCACATATATTTTGTATTATTATTATTATTATTATTATTATTACTATGTTATTATTTTTATTTTAGTATTTTACTATTCCTATTATATTTTATATTATTATCTTGTACATATTTGATATCATCGTTATTATTATTATCATGTTACTATTATCATTATTATTATTAATATTACTATATTTACTTAGTATACTATATATATTATTATTATTATTACCACATTTAAATCATTATTATGCTTTATATATATTTTACATTTTTTTTTGTTATTACTATTACTATTATTATTTTCATACCATCGTTATTATTATTTTATTATATATTTCCCATTACTACTATTATTATTACTATACTATTATGTTATATATATATTTTGTATTACTAATATTCTTTGTTATTATTACCATACTACTATTATTATACTATCATTATTACTATGTTTACACCGATATATTGTACATATTTAGTATCACTATATTGTTCATATTCCGTATTTTTATCATTACTGTTACTACTACTATTATACTTATATTATTACTTTGTACATAATTCGTGTTACATCATCATTATTTATCGCATGACCCTATTCACGTTTGGAGTAACGTTCATTTAAAACATAATCTAGTTTTTTTTTTTTTTATCAATTTCACCCAAAAAAAAAAAAACACTAAAAATTTTCAAAATAAGGCAATATTCCGTGTTTGGAAATTCGAGGGACCGTACCCTATGTGTTGGGTTTCGGTTCTCTTGTTTGACCAAATAATCGAATAACCTTTTGTTATTTTAATAAATGAGTCTTAGGGATTAAGAGACGACCTTGGATTTTGAGGATTGAAATTATCGTGTCCTACGTATTGGATGTGGTATTTGGTCCCATCGAAACAAGGAAATCTTAATATTCTAAGAAGACTCAAACATTTCCAAAAAAACTCGAATTTCTAAATTCGTTTTTAAAATTTTCAAACTTCCGACATTGGGACATTAATTAATCAATTTGGTACCGATTTTTGGGCGCTGCGAGGGTGCTAATCCTTCCTCGCACGTAACCGACTCCCGAACCTGTTTTCTCGAACATTCGTAGACCAAAAACATTTGTTTTAGTAAATCGAAATGTTTTATTAAAACAAAGGTGATCCGATCACGCCTAATAAATGGTCGGTGGTGACTCCCGTTTTTATTCATTTTCAAAACCCAAGTTCGACACCCGTTTTTGTCAAAAAAATGGTTGCGACATGGAGTATTCACCACCACATGCACCCATGCCTAAATCATCATCACTAGCTATCCCTAAATCATCATCACTAGCTATCCTCCACGAATTTCATCCAACATTCAGAGAGTTTCACTTCTCTCTCTCTTTTGATTTTCTTACTCCATGATTTTCATATATATCTTTGTACATTGAGGGAAATGTACATCTTAAGTGTGGGGGGTGAATAATTATTTTGAGAAAGTGCCTAACTTTCTGCATTATTCTCAAATCCCTGAATGATATCTTATCTTTAAGTAATTTTCTCATATTACTACTAGAATAAAATTTCCTATGATTTATGATTTTTATTGATATATTTCGAATTAAATCATTGATAATTGTGTAGTGATGATTTAAACTTTAGGAGACTAGAGAATCAAGCATGATGAGTCTATTTTCAAAAATTAAAATTTTGTTAGGTTGTCTACCTGAATCTAATTATTACCTTGAAGTTTGAAATTTACAAGGTTGACATCAAAAACCCATAAGTTTTGTGAGATTTTGAGCCTTTTAGAGCATACATTCTTTCGTGCTCACTTTTTGTTATGAGTATGTCAACATTGATTTGTTATTCAAGAACTTGCTTCGATTATACATGTCAAGACCACATCATTGGTTTGATATACAGAGATGATAAAGGCACTTAGGATTTAACCCACTTACTCCACTAAAAAGCTTACCCTCACAATTAACCCCTAGTGAACCCCTTTAATCCTAACAACCCTTTTTATTGACTCACCCACTAATATTAACCCAAAAACCCGATCTGTATTTGTTATCACCATTCCTCTTGACCACCCTTATATTGAGATTTGATTTGATCAGTTGCCTAACTATAATATTTATTTCAGTAGTTAAATTCATCCTTTCATTTGATTTATTCTTAAAAAAAATGAAGTATATTCAATATTAGCTCTTGGTAATTGAGGTTATAGGTTTAAATTCCACATCTTGAGAAGAAGCTCATGTTATTAGTATTTCATGTTTTCAATTGATGTAATCTTTTAGGATTAGTTCATTTTTCTAGTTAGGTGAATTTTCAATTCAATATCGATTCTAAACTTCTAATTCAGCCTTTATCTACACCTTTAACCCAAGCCCCATTACAACCCTTTTTAAAGACCTTTTGATTTGTGTATCATTTTATTTTGCAGTGGTGGAGATTTGATTTTCAGGCAGGCTTATGGGATTAACTTTTAATGTTCGACTTTTGAATGCTTAATTTTGAACCTAAAACACTTTGAGTGATTTGAGTGAATCTCTAGTGAGGATGTCAACTCTTGTCAATTTTGAATTAAAGGTGATTATTTAGGTAAGGGGAAAACACCTATATTTTCATGCTACAAAAACTATGACTTTGATTGTTTGAATCTTTAGGATCTTTCTATTTAAATTATCAATGTATGAATTACCTTTGAATTATGATGAAACATTATTGATGAATATTATGAATCAAGGAAGTTCATTTTAATTATGAGTTGAGAATTTTGCTTGAGGACAAGCAAATGCTTAAGTGTGGGGGTATTTGATAAATCGTAATACGAACATATTTTAAATCCCACATTTAGCATACTTTTGGATGATTTAAGCCTTGAATTATGGAATTTGGTGCTCTTAATCCTTTGTTTTCATGTTTTATATTCAGGAGAGCACCGGAGGATGAAAAGAACTAGAAACTGGCTTAAAACGGAGTAAATGGGTCATATCACGAAATCAACACGGCCTGGGCCCATGCCACACGGCTGTGCCCCCTTAATATACCCGAACACAGCCTGGCCATGATTTACACGGGTGTGTGCCATGGGCGTGACCCTACCGTGACAAAGAACAGTTACATTCGGATTAGGGTACTTAGAGGCAAAGAACGCCATTCCATGTAACATCCTGAATTTTTGGGCCTATGCGTTTAATGGGTGAATATGTTTAATATGTTAATTTAAGTAATAGGGGTCCAAATTGGGCTCAGAATTAGGCAAAGGCCTTGATTAAAATTATCTGTTTGGGTATTATAGGATTTAAAAGGTAGTATCTATGTTTAAAATACCAAAGCGGGATTGTGGCCCAATCTTAGGAGGTGACACCACACAAGGGAATAAGGGGCCCAAATTTAAGTTTCCTGGAGCCCAGTTAGCTAAATTTTGGGCATTAGGATTAGGTGGAGTGGATGGCAACAAGGCTAAAATTTAGGGGTTTTAATGTTTAAAATATGTGGATAATAAGCAGATAAAGGCTATTATTTAGGAATTTATTTTATGTGGATAATAAGCAGATAAAGGCTAAAATTTAGGGATTTTAATGATTAAAATATGTGGATAATATGCTGATAAAGGAGGAAGGATTTAGAGATAATTAAGTCTCTTTTAGATAAGCTAGTAGATTATGATAAGGGAGAAAAGATAGGATTTATCTGCAAGGTTAGGTAAGTGTCGAAATTTCTATAAATAGGGGGAATATCTCTTCAATTCCGGTATTTTGAAACCCTATTTTTCTCTCATTCTCTGCCGAAATTTCCAAGCCTTCCCTGCAGTTTCTCTTTTTCTTTTTCTAAAAGCCGAATTCCTTTTGTTCATATTCTCTTCTCCATAGCCGAATCTACAAGGGAGGTTTCTGTTTCCCGAAGGTGCACCATAAGCCCCATACTCCTTAGTAATCTGGTGAGTTTGGGATTTTATTCTATGCGATTTCACTCTTTCTTTTCATTCGGATCTAACCCAAACACTTATTTAAGGCTGTCAATTTTCCTCTCTCTTTTTTAGTAGCCGAATCTGTCTCATTAAAAGTCTCTGTGCGATTTGGTGGAAAAGTCAAGGTAGGAAGGTGACGCTTCCTAGGGATTTTCGGGATTCGATAAATAAGGCTCTACGCTAAGGATAGTAGATTTTCGCGGTAACCAGGTGTGTAATACCTCCCCACCATCTAGATCTGCCTATTATTGTATGTTCATATGTTTTATATGTATTGATAAATGCCGAAATCTCGGTTTATTAATGAAAGCCCAATGAGGGTAAAAGCGAATCCTCAGGTTAGTAAATAATCTGTTTAAATGTTATAAGTAAAATGCTTGTATGTGATTGCATGGGTTGGGTTGATGAAAGGAGGAAGTTATACGTTATATGTGTAGCGGCTAATGCCGTGAATCATTATACTGAGCCGCCATTATATGTTATAAGGGCTTCGGCCATCATATGTGGATGAGCAGCATGACTGCCATCATGGTGTGTAGCGGTGTGGGTCGATTGTAGAAATCCCCAATGGTGTGTACGGTTGGTGCGGGGATGTGTAGCGGATGGAAACCTAGGTAAACGGGTTGGGCCTTACAAATTATTTGTTATTAATTTTTATTATGATTATTACACTGTTTATTTTGTTTAATGGGCTTAAGGCCCAAACTCTAGTGGTGCATGAGGGTTGCACACTGAGTCTCACGACTCACCCTTTTAATTAACATTTCAGGTGATACCTAGTGATTTGGACTGGGCTGGAGAGGAACGCAAGGTTGCCATGCAGAAGAATATGTAGATTTGGCAAAAAGAGTCTTAAGTTTTATTTTATATTTTTAATTAATGGACTTCAAATCTCGTTGTAATAAGGCCATGGGCTATTATGTTTAATTATGGGCTTCTATTACTTTAAGTCATTTAAGTTTTTATTTTAATTAAACTAAGGCATGTATTTAAGTTTGGATTTTACTTTACTAAAGCATCTTCAATTTAAAACATATTTGGACTTTTCTGAAAATACGACATGTTTTGATAGAATTTTTCTTAGTGACATACTAGATCCGGTTGTAGTGTTTGGGCCGGGTTTAGGGTGTTACATTCCAAAACCCTATTTAAACACCCTAGAGGCCAACCTTCAAGGGGAGTCCAGTTAGGCATCCAGTTAGGCCGAAGAGCCAAGCCAGAGAGGCCAGAATTGTGGGATTTACTCGAAGAAAACTAGTTGATTCATCTCAAAAAGCCGGAGTTATACTCAAGACGGAAGATCTTCTCTTCAATTCCTTCCGGGGGTTTTAGGGTTTTTCTTATGTTTTGTTTTATATTTTCTTTTGAGATGTATTCTTTTATCATTATGAACTAAACCCCTTAAATACCTGAGGGGAATGAAACCTAAGACGGATCTTGTTATTGTTTTCTGAACTATATGATAAATACTTGATTTGTTCTTAATTATGTGTTCTTAATTCTTGCTTTGATGTTTCAAGATATTAATTCAAGTATTGATGTGCTTAGGCAGTGGAGCCTAAGAGTGGATCTAGCATAACTAAGCGGAGTTGATCGCAACCCTAGAAATAGGATGACAAAAATCTGCCGGATTAGGGTCAAACCTAATATGGGAGTTCATAGATCGAGTTAATGCAATTCTAGGGGTTTTAATTAGAAAGAGATTTCAATTAATCAACCTAGGGTTAGATGTTAGTAGCCTCGAAAGAGGTATTAATATAAATTAGGGAATCCTATGGATCAAGTCAAGTGAATAAATCGTCTGGTTCAGAGTTAGATAACAAGTGAAGTCTAGGTGGATTCTTCCTCGGGTATTGTCTTAATCAATTGGTCTTTCCTACAAATACTTTCCTCAATTTCATTCTCTTTGTCTTTGCATCTTTAGCTTAGTTATTAGTTAATTAATAATCCACTTTTATTCTTAGGCTAAATAATAAAAAGAAAGTTAGTATTAGTACTTCCAGTTCCTTTGGGTATGACAATTCGGTCTTGCCACTAAACTATACTACTGTTTGATAGGTGCGCTTGCCTCAATCGTTGTCATAGTTAGTTTCCAGGCTCGATCATTCTTTTTATAAATTTTTAAGACTCTGACATAGTGATCAATAGTAAAATAAAACACTCCCTTGCACACACAAAGATTCGAACTCAAAACCACCAACATATTAACACTTCACTTAACCACCAGACCAACAGGCCCATTCTATCATATTTTACCAAAATTTAATCAAGCCTACTGATCTGAGATAGGGGTTTATTCATTTAAAAACAAAAAAAAATTGCCCAAGCTAATGCTTGAACTTGGGACCTCTCAGACACTTCCCAGAACACTTAACCACTGAAGCAGACATACAATTGCGTCACAACATACGAAAATAAATATTAAAGATTTTTGGGGAGTTACACCCCTATTTACACGACTCAGACTTTAGCGGATACACGGATCCAACCAAAACACACCAGTATGGCACCCAGTGCCTCATTAGATAATTCAAAGCAATAGTTGACACCTAGTGTCTCATCGGCCAAGCCGAAGTAAGTTGGTACTTGGTACCTCATCGAATCTATCCAAAGTAATATAATGACACCCAGTGTCTCATCGACTCGAGGTCGAAGTATCCCTGAACACTTCCAATCCTATGGCATGCAAACTATATTCGACTCAAACCGATTAGTTAATAGGGAATTCAAAACACATTTCAATTTCACTCAATATTTATATCAATTTCACTTCAATCACAATTTCTCATACTTTCAATTCAAATCACTTTCCACTTTCCAATCAATATACATTTCAAATACTCACATATATTCATAATTCAATTCAAATCTAATAATTATTAATTGTTATATTTTAATTAAAATGCCGATGTTTCCAGCATGACGTTAGCTACGAAAATTAAAACAATTTAAAATTATCAAAACAACACCAATTCACATCAAATACTTTGATTTTCTATTTAACTTTTGCCTAAATTCCAATTTAATCTCTAACTAAAATTTTCTCCATTTTCATCTTCATTCACTTTTTATTTTCACTCAATTTCTACTTATATCTAAACTTAACTCTCTAATTTTCTCCATAAAACCCTAATTTCAAAATTCTCTCAATTTAGTCCCTATTACACAAAACTTATAACTTATTTTACAATTTAATCCTTTAACCAATTTTAACTTGAAATTCTATCAATTTAACCCCTAATTTATCAATTTATTCAACATGAACAATATTTAAAAATTCACTAACTTTCAAAATTTTAATATAAATCAAGTAGTATTTTGTTCTAGGACTCTAAAAGCATCAAAATTGCAAGAAAAAGAGCTAAATTGACTTACCAAATTAACTTTGAATCCTTAGAACCCTAATTTCCCTTTTCTTTCTCTCTTTTCTCCCCTATTTTCGTTTCAATTCTGTGTGTTCTTTCTTTTTGTTTCCTTTATTTATTTGTTTAATTATAATATAAGAATAATACTTTATTCATACACTTAAATATTAAGCATGTATTTAATATAAATAAATATATGTATATTATACACACACATGGAATTATATTTTTCATACATTTGTTTTATTTCTTTTATTAATATAATATAATTTTTAATATAATATAATAATAATATAATATTTACTTATATAATAAGTAAATAAGTATTTATTAGTAACTTATGTATTTTATTTAACCAGATGTATTTCACTATTACCACACACTTGGCACTTATGGCTTAATTGTTAGTTTAGTCCCTTGACTTTTCTCTATTCTATAATTAAGCTTTTAAACTTTATCCAATTTAATCCTTATACCTAATTAACCTTAATTCAAACTAATTCACCTAACCAAAACTTAATTAAACACACAACTAATTTCTTAAATATTTATTAAAAATATTTACGAATCCGTTTTACGAAAATAGTAACCCAAAAATGTACTTTTTGATACCCGTAAATTTTGGGTCATTACATAATTAACCACATTGAACTACACCAACATATACCCAATTGGTCATTTTTCATACAAACACATTTAACTAAATTCCATATTCAAGCATACCTTATTTAACCATATTGCAAACATGCCAAACATACCACTTTGGTCATAAAACCATGCATCAACTTGACCATATTAACACCAACCATCAAAATACCATAAGTACATAAACAATAATGACACTTATACATACCAAAACAACAACTAGATTATTTATACACAAATCCACCTATACATGTGATGTGTCTCTAACTAACTATGATCACAATAAAGGCAAGCGTACCTATCGTTTAATAGTATAGTTACGGTAAGACCAAAAATATCGTATCCACAAGGACCAAGAGTACTAGTAATTACTACCTTCTTATTATCTAGCCTAAGAATTGGAGTGATTTGTTTTAAACTAAAACTAATTAAAAGCACGACAGAGAATGAATTGGGAAAATACTTCTAGACAACTTTATGAAAGAGGCAATACCTAAGAAAGAATCCACCTAGACTTCACTTATTACTTCTGATTCATACGATTTATTCACTTGACTTAATCCGTAGAAATCCCTGATTTATGTCAATATCTTTTTCAAGACTAAAAACAACTGAATCTAGGTTGATTAATTGAAATCTCTTTCTAATTAAAACCCCTATTGTCACATTAACTTGATCTATGGATTCCCTTATTAGATTTGACTCTAATCCGATAGATTTACGTCGTCCTATATCTAGGATTGCATTCAACACCGCTTAATTGTGTTGATCTACTCTTAAACAGGGACTTTTGCTCCTCTGAATACGCATCTTTGACTTGAATCAATAACCTGAATTATTAAAACAAGAATAAGAACTCACAATTAAGAATAAGAATAAGAATAAGTATTTATCTTATAAATCAAATAGTAATAAGATTCATCTACGTATCATCCCCTCAGGTATTTAAGGGATTTAGTTCATACTGATAGAGGGAAACATCTTAAAATAAGGAAAACTACAAAACATAAGAAAACCCAAAAACTTCAAGAGAAATTGATAGGAGATCTTCAGTCTTGATGGAGATCCTTCTTCCAAGTTGCTCTCGATGGCTGTCTTCGAGTATTTTCTGCTTCCTACCCCGTGTGTGTTCCTTTAGGTCCTCCCCTAGGGTGTTTATATAGGCTTCACAGCACCTTTCTTGGCCCATAAATAGCCTTTTTCGAATAGAATTAGACTTGGGTTTAGCAGGGACACGCCCGTATTCGATAGCTTAGGCCGTGCTCGATTCTGCTCGTCACACACGGCCGTGTGGTCTACTCGTGTATGACAGTCCAGGCCGTGTTGACTTCTGAGGTAGGCCTATTTTGTCCCCTTTTTGGCTCGTTTCTCATTCTTTTCGACTCCCTATGCTCTCCTGAGTGTAAAACATGAAATTAAAGGATTAGGAGCATCGAATTCATCAAATATAATTAGAATTTATCCAAAAATAAGCCAAGCATGGGTTAAAATATGTATAAATTATGGTTTATCAAGTATTCCCACACTTAAGCCTTTGCTTGTCCTCAAGCAAAATCCTCAACTTACAATCAAAATTAAACTTCCTTAATTCATAATTCTCATTAATAATATCTTATCATAATTCACAGATAATTCACACATTGATAATTTAACTGGAAGAGTTCTAAAGATTCAAACAATCCTAGCATGAAAACATAAGTGTTTCCCCTTATCTAAATAATTACCTTTGATTCAAAATCGACAAGAATTGACATCCTCACTAAAGATTCACTCAAACCACTCAAAGTGTTTAAGGTTCAAATTAAGCACTCAAAAGTCAAACATGAAAAGTTATTACCATAGGCTTGCATGAAAATCAAATCTCTACCACTATAAAATGAGATGATACACAAATCAAAAGGTCTTTAAAAAGGGTTGTAACGGGGCTTGGGTTAAAGGAATGGACAAAGGCTGAATTAGAGGGTTAGAATCGAGATTGAATTGACAATTTACCTAACTAGAAAAATAAACTAATACTGAATAATTACAATTGAAAAATAACACGAGCTTCTTCTCAAAATGTGAAATTAACTGCTTAAGCTCAAATAACATAGAACTAGCAATATATATTAACATGTAAAAAAATAAGAAAGAATTTAACAACTGAAATAAAGCACATAGTTAGGCAACTGCTCAACTCAAATCTTGACAAAAAGGGGCTAATACAATAGGAAAAATTCTCATAATAGGTTTTGGGTTAATATTAATGGTGAGTCAAGAATGGTTTATTAGGCTCAAAAGGGGTTTACTAGGGGTTAATTATGAAGGTAGGTTTTTAATGGAATAAGTGGGTTAAAATCTAGGTGCCTTTATCATTTCAGTATATCAAATCAAGGGTGTAGTCTCAACATGCATAATCGAAGAAAGTTCTAGAATAACAAATCAAAATTGACACACTCATAACCAACAATAAAGTGAGCAAGAAAAGTATATGCTCTAAAAGGCTCAAAGTCTCACAAAATTTATGGTTTTTGATGTCAACCTTGCAAATTTCAAACTTCAAAGTAATATTTAAATTTAGGGAAACAACCTAATAAATTTTTAATTCTGAAAATAGATTTATCATGCTTGATTCTCTAATATCTTAAGGATTAAACCATCAATGCACAATTACCTATGACTTAATCCAAAACATATCAATAAAAATCATAAGTCAATAGAAATTTTATTCTAATTAGTAATATGAGAAAATTTACTTAAGAATAAGACATAATTCAGGGATTTTCTAATAATACTATAATTAACCTCCCCACACTTAAGATGTACATTGTCCTTAATGTACAAAGATAGATAATGACAATAAAGTAAGAAAATCAGAAGATAGGGAGAGAACTGAAACTTCTTGAATTTCGGATGGAATCCATGAAAAGAAGCCTGATGAATTAGGCAGAGGTGAAGGTGGGGAAGAATACTCCGGTAGCACTTTGAACCTTTTGAAATCGAGTCAATGAAGCAGCCTGCATGAACTGGTCTATGAGGAAGTGGTCGCATATCTGCTATAAAGTAGTCGCGCACGGGGAGACCGCGTCGGGATCCTTCCACTTTTTCGAAGCGGGGATGGCGGCCTTGGTCTTGCCTCGAGTATTAATCATTGTATACCTAAAAACAATTTGCAATAAATAATTCAAGCATCACCACAAGTAATATCGAAATAGTCCTAAATAACAGGATATTCCTAACATAGTGAATTTAAAAGTTAAGCAAAAAGCAGTATTTTTAAATTAACAATACTAACTTATGGTACCCTAAGCTAAATCTAAATGGAATAAATAATAAGAACAAAATAATAAAGATAATAAAGATAATAAAAATAAATAATAGAAAATAAATATGATTTCAAAATAAAGAGGAAAAAGAGTGACCAACGGTGGCAAGGATGGTGGCCGAGGTGGGGCGCGACGGGTTTTGGGTGGGGGAAAGGTTGGCAGCATAAGGTGGTGGCTGGTGTGGTGGCGGCGCAAAGAAAGAATAACGGAAAGAGGAAAGGGAAGGGAGAGAGAAAAAGAAAGGAAGAGGGAAGGGGAAGAGTTTCGGGTTGAGGGAGAAAGAAAAAGGAGGGAGGAGGTTGGTCGGTGGTGGCCAGAAGTGGGAAGGGGGAAGCTGCGGTGGCTAGAGTTGGGGGGAAATTTTGGGGGAGAAGGTGAACAGTTGACAGGGGTTTAAATAGGGATTGGGGTACATGGTTAGGGGCCACGCCCGTGTGCCCTGTTTTTTTTAGCCCATGTGTTTCGTAAATTTTGGTTTAGGGCGTGTCTGAGTCTTGGTCCACGCCCGTGTGCCCTGAGCGTGTTAGGTCACACGGCCGAATCGCACGGCTATGTGATGCTTTGTTCGTTTCTCCCACGCCCGTGTAGAGGTTTCCACACCCATTTTAATTAATTAGTATCGACCACGTCCTATAGGCACGGGCGTGTCGCACGCTCATGTCATTTACTCATTATCGCCCATGGTCTTAAGGCACGCCCGTATGGATTTACCGCTTCCTGTGTTCTTTATTCAGTGTTGACCATGGCAATATCGCAGGGCCGTGGCATTTTTTCACAACCCGTGTTTTGGGGGAAATTTTTGTCCTGTTCCCGTACGGTCTCCGCCACGCCGGTGAACCTAATCTTGTTATCCACACGGCCACGGCCACGCCCATGCGCAAGGCCGTGTGGGTAGGGAAACCTGTGCTTATTAATTTGGTTAGTTTTTAGTTAGGTGCTAAAAATAAAAAATATAGACATTAATGGGGTTAGTGCTCTGGTTGCCTCTCGAGAAGCGCTTATTTAGAGTCTAAGCTCGACTCATCTTTCATTCTCATAATCATGGTGGTTCGAGGAGTTGAAATTCCTCATTCCTGCTATCAATTTTGTTAAAATAAGGTTTTAGACGAGTACTATTTACCTTGAAGATGCCAAATTTGGAATGAGTTACCTCGACTGTACCATATGGGAAAATATTAAGTATCGTAAAAGGGGTTGTTCCATTAGGTTCAAAAGTGGCAATACGAGGATCTGCATTATCCATTAGAACTCAGTCTCCAACCTTAATTTGGCTCGTTTTATTTTTAGGCTCATCATGGCTCTACTTTGGTTCATCGTGTACTTTCAATTTCTCCTTAAACTGTGTTCACCATTCGTCTAGTTCCTCGATCTGGAGCCTTCGTTCCTCATGAATAGTTCTGTTCCCAATATGAGAGCTGGACCATGGCTCTGTCATCTTTTTTCAAGGAATTTCCTGCAAAGAAGGTTGAACATTACGTTCACTTGCATTAACAGGATTTGTATCATCTTGATCACTAGATATTCTGACAGAATCACGTGCTTGGAGTTTAATCATGTCATCACCTACACGAAGTATTAATTCCCCTGTACTAACATCAATAATGGTCCTAGCAATTGCCAAAAAGGGTCGTCCTAAAATTAAAGGAATGTCACTATCCTCATCCATGTCTAAAACAAAAAAGTCTACTGGGAATATGAATTTATCAATTTTGACTAGCACATCTTCAATTATACCCCTAGGAAATCTAATGGTTTTATCAGCCAATTGAATGCCCATCCTAGTTTGTTTGGGTTTCCCAAGACCTAGCTACTTAAACATTTTATAAGGCATAACATTGATACTTGCCCCTAAATCAGCTAAGGCATTATTAACAGATAAACCACCAATTACGCAAGGAATCATAAAACTCTTAGGATCTTTTAATTTGAGGGGTAGTTTATTCTACAAAATTGCTGAGCAAACTGCATTTAACTCCACATGCGACGCATCGTCTAACTTTTGTTTGTTTGCCAAAAACTCTTTTAAAAATTTTACTGAATTGGTCATCTGCGAAAGAGCTTCAATAAATGGTAAGTTAATATGTAATTTCTTTAAAAGTTTAAGAAATTTACCAAATTGTTCATCTCTGCGGTCTTTCTTCGTCGCATTGGGGTATGGCACACGAGGTTTGTACTCTGTACTTACTAGTTTTGGTTTATTATGGCTTACCTCTGCCTTGCCTTTATCTACCACGTTTTCTTGCCTCAGGTTTGGTTCGTCTAACCTTTCACTATCGTGAGCAGTAATGGCATGAAGTTGCTCCTTTGGGTTAGTTTTAGTGTTGCTTGGCAAGTTACCTTGTGGTCATTCTGAGATCAACTTGGCAAGCTGACCTATTTGGTTCTCGAGCCTTTGAATCGACGCTTGCTGATTTTTTAATGCTGTTTCGGTGTTTTGAAAATGGGTTTCTGACATCGAGATGAATTTGTTAGCATATCTTCAAGGTTCGGCTTCTTCTCCTGTAGGTAGGGTTGTTGTTGAAAGCTTGGAGGGGGTTGTTGTCTCTGATTTCCTTGACCACCCCATGAGAAGTTCGGGTGGTTCCTCTAACCTGGATTGAAAGTGTTACTATAGGAATTATTCTGAGGTCTATAATTATTGCCCATATAGTTCATCTGTTCGCTTTCTATGCCAGGGTTGTAGGATGGATATTCTGTATTGTTCGTCTCTCCTCCATTTGTATCACACTGCATCACTGGATGTACCTGCGAAGAACCATACAAACCATCAATCTTTTTATTTTAAAGTTCTAACTGGTTTGATAGCATGGTGACTGCGTCGAGGTTAAAAACACTGGTGGCTTTTTTCAGCTTTGTTCTCATGACTTGCCATTGATAGTTATTCAGTGATATCTCCTCTATAAACTCATAAGCTGCTTCTGGGGTTTGTTATTTAGGGTTCCACCGGCAGCTGCATCAATCAATTGCCTAGTTGAGGGGTTCACATCATTGTAAAAGGTTTGAACCTATAGCCATAATGGTAACCTATGGTGAGGGCATCTTCTCAGTAGATCCTTGTATCTCTCCCATGCATCGTTAAGTGTTTCTAAATCCATCTACACAAAAGAAGAGATATCATTCACCAACTTAACCGTTTTAGCAGGTAGAAAATATTTAAGTAAAAATTTTCAGTCATTTGTTCCCATGTAATGATTGATCCTCGTGGTAACGAGTTCAACCACTGTTTAGCTTTGTTCCTCAACGAGAAGGGAAACAACTGAAGGCGAATGGCGTCATCAGAAACACCATTTATTTTGAAAGCATCACAGAATTCTAGAAAATTTGCTAAATGAGTATTTGGGTCCTCATCCTACAAACCATCAAACTGAACAAACTGTTGGATCATTTGAATAGTGTTAGGTTTCAGTTCAAAATTATTTACAACAATAGCAGGTCTAACAATACTCGATTCAGCTCCAGTTAAATTAGGCTTAGCATAGTCGTACATAGTACGAGGAGCAGGATTTTCGGCAACCACCGGAGGTAGTGGATTATTATCAACCATCTTCTCGGTAGTATTAGTATCGTCCTATTGCTCTTGCTCTATGTATTGTAAACTTTGCCTTATCTCCCTACGATTTCTGTGAACGGTACTTTCTATCTCACTATCAAAAAGCAAGGGTCCTAATGGGTTCCTTCTAGTCATAAACTAGAGATACCTGCCAGAAGCAAATAAAAGAAAAATTTACAAATTAAAATAAAATAAAAATAAATTACAAATAAAAATAAGAATGGCTAAAGTAATAAAAATTTAGTGTTCCTAATATCTTAGTCCCCGGCAATGGCGCCAAAAACTTGATATGTCTCTAACTAACTATGATCACAATAAAGGCAAGCGCACCTATCGTTTAATAGTATAGTTATGGGAAGCCCGAAAATATCGTATCCACAAGGACCAAGAGTACTAATAATTACTATCTTCTTATTATCTAGCATAAGAATTGGAGTGATTTCTTTTAAATTAAAACTAATTAAAAGCACGACAGAGAATGAATTGGGAAAATACTTTTAGACAACTTTATGAAAGAGGCAATACCCAAGAAAGAATCCACCTAGACTTCACTTATTACTTCTGATTCATACGATTTATTCACTTGACTTAATCCGAAGAAATCCCTGATTTATGTTAATATCTCTTTCAAGACTAAAAACAACTGACTCTAGGTTAATTAATTGAAATCTCTTTCTAATTAAAACCCCTATTGTCGCATTAACTCGATCTATGGATTCCCTTATTAGATTTGACTCCAATCCGGTAGATTTACGTCGTCCTATATCTAGAATTGCATTCAACTCCGCTTAATTGTGTTGATCTACTCTTAAATAGGAACTTTTGCTCCTCTGAATAAGCATCTTCGACTTGAATCAATAACCTGAATTATTAAAACAAGAATAAGAACTCACAATTAAGAATAAGAACAAGTATTTATCTTATAAATCAAACAGTAATAAGATTCATCTAGGTATCATCCCTTCAGGTATTTAAGGGATTTAGTTCATAATAATAGAGAGAAACATCTTAAAATAAGGAAAACTACAAAACATAAGAAAACCCAAAAACTTCAAGAGAAATTGATAGGAGATCTTCAGTCTTGATGGAGATCCTTCTTCCAAGCTGCTCTCGATGGCTGTCTTCGAGTATTTTCTGCTTCCTATCCCATGTGTGTTCCCTTAGGTCCTCCCCTAGGGTGTTTATATAGGCTTTGGAACGCCTTTCTTGGCCCACAAGTAGCCTTTTCCGAATAGAATTAGACTTGGGTTCGGCAGGGACACAGCCGTGTTCGATAGCTTAGGCCGTGCTCGATTCTACTCGTCACACACGGCCGTGTGGTCTGCCCATGTATGACAGTCCAGGCCGTGTTGTGAGGTAGGCCCATTTTGTCCCTTTTTGGCCCGTTTCTTGTTCTTTTCGACTCCCTATGTAACAGTCCAAATTTGACCCTAATCGGAACGGTGGTTTCGGGACCATGAATTTGAGTCCAAGAAATAATTTAATATTATAATTTGAGTTAGTTATATGTAAATTAATGGGTGTGAAAGTTTCGTATAAAAATTTAACTGTTTGTGTGCTTAATTAGTTAAAAAGAACTAAATCGCGTTACTGGTAAAAGTGGCCTTTTATTTGATTTATGGTTAAATTGATGTGGCTTTATTTTAGTGAAGTCCTTAAAGGGTAATATACCCATTTTAAATTGTAGTGGACGGCAATGTGGTCTTATAACATGTTTTTAAGTATTATTTTATATGTTAAAGATTATATTATAATTGTTTTATAATTTATAACTATATTATAATGAAACCAACATGAAAGTGGGATTTTATTCACCCTTCTTCCACCGAATAACAAAGAAAAGAAAAGAATGTTGGAGCTTGGTACATTCGGCCATTTTGCTAGCTAAATTAAAGGTTAGTTTTTAATCGGTTTTCAATAATTCCTACGTTTTTGAAATCGTTGCTTCGAATACTTCAAGACTCATGCTTGAATTTTTGATTTTGATGAATATTTTGAAATGTTCTATTGATGAGTTCATGAGTTTTATGATGATGGTTGATGAATTATGAAAGATTTATGTTAGATTAATATGTTTTGTATTGAGATTTTGGTAATTTTGAGTGAATAAGGCTAAATTGAGTGGTCTTTCTTGATATGAGTATTCTAGTTGCAAATTGACCTTTTTGAAATTCATAGTGGGCTGACAATATGGTCTATTAATATATATATATCATATGTTTGCTTATGTGTTAAATATATAATAAGGATATAATATATAAATGTATTATAAGTATATTATAATAAAGCCAAAAAGGAGAATAGAGTTTGCATGTTCATCTTTTCACTTACTTGACCGAAACAAAAGAAATAAAAGGGGAGAAAAGAAGCTTCAAGGGTTTCGGCAATATTAAGGCTTAATTAAGGTAGGATTTAACTTTGGTTTTTGATAATTTTTGTATTTTTGTGATTTTTGTTCAATTTATTATCAAGCCCATATGTTAATTTTGTGAAATGGTCTTGTATGTTGGTTATGCCATTGATGATAACTTAAGTTTTAGGATGATTTTTGGTAGTGAATGGAGATTTGAGCTAGATGAAAATATTTTACTCTTGGGTCTTAGGTGAATGTAGCTAATTTAAAATTTGGTTGTGAAAACATTATCATGTAGAGTTTGGGTTAGATTCTAGGGATTTTGACCCCAGATCCGAGTTCTCCAGAGGACAAGGTACAAAAAGGTTCTTTTTTCGGGTATCTCCGGCCACCAAAGGCGGTGGTCTCCGTTTTCAATGACCGGTGGTCGTGGTGGACGTGTAGCAACATGTGGCTAGGTGAAAGAGAATGTTGAGAGAAAAAAAGAAGAAGAAAGTTTTTTTTTTAAAAAAAAAACAGAGAAAGGAAATGATTTTTTTTTAATTTTTTAATTTATATAGGGGTGTTATATGACTTCTTTTTGGGGTGCATCTTAAAACACCCAAAACGACATCGTTTTAAGGTAGACCCGATGATCTGACCTGGATCCTCTAGGATCCGTGTGTTTTTGAAGAGAGGGTCTAATTGCTGCACAAGTCCTTCCGCCTTTAAGCGTTTTTCAATATGGTCTTAATTCTGTACTTTTTCTCTCTTTTTTTAATAAAAATTATACCACTTAATTTTGCATTGTTTCATCTTAGTCCCCAGACTATCGACCCTTTGGGGAATGACGTGTACTGGGTTTGGGTTATTTTCCCTTTTGGTCCCTACACTTTATTTCATTTTTAATCTGACCCTTTATTTACTATTTTATTTATTTATATCCTAAAATTTTGTTATGGTTTCGATTTAATCCCCTATTTATCATCCCACCCATTTACTTTCTGTTATTTAATTTCTAGCATTTATAATTTATGCTATTTACATTTTTGCCTATGAATTTCCCGATTGTTTTATTTTGGACTTTTATTTTTAATTATTGATACTATTAATATTATTAAGTGATTATCGTTGCTAATTAATATTACTTTTGTTGAAATTTACTCAAATATCAATATTTTATCTAATTATATTATTATCATACATTTTTATACTATTTCACTATTATTATCACTATTATCATATAGTATTATTGATTGAATATTTTTTATTGTTTTTATTATTGTATTCACTATATTTTGTCATTTTATTTCATTATTTATGTTGTTATTTTGTTAATACCATAATTTTGCTATCATCGTACATTGTAAATATTGCCACATACATTTTTTTGACGCAAACACATAAGAAATAATTAAAACTGAGGCAATATTTGTTATTTTTGGGATTCGAGGAGTCGTGCTCCTAACTTATAGAGTATGGTCTCTCCCTAGAACCGAAATAACCCAATATCCTATTTAAAACTCAAGACACATAGAACTTAGGTAATAATCAAATGACGAGTATTCTTATTTTCGAGGATTCGAGATATCGTGCCTTAAACTTACAGGACATGATCCTTTTTCTCGATTAACTCGAAATAAGAAGGCTATTTCCATAAAATTTAATTTAGTTGGCGATATTTTAATAAAATCATGCAAGAAGGGGATCGTACTTTAATTTTTTTTTGAATTCTCAATTCTCGACACTAAGACATCAAGTAATCAACTAAGTACCAATTTTGGACGTTATGAGGGTGCTAATCCTTCCTCATGCGTAAACGACTCCCAAACTCATTTCCTAGATTTGTAGACCAAAAATAATCATTTTAATAAATCTAACCTTTTATTAAAATGATCAAGTTACGAGGTGATCTGATCACACCTAATAAAAAGAATTGGTGGCGACTCCATTTTCGTTTTTAAAATAAAAAGTCGATTTCAAAAAAAAAAGATTTCGACAATACCAAGGTGGTAGAGGTAGGCAATTGGGGGCTACATCACTATAAATCGATTGTTCAAGCTTTTCTCTCTTCCTTTTTAATTTTTAGTAAAGTTTGTAGAAGTTCTAAAACCCCAATTCACCCCTATTGGTATTTTCAGGCCTCATAGTAGTGTTACCAGTTGTTGCAACTAAGGCTGCAACTTGCATAGTTATGTTCTTCTCACATTGGGATATGTTCTTCTTGGATTCACCAAGGTTCATTTCAAATTTTTGTAATGACTTTATAATTTCATCAATGCACATACTATCTATATCTTTAGCCTCTTCAATTGCAATCACTTTGATGAAAAATCTCCCACATAGAGATTTAAGGACATTTTTTCACCAACTTTGAATTTGAGTATTCATTACCCAGTGCAAAGGCCTAATTTGATAGATCACATAACTTCATATAAAACTTACCAAGAGTTTTACTTTCTTGTATTTTGAGTGTCTCAAATTTGGTGGTTAGCATTTGCAATTTCTATTGCTTAATAGTGTTGGTTTCTTCATGGGTTGTTTCAAGAATATCCCAAGCTTCTTTAGGTATTATACACTTGGATATCCTCTTAAATTCTTCATCATCAACTGGACAAAAAATGGCATCCAAGGCCTTGGAATTTGCATTGGCTTGCTTCTCTCCCTTAGTAGTATAAATGAGTTCATATTTAGGAGTTTTAACTTTAAAAACGTTAGTTGTAGGAAGTTCTCATCTAATGATAACTGTACATCTACATCTTCATCTATAGACTTTATAAAGGCTTTTATCATTGCCTTCTGTTATGCATAGTTGGATCCATTTAACATAGGGGTTGTGAAACTGAAGAGCCTTCCATTGTCAACAAAAAGCAATACTAGTATCACCACTTACTACGTCAAGTGTCAAGCTCTAATGCCAATTTGAATAAAACAATTATTTTTTGTGAGTTGATATGTTAGCAGATATACAAGCAATTATAATTGATGCAACTGACAAGTAAAGAACAACAATGCCAAATGTTTGTTTATGTAATTTGGTTTCTACATATAACTATGGGGCCTTGCTTAGAGAATTAATACATTATCTTCAAACATGTACAAATGATGATTTAAGTCCTACCACTCACCATGTAGCAATCTAACACTCATACATAAATTTGGATCACTCTCAACTAAGTTTTCTCCTTGAAAACTCAATTGTAAAACCAAATGACTCACTTGTATTTTTACTTACAAAAATATACTCACAAGATGGTTCCTAAAAGAATAATATAAAGTGCTAATTCTCTCGTACACATAAACTAAACACGCCTACAATTTATATATGAGATTTAGCTTGCTAAGGTACATATCAATTACAGTTAAGGTTCACATAAGTTTTGAGGTCTTCAACCTATTCTTCAATCAACTCGATCCAATCTCCATAAAACAAGGAACTTGATTTGTATGATATGATTGAATCTAGTCCTTTGTGGTTTGTTTCTCCAAAAATTCAAGCTTCAAAGATGGCCTAACTATACTTCCACTAGATTACAAGATCAAGGTCCAAACAAATTTGGTTCAAAAGATCGCCAACTCCAAATATAATAAGTTATGGTTTTATCCTAGCTACAACTTAAGTTGCAATGCTTTTGTAGCTGGAGCCATAATTGCTCCATCACAACCAAAGCCTCATTTAATTTCTATATCAATTTTCTAATATAACATAAGTAAAGTAAAAAAGGGTGACACATACCCTTAAAAAGGGTGTTTGAACTAAGGGATATTTGAATATCCCTAGTAAAACTTATTTAGATTATTTAACATATTTAGGTATATTACATTATTTTGTTCAATTCATTTTGTTGGAATGTAAAGTTTTGCTATTTGATTGACAAAATAAAGTATTACTTAGAAATACATTTTACTAAATTGTTGTTAATCATAATAAACATAAAAAAGATATTGAATTATGTTGAGTTTAAAAATAATTAAAATAATATAAAAATATTATTTTTTCTCAACTAATAAATAGTTAAATGATGTAAAATTACTTATATTAACACTAATTAAAATTAAATTAATGTAATTGGTGGTATAATAAACAAGTTTTAAGTTTTTTTTAATTGATAAGAATAGACAAAACTCACATATAATAAATAAATGAATATAGTTAAAACATTACCAGAAAAAATATTAAAAAAATGAGAGAGTTTGAATCATTAATATTTATTATTTTTCATACGAGTTTTAGTGAAATTGACTCAAGTTCATTAAGAAGGAGGAGAAAAATGTCATAGAAATCATAGTAGTCAAAGCAAGATTAGGTAAGTAGCATGCAATATTGGAAATTATCCTTGTATCATTGAAATTTGGCACGGTGGACAAGGCCAGATTTAGGCCTCGTTCTTCATTTCGTTTCTGATGAGCTTTTGCTCAAAAAAGTGCTTTTTCTTTAAAAGCAATGGAGAACAAACAGCTTTTGCTCAAAAATTTCTCCATTTTCATCTTTGCAAAAGTGCTTTTCTGAAGGTGAAATTTTTAGCTTTTGGAAGCCAAACGGGCTTCTTGGCTAATATTGTACTATTTTAACCCTTAATCCTATGGCATCCTCAACGTCCCTTTCCTTCTCTTCTTCTCTGCTGTCCTCTGCTCTGCTACGCCCAGAACCCATGCCCAAGTCCAAGCCTCATCCCCCAAACTTCTTCATTGTTCCATCTATCGTCGCCGGTGCTGTTTTCGATAAGAAGAGGCACTGGAAGGAAGGAGAGTACCCTGACCTATCGCACCATTCCATTCCTGGGTCTTCCAAGAAAACCCCCTCAAGATAGATTTGATAGATTTGATCTTACTTTTGGATTTTTCTGCTTGCATGTTTTTTGCTTTGATAGATTTGATCTGTTCCATTGAGATGCAATTCGATTGTCTTGTTTTAGTGTTTCCTTAGCTTGACTTCCATGTCCTGCTTGCTTTATGAGGAATGACAGTGTCTAGGTTAACTAAATGTCTCTTAATTGCTAGCAATGCAAGTAATAATTGGGGTCACTCTGTTGTTTGATTGGGAGATTGTGTTTGATATTGCTAAAGACATCTGCGACAGTTATACTATATTAATATTATTTCGTTTTCCTTTAAGTTTGTTCTAATTCTTCTGACCTCAGACAAGACTTGAGCGAATATCTGTAAATAAGGTTGGGGGATTCGCAGTTGTCCTGGAGGTAAATGCATAGAAATTTCCTATCATTTGGTAATCAATATATTTTTACATTGACTGGTGAATTGTAATATGACATGTTTTGAAGTTAGTTTTATAAATCTTATATAAGTTTTTGAAGTTGCACCATCCTTGTTCATGGCAGATGTTAGAAAAGCATTTGGAGATACCCTTGAATATCACAAGGTTGGTTATATATGTCTTGATTCTCATATTTTAGACAGCTTTATGCTAAACTTGTATTGTCATGGTGTTATTCTTAGTTTTCTCTAACCTTCACATTGATTCTTGGTTACATGCAACACAAATTGAAACTAAATTAAAGATAGAAAGGAGATTTCTTGTTATTCTAACAAGTATGCACTAATGTTTTTGGCGTTGCTTGGTTCTCTCAAATTGATCCTCTGAAAGCTACAATTCAACCATTTTTGGCTTGTTATTCTAACAATGAATTAAGTTTTCACTATGCTCTAGTAGCTAAATATGTGCATTTTTGTCTTGTTAATTGTCTTTCCTTTTGGTTCCAACTTGTACCTTGCACCATTTATGCAAAGTGCTATTGATCTTCTTTGCATGAGACTAAAACATCTCTTTCTAACCTTTCTCTAGTTGTTTTATTCACTAATGGCGAACTTCTTATTGGGGATTAGTTTCTAGTATTATTTCTCTAGTTTCTATCGCATGATACAATATGCAAATGCCTAGTCTTGTTTCTTAGCTGCCAATCTATGGCCTGGCTTTATAGTTTTGAATTCTAATGCTGTTAGCTCGTCCATGTTTGATATCTAAGTCTGATCTATGAGTGCCTATCAGCACTGTTTGATATACCAATGTTTCCTTGTAGCAGTTCTACAAGAATTTCTGCACTAAACTGGATAAAATTATGTGGAAACCTACAGAGGATGTTGCAAATCTGAGGGTTCTTAGATCACTGACTTGCTGACCCTTTTCAATAAGATCGGCCGAAGGAAGCTATTCTCTGCTAAAGCTTCACCAATAAAATTGTGTCAGCTGTATTTGTATCATGTACAGGGTTTATGGACCATGGATTCCTTGCTTGCAAGATGCACAATCAAGAGATTGTTAACCCATGTTAATATATAGATTTTGTCCTCTTCTCTTCTTCCTTTCCCCTTCCCATATAAGGACCCATGTCTTTTAGATCTTTTTGTGCCAAAGGATAGCCTGTTATTGCCATAAGAAAAATTCAACTGCAATATTTTTTTGTAAATGCTATTGTAAAATTTTTTATATTTATATTTGGTATATAAATATTATCCCTTTTTGAAACTTTAATCCAAATATATGTAATATTTTAATTTGTTACGTTTATGTTTTTTTTTTGTTATGTTAATATCTAATATGAGTTTTACAAATGTGTTAAAGCATTAAAAATAAAAAAATAATTTAAAATAATACAATTGTCAGTATCTAATTACAAATATTTAATTATTATATTTAAATATTTAAATATAGTTTATATATTCTAATTAAATTTAATAAATAATTAATATTAATTACTTAGAAATATTTAAAATTAATATTATTTATTAAAATATTAACAATAAATTATAATAAATTATTTTTTATATTTTTGCTAAAATATCATAATATTAACTAATTTGAACATTATTTAAATACATATTTGTTGCTTTATAATATCATGTCTAAAATAGACATTTTACTTCTCAAAAGCACTTTTTGACAGCAATGTTAAACATTTAAATTTTTCAAAAGCACTTCTCAAAAGCACTTTTCAAAAGCATTGCCAAACTAGCTCTTAGTGGGGCAGGAGCCTCCGCCCTCCTATTTGATAAATTTTAAGTTTTTAATTTTTTTTATTTTAATCATATAATTAATGTTTAAAAATAGGATAAATATGTTTTTGCCCCTCCCCAAAGTTTTCTTTTAATTTGATCTTTTATAAAATTTATAATTTTTTAATGATAAATTTAGTAACATTTTTTCGTTTAATTTGGTAAACTAATATAATGTATATCTAAATATTAATTTGATAAAATAATTAATGCTAAATAATTACAATATTTAATACATATTTAGCATTTAATTTTTTTTTTCTAAATGTTAATTTTGTTGATCAAAATTATTCCGAATTTAAAAAATTACATTATTTAAATTAGGTCTGGTCAGCATAATATTAATTTTAATGATCAAAATTATCTCAAATTTAAAAAATACAGTATTTAAATAGACCCGACCCTACTTTCAACATATCTACTTTATATAAATATCTCGACCCCTCTTATCAATTTTCTTATTACCAACTCAAGGTAATCTATGAATCAAGCTTGACTATCGTTTACCCAAATTATCGCAAAAAAAAAAATAAAAAAAAATAAAAACTGGCACATGTGAATTTTTCTAAATTCAGTATAAAATTAAAACCTTCCATTACTAGTTTTAAAAATGAACCCTTAAATTAAAAATATCCAAATTATCTTGATTTACCTTATGATAACAAAAATAACATAAAATTATTTATTTTATTCTCCAACTATATAAAAATATGAAGAGAAATAAAGTTTTTAAATAAACATATATGTAATTGATTTATAATTTTACATATTCTAATATATTACTAGTATACATTATAAATAAAGTTACAAATAAAATTTATTTTTAAATAAGATTTGGTATGAAATAAATATGTAAAATATATAATGTCATTAACCAGAACGAAAAATGGTTATAGATTCTAAAAAGTATAATAAAATTTATTGATTAAAACACACACATATATATCCAGTTTATTAATGTGTCACTGGAGTCAACTTGATATTATGCTCCAATGGATTAGAATTATAATTTACATTGACCTCAATTTTTCGAGTTTTAATATCATTATTATAAAGGATTAAGATTCATACACGTGTTTGATCGCTTAATTGAACTGTTTAACATTATTTATTCCTTTTGAAAAAGGCATTAATCGTAGATGTTTTTTTTTTTCATCTATAAAATTATAAAAAGTTAAATATACGTTTATATATTAATTATTACTATGTAACTGTAACCTATCAAATAAAGTAGTATGAATTTGCAAAAGTATATAAACAAAGGGTTTAAAAATATAAAATATAAATAAAAAGTGATTATAATAGAAAACTAAATTTTAGTAAGAAAACATATAGAAAATTAAACACATATGTTGAAATTTAAAAGTTGAATAAATAAAAACAGATTTTGGTAAAAAAAGAAGAAGTAAACAAACAATTTTACCTTTTAATACGGCTTGATTGCTAGTATGCCAGAGAAAAAAAACATACAAGTGTATTTCAATTTAACCATTCGATTAAGAAGGGCAAATTGATAAGCCTACATAAAAATTAAAAAATGAAGATGGCCTAATTTGTGTAATTTTAAAATTGAAAGGGATCTAAGAGGTATTTAACCCCAGAAGGAGAGGAAAGGTTCAATTTGTCTAATTTTGATATTGGCAGGGACCTAAGAGAGGTTTAAACCAAAAAAGTTGGGAGCGAGAGATCAATTTGGTGCAATTTTAAAATTGGCAGGAGCTAAAAGGATTTTAACCCAAAAAACTTGAGGGCTAGAATCCATTTTCGCTCCATAAGGGGTGAATTTTGGGACGGTTAGGTTTTTTTCTTTTACACTTATGAAGCTATTATAATAATTGCATGTCTCCTTTATCCTCCTGCATTATATTTTATTTTTATGTATATAATTATTAAAAAAAATTAATGTATATATTTTATGTTGAAATATTTTTTAATGAATTACATTTAATTATTTAGTTGATTTTAAAAATATTAAAAATATTAAATATAAATAGTAGAAATTAAATTGAAGCGAAATTCAACATTCACTGTAGAGCGGGTAGTGAAGCAAAGCCTGCTAATTATGGTGGTGTAGCATCCACCCGGCGCTGCTTCAGTGGCATCTCTACCTCGTCTCTCCACGTAGTTCCGTCCCTGGTCATCAACCGCCAACTAAGCTATCAACTCCCGGTCTCAGTACCAGTATCAGCACTTTTATTTTATTTAATTCTTAATCAATAATTTACCTACCCGCCGCAAACTACCCTCCGTCGACAACCATTTAAGCTGTAGGTTTTAATCACCTTCCTCACTATGGATTCCACCTTCTTCTCATTTCTCTAACAACCAAAAAAGTAGGAAAAAAATGGCTACTCATAATCTTGCTGTTATCCTCAAAAACCCGTCAAACGACGCTGAATTCCTCCTCCTTAAGCAAACTCCCCCGCCTAAATTCAGCGAAGACCAGTACGATTCTTATGTGGATTCTGATCTCTGGGACCTTCCTTCCGCGCTTCTCAACCTTCAACACGATCACTCCCACTCTGGGATCGTTATCCAGGGCGCCCAGTCCTCTCACAACATTGATTTGACTAAATTTGATGTCCAACTTGCTCTTACTGGGGTCAATTTTATTTCCTTTTTAAATAAATAATTTCATTTTCGAGTTTCTGTTATCTGATGGTGGTTAATTCGTTATTCTTTCTAGGTGCTGGAAAAATTGGGTTTAAAGGTGAATGATGTAGGGGAGTGGAGTTTGTTCAAGTATGTGGAGGAAGCTGAGTTCGGACCTGGGTTTCCAGTTAATACTGTGTTTATTATGGGCAAATTGTTGGACGGAAATCAAAATTGTCAAGGTACGTTTATTGTACTCGTTCATCAAGCTAAATATAGTTGGTTTAAATTTGTATTGGCTAATTCTTCTAGAATCTCGATGCTTATTTCTAAAAATGCATAAGAGAAGTTATTGGGTGAAAAAATAAAGTGGAGATTTTTAATTCATAGATTAACTTGATCTACAAAGGGCTTCAGGTGAGAGTTTGTTAAGTTGTAAAATTGATCATATTGGGGCTCGCCAAAAAGAGGGCAGGTTTTATCTTTAATTGTTACCAAAAGCTTATCAGCTATGAAGCACAGACACGCCGGAAAGCCCCTCATACCTATCTCAACACGTTATCCGACATGGACATGCTGGAATACCTACCGGACACATCAAAATACGGAAACAAATAAAAAAAATCAGATACGGCAAGACACACAAGGACACGGGATTTTAGTGGTTGAAAATAGTTGAAAACATCATAATAGTGATAGAAAATCTCTGTTTGAAACCTAGATCTAGACTTTTTAAGATTTTCTAAACTCTAATCTGGTGCATGTGATTAGGAAGTTGAGAGAGATATAATGAGGGTATTTTACAATATTTCGACACCATTGACAGCGGCTGGAGTGGCAGTGGTGACCCTGTTCTGTATTGTGTCATACCCATATTGTGTGTCTGTGTCTGTGCTTCATAGCTTATTAGAATGTTACTGTTCAAACCCTATGGGTTATGATTTTGTTGATTCTGTCACCAGAATATGCTGTAGCACAAGCAACTTATTGTTAGAAATGCTCCATTACTTGTTCAGGGCTGTGTAAGTGGATGTCTACTGAAAGCTGTCTTACTTGGCTTCTGGAGGTGAAACCTTGTAGTGATCGTGTAGGGCCTTTGGTAGTTCTTGCTCTTATAAATGACTCATTGCAGTCTGCTGCACGGACATTACCACCCATGTTGCGTTATCAGGTTTGCTGTCTTTTGAGTGACTGACTGATAATGATCTATCACAGCATGCTGCATTAGCCATAAGGAAGAATGTGGTCTAGACATTAACAATTTTAGGGGTGTTTATGACCAAATTTTATGAAAGTACAACTTCTAAGGGCTGTAAATTGATTCTTAATTCCCTATTATTAGAAATCCATCTCTTTGTTTTCATGCTTCGATGAAGTTTGCTCCAGAAAGGCAAGTTACTGGAGAGATGATTAGGCTGTGCTTCTTAATTTTTCAAAGTGAAAATATGAATATGAAAGTCCACTGCCTACTTCTAGCAAATGAAGATTCTTTTGGCAAAGAAGCTTTAAGTACAACTTTTAAGATTGCAGATTTTTAGCCTCTGATGTCCAGTTGGCTAGAAGAGTTTTTCTGGAAGTTTAAGGTCTGCTTTTCTGGGCACGTATTTTCATAGTTTTCTACTTATGATACACTTTTAGCAAGTACGAATTTGAAGTGTACAGAATTGATGTTTAACCGCTAGTGTGCTGCTAGAGACAGGTAGTTCCTAGTGCTTGTAACAATATAAGTCTATAAGACTATGAATGGAGTTGTTTATTCTCTGCTATGTACATCATCCTAGAAATAAAAATTGATTTATTTCTCATCTATGTGCATACATTTTGGGTTGCCCTTTATCAGAGTTTTTATTGATTGTATGACGTGTATTCGTCATAATTTCTGGAATTTTTAAGGAAGGATTCCTTTATGAATGTAAAAGCTGTCAGCCTCGTTTGTTTTAACATCTTTCATTAAGTCTCCATAGGAATCCTTTCTTAATGCTTGCGTCTTGGAACATATATATATATTTTATGCATATGCATATGCATATGCATATGCTTATACATATACATATATGTATACCTTTATGTACAAATATACATATAAAATAGGATTTGGCTTAAGATTGTCCATCTTATTTTACTTGGAGAAAAAGGATTGACATTTTTTAATTCTCGTTATTACTTGAATTTAGAATTTAGCATTAAAATGACTTTGTGGACTGAGGTTTATTCTTTCAGGAGTATCCTCCTGGAGTTGTAATTCTACCTATGCGAAGTAAAACAAGGAAGCCCTTCCTTACAACGAACTTGGTAATATTTGCACCTAAACAAGTTTCAGATACAGTTGGGGATTGCAGCTTTGTTGCTCATGGAGATGCATTGATTGTGGATCCAGGATGCCGACATGAGTACCATGAAGAGGTATGAAAAACCTATTTGTTAGCATGAGTTTTCCCGTGCTTCCTTGAACAAACTAATTTCATTATGAGCTGCATTCTGCTATGTCAGAGTTATAATTTGAGTATGTTGTCCAAGTTAACACCTCACTTCCTTGAAAACGAAAAAGGTGTGCTTGTCCATGAATTACTTTAAACAGGATTCTTTGCTGGATTTCCTAGTTTATCTCTCAATAAAAACAGTAACCTCTAAGTGAGCTTGCAGCTTCTCTGAGAATTGTGAGATGTCAATTTAACTGGTCTTTCAGTTCAATATAGAAGTTATTTTTACAGAAGCAACTTGAGAGTGATTACATAATGTTCAGTTTCCTAGTTTGATCATGAAAGGAAAGTCTGCATTACAATATAGGTGGTATCAGTTTCACACTTTATAGTATGGGAGCATTTTCACATATGAATGGAATATTTCTATAGCAATTACTTTTTCTCTTTTGTCAAAAACAAATTAAAGGCTAGATACTCAAGTAAAATGGGAAAAGAAGACGATCATATAAAGGTGTGAATCTTTGTTTAGCTCAGTACCTAGTCCATATCATAATAAAATAGTAAACTTTTATCAACACCTTAGTAATTTATATGATTTTCTTTTTGTTTATGGTTATCTAACTGTGTAGTGTTCATTTTGGCATGTTTTACTTATAACTCAACATGATATTGACATTATTGTTTCGTTTGACCAGCTTAAGCAGATCGTAGCTTGCTTGCCTGAAAAGTTAATTGTCTTTGTTACTCATCATCATCTTGATCATGTTGAAGGTCAGTTTCACAAAGTATTTCTATCTGATATTATGTGATTTTTGCATTATTTAACATTTTTCATCTATTTATTTAACATTTTTCATCTATCTAATTACCTCATTAAACCTAGGTTTATCTTTCTTAAATATACTTATTTTCTGCCCTAAAAATTCTCAAAGTAAGTGCCAAAGGTTAGAGTAGAAGGCCAAGTTGGGGGGGTTGAAAAAAGGAAACCCTGAGGCTAAATTGATCCAGCATTGCAGCGCCAGAACAGCGTTGCAGTGCTGGCCCTGCTGAAATTTTGGGGCAACAATGCCCATCGCAGTGCTATAGTGCCCATTGTGGTGCTGTGGTGTCAGTCCCTTTGGTCAGTTTTGTCATTTTTGCCCTTTTTTTATCTTGTTTTAATTTTCACCTTTGATTCGGTTGTTTCTCACAAAGAAAGTTTCTTAATTGATTTTAATCTACAAATATGAAGAATAAGTAATAATTTTTAATTTTAATTATAAAAATAAATATTGAACGTGGTTGGTCTCCTCGGGAGTTCTCCTACGTCACAAGCAGCCCTAGTGTGTTGCCTCCAATGGTACTCTACATGGATGATTGCTGGAGCTTTCATGAGTCTTGGGGTTTTTCTAATGCTAGTTGTACGATCGACAATCACAAACAAAAGTTATGTTCTTTGGTTTCACATTTTGACTGAAGAGAGTTGTAATGGCTTATAGGTTTCAGTTAATGTGATACAAATGAGGCCTGGAGGCTTAGACAAGGGCAGCTAGGGTTTCGAATGCCTATTGCAGCTTTGTCTTGGATATAAATAGTTATCAAGCAAACTAGAAGTTGTTAATAAATATTTTTTTTTTCTAAAAGTTAATAAAGGATTTACTTGTGTTACTAGTGTTAAAACTCCAATATTGAAGCACAACAGTTACCTTCGGAACTAGGGTTTAATTTAACTTTAAATTGTTTAAATGAATTCATCCTCATATAGCTATAGGTTCGGCCAAGGCGGTATAATTAGGATTAATTCTCTTTGATTTATTTATCAGATGAATAAATTAATCTAGTCCTTTAATATAGCAAGCAAATTCAATCTTTTATCCTTCTAAAGGCTAGCCAAAATCGAACACCCAAGTAAGCAATGTCATCACTGATTTTTCTTAGGATTTCAGAGCCTGATTTCTGTTCGACTTTTCACAGTCTATATAAAATCTGAATAGCTTGATTTATATTGTCAATCTCTTTAGTAAACACTTTCATTTCACAAGAGTTAGAGTTTTAGTTAAATTCCAATTCTCAAACTGGGACTTGGAAATCAAGACGACAATTTTGTAATTTCAATTTTGTCATTTTTGAGAAAGTCAAATTTGATTGAATCAAATTCTACCAAAGTGAGAAATTTTTTCTCTATTTGAACATTTAAAAAAAAATTGGTCAGGACATAGTATGTAATAGTTAGGAGATCATCGTACCCATGTCTTAATTAGGACTTTCATGAATGTATGAAACAATACATTTTCTTATTCTTTTTGTATAAATCAACACATTATCTTAATCATGTATGAATCTCATCCATTCTTAATTGAGAGATTATCTTATCCAATTAACCCTGTCCACTTTGTTTAATTTTAAACATATATGGATTTTATTCAAAACTTGTCATCAAATTTTCAAAATTTAAGTTTTCGAATTTTTAGCTTCAAATTTAACCTTTCATTTGCGACAAGTTTATTTTACTGTATGTGACTCATTCAACTTCACTATGATTCATGCCATGCTCCAAACATCTTACCTTAGGCATCCTTTCTTGGGACCCATTTGTGATGAGTTGAAATATGACAATACTCATATAAGATGACATGATATCGCAAGTTAGAGTGCTAGTTACAGAACTGTCACATGAGAACATTTTCCATGGACATCTGGATGACTCCACTGAGTGAAGTTCTCACAATAGGTCATGTTCGATGAACTTGTTTCCCAAACAAGTGCCTACTTGTTCTCCCAAGTATCCCCATATTTTAACCTAAGAGATCTGTTGCTTACTTCACAAGTAAGAAGGTAACATGTACTAGTCTCTTGTCTTGTCAATGTCTTGTCTTGACAATATGCAACAAAAATGTTTTCTGGAACATGAATTTATGCATAAGAATTCCATAATTATGACTTATAATTCCTTTGCCAGGCCTTGTATGTTTCATGGAATTCATCCCATTTGTACTTTAATAATTTAGCTGTTATTGTACTATCATGAAGGAAAATCTTGTATTACTACCTATTAGTGATGAGTTTGCTTTGTTAACTAATATATCTTAGTTCCAATCTAATTGGCACTAGAGCATTTGTTCATTCAGGTTATATTGTAAAAAATGATAATAAATGGGGAAATTTAGAATTGACTAGTTTGCTATTTGTAGATTATTGGGAGCATTTTAACTTGTGGCTCATGGTTAAGTCTCCCATTTGTTAGGGCTGTTCCCATCTTTTACTAAGTTTTCATTATTCTCATGGGAGAAAAGAACAATCATCCTTGATCAATGTAGGATTTAGGGTTGATATGTTCAGGCTTTTTTAACGAATAGTGAGGTTGATATGATCATGATCTTGCGGGAACAAATTTCTTGGACTTATAGATAGGTAGAAACCTATCTTCTAATATCTAGTATCGATTTTTGAATAGGGAAGTAGTGAGCCTTTTAAGTAATTGGGTCATTGTAGATACTATGTTTTGGCTACTAACATTTATCTCTTTCCAGATATGATAAAATTATGTTTTAGGAAATTGCGCTTTTAAGGTTAATAACTGTTAGAAATAGGCTTTTTCTGTTATTTTATTTCACAAGGAATTACACTAATATTTATATACATAGTGAGCCTAACTTTAGTGAGCCTAACTTTAGGAAACTTTAAACTAGGAAGGAAACTGATTCTAGGGATGCTGTCCCTTAAAACACAGCCTTAAAGTTAGGGATAGCAATCAATAAAATATCTACAGGATTCTATCTCGATACAATCAATATTCCTTATTAGGAAATCGTAATCGACACTCCCCTCAAGTTGGGAAATGGATATCATCCATTCTCAGCTTGCTTACTAGTTTCTGAAAGGTCTTCCCAAATAATCCTTTGGTAAGGATATCTGCCAGTTGTCCATCAGTGGATACATATGGAGTGCAAATTAGGCCACTGTCAAGTTTCTCCTTGATGAAATGTCTGTCAACCTCAATGTGCTTCGTACGATCATGTTGCACTGGATTATGTGCAATATTTATAGCAGACTTATTATCACAATACAGCTTCATTGGACCTTCCCACTTGATCTTCAAATCCTCCAAAATAATTTTCAGCCATAATAATTTACAAATTCCAAGAGCCATCGCTCTAAATTCTGCTTTTGCACTAGATCTAGCCACAACATTCTGTTTTTTTACTTCTCCAGGTTACAAGGTTGCCTCCCAGAAATGTGCAATAGCCCGAGGTTTATCTTTTATCAACCATAGATCCTGCATAATCTGTATCAGTATAGGCTTCAAGGGTTAAATTCTCCCCTTTCTTAAATAGAATTCCTTTGCACAGAGTGCCTTTTATGTCTTGTAGAATCACAGTATACCGCTCAAGATGTGACTCTTTAGGATTGTGCATGAACTGACTTACAACACCAACTGCATAGGCAATATCCAGTCTAGTATGTGACAAGTAAATGAGCTTCCCTACGAGTCTTTGATATGAACCCTTATCAACTACTGCATCTTCTAGTGCATCTCCAAGTTTGTGGTTCACTTCTATGGGTGTCTCTGCTGGTTTACATCCCAACTTGCCCGTCTCTGTCAACAAATCAATTATGTATTTTTGCTAAGATATGAAGATTCCTTTCCGAGAGTGTGCTACTTCAATACCAAGAAAATATTTTAATTTACCAAGCTCTTTGATCTCAAACTCTTTTACTAGGCATTTCTTCAAATTTTCCATTCCTTCCAGATCATCACCTGTCACTATAATGTCATCTACATAGACTAACAAAGCAGTTATTCCCCCTGAAGATAAGTGCTTTACAAACAGAGTGTGATCTCCTTGACTCTGTTTATACCCCAGCTTGAGCATCACTTTAGTAAACCTTCCAAACCAAGCTCTCGGGGACTGTTTTAGTCCGTACAGTGCCTTTTTTAGTTTGCAAACTACCTGTCCTGTATCTAAACCGAACCCTGGTGGAACATCCATATAGACTTCCTCCTCAAGATCACCATGTAAGAAAGCATTCTTGATGTCAAATTGCTGTAGTTTCCAGCCTCTGTTGGCAGCAAGTGACAACAACACTCTCACAGTGTTCATCTTTGCAACCGGGGCAAATGTCTCAAGGTAGTCTATTCCATACTTTGCAACCGGGGCAAATGGCATCATAGAATTCCATAACCAAGACATGACCATAGAGTCTTGTTCATCCCAAGCAGCAAACTGAGGATCTCCTTCTTTAGGTCCTGTGCCGAGTAAGTGACTCAGCTTTCCTCTGCCCTTCAAGAACGTGCGAACCAGTTGAGACCACTTCAGGTAATTCTTCCCATTTAACCTGTAGGCTACTTGAATGTTCTGCAACTCACTTGTTTGGTTGGAGTTTTTCATAGAGATTTCTGAACTATCCCTATTGGTATTGGTTTGAATAATTTTAGACATATTTCTTTTGAACAAAAGAAGCAGGCTTGAGGGTTAAGTGGGAGTAAAAGATTACCAGAAAAAAATTCCCAGAAATCGGTCTAATCTGATACCATGTTAGAAATAGGCTTTTTCTGTTATTTTATTTCACAAGGAATTACACTAATATTTATATACATAGTGAGCCTAACTTTAGGAAACTTTAAACTAGGAAGGAAACTGATTCTAAGGGATGCTGTCCCTTAAAACACAGCCTTAAAGTTAGGGATAGCAATCAATAAAATATCTATAGGATTCTATCTGTTACACTGAATATTCCTTATTGGGAAACTGTAATCTGACAATAACAAAGTTTAACTCAGAACAGATAGCAATGTTGCTTCACTTAATATCTTTTCCGGAAAAGCAACTGTTGTTTGGAATAGTTGTTGTTCAGAACAACCGTTGTTTAAGAATAGCTATGTCTGGAATAGTTATGTTTAGAACAAGGTTTCAGTTCGGTTCACTTTAGTTTAATTGGCTAATTGATTTTTTGCTCACCCAAATTTGGAAGGATATTTTCATGTTTTTTCAAAATGTTATATACTCGAGGCTACCTCTTACGATTTCCATGCCAACTGAGATTATTTCTTCCAAAGTAACATGCTGCTAGTTGTATATTAATGATTATAATTACTTTTCTAGGTGCATGATATGGGTCCATTTGCTTTGCTGTCATGAAAAGTCTATACTGAATATATTGCTTTATGGTTTTTCTCAGGTCTTTCAATTATCCAAAAATGCAATCCTAATGCTACACTGCTAGCGCATGAAAATACTATGCGTCGCATTGGAAAAGGTCAGAAATGGTGTTTATATTTGAATTCTTATCATTTTGTTTCTATAGCCTATCTGCTAACCCTACTAGTTAAAAAAAGGAGGCACAACACTAAGTATACTTTCCTTTAATTATGGATTTACAAAAAAACAAAAGGCTACTGAGGATATTTTTCTTTCTTTAAGTTGCGAGGCATATTAGTTGGTAAATGCCTCATCCAAGCCTGATGATTCATTGCATGATTGAAACAAGTATATACCCTATTAAATAGTTTGTCACAATGTTACTCATAAACTTGACTTACCTCAAGATTCTTTGTTTCATGGCTTAGTTGTGGTCATATGTTGACAGGTGACTGGTCTCTTGGTTATACCTCAGTTTTTGGAGAAGAAGACATTTTAGTTGGTGGTCACAGATTGACTGTCATTTTTGCTCCAGTATTTCTCTTTTAACTCTTGATCTCTTTCAAATTGTTCATTCTGTTCTTTTTGATTAAATGATTAGGTTGCACTCTAGTCTAGACATTGTGGCCTGGTCCTACCTAAACAGACAGATTGCAAGATAGGAAAATAATGGGGAACATATTTTTGAAGTTGAGACGTAGTAATTTTCTTGAAAGTTAACCTTGTGCATTACTTATCCTCATGTTGTTCGAGTTAAACTTTGAATGAGATTTATGGAAAAACTTCATTGATATTCTCAAGTAGGGAATACTTGGAACTTAAAACCAGGAGCTTCTATATTAGTAGTACTCTATTATGGAGTTGTTACATTTGTGATTTTGGGATTGATGGTTTAACTCTTCAAATGGAGACCAAAACCTTTTAGCTCATTAAAGGGTGATTGAAACCTTAGAACTTGAACTGCTAAGGGTTCAAAATTGATTAGAGTCTTTGCCTTTAGTTTGATTCTTATTTTTGTCCATCCTGCAGAACTCTAAGGGAATTGTCTACCTTAATGTACTGACATTTTAAACTTTTTTCATTCATTAATAATTTTCCTTTTAAATAGAGGTTTTCAATTCTAAGAAAGCAAAAATATAACAGCAAACTATCTTAATTAGGAAAGTTTTTTTAAACTAATAAACAAGTTCTAGGAAATAAAATCATAATCAAATTCTATTGAAGATATGTTGACCATTGACTATTTGACAGGCTTGTTAATCAAGGCTGATCTGATTTCTTAAGGCTAAAAGTATTGGGATTTTATTGATTCTATTTCTTGTGAAGATTGTATTTCCTTAAGTAGTTCAACATAGTTGTGTATATATATCCATGTAAATACTTGAGTTAATTGATAAGAAAAAGAATTCCTATTCTCAACAAGATACGTGTTTTACTGAAGACCAATTCCTTTAGTTTAGTTTAAATTTAATTTGTCCTTGTATGTAATTTTTGTGAATTCTTGTTATTTAGATTTCTTTTTTCTTAGTATTATTTTTGTTATTTGCTTTTACTTCTTGTATAAATAGGTAACTAAATTCATTAGTAAAATCATCAGTTTTTGGCTTCTCACTCAAAACCTCTTTATGGTATCACAAGCCAATTTTCTCTAACCGAGTGAATAATCTTTCTTTTCCATCAAATCTTCAGGATCGTTATTTGTTCTTTGCTCACTTTTCTATTCATTCCTTCATGGCTCAAGTTGTAATTGATGCCAACACTCCTCCAACTCCTTCAAGCATCTTGGTTCAATTTAATCCTGTCTCCCAGCTTCCTCTCAAACTCGATGGAAGCTCTAATTCTTCCAATTGGACTATCAATATAGGGTTTGAGTAGAGTTTGGTGTCTCTGGGCAATAGGTAGATGGCTAGGTGGCATGGTAGAGCTAGGGTTTGAGTCATTTGGGTGGATGACAAGTTTAGGTCAGGGCGGGTGGATGAAAGCTTAGTTTGTGGTTGGATTTCAATTGATGTTAATTGAGTTTGATTGTGAGGCTTGGGGTGAATAATGGAGTAGAAGGTTTTTCGGATCAGGTTTAAAGAAAAAAGATGACTACTTGTATATGAGTTTATAAAGGGCTAATGAATAAGATAAGGAAGTGGAGTTGGTTATGACTATCACGGTTTTTGTCGAGATGGGTTTAGGAGGGTTTGATGCATAGGATAAGGTAGAGAGATAGGTAGAAGCTGCCATGGTTTGGTTTTGTTCAGTTAGAGGGTTTACCTCCGTATTAATTATACCGTTACTAACCTATTTACTGGCAATTGTTTTATCTATTCCTTGACACATTTGATCAAACAATTGGTTTTGGTTTTAGCAATACTTTTGTGAATATGCTACAATGTATGACCTAATATATGTTCTTTGTTTGCACATGCTCGAGCTTTTTGCGTTTTTCTGCTCTCCACTCTGTCGACCATTGTTTTGCCATTGTTGAGGATTGTTGGCTTTGATGCCACATTCTTACATTCATGATTTTTGGGATTGATAGTTCATCTCATTAAATGGATATTGAAACCTTAAGACTCCTTAGAGAGATGCAAACCTCTTTAAGGTTTTTGATAGAAATTCTGCTTAGCCTTTTATTATTTCATATGTCCCTTTAAATAAGTGTAGAATTCAGAGTAAATCTCTGTATTTTCTCATTATACAATAAAACATATTATATACAAAACTATGTCTCTAATTTAGGAAACTCTAAGATAGGAAAGAAATTAATAGAGATATGATTCCTTAGAATAAGGGATTGTAAATATTTGCAGAATCCCTTAATTAAGGAAAGATAATCTTCTGAGAATCCCTTTACTAAAGGGATGATAATTCCTACACTCCCCTCAAGTCGAGAATATACATTGTATAATCCCGACTTGACTAGGAATTTATTGAAAATGTGTTTTTGGTAAAGCCTTAGTAAGAATGTCATAATCTGTCCTTCCAAAGGAATGTATGAAAGAGTGGTCGCTTTTTGTTGACTTGGTCAACAATAAAAGCTTATCAATCTCCACATGCTTTGTTCGGTCATGTTGGATGGGTTCTTGGCAATCTGAATAGCATTGATTATCACACAAAACTTCAAAGTGATCCTCCTGATTAGTGCCAAGTTCTTTTAGCAATTTAAGTAGCCAAATTCCTTCGCATATTCCCAAAGCTAGTGCTCTAAATTCAAACAGACTACTTGAAACAACAGATTAATTTTTACTTCTCCAAGTTGTAAGGTTACCCCAAAACAAAAGTGCAAAGAGCCACTAGTGGATCTTCTTTCGATGAAGATCTCCCGCCCAACTAGAGTCTCAGTAAAAATCTTAACAGCCTCATCTTGTGTCTTCCTAAACATTAGGCTGTGTCCTGGAGTTTTCTTCAAGTATTTGAGAATTCTATTTACTGCTGCCATATGCTCTTCAGTGAGATTAGTCATGTGTTGACTTATCACATTTACAGGAAAGGCTATATCTAGCCTTGTCGAGGATAAGTAAATAAGTTTCCCAACTAATCTTTGAAATTTCTCTCTGTCTACTAGAGACTCATCTTCTTTGTTGAATCTCAAGTTTGCCTCCATTGGTGTATCAGCTGGCTTACAACTAAGAAAACTAGTTTCTTTGAGTAAATCGAGTACATACTTTCTTTGATTTAGCACAAGTCCTTTTGATCTTGCCACCTCCATTCCTAGGAAATATCTTAGCTTTCCCAATTCCTTGGTTTCGAATTCCCTGTTTAACAGCTTCTTCAAATTGCTAATTTCTTCCTCATCATCTCCAGTAAGAATTATGTTATCAACATACACAATTAGGATAGCTTTCTTATTTGTAGAAGTTACCTTGATGAAAAGTGTATGATCGGCAAGGGACTGCTTGTAGCCGTTTTTAAGAATGACTTTAGTGAACCTCTCGAACCAAGCTCTGGGTGATTGTTTTAGCCCGTATAGAGACCTGTTGAGCTTGCACACCTTGTTGCTACCTTCAACAGACTTTAAGCCAGGTGGCAATTTCATATAAACTTCTTCCTCTAGCATGCCATTAAGAAATGCGTTTTTTACATCAAGTTGGAGTAATTGCCAATCACAATTTACAGCCAAACTTAGGAGTACTCGAACAGTGTTAAGCTTTGCCACGGGTGCAAATGTTTCTGTGAAATCTATCCCATAAGTTTGCATAAAGCCTCTAGCCACCAGTCTAGCTTTGTATCGTTGGATGCTTCCGTTGGAGTTGTACTTTACAAAGAAAGATCCATTTACGATATGACCACTTTTTTCCTTGAGGAAGGTCTCAGAATCGTCCAAGTAGCATTTTTCTCTAGTGCACCGATTTCCTCTTCAATGCACCCTTCTCCATTTAGGATCCTTTGGAGCTTCAAATATGCTTGTGGGAATCTGTTCTTTATCTAAGGTTGTTTGTAAATGCTTGAAAAGAAGGCATCAAAAAATTATAGCCAACAAAATTTTCAATAGGATGCTTGGTGCATTGTCTAATCCCTTTTCTAATAGCAATAGGAAAGTCATCTAGAGTAGAGGACTTCTCGATTTCTTCTTCCATTCCGACAATTGGACTCAAATCCAATTCTTGGCAAGAATCGATTGCAAAACAGTCTCTCGTGGATATTTTTATTTTTCTTGTGTAGACACGAAAGTCGTTTTGGTGGTGGTGATGTTTGTTGAAGATTTTCAATAGGTAGGTGTGTATTTTCAGGAGGGGTGTTTAAAGTAGGTGTGGATGAGGTAGTGATAGGTATAACAGGAGAATTAATCGGAGTAGTCACAGGTGACAAATCTATAGGTAAAGGTAAAATTGGTGGCAATTTTGAAGGTTGAGAATGGAAATTAGGAGAAGATACCTGATTTGGCTAAAAATCACTCCATGTCTCCCCCTGAATTTCAGCCTGTGTGAAATAGGGATCCTGTTCATAAAAAGTGATATCCATAGTTGTAAAAAATCGTTTTGAAGGAGGATGAAAGCATTTGTATCCCTTCTTAAGTGAAGAATATCCAACCAGTACACATTTTAAGGACTTAAGGTCTAACTTGGACTTATGAGGAGCAATATTTTGGATAAAAACTGTGTAGCCAAAGATTTTAAGTGGCAAAATTGAGGAGATAGGCTTAAAATGAGGAAAGTGTTGCAAAAATATAGATTGAGGTGTTTGAAATTTTAAAACCTTACTAGGCATTCGGTTGATTAAATAGGTAGCCGTTAATAAGGCTTCCCCCCACAGATATTTAGGAACATTGGTAGTAAATAGAAGGGAACGAGTAACTTCTAGGAGATGCCTATTTTTCCTTTCGGCAATGCCGTTCTGTTGTGGGGTTCAACACAAGAACTAAGCTGAACTATGCCCTTGTCCCTAAAAACATTACCCAAAGACCTAGCAAAAAATTCACTGCCATTATCAGATTTAAAGAGCTGGATTTTAGCCCCAAATTGAGTGAGAATCATGTTATAAAATTGTGCAAAAATATCAGCAGTTTCAGATTTGTCTTTTAGCAAATAAGTCCAAGTTACCCTATTGTGATCATCAATGAAAGTGATAAACCACTTACTATGATCAGCATTCTTCACCCGAGAAGGGCCCCAAATATCACTATGGATCAAAGCAAAAGGGTGAGAAGGCTTGCATGGAGAAGAAAAATAAGAAGATTTAGTATGTTTAGCAAGAGAGCAAACTTTGCAAGAAAAAGAGTTTGGCCTTTTATTACTAAATAGATCAGGAAACAATTTAGCAAGGTATTGGAAACTAGGATGGCCTAAACGACAATGCCATAACATAACATTATCAACTGTATTTAAAGCTGTAAAAGATTTGGAGATCTCGGGTTTAGGAGAGGAAGGGAGGATGTAGAGACCATTCTGCAAGCTGGCCTTACCAATCATCTTCTTCGAGTTCAGTGCCTGCAAAGTACAATCAAGACCGTTAAAGGTTGCGAAGCAGTTCAAGTCCGAGAAAATTTTACTTACGGAAATGAGATTGCAAGCAAGATTTGGTACAAAGAGAACATTATGAAGTGCAATCTGATTATTGAGAATAACAGTTCCAAGGCCTTCTATTTTGCATAAGGAACCATCAGCTGTTTTGACAGCTTTACCAAAGGTTTGGAAAAAATTGTGAAATAAGGCCTTATTACCAATCATATGATCCGTAGCACCAGAATCGAGGATCCAATTAGGAGTGAACTGAGAGGAAAACAATGCTGTGGAAGAAGGGTTACCTTCTGGTTCTTTCATGACCAGATTACCCACACTAGACCCCTGAAACTTTCCAAATAGTTTTTGAAGTTAAGCGATGCATTTCTTTAGAGAAGCTTGTGACAGATGTGGCGTGCAAGAGACTGATTTATTATCTATGGAGTTCTTTGACTTCCAAATTCCGAGTTTTACCAGGAAGCTTCCAACACTTTTCCTTGGAGTGGCCAGGCTTTTTGCAATGATCACACCAAGGTCCCCCCGTTTGGAAGAGGGAGAAGATTGGTTCGTCACTAAGGCAGATCCTTCAGGAGTTGAATCCATTTCATCAAGTATCACACTTCGTCAACTTTCTTCCTTCTTGACCATAGAGAAGGCCTCTCGAAGGGAGGGAAGTGGAGAAATAGCCAAGACCCTGCCGCGAACCTCATCCAGCTCCTTGTTTAAATTGAAATAGCCTTCTTTGAGTTACAATTTGCTGATAAAGGGCAAAGATCTCCGGAACGCCCAATCATGCTGTGCATACAAATCTAATTCTTTGCAAAGAGCGGTAAGGGAATTGTAGTAGAGAGTGACGGGCATGGTGCCTTGCTTAAGCGTGGCTGCTTGATTTTCAACATGATATAATTCGACAATATTATCATTGCTGGAGTAGGTTTCGCGAACAACACTCCAGATTTCAGCAAGAAATGTGTTGTAAAGGAGAAAATTTCTCGCTATACAGGGGTCATGGAATTAAGGAGCCAAGTCATAACTCGACCATTGTCACTTAGCAAAACCAAAGGTCGTGCACAAGATGTTGCTTGATTTCACTATAACATAGCCCAATCTATCTCTTCCCAAGAGAAAATCTTAACCGATTGGGACCACTCTAGAAAATTGTTGCCATTTAATCTATGGCGGGTGATATTCGCACAGCATTTAGTTTGATTGAGCATCGTAACTTAAAAATTTTCTCTGATTTGAGGTGATCTCCTGAGTAGGAGAAGGATATGTAGAAGAAGAAGAAATTTCGACATGGTCTAGGGTGGAAAAGAACCGGAACCTAAACTGATACCATGTAGAATTCAGAGTAAATCTCTGTATTTTCTCATTCAAATACAATAAAACATATTATATCTTTATACAAAACTATGTCTCTAATTTAGGAAACTCTAAGATAGGAAAGAAATTAATAGAGATATGATTCCTTAGAATAAGGGATTGTAAATATTTGCAGAATCCCTTAACTAAGGAAAGATAATCCTACAGAATCCCTTTACTAAAGGGATGATAATTCCTACAATAAGGACCATGCTTATTGCATAAAGAGGAAACGTTTTCTTCAAAGGAAAATAAAGAAACTGAAATAAAAACATAATCAAGAAACTTAAGGAAAAAAATAGGAGCGTAATCCAAGCCTTAATTAAAGAACCCAAATTAGTGACCTTTCCCAACATAGATTTGACACGTAACATTTGTTTACTAAGTATTAGGAAGCCCAAGGTGCAATTCCTGGTTGACAATTCCAAGATCATAAAGGTGTTTATCAACTAATATGGCATCTGCAAAACAACATAATAAGAATGCATAATTATCAGTGTAGTGCTTGGCTAGTTTGTCTGTATATCATCCTCACTAAATGATTACATGTTCACTTATAATACAGCAAATGCCCCTCTTCTTTATGATCACTAAATTTTTTGATCTCTTATATGAAATTTGGATATGCAACTTTCTCTTTTATCTGGATCTAACAAAATTATTCTTCTTAATTCAGGGACATACAGATAGCCACATGGCATTGCTTGATGTTAGTACTAACTCATTAATTGTGGGCGACCATTGTGTGGGGTAAGACTTTGTCGATAATTCTTGTATAATAGTATAGTATAATAAAAGAATCTAAAAGAAGATGCTTTATATGTTTGTGCATGAGAAGTACGATTTACATAACTCTAGTGTTTGCAACAGATATGCATATCGACATTGGTGAGATGAGTGTTTGCAATCAGATGTGCATATTGACATTGGTGAGATGAGTGTTTGCAATCAGATGTGCATATTGACATTGGTGAGATGAGTGTTTGCAATCAGATATGCATATTGACATTGGTGAGGCGAGTGTTTGCATATATTTACTTTGGGAGAAAGAAAGATTTATCTTCTTCTTGATTAAACTAAGGTTGTTTTTGATAAAATTGGGACTCTTAACTGAAAATAAGTGCTGAAATTTGTACGTTGTAGTTGTGCTTTAAAAATTGTTTGCTCTAGAAATTTAAAAGTTCAAAAAAATACAATTAGATTGTTAATTGCAAATGCTGAATCCAAAAAATTGTATATTTATATTTTATCTGTATAGCATTTGAGTTGTATAAAACCATAGATTAATTTGTTTTGAGACAACTTCAATATAGTTTTAGAGATCTTTCTTTCACTCTCCATGTTAGTATACTTTTTTTATTATTAGAAACTTGAGGCAAAAAGATTACTTGGAAACAAAAGCTTATTATTACTATCCATTCATATATTTTAATACAATTAATAAAATTGATTAATCTCAAGAAATTTAGAAGTTTGTCTCATTATAATGTCAAGATCATATATGACTGAAAATTTTACTTTCATGAAATTTATTTTTGTAAATGATGAGCTCATTAGGCCTTAGGCTACATGCTATAGGTTTATACCTCTTTCCTCTCAATAAGCTCCGTTCCCTTACTAAGCTTGAACCTAAGGCTGTCGTTCAAGATGAAAGTCCTAAAGTTATCTAGCCATTGGGACGTTGGAGTGTGACAAGCACATGAAAATACAAAAGTAAAGAGAGAAAAAAGAAAGAGAATATAAAAAACTTTTACTTGTTGAAGTATGAATAAATTTGCTATAGTAGATGTTAAAACAAGGTTCTACAAAAAGGGTCTTTTGCAAAGGTGTGAAGAGTAAAAGAGATCCATATGTTAAAATTGTTTAGCAACTAGGATTCAATATTAAAATTGTCAAATAGCAAAACTTTTAGATCATCTTAAGCAAACAAATCCTACATTCATTAATAATTAAAACTTATGTATATTAGCTTAAAATATATTCTAGCAGGTGATGACATGATAAGTTTTTGTTAATTTACTTAAAGAAAATAGTTGTGAGGCAACCTTTTGGCAACTTTGATTTTTCATTAATCAGAATATGTTTCAAAAAAATTTAATCTTGCTTAATGAACAGAGCAGTTCCGTCAGCCTGGATGTGAACTTTATGTTGTGGGGTGTGCGACTTATGCCATCCAATCCTATGAATGAAGATGATTTAATACCTATGGTTTGAGATTGGTCTGTAGCTTTTAAAGGTTTTTAGCATATTAAATATATGGATTATTCACTTATGTTCCTATTGTACAATGGGTTGCAGAAGTTTGTGTCTTGAAAGATGAACCCATGAAAGATGACTTGATTTTGAACCTAAACAAATAATATAAGCTTTTCTATTCTTATTTCTTATTTTGTTCATGGAACTCCCTTGCTAATATGCCTGTTGGTTTGTTACAGTCAAGGAAGTGCTGCTCTGGACATTACTTCTGGTGGAAACATGACTGTAAGTGCATTTAAAAGCCATAGTATTTTTTTTTTTTTTTTTTTTGGCATACTATTTCAGTGGCTAAATTCAATAAGCTTTATTTTTTCAGTTCTTGTTTCCTATCATTTAACTAAACATTAGGTAAAGTTTTTCTTTATTTGTTTTTTAATTTAAATGTTATAGGAGAACATGAAAGGCATATTGAGAGTGTAATAGTAGAATTTTATTTTCTGAACCAAGACCATAACCAAGTTGATTGTTGGCATATAATAAATGCATTCTTTCTGAAGTTACTTCTGTTTTGCTTCTTTTAGCATCAAATCTTTTTGTTTGTATGGCTTCTGCTACTATCTATGTTATCAGCTCAATCTTGCCCTGCAGATTTTATTTTCTTCAACATAAAAGAAATGGTTCTATCTCAGTTTTCTTAATGCAACATCATGGCTTGAATGGTGCTGATAGCAGTTGGGGAAAGGGAACAGTGCTTACTGTGGAGAAACAGGGGGTGCTTATTATATATTGAAACTTAATCAGTTGGGTTTAATTTGCACCTGAATAAAACCCTAACCTCCACGACATTTACGTAGAAAAACCCTTTACCTTTTTATTTGTACCCAAATACTATGTTACATGGACTTGGGTACGCATGTATGCTCAAGTTTGTCTAAGTTTTTCTATATATTTGAAGAACTATACCCTCATATCTATGTCCGAATATGTGTTGGGTATGGGTGTTGAATACCTGTATTTTAGGGAAGATGAAAAGTTGGAGTGACATAGCACAAATAAGCCCAAAATATAAATCAATCTTTTGTTTGAAATAGGAAGTTATTTGGGTACAAATGGAAGAAATGGCTCATCTTGTTACTATAAGAGTATAGGGGCTTACTTAAGAAATGTAGAATAGCTCAGGAGTTGTTTAGAGTATAGGGGCCTTTCTTCTACTTGAGCCTTTTTGTATAACATTGTTCCTAAAAGAAATTTCTACTTTTTATGTAGGAATACTTCCAAACAAGTTACAAATTTTTGGAGCTTTCACCACATACCCTGATCCCCATGCATGGGAGAGTCAACCTGTGGCCAAAGAACATGCTTTGTGGATATCTCAAGTATGAAGCTACTACTTCTTTACCTGAATTATTTGGAAATCCGTCTTGGGACCCTAGAAAATCTCTTGTTATAGCTAAACAATTGACAATTAGCATTTCTCATTTCTGATTATCTTTTCAAGTTTTATGTTTTATTTTGGTAATATCATTCATAGGTACTTACACAAAGTTATGCAATGTTCAGAAATGATAAGTATGTATATATATATATATCAAACCTCATTTTGTTTGTTGTACAACAGTATATATGGTGCCATTAATCATTTTTAATGGACAATATGATTCTCTAGCATCATGGAATTGCAAACAACGTAGTATTTTTCTTGACAGAGAAATTCCTTCTTATCAGGAACCGAAGGAGTAGAGAAGAAAGCATTTTGAAAGCCATAGAAAATGGAGCAGAGACATTGTTTGACATAGTTGCTAATGTGTATTCTGGGGTAGACTGCAGTTTATGGACTGCTGCTGCATCAAATGTCAGGCTACATGTGGATCATCTAGACCAGCAAAAGAAGCTACCAAAGGTATTATTTACCAAATGTTAGGATAAAATATTTGTCTGTGCTTATAATCAATTGCATGTTTTTATAAAACTGCACTGAGTCTCTACTGATCATTTTCCTCATATCTAGCATGTATTGTTCTTTAAAATTTTTGTTTGATTATTAATGTCATATAAAATCAAATCAAAGTAACTGAAATTGGTCAACTTGTACTCGTATGGATTAGGAAAATGTTAGACTAATTACATATTTTAACAGTACTTTTCAGGTCCATAGTTATACATGAATCTCCAGCATGCTTTATGCTGAAATACTAGTTGAAACATTTTTAGAAGTTCCATCTGAAATTGCTGGAAACTTGACACCATGATTAGATAGTTGAATATTTTCTCAAGCATGCTTTTTTAAATGATTATTTTCCTATATTAGTTGGTATTGTGTTCTGTTATCTCTCATTAGATTTCGTATGGTGGTAGATTCTACGTTGGGTCTCTCCATATAAAGCCAATTGGTTTTATGTTGGAAGTTTAACATGGTATTAGAGCCCAAGGTGATTTTGTTCTTGTTGCCTCTTATGAGTTTGTAATATGGTCATCCCTTTCTTGGTTTTTAGCCCCCTTACATGTCAGGGAACTGTTGGGGTGGTGTTATGTCACACTGGTTAAGTACCTCTCTTTTGGTTGTTAGTATTGGGTTTATACTTGAAGAGCGTGGAGTGATATTTTTCACATTGGTAAGTCTTGGATTTCTTGTACTCTTATATCGAGTGTTTCCATTTATCTTTGATGCAATTAGAATTCTTCTTTACGAATTGGATAATATTTATGATATTTACAATAAAGATATTTGAAATGATAATTTAGAAATAACAAGTAAAACTGTGGTCAATACAAAAAAATTTTCAACGTAAGTGTATGTAAGGAAAGATTTAACTAGTCACTGGAACTAAGAGTGTATTACATTATAGATTATTGATGCTAGATAATTAGGTTGGTTGTCCATTATCATCATAGCTATGTATCGATGAGTGTGGATTATGTAGCTTCAAATGATTAGTATGTGTAGGAAACATATCCTTTTAATTGTTGCTATAATTTATATCTTGTACAGTTTTGAAGTAGCATGTGCCCGAGGGACCTATGGTACTTAAAATTAGATATTCCTTTCAGATTTAAAATTGTTAGGACAAAGCATTCTAGTGTTTTTACATTATTGAGACGAACTGGAACCTTTACTGTGAGAAAATGCAGGGCTTCTCTATGGAAAACTTCATTGACAGTCTGGTTGCATTTGAGAGCCTTGTGGTTGCTTTTGAACCGAACTCTGGAAAGCTTTAACATTGGACCACCACTCACCTACCTACCTTATCTGTTGGATGGCTTTCTTATACGTGCAGCTTCTCTGATTCACATAGCTAAGGAGATCCTGAAAATTAGTGCATTTTACATGCAATTATGAAATCATGTGAGATCTAAACCAGTTTCCCTATCTGATGATAGAAATTCACTAGTGATATTTAATTATATATTTTCTTCTGGGGCTCATTCAGATTTTGCATTTTATCATAAATTTTGGCTATTGGGATAGAAAGTTTCGTTATCCGACCTAGTGTGCTCAATTGAATCCTGTAGGAATTTTCTGTTCAGAGGTTCCATAAAACTTGGGTGCCTTTCTTTCTGAGGTGGACATGTGCATATGTTAGTAGCAGGATTCAGTTCAAGTGTCCGAAGCTGAAGATATCTAGTCTGCTTATTACTGGGACAGTGATTGGCATTGCTGGATATTTACTGGGTAAAAAAGCATGCTTTCATTTGAGTGAAACAGGGAAAGGGGCATGATTTGGTTTTTGGAGTTCGTGAGAGGCTCTGGCAGCCATCTAATGGTAATTCATTAGTCAATTATTATTATTTTTTCTACCATATATAATGGGTTGCAAAATGGGTTGTTGGATCAACAGCTTTATAGTTGATATTATATTTGTTTGAATTGTTATATAGATTGTGAAATGTTAATGGATGGTTATGATCATATTAATCCTTGTGAGGAATACTATACCATACATGTCAAAATGGCATTGTAGGTTAATTTCAAAGTAAACCAAATGAAGTGTGGTTGGTTCAACATGATAAAATGTAGGGTAATTGGAGAAAATGTTTGAAGTTAGATTGCTTAATCAATATGATTAACTGCGGGATGTTGCACCACCCACCCTAGGAGCCCTCAACAAGCCTTTTAACTGCTGCTACTTAATTATTCAAAAAGGAAAACGCTTAAATTAGAGAGGAAGGTTAGGAAAAGTAAAAGGATCGAGTATTATCATGGTTGAAATCAGTAAGGGAAAAGAAACTAGAGTAATTTTAACGACGAAAAGGAAAGGATTTACCAAAATGGTTTATAAAAAAAAAAAAAGATAAAAAAGATATTTTACTATTTAATTTTTGTTATTATTATTTACTTTACTATCAAGAGATACTCAATTTCTATGCCTTTTGTAGCTTAAATAAAAAGTTTTTATTATCTTACGTTTCTTCCCAATCCTATCCAAACATAGATTAGGGACATGGTAAATGGTGAAGCTGCAATTCTTCCCAATTTGGTCAAAGTGTAATCAAGTGACCAAAGTTCTTGCAAAGCCAAAACCAAATAAAGGCCTTTTAACCAAGATTTAGCCCAACAGCAAACAGGAACTTGACCACTTCCATTGTCGAATTTCAAGTGAAATTTTCTGTCTTCCAACACATGGTATATACATGGTTGGCCGATTTCAGTGGGTGAATTCATGCGTATCCACCATTTTTGATACCTGGTAACACCCCCAGTGCCACGAACTGTAATCTCTCTCTTTATCCATCTTCCAATATATTGATGTGAATTGTAAACCCAACCCAAAGTTGAATGTCATAAATCGAATTAGGATAAGTTTTAGAGAAGGAAAAACTCAAATTACCCTTAGTCGAGTCCAACCGAATGCATAATTTTGAACGAATCTCAATGCCAAAAGAGTAGGATTAGAATTATAGATATATTTTAAGGCTTTGCTTGGTAGATTGACAAGAAAATTAAAAGGGTGAAATGTTTTTTTTTCTATAGGTGTGCTTAGTAAAAGAGATGAGAAAATGGAAAAAAAAATCACCTTATCTTTTTATCTATTACTTTATAGAGTTGAAAAATAGAAGAAAATAAAATAAAACATTTGAAAAATTGCATAATTTTAAACTAAACATATCTTTTCCATTCCTCTCATCATTTCAATTTGGAATGATTGATTTTTATTCATTGATATGGAAAATGATTTCTCTCTCTTGTCTTCCATATTTTTTCTCAACCAAGCACACTCAAAATTTATTTTTTTCCCCAGTTTTTCACTTTCTCTTCCCATCCTTCACTTTTCCAACTAACCAAACATATACTAAGAGACGAATAGAAGACTAACACCTTATGCACCTAAAAAATAAATTGATTGAAGACTCCATTGAAACAATAACAAAGAAAAATAATTACATCAATTCTTTTAAGAATAAACATAAAAGTATCAGGCGTGGAAATATTAAAAGAACATAAGAGATAATAAATTTTTGTAATAAGACAATTAATCTCTGAATTTGACAACTTTTATTGGTTTAATTTTTTTTTTATCCATATTAATTTTAGAATTGAATAATCATTTTTCAAGTTGATGCTTAATTTTCTCAATTTTTTTTAGAGAATATCATATCATCACGTCAAGATGATATAAAAGTTATATAAAATATTTTTTTTTTACACTTAAACCTATTAATAAGGTAATGAATGTCTATTGTAGAAGTTATTTTTAATTAAATATCTCCTTTACTTTGGCATGAATATGATTAATTTTAGTTGTATTTTCCCTTGATGTGGACAGCTAATAATACAACACATTTCATCCCTTTTTTTCCATTATTTTTTCACTAATTGGTATGGAACTCATATCTTAATCACATCACATCCTTTTTTAAATCATACATATTAATTATATATTATTCTTTCTTTTTCTTTCAGTTTCTCTTATATTCATTTCCTTTTCCGTCTCTTTTCTAAAAATAAATAAAATAAAAATATTGAATTTTTCATAACCTAATAAAATGAGTTTTGTTGGAAGAAGAGTCCTTGCAAGTTACATGAGGGTGGGAGGTCACTTTCTTTAGGCAAAAGTTATTAAAACATGACAATTGTCACAACTAATTAATTGCTCCAAATATCGCTGATTATGTGGGTACATTAACATCATGATCTTCTCCATTCACCCACGTGATTGAGTGATCGGAATGTTTGATTTGTCACACATACTTACCCCTCAAAAACCCTATCCCATGCATCTTCCAAGAACCTGTGCGATAATACGTAAAGACCAACTCTTGAATTTCCAGCCACTAGGTTCCCACATCCTAAACATGACTTTTTCCGAGCTATTAGTTTGAAAGAAAAAATAATAATTAAAAATCGATTAAATTAATTTTTAAAATATATATTTTTAATTTTTATGAAATTTTTATATCGATTAAATTATTTATTTAAATTTTTTAATAATTTCATTATAGATTATAATCATGTCTTTTTTTGATATAATGTTTAAAATTATTACTAATCACTCCCCAACCCTTCAATAAGAGGATAATGCGCATCAATACACTCGAACTTATATTTTTCTTATATTGACAAAAATACCAATACCAATCAGTGATGTATTAAATTTTAAACCTGGTACAAAAGAGGAAAAGGAAAATGGGAAGATGTAAAGACAGAGTAGCCATCGGGTTGGTCAAAGTCCAACATGCAAACCACTTTACTTGATTGGAATTTGGAAATAGAGAAAATTCATTGATTGGCGGCGAAACATGGAAGAGTTTGATATCTTGTTTTTGAAAGCACTTAGCCTTTTCAAATACTCGCTTCTGCATCATTAAACAGCATGTTCTGTAGCACGTAGAAAACGCTCTCTTCCCTAATTTCCTTATTAATAAGCATCAACGTAACTTAAACCCAGAATAAAGGTTCCCCCTTAAAGTTGGATTTATTAACTAATTAATTAAATAAATGGCAGTTTTGACTTTCTATTCTCTATGTGACCTTCCGATCGCTTTTTCCAGTGGTCTAGAAAGCCAGCCATCTCCTCACAATACATTCATTCATAAATTCCCCTCAGCTGACTCACACGTTTCTCCATTCGTTTTGCCTCTTTCTCTTTCTAGAATTTTCATCACTTCTTCGTTTTATCGATCATCATCTGTTTTATTACAAAAGCTTTCCATTGGGTTAGTTCTTTAATAGCTAAAAAGTTATAATCTGCAAGTCCAGTTTGCTGTGTGGAATTTAGATTTCTCCCAAGTGTCTTGTTTGTTCTTTTCTTTTTGTCCATCTGCATTGGCATCTCTTGCCCTCAAAGAAAAGAACTGTCAGAAAAGAAAAATCCCTTTTCTTCTCTGCAAGGCTTTGTTTTGAGTTTCCATATATATATATATATATATACAAAACTCTCGGGCTAAACTCCCTGTTTGGCAAATATGAAGGGTGAAAACAGCAATCAATCAATCTCATATTGGAAGCTCTTTAATGCACAAATGCATTTCTTCAATGTCCTCTCTTATTTTTTACTATTTGGGTGCGGCCTCTCTCTTGGAGTCATACTCAGTTTTCATCTCAAAAACTATTCTCTTGCTTTACATATCACACAGTTACCTTTGAGTACAAGATCAGCGTCAACATTGGCTCAGCCGCCGCCTTCCCAACCATTTAATCCGGTTTCTGGAACCTCTCATGGTGATCGCATTGGATTAACAGAATTTCTCGAGCCACCACATGTGATGCATGACATGGATGATAAAGAGCTACTATGGAGGGCTTCTTTGGCTCCTCGAATCCCACAATATCCATTCCATCGAGTTCCTAAAGTTGCTTTCTTGTTCTTGACAAAAGGGCCTGTTCCATTAGCTCCTTTGTGGGAGAAATTCTTCAAAGGGCATCAAGGGCTGTATTCCATCTATGTCCACTCCGATCCATCTTTCAACTTAACAGAGCCTGAAGGCTCAGTGTTCCATGGCAGAAGAATTCCCAGCAAGGTTAGATTTTAATTTTCCATTTCCTTTTTTATTCATATATGTCAGCATATATTATATTCACTCTCGTCTGATAATAAATCATGCCATTAAACAACATTGTAGAGAATGGTAAAAAGGTATTTATTGTGAACATGGAAATTCAATGCGTACGCTATTTTTAGGAACCATCTGTTTTTTGTTGTTCTTCGATTAATATTATACATGTACAAAAACACACTTTTGGGCTAATAAAACAAATATAAAATTCATTTAGGCTCGAAATGAATTCTTAAGAATTCACCATTGGCTCCAGATTTTGGCTCTATTGAAGTTGCCATTCTTTTTCGATATTCACAGTCACTTTATTTGCTTTCCCTTATTTTTGACCCTTTTTTGGATCCAAAAGGCTTTAAACTGTGTTGCCTTGAATTTCCATTAATCAAACAACTTTTTCTTAATTTAGTAATGAATTGATGAAAAGATAAGAATGATCCATGCCCTGAATTTGATGACAATAAATCATTAAAGCACCATGTGCATACTTTATAAACACAACAGTGAAAGGTAGGCATATGTAAGATGCCCTATATTAAAAGCATTACAGCACAGCCAACCGGGTCCTACATGTTACTGTTAATTTGTGATTTTATCAATGACGTGAAGCTTATTTTTATTTTGGCATTACCTGATGATGCATGCAGGAAGTTGAATGGGGGAATGTGAACATGATCGAAGCCGAGCGTCGGCTTCTAGCCAATGCGCTGATGGATTACTCTAACCAAAGATTTGTTCTTCTATCCGAAGCATGTATTCCACTCTTTAACTTCTCCACTGTCTACTCTTACCTCATCAACTCCACTCAGAGTTTCGTAGAGTCATACGATTTACCAGGCCCCGTCGGCCGAGGCCGATATAGTCGGAGAATGAGACCTCAGGTCACAATTCAACAATGGAGGAAAGGAGCTCAATGGTTCGAGATGGACCGTGACCTCGCCATTGAAGTTGTTTCAGACCAAATATATTTCCCAGTGTTCCAGAAGTATTGCAAGGGCGCTTGCTATGCTGATGAACATTATTTGCCGACCTTCGTGACCATGAAATTTGCGAACAAGAATTCCAACAGGACATTAACATGGGTAGATTGGTCCAAAGGAGGGCCTCACCCAGCTAAGTTCATGAGGACAAATGTGACAGTTGAATTTTTGGAGAGATTGAGGAGCCAAAGCCAATGCCAGTACAATGGAAATACCACAGATATCTGTCACTTGTTCGCCAGGAAGTTCTCGCCCGATGCTTTGTACAGATTGTTAAAGTTTGCGCCTAAAGTTATGCAATTCCATGAATAATATATTCATACAAAGGGGTTTTTATTATTCTTTATTCATTTTTGTATTCATTTCGGAACTCAGGGAAAAATCAAAACCTTTGGATGCCGAATTAAATATTTATGTTTAATGCTGAATAGAAGATGTAACATCACAAAAAAATGTTTTTAGAACTTTTATAGCAAATGAGTTGTCAAAATGATTGGGTGCTGATAGCATTGAATGGCAATGATCTGCTTCTTTGCATGTCTCTCTTTTGTGATCCTTTTCGCGCATTGAGTTCATAATGTTAGGTGGATATAATTTTGTGTAAGTTAAGCTTTGTGTGAAAAAAAAAAAAACCGTAATTGTGGTGGTTGACAATTTCCAAGTTGTTTGTTGACTTAAGATGTAAAGGACTTTGGTATATGTCATAATTACCGCAAAAATCTTTTTCTTGTAGCTTTTGGTTCTATTCTCCTTTCAATCGGTTATAGTTTTGTTTTGTTATCCTTCAATTGGTATCAAGTGCATGAGTTAGGGTGTGTGTGTGTTTTTTTTTTTTTTTTTAAATTGGGTGAGGGATAGACTATTTGGTTTCAACTTAAACTCTTATACTTACAACATAATTTTATTGTCATTGAATCAAAAAAAAATTGGTGGAATGAGCTAGGGTATTTAAAAAATCAAAATATTATTAATTGAATTAATTGAAGTTTAGAACTCTTAATCATTAATCAAATTGAATTAATTTTGATTTACAGAATTAACCGAAATTTGTAACTTTTTTTTTTTCTAAGATAACAAATACAATGATGTTATGAATGCTATTAGCTGGATGTTCAATCTTTCACATTTCATATTCTTTAATCTTAAACCTTTCATCTTCTTGAAATCCCTTTCCTATTTATGTATTAGAATATAAAGAGTCTAATCTTCTTATATATAGAGAGGAGTATGCTACTTGTAAAGAAGATGAAAAAAATATAGAATGCAATAGAAGTCTTCATATTCTCATATATATCTTTTATCTATTATTTTTGTTTATAATACGTTATCAGCACGAGTACTTAAATTAATCCAAGAGCCTTGTGTTTCTTGTTAGTTTGGATCAAAGTATGTAATACATTTTATCATGATGTCCATCATGATAAAATTACTTATGTTTATAATTTGGTTTCATTTTTTTAAGGGTTTCACTTATCTCATAATTTGTTAAAATTTTCTAAATATAGTCAAATTACTTGTAATTTATTTTATGACTAAATTGTTATAATTATTTGAGTATTTTTCCCTTATTATGTTATGCTTGAAAGTTTTGTTAAGGGATTACTTATGTTTGCTTGAAAGTTTGTTAAGGAACTACTTATATTTATATTTTTATTGTAGCTATATTGTCAATGTCAAGTCTTGCAAAACTTGAATTTGTGTCTCTTGATATTACTGGAAAGAATTATTTATCCTGGATGTTAGATGCTGAAATACACTTAGATGCAAAAGGCCTTGGTGAAACTATTAATGAAATAAATGAAACATCTAGTCAAGATAAGGCCAAAGCTATGATATTTCTTCGACATAACCTCCACGAGGGACTAAAGATTAAATATTTTACTGTTAACGATCCACGTATCCTTTGGAATAATCTAAAAGAAAGATATGACTACCAGAAAATTGTAAAACTTCCTAAAGCTCGCTATGATTGATTACATTTGAGATTACAATATTTTAAATCTGTGAGTGAATATAACTTGGCTACGTTTAGAATCATTTCCCAATAGAAATTATGTGGAGAGAACATAACAGATGAGGATATGTTAAAAAAAATACTCTACATTTCACGCAAATAATGTTGTCCTGTAGACACAATATCGTGAAAAAAGTTTTAAGAAATATTCTAAGTTAAAATCTTGTCTTCTTGTGGCTAAACAAAATAAACAGTTAATAAAAAATCATTATTCGCGTCCAACAGCGAATGTGACATCGTATAATGGAAATGGTAAAGGCCACACTAGCAGTCGTGTCGAGGAGATGACCATGGTCGTGGTCGTGATCATGGTCGAGGATGTGGACGTGAATGAGGTGGTCATTTCAGGAATACCCACCAGAAGTGGGAACGTAAGGATAAAAAGAATGATAAAAATACAACTAGAAAAGTGGAAAGTTTATGTCATCGTTGTGGAGGTAAAAACCATTAGTCCTGTACCTATCGTACACCAAAGCATCTTGTGGAACTATATCAACAATAATCGAAGGACAAAGGGGAGAAAATAGAGACAAATTTTGTTTGTAAGAATGACAAAGATGATTATGGCATCATTGGTACAACTCACTTGGAAGTTGTTGATTTCTTCAGCACCTCTGAAGGGAATAATTGATCTTTTAATTTTATTATTATAGTTTTAAAGAATAAATTTTATGCAAGTTTGTTATGTTATAACAACATGGTTATTATATTATGTTTTAAAATATTTATGAAATATTTATATATTTGAAAATCTGTGTGACATTTATTTGTTTTCTTTGAAGAATATGAATACCTCTCAAATTCAATTAGCAATAAATGGTGAAGACTTATGCTTAGCAGATAGTGCAACTACTCATACTATGCTTAAGAATAAGAAATATTTTCTCATTTATCAATGCAAAAAGCTAGTGTGAGTACTATATTTGATAGTACCAAAATCATAGAAGGCTCCAAAAGAGCAAATATATTGTTGCCTAAAGAAACTAAGTTTCAAATTGATGATGTGTTATACTCTCCTAAGTATTAAAGAAAGTTGTTGAGTTTTAAAGATATTTGTCATAATGGATATCATATTGAGACAATAAGTGAATGGAATGATTAATAACTTCAAATTACGAGTATAATTCAAGGAAATAAAAAATATTTTAGAGAAATTGTTCACACTCTCCTCTAGTTTGTACTACACGAGAATTAGTACAATTGAAGTACATGCTATAATAAATCAGAAGTTTACTGATGACTTTATTATTTGACATGACATATTAGGCCATCCAGTTCAATTATGATGCAAAAAATTATTGACAATTCATATGGACATTCATTGAATAGCCAGCAGATTCTTCAAGCTAATAATTTTTCATGCGATGTTTGCTCTCAAGGCAAATTAACCACTCGGCCATAACCAACCAAGATAAATTATGAATCTATCACTTTTCTAGAATGGATAAAAGGAGATATGTGGACCTATACAACCTTCATGTGAACCATTTAGATATTTTATGGTTTTACTCGATGCTTCGACTAGATGGTTGCATGTATCCTTGTTATCAACTCGCAACCTGACATCCAATTTCAATATGTAGATATTAGAAAATAGTCTTGCTGAATTATTAATAAAAAATCTTCAATTGATTTCAAGATCGTTACTTGTGAAGTCAAAACTTCTAATTTCTGCTTGGGGACATGCCATACTACATGTAGCATTACTAATTCGAGTTAGGCCAACAAATTATCATAAGTTCTCCCCGTTGCAAATGGTTTTTGATCAAGAACCAAATATTTCCAATATGAGAATTTTTGGATGTGATGTATATGTTCCGATTGCTCCACCACAAAGCTTTAAGATGAGTCCTTAAAGGAGGTTAGGAATATATGTTGGATATGAATCTCCATCCATATATCTTGAGCCATCAACGAGGAATTTATTTACAACTCGATTTGTTGACTATGATTTTAATAAGTCAGTTTTTCCAACGTTAGGGGGAGAAAATAAACAACTATGAAAAGAAGATTGACATGAATTATCATTGCCTCATCTTGATCCTCGTACGCAACAATATGAATTGGAGATTCAGAGAATAATTTATTTACAAAGTTTGGCAAATCAATTGCCAGACGCATTTATTGATCCAAAAAGAGTGACAAAATCACATATACCAGCTGTAAATGTTTCGACACAATTGATGTCTCTGAAGGAAAAACTCTAGTTGCTAGTGAGTCTAAAGCATATTTGAAGCGTGGTAGACCGGTTGGTTCTAGAGGTAAGAATCATCAAAAAGGAAAAGGAGCAAAAATAGATGATGGTTAGATAGAGGAAGATATGACTTTAAAATGATCTCCAAAAGAGATTTTAGACAGAATTAAAGTTCTAGAAAAATCTCAAGTACCTGACAATGAAGAGGTCTCAACAAATTATGTCATGTCAAGAATTAAGTGGAACCGAAATCAAATCGATGTCGATAACATATTTGCATTCAATGTAGCACTAGATATTTTGAATGACAATGTGGATCATGAAGCAATATCAATTGAAGAATGTAGACAAAGAGATGATTGGCTAAAATGGAAAGAAACAATTGAGGCAGAGTTAAAATCTCTTGCAAAGAGAGATGTATTCGGACATGTAGTTTGTACACCTGAAGGTGTAAAACCTATGGGGTATAAATAGGTTTCTGTGAGAAAGAAAAATGAAAAGGGAGAAATTGTAAGATATAAAATGCATTTGGTTGCACAAGGATTTTTACAAAGACATGGTACTAATTATGAAGAGACATACTCTCCTGTGGTGGATGCAACTACTTTTAGGTTCTTGATTAGTTTGGCAATAAGAGAAGGGTTTGATTTACGCCTAATGGATGTAAATACAACCTATTTATATGACCCACTTAATAATAACATTTACATAAAACTCCCAGAAGGCTTTAAATTGCCAGAACCAGCTAATTCATGTTCTCAAGAACATTACTCAATCAAATTAAAGAGATCCCTTTATGGATTGAAACAATCTAGGTGCATGTGGTATTTTCGCCTTATGAGTACTTATTGAAGGAAGGCTATAAGAATGATCCTGTTTCCTCATGCATTTTTATAAAGAGGTTTGGATCAGGATTTGTTATAACTGTTGTGTATGTTGATGATTTAAATATCATTGGTACTCTTGAAGAGATTTTAGTGATAATGAAGTGCTTAAAGAAAGAATTTGAAATGAAAGACCTTGGAAAAACAAGATTTTATCTAGGGTTACAAATTGAGCACCTAAAGAATGGACTCTTTTTTTATCAAACAACATATATAGAAAAAGTGCTAAGAAGATTTTACATGCATAATGCACATCTGTTTGAGCACCCCAATGGTCGTTAAGTCACTAGGTGTAAAGAAAAACCCTTTTTGTCTTCAGGAAAATGATGAAGATTTTCGTGGTCCTGAAGTACCATATTTAAGTGCTATTGGTGCATTGATGTGTTTTGCCAGTCATACACGACGTGATATATCATTTGCTGTGATAAACCATAATTTACTCATATTTTAACCCCATTCTTAGCTTACTTTTGGATGAATTTAGATTGAATTTGTTGAATTCGATGCTCTTAATCTCTTAATTTCATGATTTATACTCAAGAGAGCTGAGGGAGTCGAAAAGAACGAGAAACGGGCCAAAAAGAGACAAAATAGGCCTACATGGCCTGAACCACCGCACACGGGCGGGTCGCATGGCCGTGTGTGGCAAGCCGGAACAAACACGGCCTGGGCAATTGACCACGGGCATGTCATACAGGCGTGTCCCTGCCAAAATAAGAATGAATTCTATTCGGATTAGGATACTTGTAGGCCATGTAAGGCATCCCAAAAGCCTATATAAACACCCTAGAGGGCAACCTAAAAGGGAGTTCGACAGAAGGCCTCTGTCAGGGCTTTTGACAGGAGAGTGAAGCCAGAGAGGGCTGAATATAGGGAATTACTCGAAGAAAGCCAGTTGATCCATCTCAGAAGCCGGAATCACGTTCAAGACTGAGAATTTTCCATTCAATTTCCTTCAGGGGGTTTTAGGGTTTTTCTTTATGTTTTTTTATTTAATTTCTTCTGAGACGTATTCTTTTATAAACATGAACTAAACCCCTCAAATATCTGAGGGGGATGAAACCTAAGATGGATCTTGTTATTGTTTTCTGAACTGTATGATAAATACTTGATTTGTTTTTAATTATGTGTTCTTAATTCTTGCTTTAATGTTTCAGGATATTAATTCAAGAATTGATGTGCTTATTCAGAGGAGCAAAAGTCCTTATTTAAGAGTAGATCTAGCATAATTAAGCGGAGTTGATCGTACTCCTAGAGATAGGACGACGAAAATCTGTCGGATTAGGGTTAAACCTAATATGGGAGTCCATGAATCGAGTTAATGCAACACTAGGGGTTTTAATTAGAAAGAGATTTCAATTAATCAACATAGGGTTAGACGTTATTAGTCTCGAAAGAGATAATAATATAAATTAGGGAATCATATGGACCAAGTCAAGTGAATGAATTGTCTGGTTCAGAGTTAAATAACAAGTGAAGTCTAGGTGGATTCTTCATCGGGTATTGTCTTAATCAATTAATTTTCTCAAAAGTATTTTCCCAATTCATTCTTTGTGTCTTGGCATCCTTAGCCTAGGAATTAGTTAGATAAACATCAATCCCTTTTATTTTAGGCTAGATAATAGAAAGAAAGTCATTATTAGTACTTTTGGTTCCCTTGGGTTCGACATTCCGGTCTTGCCACTAAGCTATACTATTGTTCGATAGGTGCGCTTGCCTCAATCGTGGTGATAGTTAGTTTCTGGGCTCGATCATTCATTATATAAATATTAAACCTCTCAAACACGATCAAGTTTTTGGCGCCATTGTTGGGGAACTGAAATATTAGGAACGCTCAATTTTTATTACTTTAGCCATTTTTCTTTTATTTATTTATTTATTTCTTTCTAATTTTTATTCTTAGTTTTCTAAATCTCTCTATTATTTGTTCTGATAGGTTTTTCTAGTTTATGACTAGGAGGAACCCATCAGGACCATTAAATTTTGACAGCGATATAGAAGGTACCATTCGCAGAAATAGAAGAGAAATAAGGCGAAGCTTACAATACATAGAATAATAGCAAGAGGACGATACCAATGCTACCGCAGAAATGGCTGATAACAATGCGCTACCTTCTATGGTTGCCGCAAACCCGACGAATCAAAATCCTGCTCCTCGTACTATGTATGATTATGCTAAACCTAATTTTACAGGAACTGAGTCAAGTGTTGTTAGACCTGCTATTGTTGCAAATAATTTTGAACTAAAACCTAACATTATACAGGTGATTCAATAGTTTGTTCAGTTTGATGGTTTACAGGATGAGGATCCAAACAATTACTTAGCAAATTTCCTAGAATTTTGCGACACCTTCAAAATTAATAGCGTTTCTGATGATGCCATTCGTGTTCGGTTGTTTCCCTTCTCGTTGAGGAATAAAGCTAAACAGTGGTTGAACTCGTTACCACAAGGATCAAACACTACATAGGAACAAATGACCGAAAAATTTTTGTTAAAATGTTTTCCGCCGGCTAAAACGGCTAAGTTGAGGAATGATATCTTTCTTTTGTACAGATGGATTTAGAGACACTTTACGATGCATGGGAGAGATACAAGGATCTATTAAGGAGGTGCCCTCACCATGGGTTACCCTTGTGGTTACAGGTTCAAACCTTTTACAACAGTGTGAACCCCTCAACTAGGCAGTTGATTGATTCAGCCGCCAGCGGAACCCTAAATAACAAGACCCCTGAAACGGCTTATGAGTTTATAGAGGAGATGTCACTAAATAACTATCAGTGGCAAGTTACAAGGACAAGGCCAACAAAAGTCACCAGTGTTTTCAACCTCGACGCAGTAACCATGCTATCAAACCAGGTAGAACTTTTAAGTAAGAAAATTGATAGTTTGTGTGGTTCTTCATAGGTAAATCCAGTTATGCAATGTGATACAAATAGAGGAGGAATGAGAAATACAGAATATCCACCCACAACCATGGCATAGAAAGCGAACAGATGAACTATATGGGTAACAATTCTAGACCTCAAAATAACCCTTATAGTAGCACTTATAATCCAGGTTGGAGGAATCACCCAAACTTCTCATAGGGTGGCCAAGGAAATCAGAGACAACGAACCCCTCCAGGCTTTCAACAGCAACCTTACTTATAAGAAAAAAAAGTCAAACCTTGAGGATATGCTAGCAGAGTTTATTTCAGCGTCAGAAACTCATTTTCAGAATACCGAAACGACGTTGAATAATTAGCAAACATTAATTCAATGGCTTAAAAATCAATTAGAACAGCTGACCAAGTTAGTTTCTGAAAAGCAACCAGGTCGTTTACCTAATAATATCGAACCTAAACCACAAGAGCAAGTGAAGGCAGTAACATTAAGGAATAGGAAGCTATTGTTTGAAACACAAAAGAAGATGCCACAAGAAACTAATAAGGAAAAAGGTGAGGAAATCGAGAATGTAACACCGGTACGTGAAGAATATAAACCACCGATCCCATATCCGGCAAAGTTGAAGAAAGATCACTTAGACGCACAATACGATAAATTTCTTGAACTTTCAAATAGTTACATATTAACTTACCTTTTGTTGAAGCTATTTCGCAGATGCCGACGTATGAAAAATTCCTAAAAGAGCTTCTAACAAATAAAAGGAAGTTTGAAGAGATATCAACCGTGGAACTTAATGAAGAATGTTCAGCCATCCTCCAAAATAAGCTACCAACCAAATTGAATGATCCAGGAAGTTTCACTATTCCTTGTTTAATTGGTAGTTTAAACATTGAGAAAGCACTAGCTGATTTAGATGCCAGTATTAACTTAATGTACTATAAAATGTTTAGGCAGCTTGGTCTTGGGGAACCAAAACCCACTAGGATGAGTATTCAATTAGCTGGCAGATCTATTAAATATCCTAAGGGAATTATTGAAGATATTCTGGTAAAATTTGATAAATTTATATTCCTTGTTGATTTTGTTGTGCTTGACATGGATGAGGACGTTGAGGTACCTTTAATTTTGGGATGCCCCTTTTTAGCTACTACTAGGGCTGTTATTGATGTAGGTGATGGTAAATTGCGCTAAGGGTAGGCGATGAGGAAATTATTTTTTAAATTTACGATGCTATGCGATATTCTAGAGAGCAAGATGATTCTTGTTATTTTATTGATGCCATTGATCATTTTATTCAAGATTCTTTGCAGGAAATCATACATGACGACACGTTGGAACTGTGTCTTACCCAAAGTGAGGGGGCAGATGATGATACCAATGAATTGAATTCTATACATCTTCCCCTAGATAAAAGAAAGACGAGGGCATTGAAATAAACGATGAACTAAAACAAAAACCCTCTATTAAAAAACCACCTAAATTGGAATTGAAACAATTACCAAATCACTAAAAATATGCATTCCTCGGAGATAATTCTACACTACCAGTAATCATCTCTTCAAAACTGGAACCCAAAGAGAAAGACAAGTTACCGCAGGTACTAAAGGAACATAAAAGAGCTATAGCTTGGAAAATTTATGACATTAAAGGGATAAGTCCATCGTTTTGCACCCACAAAATTTTAATGGAAGATGAGTATAAACCATGTGTGCAACCTCAAAGACGATTGAATCCCAACATTAAAGAAGTTGTTAAAGCTGAGGTTGTTCTAAAGAAAGGAGGCATGACTGTTGTAGCTAACGAAAAGAATGAATTGATTCCTACAAGAACAGTCACAGGTTGGAGAGTCTGTATTGACTATAGGAAGTTGAACGACGCCACGAGAAAAGATCACTTCACCTTACCCTTTATTGATCAGATGTTAGAAAAATTATCTGGGCATATGTACTACTGCTTCCTAGACGGGCTCTTTGGCTACTTCCAAATCCCAATAGCTCCTGAGTATCAAGAAAAGACGACATTTACATGTCCATACGGTACGTTTTCTTATCGTAGAATGCCTTTTGGATTATGTAATGCTCATGCTACTTTTCAGCTGCATGCTAGCAATCTTTGATGAACTCGTGGAAGATATTATGGAGGTATTTATGGATGACTTTTCGATATTTGGTAATTCTTTCCATCTTGGCCTTAAAAATTTAGAACTAGTTCTAATGAGATGTGAGGAAACAAATCTTGTGCTTAATTGGGAAAAGTGTCACTTTATGGTTCGAGAGGGGATTGTGTTAGGCCACAAAATTTCTAGTAAAGGAGTTGATGTTGATAAAGAAAAAGTTGAAACCATAGAAAAATTACCTCCTCCTAGTTCAGTTAAGGCTATTCGAAGCTTTTTAGGACATATTGGGTTTTATAGAAGATTTATTAAGGATTTTTTTAAAATGGCTAAGCCTTTAACAAAACTACTAGAAAAAGATGTGCCTTTCGATTTTGATCAGAAATGTTTAGGTGCATTTAATCCCGTCAAAAATAAATTGATAAATGCTCCAATTATAATTGCACCTGATTGGAATTTACCCTTTGAACTAATGTGTGATGCGAGTGACTTTGCAGTAGGTGCAGTTTTGGGACAGTGAAGAGACAAGCATTTTCATCCAACCTATTATGCTAGCAAAACATTGACGGCCGCACAAGAAAATTACACCACCATAGAAAAAGAATTGCTAGCCCTGGTTTTTGCATTTGATAAATTTAGACAGTATTTGATATTATCTAAAGTTGTCGTTTACACTAACCATTCAGCTCTTTGTTATCTTTTAACTAAATCTGATGCAAAACCTCGACTTATAAGATGGATTTTACTCTTACAGGAATTTGGTTTAGAAATTCAAGATAAGAAATGAGCTGAAAATCTTGCGGCAGATCATCTTTCTAGGCTTGAAAATCCACATATTGAAGAGCTCGATGAGAGTGAGACAAATGACTCGTTTCCTGAAGAACAACTATTTGTTATATCTAACTCTGAGGTACCTTGGTTTGCAGACATTGCAAATTACTTAGCTGCTAACATCCTACCAAAAAGGTTAACACATCATCAAAAGAAGCGATTCTTTGCTGATGCGAAAAACTATTTTTGGGAGGACCCTTTTCTTTTTCGTAAATGTGCAGATCAAGTAATTCGGAGATGTGTTACAAAGGTAGAAGTAAGCAAAATCTTAGAACATTTCCATTCAGGACCTTCAGGAGGACATTACAATGGGATTAAGACAGCACATAAAACGCTCAAATCAAGTTTTTATTGGCCCACCCTATTCAAAGACGCTAACAAGTATGTTGCTTCGTGTGATAGATGTTAGAGAATAGGTAATATCTCTAAACACGATGAAATGCCTCAAACATATATGTTATCATGTGAAATATTCGATGTATGGGGTATTGATTTTATGGGCCCATTCCCTAGCTTATTTGGGAATAAATACATCTTAGTAGTAGTGGACTACATGCCAAAATGGATGGAAGCTCAAGCTTTACGTACTAATGATGCCAGAATGGTAGTGAGATTTCTTAAGAAACTCTTCTCTCGATTTGGAACACCCAGAGCAATTATTAGTGATAGGGGTACTCATTTTTGTAATAATCAATTTGACGAAGTCTTAAAGAAATATGGAGTACACCACATAACAACTACCCCTTATCACCCTCAAACCAGTGGACAAGTGGAAGTATCAAATCAAGAGCTTAAGCGTATTCTAGAGAAAACATTTGAATCAAACAGGAAAGATTGGCCATTAAACGTAGACGATGCTTTATGGGCCTATAGAACAACGTTTAAAACCCCCATAGGAACATCCCGATACAGACTTGTCTACGGAAAAAGTTGTCATCTACCATTTGAATTAGAGCACAAAGCTTTTTGGGCTATAAAATTCTTAAATTACGATCTTAAACCTAGAGGTGAGAAGAGAATGGTGCAGTTGAACGAGCTAGATGAATGGTGAGCTAATGTCTACGAGAACTCACGTCTATATAAGGAGGCAACAAAGTGATGCCATGATGCTTGTTTAAAGCAACCGAAGCAATTCGAAGTAGGAGATCTAGTTCTACTATACAATTCAAGGCTCAAATTGTTTCCTGGAAAGCTGAAATCAAGATGGTCAGGTCCATTCGTAATCAAAACTATTTTTTCCTATGACACAATCGAGGTAACTCATCCGACTCGTGGCACGTTCAAGGTAAATGGTCAGCGACTGGAAATTTATAATGGTGAAGATTTTAGGGATATGAGAGAGGAGCTTCGGCTCTGTGAACCTTCATTTAGGAATGAAAACAAGGTAAGTCTAGCTTAAGGCTTTAAACGAGCGCTTCTCGGGAGGTAACCAGAGCACTAATATTACTAACATTCATATTTTTAGTTTTAGCGTCTAACTAAGAACTAACCAATTTAACAGGCGCAGGATTTCTCATCTACACGGTATAGCACAAGAGTGTGTCCATGGCCATGTGGAAACCGCGGGAAGAGACATAGGCGTGGCGGAGGCCGTACGAGTCAAGGAAGAAAAACTTTTCCCCAGCACGGGATGCGATAAAAGGGCCACGGCCGTGCGATGTGGCCGTGGTCTATTCTGAGTAAATGACACGGGCGTGCGACACACCTATGCCTCAAGGCCGTGGTCGACACTGATTAATGAACACGAGCGTATGATTTTATGCACGGGTGTGGGAGAAGCAAACGAATACGCACATGGCCGTGCGATTTGGTCATGTCACACAACACGCCCATGGGACACGAGCGTGGAACACGACTCAGACGCACTCAATTTTAAAAATTCATAAATCACACGGGCTAAAAAAAGACCCCACGGGCATGGCCACTAACCATGTGTCCTATTTTCTATTTAAATTAACCCACTAATCATTTTCTCCCCAAAACTCTACCCGTTTTCCTTTTCCCTTACTCAGTCTGGCCACCACTATCGACACCCCCAGCCTTTCTCCTCTCCTTTTTTCCTCATTCCCTTCCTCCTTTCCCCTTTATTCTAACGCAGACCATGCCTGTGCGAGATCCACACACCCGTGCGTTATTCCTCCACGACCGTGCGCCGTCTTCACACCTCTGTCGGTCCACTCTATCCCCTCTATTCTCTACTTTGTTGCTTAATCCTATTTATTCCATGCTTGTTTTTAGATCTTAGATTTATTCCTTTAAATTTTTAGCATTCATTCTTGATAATTATTTTCAATACTGATGTTTACTTAAGTGTTATGGATAATTTAACTCTGATTTTTAAATTCATTGAACCTCTAGTATTAGAAGAATATTTAGGAAAACTTCATTGTTAATATCACAAGATTGTAATCTTGGACTCATAGGTACTATCATTATGACAACATATGGGATGATGTTCTTTACTCTGTTTTGCATGAACATAATGTCTTCTTCCCGCGACAAAAAAACCGCAGTCCCTGTTTCGAAAAAGCGAAAGGGACCCGGTGCGACCTCCTCGAGTGCCTCCGCCAAAGTGCGCCATCCATTCCTACGATTTCCTCCAGGATCCCAGGAGGACCTTTTTCAGATACTTCGCGCGCGACCCTTTGGCGTAGGAAGGAGCATTGATTGGGCCGCATTGGAGTAGGTCCAACTAGCAGACGACGTACGGGCTCTCTTGACTACCGCCCCATGGGGGCAATTCTTCGAGATCATCGAGCCCACATACCTAGAGCTCACTTTGGAGCTCTGTTCCATATTTTACCTTCAAAAGGTGATGACGTACCACGATGACCCCGGCACAATCCAATTCTGTCTCAGAGGCATTGTACATGAACTGAGTGTCCCACAGTTCGGGGCCGCGTTAGGACTCTACACCGATAAATTCATGAAGGATAATAAACTCGAGGACCTCCACCGCCACATCCATAAATCCCCCTACGCCTGTTGGAACAACATAGTCCCCGTCTCGGCCACCTACGACCCCAGTCACTCCAAGGTGACAGCTCTCGCCCCATCCCTGAGGTACTTACACGCCATCTTAGCTCATACACTGACAGGTAGGCGAGAGAGCACCGACGTCGTCAACACTTATGACGCCTACTTCCTATGGTGTCTGGCGAACGGGCACGTCTTTGACTTAGCCTACTTCATAGCTCGCGCCATTCAACACCAGACAGAACAGCACAAACGAGGGTTCATTTCCATGGGACCCTATGTGACACTCATCGTGAGACACTTTTGTCTCCTCAACACAGCGGCACAATCATCCTTCCTCACTTTGATAGGCCAGATGTCTTCACAGGGCATCTCAACCATGATAAACATGAGGATGATCAAGCGTCGCCGTGGGACCGATCCTCCTCAATACCTTCTAGCCCATGACACCGAGGAGAAGGATCCTGAGGACATTACTAACGATGTCCCCCACCACACGAGAGGCCACCATCGGGTCATCGCCCAGTTCATGCGGCAGCTTCTCTTTCGGACATATTTGAGCACCTAACACGATTCGAGAGCAATGCTTCCAGTGTTTCGATCACATCGACGCCACCCTCCACCAGATATGTCAGCACCTTCACATTTCAACGCCGCCCCCACCTCGCGAGCCATATGGCGATAAGGACTTCTGAGTCCTTTTTCTGTTATCTTTATGTTATTTTCCTTTAATTTTTATGTTTAAAATACCAGTTTTCATTTTATTTTTATTTTTAATTTTGACTCATATTTATTTTAGTTATTTTTAGGTTTCATAATCACTATTACCCAATTTACATCTTTTGGTAATATTTAAGTAATCCTTAAATTTTAAAGAACCCACTAATTTTATCGCAGTTAAAAAGCCTAAAATAGCACTCTGAAATATCCAACTCTAATAAGGAAAATCTGCCATGCCTCTTCCAACTTATCGTACACCTCCGCATCAAGTTTCCACACTTCCAACTCAAGGAACCCATCCAAAATTCAGGAAGTTTCATTTCTCCCTCTCTCTTATAATATCATGCTATTAATCTCTAGAACAAATATCTTTGTACATTGAGGGCAATGTACATCTTAAGTGTGGGGGGTGAATTTTATTCAGAAAAGTTCCTAACTTTTTGCATTATTCTTAAATCCCTGAATTTTGTCTTTTCTTTCTCATATCACTATTAGAAGAAATTCTGATTGATTTATGATTTTTATTGATATGTCTTGAATTAAAACATAGGCAGTTGTGCATTGATTGTTTAAACTTGAAGGCTTTAGAGAATCAAGCATGATAAGTTGATTTTTGAAAATTAAAAATTTGCTAGGTTGTTTTCCCAAGTTTAGGTATTATCTTGAAGTTTGAAGTTCACAGGGTTGACATCAAAAACCATAATTTCTGTGAGATCTTGAGCTTTTGAGAGCATTTTCTTTTCTTGCTCACTTTTATTGTTGCTTTGAGTGAGTCAATATTGATTTATTTTAGAACTTGCTTCGATTATGCATGTCAAGACCACACTTTTGATTTGATATACTGAGATGATAAAGGCACCTAGGATTTAACTCGCTTACTTCCCAAAAGGCCTACCTCCATAATTAACCCCTAATGAACCCTTTAATCCTAATAAACCATTCATTGATTTACCTTTAATACTAACCCAAGACTTACTCTTTTTGATTCATTAAGAATTTTTCCTATTGTATTAACCTTTTTATCGAGATTTGATTTGAGAAGTTGCCTAACTATGTTTTCCATTTCAGTTGTTAAATTCTTATTATTGTACTTAATGATTTGTTCTTAATTAAAAAAATGAAAGTATTTCCATTATTAGTTCTATGTTTTTATGAGCTTAAATAGTAAATCTCACATCTTTAGAAAAAGCTCGTATTATTAATGCAATTATTCATTATTAGTCTATTTTTCTAGTTGGGTAATTTGTCAATTCGATCTCGATTCTAACCTCCTCTTTCAGCCTATGACCACGCCCCTTAACCAAGCCACGACACAACCCTTTTTAAAGACCTTTTGATCGATGTATCATCTCAATTTATAGTGGTGGAGATTTGATTTTCATGCAATCATATGGTAATAACTTTTCATGTTGACTATTGAGTGCTTAATTTATTTTCCCTGAAACACTTCGAGTGATTTGAGTGAATCCTTAATGAGGATGTTAACTCTGTGATAGTTTGAAATCAAATGTGATTACTTAGACGAGGGGGAATACCTATGTTTTCATGAATAAAATGCTCAACTTGGATTGTTTGAAACTTTGATGTTCTTTTAGTTGAATTCTCAATGTATGATTACCTATGGATTATTTCGAAACATTATTGATAGGAGTTATAAGTTGAGAAGAATGAATTTTAATTGTGAGTTGAGAATTTTGCTTGAGGACAAGCAAAGCCTTAAGTGTGGAGGTATTTGATAAACCATAATTTGCACATATTTTAACCCTATGCTTAGCTTACTTTTGGATGGATTTAGATTGAATTTGTTGAATTCAATGCTCCTACTCTCTTAATTTCATGTTTTATACTCAGGAGAGCTTAGGGAGTCAAAAAGAACGAGAAACAGGCCAAAAAGGAAAAAAAAATGGGCCTACACCGCCTGAACCACCGCACACGGGCGGACCGCACGGCCATGTGTGGCAAGCAGGATCGAACACGGCCTGGGCTATCGACCACGGGCGTGTCCCTACCGAAATAAGGATGAATTCTATTCGGATTAGGATACTTGTGGGCCAAGTAAGGCATCCAGAAAGCCTATATAAACACCCTAGAGGCAACCTAAAAGGGAGTTCGACAGAAGGCCTCCGTCAGGGCTTTTGATAGGAGAGTGAAACTAGAGAGGGCTGAATATAGGGAATTACTCGAAGAAAGCCAGTTGATCCATCTCAGAAGCCGGAATCACGTTCAAGACTGAGGATTTTCCCTTCAATTTCCTTCAGGGAGTTTTAGGGTTTTTCTTTATATTTTGTTATTTAATTTCTTCTAAGATGTATTCTTTTATAAACATGAACTAAACCCCTCAAATATCTGAGGAGGATGAAACCTAAGACGGATCTTGTTATTGTTTTCTGAATTGTATGATAAATGCTTGATTTGCTCTTAATTATGTGTTCTTAATTCTTACTTTAATATTTCAGGATATTGATTCAAGTATTGATGTGCTTATTCAGAGAAGAAAAAGTCCATGTTTAAGAGTAGATCTAGCATAATTAAGCGGATTTGATCGCACTCCTAGAGATAGGACGACGAAAATCTGCCGGATTAAGGTCAAACCTAATATAGGAGTCCATGACTCGAGTTAATGCAACACTAGGGGTTTTAATTAAAAAGAGATTTTAATTAATCAACTTAGGGTTAGACGTTGTTAGTCTCGAAAGAGATAATAATATAAATTAGGGAATCCTACGGATCAAGTCAAGTGAATAAATCGTCTGGTTCAGAGTTAAATAACAAGTGAAGTCTAGGTGGATTCTTCATCGGGTATTGTCTTAATCAATTGATTTTCTCAAAAGTATTTTCCCAATTCATTCTTTGTGTATTGGCATCCTTAGCTTAGGAATTATTTAGATAAACATCAATCCCTTTTATTTTAGGCTAGATAATAGAAAGAAAGTCAGTACTAGTACTTTTGGTTCCCTTGGGTTCGACATTTCGGTCTTCCCACTAAGCTATACTATTGTTCGATAGGTGCGCTTGCCTCAATCGTGGTGATAGTTAGTTTCTGGGCTCAATCATTCATTATATAAATATTAAAACTCTCAGACACGATCATGCTGTCAACTTATATGCAAGGTTTAACTTTTTTCCAACTCGAAGACATTAGATGTAACACCCCAAACTCGGCCTAGAAGTTAGGCCCGATTCTGGCGCGCCACATGGAAGTGTTTTTTTTTTTAAAACCATCTTTGCAATTGTTAAATACTTGTTTGAGAATTAAAGCCTCTTTGTTAAAACCCAAAACACTTAAAGCAATTGTGTTTACGTGAAAACATAATTATCTTTAATAAACCTTTTCGGTTGCGAAGACATATTTGAAATAAACGATTTACGAAAATGTGACGTTTGAAATAGAGTTGCAAAAGTATTCTGAAACATTGCGGAAATGTAGATAAAATACAAGTATTTTTGAGAGATTGATTGATGAATCCCAAATCAATGAATTGAACTTTAAATCCGTGACTTTTGAAAATGTCATTAATAATTTGAAAGAAAATTTGAGTCAAATCATATTTGTAAAAGTTTATTTTGAAATCCATTTGTTAATCGATTTTGGAAAACCTTTATTTAAGTTTTTAGAAAATTTCCCATTTAAAACAATTTGAGCAAAATATAAAATACGTCAAACATAAAGCAATATAAAATAAAACAGAGGCCTTATTACAACATTTAACCCAAAATAGTAAAGAGATATTATAACCGAGGAAGAAGTCTAAAGTCCAAATAAACCATTTCTGAAGTATGGCCTCCCTCGAGTCATCCATAGCCCAAGTCCATATCATCAAGCGTTACCTACAAGGGTTAAGAGAAAGGGGGGTGATTTACAAGAACTCAGTGTGTAACCCACTTACCAATTTCACTGGGCCAAAATTCAATTAAGCGTTTATTGGGCCAAAGCCCATTACAATCATAACATAATATCATATATAACATGCATGTGTTATGCAATTTCCCAACCAAACCTAGTTTTGCATCCGCTACACACCACCCGTACCAACCAACACACCTATGGGGAGCTTTAGTCAGCCACCCCGCCAACACACCAAACTGGGCATTAAGCCATATATCAAACTGGGCATTAAGCCATATATCAATTTGTGGACAAGCCACCAGAATTTTGTAGCAAAGCTACCAGAAATTCTCTTCGTCAAATATCCCAACCCATGCAAATCATGTATAAAATATGTACATTCAATTACTACAATCCATTCCTATAATTATTACAAACATATGGCCCATTATAAAAATTCTCACAATCTGGCCCATATCACATTTTGGCTCATGTAGCCAATATCACATTTGGCCCATAAATCAAGTATCACATTTGGCCCATAAATCAAGTATCACATTTGGCCCATTTATCACATATCACATTTGGCCCATTTCGCAATTTATTTCAAATCGGCCCATATAGCAAATTATTAATCGGCCCATATAACAACATATTTCAATTTGGCCCATAAAGGGTATTTTTCGTAATTTTTTTAATTTTACCCACTAAGGGTAATTCGGTAATTTACCCACTAAGGTTAGTTCGGTAATTTACCCACTAAGGGTATTATGGTAATTTCGCAACCTAGGCTTAACTACTAATTTGGGGCATAAAATTGAAACTGTCCATCTGCGTCATACTGACTAAATTGACCATAACTCGAGTTAGAAAACTCGAAATCTAAATCCATAAATTTTCCTTGAAACTAGACTCATATATCTTTCTCCTATAATTTTTCCAGAATTTTTAGCTTAACCATTTAGTACAGTTTATTCCTTGAAGTTTCCCTTGTTTCACTATCCAATGATTTTGACCTCTCTTACCTTAATCTCAAATATCTTACTTTACAGTTTTCATATACTACTCCCACTTGTTTTTATTGAAATAGGTTCACTAAGGAATCCATACATATCAATTATAACTCTTAATTCACTTTGTACAATTTTATACGATTTTTCCAAGACAGAACAGAATACCCCAAAATCATTCAGAACCAGTCTCACTAAAATTTACATATCTCAGAATATAAAATTCCTTTTCCTTCTCCGTTTATTCCATATTAAAATCGACACAGTAAGATTTAATTTGATATCTTACTCACTTTGTAATTCCTTTTCTCTTATTTTTCGTGATTTTTCAAATACACGACACTGTTTCTGACCGAAACTATTTTATTACAAAACATGATTACCACTACGATCATACGCACGCCCGAGTGATCACGGATGCCGGTTTTCGGTTTTTCTTCGGTATTTCAACCGGTTCACAGGACATTTCATAAAAATTTTAGAGAAGTGTAAGATTACACACCATATACGGAAGGTACGGGACTACACACCTTATTAGGAACCCGTAACACGATACTCTCCGCGGCACCTAAAGGTACAATCGGTCAACTATTAGTCCAAAACCCAATTTACAACTTCAACCAAATATTGCGATTGATTAACAATCTATCACTTACCAACAATCCGAGTCTCTTATTACGAGGGATAGGTGTTCGATTGGCCCTCCGATAAAGTACTTCGAGTCCTTAGAAGTGATTAACACAAAAACAATGTTAACCACACCTTATTCGGCTTGAGAAAGAATCACCACAATACACCCCCTTCACCTATACACGGCTTGGAAGAAAAAGAAAAAGAAATGAAAAGAGGAATATACGATCACTTACCGATTTGATTAAGAAGAGATTGTCCAACACGAAAGGAAAATAAATGGTGAAGAAGTAGGGTGGTAATAGGTTCGGCTATAGAGAGAATCGAACAATGATATTCGGCAATCAAGGATGGTGGAAAGAAAATGAGTATGTGACCAAACAAAAGAGAAAAGCAATGCACTATTGTGCTAATATGTTTCGGCAAGGAGGGTTGCAAAATTGGGAGAAATGACACAAAATTGTCAAAGGGATTTTTTGCCAAAACAAAGCTAAGACTTTACCAAAAGCCAAAATAAAAATTTCAGCCACCTATCAACCCCAAAACTGTCCACATGCATCCCCCCTTAGGATAAGAGTTTGGCCACCCAAACTTTCCAAAACATCACTCACTAAATAAGCCTCATGTCCCCCTTTCTTTCCTATTTCTCTTGATTCCTTTCCCCAACTTCAACCTTGCCTTATTCTTATAGCCACCTTACCAAAAATAATGAAGTCCAACCTTGCCATAATTACTCCTTGGTTGACACTTAAGGAAGGTATGCAAAAATAAAAGTCAAAATGCACACAAAAGGATTTGAACCTCTTCCCTCAAAGTAATACATGTGGCGCCATAACCTCTTTACTAATTGCTCATTTATGCTAACAAATTACTCATCTATTTCCATAAGTCTTGATGCCACTTACAAACTCTCCTTAATAGGCTTAATCACAAAATTTTACTAAGGCCCAACTCAAACCCGGAACTTCATAAAAACCTTGTAAACTTCCAAATTCACTTAACTAATAAGTCCAATTTGCAATAATTCCATTCTTTTGTTCTCAAAATCTTAAACACTCCTACGTCCAAGGCCCATTGGGCCCAATCTTACTAGGCCCAATTTCAAGATGTTACATTAGAATAGGGTTAAGCAAGTTTTTAATTATCTTTAAGATACAAGAGATATGGGTTTATTTTACCCTAACCTACCCAAAACAGAATTGGTTGGTGATAAATCGTAAAAGTAACATATTTTAAGCCCACATTTAATATGCTTTTGGACGTTTTATCCCTTGATTTATGTAAAAAGGTGCTCTTAATCCTTTCTTTTCATGTCTTATACTCAGGAAAGCACCAAAGGATGAAAAGAACGTAAAACGGGCTTAAAACGGGCCAAATGGGCCAATTCACGAAATCAACACGGCCTGGACTTCAAGCCACACAGCCGTGCCATGCCAAACATCTAGAACACGGTCTTTCCCCCGATTTACACGATCGTGCCTCAAGTTAGAAATCCGAACACGGCCTGGAGTCGATCCACACAGGCGTGCTACATGGCCGTGACTCTGTCGTCAGAATGAGCAATTTCAGTCGGAAAAGGATACTTGGGGAGAAAGAATCTCATTCCAAGAGCCTATATATACCCCCTAAGTACCACCTTTGAAAAGGCGTCAAAGCTAGGCCAAGGAGCCAAGCCGAGAAGGTCAGAGTTACGAAATAACACGAAGATAGCCAGTTGATCCATCCCAAGAAGCCAGAATTATACTCAAGACGGCGGAATTCTCCTTCAATTCCTTCAGGAAGTTTTAGGATTTTCTTATGTTTTGTTTTATCTTTTCTCTTGAGATGTTTTCTTGTTTAGTTATGAACTAAACCCTTCAGGTACCTAAAGGGGATGAAACCTAGATGAATCTTTTTATTTGATTTTTAAGTTATATGATAATTGCTTAGTTTGTTATTAATTATGTTGCTTAATCCAAATCTAATGTGCTTAGGTAGAGGAGCAATAGACCCTGCCTAAGAGTAGATCTAACATAATTAAGCGGAGTTGATTGAACGCCTAGAGATAGGATTACGAGATTTTGCGGGATTAGGGTGAAACCTAATATGGGAGTCCATTGATCGATTTACTGCTATCCTAGGGGGTTATTATAAGCGAACGAGAGTTCCACTAATTAACCTATGGTTAGACGTTATTCGCCTCGAGAGAGGGTTTAATATAGGTTAGGGAGTCTTACGGATCAAGCTAAGTAAAGAAAATCATATAATTTAGGGTTAAATAATAAGTGAAGTCTAGGTGGATTTTTTCTAAGGGTATCATCACAATCAACTGAGTTTTTCTTCAAAGTTATTTTCCAATTCGCCCTTTTTGTCTTTGTGTCCTTAGTTTAAGTCTTCGTCAATATAGTTAAAAGTAACTTCACTCTAATTTTAAGGCTAAATAATAAAAAGAAAGTTAGTATTAGTACTTTTAGTTCCTTTGGGTTCGATATCCTGTCTTGCCTAAGCTATACTACTGTTTGATAGGTACACTTGCCTTTAATCGTTGTCAAAGTTAGTTTTCAGGTTTTGATCATTCTTTTATAAATTTTAAAACTCTGATTTACAGCGATCAAGTTTTTGGCGTCGTTGCCGGGGAACTAAAATATTAAGAAAACTCTATTTTTATTACTTTAGCCATTATTTTTTATTTTTCAGCAATTTATTTTTATTTTTAGGATAATTTTTAATTCTGCTAATTTTTTCTTTCTTGCTTCTCTTTCCAGGTACCTCTAGTTTATGACTAGAAGGAACCCGAGAGGACCTTTAGTATATGAAAGTGATATTGAAGCTACCGCTCGAAGGAATCGTCGGGAAACCAGGCGAGACCTAAATTACACAGTAAGAGAGAAAGAAGACAGATCCAATCCTACTAAAGGGATAGACGAAAACAACCCACTACCACGCGATGTGGGAGATCGCAACGCTCCACGTACAATGTTTGATTATGCGAAACCGCATTTAACCGGAGTAGAATCGAGTATTGTTAGGCCTGCTATAGCTGCTAATAATTTTGAATTAAAGCCTAACACAATACAAATGATTCAACAGTTTGTTCAATTTGATGGTTTGCAGGACGAAGATCCAAACATGCATATAGCTAACCTTTTTAGAGTTCCGTGATACCTTCAAAATAAATGGCTTTTCTGATGATGCCATACGTCTTCGGTTATTCCCTTTTTCATTAAGAAATAAAGCTAAACAGTGGTTAAACTCGTTACAACGAGAGTCAATCACTACATGGGATCAGATGACCGAAAAGTTTTTAATGAAATATTTTTCACCGGCCAAAACGGCCAAATTACGGAATGATATCTCTTCTTTTGTGCAGATGGATGTAGAGACATTATACGACGCATGGGAGAGATACAAAGATCTCTTGAGGAGGTGCCCACACCATGGCTTACCCTTATGGCTACAAGTCCAAACATTCTACAATGGTGTAAATCTCTAAACGAGGCAACTGATTGATTCAGCCACCGGTGGAACCCTGAACAACAAAACTCCAAAAGCAGCCTACGAGTTCATTGAGTAGATGTCATTAAACAATTATCAGTGGCAAGCTTCGAGGACTAAACCAACAAAATCGGCAAGAGTCTTCAACATCGACACCATGACCATGCTATCAACACAGCTTGAGATGATGAATAAAAAGCTTGATAGTTTATGTTCCTCGTAGGTACATCCAGTCATGCAGTGTGACGCAAGTGGAACCATGGCGAATCTTGAGTGCCCACCCTACCAACCGGAAGCAGGGAATGAACAAATGAACTATATAGGTAATACTTTCCGATCCAATAATAATCTTTATAGTACCACTTACAATCCAGGTTAGAGGAACCACCCAAATTTTTCATGGGGAGGTTAAGGCAATCAAAGAAATCTAGGGCAATAACTTCCTCAGAACTTCCAAAATCAGTCATATCCACAAGAGAAGAAACCAACCTACGAATAGGAACTAAAACAACCGGTAAACACAGAAGAACGCCTACAAAATATTAATAGAACAGTTAAAAGCAATGAGAGCCGGATGAGTGAAATTGCTAAATCAGTCAAGGAAATGACTAATGCAGTCGAGCAACTCACACGGCTCATGTCAAAACGACCACAAGGACGTCTACCAAGTAACACCGAGATTAATCCAAAGGAGCAAATTCAAGCCATCACAGCTCAGGAGAACGAGGAGTTAGATAAACCACAACCAATTCCAGAAAGTAAGGTAGACAAAAGGATAACAGAGGTCGCACAAGAAAAGCCAAAACCAGTAATCAAGGAGTACAAACCTCGCATACCTTATCCCGAAGCATTAAAAAGAGATGATTCAGAGGAACAGTTCGGTAAGTTTCTTAAACTTTTAAAGAATATACACATTAACTTACCTCTTTTTGAAGCTCTTTTTCATATGGCAGACTCGAGGAAATTTTTAAGACAGCTCTTGACAAACAAACTCAAATTAGAAGAAGAGCAACACATTGAACTCAACGCAAAGTGCTCAGCAATCCTACAAAAAAACTACCACAGAAATTAAAAGATCCAGGGAGTTTTACAATCCCATATTTAATTGGTAGTTTAACTATTGATAATGTGTTAGCTGATTTAGGGGCAAGCATAAATGTCATGCCTTATGCACTGTTTAAACGACTAGGTCTAGGGAAGCCCAAACAAACTAGGATGAGTATTCAATTAGCTGATAAAACTATTAGAATTCTTAGGGGCATTATTGAAGATGTTCTTGTAAAAATCGATAAATTTGTTTTCCCAGTAGATTTTGTTGTTTTAGACATGGATGAGGATAATTCAATCCCCTTAATCTTAGGAAGGCCTTTTCTAGCAACTGCCAAGACTAAAATTGATGTTGCCTCAGGTGAGCTCATACTTTGTGTAGGTGCCGACTCAATTAGCCTTCAAGCCCTCGACTCAGCTAGGTCATCAAAGAATTAAGGTGAGAAAGAAAACCCTTTTGATAATCATTCAATTACACCCTCTTTATAGGAACCACCAAAAAAGGAACGAGTGAACCGGACCCTCGGCTCAGTGCCAACAAAGAAATAACTCACGAGGAGCAAAGGATTCAAATGGATGACCTAGATGAGTGGAAAACACACTTCAAAGAGAAATTAGGGATACAGGAGGAAGAGGAAGAGCCAGAGCTACACACTGTAAATCCGAAGGAACCACCAGCAGAGCTCGTAGGAACATCAAATCACATCAAAATAGAAAATCGGGTACTAATCAATAAAGCCGATCTTAGTATCATCACAGCAAACCTAAAGAAAGAAATCCCTCTTGAGGTACATAATATCTTCCTACATGAAAGAGTTGAGGTAAGCAACACAACATGGGGCACTTCTAAGGTAAACGCTTCTCGACTCAACCTTTGTCAAAAAAATAAGACTATAGGCATGAGGGAAGATATCCAAACTTTCAAGCCTCCCTAAAATTTTCAAATAATGAGGCAAAGTCTAGCTTAAGACTATAAACGAGCGCTTCTCGGAAGGTAACTCGATTACTAACCCCATTTCTTTTTGTATTTTTTAAAAAAAATTATTTTCTCCTTCTTTTTTCTTCTCCTTTTTAACTAATCAAAAGTGCAGAATTCCCGACCACATAACCTTACACACGGCCGTGTCCGTGGCCGTGTGGACCACTGAAACCGCCACACTAACAGAGCAGAGGCCGTGCAAGTCAGTCCAACCATCCCTCCAACGTCACGGATCCAACCACCGTCCCCACGGGCACCGACAGATAGGGCACGGCCATGCCCATAACCGTGTGAAAATTCATAGGATACTGACTTGTTACACACGGGCTACACACGCCCGTGGGACCTTACCATGCCAAAAGAAAAACTTCACGAGCACGGGCATGGAGGGACCAAACACGGGCATAGGGTGACAACACCCTCTATACCACAGCCGTGTGAGGAGGCCGTGTAAATCGACACACCCTAGACTACGGCCGTGGGGAGTACCAAACTTGAGCATTTATTTGAACCCCTCAACTCTTCCCCTTCCCTCCATCTGATTTTCACCCCTATCTTCTTTGCTCCTCACTCTCTTTCATCTCAGATTCTTTGCTCACTAAGACTCTAGATCTTTGAGCAAGCCAACACCATGCCGAAGAAACGGAGAAAGCTAAGCATAGGCTCCTTAATAAAGAACGATCAACATGAGTTCATGCCGGCAGCTACATCTCAACACCAAGCCAAGGATCTTTGAGACCAATTAATTTTTATTTTCCATTTCTCTTTTCTTTCATTCTCTTTTTCTTTACTAATCTTATGTTTAAATTAGTTTAGTTTCGTAGTGTCAGGTTCGCCAGGCAGCTAGGGAATCACGCCGACCACCATGATAACCTCTTCACTTCCGCCACCGTCAGCACTTCCCCAGCCTTGGAAGTCACACCCACCTTGCGAACCATCCTTCAATAAGGACTTCCCAGTCCATTAATATTTTCTTTTCATTTTAGTTTTCTTCTTAATCTCCTTTCTTTTAATTTGTTTTTCTATAACTTTATATTTAGTTTATTTTTATTAGGTCTTAATAAAGCCTGGCTACTTCTCAAAGCGCTACCCAATTTCTTCATCTAGCGCAGGAACATTATCCCGACTGACCATCACCGCCACCAAAGACACTCATTCGGGAAAATATCCACAACTCAGGGAGTAATTCTTTCCCCTTCTCTTTTGATTTATCCCCTAAATGTCATTATCTATCTTTGTACATTGAGGGCAATGTACATCTTAAGTGTGGGGGGGGGTGAATAGTTATTCTGAAAAAATGCCTTACTTTTTTCATTATTCTCAAACCCTGAGGATAAAAATGCCTAACTTTCTGCATTGTTCTCAAAACCCTGAATTTAACCTTGTTTTTAAAGTAATTTTCTCATATTACTAATTCAGATGAAATTTCTGATGATTTGTGATTTTTATTGATATGTTTTTGAATAAGTCATAGTTAATTATGCATTGATGATTAAATTTGAAGAATACTAGGGAATCAAGCATGATAAGTCTAATTTTCTAAAAAATTAAAATTTTAGGTTGTCAACCGAAATTTGAATGTTATCTTGAAATTTGAGATTTACAAGGTTGATGTCAAAAACACCCATGATTTTTGTGAGAATTTGAGCCTTATAGAGGATATATTCTTTTCCATGCTCACTTCTTGATTATGAGTATGTCAACTATGAACTGTTATTCTAGAACTTGTTTCGATTATACATGTCAAGACCACAAGTTATGATTTGATATACCGAGATGATAAAGGCGCTTAGTTTAACCCACTTATTCCAGTAAATAGCCTACCCTTATAATTAACCCTTAGTGAACCCCGTTGAGCCTAACAACCCTTTTTATTGACTTACCCGCTAATTTTAACCCAAAACCATTTGTATTTGTTATCACCCTTTCTTTTGACTACCCCTTAATCGAGATTTGATTTGAGCTAGTTACCTAAGTTTATTATTCTAGTAGTTAAATTTATCTTGTATTTAGTTTGTTCTTAAAAAAAATCAAAGTTTATTCAGTAATTAGTTTTATGAAAAGTGAGATTACACAATCAAAGACTATTTTTCAAAAGAAAAGCTTGTATTAGTAGTATATGTAATTGTTATCTTAGAAATTTTTAGGTAGGTAACTTATCAATTCAATCTCGATTCTAACCTTCTAATTTCAGCCTTTATTCACACCTTTAACCCTAGCCCCGTTACAACATAAACAAAGACCTTTTGATCTGTTTATCATTTCATTTTACAATGGTGGAGATTTGATTTTCAGGCAATCCTATGGGATTAACTTTTTAGGTTCGACTTATGAGTGCTTAATTTTGACCCTTAAAACACTTTTCGAGTGATTTGAGTGAATCTTTTGTGAGGATGTCTATCCTTGTAGGTTTTAAATTAAAGGTAATTATTTAAATGAAGGGAAAACACCTATGTTTTCATGCTACAAATGTATGACTTAGCTTGTTTGAATCTTTAGGAATCTTTGAGTTAAATTATCCATGTATAAATTATCTATGAATTAGGATAAGGCATTGTTGATAGGAATTATGAATCATAGAAGGGTCGTTTTAATTGTAAGTTAAAAATTTTGCTTGAGGACAAGCAAAAACTTAAGTGTGGGGGTATTTAATATGCTTTTGGACGATTTATCCCTTGATTTATGTAAAAAGGTGCTCTTAATCCTTTCTTTTCATGTCTTATACTCAAGAAAGCACCAAAGGATAAAAAGAACGTAAAACGGGCTTAAAACGGGCCAAATGGGCCAATTCACAAAATCAACACGGCCTGGACTTCAAGCCACACGGTTGTGCCACTCCAAACATCTTGAACACGATCTCTCCCCCAATTTACACGGCCGTGCCTCAAGTTAGAAATCTGAACACGGCCTGGAGTCGATCCACACGGGCGTGCTACATGGTCGTGCCTCTATCGTCAGAATGAGCAATTTCAGTCGAAAAAGGATACTTGGGGAGAAAGAATCGCATTCCAAGAGCCTGTATATACCCCCTAAGTACCACCTTTGAAAAGGCATCAAAGCTAGGCCAAGGAGCCAAGCCAAGAAGGTCAGAGTTAGGAAATAACGAGAAGATAGCTAGTTGATCCATCCCAAGAAGCCGGAATTATACTCAAGACGGTGGAATTCTCCTTCAATTCCTTCAGGGAGTTTTAGGATTTTCTTATGTTTTGTTTTATCTTTTCTCTTGAGATGTTTTCTTGTTTAGTTATGAACTAAACCCTTCAGATACCTGAAGGGGATGAAACCTAGATGAATCTTTTTATTTGATTTTTAAGTTATATGATAATTGCTTAGTTTGTTCTTAATTATGTTGCTTAATCCAAATCTAATGTGCTTAGGTGGAGGAGGAATAGACCCTGCCTAAGAGTAGATCTAACATAATTAAGCGGAGTTGATCAAACACCTAGAGATAGGATTACGAGATTTTGCCGGATTAGGGTGAAACCTAATATGGGAGTCCATTGATCGATTTACTGCTATCCTAGGGGGTTATTATAAGCGAATGAGAGTTCCATTAATTAACCTAGGGTTAGGCGTTATTCACCTCGAGAGAGGGTTTAATATAGGTTAGGGAGTCTTACGGATCAAGCTAAGAAAAGAAAATCGTATAATTTAGGGTTAAATAATAAGTGAAGTCTAGGTGGATTTTTCCTAAGGGTACCGTCGCAATCAACTGAGTTTTTCTTCAAAGTTATTTTCCTATTCGTCCTTTTTGTCTTTGTATCCTTAGTTTAAGTCTTCGTCAATATAGTTAAAAGCAACTTCACTCTAATTTTAAGGCTAAATAATAAAAAGAAAGTTAGTATTAGTACTTTTAGTTCCTTTGGGTTCGATATCCGGTCTTGCCTAAGCTATACTATTGTTCGATAGGTACACTTGCCTTTAATCGTTGTCAGAGTTAGTTTTCAGGTTTTGATCATTCTTTTATAAATTTTAAAACTCTAATTTACAGTGATCAGTTGGTTTTGCAAATGCAGGGTACTTATCTGATACTCATAATGTTCGATCAAAAACTGGTTATGTTTTCACATATGGTGGTACGTCAATTTCTTGGTGCTCTATGAAACAAACAATTGTTGCTACTTCTTCTAATCTTGCTGAGATTTTGGCAATCCATGAGGCTAGTCATGAATGTGTGTGGCTAAAATCTATAGTTCATCACATATGAAAAGATTGTGGTTTATGCTCTGAAAAAGAAGCTCTAATAGTCTTATGTGAAGATAATACAGCTTGCATTGTACAACTTATAGAATGATGTATTAAGGGTGATAGAACAAAACATATATCACTAAAAATTTTCTTCACTCATGATCTACAAAAGAATGGAGATATAAATGTTCAACAAATTTATTCAAGTGAGAATTTGATAGATCTTTTTACTAAGGCACTCCACACTGCTACATAAGAGAAGTTAATTTTCAACATTGGATTGCATTGTCTCAAAGATCTTAAGTGATGTTTACATGAGGGGGATTAAATTCACACCACATTTTTTTTTATTGTGATATACTATGTATCAAAGGATTATGTACTCTTTTTTCTTTCACTAGGTTTTTGTCCTACAGGGATTTTACTAGTAAGGTTTTTAATGAGGCATATCCTTTATACAATGAACATGCAAGGGGGAGTGTTATGAATGCTATTAAGTGGGTGTTCAACATTTCACCTTTCATCTCTGTTAACCTTCCACCTTTCATCTTCTTTAACCTTAAACATTTCATATTCTTGTAATCTTCTTATATATATAAAGGAGTATGCTACTTGTAAAGATGATGAAAATATAAAATGCAATAGAAATTCTCATATCCATATTTTTTCTATTATTTTTACTTATAAAAAATGACAAATTTTTTATTTTGTTTTCGTTCAAAAATTTTAAAAGAAGACAAATAAATAACACATTTACATCACTAAATTAAAAATATTACATTAAAATCATAATAAAAAATATTTAACCATATTCATTGCAACACTAAATTAACATTGCATTAATATTATTTTTTATAATATTTTCCTTTGGTGCATTATATCAATAGTTATAAGTTTATTTGATTTAAATATATTAGACTTAAATTTATATAATATAAATTGGGCTTATAAATATGTAATACATATTTCTAATTTTAATTAGTCGGTGTATTATTTGTCTTTTTTTTGGTAGAGTAAAACAGATAAGATAATTTAACTATATAATAATTCTTTGAGTAGAGCTATCACTTGTTTGGGCTATAGGAGAAATTGTTAGCACCTCTCTTAGAATCTCCTCAAAAGTCTTCAGTCCTTGCTATTTATCAAAAACCATTTTGGCCAAACATCTGTAGTTTTATTTCAATCCCTAGGAAGATGTTGAATATCCAGCGAACCTCCATTCACCAGCAAGTGGTGAATATGTTTAATGAGGACAGAGTTCGAACTTGACAAAAAGGAATTCTGAATGGCTTTTACCTCCTTCAAACTATCGGTTTGTATCAATACACCATCATAGCTCCTGTTATGAATGAGAGCTAATCCATCAAAAATATCCCACAGTTCAGTATCAAAGACTAAGAATTTTCCAAAATTACTGTCATATCCCATAATCTTTTCCCTGTTTCCATTTGTTATGACTCCCCTCGCTATAGTGTTCTCCGAAATAATTTGAACAGCCCCATCAATGCATAAATTGATCCAACTTTCCAGCATCTCGACATTTGAGCTTTGTCCCTTCCATCTGGATACATCCTCCTTATGAAAAGAAATAAATTATTTTGCCCACATATAAGAAATCTTAACAATCTCCCCTATGTTCCAAGAAAAGCCCTGAAAAAGAAAAAAGTTCCGATTTTTCCAAACCACTAGATTAGTAAACCAAATAAACATGACCAATTTACCTCACCGACGACTGGTTTTGCAAGACACTGCAAATTAGACTTTACCCGTTGAAGAAGGTCTCTTATAAAACAAACTTCCTGTAACAGTCCGGTTCATACCCTAGTCGGAACAGTGGTTTCAGGACCACAAATCAGAGTCCGTATAATATTTTAATATTATATTCTATGTCGTTGATATGTGATAAGCATGTGCTAAATTTTCGTAATTTAAATTGTTTGTCAGTGTGTTTAATTTTATAAAAGGATTGAATTGCATTAAAAGTGAAAATGACATGTTTTATGAAAGGGTGCTCAATTGTTATGTCTTTTTAAGAGTAAGGACTTATGTGGCAATTAAGCTATTACTAAAAGGAGTGGACGGCATTAAATGTGGTCTTATATATATATATATATATGTTCTGTTTATATATTATATGTTTTCATAAGTTTATAATATATGTTAAATTAGTATATTACATTATAAGTTATTTTATTTATTATATCAATAAAAGAAACAAAAGAAAATGGCCTTGCTTTTATCATTCTTTGGCCGAATGTGATAAAGAAAAAGAAAGGTTTTAAGCTTTCAAAGTTTCGGCCATTTGAGAGCTAAATTCAAGGTAAGTTTTTGATCCTTTTCTATAATTTCTATGTTTTTGTAATTGTTGCTTCGTCTATTATCAAACCCATGTTTCAATTTTGCGTATTGGTGATGTTTGTAAGTTATGCCATTGATGCTAGGTTGAGCTTTGTGATGCTTTAAGGTGTTAAATGATAGATTGGTGGTAGATGAACATGTTTTGTTCTTGAAGTTTTGATGAATTTAGCTAAATATGGCTAAATTGAGAAAATGATAATTTGATGGACTAAATTGTAAATTTGATGAAAAATGTGGGCTTGTATATGATGTGTATATATTCAGCCAAGCTTGTGTATAAGTGTATTTTGTGAATTTGATGTTTTGAGAAAAATAGACTAAATTGCTAAGTTGTGCAAATATGAGGGTTATTTTGCAAATAGCCCTAAATGTGTGTCCTTGGATTGAATTGAATGAATCAGTGAATAAAAGGGTTAATTCTGAATATGTTTAGATCAAGAACCGAAGAAAACAGACTTAGATCGCGAGAAAACGAAAGTAAATGAGTAGCCGTTTTCTATTCCGATAAACCGAATCCGAGGTAAGTCACTATACAAATAAATGAATATGTATGCAATTGTAGTTGTTCATATGTTTAATGATGATAATGAATGCTTATGAGAAATTCTGTAATTGAATTCCGAGATAAGTTTGGTATATTGACTAAGTCTGAGAAGCCTCGTACGAACCTTGACATAGGTATCTATTCTGTTTTATCATGTAAGACCACGTCTGGGACGTTGGCATTGATTTGAGATTCGTGTAAAACCCTGTCCGAGATAGTGGCATCGATATCTGATTATGTTTAAGACCATGTTTGGGATGTTGGCATCAATATAAACTTTACGTATAAGACCACGTCTGGGACGTTGGCATCATTATGACACTTGCATGTAAGACCATGTCTGGGACATCGAAGATCGCTTTGATTCGTATAAGACCACATGCGGGCGATGGCATCGATATCCGAGTGCATGTAAGACCTCGTCTGGGACGTTGGCATTGTACGATCATTCTGAGCTTTCTAAGTATCTTATTAGATTTATTACTGTTCAACGGGCAAGTCTATGATACTAATTGCAAATCCGAGCTATGAACAAATATGTGATTGTAAATCCAATTTAGGTATGTTGATTATACACTAATTGTGTACACAAGGTAAACATCAATATGATCTTACTATGATGCTATGAATATGGAATCGATGATATGTTGTATAAAGTTTTGGTGAAATGAGATATGTGTTTATATGATCTTTGAATTGTGAATATGGCTAATGTGGTCAAAAGTGTATGAACCAAAGCAAATATATGCATTTTATGCTAAGTTTGTTTGTATATTGACTTACTAAGCTTTTGGAAAGCTTACTCTGTGTGTGTTTAATCTGTTTTATAGGTTGTCAAAGCTACTGAAGGCTCAGGATCTGGATCGCTTGATCATTTTATATGTGATTGCCTTGAGTCTGTCAAACCAGAGACTGTTCAGAATTTGAGATCTGATAATGCACCTGTGAGAGGTAGGCCATCGAAAAATGTCAGAAATGTTAGTTGTAGTCAGAGAACTATGAGAGACAATGTTGTCAGATCTAAAGCTAGAGCGCCAGCCAGAGCGTATGCTATCCGAGCTCGAGAGAAAGCTTTGTCACCAGATGTTATAACGGGTACTTTTACTCTTTATGATACTTCTGTGATTGCTTTGATAGACCCTGATTCTACGTATTTCATATAGATGCATGAATTTAGTATTCAGCAAGACTTTGCCTGTAGAGTCTACTGAGTGTACTATAAAAGTATCGAACCCCTTAGGTAAAAGTGTTCTGGTTGACAAAGTATGCAAGAACTGTCCGTTAATGTTTCGAGATATTTATTTCCCTGCTGATTTGATGCTTTTGCCATTTGATGAGTTTGATATTATTCTGGGTATGGATTGGTTATTTATGCATGATGCTATTGTGAACTGCAAAAGAAAGACTATATATTTGAGATGTCTGAATGATGTGATTGTACGAGTTGAGTCTAATGATTTGAATGGATTACCTACTATGATATCTATTTTGAAAGCTCAGAAATATGTGAAAAATGGTTACGAGGCATATTTTGCTTATGTGATTTATTCAAGAGTATCAGAGATGAAGGTTGAGTCAGTGCCTGTAGTCTGTGTGTTTTCTGATGTATTCCCTGAAGAATTACTGGGTTTGCCTCCAATTCGTGAAGTTGAGTTCGGTATTGAGTTGCTACCTGGTACTACACCTATTTCGATAGCTCCGTATAGAATGGCACCAATAGAATTGAAAGAGTTAAAGGCACAATTGCAAGAATTGACTGATAGAGGTTTCGCTAGACCGAGCTTTTCGCCTTGGGGAGCTCCTGTTTTGTTTGTGAAAAAGAAAGATGGCACGATGAGGATGTGTATCGATTATCGTCAGTTGAATAAGGTGACAATAAAGAATAAATACCCGTTGCCTAGAATTGATGATTTGTTTGATCAGTTGAAAGGAGCTACTGTGTTTTCTAGGATTGATCTGAGATCGGGATATTACCAGTTGAGAGTGAAAGATTCAGACATTCCGAAGACTGCTTTCAGGATGAGGTACGGGCATTACAAATTTTTAGTTATGCCATTTGGACTAACCAATGCTTCTGCTGTTTTTATGGATCTGATGAACAGAATTTTCAGACCGTATCTAGATCGATTTGTTATCGTATTCATAGATGACATTTTGATTTATTCTCGTGATAAGGCAAAACATGCTGAACATTTGAAAGTTGTTTTGCAAACCTTGAGAGAAAAGCAATTGTATGCGAAATTCAGCAAATGTGAATTCTGGTTGCACGAGGTTAGTTTTCTGGGACATATTGTGTCAGCATCTGGGATTGAGTTGATCTGAGCAAGATTTCTGCTATTTTGAATTGAAACTTCCGGGAAATGTATCTGAAGTCCGCAGTTTTCTGGGTTTGGCTGGTTATTACTGTAGATTTGTGAAAGGCTTTTCGACAATAGCTACTCCATTGACTAGATTACTTCAGAAAGATGTCAGATTCAAATGGTCAGATAAATGCCAGAAAAGTTTTGATCAGTTGAAAACTCTGGTAACAGAAGCTCCAGTGTGAGTACAGCCAGAATCTGGTAAAGAATTTGTTGTGTACAATGATGCTTCGTTAAATGGTCTGGGATGTGTTTTGATGCAGGAAGGCAAAGTTGTAGCTTATGCCTCGAGACAGTTGAAGCCTCATGAAAAGAATTATCCGACGCACGACCTTGAGTTAGCTGCAATTGTGTTTGCGCTAAAGATTTGGCGTCATTATCTATACGGTGAGAAATGTCACATGTTTTCAGATTATAAAAGTCTGAAATATTTGATGACTCAGAAAGATTTGAACCTGCGTCAAAGAAGATGGTTAGAGCTGTTAAAAGATTATGAGCTCGTGATAGATTATCATCCGGGTAAAGCGAATGTTGTTGCTGATGCTTTGAGTAGGAAATCATTGTTTGCATTATGTGCTTTGAATGCTCAGTTAGATTTGTCTGATGATAGTTCTATGTTAGCTGAATTAAAAGCCAAACCGTTGTTCTTACAACAGATATGTGATGCTCAGAAATTTGATAATGAATTGCTAGCGAAACGAGCTCAGTGTGAAGTGAATTCCGAATCTGAATTTCAAATTGTTGATGATTTTTTTGAGATTCCGAGATCGTGTCTATGTTCCAGAAAATCTGGAGTTGGTTTAGTTGATCTTGAATGAAGCTCATAACAGTCGTCTATCTGTTCATCCGGGAAGCACGAAAATGTATCAGGATTTGAAATGACACTACTGGTGGTCTGGTATGAAACGGGACATTTCTGACTTTGTTTCAAAATGTTTAGTTTGTCAACAAGTGAAAGCTAAACATCAAGTTTCGTCTGGGTTGTTGCAACCAATTCTGATTCCTGAGTGGAAATAGGATAAAGTAACCATGAAGTTTGTTTCTGGTTTACCTCAGACTCCGAGAAAGAAAGATGCGATATAGGTCGTGGTTGATAGATTAACGAAATCTGCCCATTTTATCCCAGTAAAATCTGATTTATCACTTGACAGGTTAGCCGAGCTTTATATTTCTGAGATTGTGAAATTACATGGAGTACCACTGTCTATTGTATCTGATAGAGATCCGAGGTTTACGTCGAGATTCTGGAAGAAATTGCAAGAGGCTTTAGGCACGAAACTCCATTTCAGTACAGCTTTTCATCCGCAAACCGATGGCCAATCTGAGCGGATTATTCAGATTCTTGAAGACATGTTAAGATGCTGCATACTAGAGTTTAATGGTTCATGGGAACAGTATCTGCCCTTAATTGAATTTGCATACAATAATAGTTTTCAGTCGAGTATCAAAATGGCACCATATGAAGCTTTGTACGGACGTAAATGTCGTACACCTCTGTATTGGACTGAGCTCAGTGAAAATAAGCTACATGGGGTTGATCTGATAAAAGATTCAGAACAGAAAGTGAAACAGATCCGAGATTGCTTGAAAGCAGTATCTGATCGTCAGAAGTCTTACACAGACTTGAAACGTAAAGATATAGAATTTGAAATTGGCGACAAAGTATTTTTGAAAGTGTCTCCGTGGAAGAAAGTGCTTTGATTCAGACGTAAAGGCAAATTAAGTCCAAGGTTTATCGGACCGTATGAGATCATTGAATGTGTCGGGCCTGTTGCATATAAATTGAAGTTGCCTTCCGAACTAGAAAAGATACATAATGTATTTCATGTTTAGATGCTCCGTAGATATCAATCCGATCCGTCACATGTGATTGCCCCATCTGAAATTGAAATCCGAACAGATATGACATATGAAAAGGAACTGATATGTATCCTAGCTCGTGAAGTGAAAGAGTTGAGAAACAAAAGAATTCCGTTAGTGAAAGTACTGTGGAATCGACACGGAATAGAAGAGGCTACGTGAGAGCCTGAAGATTCAATGAGACAGCAATTTCTGAATCTGTTTAGTGGTAAGATTTTCGGGGACGAAAATCCCTAAGGGGGGAGAATTGTAACATTTCGGTTTATACCCTAGTCGGAACAGTGGTTTCGAGACCACAAATCTGAGTCCGTATAATATTTTAATATTATATTCTGTGTCGTTGATATGTGATTAAACATGTGCTAAATTTTCGTAAGTTAAATTGTTTGTCTGTGTGTTTAATTTTATAAAAGGATTAAATTGCATTAAAAGTGAAAATGACATGTTTTATGAAAGGGTGCTCAATTGTTATGTCTTTTTAAGAGTAAGGACTTATGTGGTAATTAAGCCATTACAAAAAGGAGTGGACGGCATTAAATGTGGTCTTATATATATATGTTATGTTTATAAATTATATTATATGTTTTCATAAGTTTATAATATATGTTAAATTAGTATATTACATTATAAGTTATTTTATTTATTATATCAATAAAAGAAACAAAAGAAAATGGCCTTGCTTTTATCATTCTTTGGCCGAATGTGATAAAGAAAAAGAAAGGTTTTAAGCTTTCAAAGTTTCGGCCATTTGAGAGCTAAATTCAAGGTAAGTTTTTTATCCGTTTTCGATAATTTCTACGTTTTTGTAATCGTTGCTTCGTCTACTATCAAACCCATGTTTCAATTTTGTGTACTGGAGATGTTTGTAAGTTATGCCATTGATGCTAGGTTGAGCTTTGTGATGCTTTAAGGTGTTAAATGATAGATTGGTGGTAGATGAACATGTTTTGTTCTTGAAGTTTTGATGAATTTAGCTAAATAGGGCTAAATTGAGAAAATGATAATATAAGGGACTAAATTGTAAATTTGATGAAAAATGTGGGCTTGTATGTGATGTGTATATATTCGGCCAAGCTTGTGTATAAGTGGATTTTGTGAATTTGATGTTTTGAGTAAAATGGACTAAATTGCTAAGTTGTGCAAATATGGGGGTTATTTTGCAAATAGCCCTAAATGTGTGTCCTTGAATTGAATTGAATGAATTAGTGAATAAAAGGGTTAATTCTGAATATGTTTAGATCAAGAACTGAAGAAAATGGACTTAGATCGCGGGAAAGCGAAAGTAAACGAGTAGCCGTTTTCTATTCCGATAAACCGAATCTGAGGTAAGTCACTATACAAATAAATGAATATGTATGCAATTGTAATTGTTCATATGTTTAATGATGATAATGAATGCTTATGAGAAATTCTGTAATTGAATTCCGAGATAAATTCGGTATATTGACTAAGTCTGAGAAGCCTCGTACGAACCTTGAGATAGGTATCTGTTCTGTTTATCATGTAAGACCACGTCTGGGACGTTGGCATTGATTTGAGATTCGTGTAAGACCCTGTCCGGGACAGTGGCATCGATATCTGGTAAGACCACGTCTGGGACGTTGGCATCAATATAAACTTTACGTATAAGACCACGTCGGGACGTTGGCATCATTATGACACTTACTTGTAAGACCATGTCTGGGACATCGGCATCGTTTTGATTCGTATAAGACCCTATCTGGGACAGTGGCATCGATATCCGAGTGCATGTAAGACCTCGTCTGGGACGTTGGCATTGTACGATCATTCTGAGCTTTCTAAGTATCCTATTAGATTTATTACGGTTCAACGGGCAAGTCTATGATACTAACTGCAAATCCGAGCTATGAACAAATATGTGATTGTAAATCCAATTCAGGTATGTTGATTATACACTAATTGTGTACACAAGGTAAGCATCAATATGATCTTACTATGATGCTATGAAAATGGAATTGATGATATGTTGTATAAAGTTTTGGTGAAATGAGATATGTGTTTATATGATCTTTGAATTGTGAATATGGCTAATGTGGTTAAAAGTGTATGAACCAAAGCAAATATATGCATTTTATGCTAAGTTTGTTTGTATATTGAACCAAAGCAAATATATGCATTTTATGCTAAGTTTGTTTGTATATTGACTTACTAAGCTTTTGGAAAGCTTACTCTGTGTGTGTTTAATCTGTTTTATAGGTCGTCAAAGCTACTGAAGGCTCGGGACCGTCTTGGATCGTCATCACACTATAGAACTTATTTTGGTACATTTTGATATTGTATAAAGCTAGATATGGCATGTATAGGCTAGTATTTTGGTATAAATAGTTATGTGATCTTAGCCATGTGATTTTGTTATTTAAGAGTTGAAACTTTGCTTAAATGAATGTGTTATAGAATGTATCTTTTGGTATGATGAATGAATGTGGAATTGCCAAGTTTGAATGTGCAAATACATGAATTAGTCTTGTAATGATATGAGTTTTAGTCCTTGAGATTGCCATAGTTGGGATTGGTTTTGAATGTAAGGTTTGAATGTTGGTATGCTTTTGATGGTTTTATGTGCATGAAATATCTTGTTGAATATGGCTTGTAGGTATGACCCTTTGTGGGTGGCATTTTGGCCTTGTAAATGGCCTATAATGTCACACGGTTGTGGCACACGGGCGTGCCTAACGACCGTGGGTGAATTTTAGGATGTAGTTTATCATCACACGGCCTCGGCACGGGCGTGTCATCTGGCCGTGGTGTGCAAGTCAGTAGCTAACATAAAAGTACATGGCCAAATACACGGGCATGCTTGATGGCCGTGGTGGGGAAGTCAGTATATGACCTAAAAGTACACGGCCATGGCACACGGGCGTGCCTAATGACCGTGTTGGTATAGTTACTATAAACAAGGATGGATACACGGGGGTGTCTAGAAGTCGTGGAGGGCATACGGTCTCCTCCCACGGGCGTGTCTCCCTTGTATTTTTGAAAAGTTTCAAATTTTCATGGAATTTCATATGTGTTTCAATTTAGTCCCGACTCGACTTATAAGTATGATTAAGGTCTCGAGGACCCGATTAAGGGACATTATGTTTAAGAATGATGATTGAATGTATGATTTTGTCTGTGAATGTTTCTGATCTGTCCGGTAACGCTCCTAACCTTAATCCGGCGACGGACTCGGGATAGGGGTGTTACACTTCCACTAGTTTCATTTGGGATAACTTGTCTCCATATTTCTTTAGATGTCAGGTAGTCACGAAGAACATACAAAATATCTTCAGAATGATAACCACATATACCACAAGAACTATCATACCCTATTTCTCGCTTAGCACACTCCACGTTAGTCATCAGCCTCTATTTTAGAACAAGCCATATGAAGAATCTGACCCTTTGGGGTCTCTAAAATTTCCTTGGTAAATTCCACTGTGCATATTTCGATATCTATGACCTTTCCTAACTATATCAATAAAGAATTTTAAGAAAGAAGATACCAGTTGAATTCCAAGACCAAATAATCCTGTCATAACCTACAGACAAATGGGGTGAGGGAATACCCACAATACATTTAAAAATTACCTTCGGTAACCACAGACGAAAAAACTCCCAAGTTCCATTAAACCTTCTCATTGACCATATCATTAAGCATACAATCTAAATTAATATTAACATGGGCTGGAATATGATCAATCAAAAGCCCTACCTTCACGATCCACAGATCTCTTCAGCACCTAATATTGGTCCCATAACCAACTAACCAACACAACTTTTCTCGATTTAAGGGCCAAACCTTCGAAAAAGCTTTCCATAGAGAAAAATATTTCCCTTACGAGATATTATCCGATTAAAGCATCTTTTATATCATATTTGGATTGAAGAACACTAACCCATAAGGTATCTTGTTTGGAGACTAAGTTGTACCCTAACTTCATCATGAAAGAGGTATTTTGGTACTTTAGATGTCTAATGCCAAGATCTCCACAGGACTGAGGTTGACAAACAAACTCCCAAGTGACCATAGAAACCTTCTGATAGCCATCAAATGAACCCCATATGAATTGTCTGACAATGCATTCAATCTCATCACATATTCCTTTAGGAATCATCATAGAATACATAAACTAGTTGGGAATAGATAAAATAAATAACTACACTAAGGTAGCTCTACCAGCTATAGAGAGTTTCTTGGCATCCCATTTGTTTAATTTACTGCAAATCTTATCGACCAAAAAGAAAAAGGTACAATTTGAAATCCTTTCGTGAAGAAGGGGTACCCCCAAATACATGCCAAGGTTGTGAACCCTATGAAAACCAAGAATATCACTCAACTATAAGCTAATAGTATCACCCATACCTTTGGAGAAATAAATATCAGCCTTCTAAACATTAATTTGATACCCAGAATACCTACAAAATCTCTCTAAAATATCTTTAAGTGACGAAATTTGTTGTAGGTCTGTATAACCAAAAATGACTAGATCGTCTACAAAAAATAAAAGTGAGAAAGCCGAACCAGATCTCGACAATCTAATGGGTCGCCAAAGGCGACTCTCAATGGCTTGATAAAAGCTATGACTAAGCCATTTCATGCATAAGACAAAGAGATACAACAAAGTAGGCATCCCTGACGAATACCCTTCGCGGGCTTAAACTTTTGTGTTGGAGCTCCATTTTATAACACCTACATAGTAGAACTCGTAATAGTAGACATTATAACATTAATAAACATATCAGAGATACCTGTAGCCCAAAGGGAAGCCCCGACCAACGATATTAGGAAAAAACCAATTTAAAACGGTTAGCAATGACTTTCATCACCAATTTATACATCACTAAATACAAACTAATCAAGCAAAATTGGGAAAAGTTTTATGGACTAGGAACTTTAGGAATGAGGACTAGCAGAGTATTATTCAACTCAGGCTCAATACTAGTACCAGCAAATATCGCTTTAACCCACTCACTGATCTTAGAGCTAATGAAATCTCATTGTTTCTGAAACAAAAAAATCCTGAAAGCCATCACTCCCAAGAGCATTCAACGAGGCTATATAAAAAATGGATGTTTTGATCTCATCATTAAACACCTCCTTTCCGAGGAATTGGATATCACAATTATCAAGGGTAGGAAATGAGCTATGGGGTAAAATACCCATGGGTTCTGGTTGTTCGCCATATAACTTTTGAAAGAAATTGATAGCTTCAAGTCGCAAGGCTTCATCATCATAGATCCATGAATCATTACCACCTTTCAAAGCAGTGATACGATTTTGTTTCCTTCTCTGCAGAGTCTAGCAGTGAAAAATCTAGTATTACGGTCCCTTAAATTTAACCATTCGCTTTTGGATTTCTACTTCCAGAGAAGCTCCTCATGATGTAAAGCAGTTTCCAACTCTTCTCAAGTTTCCATATCTAATTGGAGGAATGTATTGGAATCAAAACCCTCCATTTTTCTTTGAATATTTGAGAGCTTGTCCACCAAGTGTCTTTTGCGAGTACCTAAATAACCATAAACAATACGATTCCACTTTTTGAGATCTATGTAAAGATTAGAAAGGGAATCAACCAAATTACCATTAAAGCCTCATTGACCCTTAACAAAATCCTAAACCTTGTATGCTTCAGCCAACCAACAAGAAATCTGAAGGGTCTCTCCTTGGGGACCCTCGGCTCAGGTCTCACAAATAGAAAAAGTGACCTGTGATAAGATTTAAGCCTTGGAAGATACGTGACTAATGTATTAGGAAACTCATTAAACTAGGCATCATTACCAATAGCCTTGTTTAATCTCTCAAAAATCCCTTATCGACACCAAGTATATGAAGGACCTCGAAAACCCAAATCATGTAAAGCTGTAAAGTTCATAAAACTCCCAAAAAAAGAACACCTAAAACCTCGGACCCGTCCACATTTATTTTCACTATCAAACAAAATGGCATTAAAGTCTCTAATAGCAAGCTATGGAACACTTCTGAGAGGTATATAGTAGCATTTAAACCCTCCCATAGAATTTTCCGTTTTTGTCTGTCAGGATTACCATGCACAAAAGCTATAAAGATAGGAAGTTGTTGAGAGTGACCAAGAACTCTGATCAAAGATAAATTGGGGATGACTACGAATTACGTCAACCCGAACCGAGTCCTTCCAGGCAACCCAAATCCCTCATGAAAAACCAACGACCTCCACAGAATAAGAAAATTGAAAACCTAACTTGATGACGATGTTATCTACTTTTGCTCCACTAACCTTAGTTTCTAACAGACAAACAATATACGACTTATACTCTAAATTATATTCGTGGAAGATACACAAAAATTTTGTACTGGCACAACCTTGACAATTCCATGAAAAAAATAGACAAATCCATGTCAAACACAAGAAATAAATAAGTGAACACAAACCTTTACTAATCGAAATAAGAGGAGTCTTACACTCCTTTTCCATTTCTTTTTTAAGCATCCGAATCACCAACAATATCTACTTGAGAACTAATAAGTTCCACCGTGGAATTCATGAAATCCGTAAGTGAAATATGAGCGTTACCATAAGCCTTTAATTTATTACCCCTACCTTCAAAGAGTTCTGTTAAAGGCTTTACCATACTTGTTCGAATTAAATCTACCACCGATCCACGACCTTTACCTACATGGATACCTTTTCCTACCTATACCAAGTTATTATTAATGTTTTTATTTTTTAAAACCTTCATGTCCACAGAATCAATGTTTTCCTTAAAAGAAACTATTGAATGTTTCCTCGGGTTTAGCATTCCTTTTTCCACAAAGACCTCTACACCCATTGGTCCTACAAAATAGGGTTAAAACAGAAAAATCAGCATGCACTCCATTTTGGGCCACAACATTTTGACCCAGCTCACCATTTATGGCCTATATGTCATCATTTTCACCTAGGCCCACCACGTGTGGGACTTTCTTAAAAGTGGACTTTTGAGTATTTTTATTATCAGTAGCCATAACATCATGTTTCAAAAAAGACGTGGTTTCTCCTTCCTTATTCAAGTCGTCATCTTTAATGCCCCCCATATTCAAGGCTTCAAATTTGGATCCAGATGCTTTAAGGTCTGATGTCTTCGTCGGTTGACTTCTATTTTCCTTGGAGTTTCACCGGCTTTTCCTCTCAACTAGCATTCAAAGTCTATAGGCCGTCGTCTCCTCCGTAAGAGTTTCACCAGTCCTCCGAACCACCGTCGTCTCCTCCATTTCCATCTAGTTTGGATCAATAAAACTTTTTGGGCATCCCTCCTTCGGGTGACCTTATCGTCCATAGCCGAAGCAAACTACCGGCAGCGATTCAAACTCAACTTGATGGAGATGTCCATTAATCAGAACCTGAGAAGTCAACGGTTTATCAAGATTAATGTAAACCACCATCCTAACAAACTTACCTCTCATTCTACTATCTGTGTTCAAGTCTAGTTTAGTAACCTTGCCAACCATCCCCCGGATTTCTTCAAGGATCCGACATTTGTACAAGAAACCCAGGAGCCTTGGGAGTTTGATCCATGCCTTAATCACACTTGGGTATGGCTACATCAAATTAAAATCCGTCGTCCAAGGTTGCACCGTCAGGTACTACCCAAAAATGATCCACGTTCCTTTAGAAAAGCACTTTCTCATAGTTCTCTTTATTCTGAAATTTTGCTAAGAAATATTCGTTTTCTATCTCCATTAATTGAAAAGGCGATGAAGGACTCCATAAAACACTGACTTTGCAGTGCATTATGCCCAATAGATTGTCCCAAGAGTTTGAGGACCACTGTGGTTGCCATGTTCTTAATCAGAAGTTGATTAACTCTTTCAGAAAAGTTAATCGCCGGAATAGCATTAACCACCGATCTTGTAATATCCTTATCCAGTAATTCAATCTCATCATCATCTCCAAACCGAATCTGGGTACCCAACTCGTTAGAACCACTGGCCAAATTCCCCAATAATCTATCTTTCCAAGAAAGCGTCGACTTTGGTTCGTCATCGACCACCATGTCAATGCCTTCATTCGTATTATGATCCTTGAAGTGTACTTTTTTAGTTGAACGATTTTCAGAGAAACTAGATTTTTACTTTCACTAGCCATAATAATTTATTATTTTGGAGTACAATTTTGAAGCGATGTTTCAAGTTCCTTTATTATTCGTCTTTGAATAGTATTAATTGATAACTTAATTTTTTATAGAACTTTTAATGGATCCCAATCAAATTAATTTCGATAGCTGATTAATTAATCAAACTAATTCGATACAATTGATTAATTCAATTTTAATTAAAAGTAGCCTCAATTCTACGGAAGTTAGTTCCTTAGCCAATCGTTGTTTCAATGATATCTAGCAGCTTTTCTTCACCCTGACCTATTTGTGCTATTAGAAAACAATCGCATTTTGGTAGTGAAGACAAAGACTTAAATGTAGGCTCATAATTTGTAGGAAGAGGTTCAACCATGAGGATGCTCCACCCTTGAAAGCCAATCTTGCACTAGTTCAAATAAAGTAGCACAATGAATAATGTGCGAAGGAATATAGAGTCACGTCTTGTTTGTAAAATGGCATTTTAGATGTGATAGATAGATTGAAAGAGGAGTCTAAGAAAACAATTCAATTTGAGAAGAGATTTGAAGAATTTGAAGATGAAGGAAAATGAAATCATTAATAGAATCATGGCATTGTTAACAATGTTACGCTAATTAAAAATGCATTTTATGACAACTGGATGTTATAAAAATAATGGATTAAGGTAACGGAATTTGGAAATAATGTTTGAGGCATGTAAAACATTATTTTCAAAGATAACTCACTATCCCTCAAATTTAATAAACTCATACGAACAAGAATAAGAGTAAAAACTTAAAAGCAGTACTTAGCTAAAGGCTAAGCTTGTATTTATTTTTTTGGCGTGTTTTGGAAAGCTACTAGTGTCACGGGTGAGAATTCTACACTAGCGAAATCTCTAGCCCCGTGACACTAGTGCATGGTTTTTACAGCCGTCAAGGTAACGATTTGTTGAGATAATTAAAGAAAGTAACAGCTACATGGAATAATGGGCTGTCAAAATACTGTTGAGAAATTTAAGAGAGTAATGAGCAGAGAGAAAATTAAGGTAGGTCAAACTTTATTAAGCTTTTTAAGATAAGCCTATTGTGTAATGGCTCAATTTTGTCCGGCCGGCAAAACAAAACAAAAAACCCAAAAACAAATAAACAACAAAAACAAATAGAAGTCTAGTCTATTTACAAGCCTAAAACTCATTATCCTAAACTTAAACTGAAAAAAAAAAAAAAAAAACCCTAATCCCTTCAGTCCCCGCCTCTACCATGCCATGTCAACAAGCACACCCCTCAAAGTTGTTCGCGCCCTTAGGATTGCCCTCTGCCAATTTCACCAAAATGGTAAAAGGTGCATCTCCCAATCGCTGTTGACCGAAAGCTTCCTCACCGCCACCATGCAAAGGTCTGAAACGGAAATAGGAACAGAAGCGGAGAAGTAGGAAAGAAAAGAAAAGAAAATATATTTTGTAATATATCTGGCTATAAAACCCGAAAACTATGTTGTAATTTGGACACAAGGAATCGAATACAAAAAAAGTTAAAAGAAAAGATATTTTGTTTTATTTTTATTTTATTTTTCAAAGAAAACATAAGAAAGGAAAAAGGTTTCATCTTTTACCGGTGAGGCCTTGTCTTCCACCATTGTGGGAGGCTTGCTCCGACCTGAAAGGCCTCCGAACCCACTAGGGTTCCGTTGAGAGCCTCGTCGGAAAGGTAGAAACAGAAAGGTTTTCGACACTTTTGTCGAGTTTTGGCTTAATTTTTGGGGAATTTAACTCCAGATTGGCATTCAACATGAAAAATGGGGTCAAAAGGGGTTTTTTTAAACTTCTGGCCACTAGCGGAGGCGGTCGCCATTGCCGATGATCGGTGGTCACGGTAGAGACTTGCCAGCCCCATGACCAGAGAGGAGGGGTTTTAAGAGAAAAAAAAAGAACAAAAGAAGAATGTTTTTTTTTAAACAAGTTTAAAATGATTTTTAAATATTTTATTTAACTTATATAGATTTATAGAAACGACGTCGTTTTGGCCTGGCTTCAGAAGCCCCAAAACGGCGTAGTTTTGACACGACCTGATGACCCGATCCGGATCCATCTAGGATTCGTGTGCTTTCAAAGGGGAGGGTCTAATTGCTGTTTTGACCCTTCCACTTTTTTGCTATTTTTCAATCTCATCCTACAGTTCATTAATTCACTTTTATTTTTGCCCTTTTATTTTATTCTTGCATAATTTAGTCCCTTAACCCACTGTTGACCCATTAAGGCAATGACATGTATAAATGTGGTCAGGATAATTGTACTCTGAGTCCCTGTACTTTTCTATCCCATTTTAATTTAATCATTTATATTATGTTTCCTTATAATTTAGGCTTTTAATTTTGTTATATCTTCAAATTTAGTCATTTATTTCCCATTTCTTTATTTTTTTTAATTCATTAAAGTTAGCCCATTTATTTCTTTTTTTTTTAAATTTCTAGCATTTATAATTTTTTCTATTTACATTTTCGCCTAATAATTTCCCGATTGTTTTATTTTGGTCTTTTATTTTTAATTATTAATACTATTAATATTATTAAGTAATTATCATTGCTAATTAATATTTTTTTTTAAATTTTCTCAAATATCAATATTTTATGTAATTATATTATTATCATACATTTTTATATTATTTCACTATTATTATCATTATTATCATATAGTATTATTAATTGAATATTATTATTGTTATTATTATTTCTTATTATTGTATTCATTATCGTATTGTCATTTTATTCCATTATTTATGTTGTTATTTTGTTAATACCATAATTTTGCCATCATTTTACATTGTAAATTATGCTACATACACTCATCCGTTTTTCGGCGTATGCACACAAAAAAATAATTAAAACCGAGGTAATGTTCGTTATTTTCGGGATTCGAGGAGTCATGCTCCTAACTTACTGAGTATGGCCCCTTCTTAGAACCGAAATAACCAAACATCCTATTTAAAATTCAAGACACGTAGGACTTAGGTAATAATTAAATGGCGATTATTCTTGTTTTCGAGGATTCGAGACCTCGTGCCCTAACTTACGGGGCATGATCTTTTCTTCTCGATTAACTCGAAATAAGAAGGCTTTTCCCATAAAATTTAATTTAACTAGAAATGTTTTAATTAAATAACATCATGCAAAGAGGGGATCGTATTTTAAATTCTCTTCGAATTCTCAATTTTCGACGCTAAGACATCAAGTAATCAACTAAGTACCAAATTTGGGCGTTATGAGGGTGCTAATCTTTCCTCATGCGTAACTGACTCCCGAACCCATTTCCTAGATTTTGGAGACCGAAAATCATCATTTTAGTAAATCTAACCTTTTATTAAAATGATCAAATTATGAGGTGATCCGATCACACCTAATAAAAAGGATTGGTGGAAACTCCATTTTCATTTTAAAATAAAAAGTCGAGTTCCAAAAAGGTTTCCACAGCTTAGTGGCTCCACTCGGGAAAAATAAGAGAGTCAAGCAGCGAGTTGATTTCTTTTTGGTCTTTTTGTCAAAAATTGAGAATTTGGGTTTAAATTGGCAACCACTTCCTTGCATTTCATCATTCATGTTTTGGTGGTAATTAATGTCTTTGTTATCTTGGGTTACATAGCTATCTAATACATCTATTTTATTGGTTCGAGAGTTTCTCTTTATGTTTTCACATATTGCAGGGCATAATCATTTCATTCTACGCTTCTTAAGTGGGAGTGAGAAGCTATAACACCCCTTACCCGAGTTCTACGCTAGAACCGAGCTCGAGGCATTACCGTAATAAAACCACTTGATCGCCACTTAGGCTCATCGTGACTACTCTCTTAAGTCACCTCAACAACCTCAGTCTTGACTTACGAGGCCTCACTCATGCACACGAGAGCTCCCGAGACTATATCGAAACTTTTTACAATCTTAAAAAAATTTCTCTTTTGTACAGGGCTAACACGCCCGTGCAAGAAGAGACACGCCCGTGCATAGACCCACATGCCCATGCTCCTCAACCATGGTGATACTGACTACATAAACACGGCCTCAAAGCTTAGTTACAGGCCCGTGTGGCTAGCCCGTGGCCAACACTGATTAAACTCACACGGCCTATGCACATGCCTGTGTGGCTAGTCCGTGGTCTATTCTGACATAAAATGTTAACATGCAGGGGACGCACGGCCAAGTCACACGCACGTGGGCTGACCGTGTGTCACACATGGTCTAGACACACGCCCGTGTGTCTATCCACATGAACAAAAATGAAGCTATGTGCCAAGTTCCTTTCACCCTTCTAGCATACATAATATGCATTCATTCAATACATCCATAAACAACTCAAATTGAAGTGCAATCTCACATAGATAACTACAACCTTTTCATAAAATAAGGTAGCCAACTACTACGGCATTATACAAAATAGACTATCCATCTAAAGGCCAACACATCTTAGCCATTTACAACAAAATTCACTAACTTCTCTAGCCTCTATACATGCCATATACAAAACATTGAATCTCATGTACCAGAGTGTGCTGATAATATGGACGATCTTCCAATTGATCCTCGTATCTCGATTCAACACTTTTACTTTATAAGACAAGGGAAAAGAAAGGGAGTAAGCTTTGAGCTTAGTAAGTTTACACATAAACAATTAAGCATCATAGTATAAGCTAAACAACAATTAGCATCATACTAACATATAATGTACAACAATGCTTACTCTTTCTATCCCTTACCATATTTCCAACACATCATGAGTCACATACTCATAACCATTGAAATGCACCCCTGTACTCAGTATCACATCTACACAATATACAACACAACATCATTTCTCGATAATTCATCCACACAGCTAATTATCTCAATAATAAGCTAATCCACACAGCTAATTTCTCGGTGGTTTCAAACTTAGCCCACCACAATCAATTAATAAGGTAGTATCACACTTAGCCTACCACAAAGGTAATCATAGTGGTTCAGCACATAGCCTACTAGACGATATACCTAGCGATACCATCACACATAGCCAGCTCATCGTCAATATGCATTAGGATGGTATCGCACTTAGCCTACCATTTAGCATTATCACTACACATTCACATATCTACTTATTTAACCGTACATCCATTTACAAATTCTACCACATTCATCCCACATAGGTTCTCAATCATTCTCAATCATTTTCAATCATGCTACACACTAGCTAGCTTTAACAAATTGTAAGTATGAATGCATTGTTTATGCATAAACTTACCTCGATACTCAAAAGTATAGAGATATGCAATTTAGTCCACCACCTTGCTCTTGCCTCGGTTTAGATTCGAACTTTGTCTTTCTTGATCTATAATGAATAAATCAGCTTATTCAATACACACATTGACTAAATTGACACTTATCTCATACTTTGGCAAAATTACTCTTTTGCCCCTAATCTTTCTTATAATTACACTTTTGCCCCAAGGCTCGTAAAGTGATTTTTATTCAACTTTCTAGCCTTTCATGCTTAGTCGAATCACTTACTCAACTAAAGCTATCATCGATTCTCACTAAATTACACATGTATGACTAAACTCAAGACTTTTACAAACTAGTCCCTACATGCATTTTCATGGAAAATCACTTAGCAAAATATGTTTTTACTACATCAAGCTTTTATATTCTTCTATAAAACATCAAAATACATGCATGTCATACATGGGTACATTTTTGAACATTCATTATAGCTCATCAAATAGCTAAAAATAACTTACTCATGCTACTAGGACTTAAAAAATATGAAGAATATCAAAAATAGGGCTTGGATGCACTTACTAGTAAGCTTGAAAAATTTGAAGAACCCTAACAATGGCTCTCTCAATTTTCGACAGCCTTAGAGAAGAAGATGAATGAATTTTGTCATATTTTCTCCCATTTTAATCATTTAATTGCCAAATGACCAAAATGTTTGATAAACTTCCTATTTTAACTCATCCATGCCCAATTTTGTCCAAAAATTAAAATTTGGGTAAATTACTATTTAAGGACCTCTAATATATATTCTAAAGCCATTTCACACAAATAGCTTCTAGAATCACACATTTTGCAACTTTTTCAATTAGTCCTTTTGGAAAATTCAACCAAAATTTCGCAAAATTTCTTCATAAAACTTTCACACTAGTATGCATACATAGCATAAATCTCAAAAACTCATACATAGACCTCGGATACCACTATTCCGACTAGGTCCTAAACGGAGATGTTACAACTCTCTCCCCCTTTAGAGATTTTCGCCCTCGAAAATCTTACTAGTAAAGAGGTTTGGATGTTGCTCTCTCATAGTTTCTTCCGTTTCCCACGTAGCCTCTTCTACACCGTGTTTCTGCCATAACACTTTCACTAGTGCTATGCTCTTATTTCTCAACTATTTCACCTCTTGAGCCAAGATCTTAATCGGCTCCTCTTCATAAGACATATCTGGTCTTATTTCAATTTCCGTTGAAGGAATCACATGTGAAGGAACGGAGCGATACCGTCGCAACATCAATACATGGAACACATTATGAATCTTTTCCAACTCTACTAGCAAAGCCAACCGATAAGCTACTGGCCCAACTCTATCTGTAATATCATACGGCCCTATAAATCTTGGACTCAACTTCCCTTTTCGTCCAAATCTCATAATCTTCTTCCATGGGGACACTTTCAAAAACACTTTGTCATCCACCTCAAACTCAATCTCTTTTCTTTTCAAATTCGCGTACGACTTCTGTCGGTCTGAAGCAGCTTTCAGACTATTACGGATTACTCTTACTTTCTCTTCGGTCTCTTTTACCAGATCAACTCCATGGATCCGCTTTTCACTAAGCTCGGTCCAATACAATGGAGTCCGACACTTACAACCATACAAGGCCTCATACGGAGCCATCTGTATACTCGACTGATAACTGTTGTTGTAAGCAAATTCGACCAAAGGTAGATATCTCTCCCAACTACCTACGAATTCTAACACACAGCATCGAAGCATATCTTCGAGAATTTGAATTACTCTTTCAGACTGACCATCAGTTTGCAAATGGAACGCAGTACTAAAATTCAACCTCGTACCCATGGCCTCTTTCAACTTCTTCCAAAATCTCGAAGTAAACCTTGGATCTCTATCTGATATAATAGATATAGGCACACTATGCAATCTCACTGTTTCTTCAACATACAACTCAGCTAACTTATCCAGTGAATAATCAACACGTACTGGAATAAAGTGAGCCGACTCGTTAGTCTATCTACAATAACCCACACAGCATCTCTCTTTTTCAGAGTCATCGGTAACCCCAACACAAAATCTATGGTAACCCGATCCCACTGCCATTCAGGAACCATCACTGGTTGAAGCAATCCCGAAGGTACTTGGTGCTCAGCTTTCACCTGTTAACAAATCAGACATTTTGCCATAAACTCTGAAATGTCTCTTTTCATACCCGGCCACCAATACAACTTCCTCAGGTCATTGTACATTTTTGTACTGCCTGGATGTACTGACAAACATCCATTGTGGGCCTCATGCAAAACCTTTCGGATTAACTTTTCATCTCTCGGTACACAAATTCTGTCATGGTATAGCAAACAACCATCCGAGCCCACTTGAAAATCAGAATCACTTTCTGATCCACACTTAGCTCTCTTAGCTTGCATCTCACTGTCATTTCTCTGAGCCTCACATATTTCTTGAACAAATAGTGGCTTAACTCTCAACTCTGCCAAAATAGCACCATCATCAGCTATTGCTAAACTCGTGCTCAAAACTCTTACAGCATACAAGGATCTCCTACTCAGGGCATCCGCAACCATATTCGCTTTTCCCAGATGATAATCAATGACTAATTCATAGTCTTTCAATAACTCAAGCCATCCTCTCTGTTTCAAATTTAGATCCTTCTGATCAGTCAAATATCTCAAACTCTTGTGATCCATAAAGATTCGGCACTTCTTACCATACAAGTAATGTCGCCAACTCTTTAACGCGAAAATAATCGCAGTCAACTCCAAATCATGAGTCAGATAATTCTTCTCGTGCAGTTTTAGTTGTCTCGAGGCTTAAGCGACTACCTTACCCTCTTGTATTAACACGAAACCGAGACCATTAAACGATGCATCACTGTAAACCACGAACTCTTTCCCCAATTCTAGTTGAACCATAATCGGTGCCTCAGTCAACATTGTTTTCAGTCTCTCGAAACTCTATTGACATGTCTCAGTCTATTCAAACTTGACATCTTTATGCAATAGTTTCGTCAGCGGGGTAGCAATCACAGAGAACCCCTTAACGAAACGTCTGTAATATCCTATTAATCCCAAGAAACTTCTGATTTTTGACACGTTCCTCAGCTGTTTCTAGTCCACAATAGCGAAAATCTTACTTGAGTTAACTCTGACACCATCACCCGACACAATGTGTCCTAGAAATCCAACCTCTCGGAGCCAAAACTCACTCTTGCTAAATTTAGCATATAACTGCTTATCTCTTAAAGCTTGCAAGACAATTCTCAAATGCTCTTCATGATTATTCTCGTCCTGAGAATAGATCAATATGTCGTCAATGAAGACAACCAGAAACTTGTCTACATATGGTCTGAAAACGCGGTTCATCAGATCCATATGGTCGTTAAACCAAACGGCATAACCAAAAACTCATAATGGCCATACCTCGTTCTAAATACAGTTTTCAACATATCTTGCTCTTTCACTCTCAACTGATAGTAACCAGACCTCAGATCTATCTTGGAGAACACTGTAGCTCCTTTCAGTTGATCGAAAAGGTCATCAATCCTTGGTAAAGGATACTTATTCTTCACCGTTACCTTGTTGAGCTATCTATAGTCTATACACAATCTTATAGACCCATTTTTCTTCTTTACAAATAACACTGGAGCACCCCACGATGAGTAACTTGATCATACAAAACCCTTATCTGTCACCTCTTACAACTGTACCTTCAGTTCTTTCAACTCTAAAGGTGTCATTCTATATGGAACAATTGAAATAGGTGCCGTTCCTGGAATCAACTCAATCCCAAACTCGACCTCTCGCACTAGAGGTAATCCGGGTAACTCTTCTAAAAATACATCCGGATACTCGCATACTATCGGAACTGTTTCAAACTTCACTCCAACCTCTCGAGTATTCAACACGAAAGCGAGATAGGACTCATATCCTTTTTTTCAAATATTTCTTAGCCACTAGGGAAGAAATCATCACTGGTAGACTATCTGATCCACCTGATTCAACTCGAACCACATCTCTACTCTCACATCTCAATTCAATGTACTTACTACCACAGTTCACTAAAACACTATGGGTAGTCAACCAATCCATGCCTAGGGTTAAGTCAAACTCATCAAACGGAAACAACATAAGGTTTGCAAGAAAACAATGATTCTCAATCAATAAAGGACAATTTTTACACACTTTGTCAACTAACACATACTTTCCTAACGGGTTTGACACCTTAAACACAATATCCGTAGTCTCAACAGTCATACTCAAACTAGATGCTAATCTCATGCAAATATAAGAATGAGTAGACCCTGGATCTATTAAAGCAATAACAAAGGTGTCATAGAGAGGAAAAGTACCCGTTATCACATCTGGGGAGGATGCCTCTTCGCGAACGCGAATAGCATACATCCTTGTAGGTGCCCGACCCTCCAGTCTCACAGCAGAGTCTTTGGACGCACCTCTACCACTATTCCCACCTCTCGGGTTCCTAGGTGGTCTACCTCTTGCAGACACATCACTGGATCTTATCTCTTGCTTCTCCTCTTTATCATCCCTCTCAGGGCAGTTTTGGATAAAGTGATCGGGAGAGCCACAGTTATAACAGTTCTGACTGTTACCCCAACACTCTCCGGTGTGATATCTACCACAACTTGGACACTTCGGTTTGCTCTTTGTATTGCCCACACATTCCATCGAGGTGGCTTGGACTCTCGAACCTGAACGAATATTGCCCAAGTCTCGATGCGAATATCCCACTGAGGTTGTTGTCCGAGGATTCCCTTCCTTGGATCTTTTCGACTGGGCTTGATACAACTTGCCCATCGGCCTTTTTCTTGCATCTCGGGCTTCACTCATAGCCCTTCTCTTTTCCTTACTCAACTCTTCGGCCTTACTTGCCCTTTCAACTAACACCACAAACTCTTTCAACTCCAGAATACCCACTAGGAGTTTGATATCCTCATTCAGTCCGTCTTCGAAACTCTTACACAAGATGGTCTCTGTCGATACACACTCTTGGGCGTATTTGCTAAGCCTAACAAACTCACGCTCATACTCTGCTACTGATATTCTTCCTTGCTTCAACTCAAGGAATTCCTTCATTTTCCAATCAGTAAATCGTTGGCTTATATACTTCTTTCGAAACTCTTCCAGAAAGAAGTCCCACATCACCCGCTCTTTCGGAACCGCTAACGTTAGTGTCTTCCACCAATGGTATGCTGAATCTCTCAGCAAGGATACAGCAAACTTCAAGCTCTCTTCTGGTGTACAGGAGAGTTCATCAAAAACTCTCATCGAGTTCTCTAACCAGAACTCCGCCCTCTCAGGGTCATCATCCATCTTAGGTCTAAACTCCTCAGCCCTGTGCTTCCTAATCTTATCCACCGGGGGTTTCGATATCCTCACAACATTAATACCTTGAGGAGCCACTGGATTTGGCTGAGGTATAGGAGGAGGTGGAGGAGGTTGAGCATTAGGGTTCGCTCGAACATAGTCCGAGTACCAATTACTCATCATCTGGAGAAAGGCTTCCCATGCCTCTTCCCCTTGACCCCTAACCTTGGGTCCACTTTGTACAGGCACGGTTCCTTGCGCAGGAGCCGGCGTATTACTAACTACTTCATCAGCAATAGATTGATCGGGATCCATATACTATACAAAACAAGATTTAAAATGTAACACCCCCTACTCGTATTCGTTGTCAAAATAGGGTACAAGGCATTACCGGAGTTTAGTTTACGATTTTTTTTATAGCCCCTTTATAAATATCTAACCTTCCCTGCAAATTTTAAACCGATACCAATCCACATCAACCAATCCAATTCAACATATTTTCAAAATAGATTCATGCATATTTATAGGATAACATCAACACATACCAAGTCAGGGTTTGCTAGCCATACGAATGGCTGACCTTACATTCATTTTATATTAACATTACTTTATTAGCTTATACATGCCATTGATTTCCAAAATAAAGTTTCTTTATATACCGAAATCTTGAGGCTGATAGTGTGATGTATCTCCTACCGAATCCGACCTCCGAGCTCTTAACACTACAAAACAGGGGAAAAAGAAACAGGGTAAGCACTTTGTGCTTAGTAAGCCCATATAACAAGAATTATACTTACCTAATATTTTCAATACAATGCAATAAACATTCAATACCCATTCAATGCACTATTACCCTAACATGCACAAACTCAACTTTCAAGTTAGTCTAATAATTTCCATATATTAGTAATATATACCATGATGGATGAACTCATCAATACCATGAATTCCCATTCCCTTATTCTTTTTCCATATTTATCCCGTTGAATTTCTTGAAATTTTCGATGGATTTTCATAGGTACACTTTTAGTGTACAAATTCGGGTCCGTCAATTCATATTCATGTGCACACATTTCTATTTCAGACAGCACACTTCCGCGAACATCATCTTTACAGCGGGATTACCAGTCCAGGCTAAATCCCCTGCAATGACAATTACTCTAATGAGCTTGGATCTGAATTACCAGTCCAGGCTAAATTCAGACCCTAATTCGGATTACCCATCCGAGCTAAATCCATTTTCCACATATTCTTCGGGAGGGCTATATCAGGATAGGATCACCCGTCCGGGCTAGATCCTTTTACCGTCAATTCATTTTCAGAGATCCATCGAATTTTCCTTTCATTCAACCGGGATTTCTTCCCCTTTTTACCAAATATATCAATGTTTCATCAATTTTCATACAATGAACATTTAAATTATATTCACATCAATAACATACATTTCAAGCATTTAAGAATATAATTCAAGTTACATGAACTTACCTCGATACTAGTTCGTATATAAAATCTACTAATCTGGGACTTTTTCCTTTCCTCGATCTAGCTTCGTATTTGAGTTTTCCGGATCTAAATAAATAAATTCAATCATCAATTCAATACATTTCATGTTCACATGTAGCATTCTCTATAATTCTATTATTATTTTTAGTTCATTCAAAGCTGTCTACTTGAGTCATGGTCACTAAAGTATTTTTATCTTGAGCTACAGAACTTAAAATTTAGATCCGTAAATTTTCCCTGAAACTAGACTCAAATATCTTCTTCCCATAAAAGCTTCAGAATTTTTGGTTTAGCCAATAAGTACAGTTTATTCTTTAAAGTCACCCCTATTCTGCTGTTTGACAGTTCTGACCCTTCTTCACTAAAAATTAATTATCTCTTCATACAGGATTCGGATGATGCTCCCATTTATTTCTATTGAAAATAGACTCATTAAGAATTCTAAACATATAAATTTAAGCCCATAATTATTTTTCTCCAATGTTTTATGATTTTCTAAATTTAAAATAGGGGAACCCGAATTCATTCTGACCTTGTCTCACAAAATTTAATATATCTCATTATTTACATATCTATTTCTTACACTGTTTCTTCTATGAGAAACTAGACTCAATAAGATTTAATTTCATATTTTTTTCATCTTCTAATTCGATTTATACAATTTATGGTGATTTTTCAAAGTTAGTCTACTGCTGCTGTCCAAAACTGTTTTAGTGCAAACTGTTTATTACTAATTTTCCCCCTAAGCTTTCAATAAATGATAATTTCATCCCTGCTCAATTAACTTCTCAATGGAGCTGATTTCTCTCAATCAAAACTTTATTCTATCACCTTAAACTACTTTATAACCTTTGGAAATCAGAATTTCAGTAATAGACTTTAATTCTAAATATTTTCACAATTTAGATCCTAAAAATCAATTTCTATTGGAATTACCTAATAAAATCATCTCAAAAACAATTTAAAGCCTAAATTTCATGCTACTTCATCATAAACTTACAGCACTTAACCATGGTAACTTTCAATTTCATCCATGAAATCAAAAACTAATGAATTTAATAGTAGGACCTAGTTTTAAAAGTCTTAAAAATACAAAAATTACAAGAAATAGGCAAGGATTAACTTACTTGCAGTAAAAATATGAAAAACCAGCTTAAGGAAACCCTTCTATGGTGTTTTTGCTGATGAGAATGCAGAAAAATAAAGAGAAATCTAGATAATTCCACTTTAGTCCTAGCTTTATTAAGTAAATTTTGCAATATTCCAATTTTGCCCTTAATTCTCCTTATTTTCTTGCTGATTTCATGCCCTTGCCGTCCAGCCCAAATAGACCTTGGGTCTATTTTCCTTTTAAGCCCTCTTTCTTTTATCATTTAAACTATTTAATCATTTTTCATAATTTTGTATTTGTTACAATTTAGTCCTTTTCATTTAATTACATACTCAAACGTTAAAATTTTCTAACGAAATTTTAATACCACATTACTAACATTTTATAAATATTTATAAAAATATTTCCTACTCAATTTTATGAGATCAAGGCCTCGATACCTTGTTTTTACCCAATTCCTTCAATAATTCCTTTTTCTAACTAACCACTAAATCGGTAAAATTTTTCTATCGATATTTTAATACGATTTTTCCAATCATATAAATATTCATGCAAATATATTGAAATAAATTTCTCTTTAAATCGGATTTATGGCTGCGAAACCATTGTTCCGATATCCTTGAATTTAGGCCATTACATAAAATCATCAAAAACCACCACACTGTCATAGTACACTTATGGCATGTATAGCTAGACTCTTACACCCGCTACGATAGTCCTAGAACCAACTAAAATATAGCTCTGATTCCACTAAATGTAACACCTCTTACCTGAGTTCTACGCCAGAACGGAGCCCGAGGAGTTACCGTAATAAAACCACTTGATCGCCACTTAGGCTCATCGTGACTACTCTCTTAAGTCACCTCAACAACCTCAACCTTGACTTACGAGGCCTCACTCATGCACACGAGAGCTCCCAAGACTATATCAAAACTTTTTACAATCTTAAAAAAATTTCTCTTTTGTACAGGGCTAACACGCCTGCGCAAGAAGAGACACGCCCGTGCATAGACCCACACGCCCATGCTCCTCAACCGTCGTGAATACTGACTACATACACACGGCCTCAAAGCCTAGTCACAAGCCCATGTGGCTAGCCCATGGCCAACACTGATTAAACTCACACGGCCTATGCACATGCCTGTGTGGCTAGTCCGTGGTCTATTCTGACTTAAAATGTTAACATGCAGGGGATGCACAGCCAAGTCACACGCCCGTGGGCTGATCGTGTGTCACACAAGGTCTAGACACACGCCCGTGTGCCTATCCACATGAACAAAAATGAAGCTATGTGCCAAGTTCCTTTCACCCTTCTAGCATACACGATATGCATTCATTCAACTCATCCATAAATAACTCAAATTGAAGTGCAATCTCACATAGATAACTACAACCTTTTCATAAAATAAGGTAGCCAACTACTATGGCATTATACAAAATAGACTATCCATCTAAAGGCCAACACATCTTAGCCATTTACAACAAAATTCACTAACTTCTCTAGCCTCTATACATGCCATATACAAAACATTGAGTCTCATGTACCAGAGTGTGCTGATAATGTGGACGATCTTCCAATTGATCCTCGTATCTCGATTCAACACTTTTACTTTAGAAGACAAGGGAAAAGAAAGGGAGTAATCTTTGAGCTTAGTAAGTTTACACATAAACAATTAAGCATCATAGTATAAGCTAAATAACAATTAGCACCATATTAACATATAATGTACAACAATGCTTACTCTTTCTATCCCTTACCACATTTCCAACACATCATGAGTCACATATTCATAACCATTGAAATGCACCCCTGCATTCAATATCACATTTACACAATATACAACACAACATCATTTCTCGATAATTCATCCACACAGCTAATTAACTCAATAATAAGCTAATCCACACAGCTAATTTCTCAGTGGTTTCAAACTTAGCCCACCACAATCAATTAATAAGGTAGTATCCCATTTAGCCTACCACAAAGGTAATCATAGTGGTTTCGCACATAGCCCACTAGACGATATACCTAACGATAGAATCGCAAATAGCCAGTTCATTATCAATATGCATTAGGATGGTATCGCACTTAGCCCACCATTTAGCATTCTCACTACACATTCACATATCTACTTACTTAACCATACATTCATTTACAAATTCTACCACATTCATCCCACATAGATTCTCAATCATTCTCAATCATTTTCAATCATGCTACACACTAGCTAGCCTTAACAAATTGTAAGTATGAATGCATTTTTTATGCATAGACTTACCTCGATACTCAAAAGTATAAGGATATGCAATTTAGTCCACCACCTTGCTCTTGCCTCGGTTTAGATCCGGACTTTGTCTTTCTTGATTTATAATGAATAAATCAGCTTATTCAATACACACATTGACTAAATTGATATTGATTGAAGTATTGATGTGCTTAGGTAGTGGAGCAAAAGTCACTGTTTAAGAGTAGATCTAACATAATTAAGCGGAGTTGATCGTAACCCTAGAAATAGGATGACGAAAATCTGCCAGATTAGGGTCAAACCTAATATGAGAGTCCATAGATCGAGTTAATACAATTCTAGGGGTTTTAATTAGAAAGAAATTTCAATTAATCAGCCTAGGGTTAAACGTTAGTAGCCTCGAAAGAGGTATTAATATAAGTTAGGGAATCCTACGGATCAAGTCAAGTGAATAAATCGTCTGGTTCAGCGTTAAATAACAAGTGAAGTCTAGGTGGATTCTTCCTCGGGTATTGTCTTAATCAATTGGTTTTTCCCACAAGTATTTCCCCAATTCATTCTCTTTGTCTTAGCATCTTTAGTTTAATAGTTTGTTAATTTTAGATTAATTAATAATTCCCTTAATTCTTAGGCTAAATAATAAAAAGAAAGTTAGTATTAGTACTTTTGGTTCCTTTGGCTTCGACAATCCTGTCTTGCCACTAAACTATACTACTATTCGATAGGTGTGTTTGCCTCAATCGTTGTCATAGTTAGTTTCTAGGCTCGATCATTCTTTTTATAAATTTTTAAGACTCTGACACACGATCAGTTAACATCAAAAACCATAATTTCTGTAAGATTTTGAGCCTTTTAGAGCATATATATTTCTTGCTCACTTTTTTTTATTATGAGTGTGTCAACATTGATCTGTTATTCTAGAACTTGCTTCGATTATACATGTCGAGACCACATTTCTAATTTGTTACACTGAGATGATAAAGGCACCTAGGAATTAACCCACTCACTCCACAAAAAGCCTACCCTCATAATTAACCCTTACCGAACCCTTTTTAGCCTAATAAACCGTTTCTTGACTCACCCATTAATATTAACCTAAAACCAAATTTTTAATTCCCCTAATATTTTGACGTCCCTTTTGTCGAGATTTGATTTGAACAGTTGCCTAACTATTTTCGATATTTCAGTTGTAAAATTCTATCTTATTATTGTAATTACTTATTTAAAAAAAAAGTTGAAGATTTATTCATTATTAGTGATTATGAGCTTAAACAATTAATTTCCCATCTTTAGAAGAAGCTCTTTTTTTAGTGATAAGTTAAATTGATTTAATCATTAATTATTAGTTCATTGTTTCTAGTTAGGTAATTCATCAATTCAATCTCGAGTCTAACCTCTTAATTCAGCCTATATCCACACCTTTAACCCAAGCCCTATTACAACCCTTTTAAGACCTTTTGATTTGTGTATCATCGTATTTTATAGTGGTGGAGACTTGATTTTCATGCAAGCCTATGGGATTAACTCTTCATGTTTGACTTTTGAGCGCTTAATTTGAACCTTAAACACTTTGAGTGATTTGAGTGAATCTTTAGTGAGGATGTCAATTTTTATCGATTTTGAATCAAAGGTAATTATTTAGGTAAGAGGAAACACCTATGTTTTCGTGCTATAAAAATTTATGACTTAGATTGTTTGAAACTTTAGGAATATTTTAGTTAAATTATCAATGTATGAATTATCTATGAATTATGATGAAACATTATTGATAAGAATTGTAAATTGAGAAAGTTAATTTTAATTGTGAGTTGAGAATTTTGCTTGAGGACAAGCAAAGGTTCAAGTGTGGGGATATTTGATAAACCATAATTTACACATATTTTAACCCCATGCTTGGCTTGCTTTTGGATGAATTTTTATTAGATTTGATGACTTCGATGCTTCTAATCATTTAATTTCATATTTTACACTAAGGAGAGCTTAGGGAGTTGAAAAGAACGAGAAACGGGCCAAAAAGGGACAAAATGGGCCTACACGTCCTGGACCACCACACACGGGCAAAACCACACGGCCGTGTGTGCTAAGCAGAACCGGACACGGCCTGGACTATTGGCCACGGGCGTGTCACATGGGCGTGTCCCTACCGGACCCGAGTTTAATTCTATTTGAAAAAGGTTACTCTTAGGCCAAGAAAGGCATCTCAAAGCCTATATAAACGCCTCAGGGGGCAACCTAAAAGGGGAGGTCGACAGGACGTCGAGTAGACGCCAGTAGTAGAAGCGTAAAATACTCCAAGACAGTAGTCGGGAATAGCTTTTTAGGAGAAGGATCTCCATCGGATCAAGATCTCCCATCAAGTTCTTTAGAAGTTTTGGGTTTTCTTATGTTTTGTTGTTTTCCCTATTTTTAAGATGTTTCCCTCTATTAGTATGAACTAAATCCCTTAAATACCTAAGGGGATGAAACTTAAGACAGATCTTCTTATTATTTGATTTATAAGATAAATACTTGTTCTTATTCTTAATTGTGAGTTTTTATTCTTGTTTTGATAATTTAGGTTATTGATTCAAGTCGAATGTGTTTATTCAGTGAAGCAAAAGTCCTTGTCTAAGAGAAGATCAACACAATTAAGTGGAGTTGATTGCAAGCCTAGAAATAGGGCGATGAAAATCTGCCGGATTAGAGTCAAATCTAATGAGGGAATCCATAGATCGAGTTAATGCGACAATATGGGTTTTAATTAGAAAGAGATTTCAATTAATCAACCTAGAGTCAGTTGTTTTTAGTCTTGAAAGAGATATTAACATAAATCAGGGATTTCTACGGATTAAGTCAAGTGAATAGATCATATGAATCAAAAGTAATAAGTGAAGTCTAGGTGGATTCATCCTTAGGTATTGCCTATCTCATATAAAGTTGTCTAAAAAGTATTTTCCTAATTCTTTCTCTGTCGTGTTCATAGTCAATTAGTTAGTTAAAAATTAGATTAAAACAAATCCACTTTAATTATTAGGCTAGATAATAAAAAGATAGTTATTACTAGTAATTTTAGTCCTTGAAGATATGATATTCCGGACTCACCATAACTATATTACTGTTCGATAGGTGCGCTTGCCTTTGTCGAAATAATAGTTAGTTTCGAGCCCATCACCAGTAATGATGTCTGGAGATGATGCTTTTTCTCTTGCGTGTATAGCATAAGCTCAGGCAGATGCTCTTGCTTCGAATCTCACAGCTGTATCTGTCGTCTCTCTCTGATTGCCACTCACATTTCTGATGTTTCTAAGTGGCCTACCCCTAGCCATTGTATTACTCTGTCTCGCACTCTGAACATTATCTTTCTCAGCTAACTCTGGGCAATCTCGAATGAAATGATCTTGTGATCCACATTTATAGCAAACTCTATTATTATATTTACCCCAGCATTCTCCAACGTGTCTTCTTCCACACTGTCTATACTCAGGCTTGTTGCTTTTAACACTACCAACACTTGATTCAATCGGAGCTTGAGTTCTTGGACCAACACTTTGCCTCACTCAATCTCTACCCGAATGTCCAAACGAAGCATTTGAACGATTGCTTGTATCTCTAAATCTTTTCGTCGAAGGTTAGGATGACTTACTCATCAATCTTCTTCTTTCATCTCTAGCCTCAAAGTCTACTTTCTTCTTTTCTTTGCTAAGCTCATCGGCTTTACAGGCTCTTTAAATTAACACAACAAATTTATTTATGACAAGTATTCCAACCAGTAATTTAATTTCTTCATTCAGCCATTCAATAAAACGTTTACACATAGTAGCTTCGGTTGAAACATATTCCCGTGCATATTGGCTTAGTCTCACAAACTCCCGTTCATACTCAGTAACTGACATACAGCCTTGTTTCAGCTCTAGAAACTCTTTACGTTTCTGATCCATAAATCTTTGACTGATATACTTCTTTCGAAATTCAACTTGAAAGAAATCCCAAGTGATTCTCTCTTTCGGAACCATAAATATCAATGTCTTCCACCAGTTATATATAGTATCTCTCAAAAAGGAAACAGCACATTTAATGCATTCATCAGGAGTCAACGACATTTTATCAAACACTCGAATGATATTCTTGAGCCAAAACTCAGCTCGCTCTGCATCATCATCAGCTGTGGCCCTAAACTCTTCAGTTCTGTACTTTCGGATTTTATTTACAAGGGGCTTATTCAATCGGATCGGATCTACAACTTGTGGCACAACAGGTACTTGTGGGGGTGGAGGTTGTGGAGCAGCCGGATTCGTTCGAACAAACTCCGAAAACCATTCACTCATCATTCGGAAAAAGTCTTGCTTAGCCTCTCCCTCTTTGCTACTATCATTCTGCCTAGATGTGGCCGGCACCATCCCTTGAGTGGGAGCAGGTGCGTTACTCTCTACACCATCAGCAACTGCTCGATCGGGATCCATTTACTATATAAAAACACATTTTTAACTGTCAGGATTCATCACACTATCACAATTATATATATGACATGTATAGCTAGACTCACATGCGCTACGTTAATCCTAGAATCGACTAAACCGTAGCTCTGATACAAAAAATGTAACACCCCTAACCCGTAACCATCGACGGACTAGGGTTAAGAGGCATTACTAATCAATTCCAACCATTTCATATCATTTTCAAAACAAAGTCATTCAATCAACATAATTTACAATCATATAGTCCCTTAATGAGGTCTACGAGACCTTAAACACGTGTTAAAAAGGGGTCGGGACTAAACTGAACTCATACAAAAATTTTGGAAATTTAAACATTTTTCTAAGTTACAGAGGTCACACGCCCGTGTGGGTAGGCCGTGTGCCTCACACGGCATCGGATACGCCCGTGCGTCCAAGCCGTGGCAAAACAGGGCATACATTCTAACTTATCCACACGGCCTGAGACACGCCCGTGTGATGCACCTGTGGTCAAAACTGACTTATCTCACACGGCAGAGAACATGCCCGGGTGCCTCACCCACGGTCGCCACTGACTTGCACCACACGGCCAGTCACACGCCTGTGTGTCTAGCCCGTAGTCGAGTCTGTTTTGCACTAAAATACAAACCTACATGACACGATCGAGCCACACGCCCGTGTAGGCAATTATAGGCCATTTTCAAGGCCAAACATGCCACCCACACTTTGAATCACCTACAAGCCTCGAATCATATGCATTTATACCACAAATGGAAACCAAAACATATCAATATATGTACCATTTAATCATCCTCTAGATCATTTACTTCCACACTCAATTCCTACTCAATTAACTCCATCCAAAACACCATTTTCACAACTCAAAACTTATAAGCCAAGCATCATGTAATTCATGCTACAAGTTCATATTTTATCCATCATTCTCATCAACCAATTCAAGTATAAAACATACTATTTCCATTCTCACTATTTCATAATTCATTCATCATTTTCATAGCCTACATATATGCACCATCAACATTGAACCATCTAGCCATATCACATGGCAAGGTCCAACATTACCAAAACATACCATAACTTCTAGCCTATACATGCCATATACCAAAATATATACATCTTTCAAAAGTACCGAAATAGATAGCCGATAGTGTGATAGAGATGCTGACGATCTCCAGATCTGAGCTAGCTTTACTGACACTGTAAAACAGAGAAACACATCACACAGTAAGCTTTAAAGTTTAGTAAGTTTGTAATATAACACATTCTACTCAATAATGCAACAACAATACATATTTAAACCATCACATAGATAGATTCACAATTAGGCACATTGTCAACCTCAACCATATGCTCAAACATCCATTCATTAAACCTTAAAAACTATCATCAACCACATAGGTCCGGATATACCTTTGCCAACACTTAGTTAACATATGTTCTTGCAATTCGTTGATCGATACCATATCTCATTCACTGTTCGATATCCTTTCGACTCAATTGCACACTTAGTGCCCAAATCATAGCCGAAGCTTAAGTAATATCGCACACATAGTGCCTCAATCCAAACTTATTTCAGTATCACACACACAGTGCCAATCAGTAAAGCTGAAGCTTCCATTACTTTGCACACACAGTGCTATTCAGCTCTGTCTCGATTTCAATTACGCACACTTAGTGCCACATTTCCCAATCTCATATATAACATTTCTAATTCAATAACTATACATTCATTCATTTTACATCACATAGATATAAATTTAACAACTTGTACTATATCCGAACTTACCTCGAACGTCGAAATACGGAAACTAGCTGATCAATCGAGTACTTTATCTTTGCCTCGATCTCGATCCGAATACCTCCTTTCTTGGTCTATACATATTCAAATTTAACTCATTCAATCAGCAATTTATTCAATTTAGTCCAAACACACATATTTAAGGCATTTTACAAAATAACCCTCACATTTTCACATTTTGACACTTTAGTCCCTATTTCACAAAATCACAAAATTTCACTACACCATGCTTAGGCCGAATCCTCCTTAGTCTCATTCAAGCCCATATATTTCATTTATTTTACATTTTAGTCCCTCAAAATAATATTTTCACAATTTAGTCCAAATTACTCAATTTCACCAAAAATTCAAAGACAAAACATGTTAATCTTTCACATATCTTTCATATTTCATCATCAACTATCACAAAGCTCAAACATTCATCAATGTCATATCTCAAAATCACCATCAATTTTTAAAATCAAAGCATGGGTTAGCTAGAACACTAAGCAACGATCACAAAAACGTAGAAATTATCAAAAACCGAACGACAACTAACCTTTAATCAAGCTCAAAGCTAGCCCAACCCTAACAAGCTTTCTTTATTTCTTTTTCTTCAAATTTTGGCCAAAGAAGATGATAAAAATGGCCATTTAATTCCTTTTTATTTTATTATATTAACATTAATAATTAATTTCTAATTCTACCCTTAAGGAATTAACCATTAAAACATATAATGGTTGTCCATATTAGTCCACTATCAATTATAATGGTATAATTACCATTTAAGGCCATTACATTCAAAAGCCAACCCATTTAAGTACATTAACAATTAGCACATAGCTTTTGCATTCTACGCGATTAAGTCCTTTTTCATAATTCGACACACAATCGATAAAATTTTCACACCAAAATTTCACACATGCTCAATCACATATTATAAACACCAAAAATAATATCAAAATATTTTTCTGGCCTCGGATTTATGGTCTCGAAATCATTGTTCCGACTAGGGTCTAAACCGGGCTGTTACACTCAACAGGTAAAGTCTTACTTGATACTAGATTCACACACAAATAGGAATGAATAGAACCTGGATCTAACAATGCAATCACATCAGTATCAAATAGAGTAAAAGTACCAGTAATGATGTCTGGAGATGACGATTCTTCTCGTGTGCATATAGCATAGGCTCGGGCAGGTGCTCTCGCCTCGGATCTCACAGCTGTATCCGTCGTCCCTCTCTGACTACCACTCACATTTTCGGTGTTTCTGGGTGGTCTACCGTTAGCCGTTGTGTTACTCGCTCTCGCACTCTGAACATTATCTTTTGCAACAAACTCTGGGCAATCTCGAATAAAATGATCTCGTGATCCACATTTATAACAAGTTCTATTGTTGTACTTGCCCCAGTACTCTCCAACGTGTCGTCTTCCACACTGTCTACACTCAGGCTTTTTGCTTTTAACACTACCAGCACTTGATTCAATTGAAGCTTGAGTTCTTGGACCAACACTTTGTCTCACACGATCTCTACTCGAATGTTTAAACGAAGCATTTGGTCGATTGCTTGTATCTCTAAATCTCTTCGTCAAAGGTTGAGACGACTTACTCATCAATTTTTTTCTTTCATCTCTAGCCTCAGAATATGCTTTACTTCTTTTCTTTGCTAAGCTCCTCGGCTTTGCAGGCTCTTTCCACTAACACAACAAATTCATTTATGTCAAGTATTCCAACCAACAATTTAATATCTTCATTCAGCCCTTCAATGAAACGTTTGCACAAAGTAGCTTCAGTCAAAACACATTCCCGTACATACTGACTTAATCTCACAAAATCTCGTTCATACTCAGTAACTGACATTTGGTCTTGTTTCAGCTCGAGGAATTCTTTACGTTTCTAATTTATGAATCGTTGACTGATATACTTCTTTTAAAATTCAACTTGAAAGAAATCCCAGGTGATTCTCTCTCTCGGAACCACAGATATCAATGTCTTCCACCAGTTATATGTCGTATCTCTCAACAAGGAAACAACACATTTAATACATTCTTTAGGAGTCAATGACATCTCGTCAAACACTCGAATCGTATCATTGAGCCAAAACTCAGCTCACTCAACATCATCATCAAATGTGGCTCTAAACTTTTCGGCCCCGTACTTTCAGATTTTATCTGGAACTTATAGCACAACAGGTACTTGTGGGGGTGGAGGTTGTGAAGCAGCCGGATTCGTTTGAACAAACTCTGAGAACCACTAACTCATCATTTGGAAGAAGGCTTGCTTAGCCTCTCTTCCATCGCTACTAGCAATCAGCCTAGATTCAGCCGGCGCTGTCCCTTGAGTGGGAGCAGGCACATTGCTCTCTACATCATCAGCAACTGCTCGATCCGGATCTATTTGCTATATGGAAACATATTTTTAAATGTCAGGATTCATCACACTATCGCAATTATATATATGGCATGTATAGCTAGACTCACACGCGCTACGTTAGTCCTAGAATCGACTAAACCGTAACTCTGATATTAATAAAATGTAACACCCCTAACCCGTAACCATCGCTGGACTAGGGTTAAGAGGCATTACTAACCATTTCTAAACATTTCATATCATTCCACATCCAAACATAGCAATTCACAATCAATGAGTCCCTTAATGAGGTCTACAAGGCCTTAATCACATGTTAGAAAGGGGTCGGGACTAAACCGAACACATATAAAAATTTTCAAAATTTAAACATTTTTCTAAGTTACAGAGGTCGCACACCCGTATGGGTAGGCCGTATGCCTCACACGGACTCAGACACGCCCGTGCGTCCAAGCCGTGGCAAAATAGGGCAAGCATACTGACTTGTTCACACGGGCTGAGACACGCCGGTGTGCCTCACCCGTTGTCGATATTGACTTGCACCACACGGCCAGTCACACGTCTGTGTGTCCAGCCCATGCTCGAGCCTGACTTGCTTTAAAACACAACCTCAAAGGACACGGTCGAGCCACAAACCCGTGTGCTCAACTGTGTTGGCAATTATAGGACATTTTTAAGGCCAAATTACCAACCACACTTTGACATCATCTATAGACATCAAACCATTACCAATTCTTGCCTCAAATACAACCAAAATATACCAATACATGCACCAAACAATCATCAATTCCATCTTTTATTTCCATTCTCAATTCCTACTCAAATAAATCCATCTAAAACAACATTTTCACAACTCATATTATATAAACTAAGCATTAACTAGTCATACCACAATTTCACACTTAAAATACCATTATCATCAACCAATTTAAGCATGAAATATAAACCATTTCCAATCTTACTATTTCATACCACATTCATCATTTTCATAGCTTCACAAACATGAACCAACAACATTCACTTCCAAGCCATATCACATGGCAAGGTCCAAACATCACAAAACACGCCATGACTTCTAGCCTATACATGCCATATACTAAGTATATACATCTTTCAAAAGTACCAATATAGATAGCCGATAGTGTGATTGAGCCGCTGACGATCCCCGAATCCGAGCTAACTTTATTAACACTGCACCATAACTTCTAGCCTATACATGCCATATACTAAGTATATACATCTTTCAAAAGTACCAATATAGATAGCCGATAGTGTGATTGAGCCGCTGACGATCCCCGAATCCGAGCTAACTTTATTAACACTGTAAAACAGAGAAGTAATTCACACAGTAAGCTTTAAAGCTTAGTAAGTTTGTAATACAATATATGTAACTCAACAATTCAAATCAATATACAAAATAAACCATCACATAGATTGATTTTCATGAATACACAATTTCAACTATAACCATATATTCGCATCTTCATTCATTCATCATTTACAATTTCATCAACCACATAGGTTTATACATACCTTTTTCAACACTTAGTTTATAACCAATTTTGATACTTAATACTCGATCCCAACATTCGATTAATCTTCGTTATTTCTTTGATATAATCACATACTTAGTGCAAATTTCATAGCCGAGACTTAATTATCATCGCACACTTAGTGCCTTTTCATAGGACTAAATATATCTCGGTATCGCACACACAGTGCCAATCAATAAAGCCGAAACTTTCATTTCTTTGCACACACAGTGCTATTCATCTTTGTCTCGATTTCAATTACGCACACTTAGTGCCATCTAACTAGATTCCACACATAGCATTTCTAATTCGATAATCACAAAACTATTCATTTCATAGCATTTAAACATAATTTAAGCACACGTATTATATCTGAACTTACCTCGGACGTCGAAATATCAAAATTAGCCATTCAATCAAGTACTTTGTCTTTGCCTCGATCTCGATCCGAATCTCTCCTTTCTTGGTCTAAACATATTCAAATTTAACTCATTCAATCACTAACTCATTGAATTTAGTCCAAACACACATATTTAGGGCATTTTACAAAATAACCCTCACATTTTTACATTTCGACACTTTAGTCCCTATTTCATAAAATCACCAAAATACACAAAATTTTACTACACCATGCTTAGGCCGAATTCTCCTTAGTCTCATACAAGCCCATATATTTCAATTTTTTTACATTTTAGTCCCTCAAAATATTATTTTTATAATTTAGTCCAAATTACTCAATTTCACCAAAAATTCAAAGACAAAACATGTTAATCTTTCACATATCTTTCTTATTTCATCATCAACTATCACAAAGCTCAAACATTCATCAATGGCATATCTCAAAATCACCATCAATTTCTAAAATTAAAGCATGGGCTAGTTAGAACACTAAGCAACGATCACAAAAATGTAAAAATTATCAACAATCGAGTAAAAAACAGACCTCAATCAAGCTAAGCCCTAGCCAAATATCACAAAGCTTTAATGGATATTTCTCTTTTCTATTTTTGGTGGAAGAAAGATGAGAAATGGCCATCTAATTTGTTTTGTTTTAATTATAATGACTTAATAACTCAATTACCATTTTAACCTTTAATTAAAACATTAAAATTTCACTAATAAGCCCATTTTTGTCCATCCCATTAATCAATGGTTTAATAACAACATAAGGACTTCTCATTTAGAAAGCCATGACAAATAAACACTTTAACAATCAGCACACAGCTTTTACATTTTATGCGATTAAGTCCTTTTTGCTAATTAAGCACAGAATCGATAAAATTTTCATACGAAATTTTTATACATGCTTAATCACATATTATAAACACCAAAAATAATTCTAGGCAAGTCATGAGGATGAAGAGATGTCACCAAATAATTATCAATGGCAAGTCATGAGGATGAAGCCTAATAGAGCAACCGGTGTTTTCAATCTAGATGCAGTTACCATGTTATCAAATCAGGTAGAACAATTAAATAAGAAAATTGATGGTTTATGTGTTTCTACGTAGGTACATCTGGTGATGCAGTGCGATACGAGTGGAGGAGGAATGAACAATTCAGAATATTTACCCCACGGTCCTAGCACAAAGAACTAACAAATCAACTATATGGGAAATAATTCTAGGTCTCAGAATAATCCTTACAGTAACACTTATAATGCAGGTTGGAGGAACCATCCCAATCTCTCTTGGGGTGGTCAAGGAAGTGAGAGACCATAACCCCCTCCAGGCTATCAACCATCTTGCCAACAAGAGAAAAAGTCGAACCTTGAGGAGATGTTGACGATGTTTATTTCGGTGTTAGAAACCCGCTTCCAAAACACCATAACAGCACTTAAAAATAAACTAGCCTTGATTCAAGGGCTCGAGAACCAAATAGGTCAGCTTGCCAAGCTAATCTTAGAAAGGCCATAACGTAGATTGCTTAGTAATACCGAAACTAACCCAAGAGAGCAACTTAATGCAATCATTTTGCGAGATGAAGAAGGGTTAGTTGAATCTAAACCAGAACCGAGGCAAGAAAGTGTGGTAAGTAAAGGTAAGGTTAAGGCAATCCAAAATGAACAAAAATCGGTCAGTAAGGAGTATAAACCTCGTGTGCCATATCCCAACGCGACAAAGAAAGACCACACAAACGAACAATTTGGTAAATTTCTTAAACTTTTGAAAAAGTTACATATCAACTTACCATTTATTGAAACTCTTTTGCAGATGCCCAATTCAGTTAAATTTTTTAAAGAAGCTTTTGGCAAACAAACGGAAGTTAGATGATTCATCGCACGTGGAGCTAAATGTAGTGTGCTCAGCCATTTTGCAAAATAAACTACCCAATAAATTGTAAGATCCAGAGAGTTTTACTATTCCTTGTTTAATTGGTAGTTTAAATGTTAATCATGCTTTGGCTGATTTAGGGGCGAGTATTAATGTCATGCCCTATAAAATGTTTAAGCAACTAGGTCATGGGAAACCCAAACAAACTAGGATGAGTATTCAATTAACAGATAGAACCATTAGATTTCCTAGTGGTATTATTGAAGATGTTCTTGTTGAAATTGATAAATTCATATTCCAAGTTGATTTTGTTGTTTTAGACATGGATGAGGATAGTGACATACCTTTGATTCTAGGTCGTCCCTTTTTAGCAACTACTAGAACTATTATTGATGTTGGTATAGGTGAATTGATACTTCGTGCAGGTGATGATACGATTAAACTCCAGGCTCGTGATTCTGTTAAGACATCTAGTGATCGAGATAATTATACGAGTTCTGTTAATATAAATAACATTGTGGCTCAAACTTCTTTGCAGGAAACCTCCCGAAAAACGTGATAGAGCCACATTCCACTCCATGTGACAGAAATAGGATGACTCATGAAGAACGAATGTTACAGATCGATAAACTAGATGAATGGCGAACACATGTCGAGGAGAAACTGAGAATACACGATGCAGAACCAAAGAAATGCCATGACAAGCATAAGGATGGAACGAATTAATTTAAGGTTGGGGACCAGGTACTGTTAGATAAAATGGACCCTCAAATTGCCACTTTAGAGCTTAATGCGAACGGATCAACTCCTTTTACGGTATTGAATGTCTTCCCATACGGTACAATCGAGGTAACTCATTTTGAATTTGGCACTTTTAAGGTAAATATTACTCGACTCAAACCTTATTTTAATGATAGAATTGACAACGAGAAAGAAGAGTTTCGACTCCGCGAACCACCATGACTGTGCGAATACAAGGTAAGTCGAGCTTAGACTTTAAATAAGAGCTTCTTGGGAGGTAACCCGATTAACTCTGCTAATTTTATTAATTTTATTTCATGATGTTTTTTTTAAAATTAATTAATTTTCAAAATATATAAAAAATTTGTTTTTAACACATACGGCCTGGACACACGGGTAAGTCCTTGGCCGTGTGAATCTTGAACCTTAGTTTTAAAACTTTAAGAAAATCGACAGTGAGTTACACGGTCTGGCGACACGATCGTGTGACCCACGCGATCTGGACACATGGGCGTGTCCTTGGTCGTGTGGATACTGGGACTTAATTTTTCAAAAATCCACAAAAACACAGCCTAAAATAGTCCACATGGTCATGTGGACCACACGGCCTGGACACACGAGCGTGTCATAGGCCATGTGAAACCTGGAGCTAATTTTTTCAATTTTTAAACAAGTCACAGAGTTACACGAGCAAGGCACACAGTCGTGTCCGAGACATAGTCGAGCCACACAAGAGTGTGGGAGGTCACACGGGCGTGGGAGAAGCGAATGAGGTTTCACACGGCCGTGTGGTACACACGGGCGTGTCCGAGGTCATATGAAGACTAGTGTAAAAATTTCAAACGTACACGAGCTAGGGAGAGCCATACGAGCGTGTGACACGGCCATGTAGGCCAAAACGGGCCTTACAAGACCAAGTCCCCATTTTTAACCCCCCAAATCCTAATCCCTTTTCACTTTTATCTTCTCAAAATTTTCAACATTTTACCTTAGCCGCCACTCACTATTCCCACCGCTGATCGCCCCTCTTCCTTACAAATTCAGCCACCGTTGCTACCCCATTGCCTACGCCTTTTCCCTCCTTCCTCACCCCTTCAAGCCACCCTAACCACATCACCAAAATCGCCTCCTTATCCCTCACCTTCGTCGCGCGTAAGTCCTACAACCGACCCACCAGCCACGTTTTTCTCACCCCACTTCCCTCCATCACCCATCAACTCTCCTTTCTCCTTTCTTTTCCCCCTCCCCCACGACGTCTTACCCGTCGCACAACACACGTTCACCATTCACACACCCACGTGCTTTCCCACGACCACCTTCCCAGCCACCGTGCACAACCTTCCCTTCGGGCACCGCCCTTCACACCGTCGCTCCCCCATTTTTCCCATTTTTAGTTTATTATTTTTATCTTATCTTATTTTATTTTGTTTCACCTTATTACTCTTATTATTATTATTATTTTTTGTTATTTTTATTTATTCCTTTTCTAATTATTATTTTCTTTAATTTCTTTCTTAGTTTCTTTTATTTTACTATTCTACTCCTTTTGTGTTACATATTTAATCCATTTTGAATGTTTATTTCTATAATATGCTTTTGTTTTCTTTACTACTCCTTGTATTTTTGTTATAGTATTGGTTATTGATTTTCTTTCTAATATGCTTAGTCTATTTAGGTTACTTTTTATTTTACTATTTTATTCTTCTTAAATACTGTTGCTATTATTCTTATTTTAAACATACCATGATTTATTTATTATTTCATCACGTTGCTTTATGGTAGTTTTACGATATGGTTTTTGCATGCTTGGGTATTCGTACGCACTGTTTAGAAGTAATTTACTATTTAGGACTACTTGGACTTTGCTTTTTCTGCCTTTATTTGCATAGTTGGTATTGATTTATTTATTGATAAAAGTCTTTTACCTTTTCAGGTACACCATGGCAAACACACGCGACAAGTCTAAGGTCGTCATCCCCACTTCGAAAAAGCGGAAGACACCTGGTGCGACTTCCTCCTCAAGCGCCTCTGCAGAGGTCCGCCACCCTTATCTCTGATTTTCTGCGAGCCCCTAGGAGGATTCATTTCAGTTACTTCGATAGCACTCACTCGGTCTAGGCCGATGTATTGATTAGGCTGCGTTGGAGTAGGTCCCACTAGCTGATGATGTTCGCGCCTTTATTGCTATAGCTCCGTGGGACAGATTCTTCTCCATAATCGAGCCCACCTACATAGAGCTTACCTTGGATTTTTGTTCCACGTTTATTCTACAGCAGGTCATGACAACTCATGACGAGTCAGGCACCACCACTTTCTGACTTGGTGGTTTGGTGGCTAGATAAGTGTCTTCGAATTCGATGCTGCTATGGGACTCTACACTAAGGAGTTTATGAGTGCTGAGAACTTCCTCTGTCTACATTAGTACATCTATTACACACCATCATGTTGTTGGACAGAGCTTACGATAAGCCAGACACTTTATAATGCAAGTCGTTCGAAGACGACTTCTCTCTCTCCAGCTTTACGGTACCTTCATGCACTTTTAACTCACAATTTGACAGGTAGGAGAGAGATCACCGAAGTTGTTAGCACTCATGACGCTTATTTTCTATGGAGCATGGCTAACTGCCATATCTTTGGTTTGGCATGCTTCATCACCTTAGCCTTCCGCCATCAGACTAACTGCCACAGGAATGCCCCCATCTGTTTAGGCTCGTATGTGACTCGCCTTGCTCGACACTTCGGTCTCCTCGATACACCAAAGCAGTCCTCTACACTTACTCTCGTCGACCATATGTCCACATAGGAAATCTCGAGCATGATTCATATAAGGATGATCAAGCGACATCGTGGAGTGGATTCCCTTCAGTATCGATTGTTTCTTTCTGACGCTCAGAATGAAATCGAGGACTTCACCGATGATGTTCATCTCCATCACGAGAACCCACCCCAACCTCCACATTTGAGTCATCACCCTATTCCTTCTGCTGTTACTTTAGTAGACCTCCTCGAGCGGTTCGCTCGTTTCGAGCAGTACTGCATTCAGAGGTTCGACAGTCTTGATGCGACATTGCAGCAAATATGTCAGCATCTCCATATCTCCTCTTTAGCACCGACGACTCACGACACTGACGTGTCTGATGATGAGGACCATTAAGTTCATTTGTTTTACTTTCTTTTTATTTTTTATTTTTTATTTTATTTTTATTTTTATTTTTATTTTTCTTAGACTTATTTCATTTTTATCTTTTGAACTATATTTAATTTATGGTTGTTTCTAATCGAGTATAATCTCTTAATCTTCTTCATTACTTGTGTTTATTTTCTTAGTAGTTTGCTTGGAATCATGCACTACATCTAGCTTTGTCTACAATTCCACTTTTCACTATTCTGGGGATTTCATCCAATATTCAAGACAGTTTCAATTTTCTCCCTCTCTTATGATATTTTGTTTATAATGTGATTATTTGTGTTTGTACATTGAGGACAATGTACATCTTAAGTGTGGGGAGGTTATTTATATGATTATTACAAAATCCCTAAATTATGTCGTTTAAGTAATTTTCTCATACTACTATTAGAATGATTTTTTTATCAATTTGTGATTTTCATTGATAGGTTTTAGATTAAATTCATAGATGTTTGTGCATTGGTTATTAAACTTTAAGACATGAGAGAATCAAGCATGATAAGTCTATTTTCAGAATTAAAATTTTTTTTAGGTTGTTTCCTGAATTGAGGTATTACCTTGAAGTGTAAGATTTGCAAGATTAACATCAAAAACCATAATTTTTTTGTGAGATATTGAGCCTTTAGAGCATATATTTTTCTTGCTCATTTTATTATTATTGGTTATGAGTGTTTCAATATTGATTTGTTATTCTAGAACTTGCTTCGATTATGCATATTGAGACTACACCTTTGATTTGATATAATGAGATGATAGAGGCACTTAGGTTTTAATCCACTTATCCTATAAAAAGTCTACTTACATAATTAACCCTTAGTGAACTCCTTTGAGCTTAACACACCATTTCTTGAGTTACCCATTAATGTTAACCCATAACTCATTTTTTGTTCATTAAGAATTTTTCCCATTTTATTAACTCCATTTTTATCGAGATTTGATTTGGTTAATTGCCTGATTAAGCCTTTTGTTTAAGTTGCTGAATTATTTCTTATTATTTGCATAAAAAATCATCAAAAAAAATATACATATATATTTTTTGATTATTACTAGTTGTATGTTAATTGAGCTTGAACAGTTAAATTCATATTTTAAGAAGAAGCTCGTGTTATTCTTGAATAGTTTCGATTGATGTAATTGTTTTTAACTCAGCATTTGTTTATTTTTCTAGTTTGGTAATTTATCGATTCGATCTCGATTCTAACCATCTTTTTCAGTCTTTCTCCACACCCTTAACCTAAGCCCCATTACAACCTTTTAAAAACCTTTTGATTTGTGTATCATCTCATTTTATAGTGGTGGAGATTTGATTTTCATGCAAGCCTATGGTAATGACTTTTCATGTTTGACTATTGAGTGCTTATTTTTGAACCTTAAACACTTTGAGTGATTTGAGTAAATCTTTAGTGAGGATGTCAATTCTTGTCTATTTTGAATTAAAGGTAATTACTTAAATAAGGGGAAATGCTTATATTTTCATGCTTTGAAAATGTTCGACTTGGACTGTTTGAATCTTTAGTGCTCTTTTAGTTGAATTATCGATGTATGATTATTTGTGAATTATGACAAAACATTATTGATGAGAATTATAAGTTGAGAAAGATTTAGTTTTAATTGAGAGTTGATGATTTTGCTTGAGGACAAACAAACGCTTAAGTGTAGGGATATTTGATAAACCATAAAAGTAACATGTTTTTAATCCTATTCTTGACTCGTTTTTGGATGATTTATTATGTAAATTAGTGAATTTGATGCTCCTAATCCTTTAAATTCATGTTTCTATACTTAGGTGAGCATTGGGAATTGAAAAAGAGCAAAAATGGGCCAAAATCAGACAAAAAAGAGTTGTTTTCAGGATCCACACGGCCTGAGCATTTTCCACACAGGCTGGGCACACTCCCGTGTGAGCCACACGGGCTGGCCACACACCCATGTGCCAGCCTGCGTCAATATCGCTCCCTGTTTCCCAAACACACGGAAAAACCTAATTTTTAGGCTTTTTGACATTCTAAAGTCTATAAATACACACTAGAAGAGGACCTAAATGAGCACGCAGAGAAGAACGAAGAAAAGACTCGAAGAATGCCACTAGGTTCATTTCAGAAGCGGATTTCCTTCAAGATTGAAGATCTCCATTCAATTTTTTTAGGAGTTTTATTGGGTTTCTTTATGTCTTGTTATTTTCCTAACTTTGAGATGATGTTATTCCAGATTATGAATTAAATTCCCTAGATACCTAAAGAAGATGAAATCTATATGAATCTTATTATTTGATTTCTGAATTACATGATAAATACTTGATTCTTGTTCCCAATTATGTATGCTTATTTCGTGTTTTAATATTTTCAGGATATTAACTCATGCTTAATATGCTTATTTTAGTGGAACAAAAGTCCCTATTTAAGAGTAGATCTAGCATAATTGAATGGAGTTGCATGCAATCCTAGAAATAAGACAACATAAATCTACCAGATTAGAGTCAAATCTAATAGGGGAATCCATAGATCGAGTTAATGCGACAATAGGGGTTTTAATTAGAAAGAGATTTCAATTAATCAACCTAGAGTCAGTTGTTTTTACTCTCGAAAAAGATATTAACATAATTTAGGGATTTCAACGGATCAAGGTGCAAGTGAATAAATCGTTTAATTCAGATTCAAATTAATAAGTGAAGTCTAGGTGGATTCTTTCCTGGGTATTGCCTATCTCATTGGTTTTATTTGATTATTTTTCCTAATTCATTCTCTGTTTCATTCTTAGTAATTAGTTTAGTTAATTTTACATTAAAAACAATTCCTTCAATTTATCGGCTAAATAATAGAAAAATAGTAAGTACTAATACTTTTAGTCTTTGTGGATACGATATTCCCGACTCACCATAGCTATACTATTATTCGATAGGTGCGCTTGCCTTTGTCGTAATTTTAATTAGTTTAGTGACCATCAACAGTCACTAATAATTGCAGTATCTCAACATCTAGGAGAGTATTTTCCAAAAAATCTCATGTGACTATATCATATGCCTTATCCAAATCAATCTTTATAGCCATCCTGAATTTTTTACCCTTGAAGCCTTTCATAGAATGATTGGCCTCTTGAGCCACAATAATGTTATCTGAAATACTCTTTTCAGCAACAAAACTTGCTTGATTTTGTTTAGTAAGTTTATCCATCAAAGGCCTTAGCCTATTAACAATCGTTTTCGTAACAATCTTGTACAACACTGTACATAAGCTGATAGGCCTAAACTGAGTAACACTCTCCGGTCCCTGAACCTTAGGTAACAACACAATCAAAGTTCTATTCATCTTAGGATCTAATGGTCTCCCTCCAAAGATTTGCCGAACGAATAAGCTGATAGAGTCACCAATACTATCCCAATTCAATTGATAAAATTTAGCTTGGAAACCATCAACCCCGAGTGCTTTCAAAGGAGCCATACTGAACAGCTCTATGTATCTCCTCATTGGAACCTGATAATAGTAAATCATCTCTATCAAGATTTGGAATTATAGGAAAATTACTATAGAAAGGGAGCAAACCACTGACTTCATAATCCATCGAGTAGAGATCCCTGGAAATTTCTACCACATGAGATTTCAATTCATCATCATCAAAACACTAGTCATCTCCAATTTTAAGGCCCTCAATCCTATAATGCTTCCTCCTTGTCATCGTGCAATTATGGAAATAACTTGTATTCTTATCACTACAAGAAAGCCATTTCGCCTTAGATTTTTGAAACCACATAATCTCTTCATGTTTCAGGACTTCCTCAATTTCTTGTCGAAGCTCTAATTCACAGTCATGAAGTTTTCCCGAAGCCCGTAGTTCCAAAATTCTTTGAACACGAGCCAATTCTAAAATTATTCTCCGCTTGCACACAAAGATATTACCATACACATTTTGGTTCCAATCCTGCACCACATACAAATTAATTCTAATACAAATGTAATATGATATGAGAATTTTAATTTGATATGTTATATACATGAAATTTTTATTTTAATTCAATTATCACACATCACTAATGCTAACATAAAAATAACTTTTATTTTGGTATGTCATATACATGATTTTCCTTTTACAATTTTACAATTACTTATTTTATTTATAATAATACTTATTTAACTTGCCGGTTGAGTTTTAGTTTGATTGGCATAGGCATTGTTGCCAATACAAGAAGATATAGGTTCGAGTGTGTTGAAACGCGTTATCCTCCTATTTATGGGTTGGGAAGAGGTTATGAGTAGTTAAATGCATTGTGTCAAAAAGAACAAATATGATTAGAACCTATAATAAAATTATTCAAAAAAAATATTTACTTAACTTAAAAATAACTATTTATTCATTTTTTTTAAATTGCGTTGGTATGGTTGAAGGCTAAATATCTATGAAAGTATATCAAAGTAAAATACATGCTACTGTAGAAATGCTAGCCTTAAGACAATGACACGTCCAAGCTTTTTTTAAAATTGTTTTGAGGAAGATGAGGGAATGAAAGAAAAGAAACAGAGGGAAACAGAAAGAAAAGAGAAGAAAGGAATAAAAAAAATTGTATTTATGGTTTTATTTTTTATTTTTGTGTATTTAAAATATTATATATTTACTATCATCTAAATATTATATTTTTATTATATATTAATATGAAAATGAAAAATATTTTATTATATATTTAAATAATATATTTAAAATGATTAATTCATAAACTTGCACATTGATTGAAGTTTTGTGTATGATTATCCAAAGTAAATATTTAAAATAAAAAATTTATATAAATAATTATTTAATTTTAATTTTAAATGTTTTAGTCCGCGCACCCAATATACTGCAAGCTATATAATTTTTATTTTTAAATGATTTTTTTATACTAAACCAATATTGCACAATACCTAAAATAGTTGATGATGTTAGAAACCTAAAACAATAAATTATATCTGTGGATCGAGTCGGATAATACCGAGACTCCATTTAAAAAGAATTAAATTTGGCTCGAATTAGTCCGACTCTATCTAAAAAACACATTTTTACTTTAAATAATAAAATTTTATTTTATTTTATATTTATATATTTATAATTAGATATAAATAAAAATATTTAAATCTTATTCAATTTAAATTCAAGACGAACTACTTGACGAAATTTTCTTTTGTCTAGACGACAAACCTTATCTAATCTAACTTAGATAGACCCGATCAAGTCAAGTTCAGAATAATTTATTTTAACCTATTTGAATAATCATCTTATTAAATGCGTATTTACTACTTGATAAAATTAAATTTATAAATAATTTTTATTATTTAATAAAATAATTATTAATATTTTATTAATTCTCATGCGTAAGGGGCATTAACCCTACTGTTACAATAATATTTTCTTACCTCTTGTGTGATAATGGTTCTCCTTAATTTTTTTAATAAATTTTATTGAATAAAAAATTGGAGACAATAAGTATTTAATTCATTTAAGTGTTTAAGGTATTTTCTTTTCTTTTATGTATACAATTAAAGGAAATTAAAATTTTATGTGTAGAATTATAAAAAAAAAAATCAAAATCAGATTACATGTGGAATTAAAATTTATTTATAAAAGAGATAAAGATAAAAAATTATATATAAATTTTGATTTAATATGTAAACTGATATAAAAATTTTAATTTTGTGTGATTGTACACATTAAACTTTTATTTTGATTGCAATGTGTATATAAAATTTTGGTTTTGAGTTAATTGTTCACATTTAAAGAAATGAATATATCAATTTATATTTATATTTGATAAGTATAATTATTTGTGTATATAATATGTAAACATAAAATGGTGTTATATAAGAGCAGAGCCAATGGGGTTAACACGATCCGATTCCCCTAAAATGAAATTTTTTTCTTTTTGTCTCATTTATAATTTATAAAATTTTAAATTAGTAATAATAAAATTACACTTTGACCCCCTTCAAAAATGATAAAATTTTGATTTAATTCTTTAAAAATTATAATGATATAGGCTATTAAAATTGTAAAATTACAGTTTTACTATCATAAAAATATACAATTTAATTTTGTCCAAAAAAATTTGACTTCATATCTGAAGTTATATTGATAATGATGTAAGGAGTTGATGAAATTTAAATTAAATCAAATGATTATGTAAAAGAATTGCACAAAATTAATTTACACATAGTTTTGAGATTTAACATTTAAAAGTAATTAAAATAAATTTTTTACATATCAAAAGGATTAGCTTGAGGTAAAGGTCTAGAAGATGTTAGGCGTTTCGTGTCCACCAATACAATTACAAAGGTATGGTAATAGCAAAGTATGAGCAACAACAACACGTGAATTGTATTTGTATCATTTAACTTAAATTACAACCCCAAAAGAGTAGCGTGTTAAATATTGTTACCACAACCCCAAATTTCGCAATCATTGAAAATTAGTAAAATACAAACAAATCTTTTTGCTTGTCTTGGACCAGTCCTAATATTCGGATGTGCCGCCCCCCACCCACCCCCTTCACTTCCGTCCATCGCCAACTTCCGTCACCCTATGAAGCACCTCGAGCTCGAGGTCCTGCATAGCAGGGACCACCCACCCAATCTAAATAGCTAAGTTTTTCTTTTTTACAATTTCACATCAAATCACTACCACATATTCATTATCGATAGACAACTCTCGCGCGTACATCACAACTACCAAAAATTTAAGGCACACAAATTATGTATAGAGTAAACAAATCTTTGCCATCATGAAACCTTGGAGTATCAAATATAGTTGTTAAAAGCGAATGAGCTGTCACCACGTCAAATAATAAGTGGTGGAATAACCGTCTTTATCTGTCCACCACGAACTCTTTCCATTTATTTTTGTATTTCTCTGTGTTCAGTCATATCTCTCACTCACCGCCACAACAACCGCCCTCCCAGTCCCACAAACAAACCACACTTTAAAAGAGGACCATATATTATTATTATTAGTATTTTTCAAATTAAAAACTCTGATCAAATATGACTCATCAAAAATGTAGAAAACACCAAGGTTTGGCCTCTGCGTCGCTGACTCATCCTTCCCCATCTCAATCTGGGCAAAAGCCCCTCCGTCCCCCCTTTCCTGGTCTGATGTGGCCCCGTTTTTTCTCCACCACGTAACCAATTGTTATCTTCCATTTCAACGCTGTCAAATTAAATTGCCCTTTCCTTTCCGCCTTTAAAACCCCACCCTAACCACTTTCACAAACCTCTTCTTCTCCAATTTCTCCTCTTATCTTTTCTTTGCTTTCCAAAGCTTTTGCTACTCTTTCTTTTAACTCTTCAACCTGGGCAGTGTTTGGTTCTAAACCATGGAAATTCCGGTTATCAACAGGATAAGCGATTTCGAAGCTAGCATAAGCACTCTAAACAACCCATCTTTTCTTTCCCAAGTTTATGCCCTTTCTGGGATTGATAAAATCTACCAAGCTTATCATTTTTGGAAATGGGGGGCTTTGATTCTTGCCCTACTGGCCTCCTTATCTACCATAATCAATAGACTCAAGATTCTGGTTATCAGATTCCGACGAAACCATTCTTTACCATCTCGACCTCTTCTTTATGACACAGATTTTGATACTGACTCGGAGACTTCATCATGTTCATCATCGGACAACGAAGTAGAATATGAGGAGCCCTCGGCATCTCAAAACTGGCGACAAGTTGATGAGGATTTTCGAGTGAGAGGATCGGGTCATTTTATTGACGATCAATGGCGGAATAGTGGCTCCACCCTGCGAAAGAGGAGAAGCAGCATCGGCGATCTGTTTTCGTGGGCTGAAGAGCTAACCAGCGGAAAAAACGTGGTGAAGCTGTGGGACAACTTAGGATTAGGGTTCCGTTTGGACCTCGATGAAAGCGACAACTTTTTAAATGTTTACGACATTAAGAAGGAAACAAAAATCAGGTCAATTTTTGGGGAGAAGAGCGATTTTCAGGCGGTTTCAGCATCGTCGTCGTCGCCAGCAGTTGTAGTCTCCGCCGGCGGTGATTCGTCAACTCGACGAGTCGCCGTCAGTGCATGGGACACGCGCCTTGATTGCCGGCAGCCGGTGATTCTGACAGAATGGAGCCCCGAAAAACCCATGGAGAAAATCTCAGCGGTCAATACTGACGGCGTCGAGAAAGTTTATATCAGGGGTGACGTGAAGGGAATATTAACGGTGGGTGATATGAGGAAGGCGAGTTCGCCGTTAAGGAACCTAACGGATTCTGAGGTTGAAACTTGGTGGGATGCTGACGCCGTCATTGTCTCGGACGAGTCAATGTAACTCAGTTAGTCCCGTTTATTTTGAATAAGACTTGATTAAAATGTGTAGAAAAAAATTGTAAAGGGTGCGAGGGTACCTTTGTAAATATTCATTTATTAATATTATTATACTTGGTGTTTTAGTAATTTGATAGTATTACGTATACTTGGTTGGAATGGGATAAATTCTGAAATCTCTGCTCCGTCTGTTGATAATTTGATTGGAAATCTTCCAGCTGCAACTGAGGATTTTCAACCCTCTACGTATTTGTCTTCAACATTACGGTCCAAATTTATTTATTTGACGAAGTGTCGTCTAATTATTAAGAACCAACCAATTTTCTTGTCATTTTTAATGAATTTCAGTTGTACCTAATTAATAATAAAGTTCAGCCAATAGTGGGTGATTGCCATCTCGCTTAGCCATTTTCAAAGCAGCTCACTCAGGGTATTATACTATAAACTGAAGGCTCTTTCGCAAAACCAGCTGGTCTTCATCATTGTCTAAATACTAGAGGGTTTGTACCTCCTCATCACCATGCATTTGGACAGCTTTTATCCATTACCAGGAATATTAGTACATTACTTCAACATCTCTCGCCTCTTTTAGTGTGTGTTGGTATGTAATAATGTTTTATTATTTTAGAAAAGTCCAAGTCAACCGTATTATAATTATTACTCAATAATTATGTTGTATAGATATATCTTTTGTATATAAAATTATCATATAAATGTATAAATGTATAATCACCTTTTTGACTTTCTAATTTTATAAAATAAAAAAATTATTTTGGTCTTTTATTTAATTTCGTCATCTCTTTTAACCCTTTAATTAATTTTTTTTCAAATTACCTCAAAATAGATGGAAAAATTAAAGTTTAATGTATCAAACATGTAAATTACATGTTAGCATTTAGTTAATTTTTAAATTTTAAAAATATTTTTTTATACTTTTTTAATAATTTTAATGATATTTAATTTTTAAAAATAATTTTTATATATTTTTTGAAATCTTTAAAATTTCAAATACCAATTAAATGTTTACGTGTTATCCACGTGTATATCACATTAGCAAAGTTAAAAAAAAGTTAAATTTTCATTTATTTTGAGGTGATTTGATAAAAAAAATACAAATTTAAGGATTAAAAAGTCAAAAATTAAAATGGAGGGCTAAATTTTTTATTTATTTTTTTTAAGTTTAAGAATCAAATAAGTCATTATGCCAAACATAAATTTATACAAAATTATATTGTAAAGTAATGTAACATTATAGAAAAATATGTTATTAAAAAATACACTCATTAAATATCCATAAAAAAACATTTTAATTAATCATTTTTACGATCCTACTTAAAATGTTGAGTGCTTTATTTGGGCCATACATGAAAATGTTTTATGCACGTCAAAGCCACCATATATTTCTAAATTTTTAATTTTCTTCTTTCAACTTTCTTACTTATTTTTCTAATAATTAAGGCTTTTAAGATCTCTTAATAGGAGACTTCAATGTAGAATAGAAGAGTGGTGTAAATTATCACAAATAATAATCTATTAGATTAGTATATTAGAAATTTTTGGCCACAAATTAATTCGTTAATTAGCCGAGTTAATGTCTTAATCAAATTTCAATTGAAGAAGACCTTATATACATAAACCTGATATTTTCATCGCCTTGGTTTGAAATTTAATCAACAAAGAGTTTTAAAAGAAACGTTCAAATTAAAAAATATATATTAGATATCAAATTTAGAGTAAATATTGCGGTTAAAAGTAATTGATTAATAACTTATATAATATATACATATATGTATTTAATAACTTTTATTAGTCATATTGGACTTTGATTAAATTTAAAGTTGAGTCGAGTAGACTCTTAAACATGAGACCATTTTTCCAGTGTTGTTTTTTTCATCTACAAAACTCAAAACTAAAATCATATTTAAAGGAGACATTGAACTTCTTATTATTTAATCCAACAATATTTTCTCATGAACGAGAATAAAACTTTCGATCTCATGTTTAAGGAATGAAGTGAGCAACCACCACATCACACCTCATGGTATCTCATGTTTATTTAGTTGTTTGATTTGTTGGAAAAAAGTGTTACCATATCCACTTTTAAAAAGTATAGAAGCATTGCATCCGGTAATTATGGTTACATTTAGAATAGAAGAGTGGTGTAGATTATCATGTATATAATCATCTATTAGACAAAATAATAGTCCTGAGTGAGAAAGAATGGTTTTTGAGGATGGGTTTGGAAGAAAGAGAGGGAATGAGGCATTTAAAAGGGGTAGGGAAGTGTTTAGGAGAAAGGGTTTGAGGTAACAGAGGGAAAGGGAGGAAGTATTTGGAGGCAAAAAATGAGAGTTTGTGAAGGAGGAGATGGAGGCGTTGAACTTGTATGGTTGCATGCCTGTTTTTCCCTTTTCTAGTAAGTAAGTGTTTAAGGATTCTTGTTCTTTTCTTAGGATTAGAAGCTCTGCTTTCTTCTTTTTTTCTTTTTTATTAGGATTAGGAGATTTTTTTTATGGGTTACTAACACAGAATATTTGATATATGGTATGTAACACCCCTAACGCCTCTTTGTAACGGCCTAATTTTCAGTGGTGTCAGAAATGGTGATTTGAGATCACTAAATCCGACAAGTAAGATTGAACAAGATAGTAATTTAATATTTATGAGTCAAGTAAGAATTTAGAAGAATTTGTGATTTGGTGAATTTGGTGAATTAAAAGAATTTATTGGTCAAAAAATAAGGTATCGAGACCTCGAATTTGAAAATCGAGACATAAATATTTTTAGAAATATTTATGGAGTGTCATTAAGTTAGTATTAAATTTTGGTTGAGAAATTTAAATGTTTGGGTAGTCAATTAAATAAAAAGGACTAAATTGTAACAAATGTAAAATTTGCTAGAAGGATTAGATAGCTCAAGTGTTAAAAGAAAGAGGATTTAAAGGGAAATTAAGCCTAAAAGTGAATAGGTTGGACAGAAGGGCAAGAAAATCATCAGAAAAATAAGGGAAATAAGGGCAAAATTGGAAATTTTACAATTATAACATATAAAATAAGGATAAAATTGAAAAATCTAGAGATCTCTTCATATTTTCTCAGCCAAAACGCCATAGGAGGTTGGAGAAAGCTTGTTTTTCATATTTTTACATCATGTGAGTTTAATTCTTGCTTTTTCTTGAAAATTTTTATGTTTTTATGACTTTTACAATTAGGTCCACTTATATAATTCATTAGTTTTTGATTTGGTGGGTGAAATTGGAAGTTACACTGGCTGAGTAAGGGAATTTTATGATGAATTATTATAAAATTTAAATTCTAACTTCATATTAATGTGGTTTTATTAAGTGATTTTGATAAAAAAAAATGGTATTTAGGACCTAATTGTGAAAAAGTTGTGAATTAGATGTTGGTGTTGAAATTAAGAATATCAAAGGTTGTGAAATATTTTATAATGATAAAATAAAGTGTTAATTGAGAAAAATTAGTTCAATTGATGGGTAAATTGAGCAGGGACTAAATCGTAAAAACTATAAATTTTGGGGTAAAAGTGCAATTTTGAAAATTAAAGAGCATAAATTATGAAGTGAAATAGAAATAAAGTAAATGCTAATGAGTGAAAATATTTTACATTATAGATCAAGAATCCAAAGAAGAACGAGGAAAAGAAAAAGTTACGGAATAGCCCCTAAATTTCAATACCTTCCACAAATCAGCCGGGTAAGTTCATATGGTTGAATTTACATGTTTATTTGTGAATGATTGAATGATATAATGTGTTATTGAATTTGAATTTGGTGTGGGATTGTGAAAATTATGATAAAATGAAAGAATAAAGGTGGTAATTCAAAATAGGAAAAAACGCAGGATTAAGTACGTTCATTTCGTGACATGTGATGAATTGACGAATAAGACCATGGTTGATCCATGGCAAAGTGTAAAATGTAGGTATGGTATTAACCATACTGAGTTGTGAAACGTAGGTATGGTATCATCCATATTGAGTTGTGAAAACGTAGGTATGGTATCATCCATACTGAGTTGTGAATCATAAGTATGGTACTAACCATACTGAGTTAAGAAACGTAGGTATGGCATTTCCCATACCGAGTTGTGAAATGTAGGTATGGTATTTCAATGAGGAAAACCATACTGAGTTGTGAAACGTAGCATTAAGCAACAACGTACTCAAATTCGTAAGATGTCTCCTAATTTGATAATAAGTAATACAAGAGGAGTGAACCTATTGAAAGAGATTGAGTAGTTGTTAATGTTGAGCTCAACTCTGTGAAGTATTATAACAGTGGTTGTGAATGGCAGGGAACTATAGCAAATGCTTTGTTATTGTTTGGAAATATTATGTTTGGTAAGCATTACTTTTAAACCTATGAACTTACTAAGCTTCAATAAACTTACTTGTGTGTGTTTGATATTTTTATGTAGATTGAATTAAAGGGAAGTTGGTAGATCGGATCATCACAACAAAGCTCACTATCCAGATCAATTCCGGTAGCTTTTGTTTTATGTTTAAAGATTTATATGGCATGTATAGAGTTTAAATGAAATGGAGTAAAGATGTTATAAACTAGTTAACAATATTTTGTACTAAAATAGTTTTTGGTTAGTAGCAGTAGTTCAAATTTGAAAATTCACCATAAATTATGGAAATCGAATTAGAGGTTGAATAAGATATGAAATTAAATAATATTGAATCTAGTTTCACATAGAAGAAACGGTGAAGCAAAAGACTTTCATATTAGGAGATATTTGAATTTTTGTGAGACAAGGTCAGAATGATTTCGAGCTCCCCTGTTCTGACTTTGGAAAATCATGAAAAATTGTATAAAACTAGTTATGGGTTATAATTTATATAATTAAAATCCTTAATGAGTCTAGTTTTAAAATATATAAATGATAACATTACTTAAATTCTGTACTAAGAGATAATTAATTTTTAGTATAGAAAGGTTGAATCTATCAAACAACAGAACAGGGGTAACTTTGAAGAATAAAATGTACTTTTTGGCTAATTAATAAATTCTTTAAATTTTATGGTAGAAAGATATATGATTCTAGTTTCAAATTCTTTTTACGGATCTTAATTTAGAATTCTGTAGCTTAAGATATAAATAATTTAGTGAGTATGACTCGAGTGGACAGATTTGATGTGAATATAAGTAAATAATGGAATTTATGTGTAATTATTCTGTAAACTTTGGTAACATCTTGTAACCCTGTTTCTGCGACGGATATGGGTTAGGGGTGTTACATTTATTGGTATCAGAGCTTTGGTTTAGACGATTGTCGGAACGAATGTGATGTGTAAAATGTCTAGAAATACATGCCATATAAATCTGTGATAGTGGGATGTGAATGATCCGATCTAACTACTAATTTTAGTTATAGATTGTAAAGATGTCTAATAGACCCGAGGGTGCTGGTCATGAAGAAGAAGTTAATGGTAGCATACAGACTTCTGAGCAGGGAACAAGTAGTAATGTTCTTATTTCTTTGATGAGAGGGGAAGAATTTAAAAATATGATTTACGAGTTAATAAATCAGTGGTATAGTGAAACAATATAAGGAAGAAGTCAAGCACAACAACCTCCTCCTCCCCCTACTGTACCACCAGTTACAACCCCGTTTGCTCCTTCTTTAATAGATGAATTTAGCAAAAGAACACCGATTGAGAAACTCAGAAAGTTCGGAGCTAAAGAATTTTGAGGAAGATAGAACGATGATCCAGTTAAAGCGGAGTATTGGTTAAAGAGTTTGGAGGGAGTTTTTAAACAGATGATGTGTTCTCCGGAGGACTATTTGATGTGTGCAGTTTCATTATTGAAAGAAGAAGCGTATAATTGGTGGGAAACCATTGAGGCAGTGGTATCTGCAGATAAACTTACCAGGGAATTCTTCCAAAACGAGTTTAAAAAGAAGTAAGTGGGAAGGAGATATTTAGATAAAAAGAAGAGGGAATTTCTTGATCTTCGACAAGGGAATAAAACAGTGGCCGAATATGAAAGAGAATTTGTGTGTATCAGTAGATATGCTCAGGATGTTGTACCGATAGAGGAAGAAATGTGCATTAGATTCGAAGAAGGGCTTAATGATGAAATCAGAATGATGATTGGAGGCACAGAGGTTCGAGAATTTGTGGTTCTATCTGGTCGAGCTCAAAAGATAGAAGAAGTGTATAACAGAAAGATGCAAAGAGAAAGAAAAGGTAAAGAAGTATACAAAAGAAGTTTCTCTAGACCAACTTCGACTTTTCCGGCTAAAAAGTTCAGCGATGATTCTAGTCAACCTGTTACAATTTCGAAACGATCAAATAAAAGTAAAACAACTCAACGAGATGTCGGAGTAATTAATAAACCAACAGCTAGTGCTAATAGTGTGCAAAATATTCTGAGACCTAGATGCAAAAATTGTGGTAGATTTCATATTGGTGAATGTTGGGGAAGATCTGGAGCTTGTTATAGATGTGGTGAAACTGATCATTTTGTTCGGGACTGTCCTCAATTATTAAAAGAAGATAAAGAACAAGGTGAGAAGCAAGCAAATACTCCTCGGAAAAGTAAATGTTCGGGTCAAAGTAGTGCTGCTGGGACTGCTCGTTCGGGAATGAGAGATACTACAGCCCGATTAGAAACAAGGGCACCTGCACGTCCATATGTTATCCGAGCAAGGGAAGAAGCTTCTGCTCCAGATGTGATAGCTGGTATTTTCTATCTTTTTGATGATTCTGTGTATACTTTAATTGATAATGGATCTACGCATTCATATATTTGCACTGTATTAGTGTCAGAAAAGAAAATGACTGTTGAGTCCATTGATCTTGATGTGCAAGTCACTAATCCGTTAAGGCAACGTGTGTTAATTTAATATGTCGAAATTGTCCACTGAAAATACAAGGCTGTGAATTCTTTGCTGATTTAATGTTGTTACCTTTCCGAGAATTTGATGTTATTCTTGGAATGGATTGGTTGATTAAACATGATGCCATAATGAATTGTAGAGAAAAACGAGTTGATTTAAAATGTCAGACAGGGGAAATAGTTTCAGCTGAGTTTGGAGATAAAAAAGAATGATGTCAGAACTATTTTAGCCTTTACAGCTCAGAAATTGATTCGGAAGGGTAATGAAGCATTTTTAGCTTATATTCTTGATACTCGGGGTTCTGAATTGAAGATGGAACAATTGCTAGTTGTTAATGAGTTTACTGATGTATTTCCTAAGGAATTACCTGGTTTACTCCTAGATCATGAGGTTAAATTCGTAATTGATGTAATTCCTAGTACAGCTCTGATATCAATAACACCGTATAGAATAGCACCAGCTGAGTTAAAAGAGTTGAAGACACAATTGCAAGAGTTATTGGATAAAGGGTTCATCAAACCGAGTACATCACCTTGGGGCGCACCTGTCTTGTTTGTGAAAAAGAAAGATGGCTCGTTGCGATTGTGTATTGATTACAGACAGTTGAACAAGGTAACAATTAAAAATAAATATTCATTACCTCGTATCGATGATTTGTTTGATCAACTGAAAGGTGCTGCAGTGTTCTCAAAGATAGACCTTAGATCTGAGTATTATCAATTGAAGGTTAAAGAGTGTGATATGCCAAAGACTGCTTTTCGAACTCGGTATGGTCACTACGAATTTCTGGTAATGCCTTTTGGTTTAACAAATGCCCCTGCTGTATTTATGGATTTAATGAATCAAATTTTTCAACCTTATTTGGATAGATTTGTGGTGGTATTTATCGATGACGTATTGGTCTATTCAAAGATAGAATTCGAACATGCACAGCACTTGAGAATTGTATTACAGACTTTAAGAGAAAAGCAGTTATATGCAAAATTTAGTAAATGTGAGTTTTGGCTTCATGAGGTTGGATTTCTGGGTCATATTGTATCAGCTAAAGGAATTCGTGTAGATCCAAGTAAAGTTTCAGTAGTGGTGAATTGGAAAACACCGAAGAATGTAACTGAAGTGCAAATTTTTCTGGGACTAGCAGTGTATTATCGCCGTTTTGTAAAGAATTTTTCCATGATTGCTTCACCAATGACTCGTTTATTACAAAATAATGTTGAGTTTGTGTGGTCTAATGAATGTCAGTAGAGCTTTAACCAATTAAAGAAAATGTTGACAGAAGCTCCAATTTTTACTCAACCAGAATCAGGTATATCGTATGTTGTGTACAATGATGCATCTTTAAATGGTTTAGGTTGTGTTAACGCAGTCAGGAAAGGTGGTGGCTTATGCTTCACGACAATTAAAACCATATGAAAAGAATTACCCTACACATGATCTTGAATTAGTTGCAATTGTTTTTGTTTTAAAAATTTGGAGACACTATTTATATGGTGAGAAGTGTTATATTTATACGGATCACAAAAGTTTGAAATACTTAATAACTCGGAAGGAACTGAACTTAAGACAGAGACGGTGGTTAGAGTCGCTGAAAGATTATGATTTAGTTATTGACTATCATCCAGGGAAAGCTAATGTAATTGTTGATGCACTTAGTTGAAAGTCATCCTTGTTTGCACTTCGGTCAATGAATGCTCATTTGGCTCTTAATGAAGAAGGTGTTGTATTAGTATAATTGAAAGTGAAACCCATGTTTCTTCAACAAATTCAGAAACTGCAGGATGAAGACCCAAAATTGGTATTTAAATGACAAATGGTTCGAGATAATTTAGATTCAGAGTTTAGCATCGATGATGAAGGTATGTTGCGTTAACATAATAGGATCTATGTTCCAAATAGTTCTAATTTGAAGAATAATATTCTTTCTGAACATATTAATAGTATGTATTCTATTCATCCAGGCAATACAAGAATGTATGGTGATTTGAAAAAGATATATTGGTGGCTTGGTATGAAAAGAGAAATTTCAAAATTTATTGTAAAATGTCTGATTTGTCAACAAGTTAAAGCAGAGTATCAAGTGCCAACGGGTTTATTACAACCCATTATGATTCCTGAATAGAAGTGGGAGCATGTTACAATGGATTTTGTGTCAGGATTACCTATGACTCCAAGAAAGAAAGATTTGATATGGGTGATTGTTGATAGGTTGACAAAGTCAGCACACTTTATTCCAGTCAGAACAGATTTTTCACTTAAGAAGTTAGCAGAATTGTATGTGTCAGAGATTGTGAGACTACATGGAGTTCCAGTATCTATCATTTTGGACCGGGATTCGAGGTTTACTTCGAGATTTTGGAATAAACTGCAAAAAGCTTTAGGTACCAGATTGAATTTTAGTACAGCATTCCATCCTCAAACAGATGGACAGTCAAAGTGAGTGATTCAAATTCTAGAAGATATGTTAAGATGTTGTATACTCGAGTTTGGTGACAGTTGGGAAAGGTACTTACCTTTAGCTGAGTTTGCTTACAACAATAGCTATCAGTCTAGTATAATAATGGCACTATTTGAGGCTCTTTATGGTAGGAAATGCAAGACTCCATTGTGTTGGTCTGAATTGAGTGAATAAAAAATAGTTGGGGTTGATTTGATTCGAGAAACTGAAGAGGAAGTCTGGATTATTCGAGACAGTCTAAAAGCTACTTCAGACCTTCAAAAGTCATATGCAGATTTGAAACGAAGAGACATAGAATATGCAGTGGGTGATCGAGCATTTTTAAAAGTTTCACCGTGGAAAAAGGTGTTACGGTTTGGCAGAAAAGGAAAATTGAGTTCGAGATTTATAGGTACATATGAAATTGTAGAAAGGGTTGGTTCTGTAGCTTATCGGTTAGCTTTACATTTGGAATTTGAGAAGATTCATAATGTGTTTCATGTGTCTATGCTAAGACGGTATAGGTTAGATCCTTCACACGTAATTCCTCATACTGAAATTGAGCTTCAACCAGATATGACTTATTCAGAAGAACCAATGAAGATTATGGCTCATGAAGTTAAAGAATTGCAGAACAAGAAGTACCATTGGTTAAAGTATTATGGCATCGACATGGTATGGAGGAGGCAACCTGGGAAATAAAGGAGTCAATGAGATCACAGTATCCAAATATATTTTCAGGTAACAAATTTTGAGGACGAAATTTTTAAAGGGGGGAGAGTTGTAACGACCTAATTTTCAGTGGTGTCGGAAATGGTGATTTGAGATCACTAAATCCGACAAGTAAGATTGAACAAGATAGTAATTATATATTTATGAGTCAAGTAAGAATTTAGAAGAATTTGTGATTTGGTGAATTTGGTGAATTAAAAGAATTTATTAGGTCAAAAAACGAGGTATCGAGACCTCAAATTTGAAAACTGAGTAATTAAGTTAGTATTAAAGTTTGGTTGAGAAATTTAAACGTTTGGGTAGTCAATTAAATAAAAAGGACTAAATTGTAACAAATGCAAAATTTGCTAGAAGGATTAGATAGCTCAAGTGTTAAAAGAAAGAGTATTTAAAGGGCAATTAAGCCTAAAAGTGAATAGGTTGGACTGCAAGGGCAAGAAAATCATCAGAAAAATAAGGGAAATAAGGGCAAAATTGGAAATTTTACACTTATAACAAATAAAATAAGGATAAAATTGAAATATATAGAGATCTCTTCATATTTTCTCAGCCAAAATGCCATAGGAGGTCTGGAGAAAGCTATTTTTTCATATTTTTACATCATGTGAGTTTAATTCTTGCTTTTTCTTGAAAAATTTTATGTTTTTATAACTTTTACAATTAGGTCCACTTATATAATTCATTAGTTTTTGATTTGGTGGGTGAAATTGGAAGTTACCCTGGCTTAGTAAGGGAAGTTTATGATGAATTATTATAAAATTTAAATTCTAACTTCATATTAATGTGGTTTTATTAAGTGATTTTGATAGAAAATGGTATTTAGGACCTAATTGTGAAAAAGTTGTGAATTAGAGGTTGGTGTTGAAATTCAGAATATCAAAGGTTGTGAAATATTTTATAATGATAAAATAAAGTGTTAATTGAGAAAAATTAGTTCAATTGATGGGTAAATTGAGCAGGGACTAAATCGTAAAAACTATAAATTTTGGGGTAAAAGTGCAATTTCGAAAATTGAAGAGCATAAATTATGAAGTGAAATAGAAATGAAATAAATGCTAATTAGTGAAAATATTTTACATTATAGATCAAGAATCCAAAGAAGAACAAGGAAAAGAAAAAGTTGCGGAATAGCCCCTAAATTTTAATATCTTCTACAAATTAGTCGGGTAAGTTCATATGGTTGAATTTACATGTTTATTTGTGAATAATTGAATGATATAATGTGTTATTGAATATGAATTTGCTGTGGGATTGTGAAAATTATAATAAAATGAAAGAATAAATGTGGTAATTCAAAATAGGAAAAAAACGCAGGATTGAGTACGTTCGATTCGTGACATGTGATGAATTGACGGATAAGACCATGTTTGATCCATGGCAAAGTGTGAAATGTAGGTATGGTTAATACCATACTGAGTTGTGAAACGTAGGTATGGTATCATCCATACTGAGTTGTGAAAACGTATGTATGGTATCATCCATACTGAGTTGTGAAACGTAGGTATTACTGAGTTAAGAAACGTAGGTATGGCATTTCCTATACCGAGTTGTGAAATGTAGGTATGGTATTTCAATGAGGAAAACCATACTGAGTTGTGAAACGTGGCAATCGAGCAACGACGTGCATCGAGATTCGTAAGACGCGTCTCCTAATTTGATAATAAGTAATACAAGATGAGTGAACCTATTGAAAGAGATTGAGTAGTTGTTAATGTTGAGCTCAACTATGTGAAGTATTATAACAGTGGTTGTGAATGGTAGGGAACTATAGTAAATGCTTTGTTATTGTTTGGAAATATTATGTTTGGTAAGCATTACTTTTAAGCCTATGAATTTACTAAGCTTCAATAAGCTTACTTGTGTGTGTTTGATATTTTTATGTAGATTGAATTAAAGGGAAGTTGGTAGATCGGATCATCACAACAAAGCTCACTATCCAGTTCAATTCCGGTAGCTTTTGTTTTATGTTTAAAGATTTATATGGCATGTAAAGATTTTAAATGAAATGGAGTAAAGATGTTATAAACTAGTTAACAATATTTTGTACTAAAACAGTTTTTGGTTAGTAGCAGTAGTTCGACTTTGAAAATTCACCATAAATTATGGAAATCGAATTAGAGGTTGAATAAGATAAGAAATTAAATACGATTGAATCTAGTTTCACACAGAAGAAACGATGTAAGCAAAAGACTTTCATATTAGGAGATATTTGAATTTTTGTGAGACAAGGTCAGAGTGATTTTGAGCTCCCCTGTTCTGACTTTGGAAAATCATTAAAAATTGTATAAAAATAATTATGGGTTATAATTTATATACTTAAATCCTTAATGAGTCTAGTTTTAAAATATATAAACTATAACCTTATTCAAATTCTGTACTAAGAAATAATTAATTCTTAGTATAGAAAGGTCGAATCTGTCAAATAGTAGAATAGGGTTAACTTTGACGAATAAACTGTACTTTTTGGCTAATCAATAAATTCTGTAAATTTAATGGTAGAAAGATATATGAGTTTAGTTTCAAATTCGTTTTACGGATCTTAATTTAGAATTCTATAGCTTAAAATATAAATAATTTAGTGAGTATGACTCGAGTGGACAACTTTGATGTTAATATAAGTAAATAATGGAATTTATGTGTAATTATTCTCTAAACTTTGGTAACATCTTGTAACCCTGTTCCGGCGACGGATATGGGTTAGGGGTGTTACATTCTTTGTCATTGGATTAGGGTCACGGGCATTACTAACAAATCAAAAAAAAAATCAATCATAATTAAACATGTAAGCTAGCCATTAACATTATAATATACAGGAGCAGGTCATAATAATCTAATACTTTCATACGAAAACCTTATACAATCGAATAATAAATCATGCTATGCAATGCTAAACTTGGTTTCCCACTGTCTACACTCTTATCACTATTTATCATTACTAAACTTGGTCTTCCACTGTGTACCTCTTATCACTATTTATCCCTTCTTGAATGCTAGAAGTTGGTTACTCACAAGACTATTCCAATTATTAGCATCAGAGTATAGGTCTATACTCCGATTATTTATTTTCTTTATCTTCGGTGATGTTAGTAGAATGCACTTAATTTAAGTTTGCTAATCCATTCGAATTTAGAATAAAAGTTACTCTTATAGCCCTTATTTCGAGTCTACAGGACCTTGAAAATAGTTTAGAAATAGGCAGGGGCTAATTTGGAACAATCCTGGAAGTTTAGGGTCATTTTCAAATTTTCCTAAAAATAGGGGACGAAAGGCAGTATGGAATGCCCCAGCCGGTGTGACTCTTGAAGTTGGGACACACGGCCGTGTCCCAGCCCGTGTCCTTGCTCGTGTAACTCATTGACTTGAGACACACGACCATGTCTCAGCCCATGTAACTCACCGACTTAAGTCACACGGCCGTGTGTGACACACGGCCGTGTGCATCTAAAAGTATCTTAAAACTCAAGTTTACCATTTCCTATTTGCTTGGACACTAAGCAACTCAATTACCAATCATTTAACCGATTCAAAACATGATTAAACATGCTCAAAATATACCAAATCCATCACCTCATATGCCTAACCAATGTACCCTCATTGGTACCACATTTTATATGTTTAAACATTTCAACAGTGCATCAACCATTCAAGACTTTCATCCATACAACATTTTCCAAAATTGAACTAACATCTAGCTACTTATGATATCAAGCTTTAAAACAAAAAACACATACCAAAACCTAACTTCAACCACAACCATATATATACATATAAACATCAATTCACTTGAAATCCAAATTATCATCACACTATCAACCAAAAGACCTCCTAGGTACATGCCATTACAAAATATAACATCACCACACTTGAGCTCGGGATCCGTTGCTAGATGTTGAGTCAACGATAAGTTGGAAAGTACCTAGCCTGCGCACGGAAAACAAAATCGCACATTGAGTAAGACTTAGTGGTATTTCTGTAATCTAAATAATATAAACTTGATATAAGTAATTAAAATGCAAAGTGCAACAAGTAAAGCTATGTACATGTGTTTCAAATCAATAATATAATTTTGCTCATTCTTTATTCACATCTACTAAAATTTTCACATGTTCGAGCTCATACTAATGGCATTTCATATAGCATTTTCATATTACAACTAATGCAATGGCATGATTCATCTCTTTGATCAATACTTGAATTCATTTCAAGTTCCACATCTCATTTCATCATTTCATATTCCATTTCTCATAATTCAATCCATATTCACAACAATATACCATTTCATATTTCATTTCACATCTCATTTTCATTTCTCAACCATGTCATTTCAATATCGAACACATAAATTTTATCATTTATTTTCTCCATTAACACGACCCGAACTCAGACAAATACACAGATCCAACCAACACAACAATTTGGCACCCAGTGCCTCATCTGATAAATCTGAAGTAATAATTGCGCCTAGCGCTATATAAATTGACACCCAGTGTCTCATCGGTTAAACCGGAGCAAATTGGCACCCAGTGCCTCATCAACTCGAGGTCGAAGTAATCCATGAACTCTTCCTATCCTATGACATGCCATCTATATCTGACTTAGCCTGATACAGTAAATAGGGTTTCATTTCACTTTTCAATATAGCCAATGTCTCAATTTCACATACATACACGTTATCACATATAAATTCATAATTTACCAAATCAATCCATTTCAATCGACTATGAATTCAATTCAATTTCAAAGTACAAAAGTACTCACCTCAAATGCTTACCATATGCAACAATTCAAAATGCAATAATTTATAACTTAGTTCGGATTATAGAAACACAAATCGTGAATTTCGAGCTATTCGGCATCGAATTTATCCTTCCCCTTTTTACTCGAGGATTCCGGTACGACATTAGCTAAGGAATAAAACAATTAAAATACATTAATATTACACAATTCAATTTCACATTAATTTTCAATTTTCACATATATTTTGCTTATGCTTCAATTTAGTCCCTAAATTGAGACTAGTTTTTAACCTTCACATTTAACTTTATATTTTCATACTAATTTCACTCTAACTAAATTTAGCTTCCTCTTTTCCAATTCGACCTTTTAATTTCAAAATTTTTTTAATTTAGTCCCTATCGCTCAAAATCAACAATTTATTCCACAATGTAGTCATTTTCCATTTCTATATTAAAAAGCTATCTATTTAACCTCTAATACTTAAACTATTCAACAATATCAACATCTAAAATATTGAACAATACTAAAAATTACAACATGGGTCGGGTAGTCCTAGGTACCGGGATTCCAAAAACGTCAAAATTACAAGTATAGGGACTAAATTGTATTAACTAATTTGAGCTTGAACCCTTTAGGTCCCTAGCCGTGCGTTCTTTCCTTCTTTTCTTTCTTTCTTTTTTAATTTGCATGCAATTCTCTTTCTATTTCTTTATTCTTTCTTTCATTATATGTTTCTATTATTATTATTAACTATTTAATATAACATATATTAAATATATATATGCATTACACTTAACCAGAACCGGCCACCTATACACAACCATTTATTAAATGGTTTAATTACTACTTTAGCCCCTATTAGGTTATTTTAATCTATAGTTCAACTTTTAACTCATATGCGATTTTGTCCTTGAACCATAATAGCTCCTAATTCATGTAAATTATCTATCCAAAATGTAATTAACTACACAACTAACTTCATAAATATTTATATAAATATTTACGAGTCCAGTTTATGAAAAAAAAGTCCCAAAAATAAACTTTTTGACACCCCTGACTATCGGGTCATTACACGGTAAAAACAATTTATTCAGTCACTCTTAAATTCGAAATTAAATAAATTTGTTTCTTTAAAAAAAGTAAAATAATCTAATCTTTATCAATATTGAAAGTAAATAAAAAATCATACACTTTCCTTAAATAAGTTATAACATTTGTATTATTTAATAATTAAAACATAAAAAAACTGTGTTTTGACACTCTTTTCTCTCTATCTTTTGACATGTTTTTTCTCCTTTTGATAGCACGAATTTCTTTTCCCAGTTTTGTTTCGTTTTTCATGTTTATGGTTTTCTCTAAAGGATTTTAATAATGGAAGTCTGTCTTTGGAGGATGCCGAGGACAAAACAATTCAGTTAGGGGTAGAAGCTTTTGATAGCGAAACATCTTATGCAAATTGCTTTGTGGGAACGCTTTTCACTTTAAGTGTAGTTCACTTTCAAGCAATGGGATCGACACTAGCAAATGCATGACCATTAAGGGAGTTTCAATATCAGATCTGGAGAACGATAGATTCCTGTTTCAGTTTTAATTAGAAGTAGATGTGGATCGAATTGAGAAAAATGGGTCGTGGAACTTTAATTCTCATCTATTGGTGTTACCTCGGCTAAAAGAAGGGGAAGATCATTTGTCTGTTCAATTAACCGAAGTTGATTTTTGGGTTCTCATCAATGACATTCCTCATGGTTTCATGTCTGAGGTAGTTGCAAGACAGTTAGGCAATTTTATTAGGGTTTTCTTGGATTATGATACAACAACTGTCCAATTGGGTTACAAAGGAATAATGCAGGTGAGGGTACAAATTGATTTTAATAAACCGCTGAAAAGAAAGAAAAGGTTCACACTCTCAAATGGTACGTCTGTCTATGTCAAATTTGAATATGAAAAACTCACTCTTTTTTGCTTTCTATGTAGCAAACTAAGGCATGGTGAAAGTTATTGCTCGATTAGAGCATTGAACCTGAAGCAAGAGTATGAATTTCAATGGGATATCTCGCATAGGACACAATTTAGAAGAACAACTGCGTGGAGGAGTCAGTGGCTGATAGAATACGGTGGTAGTAGGAATCTTAATAATGGAAATACCATGGATAAGACAGGAGTGAGCAATCTGAGAGAGACACAATCTGGGCCTATGAATAGAGGAGTTAATATGGGATTACTTTCTAAAATCCAAAATTCTACCAAAGGAAAGTCTAATATAGAGGCCCAAAAGTTGATGGACCAAGACTTAGATGAAAATCCATTAAAAATAATGGAAGGAAAAAAATGCCTTAGTCTAAGGTAGGATGTTCCATTAGGTCAAGTTTTCCAATCCAGATTGAGGAGACCAACACAGTCGACAATGACAAAACTAACATGATATCGACGGTCACCAACTGGTAGGCCGATCGGATGCCATGAAACTATTATGTTGGAACGTTCGCGGCTTGAGAATTTGTGAGCAGTTCGAAGACTTCAGCATCTATTGAAAATTTATAATCCCCAACTCGTTTTCTTTATAGAGACCAAACTTGATTCGAAGAGGATAGAAAGAGTAAGAAGACACTATTGTTATTTTTGCGGATTGACATGTCAACTGAGGGCACAAAATGTGGCTTATGTTTAGGATGGAGAAAGGGTTATTTGATTTCCCTTCAAAACTACTTGAAAAATCACATTGGCGTGGTTATACAAAAAACCCCAAATAGTCAAGAGTGGCATTTTAAAAGTTTTTATGGTGCTCTAGATAGTAGAAACAAAATGGAAACATGGACGCTATTAAAAAATTTGAAGGGTAGTCAACATTTATCATGGCTTGTTAGTTGCGATTTTAATGACATTTTGTTTGATTATTAGAAGAAAGGAGGCACTCCTAAAGATGAGAGAAGAATAGAAGAGTTTAGGAAGGTGTTGGATGAGTATGGCTAGGAGGAAATTGGTTATATAAGCCCATGGTTTACTTAGGAATGCGGTAACTTACTAGAAACCAATATAAGAGAAAGACTCGATCGAGGTGTTACTAATGTGGATTGGGTTCAGAATTTCCCGATTTTCTCCTTGAGGAATCTTGCTCATTCATTTTTAGATCAATACCCTTCATTCATTCAAACGGATCAAAGGGTAAATAAAAGAGCAAAAAATAAATTCTGATTTGAAGCTTGGTGGTGCATAGAAAAGTTACGAAACAGTAGTTAAGAAGCTATCTGGATTCTAGCTCTGGAGAGCTAATTGATAGGCTGGAACGTATGAAGGTAGGTTGAAAGGAATGGACTGATAAGATAAAAGCAGAAATAAAGAGGGTAACGCCGAGGTTAAAGGAAAAATTAGAGGAACTAGATAGTCAAGATAGAACATATGACGTGTTGGCAGAATTATTAGATGTTAAATTGCATCTTAATATGGATGCTAACAAAGAGGAAATGTACTGGGAGCAAAGAGCAAGAGCCAATTGGTTAAAATGGGGTGATAGGATTACTACTTTTTTCCATAATTTTACATCACAACAGTGTCAACAAAATCAGATTAATGGATTGCTAAATGAGGAGGGAATTCTAGTCACTAAACAATGAGAAATGGAAAAGGTTGCTTGACCTTATTTTTCGAGCATTATTGCGACTAGATGCGAAACTATTTCTAGTCAAATTTTAGCAAATGTCAAAACTTGTATTGCTGATGATACAAATAGAGTGTTAAAGGCATAATACAAGGGAGAAGAAAATTTTAAATCTTTGAAGACGATGGGCCCAACTAAAGTATCAAGAGAGAATGGTTTCCTAGTGATGTTCTTCCAAAAGTACTGGCACATTATGGGAACGGATATTTGTCAATTCTGCTTCGATATTTTGAACAAAGGTAAATCTTTGAAACCTTTGAATAGAAAAAATATTGTTTTAATCCCAAATGTAACACCTCTAACCCTTATCCGTTGCCGGAACAGGGTTACGAAGCATTACCAAACTTTTTCGATTAATTACGAACATTTTATATCATTTAACATACATATTAGAAACTGATCATAATCACTCATATCGACCCTTATATGAGCCCTCGAGGCCCAAAATTTATGTTAAAAATGAATCATGACTAAACCGGAAATTCGAAGAATTTTTCCCAAAATTTTAAAATTCTCCTTAGCTGCAGGGGACACACGTCCGTATCTTAGGCCGTGCGGACATTCGATGTGAGGCACACAACCGTATTTCAGCCCGTGTCTATTCTCGTGTAACTTTCTGACTTGTGTCACCAGAAAAAGCCACATGCCCGTGTGCTAGGCCGTGTGAGTATATTAATTTTTGAAATTAAAGTGCAAGGGTCACACGGCCAAGTCACAAGCCCGTGTACTAGGCCGTGTAAAAATACCTAGGCATTCTGTTTTGAAACTTTAAAATTGCAGGGGACGGCCAAACCATACACTCATGTCCTAGGTCATGTGTCACACATGACTAAGACACACGCTCGTGTCTCTGCCCTTGTGGATGAAAATAGGCCATTTTAAGGTCACATTTCTCACCCATTTTGATATCAACCTATACACAACATTTTGATACATCAATACATCCCAAACAAGCAATCAAAACAAATCAAAATCATGTTCTAAGCATAACATAACATCACATATACTAAAATACTTTAACTTACCTATTTTATCCATCTCATTAATTTATTAAAATTTACTACTAATTACATACATACAAGCATATATCATTCACATCCACATTTTAATTTACTTCATTTCTAAACCAACATATATAAATAAGTTGATTATTTAAATAAAACTTCACTCCTAGCATGCCATATAAACCATAGTATACGTTTTAAAGACTACCGGAATGAGGTGGATAGTGTGACTTGATGTGTTGATTTGATCTCCCGACGTCACATTAATCTACAAAGACATTAAACAACACAAGTAAGCTTAATGAAGCTTAGTAAGTTCGATAGGTTAAACATAAATCTTACTGAACCTATTATTACCCATCAATTAAATAAATTTATTCAATAGAAATTCCCTATCAACCGTAACTTCAATCAATGAATATTCTTATTTCAGACCAATACCAATAATAACAATAAGTCTCCCAATTCCAATTACATAAGTCACTTACCAAATCTTACCAAATCGGAGAACATCTTACGGATATGAGTACATCGTTTTCACTTATATCATTTTCTAAATAGAAACCCATAAGGGTTGAACGGAAGCTCATAAGAGTTGAACGGAAACCCATAAGGATTAAACAGAAGCTCAAAAGAGCTGAATGAAAACTCATATGAGTTGAAATATAAGCTCATAAGAGCTAAACGGAAAGTAAACACGAAAGTTCGTAACAAATGCTGAACCTCAGTTTACTCGGGTAATTTGCTGTCAATTCCTCCTTTGCTTTCTTTCGCCACACAACGATTGTACTTAATCTCGCGTTTCATTTAAACCAGATATTCGCTTCAAATTTATAATTTAACAATATTCCATTTTTCAACATTATACTAAATACATAATATCATTCATAAATTCAATATAATTATTAAAGTTTAACCATACGAACTTACCTGAGTTAAATTGTAATATTCGTAAAAGTTCAGGGACTATTCCGCTAATTTCCCTTTTTCATTAGCATATATTTCAGTTCCAACCCACTTTACAATTAAAACCCCTCAATTTTTCAAATTTACACAATTATCCCAACTTTAACAACTTTTGCAATTTACAGTTTATCTAAATATTCTAAGCTATCATACAACCCTTGATAAACAGAAATTTAATACCAAACCCTAATATTTAGTCTTTTCACAATTTAGTCCTAAAATCAATATCTAGTTGAACCTAATATTTAGTTTTTTTCACAATTTAATACCAAACCAGTATTCATCAATGGTAACTTTCAAAATTTCCAATAAAATCAAAAACTAATGAAATAGCTAGTTGGACCTAATTGTAAAAGTCTTAAAAACACAAGAATTGAACTCACATGAAGTAAAATAGAAAACCAGCTTCTTAAAAACTCTTCAATGGTGTTTTTAGGCTGAAATTTAGAGATGATATGTCTAGAAACTATTAAAATATCATTTTGGCTATTGAATTTTATTTTATTTCTAACTTTGCCCTTAAATATCATAATTTCATTAATTTTTTTCTATTTATGCCGCCTTATCCTATATTTTGGGCTTAATTGCTCCTTAAGTCCTCCATTATTTATTTATCAAGCCGTTTAATCACTATTTCTTTTAATTAGCAAGTTTTACACCTTTTTCAATTTAATCCTTTTTAATTAATTAACTATCAAAACGTTAAAATTTTCTAATAAGACTTTAATAATACCTTAATGACACTGTAAATATTTATAAAAATATTTACAGCTCGATTTATAAAATCGATGTCTCGATACCTCATTTTCTAAACCACTTAACCTAATAAGTCCTTATAAAACACAAATTACTAATTCAAAAATCTTTTTAAAATCACATTTAACTCGCAAATAATAAATAATAAAATTTATGAGCTTACTTGTTAGATTTGGTGGTCTCAAATCACTATTTCCAACACCACTGAAAATCAGACTGTTACACCAAAGGTGAATCATCCTACAAACTTAAAAAAGACCCATAAGTTTATGTATGGTGCTTTATAAACTTATTGCGAAGACAATTGCAAATAGATTACGAAAGACTCTTGAAACATGCATCTATGAGGCTTAGAGTGCTTTTGTGCTTGGCAAGCTTATTACAGACAAAGTACTCCTGACTTACGAAGTTTTACATGCTTTTAGAAGAAAGAAAACAAGAAGGATGTTGGATATGAGCAAGGCTTACGATCATGTTGAGTAGCATTTTATTGAAAAAATGATGTTGAGAATGGGCTTTGCAAGTTCTTGGGTATGGTTTGTAATGCATCTTATTACTTCTGTTTCGTATTCTATAATTATTAATGGAGAATCAGGTGATACTTTTAGGCCAAATAGAGGGTTGCGATAGGGTAACCCTTTGAGCCCTTACTTATTTCTCTTTTGTAACAAAGGAGGCCTTTCAACCTTGAAAAGAAAGGTTTTAAATATGGGTCAAATTAGTGGAGTGAGGTGTGTAGGAAGGGTCTGTAGATAACTCATTTGATGTTTACAGATGACTGTATATTGTTTGGAAAGGCAACTGCTAGAGGTACGATGGTCATAAAAAACATTTTGCAAGAATATGATGAGAATTCTGGGCAGTGCATAAACTGACAAGTCTACTGCATTTTTCAGTTCTAACGTTTTTGCTAGGGATAAATAGGAGATTTCGCAAGTCCTAAAAGTGAAAGTATCTGACGATCCAAAAAAAATACTTGGGTCTTCAAGACATGGTGGGGAGAAGGAAAAAATAGGCTTTCCAATCTTTTTGGAGGATAGGATGCGCAAAAAACTAAGTGGCTAGAGTAACAAAGCACAAAAAGCTAAGTGGCTAGAGTAACAAGTATTTTATCACAAGGGGGAAAAAAGGTATTCTTCAAATCGGTTTTACAAGCAATCCTAACATACTCTATGCTATGTTTTTTATTATCGAGTTCTTTATGTGCTGAATTGGAGAGTATCATTGCGTATTTTTGGTGGCAAATGAACAGTACTAAGAAGGGGATTCATTGGTGTGCATGGAAGTCTATATGTGATTTAAAAGAGCAGGGGGAATGGGCCTTCGTAGGTTGGCACAGTTCAATTTAGCATTGTTAGCGAAACAAGGGTGGAGATTTAATTATCCAAATTCCCTACTTGCTAGATCGTTGAAGGAAAAATATTTTCATAATACAGATTTTCTAAACTCAAGTTTAGGAAGTATACATTATAAGGGATCTGTTGGCATCGAGGCTACGATGGAGGATGGGAAAGGGAACAAAAATTTTGATTTGAAATGATGATTGGATACTAGGGAGAGGTAGAATTGCATATCAGTATTTGGTGGATAATCAAACATTACATAATGTAACTGATTTGATTAATCAAGACACTAGAAACTGGAATGTAGATCCAGTGCAAAGTACCTGTACGGCGAATGATGCGAACAAAATTTTGGGAATTCCTTTGGCGAAGACTGTAAAAGATGACTTTCTTGTCTGGAAAGGGGAAGCCTCTGGCTAGTATTCGATGAGAAGTGCCAATAGATTGCTTTTATAAGAAGAACAGAGGAATCTCCTAATAACCTTTCACTTCACAAGAAAATTTGGTTGTTGGATTTGCCCAACAAAATTAAAATTACAATTAGGCGAATAATAAAAAATTTTCTGCCTACTTTTGCTAATTTACATTACAAAAGATTAATTGGCAATCCTGGATGTCCCCGATGTGCAGGTGGTGCTAAAACAGTGGAGCATGTTTTCAAAGACTGTCAAAAATCAACTGAGATTTGACAGTTAATGAATTTTAAAGGGCTAACGATGTCACCTGATTCAAACATTAAGGATTGGGTGAGCCAATTCTTTGACAATCATTCTAGCCAGATGGACAAAGTTTTTCGATGTACGCTTTGGGCAATATGGACTGACAGGAACCAATTTCTACATGAAGGAAAACAAAGGCTAGCATCAGACATCGTTAATTTCATTAGTTCTTACATTCAAGAACTTGATGGAATAAATATGAGGAAAAGCAATACCACTGTTGAGGAAACATGGTGGAAGGCTCCGTAAGCACATACTGTAAAAATTAATTTTGATGCAGCTTATAACCAAAAAGAGAGCAAATCAAGTTCAGGCATTATCATCAAAAATGGCTACGGTAAAGTCCTACATTTAAAAGTTTCCTTACATGTAAACATACCAACTTCCTTTGCAGCCGAAGTTGTTACGTGTTTGCAGGCTGTGGAACTGGGTTTGTTTGTGAATCTTCCTATGGTGAAGATTGAAGGTGATTCTTTGTCAGTAATCAGGAAGATGAAAGGAGATAAAGAAGACAGATCAGAAACTGGGCCTTACATATTTGACATCAGATCTACGAGCAAAAGATTTGAAAAATGTGTCTTTAAACATGCATTGAGATAAGAGAACAAATCGGCCCATATTTTGGCTACAGAAGGTCTCAAAAGACATGAAGAATTTAATCTAAGTAACACAGTACCTAGTTATACTGAACAATCGGTGGAGATCGACGAACGAATGCTCGGGCTCCTAGTGACTGGCTGACCGTTAGCCTACTTGGAAGAAGTTTCTGGTAAGACACACAAAGCTACCCAAATGGAAAAAAAGATTTTTGAGAAATCGCTGTTTCAAATCACTAGAAATGAGGAGTGTCGATTCATGTGGCTGGGTTTCCATTTATGATTAGGGTTTCATTTATGACTTCTTTTGTTCCTTTTGTTGTTTTTTACTTCATTTAATTGTTTGTCTGTTTGGGGTTATGTTTTAAGTGTTTTTTTGTCTACTGGATTTTTATGTGTTAGCTATTTGGTCTTGTTTGTGGGCTTTTGGTCTATTTTCTAGTATTTCTTCAATAAAAATCCAGCCATTTTTCAAAAAAATAAAATAATTAAAGCATAATAATTAACTTATATTATTTGCAAATTTGTTGATTGTATTATTTAATAATTAAAGCATAATAATTAAAAAATTAAATTTTCAAAAAAATAAAAAATTAGTGTTAGAATGAATTTTATATTATTTAAATCAATTTATTAGTACTTGCAAAATAAAACATTATATAAATAATGTAATAGCATTGCTTCTAAAAGAGACTACTAAAAGCATTAACTATTTGAATATTTTATTTTATTTTATTATTTTTCAATGTATTCACTGGAGTGAGTTTAGTGACTAATCCTCCGTATTCTATAAACTCATTTACCAAATTTATTTTTTAAAGCTAATAAAAAATGAAAAGAGGAGGTGGAGATAAAGCTTTGGATGAAGATTGTTAGTTTATGGGTATTTGATTGGCGATGGCAAGAATGGTGGTTGACGACCACAAACTAAAAAAAAACCCGTAACTTTGGGGTTTGAGAGAGAGAGGAGGTTTTTAGAGAGGAAGAGACGCGATGGAGAGAAGAGTAAATTAAAACAATATTTTATTTAATAAATTTAAAAAATAAATTTAATTTGTAAATAAATTAATATTTGTGATAAGGATAAATTAGTCTTTTTCAAATCTATTATATATCATGATTCTAACCAACCAAACAATGGAATACTATTACAAGTGTATTCCATTCAATCAACCAAGCAATGTAATACCTATTACGTTTCGATTCCATTCCTACCGCATAGCTATTACATTCCCACTTTATTTTATTCTAATGAACCAAACATGTCGTTAATGTCAAATGTATATATGTTTGAATTATGAATGGTATTGAATGTTTAAATGGCATAAAGTTTGGCACTTGATAATTAGCTTGAATTGGTCAATTCTATTACAAATGTTGAATGGTTTGATTTTTCCATTTGCCATATGTATGCTCACACACACATATGATAATAGAATGAACTGAATAAGTAGGTAGTGAATTTAATGGAAAATGGTTGGGTAAGTATTAGAAAATATATAGTATGTAACAATCATATGTATTGGTTGATGAAATCATGTTTCAATTTGATATGCTACAAAAAGGAAGTATTGGTAACCTAATGTAGAATGATATGACCAGTGGCGGAGTCAAGGGGGCAGGCAGGGGCTACGACCCCTCTTAAAATGGAAAATTTTCCATTTAGGTCATTTATAATTTATAAAATTTTAAATTAGTAATGGTAAAATTACACTTTGGCCCCTCAAAATAATAAATATTTGATTTAATCCTTTAAAAATTATAAAGATATAGACTATTAAAATGGTGAAATTGCATTTTTACTATCGTAAAAATATACAATTTAATTCTGCCCCCCTCAATTTTTTTTTCTAGCTCCGCCACTAGGTATGACATGGTAAGTTTAAATGCTAATATGAAATGAATTAATTTGCAAAAGGGGTATTTGCATGCTTCATTCGACAATGGAAGTTTTTGGAATTAATGAGTATGAGTATGCGAAATAACTAGAGTTCGAATTTGAGTTGATTATATGCATTTGATTAATGCTTGAATTATATTAACTTGAATCATGGAAGTACCACTGAGCTTTACTACTCAGTGTACGGTTTGTTTATTCTGTGCGCAAGTTCAGATGAATCTCGAGGTTACGAAAAGTGATTCCAGCATCCAGCTAGAGACCCTCGACTCAACAATGTATGTATAATCCTGTTTTGGTTAAATATATGACATGTACCTAGGTTGATTCGATTTTTTCATAATATGTAATCAAGTTCATATCAAAGCTAGATTTGATGAATTAGAAACAGTCAAATGGTTGGATGGTATAAATGAGTTTGTCACATAATTGGTAATGTATGAATTGTTGATATGCTTATAGCTTATTTGGAAATGTATATATATCTATTTGCCAAGTAGTTTAAATGGTTATATTGAGTTTGTCACATAACTGGTAATGCATGAATTGTTGATATGCTTATAGCTTATTTGGAAATGTATATTTATATCTATTTGCCAAGTTTAAATGGTTATATGGAGTTGATTGTGTGTTTGGATGAAAATGATGAAATGAATGTAATGCATTATATATAAGGTATTATTGTTTAGTTTTGAACTTATTGGAGGTGTGTATTTGGTTGAAAATATGAATGGTAATGGGTTTTGGTGTGTTTAGGTAATTGCAAGTTGGTACTATTCTAGACCATTTGCAAAGAGACGGTCACGCTGCGATGTCGGCCCCTTAACGTTACAACAAGACCTAGCCAGTGAGTCATGTCGAGACGAGGAACCCTTGAAGTTGCGATGTCAACCTGATATTTTACAATTTTTACAATTCGGTCCTAATACAACCTCGTGTTAGCAAATGAGTTTTTGTAAACTCGTATAAGACCTGAAAATGATTATATACTGTATCATACGCATGTACTACTCATATTTAAATGTTTAATGGTAGAAATTGAATATAATTTATCATAGTTGTTCCGACAACGAATGTAGCATCCTATAGCTCAAATCCGACAATCGGGTTGGGTATGGAGTGTTACATGAAATAAATGCTCTCAATGGCTAAACATTCTCTTCAATGACTCCAAACATCCACAAATCAATAACAAGGTATAAATATGGTTCAAAGAAACTCATATGAAAACAATAAACAAGCTTACAAAGATCAAGAGCAAAAATCCAATCTTTTCTCTTTGTCATTCTTATTTCCACTCGTATACACTTATGGGTTAAGTTGTAATGAATTTTTTCAAGTGTTGTCTTGGATTGTGAGAAAACTTACTTGTTGTATATCTACCTTTTAGAAGTGATAATTCGTTCTTAATTTTATTTCTCATCTTTGTGACGATATACTTAAAGTTTTGAGTAGAAAAGCTTAAGTGGAATGACTCTATCTTGCCTACTTAAAAGATAGTGATTGTAAAGGATAATCCTTGTCCTTGAAAGGTTCAAATTAGTGAATTTGAGAAATCCTTAGTTGTGGTAAGTTAAGGTAATGGATGTAGACTTAAGGCTGAACCAGTGTAAATTCTCGTTAATTGCCATATTTGCTTTAAAATTTTAAAACACCAATTCACCCTCTTGGTGTATATTAAGCTTAATACTGATAAGTTGGAATATTAATTATGGAAACTTCCAATATTTTTTTTATTTTGTTAAATAACTAGTCATGGTAATTCAAAGATTATATTAGTTGTCCATGTGTCAATAAATTAAATTGTTCACTTTAGTTTTTAGTTTTAGATCTTATATAATATATATGATTATATAAGTAGGAAATGTTTATATATAAATATAAAATATAAAATTATTAATTAAGTTAAATAATTTTATTTAATGATTATATAATTTTTAATGCAAGAGTAAAAAAATAAAACAATTTATAGAAAATAATAATAATAAGTTTTGATTTAAAATATCAAAATCTTATATTAAATAATTAAAAAAAATCTTCCAATATTGATTAAAATATATTTAAATACACCAAAATGATAAAAACATATTAAATTTTTAATAGGACCAAACTTAAACTATTTTATATTAATTTAAATTTGAAAGGGATAAATCTTAAAATTGTATATGAACTTTTGTTCAATGTGTAGTTGGCACGGGGCTAGAACTTTGGTCTCGCAATCCGTGCAGTCTCATGCGGTCCTTTCGTTTCAAACACGCCTAATTCAACCTAATCACCCAACACTTGAAGATTCACAAAGAATTCCTCCAATGCACCAATTTATATAGCAAAAACAACACAAATCAAAAGAATACTTAATGAACAGAATAGCCACAGAAAATAATACACGAGAGGCGTTTGAGTAAATGCTCCCAAAGAATTCTATTACTCTTGAGAATTCAAGATACAATGGATGAATTACAAGTGAGGAGGAGGTTCTCTATTTATAGTTGAACTCCCCCACAATCGATGGATTAGATCAAGTTACATTGACGGACGAAATTAAGCTTATCCCTACAATTAAGGGATTTACAATATTTACAAAATCAAATCAAATCAAATCTTATCAGATATGATTCTCCTCGATCTTCTAAGATTAGTTTCTCTATTTACCAAGGTAGCCTAACTTTTCATATCTGCATCATTGGGCCACCTAGGCTTTAAATGGATAGGCTTCTTCAATAGTTTTTTGAATTGGGCTAGCTCTTGTGGGTCAAATGATCCCCATCTAAATGATAGACCTCCGTGTGATGCACTTTGTGCATTGGTCACGAGATTTGAACTACAGCCCGTGACATTCTCCCCCACCTATTCTTTCAACGCCCTCGTTGTGCTTTCGGAATGACACTGAATTGATTTGCCTCAGAACCCTCTCATCATCTTGGCTCCTTCCCAACTAGTCCCACTATCAGGTTATCCTTTCCTTCGAAACTTTTGCCTTGGCTTTTGTTGTCTTTTAATTCGAATCATCCCACTTGTTGGTACATCTCGTTGGCAAGAAGCCACGACTCTCACCTACCCACATTTTGACTCGCTTTAATCAAAATCCTCTTGATTCTCGCAACTAGGATTCAACATGCCCATAATCCTTCGGCCTAATTGCTTAAAAAATTTGGAAGGGCTTTTACGTTCTTATCAAGCCAACAAGTTAGAATACAAAATGCTACCAAAGTGTTTGGAATGTACCTTACTCGAAACATTTACTTTGGTCAACTATCCAATTTGCATCACCACTTTCACAAAGTCTGATGCACTATCCATCTTTCCTTTAAGTGGTAGCTTCTCTGGAGAATCAACAGAAATGAACCTTATCGATCCCAGCTTTAAAGTTTGTATCGCTACTTTTTCCTCTAAATTTGATGCACAACTCACCTCTTCCTTGGGTGGAAGCCTCGCCGATGGCTCAGCAAACTCCGTCACTTTCCTTGAATTGGGTCTCATTGGTCTTGGCTTCAATGTTTACATCACTACTTCTTCCTCTAAGTTTGATGCCAAACTCACATCTTTCTTGAGTGAAAGCCCTTTCAATGACTCAAAAGCTTCGATGTTGCGTTCTCCTTGACCACAACTAACTTGGATTGCTTTGGACAGTTTTGTAACTTATGCGGAGCACAACATAAGAAGCATTTCACTCGCTTCTTCTTGCTCCTCTTTGCCCTATTGGCTTTGACTTTTCCCTCGTTCAAACAAAGTTTCTTAGGCACTTTGCTTGACCCATCGTCCCCTTCAATAGTAGACTTTTTCAAACATTTTCGCAATTTATGTGGACCATGACACAAGAAGCACTCCACTAACTTTTTCTCGCTTTCGGCCTCCTTGGCTTCGGCATCCCTTGCGCTCGACCCAATTCTCACAGCCTTACCTTCTAGCTTGTCCTTCTTAGAAAACACAAATTTCTTAGGACATTTCTTCAACATATATGAACCGTCGCAAAGAAATCATTTGATCTTGCTCCTCTTTTTGTTTGCTTTCTTCTTCCCAACTCATGGTTTCCCATTACCACCATCTTCATTTACATTGCCATTATCTTTCTCGTAATTCCCCTCACATACGCCCCTTTCCTCAGACTTGGAAGATTCAAGCTTGTCTTTCCCTAGACCTAGCTTGACCACATACTCCACTACTGACATGGCTTTCGACAGCTCTTGGACACCTCATCTGTGACACCCCTAACCCGTATCCGTCGCTAAATTAGGGTTACGGGATCACTAAACCAAATACCAAATCAGAGCATTCATTTGTACTATCACTTGCTAAGCTCATACCATTTCATATTATCGTAAATACACATGTATGTTTCATCTAATTTCGATTCTTCCATGAGTATAATACACTTCACATAATCAATTTCAAGCATTGGCCGAATAGGTATACATAATATTCAAAAATTTAACTTATTTTTATTTTCAACCATACTTTCAAGCATATACTACAATTATACATATGATACACTTTTATTCATGAATACTTCTCATTAGATTAAACCAAAAATATAAAGACTAAATCAACTAATTCATTAGCACCATTTTCTTACCACATTCGGCATTGTTTATAATACACATAAATATTCGTACATGTCATGAATACACCTTATCTATTTATTTCGTTATTTATTTAGTCATGCCGAAACCAATCATCATCACTCAAATGTCACATAGATACTTAGACTATATTCAATCCATTACTAAAATTCAATTCTAACATACACCTATTGAATATTAACTATCAAAACTAGAAACTTAACACTATTAGCTATTTCATCATGTAATTATATCATATAAACAAACATCGAGCATCATACATCATGACATATATTTCCATAGTAAACTTTTACCATGACCGAATTCATGTAAGTTCTATAAAACGAGATTTAACCATTTTCGCATGGCTTATATATACTTCCCAATCAAAAAGAACTTAAAAGAGTATTCAAGCTTATACATGCCATAATTTCAAAGGTTCATCGCTAATAAAAATACCAAAAGTAGTTGATAGGGTACTTGACTTCGACAAGGATCCCCAAGTACGAGCTTAGACTTTAAAACCTATAATTGTTTAAATGAAATCAATGGTAAGCTAATTTAGCTTAGTAAGTTATAAGCAATGATTTTCTTAAACGACAATTCAATAATCAAATGTGTAATTTAAAATAATTAATCATAAAAGAGTTCATAATTATATATATGCAAGAACCCTAATACCATGCAAGCTTACATAATTCCCTAGATTTTATATAAACCGCATAACTACTTACCATTTATTCTTTTGAACAAACTCATTGATTATTTAATACATCTCATCCTTATAAGTTCATAAAGTAAGAGTAACTTACCTCATTAACACTATGTTACCAACGTACCGTACATCTCTTACTTTCGAAATATACCTATCGATATCTCCTTTCATTATACGATGTTTTGATAGATCCAAAATTTCACACACTTAGTGCAATTCATGCAACGTGTCGCACACTTAGTGCCGTTGCTCGAAAAGGGCACACACAGAGTACCGTTCATTAGTAATGTATCACACACTTAGCGCCATTACCATTTTATCCGGACACACAGTGCCATTCCCTAGTAATGTATCGCACACATAGTGCCATTACTAGTTTTTCCGCACACACAGTGCCCAATAATTTATTTCATCTTCTTGAATACATTATGCACATATAACATACCTATGTATCAACATTCAATTCAAATTCTTCCTTATATGTTTATCCATCACAATCGACTTAACTTTTGTAAACACATAATCAAATATTCAATCACAACCATCATCTATTTCAAGGTCCACATTTAATTCTATTCGATCCTTAACTATACATCCAACTCAAATATATCAAACTTTCATACAAAGATCAACCATTCCTTCGATAAGTAAATATATATACATACATTAAACTCATTCCATCTCACAATCGACAAAAATGGACTTTGTTATACTTGTTTTAACTACTCATTGGATACACATATGCACATGTACATCAACAATTGCATTCGGCTAACACACCTTAAATTTCCATGTCTGATTCGACAATTTAAATAATCAAATTCATTAATTCATTTGAACATGTATATATTACAATATAATAACCCTTCAAATAATTTCAATTGCTTATAAACTTACCTCGAAAGTTAACAATTTAAGCTTCCCGGCTACTCGTTTAATTTTGCTTTTCCCCGATCCAAATCCTTTTGTTCTTGATCTAAATAATGTCAAATGGAACTCATTTCAACACATTTTTATTCAATTTAATCCAAAAACTCATAATTATGAAATTTACCATTTTACCCCTAGTATTTACAACTTTTTGCAATTTAGTCCATAAAGCACAAAACACAAATTACATGGAATTTGAGTTCATTCCTCAAGAGCCGAATGTATTTCTAGCTCATACAAGTCCTTACAAACTACTTATTTATCATTTTAATGCCCCAACTATTTATTCTAACATCTAAATTCTAATTTACTCATTTTCACTAAAAGTTCAAGAACAAAACTTACTACCCTATCACCTATCATCAATATTTTACCATTAATCAACAAGAACATCAAGCTTCTTTCAATGGTATCTCATGAAAAACACAACAAAACTTCAAAATACCACATGGGCTAATTAAAGCTCACAACAACAAGCTCAAAAATGCAAGAATTTTTAAAAATCAAACTAAATGATTACCTTAATCAAGCTAAAAGTGACCGAACCCTTGAAGCCAAAATTTTTCTTTTCTCCTTTGATGGTTTCGACTAAGAGAAGAAGAAGATGATAAAAACAATGCCACTTTCTCTCTTTTCTTATTTTATGATTTATTCCACTATCTTAATAATAATTATAATATAAAATATACTTTAATAATAACCTATGGTTATTACCGTCCACTACCACCATATTAATGGCTAAATTGCAACTTAAATTTCATGCAAAAAGAAAACCATTCAATTTGGCCACTAAATTCCACATTAGTTATTTTTCATACTTACTCAATTTAATCCTTCACTTAAATTAATCACTCAAACACACAAATTAATCTACGATATTTTAACATATGCTTAACCACATAACATAGATATCAAATTAATAATTAAAATATTTTTCTAATTCGGATTCGTGATCCCGAAACCACCGTTTCGATTAGGGTCGTAATTGGGCTGTTACATCATCGTTCCAATTTTTGTTTGACCCACAACTCTAACCTATTCTTAAAAGCAAGAAACGCCTCAATCTAGGTCACATCTAAAATTTAGAGCATGAGGTATTTGAACTCTCAAACATACTCCCTCATTGTGCCTCGTTGCGTAAGCCATCGCAATTTTGCCTGAACTTCCTCCTCGGAAAATTTTGGATAAAATTGCCCTTTCAACTTATGTTAGGACATTTACCTTGCAATTGAGTGCTACACTTGACACCCCATTCCCCACGACTTCTCGACACAAGGCAAGCTCTCCTTCGAGCTCCTTTATTCTTGTGCTTAAAGTCTTCATTGTGGCCATTGTTTCCTCCTTCAAAGCCATCACCATGGCCTCGAGAGCATCATTCATTTCCGTCAGCTTATTCCTAGTGGAATTTAACAACTCTTGTACCTTTTCCACATTGGAATCGAGAGAATTATCACAAAGTCTCTAGATTGTTCTCGTCAATCCTCGAGTGATTCATTTACGTCCCCCATGGACTCCTCAAGATTGGCCACTCGTTCCTTTATAGCCGACAACTTGTCCTTCAATAGGATTGGTTTTCTGGCCCACCAGTAGGTTTCCTTTGACTCATTTTTATCGGTAACTTCTTTCGACATCTTGAAGGTGCTTTCGCAACCCAAGCTCGGATACCAACTGTTATAGGGATAGAACTTTAGTCTCGCTATCCATGGGGGCTTAGGCGATCCTTTCATTTCAAACATGCCTAAGTCTGCCTAATCACCTAACAACTAGGGATTCACAAAGAATTCCTCCAGAGTACCAATTTATATAGCTAAAGTAACACAAATCAAAAGAAGGCTTAATGAACAGAATAGCTACAGAAAATAATGCAGAGAGGTGTTTAAGTAAATGCTCCCAAAGAATTCTATTACTCTTGAGACTTCAAGATACAATGGATGAATGGATCCAAATGGATGAATTACAAGTGAAGGGGAGACTCTGTTTATAGTTGATCTCCCTAAAATCGACGGTCTAGATCAAGTTATATCGACAAACGAGATTAAGCATATCCCTACAATTAAAGGATTTACAAGATTTACATAATCAAATCAAATCTAATATTATCAGATATGATTCCCCTCAATCTTCTAAGATTAGTTTCCCTATTTACCAAGGTAGCTTAGCTTTCCATATTTGCATCATTGGGCCACCTAAGCTTTAAATGAACAGGCTTCTTCAACTGTTTTTTGAATCGGGCCAGCTCTCTGGGTCAAATGATCCCCATCTAATCGATAGACCTCCATAGGATGCATATTGTGTGATGGTCACGGGTTTTGAACTGCGGCCCATAACATAGTGATATACATGAACTTTAATTTTATGTAGTTTTATATATGATATTTTGATTTGATTTAATTTTCACGAATTACTAACATTATTATCGATATAACATGATTTTACATTTACATACTGCATCAATAGGCGGTGGCGAAGCTAGGGGGCTGGCAGGGGCCCCGGCCGCCCTAAAATGGAATTTTTTTTCATTTAGGCCCCTTTATAATTTATAAAATTTTAAATTAGTATTTGTAAAATTACACTTTAGCCCTCCAAAAATAATAAAATTTTGATTTAATCCTTGAAAAATTATAAATATATAGACTATTAAAATGATGAAATTGCATTTTTATTATCATAAAAATATAGAATTTAATTTTGGCCACCTAAAAATTTTTCTGGCTTCGCCCATGCAAATAAGTATACTTATTAAATAAAAACAATTTTAATGTGTTTATTTTTAAAATGCATGCAATTGGATCAAAATCAAAGTTTTATGTACACATCTAAACTATAATAAAAATTTTATGTATATAATTACACAACATAAAAATTTTTGGTTGCCTAAGGTATCCACTGAAGCGAGCCTAATGACTAACTCTTCGCGTTCAGTAGGCCCATCAAGAGGGTAGACGCTCACCACAAGTTTTAAAGCTACTCTATACTTAGGGCGAAGATCGAACCCTTATCCATTGATTAAAATAGGAGAGACCGATACTATTTCACCTAACTCCGTAGTTACACAACATAAATATTTACATATCAAATTATAACTTAATTAAAAATTAAAGTATAGTTTTGATATTGATTGGTATAACTCATTGCGGTACCGGCCACTATGGTTCAGTGGATTGGACTCATTATTTTGGTGAGATTTAAATCAATACTTTTCAAACGGACTTTTGAGTATATATGTACAAAAGAAATGGAGCACGTGGACCACGACCAATAGTTTATAGTGGGCAGCAAATGTAACATGCAATTGGCTTGGCTTGGCTTTCCCCTGCTTTTCCGTCCAAATTACTACTATATAATAGTAGGGTAGTTCCAGTTTCGAGTTGACCATTTGGCGGCATTTAGAGTTGCACGCTTCACAGCCTGTCCCTCCAAGCCACAACCCATGGATCTCTCTTTAACTTTCAGATCTCCATCACCTTTTCTTCTACCCAATTCCAAACCATCAACCCTTTCCATTCCCCTCATTTCTCTCAAACCATCGCCTCATCGCCTCACGGTGGCAGCGGCTGCAGGGAAGATGAAGATGATTGAGGGAGTCAGTGATGAATTGAACTCCATTGCTTCACAGAATCTTGACTACGCTGCTGCTCGTAGAAGAGTTCGATCTGCTTTCATCTCTGTCCACCAGCAGCTTGATCATTTATTGTTCAAGGTTTGTTTCACTTGCCAACTGATTGCGGCTAATTTAGCACTTTCATCTTTTAAATATTTTAATTTTAGCTTTTCATATACTGGCTAATGTTTGTTTTCTTATCTTTTTCTTGCGGAAAATTATGGGATTTTGCTTGTAGATGGCTCCTACTGGTGTAAGAACAGAGGAGGTAAGCGTTTATTTGATTTTTGTCTTTTGTTTGCTCTGAAACTGAAGCAAAGAAAAGTAGCTCAACGTACTAGAATAAGTTACTTTGTAACTGAAACGAAGGTATAAAACTTTAACTTCTGGACAAATTAGAAAAGAAAAAAAAAAAAAAACTGTTTTGCCGATTATATATATGTTTAGGGAGTGGTAAGCGAGTAAATTAATCGCAAATTTTCCAAACAGAAGTGTAAATTTCAATCATTTGAACTTAACAACATTGTTTTGACGTTTTTGTAGTGGATCGAAAGAAACTCAAAGGGATTGGAGATTTTCTTTAGACGATGGATGCCTGAACCCGGGGTTAAAATTAAGGGTGTCGTATGCTTTTGCCATGGATATGGTGATACTTGCACTTTCTTCTTTGAAGGTCAGCTAATCGTATCTTACAGTAATTTGAATTGCTCCATGTTTCATGGTTTCATATTGTATCTTACAGTAATTTGAATTGCTCCATGTTTCATGGTTTCATATTGTACTTTATTTCTGTAGTTGAACCATGTCCAAGGACTTTATTTGATTCATGGGGAATTTGGGATTACAGGCATTGCTAGGTTCATTGCAGCATCTGGATATGGTGTTTATGCTATTGATCATCCAGGATTCGGTCTTTCTGAAGGATTGCATGGTTACATCTATAGCTTTGATGAATTGGCTGACAATGTCATTGAACAATATGCAAAAATTAAAGGTATGGAATTTGTAGTGTTGGTATTGCCTTGTTTCTTAATAAGTTGTTGTACATTTTTTGCACTTTTGCATTGGAATAATTAGTTCCAGAATCTGTTCTCATTTTGCTTAATATTATTGATCTTCAGAAAGACCTGAAGTGAGAGGATTGCCCTGCTTCATATTGGGACAGTCCATGGGTGGAGCTGTTACTCTCAAAGTTCACTTCAAGGATCCACATGGATGGGATGGAATCATCCTTGTAGCACCTATGTGTAAAGTAAGTTCTTTGTTTGTATCCACAAGATCATGAGTTGGCCGATTTAAAGATTATCAATAATCATGCATCATTTAATTGGTTTACATGTTTGCTTCCCTATACACTAGGTAAATATAGATGAATGAGAACCTTGATTATAGGCCAACTTCAATACCTAATGAATCATACTTTATAACTTGCAAAAAGGGAGAGAAGAATAAAAATAACAACAGCTGTAGCAGCAAGAAGTTACCTCTTATATGGTCTAGAGTATATTATCTTCAAGTTATTTATAGCATATAAATTGGTCTATATATACTATAATGGCATCCTGAAGCTCCAAGTAAAAAGTGAAACCTTAAAGTGATTTGAGGGGGAACTATATGGCTACTTGTGGCCGGAAAAACATTTTAAGGAGCATTTAGTCCTCAATCCATCTACAGTAAACAAAAGACTCAATGCAGTGAAAGAATGGTGAATTGGAGATTGTAGCTCTTCAGTCTCTGCTTTCCTAGTTCCAATGTTTATGGATATGAAGGGCAGTCTATTCTGCTTTGGCTATGAAAATAAGTTACATCTATCATATTGGGGCATAGCATTCTTTAGTCCCCATTTTCTGGGGATTTGATAGCATTTATGACTTGCTGGTCAAAGCTCCCGGATAGTTGAGATAGTTTTACTATCAAATGTTACTTTGTCTACCTCTTGTCTGAAGTATGCTGCTCCTTGCATGAAAACTGAATAGCCTGAGAAATGCTCTGATGTTCAAAATTATCGGAGCAAACACATCATATCTTTTGAAAAATCCTTTAAATTCAACATGACTTGTCATCGAAAGTAGACACATTGTGCAAATCATTTGTTTTCTTGCTTTTGCTTGTCACCGGGCATCATTGCTTGCCTGCATTGCATTACCATTACATCATCTTCAAAGATGTATTATGGTAATAGTCAGATTTGTGTTTGAACTGAGATAATATGATGTTAAAATCCTGTGCTATATCTGAATTATTTTTCACATTCTGTATTATGGACTCTCTTTTGACATTCAGTTGATACTTTGTTGCCGATAAGATTGCAGATGATGTGACGCCTTCAAAACCAGTTTTGAACTTTTTGACCTTTCTGTCTAAAGTTATGCCAACAGCAAAGCTTGTTCCACAGAAAGATCTAGCTGAACTGATGTTCAGAGACCCAAGGAAAAAGAAGATGGTATCTTTCCTTCAGTCACCCTATAATGGATTAGCTTATATAGTTTTGATGATCAAACACCAATCTGGCGCTATAATTTGATATATTGAAGCAGCTTATGAGATATTAAGAGGTCTTTCTTCTTATATAAAATGAAAACACTTAAAGAGTTTTCACCAGATGTGTGTCTTCATTAATGATATAGCCTAGTACAAATGGTTCAGTAATCATGTATCCTTTCTTCTTCTGCAGGCTGTGTACAATGTGATTTGTTATGATGACCGAGTGCGATTGAGAACAGCTGTTGAACTCTTAAATGCCACCAAGGAAATTGAGAAGCAAGTGGATAAGGTTAGTTTCCGGATTATGTAGTTTCATTTCTCATTGTCTACAGCATGGGGGATGCTATCACATTGCTACAATCTAAATTCAAAACTTATAACAAAGAAAAGTTGAGGCAATTGGCAAGAGTATTTTGCAGGTTTCATCCCCACTGCTGATACTTCATGGAGCTGAGGATAAGGTTACAGATCCAGTGGTGAGCCAGTTTCTTTATGAAAACGCCTCAAGCAAGGACAAGACTTTGAAGCTATATGAAGAAGGCTATCACTGCATTCTGGAAGGGGAACCGGATGACAGAATTTTAACTGTCCTTAATGACATTATATCATGGCTGGATGCTCGGTGCTAGGTTTTAATACAATTATTATTAGATTAAACTAATGGATGGGTCCTTGAACTAAAAACCGGAGTAAATTAATCCATTTATTGTAAAAGTGAGTTTCCTTACCATCTAATTTTGAAGCAAAGAGTTCAAATTTTATTTTTGGTAAAAAAAAAAAAAAAAACAAAGGACTCAATTGGTCCTACAATATCAAAAGCACCATTTATTTTGTCTCTATCAATGAGATCTAATAAATCTGTAGGGGCTGTTGTCAATACGTTAACTCTCACCTTATCAGCAGAGACCAATTTATCAATCTTGTTGGCAACATAATTAGCCTCCCTTAATGTTCTTTATGTACAGTAGCTTTTGGATTCGCCTCACCAGAGCGGAGGTTGAAATAGCTAAAGTGTTTGTTCTTAGTGCTTAGGTCACCTTGAGATTATCTGTATGAATTAAAATTCTCTCTATTCTCTGTTCTTTGAGAAGGGAAGTACCGTCCAAAATACCCCAAAGTTCAGCATCAAAGATAGAGCAAGTTCCCAAGAAATTATTAAACCCCATAATCCATTCCCCAAGATGGTTTCTCACCACTCCACCAGTGGACGCATAACCTGTTAAAAGATTAACAGTACCATCAATATGCAAATAAAATCAGTTACCTGAAGAAGGATACCTGTTAATGGGAGCGTTTTGTCAATTAAGATCTTCTTTATGCGTAGACTAGAACTGTCTCGCCCACGTAACAGAGACTCTGACAATCTCTGAAGCTTTCCATGTAAGACCTTGAAAGAAGAAAAGGCTTCTATTCTTCCAAATGTACCATAGAATGATACCAAATAAGCTTGCCCAATTGACTCCCACAGAGTCCAATACAACACAAGACTGAAGGTTGGAGAGTAACCATTCAAAAAGATTAGAAGAAAAGAAACTGTTGTATTAGCTCAAAGGCACCACCTGATCCTAAACTTCTTTAGCCGTAGGACAGTTTCTGAGCACATGAATGATGTCCTCTATGGAATGTTCGCAAAAAGGGCAAGACGCTTCTTGTCCAATACCTCACCTTACACGTTCCAAGTTGGTGAACAAGCGTTGTCTGAAAACGAGCCAAAGAAAAAAAAGGACTCTATGAGGACCTTTAAACTTCTAGGAAGTTTCCCAAATCACTTCCTTAGAATTCCAAGAATTCCCCCTGATCGACCAATAAGCACTCCTAACCGAGAAGGCCCTTGTCAAACTTAGTAGCCAAGAAATCTTGTCAAGGCCTCCATCGGAATGTGGAGAAGGAGGAATACTCACAATACACCTGATGATATTTTTCGAGACCCAGATACAAAAAAAATCCAATTTTCAATTTCCTTCATTAGTTACCATGTCTTTGAGAAAACAATCCGTATCCACAATCCCGCACAAAGGAATACAATTAATGAGAGGGCCCAAGTGTGGAAACCAAGGGTCACACCAACACTGGATAGTCTTCCCATCCCTTACTGACCAGGCAAGGTTATCCTTAAATAAGGGCCAAATCTTCAACAATCTTCTCCAAAGAAAAGAACTATTATTTTTCATAATACTTTTAGCCAGTAGGTCTTTTACTCCATACTTAGATCTGAGCACTCTCACCCACAGAGAATTAACATTAGAAACAAGATTAAAACCTAATTTCATCAAAAAAGAGGTATTTTGGTCCTCCAATCTTTGCAACCCAAGGCCTCCGCAAGAACGAGGCTGACAGATTGAATCCCAACTAACTAAAGCCATTTTCCTCTTTCCATTTGAAGAACCTAAAAAAACTGTCTAACCAAGCATTCAATCTCCTCACAAATTCCTTTTGGAATCATCATTGACTACATAAAATAATTAGGAATAGACAAAAGCACAAATTGAGCTAAAGTAGCTCTCACTGCAAGAGATAATTGTCTTGCGTCCCAAAAGTTTACTACGTACCTTGTCCACGACAAATCAAAAGGTACTTTTAGAGACTCTTTCATGGAATAAAAGAACTCCTAAATAACGACCAAGGTCATGAGCCTTTAAGAAAACCAGTATGCTACTGACCTGATGTTCGAGTCCCTCACCAATGCAGTGTGAAAAAAAAGAGTCCCTCACCAATGCAGTGTGAAAAACAGACATTAGTCTTTTGAGAAGTAATCTTATGGCCATAATAGGCACAAAATCGCTCCATAACTTTCTTAATAAGGGTGGTGTGGCCCAAATCTGCTTTACTAAAAAAAATTAAATCATCAGTAACTGTATGGTGGACATCATTCCAAAGTAACTGTATGGTGGATCTAGAGATGGCAGACATGATGACTTTTCCCAAAAAATATGGAATGCCAACCGCCTTTAGGGAAGCTTCAATAAGCTCCCATCTCACCCTATCATAGGCTTTCTCAAGATCGATCTTAATCATCATCTATTAATTTTTCCTTCTTTTCATAGAGTGAATGATTTATTGTGCAATAAGAATGTTGCCAGTGATGTTCCTCCCGCCTATAAAGCCTACCTGTTCTTCTGCGATAATTTTGGGAAAAACCAACTTAAACTGATTTGCTATAATTTTCATCAACAACTTATACAACATCGTACATAAACTGATGGGGCGAAAATGTTGAAAGCTTTCAGGATTGGCAATTTTAGGAATAAGAGTTATGAGTGCGTTGTTCAAATCGGGATTAATGAGATTTCCAGAAAAAAAATCTTTTTGACCCAATCGCACACATCATTTCCCACCATATTCCACTGGTTTTGAAAGAAAACGGCATGGAATCCATCGCTACCAGGGGCCTTCAGAGGGCCCATATCAAAAAGCCCTTTTTCGATCTCATCATTTGTAATCATCTTGCCCAAAAAAATCAATGTCTCCTAGATCAAGGGTAGGGAAAGAGCTAAGAGGTAAATCTGACAAAGGGGTTGGAGTTTCCCCATAGAGATTTTGATAGAAGTTAACCGCTTCGTTTTGAAGAATATTCAAATCATAACACCAATCACCATTTTGAATTTGCAAGGCAGAAATACAGTTAAGATTCCTTCTCCTGAGAGAATGGCTATGAAAAAAATTTGTATTACTGTAATGGCCCAATTTTGCCCAGGCCCAAATTACAAACAATAAAACAAAAAATAAACAGAACCAAAAATAGATAAAAAAAAGTCCAAAATATAATAGTCTATTTACAAAAAAAAAAAAAAATATCAGGCTCAAATGGCACAAATAAAAAAACTTTAAGCCCATAACATTAAGTTTTAAAAAAAACTAAACAGAAACCCTAATTCCTAAGCCTCCAACCGTTGCCGCTCCTATGCCTTCGCCATGTCAGCACGAACGTCACCCGAGGTCTGACGCCTTGGGAGCGACTCTCCCCGCCGTCGGCTAGGGGCACCTGTAAAAAAGAAAAAAGGAAAAAAACAGAAACACAACAACACACAAGAAACAACAGTAGAAACAGTAGAAAAAATAGAAAAAATGTATAATGAACAGTATGTAATGGCTATAAAAGCCATGGAAGCAGATTGTATTCGGACCAGATTTTTTACGGAGAAAAATATATACAAAGAAGCAATCAAAAACAGAATATAAAAAAAACTTTAAAGGTAATTCTTTCTTTCTTTTATTTTTTCGAATCTACTATTTTTTATAAAAATAAAAAATAAAGACAATAAAAAAGAAAAAAGGTTTGAGGACATACCGGACGCCTTGTGCTTTGTCACTGTGAGTAGACGAGGCCGTCACCTCCGATGAAAGGTGACTCTGAGGAAGTTTTCAAAACTTATAAAACCAAAAGGTTTTTGGTCCTTTCTTGTTTTTTATTGGGCTTTCGGGGTTTTGGGCTTCCTATCTGGATTGAGGGAAACAAGGCGGCCAAAATAAGCATTTTTTGTAAAATTCTACCATCGGGGACGACGGTAGTCGTCGCCGACGACCGGTGGCCACGACGGATCGGCGGTGGTTCCCATGGCCAGATTCTGGGCTGTTGAGAGAAAAGATGGGGATGGGTTTTCATTTTTTTTAAATGGGGTCTAAAGTGATTTTTTTTTTTAAATTTCTTGATATTTATAGGGCCCTTACACGACGTCGTTTGGGGCTGGCCTCAGAGGCCCCAAAACGACGTCATTTTGAAGCACAACCCGAGACCTGACCCGGATATCAGTAGGATCCGCGTCCTTCCGCTTTTTAATTATTTTTCAATCCAGTCATTTTCCAATTTTTCTTTATTTAAAATTTATGCCATGTAATTTTGATTTTGTTTTGTTTTAGCCCCTCATGGAACGGTGCGTTTGAAGGTCTAGGAATAGTTTCCCAATTAGTCCCTCCTCCTTTTCGCGCTTTTCACTTTGGTCCTTTATTTTGTTTTATTATTTAATTTAATTTAATTTATTATGATTTATACTTGCAATTTTATTTAAGTTTGAATTTAGTCCCTTATTTATTTAATTTCAGCCTTTCATGAATTTTTTATTATTTATTTATTTATTTATTTATTTATTGTTGCCTTACCGTTTATTTTAAAATTTATATTGTTCATATTTGTACATTTTTTGCCATATTGTCACTATTATTTCATTTTTTTGTTTTTATTAATATTATTTCTTTTATTATTTTGGCACTTTCATGTCATGTCTTTTAATCATGCATTTTCCATTTTTATTTTTTATTTTAAGTTACCTTATTTATTTTATTATTATTATGATTTGATCATTAATATTTTATTATTGTTATTATATTACATTAGTATTATTATAGTATTCCTTTAGTTATTTATTATATATCATTCTAATATTTTACCCATATAGCCATTTTATATTATTTCATTATCACTATATCATATATTATATTTAAATATAATTATCCGTTTTATGCTATGCCCGAATAAGTTAGGTGCATATTGCTTTAAGTATTACATTTGCTCCTACTCGATGAATAGAAAAGGAAATTTTTAAAATTAAGGCAATATTCTATATTTGGAGATTCGAGAAGTTGTGTCCTAACTTATGGGGTTCGATTGTCTCCTTAAACCTATATAACCGAACATCCCTTTTAAAACTAAAACACATGAGATTTAATTAATAATCAAATAATGAGCAAGCTTATTTTTGAGGATTCGAGACATCGTGTCCTATCTTACGAGACGCGACCTTTTTGTTTACCTCGAGATAAAAAGGCCTTTCACATATGGTTTAATTTACTCAAGTGATTCTAATTAAAAATATCATTATGCAAGGTGGGATCGTATCTTAAATTTTCTTCAAATTTTCAGTTCTCGACACCAAGATATCAATTAATCAACTAGCTACCAATTTTAAGCGTTACGAGGGTGTTAATCATTCCTCGTACGTAACCGACTCCTGAACTCATTTCCTACGTTTTGTAAACTAAAAATCACTGTCTTGTGAATCTGAAACTTTTACAAAAAAATGATCAAATTACGAGGTGATCCAATTACACCTAACAAAAAAAATTGGTGGCGACTCTATTTTCGTTTTTAAAATAAGTCGGGTTTCGACAATTACGATCGCCAAGTTGCAACCAATCGCATCTAAACTTTTGCTTCTAAAGCAACTCTTCATTGTGCAAAATATATTCCAATTCTTCCCTAACCTGCATCTCAATAAGAAGAAAGCGATCCGAATTAGATCTTCCCAAAACCCTTTGAATGTTAGCCAACCTCTGTAAAAGCTGTTTTTTTGGCGACCTAATATGACCATACACGATTTTATTCCAAACCGAAATATTAGCAGAAAAACTAATGAGGGCCTCGGACATGCTACCATTAAAATTCCATTTGTTTTTACTAAAATCAGAAAAGTATTTGTGTCCGGTCCAACTTGCCAGAAACCAAAATGGATGTCCTGCGAAGTTCGAAGGCTACGGTTTAAGCAAGAGAAAAATGGGATGATGATTTGACTTGATTCTGGGAAGATGGGAGACCATACAATAAGGAAAAGCTTTGATCCACTCATCATTACCAATGGCTCGATCAAGCCTTTCAAAGACCCTACCTCTTTGCCAAGTAAATGTAGGGCCCTTGAAGCCTAAATCCTGCAAAGCCGAAGAGTCCACAGAATCTCCAAAAAGAGAACAATGTTTACCATTCAAGCGACCTCCAACCTTATCACTTTCAGAAAGAATGGCATTGAAATCCCCTAGCCATCCAAGGGATCAGCCCAGGAGGGAACAATCTCTTAAGACCCTTCCCAAAGAAATTTTTGTTTCGTCCTGTTCGAGTTTCCATAAACAAAAGTAATAAAGACACCTTCAAAAGTAATAAAGACACCTTCAAATAAACTGTTACTGAGAACATGAGTCAAAATAAATTGAGGATTATTCTTATCAACCTCAACTTTTATAGAATCTTTCCAACAAATCCATATAACCCAAGAAAATTCCATTGCTTCCACACGATGAGAATTTTGAAGGCCTAATTTAGCAATAACAGCGTCAGCTTTAAAACCATTAATTCTGGGTTCTAATAAACTCATAATGTCAAGCTTGTATTCCAAGTTATACTCTTTAAAAACCCGAGAAAAATTAATCCCTACACACCTTTCCATGACATAATAGTAATATTTAAATCCATTAGCAAAAATATTGGAAAATAAATAAAAAAGAAAACTTACTGCTTGTCCTGTTCCATCGTAACCGAGACTTCCAAAAGAACCCTCGGCTGCTCCTTACCAGTCTCAGACACTAGCTGTGCCGATATTAAGTCAACCATAGAGTTGACCGACTTAGTTAAGGGAACCTGCGAAGAGCTGGACACTTTAAAATTCCTCCCTGGATCGCGAAAGATTTTATTTAATTTCTTCCCACGTCGACTATCATCTACTTTTCTTCCACTGTTACCACCAACTGGAACGAAGAAGGTCTCCCCACAGAAACGGCCCCGTTCCCATAATTTGATTTGGTTGTGTTATGAGAGCCATTTCCTTTAAAGGTTACAACACTATGGCTCCCTGTATCAAGCAACCCTTCTTTGACTCCCACTTGCAATTCAATTGTACCTTCAAAAGTGGGAGAATTAAAAAAAACATCATTAAAATTATCAGTGGTTGTCGTTGGGGGTTTTTCTCCATTGGACAAAGTCTGAATTGGTGGATTTTGGGAAAGCAACAAACGTTCCTCCATTGGAAATTTCGGATTCTCCAAGCCCACATTTTTTATGCTGTCCATATGGTCCCCAAGGATCTTAATCGAGCCTGGAGTAGAAGTAACCTTCGACCCAATCGACTGCATGGGTATTTTTCCTTGGGCTTTAGATAGCAAACCATGCCCATCACCATTAAGAGAATGACCATTAAAATGGCCTTTAGACGACCCAAGCCCCAAGTTGGCTAAAGTCTTGATAGAAAAGGGAGTGGGCCATTTCCCAACTCTAGATTTATAGGCCTGCAAAGCAGCCCCTCTTATTATCCAGCCTTTCCATTTCATGTCCATTTGTTTCCTTTAAAATCCCTTAAAAACCACAACCCTTCTAATTTGCATAATTCAGAATAATGTAACGAGATTAGGAGAAATTATTTCCCTTGATTTCAGCCCTAAAACCCCTATTTCCCCTCGGATTCCGCCTTGATTTTTTCTCAACAAGCTTCCAAGGGCCAAAGTTCGCCGATTCAGTCTCACCGCCGACCGTCTCTAACACTATAGCATTATTCCCATTTCCAGTTGCAACAATCTGTTCACCCTCTTTCACCGTATCAGTTTTAGTAGAAGGACACAAGTCTTTTCCATGGTCGTATCTACCGTAGGCAAAGCAAACAATCGACAGAGATTCGTATTGAATCCTTTGAGGAACACCATTTATTAGAATTTGGGAAACCAGGGGTTTGTCAAGATTAATGAAAACCGCCATGCGAGCAAATTTGCCTCTGGCCCTACTGTCTGTGTTGAAGTTCAACCTAACAACCTTTCCTATCAGTTCTCCAATCTCCTAGAGGATTTTTCAATTGTACAAATGACCCGACAGACTAGAAAGCCGAATCCAAGATTTGACCAAACTCGGGTAAGGTCTTGCAGGATCAAAATCCTTGGACCAGGATTGATCTGTTAAGTACTGTCCAAAAACAATCCATGGCCCTTGAGATAAAACTTTATCATAATCTTCTTTGCTATGAAATTTAACCAGAAAATAACCGTTTTCTATATCCATTAGGTGAAAAGGCATCGAGGATCTCCATAAGTTTGAAATCTTGTCTTGCAGTGAAAGAAAGCCGATATTCCGGCCAAGCAGTTTTATCACAACCGTCATAGCCATATCATTAATAAGTATTTGATTGATCCTTTCAGAAAGAAAAAAATAGAAGGAATTCCATTAACGGACGATTTTTTTATGTCTCCTTCAGCAAATTCCAGAGAAGATTCCATCCCCATCTTTATTTCTGATGTTCCAGTCAACTCCCCCAAGGTAGAGGGTCCTCCTAACAGCTTGTCTTTTCAGGACACTACCGGTGCAGAGACCGGTTCCTCTACAATCGACGACTCCAGATCTAAACCCTGGTCCTTAAGACAGATCTTTTTGGTAGACCAATCCTCGGCCTGGCCATCCTTGTCACCTTCACCACTTGCAAGCATCATACAACCCCACTGTTCAATACCGGATCTGATATGTAAATACCAACCTTTTTTTTTATTTTTTTATTTCTGTTTCTATTTTCCAGAAAGAGTTCAATTTTTAAACCATAGTAAACTTGAACTTTAAAAAATGATGGCTAAGGTGACCAAAAAAAAAAAAAAAAATCAGCATTCTTCCTTTCTAAGAAAAATTGGCATTCCAAAAATACTATAGTGATTAAATTGTTATTTTTACTTTTCCCGCCATTTTAAAATATGATAAATTAATTTTTTTAATATTAAATTTTTCTTATTTTCTTCAAAATTAAGTGTACAATAATTTTTCTAAAAAAATTACAATAACATAGTAAATGGATTAATTTATTCCTTAACTTATAAAATAGGATTCTTTCCCTGCAGCTATTTTGCATTTAATGTTATCGAATTTTCGTATCACTACTACTGATTCAACATGCATAAATTTTGAATTCATACAATTATATATATTATTTTAGTTCAATTTTCATAAACCATTAATATAGACTCTGACAGTATCATTTTAATTTATTACATATACAAATAATATATTTACTTAACATGAAATAGAATGTTGTAGAGTAAAATATTGATATAAAGGATATAAAGAGTTTTGTGGTTTAATCATGTTCCAAATAGAGAACGGTATTTTGAAAATTCTTGCCTCTCGCGATTTACAGTTAGGGTTGTGAGTACAAGTTCGTCCTGTCAGCGTATGGAGTTTTGTATTGTTTTGCCAAGTTGCTAGCTGGAGGTTCTGTTTTGTCTGGTTGGTTCTATCGATTATCAATTTTGTTGGGAATGGATGAGGTTTTGCAATGGTTGTCTTTGCATGAGAAAGAGAATGTTGAATTGGTGCTTGATGGGGATGCTAGGGTGAAGGATGAAATCAACTATGATCTTTGCCTTGTGGGTAAATTTCTGGGAGAAAGGGTGATTAACTTTAATGCTATGGAACATACTCTCCTTGCACTATGGCGCTTGTTGAAACCGGTAGGGGAGAGTGGCTTGTATCTAATTCAATTCTACCATATCATTTATTTGAAGAAGATGATTTCTTTTTTTTTTTTTTTTTTTTTGGGGGGTGTTCATTTAATAATTGTATTCTTCTTGTTCATTAACTTCAAAAAGGTGAGGATCCTGAGGAGATTAATTTTTCTTTTGCCAATTTCTGGGTGCAAGTGCACGATTTACCCCTTGGATTTGCTTCTGAGGGTTTGGCTAAGAGTTTAGGGAATACTATGGGGATGTTTCTGGATTACGATGTGTTGGGGCACATGAATTATTTGAATAACTTTATGTGTATTTAGGTCCATTTGCGTATTGTTGAGCCCTTGATGCGTAAGACGAGGATTCGATGACAAGGGCATGACTTTTTCAAGGTCACTTTTAGTTATGAAAGGATCTCGTTAGTTTGCTACTTGTGTGGTGTTATTGGTCATAGTGCATCGAGTTGCCCAATGCTCATTGATTTCCCAGACGGGCTGGTTGTGTATGAATGGCCAGGGATTATCCGAGCTAAGGCTCTTTGGTAAATACGGGGATAGCACATCCCATGGTGGCGTGTGCCGACTACTAGTGAGATGGAGGGAAGTCGGGACGGGAGCAAATTTTCAAATTCTGGGAAAACAGTTAGTTTAGATAGTCGATGTTTATCTTTTCCATGTAATACGACCTTTCATTTTGGTAGTTTTAGTGTTTCAAATGTTGAAGGTGTTCTATCAGGGGAGGGGTCTTCTATTGTTGACAAAGGTGAGAGTTTAGACAGAGATAAACTTCCTAAAGTGGTTAAGTCTTCGGTGGGCCTTAGTGGTAATGGAAGTGGACGTGGGGAAGTGAATCGCACATGCTTGCATGGGGCTGTTTCGCATGCAAAGGGAGTTGTAGGTACATTAGCTGCTTTCGGTTCTAAGGAAAAGTACATTATGGACATTGATGAGTCCAAGAAACGCACACGACCTCTGGATTGTATTGAAGGGGAGTCAGGTGTTAGGTTGGGTGCTACTGGTATGACGTTTGCTCTGGGACTTTCTTCTTCTGAGTTATTGATCGGTCTTCCAATGGAGGCCCGCCGATAGCCATGAATTGCATCGCTTGGAACTTTCGTGGTTTGGATAATCTACGCGGAGTGCTTTCCCTTTGGAGCCTTGTACATACAGATAAGCCCAAGTTTCTATTTTTATTTGAAACTTTAGTTAATTCTAATAAAATTGAACAATTACGTGTTTTATTGAATTTTGATCACTACTTTTCTATTTATAGTATTGGAAGGAGTGGTGGATTAGCTCTGTAATGGAAGTTTAGGGATGTGGTTTCAGTTCCTAGATACTCGTCTAACCATATTGATGTCGTTGTCGAAAGCTCGAATTCTCATAAGTGGCAAATTACTGTGTTTATGGTTATCTGGAATCTCATAGGAAGAGAGTAACTTGGGCGCTTATGCGTTCCTTGTCAGAGCGTTTTCAGCTTCCTTGGCTCTGTATGAGTGACTTCAATAATTTTCTCTCGGTTCAGGATAAATGGGGTGGTGTCTGGTATTTGGATAATATCTGCCGTAGGTTTCAAGATTTTATAGCAGATTGTGGTCTAATAGAGGTGTCGTTGTTGAGTCCTTTTACGTGGGAGAGAAGTAGAGTTACTGCTCATTTTGTAATGGAGAGGTTGGATATGGCTTTTGCTAATGCGAGATGGATGCAGATGTTTCCCTACTTTAAGCTTTTCAATCTTGTCAGTGCCACTTCGGATCATAATCCAGCAAGTTGGTGGCTTGTTTAATTCATCCTGAATGACGGAGTTAGCGAATTCGATTTGAAAATGCTTGGCTGTCTGAAGAAGACTTTGGGGTGGTGGTTTCATCTAGTTGGATTGAGTGTCCTTCGGTTTCTATTTTGGATAAGCTAAAGTTTCGTTTTGACCGATTGCTTCAGTGGCATTCTGCTCGCCCTTCTAATTTTGAGTCGCAGATATGGGAACTTAAGCGTCAAATTGCGACGGTTCAGTGTTTTTGAGCAGGGGATTGCTTGTTGATTGAGTTACGTGAAGAGCTCAATCGTCTACTTGCGTAACAACCTGTGTACTAGAAACAGTGGTCAAAATTATTCTAGATAAAACATGGTGAGACGAATACAAAGTTTTTTCATGCGCAAGCTTCTTAGCGACAACGTACTAATCACATCCCTATGTTGTATGATGTCACGGGCCATCCTTGTACTGATACTTCGGGTGGGCGACAGATTGCTTTGGATTATTTTGTTCAATTGTTCTCTACTTCTATAGAGGCCGACTTTCACAACTTTTCAAGCTTTCCTTCATCCGTGAGGGCTGTACATAATGCTTCTTTGCTTGCTCCTTTTACGGAGGGTGAGTTTAAAACGAGTATGGAGTGCACCCTGATAAGTCTTCTGGGCCGAACGGGTTAAACTTGGCTTTTTACCAACAATGTTGGCCTATTGTTGGTAGTGATGTTTTTGCTTAGTGTACTAGTTGGCTCACTCAAAGTCAGTTGCCGTCGGGGTTCAATGATACATTTTTTGTATTAATTCTTAAGGAGGAGCGGCCTAATTGGATGCAAGACTTGCGACCCAAAGCTTTGTACAATGTTATGAATAAGATTATTGCCAAGGTCCTTGTGAATCTCATGAAGTTGGTTTTGCCGGAAATAATCTCCCCTATGCAGCCAGTGCTTGTGCTAGGAAGATTGATTACAGGAGATATTCTGATTGCGTTTGAAATAATTCATGATATGTATAATAAAGGTTGAGGGAACGTGAGGGATGTAGTTTTGAAAATTGATATATGTAACGCTTATGATCGAGTGGATTGGAATTTTTTACAGTTTATTATGCTTAAGATGGGATTTGATGAAGCTTGGACTAATTGGGTAATGCTCTGTGTGACGGTTGTGACTTATTAGGTTTCTTTGTATGGAATGGAGGTAGGATCAATCCTTCCTAAGTGGGGGCTATGTCAAAGGAGATCCGATTTCTCCCTATCTATTTATTCTTTGTACTAAAAGGCTTAGCTTTTTACTTTGTAACGCAGAAATGCAAGGAGTGATCTATGGGGTTTCTATTTGTTGTTGAGGACCTAGTGTGTCTCATCTACTATTTTCAGATGACAACTTTCTTTTCTTTTGGGCAACTGTCCGTGAGTGCAATACTATTAAAAGTGATCGGGCAACTTTCTTTACTAGTTTCAACCTAGCTAGTATGACTTCAACTATGATAATGCCTCGTAAGTCATGATCCTTGCGAACGTATCCACACTTGACACATGGTGCATTTCTAATCTACCTTGACAAGTACAAGTGATGAGTCCTCTTACATGCATGGAGCACATGTGTGATCTCACCTAGTTTATTTCAGTCTTATCGTCGCCTATCTAAAAGTTTTTTATTGCTCCCTAAGTGGCCAACCACGATAAGACTAGTCTAAACCATGTGTTAAGGGATAGTCATCATTGCTTATAAATACCCATCCTTGGCATTAAAGTGTTTTTTTTTTTTTAATCCTTCTCCTCTGTGCCATGTCTGACCTTTCCTTTTCTCTTTGATGACTCTTAACACCTCATCATCATGTGAATCGCTGCCTCTTTCCCTCTACTTCTTTTAGTCATCAACAGTTCCTTCAAAATGGATCATAGCAATCTTGGAAATTTTGATAATTGTTTTGCCCAAACTTTTTCTTTTAGTGTACCTTACGACCCATTATAAGTCATCTTCCCAATTCTCTGCTCTTCTTTGTGCTCCCACTTTAATCCAAAATTTGTTGTCATATTTTCTTAGTGAAGTAACAATATGAAGGAAAAAAAAATCTCCAATTTCATACTCTTACTTGAAAAGGAGGCAATCCTCTTCCAATGTCAAGCCTATGAAGCAAATCTATCATAAAGTCTATTCAAGATTAACATCCAAGCTATCGTAGAGTGCTTTGGTATATGAAACGTGGGCTACTTGATGAGAAATTACTTTTTCTTTCCTACTTGAAAATATACATTGCCCCCACTCAATATTTACTTCTCATGACTTGCCATCTTCCTACATCACCTTGGGTAAATATGTCTTTATTTTTATTATTAAAATTTATATATTAGAAAAATATTTTATTAAAACTGATATTACATATTAATGCATGTTAAATTGCACTTTTAATGTTCGGTATTTATGTAATTTTACTCAATTAGTAGCTAAAAAGTACAAAGAAAAAAAATAAATTTCATTCATTTTCATTAAAAATTTATTTATAATTTAAAGCTTTTTTATTGTCACAATATTTTAATTATAAAAATATTAATATATTTTAATTTTCAATATTTGAATAATATTATTTTATATTAATTATTTAAAAAATAAAAATACATTAAGTAAGTATTTAAAAAATAAACATAAAAATGACCAATCCGATATAAATATACGAATTCATCATGTACTTGTGTCGAATCTTGGTCCCAACGGATCCCAACACAGATGATCTAAAATTCATCATCCCACTCCAAATGTATAAAACTATTAATAATAGAGATTTCTGACTTTTCTCTGCAATTCATCGACGAAAAATATCCCCTTTTAATCATCACTAAAGAGAATCTCCTCTGTTCCATTCTAAAATGTCTCTCTTAAACCAATTGTTTAATAGAGGCGTTTTTGGTGCAAAATGGTTAGTTATTTTCCCCCGTATTCCCAATTGTTTTTATCATGTGCGACTTGATTCTGCTTTTGGTTCATATATATGTATGCGATTCACTTTGGGGTTTTCTTTTTTTCATTTTTTTTTTTTTGCTAAAGTTTATTTTTGATCTGTACAATTGTGTAGTAAAACATGCTTGAGCTTGGCAATCTCGCGCATCAAGTTGCTCCAAAATAAGAGAGATTTGCAGCTCAAGAATATGAGAAAAGAGATTGCCCAATTCTTGCAGGCTGGCCAGGAACCAATTGCTCGAATTCGCGTATCTTTTTCAACTTAATGTTTGTTAATGGACTCGTTGATCAGTTTATTTCATAATGATTTTGATTACCATATTTTTCTTTTGCTGTTCTTGTTGTGGGGTTAGGTGGAACATGTAATCAGAGAGCAGAACATATGGGCTGCATATGAGATACTGGAGCTTTTCTGTGAGTTTGTTCTTGCCCGAGTTCCAATTCTTGAAAGCCAGAAGTAAGTTCAATTTTAAAAGCCTTTTAAGAACTTAGGCGTTTGCTTTATTGGTGTTGCCTAATGGTTTATTATTTGTCTCCTTTCCAGTATTTTACCATGCCCTTATTTAATCGGTAGTGGTTTTTTCTTCTATTCTTTTTGTGTTTTCAAGTTATATTGCATCAATAGTTGAACACTTTGCTGAGCAAAGCTAGAGGCTGAAATCTATATCTTTTAATTTACATATAAATACAATTTAGTTTTCAAGCTGATTGTTAATTGTGAAGTAAGTTCTTAATTCTCTTCTCAGCTGACTGCGCTGTTGGCTCATTATCTTTTAGATGCTATTTGATACATATACCATTGTTAAATTCTTATGTATGATCATCATTTATGTCTACTGGTTATATCCCAGAAACTTAATAATTATTTTATCATGATATCTGTCCTTTATGTTTGATTTGTTTATAACAAGTCCTAATATTTTGTTTTTCCTGAAAAGTTCATAATGAGATGAAGGAAGAGAATTGAGTTAATGTTAGAAACAAAATATATTATTGTATAGAAAATCTTTCAATAGTATAAAATTTCCAGCATCTACTGAAAGGATCAATCTACTTTATTGATTCATTTTCTTCTGCTACCCTCAGCATGCTATGTTGCTGTAGGACATACAAATAATATTGAGGAGCAGGGTTGTTACAGCCATCCTGCTTGTTCTATTTCCTGCAAGTGGCTCTTCTCTCAATCTGGATAATTTTCTAGAAATCATGTTAGGACTAAGAATTCCTGAGAGCAGGCAATCCACTGATTTACCAGAGGGCAACTCTAATCAACATTGCAATTAAGGGAAGAGAAAAATGTAGATACAAAATTTATTCGCATTTTACAATAATGGAACTAAAGCACTAAATGCATTCTTTCATTACAAAGCAAAAGCGCAGGTTGTTTAGTTTGATCAATTGCTACATTGAAGAAAATGAATGTGGATTTTACTGCATTAGTGGTATATTTTGAGGATACCAACTTGGGTCCATAGGAGCGACAGCTTCTGATTCTTTTCCAATTGTTTCAATAATGTTTGGGTGCATGATTGTGTGATAACTGATAACCACATATTTCTTCCAAGTTATGTTTTTGTATTATAATCTTACGCGTAACAAGTAATAATTCAAGAATTTTTATGTCATTCTCATTTGAATTATTTTGGTTTTCTTAGTCAAGAATTTGAGCATCTTAAGTGTTTTCATTTCTTTGCACAACCTAACTACCCATTTTAACATGTCTTTGCATGTAACAGAGACTGTCCTCCAGAATTACGAGAAGCTGTGGCAAGCATAATTTTTGCTGCTCCTAGATGTTCAGATGTGCCTGATTTATTGCAGATCAAGAATTTGTTTGCCACAAAGTATGGAAAGGAATTTGTCGTTGCTGCAACAGAGCTTCGTCCTGATTCTGGCGTGAACCGTGCAGTTAATTATCATTAGTTCTATTTTCAAAAAATATATATCATTAGTTCATTTAAAATTCTTGTGTGGTTCAATGGTTTTGCTAGATTCGTGGAGTTTGCAACTTGAATAGATGATATGCCATTTCTGATTCGTTTCCCTTTTCTTTCTGTCATCTAGATAATTGAAAAGCTTTCAGTTAGTGCTCCATCAGGTGAAATAAGGCTCAAAGTATTGAAGGAAATTGCCCAAGAATATAGTGTAGAATGGGATTCTTCTGGCACTGAAGCAGAATTCAACAAGAAATATGAAGATTTACTGGTACACATAATTAAATAATTTTTCAGAATATTTTTTCTGTGGACTATGCATGGTATCTTCTATTTGGCATTATCTTCTGGAGTTGTTTCTGGTTCATGATCCATGCTCTTGATATTTATAGTGCTTTCTTTGCTGTTTAAACCAGCTGCTAGAATCTGTTTTATGCATCCTTGTTGTTTCTACCTATAATAGTGAAATGACTTAGAGAGTTCTGTTCAGATTTGTGCCTATTCATTTTGACATCCCAACATTATTTCTCAGGATATAATATAGTTCTTAGTACTCATTATGAATTCAGATAATCAAAATGAAATTTCAAGTTTCCCAATCGTCAAAATCTGTTGACTTCGAATTATGTATCAGCTACTCTATAGTTCTCATCTTCCATGTTTACTGAGTTCTGTTTATAGTTTTCCTGTTGCCAATCTCTACCTTGTTGTTTTTGTTAACTTGCACTTTTTGAAATTGACTTATCTGACATGTAAGAACACTGCTTCATTATACGACTGTTCTATTTTTTGTGACTTTATAGTTATTAGTCTCCCACATTTACCAAATTCTTCACCCATTTTTCATATCACCGATCTCTACCTTGAGTTTTTGGTTGTTGATGTTCAATGTAAAAAACCAGAACTATTGAAACTGACTTAATAGACATCTTAATGACAAGGCACTACTTTAAGATAATTTTCTGTTGCTGTGAAGTAATATTTTTTATGAAGATTTTCATGTGGATGTATTTTACGTGATATTTTCTACAATTAGTGGCTTTTCAGCAAACAAGTCTAGAAACATAGTAATGTAAATGTTTACTTCAGAGAACTTTCTACAAGCTCTAGTATAACGTTGTGTCTCTGGGTCTAGAATTTTAAGGATTTGCAGCGTTAGATATCATTTATGTGTGAAACACGTGACTATTGTTTTTTTCCACAGATCAGAGTTGAAGAAATGATAGACAACAACTCAAATAATAGAAATTGAATAGGATAGATTGAAATGGAATGATAAAAGAAGGGTGCCAAAGTTAAAAAAAATATTTTGCTGAATATAAATCTCTAAGATTATTTTATGCTAGGGTCATTTTCATATTACTAAACCTAGCCCAATCTTTCAAGGCTTACATGATCTTAAGTCTAAACCTCAAGAAAAAAAGGTCTCATGCTAGTTATGTGATCACTATAAAAAAGAAAACTCTTTAAAATAAGAAGAAAACAAGATCGAATTATGAACCCTTAAAAAATAGAAAAACAAACAATTATTTGTGTATCATTCCCCTCTTTTCGAAAGAGACCAATGTCTGATGCGAAAACCTTAACAACTTCAGCATATTTTTGAGATAAATCTGTTGCAATTTATCCTTTAGCACCAAAGAAATTCCAGTGGCAGGCCTATCCAACCATTTAACTAGAAACTGTCAATGTTAGAGTCCATGCCTTGACTTCACCTTCTTGACATCAAGCACACTTTATAACATCTCATTTTACTATTGGTAAATTGCTGACTTGGTCCGCAACAGGAGTTACTTCCCATCAACCCTTCGTAAGGGTACAAGTCTGCTACATTAAAACTGGAGCCGATTTGTACTTGAGGAGGTAACTCTATTAGGTAAGCATTAGATCTGATTCTCTTAAGCACTTTACATGGTCCAAACTTTCAGGGTTTTAGCTGTGATAATTACCCTTAGGAACACATTCCTGTCTTAGATGAGTAAGCACCATACCACCATGATCACATTTTGTAGCTCGACGTTGCTAGTTGGCAGCAGCTTCAGAGGCCTCATTGCTGATATTTAGAGCTTCCCTGACCTCCTTATGAACTTACTAAGTATGCTTAGCAAGTGCAACTCTACCATTGCTCTAGCTTCTGAAGGCAATGGTACTAATCAAGCATGAGTTGTGCCTTTAGACCTATGCTGCTTCAAAAGGAGTCTTTTTGGTGGTCTGATTCATAGAATTGTTGTAAGAAAATTCTGCCTGTTGTATAACAAATTCCCAAGACACGCATGATTTCCTGTAAGGCACCTTAACAAATTTCCTGAAGTCTGATTTACTGCTTTTCTTTGACCATCAGTTTGTGGATGGAAATTGTTGGAATAATTTTCCCAAGTTTCCTCCACAACAATCTCCAGAAGTGTCCCATGAATTTGATATCGGAAACAGTAGAAGTAGGAACACCATGTAGCTTTATCCCTTCACAAAAGAACAACTCCGATATGAGAATCATCGAGAATTTTAGAGCATGGAATGAAGTGTGCCATCTCTGAAAATTGATCTACCACAAGAAAAATGGAGTCATGCCTCTTTGAGGTCTTTGGAAGGTTCAAATGGATTTATGATGTTTCTGATTCAGACAATGGGGTATATAACCTCATACTTTGTGAGCTGTCTTTGCTAAATTGACAATTTGAACGCCTCATTAATGTGTCAACTTCCTTAAACATCTTGGGCCAATAATGCTGATTTGCCTCCATTTCTATGGTTTTATCTCTAGTTAAATGCCTCCCAAACCATCCAATGGAGTTCTTTGATGATTTTCTCTCACAAAGACCCCTTTAGAATGCATAGTTTGTTGCCTTTAAACTCTTCAAGAAAGGAACTCCACGTAGCATGACACTCACTAAGCTTCTTCTTGAAACTCAAGTATCAATGCTTGGTGGTCAGTGTCAGCTCTAATGGTGAATTAATCAAGAGGGGATAAATTGATTTCTGGAAAACTTGATTAAGAAATTTAAGCACATATGTAGAGAGTGATAAATTTGAACAATATGCTAGAAATCAATTCAACATGCAATTCCCCATTCCGGCTTACTGGTTCCTGTTGCTGTACAGAAGGTACCAATGACAAATCTTCAACTACGCACCTCAGCTCAACCAATTCTTCTTGCTGCCCTTGGTTACCTATACCATCTCGACCCCTTCCGCATCCAAACATAGTTTTGATTCCATTTTGGTAAAATAAAAGATGATAGACAACAACTCAAATTACGGAAATTATGAAGTAGGATGGATTGAAGTGAATGATAAAAGAAGGGTTCTAAGGTTTAGATACCTCTTAAATCTGAAAGAAATGCATCAAGACTAAGATAATATGTTGCTGAATACAAATCCCTAGGGTTATCTATACTAGGGTCAGTAGCATATTATTGAACTTAGCCCAAGCTCTCAAGGCTCAAATAAACATCAATAAAATTTTCACATGCTAGTAAGTAACTATTTATTACAAAGATAACGTGCACACACAACCAAAAAAAGAAAAAGAAAGAACAGTAAACAACTGCTCCTGCATCAATTGGAATGGCTACATGGATTCGTTTCTTCTGTTGAACAACTTTTAGTAGCTACTGCAAACTGTATCTGGAAAATAACAAACCATACATTTAACATTTCTATGAAGTCACGCACGCATAATCATCCACCCAGCACACACACTGATGCGCACATTCTGGTATCTGTAATAACTTGGCCTTTTAATGTTATTTACAGGCTGGATCAAAGCAAGTATGTGCTGAGGCTGCAGCTTCTCAAGCTCCCACTAAACAAGCATCTGGTAAATCTTCACCTTCTAATGGGGCAAAAACTATTTTGCCTACTGATGCTAGGCCGGCATATCAACACCACGAAGTTCCCAGCCACGTGAGTAAATTGACTAGTAGTGAAATTGAGCCATCAGTGAAAAATGGTACTGCCGGTCCAATTTCTGACATTAAAACAGAGACAAATTCACGGCCATCTGATGTATTGGAAAGAGCTCGAGCTGCTATTGCCTCTGCAGAGCGTGCAACAGCAGCTGCACGTGCAGCTGCTGAGCTGGTGAATGTGAAATTTGGTTCACTGAAGCTACAAGCAGCTTCATCATAACGTGTCGGTTGTTCAATCACATATTCTTGTGATTTTCTCGAGCAGTGTCTACTAATAAACACAAGAAAAAGTAGAAGAATTTCAAATATAAAAGAAACTTGCTATAGGTTAAACACTGAAGTAGTGATATGGAAATCTTGAAGTTTGCATGGGGGAATTTGTAATGCTTCCACCATCGTATCATATTCATTTGTCATAGTTTAAGACTAGATTGTAGATTTTCCAACATTGCATATTGTCAGGCATTTGAGTTACCAAACAAACTCGCAAGCAGATTTTATAAACTTAATACTGTTTCTGAAGTTCTTTAAGCGTTAAGGATCATGTTTTAGCACCTACTTTCTGTATTATAAATAGGCTTCTTTTTCATCAGTTATTTATTATTTTTAAGACGAATGAAGATTGGATTGTCTAGATTCATATTTTGGATTTAACGTCAACCGAGACTTTAAATCCAACTATCAGCAAAAATATTTTTGCTACTCAACGATTCATGCAATTGAATCTACATATTCCTAAGCCTAAAAGTGTAAGTTATGATGGTAAGGAAATCTTTGAATAATTACTAAAACGTATATTGAAAAATATTTTATAAAAAACAATTCCACTGAATTGTAAATCTAAAACTTCCCATCTTTGTAGAAGCATTTAAAAAACAACAATTTGCATGCTAAGGAAGTGCGTATCAAGATTGGAGAGAGAATAAATACAAATAAAATCTGAGATATTTGGGTTAATATACTTATCTAAAAATATTTAGTTGATACCTAATTTTTTTTTTACTTGAATTTGTATTCTGTCACTCAAGTTAGTACTCCTTTAACACGATTAGTTTGTGTTAACGTGGCATGGATAGACAATTTAGTGGTGACACATGTGAGCATAATTTTAAAATTTTTAAAAAATTATTTAAAAATAAATAAATTAATAAAAGAGTAAATTTTTATTGAGGTTCATTCTTGATGTAAAAAAAAAATTATACCCTTTTAAATTAATTTTTATATTTTTAAATTTTTTTTAAATTTTAAAACTTATATCTGTCACGCAGGTCTATTCTTGACATTTGATGAACCATTTATGATGAAAAATTGAAAGTTCTAGGCATTTAGTTAATTTATTTTAGTCTGAAATTTTTTTCCCACATTAAAAACTGATTTTTTGGGTCCTTTTCAACTTAGGCCCTGGACGGCTGCACTCTCAAACAATCCTAAGGCCGAGCCTATTGCCATGTGGCATATTGAGAGGCTTCCACGTATCATTCACAGATTAGTTATCAATGCCTTGTCAATATAAATTAATGGTGTTAGTGTAGAGATACCAACTTAAGTGATAAAATATAAGTTCATGTACCAACTAAATGAAAAAAAAAAAAAATCTTAATAAAATTGCAAACAAAATATTAACCTAAGTTTTTCGGTGTAAAAAAATCAAAAAGGAAGCAACTGTTTTTGTAGGAGTTGACCTTATCCATAAATATATCAAGTTTACTTCAATGGGGTTACGTTACCTAGCCAAGTACAAGGTGGATCATACTTGGACAATCTGAAAGTGCACTGCTCAATTCCAAAATTACAAAAAAAAAAAAAAAAAAAAAAAATGCTGCTCTTTGAGTACTTAGGAAAAATGTCCAAAATATATGTGTATATATTTAAATTAGGTCAGAATATGTTTAACATATATATTAGGTTAGCAATTTGCAATATCAGTAATATTATTATATTTAGTAACAAATTCTTTATAATTTGAATAGCTGAATTAGGTGCCCAACCCATTAGGTCGGCGGGCTTACCTATTGGGTTATATATAGCCTAGCCCATTAGATAGGAAGCTCACTTACTGTTGCATTTGAATTATTAATTTTCTATACAAAAGTGTTACGAAAAAATATACATTGATGTACCGTTATTCAGCCTCTATATTAGATTTAATTTATGTTATTTTTTTAACATTAATCTCGTTATAATTTTTTATTATATTTATTTTTTTATACAAAACTTAGGACGGTCCATAACCCATTCCCAACCCTTAAATAGGAGAATAATGTACTTCAACGCACTTGAACCTACGTCCTCCTGCATTGATAGAAATACCAATGCCAATCAAACTTAAACTCAATCAACCAATTTATGTTATTTTCACTACTCTAATTTCGTGATTAATGACTTATATTTTAGAAACAAACTAAAAAACTTTAAGAGAAATGTTTTTCCATCTCAAGTCTAATTTTAATCTTCTTAATTTTCTTATTTCCACCCAAATTCTGTAATATATTATACATATAACATTATAATATATATATATATATATTATCTATAATATTTATAAAAGTACGAGCTTAAGAAATTTTTTAAACCAATAAGTTCATTATGATATTTATAAATAATTATAATCAATTTAAAAAAGTGGAAAAATATATCACAAGTAGATATATTAAAATAAAATTTGTGATAATTATAATAAATGTAAATTTATTAGTTGAAAAAAGAAATATATTATAATAAAAGAGTTTTGATAATTATCTTATAGATTTAGATTTAGTTAAAGTATAAAAAAATAAGAAGCAGTCTACAAAATGAATTAATATATTATATTTATAATAAAATAAAATTTTTGAAAATTATATTAAATTTAGAAGATGTGCTAATTATATTATATTATAGATTTATTTTTGTAATCTAATTTAGATTTAGTAGTTAAAAAATAAGATACTATAATTGTTTTTTAAAAAAAAACTATGATATTTCTATAAAAAAAATATTATTGTAGTTATATTAAAAAAAATATAATAATGATAATAATAATATAATGTAGATTTATTAGTTATAAAATAGTATATGTATGGTAATTCAATTAGGAAAAGTTGTGATATTTTATTAATGTAAAATAGAGTTATATTTTGAAAATAAGTCTAATTATAAAAAAAGGTGTAAGCATAAAATAATGATTTATTTAGATTAATTATCACTTAATTAATAATAGAGTTATATATTCAATTAAAATTTAAGTTTATTTAGCTCTATAAATAGCATATAGTAATTAAACATATTCAATCAAGTGACATCAAACAAGAATTGTGCATAAAAAATTGAAATTTTTAGTATCGCAAAAAGAATGGAGCATTAAAGATATGATTCTTGGAAGAGAGTAGAAAGATTATTTTAATCGATGATAAGATAATATGATTTGATATTATAGATTTTTTTTTTAATTTTTTAAAAAGAATTTTATATTGTGTAAAGCAAATACTCTTTAATCAAAAATAATTTTTACTCATTATTATTAAATATTTTTCGTATTTATTATAAAAAAATATAATATTTAAAAATTAATTACGCAAAATCATGTGACAATAAAAACTAGTATACAACTATTGATTTTATAATTTGTTATAATATTATATAATAGCATATGATATGCATTATGGTATCCTATAATGTGTGATTTAATAACTTGACCGTATAAAGTTACTACGAATATTAATTATCCTCACTAAATGATACATTTAAATATACATATTTTTACTCCATATTTAGAGCTATTTCACTAAACATAGATATTATAAAAAAAATTTTAAATCAATATCTGAATTAAGATCTATTCTTATTAACATTTTTTAAGTTACGCGTGTTGCATGTGAATGCACATATAATTATTTTTATAATATTACCGATAAAAATTATAATTAATTATAAAAATTAAGTTATGCGCGTTATCTTTTTATTTAAGGATTGAAGATGTGCTATGAACAATTTTTAAAAAATATATTTACAAAAATTATACACTATTCAATCACTTTCAAAAAAAAAAAAAAATTCAATCAATAAGTTAAAAAAAAACATTCTGTAAGTATTATTGAGTATCAAAAAATAATAAAAGTATCAAATATAAAATAATAAATAATAATAATTGAATATATCAAATAATAATCAAAAGTAAACTTTTTTGTGGCTACAGCAAAACCTATCAATTTTTTAGATGTTACTTGATTGGAAATACTTAAATGTTGAATGTTAATAGTTTGATATATTCGATTTACAGTGATTTAACCTCAATTACTTATTTCCATTATCTTAACCTCACTTGTTAAGAAATTTTTCATTCATTTATTTTTTAAAATTTTAATTTATATCTTAAATATTCTATTTTCTTTTATTTTTATGGATTTTTAATTAAAGTTTTTCGGTTTACTGAAAAATTTTAATTTTTTTAAAAAATGAATTCTAAAGTTTCTCTAAAGTATCACAATATAATGTTAATTTTCACATCATTCATGTAATTAATGGTGTTACTGCAATATATAAACTTATTTAATAGAATTAAAAGTATTTAATAATAATTTTAAGTTTTCCATGTACCAAAATGAAAAAAGAACTGCGTAATGGAGGGATTAATTTTAGATATAAACAACAAAAAATCAATCATCACATATCAAACACGGGTTTAATTCATGGTTGTTGAATGTGGTGAGAAAAGTGAGTAATGAGGGTGAAATTAATCGTTGTTGTTGCTTTCACAAAAAGTCCCACCTCTCATCAGCCATAGCCCAGACCCTTCAACAGCTTAAGCTTTAGCCTTCTAGTTAACACAAATAAATGACTACTCTATTTTTAAATATATTATAGCAATTTTACATGTTCCCGACATATCAAAGCATGCATTCAGAGAGAAATGTGTATTAGCTGAAAGCATATAAAATCATAGTACTAGTGAACAGCAACTTACCATATTTATTTTAATACGTGGATTTGCAAATTGCAACTCAAACCTACGTCTCTTTCACAAAAGACATTCCCATTCCTCTATGATCAGCTTCAGCGTTCTCGCTTGCATGCATTATTACACTTCAAAGTTTCAAACTGCACAGATAGTCTCACTACCAACACACAGCGTGATAACGATGTTTCATAAGTTCTTTTAGCAGATCAGAAGGAAAGCCATATGCACTACAAGAAAGAACCAGAGAACTTAAAAAAAAAAAAAAAAGAGATTAAAGAATAAAATCCCAATTCAGTGTTGAAGTAATGTTTGCTCGAATTCGGGTGAACGAAGGATATGTGTCCTTTTTAAAGTTTCTAATGTATTTGACATATTTGGAGATTATATATATTTGATAATTCTAATATTTTAGAGTTTTTTTTTTGTTTTTTATTCTATTTTAGTAGGATTTTAGCTTATTTTTAGGTTAGTTTTTAGTAGATTTTAGGAATTTTCTTTCCTTTATATTTAATTTAGGGTTAGTATTTTGTGTTCACTATTAGTAGAGTTTTTTAACTCCACAAGCAGGATTTAGTGCACCATATATGCTTGTTTTAATTTATTTTAAACTTTTTTAATATTCCCTCAAGACACATATATTTCACCCTTATTTGTGGAGTTTTTTTAACTCCATTCGCAATGCACCTAATAATTTTCCTTTAATTTATATTTTTAGTTAATTATATACTTATTAGTGTTAATTCAAACTCATTTTCGAGTGTTTTTTTTACTTATTGTAGGTCCGAGAATAACTTAATTTATGCAAGGAAGATAGTTTTCTACTCTGTCGAAAGATTTGTTCATTGAAGCGCGCACATCATGTGAGTAGTGACAAACAACTTTCCATTTTAGCAAGTTTGTGCATTGAAGCATCACAATTACTTAATAATTTTGATTTTTAAGGGTTGTGAATTTGATGGGTAATAAAAAGGGAAAAAGAGGTCTAACCTCAAGGAAAGAGTGGAGAAAAAGAAGAGAAACCGCCAAAGCCTTCAGCCATCTGGAAGACTCATCTTTTTTCATGAACTAAGGCTTTGATTGGTTACAAAAAATAGAGGTTTTTTTTTTGGTTTCCTTGAAAAAAGGAAAACATTGAAGAGAACACATTTGGTTTAAATTTTTAAAAATGATTTTTGGAAAATGAAACTATGTGAAAATTAGAAAATAAAAAGTTGTGTACATTGTTTTCACTAAATGCTTTGTAAAAGTTTGTAACACCCCATACTCGACCCGGTTGCTGCATCCGAATATGTGATGTCACATTACTTTGCCAAAGCAACTCAGGTTAGCTTACTTCTTTAATCATATCATTTAGAGCAAAGAATATCATTTATATTAAAATGACCATCCATTTCATGCATAATCTTACATTCATAAAGTGTATTAATCTAATTCATCAAGTTATGAGGTGATACTAAGTTAATTTTAGAGTTGGGACTTGAATTTGAACTCAATTTCTAAGTTTTAACATTATGTCTTGAGATAGACTACATTTTTGACAATTTTATTTCGATAATAACATGTCTCAAGACATTAGGATACATGTTTAGAGACAAGGTCCTTCATGTCTCGAGACCTAATTTCAAGACAAGTCTCCCATGTTTTCTTATTTTAGCTAGATGTTTGGCTGTCTCGAGACTTGGAATAGGAAAAATATAATTTAGCTTCGTTAGAGTTGTGTGACCAAATTCCTGTTAAAGAAAAATACAGTATAGGCTGCACAAGTGGAATCCATATATAACTACGCCTCTTCTATTTGATATTGATTAGAATAATGTATTTCAACCTTACTACACTGCTTCTATTTGACTTTGATTAGAATAATGTTTTTCAACCTTTAAATAGATGTAGTTGCAACTCCTCTTGTATCATTCGAATTCGACATTAGTGAATTTTCTTCTCCTTTGCCCGTGGTTTTTTCTTGCAAGGGTTTCCATATAAAATCTGTGTGTTCTTATTTTTCCTTTCTTATTACTTTGCGATCATTCTATATTGCCATTATCGACGTTCAATTTTTACAAGCTTTAATGTGCACTTGTCTCGAGACAAAGACCACTTTATCTCGAGACATAGGCTCCATTGTCTCAAGACTTATTAGGTTGATCTCGAGACCAACATCAATACTACATCTAAAATGGTACATTTTATGCTTAGGGTATCGAGACATGTTCTTTCTGTCTCAAGACTAAATGGAAAAATGTCACAAATTGTACATTTTTAAACACTCTAACCGTATCAAATTGTACCTATATTGATGTGCCACGAAACTAATTAAAATTTTGACTAAGGCGAGTGCACCTATCAATTAATAGTATAGCTATGATGAGTAAATATATCATTCCCACGAAGACTTACTGTCTTTTTATTATTTACTAAATTAATTAACTAACAAACACGACAAAGAACAAATGGCGTCCCTGCCTATATTATGGCGTGCAAAAGAGTTACTGAAAGTAAACCTTGAGGATACAATGAAGCCCAATAACTGCCTACATTTTGTACCGATGAAAACAACCCATTGAGCACTGACCGGAGCATAGCAAGTATATCAATTTCTATAAAGAATTTTAGGTTTAAGTTCAATTATATTTGAGTTTTTTTTCTAGATTTAATCTATGTTAAAAAATTTATTGATTTTATATAAAAATTGTAAAATGACAAAAATATCTTTTTAATAATATTTGTTATTTTGTAAAAAGAATAGATGCAACTCAGACAAGGACTTAACAACAATACTAGATAATGTGACACTTATGGCGAAGGAAAAAATAAGTAAAAAAATATTTATAAAAGATCTAGTTATAAATTGAATGATAGGTGGAGTGATAAATAACTTATATACAAAATTTCACCAATATCAAGTTTAATCCTTATACATTTTATTTATTTCAAGTAGTGGTTTTAATTATTGTATTAAAAATTTTATGTAAAAATATTAAAAGATAAAATTATCATTATTGTTATAAATATTTTATTATTATAAAGTGAATGTTCATTAGGATAAGAAATTTGATATATTTTAGAATTCTAATGTTCATTAGGAGTAGAATTTTATATCATTTATACTTCTTTTTTTGACAGAATATACTTCTTAATTTTATAAATATAGACTTTAGAGAAGTATTCTAAATATTCTATTGTTATCCTATTTCTTGTTCTTTTACTTTCTTAATTCTTTAATTTATAACATGTTATCAACACGATACTTGATTTTTCTCACAATTCTCTTTTATTTTCCTTCTTAAAAGAAATCTGGGAAAAATTGCAATGAAAAAAAAATCTAGAAATTGTTCTCTCTAGAAGATACTCAAGTTTTTTTTTTTCTTTCACATTAAAATATGATTAAATTTGAATTTGAGTTATATCAGATGTCTAAACAAGAGATAAAGCAAAATTTAAAAAAAATGTAACGCCCTAATAAGTTTATTTCTGTATCTGTAAATATTTTATATAAATATTTGTTTGCTTTAGTGGTTAAGTGTTCTGAGTGTGTATAAGAGGTCTTAGGTTCAAATCCCACCTTTAGTAAATTTTGGTTATTTTTAGATCCAAGCCTTACCCTTGTTGAGTGGGTTTATATAAAATTGTCTATTAATTTATATCAGAATGGACCTGTCGGTTTGAGTGGTAAGGGGTTGTTGTGTTGGAAGTCCTGTGTTCAAATCCTTGCATGAGCGTGGGTGTTTTTTTTCTCGGTTTAGTGTTAGTGTTTCAGTGGTGTTGGGATTCTGAGGAAGTTAAGATTATGTGGTTAGTGGAGAGAAATTTGGGGTATATTCATTTTATTTTTCTCTTTCTAGAAAACTCTCAAAATTTTTGACGTTCATTTTCTGTGTTCTGGCAAATTTCTTTTGTTCATTGCTTTTGAAATTCCATCGCAATTCTATTATTCAATTCTGGTTTTCAGTTCTTCGGTGTCTTAGCGCAGTTTGGTAAGTGTAAGGGGTGTTTTCGTGTGGATTGGGGAAATCGTTTTAACTGCTCAAATCAATGCTATTATTTTCTTTCCATTGTTAATTTCAAGTTTTGGCAACAGTGAATCGGGTAGAAAGGGGCTCTCCTCTTGCTGAATCGTAGTTGAATTTGTTCGGGGTGTTGGGGTAAGTGATGGACGTTTGAATTGAACTGTTGTCAGTTTTGTAGTTTCGATTTAATCGTAAATTAAGACTGATTTTGGGAGTTTATTGTATCGTTTTAGGTGCTGTGTGGCTCGAGAGTGTTTTTGCATCGAATCGTACCAGGTGTGTTCCCAAAACTTGAAAAACGAAGTTTTAGCAAAAGCCAAAAATGCTTACTGTCGAACCCACACGGACGTGTGCTTGCCTATGTGGTTGGCCGTGTACGAGACACGGCCGTGTGATCGATGAAGGCTTGGCCGTGCGCTAGACACAGCTGTGTGAAGGTGTGAGTGTGGCCGGTGGGCCACAAGGGCTAGGCCAAATTTGGCGTATGGGCCCACATGGGCAAGGCCAATGGGCATATGGGCCCATGATGACGATTCACTTAACTAACTAAAATACGACAAAGGCAAGCGCACTTATCGAACAGTAGTATAGCTTTGGTGAGTCCGGTATATCGTATCCACGAGGACTAAAAGTAGTAGTAATAACTATCTTTCTGTTATTTAGCCTAATAATTAAAGGATTTTGTTTTAATCTAAAATTAAACCAAATAATTAACTATGAACGTGACAGAGAGTGAATTGGGAAAATACTTTAAAGAAAACCAATGAGAAAGACAATACCCAAGGAAGAATCCACCTAGACTTCACTTATTATTCTAAAACTGAATTAAATGATTTATTCACTTGTCTTGATCTGTAGAAATCCCTAAATTATGTTAATATCTCTTTCGAGACTAATAACAACTGCCTTTAGGTTGATTAATTAAAATTTCTTTCTAATTAAAACCCCTATTGTCGCATTAACTCTATCTATGGATTCCCTTATTAGATTTGACTCTAATCCGACAGATTTATGTCATCTTACTTCTAGGATTGCAATCAACTCTGCTCAATTATGCTAGATCTACTCTTAAGTAGGGACTTTTGCTCCACTGATTAATTACATCAAACTTGGATTAATATCCTGAAAATATTAAGGCAAGGATTAAGAACACATAATTAAGGACTTTTGCAAGCGCCGCAAAAAAGGCCGCTAAATACAACGCTGCAAACTTTAACGGCACTTTTCCAACAAACGCTGCTAAAAGTCATGACTTTTAGCGGCGCTTTTCTCACAAACGCCGCTAAAGGTCATGACTTTTAGCGGTGCTTTTCCCACAAATGCCGCTAAAAGTCATGACTTTTAGCGGTGCTTTTGCCACAAACGCCGCTAATTTGTACAGATTTGCAATAGACAATTTGTCCAATATCATACCCTTCCTGCATTAAACCAACCAAAAACAGCAAATGTAGCATATAATTCCAACCCAAAATAGCAAATGTAGCATAAAAATCCCACCAAAAGCAGAAATTCTAAACGATACTTCAAATTCAATAAAAGATATATGATATAAATTAATAAATGAAGTATAACTGAAAATATTCTTACAACAATGTTAAATGTAACGAGAAAATAAATGTTTAAGATGGCAGCTTTTGCGACTGCTGAAACATCTGCATCATATGTTGAAGCTGTAGCTGGAGCTCATCATACTTTTTGTTCTGCTCTGCTACCATCGCCAAGTTGCCTCTGCTCTCCTCCCTTTGCGCTGCCACGCTTTTCTTTTCTTCTTTGCCGCTTCGCGCATCCGCTCTAAGCTGTTGCTAGAGTTCTTCATATTTTCTTTGAACATCAGCAATTTGCTCAACCGTGCTCGCTTGCATCTGAGCTATCTGGTCTTTTAACCTCTGAACGTCAGCTTGAGATTGACTCTCAGAAGGCATGTATTGCTGGGAGCCAGATCCAAAATTTGGGTCGGGGTAACATCAGATCCTAGAAATCGAACCCGACCATACCTTTCAGGACCCAAAACATCAGTAATAATTCTGTTATCAATATCCTCAAGATTAACAGAACTATCAGTCGAAGCAACCACTTCATACTCTACCTTCTTCTCCTTTAGTTTCTCCTAATAAATCAATGAAAGAGTTAGAAACGAAATATATAATAAGAAGGAATGCAACATAACTTAACATTATTAATTTAAAACTACTAACGATGAATTAAACTATTATAATTAAACATTATAAATATTTATAATAAATCAAATTTTATTAAGTAAATATACCATAATTTCTCCAACTTCGGATGTCATTGGAGATCCATCTTTCTTCCTATGCGTAATGTCAAAAAGCTGAAGGCGTCCAACTTTTTAACCAGACGAGACTTCCTACAGTGTAGTAGTAAAAATATAATTTAATAGTATAAAGTCATTAATATTTGACAGAATTAATAAATTATAATACCTCGGCCTCAGCTACACAAGCAAAACTTCTCGACCCTGCCGTGTACGTGAATTTTTGTTTCTATCTGCTGCTTGTTCCAACTTGCTCACGGTCCTACATAATGAAATTTGTATTACGTTTAGAAAAACATAAGTTTAGAAAGTAAATATAAATGAAACTTAAACCAAAGTATTATAAATTACATTTACGTTTTATTACCTTAACATTATCGAGAGCTTGATTTTTGTTGCCATCAGGCATATGATGCCATGATTCGTAGTTGATGGGCAACATATTGGCATTTCGTGCTATAATGCCCAAATAGCCTGCTAAAAGTCGAGCTTCAGATCCAACAGGCTGGCCATGACTGTTTCTCCTTACTTTGACACGCTTGACAGGATTTAGGTCGTACAAATCTTTAAGCAGCGTACGTCCCCGACCTCTGCGCGTCCCACCACTTTCAGCTGAAAAATGATATATCATTATATTAAAATTGAAAAATGAATCAATAATAAAAGTCAACATGCATGTAAAATAAACTTAGCATTACTTTGAAATTCTGCAGGCTCGTCATCTATGTCCGGCACATTTAAAGATCCAACAACTGTTTGCTGCTCACTATTTCCTTCTTCCAAATTTATAGTATTCTGCACAATACTTAAATCCCGTAATCTTCTTCTATGCATTTTTCCTGCAATACACACAAAATAGTTGAAATTTTAGTAACAAGTAACAAAAATAATAGTACAGATAAAATAGTTAAATTATATAACATGACCAAGATTAAAATTATAATATTACATATAAATAAAAATTTGTTAAATCTTACTACATCATAATTCGTAAATATCTTTGTCCACATCCTGACGAACCCATTGAAATTGTGTACTAGTACTAGGGATATTTTCATTTAAGTTTTGTTCTGGAAAAGGCAAAGTTTTTGATCTTTCGACGATGTCATCTCTACTTCCATTGCCCATGTCAAACAAGTCTCTAGGGGTGTTCCGGAGTATAACGTGCCAACCCTCATCAGTTGGATCTTTTGAGTAAAAAACTTGTTTCACTTGAGAAGGAAATACATACGGCTCGTCCATTAATTGTTCTCCAGTGTGAATCAATCGAGAGAAATTCACCATTGTAAAACCATACTGATCGTTTTTAATTCCACGAGCCATATTCACATCAGCCCAATCACCTCGAAATAAGATAACTTTCCATCTACCATAATAATCCAACTCAATTATGTCAGTAAGAAGTCCGTAATACTCCACATTCCCCTCGACAGGATTACTGTCCCTAGCACTAGCATAACTTGTAATTGAAGTATTAACAATAATTCCACAATTTTGGGTTCTCCTCAATTTCTCGCGATACTTTGTATGAAATCTGAATCCATTGATGAGGAATGCACTATATCTTTTGACTATTCTATTTGGACCTTGGTAAAGCCATTTAACTTCGTCATTTACTTCATTTCGACTCCAAACCTATTGAACCGAAAGTAAATTGAGTAATTATAAATGTTATGAGAAAACATTATTACTTGTCAATGAAAACTTCAATTGCATACCGTTTGGCTTAACCATTCATTAAATGATTCTGTGAACAACTTATTAATTTCTCGTTGTTGTAATCTTCGAGACCGTGAACAAGCTCTCAATATTTGTTTATACTCACGAAGTTAAAAAAAGGTTTACTTTGTTAGAAGACAAACAAATTATAATTGATGAATATTTATCAAATTCTAGAACTTACTTGCGTAATGGTTCCATTGAATCGTGATGAAAAAGAACATATTGATGTGCTTGGACCCACGATCTATCATCTAATTCTGCAATTTCAACTTTGCCGATTAGTTTTTCGAAATTTTGAAATAAATAAGTTTCAGCCGAGTTATGATATGTGAGCCCAGCATTTCTACATGGTCTGTTCATTCTTGTTTCAACATCTTCTAAATACCTTGAACAGAAAGTCATACATTCCTCTGCCAAGTAGCCTTCAGCAATTGATCCTTTTGGATAACGCTTATTGCGGCAGTAAGACTTCAATTTGGATAGGAACCTAAACACGATATACAACATTATCAAAAAGTTGCAACTAAAGGCATTGAGGTGAATGAAGGAATAATTTGCAAATAAATTAAGACCTTTTTATAGGATACATCCATCAATATAAAACAGGTCCAGCAAGTATTGCTTCACGAGGGAGATGAATTAACAAGTGTACCATAATAGTGAAGAAGGAAGGCGGGAAGATTTTCTCTAGATTGCATAAAGTCAATGCGGCTCGATCTTGTAGTGTCTCAAGTTCTTGAATATCCAAAACTTTGCCACAAATGCCTTTCATTATATTGGATAGTTCAATTACACAAGACGTCACCTTTTTCGACATACAACACCGCATAGCAGCTAGCAGTAAGTCTTGCATCAAGATGTGATAGTCATGTGATTTTAAGGTATATAGTCTTCGATCTTTAAGACTCACACATCGAGGTATATTTGATGCTACGCATCCGGGACCTTTATATCCTTCAACACCATACAAAACACTTCTTTCTCCATCTTCGACATTGAAAAAATAGCAGGCGGCAACCGATATTTCCTATTCGGAAGTGCTTGGGGATAAAGCTCACGCCAAATTCCCATGTGGACTAAATCAAGTCGACTCTGAAGATTGTCATTCGATTTTCCATCCGCATTCAGAATAGTCCCAATGATGTTCTCGCAGACATTTTTCTCAATGTGCATGACATCAAGATTATGTCATAAAATGTGATGCTCCCAATAAGGCAACTAAAAAAAAAAAATTCTTTTTTCCACAAGTCCGCCTCATTAGGATCATCCTCTTCATCAGATTCATCCCTTGATCTGCTATTTTTTTGCGTGTTGGTCTGTTGATTCATCTTCCCATAAATGAAATTCATATCTTTCAACATAAACAATATTTCAGATCCACCGGTCTGCGAAGGAGCTTCTCTAAACTCTTCAGTACTATCAAACTGAGTACTCTGAAATCTAAATCTATGATTTTTCGGTAACCACCGACGATGCCCTATGTAAGAGAACTTCTTCCCATTATATAACCATTGCGAACATGTTTGCGCAATACAAGAAGGACAAGCATAACGTCCCTTGGTACTCTAACTAGATAAATTAGCATAAGCCGGGAAGTCATTAATAGTCCACATCAAAGCTGCACGTAAATTGAAGTTCTCCTTTCTCAGTACATCGTATGTCTCAACACCAGCCCATAATTATTTTAACTCTTCAATAAGTGGCTGCAAATATATGCCAATATCATTCCCGGGCTCTTTCTCTCCAGGGATAATCATATATAAGATAAAGGATGATTGTTTCATACAAACCCATGGAGGTAAATTGTAAGGAACAAGCACCACAGGCCAAGTACTATACGCAGTGCTCATGATTTTGTAAGGGTCAAATCCATCAGATGCTAGCCCAAGCCTCACACTCCAAAGATCGCTTTCAAAGCTTGGAAATTTGGAGTCAAATGATTTCCAAGCTAAAGAATTTGCAGGATGCCTTAACAATCCATCATCGGTTCGTCCATCATGGTGCCACGTCATTGACTCGGCTGTCTTCGACGACATGAAAAGCCTTTGAAGCCTTGATATTAGCGAAAAATACCGCAAAATCTTAACTGGCTCCTTCCTTGACTGTGTATCGCTTTCATCCTCGTTACCATCCCCTGTATTTCTATTCATCCAACGGGATTGACCGCATACATGACAGCACTGTTGGTTTTTCCGGTCGCCCCAATACAACATGCAATCATTTGGGCAACTATGAATTTTGTTGTAGCCAAGGCCCAAATCCTTTATCAGTTTCTTCATGTCTTTGGAAGATTGAGGGATTTTCGCAAACGGGAACATTTCTTGCAAAAACTCTAACAGCATTGTCAAAGAGTTTCCGGTCCATCTCCCAAACATTTTAAGTGAAAAAGACGAATACAGAAAGATAATTTTGAAAATTTTGATCCCTCATACAGTTCTTCATTCATTTCACCAAGTAACGTGTAGAACCTTGCTGCTTCTTCATTTGGCTGTTCATCAGGTACACTTTTTCCCCTTTCGGTGAAAGTATTTCCACTAAAAATATAATCATCGGTTGTACCCAAGTCAGGTGAAAATGATTGCAAACCATCACTGCGCATATTAAATGCATCCCGCAACATGCCTTCCATGTCATCTTCTCTAACATTCTGATTGTAAGCACTATGATGATTACCAGATTCTTCGATGAAGAGGCTCCACTAGATGTACACTCTCCATGGAAAATCCATTTTTTATACCCTCGGGCAAAGCCATCAACAATTAGATGTTCGTAGACAACTTCACGATAATGCCAATTAATATTGCAACACTTCTTACACGGGCAAAGAATCATATTCTCTTGGCTTGCATTTTGAAATGCAAAATTTAGAAAAGTTTCTACTCCATTTCGATAGCCGTTGCTTACCCTTGACAAATTCATCCAAGTTTTATCCATTTCGTAGTTGTTGAAGTCTAAAGTTGACAATAAATTACACGGCTAAATTGTTAATTTATAATTTATGTAAGTAATGATATGATATATATAACTGAGTACTATGTAAGTTATGTAAATTATGTAAGTTATGAAGTTTGATCTTAAAATTATGTAGGTTATGAAATTTGATCGTAAAATTATGTAAGTTATGTATTCTTTAAGATTCATCATACATGACATTATTATACCTAGGGAAGATCCATTATATCTAACAGTGAGATATAAGGCAACCCATCAGGTTTCTTGTAACATCCTAGATTAGGGGTTATGCGTTCGTGCCTAATTCATGAGTTAGTAGGTTTTGGCAGTGTTGGAAGTGTATTAAGGGTTTTTAGAATTCTAGGATGGAAGAAGAAAGCTTTGGAAAATTATTGGTTTTTAAGTAAAAAGGCTAGCTAGGTAAATAAGGCTTTAAAAAGAAACTCCGTGTGAAGCATGACACAAGGAACCATGTGGTAAAATGGCATGTTTTATGAATTATGAATGTGTTATGTGAATTCTAGAAAGAGAGGCCAACCTTCATTCTTCCTTTTCTCTTTTGTTCATCTGCCGAAATTCTCTAGCAAAATTCTCTCTTCTTTGTTTTGCCAAACCAAAATACCTTGTGTTCTAGCCGAATCCTCCATCTTTATTCTTCCTTTTCTTTTCTTTCTAATCCCTCCAAAAGCCGAAAGTTGTGAGAGCATCATTTAGCCATAGCCGAGTCTCTGAAAGTTGAAGTGAAGGTGCAATCGATTTCTTCAAATAAGGGTAAGATCCAAGTTTGGTTTCTATTCTTTTATATTTTAGACTTATCGAAATTTAGGGACTAATTCCTATTATTGATCTTGGCCAATCATGGAAGGAAAGTTTGGGATTTATTAAGTGTCGGCTACAAGGAAGGAGAAGTTCTTTTCCGAAGGTACACCATAGGCGCGTGTTCCCTAGTTATTCGGTGAATTTCGGATTTAAGAATCTAAGGTAAGTCATATTTAACATTCGGCTAAGGGTTATTTGTTGTGAATAAATGTTAGAAATTGATCTAACATGTAGTTATAGGGATTTCGACAGAGGGGATACAAAGATTTGGGATTTGAGAATTTCAAGGTAAGTTTAAGAATACTAATCCTACTAGGATTTGGATTTATGGCCGAATGGCTTTTTATTAAAATAGTAAGTGAATAATCAAATGTAGGGATTAAGGATCTAAGCGGTAGATCAGATTTCGAGATCTCAAGGAATTTGCTAAGTGAATCAGGTGTGTACTCCACACTATTTCTGTAATATGAATTATGGTTGCATGTATTAAAATATATGTTAATAGAAATATGAGCATGGCTAGAGTACCATATTATGGTACTAAGTACTCAGGTGCGTTTCCTACTTCTACTGGGAATATGAAAAAAATGTTATCCGTAACATGAGAGTATGATAAGAATTTGAACTATGGTATATTATGCATATTAATGGGGCATTTGGTTGTATATTGAAAGGGGAAGTGAAATGTGGTGACTTAAGACCACAGTAATCTGAAAAGTGGTTTCCTAAAACCACAGATGCGGAGCCTTGAGCCCGCAGTTTGGTGTGTAGCGGAAGGAGGGTCGACTTAGTAGTCCCCACAGTGTGTTTGGTAGGTACGGGGTGTGTAGCAGATAGACAATTAGGTTCGGGTTTGGGAATGCATCATAACTTGTATTTTATGTTTTGAATGTGTAACTATTGTATGCCTGATTCTATTATGATTTAGTGTCGTGTACACATTGAGTCTGTTTGACTCACCCCGTTGGGGAATATTTTTCAGGTGATGAGCAGTAATGGACCGGGTCGGCAGGAGCTAAAGGTGCCCATGCTCAGCCTGAAGTTTTATTCAATATGGATATTTTATTTTATTTAAGTACTTTAGAACTTTTATTTTGGGAATTATTTGATGTAATAAGGCCATAAGGCCATGATTGAATTTCTTTATTTCTTTTTACTTTTATTTATTTTGTTTACAAATTATTATTTAGGGATCAAGTAAATTTATTTTTAAAATAAACTCCAAGTGTTTTGTCACCTTAATTAAAAAGGAATTTTTAATATAAGATTAACTCATTTCCAACCCAAGCCCAACCCAAAAAACTAATTTTCTTTCAAAACACACAAAATTTTTCCAAAGTAATAAAAGAATTTTTAACCGGTTTACTTGAGGAACATACCAGATCTGGCCAAGGCTCGTGGGCTGGGTTTGGAGTGTTTTAGTTTGGTATCAGAGCTCAGTTTTAAACTCTCGGCCTGTGGTTTAAGGCCCAAAACGTTTTCAAGATGAGCCCAAATGATTTTCTTTGAAAATAAGCAGGTTTTCCGACATGACACCTAAGTCTCCGACCCGCAGTCCACCAGGTAAGTACCCCTAACCATTTGGGTGATTATGTGATTTATATTATGTTATGGAAGGGTAGAAAAAGGAATGGAACGTAGAATAGCATGATAGGAACTTGAACCCTAGGACTAGTCTACTCAAACACAAATACATACTCAAACAAACCTATGACTAAGTCACTGAGTTAGGGTGTGGCAACCTCTGTGCGCATGTCTAGGAATGGTTTCGGTGGGAGCTTGGTATTTAAGCAGTCCGCGTGACTCACCTCCTCTCCACTCGAATCCTGCCTGGTGCGTAGCTTTGGTTCACCCTAACCAAGAGGACTCGGTCATAGGCTAAACACAATAACTAAAACCCGAAAGGGAACCAGTCGTGTTTTTATAAAAACCCTAGTTTTAAAACTCTTAAAATTACCTTTTTAATTAGTGAGAACTATTTTTACAAAATTTTTCCGAAAAATATCCGATTTATGAAATTACCTAAATACCCCTGATTGTGAAATTACAAAAATGCCCTTGGTTTATAAAATGTCCAAACTACCCATAGTTTAATCAAGATTTCATTACTTTATAAATGTCCAAAAACCCTAATTTGTAAAATATCAAAATACCTTGATTTTGAAAAATTACGAAATTGCCCCTAACTTACAAAATTACCAAAATGACCCTGATTTTCAAATTTTTGAAAACATCACTGTTTTGGAAAGTACAATTCTCAAAAAGAACCCTCAAAGTTTTGTAACTTTTGAAATATCCCTTATTTACTAGATTTTACAAATTTACCTCGATTTGTGAAAAATTACCAAAATACCACTGGGTAGTGGAAAAACAACAACAACGAAAACTATAATGTTTCTCTGAATGAACGAAAGTTCATACTTGTTTGATGGATGAATGAATGGATGGAAAGACTGTGTGCATGTATGAATACGAAAGAACCACTCCTAAAACTCTTTTCATAAAATTCCTTCGCGGGTAATCAAGTGAAACAAAAGTATTAATCCATAAAACTTCTTAATCGTTAAATCGCGGCGTTAGAAATGAGTTCTAGGGGTGAACTTAGAGATTGTGCCTAGGAAGTATGATGGTTCTATTAAGATCGAGTGCGCAGCGTAAGCATAGTGCGGTGAGAAGGATTGTACGATCATAGTAAGTAATTTCGGGATCTAAATTATTTTTAAGGAGGGTAGAATCGTAGCATCCTAGATTAGGGGTTATGCGTTAGGTGCCTAATTCATGAGTTAGTAGGTTTTGGCAAGTTGGAAGTGTATTAAGGGTTTTAGAATTCTAGGATGGAAGAAGAAAGCTTTGGAAAATTATTGGTTTTAAGTAAAAGGGGAGCTAGGTAAATAAGGCTTTAAAAAGAAACTCCGTGTGAAGCATGACACAAGGAACCATGTGGTAAAATGGCATGTTTTATGAATTATGAATGTGTTATGTGAATTCTAGAAATAAGGAAATGTATGGAAATGTAAGGAAATGTAAAGAAATGTATGGAAATGTATGGAAATGTATGGAAATGTATGGAAATGTAAGGAAATGTAAGGAAATGTAAGGAAGTGTAAGGAAATGTATGAAAATGTATGGAAATGTAAGGAAATGTAAGGAAATGTGAGGAAATGTATGGAAATGTAAGGAAATGCAAGGAAATGTAAGGAAATGTCTTGTCTTGAAAATGTAGGGAAATGTCATGAAAATGTAAAGGAATAAAGAGGAAAGTGAACATTTATGGAAACTAGGAAAATGATTTAGAAATGATTCAAAAAGGAAAGTGAACATTTCTGAAACTTGGAAATGTAAGGAAATGTCAAGTTTAAAGAGCGAACGAAAATTTTTGGAAACTTAGAAATGACTTAGAAATGTCGAGTTTTAAAGTTTAAAAGAGGAAATTAAGGCAAGGTGGCTTAAAAGAAAAAGTTTGTGAAATTTGACACACAAACAGGCTTGGAAAAGTGGCCTGGAAATGCCACTTAGGGCCTCTGGAAATGGCGCCACATACAAGGGTGTTGGGCCTGAGTTCGAGTCGCATGGGAAGCAAATAAAAGAAATTTTATTTTGCTACAAGGAGCAGAGAGGTGGACGGCACATGGCTATAAATTAGGAGTTTTTATTCTTTTATAAATAGTGGATAAATAAGGGATTTATTTATCATTATTTCAAGAGATAATTGTTGGATTAAATTCTTTTAATTTGAATAAAGAGATAAAGAGGAAAATAAGGGAGAAGTGATGGCCAAGTAAGGGACTTTGAATTATCTTTTATTTTAGGTGATAATTAAAAAAGATAAATAAGGGATTATTCTTTAATTTTTAAATAAGAAGATAAGGAGGAAAATAAGGAAGAGTGGTGGCCAAGTAAGGGACTCTAGCCTAGTAATTTTGGCTATAAAAGGAAAAGAGAGGCCAACCTTCATTCTTCCTTTTCTCTTTTGTTCATCTGCCAAAATTCTCTAGCAAAATTCTCTCTTCTCTGTTTTGCCAAACCAAAATACCTTGTGTTCTAGCCAATCCTCCATCTTTATTCTTCCTTTTCTTTTCTTTCTAATCCCTCCAAAAGCCGAAAGTTGTGAGAGCATCATTTAGCCATAGCCGAATCTCTGAAAGTTGAAGTGAAGGTGCAATCAATTTCTTCAAATAAGGGTAAGATCCAAGTTTGGTTTCCATTCTTTTATATTTTAGACTTATCGAAATTTAGGGACTAATTCCTATTATTGATCTTCGCCGAATCATGGAAGGAAAGTTTCGGGATTTATTAAGTGTCGACTACAAGGAAGGAGAAGTTCTTTTCCCGAAGGTACACCATAGGCCACGTGTTCCCTAGTTATTCGGTGAATTTCGGGATTTAAGAATCTAAGGTAAGTCATATTTAACATTCGGCTAAGGGTTATTTGTTGTGAATAAATGTTAGAAATTGATCTAACATGTAGTTATAGGGATTTCGACACAGGGATACAAAGATTTCGGGATTTGAGAATTTCAAGGTAAGTTTAAGAATACTAATCCTACTAGGATTTGGATTTATGGCCGAATGGCTTTTTATTAAAATAGTAAGTGAATAATCAAATGTAGGGATTAAGGATCTAAGCGGTAGATCAGATTTCGAGATCTCAAGGAATTTGCTAAGTGAATCAGGTGTGTACTCCACACTATTTCTGTAATATGAATTATGGTTGCATGTATTAAAATATATGTTAATAGAAATATGAGCATGGCTAGAGTACCATATTATGGTACTAAGTACTCGTGCACGCTTTCCTACTTCTCACTGGAATATGAAAAAATGTTATTCGTAACATGAGAGTATGATAAGAATTTGAACTATGGTATATTATGCATATTAATGGGGCATTTGGTTGTATATTGAAAGGGGAAGTGAAATGTGGTGACTTAAGACCACAGTAATCTGAAAAGTGGTGACTTACTACCACATGAATCTGAAAAGTGGTGATCTAACACCACGATGTCTGAAAAGTGGTTTCCTAAAACCACGGATCACGAGCCTTGAGCCCGCAGCTTGGTGTGTAGCGGAAGGAGGGTCGACTTAGTAGTCCCCACGGTGTGTTTGGCAGGTACGGGGGTGTGTAGCGGATGGACAATTAGGTTCGGGTTTGGGAGTGCATCATAACTTGTATTTTATGTTTTGAATGTGTAACTATTGTATGCCCGATTCTATTATGATTTAGTGTCGTGTACACATTGAGTCTGTTTGACTCACCCGCTGGAAATATTTTTCGTGTGATGAGCAAGATGGGACCGGGTCGGCAGGAGCTAAAGGTGCCCATGCTCAGCCTGAAGTTTTATTCAATATGGACATTTTATTTTATTTAAGTACTTTAGAACTTTTATTTTGGGAATTATTTGATGTAATAAGGCCATAAGGCCATGATTGAATTTCTTTATTTCTTTTACTTTTATTTATTTTGTTTACAAATTATTATTTAGGGATCAAGTAAATTTATTTTTAAAATAAACTCCAAGTGTTTTGTCACCTTAATTAAAAAGGAATTTTTAATATAAGATTAACTCATTTCCAACCCAAGCCCAACCCAAAAAACTAATTTTCTTTCAAAACACACAAAATTTTTCCAAAGTAATAAAAGAAATTTTAACCGGTTTACTTGAGGAACATACCAGATCTGGCCAAGGCTCGTGGGCCGGGTTTGGGGTGTTTCATTTCTAGCCTATATACTTTGAATCTTTTTAAAAAAAAAAGAATTTGATTAATATAAAAGTAATGATATGATATATATAATTGAGTACTATGTAAGTTATGTAAATTATGTAAGTTAAGAAGTTTGATCTTAAAATCATGTAAGTTATGAAATTTGATCTTAAAATTATGTAAGTTATGTATTCTTTAAGATTCATCATACATGGCATTGTTATACCTAGGGAGGATCCATTATATCTAACAGTGAGATATAAGGCAACCCATCAAGTTTCCAGCCTATATACTATGAATCTTTTTTTTTTGTTTAAAAAAGAATTTGATTTTTAAAAAAATATATTTTTTAAGATTCATCATACATGGTATTGTTATACCTAGGGAGGATCCATTATATCTAACAGTGAGATATAAGGCAACCCATCAGGTTTCCAGCCTATATACTTTGAATCTTTTTTTTTAAAAGAATTTGATTAATATAAAAGTAATGATATGATATATATATATTTATGTACTATGTAAGTTATGTAAATTATGTAAGTTATGAGGTTTGATCTTAAAATTGTGTAAGTTATGAAATTTGATGAAAGCTATGATATTTGATCTTTAAACTATATGCTTTTAAGGAAATTATTACATTAAACTACATGTATTATGTAAGTTATGTAAGTTATGTGAGTTATGTAAGTTATGTAAGTTATGTGAGTTATGTCAATTATGTAAGTTATTTAAATAATGATCATTATTATTATATTGATAAAAAAATTTATAAGTTTTAAAAACATTTACAAAAATTAAATATTAAAATCAAACATTATTAATATAAAAAATATATTCTTTAAGATTCATCATACATGGCATTATTATACCTAGGGAGGATCCATTATATCTTACAGTGAGATATAAGGCAACCCATTAGGTTTCCAGCGTATATACTTTGAATCTTTTTTTTTTTTGTTCCAACCATACTGTGATTGGTATTCAGAACAGTGAATTTAACACATTTGGATAGCTTTATTGACTAATGATACAACGTAAATGCACATTAGGATATTGAATTTAACAAATTAAATATACATAACTCTTAGAAATTATAAATTGGATGGTAGCGTCGATTCCAGCAACTACTATTGTGGTGAGCAAAGGACGCCCAAAACTTTTGAGAAGCTACAAGAAAAATAAAAAAAGAACTCCATAAAATCGAAAATAATAAATTAAATGAAAAATAAAACAGTATAAATAGCAAAATTACGAGTGAATTAACTTACATGAGGAGTAAGAATGGTGCAAACAAAGTGAACTACAACAAATACTAAGTATTTTTCCCTTCTATGAGTCAATAACAGAACTTTGTCTATAACATTGTCAAGGATAAAATTACACCTGCAAGCAATGAAGATAAGGTAATTAACACCGAAACCAAAATATTCAAATAATATTTAGAGAACACATAAAATGCCAATAATCAACAGAATATTATACTTGTTAGCAATGAGATCTTTTGATGTGAGTCTCAACTTTAACTATTGTTCTGTCCAATTCATAATAGTTGTAAGACTTTAAATACAGTTCAGTTCAAAGAGATCATGGCAGAAAATTATTTACTTTTTTAAAACTTAGTTTCTCCATGCAAGTGAATCAATCACGATGAACTAAAAAAGCACCCAAAGCTACCCCATAGATCATAATATCAATTTTTTCCTTCACTATTCTCACGAGAAAAAAAATGATAACAATAGTAGCTAGTAGGTTTTTATTTTCTTGGAAAAAGATATTGATTTTTCTCAAGAGAATATACGTTGCCACTAACCACACTATCCACCTAGTTAGCAATTAAGAAAAACACTAGTACAGGAAAGTACTGATTCCTTTTGATTCGTTTCAATGCTTCTATAGCATGCAAAATTAGCCAAAGTCTCAATCAAAATATGAAAATTTTAATAATAAAACAAAAAGTTATGTCTTCATCAACTATAACCTAATATGGAACCCATGAAGACTTTTTTTTTTCTTTGCAAAAATGTATGAACTGAGACGGTCATTGCTTCATTACAATTCTTCTTCTTTTTTTGTCGACATTTTTTAAGCAAATTGTAGTTAAAAGCATTTATTATAAAATAAAATAATTTAAAGTCCAAGGAAAAGAATAAATAGTGTGAATGTGACAGTATAGGAGGTGAAATTGACACTATTCCATAATTGTGAATGAATCCATCAAATTTTCTGGTTAACCAACTAAATCCTAGCTTAACAATTTAAAAGCAGTAGATTCAACAATGACTCCTTTTTCCTTTACTAATATTATTAATGTTAATCATGTTAAGTATATTCATAACAAATTAAAAGGGCCAAAACTGTTACTTAGGTTTTAGAAAATACATTTAAAAAAAAAATCACAAAGCTAGTGGAGATTATCATATGCCATGTTAAATATTCATTTAATATTAATCATGTTAAAATTTTAGGATATTAATAATTGAAAATTCATAAGCCTTTACATACAGTGCACAAAATGCATCAAATCTTTGAAAATCAGAGAAAAATATACTATAATACTAATAGCAGCAGGAAAGTAATGTAGCAATCAGAAGAAATAAACACAGTGTTGAAAAACCCTTGAACAGGAATATCATGCCTATTGTAAAGGTTGAGCAAAAGTTTAATTCAATTTTTTCAATATAGCTGCTTCAGTATGCAGAAAACCAATTGAACAGGAATAAAAGAACTTATTTTTCAATAAAATCCTTCAATTGATTGAGAAATGTACAATACAGGATATCCGTAAGCGAGCAGGCACATGACGCAATCTAAAAGATAGGTTGTTTCTTTCCTAGTTCACAAATGAAGCCAATTTCAGCCCAGAAGCCCTGGTTGTAGCCTGTTTAAAGAAGTTGTTCAATAGCAGTCAATCCATAATAATTCCTGTAATAATAACTGTACTAGAAGAATGAACTATTTCAAGGATATCTCAACACCTTACACCAAGCAATACAGACACTTTATATAAGTACTTAAAATTTGATCCATGAATTTTAAATATGTTTAACATTTAACCTAAAGTAGCATTTAACGTCAAAATTGAAGAATCTAATTAATACGAAAATGATACTTTAAAAACTCAATTACAATGTTAATAAAATCAACATAGCACTCCCTCAAACCGATGTCCCTTTCATGTGAATTGGTTGTCTATTAATAGGCTTAAAGTTTTTTATTATTGTAACTGGAGAAGTTATTAAAACACTAAAAAAGGATTCTGAGAAACAAGTTGTGAGAATCCGAGAAACAACAACTAATGAAAAACTCATTCTCATTAAAGAAAAAAAATAAGAATCAAATAACAACCCTTAAAAGAAAAAAAATTAAAGTAAAAGTAAAACACTTTTTATCTGTAAATGTTAAAAAAAAAAAGAAGAGACCAAATAAGAATCAAATCTCATTCTCATTAAATAAAATAATGACAAACTCATACCTTTTTGGCTTTTCCTTTGTTTTGATGATAGTGTTTCTTCGGGCCTTTGTCTATGAATTTTTTAATTATACCGCCTTCGTCTTAATTTGTTTTAGCACTTTTCTTCAGCAAAAACCCTGCAGATAACAAAACCCTGTAATACTTTATAGGCGTGATGCATCTATGCACTGTAAGGATGAAACCATCACTAATGTACAGGATACTACAGGGTTAAGCAAACAATATCCAATCAAAAACTCATTGAGCATAACTCATTCAGCATTACATAGACTCCAGTCATACTTTATAGGCATTTTTTCAGTGCCTTCCTGATAATGAATCAAAAATCTTACTACGGAAAGGTTCTCATATGCATGTTGCTTCTAAATTAAGGACAAAGCCTCATAAACACGTTATGTCAACCCTATTTTACTGAGGCCTCTCAATAGGCGTAACAAATAAAGACCATGGATGCACTCACATTTTAAAGCTTTAGATACCCATGGATGCACTCACATTCAATAAGGAAATAAGTTTGCCATATTCCTTGTGTATGTTGCGATGAAATTCCTTACTTCAAGACTTTGGTAGATTCGAAAATAACTTCTTGACAATGGATGATTTGTACCAATTTGCCTTGCAGTTTTCTTCTCAACTATCAACAGACCGGAATGATCAAAACTTTAATAGTGTTAATAATTTGACCTGAATTTTAAATTTTATAAAAATAAAGGGACCGAATTCCTATAATAAAAGTGCAAGGACTAAATTTAAAATTTACAAAGAGTATAGAAACCTATAGCATATTTTAACCTATTAAATATCACGAAATTTAAATTTTCATTTTTTTAATCAAACCTATTAAATCAAATAAGTACATATTCCCTTATAGTCCATGACCTTTTATTAAAGTTTTATTTTTCATCCATAATCTTAAGAAATCATTGAAATACTAGTTGAAACATTGAAAAGCAGTATTATGTTTTTTCGTGTGTTTTCAGGCACTATACAACAAGTGAAACTAAAGAACAATAATGAACACAATCAAGAAGTTCACACAATTTAGAGCTCATCTTATGTTTGTGAGGCCTTACCTAAAGATGAATCCGTTAAAAACCTTATTTTACAAAGAAATGATTTAAACCCAACCCCTTAATCATTCGATACAGCCTCACTTTTGTACATTTAAGTCAACCTTACCTCAACTCAGTTTACCTGCTATAAGTGAATACAACACTCAAAGGTGTAATACAATGGCACTCAATAATAGTTCCTTACCATGAAGCTATGTGCTCACTTAATTCCCATCAATAACCCATGAAATAGATCATCTATATAAGCTTTGAGGTCGACTAATCAAAGTTCTGCATATGTTCTGTATAAAGTGGGATAGCAAAGCATTTCCCCATGCCTATCTTTTTCAAGTATTATGTTTGGGCCAAGACTCTTCCAAAACTACTGATCCCTTTTTTTTGTAATAGGGACAAATTTCTCTTTAAATGCAAATAAAATTCTGAAACTTATGTTGCTTTTAAAATATTTAAAATAAAAAGATTATCACAAAATCAAAAAATTGTCAACCAATAATTCTTATAAAAGGATATCACTTGTTTGTTGTTGCTCATGTTGGCACACAATAAATCACAGGTGGAATAACACTGACTGTATTAACAATTATATTTTAGTTACTATCAAGCTTGTAATGTTACCACAATGTTTTAGGTTATGAGCAGTAGAATATACAAGAGTGTTAAACATCATGTGATCATGAACTCAATCAAAGAGTGTCGAGCAATCCGACTTATAGTTAATCATTCAACCTAAACTAAGTCATATTCTTGAGATGCTTCAAAAATTTTATCTTGAATAAATTAATCGCGAACAACATGCTAATGGTGGAATTTTACCTTGAAATTAGCAGGTGAAATACCACAGCCATTATCGATGACCTGAAACCATTCTTCCTCGTACTCTTTGAAAGTGATTTCAATACTGGTGGCGCAAATGTCGAGGCTGTTCTCAACGAGTTCCTTAACAGCGGAGGAGAGGTCTAATATGACTTGACAGGAGCAGATTCTGGGAGTTAGGGATTTTGGGTAAGTTTTTAGGGGAAAACAATAAGGTTAGGGAGTTAGAGATTTAGGGTATCCAATTAGGTGAAAACAATAAGGGATTTAGGGGTTTGAATGGGGATAAAATCGAGCATACAAAAACGGTGCCGTTTTGCTCAAAATCAAAATACATGTTGCAGCGTTTGTAAGCTAGCACCACTAATCAAAATATTTGGATTAGTCACCTTAGGGTTTAAAAATAGTGTTTTGGGTAATTTAATTGATATATTGGGCTTGTGGCCTAGTAGCTAGGGGCACAATAGAGGGGGAGCTTAAAGTGGCGTCACAAGCACTTGGGAAGGGCCCAAATTTGGCCGGTTGGAGCCCAACAGATTGGGTCAAAAATTCGGCAGCCCAGGAGAGTTAGGTGGACGACACACTTGCTAAAATTTAGGGGATTTAATTCTTTTATTTTAGTGATAAAGTGTTGATAATAGAAAGATAATGAAGAGAAAGATTAGGGCTATTTTTGAGGAGCTAAGGGATTAAGATAATAGGTGGGATAAAAGCTATCGATGACAAAGAGACTGGTCAAAAATCCAACTCTGGGAGGGGGATTGTATTGCCGAAATCTATATAAGCTAAGTGATCATTTTTTCTTTCAATTTTTCTCTCTTCTTCCTCACCTAGCCGAAATTCTCTTCTTCCATTTATTTTAATTTCTTTTCAAAACCGAAACTCCCTAGATATTTTCTCCTCTCCTCAGTATTTTCTCTAAAAGCCGAATTCTCTTTTGTTCATATTTTCCTTCTCCTATAACCGAATCTACAGGGCTGATTTTCCCGAAGGTGCACCATAGTTGAATACTCCTCTTTAATCTAGTAAGTTTCGGGGTTTTGCTCATTTGCAATTTCTTCAATTCTCTTTTATCAAGTTTCTAATCCGAATCAATTTTCTAAGGCCCTGTCAATTTTACTCTCTTGTTTGAAGCCGAATCTTTTCTTGCTGAGATCTGTAGTGCCGATTTGTGGAAAAGCCGAAGGTAGGAAGGTGACGTTTTCTTAAGGATTTTCGGGATTCGACAAATTAGGCTTACGCTGAGGGTAGTAGATTTGGATATCAACTAAGGATAGTAGATTTCACGATATCAGGTGTGTAATACTTCCCCACCATCTAGATCTGATTATTAATGTATGTTCATAAGTTTATATGTTGTGATAAATGCCGATATCTCAGTTTAATGTTGGAAACCCGAAAAGGGTGAAGCAAATCACCAGGTCAGTGAATGTTTTGACTTTATATGATAAAACTATATTGATTTTATGATTGCATGGGTTAGGTTGATGAAAGGAGGAAGTTATACGTTATATGTGTAGCGGTTTATACCGTGATCTGTTATATATTGTAACAGCTAATGCCGTGATCTGTTATAAAGGCTTCGGCCATAATATGTTGATGAGCGGCATGACTGCCATCTTGGCGTGGAGCGGTGTGGGTCGATTGTAGAAATCCCCAATGGTGTGAATGGCTGGTACGGGGGCGTGTAGCGGATGGAAACCTAGGCAAACGGGTTGGGCCTTGCATATTATTTGTTTATTTTTTTTATAAATGAAATTATTAATCTGTTTTATGGGCCTAAGGCCAAAATCTAGTGGTGCATGAGGGTTGTACACTGAGTCTCACGACTCACCCTATTAATTAACCTTTCAGGTGATACCTAGTGCTTCGGACCGGGCTGGAGAGGAACGCGAGGTGGCCATGCAAAAGAACATCTGGATCCAGCAAAAAGACTTAAGTTAATACTTTATATTTTTAATTAATGGATTTTAAATCTCGTTGTAATAAGGCCATGGGCCACTAGTTTATATTTTGTTTTATTTTGGGCTTTAATTACTTTTGGTTATATAAATTCTTATTGAACTAATGCATGTATTTAAATTTGGGTTTTTAATTTATAAAGGCATATTTTATTTAAACTATCAACTATTAAATTTCTTTCGAATAAGAAGATAAACTTTAGAAAAAATATTTTCTGAAAATACGACATGTTTTTTCCAAAATTTTCTTAGTGACATACCAGATCTTGTCGTGGTGTTTGGGCTGGGTTTGGGGTGTTACAAATTGGTATCAGAGCTCAGTTCAAAACTCGGCTCTGAGGGTTTATGGGCTCAAAATGTTTTCTAAAGATGGGCTTTTGAAACATGCATGTTTTTAAATGATAACAGGTCTGTTAGCTCGGCATGGCACTGCGTCACCAAGTCCGCGGTAAGTATTCTGAACTCCTTGTGTGTTATATATGTATGTGGGCTTGATGGGCTTTGTGGGACGTAGATTAGTTAGAATTAGAACTTAATGGACTTTAGGCTTAGTTCAAACCACTTCTTAAAATTTCATAAAACTTAATTGCACTAAACAAACCCATTAACGAGCCGTAAGACTAGGGTGTGGTAACTGTCATACGCATGTCTTGGAAGGATCCGGAAGAGCCTGGTATTTAAGCAGTCCTAGTGACTCACCTCCTCTTCGCTAGAATCCTACCTGGTGCGTAGTGACTGTTCACCTTAGCCGAGTTAGGGTGTGGCAATAGGCATACGCATGTCTAGGAGTGGATTCAGGGAGAGCTTGGTACTTAAGCAGTATTAGCGACTCACCTCCTCTTTACTAGAATCTTACCTGGTGCGTAGTGACTATTCACCCTAGTTACGAGGACTTGTTGGTGGGCTAAACCTTATAATTAAAACCTGAAAGGGACCAGCCACCCTAGTTAGGTAAAAAAAAATTTCTCAAGTTTTGCAAAATTTTCAAAATACGTTTGATTTATGAAAACTTCCAACTAGCCATGAACTTATAAAATACCTGTGTTTCAAAAATTTACCCGAAAATCTCACATTTACAAGAATAATCCGGGCCATGAAACTAGATTTTACTAAAAGTACCCCCGTCTTAAAAAAAAAAGAAAAACCATCAACGTTTGAAAAAAAAAAATTACCAAACTACCCTTGATTTGCAAAATTACCGAAATACCCCTAGATTTCTAAATTACTGAAATACCCCCAGATTTCGAAATTACCAAAATACCCCCGGGATTGGAAATTACCAGAAAACCCTTACTTCACAAAATCATCAAGGATTTTATTTTGAAAAATTACGAAAATACCCCTGTAGGATAAAATTACGAGAATACCCCTGGGTAGTGGAAAACAACAACAACAACAACAACAACAACAACAACAACAACGCTTTTCTGTAATGAACATGAGTTCATGAAATGTTGATGATTGAATGTATGAACTTGAGACTGTACTGTGGGTATGAATTCGAAAGAACTACTCTTTAAAACTATTATTCATAAGACTGTTCGCAATTAATCAGTGGAAAGAATTAATAATCCATAAAATTCTTAATCAGATAAATGCCAATCGGAGGAATGAGTTCAAGAGGTCAAGGACGTCCACCGCGTGGACGCGGTAGGGGTAGAATGACCGCATCAGAGCCAGTAGGGTCCGCCACGTCGAGAAACGAGATGCCGCCGCCACCGTAGAAGAGAATTTCGGGATAAGGCGCCCGGAGATGATGCCGTGTCTCAGGTGATGTTGCGAGTTCTTGAGAGAGTTGTCGGAGTAGGCATGGGCATAGGAGCCCGAAAATCTATGCTAGAGCGGCTCAAGGCCAATGGGGCAGAAGTGTTTTTCTTGTGTAGTTCCTAACACCGCTGAGTATTGGATGGAAGCGACTGAGTGCATAATGGATGACTTGGACTTCGCGGTAGAGGAAAAGTTGAAAGGGGTCGTGTCTCTCCTCCGAGATGAGGCCTACCAGTGGTGGCTCACGGTGAAAGAAGGTACTGCTGCAGATTTGATTGACTGGGATTTCTTTAAGGAGTCATTCCAGGGAAAGTATGTCGGGGCTAGTTATATAGATGCCCAAAGGAAGGCATTCCTGAACTTGGTACAAGGAAGTAAGTCTGTGGCTGAATATGAGGCCGAGTTTCTGCGCTTGAGCTGTTACGCTCGAGGAATAGTAGCAACAGAGTATGAACGTTGTGTTTGGTTCGAGGATGGGCTGAGAAATGAGTTAAGAGTTCTGATAGCACCGCAGCGAGAGAGGGTTTTTGCTGTTTTGGTAGATAAGGTTAAAATAGTTGAGGAAGTGAAACGGGTTGAGAGACAAGAAAGGGATAAGGATTGGGGTAAAAATAAGAGGAGTTTTGGCCCATCAAGAGCATCGGGGAATTTTAGAAGAAGCCTAGGGCTGATGGGCCAGTTCTGCTCCGACAAGTCAAAATCAAGCTTGTTCTACGTGGTGAAGGATACATTATGGGGAGTGCAGAATAAAAACAGGTGGATGCTTTAGGCGTGGATCCACAGAACATCTGATTAAGGATTGTCCTCAGATGGATCGGGTACAGCCAACAGGCCGAGGTTCTGATCAGGTTAGGAGAGGCGATCAGCCTAGACCAAGGGGTCATGGTGCAGGTAGAGGAGGAAATGGGGCTGGTCAAGGTCGTGGAGCACCTGGTAGAGGTGCAGGTAATGTAGATGCAAGGCAGCCGGGTCTAGTTTATACAGTTCGTCAACAGGAGGATGGTGACGCACCGGATGTCATAACCGGTACGTTTCTTATAGCTGATAGCCCTTTTCTTGCTTTGATTGATATTGGGTCAACCCACTCCTATATTGCATGTTCTATATCTGAGACCTTAATTATAGATCCTAAAACAACTACTAGGAAGACGACTGTGGTTAGTCCCCTAGGACAATGTAGGGTAGTAGACAAGCTGTTTAAGGATGTACCTTTAGAAACTCAAGGGGTAGTGTTTCCGGCAGACTTAATGGAATTGTCATTTGGAGAGTTTGATCTTATCCTAAGAATGGAGTGGTTGTCAAAACATCGTGCCAAGTTGGATTGTGGGTCTACGCGCATGGTGTTAAGTACCCCGGAAGGCGGGGAGGTGGTTGTGTTAGGAGAAAGAAGGAACTATTTGTCCAACGTAGTGTGGGCCTTGAAAGCTGTTAAGATGATTCGGAAAGGATGTAATGCCTATTTGGCTTTTATTAGTGCTTTGGATGTTAAGGAGGTGACTGTCGATGAGGTTTGAACCGTTAAGGATTTCGCGGATGTCTTTCCAGAGGAATTGCCAAGATCACCCCCGGATCGCGAAGTGGAGTTTGGAATAGAACTACTCTCGGGTACGGCTCCGGTATCTATTGCCCCTTATCGAATGGCGCCGAAGGAGCTGGTGGAGCTCAAAGCTCAGATTCAGGAGCTATTGGATCGAGGATTCATCTGACCAAGTGTGTCTTCATGGGGAGCGTCGGTCCTATTCGTGAAGAAGAAGGACGAATCCATGCGTATGTGCATGGACTACCGTCAACTGAATAGGTTGACGATTAAGAATAAGTACCCATTACCGAGAATCGACAATTTGTTCGACCAACTCAAAGGAGCTTCGGTCTTTTCTAAGATTGATCTAAGGTCAGGATATCATCAGTTAAAGGTGAAGGAGGGAGACATTCATAAGACAGCATTTCAAACACGCTACAGTCATTATGAGTTTTTGGTAATGCTGTTCGGTTTGACGAACGCGCTAGCAGCATTTATGGATATGATGAATCGGGTGTTCCAGCCATACCTTGATCGGTTCGTCATAGTATTTATCGATGATATATTGGTTTATTCCAAGTCTGTGGAGGAGCATGATGCACAACTTTGAGTGGTGTTGCAAATTCTAAGGGAAAAGCAGCTGTACGCAAAATTCAGTAAGTGTGAGTTCTGGCTGAAGGAGGTGACTTTTCTAGGGCATGTGGTTTCCGCAGAGGGGATTAGAGTAGGCCCTCGGAAAATTGAAGCTGTGTTAAATTGGAAATTACCGAAGTTTGTGGCAGAAATTTAAAGTTTCTTAGGATTAGTAGGATATTATTGAAGGCTCGTTGAGGGGTTCTCTTCAATAGTGGCACCATTAACTAAGTTGTTGAGGAATGGAGTATCTTTTGTCTGGACTGACAAACAACAGGAGAGCTTTGAGAGGCTGAAGAGAATTCTGACGGAAGCACCGGTGTTAATTCAGCCAGAGGCGGGAAAAGAATTTACCGTCTATTGTGATGCGTCACACACAGGGTTAGGGTGTGTACTGATGCAAGATGGAAAAGTTGTGGCATACGTGTCTCGACAGTTGAGACCGCATGAGTTGAACTACCCTACGCATGATCTGGAATTGGCGGCGGTAGTGTTTGCTCTGAAGATTTGGAGACATTACCTGTACGGGGAGAAGTCGGTAATTTACACCGACCATAAAAGTTTGAAGTATCTCCTTACTCAGAAGGAGTTAAATTTACGACATCGTAGGTGGATCGAGCTCCTAAAGGACTATGATTTCTCGATTGAATACCATTCCGGCAAGGTCAATGTGGTGGCAGATGCGTTGAGTAGGAAGGTGATAGCAGACCTAAGGGCGATGTTCGCTCATCTTAGTTTGTATGAGGATGGTAGTTTGGTGGCTGAGCTACAAGTAAGACCTATGTGGACAAGTCTAATCAAGGAGAAATAACTTTTGGATGATGTCTTAAGTACTCGGATCCGACAAGTGCAGGAGGGTGAAGTAGAGGACTATAGTCTGAACAATGATGGAGTTTTGTGTTTCCGTGGAAAGGTTTGTATGCCAAAATATGAGGAGCTAAGGCAGATGATTCTTCGGGAATCACATAGTAGCCCTTATGCTATGCATCCTAGAGGAGTGAAGATGTATCGAGATTTACGAGACCAGTTCTAGTGGTCGGGTTTGAAGCAAGAAGTTACGGAATATGTGGGGAAGTGTTTGACATGTCAGCAAGTCAAAGCTGAACACCAGTTGCCTTCGGGATTGTTGCAGCCGATAAAGATTCCCCAATGGAAATAGGAGAGAATCACAATGGATTTTGTTAGTGGGTTACCCCTTACACCGACCAAGGAAGATTCAATTTGGATAATTGTGGATCAGCTGACGAAGTCTGCTCACTTCATACTGATTCGGGTCGACTACTCTCTACAAAAGTTGGCTAAGTTGTACGTGGTGGAGGTTGTAAGATTACATGGTGTACCGGTGTCGATCATATCGGATAGGGACCCTAGGTTCACGTCACGATTTTGGAAGGCCCTTCATCAGGCAATGGGAAAAAGGTTAGACTTCAGTACCGCTTTTCACCCACAGTCTGATGGTCAGTCTAAGAGGGTAATTAGGAGGATATGCTAAGGGGTTGCATCATCGATTTTAGGGGTAGTTAGGAGGAGTATTTACCCTTGGCTGAATTCGCGTACAATAATAGCTATCAAGCTAGTATTCAAATGGCGCCGTATGAAGCCTTATATGGAAGGATATGTCGTACTCCAACTTGTTGGACGGAGTTGGGTGAACGTCAGGTATTGGGTCCTGAACTAGTTTCGGAAACGGAGGAAAAAGTTAAGTTAATACGGGCTCGATTGAAGGAAGCGTCTGATCGGCAGAAATATTATGCGGATCTAAAGCGGAAGGAGGTGGAATTTGCAGTAGGAGACCAAGTCTTCTTGAAGGTATCGCCGTGGAAGAAAGTAATGAGGTTTGGACGAAAGGGTAAGCTAAGTCCTCGATTTATTGGGCCTTATCGGGTGTTAGAACGTGTGGGGCAAGTGGCTTATCGTTTGGAGTTGCCTGCAGAGTTGGAGCAGATACATGACGTGTTCCATGTCTCGATGCTGAGACGTTATCGATCTAATCCATCGCACATAGTGCCAGTGGAAGAAATTGAAGTAAGGCCAGATTTATCTTTTGAGGAGGAACCAGTACAAATTTTGGATCGAGATATAAAGGTGTTGAGAAGGAAGCCCGTTCCTTTGGTCAAAGTTCTATGGCAAAATCACGGCGCAAAAGAGGTGACGTGGGAGCCAGAGGATGTTATGCGACAGCAGTATCCCCATCTCTTTTGATCAGGTAAATTTCGAGGACAAAATTTATTTTAAGGGGGGTAGAACTGTAATATCCTAAATATAGGCCTGTGCATTTATATGTGGTACTTGATTAATTTGTAATTTAAGAATTTGAGGTTGAACTGAGGCCTTGATTAAAATATTTGGATTAGTCACGTTAGGGTTTAAAAATAGTGTTTTAGGTAATTTAATTGATATATTGGGCTTGTGGCCCAGTAGTTAGGGGCACAGTAGAGGGGGAGCTTAAAGTGGCGTCACAAGCACTTGGGAAGGGCCCAAATTTGGCCGCTTGGAGCCCAACAGATTGGGTCAAAAATTGGCACCCAGGAGAGTTAGGTGGACACACTTGCTAAAATTTAGGGGATTTAATTCTTTTATTTTAGTGATGAAGTGCTGATAATAGAAAGATAATGAAGAGAAAGATTAGGGCTATTTTTGAGGAGCTAGGGATTAAGATAATAGGTGGGATAAAAGCTATCAGATGACAGCAGAGTTGGCCGAAAATCTAACTTTGGGAGGGGGATTGTATTGCCGAAATCTATATAAGCCAAGTGATCATCCTTTCTTTCAATTTTTCTCTCTTCTTCCTCACCTAGCCGAAATTCTCTTCTTCCATTTATTTTAATTTCTTTTCAAAACCGAAACTCCTTAGATATTTTCTCCTCTCCTCAGTATTTTCTCTAAAAGCTGAATTCTCTTTTGTTCATATTTTCCTTCTCCTATAACCGAATCTTCAAGGCTGATTTTCCCGAAGGTGCACCATAGTTGAATACTTCTCTTTAATCTAGTAAGTTTCGGGATTTTGCTCCTTTGCAATTTCTTCAATTCTCTTTTATCAAGTTTTTAATCCGAATCAGTTTTCTAAGGCCCTGTCGATTTTACTCTCTTGTTTGAAGCAGAATCCTTTCTTGCTGAGATCTGTAGTGCCGATTTGTGGAAAAACTGAAGGTAGGAAGGTGACGTTTTCTTAATGACTTTCGGGATTCGACAAATTAGGCATACACTGAGGGTAGTAGATTTGGATATCAACTAAGGATAGTAGATTTCGCGATATCAGGTGTGTAATACTTCCCCACCATCTAGATCTGATTATTAATGTATGTTCATAAGTTTATATGTTGTGATAAAGGCCGATATCTCGATTTAATGTTGGAAATCCGAAAAGGGTGAAGCAAATCACCAGGTCAGTGAATGTTTTGACTTTATATGATAAAACTATATTGATTTTATGATTGCATGGGTTGGGTTGATGAAAGGAGGAAGTTATACGTTATATGTGTAGCGGTTTATACCGTGATCTGTTATATGTTGTAGCGGCTAATGCCGTGATCTGTTATAAAGGCTTCGGCCATAATATGTTGATGAGCGGCATGGCTGCCATCTTGGCGTGTAGCGGTGTGGGTCGATTGTAGAAATCCCCAATGGTGTGAATGCCTGGTACGGGGGCGTGTAGCTGATGGAAACCTAGGCAAACGGGTTGGGCCTTGCATATTATTTGTTTATTTTTTTATAAATGAAATTATTAATCTGTTTTATGGGCCTAAGGCCAAAATCTAGTGGTGCATGAGGGTTGCACACTGAGTCTCGCGACTCACCCTATTAATTAACCTTTCAGGTGATACCTAGTGCTTCGGACCGGGCTGGAGAGGAACGCGAGGTGGCCATGCAAAAGAACATCTGGATCCAGCAAAAAGACTCAAGTTAATACTTTATATTTTTAATTAATGGATTTTAAATCTCGTTGTAATAAAGCCATGGGCCACTAGTTTATGTTTTGTTTTATTTTGGGCTTTAATTACTTTTAGTTATTTAAATTCTTATTGAACTAATGCATGTATTTAAATTTGGGTTTTTAATTTATAAAGGCATATTTTATTTAAACTATCAACTATTAAATTTCTTTCGAATAAGAAGATAAACTTTAGAAAAAATATTTTCTGAAAATACGACATGTTTTTTTCAAAATTTTCTTAGTGACATACCAGATCAGGTCGTGGTGTTTGGGCCGGGTTTGGGGTGTTACAGACAAAACGACATCGTCCAGCTTATAAGGGGTTTCGGGAATGGATGAAACAAAAATGACATCGTTAAACTTTACATTTTGCGGCGCTTTTGAAAAACGCCGCTAATTCCCGATCTTTAGTGGCGTTTATAGTAAAAACGCCGCTAATGCCACAACAAACACAACTGAAACAACTTCGTTTTGGCTAAAGTGGTACGTCTTTATGGCCTTTTTTTTGTCAAAAACGCCACTAATGTCTTTCATAGTAATAAATTTTAAATGTTTAATTATTTCTTAATTTCCTTTTAAACTAATTTTGTTTTGTTTCAAGTAATATACCTAATTTGTAAAAAAAATAGTAATTGTGTACGAAATTGATTTTAAAAAATGAAACCAAACCCTAAACCCTAAAACCATTAACCTTAAACCTTAAATAATTAAACTCTAAATATATATACATTGAAACTTTAATTTTGATTTAATCATACACATTATTTTAAAATATAAATACATCGATATATTTTTATATTGAGTAAATATAAATTTTTATGTATGCAATATATAAATAAAAAATGATGTTAATAATATCAATAATTGTGTTTATATTTTACAAGATCTGGATCAAATTAAAGTTCATGTATGCTTTTGGAATTTAACCCATTTTGATATATATTCTTTTAAAATAATAATTTATATTTATCTTATTTTTATTTATATTCTAAAAAATCCAAGATTAATCCCTAAATCATAAACTTTAGACCCTAAAAATTATACCCCAAACCATACACATCAAACCCTAAACCCCAACCCATAAACCTAAACCCTAAACATACCTAAACCATAATTCCTAAACCCATAGTCTCTAAACCTTTAAAATAGTAACTCGTAAAACTTAAACCTTAAATTATAACCCTTAAAACCATAAACCATAAAACAATAACCCCTAAACATTAATCCCAAACCATTACACCATAACCATAACCCATTAGCCTTAAACTCCAACACTTAAACCATAATCCATAAACATGATCCCTAAACCCATGATCTATAAACCTTTAAATAGTAAGTCTTTGATATTCGGCCAAGACTTCAAAATATGGTGAAGGGGGATTTGGCTATGGTTAGGGAGTAGGTTCGGCTAACAAAGAAAAAGGGAAGAAGGAAGATTGAGGATTCGGCAAAGAAGAGAGTAGAGGAGAGTTTCGGTTCAAGGAAGAAAAGAGAAGGTAGCAATGGTGATTTCGGTATCTTAGAAAAGAAGAAAAGAGGAAAAAGAGATGGAAGATGAGAGAGAGTAGGGAATTTCGGCTATTGCAAAAAGGAAAAAGAAAAGGAATTAATTGAAGAAATTCGGCACTCCTCCCCCTATGCTTGCCGTCCACTCTTCCCATGAAGAGTTCAAAATTCGGCCAACTACTTGATTTTCTCTTGGCCACTAATTTGAACTAATTCAAAATAATTTGAATTAGCCACATGCCTATTTTTCCTCTGCCAACTATTGTTGATTATTCACCTAATAATCCAATTAATAATAAAAAGAAATCTTATTATTATCCTCATTATCATAAAGAGTTTAAACAGAGAAAAACTCTCCCCCTATTGCCATCCAAAATAAAAGAGTAAAAGGGATTTCTGCAGCTCAGACCAGCTCCTCTCTCTCTCCTCGTGGGCGTCAACTCCAGCTTTTAAGTGGCATCCCTTTTGCCACTTTTCCAAGGGCTTTTTAGTGTCAAATAATCCTTCACTTATTCTTGTAACCCTTACTTACTAAGGCTCCCTACCTTTAAAGCTTCCAAATAAAATTTTCTACTATTTCGAGCCTACTCAAGACCTCTAATTAAGCCTTCTTACACAATGAATAACACCACAGTAATTCAATCACAAGCAAATTAATTCAATCACAAATAACCCCTATTTAGGATGTCACAGCTCTACCCCCCTTAAAATAATTTCGGCCTCGAAATTACCTGATTAGAAGAGATGGGGGTATTGCTGCCGCATCACATCCTCGGGTTCCCACATAGCTTCTTCTGCACCATGGTTTCGCCATAGCACTTTCACCAAAGGTACTGATTTCCTTCGTAGAACCTTGACATCTCGTTCTAAGATCTGAACTAGTTCCTCCTTGAAAGATAAGTCCGAATTTACCTCAATCTCAACCACTGGCACAACGTGCGATGGATCTGACCGATACCGTCTAAGCATCGACACATGAAAGACGTCATGAATCTGACTCAACTCTACCGACAACTCAAGCTGATAAGCTACCGGTCCCACTCGCTTTAACACCGTATATGGGCCGATGAACCTTGGGCTTAGCTTTCCTTTTCGCCCAAATCTCAATACCTTCTTCCAAGGTGACACCTTTAGAAAAACTTTATCTCCTACCGCATACTCCATTTCCTTACGCTTAAGATCAGCATAAGACTTCTGTCTATCCGCCGCTTCCTTAAGACGAACCCGAATCACCTTCACTTTATCCTCAGTTTCCGTTACCAACTCTGGACCCAAAACCTGTCGTTCATCCAACTTCGTCCAACACGTAGGAGTTCAACATTTTCGTCCATACAGTGCTTCGTACGGTGCCATTTGAATACTCGCTTGATAACTATTGTTATAAGTGAATTTCATGCGAGTAGATCTCTCCCAACTACCATCAAATCCAAAACGCATCCTCTTAGCATATCCTCTAAGATCTGTATAACCCTTTCCGATTGCCCGTCAGACTGTGGATGGAAAGATGTACTGAAATCCAATCGTGTACCCAAAGCCTGATGCAACACTTTCCAGAACCTTGACGTGAACCTCGGATCCCTGTCCGAGATAATTGACACTGGCACACCATGCAATCTTACTATCTCTTCCACATACAACTTTGCTAGCCTCTGGAGGGAATAATCCACTCTCATCGGTATAAAGTGAGCCGACTTAGTCAGGCGGTCCACAATTGCTGGGCGTGAGGGGTAGCCCACTGACGAAATCCATAGTGATCCTCTCCCATTTCCACTGAGGGATCTTCACTAGTTGAAGTAACCCTGACGGCAACTGGTGTTCAGCCTTCACCTGCTGACACGTCAGGCACCTACCCACGAATTCAGTTACCTCACGCTTCAACCCTGGCCACCAGAACTGTTTCTGCAAATCTCCATACATCTTGCTTCCTCCCGGATGCATAGCATACGGGCTGCTATGTGCATCGTGAAGAATTCTTTGCCTCAACTCCACATCCTTCGGCATACAAGGCCGCCCTTGAAAACATAATACGCCATCCTCAGTCAAACTATACCCTTCCAAACCACCGTCTTGAACTTGCAATCTCCGTGCATTCAAACTATCCTCCATCAATTGCTTTTCCTTAATCTCCTCGACCTAAGTTGGCTTAACTTGTAACTCTGCCAAAAGACTTCCATCATCGTATAGACTGAGGTGAGCAAACATCGCTCTTAAGTCTGTTACGACCTTCCGGCTCAACGCGTCAGCCACCACGTTAGCTTTACCCGGATGGTACTCAATTGAACAGTCGTAGTCCTTCAACAGTTCAATCCATCGACGTTGCCTTAAATTCAGATCCTTCTGAGTCAGAAGATACCTCAGACTTTTGTGATCCGTGTAAACTATCGACTTCTCCCCATACAAGTAATGTCTCCATATCTTCAAAGCGAAAACTACTGCCGCTAACTCCAAGTCGTGAGTTGGATAGTTAACTTCATGCGGTCTTAACTGACGGGATGCATAGGCCACTACCTTTCTTTCCTGCATTAACACACATCCCAAACCAGTATGGGATGCATCACAATAAACCGTAAACAACTTCCCTGCTTCAGGCTGTACCAAAACTGGAGCTTCCGTCAGAATCTTCCTTAGCTTATCGAAACTTTCTTGCTGCTTCTCCAACCAAACAAATGGAACTTCTTTTCTTAATAACTTAGTCAACGGCGCTGCGATCAAAGAGAACCCTTCCACAAATCTCCGATAGTATCCTGCCAGACCCAGAAAACTTCGAATTTCTGTCACTGACCTAGGCGGTTTCCAATCCAACACTGCTTCCACCTTGCGAGGGTCCACTCTAATCCCTTCAGCCGACACTACGTGACCTAAGAAAGCCACCTCCCTAACCCAAAATTCGCACTTACTGAATTTGGCATATAACTGCTTCTCCCTCAATACTTGTAGAACTATCCGCAAATGCATGTCATGCTCCTCCTCTGTCTTTGAGTAAACCAATATGTCGTCTATAAACACCACGATAAATTGGTCCAAGTATTGCTGAAACACCCAATTCATTAAGTCCATGAACGCTGCAGGCGCGTTGGTCAACCCAAATGGCATCACTAGAAACTCGTAATGCGCATACCGAGTTCAGAATGTCGTCTTGTGCACATCAACCTCCTTCACCTTAAGTTGATGATAGCCCGACCTAAGATCTATCTTCGAGAACACCGCTGCACCCTTCAGTTGGTCAAACAAGTCATCAATCCGAGGTAACGGATACTTGTTTTTGATCGTTAACTTGTTTAACTGGCGGTAGTCTATACACATCCGCATCGAACCATCCTTTTTCTTGACAAACAACATAGGTGCTCCCCACGGAGATATACTTGGTCGGATAAACCCTCTATCCAAGAGCTCCTTAATTTGAGCCTTCAGCTCCACCAACTCCTTTGGTGCCATTCGGTAGGGTCCTATGGACATAGGTGCCGTTCCGGGTAGCAAGTCTATACCGAATTCAACTTCCTGATCTGGAGGCAGACCCGAAAGTTCTTCTGGGAACACATCAGCTAATTCCCCTACTGTTCGAACCTTCCCAACTGCTGACTCTTTAGCCTCCAAGGCACATATTTGAACCAGAAACGCCTCACAACCCTTCTTGACCATCTTCTCAGCCTTCAAGGCAGACACCACATTGGATAGGTAATCTCTTCTATTACCTATCATGACCACTTCATCACCTTCAGCCATCTTAAGAACTATACGCTTAGCAGCGCAATCCAACCTCGCCTGATATTTAACCAACCAGTCCATTCCAAGGATCAATCGAACTCCCCAAACGGCAGTTCCATCAGATCAGCCACAAACACTACCCCTTGGAGTTTTAGGGGTTAATCTATATATAGCTTGTTTATAACTACAGAGTATCTTAGAGGGCTAATTACAGTCATCTCCCTAGAAGTAGTCTCAAAGTCTAGGTTCATAGTCTCTACCACACTACTAGCAACGTATGAATGCGTCGAACCCACATCAATTAATGCAACATATGGAAGACCAAAAATTAGGAACGTACCGGTTATGACGTCCGGTGCGTCTCCCTCCTCGCGACGCCTTACTGCATAGACTAAGCTAGGCTGCCTTGCCTCAGTGTTGCCTGCGCCTCTGCCCTGAATTCCACGACCTCGATTAGGACCATTGCCTCTTCTACCATTACCATGACCCCTCTGCGGTCCCACTTTTCTATCCTGAGTATGGTTCTACCCCTCTGGCTGATTCTTAACTAACTTCCGAGGACAATCCCTTACACGGTGATCCAGAGACCCACATTCAAAGCAACCCCTCTCACCGGTCCAACAACCTCCCCAATGTGATTTTCCACAGCGATTACACTAGGCCGGTCTTTGATTAGTAGCCATGGGCCTTCCTACCTGATTTGGTCCACTTTGCCTAGCCCTTTTCTGAACATTACCACCTGACCCAGACGACCCAAAGCCTCTCTTCTGCTTGTTCCTATCATAGTTCTGTCTCACAGACTCCTTGACCCCTTCAGCTACCTTAGCCTTTTCCACCAAAGACCAAGAAACTCACGCTCTGCTGCGTGGAGCAATCAAACCTTAACTCATCTCTAAGTCCGTCTTCAAAACGGACACAACGATCATGCTCGGTTGACACAATTCCCCGAGCATAGCGGCTCAGCCTCAGAAATTTCGCCTCATATTCCGACACTGACTCATTTCCTTGTACCAACCCCGAAAGGCTTTCCTCGAGCATCGGTGTAGCCCCGTACCCACATACTTCTTCTGATAAGCAGTTTTGAAATACTCCCAAGTAAGATCATCTGTCGTAGCACCATCCCGAACCGTGAGCCGCCACTGATATGACTCATCCTTTAGAAGCGACACCGCTCCTTTCAGCTTCTCCTCATTGGTCAGATCGAGATCGTCCATGATTCTCTCAGTTGATTCTAACCAGTATCCCGCTGCACTGGGTGCCACTCCCGATACACCCCGGAATACCTCAGCTCTATTAGATCGGAGTCGCTCGAGAACAGACTTCCGAGCTCCCATTCCTCTACTAGCCCCAGAACCATCTCAAGGACTCGCATACATACGACGCGTCTTCGCCTCACCCCTGCTCCGATCCTGCTCTCTCGCCTCAAAAGTTGGGGGTGGTGGTGGCGGAGGTACCTCATTCTCCGACCCCTGACCCGACCTAACGGGTTCTGACACGGTCATCCTACCTCTACCGTGTCCACGACGTCCACGTCCTCTAGAGCTCATTCTAACTACTACGCTTTAATCTGATTAAGAAATTTTTATGGATTAGTACTTTGTTTCACTTGGTTATTCGCGAAGAAATTTTATGAGAAGAGTTTAACAGGGATTCTTTCGAGCAAACAAAGTTTTAAGTCCTCTATCCTAGTTCACACAGAGAGGAACATCCATTCCCTAATATCTTTCATACTTGTTCACTCTTCGGACATTTTTGTCCTGTTTCTATCCCAGGGGTATTTTCGTCATTTTCCTACAGGGGTATTTTCGCAATAAAAGAAATTTTAAAACTTTATTAAATCAAAATATTTTGAAAATTTCCAAAACTGGAGGGTATTTTCGAAAATTTCAGAAATTAAAGGTATAGCAAAATTTTTGAAAACCAGGGGTATTTTGGTAATTTTGTCAATCAGGGGTAATTTTGTAAATTTAGTAAATCAGGGATATTTTAACAGTTGTAAAACTTTGAAGGTTCCTTTTTAAGAGTTTCCCTTTTTAAAACGATGATGTTGCCAAAATTTTAGTAATCAGGGTCATTTTGGTAATTTTGCAAGTTGGGGGCATTTCCGTAATTTTCCAAAACCAAAGTATTTTTGATGATTTGCAAAGTAGGGTTTTTGGATATTTATAAAATAATGAAATTTTTGGAAAAACCATTGAGTAGTTGGCATTTTATGAACCAAGGGCATTTTGGTAATTTTACCCCCTAATGGCATTTTCGTAATTTTCACAAATCAAATTTTTCGGGAAAAGTTGTAAAGATGGTTGTTCTCAAATTTGAAAGATTGAAAAACTAGGATTTCGTTGTTTTCTTCTTTTTCTAAAAACATGGCTAATTCCCTTTCGGGTTTTAGTCATTATGTTTAGCCTATGACTGAGCCCTCTTGGTCAGGGTGAACCAAAGCTACGCACCAGGCATGATTCGAGTAGAGAGGAGATGAGTCACGCAGACTGCTTAAATACCAAGGTCCCACCAAAACCATTCCTAGACATGCGCACAGAGGTTACCACACCACTGAGCCCCCTGAGTTAGGGTGAACCGAAGCTACGCACCAGGTAGGATACCTGCGAAGAGGAGGTGAGTCACTGGGACTGCTTAAATACCAAGCTCTCCCGGATCCAATCCTAGACATGCGTACAGGGGTTACCACACCCTAGCTCAGTGACTTAGCCATAGGTTGGTTTAGTTCATTAAAGCTTATGTTTTGTTCTTTTGAGTAGTCTAATCCTAGGGTTCAAGTTCCTATAAGACTATTCTACGTCCCATTCCTACCCTTTCTACAAGTAATAATTCAAACAAAAAGTTAGAGGTACTTACCTGGGCGGATTGGGGCCGGAGACTCGGTGCCATGCTGTTCCAAAACCGAAAATACTTCAAAAAGGCCTACCAAATCATTTTTGGGCCTTGGGCCCCCACAGCCGAGCTTTGAACTGGGCTCGATATAATTTTGTAACACCCTGCACCACCAAACACTACAAAATAGAATCGGGTTTGTTACAAGAAAAACGTTTTGGTAAAATTCCCTTTAAATCGATTTGAATTTTGTGGAAAACCGTTCATTTTCAATTGTCTGACTAAAACCATACTTAGTGTGAGTAAAAATATCTATTAAGTCGGGTTGTTATAGATTTCAAATGTACCCGATGGTACTTTAAAACATTTTTCGTTTGAATTTGAGAAAACATGTGTACTTATTTTAATAGCATTAAAATAGTTTAAACAAATTATTCAGAACATGTAAAATAATAAAAATAATCCTAGGAGGCCTTATTACAACTTGATTAAAATAAACCAACAATAAAATAAATAAAATTTAAAGTTCATTAAATCCATAATTTCACTGCATGGCCACCTTGAGTCCGTCCGGCTCCTCATCCGCGATCTACTGGTCACCTGAAAAGATAGGAGAGAAGGTGAGTCACCAAGACTCAATGTGTAACCCTTTCCCCGGTTTAATGCCACATCATACACAGTTTATAACAAATTAACATGCAGTAAATCATGCACCCGACCTAACCATCCAATCACCTTTCTCTACCCCGTGTGGTACCAAACCACTAGTGGTGCCAAACCACTGGTGACTTATAGTCACGATATCCGTCAATACTTGTGGTGCCAAACCACTAGTGACCCGAAGTCACAATCTGATGATGGGGCCAACCCATCGTGTGATACCAAATCACCGGCGTCAATCCCTTATATAATCAATCCGGGCCAACCCATCGTGGCGCTAAGCCACTGGGGGGCAAACGCTACGAGGTGCCAAACCTCTGGAGGTGCCAAACCTCTGGTGACCGTAGTCACATTGTGGTACCAAACCACTGGTGTCCGTCGACACGAATATTCCTTCCCCCTTCACTCACATATCCCACATCAATCAAGGATACACATTTAACAGAGATCATGCCATAAAGTTACCATTAGCCATAACCACATATAACAACATGTCATGCTTCCCGAAAGCATCATAAAAAGAGTCATAACCACGAAACTTACCTGATTTCTCGCTTATACCATTACGGTATTAAACCTCGCATCTACACAAGTCAGATTTAACAAACACTTAACATATTAATTCATTATAAAGTGTGTATGTACACACCTGATGTCGACGATAGTCCTAAATCCTGACGAAACTAATCGGCCACCCTAGACTTCTTGCCCCTATATTCGGCCATTACCAAAACTTAGTACCAAGGCCATTCGGCCAAACCAAAACAATCTAAAGGGGTCATCTCTTGAACCCGAATCCTTACCTACACGCTTTTTGAGTACTAACCACGGCACGATACACGAATAACTGCTTCACCAAACTACAATCGGTCAATCAACAATATTTAAAACAATGGCCTTCGGCTTTGGAATACTAAAATAGACCTTACCCTCACTTACCAAATTCGATTGACAGAGAATGATGGTTCAGATCTACTGCTTTGAGATCCCGGAGTCCTAGGTGAAATCGGCTTCAACAAAAAGATTAACCAACCATCAGTATATACCGGATTTCGGCTCTTCCCAACCATCCATACGACAGAACATAAGAGAGAAAAAGGAATAGCCATTCGGCTAACACACTTACCTACCCAAACCGATTGGAAAACACTGAAAAGGGATCACCATTGCTTTGATATTCGGCCAAGACTTCAAAATATGGTGAAGGGGGATTCGGCTATGGTTAGGGAGTAGGTTCGGCTAACAAAGAAAAAGGAAGAAGGAAGATTGGGGATTCGGCAAAGAAGAGAGTAGAGGAGAGTTTCGGTTCAAGGAAGAAAAGAGAAGGTAGCAATGGTGATTTCGGTATCTTAGAAAAGAAGAAAAGAGGAAAAAGAGATGGAAGATGAGAGAGAGTAGGGAATTTCGGCTATTGCAAAAAGGAAAAAGAAAAGGAATTAATTGAAGAAATTCGGCACTCCTCCCCCTATGCTTACCGTCCACTCTTCCCATGAAGAGTTCAAAATTCGACCAACTACTTGATTTTCTCTTGGCCACTAATTTGAACTAATTCAAAATAATTTGAATTAGCCACATGCCTATTTTTCCTCTGCCAACTATTGTTGATTATTCACCTAATAATCCAATTAATAATAAAAAGAAATCTTATTATTATCTTCATTATCATAAAGAGTTTTAACAGAGAAAAACTCTCCCCCTATTGTCGTCCAAAATAAAGAGTAAAAAGGGATTTCTGCAGCTCGAACCCAGGCTCCTCTCTCTCTCCCTGTGGCGTCAACTCCAGCTCTTAAGTGGCATCCCTTTTGCCACTTTTCCAAGGGCTTTTTAGTGTCAAATAATCCTTCACTTATTCTTGTAACCCCTACTTACTAAGGCTCCCTACCTTTAAAGCTTCCAAATAAAATTTTCTACTATTCCGAGCCTACTCAAGACCTCTAATTAAGCCTTTTTACACAATGAATAACACCACAGCAATTCACCACAACTTATACTAATGTTGAAATAGTTGTTCTGATTATAAACATTAACTACTTGCAGTAAAGGGTGTGGAAGAGGACACCAATCCAACAAACAAAATTATCTGAGTCAAGGAATATGAGAAGAGCAAACTTTACAATGACAGGAATCAATGAGAATGGTAAAAAATCCAAAATGCAACCATGATATTTGGAATAACCAAAAAGTGATCTTTTGATGATGATACCAAATATGGATTGGAAGCAAATAAATCTTTTCAAGATGCTGGACCAACAAATCCTTCTATCCATGTGAACTAGAATAGAGTTATTTATTTTGGGTAATAACTTCGAGGAAAATATGCATGTAAGGGAATGTAACAACTTGCCAAGAGAACAATCTACAAGTTCCTTATAGCACTGCACTAAACATGTAATACTACAGGTAAGCTTATGCCATTGAACAATATTCAAAAATTTTGTACTAAGCCATAGAAGCTAATATGTGTTTTACTATAAGTGCAGAATAAACTTCCATTCAACAATCGAATTAATGGCTTTCATCATGCCACAGTTCAAGCAAACCTTAAAACTTTATGAGCAAAAATAAGAAAGAAAGGTTTATTGGATTAATGACAATTACGAAATTTTTCAATCAAGTTTTATCACTCTGGAAGTGGTGTAATAGTGTTGACATTGCCACTGCTAAAGCCCTCAATAGTGATGTGAACAATTTAACAACCAATTGTGGCTGCAAATAACAATATAACACAAAATAACAGCGATACCAATCCACTATTTTCACTAAACCAATACCTTTTATGATATGAAATATTGTAACAAACAAAAAGACGGAAAATAGAAAATCAAATACAGTAGAGTGATGCAGAGGTAGAAAGTAGACAACTTAAACTGAACCATGACTCAAAAATCTCATTACTTAATACTCAAGTAGAAACTTAAAAATTTAAGACCAAAAATAAGAGAGAAAAATGCATCATGTTAATGACAAGTAGGAAAATTTTCAATCACTATAGAACCAAGACTAAAAACCAACTCAATGTGAAGGAAACCTTTATCATCTGCTTAAATATCCAGATCAAACCTCTTTGACCAAAAAAATAAATGGATTAGTTTTTACGATTTTTCTAAAATTTAGTAAATTCACTTAAAAATTAAACAGATCCATTTCGGATGAAGTAACCTTGATAAAAAGAAGATAGCGATATACCTTGATAGGATTGGAAAGCCAAAATTTTAGGGTTTCTTCAAAATTCAGACTTGGTAAGGACGACGGTGGACCGATAAAGATGACGAGGTGAGGCCAACGAACAAAGATGAGGAGAGGCGGAGGTTGACGGACAGAGAGGAAGGGAGAATGACTATGTTGAGAGTGAAGAGAAAGGAAAATGTCTTACAAGAATAAAATCGATAAGACGTTTTCCATAAGAAAGCATTTGGTTTACCCGTGTTTTGGAGAATGGTTTCCTATAGGAATTCATTTTCCACCAAACAAACATCGTAAAATAAGGAAAATGTTTTATGAAAAATATTTTACTGACAAACAAACGAAGCCCTAGTTTGGCCCTTCAACACATAATTTGATTTGTAATCCTAAAAAGCCATGTAAGCACACATAAATGGCTTATTTTAAGTTGGATTAAAGAGAGAAAGACACACATAAATGACACATATTAAGTTTTAAGTTGGGTTAAAGAGGGAAGGATACACATAAATGACACATATTAAGTCAAGTTAAAGAGAGAAAGAGAGTGACATTAAGCTTTTAGAATAGTTTTTGTCGTTCTAGACATTTGTTTGAGTTTTTATCTTACTTTTCTCGAGAGTGGTAGGTTGGACATTGTGTGTGGATTTCAAATAACTCTTTGATCAGAATATTGAAGAGATTTTTGCTTTAGTAGAGTAAAAAATATTTTTTTTACATTTTTCTTTAATATTTTCCTTTATGATTATGTTTTCTTTTACGTGATATGCTGATTTGAATTTCACCAAGAGCTAATCTTTCGAAGTGTAGAGAAATGGTAAGTTAATAGATTAATAGTTAAAATAGATTAAAGATGGAGTTAGATCGTAATCAAATTAATTGTCCAATTCGTTGTTGTTAGTTAACTTAAATGATAGAGAAGTTATTGAAAATACTAGGGAAAATCACAACGAGGTGTTGGCTCAATTTTAACAAACTAATTGGATACTTACTCGACTTATAAAGATATTACCTATAAACCATGTAACCTTAGAAAGCCACATTATTATACTTTAACAAAATCAAATTTTTGGGATTAATGTGAAAAAAATAAAATTGAAGTGAATAAAATTAGTAAATTTAAAGAATAAATGTTGCTTTATTTTAAAAAAAATTAAGAATTAAAAAAGTAAGAAAATATATGTTGTGACCCAATTTTGCCCAGGGCAAATAAGCCCAAATAATACAAGCCCAATTAGCCCATTACAATCCCTAAGTCAGAAAAAAAAGAAAAAAAAGAAAAAACACCAAAACCTTAGGCGCCGTCCCATCTGCTTTTGGCCACTTGCTCTGCCTCTGACGCCACCTGCTACCACCGACCCCCACTCAGCACCGCCCCTCCCACTTGCGCTCAGCGCCACTTGCACCTGCAAACACTAAACAAGAAAAGACAACCGAAATTTGTACAAAATAGGCTATAAAAGCCGGATCAATTTCCTTGTAAAGGGGTTCCCTTTTTTAAAAATCAATACAAAAAAGAGATTGGATCAACACAAAATTAAAGATTTTAGTTGCAAACACCTGCAAACAGAGAGAAATCAAAAAATGAAAAGGGAACTTTGAAGGTTATATTTTACTATTCTTGGTTATTCAGTTTTGTTTTATTTACTTTAAACCGTTTATAAACAAAAATCGAAAGGAGAAAGGCGAAGGGATTTTACCTGAACACCGGGGCTTGACTGGAACGGGCTCCGAAACGGGGTCGAAAGGCCCCTCCCCGAGCGACCTCGGCCACTAGATGCACGGTGGTGCGACGAACGGTGTGAGAAGCCCGATCGTCGGGCACGAGCGAGGAAGAGAGGAAATTTACTCTCTGTTTCTGTTTTTGAAATGAGGGGCTGCAAATGGGTTAGAAAAAAAAGAGAGAAATTTTGGATTTTATGATGGACACGAAACGGTGTCGTTTCGCGCTAGGGTTACCAGCGCCAAAACGGCACCGTTTAAGGCGATCCGGCCCGAATCCGACCCGTACCCTAAAAGGGATCCGCGTGTTTTAGTCGGAGGGGCTAATTGCATTTTTAGCCCATCTTTTTTTTTACCAATTTATAATTAATTTTTCTGCGTTTTTAATTAACCCCAAAATTCCGTTTTAATTTCAATTTTGTAACACCCCAAACCCGGTCTATGCGTTTAGACGAGATTTGGTTTGTCACACCAAACATATTTTCGTTTCTTTTCAAGATTTACGATAAATTAATGCTACAAAAACTTTTGAAAATCGAGTTTAATAAAAATTTAGTACGAGGATTTGAAATTTTGGTGTTTCAAGAAAAATAATTGTTTTGAAAACTTAACGTCAAAATATAATTGTCAAAAATTTAAGATAATAAACTTTGAAGAAATTTAAAATAATTTATAATGTCCAAAAATTTTGTTATAAAACCAATGTTCTTAAGAAAACTTAGTAAATATAAGATAAAACCATATTAAGAGTTTAGAAATAAAATTTAAACCATCCACACAATAAAATCCATAAAACATACTTAGAGGCCTTATTACATCAAACCAATAATAGTAATTAAAATAAAAACTTAAATAAAGTCATAGTTCATAAAACCCAAGTTCGTAGTATGGCCTCCACCAAGTCATCTCCTACCCAAGTCCACGTCAATTTCCATTACACAAATGGTTAATAAAAAAATTTGGGTGAGTTACAAAGAACTCAGATGTGCAACTCACTTACCACCATTTTTGGGCGGATCGTCAAGATATCATCTTTGGGCTTGAGCCCATTTACTGATTCAACCATTCATCATAAAATAACATAAATAAAAAAATGCATGTAAAATGAATTTCCCATACCAACCTAGTATCCATCCGCTATCACCCCGTACCAACCAACACACACTGTGGGGATCAAGTCAACCCACCCCGCCAAACACACCAAACATGGGCTTAAAGCCCTTAAATAATTTTGTAGTGCACTCACCAACTAGATTGTGACATTGTCACCGAACTAGAGGCATTAAGCCAAATTTGTGGCGTAACCACCGAACTAGAGGCATTGAGTTTAATTTGTGGCGAGCCACCGAACTAGATATTTGGCAACCGGCCATTCTTCTCTTCATATATCCCACCCATGCAATTATGTGTATATAACAAAATATAATCATATAACATTTTTCAATTAATCCATAACATCGGTGGGTTTATCATTAATCATTTCATTAGGCCCATATAAATAAATAATTTAGTAATTTGCCCATTTAATGATTTTTAGTGGGCTTTGGCCTGCTTTTTCGAACTAGAGTATTTTGGCCCAATTTATCGAACTAGAGTATTTTGTCCCAATTTATCGAACTAGAGTATTTTGGCCCAATTTATCGAACTAGAGTATTTTGGCCCAATTTCTCGAACTAGAGTATTTTCACATATTTCTCGGTTTTAACCGTTTGCATGCATTTTCACAAAAGTATCAATTACTATAAAATTTCCTGGATTTACCATTTTCACGATTTTATCGCAATACTTATGATTAGAAAATCTAACCTAAAAATGAGTGTGAATTTACACACACGTTATGGAGAGAACTAAACTTTCCGATCTTCAACACCTATACATATTGTGTTAATTAAAACACTATAATCTATAATAAAACCGATCTAAATATAGCGATCTAGAAATTTACCCTCTCAGATTTTTGTAAGACTTCTACTTGCGATTTTCCGATCGATGGTTCGCTAACCGAATCGAATCCACGAACAAATAATGGTTCGGGAGTACGAACGACTTCGAACAATTGATTTTCCTCGGTTGAACGTCCGCAACCCGGTGGAAAATCCCGGATTCCCGAAATAGTCCTTTGCTTGTACTTAGGGGAATAATAGAACCTCCTTTCTTCCGAAGGCTAAACACCGCCCTTTTCTTCCCTATTTTGAATGTCTTTAAAGGCAAAGAACATTAATCTAATGATATCGAAATAATTCTAAAGTTTAAAAGATGTGATTTCCTTACCACGAGAATCGATTCCAACGCTTTGTCACCCACAACTTCTTGATTCCAACTTTCCGTTATCGCACTAAAGTTTAACAAAATAAACGTTAATAAAATGAACGTTTATTTTGATCTAATAAAGCCTACAAACCAACATCAATATTCGGCCATAACCACTATTAGCTAATCGAAACGAAAGAATCTCATACCTAATCTCCACGTCGAAAAGAAAGGATTTGAGAATGGTATTGATGGATGAAAGATTCGGCTATGTGAGATTAAGGAGAGAAGAAAATAATTTGGCTTGTAGTCACCTTAATATTCGGCCATGAGAGTGTAGGTAGAGAGAATTTCAATTGAAAAGAATAAAATAGGAGAAAGATGGTGATGATGTTGCTTTGATTTCAAAGTGAATAGGAAAAAGAAAAGAAAAAGATGAGCTTGAGAGAGAGATGGATATTCGGCAATGGGGAGAAGAAAAGAAAAGAATGCTCTCTTTAGGTTTTGGTAAAATCGGCACAAGGAGAAAGGCACAAAATTGACACCAAAGTGTAAAACAAAAATGACCAATTTGACAAAAGAAACTAGGCTTACCAAGTGCACAATTTCGGCCAAAAGAGAAAGAGAGTTTGAGAGAATTTTCAAAACTTGCACAAACTAACAAAAATGACCAAAACAAAAACTAAAATTCCTAGCCAAGACTATCACCAAAATTTGGCTCCCCCCTAGCCATAATGCCGTCCATATGCTTGGTCTTTAGGCCAAGATATTGTTTCCAAAAATACTTCCTTGATTCATGCCTCATATCTTCAAATTTTCCTTATTCTCTTGATACCTTTCCTTAAGTTCAACATTTCCTTATTCCATTGATATTTTAACCAAAAATAACAAGTCAACACCTTCCTTAAAAGCTCTTGGCCGACACTTGCTATATTGATGCATAAAAATTCAAAATAAAATTCACCTAGATGCTACACAAGGGATTCGAACCTTCTCCCTCATGCCTAAACCCATGCGCCAACACCACTTTGCCATGCACTCATCTTATGCCTCACTTTGACACTTAAATTAATTTATGTGTCATAGCCACTTAATCCACTTCCATAAATAATTTCTCAAAATTTAAAAAAATATTCCATCTAAAAAAATTTTAAATCCTTCTTCAGGACTATACTAACCACGAAAATAAATCAGAAATTTTACTTTCTAGAATAATTACTCAAAGCACACAAAGAAAATAAATTACTCGAATTTTTCGTGGTGTGACAACTCTACCCCTAAAAGAAAATTTAGTCCTCGAAATTTACTCCGCTGAAAAAGGTGAGGGTATTGTTGTCGAATTGCATCCTCGAGCTCCCACGTAGCTTCCTCCACTCCGTGGTTACGCCATAACACTTTGACCAACGGCACCGTCTTCTTTCTTAGTACCTTAACGTCTCGGTCTAAGATTTCCACTGGTTCTTCCTCAAAAGACAAATCCGAATTCAACTCCACTTCTTCTACCGGTACTATGTGCGAAGGATCCGATCTATAGCGCCTCAACATGGACACATGGAAAACATTATGAATTTGACTCAGTTACGGAGGTAATTCGATTTGATAGGCCAACGGACCAACTCGTTTCACCACACGATATGGTCCAATGTATCTAGGACTCAATTTGCCCTTCTTCCCGAATCAGAATATCTTCTTCCAAGGTGAGACCTTCAAGAAGACTTGATCTCCTACGGCATACTCGATATCCTTACGTTTCAGATCCGCATACGACTTCGTCTATCCAAGCTTCCTTTAACTTAGTGCTCTAATAGCTTTCACTTTTTCTTCCGTTTGAAATCATCTCGAGTCCTAACAACAATCGCCGATCGCCCAACTCGGTCCAACAAATAGGAGAAACGACACCTACGACCATACAATGCCTCGTAGGGTGCCATCCGAATGCTAGGCGTCAGTAATCGTTGTTGTACGCAAATTCGCTAACGGTGAAAATCCTCCCAACTACCTTTGAAGTCGATTACACATCCTTAACATGTCTTCCAGAATCGAATCACTCTCTCCGATCGACCATCGATCGAGGATGAAAAGCAGATGAAGTTAAGCTTTGTACCCAAAGCTTCATGCAAAGCTTTCCAAAATCGAGATGTAAACCTAGGATCCCGATCCGATATAATCGATCTGGTACCCCATGCAACCTCACGATTTCAGATACATACACTTTCGCCAACTTCGCAACGAGTAGTCCGTCTTTAACCGGTAGAAAATGAGCGCCTTCGTTAAGCGATCAACAATTACCCAAACGAGTTTTTCTTAGTAGGCGTTAAAGGTAACCCACTAACAAAATCCATTGTTATCCGCTCCCATTTCCAAAGAGGAATCTTAATCGGTTGTAAAAGACTGACGACAATTGATGCTCGCGCTTCACTTGCGACAAGTTAAGCATTTTCCCACAATTTCAAATCTCCGCTTCAATCCAGCCACCAAAACCGCTCACGAAGATCCCGATACATCTTATTTCCTCCGGGATGCATAGCATAAGGACTACTATGCGCCTCCCGCAAAATCATTTGCCTCAGATCTGAGTCCCTAGGCATACAGACTCTTCCACGAAAGCACAATACACCTTACGAATTTATTCCAAAATCCTCAATTCCATCATTTTCCACTTGTGAATTAAAAGTCTCAACTTCTCATCTAACATCTGCTTTTTCCTTAATTTGTTCCAACCACAAAGGCTTCACTTGAAGTTCCGCTATCAAACTACCATCCTCATACAAACTCAAATGGGCAAACATAGCTCTCAAATCGATATACCACCTTACGACTTAATGCGTTCACCACCACATTAGCCTTTCCAGGATGATACTCAATAGAGAAATCATAGTCCTTTAACAGCTCCACCCATCTCCGTTGTCTCAAGTTTAACTCCTTCTGAGTAAGAAGATACTTAAGACTCTTGTGATCCGTATAGATAATAGACTTTTCACCATATAGATAATGTCTCCAAATCTTTAAGGCAAACACCACTGCTGCTAACTCCAAATCATGAGTAGGGTAGTTCACTTCGTGCGGTCTCAATTGACGAGAAGCATAAGCTACAACTTTCCCACTTTGCATCAATACGCAGCCTAAACCCGTATGTGACGCATCACAATAAACTGTAAACTCCTTCCCAGCCTCAGGTTGAATCAATACCGGCGCTTCCGTTAAAACCTTCTTCAATCTCTCGAAACTTTCTTGCTGCTTGTCGGTCCATACAAACGGCACTTCCTTCCGCAAAAGCTTAGTTAGAGGTGTAGCAATCAACGAGAACCCCTCAACAAAGCGTCTATAATATCCAGCCAAACCTAAGAAACTCCGAATCTCCGCTACCGACTTCGGTGGTTTCCAATCCAATATAGCTTCAATCTTCCGAGGATCCACCCTTATTCCTTCGGCTGATACAACATGACCCAAGAAAGTCACTTCTCTTAACCAAAATTCACATTTACTGAATTTGGCATACAACTGATTATTCCGAAGCACTTGCAATACAATCCGCAAATGCGAGTCATGTTCTTCTTCGCTCCTCGAATAAACCAGAATGTCATCTATGAATACCACTACAAACCGATCTAAGAATGGTTGAAAGACCCGGTTCATCATATCCATAAATGCAGCTGGTGCATTGGTCAACCCAAACGGCATCACCAAAAACTCATAGTGTCCGTAACGGGTTCGGAACGCTGTCTTGTGAATATCCGCTTCTTTCACCTTAAGCTGGTGGTAACCCGACCTTAAATCAATCTTGGAGAAAACAGAAGCTCCCTTCAATTGATCAAACAGGTCGTCAATCCTCGGCAGAGGGTACCGATTCTTGATCGTCAGCTTATTCAATTGCCTATAATCGATACACATACGCATCGACCCATCCTTCTTCTTAACAAACAAAACCGGTGCTCCCCACGGAGACACACACTCGGTTGAATAAAACCCCGATCTAGCGCTTCTTGAATTTGGGCTTTAAGCTCCGACAACTCCTTCTTGCCATTCTATAAGGAGCAATGGACACCGGAGCGATTCGAGCAAAAGCTCAATACCAAATTCCACTTCCGATCTGGAGGTACACGAGAAGTTCTTCAGAAAAAACATCCGAAAATTCCTTCACCGTTCTCACATCTTCCATCGATGCTCTTTGGCATCTAAAGCACTAATAAATGCTAAAAATGCTCCATATCCTTTTCGTACCAACTTCTCCGCTTTTAACGCAGTAAATCACGCTTTGCCAAGAAATTTCTCCGCTCGCCTATCATAACTACCTCCTTATCCTCCGCAGCTCTTATCAACATCCGCTTTTCAGATACCAATTGCGCGGTGCTTAACCAACCAATCCATGCCTGAATGATATCGACTTCGCCAAAAGGCAATTCCATCAAATTTGCCAAGAATGTTTCTCCTTGAATAACTAAGGGCACGTCTCTAAACAGTTTATTAACTACCACCGATCGACCTAAGGGACTAATCACCCTCATCTCATTATCGGAAATTTGAGTCTAATTTCAAGTTTCCGATTATGGTGCTAGCAACGTCACGAATGAGTAGAACCAATATCTATCAATGCAATAACAGGTACATCAAAAATGAAGAACGTACCGGTTATCACATCAGGTGCATTGCCATCCTCCCGGCGTCGACCGCATACACCGATCCCCGGTCGTCTTGCGTCGCGTTGCCTCTAGGACCATTGCCTCGACCAGCGCACCTTGACCACGTCCACTCCATTACCACCACGACCCGGTCCACGACCTCTCGGTGGTTCTTTGAGCTCCTCTTGCCGGTGGTGCATCGATGAGCACGAACTTCTTGAGTTGTATCCATACGTCGAGGGCAACTCCTATATTGATGCTCCGTCGATCCACATTTATAGCAAGCACCCGTCTTCCTCGAACATTCTCCGGGATGTCTTTTTCCACATTCAGCACAGTCTCGACTCTGATTAACAGCTACAGGTATCCTACCTTGAGCTGATTCATCATTCCGAGACCTCTTCGGAAACCTTCTCGAAGAGCCCGAATTCTTCAGATCTCTCTTGCCTCGAACTTGCTTCCGATTTTGACGTTCCGAGTTCTTAGCCTCTTCGGCTATCTTAGCCTTCTCCACAAGAGCGGCAAAAGTTTTAACTTGCTGTGGGGCTATCAGAACCCGCAACTCATCTTTCAATCCGTCCTCGAAGCGCACACAACGCTCATGGTCCGTTGCCACTATCGTTCGAGCATAGCGACTCAAACGTAAGAACTCAGCCTCATATGCTGCCACCGTCTTATTTCCTTGCACCAGATTCAAAAATTCCTTCCTTCGGGCATCCACATAGCTTGTTCCCACATATTTTCCTTGAAAGGAAGCCTTAAAGAACTCCCAATTAACCAAAGCAGCATCAGTGCTTTCTCGGATAGTAAGCCACCATTGGTAAGCTTCGTCTCTCAACAAAGATACAGCTCCTCTTAGTTTTTGTTCCACAGTGCACTCAAGATCGTCCATAATTCGCTCTACTGCCTCAAGCCAATATTCAGCGACATTGGGAGCTACTCCAGAGACACCTCTGAAAACCTCGGCTCCACTGGATTTCGTTCGCTCGATATCGACCCACGAGCTGTTGGTCCAGCCTGGATCCAAATGACCTTTCAAGTACTCGCGCAGCATTGCTCGTGTAACAAAGATTGTCCTCTTCCATATGGTCGCGCGATCCCGTCTCACTCTCGAGTGACGCAGGTGCATCCATTTCCGGCATATGACCCGGCACATCAGTTACGCCCCTAACACCTCATCCTCTATCACGGCCACGCCTACCGCGTCCACGAACCACGTCCTCTAGTGCTCATAGCGACTAATTCGATTTAATCTGATTAAGAGTTTTATGAATCAGAATAATATTTCAGTTGTTTATTAACGATGTCTTATGATATGAAAGAGATAGAATGTTTTCGCAACAATATCCTATTGTCTCAATCTCTACGGTTTTAACACCTAAAACTAGAAGTTCTAGAGTGTTTCTTATAATCATATCATAATCGTAACAGACAATCAGTATACAGATACTTACTTGACTTGGCGCGGGATGCTCATGGTGCCATACTACCTTTAAATCAAAAGTCTAGATATTTAAATTATTTTTCAAACAGATTTCATTATCGAACCCAAACCACAGCCGAGTTTTGAAACTGGGCTCTGATACCACTAAATGTAACACCCCAAACCCGGTCTATGCGTTTAGACGAGATTTGGTTTGTCACACCAAACATATTTTCGTTTCTTTTCAAGATTTACGATAAATTAATGCTACAAAAACTTTTGAAAATCGAGTTTAATAAAAATTTAGTACGAGGATTTGAAATTTTGGTGTTTCAAGAAAAATAATTGTTTTGAAAACTTAACGTCAAAATATAATTGTCAAAAATTTAAGATAATAAACTTTGAAGAAATTTAAAATAATTTATAATGTCCAAAATTTTGTTATAAAACCAATGTTCTTAAGAAAACTTAGTAAATATAAGATAAAACCATATTAAGAGTTTAGAAATAAAATTTAAACCATCCACACAATAAAATCCATAAAACATACTTAGAGGCCTTATTACATCAAACCAATAATAGTAATTAAAATAAAAACTTAAATAAAGTCATAGTTCATAAAACCCAAGTTCGTAGTATGGCCTCCACCAAGTCATCTCCTACCCAAGTCCACGTCAATTTCCATTACACAAAATGGTTAATAAAAAAATTTGGGTGAGTTACAAAGAACTCAGGTGTGCAACTTACTTACCACCATTTTTGGGCCAGATCGTCAAGATATCATGCTGGGCTTGAGCCCATTTACAGGATTCAACCATTCATCATAAAATAACATAAATAAAAAAATGCATGTAAAATGAATTTCCCATACCAACCTAGTATCCATCCGCTATCACCCCGCACCAACCAACCAACACACACTGGGGATCAAGTCAACCCACCCCGCCAAACACACCAAACATGGGCTTAAAGCCCTTAAATAATTTTGTAGTGCACTACCGAACTAGATTGTGACATTGTCACCGAACTAGAGGCATTAAGCCAAATTTGTGGCGTAACCACCGAACTAGAGGCATTGAGTCGAATTGTGTGGCGTGAGCCACCAGAACTAGATATTTGGCAACCGCCATTCTTCTCTTCATATATCCCACCCATGCAATTATGTGTATATAACAAAATATAATCATATAAATGATTTTCAATTAATCCATAACATCGGTGGGTTTATCATTAATCATTTCATTAGGCCCATATAAATAAATAATTTAGTAATTTGCCCATTTAACGCTTTAGTGGGCTTTGGCCCGTTTTTCGAACTAGAGTATTTTGGCCCAATTTATCGAACTAGAGTATTTTGTCCCAATTTATCGAACTAGAGTATTTTGGCCCAATTTATCGAACTAGAGTATTTTGGCCCAATTTATCGAACTAGAGTATTTTCACATATTTCTCGGTTTTAACCGTTTGCATGCATTTTCACAAAAGTATCAATTACTATAAAATTTTTGGATTTACCATTTTCACGATTTTATCGCAATACTTATGATTAGAAAATCTAACCCGAAAATGAGTGTGAATTTACACACCTGGTTATGGAGAGAACTAAACTTTCCCGATCTTCAACACCTATACATATTGTGTTAATTAAAACACTATAATCTATAATAAAACCGATCTAAATATAGCGATCTAGAAATTTACCCTCGGATTTTCGTAAGACTTCTACTTGTGATTTTCCGATCGATGGTTCGCTAACCGAATCGAATCCACGAACAAATAATGGTTCGGGAGTACGAACGACTTCGAACAATTGATTTTCCTCGGTTGAACGTCCGCAACCCGGTGGAAAATCCCGGATTCCCGAAATAGTCCTTTGCTTGTACTTAGGGGGAATAATAGAACCTCCCTTCTTCCGAAGGCTAAACACCGCCCTTTTCTTCCCTATTTTGAATGTCTTTAAAGGCAAAGAACATTAATCTAATGATATCGAAATAATTCTAAAGTTTAAAAGATGTGATTTCCTTACCACGAGAATCGATTCCAACGCTTTGTCACCCACAACTTCTTGATTCCAACTTTCCGTTATCGCACTAAAGTTTAACAAAATAAACGTTAATAAAATGAACGTTTATTTTGATCTAATAAAGCCTACAAACCAACATCAATATTCGGCCATAACCACTATTAGCTAATCGAAACGAAAGAATCTCATACCTAATCTCCACGTCGAAAAGAAAGGATTTGAGAATGGTATTGATGGATGAAAGATTCGGCTATGTGAGATTAAGGAGAGAAGAAAATAATTTGGCTTGTAGTCACCTTAATATTCGGCCATGAGAGTGTAGGTAGAGAGAATTTCAATTGAAAAGAATAAAATAGGAGAAAGATGGTGATGATGTTGCTTTGATTTCAAAGTGAATAGGAAAAGAAAAGAAAAGATGAGCTTGAGAGAGAGATGGATATTCGGCAATGGGGAGAAGAAAAGAAAAGAATGCTCTCTTTAGGTTTTGGTAAAATCGGCACAAGGAGAAAGGCACAAAATTGACACCAAAGTGTAAAACAAAAATGACCAATTTGACAAAAGAAACTAGGCTTACCAAGTGCACAATTTCGGCCAAAAGAGAAAGAGAGTTTGAGAGAATTTTCAAAACTTGCACAAACTAACAAAAATGACCAAAACAAAACTAAAATTCCTAGCCAAGACTATCACCAAAATTTGGCTCCCCAGCCCATAATGCCGTCCATATGCTTGGTCTTTAGGCCAAGTTATTGTTTCCAAAAATACTTCCTTGATTCATGCCTCATATCTTCAAATTTTCCTTATTCTCTTGATACCTTTCCTTAAGTTCAACATTTCCTTATTCCATTGATATTTTAACCAAAAATAACAAGTCAACACCTTCCTTAAAAGCTCTTGGCCGACACTTGCTATATTGATGCATAAAAATTCAAAATAAAATTCACCTAGATGTTACACAAGGGATTCGAACCTTTTCCCTCATGCCTAAACCCATGCGCCAACACCACTTTGCCATGCACTCATCTTATGCCTCACTTTGACACTTAAATTAATTTATGTGTCATAGCCACTTAATCCACTTCCATAAATAATTTCTCAAAATTTAAAAAAATATTCCATCTAAAAAAATTTTAAATCCTTCCTCAGGACTATACTAACCACGAAAATAAATCAGAAATTTTACTTTCTAGAATAATTACTCAAAGCACACAAAGAAAATAAATTACTCGAATTTTCAGGGTGTGACAAATTTGATCCCCTCTTTAGTTAATTTGCTATTTTTGTTCTTTTTACTATTATTTAGTATTATTATTATATTATTATATCATCATTATTATTATTATTATTATTATTAGTTAATATCTTTATTACTTTTATTATATTAGAATTTTTATACATATATATATTTTGTTGATTCCTTTGTATATACATTTTATTTACCTCCTAGCTACTACCATGATTAACCTTATTATCATTTTATTATTTATTATTATTATTAATGTTATTTTTATCATCATTCTCTATTTCACTTTTATTTCCACCATTATTATTATCATTGTTCTACTATTTTTTTTTGTTTGCTATCATTTTTGTTATATTACTATTACTACTATATTATTATACTATATGATTTGTTATTAGATTATTATTATCACATCATATTATCATCATTATCACGTTATTATTGTTATCGTTTCATCGTTGTTTCTACTACCGCTACTATACGTAATGACTTCAATACATTATATATCCTCCTTATTTATATGTATATATGTATATGTGTCCTTTTATTATTCTTTTCGCGTATAACATTGTGTTTTCACATTTTTCGTGCTAATTTTTCTCAACACCTCAATTTTTATAACAACCAATATCCCGTATTAGCAATTTGAGAGAATCGAGCCCTAACTTACTGGGTTCTGGTTTTTCTTGTTTAAGTTAAACAACGGAATATCCCTTTTGAAATCGCAATTCAAGTTTTAAACAAAACACTTAATCTCGGAAATTCGAAATGTTGCGCCCTAACTTACTGGACTCAACATCTAGATATTTTGGGATAAGTTTCTTTTTTTTCTAAAATAGAGGCAATATTCCTAATTTGGATTTTCGAGAGAACAAGCCCTAACTTACTGGGTTCTGGTGTCTCGTTCGACAAATGACAGAAGATCCTCTTCAAATGTAAAACTAAGTTTTAAAAGGCAAGCTTAGTTTCGGGAGTCTAAAGTATTGCGACCTAACTTACTGGACAGGATACTTTATCTCCTCAAAAATAAGATAGTCTTAGCATCTCTTCCAATTCCCTTAAATTTTGGAAATAAGAAGTATCGTATTTTCAAATCATTTCAAAATTTTCAACAATAGGACATCGATCAATCAGTCTGGTACCGATTTCGGGCGTGACGAGGGTGCTAACCCTTCCTCGCACGTAACCGACTCCCGAGCCCATTTTATCAAAATTCGTAGACCAAAAAATATTGTTTTAGTAAATCAAAATGTTTATTAAAACAAAGGTGATCCGATCTCACCCAAATAAAGATCGGTGGCGACTCCCTTCCTTTTCATTTTCAAAAATCGAGTCGACCGTGTCGTTTACTGTTTTATCAAAAGATGGTTACGACAGTTTGGCGACTCCACTGGGGACTTATTCGTTGAGAGTCGGGCCATAGATTGATTGATCCTTATCCTTTTGATTACAATTAGAAAATGGTTTCGGAATTCATGTTTCTTTAAATGCACTTTCGATGTTATATTGGATCTCTTGAATACCTTGGCATTGCATTGCATGACCATTGTGGTCACATCTTTAAGTGGGAGTGAGAAGCTATGCCTTCGTGAGGTTTTCACCTCCGCATGGGCTAGTGGACTGCTTTCGGGATACATCCGTACCTATGTCTTCGTGAAGTTTTCACTTCCGCATGGCCATAGGGAAATGTATTCCCCTGAATCGAACTCGGTCCGTATGAACCTATAATGGGTAAGGATCGAGGAATCTGCTGGTTCGGGTACCTCGAGCTTTAGAACACAGCCACATGTAAAGAGCCTAAGAACCCACCCCGAGCTGAACTCTGCCAAAACCTTAGTAGTTACCCAGATAGGTGTTTGTGTATTTTACATGCTTTATATCTCATTCTGTAGTACTAATTGGTGATGTTTTATTTCCTCTGCATGTCATTTCCATTTTAAGAGGCATCGATTCACGGTCAGTTTCTGAGTTAGAGAGCTGGTTATGGAAAGCAAATTCCTTGATAAAGTGGAAGACAATGCGGCCGCCCGCATATTATCAGAGCAATGCCAATTAGAAAAAAAGGGATAGCTTAGCTGAGGGGTATGTGTTAGAACTGCGGGATTACACCAATCTGATCACCTGCAGACCTTGGCGGCACAAGTTGAGATCCTAAGCATGAAATACGTGCTACAGGCAGATCGTAGTCAAGAGCTACCCTCTTTACTTAGAAGGATCAAAACTCTGGGCTTAAAGGCGAAAGCATATTTGTAATCCATTTTATGTAAAGGGTCTTGCCTTCTAATAAAGTTTTCTAAAATGAAGTTGATTAGAATCGATGCCTCTTTGCATTCATGCATTTGCATTTCATCACATTACATGCATTTAAGTTTATAAAAAGAGCCTAATTAGTTAGAATTATCAGAGAGAGGAGGATAAGCAAGTGAAAAGAGAAAATCTGGAAGCGGAACATCACTACGGAACACGCGCTAAAACCAGAAAAATGGATCAAAGATTCGAGCAATTCCAAAAAGAAATGCAGGAACAAATGCAAGAGCAAATGTTAAAACTTCAGCAGGAAATGAAGGACCAAATGTTGGAGGCCCAGAGGAATATGATGGCCCAAATGGCCCAAATAATGAACGGGGCAATGGATAAGGGGAAAAGTCCCATGCCGCCGGTCGAAGAGGATAGTGATGGCGTCCCCCCGGGCTATACCCTGTCGCACGCGAGAACATAGCCTGAGGAACATCTCCAAAGGCCACCGGTTACAATCGGACCCCAGCAAGGGCAGAATGACACTAGACCTCCCATGAGCTATCACGTAGGCTCAGGATCCCAACCTGGCGATAGCCCGGCCAATCCTGTCGTGCCCGATCTGGATGCAGTAGAGAGAATGGGGTCGAGAATAGAATCCTCAAGGCAACTAGAGGATCATTGTAAATGGCTAGAGGAAAAGTTCAAATCGCTGGAAAACATCGATCATCATCATGGGATCGACACAAAAGATTTAAGTCTAGTTCCCGATTTGGTACTGCCCCATAAGTTCAAAATGCCCGAATTTGAAAAATATAGTGGGATTAACTGCCCGGAGGCCCACATCACCATGTTCTGCTGGCGAATGGCCGGCTATGTGAGCAATGATCAACTCTTAATCCACTGCTTCCAAGAAAGTTTGGTGGGCGCAGTAGCTAGATGGTATAACCAGCTTAGTCGGGCCAACATTAGCTCCTGGAGAGATTTGGCTCAAGCGTTTCTGAAGCATTACAGCCACGTTACGGACATGGCACTGGATAGAATTACTCTGCAAAGCATGGAAAAAAGACAAAACAAATGTTTCAGACAGTACGCGCAGAGGTGGAGAGAGGTCGCCATGCAGGTCCAACCACCCCTCTTAGAAAAAGAGACTACTATGCTCTTCATTAACACCCTGAAGGCCCCTTTCATAACCCATATGATAGGGAGTACGACTAAGAGCTTTGCCGACATAGTGATGGTAGCGGAAATGATTGAACATGCCATCAGATGTGGCAAGATTGAAGCAGGGTAAACCACTAGAAGGTCTACTCCTAGAAAAAATGATGGCGAGGTGAATAATACAAACATGGGGCACTCAAAATCAATTACCGTTAATCAGCCAAAAACGGTGACTACTGAGTATCAAGGTTCATCAAGAAAAGAATCTCACACAAGGAAAAATGTTGAAAAACTCCAATTTACGCTGATCCCGGTGACGTATAAGGAGTTGTATCAAAGTTTATTTGATGCACACGTTGTGTCCCCCCAATATCCGAAATCGATGCAACCTCCGTACCCAAAAATGGTATGACCCAAACACTCAGTGTGAGTATCACGCGGGGATTACAAGCCATTCGATAGAAAATTGCCTTACTTTCAAGAAATTGGTAGAAAATCTCATCAACATGGGTGTGGTGAGTTCGATGACGGAGCAGTGGTAATTGAAATTGGGGGCAGGAGAGTTGTGTCTCCTTGAAGGAGTCATTAGAAAACTAGAAATCGGGGATCAGAACGCCAAATGGTATACCCGAAGAGAGAACCGAGGAATAAAAGTTTTCCAAGCATCTGCCCTTATGTACTTGGGAGTGTTTTGAACAACGAGACTATGGAAGAAATATGTACTTTTAAAAGCTAATCTAGAGTAATGTGCAAAACACACTTGTTGCTTTAAGTCTAGAAACAATAAGATTCCTTTTGTGAAGTAGGCTTATGTCCAGAATTTTTATTTCAATAAAATGTATCTTTCTAAATAAATACTTTCATTTTTTACATTTCATACTAAATATTTTTCACTCATGACCGTATCATACGAATAATCATCCTTAGGATCATTTATTCTTTGGATTTTCTGCTCGCAATGGGTCTTCAGATATCAATGACATAAGCGACGCTGTTACTGACTCCCTTTTTAGTGAGATATGTGTCTAGAGGGATCTAAGGGCTTTAAAGATGACAAAGATTGCAACTTACTTCCCAATGGTAGATTCTACCTTATGAAGTGTCAGTGGACGCTATGAACTAACGAAGGAGATGAAGATGGAAGCGTAGCTCCTCGCAGGAATAGGGCAAGGCATCGTTGAGTTATTTTCAAGAATTCAAGATGTTTTCGCGCGATCATATTAAGGCATACCAAACTACTAAAACATGGGTATGCTGTTAAGGTTGGGGTTTAAAGAACCCATGTTTTACAATAGCCTAGATAATCAAGAGGTTCAGGCTAATGGTTCACCAAGAGAGGGAAATTGCTTCTGTTATGCCGTAAATGCCAAGTTGAGGAAGACTGTGCCTCCTCCATTTTCCCTATATGAAGCATGGATGTTAACAAACTAGTTTTATCAAAAACTTCTGGCCTACATTGGTTCATTCTCGTAGATGTCGGTTACTTCACAAAATCCTGTGGATGTCGGTCACTTCACAAGATTGAGAAGGTCGCTTCATGTGTCAATCTTACAATGTTGACAGTCATCAAATCCCACTCTAAAAAAAAAAAGATTTGCTTGAAACACCCCACACCCGGCCCACGAGCCTGAACCGAATCTGGTATGTTCCTAAAGAAAATCGGTTTCAAAATTCTTGGTTACTTAGAGAAAGTTTGTGTAATTTTGAGAAAAATATTGGTTTGGGTTGGGCTTAGATTGAAAGCCCACTTGTCTTACTTTAAAAAAATCATTTAATTAGGGTGACAAAATAATTTGGGGTTTACTAAAAAAAAATAATTTTACTTAAACTTAAAATATAAAATGGTTCATAGCATAGTAGTTAAAGAAAATAAAAGTAACTAAATAAAACTATGGCCTTTTCTACCTTATTACATCAATAATTTCCAAACTTAAAAACTTAAAATACTTAATAGAAATAAAGTCCCAAATATTAAAAATCCCTTCTTGCTGTGCATGGCCACCTTTAGCTCCACGCCCCTCCGGTCCATTATTGCTCATTACGAAAAATAGTCCCACAAAGGGTGAGTCAACAGACTCAATGTGTACATAAACTAACAATCAACAATTCAGGCATACATGTTCATATCAAAGACATATTCATATAAAAATGATGCAACCCAAACCCAAGCCTAGTTATCCATCCGCTACACACCACCCGTGCACCTCGCCAATCACACCGTGGGGACTACTAAGTCAACCCTCCATCCGCTACACACCATCGAAGCGATCATTTGCGATGCGTGCTCATCGCCCATATAATTTGTGTCATTAGACACCATATTCAAATAATGTAACCGGTTACCAAATTCGGATAATGTAACCGAAGTTACAATGTTCAAATTATCGATAGTAGTCACCATATTCCGTTGGTGAGACCAAGTCAACACCTTCTTCCCTTTCACATATAGCCCAAAATGCCCCAAATATTATCATATCATGCATAACATACTTATTTCTCATTCATGTTACTATTTACATGTTCAAAATATATCATATTAAGTAATCCTATCGGAGGTAGGAAACGTGCACAGGTACTCTTTACCACATTTGTGGTACTTAGCCACATTCTCATTCTTATGCATATTCATATATTAAAATAATTATGCCATAATATATCGAAAGTTAGTGTGAGTACACACACACGATTAAACTTAATAGGTTCCTTGAAATCCAAAGAGAATCGACCACGATTTAGATCTCAAATCCTACATAAGTTAATCACTTTAAAAGACCATTCGCCACTTTTCCAAATACAACTAGGATTTGTATTACTTACCTTGTTGCCGAATTGGATTGATAATCAAATCCCGAAGATTTGTGTTCTTCCCTTGAAATCGGCTAACCATTAAATCTATTGATTTGGTTAGTCTCTGATTTAAAACAAATAGATCTAGACATTTAAGAGAGAATCTTGGCCGATTACATAATGTTTACTTACCTCAAATCCTTGAATCCCGGATCTCTCCTCCTGATTAGCCGAAAATCCTTGAATCTGAAATCTCGATATTCTCCTTTAATAATCGGTCAAGAGACAACAGAAGAGATTATTCCCTAGATCTCGATTAGAAGAATTAGAAGAACGAAATTAATTGTTCTTACCTTAATACCTTAGTCGATTACTTCCTTGCCTAGAGCCACAGAGATTCGGCTATGGACTATTAATCAGGGATCAAAAGAAAAGGTTTTGGCTTGACAGAAGAAAAGGAGAGAAGAAGAAAAGATAGAGTTTTGCTTAGGAAAAATTTCGGCAGAGAGAAAGAGGAGCTAGGGAAAATTTCGGCACACTTAGGAAAAGATGAGAGAAAAGCCTTTAATTCTCCTTCTTTAGCCGAAATTATCAATAGGAGAGTCCCTTACTTGACCACTACTCCTCATAAGTGATAATATTATCTTTTAATTATCACCTTATTTAAATTAAAAGTATTTAATCCATCCTTTATCTCTTTAAATTAAAAATCCTTTATTTATCACTTAATTTATCAAGTATTAACAGAAATAAAACTCCTCCCTTTCTAGAAATAGGTGCCGTCCACCTCAGCCTTCTGGAAGCAAAATTAAAACCTTCATTATTTGCTTCCCAAGTGACTCGAACTCAGGCCCATGCCTCTTGCACATGGCGCCATTTCCATAGGCCCTAAGTGCCATCTTCAGGCCACTTTTCCTAGCCCGTTTGTGTGTCAAATTTTACCAACTTTTTCTTTTAGGGCCTCCTTGCCCTAATTTCCTATTTTAAACTTTAAAATTTGATATTTCTCGGTCATTTCTAAGTTTCCTAAAATTTTCGATCGCCTCTGTAACTTGCCATTTTTCTTACATTTCCAAGTTTCCTAAAATGTATACTTTCCATTTTTGGATCATTTCCATTTTCATTTCTTAGTTTCCAAAAATGTGTACTTTCCATTTTTGAACCATTTCCTTACATTTAGGTTTCCTAAAATGTTCATGTCCTAATGCATTTCAGGTTTCAAAAATGTTCAGTTTCCAAAAATGTTCATTTCCATTTCCATGCATTTTCATACATTTCTGAGTTTCCAAAAATATCAAAAATTTATTCATAATGCTTAAGACTTGTCATTTCATTCAATTAAACCGAAAATGCATAGGCCCTTTCCAGGATGTTACATTGCTACTGACAAAGAATGCCAAAAAGGACAGTGTCAAAAATTTGTAGTATGTTGAAAGATCAGACACCATATCATAGAGCAACAAAGGCAACCAAAAAGGAACAAAAAATAAAATAAGGATTGCAGGAAAGATGGCTGATACTTATAAAGATTGGCATAAAAAAGTTACCTTCTATGATTACCAAACGTTGGCTAGGTTTTTTGCCGGGGCAACCCCTTATCCATTGGTCTGTGGAATGGGAGTTTTTGCCAATTTAACCTAATCAAAGAAGAGGTCAAAAGTTATCCACCATGGCCAGATGATGCAAGCTTACGATAAAGGGGAATTCCACGAAGGAGAACCTGATCCTTCTTTTACAGAAGGATTTCAGAGTAAAGCAAACACCAATCTGGGAAGGACCTTATGCAACAAAGAAGGCATGTGCATGAGAAACATGGGTTTTTGACTTCAGATTCTTGAAAAAAAAGGGATTTCAAAAAAAAAAAAACAGAGAAAAAGAAATAAAGAAAAAGAAAAAAGGAGAGGCTAAGGCGAAAACCCGCAAAGGGCGCTTTGAGACCAAAGGTGATACAGGCACGCCCGAGGCACCCACCGAATTTTCAAGTCGACGAAGCTCGATGCAAATACGCAAGGTTGCATTTGACCATGGACGGCTAGCTTGAAACGTGGGGTTAAAGGAGAGCATCTCTTGGTGCTTCACAAGACATGGACGACACTAGAAAGCAAGTTGAGACTAAATTATTTGATGATGAGTGGGCTGAGGCTTGATGGAACATTATTTTAATGGGAGCTGGAAATTTAATTTTTGTTGGAAGCTTGATGCGTGGAACACCCAGGGAAGTTATTTTATTCTTCAAGCTTGGACGGTAACAAGGCATACATCAATTGGATGAAAGGCATGATGCGTGGGAAGCCATAAAGGAATAATGATGGGCTAAACATGAATGGCACTTTAAAATACAAAACATGGGAATTAAAGCACAAAGGATGATGATGGAACAAGTGGCGTGTGAGATAGTATTGAAGAGAGCAAAAGAGAATCTTGTTGTATTCATGGGGGCTATTAAATAAACTAATACTCTAGCTTCCCAAATCCCACTTTCGTACCAACACTTGATTTATTAAAAAAATAATCAAGCAACTTGGCTTTCAATGACTTGGTGGACGACAAGCAAGGATATGGAGACTTTGGATTTTATGGAGCTAATGGTTGAAATTAATTGATAATTAAACAAAGCCATGGATTGCATAAAATGATACAACCACTCACCTAGGTGGACGGCATGGAGACTTGGAATATGTTAAAGAATGTGGAGGAATAAACAAATGGAAATTGGAGTATGAAATGGTTGTTGGATGGCTTGGTGAAGGAATGTTGATGTAAAATAAAATAGAAATAATGGAAGCTTGGATAGTGCTTGAATTGCAAAGAACCATGAAGCATGAAGAATTAAACATGTATTATTTAAAGGCATATTGGACGGCACAAGAATAATGCATGAAGGAAAGAGTTCTAATTTGATTGAAGCATCATCTAGTAGTGGACGGCAAGCTCTTTTTAGTTGGGATATTTTAATCAATCATGTGGGTAATTAAAAGGAGCACTTGTGGAGCAAATTATTCCCTTTTAAATGACTAACATGGACGGCAAAATGGGAGTTAGTGCTTGAAGGGTTGGGATTTTATTTAAATTGAATTTCCTTTGTAGTCGGACGGCAAGCCTTAAAGATGGAAGATTAATTATTATTATTATTAGAGTATTGGAGACAAACTTTGTTGGTAAAATCTTTCAAGTGGAGCATGGGTAGTGGAAAATCAAAATCTTTTAATTGAGAGCCTGTGCATGCCATAGCCGAACCTCCAATATTGTTTTGAACATTCGGCTGCCTAATTTTTAGGCTATAAATACTAGTTATTTTCATTTTGTAAAATAGAACTTGAATTTGAATGAAAGAAAATTTTCTTTTGGTGAGTATTCACTCTCCTGATTCTCAAGGTTGAATTGACTTATCTAGTTTTCTAATGGCGTCGTTCTTTCCTTGTTTTGAATTTATCATCCTCACGGGTGTGGCGTTCATCTACCTATACCGTTGGTTCCTATCTTGCTAGATAGTGGGTCTCGATTTTATTTCGAAACTCCTTCTATCAATTTGAAAACTATAAGATTCGGGTCTTTAATTTTTATTAAAGGTTCTTTCTTGTTTCAAATTTCGAAACTCCTTCCATCAATTTGAAACTTATAAGATTCGGGTCTTTAATTTTTATTAAAGGTTCTTTCTTGTTTCAAATACGTATCCATTCAACCTATCACCTATCCTTATTTATTTTTGAAGATATTATTTTTCCAACAAAATTATCCCTTTGTTAGTTAAACGAGAAACTGTCTAATTTACGATCGGGCAACATTTACGATTCGCCTCCTAACCCGAGACGGACCGTTATCATCTGGTATCAGAGCCAATTAAATTGGCACGTTCTGATCGTCTTGAGTTTTTCCGAGTAAGTTAAAAAAACAAATCCAAAAAAAAAAGAACCCTCTTCCTACCTTAGCCTGTTTAGATTGTCAAGTTTTTCTCTAAGAAGACGAACGACATTCGCTTGCTTATATTCCCAAAGATGTTTTACAAAGTATACTAATGCGAGACGAGCCCTTGTCTGTATAATTAGTTAGCTCTATAAGATGTTGGAAATCAACTATAGTTGACTTTCCCGCAATTGTTACCTCCTCCAACATATGTTGGTCATCTCTTGGCTTTTCTACATTAAACTGCTTCCCAGCTTCATGCTCAATTAGCTTGATTCGCACCTTTCTTCAAGCTGATTTAGTCGTGTTAGCTTAAGTTTCATTCGGTAATCAACTAGCCCAATACCTTTTGGTGAGTAAAAAAAAAATTAAAAAAAAATTTCGAGTTAAAAAAAAAGTGTGAAAGTTTGCAAAATTTGTTTCATTACTTCTTTTCCCGATCTTCACCACCCTTCTTCACTCCAACGTCACTATACCAAATTTTTTTCTTTTGTTCAGCCTACCTTATACCCGACATCAAACCCTTGTTACCAATTTTGAAGCCGGCCCACAAGCAGCAAATAAGTCTTTCGAAAACGAAATACGAATTTGTGAGAGTGAGAAATATTGGTAAAAAGGCACGAGTGTAATCATCAAAGAAAAGCCTTAATAGAAGTGAAACACGAGTGTGAGTGAATTTTCTTTGTGAGTGACTTGTGAGTTTTGTGGCAAGGTATTTTAATTTTTTTATTCATTTATTATTATTATTATTATTTTAACATATTTCTTTCAGCAACGATAGCATGCCTCTAAATTTCGAAAGAAGAAGTGTTGTAGATAGTAATTGGTTCGATCCATCATACAACCAAGGTGAAAGGCGACGCGATCAAAGAAACCGAGGCTTTAGAGATCAAGGATGTTTTAATGACGTCAAGAAGAATAACAAAAACGTTCCACCGTTTCAAGGTAAAGCCGATGCGGATGCATACCTTGAATGGGAAATGCGAGTAGAAGAGGTTTTTGGGTACCACGATTATTTGGAAAGCAAGAAAGTAAGACTGGTGGAAAATAGTTTCACCGATTATGCCATGACTTGGTGGGATGAATTTACCAAGAGTCGAAAACGAAATGGAGAGTATCCAATATTAACGTGGTCTGAAATGAAAGAAGTGATGCGCAAACGGTACCTCCCATCTTCCTATCATCGAGGGCGAACTTCTTCAACTCAAAGGACGGAGTTAAGAGCGACCACGGCAATACCCACCCAAGGACTATTCTAGAAGAGATTATTACCAAGACTCCTACTCAACGCGGTCTTCGAAACGAAGAGAAGAAAGTTACGAGCTCAATTCTCTTCAAGATGATGGACAGGAAAGCACAAGTTATTCGACGTATGATTCGAAGAAATCCTACACGGAGTATTCTTCCCGAAGAAATTATCGTGATTCATCCGTAAATAATTTTCTTTCTTTTAGAAATTCTTATTATTTTGATTCTTTTGTAACTTCATGTAATAAAAACAAAGAAAAAGAAAAAGAAAAAGAAATAAAAAAGAAAAGAGGCAGGAAAGAGAGACAATGAGCAAGTTTTGAGAAAGTTTGAAAAAGCAATTGAGAAGATCAGTGAAAAAGAACAAGAATAAGAGAGAGAAGAAAACAAAAAAGTGCGTGAAAAAGAAACGAGAAAACGAGATGAGCAAGTAGAAGAGAGTGTTAATTTAACTAACTCATTTGGAGTATGTTCTTCTTTTGCTTCTTCATTTCAGGTTCCCGACGTATCGCACAAGAGCCTACCACTTCAACTCCTCCCGGAAGGGCGACGTACTTCTTTGATTGAAAGAGGTAAAGTTGAAGATGAAGTTGAACCTCCCGAGTTGAAAGGTAAGGAAGGTAAGGAAAGAAAGTGTTCTGAAGTAATTCAATCTCCATCAAATTTTTTGTATAAATATGATTTTTCTTCTAACCCCAATTTGATTAATTGTAGATATTACGAGATTAATTCATTGTCTAGTATGAAATCATTGAGCTTTTGTAAATACATTTTGAAATATGTTAAGAGTTTTAATCGTTTTATCTTGAACATACATAATTCTTTTTGGTCTAACATGTGTGATTTCTCGAAACCAGGAATTTGTTTAGATTTGTTTTGTAAAAAAAGCAAGTATCATCAAATATGTGTGAGAAATTCCTATTGTTTTGATACTTGGTTTTAAATAAGGTAACGAATTTTGTCAACTTTGTTTTCAATTTTTATTCGTTCCTTAAGCAAATTTTGTGTTGGTGCATGCAATTCGTGTACATGGAATTCCCATTTTGTTTGAAAAATGTTGATTCGCGAATTAAGCATCGACTACATTACATACCCGAGGAGAGAAAGTTCGTCTTGATCAAGCAAGATAAATTCAAACTTCGAGTTTCAACTTGTGAAGACAAGCAAGGTAAGAATGACTTTTGTCATACCGCACGTAAAGGTAAAGTCGAATTCTTTCTTTCAACACCCAAAGGTAAGACACTTGAAACCTATGAATCCATTTTGTTTTCTTCGGATATTGACAAGAATCACGTTGTTGAATCCATTCTTGTAAAATCTTTAAAACGTGATGTTCTTCATTGTTCTATCTTGTCTGATAATGAATTATCTGTTTTGGTTCTTGTCAAAAGGATAATTGTTTTCGATAAGTGTCATGAATCATTTGTTGAAACATTTTTGTTCATCTTGGATGTTGAAAAAGCTCATAATGATGATTGCCATTTTGTAAAACATTTAGATCATGAATTATTTGAATGCCTTATTTTGTTTCTTTATGATCTATTTATTTTACAAGAAGACAAAAAGAATTTTGTGTTTGATAATTTTTATTCATGTGCGAATACGAAGCAAGGTTTAAATGTTCAATTTCAAGTGCCATATGCCTTTTCTTCATTACTTGCTTTTGACGATTATATCTATCAATTGATGTGTTATTCGCATGATTATCTCGTCTTGTCGAATCTAATTAGATCACATGCATGCTTTGAAGCTTATCCGCTTTTGTTCCAAAATTTTGACAAGGCATTGATCCTTTTGTATGATAAAGTGCTTATGCCTGACCGCATGCGATTTATTTTTTTGGTGTTCATTTTATTCGGGTTGCAAGTTTGTTTAAAACATTGCTTGCTAATTCTTGAATTTTCTTTTCAGGTATTGCTATTATCATCCTTCCCATTTGATCGAGGAAAGACGAACAAGGAATTTTGTTCGAATAACCAACGGGTCGATTCGAGGACGAATCGTCTTGAAGAGGGAGGGGATGATACGGGCACGCCCGAGGCACCCACCGAATTTTCAAGTCGACGAAGCTCGATGCAAATACGCAAGGTTGCATTTGACCATGGACGGCTAGCTTGAAACGTGGGGTTAAAGGAGAGCATCTCTTGGTGCTTCAAAAGACATGGACGGCACTAGAAAGCAAGTTGAGACTAAATTATTTGATGATGAGTGGGCTGAGGCTTGATGGAACATTATTTTAATGGGAGCTGGAAATTTAATTTTTGTTGGAAGCTTGATGCGTGGAACACCCAGGGAAGTTATTTTATTCTTCAAGCTTGGACGGCAACAAGGCATACATTAATTGGATGAAAGGCATGATGCGTGGGAAGCCATAAAGGAATAATGATGGGCTAAACATGAATGGCACTTTAAAATACAAAACATGGGAATTAAAGCACAAAGGATGATGATGGAACAAGTGGCGTGTGAGATAGTATTGAAGAGAGCAAAAGAGAATCTTGTTGTATTCATGGGGGCTATTAAATAAACTAATACTCTAGCTTCCCAAATCCCACTTTCGTACCAACACTTGATTTATTAAAAAAATAATCAAGCAACTTGGCTTTCAATGACTTGGTGGACGACAAGCAAGGATATAGAGACTTTGGATTTTATGGAGCTAATGGTTGAAATTAATTGATTATTAAACAAAGCCATGGATTGCATAAAATGATACAATCACTCACCTAGGTGGACGGCATGGAGAGTTGGAATATGTTAAAGAATGTGGAGGAATAAACAAATGGAAATTGGAGTATGAAATGGTTGTTGGACGGCTTGGTGAAGGAATGTTGATGTAAAATAAAATAGAAATAATGGAAGCTTGGATAGTGCTTGAATTGCAAAGAACCATGAAGCATGAAGAATTAAACATGTATTATTTAAAGGCATATTGGACGGCACAAGAATAATGCATGAAGGAAAGAGTTCTAATTTGATTGAAGCATCATCTAGTAGTGGACGGCAAGCTCTTTTAAGTTGGGATATTTTAATCAATCATGTGGGTAATTAAAAGGAGCACTTGTGGAGCAAATTATTCCCTTTTAAATGACTAGCATGGACGGCAAAATGGGAGTTAGTGCTTGAAGGGTTGGGATTTTATTTAAATTGAATTTCCTTTGTAGTCGGACGGTAAGCCTTAAAGATGGAAGATTAATTATTATTATTGGAGTATTGGAGACAAACTTTGTTGGTAAAATCTTTCAAGTGGAGCATGGGTAGTGGAAAATCAAAATCTTTTAATTGAGAGCCTGTGCATGCCATAGCCGAACCTCCAATATTGTTTTGAACATACGGCTGCCTAATTTTTAGGCTATAAATACTAGTTATTTTCATTTTGTAAAATAGAACTTGAATTTGAATGAAAGAAAATTTTCTTTTGGTGAGCATTCACTCTCCTGATTCTCAAGGTTGAATTGACTTATCTAGTTTTCTAGTGGCGTCGTTCTTTCCTTGTTTTGAACTTATCATCCTCACGGGTGTGGCGTTCATCTACCTATACCATTGGTTCCTATCTTGCTAGATAGTGGGTCTCGGTTTTATTTCGAAACTCCTTCTATCAATTTGAAAACTATAAGATTCGGGTCTTTAATTTTTATTAAAGGTTCTTTCTTGTTTCAAATTTCGAAACTCCTTCCATCAATTTGAAACTTATAAGATTCGGGTCTTTAATTTTTATTAAAGGTTCTTTCTTGTTTCAAATACGTATCCATTCAACCTATCACCTATCCTTATTTATTTTTGAAGATATTATTTTTCCAACAAAATTATCCCTTTGTTAGTTAAACGAGAAACTGTCTAATTTACGATCGGGCAACATTTACGATTCGCCTCCTAACCCGAGACAGACCGTTATCAAAAGGGGATTTGAGTTGAAAACCCAAGAAGGGCAGCTCAAATTTTGATCGAAAGTAAGGCATACAGTAGTCTTACCACGCTTGAGTTAACAATGAAGAAGTATGTTGCGCCTTGGAGCATCGACAAAGTACTCCAGATCCCCTAAACACATATTGAGCCTAAAATGGTCCTCAAGAAGTTTGAACAGAGAAGCTCAGGCTGCGATATCTGGGGCACCTAGCTTCTATTTTACCCATTTGTAGTTATTTTCCTTTCAAAATACACTGCCAATAAATTTCCTTCATTGCATTTGCTAGCTTGGATTAAACTTTTTGTTTCGAGCTATGCTCCCAATAAATTTCCGTTTCGTCCATCATTATGATCTTTTTCAAGCATTTTGCATTGAAATAATGATTATTGGACTAATAGTACTTTTATGAAAAAGTTTCGTATATTACTCTGGAAGTTTCTAAAAAATACAATGACCTAAAACAGGACTATTGTTCAAAACTCACTCAGCTTAAGGTTTGGAAATATTGGAGAAAGATTATTATCTCTTTGGGCCTTTTTGGTTGAACAAAAGACAAGACATTTTGTCGGTGATACAATCTCGACGAATAACGAGTAATGTCAACCCAGATGTATAAGGGGATTATTCTCGGAAAAAGAAAATGATACTTTGTCATTACACCCAGCGAATGGTGTAACAGATCAAATTGGTCCTATACCTCGGAGTTGAAGCAAGATGGATGGAAGAAACCAAATGTTATCCTGAAATTGCAATGGGAAGTGCAAACTTTATGTCCCAGAAGGTACAATGGAAGGGACTCTGAAATTACAACGGGGCAAGCTTGCGGAGCAGAATATGATCGTCTTTTTGGGTTTTCTGTCAAAGATGCCTGTTGAACGAGAAAGCATGGCAATGCATCAGTGATGAAGCCTTGATGAACTACAAGCAGTGATGACCCTAAGCATTTAAAAATGGATCATTTCATTTTTTCATTCATACATCATCATTCAAAGCACGTTTAGTTAGGAGCATTCGACTCGTTGCATCCTAATAAAAAGACCATTCTCATGACATTCTACATTCATTCAAATATCGTTCATAAGGCATTTAGTTAAGGGCATTAAGGTCCCTTCTGATCATTGCATCCTAATTATTATACATTTAACAAAGGATCATTCTCATGACATTCTGCATTCATGCAACTGTCATCCATAGTCATTTAGTTAGGAGCGTTTGATTCACTCTGATCATTGTTCCTAATCATTGTGAAAAGACCATTCTCATGACATTCTGCATTCATGCAAGTGTCGTCCATAACACATGTAGATTAGGAGGCTTTAAGTCATTCCGATCATAGCATCCTCATCATTTGCATAAGCATAAGCACATAAAATTAATTCTACAGGACAGGTTCCTCAAAGAACGATGCAGCAATATCAAAATTCAGATTTTGTTCCCTAGTGGAGAGACTGAAGATTGAAGTCTTCCTGAAGATAGTAAGGAAGCAAATTGGAAAGTTCAGATTTTGTTCCCTAGTGGAGCAGGTTGAAGATTGAAGTCTTCCTGAAGATAGTAAGGAAGCGAGTTGGAAAGTTCAGATTTTATTTCCTCGAAGTTCTTGTGGAGTAGGTTGAGATTACAAATCCCGTCTCCCTGAGTTAACAATGAGGATAAACCCTTATTTCAGTAGAGAAGATGGAGACTACGAATCTCTTCTCCCTGAATTCTTATCTCCTCGACGTTCCAGTGGAGTAGGTTGAGATTACAAATCCCGTCTCCCTGAGTTAACAATGAGGATCAATCTTTATTTCTTTGAAGTTTCAGTAGAGAAGATGGAGATTACAAATCTCTTCTCCCTGAATTTTCATTTTCCTCGACGTTCCAGTGGAATAGGTTGAGATTACAAATCCCGTCTCCCTGAGTTAACAATGAGGATCAATCATTATTTCTTTGAAGCTTCAGTAGAGAAGATGGAGACTACGAATCTCTTCTCCCTGAATTCTTATCCTGAAGTCATAATGGAGCAAGTTAGAGATAAACAAATCTCATCCTCTTGAAGTTGCAGCAGGAGCAAATTGAAGCTACAGGTCCTATCTCTCTAGAATAGCGGTGGAAGGGATCGAAGCAACAAGATGCAGTGGACTAGAACGAGGCTACCTGAAGAAAAAAGAGCACCAAAGAAGTCAAGACTCGGCGAGACCTGGCAAAATTGGTCTCTCTTGGAAGTCTTTGCTCTATTCTCGTTACACGACAATGAGCAAAGAGGGGCAGCTGTTGTGACCCAATTTTGCCCAGGGCAAATAAGCCCAAATAATCCAAGCCCAATTAGCCCATTACAATCCCTAAGTCAAAAAAAAAAAAGAAAAAAAGAAAAAACACCAAAACCCTAGGCGCCATCCCATCTGTTTTTGGCCACTTGCTCTGCCTCTGACGCCACCTGCTACCACCGACCCCCACTCAGCACTGCCCCTCCCACTTGCGCTCAGCGCCACTTGCACCTGCAAACACTAAACAAGGAAAGACAACCGGAATTTGTACAAAACAGGCTATAAAAGCCGGATCAATTTCTTTGTAAAGGGGTTCCCTTTTTTAAAAATCAATACAAAAAAGAGATTGGATCAACACAAAATTAAAGATTTTAGTTGCAAACACCTGCAAACAGAGAGAAATCAAAAAACAAAAAGGGAACTTTGAAGGTTATATTTTACTGTTCTTCGTTATTCAGTTTTGTTTTATTTACTTTAAACTGTTTATAAACAAAAATCGAAAGGAGAAAGGCGAAGGGATTTTACCTGAACACCGGGGCTCGATCGAACGGGCTCAAAACGGGGGCGAAAGGCCCTCCTGGCGACCTCGGCCACGGATGCACGGTGGTGCGGCGAGCGGTGTGAAGCCCGGCCGTCGAACGAGCGAGGAAGAGAGAAATTTACTCTGCTTTTACGCTTTTTTTTGAAATGAGGGGCTGCAAATGGATTAGAAAAAAAAGAAGAGAAATTTTGGATTTTATGATGGACACAAAACGGTGTCGTTTCGGGCTAGGGTTACCAAAGACCAAAACAGCAGCCGTTTAAAAGCGTCCGGCCGAATCCGACCAGTACCTAAAAAGGGATCCAGTGTTTTAGTCGGAGGGGCTAATTGCACTTTTAGCCCCTCTGTTTTTTTACCAATTTATAATTAATTTTTTTGCGTTTTTAATTAACCCCAAAATTCTGTTTTAATTTCAATTCGATCCCCTCTTTAGTTAATTTGCTATTTTTGTTGTTTTTACTATTATTTTGTATTATTATATTATTATATCATCATCATCATCATCATTATTATTATTATTATTATTATTAGTAGTAGTAGTAGTTAATATCTTTATTACTTTTATTATATTAGAATTTTTATACATATATATATTTTGTTTATTCCTTTGTATATACATTTTATTTACCTCCTAGCTACTACCATGATTAACCTTATTATCATTTTATTATTTTTTATTATTATTAATGTTATTTTTATCATCATTCTCTATTTCACTTTTATTTCCACCATTATTATTATCATTGTTCTACTATTTTTTTTTGTTTGCTATCATTTTTGTTATATTACTATTACTACTATATTATTATACTATATGATTTGTTATTAGATTATTATTATCACATCATATTATCATCATTATCACGTTATTATTGTTATCGTTTCATCGTTGTTTCTACTACCGCTGCTATACGTAATGACTTCAATACATTATATATCCTCCTTATTTATACGTATATATGTATATGTGTCCTTTTATTATTCTTTTCGCGTATAACATTGTGTTTTCACATTTTTCGTGCTAATTTTTCTCAATACCTCAATTTTTATAACAACCAATATCCCGTATTAGCAATTCGAGAGAATCGAGCCCTAACTTACTGGGTTCTGATTTTTCTCGTTTAAGTTAAACAACAGAATATCCCTTTTGAAATCGCAATTCAAGTTTTAAACAAAACACTTAATCTCGGAAATTCGAAATGTTGCGCCCTAACTTACTGGACTCAACATCTAGATATTTCGGGATAAGTTTCTTTTTTTCTAAAATAGAGGCAATATTCCTAATTTGGATTTTCAAGAGAACGAGCCCTAACTTACTGGGTTCTGGTTTCTCGTTCAACAAATGACGGAAGATCCTCTTCAAGTGTAAAACTAAGTTTTAAAAGGCAAGCTTAGTTTCGGGAGTCTAAAGTATTGCGACCTAACTTACTGGACAGGATACTTTATCTCCTCGAAAATAAGAGAGTCTTTGCATCTCTTCCAATTCCCTCAAATTTTGGAAATAAGAAGTATCATATTTTCAAATCATTTCAAAATTTTCAACAATAGGACATCGATCAATCAGTCTGGTACCGATTTCGGGCGTGACGAGGGTGCTAACCCTTCCTCGCACGTAACCGACTCCCGAGCCCATTTTATCAAAATTCGTAAACCAAAAAATATTGTTTTAGTAAATCAAAATGTTTATTAAAACAAAGTTGATCCGATCTCACCCAAATAAAGATCGGTGGTGACTCCCTTCCTTTTCATTTTCAAAAATCGAGTCGACCGCGTCGTTTACTGTTTTATCAAAAGATGGTTACGGCAATATATATGTAACGCCGTACAGCAGCTTTAAACATTCCCTCTCAGTTGTAATTTGCTTGAACTAACACGGGCTATAGGGTTAGGGGTATAGGCATCTGCTTTCTCTGCCCTCATTTGTTCTGTGTTGGCTCTATCTCTCATATTTCAGTATTGACACGTAGATACAACTTTTTTAGTGGGGTTTCAGCTCTATACATTCAAACGCTTACAGTCCCACCAACATTTGTTGTCTCATATGCAAATTTCAACTTTTCTAAATAAGAAACAAAATAGGAGTTCAGAATTTTTTTTCTTTTCCTGATTTGGAATCCAACTTAATTTTAATATGGTTATCAAATAACAAAGATTTTTAGGCTATAAAACATAAAAAAGAAGAATAAAAGCTTACAGTTCCTTAAAAAAAAAAAGAAAAGCCTACAGTCTCATAAATCCATGTTATTGCCCATCTCTCTCTCTCTCTGGTGCAATCCCGAGATATATTCGAGAAAAGTACGGACTGAAGGGTTTGAAGCAAATCCCCTGCATACGGGGCTCTCAGAGAGGTAGAGCAACAGTGCCTAAAAAGTCCTTTCTTTTGCATTAGTATTTGAGTTTCTTTGGGGCCACCACTAAGAATACAACTTCTAGGAGAATGAGCCAAAACAATGATTTCTAGAGAATTATAAATATATTTTTGTTATCTAAAATATCCTTTAGGCTTGTTTAGGGGTTTTTACCCATATATTATAAAAAAATAAAAATTTTCGAAAATTGTATCTCACCACCATTAATTACAAGAATGGTACGTTGATGGTGATGGAGGCTGATGGAGAAGTGACATCATCACCCTTTCTTGATAATTTTCAGTAACCAATTAAACAAAAAAAATGAATTTTTTATGATGGAGGCTGGCTGATAGGCGGCTTCGAAATTAATTAAGGGTTTAAATACCGACTTGAATTCAATTCAAATATAAAAAATTAGGGAAATCAAAAAACGCATCTGATGGTGAAGCCTATCTAACAAGCGGCACCACTAGGCCTTCTTGACAGGTGATACTGGTGTCAGCCTTAACTCCACTACTGCTGGGTGATAGTCCCTCAATGTGAAAAAAAAAATAGATTACAAAAGAGAAGAGAAGGATAAGGTAAAAAAGAAAAGAGATTAGTAGAGAAGATAGTAGAGAAAGAAAGAAGAAAAGGAGAACAAAAAAAAAAACAGTGGGTTAGAGAAGAGAAATGAAAAGTTAAAAAAAAGGGAGGTTGTGTTAGGGATTTGGGGTGAAAAAAATCAAAAGAGAATTTTGTTTAGGGTATGAATAAAAAAGATGTATTAAAAGGTTTGTTTAGGGTTTTAACAAAAGAAATGGATTAGATGGCTTTGTTTAGGGTTTAAATAAATAGGAGGGTTAAAAAAGATTAAAAGAGGATTTCATTAAAGGTTTAAACAGAAAAGATTGAAAGAGATTTTTTTTAGTATTTATAAATTATTTGTTTAGTTTAGTGTTTATTGTGATTTATAGGTTATAACTGTTATTATTTTGTTGTTTTTGAATTATTTGACAAATGTTTTTTATTTATTGAGATTTTGATTAATTTTATTTATTTATTTTTGTAAGGTATTATTTTTGTAAGAAAGGCAGGTGGTTTGAAAGAAAGTGTGCAGGTATGTTTCTGTTATATTTTTTTATCGGCATGTTTTTTTTTTTGTTTATTATTAGATGCACAGAACAACATATAATCCAATTAGGTTTATTTTGTTTTGATAGTTTCTGTTATTTTAACATAATCTTTTTGTTTTTTTATGTAGGTAAAAGATGAGACTATTGAGTTGGAATTTATGAGATATTTTTATTTTGTTAATTATTGATTCAATATAAATAAGTTTATTATATATTGCAATAGTATAGCAAAAAATGTGATGTGGACAAAATTGTTTAGTATTTTTGTAATGATATTATTGTACTATATTTATTGTATTATATTTATGTGTTTTGATAATTATTTAAAATGCACCACCTTAGAAATTAATTTTCGAAATGTGTTATTCGTAACTTCGTGTTAGGGTATCTCATTTTTGTATTTTAATAATGTTTTTCCTATTAGTGGGATAAAAGGCTCACATACAAATTAATTATCGAAATGTGGTTTGTAACAGCCCAACGAGTGAGTTTGAAAAATTTATTATTTATTATTTACAAGATAAGTGTGATTTTAGAAAGATTTTTGAATTAGTGATTTGTGTTTAAAAAAAAAAAATTATTAGATTAAGTGGTTCCAAAAACGATGTATCGAGACCTCGATTTCATAAACTGAGCCGTAAATATTTTTATAAATATTTACAGAGTGTCATGGAGTTAGTATTAAAGTTTTGTTAGAAAATTTTAACGTTTTAATAGTTAATTAATTAAAAAAAGACTAAATTGAAAAGGTGCAATACTTGTTAATTAAAGAAATAATGATTAAATAGCTCAAGTGATAAATAATGAAGAACTAAAAGGGAAAATTAGCCCAAAGAGGACGGCTGAGGCGGCATTAGCAAGGAAAAAAATCAGGAAATTAGGCGAAACAAGGGTAAATTGGAAATTTTTGTAAAAAATAAATAAATAAAACAAAAATTAAAAGAAATCTAGACAATTCTTCATGAATTTTCAGCCAAAAATGCCATAAAAGAGTCCCTCTAAGCTGTTTTTTCATATTTTTGCTACAAGTGAGTTCAATTCTTGCCTTTTTCTTATAATTTTTGTGTTTTTAAGACTTTTACAATTAGGTCCAACAAGCTATTTCATTTGTTTTTTATTCTCTTGGTAATTTTGAAAGTTACCATTGATGAGTGTTGAATGTTTATGATGAATTAACATGGATTTGAGGCTTTAATTTTGTTATATGATGATTTTATCAAGTAATTTTAATAGAAATTGATTTTAGGATCAAATTGTGAAAAAGATTAAATCTTAGGGTTTGGTATTAAATTTTGTTTATAAAAGGCTGTATAATAGCTTATAATATTTAGATAAAGTGTTAATTGAGAAAAATTAGCTCATTTGATGAGTTAATTGGTGAGGGATTAAATTACAAAAATTGTAAAAGTTGGGGTAATTGTGTAATTTCAAAATTTGAAGGGTATAAATTGTGAAGTGGACTGAAATTGAAATACATGCTATTGAATGAAAAATTTTACATTCTAGATCAAGAGCCTGTAGATCAATGAGAAAAAGGGAATTTAGCCGAGTAGTCCCTAAACTGCTACCAATTTTACAATCCAACCCAGGTAAGTTTGTAAGGTTAAAATTTCATGATTATTTATTAATTTATGAATGATATAATGTATTTATTCATACTTTTATTATTGAAATTAAAATTTATTGTTAAAATAAGAAATTGAAATGAATGCTTAAAACAAGTAGAACGCAGGATTGAGTACAATCGTTTTATAGCAAAGGGTGAATTAGATGGATAAGACCATGGTTGGACCATGGCAATGTTTATATGTAAGACCATAGCTGGGTTATGACATTTAAATGAAAAGACCATAATTGGGTTATGGCACTTTGAACATAAGACCATGTTGGACCATGGCAGTATTTATAAGTAAGACCATAGTTAGGCTATGGCATTCTGACGATAAGACCATAAGAGGGTTATGGCACTACAAATGTAAGATCATGGCTGGGCCTTGGCAATGCATGTGTAAGACCATAGTTGGACTATGGCATAAAGAAAACGATATATTCATATCTGTAAGTCGTTCCTTGAGTCAATAAGAATTGGTCAAAGACCCATGTGAATGAATTGAAAGATATATTGATTATTAATGATATTGATCTGAAGGAAGTGTGTTCATTGACTTTTGTTGTATTTGACAGGGAGAATGTATGATTTATTTACAATTTAGTTTATTATATTGAGTTCGGTAAAATCAACATTTAATATATTAAACTTATTAAGCTTCATTAAGCTTACTCGTGTTGTTTTATGTTCTTGTAGATTAACGTGTGATATGGAGATCAGATCAACACATCAAGCCACACTATCCAGTTTAATCTGGTAGTTTTTGAAATGTAAATTTTGGTTTAGATGGCATGTATAGGGTTGGTTTGGCAATAAAATAGTTTGAATTGTGGTTGTGAATCTTAAAAGTTTGTATGTGGGCAATTAGTAGTAGAATTTGATTAATCAATGAAATGAGTTAAATGGGTAAGTATAAGTAATTGATGTATATGTATTCATTATATTATGTTTAGAACATGTATTGGTTGGTTTTGTTTTCTTGGTTGAGATATATTAGTGTATTTAAATGTTGTGTTTAGGTTGATGTCAAAAATGGTTAGAAAATTGGCCTTAAAATGGCCTATTTTCATCCACATGGGCAGAGACACGGGCTTGTGTCTCAATCGTGTGTGACAAACGGCCATGCACATCTGCGTGTAGTCTGGCCGTGTGTCCCCTGCACCTTGAAATTTCAAAATAGAATGCCCAGGTATTTGCATACGGCCTAGCACACGAGCGTGTGGTTGGCCGTATGACCCAAGTCAGAGAGTTACACGGGTAAGGATGTGGGCTGGGACACGGCCGTGTATCTCATATTGAATGCCCATACGGCCTAAGACACGGGTGTGTCTCCTGGCCATGTGAGCCACACAGCCAGCCACACAAGCATGTGTCCCCTGCTCCTAAGAAAATTTTTGAGATTTTGAGAAAAATTCTCTGAATATCCAATTTTGTCCCGATCCATTTCTAAGGTGTACATTGGGCCTCGAGGGCCCATCTAAGAGACAATATGAGTGTTAAATAAATGATTTTTGATATGTATAATAAAGGTTATAAAATGTCTGAATTTAATCTGTAAGGTTCGATAATGCTTCGTAACCTTGTTCCGGCAATGGATAAGGGTTAGGGGTGTTACATGTTTTTTGCAACAAACTAATTGAACTGATTTTCTTTTTAAATTGTAGATATCTAAATGAGTTCTTTGATTAACGACAATAATCACATAAAATGTCACACCCTGAAAATTCGAGTAATTTATTTTCTTTGTGTGCTTTGAGTAATTATTCTAGAAAGTAAAATTTCTGATTTATTTTCGTGGTTAGTATAGTCCTGAAGAAGGATTTAAAATTTTTTTAGATGGAATATTTTTTTAAATTTTGAGAAATTATTTATGGAAGTGGATTAAGTGGCTATGACACATAAATTAATTTAAGTGTCAAAGTGAGGCATAAGATGAGTGCATGGCAAAGTGGTGTTGGCGCATGGGTTTAGGCATGAGGAGAAGGTTCGAATCCTTGTGTAGCATCTAGGTGAATTTTATTTTGAATTTTTCTGCCCATGTATAGCAAGTGTCGGCCAAGAGCATATATGGAAGGTGTTGACTTGTTATTTTTGGTTAGTATATCAAAGGAATAAGGAAAATTTGAACTTAAGGAAGGGTATCAAAAGAATAAGGAAAATGTGAGGATATGAGGCAAGAATCAAGGAAGTATTTTGGAAACAATATCTTGGCTTAATGCCCAAGCATATGGACGGCATTATGGCTAGGGGGGGGAGCCGAATTTTGGTGATAGTTTTGGCTAGGAATTTTAGTTTTTGTTTTGGTCATTTTTAGTTTTGTGCATAGTTTTGCTATTCTCTCAACCTTTTCTCCCTTTGGCCGAATTTGAGTATTGGTAAGCCTTGTTAATTTTTGACCATTTGGTCATTTTTGCACATCAATTGGTATTCTTTGTGCCTTATTTTCATTAGTGCCGAAAATCACCTACACCAAAAGCTTTTCTCTTTCTCTTTTCTCTCACCATTGCCGAATATCCATCTCTCTCTCAAGCTCATCTTTTTCTTTTCTTTTTCTTCTATTCACTTTGAAATCAAAGCAACATCATCACCATCTTTCTCCTATTTTATTCTTTTCAATTGAAATTCTCTCTACCTACACTTTCATGACCGAATATTAAGGTGACTACAAGCCAAACTATTTTCTTCTCTCCTTAATCTCACATAGCCGAATCTTTCATCCATCAATACCATTCTCAAATCCTTTCTTTTCGACGTGGAGATTAGGTATGAGATTCTTTCGTTTCGATTAGCTAATAGTGGTTATGGCCGAATATTGATGTTGGTTTGTAGGCTTTATTAGATCAAAATAAACGTTCATTTTATTAACGTTTATTTTGTTAAACTTTAGTGCGATAACAGAAAGTTGGAATCAAGAAGTTGTGGGTGACAAAGCGTTGGAATCGATTCTCGTGGTAAGGAAATCATATCTTTTAAACTTTAGAATTATTTCGATATCATTAGATTAATGTTCTTTGCCTTTAAAGACATTCAAAATAGGGAAGAAAAGGGCGGTGTTTAGCCTTCGGAAGAAGGGAGGTTCTATTATTCCCCTAAGTACAAGCAAAGGACTATTTCGAATCCGGATTTTCCAACGGGTTGCGGACGTTCAACCGAGGAAAATCAATTGTTCGAAGTCGTTCGTACTCCCGAACCATTATTTGTTCGTGGATTCGATTCGGTTAGCGAACCATCGATCGGAGAGAAATCGCAAGTAGAAGTTTTACGAAAATCCGAGGGTAAATTTCTAGATCGCTATATTTAGATCGGTTTCATTATAGATTATAGTGTTTAATTAACGCAATATGTATAGGTGTTGAAGATCGGAAAGTTTAGTTCTCTCCATAACCAGTGTGTAAATTCACACTCATTTTCGTTAGATTTTCTAATCATAAGTATTGCGATAAAATCGTGAAAATGGTAAATTCGGAAATTTTATAGTAATTGATACTTTTGTGAAAATGCATGCAAACGGTTAAAACCGAGAAATATGTGAAAATACTCTAGTTCGATAAATTGGGCCAAAATACTCTAGTTCGATAAATTGGGCCAAAATACTCTAGTTCGATAAATTGGGACAAAATACTCTAGTTCGATAAATTGGGCCAAAATACTTTAGTTCGAAAAAGCGGGCCAAAGCCCACTAAATCCTATTAAATGGGCAAATTACTAAATTATTTATTTATATGGGCCTAATGAAATGATTAATGATAAACCCACCGATGTTATGGATTAATTGAAAATCTGTTATATGATTATATTTTGTTATATACACATAATTGCATGGGTGGGATATATGAAGAGAAGAATGGCCAGTTGCCAAATATCTAGTTCGGTGGCTCTGCCACAAATTCGGCTCAATGCCTCTAGTTCGGTGGTTCTGCCACAAATTTGGCTTAATGCCTCTAGTTCGGTGACAATGTTACAATCTAGTTCGGTAGTGCACTACAAAATTATTTAAGGGCTTTAAGCCCATGTTTGGTGTGTTTGGCGGGGTGGGTTGACTTGATCCCCACAGGTGTGTTGGTTGGTACGGGGGTGATAGCGGATGGATACTAGGTTGGTATGGGAAATTCATTTTACATGCATTTTTTTTATTTATGTTATTTTATGATGAATGGTTGAATCCTGTAAATGGGCTCAAGCCCAGCATGATATCTTGACGATCTGGCCCAAAAATGGTGGTAAGTGAGTTGCACACTGAGTTCTTTGTAACTCACCCAAATTTTTTTATTAACCATTTCAGGTAATGGAAATTGACGTGGACTTGGGCCGGAGATGACTTGGTGGAGGCCATACTACGAACTTGGGTTTTATGAACTATGACTTTATTTAAGTTTTTATTTTAATTACTATTATTGGTTTGATGTAATAAGGCCTCTAAGTATGTTTTATGGATTTTATTGTGTGGATGGTTTAAATTTTATTTCTAAACTCTTAATATGGTTTTATCTTATATTTACTAAGTTTTCTTAAGAACATTGGTTTTATAACAAAATTTTTGGACATTATAAATTATTTTAAATTTCTTCAAAGTTTATTATCTTAAATTTTTGACAATTATATTTTGACGTTAAGTTTTCAAAACAATTATTTTTCTTGAAACACCAAAATTTCAAATCCTCGTACTAAATTTTTATTAAACTCGATTTTCAAAAGTTTTTGTAGCATTAATTTATCGTAAATCTTGAAAAGAAACGAAAATATGTTTGGTGTGACAAACCAAATCTCGTCTAAACGCATAGACCGGGTTTGGGGTGTTACATTTAGTGGTATCAGAGCCCAGTTTCAAAACTCGGCTGTGGTTTGGGTTCGATAATGAAATCTGTTTGAAAAATAATTTAAATATCTAGACTTTTGATTTTAAAGGTAGTATGGCACCATGAGCATCCCGCGCCAAGTCAAGTAAGTATCTCATCTATCGATTGTGCATTACGATTATGATATGATTATAAGAAACACTCTAGAACTTCTAGTTTTAGGTGTTAAAACCGTAGAGATTGAGACAATAGGATATTGTTGCGAAAACATTCTATCTCTTTCATATCATAAGACATCGTTAATAAACAATCGAAATATTATTCGATTCATAAAACTCTTAATCGAGTTAAATCGAATTAGTCGCTATGAGCACTAGAGGGCGTGGTCGTGGGCGCGCGGCGTGGCGTGGTAGTGGTAGGGGGCGAGGTGTTAGGGGCGTAATCGATGTGCCGGGTCATATGCCGGAAATGGATGCACTGCGTCCACTCGAGAGTGAGGCGGGATCGCACGACCATATGGAAGAAGATAATCTTTGTTACACGAGCAATGCTGCGAGTACTTGAAAGGGTCATTTGGATCCAGAATCGGACCAACGGCTCGTGGGTCGATATCGGAGCGACTAAAATCCAGATGGAGCCGAGGTTTTCGTGAGGTGTCTCGGAGTAGCTCCCAATGTCGCCGAATATTGGCTTGAGGCGAGAGAGAGCGAATTATGGACGATCTTGAGTGCAATCGTGGAACAAAAGCTAAGAGGAGCGGTATCTTTGTTGAGAGACGAAGCTTACCAATGGTGGCTTACTATCCGAGAAGGCACTGATGCTGCTTTGGTTAATTGGGAGTTCTTTAAGGCTTCCTTTCAAGGAAAATATGTGGGAACAAGCTATGTGGATGCCCGAAGGAAGGAATTTTTGAATCTGGTGCAAGGAAATAAGACGGTGGCAGCATATGAGGCTGAGTTCTTACGTTTGAGTCGCTATGCTCGAACGATAGTGGCAACGGACCATAAGCGTTGTGTGCGCTTTGAGGACGGATTGAAAGATGAGTTGCGGGTTCTGATAGCCCCACAGCAAGTTAGAACTTTTGCCGCTCTTGTGAAGAAGGCTAAGATAGCCGAAGAGGCTAAGAACTCGGAACGTCAAAACCGGGAGCAAGTTCGAGGCAAGAGAGATCTGAAGAATTCGGGTTCTTCGAGAGTTTCAAGAGGTCTCGGAATGATGAATCACCAAGGTAGGATACTGTAGGTCGTTAATCGTAGTCGAGATCGTCTTGAATGTGGAAAAAGACATCCCGAGAATGTTGGAGGAAGACGGGTGCTTGCTATAAATGTGGATCGACGGAGCATCAATATAGGAGTTGCCTCGACGTATGGATACAACTCAAGAAGTTCGTACTACTCGATGCACCACCGGCAAGAGGAGCTCAAAGAACCACCGAGAGGTCGTGGGCCCGGGTCGTGGTGGTAATGGAGCCGGGCGTGGTCAAGGTGCGCGAGTCGTCGAGGCAATGGTCCTAGAGGCAACGCGACGCAAGACGACCAGGGCCCGTGTATGCGGTCGACGCCGGAGGATGGCAATGCACTGATGTGATAACCGATGACGTTCTTCATTACGATGTACTGTTATTGCATTGATAGATATTGGTTCTACTCATTCGTGCGTTGCTAGCACCATAATCGAAACTTGAAATTAGACTCAAATTTTCGATAATGAGATGAGGTGATTAGTCCCTTAGGTCGATCGGTGGTGGTTAATAAACTGTTTAGAGACGCGTGCCCTTAGTTATTCAAGGAGAAACATTCTTGGCAAATTTGATGGAATTGCCTTTTGGCGAATCGATATCATTCAGGCATGGATTGGTTGGTTAAGCACCGCGCAATTGGACTGTATCTTTGAAAAGCGATGTTGATAAGAATCATGGAGGATAAGGAGGTAGTTATGATAGGCGGCGGAGGAATTTCTTGGCAAACGTGATTTACTGCGTTAAAGGCGGAGAAGTTGGTACGAAAAGGTTATGGAGCATTTTTAGCATTTATTAGTGCTTTAGATGCCAAAGAGCTATCGATGGAAGATGTGAGAACGGTGAAGGAATTTTTGGATGTTTTTCTGAAGAACTTCCTGTGTACCTCCAGGATCGGAAGTGGAATTTGGTATTGAGCTTTTGCCCGAATCGCTCCAGGGTCCATTGCTCCTTATAGAATGGCACCGAAGGAGTTGTCGAGCTTAAAGCCCAAATTCAAGAACCGCTAGATCGGGGTTTTATTCGACCGAGTGTGTGTCTCCGTGGGGAGCACCGGTTTTGTTTGTTAAGAAGAAGGATGGGTCAATGCGTATGTGTATTGACTATAGGCAATTGAATAAGCGACGATCAAGAATCGGTACCTCTCTGCCGAGGATTGACGACTGTTTGATCAATTGAAGGGAGCTTCGCTTTCTCAAGATTGATTTAAGGTCGGGTTACCACCAAATTAAGGTGAAAGAAGCGGATATTCACAAGACAAATGTTCAACCCGCTACGGACACTATGAGTTTTTGGTGATGCCGTTTGGGTTGACCAATGCACCACCGCATTTATGGATATGATGAACCGGTCTTTCAACCATTCTTAGATCGGTTTGTAGTGGTATTCATAGATGACATTCTGGTTTATTCGAGAGCGAAGAAGAGCATGACTCGCATTTGCGGATTGTATTGCAAGTGCTTGAATAATCATTGTATGCCAAATTCGAAGAAATGTGAATTTTGGTTAAGAGAAGTGACTTTCTTGGGTCATGTTGTATCACCAAGGAATAAGGGTGGATCCTCGGAAGATTGAAGTCAGATTGGATTGGAAACCATCGAAGTCGGTGAATGAGATTCGGAGTTTCTTGGGTTTGGTGGATATTATAGGCGCTTTGTTGAGGGTTCTCGTTGATTGCGCACCTCTAACTAAGCTTTTGCGGAAGGGAGTGCCGTTTGTTTGGACCGACAAGCGGCAAGAAAGTTTCGAGCGATCAAGAAGGTTTTAACGGAAGCACCGGTATTGATTCAACTTTGAGGTCGGAAAGAGTTTGCGCTTTATTGTGATGCGTCACATATGGGTTTAGGTCGTATTGATGCAATGCAAAGTGGGAAAGTTGTAGCTTATGCTTCTCGTCAATTGAGACCGCACGCAAGTGAACTACCCTACTCATGATTTGGAGTTAGCGGCAGTGGTGTTTGCCTTAAAGATTTGGAGACATTATCTATATGGTGAAAAGTCTATTATCTATACTGGATCACAAGAGTCTTAAGTATCTTCTTACTCGAAAGGAGTTAAACTTGAGACAACGGAGATGGGTGGAGTCATTAAAAGGACTATGATTTCTCTATTGAGTATCATCCTGGAAAGGCTAATGTGGTGGCGGACGCATTAAGTCGTATGGTGGTATCTCGATTTGAGAGCTATGTTTGCCCATTTGAGTTTGTATGAGGATGGTAGTTTGATAGCGGAACTTCAAGTGAAGCCTTTGTGGTTGGAACAAATTAAGGAAAAAAAGATGTTAGATGAGAAGTTGAGACTTTTAATTCAAGAGTGGAAAATGGTGAAATTGAGGAATTTGGAATAAATTCGTAAGGTGTAATGTGCTTTCGTGGAAGAGTCAGTATGCCTAGGGACTCGGATCTCGAGGCAAATGATTTTGCGGCGAGGCGCATAGTAGTCCTTATGCTATGCATCCCGGAGGAAATAAGATGTATCGGGATCTTCGTGAGCGGTTTTGGTGGCTCTGGATTGAAGCGGAGATTTGAATTTGTGGGAAAATGCTTAACTTGTCGCCAAGTGAAGGCGAGCATCAATTGCCGTCGGTCTTTTACAACCAGCTAAGATTCCTCTTTGGAAATAGAGCGGATAACAATGGATTTTGTTAGTGGGTTACCTTTAACGCCTACTAAGAAAAACTCTGTTTGGGTAATTGTTGATCGTTTGACGAAGATCGCTCATTTTCTACCGGTTAAATGCGGACTACTCGTTGCGTGGTTGGCGAAGTCAGTATGTATCTGAAATCGTGAGGTTGCATGGGGTACCAGATCGATTATATCGAATCGGGATCCTAGGTTTACATCTCGATTTTGGAAAGCTTTGCATGAAGCTTTGGGTACAAAGCTTAACTTCATCTGACTTTTCATCCTCGATCGATGGTCACTCGGAGAGAGTGATTCGATTCGGAAGACATGTTAAGGGGATGTGTAATCGACTTCAAAGGTAGTTGGGAGGATTTTCTACATTAGCGAAATTTGCGTGCAACAACAACCTACCAGTCTAGCATTCGGATGGCACCTACGAGGCATTGTATGGTCGTAGGTGTCGTTCTCCTATTTGTTGGACCGAGTTGGGCGATCGGCGATTGTTAGGACACGAGATGATTTAAACGGAAGAAAAAGTGAAAGCTATTCGAGCACGGTTAAAGGAAGCTTCGGATAGACAGAAGTCGTATGCGGATCTGAAGCGTAAGGATATTGGGTATGCCGTAGGAGATCAAGTCTTCTTAAAGGTCTCACCTTGGAAGAAGATATTCAGATTCGGGAAGAAGGGCAAGTTGAGTCCTAGATACATTGGACCATATCGTGTGGTGAAACGAGTTGGTCCAGTGGCCTATCAAATCGAATTACCTCCAGAATTGAGTCAAATTCATAATGTTTTTCATGTGTCCATGTTGAGGCGCTATAGATCGGATCCTTCGCACATAGTACCGGTAGAAGAAGTGGAGTTGAATTCAGATTTGTCTTTTGAGGAAGAACCAGTGGAAATCTTAGACCGAGACGTTAAGGTACTAAGAAAGAAGACGGTGCCGTTGGTCAAAGTGTTATGGCGTAGCCACGGAGTGGAGGAAGCTACGTGGGAGCCTGAGGATGCAATTCGACAACAATACCCTCACCTTTTTCAGCCAGGTAAATTTCGAGGACGAAATTTTCTTTTAGGGGGGTAGAGTTGTCACACCCTGAAAATTCGAGTAATTTATTTTCTTTGTGTGCTTTGAGTAATTATTCTAGAAAGTAAAATTTCTGATTTATTTTCGTGGTTAGTATAGTCCTGAAGAAGGATTTAAAATTTTTTTAGATGGAATATTTTTTTAAATTTTGAGAAATTATTTATGGAAGTGGATTAAGTGGCTATGACACATAAATTAATTTAAGTGTCAAAGTGAGGCATAAGATGAGTGCATGGCAAAGTGGTGTTGGCGCATGGGTTTAGGCATGAGGGAGAAGGTTCGAATCCCTTGTGTAGCATCTAGGTGAATTTTATTTTGAATTTTTTCTGCCCATGTATAGCAAGTGTCGGCCAAGAGCATATATGGAAGGTGTTGACTTGTTATTTTTGGTTAGTATATCAAAGGAATAAGGAAAATTTGAACTTAAGGAAGGGTATCAAAAGAATAAGGAAAATGTGAGGATATGAGGCAAGAATCAAGGAAGTATTTTGGAAACAATATCTTGGCTTAATGACCAAGCATATGGACGGCATTATGGCTAGGGGGGGGAGCCGAATTTTGGTGATAGTTTTGGCTAGGAATTTTAGTTTTTGTTTTGGTCATTTTTAGTTTTGTGCATAGTTTTGCTATTCTCTCAACCTTTTCTCCCTTTGGCCGAATTTGAGTATTGGTAAGCCTTGTTAATTTTTGACCATTTGGTCATTTTTGCACATCAATTGGTATTCTTTGTGCCTTATTTTCATTAGTGCTTAAAAATCACCTACACCAAAAGCTTTTCTCTTTCTCTTTTCTCTCACCATTGCCGAATATCCATCTTTCTCTCAAGCTCATCTTTTTCTTTTCTTTTCTTCTATTCACTTTGAAATCAAAGCAACATCATCACCATCTTTCTCCTATTTTATTCTTTTCAATTGAAATTCTCTCTACCTACACTTTCATGACCGAATATTAAGGTGACTACAAGCCAAACTATTTTCTTCTCTCCTTAATCTCACATAGCCGAATCTTTCATCCATCAATACCATTCTCAAATCCTTTCTTTTCGACGTGGAGATTAGGTATGAGATTCTTTCGTTTCGATTAGCTAATAGTGGTTATGGTCGAATATTGATGTTGGTTTGTAGGCTTTATTAGATCAAAATAAACGTTCATTTTATTAACGTTTATTTTGTTAAACTTTAGTGCGATAACGTAAAAAGTTGGAATCAAGAAGTTGTGGGTGACAAAGCGTTGGAATCGATTCTCGCGGAAGAAATCATATCTTTTAAACTTTAGAATTATTTCGATATCATTAGATTAATGTTCTTTGCCTTTAAAGACATTCAAAATAGGGAAGAAAAGGGCGGTGTTTAGCCTTCTAAGAAGGAGGTTCTATTATTCCCCTAAGTACAAGCAAAGGACTATTTCGGGAATCCGGGATTTTCCACCGGGTTGCGGACGTTCAACCGAGGAAAATCAATTGTTCGAAGTCGTTCGTACTCCCGAACCATTATTTGTTCGTGGATTCGATTCGGTTAGCGAACCATCGATCGGAGAGAAATCGCAAGTAGAAGTTTTACGAAAATCCGAGGGTAAATTTCTAGATCGCTATATTTAGATCGGTTTCATTATAGATTATAGTGTTTAATTAACGCAATATGTATAGGTGTTGAAGATCGGGAAAGTTTAGTTCTCTCCATAACCAGGTGTGTAAATTCACACTCATTTTCGGGTTAGATTTTCTAATCATAAGTATTGCGATAAAATCGTGAAAATGGTAAATCCGGAAATTTTATAGTAATTGATACTTTTGTGAAAATGCATGCAAACGGTTAAAACCGAGAAATATGTGAAAATACTCTAGTTCGATAAATTGGGCCAAAATACTCTAGTTCGATAAATTGGGCCAAAATACTCTAGTTCGATAAATTGGGACAAAATACTCTAGTTCGATAAATTGGGCCAAAATACTTTAGTTCGAAAAAGCAGGCCAAAGCCCACTAAACTGTTAAATGGGCAAATTACTAAATTATTTATTTATATGGGCCTAATGAAATGATTAATGATAAACCCACCGATGTTATGGATTAATTGAAAATCTGTTATATGATTATATTTTGTTATATACACATAATTGCATGGGTGGGATATATGAAGAGAAGAATGGCCGATTGCCAAATATCTAGTTCGGTGGCTCTGCCACAAATTCGCTCAATGCCTCTAGTTCGGTGGTTCTGCCACAAATTTGGCTTAATGCCTCTAGTTCGGTGACAATGTTACAATCTAGTTCGGTAGTGCACTACAAAATTATTTAAGGGCTTTAAGCCCATGTTTGGTGTGTTTGGCGGGGTGGGTTGACTTGATCCCACAGTGTGTTGGTTGGTACGGGGTGATAGCGGATGGATACTAGGTTGGTATGGGAAATTCATTTTACATGCATTTTTTTATTTATGTTATTTTATGATGAATGGTTGAATCCTCAGAAATGGGCTCAAGCCCAAAGATGATATCTTGACGATCTGGCCCAAAAATGGTGGTAAGTGAGTTGCACACTGAGTTCTTTGTAACTCACCCAAATTTTTTTATTAACCATTTCAGGTAATGGAAATTGACGTGGACTTGGGCCGGAGATGACTTGGTGGAGGCCATACTACGAACTTGGGTTTTATGAACTATGACTTTATTTAAGTTTTTATTTTAATTACTATTATTGGTTTGATGTAATAAGGCCTCTAAGTATGTTTTATGGATTTTATTGTGTGGATGGTTTAAATTTTATTTCTAAACTCTTAATATGGTTTTATCTTATATTTACTAAGTTTTCTTAAGAACATTGGTTTTATAACAAAATTTTTGGACATTATAAATTATTTTAAATTTCTTCAAAGTTTATTATCTTAAATTTTTGACAATTATATTTTGACGTTAAGTTTTCAAAACAATTATTTTTCTTGAAACACCAAAATTTCAAATCCTCGTACTAAATTTTTATTAAACTCGATTTTCAAAAGTTTTTGTAGCATTAATTTATCGTAAATCTTGAAAAGAAACGAAAATATGTTTGGTGTGACAAACCAAATCTCGTCTAAACGCATAGACCGGGTTTGGGGTGTTACATAAAAAATGGTTAATGTGATGGTAGTAAACTTGTTATTTGTTATTCATGGGTCCCCTTATAAAATGTTCCAAGTCATTTACGAAATTAAATTAGGTTATATTCACTATTTGGTAATTTAATATTTTCAGGGCCCGTACCGCACATTGAGGAGTCCTGCGAATGGTGTAGGCTATCTGCGAATGAACGCCTCATCCCATACATGGAGTTAGCCGGATTCGGATTAGCGGTATTGATCCAAACATTTGATTTGGGGTACAACTTAATATCTGCTTTGGTCGAGCGGTGGCGCCCGGAGACCCACACATTTCATTTGTTGTCTAGGGAGTGCACCATCACTCTAGAGGATGCTGCACTGTAACTCGAGCTCTCAATCGACGTGAGTGCAATTACGGGCGTAAGTATGATCTCTGAGTCTGTCGCCCTTTGCTATGACTTATTGGAGTCTCTTCTAGTGATGCTGAGTCAAAATTTACAGGTTTCAGGTTTTCATAGCTGAAGGTCAATTTCAAGCATTTACTGGCTATTGCCACTGAGCGGGACGTGATATGTGCCGTTCGAGCATACATTATGCACATTAGAAAATGTGTACTCATGCCGGAGGCAAACAACAACAAGGTCCACTTGATGTACTTGTCCTTGTTAATTGATTTATATAATATCCGTTCGTATAGTTGGAGTTCAAGTGCACTAGCTATGTTGTATCGCTAGCTTTATCAGACGACAAAGTCTTATGCCGTGGACATATGCGGCTACCTCATATTGATACAAACTTGGGTGCTTTACCGGATGCCTTTCTTGGCATCAGTTAGTCACAAATCATATAGATTTCCACTCATGAATAGGTGCTAAAATTTAAGCATTATAACAATTATTTGACATTCTTTTGTTTAAATTTGTTTTAACAAGTTTTCTTTTTTCGTAGATGGATTACTTATCCGGGTATTTGGAGGTCATACACGGTTCCGATATATCGTCAGATGATTGAGACACACGCCAGGGTGGGGGTAAGTTATTTGTGACATGCAATTACTTTATTTATCTTATTTGACCCGTGTTCTATAGCCATGTTGTAACAGCTCTCTTTTTTAGTGGTGTCAAAAATAGTGGTTTCGAGACCATAAATTCGACGAGTAAATTTGTATAATTGGTATTTAAATTATATGAGTTAATAGTAATTTTTATATTGAATTTTGATTCGATGATTTTAAACAATTGAATTAAAAGTTAGTGTAAGTGATTTGGTTCAAAAGTCAAGTGGTTATTGAAAACAAGGTATTAGGACCTCGTTTCTGTAATATAAAGTCGTAAATATTTTTATTAGATATTTATAGAGTCCTATTATATGTGAATTGAAGTTGGGTCCGGTAATTTTGATGATTTACTGCGTAATTAAAGTAAAACGATTAAATTGTAAAAGAGGTAAAAGTTAATTACTATAGATTTAAAATAGTAAAAGGACCAAAATGGTAATCAAACCATGGTAAAAAAGTCCAAGCGTTGGCATGATTAAATCTACTAACTTTTGGGCTATTTGCTCATTCAGTCCTAATTAGTTTGAGATTAAATTGAAAATAAGGTTGTTTAGTTAAATTTTAAAATAATTGAAGGACCAATTGTGCAATTAAACCCTTCTTAATTTGGAAATTATACCATTTGAGTAGATAATGGACGGTTTTGGGTTTTTAATTGATGAATTTTAAATGAATTAATAAAGGATAAAATTATAATTAGATAAATAATAGTCTTTAACTAAAATTAAGTAAGAAAACATGAGAAAAGTCTTCATCTATTTCATTTTCTGAACTGAAAAACCCAAAAAGCCATAGGAGAAGCTACGGTTTGCATTGAGTTTTGATTTGATAAGTGAAATCTTGCCCGTTTTTAGTAACTTTTTATGTTTTTGAGCTCATATTAGCTTAGTCTAGCTAACTCGGAGATTAATTCGTAAAATTGTCAAATGTTTTAGATTATACCGTTGATGAAAATGTGTTATCTTGAAGTTTTATAGTAGAATATTAAGTTTGGTTGCTAGGTAAGACTATTTTGTAAAGTAATTTTTGTTAATTTTAATGTTTAAGGGCTAAATCGTTAAAGTGATAAAATTACAAGGACTTGTTGTGTAATAACAGAAATTATGGGCTGTAGAGAAGCCTTATATAGTTCGGCTTAACTTGATTTTATTTGAAATTCGTTAAATTGCATGTTTCGGGCTTAAGGACTAAATTATATAAAGTAAAATATTGGGGGCAATTTAAAAAAATTCAAAAAAGACTTAATTGCATAAAATGAATTCATTTTGCTGTTAGAATTAGTGAATTGAATGAAATTATTATTTTAGATCCTATACGAGTGGGAAACCGAGGAAAAGAGGAAATTACCAAATAGCCCTGTACTTTATCATTGTTGTAGTTTAGTCCCGTAAGTACGTACGGTTTAATTTTAGTACATTTTTAAATGTATTATAGGAACCTAATTGCATAATATTGGATTATATTGATGTGTGTAATTGAAAATGGAAATAATGAATAGCAATGACATCGATCACTGATTGAGATACTATGAGTCATTACTATAAATCAATCTTGTAAGTTCATGCATTTATTTATGTTTCTAATAATCCTTGAACTCTTTGTTAATATACTGTTATTGAATTTTATATTATATACCGAATGAGATCAGCGAGCATTACCCACTCGTATACTGATTGGTGCTCAGACGAGCCATACCTAGTGAATCTATTGAAATGTATGTGCTTTCAAGCCATACCTAGTAAATCTACTGAAACGTACGCACTTTCAAGCCATACCTAGAGAATCTATTGAAACGTATGTGCTTTCGAGCCATACCTAGTGAATCTACTGAAACGTATGCACTTTCAAGCCATACCTAGTGAATATATTGAAACGTATATGCTTTTGAGCCAAACCTAGTGAATCTACTAAAGCGCTTGCGCTTTCAAGCCATACCTACTGAATCTATTGAAAGAATGCTCTAACTATTATACATTGTTTAAAACATTTTAAAAATAATTTTAAAATTCAAGCCATTTTTAAAATGGAATCTACTTGGTTTTTAGTCTTCACGATTTTTTAAAACATTTATATGCCATTTAATCCATTTTAAGCTACTTGATACGTTGTATTTGATGCATCATCTGCTGTGTATAATTTATAAGCTTAAATATGCCATGTCCTTATACTCTTTTAAATATTAAAATTTAGTTATTATACTTTTAATTTTGTGACATTCAATCATTATACATTGTTTATTTAGAAATCTTGTCCCTCCATCTTTTTTTATCGTTAAAGTGAATGATGTCAAAGTTAAAATAACTTTTAGCCATCAACATTTACAATTTCTTTTCAATTTCGTCTTCACCCTTTTAAAGTACATAAAAAGTTTTAATAACTTTTAAAAATTAATTTTCATATTTCTGTAACGTCCTAAAACCCGACCTACAAGTTTAGACTGAATTTCGAAAGTCACATTGATCACTGAAGTGATCGTGGGAAATTTTAGTTTAACAACCCGGGAAACATTACATGTAACATCCTAAATTAGGGGTTATGCGTTTGGAGCATAACTCAAGTGTTAGTAGGCTTTAAGTGTGGTTGGATATATTTTAGGAGTTTTTAAGAACTTTAGGTGAAGGGGAAAAACTTTGGAAAATATTAGAATTTTCAGTGAAAAGGGGAAACTAGGCAAGAAGGCCTTAAAAGAATTTTGTGGAGTTTAGGACACCAGAAATTAATTGGCAAAGTGGCTTGAGGCGCTAAGGTGCAAGGGAGTGCAGGACGGAAGAGGTTCAAGTAACACGGGGCGCATCAGAGACTTTTATTTTTGCATCTGGAAGGGGAGCAAGGCCAGGGAGGCCTTAAGGAAAAAAATCCTAGGCGTGTTTGGCATAAAACAGGCCATGGTAAAGTGGCTTCCATGCGCCACTTAAGGGCCTGGAATGACGCCTGGACAAGGGCCTTGGTTTGAATCCCGTTGGCGGCATGGGCGTGTTTTTATTATGTTTTGGCGTTAAGGCAAGGGGGAGCTAGGGAAAGAGGTCTTAAAAGAAGTTTTCAGTGATTCATATCACAAAAAAAAAACGCCATGGCAGAGCGGCTTTGGGCGTTGTATGCGACTTGCGGCAATGAGCTCCAGCAGGTCTGGGGTTCGAAGCTGGTGAGCGGCAAGGGGAGTGTTTTATTTTTATTTTGCGTCAGATTAGAAAGGTGGTGGACAGCATGTGGACTTCTTTGGATGAAGATAAAGGCTTGGTTAATCTATTAAAACTCGGCTGCAGTAAGGTAGGATAAATGTGGCTTTATTTATTTTATTTATTTTAGTTTAAATAATAGGATAAGAGATAAAGATTGGCTTAATTCAAATTATTTTTGAATGAGTTTGGGAGAGGAAAAATAGGTGCCGAATTGTGTAGTATAATTAGAGAGTGGCCATCTTTTGTTAGTTCCTTTTTCTTTTTAATTTTTTTCATTGTGCCGAAATTCCAAGAAGCGAAAAGGTTATTCATGTTTCTTCTTCTCCTCTATTTATTAGCATTAGCCGAATCCTATAAGCTTCTTTCTCTTTTCTTTGCTTGGCACCCAAAAGAAACACTATAGCCGAATACACTTTCTTTCTCTGGTGGCTGACTTTTCCATCAACATTTGAAGGGCTTAATTGAACCTTGTAAGTACCATACTCCCATTTATATTTTATTTTTATTAAAGAGCCATAGCCGATTATTAAAGTGCCTTTATTCTTATTCTTTTGTCGCAAGTCTCAAAAGCCGAAAATCAAGCATTTTCTCTCCTTTGTCGACTACACACTCTCTTGTGCTTCAAGCTTGTGATTTTGGTAAGTATTGCCTATTCTAGCAATCGGTTATAGGTTTCCTTCCATTTGGGTGACGAAAGCAAGTGAGTAAGGCCTTGATTTCTAAGGTTGGCCGAATGGGTATAGTGGCATAACTTTTAATTTTTTTTGTATGTGTTAGCGTCAAGGTGCATTGAAGGAGGTCTTTTCGAGATTTGATTTAAGCAAGGTAAGTCAAGGTGATAATTCGGCCATAGGCCATATTTGGTAAATAAGTGATAACCGATTCTGACTGTGGCCATTTAGGAATTTCGACAAAGGTAATCAGAAGCTTCTGGGATTCGATTCGTTGGTAAAAATATTTAGTAAGTATAGTTTAGATTTGGTATATTTAGATTATGATGGTATCGGTTAACCGTTTGGTTCTGATTAAGATATCATTAATAGACATGGATGCCGGTTAAGAAGGTAAAGGGAAAGTCCCTATCCCGAAGTTTAAGAAGAGATCAGTGTCTGCCGTTCGGGATTGGCCACCGGGGTGTGGGCCAGCAGCAGGAGAAAGCTATAGGCAAATAGCTGTAGTTTCGCTTAACGATAGCATTGGGATCGAGAGTTTAGAACTTCAAGTGATCAGGTGTGTAGTTAGCCTACCGTTTTCCGGGTTATATGTTTATATGTATGGGATATATGTGTGTTATGAATGTGCTAACTAGTGCAGTGGAAATTGTGATATGGATGCCCTCAAGGGGGTATGTCAATAATCTGGTAAGTATCAAATCTGATGAATGTGACTATTGTTATGAATATATGATAATATGTTAAACAACATGTACATGCATTACCATGGCATTATTTTATGTTGCATGTGCATGGGTGGGTTATGAAAGAAGGACAGGGTGTACCTCGAGTACATGGTTTGATGTTAGCCTTGAGCTACATCGTGGATTGACGTTGACTGAGGTCACGTTGTGGATTATTTGCGATTAAGTTTGCGTGGTTTGATGAGTAGCTCTGTGCCTCATCGTGGTTGATATGAGCTATGTGCCATATCGTGGTTGATGAGTGACTATGTGTCCCATCGTGGTTTTGGTGTTAGCTACGGCTACATCGTGGATTGGCGCTGACTGAGGTCGCGTTGTGGATTATTGTGCTTAATTGCACGTGGACGGCATTGAATGCCTTTTGGAGTGAAAAGGATAGGGTGATTTGATAATCCCCTGGTGTGTGGTAGGCTGGATAAGGGGGTGTGTAGCGGATGGACCCTAGGTTTGGGTTGGGCTTCATAATTGCATGATTTCGTATGTGAACATATGTCGAAATGGGCTAAGCCCAATATGATATGTGGATTAATGTGATATGAGTATTTAATGTGAAAATGGGCCAAGCCCAGTGATATATGGATTAAAGTGAAAAGGGCCAAGCCTAGTATATGAATGTGGATCAGTGTGGAAATAGGCTAAGCCCAGTATGTGGAAATTATGTGGTTAACTACCCTATTATATGAATATGCTATGAATATGGGCCAAGCCCAGAATGTGATAATATGTGAGTATGTTAATTTGTATCTGATATATGGGATAATATGTGGTTAACATGTGGGTGGAATTCAGTGGTTTAGTTACAAACTGAGTCTGTATGACTCACCCAATTATTTATCAAACATCGCAGGTGATATGATGATCGGACCGGGTTGGAGTGGATACGAGGTGGCCCATGGAGAAGACGTTTTGATTATTTCAATCAGTTTCTTATTAAGTACTTTGGTTTAATTATTTATTGTAATAAGGCCCAGTTAAAGTATTTGAATTTTGTTATGTTTAAGTTAGACTTATAATTAAGTTAATATTTTGTAAGTTAAATTTTTTAAAAGCTATGTATATCTCAAAAGTCATATTAAAGTTTTGAATCCGGTACTTTTATAATAATTTGAATTTTATTTTCCTAGAATGTTTTAAATTACGAAAATGTTTTATTAAAGGAAACAATTTTTAACGGTTTTTACTTTTAAGTAAGAATATTATCGAACGTGTTCTGCAGTGGCATTTCAAATTCGGTCGTAGTGAAGGGCCGGGTTTGGGGTGTTTCATTACAGTATTTTATAGAAAACATTTTATTAACCAGTTTTAAAACTCAGATTATAGTCCAAAATCGTTTACATAAAACTCAGATTTACAGAAAATACTTTATTAACCAGTTTTAAAAATGTGATGCTTCTAAGACCTCCGCATACCGAGTCCAGTATTAGAACACGTGAATGCACCTAAAAGGGGAAAACACTAGAGGGGGTGAGCTACACGAGCTCAGTATGAGTTCGACACGTGACTAATAATAGAATTACAGAACTCAATTCAATAACAAAACATACTTACAGTTATACACAGAATCAGAAAGTAAACTTGGAACCAATGTCCCAACAGAACGTAACAATTCAAACACACCATGTCACATACAGACACTTATTCACAAGTGTTATTCAGTCACAGTAAGATAATCTTGCACCCAAAACACTCAAACAGATGCGTACGAATGCAGTCAAGTGATAAAAAAACCACCTATCCAGCCAAAACATCTCTCCGTCCCCCAATCACACCCCAAAAGAGCTATTTAAGCTCATCCAACCAAATACACCACTAAAACCTCGGAAGGCCCATCCAACCCTACACACCATGTATGTGGATTAAGCCACTTAGATAATAATACGTAGCAATGCTAATGTATATGTAGTACAGTGCAATACGGTAAACTACTATATAGACATGTTGCAGTTTAAACTGCCAGATCAAATAATAATATGCAGTAAAGCTGACATATGCGGTACAGTGCGGTAAACCGCTGTACAGATATGTCGTAGTTCAAACTGCTGGATTAGAACAGTCTTCCTTCTCTTCACAACCAAACCTCAAAAGTTTTATGCAAATGTATGTATGCAGATAGGCGTACATAATCAAAATAAAAAAAATTCCAGACAGTCATTCAGACACAGAAACTCACATCCAGTCAATCAATTATAGAATTCCCGTGCAGTCACAGAATGCGCACCACACACAACCACTCATACACCAATCATTCAGAACCGAAAATGCGTACATTCATTTACCCAGATTCAGAATCAATTACATAGTAAACTCAAATAACAATCAAACAATCTGTTTAAATAAAGTTATATCTATATATAAACACACCAGTGTAGGCCGAATCAAAGTCCCAACCGCACTTGCTAAGAGTTAGCTAAGAGTCGAAATACACAGAATCACAATCAAGCTTTAATTTGACACAAAACAAAATTTAGCGAGGTCAGGCCACACATCTATGTGCTCTGACCGTGTGGGGGGTCAACACGCCCATGAGGAGGGGTACAAGCCCGTGTGGAAGGAGGCACACGCCCGTGTGTCCTTGGGATATGGCCGTGTGATTCGGTCGCGTAACTCTCTTTTTGTTTGTGCTAAAATAGAGTACAGGGCAGACACGACCATGTGAGGGTCTCACACGCCTGTTTGCCCATTAGACACGGCTGTATGTCCAAAACACATGCTCATGTGGGATCCCTAAATCCCTAAATTAGCCACACGACCGTGTTGCACCAAAACACTAAATCCTTAATTCCCAAACATACACGCCCATGTGTTAGGGGACACGAACGCATGAAAATTTACTAATCTCCCCAAATAATCCACACGCCCGTGTGGCACCTAGATTAGCCCAAAAACCCTAAATCCCAAATGCAAACGGTCGTGTGAACAACTCGTGTGGGGGCACAAGCCCGTGTGGCCACCCGTGTGGTCACTAAACCACACCAAAATTGACTGAAAGTCTCATTTTCTGATCACTAAAATGACCCTTAATCAAAGAATTTCAGAAACACACCACATTAAACTGAATTCATACTATTTAAAGCCAAAAACCTCAATTTCTCAACTACCAAATCACACAAAAAGGGTTGCCAAATTTCAAAGCAATTCAGTACCGAGTTATACAGTTCAGAACACATTCATTATGTCGAATTACCTAGAATCAATTCAGTATTTCAATAACGGAAAAGAAGAGTTCAGAACCCACACCTTAATTAGTGATCAAAATGCCCAGAACGATCGATGCCTCATACCCGCCAATTCCGATTCACACCTGACGACTTAGCGAATAATTTCTCTAACAAAAACGCTTGAAGAATTGAAACAAAAGATCAAGGCACCAGAAAAGTAAACAACAGAAAAAAATTGGGAAAAGAGAGAAAAAATGAAAATAAAAAAAAAAACTGAAGAAGAAATAGAGAATTGTAGGAATGTGTAAAACAAATTGGGGTCCCTCTCTTTTTCCCTTAATGTGTAAAACAAATTGGGGTCCCCCTTTTTTTCTCTATCTCCCACAACTAAAATAAAAATAAACTAGAAATAAAATAATAAACAAAATCTTCTATACTTTAAAACAATATTAAAGCAAAATTGTTTCCCCAAAATGTACACAAGAGGTCTCAAACCAGGGACTTAGAGACAAACTAACACACAACCAACCACCAGGCCAGTAGGCCCATTCTAAAACTAAAACCCAAAAACACACATAATTGGTCGAGCTAAGCGAAGACCCTAATTACAAATCTCAAAACTTCCAACCCCAAAATTCGAGGCTATAACGCCCAGAATTTGGGCCTAGAAGGAATGGGCCTTGAGCGTAAAATCAGCTAGGAGACTGCACATAAATATTTATGTGTGCAAGAAAATGACACAAATTGCTTGGTTGCTTTAGTGGCTAAGTAATTTAGGAAGAGTTGGGAGTGTTGGAGAAGTCCTGGGTTCAAATCTGGGCTTTAGCAAAATTTTTTATTTTTTCTCTTAAGTAAATCTTGGCCTTAGCTTGAAGGATTGATAAATATTTTTGATGAAATCATGACACAAGGAGTCTGCTGGTAAAGGTGGAAAGTGGCGTGTGGAGTGTACTAGTGGTCAGAGGTTTGAATCCCTTGGCATGCAAAGGAGTATTTATTTTATTTCCTTGCGGCATGAGAAGTGGAGTTAGACTGAAACTCTGCAAGGTGAAGTTTGAATTGGTCTTGGAGTTTTTATGGAGGATATTAAGGAGGGATAAGGGGAGTGATTTGTGGAGATTTTCAAGGAATTTGAATTGTGATGAGAGTTGTGGCCGAATGGGACTCTAAGGTCTTAGGAAATTAGGCTGAGGGGTTTTCTCTTAGTTTTGGTCAGTTTTTCATCGGTTCCTTAAACTGTGCAGGCTCTTTTCTTTCTCTACTCTCTTGTGCCGTATTTGGAAGTGACCATTTGTGCATTTTGGGTATTCGACTTCTACCATTCTGGTAAATTAAACTATTTTGTTTTCAAGTCCATTCCTCTCCGCTCTTTTGCACCAACATCTACGGAAACCTTCCCTTCCTCTCTATTCTTTTCAAGTTCAGCCAATTGCCTGTTTCACCCCTTCTTGCCTATTGATTTCTTTCCGCCAAACCTATCGCCCTAGCCTTGTGACTCTTTCTCCTTTTCGGCTTGTAACCAAAAGTTCCCCCCTCCCTTTTCGATTCGGATTCTTTTCTTCTCTGGGTGGCTCTTGCTTTAGCCGAAACTCAACACTGTCCCCTCTCTGTTTCGGTTTCGCAAGTATTTCTGATAAGGCAGTAAGTGGTTGTATTCCCTCTTTCCATTCAAGTCTGGTTTCTTTAAACTTTTTTCTAAAAGCCGAATATTCATTTGTTTGAGAAGATGGTATTCGTGATTTAAGCCGCATTTACAATCGACCCTATCTAAGAAGATCTGTTTATAATTTAGATTCTCGACAAGGCGTGTGATCAATTTTGGGTTAACGATCTTAGAGGATTAAGCCACCCTCATTCAATCAAGGTAAGGTGGTGTATTTTTAGGCTAAAAGTTAAGAAGTGGTTAACTTGAACTGTCAGTTAGTTAACTGAAGGTCTTGTTGAATGTAGGTTACAGTTCTCGTGGGTCATTCACACATGTCGCAATCAGGTGTGTATCCACACTATTTTAACCGTAAATCGGCAAAAGCCGAAAAGCCAGAAAATGTGGCACTTGATGCCATACGGGCGGGTGATCGCACGTATGGTAATCTGAACCCACGAAACATGGGTGTTTGACTGTAGAGGCCACTATGAGCGATCTCACGGGCTTAGGCCGTTTTAGGCCACGTTGGGCCGAAATGAGCCGTGTGGGCCCCATGGGCCCTACACGAGTAAATCCCAAGGACATGTGGATATTATTGGACCCGGTTGTGTTGTTCACATGGCTAAGGTTGTTTCTAGGCTTACTGGGCCTTGGGCCCATTCACACTGTTTACTGTTAAGGTAAGATTATCGAAATACCCCCATAGGGTAAAAATGATCGAAATACCCCCATAAGGTAAAATGATCGAAATACCCCCATAGGGTAAAATGATCGTAATACCCTTATAGGGTAAAGTGACTGTAATACCCCTGTAGGGTAAAATGACCGTAATACCCTTGTAGGGTAAAATGACCGTAATACCCCTATAGGGTAAAATGACCGTAATGCCCCTGTTAAGGTAAAATAACTGTAATCCCCCTGTAGGATAAAATGTCCGTAAAACCCCATAAGGTAAAATGACCGTAATGCCCCATAGGGTAAAATGACCGTAATGCCCCTGTTAAGGTAAAATGACCGTAATGCCCTTATAGGGTAAAATGACTGTAATGCCTTTAGAGGGTAAATGACTATTTTGCCCTTCGAGGGTAAATGACTTATTTGTGCTACGATTTGATTGATTTGACTGTGATTGTATGACTATGATTTGATTGACTTAGCTGTGAATGATATGACTGATTCTAAGCATGGCATACTGCATACACGACATACTGCATGGGGTTGGGATAATGTATTGGAGGAAGTGATTGAAATGTGAGGGTCGCACGGGTCGCGTGAGATGACTGTGGACCCACCCGATGCCTTTAAGCCAATTATGTGATTGGCAGCTCTGTTGCATTATTGGTTAGTGCCGCAATCGGTGCTACATAAGGAGTGTAGGGATGGGTGGGTCGATTTAATCCCCACAGGGTTGGATAGGAGACGGAGTGCAGGGTTGGATAGGAGACGGAGTGCAGGGTTGGTATGGGTATTTATGCATTGCATATACTGATTCTGATATTGAGATGGGCTTAGGCCCATATAGATGTGATATGTGACATTTGTTATGGGCTAAGGCCCAACCGAGGCTGATGGGGGCTAAGGCCCAATTGCCACCATTACTGTAATGGGCCCACACTGTACTGTTACTGTTAAAGGGCTCAAGCCTAGACTGATTCTTTTTCTGTATATTGGTTGTTTCTTTAATGAGGGGAGTACACACTGGGTTTCCGTAAACTCACCCGGTTTTTAACCTTTCAGGTAATCCCTAGCGTTAGACGGTTCGGAGCTGGGAGGGACTCGGAGAGGGCCACACAACTGCACAAGTTTTATTTTGTCTAGCTTATCTACTTAAGAATGAGCTTGTTGGTTCAGGTTGTAATAAGGCCTTTATAATTTCTGGATTTTAGATTTTGGGATTTGATTTGATTGTGATTTATATCTACTAGAAGTAGAACACGATTTTCCAAAACAATAACTATTTTCTAACACTACGTTTTTACAACTCAGTTTTTAAATATCATGTTTTCATAAATCATTCGCTTTAAATTAAGCTTCTGCAACAAATAAGGTTTTAAAGGTAATAACGTTTTAAAAGGGAATAACTTTTTGAAAATAAACAAACGCAAATTAAAGTTTTGTACAAGTTTTAAATAGCAAGAAGTTTAAAATTTCAAGAAGGGTTTTCAAAGAAAACATGGTTTTCGAAAAACACTTCAATGTGACACGCCAGATTCGGCCATAACATCTAGGCCGGGTTTGGGGTGTTATAGAGGCATTACAATTTCAAATGTTAAAAACATAATATTTTTAAAAAAATTATAAAATTAAACTCTTTAAAATTCAAAAAAATAAGAAATGATGTTAAAAATATAAAAAATTTAAAATTTTGACATGACAAGCTATTGAGAATCCTAATCGGTATGTTGACTACCGATTTAGGATTACGAGGATTCCATGTCTCTTTCATGCATAGTCATTGCCTCGTAATCACCCCAAATCGTCAATCGCCATGCTGATTTAGGATTCCCATGTGCGGTTCATATTATTTCGGTAAATCTTTTTTTTGTATTATTTCAAAAAAAAAAGCCACATGTTTGTTTTATAAAAGTGGCAAATCCAAAAAAACAAATTAGGGGTAGGAATTGAATAATAAAATTTTTAAGAGGTCTTATTTTTCACAAGATTTATTACTTGTAACACCCTAACCCATCTTTATTGTCGGATTAAGGTTACAGGATATTGCGACAGTAAACAAGACCGATAATACGGTGACAATTCCAAGATTAATTTAAACATCATAAATTAATAAACAATCAACATTCATAGCATACATTTGAAAACGAGTCTTAAATTGAGCCTATGGAACCCTAAATCCAATTTAGAAACAAGTATAGACTAATTTGAAATAAAATAGAAAAATATGGTAAAAACTGAAAACAAGGGTCACACAGCCATGTGACAGAGCCCAGACCGTTGGGTCAAAAGCATGGACGTGTGGCCAAAACGTGTAACAACCTGAGTCCGTGTAACTTAAGGTCACACGGACGTGTCGCCAGGCCTTGTAACTCTTTGAAACCGTCTAGACAAACCTATACCAAAAATCAAATAAACCACATGGTCGTGTCATGCAATTGTGGGGGACACATGGTCGTGTCGCAGATCGTGTCACAGACCGTGTGTGTCAAAAATACCTTCAAACACAAGACAATTCATCTCCTATAACACCCTAAAATTGGAGCTGGAGATATTAAGGTTTGTTGGTTAGATCAGTGTTTCGGAGGGGCTGTTAAGTTAGTTTTTTTATTTTAGAAATAGAATGAGCCTATTGGTTCAATGGTTAGGAGTCAATTTTTCCTTAGGTCTCGTGTTCGAATCCTTGTGTGCGTTAAGTGGAAACTATTTTATATTTGGTTGTGATTTAAAAAAAAAAGCTCATAGGTTAAAATTTTTAAAATTTTATCTTATTATTCTTATTATTATTAATTTTTGAAAACAAATAGAATAGAAAGTACAACATTTTTCTCTCACATTTGATCTTTTCTCTCTCCCTCACATCAGTTTCTTTCATTTTTCCAAATTTTAGATTTGTGCTATTCTTTGGCAACTGCATCCTTTTGCTATTTTTTTGTTTAATTCAATTCTTCCTTTGTTCACTGTTAGTATACTGCAATTTGAGTATTTTTTGTCGCCTCAATTTGTTCCAACATCACTATTGTTAATTTCCTTCTCAAGTGTTTATTAGTTCTCTTGTTATTCGTTCAATCAAGTGTCAATCCAAGTGGGTGTAAGTGTCGCTTCCTTTTTGTTTTATATAAGTTTATTCAATTCTTTTATATATGGTTTCAATCAAAATTCTTATAGATTTAGCATGTTGCAAAATTGAGTTTTCAAATGGTTTTAATTTAGGGGTTTCGATTGATTGTTGTGCATTGGAATCATCTTTTAGGTATGTGTTCTTAAACATTTGTAATTGGGGGTCGATTTAATGCTGAAATGTGTTTTGCTGTAGATTTGGGTGTGGTTTTTGGACCACACAGCGTGTGCCGCACACTAGCGATATACACGACCGTGTGTCGCTTTAGAGGTTAGGTTGATTTTCTTGTCACACGACCTGGAGTGGGTCACATGGGTTGGCCACACGATCATGTGACCCCTGTTAGGAAAGTTTGTCTATTGCACACGGGCATGTGCCTCAGTCACATGGGTGTGTCTTTCTGCCACATGGTCATGTCTTCCTTGCTTCTAAAATTGTGTAATTTTGTCACATGGGCACATATATTTCACAGTTTGGCCACATGGCTGTGTATCTCAGTCACACAGGCGTGTCTCTCATCTGTATGGTCGTGTACCCCTGTCACACGATCGGGACCCTCCTATAAGGCAGTGTGGTTCTATTTTTGCATATTTTTTTGCAGTTCTTACAAAGTGTTTCATTTTTGTTCCCGAGGGATCCCTTGCTCATAAGTCTCTATAGGAATGTTTTGGACATGAATATTGGTTGTTGGTTGACTGAAGTGAGTGTTTTACTGATAGATATGTTACGCATTTGTATAAATATGAATAATTTTGATTATTTCTGCAAGTGGATATTATGATCCGTTAAATTAGTTTGTGTTATAAGATTGATTGGATGTGTAAATCTGAAAATTTTCAAATTGTAGATTCTGTTAACCTGTATTTATCATAAGTATCATAAACTGAAATATGAATATGTCTGATTCAAAATTATTTGTACAATCCGTGTAATTTGCATATGTATTGTGTCTGGGATACGATTACGAAGAGAAGGAAGATTGATTTGGCAGTATTAACTGTATTTTTAAAATATGACGATAAAATTGCAATCATATTAGCAGCTTAACTACTTAATAACTCAAGTGGCAAATAACCATAATAAGGTTTGTTCAGTTGGATGGGTCCACCATAACCTAAGCATTGGTGTGTAGAGGTTGGAAATGGTTTAGTATACCCTATTTGATTTGTGACGGATGGTTGAAGATGGTGTGTAGAGGCTTGATAGGTGGGGTTTTGGGTTATATTGCATATGATTAAAATTTGCATGTTTGTTACTGTTAAAGTATTTTGGCGCTCTACTCTAACACGATATCTAATTATGAAATGATCTCGGTTATTGTGTGATTGAGCAGTTTCACATGTATACATTTTGCATGTCTGTTAAGTGATATAATAATTTAATGTGCCTATCTGATATGATCTCTATTAATGATTTGATTAAGGTAATGGTAAATTTTAGTTAATTGTTTGACTTTATTTAACTACGATTTTTTAAGACTCAAACTGAGCTTTCGTAGCTCACTACCTTAGTCTTTTCCCCTTTTCAGATAATTCGCGAGGATAGGTGTCGGACTCAGCAAAACAGATGTCTTAGAAATTCTCATTTCAGTTTGGGTTTTTAAATAAATATTCATGAAGTTTGATAATGTGTTTTCAGTTGGATTTGTAATAACTTTTATAAGGACTGTGGTATGAGTTTTTGGTTTTGGGCTTGTAAAGTTTTGGGTTCTCGTTTTGGAATATTTTATGATCTTGTGCATGGATATTTGTTTTCGAGCGGGTTTTGATTTTGATTAAATTTTTGATTCCATGCATGGGTTTTTAATAACTGTCCATGGTTTTCATTCAAGGTAAAAGTCCAATATTTTACATTCCAAATTTTGGTTTGAAATTTCAGTTATCAAAACTTCCAAATTCGTTTTGGTTACAAATTCAATTCATGAGCTGCTAATCGAGTTTTAAACTGGTGTTTGGAAAACTGCAGGATAAGTTTTAACTAAATTATGTTAAACATGAGCAAAAATGGAATTGGAAAAGGTTTTGTAAAGGTTAAATAGTTTTTGTGTTCTTAGCCATTGCGGTGGCTAATATGACCTCTGGAATGCGGTCGAAACTTTTGGGTCGGGTTTTGGGGTGTTACTCCTACAATTTCTTAGACATTAAGCCATACATTTACCAACACATTAACCTATTCAAAGTGTACCAAAACATGCCAAAATATGTCCATCCACATTCAACCTATGTGCCTAATCAATATACCCTCATTGGCATCACATTTCAACATAAACAACAACCATCCAGAACAAGACATAATCAACATATTAACCTTATTCAATCATCCAATAATTTCAAATTAACATATGCTATAATCAACCATTTATACCAAGCCTTCTAATTCCAATTTATCACCAATTTAATCTCACCAATTAACCTATCATGTATGTACCGATTCAACAAACCAACAATGTATTAAGTTTCAAGCAAACCTATGCCATCAAATACCAAACCAATTAAAATACTATAAAGGATTTAGATCAATATATATATTTCATAATTCAAATGGCACAAAACATAACAAAATGATCACCAACATGCATAAACCAAAGCCCCATTTAGATGCCACTTATAACCAGCCAAAATAAACTTATAACTATTGAAAGAGTTGATGGATAGTGTGATCTCCAAAAGTAATCCAATCGACAACTTGTGTCCGATGATCTACAGAAAAGAAAAATCAAATAGAGTAAGCTTAAGTAAAGCTTAGTAAGTTCGTATTAAACTTAAACTTTAACTTACCATAACTCTTGTAACTAAAATATTTCGCAATTAATTTTATAAACAAGATCACAAGTTCATTTATTTCCTATACACAACACAAATCTCACAAGGTTAGTGAGCTCATATGTACGAAACATATAACTTTATCATGTCATAAACATTATAAGTAAACACATTTAAAACTCAATACAACCATCACATATTCATTTAACAACTCAAATTTCACTGCAAATATCCACATCCAATGTTTTATTTCATATATTTATTCCATATAACCGGTTCATATAACCATATCATATATCTATTTCCATAATTGATTCATATAACCATTTCATATATCATTTTTCATATAATTGATTCATGTAACCATTACATATATCTATTTCCATATAAGCAATTCATATAATCATTTCATATATTTATTTTCATATACATATTTATCACCCAATGAACCAAATGAAATAACGTCGGATATGCGGGAACGATGCTCACACAAGTTGTAACTGTATATGCTCACACAAGTTGTAAAATGGACCTACTTACACGAGCTGTGGGTTGGGGATGTTAAACTACACGATGCTACTCACACTAGTTGTGGAGAATCCGCAATAAGTGTAGGACCTTAGCTATCGGTAGGATATCCATATCAACACCTGAAACAGTAAATAATTCTAATGACATGCCATTTGTATCCTAAGCATTCACGAGGTTCATATGAGTTGTGATTCACATTCATATAATATAATTACATAAGCATTTCTTTTTCACATGAATTCAACTATATGATTTCTCTATTTTCAATCATGACCCTTAACTTAATTAACATTTCAACTTAATCCATTTCGTTTCTTACCATTTATTAAGAAAATGAACTTAACCACAACATACATAAATAGGTATTAAAACACAAAAACCACAATTAAATTAGTTTAATTTAATTTACAAACTTACCTAGTCAAAAACGACTATGAACGTGACATCGAGGTTTATTCCGCTAACTTTCCTTTTTCTACGAATTATCTGGTTGATTCGTTTCTTGATCTAAATAATAACTTTAATTCAATTAACCATTTAAAACAATTTAAAAAATTCAAATTATGCATATAAGCCCTTTTATTATCATTTTACACTTTCACCCTAAAATTTTATCTTTTATTCAATCTAGCCCCTAAACCTGAAACTTTCAAATCTATCACAATCTAACCAAATCAATCCTATCCGATTTCTATATATTCCCTATAAAGCCCAAATTTACCAATTTTTCACAAGAATTTCATACAATTTTACTATTTTAACAATTTAGCTCTTAAACTTAAAATTAACCAAAATCACTTTACAAAATAATCCTATTTAACAACCAAACTTATATTAAAAGACATAAAAAAATCATCAATGGAATAAATCAAAAAATTTAATATTTTTACAAATTAGTCCCTAGGTTGGCTAGATTAAGCTATAACGACCTCAAAAACATAAAATTTACAAAAAAAACAGCTAGTTTTGGACTTACATGCAAAAAGTCAAACGTTAAAGATATTTGAAGCTTTCTAACTCTCCTTCAATGGTGGATATTCAGTGATAGCAAGAAAATAAAGAAGATGATGGTGCTTTATGGTTTGTCTCAATTCCCTTTCGACAAAATGTTTTTTAAAACGTAAGGGGTTTTCTTTTCTATCGAGATGTGTCTTTGTAGCTGGTCTTTGAAATGGAAGGATGAAGGGTTACACATCGTGTTTGATTGTTACTTTGCATGAACCATTTGGTTTTACATATTGCAATGGTGGGGTACCACTTGGGTTATGCCTTTGTCCCTTAAAGATTTTTTGATTCAATGTTTTGCGGCTCCATTTATGAGTGTAACTTTAAAGAGATGGCTCTCGATTTGTGTAGCAACTCGGTGGAACTTATGGTTAATGTAGAATGAATTTGTCTTCTTTTGTAAACTTGGTTCATTATATTGGAACAATGCCTTAGAAGGTTCCAATGCCATCAAGGAAGCATGTTAGTGGGTTGTGTTTAGATGGTGTGATTTGGTTGTACAAGTGTAATGCCCCGAGTTTTGGGCCTAGAAGTTTTGAGATTTGAGCATAAGGACAGTGGGGAGATTGCACATATGTGTTTAATTGTGCAATTTAGTGACAAGAATGGGCTTACCGGTCTAGTGGTTGTGTGAGTGTTAGCATACCTTGAGGTTCCGGGTTCGAGTAGCTGGATGTGGAATTGTGGAGAGTCTTTTATTTTGTTTTGTATTAGTATTAATTATAAATGTTTATTTATTATATGATGTTATATTATTATTTTTATTTGTTGATTGTTATTTTGGGTTTTTTTTTATTTCTGTTAACTCTTTTCACTTTTTTCCCATCTTCTCGTTCTTTCTTCTTCTCTCGGTTCTTTTACTTTTTATTTTTCAAATGGTTCTGGCTTGTGAATTCAAGAAGTTGCTCCCCTGTCATCTTCTCTGTCATCATATAACAGGTGTGGGAATCGAACATTGTAACTATGCTATTTAATTTGCTTACTAAATTATGCAAACTTCCTGTCTCGGTTTATCTTGACTGTGCCTAACCCATTGATTTTGAGATTTGAGGCACTGGAAGTGTGGGAAGACTCCCCTTTTCTAATATGCATTCATTGTGGTTAAGGTCGGGTACAATTTTGGTGGCAAAAACACTATTTGAGGGCTAGTTAGGAGAGGTTTCGTGGCTTCCCCGACGGCCACATGGGCGTGTGCCTCGGCACACGGCCCTGTGGATTTGGGAACTAGGGTTTCTGACCAGTTTTGGGTGCCACACGGCCGTGTGGCCAATTTTGGGAATTTTTTCGATTTTCACAAGACCGTGTCATTTGGGCACATGGGCATGTGGATTTTGGAATTAGGGATTCAGAGTATTGGATTTGCACAGTCGTGTGGCTGATTTGGGGATTTAGGGATTCCACACAGGCGTGCGTTTCGAAACACACTATTGTGTCTTATGGCATACGGCGTGTGAGACCCTTATACGGCCGTGTTTGCCCTGCACTTGATTTTATCAAAATTGGACAGTGAGTTACACGGTCGTGCCCCTGCTTCACATGGGTGTGTGCCTCTATCACACGGCTTTGTACTACCCTTCACGCGGGAGTTTAGACCCCTACACAGCCTAAATTGCTCCACATGGCCGGAGCACACGGGCGTGTGGCCTTATCTCGCCAAATAATGATTTAGGCTGAATTTAATTGTAATCGCATCTCTATGTGTGTCCAACCCTCGACTAAGCTTTACTGAGGGTAATTATGGCTCTGATCTTGGTTGATATGTGAATGATTTGTGATTGGTTGTGTGATAAGCTTGATGTTGAATCTGAATGTACGAGTGTACACACTTCTGAAACTGATTGAATGATTGTGAATGACTGTTTGGAATCGCATTTTGAATTGGTACATCTGCATACAGACATCTGTATATAAAGTTTTTGGGGGGGATTTTGAAGAGAAGGAAGATTGACTGAACAGGCAGTTTTACTACAATATATCGATATAGCGGATTACCGTATTACACTGTACCGTATTTACGTTAGCTACGGTATGTACCATTGGTTGAATTGGTAGTTTTAATGCAACCTATCGGTATAGCAAATTACCACATTGCACTGTACCGCATGTACGCTAGCTATGCTACGTACCATTAACTGAATTGGTAGTTTTACTACAACCTATCGGTATAGCGGATTATCGCATTGCACTGTACCACATGTACGTTAGCTACGCTACGTACCATTGACTGAATTGGTAGTTTTACTGCAACCTATCGGTATAACAGATTACAACATTGCACTGTATCGCATGTACGTTAGCTACGGTATGTACCATTGACTGAACTGGCAGTTTTACTGCAACCTATCGGTATAGTGGATTATCGCATTGTACAGTACCACAGGTACATTAGCTACGCTACGTACGACTATCCAATCTGGCAGCTCAGCTGTAAATTTCTGTCTATGCCGCATTCGGTATGACTTGTAAGTGTAGAGATGGGTGGGTTGATTAAATCCCCACAGTAAGTACAGGGTTGGACGGAGAGGTGTGTTGGCTAGATGGGTGGGTTCTTATTCTATAACTCATTTGCACCCATATGCATCTGAATGATACTGTGACTGAATGTGATTGTTCTGTTCGATTGAAAGGCACTTGTGCCTATACAGATTCAATAAACTTTGACTGAATTTGACTAACTAAGTTGATACTTACGACTGAATGAGAATTATTGATTCTGTGACTGATTGTCTCTTATGACTGCAAAGCACCTGTGGCTTTGTGTAATCATTGAACGCTGTTTGTAAATGATTGATTGATTAGAATTGGTGTCTAACTTTGATTTGTAATATCTGGTTGAGACTTCTATCTCAAGGTTACTGTCTGTACCTGTGAGTATGTTCTGCTTCGGAACTTATTTTTGGTGTTCTGCCCTAAATCTGTAGTTTAGCTGGTTTCATCTCACACTGAGCTCGAGTAGCTCACCCCATTTCTGTTTCCCTTTCAGGTACAGTTCTGGATTCTGGATGCTGGACTCAGTATGCGGAGGTCTCGGACAATTTTGGTGGAAATAAGTTATAAGCTTTATTTTCAGGTTTTAATTGTTATTCGTTTAAGTTCGAATTGTAAAGTTTCACAATACTGTGGTACAGCTCTTGTTAAGTTTTCATTCGTACATTTTATATTGTTAAACTTACTGATGAATTTTATATGATTAAATGTTTTGATTTGCTTTGGGATAAACATCTTCTGAAATTAGATTTTGAACGACTCGATTTGTAAAATTTTCTCTCGATCACTTCGATGATCAATGTAGCATTCCGAATTCAGTCTAGTCTTCTAGGCCGGGTTTGGGGTGTTACAACAAGTGCCTCATCTGAGTAATAATATGAGTTGGATTAGACTGGTAGGCAACATGGTTAAATTTAATGTGGATGGCTCTACACGAGACAAACCTAGTCGAACAGGATGTGGTGATGTCTTAAAAGATGAGAAAGGTAAGATTAGAGGAATGTTCTCGAGTCTTCTTGGTGTGTTGGATTCAAATTTGGCTAAGTTACTTGCAATTAAAACTGCTCTGCACCTATTCTCTTTTATTTGTTTGGGCCAATCTTGTGGTGTTAGTTGTTGAATCAGATCCCCTAGTTGTTAATACATGGATTTGCAATGTTGAATCTCGCCCATGGAAGCTATGGAAGACCTTTAATGAGATTTATAGGCTAATTTGTTCTATAAATAATGTTTTGGTGAACCATATACTGAGAGAAGCAAATGGGTTGCCTAACTCACTTGCTAATCTGGATGTTTCCACGCATGATATGTTCTATGTATGGCTATATTTTCTAAATTGGTTGTAATTGCTTGATGTTCTCATTATCGTTTATCGAATAAAAGTCTTTAATTAGCAAAAAGAAAAAAAGTCAACTAATTTAGTATATTTATATCCTAAAATAATTAATATATATTTTGATACATGCCTAAAATTATCCATAATCCCTCCCAGCCCTTAAATAGGAAGATAAATGCATTTAGCATGCTCAAACCCATGACCTACTATACTGTCAATAATGCCAATATCAACCAAACTAAGACTTAATCAGCATAATTAATTTATTTATAATCATAGTGAATTTGTATTTACTATTTAATAAAAGAAAAAAATTAATTAATAATAATCAAAGTAAGAGTTTTTTTTTTATATATAAGAAAAACTTGAATGGGCCTAGACCATTCATTTACAGATATAATTCGATCCGCATAACATTTATGATTCAAGCAAAAGATATTATTGTAATTATTATAATAGTGTATGAATATTGAATATTGAATATGAATATTAAATAAATATTTATTTTAAAATAAATTTTATATAACTTAAATTATTTTTTTATTAAGATACATAGCAAATAAGTACTTGTTAAGGAATATTTGCTTTAAGTTTTTCAGCATTTTACGTATGCTTTGTTCTTGGACTAATTTTTCTTTGTTTTTCAGCATATAATCTTTGGTTTGCTATCCTTAGTTTTCTCCAACACAAAGCTCCAAAACATCACCCAAGACACTAAGGTTCAGTAAAGTTTCTCATCAGTCATCTCATTGTCATCTTCTGGTTGCAACTTCTTATTAAATGCCATTGGCATAGGCGCCGATTTATAGGTCAACATCTAAAACTTCTTCAATAGGTTCTCCACATACTTTTCTTGTGAAATAAAAATCTCGCCACTTCATTGCTCGACTTGAAAGCAGAGAAAAAACTTCATAACGCTAAGATCAAACATCTCAAACTCTTTCATCATGGCCCTTTTAAAATCTTCAACCATCTTCATATCGATTCTTGCATAGATCACATCATCAACGTAAAGACAAACTATTAGAAAGTTCCCATTTACTCCAACCTTTACATAGAGGGATGGTTCGCTCAGGCTCTGTATAAGACCAAAGGGCTTAAAGTACGAGTCAATCTTGATGTTCCATGCTCGAAGGACTTGTTTTAACTCGTAAAGAACCTTTCGAAGCTGATACACTTTTTCTACTTTTCCTTTTACGACATACCTTTCGGGCTTGCGTACATATACTTCTTCTTAATTATGTGTTCTTAATTCTTGTATTGATATTTCCGGGATATTAATTCAAGTGTGATGTGCTTAGGTGGAGGAGCAAAAGTCCCTACCTAAGAGTAGATCTAGCATAATTGTAACACCCCAAACCCGGATTTGGTATGTCACATGAAGAAAAAGTTTTGAGATGTAACATCCCCAAACCCGGCCCATTCACTACGACCGAATCTGGTTATGTTAGTGCGAAAAAGACGGTGGAAAATCTATTTAACTTAGAAAAATTTATTCGAGCTTGTTAACTTTTGAAAATCCATGTTTATTTAATATTGTATGAGAAAAACTTTGATATCATATAAATATTATAAAATGCCCAAAAGTAAACTTTAATGAATATATAAGACTAATTTTGAATAAATAAGTTGTCAAAATAAATTCGTTTCCACTTAGTAATTTAATATAATCCAAACATAATTTAAAATAATAATTAAATAATTTCCAGAGTAAATAAAAATCAAAAGGGCCTTATTACATATTCTATTTTAAAACAAATACTTAAAGTAAGCCTAAAACGCTTAATCTCTTCTTCTCGCATGGGCCACCATGTGTCCTCTCCTCCGAACCCGATCCAACTACGCGTCACCAAATGGTTAATGAAAGAGTGAGTCCACCGACTCGATGCATAACCACAAAGACATATTTCCATCCGTATGGGCTTGGCCCATACCCACACAAACCATCGAAACAAATCATGCAAGAATGCATCTCACCAACCCATTGTCCAACCGTGACACCAACCTTAGCGGACTCTCACCCTAAGGCCGTGGAAACTCCCCACCGATCACATCGTGATCCATAACATCTTACCTTGGCAAGCTCATTTGCTCAAGGCCGTGGTCGAGCCACCGATCAACCCAAGTGATCCAATATCGTAATCTCCGCCTCTACGGTGATGCACATAGCCATCAACCGCCGAGATGGGCACTCGAGCCACACCTCCCTTGAGGTAGCACAAAGCTAACCATCAAGCGCTAATGTAGCCGAGCTATCATTAGACCACGCACAACTTGTGTACTCTTCCTCCTTCATCGAATCAAGCCCAAATCCCATGTATGCATGCATAAGTTCAACATGTCGATTAACAAAAGAGTAAGCATCACATGTGGATTATCATATCATGTATATATCATAAATAACTCACCATTCAAGCCACTATAATCACCATCACATATCACGCATATGTAAACACATTTAACAAACCAAAGACCGAAGAAATAGTGCGTTGATTATGCACCTTAACACTTGTAGTTCTAAGCTTTCAATCCTAAGCTATCGCTCAAAGAAACAACAACTATATCGCCCATAGCTATCTCCCCGTTGTTGCCCACACCCCGGTGGCCAATCCCGAATCGCCGAGATAGCTCTCTTCTTGAACTTCGGATAGGGACCTTCCTTGCCCACTCACCGATGTCGTTGCCTCCATCAAAAGCTTAAACAGTAATGAGTTAACCTTACAAAACACAACCTAAATATTTAATCTTAATAAATATTTCTTACCAACTCAACTTGAATCCCGAACGCTACTTACATCAGAATCACGACTAAACGACCTTGCTAACCACTCCCTATTGCTCAAACTAGAAACGGTCACCACAAGAAAGTATGGTTCGGCTTCAGGACTTGTAACCAAAATGGAGAAAATAGGAGAACAAAAGATTCGGCAAGGCTCCTTAGATGGTTTGGGATATTCGGCAATGGCGCTCTTTTAAGGGTGACTTCTGTTTGAAACAAAGTTTAAGAAAAGGAGTGAAGGGAGAGGGATATGGGTTCATAAAGGTTATGCCCTCTCGCCAATTTCGGCTTCAAAGAAATAAGATGAGTAATTGGCAAAGTGGTGAATGAAAATGAGCACCTCCTCCCCCTATTTATAACATTCGGCCAAGCCTCAACCTCCCAAAAAAATCCCTCAAATCTCTCCTAAACTACCTCCTTCCATCCATTCAAAAAGATTTGAAAAAGTCAAACCTATCTAGCCAAATTCAAAAAAGAAGACCAAGTCTTTCTCCACTTTTCAAGCCTCCAAAACCACCCAACTCTTCTCCTCTTTGACGCAAAAACAAGGCCCCAATTGTTTGCTCTTGCGAATCGAACTCGAGCCCTTCTCCTTGCAAATGGCGTCACTTCTCCATGCTCTAAGTGGCGCCTCCTTGCCACTCTGCTTAAGCTACTCTTAGTGCTAAAATTCCACCAAAAATTCTCTTAAGGCTCCTCTGTCCAAGCTCCCTTTAACCCCTAAAACTAAAAATTTTCCAGGGCATTCCACTACACTCTGTGGTTCTCAAGACCCCTAAAACTAACCCAACCACACACCGAAGTGTGCCAACACCCGAGCTAAGCACCAAAAACCTAACCCTTAAAACCAGGTGTTACAATTCTACCCTCCTTAAAATAATTTCGTCCCCAAAATTACTTGTCTAAACTAACCGTCCAATTCCTCCACTACGCTTATCATTGCGCACTCTAATCTCCAAGAGCTAACATCCTTTACGAGCAACAAAACAAACAAATACCAAAACTACCTCTACCACGCCCACGAATATTGCGACCACGCCTCCTAGAACTCATATCTAGCGTCGCGATTTAATCTGATTAAAAGTTTTATGCATTAGAAATTCTTGTTTCAATTGTTTTATCCACGAGCAATCTTATGCAATGAAGTTTCCGAGAGTAGTTCTTTCGAGCAATCAAAGTTTCCTTCCTACCCGGTAATTCCGCCATTTTCCTATAGGGGTATATAGGTAATAATCTCAGGGTCAATTTTGAAAATAGTTTTCCAACTTAAAGATATTTCAAAATTTGCAAATCTCAGAGTCATCTTGAAAATTACTTTCTCAAACAAAGTGTGTTGCAAAAATTTGAGAAAGTAGGGTCATTTTCGTAATTTTGGAAATCATGGGCATTTTCAGAAATTCTCCACATCGAATATCACCGTATCTCACAAAGTTAAGATAGAAATATTTCAAGAAAAGATCGAGAGAAATCAAGATTTAGAAACCAAGAGGCGTTTTGGTAATTTTATCAACCAGGGTATTTTCGTAAATTTAAAAACCAGAATATCCTAATATTTTGAAAACTCGGATTTTAGTATTTTGCAAAGTAAAGAGCAAAAAAATTTTGAGGGTAGTACGGTAATTTTATAACACAGGGGCATTTTTGTAATTTTACCACTAGGGGCATTTTGGTAATTTTATAAATCGAAACGTCCTTCAAAAATCAAATTTAGGGTTTCACAAACCAAAGGGGTAAAGTTGAAAATACTAAAACAGGGATTTTAAAACAATCGTGCCACATCCCTTTCTGGATTTAACAATCGGTTTAGCTTTATGAACAAGTCATCTTGGTTAAGGTGAACCGTAGCTACGCACTGCTGTAGGATTCTGCGAAGAGGAGGTGAGTCACACTGATCGCTTAAATACCGTGCTCTTCCTGCCCCACTCCTAGACATGCGTGTGGGGTTACCACACCTTAACCCGGCGACTTACTTCACATGTTTGTTTAAGAGTTTTAAATCTTATGCATATGTTTGAGTAGACTAATCCTAAGGTCCAATAGCCCTAAAAACTAATCTACGAGCCCAAATAAACCCATAATAATACACATAAACAAAACACTTCAAAAGTTCAAGTACTTACAGCAAGGACTCTGGGTAGAGACACAGTGCCATGCCGAATAACTCAAAACCTTTTATAAAAGCCCACATTCAAAAACCATTTTGAAAATCTGCTGCCCAAAACCTCAAAGCCGAGTTTTTGAACCGGCTCTCGATACCAAATCAGTAACATCCCCAAACCCGCCCATTCACTACGACCAAATCTGGTTATGTTAGTGCGAAAAAGACGGTGGAAAATCTATTTAACTTAGAAAAATTTATTCGAGCTTGTTAACTTTTGAAAATCCATGTTTATTTAATATTGTATGAGAAAAACTTTGATATCATATAAATATTATAAAATGCCCAAAAGTAAACTTTAATGAATATATAAGACTAATTTTGAATAAATAAGTTGTCAAAATAAATTCGTTTCCACTTAGTAATTTAATATAATCCAAACATAATTTAAAATAATAATTAAATAATTTCAGAGTAAATAAAAATCAAAAGGGCCTTATTACATATTCTATTTTAAAACAAATACTTAAAGTAAGCCTAAAACGCTTAATCTCTTCTTCTTCGCATGGGCCACCATGTGTCCTCTCGAACCCGATCCAACTACGCGTCACCAAAATGGTTAATGAAAGAGTGAGTCCACCGACTCGATGCATAACCACAAAGACATATTTCCATCCGTATGGGCTTGGCCCATACCCACACAACCATCGAAACAAATCATGCAAGAATGCATCTCACCAACCCATTGTCCAACCGTGACACCAACCTTAGCGGACTCCGCCTAAGGCCGTGGGAAACTCCCCTCACCGATCACATCGTGATCCATAACATCTTACCTTGGCAAGCTCATTGCTTTCAAGGCCGTGGTGAGCCACCGATCAACCCAAGTGATCCAATATCGTAACCGCCTACTGGTGATGCACATAGCCATCAACCGCCGAGATGGGCACCGAGCCACACCTCCTTGAGGTAGCACAAAGCTAACCATCAAGCGCTAATGTAGCCGAGAGCTATCATTAGACCACGCATAACTTGTGTACTCTTCCTCCTTCATCGAATCAAGCCCAAATCCCATGTATGCATGCATAAGTTCAACATGTCGATTAACAAAAGAGTAAGCATCACATGTGGATTATCATATCATGTATATATCATAAATAACTCACCATTCAAGCCACTATAATCGGCCATCACATATCACGCATATGTAAACACATTTAACAAACCAAAGACCGAAGAAATAGTGCGTTGATTACGCACCTTAAGCTTTCAATCCCTAAGCTATCGCTCAAAGAAACAACAGCTATATCGCCCATAGCTATCTCCCATTCTTTGGCCCACACCCTGGCCAATCCCGAATCGCCGAGATAGCCCTCTTCTTGAACTTCTCGGATAGGGACCTTCCTTGCCCACTGACCGGTCGTTGCCTCCATCAAAAGCTTAAACAGTAACAAGTTAACCTTACAAAAACACAACCTAAATATTTAATCTTAATAAATATTTCTTACCAACTCAACTTGAATCCCGAACGCTACTTATCATCAGCTATCACGACTAAACGACCTTGCTAACCACTCCCTATTGCTCAAACTAGAAACGGTCACCACAAGAAAGTATGGTTCTGGCTTGAGGACTTGTAACCAAAATGGAGAAAATAGGAGAACAAAAGATTCGGCAAGGCTCCTTAGATGGTTTGGGATATTCGGCAATGGCGAGTCTTTTAAGGGTGACTTCGGTTTGAAACAAAGTTTAAGAAAAGGAGTGAAGGGAGAGGATATGGGTTCATAAAAGGTTATGCCCTCCTGCCAATTTCGGCTTCAAAGAAATAAGATGGAAAAAGGATTTGCTCAGGACTCACTTTCTGGCAATGGACTAGAGAATGAATAAATGAAGACAAAGGGAAGAACTTTTGGCAAGGAGAAAACAAAGTGGTGAATGAAAATGAGCACCTCCTCCCCTATTTATAACATTCTACCAAGCCTCAACCTCCCAAAAAAATCCTCAAATCTCTCCTAAACTACCTCCCTTCCATCCATTCAAAAAGATTTGAAAAAGTCAAACCTATCTAGCCAAATTCAAAAAAAGAAGACCAAGTCTTTCTCCACTTTTCAAGCTTCCAAAAACCACCCAACTCTTCTCCTCTTTGACGCAAAAACAAGGCCCCAATTGCTGCTCTTGCGAATCGAACTCGAGCCCTTCTCTCCTTGCAAATGGCGTCACTTCTCCATGCTCTAAGTGGCGCCTCCTTGCCACTCTGCCAAGCTACTCTTAGTGCTAAAATTCCACCAAAAATTCTCTTAAGGCCCCCTCTGTCCAAGCTCCCCTTTTAACCCCTAAAACTAAAAATTTTCCAGGGCATTCCACTACACTCTAGGGTTCTCAAGACCCCTAAAACTAACCCAACCACACACTGAAGTGTGCCAACACCCGAGCTAAGCACCAAAAACCTAACCCTTAAAACCAGGGTGTTACATGAGAACTTATGTATGTACTAACGAATGACATTAATATAATATAGTTAAGAAAGCAAGTTTGATTTATAACTATTCGATAAAATACAAATTTCGAGAAGTTGATTGATGTATCGAAAACCGAACTTTTGAACTTTAAAAAAACCATGAGGAAAACGTAAAACATCATGTGATTCTTACTAAACTAAGTGTTACTTGGTTGTGTTTAAGTAAACAAGTTTTTATTTGTAAATATTTGATAAAATACATCTATTTTTGAAAGATCATTTGATAAGTCGAAAATCGAGATAGTGAGCTTTAAAATCGTGACTTTTGAAATGTCGCAGATAATTTTGAAAGAAAATCCGAGTCAAATCATTTGTAAAAGTTTGCTATAAAATCTATTTATTAATCAATTTTGGAAATCATTATTTAAGTTTTTAGAAAATTCCCTTTTTAAACAATTTAAGGAAAATAATAAAAACATTCCCAACCATAAAGCAAAAATAAAAAATAGTCCAGAGGCCTTATTACAACTTAAAACCCAAAATAGTAAAAGTAATAAAGTAACGTAAATAGAAATTCTAAAGTTCAAGAACACCGTTTTTGAAGTATGGGCTCCATCAAGTCATCCATGGCCCAAGTCCACGTCACTGAGCATTACCTACAAGGGTTAAGAAAGAAAGGGGGGTGAGTTACAAGAACTCAGTGCATAATCCCCTTACCGTTGTCCACTGGGCTTGAACCCGTTTAGCAAAAATTTGGGCCTGAGCCCATATAACAATAACTTAGGCCGAAGCCCATTTACAAAACAGGATATATCAAATGAATCAAATGAATGTAATGCAATCCCAAACCAACCTAATGAACCATCCGCTACACACCACCCGTACCATCCAGCACACCTGTGGGGATGAAGTCAACCCACCCCGCCAACACACCAATCGCAGGCATTTAGCCATTTATTATATATTCGAATTGTGGTCAAGCCACCAGAATCATAGCAAATTAAATTATCAATCAAATTTGTGGCAGTGCCACCGGAATTGCTTCTCTTCAACATTTTCACATCCCATGCAAAATTATGCATATGTAACATACATAGTAAATGATATTACAAATATAAACAACAATTAAGATCTCAGAGATCCATTACAAACAATTTCGCCCATTAACACTTTGCAAAAATCGGCCCATTAAGGCAGTCTATCAAATCGGCCCATTAAGGCAATATAACAATTCAGCCTATTAAGGCAATATAACAATTCAGCCCATTAAGGCAATATAACAAATCAGCCCATTAGGGGCATTTCCATAATTCGGCCCATAAGGGCATTTTCGTAAATCGGCCCATTAGGGGCATTTTCGTAAATCGGAAGTTCTATCCACTAAGGATAATTCGGTAATCTCGCAACCCAGGGGTATTTCAGTAATTTACCCTCCAAGGATATTTTGGTAAATTTCGCAAATGAGACTTAACTACTAATTTGGGGCATAAAAATCAAAATTGTCCATTTGCATCATACTGACCAATTTGACTATAACTCGAGTTAGGAATCTCGAAATCTAAATCCGTAAATTGTCATTGAAACTAGACTCATATATCTTCTTACTACAATTTTTCTAAAATTTTTGGCTTAGCCATTTAGTACAATTTATTCCTTAAAATTTCCCTTGTTTCACTGTCCAACGATTCTGACCTCTCTTACCTTAATTTCAAATATCTCACTGCACGGTTTTCATATACTGCTCCCACTTGTTTCTATTGAAAATAGGATCACTAAGGAATCTATACATATAAACTATAACTCATAATTCACTTTTTACAATTTTATACGATTTTTCCAAGACAGATTAGGGAACCACAAAGTCAATCAGAACCAGTCTCACTAAAATTAAAATATCACAGAATTTAAAATTCCTTTTCCTTCTTCGTTTCTTCCATATAAAAATAGACACAGTAAGATTTAATTCGATCTCTTATTCACTTATTAATCTCTTTTCTCCTATTTTCCATGATTTTTCAAAATCATATCACTGTTGCAGACCAAAAACTGTTTCATTGTAAACTATGGTTACCACTACGGACATACGCACGCCGGAGTGATCACGGATGCCGGTTTTCGGTTTTCTTTGGTATTTCGACCGAATCATAGAATATTTCATGCAAACTTTTAAAGAAGTGTGAGATTACACACCATTTCAAACATGTATTCGGAAGGTACGGGATTACACACCTGATTGATTTCCTAAAGAACCACTCTTCATTGACCCTAGAACAATACCAACCAAAAGTTAGCCTCAGATTTCCAAAAGATTTCATACCCAACGTATTACTTACACTTGAATCATTTACCACTATAATCGTATAATCACAAGTCGATAGATCGAGCGATTTAGTCCCTAAAACATATAGTCGATTAGTCACAACTACTATTATCCCGATAGCAACTTAAACAAATAAAGAACGATTTCATCCAATCCATGAAGAACTCCTTACCTTTTCGACATTGGATATGATTTCCACTGATTGTCTTATGACTACGGTTGAATCAAGGACAAGAGATTCAGACTTCTACTTTAATACTATAACAAAAAGATGATCACGAAATGAAGGATTATGAGAGAATAATATTTCAGTTTTGAACAAAAGTGAACATCCGAATGATAATAAACTCACTTTCGGTTACAGAAAAAGAAAAGGAAAAGATAGAAAAGAGCCATTTACCGATTGAATCAAAGAAAAGAGTGCCAACCCAAATGAGAAAGAAGTTATGAAGGAGTGATTGTGGATTGAGAGGTTCGGCTATGGAGGATAAATGAACAAGAATAGTTTCGGCTACTTAGAGAAAAAAAATAAACGAGGAAGATTCGTTCTCCAAAATGGTCAACTAAAGAAAGAAGAGAAGAAGATTGAAGGAATGGTGAGAAAACAAGAGAAGAAGAGCAATAGTGAGTTGAAAGTTTCAGCACAACAAAGGAAAAGATGACAATTTGGCTTGCTAGTTTCGGCAACACCAAAGGAAAAATGCACAATATTGGTTTAAGAGTTTCGGCAAGGTAGAGAAGAAAATTGGGGAAAAGAGCAAACTCAAAAATGCTAAAAAGAATAAGCCTCTTATGCACCGAAATTGCAAAATGCCTATAGGAATTCGGCTCCCCTCTCTCCCTAACAAAACCGTCCATTCATCTTTACCAAAAAAATGACTGTTGACCAAAATTCTATTCTAGGCAACTCCTAGTTTTTGGCCAACATGTCCCCCAACCTTATCCCTTTCTTTGATTTCCTTCCTTCTTTTTCCCTTATCTTCCTCCTTTCCATAATCCTTAGCCTCCTTTCCTTAGATAAAAAGTCTTACTTACCTTATTCAGAGCTTTGGCCAATGCTTACCATCTTCCACAAGATGAGCATAAAAGTAAATCCCAAAAATTGCAATAGGTGGGATTTGAACCTCAGACCATTAGTACACTCCACACGCCACTTGCCACTTTACCAATAGACTCTTTGTGCTAACAAAATGTACTCTTATTTCCTTAAGCCTTAGTGCCACTTACCTTCTCCCCCTTAAGAGCATAAACACAAAAATTTACTATAGCCTAACTTGAACCCGAGACTTCATAGAAACCTCGTAACCTTCCAAATTCACTTAACTAATAAGTTCCACTTGAAATAATGTCGTTCTCTTATTCTCAAAATTTTAAAACGCTTCTACGCTCAAGGCCCAATGGGCCTAATCCTACTAGGCCCAATTTCAGGATGTTACAATTCTACCCTCCTTAAAGAAATTTTGTCCTCAAAATTTCCATCCCACTACTAAACGTATCACTCAAATCACACCACTATGCTTTCGTTGCGCACTCTGATCTTAAGAACCACAATGTACTTTTAACATAATCTTGAATCCTCTTTCACACAACCAAACATCTAACCACAGAAGCAAATAGTTGTCTACCATTTATACTTAGAATTTTCTACATTCAATCATTACGTCCAACCAAACACACCTGACTTGATGGTGATGAAACAATCCTGAGCCTTATGCTCCTTAGACCCGTATATCAAGCATGCTCCTGACCTCCTCCAGCATTCTCCCAGATGACGCCTATTGGAAAAATCACAAGTCGAAAAGTTTGGTCGTGCCTTAACACGTTTCATGGAACGAGTTTACGACCCAAAAGAACCGCGATCTCTTTTCTTTTTACAGTCCACACACCCAACTCGAAGTGCTTCACCAATTCCTTTAACCTCCTTCAATACCTTTTTAACTATCTGAGTTAGCTCATCAACCGCAGCTCGATCATGAGATCCCGTCTCAGCTACTGGCGATGCCAGCGCTTCCCTTTCGGGCACATGCCTCGGTACCGAAGATCTAGCCCTAGCACCTCGGCCTCTACCACATCCACGTCTATCGCGTCCACGTCTTCTAGCGCTCATGTTCACTAAGTCGATATAATCTTATTACGAGTTTTATGAATCAGTATACTATTTCAGTGTTTATTAAACAATGTTTCATGGAGTATAGGAAGTAAAGTTGTTTTCACAAAACGAATCCTAACGTCTCAATCTCTATAGTTTCAGCTCCTAAAGCTAAAGGTTCTAGAGTATTCTATTTTGTGGAATTTTCTTACCATAGTACTAACACAATAATCATAAATTAAAAACACATACTTACTTGACTTGGTACCGGATACCCGTGGTGCCATACTTCCTTTCAAACATTCATTTATAATTTAAAATTCAAACAGATTTGGAAAACGTTTTTGAACCCAAACTACAGCCGAGTTTTGCAACTGGACTCTGATACCATAAAATGTAACACCCCAAACCCGGCCCATGCGTTTTGAGCAGATTTGGTATGTCACATGAAGAAAAAGTTTTGAGAACTTATGTATGTACTAACGAATGACATTAATATAATATAGTTAAGAAAGCAAGTTTGATTTATAACTATTCGATAAAATACAAATTTCGGGAAGTTGATTGATGTATCGGAAACTGAACTTTTGAACTTTAAAAAAACCATGAGGAAAACGTAAAACATCATGTGATTCTTACTAAAATAAGCGTTACTTGGTTGTGTTTAAGTAAACAAGTTTTTATTTGTAAATATTTGAAAAAATACAGCTATTTTTGAAAGATCATTTGATGAGTCGAAAATCGAGATAGTGAGCTTTAAAATCGTGACTTTTGAAATGTCGCAGATAATTTTGAAAGAAAATCCGAGTCAAATCACTTGTAAAAGTTTGATATAAAATCCATTTATTAATCAATTTTGGAAACTATTATTTAAGTTTTTAGAAAATTACCTTTTTAAACAATTTAAGGAAAATAATAAAAACATTCCCAACCATAAAGCAAAAATAAAAAATAGTCCAGAGGCCTTATTACAACTTAAAACCCAAAATAGTAAAAGTAATAAAGTAACGTAAATAGAAATTCTAAAGTTCAAGAACACCGTTTTTGAAGTATGGGCTCCATCGAGTCATCCATGGCCCAAGTCCACGTCACTGAGCATTACCTACAAGGGTTAAGAAAGAAAGAGGGTGAGTTACAAGAACTCAGTGCATAATCCCCTTACCAATGTCCACTAGGCTTGAACCCGTTTAGCAAAAATTTGGGCCTGAGCCCATATAACAATAACTTGGGCCGAAGCCCATTTACAAAACAGAATATATCAAATGAATCAAATGAATGTAATGCAATCCCAAACCAACCTAATGATCCATCCGCTACACACCACCCGTACCATCCAGCACACCTGTGGGGATGAAGTCAACCCACCCCGCCAACACACCGATCGCAGGCATTTAGCCACTTATTATATATTCGAATTGTGGTCAAGCCACCAGAACCATAGCGAATCAAATTATCAATCAAGTTTGTGACAGTGCCACCGGAATTACTTCTCTTCAACATTTTCCCATCCCATGCAAAATTATGCATATGTAACATACATAGTAAATGATATTACAAATATAAACAACAATTAAGATTTCAGAGATCCATTACAATCAATTTGGCCCATTAACACTTTGCAAAAATCGGCCCATTAAGGCAGTCTATCAAATCGGCCCATAAAGGCAATATAACAATTCAGCCCATTAAGGCAATATAACAATTCAGCCCATTAAGGCAATATAACAATTTAGCCCATTAAGGCAATATAACAGTTCAGCCCATTAAGGCAATATAACAAATCGGCCCATTAGGGGCATTTCCATAATTCGGCCCATAAGGGCATTTTTGTAAATCGGCCCATTAGGGGCATTTTCGTAAATCGAAAGTCCTACCCACTAAGGATAATTCGGTAATCTCGCAATCCAGGGGTATTTCGTTAATTTACCCTCCAAGGGTATTTTGGTAAATTTTGCAAATCAGACTTAACTACTAATTTGGGGCATAATAATCAAAACTGTCCATCTGCATCATACTGATCATCGCAAATCCTTATATTTTCCTTGAAACTAGACTCATATATTTTCTTACTACAATTTTTCCAAAATTGTCCTTAAAATTTCCCTTGTTTCACTGTCCAACGATTCTGACCTCTCTTACCTTAATTTCAAATATCTCACTGTACAGTTTTCATATACTGCTCCCACTTGTTGCTATTGAAAATAGGATCACTAAGGAATCTATACATATAAACTATAGCTCATAATTCACTTTGTACAATTTTATACGATTTTTCCAAGACAGATCAGGGAACCACGAAGTCAATCAGAACCAGTCTCACTAAAATTAAAATATCACAGAATTTAAAATTCCTTTTCCTTCTCCGTTTCTTCCATATAAAAATAGACACAGTAAGTGTTAATTCGATATCTTATTCACTTATTAATCCCTTTTCGCCTATTTTCCGTGATTTTTCAAAATCAAATCACTGTTGCTGACCAAAAACTATTTCATTGCAAACTATGGTTACCACTACGGACATAGGCACGCCGGAGTGATCACGGATGCCGGTTTTCAGTTTTCTTCGGTATTTCGATCGAATCAGAAAATATTTCATGCAAAATTTCAGAGAAGTATGAGATTACACAGCATTTCAAACATGTATTTGGAAAGTACGGGATTACACACCTGATTGATTTCCTAAAGAACCACTCTTCGTTGACCCTAGAACAATACCAACCAAAAGTTAGCCTCGGATTTCCAACAGATTTCATACCCAACGTATTACTTACACTTGAGTCACTAACCACTATAATCGTATGATCACAAGTCAATAGATCGAGCGATTTAGTCCCTAAAACATATAGTCAATTAGTCACAACCACTATTATCCCGATAGCAACTTAAACGAATAAAGAATGATTTCATCCAATCCATGAAAAACTCCTTACCTTTTCGATATTGGATCAGATTTCCACCGATTGTCTTATGATTACGGTTGAATCAAGGATAAGAGATTCAGCCTTCTACTTTAATACTATAACAAAAAGATGATCTCAAAATGAAGGATTATGAGAGAATGATATTTCGGTTTTGAACAAAAGTGAAAATCCGAATGATAATAAACTCATATTCAGTTAAAGAAAAAGAAAATAAAAGGATAGAAAAGAGCCACTTACCAATTGAATCAAAGAAAAGAGTGTCAATCCAAATGAGAAGGAAGTTATGAAGGAGTGATTGTGGATTGAGAGGTTCGGCTATGGAGGATAAATGAACAAGAATAGTTTCGGCTACTTAGAGAAAAAATAAACGAGGAAGATTCATTAATGGTCAACTAAAGAAAGAAGAGAAGAAGATTGAAGGAATGGTGAGAAAATAAGAGAAGAAGAGCAATAGTGACTTCAAAGTTTCGGCACAACAAAGGAAAAGATGACAATTTGGCTTGCTAGTTTTGGCAACACCAAAGGAAAAATGCCCAATATTGGTTTAAGAGTTTCGACAAGGTAGAGAAGAAAATTGGGGAAAAGAGCAAACTCAAAAATGCTAAAAAGAATAAGCCTCTTATGCACCGAAATTGCAAAATGCCTATAGGAATTCGGCTCCCCTCTCTCCCTAACAAAACCGTCTATTCATCTTTACCAAAAAGATGACTTTTGACCAAAATTCTATTCTAGGCAACTCCTAGTTTTTGGCCAACATGTCCCCCAACCTTATCCCTTTCTTTGATTTCCTTCCTTCTTTTTCCCTTATCTTCCTCCTTTCCATAATCCTTAGCCTCCTTTCCTTAAATAAAAAGTCTTACTTACCTTATTCAAAGCCTTGGCCAACACTTACCATCTTCCACAAGATGAGCATAAAATTAAATCCCAAAAATTGCAATAGGTGGGATTTGAACCTCAGACCATTAGTACACTCCACACACCACTTGCCACTTTACCAATAGATTTTTTGTGCTAACAAAATGCACTCTTATTTCCTTAAGCCTTAGTGCCACTTACCTTCTCCCCCTTAAGAGCATAAACACAAAAATTTACCTATAGCCTAACTTGAAGTCCAGACTTCATAGAAACCTCGTAACCTTCCAAATTCACTTAACTAATAAGTTCCACTTGAAATAATGCCGTTCTCTTATTCTCAAAATTTTAAAACGCTTCTACGCTGAATGCCCAATGGGCCCAATCCTACTAGGCCCAATTTCGGGATGTTACAATGATTAAGCGGAGTTGATCACGTGCCTAGAGATAGGGTGACGAGATTTTACCGGATTAGGGTGAAACCTAATATGGGAGTCCATAGATCGAGTTAATGCAATTCTAGGAGTTTTAATTAGAAAGAGATTTCAATTAATCAACCTAGGGTTAGACGTTAGTCGCGTCGAGAGAGGGATTAATATAACTTAGGGAATCTTACGGATCAAGTCAAATGAATAAATCGTCTGGTTCAGAGTTAGATAACAAGTGAAGTCTAGGTGGATTCTTCCTTGGGTGTCGTCTTAATCAATTGGATTTTCTTCAAAGTTATTTTCCCAATTTCATTCTTCTTTGTCTTAGAGTCTTTAGTTTAGTTTAGTAGATAGTTAATTTTAGATTAGATAAAAATCCACCTAATTCTTAGGCTAGATAATAAAAAGAGAGTTAGTATTAGTACTTTTGGTTCCTTTGGGTTCGACAATTCGGTCTTGCCTTAACTATACTATTGTTCGATAATGCGCTTGCCTCAAATTGTTTTCATAGTTAGTTTCCAGGTTCGATCATTCGTTCTATGAACTTTTAAGACTTTGACATCGCATAAAACAACGATCAAGTTTTTGGCGCCGTTGCCGGGGAACTAAAATATTAAGAACGCTTAATCTTTATTACTTTAGCCATTTTTATTGCAATTTATTTTCATTATTATTTTTTATTTTTCTATTTTTATTTTTTTACTTTGCTAATTTTTTCTCTATTTGCTTTTGGCAGATAATTTTAGTTTATAGAGAAGATGGCACTGAATAATTATCAGTGGCAAGTCATGAGGACAATTTCTACTAAAGTAGCCAGTGTCTTCAACCTTGACGTGGTCACCAGGTTATCTAACCAGCTAGAGATGATGAATAAAAAGATTGATGATTTGTATAGTCTCTCGCAGGTACACCCAGTAATGCAATATGACTCGAATCTAGGAGGCGTAGCGAATCCTGAGTACCCACCCACGGATATGGCATGGAGAACGAACAAGTCCACTATATGGGTAACTATGCTAGACCTCAAAATAATTTTTATAGTGGCACTTATAATGCAGGTTAGAGGTACCATCCCAATTTCTCGTGGGATGATCAAAGTAGCCAAAGACCGGAGCTTCCTCTAAATTTTCAACAACCACCTCACCAACAAGAAAAAAAGCCAAACCTCGAGGAGATGCTGACAAAATTCATAGCAGCCACAGAAACACATTTTTAGAATACTGAGACAACCCTTAAAAATCAACTTGAGACATCGACACAAGAGCTCAAGGATCAAATCGGGCAACTTGCTAAGCTGATCTTAGAACAACCACAAGAAAGCTTGCCAAGCAACACTGAAACTAACCCAAAAGAGCAAATTCAAGCCGTAACAGCTCATGACAGTGAAAGGTTAGTAAAATCTGACCCGAGGTAAGAGCCTGTGGTAAGTGAAGGTAAGGTTGAAGAAAGCCATGATTTACCAAACCCGGTAATTACAGAGTACCAACCCTGCATACCATACCCTGATGCGATAAAGAAAGACCACACAGAGGAACAACTCGGTAAGTGTCTTAAACTTTCAAAGAAATTTCATACTAACTTGCCGTTTCTTGAAGCTCTTTCGCAGATTCTAGATCCTAGACCTCGTGTCGATAAAGAAAAAATTCATGAGGAACGAAGGCTTTGGATCGATGAACTAGACGAATGGAAGACACACTTCAAGGAGAAGCTAGAAACACACGAAGCAAAAGCGAGGCAACTCCACGACGAACTTAATGATGGGACAACCCAGCTTAAGATAGGAGATCAGGTACTCAAAATCCTCCCAGATGGAACAGTCGAGGTAACTAGTCCTAAAATCAGCACCTTTAAGGTAAACACTACTTGACTTAGACTTTATATCAATAATCGAATTGATTGCATGAGAAAGGATTTTCACCTCCTCAAACCACCATGATTATACGAATGAGAGGTAAGTCTAGCTCAAGACTTTAAACGAGCACTTCTCGAGAGGCAACCCGAGCACTAACCCTATTAATTAGTTTATTTTACTTATTTCCATGTTTAGGTGCAGGTTTTCCATACTCACACGGTCTTGCACATAGCCGTGGTCGTGGCCGTGTGGGAACCATAGGTAGGTAAAAGGGTGTGGCCGTAGACGTGTGGCAACAGGACAAAAAATTTCCCCAAAACACGAGCTACATCTCTATTTAAACCCCCTTCTTCCTTTTTCTTTTCCAGTTGTCTTTCTTCTTTCTTCTTTCATTTTTATTCTTATTCTTCATGCCATTTAGATTTATCTTAGGATATATCAAGCCGGCTACTTCAAGGGTTCAATTTCAAATGCTTCAAGGCGCTACCCCACATTCACCTTTGCCAATCCTATCCAGTTTCTTTTCAAATGACTCCATCCAAAATTCAGAAAGTTTCACTTCTCTCCTTATCTTATGATTTTATTGTTGAAACACCCCAAACCTGACCCACGAGCTTTGACCAGATTTGGTATGTTCCTCAAGTAAACCGGTTTCAAATTCTTTTGTTACTTAGAGAAAACTTGTGCGATTTTTAAGAAAATATTGTTTAGGTTGGGCTTGTGCTGAAAACGAATTCCATTTTTTTATATTAAAACCCTTTTCATCTTAGGTGACAAAATATTTGGGGTCTTGTTTAAAAGAAATTATTACTTAAACTTTAATAGATAAAACTCATAAACAAAATAAATAAAAATAAATGAAAAATAATTCAACTATGGCCTTATGGCCTTATTACATCAAATAATTTCCAAATACTTCAAAGTACTTAAAAGTTATCAGTCCATAAAAACAAAGACTTCATGTTGAGCATGGCCACCACAAGTTCTGCCGTCCCGGTCCATCACTGTTCATCACCTGAAACATGGTCCCACAATGGGGTGAGTCAAACCGACTCAATGTGTACACGACACTAAGTCACAATAGAATCAGGCATACAAGAGTTACACATTCAAAACATAGAATTCAAGTCATGATGCATTCCCAACCCAAACCTAATTGTCCATCCGCTACACTCCCCCGTACCAACCTGCACACCGTGGGGACTACTAAGTCGACCCTCCTTCCGCTACACTCCAAATTGCGGTCTTAGGTCACCGCATTCGTGGTCTTAGGTCACCACGTTCAGATTACTGTGGTCTTAGGTCACCACTTTCAGATTACTGTGGTCTTAGGTCACCACTTTCAGATATCACGGTCTTAGGTCACCGTGTTCGTGGTCTTAGGTCACCACATTCACTTCCCCTTTAAAATAAAACCCATATGCCCATACCATATTATGCAATAACGTGCCAAAGTTCACATTCTTGTTTTATTCACATGTTTCAAATAACATATTTCATATTCCTAGTAGGAGTAGGAAACGTACCTGAATACTTTGTACCATAACATGGTACCTTAGCCACTTTCATATTCTTAATATCGTATATTTTAATAAACATTACCATAATACATATTATAAAATAGTGTGGGGTACACACCTGATTCACTTAACAATTTCCTTGAGATCTCGAAATCTGATCTACCGCTTAGATCCTTAAACCCTACATTTGATTCATTACTTACTACTTTAATAAAACATTCGGCCATAAATCCAAATCCTAGTAGGATTAGTCTTCTTACCTTGTTGCCGATTGGAACACCAACAAATCCCGAAACTGATCTTTATTTTCCTAGGAATGTCGAAATCCCTAAAACCTTACGTTAGATTTAATCTAATCACCAAAACATAAAGCAAGGCCTTTGAATCTTATAGTTTCTTACCTTAGATCCTTATGAATCCCGAAATATTCTTCTTTGTAGTCGACAGTTGTAGAAACCCGAGAGATCCTTTATAGATTCAGCCATAAAACAATAGTAGAGATTAGATCTTAGTTTTCAACAAGCCTAAGAGAAAAGAAGGAGAACCGAATTGGATCTTACCCTTTTATATGGAAATCGGCAACACCTATGCTTGAAGCCCTTCCAAGATTCGTCTTTTGAATGGATTGGAATAAAAGAAATAGGAAGAAGAGAAAGATGAAGAGATTGGCTTGCTTTACTAGATTTTTTGGTTTTAGCAAAATAGCAGAGAAAAGAGAGAATTTGCTAAGGAAAATTTCTACAGAGAGGAAAATTCTTTAGGAATTTTCTACCAAGGAAAAGAGTGGATGGAAACTAGCCTTGCTTTTCCTCCTTTAGCCGAATTTACTAGGCTAGAGTCCCCTACTTAGCCACCACTCTTTCTTTTTGATAACTTTATTTTATAATTTAAAATAATTAAAGAATAATCCTTATTTATCTCTCCAAAAATAATCCAAATTAAATATCCCCTTAATTAGCCCAATTTTAAAGAGGATAAAACTCCTCCTTTCTAGAAAACTTGTGCTGTCAACCTCTGGCTTCTGGAAGCAAAAATAAAACTTCTTTTATTTGCTTCCCTTGTGACTCGAACTCAGGCCCAACCCCTTGCAGGTGGCGCCATTTCCAGATGCCCTAAGTGGCATCTTCAGGCCACTTTTCCAAGCCTGTTTGTGTATCAAATTTCACATACTTTTTCTTTTAAGGCCCCTTTGCCTCAGTTTCCTCTTTTAAACTTTAAAACTCGACATTTCTAATCATTTCTAAGTTTCCAAAAATTTTCGTTCGGCTCTTTAATCTTGACATTTCCTTACATTCCAAGTTTCCAGAAATGTTCACTTTCCTCTTTTGAATCATTTCCAAATCATTTTCATCCATTTCCAGGTTTCCAAAAATGTTCATTTCTAACTCATTTCCATTCATTTCTAGGTTTCAAAAAATGTTCAAAATTTATTCATAATACTTAAGACATGTCATTTCGTACAATTAAACCGAAAATGCATAGGCCCTTTTCAGGATGTTACAATTATATTGTTATTATTTATCTTTGTACATTGAGGACAATGTACATCTTAAGTGTAGGAGGGTTAACTATAGTATTATTTGAAAATCCCCGAATTATGCCTTGTTCTAAAGTAAAGTTTCTCATATTATGATTAGAATGAAATTTCCTTTGATTTATGATTTTTATTGATGTGTTTTGGATTAATTCATTGATAATTGAGCATTGATGATTACATTTGAAGGATACTAGAGAATCAAGCATGATATGTCTATTTTTCAGAAATTAAAAATTTTTCTAGGTTGTCTACCCGAATTTGAATATTACTTTGAAGTTTGAAATTTACGAGGTTGACATCAAAAACCCATAATTTTTTGTGAGATTTCGAGCCTTACGGAGCATATATTCTTTTTCTTGCTCACCTTATTGATTATGAGTGTGTCAACATTGATTTGTTATTCTAGAACTTGCATTGATTATACATGTCGAGACCACACCTTTGATTTGATATACAGAGATTATAAAGGCACCTAGGTTTTAACCCATTCACTCCACTAAAAGCCTACCTTCACAATTAACCCTAGTGAACCCCGTTTAATCCTAACAACCATTTTTATTGACTCACCCACTAATATTAACCCAAAACCCTTTGTATTTGTTATCACCATTCCTTTTGACTACCCTTATGTCGAGATTTGATTTGATCAGCTGCCTGACTAAGATCTTTATTTCAAGTATTTGAATTTATCCTTTATTAAATATTTGACTTGTTCTTAAAAAAATCGAAGTTTATTCACTATTATTTTTGTGATTAGGTGAGCTTATACATTAAATTCCAATTATTGAAGAAGAGGCTCATATCAGAGCATTATTATTAGTAGTACAAGTTTTCAATTTATGTAATTATTACCAGTTCGATACCTCTAATTAGGTAATTTTTTAGGTCAATCTCGATTCTAACCCTCTAATTCAGCCTTTATCCACACCTTTTACCCAAACCCCGTTATAACCCTGTTAAAGACCTTTTTATTTGTGTATCATCTCATATTATAGGGGTGGAGATTTGATTTTCATGCAAGCCTATGGGATTAACTCTTCAGGTTTGACTTTTGAGTGCCTAATTCTGAACCTTAAACACTTCGAGTGATTTAAGTGAATCTTTAGTGAGGATGTCAATTCTTGTTGATTTTGAATTAGAGGTAATTATTTAGATAAGGGGAAACACCTATGTTTTATGCTACAAATGTATGACTTAGATTGTTTGAATCTTTAGGACTCTTTGAGTTGATTTATCCATGTATGAATTATCTTTGAATTATGATGAAACATTATTGATAAATATTATGAATCAAGGAAGTTCATTTTAATTGTGAGTTGAGAATTTTGCTTGAGGACAAGCAAAAGCTTAAGTGTGGGGGTATTTGATAAACCATAAAAGTAACATATTTTAATCCCAGATTTAGCACGCTTTTGGATGATTTAAGCCATGAATTGTGTAATTTGGTGCTCTTAATCCTTTGTTTTCATGTTTTATACTCAGAAGAGCATCGGATGATGAAAAGAATGAGAAACGGGCCCAAAACAGAGTAAATGAGCCATATCACGAAATCCACACGGCCTGGGCCCAAGATTACATGGCCGTGCCCTATTCAAAAGTCTCGAACACGGCCTGGCTATGACTTACACGAGCGTGTGCCATGGGCGTGTCCCTGCCGCAGCCAAGAGGAGTTTTACTCGGATAGGATACTTGGAGGCAAAGAAACACATTCCAAAGCCTTTTTAAACACCCTAGTAGGAATTCCACTTGGATTAGGATACTTAGGGACCAAGTAAGACATCTCAAAGCCTATATAAACACTCAAGGGGGCAACTTAAGCGGGGAGTTCGGCAGAAACCGGAACCCAAGGCTTTAGTCAAGGGGCGTCCAGCTAGGCCAAAAAGGAAGATTTGTGGGGATTTACTCGAAGATAGCCAGTTGATTCATCTCAAGAAGCCGGAATTATACTCAAGACATAGGATCTCTCCTTCAATTCTTTCAGGGGGTTTTAGGGATTTCTTATGTTTTGTTTTATCCTTTCTTTTGAGATGTTTTCTTTTATTGTTATGAACTAAACCCTTAGATACCTGAGGGGGATGAAACCTAAGATGAATCTTGTTATCGTTTGCTGAAACTATATGATAAATATTTGACTTTTTCTTAATTATGTGTTCTTAATTCTTGTGTTGATATTTCCGGGAGATTAATTCAAGTGCGATGTGCTTAGGTGGAGGAGCAAAAGTCCCTGCCTAAGAGTAGATCTAGCATAATTAAGAGGAGTTGATCGCGCGCTAGAGACAGAGTGACGAGATTTTTCCTGATTAGGGTGAAACATAATATGGGAGTCCATAGATCGAGTTAATGCAATTCTAGGGGTTTTAATTAGAAAGAGATTTCAATTAATCAACCTAGGGTTAGACATTAGTCGCCTCGAGAAAGGGATTAATATAACTTATGGAATCTTACGGATCAAGTCAAATGAATAAATCGTCTGGTTCGAAGTTAGATAACACGTGAAGTCTAGGTGGATTCTTCATTGGGTGTCGTCTTAATCAGTTGGTTTTTCTTCAAAGTTATTTTCCCAATTTCATTCTTCTTTGTCTTAGAGTCTTTAGTTTAGTTTAGTAGATAGTTAATTTTAGATTAGATAAAAATCCACTTAATTCTTAGGCTAGATAATAAAAAGAGAGTTAGTATTAGTACTTTTGGTTCCTTTGGGTTTGACAATCCGGTCTTGCCTTAACTATACTATTGTTCGATAGGTGCGCTTGCCTCATATCATTGTCATAGTTAGTTTCCAAGTTCGAACATTCTTTATATAAATTTTTAAGACTTTGACATCGCATAAAACAACGATCAGACCACTCTGGCCTTGTACTTTTGGATGCTTCCATCCTCGTTATACTTCATCTTGAATATCCATTTTAATCCAATTGTATCATTTCCTCTGGAAAAATCGACTAATTCCCACATCCAATTTTTCTTAATGCTCCCAATCTCTTCGTTCATGACATCTTTCCACACTTCTTGCTTTGCAGCTTCCTCATAATTTTGTGGTTCTCCAACAAACAAAACAAACTAACTTTCAACAATTATGTCAGATAAGGAGCGATACGTTCGAGAAGAATCTGAGTTTGATTCGTCACTTGACATAGAAACTCTAAAGCTTTCACCTTCCATCCTGTTTTGTATCCACGGAGTTGGTAGAGAGGCATCAGCTGGTGGAATTATCCCGACTCCACCAGGTACTACTGTTGCTTTGTATCCTAATTCCAAGAAGTCACGTCGAGAATTATATCCCTTGACAAAATTAGCTGACTAGTTTTCGGGTTATAAAGACGATACCCTTTAATCACTGTAGTCGATAAAAATAAACTTTTCTCCTTTTTTATCAATTTTTCTTGACTTTGTGACAGAACATGTGCATAGGTTGTAACACTCCAAACCTGGCCCAAACATTATGACCGAATTTGGTATGTTACAGAGGAAAACATTTTGAAAATCCCTTTTAGCCGATACAATTTTTTTGGTGAAAACATTTCATTTTTAATAGGATATTGTCTTGTTTAAAACAATTGAGGTGTATGAAGAAAACAACACTTAGCTTGGTTGTTAAAAATCTAGTAAGTCATGTTGTTACCAATTTTGTCAATGTACCCGGTGGCACGAAAAAAACATTTACGTTTAAATTTAAGAGAACTTGTTTAACCATATTAAAGTCATTAAGTAATTTAAAATTTCATCCAAAACATGTAAAATAATCAAAACGAAATTTTAGGAGGCCTTATTACAACTTGAACAAATAAAACCAAAAATAAAATGAAAATAACTCAAAGTTCATTTAAACCACATTTCCACTGCATGGCCACCTCGAGTCCATCCGGCTCCTCATCCGCGATCTACGAGTCACCTAAAAAGTTAAAAGAGAAGGTGAGTCGCCAAGACTCAATGTGTAACCCTTTCCCTGGTTTAATGTAACATCATACACAAATCATAACTAAGTTTAACATGCACCCAACCTAGCCATCCAAAACACCTTTCTCTACCCCGTGTGGTACCAAACCACTGGTGACCCAAGGTCACGATATCCATCAATGTTGTGGTGCCAAACCACTGGTGGTGCCAAACCACTGGTGACCCGAAGTCACGAATAATAAGTTATGGGGCCAACCCACGTGTGATACCAAATCACTGACGATGATCCCATAATATCAACCGTGGGGCCAACCCACCGTGGTGCTAAGCCACTGGGACAAGTCGCTATGAGGTGCCAAACCTCTGGTGACCCAAAGTCACGAAATGTGGTACCAAACCACTGGTGTCCAAAGACACGGATATCACTTTCCCCTCCACTCAGATCACCCACCATAACATAATATGCATATAAAGAAATCATGCCAGTCATGCTTGAAAATAATAGCATACACTGCATTGGTCATAAACCATATTTTTGCATATCACATCTACGAAATATGTCATGCATCCAAATACATTATATCATAAGCTCATATTGACAAGGACTTACCTGAATCCTTGCTCATACCTTTACGGTATTAAATCTAAATCTACATAAATCCGGTTTAGCATACACAATATATTAACACTTTTATTAGTTATGAAGTGTGTATGTACACACCTGTTACTAACGAAAGCCCTAAATCCCAAAGAGTCGATCTGCCACACTAGATTTCCTTGCTCCTATATTCGGCCAAACATAAAGATTAGTACCAAGGCCATTCGGCCAACCCAAATAAACCCAAAGGGTTAACGCTTGAAACCCGAGACCTTACCTAAATGCCCCTTGAACACTAGCCACCACACGCTATGTGATTTTACTTCTCTTCCCTAGATTCGGCAATCATACATCCATATTATCAGCCTTCGGGTTTCGAATACTAAAAGAATAGTTTACTAAAATAGATCCTTACCACCACTTACCAACTGATTAACCAAGGATGAAGGTTTCGCTTGATTATTTCCAAAATCCCAGAGGCTCTACAATAAATTGGTTCCAACAAGAATAATTAACACCTTTGCTATCAAATACCGAAATCGGCTCTTACCCCTTCTAAAGGTCGACAGAGAAAAAGAGAGAAGAAGAAATAGGCATTCGGGCTTAAGCACTTACCTTCTCAAATCGATTGAAAAAGAATTCCCGAAGAGCTTTATACCACTCTTAATATTCGACCAAAGTGAATCCAATAGGAGAAAGGGAATTTCGGCACACCAATGAAGTATGTTCGGCTAGAGAGGAAGAAAGAAATAATGGGAAAGGGAGATAGGGGTTTCGACAAAGAAGAGAGTAGAGGGGTTTTGGTGTTAAGCAAAAAGAAGAAAAAGAGGAAGATGACAATGGTGGTTTCGGTTTTGAGAGAATGAGAAAGGAGAGAAAAATAGAAGATGAGAGAGAGGGAAATTCGGCTATTTGCAAAGGGAAAAAGAAAAAGAATCAAATGATGAATAGGTGCCTTAAGAGAATTCGGCACTCTTCCCCCCTATACTCAGTCTCTTAGCCGTCCACTCCTCTTCAACAAGGAGTTTAAAATTCGGCCACCTCCTAAAAATGCTCCTGGCCACTAATTCAAACAAGTTTGAATTAGTCAAATTCCTAAATTTTCTCTCTGCCAACCATTTGAATATTTTTGACTTGGTCGATCTTTATCTGACAGAAGTTGAGCTGCACACAACTCCTTCCCCTCCTTAGCGTCAAAATAGAAAAAGGTGGGGTTTCTGCTGCTCGAACATGAGACCTCATTCCCTTGCAAGTGGCGTCAATCCCAGGTTCTAAGTGGCGCCTCCTTGCCACTTTGCCAAGCCCTTTTCTTGTGTTAAAAACCCACTTGAAATACTTTTGACCCTTAGCTCCTTCAGCTCTTTTCACTTAAAACTTTAAAACAAAAATTTTCTTACTACTCAGGCCTGCTCTAGACTTACAACTAAGTCTTAAAACATCACAAACAATGACACCATAGTCCAACCACAAGCAAAACAATACAATTTAAAATTAACCCCTAATTTAGGATGTTACAGTTCTACCCCCTTAAAAATAATTTTGACCCCGAAATTACCTGATCAGAAGAGTTGGGGGTATTGCCGCCACATTAAATCGTCGCGTTCCCACGTAGCTTCCTCTGCACCATGGTTTCGCCATAGCACTTTCACCAAAGGTACTGACTTCCTACGTAGAATTTTGACATCTCGATCTATGATCTGGACTGGTTCCTCCTTGTAACATCCCCAAACCCGGCCCATTCACTACGACCGAATCTGGTTATGTTAGTGCGAAAAAGACGGTGGAAAATCTATTTAACTTAGAAAAATTTATTCGAGCTTGTTAACTTTTGAAAATCCATGTTTATTTAATATTGTATGAGAAAAACTTTGATATCATATAAATATTATAAAATGCCCAAAAGTAAACTTTAATGAATATATAAGACTAATTTTGAATAAATAAGTTGTCAAAATAAATTCGTTTCCACTTAGTAATTTAATATAATCCAAACATAATTTAAAATAATAATTAAATAATTTCAGAGTAAATAAAAATCGAAAGGGCCTTATTACATATTCTATTTTAAAACAAATACTTAAAGTAAGCCTAAAAACGTTTAATCTCTTCTTCTCGCATGGGCCACCATGTGTCCTCTCCCGAACCCGATCCAACTACGCGTCACACCAAATGGTTAATGAAAAGGGTGAGTCCACCGACTCGATGCATAATCAAAACACATATTTCCATCCGTATGGGCTTGGCCCATACCCACACAACCATCGAAACAAATCATGCAAGAATGCATCTCACCCAACCCATTGTCCAACCGTGACACCAACCTTAGCGGACTCCGCCTAAGGCCGTGGAAACTCCCCACCGATCACATAGTGATCCATAACATCTTACCTTGGCAAGCTCATTGCTCAAGGCCGTGGTGAGCCACCGATCAACAACCAAGTGATCCAATATCGTAAACCGCCTCTGCGGTGATACACATAGCCATCAACCGCCGAGATGGGCACCGAGCCACACCTCCCTTGAGGTAGCACAAAGCTAACCATCAAGCGCTAATGTAGCCGAGCTATCATTAGACCACGCACAACTTGTGTACTCTTCCTCCTTCATCGAATCAAGCCCCACCTCATGCAAATATGTAGATGCTACATGTTAAATCATCACATCACATAAGTATATAAATATTTATAAATACATCACAATTAATCTTACCACACCCGTTCTCCTCACTTATGCCATTATAAACGGCTTCCACACTTAATGCACATGTAACACGTTAGCAAACCCAAACCACAGAAATAGTGCGATGATTACGCACCTAAATGATACCAAAAACCTGAAACGCTACTTCTGCTTCTGTCACCGTTGACTAATCGCCTCTCGAAGGGTCTCCTACGCTAGGCTCTTCTCCCCTACAATCGGCCTTGGCATAAAACAATGAACACTTAGGGCCATTCGGCCAAGACAAGAAACTATAGCACAAGGAAAACTAACACATCCTTACCTTGCTAACCACTACCCTTTGCTCAAACTAGAATCGGTCACCACAAGAAGTATGGTTCGGCTTCGGGGACTTAAAGCCAATCATAGAGAAAATAGGAGAACAAAAGATTCGGCAAGGCCCCTTAGATGGTGCTGAGATATTCGGCAATGGCAGGCTTTTAAGGGTGATTTCGGTTTGAAGCAAGGACAAAGAAAAGGGGTGAAGGTAGAGGGGAAATGGATAAGCCAACTTTCTAACTTTGGCTACAACAAAATGAAAGGAAAAGAAAGGGTGTTCTTGACTTATTTTCGGCAAGAGACTAAGGAAAATAAAATAGAAGAAGCAAGAACTTTTAGTGAGGAGAAAGCAAATGGTGAATGAACAATGAGCACCTCCCCTATTTATACTATTCGGCCAAGCTCCAAGCTCCCAAAAAATCCTAAAATCTCTCCTAAAACACCTCCTTCCATCCATTCAAAATAATTTGAATGGGTCAAACCTATCTAGCCAAATTTAAAAAAAGAAGACCAAGTCTTTCTCCACTTTTCAAGCCTCCAAAAGCCACCCAACTCTTCTCCTCTTTAACGCAAAAACAAGGCCCCAATTGCTGCTCTTGCGAATCGAACCTGAGCCCCTTCTCCTTGCAAATGGCGTCACTTCTCCATGCTCTAAGTGGCGCCTCCTTGCCACTCTGCCAAGCTACTCTTAGTGCTAAAATTCCACCAAAAATTCTCTTAAGGCCCCCTCTGTCCAAGCTCCCCTTTTAACCCCTAAATCTAAAAATTTTCCAAAACGTTCCACTACTACCTAGGGTTCTCCGGACCCCTAAAACTTACCCAACCACACCCTAGAGTGTGCCAACACTCGAGCTAAGCACCGAACGCCTAACCCCTAAAACCAGGGTGTTACACTCCTCGAAATATAAGTCCGAGTCCACCTCAATCTTTGCCACTGGCACAATGTGCGATGGATCTGACCAATATCATCTAAGCATTGACACATGGAAGACGTCATGGATCTGTCTTAACTCTGCCGGTAGCTAGAGCTGATAAGCTACCGGTTCCACTCGCTTCAACACCGTATATGGCCCGATGAACCTAGGGCTTAGCTTCCCTTTACGCCCAAATCTCAATAGCTTCTTCCAAGGCGACACCTTCAGAAAAACTTTATCTCCTACTGCATATTCCATATCCTTGCGCTTAAGATCAGCATAAGACTTCTGCCTATCTGACGCTTCCTTGAGACGAGCCCGAATCACCTTAACTTTATTTTCAGTTTCTGTCACCAACTCTGGACCCAAAACTTGTCGTTCACCTAATTCCGTCCAACACGTAGGAGTACGACATTTTCATCCATACAGTGCTTCATATGGTGCCATCTGGATACTCGTTTGATAACTATTGTTATAAGCGAATTCTGCCAACGGTAGATACTCCTCCCAACTACCACTGAAATCCAAAATACAGCCTCTTAGGATATCTTCCAAGATCTCAGATCACCCTTTCCGAGATTGCCCGTCAAAGTTGTGGGTGAAAAGTCAGATCAAATCCAACCTCGTTCCCAAAGCCTGATGCAAAGCTCTCCAAAACCTTGACGTGAACCTCGGATCCTTATCCGAGATAATTGATATTGGTACACCATGCAATCTTACTATTTCAGCCACATACAATTTTGCTAGCCTCTGAAGAGAATAATCCACTCTCACCGGTATGAAATGAGCTGACTTCGTTAGTCGGTCTACAATTACCCAAACCGAGTCCTTTTTACTAGGCGTAAGGGGTAGCCCGCTGACAAAGTCCATAGTGATCCTTTCCTATTTCCACTGAGGGATCTCCACTGGTTGAAGTAAACCTGATGGCAACTGATGTTCAGCCTTGACCTGCTGACAAGTCAGACACTTTCCCACAAATTCAGTTACCTCACGCTTCAACCTTGGCCACCAGAATTGTTTCCGCAAATCTCCATACATCTTGCTACCTCCAGGATGCATAGCGTATGGACTGCTATGTGCATCTTGAAGAATTCTTTGTCTCAATTCCACATCCTTCGGCATACAAGCTCGCCCTTTAAAGCATAATACTCCATCACCAGACAAACTATACCCTTCTAAACCACGATCTTGAACTTGCAATCTCCGCGCATTCAAACTGTCGTCTACCAACTGTTTTTCCTTAATCTCCTCGATCCAAGTTGGCTTAACCTGTAATTCCGCCAAAAGACTTCCATCGTCATACAAACTGAGGTGGGCAAGCATCGCCCTTAAGTCCGTCACGACCTTCCGGCTTAAAGCGTCAGCCACCACGTTAGCCTTGCCCGGATGGTACTCAATTGAACAGTCGTAGTCCTTCAACAGCTCAATCCATCGGCGTGCCTCAAATTCAAAAACTTCTGAGTCAAGAGATACCTCAGACTTTTGTGATCTGTGTAGACTATCGACTTTTCTTCATACAAGTAGTGCCTCCATATTTTCAAAGTGAAGACTACTACCGCTAATTCTAAGTCGTGAGTCGGATAGTTAACCTCATGCAGTCTTAGCTGACGGGATGCATAGGCCATTACTTTCCCTTCTTGCATCAACACACATCCCAAACCAAGATGGGACGCATCACGATGAAAGCGTGAACAACTTCCCCTCTCAGTCATACTAGAACCGGAGCCTGCCGAATCTTCCTGAGCTTGTCAAAACTTTCTTGTTGTTTCTCCAACCATACAAATAGAACTCCTTTTCTTAAAAACTTAGTTAACGGTGCCGCGATCAAAGAGAATCCTTCCGCAAATCTTTGATAGTACCCTCCCAGACCCAGAAAACTCTGAATTTCTGCCACCGACCTAGGCGGTTTCCAATCCAACACTGCTTCAATCTTGCGAGGGTCCACTCTAATCCCTTCAGCTAACACTACGTGACCTAAGAAAGCCACCTCCCTAAGCCAAAATTCGCACTTACTGAATTTGGCAAATAACTATTTCTCCCTCAGTACTTGTAGAACTATTCGCAAGTGCACATCATGTTCCTCCTCTGTCCTTGAGTAAACCAATATGTCATCTATAAATACTTCAACAAATTGATCCAAGTACTGTTGAAACACCCTATTCATTAAGTCCATGAACGCTGCTGGTGCGTTGGTCAACCCAGACGGCATCACTAGAAACTCGTAATGCCCATACCGAGTACGGAATGCCGTCTAGTGAACATCAACCTCTTTCACTTTAAGTTGATGATACCCTGACCTAAGATCTATCTTCGAGAAAATCGATGCACCCTTCAGTTGGTTAAACAAGTCATCAATCCGGGGCAACGGATACTTGTTTTTGATTGTTAACTTGTTTAGTTAGCGGTAGTCGATACACATCCGCATTGAACCGTCCTTTTTCTTGACAAATAGCACAGGTGCTCCCCACGGAGATATACTTGGTCGGATAAACCCTCGATCCAAGAGCTCCTGAATTTGAGCCTTCATCTCCACCAACTCCTTCGGCGCCATTCGGTATGGTGCTATAGACACAGGCGCCGTTCCGGGCAACAAGTCTATACCGAACTAAACTTCCCTCTCCGGAGGCAACCCGAAAGTTCTTCTGGAAACACATCAGCGAATTCCTTTACTGTTCGGACCTTCTCCACTGCTGACTCCTTAGCCTCCAAGGCACATATTCGAACCAAAAACGCCTCGCAACCCTTCCTGACCATTTTCTCCGCGCCTTGATCAGAGACCCACATTTGATAGGTATTCCCTTCTGATACCTATCATTACCACCTCCTTGCCTTCCATTGTTCTCAACACCATGCGCTTAGCCGCGTAATCCAAACTAGCTTGGTACCTCACCAGCCAATCCATTCCGAGAATCAGATCGAACTCCTTAAATGGTAGCTCCATCAAATCCGCTATGAACACTACCCCTTGGAGTTCTAGGGGTACATCCCTATACAACTTGTTTACTTCTACAGAGTGACCTAAAGGGCTAATTACTGTCATCTCCCTAGAAGTAGTCTCAAAGTCTAGGTTCATAGTCTCTACTATGCTACTAGCAACGTATGAATGCGTCTAAGCCACATCAATCAATGCAACATATGAGAGTCCAAAAATTAAGAACGTACCTGTAACATCCTGGAAAGAGCCTATGCATTTTCGGTTTAATTGTATGAAATGACAAGTCTTAAGCATTATGAATAAATTTTTGATATTTTTGGAAACTCAAAAATTTATGAAAATGCATGGAAATGGAAATGAACATTTTTGGAAACCTGAACATTTTTGGAAACTTGAACATTTTTGGAAACCTGGAAATGCATTAGGACATGAACATTTTAGGAAACCCAGAAATGTAAGGAAATGGTTCAAAAATGGAAAGTACACATTTTTGGAAACTAAGAAATGAAAATGGAAATGATCCAAAAATGGAAAGTATACATTTCGGGAAACTTGGAAATGTAAGAAAATGGCAAGTAAACAGAGCCGATCGAAAATTTTAGGAAACTTGGAAATGACCTTAAAATGATGAGTTTTAAAGTTTAAAATGGGAGATTAAGGCAAGAGGGCCTTAAAAGAAAAATTTGGTAAAATTTGACACACAAACGGGCTAGGAAAAGTGGCCTGAAGATGGCACTTAGGGCCTATGGAAATGGCGCCATGTGCAAGAGGCATGGGCCTGGGTTCGAGTCACAAGGGAAGCAAATAAATGAAGTTGTATTTTTGCTTCCTAGGCTAAGGGGTGGACGGCAATTGCTTCTAGAAAAAGGGAGGTGTTTTATTTCCATTAATATTGCTTAATAAGGTGATAAATAAAAGCTTTTTAATTTGGATTATTTGAGGAGATAAAAGATGGATTAAACTCTTTTATTTTAAATAAAAGAGATAATATTATCACAAGGAAGAGTGGTGGCCAAGTCAAGGACTCTTGGCCTAGTAATTTCGGCTAAAGAAGGATTTTCTCTCATCTTTTCTTAGCACTCATCGAAATTCCCTAGCAGAAAAACTCTCTCTGCAAAAAATTCCATAGCAACTTTCTTTCTTCTCTTTTCTTTCTCCAAGCCAAAAAATACACTCTATTCCATCGATCTGGATTGTTCTTAAGTCTAATATTCCTCTCTTCCTTCACCCTTGAAACCGAATGCTAAGAAGGCTCATAGCCGATTGTTCATCAAGTTTTTGACCGAATCTCTCAGCGATGTCGGGGAAAGATCTGTCAAATTCAAAAGGTAAGAATCTTGTGGTTATCGATTATTCTCCTCTTTAAGCCAAACATAGGGGCTAATGTTATTATTTTTGTGGCCGAAACTATAAGGAGTGTTTCGGGATTTCTAGTGCTATCAACTACAAGGAAGAGATCATTCGGGATTCAAGAATCTAAGGTAAGATATACACATATTTGGTCAAAGTTATGGATTATATGTGAGATTTAAGTCTAACATGAAACTATAGGAATTTCGACAGACATACAAGGCAAGGATTACATTTGGGATTTGGAAATTTTAAGGTAAGTCCATAGATCCAATCGGCCAAGGTTTAATCTTTAGAAATACAAATCCTACTAGGATTTGGTTTTAAGGTTAAAAAGGTTTATTTATGTGTTTAAATAATTTGGCCGAATATAGGGATTGAGATCTAAAGCAACAGATCGATTTCTTCGGGATATCAAGGAACCTATTAAACAAATCAGGTGTGTACTCACACTAACTTTCAATATATTATGGCAATAATTATTTTAATATATGAATATGCATAAGAATGAGAATGTGGCTAAGTACCACAAATGTGGTAAAAAGTACCCAGGTACGTTTCCTACTTCTGATAGGATTACGAATATGATATATTTTGAACATGTAAATAGTAACATGAATGAGGAATAAGTATCTTATGCATGATATAATAATATTTGGGGCATTTCGGGCTATATGTGAAAGGGGAAGAAGGTGTTGACTTCGGTCTCACCAACGGAATATGGTGACTACGGTCACATAATTTGAATATGGTAACTTCGGTTACATTATCTGAATTTGGTAACCGGTTACATTATTCGAATATGGTGTCTAATGACACAAATTATATGGGCGATGAGCACGTCGATTGCAATGATCGCTTCGATGGTGTGTAGCGGATGGAGGGTTGACTTAGTAGTCCCACGGTGTGTGATTGGCAGGTACGGGTGGTGTGTAGCGGATGGATAACTAGGCTTGGGTTTGGGTTGCATCATTTTTATATGAATATGTCTTTGATATGAACATGTATGCCTGAATTGTTGATTGTTAGTTTGTGTACACATTGAGTCTGTAGACTCACCCCTTGTAGGACTATTTTTCAAGTGATGAGCAGTAATGGACCGGGTCGGCGGGGGCTGAAGGTGGCCATGCAGGAGAAAAATAAACGATTTGGACTTTATTTTTGCTAAGTACTTTTCATTTTAATTTTGGAAATTATTTGATGTAATAAGGCCATAAGGCCCAAGTTTGATTGCTTCATTTCTGTTTAAATTTTTATTATTATGTTACGAATTACTTTCAAATTAATGATTGTTTAAAAACATATTTCTTAAATAAACCCTAGATTGTTTTTCTTTGTCACTTTAAATAATTGTTCTTTTAAAATTAAGTAAACAGGTTTCCAACTTAAGCCCAACCCAAAACCAATATCTTTCGAAAAATACACAAATTATCTCTAGGTAATAAAGAACTTCAAAACCATTTTTCTTAAGGAACATACCAGATCCGGTCGTGGGCCGGGTGTGGGGTGTTTCAGTACCGGGTATGACGTCCGGTGCGTCACCCTCCTCTCGATGCCTCGCTGCATAGACTAAACCAGCCGCTTTGCTTCGTGTTGCTGCGCCTCTGCACAGTATTCTCGTGAACTCGACTAGAACCATTGCCTCCTCTACCATTGCCACGACCCCTCTGTGGTGGTCCTTCATTTCTAACCTGAGCACGGTTCTGACCCTCTGGCTGATTCTTAGCTAACTTCCGAGGACAATCCCTCACACGGTGATCCAACGATCCACATTCAAAGTATCCTCTTTCACCGGTCCAACATCCTCCCCAATGTGATTTCCCACAACGATTACACTGAGCCGGTCTCTGATTATCAACCATGGGCCTTCCTACCTGATTCGGCCCACTCTGCCTAGCCCTCTTCTACGCATTACTACCCGATCCAGACCACCTGAAGCCTCTTTTCTGCTTGTTCCTTTCGTACTTCTGTCTCACGGACTCCTTGATCCCTTTGGCTACCTTAGCCTTTTCCACTAGGACAGAAAACTCACGCTCCTACTGCGGAGCAATCAGCAACCTTAAATCATCCTTAAGTCTGTCTTCAAAGCGGACACAACGTTCATGCTCCGTTGACACAATTCCCTGAGCATAGCGGCTCAACCTCAAAAATTCTACTTCATACTCAGACACGGACTTATTCCCTTGCACCAACCTCAGAAAGGCTTTCCTCTGTGCATCAATGTAGCTGGTGCCCACATACTTCTTCTGATAAGCTGCTTTGAAGTACTCCCAAGTAAGATCATCTGCCGTGGCACCATCTCGAACCGTGAGCCACCACTGATAAGACTCATCCTTGAGAAGCGACACCGCTCCTTTCAGCTTCTCCTCATTCATCAGATCTAGGTCATCAATGATTCTCTCAGTTGATTCCAGCCAATACTCCGCCGTACTGGGTGCCACTCCCGATACACCCCGAAACACCTCAGCTCTGTTGGCTCGGAGTCACTCGGGTACAGATTTCCGAGCTCCCATACCTCCACTTGCCCCAGCTACCATCTCAAGAACTCGCAACACAGCCTGCGATACTGCCTCACCTCCCATCTGATCCTGCTCCTCAGCACCAAAAGTTGGGGGTGGTGGTGGCGGTGGTACCTCATTCTCAGACCCCTGACCCGACCTAACGAGTTCTAACACGGTCATCCTGCCCCTACCGCGTCCACGACGGCCACGTCCTCTAGAGCTCATTTCTAACTATTGCGCTTTAATCTGATTAAGAAATTTTATGGATTAGTACTTGTTTCATTGATTATCCGCGAAGGAATCTTATGGAAGAGTTTAGAAGTTGTTCTTTCGATCAATCAAGTTTCAAGTCTTCAATCCTAATTCACAGAAAAGCACATCCATTCCCTAATACTTTTCATACACATTCACTCTTCGGACATTTCTGTCCGTTCCTATCCCAGGAGTATTTTCGTCATTTTTCTACAGGGGTATGTTTGTAATTAATCAGGGAAATTTTGAAAACTTTAATAAATCAGGACATTTAGAAATTTCCAAAACTGGAGGGTATTTCTGAAAATTTCTCAAATTAAAGGTGTGGCAGAATTTTGGAAACCAGGGGTATTTTGGTAATTTTGTTAATCAGGGGTAATTTTGTAAATTTCCACAGTCAGGGTATTATTTTGAAATACAGGGTTTTTGGATACTTTTGCAAAGTAAAAGTTTTATTGAAATCGGGGTAACACGGAAATTTTACAAACCAAGGGCATTTTCATAATTTTGCCACTAGGGCATTTTGGTAATTTTGTGAGTCGAAAATATTTTGAAAATTTTCCACAAATAAATTTTTTGGTACTATTTAAAGGGGTACTTTAATGATTTTAAACTAGAGTTTTCATAAAAACATGGCTAATCCCTTTCGGGTTTTATTTATTGTGTTTAGCCTATGACCGAGTCCTCTTGGTTAGGGTGAACCGAAGCTACGCACCAGGTAAGATTCCTGCGAAGAGGAGGTGAGTCACTAGGACTGCTTAAGTACCAGGCTCTTCCGGATCCAATCCTAGACATGCGCACCAGGGTTACCACACCCTAACTCGGCGACTTAGTCATAGGTTTGTTTAATTAGGCACTTAAAGTCTTATGTGATTTGTTGGGGTAACTAGTCCTAAGGTTCAAACACTTATCATACTATCTACGTTCCATACCTACCCTTATACAGATAATAATTCATACAGTAGTTAGAAGTACGTACCTAGGCGGATTGGTGCCGGAGACTCGATGCCATGCTGTTCAAACCAAAAACTATTTCCATAACTTTTCTCAAAGACCTACCAAAACATTTTGGGCCTTGGGCTCCACACATGAAGTTTTGAACTGGCTCTCGATACCAATTTTGTAACACCCCAAACCCAGCCCAAACATTACGATCGAATTTAGTATGTTACAGAGGAAAACATTTTGAAAATCCCTTTTAGCCGATACAATTTTTTTGGTGAAAACATTTCATTTTTAATAGGATATTGTCTTGTTTAAAACAATTGAGGTGTATGAAGAAAACAACACTTAGCTTGGTTGTTAAAAATCTATTAAGTCATGTTATTACCAATTTTGTCAATGTACCCGGTGGCACGAAAAAAACATTTACGTTTGAATTTAAGAGAACTTGTTTAACCATATTAAAGTCATTAAGTAATTTAAAATTTCATCCAAAACATGTAAAATAATCAAAACGAAATTTTAGGAGGCCTTATTACAACTTGAACAAATAAAACCGAAAATAAAACGAAAATAACTCAAAGTTCATTTAAACCATATTTCCACTGCATGGCCACCTCGAGTCCATCCGGCTCCTCATCCGCGATCTACGAGTCACCTGAAAAGTTAAAGGAGAAGGTGAGTCACCAAGACTCAATGTGTAACCCTTTCCCCGGTTTAATGTAACATCATACACAAATCATAACTAAGTTTAACATGCACCCAACCTAGCCATCCAAAACACTTTTCTCTACCCTGTGTGGTACCAAACGACTGGTGGTGCCAAACCACTGGTGACCCAAGGTCACGATATCCATCAATGTTGTGGTGCCAAACCACTAGTGGTGCCAAACCACTGGTGACCCGAAGTCACGAATAATAAGTTGTGGGGCCAACCCACGTGTGATACCAAATCACTGGCGACGATCCCATAATATCAACCGTGGGGCCAACCCACTGTGGTGCTAAGCCACTGGGACAAGTCGCTATGAGGTGCCAAACCTCTGGTGACCCAAAGTCACGAAATATGGTACCAAACCACTGGTGTCCAAAGACACGGATATCACTTCCCCCTCCACTCAGATCACCCACCATAACATAATATGCATATAAAGAAATCATGCCAGTCATGCTTGAAAATAATAGCATACACTGCATTGGTCATAAACCATATTTTTGCGTATCACATCTACCAAATATGTCATGCATCCAAATGCATTATATCGTAAGCTCATATTGACAAAGACTTACCTGAATCCTTGCTCATACCTTTACGATATTAAATCTAAATCTACATAAATCCGGTTTAGCATACACAATATATTAACACTTTTATTAGTTATGAAGTGTGTATGTACACACCTGTTACTAACGAAAGCCCTAAATCCCAAAGAGTCGATCTGCCACACTAGATTTCCTTGCTCCTATATTCGACCAAACATAAAGATTAGTACCAAGGCCATTCGGCCAACCCAAATAAACCCAAAGGGTTAACGCTTGAAACTCGAGACCTTACCTAAACGCCCCTTGAACACTAGCCACCACACGCTATGTGATTTTGCTTCTCTTCCCTAGATTCGGCAATCATACATCCATATTATCAGCCTTCGGCTTTCGAATACTAAAAGAATAGTTTACTAAAATAGATCCTTACCACCACTTACCAACTGATTAATCAAGGATGAAGGTTTCGCTTGATTATTTCCAAAATCCCGGAGGCCCTACAATAAATTGGTTCCAACAAGAATAATTATACCGAAATCGGCTTTTACCCCTTCTAAAGGTCGACAGAGAAAAAGAGAGAAGAAGAAATAGGCATTCGGCCTTAAGCACTTACCTTCTCAAATTGATTGAAAAAGAATTCCCGAAGAGCTTTATACCACTCTTAATATTCGGCCAAAGTGAATCCAATAGGAGAAAGGGAATTTCGGCACACCAATGAAGTATGTTCGGCTAGAGAGGAAGAAAGAAATAATGGAAAAGGGAGATAGGGGTTTCGACAAAGAAGAGAGTAGAGGGGTTTTGGTGTTAAGCAAAAAGAAGAAAAAGAGGAAGATGACAATGGTGGTTTCGGTTTTGAGAGAATGAGAAAGGAGAGAAAAATAGAAGATGGGAGAGAGGGAAATTCGGCTATTTGCAAAGGGAAAAAGAAAAAGAATCAAATGATAAATAGGTGCCTTAAGAGAATTCGGCACTCTCCCCCCGTATACTCAGTCTCTTAGCCGTCCACTCCTCTTCAACAAGGAGTTTAAAATTCGGCCACCTCCTAAAAATGCTCCTGGCCACTAATTCAAACAAGTTTGAATTAGTCAAATTCCTAAATTTTCTCTCTGCCAACCATTTGAATATTTTTGACTTGGTCGATCTTTATCTGACAGAAGTTGAGCTGCACACAACTCCTTCCCCTCCTTGGCGTCAAAATAGAAAATGGTGGGGTTTCTGCTACTCGAACATGAGACCTCCTTCCCTTGCAAGTGGCGTCAATCCCAGGTTCTAAGTGGCGCCCCCTTGCCACTTTGCCAAGCCCTTTTCTTGTGTTAGAAACCCACTTGAAATACTTTTGACCCTTAGCTCCTTCAGCTCCTTTCACTTAAAACTTTAAAACAAAAATTTTCTTACTACTCAGGCCTGCTCTAGACTTACAACTAAGTCTTAAAACATCACAAACAACGACACCACAGTCCAACCACAAGCAAAACAATACAATTTAAAATTAACCCCTAATTTAGGATGTTACATAGGCAATGCACCCGAAAACATTGAGCTAACTTATAACCAACTTCCAATCATACCAGGCTTCAAATGGAGTCCTATCTAGAACTGCCTTTGTTGGAGAGCGATTCAAAATAAACAGTCGTATTCACAACTTCAGTGCAAAATTTGTTCAGGAGATCTTTCCCCTTAAGCATGCTACGATCCATTTCTTTCATTGTTCGATTCTTTCTCTTAGCAACACTGTTTTACTAAGGATTGTGCCTCACAGTGAGTTGTCGTTGAATCTTATTCTCCATACAATACTCAAGGAAAGTAGAGGCGAAGCCAGGGGGCTGACATGGGCCCTGCCACCTAAAATGTAAAATTGTTATTTAAGCCCTTAGAATTTTTTAAAAATTTTAAATTAGTAAAGGTAAAATTTCACTTTGGTCCTCCCTAAAATTATAAAAATTCGATTTAATCCTTTACAAATTATAAAGGTATAAACTGTAAAAAATTAAAATTTATCCGTCCCCCACTAAAAAATTGTTCTGGCTTCGCCCCTGAAGGAAAGGTTTGTATATAAACTCTCCTCCTTTGTGGTTCAGAGAGTCTTGATCGAACATCCATTTTGCTTCTCAACAAGAGTTTTGAAGTGCAAGAAGATGCTGAAAGCATCGGACTTTTTGTTGAGAAAATAGGCTCAAATCATCCGCGTAAAATCATCAACAAAGACAATAGAATACTGCTTGTTATCATGTAACACCCCTCACCCAGGTCCGTCGCCGGAACAGGGTACGAGGCATTACCGGACATGATTCAAACTACTGTACAAAATTTAAAATGTAAAATCCGTACAAATTTAGAACTTTTTCCGTACATAGTCGTCAATACCCATAAGCAAAATAATCATTCGTTTTTACAAATAACAAAACAATTAAGCCTTCTATACATGCCATAATTCCCAAAATATTGTTTTCAAAATACCAAAAGAAGGTTGATAGTGTGGATGGATCTCTGGCGATCACCGAATCCCGAGCTAGCTTGATGACACTATAGAAAAAGGAAATGAAAAGAGAGTAAGCATATAGCTTAGTAAGTAAGTATATAAATAATTAATAATGGATTTATTAAGTTTACAAAACAAAACAATCAAATCTAAAATCAATTTCATCATTTATTTAAGTTTGGAGCAAGCTGTCTATTCGAGTCACAGTCACTAAATTATTTTTATCTAAAGCTACGAAACTCCAAATTAAGATCCGTAAATTTTCCCTAAAACTATACTCATTTATCTTCTCACCATAAAATTTTCAGAATTTTTCGTCTTGCCAATTAGTACAGTTTATACATATAAGATTTCCCTGTTTCGCTGTTCAATTGCTCTGACCACTTTTTACTACGAACCAATTTTATCATTATACAGAATTCATATGATGATAAAAATTATTTCATTTGAAATTAGACTCATTAAGGATTTCAATCATATAACTTATATCCAAAACAATTTTATTGTAAATTTTTGCTTTCTCTCACTTTAGTTGTATTCATTACTTACCTATAACAATCATTCAAATTTCCAATGAAATATTGAGCATATTGCTCATACATCACACATACATATACATATACTTATCACTACAACATCTCACATAATTTCATCTAGTCAGTTTTCCCGTTGATCCCTTCGGAATAATAACGAATATGCGGTGGTTTCGCACACAGCCCACCTTTGAAATCGAAGCTCCCTTGTACACATAGTGGCCTTCACTCAGTACCACTCATGTGACCTAGCTCGATTGTACTCATAATTCTAGCTCTCTTGTACATATGGTGGCCTTCACTTAGCACGACTCATATGACCTAGCCTTCTCGTAGCTCTCTTGAACACATAGTGGCTCACACCATATACCACACATGTGACCTAGCTACATATAGCTTTCTTATACACATGGCATACTCTTGATACTACACATATGACCTAGCTACGTATACGAAATCTCTTGTAGCTCTCTTGTGCACATAGTGGCCTACACTTAGCACCACTCATGTGACTTAGCTACATGCCAATTACATCTTTCGATTCCGAAGGTTCAAATGGGAAATAACTCACTTGTTAACACTTTATTTCATTCTTTCAATAGTAAATTATGATTAAAAAATCAGATACAATACATTAAAAATTTTGAAATATAAAATGTCAATAAAAATAATGAATTATTTACATACTACTTACCTCGGTGCAAAATATGGCGAAATTTGCAATTTAGTCCTTAACTTTTCCTTTCGTTCGTTCAAGATCGATTCCACGTTCATCTCGATCTATAATAACACATTTAGCTTATTTAATATTTACATTATTTAATTCAATCCAAAAATCACATCATGGCAAAATTACATTTTTGCCCCCTAACTTTCACAAAATTATGATTTTGCCCCTAGGCTCAAATATTAAACTTCATCCTATTTTCTTACATTTTAGGACACGCTGAACATTTTTCCCTTCTATGGCAATATCAAATTCTCACTCCAACATGTACTTATGAACATTAGGTATTTTTACCAATTATGTCGTTTTACTCGTTTTTACGTAAAATCGCTTAGCAAAAGTTGTTTAACATAATTTCAACCTACATATTCCATCATAAAACATCAAAATAAACACATTTCACCTATGGGTATTTTTCCAAATATGAACCCTAGGTTAAAATATTGCTAGAATAAGCTAAACCGAGTTACCGGGATTCCAAAAACGTAAAGAACATGAAAAACGAGGCTTGGATTGACTTACTATGGAGTTTGAAAGCTTGGAAACCCTAGCTATAGAGTCCCCCCCTTGAAGATTCGGCCTAAGGAAGAAGATGACAACCTTTTTCCATCTTTTTCCCATTTAATTTCTTTTATTTGACATTTTACTAAAATACCCTTCATTAAAATTTTAGTTATTCCTACCCATGCATGTCCATTTTTGTCCATGAAAATATAAGGTTCTAATTACCATTTAAGGACTCTTACTTTAGATATGCACTTCAATTTAATCCTTTAGCATCTAGAACTCAAATTTATCAACTTTTACAATTAAGCCCTAATATGCAAATTAGACATGAAATTCATAAAATTTTCTATCGATACTCTAACACATGCATCCAATCAATCGGTAAATCATAAAAATTAATCAAAATAAACTTTTATATCTTGGATTCATGGTTCCGCAACCACTATTTCGTTTAGGCCCTATTTCGGGATGTTACATACCTAGTGAAGAACTTCGAGTTGGACAACATATATCATCATGGACAAGCTCTAAGGGGTTTCTATCTCTTCAAGATATCTTCGACAATGGAAATTGGTGCATCTTCTCGTACACACGACCCTCACAAACTCTCTTTTGGATTAATCACAAGAAGTCTAGCCACCATCTCATTTTTTTCAAAAGTAGTAAAATCTTAAAGCCCAAGTGTCCATATCTCAAATACCATAGGTTAGATTTATCAATGTCTCCACATTTGAGGGCATAACTTTGCAATTTCACCGTGTTGAATGGAAACAAATAATTTGCATTTATCTTCACAGTAGTCACTCTCATATTATTTTTATTATCGATGATATCACAAGGATCATTATCAAAAATCAACTTATAACCATTCTTCATCAATTCTCCAACACTCAACAAGTTATGCACAATCTTTGGAGAATAATATACATCGTGAATATGCCTTTTGTTACCTCTATCTGTGGGGACAACAACAACTCATCACCCTTTAATTTTCACGTGCTTGTTGTCACCAAGTTCCACTTGCGTGGATAATTTCTCGTATAGCACAATGAAAGATTCTCAATCTCCAGTAATGTGGTGGTTGCATCCACTATTAAGAAACCACGTCTCATTGGCGCTACACTCGACATCCTTAGATGAATAAAATAGCTTACCGACATCATTTTCTTTCGTAAAATTTGCCTTAGATTCTACAACTTCACCCTTCTCTTTAAACTAACAGTCCCATTTAGAATGACTGGGAACTTTGCACAGAGTGAAACAATGCTAGAAATCTCATTATTAATGTCCGAGCTTTTTACAAATACAACATTATGAGTCTGACTTATGCTTACCCAAAGATGACTTCCTTTCATGTCCCTAACCCCCACCATGACCCGAGCTTCCTCATCCTTTGCTCAATTATCCTGTATTAAATGATGGACCTCCTCTTTGTTCCTATTTCGCATCAAATTTCTTTTCCCCAAGGTTGACCTTCACTTGAAAAGCTTGCTCTAGTGGCTGATTCGTATAGCCATTGACTTTGACTTAATGTGCCTCTAGAGAGCTAAACAACTCGTACTAAGTTAGTTGCAGTATGTCTTTTTTCTCCTCTATCACAACAACAATATGATCAAACTTTTTCAGTAGAGACCTAAGAATTCTTTCCACTACTTTCTTTTCAGGAATAGCATCACCACAACATTTGATTTGGTTGACAATCTCAGCCACCCATGGAGAAAAGTCTTTAACGGATTCAATTTCCTTCATCGGTAAATTATTGAAACTTCTCCAATAGTTTTGCAACTTAATGGAGATTACTTTATCAGCTCCTTTCAACTCTTTCTTCAGAACGTTCCAAGCTTCTTGGGCCCTTTTGATGCTAAAAATCCCGTGTTAGATGGATTTACTCACCCCTTGTTTAATAATTTGCAAAGCTATTGCATTCTTCTTTGTATTCTCCTTTAATTGCTTCTTTAGTTCTTCTTCTGCTTCCAGTTTAAACTCGACTTCATATCCTTACTCTATCACATCCCACATATCTTGAGAAATGAATATGGCCTCCATTTGAGAGCTCCAATACTCATAGTGTTCTCTTTCGAATATAGGTATTTGACTAGGGCATAGGCGAAGAACGTTAAAGGGTTTGAAGAGGTCATATTAGCTCTTGATACCAAATTTGTTGGAGAAAACAGAGGATAGCAGACCCAGAATTATATTTAACTCTGAAATTGGTTCTATATTAAAGAGGCAATTTCTTTTTATGTTGTCTTACTTAAATTCTCTAAAATATCATAAATGGACTGACTCAATTTGTAACAGCCCGATTTCTTGTGGTGTCAAAAATAGTGGTATTAGGACCACAATTCCACATGTCATTCCATAAGTATTAATTATTTAAATATTTTTGAGGTCATTTCTATTTTATTAAAATTTAGTTTAGGAATTAAGATGTTTGGTTGGCTAATTAAAGATAAGGGTTAATTTGTAAAAGATGTAAAATATTGTTGATTTTGAGTGTTATTGGGAGAATTAATTAACTAACATAAATGGAAGGGTGTATGAGGCAATAAAACCATTATCATTATGAATAGACGGTTGAAGGCCTTTAATTAGTTAATTTTGTTGTTAAATTAAAAGGGTAAATTTGTAAATATATAATTAATGAATAAACAAAAATAAAGAAACAATTGTTTGTCATCTTCCTTAGTTGTTTTGACTAAAATTGGAAGAGGAAAAATAAGCTTTGGGTAAGCTTAACATTCGGCCATGATTGAATGAATGCATGTAAGTGATTTTATTATTTGTTTCTTGTAAATTTTATATTTTTAAGTTTGTTATATCTTAATCTAGTTAGCCCAAAGATTATTTTGCGAAATTTTCAAAATTTATGAAAGTTACCATTACTGTTCTTGATATTTCTAATTTAGTTTGAAGTTAAATGAGAGATTTGAACTATTTTATAAAGTAAGTTTGAGTGATTTTGAGATTAGGGATTTAATAGATAAAATATAGAATTTAGAAAGATTTTATGGTAAATTTTATGAATGAAGAGGCTGTTGGTATATAGTTAAAAGTTTGATAAATTTATATATATGGAGAAATTATAAAAATAAGCTTGTTTGGTTCTAAGGACCAAATTGAATAATGTGTAATTATTTGGGGCAAAAATGGAAAATTGAAAATAGTATGAAATATGTATTAAAGTGTATATTATATGAAATTGAAGTTGATAATTAAAATAAACTATTTTATAGATCAAGAACAAGTTGATAAACGCGGGAAGGGGAAAGTTACTGAATAGTCCCTGAACTTTTACAAATTCTGCAGCTTAGTCCTGGTAAGTTCGTATAGTTTAGTTGGTGTAGCACTTAAGTATTTTATTATTTATGAATTGATGTTGTTAAACATCTTGATAATGTTGAACTTTAATAATTGGATTGAATTGAGAAAGTGATTATATTAAGTGTTCTTATTCGATAAATATTTAAGCCGATGAGCGTAGGATATGATACGATTGGCATGCCAATAGGTTATATCGTGCGCTATACGAGATTGACTGGTGTTGAGATGATGATTGCGATGTATTCTTGTTTAGTGAATATACCAAAGTTCAACATTTGTTGCGAACTATCGTGTTATATTACAGTGATTCAGGTGTGTTTCTGAGGGTGGTTGTAACGCCTTGGGTTTTGGATTTAGTGCCGAGGAGTGTTTCGGAGGGATGTTAGCCTATAGGCTTAGCAGTTGAAGCCCAGGTGTGTTCTCGGATGGTTAGCTCATTTGAGTGATTTGGTGTGTTTGGATGGTTAACCGTATATCCAATCCGTTATAACGGTTATCAGGCATATTTTTGAATGGTATAATGTATTTGATTGGATTGTATCATTTGTATTTATACATAAAGCTCACCTGTGATTTAATTGTGATTGACAGGAATGTTTATTTGGTAAATTTATTGTTTAACTGCTAAACTTACTAAGCTCAATTAAGCTTACTTGTATATTTTCTTTTGTACCCTTGTAGATACATTTTTCAGGCAACGGGTGATCGAATCTATCGAAACCATTTTTTTATTTGAAAAAATGGGGATCGACTTTAAAAATGAAAATAGAGTCTCCACCAATCCCTTTTTGCTTAGGTGTGATCGGATCACCTTATAAAACATTTTATTTCAAAACATTGATTTTGGCCTACGAAATTCAAGAAAACGAGTTTAGGAGTCGGTTACGTACGAGGAAGAATTAGCACCCTCGTAACGCCCAAAATTGGTACCAGATTGATTAGTTATTGTCCTAATGTTAAAAATTTGAAAAGATTTGAAAACATTGATTTCTTTAAAAACTTGAACAATTTGAGTTGGAACTTGAGATTCCTTTGTTCCGAAAGAATACAAACATTACACCCAGTAAGTTAGGACATGATATTTTAAACCCTCGTAGCCAACATCATCTCATGATTTACAAAATTCATTAAAAGGATATTTAGTTATTTAGTCAAACGGAAAATCGAAACCCAAAACGTTAGGGCACTATTTCTCAAATTTCTAAACACAAAACATTGCCTTATTTAAGAAAAACTTTTGGATAAAATGTAGTAATTAAAGGAGATAGATATTTTTAAACAAAGATTTAAAAAAAATAACATTAAGTTATTACAAAAAGTGCAATTTACTAATGTTACAGGTCATATTAACAATTAGCACTAACATAAACAATTAAGTAAAAGAATGACGAGCAATAATAATAATGTTAAGGTAAACAAAGATAATAATTCAATTTCTTTTTTTTTAAAAAAATGAATAATCAAAATAAAAAAATATAGAGTAGATAATAGCAATTTTAAAAGAATCTATGACACAATTTAAAAAAATTATTCATAAGATTAAATTCATGTATAAAAAATAATAATATAAGGTAAATAATATACTAAAAACAATTAATGAATATTATAACAATTTTAAAATATATATAAAAAATATAAAAATGATATGGATAAATAAAAAATTTTAAAAAAAACGCAAAAGTCAACCTAACTCCCGCAATATGAGGATTCAGCGAAATTCCTCCACCAAAATCTAACTGGAACGGAAGCAGCTCAAAAAGAAATGAAGATGAGCGAATAACAAAATAAGAACAAGCCACAGAAAATAAGAACGCAAAAGAGACAGAAATTTGAGTGAATGCTCTCAAGAATTTTTATTACTCAAAACTCAAATGTTCTACAATGAAGGGATAGGCCTCTATTTATAGTTGAGCCTCCCCAAATCCAACAGTACAGATCAATTACATCAACGACTAAGATTAAAAGGTATCTTTAAATTAAATCTCTAAGATTACAAAATCATTAAAATGTATCTTTAAATTAAATCTCTAAGATCACAAAATCATATCTTCTAAGATTGCATATCATATCTTCTAGGATTGCATATCATATCTAAGATTGCATATCCTTGAAGATTATGTTTCCATATACGTCAAGCTTGTAGATAGACCTTCAATCTTTCTAAGTAATGGGCCATTCAGATCGGGCCAAATGATATATTTTGGACTGGACTTGGACTTTGTTTTATTATTTTGGGTTTATTCTTATTTGTATGGGCCCGGGCTAAATTGGTCTATTACAACTGCCCCTCTTTGTTCATTGTCGTGTAACGAGAATGGAACAAAGACTATAAAAAGACCAATTTTGCCCGGTCTTGCCGAGCCTTAACTTCTTGATTCTCATCTTCTTCAAGTAGTCTCTAACCCAACTGCAACTTCAAGGAGATTGAATCTATAGCTTTAATCTTATTCTACTGCAACTTCAGGGAGATAAGAGCTGCTCTTGTAGATTTAATCCATCCTACTGTAACTTCAGGAAAGTGAGACTAGTATATTTGATCTTGGTTCACTGCAATATTCAGGAAGACAAGATCTACTATTTTCGATGCCTCTCTCACACAAACTCGGGGAGGCAAGCTAATATCTTCAATCAGCTCCCGCAACTTCAAGAAGATAAGATTTGTCTGTCTTGATGCTCTCCACTGTAACTTCAAGGAGGCAGGCTAATATCTTCAATCTGCTTCCTGCAACTTTAGGAAGATAAGATCTAATGTCTTCAGTCTACTCCGCTGCAAACTCAGGGAGGAAAGCTAATATCTTCAATCTGTTTCCTGCAACTTCAGAAAGATAAGATCTGCTGTCTTTAGTTTGCTCCGTTGCAACTTCAAAGAGATAGGCTAATATCTTCGATCTACTTCCTGCAACTTCAGGAAGGTAAGACCTGCTGTCTTCAATCTGCTCCACTGCAACTTCAGGGAGGCAGGGCTGACATCTTCGATCTGCTTCCTACAACATCAGGAAGATAAGATCTGTTGTCTTCAGTCTGCTTCGCTGCAAATTCAGGGAAGCAGGCTAATATCTTCGATCTGCTTCTTGCAACTTTAGGAAGATAAGATCTGTTGTCTTTGGTCTGCTCTACTGCAAACTCAGAGATGCCGGACTAGTATCTTCGATCTGTTTCACTGCAATCTCAGGAAGATAAGATTTGCGATCTTCAGTTTGCTCCACTACAAACTCAGGGATGCCAGACTGGTATCTTCGATCCGCTTCGCTGCAAACTCAGGAAGACAAGATCTGCTATCTTCGGTCTGTTCCACTGCAAACTCAGGGATGCCAAACTAGTATCTTCGATCCGCATCACTGCAATCTTAGGAAGACAAGATCTACTATCTTCAATCTGTTCCGCTGCAAATTCAGGGATGCTAGGCTGATGTTTTCGATCCGCTTCACTGCAAACTCAGGAAGACAAGATCTGCTATCTTCAGTCTGCTCCACTACAAACTCAGGGATACCAAACTGGTATATTCGATCTGCTTCGCTGCAAACTCAAGAAGACAAGATCTGCTCTCTTCGGTCTGCTCCACTGTAAACTCAGGGATGTCAGACTAGTATCTTCGATCCACTTCACTGCAATCTCAAGAAGACAAGATCTGTGAATTCACCGATGTTGTGACACTGGCCTTTGGTGGACCTATCCTGTAAAATCGATTTTATGTGTTTATGCTTATGCAAAATGGTTAGAATGCTATGATCTGAATAAATCAACTACTTCTAATCTAATGACATATGTACGAATGCAAAATTTTATGAGGACGATCCTTTTAATAATTAGGATGTCACCACTTTTTGCCTTTGGAGGGTAAATGACTATTTTGCCCTTAGAGGGTAAATGACTGATTTGTGCTACGATTTGATTGATTTGACTGTGATTGTATGACTATGATTTGATTGACTTAACTGTGAATGATATGGCTGATTCTAAGCATGGCATACTGCATACACGACATGCTGCATGGGGTTGAGATCTTGTATTGAAGGAAGTGATTGATATGTGAGGGTCACACGGGTCGCGTGAGATGGCTGTGGACCCAACCGATGGCTTTAAGCCAATTATGTGATTGGCAGCTCTGTTGCATTATTGGTTAGTGCCGCAACTGGTGCTACATAAGGAGTGTAGGGATGGGTGGGTCGATTTAATCCCCACAGGAGTGTAGGGTTGGATAGGAGACGGAGTGCAGGGTTGGTATGGGTATTTATGCATTGCATATACTGATTCTGATATTGAGATGGGCTTAAGCCCATATAGATGTGATATATGACATTTGTTATGGGCTAAGGCCCAACCGAATCTGATGGGGGCTAAGGCCCAATTACCACCGTTACTGTAATGGGCTAAAGCCCGCACTGTACTATTATTGTTAAAAGGCTCAGGCCCAGACTGATTCTATTTCTGTATATTGACTGTTTCTTTAATGAAGGGATTACACACTGGGTTTCCGTAAACTCACCCCGTTTTTAACCTTTTAGGTAATCCCTAGTGTTAGACGGTTTGGAGCTGCGAAGGACTCGGAGAGGGCCACACAACTGCACAAGTTTTATTCTGTTTAGCTTATCTACTTAAGAATCAGCTTGTTGGTTCGGGTTGTAATAAGGCCTTTATAATTTCTGGATTTTAAAGTTTGGGATTTGATTTGATTGTGATTTATATCTGCTAGAAGTAGAACACGATTTTCCAAAACAATAACTATTTTCTAACACTATGTTTCTGCAACTCAGTTTTTAAATATCACGTTTTTATAAATCATTCGCTTTAAATTAAGCTTCCGAAACAAATAAGGTTTTAAAGGTAATAACATTTTAAAAAGGAATAACTTTTTGAAAATAAACAAACGCAAATTGAAGTTTTGTACAAGTTTTAAATAGCAAGAAGTTTCAAATTTGAAGAAAGGTTTTCAATGAAAACATGGTTTTTGAAAAACTCTTCAATGTGACACGCCATATTCGGCCATAACGTCTAGGCCGGGTTTGGGGTGTTATAGAGGCATTACAATTTCAAATGTTAAAAACATAATATTTTAAAAAAATTATAAAATTAAACTCTTTAAAATTCAAAAAAATAAGAAATGATGTTAAAAATATAAAAAATTTAAAATTTTGACATGACAAGCTATCGAGAATCCTAATCAGTATGTTGACTGCCGATTTAGGATTACGAGGATTCCATGTCTCTTTCATGCATAGTCATTGCCTCGTAGTGACCCCAAATCGTCAATCGCCATGCTGATTTAGGATTCCAATGTGCGGTTCATATTATTCCGGTAAATTTTTTTTTTGTATTATTCCAAAAAAAAAGCCACATGTTTGTTTCATAAAAGTGGCAAATCCAAAAAAAAAAAAAATTAGGGGTAGGAATTGATATTAAAATTTTTAAGAGGTCTTATTTTTTACAAGAGTTATTACTTGTAACACCCTAACCCATCTTCATTGTCGAATTAAGGTTACAGGATATTACGACAGTAAACAAGACTGATAATACGGTGACAATTCCAAGATTAATTTAAACATCATAAATTAATAAACAATCATCATTCATAGCATACATTTGAAAACGAGTCTTAAATTCAGCCTACGAAACCCTAAATCCAATTTAGAAACAAGTATAGACTAATCTGAAATAAAATAGAAAAATATGGTAAAAACTGAAAACAAGGGTCACATAGCCATGTGATAGAGCCCAGACCGTTGGCTCAAAAACATGGACGTGTGGCCAAACCGTGTAACAACCTGAGTCCGTGTAACTTAAGGTCACACGGATGTGTAGCTAGTCCTGTAACTCTTTGAAACCGTCTAGACAAACCTACACCAAAAATCAAATAAGCAACATGGTCGTGTCATGCAATCGTGGGGGACACATGGTCGTGTCGCAGATCGTGTCACAGACCATGTGTGTCAAAAATACCTTCAAACACAAGCCAATTCATCTCCTATAACACCCCGAAATTGGGGCTAGAGATATTAAGGTTTGTTGGTTAGATTAGTGCTTCGGAGGGGCTGTTAAGTTAGTTTTTTTATTTTAGAAATAGAATGAGCCTATTGGTTCAATGGTTAGGAGTAAATTTTTCCTTAGGTCTCGTGTTCAAATCCTCATGTGCCCTAAGTGGAAACTATTTTATATTTTGTTGTAGTTTTTAAAAAAAAAAGCTCATAGGTTAAAGTTTTTAAAATTTTATCTTATTATTCTTATTATTATTAATTTTTGAAAAAAAAAATAGAATAGAAAGTACCACATTTTTCTCTCACATTTGTTCTTTTATCTCTCCCTCACATCAGTTTCTTTCATTTTTCCAAATTTCAGATTTGTTCTATTCTTTGGCAACTGCATCATTTTGCTATTCTTTTGTTTATTTCAATTCTTCCTTTGTTCATTGTTAGTGTACTGCAATTTGAGTATGTTTTGTTGCCTCAATTTGTTCCAACATCACTATCGTTAATTTCCTTCTCAAGTGTTTATTAGTTCTCTTGTTCTTCGTTCAATCAAGTGTCAATTCAAGTGGGTGTAAGTGTTGCTTCCTTTTTGTTTTATATAAGTTTATTCAATTCTTTTATATATGGTTTCAATCAAAATTCTTATAGATTTAGCATGTTGCAAAATTGAGTTTTCAAATGGTTTTAATTTAGGGGTTTCAATTGATTGTTGTGCATTGGAATAGTCTTTTAGGTATGTGTTCTTAAACATTTTTAATTGGGGGTCGATTGAATGCTGAAATTCGTGTTTTGTTGTAGATTTGGGTGTGGTTTTTGGACCACACAAGCGTGTGCCGCACACTAGCGATATACACGGCTGTGTGTCCCTTTAGAGGTTAGGTTGATTTTCTTGTCACCCGACCTGGAGTGGGTCACATGGGTTGGCCACGCGATTATGTGACCCCTATTAGGAAAGTTTGTCTATTGCACACGGGCATGTGCCTCAGTCACATGGGTGTGTCTTTCTGCCATATGGTCATGTCTCCCTTGCTTCTAAAATTGTGTAATTTTGTCACACGGGCACATATATTTCATGGTTTGGCCACACGGCCGTGTATCTCAGTTACACAGGCGTGTCTCTCATCTGTATGGTCATGTACCCTTGTCACACGGTCTGGACCCTCCCATACGACAGTGTGGTTCTATTGTTGCATATTTTTCGCAGTTCTTACAAAGTGTTTCATCTTTGTTCCCGAGGGATCCCTTGCTCATTTAAGTCTCCATAGGAATGTTTTGGACATGAATGTTGGTTGTTGGTTGCCTGAAGTGAGTGTTTTACTGATGGATATGTTATGAATTTGTATAAATATGAATAATTTTGATTATTTCTACAAATGGTTATTATGATCCGTTAAATTAGATTGTGCTATAAGATAGATTGGGTGTGTAAATCTGACAATTTTTAAATTGTAGATTCTGTTAACCTGTATTGATCATAAGTATCATAAACTGAAATATGAATATGTTTGATTCGAAAATTATTTGTACAATCTGTGTAATTTGCATATGCATTGTGTCTGGGATACGATTATGAAGAGAAGGAAGATTGATTTGGCAGTATTAACTGCATTATTAAAATATGACGATAAAGTTGCAACCATAACCTAAGCATTGGTGTATAGAGGTTGGAAAGGGTTTAGTATACCCTATTTGGTTTGTGACGGATGGTTGAAGATGGTGTGTAGAGGCTGGATAGGTGGGGTTTTGGGTTATATTGCATATGATTAAAATTTGCATGTTTGTTACTGTTAAAGTATTTTGGCGCTCTAATTATGAAATGATCTCGGTTATTGTGTGATTGAGCAGTTTCACATGTATACTTTTTGCATGTCTGTTAAGTGATATAATAATTTAATGCACCAATCTGATATGATCTCTATTAACGATTTGGTTAAGGTAATGGTAAATTTTAGTTAATTGTTTGACTTTATTTAACTACGATTGTTTAAGACTCAAACTGAGCTTTCGTAGCTCACTACCTTAGTCTTTTTCCCTTTTCAGGTAATTTGCGAGGATAGGTGTCGGACTCAGCAAAACAGAGGTCTTAGAAATTCTCATTTCAGTTTGGGTTTTTAAATAAATATTCATGAAGTTTGATAATGTGTTTTCAGTTGGATTTGTAATAACTTTTATAAGGACTGTGGTATGAGTTTTTGGTTTTAGGCTTGTAAAGTTTTGGGTTCTCGTTTTGGAATATTTTATGATATTGTGCATGGATATTTGTTTTCGAGCGGGTTTTGATTTTGATTAAATTTTTGATTCCATGCATGGGTTTTTAATAACTGCCTATGGTTTTCATTCAAGGTAAAAGTCCAATATTTTACATTCCAAATTTTGCTTTGAAATTTCAGTTATCAAAACTTCCAAATTTGTTTTGGTTACAAATTCAATTCATGAGCTGCTAATCGAGTTTTAAACTAGTGTTTGGAAAATTGCAAGATAAGTTGTTACTGAATTATGTTAAACATGAGCAACAATGGAATTGGAAAAGGTTTTGTAAAGATTAAATAGTTTTTGTGTTCTTAGCCATTGTGGTGGCCAATGTGACCTCTGGAATGCGGTCGAAACTTTTGGGTCAGGTTTTGGGGTGTTACTCCTACAATTTCTTAGACATCAAGCCATACATTTACCATCACATTAACCTATGCAAAGTGTACCAAAACATGCCAAAATATGTCCATTCACATTCAACCTATGTGCCTAATCAATATACCCTCATTGGCATCACATTTCAACATAAACAACAACCATCAAAAACAAGACATAATCAACATATTAACCTTATTCAATCATCCAATAATTTCAAACTAACATATGCTATAATCAACCATTTATACCAAGCCTTCTAATTCCAATTTACCACCAATTTAATCTCACCAATTAACCTATCATGTATGTACCAATTCAACAAACCAACAATGCATTAAGTTTCAAGCACACCTATGCCATCAAATACCAAACCAATTAAAATACTATAAAGGATTTATATCAATATACATATTCCATAATTCAAATGGCACAGAACATGACAAAATGATCACCAATATGCATAAACCAAAGCCCTATTTAGATGCCACTTATAACCGGCCAAAATAAAAATATAACTACTAAAAAAGTTGATGGATAGTGTGATCTCCAAAAGTAATCCAATCGACAACTTGTGTTCGATGATCTACAAAAACAAAAAATCAAATAGAGTAACTGTATATACATATTTATCACCCAATGAACCAAATGAAATAACGTCAGATACGCGACAAAAGATGCTCACACAAGTTTTAAAATGGACCTACTTACACGAGCTGTGGGTTGGGATGTTAAACTACACGATGCTACTCACACTAGTTGTGGAGAATCCGTAATAAATGCAGGACCTTAGCTATCGGTAGGATATCCAATATCAGCACCTAAAACGGTAAATAATTCTAATGACATGCCATTTGTATCCTAAGCATTCACGAGCTTCATATGAGTTGTGATTCACATTCATATAATATAATTACATAAGCATTTCTTTTTCACATGAATTCAACTATATGATTTCTCTATTTTCAATCATGACCCTTAACTTAATTAACATTTCAACTTAATCCATTTCATTGCTTACAATTTATTAAGAAAATGAACTTAACCACAACATACATAAATAGGTATTAAAACACAAAAACCGCAATTAAATTAGTTTAATTTAATTTACAAACTTACCTAGTCAAAAACAACTATGAACGTGACATCGAGGTTTATTCCGCTAACTTTCCTTTTTCTATGAATTATCTGGTTGATTCGTTTCTTGATCTAAATAATAATTTTAATTCAATTAACCATTTAAAACAATTTAAACAATTCAACTTATGCATATAAGCCCTTTTATTATCATTTTACACTTTCACCCTAAAATTTTATCTTTTATTCAATCTAGCCCCTAAACCTGAAACTTTCAAATCTATCACAATCTAACCAAATCAATCCTAGTCGATTTATATATATTCCCTATAAAGCCCAAATTTACCAATTTTTCACAAGAATTTCATACAATTTTACTATTTTAACAACTTAGCTCTTAAACTTAAAATTAACCAAAATCACTTTACAAAATAATCCTATTTAACAACCAAACTTATATTAAAAACATAAAAAAAATCATCAATGGAATAAATCAGAAAGTTTAATATTTTTACAAACTAGTCCCTAGGTTGGCTAGATTAAGCTATAACAACCTCAAAAACATAAAATTTACAAAAAAAAAAAAAAAAAGCTAGTTTTGGACTTACATGCAAAGAGTCAAACGTTAAAGATATTTGAAGCTTTCTAACTCTCCTTCAATGGTGGATATTCAGTGATAGCAAGAAAATAAAGAAGATGATGGTGCTTTATGGTTTGTCTCAATTCCCTTTCGACAAAATGTTTTCTAAAACGTAGGGGGTTTTCTTTTCTATCAAGATGTGTCTTTGTGGCTGGTCTTTGAAATGGATGGATGAAGGGTTCACATCATGTTTGATTGTTACTTTGCATGAACCATTTTGGTGTTACATATTCCAATGGTGGGGTACCACTTGGGTTATGCCTTCGTCCCTTAAAGATTTTTTGATTCAATGTTTTGCAGCTCCATTTATGAGTGTAACTTTAAAGAGATGGCTCTCGATTTGTGTAGCAACTCTTTGGAACTTATGGTTAATGTAGAACGAATCTGTCTTCTTTTGTAAACTTGGTCAATGCCCCAAGACGAAACATACTTCCTCATTGTTAATTCAGGCATAGCAAGACTACAACATGCCCTATCTTTGATCAAAATTTGAGTAGCCCTTTTTGGGTTTTCGGCTCAAAGCCCCTTTGGTCTCAAAGCGCCCTTTGTGGGTTTTCGCCTTGGCCTCTCTTTTCTTTTTTTTTTTTTTTGAATTTGATCTCAAGGCGCCCTTTACGTGTTTTCACTTTGGCCATTCCCCTTTCAGGTAAAATACTTCTTGACTGAACCTGAATTTGCCGAATTGGGCAAGTCTTCGCCATCCGTTTCGGTCAATATCAATGCTCCTCTAGAACAAACCCTTTTTTTACTACATAAGGTCCTTCCTAGTTTGGCATCTGCTTTCCTCTGAAATCTTTTTTGTATAAGAAAGATTTTTTTCAACATCAGGTCCCCTCGTGGAATTCTCTAGGATGAACCCCTTTGTCGTAAGCTTGCATCATTTGACCGTCATGGATAACTTTTAACCTTTTCTTCGATTAGGTTCAATTGGTAAAAACACTTCCATTCCATAAACCAATGGGTAAGATGTTGTCTAGGAAAAAGTCCTAGCCAACGTTCGATAATCATAGAGGATAAATGGTAACTTCTTTATGCCAATCTTTACAAGTCTCGGTCATCTTTCCTACAATCCTTGTTTTGTTTTTTGTTTTTTTCTTTTTGGTTGCCTTTGTTGCTCTATGATATGGCGTTTGATCTTTGAATAGACTACAAACTTTTGACATTGTCCTTTTTGGCATTCTTTGTCGACGCCTAATCTTTTTTTTTTACTGTCGACCTTGTAAAATTGACATGTGAAGCTACTTTCTCCTTCTTAGTGAAGTAATCGATGACCACCAAGATAAATCGATGTATACTAGAAATTTTTCTGAGATTGGCCTGCCCTACATAGAGAAAGTTTGTGAAGAAATTAATGAGGCATATGAATCTTGTCTCCTTAAATACGGCATAACTGATACCATCCCCTTCTATGTAGATTAGAAGTACCCAAACCTCATGATTAGCTTGGCTATTGTAAAACCATTAGCATGTGTCCTTCTGACATCCTTATGGACCTCTTTTAAGATTTCAACGTATCCGTGTCTCAGTAGCCCAGGCATGTCCTGATATGATCGTGCAAAAGCATCTTTGAATTCTTAAAAATAACTCAATGATGTCTCGCCTTATTTCTGTGGTGAGCTAGGCTACAATCTTCACCTATTTTCTAGGCTCATAATATCCACTGACCCTTTATAGAGTAAGGTATGTTTTTCATCTTGTTCTACCATTCTTAACAAGTCAGAAGATAGGTTACAATCTCTGTCATCTTCAAAGTCCTGAGATCCCTCTAGACACATATCTTACTCAAAAGGAGACTCTGAGTCAGTAGCAACGTTGCTCATATCGTTGATATCTGAAAACCTATTGTAGGTTCAAAGGAAGATCCCAAAGAATAAATGATTCAAAGAATGATTATTTGTATGGTCATGAATGAAGAATGAAAGAATACTTGAAAGAAATTCCAAAGAACAAACAAAAGAAAAAAAACTAAGAACAATTGTATGTACAGTATGAAATGGAAAAAATAAAAGAATATTTGCTCAAAAAGATGCATTTTATTGAAAAACAATTCCTGACACAAGCCTATTTCACAAAAGGGTTCTTATTGCCTCTAGGCTTAAGGCAACAAGCGTGTTTTGAATATTACTCTAGATCAGCTCTAAAAATACAGGGATCTCTTCCACAGTCCCATTTCTCAAAATACTCCCAAGTATGCAAGGGCTTGGAAACTTCGTTCCCCGGTTCCCTCTTCGCTTTTGACTTCTTCAATTATCGCATTTACTGCCTCGTCAAAGATCAGGTTCTAATGAAACGTCGAACTTTACAATTCCCATTTTAATGAACCTTTCGACCAACTTTTTAAACATAGTACAGTTTTCAATTAAGTGACCCGTTATTCCCGCGTGGTACTCGCATTGGGCATTCTTATTATACCATTTTGGGAACGGAGGTTGCACGGGTTCCGAGTAAAACGGAGACACTACATGCGCATCAAACAAATTCTGATACAGCTTCTTGTATGTCATCGGGATGGATGTGAGCTGGAGCCTTTCTGCATTTGGCCTCAACTTAGATTCCTGCTTTGAAGAGCCTTGATAGCTAGTGGTTACAGCCCTTAGCCAGCCTACGGTGACTGATTTGGGATGCATGCTCAGGATACTCACTTCATTTTCCTTGTTTCTTGGAGCTAATCTTTTGGCACGTTCTCCCGTGTCTATCCTCCCACTCCTTACCGTATTTTCAATCATCTCATTAGACATTAGTATATTATAAAAGCTTATGGTGGTGCTTCCCAACATATGGTTAATGAATGGGGCTTTTAGAGTATTGATGAAAAGCATCGTAGTTTCCTTTTCTAAAAGCGGCGGCTGAACTTGCATGGCAAATTCCCTCTATCTTTGTGCATACTACTTGAAGCTTTCATTTGATTTCTTCTCCATGTTTTGCAAGGTGATTCTGTCAGGCGTCATGTCTATTACATGATTGTATTGTTTCATAAATGCTTGTGCTAGGTCTCCCTAGGAATTAATCCTAGCACGGCTCAATTGGTTGTACCACTTAGGCGCTGCCCCCACCAAGCTATCTTGGAAATAGTGGATCAATAGTTGATCGTTATTAACATACCCAATTATCCGTTTACAGAACATGGTAATATGGGCTTCAGGATAGCTAGTCCCATTGTACTTTTCAAATTCTAGCATTTTGATCTTGTGAGGAAGCACCAAATCTAGAACCAAGCTCAAGTCTTTAACATCAATTCTATGGTGATTATCAGTGTTTTCCAAGGCCTTGAACTTTTCTTTTAACCATCTAAAATGGTTCTCTAACTGCCTTGGTAATTTAATTCTTGTTCCTTCCCTCTCCGCTATATCTAAATCAGGGATAATAGGATTAGCAGGGTTATCTTCTAGGTTAGATCCTAAGCCAACTTGGAAATTCATGGGCACCTTAGTATCAGCTTGACCTTGTTGAGGCATAATTATAACAAATGGCCTTCAAGGATATGCTTCAGGTTGTGTTTGTGCATGCGGTGGGGTAAAACACGAAGGATAATCCTTATTATCTTCTCTAGCATTAGTCATGGGGCCTTTTCCCTTGTCCATTGCCCCATTCAGTAGCTGAGTCATTTGAACCACCATATTCCTTTGGACTTCCATCATTTGTTCCCTCATATCTTGTTGGATCTTTGCCAGCTGCTCTTACAGCTGGCCTTGCCTGTCTTTCTGAAACTCTTCGAGTCTTTGATCCATATTTTTTGTCTTAGTACGAGTACCATAACGATGTTTAGTTTCCAGATTAAATTTCTCTCTTTCTCTTTTTTTCTGAAATAACTTCAACTAATTAGGGTCCTTCTATGGATTTTAATGCATATGATGCGATGTAATGCAAATGCATGAAATGAATGCAAAAAGAAAGAGAGGCATTGATTCTGAATTCAATTCCATTAGAACAACTTTTCTAGAAAATAAATTCCTTTACATAAAACAGATATTTATACGGCCTTTCCCTCATATTCCAAGCGAAGACATTAATCCCTTTCTTCTTATCTGACATTGATCCCTTTCTTCTTATCTGGATATTAAGGTCCAATCTCATGAATTTTCTAATAAATGTCTCTACTAGCTCTTTTTACTTGATCTAGGCCACGACTCACTACTCACTTATTTCCACAATGCTCGTTAGCCCCTTCAAGAAAGCCAAGACGTGGTGATTCTCGAATAATCTTTGTCATCTTGAATCCTTGGGCAATAAAGTCTTATATTCCTTCACGAACTATCAGCCTTCTCTCGTTGTGTTTGCTTGGACCATATTCGGACCGTATTATAATCCACTTTACCAAGAAATCCATTTTCTCATCACAAACTCTTCTATTTAACAATCGAATTTGAATCAACACCTCTTTTCTATGATGTGAATGCAATGCAATCATAACAAAAGAGAATTGTAACACCCCAAGCCCGGTCAATACGCCATGACCGAATTTGGCATGCCACAAAGGAAAACATTTCGAAGAAAATCGAGTTAACGATTAGATTTTAGTGAAAAACTCTTTGTTGTTCTATGTTTGTAGAAAATAAGTGTATAATAAGTTAAAAACTAATAATTTACTTTGAAATTCCGTAAAAACTTAGTTGTAAATCCATAGATTAAAATACCTTTTATAATTTAAAAGAAAACAAAGTGATTAGTTTGAAAACCGTTTCTAATTGAAATTTGGGAACTTGAGTTTTGGAAAATAATATGAGTTATCGAAAACATTTAAGTTGTTAAATAATATCAAATGATATACATTACCCGATGGTAAAGTTTTAAAACCATTGCGTTTTAAAATAATTTAGAAAACTTTGGGCTTAATTATTAAATAACCAAGTAATTTATAAGCCATATTTAAAACAAGTCCAAAACATATAAATAATCCAAAAACACAATTTAAATGGCCTTATTACAAACCCAAAATAAATATGAAACCAAATTTAAATAAAGTAAAGTGCCCAAACCAAAGTTCATGTAGAACCGAAATTTATTTAATGCATGGCCACCTCGAGTCCTTTCGGCTCCTCATCCGCTATCTATGTATCACCTGAAAAAGATATCCCACGAGGGGTGAGTCAACAGACTCAATGTGTAATGATACACCAAAAGTCCAATCGATCATAGCAATAAAGCCCATAATATAGCAAATCAATAATAAATGATTAAATCATATGTACATATAATGAAATGCAATCCCGAACCCAACTTAGATATCCATCCGCTACACACCACCCGTACCTACCAATCACACCGTGGGGATTACTAAATCGACCCTCCATCCGCTACACACCATCGAAGCGCGCTTGTCGCCACAACATGCACATCGCTTCTTACAATTGTGGCATAGCCACCAGATAATGTGACAGAGTCACCGGATTCATAATATCGTGACCGAAGTCACTGGATTCATAATATCGTGACCAAAGTCACCGGATTCATAATATCGTGACCAAAGTCACCGGATAATGTGGTAAAACCACTGGAATACTTCCCCTTTCAATAATACCCATATGCCCATGCAATAACATATTATTTCAATATTATACCATAAACATATTATTTTAATATCATACCATATACCTCCAAAAATCATATCGAAATCATACATATTTCATATTTATGCTTATAGCATTATTAACGATGCAGATATCATGCCTTGTACATTACCCCAAAATCATAACCAAAAGTCAGACATGTCTCATATCAAAAGTTTATACTAAATGCTAAGGGATAACGTACCTGAAACCACTGTACCATTGAATGGTACCCGAAGCCATAATCATTTATATTTCTTTATTAACACATTTTTATCAATAAGAACTATTAATCTATTAGAAGTTTAGTATAAGTTGCACACCTGATAATAGTGATAACTATACTTTCCCGCTCATCGATACTCTCGGAATCTCGAACAACATCTATACGTGATTTCTCTCCGATTGATGGTTCATAACCCGATGAAGAACCACAAACGAACAATGGCTCGGGGGTACGAATGACTTCAAATAAACGATTATCGCCGGCAGAGGGTCCACATCCCGGTGGAAAGTCTCGGACTCCGATACAAATTTCTTCTTCGCTTGAAATTTGAGGGTATAGCGAACCACCCTCTTCCAAACACTACGAACTGCTCTTTTCGAACCCATTCTTGATTGCTCCAAAATCTAACGTTCATGGAAAGAAGATAATAAACGGACGATAGAGTCCCCTAAAACTTAATCGATTAGAAGACCATCTAAAACGATATAACAAGCATAAAGATCCTTACCACTTGACTTACCAACTTCGATTGCTAATGGAATGGCTTAAACCGACATACTCAAATCCCAATGAACCTAAATGAATAATCGAATCCCCTTTTTGTCCAAAATCGATAGAAGAAAACCAAAGAGAGTCTACCCTTGAATATTTGGCCAAAACAAAGACTAAAAAGAGAGTGGAAAGTTTTCGGCAATAAAGTTATGAAAGAAGAAAGATATGCGTATAAAACTGAGAAAGTATGTGAGTAGAAAAAGAGAATGAAAAAGAGAGAGATGAGGTTCGGCCAAACACTATTTGCCAAAGAAGAAAAGTGCACAAAAATGCACAAAGTGAAGTTTTGGTTTCAAAAGCAAAGATGAAAGAAAGGAAATAGCATTTTTGGTTCAACAAAATAAGAGCTAAAACAAAAGCAAAATTTGCACAAAATGCACAATAACATTCGGCCAAAGAAAGGGTTTTTGGAGAGGGAAAACAAAAATGCAAAAAAAATGTTCAAAAGGAAAATTGGCCAACTATTCCCCCCCAAGCTACCTAACATTGTTCGGCCACCCCCCTAGACACCCATGCCGTCCACATACATGCACTAAAGTCCTAGGATTACTTTCCAAAACATCCTCCATATTCCATGCGTTTGTCCCCTCTTCATACCATAACCTTAAGATTCCTATCCCCAATTCAAGCTTTCCTTAAACATAAATTCAACTTACCAAAAGAAATAGTCCAACCTATCATGAATAAGGTTGACCTTCCATAAATGCTATGACGAAAATAAAATCCTCAAAATGCTTTCCATGCTACTCGAACCACTAACCTCAAGCAACTTTCCAAGCTCCTTAACCATCTTGCCACTCACTCCTCTTTTGTTTTAATTAACACTTAAATTAACTTAAGTGCTAAGCTCACTTAATCCACTTCATTAAATAACCCATACCAAAAAAATTATTCTAACTTCCTAATTAAAATCAAGCCTTTACAAGACTATGCTAACACACAAAAATTCCTACCCGAGCCAACACAAAATAAAATAATACTCTAATTTCCTAAAGTTCAAGGCCCAATCCTACTAGGCCCAAATTCGGGATGTTACAAGAATAATTTAGTATCATATACAAAGAATAAAATTCAAAGTAAGTGAGAAAACATCAAACACCTACATGGATAACTGGTAGAGTTCAGCATAGTTCTACCTAAGGTTGGCTCTTAGGGTTCACTATATGCGGTTTAGTTCTAAAGAAAAGGTACCTGAACCGGCAGATTTTTCAATCTTCACCCATTATAGGCTCACACAGATCGAGTTCAGTTCTGGGGAATACATTTCTTTATGGCCATGTGGAAGTGAAAACCTCACGAAGACATAGGTACAGATGTATCCCGGAAGCAATCCACTAGCCCATGCGGAGGTGAAAACCTCACGAAGGCATAGTTTCTCACTCCCACTTAAAGGTACAACCACAACGGTCATGCAATGCAATGTGCACAAGAAATTAACAATCATATGCAATGACACAAATAAATACAACAAAAGGATCATAATTTTCAAATCAAATTTTCAAATCGAATTTTCAAATTTCCGACAAAGGACAGAAAATAATCAATTTTACAGCTTGACTTTCTTATTGTCCCCAGCGGAGTCGCCAAGCTGTCAAAACCATTTTTTTTTTTGAAAAAATGGGGATCAACTTTAGAAACGAAAATGGAGTCACTACCAATCCCTTTTTGCTTAGGTGTGATCGGATCATTGATTTTGGCCTACAAAATTCAAGAAACGGGTTCGGGAGTCGATTACGTATGAGGAAGGATTAGTGATAAAATGTAAAAGTAACATATTTTAAGCCCACATTTAGCATGCTTTTGGATGATTTAAGCCTTAATTTATGTAATTTGGTGCTCTTAATCCTTTCTTTTCATGTCTTATACTCAGGAAAGCACCTAAGGATGAAAAGAACGTAAAATAGGCCCAACACGGAGTAAATGGGCCTTATCACAAAATCCACATGGCCTGGGCCCAATCCACACGGTCGTGCCCCACTCAACAGTCTCGAACACGGCCCGGCCACAACTTACATGGGCGTGTGCCATGGGCGTGTCCCTGCCGCGGCCAAGAGGAGTTTTACTCGAAATAGGATACTTGGAGGCAAAAAAACACATTCCAAAGCCTATTCAAACACTGTAGGAGGAATTCTACTCGAATTAGGATACTTAGGGGCCAAGTAAGGTATCTCAAAGCTTATATAAACACCCTAGGGGGCAACTTAAGAGGGGAGTTCGCCAGAAGCCTTCTGCCAAGGCTTTTGTGGGGGCGATTAGCTAGGCCAAGGAGCCGAGCTAAAAAGGTCAGATTTGTGGAAATCACTCGAAGATAGCCAGTTGATCCATCTCAAGAAGCCGGAATTCTACTCAAGACGACGGATCTCTCCTTCAATTCCTTCAGGGGTTTTAGGGATTTCCTATGTTTTGTTTTATCTTTTCTTCTGAGATGTTTTCTTTTATAGTTATGAACTAAACCCTTTAGATATCTGAAGGGTATGAAACCTAAGACAGATCTTGTTATTGTTTTCTAAACTATATGATAAATATTTGATTTGTTCTTAATTATGTGTGCTTAATTCTTGTGTTGATATTTCCGGAATATTAATTCAAGTTGGATTTGCTTAGGTGGAGGACCAGAAGTCCCTGCTTAAGAGTAAATCTAGCATAATTAAGCAGAGTTGATCGCACGCCTAGAGATAGGGTGATGAGATTTTGCCTGATTAGGGTGAAACCTAATATGGGAGTCCATAGATCGAGTTAATGCGATTCTAGAGGTTTTAATTAGAAAGAGATTTCAATTAATCAACCTAGGGTTAGGCGTTATTCACCTCGAGAGAGGGTTTAATATAAATTAGGGAATTTTATGGATCAAGTCAAGTGAATAAATTGTCCGGTTCAGTGTTAAATAACAAGTGATGTCTAGGTGGATTCTTCCTAAGGGTGTCGTTTTAATCAACTGAGTTTTTCCAACAGTATTTCCCTAATTCATTCTTTTTGTCTCTGCGTCTTTAGCTTAGTAGTTAGTTAAACTTAGATTAAATAACAACTTCATTTATTTTAGGCTAGATAATAAAAAGAAAGTTAGAATTAGTACTTTTAGTTCCTTTGGGTTCGACAATCCGGTCTTGCCTAAGCTATACTACTGTTCGATAGGTGCACTTGCCTTCAGTCGTTGTCAGAGTTAGTTTCCAGGTTCGATCATTCTCTTTTTATAAATTTTAAGACTCGACAGCTACGATCAATTAGCACCCTCGTAATGCCCAAAATTGGTACCGGATTGATTAGTTATTTTCCTAACGTCGAAAATTTGGAAAGATTTGAAAACATGATTTCTTTAAAAACTTGAACAATTTGAGTTGGAACTTGAGATTCCTTTGTTCCGAAAGAAATACAAATGTTACATCTAGCACGTTAGGACATGATGTTTTAAACCCTCGTAGCCAACATCATCTCATGATTTACAAAATTCATTAAAAGGATATTTAGTTATTTAATCAAATGGAAAATCAAAACCCAGCACGTTAGGGCACTATTTCTCGAATTTCTAAACACAAAACATTTCCTTATTTAAGAAAAACTTTTGGATAAAATGTAGTAATTAAAGGAGATAGATATTTTTAAACAAAGATTTAAAAAAATAACATTAAGCTATTACAAAAAGTGCAATTTACTAAAGTTACAGGTCATATTAACAATTAGCACTAACATAAACAATTAAGTAAAAGAATGACAAGCAATAATAATAATGTTAAGGTAAACATAGATAATGGATCAATTTTTTTTTTAAAAAATGAAAAATCAAAATCAAAAAAAATATAGAGTAGATAATAGCAATTTTAAAAGAATCTATGAAAAAATTTTAAAAAAATTATTCACAAGATTAAATTCATGTATAATAATAATAATATAAGGTAAAAAATATACTCAAAACAATTAATGAATATTATAACAATTTTAAAAAAATAAAAAAATAAAAAAATAAAAAAAATGATATGGATAAATAAAAAAATTAAAAAACCGCATAAGTCAATCTCACTCACACAATATGAGGATTCAACGAAATTCCTCCATCAAAATCTAACACAAACGGAAGCAACTCAAAAAGAAATGAAGATGAGCGAAGAACAAAATAAGAACAAGCCGCAGAAAATAAAAACGCAAAAGAGAGAGAAATTTGAGTGAATGCTCTCAAGAATTTTTATTACTCAAAAATCAAATGTTCTACAATGAAGGGAGAAGCCTCTATTTATAGTTGAGCCTCCCCAAATCCAACGGTACAGATCAATTACATCAACGGCTAAGATTAAAAGGTATCTACAAATTAAATCTCTAAGATTACAAAATCATATCTTCTAAGATTGCATATCATATCTTCTAGGACTGCATATGTAACATCCCCAAACCCGGCCCATTCACTACGACCGAATCTGGTTATGTTATTGCGGAAAGACGGTTGAAATTCTTTTTGATTTAAAATAAAACATCGTAGTTTGCTGAATTTTGGAAAAAAAACATATCTTTGGAATAAAACTTTGCTATTTAAAACTCATTCATTTTTAAAACTTTAGTTTATAATATCCAACTGGAAGAAATAGGTTGCAAACCATAAATCATTTTCCCATAGCAATTTAATTTAAATAGACCATAGTTAAAGTAATACCAAAAACATAAAATGGCCTTTGTTACAACCCAACAAATTCAAATAAAATACTTATATCGAAACAAGCATAATCTAATAAATCTTCATCTTCGGCATGGGCCACTTTGTCCTCTCCGATCCCGGTCCCGCTTTATGCACTACCCGAATGGTTAAAGGAAAAAGGTGAGTCACCAAGACTCGAGTGTGTAACCCTTTTTCCTGGATTAGCAAAATATCATATACAACATAATCATGCTCATCATGCATCCAATTAATATGCACCCAACCTAGCCATCCTCGACACCTTTCTACCCCGTGTGTGGTACCAAACCACTTTGGTGGTGCCAAACCACCGTGACATATAGTCACAATGTGTTACCAAAACACTGTGTCCCAAAGACACAAAGTTGTGTTACTAAAACACTCGTGACCAAAGTCACAAATCAATTGATGGGGCCAACCCATCGTGTGATACCAAATCACCGCGGCGATCCTGTCTCAAAAGTGGGGCCAACCCACGGTGGTGTTAACCACGGGATAAGTTGCTATTGAGGTGCCAAACCTCTGGAGGTACCAAACCTCTCGGTGACCGTGAGTCACAGCAGTGTTACTAAAACACCGGTGCTCACAAGACACAAAATATCATCGCCCCTCCACTGCATACAACCCACGTTAACAATGATATGCATTTAACAAAAATATACATCATGCTTGTCAAGCAACATACATATCATAATCCAAAGATTACAAAGACACATAATCGGATACACCATGCTTACCAAAAGCATCAAAACGGGGACTTACTCGCCCTTTTCCTCATACCATAATGGTATCACATCCACCTTACCATGGATCCACATAACACACAAAATTTCATATACATATATTTAAAACATCAAGAAGTGTGTATATGTACACAATATCATAAACACATATATATTACTAGAAGAGTGTGTGTGTGTACACACTGTAAGCCTTAACCAAAGAATCGATCTAACAACCTCGCTCCTACACGCTCTTGCACACTAGCCCACCACCAAGTGCTCTTGCTTTACTTGCCTACAATCGACAACCAACCAAAAGTAATAGCCTACGACTTACCAATACCAAACGAATAGACTGATAAAGCAATCCCTTAGCATCACTTACCCAACGATCGACCAAAGAACCGAGGCTACGCTTGACTGCTTTGAATCCCGGATGCCCTTCTCCAACGATTGGAAAAGAAACCCCAAAATGAGCCACACCACACCTACTATTCGACCAAGGTGACAAAGACCTAGAAAAGGGAAATTCGGCACACAAGAGAAGGGAAAATTCGGTTTAACACAAATGGGAAAGAAAAGAGGGAGATAATGAGTATATGGTTCGGCCAAGAATCCAAAAATAGAAGAGAAAGCAAAAATACGCAAAGGCTTGAGAACCCAAATAGCATTCGGCTACCAAAGAAAAATTAAGAGAGAATCAAATGAAGTTTCGGCAATGGTAAAGGTTACTTGGGATTTTCTGTTAGGCTACAAAGAGATGGAAGAATGGGGGTTTTCTTTGACTCACACACACGGCACAAAACTAGGGAAAATCAAAAGAATTCGGTCCCAAAAGAGGAATGGAGAAACACATTCGGCTAAGGGAACAAATGGGGAAAAAACCAAAAGAAATTCATGTAAAAGAGTCGCCCAATAAATAGCCAATTCGCACATACTACCCCCTTGAGGACTCCCACTTTCGGCTGCTACTTCAATAGCTCCAGGCCACTAATTCAAATCAATTTGAATTAGTCAACCAATTTATCCATATCATAATCAAATGAATAAACCACCAGCAACCATTATCCCCATCTACTAATTTTAAACTAATAAAATAATCCTATGCTTATAAAAAAATAAATAAATAAAACAACTACCCACCAAATTAATTTAAAAAAATTAAACACTAATCTCATCTTATCCTTTTGAAGCTCCCCATGTGCCGTCCCACCTTCAATTTGCTGCCCAAAAAGAATGAAAACATTAAAACTCCAAAAGCCACTCTCCAGGTTCGAACCTGGGACCAAACCGCTGCAAGCCTTACCTCCAGCGCCCAGGCCACTCGGCCACTTTGCTTTTTATGACAAAAAGCCACACCAATTAATCTTAACCCTTCCTAGCCCAAATTTCTATAACCGCATAAAATAAATTACGCCCAAAATGCTTGCCTCCAGCGCCGAACTCGCACCTCCGCTCCTCCAACTCCTATGCGCCCGCACGAGAACCACTGGACAAGTTGCTTCTTGTGCCCCATTCGCGCCCAGGTTCTTTTAAGGCCTCCAACCCCATAGCGCCATAATCCAAAAATTAAAACCCTTTTTGCCGCTTGGTCTCAAACCCAAGACCTCACAGCGCTCCACTTTTCTAAGTCATGACAAGACCACCTTGCCAAAGCCTTGCTTGTGCCATAAATTACCAAAAATAATCCTTAAAACCTCCTTTGGCCCGATCCCCTTTTCACACCAAAAATCCAAACTTTTCCAAACTCTTCCCTTTCATCCAAACATTTCTAAAACCCTAAAACTCATCCAAGCACTCCCAAAACCTACTAACACTTTATTTAAACCCAATACGCACACCCCTCAAACCAGTGGTGTTACAATTCTACCCTCCTTAAAATAATTTCGTCCTCGAAATTACTTGGCTAGACTAACGGTCCACGTCCTAACTCTCCAATCTTACACTATCGCTGCGCACTCTGATCTCCAAGAGCTAACCCACTCTCAAGGCGTCCTTTCTAAGTCTATACTCAAGTTCTTAGATACTCTGCTAACACATGAACAAACAGCCACCAAAGCGAACAAAACAGCAAGTAATAATTAGCCAAGAAAAGCTTACCCGCTGACCCATCCGGTACATCACTATCCTCCTTCCGACGAATCAAAGCGTCACAGACTCGACCGAAACCATTTCCTCCATGGTTCGGACGACGACCTCTCGTCGCTCGCTGACCACCTCTGCCAGGCTGCACAACACCTTGACCTACTGTCCGAGTCCTTTTCGGATCCAGAGGGCCAATACTTAACCAGATGCGACTTGGATTGGCATCTGAAACATGCCCGAACACGATTCCAGCACTCGCCCACGTGATACCTTCCGCACTGAGCACACAGACGATCTGGGTTCCCAACAACTAACTTAGAAACACGAGCAGATGCCTCGACCCTCGGTCTTTTTTGAGACCTCTCGAGTGATTCCGACGATCCCGAGCTCCTTTCGTCCCGATTCCTTATACTATCTCTATTCCGCCCCCTAGAGCTCATATCTAGCGCCTCGATTAAAAACTGATTAGAAATGTTATGCGTTAGAAATTTGGGTTCCACTGTTTACCACGGCCAATTTTATGCAAAGAAGTTTCCGAGAGAAGTTCTTTCAAGCAATCAAGCTTCCTACCCTACCTAGGGGTAATTTCGTCATTTTGTCTTACAGAGACATTTTGGTAATAACTCAGGGTCAATTTTGAAAATTTTGTTTTTCCCAACAAAGTATGTTGCAAAAATTTCAGAAAGCATGGCTATTTTTGAAATTTTGGAAATCAGGGGCATTTTCGTAAATTCTCCAAATCGGAATATCACAGCATTTCACAAAATATATATATATATATTTTTAATATTTAGTAAAACAGGAATACTTAGTATAAGTCGAGTGAAATCAAAATTTAACGACCAAGGCGTTTTGGTAATTTTATCAACCAAGGTAATTCAGAAATTTCAAAGTCGAGCATTATTTTGAAATACAAAAATTGGGTACTTTTGCAAGGTAAGAAAATTTTATTAAACTTGGGGCTAAACCTGAAATTTTTGAAAATCGTGGGCATTTTGGTAATTTTCAACATAGGGTATTTTTGTAAATTTTCTCAAATCGGGTATATTGCTATTTGAAAACTAGAGATTTTAATATTTGCAATGTAAAAATCATTTTAACAAGAGTTGAGGGTAGTGTGGTAATTTTATAATACAGGGGAATTTTTTTTTGTAATTTTGCCACTAGGGGCAATTTGGTAATTTTGGTAAACCGAGAAAATATCTTTCAAAATCTAATTTAGAGTTTTTCCAAACCAAAGGGGTAAAGTTCAAAACCCTAAAACAGAGACTTTAAAACAATCTGGTCAAATCACTTTCGGGTTTTAATATTCGGTTTAGCTTTATGAACAAGTCCTCTTGGTTAAGGTGAACCATAGCTACGCACTGTGTAGGATTCGAGTAAAGAGGAGGTGAGTCGCTAGGATCGCTTAAATACCAAGCTCTCACTTGAATACCAATCCTCGACATGCGCATACCTTTGGTTGCCACACCTTAACTCGGTGACTTACTTCACAGTTTGTTTAGTAGCCTTAAGTCTTATGCATGTGTTTGAGTAGACTAGTCCTAGGGTTCAACAGATCCTAGTTCACTAATCTACGCTCCCATAAAAGCCCATAATATTCACATATAAATCAATTCATCAAGTAGAGTTACTTACCCGGTGGATCATGGGTCGAGATACAAAAGCCATGCCGAATAACTCAAAAAATATTTCATAAAAACCCCTATTTGAAAATCCCATTTTGAAAATGTTTTTGGCCCAAAACCCTCAAAGCCGAGTTTTGAACCGGCTCGATATTAAATCAGAACATCCCCAAACCCGCCCATTCACTACGACCATCGAATCTGGTTATGTTATTATGGAAAGATTTGGTTGAAATTCTTTTTGATTTAAAATAAAACATCGTAGTTTGTTTGAATTTTGGAAAAAAACATATCTTTGGAATAAAACTTTGCTATTTAAAACTCATTCATTTTTAAAACTTTAGTTTATAATATCCAATCTGGAAGAAATAGGTTGCAAACCATAAATCATTTTCCCATAGCAATTTAATTTAAATAGACCATAGTTAAAGTAATACCAAAAACATAAAATGGCCTTTGTTACAACCCAACAAATTCAAATAAAATACTTATATCGAAACAAGCATAATCTAATAAATCTTCATCTTCGGCATGGGCCACTTTGTCCTCTCCGATCCCGGTCCCGCTTTATGCACTACCTGAAATGGTTAAAGGAAAAGGTGAGTCACCAAGACTCGATGTGCAACCCTTTTTCCTGATTAGCAAAATATCATATACAACATAATCATGCTCATCATGCATCCAATTAATATGCACCCAACCTAGCCATCCTCGACACCTTTCTCTACCCCGTGTGGTACCAAACCACTGGTGGTGCCAAACCACTGGTGACATATAGTCACAATGTGTTACCAAAACACTGGTGTCCCAAAGACACAAAGTTGTGTTACTAAAACACCGTGACCAAGTCACAAATCAATTGATGGGGCCAACCCATCGTGTGATACCAAATCACCGCGCGAGCGATCCGTGTCTCAAAAGTGGGGCCAACCCACGGTGGTGTTAACCACGTGGATAAGTCGCTATTGAGGTGCCAAACCTCCGAGGTACCAAACCTCACGGTGACCGTAGTCACAAGCAGTGTTACAAAACACCGGGTGCTCGTCGGCACAAAATATCACTTGCCCCTCCACTCATACAACCCACGTTAACAATGATATGCATTTAACAAAAATATACATCATGCTTGTCAAGCAACATACATATCATAATCCAGTATTACAGTACACATAACGGATACACCATGCTTACCAAAAGCATCAAACCGGGGACTTACTTGGCCCTTTTCCTCATACCATAATGGTATCACATCCACCTTACCATGGATCCACATAACACACAGCTCATATACATATATTTAAAACATCAAGAAGTGTGTATATGTACACAATATCATAAACACATATATATTACTAGAAGAGTGTGTGTGTGTACACACCTGTAAGCCTTAACCAAAGAATCGATCTAACAACCTCGCTCCTACACGCTCTTGCACACTAGCCCACCACCAAGTGCTCTTGCTTTACTTGCCTACAATCGACAACCAACCAAAAGTAATAGCCTACGCTTACCAATACCAAACGAATAGACGATAAAGCAATCCTCTTAGCATCACTTACCCAACGATCGACCAAAGAACCGAGGCTACGCTTGATCGCTTTGAATCCCTGATGCCCTTCTCCAACGATTGGAAAAGAAACCCCAAAAATGAGCCACACCACACCTACTATTCGACCAAGGTGACAAAGACCTAGAAAAGGGAAATTCGGCACACAAGAGAAGGGAAAATTCGGTTTAACACAAATGGGAAAGAAAAGAGGGAGATAATGAGTATATGGTTCGGCCAAGAATCCAAAAATAGAAGAGAAAGCAAAAATACGCAAAGGCTTGAGAACCCAAATAGCATTCGGCTACCAAAGAAAAATTAAGAGAGAATCAAATGAAGTTTCGGCAATGGTAAAGGTTACTTGGGATTTTCGGGTTAGGCTACAAAGAGATGGAAGAATGGGGGTTTTCTTTGACTCACACACACGGCACAAAACTAGGGAAAATCAAAAGAATTCGGTCCCAAAAGAGGAATGGAGAAACACATTCGGCTAAGGGAACAAATGGGAAAAAAACCAAAAGAAATTCATGTAAAAGAGCTGCCTAATAAATAGCCAATTCGGCACATGCTACCCCCTTGAGGACTCCCACTTTGGTACCGCTACTTCAATAGCTCCAGTGCCACTAATTCAAATCAATTTGAATTAGTCAACCATTTTATCCATATCATAATCAAATGAATAAACCACCAAAGAACCATTATCCCCATCTACTAATTTTAAACTAATAAAATAATCCTATGCTTATAAAAAAATAAATAAATAAAGCAACTACCCACCAAATTAATTTAAAAAAATTAAACACTAATCTCATCTTATCCTTTTGAAGCTCCCCATGTGCCGTCCCACCTTCAATTTGCTTTGCCAAAAAGAATGAAAACATTAAAACTCCAAAAGCCACTCTCCAGGTTCGAACCTGGGACCAAACCGCTGCAAGCCTTACCTCCAGCGCCCAGGCCACTCGGCCACTTTGCTTTTTATGACAAAAAGCCACACCAATTAATCTTAACCCTTCCTAGCCCAAATTTCTATAACCGCATAAAAATAAATTACGCCCAAAATGTCGCCTCCAGCGCGCTCGAACCTGCACCTCCGCTCCCCTCCAACTCCTATGCGCCGCACGAGAACCACCTGGATAAGTTGCTTCTTGTGCCCCATTCGCGCCCCAGTTCTTTTAAGGCCTCCAACCCCATAGCGCCATAATCCAAAAATTAAAACCCCTTTTCTCTGCGCTGGTCTCAAACCCAAGACCCTCACAGCGCTCCAAATTTCTAAGTCATGTGCAAGACACCACCACCTTGCCAAAGCCTTGCTTGTGCCATAAATTACCAAAAATAATCCTTAAAACCTCCTTTGGCCCGATCCCCTTTTCACACCAAAAATCCAAACTTTTCCAAACTCTTCCCCTTTCATCCAAACATTTCTAAAACCCCTAAAACTCATCCAAGCACTCCCAAAAACCTACTAACACTTTATTTAAACCCAATACGCACAGCCCCCTAAACCAGGGTGTTACAATTCTACCCTCCTTAAAATAATTTCGTCCTCGAAATTACTTGGCTAGACTAACGGTCCACGTCCTAACTCTCCAATCTTACACTATCGCCACAAGACTCGATCTCCAAGAGCTAACCCACTCTCAAGGCGTCCTTTCTAAGTCTATACTCAAGTTCTTAGATACTCTGCTAACACATGAACAAACAGCCACCAAAGCGAACAAAACAGCAAGTAATAATTAGCCAAGAAAAGCTTACCCGCTGACCCATCCGGCACATCACTATCCTCCTTCCGACGAATCAAAGCGTCACAGACTCGACCGAAACCATTTCCTCCATGGTTCGGACGATGACCTCTCGTCGCTCGCTGACCACCTCTGCCAGGCTGCACAACACCTTGACCTACTGTCCGAGTCCTTTTCGGATCCAGAGGGCCAATACTTAACCAGATGCGACTTGGATTGGCATCTGAAACATGCCCGAACACGATTCCAGCACTCGCCCACGTGATACCTTCCGCACTGAGCACACAGACGATCTGGGTTCCCAACAACTAACTTAGAAACACGAGCAGATGCCTCGACCCTCGGTCTTTTTGAGACCTCTCGAGTGATTCCGACGATCCCGAGCTCCTTTCGTCCCGATTCCTTATACTATCTCTATTCCGCCCCCTAGAGCTCATATCTAGCGCCTCGATTAAAAACTGATTAGAAATGTTATGCGTTAGAAATTTGGGTTCCACTGCTTACCACTACCAATTTTATGCAAAAAGAAGTTTCCGAGAGAAGTTCTTTCAAGCAATCAAGCTTCCTACCCTACCTAGGGGTAATTTCGTCATTTTGTCTTACAGAGACATTTTGGTAATAACTCAGGGTCAATTTTGAAAATTTTGTTTTTCCCAACAAAGTATGTTGCAAAAATTTCAGAAAGCATGGCTATTTTTGAAATTTTGGAAATCAGGGGCATTTTCGTAAATTCTCCAAATCGGAATATCACAGCATTTCACAAAATATATATATATATATTTTTAATATTTAGTAAAACAGGAATACTTAGTATAAGTCGAGTGAAATCTGAAAATTTAACGACCAAGGGCGTTTTGGTAATTTTATCAACCAAGGTAATTCTGTAAATTTCCAAAGTCAGAGCATTATTTTGAAATACAAAAATTGGGTACTTTTGCAAGGTAAGAAAATTTTATTAAACTTGGGGCTAAACTGAAAATTTTGAAAATCGTGGCATTTTGGTAATTTTCAACATAGGGGTATTTTTGTAAATTTTCTCAAATCGGGGTATATTGCTATTTCGAAAACTAGAGATTTTAATATTTGCAATGTAAAAATCATTTTAACAAGAGTTGAGGGTAGTGTGGTAATTTTATAATACAGGGGAATTTTTTTTTGTAATTTTGCCACTAGGGGCAATTTGGTAATTTTGGTAAACCGAGAAAATATCTTTCAAACTCTAATTTAGAGTTTTTCCAAACCAAAGGGGTAAAGTTCAAAACCCTAAAACAGGAGACTTTAAAACAATCTGGTCAAATCACTTTCGGGTTTTAATATTCGGTTTAGCCTATGAACAAGTCCTCTTGGTTAAGGTGAACCATAGCTACGCACCAGGTAGGATTCGAGTAAAGAGGAGGTGAGTCGCTAGGACTGCTTAAATACCAAGCTCTCACTGAATACCAATCCTCGACATGCGTACACTGGTTGCCACACCTTAACTCGGTGACTTACTTCACAGGTTTGTTTAGTAGCCTTAAGTCTTATGCATGTGTTTGAGTAGACTAGTCCTAGGGTTCAACAGATCCTAGTTCACTAATCTACGTTCCCATAAAAGCCCATAATATTCACATATAAATCAATTCATCAAGTAGAGTTACTTACCCGGTGGATCATGGGTTCGGAGATACAGTGCCATGCCGTAATAACTTTGAAAAATATTTCATAAAAACCCCTATTTTGAAAATCCCATTTTGAAAATGTTTTTGGGCCCAAAACCCTCAAAGCCGAGTTTTGAACCGGGCTCTGATACCAAACTGTAACATCCCCAAACCCGGCCCATTCACTACGACCGAATCTGGTTATGTTATTGCGGAAAGACGGTTGAAATTCTTTTTGATTTAAAATAAAACATCGTAGTTTGCTGAATTTTGGAAAAAAACATATCTTTGGAATAAAACTTTGCTATTTAAAACTCATTCATTTTTAAAACTTTAGTTTATAATATCCAACTGGAAGAAATAGGTTGCAAACCATAAATCATTTTCCCATAGCAATTTAATTTAAATAGACCATAGTTAAAGTAATACCAAAAACATAAAATGGCCTTTGTTACAACCCAACAAATTCAAATAAAATACTTATATCGAAACAAGCATAATCTAATAAATCTTCATCTTCGGCATGGGCCACTTTGTCCTCTCCGATCCCGGTCCCGCTTTATGCACTACCTGAAATGGTTAAAGGAAAAAGGTGAGTCACCAAGACTCAGTGTGCAACCCTTTTTCCCGGATTAGCAAAATATCATATACAACATAATCATGCTCATCATGCATCCAATTAATATGCACCCAACCTAGCCATCCTCGACACCTTTCTCTACCCCGTGTGGTACCAAACCACTGGTGGTGCCAAACCACTGGTGACATATAGTCACAATGTGTTACCAAAACACTGGTGTCCCAAAGACACAAAGTTGTGTTACCAAAACACTGGTGACCGAAGTCACAAATCAATTGATGGGGCCAACCCATCGTGTGATACCAAATCACTGGCAGACGATCCCGTGTCTCAAAAGTGGGGCCAACCCACGGTGGTGTTAACCACAGGGATAAGTTGCTATTGAGGTGCCAAACCTCTGGAGGTACCAAACCTCTGGTGACCGTGAGTCACGCAGTGTGTTACCAAAACACCGGTGCTCGTCGGACAAAATATCACTTTGCCCCTCCACTGCATAACCCACGTTAACAATGATATGCATTTAACAAAAATATACATCATGCTTGTCAAGCAACATACATATCATAATCCAAATTATACAAATATACATAACGGATACACCATGCTTACCAAAAGCATCAAAACGGGACTTACTCTGCCCTTTTCCTCATACCATAATGGTATCACATCCACCTTACCATGGATCCACATAACACACACTCATATACATATATTTAAAACATCAAGAAGTGTGTATATGTACACAATATCATAAACACATATATATTACTAGAAGAGTGTGTGTGTGTACACACACTGTAAGCCTTAACCAAAGAATCGATCTAACAACCTCGCTCCTACACGCTCTTGCACACTAGCCCACCACCAAGTGCTCTTGCTTTACTTGCCTACAATCGACAACCAACCAAAAGTAATAGCCTACGACTTACCAATACCAAACGAATAGACGATAAAGCAATCCCTTAGCATCACTTACCCAACGATCGACCAAAGAACCGAGGCTACGCTTGATCGCTTTGAATCCGGATGCCCTTCTCCAACGATTGGAAAAGAAACCCCCAAAATGAGCCACACCACACCTACTATTCGACCAAGGTGACAAAGACTAGAAAAGGGAAATTCGGCACACAAGAGAAGGGAAAATTCGGTTTAACACAAATGGGAAAGAAAAGAGGAGATAATGAGTATATGGTTCACCAAGAATCCAAAAATAGAAGAGAAAGCAAAAATACGCAAAGGCTTGAGAACCCAAATAGCATTCGGCTACCAAAGAAAAATTAAGAGAGAATCAAATGAAGTTTCGGCAATGGTAAAGATTACTTGGGATTTTCGGGTTAGGCTACAAAGAGATGGAAGAATGGGGGTTTTCTTTGACTCACACACACGGCACAAAACTAGGGAAAATCAAAAGAATTCCGGTCCAAAGAGAGGAATGGAGAAACACATTCGGCTAAGGGAACAAATGGGAAAAAAACCAAAAAAATTCATGTAAAAGAGTCGCCTAATAAATAGCCAATTCGGCACATGCTACCCCCCTTGAGGACTCCCACTTTCGGCTGCTACTTCAATAGCTCCAGGCCACTAATTCAAATCAATTTGAATTAGTCAACCACTTTATCCATATCATAATCAAATGAATAAACCACCAGCAACCATTATCCCCATCTACTAATTTTAAACTAATAAAATAATCCTATGCTTATAAAAAAATAAATAAATAAAGCAACTACCCACCAGCCGAATTTAAAAAAAATTAAACACTAATCTCATCTTATCCTTTTGAAGCTCCCCCATGTGCCGTCCCACCTTCAATTTGCTGCCCAAAAAGAATGAAAACATTAAAACTCCAAAAGCCACTCTCCAGGTTCGAACCTGGGACCAAACCGCTGCAAGCCTTACCTCCAGCGCCCAGGCCACTCGGCCACTTTGCTTTTTATGACAAAAAGCCACACCAATTAATCTTAACCCTTCCTAGCCCAGCCCTATAACCGCATAAAATAAATTACGCCCAAAATGCTGCTCCAGGCGCTCGAACCTGCACCTCCGCTCCCCTCCAACTCCTATGCGCCGCACGAGAACCACCTGGACAAGCTGCTTCTTGTGCCCCATTCGCGCCCCAGTTCTTTTAAGGCCTCCAACCCCATAGCGCCATAATCCAAAAATTAAAACCCCTTTTGCTGCCGCTTGGTCTCGAACCCAAGACCCTCACAGGCGCTCCAGCCCCTAAGTCGTAAGCGCACCCACTGCCAAAGCCTTGCTTGTGCCATAAATTACCAAAAATAATCCTTAAAACCTCCTTTGGCCCGATCCCCTTTTCACACCAAAAATCCAAACTTTTCCAAACTCTTCCCCTTTCATCCAAACATTTCTAAAACCCCTAAAACTCATCTAAGCACTCCCAAAAACCTACTAACACTTGATTTAAACCCAATACGCACAGCCCCCTAAACCAGGGTGTTACAGCATATCATATCTAAGATTGCATATCCTTGAAGATTATGTTTCAATATACGTCAAGCTTGTAGATGGACCTTCAATCTTTTCAAGTAATGGGCCATTCAAATTGGGCCAAATGATATATTTTGGACTGGACTTGGACTTTGTTTTATTATTTTGGGTTTATTATTTTTTTGTATGGGCCCGGGCTAAATTGGCCTATTACAGGATCGACTCAAAGAATCACACTATCCGAAAATCTTTTGGTAGTTTTTGAATGTTCACCTTAGGTTATATGTCATGTAATAGGTTAATTGAAATTATGTTGGTTATTTGTGGAGTTTTTTAAACTTGAATGATGCTTGTCTTTAGATAGTTTTTGGGTACATGTGAATATATTTTTGGTTTGGTGTATATGTACGCATGGAACTAGTTTGGTATATGTGGTATAAATATTATAAAAGAGTTTGAATATGGAAATTTGAATTATGGATTGAAAAGAGTGGTGTTTTGGTATGAAATGTTAATGATGTTTGAGTATTTTGAATGCATATATTTTGGTTTGAAATGTGATATTGATGTGATTATTGAATTGTGGTGTCAACAAGAGCACATTGGTTAGGCACTTAGGTTGAATGTTTTGACATGTCTTAAGCTTTTTTAATTGATTTTTAAATAGGTTTAAATTATCGTAACTGGGTTACTTGATGTCCAAGTAATTATGTTTTGGTAAACTTAATTTTTAAAGTACATTTTGGTGCACACGGCCTGGGACACGGCTGTCACACGGCTGTGTGTCATTGTTGTTTAAAGTGCAGGATCCACACGGCCTACGACATGGCATTGTGTCTCAAGTCAATATGTAACACGGTCTACGACACGACCATGTTACCCAACATCGAATGCACACACGAGCTGGTACATGGCCTGCAACACGGTCGTGTGTCCATAATTCGAATATACACACGATTTGGCACACGGCCTACGACACGGTCATGTGGACCTATTTCGAATACTCACAGGCGCTAGGACACGATCGTGTGTACAGATTTTGAATGTCCACGCGGTCTAGGCTATGTCACACGACCTAGACACACGGCCATGTGATCTCTATTTCTAGAATTTTCAAGTTTTTCCAAAATTTTCTATTTTGTTTCAAATTGATCCCGATTTGATCCTAAACTATTTTTAGGCCATGTAGGCTCAATTTAAGGGTTGTAAGAGTATTTTTTTCTATATTTAAATAGAGTTATTAAATGATAATATTTAATTTGTGTAATTGTTTCTATTTTGATGCGAAATGTTCTGTTTTGTACAGTAACACTCTGTATCTCTAATTCGACGACGAAAGTGGGTTAGAGGTGTTACACAATTCACTTAACAAAACTATTTAATTTTTTTCGGTTCATGAACGGTATAGATTCATGAAGGGAAATTGCAAATAAACTTTTAACACTTTGTTGGTTATAGTTAGTGTCTAACAACCACTTATTTGCATTTTGTAATTTTCTTTTAGTATTAATAAATTTTTGGCTTAGTAAAAAAGAGAGTTAGTAAATAGGTTCTAATTCTTTTTTTCTTTTTTTTTATTTAATTTTATTATTTTTTCAAGTGTCCCAATAAAATATTGCTTAGATTTTTTACTAAAATAAAAAAATTTTTTAAAAAAATTACAGAAATAGGTTGAATTTTAGAAAATTTACGAGAAAGCATTTTCAGGGGAAACCCAAAAAAGGGCTTCCAACTAGAAGCGTTTTTCCTCGTGTTTTATTAGGGTTTTGTGGTTGTTTAGGGTTTTAGGGTTTTCAATTGATACAAAATTTAACCTAATAATTGTAATAATTTAATTTGATATTTAAAATATTTGTATTTGCACCAATCGTATATTACTTTTGATTAAAAATCAAAACTCAAAGTACTAAAAAAAATATTTTTGACGAGATGGATTCTGAAAAATATCCCAGGATATCTGAAACATTTTTGAAAAAATGCTCCGGATAGTAGGGGTTGAAATTTGTAGAGAAAAAACACTCTAAACAAGATGCACTATCAACAAAGTACTGAAAGACGCCCTTTCAGTACTACTGCTGATAGTGCGTCCTGCTTGAAGCATTTTTTTCTCTAAAAATTTCAACCCCCACTATCCGGGGCATTTTTCCAACATCAAATAGGATGCTATCCCTTGGGTTATAAATGTAACATAATTTAGCCTTTGGTGGCATAAGCCGAGGAAATAAAATTTGAAGAAGTTCAAAAGAATATAAGTTCGTAGAGAAGGCATGAGTTGGAGCAACGATAGTATTTGTGTAAAAAGTAAGCATAAGCATTGATTTTTCACGTTAATTTTTATTTGAAGCATTATATTTTTTGCATATTGTTTTTGTTTCAAACTTCTCTTGATAGATAATTTGGTTAAAAATGAGTGGATTGACTAATGCTATAATTTATTACAACGGTGAGGCCTATGACACAGAGAACATCGTGGTTTTTTTATCGGAGAACATAACGCAGCTAGCTTTTAACCAGAACATAGAGTTGCCAGAACTTTGGAAAAAATAGGTGAAAAATCGTCGGATTTATCTAGATGAGAATATCGTTTATTATGTATCAATTTTATTCTTTGGTTGATCCCGTGAGATATGACGCTTTTGCAATCAAAGGTGCTCGGGGCTTGGATGCGATGATGCAAATACACATAAATAATGGATCATCGTTTTAGGAGTTATATGTGGAATTTTTAAAGCCAAATGAAGGCATTCGGTTGTCAAAATCTCTTCTTGTTCGAGAGGCCAGAATAGTTCAAAATATTGATAGTCCAACCACTTTGTTACAAAGTTCACATTATGATATCCCGGAATCATCAATGGAAATGTGACATCCTAAAATAGGGGTTATTTGTGATTGAATTAATTTGCTTGTGGTTGAATTGCTGTGGTGTTATTCATTGTGTAAGAAGGCTTAATTAGAGGTCTTGAGTAGGCTCGGAATAGTAGAAAATTTTATTTGGAAGCTTTAAAGGTAGGGAGCCTTAGTAAGTAGGGGTTACAAGAATAAGTGAAGGATTATTTGACACTAAAAAGCCCTTGGAAAAGTGGCAAAAGGGATGCCACTTAAGAGCTGGAGTTGACGCCACAGGGAGAGAGAGAGGAGCCTGGGTTCGAGCTGCAGAAATCTCTTTTTACTCTTTATTTTGGACGGCAATAGGGGGAGAGTTTTTCTCTGTTTAAACTCTTTATGATAATGAGGATAATAATAAGATTTCTTTTTATTATTAATTGGATTATTAGGTGAATAATCAACAATAGTTGGCAGAGGAAAAATAGGCATGTGGCTAATTCAAATTATTTTGAATTAGTTCAAATTAGTGGCCAAGAGAAAATCAAGTAGTTGGCCGAATTTTGAACTCTTCATGGGAAGAGTGGACGGCAAGCATAGTGTAACATCCGAAAAATGGGGCTATTTGGAATTAAATTATTTTTCTTATGTTTGAACCACTGTGATATTATTTATGGAATAATAAAGGTTAATTAAGGGTCTTGAGTAGGCTCGGTTTAGTAGAAAATTTCATCTTGAACTTTAAAGGCAGGGAGCCTTAGCAGGAGGGTGTTATAAGAATAAATGTGGATAATTTGACACAAAATGGGCCTTGGCAAAGTGGCAAAAGTGAGGCCACTTAAGAGCTAGTGTTGACGCCACCAAGGGGAGCTAGGGAGCTTGTGTTCGAGTCGCAGAATTCCCTCTTTTTGCACTTCAAGGGGACGGCACAAGTGGGAGAGTTTTTCTCCCTTTAAACTCTTTTATTAATTATTATTATTAAGGGATAATATGAGCACTTTAAATTGGTTTTAATTTGCTTAAATCTGGAGATAATAAGGGATATTATTAATTGGATTATTAAGGGATTATTGATTTATTATTTGGGATTTATTCAAATTATTTGAATTAAATTAAATAAGTGGCCAAGAGGATTTTTAGGTGTTTAGCCGGAATTTGAACTCCTTGAGCAAGGAGGAGTGGACGGCAAGGCTACTAGGGGGTGCCAAATTCTTTTTAAGGCTCACATTCATCACTTTATTTCCCTTTTCTTCATCCTTCCACATAGCCGAATTCTCTAGTAAGCAACTCTGCTATTTTCGTTTCTTTTACAAACGTGTTCAAAGTCCCAAAACCCCAATCTTTTGTTTCTCTTTTGCCGAAATCCCATCTTCAATTCCCTGTTCTTTATGTCTTTGCTGGCCGAATATTCACTCCTCTGTTGCCGAAACCTTAAACACCTTTTCTCTCATTATTTTCTCTCAAGCCGAATATACCTCCCTAGAGTGCCGAAATTCCCTTCTTTGGTAGCAATTTGCCGAACACTAAAGGTGGTACAAGATTCTTCGGGACTTTCCTTTCAATCGGTTTCAGTGGGTAAGGGGGCATTAGCCGAATATCCTAATATTTTCTCTTGTGTTCTGTCAATTTTGAGGTGAAGAAAAGCTGAAATCTGGCACTTGGTAATAGTTCGGCTAATCTTTCTTTGAAATCAATGTTATCTAGGAATTTCGGGATCTTCCAAGCAGTAGATCTAACTCTCCAGTCTCTGTCAATCAGATTTGGGGTAAGTGGTGGTAAGTGCCTACTTGAAATAGATTGATCTCCTAATGATTAAGAAAAGCCGAAGGCTATTAAGTGGCTACTAATAGTTGCCGATTTCAGGGAAGCAAAACCATTTGGAGTATAGTGGCTTGGGTTCAAAGACGTTCGGGTAAAGTTTTGGGTTCACAAGGAACCCTCTTCAATTGTGTTGGTTTGGTCGATTAGGCCATGATACTAACCCATGTATGTGGCCGAATATAGGGATCAGTAGATCTAGGTGACCGGCATCTCTTTTCGGGATTTAGACTTCTCGTGGTGACAGGTGTGTACATACACACTTATAGTTAATTAAATGTACTAAACTGTTGTGTGTGCTAACCGGATCTGTGTAGATTTGGGACTAATACCATGAATGGTATAAGCAAGGAACCAGGTAAGTCCTTGTTGATTATGAAATATTTTAAGATGCTTTTGGGAAGCATGGTATGTTTAATACACGTTGCATATGGCTGATGACAAAACCTGTACATGTGATTAAGTATATGGTAGCATGAATTATGTGATATAAATGTTGATGTGGGATTGATGAGTGGAGGGGGCAGTATATTCGTGCCGACGGGCACCAGTGTTTTGGTAACACACTGTGACTACGGTCACCAGAGGTTTGGTACCTCTAGAGGTTTGGTACCTCATCGTGTCTCGTCCCAGTGGCTTAGCACCACAGTGGGTTGGCCCCACAGATTATCATAAGGGATTGACGCCAGTGATTTGGCATCACACGATGGGTTGGCCCCATCAATCTATCTGTGTCTACGGACACCAGTGTTTTGGTAACACATTGTGACTATATGTCACTAGTGGTTTGGCACCACCAGTGGTTTGGTACCACACGGGGTAGACAAGGCATTCGGTTGGCTAGGTTGGGTGCATGACTTAGTACATGATGATTGATTATATGCTGTGTATGAAATTGTTTAAATACGGGGGAAGGGTTACATACTGAGTCTTGGTGACTCACCTTCGCCTTTACATTTTTCAGGTGACACGTAGATCGCGGATGTGGAGCCGGGTGGACTCGAGGTGGCCATGCAGTGGATTTATTTTAAATGAACTTTAATTTTAGTCATGATATTTTTATTTCCGGGTTTTTATTTTATGTGAATGTAATAAGGCCTCCTGATATTTTGTTCTATACGTTGGATACTTGTTTTAAACTTTGTTATTAATATTCAAATCACATGTTTACCAAGTTAAAACGAAATTATTTTTAACGTGCCATCGGGCACACTTGAAATTTTAAAATAACTCAACTTAATAAATTTTCACAATAAACCAAAGTATGGTTTTAATTAAACAATCAATTGAAAAGGGTTTTTGACAACTAAAAATCGATTTTTCCAAAAGTGTTTCCAAAAATATTTTTCCTTGTAACAGACTAGATTCGGCCATAGTGTTTGGGCCGGGTTTGGGTTGTTACACATAGGGGGAGGAGTGCCGAATTTCTTCAATTAATTCCTTTTCTTTTTCCTTTTTGCAATAGCCAAAATTCCCTACTCTCTCTCATCTTCCATCTCTTTTTCCTCTTTTCTTCTTTTCTAAGATACCGAAATCACCATTGCTACCTTCTCTTTTCTTCCTTGAACCGAAACTCTCCTCTACTCTCTTCTTTGCCGAATCCCCAATCTTCCTTCTTCCCTTTTTCTTTGTTAGCCGAACCTACTCCCTAACCATAGCCGAATCCCCCTTCACCATATTTTGAAGTCTTGGCCGAATATTAAAGCAAGGGTGATCCCTTTTCAGTGTTTTCCAATCGGTTTGGGTAGGTAAGTGTGTTAGCCGAATGGCTATTCCTTTTTCTCTCTTATGTTCTGTCGTATGGATGGTTGGGAAGAGCCGAAATCTGGCATATACTGATGGTTGGTTAATCTTTTTGTTGAAGCCGATTTCACCTAGGACTCCGGGATCTCAAAGCAGTAGATCTGAACCATCATTCTCTGTCAATCGAATTTGGTAAGTGAGGGTAAGGTCTATTTTAGTATTCCAAAGCCGAAGGCCATTGTTTTAAATATTGTTGATTGACCGATTGTAGTTTGGTGAAGCAGATTCGTGTATCGTGTGCCGTGGTTAGTACTCAAAAAGCGTGTAGGTAAGGATTCGGGTTCAAGAGATGACCCCTTTAGATTGTTTTGGTTTGGCCGAATGGCCTTGGTACTAATTTTTGGTAATGGCCGAATATAGGGGCAAGAAGTCTAGGGTGGCCGATTGGTTTCGTCAGGATTTAGGACTATCATCGACATCAGGTGTGTACATACACACTTTATAATGAATTAATATGTTAAGTGTTTGTTAAATCTGACTTGTGTAGATGCGAGCTTTAATACCGTAATGGTATAAGCGAGAAATCAGGTAAATCTCGTGGTTATGACTCTTTTTATGATGCTTTCGGGAAGCATGACATGTTGTTATATGTGGTTATGGCTAATGGTAACTTTATGGCATGATCTCTATTAAATGTGTATCCTTGATTGATGTGGGATATGTGAGTGAAGGGGGAAGGAATATTCGTGTCGACGGACACCAGTGGTTTGGTACCACAATGTGACTACGGTCACCAGAGGTTTGGCACCTCCAGAGGTTTGGCACCTCATAGCGTCTCGTCTCAGTGGCTTAGCACCACACTGGGTTGGCCCCACGGATTATATTAAGGGATTGACGCCAGTGATTTGGTATCACACGATGCGTTGGCCCCATCATCAGATTGTGACTTCGGGTCACTAGTGGTTTGGCACCACAAGTATTGACGGATATCGTGACTATAAGTCACCAGTGGTTTGGCACCACCAGTGGTTTTGTACCACATGGGGTAGAGAAAGGTGATTTGATGGTTAGGTCGGGTGCATGATTTAGTGCATGTTAATTTGTTATAAACTGTGTATGATGTGACATTAAACCGGGGAAAGGGTTACACATTGAGTCTTGGTGACTCACCTTCTCTCCTATCTTTTCAGGTGACCAGTAGATCGCGGATGAGGAGCTGGACGGACTCAAGGTGGCCATGCAGTGAAATTATGGATTTAATGAACTTTGAATTTTATTTGTTTTGTTGTTGGTTTATTTTAATCAAGTTGTAATAAGGCCTCCTAGGATTATTTTTATTATTTTACATGTTCTGAATAATTTGTTTAAACTATTTTAATGCTATTAAAATAAGTACACATGTTTTCTCAAATTTAAAAGAAAAATGTTTTAAAGTATCATCGGGTACATTTGAAATCTATAACAACCCGACTTAATAGATATTTTTACTCACACTATGTATGGTTTTAGTCAGACAATTGAAAATGAACGATTTTCAACAAAATTCAAATCGGTTTAAAGGGATTTTTACCAAAACGTTTTCCTTGTAACAAACCCGATTCGGCTGTAGTGTTTGGGCCGGGTTTGGGGTGTTAGAAAATTGGTATCAGAGCCCAGTTCAAAGCTCGGCTGTGGGGGCCCAAGGCCCAAAAATGATTTGGTAGGCCTTTTTAAAGTATTTTTGGTTTTGGAACAGCATGGCACCGAGTCTCCGGCCCCAATCCTCCCAGGTAAGTACCTCTAACTTTTTGTTTGAATTATTACTTGTAGAAAGGGTAGGAATGGAACGTAGAATAGTCTTATAGGAACTTGAACCCTAGGATTAGACTACTCAAAAGAACAAAACATAAGCTTTAATGAACTAAACCAACCTATGGCTAAGTCACTGAGCTAGGGTGTGGTAACCCCTGTACGCATGTCTAGGATTGGATCCGGGAGAGCTTGGTATTTAAGCAGTCCCAGTGACTCACCTCCTCTCTACTCGAATCCTGCCTGGTGCGTAGCTTTGGTTCACCCTGACCAAGAGGGCTCGGTCATAGGCTAAACATAATGACTAAAACCCGAAAGGGAATTAGGCATGTTTTTAGAAAAAGAAGAAAACAATGAAACCCTAGTTTTTCAATCTTTCAAATTTGAGAACAACCATCTTTACAACTTTTCCCGAAAAATTTGATTTGTAAAAATTTCGAAAATGCCCTTAGGGGGTAAAATTACCAAAATGCCCTTGGTTCATAAAATGCCAACTACTCAATGGTTTTTCCAAAAATTTCATTATTTTATAAATATCCAGAAACCCTACTTTGCAAATCATCAAAAATACTTTGGTTTTAGAAAATTACGGAAATGCCCCCAACTTACAAATTACCAAAATGACCCTGATTACTAAAATTTTGGCAACATCATCGTTTTAAAAAGGGAAACTCTCAAAAAGGAACCTTCAAAGTTTTACAACTGTTAAAATATCCCTGATTTACTAAATTTACAAAATTACCCCTGATTGACAAAATTACCAAAATACCCCTAGTTTCCAAAAATTTTGCTATACCTTTAATTTGTGAAATTTTCAAAAATACCCTCCAGTTTTGGAAAATTTCAAAATGTTTTGATTTAATAAAGTTTTAAAATTTCTTTTATTACAAAAATACCCCTGTAGGAAAATAACGAAAATACCCCTGGGATAGAAACAGGACAGAAATGTCCGAAGAGTGAACAAGTATGAAAGATATTAGGGAATGGATGTTCCTCTCTGTGTGAACTAGGATAGAGGACTTAAAACTTTGTTTGCTCGAAAGAATCCCTGTTAAACTCTTCTCATAATATTTCTTCGCGAATAACCAAGTGAAACAAAGTACTAATCCATAAAAATTTCTTAATCAGATTAAAGCGCGGTAGTTAGAATGAGCTCTAGAGGACGTGGACATCATAGACGCGGTAGAGGTAGGATGACCGTGTCAGAACCCGTTAGGTCGGGTCAGGGGTCAGAGAATGAGGTACCTCTGCCACCACCACCCCCAACTTTTGGAGCTGAGGAGCAGGATCAGACAGGGGGTGAGGCAGTATCGCAAGCTATATTGCGAGTCCTTGAGATGGTGGCTGGGGCTAGTGGAGGAATGGGAGCTCGGAAGTCTGTTCCCGAGCGACTCCGATCCAATGGAGCTGAGGTATTCTGGGGTGTATCGGGAGTGGCACCCAGTGCAGCGGAATACTGGTTAGAATCAACTGAGAGAATCATGGACGATCTCGATCTGACCAATGAGGAAAAGCTGAAAGGAGCGGTATCGCTTCTAAAGGATGAGTCATATCAGTGGTGGCTCACGGTTCAGGATGGTGCTACGACAGATGATCTTACTTGGGAGTATTTCAAAACTGCTTATCAGAAGAAGTATGTGGGTACCAGCTACACTGATGCTCAGAGGAAAGCCTTTCTAGGGTTGGTACAAGGAAATAAGTCAGTGTCGGAATATAAGGCGAAATTTCTGAGGCTGAGCCGCTATGCTCGGGGAATTGTGTCAACCGAGCATGATTGTTGTGTCCGCTTTGAAGACGGACTTAGAGATGAGTTAAGGTTGCTGATTGCTCCACAGCAGGAGCGTGAGTTTGCGGTGCTGGTAGAAAAGGCTAAGGTAGCCGAAGGGGTCAAGGAGTCTGTGAGACAGAACTATGATAGGAACAAGCAGAAGAGAGGCTTTAGGTCGTGCAGGTCGTGGTAATGTTCGTAGAAAGGGCTAGGCAGAGTGGGCCTAATCAGGTAGGAAGGCCCATGGCTACTAATCAGAGACCGGCCCAGTGTAATCGCTATGGAAAATCACATTGGGGAGGTTGTTGGACCGGTGAGAGGGGTTGCTCTGAATGTGGGTCTCTGGATCACCGTGTAAGGAATTGTCCTTGGAAGTTAGTTAAGAATCAGCCAGAGGGGCAGAACCGTACTCAGGATAGAAATGTGGGACCGCAGAGGGGTCGTGGTAATGGTAGAAGAGGCAATGGTCCTAATGGAGGTCGTGGAATTCAGGGCAGAGGCGCAAGCAACACTGAGGCAAGGCAGCCTGGCTTAGTCTATGCGGCAAGGCGTCGCGAGGAGGGAGACGCACCGGACGTCATAACCGGTACGTTCCTAATTTTTGGTCTTCCATATGTTGCATTAATTGATGTGGGTTCGACGCATTCATATGTTGCTAGTAGTGTGGTAGAGACTATGAACCTAGACTTTGAGACTGCTTCTAGGGAGATGACTGTAATTAGCCCTCTAGGACACTCTGTAGTTGTAAACAAGCTATATAGAGATGTATCCCTAGAACTCCAAGGGGTAGTGTTTGTGGCTGATCTGATGGAACTACCGTTTGGGGAGTTCGATTTGATCCTTAGAATAGACTGGTTGGTTAAATATCAGGCGAGGTTGGATTGCGCTGCTAAGCACATGGTTCTTAAGATGTCTGAAGGTGATGAAGTGGTCATGATAGGTAATAGAAGAGATTACCTATCCAATGTGGTGTCTGCCTTGAAGGCTGAGAAGATGGTCAAGAAAGGGTTGTGAGGCGTTTCTGGTTCGAATATGTGCCTTGGAGGCTAAAGAGTCAGCAGTTGGGAAGGTTCGAACAGTAGGGGAATTCGTTGATGTGTTCCCAGAAGAACTTCCGGGTCTGCCTCCAGATCGGGAAGTTGAATTCGGTATAGACTTGCTACCCGGAACGGCACCTGTGTCTATAGCACCCTACCGAATGGCACCAAAGGAGTTGGTGGAGCTGAAGGCTCAAATTCTGGAGCTCTTGGATAGAGGGTTTATCCGACCAAGTATATCTCCGTGGGGAGCACCTGTGTTGTTTGTCAAGAAAAAGGATGGTTCGATGCGGATGTGTATAGACTACCACCAGTTAAACAAGTTAACGATCAAAAACAAGTATCCATTGCCTCGGATTGATGACTTGTTTGACCAATTGAAGGGTGCAGCGGTGTTCTTGAAGATAGATCTTAGGTCGGGCTATCATCAATTTAAGGTGAAGGAGGTTGATGTGCACAAGACGGCATTCCGAACTCGGTATGGGCATTACGAGTTTCTAATGATGCCATTTGGGTTGACCAACGCGCCTGTAGCATTCATGGACTTAATGAATCGGGTGTTTCAGCAATACTTGGACCAATTTGTCGTTGTGTTTATAGACGACATATTGGTTTACTCAAAGACAGAGGAGGAGCATGACATGCATTTGCGGATAGTTCTACAAGTATTGAGGGAGAAGCAGTTATATGCCAAATTCAGTAAGTGTAAATTTTGGCTTAGGGAGGTGGCTTTCTTAGGTCACGTAGTGTCGGCTGAAGGGATTAGAGTAGACCCTCGCAAGGTGGAAGCAGTGTTAGATTGGAAACCGCCTAGGTCAGTGGCAGAAATTTGAAGTTTTCTGGGTCTGGCAGGATACTATCGGAGATTTGTGGAAGGGTTTTCTTTGATCGCAGCGCCGTTGACTAAGTTATTAAGAAAAGGAGTTCCATTTGTTTGGTCGGAGAAGCAGCAAGAAAGTTTCGATAAGCTAAGGAAGATTCTGACGGAAACTCCAGTTTTGGTACAGCCTGAAGCGAAGAAGTTGTTTACGGTTTATTGTGATGCATCCCATACTAGTTTGGGATGTGTGTTGATGCAGGAAGGGAAGGTAGTGGCCTACGCATCCCGTCAGTTAAGACCGCATGAGGTTAACTATCCAACTCACGACTTGGAGTTAGCGGCAGTAGTCTTCGCTTTGAAGATATGGAGACATTACTTGTATGGGGAGAAGTCAATAGTTTACAGGGATCATAAAAGTCTGAGGTATCTTCTGACTCAGAAGGATCTGAATTTAAGGCAACATCGATGGATTGAACTGTTGAAGGACTACGACTGTTCAATTGAGTACCATCCGGGTAAGGCTAACGTGGTGGCTGACGGGTTGAGCCGGAAGGTCGTAACGGACTTAAGAGCGATGTTTGCTCACCTCAGTCTATACGATGATGGAAGTCTTTTGGCAGAGTTACAAGTTAAGCCAACTTGGGTCGAGGAGATTACAGAAAAGCAATTGATGGAGGATAGTTTGAATGCACGGAGATTGCAAGTTCAAGATGGTGGTTTGGAAGGGTATAGTTTGACTGAGGATGGCGTATTATGTTTTCAAAGGCGGCCTTGTATGCCGAAGGATGTGGAGTTGAGGTAAAGAATTCTTCACGATGCACATAGCAGCCTGTATGCTATGCATCCGAGAGGAAGCAAGATGTATGGAGATTTGCGGAAACAGTTCTGGTGGCCAGGGTTGAAGCGTGAGGTAACTGAATTCATGGGTAGGTGCCTGACGTGTCAGCAGGTGAAGGCTAAACACCAGTTGCCGTCAGGGTTACTTCAACCAGTGAAGATCCCTCAGTGGAAATGGGAGAGGATCACTATGGATTTCGTCAGTGGGCTACCCCTCACGCCCAGCAAGAAGGACGCAGTTTGGGTAATTGTGGACCGCCTGACTAAGTTAGCTCACTTTATACCGGTGAGAGTGGATTATTCCCTCCAGAGGCTAGCAAAGTTGTATGTGGCGGAGATAGGAAGATTGCATGGTGTGCCAGTGTCAATTATCTCGGATAGAGATCCGAGGTTCACGTCAAGGTTCTGGAAAGCGTTGCATCAGGCTTTGGGTACACGATTGGATTTCAGTATAGCTTTTCATCCACAGTCTGACGGGCAGTCGGAAAGGGTTATACAGATCTTAGAGGATATGCTAAGAGGATGCGTTTTGGATTTCAGTGGCAGTTGGGAGGAGTATCTACCGTTGGCGGAATTCACTTATAACAATAGTTATCAAGCGAGTATTCAAATGGCACCATACGAAGCACTGTATGGACGAAAATGTCGAACTCCTACGTGTTGGACGGAGTTGGGTAAACGACAGGTTTTGGGTCCAGAGTTGGTAACGGAAACTAAGGATAAAGTGAAGGTGATTCGGGTTCGTCTTAAGGAAGCGGCAGATAGACAGAAGTCTTATGCTGATCTTAAGCGTAAGGAAATGGAATATGCGGTAGGAGATAAAGTTTTTCTAAAGGTGTCACCTTGGAAGAAGGTATTGAGATTTGGGCGAAAAGGAAAGCTAGGCCCAAGGTTCATCGGCCCATATACGGTGTTAAAGCGAGTGGGACCGGTAGCTTATCAGCTTGAGTTGCCGGCAGAGTTGAGTGTAAGGTCTATTTTAGTATTCCAAAGTCGAAGGCCATTGTTTTAAATATTGTTGATTGACCGATTGTAGTTTGGTGAAGCAGATTCGTGTATCGTGTGCCATGGTTAGTACTCAAAAAGTGTGTAGGTAAGGATTCGGGTTCAAGAGATGACCCCTTTAGATTGTTTTGGTTTGGCCGAATGGCCTTGGTACTAATTTTTGGTAATGGCCGAATATAGGGGCAAGAAGTCTAGGGTGGCCGATTGGTTTAAATCGAGATTTAGGACTATCGTCGACATCGGTGTGTACATACACATTTTATAATGAATTAATATGTTAAGTGTTTGTTAAATCTGACTTGTGTAGATGCGAGGTTTAATACCATAATGGTATAAGCGAGAAATCAGGTAAGTCCCGTGGTTATGACTCTTTTTATGATGCTTTCGGGAAGCATGACATGTTGTTATATGTGGTTATGGCTAATGGTAACTTTATGGCATGATCTCTGTTAAATGTGTATCATTGATTGATGTGGGATATGTGAGTGGAGGGGGAAGGAATATTCGTGTCGACGGACACCAGTGGTTTGGTACCACAATGTGACTACGGTCACCAGAGGTTTGGCACCTCCAGAGGTTTGGCACCTCGTAGCGTCTCGTCCTAGTGGCTTAGCACCACAGTGGGTTGGCCCCACGGATTATATTAAGGGATTGACGCCAGTGATTTGGTATCACACGATGGGTTGGCCCTATCATCAGATTGTGACTTCAGGTCACTAGTGGTTTGGCACCACAAGTATTGACAGATATCGTGACTATAAGTCACCAGTGGTTTGGCACCACCAGTGGTTTGGTACCACACGGGGTAGAGAAAGGTGATTGGATGGTTAGGTCGGGTGCATGATTTAGTGCATGTTAATTTGTTATAAACTGTGTATGATGTGGCATTAAATCGGGGATAGGGTTACACATTGAGTCTTGGTGACTCACCTTCTCTCCTATCTTTTCAGGTGACCAGTAGATCGCGGATGAGGAGCCGGACGGACTCAAGGTGGCCATGCAGTGAAATTATGGATTTAATGAACTTTGAATTTTATTTGTTTTATTGTTGGTTTATTTTAATCAAGTTGTAATAAGGCCTCCTAGGATTATTTTTATTATTTTACATGTTCTGAATAATTTGTTTAAACTATTTTAATGCTATTAAAATAAGTACACATGTTTTCTCAAATTCAAACGAAAAATGTTTTAAAGTACCATCGGGTACATTTGAAATCTATAACAACCCGACTTAATAGATATTTTTACTCACACTAAGTATGGTTTTAGTCAGACAATTGAAAATGAACGATTTTCAATAAAATTCAAATCGGTTTAAAGGGATTTTTACCAAAACATTTTCCTTGTAACAAACCCGATTCGGCTGTAGTGTTTGGGCCGGGTTTGGGGTGTTACAGGAAAGACACTCACATTACGATATCCAGGTTTTGGTGGTATAATAGAATACACGAACCTTGTATTACACTCAGTTCGTGGGTGGGACATGACTTCGGTGGGTCGATGTTCAATGCTGGGAATACTTACTGAAGAATAGTAGCAACTTCTAGTAGTTGGCAATCGACAAATGATTCTTTACATTTCGACACGTACACAAGAAAGGATGATGTACACCCTACGACGTCCAACGACGAGGGGATATTGATCGCTGTAAATCAGAGTTTTAAAATTTATAAAAGAATGATCAAAACCTGAAAACTAACTCTGACAACGATTAAAGGCAAGTGTACCAATCGAACAGTAGTATAGCTTAGGCAAGACTGGATATCAAACCCAAATGAACTAAAAGTACTAATACTAACTTTCTTTTTATTATTCAGCCTTAAAAATAGAGTGAAGTTGCTTTAGACGAAGACTAAACTAAGGACACAAAGACAAAAAGGACGAATAGGAGAATGACTTTGAAGAAAAACTCAGTTGATTACGACGATACCCTCAGGAAGAATCCACCTAGACTTCACTTGTTATCTAACCCTAAATTATATGATTTCTTTACTTAGCTTGATCCGTAAGAGTCTCTAACCTATATTAAACCCTCTCTCGAGGCGAATAACTTCTAACCCTAGGTTAATTAGTGGAACTCCCGTTCACTTATAATAACCCCCTAGGATAGCAGTTGTAACATCCTAGATTAGGGGTTATGCGTTTGGAGCATAACTCAAGTGCTAGTGGGTTTTAAGGGTATTTGGAGATGTTTTAAGAGTTTTTAGAACTCTAGAATGAAGGTGAAAGCTTTGGGAAATAATTGGATTTTTGGGTTTAAAAGAGGAAACTAGGCAATGATGCCTTAAAAGAAATTATGTGGGGTTTAGGACATAAGAAATTAATTGGCAAAGTGGCTTGGGGCACTAAGAAGCAAGGGGGCTTCAGGAGGGAAGGGGTTCGAGCTACAGGAATCGCACTTTGGAGTTTTATTTTTGGCGTTAAAAGGGGAATTGGGCCAGGGAAGCCTTAAGGAAAAATTGTGGGCGTTCTTGGCATAAAGCATGCCTTGGTAAAGTGGCTGCAAGGCACTACTTAAGGCCTGGAAATAACGCCATAACAGGTCTGGAGTTCGAGTCTTGGGCGCGGCATAAGTGTGTTTTATTTTTGCAAGTTGGCGTTAAGGGAGAAGGAGGTTTTAAAAGAAAATATGGGGAGTTGATGACACAAAAGAACCAGCAGCAAAGTGGCTGGGACGCTTGCGGCAAAGGGAGGTGCAGGAGAGTTCAAGTTCGAGTCCTATTGACAGCATAAGGAGTGCTGTTATTTTCGCTTTTTGCGTCAAGAAGAGGGAGCTTGATTAGGTAGGCTTTAAAAGAAATTGTGACGGGTTTTATGTCACAAAAAACGCCTTGGCAGAGTGGCACAGGCGTTACTGTAAGCTTGCTCCAGCAGGTCTTGGGTTCGAGGCTGGTGGCGGCAATGAGTGTTTTATTTTTATTTTGCGTCGATTTGGAAGGTGGTGGATAGCATGTGGACTTCTTTGGATGAAGATAAAGGCTTGGTTAATCCTTTTAATTTATTTAAGTGTAGGATATATGTGAATTTAATTTGTTTATTTTTAATGTGAGATAAGAAGATAATTAAGGTTTTATTTTATTTTAAGTTGGTAGATAATAGATAATTGTTTTTTTAATTTATTTATTTTAGATAGGTAGGGTAATTGAAGATTTATTTTAGTTATTTTGAATATGTGTAAAAGAGTAAGAGATTAAATTGGAATTTGATAATTGAAGTTTTATTTTATTTTATTTAGATAGATAGATAGAAGATTAAGGAGAAGATAATAATTGTTTTAATTTAGTTATTTTTGAATAAGCTTAGAGATTAAATAGGAGATGGATAAATGTTGACTTATTCAATTTATTTTGAATAAGTATTGAAGAGGGAAATAAGAGATTGATTTGGATTTGATAAGTGGAGATAGGTGTGCCGAATTGTGTAGTTAAATAGGAGTGATCACCTGTTGGAATTCTTTTCTTCAATTATTTTTCCTTTAGCCGAAATTCTCCTCTCAACTCACTCCCTCATTGTGCCGAATTCTAAGAAGCCAAAAAGGCCATTTGTGTCTCTTCTTCTCCTCTATTTGTTAGCATTAGCCGAATCCTATAAGCTTCCTTTCTCTTTTCTTTGCTTGGCACCTAAAAGAAACATCATAGCCGAATACACTTTCTTTCTCTTGTGGCCGACTTTTCCATCAACATTTGAAGGGCTTAGCCGAACCTTGTAAGTGCTTTTCTTCTATTTATATTTTTCTTTTATTAATAACCATAGCCGAATCTCAAAGGAGGCCGTATTCTTTTCCTTCTATCGCAAGTTCTAAAAGCCGGGATCCATTCTCTTTTAGTCTTCGCAAGCAACGATAGTGGAAGCATTAAAGGAGTTTCAGGATTTGGAGTACTCAAGGGATTTCGACAGTTTCATAGTTAAGTGGTGATTCGGGATTTTCGGTAAGCAAGGTAAGTGGTATATAGTTTCGGCCATAGGCCATTTTATAAGTTTAAGTGTGACCGACTGTGTATTATGATTTTTAGGGGCTAATCGACAAGTAAGCAGAGTATCGAGATTCTAGATTGTGTTAGATTCGAGTAGTTCGGAATTTCGCTAGAAAGTCAGGTGTGTAGTTAGCCTACCGTTTTCCGGGTTATATGTTTATATGTATGGGATATATGTGTGTTATGAATGTGCTAACTAGTGCAGTGGGAATTGTGATATGGATGCCCTCAAGGGGTATGTCAATAATCCGGTAAGTATCAAATCTGATGAATGTGACTATTGTTATGAATATATGATAATATGTTAAATAACATGTACATGCATTATCATGGCATTATTTTATGTTGCATGTGCATGGGTGGGTTATGAAAGAAGGACAGGGTGTACTTCGAGTACGTGGTTTGATGTTAGCCTTGAGCTATATCGTGGATTGACGTTGACTGAGGTCACGTTGTGGATTAATTGCGATTTAGTTCGCGTGGTTTGATGAGTGGCTACGTGCCTCATCGTGGTTGATATCGGCTATGTACCATATCGTGGTTGATGAGTGACTATGTGTCCCATCGTGGTTTTGGTGTTAGCTACGGCTATATCGTGGATTGGCATTGACTGAGGTCGCGTTGTGGATTATTGTGCTTAATTGCACGTGGACGGCATTGAATGCCTTTTGGAGTGAAAAGGAGAGGGTGATTTGATAATCCCCTGGTGTGTGTAGGTAAATTTGGATAAGGGGGTGTGTAGCGGATGGACCCTAGGTTTGGGTTGGGATTCATAATTGCATGATTTCGTATGTGAACATATGTGGAAATGGGCCAAGCCCAATATGATATGTGGATTAATGTGATATGAGTATTTAATGTGAAAAGGGCCAAGCCCAGTATATGAATGTGGATCAGTGTGGAAATGGGCTAAGCCCAGTATGTGGAAATTATGTGGTTAACTACCCTATTATATGAATGTGATATGAATATGGGCCAAGCCCAGAATGTGATAATATGTGAGTATGTTAATTTGTATCTGATATATGGGATAATATGTGGTTAACATGTGGGTGGAATTCAGTGGTTTAATTACACACTGAGTCTGTATGACTCACCCAATTATTTATCAAACATCGCAGGTGATATGATGATCGGACCGGTTGGAGTGGATACGAGGTGGCCCATGCGAGAAGACGTTTTGATTATTTCAATCGAGTTTCTTATTAAGTACTTTGGTTTAATTATTTATTGTAATAAGGCCCATTAAAGTATTTGAATTTTGTTATGTTTAAGTTAGATTTATAATTAAGTTAATATTTTGTAAGTTAAATTTTTAAAAGCTATGTATATCTCAAAAGTCATATTAAAGTTTTGAATCCGGTACTTTTATAATAATTTGAATTTTATTTTCCTAGAATGTTTTAAATTACGAAAATGTTTTATTAAAGGAAACAATTTTTAACGGTTCTTACTTTTTAAGTAAGAATATTTTCGAACGTGTTCCGCAGTGGCATTTCAAATTCTGTCGTAGTGAATGGGCCGGGTTTGGGGTGTTACAGCAGTAAATCGATCAATGGACTCTCATATTAGGTTTCACCCTAATCTGGTAAAATCTCATAACCCTATCTCTAGGCGTTCAATCAACTCCGCTTAATTATGTTAGATCTACTCTTAGGCAGGGTCTATTCCTCCTCCACCTAAGCACATTAGATTTGGATTAAGCAACATAATTAAGAACAAACTAAGTAATTATCATATAACTTAAAAATCAAATAAAAAGATTCATCTAGGTTTCATCCCCTTCAGTTATCTGAGGGGTTTAGTTCATAATGAATAAACAAAACATCACAAGAGAAAAGATAAAACAAAACATAAGAAAATCCTAAAACCCCCTGAAGGAATTGAAGGAGAATTTCGCCGTCTTGAGTATAATTCCCGCTTGGCTATCTTCATGGTTTTTCCCTAACTCTAACCTTCTCGACTTGGCTCCTTGGCCTAGCTTTGACGCCTTTTCAAAGGTGGTACTTAGGGATATATATATATAGGCTCTTGGAATGCGATTCTTTCTCCCTAAGTATCCTTTTCCGACCAAAATTGCTTATTCTGACGACAGAGGCACGGCCATGTAGCACGCCCGTGTAGATCGACTCTAGGTCGTGTTCGGATTTCTAACATGAGGCACGGCCGTGTGAATCGGGGGAGAGACCGTGTACTAGATATTAGGCGTGGCATGGCCGTGTGGCTTGAAGTCTAGGCTGTGTCAATTTTGTGAATTGGCCTATTTGGCCCGTTTTAAGCCCGTTTTATGTTCTTTTTATCCTCGGATGCTTTCCTGGATATAAGACATGAAAAGAAAGGATTAAGAGCACCTTTTTACATAAATCAAGGAGTAATTCATCCAAAAGCATACTAAATGTGGGCTTAAAATATGTTACTTTTACGGTTTATCAAATACCCCCACACGTAAGCTTTTACTTGTCCTCAAGCAAAATTCTCAACTTACAATTAAAACGAACTTTCCATGATTCAAAATTCCTATCAACAATGCCTTATCCTAATTCATAAATAATTTATATGTGGATAATTTAACTCAAAGATTCCTAAAGATTCAAACAAGATAAGTCATACAATTGTGGCACGAAAACATAGGTGTTTCCCTTCATCTAAATAATTACCTTTAATTCAAAATCTGCAAGGATTGACATCCTCACAAAAGATTCATTCAAATCACTCAAAAAGTATTTAAGGGTCAAAATTAAGCACTCATAAGTCAAACCTGAAAAGTTAATCCTATAGGCTTGCCTGAAAATCAAATCTCCACCACTACAAAATGAAATGATAACAGATCAAAAGGTCTTTGTTAAGGTTGTAACGGGGCTAGGGTTAAAGGTGTGGATAAAGGCTGAAATTAGAAGGTTAGAATCGAGATTGAATTGATAAGTTACCTACCTAAAAATTTCTAAGAAAACAATTACATATACTGAAAATAATCCTACTAATACGAGCTTTTCTTTTTGAACAGTCTTTGATTGTGTAAGCTCACTTTTTCATACAACTAATTACTGAATATACTTTGACTGATTTTTTTTAGAATAAACTAAAAAGAGTACAAGATAATTTTAACTATCAGAATAATATGTTTATGTAACTGAGCAAATCAAATCTCGATTAAGGGGCAGTCAACGGAATGGGTGATAACAAATGCAAAAGTGTTTTTGGTTGATATCAGTAGGTGAGTCAATAAAAAGGGTTTGTTAGGATCAACGGGGTTCACTAGGGGTCAATTGTAAGGGTAGGCTATTTAGTGGAATTAATGGGTTAAAACCTAGGTGCCTTTATCATCTCGGTATATCAAATCATAACTGTGGTCTTGACATGTATAATCAAGGCAAGTTCTAGAATAACAATTTATAGTTGACGCACTCATAATCAAGAAGTGAGCATGAAAAAGAATGTATGCCCTATAAGGCTCAAAATCTCACAAAAATTATGGGTGTTTTTGACATCAACCTTGTAAATCTCAAATTTCAAAATAACATTCAAATTCCGGTTGACAACCTAAAATTTTAATTTTTAGAAAATTAGACTTATCATGCTTGATTCCCTAGTATTCTTCAAATTTAATCATCAATGCATAGTTAACTATGACTTATTCAAAAGCATATCAATAAAAATCACAAATTATCAAAAATTTCATCTTAATTAGTAATATGAGAAAATTACTTTAAAACAAGATTAAATTCAGGGATTTGAGAACAATGCAGAAAGTTAGGCATTTTTATCCTCAGGGTTTGAGAATAATTAAAAACGTCAGGCATTTTCTCAGAATAACTATTCACCCCCTAACACTTAAGATGTACATTGCCCTCAATGTACAAACATAGATAATGACATTTAAGGGATAAATCAAAAGAGAAGGGGAAAGAATTACTCCCTGAGTTGTGGATGTTTTCCCGGATGAGTGTCTTTGGTGGCAGTGATGGTCAGTCGGGATAACAAACCTGCGCTAGATGAAGAAATTGGGTAGCGCTTTGAGAAGTAGCCAAGTTTTATTAAGACCTAATAAAAATAAACTAAATATAAAATTATAGAAAAATAAACTAAAGTGAAGGAGACTAAGAAGAAAACTAAAATGACAAGAAAATATTAATGGACTATGAAGTCCTTATTGAAGGATGGTTCGCAAGGTGGGTGTGACTTCTAAGGCTGGGGAAGTGCTGGCGATGTCAGAAGTGAAGAGATTATCATGGTGATCGGCGTGATTCCCTAGTAGCCTGGCGAACATAACACTACGAAACTAAATTAAGCTAAACTAAATTAAACATAAGATTATTAAAGAAAAGGAGAATGAAAGGAAAGAGAAATGAAAAATAAAAACTAATTGGTCTCATAGATCCTTGGCTTGGTGTTGTGACGAAGTTGCCGGCATGAACTCATGTTGATTTTTCTTTGTTAAGGAGCCTGTGCTTAGCTTCCTCCACTTCTTCGGCATGTTGTTGGCTTGCTCAAGGATCTAGAGTCTTAGTAAGTGAAGAATCTGAGATGGAAGAGAGTGAGAAGCAAAGAAAATAGGGATGGAAATCAGATGGACGGAAGGGGAAGAATTGAGGGGCTTAAATAGAGGTTCAAATCTGGTGCTTCCCCACGGCCGTGGTCCTAGGGGGTGTCGATGTACACGGCCACCTCGCACGGCCATGTTGATGCATGTGTTTGTCACACCATGTTCGTGCTGTATCACTCACGCCCGTGTACGTCAAGTTTTTCTTTTGGCACAGTTGTTCTGCACTGACGTGTTGTACCCGTGTGAAATAAGTCAGTCACTTCACACGGTTGAGGGCACGGCCGTGCCCTCTCTGTTGGTGCCCGTGGGGATGGTGGTTGGATCCGTGACGTTGGGGGGTGGTTGGACTGACTTGCACGGCCTTTGCTCTATCAGTGTGGCGGTTCTGGTGGTCCACACGGCGACGGACACGGCCGTGTGTAAGGCCGTGTGACCTAGAAATCCTGTATTTTTGGTTAGTTTAAAAAGAAAAAAAAGGAAAATAGACGTTAAATGTAAATAAAAATAAAAAGAAATAAAGTTAGTGCTCGGGTTGCCTCCCGAGAAGCGCTTGTTTATAGTCTTAAGCTAGACTTTGCCTCGTTATTTGAAAATTTTAGGGAGGTTTAAAGGTTTGAATATCTTCCCTTGTACTTACGGTTTTGTTCTCTTGACAAAGCTGGAGTCGAGAAGCGTTTACCTTGAAAGTGCCAAATATTGGATTGCTCAGCTCGACTATTCCGTGTGGGAAGATAATGTGTACCTTGAAAAGGATTTCTTTGTTTGTGTCAAGGTCTGGAGGAAATAGTCGTGGGTCTGCTTTATCTGACAATACTTGATCTCTGACTGTGGACTTATCTATCTCATAAAGTGGTTTGGATTCTATTTTCTGTATCCCTAATTTCTCTTTAAAGTGTGTTTTCCACTCGTCTAAGTCATTGATTTGAATCCTTTGCTCCCTGTGAGTTGTTTCTTTGTTGATACTGAATTGAAGATTAGGTTCAATCACGCCCCTTTTCGGTGGTTCCTCTGATTTCACTTCGTGTGGTATAGGTTCTTCCTTGACCTGTGTCTTCTGCTCATCTAATTTATCGCCCCTAAGCCTTTGTTCTTCATGTGGTTCTTTAGCTTGGGGTTCGTGTTTCAGCTCAGGTTTTTGTCCTTTTGATTTTTCCTGCGACGAAAGTTGAACAATTTGGTTATCATCAGTATTGTCTTTCTTACCTTCATCTATTGTTGCCCTAGGCGAGTCAAGAGCTTGAAGACTGATTGATTCGTCACCTATACGAAGTATGAGTTCTCCTGTGGCAATATCAATTTTAGTCTTGGCAGTTGCTGGAAAAGGTCTTCCTAAAATTAAGGGAATTGAATTATCCTCATCCATGTCTAAAACAACAAAATCTACTGGGAAAACAAATTTATCGATTTTTACGAGAACATCTTCAATAATGCCCCTAGGAATTCTAACAGTTTTATTAGCTAATTGAATACTCATCCTAGTTTGTTTGGGCTTCCCTAGACCTAGTCATTTAAATAGTGCATAAGGCATGACATTTATGCTTGCCCCTAAATCAGCTAACGCATTATCAATAGTTAAACTACCAATTAAATATGGAATTGTAAAACTCCCTGGATCTTTCAATTTCTATGGTAGTTTATTTTGTAGGATTGCTGAGCACTTTGCGTTGAGTTCAATGTGTGGCTCTTCGTCTATTTGTGTTTGTTTGTCAAGAGCTGTCTTAAAAATTTCCTCGAGTTTGGCATTTGAAAAAGAGCTTCAAGAAGAGGTAAGTTAATGTGTAATTTCTTTAAAAGTTTAAGAAACTTACCGAACTGTTCCTCTGAATCATCTCTTTTTAATGCTTTGGGATAAGGTATGCGAGGTTTGTACTCCTTTATTACCAGTTTTGACTTTTCTTGTGCTATCTCTATTATCCCTTCGTCTACCTTACTTTCTGGAATTGGTTTTGGTTCATCTAATTCCTCGCTCTCCTGAGCTGTGATGGCTTGAATTTACTCCTTTGAATTAATCTCGGTGTTACTTGGTAGACGTCCCTGCGGTCGTTCTGACATGAGCCGTGTGAGTTGTTCGACTGCATTAGTCATTTCCTTGACCGACTTAGCAATTTCACTCATTCGGCTTTCATTGCTTTTAATTCTTCTATTTATATCTTGTAGGCGTTCTTCTGTGTTTGCTGATTTTTTTTATTCCTCCTCGTAGGGTGGTTTCTTTTCTTGTGGATAGGACTGCTTTTGGAAGTTCTGAGGAGGTTGTTGCCCTTGATTTCTTTGATTGCCTTGACCTCCCCGTGAAAAATTTGGGTGGTTCCTCCAACCTGGATTGTAAGTGTTACTATAAGGATTATTATTGGATCAGAAATTATTACCTATATAGTTCATCTGTTCGTTCTCTGCCTCCGGTTGGTAGGGTGGGTACTCAAGATTCGCCACGGTTCCACCTGTGTCACACTGCATGACTGGATGTACCTGCGAAGAACACAAACTACCAAGCTTTTTATTCATCATCTCAAGTTGCGTTGATAGCATGGTCATGGTGTCGATGTTGAAGACTCCTGCCGATTTCATTGGTTTAGTCCTCGAAGCTTGCCATTGATAATTGTTTAATGACATCTCCTCAATGAACTTGTAGGCTGCTTCTGGAGTTTTGTTATTTAGAGTTCCACCAGCGGCTGAATCAATCAGTTGCCTTGTTGAGGGGTTTACACCATAGCTAGAAGGGTAAGCCATGGTGTGGGCACCTCCTCAAGAGATCTTTGAATCTCTCCCATGCATCATATAGTGTTTCTAAATCCATCTGCACAAAAGAAGAGATATCATTCCTTAATTTGGCCGTTTTGGCCGGTGGAAAATATTTCATTAAAAAATTTTCGGTCATCTGATCCCATGTAGTGATTGACCCTCATTGTAACGAGTTTAACCACTGTTTAGCTTTATTTCTTAATGAGAAAGGGAATAACCGAAGACGTATGGCATCCTCAAAAATGCCATTTATTTTGAAGGTATCACAAAACTCTAAAAAGTAAGCTATATGCATGTTTGGATCTTCGTCCTGCAAACCAGCAAATTGAACAAACCGTTGAATCATTTGTATTGTGTTAGGCATTAATTCAAAATTATTAGCAGATATAGCAGGCCTAACAATACTCGATTCTACTCCTGTTAAATGCAGTTTCGCATAATCAAACATTGTACGTAGAGCGTTGTGTTCCTCCACATCGTATGGTAGTGGGTTATTCTCGTCCATCCTTTCAGTAGGATTGGATTTGTCTTCTTCCTCCCTTTATGTGTAATTTAGGGCTCACATGGTTTCCCGACGATTCCTTCGAGCGGTAGCTTCAATATCACATTCGTATACTCAAGGTCCTCTCGGGTTCCTTCTAGTCATAAACTAGAGGTACCTGGAAAGAAAAGAAAGAAAGAAAGAAAAAATTAGCAAAATTAACAATTATCCTAAAAATAAATTGCTGAAAAAATAAAATAAAAAAATAATGGCTAAAGTAATAAAAATAGAGTTTTCTTAATATTTTAGTTCCCCGGCAACGGTGCCAAAAACTTGATCATTGTAAATCAGAGTTTTAAAATTTATAAAAGAATGATCAAAACCTGAAAACTAACTCTGACAACGATTAAAGGCAAGTGTACCTATCGAGCAGTAGTATAGCTTAGGCAAGACCGAATATCGAACCCAAAGGAACTAAAAGTACTAATACTAACTTTCTTTTTATTATTCAGCCTTAAAAATAGAGTGAAGTTGATTTAAACGAAGACTAAACTAACGACACAAAGACAAAAACGATGAATAGGGGAATAACTTTGAAGGAAAACTCAGTTGATTACGACGATACCCTAAGGAAGAATCCGCCTAGACTTCACTTGTTATCTAACCCTAAATTATATGATTTCTTTACTTAGCTTGATCCATAAGATTCCCTAACCTATATTAAGCCCTCTCTCGAGGCGAATAACGTCTAACCCTAGGTTACTTAGTGGAACTCTCATTCGCTTATAATAACCCCCTAGGATAGCAATAAATCGATCAATGGACTTCCATATTAGGTTTCACCCTAATCCAGCAAAATCTCGTAACCCTATCTCTAGGCGTTCGATCAACTCCGCTTAATTATGTTAGATCTACTCTTAGGCAGGGTCTATTCCTCCTCCACCTAAGCACATTAGATTTGGATTAAGCAACATAATTAAGAACAAACTAAGTAATTATCATATAACTTAAAAATCAAATAAAAAGATTCATCTAGGTTTCATCCCCTTCAGTTATCTGAGGGGTTTAGTTCATAATGAATAAACAAAACATCGCAAGAGAAAAGATAAAACAAAACATAAGAAAATGCTAAAACTCTCTGAAGGAATTGAAGGAGAATTCCGCCCTCTTGAGTATAATTCCGGTTTCTTGGGATGGATCACCTGGCTATCTTCGTGGTTTTTCCCTAACTCTGACCTTCTCGGCTTGGCTCCTTGGCCTAGCTTTGACGCCTTTTCAAAGGTGGTACTTAGGGGATATATATATAGGCTCCTGGAATGCGATTCTTTCTCCCTAAGTATCCTTTTCCGACTGAAATTGCTTATTCTGACCACAGAGGCACGGCCATGTAGCACGCCCGTGTGGATCGACTCCAGGCCGTGTTTGGATTTCTAACTTGAGGCACGGCCGTGTGAATCGTGGGAGAGACCGTGTACTAGATATTTGGCGTGGCACGGCCGTGTGGCTTGAAGTTTAGGCCGTGTTGATTTCGTGAATTGGCCCATTTGGCCCTTTTTAAGCCCATTTTATGTTCTTTTCATCCTCGAGTGCTTTCCTGGATATAAGACATGAAAAGAAAGGATTAAGAGCACCTTTTTACATAAATCAAGCAATAAATCATCCAAAAGCATACTAAATGTGGGCTTAAAATATGTTACTTTTACGATTTATCAGATATCCAACACGATAGATGTTGTTGGGACCAAGAATGAAGATGGCAATGAATCCGGTGTAAATCTAATCCGGGAGCCCAGTACTGATGGTTTAAAAATTGTGAGAGCCTTTTCCAACTAAGTAGAAGAGTGTGAATGGCTTGAATATGAAGAAGAAGATCCACGATTCACGGTGTACTCACCCTTATCCCATATGGATAATGTTGATCTATCGACAGAGGATGGGTTGGAGTTTGCATAACTACCAACAAGAGGCCAAGCAACAGAATTTCTTCGTTGGATTTGAGTGATTTGGAACTGGGCAAGGAGTTTTCCACTAAAGATGGTTTTCTTATTGCAATAAAGCAATACAGTATCAAGAACAAGGTTAACTTCCACGTGGTTAAATCTTGATCTAAGAAGTTCGAGGCCAAGTGTGCAATGTGAGACAGTAGATACGCATGGAAAATCATGGCTTCCGTCAAGAAGAAGACGAGGTTGTGGACAATAAAGAAGTTTATCGATTCGCATACATGTGTTGCCACTGGTACAGTATCAATATCGTTATGTAATTGTGACATAGCTAAATTACTTAATTTAAAGTACTCGTGGGGTTGCAAATATTTCACGGGATTATCCAAAGTTGAATTCAGAGATAATCGTAGGCATAATACTACCTATGGTGAAAATGGATCCGATGACTGTCGTGTCGATTTTAATTTCAAATATTCATAGCCAATTCAATTACACGCCTTCGTACAGCAAGGCGTGGATAGCAAAACAAAAAACATTAAAGAAGATGCACAGTGGGTGGGACGCGTCTTACAACAAGGTATGGCAGTGGTGTCAAGTTCTGAAGAGGATGTCCCAGGTTGTGTAACTAATCCTAAAACAAAGCCCGTATACCATAGCGATTGCTTGCTCCGTGGATGCCGAGTGTTCCAACATCTGTTTTGGACCTTCATGTAATGCTCTCAAGCATTTCATTACTGCAAGTCGTTGGTACAAATAGGCGGTGTCTTTATATATGGTAGATATACCAATTGACTGTTGTTAGTTGTGCCATAAGATGGTAATCGGAGAATCCTTCTAATTGCATTTGCAATAACACCGGGAGAGTTAGCAGGGATTGAGATTTCTTTTTGTCTAGGCTGATGAGGCATGTCTGCCCTCAACTTGATATATGGTCATCTCGAATCGGGGAATTGAAATACTATCCACAATTGAACAACAGGAAAGCCTCTGGCACCACACATACCATCAGTGCTGTCTAAGGCACGTTGCGTCCAATTACTACCAAAAATATCCCTCTACCTCTGAGCGAGCACAAGTGACCAACATGGGTATGTAATCGCCACCAATATTCTTTTGTTTGTAATATTCTGTTTGTTTTTTATATTCTTTGGTATGTAATCGTCACTATCCACTTCTATTGACAAGGAACAAGATCGTGAAGGGTCATTTCCATAAGATGTTAGAAATCTTAAGGTCAACTAATGAGGCTAGGGTACGGTACCTCTCTAACATACCCTTCGATCAGTGGACACAATCCTACGACGAAGGTCTATAATATGGCCACATGACCTCAAACCTGGTGGAATTCATCAATTCCATTTTAAAAGGAACGCATATGGTAGGACTATTCCAAAACCTCAATTGTGAAAGAGACATACTTTTATTTGGTGGAACTATTTCAAAAGTGAGTGACGAGTTATATTGGGCAATTGCAGAGAGGCCAGGTATAGTACCTGGATATGGAGAAACAAATTAAGAAGGCTAATATACGAGTGAACTGCATGCACTTAGTATGTCACTTGTGCGAAGACGTATGGTTTCGGGTAATGGAGTTCGACAGACCGGACCTAGGTAATTGCGGGGGAGTGTACCGTGTACACCTGAGAAATAGGACTTGTGATTGTGGGAGATTTGGCGCACTTCGTTTTCCATGTGCTCATGCAATTGCAGCTTGTTGCAATGTATGCTTGGATCCCATAAGCTTTGTGGACAAAGTGTACAAATTAGAAAAGTTCTACAACATGTGGAAACATGTATTCCCAGCAGTCCTAGATGAACATATGTGGTCACCTATATCGAGCGCTCCGTTTAAGTTATTACTCAATAGAAGATTGTGTTGCAAACTAAAAGGTCGATCGACGTCGACTGAAATACGCAACAACATAGATATTCAAGACAGGTCAAAACAACCTAGGTTATGCGGGTGGTGTAGGAACCTAAGCCATACAATGCCATCATTCCCAAATCGAAAGGACGATGTGAACTAGAAAATAAATATCAATTCATTATAATATGTAAATACGAATGTTATATGAAATGATAGAAAATATCAACTAGTATTTTGTTAAATGATAACAATATTCCTCTAATAATATAATAATAATCAACGATACAATATAAAGATTCGATACAAGGATAAAATTAATTAGTGCCTATGCCTGTTAGAATCTATGCCAATTCGAGGTGGTCGACAGTTGCGGGTGTGGTTGTGGTCTCGATGGCTCTTCTTATTCGCATTCGATTGATTGCGATCTTTGCATTCTTGGTTCCCATAGTGCATCTTTCAGTTTAGGAATAGGTGGCTGTGAATATGACCCAACTTGGTAGACCAAAGATCCTAGAGGAGCTTGTATCACAAATGGTGAATGAGCATAACTATGTTGAGTCTCATACACCGATGGGATAACAAGTGGCCTCTCTGTCAGTGCCTCAAACATAGATGGCCTATACATCATCGTCAAAAAAGTAGATGGAGCAGGCGCATAATACTTCATATCCAAGAGTCCAACCTGACATAAACTAAAAGCACAAAAATGAGGTGCAACATAGAGTGCTTTTGTAAAGGTAATAGAGTTAAAATACACATCAGAATAAGATGGTACATACTGAATGAGGGGTGGTATGGGCATCGGAGTTGAGGTCGTCAGTGCCGATTCTTGCGTAGGTGCTGATAATGGACCGGCCTAGCCAGCCCTTGGATTTTAAGGGGGCCGTCGTGGCCTACTCATTTGGGGAAGGCAACGTCTCGTCTTTTCCCTGTAAAAATATGGCTTGCCATGGATCCTAAACCATGGAATGTACTCCGAATCGTATGTTAGCTCTGGAACGATAATAGGTTCAAGAGTAGGTAAGAAATCATTCCGATTATTGATAATACTCTAGAATAATATATTTTTATGTATTGATTATATGTTTATTCTGAGTATGATCCTGCTAATTTGAGTTATTTATGATCTTTTATCTCATAGGGACTTAATTAGAGGTAAAAGAAAAATTAAGGGCCAAAAGCATGAATTTAGAGATAAAATGGGCCAATGTACGACACAGGGAAAAGTTGGTGCCAAAAGTGCAAGCATGGAGGATACAAGGACAAAAATGCAAAAAAAGAGATTTTATAGCACAAGACTCTATTTAATGTTATTAGGATAATTGTTAAGGATAATTATTTAGATTTAATTTTAGGATTTATTTTCATTATCTTTATTTATTTGTATTTATCTTTTTGAATTTAATTAGGAATAGGCTAGGTTTTCTAGTACTATAAATAGGGGATGGAGTGGCACATATTGGAGATCTCTTTTTTCTGTAAACACTCCTTCTTCAAAAAACTCTGTCTTTTGTTCTCTCCATATTTTCTTCAATAAAAATCTCATTTCTATTATATTTATTTCTTTCCCAAAAATAATGAGCCACTAAACCAATCTAGTCGAAGGTTGTCAAAATTCCCCAAAAAGGTTCATGAGGCTTAGAACCCGCGCTTAGCCTTCTTAACAAGATATTCATCGCTTCTCCACATTACAGGGCTGACGCTTCCGTCCATGTCCCTTAATAGGTGATCTTTTCAACTTGTGCGAGGAACGGCCGCTTTGTACGTTTTGGGAAGGTTGCACATTCGGTTCGTTGGCTTTCTGCGTCAGAGGTTGGCAAATCCAAGAGACAAAACGGCGTGTTATTCGCCGTTGGGAAGTGGTGATCTAGCAGAAGATAGTCCCACAAAAGCAATTATTAGTTAGAGTCAGGCTCCACCAAATTTTAAGTCTAAATCCTTGGAGCTGGTGGTCGTAGGAGTCCTCTTCCACTATAACTGGCTTATCATGCTCGAGAAGGGTTACTTAAAAACCAAGGATTGAACCCAAGGCGGAACAAGACAACTGGAGGCTAGAATCTTGCCACATAAGAAACTTACTCTTCCCTAAACTCTGTTTATTTTCATATTCCTCATTTTAATTTTCACAATTTATTTAATTTTGCAATTTCAATTCACTTTAAATTCTGCTTTTATATTTCCAGATCGAAATTCTTAATTCTATTTTTTTTTATTTTTTAGGAACGCAGGTTTTCTTGGCCAAGAAATTGTCCAGGATTTCAAGAAACGAGCATTCGTACAATCCAGTCCTTGAGGATTCGACCCTACTTCCCCTTTACTGTTATTTTTACTATTTTACAGGGAATAGGACATTTTTTGTGCTTTCAACGACTCATTAATTATTCCACATATTGATATGTTGGAAGTAGAATACTAACAAATTCTCATCCGACTGCAGTAAGTCGATAAGATGCAAATCATCAAGGTCTTGAGGTGTCACAGGAATCGGTTGTTAGAATCTGAACTACTATAACACTCTATCAGTCTCGTGCATCGTGAAAGTAGTGTACACTACCAATAAGACATTCATGTGCCAAGCGTTAGGATTCACAAAGAATTTATCAGGGATGACTTCTCGAATTGTCAAATCCTTGTATAGTGTCCATTCAAACTATATTAATGTGATAAAAACATTAGTTATATATATGCTACTAAATACGAAATTGACTACGTTATTTAGTTCAAATTTAAATAAATACATACCTTTGCTTTCGATCGTTGGTATAATATAAGCCGTATATCTTGAAGCTCTGTAGGTAATCTCACGTGACTCGACGCATAGTTCCACTTATTTAAATAATTTCTTAACATAATAATTTAAATTTAAATTAATTTTATTATGGCAATATTTACTGAATTTTACCTTGTTACAAGTGAGAATGTATACGAGTAGTTCGCTCGATGACGTAAAAATGGAAACTGGTACCGAGCCCATAATTCCAGTAGTAAAAGGCAACCACCAATTTTGATTTCGCCAACACATCTCCTAGTATAATGTCGCCAACACGGCAAACCCTTAATTGAGTTCGCTCGCTCCTCTAAAATTGATGAGTTTTAGCAGCCGCCTTAGATGGATGAGATTTTCTGACTTATCCTGCATCAGGATACCCTCGATGATCTAAAGGATGTAATGTAACATCCCGAATTAGGGCCTAGTCAGAATAGTGGTCTGAGAGCACGAATCTGAAGTAGAAATAATTATTTTATGATTGTTATGAGGTTTATAATATGTTCATATGCATGTGTAAAAAAAATTCATGAAGAAATTTTAGGCATAAAGTGTCCAATTTGACTTTTGGTCTAAATTAAATAAGTTGCAAAATATGATGTGCTAGATGCTTTAAGTATGAAATAGCTTGGATTATGAATTTTAGGTCTATAATGTGATTGAATTGTTGTGTGAAAATTTCGTTAGGAAATTTTATCAAAAAAGTGTTTAATTTGGTTAGTAGGATTAAATTGTTATAAGTGCAAAGTGTGTGTTCTAGATGATAAAGGGTGTAATTGTGATGGGTTTTTAAAATGAAGGTCCTTATGAAGAAATTAGCCCACTTATAAGTTGATGGAAGATATTTGTTTGGTATTTTGAAGTTAGTTAAAAAGAAAAGGGGCAAATTTGGAAGTTAAGTTAAATCGGTATAATAAGACAAAAATAGTAAAAAGGCACCATTCTTTTCTATTTTCTTCTCCAGCCGATTGTGAGAAAAGAAATGGGCAGCCATGGAGAAAGCCATGTTCGGCCAAGCTTGGGAGCTTGATAGGTGAGTGGTTTTTGCCACGTTTTTAATGATTTCCACGTTTTAGGAGTCGTGGTAACTCGATTTAACTATCCCGTACCTTCATTTTCAAAACTATTGAAGTTTGTGAATTTTTCCATAGTTGTTTAAGTGTGTATTTTGATGATTAATGGTGGATTATGCATGTCCATGAGAAGAGAAACAAGTTTTACTAAGTGATTTTCAACGAAAATGACAAAAAGGACCGAGTTGCAAAAGTTGTAAAATTGGTCCTAAGTGCATGAATTAGTGAGAAATGTGGATAGCTATAGTTATGAAAATGCTTTGGCTAAGTCCAAAGTACAAGAAAATTGAATAAAAATCAATTTACGAGCATTGGGGCAAAAGTGTAATTATGTAAAAGTATAGGGGTAAAAACATAAATTTTCCATAAGATGATATTTGGGTCACACTGATTAACGTGACTAATAATTGAGCTAAATGTGATATGATAGATCATGGAAAAATGAGATTCGGACCTAGAACGGGTGAAAAGAGAAATGTGGGCAAAAAGTTCCTTTCGACCCTTTCGACATCGAGGTAAGTTCATATGCTAAATTATGAAATTCTAAGTGAAGTTCTTAACATTTTGATGTTGTATGGATTGTTTAATTGTCTTTATGTATACGTTAAGTACGTTTTGACGGAATGTCAAGAAATGAGAGTCTTATTTTAATTTAAGACTAGAGGGAAAAGAAATTTGCATGATATGTTGATAATTAATGTCCCGTGCAAGACCATATTGGAATATAGCCTCGGTGTGAAAATTTGTGTAAGGCTATGTCGGGGACTTGGCATCGATATGTTAATACATGTAAGACCCTATTGGGGTATAATGTCAATATGACATTATGTGTATGAGACTCAAGAGTGTTATTTAACAATTTGAGTGATTCAACGGGTATGTTCAAAGAGAGAGAGTCTGTAGCTGTACCATGAGAAGCACAAGTATGTGCTAGAACTGAATGGAGGTAAATTTAGTATATGATGAACCCCTGGTGGTTATATGTAATTGATGTACCTCAGTTGCGTAAGTTATATTTATAAATGCATTGTGTGAATGCGAACGAGTATCGTAGAAAGTTAAGCAAGAATAGTAGTGTGTGAGGATGTTCCCGTATGAACATTTGAAATAAAGAAGTACATAAGGATAATTATCCATGAATGTGTAATAACAATGAGCTATGTGCGAAATCACCTTATTGATGGTTAGTGATGGGCTGTGTGCGTTACCACCCGATTAATTACTAATCGATGGGCTGTGTGCGATACCATCAACCATATTGTTATCGGTGGGCTGTGTGTGTTACCACCCGATTAATTACTAATCGATGGGCTGTGTGCGATACCATCAACCATATTATTATCGGTGGGCTGTGTGCGTTACCACCCGATTAATTACTAATTGATGGGCTGTGTGCGATACCATCGCTTATGAAATTATTTGGTGGGCTAAGTGCGAAACTACCATAGTTATAAATGATTGGTGAGCTAAGTACGAAATCACCATAGTTATCAATGATTGGTGGGCTAAGTGCAATACCACCCTATTAGAGATCGATGGTGGACTAAGTGCGAAACCACCGAGGGATTAGTATATGAGTGGCTTATTAAAAATGCTTGATGTTTTGTTTTATCTGATCATGTGGTGATCAGTGCAGGAATGTATGCTAATTAACATGACCAATTGGCTTGTGGCATGGTTTGAATGTGGTAAAAGATAGAATAAGTAAGTTTCAAGAATGGTCGAGTAAGTAACCATGAGTTTATAAGTAACACTCATTATAATACTTTGTTGTTGTGTATATTCAATGAATATCAGTATTTATTAGTTATATGCAAATGAACTTACTAAGCATTATTGGTTACTCCTTTCCTTTTTCCCATCTCTTATAGGTTATTTAGCTAGCTCGGGTTGAAGGCCACTGGAGATGTTTTCACATTATCGAGTAGACTCCTGGTCTGGTGTTTCAAGTTCTTATGAGTCATGGCATGTATAGGGATTCTTTTAAAGTTGATTAAGTTCTAATTGATGTAGCCAAATTGTGTTGGCCTAAGAGAACTTATAGTTTGGTTGTGTATAGCCATAGATGATGGCTTAAGTTGTTTGTAATTGTATTGGATATAGTTCTCCCTAGTGTATGGGATGAAGACTTTACTTCTCTTATGATTAAATGTCTGCCATTCAAGAGTTATATTGACGCTATGTGGCATTATGTAATAGTGTATGAATGTATGCATATGAGAGTGGTAAAAGGCTTGGTAGATAGCCTCTAAGTGGCCACATGGATAGACACACGGCTGTGTGTCCAGGCCGTGTATGACACACAGTTAGCACATGGGCGTGTGCCCTAGGTTGAGTAGATAATTCAGAATGTCAAGGTAAGGCACACAGTTTAGAGCCACAGACGTGTCAAGGCCGTGTGGGTTTGGTCAGATTCAACCATGGTTGGTAGACACGGGCATGTCTTAGAGGTACACGGGCGTGTCCCTAGACCAACACGAGTATGTGGCCCCTGTTTTAAAGAAAAGTATCTCAAGTTTGTAAAAGTTTCGGGATTAGTTCAAAAACTTCTCGGAGGTATGTTTAAGGCCTCATAGGTCGGGATTGCCTAAGTGATAGGCTTAAATGAAATTTTATAGCCCGTTTCGAAGAGTTCAGTTAGATTAAGCATGGTAATGCCTCGTATTTGGTCTTGGTGTCAGACATCGAGTATGTGGTTTAGTCAGTTCTTGGACTAACCTAGCGTGAGTAAGAGTCTAGCTATACATGCCATAGGTGGACCGTGATAGTGTGACATCTCCCGGCCCTAACGAAATTGTTTTATTAAAACAGAGATGACTCCCAACTGAGCTAATTTCAAAAAAGTTGTAAGTGACAATGAGGTAATTGAAATGTGCTTATGCATTGTTGAAATTTAGAGGAGTATGAATAGAAGTTTATGACATGTGTATGATAGGTTATGGAATGATATAACTCGAGGTTGAGAAATGAAATGAGAGTTATGAAGTGATAAGCTTACCGATATTGGTTAGATATGTGTACAGTGTTATGTACCTAATTTATTGGGTTAAGTGTATATAGCGAGTGAATTTATCCAGAGAACGGGATATGTGTGTATGTACAACTGTTTGGATGATGTATGGTAAATATGTCCACATGGTTGAATCTCATGTGTGACTGTTAAAGTAGAAAATGTATAATGATTTATTTTGTGACGCTATTATGAAGCCACACATATTATAGTGTGGGAGTTAAACTGAGAAGTTTGATTAAGTAGAATACAGGAGATGAGTACGGTCGTTTAATGATAAATCGATAAATAAGACCATGGTAGGACAATGGCAATACATGTGATCCCATATAAGACCATATCTGGGATATGGCATCGGCATCGACATGAGTTCCATGTAAAACCGTATTAGGGATATGGCATTGGTATTGATATGAGATTTTGTGTAAGTCCATAGAGAGACTATGGCATCGTGATGACATGTAAGGAAATAGCTGGGCTATGATGTTGTGATACGAATAAGACCATAGTTGAACTATGGCAATCAAGTAAACGATGTACTCAAACCCGTAAGACATTCTCTAAATTGATAAGCAATGGTAAGAGAAATTAGAGTTGAATGTTGAGTACTCGAGTAGATATTAATGTGGAACTTGAGTAAGTGAAGTCACTGTTCGAAAGTATGAGCGATAGAAATAATTGTAATATGAGTAAGCGTGAAAACTCGCCTAGAGCGAGTTGTGCGACTACGATGATATTTCATTAATAATGAATGTTTAATCATACGTATGTAGTCACGAGAGTCAAGTTAAGGGGCCCTACGACCTCACCCCCTTACCATTGTTGAATTATGATAAGATGTTTATGAGAGCCGAGTTGAGTAAGCTTGTATGTGATTAATGCAATATTTATGTAGCATAATTGAGAATGCTTTGTATCACATTGGTACATGATACCCTACTAAATAGAGTAACTGTTGTCGAACATGAGGTTGAAGTCCTAGGGGACTATGATGAAAATGCTATCATTGAGATATGAAATAGATAAAGTCCTGTATAATACCATGTCTGAGACATGGCCTCGGCATTAAGTTATGATTCTGTATAAGACCATATCCAGGATATGGCTTCGATAATGAATATGAGAATCGTATAAGACCATATTCGGAGTATGGCATCGATACTTGATGTGGAAGTCTATATAAAACCTTATCCAGGATATGGCATTGGCATTTAGATGTGACTCCATAGAAGACCACCTCGGGGATGTGGCATTGGTTTTGTACTTACATGAATGACGATGAATATGCGTCTTTGACTGTCCCTAGTGATCAATGGGATAAGTAGACGAGTTAAAAGTAGAAATGAAATCAGCACTAAAGTCATATGAAGGAGTGAAAATGGGTACTCGTGAATGAATCACAAAGAGATGATTATGATATATGGCACAGAACATGTTATATACGGGCCAGTATGAGTAAGTTGGCTCGAAGCCTGTGGTTTGTGCATGGTTAGTTAATGCCATGGATGAGTTATAATGATCTCCTCTAGTATTATGTATTGATACATGTTTCCCTTCAAGGGTGATGTGGTCGTTCTTTTCATGAAATTGAGGTTGTGTGAGAATGTTGGCCGACTGAGAAATCAGATTAAACGGTTGTCGATATAGTTAATTGAAATCATCATTCCTTTATCTCCTTGTAACCTTATTCGGGTACTTTGAAGAGAAAGTTAGTGATGATTCTAGTATAAGAAGTGAAATCACAAGTTTCAAGTTGTGCGATGGGTTTTCGGGCAAGCGGATTAGAGTTAATGAATTCAATCGAGATGTCCCTGCTATCGTGAGATATGAAGATAGAAAAAGTTTTAGATTAGCATAGAAAGGGAAACTCAAATAAGAGTGTGCTTGAAATATGTTCTCAGTATGGAAAAAAAAACCGATATGTGCTTTCTGAATTTTGATGAGTTAGAGTATTTTATGCTGCAGAAGATTTTGAAAGTGAAATAGTGAAAACAGCTTGAGCCATTACAATGGTGTGTATAGTTATTGTAATACTTCTCAGATAATAGACATAGCGCATATGTTGGGATGGAAGAATCTTGTTAAATCATGCGAGATAGTCAATCGATTAACCTTAGTGAGTAATATTCTAGTTTCAGTGAGGTTAATGACTAGAGCGAGTTTTCCTCTCGAAACTAAAGAGTTCAGAAGGAAGATACTGAATGGTGTTTTAAATAAGCTCTGAATGAGTTTGATTAAGACGTTAAGATTCAGGTCAAATGAGATTTCCATTGTTGATGTTACCTTGAGGTAGAATTTGTATGTTGATGAATTCAGAACTTATACAGAAGGTTTTGGTATGAGACTTAGTAATAGCATGTCTACTCATGTAAGACTAAGAAAAAGTGCAGTTATATGCATAAATGTTTTGACAACTGAGTACATTTCACGATATGATTGAGTTTATGGTCAGAAGTAGTCAACCACTTAAAAGCTGAATTTTCCAAGCATGCAAGTTAGAACGATTACAGTTGGTGAATATCCTAGTGATAGAGTGAGATAAAATACAATAGATTTCAAATTTGAAGTGACTTGATTCCTAAGGAGGGGATGTCATCCAAATTTTAGCGAAGTGTGCGACAAAGATCCAAATGATCATTTTAGCATGTGCTGAGTTCACAGTTGAAAAATTTCTGAGTATAAAGGCTCTGGAGAAAAAGTAATCTAGGTTTCAAGGTTGTGCTTTGATCTTGTGTACTACAACTTAAAGATTTTTGGCGAAAGAAACTTGAAGATAAATCGATTGTGATTTTGAAGAATTGATGGAAACATTTTAGGAATGTTAAAAGTAACTTCTCCTGGCAAGATTTTCGGGGACGAAAATCCCTAAAGGGGGGAGAATTGTAACATCCTGAATTAGGGCCTAGTCAGAATAGTGGTTTGAGACCACGAATCTGAAGTGGAAATAATTATTTTATGACTGTTATAAGGTTAATTATATGTTCGTATGCATGTGTAAAAAAATTTCATTAAGAAATTTTAGGCATAAAGTGTCCAATTTGACTTTTGGACTAAATTAAATAAGTTGCAAAAATATGAGGTCCTAGATGCTTTAAGTATGAAATAGCTTGGATTATCAATTTGAGGCCTATAATGTGATTGAATTATTGTGTGAAAATTTCGTTGAGAAATTTTATCGAAAAAGTGTTTAATTTGGTTAGTAGGATTAAATTGTTATAAGTGCGAAGTGTGTGTTCTAGATGATAAAGGCTGTAATTGTAATGGGTTTTTAAAGTGAAGGTCCTTATGAAGAAATTAGCCCACTTATAAGTTGATGGAAGATATTTGTTTGGTATTTTGAAGTTAGTTGAAAAGAAAAAGGGCAAATTTGGAAGTTAAGTTAAATGGGTATAATAAGACAAAAATAGTAAAAAGGCACCATTCTTTTCTATTTTCTTCTCCAGCTGGTTGTGAGATAAGAAATGGGCAGCCATGGAGAAAGCCATGTTCGGCCAAGCTTTGGAGCTTGATAGGTGAGTGGTTTTTGCCCCGTTTTTAATGATTTCTACGTTTTCGGAGCCGTGGTAACTCGATTTCACTATCCCGTACCTTCATTTTTAAAACAGTTGAAGTTTGTGAATCCATAGTTGTTTAAGTGTGTATTTTGATGATTAATGGTGGATTATGCATGTCCATGAGAAGAGAAACAAGTTTTACTAAGTGATTTTCGACGAAAATGACAAAAAGGACCCAGTTGCAAAAGTTGTAAAATTGGTCCTAGGTGCATGAATTAGTAAGAAATGTGGATAGCTATAGTTATGAAAATGGTTTGGCTAAGTCCAAAATACAAGAAGATTGAATAAAAATCAATTTACGAGCCTTGGGGCAAAAGTGTAATTATGTGAAAGTTTTGGGGTAAAAACATAAATTTTTCATAAGATGATTTTTGGGTCACACTGATTAATGTGACTAATAATTGAGCTAAATGTGATATGATAGATCATGGAAAAACAAGATTCGGACCTAGAACGGGTGAAAAGAGAAATGTGGGCAAAAAGTTCCTTTCGACCCTTTCGACATCGAGGTAAGTTCATATGCTAAATTATGAAATTCTAAGTGAAGTACTTAACATTTCGACGTTGTATGGATTGTTTAATTGTCTTTATGTATACTTTAAGTACGTTTTGACGGAATGTCAAGAAATTAGAGTCTTATTTTAATTTAAGATTAGAGGGAAAAGAAATTTGCATGATATGTTGATAATTAAGGTCCCGTGCAAGACCATATTGGAATATGGACTCGGTGTGAAAATTCTTGTAAGGCCATGTCGGGGACATGGCATCGATATGTTAATACATGTAAGACCCTATTGGGGTATAATGTCAATATGACATTATGTGTATGAGACTCAAAAGTGTTATTTAACAATTTGAGTGATTCAATGGGTACGTTCAAAGAGAGAGAGTTGTGGCTGTACCATGAGAAGCACAAGTATGTGTTAGAACTGAATGGAGGTAAATTCGGTATATGATGAACCCCTGGTGGTTATATGTAATTGATGTACCTCAGTTGCGTAAGTTATATTTATAAATTCATTATGTGAATGCGAACGAGTATCGTAGAAAGTTAAGCAAGAATAGTAGTGTGTGAGGATGTTCCCGTATGAAAATTTGAAATAGAGAAGTACATAAGGATAATTATCCATGAATGTATAATAATGGTGAGCTATGTGCGAAATCACCTTATTGATGGTTAGTGATGGGCTGTGTGCGATACCATCAACTATATTATTATCGGTGGGCTATGTGCGTTACCACCCGAATAATTACTAATCGATGGGCTGTGTGCAATACCATCAACTATATTATTATCGATGGGCTATGTGCGTTACCACCCGATTAATTACTAATCGATGGGCTGTGTGCGATATCATCAACCATATTATTATCGGTGGGCTGTGTGGTTACCACCCGATTAATTACTAATCGATGGGCTGTGTGCGATACCATCGCTTATGAAATTATTTTGTGGGCTAAGTGCGAAACTACCATAGTTATAAATGATTGGTGAGCTAAGTGCGAAATCACCATAGTTATTAATGATTGGTGGGCTAAGTGCGATACCACCCTAATAGAGATAGATGGTGGGCTAAGTGCGAAACCACTGAGAGATTAGTATATGAGTGGCTTATTAAAAATGCTTGATGTGTTGTTTTATGTGATCATGTGGTGATCAGTGCAGAAATGTATGCTAATTAACACGAGCAATTGGCTTGTGGCATGGTTTGGATGTGGTAAAAGATAGAATAAGTAAGTTTTAAGAATGGTTGAGTAAGTAACCATGAGTTTATGAGTAGCACTCATTATAATACTCTGTGGTTGTGTATATTCAATGAATATCAATATTTATCAGTTATAAACAGATGAACTTACTAAGCATTATTGCTTACTCCTTTCCTTTTTCCCATCTCTTATAGGTTATTTAGCTAGCTCGGGTTGAAGGCCGCTGGAGATGTTTTCACACTATCGAATAGACTCCTAGTATGGTGTTTCAAGTTCTTAAGAGTCATGGTATGTATAGGGATTCTTTAAAAGTTGATTAAGTTCTAATTGATGTGGCCAAATTGTGTTGGCCTAAGAGAACTTATAGTTTGGTTGTGTATAGCCATATATGATGGCTTAAGTTGTTTGTAATTGTATTGGATAGAGTTCTCCCTAGTGTATGGGATGAAGACTTTACTTCTCTTATGATTAAATGTCTGTAATTCAAGAGTTATATTGACGCTATGTGGCGTTATGTAATGATGTATGAATGTATGCATATGAGAGTGGTAAAAGGCTTGGTAGATAGCCTCTAAGTGCCCACATGGATAGACACACGGCTGATAAATCGTAAAAGTAACATATTTTAATCCCACATTTAGTATGCTTTTGGATGAATTAAGCCTCGATTTATGTAAAAAGGTGCTCTTAATCACCCGAGGATGAAAAGAACGAGAAACGGGCCTAAAATGGACCAAATTGGGCCAAAGAGGAAATCGACACGGCCTGGACTTAAGACCATACTACTGTGCCACGTCAATCAACTAGAACACGGCCCGACCCCGACTTTCACGGCCCTGCCTCATTAAAGAAGTCCGAGCACGGCCTGGCCACGATCCACACGTGTGTGTACCATCGCCGTGTCCCTGGCGATGGAAAGAGCAATTTCATTCGGATTTGGATACTTAGGGGCGAAGAAACATATTTCGAAAGCCTATATAAACCCCCTAGGTGCTACCAGAAAAGGGGGCGGTTAGCTAGGCCAAGGAGCCGAGTCGAAGAGGTCAGAATTGTGGGAAATCACTCGAGGATAGCCAGTTGATCCATCTCAAGAAGCCAGAATTCTACTCAAGACGGAGGATCTCTCCTTCAATTCCTTCAGACGATTTTAGGGATTTCTTATGTTTTGTTTTATCTTTTCTTCTAAGATGTTTTCTTTTATAGATATGAACTAAACCTTTCAGATACCTAAGGGGATGAAACCTATGATGAATCTTGTTATCGTTTTCTGAACTATATGATAAATACTTGATTTATTCTTAATTATGTGTGCTTAATTCTTGTGTTAATATTTCGCGGATATTGATTTAAGTTTGATGTGTTTAGGTGGTGGAGCAAAAGTCCCTGCCTATTCATAGGTCTAGCATAATTACAGCAGAGTTGTTCGTGCGCCTAGAGATAGGGTGATGAAACTTTGCCGGATTAGGGTGAAACCTAATATGGGAATCCATAGATCGAGTTAATGTGAAACCTAATTGTTGGATCGGGGTTTTATTCGACCGAGTGTGTCCCCGTGGGGAGCACCGGTTTTGTTTGTTAAGAAGAAAGATGGGTCGATGCGTATGTGTATTGATTACAGGCAATTGAATAAATTGACGATCAAGAATAGGTACCCTCTGCCGAGAATTGATGACCTGTTTGATCAATTGAAGGCAGCTTCAGTTTTTCTCAAAATTGATTTGAGATCGGGTTATCACCAATTTTAAGGTGAAAGAAGCGGATATTCACAAAACGGCTTTCCGAACTCGTTATGGACATTATGAGTTTACGGTGATGCGATTTGGGTTGACCAATGCACCACCGCATTTATGGATATGATGAACCGGTCTTTCAACCATTTTTAGACCAGGTTTGTAGTGGTATTCATAGATGACATTACGGTATATTCAAGGAATGAAGAGGAGCATGACTCGCATTTACGAATTGTATTGCGCTTACTTGAGATAATCAATCGTATGCCAAATTCAAGAAATGTGAATTCAGTTAAAGGAAGTGACTTTCTTGGGTCATGTGGTATCACCAAAGAAATAAGGGTGGATCCTCGGAAGATTGAAGTCAGATTGGATTGGAAACCACCAAAGTCGGTAGGCGAGATTCGAGTTTCTTGGGTTTGTCTGGTTACTATAGATGCTTTGTTGAAGGGTTTTCGTTGATTGCTGCACCCCTAACTAAGCTATTGCGAAAGGGAGTATTGTATATATGGACCGATAAACAGTAAGAAAGTTTCGAGAAATTGAAGAAGATTTTGACGGAAGCGCCGGTATTGATTCAACCTGAGACTGGAAAGGAGTTTATAGTTTACTGTGATGCGTCACATATAGGTTTAGGTTGTGTACTGATGCAAGATGGGAAAGTGGTGGCTTATGCTTCTCGTCAGCTGAGACCGCACGAAGTAAACTACCCTACTCATGACTTGGAGTTAGCTGCGGTAGTGTTTGCTTTAAAGATTTGGAGACACTATCTCTATGGTGAGAAGTCTATCATATATACGGATCACAAGAGTCTTAAGTATCTTTTTACTCAGAAGGAGTTAAACTTGAGACAACGAAGATGGGTGGAACTGCTAAAGGACTATGATTTCTCAATCGATTTTCATCCTGGAAAAGCTAATGTGGTAGCAGACGCGCTAAGTCGTAAGGTGGTATCTGATTTGAGAGTAATGTTTGCCCATTTGAGTTTGTATGAGGATGATAGTTTGATAGCGGAACTTCAAGTGAAGCCTCTGTGGTTAGAGCAAATCAAGGAAAAACAAATATCAGACAAAAAGTTGGGACCTTTACTTCAGCAAGTTGGAAGTGGTGAAATAGTGGATTTTGGTTTAAACATGGATGGTGTGTTGTGTTTTCGTGGAAGAGTTTGTATGCCTAAGGACTCAGATCTGAGGCAAATGATTCTACGGGAGGCGCATAGTAGCCCTTATGCTATGCACCCCGGAGGAAATAAGGTGTATCGTGATCTTCGTGAACAGTATTGGTGGCCAGGGTTGAAGCGTGAAATTTCAGAATTTGTGGGAAAATGTTTAACTTGTCAGCAAGTGAAGGCAGAGCATCAATTGCCGTCAGGTTTATTACAACCGGTAAAGATTCCTCTTTGGAAATGGGAGCGGATAACAATGGATTTTGTTAGTGGGTTACCTTTAACACCTACTAAGAAAAATTCTGTTTGGGTAATTGTTGATCGTTTGACGAAGACTGCTCATTTTCTACCAGTTCGTACGTATTACTCGTTACAAAAGTTGGCTAAGCTGTATGTATCTGAAATTGTGAGGTTGCATGGGGTACCAGTGTCTATTATATCAAATAGGGATCCTAGGTTTACATCACGGTTTTGGAAAGCTTTGCATGAAGCTCTGGGAACAAAGATAAACTTCAGTACGGCTTTTCATCCTCAGTCAGATGGTCAATCGAAAAGAGTAATTCAGATTCTGGAAGACATATTAAGAGGATGTGTAATCGACTTCAAAGGTAGTTGGAAGGATTTTCTACCGCTGGCAGAATTTTCTTATAACAATAGCTATCAGTCTAGCGTTCAGATGGCACCCTACGAGGCATTGTACGATCGTAGGTATCGTTCTCCTAATTGTTGGACTGAATTGGGCGAACGACAGATGCTAGGTCCTGAGATGATCTCTGAAACGGAAGAAAAAGTAAAAGCTATTCGAGCACGGTTAAAGGAAGCTTTGGATAGACAAAAGTCATATGCAGATCTGAAGCGTAAGGATATCGAGTATGCTGTGGGGGATCAAGTTTTCCTGAAGGTCTCACCTTGGAGGAAGATTTTCAGATTTGGAAAGAAGGGCAAATTGAGTCCTAGATACATTGGACCATATCGTGTGGTGAAGCGTGTTGGTCTAGTGGCCTATCAGATTGAATTACCTCTGGAGTTGAGTCAAATTCATAATGTTTTTCATGTTTCCATGCTGAGGCGCTATAGATCGGATCCGACGCACATAGTACCGGTAGAAGAAGTGGAGTTGAATTCGGACTTGTCTTTTGAGGAGGAACCAGTGGAAATCTTAGACCGAGATGTTCAGGTGCTAAGAAAGAAAACCTTGCCGTTGGTTAAAGTTTTATGGCGTAATCACGGAGTAGAGGAAGCTACGTGGGAGCCTGAGGATGCAATTCGGCAACAATACCCTCACCTCTTTCAACCAGGTAAATTTCGAGGACGAAATTTTCTTTAAGGAGGGTAGAGTTGTAACACCCTAAAATTCGAGTATAGATATATTGCATGTTTTGGTCTTTAGCTTGTGTTTATTATAGCCTTGAAGAAGAGTATGGAATTATTTGGGTATGGAATAATTTTTAGTTTTGAGAATTTATTGAAGGGGATCAAGTGACATTGATACTTAAGTTAATTTAAGTGTCAAAAACTAGCATAAGATGAGTAAGTGGCAAGGTGGTGTTGGCCATGAGTGATTGCATGAGGGGAGAGGTTCGAATTTCTTGGATAGCATCTAGATAACTTTTATTTTTGCACTTGTATGGCAAGTGTCGGCCAAGCCATAATTATGGTAAGTGTGGACTTTTTCATATTTGGTAATTAGACTAACGGATTAAGGTAAGTGTTAACTTATGGTATGGAATCAAGAAATTTTGGTAAGATAAGGGGACATAAGCCATGTATCAAGGTAAATGTTTTGGAAACAAATTCATGGCCATTTGACCATGAATTTGGACGGCATTGTGGACAAAGGGGGGGTTGGCCGAATATGCTAGTAGCTTGGCTAGGAGTAGGAGTTGGTTTTGGTCATTCCTAGCATTCTTGTGCAAATTTGCAATTCTTTTCTCAACCTTTCTCCCTTGGCTGAAATTGAGCTTTTGGTAAGCTTTAATCTTTTGACCATTTGGTCATTTTTGCCTATCACTTTAGTATTCTTTGTATGCCTTTTCTCATAGTGCCGAAACTACCATCACAAAAAGGCCATTCCTTTCTTTTCTTTCTTCTCCCATTCATAGAATATACATTGCTCCTAAACTCATCTTTTTCTTTCTCTTTTCTTCTCTTTGAAAACCGAATCCTCATCATCATCTTTTTCTTCCATTTTTATTTCTTTTCAATTAATACTTTCTCCAATAATGTCTCTCATGGGCAAATGTTAGTGTGCCCATAGCCGAACCATTTTCTCTTTTCTTTGGTTATACATAGCCGAATTCTCCATCATATTTAGACATCCTTCTCAATCCTTTCTTTTCAATCATGGACAATAGGTAAGAGTTCTTTTTAGTTTATGTTAGTTAATAGTTGTTTTGGCCGAATCTTGATGGTGGTAAGAAGGATCTTTTGGATCGAAATTATCATTCTTTCTATTAAATGTTTTTATTTGTTATACTTTAGTGCGATAGTGGAAGATCGGAACTCAAGTGTTCGTGAGTATTATAGAACGTTGGAATCGATTTAAGGTGTTAAGGGAACGTTTGGTCGACTCACTATTGTGGAACAAGGATATTTGTGGTAAGGAAATCTCACCCTTAAAAACCTTTAGTCATATTTTTGATATAAAATTAGGTTGGACTAATGATCTTTTGTCAATGAAGACAATCAAGATAGGGAAGAAAAGGGCAGTGTTTAGTGTTCGGAAGAAGGGTGGTTCCGCTATTCCCCCTAAGTTTAAGCAAAGGGCTATTTCAGGAATCCGAGATTTCCCACCGGGTTGTGGACGCTCATCCGAGGAGAATCAATTGTTTGAAGTCGTTCGTACTCCCGAACCCTTGTTTGTTCGTGGATTTGCATCGGTTAACGAACCATCAATCGGGGAGAAACCGCAAGTAGAAGTAGTTCGAAATTCTGAGGGTAAAAGTTTAGATCCTTATTTCCAATATTGGTTTTGTTAATAAATTTTAGTGTTTTAATATAACGTGATACGTTTAGGTATCGACGAGCGGGAAAGTCTAGTTCTCACTATAACCAGGTGTGTAACTTCACACTTATCTCTCGGGTTAGATATCAAACCGTAAGTATTGTGATAAAATCGTAAAAATGGCAAAATCGGAAAAAACACGTAGTAATGGACACTTTTGTGGAAATGCATGAAAATGGTTAAAGTTGGGAAAATTACGAAAACTTGCTAGATCGATAAATTGAGCCGAAAAATTGCTAGATTGATAAATTGAGCCGAAATATTGCTAGATCGATAAATTGAGCTGAAATATTGCTAGATCGATAAATTGAGCCGAAATATTGCTAGATTGATATATTGGACCAAAAAACTGCTAGATCGCTAAATGGGCCAAAAACTTTCTAGTTCGATATATGGCCCAATGTTCGCTAGATTGCTAAATGGGTTAAATACTATTTTGTTTAATAGGCCCAAAAGAAAGGTTTAATTATAGACTTATCTATAATATGGATTACGTGATAAATTATTATCTGGCTATCGTTTGTTATGCATACATGATTGCATGGGACGGGATATATGATGAAGAGAAGAAAGGCCTGTAGCCACGAATCTAGTTCGGTGGCTCTGCCACAAATTTTTATGGCTTAATGCCTCTAGTTCGGTGACTATGTCACAATCTAGTTCGGTAGTGCACTATAATATTATTTAGAAGGCTTGATGCCTACGATTGGTGTGTTTGGCGGGGTGGGTTGACTTGATCCCCACAGGTGTGTCGGTTGGTACGGGGGTGTGTAGCGGATGGAAATTAGGCTTGGTTGGGAAATTCATTTCGTTTACATGCATTTTATTGATTTTATTTTATTCTATATTGTTAAATCTGCAATTGGGCTCAAGCCCAACTTAATGTCTCGATGATCTGGCCCAATAATGGTGGTAAGTGAGTTACACACTGAGTTCTAAGTAACTCACCCCATTTTATTATCCATCTTAGGTAATGGCAATTGATGTGGACTTGGGCCGGGAATGACTTCATGGAGGCCATACTACGAGCATGGGTTTTATAAACTATGAACTTTATTTATGTTACTTATTTTAATTACTATTTTGGGTATGATGTAATAAGGCCTCTATTTATGTTTTTATGGATTTTTATGTGTGGATGGATTTAATTTTGTTTTAAGACTCTTAATATGGGCTTATGTTAAATCTATAAGGTTTTCTTAAAAATATTGTGTTTTATAACAATTTGGACACCTAAAGTATTTTTTTTAAATTCTTTCAAAATCTTTTAAAACTACTTTAAGGTTTTGATAATTATATTCTAAATGATAAGATTTCAAACAAGTTTTCTTTTTTCTTAATTCTTCAATTTTATATCATTGTACTAAATCTTTATTAAACTTTATTTCCAAAAGGTTTTTGTAGTACTGTTTTACTTAAATCATTAGAGAATTAAATGGATGATCGATCGGTGTGACAAACTAAATCTCGTCTTAACGCATAGACCTGGTTTGAGGTGTTACATTTAATGGTATCAGAGCCAGTTTTAAAACTCAGCTGTGGTTTGGGTTCAACAACGATATTTGTTTGAGAAACAATTCAAATTTCTAGACTTTTTGATTTAAAGGTAGTATGGCATCATGAGCATCCCACACCAAGTCAAGTAAGTATCTGTATATTGATTGTTTATTATTACTGTGATATGATCATAGAAACACTCTAGAACTTCTAGTTTTAGGTGTTGAAAATCGTAGAGATTGAGACAATAGGGATATGATTGCGAAAACAACTCTATCTCTTTTATATCATAAAATATCGTTAATAAACACTGAAATAGTATTCTGATTCATAAAACTTTTAATCAGATTAAATCGAATTAGTCATTATGAACACTAGAGGACATGGTCGTGGACGCGGTAGACGTGGCCGTGGTAGAGGACGAGGTGTTAGGGGCGCAACTGAAGCGCCGGGTCATATGCCGGAAATGGATGCACCTACGTCACTCGAGAGTGAGACAGGATCACATGATCATATGGAAGAAGATAATGCTTTGACACAAGCAATGTTGGGAGTTCTTGAAAGAGTTCTTTGGAACTAGAGTCGGCCAATGGCTCGTGGGTCGATATCGGAGCGATTGAAATCAAGTGGTGCTGAGGTTTTCAGAGGTGTCTCAGGTGTAGCTCCAAATGTTGCTGAATATTGGCTTGAGGCAGTGGAGCGAATTATGGACGATCTTGAGTGCACGGTGGAACAAAAACTAAGAGGAGCGGTGTCCTTGTCAAGGGACAAGCATACCAATGGTGGCTTACTGTACGAGAAGGCACTGAAGCTGCATTAGTTAATTGGGAATTCTTCAAAGCTTCCTTTCAAGGGAAATATGTAGGAACAAGTTATGTGGATGCCCGAAGGAAAGAATTCTTGAATCTGGTTCAAGGAAATAAGACAGTGGCAGCGTATGAGGCTGAGTTTTTACATTTGAGTCGCTATGCTCGAACAATAGTGTCAATGGATCATTAGCGTTGTGTACGCTTTGAGAATGGGTTGAATGATGAGTTGCGGGTTTTGATAGCCCCACAACAAGTTAGAACTTTTACCACGCTTGTGGAGAAAGCCAAGATAGCCGAAGAGGCTAAGAACTCAGAACGTCAAAATCGGGAACGAGTTAGAGGCAAGAGAGATATGAAGTATTCGGGTTCTTCAAAAAGGTTTCTGAAGAGGCCTCGGAATGATGAGCCGCTCAAGGAAGAACACCTGTAGCTGTTAATCAGAGTCGAGACTGTGCTGAATGTGGGAAATGGTATTCTGGAGAGTGCTGGAAGAAAACGGGAGCTTGCTATAAATGTGGTTCTACGGATCATCAATATAGGAATTGCCCTCGAGGAATGGATACAACTCAGGAAGCTCGTAATACTGATGCACAACCGGCAAGAGGAGCTCAGCAACCACCGAGAGGTCGTGGACCAGGTCGTGGTGGTAATAGGGCTGGACGTGGTCAAGGTGCAGCGGGTCGAGGCAATGGTTCTAGAGGTAACACGGATGCAAGACAGCCAGGGTAGGTGTATGCAGTCAGACGCCGTGAGGATGGCAATGCACCTGATGTGATAAATGGTACGTTCTTCATCTTTGATGTGCCTGTTATTGCTTTGATAGATATTGGTTCTACCCACTCGTATGTTGCTAGCACCATATCTGGAAACTTGAATTTTGAATCTGAAATTTTCGATAGTGAGATGAAGGTAATTAGTCCTTTAGGACAGTCGGTGTTGGTAAATAAACTGTTTAGAGATGTGCCCTTAGAAATTCAAGGAGAAATATTTTTGGCGAATTTGATGGAATTGCCTTTTGGCGAGTTCGATATCATTTTGGGCATGGATTGGTTGGTTAAGCACTCGGCGCAATTGGATTGTCTTTGGCGAATGTCAATAAGAACTGTGGAAGATAAGGAAATAGTTATGATTGGCGAACGAAGGAATTATTTGGCAAATGTGGTATCTGCGTTAAAGGCGGAAAAGTTGGTGCGAAAAGGGTATGGAGCATTTCTAGCTTTTATTAGTGCTTTAGATGCCAAAGAGTTATCGGTGGAAGATGTGAGAACAAAGAAGGAATTTTCGGATGTATTTCTGAAGAACTTCCCGTATACCTCGGATCGGAAGTGGAATTTGGTATTGAGCTTTTGCGGAGCAGCTCCAAAGTCCATTGCTCCTTATAGAATGGCAATCAAGGAGTTGACGGAGCTTAAAGCTCAAATTCAAGAATTGTTGGATCGGGGTTTTATTCGACCGAGTGTGTCCCTGTGGGGAGCACCGGTTTTGTTTGTTAAGAAGAAAGATGGGTCGATGCGTATGTGTATTGATTACAGGCAATTGAATAAATTGATGATCAAGAATAGGTACCTCTACCGAGAATTGATGACATGTTTGATCAATTGAAGGCGACTTGATTTTCTCCAAAATTGATTTGAGATCGGGTTATCACCAGCTTAAGGTGAAAGAAGCGGATATTCACAAGACAGCTTTCCGAACTCGTTATGGACGTTATGAGTTTTTGGTGATGCCGTTTGGGTTGACCAATGCACCAGCTGCATTTATGGATATGATGAACCGGGTCTTTCAACCATTTTTAGACCGGTTTGTAGTGGTATTCATAGATGACATTCTGGTATATTCAAGGAATGAAGAGGAGCATGACTCGCATTTACGAATTGTATTGCAGTTACTTTGAGATAATCAACTGTATGCCAAATTCAGTAAATGTGAATTCTGGTTAAAGGAAGTGACTTTCATGGGTCATGTGGTATCAGCCGAAGGAATAAGGGTGGATCCTCGGAAGATTGAGGCTGTATTGGATTGGAAACCACCAAAGTCGGTAGCTGAGATTCGGAGTTTCTTGGGTTTGGCTGGTTACTATAGACGCTTTGTTGAGGGGTTTTCGTTGATTGCTGCCCCCCTAACTAAGCTATTGCGAAAGGGAGTATCGTATATATGGACCGATAAATAGTAAGAAAGTTTCGAGAAATTGAAGAAGATTTTGACGAAAGCGCCGGTATTGATTCCACCTAAATTCGGAAAGGAGTTTATAGTTTCTTGTGATGCGTCACATACAGAGTTTAGGTTGTGTAATCGATGCAAGATGGGAAAGTGGTGGCTTATGCTTCTCGTCACCGAGACCGCATTGAAGTAAACTACCCTACTCATGACTTGGAGTTAGTCATGCAGTAGTGTTTGCTTTAAAGATTTGGAGACACTATCTCTATCTTTGAGAAGTCTATCATATATACGGATCACAAGAGTCGTAAGTATCTTCTTACTCGTAAGGAGTTAAACTTGAGACAACGAAGATGGGTGGAACTATTTAGGACTATGATTTCTCAATCGAGTATCATCCTGGAAAAGCTAATGTGGTAGCACACGCGCTAAGTCGTATGAGTGGTATCGATTTGAGAGCAATGTTTGCCCATTTGAGTTTGTATGAGGATGATAGTTTGATAGCGGAACTTCAAGTGAAGCCTCGTGGTTAGAGCAAATCAAGGAAAAACAAATATCGGACAAAAGTTGGGACCTTTACTTGACAAGTTGGAAGTGGTGAAATAGAGGATTTTGGTTTAAACACGGATGGTGTGTTGTGTTTTCGTGGAAGAGTTTGTATGCCTAAGGACTCAGATCTGAGGCAAATGATTCTACGGGAGGCGCATAGTAGCCCTTATGCTATGCACCCTGGAGGAAATAAGATGTATCGTGATCTTCATGAACAGTATTGGTGGCCAGGGTTGAAGCGTGAAATTTTAAAATTTGTGGGAAAATGTTTAACTTGTCAGCAAGTGAAGGCGGAGCATCAATTGCAGTCAGGTTTATTACAACCGGTAAAGATTCCTCTTTGGAAATGGGAGCGGATATCAATGGATTTTGTTAGTGGGTTACCTTTAACACCTACTAAGAAAAATTCTGTTTGGGTAATTGTTGATCGTTTGACGAAGACTTCTCATTTTCTACCAGTTCATACGGATTACTCGTTACAGAAGTTGGCTAAGCTGTATGTATCTGAAATTGTGAGGTTGCATGGGGTACCAGTGTCTATTATATCAGATAGGGATCTTAGGTTTACATCACGGTTTTGGAAAGCTTTGCATAAAGCTCTGGGAACAAAGCTAAACTTCAGTACGGCTTTTCATCCTCAGTCAGATGGTCAATCGAAAAGAGTAATTCAGATTCTGGAAGACATATTAAGGGGATGTGTAGTCGACTTCAAAGGTAGTTGGGACGATTTTCTACCGCTGGCAGAATTTGCTTATAACACTATCAGTCTAGCGTTCAGATGGCACCCTACGAGGCATTGTAAGGTCGTAGGTATCGTTCTCCTATTTGTTGGACTGAATTGGGCGAACGACAGATGCTAGGTCCTGAGATGATCTCTGAAACGGAAGAAAAAGTAAAAGCTATTCGAGCATAGTTAAAGGAAGCTTCGGATAGACAAAATTCGTATGCAGATCTGAAGCGTAAGGATATCGAGTATGCTGTGGGGGATCAAGTTTTCCTGAAGGTCTCACCTTAGAAGAAGATTTTCAGATTTGGAAAGAAGGGCAAATTGAGTCCTAGATACATTGGACCATATCGTGTGGTGAAGCGTATTGGTCCAATGGCCTAAGAGATTGAATTACCTCCGGAGTTGAGTCAAATTCATAATGTTTTTCATGTTTCCATGCTGAAGCGCTATAGATCGGATCCGACACACATAGTACCGGTAGAAGAAGTGGAGTTGAATTCGGACTTGTCTCTTGAGGAGAAACCAGTAGAAATCTTAGACCGAGATGTTAAGGTGCTAAGAAAGAAAACCGTGCCGTCGGTTAAAGTTTTATGGCGTAATCACGGAGTGGAGGAAGCTACGTGGGAGCCTGAGGATGCAATTCGGCAACAATACCCTTACCTCTTTCAACCAGGTAAATTGTGAGGACGAAATTTTCTTTAAGGAGGGTAGAGTTGTAACACCCTAAAATTCGAGTATAGATATATTGCATGTTTTGGTGTTTAGCTTGTGTTTATTATAGCCTTGAAGAAGAGTATGGAATTATTTCGGTATGGAATAATTTTTAGTTTTGAGAATTTATTGAAGGGGATCAAGTGACATTGATACTTAAGTTAATTTAAGTGTCAAAAACTAGCATAAGATGAGTAAGTGGCAAGGTGGTGTTGGCCATGAGTGATTGCATGAGGGGAGAGGTTCGAATCCCTTGGATAGCATCTAGATAACTTTTATTTTTGCACTTGTATGGCAAGTGTCGGCCAAGCCATAATTATGGTAAGTGTGGACTTTTTCATATTTGGTAATTAGACTAAAGGATTAAGGTAAGTGTTAACTTATGGTATGGAATCAAGAAATTTTGGTAAGATAAGGGGACATAAGCCATGTATCAAGGTAAATGTTTTGGAAACAAATTCATGGCCATTTGACCATGAATTTGGACGGCATTGTGGACAAAGGGGGGGTTGGCCGAATATGCTAGTAGCTTGGCTAGGAGTAGGAGTTGGTTTTGGTCATTCCTAGCATTCTTGTGCAAATTTGCAATTCTTTTCTCAACCTTTCTCCCTTGGCCGAAATTGAGCTTTTGGTAAGCTTTAATCTTTTGATCATTTGGTCATTTTTGCCTATCACTTTAGTATTCTTTGTATGCCTTTTCTCATAGTGCTGAAACTACCATCACAAAAAGGCCATTCCTTTCTTTTTCTTTCTTCTCCCCATTGCCGGATATACATTGCTCCTAAACTTATCTTTTTCTTTCTCTTTTCTTCTCTTTGAAAATCGAATCCTCATCATCATCTTTTTCTTCCATTTTTATTTCTTTTCAATCAATACTTTCTCCAATAATGTCTCTCATGGGCGAATGTTAGTGTGCCCATAGCCGAACCATTTTCTCTTTTCTTTGGTTATACATAGCCGAATTCTCCATCATATCTAGACATCCTTCTCAATCATTTCTTTTCAATCGTGGACAATAGGTAAGAGTTCTTTTTAGTTTATGTTAGTTAATAGTTGTTTTGGCCGAATCTTGATGGTGGTAAGAAGGATCTTTTGGATCAAAATTATCATTCTTTCTATTAAACGTTTTTATTTGTTATACTTTAGTGCGATAGTGGAAGATCGGAACTCAAGTGTTCGTGAGTATCATAGAACGTTGGAATCGATTTAAGGTGTTAAGGGAACGTTTGGTCGACTCACATATTATGGAACAAGGATATTTGTGGTAAGGAAATCTCACCCTTAAAAACCTTTAGTCATATTTTTGATATAAAATAGGTTGGACTAATGATCTTTTGTCAATGACGACAATCAAGATAGGGAAGAAAAGGGCAGTGTTTAGTGTTCGGAAGAAGGGTGGTTCCGCTATTCCCCCTAAGTTTAAGCAAAGGGCTATTTCGGGAATCCGAGATTTCCCACCGGGTTGTGGACGTTCATCCGAGGAGAATCAATTGTTTGAAGTCGTTCGTACTCCTGAACCCTTGTTTGTTCGTGGATTTGCATCGGTTAACGAACCATCAATCGGGGAGAAACCGCAAGTAGAAGTAGTTCGAAATTCTGAGGGTAAAAGTTTAGATCGTTATTTCCAATATTGGTTTTGTTAATAAATTTTAGTGTTTTAATATAACGTGATACGTTTAGGTATCGACGAGCGGGAAAGTGTAGTTCTCACTACAACCAGGTGTGTAACTTCACACTTATCTCTCGGGTTAGATATCAAACCGTAAGTATTGTGATAAAATCGTAAAAATGGCAAAATCGGAAAAAACACGTAGTAATGGACACTTTTGTGTAAATGCATGAAAATGGTTAAAGTCGGGAAAATTACGAAAAATTGCTAGATCGATAAATTGAGCCGAAAAATTGCTAGATCGATAAATTAAGCCGAAATATTGCTAGATCGATAAATTGAGCCGAAATATTGCTAGATCGATAAATTGAGCCGAAATATTGCTAGATTGATATATTAGGCCAAAAAACTGCTAGATCGCTAAATGGGCCAAAAACTTTCTAGTTCGATATATGGCCCAATGTTCGCTAGATTGCTAAATGGGTTAAATACTATTTTGTTTAATAGGCCCAAAAGAAAGGTTTAATTATAGACTTATCTATAATATGGATTACGTGATAAATTATTATATGGCTATAGTTTGTTATGCATACATGATTGCATGGGACAGGATATATGATGAAGAGAAGAAAGGCCTGTAGCCACGAATCTAGTTCGGTGGCTCTACCATAAATTTTTATGGCTTAATGCCTCTAGTTCGGTGACTATGTCACAATCTAGTTCGGTAGTGCACTACAATATTATTTTAAAAGGCTTGATACCTACGATTTGTGTGTTTGGCGGGGTGGGTTGACTTGATCCCCACAGGTGTGTCAGTTGGTACGGGGGTGTGTAGCGGATGGAAATTAGGCTTGGTTGGGAAATTCATTTTGTTTACATGCATTTTATTGATTTTATTTTATTCTATATTGTTAAATCTGCAATTGTGCTCAAGCCCAACTTAATGTCTCGATGATCTGGCCCAATAATGGTGGTAAGTAAGTTACACACTGAGTTTAAAGTAACTCACCCCATTTTATTATCCATCTTAGGTAATGGCAATTGATGTGGACTTGGGCCGGGAATGACTTCATGGAGGCCATACTACGAGCATGGGTTTTATAAACTATGAACTTTATTTAAGTTACTTATTTTAATTACTATTTTGGGTATGATGTAATAAGGCCTCTATTTATGTTTTTATGGATTTTTATGTGTGGATGGATTTAATTTTGTTTTAAGACTCTTAATATGGGCTTATGTTAAATCTATAGGGTTTTCTTAAAAATATTGTGTTTTATAACAATTTGGACACCTAAAGTATTTTTTTTAAATTCTTTCAAAATCTTTTAAAACTACTTTAAGGTTTTGATAATTATATTCTAAATGATAAGATTTCAAACAAGTTTTTTTTTTTCTTAATTCTTCAATTTTATATCATTGTACTAAATCTTTATTAAACTTTATTTCCAAAAGGTTTTTGTAGTACTGTTTTACTTAAATCATTAGAGAATTAAATGGATGATCGATCGGTGTGACAAACTAAATCTCGTCTTAACGCATAGACCTGGTTTGGGGTGTTACATTTAATGGTATCAGAGCCAGTTTCAAAACTCGGCTGTGGTTTGGGTTCAACAACGATATTTGTTTGAGAAACAATTCAAATTTCTAGACTTTTTGATTTAAAGGTAGTATGGCATCATGAGCATCCCACACCAAGTCAAGTAAGTATCTGTATATTGATTGTTTATTATTACCGTGATATGATCATAGAAACACTCTAGAACTTCTAGTTTTAGGTGTTGAAAACCGTAGAGATTGAGACAATAGGGATATGATTGCGAAAACAACTCTATCTCTTTTATATCATAAAATATCGTTAATAAACACTGAAATAATATTCTGATTCATAAAACTTTTAATCAGATTAAATTGAATTAGTCATTATGAGCACTAGAGGACGTGGTCGTGGACGCGGTAGACGTGGCCGTGGTAGAGGACGAGGTGTTAGGGGCGCAACTGAAGCGCCGAGTTATATGCCGGAAATGGATGCACCTACGTCACTCGAGAGTGAGACGGGATCACATGATCATATGGAAGAAGATAATGCTTTGACACAAGCAATGTTGGGAGTTCTTGAAAGAGTTCTTTGGAACTAGAGTCGGGCCAACGGCTCGTGGGTCGATATCGAGCGATTGAAATCAAGTGGTGTTTGAGGTTTTCGAGAGGTGTCTCGGTGTAGCTCCAAATGTTGCTGAATATTGGCTTGAGGCAGTGGAACGAATTATGGACGATCTTGAGTGCACGGTGGAACAAAAACTAAGAGGAGCGGTGTTCTTGTTAAGGGACAAGCATACCAATGGTGGCTTATCAGACGCGAGAAGGCACCAAGTCGCATTAGTTAATTGGGAATTCTTCAAAGCTTCCTTTCAAGGGAAATATGTAGGAACAAGTTATGTGGATGCCCGAAGGAAGGAATTCTTGAATCTGGTTCAAGGAAATAAGACAGTGGCAGCGTATGAGGCTGAGTTTTTACGTTTGAGTCGCTATGCTTGAACAATAGTGTCAATGGATCATTAGCGTTGTGTACGCTTTGAGGATGGGTTGAATGATGAGTTGCGGGTTTTGATAGCCCCACAATAAGTTAGAACTTTTACCACGCTTGTGGAGAAAGCCAAGATAGCTGAAGAGGCTAAGAACTCAGAACGTCAAAATCGAGAACGAGTTAGAGGCAAGAGAGATATGAAGTATTCGGGTTCTTCAAAAAGGTTTCTGAAGAGGCCTCGGAATGATGAGCCGCTCAAGGAAGAACACCTGTAGCTGTTAATCAGAGTCGAAACTGTGCTAAATGTGGGAAATGGTATTCTGGAGAGTGCTGGAAGAAAACGGGAGCTTGCTATAAATGTGGTTCTATGGATCATCAATATAGGAATTGCCCTCGACGAATGGATACAACTCAGGAAGCTCGTAATACTGATGCACAACCGGCAAGAGGAGCTCAACAACCACCGAGAGGTCGTGGACCAGGTCGTGGTGGTAATGGGGCTGGACGTGGTCAAGGTGCAGCGGGTCGAGGCAATGGTTCTAGAGGTAACACGGATGCAAGACAGCCAGGGTTGGTGTATGCAGTCAGACGCCGTGAGGATGGCAATGCACCTGATGTGATAACTGGTACGTTCTTCATCTTTGATGTGCCTGTTATTACTTTGATAGATATTGGTTCTACCCACTCGTACGTTGCTAGCACCATATCTGGAAACTTGAATTTTGAATCTGAAATTTCCGATAGTGAGATGAAGGTAATTAGTCCTTTAGGGCAGTCGGTGTTGGTAAATAAACTGTTTAGAGATGTGCCCTTGGAAATTCAAGGAGAAATATTTTTGGCGAATTTGATGGAATTGCCTTTTGGCGAGTTCGATATCATTTTGGGCATGGATTGGTTGGTTAAGCACCGGGCGCAATTGGATTGTGCTGAAAAGCGAATGTCAATAAGAACTATGGAAGATAAGGAAATAGTTATGATTGGCGAACGAAGGAATTATTTGGCAAATGTGGTATCTGCGTTAAAGGCGGAAAAGTTGGTGCGAAAAGGGTATGGAGCATTTCTAGCTTTTATTAGTGCTTTAGATGCCAAAGAGTTATCGGTGGAAGATGTGAGAACAGTGAAGGAATTTTCAGATGTATTTCCTGAAGAACTTCCTGGTATACCTCCAGATCGGGAAGTGGAATTTGGTATTGAGCTTTTGCCCGGAACGGCTCCAGTGTCCATTGCTCCTTATAGAATAGCACCGAAGGAGTTGACGGAGCTTAAAGCTCAAATTCAAGAATTGTTGGATCGGGGTTTTATTCGACCGAGTGTGTCCCTGTGGGGAGCACCAGTTTTGTTTGTTAAGAAGAAAGATGGGTCGATGCGTATGTGTATTGATTACAGGCAATTGAATAAATTGATGATCAAGAATAGGTACCCTCTGCCGAGAATTGATGACATGTTTGATCAATTGAAGGCAGCTTCAGTTTTCTCCAAAATTGATTTGAGATCGGGTTATCACCAGCTTAAGGTGAAAGAAGCGGATATTCACAAGACGGCTTTCCGAACTCGTTATGGACGTTATGAGTTTTTGGTGATGCCGTTTGGGTTGACCAATGCACCAGCTGCATTTATGGATATGATGAACCGGGTCTTTCAACCATTTTTAGACCGGTTTGTAGTGGTATTCATAGATGACATTCTGGTATATTCAAGGAATGAAGAGGAGCATGACTCGCATTTACGAATTGTATTGCAGTTACTTCGAGATAATCAACTGTATGCCAAATTCAGTAAATGTGAATTCTGGTTAAAGGAAGTGACTTTCTTGGGTCATGTGGTATCAGCCGAAGGAATAAGGGTGGATCCTCGGAAGATTGAGGTCAGATGGATTGGAAACCACCAAAGTCGGTAGCTGAGATTCGGAGTTTCTTGGGTTTGGCTGGTTACTATAGACGCTTTGTTGAGGGGTTTTCGTTGATTGCTGCACCCCTAACTAAGCTATTGCGAAAGGGAGTATCATATATATGGACCGATAAACAGTAAGAAAGTTTCGAGAAATTGAAGAAGATTTTGACGAAAGCGCCGGTATTGATTCCACCTAAGGCTGGAAAGGAGTTTATAGTTTACTGTGATGCGTCACATACAGGTTTAGGTTGTGTACTGATGCAAGATGGGAAAGTGGTGGCTTATGCTTCTCGTCAGCTGAGACCGCACGAAGTAAACTACCCTACTCATGACTTGGAGTTAGCTGCGGTAGTGTTTGCTTTAAAGATTTGGAGACACTATCTCTATGCTGAGAAGTCTATCATATATACGGATCACAAGAGTCTTAAGTATCTTCTTACTCAGAAGGAGTTAAACTTGAGACAACGAAGATGGGTGGAACTGCTAAAGGACTATGATTTCTCAATCGAGTATCATCCTGGAAAAGCTAATGTGGTAGCAGACGCGCTAAGTCGTAAGGTGGTATCTGATTTGAGAGCAATGTTTGCCCATTTGAGTTTGTATGAGGATGATAGTTTGATAGCGGAACTTCAAGTGAAGCATCTGTGGTTAGAGCAAATCAAGGAAAAACAAATATCAGACAAAAAGTTGGGACCTTTACTTCAGCAAGTTGGAAGTGGTGAAATAGAGGATTTTGGTTTAAACATGGATGGTGTGTTGTGTTTTCGTGGAAGAGTTTGTATGCCTAAGGACTCAGATCTGAGGCAAATGATTCTACGGGAGGCGCATAGTAGCCCTTATGCTATGCACCCCGGAGGAAATAAGATGTATTGTGATCTTCGTGAACAGTATTGGTGGCCACGGTTGAAGCGTGAAATTTCAAAATTTGTGGGAAAATGTTTAACTTGCCAGCAAGTGAAGGCGGAGCATCAATTGCCGTCAGGTTTATTACAACCGGTAAAGATTCCTCTTTGGAAATGGGAGCGGATAACAATGGATTTTGTTAGTGGGTTACCTTTAACACCTACTAAGAAAAATTCTGTTTGGGTAATTGTTGATCGTTTGACGAAGACTTCTCATTTTCTACCAACAAATGCGGATTACTCGTTCTGAGTTGGCTAAGCTGTATGTATCTGAAATTGTGAGGTTGCATGGGGTACCAGTGTCTATTATATCAGATAGGGATCTTAAGTTTACATCACGGTTTTGGAAAGCTTTGCATGAAGCTCTGGGAACAAAGCTAAACTTCAGTACGGCTTTTCATCCTCAGTCAGATGGTCAATCGAAAAGAGTAATTCAGATTCTGGAAGACATATTAAGGGGATGTGTAGTCGACTTCAAAGGTAGTTGGGAGGATTTTCTACCGCTGGCAGAATTTGCTTATAACAATAGCTATCAGTCTAGCGTTCAGATGGCACCCTACGAGGCATTGTATGCTCGTAGGTATCGTTCTCCTATTTGTTGGACCGAATTGGGCGAACGATGCGGATGCTAGGTCCCGAGATGATCTCTCAAACGGAAGAAAAAGTAAAAGCTATTCGAGCACGATTAAAGGAAGCTTGGATAGACAAAAGTCGATGCAGATCCAAGCGTAAGGATATCGAGTATCTTTGTGGGGATCAAGTTTTCTGAAGGTCTCACCTTGGAAGAAGATTTTCAGATTTGGAAAGAAGGGCAAATTGAGTCCTAGATACATTGGACCATATCGTGTAGTGAAGCGTGTTGGTCCAGTGGCCTATCAGATTGAATTACCTCCGGAGTTGAGTCAAATTCATAATGTTTTTCATGTTTCCATGCTGAGGCGCTATAGATCGGATCCGACGCACATAGTACCGGTAGAAGAAGTGGAGTTGAATTCGGACTTGTCTTTTGAGGAGGAACCAGTGAAAATCTTTGACCGAGATGTTAAGGTGCTAAGAAAGAAAACCGTGTCGTTGGTTAAAGTTTTATGGCGTAATCACGGAGTGGAGGAAGCTACGTGGGAGCCTGAGGTTGCAATTCGGCAAAAATACCCTCACCTCTTTCAACCAGGTAAATTTCGAGGACGAAATTTTCTTTAAGGAGGGTAAAGTTGTAACACCCTAAAATTCGAGTATAGATATATTGCATGTTTTGGTGTTTAGCTTGTGTTTATTATAGCCTTGAAGAAGAGTATGGAATTATTTGGGTATGGAATAATTTTTAGTTTTGAGAATTTATTGAAGGGGATCAAGTGACATTGATACTTAAGTTAATTTAAGTGTCAAAAACTAGCATAAGATGAGTAAGTGGCAAGGTGGTGTTGGCCATGAGTGATTGCATGAGGGGAGAGGTTTGAATCCCTTGGATAGCATCTAGATAACTTTTATTTTTGCACTTGTATGGCAAGTGTCGACCAAGCCATAATTATGGTAAGTGTGGAGTTTTTCATATTTGGTAATTAGACCAAAGGATTAAGGTAAGTGTTAACTTATGGTATGGAATCAAGAAATTTTGGTAAGATAAGGGGACATAAGCCATGTATCAAGGTAAATGTTTTGGAAACAAATTCATGGCCATTTGACCATGAATTTGGACGGCATTGTGGACAAAGGGGGGGTTGGCCGAATATGCTAGTAGCTTGGCTAGGAGTAGGAGTTGGTTTTTGTCATTCCTAGCATTCTTGTGCAAATTTGCAATTCTTTTCTCAACCTTTCTCCCTTGGCCGAAATTGAGCTTTTGGTAAGCTTTAATCTTTTGACCATTTGGTCATTTTTGCCTATCACTTTAGTATTCTTTGTATGCCTTTTCTCATAGTGCCGAAACTACCATCACAAAAAGGCCATTCCTTTCTTTTTCTTTCTTCTCCCCATTGCCGAATATACATTGCTCCTAAACTCATCTTTTTCTTTCTCTTTTCTTCTCTTTGAAAACCGAATCCTCATCATCATCTTTTTCTTCCATTTTTATTTCTTTTCAATCAATACTTTCTCCAATAATATCTCTCATGGGCGAATGTTAGTGTGCCCATAGCCGAACCATTTTCTCTTTTCTTTGGTTATACATAGCTGAATTCTCCATCATATCTAGACATCCTTCTCAATCCTTTCTTTTCAATCGTGGACAATAGGTAAGAGTTCTTTTTAGTTTATGTTAGTTAATAGTTGTTTTGGCTGAATCTTACGAAAATGGTTAAAGTCGGGAAAATTACGAAAATGCATAATGGTGGTAAGTGAGTTACACACTGAGTTCTAAGTAACTCACCCCATTTTATTATCCATCTTAGGTAATGGCAATTGATGTGGACTTGGGTCGGGAATGACTTCATGGAGGCCATACTACGAGCATGGGTTTTATAAACTATGAACTTTATTTAAGTTACTTATTTTAGTTACTATTTTGGGTATGATGTAATAAGGCCTCTATTTATGTTTTTATGGATTTTTATGTGTAGATGGATTTAATTTTGTTTTAAGACTCTTAATATGGGCTTATGTTAAATCTATAAGGTTTTCTTAAAAATATTATGTTTTATAACAATTTGGACACCAAAAGTATTTTTTTTTTAAATTCTTTCAAAATCTTTTAAAACTACTTTAAGGTTTTGATAATTATATTCTAAATGATAAGATTTCAAACAAGTTTTTTTTTCTTAATTCATCAATTTTATATCATTGTACTAAATCTTTATTAAACTTTATTTCTAAAAGGTTTTTGTAGTACTGTTTTACTTAAATCATTAGAGAATTAAATGGATGATCGATCGGTGTGACAAACCAAATCTCGTCTTAACGCATAGACCTGGTTTGGGGTGTTACAGGTAAGCCATGATTTACCAAACTCGATAATTACAGAGTACCAACCCCGTATGCCATACCCCGATGCGACAAAGAAAGACCACACAGAGGAACAACTCGCTCTTTCGCAGATGCCAGATCCTAGACCTCGTGTCAATAAAGAAGAAATTCATGAGGAACAAAGGTTTTGGATCGATGAACTAGACGAATGGAAGACACACTTCAAGGAGAGCCTAAAAACACACGAAGAAAAAACGAGGCAACTCCACGACGAAATTAATGATGGGACAACCCAGCTTAAGATAGGAGATCAAGTACTCAAAATCTTCCTAGATGGAACGGTCGAGGTAACACATTATAATTTCAGCACTTTTGACGAAAACATTACTTGACTTAAATTTTATATCAATAACCGAATTGATCGCATGAGAAAGGATTTTCACCTCCTCAAACCACCATGACCATACGAATGAGAGGTAAAGTCTAGCTTAAGACTATAAACGAGCGCTTCACGGGAGGCAACCCGAGCACTAACCCCATTAATTTTAATTTTTTTTTATTTTTTTATTTTTTTATTTTTTATTTTTTTTACTTTTATTTCTCCTTTTGACACCTAACCATAAAGTAACCAAAGTGCAGATTTCCATACCACACGGCCCTGCACACGACCGTGGCCGTGGCCATGTGGCCACCATAGGAAGGTACAAGGGTGGGGGCAACCACCAAATCTATAATTTCTATTTAACCCCCTTCTTCCTTCCTCTTTTCCAGTTGTTTTTCTTCTTTCATTTTCCATTATTTACTTTTATTTTTATTTTTATTTTTATTTTCTTTATTATTTTCTTCTTATTCTTCGTACCATTTAGATTTAGCTTAGGACACAATAAAATTCGACCGGCTACTTCGAGGATTCAATTTCAAACAGTTCGAGACGCTTCCCCACGTTCACCTCCAATCCTATCCGGTTTCTTTTCAATGATTGCATCCAAAATTCAGGAAGTTTACTTCTCTCCCCATCTTATGATTTTATGATTATATTGCTATTATTTATCTTTGTACATTGAGGACAATGTACATCTTAAGTGTGGGCGGGTTAATTATAGTATTATCTGAAAATCCCTAAATTATGCTATGATCTTAAAGTATGTTTCTCATATTACGATTTGAATGAAATTTTCTTTGATTTATTATTCTTGTTGATATGTTTTAGAGTAGGTCATTGATAATTGTGCATTGATGATTTAAATTTGAAGAATACTAAAGAATCAAGCATGATAAGTCTATTTTTCAAGAATTTAAAAATTTTTTAGGGTGTTAACCTAAATTTGAATATTATCTTGAAATCTAAAATTTACAAGGTTGATATCAAAACACCCATAATTTTTGTGAGATTTTGAGCCTTATAGAGCATATGTTCTTTTTCATGCTCACTTTTTTGATTATGAGTGTGTCAACATTGAACTGTTATTTTAGAACTTGCCTTGATTATACATGTTGAGACCACATCTATGATTTGATATACAGAGATGATAAAGGCACCTAGGATTTAACCCACTTACTCCATAAAAAGCCTACCTTCATAAATTAACCCCTAGTGAACCCCGTTTAATCATAACAACCCTTTTTATTGACTCACCCACTAATTTTAACCCAAAACCCTTTGTGTTTGTTATCACCATTCCTTTTTAACTACCCTTTTTGTCGAGATTTGATTTTGAACAGTTTCCTAACTATGTTCTATACTTTAGTTGTAAAAGTTCTTTCTTATTATTATAATGACTTGTTCTTAAAAAAATGAAGTATATTCATTATTAGTTTTATGTTAGGTGAGCTTATGCATGTAAATTTCAAATCTTGTAGAAAAGCTCGTATTATTAAAATTTTTAATTGATGTAATTATTTAGGATTAGTTCATTTTTCTAGTTAGGTAATCTATCAGGTCAAACTTAATTCTAACCTTCTAATTCATCCTTTATCCATACCCTTAACCTAAGCCCCGTTACAACCCTGTTAAAGACCTTTTGATTTGTGTATCATCTCATTATATAGTGGTGGAGATTTGATTTTTAGGCAAGCCTATGGGATTAACTTTTCAAGGTTCGACTTTTGAGTGCTTAATTTTAAACCTTAAACACTTTGAGTGATCAGAGTGAATCTTTAGTGAGGATGTCAATCCTTGTCAGTTTTGAATTAAAAGGTAATTATTTAGATAAGGAGAGACACCTATGTTTTCGTGTTACAAATGTATGACTTATATTGTTTCAATCTTTAGGACTCTTTGAATTAAATTATCTATGTATAAATTATCTATGAATTATGATGAGACATTGTCTGTAGGAATTATGAATCATTGAAATTAGTTTTAATTGTAAGTGAGAATTTTGCTTGAGGACAAGCAAAAGCTTAAGTGTGGGGGTATTTGATAAACCGTAAAAGTAACATATTTTAATCCCACATTTAGCATGCTTTTGAATGAATTAAGCCTCAATTTATGTAAAAAGGTACTCTTAATCCTCTTTTCCATGTCTTATACTCAAGAAAGCACCTGAGGATGAAAAGAATGAGAAACGGGCCTAAAATGGACCAAATTGGGCCAAAGAGGAAATCGCCACAGCCTGGACTTAAGACCACATGGCCGTGCCACGTCAATCAACTAGAACACAACCCAACCCCAATTTACACGGTCGTGCCTCATTCAAGAAGTCCGAGGACGGCCTGGCCACGATTTACTTGGGCGTGTGCCATGGCCGTGTCCCTGTTGCTGGAAAGAGCAATTTCATTCAGATTTGGATACTTAAGGGCGAAGAAACATATTTCGAAACCCTATATAAACCCTCTAGGTGCTACCAGAAAAGGGGGCGATTAGCTAGGCCAAGGAGCTAAGCCGAAGAGGTTAGAATTGTGGGAAACCACTCGAGGATAGCTAGTTGATCCATCTCAAGAAGCCATAATTCTACTCAAGAAAGAGGATCTCTCCTTCAATTCCTTCAGGGGGTTTTAGGGATTTCTGATGTTTTGTTTTATCTTTTCTTCTGAGATATTTTCTTTTATAGATATGAACTAAACCCTTCAGATACCTGAAGGGGATGAAACCTATGATGAATCTTGTTTTCGCTTTTTGAACTATATGATAAATACTTGATTTGTTCTTAATTATTTGTGCTTAATTCTTGTGTTAATATTTCGTGGATATTGATTCAAGTTTGATGTATTTAGGTGGTAGAGCAAAAGTCCCTGTCTATTCATAGATCTAGCATAATTACAGCGGAGTTATTCGCACGCCTAGAGATAGGGTGACGAAACTTTGCCGGAGTAGGGTGAAACCTAATATGGGAATCCATAGATCGAGTTAATGTGATTCTAGGGGTTTTAATTAGAAAGATATTTCAATTAATCAACCTAGGGTTAGTTGTTATTCTCTTCGAAAGTCAAGTGAATAAATCGTCTGGATCAGTGTTAGATAACAAGTGAAGTCTAGGTGGATTCTTCCTAAGGGTATCATCTTAATCAAGTGAGTTTTTCCAACAGTATTTCCCCAATTCGTTCTTTTTGTCTTTGCGTCTTAGCTTAATAGTTAGATAAATCTAGATTAAATAACAACTTCACCTTATTTTCGGCTAGATAATAGAAAGAAAGTTATTATTTGTACTTTTAGTTCCTTTAGGTTCGACATTCCGGTCTTGCCTAAGCTACACTACTGTATGATTGGTGCACTTGCATGAAGTCATTGTTAGAGTTAGTTTCTAGGTTCGATCATTCTCTTTTTATAAAATTTTAAGACTCTGATTTCCATGATCAACGACCGTGTGTCCAGGCCGTGTGTGACACACGGTTAGCACATGGGCTTGTGCCCCAGGCCGAGTAGATAATTTAGAATGTCAAGGTAAGGCACACGGTTTAGAGCCACGGGAGTGTCAAGGCCATGTGGTTTTAGTCAGATTCAACCACAGTTGGTAGACACGGGCATGTCTTAGGGGTACACGGGCGTGTCCCTAGACCAACACGGGCGTGTGGCCCCTGTTTTGAGGAAAAGTATCTCAAGTTCGTAAAAGTTTCGGGATTAGTTCAAAAACCTCTCGGAGGTATGTTTAAGGCCTCGTAGGTTAAATGAAATTTTATAGCCCGTTTCGTAGAGTTCAGTAAAATTAAGCATGGTAATGCCTCGTATTTGGTCTTGGTGTCAGACATCGGGTATGGGGTGTTACATGTAAGCCCGAGCGTATCGTTCCCTTTCAAACCCATTCGAATCCTCATCTAGCCTGCAAAAGTTCTTCGCAAACAAGCCATTTTGATGACGTCATGAACTAACTAAAATTACGAAAAAGGCAAGCGCACCTATCGAATGATAGTATAACTATGGTGAGTCAGGAATATCGTATCCACGAGGACTAAGAGTACTAGTAGTTACTATTTTTTTATTATCTATTCGATAAAATTTGAACGAATTTATTTTTAACCTAATTTTAACTGAACTAGTTATTAAGATGAAACAAAAAGTAAAGTAGGAAAATGTAACACCCCAAACCCGGTCAATACGCCATGACCGAATCTGACATACCACAGAGGAAAACATTTTTAAGAAAATCGAGTTAACAATTAAATTTTAGTGAAAAAACTCTTTGTTGTTCTATGTTTATAGAAATCATGTGTAAAATAAGTTAAAAACTGATAATTTTCTTTTAAATTCCGTAAATAAATCTTTAAAACATAGTTGTAAATCCATGGATTAGAAAACCTTTTATAATTTAAGAGAAACCAAAGCGAATAATTTGAAAACCGTTTCTAATTGAAATTTGGGAACTTGAGTTTTGGAAAATAGTATGAGTTATCGAAAACACTTAAGTTGTTAAATATTACCAAATGATTTATATTACCTGATGGTAACGTTTTGAAAACCATTACGTTTTGTAGTTTAGAAAACTTTGCGCTCATATTATTTAATTAACCATGTAGTTTATTAAGCCATGATTAAAACAAGTCCAAAGCATATAAATAATCCAAAAACATAATTTGAAAGGCCTTATTACAAATCCAAATAAAGATGAAAAACCAAATTTAAATAAAATATAATACCCAAACCAAAATCCGTGTAAATTGAATTTTATTGCATGGCCTCCTCGAGTCCATCCGGCTCCTCATCCGCGATTCACGAATCACCTAAAAAGATAAGGGAGAAGGTGAGTCACCAAGACTCAGTGCATAAATCATTCCCCCGGTTGATGCAACATACTTACACAATTTATAACCAAGCAATATATATATACAATGCACCCAATCCTAGCCATCCATAACTCCTTTTCTACCCCGTGTGGTGCCAAACCACTGGTGGTGCCAAACCACTGGTGACCCAAAGTCACGATATCCAATAATGTGGTGCCAAACCACTGGTGACCCAAAGTCACGAATAATCAAGTTGTGGGGCTAACCCACGTGTGATACCAAATCACTGGCGACGATCCTGTAATATCAAATGTGGGGCTAACCCACTGTGGTACTAAGCCACTAGGACGAGTCGCTATGAGGTGCCAAACCTCTGGTGTCCCAAAGACACGAAATATGTGGTACCAAACCACTGGTGACCCAAAGTCACGAATAATAAAGTTGTGGGGCCAACCCACGTGTGATACCAAATCACTGGCGACGATCCCATAATATCAAATGTGGGGCCAACCCACTGTGGTGCGAAGCCACTGGGACAAGTCGCTATGAGGTGCCAAACCTCTGGTGTCCCAAAGACACGAAATAATTGTGGTACCAAACCACTGGAGGTGCCAAACCTCCGTGTCCCAAAGACACGGATATCAAATCTTCCCCTCTCTCTCTCATGTTACCCATAACCATGCAAATATTATGCAAATCATGCCATATGCTCATTTATGTATCATATAGAAATATATATCACATGTCATGGTAATAAGTATCATATAGCAAAACATATCGAAACGGACTTACCCGAATCCTTGCTTATACCCTTACGGTATCATATCAAAATCACACAGTTTCCAACTTTAATAACATGATTAGTATATTTATATATATATATATATACTGAATTATAAAGTGTGTAAGGTACACACCTGTCATTAACGCAAGCACTAACTTCCGAAGACCCGATCTACCGCACTAGATCACCTTGCCCTACATTCAGCCAATTCTTAGATCATTACCATAGACCATTCAGCCAACAACAAGCCTTATTCACCATAGCCTTCGACTTTACATCCATTTTAAAGAATGAAGAACCAACATAAACCTTACCACTTGACTTACCAAAATCGATTGCTTCCAAAATCCGAAGAGCCTAAAAGAAATAAGTTCCTATGGTTAGAACCTTACTAACAAATGCCCAAAAATTCGGCCTTTGCCTTCATGAGAAACGATAGAAAGAAAAGAAAAGGAAAATCGGCCAAGACAATTACCTATCTTCCAGAACCGATTATAGAGGAGAACCCAAAGATGATCCACTCTTGATTAATATTTGGCCAAACAAAACTAGAAGAAAGATGGAGATTTTGGCAAAATGGTTGATTGAAACTACAAATAGAATTCGACTAAAGTGGAAAAGAGGAAGAAAATAAAAGTAAAATGGAAGAGAGGGAATTTGGCAAAAAGGAAGTGAAGAGAATTTCGGCACAAAAGTTTGAGAGAAGAAGAAAAGATGAAAGAGAGAAGATGGTACTTTCGGCTTTGGAAGAGAATAGTAAGGTTATAGATTCGGCTTTAACAAAATAAAGAGAAAAGAAAAAATGATCAAAGAGGCTAAATGGTTTCAGTTATGAAAGGAATTGAACAAAGAAGGATTTTTTGATAAAGGTGCACATTTGGTCAAGTAAGAAAAAGGATGAAAGAAAAATGCCTTCAAAAGAAATAATATTTCGTTACCAAAAAGAAAGAAAACTTGAGAGGAAAAGAAGAAAAAAGGGATACCAATATGGTTAAAGATGATAGCCAAAACAAAACAACATTTTCACCTAATGCCCATGACAAATTCGGCTAAGGAGAAAGATTTTGGAGAAAAGGGAAAAAGATGCACAAAATGCCAAGAATTTGGCCAACTATCTTCCCCCTAATCCCATACAATATTCGGCCAACCCCCCTAGCCATCTATACGTCCACATTCATGGTCAAAATGACCATAAAAATATTTCCAAAACATCTCCCATACATCAAGCCTTATGTCCCCTTATCCTTCCATAACATCTTGATTCCATACCTTAATTAATAACTTGCCTTATTCCTTAGTCTACTATCCATAAAAGACAACAAATCCAACCTTACCTTAATTAGAGCTGTGAATGACACTTAATGTTAGGATACATAAAAATAAAGTCTTCCAAATGCAACCCATGCTACTCGAACCACTTCCCTCAAGCAACCCTTCAAGCACCATAACCATCTTGCCACTAACTACTCTTGTGCTAGAATTTAACACTTAAATTAACTTAAGTGTCAGGTTCACTTAATCCACTTCACTAAATTCTCCATACTAAAAAATTATTCTAAATCCAAATAATTCCAAGCCTTCACAAGACTATACTAGGCACACAATAAAATCATATCCGAGCTATCACAAGCAACAAGATGATATTCAAATTTTCCTAAAGCCCAATTAAACCCGAGAATTCATAGAAACCTCATAACCTTCCAAATCCACTTAACTAATAAATCCAATTTGCAAAAACGCCATTCTTATATTCTTGAAGATTTTAAACACTCCTAAGCCCAAGGCCCAATCGACCCAATCCTACTAGGCCCAATTTCGGGATGTTACAGAAAATAATCAAATAAACCAATTGAAAGAGACAATACCGAGGAGAGAATCCACCTAGACTCCACTTATTTTTCTAAATCTGAATTAAACGATTTATTCACTTGTCTTAATCAGTAAAAATCCCTAACTTATGTTAATATCTCTTTCGAGAATAAAAACAACTGACTCTAGGTTGATTAATTGAAATCTCTTTCTGATTAAAACCCCTATTATCGCATTAACTCGATCTATAGATTCCCCTATTAGATTTGACTCTAACCAGTAGATTTATGTCATCTTATTTCTAGGATTGCACGCAACTCCACTCGATCATGTCAGATCTACTCTTAAACAGGGACCCTTGCTCCACTGAATTAAGCACATCAATCACGAATTAATATCTTGAAAACATTAAAACATGAAATAAGTACACATCTAGAGAATTTAGTTCATAATTGAAAAGGAAAACATCTCAAAATTAGGAAAACAACAAGTCCTAAGAAACCCAAAAAAATTCTAAAGAAATTGAATGGAGATCTTCAATCTTGAAGAAGATGCTGCTTCTGAGTTGAATCCGTTGGCATTCTTCGAGTCTTTTCTGTGTTCTACTCTGCATGCCCCCTTTAGATCTTATTCTAGGGTGTATTTATAAACTTTAGAATGCTCAGAAACCCTAAAAATTGGCTTTTTCCGCGTAAAAGAGAAACAGAGAGCGATATCGACACGAGCTGGCACATGGGAGTGTGGCCAGCCCGTGTGATTCACACGGGCGTGTGCTCAGCCCCTCTGGGATTGGCTTGGCCGTGTGGATCCTTAAGGCAGCCTGTTATGTCTGATTTTGGCTTGTTTTCTGCTTCTTTTGCTCTCCTATGCTCACCTAATTATAGAAACATGAAATTAAAGGATTAGGAGCATCAAATTCACTAAATTATGTAATAAATCATCCAAAAACATGCCAAGCATGGGATTAAAACATGTTACATTTATGGTTTATCAAATATCACCACACTTAAGCATTTGCTTGTCCTCAAGCAAAATCCTCAACTCGCAATCAAAATTAAACCTTCTCAATACATAATTCTCATCAATAATATTTTATCATAATTCACAAATACTCACACATTGATAATTCAACTAAAAGGCACTAAAGATTCACACAATCCAAGTCACACATTTTAAAAGCATGAAAACATAGGTATTTCCCTTTATCTAATTAATTACCTTTTAATTCAAAACCGACAAGAATTGACATCCTCACTAAAGATTCATTCAATCACTTAAAGTGATTAAGGTTCAAAAATTAAGCACTCAAAAGTCAAACATGAAAAGTTATTACCATAGGCTTGCATGAAAATCAAATCTCCACCACTATAAAATGAGATGATACACAAATCAAAAGGTCTTTAAAAGGTTGTAATGGGGCTTGGGTTAAAGGTGTAGATAAAGGCTAAAAAAAGGTTAGAATCGAGATCAAATTGATAAATTGCCAAACTAGAAAAATAAACTAAAGCTAAATAATTACATCAATTGAAATTATTTAAGAATAACATGAGCTTCTTCTCAAAATATGAAACTAATTGTTTAAGCTCAAATAACATAGAACTAGTGATAATCAACATATATGTATTTTCTTTTTGTTTCTTTTTCACCTTCACTTTTTTTTTTTTGAGAATAATGGATAAAAAGAGATAATTTAACAACTAAAACAAAAGAATATAGTTAGGCAACTAACCAAATCAATTCTCGACAAAAAAGGAGTCAATAAAACGGGAACAATTCTCAACGAATCAAAAATGAGTTATAGGTTAATATTAATGGGTTGGTCAAGAAACGGTTTGTCAGGCTCAAAGGGGTTCACTAAGGGTTAATTATGAAGGTAGGATTTTGGGATAAGTGGGTTAAAACCTGGTGCCTTTATCATCTTAGTATATCAAATCAAAAGTGTGGTCTCGACATGTATAATTGAAGCAAGTTCTAGAATAACCAATCAGTATTGACACAATCATAACCAATAATAAAGTGAGAAAGAAGAATATATGCTCTAAGGCTCAAAATCTCACAAAATTTATGGTTTTTGATGTCAATCTTGCAAATCTCAAACTTCAAGGTAATACCTCAATTCAGGGAAACAACCTAACAATTTTTAATTCTGAAAATACACTTATCATGCTTGATTCTCTAGTGTCTGAAAGTTTAAACAATCAATGCACAAATACCTATAAATATAATCCAAAACACATAAATAAAAATCATAAATCAATAAAAATTTCATTCTAATAGTAATATGAGAAAGTTACTTAACACAAGACATAATTTAGGGATTTTCTAATAATCATATAAATAACCTCTCCACACTTAAGATGTACATTGTCCTAAATGTACAAAAATAGATAATCATAGAAAAAAACAAAATATCATAAGAGAGGGAGAGAATTCAAACTGCCCTGAATATTAGATGAAATTCCCAGAATAGTGAAAAGCGGAATTGTAGATAAATGTAGATGTAGTGCAAAATTCTGAGTAACTAATAAGAAGATAAACACAATACTGAAGAGGATTAAAAGGTTACTAACCTGATTAGAAACAACTATAATAAATAAAATATAGTTCAAAATATAAAAACGAAATACATTTAAGAAAATAAAAATAAAAATAAAAATAAAAACAAAACAAAATAAAATAAAATAAATGGACTCAATGGTCCTCATCAACAGACATAACAATATCGTGAGTCGTCGGCACTGGAGGAGAAATATGAAAATGCTAAAAAATCTGCTGCAAAGTCACGTTAATACTGTCGAACCTCTGAACACAGTACTGAAGGAAGCTAGTAAACTCCTCAGCAGATACTCCTCAGAAGCTCACAACAGGTCGGTGACTCGAAGGTGGAGGCTAAGGTGGATCCTCATAATAGGGAGGAACGTCATCAGTGAAATTCTCGGGGTTATTCTGAGCATCAGAATGAAACAATCTGTACTGAGAAGGATCCACTCCACGACACCGCTCAATCATCCTCATGTGTATCATGCTCGAGATACCCTAAAGGGACATCTGGCCTACCAATGTGAGTGTAGAGGACTGTTCCGTTGTGTCGAGAAGACCGAAGTGCCGAGCGAGGCGAGTCACATAAGGGCCTAAGCAGATAGGGCCCCTCCTGTGGTGGTCAATCTGATGGCAGAAAGATAAAACGATGAAGTACGCCAAATCAATAATATGGCCGTGGGCCATGCTCTAGAGAAAATATGCATCGTGCGTGCTAATGACTCCAGTGCTCTCTCCATCCTGTCAAGGTGTGAGCGAGGAGAGCGTGAATGTACCGTAAGGCTGGAGAGAGAAAAGTCACCTTCGAGCGACTCGCGTAATATAGTGTCTGGATACAGGTAAGATCGGTCCAACAACGCGATGGTGAGTATTGAATGTGCCGATGAAGCTGAAGGAAGTCCTCGGTGCTCATGAACTCCTCTATGTAGAGTCCCATAGCAGCTTCAAAATTTGGGACGCTTATATGTCGCACCAACCCACCAAGGCGAAAGGTAATAGTACCTGGCTCATCATGAACCGTCATAACCTGCTGGACTGAAAATGTAGCATAGAAATCAAAGGTGAGTTCTTTGTAGGTGGGCTCAATGATGTCGAAGAATCTATCCCACGGAGCTGTAGCAATAATGTCGCGCACATCATCAGCTAAATGGACCTGCTCCAACGCGGCCCAATCAATGCAGCGTCCTGGGCCGAGTGGTCGTACTCAATGGAGCTGATATAAATCCTCCTGAAGGCCCGCTACAAATCGGAGATAGAGATGGCGGGCTTCGGCGAATGCGCTCGAAGAGGAGTTCCCACCGAGGCCCTTCTACTTTTTTGAAACGGGGACAGCGGTCTTAGTCTTACTGCGTGTGTTCATTATGGTGCCTGCAATAAAGCAATCAAAATAACTTAATATCGATGAACCAACAAGATAGATATAGATTAATAGGAAATCAAAATCTAAATGCATCTCAACAATTGGTCTAACAAAGAAATTTGCCTTCATAATAACACTAATAACCTAAATGCCCACACCCAAACAAAAATCTAGTACAAATAAATAAAACTAATATTGGTCAATGAATAATGAAGAGTTAACAAAAATTAAAATAAAGGTGTATTTCTGTTTGAATGAAAAGAATAAAAAAAAAGAAAGAAAAATAGAATAATCAATATGCCCAAAATTATATGAAAAGTAAACCAAATCAGCATAAACTAAAGAATTAAAAACAATAAAAACATTAAAGATAATAAAGAAATAATAAGAATAATAGTAATTAAAAATAAAAATAAAAATAAAATAAAATTAATTAATTAAAATAAAGAAAGAAAATAAATGGGGGAAAAATGGAAAACCGACAGTGATGGTGGCGTTGGGTGAAGGTTTGGTTGACAGTGGACGGTGACGGCAACGTTGAAGGGGTCGAGGGAGAGAGGGTTCGGGCGAGGCGAAGGGTGATGGAAGGGAGCTGATTGGGGTCAGCCTTAAGAGGGGAAGGGAGATGAGGAATGGGAAAGAAAAAAGAAGGAAAGGGGGTTGTGCGTGGATAACGAAGTGAAGAAGGAAAGGGAAAAAAAAGAGGGAAAGGGAGAAATCGGGTAGGAGAAGAGGATGGCAGGGCTGGGCTGAGAAGCGGTGGTGTTGGTCGGCGATCGGAGTGTTTGGGGAATTAGGAAGAAGAAGACAAAAAGAAAAATGAAATAAAATGGGACTAGGGTTTAAATGGGGGACGGTCGTGTAAGCCCCGTGTGGTCTCTGTTTAGCCCGTGTCGATTAAAAAATGAAATCCCAGTCTTCACACGGCCATGTCACACGGTCGGGTACAATTTTCTTCATTTCTCCCACGCCCGTATGACCGCCCACACACCTGTGTACGTTAAAATTCAAGCCCAATTTTCACACGGCCTTGGACACTCCCGTGTGTCCAGGCCGTGTGGTTCACACGCTCGTGTGATCTTCCACACGCCCTTGTGGCTTTCCATATAGTCGTGTGCTTTGCCCGTGTAACTCTCTAACTTGTTTTACATTTGAAAAATTAAGCTCCAAGTTTCAAACGGCCTAGGACACGCCCGTGTGTCCAAGCCGTGTGGCCCACACGGCCGTGTCACATGCCCGTGTGAACTATTTTATGACGTGTCTCTATCGATGTTTGGGAAAAAATAAGGCTCTGTCTCCACACGGCCAAGGACACACCCGTGTGTCCAGGTCATGTGGGTCACACTACTGTGTCACCCGGCCGTGTCATTCACTGTTGATTTTTTTTCAAAATTTAAAACTGAGTCAAAAGATCCAAACAGCCAAGAACACGCCCATGTGTCTAGATCATGTGGGTTTTAAAAACCATTTTTTAATTAATTAATTATAAAAAGATCATGAGTTAAAATTAGTAAATTAGGAACGTTCATGCTCGGGTTGCCTCCCGAGAAGCGCTTATTTAAAGTCTAAGCTCGACTTACCTCGTATTTGCACGGTCACGGTGGTTCGCGGAGTCGGAACTCCTTTTTCTCGCTGTCAATCCTTTTAGTTAAATAAGGTTTTAGTCGAGTAATGTTTACCTTAAAAGTGTCGAAATGAGAATGAGTTACCTCGACTGTACTATATGGGAAGACATTGAGTACCGTAAAGGGAGTTGCTCTGTTCGCGTTAAGCTTTTAAGTAGAAATTCGAGGGTCAGTTTCATCTAACAGTACCTGGTTCCCAACCTTGAAGTGGTTCGTTTCATCCTTAAGTTTGTCATGGGGTCGCTTCGATTTTTCTTTGTGTATTCTCGGTTTCTCCTCGACATGCGATCGCCATTCATCTGGTTCATCAATTTGTAGTCTTCGTTCTTCATGATTTGTTTTGTTTTGGTCGTATGAGCTGGAACGTGGCTCCATCACGTTTCTCCGAGGAATTTCCTGCAAAGAAAGTTGAGCCACAAAGTTACTCACATTAACAGAACTCATATAATTATCTTGATTACTAGATACCTTAGCAGAATCACGAGCTTGGAGTTTAATCGTGTCATCACCTACACGAAGTATGAGTTCACCTCTACCAACATTAATAATCATTCTGGCAGTTGCTAAAAAGGGTCGTCCTAAAATTAAAGGTACATCACTATCCTCATCCATGTCTAAAACAACAAAGTTGACTGGGAATATGAATTTATCAATTTTAACAAGCATGTCTTCAACAATACCTTAGGAAATTTAATGGTTCTATCTGCCAATTGAATGTTCATCCTAATTTGTTTAGGTTTCCCAAGACCTAGTTGCTTAAACATTTTGTAGGGCATGATATTAATACTCGCTCCTAAATCTGCAAAAGTATTATTAACACTTAAACTACCAATTAAACAATGAATAGTAAAACTCCCTGGATCTTTCAATTTCTTGGGTAGTTTATTCTGTAAGATAGCTGAGCAAATTGCATTTAGCTCCATGTGCGACGAATCATCTAACTTCCGCTTGTTTGCTAAAAGATCCTTTAAAAATTTTACTGAATTGGGCATTTGCGAAAGAGCTTCTGTAACAGCCCGATTTAGGGGCTAGTCGGAATAGTGATCTCGGGATCACTAATCCGAGATTGGAGAAATTTATTTTCATGTTATGTTATAAGTCAGAGCATGATAGAATATGTGCATGAGAATTTTAGTACTTTAATTTTAACGATTTTCATGCTTTATTGCGAAAAAGGGACTAAATCACATAAAGTGCAAAAATTCTTTTTTTTTACAAGTTAGAAGTATTAAATAGATAAGGAACTTTAAATTGAAGGTCTTGAATGTGGAATTAGACCCTCCCAATGTTGATAGCCGGCCATAGGGGACAATAGACTCAAAATTTGGTCAAAATTGGGTGGGTTAGGTGGACTGATTTGAAGGAAATCAATAAAATAAGAAAGGATGATATCATCCATTTTTCTTCATCACCTTTACCACCGAAAAACACCAGCATAGAGGGGGCTTTTGAAAGCTTTGAAATTTCAGCAACTTATCCTCACACAAGTAAGTGATTTTGATGGTTTTAGTTGATAATTTTTATACTTTTGAGACCCCTAAAGCTTAAGCTTTCTAATGGGTGGATTAACTTATAATATGGTGAAGAGTATAGAGTTTTACCATGAGATCTTTCATTGTTATTTGCTGCATTTCTATGGAAGAAATTGAGTCTTAGTTGTTAGATAAACAACTTTTGTGAAAGGTGTTAGCATGAAAACACCAAATTGGACCTTGATGAAAAGGTTACAAAATTGGTAGTAAGTATGTGAAATGTTGAGTTTTGATGATAGTCATAAGAGTATTAAATGTTCACCTAGGCTTGTTGAAGGTAGAAATACGATCAGAATTTATTTTCAAGCCTAGGGGCCAAATGGTCATTTTGCCAATGTCTAAGGGCAAAATAGTAATTTTACCTAAGCATGATTTTTGAAATGCTATTATTAATATAGTGATTAAAATGGGTTAAGTTGCTATTATAGAGCAAGAAGAATCGAGGACCCGCCTTGATCGAGGAAAGAACAAAGTCTCGGACTAGATTGACAAGCTAGCTCATTTTGAAATCAAGGTAAGTTTGTATGTGATTTGAGTAACATTTATATTAGCATGTTGAGAAATGCTTGACCTTATGTTAATGCATGACGCATCATCAATTTGAGTAGTTAACTTGAACGAAATGTTGAAAGTCTAATGGGCCATATTGATTATAGAGATGCTATCATTGAAATATGAAATAGATGAGGTCCTGTATAAGACCATGTCTGGCACATGGCCTCGGCACCGAGTTGAGATCCTGTATAAGACCATATCCGGGATATGGCTTCGGTGAGGGATATGAAAAGTGTATAAGACCATATTCGGAATATGGCATCGGTACATGCTAGGAAATTCCATATAAGACCATATCCGGGATATGGCATTTGTAACAGACCAATTTTGACACTAATCGGAACGGTGGTTTCGGGACCACGAATCCGAGCCCGAGAAATGTTCTAATAACTTATTCTATGTCTATTATATGTGAATGAAAATGTGTGAAAGTTTCGTAGAAAAATTTTATCGTTTAGGTGCTTAATTTGATAAAAAGGATTTAATCGAGAAAACACAAAAGTTGCATGCTAAAGTGAAAGGTGCTAAATTGATTGTGGCTTTTTAAGTGGATGTACTAAAAGGGCAATTAGCCCATACACTACAAAAGAGGGACTGCAATGGGCCTTTTATCACAAAATTGATGTTATTTTAGTATAATTATAAGTTATATTAGTGTGTTAATAAATATGTTAAAATATGTGTTTGTTTTAACATAAAATAATAAAAACAAGTGGGAAGAAAGAGAACCTTACCTTACTCATCTTCTTGGCCGAAAGTTGGAGGAAGAAACTCCATTGTTGGAGCTTGAAATTTCGGCACTTTGGGGCTTAATTAGGGGTATGTATTTTGCTTAGTTTTTGATAATTTTTACATTTTTGGAATGGTTGCTTTGAATCCTATACAACCCATGTGGAAATTTTTGAGATTTTGGCACATTAAAATTCGGCTATGGTTGTATATGTATGACTTGGAATGTTTGATAGTAGATTTCAATTAGTATGTGTTAAATAATCCTCTTTTGAATTAGAAGTTGTGATGAAATTGGATGTTAGGGATTTATTTGAAAAAAATAAAAAGTTTGAAGGACTAAAACATGAAATAAATGAAATGCATGGACACATATGGCTATAGGGGATATTCGGCCAAGCTATAGTGTTGGAAAATTTTTGCATATTTTGTGTTTTGTGTAAATTGGACCAAATTGTAAAAATGGGAAACATTAGGGGCAAAATGGTAAATTGCCCATTTGTGTGTTTTGGGACTAAATTGAGATAAAATGCGATTAAATGAGCTAAATTCTAATGTGTTTTAGATCAAGAGCAAAGAAAAACGGAATTAGACCGGGGAAAGACGAAGGTTCTCGAATAAGCCGATTCATACGGACTATCGACAACCGAGGTAAGTCCTTTAGTTAAACCGTATCAAAGAATTAATTATGGTTATCTTGAATATTAAAAATTGATGGATGTTAGTATCCATTTACATCATGGCCGAATGTATATTGACATATTAGGTTGATGATTTATGTTGAGTATGTGATGGGAATTGTTGGATTGTATAATGATAAAATGGTTTTGTTGGTCCAATGTGAGTGAGCCCAATTGAATTAGATGAGTTTATAATAGTCATGAAGTGTGTTGGTAATGTTTAACTGTATTGACGTGACTCGGGCTTTTACGCCTAGCAGGCCTTGTGCCGGTGTTATTTATCGGGATTTTACGCCTAGCAGGCCTTGTGCCGGTGTTACTTTTCGGGCTTTTACGCCTAGCAGGCCTTGTGCCGGTGTTACTTTTCGGGCTTTTACGCCTAGCGTGCTTGATGCCGGGTGATGTATTTTACAAAAGAGAAATCGAATCTTTGTTCAAGACAACTTAAAGCTAATTTATTGAGTATATGATTCGTAAGCATGTAAGGTATGTTATGCTTAATATCACTTGAGTCGAATTAATATTATGAGAATTGTGTTATATGTGTTGAAGTTAATATTGATGGGTGTAATATGATGGAATTCGAGTTAGAATGTGCTATTATGGAACAAGTGGTTTTCAAGTATAAATGCTAAGAAAGGAGATTTTCATGCGATATGTTTATATGAATTTTAATGAAATGATTTCTACCTTACTTGGGTTATTGAATTTCTAGTATTCGGCCTTGTATAAGTAATTTACTTAAGTGCTTATATGGAATACAATAAGTTGGAAGTTTTAATTTCAATTATTTGTATGTTTTATTATCATGAGATTAGGACTTACTAAGCTAGTAAGCTTACTAGTGTGAAATGTTCTCCTTTGTTTTATAGATTAGGTGCAAGCTAGAAGCTCGTCGGGATCGTTCGGAAAGTCGTCCACACTATCAAACTATTTTGATACTCTTTCATTTTGGTTTTTCCAAAGAAGGCATGTATAGGAAAGACTTTGTCTAAGTTTGACGGAAACTTTGGTTCATGTATGTAATAGCCATGCGAATATGGCTAAATTTTTAGTCAAGTATGCTTTTTGGGACTTTGGTTATAAATGTTGGTGCTCTTTTAAAATCGATGATGTTATGATATTATGCGAATGATTTAGGTATAAGCTAAATTGCGTAAATGGTTAAGATGCATGGATGGTACGAATTATATGTGAGTATATTCGGTTATAAGCTAGTAATCATATCTTGTAAAGAAACAGTCTTTAGTAACAGCAGTGATGTAGTTTTGAAAAATCACCAAAAATAGGATAAGTTGAATTAGAAGGTGAATGAGGTATAGAACCAAAGCTGATTGTGTCTATTTTGATAAGAAAGAAACAGAGTAGGCAAAGGAGTTTTATGTTATGAGATATTTAAATTTTAGTGAGACTTGATCTGAATGAATTCGTGAATCCATGTTCTGTCTTGGAAAAATTGTTAAAAATTGTACAAATAATTAGGGAGCATGGTTTATATGTTTGAAATCCTTGATGAGTCTATTTTTAATAGGAATAAACAAGAACATTATTGAAAATTTGTGCTATGAGATAAATGAGTTTTTGTAATGACAGTCAGAATCACAACAAATGAAAAAGGGGTAACTTTGATGAATAAACTGTACCAATTGGCCACATGAAAAATTCTGGAAAACTTATGGTAAAAATTTATATGATTCTAGTTTCAAGGAAAATTTATGGATCCAAATTTCGAGTTTTGTAACTCGAGTTATGGTCAATTTAGTCAGCATGATGCAGTTGGACAGCTTTAAAACTTTATGTTTCGAACTTGTAGTCGAGTCTTGTAATGCCACATACTCGACTCCGGAAAAGGTTTCGGGTAAGGGGTGTTACAGCATTGGCATTTAGAGGTAATCCCATATAAGACCATATCCGGGATATGGCATTGGAAATTAGAGGTGACTCCATGAAAGACCACCTCGAAGACGTGGCATTGACTTTATACTTACAGTAGTAACGATAAGCACCCATTTTTTACTATCCCTTAAGAATAGTGGGATAAGTAGATGAATTTAGAAGTGAGATGGGAATGATATTTAAGTCATGTGAATGAGTGAATATAAGTACTCATGAATGAGTCGCGAAGAATCGGTTAGCTAGATAAGGGCAATTGTAAGTAAGTATTGTCAAGAAGCCTTGACTCGAGTACGATTAGCTAATACCGTGGGTGGATTATTTTATGAGCTTATTATTGTTAATTATTTCCATGCAAACTTACTAAGCTTTATGCTTAGGTCTTTTTCATTGCCCTTCTTTCTTGTAGTATTGCTAAGGTAACTCGTGGACCGTGGGCATAGAAGTTCGGAAATCACACTATCGACAGCACTTTGGTATAACAATTTTAGACTTGTTTTGATTATGGCATGTATAGGGCTCAAGTATTTTGCTAAGCTGTAATTGTTAGTCAAAGTGTTGGCTATGTAAGTTTGTAAGAGTCATTTTGTAGATGGCCTATTGAGTTAAGTAAATACTTGGCAAACTCTTTTGTTTAATGAAGATGTAATTCATAAAGTGTATGTCCCTTTTTATTTTATCTTCTAAGTTGGAATGAACTCCTAGATTTGCTTGTGGCTAGGAAGTATGTATGTGCTCACTCTAAAGTGACAATGGCTTGGTATATAGCCTGTTAATTGCCCATATAAGTGGACACATAGACATGTGTCTAGACCATGTGGGAGGCACGGCTAGCACATGAGCGTGTGCCCAGGCCGTGTGAAGTCTGCACCTTACACTTGGAATTAGAATAGACACGGTTGGAAGACACGGGTGTGTCAAGGCCGTGTGACTTTAGTCAGAATTGACCACGGTTGGAAGACACGGGCGTGTCAAGGCCGTGTGAAATTAGTCAGTGTTGACCACGGGTGGGAGCCATGGGCATGCCTTAGGAGTACACGGGCGTGTCCCTAGACCTGTACGGGCGGTGTGGCCCGCTTTGTTAAAAAGGTTTCTCAAACTCCTGAAAGTTCCTGGAAAGATTCTGATACTTCTCGGAAGTATGTTTAGGGTTTCTTAGGCCAAATATGTACGAGTAACGGGGTTAAACGAAATTTTATAACCCTAATCTAGAAGTTTAAGCAAGTTTAGCTATGTAATGCCTCAAACCCCGTTCCGGCTAGAATACGTGCAATGGGTGTTACAGCTTCAATAAACAGTAAGTTGATATGTAACATTTTCAAAAGTTTAAGGAACTTATCGAATTGTTCATTTGTAGGGTCTTTCCTTATGGCATCTGGATATGGTACACGAGATTTATAATCATCTCTTACCGATTTTTGTTCGTTTTGGCTTACCTCAACCTTACCATTGCTTACCACAATTTCTTGCCTCGGTTCAGATTCAGATTCAGCTAACCCTTCTTCATCTCGAACAGTAATTGCATAAAGTTGCTCTCTTGGGTTAGTTTCGGTGTTGCTTGGCAAGCTACCTTGTGGTCGTTCTGAAATCATCTTTACCAATTGACCAATTTGATTCTCAATCCCTTGAATCGATGCTTGTTGATTTTTTAGTGTTGTTTCGGTGTTTTGGAAAAGGGTTTTTGACACCAAAATAAACTTCGTCAACATCTCCTCAAGGTTTGACTTTTTCTCTTGGTAAGGTTGTTGTTGAAAGCCTGGAGGGGGTTGTGGTCTTTGATTTCCTTGACCACCCCAAGAGAAATTGGGATGGTTCCTCCAACCTGCATTATATGTAACGCCCCAAAATATTAATTTTTGATTTCGTTTATGTGTGACACACAATTTCTATCCGCTTCAGTGGTTATGTGTTCTGGGTGTGTGTGTGAGGTCCCAAGTTCAAACCTTACTTGGGAAAATTTTGGTATTTTTATAAATAAAGCCTTAACCTTGTGCAAAGGGCTTAAGTTTAATTACAGATAAGTTTATATCAGAATGGGCATGCTGGTCTGGTGGTTAAGCGGAGTGTTAGTGTGTAGGAGGTCCTGTGTTCGAGTTCCCTGAGCAAGCAGGGGAACTAATTTTTATTTGAGGCGTGTGGTGTGGTGGAGTTCAAATTAAAATGGAATGCTGGGTAGTTGTGTTTTAGTAGGTTAATAAGGAGTGTTTTTAGGAGATAATTGGGGAGAAGTTATCAAAATAAAATTTTCTTCTTATCAGTTTTCTATTTTCTTTTTTTCCCAACTAATTTTCTGACGTTAGACTTTTGTTTCTCTGTCGTTTCTTCTCCCTTCGTGTTCACTTTTGGTTTTTGTTCCCCTTTGGCCGAATCTTGTTTCTTCTCTTTCCCCTCTCTTTTCGTTTCTGTATTTTTTGCGAGTCATCTCTTTGGGTGCAACTTTTGACTTCATCTGTTTCGGTAAATGGAATTTTTTTTCCCCTTAGTTATTGTATTTCGAGTAGGCAATTAACAAAGGGTTCATTTTAATCTCGTTTAAGTGATGTTCAAAGGTTTTAAGCGGATATTTCAGTGTGTGGAGACGACTGGTTATCAGATTCGTCACGGTAAGTTTTTGAATCGTCATTGGTTTAGTTTCTCAAGTTTTATGTTGGGGATATTTGGTTTGATTGACGAATCAAGTGATTAATTAAGTGATATACTGGACAAATATAGGTTTTTAAAGGCTCGGGTTACTTTGCACAGCGAATCAATACCATGTGTGTACCCGAAACGCAGAAAATGGGATTCGGTGAAAAGCTAAAATTGCTTGCTGTTGAGAAATAAGAGAAATAAGAGAAAATGATGCGAAAAATTGTAGAGAAAGGATATAAGGGTGTTATAAACTTGGAAATCAACATTTTGCACTAAAATAGTTTTGGACAGTAACAGTAGTCTAACTTTTAAAAATCATAAACAATAGTGGAAATTGAGTTAGAGGTTGAATAAAATATGAAATTAAATTTTATTGTGTCTAGTTTTTCATGGAAGAAACAGTGTAAGCAATGGAATTATAAATCATGAGATATAATAAATTTTATGAGACAATGTCAGAATGGTTTCAGGTTCCCCTGTTCTGACTTAGGAAAATCATCAGACATTGTAAACAAATGGTTAGGGGCTTAAATTTATATGTTTAAATCCTTAATGAGTCTATTTTTAAGAGAAATAAACAGAAACATCATCTAAATTCCGTACTAAGAGATAAATAATTTTTAGTAAGGAAAGGATGAAGCTGTCAAATAGCAGAATAAGGATAACTTTAAAGATTTTACTGTACTTATTTGATAAACTATAAATTCTGAAAATTTTATGGTAGAAAGGTATTTGAGTCTAGTTTCAAAAACATTAAACGGATCTTAATTTGGAATTCTGTAGCTCAAGATATAAATAATTTAGTGATAATGACTCAAGTAGATAGCTTTGAATGAACATATAATTAAATAGTGAAAACATATATGAGTATTGAGCGAGCATGGGTTACTTTAAAAATGGATCACACGGCCAAGGCCAATTTGGGCCGAGTGGGCCACACGGGCAGATCACATGGGCATGTGGACCCATTTTTACCAAAATGTTTTTAAGGTTGCAGGGTCGCCCAAGTCAACTGTGAACCTACTGTAGGGTCGATAAGCGCTACTTAGACCCCTAAATGTGTGAAATTGACTGAATGATATTTGTACTGGGCATGTGAATATCTTAACTGAATATATGTACTGAAATTGCATAATAGCATGTCATCCATTGTATGTTGCATTGCATTTGGTTGGGGGTTGTTATTCGAAGGAAGTGTACTGAAAGGCTTTAAGCCTAATTTATTAGCAGCTCAGCTGCAAACTACTGTATTGTGTCGTATTCGGTACTACTTGGAGTTTAGGGATGGGTGGGTTAATTATATCCCCACATGGAGTGTAGGGTTGGATGGAGATGGCGTGTAGAGGCTGGTTGGGTAGGATTTTGCTCTTGCATAATCATTATCATATCACATCGATATCAGTATTGGGCTAAGGCCCTATTGCATTTTTGACACTGTACTGAAATGGGCTAAGGCCCAAACTGTCACTAATACTGAAAAGGGCTTAGGCCCAAGACTGTTCAACTGTGCACTGTGAATACTGATTGTTTGTTTGTTTCTGCGGGATTACACACTGAGTTTACGTAAACTCACCCTTTTTGTTTAATGTGCACAGGTAATCCCCAGATTTAGAAGGATCGATACGACGGAGGACTCTGCGGTGACCACAGTAATTTTTGGACTTCATGGTTTTCAATTTACGATTTATGATTTGATTATTATTGATTATTTGGGTTGTAATTTAAGGGCTCTCTAGGACTTTGGTTTTAAATTTGGGTTTTTATTTATTTTACTTTATGGATTTATACCTTCTGGTCATAGGAAATTCGGCTTTCAAAAAGTTAAAGTAATTTCTAAACGCATGATCACCTAGATTGTTTTATTAAAGCTTCCACAATGAAGGATGTTTCAAAACAATTGTTTTAAATGAATAAAGATGACTTCCTAAGTTCTAACAAAGGTTTACTAAAGATAATAACATGGAATGTTTTCATCGTAACAACGAGGTTTCAAAAACACTATCGTGTGACATTGCCAAATACGGTCATAACATCTAGGTCGGGTTTGGGGTGTTACATTATACATGTTACTATAAGGATTATTCTGAGGTCTAGAATTGTTACCCATATAGTTGACTTGATCGTTCTTTGTGCTAGGGTTGTAGGACAGGCATTTTGGATTGTTCATCCCTCCTCCATTTGTATCACACTGCATCACCAGATGTACCTACGTAGAACCATATAAACCATCAATCTTTTTACTCAAAAGTTCTACCTGATTTGATAACAAGGTGACCACATCAACGTTGAAAACACCAGCTACTTTCATCAGCTTTGTCCTCATGACTTGCCACTGATAACTATTCAGTGACATCTCCTCTATAAACTCATAAGCCTCTTCAGGTGTTTTGTTTTCAAAGTCCCACCAGTGGATGCATCGATCAATTGCCTAGTTAAGGGGTTCAAACTGTTGTAAAAGGTTTGAACCTGTAGCCATAGAGGTAACCCATGGTGAGGGCACCTTCTCAATAAATCCTTATACCTCTCTCATGCATCATAAAGGGTCTCTAAATCCATTTGCACGAAGGAAGAAATATCATTCATCAGCTTGGCTATCTTAGTCGGTGGAAAGTACTTTAACAAAAATTTCTAGGTCATTTGCTCCCATGCAGTGATAGAACCTCGTGGTAAAGAGTTCAACCACTGTTTAACCTTATTCCTCAACGAGAATGGAAACAACTGAAGGCGAATGGCATCATCAGAAATGCCATTAATCATAAAAGTGTTACAGAATTCTAGGAAATTAGCCAAATGAGTATTTGGGTCTTCGTCTTACAAACCATCAAATTGAACGAACTGTTGAATCATTTGAATAGTGTTAGGTTTCATTTCAAAATTATTTACAGCAACAGCAGGTCTAACAATACTCGATTTAGCCCCAGTTAAATAGGGCATTGCATAATCGTACATAGTACGAGGAGCAGGATTCGGATTTACAGGATTTACAGCAACCACAGGAGGTAGCTGATTATTATGATTTTCTGCCATCTCCTCAGTAATAACAATAACGTCCTCTTGCTCTTCTATTATACTTTGTCGACTCTACCTCGCTTCTCTACAGTTTCTGCGAGCTGTGCTTTCAATCTCACTGTCGAATACTAAAGGTCTTGACAGGTTTCTTCTAGCCATAAACTAAAGGAACCTACCACAAGTAAATAAAAGAAAAAGTTAGTAAATTAAAATAAAAACAAAAATAAAATGCAATAAAAAATGGCTAAAGTAATAAAAATTAAGTGTTCCTAATATTTTAGTCCCCAGCAACGGCGTCAAAAAATTGATAACGTCACGAACTAACTAAAATTACGACAAAGGCAAGCGCACCTATCGAATGGTAGTATAGCTATGGTGAGTCGGGAATATCGTATCCACGAACACTAAGAGTACTAGTAGTTACTAACTTTTTATTATCTAGCCTATAAAATTTGAAGGAATTTATTTTTAACCTAATTTTAACTAAACTAATTATTAAGACGAAATAGAGAGTACAGTAGCAAAATAATCAAATAAACCAACTGAAAGAGACAATACCCAGGAAAGAATCCACCTAGACTTCACTTACTATTCTAAATCTGAATTAAATGATTTATTCACTTGTTTTGATCTGTAACAGCCCGATTTTGGGGCTAGTCAGAATAGTGGTTTCAGGACCACTAATCCGAGGTTGAGGAAAATTATTTTCATATTATTTTATGTGTTATAAAATTTTTATAATGATGCATGAGAATTTTTGGTGCTTTAATTTTAGCGATTGAAAGCTTAATTGCGAAAAAGGACTAAATTGCATAAAGTACGAAAGTTTCAAATTTCAAGCTAGAGGTGTATAATAGTTAAAGGATATCAAAATGGAAGTCCTTAAAGTGAAATTAGGCCATTATATGTGTGTTGGCCAGCCATATAGACTAGGGAGACAAGAGCATTATATTTTGGTCAAATTTGGTGGAAATTAGGTGATAAAAAATGAATAAAATATGATAAAAATAAGAAATATCAACTTTCACTATTCAAGTTTCTTCTACACCGAAAATTGAAGAGAAGTAGAGGATTTAGAGCTCGAAATTATCAGCCAAGCTATCCCCTTACAAGTAAGTGATTTTGATGGTTTTAGTTGATAATTTTTGTACTTTTGAAACCCCTAAAGCTTAAGCTAGCTAATGAGGGGACTAGTTTGCAATATGGTTGAAATTTTAGGGATTTGTCATGAGAGATTTTATGTTGTTTGCTGAGTTTTTATGGAAGAAAATGAATGTTAGGGAGATCAGAAACAACTTTTGCGAAAGGTGTTGTCATGAAAACACCTAAATGGGACTGAGTTGTAGATGTTGTAATTTTGTAATAAATGCATGAAATAGTTGGATTTGTGAGTAGTTGTAAGAGAAATAAATGTTCATCTAGGCTTGTTTGATAAGAAAATGTGATGAAAAATGATTTACGAGCCTAGGGGCAAAATCATAATTTTGCCAAAGTATAAGGGCAAAATGGTCATTTTTGCCTAAGAAGAGATTTTGATGTATTATGAATTATAAAGTGATTGAATGAGTGAATTTCATTATTATAGATCAAGAAGAGCGCGTAAACAACCTTGACCGAGGAAAAGGCAAGGTTACGGATTAGACTGCCAAATAGCGCATTTTGCACCGAGGTAAGTTTATGTATAAACAATGCCTTAGAAATTATCAGATTTTAAGTTTTTAAAGAGGAGCTAAGCCTGATTGGCCTTAAGAGAAAGTGTAGGGGAAATTGGACACAAAAATGGGCTTGTTAAAGTGGCAAGGAGGCGCCACTTAGGGCCTTAGTAAGTGACGCCATATGGAGTGGGCAGGGGCTAGGTTCGAGCTGCGAGGGAAGCAAATAGGAGTGTTTATTTTTGCAGCAATGAGAGACAGAGGTGGACGGCAATGGGACACCAAGGGGATGAGCTTTAGATGTGGTTAATTTCTTTTAAAATTTGGCTAAGATGGGAGGATAAATGTTGGATTATTTCAATTATTTTGAATGGGTGATAAAGAGAAAAATAAGGAGGAAAAAGTGGGATTTGAGAAGGGGATGTGTGTTGGCAGGCCAAGGGACTCTTTTCGGCCAAAGGGAGGAGAGTGAGGCCATTTGTTTTCTTTTCTTTCCAATTGAGCCTTTGCCGAAATTCTTTTCCTCTGTTGACTAAAAACTGAACGCAACTCTTTTCTTCTTCTTTTATTTTGTCAAAGCCGAAAGCTCCATCATCTCATTTCATTCTTGTTGAAGCCGAATCTCCATCATCAACATTCTCTTCTTCTTTTGCAAATTCACTTAAAGCCGAACACTCAAAGTAACCCCTAGCTGATTTCTCATTAAGCCCCAAAAGCCGAAACCTGTTGATCAACACTTAGCCTATAGCCGAATTCCTCAGTGGTGTCAGGGAGGAGTGCAGTCGATTTCAATATCTAAGGTAAGAAAAGTATGATCATAGGCCGAAGGCCATTTATTAAGTTTATTAAGTGATTGAAAATCGGATCTAACATGAGCCTATAGGTATTTCGACAGACACCACAACCAAGTAGCAATTTCGGGATTTAAGATTCACAAGGTAAGTGAACATGAACATTCGGCCAAGGCCATATTTAGTGATTCAGATCTGTTTCTTATTCGTTCAAAAGCTGAAACTAACTAGTTAAGTGAATTAGTGTTTGGCTGGTTGCAAGAGGGAACATCACGAAATTTCGGGATTTAGGTTGTAACATCCTAGATTAGGGGTTATGCGTTTGTGCATAATTCATGAGTTAGTAGGTTTTGGCAGTGTTTGGAAGTGTATTAAGGGTTTTTAGAATTTTAGGATGGAAGAAGAAAGCTTTGGAAAATTATTGGCTTTTAAATAAAAAGGGGAGCTAGGTAAATGAGGCTTTAAAAGAAACTCCGTGTGAAGCATGACACAAGGAACCATGTGGTAAAATGGCATGTTTTATGAATTATGAATGTGTTATGTGAATTCTAGAAATAAGGAAATGTATGGAAATATATGGAAATGTATGGAAGTGTATGGAAATGTGTGGAAATGTGTGGAAATGTATGGAAATGAAAGGCAATGTAGGGAAATGTAAGAAAATGTAAGGAAATGTAAGGAAATGTATGGAAATGTATGGAAATGTAAGGAAATGTAAGGAAATGTGAGGAATGTGTATGGAAATGTAAGGAAATGCAAGGAAATGTAAGGAAATGTCTTGTCTTGGAAATGTAGGAAATGTCCTGAAAATGTAAAGGAATAAAGAGGAAAGTGAACATTTATGGAAACTAGGAAATGTAAGAAAATGATTCAAAATGGAAAGTGAACATTTCTCGAAACTTGAAATGTAAGAAAATGGCAAGTAAACAGAGCCGATCGAAAATTTTAGGAAACTTAGAAATGATGTAGAAATGTCAAATTTTAAGGTTCAAAATAGGAAATAAAGGCAAGAGGGCCTTAAAAGAAAAAGTTGGAGAAATTTGGCACACAAACAGGCTTGGAAATGTGGTCTGAAGATGCCACTTAGGGCCTATGGAAATGGCACCATGTGAAGAAGGCATGGGCCTGGGTTCGAGTCACAAGGGAAGCAAATAAATGAAGTTTTAATTTTGCTCCCCAGGCTATGAGGTGGACGGCACATGAGTTGGAAAAAGGGGGTGTTTTAATTCCATAAATACATGATTAAAAAGTGATAAATAAGGGATTTTTAATTTGGATTATTTGGAAGAGATAATAAGGATTTTTCTCTAGTTTATTTTAAATAAAATAGATGATGAAAGAGGAGTGGTGGCCAAGTAAGGGACTCTCCTAGGCTGATATTTTCGGCTATAAAAGGAGGACAGGAGGGCTACTCATCAATTTTTGCTTCCTCCTCATCTCTGCCGAAATTTTTAGGGCTCTTTTCTCTTTTCTTTTGTCAAGCCGAATTCTCTAGCTTCATCTTTCTTTTTCTTTTCTTCTTCTTCTTCCTTTTCAAAACCAAATCCAACCTAGCTGAAATTCCGCTTAAAGTGAATCTACTCAAGTGGTGTCGGGATAGATCTGTCGAATTCAACACTTAAGGAGTATTTCGGGATTTCTAGTGCTATCGACTACAAGGGAGAGATCATCCGGGATTCAAGAATCTAAGGGATTTCGACAGACATACAAGGCAAGGAATCCTTTTCAGATTTGGAAATTTTAAGGTAAGTAATACAAATCCTAGTTGTATTTGGAAAAGTGGCCGAATGGTCTTTTAAAGTGATTAACTTGTGTAGGATTTGAGATCTAAATCGGTAGATCGTTCTTCGGGATTTCAAGGAACCTATTAAGCAAACCAGGTGTGTACTCACACTAACTTTCAATATATATTATGGCAATAATTGTTTTAATATATGAATGTGTATAAGAATGAGAATGTGGCTAAGTACCACAAATGTGGCAAAAAGTACCCAGGTACGTATTCCTACTTTTGATAGGATTATGAATGTGTTATATTCTAAAAATTGACAAGAATGTGAATTTAAGTATGATATGAATGATATGTAATAATTGGGACATTTGGGATATATGTGAAGGGAAAAAGTGAAGGTGATGACTACAGTCTCACCAACGAAGGTGCTGACTTCGGTCTCATCAACGAAATATGGTGGCTACGGTCCCATTAATTGAATATGGTAACTTCGGTTACATTATCTGAATATAGTGTCTAAAGACACAATGTAAGTGGGCGATGAGCACGCCGATCGCAGCCGATCGCCTTCGATGGTGTGTAGCGGATGGAGGGTCGACTTAGTAGTCCCCACGATTATACAAAGTTGTACGGGTGGTGTGTAGCGGATGGACAAATAGGCTTGGGTTTGGGTTGCATCATCCTTTATTTTGTATTAACATTAAATTGATATGACTTGTATGCAGAATTGTTGAAAATTAGTATCAGTGTACACATTGAGTCAATGGACTCACCCGTTGGGGAATTATTTTTCGTGTGATGAGCGAGAATGGACCTGCCTCAGTGAGTAGCTAAAGGTGGCCATGCAACACTTGAAGAATTTATTAGAATTTGGACTCTATTTAAATTTAGTACTTTAAAATTTTATTTTGGGTTTGAATGATGTAATAAGCCCATAAGGCCCAGTTGGATTTCCTTTACTTCTGCTTATTTTTATTTGATGATGATACAACATATTTTTTATTAAAGTTAAGTAAATTTATTTCTTTTAAAATGATAAACCCTAAAATTATTTTGTCACCTTATTTAAGTTAGATTTTCAAAATTTATTAAATGTGTTCCAATTTAAGCCCAACCCAAAACGAATTTTTCTTAATTACACAAATTTTCTCTAAGTTATTCAGGACATTGAAAACCGATTTTCTTAAGGAACATACCAGATCCGGTTCAGGCTCGTGGGCCGGGTGTGGGGTGTTTCAGTTTGGCATCAGAGCCCAGTTTTAAACTCTCGGCCTGTGGGCTAAGGCCTAAAACGTTTTCAAAGCGAGCCAAAATGATTTTCCTTGAAATTAAGCAGGTTTTCTGGCATGGCACCTAAGTCTCCGACCCGCAGTCCACCAGGTAAGTACCCCTAACTCTATGTGTGATTATGTGATTTATATAGGGGTAGAAAAGGCATGGAACGTAGAATAGTGTGATAGGAATTTGAACCCTAGGATTAGACTACTCAAACACATGAAACTCATAAGACTTAATGAACTTAACAAACCTATGGCTAAGTCATTGAGCTAGGGTGTGGTAACCCTTGTACGCATGTCTAGGATTGGATCCGGAAGAGCCTGGTATTTAAGCAGTCCTAGTGACTCACCTCATCTTCGCAGGAATCCTACCTGGTGCGTAGCTTCGGTTCACCATAACTCAGAGGGCTCAGTGGTGTGGCAACCTCTGTGCGCATGTCTAGGAATGGTTTCGATGGGAGCTTGGTATTTAAGCAGTCCGCGTGACTCACCTCCTCTCCATTCGAATCCTGCCTGGTGCGTAGCTTTGGTTCACCCTGACCAAAGAGGGCTCGGCCATAGGCTAAACCTAAGGACTAAAACCCGAAAGGGAACTAGCCATGTTTTGAAAAAAAAAAGAAGAACGAAACAACAAACCCTAGTTTTAAAACTTTCTTTTGAGTTTGTGAAAACCATCTTTACAAGATTTTTCGAAAAATTTTTGATTTATGAAATTACAAAAATACCCCTAGTGGTAAATTACAAAAATGCCCTTGGTTTATGAAATTCCCAAAATACCCACAGTTCTTATCAAGATTTCATTACTTTAGAAAATGTTCAAAAACCCTAATTTGCAAAATATCAAAATACCTTGATTTGGAGAAAAATTTACGAAATTGTCCCTAACTTGCAAAATCACCAAAATGACCCTGATTTCCAAATTTTTGCAGCCTCACCATTTGAAAGGTTAAACTCTCAAAAAGAACCCACAAAATTTTACAACTTTTGATATATCCCTGATTTTTTAGTTTTTCCAAATATACCCCAGTTTGTGAAAAATTACCAAAATACCCCTGAGGTCGAAAATTACCGAAATACCCCGGATTTCAAAATTTTTCCAAATTACCCCAAAACTTTGAAGTTTTCAAAATACTTTCGACAAAATTACCGAGGAATATTTATTTTGGAAAATTACGAAATTGCCCCTGTAGGACAAAACTACGAAAATACCCCTGGGTAGTGAAAAACAACAATAATGAAAATTACAACATTTCTCTGAATGAACGAAAGTTCATACTTGTTTGATGGATGTATGAATGTAAAGACTGTGTGTATGTATGAATACAAAAGAACCACTCCTAAAATTCTTTCCATAAAACTTCTTCGCGGGTAATAAGTGGAATAAAGACAAATTCATAAAATTCTCTTAAATCAGATTAAATCGCGACGTTAGAAATAAGTTCTAGGGGACGTGAACTTAGAGATTGTGCCTACAAAGTATGATGGTTCTATTAAGATCAGAGTGCGCAGCGTAAGCATAGTGCGGTGAGAAGGATGGTACGACTGTTAGTAAGTAATTTCGAGGACGAAATTATTTTTAAGGAGGGTAGAACTGTAACATCCTAGATTAGGGGTTATGCGTTTGTGCATAATTCATGAGTTAGTAGGTTTTGGCAGTGTTTGGAAGTGTATTAAGGGTTTTTAGAATTTTAGGATGGAAGAAGAAAGCTTTGGAAAATTATTGGCTTTTAAATAAAAAGGGGAGCTAGGTAAATAAGGCTTTAAAAGAAACTCCGTGTGAAGCATGACACAAGGAACCATGTGGTAAAATGGCATGTTTTATGAATTATGAATGTGTTATGTGAATTCTAGAAATAAGGAAATGTATGGAAATATATGGAAATGTATGGAAGTGTATGGAAATGTGTGGAAATGTGTGGAAATGTATGGAAATGAAAGGCAATGTAGGGAAATGTAAGAAAATGTAAGGAAATGTAAGAAAATGTATGGAAATGTATGGAAATGTAAGGAAATGTAAGGAAATGTGAGGAAATGTATGGAAATGTAAGGAAATGCAAGGAAATGTAAGGAAATATCTTGTCTTGGAAATGTAGGGAAATGTCCTGAAAATGTAAAGGAATAAAGAGGAAAGTGAACATTTATGGAAACTAGGAAATGTAAGAAATGATTCAAAATGGAAAGTGAACATTTCAAAAAACTTGAAATGTAAGAAAATGGCAAATAAACAGAGCCGATCGAAAATTTTAGGAAACTTAGAAATGATGTAGAAATGTCAAATTTTAAGGTTCAAAATAGGAAATAAAGGCAAGAGGGCCTTAAAAGAAAAAGTTGGAGAAATTTGGCACACAAACAGGCTTGGAAATGTGGTCCAGAAGATGCCACTTAGGGCCTATGGAAATGGCACCATGTAAAGGAGGCATGGGCTGGGTTCGAGTCACAAGGAAGCAAATAAATGAAGTTTTAATTTTGCTCCCAGGCTATGAGGTGGACGGCACATGAGTTGGAAAAAGGGGTGTTTTAATTCCATAAATACATGATTAAAAAGTGATAAATAAGGGATTTTTAATTTGGATTATTTGGAAGAGATAATAAGGATTTTTCTAGTTTATTTTAAATAAAATAGATGATGAAAGAGGAGTGGTGGCCAAGTAAGGGACTCTCCTAGGCTGATATTTTCTGGCTATAAAAGGAGGACAGAGGGCTACTCATCAATTTTTGCTTCCTCCTCATCTCTCTTAAATTTTTAGGGCTCTTTTCTCTTTTCTTTTGTCTAGCCGAATTCTCTAGCTTCATCTTTCTTTTTCTTTTCTTCTTCTTCCTTTTCAAAACCAAATCCAACCTAGCTGAAATTCTGCCAAAGCCGAATCTCTAAAGTGGTGTCAGGATAGATCTGTCGAATTCAACACTTAAGGAGTATTTCGGGATTTCTAGTGCTATCGACTACAAGGGAGAGATCATCCGGGATTCAAGAATCTAAGGGATTTCGACAGACATACAAGGCAAGGAATCCTTTTCAGATTTGGAAATTTTAAGGTAAGTAATACAAATCCTAGTTGTGTTTGGAAAAGTGGCCGAATGGTCTTTTAAAGTGATTAACTTATGTAGGATTTGAGATCTAAATCGGTAGATCGTTCTTCGGGATTTCAAGGAACCTATTAAGCAAACCAGGTGTGTACTCACACTAACTTTCAATATATATTATGGCAATAATTGTTTTAATATATGAATGTGTATAAGAATGAGAATGTGGCTAAGTACCACAAATGTGGCAAAAGTACCAGTGCGTATTCCTACTTTTGATAGGATTATGAATGTGTTATATTCGAAAAGTGACATGAATGTGAATTTAAGTATGATATGAATGATATGTAATAATTGGGGCATTTGGGATATATGTGAAGGGAGAAAGTGAAGGTGGTGACTACGGTCTCACCAACGAAGGTGCTGACTTCGGTCTCATCAATGAAATATGGTGGCTACGGTCCCATTAATTGAATATGGTAACTTCGGTTACATTATCTGAATATAGTGTCTAAAGACACAACGTAAGTGGGCGATGAGCACGCCGATCGCAGCTGATCGCCTTCGATGGTGTGTAGCGGATGGAGGGTCGACTTAGTAGTCCCCACTGCATACAAAGTTGGTACGGGTGGTGTGTAGCGGATGGACAAATAGGCTTGGGTTTAGGTTGCATCATCCTTTATTTTGTATGAACATGAAATTGATATGACTTGTATGCAGAATTGTTGAAAATTAGTATCAGTGTACACATTGAGTCAGTGGACTCACTTCGTTGGGGAATTATTTTTCGTGTGATGAGCGAAGAATGGACCGGGTCGGCAGGAGCTAAAGGTGGCCATGCAACACTTGAAGAATTTATTAGAATTTGGACTCTATTTAAATTTAGTACTTTAAAATTTTATTTTGGGTTTGAATGATGTAATAAGGCCATAAGGCCCAGTTGGATTTCCTTTATACTTTTATTTTTATTTGATGATGATACAACATATTTTTGATTAAAGTTAAGTAAATTTATTTCTTTTAAAATGATAAACCCTAAAATTATTTTGTCACCTTATTTAAGTTGGATTTTCAAAATTTATTAAATGGGTTCCAATTTAAGCCCAACCCAAAACGAATTTTTCTTAATTACACAAATTTTCTCTAAGTTATTCAGGACATTGAAAACCGATTTTCTTAAGGAACATACCAAAACCGGTTCAGGCTCGTGGGCCGGGTGTGGGGTGTTTCATAGGTAATAACCAAATCGGCAGCAAGGTAAGGATTTTGGGTTGCGATAATCCTTCGGGATTTGATTATTTAGCCGAATGGCTTTTTGCTAAAATGCTAAGTGTTGGCCGAATGTAGGAACTAAGGATCTAGAGCATTAGATCGGGATTTTCGGGATTTCAGTGAACACGTTAAGTACCAGGTGTGTAACCCCACGCTAATTCTTAATAGATTTACGGTATTAATTTAATACATGTGTTAATAAAAATGTGAAAGATATGGCTAAAGGTACCATTCAATGATACGGCATATTCAGGTACGTTATTCTCTAAAGCTTTGTTAATAGTGTTATGAACACTGAATGTGACATATATGAAAATTGGTTATGAATATGAATAAAGCATATGGCATGATATTTGCATGATTTGTATGACACATGGGGCATATGGGTGATTATGAAAGGGGAAGTGATCTGGTGGTTTTTACCACAATATCTGGTGACTCATGTCACAATAATCTGAATGTGGTGACTTATGTCACGTATTATTATCTGGTGGCTATGCCACAATTTATAAGGGCAATGTGCAAGTCGTCTGCAGCGACTGCCTTCGATGATTGTAGCGGATGGAGGGTCGATTTAGTAATCCCCACGGTGTGATGGCAGGTACGGGTGATGTGTAGCGGATGGTTACTTAGGTTTGGGTTCGGTGTTGCATCATTATCTATATTTGCTATATGTATATGTATGATCTGATATGCCTAAATCGTTGGGACTTTGTGTTGGTTGTTATACACCGAGTCTGCTTTGACTCACCCCGCTGTGGATATCTTTCCAGTGACACTCAAAGAGATGGACCGGCCTGGCAGAACTTAGTGGTGGCCAATGCTCACTTCAAAGATTTATTTAATTTTGAATTTTATATTTAAGTATTTTGGATTTATTTGGGTTTTGCTTGATGTAATAAGGCCATTATTATTAATCGCTTTATGCTTTCATTTTTAAATTTCTCATTATGGAACGATTCATTTTAAACCATATGTTAAACAGTTTTTTTTTTAAAATAAATTCAAATGGGTTGAAATTCGGCCATGTCTTATAACTTATGGTCTTCAATTACGAAGTTAAAGTTTTAATAAAATACGGACTCCAATAAAGACAACGTTTTCGATTTAATCACAACACAAATCGAATTTTCTTCAAAACCACCCAAGTTTTCCAAAGTAACAAACGAGTTTCTGACAAGTTTTACTCGAGGAACATACCAGATCCGGTCGGGGCTCGTGGACCGGTTTGGGATGTTTCAGCTTGGTATCAGAGCACAATTTTAAACTCTTGGCCTTGGGTTTAAAGCCCATAACGTTTTCAAATTAAGCCCAAATAAGTTTTGTGAAAATTTTTGTGAAACGAGCAGGTTTTCAAGCATGGCACCTAAGTCTCCGACCCAAAGTCCAGCAGGTAAGTACCCTCTAACTGTTATATGATTTATTGTATGATTTCTATGTGGGTATAGCAAGAATGTAGATTAGTATATTAAGTTATTGAACTCTAGGATTAGCTTACTCCAACACAGAGTTACATAAAACTTTAAAGCCTAAATAAACCAACCTGTGACTAAGTCGCCGAGTTAGGTTGTGGCAACCATTGTGCGCATGTCTAGGATTGGATTCAGGAAGAGCCTGGTATTTAAGCAGTCCTAGTGACTCACCTCCTCTTCGCTCGAATCCTACCTGGTGCGTAGTGACGGTTCACCCTAACCAAGAGGACTCATTCACAGGCTAAACTCAATAATTAAAACCCGAAAGGGACTGGCCATATTTTTATAAAAACCTTAGTTTTAAAATCACCAAATTACCCCTTTGATTTGTAAAAACTATTTTATGACATTTTTTCTGAAATATTCCCGATTTATAAAATTACCTAAATACCCTTGGTTGTAAAATTACTAAAATGCCCTTGGTTTATAAAATTACCATACTACCCACCGTTTTTATCAAGATTTTCTTACTTTATAAAATATCCAAAAACCTTATTTTACAAAATATCAAGATACCCTGATTTGGAAATTTACCAAAATACCCCTGTAGGACAAATTATGAAAATACCCCTGGGATAGGAACAGACAAAAATGTTCGAATAGTGAATGTGTATGGTAGATACTACTGAATGGATGTGCTTCTTTGAATTAGGGTAGAAAACTTGAAACGAGAACTTTGAAATGATCGAAAGAACTACTACTAAACCTCTTTTCATAAAATTGTTCGTGGATAATCAGTGGAACAAAATACTAATGCATAAAATTTCTTAAATCAGATTAAATTGCGATCGTAGATATGAGCTCTAGGGGACGTGGTCGTAATGTGCGAGGGCGTGGTAAAGGCAGAATAACCGTATCGGAACCCGTTAGGTCTGGTCAAGGGTCCGAAAATGAGGTACCACCACCCCCACCACCAAATTCTTGGAGTTGAGCGATAAGATCGGGACGGGGGATGATGCAAGATTATCATAGGCACATGAGTTCTTGAGATGGTGGCTGGAGCAGGTAGAGGTATGGGAGCTCGAAAATTTGTGCCCGAGCGACTCCGAGCCAATGGAGCTGAGGTATTTCGTGGTGTATCTGGTGTGGCACCCAGTACGGCTGAGTATTGGTTGGAGGCGACAAAGCGAATTATGGATGAGCTAGATCTGACCGCTGAGGAGAAACTGAAAGAGATGGTGTCGTTTCTTCACGACGAGTCATATCAATGGTGGCTCACAGTTCAGGATGGTGCTACAGTTGATGATCTCACTTAGGAGTATGTTAAGGCAGCGTATCAGAAGAAGTATGTTGGGACTAGTTATATTGACTCGCAGTGGAAGGCATTTCTAGGGCTGGTTCAAAGGAATAGGTCCGTAGCGGAGTACGAGCCGAAATTCTTAAGGTTGAGCTGGTGTGCTCGAGGGATCGTAGCTACGGAGCATGAACGATGTGTCCGGTTTGAGGACGGGCTAGGGGATGACCTGAGGTTGTTGATAGCTCCACAGCAGGAATGAGAGTTTGCCGTGTTAGTGGAAAAGGCTAAGGTAGCCGAAGGGATTAAGGACTCTGTGAGACAAAATATGGATCGGAATAGGCAAAAGAGAGGTTTTAGATCGTCAGGGTCAGCCGGGAATGTTCAAAAAAGGCCTAGAGTTGATGGGCTGCGAGGTCAGCATGTTGTTGCAAGAGGGCAGTATCGTACTTGTGCTCAATGTGGAAAGATGCACCTAGGAGAGTGTTAGAAGAAGACAGGAGGATGTTTCAAGTGTGGGTCCAAGGAACACATGATTAAGGACTGTCCTATAAAGATAGACGGGAGTCGACCAACAGGTCAGGGTTTTAATCAGGCTGGAAGAGGTGGACAGCAGCCTCAGCGGGGTCGTGGTCCGAGTGATAGAGGTAATGGTTCTAGAAGAGGACAGGGAACACCGGGTAGAGGTGTTGGTAATACGGAGGCTAGACAGCCAGGTCTGGTATATGCAGTTCGTTTAAGGGAAGACAACAACGCACCTGATGTTATAACGGGTACGTTCCTTATTTCTGGGTTACCCTTTATTGCTTTGATAGACATAGGGTCAACTCATTCCTATGTTGCTAGTGAAGTATCAGAAACTCTGCATGTGAACTCGAGCTCTGCATACTAGGAAGATGACTGCATTTAGTCCTTTAGTATGCATCGTAGTAGTAGTAGGTAAGCTCTTTAAAGATGTGCCTTTAGAAGTTCAGGGGACGCAGTTTCTAGATGACTTAATGGAACTGCCATTCGGGGAATTTGATCTAATCTTAGGCATGGACTAGCTGGTGAAGTACCGTGCGAATGTGGATTGTGCTGCCAAACACATGTCGTTGAGAACTTCTGACGATAAGGAAGTTGTGGTGATGGGCAAAAGACGGAACTATTTGTCGAATGTAGTATCTGCTCTTAAGGCGGAGAAGATGGTAAGGAAAGGATGTCTGGCTTTTCTGATGTTGGTCAACGCCTTGGAAGCTAAGGAAACAAATGTTGAAGGAGTTAGAATAGTAAGGGAATTCGTGGATGTTTTCCCGGAGGAGTTACCTGGGATACCTCCGGACAGGGAGGTGAAGTTCAGAATTGATTTGCTACCGAGTATAGCTCCTGTGTCAATTGCTCCGTATAGAATGGCACCAAAGGAGTTGGTTGAGCTCAAGGCTCAAATCCAAGAGTTACTGGATCGTGGGTTTATTCGACCCAGTGTGTCTCCGTGGGGAGCACCGGTCTTATTTGTGAAGAAGAAGGACGGAACTATACGTATGTGCATAGATTATCATCAGTTGAATAAGCTGACCATTAAAAACAAGTACCCGTTGCCAAGGATAGACGACTTGTTCGATCAGCTTAAGGGGGCCGCGGTATTCTCAAAGATAGATCTAAGGTCTTGATACCATCAGCTTAAGGTGAAGGAGGCAGATATCCATAAGACAGCTTTCCGGACAAGATACGGGCATTATGAGTTCTTAGTAATTCCATTTGGATTGACGAACACCCCAGCCGCGTTCATGGATATGATGAACCGGGTCTTTCAACCTTACTTGGATTAATTCATCGTTATGTTCATAGACGACATCCTAGTGTATTCCAAGTCTAAGGAAGAACATGATGAGCATTTTCGAATAGTGCTGCAAGTATTAAGGGAGAAGAAGCTTTATGCCAAATTCAGCAAGTGTGAGTTTTGGCTGAAGGAGGTCGCATTCCTAGGGTATGTGGTGTCTGCAGATGGGATAAGGGTGGATCTTAGGAAGATTGAGGCAGTGTTGGATTGGAAACCACCTAAGTCTGTGGCTGAAGTTCGTAGTTTCTTGGGATTAGCAGGCTACTACAGAAGGTTTGTAGAAGGGTTTTCATCAATAGCCGCACCTCTAACGAAGTTGTTGAGAAAGGAAGTACCTTTCGTATGGAAAGATAAGCAACAGGAGAGCTTTAAGAAACTTAAGAGGGTTTTGACTGAAGCTCCGGTTCTGATTCAACCTGAGGCAGGGAAGGATTTTGGCAGGGAAGGATTTTTTGGTGTATTGTGACGCGTCTCACACAGGACTAGGATGTGTTCTGATGCAAGATGGGAAGGTAATCGCTTATGCGTCTCGACAATTAAGGCCACATCAAGTTAACTACCCGACGCATGATTTGGAGTTGGCGGCAGTGGTCTTTGCTCTTAAGGTATGGAGGCACTATCTATATGGAGAAAAGTCAGTAATCTACACAGACCACAAGAGCCTTAAGTATCTGGCACGACCCGCAAAGAGTCGAACCTCGAGACAAAAGGGTGGGTGGAGTTATTGAAAGACTACGATTGTTCTACAGAGTATCACCCGGGCAAGGCGAATGTAGTGGCGGATGCCCTACGTCGGAAAGTAGTGTCGGATCTGAGGGAGATGTTTGCACATCTGAGCTTGTATGACGGCAAAAGTTTGTTAGCAGAGTTACAAGTTAAGCCAACATGGTCGAATGAGGTGAAAGAGGGACAGTTGGCAGATGATGATCTAAGTGCTAAGTTGCGGCGAGTGCAGAGTGGGGAGCTAGAGGACTATGGTCTTAACAGCGAGGGAGTATTGTGTTTTAAGGGTAAGGTCTGTATGCCTAAGGATAAGGAGTTAAAGCAGAGAATTCTTAAGGAATCGCATAGTAGCCCTTATGCTATGCATCCTGGAGGTAGTAAGTTGTACAGAGATCTATGGGAACAGTTCTGGTGGCCTGGTCTTAAGCAGGAAGTTACAGAATTTGTAGGGAAATGCTTAACGTGTCAGCAAGTCAAGGCTGAACACTAGGTCCCGTCAGGATTGCTTCAGCCGATAATGATTCCGCAGTGGAAGTGGGAGAGAATCAGCATGGACTTCGTTAGTAGGCTTCCCCTCACGCCTACTAAGAAGGACTCGGTATGGGTGATAGTGGATCGATTGACAAAGTCCGCACATTTCATTCTAGTACGGGTTGATTATTCTTTACAGAAGTTGGCAAGGTTGTATGTGGCAGAAATTGTAAGGTTGCATGGAGTTCCGGTATCGATTATTTCAGATAAGGATCCAAGGTTTACGTCTCGGATTTGGAAAGCACTACATCAGGCTTTAGGCACCAGACTAGATTTCATTACGGCATTTCATCCGCAGTCGGATGGTCAGTCGGAGCGAGTGATCCAAGTGTTAGAGGATATGCTGAGGGGCTGTGTGATGGACTTCAGAGGAAGTTAGGAAGAATATTTGCCGTTGGCAGAATTTGCTTATAATAACAGCTATCAAGCCAGTATTCGGATGGCACCGTATAAAACGCTGTATGGACGAAAGTGTCGCACTCCTATGTGTTGGACGGAATTAGGGGAACGTCGAGTTTTGGGTCCAAAGATTGTGGCAGAATCCGAGGAGAAGGTTGAGGTAATTCGGGCACGGTTAAAGGAAGCATCCGACAGGCAAAAGTCGTACGCAGATCTTAAGCGGAAGGAAATAGAGTTTGCCATGGGAGATCAAGTGTTTCTTAAAGTTTCGCCATGAAAGAAGGTGATGAGATTTGGTCGCAAAGGGAAGTTAAGTCCCAGATTTGTCGGACCTTATCGGGTAATAAAGCGAGTTGGACCAGTGGCATACCAGTTGGAGTTGCTTCCGGAATTGAAGCAGATGCACGATGTATTCCATGTTTCTATGCTACGTCGTTACCGATCAGATCCATCTCATGTAGTACCGGTTGAAAAGGTGGAGCTAAGGCCAGATTTATCCTACAAGGAGGAGCCAATTCAGATCTTGGAGCGAGACGTGAAAGTATTGCGAAAGAAATCAGTTCCTCTAGTCAAAGTGTTATGGCGTAATCATGGATCGGAAGAAGCATCTTGGGACCGGAAGAAACAATGCAACAGCAATATCCTTACCTATTTTAGTCAGGTAATTTCGAGGTCGAAATTATTTTAAGGGGGTAGAACTATAATATTCGGGATTTATGGCTTATGCATTATTGCTAAATTGTATGAAGTAGCATGTCTATGTGTTCTGATTATGTTTTATGAATCTTGAGAACTTTAGAGTGTAGAAAAAAATGCCTTAGAAATTATCAGATTTTAAGTTTTTAAAGGGGAGCTAAGCCTGGTAGGCCTTAAGAGAAAGTGTAGGGGAAATTGGACACAAAAATGGGCTTGTTAAAGTGGCAAGGAGGCGCCACTTAGGGCCTTAGTAAGTGACGCCATATGCAGTGGGCAGGGGCTAGGTTCGAGCTGCGAGGGAAGCAAATAGGAGTGTTTATTTTTGCAGCAAGGAGAGACAGAGGTGGACGGCAATGAGACACCAAGGGGATGAGCTTTAGATGTGGTTAATTTCTTTTAAAATTCGGCTAAGATGGGAGGATACATGTTGGATTATTTCAATTATTTTGAATGGGTGATAAAGAGAAAAATAAAGAGGAAAAAGTGAGATTTGAGAAGGGGATGTGTGTTGGCCGGCCAAGGGACTCTTTTCGGCCAAAGGGAGAAGAGTGAGGCCATTTGTTTTCTTTTCTTACCAATTGAGCCTTTGCCGAAATTCTTTTCCTCTGTTGACTAAAAACTGAATGCAACTCTTTTCTTCTTCTTTTATTTTGTCAAAGCCGAAAGCTCCTTCCTCTCTTTTCATTCTTGTTGAAGCCGAATCTCCATCATCAAACTTCTCTTCTTCTTTTGCAAATTCACTCAAAGCCGAACACTCAAAGTAACCCCTAGCCGATTTCTCATTAAGCCCCAAAAGCCGAAACCTGTTGATCAACACTTAGCCTATAGTCGAATTCCTCAGTAGTGTCAAGCAGGAGTGCAGTCGATTTCAATATCTAAGGTAAGAAAAGTATGATCGTAGGCCGAAGGCCATTTATTAAGTTTATTAAGTGATTGAAATTCGGATCTAACATGAGCCTATAGGTATTTCGACAGACACCACAACCAAATAGCAATTTCGGGATTTAAGATTCACAAGGTAAGTGAACATGAACATTCGGCCAAGGCCATATTTAGTGATTCAGATCTGTTTCTTATTCGTTCAAAAGCCGAAACTAACTAGTTAAGTGAATTAGTGTTTGGCCGGTTGCAAGAGGGAACATCACGAAGTTTTGGGATTTGGGTAATAACCAAATTGGCAGCAAGGTAAGGATTTTGGGTTGCGATAATCCTTCGGGATTTGATTATTTATCCGAATGGCTTTTTGCTAAAATGCTAAGTGTTGGCCGAATGTAGGAACTAAGGACCTAAAGCATTAGATCGGGATTTTCGGGATTTCAGTGAACACGTTAAGTACCAGGTGTGTAACCCCACACTAATTCTTAATAGATTTACGGTATTAATTTAATACATGTGTTAATAAGAATGTGAAAGATATGGCTAAAGGTACCATTCAATGGTACGGCATATTCAGGTACGTTATTCTCTAAAGCTTTGTTAATAGTGTTATGAACACTGAATGTGACATATATGAAAATTGGTTACGAATATGAATAAAGCATATGGCATGATATTTGCATGATTTGTATGACACATGGGGCATATGGGTGATTATGAAAGGGGAAGTGATCTGGTGGTTTTTACCACAATATCTGGTGACTCATGTCACAATAATCTGAATGTGGTGACTTATGTCACGTATTAATATCTGGTGGCTATGCCACAATTTATAAGGGCAATGTGCAAGTCGTCTGCAGCGACTGCCTTCGATGATTGTAGCGGATGGAGGGTCAATTTAGTAATCCCCACGGTGTGATGGCAGGTACGGGTCATGTGTAGCGGATGGTTACTTAGGTTTGGGTTCGGGGTTGCATCATTATCTATATTTGCTATATGTATATGTATGATCTGATATGCCTAAATCGTTGGGACTTTGTGTTGGTTGTTATACACTGAGTCTGTTTGACTCACCCCGTTGTGGGATATCTTTTCAGGTGACACTCAGTAGATGGACCGGGTCGGCAGGAACTTAGTGGTGGCCAATGCTCAGCTCAGCATTTATTTTATTTTGAATTTTATATTTAAGTATTTTGGATTTATTTTGGGTTTTGCTTGATGTAATAAGGCCATTATTATTAACTGTTTTATGCTTTCATTTTTAAATTTCTGTTATGGAACGATTCATTTTAAACCATATGTTAAACAGTTTTTTTTAAAATAAATTCAAATGAGTTGAAATTCGGCCATGTCTTATAACTTATGGTTTTCAATTACGAAGCTAAAGTTTTAATAAAATACGGACTCCAATAAAGGCAACATTTTCGATTTAATCACAACACAAATCGAATTTTCTTCAAAACCACCCAAGTTTTCCAAAGTAACAAACGAGTTTCTGACAAGTTTTACTCGAGGAACATACCTGATCCGGTCGAGGCTCGTGGGCCGGATTTGGGATGTTTCAACCACCGTAATCATTCTTGTTGGTGGGCTATGTGCGATACCACCCTGTTAAAGATTGATGGTCGGCTAAGTGCGAAACCATCGAGTGATTGGTATTATTATGAATGACTTATTGGGAAATTATGAGGTGTTGTTTCATGTGATCATGTGGTGATAAGTGCTGGGATGTATGTTAAATAATATGAGCATTTGGCTCATGATATGGTTGGAATATGGTAAGAGATGAAATGAGTAAGCATGATCTTGGAATGTGGAACGTTCTTACTTATTATGAATGCTATTTATTTATTGGCATATATTATGATGTTTATTATTTACATGTGAACTTACTAAGCTTAAAGCTTACTCCTTTCTTTTCCCTTGTTTTATAGTGTCAAAGAGTCGGCTCGGGATACAAAGTTAACTGGAAGATCATCCAAACTATCAGCTCTATTTGGTATATCTAGAATTAGCATTTTTGAGTATGGCATGTATAAGAGCTAGACTAGAAGAAATGTTTTGTTGTTTTGGCCAAATGTGTGTGTTGGCTCCTTTAAAGACAAACTCTTTTGTATATAGTCATAGATACTGACTGTTTATTGCTAATCTTATAAAAATACGAGGTTATTCATGAAAGTGTATGAAGCATAATTGAGTTGCTTGGTGTATGGCTGAATGGATTTATGCCGTGTGAGTTAGGGTGATAAAGATAACTTAGCAAATAACAATGTTCTTGTCCACACAGGTAGGCACACGAGTGTGTGTCTAGACACACGGCCAATTGCATGGGTGTGTGATCAGGCCGTGTGTCCCCTTTGCATGTTAGAATTGCAAGTCAGTAAGCTCAGTAGTAAACACACGGGTAGAGACACGACCGTGTGGCTCAGCCGTGTGAGAGGCACGGCCATGAACATTGGCGTGTGCCCAGGCCGTGTGAAGTCTGCACTTAGAGTTAGGAATTTAATTCGACACATGGTCTAAGGACACCGGCGTGTGCCTTGGCCGTGTAACCATAATGAGGTGATGACATCATAAACAGAATGCCAAGGTTTTGGCACACGGGCTAAGACACGGGCGTGTCGAGGCCGTGTGAGGGACACAGGTCGAGGACACGGGCGTGTGTCTGACAGTGTGAAACAAGTCAGTGTCGACCACAGATGGAGAACACAGGCATGTCTCAGGGGCACACGGGCGTGTCCCCTGAGCAACAAGGACGTGTGACCCCTGTTTAGGCAAAATTTTTCTAAGTGTGTAAAAGTTCTCGGATTGATTTAGAAACCTTCCGAAAGTATGTTTAAGGTCTCGTAGGCCCATGATAAGTAAATTATAAGATTGAAAGAAAAGTTTTAATTTGAAATGAAAATTTATATCCTGATGTATTATGTGTGAGTAAGAAGTGATAGGTAATGCCTCATATCCGGTTTCGGCATAGAATACGGGTAAGGGGTGTTACATGATCCGTAGAAATCCCTAACTTATGTTAATATCTCTTTCGAGAATAAAAACAACTGACTCTAGGTTGATTAATTGAAATTTCTTTCTAATTAAAACCCCTATTGTCGCATTAACTCGATCTATGGATTCCCCTATTAGATTTGACTCTAATCCGATAGATTTATGTTGTCTTATTTCTAGGATTGCATGCAACTCCACTCAATTATGCCAGATCTACTCTTAAACAGGAACTTTTGCTCCACTGAATTAAGCACATCAATCACGAATTAATATCCTGGAAACATTAAAACATGAAATAAGTACACATAATTGAGATCAAGAACAAATATTTATCATGTAATTCAGAAAATCAAATAATAAAATTTGTCATAGGTTTCATCTTCCCTAGGTATCTAGGGAATTTAGTTCATAATTGAAAAGAAAAACATCTCAAAATTAGGAAAACAACAAGACATAAGAAACCTAAAAAAAACTTCTGAAGACATTGAATGGAGATCTTCAATCTTGAAGGAGATCCTGCTTCTGAGTTGAATCTGTTGGCGTTCTTCGAGTCTTTTCTGCATTCTATTCTGTGTGCCCCCTTTAGATCTTCTTCTAGGGTGTATTTATAAACTTTAGAATGCTCAAAAATCCTAAAAATTGGCTTTTTTACTTAAAAGAGAAACAGGGAGCGATATCGACACGGGCTGGCACATGCGCGTGTGGCCAGCCCGTCTGATTCACACGGGCGTGTGCTCAGCCCGTGTGAGATTGTCTTGGCTGTGTGGATCCTTAAGACAACCCGTTTTGTTCGATTTTGGCCTGTTTTCTGCTCCTTTTTCTCCCCTATGCTCACCTAAGCATAGAAACATGAAATTAAAGGATTAGGAGTATCAAATTCACTAAATTATGTAATAAATCATCCAAAAAATGCCAAGCATAGGATTAAAACATGTTACATTTATGGTTTATCACATTTCGATCCGACCTCCATAAATCGTCTCCGGAGCCGAACCCAAAATTCCATCACATACAGCTCCCCAATCAGCATACTAAACAAACCTAGTGACTACCGAACCATCCACCGGTAACCCCAACTGTAAATGCACGTCCTTTAAAGTGATAGTACACTCACCGCATGGAAGATGAAATGTGTGTGTCTCAGGCCTTCACCTCTCCACCAACGCGCTTACGAGTTTTGGATCCAACATACACCCTCGGACTACAAGGGCTACGTGCCAAAAATTGACTTCCCTCAAGTATGGTTCGATCAACGGTGATAGAGGACTGGGTAGATTATGACATTGTAAAATTCGATCTTCCGCCTATTTACGTAAAAAAATATAAAATATAATAAGTTAAAATATATTATGTCCATGAAACCAACTAAAAATTTGACAAAGGTAAGTGCACCTATCAATTAATAGTATAGCTTTGGTGAGCACAGATATCGTTCCCACGAAGACTAAAAGTATTAGTAATTACCGTCTTTCTATTATTTAACCGACAAATTGAAGTGATTGATTAAAAACTAAAATTAACTAATTAAATTAACTAAAGAATACGACAAAGAACAAATTAGAAAAATAATCGAGAAAACAATCAAGAAGCGAAATAATACCCAAGAGAGAATTCACCTAAACTTCATCTACCATTAGCAATCTGAATTAAACAATTTCTTCACTTAGTATCTTGATCCGTAGAAACCTCTAAATTATGCTAATATCTCTTTCGAGAGTAAGAGCAACTGACTTTAGGTTGATTAATTGAATTTTTTTTTTCTAATTAAAAACCCCTATTGTCACATTAACTCGATCTATGGATCCCCCTATTAGATTTTACTCTAATCCTGTAGATTTATGTCGTTCTATTTCTAGAATTGCATGCAACTCCACTCAATTATGCTAGATCTACTCTTAAACATGAATTTAAAGGATTAGGTGCATAAAATTCACCATTTTACATCAAATAATCATCCAAAAATGCATTAAGAACGGGATTAAAACATGTTACTTTTAGCACTTATCAATATAACAATGAAATAAAAAAAATTAAACGTGATTGAAATTTGTTAAAATTTATTCTTATCATTTGTAACTAATTGACGGAGATGTGCTTGTCATCAAGATATGTTAGAGACCCGGCTATTGCTAATTATATAAAACACGAATTAATTTTTAATAAAAAATATTTCTTGAAAATATTAATAAAAATAGAATTTAGATAGAAATAGAATTTTAGTAAAAAAAAAAAATAAGAGAGAATTTGAGAGATTTTTTAGGGTGGTTTGAGAGATTTTTGAGAGAATGTTATGAGAAATTAGTAGGTGGGGGTTTATAATTTTTTTTTTTTTTACCGTTGGGGGGCAACGACTATTTAATAGCCGCTGAAAATAACCTTTTGGGGGGAGGGGGAGAACGTGTTGTGCTGGACGCTTTTTCATTGAGCTTAGTCACACACGAAAAGCACTTCTAACTTTAAGCATTTTTCTGAGTTTTCCTTAAAAACGAATCTACCGAGAAGCGTTTTATCAGAATCGATCCATTTTTGTAAATTTTTAAAAATTCAACCTATTTCAATAATTTTTTTTTTTTTTGCTAATTTAATCGAGATTTTCGTTATTTTTGGTACATGACATGTTTATATGAGATCTAAGTATTGGGATTTAAAGAGCTCTGGTTGTCATTGTAAGAGTTTTCCTTGTCGTGAAACAGTCAAAATGGTTTTCACTTTTCTTTGTATTAGATGCCAAACTCCTTCACACTTAACCCTAGATAGTCCGGCTGGTTTCTTTAATTTAATGTTTTGGGTATTGGATAAAATAAATCTTCTCTCGTCCTTGATGCTGCAGATGAAATGCAAAGGAGTCGTGGACAGGTTGCAGTCTAGCAGCCTAAGCTACTGCTGGAGGGCACACGTTAGGGCTATATCTAGGGTTATGCTCAGGCACCTTTCATCTTTGTTTCCAATTCCTCTGCCTGCCTGTTTTTGAGCCGATAAGAGTTTTTTATCAATCAACCATTTTTGGAATGTCATTACTGCCACTGATCAATTCAATCCAGCATCCCAAGCCTTCTTGCATTCTCAAACACCTGGAACTCAAGGTTTCTTTAATATATTTATATATTTGTTCAAATAGATTTCTTTAATATATTTATGTTATGACTATTATGACCACAATATATTTGGCAAAAATGTTGACGCTGTCTTTCAAGGGACTGTCAGCATTGAAGTGTCTCAGTAGGTAATTTATTAGCTATGTATAATTTAGCTTGTAGTTCAGGTCGTAGGTTTTCTCCATCCAGCTTTAGAACTATGGCGTTAGTAATTAATAGTTGTTTATAATGGAAACATACGAATCCCTAGTTTTTTGAAATAGAAAACAAAGTAGTTCAAATGCTTTATTTTTTAATTAAGATTTTGCTAGTGTGTTCAGCGTCTTCTTTACTATACATAATAATGTGTTTTTTTTTTTTTAAATTTGCTCAGTACATAATAATATGTAAATCTATAGCTGCGAAAAAGAGGTAATGGTGGGAACCTCAGTCCACCGAAACTGCACTAGAATGGATTTTGGCAAAATTTTCAAAACCCTGTCTGAGTGTGGATCCATTTTTACCACAAAAATGAGATTGAAGTGAGTGAAGATTTTTGCACTATATTTTTTAAATATTTATAATGTTTAAATAGTTATAACTGAAAAATTATAAGAGATTCAAATGTTATATTTTTTTATCAAAATAAAAAAGTTATATTATTCTATTATTAATTAAGAATTATTATTTATAATGATAAATTATGTTTTTTAAATACTAAAAGTTACATCACTTAATTAATAAAAAGAGTAATGCTTATTTAAGTATACATCCATTGAATAGTTATATTTATTATTAAAAGATGTGACCATTTATTTGGTTAGTTGTATTTAAGACAAGAGAGTTATTATAAATAGGACTCAAAATGTACTTGGATGGATATGTTGAGGTCTACTTTCTAACACTGCTCAGCTTAATAACTTGTCATATTTGAAGTTGATAATTTTTGTAAACAAATATCTTTAGGTTGCGATATTTACTAATTTATTGGGCGTGTGCAAGCTATCTCTAAAGACCAAACCTTTTATAAAAATATATCCTGAAAATTAGTTAGGATTGAATCAAGCAAATCCACATCCCTATTTTAAGGAAATTGGATCCGATCAAGTAACTTAGTGACATATCTTGAATATTGAAGACTTGTTTTGGACTTATTGAAGATATTTACTGTGTTAATTATCTTCCTACTTTACTGGGAAGATTGGTTATAATTGATCTAGAACACTAGACCATTGTGAAAATCAAAAGTGATCATGGTTGAGAGTTTGAGAATGAAGACACGTAGGGGTGAGCAAAACTCGATTCGATTCGAAAAAATCGAAAAAAAATCGAATTTCGAATTATTCGAATCGAGTTAATCGAGTTGATCGAGTTAATCGAATCAACTCGAATTTTGAGTTTCGAATTTCGAGTTCGAATCGAGTTGAAATTTCGAATTCGAATAACTCGAATAATTCGAATAAACCGAAAATAAACTTTATATTTTTTATATTTTTTTATTTTATCCCATCCCCCCTAAGCCCGTCAGCCCAATTTTTTTTTTCCCCAAATCCCAACCCAATTCCTCCCCCAAATCAAACCCCCAACTCCAAGCCCTAGCAGCACCAACCAGCAGGTATTGTTACAATCATCGTCGTGCGATTCTTCTTCTCCAAACAAAACCCCAAACCCAAATTAATTTTCTTCTTCTTTGTTCTCTTCTAACTCTCAGGCCTCAGCTGCACATTTCTCTGGTAAGTTGTCTAATCTATTTTTCAGTTTTTCTACTCTTTAATTCCATATTTCTTGAGTTGAGTTAATATTGATGCTTTAGCAACTTGTGCTTTGACGTTTACCACTAATCTTTGGAATGTACACTCGATCGGTCATAAAGTCCGCAACAAATGCATCTTTTTCTTATTTTCATATTTTTATCTTCATCCTTAACTCTTCTAGGAAAAAAACCTTTTGCTTTTTTTTTTTTTTTTTTTTCTTCCTTTTAGGCAATTTATGGGTTTTTCAAAAAATTTTATAATGCTTTTTTCTGCTCAAATTTCTGCTAGACAGAGCACATTACTCGACTCCTCAAAGTACATAGCCACCGACATCCGCATTGTAAGTCTGCTTTTTCTTTGCTTAACCAAACAATTAAAGTGATTTTAGTAAACCAAGGCTACAAGTTTAGACTGAAAATGAAAAACTAAAGCACCAAAAATGAGAATTGGAAGGGTTGTCTTTGTTTGAAACAGCAAACAAAGACACAACTTAAGGTGAAGTTTAGTATGAGAGACTTGGTCTTGTGCATCTTGCCTATGTTTGTAAATCAACGATGCACGCAAGCAAGCTCGCACTTTTTAAAATTAGTTTAATGCTTTGCTTTAAGCAAACTTATAGTCCATACAGATAAAGTTATAAAATTTAGAGTTTGGCATGAATTATGAGAGCTTTCTGGTGCTTCTTGTTTTCACAAGCTTAACATTTTAAAGGTAGATCTATGCATGTTTGGAGTGATTTTTGAGATTGGTGCCGTGTGCGTTTGTGGACAAATTACAGGTTTCCTGTTACCATTATTCAGTCTTATTGTTTCTTTCATTGGCTAATTTGATTTATGAGCTACTCGGATAAATTATATGAAGCCGTAACATGCTTTTGGGCCCTAGGAATTTAGGATATTATAAGTTCATGGAAAGTTGCTTTACACAATTCTTTTCAGTTTATGGTTCAAATTTTAAAGTTCATTGTTGGTTTTTTTCATTTGCTGATCTGATCTGACCTTTACTAATTAATCCTTTGAATTGCAATCAAATAATAAGGCTTAAATAATAAGGATTAATAAGTAAAGTATCAAATAAATTTTTTTCATTTACTGATCTCATCAGATAATAAGGCTTTAATCCAGACCTTTTTCTTAATGCTATGTCCTTGGTGACAATATTGTTGCTCTCTTTGCATAGTATCAATTTCTAGATACTGTTCATATACATCAACCCCAGCTTGAGGAATTGTGAATTTTCTTATTGCTAGTTTCTGAGACTGATAGGCAACAAGAGCCTAAACCATTCTCCCAAAGTACTCAATATAATCTTTGGATTGATTCACGGTGCTAGTTATCAAAATGAACCAACTGTTGCATCAGTCTCTATTTTTAAGTGCCTTTAAGGCTTTTCAATCTTCCTCAAGAACTTGTTTAGTTAATCTCATAAATTTTTATTTTCAGTTTGCTTCTTATTCATGCCTTTTCTATTTGCACTGCTCACTTTGTGATTGAATTATGATAAGCTGCACGATTTGGAATGCTGGCACCTCCCGAGTGGTCTATCCTGGTCAATTTTAGCATGAAGTATCATACCTTTTGGCAGTTTGGTTATTTATTTGTCTTGGCTTTTTTTTTTTTATGGAAGCTTCATTAAGGATACAAGATTATCAATATTATATTGGTCATCCCATGTTTTTATTAATATTGAAGACAGTGTCTGGTTGTTGGCGATAGAAGTTTGTTGGCCATAAAAGTTTTTCATATTCTCCTTAGCTGCATTTGCATTTTTTTGTGTTTGTCTTGCATTTACTTCTTGCTTTCTCTCCTGTATGTAACTAGTTAAATATTAAATTTTTTTGCCCAATTAATACTATTTTAGCAATTAGTGACATGCGGTCCATTTCCTTATTTTATCTTCTAATTTATTCTTTTGCTCGTATTTGGGCAAACATCAGATCATTTGTCCTTTGTACCTTTACTAATTATCTTATTTTATATGTCAAGCCATCAAATAATTTAAAGCTTTGAAAATTTAAAAGAATCAAAAACTATAATTTCAGTTCAGTAATTAAAATTTTGAATGATTTTTTTTGTCTTTCCCGATTGATATCCAATTCAATTCAATTCTCGAGGAGTAAGCCAACACTTGATCCACAGTGTGATAAATTTAATTTCAATAATTAGAACTTTTAATTTTTAAAAATTAAGGTATTAAAAAATTAAAAAAATAATTTTTTTGAAAGTAGATAAATTTTAAAAATTAAAATTAAAAATCGAAAAATTAGAAAGATTCAAGGCATAAGCAAACTTATGTCTTTACGTAGTCAATTTTACATTATGATGTGTTCATGTCTCACTTGTGCTATGGTAACACTATCACTTGTTCATGTCTCACTTGTGCTATGGTAACACTTTGGTTCAGAAAATGAATTAAAGCATAAATGTTATTAAGTTTTATTTTAAATCAATTATTGGTTATCATTAGTGATTGCAACAAATGTTTGCTTGTAGATGAGTGATCCAAAGCAAGATGGTTCAACTCAAAGTTCACAAAATTCTTCCCCAAGTAGAGATGATCAATCAACAACCAAGGAAAATGTTCGAAAAAAGATTACTCCAAGGGCAGCTTGTTGGAACCATTTCACCAAGTATGTGACTAAAGAGGGGGAGAATAGAGCAAGGTGCAATGCATGTGATGTTACTTACACCATGGAAACAACTATGGGTTCTACAACAAATTTGAATAACCATTTGAAAACATGCCTAAAAAGACCTCGAGGTAATACTTCTGATCCGAAGCAATCAGAATTAACATTTGTGAATGTTAGGCAAGAAATAACGGATTTATCAACTTGGGTGTTTGATAAAGATGCTATTAGAAAAGCATTGGTTCATATGATAATTATGGATGAACTACCTTTTAAAATTGTAGAGGGAGAGGGTTTTAAATACTTTCTTTCTATAGCATGCCCACGCTTTAGTCTTCCATCTCGTTTGACAATTAGAAGGGATTGTCTTGATTTATTTAACTCCATGAAGAGTGCAATGAAGAATTGTTTTGAAAAAGATATAAGTAGAGTTTGTTTGACGACAGATACTTGGACTTCATTGCAGAGGATATCTTACATGGTTTTAACAGCACATTGGGTGGATGATGAGTGGAGGTTGCAAAAAAGAATTATAAATTTTTGCCCAATATCCGCTCATAGAGGTGAAAGCATAGGTTAAGCTATTGAAAAATATCTTCAAGATTGGGGGATTGAGAGGGTCTTCACTATTACTGTTGATAATGCATCCACCAATTGTGTTGCTATTGAATATTTGAGAAAGAAATTGAATCATCGAAATGCTTCTATTGCAAATGGAAAATTTATTCATATGAGATGTGTTGCACACATTCTTAATCTCATTATGCAATACGGTATTAAGGATGTTTCTGTGTCTGTGGATCGAGCTAGAGGTGCTGTGAGGTATATAAGAGCATCACCATCGAGGTTGATAAAATTCAACCAACAGGTAAAAGAAGAAATGATAGATAGTAAGGCTCAATTGTGTTTAGATGTGCCTACTAGATGGAACTCAACATATATGATGTTAAAGGTGGCCGAAAAATATAAACGTGCATTTGAATCATATGTACGTGATGACCATAATTTTTTTCTTGACCTTACTGCTGGAGATGGAGTTCCTACATTTGATGACTGGGAAATTGTTCGAAGAGTTATAAAAGTATTAGAGCCTTTTTATCATCTTACACTGAAGGTGTCCGGATCTTTGCATGTTACCTCTCATTCACTTTTTGAAGTATTGACGGATGTGCATTGTCTTTTTGATGGGTGGCAAAGTTATGGAGATCTAGACATAGTTTCTATGACTTCCAAAATGAGAGAGAAATATAATAAGTATTGGGGTGAAGGAAACAAGATCAACATGCTAGTTTATTTGGCGGTCATCTTTGATCCACGATGTAAAATGAGTTTTTTGAACTTTGGGGTCAACTTGCTTTTTCCTAATGTTGCTAATGACATTATGAAAATGATTGATAAAGAATTGCATTGCTTGTTCAACGAGTATTCTTCTAATGCCGGGAGAATTCAACAGTTTGAAGGTAGATCTAGTTCTTCAACAAAGCTTTGTAGTTCAATGGAAATAGATCATTCAGAAATGAAAACGGGCTTGGCCAAACAAAAATACCTTCAGAACAAGAAACAAGTTGGATTAGAAAGCAAATCTGAATTGGATAGATATTTGGGTGAGGATGAAGAAGTAAACAATTCAAGTTCATTTGATTTATCATTGTGTGGTGGAAAATGAACAGTCCTAGATTCCCTATTCTTTCACAAATGGCTCGAGATATTCTTGCTACTCCTATTTCAACAGTTGCCTCGGAAAGTGCATTTAGCATGGGTGGACGTGTTCTCGATAGTTTTAGAAGTTCTCTAACTCCTTTCATGGTCGAGGCTTTGGTTTGTACACAAGATTGGCTTCGGAAATCTAATGATGCCATCAATCTTGAAGATTATGTTGATGAACTTCAAACCATGGAAGATGGTAATATATAAATTTTAATTTATAAAATAAGCTTTTGTGTTATTTATATTAGTAAGTACAATTTAACTAACACTTTTGTTTTTAAATTTGCTAGACTTGTCAAAAATACCTGAAGATCAAGAAGGTAATATACTTAGCATTAAATGTTTATTTAATTTTTTTTTGCGAACATTTATATCATTTAACTAACTCATTCAATACTTTTACTAGATGTTTCAAGATTATCAATGCCAACGGTTTTTGAAGCACAACAAGAAACTTAAACTATTCTATAATGGTTTTTGAACTGATGTGTTATTATTATTAGTTTGGTTTGGTTTGTTATTGTTGTTGGTTAATTTAGGTTGATGTTGTGTTGCTTTTGTTTATTTACTTGTTTACTTCAATTTTTTGTTATATGATCATGTTTAAAAACTTTGAAGAATTTTTTTTTTGAAAAATTACATAAAAATAAAAAACACTAAAGTCATTTTTTTAAAACTTAACTCGAACAAATATATTTGATTCGATTCGATTCGAATTTTGTCTCACTCGACTCGATTCGAAAAAATTTCAAATTAGGTTAGGATGATAAAATACGATTCAAAAACTCGATTAACTCGAAAATTTTTAATTCGATTCGATCGAATTCTCACCCCTAAAGACACGCATGACTCATTATGAGATGTGGAACAGAAGGAAGCGAAATGTGAATTACTTTTCATGTTTTTAGTACCTGTTAAATTCTCAGGGATAAAGGTCATTAAGGAAAGTTGGATGCTAATAGTGATAAAGGAGTTTTCTTGGGGTACTCGATACTAGCAAAGCATTTTATGTGTACAACAAAAGAACTCGGAAGGTTTTGGAGTCTATCAATGCTAATATCAATGATGAGTCAACATAGAAGTCTATGGGAGATAAGGATGAATGAATGACAAAATTAGTGCCTGATTTAGTGCCCACTGCTTTAGGCACTGAGCAAGTTATTGGTGAACTTGAGGAAGAAATTCATGAGAGCAAGGAAGTTGATGGGGAAGCTAATCAAATTCACAATGATAAACAGGTACAAGCTTCTTCTAGAGTTAGGAAGAACCATTCCATCAATGATGATGTGATTGGGCATTCACACATTGATTCATTGATGTGTGAATAAATGTCATTAGCTTTTGTTTGTTTCTCTGCACAGGTACTAACAGGTTTTGGTAAATTAGAGGACTCGTGAAGCATCTAAGACTCAACGACTTAGCTAGACCGTATTTTTGTTCTTTTGCTTGTAAAAGGTTAAAAGCATGCACCTAAGTTGAGTCACATGGTTAAATATCATGTTTGGATCTTTTGATATGTTTCGGTAATTGTTGAACATTTGAGTGTCCTAAGGTTGCACTTAGTTATCTCATTTGAATGATTTTCCTCAAGGTACAATCTATTAAATTGCTACTAGGAATCCTAAAAGAGTTGGAAGAATTAATCGAAGATTTTCCAATCAAACAAACGCCAATAAAAATGGAAAATTGCATAGCAACCAATTGCAAAAGTGAATTGTAGTTGAAGTTGCATTTGGGTCATGAGATGGCACTAACAAATTTCAATTTTAGCTCCCTTCATTAATAGTATTTTTGGCTTTGTCTCTGATTTTTAGTTTGTCTCAATAGTATGAGTATATTTATGGTGACAAGTATAGCGAAAACTTTTAAAATGAGAATATTGGAAATTAAAATGATTTTAGTCATTACATCAAAATAAATGGTTTCAAGTCTTAAATTTTATATTTATCTCACCTTATTAAAATAAATCCAACAACATCCAATCTTTCCCTTCGTTTTTCTTTTCAGTGTGTAATTGAAGTTTTAGGTTGAAATTTTTTTTGGATAATCTTTACTTTCAGATTTTTTTTAAAGAAAAAATTGCAATGGAAAATAAGATATTAGAGTTGTTAAGATTAATCAATCTGTGTATTAGGTATTTGTTATTCTTGATTGAAAAATTTGGTCCATCATTTCATTTTAAAAATTTGAGATTTTTTTCTTGGTTGATTTTATGTACTCACTTTTTACTCAATCAATGAGAAAATCTCAATTTTTTTAGAATGAAATGGTTGACCAACTTTTTAATAAAGAAAAAAAATACCTAATAAACAAATCAATTAATCTTAATAACCCTAATATCTTGCTTGCAATTCCAATTTTTTTCTCAAAAAATTAGAAATTAAATTTGAAAGTAATGATTATCCAAAAAAAAAATTCAACTTGATGCTTTAATCACATGATGAAAAGAAAAAAAAAAGAGAAAGATTGGGTGTTTTTGGTTTTATTCTAATAAGATAAGATAAATATAAAATCTAATACTTAAAACCATTTATTTTGATTTAATGATCAAGATCATTTTGATTCTTATAATTTTCATTTTAAAAATTTTCACTATAGTTATCACTACATATTAAAAGAGTGTCAACGGCATTTGGCATGAGACACATGTACTTTAATTTTAAAGGTGTATGACCTTTTTTTCCTTCACAATATAGAGTGGTAACTTTTAATTTTAGTTCCTTTATTATGCCTAAATTTAAATTTAAATTTCTATACTTTAATTTTTAATTTTGTCATTTTAATTTTCTAGTGTTATTAGCCTAATATTATTAGCCATCTAAATAGTTAATATCGTTAATTTCTCAATTAGAACGTTATGTGGTTATATATAACCTGAATTCCTTAAAGGGTCTTAAAAACATACACAACTTTTTGGTTTGTCTTACTCTTCTTTTTCTATCAGTATAAGATAATGGTCAAATTTTAGCTTCAGCCCTTATACTATGCTAAAACTTGGATTTAATTCACATACTTTAATCTCTAACATATTTTGATTCCCTACTTTTGTAATGTTATTAGATAGTCTAAATAATTGGTATTGTTATCTATTTTAATTACAACGTTGATGTTTCTTTTTTTTTTCTTAAGAGCCACTGTTCTAACAAAAAAAAATTATTTTATCATAATAAATTCAAATGGGTGATTTTAAGAAGAAAAAAAAGTCCACATCAACATTTTCAACATTAAATCTTACATAACGACCAAATAAAATATTTTTTTAATTTTAAAATGCTACACCAATGAATTTAACAGAAGAATTTTAATAGGGATAACATCTACAGTTGAATTTTTAAATTTAAAAAATAGATAGACTAAATTCCTCAAAATAAAAATAAAGAGATTAAATTTCAAATATAAAAAATATAAATAGACTTAAAACATATTTTAACCTTTAAATTTTTACTCTATAATTTACTACAAACACTTCCTTTCTTATTTTAAAGCAAAGGTTTTATAGGAGTGGGCTGTTTTGCTGCGGAGTTTGTTCCACATTTTTTCTTAGAGGAAGATATGTTTCTTTTGGGCCTTATCTTAAGATATTATTTTGGTTGTGTTCGTAAACTTGTGTAGTCATGCTTTGAATTGAGTAGATTATAACTTGAAAAACTTGTACATGAAGCATCGTGGAGAAATTCAATCAAGAAAGTGTTAGGTTTAATAATTTCTTAATCCCTATACTTTTCACATATTTAAATTTCATCTCTTTACTTTTAATCTAAGAAACATAGTCTATTTATACTTTTAATTTAATAATATCCAGTTAACAATACCAAATTTTCTTTAAATTAAATTATAACTTGAACATAAAGCATCTAGGACAAATTCAATCAAGAAAGTTTCAAGTCTAATTCATATTCACATATTTGAATTTAATTCTTCTATTTTTAATCTTAAGGAACTAGTTCCTTAAGATTAAAAATAAATAAATTAAAAAAGAGAGAGAGAATTGCTCAGGTTACTAACAATGCACTTATGAATGCTAAATAAGCAAATAAAAAGTTGAATATGTTGTTATAAGGTTTGGGTTCTAAATATATGGTTGTAAAGTTTTCAACACTTTTAAGGAAGCAAAGTGAAAATTAATTTTATTTTGCTTGCATAGCTTTGAAGCGACTTTAAATTGACAGTGAGCAAATTCCTTAATGAATTTAAGTAAAAAGATTAAATTTTCTGAAATAATAATAAATACATTAAGAGGCTATTTAGAAGAAAGGGTTAGAGATAGGGGTAGACAGAGGAGGTCAGTAGACTGTAGTATTAATTTCACAGCATTTAATTAACTAATATTGCTTGCTGAGTAACTGGGAAAAGGAAATCAGACTTTTGTTGACAGAAGTGATTATTTTGTCGTCAGGAAACTCACAGCGAAAAAGTGTTTCAGCTACTTTCTCTCCGGTCATTGCCCATATTGTGCAACCATGCTTTAGCCCCATTTTTGGTTGGTTCTACACTCAACACGTCCCGTTACATGATTTATTTATTTATACAATAGACATATGTAAATAATATATCCATTGAATACATAATAACAATATATATATTATCTACATAATTTAATAATTTTTACCCTTAAATAAAAAAAATTATGCATTCATTATTATTTCCTCTTTATTGTTCTGAAAACAAAAATTTTATAATAATTTATGTGTATTGTTGTTACCCATTATAAATTTCATGAAAGAAAATATATAAGTAATTATATTTTAATCAACAATTATGCTCATCAGTAATTTTAAGTTGTTTACAATCAACCAACCAAATAAAAATTCAATATTCAACATTAAAAAGTTTTATGTTAAAGAGTAAAATAAAAAGTTAACATATTACCCATATATATTTAACTTATTTACAATATATAAACCTTGTTTTACCAATTTAATATATTCTTATATATTGTTTAAATTATACCATCTGATGAATTTATTTAGCGAATTATATTTTTAAACCCAAGGTATATTCTATTACAAGGTTTCATATTCCCAATTAACATGAATAACCTAATTTCTTACTGCTTGGCATACATATTGTGATGACACACACCAAATTTTTAATGATATTGCTTAGAAATTTTCATAAATATCAATTCTAACTTTTTAATATAATGTTTTACTAAAAATATTTTATATATTTTCAAAACAATATTTTAAAAAATGTCATAAATTATTAATATATAAAAAAGCTGAATCTGATTTAATATTAAGATAGTTTTAATCATATTATGTTATCTATTCCTCTACTTTTTAATGTTATGATTATTTTTTTTACTTTAAATAAATATTATTCCTCTTAAATGCTAATCGTGGGATCAATTACAACTAATACAAAATACAACTCTTACTTTTACTTATTATAATATTTAATTAATACAATAACTATTCTCTTGCGTATCCAACCCACAATATATGGAGAAATTTGGAGTTTCATTTCTTTATACACTACCCAATTTAATAGAATTTTACCATTCTTTTTTGTAATGTTCACTCAATTTTAGTTACATCTAATGGAAACATGTAATTACATTTCAAATCAAATACAACTATTAATAATATTTTTCTTCCAAAAATCATTAATTTAAAATAAATAGTAATATCTACAAAATATTTACATATTTTAAAACTATGAACTATTTTTCCATTCTAAGAAAACTATAAATTATATTCCAAATAATTTATACATACAATAAATCCATGTATTGCACGAATAAAAAAACTATGTAATATATAATGATCATTTTTAAAAATATTTACCTCTTACAATATAAATTAGAAACATTCATAAATAAATTGTTTTTAGAATATTACTTTATATTAATGTTGTAAGCGTTATAAAATAAAGAAAGATTGAGAGAATAAATAACAAAGAAAATATGAAAGCAACAAAGAATGAATTTTATTGATCAAAAGGGATGATTATAATACTTCATTAGAGTCTCTATTTATAGGCATAAGAAGTATAAAAGAAGTAGAGATCTAATTCTAATAACTATTAGAATTTAAAGTACAAACCGCGATTAAGGGAAAAAGAGTGCAACACGTATTTACTCCCCCTCATAAAAACACCACATGTTTTCTCATATTCTACGTATTCAATCTTGAATACTAGTTTTTCAAATGACTATTTGAATGTATTTGATAAGCATTTATATTATCATTCTTGTAAAAGTCACGATTGAGGGAAATTTGGGGAAATATATTGATCTCTTCAGGAGATTCAACAATAATCATAACAAACTTTAATTATTATGATTCTTTTATAAAAACACAAATAGGTATTTTGGATCAGTTTATAATCCTCCTTCAACTACTATTCACTAAGTCAAATTTACCACATATATTCAAATTATTTCAATTCATATAAATGAATAATTTCTCGAGAATTTCAATATGCTTCTAGCATCCTAAATCCTTCAAGGATTTTAATATAAACTTTATTATATAGTGATTCATAAAAGGTTATAACAATAACCATTAAACGCAAGTTAAGTCTTTTATGAATTGTCAATTTAATAATATATCTAAAGGTTATTGCATCCACCACAAAAGAATATTATATCTTTTCATAATCAATGCCAGGACTTAGCGGAAACTTCATATTTTATTCCTCTTTTGCATAACTACTTCAATTGAACCCTCACTGGCTTTATACCTTTAGATATTTGGACTACTGGTCCAAAAACTCCACGAATTTAACTGTATTTGAGTTGCGTCTTTCTATTTTGATCAATTTAATCCATATTTATATTTCTTAATAGATTTATTTAAGATCCTCCTTTTATTTCATTATTTGAATAATAATATTGCATACAAGATGATTGTCGACCACTTTTATTATTTGGTTCCACATTTTCTCGAATTGACATAACTTATTAAGATATCTTATTTTCATTATTTTAAAATTCAATTTCAGGTACTTGAATCTCTTCTGAAGTTTTACTTATTAGTTATGTCTTGAGTCTCTTCTGGAGCACCCACCTCCACTATATGACCATTTAGAATAATTTTCATCTTTGGAACTGATCAATCTATCATTTATTCTAACTGATTGTCCTACTAGGACTTTAATTCAAATTAAAATATTAGATGGTTTATAACACTTGGTTATTCTCATTAAGGTTGTAAATACATCTAACAATTAACTTGTAATGAGTTATCCTTATTGAACTTCTGGTTCAATTTCTCTCCCCCCTAACTCATTATAAGTTTTTGATTCTCTCCCCTTAATGTTGGGAAAACTTACAACTCATGTCACAATTAAATCTCGAATTAATTGTTCAAAAATATTATAAGGAGACTCATATATATATAGATTCTCAATCTCTTATAATGACCCATCTTTGTGTGTTGTGGTGGAGCAGTTGGAACATATACCGCACATCCAAAAATTTGGAAGATGGGAAATATTTGGCTCTTAACCTAAAATCAATTGTAATGAGGAGTATTTATACTTTATCGGCTTGATGCGTACAGCATGTAAATCAATACAATCTCATGTTGAAATATAAAGTTCTGTTCTCATAAGTAATGATTTGGCTATTAGTTGGAGGCATTTGATAAACAATTCAGCTAAATGATTTTGTGTGTGAACATGAGCTACAAGATGTTTTGTAACAGTCTGGTTTATACCATAGTCGAAATAGTGGTTTCGGGACCACAAATCCGAGTCTATATAATTTTTTAATATTATTTTCTGTGACTACGATGTGTGAATATGCATGTGCTAAAGTTTTTTAAGTTAATTTGTCTGTCTGTGTACTTAATTTGATGAAAGGACTAAATCGCATAAAGTTTAAGAAGTGGTTTTTCATTTGATTAATGACCAAATTGATGTGGCTTTATTATGGTGGAGTCCTTAAAAGACAAATAGTCCATTTTTATTATATAGTGGAAGGCAAAGGACATGAATAACCTTGTATCAAAATGTTTTATATATTTGATTAAAGGTTAAATAAGTAATTTATGTATTAAATTATGTTTTGATTAAATAAAACATGAAAATAGACATTCATTCATGCATTCATCCACCGAAAACACAAAGGAAAGAAAAGTTTTGAAGCTTTGTATATTCGGCTATTTACAAGCCAAATTTAAGATATGTTTTCGGTCGGTTTTCGATGATTTTTACGTTTTTGCAATCGTTGCTTTGTCTACTATCAAGCCCATGTCTCAATTTTGTGTATTGATGATGTTTGTGAGATATGCCATTGATGATATGTTGAGCTTTGTGATGAATTTAGTTGTTAAATGAAAGTTTTGGGCTAGATGAACATACTTTGTTCTTGAATTTTGATGAACTTAGCTAATTAGGGCTAAATTGAGAAAATAGCAATTTGAGGGACTAAATTGCAAAATTTATAGAGAATATGGGCTTGTATGTGATGTATGAACATTCGGCTAGGCATGAGTATGTAATGATTTTATGAATTTGATGTTTTGAGAAAAATGGACTAAATTGATAAATTATGCAAAAATGAGGGTTAATTTGCAAATAGCCCTAAATGTGTGTCTTTGGATTGAATTGAATGAGTTAGTGAATAAAAGGGTTAATTCTGAATATGTATAGATCAAGAACTGAAAAAAATGGACTTAGATCGGGGGAAAGCGAAAATAACCGAGTAGCCGTTTCCATTTCCGTTAAATCGAATCCGAGGTAAGTTATTATGCAAATAAACGTATTTGTATGGAATTATGTATGTTCTTATGACTATTTTTATCGATGAATACTTATGATATGATCTGTTTATGAATTCTGATATAAGGATTACTGAGTGACAATGTCTGAGAAGTCCCGTACGAACCTAGGAATAGATAGGATAAGCTATGTCATGACATAGGAATCTATTCTGTTTTTATCATGTAAGACCACGCCTAGGACGTTGCGTTGATTTGAGATTACGTGTAAGACTACGTCTGGGACGTTGGCATCAATATGATCTTTACGTGTAAGACCATGTCTGAGACATCGGCGTCGTATTGATTTGTGTAAGACCCTATCTGGGACAGTGGCATTGATATCTGAGTGCATATAAGACCTCGTCTGGGACATTGGCATTGTACGACTAGTTCGAGCTTTCTGAGTATCCTACTAGATTCCTTACAGTTCAACGGGCAAGTCTGTGATATGAATGGCTATGCAAATAGTGAATCTGTTTCAGGTATGTTGATTTATACACTAAGTGTGTATATAAGGTAAGTATCTATGTGATCTTACTATGATGATTATGTATATTGGAATAACATTATGATATGTGATAGTAAGCATGAAAGAGCTTTTTATATATAAGACTTTTGAATTGAGGAATGTGGCAAATATGGCCAAGTACATGAACCAAAGCATATATGTGATAGTTTGCTAACTATTAAGATGTGCCAATGTACCTATGTGCATATATGCCTTCTATGTTAAGTTTATTTGTATTATGACTTACTAAGCTTTTGGAAAGCTTACTCTCTGTGTGTTTTCTCTGTTTATAGGTCGTCAAAGCTACTGAAGGCTCGGGACCGTCAAGGATCGTCATCACACTACTAAACTCATTTTGGTACATTTTGGAAATGTATATAGCTAGATACGGCATGTATAGGCTAGTATTTGATATTAGTTTGTTATATGAACTTTGCCATGTGATTTGGCTTGTTATGAATTGAGAATTTGCTTGAATGAATGTGTTATGTGTGAAGTATGTTTTGGCATGCTTAGTTAATTCATGAAATGGTCAATTTTTGATTAAGCAAATGAATGAATTATGCTTATGATGAGATGAGATTTAGTTTTGTAATTTGGATGGTTATTTTAGTATGTTCTTGGTTGCCAAATAGGCATGAGATGTCTTGGTGATTTTACTTGTAGGTAAGACCCATGTGGGTGGCATTTTGGCCTATTTTGCCACACGGGCGTGCCTAGTGACCGTGGGGCGAAGCCATTAACTAGCATAAGAGTACACGGCCTTGGCACACGGACGTGCCTAGTAGCCGTGTGAATTTTGACAGGATCGACCACAGCCAAAGTACACGGGTGTGCTTGGTGGCCATGGAGCGAAGGTCAGTTTTGACCACGGGGAGGACACACGGGTGCGTCTAGCAGCCGTGGGAGGCACACGGCCTGCCTACAAGGGTGTCTAACCCCTGAAACTTAGAAAAGTTTTAAATTTTTCGAGAATTTTGTATATGATCCGATTTAGTCCCAACACAGTTTATAGCATGTTTTAGGTCTCGATGACCTACTAAGGAGACATTATGGTTGAGGTTAATATTCAATTTTATGACACTTCTGTAAATGTTTCTGATCTATTCAGTAACGCCTTAAACCCTAGTCCGGCGATGGATACGGGTTAGGGGTGTTACATTTGGTTGGTATCAGAGCTACGGTTTAGTTGATTCTCGGACTAACGTGGCGTGTCAGAGTCTAACTATACATGCCATATATCTAAACTATGATAGTGTGATAAATCCCGGCATGTAAAATGTGATTTTCTTATAGTAATAGATCCCGAAAGTGCCGTAGCTGACGACGTAGAAAGTAATGCGCCTGCTCCCGCGCAAGGGACAGCGCCTTCTGATTCGAGACCGGCTATGAGCGGTCAAGAGGGAGAAGCTAAACAAGCTTTCTTCCAGATGATGAGTGAGTGGTTCACTCAATTTGTAAAGAATAACCCGACTGTTTCGCAACCCCCGCCCCTAGTTAATCCCCCTTAGACATCTGATATACCTCTAACTGCAAATTTGAATTCGTGGAATAAGCCTCTGGTTGACAAGATCCGTAAGTATGGGGCCGAAGAGTTTCGGGCTACTAATGATGATGATACTGAAAGGGCTGAGTTCTGGTTAGAAAATACTATATGGGTATTGGACGAAATGTCTTTGACTCCGGAAGAATGCATAAGGTGCGTTGTGTCATTACTCCGAGATGCAGCTTATCAATGGTGGAAAACTTTGATTTCTGTTGTTCCGAAAGAGCAAGTTACATGGGACTTCTTTCAGAGTGAATTCCGAAAGAAATATATCAGTGAGAGATTCATCGATCAAAAATGAAAGGAATTTCTGGAACTAAAACAGGGCCGAATGATTGTTTCGGAATATGAACGAGAGTTCGTAAGACTGAGTCAGTATGCTCGAGAATGTGTAATCGTAAGACTGAGTCAGTATGCTCGAGAATGTGTATCATCTGAAGTTATAATGTGCAAAAGATTCGAAGATGGTCTTAATAAAGATATTCGTTTGCTAGTCAGGATTTTAAAAATAAAAGAGTTTGTTGTACTCGTTGATCGAGCGTGTAAAGCTGAGGCACTCAGGAAAGATAAAAGAAAAGCTGAGTCTGAAGCCCGAGATATGATAAAGAGATTTCCAAGCAAATCATTTCAGTCTGCTTCAAAGAGATTCAGAGATGATCAAAGTCGTTTCAGATATAATATGGGACATTTGAACAGAAATCGAGCTAGATCGCTAATGACTTCCAAAACTCCAACAACTTCAGTGGCCAGCGTTGGTAATGTTCAATCCGAGAGACCTGAATGTAAACATTGTGGGGAAAGGCATCCGGGAAGCTGTAGATTAAATGACAGAGCTTGCTTCAGATGTGGATCACTTGATCATTTTATCTGTGATTGCCCTGAGTAGGTTGAGCCAGAAATTGTTTAGAATCTGAGACCGAATAACGCACCTGCGAGAGAAAGACCTTTGAAGAATGTAAGAAATACTAGTGGTAGTCAGAGAACTACGAGAGACACTGTTATGAGATCTGAAGCTAGAGCGCCTGCCAGAGCGTATGCTATTCGAGCTCGTGAAGAAGTTTCATCACCTGATGTTATAACGAGTACTTTTATACTTTATGATACTTCTGTAATTGCATTAATAGACCCTAGTTCTACGTATTCGTATATATGCACGAATTTAGTATTCAGTAAAACTTTGCCCGTAGAGTCTACTGAGTTTGCTACAAAAGTATCGAACCCCTTAGGTAAAAGTGTCATTGTTGATAAAATATGCAAGAACTGTCCGTTAATGTTTTGAGATATCTGTTTCCCTGCTGATTTGATGCTTTTTCCATTTGATGAGTTCAATATCATTCTGGGTATGGACTGGTTGACTTTGCATGATGCTGTTGTAAATTGTAAAAGAAAGACTATTGATTTAAGATGTCCGAATGATGAGATTGTATGAGTTGAGTCTAATGATTTGAATGGATTGCCTGCTGTGGTATCTGTTTTGAAAGCTCAAACTTATGTGAAAAAGGGTTATGAGGCATATTTTGCTTATGTGATTGATTCGAAAGTGTCTGAGAAGAAAGTTAAATCAATGCCTATTGTTTGTGAGTATTTTGATGTGTTCCTTGAAGAGTTATCGAGTTTACCTCCAATTCGTGAAGTCAAATTTGGTATTGATTTACTGTCTGGTACTACACCTATATCAATAGCTCCATATAAAATGGCACCAACAGAGTTGAAAGAGTTAAAGTCACAGTTACAGGAGTTGACTGATAGAGGGTTCGCTAGACCGAGTTTCTCACCTTGGGGTGCTCCTGTTCTGTTTGTGAAAAAGAAAGATGGCACGATGAGGATGTGTATCGATTTTCGTCAGTTGAATAAAGTGACAATAAAGAATAAATATCCATTGCCTCAAATAGACAATTTATTTGATCAGTTAAAAGGAGCTACTGTATTTTCTAAGATTGATCTGAGATCGGGATACTACCAGTTGAGAGTTAAAGATTCAGACATTCCTAAGGCTACTTTCAGAACGAGGTACGAGCATTATGAGTTTTTAGTTATGTCATTTGGACTAACCAATGCTCCTGTTGTTTTTATGGATCTGATGAACAGAATTTTCAGACCGTACCTAGATCGATTTGTTGTGGTATTCATAGATGACATCCTAATTTATTCACGTGATGAAAATGAGCATACTGAACATTTGAAAATTATGTTGCAAACTTTGAGAGAAAAGTAATTGTACGTGAAATTTAGCAAATGTGAATTCTGGTTACACGAGGTTAGTTTTTTGGGGCATATTATGTCAGCTTCTGGAATCCGAGTGGATCCAAGCAAGATTTCTGCTATTCTGGATTGGAAACCTCCGAAAAATGTATCTGAAGTCCGTAGTTTTCTAGGTTTAGCTGGTTATTATCGTCGATTTGTAAAAGGATTTTCAGTGATAGCTACTCCGTTGACTAGATTACTTCAGAAAGATGTTAGATTTGAATGGTCAGATAAATGCCAGAAAAGTTTTGCTCAGTTGAAAACTCTGTTAACATAAACTCCAGTATATAGTACAGCCAGAATCGGGTAAAGAATTTGTTATATACAGTGATGCTTCATTAAATGGTCTGGGATGTGTTTTGATGCAGGAAGGCAAAGTTATAGCTTATGCCTCGAGACAATTGAAGCCTCATGAAAAGAATTATCTGACACACGATCTTGAACTAGCTGCGATTCTGTTTGCACTTAAGATTTAGCGCCATTATCTGTACGGTGAGAAATGTCATGCGTTTTCAGATCATAAAAGTTTGAAATATTTGATGACTTAGAAAGATTTGAACATGCGTCAAAGAAGATGGTTAGAATTGCTAAAAGATTATGAGCTCGTGATAGATTATCATCCGGGTAAAGCGAACATTGTTGCTGATGCGTTGAGTAGAAAATTATTGTTTGCACTACGTGCTTTGAACGCTCAGTTAGATTTGTCTGATGATAGTTCTGTCTTAGCTAAGTTAAAAGCGAAACCATTGTTTATACAGCAGATATGCGATGCTCAGAAATCTGATAATGAGTTATTAGAGAAACGAGTTCTATGTGATTTGAATTCTGAATCTAAATTTTTGGTTGTTGATGATTGCTTGAGTTTCTGAGGTCATATATGTGTTTCGAGAAATCCGGAGTTGATTCAGCTGATTTTAAGTGAAGCACATAACAGTCGTCTATCTGTTCATCCGGGAAGTACAAAGATGTACTATGATCTGAAGCAACACTATTGGTGGTCTAGTATGAAACGAGACATTTCTGACTTTGTTTCGAAATGCTTAATCTATCAACAAGTGAAAGTTGAACATCAAGTTCCGTCTGGTTTGCTACAGCCAATTCTGATTCCTGAATGGAAATGGGATAGAGTGACAATGGATTTTGTTTCTGGTTTGCCTCAAATTCCGAGAAAGAAAGATGCGATTTGGGTCATAGTTGATCGATTGATGAAATCTGCCCATTTTATTCCAGTAAGATCTGACTATTCACTTGATAGATTAGCCGAGCTTTATATTTTTGAGATTGTTAGATTGCACGGGGTGCCACTATCTATTGTGTCAGATAGAGATCCGAGGTTTACATCGAGGTTCTGGAAAAAATTGCAATAAGCTTTAGGCACGAAACTGTATTTCAGTACAGCTTTTCATCCATGAACAGATGGTCAATCCAAGCGGATCATTCAAATTCTCGAAGATATGTTAAGATGTTGTATACTTGAGTTTAACGGTACGTGGGAACAGTATCTGCCATTGACTAAATTTGCATACAATAACAGTTTTCAGTCAAGCATCAAAATGGCACCTTAAAAAGCTTTGTACGGACGTAAATGTCGTACACCTCTGTATTGGACTGAGCTCAGTGAAAATAAGCTACATAGGGTTGATTTGATAAAAGACTCAGAACAGAAAGTGAAACTGATCCGAGATTGTTTGAAAGCAGCATCTGACCGTCAGAAGTCCTATGCAGACTTGAAACGAAAAGATATAGAATTTGAGATCGGCGACAAAGTATTTCTGACTTACTATTTTAAGCTTATTTGTATTATGCATATATTCCTTCTATGTTAAGTTTATTTGTATTATGACTTACTAAGCTTTTGGAAAGCTTACTCTCTGTGTGTGTTTTCTCTGTTTATAGGTCGTCAAAGCTACTGAAGGCTCGTGACCGTCAAGGATCGTCATTACACTACTAAACTCATTTTGGTACATTTTGGAAATGTATATAGCTAGATATGGCATGTATAGGCTAGTATTTGATATTAGTTTGTTATATGAACTTTGCCATGTGATTTGGCTTGCTATGAATTGAGAATTTGCTTGAATGAATGTGATATGTGTGAAGTATGTTTTGGCATGCTTAGTTAATTCATGAAATGGTCAATTTCTGATTAAGCAAATGAATGAATTATGCTTGTGATGAGATGAGATTTAGTCTTGTAATTTGGATGGTTATTTTGGTATGTTCTTGGTTGCCAAATAGGCATGAGATGTCTTGGTGATTTTGCTTGTAGGTAAGACCCATGTGGGTGGCATTTTGGCCTTGCAAATGGCCTATTTTGCCACACGGGCGAAGTCATTAACTAGCATAAGAGTACACGGCCTTGGCACACGGACGTGCCTAGTAGCCGTGTGAATTTTGACAGGATCGACCACAGCCAAAGTACACGGGTGTGCTTGGTGGCTGTGGAGCGAAGGTCAGTTTCGACCACGGGGAAGATACACGGGTGTGTCTAGCAGCCGTGGGAGGCACATGGCCTGCCCACACGGGCGTGTAACCCCTGAAACTTAGAAAAGTTTTAAATTTTTCGAGAATTTTGTATGTGTCCGATTTAGTCCCGACCCAATTTATAGCATGTTTTAGGTATCGATGACCTACTAAGGGGACATTATCGTTAATATTCAATTGTATGAAATTTCTGTAAATGTTTCCGATCTGTTCAGTAATGCCTTTAACCCTAGTCCGGCGACGGATACGGGTTAGGGGTGTTACATGTTCAACTTTTATCCCAATTGACATACAATAATGATTGAAAACTTAGGATGTAAACTCACCAACATTAGCAAGATGAATAGTTTTAATTGCACAATCTGAAATTAATCATTTAAGCAAGTAATCTCGCAAACGACAGGTTGCGAGTTGATAACGCATGTGATTATTTTGTAGATGCATCTAACAAAATCATATAATATCAAAACCATCCACATGGTGGATGAATGGACCTATATTCATTTCAAAAATGCAAGACATTAAATCTCAACTTTAGCTAGTGAGTTTTTAAGAACCAATTTTTATTAAGAACAAGGAACAAATGAGAATTCTTTAAATTAAAGAATCTTCTGGTTCTTTAATGGATGTCCATAGGAATTCTCAATTAATTTTTGCATCATATACGATCTAGGATGGTCTAACTGGTCATGCCAAGTAGTAAACACATTTGTATTAGTAAACTTCTAGTTTACTTTAACATGTGTTTCAATTGTACTAAATTGTAACAAATTGATAATTTTATTATCATACCTTTTAATTTGTATCCACATATAAGTACTATTGTGACATTTACTACTGGAAATGTCTAAATCAATATGATGTCTATAATGCCACCAAGTCAATAAATATAATTTCCAAATAATTATATACAGTATTCGCTTCAGGGAATATGCTAAAATCTTCAAATGCCCAAAAATCTATTAATAGCAAACTTTAAGAGTGGATCTTATTTTCTAGATGTACAACTGGTACATAACCAATGACTTTTCATACATAAGTTTTCTCTCTTGTAAGTTCTCATCAATAATATTTTACCACGTAATTTTAATTGAGAACTTATTCTAAATATTGTAGAGTTATACTCACAGTTTTTAAAAAATACTTGCAACTTTAGGTGCATCCAACCATAATAAGCTTTAGATAGAATTATCATACTCTATTGCTCATGAGTAGATCTTTCACAGTCAAATATTTTGCTTTCAACCCTTTAATAGGGATTATGACAAAAGAATATCATAAAGATTATAAGTTAATAACTCAATCCCCTTTTTTATTCATATGAAATATAATATTTTCCTCATTCACAATCTCAATATGAGATCTATTACAAATAGCTTTTAAAATTAATGCATTAACCATCACAAATTTTGTGCTTTTTAGATAGTGATATATTACCTCTTTTGGGGCTTTCAACTAATTTTGTATTATCAAATATTGGAATAATATTTGTTTGTTTCAATACCAAATAAGATAAATATTTTCTATCTATAATGATAGAATTCATTACTACATTTTCATATCATTCCTCAAAGAATATTAACAGAAACAAAATATTTGGGCATACGCAACATATGTGGCCAATAATATTTCATATCACATTGATAACATAAGTTATATTTATCCTTTAAAGAGTTATCTTGAGAACTCTCATTGTTCTCTTATTTATTACTATGTTCCCACTTTTAGTTGTCCATGAGTATATTTTTTATTTTCTTTATATTTACATTCACTTCAGGGAATACAATAGATTTACTAGGACGAACTTATAAATGTCCAAATAGATTCTTTATTTCATAATCACTATCGCAAACATGAGTGGATTTTAAATTAGAATCTATTTATTCATGTTGTCATGATTAATCTCCAATTATAATAAATATGATATAATAAATAAAACATAGTAAAATATACCTGAAGATCTTTAACATCATTGTCATCACCTTGATTCTCGATTTCATATAGATAACGGTATCAAATATTTCACCATCCTTCAGAATAAAAAGTAAAATAAGTTAATCAAAACAATGATAACGTATAATGGAAGGAGAATGAAAAATAATAATCAGATATGAAACATTAAACAAAAGAAACTTCCTGTAAAAACTTTGCATCTTACCGTCAAAGATTTTGAAAATCATGAAGGATAAATTTGATCGTCGATAAAAAGAACTATCACTTTGAGCAAGATCGTGCTGATAACGTGTTATAAAATAAAGAAAAATGGAGAGAATAAAGAACAAAGAAAATATAAAAGCAATAGAAAGTGAACTTTATTGATCAAAATGGGTAATTACAATACTTCATCAGAGTCTCTATTAGAATTAGAGATCTAATTCTAATAACTATTAGAATTTAAAGTACATTAAAATTTTATCTTGATCATGATGAATATCCACTTAATAAGATATTCATAACAGTAACAATATTTTTAAAATTTTATTTGTTAGGCCAAACATTGATGATGCTAAAGGAAACAATGATTCTTAATTATATTTTATTGAAATTCTCAATTAAAATTATTTGTATATATTTTTTTGTTTTAAATATTATTCTATATTTTAAACTTAAGTATATTTATTAAGTTGTTTATATTTTTTTATTAATATTTTTAATTAATATGACGTTATTTAAATAATAATTCTATAAAATACAAGAACAACCCCGTGCATCGCACGGGTAGAAAACTAGTTATAATATAATTTATATTTATTAGTTAAAAATAGTATATGATAGTTCTTTTAAATTTTAATAAATTAAAAACAAGTTGAAAAAAGAAATTATATTTAAAAAATTCTGATAATTATAATATAATTTAAGTTTATCAATTTAAAAAAAATAGTATACGTAGTGTTTTTTTAAAGGTTAGTTCTATTAAAAAGGTTATGATAATTATATTTTATTTACTTAAAATAGATCTATTTAAATTTAAGCATAAAAAAGTATTCATTAGTTAAAGTTATATACTAATTAAATTTTAAGTAATAGTTAGGATTCGATCAATTAGCATTTAAAAAAATCACTAGTGAAAAGAATGTAGATTGTTAGCATTAATTAGTTAGAAAGATTTCAAAAAGAATGAAGTATTGAAGTAATGGTTCTTTGAAGAGAAAATATTAAATCATATTCAGTCGATAATGGCATCAGAAATATAGGAAAAAGCATTTAATTGATGATGAAGTAATATTGTAATATCCCCAACCCGGCCTAGACGTTAAGTCCGAAATCGAAAGATTACATTGACTATCGAAATGGCCCAGCATAACAATCGGAGTTTAAAAACAGTTGCTTAAAACATTTATTTTACTTTTTGAAGAAAATTAGCGGGTTTCAAAAAGATTTGTGATTTAGCTTCAAAACTAGTTGTTTTTAATGATTAATTTATAAAAGTGATTGGCAATTTAAATGTTTTTCGAAGCCTACTTACGTAATAATGCAGCGGAAAAGTGATATTCAACATAGTCCCAATGAAAACCAAATTTTATGCATAAATAATTAGAATCCATATTTCAACTTCTAACACCCCAAACCCGGCCTAGAAGTTAGGCCCGAGTCCGGAATGTCACATTAAAGGCGCACTTCACACTACAACAAAAACGTCCTATAGCGACACTTATGGGGCGACACTTTCGTAAGTGTTGGGATAGACTGACCAACAGACGCTTTAGCCAACTCTTTTATAAAGGTTGGGATATGCATGCCTAAGGCAATGCTTAAATAAGAGTTGGCTTTGTCTAGACCTAAGACGACAGTTTTGGGGCGACACTTTCCTAAGTGTTGGGATAGACTTGCCAACATACGCTTTAGCCAACTCTTTGTACAAGGGTTGTGATATGTATGCCTAAGGCAACGCTTGAGTAAGAGTTAGCTTTTGTGTAGTCCTAAGACGACAGTTTTGGGGCGACACTTTCCTAAGTGTTGGGATAGACTACACTTTTTCTAACTCTTTGTATAAGAGTTGGGATATGTGTGCCTAAGGCAACACTTGAATAAAAGTTGGCTTTTGTGTAGTCCTAAGATGACACTTTTGTGGCGACACTTTCCTAAGTGTTGGGATAGACTATGCTTTGGCCAACTCTTTGTATAAGGGTTGGGATATGTATGCCTAAGGCAACGCATGAATAAGAGTTGGCTTTTGTGTAGTCCTAAGACGACACTTTTGTGGCGACACTTTTCTAAGTGTTGGGATAGGCTTGCCAAAATATACTTTGGCCAACTCTTTTTAGAAAGGTTGGGATATGTATGCCTAAGGCAACACTTGAATAAGAGTTAGCTTTTGTGTAGTCCTAAGACAACAGTTTTGGGGCAACAGTTTCTTAAGTGTTGGGATAGACGTGTCAATATAAGCTCTTGTCAACTCTTTGTATAAAGGTTGAGATATGCATGACAAAGGCAACGCTTAAATAAGAGTTGGATTTTAGATTTGTCCAGTCTTAAGACGATATTTTCCTAAGTATTGGGATAGACTTGCCGACATACACTTTGGTCAACTTTTTGTATAAGGGTTGGGATATGCATGCTTAAGGCAACGCTAAATAAGAGTCGGCTTTGTCTAACACCATGCCTACATTTTTGGGCCGACACTTTCATAAGTGTTATTAAAATACTATTATTTAAAATAATTTTAAAGTTTATTGGATATATATATATGACTGATTGTTTTTTAATTTATATATTAAATATTTTCTTATATAATTGTAAAAGTGATAATATTGATTTTAAAATTTTGAATTAATTATCATTATAGTTTAGGGTTTATAGTTTAGGGTTTAGGGTACATGGTTGGAGAGTTACTATTGTAAAGTATAGGGATTGTGGTTTATGGTTTAAGGTTTGTGGTTTATGGTTTAAGGGTTAAGGGTTTATGGGTTTAGGGATTAAGGAAGGTCATAGGTTAATGTTTTATGATTTAGGGTTTTAAAATTAGGGGTTAGGAGTTTAGGGTTTAGAATAATTAGTGTTCTTTAATTTATATATTAAATAATTTATTATATAATGGGAAAAGAGATAATTTTAATTTTAATATATTAAAATTATGATTATAGTTTAATTTATTTAAGAGATAATAGATAAACTTTATATATATTAAATGGTTTAGGATTTAAAGTTTACTTGAAATTTGATAAATGATGAAATTTTATACAATCAATTAATACTTTTATATTTGAAAATATTTAATCTAGACTATTTGATATATTTAAATATTAGATTTAAGAAAAAAATAATAAAAAAAAAGAGTAACAAAATGATATTGATAGATAACAACCTTTGTTGGATAGGACCAAATTATAACAAATAAAAATGAAATACAAAAACTAAAATCATTCAACATCAAACATCTGACGCTAAGTTGAATAAGCTTTCTTTGTCTTTTGTGGTGTTAAAAAGTAGTATTCATTTATCTGAAGCTAAGTTGGTAATTTGATTTAATATAGAACAAGTTGACAAACTCAGATCTATAAAATGCAAAATTTTATATTAATTAACTACTATTTTGATTTCATCATCTCTGGCAAATAGGTTCTTATTTTAACGTCCACAACTGGCACTTTGGCTCGAATTTTTGTTGCTTCAATTAAAGGATAGAGTGGAATTTTAGTAATTTAATATATAAAAATTAATTTACCATTTTCTTAATAGAAAGAATAAAATGTAATTTAACTTTTAATATAAGAACTTCCATGATATTTTTAATAATATTTCATCGGTTAAATGAATGTATTGTTATCTATGTTATAGTTGACGTTAGTAGCAAAGAATTAGAATAATGTAAGTTTTAGTGTGTTTATGCGTATTTTCTCTCCGATTTAAGGGTTATGAATTAAAATATATATTTTATAACAAATAAAAATTTTAATTACACATAAATTTAATTTAATAGAAAAATAATATAAATATGAAATTAAAATATACTCATTTTTTTAATGTATAATGATATTTAAAATACATATATGTAAATTTATCTTGTATTAAAATTTCCAATTTCTAAATGTTTTTCTTTAGAAATTGGCCGACCCACTCCCGTCTCTGTTTACACATCCCCGCTGCCAAACAATCCTCCCGCCACCAGTCAACCCCGGCATCGTCTTTCTCTCCCCCTTATTTGATCTAGTTGGCTCGATTCCTCTCCTCCTCCGGTGGCTGACCTAAGCCCTCTCTCGGCTTGAAGTTTCCGACAGATCGGTAAATTAAATAAGGTAGTTTTTTGAAACTCTAAAAAACTTATCTTGAATAGTGATTCAGTGTTTGGATTTTGAGTTATCTGCTCTTTTGCCTCTCATTGTTGGTAGATTTGATTTTCTCGATCTCTTTCATCCTCGCTGCTTGTTGCTCTGTCTCATGGATTTTTTTTATAATGTATCAATTTTAGCAGAAATGGAAGGCCATCTTTGCCGCTATTTTCCGTTACACTGCTATTTTTTGGAAGTATTGGTGAAAATATCAATAAGTTTGTATTGGTGAAATGAATTTGGAAGTAATCGCAACACCTCACCTTAACTCTAGTTGTTTGGGGTGTAGGGTTTGCGTAAAGATGATAGATAGATTAATGCTTATTATGATCATAGATTTGGTCGTTGTGTTTTTCTCATGTATGCTATCCGGAAAAGACTGAAAAGAAAAAGAGAAATGAGTAAGTAATAATGATTTCGTGAATGGTTTTTAAATTATCACATCTCCTTTCACACATGCAAGTTATATTCTCTCCAAAAGTTTCGCTCATTGAATATCAACCATAATTACCTTTTTTTTAATATTCTTCCATGGATGCACTTGCTTCATTTCATCCGATATGCTCTCATGAGATTTCTTGGATTGTTAAAACTTTAGTTTTCTTGAGTCTAAGTATACCCTCATAAATCTGCGTGTGGAATGCTAAAACCATTTACCAATACTAGGCCGACTTTATTGTTGGTTTATTTTCTCGATTATCTATTGAATTTGAAGTTCCTTATTTTGCTTGCCTTGCATGAATTTAGTGTGCTATATTTTGGGGGTATGAGCTTGTCTTTGTAAGCATGATTGTTGGGCACCTTGGACCGATGTGTCATTCAAATGATGCCTATGCATGTACCGCCTTGGTTGTTGACTATGGACGTGTCTTTGCTGAGTACAATTCCCTTTATACTGCTTCTTTGTTTTCACTCACGCCTACCGTATATAAGTCAAATTTATAAGCCCATAACTTTATAGTATAGAAAACTTAACCACAAAATGTTACTCCCGCTCTTCACTTTTCCTAAATTACCTATTTCTACGACACGTTGGACATTGTTCTTGGGGTATGATCCTTCAAATGTGGGGAATTTTTAAAAAGATTGTGCATACCGAGATCGAATACATGCTTCTACCCGACCTCACCTCCAAGCCCAGTAAGACCAGAATTTTTTTACCATTCCACACGCAGAAATTTGTTGTTGTTAGCTACCCATTTACTTACTTTCTTTAAAAACCAACTCTTTTAAATCCAAACCCAAAGGTCGATTTTTTTGTCATCTGAAAATGGCTACAACGAGTTCTCGTTTGAGACCAAAGACAAAGGACCAAAAGCAAAGGATTATGCAACAAAGAACAAGGTCTTAGCCATGGTCGAATTCATTAACGAGAAGTTTAAACAATGGACAACGATCTCTTTCACTCAAAGGATACGAAACTGCTCCTTCTTCTAGACGCGTAGTTACTCCAACTTCTCGCTCTCTCTACAGGACTTTGATGATAACAACGGTTTCTTCCCTCTTTCTTCTTTGTTCATTTTTGCTTCTCTTTTGTATAATAAAATTCCATTTCTTGGTATTATTTTACTTGGTTTTGTATAAGGTATGTTTTTGGATTGCTTAAAATGGGTTTATTATCGAGTTTTATTTTGACTATTGTGGAGTGATAATAATGATTGTTTAGTGTTTACTGAATATGTTGCTCTTATGCTTGCTTGATCTTGATCTTTGTCTTATAACCGAAGTTTCAGTGTCAAATCATGATGCACAGAGCTATTGGGCTATTTCTTTTCTCTCTCTTGGCCTGCATTATATGTCAACATGGAAATTTAAAGGCTATCATGGCTAAAATGTGAAATTTGGCTATCCACTTTTGTTTTCAACTTAATGCTTAATTATCACGCTCCATTTTAGAAATTTTGTTTCAGTTGAAGGAGAGATGCAGTTCCGTCCAAACAATTCAAGGATCTTTCTTTTTGGGTGTTTGGGGGGGGGGTTAGAGTTTGGAGACATTAATAAGGGAAAAAACATTAATGCTTTTAGTTTGAGATTTAATTAGCATATGTCAGGAAAAGATCTTGAAAATCAAGTTCTCAAAACGCCTTTACGGGTATTGGCTTGCAATTATAGGAAAATATTCATTTTCCTTTTAATTACATTATCTCAGATATGATTATTTGTTAAAGCATGATAAATTATTAGCAAAGAGGTCCTTAAGATACGTGCTTTATAGAAAAATTCTTTTTTTATTGTATAGTGAATCTCGTTATCTTTTTTCTCGTTCTTACTTTCATTTGATCAAGTATATATTTTAAAAATCTTTTAAATTTTTTTATCGAAATGTTCTAAATATCCTTGATTCTCAACTTGGTTTACAGATTCTCGAAGGGTGAGAGTTCTTTGTTAGACTTAGACCAAGAAATGCCGAGGATCTTCTTTCGGATGTTGATTTTGGTTGATCGTGTTGAATTACAAAATGAGGGTAACTTATTGGTCTATTAACAAATTCGAGTGGCTTCTTTGATCGGTGTTGTAAATTATCAAAGCATGTTTTCTTCTCGTTTGTAGCTTGATTTCACGGTTTTATCATAATTAAGTTGGAATACCCTTCGACACATTTATCTTGTTTTTGCAATGCTCGAGTTCACTCGAATCTAAATTGTTCCTTTTTTTTTTTTTTTGCAATGTAGTTGAAGCGGTTAAAGTTGCGAAAAAACAATCGAGTTCTGAATCTTACAGATTCGACGGTCTTCACGTAAACCGCCTCTCGTAAGCGTGTCTATGAAGTGGTAGCAAAGCCTCGTAGTCAAGGTGATTGAGAAATATCTTATGAGACCTCGACAAGATATAAATCATGTTGGTGATATTAGTTGCACGCTCATTGTTAAATGCTCCATGCATATGACTTAATCCTTCTACTATGTATGTATATGCATGCATTTTCATTTATAATTGGTCATTTCAAAGCCATCATTTGTTTGCTTTCAAGTACGACTTATATTTAATCTTTTCGGTTGACTTTTATATGTTTTTGCAGAGTGTACTGAGTGGTTATAATGGGACGGTTATGGCTTATGGTCAAACAGAACTGCAAAACCTTTACACTTGGCGCACTTGGTAAAAATGATGCATCCGAACGTGGTATTATGGTTAGAGCTCTAGAGGACATAATGGATAATATATCCATTGCTTTTGACATCGTGGAAGTCTCATATTTACTGTAAATATTTGATATTACATTCTTTTGTGACTTTGTTTTGTTTGTTCATAGGTACTTATGTCATGGTTATAGGTTATATTTACCATTGATGCGTTTTTTCTTCCTCAACCTTTACTTGTATATTGGTTTGAGCTAAATTTATCGATGGATGCTTTATTACCTCCTTAACCATGGTTCAGCTTTTTGTTGCTTTGACTTTTGAGTTGAATTTAGCCCAGTTGGAAGTTATGCGAATGAAACAAAGAAATACTAGTGATATAGAGAGAATCATGATCTCATTAATCAAAATTGTCTACCAAGCTTGAAAATTGAAACCCTAAAATGTGATAAAAATGTCTTACTAAGTTTATGGGAATAGAAAATTTGAACCCCATATGGCTCTTAAATGTCAATGGTTAGAACTCTAAATGTTCTCATTAATTTCTTTCTCAGAAATCAATAAAATTTCCACAAACTTAAAACCACTCGCATTCAAGTGCCTTTTGTTGATCCAAACAGACGTAGTTGGTAGATTGAGTGTGCAAGTTGATCAATATCTACATTAAAAACACAATTCAAGTATATAGTAAAAAGCTTGTGAAGTTTACCAAAATTCAACTCGTAAAAACTTGGGCCTTCAAAATAAAACTAATTGGATGAAAATCCTATCATACCTTATTCACCTTTATGGCTATATTACAATGGCATATTTATAGTGACAAAGCTTGTGGAAAAATATGCTTCTCCTTGGGAGTTTTGGAGGATGGCACTGCAGATTAATGTCATTTGGATCAAAAGCTTGTATCTGCATTAGCTCTTATTTACCTGTTATCTTTTAGCACTCAATCACAGAGACACACACAAATGCTTACTTTCATTTAGTAGTCTGACATGGGTATGCATACTTCCATAGCTTTTACCCAGACTAAATGTTAATTGTAGTTATGTGAATAATGTTTTACCATTTTTATATGTTTGAAAGTTATTGTTTAAATTTTCTGTTGCTGGTCTCTGATGATAATTCTGCTTCTATCCAACTGCTATTGATATTTTCACCCTCGAAAGTAATGAACCATATGATATGCTTATAACATTAAACATAATTTTTTTTATGTTTTATGTATATATTTCGTTTGAAATGACCCATTCGGTGAATGGAAATTTGTTTACAATGTTCAATGGTTAGTGATTTGTATGAATTGATTGAAAGCGACTACGAAAAGTGTGGGTTTCGTAAAAAATTCTGACATGCTTGATTCATTGAGTCATTTTTGTTCGAAAGTGATGCTCATGGTTGTTTCTTTCTTATTCAATGATTTATCCTCTTTAATCTATAATTTAATCTTCTAATCCTGATTTTCTCCAAACTAGTAATGTTTTTCATCTTTTTTCTACTCGATTTATTGTATATATGGACCGTCAGTATCTTTGTTTTCTTCTAACTTTGTTGGATTGTTTCTTTTCCCGCTTTACAAAGAGATGCAATCATTTTTGTTGGGGCTTCCACATGTAATCTTTCTTCCTGAGGTAGCTTCTCTTCCATTCTCAGTACTTGTTTCTTTCATTTCTCCATCTATTTATCAATTTAACATCGAAACTTTGATGCACTCATAAATGTATTTTGGATGTTATATATATTTGTAGTTATGTGAATAATGTTTTACCATTTTTATATGTTTGAAAGTTATTGTTTAAATTTTCTGTTGCTGGTCTCTGATGATAATTCTGCTTCTATCCAGTTTTATTGTTGTTTTTACTTTGTAAGTACTCCCTTTTTTTTTAATCTCTTTTCCTCTGGTGTTTGCTTTGCACTTCAATTGTTGATGGTATCATTTTTGTGAACTTGTCAGGTTAAATTAAAGATCCCGAAGCATATACCTTTTTACTATAAGTGAGATATACGTGACATCGGATTTACCAGTTTGATATAACCAGAAGGTTAGTTAACCTTTTCTTTTCCTTCTTTTTTTCGTCTTTTAAATTTAGGTTTAAATTTTTCTATCTTTGTAGTTTGGACTATTTTATTTAGGAATTTAGATATTATTTATCATAAATTTTAATATTATTTGATTGTCATAAAGATAAGTTTTATTTATTTTAATATTTAAATTTGTTATTTTATTTATAGATTAATTAGGTAGTTTTGGTTGTTGTTAGTTCACTAGAAAGCTCATCTCTTTTCACACATGTACCTTAGGATTAGGCATTAGATACTCTATGTTAATATTAATTACCTTAACAGATGGTTGATAAAAGTTGGATGGATGCTCCAAGATTTAGCTCCAATCACCTAGCTGGAGTAGAAAAATTTCTATCATTTGCAATTGGAAAATCACTTTCTAACAAAAAAATATATTGTCCGTGCCATCGTTGCAATAATAGGATATTGCACGAACCACATATTGTAGGTGAGCATCTTCGTCTTCATGGTATAATAAAAGAATACAAGCATTGGATTTTTCATGGAGAATCCATTGAAAGAACATCGTTGCAAACCGACCAAACAAAGAGAACTTCTCCATCAATTTGTACGCTGTCACAAGACAATGAAGTCGATTTAAGAGATCTCATAACGGATGCTTTAGGTATCAACATCCCAACTCGCAATGAGAGTTTTGATGGAGTTTCAAGTGAGTTTCGAATAATGGTCGGGAGTATGATGTTAATGAGGCCCAAAGGATCATGCGAGAGAGCAACTACTCTTCTAGATGATTGTGATATTTCGCTCTATCCCGGTTGTGTCAAGTTCTCACGCATCTCATTCCTACTTCGCCTTTACCACTTCAAAGCACTTTTTGGATGGTCAAGCAAAATCTTTGACATGCTTACATCGGAGTTTTTAAATGAGGCATTTCCAGATGGAAACACGATCCCAACTACATACTATGAAGCTAAGAAAATAATTTCTCGCACTAGATCTTGGGTATGTCAAGATTGATGCATGCCCAAATGATTGTATGTTATAATCAAGCGATGCTAGTAAAAGATCGGTTGTGATGTCCGTAAAAGCTCAAGGTGGCAATCTTCTAATGAGTTGGATAAAGACGAACAAGTTGATGGTAGTCATCGCCGCCCTAAGCTCCGCCAAGGTATTACGGTACTTTCCTTTGATTCCTAGACTTAAAAGAATATTTCAATCCTCTAAGACATCACAATCCATGAGATGGCATAAAGAAGGACGAACCAAAGATGGTATATTGAGGCATCCAAACCGATGGTTCTCGCTCTGGGATTCGCTTTGATAAAAGGTTTCCGATTTTGCATCCGATCCTCGCAATGTTAGGCTAGGTTTGGCTAGCGATGGTTTCAATCCATTCCAACAATGAGTACAAGTCACAAAGACATGGCCCGCATTTCTTATTCCTTATAATTTGGAACCCCGGCATGCATGAAACAATCATCAATGATACTCTCAATGGTTATCCCCGGTGAAAAAGGACCTGGCAATGGCATTGATGTCTACATGCAGCCTTTAATTAAAGAGTTGAAGCAATTGTGGATAGGAGTTGATGCTTTTGATTCATCAGATTCTGAATCTTTCACTTTACGGGCTTGTCTTCTTTGAACAATCAATGATTTTCCAGCTTACGCTAATCTTTCAGGGTGGAGTACAAAAGGTCGGGTTGCTTGCCCCGTATGTGCTGAAAACACTAAATCTCGATGGCTACGGTACAGTCGGAAGTTCTGTTATATGGGTCATCGTCGATGGTTATCAGCTGAACACCCTTATCGAAAACAGAGTCGTGAATTTGATGGCACTATAGAGTATGGGGTAGCTCCTGTACCACGATCCGGGGAAGATATCTTAAGGGAAGTCGAAGGTGTCAATTTTATTTATGGAAAAGCTCGAAAGAGGGATAGAGAAGAAATAGATGAAAGGTCGGTAGAACTTGATGTAGATGAGAGGTGTGATCTATTTAACAACTTTGAAGAATTGGTTGTAGAAGGAGATGAAGCAAATCTCATAAATCAAGACGAGACGTTATGGAAGAAGAGGAGCATATTTTTCGACTTGCCTTATTGGCATTACAATTTACTTCGACATAACTTGGATGTCATGCACATCGAGAAGAATGTATGTGACAATGTCGTTGGCACCCTTCTTAATCTCTCACGTGGTGGCAAAGATAATATCAAGGCACGGAAGGGCCTACAAGATATGGGCATCCGGTTATCTTCATCCAAAAATGAGAAATGGGAAAGAGTACCTACCGCAAGCGCAGTTACGCCTTTGCATCTAAGGAAAGAGATATATTTCTTTCTATTGTGAAGAACTTGAAGGTACTCTGATGGCTACGCATCAAACATATCTCGATGCGTGAATTTGAAAGAGCACAAGTTGAGCAACCTTAAAAGTCATGACGGCCATATTCTCATGCAAGATTTGCTTCCTATATGCGTAAGAGGAGTTGTAGAAAAGAAGGTGCTAAGTGTTATTACAAATCTATCCGATTTCTTCAAGAGATTATGTGCAAAAGTCTTGATCCCCAAGAACTTGATCAACTTCAAAGCCAAGTCGTATTAACACTTTGTGAAATGGAGAAAATATTTCCTCCAAGTTTCTTCACAATCATGATTCATTTGATTATTCATTTGCCGATGGAGGCTAAGCTTGGTGGACTGCTCAATACCGGTGGATGTACCAGGGCTTGAAAGGTATATGAAATATACCAATAATATTTCACAAATATTTTTTATATTTTAATATAGAATATAATAAGTTTGTAAAAATAAATATATATGATGTAGGTATCTCATGAGATTGAAAGCTTCAAAGCATAAATATAGAGCTTATCCCGAAGGTTCCATTCTTTGAAGGGGTACATAGTATCATAATGTCTTACATTTTGCTCCCGTTATTTTTCTCGATGTTGAGACTATATTTTCCGTCCTCCGAGGAAAGATGGGAATATTCAAAACGGTACATTTTCTCTTACGGAGGACGCCCAATTGGCAACATTAAGACGAAGATATTGGACATGCGATCTCTTGCACAAGCAAACCGCTATGTTCTATTGCATAGCGATAAGTTATCGCCATACCGCAAATGAGTTTCTGAAGAAAATCTTGTCATTCGATTCTTTTTTTATTAACCAATAGACAAATAAAGTTATCACATAATTTGTATACATTTTGACAATGTTTTTCGTAAAATATTGAATATATTATATATAGAGAATTTTTGGAGTCCGAGCGAGCCGCTTATATCTTTGCATTCAAATTAGTAAACGCACTTTGAGGACAAATGGTTGGTCGAAAAGTTCCCAATATGGCTTATGAAACAGGTAAATTGGCGCTATTAAAATAATTTATTGTTTTATTTATGTAATGAGGGAATATTGTAGAAATTTGATCATAGAATAAGAGTTAATTGATTTACTACTATATGGCTAGATTCCAAAGATGGAAGTTGAACAAGTTGATGCTGATGTAATTGCTCTTGCTCGAGGATCGCATAAGGTGGTTTCCACATATGATGGGCTTATAATTAATGGTTTTAGGGTCCATACTAAAAAACTTGAGCAACATCGTAAGACTCAAAACAGTGGAGTGATGGTTCTTGCTGACGGGAGAAACTATTATGGCAATTGTATTGAAATTATCGAGCTAAACTATTATGAAAGGTTTTGGGTTATCATGCTTAGATGTGATTGGGTGAATATTAAATCTCCTAGGAGTATGAAGAAGGATGCAAATGGTTTTATTATGGTAAAATTTTCTGAGCTTATCCATACAGGGAATCGTGATTCCGACGATCCATACATATTGGCTTCTCAAGCGAAACAAGTATTTTATGTCGAGGATGGCAAGAGTGAAGGATGGCTCCATGTTATCGGAATAAAGCCAAGAGATTTGTTCAATCTAAGCGTTGAAACCCTTGTAGAAGATGATGAATATCCGCAATGTGATCATCATGTTGTAACTTAATAATTTTAGTCTTAATTTGAATAAGAACGAGGTTTTGAAGTGCAAATATTTAGTGTAATTGATATTTTTAATGCACAATGAATTGCCCAAAAGAAACAGAGCACGTAGATGAAGATGACATTCATATTATATTATCATCTATGTATGTTCATTTTTATATTTGAAGACATTTTGGGTTATAGGTATTATCAAATTATATGTCAAGGTTGAAGATATCCGCATCAGTATTAATTTTAATCATAGTTCGTAAGAATTAAACATAATAATATCTATCTTTTGCAGATTACTCCTAAAATGTTTTGATATTCTGAACATTCTCTTGTATTTGAACATGGGTAAGGCATGGTGCAGATAGAGCTGAAATTTACAGTTTTGCATTCTCTTCAAATGCCCAATGGTTAGCAGTTTCCTTTTCCTTCCATTAATAGTGAGAATTTCTTTGTTATTTATGGAGTATTTCATTTTTGGATTGGATGAGAGAGTCTTGAAAACTGTTTTGCTTGATGACTGACTAGTATGGCACTCAAATGAGTGACCGTGGACTGAAATCAATAGATTTATACTACTTTTGAAGCATATGTCAGCTTGTTTTACATTCTGTTTGCTGCTTTTGTTATGTTTTTGTTAGTTATTTTCGATTGCTTTTAAATGATAAGTGCTATTTTTTTCTAGGATATTTATACAGTTTCTAACTGCCATATCTTCCTGTCTTTGATTGTTCCCAATCCACTGGAATTGTGAAATTATGAATGACTATCCAAAATAAATACCATATAATTTAATTACTTGATTAAATCAAATTACTTTATATATATGCATGACACCTTGAAAATTATGCAAAATGATGTGCTAATACTTGGAAGGTGCGTTTCATATCTCGGACAATCAAATGTATTAAATCAATGCCCCAAGGGTGATTTACAAGTCGGTTGACATGAAAACTTATGTGATTTATAGCTTTGATAGTCCGCTCGTTATTATGTAATAAGATGATTTCTAAACATGGTATTGAAATTGATTTCATAGTTTTATTGCAAAGAGAGGCAGGAGAAAAGAGGATTCAGGGAGTTTCGAAGGCTAAAGTTATATACAAAAACGCACTTGCTTCAATTATCGATAAGGTGATGATTGCTCTTTTTTCCTATTGTAAAATACACTTACTTTTATAGTTTGAGAATAATTAATTTAAAAAAAAATCAAAGTAAAAATTTGTGTATAGTACAAGAGAATAACAAATAGATATTAAGCAATGAAAATAATTACAAGGCAAAATTGTGAGCTTCTGCCAACATTATTCAGTGTTGCTATTAAATGTTGCAACACCCTTTGCCAATCATGTTCGTCTCTCACGGTTTGCAATAAAGATGCAATTCAACATATCTTGTTTATCATGCGGCATGATCTTTTGTTTGCGATTGTATGATATGTCACTTGATCTTTTAATATTTGGTGACATAACCGCTTTCATCATTGTCCTCTTTGCTTGAACCAAACATGAAATCTTTGATGTCACTTGTAGTAAAAAAATATAAGAAAAAATTGCAAAGTCAGTAGAGTTGTTCACATTTACAAGTGGACACCACCACCGCTTTGTCCGCTTTGTGATTCCATGTTGTTTTGGAGACGACAATATGTGGGTGGTTTTTCCTCTCTTTTTTCAATGATATTTGTGATTGGATCTAGATTATCGATTATTTGTTCTTGCATTCTCTTACATGGGTCAGCAGAGGGAAGGAGAAGCAAAATTACCTCTAAAACAAACAATGTGTCATGTTCAAACTTTTGAACAGATACAAGGTAGTTTATTTAGGCTTGTTTATTTGTTTTGTTTTTGGGCTTGATTTGGTATTTTTTGTTTGTCTATTTTTAGGGATATTGGGTTTTTGGCCATGCTTTTAAAAAAATGCAATACTTATCCGATAAAATTATAAAAGCTAATCTCTTTACTTTGAACTTGTCGTCAAAACCCTAAAAGGTAACAGTAATGTAAGTAAATAAAGAAGCAACCCTTGCTCCAAATTTTTCCCGGTTGAAAATTCATATTTTCCCGGTTTTTCCTTCTCAAAACCCATGTCTTTTTAGATGCTCTGCTATGTCTTTCATCTTAACCATTACCACTTTGTTCTCTAGGAAAATGATTGGCAAAGGCGCAGATTAAAAGGTGTACGATTCTCTTCGAGGTTCTTCGACGTGTTCAACACCTTTGAGTGTTTGCACTGATAGTCAAACCACAGGAGATGAAACTCCAACTCAGTCAGAAGAAGCAGTACCTGCAACTCCGGCTGGTACCTCCATATATTGCAGTCTCACTTATTATTTCTCTGGTTTTAAACTAGTTTATTACCATCTACTACTATTTATTCTTTCTCTGGTACTTATTCTTTTTCACTCCATTATTGTACGATTTTTCTTTTTTTCTTTTAATTTCCTTCATAGATTCCTCTTCGTTACTATTTTGTTACCTTTTTTTTTCTATTTGTTACCATTTTATCACTGCTGTTCTTTTTTTTTTCTATTTGTTACCTTTTTGCCACTGCTCTTATTTTTTTTTCTTTTGTTACTGCTCTTTGAAATTTAGAGGTGTAGGTTGAGCCAAATTTGGACTGAGCATATATACTTATATTATATTAATATATTTTATTAATTAGAGTTCACTTTTTTTTTAGCTATGAAATTATTTGTTATATGAATAAATAGAAAGAGTTTTTGTTGTTGTTCAAAAAAAATTTTCAGTTTTCTGATTAAAAATTTAAGCAAGATTTCGAAATTAAGTTGACTTAAAAAGGCTTCCAATTGAAGACTCCTACTAATAAATTTGCTCACCTCTTGTTATTTGATTTTCTTTTCTGTTTTGAACTGAATTTCTTTTGTTTTTATTTTGATTTCAGATTTCTAAATCCTCATTGTAATTTAATTTCATTTTCCTTTGATCACAAAATATCTTTCTAAATTTCATTGATCACTGATAAATATATTTAAATATATTTGGGTGTTCTTGTTGTTTTGTATCGATATTCTCTTTTTCTTTTGATGTTTTCAATTTTAACTTTTATATATCCTAGCAATATATAGGAAGCAAAAGAGAATTAAATGAAAATTGGGGAAGTGTTTATGGTTTTGGGAAATGTAATATATATATATGTAAGTAGAAGAGAAATGAGTTTTGTCGTGTATGAGATATTGTTTAGAGACAGAACAACCATTTTGTGTTTGGAATTTTTTGGGGGGAGATTGAGTCATGAAAATGGACAAATTGGGTTTCAGAGATTGACTAATTTCACAAAGTGCTAGTGTTTTTGTGTTTGTTAAGTGTAGCTTTCATTTGGGTTTCAGAGACTATTTTCTAAGGACACTCAAATCACTAGTAAATGTAGCTTTCATTTGAGTAGTTTTAAAATGATATTTCAATTTTTTTACATTCATGTTAATAAGAATAGTTAAATTCAATTTTTTCATAAGTAATATAGGAAAGTAGCAAGTTGATATAATATTAGTCATGATGATATGATTGTCGTATCAGAATATTATTAAGTCATGTCTTTGATTTGTGATGTTGGTTTTTCTTCCACATTATAAGTAATAGCATAAAAAAAACTTGTTTATGAATTTTTTTATGATAAATAAAATCTTTTATTATGCTTTTATATAATTAAGATTAGTTTTTGTTCTTTTTTTACCATATTCACAATTTGCTCATGCATCATATTTATTTTTTTTCAAATTTATACATATTTTTTTTTTTCAATTTTCATATCTAAAATATATTTGTCACTTTTGACAGAGGCTACTAAGGGTACTAAGAGAAAGAGAGGGCCTACAAACATGAAAGACATATGGAATCTTCAACTGAACTCAGATATAGTAGTAGACGCCAAACCAATATGGCCACCTATTGGGAAGGAAGCGTCCAAATTGGCTGAATTTCTGCATACAATTGCAAGGACTCGGTTCTATCTGTCCTTTGAACACAAAACATTGGAAACATCTTCCTAAATATGTGTTGGAAAACATAATGAGAATCGTTCATGTATGTAGTACATAATCATTTTCTAATTTAGTATGTTGCAATAATTTTTCATTATTTGAAATTGTATGTAATAAGTACTTGTTACATTATTTAATTTGTTATATGTGTAGGAAAAGTTTGATCTCCAAGGTAAGGTAGAGGACTCGACATCCTCTCACATGTTGGAAAACTCCTAAGGAGTTTAAATCGACTTTGAAAATTAGATACTACAAAGAGATGGTCCAAGAAGGTCGAACGATTGAAGAAATATACGAAAACAATCCTCCTGGTGTGCATGATGATCAATGGAAGTGGCTAGTGGAGCGATGGGGAACACCGCAAGCTGTGGTATGCACTTTTATTAGACTAAATATCTTATTTTTACTGCTTCCACTTACGGTATCATTAAAGTATGGGTGCATAAATGCATGATTTGATGAATGAGGCATAATGAACTTAGTTTTCCTATTTCTCTCATATTTTTTCTCATTAATTTAAACAAATAGGCACAATCGTAAAAGCGAAAGAATCCCAACAAAGGTGCGTTATGCACACACTGCCTGGTAGGACAGATATGCAACCCTGAATGCACAGTTTGTAAGTATTACACATTAATCAATATGTAACTTATATTAATTATACTGCACTCATTGCTGAATATTGTTAACAACTAATTTTTTTTTTTTTTTGTATAATAGGCTGAGAAGGAAGGTCGTGAACCCTCGCGTTTGGAGCAGTTTAGATTTCAACATTTGCGCAAAGATGGGAGTGACAAATTGAGCAGTGAGGCAGCAGAACAAGCTTATGTAAGAAACAAATGTCTATTATTTATTTATATTTATTTTGACATCAATTTTTTTCCAAAATAGATTTTTCTAATTAAAGAGAACTGTAGGATGAAGCATGCAAGAAGGTTAAAGACTCTATGCCAACACCTGAGGGTTCTTTCACACCTCAAGATAATATTGCATTAGAAAATGAGGTTTATACACAATTGTTCGGCCCTGAAAAGGATGGAATAATGTTGGGATATGGACGTGGGATGACCAAATCCAGGTTTTTTTGGTTACGGTCAACACCCGAGGAAGCCAATCTACATCACCATCAAGACATTGATTGAAGAGATAAGCACTAAACATGTCGAGCAAATACAAACAATTCAAGCCGAACAAGTAGTTCGAGAGAAAACTCTACTCGAGGAAGCGAATCTCGATTTCAGACGGAGGCGCAGAGCGAAGCTCTCGCTTGATAGCCGAGGCGTAAGAAAGATTTATGAAATTGACCGAAATTCGAGAGGCAAAGTTCATGAATATGATGGATACTCGTGAGAAAAAGTATAAAGCTCTCATCAATGAGTGTATGGCAAAGGGAATGTCAAGTAAGTTCAAGGTTTTTCATAGAAAGCATATTAAGATCACTATTTTATAACTAGATTGTCAACAAGTTTGTTAATGGTTTAATAGACATTGGCTCTTGTAATTGAATGCTAGGTTCTTATTTGGTGTCTTCATTGCTTGCTCAACTACTAATTACTGGATGTATTGATGAAAATTCTTTGTTTAGCTTCAATTTATGGCTCTTTGGTTACTATTAATAGTCTTCCCATGTGTTCATGTTGTTTCTCATTTAACTCGTATAAATAGAAAATGTACATTGCTATTTTTGCAGTTGAATTTCAGAGTAGCGGACTCGATGATAAAGACTTTAGTTCGGATGATGATGAATGACGATTATCAGATATTATGTATTTTATATATATATATCTTATAGTGGTTGATGAATGCAGCTTGTCCCATAATTTTTTGGTGTCATGGGAATCAAGTTGGCAACATATGTTTGCAACGTGTTGATCGCTTCATAGTAGATTTTGTATAATTTTTTGATATCATAGGAATCATGTTGACTGCTTCTACTAGGATTTTGTATAATTTTTTGATGTCATGTGAAATAGGTTGACAACATGTTCGCAACTTGTTGACTACTTCTATTAGGATTTTGTATATAAATTACTAATTTAATGATAATTTTGTATTTATATGATCATTTTTATGTTAATTAATTACTCAATTACTATTGACTAAACTTTTACAAACTCAATTCATACAAATTTGCTCATATTTCACTAAAATAGGCTCTTAAAAATTGGCAAAAATATCGTAAAAAACATTGGACATGAGACAAATATCTATCCCAACCTTTTTAAGTAGGGCTTCTTCCAACTTTTTTTCAGTTGCCTTAGAAAATGTCTATCCTAACCTTTTTAGGGTTGCAGTAAACGAGTCTATCCCGACATTTTTAACGTTGTCTTAGACACATCAATACCAACGCTTTTCTAAAAGTTGCCTTAGACAAGATTTTTACCAACCTTTTTTATTCCAACTTTTACAAAAGGTTGCCTTAGATATGGTCTATACCAACCTAATTAAAGTTGCCTTAGACGATTCTATCCCAACCTTTTTTAAAAGTCGCCTTAGACAAGGTTTATCCCAACTTTTTTTAAGGGTTGCCTTAGGCTGGTTTATCCCAACCTTTTTTAAGGGTTGCTTTAGGATGGTCTATACCAACCTTTTTTAAGGGTTGCCTTAGGATGGTCTATCCCAACCTTTTTTAAGGGTTGCCTTAGGATGGTCTATCCCAACCTTTTTAAGGGTTACCTTAGGCTAGTCTATCCCAACTTTTTTAAGGGTTGCCTTAGGCTAGTCTATCCCAACTTTTTAAGGTTGCCTTAAACATGTCTATAACAACCTTTTCCAAAGGTTGGACTTGACTAGGTCTTTCCCAACCTTTTTTAAAGGTCGCCATTGACCAAACTTTTCACAACCCTTCAATAAGGGTCGGCTTATGTTGACTTATTGCGACGCTTTTTCAAAAGTGTCGCAATGCCTATACCAACTCCACTATATACAACCATTTTCGAAGCGTCGGACGAAGCGTCGCAAAACCTATGGCAACCTTTTTTGCGTCATCTTATGTCAAAAAATATGTCGCTATAGGACCTTTTTGTTGTAGTGTCAAAATGGTTTTACCATTTGACAATTTAAGCCCCAAAAGCCCAAAACCCTTGTATCTTGTTAAGTTACGTTGAAAAGCCCATATTTTAGAAAACATTCATAGGTTAAGTTATTTCGAAAACCATGTTAACTTTAGAAATTTTATGAAATTTATTAAGCGGATAGTTGAAACAATAATAATAAAACCCAAAAATAAAGTCAATTAGGAGTTACATGGCCTTATTACAATCCACTGGAAAAAAAGTATTTAAAATAAATTTATTTGAGTAAATAAAACATTTGATCAGCTTGTAGTGTGGCCATCTCCGAGTCCTCTCCCACGTCAAGCTGTCTATTCAGGATTACTTAAAACATTAAATTAAAGGGGTGTGAGTTTCGAAACTCAGTGTGTATATCCCTTGGCAATCAAATCACACACAAATATTCACATTGGGCCTAAGCCCTATCAAAATCGGTGGTCTTGGGCCTTAGCCCACAATGACCTCATATCATATCATACTGTATCATATACAAACAAGTTAATGCAAAACCCATCCCAATAATCCATCCGCTACACACACCATTTCCCTTCCAACCTTATACACACCTGTGGGGATTTCTAAATCAACCCACCCATCCTCTACACACCAATGGTAGCCCGGTTGCGGTACTACCTAACGTTGCAGCAACGCTGATAATCATATAATGGGCTTAAAGCCACCGGTGGATCCATGGCCATACGACTATGCGATCCTCAAATCTTCCTCCGTACCACAATTCCCACCCATATGCATCCTAAGTAGAATATCATATGAATGCATCAAACCCACGAGTAACATCCACAAACTCATATTCATCACATAGGGATATTTTGGTCATTTCACTACCTAGGGGTATTTTCGTAATTTTACCCTACAGGGGTATTTTGGTAATTTGGCAAAATAAGGGTATCTTGATAATTTTGCAAAACAGGGGTATTTTGGTACTTTTGTAAAATAGGGGTATTTTGGTAATTTACAAATCCAAGGGTATTTTGGTAATTTACAAATATAGGGGTATTTTAATAATTTTACAAACATAAGGGTATTTTAGTAATTTTACAAATATAAGGGTATTTTAGTAATGTTACAAATATAAGGTTATTTTAGTAATTTTACAAATATAAGGGTATTTTAGTAATTTTACAAATATAAGGGTATTTGGTCCCTCTCGGGTTTTAGTTACGAACTTTGGCCCATCAACAAGTCCTCAATGCTAAAGTGAACAGACACTACGTACCAGGTAGGATTCCAGAGAAGAGGAGGTGGGCCACTAGGACCACTTAAGTACCAAGCTCTCCTTATATCCAATCCTAGACATGTGTATGCCCGTTGCCACACTCTAACCCATCGACTTGTTCATGGACATGTTTAATTAGGCTAAGTCTTATGAAATTTAAGAGTTGTTCAAACTAGGCCTTAAGTCCATAAACCCTAACATACTTGTCTACGTCCCCATAAAGCCCATCAAACCCAAATTACATCCTTATGGCCCATTAGGCCCAAATCACATCCTTATGGCCTGTTAGGCTTAAAACAATTCCAGATCATGTATTATGCTTGACAGACTCAATTCATACACCAAACCAAACAAACTCATCAAACCTAGCCTTAGGGCCCACCGGGCCCATTTAGCCACTTTTGGCTTTTCGGCTTTTCAGAATTGCCAATATCGTGTGTGTAGTGTTTGTACACACATGGTATCCACGCGCTGCAAATCCCTTAGTCACGAAACTACAATCGACATTAGTAACGATTAACCAAGGCTTAAACACATACTTATCAAAAATCGAAACCTCACCGTACCCTTACCGTGTGCCTCACATTCTAGTAGCCCTTCCTTTGCTACTATTTTCGATTATCCTCTAAATTTGCACCCAAACACCTATATTGTCAAAACCAAGTGACCCATATTGTACATAAGTCACCCCCATGAGCCACATTAGATTCGGCCATTTACTAATCCATGATTGAGTCGAAAACACTTACCACCTTATTAGCAATCCTTACCTACCACGCTTGTGATTGTTGATCCTTTCCCTTGTTAATACACAGTTAACGACAAGGATTGGGTTAGATAACCTTTCGGCTTTTAATAAAACACACTAAAAATTTAACTAAGCACTTACCGAGATTCTCCTTTGACCCTGCGGCTTAAGTCCGGCTTTTGAGACTAGTAACGTGACAGAGGTAATTCGTCAATACTAGGGAGAATAAGAAAAGAGGTGATTCGGCTATAACTAAGTGGTGAACCAAAAAGGAAATTTAAGAAGGGAGAGTAAGAAGGATTCGGCTTCTGAACACTTAGAGAGAAAAGGGGTGTCTGGGCATCTCATAAGTGAAGGAATTTCGGCCAGAAGGAAAGTAAAATTTCGGCATTAACCTAGGAACTTAATTCGGCACCCATATATATAGCTCCCAGCCGAAACATCCTTTTCCTCAGAGTCTAAATCGGCACCACTATATCCACCTCACAATCCCTATCTTTTCTCCCTTATCTTCACCTTAAATTTCTCTCCTGAACACTCTCTTTCAGAGTCCCTTCCAACACCACCTCTTTTTGTCCAGGCACAAAAAATAAAACTCCTTAATTTTCCCCTCTTAGGCCTCGAACCTTGGACCTCCTTAACTGACAAACACGCCACCTCATAGCTCCTAAATGATGCCACTTGCCACTGGACCATAAGCCCATTTGTGTCCTCTTTTCTCTTAATCTACTTAAGAGACATCATGCCTGATACTAGGGTCCACTAAGTAAAAATAAATAAATTTTCCCTATGGTCTTCCCTATCTCTAAGGCTTCAAATAATCCCGATAATACCTTAATATTATTATTCTAAGTTCTACACATACATACCAACCTTAGTGCATAGAAATTTAAAGTTTCGGGATTTTTGGGGCGTTACAACCCAATAGGCCCAAATTCGGGGCGTTACACAACTTCCTAAATTCAAGTTAAATGTCATGCATGCTATAAAAACTCAAATCCTAAGTGTCATGCTACAATTCAAAAATAAAATATGCAATCTTTGAATACTGAAAAATTCCAAATAATAAATTTAAAATACTTTTATATAAAATAAAACAATTTCAAGCTAAGACCCTCCGTATGTCGTGTCTGCGTCCTAGCCTGGTGGGTTATCTACAAAGATGGAAATTAAAGGGGAGTGAGCTTAAGAAGCTCAGTGTGAGTCCGATCACAAGCAAACCAATGCAGAACAATAAACAAGCATACAAATTAATAGTTCTAAAAATAATTGCAATCATATGGCATAGAAGAATTTCTACAGTTCATTCGAGCATGCTTATAAAAGTTAATGCAATGCATAAATAATAAGAAGATCCTACCCATACTCCGCTACACTCATCAGTAAGAGTTCCCCATAACTCTTCCAACCATAACACTCCAATTTGTGGATGAACAACCAGTATTTGCAGATAACTACTAGTAGTAAAAATTATGGATGAACCACCAGTATTTTAAAAAAATAGTTTGTAGACAATGTACCACTTGGTTCATGATTAAACCATATGTTTGCAAATAAACTGCCACTTGTTGTGGATGCACAAATATTTGCAAATGAAAGATGCCAGTAATTTGTGGATGAACTATCAGTGTTGCAAATTATTAAATTGCCAGTACTTCCTCCGTACAATCATCTCACCCCATGCAATGCGGTATGACATGCTTGAAATAGTATTTTGTAAAAATATTAGACATGCTTAACATGTTTTTAGTTTAATAGTAGCATTAGACATGCTTATCATGTATTCAGTTTAACAGTAATAGTAACTATGCTTAACATGTATTCGGTTCAATAGTAGCAGTAAGCATGCTTAACATGTATTCAGTAATACAGTGGTGTGAACAACAATAATAGTTCGTCAAAAATATAGTGATAGTAGACATATAACGTTCACATATCAGACATCATAATAGTAGCAAATCAGTTATCAATTCACAGATTCTAGCATATTCATAATATTAGGGACTCAATTGTGTGAATAAAATCTCTAAAAACAATTCAGGGATTATACGGGGACTAAACTGAATAGTTCACAAAATTCTGAGAAAAATTGCAAAGCAGGGGTCCTACGGCCATGTGTAATGCTATAAGCCGTCTGGAGGAGTTATACGACCATGTGGCTAGGTCGTGTAATAGACTGTAATCATGTGGCAATTGTAAAAATTAACATACGGGAGGGACATGACCGTGTGGCAGGCCGTGTGGGGGGCCGTGTGGTCCACACGCTCGTGTGGCCCTAATCCTAGACACAATTTGCCACGGTTCACTTGCAAAAGAACAGACACCTTTAGAAAAAAAAATCCTAAGGTTTGAAAGGAGAGCAAAATCCTAATTTAATTAGAAAAAAATGGTTGAATTGTCTAGGGTTTGAAACCCTAGGGCGGCAAGGGTAAAGATCCCAAAGTTTTGGGTTGAATAAAACGGAAGGAGAAGAGAGTGGCTTAGACCTAGGTCACTTAGAGAAGGAAACTAATGCTTAACCGTTGGATTATTAGCCATTTCTTGTTAGGTTTTATTCCCAACAATATATATTTTAGTGTAACATTTATCTTAGATTGTTGAAAATAAAAAGAAAAGAAATGGGAAGAATGGGTTTCGAACCTAGAACTTTTAGGAAAAAAAAAACTATCTTTTAACCATCAAACCTAAAACTTATTTATTATCTATTCATCGCAATATTTTAAGGCATGACAAATATATTATTAAGATACTATTAATTTTACTTGAAGTTGAAAACATATGAGATAGGTGTCTTACTATTACACCCAATTACTTGCTTGTTACTAAATGTATTTATTAATATAGTGTAAATATATTTCTTATTTATAATGAATTATTATAATTACTATTGCTTTATTTTTTATTTTTAATTTAATATTATAATTCATCTTTTATATAATTCTAAATTTAATATCATTTTTAATAGTTTTATATATTATTCAATGTTTATATGTATTTAAAGGAGGGCTTACTGCAAAATAAATATACATATATTTTAAAATATTGTATGATTACTTAAGTTATGATTCAAACTTCTTTTATCTATATAATATTATTTATTTTAAATATTATATATATTGTTTTTATATAAAATGTGTATATTCACATGCAACGATGAAAAAGAAAAGTTAAATTTCACCGTTAGACATGTAATTGATGTAAATTGTGGATTTAGTTATTATACTTTAATTTAATCAATTTTAGTTCCTGTATTTTTCGAATTTTAAAATTTAAGTTCTGTCGTAATGGTAATGGTAACAATTAAATTTGTTTGGTTAAATTATGTCATTAGTCCTGTATTATGAGTTAAATTATAAATTTAGCCTACGTTCACCAATTGGATCATTCTTAGTGGCTATATTTTTTAAACTTCAAATTTTTACCTTAATGCAAACGAAAATCGTTAAATATATTAACTGGTTTTTTGTAAGTAATATGTGAAAATAACAAATAGACAATATATTTTTTACATGTGATAAAATGTTTGACATATCAAATTTTAAAAATAACAGAACTTACTTAATGAAATTAATAATTATCATTTGGTTAAGACTAGAATTTTCAAATTCTAAAGTTATAAGGATTGCAAATGAACAAATTAAAGTATAGGTACTAAATTTAAAATTTACGCAAAATACAGAGTTTAATTGCAGAATTTGACAAAAAAAGAAAACTAATGCATCATAAAAAATAAAAAAAAATTCAAATGCAAAATGAGGGCTAGAAATTTTCAGTTCATATGTAACTATATACCCCACAGCCTAGCTATAGTCCCCGGTTACCCACAGTCGGCTCAACACAACCCCCAATCCCGAAAGCCCAAAGCCAAACTATTCGAGACTGTCCACGTGCTCAAAAAGCTGCCACAATCTCTGTACATAAACCAAAAACTTTCGCCTGTCTTCTGTCCACACGTTCCATTACTAATATATATTTTTATTTGACATATCATGTATTATAAAAAAAATAGAGTTATTTTATTTACTTTTTAAATGGTTTGTTTATTAATGATTTTTGTCGAGTCTTTATTGCACCGGCTCTTTACGAGGGATTTTGATCCTGACCTACTTTAAATTATGTCACGTATTAACTAAATTTTATGAAATGCATCAAAACTAAATTTTATGAAGACATTTCAATTTTAAATTTAATTATTTTAAGTAAATGTTTATAAAGGTTTTTTTTATTAATTTATAATCTAATATATATTATTATAAATTACGGTGTATCCAAGTCGAGTTGAGATTAACTTTTATGGAGTTTAAAGTGTTACAAGTAAAACCCTCCTTATTAGGGTTAGAACTTGTATTATCAAATTTATAGGTAAGGCTACTAATCCTTTTACTTTTTTTTATATGAATAAGAGTACTTATTCCAGTGAAGAATTTTATACATGTGATAATTACCGAATAATGTTACAATCACACATTTCATTTTTTTTTAAACTCATGCTCATGGCATTGAAATAATTATCCTTGATTGATTCTAATATCACTTGCTACATTTTTTTTTCACAAATAGCTAACTCATCATGAGCAAATCTTTGCGACTTAAGCTCAATACGTAAGTTGTAGGATGAACACTCTTATCAATGGGCTATGACAGATTTTATTAAGCGAAAGAAAACCTTTAGTTTACAAAATCATGACTCGTCCCACCTCTTTCCCATGTATGATCCGCCCGACGCTTGAAACCATTTGTTAGCTTGTTAAGTTTCTCTTTGGGCGCTGTGTGCAAACCAGATAAATACTTGATAAACATAAGAAAAATCTTTCTAAAGGAGAAGATAAAGATGAAACAATCTTTAAAACCCGTCTTGAAATCGATTGGTTGGAGGATGATCCAAATGCTGCTGTGTCACGTCTCTAAAACCAGAAGCTACTCGTCCTGACCCGATCAAATCCGCTCCACGGGTTGAACCATGACCGAACCCATTTCCTACTGGGGCTCCAATGCAAGTATAATTAGAGTCGGATGCACCCAGATAGTTTAGGTTTTGGGGATGATATTGTGAATGTGACAAAGTGCTGCTTCCGAGGGCATGTCCTACATAGTAGTCGTTGACTGAGTGAGCTGGGTATTGGGGAAGGTGGGAGGAGCTGAGGCGTGAGGGCGATGGGTGTAAATATGGCTGCGGTGGCTGTAATATTGGAGTTGGAGGCATCAAATTTGATGAAGCAGAAAACAATCTTGGTGGGCAAACTGTTCTAAATGGGAGTGTTGGATCACCGGGATTGCCTGCGGGATGGTAGCTTGGATGGTAGCTGCAGTCATTGGAACATCAGCAACCGCAAAATGAAGTAATAAAGGATGAAGATGAAAATTGGAGTAGCAGAAAAAATCCGTCTCTATACATATGTGTCAATCTTGAAGGAACATACCCTGGATTCCCTGGGGTGGCCAAGTTATCGTTACTGAAAACCAGCTGCCGAGCCCGGTTCAGTGTCTCTGTCTCCCTTTCTGACCACCCAACAACAGCAATCAAATCAAATCAAATCAAATAAAACACTAGTGTCACAACCAGACCAAGAAATTCAGCAACAAAACCAGCATATATAGTTTTCATCAAGATCGATGTGACCAAGCCATCGTCATTATAACAACCTTTGACGAATCCCCAAAGTGTGTAAAGATAGTGACCTAGCTAATCTACCTCAAAAACTATGTGGGAATAAACAAGTGAAATGACTTGCCTTGGCGATGGCGGTTCATGTGTCCCCCAAGAGCTTGAGATTTGCAAAACTTGAGTGAACAAAACCTACATTCGTAGACCTTCCCGCAATCATCTTTCCCATCCCTGCCGCCGCTTTTCTTTGTCCTATAGCCTGCTTCAAACAACACCAATTAAAGCTCTTCCCACGACACCATTCTTGCCCCAAACCCCCAACCCTAATCCATCCGAACCCAACAAAAATGATTCAAAGTTTCAAACCCTCAATCTCTTGCTCTTTCCTTTTCTACCTCTTCCTTTTATATTAAACTTGTGCTCCTTTTTATGTTTATAAACACAGCTAGGCCACTCTATATAGAGTGTTGAAGAGCGTGAAGCAAAAGAAAAAGAAAACATATCTTTTCTGTTCAAATCTAGGAGGAGAACCAGAGTGTGTGTATATATATATGTGTGTAAATATATTTTCTTCATTGTTGTTTTATTCAAGGCTTATTACTAATATCATAGTAGCAGATATATACCAGAGGACCCTTCCTCAAACATCTGTTTACCATCCCTAGTGTAATCGTCGGGCAAGTTGTTGAGGTCTAGGGGGTTCTTCTCAGGTCTCCTGCAAAACCAAAATAGAAAAATCAATTAATTAGGAGATGGTAGAGAAAGACAGTAAAAAAGAAAAAAAAAAAAAAAAGGGGGGGGGGGTAAGAAGATGAAACCTACATGGATGGTACCGACAAAGAAAGACAGGAAAAAAATATGAGGTGAACAATGTTTCAGATGGGAAGATAACTAAAGCTTTAGAAAATTGTAAGACTTGAGTTTGGGACTGCAATAGAGAGGGTGGTTGAGTGAAGGTGGAGAAAAGGAGCATTGAAAGTTCTCTATCAGTTTCTCTGCCATCCTCTTTGGACTCATCTCCTTCCCTCTTTCTCTCTCTTTATCTCTTTTCTCAATTTGAAACAACAATAAGGGACAGTGGCTCTCGCAACTTGAAATAGGAGATGGCTAGTATTTGTGTTTATCAACTCTTTAGTCATTTGTTGCTACTGATTTCGTTGGTTTGATAGAAACACGTTTGCCCTTTTGAATGCAACTCTATTATATCCTACTAAACTATTTCCATCAAAGATAACCCAAAACTTCAATAATGTTCAGAGACGTAAAGTGTTAAATGTAAAATATATTACACGAATTTAAATTCAAACCCTAAATGTATATTGTTAGGAGATACATCCTCAGAGTCTAAAAAACTTAGTCTTTTTAAACCAAAACCAAACATAAAAGATACCTAATCATACAAAAGTTAACAATAAATTGCTGTTCACAATCAGACATGCATATAAGAAAATGGAAAATTGAAGGACATGGTTTAGAGTTGAAGATTAAGGTTGGGAAATACTCATAATGTGAAGAAGTGGGTGTGGTAAAAGTTTAATGGTTGGTCCCCATATGTAGGTTGAAAGGCTTCCTGGGCAATATCATTGTACCCTGAGCTTTGCCATGAAACAATGAACTGTTGCTCTATTTTTATCTTTTATTTATTTAAATTGCGCAGCATGGAACAAGGAACCGTTACTATCAAGATCTCATTATCAGGGTTTTTGTGATCTAAGTTGGATGTAGACTGAACCCCACAAAGTGTTGTTTTATTCTTTGGAACTCCCTTCGTTGCTTGATCAATGCCCTTCACTAAAACCAATATTTTATTTTGGTTTATTTATTTATTACGTGTAGAAATTAATTGATATGTTGTTCTACCATGCAGCTAGGCTTCTTTGTTTTTCCTCTATTCTGTAAACTCTCCCAATGACTTCTGTTAATGCGTCGTATCGAATTGTATTTAGTACATTTTATGTTTGTTCAAGTTTGATATAATGTTATATACGAGTCTAAAATTTTAATAAATTTATCCATATTTGTAAATGATTAACTCTAAAGTCGTTTTAGACCTTTGAAAAATATGTTTATATTATTTTTAATTTAATAATTTAATATATTTTTTATTTATTAAAATTTTATATATAGTTATCTAACATTTTTTAATATTTATATTAAAATAATATTATATATATTTTTGTTCAAGTTCGCTTTTTAGGTCTAATATTATGCTTGAGTCTTGAATGTTCAAAGTCGAGCATGACTTATTTTTTAAATGTGTCTAATTTTTGACATATATTTATTTTTCGAGCCAAAATTTTTACTCATATCTATTTAAATTTCGGACGAAACTTTGAATTTAAGTGACAGATTCACTCATATACAAACTATTGGAATTAAAGATGGTCGGAAAAAAAGGAGTGAAAAAAATATGATAGAAGTTTCATTTTACTTTGTTCCAAATACTACCTTTTAATTTAACAAAGCTATTAAAAATACGATTTTAAAACTATGGTCAACATGGTTAGAGGAGTATTTTGTTTGGACTTAGACTCAAAAATTAAAAAGTCAAATTAAAAACACTAGTCAAATAAATTTAAATTCGAAAAATATCAAAATTAAAGAAAAATCAATTTTCAAAAATCACAAAATTATAATGACACCAAAAAAATTAGTGTTTTTCGTTATTCTAGCGAAAATAAATAGAGTAAACTATATAAATAACCATTCAATTATTAACGTGTTGTTGTTTTAGTCACATAAGTTCAAAGATTTTTATTTTAGTCACTAATATTATCGAAATTTAAGATGTTGATCATTCATCAATTAAATCACTAATAAAATGTTGACGTGACATATTTATTGGCATAATAACAAATTTAGTATTACATTGTTTACAGATTATATCAATTTGGTACTAATTAAAAAAAATCAAAATGTTCTATAAATTTAGTCCTAATTCTAAAAAAAATTAATATTTAAATTTAAAAAAATTAAAAAATATATTTAAAATTTCATTTTTTGATTAAAATACATACATAATTATAAAGAAATGAATACCCATTTTTCTCTTTGTCAAACATGAAATTTATTTATTAAAATAATAATTTTATAAATAAAATAAATTTCTTTAAAAAACCCCCATTAACAAGACTTAAACTAGATTCAAACTTCTCTCTTTTGTTTTATTTTATAAATAATAATTTGTTTATTATATGTATAGCTTTTGTTCCTTATAATTTATTTATTATATGTATAGCTTTTGTTCCTCAGTCCTCACCAAATTTGCTGAGCGTTTGGCATCACTTTCACTCACAACCACCAGCACCAACAACCCTTTCTCTAAACTCCTCAATTTTCACATCCTTCATTATTGTGTCATTGACCTAGGAATCGGTTGTGGAGTTGCTGGCATAGCCTTCCACCTACTAGGTCTCCATAACCTCATCCTCACCTATATATTCCCAAATACCTGCCTTCAAGTACAACCTCAAATGCAACAAACTCGTTATAGGCAACTACCTAAAGACATCATTTCTTACCTTTTTCAACCTCAAACTATAGTTTTCGACCCAACGTGTAACACCCCAAAGCCTAGAAGTTATGACCGGATACTGAGGAATTACATCAGCTCATTCAAAGCTTTTGTTCTAATCAAACTCAGTGCATGTTTCCAAAATATAAAATTCTGGCAAAAACTCTCATAGATGATTTGAAAAACCAAAGTTCAAAAACACTTAATTAAAACCTAGAATTCAAATTCAAAGTCGCGCGTTTTGAAAGTACAAATGTTGGCATATCATTTTCAATATTAAGACAATCATTCGTTAAAAACCATAAATTTTATTTATAGAAATACTTAAGTGACTACTTAATCTTGCAGTGGAAAGATTATCAAAATTTTAGTTTTGAAAACCGTAATCCATTTTTTTGTTAACTCATGATTTTGTAGTTTTACGTCAAAAAATATCAAATACCGACGAATAAAAAACCAAAACCAAAATCAAGCCCAAAATAAAACCAAAACTGAAAACTTAGTCCAAAAATCAAAAGCCTGGAAAAAAAACTTAATTAACTAAAAATAATCAAACCAACTTAAGCGTAAAACCAATCTGAGCTCCCGCACACTGTTCGGTCCTAAGTCGGAAGTTAACCTGAAACGTATTAAGCAAACAAATGAGCTAGAAGCCCAGTGTTTGACTCAACCCACAAACATAATTTTATTTAACAAGCACATATGTAAATGTCATCACAAAATTTTACTTATAATGTACAAATATCATATCAGAATGTTGTATTACCAAAAATATATATCAGATCATTATGTCATATTTCCAGAACATATTTTGGATCGGAATATCATATTTTCATAAACATATATCAGACCAGATTGTCAAGTAGCGCTTGACAGTTTTGAAAACAATCCCTGTTTCGCAATTTTCTTGAGTTTCGAGCAATGTTTCGGGTTAGTTTCATACACCTGATGATGTTTCAGACTGACCACACAATCGAGCACTTCATAATCCTACATATGATGTTAAATCACATCGATTAACAAGCGACAACCCACATCAAAATCTTGAATTCCAAAATTAAAACTTAAAACAAAACTCCTCGATTTGCTAAACGAACACTTACCTCGCACCCTGCAAAAACAGTGGCAAACAACAACTAATTCGCTGGACAATTGGTTGTTTCACAATCAACAACCGTAAAAAGACGGCGAAAGATGAAGATTAGACAATACAACAAACCAAAGAATCGCAGGAGAAAAAGGAGCACAACAGAGGCGCAACGACAAAGAAAAACGAAACAATTTGACAGAATTGCAAAACAAAACTGCAAAAAGGAGTATTGGGGGAAAAACGAAAGAAAGAAGACGTGAGAAGGGGGAGAGACAAAATTAGATGGAAAAAGGAAAGATATTTGGGATAATTTTCCTACTTTCAAAACTACCCACAACCCAATACAAAACAAACAATTTTTCCACTTTGCACAGACAAGGTTTTGAACACGAAATCTCTAAGTAAGCTAACACCTTACCACTAAACCAACAAACTCATTCTATCATCAATTGAACGAAAATAATATATAAATCAGATGTTCAAAGATAAGGACTTAGGCAAAAATAACAAAAATGCAAGACAAAAGAGTTGAACTCAAAACCTCTTACACCCAACTCCAACACCTATCCACTAAACCAGATTAACTCACTTTAAAAAACTTTCACAATCTTAATTAAAAATCAAGACTTCACTACTCTTGGTTTCACTAACCCAATTTCTTCTAACCAGATTTTCGGGATGTGACACAACGTTAACATAATGGTCGTTAATGTTGAAAAAAGGAAAAAAAAATTGAATCTGCTTAAGTCTTTTTCATGGTTTTTCCTTTAAATTATTTTATAAATAAAGTTATTATTTTAATAAATAATTGTCATGTTAGAAAATGAGAAAAATAGATTTTCATTTATTTATAAATATTTTTTTATAATTTTACATGTATTTTTTATAAAATCTTATGTATTTTTTTATTGAAATGAACTTTTAAATTTTTTAATTTTAAATTGTTTAAATTTTTTAGAGTTAGGACTAAATTGATAGAATGTGTAAAGTTTAGGGCTAAATTTGTTAAATTTTTAGAGTTAAGACTAAATTGATAAAACTTGTAAACATTGAAGAGTTAAATTTGTTAATATGCCAATAAAAAATGTCACACCAACATTCCGTTATTGATTTAACGGAGGATGACCAAAATATTAAAATTTGATAATATTAGTGAATAAAAAAAAATTAAACTTAAATGTATCATGACATGAGATCTAAAATATCACGATCTAAATTCGAAAACTATCCAAAATAAGAAAAAGTTTAAGCACAGATTACAAAACCTAAACTTAATTAAATGACTATCTATTGTGTTTGATGCTATTCAATCAAGTCGGGAATTGACTTGAATATATCTTTTATAAATTATTAATTAATCTAAAACTATATGGCTTAAAAAAAACAATGTTCAAAGACAATTGTTATTTTCTTTCTTTATTGGCATAATCTAATAAAAAATAATTATTGCTACATTCACCGGAGCCAAGTGAATGCAGTGGCTTGACTCTTAAATGGAAAATTTTTTATTTAAATTTTTTATAATTTATAAAATTTTAAATTAATAATGATAAAATCGTACTTTAGCTTCAAAATAATAAAAAATTAATTTAATCTTTTAAAAATTATAAATATATAATCTATTAAAATAGTAAAATTATATTTTTATTATCGTAAAAATATACCATTTAAATCTAGCCCAAAAAAATTTTCTACCTCCACGGTACATTTTTTACTTATATTAGTTATGGATGATTCCAGCTGAAGCCAAGCTTGAGTGACTTTCCTCAACCCTAGTTTGGCAATGCCAAGTTATTCAATGACTGCATATCATTTCCATGGACCACTCTACACCAAGTACCTCATTGGATAAAGAAAAACTCGTCAGGCTGCCTCCCCATCGTATCAGGTTTTCCTTTCTTCTTTCCCATCGAAAACTTCCAATTCTCACATTGGATCCTAACCATATTCGTTTCAAATCGAAAAAGGTTTATTATTATTATTATTATTATTATTATTTTAAGACTTGAAATCAAGGCTTTATGTAAACACCACAAAACTGACATTGAATTATTGATGAAGGTGGTCCAACTCCAACCCAGTTCCCATTGATTCCAAGTACCAAAAATCCTTTATAATGAATCCAATGCCCTCTACCCATTGCTCTTTAGAAGCACTGAAATCCTTTAAAATTCATCCTACCTAATACAATTAATAAACTCCAGAAAACCTTTAGTCATACTTTAAAAAGAAACAGTATACTCTTTTGTAGCTACTTCCTTCATTGTGTAAACTATGTCAGAATAATTCAAACATGAAACTGAAACAAATAACTGAAGCGTGGATCAATTCCACTTCATTAGGGTTGCTTGTGTAATTGATTACTGTGAGATGGAAAATAGTAGCAACACTTACATTAGTCGAATGATAAGATTATAACCTACTTTTTTTTAATATTTAAGCAATAGTTCATTTATTATACAAATTAGTTCATACAATTGTTTAAAAAATAAAGAGGAAGGGATATTGAGTTGAATTTTATGATTGAATATCCGCTTATTAAGGAACTATTACCTAAGGCTTTTATGAGTATGCTGCTCATGTGGATGAAATGTCATTTCAAGATGTTCGGTTTTAGTAAGAGTTTGTAATTTTAAATGCTTTTCTGTTATAAACACATTTTTCATTTACTTTAATTTATGAATAGTAAAGTTATTTTTCGCAAAAATAAGATTTATTTGATTTATTCACACTATGATTTTGGTGAAGTTTGAACTTGCTAAAGTTAAAGAGAATTAGTTGAAAGAGACATGTTTAGGTCACATTGCATGTAATTTTCATGCTACACTTCCATACTTGATCTATATCATTTTGTTGTGTTAATATATGTGATTAATGATAGATCTAGTTACGATATATGTAACGAAAGTCTCATTGGTTCTATGTTGGCATAATTAATGGATGAGATTGTTTAAAATACCTTTTGGATATAATATTAAATTTTTTAGCACATAAAGTTATATAATGACATACAATTATAAAGTAATTAGTATATATATGATCCAAGTGGGAGATTATTGGATAATATAAACATCACATTTATAATAAGATTAATGACATTATTTACGATCACAAAAGGTTAGCCCAAATTAAAAATAGCTGATTTTGGTAAAGCTTTAGTTATTAAATAAACTATGTGCCAAATATGTGTAGATACTCTAATAACTAATTTTTAATTGATTATGAGCTATGATCGTATCAGAAAGTCTTAAAATTTATATAATGAATGATCGAGCCTAGAAACTAACTTATGACAACGATAGAGGCAAGCGTACCTATCGTTTTGTAGTATAGCTATGGCAAGACCGGAAATATGGTATCTTCAAGGACCAAGAGTACTAGTAATTACTATCCTTTTATTATTTAGCCTAAGAATTAAGGGAATTGATGATTAATCTAAAACTAACTAATTACTAAGCTAAAGATGCTAAGACACAGAGAATGAATTGAGGAAATACTTTTGGGAAAACCAATTGATTAAGACAATACCCAAGGAAGAATCACCTAGACTTCACTTGTTGTTTAACTCTGAACCAGGCGATTTATTCACTTGACTTGATCCGTAAGATTCCCTAATTTATATTGATACCTCTCTCGAGGCTACTAACGTCTAACCCTAGATTGATTAATTGAAATCTCTTTCTAATTAAAACCCCTAGAGTTGCATTAACTCGATATATGGACTCCTATTTTAGGTTTGACCCTAATTCAGCAGATTTTCTTCATTCTATTTCTAGAGTTGCAATCAACTCCGCTTAACTATGCTAGATCTACTCTTAAACAGAGACTTTTGCTCCACCGCCTAAGCACATCAATACTTGAATTAATATCCTGAAATATCAAAACAAGAATTAAGAACACATAATTAAGAACAAATCAAGTATTTATCATATAGTTCAGAAAACAATAACAAGATCTGTCTTAGGTTCCATCTCCCTCAGGTATTTGAAGGGTTTAGTTCATGTTTATAAAAGAATACATCTCAGAAGAAAGTATAAAACAAAACATAAGAAAAATCCTAAAACCCCCTAAGGAAATTGAAGGGAAGATCTTCCGTCTTGAGTATGATTCTAGCTTCTTGAGATGAATCAACTGGCTATCTTCGAGTAAATCCCACAATTCGATCCTCTGGCTTGGCTCCTCGGCCTACCTGAACACCCACTTTAAGTTGCCCTCTAGGGTGTTTATATAGGCTTTTGGAATGTCTTTCTTTGCCTCTAAGTACCTTTTTCCGATTAGAATTAAAACAGGTCACGTCAGAGACACGCCCGTGCGGCACGGCATTGTGAATCGAGCCCATGCCGTGTTCGGGTCTGCTAAAAAGGCACGGCCGTGTGGCCCGGGCCCAGGCCGTGTGAATTTCGTACTTTGGCCTATTTTCTCCGTTTTTGGCCCGTTTCTCGTTCTTTTCATCCTCCGGTGCTCTCCTAAGTATAAAACATGAAATTAAAGGATTAGGGGCATCAAATTCCACAATTCAGGGGATAAATCATCCAAAAGTATGCCAAATATGGGATTAAAATATGTACATATTATGGTTTATCAAGCTAATTAGAAATTCTGGTTAATGTGTAAAAATTTGTATATTAAGGTTATGTTCCTCAAGTTACATATTCATAACTTTTCTGATATTTATCTTCAAAAAAGAGAGAGCCACATTTGCTAAAATACTTATGTGCTAATTTGGAAGATTAAAACCACAAGATTCGAAGATTTCAAGAAATCAATATATCCAAGTAAGCTTCAACATCTAATTTTTGTGCTTGATGATATAACATGACAAAACATAATTATTAAAATTTTAGGATTCTAACACATTTATTATACAAATTAATAAATAAAAAATTCATAAAATTATTTAAAAAAATAAAGAGGAAGGCAATGAGAATTTCACTCTCAATTCTCCACTACCTCTAGTGCCCAACGGGAGGGGATACTGCAATTTCATTGCATTCATTCATTTTATTTTGGGTCATAAATTTCATTCAATTCATTCAAAGTACACATAAGGCAATTGGATGCATTGGAGATGTAAAACCATGGTAGTAGATACCGATTGCATGTATTAATTTTGAGATAAAATTGAACGGTACATGTAGCTAGCATATCCTTTCACTTTCAGTACTAGTCTGTACTATTCGTATTCACTAATGCTCATCTATATGGGCCACAGTTAGACGGATAAATCGATGTTTATAAAATTTCTAAAATTTTTAAATTTATTTTCTTGTAACTTTTGTAATCTTTAAAGAATTTATAATGTGTCTTAGTTCTCTTTTGTGTAGATGATTGAGTCCCTATAAATAGAGGGCAAGTATAAGTTTTTTTATCAAAGTGAAAGTTGAATAACCCTTTCATTTTTCTACTATTCTCTCTTGTTCATTTTATAATTCTTTTAGTTTATAATATGTTATTAGCGCGAGCTTGCTCGATAGTTTTCAATATTTTGTTGGAGAACATGTAATCTAGACATGCAATGTCTTTGTTGAAGCAACAATCCTGATATATGTGATTTTCTATGAGTGTTTGAAAGATTTTGAAACTTCAATATTCTTAATGAAAAAAATTGACTAAGATTTTGTTAGATGCTTAAAAATGATACTCATTTTTTTTCATATTTAAGTATGAATTTATGTTTTATATATCTCATGATATGTTTGTTTACGATCTAAGATTTTGAATAAGATTGAAGTATCCACAACTTGATTTTGAATAAGATTGAAGTATCCACAACTTGAATATCTTTGCTTAAATATGTATATCTTTTATAGTATATGTTATTGATATGATTAAAAAATTAGTACTCTTTTCTAAAATATTATTTTATTTGGTGACTTTGACCAAATGTACTATGTTACTTATTAGATTTTTTTTTTAATAAAGTCGCACATGATTTGTGAGTATGAACGAATTGGCTTTTTATATGGACAAAGCAAAAGCCATTGTTTTTGTCCAATATCGTCTATATGAAGGATTAAAAGCTAAATATCTAATTGCAAAAGATCCTCTTGACTCTTATATTGCGTTGTAATAACCCATTTTGCCCGGGCCCATACACAATCCAAAAACAAAAAAATAAATAAAAAATAATAAACCAAATAATGTCCACTATCCATTTACATAGCCCAAATACCTTACGTATCCACTAAAGCCCAAACCCAAAACCCCATTAAACCCACTAACCCAAAACCCGATTAGCCCAAAACCTACGGGGCCCAAAATGTCCCAGTGCCCAAACTGCTTCAGCAAGAGGAAACCCCGAATACTAGGGTTTCCTTCCTCGCGCTGCAAGCAGCACCAGCTTCCCCTCGTCAAGCCGCGACTCACGCGCTAATCACGCCCTATCACCGCCGCGTCCCGCGCCATTCACCTGCAAACAAGGGAAGAAGATCGACAGCAAGCAACAAAAATAGGAAATCTTGCATTAAATTTCTAATTTGTTTGGGTTATAAAAAACCCCATAAAATTTGTAACACAGGCAGACAGAGATATGTATACGAAAAAAGATACAAAAATAAAATCAATACAAAATCAGAATACCCAAATCAATAAAGGTTTTATTTTTTTTATTCTTGTCCAATATTGTTCTTTTTTTTATCATGTTATTTTTTTAACTATAATACAATATATATTAAAATATAAAAAAAGAAAAAAATACACTTTTTAAATTTCGACCACCAGTATGGTGGTTTACGACACAGCATGCGGACGGGTGGGAGCCTAGCCGGAACACTCGCCTGAAATCGCCAGAGAAGAGCTCCTTGGAGAGCTGTTTCGTTTTTTTGAAGAGGAGAAGAGGAAAATGATTTTTTTTTTTTGAAAAAAAATTTGACTTATATAGCCATTCAAAACGACGCCGTTTTGGCCAGGGTCCTAAAGCCTCAAAACGACGTCGTTTTTCCCTGGCCCGACCTGATCCAACCCACTCCGACCTAGGATCCGCTCATTTTTTATAGGAAGGGCTAATTGCGCTTTTAGCCCTTCCGCTTTTTTATGGTTTTATAATTAGGTTTTTCATATTTTTAATTTTGCCCTTAAATTTTATTTGGTTTACATTTGAGTCCCTCTTGAAACGCAACGTTTTGGAGGGAGGGAACAGTTTCCCTTTTAGTCCCTCCATGTTATCCGCGCGTTCGAATAGGTCCCTCATTTTTTATATTTCTTCAAAATTCTCCCCAAACTTTTATTTTAAATTCAATCCCATCCTTTTTTATTTCTTTTGTAATTTTTGTTATTTAGTTATTAATTTTATTTTATTTTTTTATTTTTTATTATTATTAACATTATTTATTATTATTGCGTATATTTTTATTTTTGATATTATTATTATTATCATCATTTTATTTTCAATTAACTTTATGATTATCTTTTTATATATTATTATTATTATTATAACTATATTTATTATTATATTTATTATTATCGTTATTTTATTATTAGTATTCTTATTATTATTTTCAATATTACTATTTTATATTCTATTCTCATTATTATTTTTTTATTTATCACTATTAATTTTAATATTATTACTATTATTTTATTATTAATACCATTTTTATTTTTTCAATACTTTTATTATCATTTTTATGGTTATTATCATTATTAATTTAGTGTTACTAGTATTTTATTATAATTGTTATTTTGATATTACTACTACTATTATTATTATTATTATTATTATTATTATTGTTATTATTATTATTATTTTTTTTGTAATTAACTTGGTTATTATTATTATTATTATTATTATTACTATTGCCTTTATTATTATCAGCATTATTATATTTTTATTACCATTATTTGTATATATTACCATTATTATTATCATACCCTATTATCATTATTTTCCTATTATTATTATTATTATTAACAATATTATTTTTTATTATAATTATTTTGTTATTATTAATTATTTTTAAATTATTTACCTAATATCCTTTTATTTATTTATTTGATTCACTATTTTTAATCATTTATTTACTTACTTATTCTTCTTATAATTAGTTTTTTTATTCATTTTTTCTTTTATTCTTGTTTTGTTATTTATCTTATATTTATTTTATTTTTTATTATTCCTTTTATTTCGGTTCGCTTTATTTGAGCTGTGATGTATAATTGTTGTCATGCACTTGTTGCCATTGTAATTCACTCTTTATTTTATTATGGTCGCATTATGTTTTTACATTAAAATTTTCATTTCGAAATAAGCAAATACTCCGTGTTTTAAGGTTCGAAAGAAATCGTACCCTAACTTACTGGGTGTAACACCCTAAAAATCTGAGTGTTGTTATATAGCATGATTTGGTGTTTAGATTTTGAAGGAAAATTTTCTTACTTTTATTTTCGTATTTAGTATAGTCTCGAAGAAGAGTATAGCATAAGTTGGGTAAGGAATAATTTTTAGTTTGAGAATTTAATGAAGTGGAGCAAGTGGCATTGACACATAAGTTAATTAAAGTGTCAAAGTGTAGCATAAGATGAGTATATAGTATGGTGGTGTTGGCGCATGAGTTGTAGCATGAGGGGGAAGGTTCGAATCCCTTGTTTAGCATCTAGATGGATTTTTATTTTTAATTTTTCTGCACATGTATAGCAAGTGTCGGCCAAGTGCATATATGGTAAGTGTTGACCTTGTTATTTTTGGTTAGTATATCAAAGGATTAAGGAAATTGTTAACTTATGGAAGGGAATCAAGAAATTGAGCATTCCTCTTCTCAACTTTTCCCTTTGGCCGAAATTGAGCATTTGGTAAGCCTAAAATTTTTGACCATTTGGTCGTTTTTGATCATCCTTTGGTATTCTTTTTGTGCCGTTTCTCTTTAGTGCCGAATTTGTTAACACCAAAAGACCATTCCCTACTTTTCTCTCCTTTTCTCCATTGCCGAATGTGCTTTGATCTTAAACTCATCTCTTTCTTTCTCTTTTCCTCTCTTTGAAAACCGAATCAATACCATACCTTTCTTCCATCTTTTAATTCTTTTCAACCATATTTCTCCATTAATTCTCTCATGGCCGAATACTAGTGTGCCCATAGCCGAATTAATTCTTTTCTCTTTTCTTTGAAAATACATAGCCGAATCCTCCATCACTTCTAAACATTTCTTTCTCGATCATCCATTTTTCAATCGTGGACGTTAGGTAAAAGTTCTTTTAGTTAATTTTTTATTTTGGCCGAATATTGATGGTGGTAAGAGGATCTCATTAGATCGAAATTATGGGTCATCCTATTAACGTTTTATTTATTAAATTTTAGTGCGATAGTAGAAGATCGGGACTCAAGTGTTCGAAAGTATCGTAGAAACGTTGGAATCGATTTATTGTGGTAAGGAAATCACATCCTTAAAACCTTTAGTATTATTTTCGATATTTTAGTAGAATGGTTAATAATCTAGTGTCTTTGAAGACATTCAAAATAGGGAAGAAAAGGGCGGTGTTTAGTCTTCGAAAGAGGGGAGGTTCCGTTAATCCCCCTAAGTATAAACAAAGGACTATTTCGAGAATCCGAGATTTTCCACCGGGTTGCGGACGCTCAACCGAGGAAAATCAACTGTTCGAAGTTGTTCGTACTCCCGAACCATTATTTGTTCATGGATTTGATTCGATTAATGAACCATCAATCGGAGAGAAACCGCGAGTGGAAGTGGTTCAAAAATCCGAGGGTAAAATTTTAGATCGTTATTTTTAGATCGGTTTTATTAATAAATTATAGTGTTCTAAATTATCGTGATACGTATAGGTGTTGACGAGCGAGAAAGTCTAGTTCTCACTATAACCAGGTGTGTAACTTCACACTCATCTTTCGGGTTAGATATCAAACTGTGAGTATTGTGTTAAAATCGTGAAAACGGTAAAAACGGAAATTTGGTAGTAATCAATATTTTCTTGTAAATACATGAAAACGGTTAAAACCGAAAAATATGCGAAAAACTGTTAAATTGCTAAAATGGGCCGTAAACCTGCTAGATTGATAAATTAGGCCATAAGATCGCTAGATTGACAAAATGGGCCGTAAACCTGCTAGATCGATAAATTGGGCCAAAAATATTCTAGTTCGATATATGGGCCAAAGTCCGCTAAATTGCTAAATGGACAATTTACTAAATTGTTTTATGGGCCCCAAAAGAAATGTTTTATGATAAACCCATTTATAACTATGGATTGTTTAATAAATTATTTCATGGCTATATTTTGTTATACATACACGATTGCATGGGGCGGGGTATTTGTTGAAGAGAAGAATGGCCTGTTGCCAAAAATCTAGTTCGGTGGCTATGCCACAAATTTTGGCTTAATGCCTCTATTTCGGTGGCTTTGCCACAAATTATTTTGGCTTAATGCCTCTAGTTCGGTGAAAATGTCACAATCTAGTTCGGTAGTGCACTACAATTTTATTAAAAAGGCTTAATGCCTACGATTGGTGTGTTTGGCGGGGTGGGTTGACTTGATCCCCACAGGTGTGTTGGTTGGTACGGGGGTGTTAGTGGATGGATTCTAGGCTTGGGTTGGGAAATTCATCTACATGCATTATATTTATTTTTATTTTATTTTAATTTATGCTATATTGTGAAAATCTACAATTGGGCTCAAGCTCAAAATTAATGCCTTGATGGTTTGGCCCAACAACGGTGGTAAGTGAGTTACACACTGAGTTCTTTGTAACTCACCCCGTTTCTTTATCCATTTCAGGTAATGGAAATTGATGTGGACTTGGGCCGGAGATGACTTGGTGGAGGCCATACTACAAGCATGGGTTTTTTTTTAAACTATGAACTTTAATTTGGTTACTTATTTTAATTACTATCTTGGTTTGATGTAATAAGGCCTCTAATTATGTTTTTATGGATTTTATTATGTGGATGGATTTAAATTTTGTTTTAAGACTCTTATTATGGGCTTATATTAAATTTATATGGTTTTCTTAAAAATACTATTTTATAACATTTTAAACAATTAAATTATTTTCTTTAAAATTTCTTCCAAATTCCTTTATAATGACTTTAAGGTTTTGGATAAATATTTTTTTTTCTAAATGATAAGTTTTAAACAAGTATTTTCTTGAAACATCAGTTTCAAATCCTCGTACTTAATTTTTCATTAAATTCTATTTCAAAAGGGTTTTGTAGCACTACTTTACAATAACGACTCGAGATTAAAGGAAAGTTTGATTGGTGTGACAACCAAACTTCGTCTAAATGCATAGACCTGGTTTGGGGTGTTACACTGGGTTTCAACTTATCTCACCGAATCTAAAGAATTAGCCATTTTCCTTTAAAAAATTATTCTCGAGAATTCAAAATTGTCGTGTCCTAACTCATTGGATATGACGTTTTGTTATCTCGGGATAAGGATAAGGATTTTAGAAAATGAGGCAATGTTTCGTGTTTGGAAGTTCGAGAAATTGTACCCTAACGTGCTGGGTTTCGGTGTTTTGTTTGTCCAAATAACTAAATATCCTTTTAACAAATTTTGTAAATCATGAGATGATTTTGGTTACGAGGGTTTAAAACATCATGTCCTAACGTGCTAGATGAAATGTTTGTATGCTTTCGGAACAAAGAAATCTCAAGTTCCAACTCAAATTGTTCAAGTTTTTAAAGAAACCATGTTTTCAAATATTTTCGAATTTTCGACATTAGGACAACAACTAATCAATCCGGTACCAATTTTGGGTGTTACGAGGGTGCTAATCCTTCCTCGTACGTAACCGACTCCCGAACCTTTTTTTTTTCTTGAATTTCGCAAGCCAAAATTAATGTTTTGAAATAAAATGTTTTATAAGGTGATCCGATCACACCTCGAAAAAAGATTGGTGGCGACTCCATTTTCATTTTTTTTAAAGGTCGATTCTCATTTTTACCAAAACTTTAAAAATGGTTTCGACAGCTTGGCGACTTTACTGGGGACCTAAGAGAGTCAAGCTGTAAAATTGATTATTTTTTGTCCTTTATCGAAAATTTGAAAATTTGATTTGAAAATTTAAAAATTTTGATTTGAACATATGATTTTCTTGTACACATCGCATTGCATGACCGTTGTGGTTGCACCTTTTAAGTGGGAGTGAGAAATTATGCCTTCGTGAGGTTTTCACCTTCGCATAGGCTAGTGGACTGCTTCCGGGATACATCCGTACCTATGTCTTCATGAGGTCTTTACCTCCGCACAGCCATAGGGAAATGCATTCTCCTGAACCAAACTCGGTCCGTATGAGCCTATAATGGGTGAGAATCGAGGAATCTGCTAGTTCGGGTACCTCAATTTTAGAACTAAACCACACGTAGAAAACATAAGAACCTACCCTAAGTAGAACTATGTCAAACCTTAGTAGTTGCCCAGTTAGGTGTTCGTTTATTTTACTTGCTTTATATTTTATTCTGTGTTACTAACTTGTTGTGTTTCATTTTTGTGCATGTCATTTCATATTTTAAGAGGTATTGATTCACAGTCAGTTTCTAAGTTAGAAAGCTAGTTATGGAGAACGAATTTCTTGATAAAGTGAAAGACAATGCAGTCGTCCGCATATGGTCAGAGAAAATGCAATTAGAGAAAGGGGAAGACTTCAGAACAGTGCAACAAGAGGTTTAAGAGGAAAAGACCAAAGCTGACCATTGAGAGAGGAAGTTCCTAGAGATGCAGATGCAAAACGAGGCCCTAGAAAAGAGGTTGGCAGAAAGTCTAAGTGAAAAAGGAGAATTAAAAGCTAGAGTGGCTGAACTTGGACGGTCTCTTCATCACCATCAAAGTCGTAATTCTGCGATCGAGCTAAAGTGAAGTCTGAACAAGATTGAGGAAATGAAGGGTAAGATCGAAGAGTTAGAATCGGCATTGCATAACTGTGAACTTCAAATTGAGCTTCTTGAAGCAAGAAAAGGGCAGTGGAAGGAAGAGCTCCACCATTCTCACGATCAAGTTAGAAGTTGGGATTATGTCATGGGTGAAGCAATAGTCCAAATTCGAGAGGTAGCTGATCACCTATAGACTTTTGCAATACAGGCTAATACATTGAGCATGACGTATGAGCTTCAGTCAGATCGTGGCCAAGAATTAGCTTTGTTGTTTAGGAAAATCAGAACTTTGGGCCTTAGGGTGAAAGCATATTTGTAATCCATTTTATGTAAAGGACTTTTTTTTCTAATAAAGTTTTCTAAAATGAAGTTGAGTCAGAATCGATGCCTCTTGGCATTCATGCATTTGTATTACGTCACATCATACGCATTTAAGTCCATAGAGAGAGTCTAATTAGTTGAAATTATAACAGAGAGAAAAGAGAAAGAAGGAAAGAAAAATCTGGAAACTGAACACTGTTACGGTACACGTGCCAAGACAAAGAAAATGGATCAAAGACTTGAAAAAATTTAAAGAAACATGCAAGACCAGATGTAAGAGCAATTAGCAAAGCTCCAAAGGAGATGAGAGACCAAATGCTGGAAGCTCAAAGAAACATGATGGTTCAAATGGCCCAGATGCTGAACGGGGTAATGGACAAAGGAAAAGATCCCATGGCTATTGTTGGAGAAAATAGCGTAGGCATTCCTCCGGGTTTTACCCCACCACATGCACAAACACAGCCTGAAGAGTATCCCCAAAGGCCATCTGTCACGATTAGGCCTCAACAGGGACAAGTTGATACTAGACCGCCCATGAACTTCCAAATTGGCTCAGGATCTAACCCAGAAGAAAACCTAGCTAATCCTGTTATCCCTTATTTGGATATAGCAGAAAGGGAAGGGACAAGAACTGAATCCTCAAGGCAGTTAGAGGATTGCTGTAGATGGTTGGAAGAAAAATTCAAGGCTCTGGAAAATGTCGATCATCACCATGGTATTGATGCAAAATATTTGAGTTTAGTTCCAGATTTAGTGCTTCCTCATAAGTTCAAAATGCCAGAATTTGAGAAGTACAATTAGACCAGCTGCCCTAAAACCCATATCACTATGTTCTGTAGATGAATGACGGGATACGTGAACAATGATCAACTTTTGATTCATTGTTTCGAAGACAGTTTAGTGGGGGTAGTATCCAGATGGTACAATCAACTCAGCCGTGCTAGAATTAGCTCTTGGAGAGATCTGACCCAAGCCTTCATGAAGCAATACAATTATGTCACAAACATGACGCCTGACAGAATCACCTTCGAAAACATGGAGAAGAAGTTAAATGAAAGCTTCAGGCAGTATACGCAAAGATGGAAGGAGGTTGCCATGCAAGTTCAGCCGTCGCTTTTAGAAAAGGAGACCACAATACTTTTCATCAATACTCTAAAAGCCCCATTCATTAACCATATGTTGGGAAGCGCCACCATAAGCTTTTCAGATATAGTAATGTCTGGCGAGATGATTGAAAATGCGGTATGGAGTGGAAGGATAGACACGAGAGAAAGTGCCAAAAGATCAGCCCCGAAAAATAAAGAAAATGAAGTGAGTACCTTGAGCAGGTATCCTAAATCAATCACCGTAAGCCAGCCAAAGGCTGTAACCACTAGCTATCAAGGCTATTCAAGACAAGAACCCAACTCGAGGCCAAATACAGAAAAGCTCCAGTTCACACCCATCTCGATGACATATAAAGAGCTGTATCAGAATCTTTTTGATGTACATGTGGTGTCTCCGTCCTATTCGAAACCTGTGCAACCTCTGTTCCCAAAGTGGTATAATGAGAATGCCCAATGCGAGTACCACACGGGAATAATGGGTTATTCAATTGAAAACTATACTATGTTTAAAAAGTTGGTCGAAAGGTTCACTAAAATGGGAATTGTGAAATTTGACTATTCATCAAAACCTGATCACTTTGACGAGGCAGTTAATACGATAATTGAAGGAGGATACAAGAAAATTGCGACTCCTTGAAGAAATCAAAAGCGAAGAGGGAATCGAGGAACGAACTTTTCAAGCCCTTGCGTACTTGGGAGTGTTTTGAATAATAAGACTGTGGAAGAGATCTCTGTATTTTTAGAGCTGATCTAGAGTAATATTCAAAACATGCTTGTTGCCTTAAGCCTAGAGGCAATAAAAATCCTTTTGTGAAATAGGCTCGTGTCTGAAATTTTTATTTCAATAAAATGCATCTTTTTGAACAAATATTCTTTTATTCTTTCCATAAATAGATTCTTTTATTTTTTCTTTCAAGTATTCTTTCATTCTTCATTCATGACCATACAAATAATCATTCTTTGAATCATTTATTGGAATCTTCTTTCGAACCTACAATGGGTCTCCAGATATCAACGATGTGAGCAACGTTGCTACTGACTCAGAGTCTCTTTTCGAGTAAGATATATGTTTAGAGAGATCTCAGAACTTTGAAGATAACAGAGATTGTAACCTATCTTCTGATTTGTTAAGGATGGTAGAACATGATGAAAAACAGATCCTACCTTACATAGAGTTAAAAGACATTGCGAGCCTAGAAAAGGGGTGAAGACCAAAGCCTAGCTTTCCACAGAAATAAGGCAAGACATCATTCAAAGATATTTTTTGCATGATCATATTAGGACATGCCTGGGCTACTAAGACGTGGGCTAAACATGAGGATCAGGTACTGTTGGTCTACCATGGAAGGGGAGCGCATCAGTTATACTGCAAATTCTGAATTGAAGAAGATAAGATTTATATGACTCTTCCATTTTCTTCACAAACTTTTCTATATGTGGGGCATGGATGTTATAAGGCCGATCTTGTCAAAAGCTTCTAGTTGACATCGATTTATCTTGGTGGTCATTGATTATGTCACTAAGAGGGTAAATGTTGCTTCATATGTCAATATTGTAAAGTCGACAGTCATCAAATTCCAAAAAAAAAAAGATCAGGTGCCAACAAAGAATGCCAAAAAGTACACTGTCAAAAGTCTGTAATCTGTTCAAAGATCAGATGCCATAGAGCAACAAAGGCAGCCAAAAAGAAAAAGAACAAAAAAACAAAACAAGGATTGTAGGAAAGATGACCGAGGCTTGTAAAGATTGGCATAGAGGAGTTACCATTTATCTTCTATAAATATCGAATGTCAGCTAGAACCTTTGCCGGGCAATATCTTACCCATTGGTTTATGGAATGGAAGTATCTTTGCTAGTTGAACCTAATCGAAGAAAAGGTTAAAAGATATCCATCACGGTCAGATGACGCAAGCTTACGACAAAGAGGTTCACCTTAGAGAATTCCACGAGGGGAACTTGATCTTTCTTTTACAAAAGGATTTCAGAGAAAAGCAGATGCCAAATTGGGAAGGACCTTATGTTGTAGAGAAGGCATGTTCGGCGAATTCAGGTTCAGACAGGAAGTATTTTACCTGAAAGGGAAAATTCCAAGGTGAAAACCCGCAAAGGGCGCCTTGAGATCTATTTCAAAAAAAAAAAGGGAAAAGAGGAGAGGCCAAGGCGAAAACCCACAAAAGGCGCTTTGAAACCAAATGGGTTTTGAGCTGAAAACCCGAAAAGGGCGGCTTAAATTTTGATCAAAGATAGGGCATGTAGTAATCTTGTTATGCCTGAATTAACAATGAGGAAATATGCTACGTCTTGAGGCATTGACAAAGTACTCCGGATCCTCTAAACACGTAGTGAGCTCAAAATAGTCCTCAAGAAGTTTGCACAGAAAAGCTCAAGCTGCTATATCTGGGGCACCTATCTTCTATCTTACCCATTTTGAATTTGCTATCTTTGATTACTTGTAAAGATGCACTCCAATCAATTTTCTTTTATGGCCTTGGCTATCTTTGATTATTTTATTCTTTTTAAGATATATCTCAATTAATTTTCTTGGTTATCTTTGATTAACTTATTTGTTTCGAGCTATGCTCCTGATTAATTTCTTTCTCGTCCATTGTTGTGATATTTTTCAAGCATTTTATATTGAAATAACGATTAAATGGACTAATAATACTTTCATAAAAGGAGTTTCGCATATTACTTTGGAAGCTTCTAAATAATATGAGAATCTGAAACATAACTATTGTGTAGAGCTCACTAAGCTTAAGGGTTGGTAATATTTGAGCCCAAAGTGAGTTTATCTCTTCAGATTTTCTGTCAAGGACATTGTTGAACAAAAAGACAAGACATTTCTTCAATGATACCCTCTCGACAAATGACGAGAAATATTAACCTAAGGGTAAAAAGGGATCATTCTCGAGAAAAAAAAATGATACCCTGCATTCATACAAATTTCAGACACATACATTTGGTTATTACACCCAGGGAATGGTGTAACAGATCAAATTGATAACAGATTGGATGAAAGAAACCAAATGTTATTCCCTTGAAGTTGCAGTGGGAAGTACAAACTTTATGTCCCAAAAGGTACAGTGGAAGGGACTCTGAAATTACAGCGGGGCAAGCTTGCTGAGTCAGAATTTGGTTGTTTCTTTGGGTTTTCTGTTAAAGATACTAGCTGAGCGAGAAAGCATGGTAACGTATCAGTGATAGAACCTTGATGAACTATGAGTAATGACAACCCAAAACATTAAATAGGGATCATTCTCACACTTAGGAGTATTTGATTCATTTCGATCATTGTATCCTAATCGTTGAACAAAAAAAAAGAGAGAGAGAAAAAGAAGGAAATCATTCTCATGACATTCTGCATTCATGCAAATGTCGTCCATAATACATTTAGTTAGGAGCATTAGATTCATTTTGATCATTGCATCCTAATCATTACACATTTAAAAAATAGGATCATTCTTATGAGATTCTGCATTCATGCAAATGTCATCCATAATACATTTAGTTAGGAGCATTAGATTCATTCCGATTATAGCATCCTAATCATTTTGCATAAACATAAGTCTACAGGATATGCCCCTCAGAGGACAGTGTAGCAACATCGGTGAATGCACCAGTCCTATCTCCCTGATCAGCAGTGGAATAGGTCGAAGATTGTAAATCTTGTCACCCTAAGCAGTAGTGGGACGATATCGAACAGAAAATCTTATCTTCCTGAAGTTGCAGTGAAGCAGATTGAAGCCACCAACCTTATCTCCATGAAGTTACAGTGGAGCAGGTTGAAGTAACAAGTCTTATCTCCCTGAAGTTGCAGTGGAACAGACTAAAGACAGTTAATCCCATCAGTGGAACAGAGTAAAGACAGTTAATCCCATCCCCCTGAAGTTGTAGTGGAGCGGATTAAAATGATGAATCCTATACCTTTGAAGTTACAGTAGGTCAGATTGAATTTACCATAGAAGATCTTATCTCCACTGAGCAGGAGTGGAGCAGATCGAATTTGAGCAAGTCTTATCTCCATGTATTGGCAATGGAGCAGACTGAAGAAATCAGATCTTATCTCCACTGAGCAGGAGTGGAGCAGATTGAATTTGAGCAAGTCTTATCTCCATGTATCGACAATGGAGCAGACTGAAGATAACAGATCTTATCTCCACTGAGCAGGAGTGGGGAAGATCGAATTTGAGAAAGTCTTATCTCCATGTATTGGCAATAGAGCAGACTAAAGAAATCAGATCTTATCTCCATTGAGCAGGAGTGGAGCAGGTCGAATTTGAGCAAGTCTTATCTCCATGTATTGGCAATGGAGCAGACTGAAGTAATCAGATCTTATCTCCACTGAGCAGGAGTGGAGCAGATCAAATTTGAGCAAGTCTTATCTCTATGTATTGGCAATAGAGCAGACAGAAGATAACAGATCTTATCTCCATTGAGTAGGAGTGGAGCAGATCGAAGACAGCAAGTCTTATCTCCATTTGAAGAAGACAAGGACCAGGAAGTCAAGGACCAAGAAGTCAAGGATCAACCAAGATCGGCCAAAATTGGTCCTTTTATAGTCTTTACTCCATTCTCGTTACACGACAATGAGCAAAGAGGGGTAGCTGTAATAACCCATTTTGCCCAGGCCTATACACAATCCAAAAACAAAAAAATAAATAAAAAATAATAAACTAAATAATGTTCACTGTCCATTTACATAGCCAAAATACCTTACCTATCCACTAAAGCCCAAACCCGAAACCCCATTAAACCCACTAACCCAAAACCCGATTAACCCAAAACCTACGGGGCCCAAAATGGCCTAGTGCCCAAATTGCTTCAGCAAGAGGAAACCCCGAATACTAGGGTTTCCTTCCTCGCACCGCAAGCAGCACCAGCTTCCCCTCGTCAAGCCGCGACTCACGCGCTAATCATGCCCTATTGCCGCAGTCCCGCGCCATTCGCCTGCAAACAAGGGAAGAAGATCAACAGCAAGTAGCAAAAATAGGAAATCTTGCATTTAATTTCTAATTTGTTTGGGTTATAAAAACCCCATAAAATTTGTAACACGGGCAGACAAAGAGATATATACGAAAAAAGATACAAAAAGAAAATCAATACAAAATCAAAATACCCAAATCAATAAAGGTTCTATTTTTTTTTATTCCTTTCGAATACTGTTCTTTTTTTTATCATGTTACAATATATATTAAAATATAAAAAAAGAAAAAAATTTACACTTTTTAAATTCCACGGTGGCCGGCGATGGCAGCGGACGGTGGTCGGAGCCTCGCTGGAACACTCGCCTGAAATTGCCAGAGGAGAGCTCCTTGGAGAGCTATTTCGGTTTTTTGAAGAGAAGAAGAGGAAAATGATTTTTTTTGAAAAAAATTTGACTTATAAAGCCATTCAAAACGACGCCATTTTGGCCAATCCTAAAGCCTCAAAACGACGTCGTTTTGCCCTGGCCCGACCCGCTCCGACCTAGGATCCGCCCGTTTTTATAGGAAGGACTAATTACGCTTTTAGCCCTTCCGCTTTTTTATGGTTTTATAATTAAGTTTCTCATATTTTTAATTTTTCCCTTAAATTTTATTTGGTTTTCATTTTTGTCCCTCTTGAAATGCAGCGTTTTGGAGGGAGGGAACATTTTCCCTTTTAGTACTTCCATGTTATCTGCGCGTTCAAATAGGTCCCTCATTTTTTATTTTTCTTCAAAATTCGCCCCAAACTTTTATTTTAAATTCAATCCCATCCTTTTTTATTTCTTTTGTAATTTTTGTTATTTAGTTATTAATTTTATTTTTTTATTTTTTATTATTAAAATTATTTATTATTATTGCGTATATTTTTATTTTTGATATTATTATTATCATCATTTTATTTTCAGTTAACTTTATAATTATCTTTTTATATATTATTATAACTATATTTATTATTATATTTATTATTATCGTTATTTTATTATTAGTATTATTATTATTTTCAATATTACTATTTTATATTCTATTCTCATTATTATTTTTTATTTATCACTATTAATTTTAATATTATTACTATTATTTTATTATTAATACCATTTTTATTTTTTCAATACTTTTATTATCATTTTTATGGTTATTATTATTATTAATTTAGTGTTACAAGTATTTTATTATAATTGTTATTTTGATATTACTATTATTATTATTATTATTATTATTATTATTATTATTATTATTTTATTTGTAATTAACTTGCTTATTATTATTACTATTGCCTTTATTATTATCAGCATTATTATATTTTTATTACCATTATTTGTATATATTACCATTACTATTATCACACCCTATTATTGTAACATCCTGAATTAATGGGTCTATGCGTTTAGTGTAAGGATATGTTTAATATGTTAATTTAAGTGATAGGGGTCCAAATTGGGCTCAGGATTAGGCAAAGGCCTTGGTTAAATTATCTGATGAGGCATTATAGAGTTAAAAGGTGGTAATTGTGTTTAAAATACTAACGTGGGCTTGTGGCCCAACAAAAGGTGGCACTGCAAGGGAATTAGAAGGTGGCGTCATTAACAATTAAAGGGGCCCAAGTTTTGGCTGCAAGGAGCCCATGTTTTGGGCCATTTTCGGCACTTAAAATAGAGCAAGGGGTGACGCCACACACAAGGAGTTAGGGGCCCAAAATTCAAGTTTCATAGAGCCCAAATCCTTTAATTGAAGTTAGCTAAATTCGGCATTAGGGTTAGGTGAAGTGGACGGCAACAAGGCTCAAAAATAGGAGGATTTATGTGGATTTTATAATTGATAATATAGATGATAAAAAGGAGAAAAGATAGGAGCTATCTGCAAGGCAAGGTGATGGCCGAAAATCCACCACCTAGAGGAGTAAAGAATTTGGCTACTTCATGGATAAGGGGTGACGAATTTTCCCTTTTTATTAGCTTGACTTTTAGTTATTAGGAAGGGCATTTTTGGTTTTAAGCAGTAGATGCCAAAATTTCTATAAATAGGGGGGATATCTCATTAATTCTGGCATTTAAACCCTAATTTCCTCTTCACTCTTTATGCCGAAATTCTTAGCCTCCCCCTCTACAATTTCTTTTCTTCAATTTCTTCAAAAGCCGAAACCTCTCCTTTCACTCTCTTCTCCATTCTTTTTCTCTTGAGCCGATTTCTCTAAAAAGCCAAAATCTCCATAGTTTTTCTCTATTCATCCCATTTGTGAGATAGTTCTATTCTTCCGGCATTTAAAACTTCTTCTTTGACATTGCCGAATCTTCTCTCCAAGTGCTAGCCGAATTCCCTGTGCTAAGGTAAGTGTCGACTTCTGTTAGATCTCATGTTCTATTTCGGTTCTTGAAAGGCAAAAGTCGAAAAGCTAATAGTTTAATGGTTCTATGTTGGGCGGCATTCTGAGATTTGAAGGAAACTTGGTCGTCTAGATCTAAAAGCCGAAAAACGTTAGTCTCCAATTTCGGGATTTTAAGGTAAGAAGATTTTCCCTAGATTTTTACTAGATTCGCTTATTATATGCAAGATCTTAACTTTATGATGAGGATTAACGATCATAAATTGTGATAGTAGTTCTGACAAGGACTTGTGATGGAATTAAATATGGATCAGGCAAATGAGAGAATCCCTAAGTTTAAGAAACGAGCGGTATCTGCCGTTCGAGATTGGCCACTTGGTTATGGACCGGCTTCTGAACAACATTTTAGGCAGATAGCGGTTGTGTTGGCTACAGATAGCGTCGACATAGAAAGTATCATTTTATCAGTAATCAGATGTGTAGATCTCTAACATACTATTAATCCTATATGTATGTCTATATATTTATGTTATGGGCTAAAAAGCCGGAAAGAGGTCAGTATAGACAAATCGAATGGAACCCAAAAAGGGGTTATGCTAAGATGCAGTGCGTAAACATAGAACTCTCTATGTGTATCGAAATATGTATAAATCTGCATGATGTTTCTTTTATGTGTATGCATGGGGTGGGATTATGTTATTGACGGGGAAGTGCATGACAGGTCAGATAATGATTGGTGGTAGAAATCCCACAAATATGAATGTTAGGTCACACAGTGATCGGTGGCTATGCCACGTTTAATGATTCCTGAATAACAGGAATAGGCGGTACGACTGTCGTTATGGTGTGTAGTGGATGGAGGGTTGATTGTAGAAATCCCTAAGGTGTGATGGTTGATACAGGTTGGTGTGTAGAGGATGGAAACCTAGGATGGGTTGGGCTATTCATTGTTTAATATTTAATTTATATTCATGATTGTTGCCTTTATGTATAGGCCAGGGCCCATAATGTGTTTGTGGGCTCAGGTCGTTATGTGTTTTGAGATTTATACACTGAGTCTTGGTGACTCACCGCTTTCCTTTTTCTCTACTCTTTCAGATGAGCAGTAGATCGTGGACATGGGAGCTGAGACGGACTCGAGGGGCCATCCAGTTTTTGATTTATATTTCTTTAGATTATTTCGATTTTTCTTAAGATTTTAGTTTTGGGAAATTATATGTAATAAGGCCCCCATAGTTTTTATTCATCTAAGTAGTTTCTTTATAAAAGTTCTGCAACTTGTGAATATGTGTCAAAGGTTTTATTATATTTAATAATATTCATAAGTTTTTTTTTTAAAATGTCACTCATTTATTCAAATAATGTTTAAATTAACTTATGACTTCCAAACCAACAAAGCAAAAGTTTTCCATGTACAACTCGTAGCATACCAAATCTGGTCGAAACTCATGGGCCGGGTTTGGGGGTGTTACAATTATCATTATTTTCCTATTATTATTATTTTTATGTTTATTAACAGTATTATTTTTTATTATAATTATTTTGTTATTATTAATTGTTTTTAAATTATTTACCTAATATCTTTTTATTTATTTATTTGATTCACTATTTTTAATCATTTACTTACTTACTTATTCTTCTTATAATTAGTTTTTTTTATTCATTTTTTTTCTTTTTTTCTTGTTTTGTTGTTTATCTTATATTTATTTTATTTTTTATTATTCCTTTTATTTCGGTTCGCTTTATTTGAGCTATGATGTATATTATTGTTGTCATGCACTTGTTGGCATTGTAATTCACTCTTTATTTTATTATGGTCGCATTATGTTTTTACATTAAAATTTTCATTTCGAAATAAGAAAATACTCCGTGTTCTAAGGTTCGAAAGAATTCATACCCTAACTTACCAGGTTTCAACTTATCTCACCGAATCTAAAGAATTAACCATTTTCCTTTAAAAAATTATTCTCGAGAATTCAAAATTGTCGTGTCCTAACTCATTGGATATGACGTTTTGTTATCTCGGGATAATGATTTTAGAAAACGAGGCAATGTTTCGTGTTTGGAAGTTCGAGAAGTTGTGCCTTAACGTGCTGGGTTTCGGTTTTTTGTTTGTCCAAATAACTAAATATCCTTTTAACGAATTTTGTAAATCATGAGATGATTTTGGTTACGAGGGTTTAAAACATCATGTCCTAACGTGCTGGATGTGATGTTTATATGCTTTCGGAACAAAGAAATCTCAAGTTCCAACTCAAATTGTTCAAGTTTTTAAAGAAACCATGTTTTCAAATCTTTTCGAATATCCTTTTAACGAATTTTGTAAATCATGAGATGATTTTGGTTACGAGGGTTTAAAACATCATGTCCTAACGTGCTGGATGTGATGTTTATATGCTTTCGGAACAAAGAAATCTCAAGTTCCAACTCAAATTGTTCAAGTTTTTAAAGAAACCATGTTTTCAAATCTTTTCGAATTTTCGACATTAGGACAACAACTAATCAATCTGGTACCAATTTTGGGCGTTACGAGGGTGCTAATCCTTACTCGTACGTAACCGACTCCCGAACCTTTTTTTTCTTGAAGTTCGCAGGCCAAAATTAATGTTTTGAAATAAAATGTTTTATAAGGTGATCCGATCACACCTCGAAAAAAGATTGGTGGCGACTCCATTTTCATTTTTTTTAAAGGTCTATTCCCATTTTTACCAAAACTTTAAAAATGGTTTCGACATGCGTAATAATTTGAAATAATGATTTGACCATCAGAAAACGATAATACTCTCTAAATTTTGTTATGATTGAAATATCTAATGTGGAAAGGGTTTATAAAGTATTTTGAATTGATTTCATGCATCAATTTGATCTTATAAACACCAACCTTTAAACATCAAAGTTCCAAAAGCACACAAATCATCAAGGTATATAATATCATAAGTTTCACAAATTCAAAGCAACATTACATGTCGATATCATTAACTAAACATTAGGCATACGTCCACCTATAAATGCCATTATAACCACGACCAAATCATCAAAATCTATCGATAAAATTGATGGATTGTATGATGGATCCTCGACTAGCTTCCAACCCGATCGAGCTTCCGATAATCTGTAAGGTAAAGGAAACTAACTACATAAGCAATGTATGCTTAGTAAGCTTGTATAAACTTTAAGCATAAAATTGCATTTCGATAATAACCTTATTAGAATAGACATAACCCTATGCCAATGCCAAAATTCATAAATCTATATGATCATCGACTCACAAATGAGTAAATTCAGTAATGTTTATAATTCATAACATGAAAGGATTTTATGGGACATAATGTATAACCATAAATCTTTTTATAAGATTATACACTTTTCAATTTAGTTATTTTCCATTCCATATCCAATGCTTATCATGCTTTAACAATATTATTAATTCTCAACTCAGTGTATTTTTCCATAATATAAGTAGATTCGACCATAGCATAAGGAGTTTACTCACATATAAGTACATCATTTATCACATTAAACCTTTTATAACATCATAATACATACCAATTACGTACTTATCGTTTCATTCCCTTTTCTTACCTGTTTCATATGCATAGTACAAGCATAATTATAAATATCAATCATATCCACAGACTTGGCATAAGCCTAAGTACATTAACAATACATGTTAGTTCATTTAGACATGATTCATATGAATTTGACATGAATAACCATTGTACTTGAGCATAATTCAACTGGATCCATCATCCATCTCAACATAACATATTTTTTATGTAGTTCACCATTTTGAAGTCTTTCATACATACATGTCTTGGTTCATATAGAACACTTACCATATCCTTGTAAATTCATGCCCATTGAACCAAATAGAATACTGTTGGATACGCGGGATAGCTTACACGAAATGTGCTAATCATATAACCGTAGTCTATCCCTTCCTGTACATATATGCTCACACGAGCCGTGAAATGGGCCTACTTATATGTAGCTACACGATGCTGCTCACATGAGCTATGGAGTATACGCAACACATGCCGAAACTCAGCCACCGGTAGGACATTCAAGACCAGCACCCAAAACATGTAAACCCTAATGACATGTCATTTGTATCCTATGTATTCCTAAGGTTCAAACGGGGCTCGACAATCATCACACGTCGTTGGATTTACTTTGTCTCACAACATGATAACTTGCATAATAACATATGTATATTGATTCGTTTTCAATAAAATCATATATTAACATTCAATTTAATCAAAATTTTACATAATACAGTTCATACGAACTTACCTAGCAAAATTGCAGAAATGTCGAAGTACAAGGGTATTTTAGTAATTTTCTATTTTCCTCAATTTTCCACCCGATCTTGATCTAAATTAATATATTGAATTGTCCCGAGGATCTGAGGATCGTAATCGTAATTTGTAAGCTGAAATTTGAAAGTAAAATTTGAAATATTGTTTGATTAAATTTTTGAAAAGGAAAATAATTTAAAAGCTTAAATTTTGAAAACTTAAAATTTTGAGAAACTTTTAAAACTTTGGAGAAACGAGTTTTGATTTCTAAAATGGGTATTTCAAGTCGTGCCTTTCATTCTAAATCTGATAGCCTTTTGATAGAGGGTTATTGTCTCTTTACATCCTTTGAACTGGGAAATTCAATCCCTTTCATCATTACATAATTGAAACTTTGATTACATAATTAAAACTTTTCAGAGAATATATTCTCTGGTTACAAAAATACAAACTATAGAGAATATTTACTATTAATGCGTCAGAGAATCTTACTATTCTTGCCAGGGAATATTTACTATTTACGCCAGAGAATATTTCCTGTTCACTCGTCTTTTCTTGCAGGAAATATTTACTGTTTACGCCAGAGAATATTTCCTGTTCACTCCTCTTTCTTCCAGGGAATATTTACTATTCAATTCAGAGAATATTTCCTGTTCACTTGTCTTTTCTTGCATAATTTTTTCTTGGTCTTGGTGATAGTTACTGAAGTGGTATCGTCTGCAAGATCCACCATTTTGATTAAAGACGCTGAAGATTTTTCATCTTTGGATTCAGAATCCATTGAGTTGAGCATTTCAGCCATGAGTTTTTTATATTCCTTCTTGGTCTTGGCTTAAGCTAACATCACACTAGTTGTTGATTTTGCTTGAAGGAATTTTGCTATGGTTTGATCTGGGACTGTGGACTTACATAATCTCGGATTCTTGTTGAAAAGTTATCCAAATATTTTGAATCATATTTTTCATCATTAAACTTGTCCCACCATTTAGTTCTGTAGTTTCGAACTAGTAATGGAATTCCAGTACATTGATCTTGCTCATAGGAATAATTCCAAGAAATAATCCAAGAAATGCACAGTTTTGAGAAAAAATGGATTATTCTATAAATGTGTTTTTGGTCTGGTTCAAGCTGAAATTTGTCAAAGAATTTGGGCCATAAATTTTGAATTTTTTTCTGGAAGGATCTCAAAGGATGATGGTCCATAGCAATTCCACCATTCTTGGAACCAGTTTGGGAATTTGAATTGGGTGCCGTATTTGAAATATATGAGCCATGAATGTCTCATGTGTTTGTTGTTCATTAAGAAGGCATTGTACCAGTAATAGGCCCAGTTTGCCCGGGCCTATGTTACAAAAAATAATGTTTAAAAAGTTTTTTTACAGTCCATTTACAGCAGATTACCCAATACCCCGTTACACCCAAACCCAACAAGACCCATAACCTGGTGGCCCAAAAATTAAATGAGCCCAATTAGCCCAAAACGTTTTCAGCCTCTGAAAACCCTAGCAAGGGTCTTGCGCCGCAGCTCCCAACACAAACCCTCGCACCGCAGCCACCAGCCTTCATCACTGTCGAGATCTTCGCTATTAACCTGCAAAAGGAAAGAAAAACAAAGTAAAAGCAGCAAATATGGCAAGAAACAACAGGACAGAATTTTTATGTTTATTTTCGATTTATTTTTGGGTTATAAAAACCCTAACGAAATCTGTAAAACGGACAAAATATACACAAAATACACAAATAATCAAAGAAAACAGAGGTGATAATATTCGTTTTTATTTTGTTTAATATTTGTATTATTTGTTTTTATTTTCATTTCTTTTTTTCTACACGTATATAATATACAATCAAAAATAGATTTTTTTAAATATAAAAAAGAAACAGTCCGTATTTCTCTAAACTAATTTTAATACAAAATATTTTTTTTAAAAAAATAATAAGTAAGTGTAACATCTCGAAATTGGGCCTAGTAGGATTGGGCACAATGGGCCTTGAGCGTAGGAGTGTTCAAAATTTGAGAACAAGAGAATGGAATTATTGCAAATTGGACTTATTAGTTAAGTGAATTTGGAAGGTTACAAGGTTTCTGAGAAGGCTCGGGGTTTATTTGGACCTAGTGAGAATCTTTGGCATTTAGCACTTTAAGGAGATGGAGTAAGTGACCTTAAAGCATATGGAAATAAATGAGTAAATAACTAGCATAAGTGAGCAATTAGTAAAGAGGTTATGGCGCCACATGTAGTACCTTGAGGGAAGAGGTTCGAATCCCTTTGTGTGCAAATTTGGACTTATTAGTTAAGTGAATTGGATGGTTACGAGGTTTCTGAGAAGGCTCGGGGTTTATTTGGACCTAGTGAAAATCTTTGGCATTTAGCACTTTAAGGAGATGGAGTAAGTGACCTTAAAGCATATGGAAATAAATGAGTAAATAGCTAGCATAAGTGAGCAATTAGTAAAGAGGTTATGGCGCCACATGTAGTACCTTGAGGGAAGAGGTTCGAATTCCTTTGTGTGCAAATTTTGACTAATATTTTTGCATTCTTTCCTTAAGTGTCGACCAAGAGGTATATTGGCAAGTTTGACTTCTTTATTTTTGGTAGGGTGGCTAAGGAATTAAGGAAAGGTTGAGGTTGGGGAAAGGAATCAAAAGGAAAAGGCAAGTAAGGGGAACAAGTGGCTTATTTCATGGAGAATGCTATGGAAAGTATGGTTGGCAAAATTTTGACCCTTATGGCTATGCATGTGGACGGTTTTGGGGGTAGATAGGTAGCTGAAGTTTTACTTTGGCTTTTGGTAAGGTTTTGGTATTGTTTTGGCCAAAAATCCCATTTGCAACTTTGTGTCAATTTCTCCCAAATTGCTATTCTCCTTGCCGAAATCTTCTAGCACAATAGTGCAATTCTTTTGTTTCTTTCTTCTCTTTGGATTGGTCACATATTCATCTTTTGTCCATCTGCCTTGATAGCCGAAACCTTCCTCTCTTCTTTATCATTTTTCTCAATTGGGTTGACGCTCTTTTCTTCGATTAAATCGGTAAGTGAATTCTTTTCTATGTTCATATTCTTTTCTTTCTAGCTGAATAGGTATTTATCACTATTCGGTTGTAACTCTTGATCTTAACCAAAATGGTGTTATCTTCCACTTCTTCATGTCTTAATCACCCTCTTTTCGTAGTGCTTTAAGTGGGAGACCGTGTATTTTTCTAGCCGAAGTCAAACGGTGGAAATTGGATCCAATATCGATAAGGTAAGGGGGTTCATTTTGGATTTTTCGCTATATCTCTATTTGGCTATGTTGCAAATTGGATTGAAGTTTTGACTAATTGATTATGTTTTAGGGATGAAATAACTCGATATACTCATTTTGCAAATCCTTCGGATATAGTGGGTCAACAAAGAGTGGTTCTTTAGGAAATCGAAATCAAGGTGTGTAATCCCGTACTTTCTGAATACATGCTTGAAATGGTGTGTAATCTCACATCTCTCTAAAAATTTGTATGATATGTTCTGTGATTCAGTCAAAATACCGAAGAAAACCGGAAACCGGCAACCGTAATCACTCGGGCGTGCGTATGATCGTAGTGGTAAATCATATTTTGTAATAAAATAGTTTCAGTTAGAAACAGTGATGTGTTTTTGAAAAATCACGAAAAATAGGATAAAGGGAATCAGAAAGTGAATGAGATATCGTATTAAAGCTTACTATGTCTACTTTAATATGGAAGAAACGGAGAAGGAAAAGAAATTTTATATTTTGAGATATATTAATTTTAGTGAGACTGGTTCTGATTGACTTTGTGGTTCCCTGATCTATTTTGGAAAAATTGTATAAAATTGTACAAAGTGAATTATGGGTTATAATTTATATTTATGGATTCCTTAGTGAGCCTATTTTCATTAGAAACAAGTGGGAGCAACATATGAAAACTGTACAATGAGATTTTGAATTTTGGGTAAGAGAGGTCAGAATCACTAGTCAGTGAAACAAGGGAAACTTTAAGGAATAAACTGTACTAAATGGTTAAGAAAAAAATTCTAGAAAAATTGTAGTAAGAAGATATATGAGTCTAGTTTCAAGGAAAATTTACGGATTTAGATTTTGATATTTCTAACTCAGGTTATAGTCAATTTAGTCAGTACGACGCAGATGGACAGTTTTAAATTGTTATGCCTAAATTTGTAGTTAAGTCTGGATTGCGAAATTACTGAATTACCTTTAGTGGGTAAATTACCGAATTCCGAAATTGATTATGGGCCGAAAGGGCATATTGATTAATGGGCCAATATGATATTTTGCTAAATGGGCCAATCTGATATTTTGCTAAAAGGGCCAATATGATATTCTGCTAAATGGGCCAATCTGATATTTTGCTAAGCGGGCCAATCTGATATTTTGCTAAGTGGGTCAATCTGATATTTTGCTAAATGGGCCAATCTGATATTTTGCTATGTGGGCCAAATCGATATATTTGCTATGTGGGCCAATCCGATATATTTGCTAAGTGGGCCAAATTGATAAATGATTATGTGGGTCGATTGATATTTGCTTAATGGGCCAATTTTGATAAATTGTGATAATGGGCCATAATTTTGTAATAAATATCCGAATAAAGTACTGTTGTTGTATTGTGATTTGTTATGCATTATATACATGTTTTGCATGGGATGGGATAATGATGAAGAGAAGTTCTGGTAGCTCTGCTATATAATTCTGGTGGCTCTGCCACAAATCTGAAAAATGGCAATGCCATGTAAATTCTTTTAATCTGGTGGCTTGTCCACAAATTTGATATAAATGGCTTAATGCCTACGTTTGGTGTGTTGGCGGGGTGGGTTGACTAAAGATCACCCACAGGTGTGTTGGTTGGTACGGGTGGTGTGTAGTGGATGGAAAACTAGGTTTGGTTTGGGAATTGCATATCATATGCATATTATATATATGATACATTTATATTATTGTAAACGGGCTTTGGCCAAAAATATTGCTAAATGGGCTTCGGCCCAATGGATAACGGTAAGGGGATTTCACACTGAGTTCTTGTAACTCACCCCCCTTTCTCTTAACCCTTGTAGGTAATGCTTGATGGTATGGACTTAGGCCATGGATGACTCGAGGGAGGCCATACTTCAGAAATGGTTTATTTGGACTTTAGACTTCTTTCTCATTTATTTTATTACTTTACTATTTTGGGTTAAATGTTGTAATAAGGCCTCTGGACTATTTTGATTTTGCTTTATGGTTGGGATGTTTTTATAATTTTTCTTAAATTGTTTAAAAAGGGAATTTTTTGAAAACTTAAATAATGGTTTCCAAAATCGAATAACAAATGAATTTTCAAAATAAACTTTTACAAACATTTTTTAACTCGAAAATTTTCTCTCGGATTATCAAACGATATTTTCAAAAGTCATGGTTTATAAATTCTCTAGTTCAAATTTATAGATTTATTAATCAATCTTTGAGGTTAGTAGAAATTTTATCAAATATTTCCAATCAAACTTGTTTTCTTGATTTTAACAAATCAATACCTATTTTAGTACGAATAAAAAAGGGTTTAACATGTTTTGCTCGTGTGACATGCCAAATCCGCTCATAACGCATGGGCCGGGTTTGGGGTGAAACACCCCACACCCGGCCCACGAGCCTGAACCGGATCTGGTATGTTCCTTAAGTAAACCTAGGTTTTCAAATTCTTGGTTACTTAGAGAAAATTGTAAATTTTAGAAAACATTGTTTTGAGTTGGGCTTAAATTGGAACCCATTTAATAAATTTTGAAAATCCAACCTAAATAAGGTGACAAAAATAATTTTAGGGTTTATTATTTTAAACGAAATAAATTTACTTAACTTTAATCAAAAATAAATTGTATCATAATCAAGCAAAAATAAATGAAATAAAGAAAATCCAACTGGGCCTTATGGCCTTATTACATCATTCAAACCCAAAATAAAATTTAAAGTACTAAAATTTAATAAAGTCCAAATTTCTAATTAAACTCTTCAAGTGAAGCATGGCCACCTTTAGCTCCTGCCGACCCGGTCCATTACTGCTCATCACCCTGAAAAAATAATTCCCCAACGGGTGAGTCCACAGACTCAATGTGTACCTGATACTAATTTTCAACAAATCAGGCATACAAGTCATATCAATTTCATGTTCATACAAAATAAAGGATGATGCAACCCAAACCCAAGCCTATTTGTCCATCCGCTACACACCACCCGTACCAACCTATACACCGTGGGGACTACTAAGTCGATCCTCCATCCGCTACACACCATCGAAGGCAGTCGCTGCAGTCGACGTGCTCATCGCCCACTTACGTTGTGTCTTTAGACACTATAATCAGATATTGTAACCGAAGTTACCATATTCAATAATGTGACCGTAGTCACCACAATTCGTTGGCGAGACCGTAGTCATCACCTTCACTTTCTCCCTTCACATATATCCCAAATGCCCCAATTATTACATATCATTCATATCATACTTAAATTCACATTCATGTCACTTTTCAGAATATAACACATTCATAATCCTATCAAAAGTAGGAAACGTACCTGGGTACTTTTGCCACATTTGTGGTACATAGCCACATTCTCATTCTTATGCACATTCACATATTAAAATAATTATTGCCATAACATATTGAAAGTTAGTGTGAGTACACACCTGATTTGCTTAATAGGCTCCTTGAGATCTTGAAAATCCCGATCTAAAGTTTAGATCTGCTGTTGCCTATATTCGGCCATTATAAAAGACACATTAATAATCCTTATTTGGTTTGAAAACCAAATCCTAGTAGGATTTGTATTACTAACCTTGTTGTCGAATTAGATGATCAAATCCCAAAAATTTGCTAGTATTCTTTTTCCTTGAAATCGACTAACACTAGATCATGTAACCATGTGAGTTTTCGGCTTTTGAAATAATGGGAAATAATCCTAAATAAAAAAAACAAGCCTTGGCCGAATATCACTTACCTTACAAATTCCAAATCTGAAGAGGATTCCTTTATATGCTTGTCAAAATCCCTATAACTTTGTGTTAGATTAAATCTAACTTTGAAAATATGAATCATAACCTTTAACCAAATATTCGTTCCTCTTACCTTAGATCCTTGATCCTTCTATTCAATAATGGGGGAAACCCTTTTGTTGTTGTGGTTGATTGCTCCTTTACTTAGAATCAAAAAGGATTCGGCTTTGATAGAAGAATCAGAGAAGAGAATAGAAGAAGAGAAAGGGATTTTGCTTAAAGAAATTTCGGCAGAGAGGGGGAGAACTATGAAAATTTCGGCACACTTGGAAGAGATGAGAAAAAAATCCTTAAACTCTCCCTCTTTAGCCGAATTTAACAAGCCAAGAGTCCTAGACTTGGCCACCACTCTTCCATCATCTATTTTATTTCAAATAAATTAGAGAAAAATCCTTATTATCTCTTCCAAATAATCCAAATTAAAAAGCTTTTATTTATCACTTAATTAAGCAATATTAATGGAAATAAAACACCCCATTCTAGAATGCTTGTGCCGTCCACCTTGGTGTCTCTAGAAGCAAAAATAAAACTTATTTTATTTGCTTCCCAAGTGACTCGAACTCAGGCCCATGCCTCTTGCACATGGCGCCATTTCCATAGGCCCTAAGTGCCATCTTCAGGCCACTTTTCCTAGCCCATTTGTGTGTCAAATTCTACCAACTTTTTCTTTTAAGGCCCTCTTGCCTTTATTTCCTATTTTAAACTTTAAAACTCATCATTTCGGGGTCATTTCTAAGTTTCCTAAAATTTTCGATCGGCTCTGTAACTTGCCATTTTTCTTACATTCCAAGTTTCTAAAAATGTTCAGGTGTTCAGTTTCCAAAATGTTCAGGTTTCCTAAAATGTTCTGTTTCCAAAATGTTCAGGTTTCCAAAAATGTGTACTTTCCATTTTTGAACCATTTCCTTACATTTCTAGGTTTCCTAAAATGTTCATGTCCTAATGCATTTCAGTCGCCAAAATGTTCATTTCCATTCATTTTCGTCCATTTCGAGTATCCAAAAATATCAAAAATTTATTCATTATGCTTAAGACTTGTTATTTCTTACAATTAAACTGAAAATGCATAGGCCCTTTTGAGGATGTTACGCTTCTACCCCCTAACAAAAAATTTCGTCCTCGAAATTTCTAACTAAACAATTGAGGGTATTGCTGTCGCATTGTCTCCTCTCGACTCCCACGAAGCTTCTTCCGATCCATGATTGCGCCATAACACCTTGACTAAAGGCACCTTCTTCCTTCGTAGTCTTGTCACGCCACGCGTTCCAAGATCCGAATCGGCTCCTCCTCGTAGGATAGATCGGCTTTAGCTCCACTTCTTCAACAGTACCACATGAGACGGATCCAATCGATAGCGGCGTAGCATGGATACATGAAATACGTCGTGCATTTGATGCAACTCGTGGTGGTAACTCCAATTGGTATGCCATCGACCCAACTCGCGCTTGAAAGACTTGATAAGGCCCTATAAACCTTGGGCTTAACTTCCTTTGCGACCAAACCTCATAACCTTCTTCCAAGGCGAAACTTTCAAGAATACTTGGTCTCCTACTTCAAACTCGATTTCCTTCCGCTTAAGGTCTGCGTCTGACTGCACTCTATCGAAGCTTCCTTCAACCGTGTGCCGAATTAATTCCACCTTCTCCTCGCCGCCACTAACTCGACCCAAAACGCGCGCGTTCTCCTAACTCGGGTCCAACAAGTTGGTGTTCTACATTTCCTTCCATACAATACTTTGTATGGTGCCATCCGAATGCTTGCCTGATAGCTGTTGTTGTAGGCGAACTCAGCTAGAGGCAAGTAATCCTCCCAACTTCCTCGGAAATCCATCACACAACCTTTCAACATATCCTCTAACACTTGTATAACCCGTTCAGACTGCCCGTCTGATTGTGGATGAAAAGCCGTAGTGAAGTCCAACTTAGTGCCTAAAGCTTGATGGAGTGCGTTCCAAAACCGAGACGTGAACCTTGGGTCTCTATCGAAGATGATCGACATTGGTACTCCATGTAACCTCACGATCTCCGCCACATATAACTTAGCTAGCTTCTGAAGAGTATAATCCATTCTTACTGGAATAAAGTGCGCGGACTTAGTCAAACGGTCCACTATCACCCATACCGAGTCCTTCTTAGTAGGCGTAAGGGGAAGCCCACTAACGAAGTCCATGGTGATTCTCTCCCACTTCCATTGGGGAACTTCGATTGGTTGAAGCAATCCTGATGGGACTTGGTGTTCACTTTTTTTGCTGGTACACGTTAAACATTTCCCCACAAATTCAGTCACCTCTCGTTTCAGATCTGTCCACCAAAATTGTTCCCTTAGATCTCTATACAGCTTGATGCCTCCGGGATGCATAGCATAAGGGCTACCATGCGCTTCCCGAAGAATCCTTTGTCTCAACTCCTTATCCCTCGGCATACAAACCTTTCCCTTGTAGCACAGTACTTCTTCATCATTGACGCCATAGTCCTTTAATCCTCCTTCTTCAGTACTTGTCAGTAACTTAGTACTTAAGTCCTTATTCGCCAACTGTCCCTCTTTCACCTCCTTCAGCCATGTGGGTTTGACTTGTAACTCTACCAATAGGCTTCCGTCATCATACAAACTTAAGTGAGCGAAAAAGGCCCTTAAATCCGATACAACCTTCCTACTTAGGGCATCAGCTACCACATTCGCCTTGCCCGGGTGGTACTCTATCGAACAATCATAATCTTTCAACAGCTCCACCCACCTTCGTTGCCTCAAGTTCAACTCCTTCTGAGTCAACAAGTACTTAAGGCTCTTGTGGTCTGTGTAAATCACTGACCTTTCTCCATAAAGGTAGTGCCTCCAAACCTTGAGGGCAAAAACCACTGCTGCTAGTTCCAAGTCATGAGTTGGATAATTAACCTCATGAGGCCTCAGTTGCCTAGACGCATAGGCGACCACCTTTCCTTCTTGCATTAGCACACACGGCCCTAACCCCAGTATCACGAAGCATCACAGTACACCACAAAATCCTTGCCTGCCTCCGGCTGAATTAACACCGGAGCTTCTGTTAGCACCTTCTTAATTCTTTCAAAGCTCTCCTGTTGCTTATTCGTCCACACAAATGGTACTTCCTTCCTTAGCAATTTTGTTAAAGGCGCGGCTATTGACGAAAATCCTTCCACAAACCTTCTGTAATAGCCTGCCAAGCCTAAGAAACTTCGGATCTCAGCCACAGACCTAGGTGGTTTCCAATCCAACACTGCTTCGATCTTCCTTGGGTCCACTCTTATTCCTTCTGCGGATACCACATGTCCTAAGAATGCCACCTCCTTAAGCCAAAATTCACACTTGCTGAATTTGGCATAGAGCTTCTTTTCTCTTAACACTTCTAACACAACTCGAAGATGCTCATCATGCTCCTCTTCTGACTTTGAGTACACCAAAATATCGTCGATGAATACAACAACGAACCTATCCAGGTAGGGTTGGAAAACCCGATTCATCATGTCCATGAACGCGGCTGGAGCGTTCGTCAATCCAAACGGCATCACCACAAATTCAAAGTGACCGTATCTTATCCTAAATGCGGTCTTATGAATATCAGCCTCTTTCACCTTCAACTGGTGATATCCCAACCTTAAGTCGATCTTTGAGAACACAGCTGCCCCTTTCAGCTGATCGAACAAGTCGTCTATCCTTGGCAAAGGATACTTGTTCTTAATGGTCAGTTTGTTCAATTGACGATAATCTATGCACATACGCATAGTTCCATCCTTCTTCTTCACAAATAAGACCGGTGCTCCCCATGGAGACACACTGGGTCAAATGTTGTAATAAGGCCTCTGGACTATTTTGATTTCGCTTTATGGTTGGGATGTTTTTATTATTTTTCTTAAATTGTTTAAAAAGGGAATTTTTTGAAAACTTAAATAATGGTTTCCAAAATCGAATAACAAATGAATTTTCAAAATAAACTTTTACAAACATTTTTTAACTCGAAAATTTTCTCTCGGATTATCAAACGATATTTTCAAAAGTCATGGTTTATAAATTCTCTAGTTCAAATTTATCGATTTATTAATCAATCTTTGAGGTTAGTAGAAATTTTATCAAATATTTCCAATCAAACTTGTTTTCTTGATTTTAACAAATCAATACCTATTTTAGTACGAATAAAAAAGGGTTTAACATGTTTTGCTTGTGTGACATGCCAAATCCGCTCATAACGCATGGGCCAGGTTTGGGGTGAAACACCCCACACCCGGCCCACGAGCCTGAACCGGATCTGGTATGTTCCTTAAGTAAACCGGTTTTCAAATTCTTGGTTACTTAGAGAAAAATTGTAAATTTTAGAAAACATTGTTTTGAGTTGGGCTTAAATTGGAACCCATTTAATAAATTTTGAAAATCCAACCTAAATAAGGTGACAAAAATAATTTTAGGGATTATTATTTTAAAAGAAATAAATTTACTTAACTTTAATCAAAAATAAATTGTATCATAATCAAGCAAAAATAAACAGAAATAAAGAAAATCCAACTGGGCCTTATGGCCTTATTACATCATTCAAACCCAAAATAAAATTTAAAGTACTAAAATTTAATAAAGTCCAAATTTCTAATTAAACTCTTCAAGTGAAGCATGGCCACCTTTAGCTCCTGCCGACCCGGTCCATTACTGCTCATCACCTGAAAAAAATAATTCCCCAACGGGGTGAGTCCACAGACTCAATATGTACACTGATACTAATTTTCAACAAATCGAGCATACAAGTCATATCAATTTCATGTTCATACAAAATAAAGGATGATGCAACCCAAACCCAAGCCTATTTGTCCATCCGCTACACACCACCCGTACCAACCTTGTACAATCGTGGGGACTACTAAGTCGACCCTCCATCTGCTACACACCATCGAAGGCGATCATTTGCGATCGACGTGCTTTCATCGCCCACTTACGTTGTGTCTTTAGACACTATAATCGAATATTGTAACCGAAGTTACCATATTCAATAATGTGACCATAGTCACCACAATTCGTTAAGCGAGACCGTAGTCATCACCTTCACTTTCTCCCTTCACATATATCCCAAATGCCCCAATTATTACATATCATTCATATCATACTTAAATTCACATTCATGTCACTTTTCGTAATATAACACATTCATAATCCTATCAAAAGTAGGAAACGTGCACTGGTACTTTTGCCACATTTGTGGTACATAGCCACATTCTCATTCTTATGCACATTCACATATTAAAATAATTATTGCCATAACATATTGAAAGTTAGTGTGAGTACACACTGATTTGCTTAATAGGCTCCTTGAGATCTCGAAAATCCCGATCTAAAGTTTAGATCTGCTTGCATGCCTATATTCGGCCATTATAAAAGACACATTAATAATCTTTATTTGGTTTGAAAACCAAATCCTAGTAGGATTTGTATTACTAACCTTGTTGTCGAATTAGATGATCAAATCCCAAAAATTTGCTAGTATTCTTTTTCCTTGAAATCGACTAACACTAGATCATGTAACCATGTGAGTTTTCGGCTTTTGAAATAATGGGAAATAATCCTAAATAAAAAAAACAAGCCTTGGCCGAATATCACTTACCTTACAAATTCCAAATCTGAAAAGGATTCCTTTATATGCTTGTCAAAATCCCTATAACTTTGTGTTAGATTAAATCTAACTTTGAAAATATGAATCATAACCTTTAACCAAATATTCGTTCCTCTTACCTTAGATCCTTGATCCTTCTATTCAATAATGGGGGAAACCCTTTTGTTGTTGTGGTTGATTGCTCCTTTACTTAGAATCAACAAGGATTCGGCTTTGACAGAAGAATCAGAGAAGAGAATAGAAGAAGAGAAAGGGATTTTGCTTAAAGAAATTTCAGTGAGAGAGGGGAGAACTATGAAAATTTCGGCACACTTGGAAGAGATGAGAAAAAAATCCTTAAACTCTCCCTCTTTAGCCGAATTTAACAAGCCAAGAGTCCTAGACTTGGCCACCACTCTTCCATCATCTATTTTATTTCAAATAAACTAGAGAAAAATCCTTATTATCTCTTCCAAATAATTCAAATTAAAAAGCTTTTATTTATCACTTAATTAAGCAATATTAATGGAAATAAAACACCCCATTCTAGAATGCTTGTGCCGTCCACCTTGGTGTCTCTAGAAGCAAAAATAAAACTTATTTTATTTGATTCCCAAGTGACTCGAACTCAGGCCCATGCCTCTTGCACATGGCGCCATTTCCATAGGCCCTAAGTGCCATCTTCAGGCCACTTTTCCTAGCCCGTTTGTGTGTCAAATTCTACCAACTTTTTCTTTTAAGGCCTCTTGCCTTTATTTCCTATTTTAAACTTTAAAACTCATCATTTCGGGGTCATTTCTAAGTTTCCTAAAATTTTCGATCGGCTCTGTAACTTGCCATTTTTCTTACATTCCAAGTTTCCAAAAATGTTCAGGTTTCCTAAAATGTTCAGTTTCCAAAATGTTCAGGTTTCCTAAAATGTTCTGTTTCCAAAATGTTCAGGTTTCCAAAAATGTGTACTTTCCATTTTTGAACCATTTCCTTCCATTTCTAGGTTCCCTAAAATGTTCATGTCCTAATGCATTTCTAGGCTGCCAAAAATGTTCATTTCCATTCATTTTCGTCCATTTCTGAGTATCCAAAAATATCAAAAATTTATTCATTATGCTTAAGACTTGTTATTTCTTACAATTAAACTGAAAATGCATAGGCCCTTTTGAGGATGTTACATGGGGTGTTACAGTAAGAGGACCACCTTCGATTCGGCTTCAAAATGGAGAAATTTGGCTTTTTGACCGCCATCTGAGATGGCACGTACGGTGGCCCGTCACCGGAGCCCAGGCCGGATTCTGGCCTCAGGCCTAGAGGAAGAGAGCCTTTTGGGGCCTCTGTTTTGTTTTTTTTAAAAAAGGTGTTTAAAATGATTTTTTTGGGCTAATTTTTAGCTTATATAGCCATCCATACGACACCGTTTTGGGGGTCACCTTTAAAGGCCAAAACGACGTCGTTTTAAGGCCATAAGACCCACGCGTTGACCCGACCCGGGGAGGATCCGCGTGTTTTTATAAAAGGGGCAATTTGCCTCTTTGGTCCCTCCGTAATTTCATTCTTTGTGATTTCGTCCAATTTAAATGTTTCTTTTATTTTTTCAAATCAGCCCTGAAATTTATATTTTGTTGTAATCTGGTCCTAGGGATATTTTAAGCCAGAAGAGGGAACGACGTCGTTTAAGAGATAAGACATAATTGCCTAATAGGTCCCTATAGTGTGACGCGCGTTCTAATCTGGTCCTTTTACATTTTTACCCTAAATTTTGTTTTATTTCGATTTAACCCCTGTTTCTTTAGTTTTTTTTAACCTTTTTATTTATTTATATTTTTTTATTCACTTTAGCATTATGTGAAATTAATTCATTTTTTATTAAATTCTATATTATTTTTATATTTTAAAATTTTGTATAGTGTAGATTATTTAAACTGATTTATTATTAATATAAAGATTTCTATATATTGTTTATTTTAAATATGTATTATTTTTATATATATTAAGTTGTTATATTATATTTATCCTTTATACTTATATTTTATATATTCAAGTTTTTTTATACTGTTCGTTTAAAATATACATTTATTTTATTTCGTATAAATATATATATATCCATTTTTAGATTTTGCCATATCATCTTTACACGTATGTTTTTTTATTTGCAATATCTATTTATTATTTGATATATGTCATTCATTTGATATTGTTATTTTTTTTTTTACCCTTGATCTTGCATGTAAAGTTTCATATGTATTTAGTAGTTTTTATCTTTTGTTATTATTGCTTTATATCTTTTATTTGTTTATCCATGCTCTTGTATTTATTTATTATTTTTATGTTTGTTTTAGTATAGTTATTTTTTTATTTATATAATTCGTTATTTTATATTATTCTTTCTTTAATTGTCTATATTAGTATTAATCGTTAATATGACTTGTAATTATGATGAATTGCTATTTGGTATTTATGTTTTCTAATGTATTAACACAATATTTTACTCAAATCATTTTTAATAAAAAAATTATTTTGCTAAATTATTGCATTTTATTCAAAAGATTTTTTTTAAAAAAAAAGGGGTACGGTGATACATAATATTTGAGAGCCTCGAGAAAAATTGTACCCTAACTCATTGGGTTTCGAGTTTTCTCGTTGGACTTAAGATATTAAGTATTTCTTTTTGAAATTGAAACCCCTAAACTTCAAATCAAAACTTATTCTCGGGAATTCAAGATGTTGTATCCTAACTTATTGGATATGATGTTTTGTATCTCGAGGTAAGGATTTTCTACAAATAAAGGCAAGCTTATTTTCGAAGTCTTGAAAAGTTGCATTCTAACTCATCAGGTGTGACATTTTATTTCCTTGAGATAAGTGAGTCTTTGCTTTCTTTCAATTAAAAGGATCATATTTTTAAAATCTTCGACATTAGGACAATAACTAATCAATCCGGTACCAATTTTAGGCGTTACGAGGGTGCTAATCCTTCCTCGTGCGTAACCGACTCCCGAACCCGTTTTCTCGAATTTCGTAGACCAAAATCATTGTTTTAATAAATCAAAATGTTTTTTATTAAAATGATCAATTTCAAGGTGACTCGATCGTACCTCGAAAAAAGATTGGTGCCGAATCTATTTTCATTTTTAAAATCGATCCCCATTTTTTCAAAAAAACATAAAAATGGTTTCGACAGCTTGGTAACTCCACTGGGACAATAAGAAAGTCAAGTCTTAAAATTGATCTTTTTCTGTCCTTTGTCAGAAATTTAAAAATTCGATTTGAAAATTACGATCCTTTTGTTGCATTTGTTTGTGTCATTGCATATGATTGTTATTTTCTTGCGCACATTGCATTGCATGACCATTGTGGTCGCACCCTTAAGTGGGACTAAGAAACTATGCCTTCGTGAGGTTTTCACCTCTGCATAGGCTAGTGGATTGCTTCCGGGATACATCTTTACCTATGTCTTCGTGAAGTTTTCACTTCCGCATGGCCATAGGAAAATGTATTCCCTTATAATGGGTAAGGATTGAGGAATCTGCTAGTTCATGTACCTCAACTTTAGAGCTAAACCACACGTAGAGAATGTAAGGACTCACCCTAAGTAGAGCTATGCCAAACCTTAGTGGTCACCTAGATATGTGTTTGTTTATTTTATTTGCTTTATGTTTTATTTCGTGGTACTAACTTGTTGTGCTTTCTTTTTGGTGCATGTCACTTCATATTTTAAAGAAGTATCGATTCACGGTCAGTTTCTAAGTTAGAAAGCTGGTTATGGAGAACGAATTCCTTGATAAAGTGGAAGACAACGCAGCCGTCCGCATATGGTCAGAGCAAACGCAATTAGAGAAAGGGAACAACTTAGCTGATGGGTATGTGTCGGAACTATGGGATTTCACTCGTATTAGTATTACGCAAAATGAGTTCCAAGAGTTGAAAGAAATATGGACCCAGTGGGATGATGAGGCTAAGCAGCTGTTCTATCGTAATTATGACGATCTATCCTACTTGCTCGACGTCAAGGTAGACAAGCATCTGTTCTGGGCTATGACTCAGTTTTGGAACCCTGTGTAACATCCTAAAATCCGGGGGTCTGTGATATTTGTGTAAATGCATGCTATGTTTTCTCTACGGGTTGTTTGGGTGTGTTTGGGGGTCCTGTGGAGGCTCAAGTTCGAGCCCAGGCCCTGTTGAAATTTTGGTTTTTGGGCACTTTAAGAGGGAGAACTAGCAAAAGCAGAACTTAAGTTTAATTATATCTGGTTGCTAACACAAGGAGCAAGGTGGCCTAGTGGTGATGGCGTCACATGTGGAAGCAAGGTGAGATGGGGTTCGAATCCCACATGCAGCATATGGGAGTTTTATTTTGTGCTTAAGGAAGAGAAGAGGTGGAGTTGGAGTAGAACTCTATAAGGTGGATGGGAAACTTGGTTAAATGTTTTGAATGGGAGGTGGGGAGTGAATGGTGGAGCAATGTGAGAAGAGAATCAAAGGATTGGGGTGAGAGGTGGTAGTGGCCGATTGTGGGAGTGTTGGGAGGAAGCGAAATTCGGCTAAGGGGGTGGTGTTGGGCACTTTCGACTAGTGAAGAGTAGGTGCCGAATTTCTTTAGGCTTTCAAAGCAACCTTTTGCATTTTTTTCTTTGTTTCATTGGCATTTTCTACTTAAGTGGTTTCGGGTCTTTTCTTTTCATTTTTTTTCTTTTTCCTTCTTGCTATTGCTGAATTTGGTCAATTTCACCTTTCCTCTCTTTTTTGCTCAGTTTCCACACTTTGCTCTCTTTTGCTAGTTATCTAATCACTCTTGGCCGAAAATCACCTTCCATCTCCTTCCATTTTCTCTTTTCTATACTATAGCCGAAACCTCAACCCCCATTGTTTCTTCTAGTTCTCAATCGGTTTACTTAATTTCTTCTCATCTGTTTACTCTAGAATTTCTCCATAAGCCAAACCTCCTTTGTTATCCCATTTGAATTGGTTCTCTTTTCTTTTGCCGATAGCCAAACATTGGCTAGTCTAAAGCTTGGTGTCCTATTGATCGTCGAACCTATCTTGTCTTTTCGGTTGTCTGGGTTCACAAGGTAATATCTTTTGTCTTATTTCTTTTCCATATTTTCTTTCTCTTCTTTTCTCTCTAAATCCAAAACTCTCACTCCTTTCTCAAGGCCGAATCTACTCACTCTTTCTATTTTGAACCCTTCTTGCTCTCTTTTGGTAAGGGCTAAATTCTTTAGGTTGCAAACTCGTGTCGTGTTGGTTCAACTGCTTCGGGATATTGTCTTATTGTTGGTAAGTTGAGGACATGGTGGACTGGGGGTGATGATTCTCTTATTTGGATTGATTTCATTAGGGCCGAAAAGTCATTTCTCTTGTTATTATCTGGATTGGCGTTCTAACACATTTTTGTCTTTAGAGGGGCGAATCTTTGAACGGTAGAAGTGGATCGAAAACTCTCTTCAGAAGGAAGGCTAATATTTGTGGGTGATTGGAAAAGTACCGAATGCCGCAAACTATAAACAAGTGTGTAATCTCACACCCCTCCGAATACATGCTTGGAATGTTCTGTGATTCGGCCGAAAGTCGAAAAGTCAGAAAACCGACATCTGTGACCATTTGAGCGTGTGGATGCTCATAGTGATAAATCAAAGTATGAATAAAGATAGTAATTCTTTGAGAGTGTCACGAGCACTCTCGTGAAACTGAGGCTGTAGCGGGTCTGATCAAGCCGAATCGGGCCAAATGGGCCCAATGGGCTATCCGGCCCACTTGGGCAAAACTGTTGGAGAACTATCAAATGATAGGTCCGAATATGAAATCTGCAAATCTGAAACCGAAACCATACGTTTTGGGCCACACAAGCGTGTGGGCCCGTTTGGGCCTAAAATGGATTTTAGGCCCAATAGTTCCGTAGTGATCCAAAAAGGGTCCTGTGTCATTCAAGGTGACAGTAGGCCTTAAGAAAGGCCGATAAATGTGGAATTATTGAGATACCTTTAGAGGGTAAATTACTGAAATACCCTTGGAGGGCAAATGACCATTATACCCCTAATTATGGCTTGTTAACATGTATATGCTTTATTCACATTTCTGTACGTATGATGCATTATATTTATGATATGTTGCATGGGGTGGGATTGATGATTGGAGGAAGTGTATTCTGGTGGCTCTGCCACATTCTGTCTAGTGGCTATGCCACGTATATTCTGATATTCTGGTGGCTCCGCCACAAATTCTGTGATTAGCAGCTTGTCTGCCATATTGGTGTGTTGGGCTGGGTGGGTTGGCTTGGTCCCCACAGGTGTGTTGGGCTGGTATGGGGGTATGTAGCGGATGTATTATTAGGTTGGGTTGCATTACATTGTTTGCACCATCATGTTTATAGGGCTAAGGCGCAGTTTGTTTCTGTATAGGCTTCGACCCAGTCTGCTTTCGTATAGGCTCGGGCCCAGTTAATGACCGTTTAGGGGATTACACACTGAGTTCTCGTAACTCACCCCTCTGCTTTAACCTTGCAGGTGATCCCCAACATTAGAGGATTTAGCGTAGCGGAGGATTCTGTGGTGGCCATACATCGGAATACTTCTCATGAACTTTAGTAACTTTCGTTTTGCTCTATTTTAAATTTAATTTAATTTGGGTTTAATATTTTGTAATAAAGCCATTAGACTTTAATTTTTCTTTTAAATTTTCATTTCAGTTATAGCAAACTATAAATGATTAAACTCTGGGTTTTCTTAAAACATCATTAACTGTTTTTCAAAATATCACATTTCCACAAATTACTAGATCTGATTTCTACTATAAATAAAGTTTTCGCGAATAACATTATTAACGTTTGTACAAGATAACCATAAAAGCATATTTGAATTTCACTAAACAATAAAGCATGGACTTTCAAAAAGAATATGAAGTTTTTAACGAGAACGCAGTTTTTAAACAACCTATCTATGTGACATGCTAGATCCGCTCGTAACGTCTAGGCCGAGTTTGGGGTGTTACATTTTTTGGTATTAGAGCCTAGTTGCAAAACTCAGCTGTGGAATAGGTTCGAACAGGTTTTTCAAATTGGTTTGAAATATGGTTTAGAAAATAAATATATACCCTTATTGGAAGTATGGCACCCCGAGTCTCTGGCACCAAATCCGTAAGTTCTCGTACTTTATTTGACGATATGATAAAATCACTGTAGTAAGAAACTACTAGAGTTAGTGGTAGTACACTAGAACTGTTAGCTATAGGAATTAAGCCTATAGAGACTGAAACATTAGGAAATTCGATCTGCGAAAACAACTCTTATACATGTTTCCATAAGACACTTGTTAATAAACATTGGAATTATAGACTGATTCATAAAACTCTTAAATAGATTAACGCGTTACAATGAGATGAGCACAAGAGGTAGACGTGGCCGTGGTAGGGGCCAAGGTGCTAAGGCTGGATCTGCAGCAGCAAGGCACATGCTTGAAATAGAAGCACCTGTATCACCAGTGACCGAAACAGGGTCTCATGATCAAACTGGAGGGGATGATGCTTTGTCCCAAGCAATGTTGTGAGTTTTCGAATGGGTTGCCAGAGCAAGTACTGGGTCGGCAGCTCGTGGGTCTATTTTTGAGCGACTCCGGTCAAGCGGGGCCGAATTTTTAGGGGCATCTCTGGTGTAGCCTCGAATGTAGCGGAGTACTGGTTAGAGGTCGTGGAGCGAATTATGGATGATCTGGACTACAGAACAGAACAAAAATTGAAAGGAGTAGTGTCTCTACTGCGAGATAAGGCATACCAGTGGTGACTCACTGTGAGGGAAGATACACAAGTGGATCGTACAACCTGGGACTTCTTTAAGACAGCTTTCTAGGGAAAATATGTCGAGGCGAGTTATGTGGACGCCCAGAGGAAGGAATTTCTGAATTTGGTTCAAGGAAACAAATCCGTAGCAGAATATGAGACGGAGTTTCTACGCTTAAGTCGTTACGCTCGGGGTATAGTCGCGACCGACTATGAGCGCTGTGTACAGTTCAAAGATGGTCTGCAGGATGAGCTGCGGGTACTGATAGCTCTACAGAGAGAAAGAGATTTTGCCACTTTGGTTGAGAAAGCAAAGATTGCCGAAGAGGTGAAACGTTCTGAGAGGCAAAATCGAGATAAAGATAGCGGCAAGAATAAGAGAGGTTTTGGGTCTTCAGGTTCTTCTGGGGATTTCCAAAAGAGGCCTAGGTTGGATGGGCCAGCTCAAGTTGGGATGCCAGTTACTATGGGTCCATTGCAACCTTGTGTGCAGTGTAGGAAAATACATTCGGGAGAGTGCTGGAGAAGATCTGGTGGGTGTTTCAGATGTGGGTCCAAGGATCATCAGATAAAGGACTATCCTTGGGAGCCTGGTAGGGCGCAGATAGTAGGTCAGATATTTGTGCAACCAGGGAGAGGTGGTCAACAGCCACTGAGAGGTCGTGGTCTGCCTAGAGGGGGAAATGGGTTTGGACAAGGTCGTGGAGCACCGGGTAGAGGTACTAGTAATACAGATACAAGACAGCCGGGACTGGTTTATGTGGCTCGACTTCGAGAGGATGGCGACACACCAGACGTCATAACCAGTACGTTTTTCATATTTGATGTGCCATTTACCGCTTTAATTGATATTGGATCTACCCATTCATATGTTGCATGTACTGTGTCCGGGACTCTGGGTATACAATCTGGGTTTACTGATAGAGAAATGTTTATAATTAGTCCCTTATGACAATCTGTGGAAGTGAATAAGCTGTTTAGAAATGTGCCTCTAGAAGTTCAAGGAGTGTTATTTTCGGCAGATTTGATGGACTGCCATTCGGCGAGTTTGATCTCATAATAGGCATGGACTAGCTAGTTAAACACCGTGCGAATTTGGATTATGCTGCTAAGCGTATGGTATTAAGGACCACAAAGGACAAGGAAGTGATTGTGATAGGAGAAAGAAGGGATTATCTGTCTAATGTGATTTCAGCATTAAAAGCCGAGAAGATGGTGCGCAAAGGGTGTGAGGCGTTTCTAGCTTTTGTCAGCATATCTGATGTTAAGGAATTGTCTGTTGGGGATGTCAAAATTGTGAATGAGTTCCCAGACATTTTTCGCGAAGAGCTTCTAGGGTTGCCCCCAAATCGTGAAGTTGAATTTGGCATTGAGCTACTACCGGGAACGGCTCCGATGTCCATAGCCCTTTATAGGATGGCACTGAAGGAGCTGGTAGAACTAAAAGCTTAGATCCAAGAGTTGTTGGATCGAGGATTTATCAGACCAAGTGTATCACCATAGGGAGCACCGGTTTTGTTCGTGAAGAAGGATGGGTCAATGTGTATGTGAATTGACTATCATCAATTGAATAAGCTAACTGTTAAGAACAAATATCCGCTACCAAGGATAGACGACCTGTTCGATCAGTTGCGGGGAGCTTCGGTCTTTTCAAAAATAGATTTAAGATCGGGATATCATCACCTAAGGGTTAAGGAGGCTGATATATACAAGACTACATTCCGAACTCGTTATGGGCATTATGAGTTTTTGGTTATGCCGTTCGGATTAACGAATGCACCCGGCGCTTTCATGGATATGATGAATTGGGTCCTCCAACCCTATCTAGATCGGTTTGTGGTGGTGTTCATAAATGATATCCTGGTGTATTCAAGAACTGAGGAAGAGCATGATTTTCTTCCGCGGGTTATGCTGCAGATATTAAGCGAAAAGCAACTTTACGCCAAATTCAGTAAGTGCGAGTTTTAGCTGAAGGAAGTGACATTTTTGGGGCATGTCGTGTCTGCCGAGAGGATTAGGGTGGATCCTCAAAAAGTTGAAGCCGTATTGGATTGGAAGCCACCGAAGTCAGTATCAGAAATCCGAAGTTTTCTGGGTTTGGCTGGGTACTACAGGAGGTTCGTTGAAGGGTTTTCTTTGATAGCTGCACCCCTAACTATGTTACTGGGTAAGGGCGTACAGTTTACTTGGACTGATAAGCAGCAAGAGAGTTTTGAAAAGCTGAAGAACATTCTGACTGAAGCACCAGCGTTGATTTAGCCTAAGGCAGGGAAAAAATTTGTTGTTTATTGTGATGAGTCGCCCACAGGTTTGGGTTGTGTGCTAATGCAAGAAGGGAATGTGGTGGCGTATGCATCTCGTCAACTAAGGCCACATGAGGTGAACTACCCCACTCATGACTTGGAACTAGTTGCAGTTGTGTTCGCCCTAAAGATATGGAGGCACTACTTGTATGAGGAAAAGTCGATCATCTACACCGACCATAAGAGTCTAAAGTATCTCCTGACCCAAAAGGAGCTAAATCTAAGGTAGGGGAAATGGATAGAGTTGCTGAAGGATTACTATTTTTCAATTGAGTATCATCTGGGTAAAGCCAATGTGGTGGCGGATGCACTAAGTCAGAAGGTGGTATCTGATTTGAGAGCAATGTTTGCTCGTATCAGCCTTTATGATGATGGTAGTTTGTTGGCAGAACTTCAGGTGAAATCGACGTGGGTTGGTCAGATTAAGGAGAAACAAATAATGGATGAGTCGTTGGGTTCTCGTTTTCAACCGATAGAGAAGGGAGAGACGGTGGATTTTGGCTGAACAACGAAGGGGTATTATGCTTTCGTGGAAGGGTCTGTGTACTGAAGGATTCTGATTTGAGACAGATGATTCTGCAGGAAACGCATAGTAGCTCATATGCTATGCATCTCGATGGAAACAAAATGTTTCTAAACCTACATGAACTGTACTGGTGGCCAGGACTGAAACATGAAGTTACCGACTTCGTAAGCAAGTGTTTGACATATCAGCAAGTAAAGGCTTAGCATCAACTGCCTTTAGGACTATTGCAACCGGTGAAAATTCCACTCTGGAAGTGGGAAAGGATAACAATGGATTTTGTTAGTGGGCTACCCCTGATGCCTACTAAGAAAGATTCAGTGTGGGTAATCGTTGACCGACTAACTAAGTCTGCACACTTCATACCGATTCGCACTGACTACTCGCTACAAAAGTTGGCCAAGTTATACCTGGCAGAAATTGTGAGGTTACATGGGGTACCAGTGTCTATCATCTCAGACAGGGACCCTAGGTTCACATCTCGGTTCTGGAAGGCGTTACATGAAGCTTTAGGTACAAGGTTAGATTTTAGCACAACATTTCATCCACAGACTGATGGTCAGTCGGAGAGGATAATCCAGATTTTGGAAGACATGTTAAGGAGCTGTGTGATGGACTTTAGGGGCAGTTGGAAAGATTATTTACCCTTAACAGAATTTGCGTAAAACAACAGCTACCAATCCAGTATTCAGATGGCACCCTAGGAGGCGTTGTATGGTCGTAGGTGTCGTACCCTTATCTACTGCACAGAATTGGGTGAGCGACGGTTGTGGGGTCCATAATTGATTTCAAAAACTGAGGAGAAGGTGAAGCTGGTTCGGGGTCGGTTGAAAGAAGCTTTCGATAGACAGAACTTATTTGCGGATTTGAAGCGTAAGGAGATAGAGTATTCGGTGGGGGATTATGTCTTCTTGAAGGTCTCACCTTGGAAGAAGATTTTAAGACTTGGACGGAAGGGCAAGTTGAGCCACAGATTCATCGGGCCTTATCGGATAGTGAAGCGTGTGGGACCAGTCGCCTATCGGCTTGAGTTGCCCCCGGAGTTGAATCGGATACATAATATATTCCATGTTTCAATATTGAGGCGCTACCATTCTGATCCTTCTCATATAGAGCCGGTGGAAAAAATTGAGGTTAGACCTGATCTGTCATTTGAAGAACCAGTGCAGATTTTGGATCGGGATGTTAAAGTGTTGAGGAGGAAGTCCGTTCCGCTAGTCAAATTGTTTGATCAGGTAAATTTCTTTAAGGGGGTAGAACTGTAACATCCTAAAATTTGGGGGTCTGTGATATTTGTGTAAATGCATGTTATGTTTGCTCTGCGGGTTGTTTGGGTGTGTTTGGGGGTCCTGGGGAGGCTCGGGTTCAAGTCCAGGCCCTGTTGGAATTTTGGTTTTTAGGCACTTTAGGAGGGAGAGCTAGCAGAAGCAGAACTTAAGTTTAATTATACGTGGTTGCTAACACAAGGAGCAAAGTGGCCTAGTGGTGATGGCGTCACATGTGAAAGCGAGGTGAGATGGGGTTCGAATCCCACATGCAGCATATGGGAGTTTTATTTTGTGCTTAAGGGTCCTGTGTCGCTTGAGGCGACAGTAGGCCTTAGGAAAGGCCGATAAATATGGAATTACCGAAATACCCCTAGAGGGTAAATTACCGAAATACTCCTGGAGGGTAAATTACCGAAATACCCTTGGAGGGTAAATAACCGTTATACCCCTGATTATGGCTTGTTAACATGTATATTCTTTATTCACATTTCTGTACGTATGATGCATTGCATTTATGATATGTTGCATGGGGTGTCATTGATGATTGGAGGAAATGTATTCTAGTGGCTCTGCCACATTCTGTCTGGTGGCTATGCCACGTATATTCTGATATTCTGGTGGCTCCGCCACAAATTTTGTGATTAGCAGCTTGTCTGCCATATTGGTATGTTGGGCTGGGTGGGTTGACTTGGTCCCCACAGGTGTGTTGGGCTAGTACGGGGGTATGTAGCGGATGGATTTTTAGGTTGGGCTGCATTACATTGTTTGCACTATCATATTTGTAGGGCTAAGGCCCAGTCTGCTTCCGTATGGGCTCGGGCCCAGTTAATGACCGTTTAGGGGATTACACACTGAGTTCTCGTAACTCACCCCTCTGCTTTAACCTTGCGGTGATCCCCAAAGATTAGAGGATTTCACGCAATGAGAGACTCTCAATGGTGGCCATACATCTAATACTTCTCATGAACTTTAGTAACTTTTGTTTTGCTCTATTTTAAATTTAATTTAATTTGGGTTTAATATTTTGTAATAAAGCCATTAGACTTTAATTTTTCTTTTAAATTTTCATTTCAGTTATAGTAAACTATAAATGATTAAACTCCGTGTTTTCTTAAAACATCATTAACTGTTTTTCAAAATATCACATTTTCACAAATTATGAGATCTGATTTCTGCTATAAACAAAGTTTTTGCGAATAACATTGTTAACATTTTTACAAGATAACCATAAAAGCAGATTTGAATTTCATTAAACAATAAAGCACGAACTTTCAAAAAGAATACGAAGTTTTTAACGAGAACGCAGTTTTTAAACAACCTATCTATGTGACATGCTACGTCCGGTCATAACGTCTAGGCCGGAGAAGTCAAGAAAGATTTGATGCTGGTTTTCTACAAGTGGTCAAATACTCAGAGTGGGTTGCCAATATTGTTCCTGTCCCTAAGAAGGATGGAAAAGTTCGGATGTGTGTAGACTACAGGGGCTTAAATAAAGCCAGCCCAAAGGACAATTTCCCTTTGCCTCATATTGACACATTGGTGGATAATACGGTGGGATACTCACTATTTTCTTTCATGGATGGTTTTTCAGGATACAATCAGATCAAGATGCACCTTGAGGATATAGAGAAAACTACTTTCATAACATTGTGAGGTACCTTTTGTTATAAGGTGATGCCATTCGGGTTAAATAATTTAGGAACAACATATCAAAGGGCCATGGTAACCTTATTCCATGACATGATGCATAAAGATATTGAAGTATATGTTGATGACATGATCGCCAAATCTCGAACGGAAAAGGAACACATTGAAGTTCTGAAGAAGTTGTTCTTAAGATTGAGAAAATTTCAATTAAAGCTCAACCCGACAAAGTGCACTTTTGGAGCTCGGTCAGGGAAATTACTGGGTTTCGTAGTTAGTAGGAAAGGAATCGAGGTTAACTAAGATAAGGTCAAAGCAATACAAGAATTGCCTCCACCACGCACTTAAAAAGAAGTTCGAGGTTTTCTTAGAAGCTTAAATTACATTGCTCGATTTATTTCACAATTAACTGAGAAATGTGATCCCATATTTCGTCTTCTTAAGAAACACAACCAAGGCGTATGGGACGATGAGTGCCAAAAAGCTTTTAACAAAGTCAAACAATATCTGTCAGATGCCCCAGTACTATCTCCGCTTAATCCAAATAGACCACTAATACTGTATTTAATAGTGTTCAATAACTCTATGAGATGTGTGCTTGGTCAACATGATGAGTCAGGAAGAAAACAAAAGGCGATATAATATCTCAGTAAAAAGTTCACAGAATGTGAAATGAGATATTCGCCAATTGAGAAATTGTGTTGTGCCTTGATTTGGACAACTCAGAGACTGAAGCAGTATATGTTATATCATACAACCTGGTTAATTTCGAAGCTTGACCCATTAAAGTATATGATGGAGTTAACTGCTCTGAATGGAAGAATGGTAAGGTGGCAAATTTTGCTTTCTGAATTTGATATAGTCTATGTGAACCAAAAGACTATAAAAGGAAGCCAATAGCAGAATTTTTGGCTAGTAGGGCTTTAGAGGATTATGAACCATTGAGCTTTAATTTCCTCAATGAAGAGCTAATGTATGTGGCAACTACTGAAGAGTATCCGTGGAAGCTAAATTTTGATGGAACGTCAAATGCTGTGGGAAATGGAATTGGGGCAATCTTGGTATCTCCTAGTGGTGATCATTATCCATTCACATGCAAAATGGATTTTGATTGCACAAATAACATGGTAGAGTATAGTGTGCATCATGGGAATTCGAGCAGCTATAGAATGGAGTGCTAGAAGTATATGGAGATTCGGCATTAGTGATTTATCAGCTTAAAGTTGAATAGGAGACGAGAGACCCCAAACTGATCAATTACTGAAAAATAGTTTTAGGATTGACTGAGGAGTTCGATGACATCACTTTTAATTATCTCCCACGTGATGAAAACCAAATGGCAGATACTTTGGCAACTCTGGTTTCTATGATTAAAGTAAACAAACCAGAGGATATGAGACCTATTCAAATGAGTATTTTTGAAGTTCCAGCTCATTGTTATAACATGGAAGAGGAGGAAAAAGATGACCACCCTTGGTATCATGATGTATTGTGATACGTAAGAAATCGTGAATACCCGGAGCATGCAACTGAGAATGACAAAAGGATGTTAAGAAGATTGGCCTGTGACTACGTTTTAGATGGGGATATCTTGTACAAAAGAAGGAAAGATCAAGTACTATTGAGATGTGTTGACGCCGTTGAAGCTAGGAAAATTTTGGAAGAAGTTCATGAGGGCATTTGTGGAACACATGCTAATGGATTCAAAATGGCTAGACAAATAATGAGATTTAGATATTATTGGTCCACCATGGAAGGAGATTGTGTTAACTATGCCAAAAGATGCCATAAATGTCAGATTTATGAAGACAAAATTCACGTACCACCTTCACCTTTGCATGTTATGACTTCCTCATAGCCTTTTTCCATGTGGGGCATGGATGTCATTAGGTCGATCTCACCGAAAGCTTCGAATGGGCGTCGATTCATCTTTGTGGTTATTGACTACTTCACAAAATGGGTAGAGGCTGCTTCCTACGCTAGCGTTACTAAGTCAGCAGTTAGTCGGTTCTTGAAGAAGGAGATCATTTGTCGATATAGAATGCCTGAGAGGATTATATTAGATAATGCGCTGAACTTGAACAACAGCACGATAGCAGATGTCTATAGTCAGTTTAAGATCAAACACCACAATTCATCTCCGTATCGCCCAAAAATGAATGGGGCAGTGGAAGCGGCCAATAAAAATATCAAGAAGATAGTAGGGAAAATGACTGTGACTTATAAGGATTGGCATTAGAAATTACCATTTACACTCCATGCTTATCGGACGTCCGTCAGAACCTCTACTGGAGCAACTCCTTTCTCATTGGTCTATGGGATGGAGGCAGTTCTACCTATTGAAGTAGAAATACCTTCCCTTCGAGTTTTGTTAGAAATAAAATTAGATGAAGATGAATGGATCCAGGCTCGATATGATCAGTTGAACTTGATTGAAGGAAAAAGGCTAAGGGCTATTCGTCATTGTTAGATGTATCAGAGATGAATGATGGGAGCTTATTATAAAAAGGTCCGCCCAAGAGAGTTTCATGAGGGGGACCTTGTACTGAAAAAGATCCTTCCATACAAAAGGATTTCAGAGGAAAATGGATGCCAAATTGGAAAGGACCATATGTGGGGAAGAAGGCTTTCTCTAGAGGTGCACTGATTCTGACCGAAATGGATGGGAAAAGCTTACCCAATCCTGTAAACTCAGATTCAGTCAAAAAATATTTTGCTTAAAGAGGAGAAAAGGCCAAGGTGAAAACCCACAAAGGGCGCTTTGAGACTTCAAAAAAAAAAGGGAGAGGCCTAGGCGAAAACCCGTAAAGGGCGCTTTGAGACCAAAGGGGTTTTGAGTTGAAAACCCGAAAAGGACGACTCAAATTTTGATTAGGCATGTAGTGATCTTGCTATACCTGAACCAACAAGAAATGAAGTATGTTACATATCGGGGCATCAACAAAATACTTTGGATCTTCTAAACGCATGTTAAGCTCAAAGCAGTCTTCATGGAGTTTGTATATAAAAGCCCAAGCTGCGATATCTATAGCACCTGGCCTTTGTCCTATTCATATTTAATTTACTATCTTTGGATTCTTTTTCTTCTCAAAGATATGTTCCCAATTAAAATCTTTTGATAATTTATTCAACTCTTCTTAGGATCAATTTACTTGTTGTCCATTATTCATAAGCATGTTGCATTGAAATATGATTGATTAACTAATAATTTCACAAAAGAAATTCTAAATATTACCTTGGAAATTTTTAGATAATACAAGAAACTGAAATAGGACAGTTGTTTAGAATTTCCATGTACATGGATTGGAAATATTTGAGAAAGAAGAGTCTAGATGGAGACTATTTCTCTGAATTCTCTGTCCAAATGGTAATTGGACAAAATAATGAGTTGATGTGACGAAAGTAAGTGATGTCATCGGGTCATAATATTCGGGGAATGGTGTGACAGACCAAGTTGATGGGAAAAGATTCAAAAACCATAAATTGTGGTGGAATGGATTGAAGTTGAAACAGATCCTGTGTTACAATAGGAATGGATTAAATCCTATAATCTTGGTGGGATGGTTTCAAGGCGGTATAAGCCTCGTGTCCTCAAGGTTCAAATGGAGTGGGCCCCAAAATTTCCATGGGGCAAATTATTTGAGCAAGAATATGATACTTCAAGAGGAACGAAGATGAAACCTTGACGAATAATTGTGTGATGACACCTGAAATAGGAATCATTCTCATAACATTTTTGCATTCACATATCATAGCATGTCTAAATAAAAGCATTTGACTCATTTTGACCAGAGCATCCTAATTATTAGGCATAAGCATATACCCATTCAACAGGTTATGTCCTCTAGAGGACAATATAGTAAGGCAAATCGAAGACATCAGTCTTGTTTCCCTTAGTTTGCAGTAGAGCAGACTGAAGATAGCAGATCTAACATTCCTGAAGTTGAAGTGAAGTAGATCGAAGATATTAGTCTTGTCTCCCTGAGTTTACAGTGGAGTAGACTAAAGATAACAGATCTTGTCTTTTTGAGTTTATAGCGAAGCAGATCGAAAAATATCAGTTTGGCATCCCTGAGTTTGCAGCGGAGCAAACTAAAGATAACAAATCTTGTCTTCCTGAGATTGCAGCGAAGTAGATTGAAGATACCAATTTGGTCTCCTTAGGTTTGTAGTGGAGCAGACTAAAAATAGCAGATTTGGCATTCCTGGAGTTGCAGTGAAGCAGATCGAAGACATCAGTCTTGTCTCTCTGAGTTTGCAGTGGAGCAGACTGAAGATAGCAGATCTGACATTCTTGAAGTTACAGTGAAGCAGATCGAAGACATTAGTCTTGTCCCCCTGAGTTTACAGTGGAGCAGACTGAAGATAATAGATCTTGTCTTCCTGAGTTTACAGCGAAGCAGATCGAAAGATATCAGTTTGGCATCCCTGAGTTTGCAGCAGAGAAAACTAAAGATAACAAATCTTGTCTTCCTGAGATTGCAGCGAAGCAGATGAAGATACCAATTTGGTCTCCTTAAGTTTGTAGTGGAGTAAACTAGAAATAGTAGATCTGGCATTCCTGAAGTTGCAGTGAAGCAGATCGAAGACATCAGTCTTGTCTCTCTGAGTTTACAGTGGAGCAGACTGAAGATAGCAGATCTGGCATTCCTGAAGTTGCAGTGAAACAGATCGAAGACATCAGTCTTGTCTCCCTGAGTTTGCAGTGGAGCAGACTGAACATAACAGATCTTGTCTTCTTGAATATTGCAGTGAAGCAAGATCAAAGATACTAGTCTCACTTTCCTGAATTAGGATGGATTAAATCTACAAGAGCAGATCTTATCTCCCTGAAGTTGTAGTAGAATAAGATTAAAGCTACAGATTCAATCTCTTTGAAGTTGCAGTTGGGTTAGAGACTACTTGAAGAAGACGAGGACCAAAAAGTCAAGACTCGGCAAGACCGGGCAAAATTGGTCCTTTTATAGTATTTGCTCTATTACCGTTACACGACAATGAGAAAAGAGGGGCAGCTGTAATAGGCCCAATTTGCCCGGGCCTATGTTACAAAAAATAAAGTTTAAAAGGTTTTTTTTTACAGCCCATTTACAGCAGATTACCCAATACCCCATTACACCCAAACCCAACAAGACCCATAACCCGGTGGCCCAAAAATTAAATGAGCCCAATTAGCCTAAAACGTTTTCAGCCTCTGAAAACCCTAGCAAGGTTCTTGTGCCGCAGCTCCCAACACAAACCCTCACGCCGCAGCCACCAGCCTTCATCACTACCGATATCTTCGCTATTAACCTGCAAAGGGAAAGAAAAACACAGTAAAAGCAGCAAATATGGCAAGAAACAACAGGAAAAAATTTTATGTTTATTTTCGATTTATTTTTGGGTTATAAAAACCCTAACGAAATCTGTAAAACGGACAAAATATACACAGAATACACAAATAATCAAAGAAAACAGAGGTGATTTTGTTCGTTTTTATTTTGTTTAATCTTTGTATTATTTGTTATTATTTTCATTTCTTTTTTTCTACAGGTATATAATATACAATCGAAAATAATTTCTTTTAAATATCAAAGAGAAACAGTCCGTATTTCTCTAAACTAATTTTTATACAAAATATTTTTTTTTAAATAATAAGTAAGAGGACTACCTTCGATTCGGATTTAAAATGGAGAAATTTGGCATTCCGACCGTCGTCTGAGGTGGTGCGTGTGGTGGCCCGTCACCGGAGCCCAGGCCAGATTCTGGCCTCAGGCCGAGAGGAAGAGAGCCTTTTGGGGCCTCTGTTTTGTTTTTTTAAAGGTGTTTAAAATGATTTTTTTGGGGCTAATTTTTAGCTTATATAGGCCATTCATACGACGCCGTTTTGGGGGGCACCTTTAAAGGCCAAAACGACGTCGTTTTAAAGCCATAAGACCCGCGCGTTGACCCGACCTGGGGAGGGTCCCCCTGTTTTTATAAAAGGGGCAATTTGCCTCTTTGGTCTCTCCGCAATTTTATTCTTTGTGATTTCGTCCAATTTAAATGTTTCTTTTATTTTTTCAAATCAGCCCTGAAATTTATATTTTGTTGTAATCTGGTCCTAGGGCTATTTTAAGGCAGAAGAGGGAACGACGTCGTTTAGGGAGATAAGGCATAATTGCCTAATAGGTCCCTATAGTGTGACGCGTGTTCTAATCTGATTCTTTTACATTTTTACCCTAGATTTTGTTTTATTTTGATTTAACCCCTATTTCTTTAATTTTTTAACCTTTTTATTTATTTATATATATTTTTAATTACTTTAGCATTATGTGAAATTAATTCATTTTTTATTAAATTCTGTAGTTTTATTGAAACACCCCAAACCCGGCCCACGAGCTTTGACCAGATTTGGTATGTTCCTCAAGAAAACCGGTTTCAAATTCTTTTGTTACTTTGGAAAAACTTGTGTGTTTTGAAGAAAGTTTGTTTGTGGGTTGGGCTCGAGTTGAAAACAAGTTTAACTTTTATTGGAAACCCTTTAGTTTAGGCGACCAAACACTTAGGATTTATTTTGAAATAAATTTACTTAGTCTTCAAATTCATAAAATTTTTGTAACATAATACTTTAAAAGTAAAATAAAATAAAATAGTTCCCTATGGCCTATTACATCAAATAAATCCAAATAATTTAAAATACTTAAATAAAAATAAAATGTCCAAATAAAATTCCTTGCTGTGCATGGCCACCCTTAAGCTCCTGCCGACCCGGTCCATTACTGATCATCACCTAAAAAAAAGTTCCCATAAAGGGGTGAGCCAACAGACTCAATGTGTACACAACACTAAATCATAATAGAATCAGGCATACAAGAGTTACACATTCAGAACAATGAATACAAGTTATGATGCATTCCCAAACCCAAACCTAATTGTCCATCCGCTACACACCCCCGTACCTGCCAGTCACACCGTGGGGACTACTAAGTCAACCCTCCTTCCGCTACACACCAAATTGCGGTCTTAGGCCACCGCATTTGTAACACCCCAAACCCGGTCAACACACCACGACTGGATCTGGTATGTCACAGAGGAAAGTTGTTTTGAAGAAAACAGGTTACCGGTTGAAGTTCGATTGAGAAAACTCCTTGCTATAGTTAAAATCTTGGGTATGATTGTTCCAAAACTGATGGTACATTTTAAAACCCGGAACTTTGAAAATTTAGTTGAATCCATAAGTAAAACCAATTCATATCAATTAAAAATCCAAGTAATTTCTGTTAGCTGCTTAAAACATTATGAACTTAGTGTGAAAAATCTTGAGTTTAGAAAACATTTGAGTTTCATTCATTTTAAATTACCGTGTTCTACCCGATGGTAGAGTTTAAAACGTATCGCTTTGTAGTTTTGAAAACCTTTTCTTTTTAAGTTTTATCCATTGTTAACTCAATACTTTACTAAGACATATTTGAAATCCAAACTAGGCATATAAATAATCAAATCATAATCTTAAAAGGCCTTTTACAATCCCAACAAAACCAAATGAAAGTAAACGAAATAAAGTACCAAGTTTTAAATCAGTGCAAGTCCAATTTATTCATAGCATGGTCACCTCGAGTCCACCCGGCTCTATGTCCGCGATCTAAGTGTCACCTGAAATGATAAGGGAGAAGGTGAGTCGCAAGACTCAGTGCATAAATCCCTCTCCCGATTAATGCAACATACTAACACACACCGTACATAGCAATACAAGTAATGCACCCAATCCTAGCCATCCATACTCTTTTCTACCCCGTGTGGTACCAAACCACTGGTGACCCAAAGTCACGATATCCATAAGTGTGGTGCCAAACCACTGGTGACCCAAAGTCACAAATAATCCAAATGATGGGGCCAACCCATCGTGTGATACCAAATCACCGGCGACGATCCTCAGATCTCAAGTGGGGCCAACCCACGGTGGTGTTGTTAGACCACGAGGGACAGTCGCTATGAGGTGCCAAACCTCTGGTGTCCCAAAGACACAAGTGTGATACCAAATCACTGGTGACCGAAGTCACGATTAATCGAGTGATGGGGCCAACCCATCGTGTGATACCAAATCACTGGCGTCAATCCCGTAATATCAACCGTGGGGTCAACCTACTGTGGTGCTAAGCCACTGGGACGAGACGCTGAGGTGCCAAACCTCTGGTGACCCAAAGTCACAAATAATCAATCTGTGGTACCAAACCACTGGAGGTGCCAAACCTCTGGTGTCCCAAAGACACGGATATCATATTCCTCCTCCTCTCATATCACCCAATATCATACCGACTCATGGAAAGTATGCAAATCATGCAAATCACGCTAACATGCCCAATATTGCATCACATAGCACATACATCATAAATCAATAATGAACTCAGAATGAAACGGGACTTACCCGAATCCGTGCTCATACCCCATAGGGTATCGTATCAATCAACCATACTGTTTCGGCTTTATTAAGCAATCAGGTTATTAAACATATTACTAAGCAAAGAGTGTGTTAGTTTACACACCTGTTAAAACGCAAGCTTTCAAACCCAACGAACCGATCTAAGACCCTCAAATACCTTGCTCCTATAATCGACCAAACATGAGATTAGCCATCTACACCATTCGGCTAAAACAGATAACACAAGAGGGTTAACACCTAAACCCTTACCTTGCAAATGGTTTGGTTTCCTACCAGAACCCGAACCAAACAATGGTTCCTTAATCAATCGGCCTCACCCTAATAAGAAAACAGTTAATCCTTTGAAGACTTGGCTTAATGAAAACTAAACGAATAGACTAAAAGAACCAACTCTTACCACCACTTACCAAACGAACAACCAACGATGACTGCTTCACTTGATCGCCACTAAAATCCAAAGGCCCTATAATGAAATCGGTTCACACAAGGGATTAACTCCTAACAACCCAATGCCGAAAGTGGCTCTCAACCAAATCAAAAATCGACAGAGAACAAGGGAGAGGGGAAATGGCCATTCGGCCAAGCACTTACCTTCTTCAACGATTGAACAACCAACCAAAATCAACACCCCACCTAAGATTCGGCCAAGATGAAGACTACTAGGAGAGGGGAGATTCGGCTAACACTTTAACAAAAGGAGAAGAGGATTCGGCTTTAGGTATTTAACACACTTATGTTCGGCTTGAATGGAAAAGGAGAGAAAAAGATGATGTGAGATGAGAATGGAGTTTCGGTAAAAAGGTATTGAGAAAAGAAAATGAAAGTTTGAGGGGACAAGATGAGATGGTTTCGGCTCAATAGAAATGGAGAAAACAAATGGAGAATTCGGTTTAGAAGGCAAGGTAAGTTTCGGCACTTATGAAAGAAAGAAGGCAAAATATGTGAGGAAGAAAATGGCTATTTCGGCTTTAGCACAAATGAACAAAAGAAAAAGAAATAGAAGAGAGCATTCGGCCACACACAAAATCAAGAGAAGCAAAGCAAATTTTGGTAAGCTTAAGGGAATTTGGTCTTTCGGTTTCAAGAAGAAAAATGAAGGAATTCTCTTGGAAAAAAAATTTCGGCTAGCTATGCAAAAGAAGAATTTTGCTTTGACACAAAATGACCGAAAATACACAAAAAAAATGCCAAGTGAATTTCGACAATTCCACTACTCACCTACCAAACCGGCCACTCCCCCCATGAAGCATCCAACATTCGGCCATCACCTACAAACACTCCAAGCCACTAATTCAAATCACTTTGAATTAGTCCACTTCCTTGATTTACTCTCCACCCACCATTTGAACAATTTGACTTGGTCTATGGCAGAGTTTGAACTGCCTACAACTTCTCCTCTTCCATGCCGTCAAAATGGAAGAAAAAATGTGAGCATTCTGCAGCTTGAACACAGGATCTCCTCCCCTGCAGGTGGTGTCACACACACAAGCTTCAAGTGGCGCCTACCTTGCCACTCCACCAGCTCATTTCTTGTGCTAACATTCACCAAATAATATCTATAAGCCCCAGCTTCATCAGCTCCTCCCACCTAAGCCTAAAAACCAAAATTTTCCTACCACTCAGGCTCACACTAGGCTTACACCTAAGCCCCAAAACAATACAAACAACAACATAGCAGGCCAAAAATATGCAAACCATGCAACAACAAAATAGCCCCTATCCCGGGATATTACAGTTCTACCCCCTTAAAATAATTTCGGCCTCGAAATTACCTAGTCAAAAGAGTTGAGGGTATTGCTGTCTCATCATATCCTCTGGTTCCCACGTAGCTTCTTCCACGCCATGATTCCGCCATAGCACCTTTACTAAAGGCACTGACTTCCTACGCAGAACCTTCACATCCCGATCTAGGATCTGCACAGGTTCTTCCTCCGTGGTCAAATCTGGATTTCCCTCGATCTCTTCCACTGCTACGACATGCGATGGATCTGACCGATAATGCCTAAGCATCGAAATGTGAAATACGTCGTGAATCTGACTTAGCTCTGCTGGCAACTCAAGCTGGTAAGCTACTAGTCCCACTCGTCTCAATACCTTATACGGCCCAATAAACCTCGGACTTAACTTGCCTTTCCTCCCGAACCTTAACACTTTTTTCTATGGCGAGACCTTCAGAAAAACCTGATCCCCCACAGCAAACTCTATATCTCTCCGCCTGAGATTAGCGTACGACTTCTGCCTGTCTGAAGCCTCTTTCAATCGAGCCTGAATCAACTTAACCTTGTCCTCAGTCTCTGTAACCAACTCTGCTCCCAACAACTGATGTTCACCCAACTCCGTCCAACATGTGGGTGAGCGACACTTCCTACCATACAACGCCTCATATGGTGCCATCTTGATGATTGCTTGGTAACTATTGTTGTAGGCGAACTCAGCTAATGGCAGAAACTCCTCCCAACTACCTCTGAAATCTAGAACACAACCCTCAAAGATATCCTCTAAGATCCAGTATAACCCTTTCCGATTGCCGTCGATCGATCGGGTGAAAAGTCGTGGCTTTGAAATCCAAATGCGTACCCAAAGCTTCGATGCAACGCTCTCGTAACCTTGACGTAAATTGGGATCCCTATCCGAGATAATCAAATCGCACCCCATGCAATCTCACTATCTCTGACACATACAGCTTCGCCAACCTCTGAAGTGAGTAATCAACCCTCACCGGAATGAAATGAGCTGATTTAGTTAGGCGATCCACGATTACCCAAACTGAGTCTTTCTTGCTCGGCGTAAGCGTAAGGGGTAAACTCACGGACGAAATCCATAGTTATCCTTTCCCACTTCCATCGTGGAATCTTCACCGGTCAAGCAATCCGACGGTAATCGATGTTCACCTTGACTGCCGACATGTCGGACACTTCCTAACAAACTCTGTCACTTCTTTCTTCGCATCTGCCACCAAAATCGCTTCTTAGATTCCTATACATCTTGCTACCTCCGGGATGCATAGCGTATGGGCTGCTATGTACGCCCCGAAGAATCATCTGCTCTCGGCTCAACGTCCCCTAAGATACAAGCTTTCCCTTGAAAACACAGCACCCCATCACTAGACAAACTGTAACCCTCCAAACCACAATCCTATACCTGCAACCTTCGCGCACTCAGAACCTCATCCTCTAACTGTTTCTCCCTGATCTGCCCAACCCAAGTAGGCTTCACCTGTAGCTCTGCCAGAATACTTCCGTCGTCATACAAACTCAAATGGGCAAACATTGCTCTTAAGTCCGAAATAACCTTACGGCTCAACGCGTCTGCCACCACGTTAGCCTTGCCCGGATGATATTCAATCGAACGATCATAATCCTTGAGCAACTCAATCCATCTGCGCTGCCTCAAATTCAAATCCTTTTGAGTCAAAAGGTACTTCAGACTCTTATGATCCGTGTAGACGATCGATCTCTCTCCGTACAAGTAGTGCCTCCAAATCTTCAGAGCGAAGACTACTGCTGCCAACTCCAAGTCGTGTGTCGGATAATTGATCTCATGTGGCCTCAGCTGCCGAGATGCATAAGCCACTACCTTACCTTCCTGCATCAGCACACAACCCAATCCTGTATGTGATGCATCGCAATACACTGTGAATTCCTTACCTACCTCAGGTTGAATTAAAACCGGAGCTTCAGTCAGAATTTTCTTAAGCTTATCAAAACTCTCCTGCTGTTTCTCAGTCCAAACAAACCGAACTCCTTTCCTTAATAGCTTAGTCATCGGTGCTGCGATCAACGAAAATCCCTTTACAAATCTTCGGTAGTATCCTGCCAAGCCCAGAAAACTCCGAATCTCAGCCACTGACTTAGGCGCCTTCCAATCCAAAACTGCTTCAATCCTACGAGGATCCACCCTAATCCCCTCAGCCGACACTACATGACCCAAGAAAGTCACTTCCCTAAGCCAGAATTCGCACTTACTAAACTTAGCATAAAGCTGCTTTTCCCTTAGAATTTGCAACACCACTCGCAAGTGTGCATCATGCTCCTCTTCTGTCCTTGAGTATACCAGGATGTCGTCAATAAAAACCACAACGAATCGATCCAAATACTGCTGGAACACCCTATTCATCATATCCATGAATGCTACCGGCGCGTTAGTCAACCCGAACGGCATTACCAGAAATTCGTAGTGCCCATACCGAGTACGAAATGCTGTCTTGTGGATATCCGCCTCCTTCACCTTTAACTGATGATACCCAGACCTTAAATCGATCTTCGAGAATACTGAAGCACCCTTCAACTGATCAAACAAATCATCTATCCATGGTAACGGATACTTGTTTTTAATCGTCAGCTTATTCAACTGGCGGTAATCTATACACATCCGCATCGTACCATCTTTCTTCTTGACAACGAGTACCGGCGCTCCCCAAGGCGAAACACTAGGCCTAATAAAGACCCGGTCCAACAACTCCTGGATCTGAGCCTTTAATTCCACTAATTCCTTTGGCGCCATCCTATACGGAGCGATAGACACCGCGCGCGAGCCCCTGCAATGATCTATCCCGAACTCCACCTCACGATCTGGTGGCAAACCCGGAAGCTCCTCTGGAAACACATCAACAAATTCCTTAGCCGTTCGGACCTTCTTTACAGCAGACTCCTTAACTTCCAAGGCATACACATGAACCACATATGCTTCACAGCCTTTCCTGACCATCTTCTCAGCTTTCAGAGCAGACACCACGTTGGATAAGTAATCTCTTCTATTACCTATCATGACCACCTCATCACCCTCAACCGTCTTAAGAACCATACACTTAGCTGCGCAATCCAACCTCGCCTGGTACCTAACCAACCAGTCCATCCCGAGAATCAGATCGAACTCCCCAAACGGCAGTTCTATCAGATCAGCCACGAACACTACCCCTCCTTGGAGTTCTAGGGGTGCGTCTCTATATATAGCTTATCTACAACTACAGAGTGACCTGGAGGACTAATTCTCATCATCATCTGCCTAGAAGTAGTTTCAGAGTCTAAGTCCAAGGTCTCTACTATGCTACTAGCAACGTATGAATGCGTTGAACCCAAATCAATCAAGGTAGTATATGGAGAACCAAAGATCAAAAACGTACCGATTATGACGTCTGGTGCATCGCCCTCCTCTCGGCGCCTCGCTGCATACACCAAACCAGGCTGTCGTGCCTCAGAACCACCCGCACCTCTACCCGGTGCTCCGCGGCCCCCACCAAAACCATTACCTTCTCTGCCATTACCACGACCCCTCTGCGGTGGCAGTCCATTATTCCTGAACTGAGTACAGCCATAACCCTCGGACTGAATCCTAGCCAACTTACGCGGACAGTCCCTCACACGATGTTCCAAGGAGCCACACTCGAAATATCCTTTTCCACCGGTCCAGCAACCTCCCTAATGAGATTTCCCACAACGGTTACACTGAGCGGGTCCCTGATTAGCAGCAACAGACCTACCAGACTGATTCGGCCCACTCTATCTAGCCCTTTTCTGAGGATTACCCAATCACCCAGAAGATCCAAAACTCCTCTTATGTCTATTCCTATCCACGTTTTGCCTCACAGACTCTTTAACACCCTCGGCTACCTTAGCCTTCTCAACCAGGATGGTAAACTCACGCTCCTGCTGTGGAGCAATCAGCAACCTGAATTCATCTCTCAAACCATCCTCGAAACGAACACACCTCTCGTGTTCAGTGGCTACAATGCCCCTAGCATACCGACTCAGCCTCAAGAACTCTGCCTCGTACTCTGACACAGACTTACTCCCCTGCACTAGCCTCAGAAATGCTTTTCGCTGCGCGTCGATGTAACTAGCTCTAATGTACTTTTTCTGATAAGCAGCCCTAAAATAATCCCAAGTAAGATCCTCTGCTGCAGCACTGTCCCGAACCGTGAGCCACCACTGGTATGACTCATCCCGAAGAAGTGACACTATCCCCTTCAGCTTCTCCTCAGCGGTCAGGTCCAAATCATCCATAACCCGCTTCGTCGCCTCCAGCCAATACTCAGCCGTGCTGGGAGCAACACCAGAAACACCCCGGAATACCTTAGCCCCATTTGCTCGAAGTCGCTCAGGCACAGATTTCCTAGTTCCTGCGCCTCCACCTACTCCAGCTACTCTTTCCAGAACTCGCAGCATCGCCTGCGACACCGCGTCATCCCCAGTCTGATCCTGAAACTCACCACCTCCAGCTGGTGGTGGTACCGATATCTCATTTTCTGACCCCTGACCAGATCCTACGGGTTCAGAAACTGTCATCCTACCACGACCATGTCCACGTGTATTACGACCACGTCCACCTCGAGTGCTCATGACTAAAGTCTTGACTTATCTGATTTAGAAGTTTTATGCATCAGTAATTATTCCACTGTTTTTAAAAGCAAAGTCTTATGAATATTGCTTATCAAGGAAGTGTTGTTTTCCCAAGTCCACAGAGTCCTGGCGGTTTCAGTTTCTAGGGTAGTCCACTATCGCTAGTCATTCAATCTTATCACGTTCAAAAATCACATGCAATAGTAAGGGGTACTTACCTGGGCGGATTGGTGCCGGAGACTCGGTGCCATGCCTTTCAACCATATATTTTTAAACAAAAACACCTAAAACCAACATTTAAAACATTTTGGGCCTCAGGCCCACAGCCGAGCTTTTGAACCTGGCTCTGATACCATAATTGTAACACCCCAAACCCGGTCAACACACCACGACTGGATCTGGTATGTCACAGAGGAAAGTTGTTTTGAAGAAAACAGGTTATCGGTTGAAGTTCGATTGAGAAAACTCCTTGCTATAGTTAAAATCTTGGGTATGATTGTTCCAAAACCGATGGTGCATTTTAAAACTCGGAACTTTGAAAATTTAGTTAAATCCATAAGTAAAACCAATTCATATCAATTAAAAATCCAACTAATTTCTTTTAGTTGCTTAAAACATTATGAACTTAGTGTGGAAAATCTTGAGTTTGGAAAACATTTGAGTTTCATTCATTTTAAATTACCGTGTTCTACCCGATGGTAGAGTTTAAAACGTATCGCTTTGTAGTTTTGAAAACCTTTTCTTTTTAAGTTTTATCCATTGTTAACTCAATACTTTACTAAGACATATTTGAAATCCAAACTAGGCATATAAATAATCAAAGCATAATCTTAAAAGGCCTTTTACAATCCCAACAAAACCAAATGAAAGTAAACGAAATAAAGTACCAAGTTTTAAATCAGTGCAAGTCCAATTTATTCATAGCATGGTCACCTCGAGTCCACCCTTACCCCATGTCCGCGATCTAAGTGTCACCTGAAATGATAAGGGAGAAGGTGAGTCGCAAGACTCAGTGCATAAATCCCTCTCCCGATTAATGCAACATACTAACACACACCGTACATAGCAATACAAGTAATGCACCCAATCCTAGCCATCCATACTCCTTTTCTACCCCGTGTGGTACCAAACCACTGGTGGTGCCAAACCATTGGTGACCCAAAGTCACGATATCCATAAGTGTGGTGCCAAACCACTGGTGACCCAAAGTCACGAATAATCCAAATGATGGGGCCAACCCATCGCGTGATACCAAATCACTGGCGACGATCTCGTATCTCAAGTGGGGCCAACCCACGGTGGTGCTAGACCACAGGGACAGGTCGCTATGAGGTGCCAAACCTCTGGTGTCCCAAAGACACAAGTGTGATACCAAATCACCGTGACCGGTCACGATTAATCGAGTGATGGGGCCAACCCATCGTGTGATACCAAATCACTGGCGTCAATCCCGTAATATCAACCGTGGGGTCAACCCACTGTGGTGCTAAGCCACTGGGACGAGACGCTGAGGTGCCAAACCTCTGGTGACCCAAAGTCACAAATAATCAATCTGTGGTACCAAACCACTGGAGGTGCCAAACCTCTGGTGTCCCAAAGACACGGATATCATATTCCCCCTCCTCTCATATCACCCAATATCATACCGACTCATGGAAAGTATGCAAATCATGCAAATCATGCTAACATGCCCAATATTGCATCACATAGCACATACATCATAAATCAATAATGTAACTCGTGAATCTAAACGGACTTACCCGAATCCGAGCTCATACCCCATAAGGTATCGTATCAATCAACCATACTGTTTCGGCTTTATTAAGCAATCAGGTTATTAAACATATTACTAAGCAAAGAGTGTGTTAGTTTACACACCTGTTAAAACGCAAGCTTTCAAACCCAACGAACCGATCTAAGACCCTCAAATACCTTGCTCCTATAATCGACCAAACATGAGATTAGCCATCTACACTATTCGGCTAAAACAGATAACACAAGAGGGTTAACACCTAAACCCTTACCTTGCAAATGGTTTGGTTTCCTACCAGAACCCGAACCAAACAATGGTTCCTTAATCAATCGGCCTCACCCTAATAAGAAAACAGTTAATCCTTTGAAGACTTGGCTTAATGAAAACTAAACAAATAGACTAAAAGAACCAACTCTTACCACCACTTACCAAATGAACAACCAACGATGACTGCTTCACTTGATCGCCACTAAAATCCAAAGGCCCTATAATGAAATTGGTTCACACAAGGGATTAACTCCTAACAACCCAATGCCGAAAGTGGCTCTCAACCAAATCAAAATCGACAGAGAACAAGGGAGAGAGGAAATGGCCATTCGGCCAAGCACTTACCTTCTTCAACGATTGAACAACCAACCAAAATCAACACCCCACCTAAGATTTAGCCAAGATGAAGACTACTAGGAGAGGAGAGATTCGGCTAACACTTTAACAAAAGGAGAAGAGGATTCGGCTTTAGGTATTTAACACACTTATGTTCGACTTGAATGGAAAAGGAGAGAAAAAGATGATGTGAGATGAGAATGGAGTTTCGGCAAAAAGGTATTGAGAAAAGAAAATGAAAGTTTGAGGGGACAAGATGAGATGGTTTCGGCTCAATAGAAATGGAGAAAATAAATGGAGAATTCGGTTTAGAAGGCAAGGTAAGTTTCGGCACTTATGAAAGAAAGAAGGCAAAATATGTGAGGAAGAAAATGGCTATTTCGGCTTTAGCACAAATGAACAAAAGAAAAAGAAATGGAAGAGAGCATTCGGCCACACACAAAATCAAGAGAAGCAAAGCAAATTTCGGCAAGCTTAAGGGAATTTGGTCTTTCAGTTTTAAGAAGAAAAATGAAGGAATTCTCTTGGAAAAAAAATTTCGGCTAGCTATGCAAAAGAAGAATTTTGCTTTGACACAAAATGACCGAAAATACACAAAAAAAAAAAAGGCCAAGTGAATTTCGGCACTCCCACTACTCACCTACCAAACCGGCCACTCCCCCCCCATGAAGCATCCAACATTCGGCCATCACCTACAAACACTCCAAGCCACTAATTCAAATCACTTTGAATTAGTCCACTACCTTGATTTACTCTCCACCCACCATTTGAACAATTTGACTTGGTCTATGGTAGAGTTTGAACTGCCTACAACTTCTCCTCCTCCATGCCATCAAAATGGAAGCAAAAATGTGAGCATTCTGCAGCTTGAACATAGGATCTCCTCCCCTGCAAGTGGCGTCACACACACAAGCTTCAAGTGGCGCCTACCTTGCCACTCCACCAGCTCATTTCTTGTGCTAACATTCACCAAATAATATCTATAAGCCCCAGCTTCATCAGCTCCTCCCACCTAAGCCTAAAAACCAAAATTTTCCTACCACTCAGGCTCACACCAGGCTTACACCTAAGCCCCAAAACAACACAAACAACAACATAGTAGGCCAAAAACATGCAAACCATGCAACAACAAAATAGCCCCTATCCCGGGATATTACAGCATTCGTGGTCTTAGGTCACCACGTTCGACATCGTGGTCTTAGGTCACCACTTTCGAGACATCGTGGTCTTAGGTCACCACTTTTCACTTCCCTTTCAAAATAAAACCCATATGCCCCATATAATAATATTATGCATAAATATGCCAGAGTTCACATTCTTATTCTTATTCTCATGTTATAACTAACATATTTCATAATCCTAGTAGGAGTAGGAAACGTACCTGAGTGCTTAGTACCATAACATGATACCTTAGCCACTTTCATATTCTTAATGTCACATATTTTAATTAAACATGCCATAAAACGTATTATGAAGTAGTGTGGGGTACACACCTGGTTCGCTTAAAATTTCCTTGAGATCCCGAAAAGCTTGATCTAATGCTTAGATCCTTAATCCCTACATTGATTTATCACTTATTACCTTAATAAAAAGCCATTCGGCCAAAATTCCAAATCCTAGTAGGATTAGTATTCTTAAACTTACCTTGTTGCCGATTGGGACACCAACAAATCCTGAAATTAATCCTTGTTTTCCTAGGAATGTCGAAATTCCTATAACCTTGCGTTAGATTTAATCTAACCATTAAAACATAAAACATGGCCTTTGGCCGAATATACATATGTCTTACCTTAATCTTAGAAATCCCAAACTCACCAATAATAACTAGGAACACGCGCCTATGGTGTACCTTCGGGAAAAGAACTTCTCCTTCCTTATAGTCGACAACTCCTAAATCCCGAAGCCTTTTCCATAGTTTCAGCCAAAGAACAATGATATCGATTACATCTCAGATTTTGACTAAAAGAGAAAGGATTGAAAACCGAATAATAATTGATCTTACCCTCAATATCAAAATCGACTACACCTTCACTTGAATCCACAGAAAATTCGGTTATGGTCTCAAGAGGCTTACTTTCTTTCGGCTTTTGAGAGATAAAGAAGAGGAAGAAGATTTACAATGGGGATTCGGCTTCAACAAAAATTGAAAAGAGACAGAAGCACAATGACAGAGAGAATTCGGTAGAGGGAAGAAAGAAAAGAATGGAGAAATTTGCTAGAGAATTTTGGCAAAGTCTTCAAGGAAAAAGAAAATAATGCAGAATAGCCTCTCTTTTCCTTTTATAGCCGAAATTACTAGGCCAAGAATCCTTTGCTTGGCCACCACTCTTCCTTATGTGATAACTTTATCTCTTTAAAAAAAAATTAAAGAATAATCCCTTATTATCTCCTTGAAAAATAATTAAGATAAATCATCATTTATCCCCTATTTTAGCCGAAATTTAAAGAGGATAAAACTACTCATTTAAGAGCCTTAATGCCATCCACCTCTTTGCTTCTGGAAGCAAAATAAAACTTCTTTTATTTGCTTCCCTTGTGACTCGAACTCAGGCCCAATACCTTTGCATCTTCAGGCCACTTTTTCCAAGCCTGTTTGTGTGTCAAATTTCACCAACTTTTTCTTTTAAGGCCACCTTGCCTTAATTTCCTCTTTTAAATCTTAAAACTCGACATTTCTAAGTCATTCCTAAGTTTCCAAAAATTTTCGTTCGGCTCTGTAAACTTGACATTTCCTTACATTTCCAAGTTTCCAGAAATGTTCACTTTCCTCTTTTGAAACATTTCCTTACATTTCCAAGTTTCCAGAAATGTTCACTTTCCTCTTTTGAATCATTTCTAAATCATGTCCATACATTTTCAGGTTTCCAAAAATGTTCATTTCCAGATCATTTCCATACATTTTCAGGTTTCCAAAAATGTTCATTTCTAAATCTTTTCCATACATTTCCGGGTTTCCAAAAATGTTCAAAATTTATTCATAACACATAAAACACGTCATTTCGTACAATTAAACCGAAAATGCATAGGCCCACTTTCAGGATGTTACATTTATATATTAAAATTTTGTATAGTGTATATTATTTAAACTTATTTATTATTAATATAAAGTTTTCTATATATTCTTTATTTTAAATATGTATTATTTTTATATATATTAAGTTGTTATATTATATTTATCCTTTATACTTATATTTTATATATTCAAGTTTTTTTATACTATTCGTTTAAAATATACATTTATTTTATTTTGTGTATATATATATATCCATTTTTAGATTGTGCCATATCATCTTTACATGTATATTTTTTTATTTGCAATATCTATTTATTATTTGATATATGTCATTCATTTTATATTGTTATTTTTTTTTTACACTTGATCTTGCATGTAAACTTTCATATGTATTTAGTAGCTTTTATCTTTTGCTATTTATTGCTTTATATCTTTTATTTGTTTATCCATGCCCTTGTATTTGTTTATTATTTTTATATTTGTTTTAGTATAGTTATTTTATTATTTATATCATTCGTTATTTTAAATTATTCTTTCTTTAGTTGTCTATATTAGTATTAATCGTTAATATGACTTGTAATTATGATGAATTGCTATTTGATATTTATGCTTTGTAATGTATTAACGCAATATTTTACTCAAATCATTTTTAATAAAAAATGCATTTTGCTAAATTGTCGCATTTTATTCAAAAGATTTTTTTTAAAAAAAAGGGTACGGTGATACATAATATTTAAGAGACTCGAGAAAAATTGTACTCTAACTCACTGGGTTTCGATTTTTCCCGTTGGATTTAATATATTAAGTATTTCTTTTTGAAATTGAAACCCGTAAACTTCAAATCAAAACTTATTCTCGGGAATTCAAGATGTTGTATTCTAACTTATTGGATATGATGTTTTATATCTTGAGGTAAGGATTTTCTACAAATAAAGGCAAGCTTATTTTCGAAGTCTTGAAATGTTGCATTCTAACTCATCGGGTGTGACATTTTATTTCCTTAAGATAAGTGAGTCTTTGCTTTCTTTCAATTAAAAGGATCATATTTTTAAAATCTTCGACATTAAGACAATAACTAATCAATCTGATACCAATTTTGGGCGTTACGAGGGTACTAATCCTTCCTCGTGCGTAACTGACTCCCGAACCCGTTTTATCGAATTTCATAGACCAAAATCATTATTTTAATAAATCAAAAATGTTTTTTATTAAAATGATCAATTTCAAGGTGACCCGATCACACCTCGAAAAAAGATTGGTGGCAACTCCATTTTTCGTTTTTAAAGTCGATTCCTATTTTTCAAAAAACATAAAAATGGTTTCGACAGTACCATGCCATTTGGTAATCCCAATATGTAAAATTTGGGTGGTGGTCAATTTTGGTGGTAAATTTGGCTGGAAATTTCTTGGGAGAATTTAGGTTTTCACTCCAATCCCTTGGTCGAAGAATTTTTAATATTTGGGCTGTTGAATGGGTAATAAAATTTGGATCTTTTGGGTTTGTGTAGTGTTTGAACAGTACTGATCCAGTTTGAACTAGTATGTTTTTATAACACTGTTGAGGTTTTTGAGAATCCAATGGTTTGAAATGCCATCCATTAAGAAGTTCTTTTGCAAGTATATGTGGAGGTTTTTCTGAAAATTCTTCCTCCATAATAAGAATTTTTTCAAAACATTTGTTTGGAAAATATTGTGAGGATTTTTGTGCAGCAGTTTGTGAAGACACTGCTATTTCTTTTGGAAAAGCCTCTTGGAGAGATGTCTCTTTTAAAACATTTTTGAGAGATTTTGGTTTGTGTAAAACAATCTCTTTATTTTTTGAAATCTTTGCTGCTTCACCAGCAATTTGTTTGAGAGGAGTTTCCTCTTTCATTTGAGAAAAGGCCAATGCCACTTCTGGGGATTGAGAAAGGGACTCAATCTATTTTTTGATTTGAGAACCAATTTCATTTGGATCTTGTGCATCTTGAATGATTGTATTTTTAGAGGATTTTGATGATGATGATGATCTCTCATTTTCTTCTTCATGGCAAATTTCATACCATGACTTAATTGGTTTTAAGGAAATTTGGGTTTTGGATGACTCTCCTATTTTTCCTTTTCCTTTGTCTCGGAGTTTGGGTGACATTTTTGAAGAAACTCTCTGGTGAGAAAATCAGGCAAAGAATTAGTTTCTCCTTTGATTTATTCAATATCAAAATCAAATATGCTCAAATTGCCTGCCATCTTGCAAAAATATGTTTTGAGGCAATATTTTGAACATCTTTTTGTAAAACTTCTTTTGCTGATTTGTAATCGATTCGTAAAAGAAATTTTTGATTTAATAAATCACTTTGGAATTTTGTAATGCATAAAACAATTGATAAAATTTCTTTTTTAATAGTACTATAATTTTGCTGAGTTGGATTCTAATGTCTGGAAGTAAACTGGACTATTTTCTCTTTTCCCCCTTTAACTTGTTTTAGGACCCCACCATATCCTATTTCAGAAGCATCTGTTTCTACAATCTTGGGGGCATTTGGATCGGCTAAATATAAACAAGGAAGCTTAGTGATTTGTTTTTTTAATTTGGGTGATAATATTGGTGTGGTCATTTGTCCAAGTTTGTGGATTCTTTTTTAGCCTATCATATAACGGTTTGCATAATTTGCTAAGACCTAGATAAAAGTCTATGACATAATTTAGGCTTCCTAAGAATCTTTGTAATTGGACTTTATCAATGATTTGGTCTGGGAATTTGCTAACAAACTCTATGGACCTTTCTATTGGGGTAATGGTTCCTTGGGTAATATAATGACCTAAAAACCTTACTTTGGTTTGGAACAAACTTATCTTGGATTTAGAAACTACTAAACCATTATTTTTTATGACTTTTATAAAGATGGATAAATGTTTGAAGTGTTTTCCTAAATTTTCTGAAAGCACTAATATATCATCGATGTATACTATTGTGAATTGAGAATATTGGTAAAAAATATCATTCATTATTCTTTGAAATTTGGATGGAGCATTTTTTAATCCAACAGGCATTACATTCCATTCATATTGTCCAAATGGTGCATTAAATACCGTTTTATATCTTTCTTCTTCTTTTATTTGGATTTTTCAAAATCCAGATTTCATGTCAAATTTTGAAAAAATATTTGCATTACAAAATTTCTGTAGCAAATATTTCTTATTTGGTATTGGGTATCTAAAAGGCTTGATTGAGAAGTTTGTAATTAATTACTAATATTCTCTTTTGAGTTCTGTATTTTTTATTACATAAAAATGCTAAACAACTCCAAGGAGAATTGCTTTTACTAATTAAATTTTTATTAAGAATGTCTTGTATTTCTTTTTTACAAAATTCTTTCATACTATTTTGTTGGAATTATCCATTCTCTAATGCAGTTTTGGTTCGCTCATGTATCAAAAAGGGCTATTGTTTCTAATTGAAATTCATTATTTATGACAATATTTATTTTTATTAAATATCTTTGAATAGATACTTCAGTTAGAACCATTATATATTCCTGTGTATTTTCTTCAGGTTCGGGTTCAGTTTCTGACGAACTTTTTTCTGGGATTTCATGTTTTAAGGTTTGCATTTGTTTTTTCATTTCTTGTTGTTCTATTTTAAGCTGGGAAAGTTCTAATTTAATTTGTTTTATTTCTAACTGTAATTCAGAATTTGTAATTTGTCTTGGTTTTATTTTTTCATATTTATTAACTATTATATCTTGTATATTATACATTTGTGATTGGTTAGAAATAATTTCTTTTTCTTTTTCTGGTTCATCTTTTAATGAGGATTTTAGTTTCAAAAGGTATTCTCTTTTAAGTCCTGGGTCTTGAATTTTATCAATAACTTCAATCATAAATTCTTGGTCTTTGGTTAACATATTAATTGAGGGTTCATTTTCATCATCAGAAGATTGGGATGTTGTATGTAATTCGTCTATTTGTAATTCATCTGTTTCTGTAGATGTATCATTTTCAAAAGATGTTGTTTATAAGAGAATCTCATTTAATTTTTATTCTATTTCTTCATCTAGATTTAAATTATTAATTTTTCTTTTAATTTTACAATATTTTGAGATGTGTCCTAGTTTTCCACATCTATAACACTTTATTGTTTTATCAATTTTGTTTTCTGTTTTTTGTTGTTTCTTTTCTTTTCTATATTTTCTATATTTAGGTTTTTTATAATATTTTGAAATATTCTTTTTCCTATTTTTTGGTTTTACAGGGCAGCATGTTTTTGAAGAAGAAGGTTCATTCTTAATGTCAAATTGGTGGCAGAATGATCCTAATTCTTTTCTACATTGATATCTTTCTTTCTTAAGTTGTTTTTGTAATTTTAAATCTTGACAAATTTTTAATCCTTCTTTTTGGGTGAAACTAATTAGTTCACCATATATAAGCTTTTCATATGGAATAATACCTATATAATTTTCTCTTATTTGATTTCTAACTTTTTCTCCTAACAAAGTAGGAAGTCCTGCTAGAAACTTTTCTTTCCAAAATGGTTGTTGGTTATCAGATCTTTGTATAACTCTAGTCATAAAGACATCTTTATACCATTTAAAATAGATTAATTTTTTACATTTTAAATTTGATAATAATTCTGAATTTCTATCTTTAAGATGAGAAGGATCTCCTATAAAGTGTTTAGAGATTGAGAAAATTAAAGTTGCTACTGCATCTTGGATTTCTCTTCATTGTTCATCTAAAATAATTCTTCCTTGATCATCCTTTTTTATTGCTTTTAAAATTTCTTCCTGTTGGGTTTTAGTGAGTGTATGATCCCACCATCCTTTTAATTGACCAGTAAATCCAACAACTAAAAGGTTGGCTATAGCATGATCACTGATTAATCCATTTTGGTTTTGGGTTTTATAAACATTTGAAACCATCATCATTTGTTGTAATAAACTAAGAATATTGTATTCAGACATTCCATCTATATTGCATTCATAAATTGTATTAGCATCGTATTTATTCTGGAAAATAGGTTTTTCTTCTATATTAAGATCAGGTGCAGTGGTTTTTGGATAATATAATCCTTTTGGTTCTTTCCAAGCTATCTTGTTAATTTGTTGTTCCTCTGACTGGTCAGAATCAGATTGGGAGGATTGGTGTAATGTATTTACTGAATGTTGGGCTTGCATTGGGGTATAAGGTGCAATTAATTCAGACTTGTAACTTTCCAAAGCATCAAGTCTATTTTGGATTTCTGTTAAGAAATCATTTTGGGGTTTTTGGAAAGGTTTTGGAATCTCATAAGGTGTGAATATTGGTTCTTTAGAACTTTTTTATGTTACCCCTTTTCCTGGTTCTTTCTTAATCGGTTGACTTTCCACCAAATTCTCAATATAATCTAATTGTCTTCCTATTGTATGAAGACTGATATTTGTATAGTTGTTTTGTTCTACTATCATTTTAATATCTTTTGATGAGATTTGTTCTCCTGTATCAGGAGCTCTCATTCTTAAAGGATTTGCTTTTATTCCAGTATTTTTGTGAAAATATTGAACCTCCATTAAAGGGGGATGTCGAGATTCAACTTCTCCTTTATTAGTTTGCCATCTAGTATTATATTTTATTGTATTAACAGATTCTGAATAATATTCTTCAAACCATTCAAAAAAATTTATATGAACCTTATGAGTATTCATAAATTCATAATATTCTTGAAGAATGCTTTCTTTTTTATCATTATAATTTTTAAAGTAATCTACTCTTTTTTGCTTATTTTTGTTGGAATAGAAGTGCTTTCTACACCATTCTTTGTTTATCTCAAAAGTTTTTTCTAAAACAAATATTTTTGAATTTTCTCCTTGTCTTGCATTATTAGTCATTGATGAATATGTGGGTGTCATATTAGGTGAATTTTATGGACTCTTTTCCTGTCTGGCATAGATAGGTTGAGCTATATTTGAGGAATTATCTATTCCTTGTAATTTGGTTCTAAATGTTGTTGGGATAGAAGAGACAGAGGCTCTAGTTGTCCTAAAATATATCGTTTTTGTTTCTGGATTTGGGTCTCTGAAACACCCCACACCCGGCCCACGAGCCTGAACCGGATCTGGTATGTTCCTTAAGAAAATCGGTTTTCAATGTCCTGATTAACTTAGAGAAAATTTGTGTAATTAAGAAAAATTCGTTTTGGGTTGGGCTTAAATTGGAATCCATTTAATAAATTTTGAAAATCCAACTTAAATAAGGTGACAAAATAATTTTAAAAGAAATAAATTTACTTAACTTTATTCAAGAAAAAAATAATTTGTATCTTAATCAAATAAAATAAATGAGAAATAAAGAAAATCCAACTGGGCCTTATGGCCTTATTACATCATTCAAACCCAAAATAAAATTTAAAGTACTAAATTTAAATAGAGTCTAAATTCTAATAAATTCTTCAAGTGTTGCATGGCCACCTTTAGCTCCTCGCCGACCCGGTCCATTCTTCGCTCATCACACGAAAAGTAATTCCCCAACGGGTGAGTCCACTGACTCAATGTGTACACATACTAATTTTCAACAATTCAGGCATACAAGTCATATCAAGCATATTCAAATCAAATAATGATGCAACCCAAACCCAAACCTATTTGTCCATCCGCTACACACCACCCGTACCAACTTTGTACACCGTGGGGACTACTAAGTCGACCACCCTCCATCCGCTACACACCATCGAAGCGATCATTTGCGATCGGCGTGCTCATCGCCCACTTATGTTGTGTCATTAGACACCTTGTATTCACTTTGGATGTAACCTGGTTACCACTTTTCACTTTATGTGACCGTAGTCACCACTTTACGTTGGTGAGACCGTAGTCATCACCTTCACTTTCTTCCTCCACAAATATCCCGAATGCCCCAATTATTTCATAACAAATTTCACATACTAAATTTTCATTCATGTTACTAATCACATGTTCAAAATATATCTCATTCACAATCCTATCATAAGTAGGAAACGTGCACAGGTACTCCTTACCACATTTGTGGTGCTTAGCCACATTCACATACTTGTTACATATTTACATATCTAATGATTGCCATGCAATTTATTGAAAGTTAGTAAGAGTACACACTGATTCACTTAGCAAATTCCTTGAGATCTCAAATCGATCTACACGCTTAGATCCTTAATCCCTACATTTGATTATTCACTTACTATTTTAATGAAAAGCCATTCGGCCATAAATCCAAATCCTAGTAGGATTAGTATTCTTAAACTTACCTTGAAATTCTCAAATCCAAATCTTTGTATCCTCTGTCAAAAATCCCTATAACTACATGTTAGATCAATTTCTAACATTTATTCACAACAAATAACCCTTAGCCGAATGTTAAATATGACTTACCTTAGATTCTTAAATCCCGAAATTCACCGAATAACTAGGGAACACGCGGCTTATGGTGTACCTTCGGGAAAAGAACTTCTCCTTCCTTGTAGTTGACACTTAGTAAATCCCGAAAGATCTCTTCGACAACAGATATTAAGGGTATTAGAATCTTAATTTCGACAGCCTTAAAAGAAATAGAATGAGAATCTAACGTAATCTTACCGTTACTGAAGAATTTGATGGAACTCTTACTTGAACCCTTAGCAGTATTCGGCTATGGCTTTGATGTGGATAACAATTTCGGCTCTTGAGACTTAGTGAGAAATCGACTAGGGCTATTGGTATTTTCGGCTTTTGATAGAAGAAGAAAAGAAAAGAGAAAAAGAGAATAATGGCAGAGAAAATTCGGCAGAGAGAAGAAGAGAAACTTTAGAGGATTTCGACAGAGGTTTTCTTGAAGAGAAAAGAATGAATGAAGAATAGCCTTACTCTTCCTTTTATAGCCAAAATTACTAGCTAGAGTCCTTTACTTGGCCACCACTCTTCTATTTTGATAGCTTTATCCTTTAATTATCATAAATAAAAGAGTTTAATCCAACATTTATCTCTTCAAAATAATCCAATTTAAAAATCCTTTATTTATCACCTTTTAATCGAATATTTATGAAAATAAAACACCTCTTTTCTAGAAGCATGTGCCGTCCCACCTCGGTCTTCTGGAAGCAAAAATAAAACCTCCTTTATTTGCTTCCCAAGTGACTCGAACTCGGCCCATTCCTCTTGCATATGGAGCCATTTCCTTGGGCCCTAAGTGCCATCTTCAGCCACTTTTCCAAGCTTTGTTTGTGTGTCAAATTTCACCAACTTTTCTTTTAAGGCCACCTTGCCTTAATTTCCTATTTTAAACTTTAAAACTTGACATTTCTAAGTCATTTCTAAGTTTCCTAAAATTTTCGATCGGCTCAGTAAACTTGCCATTTTCTTACATTTCAAGTTTCCAAAATGTTCACTTTCCATTTTGAATCATTTCCTTACATTTCCTAGTTTCCATAAATGTTCACTTTCCTCTTTATTCCTTTACATTTTCAGGACATTTCCCTACATTTCCAAGACAAGACATTTCCTTACATTTCCTTGCATTTCCTTACATTTCCATACATTTCCTCACATTTCCTTACGTTTCCTTACATTTCCATACATTTCCATACATTTCCTTACATTTCCTTACATTTCCTTACATTTCCATACATTTCCATACATTTCCTTACATTTCTTACATTTTCTTACATTTCCTACATTGCCTTACATTTCCATACATTTCCACACATTTCCACACATTTCCATACACTTCCATACATTTCCATACATTTCCATACATTTCCTTATTTCTAGAATTCACATAACACATTCATAATTCATAAAACATGCCATTTTACCACATGGTTTCTTATATCATGCTTCACACAGAGTTTCTTTTCAAGCCTCATTTACCTAGCTCCCCTTTTTACTTAAAAACCAATAATTTTCCAAAGCTTTCTTCTTCCATCCTAAAATTCTAAAACCCTTAATACACTTCCAACACTTGCCAAAACCTACTAACTCATGAATTATGCACAAACGCATAACCCCTAATCTAGGATGTTACAGCTTCTACCCTCCTTAAAAATAATTTCGTCCTCGAAATTACTTACTACTGATTGTACCATCCTTCTCACCACACTATGCTTACGCTGCGCACTCTGATCTTAATAGAACCATCATACTTTCTAGGCACAATCTCTAAGTTCACGTCCCCTAGAACTTATTTCTAACGTCACGATTTAGTCAGTTAACGAGTTTTTATGCATCAAAACTTTTGTTTCAATTAGTTAACCGCGAATAGCTTTTATGAAAAGAGATGTTTAAAAGTGGTTCTTTCGATCAAACAAAGTTCTCACCTCAAGTTCACTATTCGAGAAAGTCACGTTCACATTCATCAACCAATTATGAACTTTCGTTCATTCGAGAAATGTTGTAGTTTTCATTGTTGTTGTTTTTCCACTACCCGTATTTTCGTAATTATTCCCCTACTGAGGGCATTTTTGTAATTTTTCAAAAGAAAAAGTTCCTTGGTGATTTTGTCAAAAAGTATTTTGGTAATTTCAAAGTCCCGGAGTAATTTGGAAAAAAAAATTTGAAATCCGGGGGTATTTTGGAAATTTTTGGCCTCAGGGGTATTTCGGTAATTTTTCGCAAACTGGGGTAAATTTGTAAAAGTTAACAAATAAGGGATATTTTAGAAGTTGTAAAACTTTGAGGATTCTTTTTGAGACTTTTATTTTCCGAAACGGTGATGTTGCAAAAATTTTGGAAAACAGGGTCATTTGGGTAATTTTGTAAGTTAGGGGCAATTTCGTAATTTTCCAAAATCAAGATATTTTGATATTTTGCAAATTAGGGTTTTTGGACATTTAATAAAGTTATGGAATTTTGATAAAACTATGGGTGGTTTGGTCATTTTATAAACCAAGGGTATTTTTTTTTTTACCACTGTGGTATTTTTTTGTAATCTAAATTTTTTTTTTTTAAGAAAATGTTGTAAAATAGTTCTCATAAGTTTCTAAGAGTTTTAAAACTAAATTTTGGTTATACACATTTTTTATAATAGAAAAACGGCTAAGTCCCTTTCGGTTTTATTCTTTGTGTTTAGCCTATGGCCAGAGCCCTCTTGGTCGTGGGTGAACCAAAGCTACGCACCAGCGAGGATTCGAATGAAGAGGAGGTGAGTCATGCGGATCGCTTAAATACCAAGCTCTCACCGACCTTTCTAGACATGCGCACGAGGTTGCCACACCACCGAGCCTTCGAGTTAGGGGCGAACCGAAGCTACGCACACGGTAGGATACTGCGAAGAGGAGGTGAGTCACTAGGATCGCTTAAATACCGTGCTCTTCCTGATCCAATCCTGACATGCGTGCGGGGGGTTGCCACACCCTAGCTCAATGACTTAGTCATAGGTTTGTTAAGTTCATTAAGTCTTATGAGTTTCAAGTGTTTGAGTAGTCTAATCTTGGGTTCAAATTCCTATCATTCTATTCTACGTTCCATGCCTTTTCTACCCTTATACGAGTTCATAAATCACGAATCACTCATAAAGTTAGGGTACTTACCGTGGATCATGGTCGGAGATTTAGGTGCCATGCTAAATACCTACTCAATTTCAAGAAAATTATTTTGGCTCGCTTTGGAAACGTTTTGGGCCTTAGCCCACAAAGCCGAGAGTTTAAAAACGGGCTCGATACCAATCAAACACTCCCACACCCTACCCACGAGCACAGAGCCCGAACCGGATCTGGTATGTTCCTTAAGAAAATCGGTTTTCAATGTCCCGATTAACTTAGAGAAAATTTGTGTAATTAAGAAAAATTCGTTTTAGGTTGGGCTTAAATTGGAATCCATTTAATAAATTTTGAAAATCCAACTTAAATAAGGTGACAAAATAATTTTAAAAGAAATAAATTTACTTAACTTTATTCAAGAAAAAAATAATTTGTATCTTAATCAAATAAAATAAATGAAATAAAGAAAATCCAACTGGGCCTTATGGCCTTATTACATCATTCAAACCCAAAATAAAATTTAAAGTACTAAATTTAAATAGAGTCTAAATTCTAATAAATTCTTCAAGTGTTGCATGGCCACCTTTAGCTCCTGCCGACCCGGTCCCATTACTTTCATCATCACCGAAAAGTAATTCCCCAACGAGGTGAGTCCACGGACTCAATGTGTACCACAGATACTAATTTTCAACAATTCGAGGCATACAAGTCATATCAAGCATATTCAAATCAAATAATGATGCAACCCAAACCCAAACCTATTTGTCCATCCGCTACACACCACCCGTACCAACTTTGTACACCGTGGGGACTACTAAGTCGACCCTCCATCCGCTACACACCATCGAAGCGATCATTGCGATCGACGTGCTCATCGCCCACTTATGTTGTGTCATTAGACATCGTATTCACTGGATGTAACCGGTTACCACTTTTCACTTTATGTGACCGTAGTCACCACTTTACGTTGGTGAGACCGTAGTCATCACCTTCACTTTCTTCCTCCACAAATATCCCGAATGCCCCAATTATTTCATAACAAATTTCACATACTAAATTTTCATTCATGTTACTAATCACATGTTCAAAATATATCTCATTCACAATCCTATCATAAGTAGGAAACGTGCACTGGTACTCCTTACCACATTTGTGGTGCTTAGCCACATTCACATACTGTTACATATTTACATATCTAATGATTGCCATGCAATTTATTGAAAGTTAGTAAGAGTACACACCTGATTCACTTAGCAAATTCCTTGAGATCTCGAAATCTGATCTACCGCTTAGATCCTTAATCCCTACATTTGATTATTCACTTACTATTTTAATGAAAAGCCATTCGGCCATAAATCCAAATCCTAGTAGGATTAGTATTCTTAAACTTACCTTGAAATTCTCAAATCCCAAATCTTTGTATCCTCTCAGTCGAAATCCCTATAACTACATGTTAGATCAATTTCTAACATTTATTCACAACAAATAACCCTTAGCCATTAATGTTAAATATGACTTACCTTAGATTCTTAAATCCAAAATTCACCGAATAACTAGGGAACACGTGGCTTATGGTGTACCTTCGGGAAAAGAACTTCTCCTTCCTTGTAGTTGACACTTAGTAAATCCCGAAAGATCTCTTCGACAACAGATATTAAGGGTATTAGAATCTTAATTTCGACAGCCTTAAAAGAAATAGAATGAGAATCTAACGTAATCTTACCGTTACTGAAGAATTTGATGGAACTCTTACTTGAACCCTTAGCAGTATTCGGCTATGGCTTTGATGTGGATAACAATTTCGGCTCTTGAGACTTAGTGAGAAATCGACTAGGGCTATTGGTATTTTCGGCTTTTGATAGAAGAAGAAAAGAAAAGAGAAAAAGAGAATAATGGCGAGAAAAATTCGGCGAGAGAGAAGAAGAGAAACTTTAGAGGATTTCACAGAGGTTTTCTTGAAGAGAAAAGAATGAATGAAGAATAGCCTTACTCTTCCTTTTATAGCCAAAATTACTAGCTAGAGTCCTTTACTTGGCCACCACTCTTCTATTTTGATAGCTTTATCCTTTAATTATCATAAATAAAAGAGTTTAATCCAACATTTATCTCTTCAAAATAATCCAATTTAAAAATCCTTTATTTATCACCTTTTTAATCGAATATTTATGAAAATAAAACACCTCTTTTCTAGAAGCATGTGCCGTCCACCTCAGTCTTCTGGAAGCAAAAATAAAACCTCCTTTATTTGCTTCCCAAGTGACTCGAACTCAGGCCCATTCCTCTTGCATATGGAGCCATTTCCTTAGGCCCTAAGTGCCATCTTCAGGCCACTTTTCCAAGCCTGTTTGTGTGTCAAATTTTACCAACTTTTCTTTTAAGGCCACCTTGCCTTAATTTCCTATTTTAAACTTTAAAACTTGACATTTCTAAGTCATTTCTAAGTTTCCTAAAATTTTCGATCGGCTCTGTAAACTTGCCATTTTCTTACATTTCCAAGTTTCCAGAAATGTTCACTTTCCATTTTTGAATCATTTCCTTACATTTCCTAGTTTCCATAAATGTTCACTTTCCTCTTTATTCCTTTACATTTTCAGGACATTTCCCTACATTTCCAAGACAAGACATTTCCTTACATTTCCTTGCATTTCCTTACATTTCCATACATTTCCTCACATTTCCTTACGTTTCCTTACATTTCCATACATTTCCATACATTTCCTTACATTTCCTTACATTTCCTTACATTTCCATACATTTCCATACATTTCCTTACATTTCCTTACATTTTCTTACATTTTCCTACATTGCCTTACATTTCCATACATTTCCACACATTTCCACACATTTCCATACACTTCCATACATTTCCATACATTTCCATACATTTCCTTATTTCTAGAATTCACATAACACATTCATAATTCATAAAACATGCCATTTTACCACATGGTTTCTTATGTCATGCTTCACACAGAGTTTCTTTTCAAGCCTCATTTACCTAGCTCCCCTTTTTACTTAAAAACTAATAATTTTCCAAAGCTTTCTTCTTCCATCCTAAAATTCTAAAAACCCTTAATACACTTCCAACACTGCCAAAACCTACTAACTCATGAATTATGCACAAACGCATAACCCCTAATCTAGGATGTTACAGTCTCCTTCTAAATTTAACTTCCTAAAAGTTGTGTTGGTACTTCCTATTTCGAAGGAATGTCTTGGAGGCATTCTTCGTGGCCTGTTGAATATTAATTCAACTGTGCCATCTTGGTGTTGAGAGATTTCAATCAATGAAGTGTTTCTTATTGGAGTTGGTACCACAGGGTCTGTAGCACCCTCAAGTTTCCACCTATCAAGAAGGTTTATTTCATGCCATTATATTGTTCTTGGGATTGTGGTATGAGATCTTGAAGTATCTGTTTCTATTAAGAGGGTTTCTCCTTTTGGGCTTTGGAGTAAAGCCTTGGTATTAACTATAGAATACATAGCTTTGAAATGGAGTCTATAGACTAATGTTAATACTTCCGTACCAGGAAGCATTTTGTAGTTATGGGTATGTATTTGGAGGGTTAAAGATTGTAAAATATTTTTGTCAGTCAAAGAAACCATAAAATTTGGATAACAATTAAAATGTATTGGGCCGGTACATAGGCTTGTTTCTATAGTTCCTAATAATAAGTCATGAAACATGATGTGTCTTTGGTCTCTTAAGACAATTAAAATTGAGGTATTTTTAGTGACTTCAACATTAAGAGATTTGACACCAACCTGGACTAGTCCAAAATAGATATATTTGTATTTTTGTTCTTTGAGTTTATTAATGACGACTCTATCTAATAATTGGATTGTTTCATATTATTTTTGAATAGGTAAACTCCTTTCTTTTGTTTTTATAACATAACTGCAAAAATCATTTAAATTTTCAAACGTTGTTTTCTTATAGACTTGGTTTGTTGGAACTCTTGGAAGAGTCCAATTATCAAATTTTTGGGGAATATTTTCATAATGTTCTTCTTGTTCATTAACAGAGTTGTTTAAGGTTTTTAATAATTTTATTCAATATATTAATTTAGACAGTAAAACAATTTATTTTATGCAATTTAGTCATTTTTACATTTTTTATAAAATTGCCCCTATAGTTTTACTTTTATTCAATTTAGTCCCTGAGCCTAAAACATGCAAATTAACCATTTTTATCAAAAATTGAGCCTAGCTAAATACTTATGGCATCCAATACAGCCCATTATTGCAACAATTTCACATCAAATCCTTATACTTTTACTATTTTAACAATCTAGTCCCTAATCAGAAAATTCATCAAAAATCACTTAATAAAATACTTTTAAATAAAAACTAATATCTCATATTCATAATTTAACATCTAAAATCACAAGGTTCATCAATGGAAACATTCAAAATCTTTAACAGTTTCAAAATCGAAGGTACAGGTTAGCTAGACCTAGTTGCAATGATATCAAAAACGTAAAAATCATTAAAATGTAACATCCCAAAATTAGGGGTTTGTGATTTTGCTGTATGATTGCATGTTGTATTTGTTTTTTGGGTTGTTTGAGAGTGTTTAGGGGCTTTAGGGAGGCCTGGGGTCGAGGCCAAGCCCTGGAAAAATTTTGATTTTTGGGCCTTCAGTAGAGCGAGCTGATGGAAGCTGGATGTAAGTAAATTAAAGTGTGTTTATTCAACACAAGCTGACCATATGGTAGGTTGTTGTGGCGTCAATAGGAGAGCAAGAAGGAAGGGGTTCGAATCCCACAAGCTGCAGATGAGAGTTTTTATTTTATGCCTTGGGAGGTGAAGAAGTGGAGTTGATTAGAACTCTACAAGGTGGATGGAGACTTGGTCAAGCAACTTTGAATGGGAGGTGGAGAGTGAATCGTGGAGAAAAAAGAGGAGAGGATCGTGGGATAGGAGAGAGAGGGAGAGTTGGCCGAATTTGGGAGTCTGGGGAGGAGAATTTCGGCTAGAGTGAGGTCTTGTGTAGCATATTCGGCCTTGTATGGTAAGGGTGCCGAAAATTCCCTAGTTGCTTCTTGAGTGCTTTTTCATTTTGAGCATCTTCTTTCCTTGAGCATTTCGAGTTTTTCTTCGTTTTTTGCTAGGTACCATTTTGGTAAGACTATTCTCTTTAGCTTTTTTTTCTTCTACCCAATTATCTCTACTCCTAAACCAAACCAACACATCTCTCCTTCTTTTCTTCTACCATACTTGGCGAATTCTTTCTTCCAAAGCAGAGTTTCCACACCTTCTTCTTCTTCTTCTTTAGTTCGTGGTGTTACTTTTAGTGACCGAAACCTTCTTTTTCCATTCGGCTTATCCCTGGTTAGAGGCCGAATCTATTTATTATTTTCTTGCTCAAATCATTTGGGTTCCACTTAGTAAGGGCCGAAATTCTTTGGGGGATCAACTGCAGAATCCTTCTTCAAATGGTATTTTCGATCTTAATGATTCTCTCTTCTTAGTATTTAGTTAACTAAGTTGGTGAAGGCCGAACCTACTTCTTTTGATCTCATGTGCGTTTTTAATCTCTTCTTTTTCTCCCTAGTTAATCATCATCTCTGAGAGCCATGCGTGGTTAAACTCTTCTTGTTCAAGGGATTTGCTGTTGTCGAATCTAAGGGTAAGTAGTACTAATCATTTTTAAATTTCTCTCTAATGCCGAATATTGGTAGATACTAACCCCTTGTACATCAATCAATTTAGGAGTTTGTTCGCCTTAGCCAAGAAAGAAGCAAAGCCGAATATTTGATACTCGGTTGAAGGGAATCACGTCTTGTGGTAATTGATTTTAGTGATGTTGTCAAATTGGATTTGTGAAATCTTTTGAGAAGTTAGGGCTGACTCTTGATCATTGTTATTCTAGGGGCATCGAGGAGTAGTTCTTTCGGCAATCCAAATTAGGTGTGTAATCACACACCAATCATCAATGGAAGCATGTCTAGATTTAGGTTTTGGCCAAAAGCCGAAATGCTAGAAAACCGGCAACTATGACCACTCGAGCGTGCGAGCGTTCGTAGTGATTAACCGAGTTACTATGAGGGCGTTAGGTCGTGGAGAGTGTCACGAGCACTCTCATGAAACTGAGGCTGTAACGGGCCTGATTGAGTTGAAACGGGCTAAATGAGTCCAATGGGTTTACAGGCCCACATGGGCAACATTGATAGAAAATCACCGAATGACGGTTACGACTGTGAAGTCTGCAAAACTATGACTGAAATCATGTTTAATAGGCCACATGAGAGTGTGGGCCCGTTTGGGCCGGAAATAGATTTTAGGGCCAATTGCACTGTAGAGACCCATAAAAGGGTCCCGAGTTGTTCAAGGCGACAACAGATGTCCTGAAAGACCGTTAGATGACTAAATTACTAAAATACACTTGGTGGGTAAGTTACTGAAATACCTTTAGTGGGTAAATTACTGAAATACTCTCGGTGGGTAAATTACTGAAATACCCTTGGTGGGTAAAACTACTGTTATACCCTTAGGGGCAAACTTAGTATGATTGTGTATAATTTATTTGACTGCTATGATGGTACATTATTGCATACACTAAAATATTATGTCGCGACATTTTGCATTGGTTGGGATGATAAAATATATATATTTATATATATTGGAGGAAGTACTGTATTGGTGGCTATGCCACATTATACTGATTCGGTGGCTCTGCCACAATATACTGATTTAGTGGCTCAGCCACAAATACTGTTATTGGTAGCATTTGCTACATTATACTCGCAACTTTCATTTGCATTCTTGGTGTGTAGTAAATTTGGGTGGGTTGACTTGATCCCACGCGAGTGTAGGGCTGGTACGGGTGGTGTGATGGTTGGATTGGGTTGGGCTGCATTTTCTCTGTTTGCATCATCATGATTTTAGGGCCGTAGGCCCAAACTGATACTACATAGGCTTGGGCCCAGACTGTGATTGTAACTGGGATTACACACTGAGTTCTTGTAACTCACCCATTTACTTTAACTGTACAGGTAATCCCCAACCGTAGAGGATTTGGAGCTGCAAAAGACTCGGATGTGGCCACTTGTTCTGCACGTTTTAAGGGTGAATTAAATATTTTAAATTTGGATTTCTTTACTTTAATTATTGGGATTTACATTTGTTGTAATAAGGCCATTGGAACTATTTTAACTTTTATTTTGGATCTTCTTTAAATATTGCAAATTTAACCAACATGAAGTTTTCAAAACAATAAACAATTTTTTTTTCAAATAACTCGTTTTTGCAAATGATAAGACTAAATTCTTTGTAATCAACTCAGTTTTATTAAATAAGACAAAACGCGCATGTTGTAGGAATAATAAAATGAATAAATCTCTCATTGGGCATAAGTGAGGAGAAATAAAATTTCGAACTTATAAACGTGATTTTAAACAATATGTTTTCCAAACAACCATGTGGTTTCAAACATCACCTGATGTAACACACTAGATCCGGTCGTTACGTTTAGGCTGAATTTGGGGTGTTACAAAAAATAGGGGCTCGGGGATCCATTTCTGAGCGACTTAGGGCAAACGGAGCTAAAATCTTCAAGGGCATTTCTGGTGTAACCCCGGATGTAGCTGAATACTGGTTAGAGACAGTTGAACAGATTATGGATGATCCGACTGCATGGAGGAGCAAAAGTCGAAAGGCAAAAGATCCTCACTGCGAGAGATGAGGCATACCAGTGGTGGCTCACTGTGAGGGAAGGCACACAGGCGAATCGATTAACCTGGGATTTCTTTAAAAAGGCTTTTCAGGGGAAATATGTCGGGGTTAGCTATGTGGACGCCCGGAGAAAGGAATTCTTGAATCTGGTTCAGGGAAATAAATCTGTGGCGGAGTATGAGGCGGAGTCCTGCGTTTGAGCCGGTATGCTCGAGGGATAGTCGCGACTGAATACGAGTGATGTGTGCAGTTTGAAAATGGTCTACGGGATGAGTTGCGGGTACTAATAGCCCCGCCGTGAGAAAGGGATTTCATTTCTTTGGTGGAGAAAGCCAAAATTTCTGAGGAGGTGAAACGCTCTGAGCGTCAAAACTGGGAAAAAGAAAGGGGCAGGAATAAGAGAGATTTTAGGCATGCAAGTTCTTCAGATGGATTTCATAAGAGGCCTAGATTTGATGGGCCGGTTTGAACTAGAGTTCCGTTTGTTGCTGGCAGACCGTAGCCCTGCGCAGTGTGTGGGTTATCTTAGGGGTGAGCAAAATCCGATTCGATTCGAAAAACTCGATACAAATTTCAAATTTTGAATTAAATAGTTCGAGTTATTTGAGTTAATCAAGTTATTCGGATCAAATCGAATAAAAAATTAAGTTTTTCGGTTTAACTCGAATATGAATTACACAATTTGAGTTATCCGAAAATCCGAATAAGAAAAGACAAAACTACGTCGTTTTGATAAATGTTTACTTTTTTAAAAATTAAAATTCAAAATAATTAAGTTAAAAGGCAAAACTACGTCGTTTTGATAAATATTTACCCATTAAGTTAAGAGGCAAAATCATTATATTGTTCATGTAGTTAAATAATCTTGTACTTCGTCTACTAGTTAAATAATCGGTCCATCTAATCACAACATTAAGTATAAATAATAGGATTCGTTAACTCGACTCGATTTGACTCTAAATTTTTTGACTCGATTCGATTCGATTAGAAAAATTCAAATTGAGTTCGGTTGCTAAAATATGATTTGTTAACTCGACTAACTCGAAAATTTTTGACTCCATTCAACTCGACTCGATCGAATACTCACCCCTAGGTTATCTCATCAGGGTGAATGTTGGAAGAGAAATGAGGCGTGTTTTAGATATGGGTCAAGGGACCACAGGATTAGATACTGTACATAGAAATCGGGTCCGATGCCAGTTGCAAGTCAGGGATATGTTCAGCCGGAGAGAGGTGGTCAACAGCCACCGAGAGGACGTGGTCTAGCCCGAGGGGAAATGGGTTTGGACGAGGTCGTGGACCACCGGGTAGAGGTGCCGGTAATACGAATGCAAGACAACCAGGGTTGGTTTATGTTACTCGGCGTCGAGAGGATGGCGACGCACCTAATGTCATAACTGGTACGCTCCTTATTTATGATGTACCATATTTTTCTTTAATTGATATTGGGTCGGCGCACTCGTATGTTGCTTTTAATGTGTCCGAAACTTTGGGTATACAATTTGAACTTGCTGATAAAGAAATGTCAGTGATTAGTCCTTTAGGACAATCTGTCATAGTGAATAAGTTGTTTAGAGATGTGCCTTTAGAGGTTCAAGGGGTTGTATTTCCGACGGACTTGATGGAATTGCTGTTTGGTGAATTCGATCTCATTCTTGGCATGGACTGGTTAGTGAAACATAATGCGAACTTAGATTACGCTGCTAAACGTATGATACTGAAATCTTCAGAGGATGTGGAAGTGATAGTGATAGGGAAGCGAAGGAATTATATAACCAATGTAATCTCAGCGCTAAGGGCCGAGAAGCTAGTTCTGAAGGGGTGCAAGGTGTTTCTAACTTTTGTCAGCACATCTGATGCTAAGGAGTTGTCTGTTGGGGATGTCAGGACTGTAAAGGAATTTCCTGATATATTCCCTGAAGAGCTTCCGGGGCTGCCACCGAATCGTGAGGTCGAGTTCGGCATTGAGCTAATACCGGGAACGGCTCCGGTATCCATCGCCCCTTATAAGATGGCACCGAAGGAGCTGGTAGAACTAAAGGCTCAGATCCAAAAGCTTCTGGATCAAGGGTTTATCAGGTTGAGTGTGTCTCCATGGGGAGCACCGGTATTGTTCGTGAAGAAGAAGGATGGGTCGATGCATATGTGTATTGACTATCGTCAGTTGAACAAGCTAACGATCAAGAACAAATACCATTTTGGTTTTATTTATTTTAATTTAATTGATCAAATTACCATTTTAACCTTGGTCAATAAATAAAACACCAATTTCATGCCCATAATTGTCCACTAACTCCTTGAATGGTCTAATTACCAATTAAATCATTTTTCCTTTATTCAATTAACCATTTAATTACTCAAATCAAATAGTGATAAAAATTTACATCTTTTACAATTTGGTCCTTTTTAATTAATTAACTATGGAAACTTTAAAAATTTTCAACCAAACTTTAATAACACCTTAATAGCACTCCAATATTTACAACTCGATTTATAGAAACGAGGTTCCAATACCTCATTTTCTAAAACCACTTGACCTTAGAATCTTACGTTTTGAACTTAATAAATTGCTTAAAAAACATAAATTATCACATCAAAAACTTTTTTAAAATCACATTTGACTCATAAATATTAAATAATAATATTTACGAACTTACTCATCAGATTTGGTGGCCCCGAAACCACTATTTCTGATATCACTGAAAAACTGACGGTTACATATTCATTGGTGCAATTGGAATAAACTAAGCGATTTAAAGGAGTATGGGGGAATGGGATTCAAGAATCTATCTAAATTTAATTTGTCCTCCCTTGCAAAATAGGGACGACGTTTAATGCATTACCCAGATTCACTATTAGCTAAAACTTTGAAAGCTAAATACTATCCAAATGATGATTTCATGCATTCAGAGTTAGGTAATTACTTTTCTTATACTTAGAGGAGCATGTGGACGATAAAGAAATTGCCGAAGAATGGAATGGCTTGGAGAGTGGGTAATGGGGATTGTATATCCATCTGGTAGGATGCTTGGATCCCTGGGTTGAAAGATCAGAGAATCCAAGAGTCAGTTAGAAATCACAATATAGTTAAGGTGGCTGAATTGAACCCAATTTGAGACAGTAGAAGGAGGACCTTGTTACCTCTTTGTTTACAAGGGAAGAGGCAGAAGCAGAAGCAATCTTGCAAATTCCTTTGGTGAGATATCTAAGGGAGGACCGTAGGGTATGAAGTAGGGAGCCAACATGAGAGTATACGGTGAGGAGCGGTTACAAAAGTCTATTGAATGAGACCTCTAGCGCAGATGATGAAACTATTGATATTACAAACGAATTTGTCCTAAAAAGCCTTCGGCAAACAGACTTGCTAGCGAAAATAAAAATTACAAACTACAGGATTTACAACAATTATATCCCGACTCTCAGTAATTTGAAGTTTCGACGGGTGAGTAATTCAGATTTGTGTCCAAGGTGCAAAAATGGAGTAGAGACACTGGATCACGCGTTTAAGGATTGCCCTGTGATTAAATAAATTAGGATGAGCTAGGAGTTCAGAGAAGTCAGGGGGTAATGAGAGACAATTTCTGGAAGTGGATAGGGGAAATACTTACCAAATGCTTGTTACGTCAGAGACAACTTATTCTTTGTAGCATTTGGGCCATATGAACGGGACGAAATAGGGCTTTGCCTAAGGGATTTCATCAATCAGCACTGGAAACTGGACAATTTACTAAGGCATATCTTAGTGACTAGTATAGGGTAAACAATAAGTTACCTAGACAGACGATAGAGGATGAGTGATGGCGACCATCGGACCTATCTAAGGTTAAAATAAATTTTGGCACCGCTTTTGAGAAACAATCGAATATGTTTGGAATCGATATTATTTGTCCAGATTCAGAAGACGTTATTTTAGGGTCCAATACAATGGTTAATCTATATGTTCCAAATTCGTTTGCGGTTGAGGCGTTGGCTTGCTTGCAAGCAGTTCAGATAGACCTGGATCTTGGATATCGACAGGTAATAATCAAGGGAGACACTCTCAGTGTCATCAGAAAAACCCAAAGCAAAGAAGATGATAGATCAGAAATAAACATGTATATTACAAATATTAAAGCTCTAAGCAAAATGTTGAATCGGTGTTGTTTCAAGAAAATATCAAGAAAAGGAAATGGAGTTGCACACGTGATGGCTAGGGAAGGTCTGAACAGAAAAAAGACAGTGTACCTAGAAGGAGGAGTTCCGGATTCGACAGTAGCAACGGTGGCAGAAGATGATAGAGGATGGGACCTGCCAGAGAACGGGGTGAATGCTTGAGAACTTTTATTAGAAGATGAAATGTTACTGTAAAAGTCTTAGGATTCTGAAGAGTTTTCTTGATGGCCTAAAGGAGAGGAAAGGACTCGATATGATTACGCTAGGAATTGGGGATATTGAAAATGGGGTTTAACTGGCTTTTGTTTTTTTGTTATTGTGGTCTGGGCTTAGAGGACAATATTTCATTTAGGTTTGTTGTTTTTTTATGAAGGTTTAGTTACTCTTTTTTTAGTTTTTCAATGTATGAGGTTGAATAGCTCGCTAGGCCCTGATTATTAATGAAAGCCCCATAGCATTTTTTCAAAAAAATGCATGTTAAAATAAATTAGAAGTTTACTGATATAAATATATTTATTACTTGGTGTAACTAGATAGATTATCTTAGATCATATATTATGCGAAAATTAATTAAGAATTTATATAGACATTCATTAAAGAATTAGAAGATTCTTTAATTTAAACAATTCTAATGTGCTGCTTGTTCTCAATGAAAATTGATTAATAGAAACTCACTAGCTAAAGTTGAGGTTTAATGTTTTGTATTTCTAAAATGAATATGGGCTCATTCATCCACTATATGGATGGTTCTGATATAGATTATTTTGGTAGGTGCATCTACAAAACAAGTACATATGTGATATCAACTCTTAACTTGTCGTTTGCGAGAGATTGCTTGTTTAAATAATTAATTTTAGATTATACAATCGAGATAATTCTTGCTAATACTAATGAGTTTATATTTCAGGCTTTTATTGAGTGTTGTATAAGAGTTCGAAAAACTTTTGTAAAACCTGTTATTTATACGTATTGAGGCAAGATGAGCTGACAGTTATTGAGTGACACTCGGCAGTGCCAACTGTAGACTGCCATTGAGGTGGTTTAAATACTTGTCTTATTTAGTTTGACAATTAATGAAAAAAATCTGTAAACTTGTTAATAGGTTGTTTTATTGAAGATATTATGGTCTATTTATGAAAACCAATCCTTAGCTTTTGAAGATTGGATTGGATTCGAGTGAATCAAATCAATCTTGAACACATAGGATGAAGCCCTATAAATAGAGGGCAAGTATAAACTTTTTGTATTAAAGTGAAGGTTGAATCATCCTTTTATTTTTCTACTATTTTCTCTTGTCTATTCTATAATTCTCTTAATTTATAATAATATTCTCAAAATAATTATTTCTCCCAGTAATCCTTCTATGCTATTTAAATTGTAATTTAAAAAAAAAAAAATTTGAATGTTTGTTGGTGTTGAAATTACACAATACTGTTTAATCTATTTGTGGACTCACTGCGTAGATTTAATGCATTATTTGCTCAAAGATTTTCGGATAGGGCAACATAAATTATTTTGAAATTAAAGATAAAAGGAAATTTATTATATGACGATGTTTTTTAAAAAAAAAAAAAAATTAAAGAATAAGGTATCATATTTGAAGGATACTATAATATCTGATCACCGAAGAAATTTTAAATTAAAGAATTAAGATTTTGAATTTAAGGTTAATATATATTTTGTGTTTTAAATTTGACCATTTGTAGTTAGTTGGTAGCTATTTTTTTTTTTTTTAAAAAAACTTAGTTGATGTTTGGATTTGTATTCCTCAATTAGGTTGTACTTTCATCTTAATATTGTTAGTGTTAATGTGATATTAATAGTTAATCCGAAGATAATATAGGACAACCTCTTAATATATTACGTGAAAAATATAATTAATGTTTTAAAAAATTTTAAAATATAATAAATTAATAAAAAATATATATATTTTTTCACATCCAGATGTGTTTTAAGTAATTTTATTTTATTTTATAAAATTTCAGTTTTTAGATTATTGTTGTTGTAGAAAATGTATAATTTTTTAAATTTATGAAAATATAAAAAAATACAATTGAAAATATATAGGAAGCCTATAATATTTTGAAAATTTTATAATACAATTCATAAATTTATAAAAATTAAAAATATATAAATAAGTAAAATAACTAAAAAAAATTATAAAATTATAAAGACATATAAAGTTTTATATTTTTTTATTAATTTATATATTTTAAAGTTTTATACTTTTAATTTCAAAATAATAATATAAATAACCCGGTATTGTAAAAAAAAATTAAAATGATATAAACTTGCTAAAACCTTTTGAAATATTTGAAAAAAAATATTAGAATCATTTAAAAATTGTGAAAGTTATGATATATGTATGCAGAACTCCGAATCCAAAATGGGACTCCAAGGAATGAACCAAATCATTAAAACCAAAAAGGCTACCCTTGATTAAAGCTTGTGGTTTCTCCTGGATTTCAGAATTAGAAGTCGGCAAATGTATGAAAGTGATTGGAAAAAACAAAAAAAAAAGAAAGAAATTGGAATCCTTGAAGGGGTCAATTTTGATGCTACGTTGGAGTGCCAATTTCCAGAACATGAAACAAATTGGAGAAGAAACAAGACACAATGGATTTGGAATTGTAAAGCAAATTGGATGGATTTGAAAAGCGAATTGGATGAAATCCTTCAACTATGGTTGCTTAATCTTCAAGCCTTGATTAAAATTTTTAAAAATTAATTTCATATATTTTTTTTTTCAAATGGAATTTATAAATTGATTAAGAAGATGGGTGAATTAGATGGAAATGCAATTGAGCATACTTAAATAATGATTCTAATTCAAGTAGAGTATCTTGAAAGGTTTTAACACCAATCTTAAAAAACATAGTAAAATAAACTATTTTTAATAAACTAAATAGACAAACGAATTTATAATATATAATACACCAAATAAACACACATATAATTATTCCCACTATAGCAAATCAGATGAATTATATATATAATTTTCCATTGCCTACTGATTCCATATGACTTAAGGATAGTAGCCAACACACTAACACTAACCCTTATGTGAAGATTAGGCTCCAAAGTTAGGTTGACCTCGAATATGACTTGAGAAATGATTTTGGTGTTTAGAGAGAGAATTCATGGAACATATCCTGTTTTATCATTGAATAATTATTTTTAAATAATAAAATGAGTTGGATCAGGCTGAAAAATTTAGCCCAAGTCCACCCAAATCACACCCAGCCCATGAAGGCTGTAGGGGGCTAGGGGCGGCGGTGTTTGGATTAAAACATAGATTTACAAAAATGCCATTAAAAACTAAAATAATTCCCTCGTCTCCTCTAAAGATTACACATCTTATCCGTTTCCCCAAACATCAAAGTGTGAAGCATTTGAGCATTAAAATCATACATGACATAGCTTTCTACATTTCATCTTCAACATCTTCACTGCAATGGCAGCCATGCTCTCAATCTCTCCAAATCCTCCCATCACAACTTTACCCTCTCTTCCTTCCACTTTCAAGGTTCTTCTTCTTTCCCTCTCTCTTTTATTTTATGTTCCACTTCGGATTGCTTACTTGAATTCCCCCTCCGCCCCTATTTGTTGCAGGGAAATCTGAGGAATTTAAAACCAAACCCTTTTCACATTGTTCGTATCAGGACCAAGCAGCAGGGGGTAGAGGCACAAAAGGGGACACGGTCTTTAGTGGTTGTGAACCAAGCAGCAACAACCCAAGTGTCGGTTACAGCTTCTAATGTGAGGTTTCGGTTGGACAACCTGGGACCTCAGCCTGGGTCAAGAAAGAAAGGGAAGAGAAAGGGGAGAGGAATATCGGCTGGACAAGGTGGGAGCTGTGGATTTGGAATGAGGGGTCAGAAATCACGTTCTGGCCCAGGTGTTAGAAAGGGATTTGAGGGTGGCCAAATGCCACTCTATAGGCGTATCCCCAAATTGAGAGGAATTGCCGGAGGTAATCTTTATTTATTTATTTTTACTTCAAATGCTTTATTATGGAATTGTGGTTTCTGGGCTAGAATTCCTGGGATAATGGAGCTGGTGGTGGGGTGTTTATAAGTAAAATCATTTTCTTCATCCCATTTATGGTAGGGAGTATAAAAGGCTTGTCTTAGGGAGAAAATATAAATATATAAATGTGCACATGTCAAGTGTTTATAGAAGATATTCCCAATGTAACTAAAAAGCTGAAATGCTAAACCAGTTTTACTGAAATTTATCAACACCTCTAGTATTTTAATCAAACTTCGCTTACCCTTAGTAGTGCCCCTCCCAAGCTACCAAAATTATCCATTGTGTTGAAGGAGAAAATCTGAGGATGATTTTACAAGGTGGAGATTCTGATGCTGATAATGCTGTAGAGGAGTTTGAAGGATTTTCCTTGCTCATATTGTTAGAATTTTCTTTTTTCTTCTTTTGTGAATTTATTTTGAAGCTTAGTTGTAGTATCTGTTACTATGGAGCTCTTGCTTATCATATGGTTAGTCTTAAGGCCCCAAAAGCTTTGTTCACATTTGCATTTGTGTTACAAAAGCCTAACCATCTTGTAATATATTTTGAGATCAAATTGAATGAATCTAGTAAAAAGGGCAAGGTAATGATTGCCATTATTGCCTCACTTGAGAATTTGAAGAACATAAGAGAACTTAATATGCTAAATGGAACTAATTATTTAAGATAAAAAATGAAGCCTTTTATTATGGTTAACAGTTTCACTGTGAAATATTGCTTTAGGGTTATTCCTACCCAAGTTTGCATAGAACCGCTTATATTGACTACATTCATTTTGAAGTAAATAGTGACTTACAGTGTACCCTTCATTTTCCTAGATATAAAAGGTTTAGATGAAAACTCATCTATTTGTTTAAATGAGTTACCTCAAGTATATTCATCAAACAAGAGGAGGATGGAATTTGTTCTAAAACAAATTAGTATGTTTTTTAGAAAAGCAAGAGTATTTGCAAAATACTTGGTTTTGAAAATCAAGTTAGTAAGCAACAAAACTAAAAGAGTTGAGAGAGAAAAAGTCTGTCACTTTGAAACAATGACGAATTCCAAGCAAACAATATGCTTCTATTTCATAAGTGGGAAGTAGTTTAAGAGTTACCATTGGTGGTGAGATCATGTGATGATTGGCAGATTGATCAGTTTGAGTGGAATACTGTGCTCTTGTGCCCTTGGAGGGGATAAGCCTTTTGGCTCTTCAAAGACATCAGCAAAAGAATCCAATAGTGGCCGTAGCTGAGGTGAAGTGCTTATTTCTAGATAGTCACTACTAAGCAAGTAAGGTTGTCCAAGTACCTTGGGGTCTTTTTCCACCAACTTTTGTAGCTTGCTATCCAGAATAATTTTCAGTTGGCCCTCTTGTTGTCCCCTTAAGAGTGATTTGCTGACCATCTTTCTGAAAAGAGAGAGTCATGGTTTTGAAATCAAACATGAGTGGTCTGTATGTCATCATCCAATCTACCCCAAGTACCATGTCGCTTCCTCCCAGAGGTAAGACTCTCATATCATATTGAAAGTGGTGTCCTTGCATACTCCATTGTAGTTGCTTACATTTAGCTAGACTGTATAATATCTTTCCATTAGCAACTGTAAGTGATAAAGGCTTGGTTTGTTGAACCTCTACACCTTCCTTAGCCCATTTGGGAGTCACAAAGCTATGAGTGCTCCCACTGACCACCAAAATACTCACTGGTTTACCTTTGATGCTGCCTTGAATTCTAAGTAGGTTATGCCCCGTGTTGCCAGTCAAAGCATTCATAGAGATATCCAGCTCCTTCTCATTGTATTTTTGTTCCTTAACCTCTTCACCTTCTTGTTCCTCCAATGAGTCATTCTTAGCTTCCATTTCTTCTGTTAAAGTCATTAACAGTCAATGAATTAGGCTGTTTGGTTTTGCAACACTGCCCGGGTTGAAATTTCTCTCCACATTCAAAGCAAAGGTTCAAGGCACTCCTTTGGTCTATAAGATTTTGTTTGTTCAGGTTTTGATTCTGTATAGGGATATTTGTTGGGGTGTGGGATGATACGGAGTTGGTATTTTTCTGGTTTGGCAAGGAGCAGGTGGTAGTATTTGGTTCTGGTGGTGGCTTTTGTCTTTTATTCTCTAGCACCAAGGAAAGTTCATGTAGTTTAGCTACTCTGAAAGCTGCATTCAAGGTGGTAGGTTCATTTGCCTTAGTTCTAGGCTTTAGATCCTCTCTTAACCCACTGATAAAGCTGGAAATGAAGTAGCTTTCTGATAAGGAGGGGTTATGTTGCAGCATATGAGGCCAAAGTTCCTCAAATTTCTCTTGGTACTCCTCAACTGTGGATTTTTGGGATAATTTGTTGAACTCCTCAATGATGTCAGAACAGGTTTTGTCACAAAACCTTTGACGTAAATCAATCACAAACTCTGACCAAATCACTACATTTTTTTCCATTATATACCCGTCAAATCAAATCTCAGCTTTGCCCACAAGGTACATTGAGGCTAGTTGTAATTTTTGAAGCACAGCAATAGCAAATATTGTGAAATAAATTTGACATTTCTTTACCCATCCTCTAGGATTATGACCATCAAATTGAGGTAACTCTATTTCTGGCCTAGGAGAGAAGCCACCTAACCCCAGATTTTCAGTAGGTTCAGTAGAATGTTGCTCTCTCAACTTAGTTTGGGGGGTATCAAACAGGAGTGGGGTTTGATTGCTACTAGTAGGGTTCTTAAAAAGCGCTCCTCGTTCATTTGGTTTGAGGCTATATCTTCCTTGTTCATCAACAACAGTAACTTCAATAGGAGCCTTAACGTCACGTCTGTTGATGACAGTTGAAGTAGCTGCTTGACCATTCAGTTCAGCTGAGGTATCTCCCTTTTGCATCATCAGATTCAACATCTTGGTCATGTAAGTCTGGTTCTCCTGAAACTTGGCTTCAATACCAATGTGCTGCTCCTCCCACCATTTAGGCACAGTGTTCTCTGCAGCTCTCATTGCTTCCATCTGCCTCTGCAAACTTTGAATCTGCTCCTGCAGTGTATTAAGTTTCGTGCCTTCCACCGTTTGTTGCTGAGTTTTACGCTTTCCCAGAGTGAATGTAGATCAGATAGAGTAGAGAAATGAGGTAAGAAAGGTTATTTCATTCCAAAAACAATTGAAAATTCATAGTTCACTGGACATATACTGTGGGCAATTTCTAAAAAGTAATAACAGAGTTACAGCTGTAAACCAATTCATTGGTCCACGTTCATAACTGAATTCTTAGCTAAATTCCTTTGCCGTCCATCTCTCCCAGCTCAGCAGTACTGTCTGTTCTTAGCTCACCAGTGTAGTCCTTTTTGCTTCATTAAACAGCCTACAAGCTGGCCCATTCCCTTCAGCTCTCATCTTCATAGAGGTCTAATAATCATGGCACAGTTCCTAGGCAGTTAAAAGGCCTTATCTAATCATTTAACCATGTTTGATATTATATACAAGATTTGGGCACCTCTTTGGTCATGCTTTCAAGGTGGTTGATATATTGTGGCAATGAAGTTTTTGTTGTTTCTGCTAAGAATTAAAGAAGGTTTTGCATTGGGGGTGTTAAATGTTTTTAGGTGGTGTTGTGGCTAGATTCGTTTGATGGGTGTGTACGGGTGGCAATGATTTGGTTCAACTTTGTATAAAAGTTGTGGTTAATTTGTAATATTTTAATTTTCTAAAAGCAAGATAAAAAGCAGGCCAAATTTGTGATTTGGTTGATTGGTTTTTAAAGTTCTAAAAGAATTATATTTTAGTATTTTATATTTTTGCTAATTTAGAAATAGAGGATTTATTTTTATGTAATGAAATAAAAATAATTAAATAAATAGATTGTGGTTTGGTTTGAATAAATTATAATTGGGTTTTGCTCACCACTATTACAAAAAGCTTCTGTACTTATCTCTTCCATTAATAAAATTATTTTGCCTTTTAGTATAACATATATATCAACCATACATGCATGCATGCTTAAATATATATATATATATATTTGCTTCGTGTTTAAATTAAAGCTATTTTCATTTGACATTGCAAGGTATGCATGCGGGATTACCAAAATACATACCGGTTAACTTAAAAGACATCGAAACAGCTGGATTTCAAGAGGGAGATGAGGTGTCGTTGGAGACTTTAAAGGAGAAGGGTTTGATCAACCCTTCAGGAAGAGAGAGGAAACTCCCTTTGAAGGTGAATATGCTCTTGGATTTACATTAACAGAGCCCCTTTCAGACTTTGTTTAAGTATAATGACCCCAATGCTACTTGTTCTGGAGATCAACTTGACTAGGAAATTGTGTTTCTATCATGCATGAAGCATTAATCCCGACCTGCTTAATTATTAATGGAAATAACAATGGAATTCTACCTTCTTAATCAGTTCTCTCATGCAAAGACTGAAAGAATTGTAATTGCAATAATCGAACATGTTGTTTTTAAAACAAAATATTCATTGTTATTGATTATAAATCGTGTTGATTTAGATTCTTGGTGACGGGGAGCTGAAGGTAAAGCTGAACTTGAAGGCCCGTGCCTTTTCAGCATCTGCAAAGGAAAAGCTTGAGGCTGCCGGTTGCTCTCTCACTGTACTGCCTGGGCGCAAGAAGTGGGTTAAGCCTTCAGTTGCAAAGAACCTTGCGCGAGCTGAGGAATACTTTGCCAAGAAGAGGGCTGCATCATCATCGGACTCCACTTCTGCATGAATGGCATGTAATTGATCTGCTATGTTTTGATAAAATGTTGAGAGCAGTAAAGAAAATTACTTTGTATTCATCTTTTTGGAGAACCCAGGGAGGGCTACTGGGTCACCGGGGTTCCTTTTAATGCTTTCAATCATTAAGGTTCATATTAATTTAAATGATTTTTAATTAATTTTATTTATATTCGTAAAAATCATTATTATAAACTTAAGTGAGGAAACATTTCTAACGCTTCAACTATTCTAAATTACGTTACACACAGTCTATGTAAAGATAGATGCAAGTAATGATAATTTTTTGGCTTCTAGTGACAAATGTCTGTTTAAGTTTAGGGTTCAGACTTTATCTAACTTAACCTTCTTCGCAATGCATCAATTCAAAGAACCTGTCTTCTTAAGTTGTAACAAGTGAATGTTTTGTTATTTAAAGTAGTACTTAAATTATATTTTTTTATTGAACTAAAAAAATTAATTATTTTCTTAAATTGGTACCTAAATTCATTTTAACAAGTAGTACTTAAAGTATACTTTGTTATTTAAAGTAGTTCTTAAACTATACTTTGTTACTCATTTTGTGACATGTAACTATTTTTAACTTAAAAAATTTAAAATAAATTTTTTTATTATAAGTATAAACATATTCATTCATTTTGTTCTTTATCTAACAATTCCAATAATGGAAAATTCAAGAACTTATAAAAAAACTCATCTAAATTCTATTTTGATGACAACGCGTATTTCAATGAGCTTCTTTTTCTTTTTTTTTTTTAAACATTGACTTTGTTTCCTTTCTCATCCCATTTCAAAACCCATGTATTATTTTCTTATTAATAACTTTATTTTTTCTATATACTTTATGTAAAATATTTAATATTGGATGAACCTCTATAATAAAAAAAATCGGATAAAGCACAAAATCCAAATATTAAAAAGAAAATGAATAGGAAAAAAAAAGTAAGAGGATGGCAAAGTAAACTTATCTAACAATTAAAAAAATGCGTTAAAAGAGAAAACATAATCATGGAGAGAGGGAGAGTGTAAAAAAATTGAAAAGTTCTAATTTAATTAAATTTGATATTTTTAATAATGAATTTAATTCTATTATTTTTATTTAAAAAATATCATATGTCATAAAAATGATTTGTTAAGATGTTCTTTAACGACTAGGGTAATTTTGGTAACGAAGACGAAGTATAATATAGTTATTACTTTGGATGATGAAGTATAGTTTAAATACCAACATGGAAAAATAGTATAGTTTAAGTAACATTTTGTGATTTCCATGAAAAGTAAAAATGGTTAAATATTTTAATTATTCTCTTAAAATGTAGCACCCCACACTCGGCCTGGATCTTATAGCTGAATATTGAGGAATTACATTAGCCCATTTGAAAACCCAGAAATTCAACTTGAGATTGTGAGGTAAAACAGTGCTAACTTTGATAAATCATTTTCTACTTTTAGGGCATAATCCTCGTAAAAACCATTTGCTTTATTACGAAAAAGCCATTTAAATGATCATCTTTTGCAGTGGAATTTTCTAAAATAAGAAGTTTTGAAAACCATGGTTTGAATAGTAAGCAGATAGTTTTGACAATACCTATTATTTCAGAAAAATAACAAGTCAAATTGAAAGGTAACATCCAAAAACAAATTATAGCCCAAAAGTTCAACAAAGTCCAAATTAAGATATAATGTTCATTTAAACCGTTTTAAACAGAAATCGATTCCGAGTTCAATCACACCATCCGATCCTAGGTTTGCTGATTACTTGAGAAGAAATAGACAAAAGGGTGAATTAACAAGCTTAGTGTGTAACTCAACCCAACCACATATTAAATGCATGCAAAATATCAGATGAGCATATAGTTGCAACTTAGATACAAATCAGATGCATTTTCATAATTAGAAACAAATGCATAATCAAATACATATTCAAATCCTACCCCCATCCGTTACACACCATATTCATTTATCCCTACACATCAAATAGGGTATTAAACACCCATCTAACCCTACACACCTATAAGTGAGCGTATGCCACTTTTTAGAATAGCGCAATCAAGCTGTCGGATATAATATTGATATCTGGGCCACTAGTACAGTCATGTGGTATAACCACCAGGCAGATTATTAAACTACCAACACTTCCTCTGTCACATCATTATCCCACTCTAATGCACATGCATATACTAACAAATATCAAATGAATATATGTCATACATGCTATCCACATCAAAACGTGCTAATTGAATTATCCAATTATAGATCATATATATATTTCACATACATTATCCACATTACAAACAATAGCATAATAACATATGTCATGTTTTCAAGTCCTATTTATACAGTACGGACCCTACGAAGTGGTTAAAATATGAATCACACATTGATACAACCCTAAGAAATATTTTAAGAAAATAGGCCCACATGCCCATGTGGCCTACACAACCCAACTGGCCTAGCCCGTGTGGTTCATACGGCCTAACCCACGCCCCGTGGCCCACATGACCCAACTGACCCAGCCTGTGTGGTCTACACGGTTTGGCACACGGCCATGTGGCATTGACAGTCCACTTTTTAACTTCGCACTGTTCGTTATTTTTTAGGTTTTTCATTACACACCTGATCATTTCTTGATGCCCACACCACAATTGAAATTTCAGTACCTAAATTCGACAATAAGAACGTGAGAATTGATAACAATAATCTAAAATTTCGAGCCTCTAACTCGGTCGTAAACACCAAAAACACAATCCTAACACCGATATTCAGCCCTAAATCATAAATTAATCACTTCCCCTCAAGAAAACAATAGCCTAAAACAATGCTTAGGTCACTGAAGGGATGTTGTACGCCTCACATTTGTCTCCTAACATAAATACAAGGTAAAAAAATTAACCTATCAAGGAAACACAACAATATTCATACTAAGATTTAACTACGAACAAATCTATGGAAATAATTATGATACTTACACCACACAATCATTTGACAAAGGATGGTAGCATAAAAAGGCAATATAATGAAAAAAGTGAACGAGAAGAGCAAAAAGAAAATAACTACAAAAAGGGAATGTGAAAAATAAAAGAAGAGGGTAAAAAACTTGGAACGACAAGGTGGGAGAGGAGTGGAAAAGTGACGGTAGTTTTTTGGAAAGAGGGAAGAGACGTGAGAGGGAGTAGGAGTAGGAGAGATTTTGGGAAAAAAATTGGAAATTTTCAAAAAATAATTTTAAAACTACCCACTTTCCCCACAAAATCTAGTACCTTCTGCTTATCAGATTTCCTTAGGAATTAAAAATTCTACCCAAATTCTACCACATGGGCGGCACATGTAGGAAATAGCAAAAAATATTCCTGTTTGCACGCGCAAGGATTCAAACATAGGACCAAAGGGTAAGCTAAAACCTTACCACTAAACTAGCAAACCCATTCTGTTATTAGTTGAGCGAAAATTAGATATAAGCTATAATTTTAAAGATAGGGGTTGGGCCAAAATTAACAAAAATTCAAGTGAAAGGAATCGAACCTAGAACCTTTCACACACAAACATAACATTTAACCACTGAACTAGATTAATTCAATTGAAAACTTTTAACAATTCAAAAACTAAAATTTTAGGGCATTACAACTCTCCGCCTTAAAAGAAATTTCAGCCTTCAAATTTACCTAACTCAAACAGATATGGGTGTTGCTGTCGAATTGTGTCCTCTAGCTCCCATGTGGCTTCCTCTGTGTCATGATTCTGCCACAAAACCTTAACTAGCGAAATAGTGTTCTTCCTCAAGACCTTAAACTCTTGATCTAAAATTTGAACTGGTTCTTCCTCGAACGTCAAATCCGACCTTACCTCAATTTCCTCAATCGGTACAATGTGAGATGGATCAGATAGATACCGTTTTAACATGGAGATGTGAAAAACATTATGTATACGGTCTAATTTTAGAGGTAACTCTAATTGATAGGCGATCAACCCAACTCATCTCAAAACCTGATAAGGCCCAATGAACCTAAGGCTCAACTTGCCCTTAAGACGATCTTGAATTAATCTAACCTTATCCTCAGTCTCAAAAACCAAATTCGGACCCATAATCCTCCTCTCACCCAACTCGGTTCAACATAAGGGACTGCGACACTTACGACTGTAAAGAGCCTCATATAGTGCCATTTGCATACTAGATTGAAAGCTATTATTTTAAGCAAATTTAACCAGTGGTAGAAACTTCTCCTGACTATCGTGAAAATCGATAACACAACTCTATAGCATATCCTCCAATACTTGAATCACCCTATCAAATTGTCCATCAGTCTGTGGATAGAACGCAATATTGAAGTCTAACCGAGTACCCAAAGCCTCATGCAGTTTCTTCCAAAATTGAGATGTAAATCGTGGGCCTCGATCTAAGATAATCAACACAGGAACCCAATGAAGTCTTACTATCTTGGAGATGTACAACTTCGCCAACTTCACCAACTTTTGCAAAGAATAATTGGTCCTAATCGAAAGAAAACGGGCAAACTTGGTCAACCGATCTACGATGAACCAAACAGAATCCTTCTTAGTGGATGTTAAGGCTAACCCACTAATTAAGTTCATAGTCACCTATTCCTAGTTTCAAAGAGAAATCTTATCGGGTTGAATCAAACCTGAAGGAAGTCGGTGTTCAGCCTTAACTTGCTGGCACGTCAGACATCAAGAAACAAAAGCAGTTACCTTACATTTCAAACCGGGCTACTAATACAACTCCCAGAGATCACAATACATCTTACTCCAACTAGGATGCATAGTATAAGGGCTACTATGCGCTTCCTGCAAGATAAACTGTCACAACTTAGTTGTAACACCCCTAACCTATATCCGACGCCAGAACAAGGTTACGAAGCATTACCGGACTTATAATTTAAACATTTCAAATTTATTTCTCATTCCAAATAAAAACCATTCAAATTCATTCATGTAGTCCCTAATACGAGTCCTCGAGGCCAAAAATAGACATTAAAAGTGGTTTAGGACTAAACTGAGTACTTAAGGAATTTTTAAAAAAACATGGAAAATTTTCAAAGTGGATGGAACACACGCCTGTGTTGTAACACCCCTTACCCATATTCGAAACTGGGACAGGGTTCGAGGCATTACCTAACTTATCTCGCTTTACCATGACACATGGGGCTATAAAATTTCATTTAAACCCATCTCTTACTCATTCTCAGCCTACGAGGCCCTAATCATACCTCCAAAAGGTTTCGGGGTTTAACCGGGAACTTTTACGAACTTGGAAAAATTCTTCATCAAAACAGAGGCCACACGCCCGTGTTGATCTAGGGACACGCCCGTGTGTCCCAAAGACATGCCCGTGTTCTCTACTCGTGGCCGAAACTGACTTATTTCAAATAGCCGGACACACGTCCGTGTCCCTCACACAGCCTCGACACGCCCGTGTCTTAGCCTGTGTGCCAAAACCTTGGCATTCTGTTTGTGATGTCATCACTTCACTATGGCCACACGGCCAAGGCACATGTCCGTGTCCTTAGACCGTGTGTCGAATTAAATTCCACATTTAATGTGCAGGCTTCACACGGCCTGGGCACACGTCTATGTCCTAGGCCGTGCCTCCCACACGGTTGAGACACACGACCGTGTCTCTGCCCGTGTGTTTACTACAAAGTTTACTGACTTGTAAAACTATCATGCAAGGGACACACGGCCTAATCTAGCCCCTATACATGCCATACATGCCATACTCAAAATCACTAAGTCTAGATATACCGAGATGAGCTGATAGCGTGGGCGATCTTCCAATTATCTTCATATCCCGACTCGGCTCTTTAACTCTATAAAACAAGGGGAAAGAAAAGGAGTAAGCTTTAAGCTTAGTAAGTTTACATGTAAACATCAAGCATTACAATATATGCTAATCAATAAAATAGCATTATGCACTAAGCAAAAAAAAAATAAAAATCCACATTCCTTAGTCATGCTTACTCTTTTCATCTCTTACCACATTTCAACTATATAGCAAGCAAAATGCTCTCATTTAGTAGCATACATTCCCTGCACTTATCACCACAAAAACCACATGAAACAACACATCAAGATTTCCAATACACCATTCATAATACTGCCAATCACTAGGTGGTTTCGCACTTAGCCCACCAAAAAGGGTAGTTATGGTGGTAACGCACATAGCCCACCAAATAATAAATAGACGATGGTATCGTACTTAGCCCATCGTAGTTAATTATTAAGGTGGTAGCACACTTAGCCCACCATAGTTAAGTATTAAAGTGGTATCGCACTTAGCCCGCCGTCAAGTGTTGTTATTTCACATTTACATATTTATTTCATCATTCATACGAGAATTATTCAATAACTACTGAATTCAATTCACTTGAATTATAAATATTCTCAATCATGCCATGCGTCAATTAGCAACAACAATGTGTATATAAAATGCATTGTTTACACATAAACTTACCTCGGTGCAAAACGTGTTAACCAACGGTCTATTCCGTAACCTTGCCTTTTCCCCAGTCAAGGTTGATTCCACGCTCTTCTTGGTCTATAATAACAAAATTTATTCATTCAATCATCTTATACATCATAATACATCAAAATCTATACTTAGGCAAAAATGACCATTTTGCCCTTACACTTTGGCAAAATTACAATTTTGCCCCTAGGCTTGTAAATTAATTTTCAGCATATTTTCTCATCAATCGAGCCTAGCTGAACATTTATTTCTCTTACAACTACTCACAATTCCAACTATTTCATACATTTATGACACAATTTCAATCTTTACATTCAAGTCCTATTTAGGTGTTTTCTTGCAAACACCTTTCACAAAAGTTGTTTCCCATCTCCCTAACATTAATTTTCTCCCATAAAAACTCAGCTAACATCACAAACTCTCTCATGTCAAGTCCCTAGACTTTCAACCATTTCACAACTTAGTCCCCTCAGTAGCTAGCTTAAGCTTTAGGGGCTTCAAAAGTGCAAAAATTATCAAATAAAATCACCAAAATCACTTACTTGCAAGGGATTTGTTTTGCTGAAAATTTGAGCTTCAAAACCCCTATTCTCTCTTCAATTTTCGGTGGAGAAGGAATGTGAATAGTAAAAGATGATAATATCTTTTATTCATCTTTTCTCACCTAATTCCACCAAAAAATTAAATGCTCTTGTCTCCCTAAGCTATATGGCCGGCCAACATACTCTAATTGGCCTAATTGCACTTTAAGGACTTCCAATTTAATATTCTATGGCTATTTGACAACTCTACCTTGAAAAATAGAACTTTTGCACTTTATGCGATTTAGTCCTTTTTCACAATTAAGCATGCAATCATTAAAATTAAAGCACCAAAATTTTCACATAGCCATATATTAATGCCATAACACATAAAATAACATCAAAATAATTTTCCTTGACCTCAGTTTAGTGGTCTCGAAACAACTGTTTCGACTAGCCCCAAAATTGAGCTGTTACACGTGTGGCCAGGCCGTGTGTCTCACACGGCCAAGTGACATGCCCGTGTCTCAGGCTGTGTGGGCATTCGAAATGGGCACACACGGCCAAGTCCCAGCCTGTGTCCTACCTCATGAAACCCACTGAGTTGGGTTACACGGCCAAACCACACGCCCGTGTCCAAGCCATGTACCTTTCGAAATAGCCTCACACGTTCGTGTGCCAGGTCGTGTGAAAACTGAAGGGTTTCTGACTTATGCCACACGGCCAAGCCACACACCCCTGTGCTAGGCCGTGTGAAGCTACTGACTTGAATTCTATAGAAGTATCAGAGGACACACGGCCGTCACTTGGCCGTGTGTCACACACGACTAAGACATACGCATGTGTCTTTGCCCGTGTGGGCAAAAATAGGCCACTTTCCAAGCCATATTTTCTCACCCAATGTGGTACCAACCTAAGCTCAACAATATACATACAACCATGTCATAAATAGGCATTCAAAACCAACCAATATCAAGTCTATAACATGTAATATCCACACATACAACATGATATCCATCAACACATTCATTAACCCCTTTAAAACATACTCATCACATTTCAAAAATATACCTAAATGATCAAACTCATATGTGAGACATTGTGCCTAATTTATCATACATGCCACATTTCAATTTCAACCATTTGATGCCTTAAATACCAATTCACAAAACAAGGCATTCACATAGCAGTTATACACCTCATATCATAAGGTTATTTACACATATTTACATATCAAAACATATGCCATTTTCAATCCAAATCAATTGGCTAAATACACAAAACATATATACCACATTAGCCAAAATACCTATACATGCCATTTAACCAAAATATAAAGTCCCAAGTACCAAAATAAGTGTTCGATAGTGTGACGCAATCTCCAACAACTTCCAAATCGAACGAGCTTTCGAAGCACTATAAAACACGAAAAGTAAACAGAGTAAGCAATTAAGCTTAGTAAGTTCGTAAAACATAGAATTAAACTTACCATATAACCACAAATTTAGGTAAGTAACTAAATTCAATTTGGCCACAACCTATCACATAACCATTCACAAGTTAGACATGTATACATGTAAAAAAAACCGAGAATCATGTATGAATTCAACAATTATTAACATTCCATGTACATGTAACATTTATACCGTATATCCGTATATCATATATATAAACCATCTCCATGTAACTACCTGTAATAGTTCGTATCGAACTTGTATAATCTCATAATAACACTATGCCCGTTAAACCACTTAGAATCCCGTTAGATACGCGGGTAGTACACACGAGGTGTATTGAACTATAATCTGTCAATTCCTGTACATGTAGGCTCATACGAGCGATAAACGGTAAGCTCCTCTGAGCTAAATATTGATAAGCTCATACGAGCTACAAATTGTTAAGCTCATACGAGCTATGGTGAGTCCGCAACGTATGCAGGACCTCAACCAAAATGGTAACCCTAATGACATGTCATTTGTATCCCAAAAATTTCCAAGGTTCAAACGGGGCTCGGTATTCTTTGTACATCGTCGATTATGTGCTCGATAATTATACATTATAATTAAACTATTCACATACATATATTTCAATTAAAACATATAAATACACAATTTATCTACAGGAACTTACCTCAAACTTGAATGGAGAAATACGATCGTTTAGTCCACAACTTTATCTTTTCCCCGATTTAGTTCTAAATGTTACTTTTCTTGATCTATATGATCAAATTTAACTTATTTAATCAATATTCCAATCAATTCAATCCAAATTTCATGTTATAAAAAATTACCATTTTGCCCCTAAACATTGACTTCTTTACAATTTAGTCCCTAGGCTCGTAAAATGAAATTCATGCAATTTCATCCCCAACTAAGCCTAGCTTAATTTACTATATGCATATAGTAGCCCGCACACTCCACAAATTCACTCATTTAACACGCAATTTTTACATTTTACAATTTAACCCCTAATTAGTAATTTCATTAAAATTCCTTTAACAAAAGTTGTTTATTTAACAACAATGATTCATTTTCTTCCATTAAAATTCAAAACCCTAACATAATTATCAATGGTAAAACCTTAAACCTTCAACCATTGCAAATTAGTCCCCAGGCTAGCTAGGTTAAGCTACAACGATCCCGGAAACATAAAAATCATTAAAACGAGACAAAAATGCACCTACATGCAAGGATGAGCTTGACCGAATATTTGAAGGTATTCAATGGTGTTTTCTTTGCTAAAATTTTCAGCTCATGCATGTGTGAAGATGATAACTAATTTGTTTTATTTTATTTTTATCTTTAATTGGCTAATTACCTAATTGCCCTTACCTAACTTTAAAATTTTCATAAATACCATGCCATGCACATCCACTAACTTATTTAATGGTATAATTACCAAATAAGGATCTCCACTTAAAGTTCTATAGCTATTTAATACCTTTAGCTATTAGAACACAACTTTCAGACTTTACGCAATTTAGTCCTTTTTTACAAATTGAGCATACAAACTGTAAAATTTCTTAACGAAATTTTTATACTATCATAATATCATGCTGTAGATATTAAAATAAATTTTTTGAATTCAAATTTGTGGTCCTGAAACCACTGTTTCGATGCCATTGAAAACGAGTCATTTCATTAGTGTCATTCAGCACACAAACCTGACCTTTAAAGCACAGAACACCCTCACTATTGAACCCAAAATCTAAGGTATTACCCTCATCAACCTGCTGAACCTGAAGAACTAGAGAGTCATCCAACAACTGTTTACCTCAAATTTGATCAATCCAAGTCGACTTAACTTGCAACTCGGCTAACAAACCACCACATTCAAACAGACTTAGCGAGCCAACATTGCCCTCAAATCAGACTTCGACCTCTGATCGTGTGTCAGAGTCTTAAAAATTTATAAAAAGAATGATCGAGCCTAGAAACTAACTATGACAACGATTGAGGAAAGCACACCTATCGACCATTAGTATAGTTTAGTGGTAAGACCGGATTGTTGAACCCAAAGGAACCAAAAGTACTAATACTAACTTTCTTTTTATTATTTAGCCTAAGAATTAAAGGAATTATTAATTAATCTAAAATTAACTAACTATTAAGCTAAAGATGCTAATACAAAGAGAAGGAATTGGGGAAAATACTTGTGGGAAAAACCAATTGATTAAGACAATACCCGAGGAAGAATCCACCTAGACTTCACTTGTTATTTAACTCTGAACCAGACGATTTATTCATTTGACTTGATCCATAAGATTCCCTAATGTATATTAATACCTCTCTCGAGGCTACTAACGTCTAACCCTAAGTTGATTAATTGAAATCTCTTTCTAATTAAAACCCCTAGAATTACATTAACTCGATCTATGGACTCCCATATTAGGTTTGACCCTAATCCGGCAAATTTTTGTCATCCTATCTCTAGGGTTACGATCAACTCCACTTAATTATACTAGATCTACTCTTAGACAGGGTCTATTCCTCCTCTGCCTAAGCACATCAATACTTGAATCAATATCCTAAAATATCAAAAAAAGAATTAAGAACACATAATTAAGAACAAATCAAGTATTTATCATATAGTTCAGAAAACAATAACAAGATCCGTCTTAGGTTTCATACCCCTCAGATATTTGAGGGTTTAGTTCATAGTAATAAAAGAATACATCTTAGAAGAAAATATAAAACAAAACATAAAGAAAACCCTAAAACCCCCCGAGGGAAATTGAAGGGAAGATTTTCCGTCTTGAGTATAACTCCGGCTTCTTAAGATGAATCAATTGGCTTTCTTCGAGTAAATCCTACAATTCTGGCCTCCCTGGCTCGGCTCTTCTGCCTAACTGGACGCCCCCTGAATATTGACCTCTAGGTTGTTTATATAGGCTTTTGGAATGGCTTTCTTTGCCTCTAAGTACCCTAATCCGAATGAAACTCTTCTTTGTCACGGCAGGGACATGCCCATGTCACACGCCCATGTAAGTCGTGGCCAGGCCATGTTCAGGTCTGTTGGAGAGGCACGACAGTGTGGCTTGGGTCCAGGCCATGTCGATTTCTTAAGTTGGCCCATTTACTCCGTTTTAAGCCTGTTTCTTGTTCTTTTCATCCTCCGGTGCTCTCCTAAGTATAAAACATGAAATTAAAGGATTAAGAGCACCAAATTCCACAATTCAAGGCTTAAATCATCCAAAAGTATGCTAAATGTGGGATTAAAATATGTATATATTACGGTTTATCAAATACCCCCATACTTAAGCATTTGCTTGTCCTCAAGAAAAATTCTCAACTCACAATAAAAATGAACTTCCTTGATTCATAATATTCATCAATAAAGTTTCATCATAATTCAAAGATAATTCATACATTGATAATTTAAATAGAAGGATCCTAAAGATTCAAACAATCAAAGTCATAGTTTTTGTAGCATGAAAATATAGGTGTTTCCCTTTACCTAAATAATCACCTTTAATTCAAAATCAACTAGAGTTGACATCCTCACTAAAGATTCACTCAAATCACTCATAGTGTTTAAGGTTCAAAATTAAGCACTCAAAAGTTGAACATGAAAAGTTAATCCCATAGGCTTGCCTGAAAATCAAATCTCCACCACTATAAAATCAACTGATACACAGATCAAAAGGTCTTTAAAAAGGGTTGTAATGGGGCTTGGGTTAAAGGTGTGGATAAAGGTTGAATTAGAGGGTTAGAATCGAGATTGAATTGGCAATTTACCTAACTAGAAAAATGAACTACTTCTAAATAATTACATCAATTAAAAACTTTAATACTAATAATACGAGCTTTTTCTTAAGATGTGGAATTTAAACGTACAAGCTCAATTACATAGAGCTAATATTGAAAATACTTCATTTTTTTAAGAACAAATCAAGTATAGGAAAGAACTTTTACAACTGAAATATAGAACATAGTTAGGTAATTGCTCAAAATCAAATCTCGACAAAAAGGGAGTCAAGGAATGGTAATAACAAATACAAGATAGGTTTTGGGTTATTATTAGTGGGTGAGTCAATAAAAAGGGTTGTTAGGATCAAAGGGGTTCACTAAGGGTTAATTGTGAGGGTAGGTTTTTAGTGGAGTAAGTGGGTTAAATCCTAAGTGCCTTTATCATCTTTGTATATCAAATCAATGATGTGGTCTCAACATGTATAATCGAAGCAAGTTCTAGAAGAACAAATCAATGTTGACACACTCATAATCAAAAAGTGAGCATGAAAAGAATGTATGCTCTAAAAGGCTCAAAATCTCACAAAAATTATGGGTTTTTGATATCAACCTTGTAAATTTCAAACTTCAAGGTAATAATTAGATTTAGGTAGACAACCTAACAAAATTTTACTTTTTGAAAATGGACTTATCATACTTGATTCTCTAGTCTCCTAAAGTTTAAATCATCACTGCACAATTATCAATGACTTAATCCAAAATATATCAAAGAAAATAATGGATCACAGGAAATTTCATCCTAATTAGTAATATGAGAAAATTACTTAAGAACAAGGCATAATTCAAGGATTTGAGAATAATGCAGAAAGTTAGGCACTTTCTTGAAATAAATATTCACCCCCCACACTTAAGATGTACATTGCCCTCAATGTACAGAGATGTATATGAAATTTAAGAGAAAAGGAGATGTGAAACTTCCTGAATTTGGATGGCTTCCTTGAGTTGGGAGTGTCATGGTGTGGTGGCTGCAGACAATCTCCGCACTAGATAAAAAAATTGGGAAGCTCGTGGAGAATTAGCCAAGAAATAATGATAATAATTTAAAATATACTAAATATATATTTAAAGACAAGAAGATAAAGAGAAAGAAAATAGAAAGTAAAATAAAATTAAAAGAAAATATTTATGGGCTGTAAAGTCCTTATCGTTTGATGGTTAGCGGGGTGAGTGTGATTTCTAAGGCTATGGTGTCGTGGCTATGGTCGCGGTGTGGTGATTCCCAAGCAGCCTTTAGAACCTAAATCAAAGAAAATGAAATAAAATAGATTAAACTAAGTAAAAGAAAAATAGAGAAAAGGAAAATAAAGGAGAAGTGAAAATGAAAAGAAAAGTTAAATGGACTCAAATGCCCTTCTCCTATCGAGTTAATGAAGCGGCCGACGTGAACTTATGTAGATCGGTCTCACAAAGGGAGACTGTGCTAGGATCTTTCTGTTTCTTCGACATGGACGTGATTAGATCTAGAGTTAGGAGGAATGGAGAAGAATAAGAATGAAAAAGAAGGGAGGTGTAAAGGAAGAAGAAGGGTGGGGAGTAGGTAAGAAAGGGAGAGGGGTAGTTTAAATAGAAATTTCAGGTCTGGTACGTCCCCACACTCGTGTATCGTGGGCGTGTTGAGTCACACGGTCATTTCGCACGGTCATGTCGTTCATTTCTTTACGCCCATGTGCAGGTCGCCACACCCGTGTTGCTAAAACAGTGTTGGCCACGGCCGCATCGCACGGTCGTGGTGTTCAGTTGAGGGCCGTGGCTTGAAGATATTTTTTGTTCTGCTTTGTACTATCTCTGCAATATCAGTACGTACATCCGTAGCATCCACACGGTCACGGCCACGACCGTGTGCAAGGCCGTGTGGTATGGAAATTTGCACTTGGTTAGTTTATAGTTAGGTGCTAAAAAAGGAATAATTAAAGAAACAATAAAAAATGTGAAGATTAATGGGGTTAGTGCTCGGGTTGCCTCCCGAGAAGCGCTCGTTTATAATCTTAAGCTAGACTTACCTCTCATTCGCACAATCATAGTGGTTTGAGGAGTTGAAAGTCCTTTCTCATGCTATCAGTCCTATTATCAGTATATAGTTCAAGTCGAGTAGCGTTTACTTTAAACGTGCCGAATATAGGATTACTTACCTCGACTGTCCCGTATGGGAAAACCTTGAGTACCCTAAAAGAGATTTCTTCGTTTGTATTAGGCTCAGGAGGAGATATTCGGGGGTCTGTCTTATCTAAAAATGCCTGATTTTCCGATCTTAAATTGGTTTATCCCATGAAATGGAATTGGTTCTGCTTTGTGTATTCCTAATTTCTCCTTGAAGTGTGTCTTCCAGTCGTCTAGTTCATCGATCTGAAGCCGCCATTCCTCATGAGTCATTTCCTTGTTGGCATGAGGTATAGGATCTGGCTCAGTTGTATTGTTCGGTGGTGCTTCTTGCAAAGAAGGTTTAACCGAATGGTTGTTAATAGAATTTATATTCTCACCTTGAATAATCGATGTCCTAGCCGAGTTAAAAGCCTGGAGACTGATTGATTCGTCACCTACGCAAAGTATGAGTTCACCTACACTGACATCAATCTTAGTCCTAGCAGTTTCTAAAAAGGGTCTTCCTAAAATTAAGGGGATACTATTGTCCTCATCCATGTCTAAAACGACAAAGTCTACTGGGAATACGATTTTATCAATTTTCACAAGAACATCTTCAATTATACCCCTAGGAATTCTAACAGTTTTATCAACTAATTGAATGCTCATCCTAGTTTGTTTGGGTTTCCCTAGACCTAGTTGTTTAAACATTTTATAAGGCATAACGTTTATGCTTGCCCCTAAATCAGCTAAAACATTATCAATAGATAAACTACCGATTAAGCATGGAATTGTAAAACTCCCTGGATCTTTTAATTTTCGTGGTAGTTTGTTTTGCAAAATTGCTGAGCACATTGCGTTTAGCTCCACATGCGATTCTTCATCTAACTTCTGTTTGTTTGTTAAAAGATCTTTTAAAAATTTCCTTGAATCTGGCATCTGCGAAAGAGCTTCAAGAAACGGTAAGTTAATATGTAATTTCTTTAAAAGTTTAAGAAATTTACAGAATTGTTCGTCTGTGTTGTCCTTCTTCATTGCATCGGGGTACGATATACAAGGTTGGTACTCTTTAATTACCGGTTTTGGCTTATCATTACTTATCTCGTTCTTACCTTCCTCTACCACATTCTCTTGGCTTACCATAGGCTCATCTAACCCTATACTATCCTGAGCTGTTATGGCTTGAAGCTGCTCAGTTGGGTTAGTTTCAGTGTTGCTTGGCAAGCTATCTTATGGTCGTTCTGATATGATGTTGGCAAGTTGGCCTAATTGGTTCTCGATCCCCTGAATCGATGCTTGTTGATTCTAAAGTGTTGTCTCGGTATTTTGAAGATGAGTTTCTATTACCGCGATGAATTTTGTCAGCATCTCCTCAAGGTTCAGCTTCTTTTCTTGTGGGGAAGGCTGTTATTGGAAGTTTGAAGGGGGTTGTTGTCTCTGGTTTCCTTGACCACCCCATGAAAAGTTGGGATGGTTCCTCCAACCTGGATTATAAGTATTACTATAAGGGTTATTTTGAGATTTAAAATTGTTACCCATATAGTGAACTTGCTCTTTCTCAGCGCTCGGGTTGTAAGGTGGATAGTCTGTGTTGTTCATCCCTCCTCTATTCGTATCGCATTGCTTGACTGGATGTACCTGCAAAGAATCACATACGCCATCAATCTTTTTATTTATCAGTTCCACCTGGTTTGATAGCATGGTTACTACATCGAGGTTGAAAACACTGGCTGCTTTTGTTAGCTTGGTCCTTGTGAATTGCCACTGATAGTTGTTCACTGACATCTCTTCAATGAATTTGTAGGTAGCCTCAGGTGTTTTGTTGTTCAATGTTCCACCGGCGGCTGAATCGATTAACTGCCTAGTTCAATGGTTCACACCGTTGTAAAAAGTTTGGACCTATAGCCACAAGGGTAATCCATGGTGTGGACACCTTCTCAATAGATCTTTGTATCTCTCCCATGCATCGTAAAGTGTTTCTAAATCCATCTGCACAAAAGAAGAGGTATCATTCCTTAACTTGGCCATTTTAGCCGGCGGAAAATATTTTAATAAAAATTTTCAGTCATTTGTTCCCATGTAGTGATTGATCCTCATGGAAGAGAATGCAACCACTTTTTAGCTTTATTCCTCAAAGAAAAGGGAAATAACCGAAGATGGATGGCATCATCAGAAACGCCATTTATTTTGAAAGTATCACAAAATTCTAGGAAATTCACCAAGTGATTGTTTGGATCTTCATCCTGCAAACCATCAAACTGAACAAATTACTGTATCATCTGAATTGTGTTAGGTTTCAGTTCAAAATTATTAGCAGCAATAGCAGGTCTAACAATACTTGACTAAGTTCCTGTTAAATTAGGTTTAGCATAATCATACATAGTTCGAGGAGCATGATCTTCGGCCACCTCTAGAGGTAGCGGATTATTCTCAGCCATCTCTTCGGTGGTATTGGTTTTGACTTCTTTCTCTTCTTCTATGTAGCTTAAGCTTCACGTTATTTCTCTACGATTTTTGCAAACAGTACCTTCAATATCACTGTTGTAAATTAGGGGTCTTGTCGGGTTCCTTTTAGTCATAAACTAGAGGTACCTACTAAGAACAAAAAGAAGGAAAATTAGCAAAGTTAAAATCAAAATAAGAATAAAAATAAATTGCAAAAATAAAAATGGCTAAAGTAATAAAAATTGAGCGTTCTTAATATTTTAGTTCCCCAGCAACGGTGCCAAAAACTTGGTCGTGTGTCAAGTCTTAAAAATTTATAAAAAGAATGATCGAGCCTAGAAACTAACTATGACAACGATTGAGGCAAGCGCACATATCGAACAGTAGTATAGTTTAGTGGCAAGACCGGATTGTCGAATCCAAAGGAACCAAAAGTACTAATACTAACTTTCTTTTTATTATTTATCCTAAGAATTAAGGGAATTATTAATTAGTCTAAAATTAACTAACTATTAAGCTAAAGATGCTAAGACAAAGAGAATGAATTGGGGAAAATACTTGTGGGAAAAACCAATTGATTAAGACAATACCTGAGGAAGAATCCACCTAGACTTCACTTGTTATTTAACTCTGAACCAGACGATTTATTCGCTTGACTTGATCCGTAGGATTCCCTAATGTATATTAATACCTTTCTCGAGGCTACTAACGTCTAACCCTAGGTTGATTAATTGAAATCTCTTTCTAATTAAAACCCCTAGAATTGCATTAACTCGATCTATGGACTCCCATATTAGGTTTGACCCTAATCCGGCAAATTTTCGTCATCCTATCTCTAGGGTTGCGATCAAATCCGCTTAATTATGCTAGATCTACTCTTAGACAGGGTTTATTCCTCCTCTGCCTAAGCACATCAATACTTGAATCAATATCCTGAAATATCAAAACAAGAATTAAGAAAACATAATTAAGAACAAATCAAGTATTTATCATATAGTTCAGAAAACAATAACAAGATCCGTCTTAGGTTTCATCCCCCTCAGGTATTTGAGGGTTTAGTTCATAATAATAAAAGAATACATCTCAGAATAAAATATAAAAAAAACATAAGAAAAACCCTAAAACCCCCTAAAGGAAATTGAAGGGAAGATCTTCCGTTTTTAGTATAACTCCGGCTTCTTGAGATGAATCAACTGGCTTTCTTCGAGTAAATCCCACAATTCTGGCCTTTCTAGATTGGTTCTTCGGCCTAACTGGACGCCCCCTGAAGGTTGATCTCTAGGGTGTTTATATAGGCTTCTGGAATGGCTTTCTTTGCCTCTAAGTACCCTAATTCGAATGAAACTCTTCTCTGTCACAGTAGGGACACGCCTATGGCACACGCCCGTGTAAGTCGTGGCCAGGCTGTGTTCAGGTCTGTTGGAGAGGCACGACCATGTCGATTTCGTAAGTTGGCCCATGTACTCCGTTTTAGGCCAGTTTCTTATTCTTTTCATCCTCCGGTGCTCTCCTAAGTATAAAACATGAAATTAAAGGATCAAGAGCACCAAATTCCACAATTCAAGGCTTAAATCATCCAAAAGTATGCTAAATGTGGGATTAAAATATGTATTTATTACGGTTTATCAACCTCCGACTAAGGGCCTTGACCACAACATTGGCCGTACCAAGCAACTCAATCCATCTACGTTACCTAAGATTCAACTCTTTTTGAATGAGGGGATACTTGAGGCTTTTGTGATCAGTGTAGATGATACATCTATTGTAACACCCCTAACCCGTATTCGTCGCCGGATTAGGGTTATGAGGCATTACCAAACAAAACACAACTCAGAATAGACATTCATTTGAATTCAAGCACAAAGCAATATGATCTTTTCTACTAATTTTTTTTAACTCTTTTAATATCCATCCTCTTATTCCTTACAAAACAAACTCATATATATATTTGGATCACATAATCAACCAAAATCACTTCATACTTTTTCTAGTCATATCACATGTACAAATCATGCTTCAATATTTAGCCATATTAATATCATCTAAATAATCACATATTCAATTTAACAACGTGCAACAAGTCATATTACAAGTACTTAATACATAAAATGTCCAAACCACATGACTTAAACATTAATGGCATTTATACACTTAAAACATATCTCAGCATATATCATTATATAACATATATCGAACATAAATCAAAACAAATATAACATAAGCTGATTATCAATCATATTAATTCAATATATGCACATATTAAACCAACTGAACTATATTATACCATTTAATATTCAATTGTATATACAAGCATAGTAACATTTCATTATGGCCGAACATACTATTGATTAATAGCAAACATGATGCGCCTTTAATATCAATCAATATGAACCATATCACATACTTATATACCACTCATTTTAACGGCATTGTACACATTTAAAACAACACAATTTAAAACTGGACATATTTCTTTACCAATCATAAAACCATGCGCATATGACCTTGTTGTCATAAACCAATTTGAACACAAATAACAAATAAAATTACATATTATTCGCATGCTAATTTATACGCATTAGATTGTACCAAAAATTTCATTCATACCACAAACTAGGTTAATCCACAATCGGACAATCAATATAACATATAATACATAATATATTTATTTAGGCGTGTTATAAACCAAATGTCATGCTTATAATTTTAGTATCATATCCTTAGCCTTATTTGCATATTCACTTTACTTATCAACCAAAACAATCATATGGCATATTCATTATTTATCTTTTACCAACCGTACCTATTTAGACAATTATTCAAGCTTAATATATATGCATACATTGCCAATACAAACCTAATCAGTATAACCTATACACATTCGGACATATAAATAGCTTCTAACCTTTATATACATAGTTCATTTTATAAGACCTAACCAAACTTACTTAAATACAAAATCCAAACATACCACACATATTATATATATATCAAAACATTTACCACAATATTAACTAAACATAGCAACCATATACCGCATATAAATAAGCCATGGTTGAAATGATAAAACCAAACATATTAAACACTTAAACAAGAACTCATATAATTGAACCTAAACATAATGATTAAGCCATTTTCGCATGGCTATGTATATATATACATGCCCAAAAATCAAACATTTCAACTATACTATACATGCCATATGCCCAAATTCAACTTAGTAAAATACCGAAAGAAACAGTCGATAGTGTGATAGGCTAACGTGACTCCAAAATCTATAAAACAGAGGTAAACAAGAACACACACAGAGTAAGCTATTTAAGCTTAGTAAGTCATAAGCAAAAACATATATATTAACAATGGCATATTAACATTTTACTAATAAGGTCAAATACACATAATTTCCAATACAAAGATATCTTTACTACAAAGGTCATACTTTAATCACACATACATATCATATGGCCGAATATAAACAATCATATACACATATATATTTTCACTTTCAATATCACAATTACATCAATAGGCCGAATCACTTATATGTTCAACTATGCTAACACAAAATCCATATTCACATAACTTTATATCATTTCAAGTAATCAACTTACCTTGTTTCCTTATAAACATTTAACTAGCACATACCTGAACCTGTAATTCAATTTCACATTCGGTCTTTACTTCACATTGCCCATTGAACCTTTTGGAATTAAAAAGGATATGCGGATAGTTGGAAGGCTCATACAATGTCAACGTCCTAGACGTGGTCTTACATGTAATCACATATCGATGCCACTGTCCCAGACAGGTTCTTACACGAATCAAATATGATGCCAATGTCCCAGATATGGTATTACACGTAAACACAAGTTGATGCCAACGTCCCAGACGTGGTCTTACATGAAAACACATATCAGAAATCCTATGTCATGACATATGTATCCTAACTATTCCTAGGGTTCGTACGGGGCTTTCAGACATTGAATCTCGATCGAATCGAACATCGTAATCGGGCTCCCAATCACATTTGAATTTGGTAATACACATTTAAATTCATAAAATTTCATTTTCACATATAACATATATGTATTATCAAATTTAAAAATGTTCATATGCTTATTGACTTACCTCGGATATCGACGGATGAAATCCACTACTCGATTACTTTCGACTTCCCCCGATCTAATTTCGTTTTCTTTAGTTCTTGATCTAAATAAATTCAAATTTAACTAATTTAATCACATATTCATTCAATTTAAATAAAAAAAACACATAAATAGGCAAATTACCATTTTTCCCTGACATTTCACATTTTTGCAATTTAGTCCCTATTGCATAAAACACAAAATATACAAAGTTTGCATATACCATTCTAGGGCCGAATATTCATAAGCATCATACTAGTCCATATATTTCATTTATTTCACATTTAAGTCCCTCAAAATATCATTTTTACAATTTAGCCCTAATTACTCAAATTCATCAAAAATTTAAAGACAAAACATGTTAATCTTTCACATATCTTTAATATTTCATCATCAAACAACAAAAATCACAACCTATCATCAATGGCAAAACACAAAATCATCATCAACTTCAAAAATTCAAGCATGGGTCTTGTAGTACTCGAAGTAACGATCTCAAAAACGTAAAAATTATCAAAAACCGAACAAAGACTAACCTTGAATCAAGCTTCAAAAATGGCCGAATGTTTCAAGCTTTCAAACCTAGTTTTTCTTTTCTAATTTCGGTGAAGAAAGATGAGAACATGGCTAGTTTATTTTAATGTTTTATGATATAAAATAACATTATTATTATTTTACCTAATTAACCTTTAGTAATTAATATATAAAACATATATTATAAGGTCATTCTTGACCATTGTGGTCCACTCACTTTAATAGTGGGCTATATACCTATTAAGGACTTCACATTATAAAGACATTAGCAAATTAGCACTTACACATTAATTAGCCAATTTCACATTTTACGCGATTAAGTCCTTTTCTCAAATTAAGCATACAAATAATAAAATTAATTCACGAAACTTTCACACATGTAATTTCACACATAATTAACACAGAAAAATAATATTAAAATAGTTTTTGAACTCGAATTTGTGGTCTCGAAACCACTATTCCGATTAGGGTCAAAATCGGGTTGTTACATCTATCACCATACAAATAGCGCCTCTAAATATTTAGTACAAAGACAACTGCAGCTAACTCAAGGTCGTGCGTCAAATAGTTGTCTTCACGCGACTTAAGCTATCTAGACGTGTAAGCCACCACACTACCCTCTTGCATCAATACACAACCCAAACCTATGTGAGATGCATCACTATACATTATGAATTCCTTTTCGAATTCAGTTTGTATTAGAATGGGTGCCTAAGTCAAAATAGATTTTAGCTTCTCAAAGCTCGATTACTACTCAATGGTCCACACAAAAGGTGTGTTTTTACACAACAACTTAGTCAAGGGAGTTGAGATAAGCAAGAACCCTTCAAAAAATCTCCGATAGTAACCAACTAAATTGAGAAAACTCCAGATCTTAGACACATTCCTAGGCTGTTTGTAACACCCCTCACCTGTATCCAACTCCGGGATAGGGTTCGAGGCATTACCGGACTTAAATATTCACAATCATACAAAACCGGGTTACCAAATTTCACCCAAAATTTCAACTTTTCAATTACATGCATTTGGCCTTGTCATCTATTTAATCACTTATACCACATAACAATATATTAACACATACCATGGACAAATAGGCTTACAAGCCAAAATCATCATAAGCCACATCTAATGGCTATAATCAACAAATCAATATAAGCCAATACATTTGACTAATCACAACAACATCCATCATAGAAAAATTAAGTCCCTATACATGCCACTCACTTGAAAACATTTAACATAAATATGCCAATACTCCAAGGATAATGGCTCGATAGTGTGATGCTGCCTCTGACGATCTCCAACCCTGAGCTGACCTGACAAAACTAAAAGAAATAGAAAGGAGGGAGTAAGCTTTATGCTTAGTAAGCTCGCATGAAAATAATAAGCAATGTGATAACATTTTCATAGTCTTCCTATTTATTCAAATTCTAGTTAAGCTGTTTTCTTGAGTCACAGTATTTAAATTATTTATATCTAGAGCTACAGAACTCCAAATTAAGATCCATAAATTTTCCATGAAACTAGACTCACATATATTATTACCATAAAATTTTTAGAATTTTTGGTTTAGCCAATCAATACAGTTTATTCATTAAGGAGTCCCCTATTTCACTGTTTAACTATTCTGACCTCTTTTCACTATGAATCAGTTTTCTCCTTGTACAGAGTTCATATGACATTATTATTTAGTTCATTTGAAACTAGACTCATTCAGGATTTCATTCATATAAATTATATCCCACAATTATTTTTGTACAATTTTTAATGATTTTTCCAAGGAAAAATAGGGGATCACGTAATCATTCTGAACCAGTCTCACAGAAATTCAAATATCTAAAAATATACGAATCATTTGTTTGCTATGTTTATTTTATATGAAAATAGACTAAATAAGATTTAAATAAATATCTCATCCAACTTATAATTCAATTTCTACTACTTTTGGTGATTTTTCAAATTCATGTCACTGCTACCGTTCGAAGCAGTTCTATTGTAAATTTTTGCTCTCTCTCACTTTAGTTGTATTCATCACTTGCCTATACCAATCTTTCCAATTTCCGATTACATATCGAACATATTTTTCATACGTACATTTGCCACATTTCTCAATTGGTCACATTCACACTTGCACTTATTCGTAACAGGATCGCACCAATCATCATTAGTAAATTATCTTGTTGAACCGCTTCGGAAAACGCCCGATACTGGGTGGTCTCAGCACATAGCTCCACCTACACATAATTTAGCTTTCTTGTACACATGGTGAAGGTCCCTTATCACCCAGTGACCTAGCCATTCCATCTCGTAGCTTTCTTATCTACATGGCGTCCAACACTAGGAACCACTCATGTGACCTAGCTACTCATAACCCGTAACTTTCTTATACACATGGTATACACACAGTGTTACACATGTGACCTAGTTACATATGAAATTATTATCTCATATCTTTCTTGGACACATGGTGATAGTTCCTTATCATCCATGTGGCCTAGCTACATATCAAATTTTGCCATCTAGTAGCTTTCTTGTGCACACAGTGAAGGTCCCTTGTCACTCGTGTGACCTAGCTACATATTGTCCGTATCTCTCGGTTTTCCGAAGGTTCAATCAAGAATTTCCATTTCCATACATTTTCATATTTTAGTTATCACCCAATGATTTCCATAATATCTAGCAAAATAATTATTGTACAAGTAAAATAAATGCATTATTTACATATAAACTTTCTTGTCGAAATCTCAATCGAATTACAAACTGTGTAGCAACTCATACAACCCATGTAATATTAATTTAACATTCAATTCTTGTAACATTAGTTTGCCATTCAATTTCACATGACACAACAAACATCACATTTTCCATACCATACATACCATCCATCAACTTCTTCTAAACATATTAAATCATACAATTTATGCCATATCAATAGAAAATTACAATTCAAGCATGGTGTTGCAATATTATTAACACACGAACTTACCTCGAATGCCGAAACGACCATTTTACCAACTTTCTCGATTTTCAATTTTCCTCCAGTTCTAGGTCCAAATCTCATTTTTCGGGGTCTAAAACATCACATTTCACTTATTTAATTAATATACTACTCAAAACAGTCCCTAACTCAAACTTTGGAAAAATTACAATTTTACCCCTAAACTTTTGCATAATTATGATTTTGCCCATAGACTCGAAAATTAAACTTTATTCCTTTTTCTTATGTTTTATGACATGCTGAATATTTTTCCCTTCTATAGCAACTTCAAATTCTTACTATAACACATTATTATGAACAATAACAACTTTTACCAATTAGCTCGTTTTATTCGTTTTCACTGAAAATCACTTAGTAAAAATCGTTCCTCTACTCATAAACATGAATAATCTACCAAAATTCATCAAAATACACAATTATTCAACATGGGTCAATTTTTAAAATTAAACTCTAGCTCAAAGTAATGGTAGAAATAGCTAAACTAAGTTACCGGAATTTCAAAAAATCGATGAACATTAAAAATGGGGCTTAGAAACACTTACTATGAAGCTTGAAAAGCTTGAAACCCTTAGCCATGGAGTCATGAAATTTTCGGCAGCAACTTAAAGAAGATGAGCAGATTTTTTTCTTGTATTTTGTCTTTTTTATTCATTAAAACACTAAATGACTAAAATATCCTTAAGGCTTTTCTTTCAAATTTGTCCTATTCATGCCCCTTTTTTTCCATCAAGTTATCCAATGGTCTAATTACCTTTTAAGGACCTCCAATTTAAAACTCATAGCAATTTGACACCTTTAATATATAGAACTCAACTTTTGCACTTTTTACAATTTAGTCCTTTTGACTAAATTGAGTGCCCAAAGGTCGAAATTTTCGAACGAAATTTTTACGAAATCTTTCTGTGAAATTGTAGACCATACAAATATAGTAAAAATAATATTTTCCTCGTCGAATTTGTGATCGCGAAACCACTATTCTGACTAGGCCCTAATTCAGGATGTTACACTGTTTTCATTCAAGTACAACCTCAATCCTTTTCAGGTCCACATAGATTCCCTCGACAAAAACCACGTGTCCTAGAAAAGTAACTTCTCTTAACCAGAACTCACATTTGATCAACTTAGTGTAGAGCTTTTTCTCGATGAGAATCTATAGAACCACTCTAAGATGTTCATCATCATCAACCGTAGTCTTAGAGTATACCAGGATGTCATCAATGCTATGATGAACTGATCCAAATACAGCTGAAATATGCTGTTCATGATTTCTATGAACACAAGCGAAGCATTCGTCAAATTGAATGGCATGACAAGGAGCTTGTAATAACCATAATGAGTCCTAAAGGAAGCTTATGCACATTAGCTTCCTTTTTTCAACTGATGGTACCCAAAACGAAGATCAATCTTGGAGAAAATCTATAACAGCCCATTTTTGGTCAAATTGGAACAGTGGTTTTGGGACCACAAATCTACGATCAAAATATTTATTTTATTATTATTTTAATGCTTACAGCATGATTGAATGATTGTGTTTTATTGTTTGGTTGGTCAATTTGATAAAAAGGACTAAATTGCATAAAGTGAAAAACTTGAATTCTATTAGCTAAAGGTGTCTAATAGCTAGAACCTTAAAGTAGAAGTCCTTATATGATAAATAGTCCGTTAATTTGATAGTGGATGATATTGGTTTGGCATTATTGAAATATTGAATTAATAATAAGGTTAATTAGGTAATTTAGTAATTAAAACTTTATTAATAAAACAAAACAAAATTTTCTATTCATTCATCTTCTCCACCGAATTTTTGAGGAGAAAAGAAGCAATTTTAGGGCTTTCATTCAGCCAAGCCTCTATTTCTCATTAAGGTATGTTTTCTGTTTCGTTTTTAATAATTTCTACGTCTTTGAGATCGTTGCAGCTAGGTCTAGCTAGCCCAGGGACTAATTTGCAAAATTGTTAAAGATTTTGAATGATTCCATTGATGAATACATGAGTATTTTGATATTTAATGATAAATTTTGAATAGTTGTTGAAAGTTAAATAAGTTTTGTTAGGTGATTTTGAGTAAAAATGCAAAATAGGGATTAATTTGTGAAAATGTAAAAATATGTGGTTAAATATGTGAATAAATGAAAAATGTGGGTTGATATGTGTATTAGGGAAATTCGGCTAGCATGTGAGTGGATGAAATTGTATCAATTTGTGATATTGTGTAATAAAGACTAAATTGTGAATGTGAAAGTTTAGAGACAAATGTGTAAATAGCCCTAATGTGTGTTTTGGATTGAATTGAATAAGTAGAAGAATAAATAAGTTGGTTTTGATTACTTATAGACCAAGAAAAGAGGAATTCAGACTTAGATCGGGGAAAAAGTAAAGTAATTGAATAGTCGATCCATTTCGTCATTTTCGTACACGAGGTAAGTTCGTATATTTGAACTTAAATGTGTATTTATTCAATGGATGGATGGTATTGAGATTGCATCTATCCTATGGTTAAATATGTAGAATTTAATTTAAATGTACGTTTTATTTGGACTAGTTCCTGAATAAGACCATAGCTGGGCTATGGCAAATCGGATAATAAGACCATAATCGAGTTATGGCATGTGAATGTAAGACCATGGAAGGGCCTTGGCAATGTATGTGTAAGACCATAGTTGGATTATGGCTTTAGAAAATCGACATACTAGTACCATAAGCATTTATAAATTTGGAGAGATTTGATAAGTGAATCTATGAGAATAGATATGTATCAGTACAGGTATGTACGGAAAACTATTCGAATAATTAGCTAATGGAAGTTGAGAACATATTGTTAACTTAGTGATTGATGTCTTTAATGCAATTTATTTCATCCATTTAGAAATGTTAATGAATGATGAAATTATTTTATATTTACATACGAACTTACTAAGCTTTATAGCTTACTTTGTTTATTTTCTTCTATGTTTTATAGTATATCAAAGCTAGCTCGGAACTGGGGATCGTCAGAGACTTCATCACACTATCAGACATCTATTTTGGTACTTTTGAAGTGTGTATATATGGTATATGGCATGTATGGGCTTGAGTCATTTTGGTATGTTTGTTGAATATATATTTAGGCCATTTGAGTTGGCTTGTGATGGTGAATTTGATGTTATTTATAAATGTGCTAATGGTATTCTTTTGAGTTAGGTAATTGACCTATAATGAGTGATTGAAGTTAAATGGATATTGCATGTTTGGATTGGTTTAGTTAATTGATTAGTATATGTGAATTAGGTATGAAACTATATGGCAATTTATGGTATACTGGTGATTTATATTGATGGTAAAGAATTGGTATGATTTGAACTTTGGTTGATGGTATTCGGTTGCACATTTGTATCTTGAATTGGTACCATTTGAGCTTGTTTAGGTATGTGCAAAATGGGTGGAAAATGGCTTGGTAAATAGCCTATTCTTGTCCACACGAGCAGAGACACGGGTGTGTGTATCAGCCGTGTGTGACACATGGTTATGTTACGCGGGCGTGTGTCCCTTGGTGTTGAATATGAAGTGAAGTTAGTATGCTCCATACGGTCTCACACACGGGCGTGTGATCGGCTGTGTGTTACAAGTCAGTATACCCCCTAATTGGCACATGGCCTAACACACGGTCGTGTGGCCGTCTTGCATAAGTTAGTATGCCCTACAGGTTTGACACGGCGTAGCATATGGCCTAGCACACGGGTGTGTGTGGCCACTTCGAAAGGGCACACGGGCTAGACACACGGGCTTGTGGTTGGCCATGTAACCCAAGTCAGTAACCTCACTTGTTTGGAGACGAGGAGGGATACAGGCTGGGACACAACTATGTGTTCCCATTTTGAATGTTCACACGGCCTGTGATACGGGTGTGTCTGGTAGTCGTGTGAGACACACGGCCTGACCACACTAGCGTGTGTCTCCTATTTTGAGAAAAATTTTCTTAGTGTGGAAAAGCTTCCTAAGTTATCTGTTTAGTACCAAACCACACTCAATGCATGTTTAAGGCCTCATAGGCTCGTTTAAAGGACACTATGATTGATTGTGATTGAATTGCATTCAAATTGATAAATTATATATGAAATGTATGTTTAAAAGTGTTGTAAGTCCGGTAATGCTCCGTAACCCTATTCTGATGGTGAATACGGGTGAGAGGTGTTACATTTATTGGTATCAGAACTACAATTTAGTTGATTTTAGGACTAGTGTAGCGTATGCGAGAGTCTAGCTATACATGCCATATATAACCTATGATAGTGTGATGAATCTTGACATTATAAACTATGTTTTCGTATAGTAATGGATCTCGAACGACCTATAGCAGATGATGTTGAGATTAATGCGCCAGCTCCAGCTCAAGGGATAGTGCCTTCTAAATCTAGACTTGTGTCGAGTAGTCATGGAGGTGAGGCTAAAGAAGCCTTCTTTCAAATGATGAACGAGTGGTTCACTCAATACATTCATACGAATCTGGCTGCTCAACAACCTCTACCCCCGCCAAATCCTCAACCAATCCCTATAGTTCCTTAAGTTATTGATCCAATACGATTGGACAAGCCACCAATCGATAAAATTCATAAGCATGGGGTTGAAGAGTTCAGGGCTAATGCTGATGATGATCCTGAGAGAGCCGAGTTTTGGCTTGAAAATATGATCCGAGTGTTTGATGAACTTTCCTACACACCAGCTAAATGTTTAAAGTATGCTATATTCTTTTTGAGGGACACTGCATACCAGTGGTGGAATACATTAATACTTGTGGTGTCGAGAGAGAGAGTCACCTGGGAGTTCTTTCAGACCGAGTTCTGGAAAAAGTACATAAGTCAACAATTTTTGGATCAAAAGCATAAAGAGTTTTTAGTATTAGAATAAGGCCACATGACTGTAACCGAGTACGAGAGAGAATTTGTATGGTTAAGTAAATATGCTCGAGAGTATGTTTTGACTGAAGAGATAATGTGCAAGCGGTTATATTGACGGGTTGAACGAAGATATTACACTTTTGGTCGGGATATTGGATTCAAAAGAATTCGTTGTGCTAGTTGAGCGTGCTTGTAAAGCTGAAGCTAGAGATTCGAGAAAGAGATTGATGAATAAACCCTATCACTCATGATCAAAGAAATCCTAAGATTCATATAGTCGATCAAATACATTAGTGGGGTACTCTAATAGAGATCGCGAGAAGCAATTTACAAGTTCAAAAACTCCAGTTACATCAATGGCAAGTATGGGTAATGCTAGACCGGATAAACCTGAATGTGGACAATGTGGAAAATGAAATTTTGAAGAGTGTAGAATGAATGATAAAGCATGTTTTAGATGTGGTTCGCATGAACACTTCATTCGAGTATGTCCTGAGTTAGATGAGAAAGATAAATCTCAAAGTGCAACACAAAGCAACACGACTGTGAGAGGAAGACCATTCCGTAATGTTGGAAATGTGAGTGGTGGTAGAAGTGCAATACGAGATGCTGCTGTGAGATCAGAGGCTAGAGTACCTGCCAGAACTTATGCTACTAGTGCTCGTGAAGAAGCGTCATCTTCAGATGTTATTACTGGTACGTTCTCTCTTTATGACAGTAATGTAGTTGCATTGATAAATCCCGGATCAACTCATTTATATATATGTGTGAACTTAGTGTCTAGTAAGAATTTACATGTTTATTATACTAAGTTTGTTATAAAAGTGTCGAACCCCTTAGGCAAATATATCTTGGTTGACAAAGTTTGCGAAAATTGCTCGTTAATGACTCGAGGTTACTGTTTTATGGCTGATTTCATGTTGTTGCTGTTTGACTAGTTTGATGTTATTCTGGGTATGGACTGGTTGGCGTTGCATGATGTAGTAGTAAATTGTAAATGAAAGACCATTGAGTTGAAATGTCAGAATAATGAAACTCTCTGAATTGAATCAAATGATTTGAAGGGTTTACTAGCTGTAATCTCGTCGATGTTAGCTAAAAAATATGTGAAAAAGGGATGCAATGCATATCTTGCATATGTACTTGATACAAAAGTGTCAGAAATAAATATTGAATCAATACTTGTTGTTTGCAAGTATCCAGATGTGTTTCTAGAAGAGTTACCGAGTTTTTCACTGATCAAAGAGGTTGAATTTGCTATTGATTTAGTACAGAATGGCTTTGACAGAGTTAAAAGAGTTGAAAACTCAGTTGCAAGAATTAACTGGTAGAGAATTCTCAAAACTGAGTTTCTCTCCCTGGGGTGCACCAATGTTGTTTGTAAAGAAAAAAGGATGGTTCTATGAGAATGTGTATAGACTATTAACTACTCAACAAACTGACAATCAAGAATAAATATCCTCTACTGAGACTTGACGATTTATTTGATCAGTTGAAAGGTGCAATAGTGTTTTCAAAGATTGATTTGAGATCTGGTTATTATCGGTTGCGAGTTAAAGGCTCAGATGTGCCGAAGACAGTGTTCAGAACGATGTAAGGACATTATGAATTCCTTGTTATGCCTTTTGGATTAACTAATTCTTATGCTATTTTTATGGATTTGATGAATTGGATTTTCAGACCGTATTTAGACAGATTCGTTATTGTATTTATTGATGATATTTTGATTTATTCTTGAGATGAATCCGAGCATGCCAAGCATTTGAAAATAGTGTTATAGACCTTGAGAGATAAGAAATTGTTTGTAAAATTCAATAAATGTGAGTTTTGGCTCTGAAAGGTTGGATTTCTGGGGCATATTGTTTCAGTCGAAGGTATTAGAGTTGACCCAAGCAAGATTTCTGCAATTATAGATTGGAAACCTCCGAGAAATGTATCTGACGTCTGAAGTTTTTTGGGACTAGTTGGTTATTATCGATGTTTTGTGAAAGGATTCTCTATAATTGCAACACCGCTGACTTGATTACTTCAAAAAGATGTAAAGTTTGAATGGTCTGAGAAGTGTCAACAAAGTTTCAAACAGTTGAAAGCGTTATTGACAGAAACACCAGTGTTAGTACAGTCTGAGTCAAGTAAGGAATTCGTAATTTTCTGTGATGCATTGTTGGATGGTCTGGGTTGTGTAGTGATGCAAGAAGGCAAAGTAATAGCTTATGCTTGTAGACAGTTGAAGCCGCATGAAAAGAATTATCTGACGCACGATTTAGAGTTGGTCGCGGATACGTTTGCATTAAGGATTTGGCGACATCACTTGTTTGGTGAGAAATGCCACATTTATACAGATCACAAGAGCGTAAAATAGTTTATGACTCAGAAAGACTTGAATTTGTGACAACGAAGATGGCTTGAATTACTAAAAGATTATGAGTTAGTAATTGATTATCACCCGGGAAAAGCTAATGTTGTTGCTGATGCACTGAGCCAAAAATCTTTGTTTGCATTACAAGGAATGAATACCCAATTGGTGATTTGTGATGATGGCTCTATTTTAGCTGAATTAAAAGCTAAATCAGTATTTCTTTAACAAATTTTTGAAGCTCAGAAAGATGACCGTGAATTGCAAGTTAAACGAATTCAATGTGAGACTATTCCTAATTCAGAGTTTCAGATTGGAGCCGATGATTGTTTAAGGTTCTGGAATAGAATTTGCATACCAAGAAATTCAAAACTCATTCAGAAGATTTTTCAAGAAGCACACAATAGCTGCTTATCTATTCATCGGGAAGTACCAAAATGTACAATGATTTGAAACGATTTTATTGGTGGCAAGGCATGAAACGAGATATCTCAGAGTTTGTTTCTAAATGTTTGATTTGTCAGCAAGTCAAAGCTAAACATCAAGTACCATCAGGTTTATTGTAGCCTGTGATGATTCTCGAGTGGAAATGGGATAGAGTTACAATGGATTTTGTGTCGGGGTTACCCCTATCTCCAAAAAAGAAAGATGCTATCTGGGTTGTTGTTGATCGACTAACGAAATATGCTCATTTCATACCGGTACGTACAGATTACTCACTCGATAGATTAGTTGAATTGTATATTACTGAGATAATTAGATTACACGGGGTGCTAGTTTTGATTATTTCAGATATAGATTCGAGATTCACATCGCAGTTTTGGAAGAAATTGAAAGAAACTTTGGGTACGAAGTTGAATTTCAGGACAGCTTTTCATCCGCAAACTGATGGTCAGTTTGAGCGAATAATTCAGATTCTCGAAGATATGCTTCGATGTTGTGTTTTGGAATTCAAAGTAAATTGGGAGAAATATTTGCCGCTAGTTGAAGTCTCGTATAATAACAATTTTCAATCGAGCATAGAGATGGTACCGTACGAAGCTTTGTATGGTCGCAAATGCTAAACTCCATTATATTGGTCACAAATTAGCGAGAAACAGATCCACGGGGTTGATTTGGTTAGAGAAACAGAAGAGAAAGTGAAAGTAATTTATGACTATTTGAAACCAGCTTCAAATCGTTACAAATCATATGCAGATTTGAAACAAAAAGACATTGAATTTCAGATCAATGACAAAGAGTTTTTGAAAGTATCTCCGTGGAAGAAAATACTTCATTTCGGTCGCAAAGGCAAATTGTGTTCGCGATTCATCGGGTCGTATGAGGTCATTGAAAGAATAGGGCTAGTAGCATATTGATTAGCCTTACCATTGGAATTAGAAAAGATTAATAACATATTCCATGTCTCGATGTTGCGCCGATATAAATCTGATCCATCACATGTGATTTCTCCGTTAGAGATTGAGATTCAGCCCGATATGACGTACAATGAAGAACCGATCAGAATTTTGGCTCGAGAGATCAAAGAGTTTAGAAATAAATGCATAGATTTAGTGAAAGTCTTTTGTCAATGTGACAGAGTTGAAGATGCTACATGGGAGCCCGAGGAAGCTATGAGAAAACAGTACCCTAACCTGTTCACTGGTAAGATTTTCAGGGACGAAAATCCTTAAGGGGGGAGAGTTGTAACAACCCGTTTTTGGTGAAATCAGAACAGTGGTTTTGGAACCACAAATACGAGGCCAAAATATTTATTTTATTATTATCTTAATGCTTACAGCATGATTGAATGATTGTGTGAAAGTTTTGTTAAGAAATTTTATTGTTTGGTTAGTCAATTTGATAAAAAGGACTAAATCGTATAAAGTGTAAAACTTGCGTTCTATTAGCTAAAGGTGTCTAATAGCTATAGAACCTTAAAGTAGAAGTCCTTATGTGATAAATAGTCCATTAATTTGATAGTGGATGATATTGGTTTGGCATTATTGAAATATTGAATTAATAATAAGGTTGATTAGGTAATTTAAATTCTAAGTAAACATTGCGTATTTAAAATTCTAAGTAAAAATTAACTTGTTACAAAATATCCGAATTGAAACTTTATTATATACTTTTGAGATGTAAGTTGCGAAAATAAAGCATTTCCAAATAATATCTTAATTGTCAATCCAGATTAAACATAATAATAAGCCTCAAATACTTTAAGTGGCCCTTATTACAATAAATAGTTATTCAAAATACTGAAAATCTCAAGTGCACAAAATAAATAAAAATATCTTCTGCATGGCCACCTTGCATCCTCTCCAGCCCGTCCAAGCATCGCGTATCACCTGCGATGTTTGGTAAAAATTTGGGTGAGTCATACAGACTCAGTGTGTAATTAGTCCACAGATTTCCACCCACATGAGCTTAGCCCACAACCACATCATACCAGATAATATGGCCATTTACCCACATAATTTCACTTATTGGGCATGGCCCATAACCACACCAATCCACACATCACAAATGTTTATGCAAAGTGCACCCAACCCAGCCTAGGGTCCATCCTCTACACACCTCCATACCCAGCCACCACACACCAGGGGATTACTAAATCAACCCTCCAGCCTCTACACACCAATTTGGCAATTACTGCCGTCCACGATGTAGCTCGTAGTTATCATCACATCCACGATGAGGCACACAGCCTTTCATCAACCACGATATGGCACATAGTCGATATCAACCACGATGAGGCACAGAGCCACTCATCAATCCACGTGAACTTAATCACAAGTAATCCACAACGCGACCTCAGTCAGCGCCAGTCCACGATGTGGCCGTAGCTATCATCAAACCACGTACATAAATGTACACCCTGTCCTTCTTTCATATTCATCCCATCCCATACACATGCAACATATAATAGTGCCATGATAATTAATGCATGTACATGTTATTGCATTCAACCATATTTTCATAGACATATTCACATATACACATTGATAACCACTTTTCATCAGATTAGTACTGACCTGATTATCGACATACCCCTTAAGGGTATCCATTTCATAATTGCCACTGCACTTATCAGTACATACATAACATATGCAAATATAATCATATACCCGAAAAACAGTGGGTTAATCACACACCTGAGAACTTGAAGCGTCACGCTCTCAATCCCGATGCTATCACTAAGCAAAACTACCGCTATCTGCCTATAGTCCTGCCCTGCTGCTGGCCCACACCCCGGTGGCCAATCTCGTACTGCAGAGACTGATCTCCTCTTAAACTTAGGGATAGGGACTACCCATTTCTCTCATTGACTGGTATTCGCCTCCATCAACAATACTTAATCAGAACCAAATGGTTAATCGTTAACGTCTTAATCCAAATATATCGAATCTATACTTACTAAGTACCCTTATCAAAATGTACTTGAATCCCGAAGGCTTTGCTTATTCCTGTCGCTTTGCCCCTAAACAATCTCAGTCAAAAATCGGCTAATATTAATACCAAATATGGCCTATGGCCGAATATCACAAACCACCTACCTTGCTTATCCAAATCCCAAAGCTGTCACTTGCTCCTGAAGTTGTCGAGATCCCTACTTAACCACTGTTAGAATCGGCTATTAGCAATAATGTAAGAAAAAGGCCCTTGGCCGAATACCACATATCACTTACCTTGATGAATCGAATCCCGAAAGAATCCTTTAAGGCTCCTTACCGTTGGCTACCTTCAACAGAAACACATAACATGGCTTAAAGAATATTCGGCCATCCCTAAGGCCTAACTACATGATTTCGACACATTAATAGAAAGAGAACCCAAACCGATTGCTAGGATAGAAAATGCTTAGAAAATGCTTACCCTTACACGTTGTGTAACACCCCAAACTCGGCCCACGAGCCTTGACCGGATCTGGTATGTCACTGCGGAAAAACGTTTGAAGACTGATTTCACTTTTGGGAAAAACATTAAAAATTTTTGTTTTTAATAAAACATTGTGTGTTTAAATCTCCCAATAAAACTAAGTTATTACAATTTCCCGGATTAGAACTTTAATATCTTTTTAAAATATAAGTTGCCAAAATTAAAAGCACTTCAAAATAAGAATTTAATCGTCATCTAGCTTAAACATAATAAAAATGTTCAAATACTTTAACTGGGCCTTATTACAATAAATAATTAAACAAAAGTTCTTAGTAATAAACTGAATAAAATAAAGAAGATGTCTTCTGCATGGGCCACCTCGTATCCACTCCAACCCGGTCTGATCATCATACATCACCTGCGATGTTGATAAAAATTGGGTGAGTCATACAGACTCAGTGTGTAATTAATCCACTGAATTCTACCCACATGTTAACCACATATTAACCCATATATCAGATAACAGGGTACATATTCACATAATAACACATTCTGGGCTTGGCCCATATTAATATCACTTATCAGGTAACAGGGTAATTAACCACATAATTTCCACATATCGGGCTTAGCCCATTTCCACACTGATCCACATTCATATACTGGGCTTGGCCCATTTCCACACTAATCCACATATCAACTGGGCTTGGCCCATTTTCACAATAATTCACATATCCATTGAAATTATGCAAAGTGCACCCAACCCAACCTAGGGTCCATCCTCTACACACCCCCGTATCCAGCCACCACACACCAGGGGATTACAAAATCACCCTCTCCTTTTCACTCCAAAAGGCAATCAATGCCGTCTACGTGCAATTAAGCACAATAATCCACAACGCGACCTCAGTCAGCGCCAATCCACGATGTAGCCGTAGCTAACACCAAAACCACAATGGGACACATAGTCACTCATCAACCACGATATGGCACATAGCCGATATCAACCACGATGAGGCACACAGCCACTCATCAAGCCACGAGAACTAAATCGTAATTGATCCACAACGTGACCTCAGTCAACGTCAATCCACGATGTAGCTCAAGGCTAACATCAAACCACGTACTCGAAGTACATCCGTACCTTCTTTCATATCATATCCCAACCCATGCACATGCAACATTCCATAATGACATAATATAGTGATGCATGAGCATGTTCATCAAGCATAGTCATAACACATATTCATATTAATAATCACATTTTATCAGATTTGGTACTTACCGGATTATCGACATACCCCTTGAGGGTATCCATATCACAATTTCCACTACACTAGTTAGCACATTCATAACACATACACATATCACATACATATCATATACCCGGAAAATGGTGGGTTAATGATACGGTCCGTCTCGGATTTGAAGACGAATCGTAAATGTTGCCCGATCGTAAATTAGGTAGTTTTTCTTTAATTAACAAAAGGGATAATTTTATGGGAAATAATATCTTCGAAAGGTAAAGATAGGTGAGAGGTTGAGATGGATATGTATTTGAAATAAGAAAGAACCTTTAATAGATATTAAAGACCCGAATCTTATAAGTTTCAAATTGATGAAAAGAGTTCTGAAACAAAACCAAGACCCACTATCTAACAAGATAGGAACCAACGGTATAGATAAATGAACACCACACCCGAAAGGATGATAAGTTCAAAACAAGGATAAAACGACGCCATTAGAAAACTAGATAAGTCAATTTCAACCTTGAGAATTAGGAGAGTGAATACTCACCAAAAGAAATTCTTCTTTCATTAAAAATTTTCCAAAAGTGCCTTAGAAAATGAAATGTGCAAAATATTTATAGGCCTTTTCAGTGATAGCCGAATAGGGAAGGAATAAACTTGAAAATTCCAGAAAGGAAAGAGGGCTTCAATCTTTATTTGTGCGCATGAGTAGTTGACTTGGTGAAGCATTTGTGAGCATTTGTGAGCATTCGGCCAAGGGAAGGGCTAGTCACGTTGGAGACAAGGTGTCATATAAGACAAAAAAAAAATCATGGAGTATGAAGGTATGTCCACTTAAAATTAAAATAAAGCACTTGAATGATATGGCCGTTCAACCTAAACTCCACCAAAGCTTGCTGCCGTATGCCATTTGCATTTGCCATATGTCTGACTAAATTATCCTAATTTAATAGTGCTATGCCGTCCACTATGCATGCCTTCCCCTTTGCTTATTATTTTATGCGCACATGGCTTAATTTAAGGTGTGGCCGTCCACCACTATCTCCCATGGTGACTTATGCTTTCATCATTCCAAAAGGGATTGCCGTCCACCACTCAAGGTAATGCTTCACTCATTTACAATTCTTTAATCCACTCATCTTGCACACTTGTTGTTATTATTTTATGCTCTCTCCATTTTGCCGTCCAAGTGATTGCCCATTATGCATAATTTAATAAGCCAACATTCCATGCCATTTATCTATTCTACACCACATCATGCCTTCATATTCCATATTGCCGTCCATTAGCATGTAATGCTTCAATTAAAAATTCTTCAATTGTTTATTTCATTAATTCCACCATGATGCTTCATGCCCTGCCGTCCCATGCCTTGAGAAAATATTAATTTTTGTGCTTCCCATTTGTTTGTCTTTAGCTACCATCTTCTATGATATCTGCATAAATCACACTAATTAAAATTCGGCCAAACATAATTAGAACAGAATTTTAATCATCTTATTTAACACTAGGTAAAAGCATACTAGTAATCAACTTCGACAAAGACTAATTAAAAACTTGTGCTATCTAAGCAAATATGAAATAAGAAAAAAAATGAAGCTACTACTGAAAATAAAACATGCGTAATTTAAGATGTTAAATAAACTAGCAGTCGGACTAGCTAGTATATTCAACTTCAAATAAGTTGTAATAGTTTAGCATGTTTGTGGGCTCTTTTCTATCGTCATTCCAAATTTGTGCCACCAAAACCGTTGCGGCATCTTTGAATTGTTTGGTACAGGAACGTGTAATCAGCCCACTAGGTAGCTCAATCGGGTCAGGGGTTACGTCCGTTACAGGCTTCGTAGGTAAATTCGTATCATCCCCTCCCTCTTTAAGTTGATTCGTCCTCGAATCGTCACCTACATCGAAAGGAGAAAGATCAGAAACATTAAAACTTGCACTAACATTATACTCACCCGGTAAGTCCAATTTGTAAGAGTTGTCATTTATTCGCTCAAGGACTTGAAATGGTCCATCTCCCCTTGGAAGAAGTTTAGATCGTCTTTGTGCGGGAAACCTTTCTTTTCGCATATGAACCCAAACCCAGTCCCCCGGTTCAAATCGAATGTGCCTACGGCCTTTGTTGGCTCGTTGCTCATATTCAGCTTTGTGTTTTCCATCTACATGCACATGTTGATTAGAAGACAAAGGTATTAGATCAAGCGGTGTTAATGGGTTAAAACCATACACAACTTCAAATGGGGAAAATTTAGTAGCAGAGTGTATAGAGCGATTGTAAGCAAACTCCACATGTGGTAGGCAGTCTTCCCACGTCTTTAAATTCTTCCGAATGATTGCTCGTAGCAATGTTGAGAGAATTCGATTTACCACCTCGGTTTGACCGTCTGTTTGCGGGTGGCAAGTGGTAGAGAATAGTAACTTGGTTCCTAATCGTCCCCACAGTGTTCTCCAAAAATGGCTAAGAAATTTTGCGTCCCGATCGGATACGATCGTCTTAGGCATGCCATGCAATCTAACCACTTCCTTAAAGAATAGATTAGCAATATTCACAGCATCATCATTTTTATGGCAAGCTATAAAATAAGCCATTTTAGAGAATCTATCCACAACCACAAATATTGAACCTCGTCCATTCTTGCTCCTTGGCAAACTAGCACAAAATCTATAGAAACATCAGTCCAAGGAGTTTCAGAAATGGGTAAAGGTTTATACAAACCGTGCGGGTTAGTTCGAGATTTAGCCCTTCTACAGGTAATGCATCTTTCACAATATCGTTCTACATCTCGTCGCATCTTAGGCCAAAAAAAGTGCTCTTGAAGGGTGGCTAAAGTTTTAGCAATTCCAAAATGTCCCATCAATCTGCCACTATGAGCTTCATCTACTAGCACTTCTCGCACAGATCCTTGTGGAATGCATAGTTTACCTTCTCGAAACAGATATCCGTCATGGCGGAAGTATTTCTCGTAGGCTCCCTTTTCACATAACTTGAAAAGTTCACCAAAATCAGTATCATTTGCATAGAGGTCCTTAAGAAATACAAACCCCATCAGTTTAGAATCCAACACATTTAACAAAGCATACCTTCAGGATAATGCATCGGCTACTACATTTTCCTTACCTTTTTTGTATTTGATGACATACAGAAAGGATTCAAGAAATTCTACCCACTTAGCGTGACGCTTGTTGAGTTTGTGTTGCCCCCTTAAATACTTCAATGACTTGTGGTCGGTATGGATCACGAACTCTTTGGGAAGTAGATAGTGTTGCCATGTCTCCAAGGCACGAATTAGAGCATACAATTGCTTGTCATATGTCGGGTAGTTTAGGACAGCACCGTTAAGCTTTTCACTGAAGTACGCAATGGGGCGTCCGTCTTGCATAAGTATAGCGCCAATACCTAACCCTGAGGCATCACATTCTAACTCGAAAGTTTTGTCAAAGTTTGGTAAAGCTAATAAGGGTGCTCGAGTCAAACAGTCTTTAATTTTCAAAAATGCTTTCTCTTGTTCTTCTCCCCAAACAAAGTTAGAATTCTTACGGATTACACCGATCAATGGTGCGGCCAACGTGCTGAAGTTCAGTACGAACCGTCGATAAAAACTAGCCAATCCATGAAAGCTCCTAACTTGGGAAATATTTGTCGGACGGGGTCTGTAATATCCCGGGTTAGGGGCTATTTTTGTGTTGCATGATATTGCATGTGTTGGTGTGCTGTGTTGCTATTTCGGTGTTTTAGGGGCTTAATTATAGGCTAGGTGTATGCCTGAGTGAATGGGAAAATTTTTGTTTTTGGGTGTTAAGTCAGGGGAGCTGATGGAGCTGAGGGTTGTGTATTTTATTTGGTGTTTTTAGCACAACAAGTGAGCTAGTAGAGTGGCATAGTATGCGCCACTTGGAGTTGTGTTTGGCGTCATATGCAGGAGGGGAAAGTCCTGAGTTCAAGTTGCAGGATGCTCACTTTTTGGATTCCTTTTTGACGCCAAAGTGGTTGGGCATGGACCAAGTCAAACGTTTGAATGGTGGGTGGAGAGCAAATTGTGGAGGAAGACTTGGTCCACTCTTTTGAAATGTGTGGATGTGAGTGCATGGAGGGATTTTTGGCCGAATTTTAGGGGAGTTGGAGGGGGAGAAGTGGACGGCTTGGTGTGGTAAGTGGTAGTGCCGAATTTCACTTTGGCAAACTAGGCATTTTCGGTCATAGTCAATTCCTAGCAAAAACTCTTCTTTGGTCTTTTGTTAGCCGATTTTTCTCTCAGAAGAAGTCTCTCATTTTCTTTCCCTCTTTGAAAACCGAAAGCTTCAAGCAACCATACCTTGCCGACTTTTTCTTTTGGGCATCTAGCCGATTGTGTGCAATTGCTTCTTTTAATCTCTTGTGTTGCCGCTAGCTACCTTTCTCTCCTCGTATTTTCATTCTTTCTCTTAAAACACTTGAGCCGAAACTCCACCTCTCTAAAACATTTTCCATCTCTTCTCTTGCTAGCCGAAACCATATCAACTTGCCCAAACTTTCTTCTATTTTTCTCAAATCCTAGTGCCGTAATCTCCATTTCTTCTCACCTATGTTCTTTCTCTTTTAATCTAAAACCGAAAATAGAAGAGTTGAACACCTAGTGCCGATTTCTTCTTTCTATTGTTTCCATCATAGCCGAATATTCTCTCCTTCTCCTAGTAGTCTCTTTGGCCGAATATCGCTGGGTGTATTGGAGGCCTTGCTTCAATCGGTGGGTGTTGGTAAGCTCTTGGCCGAATGGCCATCTCTCCTTTCTTTTCTGTTCTTGATTGCCGGATTGGTTAAGAGCCAAATGTGGCCTTGTTGGTGAGAGTTAACCCTTGGTATTGAAACCGATTGCTTTATAGGCCATTTGGATTTTGGATACGAGCAAGTGGAGCATTCATTCTCTGATCAGCCAAGTGGGGGTAAGTATTTGGTAAGGGTAGTACTATTGGTTGATTCCTTTATTTCATTAAGTCTAGTTAATTAGGGATTAATAGTTCTCTTTGAAGGTGGCCGATTGTTGGAAGGAAAGCCTTTGTGGTTCGGATTTGGTAGGAAACCAAATCACCTTCAAGGTAAGGGTTCGACATTAACCCCTTTGATTAAGTGTCCTTGGCTGAATGTCTTAGTGCCTAACCCCTAATGTTTGACCGATTATAGGATCTTGTAATCGAGGGGCTTAGATCGTTCTCGTGGGATTTTTGGACTCGTGATTACCAGGTGTGTAACTAACACACTGATACTTAGTAAGATTATTAATAAACCTATTTGCATGTTAAAAGTTATAACAGTGTGATGGACAATGGGATACCCAAATAGGGTATGTGTACGATTCGGGTAAGTCTGTTCTATTATGAGTACTATTAATGAAGTATAATATCATAACTTATGTTTTGTATGTATGCTATGAGAGATAATGCTGGGTATGTTGGCATAATATGCATGACTTGCATGAGATGCATGATTACATGAGTATGAGATGTATGGGTGATACGAGAGGAGGGAGCAGTGATATATATTGTGCTGACGAGCACCAGTGCTTTGGTAGCACACTTTGTGACTTTGGGTCACCAGAGGTTTGGCACCTCATTGCGACTTGTCCCTGTGGTTTGACCACCGTGGGTTGGCCCCACTTGAGATACGGGACCGTCTGCTAGTGTTTTGGTAACACACGATGGGTTGGCCCCATCATCAGATTTGTGACTACGGTCACCAGTGCTTTGGTAGCACATTGTGTCTTTGGGACACCAGTGGTTTGGGACCACATTGATGGATAATGTGTCTTTGGGACACCAGTGTTTTGGTAACACATTGTGACTATACGTCACCAGTGGTTTGGCACCACCAGTGGTTTGGTACCACACGGGGTAGAAAAGGTGTATGGATGGTTAGGATCGGGTTGCATTAATTATGTTGCTATGTATGATGTGTGTTAGCATGTTGTTTTATCGGGAGCGGGGTTTACACACTGAGTCACCCGACTCACCCTCTCCTTTGACATTTCAGGTGACTCGTAGACGCGGGCTTGGAGCCGGGATGGACTCGGGGTGCACATGCCATGCTCTAATAAAAGCTTTGCTTAGTTTATTGCATTTGGGTACTTTAGTTTATTTATTTTTATTTGGGTTTATCTTGGATTTGTAAAAGCTTTCTAAGATGTGCTTTATGATGTCTATATTTTTACATTAGATTTTAATATCTTTAGAATGAAAAAATAACTTGGTACAATTTTATTAAAATTTGGAAAGACGACGCGTTTTCAAACCAACAAAGCGATATGTTTTTTTTGAACCATACCATCGGGTATCACACCGTTTTTATAGTTGAATGAAAAACAATCGGATTCAAACTTGAAACCAAAAATTTTTCTAAGACTGAATGTTCTAGTAACAATATTCAACAACTCGTTTTCGAAAAGAAACAAAGTTTTATCAAGACTAACTAGTACAACCTCAAAGTTTTCAAATACGTTTTCCCTCGTAACATACCAGATTCGGTCGTGGTGTTTGGACCGGGTTTGGGGTGTTACAATTGTGGTATCAGAGCTAAGTTCAAAAGCTCGGCCGTGGGCTTGAGGCCCAAACTGTTTTCAAAAGTTTGTTTTAAGAGTTTTTGGGTTGAATACATGGTTTACAAGGCATGGCACCGAGTCTCCCACTTGGGCCGCCCTGTAAGTAATTCTAAACTCTTCTGTGAATTATTATTTGTAGAAGGGTAGGTGATATGGAACGTAGTTAGATTTATAGGACTTGAACCCTAGGATTAGATCACTCAAACACTTGAACTAAAGCATAAGACTTAAAGCACTAAAACCAATCTATGACTCAGCCACGGGGCTAGGGTGTGGTAACTCCCGTACGCATGTCTAGGAGAGGATCTGGAAGAGCTTGGTATTTAAGCAGTCCTCGTGACTCACCTCCTCTTCGCAGGTATCCCACCTGGTGCGTAGCTCGAGTTCACCCTGACCAAGAAGGCTCGGTCATAGACTTAACCTAACGACTAAAACCCGAAAAGGGAATTAGCTATGTTTTCAAAAAAAAAAAAAAATACAACAACAACCCTAATGTTTTTACACTTTTCGCAATAAACTCTTTCAAAACCGAAAATGTCACATTTACAACAATTTTCTTGAAAAACCTGATTTATGGAAAATTACAAAAATGCCCTTAGGGGTAAATTTACTAAAATGCCCTTGGTTTATGAAATATCAACTCAATGATTTTTGCCCAAAATTTCAATGATGTTACGAAATTCAAATACTCTGTTTTACAAAATATCAATCAAAGATTTTGATTTCTGGAAATTTACGAAAACGCCCTCAGTTTGTGAAAATTACTAAAATACCCCTGGTTTCCAAAACGAAATATTTTTCAAAATTTTCAAAGAACACTCTCAATGTTTTTTTTTTTCAAATTGACCGGTTTTACGAAAGTTTTAAAATATCGTTTATTACGAAAACACCCTGTAGGGAAAATGACGAAGATACCCTTGGGTTAGAAATGGGCAGCAATGTCCGAAGAGTGAATAGGTATGGAAAGGATTAAGGAATGAATGTATAATCTCTTTTGGGTGAATAGGATAGAAGATTGAAACCTTGGTTGCTCGAAAGAACCCCTGATTAAACTCTATCCATAAAATTTCTTTGCGGTTAAGAAAGTGGAACGTTACTAATGCATAAAAATCTTTTTAATCAGATACGTAGGAAGATTAGATATGAGCACTCGAGGCGGACGTGGTCGTAATACTCGTGGTAGAGGTAGGGTAGAATGACGGTTTTCGAACCCGTAGGATCTGGTCAAAGGGTCGAAAAATGAGATGCTTGCCCCACCACCACCGGAGGTGGTGAGTTCCAAGATCAGACTGGAGACGATGCAGTGTCACAGGCGATGCTGCGAGTGTTGGAACGGGTAGCTGGTGTAAGTGGTGGTGCGGGAGTTAGGAAATCTGTTCCTGAACGACTCCGGGCTAATGGGGCCGAAGTTTTTCCGAGGTGTATCGGGTGTTGCTCTCCAGCAACTGCTGAATATTGGCCGGAGGCAACCGAGCGGATCATGGATGATCTCGACCTTTCTGCCGAGGAGAAGCTTAAGGGCATCGTGTCGCTTCTTCGGGATGAGTCATATCGGTGGTGGCTCACGGTTCGGAGACAGTGTGGCGGTGAGGATCCGACATGGGATTATTTTAGAGCCGCATATCAAAAGAAATACATCGGGGCTAGTTACATCGACTCCCGCAGAGAAAGGCATTTCGAGGCTTGTTCGGGGAGTAAATCATTCTCGAAGTCGGTGCCGAGTTCTGGTGAGTAGTAGGTATGCCGGGGCATTGTAGCCACCGAGCATGAGAGGTGTGTTCGTTTCGAGGATGGTCTACGAGACGAGTTGAGGCTCTGCCGATTGCTCCACAAAGCAGGGCGTGAGTTTGCCGTCTTAGTCGAGAAGGCTAAGGTAGCCAAAGGTGTTAAGGAGTCTGGTAAGACAGAGCATGGACGGGAGTAGGCTTAAGAGGAGCTTTGGGTCTTCGGGATCGTCTGGCAATCCGTAGAAGAGGGCTAGACCGAGTGGACAGAACCAGTCTGCTAGGTTCGTTGCTGCTAGGCAGGGACCACCGCAGTGTAATCAGTGTGGGAAATCTCATTGGGGTGGCTGTTGGACCGGTGGAAAAAGGTTGCTTGAGTGTGGTTCTCTCGATCATCGCATTAGGGATTTGTCGCGTGGGATGGCCAAGATTCGATCCCGAGAGTCGGGCGTGTCGCTTCGAGGTAATGGACCGCCACCACGGAGGGCCGTGGTAACGCGCGGGTGGTAATGGATTTGGTCGAGGTCGTGGAGCACCGGCGAGAGGTGCGGGTAGTTACGAGGCACGACGGCTGGTTTGGTATATGCGACTAGGCGCCGCGAGGAGGGCCGACGCACCGGACGTAATCACCGGTACGTTCTTGATTTTTGGTTCTCCCTATACTGCTTTAATTGATTTGGGTTCCACGCATTCGTATGTTGCTAGTAGTATAGTTGAGACCATGGACTTAGACTCTGAGATATCTTCTAGACAGATGACTGTACTTAGCCCTCTAGGTCACTCTGTAGTCGTAGATAAGTCAGATAAGGATGTACCCCTAGAACTCCAAGGGTAGCTTTTTGTTAATAATCATGGAACCGCCGTTTGAGGAGTTCGATCCGATTCTTGATGGACCGGCGGTGAAGTACCGTGCCAAGGTGGATTGCGCGGCTAAGCGCATGGTTCTATCGACGGATAAGGGAGATGAAGTGATTATGATAGGTAATAGGAGAGATTACTTATCCAATGTGGTATCGGCACTAAAAGCTGTAAAGATGGTCAGGAAGGGCTGCGAAGCGTATGTGGTTCATGTGTATGCCTTGGAGGCTAAGGAGTCCGCTGTTGAGAAGGTTCGTACTGTTAAGGAATTTGTTGATGTGTTTCCAGAGGAGCTTCCGGGTTTACCACCCGATCGTGAGGTAGAGTTTGGGATAGATCTGCTACCAGGGACTGCGCCAGTGTCTATTGCTCCATATAGGATGGCACCAAAGGAATTGGTGGAGCTTAAGGCTCGAGATCCGGAGTCGTTGGATCGAGGCTTCATTAGGCCAAGTGTTTCGCCGTGGGGAGCGCGGTATTATTCGTCAAGAAGAAGGGCGGTTTGATGCGGATGTGTATCGACTACATTAACCGAATAAGTGGCGATTAAAAACAAGTATCCGTTACCACGGATAGATGACTTGTTTGATCACCGTGAAAGGTGCATCGGTGTTTTCAAGATCGATTTGAGGTCCGGGTACCATCGGTTGAAAGTTAAGGAAGCGGATATCCATAAGACAAATTTGGACTCGATGCGACGCACTACGAATTCTCGTAATGCCGTTCGGGTTGACTAACACTCCGCAGCTTTTATGGATATGATGAATAGGGTGTTTCAAAGATGTCTGGACCGTTTAAATCGTGGTTTTTATTGACGACATCTTGGTTTACTCAAGGTCGGAAGAAGAGCATGATGCACACTTAAGAGTGGTGTTGCAGATTTTGAGGAGAAGCAACTCTATGCTAAGTTCGATAAGTGTGAGTTACGCTTAGTGAAGTGACGTTTTTGGGTCATGTAATATCACCGAGGGATTAGAGTAGATCCTCGGAAGGTTGAGGCGGTTTTGGATTGGAAGCCTCCTAAGTCGGTCATTTGAGATTCGAGTTTCTGGGTTTGGCGGGATACTATCGAAGATTTGTTGAGGTTTCTCGTTAATTGCAAAGACCGATGACTAAGCCGCATTAGGAAGGGAGTTCCGTTCATTTGGGTGAGAAACAAGGAGGAGAGTTTTGATAAGCTAAAGAAGATCTTGGTAGAGGCTCTGCTTTAATTCAACTTTGAGGCCGGTAAGGAATACACGGTCTCTTCATCGATGCATACACACGGGCTTGGGTTGTGTCTTGATGCGAGGAGGGTAAGGTTGTGGCTTATGCTTCTCGGCACCGAGGCCACACGAGGTCAACTATCCGACACACGATTTAGAGCTCGCGCGGTAGTCTTCGCTCTAAAAATCTGGAGGCACTACTTATACGGGGAGAAGTCAATCGTCTACACACGGATCATAAGAGTCTAAAGTACCTATTGACTCGTAAGGATCTGAATTTAAGGCGCCGCAGTGGGTTGAGTTCTTTGAAAGATTACGATCGCTCGATTGAATATCATCCGGCAAGGCTAACGTGGTGGCGACGCGTTGAGCCGTGGGGGTTGTTTCGGACTTAAGAGCTTTGTTTGCTCATTTGAGTTTGTATGACGACGGGAGTATTCGCAGCGAGCTGCAGTTAAGCCTACTTGGGTTGAAAGCGAGATCAAAGAGAAACAGATTGGAGGATGAGGTTACGAGTGCGCGAAGGTTACAAGTGCGAGAATGGTAATTTGGAGGGTTTCTGACTTGTCCGTGATGAGGTTCTGTTTTTTCAAGGGGAAGGCTTGTATGCCTAAAGATGTTGAGTCGAGGCAGAGGATTCTTGGGACGCACATATACAGATCCTTATGCTATGCATCCCGAGAGGTAGTAAAATGTATAGGGATCTTAGAGAGCGCTTTTGGTGGCTTTGGCTTGAAGAAAGAGGTGACAGAGTTTGTGGGAAGTGTCGACTTGTCGGCCAGTCAAGGCGGAACATCGATTGCCGTCAGTGTGCTTCAAATGGTGAAGATTCCTCGATGGAAGTGGGAAAGGATAACTATGGATTTCGTCGGTGGGTTACCGCTTCGCCAAGCAAGAAGGATTCGATTTGGGTTATTGTGGACCGTTTGACTAAGTCGGCCCATTTCATTCCGGTGAGTGGACTATTCACTTGAGAGGTTGGCGGCTTTATGTGTCGGAGATAGTGAGGCTACACGGTGTTCCAGTTTCGATTATCTCGGATAGGGATCCCAGGTTTACGTCGAGGTTCTGGAGAGCGTTGCATCAAGCTCTGGGTACTCGTTTGGATTTCAGCACGGCTTTTCACCCGCAAATCAACGCGAGGCGATGAAAAGGGTATTCGAGATCTTGGAAGACATGTTGAGAGGTTGTGTTCTGGATTTCAGGGGCAGTTGGGATGAGTTTCTGCCGTTGGCCGAGTTCGCCTATAACAATAGTTACCAAGCGAGCATCAAGATGGCTCCATATGAGGCATTGTATGGTAGGAAGTGTCGCTCACCTACTTGTTGGACAGAGTTAGGTGAACGTCAGTTGTTGGGACCCGAGTTGGTTGTTGAGACAGAAGACAAGGTTAGGTTGATTCGGTCTCGATTGAAGGAAGCTTCAGACCGGCAAAAGTCTTATGCCGATCTTAAGCGAAGAGATATAGAGTTCGCTGTGGGAGATCGGGTTTTCTTAAAGGTCTCGCCTTGGAAGAAGGTGCTGAGGTTTGGCAGAAAAGGCAAGCTAAGTCCGAGATTTATTGGGCCGTATAAGGTATTGAGACGAGTTGGACCAGTGGCGTATCAGCTTGAGTTGCCAGCAGAGCTTAGTCAGATTCACGACGTTTTTCACGTTTCGATGCTTCGGAGGTACCGTTCAGATCCATCGCATGTAGTAGCAGTGGAGGAGATCGAGGTAAATCCGGATTTGACTATGGAAGAGGAACCTGTGCAGATTCTTGATCGGGATGTGAAGGTTCTGCGTAGAAAGTCCGTGCCTTTGGTTAAGGTTCTTTGGCGGAATCATGGCGTGGAAGAAGCCACGTGGGAACCCGAGGATGCGATGAGACAGCAATACCCGCAACTCTTTTGACCAGGTAATTTCGGACGGGGTCTGTAATATCCCGGGTTAGGGGCTATTTTTGTGTTGCATGATATTGCATGTGTTGGTGTGCTGTGTTGCTATTTCGGTGTTTTAGGGGCTTAATTATAGGCTAGGTGTATGCACGAGTGAATGGGAAAATTTTTGTTTTTGGGTGTTAAGTCGGGGAGCCGATGAGCCGAGGTTGTGTATTTTATTTGGTGTTTTTAGCACAACAAGTGAGCTAGTAGAGTGGCATAGTATGCGCCACTTGGAGTTGTGTTTGGCGTCATATGCGGGAGGAAAAGTCCCGAGTTCAAGTTGCAGGATGCTCACTTTTTGGATTCCTTTTTGACGCCAAAGTGGTTGGGCATGGACCAAGTCAAACGTTTGAATGGTGGGTGGAGAGCAAATTGTGGAGGAAGACTTGGTCCACTCTTTTGAAATGTGTGGATGTGAGTGCATGGAGGGATTTTTGGCCGAATTTTAGGGGAGTTGGAGGGGGAGAAGTGGACGGCTTGGTGTGGTAAGTGGTAGTGCCGAATTTCACTTTGGCAAACTAGGCATTTTCGGTCATAGTCAATTCCTAGCAAAAACTCTTCTTTGGTCTTTTGTTAGCCGATTTTTCTCTCAGAAGAAGTCTCTCATTTTCTTTCCCTCTTTGAAAACCGAAAGCTTCAAGCAACCATACCTTGCCGACTTTTCTTTTGGGCATCTAGCCGATTGTGTGCAATTGCTTCTTTTAATCTCTTGTGTTGCCGAAGCTAGCTACCTTTCTCTCCTCGTATTTTCATTCTTTCTCTTAAAACACTTGAGCCGAAACTCCACCTCTCTAAAACATTTTCCATCTCTTCTCTTGCTAGCCGAAACCATATCAACTTGCCCAAACTTTCTTCTATTTTTCTCAAATCCTAGTGCCGTAATCTCCATTTCTTCTCACCTATGTTCTTTCTCTTTTAATCTAAAACCGAAAATAGAAGAGTTGAACACCTAGTGCCGATTTCTTCTTTCTATTGTTTCCATCATAGCCGAATATTCTCTCCTTCTCCTAGTAGTCTCTTTGGCCGAATATCAGTGGTGTATTGGAGGCCTTGCTTCAATCGGTGGGTGTTGGTAAGCTCTTGGCCGAATGGCCATCTCTCCTTTCTTTTCTGTTCTTGATTGCTGGATTGGTTAAGAGCCAAATGTGGCCTTGTTGGTGAGAGTTAACCCTTGGTATTGAAACCGATTGCTTTATAGGCCATTTGGATTTTGGATACGAGCAAGTGGAGCATTCATTCTCTGATCAGCCAAGTGGGGGTAAGTATTTGGTAAGGGTAGTACTATTGGTTGATTCCTTTATTTCATTAAGTCTAGTTAATTAGGGATTAATAGTTCTCTTTGAAGGTGGCCGATTGTTGGAAGGAAAGCCTTTGTGGTTCGGATTTGGTAGGAAACCAAATCACCTTCAAGGTAAGGGTTCGACATTAACCCCTTTGATTAAGTGTCCTTGGCCGAATGTCTTAGTGCCTAACCCCTAATGTTTGACCGATTATAGGATCTTGTAATCGAGGGGCTTAGATCGTTCTCGTGGGATTTTTGGACTCGTGATTACCAGGTGTGTAACTAACACACACGATACTTAGTAAGATTATTAATAAACCTATTTGCATGTTAAAAGTTATAACAGTGTGATGGACAATGGGATACCCAAATAGGTATGTGTATGCGATTCGGGTAAGTCTGTTTCTATTATGAGTACTATTAATGAAGTATAATATCATAACTTATGTTTTGTATGTATGCTATGAGAGATAATCTTTGGGTATGTTGGCATAATATGCATGACTTGCATGAGATGCATGATTACATGAGTATGAGATGTATGGGTGATACGAGAGGAGGGAGCGATGATATATATTGTCTTGACGAGCAGCACCGGTGCTTTAGTAGCACACTTTGTGACTTTGGGTCACCGAGAGGTTTGGCACCTCATTGCGACTTGTCCCCGTGGTTTGACCACCGTGGGTTGGCCCCACTTGAGATACGGGGACCGTCGCTAGTGTTTTGGTAACACACGATGGGTTGGCCCCATCATCGAGTTGTGACTACGGTCACCGCTGCTTTGGTAGCACATTGTGTCTTTGGGACACCAAAGGTGGTTTGGGACCACATTGATGGATAATGTGTCTTTGGGACACCAGTGTTTTGGTAACACATTGTGACTATACGTCACCAGGTGGTTTAGCACCACCAAAGTGGTTTGGTACCACACGGTAGAAAAGGTGTATGGATGGTTAGGATCGGGTTGCATTAATTATGTTGCTATGTATGATGTGTGTTAGCATGTTGTTTTATCGGGAGCGGGGTTTACACACTGAGTCACCCGACTCACCCTCTCCTTTGACATTTCAGGTGACTCGTAGACGCGGGCTTGGAGCCGGGATGGACTCGGGGTGCACATGCCATGCTCTAATAAAAGCTTTGCTCAGTTTATTGCATTTGGGTACTTTAGTTTATTTATTTTTATTTGGGTTTATCTTGGATTTGTAAAAGCTTTCTAAGATGTGCTTTATGATGTCTATATTTTTACATTAGATTTTAATATGCTGTAACGAAAATAACTTGGTACGAATTTTATTAAAATTTGGAAAGACGACGTTTTCAAACCAACAAAGCGATATGTTTTTGAACCATACCATCGGGTATCACACCGTTTTTATAGTTGAATGAAAAACAATCGGATTCAAACTTGAAACCAAAAATTTTTCTAAGACTGAATGTTCTAGTAACAATATTCAACAACTCGTTTTCGAAAAGAAACAAAGTTTTATCAAGACTAACTAGTACAACCTCAAAGTTTTCAAATACGTTTTCCCTCGTAACATACCAGATTCGGTCGTGGTGTTTGGACCGGGTTTGGGGTGTTACAGGGTCATTCTTGGATTGCCTTAACCTTCTCTTGATCAACTTCAAGGCTTTCCGAACTGACAATAAAACCTAAAAACACAATTTTATTAGTACAAAAATCACATTTCTGTAAATTTGTATATAAGGTCTCTTTTCGCAAAACTTCTAGGACAGACGTTAAATGTTTCACGTGCTCATCTAAAGTTTTACTATAGACAAGTATGTCGTCAAAGTATACGACACAAAATCTACCGATGAATGATCGCAACACGTAGTTCATGTGTCGAATGAACGTGCTTGGGGCATTTGTTAGCCCAAATGGCATAACGAGCCATTCATAGAGTCCTTGCTTTGTCTTGAAAGCAGTCTTTCACTCGTCACCCTCACGCATACGTATTTGATGATATCCGCTTTTAAGATCGATCTTTGAGAATAAGCTTGCTCCACTTAATTCATCGAGCATGTCGTCCAACTTAATTCATCGAGCATGTCGTCCAATCGCGGGATAGGGTGTCGGTACTTGATAGTGATCTTATTGATGGCTCGATAATCTACGCACATCCTCCATGTCCCATCTTTCTTGGGAACTAACAAGACGGGCACAGCACAAGGGCTTAAACTCTTGCGTACATACCCCTTTTTAAGAAGTTCATTCACTTGTTTTTGGAGTTCCTTCGTCTCTTCCGAGTTGCTTCGGTAAGCTGGTCTATTTGGAATTGTAGCTCCCGGTACAAAGTCTATTTGATGTTCTATTCCATGAATAGGGGGTAATCCGCTTGGAATCTCTTCCGGAAATATGTCTCAGAATTCCTGTAATAGAGACAAAACAGAGGAATGTAACTTGTCATCAAAATCGTTAGTTCCAAAGAGACTTTCCTTGTACATAAGTACCAACAGTGGTTGTTTTAACAACATAGACTTCCGGATTTCTTTCTCTTTAACATAAAAACTTTCTTTTTTACTCTCGTCTTTCATTTCTTTTTCTTTTTGTTCCCACTCTCTTTTTTTATCACTCATTTTCTTACTCTTCTTCTTTTCTAAATTCTTTTCTTTTTCTTTCTCATTTCTCTGCTCACTTTCTTTTGATTTTTCAATCGAAGCCTTCATCTTCAATTGATCTTCGTAAACTTGCTTGGGTGTTAGCGGAGCTAGTGTTATGTTCCGGCCCAAGTGTTTGAAGGTGTACCGATTAGTGTAGCCATCATGGATTGTTCGCTTGTCAAATTGCCAAGGTCGTCCAAGCAGGAGATGTCCCGCTAGCATTGGAACCACATCGCACAAGACCTCATCTTGATACTTCCCTATTGCAAAGGAAACCAAAACTTGTTTTGTGACCTTAAGTTCTCCCGCGTCGTTAAGCCATTGTAGCTTATACGGATAGGGATGTTTGGTGGTAGACAATCCGAGTTTCTCACCAATATGGTGCTGGCCACATTAACAGCTTCCTCCATCAATAATGATGCAACAAATCTTCCCTTGCACTTGGCAACGCGTACGGAAGATGTTTTCGCGTTGTTGTTCATTTTCGACACTTTGTAAGCTAAGACTCCTTTTTACCACCAAGATCTCTCCATTTTCGGCTTGTTCTACTTCTTCCTCATCTTGTGACGTCTCACTCACCATTATCCCGAATAAACATAGTGTTTCGGTTTGGACATTGACTTGCAATATGGCCTCATCCCAAACATTTAAAACACTTAATGTCTCGGGATCGATTCGGAAGAGCTTCCATTTTGCCCTTGTTCGTCTCACCGATTGGTTTGTTAAACTTGGGTGTGCCACTTGTTTCTTTGGCTCGGTTCGGTATGTCCCGTTTGTTGGTCATTTGCCCCCACTTAGATGTTGAAGCATGATTGGGGGTTGCTCTGGGCGTAGCTTTTCGTTTCAGCTATTTTTCGACCTTTATTGCCATGTGAACCATTTCGATGATATCGATGTAATGGTGTAATTCTACTATATTTGCGATATCTCGATTAAGGCCAGCGCTAAAACGTGCCATGGTGACTTCTCGTTCTTCATCTACATTGGCTCGGATCATGGCCACTTCCATTTCCTTGTAGTAATCCTCCACGCTTCGGTGACCCTGAGTTAGGCTTTGCAACTTTTGATGCAACTCGCGATGATAGTAGCTTGGGATGAATCTTTCCCGCATTAGTGCCTTCATTTCCGCCCATGTGGATATTGGGCGTTCACCTTCCCGTCTTCGACTCGTTGTTAATTGATCCCACCAAATAAGGGCGTAATCAGAAAATTCGATGGCAGCAAGTTTTACCTTCTTATTTTCTGAATAATTATGGCATTCAAAGATTAACTCCACCTTCTTTTCCCACTCAAGGTAGGCTTCCGGATCAGACCTCTCTTGGAAAGCAGGAATCGCCATTTTAATATTCTTCAAGTCGTCATCAGCCCATTCTCGATCTCTTCGCTCACGGACTCGTGGACCTTCTCTCCGTTCATTGTATTCGAAAGCCGGATTACTGTCGGCTTCACTTGGTTCGTAGATGTCGTTGTCACGTAAACAAGGTTGTTCTCGTCCCCTTCTCGAAATTGGAGGGGTGTTTGCTCGAGGCCTCCGTTCATCTCTTCGGTCCAATCGTTTGTTGATTGAGTGGAACAATGGTGTGATTTCATGCATCACTGTTTGCAAATCCGGATCTCTCCCTTCGGGATCATTCCTTCGGGGTTGTAATCCTCTCCCACCTCCGGCGGCGTCGGATGCTTCGTTGCTTATTATTCTATGTTCGGGGCTCCTAGACATGTTAAACAAAATTAATGAATTCCTTACTACAATCCTTACTTGTTCACTCACAAAGAAATTATCAACACTCACACTCGTGTTTTCGCTCAATTTCTGGCTTTTTCCTTAATGTAATCACTCTTGCCTTTTACCGCTCAAATTCACTCTTCTAGATTCTAGAAGGTTGTCTTCGACTTACTAGCAACTCGTAGGTCGTTTCAAGAGTAAAAGGTTGAAATTGGTTTCGGAAAAAGGTAGGCTTTGAACGGTAGAAAGGTAGATGGGTGGTGGGTCAGAAAATAAGGTTTGACAGTACCGGTGGTGAATTATGAAGAGTTTGAAAATAAAGATACTACGAAAATTTTTTTTAACTTACTCAGAAAAAAATTCGAGATGATCAAAACGTGCCTAATTTAATTGGCTCTGATACCAACTGATACGGTCCGTCTCGGATTTGAAGACGAATCGTAAATGTTGCCCGATCGTAAATTAGGTAGTTTTTCTTTTAATTAACAAAAGGGATAATTTTATGGGAAATAATATCTTCGAAAGGTAAAGATAGGTGAGAGGTTGAGATGGATACGTATTTGAAACAAGAAAGAACCTTTAATAGAAATTAAAGACCCGAATCTTATAAGTTTCAAATTGATGAAAAGAGTTTTGAAACAAAATCGAGACCCACTATCTAGCAAGATAGGAACCAACAGTATAGATAAATGAACGCCACACCCGAAAGGATGATAAGTTCAAAACAAGGATAAAACGACGCCACTAGAAAACTAGATAAGTCAATTTCAACCTTGAAAATTAGGAGAGTGAATACTCACCAAAAGAAATTCTTCTTTCATTAAAAATTTTCCAAAAGTGCCTTAGAAAATGAAATGTGCAAAATATTTATAGGCCTTTTCAGTGATAGCCGAATAGGGAAGGAATAAACTTGAAAATTCCAGAAAGGAAAGAGGGCTTCAATCTTTATTTGTGCGCATGAGTAGTTGACTTGGTGAAGCATTTGTGAGCATTTGTGAGCATTCAGCCAAGGGAAGGGCTAGTCACGTTGGAGACAAGGTGTCATGTAAGTCAAAAAAAAAAAAATCATGGAGTATGAAGGTATGTCCACTTGAAATTAAAATAAAGCACTTGAATGATATGGCCGTCAACCTAAACTCCACCAAAGCTTGCTGCCGTATGCCACTTGCATTTGCCATATGTCTGACTAAATTATCCTAATTTAATAGTGCTATGCCATCCACTATGCATGCCTTCCCCTTTGCTTATTATTTTATGTGCACATGGCCTAATTTAAGGTGTGGCTGTCCACCACTATCTCCCATGGTGACTTATGCTTTCATCATTCCAAAAGGGATTGCCGTCCACCACTCAAGGTAATGCTTCACTCATTTACAATTCTTTAATCCACTCATCTTGCACACTTGTTGTTATTATTTTATGCTCTCTCCATTTTGCCGTCCAAGTGATTGCCCATTATGCATAATTTAATAAGCCAACATTCCATACCATTTATCTATTCTACACCACATCATGCCTTCATATTCCATATTGCCGTCCATTAGCATGTAATGCTTCAATTAAAAATTCTTCAATTGTTTATTTCATTAATTCCACCATGATGCTTCATGCCCTGCCGTCCCATGCCTTGAGAAAATATTAATTTTTGTGCTTCCTATTTGTTTGTCTTTAGCTACCATCTTCCATGATATCTGCATAAATCACACTAATTAAAATTCGGCCAAACATAATTAGAACAGAATTTTAGTCACCTTATTTAACACTAGGTAAAAGCATACTAATAATCAACTTTGACAAAGACTAATTAAAAACTTGTGCTATCTAAGCAAATATGAAATAAGAAAAAAAATGAAGCTACTACTGAAAATAAAACATGCGTAATTTAAGATGTTAAATAAACTAGCAGTCGGACTAGCTAGTATATTCAACTTCAAATAAGTTGTAATAGTTTAGCATGTTTTTGTGCTCTTTTCTATCGTCATTCCAAATTTGTGCCACCAAAACTGTTGCGGCATCTTTGAATTGTTTGGTACGGGAACGTGTAATCGGCCCACTAGGTAGCTCAATCGGGTCAGGGTTGACATCCGTTACAGGCTTCGTAGGTAAATTCGTATCAGTTAATCACACACCTGATCACTTGAAGTTCTAAACTCTCGATCCCGATGCTATCGCTAAGCGAAACTACAGCTATTTGCTTATAGCTTTCTCCTGCTGCTGGTCCACACCCCGGTGGCCAATCCCGAACCACCGAGACAGATCTTTTCTTAAACTTTGGAATAGGGTTCACCCCTTTACCTTCTTGACTGGTATTTGCCTCCAGCATAACACTTAATCAGAACAACTGATTTAATCATCAATATATGAAACCTTAACCAAATATCCACAACTTAACATACTTACCGAAAGGGTCTTGAAATCTCGAAAGCTCCTTGTAATCCCTGTCGATCTGGCTATAAACATCATAGTCTAGATCGGCTAATATTAATAACCCAAATGGCCTATGGCCGAATACTACTATCACCTTACCTAGCTTTTCCAAGTCCCAAAATATTCGCTTACCTTAACGAATCGAATCCACGAAACTCCTTTGATACTTCTTTGACGTTGACTACACAAAGAAACATTTATAAGGACACTATGAACATTCGGCCATGACTAAAACCAAGACCTCACTCACTTGATTTCGTCACACAATAAAAAGAAACAAAACCAATTGCTCAAAGAGGAGATCACTTACCACTATGTCGCTTGGAGAGACTACAAGAGAGTATTCGACTGTACCTTCAATAAGGATTCGGCTAGACTTTTCAAAGGATGCTCGAACATTCGGCTATCTCTTAAAAGTAGATGTAGATGGAAGAAAAAGAGGTATAAAAGTGGCTAAGAGATTTCAGCAATGATGAACAATGGTAGCAAAGTTTCGGCTATCACTCTTAATGGCAAAAGGTATTTGGCTTTAAAGAAAATAGAAAGGGATTTGGGGTTGAAAGAAAATAAAGAAGAAGAATGGGAGAAGAATAGAGGAATTTCGGCAACCTATCCATATGCACCAAATGACCGAAAGTTGAAGAGAAAAAGAGAGGAAACAAAGTTGCTACCTAAGAATTTCGGCTATCTCAAGAAGGACCAAAGAAAAGTTTAAGGAGAACTCCAATTTTCGGCAACAAGAAAATAAATGGAGAAAAGAATTGCCAAAAGATAAGCACCCCTATTTATACTACTCAAATTCGGCACACCTACCTCCTCTCCAATCCCAATTCAATCTCCTATATTTTCTCTTCAATACTCATTCAAAATATATAAAATAAATCTATAATTATCTTCTAATCTTGGCTTAAAATAAATAAACCTTTGTCACCTTAATTAAAATAAAAAAAAAATGATCCATCATTAATTCCCTTCTCCATCTCCTATATTATCTCCTTACTCATCAAAATAAAAACAACAATTATCCTTTACTAATCTCCTATTTAATCTCTTATCTTCCCATTTAAACTAAACAAATATAAACCAACATTTATCCTACTCCTAGCCGAAATCTAAAAGAAATAAAACAACTTAATCCTCATCCATTTGAAAGTCCAATTGCCCTTCCACTTCTTTCCACCTTGACGCAAAAGCCAAAAATAAAAACCACCCATTTTGCTGCCCCCAGGTTTCGAACATGAGACTTGCTGGAAACACCACACGCTAGCAGCCACTTTGCTGCTAGCTCTTTTGTGACATAAACTCCCCACAATTTCTTTTAAGACCTCCTTCACCCAGCTCTCCCCTTAACGCCAAAAGCAAAAATAAAACACGCCTTCCTGCTGCCAACAAGACTTGAACCCAGGCCCTTGCCCACTGCACATGGCGTCATTTCCAGTTCTTAAGTGGCGCCTTGCGACCACTTTACCAAACACTCTTTGTGTCCAAAACCACTTCATATTTCCTTAAAGCCGTCTTCAGCCTACCTTCCCCTTCTTGGCGTAAAAATACAAGTCCCCAATGCATCCCACGTTGCTCGAACCTCCTCCCCTTGAGACTCCCCTTTGACGCAACCTTCCAAGCCCCAAGGTAGCATCCCTTGCCAATTGATTTCTTTGTGTCACGAATCCAACACAAATTTTCTTAAGGCTACCTTAGCCTAGCTCCCCCTTTTTTAACTTAAAAACCAATAATTTTCCAAAGCTTTCTCTTTCATCCTAGAAATTTAGGAACCCCTACAAATACATCCCAACATACACTAAAGCATGCTAACACTTGAATTATGCACTAAATGCATAACCCCTAATCTAGGATGTTACACGTTGCTTACCACTAACGCCTGCTTGAAGGGACTACAAAAAAGTAGTCGACGGCACCACTTTAGAAGATTCAGCCTCAAAGATTTGTGAAATAGAAGAGAGAGTGAGAGACTGAAAGATTCGGCAATGGTGATCAATAGTAGAGAGGTTTCAGCTTTTGTCAATAATGAGAATAAAGATTGGTCTTGGGGAAGATGATGATTCGAATGAACACAGAGAAGGTAAAGAGAAGAGAATGAGAGCTCTCAAATGGAGATGAGATATTTGGCTAACACAAAATAAAAGAAGAAGTTTGGGAAGGGTGATAGATTCGGCCAAGCTAGCAAATAGGGAGAAAAAGAATAAAATACAAATGGCCTTAATGCTCTTTGAAGTTTCGGTCAACAATAAAAAGAACAGGCAAGCCGAAACTAGGTGGCTTCTTCACATAAAGAAAATGGCATGAAAGAGAGAAGAAAGTACAAAATTCGGCACACACACTAAGGCTAAATTTCGGCACTCACTACCACCATATTCAAACCGAAAAATTCTACCCCTGGAGTCCTATATTCGGCTATTGCTTTCACCTCACCTTTATCCCACGATTTTCTCCTATTTTCTCTCTTCAACACTCATTCAAAAAGTTTGAATGAGTCAAGCCTTCATCCACCTACTTAGCCGAATTTTAAAAGAAGAAAACAAGTTTTTATCCTCATCTTTTAAAGTCCCATTGCCGTCCAACACCTTCCCCCTTTCTTGACGCCACACTCCCCTGCTGTCAACATGACTCGAACTTGAGCCCTTCTCCACTTGCTTGAGGCGTCACCTACCAGGGCCCTAAGTGGCGCCTCCATGCCACTTTACCAAGCCCAATCTTATGTCCAAATTCCCTCACAAATTTCCTTAAGGCCTCCTCAACCCAGCTCCCCCTACTAAACTTAAAATATAATATTTTTCTAAGGCACTCTCCTACATCCTAGGGTTCTCAAAACCCTTAAAACACATCCAAACACACACTAGGCCCACTATCACTTGAATTATGCACTAACCACATAACCCCTAAATCCCAGATGTTACAGGGATTGTCAGAGACTTCATCGCACTATCGAAAATCTATTTTGGTGCTTTTGAAGTGTGTATATATGGTATATGGCATGTATAGGCTTGAGTCATTTTGGTATGTTTATTGAATATGTATTTAGGCCATTTGAGTTGGCTTGTGATGGTGACTTTGATGTTGTTTATAAATGTGGAAACGGTATTATGTTGAGTTAGGTAATTAACCTATAATGAGTGATTGAAGTTGAATGGATATTGCATGTTTGGATTGGTTTAGTTAATTGATTAGTATATGTGAATTAGGTATGAAACTATATGACAATTTGTAGTATACCTATGATTTATACTGATGGTAAAGAATTGGTATGATTTGAACTTTTGTTGATGGTATTTGGTTGCACATTTGTATCCTGAATTGCTACCATTTGAGCTTGTTTAGGTATGTGCAAAATGGCTTGGTAAATAGCCTATTTTTGTCCACACGGGCAAAGACACGGGTGTGTGTCTCAGCCGTGTGTGACACACGGTTATGTTACACGGGCATGTGTCTCTTGGTGTTGGATTTGAAGTGAAGTCAGTTTGCTCCGCACGGTCTCACACACGGGTGTGTGATCGGCTGTGTGATACAAGTCAGTATACCCCTGTAACACCCCAAACCTAGCCTAGATGTTACGACCGGATCTAACGTGTCACACGAAAGTGTTGTTTGAAAACTGGACTTGTCGACGATAGTTCATTACTGAATTTTAAATCTTTTTAAAATATTGGGGTTTTAAAATCTAAACGGGATATTCACTTGTTGGTCATATAATTTATTAGTCAGGATTAAATTTTGCGAAAGCTTTCCAAAAGTAAACAGTAAAATTTTGAAAACGTGTGGCTTTATTTAAAAACAGTTATTATTCTGGAAACCCGTGTTTCCTAGTCTAACAGGTCAATCTAAAAGTTAACAGCAAATAAAAGTTAAAACCTTGAATGGCCTTATTACATAAATATCTCCCCAAATAAATCGCTTAAAAAAATCTATGTATAAATAAAAGCTTGCGAACATATGGCCACCTCCGAGTCCCTCGCAGCTCCAAATCTTTTAAGGCTGGGGATTTGTAACTCCCTAAAAATCCTGAAACTTTAAATTTCTGTGCACAGAGGTTGGTATGTATGAGTAGCACTTAGAATATTAAATTTAAGGTATTATCGAGATTATTTGAAGTCTTAGAGATAGGGAAGACCATAGGGAAAAAATTATTTTTTCTTGCTTTAGTGGACCCTAGTCTAAGGCATTAGGCTTCTTAAGCATATTAAGGGGAAAAAAGGACACAAATGGGCTTGTGGTCCAGTTGCAAGTGGCGTCACTTGGGGAGCTATAAGGTGGCGTGATTGTCAGCTGAGGAGGTCCAAGGTTCGAGGCTTAGGAGTGGTATTTTGTGGAGTGTTTATTTTGCATAAGTGAACGACCATAGTTGTCTTGAATTTGAAGTCTTGTTTGGAGTGTTTGAGTGGTCTTGTGAACTGATAGTGGAGGAAATTTCGGATAAGATTATGGAGTTATCAGGGAGAAAAGTTAGGAGATGAGGAGTGTGGATGAGGTGGTGCCAAAGGGGACTCTGGGGGAAAGGCATTTTCGGCTTGTGGCTATAAAAGAATGAGTGCTGAATCCTGAGAAGGATTCTTTGAGTTGCCATTATTCTTTTTCTTCCTTTTCTTCCCCTCAATTGGTTCCTCCCATAGCCAAATTCTCCCTATTGCCAAAATCTCCTAAGTCGAATCCCTTTGTGCCGCATTCTTTTGAAGGGCTTTTTCGGTTTTCAATACTTTTCTCTTCTCTCCCATAGCCGAATTCTCTCATTGCCAAATTACCACCATCTTTTTCCTTGTCGAAATTTCTATTAGTGAGTTAAAAGCTGGATCTAGTTTAGTAGCTATCTAGGTCGTAGGATCAAAAGGGGATTTGGTAAGTATTCGGTTAACCTCTTTTGTACATTTTGCTAAAAGCCGAAGGGCTATCTAACTTTTCCTATCATTAACACTTTAATAATAAGGATAGGGTTCAAGGATCAGGAGCGTGGTAATAATCGCAAGCAAGTGGTCAATGTACTCGTCTTGATTATGGTTTAAGTAAGTGGCCGAATGTAGGTATGATCTATAGGGTTGACTTGTGTGGATTATGAGTCACTCAAATTTTGATAATGTATGCGTGGGTGCAGATCTAGGGGATACTTGGGAATAGTAGCTAAGGAAGGGCTACTAGAACCGGTGGCACACGGTAAGGATACGGTAAGGCTTCAGCTTTTGGCAAATATTTTGATTAAGTACGGGTGATTGATTGAAGGTTTGTTGGTTGTAGGTTCAAGACCAAGGATAGTATAGCACGTCGCAATAACCAGGTGTGTACAAACACCACACACACATGATATCGGCAACGCCGGAAAGCCGAAAAGCCGAAAAGTCGAAAGTGGCTAAATGGGCTCGGTGGGCCCTGAGGCTAAGTTTGATGGAATTGATTAATTTGGTTATATGAATTGAGTTAGTCATGCATGTTTGGAGTGTAGGGATGGGTGGGTTGATATTTATATCCCCACAGGAGTGTAGGGTTGGAAGGGAAATAGAGTGCAGGGTTGGATTTGGGTTGGGTGCATTGCATTCATGTGATACTGATGTGATGTGAGGTTATTGTGGGCTAAGTCCCAAGACCACCGTTTTTGATGGGGCTTAGACCCAATGTAATAATTGTATGTTGATTGGATTACCAAGGGTCGTATACACTGAGTTTTGAAACTCACCCCTTTTTTTATTAAATGTTTCAGGTGATCCTCAGTAGACGGCTCGATGTGGGAGAGGACTCGAAGATGGCCACACTACAAGATACTTAGAAGTTTTATTTATTTGTCTCAAAAGACATGATTTTAATTACTTTATTTTTGTTAGATGTAATAAGGCATTGTACTCCGATTTGACTTTGGATTTTGAGTTTTGTTGTTTTAACTGTTTATTTAATTATTAAACCTGAGTAAAATTCTTATGTTTAAACATGGTTTTCGAAATACTTAAAATAATAAAATGAGCTTTTATCATTACTTAACAAGATTCAAGGATTTTGGGTTTTTAGGTCTTAAATTTTAACTTAGCAAAATCGTATTGAATTATGCCTTCGATGTGACATTCCCAAATTCAGCCATAACGTCTGCGCCGGGTCTGGAGGTGTTACATTTAGTGGTATCAGAGCCCGGTTGCAAAGCTCGGGTTGTGAAATGGGCCTTAGATTTTGGGTTTCTAAAATAAGTAGATTGAAAAGATTTTGCAGGATTCTTGAAGTGTGGTTCATCGAGCCTTTGACGTCGAGCCAAGTAAGTTTTCTGTGCTTACATCTGTTTAAATTATTGAACTATATCTAGATGTTGTGCTAGTTTAAATAATAGGTTCTTAGAAACTAAAACCTGTAGAAAACTTAAGCCTGTAGTGGATCTACGATGCCGAAACAACTTTTAAATTGTTACTTACACAAGGCATGTGTTTTAAACAGTGAAACTATGAACTAATTTCATAAAAATTCTAATCCAGAAATACGCACGCAACGATGAGCACTAGAAGAGGTGAAAGAGGCCGCGGCAGAGGCCGTGGAGTGTTAGGGCTGGGATGTCGGCGTCGGGCCATATGTCCAATGTTGGAGTAGGGGAGGCTCCGGCCTTACCAGTAACTGAAACGGGACCATATGATCGGGCTGCCGCTATAGAAGATGCAATATCACAGGTCATGTTAAGGATCTTAGAAAGGGTCGCTCGGCCTAATAATGGTATGGGAAGTTGTAGGTCAATCATGGAGCGACTCAGAGCTAATAGGGTGAAGATTTTTAAAGGAGTAGCTGGGGTGGCCTCGAATGTGGCGGAGTACTGGTTGGAAGCTACGGAAAGAATAATAGGTGACCTAGACTGCTCGACGGAACAAAAGTTGAAAGGGGCGATTACTTAGGAAGGAAGCTTATCAGTGGTGGTTGCCCGTGAAGGATGGCAACCAACCAGAGCAAATCACCTGGGAGTTCTTCAAATCGAAATTCCAAGGGAAATACATTGGAGCGGGCTATGTGGATGCCTGAAGGAAGGAGTTTTTGAGTCTGACTCAGAGAGATAAGTCGGTAGCAGAGTATGAGGCTAAGTTTCTGCGCCTTAGTTGATATGCCAAAGGAATAGTCGTAACAGAGTATGAGAGATATGTACGGTTCGAGGATGGGTTAATAGACAACCTTAGGGTACTTATTGCTCCATAGAGGGAGCGAGACACTACAGTCTTAGTGGAGAAAGCAAAGATAGCGGAGGAAGTAAAGCGCAGGGAGCTCCTCAACCGAGAGAAGGAGAAGGGCAAGAACAAATAGAACGTGGAAGCTATGGGAGCTGGATAGAGACCTACGAGGAGGGCCAGAGTGGATGAGCCGGTTAGAGCTGAGGCCCCTGTTGCTGCTGCTAACACCGGGATACCACCTTGTGCTGTGTGTGGAAAATGGCATGTGAGCGAATATTGGAGGAGATTAGGAGCTTGTTTGAGTTGCGGATCTATGGAACATAGGATTAGAGAGTGCCCGAAAAGGCCAAATCAGGTGCGAGCCGATGGCATAGGTAATTTTCAACCACTTAGGGATGGTCAGCAGCCGCCTAGAGGCCGTGGGTTGGCCAGGGGTAGAAACGATTTGGGTCAAGGAGCTCCCGACAGAGGTGCTGGTCATGCGGAGGCGAGGTAGCCAGCTTTGGTCTATGCAGCACGTTGCCAAAGGGAAGAAGACGCTCCAGATGCGAATACTGGTGCCTACCCTACTATATTATACTGAGTGTTTATTTTGGCTTTAGAATTAGAGTGTGCAGCGAAAGCATAGTGGTGAGACTTAGGTAGTATGATTAATAGTTAGTTAGAAATTTCAAGTACGAAATTTTTTTAAGGGGGAGAATTGTAACGCCCCAAAAATCCTGAAACTTTAAATTTCTATGCACTGAGGTTGGTATGTGTGAGTAGCACTTAGAATATTAATTTTAAGGTTTTATCGGGATTATTAAAAGTCTTAGAGATAGGGAAGACCATAGGGAAAAAATTATTTTTTCTTGCTTTAGTGGACCCTAGTCTCAGGCATTAGGCCCTCTTAAGTAGACTAAGGGGAAAAAAGGACACAAATGGGCTTGTGGTCCAGTGGCAAGTGGCGTCACTTGGGGAGCTATAAGGTGGCGTGATTTTTAGCTGAGGAGGTCCAAGGTTCGAGGCTTAGGAATGGTATTTTGTGGAGTGTTTATTTTGCATAAGTGAATGGCCATAGTTGTGTTGAATTTGAAGTCTTGCGTTGGAGTGTTTGAGTGGTCTTGTGAACTGATAGTGGAGGAAATTTTGGATAAGATTATGGAGTTATCATGGAGAAAATTTAGGAGATGAAGAGTGTGGATGAGGTGGTGCCGAAGGGGACTCTAGGGGGAAGGCATTTTCGGCTTGTGGCTATAAAAGGGTGAGTGCCGAATCCTGAGAAGGGTTCTTTGAGTTGCCATTATTCTTTTTCTTTCTTTTATTCCCCTTAATCGGTTCCTCCTGTAGCCAAATTCTCCCTATTGTCGAAATCTCCTAAAGCTGAATCCCTTTGTGCCGCATTCTTTTGAAGGGCTCTTTCAGTTTTCAATACATTTCTCTTCTCTCCCATAGTCGAATTCTCTCATTGCCAAATTACCACCATCCTTTTCCTTGCCGAAATTTCTATTAAAGTCGAATCTTTGTGGTTGATCCTCCATCACAAATCGATTGTTACCTACTCTCAGTCAAGTGTTAAAAGCTGGATCTAGTTTAGTAGCTATCTAGGCCGCAGAATCAAAAAAGGGATTTGGTAAGTATTCGGTTAACCTCTTTTGTATGTTTTTCTAAAAGCCGAAGGGCTATCTAAATTTTCCTATCGTTAACCCTGTAATAATTAGGATAGGGTTCAAGGATCGCGAGCGTGGTAAGAATCGCAAGCAAGTGGTCAGTGTACTCGTCTTGATTATGGTTTAAGTAAGTGGACGAATGTGGGTATGATCTATAGGGGTGACTTGTGTTGATTATGACTCACTCAAATTTTGATAATGTATGTGTGGGTGCAGATCTAGGGGATACTCTAGAATAGTAGCTAAGGAAGGGCTACTAGAACTGGTGGCACACGGTAAGGATATGATAAGGCTTCAGCTTTTGGCAAATATTTTGATTAAGTATGGGTGATTGATTGAAGGTTGGTTGGTTGTAGGTTTAAGACCAAGGATAGTATAGCACGCTGCAGTAACCAGGTGTGTACAAACACTACACACACATGATATCGGCAATACCAAAAAGCTGAAAAGCCGAAAGTGGCTAAATGGGCCCGATGGGCCCTGAGGCTAAGTTTGATGAATTGATTGATTTGGTTATATGAATTGAGTTAGTCATGCATGTTACATGATCTGGAATTGTTTTGGGCCTAATAGGCCATATGAATGAGATCTGGACCTAATGGGCCATAAGGATGTGCTTTGGGCATAATGGGCTATATGAACGTGAAATGGGCTTGATGGGCTTTATGGGGACGTATACTAGTATGCTAGGGTTTAATGGACTTTAGGCCTAGTTCTGAACAACTCTTAAACCGCATAAGACTTAATTTAATAATCAACATGTTCAGGGACAAGTCGCTGGGTTAGAGTGTGGCAATGGACATACGCATGTCTAGGATTGGATCTAGGGAGAGCTTGGTACTTAAGCGGTCCTAGCGACCCACCTCCTCTGGAATCCTACATGATGCATAGTGTCTGTTCACTTTAGTCGCAAGGACTTGTTAATGGGGCAAAGTTCATAACTAAAACCCGAGAGGGACTAAATACCCTGATTTGAAAATTACCAAAATATCCTTAGATTTGCAAAATTACTAAAATACCCCTGATTTGTAAAATTACCAGAATACCCTTAATTTGCGAAATTACCAAAATATCCATATCTTTAATTTACAAAATTACCTAAATACCCCTATAGAGTATATTTATGGAAATACCCCTGGGTAGTGAAATGACCAAAATACCCCTAAGTGCTGAATGTGTGGAAATGTGTGTGTTACATTCATGAAATATATGTTGCACTTGGGTGGGTTTTGATGATACGGAGAAAGATTTGAGGATCGTATAGTCGCTTGATGATCGTGGATCCACCGATGGCTTTAAGCACATTATAGCAGCTTTGCTGCAACGTTTGAGTAGTGCCGCTGCTGGTGCTACCTTTGGTGTGTAGGGATGGGTGGGTTGATATTTATATCCCCAAAGGAGTGTAGGGTTGGAAGGGAAATGGAGTGCAGGGTTGGATTTGGGATGGGTGCATTGCATTCATGTGATACTGATGTGATGTGAGGTTATTGTGGCCTAAGGCCCATGACCACCGTTTTTGATAGGGCTTAGGCCCGATGTGATAATTGTATGTTGATTGGATTACCAAGCGTCGTACACACTGAGTTTCAAAACTCACCCCTTTTTTATTAAATGTTTCAGGTGATCCTCAGTAGACGGCTCGACGTGGGAGAGAACTCGGAGATGGCCATACTACAAGATACTTACAAGTTTTATTTATTTGTCTCAAAAGACATGATTTTAATTACTTTATTTTCGTTGGATGTAATAAGGCCGTGTACTCCGATTTGACTTTGGATTTTGAGTTTTGTTGTTTCAACAGTTTACTTAATTATTAAACCTGAGTAAATTTCTTAGGTTTAAACATGGTTTTCAAAATACTTAAAATAATAAAATGGGCTTTTATAATTACTTAGCAAGATTAATGGATTTTGTGCTTTTAGGTCTTAAATCTTAACTTAGCAAAATCGTATTGAATTATGCCTTTGATGTGACATTCCAAGATTCAGCCATAACGTCTGGGCCGGGTCTGCAGGTGTTACAGGATTACCTGTACAGTTAAAAGAAAAGGGTGAGTTACGAGAACTCACTGTGTAATCCCCATCATGCGAGAATGATGCAGTGCTAAGCCCTATTCATGAATGTGAGATCGATCTAGGCTTTAGCCCTATACAGTATCAGAGTGGGTCTAAGCCCAAAATCATAACAATGTAAAACAAAGATGCAACCCAGCCCAGTCCAGCCAGTACACCACCCGTATCAACCAACACACCATGTGGGGACCAAGTCGAGCCACCCACCTAACACACCAGTATCGCAACGCAGCTACCAATAATAACGCAACAAAGCTGCTAATAATAATATACGTGGCTGAGCCATTAAAATCAGAATACGTGGCGATGCCACTATAACAGTGAAAACGTGGCAGAGCCACTAGTACAGTACTTCCTCCAAATACAAGTCCCCACCCCAATGCAGAATGTCGTGTCATAAATAATTCGTGTATGCAGTATGTCACAAACATAATCAATCATAATCATATAAATATCCCACAGCATCATTTACTACCACTAGGGGTAAAACAGTAACTTCACCCATCGGGGTTTTTTTATAACTTTACCCTTCGAGCGTATTTTGATAATTTTACCCATCGAGGGTATTTCGGTAATTTTACTCTTTGAGGGTATTTTGATAATTTACCCATCGAGGGTATTTCGGAAATTTTACCCATCGAGGGTATTTCGATAATTTTACCCATCGAGAGTATTTCGATAATTTACCCATCGAGGGTATTTCAGTAATTTTAGTTCTATAATGGCCTTTCTGAAGGCCTACAGTCGCCTCGAGCAACACAGATACCCTTTCTGGTCAAAACGGTGCAATTGGACCCAAAGCCCAATTTTCGACCCAAGTGGGCCCACAAGCTCGTGTGGCCCATTCAGCCCAATCTCGGTCGCAGCTATGCGAACTTTGCAGCCCAATCCATTATGTATCACTTTCGTGAATTTTACCCATGTGGGGCCCATGGGCCCATCACGGCCCAACGAGGCCCGTTACGACCTAAGTCCACAAGAAAGTTCGTGGCAGCCTCAACTGTCTATCGCCAACGATTGTGGCTCAGTGCACCCCTACGAGCGTTCGTACACTCGAGAGCCCTCAGATGCCGAAGTATCGACTTTTCAGGTTTTTCTGATTCACAACTAATCCGGGGTGTGAATACACACCTTCATTCATTGCTTTTACAGAAACAACATAGGTGTACGCTTACACACCTATTATGGGTTGTAGTTTGACACGCTTCCAAGACACTTATAATAACGACCGTCCCCTTGATTAGTCACAACACTTGTTAATCCAAAATATTGAAACGCTAATCCAACTAACTTCACTTACCACGAAATGTTAGATCTCTTGCAGTGGAAGAGTATTCGATCTACTCTTTGGCTAAATAAAACAAGTCCCTAGCAACATTCGACGGGAAAGAGAGTGTTAGCAAAAATCGAATAAGGAGAAAAAGCCAACCTACATTCAGCTATAGTCACCACTTACCAACTAATCGAAGAGGCTCAAAAACGGTTAGAAACGAAGAGAAGAGGATACTTAGACCCTAATAAATTCGACTGACTCAAGAAAGAAGGAAAGAAAGAAAGGAAGTGCACGACTATCTTGCAAAGAAAAGAAAAGAATTACGAGAGGCAAAACAGAGTTATGTTCACCCAAAGAGAAAACCGAAAGAAGAAAGAATAACTCGAAAGAAGGTAGGCAACAACAGAGAAATATTAGATGAAAAGAAGAAAGAACGATAAAACCCGAATGGTAAAAGGTTGCATGAGATGCCAAAAAAAGAATGAAACCCAAAATGCAACAAAAGAAACGTAAAATGCCAAAGAGAAATTCGGCTTCTTCACCCACTCTAATTGCTGAATTTGCATAAGTGAAGACTCCCCAGCCGAAAATCCCCTACTCAACCTTCCACACATTCGGCCAACACTCTCACACACATCCACTTCCTTGATTCTTGATAAACCGTTATATGTACATATTTTAATCCCACATTTGGCATAATTTTGGATGATTTATTCCCTAAATTGTGGGATTTGGTGCTCTTAATCCTTTAATTTCATGTTTTATACTTAGGAGAGCCTCGGAGGATGAAAAGAACGAGAAACGGGTCAAAAATGGAGAAAATGAGCCAAAGTACGAAATTCACATGGCCTGGGCCCAAGCCATACGGTCGTGCCTCCTTAGTAGACCCAAACACGACCTGGGCTCGACTTACACAGGCGTGCTACAAGGGCGTGTCCTTGACGTGACCTATTTGAATTCTATTCGAAATGGGGTACTTAGAGGCAAAGAAAGACATTCCAAAAGCCTATATAAACAACCTAGAGGCCAACCTTCAAGGGGGGTTCAGGTAGGCCAAGGAGCCAAGCCAGAAAGGTCAAATTGTGAAATTTACTTGAAGAAAGCCAGTTGATCCATCTCAAGAAGTCGGAATCATACTCAAGACGGAAGATCTTCCCTTGAATTTCCTTCAGGGGGTTATAGGGTTTTTCTTATGTTTTGTTTTATATTTTCTTCTGAGATGTATTCTTTTATAGTTATGAACTAAACCCCTCAAATACCTGAGGGGGATGAAACCTAAGACGGATCTTCTTATTGTTTTCTAAACTATATGATAAATCTTGATTTGTTCTTAATTATGTGTTCTTAATTCTTGTTTTTGCATTATTCTCAAATCCCTGAATTATGTCTTGTTCTTAAGTAATTTCATCATTTTACTATTAGAATGAAATTTCCTTTGGTTCATGATTTTTATTGATATGTTTTGGATTAAGTCATTGATAATTGTGCAGTGATGATTTAATTTTAGGGGACTAGAGAATCAAGCATGATGAGTCTATTTTTCAAAAATTAAAAACTTGTTAGGTTGTCTACCTAAATCTAATTATTACCTTGAAGTTTGAAATTTACAAGGTTGATATCAAAATCCCTTAAATTTTGTGAGATTTTGAGCCTTTTAGAGCATACATTCTTTTTTTGCTCACTTTATTGATTATGAGTGTGTCAACATTGATTTGTTATTTTAAAACTTTCTTCAATTATACATGTTAAAACCACATCATTGATTTGATATATAGAGATGAAAAAGGCACTTAGGATTTAACCCACTCACTCCACTAAAAAGCCTACCCTCACAATTAACCCTTAGTGAACCCCTTTGGTCCTAACAACCCTTTTATTGACTCACCCACTAATATTAACCCAAAACCCATCTTGTATTTATTCGCCCCCTTTTCTTGACTCCCTTTTTGTCGAGATTTGATTTTCAGCAGTTGCCAAACTAGGTTCTTTATTTCAGTTGTTAAAGTTCTTTCTTATTATTTTAGATATTTTCCTTAAAAAAATAGAAGTATATTCATTATTAGTTCTATGATTAAGTGAGCTTATACATTTAAATTCCACATCTTGAAGTAGAAGCTCATATTATTATTAATGAAGTTTTAATGGATGTAATTATAAGAATTAGCTCATTCTTCTAGTTAGGTAAATTGTCAATTCAATCTCGATTCTAACCCTCTGATTCATCCTCTATCCACACCTTTAACCTAAGCCCCATTACAACCCTTTTAAAGACCTTTTGATTTGTGTATCATTTCATTTTATAGTGGTGGAGATTTGATTTTCATGCAAGCCTATGGGATTAACTTTTCATGTTCGACTTTTGAGTGCTTAATTTTGAACCTTAAACACCTTGAGTGATTTGAGTAAATTTTTTGTGAGGATGTCAACTCTTGTTGATTTTGAATTAAAGGTGATTATTTAGGTAAGGGGAAACGCCTATATTTTCATGCTACAAAAACTATAACTTTGATTGTCTGAATCTTTAGGACCCTTCTACTTAAATTATCAATGTATAAATTATATATGAATTACGCTGAAACACTATTGATGAATATTATGAATCAAGGAAGTTCATTTTAATTGCGAGTTGAGAATTTTGCTTGAGGACAAGTAAATGCTTAAGTGTGGGGGTATTTGATAAACCGTAATATGTACATATTTTAATCCCACATTTGGCATACTTTTGGATGATTTATTCCCTGAATTGTAGAATTTGGTGCTCTTAATCCTTTAATTTCATGTTTTATACTTAGGAGAGCCTCAGAGGATGAAAAGAACGAGAAGCGGGCCAAAATGGATAAAATGGGCCAAAGTACGAAATTCAAACGGCCTGGGCCCAAGCCACACGGCCGTGCCTCCTTAGCAGACCCAAACACGACCTCGGCTCGACTTATACGGACGTGCTACACGGGCGTGTCCTTGACGTGTCCTGTTTGAATTCTATTCAAAATAGGGTACTTAGAAGCAAAGAAAGACATTCCAAAAGCCTATATAAACACCCTAGAGGCCAACCTTCAAGGGGGTGATCGTCGAAATCAGAGTCTTAAATTTATAATGAGAATGATCGAACCTAGAAATTAACTCTGACAATGATTTTTAAGGCAAGCACACCTATCGAACAGTAGTATAGTTTAGGCAGGACTGGAATATCGAATCCCAAAGGAACCAAAAGTACTAATACTAACTCTCTTTCTATTATTTAGCCTAAGAATTAAGTGAATGTTTATCTAATCTAAATTTAACTATCAACTAAACTAAAGACGCAAAGACAAAAAGAATGAATTTGGGAAAAATAACTTGGAAGAAAAACCAATTGTTTAAGATGATACCCAAGGAAGAATCCACTTAGACTTCACTTGTTATCTAACTCTGAACTAGACGATTTATTCATTTGACTTGATCCGTAAGATTCCCTAAGATATATTAAACCCTCTCTCGAAGGAAATAACGTCTAACCCTAGGTTGATTAATTGAAATCTCTTTTTAATTAAAACCCCTAGAATCAATTAACTCGATCTATGGACTCCCATATTAGGTTACACCCTAATCCGGCAAAATCTCGTCACCCTATCTCTAGGCGTGTGATCAACTCCGCTTAATTATGCTAGATCTACTCTTAGGCAGAGACTTTTGGTCTACCACCTAAGCACATCACACTTGAATTAATATCCCAGAAATATCAACACAAGAATCAAGAACACATAATTAAGAACAAGTCAAATATTTATTATATAGTTCAGAAAATAATAACAAGATTCATCTTAGGTTTCATCCCCTCAGGTATATGAGGGTTTAGTTCATAAATATAAAAGAAGACATCTCAAAAGAAAAGATAAAACAAAACATAAGTAATCCTAAAACCCCCTGAAGGAATTGAAGGAGAGATCCACCGTCTTGAGTATGATTCCGGCTTGTTGAGATGGATCAACTGACTATCTTCGAGTGTTTCCCACAAATTTGACCTTTTCGGCTCGGCTCCTTGGCCTAGCTAACCGCCCCCTTTCTGGTTATACTTAGGGGGTTTATATAGGCTTTTGAAATAGGTTTCTTTGCCCCTGAGTATCCTTTTTTGAATAGAATTGCTTTTCTCCATGACAGGGACACGGCCATGGCACACGCCCTTGTGAGTTGTGGCCAGGCCGTGTTCGAATTTCTTTAATGAGGCAAGACTGTGTGAATCGGGAGACGGCCGTGTTCTAGAAGGACAGGAGGCACGACCGTGTTGCCTTGGGGTCAGGCTGTGTGGATTTCGTGATATGGCACATTTACTCCGTTTTGGGCCCGTTTTTCGTTCTTTTCATCCTCGGGTGCTTTCCTGGGTAAAAAACTGAACAGAAAGGATTAAGAGCACCTTTTTACATAAATCGAGGCTTAATTCATCCAAAAGCATACTAAATTTGCGCTTAAAATATGTTACTTTTATGGTTTATCAAATACCCCAACACTTAAGCTTTTGCTTGTACTCAAGCAAAATTCTCAATTTACAATTAAAACAAACTGTCAATGATTCATAATTCCTACCGACAATGTCTCATCATAATTCATAAATAATTTATACATGGATAATTTAACTCGAAGAGTCGTAAAGATTCAAACAATCAAAGTCATACATTTGTAGCACAAAAACGTAGGTGTCTCCCCTTATCTAAATAACTACCTTTAATTCAAAATCGACAAGGATTGACATCCTCACAAAAGATTCACTCAAATCACTCGAAGTGTTTAAGGTTCAAAATTAAGCACTCAAAAGTCGAACTTGAAAAGTTGATCCCATAGGCTTGCCTGAAAATCAAATATCCACCACTGTAAAATGAGATGATAAACAGATCAAAAGGTCTTTAACAGGGTTGTAACGGGGCTAGGGTTAAAGGTGTGGATAAAGGCTGGATTAGAAGGTTAGAATCGAGATTGAATTGATGAGTTACCTATCTAGAGATACTGAGACAATAAAAAATAATTACCCCATCTGAAAAGTAATAATCCTAGTAGACTTTAACTATATAAACTCACTTTTCATAATACTAATACTGAATATATTTCGATTTTTTTAAGAACAAGTCAAATAATAAAAGATAAATTCAACTACTGAAATAATATAATTAGGTAGCTAATCAAATCAAATCTCGATATAAGGGTAGTTAAAAGGAATGGTTATAACAAATACAAAGGGGTTTAGGTTAATATTAGCTGGTGAGTCAATAAAAAGGGTTGTTAAGATCAAAGAGGTTCACTAGGGGTTAATTATGAAGGTAGGCTTTTTATTGGCGTAAGTGAGTTAAATTCCTAGGTGGCTTTATCATCTCTGTATATCAAATCATGGATGTGGTCTCAACATGTATAATCAAGGCAAGTTCTAGAATAACAGTTCAATGTTGACACACTCTTAATCAATAAAGTGAGCAAGAAAAAGAATATATGCTCTATAAGGCTCAAAATCTCACAAAAATTATGGGTGTTTTGATATCGACCTTGTAAATTTCAAATCTCAAGATAACATTCAGATTCAGGTAGACAACCTAAAAAAATTTTTTAATTCTAGAAAATTAGACTTATCATGCTTGATTCTCTAGTGTTCTTCAAATTTAATCATCAATGCACAATTAACTATGACTTATTCTAAAACATATCAATAGAAATCATAAATAATCAAAAATTTCATCCTAATTAATAATATGAGGAAATTACTTCAAAACAAGGCATAATTCAGGAATTTGAGAATAATGCAAAAAGTTAGGCATTTTCTCGAAATAACTATTCACCCCCACACTTAAGTTGTACATTGACCTCAATGTACAAAGGTAGATAATAACCTTTAAGATAAAATCAAAAGAGAAGGGGAGAAGTGAAACTTCCTGAATTTGGATGGTTTCTTGAAGGGGTGGTTGCTGCTACTGAGCTCTACGCTAGATGAAGAAATTGGGGAGCTCGTAGAGAATTAGCCAGGAGTTATTAAGACACATTTAACATAAACTAAATATATAATTAAAGATAAAAAAGGTAAAAGGAAAGAAAATAGAAAGCAAAATAAAATTAAGCTAAAAGATGAATGGACCGAAGAGTCCTTACTGTTGGATGGTTCGCGAGGTGGGTGTGACCTCTAAGGCTGCTTAGGTGATGGCGGTGGCAAAAGTCGTGTGATTCCCAAACAACCTTTAGAACCTCTAAGGCTGCATTGAGTTGGTGGTCGTGGTTCCGGTGTGATTCCCTAGTAGCCTTTTGAACCAGACACTAAGAAACCAAAATAAAGTAGACTAAATTAAGCGTAAGATAGTCAAAGAGAAGGAAAATTAAGGAGAAGATGAAAGTAAAACAAAAGATAAATGGCTTCAAAGACCCTTGGCTTGTCGAGTGAATGAAGCGGCCAGCATGAACTTATGTAGATTGGTCTCCACGAAGAAGACTGTGCTGGAATCCTGTCGTTTCTTCGACATAGCCGTGGTGTATCTCGATGGTTGTGTGAAGTGGTTAGTGATGGATGGTAAGGAGAGGTTTGAGGAAGAAAAGAGAAGCTAATGAGTTGAGTGGGTGAAAAGAGGGAGGGTTGGGTGGTCTAAATAGAATTTTTCAAGTCAGGTGTCTTTACACGCCCGTGTGTCGTGGGCGTGGCATCTCACACGGCCATATCGCATGGCCGAGGTGGGTTTAGTTTGTTTCTCCCACGCCCGTCAGCCATGGGCGTGTTGATTCTCCATGCCCGTTTTTCAGCTAGCCACGCCTGTTGGTGACAAGTCAGTATCTTCATACGGTCGTAAGGTACAGCCGTGGGGTTTTGTCGGTGCCGTGGGGTGGTGGTTGGAGTCTGTGACTCTGGAAATTTTATTTGCTCTGACATGTACCGTTTTTACCATCTTAGTACAAAGATTCTTGAGGTACACACGGCCACGACCACGGCCGTGTGCAAGGTCGTGTGGCTTAGAAATCTGCACCCTTGGTTAGTTTAAAGTTAGGTGATAAAAAGAAAGAAAAAATATAATAGATAAGATAAATAAAAATGTAGAAGTTAATGGGGTTAGTACTCGGGTTGCCTCCCGAGAAGCGCTCGTTTATAGTCTTAAGCTAGGCTTACTTCTTATTCGCCTATTCATGGTGGTTTTAGGTGCTAGCAGCTCTTTTATCGTGATAAAATGTAAGACGAGAAGCATTTATTTTTAAAGTGCCGGACATAGGATTACTTACCTCGACTATCCCGTACGGAAAAACATCGATTACCTTGAAAGGGATTTCCTTGCTGGTGTTAGGATTAGGAGGAGACACTCGTGGATCGACTTTATCTAGTAATACCTGATCTTCTATTTTGAACTCGTGTGCCTCGTATGATGGCTTTGGTTCTGGTTCAGGTATCCCTAGTTCTTTCTTAAGGTGCGTCTTCCCCTATTTTATTTCATCGATCTGAATCCCTTGTTCCTCGTGAGTTGTTTCCTTGTTGGCACAGGGACTAGGATTGAGATTATGCTGTGGTGTTTCCTGTAAAGAAGGGTTAATCGAATGGTTATCAATAGAATTTACCTTCTCACCTTGGTTATTCGATGTTCTAGATGAATCGAGGGCTTGAAGAGTGACTGTCTTGTTACCTACACAGAGTATAAGTTTGCCTGCATCAATATCGATTTTAGTTCTAGCAGTTGCTAAGAATGGTCTTCCTGAAATTAGGGGGATCGTGTTGTCCTCATCCATGTCTAAAACAACAAAGTCTATTGGGAATACGAATTTATCAATTTTCACAAGTACATCTTCGATTATACCCCTAGGAATTCTAGCAGTTTTATCAGCTAATTGAATGCTTATCCTAGTTTGTTTGGGTTTCCCTAGACGTAGTTGTTTAAACAATTTATAAGGCGTGACATTTATGCTTGCCCCTAAATCAGCTAAGACATTATCAATAGATAAGCTACCAATTAAGCATAGAATTGTAAAACTCCTTGGATCTTTTAATATTTGTGGTAGTTTGTTTTGCAATATTGTTGAGCACACTTCGTTTAGTTCCACATGCGATTCCTCGTCAATCTTTCGCTTATTAGTCAACAGCTTTTTTTAAAATTTTCCTGGAATCCAGCATCTGCGAAAGAGCTTTAAGAAATGGTAAGTTAATATGTAATTTCTTTAAAAGTTTAAGAAACTTACCGAACTGTTCTTCTGTATCATCGTTCGTTAATGCTTGAGGATATGGTATGCGAGGTTTATACTCTTTAATTACAGGTTTTGGGTTGTTATTGACCTCAACCATATTTTCTTCTACCACCTTCTTTTGTTCTGAATTAGGCGGGTCTAACCCTTCACTATCTTGAGCTATTATGGCTTGAACTTGCTCCCTTGGGTTAGTCTCGGTATTGCTTGGTAGTCTTTCCTGTGGTCTCTCAGAAATTTGCTTTGCAAGTTGCCCGAATTGATCCTTGAACTCTTGTGACAATGCCTCAAGTTTTGTTTCTACCTTCTGGAAACGTGTTTTTGAGGCCGCTATGAAGTTCTCCAGTACCTCTTCAAGGTTTGGCTTCTTTTCCTGTGGGTAGGGCTGTTGTTAGAAGTTTTGGGAAGGTTGTTGCCTTTGATTTCTTTGACCGCCCCATGAGAAATTGGGGTGGTTTTTCCAACCTGGATTATAAGTATTACTATAAGGGTTATTGTTAGATCGGAAATTGTTAACCATATAGTTCATCTGCTCGCTTTCCATACCCTGTCCGTAGGGTGGGTACTCAGGATTCACCACTCCTTCACTTGCATCGCACTGCATAACTGGATGTGTCTGCGAAGAACCATAGAAATTATCAAATTTTTTATGTAATAATTCTACCTGATTTGATAATGCAGTCACTGCATCAATGTTGAAAACTCCAACTGCTTTAGCTGGCCTTATCCTTGTAACTTGCCACTGATAGTTATTCAGTGACATCTCCTCTATAAACTCGTAGGTCGCTTCAGGAGTTTTGTTGTTCAAGGTTCCAGCTGCAGCTGAATCGATTAGTTGCCTTGTTGAAGGGTTCACACCATTATAAAAATTTTGGACCTGTAGCCACAAAGGTAATTCGTGGTGTGGACATCTTCTCAACAAATCCTTGTATCTCTCCCATGAGTCATAAAGTGTCTCTAAATCTATCTGCACAAAAGAAGAGATATCATTCCTTAATTTGGCCGTTTTGGTCGGGGGAAAATATTTTAATAAAAATTTTTCGATCATTTGATCCCATGTAGTGATTGAACCTCGTGGAAGAGAATGTAACCGCTATTTGGCTTTATTTCTCAGGGAAAAGAGAAATAACCGAAGACGGATGGCATCATCAGAAATGCCATTTATCTTGAAGGTGTCGCAAAATTCTAGGAAATTTGCTAAGTGTGTGTTAGGATCCTCATCCTGCAAACCATCAAACTGGTTTAGCATAATCATACATAGTATGTGGAGCATGGTGTTCTGCCAACTCTGGAGGTGGCGGATTATTTTCTGCCATCTCTTCTGTAGTGTTAATTTTGGTTTCTTGCTCTTCGTCTATGTAGTTTAAGCTTCGCCTTATCTCTCTGCGATTTCTACGAATGGTACCTTTAATATCACTGTCATAAAGTAAAGGTCCTGTCGGATTCCTTCTAGTCATAAACTAGAGGTACCTGATAGGGACAAAAGAAGGAAAATTTTAGAAAAGCAAAAATAAAATTTAATAAAAATAAATAAAAAAATATGGCTAAAGTAATAAAAATAAAGCTTTCTTAATATTTTAGTTCCCCGGCAACGGCGCCAAAAACTTGATCGTCAAAATCAGAGTCTTAAATTTATAATGAGAATGATCGAACCTAGAAACTAACTCTGACAATGATTTTTAAGGCAAGCGCACCTATCGAACAGTAGTATAGTTTAGGCAAGACTGATATATCGAATCCCAAAGGAACCAAAAGTACTAATACTAACTCTCTTTCTATTATTTAGCCTAAGAATTAAGTGAATGTTTATCCAATCTAAATTTAACTATCAACTAAACTAAAGATGCAAAGACAAAAAGAATGAATTTGGGAAAAATAACTTGGAAGAAAAACCAATTGATTAAGACGACACCCAAGAAAGAATCCACCTAGACTTCACTTGTTATCTAACTTTGAACTAGACGATTTATTCATTTGACTTGATCCGTAAGATTTCCTAAGTTATATTGAACCCTCTCTCGAATCAAATAACGTCTAACCCTAGGTTGATTAATTGAAATCTCTTTCTAATTAAAACCCCTAGAATCACATTAACTCGATCTATGGACTCCTATATTAGGTTTCACTCTAATCTGGCAAAATCTCGTCACCCTATCTTTAGGCGTGCAATCAACTCCGCTTAATTATGCTAGATCTACTCTTAGGCAGGGACTTTTTCTCCATCACCTAAGCACATCACACTTGAATTAATATCCCGAAAATATCAACACAAGAATCAAGAACACATAATTAAGAACAAGTCAAATATTTATCATATAGTTCAGAAAACAATAACAAGATTCATCTTAGGTTTCATCCCCTCAGGTATATGAGGGTGTAGTTCATAACTATAGAAGAAGACATCTCAAAAGAAAAGATAAAACAAAACATAAGAAATCCCTAAAACCCCATGAAGGAATTGAAGGAGAGATCCGCCGTCTTGAGTATGATTTCGGCTTCTTGAGATAGATCAATTGACTATCTTCGAGTGTTTCCCACAAATCTGACCTTTTCAACTCAGCTCCTTGTCCTAGCTAACCGCCCCCTTTCTGTTATACTTAGGGGGTTTATATAGGCTTTTGAAATAGGTTTCTTTTCCCCTAAGTATCCTTTTCCGAGTAGAATTGCTCTTCTCCACGATAGGGACACGGCCATGGGACACGCCCGTGTGAGTCGTGGCTAGGCCATGTTTGGATTTCTTTAATGAGGCACGGCTGTGTGAATCGGTAGACAGCATTGTTCTAGTAGGACGAGAGGCACGACCATGTTGCCTTGTGCCCAGGCTATGTGGATTTCGTGATATGGCACATTAACTCTATTTTGGGCCCGTTTTCCATTCTTTTCATCCTCGGGTGCTTTCCTGGGTATAAAACATGAAAAGAAAGGATTAAGAGCACCTTTTTACATAAATCGAGGCTTAATTCATCCAAAAACATACTAAATGTGGGCTTAAAATATGTTACTTTTATGGTTTATCAGGGGGTTCAGGTAAGCCAATGAGCCAAGCCAGAGAGGCCGAATTGTGGGATTTACTCGAAGAAAGCCAGTTGATCCATCTCAAGAAGCCGGAATCATACTCAAGACGGAAAATCTTCCGTTCAATTTCCTTCAGGGGGTTATAGGGTTCTTATTATTTTTTGTTTTATATTTTCTTCTGAGATATATTCTTTTATAGTTATGAACTAAACCCCTCAAATACCTGAGGGGGATGAAACCTAAGACGGATCTTATTATTGTTTTTTGAACTATATGATAAATACTTGATTTGTTCTTAATTATGTGTTCTTAATTCTTGTTTTGATATTTTAGGATATTGATTGATGTGCTTAGGCGGTGGAGGAAAATTCCCTGTTTAAGAGTTGATCTAGCATAGTTAAGTGGAGTTGATCGTAACCCTAGAGATAGGATGACGAAAATCTGCCTGATTAGGGTCAAACCTAATATGGGAGTCTATAGATTGAGTTAATGCAACACTAGGGGTTTTAATTAGAAAGAGATTTCAATTAATCAACCTAGGGTTAGACGTTAGTAGCCTCGAGAAAGGTATTAATATAAATTAGGGAATCCTACGGATCAAGTCAAGTGAATAAATCGTCTGGTTCAGAGTTAAAAAACAAGTGAAGTCTAGGTGGATTCTTCCTCGGGTATTGTCTTAATCAATTGGTTTTTCCCAAAAGTATTTTCCCCAATTCATTCTCTGTGTCTTAGCATCCTTAGCTTAGTAGTTAGTTAATTTTAGATTAAATAACAATTCCCTTAATTCTTATCCTAAATAATAAAAAGAAAGTCAGTATTAGTACTTTTGGTTCCCCTGGGTTCGACATCCCGATCTTGCCACTAAACTATACTACTGTTCGATAGGTGCGCTTGCCTCAATCGTGGTATTAGTTAGTTTCTAGGCTCAATCATTCATTATATAAATATTAAAGCTTTCAGATACACGATCAATTCTCTCCACCGAACCCTCCTTGAATTACTCCCAGCCTCCCATTCGAAATTCTTGACCAAGTCTTCAACCTCCTCTACAGAGTTTGATCCAAACTCTACCTCTTGCACCATCCACTCATAAAATAAAAACCCCTAATTGCTTGTCATGGGATTCAAACCCCACTCCCCTTTCCATCTTAGTGACGCCACCACCATCAATCCACAGGCTCTCTTTGTCTCATAGAACACACACAATTATACGTAAGTCCTACTGCTAAATGCCAGTTTCACTTATGAGCAAAAATTAAAATTTTTCCAAGGTTCATACTCGAACCCAGGCTTAATAAAAACCCCCAAACACACTCAAATAACTACCCGTTCAAGCACATCATAGAATTTAAGCAAATTCAGCAAAATTCGAACCCCCACATTTTTGGGGCGTTACAACCCCTTAATTGGCACACGGCCTAGCACGCGGGTGTGTGACTTGGCTGTGTTGCATAAGTTAGTATACCCTACAGGTTTGACACGGCCTAGCACATGGCTTGGCACACGGGCGTGTGTGGCCACTTTGAAGGGCACACAACCTAGATACACGAGTGTGTGGTTGGCCGTGTGACCCAAGTCAGTAACCTCACTTGTTTGGACACGGGGAGGGACACGAGCTGGGACACGACCATGTGCTCCCATTTAAAATGTTCACACGGTTTGTGACACGGGTGTGTCTGGTGGTCGTGTGAGACACACGGCTTGAACACATGGCATGTCTCCCCTGTTTTGAGAAAAAATTTCTAAATGTGGAAAAGCTTCCTGAGTTTCGGTTTAGGCCCGAACCACTCTCAATGCACGTTTAAGGCCTCGTAGGCTCGTTTATGGGACACTATGATTGATTGTCATTGAATTGTATTCAAATGATAAGTTATTTATGAAATGTATGTTTAAAAGTGTTGCAAGTCCGGTGATGCTCCGTAATCCTATTTTGATGGTGAATACGGGTGAGGGTTGTTTCAAAATGGATGCCCCATGGAACTGATCAAACTAATTCTCAATCCTCAGTAGTGGGTACTTATTCTTTACAATCAACTTACTTAACAATTGATAATCCACACGTATCCTCATAGTACCATCTTTATTTTTAACAAAGAGAATTGGTGCTCCCTACGAAGACATACTAGGTTTGATAAACCCTCTATTAAGAAGTTCCTAAAGCTGAACCTTTAGTTTCATAAATTGCCATGTGGTAGGGAGCAATGGACATCGGAGCTGTCTTAAGCAATACTTCAATTCTGAACTTGACCTCCTTATCTAATGGTAACCCTGACAATTCCTCAAGAAAGATGTCAAAAAATTCTCTAACTGTTTGAATGCTCTTCACAGTAGAAACCTCAGCACTCGTGTCATGCACATAAGCCAAGAATGCCTCACACCTTTTTTGAACTAACCTTTCAGCTACCATAATGGAGGCAATACTTCAATTCTGAACTTGACCTCCTTATCTGATGGTAACCCCAAAAATTCCTCGGGAAAGATGTCAAAAAATTCTCTAACTGTTTGAATGCTCTTCACAGCAGAAACCTCAGCATCATGTCATGCACATAAGCCAAGAATGCCTCACACCCTTTTTGAACTAACCTTTCAGCTACCATAGCAGAGATTACTTTAGAGAGGTAATCTTGACACTCATCTACGATAACAATCTCTACACCATCCTAGGTTTTTAGAGTTATCCTATTTGATGCACAATCCAGACTGGCCCGATGCTTCACAAGCCAGTCTATGCCTAGAATAGAATCAAACTCTCCAAAGGGTAACTCCATTAGATAACCCAGGAATACAACCCATTGTATCTCTAATGGACACCTCCCATACGCATTACTGACTTGTACTGACTGGCCTAACGAACTAATCATAGAAATCTCATTAGAAGTACTCTCAATTGGAATTCCCAGATAACAGAAACCATACTAGCTATGTACGAATGTGTCAAGCCAACATCAATCAATATAAAATAAGGAAGCGAATAGATAGAAAATGTACCGGATATCACATCAACCGCATCTCTTTCCTCGCGACGCCTGGCTGCATACACTAATGTAAGTTATCTTACCTCAATCTGATTAGCACCTCAGCCCGATGCTCTCTGTCCATGACCCAAACCATTACCACCCCTAGCTTGACCACGACCCCTAGGTGGCTGCTATACGGCCCTCTGTTGTCGAATCAAACCTGGAGATGGAGCTTGTGTCTGATCTACTTTATATAGATAATCCTCAATACGATGCTCTATGACCTACACCGAAGACAAGCTCCCAACCTCCTTCAACACTCATCCAGATGCAATTTACATGAAGGTGAATGGGGGAAAGTCGATACCATTATCCACCAGAGTTATGTGTATGGTATGATATAACATAACAAACCAGTTTCTTTTCACGCTTATCGCTTAGTTTGTTGCTCTCTTTTTTTGTTGAAGGAAAAAGGATTATTTGTATAGATGGAAAGGTTAAAAATGTAAAGGAAGTAGTGGAAGCAGTAGAACATGATAAGAATTTTGTCACTTATGGAAAACTTGATCGTGTGTCAGAATCTTAAAAATTTATAAAAAGAATGATCGAGCCTAGAAACTAACTATGACAACGATTGAAGCAAGCGCACCTATCGAATAGTAGTATAGTTTAGTGGCAAGACAGGATTGTCGAACCCAAAGGAACCAAAAGTACTAATACTAACTTTCTTTTTATTATTTAGCCTGAAAATTAAAAGTGTTGTTTATTTAATCTAAAATTAACTAATTATTATGCTAAAGATGCTAAGACAAAAAGAATGAATTTAGGAAAATACTTGTGGGAAAACCAATTGATTAAGACAATACCCGAGAAAGAATCCATCTAGACTTCACTTGTTATTTAACTCTGAACCAGACGATTTATTCACTTAACTTGATCCGTAGGATTCCGTAATTTATATTAATACCTCTCTCGAGGCTACTAACATCTAACCCTAGGTTGATTAATTGAAATCTTTTTCTAATTAAAACCCCTAGAATTGCATTAACTCGATCTGTGGACTCCCATATTAGGTTTGACCCTAATCCGACAGATTTTTGTCATCCTATCTCTAGGGTTGCGATCAACTACGCTTAATTATGCTAGATCTACTATTAGACAGGGTCTATTCCTCCTCTGCTTAAGCACATCAATACTTGAATCAATATCCTGAAATATCAAAGAAAGAATTAAAAACACATAATTAAGAACAAATCAATTATTTATCATATAGTTCAGAGAATAATAACAAGCTCTGTCTTAAGTTTCATCCCCCTCAGGTATTTGAAGGTTTAGTTCATAATGATAAAAGAATACATCTTAGAAGAAAATATAAAACAAAACATAAGAAAAACCCTAAAATCCACTGAAGGAAATTGAAGGGAAGATCCTTCGTCTTGAGTATAATTCCGGCTTCTTGAGATGAATCAATTGGCTTTCTTCGAGTAAATTCCATAATTTTGGCCTCTCTGGCTTGGCTCTTCGGCCTAACTGGACGCCCCCTTGAAGGTTGGCCTTTGGGGTGTTTATATAGGCTTTTGGAATGGCTTTCTTTGCCTCTAAGTACCCTAATTTGAGTAAAATTCAAATAGGTCAAATCAGGGATACGCCCTATGGCACACGCCCGTGTAAGTCGTAGCCAGCCCGTTTTCAGGTTTGTTGGTGCGGCACGGCCGTGTGGTTCTGGGCCCAGGCCATGTCGATTTCATAAATTGGCCCATTTACTCTATTTTAGGCCTATTTCTCGTTCTTTTCATCCTCCGGTGCTCTCCTAAGTATAAAACATGAAATTAAAGGATTAAGAGCACCAAATTCCATAATTCAAGGCTTAAATCATCCAAAAGTATGCTAAATGTGGGATTAAAAATATGTATATATTACGGTTTATCAAATACCCCCACACTTAAGCGTTTGCTTGTCCTCAAGCAAAATTCTCAACTCACAATTAAAATGAACTTCCTTGATTCATAATATTCATCAATAATGTTGCATCATACTTCAAAGATAATTCATACCTTGATAATTTAAATAGAAGGGTCCTAAAGATTCAAACAATCAAAGTCATAGTTTTTGTAGCATAAAAACATAGGTGTTTTCCCTTACCTAATTAATCACCTTTAATTCAAAATCGACAAGAGTTGACATCCTCACTAAAAATTCACTCAAATCACTCAAAATGTTTAAGGTTCAAAATTAAGCACTCGAAAGTCGAACATGAAAAGTTAATCCCATAAGCTTTCCTAAAAATCAAATCTCTACAACTGTAAAATGAGATGATACACAAATCAAAAGGTCATTGAAAAAGGTTGTAATGGGGCTTGGGTTAAAGGTGTGGATAAAGGCTAAATTAGAAGGTTAGAATCGAGATTGACAATTTACCTAACTAGAAAAATGAACAAATCCTAAATAATTACATCAACTAAAAACTTGTAATACTAATAATACGAGCTTTTTCTTCAAGATGTGGAATTTAAATGTATAAGCTCACTTAGTCATAAAACTAATAATGAATAAACTTCATTTTTCATTTTTTTTAGAACAAATCAATACAATAATAAGAACTTTAACAACTGAAATATAGAACATAGTTAGGAAACTCCTCAAAATAAAATCTCGACAAAAAGGGAGTCAAGGAATGGTGATAACAAATACAAGATGGGTTTTGGGTTATTATTAGTGGGTGAGTCAATAAAAAGGGTTGTTAGGATCAAAGGGATTCACTAGGGGTTAATTGTGAAGGTAGGCTTTTTAGTGGAGTAGGTGGGTTAGATCCTAAATGCCTTTATCACCTTTGTATATCAAATCAATAATGTGGTCTTGACATGTATAATCGAAGCAAGTTCTAGAATAACAAATCAATGTTGACACACTGATAATAAAAAAGTGAGGACGAAAGAATTTATGCTCTAAAAGGGTCAAAATCTCACAAAAATTATGGGTTTTTGGTATCAGACTTGTAAATTTAAAACTTCAAGGTAATAATTAGATTCAGGTAGACAACCTAACAAAATTTTAAATTTTGAAAATAGACTCATCATGCTTGATTCTCTAGTCTCCTAATGTTTAAATCAGCACCGCACAATTATCAATGCCTTAATCCAAAACATATCAACAAAAATCATGATTCACAGGAAATTTCATTCTAATTAGTAATATGAGAAAATTACTTATGAACAAGGCGTAATTCAAGGTATAATTCAGGGATTTGAGAATAATGCAGAAAGTTAGGCACTTTCTCGAAATAAATATTCACCCCCCACACTTAAGATGTACATTGCCCTCAATGTACACATGTATATATGAAATTTAAGAGAAAGGGAGAGGTGAAACTTCTTGAATTTGGATGGCTTCCTTGAGTTGGGAGTGTCGTGGTGTGGTAGCCGCCGACAATCTCTGCGCTAGATGAATAAATTGGGAAGCTCGTGAAGATTTAGCCAGGAAATAATAAGAATAATTCAAAATATACTAAATATATATTTAAAGAAAAGAAAGATAAAAAGAAAGAAAATTGAAATTAAAATAAAATTAAAAGAAAAGATTAATGGACTGTAAAGTCCTTATCGTTAGATGGTTAGCGGGGTGAGTGTGATTTCTAAGGCCGTGGTGTGTGATTCCCAAGCAGCCTTTAGAACCTAAATTAAACAAAAAGAAATAAAATAGATTAAACTAAGTAAAAGAAAAATAAAGAGAAGGAAAATAAAGGAGAAGGGAAAATAAAAAGAAAAGTTAAATGGACTTAAAGGTCCTTTTCCTATCGAGTTAATGAAGCGGCCGACATGAACTTATGTATATCGGTCTCGTAGAGGGAGACTGTGCTAGGATCCTTTCGCTTCTTCGACACGGATATAGTTAGATCTAGAGTTAGGGGAATAAAGAAAAAATTGAGAATGAAAAAGAAGGGGAATGTAAGGAGTGTGGAAGAAGAAGAATGTGGAGTAGGTGAGAAGGGGAGAGGGGCGATTTAAATAGAAATTTTAGGTCTGGTACATCTCCACGCCCGTGTACCATGGGCGTGTCGAGTCACACGGCCGTGTCGCACAGCCGTGTTATACTTCGTTCATTTCTCCCACGCCCATATGCGGGTCGCCACGCCCGTGTTGCTAAAACAGTGTCGGCCATAGCCGCATCGCATGGCTGTGGTGTTCAGTTGAGGGCCGTGACTTGAAGATATTTTTCGTTCTGTTTCGTACTATCTCTGCCATGTTAGTACGAAAATTTGTAGGATCCACATGGCCATGACCACGGCCATGTTCAAGGCCGTGTGGTATGGAATCTGCACTTGGTTAGTTTATAGTTAGGTGCTAAAAAGAAAAATGAAAATAAATAATACAATAAAAATGTGAAAATTAATGGGGTTAGTGCTTGGGTTGCCTCTCGAGAAGCATTCGTTTATAGTCTTAAGCTAGACTTACCTCTCATTCGCCATTCATGGTGGTTTCAGGAGTTGAAAGTCCTTCCTCATGCTATCAGTCCTATTATTAGTATGTAATTCAAGTCGAGTAGCGTTTACTTTAAAAGTGCCGAATATAGGATTACTTACCTCGACTGTTCCATATGGAAAAACATTGAGTACCCTAAAAGAGATTTCTTCATTTGTATTAGGGTCAGGAAGAAATATTCGAGGGTCTGCTTTATTTAAAAATACCTGATCTCCGATTTTGAATTTGCTTGTCCCATGGAATGGCTTTGGTTCTGCATCGTGTATCTCTAATTTCTCTTTGAAGTGTGTCTTCCACTCATCTAGATCATCGATCTGAAGCCTTCGTTCCTCATGAGTTATTTGCTCGTTGGCATGAGGTATAGGATCTAGCTCAGTTGTGTTGTTCCGCGGTGCTTCCTGAAAATAAGGTTTAACCAAATGGTTATTAACAGAATTTATGTTCTCACCTTGACTACTCGATGTCCTAGCTGAGTCGAGGGCCAGGAGACTAATTGATTCGTCACCTACACAAAGTATGAGTTCACCTGCACTGACATCAATTTTAGTCCTAGCAGTTGCTAAAAAGGGTCTTCCTAAAATTAAGAGGATACTATTGTCCTCATCCATGTCTAAAATGACAAAGCCTACCGGGAATACGAATTTATGAATTTTCACAGGAACATCTTCAATTATACCCCTAGGAATTCTAACAGTTTTATCAGCTAATTGAATGCTCATCCTAGTTTGTTTGGGTTTCCCTAGACCTAGTCACTTAAACATTTTACAAGGCATAACATTGATGCTTGCCCCTAAATCAGCTAAAGCATTATCAACAGATAAACTACCAATTGAACATGGAATTGTAAAACTCACTGGATCTTTTAATTTTCGTGGTAGTTTATTTTGCAACATTGCTGAGCACACTGCGTTCAGTTCCACATGCGATTCCTCGTCTAACTTCCACTTGTTTGTCAAAAGCTCTTTTAAAAATTTCCTTGAATCTGGCATCTGTGAAAGAGCTTTAAGAAAGAGTAAGTTAATATGTTATTTCTTTAACATTTTAAGAAATTTACTGAATTATTCTTCTGTATTGTCTTTCTTTATCGCATTTGGGTACAACACACGTGGTTGGTACTCTGTAATTACCGGGTTTGGTTTATCATGGCTTACCTCAACCTTACCTTCCTCTACCACATTCTCTTGCTTCAATTTTGGTTCATTTAACCCTTCACTATCGTGAGCAGTTATTGCTTGAGGTTGCTCTCTTGGGTTAGTTTCGGTGTTGCTAGGCAAGATACCTTGTGGTCTTTCTGAGATTAGCTTAGCAAGTTGACCTAATTGAATCTCGAGCTCTTGAATCGACACTTGCTAATTTTTAAACGCTGTTTCGGTGTTTTGGAGGCGTATTTCTAAAACAGAGATAAATTTCCTTAGCATCTCTTCAAGGTTCGGCTTCTTTTCCTGCTGGTGAGGTGGTTTTTGAAAGCTTGAAGGAGGTTGCGGTCTTTGATTACCTTGACCACCCCACGAGAAATTGTGATGGTACCTCCAACCTGCATTATAAGTGTTACTATAAAGATTATTTTAAGGTCTAGAACAGTTACCCATATAGTTAACTTGTTCGTTCTCTGTGCTAGGATTGTAGGATAGATATTCTGTGTTGTTCACCCCTCTTCCATTTGTATCGTATTGTATTACCGGATGTACCTATATAGAACCATACAAACCATCAATTTTTTTATTTAAAAGCTCTACCTGGTTAGATAATGTGGTGACCGCGTCAAGGTTGAAAACATTGATTGCTTTAGCAGGCTTTGTCCTCATGACTTGCCACTGATAATTATTCAGTGACATCTCTTCGGTTTCTGCGAGCGGTATGTTCTATTTCACTGTCAAAAATCAAGGGTCCTGACGGGTTCCTCCTAGTCATAAACTAGAATTACCTGCTATAAGCAAATAAAAGAAAAATTAGCAAAGTTAAAAGCAAAATGTAAATAAAAATAATTTGCAAAAATAAAAATGGCTAAAGTAATAAAAATTTAGCATTCTTAATATTTTAGTTCCCTGAAAACTGCGCCAAAAAATTGATCTTGTGTCAGAGTCTTAAAAAATTATAAAAAGAATGATCGAGCTTAGAAACTAACTCTGACAACGATTGAGGCAAGCGCACCTATCGAACAGTAGTATAGATTAGTGGCAAGACCGGATTGTCGAACCCAAAGGAACCAAAAGTACTAATACTTACTTTCTTTTTATTATTTAGCCTAAAAATTAAAAGTGAATTGTTTATTTAATCTAAAATTAACTAATTATTAAGCTAAAGATGCTAAGACAAAAAGAATGAATTTAGGAAAGTACTTGTGGGAAAACCAATTTATTAAGACAATACCAGAGAAAGAATCCACCTAGACTTCACTTGTTATTTAACTCCGAACCAGATGATTTATTCACTTGACTTTATCCGTAGGATTACCTAATTTATATTAATACCTCTCTCGAGGCTACTAACATCTAACCCTAGGTTGATTAATTGAAATCTCTTTCTAATTAAAACCCCTAGAATTGCATTAACTCGATCTATGGACTCCCATATTAGGTTTGACCCTAATTCGGCAGATTTTCGTCATCCTATCTCCAGGGTTGCAATCGACTCCGCTTAATTATGCTAGATCTACTCTTAGACAGGGTCTATTCCTCCTCTGCCTAAGCACATCAATACTTGAATCAATATCCTAAAATATCAAAGCAAGAATTAAAAACACATAATTAAGAACAAATCAAGTATTTATCATTTAGTTCAGAAAATAATAACAAGATCCTTCTTAGGTTTCATCCCCCTCAGGTATTTGAGGGTTTAGTTCATAACGATAAAAGAATACATCTCAGAAGAAAATATAAAACAAAACATAAGAAAAACCCTAAAACCCCCTGAAGGAAATTGAAGGGAAGATCCTCAATCTTGAGTATAATTCTGGTTTCTTGAGATGAATCAACTAGCTTTCTTCAAGTAAATTCCACAATTCTGGCCTCTCTGGCTTGGCTCTTCGGCCTAATTGGACGCCCACTTGAAGGTTGGCCTTTAGGGTGTTTATATAGGCTTTTGGATTGGCTTTCTTTGCCTCTAAGTACCCTAATCCGAGTGAAATTCAAATAGGTCACTTCAGGGACACGCCCTTTGGCACACGCCCGTGTAAGTCGTGGCCAGCCTGTTTTCAGGTCTGTTGGTGAGGCACGGCCGTGTGGTTCTCGGCCCAAGCTATGTCGATTTTGTAAGTTAGCCCAGTTACTCCATTTTAGGCCCGTTTCTCGTTCTTTTCATCCTCCGATGCTCTCTTAAGTATAAAACATGAAATTAAAGGATTAAGAGCACTAAATTCCATAATTCAAGGCGTAAATATTCCAAAAGTATGCTAAATGTGGGATTAAAATATGTATATATTACGGTTTATCAAGAGTACAAGAGCTTTGTAGTCACGATTCAAGTTTCACCTAAGAGCGAGGGTAGTGGCAACGTAGCATACTGGACTTTGGAATATGATAAATTGCATGATGGGATTACGCATCCTGAGACTTTACTGCAGTTCATTCAAGATATCTCCAAAGACATTGACGTTTGCCTCTCCCAAGAAGCTAAACAATATTGCATGTTGATATTTTTACCGCTACTTGAAGCACTACTCATATATTTTATGAATAAAGTGGATGCTTTATTTTTTTACTCGGTCGATATGCATATATTAATAATAGAAAGATGTTGGGAAACACTAACCTCATTCCTAGTCAAAATTACAAAACACCAAATTAAACAAGGAAACAAAACATCTGACATCTGACCAAACTACTAAATAATCAAGAATAATCACCACCAAGCTTTAAATAACACTAATCTTCTCACCCCAACAATAGCCAACGTTGTAGCCATACCATTACTTTTTGTATAAACCAATTCGAATTTAACACTAACCATTGGTGTCACAACTCCATATTGCTTTCTTAATCTCTTCCAACGTTGATCGCTATGAATCAGAGCTTTAAAATTTATTAAAGAATGATCGAACCTAGAAACTAACTCTGACAACGATTTAAGGCAAGTGCACCTATCAAACAATAGTATAGTTAAGGCAAGAACGGATTATCAAACCCAAAGGAACTAAAAGTACTAATACTAACTTTCTTTCTATTATCTAGCCTAAATATTAAGTGATTGGTTGATTAATCTAAAACTAACTAATTACCAAGCTAAGACGCAAAGACAAAAAGATTAAATTGGGGAGATAACTTTTAGAAAAGCTCAGTTGATTTAGACGATACCCTCAGGAAGAATCCACCTAGACTTCACTTGTTATCTAACACTGAACCATACGATTTATTCACTTAGTTTGATCCGTAAGACTCCCTAACGTATATTAAACCCTCTCTCGAGGTGAATAATGTCTAACCCTAGGTTAATTAATGGAAATCTCTTTCTCTGTTAATAACCCCCTAGGATAGCATTAAATCAATCTATGGACTCCCATATTAGGTTTCACCTTAATCCGGCAAAATCTCGTCACCTTATCTCTAGGCGTGCGATCAACTCCGCTTAATTATGCTAGATCCACTCTTAAGCAGGGACTTTTGCTCCTCCACCTAAGCACATCTGACTTGAATCAATATCCCGGAAATATTAACACAAGAATTAAGCACACATAATTAAGAACAAACTAAGTATTTATCATATAGTTCAGAAAAAACAATAACAAGATTCATCTAGGTTTCATCCCCTTCAAGTATCTGAAGGGTTTAGTTCATAACTATAAAAGAAATCATCTCAAGAGAAAAGATAAAACAAAACATAAGAAATCCCTAAAACTCCCTGAAGGAATTGAAGGAGAGATCTGCCGTCTTGAGTAGAATTCCGGCTTCTTGAGATGGATCAACTGGCTATCTTTGAGTGATTCTCCACAGATCTGGCCTTTCCGGCTTGGCTCATTAGCCTAGCTAACCGCTCCCTTTTCTGGTAGCACTTAGAGGGTTTATATAGGCTTTCGAAATACGTTTCTTTCTCTCTAAGTATCCAAATCTGAGTGAAATATCTCTTTCCAGCGACAGGGACACGGCCATGGCACACGCCTGTGTGGATCGTGGTCAAGCCTTGCTTAGATTTCTTTAATGAGATACGGCTGTGTGACTCGAAGTAAGACCGTGTTCTAGACCATGTGGGCTTTGATCCAGGCCGTGTCGATTTCTTCCTTGGCCCAATTTACTTCGTTTTAGACCCGTTTCTCGTTCTTTTTATCCTCAGGTGTTTTCCTGGGTATAAGACATGAAAAGAAAGGATTAAGAGCACCTTTTTATATGAAACAGAGGATAAATCATCCAAAAGCATACTAAATGTGGGATTAAATATGTTACTTTCACGGTTTATCAAATGTGAAAGATAACTCGAGTTTCACTACATCTTCCTTGAATATTTTCTTAAAGTTCAAATCCATATCCACAATCCATTTTCTCGATGAGCAGCTAAAGTAATTACTAAACAAATTGAACATTTTTTCTTTCAACAACTTTATGTCATTTCACCATGAATGCCCGTATTTTAAACCATGCACCATCTTCTTCTTTGATATAATCTTTATTGCTTTATGAAAGAAACAGAATTGGAGTCACCTTCTCTTAACCAAATAATTATTATTTTTGACACCAAATCGATTCACGATATTTAATAGCTACGCACAGCTCTAGGTCCAATAGTCTAAGCTCATCCATTTCCGATTCATTTAAATCTCTTCGACCACTGATTTTGTTTAATTATATTATCTTTTTTTTTTCAATTACCTCGACCCTTTTATCCACTTCACTTCCTGAAACTTTCATTCTACTTTTTCAGAGCAACCCTCAATTTCCTCAACCTTCTAAATATCCATATATTCGATCTTCCCATCTCCCCCCATACTTTGCTGATGAAGCTCAAACAATCATTTTTGGTGTGTCACATATTAATAAACTTGAACAGAAACGATCACCAATCAACTAATTCATTCTATAACAAGACCAAAATTTGGTCAGAAATAGGTTTATTTAATCCTTGTTGCTAGAAGTCATTAAAATGTAACAACCATTACTCTTCCAATAAAAATCTATCCAATCTGCTCCTTTTATTATTAGGTACGTAGCAAGAAAATTTTTTCCACGTCAAAGTTAAATCCACCATTTTATAGTTGTCGATGAAGCTATTGAATTCCTTTGACCATTCTTTAAACTCACACAATTGTATATTTCTTTTCTATTTCTCACAGCATTGTAATCACCACCAATACTCCAAGGGCAAGCAAATGAGTTCTTTAAGGTTAAAAGATTCATCCAAAATAAATTTTGAACCAAAATCACATTATGGGCATAAACATTAATCAAGGCTACTTCCATGCCTTCAACTGACCATTTCCTTTTTACAATGATCGCCTCCGGACGTACTAAAGTCCAGAGTCTGAATACTGCAGTAAAAGATATATAAATGAGGTGGTATCTGCAAGTATATTGGTCCATGATAAACCGTAATATATACATATTTTAATCCCATATTTAGCATACTTTTGGATGATTTATTCCCTGAATTGTGGAATTTGGTGCTCCTAATCCTTTAATTTCATGTTTTATACTTAGGAGAGCACCGGAGGATGAAAAGAACGAGAAACGGGCCAAAAATAGAGAAAATGGGCCAAAGTATTAAATACACACGGCCAAGGCCTAAGCCATACGTCCGTGCCTCCTTAACAGACCCAACCACGGCTGGCCTCGACTTACACGGGCGTGTGCCGTAGGCGTGTCCCTGCCACGACCTATTTTAATTTCACTTGGCTTAGGATACTTAGGGGCGAAGAAAGATATTCCGAAAGCCTATATAAACACCATAAGTGTGACCTAAAAGGGTACGGTCCAGGTAGGCCAACCATCAAGGGGGCGTCCAGTTAGGCCGAAGAGCCAAGCCAGAGAGGCCAAAATTATGGAATTTACTCGAAGAAAGCCAGTTGATTCATCTCAAGAAGCCGGAATTATACTCAAGAAGGAGGATCTTCCCTTCAATTTCCTTCAGGGGGTTTTAGGGTTTTTCTTATGTTTTATTTTATATTTTCTTCTAAGTTGTATTCTTTTATGATTATGAACTAAACCCATCAAATACCTAAGGGGGATGAAACCTAAGACGGATCTTGTTATTGTTTTCTGAACTATATGATAAATACTTGATTGGTTCTTAATTATGTGTTCCTAACTCTTGCTTTGATATTTCAGGATATTGATTCAAGTACTGGTGTGCTTAGGCAGTGAAGCAAAAGTCCCTGTCTAAGAGTAGATCTAGCATAATTAAGTGAAGTTGATCGTAACCCTAGAAATAAGATGAAGAAAATCTGCCGGATTGGGGTTAAACCTAATATGGGAGTCCATAGATCGAGTTAATGCAATTCTAGGGGTATTAATTAGATAGAGATTTCAATTAATCAACCTAGGGTTAGACATTAGTTGCCTCGAAAGAGGTATTAAAATAAATTAAGGAATCCTACGAATCAAGTCAAGTGAATAAATCGTCTGGTTCAGAGTTAAATAACAAGCGAAGTCTAGGTGGATTCTTCCTTGGGTATTGTCTTAATCAATTGGTTTTTCCCGCAAGTATTTTCCCTAATTCATCTCTTTGTCTTAGCATCCTTAGCTTAGTAGTTAGTTAATTTTAGATTAAATAACAATTCTCTTAATTCTTAGGCTAAATAATAAAAAGAAATTTAGTATTAGTACTTTTGGTTCCTTCGGGTTTGACAATCCGGTCTTGCCACTAAACTATACTACTATTCAATAGGTGCGCTTCCCTCAATCGTTGTCACAGTTAGTTTCTAGGCCCGATCATTCATTATATAAATTTTAAGACTTTGACACATGATTAGTCCAGTTGTAAGATAGTTACAACGGAGTAGGTGAGTACTCCGAGGATTGTACCCAAGGGAAGCGAGTGTTGGATCAATTTTAACCTAAACACTGAAAAATCCAATTAGTACTTTAGTCTAGTTATAGTACGAAGGTAAAATAAAAGGAGTTATTTTAGGGTTTTTATAAAAATAAAAATAAAAAAACATAAAGAACAAAATTCAAGTGAATGAAGAATAAAAATAATCAAATCTGATTATAGGTGATTAGCTCACTTCGGTAATCCCCATCAACTATCGCTTTGGGTTTCTCATCAATCAACTAGTTGTTACCCCAGCATGATCTTCTGATCCTCTACTCGAATAATGAGTCGGCAAGGATTACTTCTCTTCTGACCTTACAGTCCAATCCGATTTGGGGTGAAGGTGCTCACGAATGGGAAATACCAATTTTGAGTTAATTTCCACCTTGATCACTTCCTAGGGTTTTTAGGCCTAGGGTTTGTTTTATGTTCTTCCTTTCCCAAAAACTGATTCGTTGAGCATCCCTACAAAACAGTTAACAAATCATACCTCCACTCGCTAATCCCCATAGAGGGATTAGCTCCTCATGGTCTCCATAAACAATATAAACAGAAATATAAAGAGAAATATGCTAAATAAATCGACAATATAGAGTTTACAAAAGAGCCTGATTGTATTAAGATTGGTCACAAATCCACAATGTTTGATTGTCTCTATAATTCAGATCTCTTAAAATATAACAAGAACGAATGAAAAGAAATCTAACCTAAGAAAAGAGAAAACTAAAATGAAATTAAATGATTAATTCCATGCTAAGTGAATGGTGTCTATAACATGTGATAAATGAGCCAATTTATAGATTTCAGGTCGCCGTCATCCTTAACCCTAGGTCAGCTGACGTTCCCAAGCTTTAAGTTTGATCATGTAGACCAAAATGTCCCTGAATCTTGTTTAATTTTCGTTCTAGAGTCGATATCATGGGATTTATTCTTGGGTATGTCGTGACACCACTAGTCAGTGTACTCCTCCTGGGATTTATTCATGGGTATGTCGCGACACCACTAGTCTATGTCCCAACATCGAATGTAGTTTCGTCATTTCTCCATTCTTCTCCCTATGTTGCAACATTCAACCAATATATATTTATTACTCCTTTTAGTGGTCTCCTGCACACTTATACAATTCATCAGCTCACCCTTAGGACTTATTTGGCCCCTAAGGTCAATCAAAAGGCTTTTTGCACATTTTAGTAACTTAAAAGAAACTTAAGAAAAAATAGTTAAAACTTAATGAAAATACTTGTTTTCAAGCTATTAAAGTGAAAAATTAGTTTAATTTGCTACACTGAATTACGACAAATCTAACTCCCCTACACTCAAGTCATTGCTTGTCCTCAAGCACTAATAAATAAAAACGATGACCCTTGAGAAAATATAATGCAAGTATTGACTTCGAAGCACATGACTTAGGCTTTTCACATTCACTAAAAACTTTAATATGATAAATAATTGACTTACTACTTTTGACCACAAATGATCGTGTGTCAGAGTCTTAAAAATTTATAAAAAGAATGATCGAGCCTAGAAACTAACTATGACAACGATTGAGGCAAGCGCACCTATCGAATAGTAGTATAGTTTAGTGGCAAGACCGAATTGTCGAACCCAAAGGAACCAAAAGTACTAATACTAACTTTCTTTTTATTATTTATCCTAAGAATTAAAGGAATTATTAATTAATCAAAAATTAACTAACTATTAACCTAAAGATGCTAAGACAAAGAGAATGAATTGGGGAAAATACTTCTGGGGAAAACCAATTGATTAAGACAATACCCAAGGAAGAATCTACCTAGACTTCACATGTTATCTAACTCTGAACCAGACGATTTATTCACTTGACTTGATCCGTAAGATTCCCTAAGTTATATTAACCCCTCTCTCGAGGTGACTAACGTCTAACCCTAGGTTGATTAATTGAAATCTTTTTCTAATTAAAACCCCCTAGAATTGCATTAACTCGATCTATGGACTCCCATATTAGGTTTCACCCTAATCCGGCAAAATCTCGTCACTGTATCTCTAAGAGTGCGATCAACTCCGCTTAATTATGCTAGATCTACTCTTAGGCAGGGACTTTTGCTCCTCCACCTAAGCACATCACACTTGAATTAATATCCTGGAAATAGCAACACAAAAATTAAGAACACATAATTAAGAAGAAGCCAAATATTTATCATATAGTTCAGGAAACGATAACAAGATTCATCTTAGGTTTCATCCCCCTCAGGTATCTGAGGGTTTAGTTCAAAATAATAAAAGAAAACATCACAAAAGAAAAGATAAAACAAAACATAAGAAATTCCTAAAACCCCTTGAAGGAATTGAAGGAGAGATCCTCCGTCTTGAGTATGATTTCGGCTTCTTGAGATGAATCAACTGTCTATATTCGAGTAAATCCCCACAAATTTGCCCTCTTTGGCCTAGCTGGACGCCCTTTGACTAAAGCCTTCGGTTCCGGCTTCTGCCGAACTCCCTTTTAGGTTGCCCCCTAAGGTGTTTATATAGGATTTGAGATGCCTTACTTGGCCCCTAAGAATCCTAATCCAAGTGGAATTCCTACTAGGGTGTTTAAATAGGCTTTGGAATGTGTTTCTTTGCCTTCAAGTATCCTATTCCGAGTAAAACTCCTCTTGGTCGTGGTAGGGAGACGGCCATGGCACACGCCCGTGTGAATCATGGCCAGGCCGTGTTCAGACTGTTGAATGAGGTACGACCGTGTGGTCTTGGGCCCAGGCCGTGTGGATTTTGTAATAAGGCCCATTTACTCCGTTTTGGGCCCGTTTTCCGTTCTTTTCGTCATCCGGTGCTCTTCTGAGTATAAAATGTAATATCCAGGATTTTGGGCTTGTGCATTTTGCTTAAATATAAGTGGAAGCATGCTTGTGTGTATTTTGAATGTGTTTTATGAATTTTGAGAACTTTAGAGTGTAGGTGAGTGCCTTAGAAAATATTGTATTTTAAGTCTTAAAGGGGGAACAAAGCATGATAGGCCTTAAGAAAATTTATAGGGGAAATTGGACATAAGAATAGGCTTGTTAAAGTGGCAAGGAGGCGCCACTTAAAGCCTTAGTGAGTGACGCCACAAGCAGTGTAAAAGGGCCTAGGTTCGAGCAGCAAGGGATGCAAATAGGAGTTTTATTTTGCTGCAAGGATGAGCAGTGGTGGACGGCAATGGGACACTTGTTGGATGAGCATTTGATCAAGTCAAATGCATTCAAAATTCGGCTAAGGTAGGGAGATAATTATTGGTTTATTCAAATTATTTTTGAATGGTTAAAGAAGAGAGAAAATAGGAGAAAAATAAGGGATTAGATAGGGGGAAAGAGAGTTGGCCGAATGGAGGGGTCTAGGTGTGGTATTTTCGGCCAAAGGGAGGGGAATGAGGCCATTTGTTTTCTTTTCTTTTCAATTGTGGCTCTGTCGAAATTCTTTCTCTGTTGAATCTTCTCTTCTCCTTTTACTTTGTCAAAGCCAAAAACACAAGTAAGGCTAGCCGATTTCTTCATCTCTTTCTTCTTCAAAGTTAATCACTCTTCCATATAGCCGAGTTGATCATAGCACTAAAAGCCGAAATATTCCTTGTGCTAGCCGAATCTTCATTTATCACCATTGCCGAATTGCTCAACCTTTCTCTTTTTCTTTTCACAATTTTCCAAAAGCCGAAAGTAAGTTCTTCCTAGACCATAGCCGATTGTTCATTAAACCCCAAAAGCCGAAACCAATTGATCTACATCTAGCCTACATAGCCGAATATCTCTGTGGGTTCAAGCAAGGGTGCAGTCGATTTCTGTAGTAAGGGTAAAGATCAACTGTCGTTCTTTTCTTTCTTTTCTTTTAGCCGAAATCAAGACTCTAATCCCTTTTATCCTTTTTGACCGAAATCTTGAAGAGGGATTTCGGGATTCCTATTGTAGCCGACTTCAAGAGAGGAGATCTTCGAGATTTCTAGATCTAAGGTAAACAAATATGATCATAGGCCGAAGGCCATTTATTGTGTTTAATGTTAGAATTGGATCTAACATATGCCTATAGGAATTTCGACATCACCAAGAGCAAGGGTTAATTTCGGGATCTAGACAATCAAGGTAAGGGAATATGAATATTCGGCTAAGGCCATATTAAGTATTAGTGTCTAGCCGATTCTGACTTTGATTTTTAAGGAGGAGTATAAACTGTTTCGGTAGACTTTCGGGATTTCGTGAACACGTTAGTACCAGGTGTGTGACCCTACATTAATTCCTAAATAGATTAATGGTATGGATATTATGTATGTGTTAATAGAAATATGAAAAGTGTGGCTAAAGATACCATTCAATGGTACAGTGGATTCAGGTACGTTATCCATTAATGCTCTGTTAATAATATTGTGAATATTGAACGTGACACATATGAGAATTTGTTACGAATGTGAAATAAGGTAAATTGCATTATTTCTGCATGTTTGTATGACGCATGGGGCATATGGGTGATATTGAGAAGGGGAAGTGATCTGGTGGTTTTTACCACAATATCTGGTGACTCATGTCACATAATCTGAATATGGTGAATTATGTCACATATTATTATCTGGTGGCTATGCCACAATTTATAAGGGCGATGTGGATGTTGTCTGCAGCGACTGCCTTCAATGGTGTGTAGCGGATAGAGGGTCGATTTAGTAATCCCCACGGTGTGATTGGCTGGTACGGGTGATATGTAGAGGATGGCTATTTAGGTTTGGGTTTGGGATTGCATCATTGCTATATTTGTTATATGTATGAATTTGTTATGCCTAAATCGTTTGGGAGTTTGTGTGGTTGTTACACATTGAGTCTGTTGACTCACCCCTTTGTGGGATATTTTTTTCAGGTGATACTCAGTGACATGGACCGGGTCAGCAGCGACTATGTGGTGGCCATGCTAAATGTTTTCGAGATTTCAAATGGTTAAATTTGCGTTTGCTATTATTTTATTTTCGGGATTTATTTGGTATTTTTCAGTTGTAATAAGGCCACTACTTAGACGTTTAAATTTTTATGTTTTAAGTTTTAACTTTCATTTAATAATCGGTATATGAATTAACCAAATGTTTTCGCAAATCTCTAAATATTTTATCACCTAAGTAACTACGGTTTACAACTTAATAACCATTTCTAAAAATCGACAACCCCTCTTATTTTACAAAATATAAAACAAACGTTTTCTTAAAAATACAAACTCAAATCACATCTCACTATTTCAACACGCCGAAATTTGTTTTAAAAGCTGACATGCTTTAGCATACACAAAATCATCACAGTTTTCCAAAATGCAAACAAGAGTTATTTAAGGCTTTTTCTAAGGAACATGTCAGATCCGGTCAAGGCTCGTGGGCCGGGTTTGGGGTGTTTCAATTTGGTATCAGAGCCCAGTTTTAAACTCTCAGCCTTGGGTTTAAAGCCCACAACGTTTTCAAAATTGAGTCCAAACAAGTTTTTGTGAAATTTTTTGAAATTGAGCAGGTTTTCTGGCGTGGCACCTAAGTCTCCGACCCGAAGTCCACCAGGTAAGTACCCCTAACTGTTGTATGATTTATTGTATGATTTGTATGTGGGTATAACGGGAACGTAGATTAGTATATTAAGTTATTGAACCCTAGGATTAGTTTACCCCAACACAAGAATTACATAAAATTTATGGCCTAATTAAACAAACCTGTGACGAAGTCGCTGTGTTAGGGTGTGGCAACCATTGTGCGCATGTCTAGGATTGGATTCAGGGAGAGCCTGGTATTTAAGCAGTCCTAGTGACTCACATCCTCTTCGCTCGGATCCTACCTGGTGCGTAGTGACGGTTCACCCTAACCAAGAGGACTTATTCACGGGCTAAACCCAATAATTAAAACTCGAAAGGGACTAGCCGTACTGTTTTATAAAAACCCTTAGTTTTAAAATCAGCCAAATTACCCCTTTGATTTGTAAAAAACTATTCTAGATTTCAAAAAGAAAATTCGGTTTACAAAATTACCCAAATGCCCTGGTCGTAAAACTACTAAAATACCTTTGGTTTATAAAATTACCACACTACCCTCAACTTTTTCTAAAATATTTGTTCTTTAAAAAAAAACCAAAAACCCCTATTTTGCAATATATTGAGATACCCGGATTTTGAAAATTTCCAAAATACCCCTATAGGACAAATTACGAAAATACCCCTGGGATTGGAATGGACGAAAATGTTCGAGTGGTGGATGCGTGTAGTAGATACTATTAAATGAATGTATTTCTCTGAACTAGGATAGAAGACTCGAAATGAAAACTCTGAAATGATCGAAAGAACTACTACTAAACTTCTTTACATAAAATTTCTTCGTGGGTAAACATTGGAACAAAGATTAATGCATAAAACTTTCTAAAACAGATTAAATCGCGATCGTAGACATGAGTTCTAGGGGACGTGGTCGTCATGTGTGAGGGCGTGGTAGAGGCAGAATGACCGTATCGGAACCCGTTAGGTCTGGTCAAGGGTCCGAGAACGAGGTACCACCACCACCACCACCAGCTGCGGGTGTTGTGCATCAGGATCAGACGGGGGATAATGCAGTATCACAGGTGATGCTGCGGTTTCTTGAAATGGTGGCTGGAGCAGGTGGAGGTATGGGAGCTCGGAAATCTATACCCGAGTGACTCCAAGCCAATAGAGCTGAAGTATTCCGTGGTGTATCCGGTGTGGCGTCCAGTACGGCTGAGTATTGGTTGGAGGCGACAGAGTGAATCATGGATGAGCTGGATCTGACTGCTGAGGAGAAACTGAAATGAATGGTGTCGCTTCTCCGTGATAAGTCATATCAATGGTGGCTCACAGTTCGGGATGGCGCTACCGCTGAGGACTTCACTTAGGAGTATTTTAAGGCGGCGTATCAGAAGAAGTATGTTGGGACTAGCTATGTTGATGCGCAGAGGAAGGCATTTCTGGGGCTGGTGCAAGGGAATAAGTCTGTAGCGGAGTACGAAGCGAAATTCTTAAGGTTGAGCCGGTATGCTCGAGGAATCGTGGCTACGGAGCATGAATGATGTGTCCGGTTTGAGGACGGACTGAGGGATGACCTGAGGTTGTTGATAGCTCCACAGCAGGAGCGGGAGTTTGTTGTGTTGGTAGAGAAGGCTAAGGTAGCCGAAGGGATTAAGGAATTTGTGAGACAGAATACAGATCGAAATAGGCAAAAGAGAGGTTTTGGATCAGCAGGGTCATCCGGGAATGTTCAAAAGAGGCCTAGAGTTGATGGGCCGCGAGGTCAGCAGGCTGTTACGGGAGGACAATACCGTACTTGTACTCAGTTTGGAAAGATGCACCTAGGAGAGTGTTGGAAAAAGACAGGGGGATGTTTTAAGTGCGGGTCCAAGGAACACATGATTAGAGACTGTCCTATGAAAACAGATGGGAGCCAACCAACAGGTTAGGGTTTCAATCAGGCTGGAAGAGGTGGACAGCAGCCACCATGGGGTCGTGGTCCGATTGGCAGAGGTAATGATTCTGGAAGAGGACAGGGAACACCAGACAGAGGTCTTGGTAATACAGAGGCAAAACAGCCGGATCTGGTGTATGCAGTTCACCGGAGGGAAGATGGAGACGCACCGGACGTCATAACCGGTATGTTCCTTATAGCTGGCAAGCCTTACTTTGCTTTAATTGATGTTGGCTCGACCCACTCTTATGTTGCATGTAGAGTAGTTGAAACGTTAGGAATAGCCTCTGAACTATCTAATAGGGAGATGATCGGAGCAAGCCCATTAGGTCAAACGGTAATGGTAAATAAGATATTTCAGAATGTACCTCTAGAGATTCAGGGAGTGATATTCCCTGCCGACTTGATGGAACTACCTTTTGGAGAATTTGATCTCATTCTTGGCATGGCTGGCTAGTGGAACATCGGGCTATATTAGATTGTGCAGCTAAGCGAATGGAGTTAAGGACCCTGGAGGATGAGGAGATAATTATGATAAGAGAAAGAAGAAACTACTTGTCTAATGTAGTCTCCGCACTAAAGGCTGATAAGATGGTTCGGAAAGGGTGCAAGGCATTTTTGACCTTTGTTAGTACGTTGGATGCAAAAGAAGGGGGAGTTAGTGGAGTTAGAACAGTAAGGGAATTTGTGGATGTTTTTCCAGTGGAGTTACCTAGAATACCCTCGGATAGGGAGGTGGAGTTCGGAATTGACTTGCTGCCAGGTACAGCTCCTGTGTCAATTGCTCCGTACAAAATGGCACCAAAAGAGTTGGTTGAGCTCAAGGCTGAAATCCAAGTGTTGCTTGATCGTGGGTTTATACGGCCCAGTGTGTCTCCATGGGGAGCACCGGTCTTGTTTGTGAAGAAGAAAGACGGAAATATGCGCATGTGCATAGATTATCGTCAGTTGAACAAGCTGACCATCAAGAATAAGTACCCTTTATCGAGGATAGACGACTTGTTCGATCGACAAGAGCGCGGTATTCTCAAAGATAGATTTGATGCCGATATCATCAGCTTAAGGTGAAGGAAGCAGATACCCATAAGACAGCTTTCTGGACAAGACACGGGCATTTTGAGTTCTTAGTAATGCCGTTCAGATTGACGAACGCTCCAGCCGCGTTCATGGATATGATGAATCGGGTTTTCCAACCCTACTTGGATTGGTTCGTCGTTGTGTTTATAGACAACATCTTAGTATATTCCAAGTCTGAGGAGGAACATGATGAGCATCTCCGGATAGTGTTGCAAGTGTTAAGGCAAAAGAAGCTATATGCCAAATTCAGCAAGTGTGAGTTTTGGCTGAAGGAAGTTGCATTCTTAGGGTATGTGGTGTCTGCAGAAGGGATAAGGGTGGATCCTCGGAAGATTGAGGCAGTGCTAGATTGGAAACCACCAAAGACTGTGGCTGAGGTTCGTAGTTTCTTAGGATTGGCAGGCTACTACAGAAGGTTTGTAGAAGGGTTCTCATCAATAGCTGCACCTCGAACGAAGTTATTGAGAAAGGAAGTGCCTTTTGTATGGACAGATAAGCAACAGGAGAGCTTTGAGAAGCTTAAGAGGGTTTTGACTGAAGCTCCGGTTTTGATTCAGCCTGAGGCAAGAAAGGATTTCATGGTGTATTGTGACGCTTCTCATACAGGATTAGGATGTGTTTTGATGCAGGACGGGAAGGTAGTCGCTTATACGTCTCGGCAATTAAGGCCACATGAGGTCAACTATCCGACGCATGATTTAGAATTGGCGGCAGTGGTCTTTGCTCTTAAGGTATAGAGGCACTATCTATATGGAGAAAAGTCAGTGATCTACACAGACCACAAGAGCCTTAAGTATCTGTTGACTCAGAAAGAGCTGAACCTGAGACAGCGAAGGTGGGTGGAGTTATTGAAAGACTACAATTGTTCCATAGAGTATCACCCGGGCAAGGCGAATGTGGTAGCAAATGCCCTAAGTTGAAAAGTAGTGTCAGATCTGAGGGCGATGTTTGCACATCCTAGCTTGTATGATGACGGAAGTTTATTGGTAGAATTGCAAGTTAAGCGAGCATGGTGAATGAGGTGAAAGAAGGACGGTTAGCGGATGATGATTTAAGTGCTAAGTTGCGGCAAGTGTCTGAGTGAGGAGTTGGAAAACTATGGTGTTAATGATGAAGGAGTCTTTGTGCTTTCATGGCAAGGTCCAGTATACCTAAGAATAAGGAGTTAAGGCAGAGGATTCTTCAGGAATCGCATAGTAGCCCTTATGCTATGCATCCTGGAGGTAGTAAGTTGTATAGAGATCTAAGGGAACAGTTTTGGTGGCCTGGTCTTAAGCGAGAAGTTACAGAATTCGTAGGGAAGTGCTTAATGTATCAGCAAGTTAAGGCTGAACACCAGGTTCCGTCAGGATTGCTTCAGCCGATAAAGATTCCACAGTGGAAGTGGGAGAGAATCACCATGGACTTCGTTAGTGGGCTTCCCCTTACGCCTACTAAGAAGGACTCGGTATGGGTGATAGTGGATCGACTGACAAAATCAGCGCATTTCATACCAGTGCAGGTTGACTATTCTTTGCAGAGGTTAGCAAAGTTGTATGTCGCAGAAATTGTGAGATTGCATGGAGTACCAGTATCGATTATTTTAGATAGGGATCCAAGATTTACGTCTCGGTTTTGGAAGGCACTATATCAAGCTTTAGGCACCAGATTGGATTTCACTACGGCATTTCATCCACAGTTGGACGGTCAATCTGAGCGAGTTATTCAAGTATTGGAAGATATGTTGAGGGGCTGTGTGTTAGACTTCAGAGGAAGTTGGGAAGAATATTTGGCTTTAGCGGAAGTTGCATACAATAACAGCTATCAAGCTAGTATTTGGATGGCACCGTATGAAGCGCTGTATGGATGGAGGTGTCGCACTCCTACGTGTTGGACAGAATTGGGGGAACATCGAGTGTTGGGTCCAGAGATTGTGGCAGAATCTGAAGAAAAATTTAAGGTAATTCGGGCACGGTTGAAGGAGGCATCGGATAGGCAAAAGTCGTATGCAGATCTCAAGCGAAAGGAAATAGAGTTTACTGTAGGAGATCAGGTGTTTCTTAAAGTTTCTCCTTGGAAGAAGGTGATGAGATTTGGTCGTAAAGGGAAGTTAAGTCCCAGGTTTATATGACCTTATCGAGTATTGAAGCGAGTTGGACCAGTGGCATACCAGTTAGAGTTGCCTCCAGAGTTGAAGTAGATGCACGATGTATTCCATGTTTCTATGCTACGTCGATACCGATCGGATCCATCTCATGTAGTACCGGTTGAAGAGGTGGAGCTAAGACCAGATTTGTGCTACGAGGAAGAGCCGATTCAGATCTTGGAGTGAGATGTGAAAGTGTTGCGAAGGAAATCAGTTCCTTTGGTCAAAGTATTATGGCGTAATCATGGGTCGGAAGAAGCTTCGTGGGAGTTGGAAGAAGCAATGCGACAGGAATACCCTCACCTATTTTAGCCAGGTAATTTCGAGGTCGAAATTATTTTAAGGGGGTAGAACTGTAATATCCGAGATTTTGGGCTTGTGCATTTTGCTTAAATATAAGTGGAAGCATGCTTGTGTGTATTTTGAATGTGTTTTATGAATTTTGAGAACTTTAGAGTGTAGGTGAATGCCTTAGGAAATATTGTATTTTAAGTCTTAAAGGGGGAACTAAGCATGATAGGCCTTAAGAAAATTTATAGGGGAAATTGGACATAAAAATAGGCTTGTTAAAGTGGCAAGGAGGCGCCACTTAAAGCCTTAGTGAGTGACGCCACAAGTAGTGTAAAAGGGCCTAGGTTCGAGCAGCAAGGGATGAAAATAGGAGTTTTATTTTGCTGCAAGGATGAGCAGTGGTGGACGGCAATGGGACACTTGTTGGATGAGCATTTGATCAAGTCAAATGCATTCAAAATTCGGCTAAGGTAGGGAGATAATTATTGGTTTATTCAAATTATTTTTGAATGGTTAAAGAAGATAGAAAATAGGAGAAAAAGAAGGGATTAGATAGGGGGAAAGAGAGTTGGCCGAATGGAGGGGTCTAGGTGTGGTATTTTCGGCCAAAGGGAGGGGAATGAGGCCATTTGTTTTCTTTTCTTTTCAATTGTGGCTCTGGCGAAATTCTTTCTCTGTTGAATCTTCTCTTCTCCTTTTATTTTGTCAAAGCCGAAAACACAAGTAAGCCTAGCCAATTTCTTCATCTCTTTCTTCTTCAAAGTTAATCACTCTTCCATATAGCCGAGTTGATCATAGCACTAAAAGCCGAAATATTCCTTGTGCTAGCCGAATCTTCATTTATCACCATTGCCGAATTGCTCAACCTTTCTCTTCTTCTTTTCACAATTTTCCAAAAGCCGAAAGTAAGTTCCTCCTAGACCATAGCCGACTGTTCATTAAACCCTTAAAGCCGAAACCAATTGATCTACATCTAGCCTACATAGCCGAATATCTCTGTGGGTTCAAGCAAGGGTGCAGTCGATTTCTGTAGTAAGGGTAAGGATCAACTATCGTTCTTTTCTTTCTTTTCTTTTAGCCGAAATCAAGACTCTAATCCCTTTTATCCTTTTTGGCCGAAATCTTGAAAAGGGATTTCGGGATTCCTATTGTAGCCGACATCAAGAGAGGAGATCTTCGGGATTTCTAGATCTAAGGTAAGCAAATATGATCATAGGCCGAAGGCCATTTATTGTGTTTAATGTTAGAATTGGATCTAACATATGCCTATAGGAATTTCGACATCACCAAGAGCAAGGGTTAATTTCGGGATCTAGACAATCAAGGTAAGGGAATATGAATATTCGGCCAAGGCCATATTAAGTATTAGTGTCTAGCCGATTCTGACTTTGATTTTTAGGGAGGAGTATAAGCTGTTTCGGTAGACTTTCGGGATTTCGTGAACACGTTAGTACCAGGTGTGTAACCCTACATTAATTCCTAAATAGATTAATGGTATGGATATTATGTATGTGTTAATAAAAATATGAAAAGTGTGGCTAAAGGTACCATTCAATGGTACAGTGGATTCAGGTACGTTATCCATTAATGCTCTGTTAATAATATTGTGAATATTGAACGTGACACATATGAGAATTTGTTACGAATGTGAAATAAGGTAAATTGCATTATTTCTGCATGTTTGTATAACGCATGGGGCATATGGGTGATATTGAAAAGGGGAAGTGATCTGGTGGTTTTTACCACAATATCTGGTGACTCATGTCACATAATCTAAATGTGGTGAATTATGTCACATATTATTATCTGGTGACTCTGTCACATTATCTGGTGGCTATGCCACAATTTATAAGGGCGATGTGCATGTTGTCTGCAGCGACTGCCTTCGATGGTGTGTAGCGGATGGAGGATCGATTTAGTAATCCCCACGGTGTGATTGGCTGGTATGGGTGATATGTAGAGGATGGTTATTTAGGTTTGGGTTCGGGATTGCATCATTGCTATATTTGTTATATGTATGAATTTGTTATGCCTAAATCATTTGGGAGTTTGTGTAGTTGTCACACATTGAGTCTGTTGACTCACCCCTTTGTGGGATATTTTTTTTCAGGTGATATTCAGTGACATGGACTGGGTCAGCGAAGACTATGTGGTGGCCATGATGAATGTTTTCGGGATTTCAAACGGTTAAATTTGCGTTTGCTAATATTTTATTTTCGGGATTTATTTGGTATTTTTTAGTTGTAATAAGGCCACTACTTAGAGGTTTAAATTTTTATGCTTTAAGTTTTAACTTTCATTTAATAATCGGTATATGAATTAACCAAATGTTTTCGCAAATCTCTAAATATTTTATCACCTAAGTAACTACGGTTTACAACTTAATAACCATTTCTAAAAATCGACAACCACTCTTATTTTACAAAATATAAAACAAACATTTTCTTAAAAATACAAACTCAAATCACATCTCACTATTTCAACACGCCGAAATTTGTTTTAAAAGCTGACATGCTTTAGCATACACAAAATCATCACAGTTTTCCAAAATGCAAACAAGAGTTATTTAAGGTTTTTCCTAAGGAACATATCAGATCCGGTCAAGGCTCGTGGGCCGGGTTTGGGGTGTTTCATAAAACATGAGAGAAAAAGGATTAAGAGCACCAAATTACCTAATTCAAGGCTTAAATCATCCAAAAGCATGCTAAATGTGGGCTTAAAATATGTTATTTTTACGGTTTATCAAATACCCCCACACTTAAGCTTTTGCTTGTCCTCAAGCAAAATTCTCAACTTACAATTAAAATGAACTTCCTTGATTCATAATATTCATCAATAATGTTTTATCATAATTCAAAGATAATTCATACATGGATAATTCAACTCAAAGAGTCCTAAAGATTCAAACAATCAAAGTCATAGTTTTTATAGTATGAAAACATACGTGTTTCCCCTTACCTAAATAATTACCTCTAATTCAAAATCGACAAGGGTTGACATCCTCACTAAAGATTCACTCAAATCATTCGAAGTGTTTAAGGTTCAGAATTAAGCACTCAAAAGTCAAACATGAAGAGTTAATCCCATAGGCTTGCATGAAAATCAAATCTCCACCACTTTAATATGAGATGATACAAAAATCAAAAGGTCTTTACAAGGTTGTAACGGGGCTTAGGTTAAGGGTATGGATATAGGCTGAATTAGAAGGTTAGAATCGAGATTGACCTGACAATTTACCTAACTAGAATAATGAACTAATCCTAAATAATTACCTCAATTGAAAACTAATAATACGAGCTTTTTCTTTAAAATTTGGAATTTTTCGTATAAGCTCGATTACATAAAACAAATACTGAATTTACTTCTCTCTTTTTTTTAAAAAAAAAAAACAAGTCAAATACATAATAAAAGATGGATTCAACTACTGAAATAAAATAATTAGGCAATTGATCAAATCAAATCTCTACAGAAAAGGTAGTAAAAAAGAATGGTGATAACAAATACAAAAGGTTTTGGGGGAATATTATTGGGTAAGTCAATGAAAAGGGTTGTTAGGATTAAACGGGGTTCACTAGGGGTTAATTATGAAGGTAATCTTTTTAGTAGAGTAAGTGGGTTAAATCCTAAGTACCTTTATCATCTCTGTATATCAAATCAAAGGTGTGGTCTTGACATGTATAATCGATGCAAGTTCTAGAATAACAAATTAATGTTGACACACTCATAATCAATAAGGTGAGCAAGAAAAAGAATTTATGCTCTATAAGGCTCAAAATCTCACATAAAATTATGGGTTTTTGATGTCAACCTCGTAAATTTCAAACTTCAAAGTAATATTCAAATCCAGGTAGACAGCCTAAAAAAATTTTTAATTCTGAAAAATAGACTTATCATGCTTGATTCTCTAGTATCCTTCAAATTTAATCATCAATGCACAATTATCAATGACTTAATCCAAAACACATCAATAGAAATCATAAATCAAAGGAATTTTCATTCTAATCATAATATATGAAAATTACTTTAGAACAAGGCATAATTCAGGGATTTTCAAATAATACTATAGTTAACCCCCCACACTTAAGATGTACATTGCCCTTAATGTACAAAGGGAGATAACGATCATATAGTAAGAAAATCAAAAGAGAGGGAGAGAAGTGAAACTTCCTGAATTTTGGATGAAGAGAAACGTAAGGAGTGCCTCGAGCCGTTTGACTTGAATCCTCAAAGTAGCCGATCTGATTTTATTGTATCCTAAGCTAAATCTAAATGCCATGGAGAAAAAGAAGAAAGTAATAACAATAAAAATAAGAATAAAAGTAAATAAAGATGCATCCCACGCCCGTGTTCCTTCCTGTGGTGCCCACACGGCCACGGCCACGGCCGTGTGAAAGGCTGCGTGGGTATGGAAACCTACGCCTAAATACGAAAAGAATTAAAATGAAACTAATTAGTAGAGTTAGTGCTCGGGTTGCCTTCCGAGAAGCGCTCGTTTGTAGTCTTAAGCTAGACTTTCATCTCATTCGCATATTCATGGTGGTTTGAGGAGTTGAAAGTCCTTTCTCATGCTATCAATCCTATTATCATGGTGGATTAACGATCCCTACTCCTAAATTCAAGCGAAGGGCTATTTTGGTGATTCGGGACTTTCCACCGGGTTGCAGACCCTTATCCGATGAGAATCAACTATTCGAGGTCGTTCGCAATTTTGAGGCATCAGCGATTTGGGATTTTCCACCAGGTTGTGAACCGTCAACCAGGGAAAATCGACAAATCGTAGTTGTTCAAGATCCCGAGGGTAAAATTTTAGATCGTTTATTTTAAAGTAGATTTATTAAATCGCGCACATTGGCTAATCGAGCGTTATAAAATTTTAGGTGTCGACGATCGAGAGAGCGTAATGCTTACCGTAATCAGGTGTGTAATCTCACACCGTTTTCCGTGGGTTAGAGATTTATGTCATATTGATAGTAAACCGTTTTATTAAAATCGTATTAAGGTGAAACCAGAAAAATTGGCTTAGATCTCATTATTTGATAAAGTTTATAAAATCAATATAATTGCTATGTGGGCCAAATCGATATAATTGCTATGTGGGCCAAATCGATATATTTGCTATGTGGGCCAAATCGATATATTTGCTATATGGGCCGATCTAAAAATTTGTGAAATGGGCCAAGATGATATTCTGCTTAATGGGCCAATTTGATAAATTGTTATAATGGGCCATAATTTTTGTAATAAATATTCAAATAAATTATTGTGATCTGATACGCATTATATACATGTATTGCATGGGAAAGGATAATGATGAAGAGAAGTTTTGGTAGCTCTGCTACATAATTTTGGTGGCTCTGCCACAAATCTGAATAATGGCAATTCCACGTAAATTCTGTTATTTTGGTGGCTTGTCCACAATTATAAATGGCTTAATGCCTGCAATTGGTGTGTTGGCAGGGTGGGTTGGCTGATGATCACCCACAGGTGTGTTGGTTGTTACGGGTGGTGTGTAGCGGATGGAATATTAGGCTTGGTTTAGGAATTGCATTACATATTCATGTTATATCCATTACATTATTATTTTTGTAAATGGGCTTAGGCCCAAATATTTGCTTAATGGATTTTGGCCCAGTGGACAACGGTAAGTGGGTTACACATTGAGTTCTAGTAACTCACCCCCGTTTTTCCTTACCCTTTTCTGGTAATGGTTAGTGATGGAGACTTGGGCTGTGGATGTCTTGGTGGAGGCCATACTTCAAAACGATTAATTTGGAATTTTGGATTTCTTTTAGTACTTTTAATTACTTTGTTATTTTGAATTAAGGTTGTAATAAGGCCTCTAGATTAATTTTTATTTTGTTTATTGTTTGATGAATTTATAAACTGCTAAAAGTATTTCAAATTGAGATTTTATTTTTCTAAAAAATTAAATAATCATTTTATTAAAAAAATGAATATACAAAAAGGATTTCATAAAAATTTTCATATTTTTAACTCGGAAATTTACTCGTATAATTTTCATCAATTCTTTTCGAAAAATATTTTTATTTCTATTAAAATTTTCTCGAACTGTTAACGATATTTTCAAAATTACGATTTATAAGATCTTACATTTCAAATTGTCGATTTATCAATCAAATCTTTTACTCAATAAATACTTCGCCAAAAATTTGAAATCTGTTTTACTTAAAAAGGACTCAAAGTATATTTATTTTGTGTGACATGTCAAATATGGCCTTAACGCATAGGCCCGATTTGGGGTGTTACACTAGTAACGTCTAACCCTAGGTTGATTCATTGAAATCTCTTTCTAATTGAAACCCCTAGAGTTGCATTAACTCGATCTATAGACTCCCATATTAGGTTTGACCCTAATACGGCAGATTTTCGCCGTCCTATCTCTAGGAGTGCGATCAACTCTACTTAACTATGCTAGATCTACTATTAAACAGAAACTTTTGCTGCACTGCCTAGGCACATCAATATCTGAATCAATATGCTGAAATATCAAAGCAAGAATTAAGAACACATAATTAAGAACAAATCAAGTATTTACCATATAGTTCAGAAAACAATAACAAGATCCGTCTTAAGTTTCATCCCCCTTAGGTATTTGAGGGGTTTAGTTCATATTTATAAAAGAATACATCTCAGAAGAAAGTATAAAACAAAACATAAGAAAAACTCTAAAACCCCTTGAAGGAAATTGAAGGGAAGATCTTCCATCTTGAGTATGATTCCGGCTTCTTGAGATGAATCAACTGGCTGTCTTCGAGTAAATCCCACAATTCAGACCTTTCTGGCTTCGCCCTTCGGCCTCCCCCTTTTAGGTTACACTTAGGGTGTTTATATAAGCTTTCAGAATGTCTTTCTTTGCCCCGAAGTAACCTAATCTGGATAGAATTAAAACGAGTCACTGCAGGGACACGCCCATGTGGCATGACCGTATGACTTGAGCCTAGACCATGTTCGGGTGTGCTAAAGTGGCACGGCCGTGTGGTTTTCTCCAGGTCATGTGGAATTCTTAATTTGGCCCATTTTCTCCATTTTTGGCTCGTTTCTCGTTCTTTTCATCCTCCGATGCTCTCCTTAGTTAAACATGAAATTAAAGGATTAGGAGCATCAAATTCCACAATTCAGGGGATAAATCATCTAAAAGTATGCTAAATGTGGGATTAAAATATGTACATATTACGATTTATCAAATACCCCCACACTTAAGCATTTGGTTGTCCTCAAGCAAAATTCTCAACTCACAATTAAAATGAACTTCCTCAATTCATAATATTCATCAATAGTGTTTCATCATAATTCATAGGTAATTCATACATTGATAATTTAACCAAAAGGGTTCTAAATATTCAAACAATCAAAGTCATAGTTTTTTAAGTACGAAAACATAGGTGTTTCACCTTACTTAAATAATTACCTTTAATTTAAAATCGACAAGGGTTGACATCCTCACTAAAGATTCACTCAAATCACTCAAAGTGTTTAAGGTTCAAAATTAAATACTCAAAAGTTGAACATGAAAAGTTAATCCCATAGGCTTGCATGAAAATCAAATCTCCACCACTATAGAATGAAATGATACACGGATCAAAAGGTCTTTTAGGGGTTGTAACGGGGCTTTGGTTAAAGGTGTGGATAAAAACTGAATTAAAGGGTTAGAATCGAGATTAAATTGAGAAATTACCTAACTTAGAAAGATGAACTAAGACTCGAATAATTACATCAATTAAAATTTCATAAAACGAACTTCTTTCCAAGATGTGAAATTTTAACGTATAAGCTAAATTAACATAGAACTAATGATGAATATGCTTCGATTTTTTTAAGAACAAATCAAGTAAATTGATTTTAACAATTGAAATAAAGAATGTAGTTAGGTAACTGATCAAATCAAATCTCGATATAAGGGTAGTCAAGAGAAATCATGATAACAAATGCAAGAAGGGTTTTGGGTTAATATTAGTGGGTGAGTCAATAAACAGTTTGTTAAGATCAAAGGGTTCACTAGGGGTTAATTATGAGGGTAGGCTTTTAGTGGAGTAAGTGGGTTAAATCCTAATTGCCTTTATCATATCTGTATATCAAATCAATGATGTGGTCTTGACATGTTTAATCGAAGCAAGTTCTAGAATAACAAATCAATGTTGACACACTCATAATCAATAAAGTGAGCACGAAAGAATGTATGCTCTAAAATGCTCAAAATATCACAAAAATTGTGGGTTTTTGATATCAACCTTGTAAATTTCAAGCTTCAAGGTAATAATTAGATTTAGGTAGACAACCTAACAAATTTTTAATTTTTGAAAATAGACTCATCATGCTTGATTCTCTAGTCTCCTAAAGTTTAAATCATCACTACACAATTATCAAAGGCTTAATCCAAAACATATCAATAAAAATCATGAATCAAAGGAAATTTCATTCTAATAGTAATATGAGAAAATTACTTAAGAAAAAGACATAATTCAGGGATTTGAGAATAATGCAAAAAGTTAGGAACTTTTCAAAATAAAATTTACCCTCCACACTTAAGATGTACATTTCCCTCAATGTACAAAGATATATATCTAGAAATTAATAGCTTGAAATTAAGTGAGAAAGGGAGAGGTGAAACTTCTTGAATCTTTTTGGATGAATTTCTTGAGTTGGCAGTGGTCGTGGTGTGGTTGTTCCCAAGCAGCCTTTAGTACCTAAATCAATGAAATCAAAATGAAAAAATAAAAATTAAAGACAAGAAAGATAAAGGGAAGGAAAATAAAGGGGAAGAGAAAAAGAAAAGAAAAATTAAATGGACTCAAAGGTCCTTGGCTTGGCGAATTAATGAAGTGGCCGGCATGAACTCATGTAGATCGATCTTGCACGGCGAGATTGTGGCAGGATCCTTTCATTTTTTTAACATGGGGGTGATGGTGAGTATGGTAAAGAAGGAAGAAAAATTATGGTGGCTAGGGTTGAGAGAAAAATGTTTGGTGGAGAAGATGAATAGTGAAGTGTTTATATAGAAATAGTGGTACACGAGCGTGGTGCACACCCGTCTAACTCTTTTTGAGCCAGTGTGCTTTGAATATTAGGGTTTTGGCACGCCTGGTATTACGGCCCACGCTCGTGTGCTATGGGCGTGTTGTCTAGTACGGCCGTGCCAAGCTTCGTTCGCCTCGCCCACGCTCATGTTAATTCAACAAGTTTGGCCACAATTTGTAGGCACGGGCATGTCGCACGCCCGTGTCATCTTAAGGGTATCGACCCTAATCCAGAGGCACGCCCATGTCATTCTTACCCACGCCCGTGTGCCTTACGCAGTTTAGTCCATGACCGTATCGCACGGTCTCCGCCATGCCAATATGCTTACTCGTGGTGTCCACACGACCACGACCATGCTCATGTGCAAGGCCGTGTGGAGGTGCAACCTACACTTAAAACATAAATAAAGGTAAAAGTAAACAATCAGTATGGTTAGAGCTTGGGTTGCCTCCCGAGAAGCGCTCGTTTAAAGTCTTAAGCTAGACTTACCTCTTATTCGCACATTCATGGTGGTTTGAGGAGTTGAAACTCTTCTCCCCTGCTATTAGTTTTATGACCATTATATAGTTCGAGTCGAGTAGTGTTTACCTTAAAAGTGCCGAATTTAGGATTAGTTACCTCGACTGTTCCATATGGGAAGATATTCAGTACCTCAAAAGGGATTTCTTCGTTTGTATCAAGGTCTAAAGTGGCGATCTGAGGGTCTGTTTTGTCCAACAATACCTGATCTGCGATCTTAAATTGATTTGGTTCATCCTTCAGTTTGACATGGTTTTGCTTTGGTTCTGTTTCGTGTGTTCCTAATTTCTCTTTGAAATGCGTCTTCCACTCGTCTAGTTCATCTATCTGAAGCCTTCGTTCCTCATGAGTTATTTCCTTGTTGGCATGAGGTCTAGGATCTGGCTCAGTTGTGTAGTTCCGTGGTGCTTCCTAAAAAGAAGGTTTAACCAAATGGTCATTAATAGAATTTATGTTCCTAGGTTTAACCAAATGGTCATTAATAGAATTTATGTTCTTACCTTGATTACTTGATGTCCTAGCTGAATCAAGAGCCTGAAGAGTGGTTCTCTCGTCACCTACACGAAGTATGAGTTCACCTGTACCAACATCAATTTTAGTCCTGGCAGTTGCTAAAAAGGATCTTTCTAAAATTAAAGGAATATTATTGTCCTCATCCATGTTTAAAACAACAAAGTCTACTGGGAATACGAATTTATCAATTTTTATGAGTGCATATTTAATTATACCCCTAGGAATTCTAATAGTCTTATCAGCTAATTGAATGCTCATCCTAGTTTGTTTGGGTTTCCCTAGACCTAGCTGTTTAAACATTTTATAAGGCATAACATTTATGCTTGCCCCTAAATCAGCTAAAGAATTATCAACATATAAACTGCCAATTAAGCATGGAATTGTAAAACTCCCTGGATCTTTTAATTTCAGTGGTAGTTTATTTTGCAAAATTGCTGAGCATACTGCATTTAGCTCCATATGCGACTCCTCGTCTAACTTTCGTTTGTTTGTGATAAACCATAAAAGTAACATATTTTAAAGCCCACATTTAGTATGCTTTTGGCCTCTATTTATATAAAAAGGTGCTCTTAATCCTTTGTTTTCATGTTTTATATCCAGGAAAGCACCCGAGGATGAAAAAAACAGAAAATGGGCCCAAAATAGAGTAAATGGGCCATATCATGAAATCGACACGGCCTGGTCCAAAGACCACACGACCGTGCCTTATTAAAAAGTTCGAACACGGCCTGACCACGATTCACACGGGCGTGTGCCATGGCCGTGTCCCTGTCACTAGAAAGAGCAATTACATTCGGGAAAAGATACTTGGAGGCAAAGAAACACATTCCAAAGCCTATTGAAACACCCTATTAGGGATTCTACTTAAATTAGGATACTTAGAGGCCAAGTAAGGCATCTAAAGTCTATATAAACACCCAAGGGGGCAACTTGAAAGGGGAGTTCGGCAGAAGCCGAAACCGGAGGCAAGCTAGGCCAAGGAGCCAAGTCGGAAAGGTCAAAATTGTGGGAATCGCTTGAAGATAGCCAGTTGATCCATCCCAAGAAGCCGGAATTATACTCAAGACGGCGGAATTCTCCTTCAATTCCTTCAGGGGGTTTTAGGGTTTTTCTTATGTTTTGTTTTATCTTTTCTCTTGAGATGTTTTCTTGTTTAGTTATGAACTAAACCCCTCAGATACCTGAAGGGGATGAAACCTAGATGAATCTTGCTATTTGATTTCTAAATTTTATGATAAATACTTAGTTTGTTCTTAATTATGCATGCTTAATCCAAATCTGATGTGCTTAGGTGGAGGAGGAATAGACCCTGCTTAAGAGTAGATCTAGCGCAATTAAGCAGAGTTGATCGAATGCCTAGAGGTAGGGTTACGAGATTTTGCCGGATTAGGGTGAAACCTAATATGGGAATCCATAGATTGGTTTACTGCTATTCTAGGGGGTTATTATAAGATAACGAGAGTTCCACTAATTAACCTAGGGTTAGATGTTATTCGCCTCGAGAGAGGGTTTAGCATAGGTTAGGGAGTCCTACAGATCAAGCTAAGTAAATAAATCATATAATTCAAGGTTGGATAACAAGTGAAGTCTAGGTGGATTCTTCCTGAAGGTATCGTCGTGATCAACTGAGTCTTTTTCCAAGTTATTCCCCAATTCGTTCTTTTTGTCTTTGTCCTTAGCTTAGTCGTTGTCAAATTTAGATTAAAACAAATGTCACCTTATTTTTAAGGCTAAATAATAAAAAGAAAGTTAGTATTAATACTTTTGGTTCCTTTGGGTTCGATATCCGGTCTTGCCTAAGCTATACTACTGTTCGATAAGTACACTTGCCTTTAATCGTTGTCAGAGTTAGTTTCCAGGTTTGATCATTCTTTTATAAATTTTAAAGCTCTGATTATAGCGATCAGTTTGTCAAAAACTCTTTTAAAAATTTCCTTGAATCTGGCATATGTGAAAGAGCTTCAAGAAACAATAAGTTAAAATGTAATTTCTTTAAGAGTTTAAGAAATTTACAGAATTGTTCATTTGTGTTGTCTTTCTTCATCGCATTGGGGTATGGCACACGAGGTTGGTACTCTTTAATTTCTGGTTTTGGTTTATCATGGCTTACATCAACCTTACCTTCCTATACCATATTTTCTTGCCTCAATTTTGGTTCATCTAACCCTTCACTATCATAAGCAGTTATTGCTTGAAGTTGCTCCTTTGGGTTAGTTTTAGTGTTGCTTGGCAGGCTTCCTTGTAATCGTTTAGAGAATTGCTTAGAAAGTTGCCCTAATTGGTTCTCAATCCCTTGAATTGATGCTTGTTGATTTTTGAGTGCCATTTCAGTGTTTTGGAAATGAGTTTCTAACACCGCGATGAATTTTGTTAGCATCTCTTCAAGGTTCGGCTTCTTTTCCTATGGGTAGGGTTGCTGTTGGAAGCTTGGGAGGGGTTGTTGCCTTTAATTTCCTTGACCACCCCATGAGAAATTGGGATGGTTCCTCCAGTCTAGATTGTAAGTGTTACTATACGGGTTATTTTGAGGTCTAGAATTATTACCCATATAGTTCATCTGTTCGCTTTCTAAGCCAGGATTGTAGGATGGATACTCTGTATTGTTCATTCCTCCTCAACTCGTGTCGCACTGCACAACTGGATGTACCTGCGAAGAACCACATAAACTATCAATCTTTTTACTTAACATCTCTACCTGATTTGATAGCATGGTTATTGTGTCGAGGTTGAAAACACTGGCGGCTTTTCTTGGCCTTGTCCTCGTGACTTGCCACTAATAGTTATTCAGTGACATCTCTTTAATGAATTTGTAGGCAGCCTCAGGTGTTTTGTTATTCCAAGTTCCGCCGGCGGCTGAATCAATTAACTACCTGGTTGAAGGGTTCACACCGTTGTAAAAAGTTTGGACCTGTAGCCACAAGGGTAATCCATGGTGTGGGCACCTTCTCAAGAGATCTTTGTATCTCTCCCATACATCGTAAAGTGTCTCTAAATCCATCTGCACAAAAGAAGAGATATCATTCCTCAACTTAGCCGTTTTAGCAGGCGGAAAATATTTTAATAAAATTTTTTCGGTCATATGTTCCCATGTAGTGATTGATCCTCGTGGTAACGAGTTCAACCACTGTTTAGCTTTGTTCCTCAATGAAAAGGGAAATAGCCGAAGGCGAATGGCATCATCAGAAACGCCATTTATTTTGAAAGTATCGCAAAATTTTAGGAAATTTGCCAAGTGATTGTTTAGATCTTCATCCTGCAAACCATCAAACTGAACAAATTGCTGTATCATCTGAATTGTGTTAGGTTTCAGTTAAAAATTATTTGCAGCAATACCAGGTCTAACAATACTGATTCGGTTCCTGTTAAATTAGGTTTAGCATAATCATACATAGTTCGAGGAGCATGATTTTCGGCCACCACCGGAGGTAGTGGATTATTATCAGTCATCTCTTTGGTAGTATTAGTTTCATCTTCTTGTTCTTCTTGAATGTATTGTAGGCTACGCTATATCTCTCTTCGGTTTCTACGAGCAGTTCCTTCTATATCACTGTCAAAAATCAAGGGTCCTCACGGGTTCCTTCTAGTCATAAACTAGAAAAACCTATCAGAAGCAAAGAAAAGAATAGAAAAATTAGAAAAGTAAAAATAAAAATAAATAATAATAATGGCTAAATGATAAACCGTAAAAGTAACATATTTTAAGCCCACCGGTCAAGGCAAGTAACCCCATGTTTGGCACTTTGAATATAAATGCCACTTGTCTTAAACTCTATCATGATAATGGAACTGCTAGCACGAGGAAGGGCTTTCAACTCCTCAAACCACCATGAATATGCAAATGAGAGGAGAGTCTAGCTTAAGACTATAAATGAGCGCTTTTCGGGAGGCAACCCGAGTACTAACCCCATTAACCTCTCTATTTTATTTTTTTTATTCTTTCTATATAGCACCTAACTGTAAACTGACCAAAAATACAGATTCATAAACCATACGGCTGTGGCCGTGTGGGTACATCGAATCTTCGTAGTGACATGGCAGAGATGGTACAAGTCAGAGCGAATCAATTTTCAAATCACGGACTCCATCTACCACACCACGACTGTGCAATGCGGCCGTGGCTGACACTGTTAGATCACACACGAGCGTGGCACCTCACCCATGGGCATGGGAGAAATGAACAAAAGCACAACATGGCCATGCGACATGGCCGTGTGACACAACACGCCCATGGTACACGGTGTGTGGACGCACCAGGCCCAAAATTTCTATTTAAACCAACCACCCCTCCTCTCCCATACCACTTTATTTTCCTTCGCCCTCTCCAACCCTTTCATACTTCTCTTTTCTAAACCTTTACCCAACTATCGAGCCACACTACAACTATGTCAAAGAAGTGGAAGGATTCAAGCATAGTCTCCCTGTAGGAGACCAATCTACATAAGTTCATGTCGGCCACTTCATCCAAACGACAAGCCAAGGATCTTTGAGGCCGTTTTATTTTTCTTCTTCTTTACTCTTCTCCTTTATTTCCCTTCTCTTTGACTATCTTATGCTTAAATTAGTTTATTTTATTTTAGTTTCTTAGTGTCAAGTTCTTCAGGCTGCTAGGGAATCACACCGGAACCACGACCATCACCTCTTTACAGCCTTAGAAGTCACACCCACCTCGCGAACCATCCAACAATAAGGACTCTTCGGTCCATTCATCTTTTATTCTAATTTTATTTTACTTTCTATTTTCTTCCTCTTTATTTTTCTTGTCTTTAAATATATATTTAGTATGTTTTGAACTCTTATTATTATTTCCTGGCTAATTCTCTATGAGCTTCCCAATTTCTTCATCTAGCGTAGAGCTCAGTAGCAGCCACCACACCTCGGGACTCCCAACTCAAGGAAACCATCCATAATTCAGGAAGTTTCACTTCTCTTCTTATCTTTTGATTACTCTATTGCTATTATCTGTCTTTGTACATTGAGGGCAATGTACATCTTAAGTGTGGGGGGGTTAACTATAGTTTTATTTGGAAAATCCTGAATTATGCCTTATTCGAAAGTAAAGTCTCTCATATTATGATTAGAATGAAATTTCCTTTGATTTATGATATTTATTGATATGTTTTGGAGTAAGTCATTGATAATTATGCATTGATGATTAAATTTAAATGATACTAGAGAATCAGACATGATAAGTCTATTTTTCAAAAATTAAAAATTTTGTTAGATTGTCTACCTGAATCTAATTATTACCTTGAAATTTCAAATTTATAAGGTTGACATCAAATACCCATAATTTTTGTGAGCTTTTGAGCCTTATAGAGCATATATTCTTTTTCTTGCTCACTTTATTTATTATGAGTGTGTCAACATTGATTTGTTATTCTAGAACTTGCATTGATTATACATGTCGAGACCACACCTATGATTTGATATACAAGAGATGATAAAGGCACCTAGGCTTTAACCCACTCACTACACTAAAAAGCCTACCATCATAATTAACCCCTAGTAAACCCCGTTGATCCTAACAACCCTTTTTATTAACTCACCCACTAATATTAACCCAAAACCCTTTGTATTTGTTATCACCATTCTTCTTAAATACCCTTCTTATCGAGATTTGATTTTGAGCAGTTACCTAACTATGTTCTATATTTCAGTTCATTATTTATGACTTGTTCTTAAAAAAAAAATGAAGTATATTCATTATTAGTTCTAGTAAGTGAGCTTACATTTCAAATCTTAAAGCTCGTATTGTTAGTTTTCAATTGATTAGTTCATTTTTCTAGTTAGGTAAATTGTCAATTCAATCTCAATTCTAGCCCTCTAAATTCAGCCTATATTCACACCTTTAACCTAAGCCCCGTTACAACCCTGTGAAAGACCTTTTGATTTGTGTATCATCTCATCTTATAGTGGTGGAGATTTGATTTTCATGCAAGCCTATGAGATTAACTTTTCATGTTCGACTCTTGAGTGCTTAATTTTAAACCTTAAACACTTTGAGTGATTTGAATGAATCTTTAGTGAGGATGTCAACTCTTGTCGATTTCAAATCACAGGTAATTATTTAGGTAAAGGGAAACACCTAAAGTTTTCAGGGCTATAAATGTATGACTTTGATTGTTTGAATCTCTAGGACCCTTTGAGTTGAATTATCCATGTATGAACTATCTTTGAATTATGATGAAACATTATTGATAAATTTTATGGATCGAGAAAGTTTGTTTTAATTATGACTTGAGAATTTTGCTTGAGGACAAGAAAAAGCTTAAGTGTGGGGGTATTTGATAAACCGTAAAAGTAACATATTTTAAGCCCAGATTTAGCATGCTTTTGGATGATTTAAGCCTTAAATTACGTAATCTGGTGCTCTTAATCCTTTGTTTTCATGTTTTATACCCAGACGAGCACCGGATGATGAAAAAAATAGAAAACAGGCCCAAAACGGAGTAAATGGGCCATATCACGAAATCCACACGGCCTGGGCCCAAGACCACACGGCCGTGTCCAATTCAACAGGTTCGAACATGGCCTGACCGTGACTTACACGGACGTGTGCCATGGGCGTGTCCATATCATGAGAAAGAAGAGTTTCACTTGGATTAGGATACTTAGGGGCAAAGAAACATATTCAGAAGCCTATATAAACACCCTAAGTATGACCTAAAAAGGGGGAACCCAGGGCTTTAGTCAGGGGGCGTCCAGCTAGGCCAAAGAGGGCAGATTTGTGGAGATTTACTCGAAGATAGCCAATTGATCCATCTCAAGAAGCTGGAATCATACTCAAGACGGATGATCTCTTCTTCAATTCCTTCAGAGGGTTTTAGGGATTTCTTATGTTTTATTTTATCTTTTCTTTTAAGATGAATTCTATTATTATTATGAACTAAACCCTCAGATACCTGAAGGGGATGAAACCTAAGATGAATCTTGTTATCGTTTGCTAAACTATATGATAAATATTTTTCTTGTTCTTAATTCTTGTGTTGATATTTCTGGGATATTAATTCAAGTATGGTGTGCTTAGGTGGAGGAGCAAAAGTCCCTACCTAAGAGTAGATTTAGCATAATTAAGCGGAGTTGATTGTGCGCCTAGAGATAGGGTGACGAGAATTTACCGGATTAGTGTGAAACCTAATATGGGAGTCCATAGATCGAGTTAATGCAATTCTACGGGTTTTATTTAGAAAGAGATTTTAATTAATCAACCTAGGGTTAGACGTTAGTCGCCTCGAGAGAGGGATTAATATAACTTAGGGAATCTTACGGATCAAGTCAAATGAATAAATCGTCTGGTTCAGAGTTAGATAACAAGTGAAGTCTAGGTGGATTCTTCCTTGGGTGTCATCTTAATCAATTGGTTTTTCCTCAAGTTATTTTCACAATGTCACTTTTCTTTGTCTTAGAGTCTTTAGTTTAGTAGTTAGTTAAATTTAGATTAGATAAACAATTCCCTTAATTCTTAGGCTAAATAATAAATAGAGAGTTAGTATTAGTACTTTTGGTTCCTTTGGGTTCGACAATCTGGTCTTGCCTTAACTATACTATTGTTAGATAGGCGCACTTGTCTCAAATCGTTGTCATAGTTAGTTTCCAGGTTCGATCATTCTTTTTTATAAATTTTAAGACTTTGACATCGCATAAAACAACGATCACTAAATTAATAAAAATCAAGTGTTCCTAATATATTAGTCTCCGGCAACAGTGCCAAAAACTTGATCCTGTCCAAACTAACTATGACAACGAATAAGGCAAGTGTACCTATCGTTTGGTAGTATAGCTATGGCAAGACCAGAAATATCGTATCCTCAAGGACCAAGAGTATTAGTAATTACTATATTTCTATTATTTAGCCTAAGAGTTAAGAGAATTGTAATTTAATCTAAAACTAACTAATTAATAAGCTAAAGATGCTAAGACACAGAGAATGAATTGGGGAAATACTTTTGGGAAAACCAATTGATTAAGACAATACCCGAGGAAGAATCCACCTAAACTTCACTTGTTATCTAACTCTGAACCAGACGATTTATTCACTTGACTTGATCCGTAGGATTCCCTAATTTATATTAATACCTCTCTCGAGGCTACTAATATCTAACCCTAGGTTGATTAATTGAAATCTCTTTCTAATTAAAACCCCTAGAGTTGCATGAACTCGATCTATGGACTCCCATATTAGGTTTGACCCTAATCTGATAGATTTTGGTCGTCCTATCTCTAGGAGTGTGATCAACCCCACTTAACTCTGCTAGATCTACTCTTAAATAGGGACTTTTGCTCCACTACCTAAGCATATCAATACCTGAATCAATATCCTGAAATATCAAAGCAAGAATTAAGAACACATAATTAAGAACAAATCAAGTGTTTATCATATAGTTCAGAAAACAATAACAAGATCCATCTTAGGTTTCATCCCCCTCAGGTATTTGAAGGGTTTAGTTCATATTTATAAAAGAATACATCTCAGAATAAAGTATAAAACAAAACATAAGAAAAAACCTAAAACCCCCTTAAGGAAATTGAAGGGAGGATCTTCCATCTTGAGTATGATTCTGGCTTCTTGAGATGAATCAACTGGCTGTCTTCGAGTAAATCTCACAATTTGGCCCTCTCTGGCTTCGCCCTTGGGCCTCCCCCTTTTAGGTTACACTTAGGGTGTTTATATAGGCTTTCAGAATGTCTTTCTTTGCCCTTAAGTAACCTAATCTGAATGGAATTAAAATGAGTCATGGCAGGGACACGCCTGTGTGGCATGGCCGTGTGAATTGAGCCCAGACCGTGTTCGGGTCTGCTAAAGTGGCACGGCCGTGTGGTTTTCTTTAGGTCATGTGTACTTCTTACTTTGGCCCATTTTCTCTATTTTTGGCCCGTTTCTCATTCTTTTCATCCTCCGATGCTCTTTTAAATATAAAACATGAAATTAAAGGATTAGGAGCATCAAATTCCACAATTCAGGGGATAAATCATCCAAAAGTATGCTAAATGTGGAATTAAAATATGTACATATTACGGTTTATCACTAAACTTTAGCATTAATAAAGTTCTATTATTTCAATAAGTTATTATGTTAGCTTAATAATGATATGAATGTATTTTTAATAAAGCATGCAAATTCGTACCATAAAATTTTTAGTTCCCTACGAAAAAATTAGGCATGCATGAAAGTTTAAGTCTTTAGAATTGACTTAGTAATTTCTTGAGGTGAAGTCCTAGGAAGCATGGAAAATTGAAAATGATTTAGGCAATTATTGTTTGGACCGTTTGAGCCTTTCAAGCCGACCATGATAAAATTATTCTTTGAAATCCAACTTTGAGACTATATGACCTAGTTTTATTTGGACCTTTGCAATATTTAGCCATCACTTTTGTCTTCATTATCTTTAAAATTGTCCCAAACACTAGACTCAGTATTATTCAGAATATCGTTTGAAAATAAGTTTGGGGAATTGAAAAGAAGTATCAATTGCTCAAAAATTGTAGTACATGAAGCAAGTGCTCGAATTTGAATGCGAAAAAAAAAACACATGTACTCAAAAGAAAATAGATGTACAAAATAGCATGTGAAAGTAAAATAAGTTGGTGTATCGAAGGTTCGATTTTACATTGAGTCTAGGGTTTGTAAGCCAAAATTTATCTATCTTTTACCTAGCCAGAGCCTAGCCACATTACAACCTTAATAAAGACCTATTGATTCAAGTTTCTACGCTACCTACATTAGTGGAGAGAAATTGCTAAGATCAACATATGAAGACATAAGTTAAACTTAATGATTGTAGCTTAGTCTTGAATAAGGGAATAAAAAAAAATCAAATTGGTAAGGGTTAACATGTCTTTTTCAAAGAGGCATTTAGTCTAATTTTGCTATTATAATAGTTGTTGGATGTAATTTGAACGATATGTATGCTTAAGTAGCATAATTATCAAATTTCTTATTTTTGAGCCTAAGTATATTAAAATTCATAATTTTGAGAAGAAAGTTGTTCTGAAAGAGTTCTACAAAAGTGTTTTCGAGAAATTCTTTCCGAAATTTGTGCATTACTCGGGACGAGCAATGATTTAAGTTTGGGGGTGTGGAAACACAAAGATTTATATACTTTTTCAGACCTAATTTTACTTAAAATCATGCATTTTCGATGGAATTTTTGTCATAAAATAATTAATTTTTACAAAATAATTAAATCGTATTAAAAACTTGAACATGTTAATTTTTAGTAAATTTTACAATTATTTTTAGTGAATTTTGATTATTTTTGACAGATTCGTACAATGGGCGAAAATTGACCCGGCAGACACCGTTAGAAGAACAAAACCGAGAAGCAATTCCAAGTAACAAGGCGAAATAATTTCCAGCCTAAGACAGGCGAAATATGTGTATTAATTCATGATATAATTAATTTTAATTTATTCCCAATTTAATTTCAGCTAAATAAATTAATTTTAATTAATTATGGAAAAAGGACCCAGTTGAACCGCACTAGTTGAACCAAATTGAGCAAACCGAACCAGCCACCAATTGGGCAGCCCAGAGCCGTTCAAATGCTGACCCAAATCAGCATTTTAGCTGATTAAATGAGCTTGCAAAAAGGCCCTTGGAAGACGTCCAAATTGTATTCAAACCCACCTTAAATTAAGGCTTTACGGATTTGCCCCAGGCTAATTTTAGCAAAGTTGAAAGTCTCAACTTTGCCATGTAGGATGGCAGGCCATGAGGGGAATCTGTGGCTGCTGAAATTTTCTATTTTTAGCAGCTATCCTCAGCTATATAAACCCCCCTTTTCTGCCCATTCAAATCATTCCTCAATACTCTCATTCTCTCATCACTTCCCTTCTCTCCATTCTCTCTTTTTCTCCAAAAAACCAAGCCTTCTTGTGCTGATTTCATCTCTTGGAAAAGAGATTTTTTCTCAGCGATTTGGGGCAGCAAGTGAATGTTTGTAGAAGCCTTGATCGACAAGGAAAACAGAGACGAAAGAAGGAACAATTAGTCAAGCCACGAAGAAACACCGGATTTGCTTCTTGTTCCCTATGTTTTTAATTTTTGTTGTTTTTATTATGACGATATCTCTGAATATTCATTTCTTTGAAATGATTATTTTAATCAATCTATCTTGAATTAAGTCGTGCTGGGTTGATTACATTTTGTCCTCTTGATTTGTTAAATTTATGTTTATGCTGTTATAGGCCTCGGTAAAATGCTTGATTAAGTAAAATCATGCCTAAGTTATTCTGGCATTATAATTGTAACACCCCAAACCCGGCCCATACGCCACGGCCGAATTTAGAATGCCACTGCGGAAAACGTTTGAAAAATATTTTGACTTAGAGTGAAAACATAAAAATTTATTGTCTTTACTAAAACATTGTATAATTAAAATTCTAAATAAAATTAAGTTGTTACAAAATTTCTGACTTGAAAATTTTAATATAGATTTTTAAAACATAAGTTGCTAAAAATAAAACATTTTCAAATAATAATATAATCGACAATCCAACTTAAAACATAATAAAAATCCTTAAATACTTAAAGTGGCCCTTATTACAATAAATAACCTTTCATAAATAAAATGTGTAAAACAAATAAAATATCTTCTGCATGGGCCACCTCGTATCCACTCCAACCCGGTCCAAGCTTTATGCATCACCTGTAAGGTTTGAGAAAAATTTGGGTGAGTCACACAGACTCAGTGCATAGTTATTTCACATGTCCCCACATATGGGCTTGGCCCATATCCACACAGTCCACATACAAAATTATGCAAGTATGAAGCCCAACCCAACCTAGTGTCCATCCAATACACCTACCTCGGCACACCTGCTGCCCAAGGCCGTGGCTAATCTACCGATCACCTAAGTGATCCCACATATCTCACCTTGGCAGACTTGCCGCCCAAGGCTGTGGCTAAGCCACCGATCACATAAGTGATCCCACATATCAATTAATCCACGGTGATGCACACAGCTATCAACCGCCGAGATGGGCACCTAGCCAACACCTCCCTTGATGAATCACATAGCTAACATCAAGCACTAATGTAGCACAAGGCTAACATTAGACCACGTACATAAATATGTACACCCTTTCCTTCGATTTTCACATCCCAAGTCCCATGCATATATGTGTACCATGTCAGATTAACATTTAGAGTAAATATTCATCACATGCTCACCACAAATATCACACATATATCATAGGCAAAATAGAGCACTGACCTGATTAATTGATTACCCACTACGGATATCCACCTTCTTAGCCATTATTTTCGGCTATCATACACATATATATATATCAATATACACAAATAACAGGAGAATAGTACGATAACTACGCACCTTTTTCTGATGCACCAACTAAATCCCGAAATTGTCACTTGCTTATGAACTCTGTCGAAATTCCTATATGGTACATACTAGAATTAGATTTGATTGAACAAGATCTACTGAAATGGCCCTTGCCCGATTACTATACTTGCTTACCTTGAGTTAATCGAATCCGAGAAACTCCTTTAAGGCTCCTTAACGTTGACTACTCAAAAGAAACACATAACATGGCTTAAAAAAATATTCGGCAATCCCTAAACCAAGGCCTAAACACTTGATTTGGCACACCCAAGAAGAAAGATCAAATCGATCATTAGAGTAGAAGTTTCTTACCACCAACCCACAACTAGTCCACTAGTTCTAAATGTCGACGAGAGGAAAGGGATGTTGACTTTCGGCTTATGATAGATTGTGAAAAAAAGAAGATGAGGGAAAGAGTTACGGCTATGGTGTTTTGGTTTTAGTGATTTGCCAAAAGAAAGAAAAGAGAGAATGATGGCTATAAGTTTCGTCCAAGGTTAACCAAAAGAGAAAGAAAGTTGATCACCAAAGAATTTCGGTAGGAAAGAATAGAATGAGAATAGGTAAATTAAACCAAAATGGTCAAAATGAAATGACCAATAAAAAATAAAATAAAAGGTGCTTACCTAATGTTAAAAATGTATTCGGCTAGGAGAGGAAAAGTGGAGGCTTTAGAGAAAACACAAAATAACCCAATTGTTAAAATGACCAACTAGCTACCAACCTACCAAAACCTTCAACAAAATTTGGTCACCCCCCTAGCCCCCCAAACCGTCCAAATACATAGACTCCAAAGCCAAAGTTTTCCACACAAAACTTTCCATAGCAATCACCTTACATTATGCCTTGTGTTCCCTCATCATTCCTTAATCAAAATGATTCTTTTCCCCAAATTCAAGCTTACCTAAACTATCATTCAACATCCCATATTTTTCCTCCATATTTCCTCCTAATCACATTCAAAATTAAGCCAACCCCCCTAGCCCACTATACCGTCCACATTCATGGTCAAAAGGCCATAGAAAAATTTCCAAAACATCACTCCATACTTCAAGCCTTATGTCCCCTTATCCTACCATAACTCCTTAATTCCATACCTTAACTAATAACTTGCCTTATTCCTTAGTCTACTATCCATAAAAGACAATAGTCCAACCTTACCTTAATTAGAGTTGACCAACACATGCCATACAATGCAAAAATAAAAGTCACCTTATTGTCATCCATGGGATTCGAACCTCTTCCCTCATACAATTACTCATGCGCCAACACCACTTTACTACTTGCTCACTTATGCTAACATTAAACACTTAAATTAACTTAAGCATCATAATCACTTGATCCACTTCACTAAATTCTCCATACTAAAAATTATTCTAAACCAATTAATTCCAAGCCTTCACAAGATTATATTAAGCACACAATAAAATCATACCTGAATTAACACAAGCAACAAGATGATACTCAAATTTTTCCTAAAACCCAAGGCCCAATCGGCCCAATCTTACTAGGCTCAATTTTGGGATGTTACAATAATTATTTAGATAACTAAAGAATTAATTATTTAAATGCATTGAAATTGTAAATAATGGATAGAATACTTAATCAGTGCATGTTTAATTCTTCCAAGATAGCTAAAGATTAGACTAGCATTGTATTTGACGATACATATCCCTTGCATAACTTGCAAGATTATTGTGATTAAATTGTTTCAAGGTAAGGATACTTTGTTACCTCACATAGTCTTTTATATGATTATTAGGTTGAATTATAGGAATATGCAAGAGGTTGTTTAATTTAATAAGTATGTATGTGCAATAACATGTTAACCTTTAAAAATATGTTTAATCGGTCGAATTGGCATAGAAATATGTACAAGAGATGATTGGATTTTTTATTTGTAAATGTGTTTATGAGTTAGCAAATTACTGAGTTTCCGTGATTTATTTGTAACAAGTATAAGCATAAGTTTAATAATTCTAAGGTAAGGAAATATAATTAATCCAACACAATTATATCATCTTGATTAAACCATATTTGGAATCGCGCACTAGAATTTCTTTGTTTTATTTTAATTATTTTACTTAGTTTTTAACTCTTACTTTTTTTTCTCTTTTTGAAATCCAATATTTTTCCTTCACCAAAGTGTTTAAAATTACTTTCATAAATAATTCTTTTATAGTTCCTGTGGGTACGATAACTCGACATTTACTTGTCACTTTATTACTTGTTGCGATTGTGTACACTTGCACATTTCCATTGTTCTAATACCTAACCAAATGCCATATTTCCTTACAAAGAATTAGGGATGGATCAAATCCCCTCTCTTGAATAAATGTTTTTCCTTGAAGTTCATTAAAATATTTTTCAACATTCAGATTTGGGAAAGTAAAGGGATTTTGGACCATCGATGGCTCCGTTTCCATAGTTCACCTAACTTTTCCAAGAGGCATGATATTTTAATTCTACAAAACTAATGAAGTACTAAGGAAAAAACTCAATGGAACAATAAAAGTCGAGTTTAGAAACCCTTAACCTTGTAGCGATTGTTTGATTTCTCATTGCGCTTATTTGTTCATCGCTCCTTGAGGTGTTTCTGTCCTTCCCTGTACCGAGTAAGACAAAAAGGAAGAAGTTGTTCCAAGCAATTTCTAAGAGAAAAAGGGAAATAATGTTTTTAAGGGTTTAAGGGATTTGAGAGGTTTTGGGAATTTAGGGGTTTGGAGATGGTTTAATTAAGGGTAAATTATGGTTTTTGGTTCTAAAATAGGTGTTTTAATAAATCGGGTAAAGTGGAGTTTAAACCGCCAGGTTACGTAAATGGATTTGGTCAACCATGCAGAAAATTGTAGCGATGTCACAATTTAGGTGTTCTGTGTTGCGACATCCCTGGCAGTTTACCGTTGTCGTGACATCAATGTTCGATATCACAACACACTCTAGATTTTTGGAATTTTGAGTATACTGGCTGTTGTGTAGCGACACTGAAAGTCCGTATCGCGACATCGAAAGAATTTTCTAAATTTTTGAAAGCTGCCCTCGATGTCGTGGTGCAAGGTTCCTATGTCGTGACATGGGCTCTGTTCTCACACTAAACTTCGTTTTCTAGAGTGTTACAGTTGTTATAAAACACGAATTTAAGAAAACTTAAAATCTATACTAAATAGTTAGTAGAATATACAATAATTTACAGTACTTAAGCATTAATTTAGATAATTTTAATTTTTACTATTGAATACATCTGGCATTATCCTCAATTGACATTTAGACGATTCTTCCATTCTATCCATATTAGTCTATCATTTGTTGTGCCATTCCACCGTCGCCGCTTATCCCTTTCCCTAAACCTATTTATTCGTTCTGCATGCATAAAAGGAAGTATATCCCTTGACTTGGGAGTGTTAGAAACAAATAATTATTTGTAGTGTTCTCCTGACTTCCTTCTACTTTCCTTGCTTGGTTGATGACCACATTTAAAGATTTCAGTCTCACCATTAATTTTCATAGTTAATTCGTTTCTTTTCTAAATCAATGGTGGATTTAGATGTGGGTAGAAAAGGTCTTCCTAATAAGATTGGTATCTCACAATCTTCTTCAAAGTCTAAAACCACAAAATCTACTGGGATAATAAAACTGCACTCTTTAACCAACACAAGTTCCAATACTCCATTCGGATGTACTGAAGACCTTTCAGCCAACTATAATGTTATTGATCATTGTTTTAGGCAATGTCAAAGTCTTAAAATTTATAAAGAATATGATCGAACCTGGAAACTAACTATGACAATGATTTGAGGCAAGCGCACCTATCGAAAAATAGTATAGTTAAGGCAAGACCGGATTGTCGAACCCAAAGGAACCAAAAGTACTAATACTAACTCTCTTTTTATTATCTAGCCTAAGAATTAAGGGAATTGTTTATCTAATCTAATTTAAGTAACTACTAAACTAAAGACTCTAAGACAAAGAAGAATGAAATTGTGAAAATAACTTAAGGAAAAACCAATTGATTAAGAAGACACCCAAGGAAGAATCTACCTAAACATCACTTGTTATCTAACTCTGAACCACGTGATTTATTCACTTGACTTGACCCGTAAGATTCCCTAAGTTATATTAATCCCTCTCTCGAGGCGATTAACGTCTAACCCTAGGTTGATTAATTGAAATCTCTTTCTAATTAAAACCTCTAGAATTACACTAACTCGATCTATGGACTTCCATATTAGGTTTCACCCTAATCCGGCAAAATCTCGACACCCTATCTCTAGGCGCGCGATCAACTCCACTTAATTATGCTAGATCTATCAACTCCACTTAATTATGCTAGATCTACTCTTAGGCAGGGACTTTTCCTCCTCCACCTAAGAACATCAGACTTGAATTAATATCCCGGAAATATCAATATAAGAATTAAGAACACATAATTAAGAATAAGTCAAATATTTATCATATAGTTCAGCAAACGATAACAAGATTCATCTTGGGTTTCATCCCCCTTAGGTATCTGAGGGTTTAGTTCATAATGATAATAAAAGAATACATCTCAAAAGAAAAGATAAAACAAAACATAAGAAATCCCTAAAACCCCCTGAAGGAATTGAAGGAGAGATCCTCCGTCTTGAGTATGATTCCGGCTTCTTGAGATGAATCAACTGGCTATTTTCGAGTAATTCTCCACAAATCTGCCCTTTTTGGCCTAGCTGGACGCTCTCTGACTAAAGCCTTGGGTTCCCCCAACAAAAGCCTTGGCAGAAGGCTTCTGCCGAACTCCTCTTCAAGTTGTCCCCTTAGGTGTTTATATAGACTTTGGGATGCCTTCCTTGGCCCATAAGTATCCTAATTCAAGTAGAATTCCTACTAGGGTGTTTGGATAGGCTTTGGAATGTGTTTTTTGCCTCCAAGTATCCTATTCCGAGTAAAACTCCTCTTGGCCGCGGCAGGGACAAGCCCATGGCACATGCCCGTGTAAGTCGTGGCCAGGCCGTGTTCGAACCTGTTGAATTGGGCACGGCCGTGTGGTCTTGGGCCCAGGCCGTGTGGATTTTGTGATATGGCCCATTTACTCTGTTTTGGGCCTGTTTTCCATTCTTTTCATCATCCGATGCTCTCCTGAATATAAAACATGAAAACAAAGGATTAAGAGCACCAAATTACACAATTCAGGGCTTAAATCATCCAAAAGAATGCTAAATGTGGGATTAAAATATGTTACTTTTACGGTTTATCAAATACCCCCACACTTAAACTTTTTCTTGTCCTCAAGCAAAATTCTCAACTTACAATTAAAATGAACTTCCTTGATTCACAATATTCATCAATAATGATTCATCATAATTCAAAGATAATTCATACATGGATAATTCAACTCAAAGAGTCCTAGAGATTCAAACAATCAAAGTCATACATTTATAGCCCTGAAAACTTTAGGTGTTTCCCTTTACCTAAATAATTACCTCTTATTCGAAATCGACAAGAGTTGACATCATAACTAAAGATTCACTCAAATCACTCGAAGTGTTTAAGGTTCAGAAATAAGCACTCAAAACTCAAACAAGAAGAGTTAATCCCATAGGCTTGCATGAAAATCAAATCTCCACCACTATAAAATGAGATGATACACAGATCAAAAGGTCTTTAATAGGGTTGTAATGGGGCTTGGGTTAAAGGTGTGGATAAAGGCTGAATTAGAGAGTTAGAATTGAGATTGACTTGACAAATTACCAAACTAGAAACAACGAACTAATAATATATAATTACATCAAGTAAAAACCTGTCATACTAATAATAATACTCTAATACGAGCTTTCTTCTTCAATAATTGGCATTCAAACGTATAAGCTCATTCAATCACACAACTAATAATGAATATAATTCAATTTTTTTTAAGAATAAGTCAAATATAAAGGATGAATTTAGCGATTGAAATAAATAAAATAGTTAGGCAACTAATCAAATCAAATCTCGACATAAGGGTAGTCAAAAGGAATATGATAACAAATACAAAGGATTTTGGGTTAATATTAGTGGGTGAGTCAATAAAAAGGGTTGTTAGGATCAACGTGGTTCACTAGAGGTTAATTGTGAAGGTAGGCCTTTAGTGGAGTGAGTGGGTTAAAACCTAGGTGCCTTTATCATCTCTTGTATATCAAATCATAGGTGTGGTCTTGACATATATAATCAATGCAAGTTCTAGGATAACAAATCAATGTTGACACACTCATAATCAATAAAGTGATTAAGAAAAAGAATATATGCTCTATAAGGCTCAAAAGCTCACAAAAATTATGGGTATTTGATGTCAACCTTGTAAATTTCAAATTTCAAGGTAATAATTAGATTCAGGTAGACAATCTAACAAAATTTTTAATTTTTGAAAAATAGACTTATCATGCCTGATTCTCTAGTATCCTTTATGTTTAATCATCAATGCACAATTAACTATGACTTAATCCGAAACGTATCAACAAATATTATAAATCGAAGGAAATTTTATTCTAATCATAATATGAGGAAATTACTTTAAGACAAGATATCATTCAGGGATTTGAGAATAATGGAGAAAGTTAGGCACTTTCTCGAAATAGATATTCACCCCCCCAAACTAAAGATGTACATTGCCCTCAATGTACAAAGATAGATAAACTGAAAATATAGTGATAAAATCAAAAGATAGGGAGAGAAGTGAAACTTCCCAAATTTTGGATGAAGAGAAACGTAGGGAGTGGCTCGAGCCGTTTGACTTGAATCCTCAAAGTAGCTAGTCTGATTTTATTGTATCCTAAGCTAAATCTAAATGCCATGGAGAAAAAGAAGAAAGTAATAACAATAGAAATAAGAAAAAAAAAAGTAAATAATGAAAAATGAAAGAAAAAAATAATTGGAAAATATAAGGAAGAAGGGGGTTTAAATAGTGATGCATCCCACGCCCGTGTTCCTTCCTGTGGTGCCCACACAGCCACGGCCACGGCCATGTGCAAGGCCGTGTGGGTATGGAAACCTACGCCTAAATACAAAAATAAATAAAATGAAACTAATTAGTAGAGCTAGTTCTCGGGTTGCCTCCCGAGAAGCGCTCGTTTAAAGTCTTGAGCTAGACTTACCTCTCATTTGCAGGAGGTGAAAATCCTTTCTCATGAGATCAATTTAGTTATTGATATAAAGTTTAAGTCGAGTAGTGTTTACCTTAAAGGTGTTGATTTTAGAACTAGTTACCTCGATTGTTCCATCTGGGAAGATATTGAGTACCTGATCTTCTATCTTAAGCTGGGTTGTCCCATCATTAAGTTCATCCTGGAGTTGCCTTGTTTTTGCTTCGTGTGTTTTTAGCCTCTCCTTGAAGTGTGTCTTCCATTCGTCTAGTTCATCGATCCAAAGCCTTCGTTCATCATGAATTTCTTCTTTATCGACACTAGGTCTAGGATATGGCATCTGCGAAAGAGCTTTAAGAAATGGCAAGTTAATATAAAATTTCCTTGAAAGTTTAAGAGACTTATCGAGTTGTTCCTCTGTGTGGTCTTTCTTTGTTGCATCGGGGTATGGCACACGAAATTGGTACTCTGTAATTACTGGGTTTGGTAAATCATGGCTTACCTCAACCTTACCTTCACTTACCACAGGCTCTTGCCTTAGGTCAGATTCCACTAACCCGTCATTGTCTTGAGCTATTATGGCTTGAATTTTCTCATTTGGGTTAGTCTCGGTGTTGCTTGGTAGGCTTCCTTATGGTCTTTCAAAGATCTGCTTAGCAAGTTGCCCGATTTGATCCTTAAGCTCCTGTGTCAATGCCTCAAGTTTTGTTTCTATATTTTGGAAATGTGTTACTGTATTTTAGAAACGTATTTCTGAGGCTGCTATGAATTTTGTCAGCATTTCTTCAAGGTTCGGCTTCTTTTCCTTTGGGTAAGGCTGTTGTTGGAAGTTTTGGGATGGTTGTTGCCTTTGATTTCTTTGACCGCCCCATGAGAAATTGGGGTGGTTCTTCCAACCTGGATTATAAGTATTACTAGAAGGTTATTGTTAGATCAGAAATTGTTACCCATATAGTTTATCTGTTCGCTCTCCATGCCCTGTCTGTGGGGTAGGTACTTAGGATTCGCCACTCCTTCATTTGTTTCGCACTGCATAACTGGATGTGCCTGCGAAGAACCATATAAACCATCAAATTTTTTATGTAGCAGTTCTACTTGATTTGATAGCGCGGTCACTGCGTCGAGGTTGAAAACTCCGGCTGTTTTGGCTGGCCTTGTCCTTGTAACTTGCCACTGATAGTTATTCAGTGACATCTCCTCTGTAAACTCATAGGCCGCTTTAGGAGTTTTCTTGTTCAGGGTTCCGCCTGCAGCTAAATCAATTAGTTATCTTGTTGAGGGGTTCACACCATTGTAGAAGGTTTGCACCTGTAGCCACAAGGGTAGTCCATGGTGCGGACACCTTCTCAACAAATCCTTGTATCTCTTCCATGTGTCGTAAAGTGTCTCTCGATCCATCTGTACAAAAGAAGAGATATCATTCCTTAACTTGGCCGTTTTGGTCGGCAAAAAATATTTTAATAAAAAATTTTCGGTCATTTGATCCCATGTAGTGATTGACCCTCGTGGAAGAGAATGCAACCACTGTTTGGCTTTATTCCTTGGAGAAAAGGGAAATAACCGAAGACGGATGGCATCATCATAAACGCCATTTATCTTGAACGTATCACAGAATTCTAGAAAATTTGCTAAGTGTGTGTTAGGATTCTCATCCTGCAAAAACTGAACAAACTGTTGTATCATCTGTATAGTGTTAGGTTTTAGTTCAAAATTATTTGCAGCAATAGTAGGCCTAACAATACTAGACTCAGTTCCTGTTAAACTAGGTTTAGCATAATCATACATAGTTCGTAGTGCATGATATTCGACCATTTCTGGAGGTGGCAGATTATTCTCAACCATCTCTTCGGTGTTATTAATTTCGGCTTCTTGCTCTTCTTCTATGTAGTTTAAGCTTCGCCTTATCTCTCTGCGATTTCTGCAGACGGTACCTTCAATATCAATGTCGTAAAGTAGGGGTCCTGTCGGGTTCCTTTTAGTCATAAACTAGAGGTACCTGAAAGGAACAAAAGAAAATTTAGCAAAGTCTAAAAAAAATAAAAAATAAAAAGTAAATTGCAAAAATAAAATAAATACGGCTAAAGTAATAAAAATTAAGCGTTCTTAATATTTTAGTTCCTCGGCAACGGCGCCAAAAACTTGATCGTTGTTTTATGCGATGTCAAAGTCTTAAAATTTATAAAGAATATGATCGAACCTGGAAACTAACTATGATAACGATTTGAGGCAAGCGCACCTATCGAACAATAGTATAGTTAAGGCAAGACCGGATTGTCGAACCCAAAGGAACCAAAAGTACTAATACTAACTCTCTTTTTATTATTTAGCCTAAGAATTAAGGGAATTGTTTATCTAATCTAAATTTAAGTAACTACTAAACTAAAGACTCTAAGACAAAGAAGAATGAAATTTTAAAAATAACTTGAGGAAAAACTAATTGATTAAGACGACACCCAAGGAAGAATCCACCTAAACTTCACTTGTTATCTAACTCTGAACCATACGATTTATTCACTTGACTTGACCCCTAAGATTCCCTAAGTTATATTAATCCCTCTCTCGAGGCGACTAACGTCTAACCCTAGGTTGATTAATTGAAATCTCTTTCTAATTAAAACCTCTAGAATCACACTAACTTGATCTATGGACTCCCATATTAGGTTTCACCCTAATCCGGTAAAATCTCGACACCCTATCTCTAGGCACTCGATCAACTACGCTTAATTATGCTAGATCTACTCTTAGGCAGGGACTTTTTCTCCTCCACCTAAGAACATCAACTTGAATTAATATCCCAGAAATATCAATATAAGAATTAAGAACACATAATTAAGAACAAGTCAAATATTTATCATATAGTTCAGCAAACGATAACAAGATTCATCTTGGGTTTCATCCCCCCTCAGGTATCTGAGGGTTTAGTTCATAATGATAACAAAAGAATACATCTCAAAAGAAAAGATAAAACAAAACATAAGAAATCCCTAAAACCCCCTGAAGGAATTGAAGGAGAGATCCTCCGTCTTGAGTACGATTCCGGCTTCTTGAGATGAATCAATCGGCTATGTTCAAGTAATTCTCCACAAATTTGCCCTCTTTGGCCTAGCTAGACACCCCCTAACTAAAGCCATGGGTTCCTCCGACAAAAGCCCTGGCAGAAGGCTTCTACGGAACTCCTCTTCAAGTTGCCCCCTTGGGTGTTTATATAGACTTTGGGATGCCTTCCTTGGCCCCTAAGTATCCTAATTCAATTAGGATTCCTACTAGGGTGTTTGAATAGGCTTTGGAATGTGTTTTTGTGCCTCCAAGTATCCTATTCCGAGTAAAACTCCTCTTGGCCGCGACAGGGGCACGCCCATGGCACACGCCTGTGTAAGTCGTGGCCAGGCCGTGTTCGAACCTGTTGAATTGGGGACGGTCGTGTGGTCTTGGGCCCAGGCTTTGTGGATTTCGTGATACGGTCCATTTACTCTGTTTTGGGCCCGTTTTCTGATATTTTCACCATCCGGTGCTCTCCTGAGTATAAAACATGAAAACAAAGGATTAAGAGCACCAAATTACACAATTCAGAGCTTAAATCATCCAAAAGCATGCTAAATGTGGGATTAAAATATGTTACTTTTATGGTTTATCAGTTATCTAAGTAGTTTTGAGATACCCCAACCCAGGTTTTTCAAAAATAGATGGAGGCATTAAAATAATACTAGCTCCTAAGTCACATAAAACTCTATTAAAATAAATGCTCCCTTTCTCTATTGGAATAGTAAAACTTCCTAGGTTTTTCAGTTTTTGGGGAACCTGTCTTGAACTAATAACACTATAGGAGGCAGTTAAATTAACTTGTTCTCCCACCTTAGTTTTCCTATGCCTAGACATTATATCCTTTAAAAACTTGGCGTATTTGGGGACTTTCTCAATTAATTCAATTAAAGGCATGTTTAAATTTAATATTTTGAATAAGTTTAGAAGCCTACAAACTAATCTTCATCTCACTTTTAATTTTCTTCTAGTCTTGAATGGAATAAGATCTTTGAAACAGCAACATCTTTAATTACTGATGGAGCTCGAAACTAACTATTATTTCAACAAAGGCAAGCGCATCTATCGAACAGTAGTATAGCTGTGGTGAGTCTGGAATTGAAACACCCCAAACCCGGCCCACGAGCCTTGACCGGATCTGGTATGTTCCTCGAAGAAAACCGGTTCAAAGTTCTTTTATTACCTTGGAAAAATTGTGTGTTTGGAGAGAGAAATTATTTTTGGGTTGGGCTTGAGTTGAAAACAAGTTTGTTTTATATTGAAAACCCATTTATTTCAAGTGACAAAATATTTAAAGTTTATTTCAAATTAAATTTGCTTAGTCTTTAATGAACAAAAAGTTCGTGACATGATAAATAAACAAAACAGAAATAAAAGAGTTCAATATGGCCTTATTACATCAAATAAAAACCCAAATAATTTTAAAGTACTTAAATGAAATAAAATGTCCAAATCAAATAAAACTTCAAGCTGAGCATGGCCACCACAAGTCCTGCCGTCCCCTGGTCCATCACCAAAACATCACCTGAAAAATGTTCCCACAATGGGGTGAGTCAACAGACTCAATGTGTACACAACACTAAATCATAATAGAATCAGGCATAACAAATATTACACATTCATATCATAGCATACAAATTATGATGCATTCCCAAACCCAAACCTAATAAGCCATCTGCTACACTCCCCATACCAACTTTGCATACACCGTGGGACTACTAAGTCGACCCTCCTTCCGCTACACTCCATATCGCGGTCTTAGGTCACCGCATTTGTTGTCTTAGGTCACCACATTCAGATATCGCGGTCTTAGGTCACCGCATTTGTGGTCTTAGGTCACCACATTCAGATATCGCGGTCTTAGGTCACCGCATTCAGATTACTGTGGTCTTAGGTCACCACATTCAGATACCACAGTCTTAGGTCACCGTGTTTGTGGTCTTAGGTCACCACATTCAAATATCGCGGTCTTAGGTCACCGCATTTGTGGTCTTAGGTCACCACATTCAGATATCGCGGTCTTAGGTCACCGCATTCATATTACTGTGGTCTTAGGTCACCACATTCAGATACCACGGTCTTAGGTCACCGTGTTCGTGGTCTTAGGTCACCACATTCACTTCCCCTTTTCAATAACCCATATACCCCATATCATACATATTATGCATTAACATGCCAAATTTCACATTCTTATTACTTATCACATGTTAAATATAAAATATTTCATAATCCTAGTAGGAGTAGGAAACGTACCTGAGTACTTTGTACCACATTATGGTACCTTAGCCATATTCACATTCTTAATATCACATATATTAATTAAACACAGCCATAAAACATATTATGAAATAGTGTCGGGTACACACCTGATTAACACTTTCATGTTAACACATATATCAAGTTTAAGCCATAAATCTATTAAGATTAGTGTAGGGTACACACCTGATTCGCTTAGCAAATTCTTTGAGATCTTGAAATCTGATCTATCGCTTAGATCCTTAATCCCTACATTTGATTAATCACTTACTAATTTAATAAAAAGCCATTCGGCCATAAATCCAAATCCTAGTAGGATTAGTATACTAAAACTTACCTTGTTGCCGATTTGATAATTAATCAAATCCTGGAAACTTGTATTCTTCCTCTTTGAAATCGGCTAATCACTAGATCCCTTGAATCGGTTAGTTTTCGGCTTAAAACACATAAAAATAGATCTAACTAATAAAATAGGCCTTGGCTGAATATTCATAGTCACTTACCTTAAGGATCTTAAATCCCGAAATTATCCCTTGTTATAGCTTACATTTAAATCCCTAAACCCACATGTTAGATCAACTTCTAACCTTTAATCACAATCAATGGCCCTTGGCCGAATGTCAGATATGACTTACCTTGATGGTCAAATCCCGAAGATCTTTTCCTTTATAGTCGACTATGGCAAAAATCCCGAAAGAATCCTTCCAAATTTCGGCAAATAAGAATATTGATGGGATTAGTCCTAGATTTCGACAAATCTAAAAGAAAAGAATAGAAATCAAAACTTGTTCTTACCTTTTCTTGAAGAAATCGACAGCACATATGCTTGAAGCCCCTCAAAGATTCGACGTTTGATGGATTGGAAAGAAAAGAAATTAGCTAATGGTGATATCTTGAATTTTCGGCTTTGGCTAACAAAAAGAAGAAGAACAAATGCTCTAGGAAATTCGGCAGAGAGAAGGGTTGAGAGAAAGAATGATGAATGGCCCTCTTTTCCTTATATAGCCGAATTTACTAACTTAGAATCCCTTACTTGGCCATCACTCTTCTATTTTGATAGCTTTATCTCTTTAATTATCTCCTAAAATAAAAGATAATTTAGCAACTATCCTTACTTAGCCGAAATTATTAAACTCAAAGTCCCTTACTTGGCTATCACTTCTCCCTTATTTTCCTAATTAAAGAATAATTCCTCATTTATCTCTTGAAAATTATCTAAAATAAATCAATTATTTATCCCTTATTTATCCACTATTTATCTCTTAAAAATAAAAGAATAAAGGCTCCTAAATTATAGCCTTGTGCCGTCCACCTCACTTCTTCTGAAAGAAAAATAAAATTTCTTTTATTTGCTTTCCCTGTGACTCGAACTCAGGCCCAATCCCCTTGCATGTGGCGCCATTTCCAGAGGCCCTAAGTGGCATCTCCAGGCCACTTTTCCAAGCCTGTTTGCGTGTCAAATTTCAGATACTTTTTCTCTTAAGGCCACCTTGCCTTAATTTCCTCTTTTAAACTCTAAAACTCGACATTTCTAAGTCATTTCTAAGTTTCCAAAAATTTTCGTTTGCCTCTCTAAACTTGACATTTCCTTACATTTCCAAGTTTCCAGAAATGTTCACTTTCCACTTTTGAATCATTTCCAAATCTTTTCCTTACATTTCCAAGTCATTTCCTTACATTTCCAAGACAAGACATTTCCTTCCATTTCTAAGTCATTTCCTTACATTTCCAAGACAAGACATTTCCTTCCATTTCCAAGTCATTTCCTTACATTTCCAAGACAAGACATTTCCTTACATTTCCAAGTCATTTCCTTACATTTCCAAGTTTCCAAAAATGTTCACTATACATTCATAACACATAAGACATGCCATTTCGTATAATTAAATCAAAAATGCATAGGCCCATTTCCAGGATGTTACAGTTCTACCCCCCTTAAAAATAATTTCGTCCTCGAAATTACTTACTAACGAATAATCGTACATCTTAACTCACCACACTACGCTTATGCTGCGCACTCTGATATTAATAGAACCATCATACTTCCTAAGCACAATCTCTAGGTTCACGTCCCCTAGAACTCATTTCTAATGCCGCGATTTAATCTGATTAAAAAGTTTTATGTATCAGAATTTTGTTCCACTTATTAACCGCGAACAATTTTATGAAATAAAGATATTTAGAAGTAGTTCTTTCGATGACACAAAGCTTCAGTTCAAGTTCACTACTCTAATTCAGAGAATCACATTCACATTCATCAACAGAGACATATTTATTCAGTGGTATATACCACCCACATTCACTATTCGAACACTCTTTGCCTTATTCCTATCCCAGGGGTATTTTCGTAATTTGTCCAATAGGGGTATTTTCGTAATTTTTTCAAAATAAGGTTCCTTGGTAATTTTATCAATAAGGGTATTTTGGTAATTTTGCTTTCCAGGGGAAATTTTGAAAATTTTGAAATCCGGGGGTATTTCGGTAATTTTGAAACTCGGGGGTATTTCGGTAATAAACCAGGGTAAATTTGTAGAGCTTAATAATTCAGGGGTATTTCAAAATTTGTAAAACTTTGAGGGTTCTTTTTGAGAATTTGTTTTCCAAAACGGTGATGTTGCAAAAAATTTTGGAAATTAGGGTCATTTTGGTAATTTCGTATATCAGGGGCAATTTCGTAATTTTTCCAAAATAAAGGTATTTTAATATTTGCAAAATAGGATTCTTGGGTGCTTTTGTAAAGTAAGGAAGATTTTATTGAAGTCAGGGTAGTACGGTAATTTTAGAAACCAGGGGCATTTTTGTAATTTCGCCACTAGGGGTATTTGGGTAATTTTTGTAAATTGGGAATATTTTGAAAACTTTCTAGAAATAAGTTTTTGTTACTATTCATAGGGGTAAATTTGGGGATTTTAAAACTACGGTTTTCATAAAAACATGGCTAGTCCCTTTCGGGTTTTAGTTATTGAGTTTAGCCTGCGACTGAGTCCTCTTAGTTAGGGTGAACCGAAGCTACGCACCAGGTAGGATTCCTGCGAAGAGGAGGTGAGTCACTAGGACTGCTTAAGTACCAGGCTCTTCCGGATCCAATCCTAGACATGCGCACAAGGGTTACCACACCCTAACTCGGCGACTTAGCCATAGGTTTGTTTAATTAGGCGTTAAAGTCTTATGTAATAGTAGGGGTAAACTAGTCCTACGGTTCACATACTTAACAGTCTAATCTATGTTCCATTTCTACCCTTCTATAATTCATACCAGAATTCACACAGAGGATAGGGGTAATTAACTGGTGGACTGCGGGTCGGAGACTAGGGTGCCATGCCAGAAAAACCTGCTTATTTCCAAAAATATTTTCATAAGACTTACTGGGGCTCGATTTGAAAACATTTTAGGCCTTAACCCTAAGGCCGAGAGTTTGAAACAGGCTCTGATACCAAACTGAAACACCCCAAACCTGACCCACGAGCCTTGACCGGATCTGGTACGTTCCTCGAAGAAAACCGGTTCAAAGTTCTTTTATTACCTTGGAAAAACTGTGTGTTTGGAGAGAGAAATTATTTTTGGGTTGGGCTTGAGTTGAAAACAAGTTTGTTTTATATTGAAAACCCATTTATTTCAAGTGACAAAATATTTAAAGTTTATTTCAAATTAAATTTGCTTAGTCTTTAATGAACAAAAAGTTCGTGACATGATAAATAAACAAAACAGAAATAAAAGAGTTCAATATGGCCTTATTACATCAAATAAAAACCCAAATAATTTTAAAGTACTTAAATGAAATAAAATGTCCAAATCAAATAAAACTTCAAGCTGAACATGGCCACCACAAGTCCTGCCGTCCCGATCTATCACCTGAAACATCACTTGAAAAATGTTCCCATAACGGGGTGAGTCAACAGACTCAATGTGTACACAACACTAAATCATAATAGAATCAGGCATAACAAATATTACACATTCATATCATAGCATACAAATTATGATGCATTCCCAAACCCAAACCTAATAAGCCATCCGCTACACTCCCCCGTACCAACCTGTACATCGTGGGGACTACTAAGTCGACCCTCCTTCCGCTACACTCCATATCGCGGTCTTAGGTCACCGCATTTGTGGTCTTAGGTCACCACATTCAGATATCGCGGTCTTAGGTCACCGCATTTGTGGTCTTAGGTCACCCCATTCAGATACCACAGTCTTAGGTCACTGTGTTTGTGGTCTCAGGTCACCACATTCAGATATCGCGGTCTTAGGTCACCGCATTTGTGGTCTTAGGTCACCACATTCAAATATCGCGGTCTTAGGTCACCGCATTCAGATTACTGTGGTCTTAGGTCACCACATTCAGATACCACGGTCTTAGGTCACCGTGTTCGTAGTCTTAGGTCACCACATTCACTACCCCTTTTCAATAACCCATATGCCCCATATCATACATATTATGCGTTAACATGCCAAATTTCACATTCTTATTACTTATCACATGTTAAATATAACATATTTCATAATCCTAGTAGGAGTAGGAAACGTACCTTAGTACTTTGTACCACATTATGGTACCTTAGCCATATTCACATTCTTAATATCACATATATTAATTAAACACAGCCATAAAACATATTATGAAATAGTGTGGGGGACACACCTGATTAACACTTTCATATTAACACATATATCAAGTTTAAGCCATAAATCTATTAAGATTAGTGTAGGGTACACACCTGATTCGCTTAGCAAATTCCTTGAGATCTTAAAATCTGATCTATCGCTTAGATCCTTAATCCCTACATTTGACTAATCACTTACTAATTTAATAAAAAGCCATTCGGCCATAAATCCAAATCCTAGTAGGATTAGTATACTAAAACTTACCTTGTTGCCGATTTGATAATTAATCAAATCCGGAAACTTGTATTCTTCCCTTTGAAATCGGCTAATCACTAGATCCCTTGAATCGGTTAGTTTTCGGCTTAAAACACATAAAAATATATCTAACTACTAAAATAGGCCTTGGCCAATATTCATAGTCACTTACCTTAAGGATCTTAAATCCCAAATTATCCTTGGTTATAGCTTCATCGAAATCCCTAAACCCACATGTTAGATCAACTTCTAACCTTTAATCACAATCACCGCCCTTGGTGAATGTCGAGATATGACTTACCTTGATGGTCAAATCTCAAGATCTTTTCCTTTATAGTCGACTATGGCAAAAATCCCAAAAGAATCCTTCCAAATTTCGGCAAATAAGAATATTGATGGGATTAGTCCTAGATTTCACAAATCTAAAAGAAAAGAATAGAAATCAAAACTTGTTCTTACCCTTTCTTGAAGAAATCAACAGACCTATGCTTGAAGCCCCTCAAAGATTCGGCTTTTGATGGATTGGAATGAAAAGAAATTGGCTAATGGTGATATCTTGAATTTTCTGGCTTTGGCTAACAAAAAGAAGAAGAACAAATGCTTTAGGAAATTCGGCAGAGAGAAGGGTTGAGAGAAAGAATGATGAATGGTCCTCTTTTCCTTATATAGCCGAATTTACTAACTTAGAATCCCTTACTTGGCCATCACTCTTCTATTTTGATAGCTTTATCTCTTTAATTATCTCCTAAAATAAAAGATAATTCAGCAACTATCCTTACTTAGCCGAAATTATTAAACTCAAAGTCCCTTACTTGGCTATCACTTCTCCCTTATTTTCCTAATTAAAAAATAATTCCTCATTTATCTCTTGAAAATAATCTAAAATAAATCAATTATTTATCCCTTATTTATCCACTATTTATCTCTTAAAAATAAAAGAATAAAGGCTCCTAAATTATAGCCTTGTGCCGTCCACCTCACTTCTTCTGGAAGCAAAATAAAATTTCTTTTATTTGCTTTCCCTGTGACTCGAACTCAGGCCCAATCCCCTTGCATGTGGCACTATTTCCAGAGGCCCTAAGTGGCATCTCCAGGCCACTTTTCCAAGCCTGTTTGCGTGTCAAATTTCACATACTCTTTCTCTTAAGGCCACCTTGCCTTAATTTCCTCTTTTAAACTTTAAAACTCGACATTTCTAAGTCATTTCTAAGTTTCCAAAAATTTTCGTTTGCCTCTCTAAACTTGACATTTCCTTACATTTCCAAGTTTCCAGAAATGTTCACTTTCCACTTTTGAATCATTTTCAAATCATTTCCTTACATTTCCAAGTCATTTCCTTACATTTCCAAGACAAGACATTTCCTTCCATTTCCAAGTCATTTCCTTACATTTCCAAGACAAGACATTTCCTTCCATTTCCAAGTCATTTCCTTACATTTCTAAGACAAGACATTTCCTTCCATTTCCAAGTCATTTCCTTACATTTCCAAGACAAGACATTTCCTTACATTTCCAAGTCATTTCCTTACATTTCCAAGTTTTCAAAAATGTTCACCATACATTCATAACACATAAGACATGCCATTTCGTATAATTAAATCAAAAATGCATAGGCCCATTTCCAGGATGTTACAGGAATATTGTATCCTCAAGGACCAAGAGTACTAGTATTAACTATCTTTTTATTATCTAGCCTAATAATTAAGGGGACTCATTTTTAATCTAAAATTGACTAACTATGAACACAACAGGGAGTAAATTGGGAAAATACTTTTGTAACATCCCGAAATTGGGCCTAGGAGAATTGAGCCCAATGGGCCTTAGGCGTAGTAGCGTTTAAAATTTTTGAGAACGGCGTTAATACAAGTTAGACCTATTGGATAAGTGATTGTGGAAGGTTAGAGGGTTTCTATGAAGTCCCGGGATCAAATACTGGCTTTGGGGAAATTTTGGTTTTAGGTGAAAAAAACCCTGGAAGTTGGAAGGTAGGCCTTAAGAATAAAATATGGAGAAAAATGACACAAGTGGAGTGTGTGGTGTAGTGGCAAAGTGACGCCACTTAGGGGACAAGGGAGTGATGCCACAGGGAAGGAAGGAGGTCCAAGGTTCAAGTCTTGGCTTTTGTATTTTGGTTTCTTTTTACTTGGATCTTAGAATTTGGGCCATAGTTTATATTTACTTGCGCATGGTTTAAGACACAAGAAGAGCTTGTGGCCAAGTGGTTAGCGGCGTGGATTATGTTGCAAGGGAGTCTGGGTTCGAATCTCGTGAGAAGCAAAGGAGTATTTATTTTGTGGATTGGACGGCAAGAGTTTCAGTTGAATTTAAACTCTACTGACGAAGGGATCCCACATCAGAAAGACACAAAGAATGAAGGTGAAAAGCTAGCTATATAAAGAGCATGCTAGGAGGAGAGTTAACATACCTTGGTGGGCGTTTAGGCACAGGAGCGGTCGCAACGCGGTTTAGCACCAGATTCTTATCAGGTGTGTGTGTGTACTTCTCTACTCTAGTTGTAGAGTGGCAAGTGCCGAAATACCGGTCACACGGCAATAGTAGCCACACGAGCGTGCGAGCACACGTGTGGGGCTTCGACGTGATAGTTGAGGCCACCATTAGTAATCTTGTGGGTTGGGGCTGCTTGGGCCGCGATGGGCCAAAGTGGGCCCATATGAGTAAATTGTATGATTGCTTAGTATATATTGAACTAGACTAGGTGAATCTCATATACGTGGCTAGATTGAGTGCTAGATGGGCCACACAAGTGTGTGGGCCTGAATGGGCTGAAATCGGGTTTTAGGCCTAATAGTCTGGTAAAGACCGAAGATGGTAGTTGAGTCGCTCGAGGCGACATTAGGCCTTCAGAAAGGCCATTGCAGGTGCGAAATTACTGAAATACCCTCGGCAAGGTATATTACCAAAGTACCCCTAGAAGGTAAATTACGAAAATACCCTTGGTAGGTAAAATTACGATTATACCCTTAGAGGTTGATTAGCTTGTTATGATGCAATTTGTTATTTGATTATGATGGTAATTCATATGTTATATTTGATATATGTTTTGCATACATAACATACTGCATACACGAATTATTGTGTCATGTTGCATGGGCTTTGGGATATGATAATGATAAGGGGAAGTGTTCCGGTGGTTTTACCAAATCAATCCGGTGACTCATGTCACAAATTATGAATCTGGTGACTCATGTCACAATATTCTGTATCCGGCGACATTGTCACATTATCTGGTGGCTATGCCACGCTATAAGGGCGATGTGCGCTTGATCGCAATGCGATCGCCGCCGAGGTGTGTGTAGCGGATGGAGGGTCGATTTAGTAATCCCCACGGTGTGATTGGCTGGTACGGGTGGTGTGTAGAGGATGGAAAACTAGGTTGGGCTGGGCTACATTACATACATGTTTAAATATACTTCATTCTGTGGGCTTAAGTCCCAGATTGCGTTTATGGGGATTTGCACACTGAATCTCGATGACTCACCCCCTTTGCTTAATTTTACAGGTAATCGTTAGATTGCGGATTTGGGAGCTGAGGTGGACTTGAGGTGGCCATGCCTTACTATTTCTTCTGTAAACTACATTGCCTTATTTTGAATTTATTATATTAGGATTCTGTTATGTAATAAGGCCTATGGTATTTTTTTTTTATTTTAGCTTTTAATTTGGTTCCTGCTTATTATTGATGGAATTTTAATTCTGGATTTTCCTAAAATGTTAATAAATCGTTTCTTATTCAAAATTACTTAAACTCGATTTTTTTTTTCACAATAAATATAAAGAATACGAACTTTTTAACGAACGACAGTTTTTAGACATTCCTTTCATGTAACATACCAGATCCGGTCGTAACGTCTAGGCCGGGTTTGGAGTGTTACAACTTTTGGAAAACTTCAATGAGATAGGTAATACCTAAGGAAGAATCCACCTAGACTTCACTTATTACTTTTGATTCATGCGATTTATTCACTTGGCTTAATCCGTAGAAATACCTAAATTATATTAATACCTCTTTCGAGGCTACTAACAACTGACTCTAGGTTGATTAATTGAAATCTCTTTCTAATTAAAACCCCTATTGTCACATCGGTTTATGGATTCCCTTCTTAGGTTTGACCCTAATCCGGTAGATTTTTGTCACCCTATATCTAGGGTTGTAATCAACTCCACTGAATTGCGTTGATCTACTCTTAAATAGGGACTTTTGCTCCACTGAATAAGCACATTCGATTTTGAATCAATAACCTGAATTATCAAAACAAGAATAAGAACTCATAATTAAAAGTAAGGACAAGTATTTATCTCATAAATCAAATAATAATAAGATTCGTCTTAGGTTTCATCCCATTAGATATTTAAGGGATTTAGTTCATACTAAAAGAGGGAAACATCATAAAAGAGGAAAAACAACAAAACATAAGAAAACCCAAAAACTTCAAAAAAACTTGATGGGAGATCCTCAGTCTTGATGGAGATCCTTCTCCTAAGCTGTTCTCGACGACTATCTTAGAGTATTTTCTCCTTCTACTTGGTGTCTATTTAACGTCTTGTCGAACTTTATTCGACCTCTCGTCGACGTCCCATTTTAGGTTGGCCCCTAGGGTGTTTATATAGGCTTCGAGATGCCTTTCTTGGCCCACAAGTATCCTATTCCGAATAGAATTCATCCTTATTTCGGTAGGGACACGCCCGTGTAACACACCCGTGGTCGATACCTAGGCCGTGTTCGATCTGCTTAGCACACACGGTCGTGTGGTTTTGCCCGTGTACGGTGGTCCAGGCTGTGTAGGCCCATTTTATCCCTTTTTTGCCCGTTTCTCGTTCTTTTTGACTCCCTAAGCTCTCCTGAGTATAAAACATGAAATTAAGAGATTAGGAGCATCGAATTCCTCAAATTCAATGGAAAATCATCCAAAATAAAGCCAAGAATGGGGTTAAAATATGTGTAAATTATGGTTTATCAGTTACTTCTTTTTTCGTCTCTACTGTTGGTGCAATTACCTCATCTGATTCTGATCCATCTTCTATTTCTAGAGATTGCTCTGGAAGATTATCAGTACTTTTAACGTCTACCTTTGAAATAGGGTTTTCTGGGCTACTTTGTTCTTTGCTCGATCGGAACACTATTGCTTTCATGTGCTCCTTACCTTCCTTCCGAGGATTATCTTTTGTATTGCTTGGAATATCGATGCCAATTTTTCTTTTAATATCACCCATCATTCTCATCAATTGGCTCATCCGATCCTCCAGTTTAGCTAATGTCCTTATTGAGTTGGTGCACCCAGACTGCACCTACTTTACATCCATTCTCATTGACTGCATTTCTCCTTCAATTCTGTCCAGACGTTGACTACATGCAGCATGGTTACTTGGGTTGACCTTATCCTGAGGTTTTTGCAAATAAGGAGGTTGGTAGTATTTTTAGCTTGATTTGAACTATTACCTCCTCATTGGTTTCCTCCCCATATCAGGTTCGAGTGATCTTTCTAACTGGGATTTTAGGTTTTTGAATATGGGTTTCCACCTCTATTTCTGATGTAATTCACATCCTCAGCAAGATTGTTGATGTAGTAGAAAAGTGGTTTATCTCCTTCGCTCATAGATGGTGCATTGTTTGCAAATTCAATGCGGTTAAGTCTATCCACTAACTATTGATACTTATAATCCTCTTGAATAGCTTTTACCGTAGTGGTTTTCTGGGCATATGTAAATCGTACAATTGGTCACTGACAGGAGTTCAATGCCATGTTCTGAATGATTTCGTACACATCATTGTACGTTCCATTCATAAGAGCTTCTCCCACTACTCCGTCCAATCCTGATCTTGCACTTGCATCTAGCCCGTCATAAAATATTTACAATCGCATCCATTTAGGAAATTCGTGGTTTAGGCATTTCTGAATCATGGAAACTTTCTCCTTCCACATGTCTGAAAACAAAAATCTCCCTTATTAATTGAATCACTTTGCTGATGGGAAAAACTTCTGTAAGAACTTTCTAGTGAGTTCATCCCATGTCGTGATGGATCCTGGTACCTGCGAGTCTAACCAAGAAAAGGCACTATCAATCAAAGAAAAATGGGGACAACCGAAGACAAATAGCATCATCAGTGACCCCGCTATACTTAAAAGTACCAAAAAGTTGGAGAAACCATTTTAAATGTTGATTCGGATCCTCTATCATTATGTCCTTAACTTGCAAATTATTCTAGATCATCTGATCCATTTCTAGCTTGATCTTGAAATTATTCATTGTAATATACGACCTTGTTATACTTTTCTGAACCGTGTCCAGACTTGGTAATGCATAGTCTCTTAAGGTTCTCTCGTTACGAGCCATATGCACATTTGTAGGTAGCTACGGTGATGCTAGTGGGCTTTCTAAGGTGTTATTGTCAGCGTTGCCAAATAGTGGATTTTCACATGGTATGTTACGTGCAGCAGGTGGTGGTGGATCTTGCATCTGTTGCTACTATTGTTGTTGTTGTCAGCGATTTCTGTTGATTATTCTCCCTAGATGTATGACTACTACAATAGGTGTGCCCTACTACAAGTCATACACTAAACCCAGGAAGAGAAAATAAAATAAAATCATATCTATAACATAGAAATTTCCTAATTATTCTTTCTGAACGAAAAAATTAAAATCAAACTAGTGACGTTGCCTTCCCGGGAATGACACCAACAACTTGACTGCCTCCAGACGTACTGATGTCCAGAGTGTGAATACTTCAGTAAAAGATATACTAATGAGTCGATATCTGCATGTATATGGGTCCAGTTGTAATATAGTTACAATGGAGTAGGTGAGTACTCTGAGGATCGTACCCAAGGGAGGCGAGTGCTAGATCAATTTTAAGCTAAACACTGAAAAATCTAATTAGTAATCTTAGTTAAGTTTATCGTACGAAGTTAAAATAAAATGAGTTTTTAGGGTTCTTTATAATACTAAAAATAAAATAACATAAAGAACTAAATTCAAGAGATTGAAGAATAGAAATAATCAAATATGATTATGGGTGATTAGCTCGCTCCGGTAATCCAAATCAACTATCACTTTGGGATTCTCGTCAATCAACTAGTCACTATCCCTGCATGATCTTTTGATCTTCCACTCGAATAATGAGTCGACAAGGATTACTTATCTTCCGACCTCACAGTCCAGACTGGTTTGGGGTGAAGATGCTCATGAATGGGAAATACAAATTTCGGGTTAATTCCCAAATTGATGACTTCTTAGAGTGTTCAGGCCTAGGGTTTGTTTTATGTTCATCCTTTCCCAAACAGTTGACCCATTGAGTATCCCTACAAAAAGTTAATAGATCATACCTCCACTCGCTAATCCCCCATAGAGGGATTAGTTCTTTATGGTCTCCATAGACAATATAAAATCGATATAAAGAGAAAACATGTTAAATAAATCGGCAATATAGAGTTTACGAAAGAGCTTGATTTTATTAAGATTGATCGCGAATCCACAATGTTTGATTGTCTTCACAATTCAGATCTCTCAAAATAGAACAAGAACAAATGAAAAGAAATCTAACCTAAGAAAAAAGAAAAATACACTGAATGTATCAGCCCATTTTTAGTCAAATCGAAACAGTTGTTTCGGGACCATAAATCTAAAGTTGAAATAATTATTTTATTATTATTTTAATGTCTACAGCATGAAAATATGATTGTGTGAAAATTTCGTTAAGAAATTTTATCAATTGATTGGTCAATTTGATTAAAAACACTAAATCGCGTAAAGTGTAAAACTTGTGTTCTATTAGCTAAAGGTGTCCAATAGCTATAGGACCTTAAAGTTAAGGTCCTTATGTGGTAATTAATAGTGGAGTGGTATTTGGTGTAATTACTAATGTTTTTAAAGGTTAATTTTGGTAATTGATAATTAAAGATAAAATAAATAAAACAAATACAAATTTTGGTGCTTTCATCTTCTTCTAGCCCAAACTAAGGAAAGAAAATTTCATGTTTTATACTTAGGAGAGCACCGAAGGATGAAAAGAATGAGAAATGGGCTTAAAATAGAGTAAATGGGCCAAATTATGAAATCAACATAGCCTGGGCCCAAGACCACACGGCCGTGTCTCCTTAACAGACCCGACCACAGCCTGAATACGATTCACACGGGCGTGTGCCATAGGCGTGTCCCTGCTGTGACAAAGAGGAATTTCATTCGAAATAGGGTACTTAGAGGCAAAGAAAGCCATTCCAAAAGCCTATATAAACACCCTAGAGGCCAACCTTCAGGGGGCGTCCAATGAGGCCGAAGAGCCAAGCTAGAGAGGCCAGAATTGTGGAATTTACTCAAAGAAAGCCAGTTGATTCATCTCAAGAAGCCATATTCATACTCAAGACGGAGGATCTTCCCTTCAATTTCCTTCAAGGGGTTTTAGGGTTTTTCTTATGTTTTGTTTTATATTTTCTTCTGAGATGTACTCTTTTATGATTGTGAACTAAACCCTTCAAGTACCTGAGGGGGATGAAACCTAAGACGGATCTTGTTATTGTTTTCTGAACTATATGATAAATACTTGATTTGTTCTTAATTATGTGTTCTTAATTCTTGCTTTGATATTTCAGGATATTGATTCAAGTATTGATGTGCTTAGACAGTTGAGAAAAAGTCCCTGTTTAAGAGTAGATCTAGCATAGTTAAGCGGAGTTGATCACAACCCTAGAAATAGGATGATGAAAATCTGTCGGATTAGGGTCAAACCTAATATGGGAGTCCATAGATCGAGTTAATGCAATTCTAGGGGTTTTAATCAGAAAGAGATTTCAATTAATCAACCTAGGGTTAGACGTTAGTAGCTTCGAAAGAGGTATTAGTATAAATTAGGGAATCCTACGGATCAAGTCAAGTGAATAAATCGTCTAGTTCAGAGTTAAATAACAATTGAAGTCTAAGTGGATTCTTCCTCAGGTATTGTCTTAATCAATTGGTTTTTCCCACAAGTATTTTCCCCAATTCATTCTCTTTATCTTAGCATCTTTAGCTTAATAGTTAGTTAATTTTAGATTGATTAATAATTCTCTTAATTCTTAGGCTAAATAATAAAAAGAAAGTTAGTATTAATACTATTGGTTCCTTTGGGTTCGACAATCCGGTCTTGCCACTGAACTATACTACTGTTCGATAGGTGTGCTTGCCTAAATCGTTGTCACAGTTAGTTTCTAGGCTCGATCATTCATTATATAAATTTTTAAGACTCTGAAATAACGATCAAGCTTTTGGTGCCATTGCCGGGGAACTAAAATATTAAGAACGCTCAATTTTTATTACTTTAGCCATATTTTATTTTTACAATTAAATTTTGTTTTTACTTTTATAAATTTTCTTCTTTTACTCTGGCAGTCATTCTAGTTTATGACTAGGAGGTACCCGTCAGGACCCTTGATTTTTGACAGTAAAATAAAACATACCGCTCGCAGAAACCGAAGAGATGTCACTGAATAATTATCAGTGGTAAGTCATAAGGATAAAGCCTACTAAAGCAACCGATGTTTTCAACCTTGACGCAATCACCATGTTATCTAACCAGGTAGAGCTTTTAAATAGAAAAATTGATGGTTGGTATGGTTCTACATAGGTACATCCGTGTCTGATGCGATCTGAGATGGAAGAGGGTGAACAACACGAATATCTATCTTACAACCGTAATACAGAGAACGAACAAGTCAACTATATGGGTAACTATTCTAGACCTCAAAATAATCTTTACAGTAACACTTACAATGCAGGTTGGAGGTACCATCCCAATTTCTCGTGGGGTGGTCAATGTAACACCCCTAAACCCGGCCCACAAGTCCTGACCGGATCTGGTTATGTCACTGCGGAAACCGTTTGAAAAATCTTTGACTTTAGAATAAAACTTGAAAATTTTATTAACTTTTCTTTTAAAATTATAAATAAAGCTTTGTTATTAAAAATAATCCATATTAAAACTTTAGTATAAAAATATATAAATACTTTGATTAAATAGGTTGCTAAAATTAAAATCATCTTCACATAATAATTTCTTTTAAGTAAACCATAATATCAAGTAATATCAAAAATAGTGATAACAAAAATAATAATAATAAGGCCCTTATTACAAAAATAATTAATCCAAGTACTCGATAATAAAATGCATAAAGAAAAGATTAAAAACGTCCTCTGCATGGGGCCACCTTGTATCCACTCCAACCCTGGTCCGATCATCCTACACCGCGATGTTGGATAAATAATTGGGTGAGTCATAATGACTCAGTGTGTAATTTAACCACTGATATCCACCCACATATTAGCCACAATCAACCCAATTATTAAATGCGATATGACATAATTAAATATTACCACAATCTGGGCTTGGCCCATAGTCAATTCACATCCAAGTACTGGGCTAGGCCCTTTTTCTCAATAAACCACATATCAACTGGGCTTGGCCCATTTCCACGTATGTTCCCAAAACATACCTATCCACACGTCATATTGGGCTTGGCCCATTTCCATATCATTTTATAAAGAAACAATGCAACATGATACCCAACCCAAACCTAGGGTCCATCCGCTACACACCCCTTATCCAAATTTACCACACACCGGGGGACTATCGAGTCACCCTCTCCTTTTCCCTCCAAAAAGGCAACCAATGCCATCCACGATGGAGCACATAGCAACCCATCAAGCCACGATATGGCATAAAGCCGATATCAATCAAGGTAACCACGCGAACTAAATCGCAAAGATCCACAACGCAACCTCAGTCAGCGCCAATCCACGATGTAGCACAAAGCTGACATCAACCACGTACTCGAAGTACACCCGTACCTTCTTTCAAAACCCACCCATGCACATGCCACATAAAATATAATCGTGATAATGCATGCACATGCTTATTAATATCCATAAACATACTCATATACAAGCAAGTAATCACATTGCAACAAAGTTCGATACTAACTCGATCATCGCTATACCCTTTAAGGATATATATGGCACACTTATTATCGCATTTGTTAGTAAAACATATAACACATAAAACCCGAAACAAATGGGTTAGTTACACACCTTATAACTCAAGTTCTAAACCCTCGATCTCAACGCTTATCGTTTAACGAGACTACGCCTATCTCGCTGTCGCTTTTACTGCGCACGTCCACACCCTCGTGGCCAATCCCGAATCGCTAAGACGCGCTCTTTTTTAAACTTCGAGATAGGAGCTTTCCTTTTCCCCTTGACCGGTATTGGCCTCCATCAAAACGCTTAATCGATAAACCGCTTAAACCTCCAAATCATAAACCAAATATTGAACCTTTACTAAATATTGCTTACCAAAATCACTTGAATCTCCAAGAATTGATTTATGCCACTAGATATCCTGCTCCTTAGTCATCAAAAAACTCTTAATCGGTCACAACCCGAATCGGTTACCACAAATGCCAAATATGGCTTTTAACAAAAATCCATGAAAAGAGGACCCTTTTGGCCGAATAGCACCTAACCCTTACCTTGAGTAGCTGAATTTGAATAGCCCCTAATTGCTCCCTCACGCTGGTTATACACAAAAGAAGCACGACATTAAAGGCCTAAGAACATTCGGCCACACCACCCACCAAGACCACCTTTTGATTAACCACTACCAAAAGAGATAGATTAATAACATAAATCCTTACCTTTCTTAACGACTAAAGAAATGACCCAACGCTCTAACCTTTGCTCAACCAATAATCGGCCACCACAAGGAATAGGTTCGGCTTTAGGGATTTGTAATCAAAGCGGAGAGAAGGAGAGGCCAAATGATTCGGCAATGATATGCAAGGTATGAAGGAAGGGAGGGAAAATAAATACACAAAAGGCTATGGCTTCCAACAAGGAGTGAATATTCGGCTATACAAGGAGAAAGTATTGGAAAGAAGAAAAGAAAAGATGACTAAGGGAAGAAAATAGAAGAATTCGGCAAATAGTCAAAAGAAAATCAAGAGGAAGGCTTTGCCCATTTAAATAACAATTTCTATTACATGCTTCCCCTCTTGAAGACTCCCAATTTAATTTCTGCTACTACCTCAAGAGTTTTAGGCCACTAATTCAAATTGATTTGAATTAGCCAACTCCCCACTATTTATCCATATTTTTATCACTTATTCTTAAAGAAAAAAAACCACCAGAATGATGATAAGCATTTGACTAATTTTAAACTAATTATAATAATCCTACATTATCTAAAATAATTTTAAAAAAATAAAACCCTCCCTTATCACCCTTCAGCCGAATTCAAAAGTGATTAAACAACATTAGTTTAATCCTTATCTAATGTGCCGTCCACCTTCAAATCTGCTGCCAAAAAGAACTAAAATAAAAATTAAACTCCCACGCAATTCTCTTGGCTCAACACAGGACTAACCGCTGCATGCCTCCCCTTCAACGCCTCAGGCCATTCGGCCATATTAAATTCCATGCTATAAGGCCATACCATTTATTTTTAACACCTTCCCACTTCAGCCTATTTCCGCACAACAAAAAAAAATAAAAACGCCAACATGCAGCTCCAACCCTCGAACCCGTGCTCTCTCTCCCTCCAGCGCCTAAGTGCCGCATGAGTGCCACCTTGCCAACTGGTCTTCCATGTCCACCAACTTGGCCTTTTATTTTTAAGTCTTACCTGGCCCTGTCCCTTGACGCAAAAATAAAACCAAATTGCTGCCTCAGAAGCTCGAACCCTTGCTCCCTTAGACGTCACCTTCCAAAGCCTTAAGCAACGCCTCCATGCCACTTTGCCACATCCTTTCTTGCGTCCTAAACTCCAGAAAAATATTTTAAGGCCTTCCTGCCCTATTCCCCTTTTTACACCAAAAATCCAAAATTTTCCAAAGCTTTCCCCTTTTACACAGGCATTCTTAAACCTTTAAAACACATCCAAAAACACCCCAAAACCTTCCAACACATGAATTCTACCCAAATTGCCTAGCCCCTAAACCAGGGTGTTACAGTCAAGGTAATCAAATACCGCGGCTTCCTCCAGGCTTTCAACAACCACCTCACCAGCAGGAAAAGAAGCCGAACCTTGAGGAGTTGCTAACGAAATTTATCTAGGTGTCAGAAACATGCTTCCTAAACACTGAAACAGTGCTTAAAAATCAGCAAGCGTCAATTCAAGGGCTCGAGAATCAATTAGGTCAGCTTGCTAAGCTGATATCAAAAAAACCACAAGGTATCTTGCCTAGCAACACCGAAACTAACCCAAAAGAGCAACCTCAAGCAATAACTACTCACGATAGTGAAGGGTTAGATGAACCAAAATTGAAGCAAAAGACTGTGGTAGAGGAAGGTAAGGTTGAGGTAAGCCATGATAAACCAAACCCGGTAATTATAGAGTACCAACCACGTGTGTCGTACCCCAATGCGATAAAGAAAGACCACACAGAGGAATAATTCGGTAAATTTCTTAAACTTCCAAAGAAATTACATATTAACTTTCCATTTCATGAAGCTCTTTCGCAGATGCCAGATTCAAGGAAATTTTTAAGAGAGTTTTTGACAAACAAACGGAAGTTAGACGATATGTCGCATGTGGAGCTAAACGCAGTTCTTGACACAACTAGGACATCGAGCATTAAAGGTGGAACCAATCACTTCAAAGTTAGGGACTAGGTACTGTCAGATGCAACCAACCCTCGAATAACCGCTTCAGAGCTTAATACAAACGGTGCGACTCCTCTTTCGGCACGTAAGTTCTTTCCATACGGAATGGTCAAGGTAACACATTCAAATTTCGGCACTTTTTAGGTAAATATTACCTAACTCAAACCATATGTTGATAGAATTGATAGTAAGAAAAAAGGAGTTTTGACTCCGTGAACCACCATGGCCATACGAATAACAGGTAAGTCCAGCTTAAGACTTTAAATGAGCACTTCTCGGGAGGCAACCCGAGCACTAACCCCACTAACGTCCATATTTTCAAATTTTAGCGTCTAACTAAAAACTAACCAAAATATTTAGGCGTAGGTTTCCCTACCACACGGCCTTACACACGGGCGTGGCCGTGGCCATGTGGACACCACGAATAGGTACATGGGCGTGGTGGAGATCATGCAGAAACAGGATGAAAATTTTCCTAAGACACGGGCTTCGACTAAACGCCACGGCTGTGCGATGCGACCGTGGTCGAAACTGTCTAAAGAACACGGGCTGAGATAAATTCACACGGCCGTGCGAGGCGGCCGTGGTCGACATTATTAGTTTTTTTCACACATCGCCGCCACCACCACCTCGAGATCACTCCGATGATGAGGACCTTTGAGTCTTTTTCTTTTATTTATTTTATTCTTATTCTTATTTTTTATTTTTATTTTAGTTCATTTTCTTTTATTATTAGACTCTTTACATTTTTAAGTATAATTTGATTTCTTTTATCTCTGGCTGTTTAACTCTCGAGTAACTATAACAAACATCCATTAAATAAGAACTCCCTAAAAACTTTACTAATGACTTCGCAGTCTAAAAAGGTTTAAGGTGCCACTCAAGGAACGAACACACCACCGGAGTATTCTCCACCACTTTCACCTATGCCTAGTCATCATGTTCATCATTGATCATCCTCCAAGGGTTTCATCCAAAATTCAGGAAGTTTCACTTCTCCCTCTCTCTTGTGATATCATGCTATTATTCTCTAGATATATATATATATATCTTTGTACATTGAGGGCAATGTACATCTTAAGTGTGGGGGTGAATTCTAAAAGTTCTAAACTTTTTGCATTATTCTCAAATCTCTGAATTTTGTTGAACAGATTCTGATTGATTTATGATTTTTATTGATATGTCTTGAATTAAAACATAGGCAGTTGTGCATTAATTGTTTAAAATTGAATGCTTTAGAGAATCAAGCATGATAAGTTGATTTTTAAAAATTAAAAATTTGCTAGGTTGTTTTCCCAAGTTTAGGTATGATCTTGAAATTTGAAATTCGCAAGGATTGATACCAAAAACCATAATTTTTGTGAGATTTTGAGCCTTTGGAGCATACATTCTTTCGTGCTCACTTTTATTATTTTGAGTGAGTCAATATTGATATGTTATTCTAGAACTTGCTTCGATTATACATGGCGAGACCACATTTTTTGATTTGATATACTGAGATGATAAAGGCGCCTAGGATTTAACCCACTTACTTCCCAAAAGACCTATCTCCATAATTAACCCCTAGTGAACCCCTTTAATCGTAATAAACCATTCATTGATTTACCCCTTATATTAACCCCCAAGACTTACTCTTTTTGATTCATTAAGAATTTTTCCTATTAACCTTTTTATCGATATTTGATTTGAAAAGTTGCCTAACTATGTTATCTATTTCAGTCGTAAATTCTTTCCTATTTTCATATGATTTGTTCTTAAAAAAAAGGTTGAAAGTATATCCATTAGTTCTATGTTTTTATGAGCTTAAACAGTAAATATCACATCTTTAGAAGAAGCTCGTTTCATTAATGTAATTTTTATTAGTAGTCTATTTTTTTAATTAGATAATTTGTCAATTCAATCTCGATTCTAACCTCCTCTTTCAGCCTGTAACTACACCCCCTAACCAAGCCACATTACAACCCTTCTTAAAGACCTTTTGATCGATGTATCATCTCAATTTATAGTGGTGGAGATTTGATTTTCATGCAAGCCTATGGTAATAACTTTTCATGTTGACTATTGAGTGCTTAATATTGTCCCTTAAACACTTTGAGTGATTTGAGTGAATCCTTAGTGAGGATGTTAACTCTGTGATATTTTAAATCAAAGGAGATTACCTAGATAAGGGGGGATACCTATATTTTTCATGAATAAAATACTCAACTTGGATTGTTTGAAACTTTGATGTTCTTTTAGTTGAATTCTCAATGTATGATTACCTATGGATTTTTTCGAAACATTATTGATAGGAGTTATAAGTTGAGAAGAATAAATTTTAATTGGGAGTTGAGAATTTTGCTTGAGGACAAGCAAATGCTTAAGTGTGGGGGTATTTGATAAACCATAATATATACATATTTTAATCCCACATTTAGTATACTTTTTGGATGATTTATTCCCTGAATTGAGGAATTTGGTGCTCCTAATCCTTTAATTTCATGTTTTATACTTAGAAGAGCACCCGAGGATAAAAAGAATGTGAAATGGGGCTAAAACAGAGTAAATGGGCCAAATTACGAAATCGACACGGCCTGGACCCAAGACCACACGACCGTGCCTCCTTAACAGACCCGGTCACGGCCTAGATACGATTCACACGAGCATGTGCCATGGGCATGTCCCTGCGTGACAAAGAGGAATTTCATTCAGAATAGGGTACTTAAAGGCAAAGAAAGCCATTCCAAAAGCCTATATAAACACCCTAGAGGCCAACCTTCTGGGGGCGTCCAGTGAGGCCGAAGAGCCAAGCCAGAGAGGCCATAATTGTGGGATTTACTCAAAGAAAGCCAGTTGATTCATCTCAAGAAGCTAGATTCATACTCAAGACGGAGGATCTTCCCTTCAATTTCCTTCAGGGGGTTTTAGGGTTTTTCTTATGTTTTGTTTTATATTTTCTTCTGAGATGTATTCTTTTATGATTATGAACTAAACCCTTAAAATACCTGAGGGGGATGAAACCTAAGACGAATCTTATAATTGTTTTCTAAACTATATGATAAATACTTGATTTGTTCTTAATTATGTGTTCCTAACTCTTGCTTTGATATTTTACAATATTGATTCAAGTATTGATGTGCTTAGACAGTGGAGCAAAAGTCCTTATTTAAGAGTAGATCTAGCATAGTTAAGCGGAGTTGATCGCAACCCTAGAAATAGGATGTCAAAAATTTGCCGGATTAGGGTCAAACCTAATATGGGATTCCATAGATCGAGTTAATGCACTTCTAGGGGTTTTAATTAGAAGGAGATTTCAATTAATCAACCTAGGGTTAGACGTTAGTAGCTTCAAAAGAGGTATTAATACAAATTAGGGAATCTTACGGATCAAGTTAAGTGAATAAATCGTCTGGTTCAGAGTTAAATAACAAGTGAAGTCTAGGTGGATTCTTCCTCGGGTATTGTCTTAATCAATTGGTTTTTCCACAAGTATCTTCCCCAATTCATTCTCTTTGTCTTATCATCTTTAGCTTAATAGTTAGTTAATTTTAGATTAATTAATAATTCTCTTAATTCTTAGGCTAAATAATAAAAAGAAAGTTAGTATTAGTACTTTTGGTTCATTTGGGTTCGACAATCCGGTCTTGCCACTGAACTATACTACTGTTCAATAGGTGCACTTGCCTCAATCGTTGTCATAGTTAGTTTCTAGGCTCGATCATTCATTATATAAATTTTTAAGACACTGACATAACGATCAATAAGAGAAAGAAAAAAGTCTCAGATTAGTTAACCCGTGTCGCCATTTTTATGTCCAAGGTAAGTTCGTATGTTATAAGTTTCATTATAAATGCATTTTATATGCTTTGATATTGCATAAATTGTGAATACGAGACTACAGATATGTTCGATAGTGGTTTGACGATAATTCAGTACTCGAAATCCCGGTTTAACCTTAGGAATAGATTAGGATACTAGTGACATGTCATTAGGTGATACACTAATTTGGCTTCGAGCCATGATATTAGCACTTCGAGTGCGAGTTACTTTGATTTGGCTTTGGGCCATGATATTGACACTTCGAGTGCAAAATATATTTAGTTGGCTTCGGGCCATGATATTGGCACTTAGTGTGCGAGACTCCTGAGTATCTGACTTCTATTTTGAATGGTTCAACGGGTTTATTGAAGATGTGAATTGGTGAGAAATAGATACGTATCAGTAGAGGTATGTACGATAAACTATTTGATCAATGAATCAAAAGAAGTTGTGAGCTTATGATCATTAATATGATTAAATTCATGTTAACTTGGTATTTAATGCTTTGATGCAATTTATGTTACTTATTTGAAAATGTAAATGAATGGTGAAATTCGCTAAATTATTTCATACGAGCTTACAAAGCTTTACAGCTTACATTGTTTATTTTTTCGTGTTTTATAGTGATTTTTAAGCTAGCTCAGATTTGGGGATCGTCAAAGACTTCATTACACTATCAGGCTATCAATTTGGTACTTTTAAGCTTATGATTTGAGTATATGGCATGTATAGGTATTTTGAGTCATTTTGGTTATAGGTTGATAATGATTTTGGTCATTTGAAATGGCTTGTAAATGCATATGTTTTGGTTTGTAAATATAGCCATGAGAGTTGGCTTAATTTGGTTGTTTTGGTTATGTAAATATATGTGCATACATGGTTTGTATTGTAAGTTCATGATCAATATGTGTATGGCCTATATTATGAAGCTTGTGGATATAGATATGGTAAATACTAAATGGTTGATATTGAGAATTGGTATGCTTGTGAGATTAGGCTAAATAATGCATATTTGTGATTAGTTATTTTTAATGATTTGATAAGTGAATTTGGTATGAAAACTATGGCATGGTTTGTGATTTGTGTGTATAAAGAATGAGAATATAGAATGTGCATGAATTATGTTTGAATCGGAAGATTAAAATGCATATTGATGCTATGTTTTGGTGCCAATTGGGTTGATGTAGGTGTGCACAAGTTTGGCTGGCAAAATGGCTTGGTAAATAGCCTATTTTTGTCCACACGGGCAGAGACACGGGCGTGTGTCTCAGCCATGTGTGATACACGGTCATGTACATGGTCGTGCGTCCCCTGGTGTTGAAATTAAAAATCAAGTCAGTATGCTCCACACAGCCTCACACACGGGCGTGTGACTTGGCCGTGTGGCATAAGTCAGTATACCCTACAGGTTTGGCACGGCCTAACACACTGCCTGGCACACGAGCGTGTATGGCCATTTTTAGGGCACAGGGTCAGACACGAACTGAGACACGACCATGTGCTCCCATTTCGAATGTCCACACGGCCTGTGACATGGGCGTATCTGTTGGCCGTGTGAGACACACGAGCGGGCCACACGGGCGTGTGTCCCCTATTTTTGAGAAAATTTTCTATGTGTTTAAAAAGTTTCCAAAGTTATCGGTTTACTCCCGAACTACTCCCAATGCATGTTTAGGGCCTAGTAGGCTCGTATTAGTGACAAATTGATTGAGATTGAATGATAAATGCATGTATTGTGAAAATGTATGCTAACTGAATGTTTAATTGTTTTATAAGTCCGGTAATACCCCGTACCATATTCCTGCGTTGAATACGGGTGAGGGGTGTTACTATAACTGCTTGGTTTAGACCCTAGTCAGAAAATGGTTTCGAAACCACAAATTTGAGGTCGAAGAAATATTATAATATTATTTTCTGTGTTTATAATATGTGATGAAGTCTGTGTGAAATTTCTGTGTGAAAATTTTGTGGTTTGAGTGCTTAATTAGCAAAAATGACGTAATCGCGTAAAATGTAAAAGCTGTGTGCTAATTGATAAAGTGTCTATTTGTCATGGCTTATTAAATGAAAGGTCCTTAAGTTTTCATTGGACAATGGAAAGTGGAGATGGACAAAAATGGCCTAATGTTTAATGGTTAAATGGTTGTTTAATAAAAGGGTAAATTGGTAAAACATTAAATAAGTTAATATTAATTATAATAAAACAAAAGATAGTGGCATAGTTTTTCATCCTTCACCGAAAATTGAAAGAAAAAGAAAATAAAAATGGTTAGCTAGGTTCGATACTTGTAAACTTCATTTGGTAAGAGTTTTGTGTTCGGTTTTTGATGATTTCTACATTTTTGTGATCGTTGCTTTGTGCTCTAGCTAGCCCATGCTTTAATTTTAGAATTTGATGGCGATTTTGAGATATTCCATTAATGAATGTTTAAGCTTTGTGATAGTTGGTAATGAAATATGAAAGATATATGAAAGATTAACATACTTTGTCTTTGAATTTTTGGTGAATTTGAGTAATTTGGGCTAAATTGAGAAAAATGTAAATTGAGGGACTAAAATGTGAAATAAATGAAATGTGTGGGCTTGTATGGATATGGGAAAATTTTGGCTAGGCAGAAGTGAATGTGTATTTTGTGATTTTGTGAAATAGGGACTAAAGTGTCGAAATGTGAAATTATGAGGGCCATTTTGTAAAATGCCCTAAATATGTGTGTTTGGACTAAATTGAATGATTTGGTGATTGAATGAGTTAAATTTGAATGTGTATAGACCAAGAAAGTAGAGATTTGGATCGAGATCGAGGCAAAGATAAAGTGCTCGATTGATTGACTAGTTTCGGTATTTTGACGTCCGAGGTAAGTTTAGATATAATACTAGTTGTTAAATTATATCTATATGATGTGAATTGAATGAATATATTCATAATTATGAGATTAGAAATGCTATGTGCGGAATTGAAATAGATGGCACTAAGTGTGCAAAATTAAAAACGAAACAGAGATGGTTAGCACTGTGTGTGTGAAAAGATATAAGCTTCGGCTTATTGACTTGGCACTGTGTATGCGATACTGATATAAGTTCGGTTTAACATATTGGCACTAAGTGTGCGATAACGATTATATTTCGATCATAAAACTAGCACTAAGTGTGCGAATAAATCAAAAGAATAGCAAATATTGAATGAGATGTAATATCGAGCTATTGAGCAGCATGAATGGTGAGTAACTATGTGTTGATCAAGGTACGTTTGAAGCTATGTGGTTGAAGATAGTTTTAAAAGTTGAATGAATAGATATTGAGCATATGGTTGAGATTGATGATATGCTTAATTGTACATTTATCTAAGTGATGGTTTAATTATATGTTGAAGTGGTATTATTGAGTTGTATGTATTGTATTTCAAACTTACTAAGCTTTTGAAAGCTTACTGTGTTATTTGTTTCTTTGTTTTACAGTGTCAGTAAAGCTAGCTCAGATCTGGGGATCGTCAGCTTCTCTATCACATTTTCGGCAATCTATTTTGGATACTGTTGTAAGATGTGTATATTGAATATGACGTGTATAGGCTATTCAATGTGGCATGTTTTGGAGTTATGTAAATATTTCCATGAGACATGGTTTAAAGGTTGAATGGTGTAGTAATATTTATGTGGGATATGTGTATGATAAATATGGTATCTTTCATGCTTGGGTTAGTTGAAAGAAATGGTGCTTTATATGTGAATTTGTGGCTTGATTAAATGATGTTAGGCTAACATGATTTAGGATGTGAAATTTGTATTTTAGTTGGACTTATTTGAGATAAATTTGAGTACGGCTATAGATGGTATTGTTGATGGTTAATTAATCCTTGAAATGGTATGTTTTGGTTGCATTTGAGGCGTGAAATGGTAATGGTTTGATGCATATAGGTGATTTAATGTGTGGGAGGCAAGTTTGGCCTTGAAAATGACCTATAACTGCCCACACGGTTGAGCACACGGGCATATGGCTCGACCGTGTTGTTTCAGTTTGCCAAATGAAGCAAGTTAGTAGTGACCACGGGCTGGACACACGGGCGTGTGACTGGCCGTGTGGTGCAAGTCAGTATGTATGCCTTATTTTGACACGACTTAGGCACACGGGCGTGTCTGAGGCCGTGGGAGGCACACGGCCTCTCCACACGAGCGTGTGACCTCTGCAGTTTTGAAAATTGTTTAAATTTTTAAGAATATCTGTATATGTTCGGTTTAGTCCCGGCCCTATTCTAAAGTATGCTTGAGGTCTCGTGGACCTCATTAAGGGATTATATGATTATGTTATGATACGTTTTAATAATAATTGACTATGTATTATAAAATGGATGTGAAATGTTTCGATTGTCGGTAATGCCTCTTAACCCTATTCTGGCGATGTTTTCGAGTTAGGGGTGTTACATCTTATTGGTATCAGAACTATGGTTTAGTCGATTCTTAGACTAACGTAGCGCGTGTGCGTCTAGCTATACATGCCATATATAATTGCGATAGTGTGATGAATCCTGAAAGTTAAAAATGTGTTTTCATATAGTAATGGATCCCGATCGAGCAGTTGCTGACGATGTAGAGAGTAACGCACCTATTCCCGCTCAAGAGATAACACCAGCCACATCTAGGCTGAATAATAGTAGTGAGAGAGGAGAGGCTAAGCAAGCCTTCTTCCGAATGATGAGTTAGTGGTTTTTAGAGTTCGTTCGAATGAATCCGGTTGCTCCACAACCTCCACCCCATCAAGTACCTATTGTGCCACAAGTTGTAGATCCGATCTGATTGAATAAGCCCCCTGTGGATAAGATCTGAAAGTATGGGGCTGAAGAGTTTAGGGCTACAGCTGATGATGATGCCGAACGAGTCGAGTTTTGGCTGGAGAATACAATCCGGGTATTCAATGAGATGTCGTTGACCCCTGATGAATGCATTAAGTGTGCAGTTTTGTAACAGCCAGATTTAGGGGCTAGTCGGAACAGTGATCTCGGGATCACTAATCTGAGATTAGAAAAATTTATTTTCATGTCATTTCATGAGTCAGAGCATGATGGTATATGTACAAGAGAATTTTGGTACCTTAATTTTAGCGATTTCTTAATTAATCGCGAAAAAGGACTAAATCGTATAAAGTGCAAAAGTTCCATTCTATAAGCTAAAGGTACCAAATAGCCATAGATGGTTAATTGGAGGTCTTTAAAAGACAATTAGACCTCCAATAAATGATTTCCGGCCATAGGGGACAAGGATTGACCAAGTTGGTCAAAGTTGGTGATGTTTCGTGGACTAATTGCTAGTTTAATATTTGAATAAGGAAACTTTCTCCACTGATTTTTGCAAGCAAAATAGAGGGTTGAAAGCTCAAAATTTTCAGCAAGCTCTCCTTCATTCTAGTAAGTGATTTTGATGATCTTTCTTAATGATAATTGTACTTTTGAGATCCCTAAAACTTATGCTTTCAAATGAGGGGACTGTTGTGCAATATGGTGAAATGTTCAGAGAGTTGCCATGAGAGCTTTCATTGTTATTTGCTGCATTTTTATGGTAGAAAATGAGTCTTAGTTGTTAGATGAAAAACTTTTTTGAAAGGTGTTAGCATGAAAACACCAAATAAGACTTTGTTGAAAAGGTTATAAAGTTTGTGGTTAATATGTGAAATGTTGATTTTTGATGATAGATTTAAGAGCATTAAATGTTCACCTAGGCTTGTTGAGGGTAAAAATGTGATTAGAATTTATTTCCGAGCCTAGTGGCAAAATGGTCATTTTGCCAAAGTCTAGGGAAAAATAGTAATTTTGCCTAAGCATGATTATTGAAGTGCTTTTATGAATGTGATGATTAAAATAAGCTAAATTGCTATTATAGAGCAAGAAGAACTCGGAATCCACCTCGATCGGGGAAAGAACAAAGTCTTGGACTAAACTGACGAGTTAGCTCATTTTGAAATCGAGGTAAGTTTGTATGTGACCAAAGCAACATTTATGTTAGCATAATTGAGAATGATTTGTATTATATTGATGCAAAAATTCTCTACTAAATTGAGTAGTTAATGTTGAATGAGAAGTTGAAGTACTAGTGGACCATATTGAACATGAAAATGTTATCATCGAGATATGGAAAAGATAAGGTCCCATATAAGACCATGTCTGGGATATGGCTTCGGTAATGAATATGAAAATCGTATAAGACCATATCCGGGATATGGCATCGATACTAAACGTGAAACTTCATATAAGACCATATCCGGGATATGGCATTGACATTTAGAAGTAACTCCTTGTAAGACCACCTCGGGGATGTGGCATTGACTTCATACTTACATGAATGATGATGAATATGCATATTTGATTATCTCTAGTGATTAAGGGGATAAGCAGATGAGTGTAGAAATGGAAATGAGAATTGTACTAAAGTTATGTGATTGAGTGAAAACAGGTACTCGTGAATAGGTCACGATGAAACGATTACGAGGTGTGGCACGGTATGTGCTAAATAAGGGCAATTGTAAGTAAGTATGGCAAGAAGCCTATGACTTGTGTATGGTTAGTTAATGCCATAGATGGATTATATTATGAGCTTATTGTTGCTATTTATTTCCATGCAAACTTACTAAGCTTTATGGTTACCCCTTTCATTGCCCTTCTTCCATGTAGTATTGCCAAGATAACTCGAGGAACGTGGATCGTCGTAGTTCAGAAATCATACTATCGGCATCACTTTGGTATAAAAAATTAGACTTATTTTGAGTATGACATGTATAAGACTTGAGTATTTTGTTAAGTTGTAATTGTTAGACAAAGTGTTGGTTATATATGTTAGTAAAGTCATTTTGTAATTGACCTTATAAGTTAGGTCGATACTTGGAAAATTCTTTTGCTCAATGAAGATGATTTTCATGAAGTGTATGCCCTTGTGTATGGATGTCTTGATGAGTTCTTAAATGTGCCTTTGGGTTATGAGTTATTTATTGATAAGTTGAACGGATTCATATAGTTTGAACTAGGGAAATGCAAAGAGCTTGAAAAATAGCCTAGTTCTTGTCCTCATGGATAGGCACACGGGCGTGTGTTTAGGTCGTGTGTGACACACGGTCAGTCCATGGGCATGTGCCCAGGTCGTGTGAAGTTTGCACCTAGAAATTGGATTTAAATCGCCATATGGTTGTAGCACACGGGCGTGTGACCAGCCGTGTGGGTTAATCAGAGGTGACCACGGGCCAGCCACACAGGCGTGTGCTTTGGCCGTGTGCTAATTAAGGGTTAATGATGTCATAGTCAGAAAGCTCCATGGGTAAAAGACACGAGCGTGTCTAGGCCGTATGTTTTGGTTAGGATCGACCACAGGCGAAAGACAAGGGCATGTCTTAGGGGCACACGGACCTGTCCCTAGACCAACACGGGCGTCTATCCCCTATTTTGAGGAAAAGTTTTCCACACTCTTATAAGTTCCCAGATTGATTCCGAAACCTCTCGGAGGTATGCCTAGGGCCTCGTGGGCCGAGATTGAGCAAAGGTTGGGTTTAATTGAAATTTTACAGCCCGTTTCAAGATGTTAAGTGTGATAAGTTACGTAAGGCCTCAAACTCGATTCCGGCTTCGGATGCGGGTGAGGGGTGTTACATTTATTGGTATCAGAGCTACGGTTTAGTCGATTTTAGGACTAACGTAGCGTAAGTACTAGTCTAGCTATACATGTCATATGTAAGAGTGACTGAGTAATGATAGTGTGATGGCTCCTGATGTTTAAAAATCTTATTTTATATAGTATATGGATTCTGATCCAGACAGAAGTGCACCTGATGATACTGCGAGTAACGCGCCTGCTCCCGCTTAAGGGACCGCGCCAGCCAATAGTAGACCCGAGACCTTGGGTCAGGGGAAAGATGCTCGAGAAGCCTTCCTCTACATGTTGAGCAATTGGTATACGGAGTATACCCGAGCGAATCCTAATGTTAACCCCCTCCACGCCCACCAATTCCTCAACCCGCTCCATTAGCACCACAAGTAGTTAAGGTAGTGAGGAGAGAAAGGCCTCTGGTCGATAAGATCCGGAAGCAAGGGGTTGAAGAATTCCGGTCGAATAAAGACGATGACCCGGAGAGAGTGGAATTCTAGCTCAAGAATACCATCAGGGTATTCGATGAGTTGTCCTGTACGCCTGAGGAGTGCTTAAAGTGTGCAGTATCTCTCTTGAGAGATTTAGCCTACCGGTGGTGGAACACCCTTGTGTCGGTGGTACCAAGAGAGAGAGTTAGTTGGGAATTCTTCCAAGAGGAATATCGGAAGAAGTACATTAGCCAAAGGTTCACAAACCATAAGAGGAAGGAGTTCTTGGAACTGAAGCAAGGCCGTATGTCAGTGACTGACTACGAACGGGAGTTCGAAAGGCTTAGCAAGTATGCTCGAGAGTGCATGCCTACTGAGGTCGTCATGTGCAAGAGATTGGAGGATGGATTAAATAAAGATATTCATTTATATGTGGGAGTCCTCGAACTGAAGGAATTTGTAGCATTAGTAGATAGAGCCTGTAAAGTTGAAGAGTTGGCTAAGGAGAAGAGAAGAGCTGAGAATGAGTCTCGTGACTCGAAGAAGAGACAACTGAATAAGTCTCACCAATCCTCATCTAAGAAATCGAGGGACTTTGTTACTCGATCAGTCGCCTCAGTCGGGTTTCCAACCCGAAGTAGTCTAAAGGGAAGACTACATCAGTTGCTAGTGTGGGCAACGTCCGACCAAGTAGATCGGAATGCCCGCAGTGTGGCAGGTACCATTCTAGTGAGTGTCGAGCAAATGAGAAAGCTTGTTTCAGATGTGGGTCCTTAGACCACTTTATTAGAGACTGCCTTGAGGTGGGCAAAAAAGAGAAGTTGCAGAATGCAAGACCAGGAAATACTACTAGGGGAAGACCACTGAGAAACCCGAGAAGTGAGATGGGCAACAAGAATCCATCTAGAGAGCAAGCTGCTAGAGTCGAGGGTAGAGCACCAGCGAGAACATATGCCATTGGTGCTTGTAAAGAGGCATCTTCCCCCGACGTAATCACGGGCACATTTTCTCTTTATGATACTCGTGTTATTGCCTTAATTCATCCGGGATCTACCCACTCATACATATGCGTGAAATTAGTCTCTAGCATGAGCATGCCTATAGAGTCTACCAAGTTTGTAATAAGAGTGTCTAATCCCCTAGGCAAGTATGTGTTGGTCGATAGAGTTTGCAAGGGTTGCCCTTTAATGATTAAGGATTATTGTTTCCCTGTCGATCTTATGTTATTACCGTTTGATGAGTTTGACATCATCATTGGGATGGATTGGTTGGTTATTCATGGGGTAATTATGAATTGTGGGGAGAAGCATATTCAGTTGAAAGATGAAAATGGTAATCTTATTCATGTTGAATCAGATAAACCAGATAGATCACGAGTAGTGATATCAACTTTGTTGACTCAGAAGTATTTGAAGAAAGGGTACGAGGCTTATCTTGCCTTTGTGTTGAACACTAAGGAAAGTGATTTGAAAATGGAGTCGGTACCCATAGTACGCGAGTGCCCAGATGTTTTCCTCGAAGAGTTGCCAGGGCTACCTCCAGTTAGAGAAATTGAATTTGGGATTGAGTTAGCTTCGGGTACTGCCCCTATTTCTATTGCTCCATATAGAATGGCTCCAGCTGAGCTAAAACAGTTAAAAGTGCAGCTGCAAGAACTAACAGATAAAGGTTTCGCAAGGCTGAGTTTTTCTCCGTGGGGTGCTCCCGTGTTATTCGTGAAGAAGAAAGATGGTTCTATGAGGTAATGCATAGATTATCTACAACTTAATAAGGTAACTATGAAGAGCAAGTACCCGTTGCCGAGTATCAATGATCTATTTGATCAGTTGAAGGGAGCCACGGTATTTTCCAAGATAGATTTGAGGTCCGGGTACTATCAGTTGAGAGTCAAGGACTATGATGTGCCGAAAACCATATTTAGGACTAGGTATGGTCACTATGAATTTTTTGTCATGCCTTTTGGTCTAACGAATGCCCCCGCGATCTTCATGGATTTGATGAATCGCATTTTTCGGCCATAGTTGGACAAATTTGTTGTGGTCTACATCGACGACATACTGATCTACTCTCAAGATGAGAACGAACATGCTGAGCATTTGAGTATGGTTCTGCAAATTTTGAGAGAAAAGCAATTATATGCAAAGTTCAACAAGAGTGAATTTTGGCTCAAGGAAGTGGGATTTTTGGGGCAGATTGTCTCGGAAGATGGAATTAGAGTAGACCCGAGTAAGATTTCAGCAGTTGTTGATTGGAAACCGTCGAGGAGTGTGACAGAAGTAAGGATTTTTCTAGGCCTAACCGGCTATTATAGGCATTTGTCAAGGGGTTTTCCTACCCCCATGACGAGATTATTACAAAAAGATGTGAAGTTCGATTGGACAGAAAAGTGCCAACAGAGTTTTGAGAAATTGAAAACATTGTTGACTGAGGCTCCTATTTTGGTGCAACCAGAATCAGGAAAGGAATTTGTGGTTTATAGTGATGCATCCCTGAACGGATTGGGTTGTGTACTTATGCAAGAGGGTAAGGTGATCGCTTACGCCTCTAGGCAATTGAAGTTGCACGAGAGGAATTACCCGACTCATGATTTAGAGTTGGCTGTAATTGTTTTTGCGTTAAAGATTTGGAGACATCATTTATATGGTGAGAGATGTCGAATTTTTACCGACCATAAGAGCATAAAATATTTGATGACTCAAAAGGATTTGAATTTGAGGGAAAGAAGATGGTTGGAGTTGATTAAAGATTACGGATTGATAATTGACTACCATCCGGGGAAGGCGAACGTAGTCGTCGATGCCTTGAGCAGAAAATCATTGTTTGTACTAAGAGCCATGAGTACTTAGATGGCGTTGTTGGATGATGGTTCCATTTTCGCTGAGTTTTGGGCTAAACCGTTGTTTCTCCAAGAGATTTGTGAAGCACAGAAAGAGGATAATAGTTTGCAAGCAAGGGAGTTTTATGTGAGTCGATTGTTGAGTCAAACTTTCAAGTAAATCCTAATGGATGTCTGACATTTCGAGATGGGGTCTGTGTACCCAGAAAGGATGAACTTATTCATAAGATCTTGCATGAAGCGCATATCAGATGTTTAGCTGTGCACACTGGGAGCACTAAAATATACAATGATTTGAGGAAATGGTATCGGTGGCCTGGTAAGAAGAAAGAAATTTCTGAGTTTGTATCGAGATGTTTGATTTGTCAGCAAGTGAAGGCTGAACATCAAGTACCTTCGAGTTTACTTCAGCCTATTTTGGTTCCTAAGTGGAAATGGGATCGTATTACCATGGACTTCGTGGCGGGCTTACCGTTGACTCCAAAGAAGAAAGATGCAGTATGGGTAGTGGTTGATAGACTCAAAAAGTCAGCCTACTTTATATCAGTGCGAGTCGATTATTCGCTTGATAAATTGGCAAACTTGTACATGTCAGAGATAGTAAGACTTCATGGTGTACCGTTGTCGATCATTTCGGATAGAGATCCAAGATTCATGTCACAATTTTGGAAGAAACTGCAAGAGGCATTAGGCACGAAATTGAGTTTCAGTACAGCTTTCCATCCACAGACTGATGGCCAGTCGGAGAGGGTAATTTAGATACTTGAAGACATGCTTCGATGTTGTGTTTTGGAATTCCACAGTAATTGGGGGAAATACTTACCATTGGTGGAATTCGCCTATAACAACAGCTTTCAGTCAAGTTTGAAAATGGCGCCTTATGAGGCATTGTATGGGCGTAAGTGTTAAACGCCTTTGTATTGGTCAGAACTCAGAGAGAAACAGATACACGGGGCTGATTTGGTTAAGGAAACTGAAGAGAAAGTAAAAGTGATACGAGATTGTCTGAAAATCACCTCAGATAGACAGAATTCCTATTCAGATTTGAAAAGGAAATAGATAGAATTCAAAGTCGGTTATAAAGTGTTTTTAAAAGTATCCTCTTGGAGGAAAGTCCTCAGATTTAGCCGGAAGGGCAAATTGAGTCTGCGCTTTATCGGACCTTATGAAATTACCGAGAGGATGGGATCTATAGCTTATCGGTTGGCCTTGCCACCTGAGCTAGAAAAGATTCATAACGTCTTTCACGTATCCATGTTGCACCGATACTGTTCAGACCTTTCACAAGTCGTAGTACAGAAGGAGGTAGAGATACAACTAGACTTGACTTATGGTGAACAACCGGTTAGAATTTTGGTGCGAGAGGTCAAACAGTTGAGAAACAAAAGCATAGCCCTAGTGAAAGTCCTATGGCAAAGGCACGGAATAGAAGAGGCTACATGGGAGCCAGAGGAAACGATGAGAAACCAATACCCCAACCTTTTCACTAGTAAGATTTTCGGGGGCGAAAATCCTTAAGGGGGAAGAATTGTAACAACCCAATTTAAGGGCTAGTCGGAACAGTGATCTCGGGATCACTAATCCAAGATTAGAGAAATTTATTTTCATGTCATTTCATGAGTCAGAGCATGATGGTATATGTACATGAGAATTTTGGTACCTTAATTTTAGCGATTTCTTGATTAATCGCGAAAAAGGACTAAATCGCATAAAGTGCGAAAGTTCCATTCTATTAGCTAAAGGTACCAAATAGCCATAGATGGTTAATTGGAGATCTTTAAAAGGCAATTAGACCCCCAATAAATGCTTGGCTGGCCATAGGGGACAAGGTTGACCAAGTTGGTCAAAGTTGGTGATGTTTGGTGGACTAATTGCTAGTTTAATATTAGAATAAGGAAACTTTCTCCACTGATTTTTGTAAGCAAAATAGAGGGTTGAAAGCTCAAAATTTTCAGCATGCTCTCCTTCATTATAGTAGTAATTTTGATGATATTTCTTAATGATAATTGTACTTTTGAGATCCCTAAAGCTTAACCTTTCAAATGAGGGGACTATTGTGCAATGTGGTGAAATGTTCAGAGAGTTGCCATGAGAGCTTTCATTGTTATTTGCTGTATTTTTATGGAAGAAAATGAGTCTTTGTAACACCCCTAACCCAGTTAAAGCGTTACAACCGGATCCAGCGTGCCACGGAAAGAAAATGTTTGAAAACTGATTTGCTAATTTGTTCCAAGAGGAAGTTGTTGTAAAATTTTAAAGAAAACGTTGATGTGTTTTGGAAAGGTATAAAACATGTTGGAACTCGGTTTAGAAAAACTTAGTTGTCATTTGTTACTCCGTATTAAATTACTTAGTCATTGTATATTAAAAAAAAAAAAACAAGTATTTATTTAGCTTTTGAAAACCTCCAATTCGAAGTTTAATCAACATATTAAATAGAAATTTTAGAATCTACTAAATAATAAAAGGAAACCCAAAATAAAACTTCAACGGCCTTATTACATAACTGAAAACCAAAATAAAATAACTAAGTCCGAATAGAAAACTTTGTAATAAACCAAACGCTGTGCATGGCCACCTTGAGTCCACGCCGGCTCCATATCCACGATCTAAGTCTGATCTGTAAAATATAACGGAATGGGTGGGTCACCTAGACTCAGTGTGTACGTCCCCATCCCAAGAGAAATTATGCTCTTACACAAATTCATACATTAATATACAAGTCATGCAACCCATCCAACCTAAGTATCCATCCGGGTCTCCCAAATCTACCTCTTGTGGTACCAAACCACTGGTGGTGCCAAACCACAAGTAACCGAAGTTACAAAATAACATATGTGGTACCAAACCACTGGTGGTGCCAAACCACTGAGACTTAGTCACAATTTTTATAATATATGTGGGGCCAACCCACTGTGTGATACCAAATCACTGGTGACAGTCTGATAGATCATACTCCCCCTCCTCTCATCACCCATGGCATATACTTATGCAATCAATATCAGTATGATAATGCTTAACATATAAAACTATGTTTACAGAATAACATGCTTTCATAGATCACAATCAACGCGAGCAGTAATAACAACTTACCCAGCATCCTCGCTTTTACCCACAAGGGTATTTTAGTAACTTTTGCCGTCATTCCGGCTTTTACAACACACAACATTAACATATCAAGTATAGAATGTGTGTAAGAGTTACACACCTGGTTCTCATGCTAACACTTTTACTATTTCTACGCTACTATCACTCAAGACTACGACTATCGGCCTACGATTTACTTCCGATGTTGGCCCGCACCCCGATGGCCAATCTCGCACTCCTGACACAGATCGCTTCTTGTATTTTGGCGTTGGGTTTACAGATCCAACCCCTCCTACTTCTTGACTGCTATTCCAGTCCATAATAATCCTTGATCACTAATCCAATCAAATCGATGAGATCTAATCAATAATCATAGCGTTTAAACGAAACCTTTACCTAACTGTCGGATCCCGAAAGTCTTTACGAACACGCCACCACACTACCTACATTCGGCCATCACTAAAGTATTAAACCAATCCCTTAAACGCAATCCAATAAGTACCAAAACACATTCGGCCAAAGCCAAAAGAATAAGAAAGGTCATTCGGCCAAACCTACCAACCCTCCTTCGGCTTTCCACAAATCGGCAATACAGGGCACAGCAAGATAGGATTCGGCTTCTAGGGCCACAAAGTGAAATGGACAGGGCCTTTGAACAAGTGATTCGAGTTAGAACTTAATGAAAAGAAAAAGAGAAACCGTAGAGAGGCAAAATCCCGAAACTCACCAGATTAAAGAGGAGTACTCGGCTTATGGTGCACCTTCAGGAAAAATCCACACTTGTAGATTCGGCTATGGGAGAGGAAGATGAAGACCAGGGTATTTAGCTTTGAAAGAAAAGAATGAAAAGAAGAATGTGTTGGAGAGTTGCGGCAAAGAAAAGAATTTGAGAGAATAGGAGAAGAAGAGAACTTTCGGCTAGAAGAGTAAGTGAGAAAGAAAGAAAAGAAAACGAATGGAAAAGATGGACACTAGGCTTCAAAATTTGACTACACATGCACACACCTCAAAGTTGGAGTTTCGGCCAACTCTCCCCTCTCCTAATAGCCTTAATCCCTTATCTCATCCATCTCATAACACATCCCTCATCTTACCTTTAAAAGAGATCATCTTTAACCCAACTCTTTCCTTCCTTTTATCATCTTTTATCACTTAAATAAAAAGAATTAAAGCTCCTAAAATGTAGCCACTATGCCATCAACCCCTTCCCCCTTGAAGTGCCGAAATTTGACCAATCAATTTGGGCCCCAAGCGACCACACTAGGCCCAACTACTCCCCCTTGTGACGCCACCTTAATGCCCACTTAAAACACATCCAAAATTTGGTCCACAAGCCCAACTTGCTACTAAACATAATAATTAAAATTAAAATACTACTAGCACTATTTTTAATCAATTTTACCCAGATTTAAGCCCAAACCTGAGCCCGATACACACCTCAAAGCCTTTAACCTACTAATTTATCCATGCAACGTACCAAATGCACAAACCCACAAAATTAGGATATTACAGTTCTACCCCCTTTAAAATAAATTTCGACCTCGAAATTTACCTGGTCAAAAGAGTTGAGGGTATTGCTGTCGCATGATATCCTCTGGTTCCCATGTCGCTTCTTCCGATCCATGGTTCTGCCATATCAGCTTTACCAAAGGAACTAATTTCCTATGCAAAACCTTAACATCCCGATCTAGGATCTGCACTGGTTCCTCCTCAAAAGACAAGTTTGGGCTCACCTCAATCTCCTCCACTGGCACCACATGAGACGGATCTGAACGATAGCGTCTAAGCATGGATACATGAAACATATTGTGGATTTACTCAACTCTGGTGGCAACTCGATCTGGTAAGCCACTGGTCCTACTCGCTTCAATACCTGATAAGGCCTAATAAATCTAGGGCTCAACTTACCTTTCCTGCCAAATCTCAGAACCTTCTTCCACGGTGATACCTTCAAGAAAACCCTGTCACCTTCCGCAAACTCAATATCTTTCCATTTTAGATCGGCATAAGACTTTTGCCTGTCTAAAGCCTCTTTCAAACAAGCTCGAATCACCTTCACCTTATCTTCCGTTTCAGCAACCAACTCCAGACCCAACAACTGCCGTTCTCCTAACTCCGTCCAACATGTAGGGGTACGACACTTCCGACTATATAACGCCTCGTAAGGTGCCATCTGAATACTCGCCTGATAACTATTATTATACGTGAATTCCGCTAACGGTAAAAATTCTTCCCAACTGCCCTTGAAATCCAGGACACAACCCCTTAGCATATCCTCCAAAACTTGTATCACCCTTTCTGACTGTCCATCTGACTGGGGACGGAATGCCGTACTGCAATCCAACCTTGTACCCAATGCCTGGTGCAAAGCTTTCCAGAACCTGGATGTAAATCTAGGGTCACTGTCTGAAATAATCGACACTGGCACCCCGTGCAACCTTACAATCTCTGCTATATATAGTCTCGCTAACTTCTGAAGAGAATAATCCACACGTACAGGAATGAAATGAGTAGACTTCGTCAAACGGTCCACAATCACCCAAACTAAATCCTTCTTGGTAGGCGTAAGAGGTAGCCCACTCATAAAATCCATTGTAATCCTTTCCCACTTCCAATGTGGAATCTTAATCGGTTGCAACAATCCCGAGGGTAATTGATGTTCAGCTTTGACTTGCTGACATGTCAGACACTTACCCACAAATTCTGTTACCTCACGCTTAAGACTCGGCCACCAAAACTGCTCTTGCAAATCCCGATACATCTTACTACCTCCCGGATGCATAGCATATGGACTGCTATGTGCCTCTTGCAAAATCTTCTGCCTTAACTCCACATCCTTAGTTATACACACTTTCCCCTGAAAACATAACACTCCATTGCTGCTCAGACTATACCCCTCCAATCCACCCTTGTGCACTTGCAAGCATCGAGCACTTAAGACTCCATCTACCAGCTGTTTCTCCTTAACCTGATCTACCCATGATGGCTTCACTTGCAATTCCGCTAACAGGCTTCCATCATCATACAGACTAAGATGAGCGAACATCGCCCTCAAATCCGACACCACTTTCTGACTTAGTGCATCCGCCACCATGTTTGCCATCCCCGGGTGATATTCAATCGAACAGTCGGAATCCTTTAATAATTCCACCCACCTTCGTTGCCTCAAATTCAGCTCCTTCTGAGTCAGCAGATACTTCAAGCTCTTATGGTCCGTGTAGATCACCGACTTCTCCTCGTACAGATAATGCCTCTACACCTTCAAAGCGAAGACCATTGCAGCCAACTCCAGATCATGCGTCGGATAGTTAACTTCATGTGGTCTCAACTGCCGAGACGCATAAGCAACAACCTGCCCCTCCTGCATCAATACATAACCTAACCCCGTATGGGAAGCGTCACAATACACCACAAAATCTTTCCCTGCCACAGGCTGAATTAAGACCGGAGCCTCAGTCAAAACCCTCTTCAGCTTCTTAAAACTCTCCTGCTGCTTATCCATCCATACGAAAGGTACCTCCTTCCTCAACAACTTTGTCAAAGGTGCCGCTATCGAAGAAAACTTTTCCACAAATCTCCTATAGTAGCCTGCTAACCCCAAGAAACTGCGAATCTCCGCAACCGACTTAGGTAGTTTCCAATCCAATACTGCCTCAATCTTCCAAGGATCCACATTTATCCCTTCCGCAGATACCATATGACCCAGTAACTTCCTTCAACCAAAACTCACATTACTAAACTTGGCGTATAATTGCTTTTCCCTTAAAATCTGCAACACTACTCGCAACTGCGCGTCGTGTTCCTCTTCTGACCTCGAGTACACCAGAATATCATCTATAAATACCACGATGAATCGATCCAAGTACGGCTGAAACACCCGATTCATCATATCCATAAAAGTTGCCGGTGCGTTCGTCAACCCGAACGGCATAACCAAGAATTTATAGTGCCCGTATCGAGTACAAAACACCGTCTTATGGATATCCGCCTCCTTTACCTTAAGTTGGTGATACCCCGACCTCAAATCTATCTTGAAAAAGACCAATGCTCCCTTAAGCTGGTCGAATAGGTCATCTATCCTAGGCAACGGATATTTGTTCTTAATTGTCAAGTTATTCAACTGACGATAGTCTATGCAAATTCGTATCTTTTTCTTAACAAAGAGCACAAGCGTTTCCCAAGGTGATACACTTGGCCGAATGAAAACCCGATCTAATAACTCCTGAATCTGCACTTTTAACTCTACCAATTCCTTTGGCGCCATCCTATACGGAGCAATAGACACTGATGCTGTTCCCGGTAGAAGGCCAATACTGAACTCCACCTCCTGATCCGGTGGCAAACTTGAAAGCTCCTCCGGAAAGACATCGACAAAGTCCTTCACCGTCCGAACACTTCCTACAGCCAAATCCTTAACTTCCAACGCACAATTATAAACCACAAACGCCTCACATCCTTTCCTTACCATCTTTTCCGCCTTCAGCGCGGACACCACACTAGATAGGTAATTCCTTCTCTCACTTATCATCACCACCTCCTCACCCTCGGCCAATTTTAGCACCATGCGCTTAGCCCCACAGTCTAGTTCTGCCCGGTACTTAACCAACCAATCCATTCTTAAGATTAAATCGAACTCCCCGAAGGGTAGTTCCATCAAATCCGCTTGAAATACGACCCTTTGAAGTTCTAGGGGTACATCCCTATACAGTTTGTCTACTACCACAGAGTGTCCTATAGGGCTAACTACTGTCATCTTCCTAGCAGAAATCTCATAGGCTAAGTTCAGAGTCCCCACTACGCTACTAGCTACATATGGGTGTGTTGAACCAACGTCAATCAAAGCAGTATAAGGCAACCCAAAAATTAAAAACATACCAGTTATGACGTCCGATGCGTCACCGTCCTCTCGACGCTTGGCTGCATAGACCAACCCAGGCTGTCTAGCATTAGCACCCTCAGCACCTCGGCCAGGTGCTCCATGACCTCGTCCATTACCATTACCATTACCACCCCTAACTGCACATCGACCCCTCTGTGGTTGCTGGCCATCTCTCCTGAATTGACCCCGTCTTGACCCTTAGCTTGAGTCCCAGCTAACTTCCGCGGACAATCCCTTACCCGGTGCTCCATTGACCCACACTCAAAGCATCTTCTATTACCAGCCCAACACTCTCCCGAATGAGACTTCCCACATCTAGCGCACTGAGGTGGCCACTGAGCGACAGCAGGCTTTGCGGCTCAATCCGGTCCATCAAATCTAGCCATTTTCTGAGTACTTCCCCCAGACCCTAATGGCCCAAAACTCCTTTTATCCCTGCCTCTATCTTGATTCCGTTTCTCGGTTCGCTTCACCTTCTCAGCTATTTTGGCCTTTTCCACGAGAACGGTGAATTCCCTTTCTCGCTGAGGTGCAATCAACACTCGCAGCTCATCTCTTAGCCCATCCTCGAACCTAACACAACACTCATGTTCCGTAGCCACCATACCCCGAGCATACCTACCTAACCTCAAAAATTTCGCCTCGTACTCAGGTACCGACTTACTCTCTTGAACCAAATTCAGGAACGCTCTACATTGCGCATTAGTATAACCAGCTCCCACATACTTCCTCTGATAGGCTACCTTAAATAATCCCAGGTGATATCTTCGGCCACTGCACCATCCCTGACCGTGACCCACCAATGATACGACTCATCCCGGAGAAGAGACACTATCCTCTTCAACTTCTCCTCAGCCGAGAAGTCATCCATTATACGCTCTGTTGCCTCTAACCAGTATTCAGCAGTGTTGGGAGCTACACCAGACACCCCCCTAAACACCTCCACTCCGTTAGCTCGGAGTCGCTCAGGCACCGATTTTCGGGCTCCTGTACCCGCGCCTGCCCCGGCAACACTCTCCAAAACTCGCAGTACTGCCTAAGATACTGCATCATTACCACCAGTCTGATCTTGAAACTCAGCTACCATCGCCGGCAGATCTGGCAGCACATTCCCAGACCCATGGCCAGACCCTACTGGCTCTAACAAGGTCATCCTACCCCTACCCCGGCCACGCGACGGACGTCTAACCTCGTGTACTCATTCTTCCCGTTCGCGTTTATCTGGTTAAGAATTTTATGTATTATTAATTCTGTTCACTTTTTATCCACGAGCAATTTTATGGAAAATAGTTTTAAAAGTGATTCTTTCGAGGTCGAATCTATCTATAGTTTCAGTTTTAGGCTTATCTCCTAGTTCTAAGTACATTCATCACACAAACAACATCCACAGACCACATTCAACGTGTAGGGGTATTTTCGTCATCTTCACTACCCGGGGTATTTTCGTAATTTTAACCTACATGGGTATTTTTTAAAATTTTCCAAAATAAAGTTTCAGGTGATTTTGTAAATTAAGGGTATCTTGGTAATTTTGTAAATCAGGGGTAGTTTGGTAATTTACAAACCAGGGGTACTTTGGTCTCTTTCCAAATTCAGGGTACTTTTCACAAATCAAGGGGTAATTTGATAATTTCAAAGCTAGGGTTTTTTACAAAATCGTATGCCTGGTCCCTTTCAGGTTTTAATTATCGGATTTAGCCTGTGAACAAGTCCTCATGGTCAGAGTGAACCGTCACTACGCACCAGGTAGGATTCGAGCGAAGAGGATGTGAGTCACTAGGACTGCTTAAATACCAAGCTCTTTCTGAATCCAATCCTTGACATCCGTATGGCTGTTGCCACACCCTAACTCGGTGACTTGCTCACAGGTTTGTTTGATTCGGCTTATGTCTTATGTAATTAAGAAGTTGTGTAAATTAACCCTATGGTCCATCAGTTTTACCATGCTCAATTACGTCTAAAGCCCCCCAAAGCCCACACATAAACATTAAATCAAAGGTTAGGGTACTTACCTGGGTGGATCGGCGCCGGAGACTCAGCTGCCATGTTTTCCGAGATATTCATCTCCTTAAAATCATTTTACACCCTTCAAAACATATTTTGGGCCTTAAACCCACAACTGAGCTTTTGAACCTGGCTCTGATACCAAAATGTAACACCCCAAACCCGGTTAAAGCACTACAACTGAATCTAGCGTGCCACGGAAAGAAAATGTTTGAAAACTGATTTGCTGATTTATTCCAAGAGGAAGTTGTAAAATTTTAAAGAAAACGTTGATGTGTTTTGGAAAAGTATAAAACATGTTGGAACTCGATTTAAAAAAAATTAGTTGTCATATTGTTACTCCGTATTAAACACAAATTCATACATTAATATGCAAGACATGCAACCCATCCAACCTAAGTATTCATCCGGGTCTCCCAAATCTACCTCTTGTGGTACCAAACCACTGGTGGTGCCAAACCACTGGTAACTGAAGTTACAAAATAAGATATGTGGTACCAAACCACTGGTGGTGCCAAACTACTGAAACTTAGTCACAATTTTTATAATATATGTGTGGCCAACCCACTGTGTGATACCTCACTAGTGACAGTCAGATAGATCATACTCGCCCTCCTCTCATCACCCATGGCATATACTTATGCAATCAATATCAGTATGATCATGCTTAACATATAAAACTACGTTTACAGAATAACATGCTTTCATAGATCACAAACAACGCGAGTAGTAATAACAACTTACCCGGCATCCTTGCTTTTACCCACAAGGGTATTTTGGTAACCTTTACCATCATTCCGGCTTTTACAACACACAACATTAACATATCAAGTATAAAAAGTGTGTAAGAGTTACACACCTGGTTCTCGTCCTAACGCTTTTACTGTTTCTATGCTACTGTCACTCGAGACAACGACTATCGGCCTACGATTTACTTTCGATGTTGGCCCGCACCCGATGGCCAATCTCGCACTCCTGACACAGATCGTTTCTTGTATTTTGGCGTTGGGTTTACGGATCCAACCCCTTCTACTGCTTGACTGCTATTCGAGTCCATAATAATTCTTGATCACTAAACCAATCAAATCGATGAGATCTAATCAATAATCATAGCGTTTAAACGAAACCCTTACCTAACTGTCGGATCCCCAAAGTCTTTACGAACACGCCACCACAATACCTACATTCGGCCATCACTAAAGTAATAAACCAATCCCTTAAACGCAATCAAATGAGTACCAAAACACATTCGGCCAAAGCCAAAAGAACAAGAAAGGCTATTCGGCCGAACCTACCAACCCTCCCTCGGCTTTCCACAAATCGGCAATATAGGGCACAGCAAGACAGGATTTGGCTTCTAGAGGCAGAAAGTAAAATGGACAGGGCCTTTGAACAAGTGATTCGAGTTAGAACTTAATGAAAAGAAAAAGAGAAATCGTAGAGAAGCAAAATCCTGAAACTCACCAAATTAAAGAGGAGTACTCGGCTTATGGTGCACCTTCGGGAAAAATCCACCCTTGTAGATTCGGCTATGGAAGAGGAAGATGAAGACCAGGGTATTCAGCTTTGGAAGGAAAGAATGAAAAGAAGAATGTGTTGGAGAGTTGCGGCAAAGAAAAGAATTTGAGAGAATAGGAGAAGAAGAGAATTTTCGGCTAGATGAGTAAGTGAGAAAGAAAGAAAAGAAAACGAATGGAGAAGATGGACACTAGGCTTCAAAATTCGGCTACACATGCACACACCTCAGAGTTGGAGTTTCGGCCAACTCTCGCCTCTCCTGATAGCCTTAATCCCTTATCTCATCCATTTCATAACACATCCCTTATCTTACCTTTAAAAGAGACTATCTTCAACCCAACTCTTTCCTTCCTTTTATCATCTTTTATCACTTAAATAAAAAGAATTAAAGCTCCTAAAATGTAGCCACTATGCTGTCCACCCCTTCCCCCTTGAAGTGCCGAAATTTGGCCCATCAATTTGGGCCCCAAGCGGCCACACTAGGCCCAACTCCTCCCCCTTGTGATGCCACCTTAATGCCCACTTAAAACACCTCCCAAATTTGGGCCACTAGCCCAACTTACCACTAAATAAAATAATATAAATTAAAATACTACTAGCACTATTTTAAATCAATTTTACCCAGATTTAAGCCCAAACCTGAGCCCAATACACACCTCAAAGCCTTTAACCTACTAATTTATCCATGCAACGTATCAAATGCACAGACCCACAAAATCAGGATATTACAGTCTTAGTTGTTAGATGAACAACTTTTGTGAAAGGTGTTAGCATGAAAACACCAAATAGGACGTTGATGAAAATGTTATAAAGTTTGTGGTTAATATGTGAAATGTTGATTTTTGATGATAGCTTTAAGAGCCTTAACTGTTCACCTAGGCTTGTTGAGGGTAAAAATGTGATTAGAATTTATTTCTGAGCCTGGGGGCAAAATGGTCATTTTGCCAAAGTCTAGGGGCAAAATAGTAATTTTGCCTAAGCATGATTATTGAAGTGCTTTTATTAATGTGATGATTAAAATAATCTAAATTGCTATTATAGAGAAAGAAGAACCGGGACTCCACCTCGATCAGGGAAAGAACAAAGTCTTAGACTAAACCGATGAGTTAGCTCATTTTGAAATCGAGGTAAGTTTGTATGTGACCAAAGCAACATTTATGTTAGCATAATTGAGAATGATTTGTATTATATTGATGCAAAAATTCTCTACTAAATTGAATAGTTAATGTTGAATGAGATGTTGAAGTCCTAGTGGACCATATTGAACATGAAAATGCTATCATCGAGATATGGAAAAGATAAGGTACCGTATAAGACCATGTCCGGGACATGGCCTTGACACTGAGTTGAGATCCCGTATAAGATCATATCCGGGATATGGCTTCGGTAATGAATATGAAAATCATATAAGACCATATCCGGGATATGGCATCAATACTAAACGTGAAAATTCATATAAGACCATATCCGGGATATGGCATTGACATTTAGAAGTGACTCCATGTAAGACCACCTCGTGGATGTGGCATGGACTTCGTACCTACATGAATGATGATGAATATGCGTCTTTGACTATCTCTAGTGATTAAGGGGATAAGTAGATGAGTGTAGAAATAGAAATGAGAATTGTACTAAAGTCATGTGATTGAGTGAAAATAGGTACTCGTGAGTAGGTCACGATGAAACGATTACGAGGTGTGGCATGATATGTGCTTAATAAGGGAAGTTGTAAGTAAGTATGACAAGAAGCCTATGACTTGTGTATGGTTAGTTAATGCCATAGATGGATTATATTATGAGCTTATTGTTGCTATTTATTTCCATGCAAACTTACTAAGCTATATACTTACCACTTTCATTGCCCTTTTTTCTTGTAGTATTGCCAAGATAACTCGAGGAATGTGGATCATCGAAGTTCAGAAGTCACACTATCGACATCACTTTGGTATAACAAATTAGACTTATTTTGAGTGTGGCATGTATAGTGTAAGACCCAATTTATGCCAGAGCCCGTTTTATAACCAAAAACCAAAAAATAAAAATATAATAAAATAAAACATTAAAGTCCATTAATATTAACAGTTCAATGTCCATTATACAAAACCCAAATATGTCAGCCCAATTATTTTTTAAACAGACCTAAACTGGGCACGTCCCAATACCTACACTAAGCCACTAGCCCAAACCTAAACCACTAAACCCAAACCAATTGTGATGGCCCAATGACAGATTAAGCCTAAATGGATTGAAAACTCCAGCAAACCCTAGGGTTTCCCTGTGCGTCTCAGCCCCGCACGCAAGCCTCCAACGTCGCAACAGCTCCGTACCGCCACGTTCGTGTAATACGCTCCTCCGTACGGCCTCCACTGTGCATCATACACCTGCGCAAGGAACAAAAGACAGCAAATACAAAAAAACAAAAGAAAAAAATGATTTGTATCTTTGATTTTATTTTCGAATCAGCTATATGAAAAGACGAAGAAACCACTGTAAAAGGACAACAATTTCGAATATAGAATACATAATACAGAGAGATTTTTTGAAGGTATTATGCCATGATTTTTGTGCTTATTTGTTTCTAACATCAAACATACAAAGCAAAAACGAGTATAAACTCTTACCCATCTTTGTGTTGATCGGGAGACCAGAATCCGAAAGGCTTCTAGTTGTTTCCCTTTTTTTTGGATGAGGGTTTTCGGTATTTATAGCTGAGATTTGACTTGAGTAGCCTAAAAGGTTTAAAAAAGGACCGATTTTTAGGGTCTCCGACGACCACGATCGAGGCGGATGGTGGCGGAGTGTGGCGGCTCAGTGATGGGACTAGGTCGAAACCCAGAGAACCATTCAGAGCGATTTTTGGGTTTTTTTCTAGAGATGGTTTAGAAATGGATTTCTATCTTAATTTCTGCTATTTAAGGTCGATCAGTACGACGTCGTTTAGGGGCGGGGTATTAAGCCTTAAAACAGCGTCGTTTTGCCCCTTTAGATTCGCGCATTGACTCGACCCAAGGAGGATCCGCGTGTTTTTGACTAAGGGGTTTATTGCGCACTTAGTCTTTCCTCATTTTTAGTCTTCTTTAATTAAGTTTTTCTTTTATTTTAATTTCATCCAATAATTTTGCACAATTTTAATTTAGTCCTTGTTTAAATGTTGCGTTTAACAACTTGGGTTAATTGCTCATTTAATCCCTATTCTAAGCGCGCGTTTTTCATCTGGGTCCTCCAGTTGATTTAATGTTTAGCTTTTAGATTTCTAATTTTGTTTTAATTTTAGTTTAGTCCTTAACCTGTTTTAATTTATTTATTTGTCTATTTTTATGTTTCTGTTTTATTATTACTATTATTATTTATCTTTTATTTTATTTCTTATTATTTATAAACATATATTATCTATATTAAATTCATATAGTATTTATTTTAAATATTTTATTCATATTATTTACTTTGAACCTTCATATATATATATTAGTTAATTTAAATTATTTCATACTTTTATTTATTATTTTTAAAAAAGAAATTGTTTTATGACTACTTATCTTAAGATATTGTATACTAATTATTTTGAACATTTCACGCATATTTTGTCTTTAAATAATTTTTATATAATATTGGTTTTTTAATTACTTTTCATTTTACATTCATTTTTGTATATTATTTTGCTCCATTTTCTTCAATAGCTAATTTCGAAATTGTGTTATATGTTTATTGCTATTGTATGGATTATAAATTGTTAATTTGTAACTATTAATTATTTGTGATTCATCTTTGTAACATTCGATGTATGGATTAATATCTTGCTTTTATATTAATATTCCATTATATCTTATGAAAATGTTATGTTTTAATGTCATTTCAGTTTTAAAATCACTCCATTCAAAGGTTTTCAAAAAAAAAAAAAAACAAGGCAATATTTTGTGTTTGGAAATCCGAGGAATCGTGCCCTAACGTGCTAAGTTTCGGTTTTTCGTTTGACCAAATAATCGAATATCCTTTTAAAAATTTCATTCGCGTTTTCTTGGTTTTAAAATAAGGCAATATTTCGTGTTTGGAAATCCGAGAGATCGTGCCCTAACGTGCTGGGTTTCGGTTTTTAGTTTGACCAAATAACCGGATATCCTTTTAAGATTTCATTCGTGTTTTCTTAGTCCTAAAATAAGGCAATGTTTCGTGCATGGAAATTCGAGAGATCGTGCCCTAACGTGCTCGGTTTCAGTTTTTCATTTGACCAAATAACTGGATATCCTTTTAAGATTTCATTCGTGTTTTCTTAGTCCTAAAATAAGACAATGTTTCGTGTTTGGAAATCTGAGAGATCGTGCCCTAACGTACTGGGTTTCAGTTTTTCGTTTGACCAAATAACTGAATATCCTTTTAAGATTTTATTCGTGTTTTCTTAGCTTTAGAAATAAGGCAATATCTTGTGTTTGGAAACCTGAGAAATCGTGGCCTAACGTGCTGGGTTTCGATTTTTCCGTATGACCAGACCATCGAGTATCCTTTTAAAATTTTTTTAAATGCATGAACTTTGGAAATCATGAGATTATCTTGGCATCGAGGGTTTGAAATGGCATATCCTAACGTGTTGGATATGGTATTTTATTCCTTTGGAACAAAAGAATCTCAATATCCAATTCGAGTTATTTTAAATTCTTAAAATGGAATTATATTTTAAAAATCATTTCAAGTTTTCAACATTAGGACATTAATTAATCAATTTGGTACCAATTTTGGGCGTACGAGGGTGCTAATCCTTCCTCGTACGTAACCGAATCCCGAACCCATTTTCTTAAAATTCGTAGACCAAAATTAATTTCCTTTTAAAAATAAAACTAAATGTTTTATAGGTGACCCGATCACACCTAAACAAAAAGGATTGGTGGCGACTCTGTTCTTGATTTTTAAAGTCGATCCCTATTTTTCAAAAAAGAGAAAAATGGTTTCGACAGCTTGGCGACTCCACTGGGGACTGGTTGAGAGTCAGGCCATAAATTGATTAATTTTTGTCCTTTTGATGGGAAATTTGAAAAATTGTTTTGAAAAATCATGTTTTTTTAATGCATTTTCTGCTATGATTGCAATAATTTCGAGTCTTGTAGAATACTTTTGCATCATATTGCATGACTGTTGGGTCACACCCTTTTAAGTGGGAGTGAGAAGCTACTCCTTCGTGAGGTTTTCACCTCCATGTAGGATAGTGAATCGCTTTCGGGAAACATCCGTACCTATGTCTTCATGAGATTTTCATCTCCGTGCAGCCATAGGAAAATGTATTCCTCTAAACTGAACTCGGTCTGTATGAGCCTGTAATGGGTGAGGATCGAGGAATTTGCTGGTTCGGGTACCTCAACTTTAGAACCAAACCACATATAGAGAGACCTAGGAGCCTGCCCTAGATGGAGCCACGCAAAACCCTAGTGATCACTTGGACAGGTGTTCTGTGTTGTTTATTTCTCTTGTACTAACGTGTTTTCTTTTGTTTTGATTGCATTGCATTGCATCATCATAGACAAGAGATGTTGATTAATATTCGAATGCTAAATAGAGAAGTTTGTCATAAGGAAATGAACTTTGATAAACCGTAAAAGTAACATATTTTAATCCCACATTTAGCATGCTCTTGGATGATTTAAGCCCTGAATTGTGTAATTTGGTGCTCTTAATCCTTTGTTTTCATGTTTTAAACTCAAGAGAGCACCGGATGATGAAAAGAACAAAAAACGGGCCCAAAATGGAGTAAATGGGCCATATCACGAAATCCACATGGCCTAGGCCCAAGACCACACGGACGTGCCCCGTTCAACAGTCTCGAACATGGCCTGGCCATGATTCACACGGGCGTGTGCCATGGGCATGTCCCTGCCGCGGCCAAGAGGAGTTTTACTCGGAATAGGATACTTGGAGGCAAAGAAACACATTCCAAAGCCTATTTAAACACCCAAGTAGGAATTCCACTTGGATTAGGATACTTAGGGACCTAGTAAGGCATCTCAAAGCCTATATAAACACCCAAGGAGGCAACTTAAAGAGGAGTTCGGCAAAAGCCTTCTGCTAGGGCTTTCGTCGGGGAGAACCCAGGGCTTTAGTCAGGGGGCGTCCAGCTAGGCCAAAGAGGGCAGATTTGTGGAGATTTACTGGAAGATAGCCAGTTCATTCATCTCAAGAAGCCAGAATTATACTCAAGACGGAGGATCTCTCCTTCAATTCCTTCAGGTGGTTTTAGGGATTTCTTATGTTTTATTTTATCTTTTCTTTTGAGGCGTTTTCTTTTATTATTATGAACTAAATCCTCAGATACCTGAGGGGGATGAAACCTAAGATGAATCTTGTTATTGTTTGCTGAACTATATGATAAATATTTGACTTGTTCTTAATTATGTGTTCTTAATTCTTGTGTTGATATTTTCGGGATATTAATTCAAGTATGATGTGTTTAAGTGGAGGAGCAAAAGTCCCTGCGTAAGAGTAGATCTAGCATAATTAAGCGGAGTTGATCGCGTGCCTAGAGATAGGGTGACGAGATCTTGTCGGATTAGGGTGAAACCTAATATGGGAGTCCATAGATTGAGTTAATGCAATTCTAGGGGTTTTAATTATAAAGGGATTTCAATTAATCAACCTAAGGTTAGACGTTAGTCACCTTTAGAGAGGGATTAATATAACTTAGGGAATCTTACGGGTCAAGTCAAATGAATAAATCGTCAGGTTCAGAGTTAGATAACAAGTGAAGTCTAGGTGGATTCTTCCTTGGGTGTCGTCTTAATCAATTGGTTTTTCCTCATGTTATTTTCACAAATTTCATTCTTATTTGTCTTAGAGTCCTTAGTTTAGTAGTTAGTTAAATTTAGATTAGATAAACAATTCCCTAAATTCTTAGGATAAATAATAAAAAGAGAGCTAGTATTAGTACTTTTGGTTCCTTTGGGTTCGATATTCCGATCTTGCCTTAACTATACTACTGGTCGATAAGTGCACTTGCCTCAAATCGTTGTCATAGTTAGTTTCCAGGTTCGATCATTCTTTATATAAATTTTAAGACTTTGACATCGTATAAAACAATGATCAAACTTCTTGATAAAGTGGATTATAATATGATTTTCCGAACATGGTCCAAGTAAACAACAAGTGAAGGCTGATAGTCTGCAAAAGAATACAAGACTTCGCCTGAGGATTTAAGTTGACAAAAAAAACTATTCAAGAGCCGTCACATCTTGACTTTCTTAAAAGAGCTAACGAGCATCGTGGGGATAAGTGAGCAAAAGGTCACGGCCTGGATCAAGCAATAAGGAGCTAGAAGAAACATCTATTGAGAAAGTCCATGGGATATGACCATAACATCCGGATATGAAGAAAACGATTGGTGTCCTCACTTGGACTATAAGGATGAAACCGCATATGTAATTCGTTTTATGTAAAGATATTTGTTTTCTAGAAAAGTTCTTCTAATGGAATTGAATTCAGAATCAACGTCTCTCTTTCTTTTTGCATTCATTCCATGCATTTATATTGCATTTCATGCATTTGCGTTACATCGCGTCACATGCATTAAAATTTGTAAAAAAGCTCTAATTTATTAAAAATCATTTCAGCCACCTGGAAACCTACAAAACCTTACCAGATACGCATTCTTACGGCACAAGAAGGAAAACTCAAGCAATGGATAAAAGACTAGAGAAGTTGGAACAAATGTAGAAAGAAATGCAAGAACAAATGCAGGCACAAATGCAGGAGTAGCTCGGTAAGATCTAGTAGGATATGATGGACAAAATGATGGAATCTCAAGGAAATATGATGACTTAGATGACACAGCTATTGAAAGGGCTTATTGAATGTTGAGGAGAATACTGAGTTTCTTCAATGTCCCCCTGTTTTTACTCCCCCACATGTGCCAACACGACCTGAAGTAACTGTACAAAAGCCATCTGTCACGATCGAGCCTCAACAATTCCAAGCAGGTGCTTCAATGAACCTCCAAACTGGCTCAGGTTCAGGATATAATCCAATCATTACTAATGTCCCTGATTTGGATGAAATAGCTGAAGGAGAGAGGAGAAAAGTAGAATTGCCAAAGCAGCTAGAAGATAGATGTAAATGGTTGAAGGAAAAGTTTAAAGTGATAGAAAGCGCCGATAGCTGTTATGGAATCGATGCCAAGGACATAAGCTTAGTCCCAAACTTGGTGCTCACATCACTATGTTTTTGTAGAAGAATGACTGGGTACATTAATAATGACCAACTGTTGGTCCATTGCTTCCAAGATAGCTTGATGGGAGTAGCAGGCAAGTGGTATAACCAGTTGAGTCGTTCCTAAATTGGTCCATGGAAAGACTTGGATCAAGCTTTCATAAAATAGTATAGCCACGTGATAGACATAGCGCCCGGTAGGATTACACTCCAGAACATGGAGAAAAGGACAAACGAGAGCTTCAGGCAGTATGCCCAGCGATGGAGGGAGGTTGCCACCCAAGTCCAGCCACCGCTTCTGGAGAAAGAGACGACCATGCTATTTATCAATACATTGAAGGCCCCATTTATCACGCATATGCTAGGAACTGCTACAAAGAGCTTCTCGGACATTGTAATGACTGGAGAAATGATTTAGAATGCCATAAAAAGTGGAAAGATCGAGGCAGGAGAAAATAACAAGAGAATGGCCACAAGGAAGAAAGAAAATGAAGTGAATAATACAAGCATGGGGTACTCAAAGTCGATTACTGTTAATCAGCCAAAAACAGTGACTACCGGGTATCAAGGTTCATCAAGGAAAGAATCTGGTACAAGGCAAAGCAATGAGAAACTCCAATTTACGCCGATCCCAATGACGTATAAGGAGTTGTATCAAAGCTTATTCGACGCGCATGTTGTGTCTCTTCACTACCTGAAACCGATGCAACCTCCATACCCAAAATGGTATGACCCAAATGCCCAGTGTGAGTACCATGCGGGGGTCACAGGGCATTCGATAGAAAATTGCCTTGCTTTCAAGAAATTGGTGGAAAAATTTATCAACATGGGTATTGTGAAGTTAGATGATGTGCCAAATGCAGAAATATGAACCCGAAAGAAATTCCTATAGTATTTAGAGCTTACTTAGAGTAATGTACAAAATGCACTTGTTGCTTTAAGCCTAGAAGCAATAAAATTTCTTTTGTGAAATAAGTTTGTGTCCAAAAATTCTATTTCACTAAAATGCATCTTTTTAAGCAAATATTTTTTTCATTCTTTCCATTTCATATTATACATTCTTTTAGAATATTCTTTCATTCTTTATTCATGACCTAATAAACCGTAAAAGTAACATATTTTAATCGCACATTTAGTATGCTTTTGGATGATTTATCCTCAATTTCGTATAAAAAGGTGCTCTTAATCCTTTCTTTTCATGTCTTATACCCAGGAAAGAACCTGAGGATAAAAAAACATAAAACGGGCCCAAAACGGAGTAAATTGGGCCAAAGACAAAATCGACACGGCCTGGACCAAAGCCCACAAGTTCGTGCCTCGCCTATCATCTAGAACACGGTCTTACTTTGAGTCACACGGCCGTGTTTCATTAAAGAAGTCCGAGCAGGGCCTGACCACGACCCACACTGACGTGTGCCATGGCCGTGTCCCTATCGCTAGAAAGAGCAATTTCACTCGGATTTGGATACTTAGGGAGAAAGAAACGTATTTCTAAGAGCCTATATAAACCCCCTAAGGGTCAGCTGAAAGGGGGCGGTTAGCTAGGCTAAAGAGCCAAGCCGGAAAGGTCAGATTTGTGGGAATCACTCAAAGGAAGCCAGATGATCCATCTCAAGAAGCCGGAATTCTACTCAAGACGGCGGATCTCTCCTTCAATTTCTTCAGAGAGTTTTATGGATTTCTTATGTTTTGTTTTATCTTTTCTCTTGAGATGTTTTCTTTATTAGTTATGAACTAAACCCTTCAGATACCTGAAGTGTAACATCTGGGATTAGGGCCTATACATTTTTGCCTAATTGAATGTGAAAGCATGCTTGTATGTGTCTTGAATGTGTTATGTAAATTTTAGAAACCTTAGAAATGTAAGGAAATGACTTGGAATTGTAAGGAAATGTCTTGTCTTGGAAATGTAAGGAAATGTCTTGGAAATGTAAGGAAATGCTTTAGAAATGATAAGTTTAAAGTTTAAAAAGGGGGACATGAAGCACGGTGGTCTTAAGAGGAATTGTATGCAAAACATGACACACAAATAAGCTTGGAAAAGTGGCTTGGAGGCACCACTTAGAGCTCTGGAAATGACGCCACATGCTAGGGGGAAGGACTTGTGTTCGAGTCGCGTGGAGAGCAAAATTTTAAAGCCTTTATTTTGCTAAGTGGCGTCAATAAGAGGGAATAGGGGGACGGCACATGGCTAAATTTTAGGAATTTTATCCCTTTTATTTTATTTAAGGATAAAAGATGATAAATGAGGAATTATTCTTTAATTAGAAAAATAAGGGAGAAGTGATGGCCAAGTAAGGGACTTTGAGTTTAATAATTTCGGCTATGTAAGGATAGTTGCTAAATTATCTTTTATTTTAGGTGATAATTAAAGAGATAAAGCTATCAAAATAGAGGAGTGATGGCCAAGTAAGGGAGTCTTGGCCTAGTAATTTCGGCAATAGGAGGAAAAGAGAGGCCATTCATCATTCATTCTTCTTCCTTTTCCTTTCCATTCTCTGTCGAATTCTCTAAGCAACATCCTATTTTCTCTTTTTCTTTTGTCAAACTGAATTCCTCTTCTCCCTAAGTCCACCATTGCCGATTCTCCCTAAGTTCATATCCCTCTCTTTTCAATTTTGTTGAAGCCGAATACATAAGTGACCATAGCCATCTAGTCTCCAAGTCTTCATAGCCGAATCTTTGAGGGGCTTCAAGCAAAGGTGCTGTCGATTTCATCAAGTAAGGGTAAGATCCAAGTTTGGTTTCCATTCTTTATATTTTAGACTTATCAAAATTTAGGGACTAACCCCTATTATTAATCTTGGCTGAATTATGGAAGGGAGGTTTCGGGATTCAGGGGTTGTCGACTTCAAGAAGGGATACTTTCGGGATTTAAAATCCACAAGGTAAGCGCATAGGTACATTCGGACAAGGCCTATTTTGATACCTAGATCTATTTCTTATTATCCTAAAAACCGAAAACTAACCTATGAAGAGATCTAGTGTTTGGCCGAATACAAGAAGGAGCATAGCAAAGATTTCGGGATTCGATTAAGTAGTGAAATCAGCACCAAGGTAAGTTTTGAGTAATAACAATCCTAATAGGATTTGGTTTTATGGCCGAATGGTCTTCATTAAATTTAAAGTGATGGCCGAATGTAGGGAGTTAAGGATCTAAGGCAGTAGATCGGATTTCGGGATTTCAGTGAATTTGTTAAGCGAATCAGGTGTGTACCCCACACTATTTTTAAATACTATTTATGGCAATATTTAATATAAGTATGTATAAGAATGTGAATATGGCTAAGATACCATATTGTGGTACAAAGTACTCAGGTACGTTTCCTACTCCTACTAGGATTATGAATATATGTTATGACTCATATGTGAACAGTGATAAGAATGTGAAATTTGGCATGTTAATGCACAATATGTATGATATGGGGCATATGGGTTATTGAAAAAGGGGAAGTGAATGTGGTGATCTAAGACCACGATATCTGAATGTGGTGACTTCGGTCACATTATTTGAATGTGGTGACTTAAGACCACGATATCTGAATGTGGTGACTTCGGTCACAATTATTTAATCTGGTGGCTATGCCACGAATATTTATAAGGGCGATGAGCACGTCGACTGCAGCGACTGCCTTCAATGGTGTGTAGCGGATGGAGGGTTGACTTAGTAGTCCCCACGGTGTGCAGGATGGTACGGGTGATGTGTAGCGGATGGCATATAGGTTTGGGTTTGGGTTGCATCACTTTTTCTATCTGATATATGAATGTGTATGTGATATGATAATGTATGCCTGAATTTATTAAATCTTAGTGTTGGTTACACATTGAGTCTGTTTGACTCACACCATTGGGGAACTTTTTCTTCCAGGTGACGATCAGTAATGGACCGAGTTCGGCAGAAGCTTAGGGATGGCCATGCTCAGCAAGAAATTCATTTTATTTGGACTATTTTATTTTAAGTACTTTGGTTTTAATTTTGGGATTTATTTGATGTAATAAGGCCATAGTAGGATTACTTTATTTTACTTTTATTTACTATGTACGAATTTCTATCAAGTAAAGTTTAAGTAAATTTATTTTAAAACAAAGCCTAAACGTTTTGTCACCTAAAGTAAAGGATTTTAATAATGAAATAAACTTATTTTCAACTCAAGCCCAACCCAAAACAATCTTCCTTTCAAACCACACAAGTTTTTCCTAAGTAACAAAAGAATTTTGAACCGGTATACATCGAGGAACATACCAGATCCAGTCAAGGCTCGTGGGCCGGGTTTGGGGTGTTTCATGAAGGGGATGAAACCTATGATGGATCTTGTTATTATTTTCTAAATTATATGATAAATACTTAGTTTGTTCTTAATTATGTGAGCTTAATCTAAATTTGATGTGCCTAGGTGGAGGAGGAATAGACCATGCCTAAGAGAAGATCTAGCATAATTAAGCGGAGTTGATTGCAAGCCTAGAGATAGGGTGACGAGATTTTGCCGGATTAAGGTGAAACCTAATATGGGAGTCCATAGATCGATTTACTGCTATTCTAGGGGGTTATTATAAGAGAACGAGAGTTCCACTAATTAACCTAGGGTTAGACGTTATTCGCCTCAAGAGAGGGTTTAATATACGTTAGGGAGTCTTACGGATCAAACTAAGTAAATAATTCGTATGGTTCAAAAATAATAACAAGTGAAGTCTAGGTGAATTCTTCCTAAGGGTATTGTCTTAATCAACTGAGTTTTTCCTAAATTTATTTCCTAATTCATCCTTTTTGTCTTTGTGTCTTTAGCCTAGTAGTTAAATTAGATTAGATTAAAGAACTTCACTTATTTTAGGCTAGATAATAAAAAGAAAGTTAGTATTAGTACTTTTAGTTCCTTTGGGTTCGATAATCCGGTCTTGCCTAAGCTATACTACTGTTCGATAGGTACACTTGCCTTTAATCGTTGTCAAAGTTAGTTTCTAGGTTTGATCATTCTTTTTATAAATTTTAAGACTCTGATTTTAGCGATCAAGTTTTTGGCGCCGTTTTCGGGGAACTAAAATATTAAGAAAACTCTATTTTTATTACTCTAGCCATTATTTTTATTTTCGTAATTTATTTTTTGTTTTTAGGTTAAATTTTAATTTTGCTAACTTTTCTTTCTTCGTTTTTTCTTTCCAGATACCTCTAGTTTATGACTAGAAGGAACTCGAGAGGACCTTTAGTATACGACAGTGATATTAAAGCAACCGCTCGTAGGAATCGTCAAGAAATCAGTCGAGCCCTAAATTACACAGAGGAAAATCAAGAGGACAAATCCAATCCTACTGAAGGGATGGACGAGAATATTCCACAACCCTATGATGTGGGGGAACGTAATGCTCCACGTACTATGTTTGATTATGCTAAACCACATTTAACAGGAACAGAATAGAGTATTGTTAGGCCTGCTATAGCTTCTAATAATTTTGAATTAAAGCCTAACACTATACAAATGATTCAACAATTTGTTCAATTTGATGGTTTGCAGGACGAAGATCCAAATACTCATATAGCTAATTTCTTAGAGTTCTGTGATACCTTCAAAAGAAATGGTGTTTCTAATGATGCCATACGTCTTCGGTTATTTCCCTTTTCCTTAAGGAATAAAGCCAAACAGTGGTTAAACTCGTTACCACGAGGGTCAATCACTACATGGGAACAAATGACTGAAAAATTTTCATTAAAATATTTCCCACCGGCCAAAATGGTAAAATTACGGAATGATATCTCTTCTTTTGTGTAGATGGATTTAGAGACATTATACGACACATGGGAGAGATACAAAGATCTCTTGAGAAGGGGTCCGCACTATGGTTTACCCTTGTGGCTACAAGTCCAAACTTTCTATAACGGTGTAAACCCCTCAACAAGACAATTAATTGATTCAGCCGCCGGTGGAACTCTGAACAACAAAACTCTTGAAGCAGCGTACGAGTTCATTGAAGAGATGTCACTAAATAACTATTAGTGGCAAGTTACAAGGACGAAACCAACAAAATCAGCCGGAGTTTTCAACCTCGATACAGTAACCATCCTATCAACACAGATGGAATTAATGAATAAAAAGCTTGATAGTTTTTGTTCTTCGCATGTACACCCAGTAATGCAGTGCGACGCAAGTGGAATTGTGGCGAATCTTGAGTACCCACCCTACAAACCGGGAGCAAAGAGCAAACAGATGAACTATATAGGTAATAATTTTAGATCTAATAATAATCCTTATAGTAATAATTACAATCCAAGTTGGAGGAACCACCCAAATTTTTCATGGGGAGGACAAAGAAATCAAGGAAATCAAAGACAATAGACTCCTCAAAATTTCCAAAACCAACCCCATTCGCAGGAAAAGAAGTCGAACCTCGAAGAGATGTTGGCGAAATTCGTGGCAGCAACAGAAGCCCGTTGTCAAGAAACTGAGACAACACTTAAAAGCACTGAGAACCGAGTCAAGGAAGTTACCAAGTCAGTAAAAGAAGTCACTAAGGCAGTCGAACAACTTGCAAAGCTAATGTCAGAACGATAGCAAGGACGTCTACCAAGCAACTCTGAGATTAATCCAAAGGAGCCAATCCAAGCCGTAACAGCTCAGGAAAATGCAGAGGTAGACGAACACATCTCACAACAAGAAACCAAGGTAGAAAAAGGTAAAGTTGAGGTAACACAAGAAAAGCAAAAACCAGTGATCAAAGAATACCAACCTCGCATTCCTTATCCCGAAGCGTTAAAAAGAGACGATTCAGAGGAATAGTTCGGTAAGTTTCTTAAACTTCTAAAGAAATTACATGTTAACTTACCTCTTCTTAAAGCTCTTTTTCAGATGCCAACTCAAGGAAATTTTTAACACAGCTCTTGACAAACAAACGCAAATTAGACAAAGAGCCACATGTAGAACTCAACGCAAAGTGCTTAGCAATTCTACAAAACAAACTAACACGGAACAGTCGATTGCGATTGCGATCTAAACTATATTGACGAAGACTAAACTAAGGACACAAAGACAAAAAGATGAATAGGAGAATAACTTTGAAGAAAAACTCAGTCGATTGCGACGATACCCTGAGGAAGAATCCACCTAGACTTCACTTATTAATTAACCCTAAATTATATAATTTCTTCTACTTAGCTTGATCCGTAAGACTCCCTAACCTATATTAAACCCTCTCTCGAGGCAAATAATGTCTAACCCTAGATTAATTAGTGGAACTCTCGTTCGCTTATAATAACCCCCTAGGATAGCAGTAAATCGATCAATGGACTCCCATATTACGTTTCACCCTGATCCGGTAAAATCTCGTAACCTTATCTCTAGGCATTCGATCAACTCCACTTAATTATGTAGATCTACTCTTAGGCAGGGTCTATTCCTCCTCCACCTAAGCATATTAGATTTGGATTAAGCAACTGTAACATCCTGAATTTTTAGGCATATGCATTTAATAGGTGAATATGTTTAATGTGTTAATTTAAGTGTTAGAGGTCCAAATTGGGCTCAGGATGTGGTCAAGGCCTAAATTTTCAGTTTGGACACTATAGGGTTTAAAACATGTTATCTGTGTTTTAAAATACAAAATGGGCTTGTGGCCCAGTGGTCAGTAGCGCCACTTAGAGAGCAAGGAGGTGGCGGCAATGGGAGGCCTAAATTCAAGTTTCATGGAGCCCAATTTTTTTAGTTTAAGTTAGCTAATTTTCGGTAATTAATTAGGTGGAGTTGGACGGCAACAAGGCCCAAAAATAGGAGGATTTATGTAAATGGGATAATGTAGATATTATAGTTGATAATATGGAAGATAAGGGAGGAAATTTAGGAATTTATTTAATGCGATAATAAGGGAGATAATGTGCTGATAAAGGAAGGAAGAGGTAGTGTCATCCACGACAATCGTGGTGAAAAGTAGTCGATGAGGATAAGGAGAGAAAAGATAGGATTTATCTCTGAGTGCAATGTTGGCCGAATTTCCAACTCTAGGGGGTGCCGAAATTCTCTTTAAATAGAGGGGATATCTCATCAATTCCGACATTTGAACCCTGCTCTTTGCTTCTTTCCTTGTGCCAAAATTCCCAGTCTTTTTCTGCAAATTCTTTTCTTTTGATTTCTTCAAAAGCCGAAACCTTCCAATCTTCTTTTCTTTCAAAAGCTGAAAACCTGAACTCTTTTCTCATCTCCATACCCGAAATCTCCAAGACTCTTTCTTGTTTTCTTTTATTCTTCTCTTTTTCTGCCAGAAACATAAACTCCTCACTCAGATTTTCTAAAAGCCGAAAACGCATCAATTCATCTTTTCTGGGTTTTTCATAAAAGCCGAAATCCTTAGATCTCATCTCCTATGTTTGCCAAATTTTCTCCGGGGTATCTGCTTGTGCCGAATCTCGAAGGAAACTGCAGGTAAGTGTTGATTCGTAAGATTTCAATCCTTTCCATTTTTTTTAGAGACTCTAGCCGAATGGCTATAAGAAACTGACCTTGAGTTTTTCTCTTATTTTCGGCATTCTGAGATTTGAAGAGGAGTCAATCGCATAGATCTCTAAGTCAGAGTTTAGTAACACATGAATCGTGTTACTTTCGAGATTTCAAGGTAAGGAGATCTATTAATTTTAAACGTGTAAATTCGGGTATTTATTAACCCTTGGCCGAATGTAGGGGAGCCCAAATCTTCGTGTTCTTCCGGCTTTTGAGCAAGGTTTTAGACTAAGGGTTGTAGATCTAGATAGTAAGGATATTGACTAAGGGTGTAAAACTATGCGATATCAGGTGTGTAACACTCGCAGACCATTTAGATTGCTTGATTAGTATGCATATAGACCTGTTATATTCTGTATATTCTGTTAAATGCCAAAATTCCGGCATGGCTGTTGAAAACCCGAGAAGGGTAAAAGCGAATCACCAGGTTAGTGATCTCTGTCATTCCTAAGTGAATGTTCCTGTTAAGATGACATATGTGATAAGTATGCCGATTTCTGTGATTGCATGGGGTTGGGTTTCATGAAAGGGGAAGTGTTCTGTTGTAGCGGCTTTTGCCGTGACCTGTTGTAGCGGCTTTTGCCGTGACTTGTTGTAGTGGCTTTTGCCATGACCCGTTGTAGTGGCTACGGCCATGATCTGACGATGAGCAGCATGACTGCCATCGATGGTGTGTAGCGGTATGGGTTGATTGTAGAAATCCCCAATGGTGTGACTGGCAGGTTAGGGTGGTCTGTAGCAGATGGAAACCTAGGATTTGGGTTGGGCTTGCATAATTTTAGTTATATATTAATCTGTTATTCTATTCTGTGGGGCTAAGGCCCAAATCTAATGGTGCACGAGGGTTGCACACTAAGTCTCGTGACTCACCCCATTATTTAACATATTCCAGGTAGTACCTAGTGGATCGGACCGGGCTGGAGAGGAGCGCAAGGTGGCCATGCAAGGGATTATTTTGATTCAGCAAAATACTTTACTAGATTATTTTTTTTAATATTTTCAATTAGTGGGTTTAAATTTCATTGTAATAAGGCCACGGGCCTTGCTTTATATTTTCGTTTGTTTTGGGCTTTTATTATTACTAGACACTTAGATTTTTCAATTAATTAAGTTAAGACCTGTATTAAATTTCAGTTCTTAATTCATAAAGGCATTTAAATGAAAATTTATATCTTTTACGAATCATTCAACCATTCATTTTCCTGAATATAATGTTAAAATCAAGAAAAATATTTTCCAAAAATGTGACACGTTTTACTAAATCTTCTTAGTGACATGCTAGATTCGATCGTGGTGTTTGGGCCGGGTTTGGGGTGTTACAAATAAATTTGGAGGGGTGCAACACGAGGACTTCTCAAGAGGTCACCCATCCTAGTACCACTCTCGCCCAAGCACGCTTAACTGCGGAGTTCTGATGGGATCCGGTGCATTAGTGCTGGTATGATCGCACCCCATGCATACACATAAAAGAAACATCATACAGATTTATATATATTTCGATACACATAGAGAGTTCTATGTTTACGTACCTGGCATCTTAGCATAACCCCTTTTTGGGTTCCATTCGACTGTCTACACAGCCTCTTTCCGGCTTTTTAGCCCATAACGTAAATATATAGACATACATACAGGATTACTGATGTGCTGACTCAGCTAGTTAGGGAGGTACTAAAGGAGGTTAAAGGAATCGGTGAAACACTTCGGTTTGGGTGCATGGACTGTAAGAAAAAAGAGATCGTAGTTTTCTAGGGTTGCAGTCTTGTTCTGTGAAGAATGTTAAGGTACGTTCAAAATTTTGGGTTTGCAAATATTGCAGAAGGCATCATCCGGGTGAATGTTGGAGGAAGTCATGAACGTGTTTAAGATGCGGGTCTGAGGAGCATAAGGCTCGGGATTGTTCAATGACCATTAAGTTGGGTATGTTTTGTGTGGATGCTATATTTTTAGGTATAGAAACTGTATGCGTGCAATGTGTATATATTATTAAATTAGAGTGCGCAGCAAAAGCATAGTGGTGAGACTTGGGTAGCACGATTAATAGTTAGTAGGAAAGTTCAAGGACGAAATTTCTTTAAGGGGGTAGAACTGTAACATCCTAAATTTTTGGGCCTATGCGTTTAATGGGAGAACATGTGTAATGTGTTAATTTAACTGTTAGGGGTCCAAATTGGGCTCAAGATGTGGTCAAGCCCTTGGTGAAATTTTTGTTTGGGCACTATAGAGTTTAAAAGGTGGTATCTGTGTTTAAAATATCAAAATGGGCTTGTGGCCCAGTGGTCAGTGGCGCCACTTAGGGAGCAAGGAGGTGACGCCACACAAGGGATTAAGGGGCCCAAATTTAAGTTTCATGGAGCCCAACTCTTTTAATTTAGGTTAGCTAAATTTTGGCATTAGGGTTAGGTGGAGTGGACGGTAACAAGGCTCAAAAATAAGAGGATTTATGTGAATGGGATAATGTAGATATTATAGTTGATAATATGAAAGATAAGGGAGGAAATTTGGGGTTCTATCTGCTGGTCACAGTGATGGCCGAATTTCAAACTCTGAGGGGGAGGAAACTTTAAATAGTCAGGTGAGGGTTTTCTTATTTATTTTTCGGCATTTAGGGTTTCCATCTTTTCTTTCTCTTCTTTCTTCTAAAAGCCGAAAACTCCATTATTCTTTTCTCTTCTTTCTTCTAAAAGCTGAAACCTCATAAACCTTTTTCTATTCTTTTCTTTTGATCTTTGCTAAAGCTGAACCTACCTCTGGTCTGCCGAAATTCTCTTTTCTTCTTCCTGTTGATTTCTTTATTTAAAAGCCGAATCTCTATAGATTTCTTCGAATCATCTTCTCTTCCTGATTTTCGCAAAAAGCTGGAATCCTCTGGGAGTAGCCGAATCTTCTCTAGTAAGGTGAATGTCGACTCTTATTATTCCTTAAGATCTCTTTTGGTTTTTGGAAGACAAAGCAGAAAAGCTAATGGTTTAATGATTTTATGTATTCTCTTGTTGGGCGACATTCGGTAATTGAAGTAGATCTCTTAGATCTAAAAACCGGAAACACTAGTCCCTGAATCTCATATCACTTTTCGAGATTTCAAGGTAAGGATTTCAATTCTCCTTAAGATGATCAACCGTTTTCTTTTCGTCAGTCGTGCCTTAACCTAATGTTCATTACCAGCCTCTGAACAACACATAAGGCAGATAGCAGCTGTGTTGACTACGGATAGCGTCAACGTAGAAAGTCTTGTTCTAACGATAATTAGGTGTGTAGATCTCTAACACACTCTTTAACTGTCTTTCATGTGTTATGGGTTAAAAAGCCGGAAAGTGGCTGTGTGGAAAGTTGAATAAAACCCTAAAAGGGTTAGACAAGGATGCCAGGTACGTAATCATAGAAATATCTATGTGTATCGATATATATATGTGAAAGCCTGTATGATGTTTTCTTTATGTGTTTATGCATGGGGTAGGATTTTGATATGATGAAGAGGAAGAAGGTCGCATAGCGATCGGTGGTTTTGCCACATAGGTCACATAGTGATCGGTCTTTATGACAGGCAGCTCAGCTGTCGAGATGCTACGATGTATTATTAAGGTCGTATGGCGATCGGTGGCTGAGCCACGTTATATTATGAGGTCACCTAGTGATCGGTGGCTATGCCACATTTAATGATTCCTGAACAACAGGAATAGGCAGTACGGCTGTCGTTATGGTGTGTAGCGGATGGAGGGCTGATTGTAGAAATCCCCAAGGTGTGATGGTTGGTACGGGTTGGTGTGTAGAGGATGGAATTCTAGGATGGGTTGGGCTATTCATCATTCATTATTTCCATGTACCTATGATTGTTGCCTTTGTGTATGGGCCAGGGCTCATAATGTGTTTGTGGGCCTAAAGCCTTTTATGTGTTTTCGGGATTTGCATACTGAGTCTTGGTGACTCACCCCTTTATTTTCCCTAACATTTCAGATAAGCAGTAGATCGTGGACATGGGAGCCGGGATGAACTCGAGGGGCCATCAAGTTTTTATTTCTATATATTATTTTCTATTTTTCCTTAAGATTTATTTTGGGAATATTTAGGTAATAAGGCCCCATAGTTTATATTCGCCTAAGTAGTTTTTAATATTTGCAACTTATGAAATTATGTCAGGGGTTTATTTATACCAAATAATAATACAAGTTTTCTTTTTAAATGTCACTTATTTATTCAAATATTGTCTAATTAACTTACGATTTCCAAAACCAACAAAGTAAAAGTTTTCACCATACAACCCGTAGCATACCAGATCTGGTCGAAACGTATGGGTCAGGTTTAGGGACATCCGATAAAATTGGTATCAGAGCCCAGTTTAAAACTCGACTTTGGGGTTTTTAGGCTCAAAACGTTTTTTAAAAATAGGTTTTTGAAACATGTATATTTATAAATCATACAGGAGGGTTTTCTCGGTATGGCACCTGCGTCTCCGGCCCAAGTCCGCCAGGTAAGTATTCTGAACTCACTGTGTGTTATATATGTATGTGGGCTTTATGGGACGTAGATTATTTGAATTAGAACTTGATGAAATCTAGACTTAGCTTGAACAACTCCTTAAACCTCATAAGACTTAAGTCAACTAAACAAACTCGTGGACAAGTCGCTGGGTTGGGGTGTGGCAACACGCATGCGCATGTTTAGGATTGGATCCGGAAGAGCCTGGTACTTAAGCTGTAATATCTCAGAATTATGGCTTATGCATCTGTGCTTAAATTATGTGAACTAGCATACCTTATGTGTTATGAATGTGTTATGTGAATTTTTAGAACCTCGGAAGGTAGGGAAATGCCTTAGAAATTATTAGATTTCAAGTTTAAAAAGGGAAGCTAAGCCTGATAGGCCTTAAGAGAAATTCTAAGGGAAAATGGACACACAATTGGGCTTGGAAGAGTGGCTTGGAGGTGCCACTTAAGGCCTCTGGAAATAACGCCACAAGGAGTGTCAGAGGGGCTTGTGTTCGAGTTGCTAGGGAGGCAAATGGAGTTTTTATTTTGCTGCAGGAGTGAGCAGTAGTGGACGGCACCAAGGCACTTGAGGAATAGTTTAATTCTCTCTAAAATTCGGCTAGATAAGGGGGATAATTGTTGGATTAATTTGATTTAATTTTTTTTAAAAGAGGTAAGGGAGAGAAAAATAAGGGATTGGATTGAGAGAGAAGAGTTGGCCGATTAGGGGAGACTAAGGTTAGTACTTTCGGCCAAAGGAGGAATTAAGGCCATTATTCATTCTTTTTCCTTTTCCTTCCTTTCTCTCTGCCGAATTTCTTCTTGTTATTGAGCATCCATCTTTTTCTTCTTCTTCTTCTTTTAGCCTCCTAGCCGAATCCTTCTAGCTTTTCTCTTTACATCTTTTCCTCTTGTGGCCGACTTTTCCATCACCATTTAAAAAGGTTAGTCGAATCTCAAGGCAACCTTTAACCGATTGTTCAGCAAAGCCTAAAGCCGAAGGTTCATTCTTTTTGAATCAATCTCTCCTGCAAGCTCTTTGCCGATTTCTTAAGGGTAGTGGTCCATTGCGTTTCAATTGTTCTTTTGGTAAGAATCTCTCTTAGCCGACCCTTATTTCTTTCCTTCTCTAACTAACGAAAAGCAAGGCTTTAATCTCGTTATTGTTGTGACTGAAACCTTGAAGGATCTCTCGGGATTTGACTATATTCGACTATAAAGGAGGTTTTTCGGATTTCAATATCCAAGGTAAGTGAATATAAGATTCGGCCATAGGCCATTCTATAGTGTTTTAATGTTAGATTAAATCTAACATATGTCTATAGGGATCTCGACAACATTAAGAAAGCAAGGATCCAATTCGAGATTTAAGAATCACAAGGTAAGTGGATATAGGTATTCGGCCAAGGCCATAGTGGTATTTCAGATCTATTTCTTATTTGTTTAAAGCCGAAAATTAACCAAGTCAATGGATCTAGTGTTAGCCGACTACAAGGAAGAAAGACTACGACGTTTCAGGAAGAAAGACTACAAGGTAAGTGCTTTGGGTGCAATAATCCTTCGGGATTTGTTCATTTAGTAGAATAGGCTTTTGCTAAACATTAAGTGATTGACCAAATATAGGAATTGAAGATCTAAAGCGTTAGATTGGGTTTTCAGGTTTTCAGGAAAGCGTTAATACCAGGTGTGTACCCCACACTAGCTCTTAATAGGTTTAAGGCAGTAAATTTGATATGTATATGTTTTTATTAATGTGAATGAGGCCAAAGGTACCATGCAATGGTACAAAGTACTCAAGTACGTTTTCCTACTCCTACTAGGATTATAATGTGATCTGTTATAGCATATGTGAAATTATCAGAATGTGAAGTAAAGAATGGGACATAATTTGTGCATGATATGTATGACATGGGCATATGGGTTATTATGAAAGGGGAAGTGAATGTGGTGACTTCAGTCACAATTATCTGAATGTGGTGTCTCATGACACAAAATATAATATCTGGTGGCTATGCCACAATTTTATAAGGGCGATGAGCATGTCGTCTGCAACGACTGCCTTCGATGATGTGTAGCGGATGGAGGGTTGACTTAGTAGTCCCCACGGTGTGCAGGTTGGTACGGGTGATGTGTAGCGGATGGCTATCTAGGTTTGGGTTCGGGTTTGCATCATATTATTTAAATGCTATATGTACATGTGTGATTTGATATGCTTGAATTTGTTAGGACTTAGTGTTGTGGTTACACATTGAGTCTGTTGCCTAACCCCGTTGTGGGACATTTTTTTAGTGTGACGCCTGATGATGGACACAGTGGCGGGAGCTTAGTGGTTGCCATGCCCAGTTTGGGATTTTATTAAATTTTGGACTTGTTATATTTTAAATACTTTGGATTTATTTCGGGTTTCCATTTGATGTAATAAGGCCATGAATATGATACTGTTTATGCATGCCTTTCAAATTATTTTATTATGCTACGTATTTCTATCAAATTAAAGATTAAGTAAATTTATTTTAAATCTAAACTCTAAATATTTTGGACACCCTAAAACGAATGGCTTTCAATGTAAGACAAACTTGCTTTCAACTCAAGCCCAACACAAAGTAAAAATTTCTTTCAAAACCCTTCGGATTTTTCCAAAGTGCTCAAAAAGTTTTGAACCGTTTTACTTGAGGAACATACCAGATCCGGTCAAGGCTCGTGGGCCGGGTTTGGGGTGTTTCATAAGCAGTCCTAGTGACTCACCTTCTCTTCACTGGAATCCTACCTGGTGCATAGTGACTGTTCACCTTAACCGTGAGGACTTGTTAACGGGCTAAAAGTTTCTAACTAAAACCCGAAAGGGACTAGCCACCCTAGTTTTGAAAAAAAAATACCAAAACACCCTTGATTTGAAAATTTTCAAAGCACCCTTGATTTGGAAAATCAACAGAATTTGCAAAATTACCGAAATACCGCTGGTTTACAAAAATTACTGGAATACCCCTGGTTTACAAAAACTACCGAAATACCCCCGGTTGCAAAATTTCCAAAATACCCTACTTCACGAAATTACCAAAATACCCTTATTTTGAAAACTACCAAGATACCCATTATTTGCAAATATACCCTCAGATTTACGGAAATACCCTAATTTACAAAGTCAACGGAATTTGTAAAAAAAAAAATACAACACACAACATCAACCAACAACCACAAACACCTGAACACCACTATTATTCTTTTGAAATCAAATTCTCCATAATATCCCTATTTTAAAATATATATATACAAACCTTTATTTCGAAAATCCTCAAGATACTTTATTACAAAGAAACCCTGTAGGATGAAATTACAGAAAAACCCCTGGGTAGTGAAATGACGAAAATACCCTTATGTGGTGAATGTGACTTCATGGATGTGATATGTATGTTGAGGTATGAATGTATGTGGTTTCTAGAATTAGGAGGTGAACCTGAGACTGAAACTGTAGATAGGATCGAATTAGAAAGAATCACTCTTAACTATTTTTCATAAGATTGTTCATGGTTAATTAGTGAAAGAAATTAATAATTTATAAAATTTCTAATTCAGATAATATGAGAACCAACGATGAGCACTAGAAGAGGAAGAAGAGGCCGTGGCCGAGGCCGTGAAAGTGTTAGGACTGATGTGATGACTCAGGTAGTTAGGGAGGTACTGAAGGAGGTTAAAGAAATCGGTGAAACACTTCGGGTTGCGTGTGTGGACTGTAAGAAAAAAGAGATCGTAGTTTTCTAGGGTTGCGCCTCTGCTTACGTGAAGCATGTTAAGGTGCGTCCAAACTTTCGAGTTTGTGAATATTGCGTAAGCGTCATCCGGTGAATGTTGGAGGAAGTCGAACGCGTGTTTAAGATGCGGTCCGAGGAGCATAAGGCTCGGGATTGTTCAATCACCATTAAGTCGGGTATGTTTTGTGTGGATGCTATATTTTTGGGTATAGAAACCGTATGCGTGCAATGTTTATATATTATTAAATTAGAGTCTTGCAATGAAGCATAGTGGTGAGACTTGGGTAGTACGATTAATAGTTAGTTGGCAGTTTCGAGGATGAAATTTCTTTAAGGGGGTAGAACTATAACATCCTGAATTTTTGGGCCTATGCATTTAATGGGTGAATATGTTTAATGTGTTAATTTAAGTGTTAGGGGTCCAAATTGGGCTCAGGATGTGGTCAAGGCTTTGGTTAAATTTTCAGTTTGGACACTATAGGGTTTAAAACATGTTATCTGTGTTTTAAAATACAAAATGGGCTTGTGGCCCAGTGGTCAGTAGCGCCACTTAGAGAGCAAGGAGGTGGCGTTAATGGGAGGTCCAAATTCAAGTTTCACGGAGCCCAATTCTTTTAGTTTAAGTTAGCTAATTTTGAGCAATTAATTATGTGGAGTTGGACGACAACAAGGCTCAAAAATATGAGGATTTATGTAAATGGGATAATGTAGATATTATAGTTGATAATATGGAAGATAAGGGAGGAAATTTAGGAATTTATTTAATGTGATAATAAGGGAGATAATGTGATGATAACGGAAGGAAGAGGTAGTGTCATCCATGACACTGTGGATGAGTAGCCAGATGAGGATAAGGAGAGAAAAGATAGGATTTATCTGCTGAGTGCAGTGTTGGCCGAATTTCCAACTCTAGGGGGTGCCGAAATTCTCTTTAAATAGCGGGGATATCTCATCAATTCCGGCATTTGAACCCTACTCTTTTCTTCTTTCCTTGTGCTGAAATTCCCAGTCTTTCTCTGCAAATTCTTTTCTTTTGATTTCTTCAAAAGCCGAAACCTTCCAATCTTCTTTTCTTTCAAAAGCCAAAAACCTGAACTCTTTTATCATCTCCATAGCCAAAATCTCCAAGACTCTTTCTTGTTTTCTTTTCTTCTTCTCTTTTTCTGCCAGAAATCGAAACTCCTCACTTAGATTTTCTAAAAGCCGAAAATGCATCAGTTCATCTTTTCCGGGTTTTTCATAAAAGCCGAAATCCTTAGATCTCATCTCCTATGTTTGCCAAATTTTCTCCGGGGTATCTGCTTGTGCCGAATCTCGAAGGAAACTGCAGGTAAGTGTTGATTCGTAAGATTTCAATCCTTTCCATTTTTTTTAGAGACTCTAGCCGAATGGCTATAAGAAACTGACCTTGAGTTTTTCTCTTATTTTCGGCATTCTGAGATTTGAAGAGGAGTCAATCGCATAGATCTCTAAGTCAGAGTTTAGTAACACATGAATCGTGTTACTTTCGAGATTTCAAGGTAAGGAGATCTATTAATTTTAAACGTGTAAATTCGGGTATTTATTAACCCTTGGCCGAATGTAGGGGAGCCCAAATCTTCGTGTTCTTCCGGCTTTTGAGCAAGGTTTTAGACTAAGGGTTGTAGATCTAGATAGTAAGGATATTGACTAAGGGTGTAAAACTATGCGATATCAGGTGTGTAACACTCGCAGACCATTTAGATTGCTTGATTAGTATGCATATAGACCTGTTATATTCTGTATATTCTGTTAAATGCCAAAATTCCGGCATGGCTGTTGAAAACCCGAGAAGGGTAAAAGCGAATCACCAGGTTAGTGATCTCTGTCATTCCTAAGTGAATGTTCCTGTTAAGATGACATATGTGATAAGTATGCCGATTTCTGTGATTGCATGGGGTTGGGTTTCATGAAAGGGGAAGTGTTCTGTTGTAGCGGCTTTTGCCGTGACCTGTTGTAGCGGCTTTTGCCGTGACTTGTTGTAGTGGCTTTTGCCATGACCCGTTGTAGTGGCTACGGCCATGATCTGACGATGAGCAGCATGACTGCCATCGATGGTGTGTAGCGGTGTGGGTTGATTGTAGAAATCCCTAATGATGTGACTGGTAGGTAAGGGTGGTGTGTAGCGGATGGAAACCTAGGATTTGGGTTGGGCTTGCATAATTTTTATTATATATTAATCTGTTATTCTGTTCTGTGGGGCTAAGGCCCAAATCTGATGGTGCACGAGGGTTGCACACTGAGTCTCGCGACTCACCCCATTATTTAACATCTTTCAGTTAGCACCTAGTGCATCGGACCGGGCTGGAGAGGAGCTCAAGGTGGCCATGCGAGGTATTATTTTGATTCAGCAAAAGACTTTACTAGATTATTTATTTATTTTTAATATTTTTAATTAGTGGGTTTAAATTTCATTGTAGTAAGGCCACGGGCTACTTGCTTTATATTTTCGTTTGTTTTGTGCTTTTATTATTACTAGACACTTAGATTTTTCGATTTAATTAAGTTAAGACCTGTATTAAATTTTGGTTTTTAATTCATAAAGACATTTAAATGAAAATTTATATCTTTTACGAATCATTCAACCATTCATTTTCCCAAATATAATGTTAAAATCAAGAAAAATATTTTCCAAAAAAGTGACACGTTTTACTAAATCTTCATAGTGACATGCCAGATCCGGTCGTGGTGTTTGGGCTGGGTTTGGGGTGTTACAGCAACATAATTAAGAACAAACTAAGTAATTATCATATAACTTAAAAATCAATTTAAAAGATTCATCTAGGTTTCATCCCCTTCAGATATCTAAAGGGTTTAGTTCATAATGAATAAATGAAACATCGCAAGAGAAAAGATAAAACAAAACATAAGAAAATCCTAAAACTCCCTGAAGGAATTGAAGGAGAATTTCGCCGTCTTGAGTATAATTCTGGCTTCTTGGGATGATCAACTGGCTATCTTCACGTTATTCCCTAACTCTGACCTTCTCAGCTTGTCTCCTTGGCCTAGCTTTGACGCCAGTTTCAGCTTCTGTCGAACTCCCCTTTCAAGTTGCCCCCTTGGGTGTTTATATAGGCTTTGAGATGCCTTACTTGGTCACTAAGTATCCTAATTTAATTAGAATTCCTACTAGGGTGTTTGAATAGGCTTTGGAATGTGTTTCTTTGCCTCCAAGTATCCTTTCCCGAATGAAATTGCTCTTTCCAGCGACAAGGACACGGCCATGGCACACGCCCGTGTGGATCGTGGCCAGGCTGTGCTCGGACTTCTTTAATGAGGCACAGCTGTGTAAATCGGGAGAAGGCCGTTTTCTAGATGATTAGCGTGGCACGGCCGTGTGGGCTTAAGTCCAGGCCGTGTCAATTTCTTCCTTGGCCCGAATTGGTCCGCTTTGGGCCCGTTTCTCGTTCTTTTTATCCTCGGGTGCTTTCCTGGGTATAAGACATGAAAAGAAAGGATTAAAAGAACCTTTTTACATAAATCGAGGGATAAATCATCCAAAAGCATACTAAATGTGTGATTAAAATATGTTACTTTTACGGTTTATCAAATACCCCCACACTTAAACTTTTGCTTGTCCTCAAGCAAAATTCTCAACTTCCAATTAAAACGAACCTTTCATGATTCATAATTCCTATTAACAATGCCTTATCCTAATTCATAGATAATTTGTACATGGATAATTCAACTCAAAGATTCCTAAAGATTCAAACAAGATAAGTCATACATTTGTAGCACGAAATCATAGGTGTTTCCCTCCATCTAAATAATTACCTTTAATTCAAAACCTACAAGGATTGACATCCTCACAAAAAGATTCCCTTAAATCACTCAAAGTGTTTAAGGGTCAAAATTTATGCACTCATTAAGTCAAATATTAAAAGTTAATCCCATAGGCTTGCTTGAAAATCAAATCTCCACCACTGTAAAATGAGATGATACATAAATCAAAAGGTCTTTAACAGGGTTGTAACCGGGCTAGTGTTAAAGGTGTGGATAAAGGCTGAATTAGAGGGTTAGAATCGAGATTGTCTTGACAAGTTACCTATCCAAAAAAATAACTAAGCTTAAATAATTACATCAATTGAGAAAAAATAACACTAATAATACAAGCTTTTTCTTCAAGAATTTTGAATTTTAATGTGTAAGCTCACCTAATCAAAAATTAATAATGAATATACTTCGGGGGTTTTTTTTAAGAACAAACTACTTGTTACAATAATAAGAAGGAACTTTAACAACTGAAATATAGAACATAGTTAGGCAACTGCTCAAAATCAAATCTCGACAAAAAGGGTAGTTAAAAGAAATGGTGATAACAAATACAAAGGGTTTTTGGTTAAAATTAGTAGGTGAGTCAATAAAAAGGGTTGTTAGGCTTCAATGGGGTTCACTAGGGGTTAATTATGAAGGTAGGTTTTTTAGTGGAGTGAGTGGGTTAAATCCTAGGTGCCTTTATCATCTCTATATATCAAATCATAACTGTGGTCTTGACTTGTAAAATCTAGGCAAGTTCTAGAATAACAGTTCAATGTTGACACTTTCATAATCAATAAAGTGAGCAAGAAAAAGAATGTATGCTCTTATAAGGCTCAAAATCTCACAAAAATTATGGGTATTTTGATGTCAACCTCGTAAATTTCAAACTTCAAAGTAATATTCAGATTCAAGTAGACAAACTTATCATGCTTGATTCTCTAGTATCCTTCAAATTTAATCATCAATGCACAATTATCAATGACTTAATCTAAAACATATCAATAAAAATCATAAATCAGGAAAATTTCATTCTAATCACAATATGAGACACTTTACTTTCGAACAAGGCATAATTCAGGGATTTTCAATTAATACTATAGTTAACCCTCCACACACTTAAGATGTACATTGTCCTCAATGTACAAAGATAGATAATATCAAAATACTCATAAAATCATAAGATGGGGAGAGAAGTGAAACTTCCTGAATTTTGGATGAAGTCAATGAAAAGACACCGGATAGGATTGGAGGTGGTCGTGGGGAAGCGTCTCGAACCGTTTGAAGTTGAATACTCAAAGCAGCCGGTTGAATTTTATTGTGTCCTAAGCTAAATCTAAATGACATAAAAAATAAGAAGAAAATAAAGTAAAGAAATAATAATAATGAAATGAAAATAAAATTAAAATAAAAACAAAAATAATGGAAAATGAAAGACAATTAGAAAAAGGGAGAATTGAAACACCCCACACCCGGCCCACGAGCCTTGACCAGATTTGGTATGTTCCTTGAGTAAAACGGTTCAAAAATTCTTTTGTTACTTTGGAAAAACTGTGTGATTTTGAAGGAAAGATTATTTTTGGGTTGGGCTCGAGTTGGAAACAAGTTTATCTTATATGGTAAACCATTTGTTTTAGGGTGTCCAAAACAGTTAGAGATTATTTTTAAAATAAACTTACTTAATCTTTAATTTGATAAAAGAAAATTTCGTAACATTCAAATAAAAATCATGCATAAAACAGTTAATATTATGGCCTTATTACAACCGAAAACAATACCAAAATAAATCCAAGTACTTAAAATGTAAAAGTCCAAAGTTTAATAAACTTCAAGTTGAGCATGGCCACCACAAAGCTCCTGCCGACCCGGTCCATCACTGATCGTCACCTGAAAAATGTTCCCACAACGGGGTGAGTCAACAGACTCAATGTGTAAACACAACACTAAGTCCTAACAAATTCAGGCATATCAAGTCATACATGTACATATAACATTTAAATAATATAATGCAAACCCGAACCAAAACCTAGGTAGCCATCCGCTACACATCACCCGTACTAACCATCACACCGTGGGGACTACTAAGTCAACCCTCCATCCGCTACACACCATCGAAGGCAGTCGCTGCAGTCGACGTGCTCATCGCCCTTATAAATATTGTGGCATAGCCACCAGATAATATTTTGTGTCATGAGACACCACATTCAGATAATGTGACCGAGGTCACCACATTCAGATATCGTGACAGAGGTCACCACATTCATTTCCCCATTCATAATATCCCATATGCCCCATATATCATTCATATCATGCAATCTCATGCCATAGGCCTTATTTCACATTCTTATCATTATTTACACATGTACCATATTCCATTATTCATAGCACTTATTATCTTAAGATTAAAGAAACGTACCTGGGTACTTGTACCATTGCATGGTACCTTGGCCATATTTTTATACTTTCATATTAACACATATAATAAATTAGAGCCATAAATCTATTAAGATTCAAAGTGTGGGTACACATCCGTATACTTATCGAGTTCATCAAATCCTAATCCCGATCTAAGCTTTAGATCCTTTAACTCCTATATTCGGCCAACACTAGACATTTTAGCAAAACCTATTCGACTATAAAACCAAATCCCGAAGGATTAAAACAATCAACCTCTTACCTTGCTGCCGATTTCACTGCTAACCAAGTCCTGAAACTTCGTAGAGTTTCTCCTTTGCAATCGGCTATACACTAAATCACTTGGCTTGGTTACTTTCGGCTTTTGACCATTTAAGAAACATATCTAAGTCACCGAATAGGCCTTGACCGAATATACATGTACACTTACCTTCCAAATCTTAAATCCCGGAATTGATCTCTTGTCTTTGAAGATGTCGTATTACCTATAGGTGCATGTTATATCAATACCTAACATTTAATCATAACAAATGGCCTTTGGCCGATTAGCATATTCACTTACCTTAAATCCTTGAAATCCCGAAACCTTACTCCTTTGTAGTCGACGATAGGCCAAATCTCGAATGACCCTTCCTAGTTTCAGCCATAAAATACTATTGGGATTAGATTCAAACTTTCGGTTTAAAGAAGAAGGAATAGAAATTGAATAACATTCGTTCTTACCCTTAAAGTTGTAGTCGACAGCACCTTTGCTTGACACTACAAGGAGATTCAGCTTTTTAGACTAAGCAGTGATCAAAAGATTTCAGCTTTTGGGATTTAATGGAGTAATCGGCTAGGGGTTCACTTGGAGTGTTCGGCTTCAACAAGGATGAAAAGAGAGGGATATGAGTTTAGGAAGAATCGGCATTGGTGAACCAAGGAGTAGAAGGTTTCGACTAGAACAAATAAGATAAAAGAAAACTTTGAGAGAGAGTAGAGTGGAAATTCGGCTATGAGAAGGAAAAGAAAAGCAAAGTAAAAAGATGGACACTCTTGCTAAGGATTTTGGCTAACACACAAACACTAGCCTTTCCTTGCTTTTCTCCTCTTTTAACTCTTCTTCCTTTATTCAAAATAAAAAAAAATAAATCTACAATTATCCCCTTAGCTTTAGCCGAATTTTAAAAGAATCCAAACCCATCTAAAACTCCTTCCTCAGTCCCCCTATGCCATCCACCTCTACTCCCTATTTGCCGAAAATTAAAGTCCCAAAATATTGCTTCCCTTGTGACTCGAACACAAGCCCTCCTTGCACTGCATATGGCGTCATTTCCAGAGGCCCTAAGTGGTGCCTCAAGCAACTTTTCCAAGCCTCTTTGTGTGTTATATTCTCCCTATTAATTCTCTTAAGGCCACCTTGCTTTATTTCCCTTTTTTTAAGCTCAAAACTTAATATTTTCCAAGACATTTCCTTACATTTCCAAGTTTCTAAAAAAAATGCACAGAACACATTCATAACACATAAGGCATGCTATTTCATATAATTAAGCAAAATGCACAAGCCCAATTTTAGGATATTACAGTTGTTCTACCCCCTTAAAATAATTTCGACCTTGAAATTACCTGGCTAAAACAAATGAGGGTATTGCTTTCGCATTGCCTCTTCTGGCTCCCACGAAGCTTCCTCCGATCCATGATTACGCCATAACACTTTAACTAGAGGAACTGATTTCCTTCGTAGCACTTTCACATCTCGCTCCAAGATCTGAATCGGCTCTTCATCGTAGGACAAATCTGGCCTTAGCTCCACCTCTTCAACCGGAACTACATGAGATGGATCCGATCGATATCGATGTAGCATGGACACATGGAATACATCGTGCATCTGCTTCAATTCCGAAGGCAGCTCTAACTGGTATGCCACTGATCCAACTCGCTTCAATACCCGATAAGGTCCTATAAACCTTGGACTTAACTTTCCTTTGCGACCAAACCTCATCACTTTCTTCCATGGCGAAACCTTAAGGAACACTTGATCTCCCACAGTAAATTCTCTCTCCTTCCGTTTCAGATCCGCGTACGAATTTTGCCTATCAGATGCTTCCTTCAACCGTGCCCGAATTATCTTAACCTTTTCCTCAGACTCTACCACAATCTCTGGGCCCAAAACTCGACGTTCCCCTAATTCCGTCCAACATGTAGGAGTGCGACATTTCCGTCCATATAGTGCTTCATACGGTGCCATCCGAATACTGGCCTGATAGCTATTGTTGTAGGCAAACTCTGCTAAAGGCAAATAGTCCTCCCAACTTCCTCTGAAATCCATCACACAGCCTCTCAACATATCCTCTAACACTTGGATTACCCGTTCAGACTACCCGTCTGACTGCGGATGAAAAGCCGTAGTGAAATCCAACTTATTGCCTAAAGCTTGATGTAGAGCCTTCTAAAACCGAGACATAAACCTTGGGTCCCTATCTAAAATGATTGATACCGGCACTTCATGCAACCTTACAATTTCTGCCACATACAATTTCGCCAACTTTTGCAAAGAGTATCAACTCGCACTGGTAAGAAATGCGCGGACTTTGTCAACCGATCTACTATTACCCATACCGAGTCCTTCTTAGTAGGCGTAAGGGGAAGCCCACTAACGAAGTCCATGGTAATTCTCTCCCACTTCCACTGTGGAATCTTGATTGGCTGAAGTAACCCTGACGGAACCTGGTGTTCAGCCTTAACTTGCTAACACGTTAAGCATTTGCCGACAAAGTTGGTAACTTCCCTCTTCAGACCAGGCCACCAAAATTGTTCCCTTAAATCTCTGTACAGCTTAGTACCTCCAGGATGCATAGCACAAGGGCTACTATGCGATTCCTGAAGAATTCTCCACCTAAGTTCCTCATTCTTCGGCATACAGACCTTACCCTTAAAACACAATACTTCATCACTGGATATACTATAATCCTCTAAACCACCATTTTGAACTTGTCGCATCTTAGCACTTAAATCTTCATCTGCCCACTGACTCTCTTTCACCTCATTCAGCCACGTCGGCTTGACTTGCAACTCTGCCAATAGGCTTCCATCGTCATACAAACTCAGATGTGTAAACATCGCCTTCAGATCCGACATCCGACACCACTTTTCGACTTAGGGTATTCGCCACTACATTTGCCTTGCCCAGATGATACTCTATCGAACAACCATAGTCCTTCAGTAACTCCACCCACCTTCGCTGCCTCAAGTTTAACTCCTTCTGAGTCAGCAAATACTTAAGGCTCTTGTGGTCTGTGTAGATTATCGACTTTTCGCCATAAAGATAGTGCCTCCACACCTTAAGAGCAAAGACTACTGCCGCCAATTCCAAATCATGAGTTGGCTAATTAACCTCATGTGGCCTTAATTGTCGAGACGCATAAGCGACCACTTTCTCGTCCGGCATCAATACATATCTCAAATCGGTGTGAGAAGCGTCACAATACACCACAAAGTCCTTTCCTGTCTCGGGCTGAATCAACACTGGAGCTTCCGTTAACACCCTCTTAAGCTTCTCAAAGATCTCCTGTTGCTTATCCGACCATACAAAAGGTACTTCCTTCTTCAGTAACTTTGTCAAAGGTGCGGCTATTGATGAGAATACTTCCACAAACCTTCTATAGTAGCCAGCCAATCCCAAGAAACTACGAATCTCCGTCACAGACTTAGGTGGTTTCCAATCTAGTACTGCCTCAATCTTCCTAGGATCCACCCTTATTCCTTCTGCAGACACTACATGCCCTAAGAATGCAACTTCCTTCAGCCAAAATTCACACTTACTGAATTTGGCATAGAGCTTCTTCTCCCTTAGCACTTGCAACACAATCCGAAGATGCTCATCATGTTCCTCCTCACACTTGGAGTACACTAGGATGTCGTCGATGAACACAACGACGAACCTATCCAGGTAGGGTTGAAAAACCCTATTCATCATATCCATGAACGTGGCTGTAGCGTTCGTCAAACCAAACGGCATCACTAAGAACTCATAGTGCCCGTATCGTGTTCGGAAAGCCGTCTTATGGATATCCGCCTCCTACACCTTAAGCTGATGATATCCCGACCGTAGATCTATCTTCGAAAATACTGCTGCCCCTTCAGCTGATCGGACAAGTCATCGATCCTCGGCAAAGGATACTTGTTCTTGATGGTCAGTTTATTCAGCTGACAATAATCTATGCACATACGCATAGTTCCGTCCTTCTTCTTTACAAACAAGACCGATGCTCCTCACGGAGACACAGTGGGTCGGATAAACCCACGATCAAGCAACTCCTAGATCTGAGCCTTGAGCTCAACCAACTCCTTGGGTGCCATTCTTTACGGAGCAATTGACACAGGAGCTGTTCCCGGCAGCAAGTCAATCCCAAATTCCACCTCCCTATCCGGGGGTATTCCAGGTAATTCCTCTGGAAACACATCTTCGAAGTCCCTTACTGCCCTTACTCCACTAACTCCCCCTTCCATAGCATCCAACGCAATAATGAAGGTCAAAAAAGCCTTGCACCCTTTCTGAATCATCTTCTCAACCTTAAGTGTTGAAACTACGTTAGACAAGTAGTTTGTCCTCTCTCCTATCATGACTATCACTTCATCCTCGGGGGTCCTTAACTCCATTCGCTTAGCTGCACAGTCTAACACAGCCCGGTGCTCCACTAGCCAATCCATACCAAGTATAAGATCGAATTCCCCGAAGGGTAGTTCCATTAGGTTCGCCGGAAAGTTCACTCCCTGAATCTCTAGAGGTACACTCCGAAAGATTTTATTCACCACTACAGTTTGACCTAGTGGGCTTACTACAGTAATCTCCTTAGCAGAAAGTTCAGAGGCTATGTCTAGAGTTTTTCACTACACTACATGCAACATAGGAATGGGTCGAGCCCACATCAATCAAGGCAAAATAAGGCTTGCCAGATATAAAGAATGTACCGGTTATGACGTCCGGCGTGTCTCCTTCCTCCCTCCGGTAAACTGCATACACTAGACCCAGCTGTCTTGCCTCTGTAGCACCGACACCTCTGCCAGGTGCGCCCCGTCCACTGCCAGGACCATTTCCTCTACCATTCGGACCACGACCTCTCTGAGGCTGCTGTCCACCTCCACCAGCCTGATTAACATTCTGAGCTACTGGTCGATTCCCATCTGGTTTCATAGGATAGTCTTTAATCATGTGATCCTTAGATCCACACTTAAAACATCCTTCCGTCTTTTTCCAAAACTCTCCTAGATGCATCTTCCCACATTGATTACATGTACGATACTACCCTCCTGAACCAGCTTGTTGACCTCGCGGCCCATCAACTCTAGGCCTCTTTTGAACATTCCCAGACGATCCTGACGATCCAAAACCTCTCTTTGGCCTATTCCGATCCGTATTCTACCTCACTGAATCCTTAATCCCTTCAGCCACTTTAGCCTTCTCTACTAATGCAGAAAACTCCCATTCCTGATGTGGAGCTATTAACAACCTCAGATCATCCCTTAACCTGTCCTCAAATCGGACACATCGCTCATGCTCTGTAGCCACTACTCCTCGAGCATATCGGCTTAACCTTAGGAATTCAGCCTCATACTCTGCCACGGACTTGTTCCCTTGAACCAGCCCCAGGAACGCCTTCCTCTGCTCATCAGTATAATGTGTGCCAACATACTTCTTCTGGTACGCCGCCTTAACATACTCCCAGGTTAGATCCTCAGCCGTGGCACCATCCCTAACTGTGAGCCACCATTGATACGCCTCATCGCGTAGCAGCGCCACCATTCCTTTTAGCTTCTCCTTAGGGGTTAAGTCGAGCTCATCCATAATTCGTTCTGTGGCCTCCAACCAATACTCAGCTGTACTGGGTGCCACACCAGATACGCCACGAAATTCCTCAGCTCCGTTGGCTCGGAGTCGCTCGGGTACAGACTTTCGAGCTCCCATATTTCCTCGAGCACCAGCCACCATATTCAGAACTCACGGCCACGACTGCGATCTGACGATCGTCTCTGTCTCGATCTTGCTCATTGTTCGGCACCAACAAATTTGGTGGTGGTGGTACTTCATTCTTAGATCCTTGACCCAACCTAACGGGTTCCGACACAGTCATTTGGCCTGACCGCGTCCTCGTACGTTACGACCACGTCCCCTAGAGCTCATTTCTACTATCATGCTTTAATCTGATTAAGAAATTTTATGAATTATTCCTTGTTTCACTGATTATTCACGAAGGAGTTTTATGAAAGAAGTTTAGAAGTAATTCTTTCGATCATCCAAAATTTCAAGTTCTCTATCCTAATTTAGAGAAGCACATTCATCCAAACATCCATTCAGTAGTATCTACCACACACATTCATTACCCTAACATTTTTGTCTTATTCCTATCACAGGGGTATTTTCGTCATTTTTCCTACAGGGGTATTTTGGTAATAAATCGAGGTAACTTCCAAAAATCCTTATAAATCAAAAGGTATTTCAAAGTTTGCAAAACTTCGAGTTCTTTTTGAGAATTTGTTTCCCAAATCGGTGTTGTTGCAGAATTTTTGAAAATCGGGGGTCGTTTTGGTAATTTTGTAAAATAAGGGTAATTTCGTAAAATTTCCAAATTGGAGTATTTTAATATTTTGCAAAAATAAAGTTTTTGAACATTTTATAAAGTAAGGAAATTTTAATGAAACTGTGGGTAGTATGGACATTTTATAAACCAAGGGCATTTCTGTAATTTTACAGCCAGGGGTATTTTAGTAATTTTATAAATCAAAAATATTTTGGAAAACTTTTCAAGCTAAGTTCTGATACCATTTAGAAGGGTAGTTTGGTGATTTAAAACTGAAGTTTTTATGAAAATACATCTAATCCTTTTCGGGTTTTTGTTATTGAGTTTAGCCTATGACTGAGCCCTCTTGGTTAGGGTGAACCGAAGCTACGCACCAGGTAAGATTCCAATGAAGAGAAGGTGAGTCACTAGGACTGCTTAAGTATCAGGCTCTTCCGGATCCAATCCTAGACATGCGCACAAAGGTTGCCACACCCTAACTCGGCGACTTAGCCAAAGGTTTGTTTAGTTAGGCATTTAAGTCTTATGTATTTGTTGGGGTAAACTAGTCCTAGGGTTCCTACCCTTCTACAAGTCACACCATAATTCATACAAATGAATAGGGGTACTTACCTGGTGGACTTCGGGTCGGAGACTTGGGTGCCATGCCTGAAAACCTGCTCTTTTCAGAAAAGTTTTTCTCAAACCTTGTTTGGGCCTTATTTTAAAAACATTGTGGGCTTTAAACCCAAGGCCGAGAGTTTAAAACTGGGCTCTGATACCAAGGTGAAACACCCCACACCCAGCCCACGAGCCTTGACCGGATCTGGTATGTTCCTTGAGTAAAACGGTTCAAAATTTTTTTTGTTACTTTGGAAAAACTGTGTGATTTTGAAGGAAAGATTATTTTTGGGTTGGGCTCGAGTTGGAAACAAGTTTATCTTATATGGTAAACCATTTGTTTTAGGGTGTCCAAAACAGTTAGAGATTATTTTTAAAATAAACTTACTTAATCTTTAATTTGATAAAAGAAAAATTCATAACATTCAAATAAAAATCATGCATAAAACAGTTAATATTATGGCTTTATTACAACCGAAAACAATACCAAAATAAATCCAAGTACTTAAAATGTAAAAGTCCAAAGTTTAATAAACTTCAAGTTGAGCATGGCCACTACAAAGCTCCTGCCGACCCGGTCCATCACTGATCGTCACCTGAAAAATGTTCCCACAACGGGGTGAGTCAACAGACTCAATGTGTAACCACAACACTAAGTCCTAACAAATTCAGGCATATCAAGTCATACATGTACATATAACATTTAAAAAATATGATGCAAACTCGAACCCAAACCTAGGTAGCCATCCGCTATACATCACCCGTACCAACCATCACACCGTGGGGACTACTAAGTCAACCCTCCATCCGCTACACACCATCGAAGGCAGTCGCTGCAGTCGACATGCTCACCGCCCTTATAAATATTGTGGCATAGCCACCAGATAATATTTTGTGTCATAAGACACCACATTCAGATAATGTGACCGAGGTCACCACATTCAGATATCGTGACATAGGTCACCACATTCACTTCCCCATTCATAATATCCCATATGCCCCATATATCATTCATATCATGCAATCTCATGCCATAGGCCTTATTTCACATTCTTATCATTATTTACACATGTACCATATTCCACTATTCATAGCACTTATTATCTTAAGATTAAAGTAACGTACCTGGGTACTTGTACCATTGCATGTTACCTTGGCCATATTCTTATACTTTCATATTAACACATATAATAAATTAGAGCCATAAATCTATTAAGATTCAGTGTGGGGTACACATCTGGTATACTTATCGAGTTCACTGAATCCCGAAAATCCCGATGTAAGCTTTAGATCCTTTAACTCCTATATTCGGCCAACACTAGACATTTTAGGAAAGCCTATTCGACTATAAAACCAAATCCCAAAGGATTAAAACAATCAACCTCTTACCTTGCTGCCGATTTCACTGCTAGCCAAGTCCCGAAACTTCGTAGAGTTTCTCCTTTGCAATCGGCTATACACTAAATCACTTGGCTTGGTTAGTTTCGGCTTTTGACCATTTAAGAAACATATCTAAGTCACCAAATAGGCCTTGGCCGAATATACATGTACACTTACCTTCCAAATCTTAAATCTCAAAATTGATCTCTTGTCTTTGAAGATGTCGTATTACCTATAGGTGCATGTTAGATCAATACCTAACATTTAATCATAACAAATGGCCTTTGGCCGATTAGCATATTCACTTACCTTAAATCCTTGAAATCTCGAAACCTTACTCCTTTGTAGTCGACGATAGGCCAAATCCCGAATGACCCTTCCTAGTTTCGGCCATAAAATACTATTGGGATTAGATTCAAACTTTCAGTTTAAAGAAGAAGGAATAGAAATTGAATAACATTCGTTCTTACCCTTAAAGTTGTAGTCGACAGCACCTTTGCTTGACACTACAAGGAGATTCAGCTTTTTAGACTAAGCAGTGATCAAAAGATTTTGGCTTTTGGGATTTAATGGAGTAATCGGCTAGGGGTTCACTTAGAGTATTCGGCTTCAACAAGGATGAAAAGAGAGGGATATGAGTTTAGGAAGAATCAGCAATGGTGAACCAAGGAGTAGAAGGTTTCGACTAGAACAAATAAGATAAAAGAAAACTTTGAGAGAGAGTAGAGTGGAAATTCGGATATGAGAAGGAAAAGAAAAGCAAAGTAAAAAGATGGACACTCTTGCTAAGGATTTCGGCTAACACAAAAACACTAGCCTTTCCTTGCTTTTTTCCTCTTTTAACTCTTCTTCCTTTATTCAAAATAAAAAAAATAAATCTACAATTATCCCCTTAGCTTTAGCCGAATTTTAAAAGAATCCAAACCCATCTAAAACTCCTTCCTCAGTCCCCCTATGCCATCCACCTCTACTCCCTATTTGCCGAAAATTAAAGTCCCAAAATATTACTTCCCTTGTGACTCAAACACAAGCCCTTCTTGCATTGCATATGGCGTCATTTCCAGAGGCCCTAAGTGGTGCCTCAAGCCACTTTTCCAAGCCTCTTTATGTGTCATATTCTCCCTACTAATTCTCTTAAGGCCACCTTGCTTTAGTTCCCTCTTTTTAGGCTCAAAACTTAATATTTTCTAAGATATTTCCTTACATTGCCAAGTTTCTAAAAAAAATGCACACAACACATTCATAACACATAAGACATGCTATTTCATATAATTAAGCAAAATGTACAAGCCCAATTTCAGGATATTACAAGAATGATGTTTAGATAGAGATGTAGCCTGTGTTTTGGGATTTTGAATTTTTAGCACGTTCAGGGTGTTCGGGCACGGCCGTGGGTGAAGTGGCACACCCGTGTCTTTCTTCACACTGTCATTTAATATGGGCGTGCTCCTCCCGTGGTCGATAAGTCAGGATGTTGGCACGGTTGTAAGGCACGGTCGTGTTCAGCCCGTGCTTTATTTCCCACGCCCGTGTATGTCAAGTTTTTCTTTTAGCACAGTCATTCTGCACGGGTGTGTCTTATCCGTGTTCAATAAGTCAGTAGCTTCATACGGGGTGTCGACATGGGCGTAGACTATTATCGTTACCCGTGTTGGGAAAAGAAATTTTTCTATATCGTGCACGGCTACTGGCACGCCCATGGTTCATCCCCTAGCTTCCACACAGCCAAGGGCACGCCCGTGTGTAGGGCTGTGTGGCCTAGAAATCTGCTCTTTGGTTAGTTTATGGTTAGGTGCTAAAAACAAAAAGAAAAGAAAAATATAAATAAATAAAAAATGTAAAAATGGGGTTAGTGCCCAGGTTGCCTCCCAAGAAGTGCTCGTTTATAGTCTTAAGCTAGACTTTACATCTCATTCGTATGGTCATGGTGGTTTGAGGAGGTGAAAATCCTTTCCCATGCGATCACTTCGGTTATGGGTATATAGTTTAAGTCGAGTAATGTTTACCTCAAAAGTGTCGAATTTAGGATTCCTTACCTCGACTGTGCCGTATAGGAAGACATTAAGTACCTCAAAAGTGATTTCTTCATTTGCCTTGAGGTCTGAATTGGTGATTCTAGGGTCTTCCTTATTCAACAATACTTGATCCCCTAATTTGATGTGAGTTGTTGTTCCTATCAGCTCGTTTGAGGTCTCCTTCGGTTTCACTTCGTGCTGTTCCTATTCCTCTTTGATTTGTGTTTCCTCCTCTTTTAGTTTGTCAATCCTAAGGCTTTGTTCCTTATGTGTTTCTTCTTTGTCGACACTAGGTCTAAGATCTAGCTCAGCTAAGTGATTTCGTGATGCTTCCTGTTAAAAAGGTTGAACCAAATGGTTATCAATAGAATTAACGTTCGTACCTTTATTACTCGATGTCCTAGCTGAGTCAAGAGCTTGAAGAGTGATTGTTTCGTTGTCTACACAAAGTTTGAGTTCACCAAATTCTTCATCTGTGTGGTCTTTCTTTATTGCATCGGGATATGGCACACGAGCTTGTCACTCTGTATTTACCGGGTTTGGTAAATCATGGCTTACCTCAATCTTACTTTTACTTACCACAGTTTATTACCTTGGGTCAGATTCCACTAAGAATTCACTGTTATGAGCTTGTACATCTTGGGGCCCATAATTCGGCTCAGGTTTGTAGCCTTGTGGTGTTTCCTATGGTGAAAGTTGAACAATTTGATTATCAACTAAATTTACTTTCTCACCTTCATCACTTGATGTCTTGGCCGAGTCAAAAGCTTGTAGACTGATTGATTCGTCACCTACACGAAGAATGAGTTCTCCTATACCAACATCAATTTTAGTCCTGGCAGTTGTTAGAAAGGGTTTTCCTAAAATTAAAGGAATCGAATTGTCCTCATTCATGTCTAAGACAACAAAATCTACTGGGAATATGAATTTTTTATTAGAACATTTTCTATTATACCCCTAGGAATTTTGATAGTTTTATTAGTTAACTGAATGCTCATCCTAGTTTGTCTGGGTTTCCCTAGACCTAGTTGTTTAAACATTTTATAAGACATAACATTTATGCTTGCCCCTAAATCAGCTAACGCATTATCAATAGTTAAACTGCCAATTATACATGGACTTGTAAAACTCTCTGTGTCTTTTTGGTTCTGCGGTAGTCTGTTCTATAACATTGCTGAGCAGGATGCGTTTAATTCCACGTGGTGCTCCTCGTCTAATTTGCGTTTGTTTGTCAAGAGCTGTCTTAAAAATTTCCTCGAGTCTGGTGTCTGAAAAAGAGATTCAAGAAGAGGTAAGTTAATATGTAATTTCTTTAAAAGTTTAAGAAACTTACCGAAATGTTCTTCTGAATCATCTCTTTCTAATGCTTTGGGGTAAGGTATGCGAGATTGATACTCCTTAATTACTGGTTTTGGTCTTTCTATGTTACCTCATTTTTACCTTTTTCTTCCTTGGTTTCTTGTTGTGGGATAGGTTCATCTATCTCTGTATTTTCCTGAGCTGCTATGGCTTGAATTTGCTCCTTTGGATTAATCTCAGTGTTGCTTGGTAGACGTCCTTGCGGTCGTTCTAACATTAGCTTTGCAAGTTGTTCAACTGCCTTAATGGCTTCCCTTACTGACTTAGTAACTTCCTCTAATTGGTTCTTGTTCTCTTCAATCGGTGTTTGTTGACTTTTAAATGTTTTCTCAGTGTCTTGGAGAGGGGTATCTGTGGTTGCCATAAATTTTGTCAGCATCTCTTCAATGTTCGACTCCTCTTCTTATTGGTGAGGTGGTTGTTGAAAATCTGGATAAAGTTCCAGTCTTTTGACTTTGATCATTCCATGAAAAATTGGGATGGTACCTCCAACCTGCATTATAAGTGTCATTATAAAAATTATTTTGAGGTTTAAAGTAGTTACCCATATAGTAGACTTGTTCGTTCTCCATGCCATATCCTTAGGGTGGGTACTCAGGATTCGCCACGCCTCTTGGATTTGAGTCATATTGTATTACTGGGTGTACTTGCGAGCGACTACACAAACCATCGATCTTTTTATTCATCATCTCTAGATGGGTAAATAACCTGGTGAACACGTCGAGGTCGGAGGCACTGGCTGCTTTAGTAGGAATTGTCCTCATGACTTGCCACTGATAATTATTCAGTGCCATCTTCTCTAAAAATATCTGCCAAAAGCAAAATAGAGGAAAAATTAGCAAAGTAAAAATAAAAATAAAAAATAATAATGAAAATAAATTGCAATAATAAAAAAATGGCTAAAGTAATAAAAATAGAGCTTTCTTAATATTTTAGTTCCCCGGCAACGGCGCCAAAAACTTGATCGCTGTAAGTCAGATTTTTAAAATTTATAAAAGAATGGTCAAAACCTAAAAACTAACTCTGACAACGATTAAAGGTAAGTGTACCTATCGAACAGTAGTATAGCTTAGGCAAGACCGGATATCGAACCCAAAGGAACTACAAGTACTAATAATAACTTTCTTTTTATTATTTAGCCTTAAAATTAGAGTGAAGTTGCTTTTGACAAAGACTAAACTACGGACACAAAGGCAAAAAGGACGAATAGGAGAATGACTTTGAAGAAAAACTCAGTTGATTGTGACGATACCCTCAGGAAGAATCCACCTAGACTTCACTTATTAATTAACCCTAAATTATATGATTTCTTTTACTTAGCTTGATCCGTAAGACTCCCTAACCTATATTAAACCCTCTCTCGAGGCGAATAACGTCAAACCCTAGGTTAATTAGTGGAACTCTCATTCGCTTATAATGACCCCCTAGGATAGCTGTAAATCAATTAATGGACTCCCATATTAGGTTTCACCCTAATCCGGCAAAATCTCATAACCCTATCTTTAGGCGTTCGATCAACTCTGTGTAATTAGGTTAGATCTACTCTTAGGCAGGGTCTATTCCTCCTCCACCTAAGCACATTAGATTTAGATTAAGCAACATAATTAAGAACAAACTAAGTAGTTATCATATAACTTAAAAATCAAATAAAAAGATTCATCTAGGTTTCATCCCCTTCAGGTATCTGAAGGGTTTAGTTCATAATGAATAAACAAAACATCACAAGAGAAAAGATAAAACAAAACATAAGAAAATCCTAAAACTCCCTGAAGGAATTGAAGGAGAATTCCGCCGTCTTGAGTATAATTCTGGCTCCTTGGGATGGATCAACTGGCTGTCTTCGCGTTATTCCCTAACTCTGACCTTCTCGGCTTGGCTCATTGGCCTAGCTTTGACGCCGGTTTCAGCTTCTGCCGAACTCCCCTTTCAAGTTGCCCCCTTGGGTGTTTATATAGGCTTTGAGATGCCTTACTTGGTCCCTAAGTATCCTAATTTAAATAGAATTCCTACTATGATGTTTGAATAGGCTTTAGAATGTGTTTCTTTGCCTCCAAGTATCCTTTCCCGAATGAAATTGCTCTTTCCAGTGACAGGGACACGGCCATGGCACACGCCCGTGTGGATCGTGGCCAGGCCATGCTCGGACTTCTTTAATGAGGCATGGCCGTGTTTACTGGGAGAAGGCCGTGTTCTAGATGATTGGCGTGGCACGGTCGTGTGGGCTTAAGTCTAGGTCGTGTCAATTTCTTTCTTGGCCCGAATTGGTCCGTTTTGGGCACGTTTCTCGTTCTTTTTATCCTCGGGTGCTTTCCTGGGTATAAGACATGAAAGGAAAGGATGAAAAGTACCTTTTTACATAAATCGAGGGGTAAATCATCCAAAAGCATACTAAATGTGGGATTAAAATATGTTACTTTTACGGTTTATCAGGGGTTATTATAAGAGAACGAGAGTTCCACCAATTAACCTAGGGTTAGACGTTATTCACCTCAAGAGAGGGTTTAATATACGTTAGGGAGTCTTACGGATCAAGCTAAGTAAATAAATTGTATGGTTCAGAAATAATAACAAGTGAGGTCTAGGTGGATTCTTCCTGAGGGTATCGTCTTAATCAACTGAGTTTTTCCTAAAGTTATTTCCTAATTCATCCTTTTTGTCTTTATGTCTTTAGCCTAGTAGTTAAATTAGATTAGATTAAACAACTTCACTTATTTTAAGCTAGAGAATAAAATGAAAGTTAGTATTAGTACTTTTAGTTCCTTTGGGTTCGATAATCCGGTCTTGCCTAAGCTATACTACTGTTCGATAGGTACACTTGCCTTTAATCATTGTCAGAGTTAGTTTCTAGGTTCGATCATTCTTTTTATAAATTTTAAGACTGATTTCAGCGATCATGACCATACCATACTAATGATCATACTTAGAATTATTTATTCTTTGGATTCTTTGCCTTCATATCTAGATACCCAGATGTCAACGATGTGAGCGACATTGTTACTGACTCCCTTTTTGAATGAGATATGGGTCTAAGAGATCTAAGGACTTTGAAGATGACAGAGATTGTAGCCTATCTTTGGATTTGTTAATGATGGTAGAACAAGATGAAAATAGACTCTAACTTGTAAGAGGTCAGTGAACGTTGCGAGCTTAGGAAAAGGATAAAGATCGAAGCCTAACTCACCACAAAAATAAGGTGAGATGTCATTGAGCTATTTTCAAGAATTCCAAGATGTTTTCGCACGATCATATCAAGGCACGCCAGGCTGTTGAAACGTGGGTATGTTGTTAAAATTTTTGTTTAAAGAACACGTGTTAATGGTTCTAGATGGCCAGGCTAATCAAAAGATTCGAGCTATTGATTTACCAAGAAAAGGAAATTGCATCAGTTACGTTGTAAATGCCAAATTAAGGAAGACAAAATTTATGTGCTTCCTCTATTTATTCTATATGTGGGACATAGATGTTATGGGGCTGTCTCGTTAAAAGCATCTAGCTGACACCAATTCATCTTTGTGGTTGTCAATTATTTCACTAAGAGGGTGAAGGTCGCTTCATATGCCAAAGTTGCAAAGTCAACAGTCATCAAATCCAAATCCAAATCCAAATCCAAATCCAGATTCAAATCCAAATCCAAATCCAAATCCAAATCCAAATCCAAATCCAAATCCAAATTCGAACTCAAATTCAAATTCAGAAAGTGTCAATTAAGAATGTCAAAAAGAAACATAACTACACAATGTTAAAGATTTATAGTTTGTTCAAAGATCAGACACCATATTAATGCAGCAAAGGCAGCCAAAAGACCATTCAAAATTTTTTGAAAAATGACTGAAACTTGTAAAGGTTGGCATGGAGAGTTACCATTTACCCTCTATGTTTCTTGAACATTGGCCAGGACCTTCACCAGGGCATCTTTCCCATTGGTTTATGAAAGGGAATCAATTGTTGGAAGTTATGATTCCTTTTCTCCAAGCTTTGATTGAATTAAGAATTGGATAAAGCAGAATGTCTCCAGTAAGCTTGATTGAAAGTATTCATCATGGTCGAATGTACCAAAAATAGATGATATGGGCTTATGAAAAAAAGGTTCGCCCAAGAGAATTTCATGATGGGAACCTGGCATTAAGAAAGATTCTTCTCATCTAAAAGGACTTCAAAGATAATTGCCAAATTTGGAAAAACCTTATGTGGTGAAGAAGGCTTGTTCTGGAAGATCAGTAACTTTGACCAAGATGGATAGCAAGGACATGCTCAAGCCGGTGAATCCAGATTTCTATCTACAAGGAGAGGCTAAGGTGAAAACCTGCAAAGGGGCACTTAAAAAAAAGAAAATTCAATCAAAACAAGAAAGAAAAAGGAGAGGCCAAGGCGAAAACCCGCAAAGGGCGCTTTGAGACCAATGGCGATTTGAGTTGAAAACCCGAAAAGGGCGACTCAATTTTTGTTCGAAAGTGGTGCATACAGTAGTCTTGCTATGCTTGAATTAACATTGAGGTTACGTCATGGAGCATCGACAAAGTACTCCGAATCCCTTAAAACACATATTGAGCTCAGAATGGTCCTCAAGAGGTTTGAACAAAGAAGCTCAGGCTGCGATATCTGGGGCACCTAGTTTCCATTTTACCCATTTTAAATTTGTTATTTGTGATTATATTATTCTTTTCAAAATATGTTCACAATAAATTTCCTTCTTGATTGCGATTGCTATCTTTGCTTAGCTTATTTGTTTCGAGCTATGCTCTTAATTAATTTCCTTCTTGTCCATTGTTATGATCTCTTTCAAGCATTTCGCATTGAAATAACGATTAGTGGAGTAATAATACTTTCATGAAAGGAGTTTCGCATATTACTCTGGAAGCTTCTGAATAATACAAGAATTTGAAACAGGACTATTGTTTAAAACTCACCAATTTTAAGGAAGAGTCTAAACGGAGACTATCTCTTCAGATTTTTGTCAAAAAAATAGTGGCTGAAAATGACAAGATATTGCGTCAGCAGTACAATCTTGACAAAAAAATGGGCATTGTTAACCTAAGTGTAAAAGGGGAATCAATGAAAAATATGATATTCTACATCCATGCAAATATCATGCATACACATGTGGTTAGATCACCTGAGGAGCGATCAGTTGATTGAACAAGTTACAGTCCTCTACCCCTGAGTTGCAGTGGCATGGATGGAAAATGATACAAGTCCTATACCATTGAATAGAAATGGGATGGATTGAAGAAGAAACAAATCCTACATTTTGGAGTCGCAGTGGGATGGATTTAGATCTTATATCCCTAAGTCACAATAAGATGGACCCTGAAGTTACAGTGGGGCAAATCTGTTGAGCAAGATGTAATCATTTTATCAGATGTTCTGTCGAGAATACCAACCAAACAAGATGGCAGCATAATACATCAGTGATAAAGCCTAAATAAATAATGAGCGATAACACCTTAAACTTTTAACAAAGGATCATTCTCATGACATTCTGCATTAATGCAAATTTCATTCATAATATCATTTAGTTAGGAGCATTCGATTTATTCTGATCATTGCATCCCAATCATTGTAAAAAGACCATTCTCATGACATTCTACATTCATGCAAATGCCATCCATAATACATTCAGTTAGGAGCATTAGATTCATTCTGATCATTACATCCTTATCATTTGGCATAAATATAAGCTTAAAAAATTGAGTCTACAGGACAGGTTCCCTAGAGAACGGTGTCGCAACATCGAAAATTTCAGATTTTGTCCCCTAGAGATAGTAGTGGGGCAGATCGAAGATTGTAGTCTTATCTTCCTAAGATAGCAGGGAAGCAGACTGAAGATTTCAGATTTTTTTCCCTCAAGGTAATAGTGGAGCAGATCAAGGATGACCAGTCCTTCTCTCTGAGCAATAGTAGAGTAGGCTGAAGATGGAAGATCTTGTCTCCCTAGGCAGTAGTGGAGTAGATCAGTTAAAGATTGTAGACCTTATCTCACTGAGCAGTAGTGAAACAGATCGAACACCTAAATATTTATATCCTTAAAGTTCCAGTAGAGTAGGTTGGAGCTACAAATCCCTCCTCCCTGAGTTTACAATGAGGATCAATCCGTATTTCATTAAAGCTTCAGCGGAGAAGATTGAGGTTACGAATCTCTTCTCTCTGGATTTCTATCTCCTCAAAGTTCCAGTGGAGTAGGTTGAGGCTACAAATCCTCCCTCCTTGAATTTATAATGAGGATCAATTCGTATTTCTTCGAAGTTTCAGCAGAGAAGATTGAGGTTACGAATCTTTTCTCTCTAAATTTCTATATCCTCGAAGTTTCAGTGGAGTAGGTTGAGGCTACAGATCCCTCCTCCCTAAGTTTACAATGAGTATCAATCCGTATTTCTTCGAAGTTTTAGCAGAGAAGATTGAGGTTACGAATCTCTTCTCTCTGAATTTCTATCTCCTCGATGTTCTAGTGGAGTAGGTTGAGGCTACAAATCCCTCCTCCCTGAGTTTACAATGAGGATCAATCCGTATATCTTTGAAGTTTCAATAGAGAAGATTGAGGTTATGAATCTTTTCTCTCTGAATTTCTATCTACTTGAAGTTCCAGTGGAGTAGGTTGAAGCTACAAATCCCTTCTCCCTAAGATTACCTTGAGGATCAATCCTTATTTCCTTGAAGTTTCAGTAGAGTAGGTCAAAGTTACAAATCCCTTCTCTCTGAAATAACATATGAGCCACAATTCTTATCTCCTTGAATTTCCAGCGGAGTAGATCGAAGTTACAAATCTCTTCTCCCTGAAATTTCCTTGAATTGAATCGAAGCGGTAGTTCTTATACCCCTGAAGATGCAGTGGGATGGAATGAAGCTACTCGAAGAAGAGAAGCACCAAAGAAGGCAAGATTCATCAAGATCGGGCAAAATTGGCTCTTTTAAGGTCTTTGCTCCATTCTTGTTACACAACAATGAGCAAAAAGGGGCAGCTGTAAGACCCAATTTATGCCCGGGCCCGTTTTATAACCAAAAACAAAAAATAACAATAATAATAAAATAAAACATTAAAGTCCATTAATATTTACAGTTCAATGTCCATTATACAAAACCCAAATATGTCAGGCCAATTATTTTTTAAAACAGACCTAAACCGGGCATGGCCCAATACCTACACTAAGCCACCAGCCCGAACCTAAACCACTAAACCCAAACCAATTGTGATGGCGCAATGACGGATTAAGCCCAAATGGATTGAAACCCCAGGAAACCCTAGTGTTTCCCTATACGCCGCAGCCCCGCACGCAAGCCTCCAGCGCCATAACAGCTCTGTACTGCCAAGTCCACGCAATAGCCTCGTATGCTCCTCTGTACGGCCTCCACTGTGCATCATACACCTACGCAATGGAACAAAAGACAGCAAATACAAAAAACCAAAAGAAGAAAATGATTTGTATCTTTAATTTTATTTTCGAATCGACTATATAAAAAGCCGAAGAAACCACTATAAAAGGATTACGATTTCGAATACAGAATACATAATACAAAGAGATTTTTTGAAGGTATTATGCCATGATTTTTGTACCTATTCATTTCTAACATCAAACATACAAAGCAAAAACGAGTATAAACTCTTACCGATCTTTGTGTTGATCGGGAGACCCGAATCCGAAAGGCTTCTGGTTGTTTCCCTTTTTTTGGGTGACGGTTTTCGGTATTTATAGTTGAGATTTGACTTGCGTAGCCTAAAAGGTTTTAAAAAAGGCCGATTTTTGGGGTCTCTGACCACCACACGCGACGGCGGATGGTGGCAAAGTGCGGCGGCTCAGTGACGGGACTAGGTCGGAACCCAGAGAGCCATTCAGAGCAATTTTTGGTTTTTTTCTGGAGATGGTTTAGAAATGGATTTCTATCTTAATTTTTGCTATTTAAGGTCGATCGATACGACGTCATTTAGGGGCGGGGTATTAAGCCTTAAAATGGCGTCGTTTTGCCCCTTTAGATCCGCGCATTGACCCGACCCGGGAAGGATCCGCATGTTTTTGACTAGGGTTTATTGTGCCCTTAGTCCTTCTGCATTTTAAGTATTCTTTAATTAATTTTTTTCTTTTATTTTAATTTCGTCCAATAATTTTGCGCAGTTTTAATTTAGTCCTTGTTTAAATGCTACGTTTAACAACTTGGGTTAATTGCTCATTTAATCCCTATTCTAAGCACGCATTTTTCATCTGGGTCCTCTAGTTGATTTAATGTTTAGCTTTTAGATTTCTAATTTTGTTTTAATTTTAGTTTAGTCCTTAACCTGTTTTAATTTATTTATTTGTCTATTTTTATGTTTCTGTTTTATTATTACTGTTATTATTTATCTTTTGTTTTATTTCTTATTATTTATAAACATATATTATCTATATTATATTCATATAGTATTTATTTTAAATATTTTCTTCATATTATTTTCTTTGAACCTTCATATATATATATATATTAGTTAATTTAAATTATTTCATACTTTTATTTATTATTTTTAAAAAAATTTGTTTTATGACTACTTATCTTAAGATATTGTATACTAATTATTTTGAACATTTCACGCATATTTTGTCTTTAAATAATTTTTATATAATATTGGTTTTTTAATTACTTTTCATTTTACATTCGTTTTTGTATATTATTTCGCTCAATTTTCTTCAATAGCTAATGTCGAAATTGTGTTATATGTTTATTGCTATTGTATGGATTATAAATTGTTAATTTGTAACTATTAATTATTTGTGATTCATCTTTGTAACATTCGATGTATGGATTAATATCTTGCTTTGTATATTAATATTCCATTATATCTTATGAAAATGTTATGTTTTAATGTCATTTCAGTTTTAAAATCACTCCATTCAAAGGTTTCCAAAAAAAAAAAAACGAGGCAATATTTTGTGTTTGGAAATCCGAGGAATCGTGCCCTAACGTGCTGGGTTTCAGTTTTTCGTTTGACCAAATAACCGAATATCCTTTTAAAAATTTCATTCGTGTTTTCTTGGTTCTAAAATAAGGCAATATTTCGGGTTTGGAAATTTGAGAGATCGTGCCCTAACGTGTTGGGTTTCAGTTTTTCATTTGACCAAATAACCGGATATCCTTTTAAGATTTCATTCGTGTTTTCTTAGTCCTAAAATAAGACAATGTTTCGTGTTTGGAAATTAGAGAGATCGTGCCCGAACGTGCTGGGTTTCAGTTTTTCGTTTGACCAAATAACCGGATATCCTTTTAAGATTTCATTCGTGTTTTCTTAGTCCTAAAATAAGGCAATGTTTCGTGTATGGAAATTCGAGAGATTGTGCCCTAACGTGTTGGTTTCGGTTTTTTGTTTGACCAAATAACTAAATATCCTTTTAAGATTTTATTCGTGTTTTCTTAGCTTTAAAAATAAGGCAATATCTTGTGTTTGGAAACCTGAGAAATCGTGCCCTAAAGTGTTGGGTTTCGGTTTTTCCGTATGACCAGACCCTCGTGTATCCTTTAAAAAAAATTTAAATGCATGAACTTTGGAAATCATGAGATGATCTTGGCATCGAGGGTTTGAAATGGCATATCCTAACGTGTTGGATATGGTATTTTATTCTTTTGGAACAAAAGAATCTCACTATCCAATTCGAGTTATTTTAAAATGGAATTGTATTTTAAAAATCATTTCAAGTTTTCAACATTAGGACATTAATTAATCAATTTGGTACTAATTTTGGGCGTACAAGGGTGCTAATCCTTCCTCGTACGTAACCGACACCCGAACCCGTTTCTTAAAATCCGTAGACCAAAATTAATTTCTTTTAAAAATAAAACAAAATGTTTTATAGGTGACCCGATCACACCTAAAAAAAAAAGGATTGGTGGCGACTCCGTTCTTGATTTTTAAAGCCGATCCCTATTTTTCAAAAAAGAGAAAACTGGTTTCGATAGCTGGGCGGCTCCACTGGAGACTGGTTGAGAGTCAAGCCATAAATTGATTAATTTTTATCCTTTTGATGGGAAATTTGAATTGTTTTTTTTTTTTTTTTTGAAAATCATGTTTCTTTTAATGCATTTTGTGCTATGATTGCAATAATTTCAAGTCTTGTAGAATACATTTGCATCATATTGTATGACCGTCGGGTCATACCCTTTTAAGTGGGAGTGAGAAGCTACTCCTTCGTTAGGTTTTCACCTCCGTGCAAGATAGTGAATCACTTTCGAGATACATCCGTACCTATGTCTTCGTGAGATTTTTCATCCCCGTGCAGCCATAGGGAAATGTATTCCCCTGAACTAAACTCAGTCTGTATGAGCCTGTAATAGGTGAGGATTGAGGAATCTGCTGGTTCGTGTACCTCAACTTTAGAACCAAACCACATATAGAGAGACCTAGGAGCCTACCCTAGATAGAGCCACGCCAAACCCTAGTGATCACCCGGACAGGTGTTCTGTGTTGTTTATTTCTCTTGTACTAATGTGTTTTCTTTTGTTTTGGTTACATTGCATTGCATCATCATAGAAAATAACCTCATTAAGGGAATATATGATTATGTTGTGATACGTTTTAATGATGATTGACTATGTGTTGTAAAATGGATGTGAAATGTTTCGATTGTTCGGTAATGCCTCTTAACCCTATTTTGGTGACGGTTTTGGGTTAGGGGTGTTACAGTTACACTGAAATTAAAAGACTAATTCCAAGCTAAGTGAATGGTGTCTATAACATGTGACAAATGAGCCAATTCATATATTTCAAGTCACCGTCATCCTTAACACTAGGCCAGTTGACTTTCCTGAGCTTTAAGTTTGATTGTGTGGACCAAAATGCCCCTGGCTCGTGTTTAATTTCCATTCAAGAGTCACTATCGTGACACACTAAGACCTATGTCTTGACATAGCAGTCAGTGTACTCATCCTGGGATATCTTCAGGGGTATGTTGGGACACCACTAGCTTGTGTAACAATATCTAAGGTAGTCTCGTGATTTCTCCATTCTGCTCCCTATGTTGTGACATCGATCATTCCATGTTATGACACAGCAACCAATATTTGTCTATTATGCCTTCTAGTGGTCTCCTACACACTTATACAATTTATTATCTCACCCTTAGGCCTCATTTGGCCTTAAGGTCAATAAAAGACTCAATTTGCACATTTTATTAACTTAAAAGAAACTTAAGAAAACATAATTAAAACTTAATGAAAATACTTGTTTTTAAGCTCCTAAAGTGCGAAAATTAGTTTAATCTACTACATTGAATTACAATAGATCATACAACTATGAACGTTTCATCATAAGGATCTTTATCCACTTGAACACTACCTCTATCCCAAATCTTAATCGTACCTCCTGAACGCCAAATAATTGCCAAAAATCTATAATCAAAATTATCGTCAAACCATATTTTCCTTATTATATCAACAGGGACTGTTTCTAACTTAGTTTCCTGAATAAAACACCTAATCGACCTTGCCTTGATATGACTCTTCTAACAGATGATATTTTAGCTTTCAAGCCCATACCTCTAATATTCCACTATACAATCCTCATACCAACTCACACCACAAATATGCAATTGAATAATGACAAAGATAACCCGAGCAATAAAAACCACACTTGTTTCAGTTCTGGCCGAACCTCAAATTCTTTCTTCTCCACAACACTATAGTACCTCCAACCTCATTATTTCATCTATTACTTCATGTACATCCCTTCTTACACTAAATCCTAACCTTTTTCCAACATCGCAAGCTTTCTTTCCTTCTCTGAGGATCAACTTTCTTTTGTTGTTTAATTAGAATTAGAAAGAGAAGCATTTACAACAGTCTTATCTCTAGCCAACATTCCTTTCCCATTTTCTCTTTGCAACACCTGATCTCTCTTCCTTTTCTCCATTACCAAAAGGAAACGATCCTAAATTTCAATCATGGAACACATTTTTCTACCCTGTGTTTTTTCTTCTTCCTTTTTTGATTTGATAAATCCACATCTATTCTTGCCCTATCTTCCCTATCCTCTCCTCCCAACTTCGTTCTCTCTTATTGATTGTCCAGAATATTTGATCGGTCTCAATGTTTGGGCTCTTTGCACGTCTAGACTTTCCTCTATACCAATAAATACCCTATTTCCCTTTTGTTTTTCCTGGCCCCAACCTTATCATGTATGTTTAATTCAATAGCAGCCAGGCCCATATTATTAACATCTTCTTTGGCCCATTCACTACAACAATTAGCATCCTCCTCTAAATTGGTACCAGATCTAAACCCACATAACTGTTCCACTCCCCAATGTGGTTTATTTTCCCAAGTTCTCTGATAGCCTCCGCTACCATTTTCTTTTTCAAGAAAGATGACAGTAATTGCTTCATCATCCCCTATTTTTCTTTCCTTCAATGCTTTTTTAGTCCTGTTCTTGTCACCAATCTCGACACAATCTCATCATCATTCTCTTGTATTGATTCTAACCCTTCTCTTTCTTTTACCCTATTTTCCCACTAATATTGTTGAACGATTTTGACAAGCCTATTTCCTTAACTCTAACTTGAAATCTCACCTCCCCAACCTCTAGAAATATCTATTCATCGATCTATTATGGTTGTTTGATTGATACCAACATCGTCATTTTGTCAAAACTATTCACCTTCATCGTATTCTCGCCAAGAGACACTAACTCTCCCCACAATCATTTTAATCTTTTGAAAGGTGTGTAGTTCCAACAATGCAAAGACAAGCCTGATAGTTCGACCCATGTCACTCTCTCTATCGATATAGTTTTTTCAAACCATGGTTCTATTTTGAAAAAAAATCTTTCTAATATGTCCAATTGTTCTGTTTTAAAATACCGAGTAATTCATTATTTGGTATTTCGATCAAGAAATGTCTTCCATGAATCCTTCTAATTATGATTTGACCCAATCCACTTCGAATTATTTTTTTTTGTAAGACTCTTCATTTCACAAAATGTAGCAATTTCTCCCACCAGTGTAATAGCCCGATTTTGACCCTAATCAAAATAGTGGGTTCGGGACCACAAATCCAAGTTCGAGAAATATTTTAAAATTTTTTTCAGTGTTTATTATGTGTGAATTTGCTTGTGTTAAATTTTCGTGTTTTAATTTCGTTGTTTGAGTGTCCGATTAAATAAAAGGGCTTAATGCGTAAAATGAAAATTTCATGGTTAGTTGTGAAAGTGCTTAATTGTTGTTGTCTTTTTAATATGGAGGATTTATGTTGCAATTAGCCCATTTTATAAAGTAGTGGACGACATTATGTTAAACTATATAGTATACTATATTGATTATAATGGTTAAATAATTTATAATATATTATAAGGTTATTATAATAAAACAAAAATATTAAAGAAAGCCATTATCATCTTTTATTTGCTTATGACCGAATAGAGAAAAGAAAAAGAAAATAGAAAAGCTTTGAGCATTTCGGCACTTATCTAGCTTGATTAATGTATGTTTCAATTTTGGTTTTTCATAATTTTTACGTTTTTGATATCGTTGCTATGAAATGTATAAAACCCATGCTTCAATTTTTTATTTTGATGAATATTTTGAGTTAAGCCATTGATGAATTCATGTGATTTTTGTTGTTAGATGATAGAATATGGAAGATATGTTTTGAATTAACATGTTTTGTCCTTGAATTTTTGATAAATTTGAGTAATTTGGAAATTTTTGAGGGGCTAAAATGTGAAATAAATGAAATATATGGACTTGTATGGAGCTTATGAATATTTGGCCCTAGCACGAGATAAGTAAATTTTGTGTATTTTGTGTTTTATGCAATAGAGACTAAATTGCAAAATGTGTAAAATGCTAGGGGTAAAATGGTAATTTGCCCATTTATGTGTTTTTGGATTAAATTGAATGAATTATATTTGAATTAGTTTATTTTGAATGCATTTAGATCAAGAACCAAAGAAATTACATTTGGATTGGGGAAAAACCAAAGTCGTTGATTAATCGTTCCGTTCTGTTTCGATTTTATTGTCCGAGATAAGTTTATAAGCATATATGTGTTGTTAATTATAAATAAACATAAGCTTTATATGCTGATTTGTAATATGTGAAATTAATGTACGAAAATGATAATATGAAATATAGCACTAAGTGTGTGAATTGTTAAATGTGATGGCACTAAGTGTGCGACACGTTATAAGGATTTGGCAATAAGTGTGCGAGATGTTAATGTGACAGCACTAAGTGTGCGATACATTACAAGGTTTTGGCACTGAGTGTGCGAGTTTGCTGATCCTTTAAGTGTATCGATTAATGAATGTGTTAAACGAGATAAAATGATCAGGTATGTGATGGTAGATTATCTTTTGGATAATAAAGTTAGTATTGACTGTTGAAATGACTATGTATTATACATGTTGATATGTGATTTATATGAGTTTGAAATGCAGGTATAAATTCTGTAAGTGATATATACATATGAAATTAAGAAAATGTGATATATATATGTGTGTGTGTGTGTGTGTGTGTGTGTGTGTGTGTGTGTGTGTGTGTGTGTGTGTGTGTGTGTGTGTATACTTGTATAAATGTATATGTATTTGTTTTGAGATGAGAAAGTGATTTTATAGATCAATGTGAAATCTATTATTGAATCTGTGAGTTTTCAGCCTTAAGGCTATGAAATGTGAAAGTTTACAAATGGTGATATAAATTATAGTTATGGTTATAAACCTTGATTCTGATTATATTGAATTGGCCTTACTAATATAATGATATAATGCATTGTTGTTATGTAATTGCTTATAACTTACTAAGTTATGATAGCTTACTGTATGTGTTTGTTTGTATTGTTTTATAGATTTTGGAGTCAAGTTACGAGCTCGAGGATCATCGTCAAAGTCTCTCACACTATCGACTAACTTCGGTATTTTATAAGCTAAATTCTTTTTGAAACTATGACATGTTTAGGTTGGATTATATTTTTGAAATGATTGATTTTGGGATATGTATATAAATAGCCATGCTAAAATGGCTTAATTTCCATGCTTATGTTCAGTTTGGTTTAAAATTGGTTTATCTATGATCATTTTGCTTAAGTTGGATTTTATGTGCTTGTGACTAGGTGCTTAATGTGTTTAATTTTTATGCTCGAATTTGACTATATTGGATCATGATTTGAGCTTGCATTTGGATGAGATATTTAAGTTACATGTATGTGATAAACTTGGTTTATACTAGGTAATAAAGTCCTAAGATATGTGGATTGAATAAATGAGTAAAATGCTAAGTATAATATAAAGGAAATGATATATGTACATATATATAATTTTAATATATGAAATAAGTAATATGTATGTCTTATATGTGTGGTGCCATGTATGTGCTTATAATTTAAAATAGCAAGCTTAATACCAAATATATAAATGTTTGTGATGTTTGATATATATATATGATTCGGTAAATGGGTAATGATGGGCACATTATATATTCGACTATGATGCTAAGTTGATTAGGTTTGGTTTTTTTTATGTGTTTTTGATGTAGGGTTGCTATGCTTAGTTAATAATGTGGTAAATGTTTGATATATATATGTATAAAGGTTAGTTAAAATCAGTTTGTAGTGGTTAAGTATGCACATATTATAAGCTTGAATGATTGACTTTATAGGTGCGGTTCAAGATGGAAATGTATGAATTTTTGGAGGTTAAATTTGTTAGCCGAATATTGGGTTAATGAATTTGGTTGTGTATATGAAATTTTGGCATGGTGCATAGCATGTGAAATTGGCATGTCCAATTGGATTATTGAACTTAGAAAATGGTTAAGGTTAGTCAAGTGGGCAGTGCATGAATTGGTAAATTTTACACTTTGAAATTAGGTCATTTAGAAATGTTTGTATGTACTTGTATAATATTGCCCATTTTGCCATGTGGTATAGTTCAGATTAAGTTAACATGTATATGTACATAGTTCATAAATAACTAATATTCATATTAGTTAAAGTTTTATATTGATATGGTAGTTGTGGATTAAATATGCTCAAGTGATTATATTATAATAATATTAAAATTATGTTCAACTATGATGTAATGTGACATGATTGAAGTATGCTGGATAATGTTTTAGGCATTCGATAGTCATGCAATTGAAGTTCATACGATTCGAACCTTGTATTAATGAAACATGATTTGTATATATGAAATGTTTTAATATATATATATAAATGCCTGTTCTGAGTTGAGTTTTGTGTGGTAATACCTCGTAACCCTAGTCCGGCGACGGATACGGGTTAAGGGGTGTTACAACTAGACATTTCTAAAATTTTCGTAGTTGTTCATTGTCTACATATTCATTGATTAGTTTAATTTGATGTTTCCCCTTACCATCCATAACTTCTTTTAAACTCAGATTTTCCCTGCTTTTATTAGATTTTTCTCCCATAATGAATATGATATCCATCTCCTTCCCACTTACCATCCATTCATTATGATTTTCCATATTCTGATTTGAATCCCCTTTAATTGATACTTTTTTCTCCATACTTGTCTCCTTCCTATAAATCTTGCCAAATAGACCGGATAAAATCACAAAATCGTTTAACCTGTTGATAGCCCTTTGTGCATCCCCCATTTTATCAAACCTCACAAATCCAAACTTTCTTCCACTATTACTTTTCTTAGCTGGATTGAATGCATGAATATCTCTATGATACCGTAACACCGTCCATAGGCCTTTCTAATGCAAGGTCGCCGAAATACTATAAATGAATAACGTTACATAGGGCTTCATTTCCAACTCAAGAACTATCTCTATTACTCAAAGCTAGCTTGGATACAAATGAAATAGGGGAGCCTTTCGTTATATAGATAAGCCTATTTTGATCTAACGATTACAATTAATCTCAATGGATGGTCAAGGTCTAATTTTAGAAACTTTCCACTTAATTCATTAAATTCTAAATAATGGTGGAGTATTCTAGAACTTCTGGAAGATTTTACACGATTCTACATGGAACCAGTCTCTAATTTATACTTCTAGAGTCTTTTAGGGCATTATAGGAATATCGTGGCTCGACTCTCTTGTGTTTGCTTAGTTTCAAGCTTGTTGAGGCCTTTCCCACTCTCAGGTCGTGACATTTTCCCCCACTCGATCTAGCAATGCCCTTATTGCTAGAGGGTGCTGTTCTTGGTTCTTTTATCGATGCCTTCTTCGTGAACGACTTCTTCGGTGCCTCCACACCAAGTCTTTTGCCCTCAGCTTTGTATGACTGTAAGTACTCTAGGAACCTTCATTCTCGGTTCCTTCACTTCCTTGTTGCCGACACTCTTTGCACTTTTTGCATTACACATTTGCATAACTACGTTTAGACTTCTTCTCGCTCAGTTTCACATTCTCCCTTGGTACCCAATTGGCCTCTACTTTGGGACACCTTCAGATGGCACCCAACCCTAACACTCATAACTCCATGTCATGTGCATCCTTTACCACTCAAATACGGCCAAGCCTATTTACTTGAAGCTTTCGGTCACTTCCACTACCATCAACTTTAGACTCTTCCAAGGTCTTCCTGATCACGGATAACTTGGCCTTAGTGGGGCAATCTTGCACCCTATACGAACCCTCACATAAGAGGCAACTAAGTAGCTTTCTTTTGCCCACCTCCTTCATGATTGCATCGAGGCACCCTTTGTCTCATTGGGGCTTGGCTTGACTTGTCTTCTCATTCTACGAATTGCCGTTATCGGCTCCCCTACTCTTTTGTTTTCTACTGTTCTTCTGGGACTTGACTCGTTCAAAGTATGTAAGGTTTAAGGGTAATTTAAGAAATATAAAAAAAATTCCAAAATCGTATTTCTTTGGTATTAAAAAAATTGAAATCCATAAATTCCTACATGGGATTCTTACAACCTTACTAACTAATTTGTTTGATTATCGTAGCGACATGTGGATAAGGTAGGGATATGGATCTCTTATATAAAGAAAACAAAACTAGCACAGTTCTATTGTTTTAAAAAGGACAAGACTGGGGAGAATATTTGTCCATCGAGAAACTATAATCCTTGTTTTACAATGCAATATATATATTTATATCTATAATGGGAAGCTTGGTATAACTTTTCTGAATGCCTTATTAATAACCATGGAATTAAATTGTGGACTACATATGGGAGAAAGATATCATATTATTTTCTTTAACAATACACGACTTGCAAATGAATAGGCTACTTTGCCTGCTTCGATTGTTGTGCTGTATTAATTGCAAAGATATAAACCCTAAGGAATCATCCTATCAAAGTCACATGAGTCTACCGTGTAATCAAGTCGAGTCAAGCCTGAATAATGGTTAGTTCGAGCTTGAACTTGACTTGAAATTCGGGACTCAATACTCAACTTGAGCATCAATTTTTAAGTTTGAGCTTATCTCGAGACATACTAATTAAGTTATTCAAGCTTGATTAATCTAGTTAATTAAATTTCATGCTTTAGCTTGAATTCGAGCTCGATTAGACTAGTTTGTAATTAAGCTCTTTCTATTTAACTAGGCTAAAAATATAATTTTATAATATAAAATTATATTAACATAAAAAGCTTGATTAAGCTTGTGAACCATTGAAACCAAATATTATGGTGCTTGAATTTAGCTCGATTGAAAGCTCGAGCTACTTGAGCTCAAGCTCTATTTGATAATTACCAAATCGTATTCAATTTTTTTCGAGTTGAACTAGACTAGCTTGCAAGCACTAACCTCTCATTTTGCATCAATAAAGAATCTATCAACAATAATTATATATATTTATTGATGCAAGATAGATATAGAAGAGAGATTCTGTAACAACCTGAATTAATGGGCCTTTGCATTTGTTGTGTGTTACATATAATGTGCTAATTAGAGCGTTTAAGGGGTCCAAATCGGGCTCAGGATTGGGCCGAGGCCTTAGTTAAAAATCTTCTGCTTGGACACTCTAATGGAAAGCCAGTAGGATACGGCGTAAAAGATGTTATCTGTGTTTTAAAACAAAAATGGGCTTGTGGCCCAGTGGCAAAATGGCGCCACTTAGGGGCTTTGAGGTGGCGTGATAAGCAGTAAGGGAGGTCCAAGGTTCGAGTCGCATTACCCATCTATTTTAATTAATTTTGGCGTCAAGGGAGAGCAGAGTTGGAGTCAGTTAGAATGCTTGAAATTAGGAAGAATAATTGATGGATAATGTGGATAATATGGATTATAATGTGGCAGATGAAGGAAGGAAGAGGTGGTGTTATCCATGTCACTTAAGGATGAGTGATCAGATGAAGATAGAAGAGAAAAGATAGGAATTATCTGCTGAGTGCAGTGTTGGCCGAATTTCCATCTCTAAGAGGGGTGCCAAAATTTCACCTACTATTGGATTAGTTGTTAGTTATCAGGAAGGGTACTTTCGATTTTTGATAGGTAAGTGCCGAAATTCTCTATAAATAGGGGGTATCTCTTCAATTCCGGCATTTGAACCCCATTCTCTTAAAGCTTTTCTCTCATTCTCTGCCAAAGCCGAAATCCCTAAATCTCATTCTCTCATCTTCACTTTTATGCAAAAGCCGAAACTCTCAATTTTAATTCTCTTCTCCATTCTTTTTCTATAAGCCAAATATTCATTGTTCTTCCCCTTTTCTCTTTTGCCGATCTCTTCACTAAAAGCTGAATCTACATAGATCTCTTCCTATCACCTTCTCTTTTTGATCTTCTCAAAAGCCAAAATCTTCTAGGAGTAGCCGAATCTCCTGTGATAGGGTAAGTGCCGATCTTTTTCTCTTCACTTTCTCTTTCGATTTTTGGAAGTTAAAGTCGAAAGGCTATTGAGATTGGTAAGGTTGACGTTTGATTAATAGTTTGATGTTTTCTTGTTGGGCGACATCGGGAATCGAAGTAGATCGTTTAGATCTAAAAGCCGGAAACTACTAGTCTTTGAGTCTCAATCTTCTTTCGGGATTTCAAGGTAAGGGGTTCTCTTTAGATTTCCGTTAGGTTCGTTCATCATAGTTATAATCTTAACTTTATAATAAGGATTAACAACCATATGTTGTGATGGTAGCAACTGATAAGGTGTTTTAATGGAATCAAATATCGATCAGGCGAAGGAGGGGATTGGATCTGTCAAACCAATCCCTAAGTTTAAGAAACGAGCAGTGTCAGCAATACGAGATTGGCCACCGGGTTGTGGACCGACTTCAGAACAATACCTTAGGCAGATAGCGGTGGTGTTGGCTACGGATAGCATCGACATAGGCAGTATCATCTTGTCGGTAATCAGGTGTGTAGATCTTTAAAACACTCTTTAATTGTAATTTATGTGTTATGGGCTAAAAAGTCAAAAAGTGGCTGTGTGACGGTCGAATAAAACCCTAAAAGGGTTAGGCAAGGATGCCAGGTACATAATCATAGAAACCTCTATGTGTATCGAAATATATGTAAGCCTGTTTTCTTAAAGATGGTATGATGTTTTCTGTGTGTATGCATGGCGTGGGATTATGATAATGAAGGGGAAGTGCATGATAGGTCACTTGGTGATCGGTGGTTAAACCACAAAATCCAAAATTAGGCCACAATAGTGATCGGTGGCTGAGCCACGTTATATTATGAGGTCACATAGTGATCGGTGGCTATGCCACGTTTAATGATTCCTGAATAATAGGAATAGGCAGTACGGTTGTCATTATGGTGTGTAGCGGATGGAGGGTTGATTGTAGAAATCCCCAAGGTGTGATGGTTGGTACGGGTTGGTGTGTAGAGGATGGAATTCTAGGTTGGGTTGGGCTATGCATCATTTATTATTTATCATGTGATTATGATTGTTGCCTTTATGTATGGGCCAGGGCTCATAATGTGTTTGTGGGCCTTAGGTCAGTGTGTCTGGGATTTATACACTGAGTCTTGGTGACTCACCCTTTCATATTTCTCCACTCTTTCAGATGAGCAGTAGATCGTGGACATGGGAGCCGAGACGGACTCGAGGGGCCATCAAGTGTTTTTTTTTAACTTTATAGATTATTTCAGCTTTTCTTTAAGTTTTAATTTTTTTGGAATAATTATATAATAAGGCCCCATAGTTTATATTTCACTGCTTAGTTTTTAATATTTGCAACTTATGAATTTTTGTCAAAGGCTTAATTATTCAAAATAATAAAAATACAAGGTTTTCTTTTCAGAAGTCACCTATTTATTCAAATATTGTCTAGTTAACTTACGATTTTCGAAACCAACAAAGCAAAAGTTTTCAATGTACAACCCGTAGCATACCAATTCTGGTCAAAGCTTATGGGCCGGGTTTAGGGTGTTACATTTTGGTATCAGAGCCCAGTTCAAAACTCGGGCTGTGAAATGGGTCTAGTAGTGTTTCGAGAATTTGATATGAATTTGAGAAAAATGTTTTGGATGAAGATATGGCCTTCGAGTCTACCGGCACCCGATCCACGTAGGTAAGTATTCTGAACTCTCTCTTGTTGTGATATACATGTGGGCTTGATGGGCTTGATGGACGTAGGCTAGTATAGTAGGCATTGATGGACTTTAGGTTTAGTTTAAATCACTCACTAAATTCATAAGATTTAATCCAACCAAATAAACCTGCAAACAAGTCGTGAGATTAGGGTGTGGCAACAGGCCTACGCATGTCTAGGATTGGATTCAGGGAGAGCTTGGTATTTAAGCAGTCCTAGTGACTCACCTCCTCTTCGCTGGAATCCTATCTGGTGCGTAGTGACTATTCACCTTAGTCATGAGGACTTGTTGACGGGCCAAAATTTATAATTAAAACCCGAAAGGGACCAGCCATCCTATTTTGTAAAATTACTAAATTACCCCTGATTTATAAAATGACCAAAATACCCCTGATTTGTAAAATGACCAAAATACACCTGGTTTATAAAATGACCAACATACCCCCAGATTGCAAAAAAATTACCGAAATACCCCCGAATTGCAAAATTACCAAAATACCCTTATTTCACAAAATCACCAAGAAACCCTATTTTGGAAAATTACGAAAATACCCCTGTAGGATATATTACGACAATACCCCTGTAGGATAAATTACGAAAATACCCCTGGGTAGTGAAACAAAGAAAAATACTCTTACTTGATGAACGTGAATTCATGGATGCTATTTGCATGCTGGTGCATGATGGTTGAATGTATGTGGTTCTTGGAACTAGGAGACAAACTTGAGACTGAAACCTGTAGATATAATTTCGAATTTGAAAGAACTACTCTTGAAACTACTGTCCACAAGATTGTTCGTGGTTAATTAGTGAAAGAAATTAATAATTCATAAAATTTCTAATCAGATAAATGTGAATCGGTAGAATGAGTACAATGGGTCGTGGACGTCTGCCGCGTAATCGTGGTAGGGGTAGAATGGCTGTGTCAGAACCAGAGTTCGCAGCGAAAGCATAGTGGTGAGACTTGGGTAGTATGATTAATAGTTAGTTGGAAATTTCGAGGACGAAATTTCTTTAAGGGGGTAGAATTGTAACAACCTGAATTAATGGGCCTTTGCATTTGTTGTGTGTTACGTATAATGTGCTAATTAGAGTGTTTAAGGGGTCCAAATCGGGCTCAGAATTGGGCCGAGTCCTTAGTTAAAAATCTTCTACTTGGGCACTCTAATGGAAAGCCAGTAGGATACGGCTTAAAAGATGTTATCTGTGTTTTAAAACAAAAATGGGCTTGTGGCCCAGTGGCAAAATGGCGCCACTTAGGGGCTTTGAGGTGGCGTGATAAGCAGTAAGGGAGGTCCAAGGTTCGAGTCGCATTACCCATCTATTTTAATTAATTTTGGCGTCAAGGGAGAGCAGAGTTGGAGTCAGTTAGAATGCTTGAAATTAGGAAGAATAATTGATGGATAATGTGGATAATATGAATTATAATGTGGCAGATGAAGGAAGGAAGAGGTGGTGTTATCCATGTCACTTAAGGATGAGTGATCAGATGAAGATAGAGGAGAAAAGATAGGAATTATCTGCTGAGTGTAGTGTTGGCCGAATTTCCATCTCTAAGAGGGGTGCCGAAATTTCACCTACTATTGGATTAGTTGTTAGTTATCAGGAAGGCCACTTTTGGTTTTTGATAGGTAAGTGCCGAAATTCTCTATAAATAGGGGGGTATCTCTTCAATTCCAGCATTTGAACCCCATTCTCTTAAAGCTTTTCTCTCATTCTCTGTCAAAGCTGAAATCCCTAAATCTCATTCTCTCATCTTCACTTTTATGCAAAAGCCGAAACTCTCAATTTTAATTCTCTACTCCATTATTTTTCTATAAGCCAAATATTCATTGTTCTTCCCCTTTTCTCTTTTGCCGATCTCTTCACTAAAAGCTGAATCTACATAGATCTCTTCCTATCACCTTCTCTTTTTGATCTTCTCAAAAGCCGAAATCTTCTAGGAGTAGCCGAATCTCCTGTGATAGGGTAAGTGCCGATCTTTTTCTCTTCACTTTCTCTTTTGGTTTTTGGGAGTTAAAGCCGAAAGGCTATTGAGATTGGTAAGGTTGACGTTTGATTAATGGTTTGATGTTTTCTTGTTGGGCGACATCGCGAATCGAAGTAGATCGTTTAGATCTAAAAGCCGGAAACTACTAATCTCTAAGTCTCAATCTTCTTTCGAGATTTCAAGGTAAGGTGTTCTCTTTAGATTTCCGTTAGGTTCGTTCATCGTAGTTATAATCTTAGCTTTATAATAAGGATTAACAACCATATGTTGTGATGGTAGCAACTGATAAGGTGTTTTAATGGAATCAAATATCGATCAGGCGAAGGAGGGGATTGGATATGTCAAACCAATCCCTAAGTTTAAGAAACGAGCAGTGTCAGCAATACGGGATTGGCCACCGGGTTGTGGACCGGCTTCTGAACAACACCTTAGGCAGATAGCGGTGGTGTTGGCTACGGATAGCGTCGACATAGGCATTATTATCTTGTCGGTAATCAGGTGTGTAGATCTTTAACACACTCTTTAACTGTAATTTATGTGTTATGGGCTAAAAAGCCGGAAAGTGGCTGTGTGACAGTCGAATAAAACCCTAGTTAGGCAAGGATGCTAAGTACGTAATCATAGAAATCTCTCTGTGTATCGAAATATATGTAAGCCTGTTTTCTTAAAGATGGTATGATGTTTTTTGTGTGTATGCATGGGATGGGATTATGATAATGAAGGGGAAGTGCATGATAGGTCACTTGGTGATCGGTGGTTAAACCAAAAAATCTAAAATTAGGTCACAATAGTGATCGGTGGCTGAGCTACGTTATATTATGAGGTCACATAGTGATCGGTGGCTATGCCACATTTAATGATTCCTGAATAATAGGAATAGGCAGTACGGCTGTCGTTATGGTGTGTAGCGGATGGAGGGTTGATTGTAGAAATCCCCAAAGTGTGATGGTTGGTACGGGTTGGTGTGTAGAGGATGGAATTCTAGGTTGGGTTGGGCTATGCATCATTTACTATTTATCATGTGATTATGATTGTTGCCTTTATGTATGGCCCAGGGCTCATAATGTGTTTGTGGGCCTTAGGTCAGTGTGTTCGGGATTTATACACTGAGTCTCGGTGACTCACCCTTTTATATTTCTCCACTCTTTCAGATGAGTAGTAGATCGTGGACATGGGAGCCGAGACGGACTCGAGGGGCCATCAAGTGTTTTTTTTTTAACTTTATAGATTATATCGGCTTTTCTTTTAGTTTTAATTTTTTTGGAATAATTATGTAATAAGGCCCCATCGTTTATATTTCACTATTTAGTTTTTAATATTTGCAACTTATGAATTTTTGTCAACGGCTTAATTATTCAAAATAATAATAATAATAATACAAGGTTTTCTTTTTAAAAGTCACCTATTTATTCAAATATTGTCTAGTTAACTTACGATTTCCGAAACCAACAAAGCAAAAGTTTTCAATGTACAACCCGTAGCATACCAGATCTGGTCGAAGCTTATGGGTCGGGTTTGGGGTGTTACAGATTCAAAGTGGTTAACATTTAACATTGTGAATAGCTTATTTGATTGTTATATGGTTATGGTTTTGTTTAGAGTTTAGGATTTAACATTTCACACTATTGATAGCCACTGTTGTCGATACATGGCATGATGTAACCTCGTGTGGTTATGTTAAGGCTCAAGGAGCTGGTCCTTGGAGTTTTAAGAATTTCTTAAACTAGACATGGACATGTTCTGAATTCAGAGAGGTTGTAGAATGGCAAGCCCTCTTTCAATTTGCCATATCAATACTTTTATGAACATTTTCACTTAAAAGTACACCTTCCATTAGTTAAATAAATTAAATTTGTTGACCAATATTTCTTTTTTTTTTCTTAATATAAAATTTACTACATAATGGGAGCATTACAAATACCAAATTCCAACTGCCATTCTCAACCACCGATGGCTTCTTTCATTGTAACATCCTGAAATTTAGAATTTTATGTTTTGCATATACCTTGCGATAGGCTAGTTAAAATGATTAATTGTGATTATTTAAAGGTCCTAAGAAGGCTTGGGGTTAATTTGGGTCTTAGTAAAATTTTTTTGTTTAAGCACTTAAGGGGGGAGAAGGCGAATGGCATCAAGAATTAAGGAAATAAGGGTGTATTTCGCTAACACAAGAGGAGCTAGTAGTAGAGTGGTGTGGCGTCACATGAAGGGGTTTAAGGGGAGGAGTTCGAATCCCACCTAGTGAAAAATTTTTGATTAATTTTTGTGCTTCCCTTCCAAGTGTCGGCCATGGCTCTAAATAAGGTGAGGAAGACTTTTTATTGATGGAAAGAAGAATAAGAAAATATGGTAAAGAGGAAAACAAGGGAAAATGAATGAAAGAAATAAAAGAAAAAGACAAGGGAGGGAACATGTTGGCCGATTTTGTGGAAGGTGTTTTGGAAAGAACTTTTGGTCAACATTCATCCTTTTTTATGCTAGGAATACATGGTTTTGGGAAGGGGACTTGATAACCGAATTTCCTATAGGCATTTGGCAAATTTTGGTGCATCAAAGGCTTGCTTCTTTTTAGCATTTTTGGTGTTTCTTTTCCAATTCTTTCTTTTACTTGCCGAAATTCTAAAGCCATTTGTTCACCTCATTTTCTCTTGTTTTGGTCGAAACACTCTAGCCATTGTTCATCTTGTTCCCTTGTTGTGCCATAAAGCTCAATCCATCTTTGTTCATTCTTCCTTTGTTGCCGAAACATTTACCACATTTTGATCATCTTCTCCTTGGCGTTAGTCGAACTCCTTAACACTTCCATTCCATCTCTTTTTCTCTTTTCTAACCATTTCTTTTATTTTCTCTCTTTTTCATTTCTCAATAATATTTGAAGGCCGAACCTTCCTTGTCCTTTTCTCTCCATTAACCGAATCGGTAAGTAATTCCATTTTATTCTTTCCATCTCTTTTTCCCTAGCCGAATGTGTGTCTATTAACATTCGGATGTTTAACTTTGTTCTAAACCAAATTATCACTCCCTCCTAATCCCTCATATCTTGATCATCTTCTTGTTGTAGTATATTAGTGGAAAGCCGAATCTCATATCCTTGTCTCATCTGTAGCTATAAGTCAATCAGTGGAACCATATTCATCATCGTTAAGGTAAAAAGTTTCTTTATGGATTATTTCGATCCCGCTTATTGCTTGATTAGTTTGTTAAATGGAATGATGGATTTGACTAATCGGTTATTATAGGGATTAAATCACTCGTTCTTATTCACTCATTGATCTTTCGGAAGTAGTGGTAAGCCGAAACCTCTCCTTAGATAAATACGTTCACTCAACATAGTATTTTCCTAACCAATACTTTTTTAATGGAGGCAAGTGGAAACAATTTGAAAGGAAAAGCGATAGGAGAACACAAAAGGAGTGGATTTGCAATTCCTACTCCTAAATTCAAACAAAGGGCGGTATCGACAATTCAGGATTTTCCACCGGGTTCTGGACCATCATCCGGTGAGAGTAGGCAAATCGTGGTCGTTCACGATACTAAGGGTAAACATTTTAGATCGTCTGGTTTAGATTTAGATTAATAAAATCTCGTTTGTTGGTTAATTGAGTGCAATGGTGTTTTAAGTGCCGACGAACAAGAAGGTTTAGTCCTTACCGTAATAAGATGTGTAATCTCACACCGAAATCCCGTAAATCTGTGATTTTATCATCATGTTAGAAAAATCGATCGATGTTGCTTAAGGACTTAATAACAGTAATATGGTATGAATCGAGTGTTGCTTAAAAATTGTTAATACTAAGATTTGTGTCAAAATCGGTGTTAATTTGTAAAATTACGAAAATGCCCCTATGGGCCGAATTATGAAAATGCCCTTACGGGCCGAATTACGAATATACCCTCACTGGGCCGTTTTTATCAAAATGTCTTAACAGGCCGAATTGCTTAAATGCCTTTAAAGTGCTGATTTACGAAAATACCCCTATAGGCCGATTTACCAAAATGTCCCTACGGGCCGATTTGCTAGAATGCCTTAGTGGGTCGAATTACCAAAGAACTATAATGGGTCGATTCACCTTAATAAATTACTTGATTAATGGTTGATATTTATATGTGGATGTTTTATGTTATATTATTATGTATGTGGCATTTTTTGTTTACATATTGCATGGGATGGGAAAAATTGTATGGAAAGCAGTGTAGCCTGGTAGCATTGCCACAATTTGAATATTATTGTGCTTAAATATGATTTCGGTGGCTTGACCACAAAAATACTATATGATAGCAGTTTGACTGCAAATTTGGTGTGAGTGGCGGGGTGGGTTAACTTGATCCCCACAGGTGTGATTGGCTGGTCGGGGGTGTGATGGATGGATGGGTTGGGTTGCATACATTTATTTCATTTTAATATGGTTATGTTAATGGGCTTCAGCCCAAGATGATGCTATACGGGTTCAGGCCCAGTGGATGACTGTAAGGGGGATTATGCACTGAGTTCTTGTAACTCACCCCCCTTTCTTTCTTAATCCTTGCAGGTAATGCTCAATGATGTGGACTTGGGCCATGGATGACTTGGTGGAGGCCATACTTTAGAAATGGTGTTTTCGAACTTTAGTAAATTTCATTTTCCGTTTTATTTCATTACTATTACTATTTGGGTTTAAAGTTGTAATAAAGCCTCTGGGATAAGCTTTAATTTGCTTTATGTTTGGGACATATTTATTATTTTTCTTAAATTGTTTTAAATGAGAATTTTTCTAAAATCATAAATAACGGTTTTTCCAAAATTGATTAATAAATGGATTTCATAACAAATATGTACAAATAATTTAACTTGAATTTTCTTTCAAATTATCAACAATATTTTCTAAAGTCACGATTTTAAAATTCACTATTTCAATTTTCGATTCATCAATCAACTTCTCAAAATTAATAGTATTTTATCGAATATTTATAAACCAAACTTGTTTTTCTTAACTATAATCAAATAACATCTACTTTTAGTAAGAATCACAAAGTCTTTATGCGTTTTCTTCATGTGGCATGTCAGATCCGGTCATACAGCATGGACCGGGTTTGGGGTGTTACATTCATTGTTTACTCATTTAATGCTTTAAATATTATTATAATTAATACTTAAAACACAGTTCACCAAATTAAGTGTGTTGACTTAATGGGTAAGGTGTTCATCGCTCCAGATATGGTCTGAATTCAAATCGCACTAGTCGTATTGTTGTTAGGGTTTTACCCTCCTCTCATAGTTCAAAAAAAAAAAAACACAGTTCATTAATCTACTAGTTTTAGTAGATTTTTTAAGAGTATAATGTTGTAAGTGAATTTATATATTTGAAAAGAAATTCGTAAACTTAATGAAAAACATAACATTCTATTTATAGAAATAATTATTTATTTTCACAAACCCCACGATTTTTTAAAATTGCAAATTGTTTAATGATTTGTCGGTATTTTCTTGACAATCATTCTATGGATGAACCTTATGAATATGACTCTTCTAAGAAACAACCAACTCACGAGACCAAATGATACAATTATTTACTTATTATATTTAACTTGATCATTCTATTTTTGATCTATCTATCAAGGTCAAAAGTGACACCACCGCTATGACTTGGAGCAGTAGCTTGAGAAGGAGGGGAGGAATTAGCAGCACTGCTATCTGTAGAAGCTTCAGCTGGTGCACTTGCAGGGCTGCCATTCGTGGATGAAGCGTTGACAGAAACCACACCGACGAGGGCAATCAAAACCAAAGCAAGAACAACAAGTTGGCGTGTCATTTTTGTTTCAAAATGTGGTCTCTGCATTTTTTAAGCAAGAATTTTTTGAAAACAATAAATAGAGAAAAAATGTGATTAGGAATGGAGAGATGCAATATGTTTGTAATTATGATTAATGTATTAATACTAGTAAATTACCGTATCATACGGCAATTAATTCTCTTTTAATTTTAAACTTAGCCACTAATCATACGATTTTTAAGTTGGCAATCCTATAATTATTGAAAATTAGGTTCGGTGAATGTTAATTATTAGAATGGCCAAAAATAGATAAAACTAATTTCATTTTATAGCATTACTAATGGTATTAATATCAAAGCTATACATGATTTTTGATTTAATGTGTAATGCCATACATATGAAAATAAATGCATGTATTCATTTTTTTTAAAGTTTCATGTATATATTTGAACCACAATTCAAGTTTCAGGTGTGTAATTAAAGTTCATGTATCAAATTACACATTGGACCAAAGTTCATGTATAAATTTGATATTTATCCTTTTTCCTAAATTATTAATAAAATTTTGAGTTACTTGTACCAGACATCCTCAAACTATGTCTCTCATTTTAAAGTGGTCCCCAAATTTCAAAGCATTCTAATTACATCTCCAATCTATCGATGTTAAATCAATCAGACATTGCCATTATTAAAACCGTTAATTTAACTATTAAATGGCATGTAAAATCTTATGTGACATTTTAAAGAAAAGTAAAATATTGTTGTATACGTTTTAAAATTAAAAACTAAAAATAAAATAAAATCGAAAAAAGAGAGTAAACGATAACTTCTTTAAAATCTACACTAATGAGGTATTGAACCCCTTCCATCTTTGATGCGGTACTCACAGGTTCAACTATTATATTTTTAAGGGAGGAATCAAACTCCAAAGACCAATGTACCAATACTTATGCCCCTACAATTGCATTTAATGCTCGAATTAATGTCTCTAACGACTACAAATCATCAAGAGGATATAAATAGAGTTCAAGAACACTCAAACAAGACAAGAAACAAGCTTACAAAGTTTATTGTGCATAATTCCAATCTTTTTATTGTATTTCTCATATTTTCTCATGCACCCACTTGTATAATTATTTCTTTCAAGCTTTTAATTGATATAAAATCATTTGAATGGCCTATATATTGTTGTGAATCAGTCTTTAAGAGGTATTCTTTGTTTATAATTTATTTCTCATCTTAGTGAGGGTTTAATTACGATTTTGGGTAGAAAACATGAAAATAAATTTAAAAGTCGAATCGCACATTATATGGATGTTTAATCACTATTAGATAATATTAGAAACTCATATAAAACTTCATTTCTTTATCAAAGGTCCTGAATACAATAGCAGTAATTCATTATATAGCAGTACTTTTCACAACTGATTTGTAACTAACTATAACAAAGTACTAACTGATATTATTACTCTAACATTCCCCCTCTAGTATCTGAAAACAAACTGCTCGCAGCAACAGCACTCAATCGATCCTGACAGCAAGAAAAATCTCCAAACGTTAATGGCTTAGTCAACACATCAGCCACCTGATCACTCCCAGGAACAAAGTTCACACAAAGCTAATCACTCAGAACCTTTTCACGAACAAAATGAATATCCAACTCCACATGTTTCACTCTAGCATGCAGCACAGAATTAGCAGCTAAAGAAACTGCACTAGTATTATCACACCAAATGACTGGTGTACCACTAAGCTTAAAGCCTATCTCAGTCAATAGAGATTGAAACCACACCACTTCAGATGTTGCATCAGCTAAACTTTGATATTCAGCTTCTGTAGTAGACTGAGAGACAACGCTCTATTTCTTAGACATCCAACCCACTAGATTATCACCTAAGTATATACAAAACCCAAAAGTAGACTTGCGATCTTCAATCGAACTTGCCAATCAACATCACTAAAGCCAGTTAAACTCAGACTAGATGCTTGAAATAACAACCCATAGTCAATTGTACCCTTAACATATCTCAAGATACGTTTCACTACTGTCCAATGCACATCATGAGGTTGATGCATATATTGGCTTACTTTATTGACAGCAAAGAGAAGTCGGGACGAGTTAAACATAAGTATTGTAGGCTGCCAACAACTTGTCGATAAAGAGTACCATCAGACAACGGTACCCCAGCCAAGGACGTAAGAGTTAGTGAACTTATCATAGGAGTATTCATGGACTTAGCATTCAGCATGTTAGCACGTTCCAGCAACTCACGAGCATACTTTTTTTGGGAAACATGCATACGGCCCTGATGTCTTACCAATTCAAGTCCAAGAAAAAATCTTAACTCCCCTAAGTCTTTAAGAGAGAACTGACGATCAAGGCAAGAAATAACAGCATCTATTTCAACATAATCTCCACCGTAACAATAATTTCATCAGCATAGACAAGAAAGTAAACACTTCCAGCATTTGTGTATTTGTAAGATAAAGAAGAATCAGCCCTTGAAGACATAAAATGCAGTTGATTCACCAAAAAATTCCTCAGCTTTTCAAACCAAGCCCTTGAAGCTTGTTTAAAACCATATATAGCCTTATTCAATCGACATGCCAAAGGCTACCCATGCTCATCAACAACTTCAAACCAATGAGGCTGCTTCATGTAAATATCATCAGTTAGATCACCATTTAAAAATGTATTCTTCACATCAACCTGTCGAAGCTTCCATTTTCGTGACACAACTAAAGCAAGAATCAGACGCACAGTACTGACTTTGACAACGGGACTAAAAGTCTCGTGGTAATCCAGCCCTGTCGCTTGAGAAAATCCTTGAGCAACCAAGTGAACCTTATTACGTGCTACGCTGGCATCAGAATTTTTCTTGATCTTGACCAACCATTTACAGCCGACTAAAGATTGATTTGCTGGTACTGAAACTAAATCCCACGTATGATTCCAAATTAAAGCCTAAAGCTCATCATTAACAGCCTACTTCCATGAGAGAATTACCATTGCCTCATGAATAGTTGAGGGCTCCACATCACTCATCACTGCCATAAACGTCTTTGGTTTATAAATCCCCATCGTACTCCTAGTCATTATAGGATGATAATTTACTGAGGAAGGTCTCTGCTGCTCAACAACTGGAGCTAAATTACCTTCTGAACTTTCCAAAGAGAGGCCAAGATCACCACCCAAAGAAGGATCCATAATACTAGAATTACAAGTTGAAGGTAAATTAACTGTAGATTGCATTGAAATGTTAGCAGTAGGAACTTGAACATGGGCAAGTTGGTAACATCTCTCATGAACTGCTCAGATCTGTTGTCTGGAACAGCAACTACAGACTTCGATTCTTGAGCAAATGGAAAAATAGCTTCATCAAAACGAACATGTCGAGAAATATAAATACGCCCAGACCGATCAACACATTTATATCCCATGTAGTTTATGGCATAACCTAGAAATGTACAAGGAGCAAACCTATATTGAAGCTTGTGACGACTATACGGTCGAAGAAGTGGATAGCAAAGGCATCCGAAGACATGAAGCTGTTGATAATCCAGTTTGCGACCAAAGAGCTGCTCACAAGGAGATATACCATTTAGAGCCTTTTTGGGAAGAACATTCATGATATACATAGTCGTAGCAAATGCATCAGCCCAGTAGGAAATGAGCAAGAAAGCTTGAGCTAACAACACTAGTCATGTTTCAACAATCTAACTGTAACATCCTAACCCGTATCCGTCGCTGAAATAGGGTTACGAGGTATTACCGATCAAATCACAACATACAACATACTTTATACATCCATTATCAAACACCAATCAATCATAATCACATTATCCCTTATAAGGGCCTACGAGGCCTTAAACATGCTTTAGAAGTGGTTCAGGACTAAACTGATAACTTACAAAAATTCTCAAAAACATAGGAATTTTTCAAACATACAAGGGTCAACGTCCGTGTGAACAGGCCGTGTGCCTCACACGGCTCCAGACACGCCCGTGCCTCAGGCTGTGTGAAAATAGGCCATACATACTGACTTGGGTCACACGGCTGACCACACGCCCATGTGCCCTTCGAAATGGCCACACACGCCCATGTGCCAGGCCATGCGCTAGGTTGTGCCAATCCTGTAGGGTATACTGACTTATGCAACACAGTCAAGTCACACACCCGTGTGCTAGGCCATGTGCCATTTAGGGGGTATACTGACTTGTGCCACACGACCGGTCACACGCCCGTGTGTGAGACCGTTTGGAGCATACTACTGACTTCAATTCAATTTCAACACTAGGGGACACATGGCCGTGTATCATGACCGTGTGTAGCACAAGCTGAGACATACGCCCGCGTCTCTGCCTGTGTGGACAAGAATATGCCATTTGCAAGGCCAATTTGCCACCCATTCTCATGCTCACCTAAACATCCAAAATAATACCATTTCAACACAATTGTAGGCAACCAAAACATGCTATTTCCTATACAAATCATGCCATTTAAAATCCACCCATTTCACTACTCAAATCATAATCCAAAACATACTAAAACAATATGCCATTTCATCTTCAATCATACCAAACATGCCAAAGCACAAGGCCATATATATACATACATTTCACTTGCCATATTCATAAATTTAGCCAACTCAAATGGCCAAATACACACCCACATTTACATTATTTATGAGCCAAATCTCATGGCTAATATCATAACTCAAAACATAACATCTTAATACTAGCCTATACATGCCATATACCATATATACATAACATCAAAAGTACCAACAAGTTGATCGATAGTGTGACGATGTTCCTGATGATCCCCGAGTCTGAGCTAGCTTCGATTATCTATAAAATAGGGAAAGAACACACAAAGTAAACTTTAAAAGCTTAGTAATCCATATACAAATAAAATTACACATGAATCAACCTCATTTTCATTAATAGGAAAATCATGAATAAGCAAATAAAAGCTAACAAACCTTTCCCATTGATCACATATTCAAAATCATAAGTGAATTCATCAAATACTTCCCTTTTCAATACTAGTACGAATCTCATACGTACCTGAGTCACTTAACTCATTCACACATTCTTTCTCGACTTGACTTTGCCTGTTGAACCATTCAGAATCGTCAAGGATACTCAGATATCACATATAACTCATACAATGCCATATCTCGGATATGGTCTTACATGTTATCACATATTTATGCCACTGTCCCAAACAAGGTCTTATATGAAATCATATAACGATGCCAATTTCCCAGACATGGTCTTATACGTATTCACATCTCAGTAATCCTAATGTCATGACATTCGTATCCTATACTATTCCTAAGGTTCGTACGGGACTTTCATATAACATCCCAAAATTGGGCCTAGTAAGATTGGGCCCATTGGGCCTTGGGCGTAGGAGTGTTTAAATTTTTTTTTTTTGAGAACAAGGGAATGACATTAATTCAAGTTGGACTTATTAGGAAGATAATTTTGGAAAGTTACAGAGTTCTAGGAAGTTCCAGGTTCAATTTAGGCTATAAGAAATTTTTTGTGGTTAAGCACTTTAAGGAGAGAAGGTATGTGGCATCAAGACTTAAGGAAATAAGTGTGCATTTTGCTAGCACAAGGAGTTTATTGGTAAAGGTTGAAAGTGGCGTGTGGAGTGTACTAATGGTCTGAGGTTCGAATCCCATCTATTGCATTTTTGATTAATTTTTGTACTATTTATCCAAAGTGTCGGTCAAGGCTTTAATAAGGTAAGGAAGACTTTTTAATTTGGGAAAGATGACTAAGAATTATGGTAAGGAGGAAAGCAAGGGAAAATAAAGGAAAGAATCAAAAGAAAAAGGCAAGAGAAGGGAACATGTTGGCATTTTACGTGGGGGATGTTTTGGAAAGATTTTATTTGGTTAATGTTCATCTTTTGGAAAAGATAATAATGGTTTCGGAGGGGGTTTTGTGATAGCCGAATTTTCTATAGGAATTGGCAAATTTTAGTACTTGTTAAGCCTAATTTCTTGTAGCATTCTTTTGTGTCTTTTTCTCCAATTTCTTCGCTATTTGGCGAAAACTCCAAAGCCTAAAGTGAGCATTTTCTGTTCTTTGTTTTGTCGAAACCATCTAGCCATTTTTGTCCCATATTTTTGCTCATTTTCCCCTTTGATAAATGAAACTAGTTAGCACCGTTTCTCCCTCCTTTCTTTCTTTTTCACAAAATCTTCAACCCTTCTTCCTTCCTCTTTAATTCATATTCTTATAGCCGAATCTTCTTGTTTAATTTCCCTCCATAGCTGAACTTTTGAATTCTTCATCTCTTCTTCGTTATTTCTTTCTCGTTCGTGTTGGCCTTCATCTTCTTTGATCAAATCGGTAAGTGACTCTATTCTATCATTGTATTTTCTTTTCCTCGTGTCGAATTTGTGCCCTTGTCATGGGATGGTTTTCTTAACGGAAAGCACATTCTTGCCGATTCCTCTCTAGTCTTAAGTCTATCGATTGAAGTTGGATCTATCAGCATTAAGGTAAGGGGTTCATTTTTGGATTTTTTGTTATATCTCTATTTGGCTATGTTGCAAATCAGATCGGAGTTTCGACTAATCGATTATGTTTTAGGGACGAAATCACTCGATATATTCTATTTGCTAAACCTTCGGATATAGTGGTAAGTGATTCAAGTGTAAGTAATACGTTGGGTATGAAATCTTTTGGAAATCCAAGGCTAACTTTTGGTTGATATTGTTCTAGGGTCAACGAAGATTGTTTCTTTAGGAAATCCAAATCAGGTGTGTAATCCCGTACCCTTCCGAATACATGTTTGGAAATGGGGTGTAATCTCATACCTATTGAATGTTGCATGAAATGTTCTATGGTTCGGTCGAAATACCGAAATACCAGAAATCGACATCTGTGACCACTCAGGCGTGCGTATGTTTGTAGTAGTAACCATATTTTGCAATGAAACAGTTTGGTCAGTAGCAGTGATGTGATTTTGAAAAATTAAGAAAAATAGGAGAAAGGTAAGTGAATAAGATATTGAATTAAAGCTTACTGTGTCTATTTTTATATGAAGAAACGGAGAAGGAAAATGAATTTTATATTCTGAAATATTTTAATTTTAGTGAGACTGGTTCTGAATGACTTCGTGGTTCTCTATTTTGTCTTGGAAAAATCATTTAAAATTGTACAAAGTGAATTATGAGTTATAATTTATATGTATAGATTTCTTAGTGAGCCTATTTTCAATAGAAACAAGTGGGAGCAACATATGAAAACTGTACAGTGAGATATTTGAATTTAGGGTAAGAGAGGTCAGAACCATTGGTCTGTGAAACAAAGGAATATTTAATGAATAAACTGTACTAATGGTTAAGCCAAAAATTTTGAAAACATTGTAGTAAGAAGATATATGAGTCTAGTTTCAAGGAAAATTTGCGGATCTAAATTTTGAGTTTCTTAACTCGAGTTATAGTCAATTTAGTCAGTATGACGTAGATGGACAGTTTCAATTTTTATGCCTCACATTAGTAGTTAAGTCTAGGTTGCAGAATTACCAAAACACCCTTAGAGGGTAAATTACCGAAATAACCTTGTGTTGCGAGATTACCGAATTACCCTTAGTGGGTAAAATTACTAGATTATAAAAATGCCCCTATGGGTCGAATTATGAAAATGCCCCGAAAAGGTCGATTTGCTAGAATGCCTTAGTGGGCCAAATTACAAAGTTCTATAATTGGTCGATTTACCTTAATAAATCTCCGGATTAATGATTGTTGTTTACATTTGTGGATATTATGCTTTATTATGTACGTTGCATTTATATAATTTGCATGGGATGGGAAAAATGTTGAAGAGAAGTGTAGCCTGGTGGCTCTGCCACAAATTCTGATAATGGCTATGTGCCTAACATATGAATTAATGACTCTGTGTCGATCATATTTACCCAAGGCTGTGTGCCAGTTATATTACCGTATATGATATTCTGGTGGCTCTACCAAAATCTATATAGTGGCTATGCCACGCTTAATTATGACTCTGGCGGCTCACCCACAAACAAATTATAAATGGCAACTTGCCTACGATTGGTGTGTTTGGTGGGGTGGGTTGACTTGATCCCCACAGGTGTGATGGGATGGTACGGGTGGTGTGTAGCGGATGGATTACTAGGATGGGTTGGGTTGCATACATTTATTTCATTTACACATTGTTATGTAAATGGGCTTAGGCCCAAGATATTGCTATATGGGTACAGGCCCAGTGGATGATGGTAAGGGGATTATGCACTGAGTTCTTGTAACTCACCCCCCTTTCTTTTCTTAATCCTTGTAGGTAATGCTCAGTGATGTGGACTTGGGCCATGGATGACTCGGTGGAGGCCATACTTCAGAAATGGTGTTTTATTTTGAACTTTAGATTTCTATTTTCGTTCACTTTACTATTTTGGGTTTTTATGATGTAATAAGGCCTTTGGAGTATTTTGCTTTTGCTTTATGTTTGACGTACTTTTATTTTGCTTGAATTGTTTTAAATGGGAATTTTTCTAAAAACTCAAATAAAGATTTGTTTTTAAAAATAGATTAACAAATGGATTTTATAACAAACTTTTACGAGTATTCTAACTCAGAAATTTTCTCTCGAATTATCAACGATATTTTCAAAAGTCAAGGTTTATAAGATCTTTAGTTCAAATCTATCGATTTATCAATCAATCTTCGAGGTTAGTAGTATTTTAAAAAATATTTCAAATCAAGCTTGTTTTATTGATTATGATGAAATAATACCTATTTGAGTTCGAATAAAAAAGGTTTTAACATGTTTTTCTCATGTGACATGTCAGATCCGGTCATACCGCATGGGCCGGGTTTGGGGTGTTACATTTTAGATATTGTAACCCTGTCAATTCTTGCTCGTATTTGATCATTCGACATTCATAACAGTTCAATGACAATTAAACATATATAATTCAATTTAAAGACATTTAATTGCATTTAAACTTACCTTGTTTTCAAGATAAACGGAATGGATCGACTATTGGATAACCTTTGATTTTCCCCGATCTAAATCTGATTTCTTTCGTTCTTGATCTATATACATTCAAAATTAACTCATTTATTCAAAAATCATTCAATTCAGTCCACAAACACATATTTGGGCATTTTTACACTTTAGCCCCTAAAGTTCCACATTTATTCAATTTAGTCCCTATTTCACAAATACACAAAATTCATGCAATTTAATACCTTCCTAAGCTAGCCGAATTTTCCTAGTGCAAATATCAGCTCATATTTATCATTTATTCACACATTTAACCATACATTTTCACATTTTCACAAATAAATCCCTATTTGACATTTTTATCAAAAATCACTTCGCAAAATTTGTGTAACTATCAACAAATATTCATTTTTCATCATAAAACATTCAAAAACTCAAATAATCATCAATGGCACTTCAAAAAATCATCAACAAACTCGAAAATTAGGGCACGAGCTAGCTAGTACTTGATGCAACGATCTCAAAAATGTAAAAATCATCAAAAATTAAGCTCAAAGCACTTACCAATTGAAACTCACAAGTGCTGAACCCTAAGTGAACATGAAAGCTTTCTTTTTCTTCTTCAAATTCGGCTAGATGATGATAATGAGAGAAAAAATGGCTTTTGTTTTATTTATTTCAACTTAATTACTAAACTACATATTAAACCTTAAATAAAAATCATTTAATGCACTTTTGATGTCAAATTCCACTATCAATGGTCTAATATCATCATAAGGACCATTGGTTTAATGAAACATAGCAATTAAACACTTTTAACAAATAGAATGCAACTTTTGCATTTAACACGATTTAGTCCTTTTATCAAATTAAGCATTCAAACGCTAAAATTATTTCACGAAACTTTCACACATATATAATCACATGCTATAAACACCAAAAATAATATTAAAATTTTTTTTGACCTCGGAATTGTGGTTCCAAAACCATTTTTCTGATTTAGCTAAAACTGGGATGTTACAACTCTCCCCCCCTTAGGGATTTTCGCCCCCAAAAATCTTACCATTAAATAGGTTCGGGTATTGATTTCTCATAACATCTTCGGGATCCCACGTAGCTTCTTCAACCCCGTGTCAATGCCACAAGACTTTCACTAATGCAACTTTCTTATTTCTCAATTCTTTGATCTAACGAGTTAAAATTCGAATTGGTTCTTCAGCATATGACATATCAGACTAAATTTCAACCTCAGTTGGGGAAATGACGTGGGAAGGGTCAGATCGGTATCGTCGAAGCATTGACACATGAAACACATTATGTATTTTCTCTAACTCGGACGGTAGAGAGAGTCGATAAGCAACTGGTCCGACCCGCTCCATAGTCTCATATAGCCCGATGAATCGTGGACTCAATTTTCCTTTTCGACCAAACCGCAATATCTTTTTTCACGGTGACACTCAAGAATACTTTATCCTCGATCTGAAACTCAATATCTTTCCGTTTCAAATCTGCATAAGATTTCTGTCGATCCGACGCTGCTTTCAAACTATTACGAATTACTTTCACTTTTTCTTCAGTATCTCTGATCAGATCAACACCGTGAATCTTACTCTCCCTAAGCTCTATCCAGTACAACGATGTTCGACATTTACGTCTGTATAGAGCCTCGTATGGTGCCATTTCAATACTCGATTGAAAGCTATTACTATAAGCAAATTCAATCAATGGCAAATATTCTTCCCACGTACCTTCGAACTCAAGAATGCAACAATGTAACATATCCTCGAGTATCTGAATAACTCGCTCGGATTGACCATTCGTCTGTGGGTGAAACGCGGTACTGAAATGTAGCTTTGTACACAGTGCGTCTTGTAGTTTCTTCTAAAACCTGAGATGTGAACCTCGGATCTCTATTTGAAACAATGGAAATAGGTACCTCGTGCAATCTCACAACCTCGGAGATCTATAACTCAGCTAACTTATCAAGCGAGAAATCCGCACATACAGGAATGAAATGAGATAATTTCGTCAATAGGTCAACAACAACCCAGATTGCATCTTTCTTTCTTGGAGATAGGGGTAAACCCGATACAAAATCCATAGTCACTCTATCCTATCTCCATTCAGGAATCATGATTGGCTGCAATAAACCCGACAGTACTTGATGCTCAGCTTTGACTTGCTGAAAGATTAAACATTTTAAAACAAACTCGGAGATATCTCTTTTCATGCCGTGCCACCAATATAGCTGTTTCAAGTCATTATACACTTTCGTGCTTCCCGAGTGAACATATAAACAACTACTATGTGCTTCATTCAAAATCATCTGAATCAACTCTGAATTTCTCGGAACACATATTCAACCTCTGAATCTTAAACAATCATCGGAATCAACTTGAAACTCTGAATCAGGGTTCCAATCACATTGAGCTAATTTTGCTAACATTTCATTATCGACTTTCTGAGCTTCGCAAATCTATTGTAAAAATAATGGTCTCTCTTTCATATCGGCCACAATTGAACCATTATTACACAAAGCTATTTGAGTGTTCATCGCACATAGAGCAAATAGAGATTTTTGGCTCAAAGCATCAGCAACAACATTAGCCTTTCCCGGAAGATAATCGATCACTAACTCGTAATCTTTTAGTAATTCAAGCCACCTCCATTGTCTCAAATTTAGATCTTTCTGTGTCATCAAATATTTCAAACTCTTGTTTTCAACGCGAACACAATAGCTGCTAAATCCAAATCATGCATCGGGTAATTCTTTTCATGCAATTTCAATTGTCTCGAGGCATAAGCTATAACTTTCCCCTCCTGCATTAAAACACAACCCAGACCATTCAACGATGCATCACTGAACACTATGAACTCTTTACCCGATTCAGGATGAACTAACACTGGTGCCTGTGTCAATAAAGCTTTCAACGGATCAAAACTTTTCTGACATTTATCTAACCACTCAAACTTAACATTTTTTGAAAAAATTTCGTTATCGGATTCACAATCATTGAAAAGCCTTTCACAAATCGTCTATAATAGCCAGCGAGTCCCTAGAAGCTACGAACTTTAGATACATTTCTCAGAGGCCTACAATCCATCATTGCAGAAATCTTGCTCAGATCGACTCGAATACCTACTGCTGACACAATATGCCCCAGAAAACCAAATTCGCACAACCAAAATTCAAATTTACTGAACTTTGCAAAGAACTGCTAGAGTCTGTAGTACAATTCTTAGATGCTCTGCATGCGCGGATTCATCATGTGAGTAAATCAAAATGTCATCAATGAATACAACGACAAATCAATCTAGGTATGGTCTGAAGATCCGGTTCATTAAGTCCATAAAGACAGCAGGTGCGTTCGTTAGTCCGAAAGGCATAACTAAAAATTCATAGAGACCATACCTTGTTCTAAATGCAGTCTTTGGCACATTCGAGTCTTTTACATGCAACTGGTAATAGCCCGATCTCAAATCTATTTTCGAAAACACTATAGCCCCTTTAAATTGATCAAACAAATAATCTATTCTGGGCAGAGGATACTTATTCTTGATTATCACTTTGTTGAGTTGTCGATAGTCTATAGACATTCTCATCGTGCCATCTTTCTTTTTCACAAATAATACTGGTGCACCCCAAGGAGAGAAACTCAGTCTAGCAAAACCTTTATCTGTCAACTCTTGCAACTGATCTTTCAATTCTTTTAATTTTATTGGGGCTATTCTATACGGAGCTATCGATATTGGCGTAGTTCCTAGCACTAACTCAATGCCAAACTCAACCTCTCGGATCGGTGGTAAACCAAGTCACTCTTCAGGAAACACATCCGGATACTCACGCACAACTGGCACTGATTCGATCTTCTTTTCAGTTACTTTCGTATCAAGCATATAAGCAAAATAAGCTTCACAACCCTTTCTCACATATTTCTGAGCTAACAATTGATGAAATCACTACTGGTAAACCATCAAAATCATCTGACTCAATCTGGATAATCTCATTATTCTGACATCTCAGATCAATCGTCTTTCATTTACAGTTTACTATAGCATCATGTAGCGTTAGCCAATCCATACCTAGAATTATATCAAATTCATCAAATGGAAACAACATCAGATCAGCCAGAAAATAAAAATTCGAATAATCAATGGACAGTTCTTGCACTCTTTATCAACCAAAACACACTTGCCTAAGGGGTTCGATACTCTAATCACAAATTCAATAGACTCTACAGGCAAAGTCTTACTGGATGCTAAATTCACACATATAGTCGAATGAGTTGATCCTGGATCTATCAATGCAATCACATTAGTATCATAGAGAGTAAAAGTACAGGTAATAACATCTGGAGATGACACCTCTTCGTAAGCGCGAATAGCGTAAGCTCGTGCGGGTGCCCTGGCCTCTGACCTCACAGCAGAATCTTTAGTCGCTCTCTGACTACCACTCACATTTCCCGTGCTTCTGGGTGGTCTACCTCTAACTGCAGTGTTACTCGGTCTCATGTTTTGTACTGTGTCTTGCTCAACCAACTCAGGACAATTACGAATGAAATTGATAACATGTTAATTTGCATGATTTCTTGTGTTTAATTTGATTTATTTTTGAATCAATCCCTGCTAAATTAGTGTTTTTATGATTTAAATCTTGTTAGGGATGCAATTGGTCAAAAACAAGTTAAAAGGGCCAAATTGAAAGACAATCATTGAAATGGGGCCAAATAAAAAAGATGGAGGAAGCCAATGACACATAAAATATTTTGACTTTGTAAAAGCAAAAAATAGGAATATTTTATTTTATTTATTTTTATTTTTATTTTATTTTGGATTTTATATTAAATTAGTTTAGGCTATTTTTAGTAAACCTTATGTATATAAATAGGGGCTTTTTGTTCTTATGAAATCATCAATTAATTCTTTTCCTACTTCAATTTGGAATTATATTGTCCTCTTTTTCTTTTTCTACTTCAAATTGGAATTGAAGTATTCTCTTTTCTCTTTCAATTTGACGTGGGAATTTTGTTCATTTCATTTCAATTTCTTTGTTCTTCCAAAATTTCTCCAATTGCCTTCCAAGCCCTTTTCCATTCCAAATTCCATCATCCTTCACAGCCTTCAAGCATGATTAAATTCATACTACACTAAATTCTATCTTAGCCTTAGGTCGGTGCTCTTTCCAGTCGGGAATCGTGAGACTCGTATTCGCGCTAAAAATCATTCCAATTGGTATTCACCTTTTTCCTAAGTATCGGGATAGCACAATCATCCCTTAAGGTTAAATTCGATTTCAACTCAAAGTGCACGTTGGGTTGGAGTCGTGTTTGCTGACAGTTGGACATTCGAGACGGCCGTGCTGTATTCGAATTTTCGAGAACAAATCAAGGAATAAATGAACGAGTTTAAATGACCCACGTGGTTGAGGCCGTTGATTCGAGTTGGGTTCTTTAGAATGCAAGGCTACCAGAATCTTCAATTGGGAACACGCGTATCTTGATTAGATAATCGGTAAGGGTTGGTTTGCAAGACGTACCGGGACCAGCTACGAAAGGAAGAATTGGTGGTTAAGACATTTTTATTCGCTATAACCAGCTTATCGTTTGGGGGAGAAGATTAATTTTCGAGGATCGATTCTTAAGACGGAATTTACCGAGTCTAAGGCTAAGGCTTATTATTTTTGTTTCAAAATTATGAATTTATTTCTCGATTTAATTTTATTTTCAATATTAATTAATTCTTTATTTATGCTGATTAGATTATTTACTTTCTAAACATTCTTGAAACCCCCCGATTTGATTTTATTTTTATTTTTTTGCAGGTACGATTGGAGTCGTGGGCACAACTATTGCCACGACCTTTGACACGACGAACACTCTGATCATAAGTTATACACGGAAGTTGATTATAGCATCCAATCCCTGTAGACTTGACCCTATTACTACTCTTACTACTATTTAGAGTTATTTGTAGGAATTATTTTTGGTGGTTTCGACGTCCATCAGAATTGATCTAATGATCCACATTTAAAATAGGCTCGATAATTCAACCTACAATCACCGATATATAGTTTTCTATAATGTTTACACTTGGGTCAGTTTTGTCTTACATTGTCAACACTAGCAATAGATGTAACTTGAGCTTTAGATAGGTTGCTTTTCACGATCACTGCTTGAATATCTCATCGATCCATTGGAATGATCGAACGAGTCTCAGAATTTCTTCGATACATACTAATAAGATTTACTCGTCGATCTCTTTCTGGAGTCTTTAGCTTCAAAATCAGCTTTTCTCTTTTCTTTTCCGAGTTCTTCAGTTTTACATGGCCGTTCAACGAGTATCACAAACTCTTTGATTTCTAGAATCCTAACTAATAGCTTCATGTCTTCATTGAAACCATACTCAAATCTCTTACACATAATAGCTTCAGTTGAAACACATTCTCAAGCGTAACTGCTCAATCTCAAAAATTATCGCTCCTATTCAGTAACAGACATACGGCCTTGTTTCAGCTTGTGAAACTCTTTGCGTTTCTGATCAATGAATCTCTGGCTAATATATTTCTTCCGAAATTAGATTAGGAAAAACTCCTAAGTAAACCGTTCTTTTGGAACCACCGATACTAATGTATTCCACCAGTGATACGCAGTGTCTCTTAACAAAGATACGGCATATGTGATACATTTATCAAGAGTACAATATAACTTATCAAATACTCGGATTGTATTATCGAGCCAAAACTCAGCTCGTTCAGCATCATCAACAGTATTAGCCTGAAACTCTTCAACCCCATATTTACGAATCTTATCAACAGGTGGCTTACTCAATCGAATCGAATTTATCACTTGTGGCACAACTGGGACTTCTTGAGGAATAGGCGGGGGTGGAGGTTGTTGAGCAGCCAGATTCGTTCGAACGAACTCCGTGAACCACTCACTCATCATTTGGAAGAAACCTTGTTTAGCCACTTCCTCATCGCCACTAGTTACAAGTCTAGAGTCAGATTGTGCTGCCCTCTGAGGAGGAGCGGGCGCGTTACTCTCTACATTGTCAGGTACAGCTCTTTCGGGATCCATTACTATACAAAAATACAATTTAAGCTGTCACGAATTATCAGACTATTGCAGAGTATATATGGCACATATAGCTAGACTCACACACACACACTACGTTAGTCCTTGAATCGACTAAACCGTAGCTCTGATACCAATAAATTTACCACCTCTAACCCGTATCCGTCACCAGAATAGGATTACGAGGCATTACCGATCAAATCACAACATACAACATACATTTATACATCCATTCTCAAGCACCACTCAATCATAATCACATTATCCTTTATAAGGGCCTAGAGGCCTTAAACATGCTTTAGAAGTGGTTCGGGACAAAAACGATAACTTACAAAAATTGATTGTTGTTTTATGCAATGTCAAAGTCTTAAAATTTATATAAAGAATGATCAAACCTGGAAACTAACTATGACAACAATTTGAGGCAACCGCACCTATCGAACAATAGTATAGTTAAGGCAAAACCGAAATGTCGAACCCAAAGGCACCAAAAGTACTAATACTAACTCTCTTTTTATTTTTAGCCTAAGAATTAAGTGAATTTTTATCTACTCTAAAATTAACTATCTACTAAACTAAACTAAAGACTCTAAGACAAAGAAGAATGAAATTGGGAAAATAACTTTGAGGAAAAACCAATTGATTAAGACGACACCCAAGGAAGAATCCACCTAGACTTTACTTGTTATCTAACTCTGAACCAGACGATTTATTCATTTGACTTGATTCATAAGATGTCCTAAGTTATATTAATCCTTCTCTCGAGGCGACTAACGTCTAACCCTAGGTTGATTAATTGAAATCTCTTTCGAATTAAAACCCCTAGAATTGCATTAACTCGATCTATGGACTCCCATACTAGGTTTCACCCTAATCCGGCAAAATCTCGTCACCCTATCTCTAAGCGTGCGATCAACTCCGCTTAATTACGCTATATCTACTCTTAGGCAGGGACTTTTTCTCCTCCACCTAAGCACATCATACTTGAATTAATATCCCAGAAATATCAACACAAGAATTAAGAACACATAATTAAGAACAAGTCAAATATTTATCGTATAGTTCAGCAAATGATAACAAGATTCATCTTAGGTTTCATCCCCTTCAGGTATCTGAGGATTTAGTTTATAACAATAAAAGAAACATCTCAAAAGAAAAGATAAAATAAAACATAAGAAATCCCTAAAACCCCATGAAGGAATTGAAGGAGAGATCCTCCATCTTGAGTATGATTCCGGCTTCTTGACATGAATCAACTGGCTATTTTCGAGTAAATCTCCGCAAATCTGCCCTCTTTGGCCTAGCTGAACGGCCCCTGACTAAAGCCTTGGGTTCCCCCTCTTTTAGGTCATACTTAGGGTGTTTATATAGGCTTCTGAATATGTTTCTTTGCCCCTAAGTATCCTAATCCGAGTGAAACTCTTTTCTCACACGGCAGGGACACTCCCATGGCACATGCCCGTGTAAGTCGCGGCCAGGCCGAGTTCGAAGCTGTTGAATGAGGCACGGCCGTGTGGTCTTGGGCCCAGGCCGTGTGGATTTTGTGATATGGTCCATTTTCTCTGTTTTGGGCCCGTTTTCTATTCTTTTCATCATCCGGTGCTGTTATGAGTATAAAACATAAAGACAAAGGATTAATAGCACCAAATTACATAATTCAAGGCTTAAATCATCCAAAAGCATGCTAAATGTGGGCTTAAAATATGTTACTTTTATGGGTTATCAAAAATTCTCGATAACTTAGGAATTTTCCAAACATACAAGGGTCACACGCCCGTGTGAACAGGCCGTGTGCCTCACACGGCTCCAGACACATCCGTGTTCCAGGCTGTGTGCTAGGCCGTGCCAATCCTATAGGGTATACTGACTTATGTAACACGGCCAAGTCAAACGCCTTTGTGCTAGCCCATGTGCCATTTAGGGGGGTATACTGACTGTTCCACACGGCCGGTCACACGCTCGTGTGTGAGGCCGTCTGGAGCATACTAACTTTAATTCAATTTCAACACCATGGGACACACGGTTGTGTATCATGACCATGTGTCGCACACGGCTGAGACACACACCTGTGTCTCTGCCCGTGTGGACAAGAATAGGTCATTTGCAAGGCCAATTTGCCACCCTTTCTCATGCTCACCTAAACATCCAAAATAATAGCATTCCAACACAATTATAGGCAACAAAAACATGTTGTTTCATATACAAATCATGCCATTTAAAATTCATCCATTTCACTACTCAAATCATAATCCAAAGCATACTAAAACAATATGCCATTTCATGTTCAACCATACCAAACATGCCAAAACACAAGGCCATATATACATCACATTTCACTTACCATATTCATAAATTTAGCCAACTCAAATGGCCAAATACACACCCACATTTACATCATTTATGAGCCAAATCTCATGGGTAATATCATAACTCTAAACATAACATCTTAATACTAGCCTATACAACCCATATACCATATATACATAACATCAAAAGTACCAACAAGTTGATCATAGTGTGACGATGTTCCTGATGATCCTCGAGTCTGAACTAGCTTCGATTATCTATAAAATAGGTAAAGAACACACAAAGTAAGCTTTAAAAGCTTAGTAAGCCATATACAAATAAAATTACAAATGAATCAACATCATTTTCATTAATAGGCAAATCATGAATAAGCAAATAAAAGCTCACAAACCTTTCCCATTGATCACATATTCAAAATCATAAGTGAATTCATCAAATAATTCCCTTTGCAATACTCATATGAATCTCGTACGTACTTGAGTCACTTAACTCATTCACACATTCTTTCACGACTTGACTTTTCCCGTTAAACCATTTAGAATTGTTAAGGATACTCAAAAATCACATATAACTCGTACAATGCCATATCCTAGATATAGTCTGTAAGACCCCTTACCCGTGTTTGAAGCCGAAACCGGATTTGAGGCATTACCTAACTTAACTTGCTTAAACATATCACATTGGGCTATAAAATTTCTTTTTACCAAAAAGAGTTTCCATATAAACCCATATTCTGCTCATTCTTGGCCTACGAGGCCATAAACATACTTCCAAGAGGTTTCGAAATTAAACCGGGAACTTTTACGAACTTAGAAAATTCTTCATCAAAATAGGGGCCACACGCCCGTGTTGTCCTAGAGACAGGCCCGTGTGCCCTTAAGACATGCCTGTGTCTTTCACCCATGGTCGACACTGACTTATTTAACATGGCCGGACACACGCCCGTGTCCCTCACATGGCCTCGACATGCCCGTGTCTTAGCCCGTGTTGCAAAACCTTCGCATTCTATTTATGACATCATCACCTCACAAAGTTCACACGGCCAAGGCACACACTCATGTCGTTAGACTGTGTGTCAAATTAAATTCCACATTTAAAATGTAGACTTCACATGGCCTGGGAACACGCCCATGTCTAAGGCCGTGCCTTCCATACGGCTGAGACATACGACCGTGTCTCTGCCCGTGTGTTTACTACTGAGCATACTGACTTGTAAGCTTAGCATGCAAGGGGACACATGCCCGATCAACACGCCCATGGGGCTGACCGTGTGTCTCACACGGCCTCGACAAACGCCTGTGTGTCTACCCGTGTGGACATTAAAAAGGCTATATTCCAAGCCAAATGCCACTCTGCATTGCAAACATACTTACTCCAACTCATATCAACACAACTCATAACCCAAAGGCACATCCAAGAAATCAATTCAAAACATTCATACAAGCATAAACTTCATAATTTCATCCTCATAGAATATATATATACTTATCAAGAATTGGCCCAATTCCAATGACCATTTACAAAATGACTTTAATAACATACATAGCCAACACTTTGGCTAACAATTACGACCTAACAAAATACCCAAGTCCTATACATGCCATACTCAAAATAAGTCTAAATTTTTATACCTAAGTGATGTCAATAGTGTGATTTCTGAACTCCGATGTTCCATGTTCCTCGAGTTATCTTGGCAATACTACAAGGAAAAATGGCAATAAAAAGGGGTAAGCATAAAGCTTAGTATGTTTGCATGGAAATAAATAGCAACAATAAGCTTATGATAAAATCCATCCATGAAAATAATTAACCATACAAAAGGTTATAGGCTACTTTCCATACTTACTCATACTTGCCCTTATTTAGCACATACCATGCCACATGTCGTAAATATTTCTTCGTGAATCATTCACGAGTACTTGTGTTCACTCATTCACATGACTTTAGTACTAATCTTATTTCTATTTCCAAGCTTATCTATTTATCCCATTAATCACTAGGGATACTCAAAGACGCATTTTCATCGTCATTAATATAAGTATAAAGCCAATGCCACAAATCAGATGTGGTCTTACATGGGGTCACTTCTAAATGCCGATGCCATATCCCGGATATGGTCTTATACAGAATCTCACATCAATTATCGATGCCATATCTCGGATATGGTCTTATACAATTCTCATATTCATTACCGAAGCTATATCCCGGATATGATCTTATACGAGATCTCAATTCAGTGCCGAGGCCATGTCCCGGACATGGTCTTATACGGAACCTTATCCATTTCATGTCTCGATGATAGCATTTTTACATTCATTATAGTCCTCTAGGACTTCAACATCTCAACTTAGTAGAACATCATGTATCAATATAATACCAAGCATTCTCAAACGTTCTAACATAAATATTGAATTCATCACATACAAACTTACCTCAATTTCAAAATAAGCTAGATACTCGATCTAGTCTGAGACTTTATTCTGTCCCCGATCGAGGTGGATTCTTGGTTCTTCTTGCTCTATAATAGCAAATTAGCTCACTTTAATCATCAAATTAATAAAAGCATTTTAATAATCGTTCTTTGGCAAAATTACTATTTTGCCCTTAGACTTTAGCAAAATGACCTTTTTACCCCTAGGCTCGGAAATAAATTCTAATCAAATTTCTACCTTATACAAGCCTAGGTGAACATTTATTCCTCTTATGGCTATCATCAAAACCCAAAATTTCATACATCTACTACAAACTTTATGATCTTTACAATAAGGTCCATTTAGGTCTTTTCATGGCAACACCTTTTACAAAAGTTGTTTATCTAACAACTAAGACTCATTTTCTTCCATAAAAATATAGAAAACAACATAAAATCTCTCATGGAAAAACCCTAAAATTTTCATCAAGTTGCAAGATAGTCCCCTCTTTAAAAAGCTTAAGCTTTAGGGGTCCCAAAAGTACAATTTTTATCAAAAAATGATCACTAGAATACTTACTAGCAATAAGAGAAGCTTGCTAAAAATTTGAGCTCTAAAATCCCTTAGTTTGCTGCCAATTTTCGGTGGAGAAGAAGAGAGAAAAAGATGATATCTTCTTTTTCTTTATTTTAATATAAAACACCAATTTAGTCCACCTAATATCAACAACTTTGACCAATTTGACAATGTTTATCTCCTATGGCCGACCACTCTAATTCTTGGGGGTTTAATTGCCTTTTAAGGGCCTCTAATTAATATTCTTTAGCTATTGAACACCTTTAGCTTATAAAATTTAACTTTCGCACTTTATGCGATTTATTCCCTTTTTGCGATTAAGCAAGAAATCGATAAAATTAAAGCACCAAAATTTTCATACACTTATACCATCACACTATAACTCATAAAAAATCATGGAAATAATTTTCTCTAACCTCAGATTAGTGATTCCAAGATCACTGTTCTAACTAGCCCCTAAATCGGGCTGTTACATGGTCTTACATGTTATCACATATCGATGCCACTGTCCTCGACAGGGTTTTATACGAAGTCATATAACGATGCCAATGTCCTAGACATGGTCTTACACGTATTCACATCTCTGTAATCCTAATGTCATGACATTTGTATCCTATACAATTCCTAAGGTTTGTACGGGACTTTCAAATATTGTAACGCTGTTGATTCTTGCTCGTATTTGATCATTCAACATTCATAACAGTTCAATGATAATTAAACATATATAATTCAATTTAAAGACATTTTTTTGCATATGAACTTACCTTATTTTCGAGATAAACGGAATGGATCGACTATTCGATAACCTTTGATTTTCCCCGATCTAAATCCGATTTCTTTCATTTAGTAAGCTTGTATGTTAACAATAAGCAACTATCATCATTCATTAAACATTCATATAATGGAAAACAATGTACAATAATTCTATTAAATCTCAAGCTATCAATTGATCATTCATAAACTTACCAAGGAAACTCATCAATTTTATAGTTTACAATACTCAATTCATTTTTGTACGTACCTGTACTATCTCGTACCAATCTCAATTTCAACCACTTCTTTTACCTGTTGAACCATTCAGAATAGAAGTTGGATACTCAAGGTCTCACACAATAAGTATATATACCATGGCCTGAAGCCAAATCAAGGTAACTTATCTGAAATTCTGATATTAGGGCCCGAAGCCAAATCAGCCATATGCATGGCTCGAAGCCAAATCAGCTTATCTCGCACACATAGTGCTAAATCATGGCCCGAAGCCAACTCAAGTATACCTAATGACATGTCACTAGCATCTTAAACTATTCCTAAGGTTCAATCGGGTTTCCAACTGTCAAATCTTCATCAAATCATTTCCAAACTCATAAGTAATCACATAAACACAATTCATGCTATATCAAAGCATATAAAATACATCTGAAATGAATTTATAACATACGAACTTACCTCGGATGTTAAAACAGTGAATCGAGTCGATTAGTCGATAACTTTATGTTTTCCCCGATCCAAGTTCGTATTTCACTCTTCTTGATCTAAATATATGCAAAATTAACTTATTTAGTCATCTATTCATTCAATTTAGTCCAAAAAACTCTTTAAAACACATTTACACTTTTACCCCTAAACGTTCACATTTTTACAATTTAGTCTTTATTTCATAAAATCACAAATTAATGAAATTCCAAATGTACCCATGCTAGCCGAATTACCATAATACCCCTAGAAGAGCATATTTTCCATTTATTTTAGATTTTAACCACTAACTTTACACATTTCTCAGTTTAACCCCCTATTTTGTATTTTCACTCAAAATCACTTAACAAAACTTGTTTAACTATCAACAACTAATCAAAATCTATCATCAAACATCAAAACTCATACATATTATTCAATGGAAACATTCACAATCTTTAATAGTTTTTCAAATTAGTCCTTAGGCTAGCTAGCACTATCTGCAACGATATCCAAAACATAGAAATCATTAAAAACGGGATAAAAACCGTACCTTAATTAGCTATCCAAGCTTGGCCAAATTTGAAAGCTTAAAAATGGTGTTTCTTTGCCCTACAATTTCGCTAGAAGATGATGAATGAAATAATTTGGTTTTGTTTTACCTATTTTAATTATCATAATTACCAAATTACAAAAACAACCTTAATGATAAACCATTAAAATCATCATATTAATGCCCATATTTGTCCACTCACAATTAAAATGGTCTAATTACAACATAAGGACCTTAACTTTAAGGTTGTATAGCTATTTGACACCTCTAGCTAATAGAACATCAGTTTTGTACTTTACGCGATTTAGTCCTTTTTATCAAATTGACTAACTAAAAGATAAAATTCTTAACGAAATTTTCACAAAATCACATTATCATGCTATAGATATTAAAATGATAATAAAATAAATATTTTTACTTCAGATTTGTGGTCTCAAAACACTGTTCCGATTCCACCAAAAATGTGTTGTTACAGTATATGTTCCAATTGCTCCACCACAACGCACAAAGTTGAGTCCTCAAAGGAGGTTGGGAATATATATTGGTTATGAATCTCCTTCTATAATTAAGTATGTTAAACCATTAATTGAAGATTTATTGATTGTCATTTTGATGAGACTAACATTCCCAACATTAAGGGGGAGAGAAAATACAATTGGTAAAAGAAGTTACATGGAATGGATCACCATTATCTCAATTAGATCATCGTACAAGTCAATATGAAAAAGAAGTTCAAAGGATCATACATTTGCAAAACATTGCCAATCAACTGCCAGATTCATTTACCGACCTAAAAAGAATTACAAAATCTCACATACCAGCTAAAAATGCTCCAATACGAATTGATGTCCCAATAAGGCAAACTGTTAGTGTAAAGGAAAGTAATTCGCGCCTAAAGCGTGGAAGACCAATCGGTTCCAAATATAAAAATCCTCATAAAATGAAAGGAGCAAATATTTAAGATGGTTGTATTGTAGAGGTAAGTGCCCAAGAAGTGACCGAAGATATAACTAATCAAAAAAACCCCATGAGAGGTTCAGGTACCTAAAAATGGTGATAACGAAGAGATCTTAATAAGTTATGTTACTTCAGGAAAAAGATGGAACTGGAAAAATATAGTTGTCAACAACATTTTTTCATATAATGTTGCTACTAAAATATCAAAAGAAAATGAGGATCCTGAGCCTAAATCTATTGAGGAATATAGAAATAGAAAAGATTGACAAAAATGGAAAGGCCCAATTCAAGTAGACTTAAATTCACTTTCTAAACGTGAGGTTTTTGGACCTATAGTCCAAACATCTAAATATGTAAAGCCAGTAGGATATAAATGGATATTTGTGTAAAAACAAAATGAGAAAAATGAAGTCATAACATATAAATCATAACTTGTAGCATAAGGATTTTCGCAAAGGTTTGACATTGATTACGAAGAGACATATTCTCCTATAGTGGATGCAATCACATGTAGATACCTTATTAGTCTGACAGTACATGAAAAACTTGACATGCGTCTAATGGATGTTGTTATAGCCTATTTCTATGATACACTTGATAGTAAAATTTATATGAAAATCCCTGAAGGATTTAAAATCCCTGAAGGATATAGAGTTTATTAGGAAAATTACTCAATTATATTAAAGAAAAGTTTATATGGATTAAAATAATTTGGACGTATGTGGTACTATCTTTTTAGTGAATATTTGTTAAAAAAGGTTATAGAAACGATCCAATCTATCCATGTGTTTTTATAAAAAGGTCTGGTTTAAACTTTATGATAATTGCTATTTATATTGATAATCTAAATATTACTAGAACTCTTGAAGAGCTTCAAAATGCAATAAATTATTTCAAAAAAGAATTTGAGATGAATGGTCTTGGAAAAACAAAGTTTTATCTTGGCCTACAGATCGAACAATTCAAAAATGGAATTCATCTCCATCAGTCAACTTATACGAAAAAGATCTTAAAGAAATTTTATATAGATAAAGTACATCCATTAAGTACCTTGATGGTTGTACGATCGTTAGATATGAATAAAGATCAATTTCATCCTTATAAGAATAATGAATAGTTTCTAGATCCTAAAGTACCATATCTAAGTGCCATAGGGGCATTGATGTATCTTGCAAACAATAGAAGATCTGATATAGCTTTTGTTGTAAACTTATTAGAAAAATTTAGTTCTTCTCCAACACGTAGACATTCGAATGGAATTAAACATGTATTTAGATATCTTAGAGGGACCATTGATATGGGGTTATTTTATTCAAATGATTCAAAGTCCCTATTAGTGTAACACCCTAGACCCAACCTAGACGTCTAGTTCAAGTGTAGAGAGTTACATTATGAATACTCAAATACTACGCAAAACACAATAATACCAAACCATGATTCACATAAAATTCAACACAAAGATTAGTTAAGTATATAACTTCCAAAGTCATACTATTATAGTTTATCGAAACTCCTATCGAAATATTTTAAAGAAAGCTAATGGCTCAACCGAGCTCCCGCAGCATTAACCGTTCAAGATTGCGAATCACTTGAAATCCAAGCAAAGGTAGAATGAGTTGCGAACTCAGTGAGTTAAAGAAGTTTGTTCAATACATGCTCACTTATAAAATAGTTCTGAATTCAGAGATTCGGTTTGACACAGAAGTAATTTTAGTTCAGATTCAGAGTAGGTTAGTTACACATAAATATATGCAATTCTGGTTTAATATATGATACAGATTAGATTCAGATGCAATATTCCTACCCCCATCTGCTACAACCGTCTTTGGCCATCCCAACACACCGTTAAGGACATTCAATGCCCAACCAACCCTGCACACCTTAGAGTGTCTATTTGACACTTTACAGATACGCAGCATAGCTGCTAGACCAGATTGTGACAAAGCGTCAGAATCAAATTTATACGTATAGTGGCGCAACCACTGATTTAGAACAGACTACTTCCTTCTTCACAATATCCCCACCCATGCAAATGTAGAGCACAATTACCCGTATCATGTATTCAGTCATTCTAGTTTATATCACAAATAGATAAGACAGTTCAATTCCAGAATAAGTATCTTAATATTCATACAACTATGTTATTTCCACTTCAGTCTCAAAATATTAGACAGTTCCCATATAATCAAATTCATACAACGAGAATACTAGTATCAGTGTTAAATAACATTCATAGCCTTAAAAAATAGGTTTTGGGCCCCAATAACATGCCACGCGACCTGGTAACACATCTCTGTGCCTTGCCCGTGTAGTTTTGAGGCATAAACAGTGAGTTACACAGCCTAGAAACACGTTTGTGTTCCTGCCCGTGTGTCTCACAAGGCTTGGGTACATGTTCGTGTCCCTTGCCGTGTGGCTTTATTCCACAAACAGTAAGTTACACGGCCAAGACACACGTCCGTGTGCTTTGCTCGTGTGGTCTTGTACCACAAATAGTGAGTTACACGACCCCAACACACACCCATGTCTGTTACCTGTGTGAACCCTACACTAATATGGCCACATACGGCCTAGACACATGCCCGTGTGGCCCCAAATTGATAAACAATGACTTACACGGCCAACCACACGGCCTACCACACGGCCGTGTGGCTCACACGACTTAGACACACGCCTGTGTGCCTGGCCGTGTAGCGTCGACAACCACCATTTTCGATGACCGAAACTTGCAAAAACTAAGGTTTTTGATATGCACTTGGTTTCGTTTAACCGAAAAAAACAATTCGAAGACTACCCGGAACCTAATTAACCATTTAATAATCAATTACACCCTCGTTTTCAATATTTTACTAAAATCACCTACTGTCAAGATCATGTCAAAAATTTCGACGGCAACCCCAACATAAATCGCATACTTACCTTGTGTAAAACAGAGGGAATCAGACTAACACAGTGAAGTCATGTCTCTTGTAATATCCTCACTTAAAAAGTAACCAATCAAGTATATAACAAAACGTCAAGCAAACGAGCAAAATCTCGTTTCGACAAAATAGTGTTAACACAACAGAATTCGCAAAATGAAATGGAATAACAATGGAACTTACACAATATCAATCTCATAGGCAATGAAGAATTCCTAATTCACACAAAAACAATTGCATTAAGAAGAAAAATAAAAGAAAAGATGAATAGGAAAGCAAGGAACTAAAATTTAGAAAAAGAAAAAAGAAAAGGGCGATAGACTCTTCAGAATGTTTTAAATTAACCACAATTCCACCTTCCGGCATTTGCAAAAATATATTTCCTAACGCACACGATGGGACTTGAACTCGAAACTAGACAGAATACAGACAGATGCTTAACCAGTGAACTAGCAGGCTCATTCTTAACACTGATTTACCCAGAATTGCATTTGACTACATAACACATGGATTAAGGTTATTTTAAAAAGTAACAAAACTATTAACAATGCAACTCAAACACCTGACCTTAAACACAAAAGCAGAGCATAGAACAACATATACAAAATTTTAATTACTGCAGATTCTCATTATTAATCTCTTAAATTTTTGGGGCGTTACAACTCTCTCCCCATAAAAGAAATTTCAGCCTTGAAATTTTACCTGACTCAAAATAGATACAGATACAGCCGTCGGATTGCTTCTTCAGGTTCCCACGTGGCTTCCTCAGTACCGTGGTTCCGCCATAGAACTTTTACTAGAGGAACAATTTTCTTCCTAAGTACCTTAAAATCATGTTCCAAAATCTGGATAGGTTCCTCCTCGAATGTTAAATCCGATCGCAACTCGATCTCGTCGACATGAGCAATATGCGATGGATCTGACCGATACCGTCCCAGCATCAAACATGAAACACATCGTGAATTTGATCCAGCTCTGATGGTAATTCCAATTGGTAAGCAACGGGTCCGACACGCTTTAAGATGCGGTAAGGCCCAATGATCCTCTAGCTTAGCTTGCCATTGCGTCTAAATCGGAGGACCTTTTTCCACGGTGATACTCTATGGAAAACTTGATCACCAACAGAAAACTCGATGTCTTTCCTTTTTAAATCAACATAAGACTTCTGCCGATCAGATGCGGCTTTTAAACGGTCACAAATTACTTTCACAGTATTTTCAATTTTAGAAACTATCTCAAGACCCAGAACTCGATGTTCGTTTATTTCTGTCCAACATAACGAAGTACGGCACCTACGACCATATAAAGCTTCGTATGGTGCCATCTGAATACTAGACTAAGAGCTGTTATTATATGCAAACTCTCCCAATGGTAGGTACTCCTCCTAACTACCCCTAAAGTCTAACACACAGCTCCGAAGCATATCCTCTAGGATCTAAATGACTCGCTCTGATTTTCCATCGGTCTGAGGGTGATATGAAGTGCTGAAATTAAGTTGAGTGCCTAAAGCCTCATAGAGTTTCTTCCAGAACTGAGACGTAAATTGCAGATCTCTATCAGAGATGATTGAGACCGGAGTTCTGTGTAGCCTTACAATTTTGGCGATGTACAGTTTAGCCAACTTCTGTAAAGAGTAATCTGTCTGGATGGGTATGAACTGGGCTGATTTGGTCAATCGATCAACGATGACCCAAATCAAATCTTTCTTAGTAGGGGGTTAAAGGCAACCCACTAACAAAATCCATCGTTATTCGCTCCTATTTCTACTAAGGAATTTTAACTGGTTGAAGCAACCTGGATGGCAACTGATGTTTCGCCTTAACCTTTTGGCACGTCAGACAATGGGACACAAAAGCGACTATCTCCTATTTCAGTCCATGCCATCAGCATAGTTCTCAGAGATCTCGATACATTTTGTTCCCACTAGGATGCATAGCATAGGGACTACTATACGCCTCTTGAAGGATCGAATGCCTCAAATCTCTATCATTAGATACACAAATCCGATCTTTAAAGCACAACACGTTATCACTATTTAAGCTAAAATCAGAAGTCTCGTTCAAATCAACATGCTGTAGACGTTGAACTAAGGATTATCGCTCAACTGTTTATCTATAATCTGTTCCACCCAAATCAGTTTTACCTTTAATTTAGCCAACAGCTCTCCATCCTCGACCAAACTCAAATGAGCTAACATTGCTCTCAGATCAATCATTGCTCTACGGCTAAGGGCGCCAACTACCACATTAGCCTTACCCGAATGGTACTCTATCATGCAATCATAATCTTTAAGTAATTCAACTCATCGGTAGTACCGAAAATTTAATTCTTTTTGGGTTAGCAAATATTTGAGACTCTTGTGATCGGTATATATAATACACCTTTCACTATACAAATAGTGTCTCCAAATTTATAGAGCAAACACAACCGTAGCTAGCTCAAGATCGTAAGTAGGGTAGTTACCCTCGTGTGTTTTAAGCTACTGCGACGCGTAAGTGACCACCTTACTGTCTTGCATAAGTACACATCCTAACCCAACATGTGAAGCATCACTGTATACCACAAACTCACGACCTGATTCTGGTTGAACTAAGATAGGAGCCTATGTCAAAACGGGCTTGAGCTTATTGAAACTAGACTGTTGTGCCCCAAACCACACGAATAGAGCATTCTTACACAGCAATTTCGTCAGAGGAGATGTAATCAGAGAAAATCCTTCGACGAACCTACGGTAGTAACCGGCTAAACCTAGTAAGCTACGAAGCTCAGATATAGTTTTCGGTTGTTTCCACTCAACCATAGCTTCTATCTTCTTGGGATCAACTCGGATGCCCTCCACCATCACTACATGACCCAGAAAGGTGACTTTCTGCAACCAAAGCTCGCACTTATTGAACTTGGCATACAACTATTTTTCTCGGAGTATCTGAAGTACAATACAAAGATGATCATCATGCTCAGTTTCAGTTTTAGAGTAGATCAGATATCATCGATAAAAACCACTACAAACTGATCCAAGTACGGTTGGAACACCCGATTCATTAAATCCATAAACGCCACCGAGGCATTCGTTAAACAGAAAGGCATTACCAGGAACTCTTAATGTCCATAATGAGTCTTGAAGGTAGTTTTGTACACATCAGTCTCTCTGACCTTGAGCTGATAGTAACCAAAGCGTAGATCGACTTTAGAAAAGATGGATGCTCCTCGAAATTGGTCGAACAATTTGTCGATCCTTGGTAACGGGTACTTATTCTTGATTGTCAACTTGTTCAACTGTCTATAACCTATCACATTCTCATCGACCCATCGTTCTTCTTAACAAACAATACTGGTGCCCCCCATGCAGACATACTCGGTTGAATAAATCCTCTATCAATGAGTTCCTAAAGCTCAGCCAGCTCTTTTGGTGCCATGCAGTAGGGTGCAATGGACACTGGAGCAGTACTTGGTAACAGATCAATTCCAAAATCCACCTCTCTATCAGAAGGTACTCTTGGCAATTCCTCGGGAAAGACGTCCGAGAACTCCCTCACAGTGCAGATATCCCCCACTGAACGTTTTGCGAAAATAGAATCGGATACGTAAGCAAGGTATCACACCCCTTTCGGTCTAACTTTTCTGCTACAAGAGTGAAGAATAAATTAGAGAAATAATCTCGTCGCTCACCAATCATGACCACCTCGTCATTCTCATTCGATCTTAGAGTAATTCTCTTAGTTGCACAGTCTAGACTAACCCGATACTCAACGAGACAATCCATTCCTAGAATTAAATCAAACTCATTAAAAGGAAATTCCATTAAATCAGCTTGAAATACCATACCTTAGTGCTCTAAGGGTAACCGTTTGTGTAACACCCCTAACCCGTAACCGTCACCAGTCTAGGGTTAAGAGGCATTACCGGACAATCAGAAACTTCTATAGACATTTCAAAACATAATTCAAAATATCACATCAAAGTGCCCCTCAAATAGGTCTTCGAGACCTTAATCATGCTTTAGAATAGGGCCGGGACTAAACCGAGCACATATGGAAATTCTCAAAAATTTAAAAATTTTTCAAAGTTATAGAGGTCACACGCCCGTGTTGGTAGGCCGTGTGCCTCACACGGCCTCAGACACGCTTGTGTAAGCCGTGTCAAAATAGGGCATACATACCAACTTGTTCACACGGCCGTGGACACGCCTGTGTGCCTCACCCGTGGTCGCTATTGACTTGCACCACACGGCCAGTCACACGCCTGTGTGTCTTGCCCGTGGTCGAGTCTGACTTATTTTGAATTACAACCACGAGGGACATGGTCGAGCCACACGCCTGTGTGCTCAACCATGTAGGCAAATATAGGTCATTTGCAATGCCAAATTGCCACCCACACTTTGGGTCATCCCTACAAGCACATACAAGCATATTTCTAAACACAATTGGCAACCAAAAACACACCAAATGGTCATCATATCATCCCATTCAATCTCATTTCTAAGCATACCAACTTATATGCCAAATAGTTCAACTAATTCACAAATAAACCAAGCATGATTCATTCACAACTTACCACTTCATCATGACCATCATTCATCAAACACATATATTCACTTTACATCAATAAGCTTACCATTACCTTGACTATTTCATAACCCTGGAATCCTACCAAAACCAAACATCATATAGCATGACTCTTCATTCATTACACAACCATTTAACTAGCCATATCACATGGCTATACACATATTTCAAACATAACTCAAGGTAACTAGCCTATACATGCCATATTTTAGTATATACATTTCCAAAAAGGGTACCAAAATAAGATTGAGTAGTGTGATGGTGATCCTTGACGATTCCCCGAGCCTTTAGTAGCTTTGACGATCTATAAAATAGAGCAGACACACACAAAGTAAGCTTTCAAAAGCTTAGTAAGCCATATACAAATAAACTTAACATAAAATGCACATAGCCACATTGATACAATAACATTAATGTTTCTCATTTGCAAATTTAACACATATCATTTGGCTCATTTGTTTAGTCATTACTCACCCACATTCTATAGCTCAAATTATCACTTTACTCATAGCTCATTCAAGCATGTATCATATATTATATCATCAAATCTATACACATATTCACTTAGTAAGCTCATATAAACACTTACCTTTCATACACATACATAGTGTACTTTTGAAATGTACCTGAATCATTTATACATTTCACATAGTCTCTCATTTCTTGGATTTACCCGTTGAACCGTTCGGAACTAAATAGGATACTCATAGTACTCGAAATAATCATACAATGCCTACGTCCTAGACGTGGTCTTACATGCACTCAAATATCGATGCCACTGTCCCAGACAGGGTCTTACACGAATCAAATACGATGCCAATGTCCCAAACATGGTCTTACACGTAAATCTCATATTGATGCCAACGTCCCAGACGTGGTCTTATACGAAATCTTGAATCAACGCCAACGTCCCAAACGTGGTCTTACATGATCTCACATATCAGAAACCTATGTCATGACATATGTAATCCTATCTATTCCTAAGTTCGTACGGGGCTTCTCGGACTTTGTTATACTATCGATTCTTCCTGGGATTTCATGTACTCATCATTTCATATACATTCATCATGATAAATTTTCATATGAACATATATATATCAATGTAAATACATTTATTTGCATATAAACTTACCTCGGGTTTGAGTAAACAAACAGATTTAACTATTCAATCACTTTCGACTTTCCGCGATCTAAATCTGTTTTCTTCGATTTTCGATCTATACATATTCAAATTTAATCCATTTCTTCACTAAATAATTCAATTCAATCCAAAGACACATATTTAGGGTAATTTACAAATTAGCCCCCACATTTTCATATTTTGACATTTTAGTCTTTATTTCACAAAATCACAAAATACACAAAATCTCAACACACCCATGCTTAGCTGAATTCTCTATAGGTCCCTAGCAACCCATATTTTTCATTTTTTTCATAATTTAGTCCTTCAAAATATTATTTTCTCAATTTAATTCAAATTACTCAAATTCATCAAAAATTTAAAGACAAACTATGTTAATCTATCGCATATCCTTCATATTTCATCCTACAACATCACAAAACTCATGTGTTCATCAATGGCATATTTCAAAATATTCATCAATTCACAAAACTGAAGCATGAGTTTTGAAGAACACGAAGCAATGATTACGGAAACATAGAAATTATCAAAAATCGAAGCAAAACATACATTAAATCAAGCTCAAAAATAGGTGAATGCCCTAGCTTAGACTTTCTTTTCTTTTCTTCAAATTCGGCAATATGGATGGTGATAATGGCTTATTTTATGCCTTTGTTTTATTATAAATTTACTTATTAATTCATTTGCCATGTTAACCTTACAATTAAACATATAAAACATATAAATACAAGGTCATTAATGTCCATTAACCATGTTAATGGTTTAATTACAACATAAGGCCACCAAATTTATAAAGACATGACACTTAGGTGCTTTTAACATATGGCATGCTAATTTAGCATCTTTCACAATTAAATCCTTTCGCCAAATTAAGCACCCAAATATATAAATTAAAACACAAAAATTTCACACATATTGTAGGCACAGAATATAATATTAAAATATTTTTCTGAATCGAATTTGTGGTCCCAAAACCACTGTTCTGACTAGGGTCTAATCCAGACTGTTATAGCCTGTATACCCTATCAACTCGAATTGGCTGATCCAAAAGACTGATCACAGAAAACTCTCTAGCAGTATTCTTAGCGGTTAAACCCAGATTTACAGAAAAAACACTAACTATGTACGAATGAGTAGAGCCAATATCAATGAGAGCATAATACGGAATAGATTGAATAAATAAGGTACCTACAATGACATTAGCAACATCTCTTTCCTCGCAGCGTCCCACAGCATAAACTAATGCCGGCTGATGACCCTCAGCCTGACCTGCACCTCTACCCAGTGCTCTCTGTCCTCTCCTAGATCCATTACCACCTCTACCAGTACCACGACCTTTGAATGGTTGCTAAGCCTCTGTCAGAGGCCGAATAGAATTTAGAGCCAGAGTATGTGCCACAGCCGACACTGGATCTGGCCGACAGGGGCAATCCCTAACTCGATGCTCCATCGAACCGCAACAAAGGCATGATCCTAACTTCCTCCAGCACTCGCTTGGATGGCGCTTCCCACAATCACTGCACAGCTGAATCTCAGTCACTACAGCTGGTGATTGACCCTCGGGGGCCTATTAAATATTGCCCGCTTCTTAGGACACTGACTAGGATCAGAGGGACTCGATTCCTTCTTAATCTTATTCTGATCCTTCTCATGATCATGCCGCTCGCGCTCAGTGAACTTCACTTCTTCCACTATTTTTGCTTTGTTAACTAGGATTGTAAAAATTCGCTCACTCTAAGGAGCTATCAAAACTCGTAGATCATATCTCAATCCCTCCTTAAACCTCACACACTTGTCGTAATCAGATGCTACTAGAGTCCGTGCATACCTACTCAGTCGCAGAAACTCGACTTCATATTCGGCCACCGATCGGTTGCCCTGAACTAGGCTCATGAACTCACGTCGGTGAGCCTCAACATAATTTTCCCCAACATACTTACCCTGAAAGGTGTTCTTAAAATACTCCCAGTTCACCTATTTAGGCTGAGCACCTTGCTCAACTGCCAACCACCACTGATAAACTTCATCTCGGAGTAGGGACACAACACCCCTCAATTTTTGAATAGGAGTACAGTTAAGATTTGTCTCAATACGCTTAGTGGCCTCGAGCCAGTATTCAGCAACAGTGGGAGCGACTCTTATGACGCATCTGAATAATTCAACCCCATTTGATCGGAGTCGTTCAATAACTGACTTTAGGCATCCCGATCTCGAATGGGTCCATGGACCCTCTCCAGTGCTCGAATCATGGCTTGGGACAGTGCATCGCCCCCAGCTGTCGGAGTCTAGGACTCCATTTCAACAGTGGGAGTACTAATAGTCTCGCTGGTCTCCAGGTTGGGCATACTACCCATAAAGGATGACTCTGCTCAACCACCTCATCTGCATCCTCGATGCCCCCACATACCACGTCTACGACTACTGCGCGAACTCATTATGGTAATCTAGCTACAATGTCACAGTACACAGATCAATTCAGACATCTAGTAGAATGATTTCACCGGTTCACATCATAACATTTTACTCACAACAGTTTAAGTATTATAATTTTTATAATAGAACATAAATACTTATAGGGTCAGCGTCGGAGGCTCAATCGTTCACTAAAGTTTTAGTGCTTCTATATTAGTTCAGATACTAAATTATCACTAAGCTACTTTTCTCACACATTATGAGCCCAAACACAGTTCGAGTGTTGACAAGCCTAGCTCTGATACCACTAAATGTAACACTCTAGACCCAGCCTATACGTCAATTCTAAGTTTAGAGAGTTACATTATGAATACTCAAATACTACACAAAACGTAATAATACCGAACCATGATTCACATAAATTCAACACAAAGATTAGTTAAGTATATAATATTCCAAATTCATACGATTATAGTTTATCGAAACTCCTATCGAAATATTTTAAAGAACGCTAATGGCTCGACCGAGCTCCTGTAGCACCGACTCGTTCAAGTCTGCGAACCACCTGAAATCTAAGCAATGACAGAATGAGTTGTAAACTTAGCGCGTAAAAGACGTTTGTTCAATAAATGCTCACTAATAAGATAGTTCTGAATTCAGAGATTCGGTTCGACACAGAAGTAATTTCAGTTCAGATTCAGAGTAGGTTAATTACACATATATATACAATTCCAGTTTCATATATGATACAGATCAGATTTAGATGCAATATTCCTACCCCCATCTACTACACACCGTTAAGGACATTCAATGCCCAACCAGCCCTACACACCTTAGAGTGTCTGTTTGACACTATATCTGAATCTGCAGTAATAGTTACTGACAGTGCGACAAATCGCCAGAATCAAATTTATATGTATAGTAGCGTAGCCACTGATTCAGAATAGACTACTTCGTTCTTCACAATATCCCCACCAATGCAAATGTAGAGCACAATTACCCGTATCATGTATTCAGTCATTTTAGTTTATTTCACAAATAGATAAGACAGTTTAATTCCAGAATAAGTATCTTAATATTCATACAACTATGTTATTTCCACTTCAATCTCAGAATATCAAACAGTTCCCATATAATAAAATTCATACAACAAGAATACTAGTATCAGTGTTAAATAAAATTCACGGCCTCAAAAATAGGTTTTGAGCCCCAATAACATGCCACACGGCCTGGTTACACGTCCTTGTGTCTTACCCGTGTGGTTCCAAAACGTAAACAGTGAGTTACACGACCTAGACACAAACCCGTGTTCTTGCCCATGTGACTCACACGGCCTGGGTACACGCCCGTGTCCCTGGCTATGTGGTTTTATTCTACAAATAGTGAGTTACATAGCCAAAACAAACGCCCATGTGCTTTGCCCATGTGGGCTTGTACCACAAACAGTGAGTTACACGACCCCGACACACGCCCGTGTCCATTACTCGTGTGAACCCTGCACTAATATGGCCACACATAGCCTAGACACACGCTCATGTCCCTGCCCGTGTGACCCCAAATTGATAAATAGTGAGTTACACCGCAACCACACAGCCTGCCACACAACCGTGTGGCTCACACGGCTTGGATACATGCCCGTTTTTCTGGCCGTGTAGCGTCGACAACCACTATTTTCGGCGACCAAAACTTGCAAAAATTAAGGTTTCTGATACACACCTAGTTTCATTTGACAGAAAAAAATAATGCGAAGACTACTCGGAACATAATTAACCATTCAATAATCAATTACACCCACGTTTTCAATATTTTACTAAAATCACCTACCGTTAAGATCATGTCAAAAATTTCAATGCAACCCCAAATCAAATCGCATATTTACCTTGTGTGAAACAGAGGGAATCAGACTAACACGGTGAAGTCACGTCTCTTGTAATATCCTTGCCTAAAAAGTAACCAATAGAGTGTTTAACAGAACGTCAAGCAAATGAGAAAAATCTCATTTCGACATAATGGTGTTGACACAATAGAATTTGCAAAACGAAATGGAATAACAACGAAACTTACACAATATCAACCTCACAAGCAACGAAGAATTCCCAATTCACGCAAAATCAATTGCATTAAGAAGAAAAATAAAACAAAAAGAACAAGAAAGCAAAGAACTAAAATTTAGAAAAAGAAAAAAGAAAAGGACAATAGAACTCTTCAGAATGTTTTAAATTAACCACCATCCCACCTTTCGGCATTTGCAAAAATATATTTCCTAACGCACACGATGGGACTTGAACTAGGAACTAGACAGAATACAGACAGATGCTTAACTAGTGAACCAGCAGGTTCATTTTTGACACCGATTTACCTAGAATTGCACTTAACTACAAAACACATGGATAAAGGTTGTTTTAAAAAATAACAAAACTTTTAACAATGCAACTCGAACTCCCGACCTTAAACGCAAAAGCAGAGCACAGAACCACAGATACAGAATTTTAATTACTGCAGATTCTCATAATTAAACTCTTAAATTTTTGGGGCGTTATAATTAGTCAGCTATGCTAATGCTGGATATCTATCGAATCACATAGAAGTCGATCTCAAACGGGATATTTATTTACATCTGGAGTACCATCATATCATGGCATTCAACAAAGCAGACATTAGCTGCTGCCTCTTCAAATCATGCTGAAATAATTGCAATGCATGAGGCAAACTGAGAGTGTGTTTGACTAAGGTTATTAATCCAACATATCCAAAAGATATGTAATTTTTTCTTTATAAGAAAAGATGCTAACTATCTTATACGAAAATAATGCAACATGTATAACCCAATTGAAGGGTGGTTACATCAAAGGTGACAGAGCAAAACATATTTCACTAAAATTATTCTTCACTCATGATCTTGAGAAAAAATATGACATAGAAGTTCAACAAATTCGCTTTAGTGATAATTTAGCAGATCTTTTTACCAATGCATTGTCAACTTCAACATTTGAAAGACTACGAGACAATATTGGAATGCATCGACTCAAAGATATAATGTGATGTTGCCATTAGGGAGAGTTTAAAACACGTTGTACTCTTTTCTTTTAACCAAGGTTTTGTCCCACTGGATTTTCCTAATAAAGGTTTTTAATAAGGCAAATTGTAATAGGAGATTGTGAACTATTTTTCCTTAATTAGGTTTTTATCCCGCAGGATTTTTCATAGTAAAGGTTTTAATGAGGCACATTTTTATTTAAAAGACATCCAAGGAGAAGTGTTGTAAATACATTAAATGGATGTCTATAACCCCTTTAAACATTTATTAAAGTAATGAGATAAAACTCTTTATTTCATTTACAACCATGAAATGATTAAATGGAATAATTAAGAAAACTTAATTCACATTTATTGATCGAATGTAATACATTTATTAATTGAATGTAAAGAAGCTTATAAATAGCACCTTGTAAGTGAAAATTAAATAATAAAAATTCTCCCCTATTTACTTATTATTATTGTTTTATTAATTTTTCTATAATAGCTTAGTGTTTAAGTTTGAAGCTATTTTCATTTGACATTGCAAGGTATGCATGCGGGATTACCAAAATACATACCGGTTAACTTAAAAGACATAGAAACAGCTGGATTTCAAGAGGGAGATGAGGTGTCGTTGGAGACTTTAAAGGAGAAGGGTTTGATCAACCCTTCAGGAAGAGAGAGGAAACTCCCTTTGAAGGTGAATATGCTCTTGGATTTATATTATAACAGAGCCCCTTCCAGACTTTGTTTAAGGATAATGACCCCAATGCTACTTGTTCTGGAGATCAACTTGAGTAGGAAATTGTGTTTCTCTCATGCATGAAGCATTAATCCCGACCTGCTTAATTATTAATGGAAATAACAATGGAATTGTAATTGTAATAACAATGGAATTCTACCTTCTTAATCGGTTCTCTCATGCAAGGACTGAAAGAATTGTAATTGCAATAATCGTGTTGATTTAGATCCTCGGTGACGGGGAGCTGAAGGTAAAGCTGAACTTGAAGGCCCGTGCCTTTTCAGCATCTGCAAAGGAAAAGCTTGAGGCTGCCAGTTGCTCTCTCACCGTACTGCCTGGGCGCAAGAAGTGGGTTAAGCCTTCAGTTGCAAAGAACGTTGCTCGAGCTGAGGAATACTTCGCCAAGAAGAGGGCTGCATCATCATCCGACCCCACTTCGGAATGAATGGCATGTAATTGATCTGCTCTGTTTTGATAAAATGTTGAGAGCAGTGAAGAGAATTACTTTGTATTCATCTTTTTGGAGACCCCAGGGAGGGCTACTGGGTCACTGGGATTCCTTTTAATGCTTTCAATCATTAAGGTTCATATTGATTTAAATGAGTTTTAATTAATTTTATTTATATTCGTAAAAATCATTATTATAAATTTAAGTGAGAACATTTCTAACGCTTCAACTGATCTAAATTACGTTACACTGAGTCTGTAAAGATAGATGCAAGTTATGATAATTTTTTGGCTTCTAGTGACAAGTGTCTATTTAAGGTTGGCTTCTAAGTTTAGGGTTCAGACTTTATCTAACTGAACCTTCTTTGCAATGCATCAGTTCAAAGAACATGTCTTTTCTTATGTTGTAACAAGTGATATTTTATTATTTAAAGTGGTAATTAAATTATATTTTTTTTTATTGAATTAAAAAATTTATATTATTCTCTTAAGTTATTTAAATCCTTTTTGTCCCTAAAGTATGCTTTATTATTCAAAGTGATTCTTAAATTATACTTTATTTCTCTCATTTTATGACATCTGTTTAACTTAAAAAATTTAAAAGAAGTTAAAAGATTATTTTCTTAAGTTTTTTTTTAAATATAAACATATTCTTTTATTTTGTTCTTTATCAAAGAATTCTAGTGACAGAAATTTTAAAAACTCTTCAAAAAATTCATCTAATTCCTAATTCGATGACAAAACACACATTTCAACCAGCTTCTTTTCCTTTTTTTTTTTTTTAATCATTGACTTTAATTTCTTTCTCATCCCATTTCAAAATTTATGTATTATTTTTATTATCAATAACTTATTTTTTCTATATACTTTGTGTAAAATAATTAATATTAGATGAACTTCTATAATAAAAAAACTCAGATAAAGCATGAAATCCAAATATTGGAAAGAAGTTGAGTAGAAAAAGATGTATAATTTGTTAATTGATTTCTAACTGATGGCATAATTCAATAACACTGAACTTCTCTAATTTTCTTTCGAAATAGTGAGGAAAAAATAGTTTGTGAGGGTATAGATAGGAATAGATGGAGACAAGAATGGACCCAAGAATGATGGGGCCAGAAAAACAAAAGCATTTCTGCTGCACTGCTGATCTTTCAAATGGAATGCAGCATCCCATTCCTATGAATTGGTCCATATATTATTGTTGGTATCCTAATGGAGAATGGAATTTCAAGAACCCAAAATGGATCAGATTCCTCGTCATATCACCGCCCAATCCTTTCACTCTCTCTTTTACTTTCATCGAACTATTTCTTCCTAATTTCTCAATCCACATCTTTATGTATCATACTCACATATTTAAAATATTGAAATTTGATAGGTTAATATGTGTTAATATAAATTTTGATATTTAAATTTAAAGAAATAAGAAACAATAGAGAAATGTAGCAGACCAAACCAGAGTGGCATGTCTCTTCAGGCTCCATGGTGCTCAGTTGGATAAGGAATCACCCATGTATCCTAGGTGTTGCATTTAGCACCATGTGTGATCGATTCAAAGTACTACTTATGGATATTTTCCAAACTTCCATCATGATACATATGATTTTGTATACAGCATGGCATATATTTGGAATTTTATCCAAATTATTTTTATGATTTGGAAAGCATTTCGGTGTGTTAAATAATTATTTTTAGCCCTTTTTTTTAAGTGTAAAAGTGATTTCACTAAATTACAAAGATCCTAGAAGATTTGAATTTTTTACGTATTTAGGATTGACACAACGTAAATGGTTGAAGACGTATTCTACTAATAAACTATAATTATATCATAATTCTTTATGTTATATTTGGTATTATAAATTGTAATTATACAATTATATAATTTATATATTTTTAAACAATATTAATTATTGTTGAAATATTTAGAGTTGCTGATACATGCTTGAAGAATTGCCCATTTCCTTCATCACTGCGACAATCAACAACTTGTCATATTTAAGAGATTGACAATTTATTGAACCATATCTTTTGGCTTGAGCTAAGATTGTGGATTATATCTTGCTTAGGGGTGTATTAGATTCAGTTTGATTTTTGAATCGAATTACTCTATTTGATTTTTAACTTTTGAAACCGAAATCATATGGAATAAAAACTAAAAAATCTGAAATTGAAAATTGTGGTTTGGTACAACAACTTTAAAAATATTCGGGTTTTGTCAAAAAAATTGTCACCTTGTTTTGGGCCCAAAAAAAATCTAATATTGCAATTTTTTTATTTTTTTTTCACACCAATCATAATACATGCTCTAGTTTCATTTATACATTTATAAAGTGAATAAAATAATTAAATTAATATCATAATCATCCATAAGATCTTTTAAAAAGCATTTTAAGTTAATCTATTAAGTTTATAAATCGTTTAAAGTTATTAAAAGAAAAGCTAATACATAAATCATTTATATACATAGAGTTCTGTTGTGTCATTTCTTTTAATTGGATGCTAACTTTTAATTAATTATAATTGAGTCATTACGTAGCTTAAAAAACCGAGTCATTACAATATGCCAATATAAGTGATTAAATTCATAACTATCAAATATATATAATTGACAACTTGTTTATAATTGTTGCTTTTATAAATAAAATATTATAAAATTTAATAAATTGTTTCCCTAAATTTAGAATTATGCTTATAATTATAATTATTATATTTAAGAAATGATCAACTTATTCTAGAACAAAAGTACACTTTCATAATTTTTTTATGAAATATTTCTATAACTTTAACTTTTGTATGGTCATATCTAGTTTTATTAATAATAATAATAATAATAATAATAATAATAATAATAATAATAATAATAATAATAATAATAATACAATTAAATGAATTAGTCCATGCAGACATTGAAATGATCAATTTAGTATTTTATTAGGACTATTCCTTTAAATATAGAGTATTTTTTTCATTCAATTTAATTTGGATAAAACAAGTCCCATGTGGAAAAATTGAACTCGAACTGAATTGTGCGGTTTGGATGATAACTTCAATCCGAAATTAAACCAATAACTATGCCCATCAATGAAGATCATATCACTTGGAGAAACGTATTTGGAGAACCGGATCGAACAAAGTTTATCTAATCTTTTATATCAAGGAAGTTGGATTTAATCGAAAATTTAGTATCTTATCTGCCAATTGTCCAAATTACCTTGATTGTTATTATTATATTATATTAAGCTACTTTAGCTACCTTTTAGAAGGGATCATGAATGCTCTTCATTATGTTAGTAAGTCTCGAAAACTCTATATAATTGAGAGACTTGTATAGGCTGATGTACTGATAATTGAGAGCACTTAATTTGCTCAAGTGAAGAATATTATTTGTGAGAATGAATTTGAGATTGTAAAACCTTTGTGTAGTGGTTTCATAGAATAAGTTCTTAGGTGGAGAATTTAGTGGTGGAGTTTAGTCTTTGAAGGTACAACAGTGAGGAATCATCACTAGGGTGTGATAGATTTAGGTTCACTACTTGTAATTGTTGAAAGATAGTGGATTCTTCTCACTAAGCTAGGCTCTGTAGATGTAACACTCCCATACCCGACCTAATCGTTGGGTCAAGATATCTAAATGCTACATTTTTTGCCAAAACAACGTCAATTTAATTTTGATTTCATTTATCATTTCATTTGAAATATTAAGATCATTAAATATTACAACATGTTTCGAATACATATTCGATCATATAAGAGCTTACGACAACTCTTTTAGTGGTCTAAGATAGAACAAGGACTAAATTATAAGATTTTTATTGTTTCGGGCTAAAGTCATGACGCCGGGGGTCCCTCATCCCAACTTCACTCTCAGACTTAGTCTCGTCATGACGTGGTACATTTGACATTGCGACGTGCACCCTATTTCATTTATTTTCAATATTTCAATTTTTTACCACCTAAGTTGTGTTCAATTTAAATATTCCATCCAAATCAACCAATGTATTATTCATATAAGTTCAAATCTAAACTCAAGAATCATATAACTTACCACAACTCATTCATTTATGACCAAGATTATAAGATTAGCAAAATATTACAAATTCTACAATTAGGTCCATAAAAAGGGCTTATAGTTCACAACTAGATTTTACTTATGTACATGTCATATCTAGTATCAAAATATTCAAAACATACTTTCTTTCAAGCTTGGGATGTGATGAGATGAGCTAATGTTGACCTTCAATCTAGTACCTCAAACTACCTTTTACCACGCGTTGAAAAGTAATGCATTAAGCTTATATAAGCTTGTAAGTACATCAGGAGTTAAACCTACCATTATCGTAATTAAATCTAACATATCAACACTTTAAATATAATATAATAAATTTATTTAAATAATAATTAATTGGTCATCTTCATTTACAATCTTATCATTTTTCATTTACTGAATCACTATCGATCTCTCTTAACACTATTTTTTTTTTGCCCATAGTAGAGTCCATAGAACATATACAATATACGAAACAATCATTTTCAAATGTACCATAGTGCCACTGTCAGTTGCATCGAAGTGCCACTTTTCACTATATTGCATGAAGTGCCACTTTCCATTCATATCCAACATGTTCATATCTTGTCCCCTAGGACATTTGTATTGTCAGTTTCATCACTATCATTTATCAGTTAATGGCATGCAAAACTTCACATTCATTACAATTTAGTCCTTATTTTTAAATAAAATCATTGTTTATTAAATTAACGCTATAATATCGCTTAAAATTAAATTCACTATCATAAACACTTCACTAAAATTATCTATAAATACTTATTTACACATATTAAATTTTGGTTACTTTGCTATCTAGACTTCTTTGCATAAACATCACTTACTTTATAATCTTTTCGATTCAGTCCCTGGTAGCATATATTTTCATTAATCACCATCTTCTTTCTTAGTATTCACTTCAAGTCCATATACCTTTAAACTTGAATATGTTGTTTCAAAATCTTAATATCCTTAATAACTTTTGTATATTTTACAATTTGGTCATTTTCAATATGAAATTTATTTATTTATTTTACTACATAATCACTTTAAATCAATTCTCTTCCATGTAGCACTTCATTTGATTAATTATTTCTAACGTTTTTAATATTTTTAGTCACTTCTAAATATCTTGCAATCTAGTCTTTAACATTATAAAAATTCAATAATTATTATAATTGTCCTTCTAATGTCACTTTTCATTCAATTTCACTATCTCATAACACTTTAATCAAACAATTCATTATATTATCTTACTTCACATATCATATTTTTATGCACTTCACTTTACTTCTCTTATTTAAATTTTAATTTTTGCAAGTTTATGATTTAGTCCTTAGCATCATGAAAATTCATTATTTACTATCATTTCACCTTAACAACACTTTTAAGCTCTCTATGATAATATTTTAATTCATACATAAAATTTTGTACACTTTACAATTTAGTACTTTTTACTATTATTTCAATATATCAAAACAATTCATCAAAATTCAAACTATATTTTTCACTACTTATTAAAAATTTGTAAACATAATATTAACATATTTTAATTCAAATTAACTATTTTAACATAATTCATACTTAGATTAAAATTAAACCAAAGTAAAATTCTTGAAGTACTTACCTCTCTTTTGTTAGAATTTCACTATTTTGCCTTTAATTCTCTTTCGTCCTTACTTTTGTCATCATCTCCGCTTTGTTTCTAGCACTTCATAATTTCTTCTATTTTTTCTACTTTATGAACATATCAAATATATAATTAAAACTCATACTAAAATTACTTTCTTATGTATCTACTTTAATTAAACATAAATTCTATAAGAAATGCTTCAATTTCTTACCTTGTCTCTTTAATCTCCACACCTTTTCCTCAACTTCTCCACTTTCACTTCTAATTTCTTTCTTCCAAGATGATATTCTAACTCTCTAGTGTCTCTACTTCACTTTTCCTTTTTGGTGGCTATGAAAATTTCTAACATTTTTTAGTGAAAAGGGTGAATTTTGATGAAAAATAACGAAATTGTAAAGAAAACAAAACTTTCTTTGTTTGTTTTTCTCTTTCATGGACGTTAAAAGCATGGTGAAGTATGAAGAATTTTCTTCATCTTTTTTCTTTTTAGACTAATTTTAATTAAATAAAATATTAATAAATATCTTATAAAATATTCAATCATTCATATTTGAACACTTTTATTCCTTAATTATTACACCATATAATTATCTAATTTAGGTAATGACCATTTTACCCTTTTTCTTCAAAATTCCATCATTGAATCTCTATTCACTTTTGGTAAAATTGTAATTTAGTCAATTGTATTTCTCCACTTATTCAATTTGATCCCAGCACACCAATCCCATGTTATAAAAATTTAGGTTATTTTTCACTTTTGGTCCTTCAACTTTCTCATATTTATGCTTCAACCCCTCAAATTTCAAATAATCGTACTTGAATCTTAAACAATTTTACATCTTTACGATTTAGTCCTTACTTTACTTTAGTATACCACAAAATACTTTTCAACCTTCTCTTTTATCACTTTCATTTCCTTATTTTACTTTATCGAGAAATCAATTGTACACCATCTCGATTTATTACTATTTTTACATTATCACAATTTATGTAACATCCTGAAAAGGGCCTATGCATTTTCGGTTTAACTGTACGAAATGACATGTCTTAAGTGTTATGAATGTATTTTGAACAATTTTGGAAACCTGGAAATGTATGGAAATGTTAAGTTTAAAAGAGGAAAGTGAACATTTTTGGAAACTAGGAAATGTAAGGAAATGATTTAGAAATGATTCAAAAGAGGAAAGTGAACATTTCTGGAAACTTGGAAATGTAAGGAAATGTCAAGTTTACAGAGCCGATCGAAAATTTTTGGAAACTTAGAAATGACCTAGAAATGACGAGTTTTAAGGTTTAAAAGGGGAAATTAAGGCAAGGTGGCCTTAAAAGAAAAACTTGTGAAATTTGACACACAAACAGGCTTGGAAAAGTGGCCTGAAGATGTCACTTAGGGCCTATGGAAATGGCGCCATATGCAAGAGGAATGGGCCTAAGTTCGAGTCACTTGGGAAGCAAATAAAGGAGGTTTTATTTTTTGCTTCCAGAAGATTGAGGTGGACGGCACATGCTTCTAGAAAGGAGGAGTTTTATTTTCATAAATATTCGATTAATAAGGTGATAAATAAGGGATTTAATTTGGATTATTTTTGAAGAGATAATAAAGGATTATTCTCTAATTATTTTAAATTAAAGGGATAAAGCTATCAAAATAGAAGAGTGGTGGCCAAGTAAGGGACTCTAGCTTAGTAATTTCGGCTATAAAAGGAAAAGAGAGGCCATTCTGCATTATTTTGTGTTCTTTGAAAGCCTCTGCCGAATTCTCTTCACCAAATCTTCTTCTTCTTTTATTTTTGCCAAGCCGAAATACCTTGTGTTCTAGCCGAATCCTCCATCTTTATTTTTCCTTCTCTAATCCCTCTAAAAGCCGAAAGTTGTGAGATCATCATCTAGCCATAGCCGAATCTCTGAAGATTGAAGTGAAGGTGCAATCGATTTCTTCAAGTAAGGGTAAGATCTCATTCGGTTTCATCATTTTTCTTTTAAGATTTGCTGAAATCTAGGACTAACCCCATTAATATCTTGTTGCTGAAACTTTGAAGAGATCTTTCGGGATTTACTAAGTGTCGACTACAAGGAAGGAGAAGTTCTTTTCCCGAAGGTACACCATAGGCTACGTGTTCCCTAGTTATTCGGTGAGTTTCGGGATTTAAAATCCACAAGGTAAGCATATGAAGTATTCGGCCAAGGTTTATTTTTGGTATTTAGAATTATTTCCTATTTATTCAAAAGCCGGAAACTGACCTAGTTAAATGATTTGGTGGCTAGCCGATTTTTAAGGAAGGAATACTACAAATTTCGGGATTTGATTATTAATCAAATCGGCAAACAAGGTAAGTTTAAGAATACTAATCCTACTAGGATTTGGATTTATGGCCGAATGGCTTTTTAAAGTGATTAATCAAATGTAGGGATTAAGGATCTAAGCGGTAGATCAGATCTCGGGATCTCAAGGAATTGTTAAGCGAATCAGGTGTGTACCCCACACTATTTTATAATACGTTTTATGGCTATGTTTAATTAAAATATGTGATATTAAGAATATGAAAGTGGCTAAAGTACCATGTTATGGTACTAAGTACTCAGGTACGTTTCCTACTCCTACTAGGAATATGAAAAATGTTATTAGTAACATGAGAATATGATAAGAATGTGAACTCCGGCATATATATGCATATTATTATTATTATATGGGGCATATGGGTATGTTTGAAAGGGGAAGTGAATGTGGTGACCTAAGACCACGAACACGGTGACCTAAGACCGTGATATCTCGAAAAGTGGTGACCTAAGACCACGATGTCTCTGAACGTGGTGACCTAAGACCACGAATGCGGTGACCTAAGACCGCAAATTGGTGTGTAGCGGAAAGAGGGTCGACTTAGTAGTCCCCACGGTGTGACTGGCAGGTACGGGGGTATGTAGCGGATGGACAATTAGGTTTGGGTTTGAGAATGCATCATAACTTGTATTCGTTGTTCTGAATGTGTAACTCTTGTATGCCTAATTCTATTATGATTTAGTGTCATGTACACATTGAGTCTGTTTGACTCACCCCGTTGTGGGACCATGTTTCAGGTGATGAGCAGTGATGGACCGGGACGGTAGAACTTGTAGTGGCCATGCTCAACATGAAGTTTTTATTTTATGGACTATTATTTTTATTTAAGTAATTGACTTATTTGGAAATTATTTGATGTAATAAGGCCATAAGGCCATAGTTGAATTGTTTTCCATTTATTTTTATTTATTATGTTTATATGATTTATCTATTAAAAGTTTAAGTATTAATTTATTTTTAATCTAAACCCTAAATATTTTGTCACCTAAGATTAAAAGGATTTCTATTATAAAAAAATTGACTTCGTTTTTAACACAAGCCCAACCCAAACCATATTTTCTTTAAAATCGCACAAGTTTTCTCTGAGTAACAAAGAACTTTGAAACCGGTTTTCTTGAGGAACATACCAAATCTGGTCAAAGCTCGTGGGCCGGGTTTGGGGTGTTTCAGTTTGTATATCGAGCCCGCTTTAAACTCTCTACTGCTGTGGGCTAAGGCCCAAAACATTTTCAAATCGAGCCCAAATGAGTTTTATGAAAGTATTTTTGAAGATGAGCGGGTTTTACGGCATGGCACCTAAGTCTCCGAGGCCATGATCCACCGTGTAAGTACCCTATCTATTATGTGATTTATATTATGATTTGTAGAAGGGTAGAAGTGGAATGGAACGTAGAATAGCATGATAGGTACTTGAACCTTAGGACTAGTCTACCCCAACTATTGCATAAGACTTAAGGACCATTAAACAAACCTATGACTAAGATGCCGAGTTAGGGTGTGGTAACCATTGTTCGCATGTCTAGGATAGGATCCGAAAGAGCCTGGTACTTAAGCAGTCCTAGTGACTCACCTCCTCTTCGCTGGAATCCTACCTGGTGCGTAGCTTCGGTTCACCCTGACCAAGAGGACTCGGTTATAGGCTAAACCCGATTACTAAAACCCGAAAGGGACTAGCCCTGTTTTATGAAAACTTTAGTTTTTAAAATCACTAAACTACTCTTTAAATGGTAGCAAAATTTATTTTGAAAATTCTCAAAATATTTCTGATTTGCAAAATTACTAAAATACCCCTAGCGATAAAATTACAAAAATGCCCTTGGTTTATGAGATTTCCAAAATACCCACAGTACTTATCCAAAATTACATTACTTTAGAAAATGTTCAAAAACCCTAATTTGCAAAATATCAAAATACCTTGATTTGGAGAAAAATTACGAAATTGCCCTTAACTCACAAAATTACCAAAATGACCCTGATTTCAAAATTTTTGCGACATCACCGACTTGGAAAACAAATTCTCAAAAAGAACCCCCAAGTTATGGGCTAGGCCCAATTGATTCTGTTATGGGCTGTGACCCAAATGATATTGTAGTGGGCTTTGACTCACGTATGCTTTGAACTGGACTATACTATTACTGTTAAAGGGCTTTGGCCAGACTATTTCAGTTTCTATTTTTGTATACTGACTGTTACTCTAGTAAGGGGATTACACACTGAGTTTTCGTAAACTCACCCTGTTTTTAACTGTGCAGGTAATCCTCAGCCTTAGACGGATCAGAGCTGCAAGGGACTCGGAGAAGACCACACACTGCTTATGCTTGCTGTTTTCATTATTTACTTTTAAATATTTTGATTTGGGTTGTAATAAGGCCTGTCTATTTTTAACTTATTATTTGTGATATTTATTTATGATGTTTTCTAACTGCTAAAAGTGGAATACGATTTCCAAAATGATAACTGTCTTCAAAACATTGTGTTTCCGCAACGTTTTCAAAATGCTTCTGCAACTCAATTTTTAAACATCACATTTTCGTAAATTGTTTATTTTAAATATGCTTCCGCAACAGATAAGGTTTTAAAAATAATTACATTTTCAAGTGGATAACAATTGCTTAAGTGTTTTGAGTTTTAACAAAAAGGCTTCAACCTTCAAACGAGTTTTTTTTAATAAGGAAAAAAAGGGGGTTTCTAAAAAGCACTCCAATGTGACACCGCCAGATTCGGCCATAACTTCTAGGCTGGGTTTGGGGTGTTACAAGAGAATAATGTCTTGCCAATGCCAACTCTAAGGCATTGTATGCAATCTTTTATGGAATAGATTTGCAAGAGTCCGTGAGAATAGCAAAGTGTACTATTGCCAAAATTGTCTAGTTGTTTTACAGTATGCTCATAGAGGGAAAACCATTTTCAAGCAATAAAAAATGTAGATGCTAACCTCTAGATTTGAGAAATTAATAATGCAAGAAGCTGAAACCATAAGTACTTAATGCCATAAATTTTTTTATTTTTGGAATTGTTAAATTATGTCAAATAAATTAATCTGTTTTGCTGGTTGAGAGTTCTGTTTATATGCCTAAGATCCTTTGTTTGAATCCTTTCCCTTAAATTTTAATTATTTTTATTCCAACCCTTATCTTTGAATATATGGCTTATACATTAATTTTGCTCAACTGTTAACAAGAATGAGTATGTTGGTTTAATGGTAAGGCTTCAACTTACCCAGAGGTCTCGTGTTCAAATCTTATGTGTGAAAAAACGAGATTCTTCTTGCTATTTCTTGTCTATCTAACCATGTGGTTAGTAATTGGGTCAAATTTAAACTCTAGTTAAATTGTTAAGGTACCAAAAAAATATAGTAGTTTAGGATTTTATTTTAAAATTTTATTTAATTTTTGAGATAATCCCTCCTTGAAAATCTATCCTACTTTCCCTCTCTCTCAACTTGTCGTCTCACTTTTCCATTCTTCCTCTTACGTTAATTTTTTTTCCTTTTCTCTTTTCTTATTGTTCTTCTATTCTTTTCCTTTTTGCCATTGTCTTTTTTTTCCTCTTTGTGCTGTCATCTTTTTTTCGATCGTTTGTGTGGTGTTTCGATAGAGTTGGTCGTAATTAAATCTTAGTTTAAGTATCATTATTTTTCCAATGATAAGTTTTTTAGTTTTTCTTGTGTGCAATTGACGTTTTTGTATGCTATGAACCTTGCTTGTTAACTGTGTTTTGTTTTCTAGGTAAAGAGCACGAGACGTCTGATCCTCCAGTGATCTAGATTCTATTGAAAGTTGTTGTTCTTTCAAGGGTAAGTAATCGAATGCCCAATTGGGGGCTGTTTTGGTTGTTAGAGTCAAATGCCCTATTGTTTTGGCTAAAACTTAGGAAGCAAAAGTCGCTTCCTCTTAACCTATTCTCATTTTATTTGCTAATTCATTAAACTGAATGTCATTTTTAGGTGCTAGAATTATGGTTGTGTTGGTTGAACTCGTACAAACAGTGAACGGTGTGAAACTGATAAACCCACCGTCGATGTTACACTCACACGACTGTGTGCCAGGCCATGTGGGCCGCACAGACTAGGTTAGGTAGGCCGTGTAAGCCATACGGGCATGTGTTAGGCCGTGAGGCAGACCGTGTGGGCCACACATGTTGGGCCAGGTAGGCCGTATAGGCCACTCAATAAACTCTAATTAGGGTTGTAATTTGAAGTTGGTTTTGAGGTTAGCTATTTCGTAGGGTTTGTTAGGCAAGAAATACAATTTTGATACTTGAAATATGATATTCTACTTCTGAATGTATGACTTCTACAAGCATGTTAGCATGTACTGATGTGTAAAGCATGTATGATATATGTGTATCTGATTGTCTAGTTAGTGTTTACATGTGCATTGGGGTGGGATAATGATATGATGGAGGAAGTGTTGACTTTTTAATGATCTTCCTTATATGGTGGTTTTAACCATATATCTATTCTTGTGGCTTGACGACATTTATCTAAGTTTGGCAGATTCCCATACTATTTTTGGTAGATTGATTACACTATTCTTAAAAGTGACATACGTTCACTTATAGGTGTGTAGGGGTTGAATGAGTATTTATTACCCTAATTGACGTGTAGGGATAGAAAAAGATGGTGTGTAGTGGATAGGGGTAGAATTTGTATTTGTTTTGTATTAAGTGTTGCATCGCACGATATGCCATGCCATTCGTATTTGATCTGATAATTATGTTGCATTGTATCATATGCCATGTTGTGTATTTTGTTCAGTGTCTGATTTTTGTGTGAATTGTGCTATATGTTATGCTTTTATGGGCTAAGTTACACACTAAGCTTGTTAGCTCACCCTTTCTTTTTTACTTCTCATGTAATCAGCAAATCTAGGATCGTGCGACGCACAAGAGCTCGGGTTGATTTTTTTGTTAATAATAAGACGCTTTATGTTTTAAACTATTCTAGACTTTTTTGGGCTTTTTGGTATATGAACTATTCTGGGACTTTGTATTTGTTTTTGATTTGCCTTTGTTGATTTAGTAAATATTATTTTTAAACTGCAAAATTATTGGTTTTTATAAATCATGTCACGGTTTTTAAAAATTTAATAACTTAGAAATTTCCACTGCAAAATAAATTAATCACTTAAATGTTTTTCTGTAATGAAATAAATAGTTTTAACAAGTATTTTTCTAAAACCTGGAAAGTGATTTACCAAAACTAATGTTAGAAAAGTGCATGTTTTCGAGTTCAAAAAATCAGAGTTTAAAATGAGTCTATGCAATTCCTCAAGATTCGATCATAAAATCTAGGCCAGGTTTGGTGTGTTACAAAGTGAGTTTTATTCAAAACTCTATGATATTTGGGAAGACTATTCTAACACTAAACTGGTTAGGAAGGTTTCGAGATCTCTTCTAGAGAAATTCTCCATTGAGGTTACTACTATAGAGGAGGCTATGGATCGTGAAAGTTTAATAATCGATGAACTAATTGACTTCTTGCAAACCTTCTGTAACACCTTTACTCGACCCGAGCATTGAATCCAGGTATGAGTGTGTTGTGTGATTTCGTGCAAGTGTACATGGTTGTACAAGTAATAAGTAGTAGTAAGAAAAGAGTATCGTCTTCACAATGACTGTTATGTAAATTATTTGTAAAGTCAACTATAATCCATTTGGAAGAAAACAAATAAAAGAGAATATTGTAGATGAGAGTCAAAATTTAAGTTAAGGAATGTAATCAGCAGTAAAATACCAACAGAACAACACATCTTGCAAACATATAATCACAACGGGGAGATAAACACAAGATTTAATATAACAAAACATGAATAGACTAAAATAAATATTTTATTTAACAAGAGTTTATTGGCACTTATAAAAAGAAAATCATGAAAGGATCGTGGCAATATGAAAATTCATTAAACCCATTCTTAATTAATTCATAAGCTTCTTCAAAAGTACTATTATATCCTAAGTTAATCAGCATATGTCTATGTCAAAACTAACTTAGAAATCACCCTTTCAGGCATTTACACAGTTTATGCATACAACAATCATCTTTTGATATCGACATGATATGCACCATTTAGGTCTTTTGTAAAGTAACTATTACCTCTTCTCGGATTAAACAATTAATTCATTAACCTACAAATGTTGGTCATACATTTACAAGTATAATCATGAATTAAATCTAAATGAATAAAATAATCATTTGCACAAAATACTCAGAAAACAAAAACGAATAAACTAAAATCAAGAATCGTATTCATTCTGAATAAAAAAGTTAAGTCATGTGGAAACATATAGATGAGATGTAATCTTGTCTTCCGACACATAAAACAATAATTAACAGTAAATAGATAGGAAAGAAAGAGTAGTCGAGGGGGTTAACCACAACCATTTCATAATAAGAAGAGGAAACAGTTGACTGCAGAAGGTTATCTGTGACTCTCCTTGTGGCTTCCCATGGTGGCTCTTTTCCTTGTCTTTATGATAAATCATATAAATGACTCCTATTCCAGCAAGTGTTGTCTTATTTTATGGAATCAAGTGTTTAGCAAGCCATGAAAAAGGTGAGAACACTTAGTACAAAAATGATGTAGAATGTTGTGTGCTCAATGGTGTGTCATGAATGAAAATAAAGCCTCCTTTTATAGCCTCTAGCCCCTAACCTCCCTTGTTATTTTTAACAAGGGAATCCTTGATTTTCTCCCCTAAGTGTGTCTGATCTGTCGTAATTCAATGTAGTAGATTAAACTAGTTTTCGCGCTTGAGGAGCTTGGATACAAGCATTTTTATTATGTTTTAATTAAGTTTCCTAAGTTTCATTTACATTTAATAAAAATTATAATTTGACTTTTTTATTGACCTTAGGGGTCGAACGAAGCCTATGGGTGAGCTAAAATACTTTGTGAGTGGGGAGGAGATCATAAGAACGAGTACCAACTCAATATTGGTCGTTGTGTTGCAACACGGGGTTTTGGTGTCGCAACATAAGGACCAAAGAGCAAGAATTCCAAGACTGCCTTCAGTGTCTCGACACTACCAAGGGATGTTGTGACACACCCCTCAGTACGAGCATACTGCCTTCGACGTCGCGACACCAATCTTGTATGAGAAATACTTAAGAGATAGGGGCATTTTTGTCTGCAAATTCAAATATTAAACATGAGAGCGTCAGCTGGCCTAGGGTTGAGGACGACGGCAACCCTAACTATATAAATAGGCTCATTTAAAACTTTTTGGAGACAGCTTTTTATATTGTATAATTTTCCTCATAATTTTAGTTTTTAGTATTTTCCTTTTCTTAGACTTTAAGTTACTTTCAGTTTTGCATTTGTTTGGAGATTTGATTTTTGGAACTTGATCAACTATTTGTTGATTTCATGCTTCATTTAAATACAATTCAAGCTTCTCTTAAACCTTAATTTTTTGATTTTTTTTATTAATGTTCATCTTTTACATCAGGTTTATTATGTTTTCAATATTCATGAGGAACTAATCCTCTTGTGGGGGATTAGTGAGTGGAGGTATGATTAATTGATTATTGTGCAGGGCTTTCTTAAGTGGATCAATTGTTTGGGAAAGTAAGAATTTAAACCCTAGGCTTGACGACCCTAGGAAGTCATTTAGGCGGGAATTAACCCAAAATTGGTATGGTCTTAAGTGGATCAAGTCAAGTGAATACATCGTCTGGTTCAGTGTTAGATAACAAGTGAAGTCTAGGTGGATTCTTCCTAAGGGTATCTTCTTAATCAACTCAACAGTATTTCCCTAATTCATTCTTTTTGTCTTTCCATCTTTAGCTTAGTAGTTAATTAAAATTAGATTAAACAACAACTTCACTTATTTTAGGCTAGATAATAAAAAGAAAGTTAGTATTAGTACTTTTAGTTCCTTTGGGTTCGATATTCCGGTCTTGCCTAAGCTATACTACTGTTCAATAGGTACACTTGCCTTAAGTGATTGTCAGAGTTAGTTTCCAGATTCGGTCATTCTCATTTATAAATTTAAAACTCTGAAAAATAACGATCAAGTTTTTGGCGCCGTTGCTAGGGAACTAAAATATTAAGAAAGCTCAATTTTTATTACTTTAGCCATTTATTTTTATTATTATTGTTATTATTATTATTATTTATTATTTTAGTTTGCTAATTTTCTTTTATTTGATTTTGGCAGATAGAGGAGATGGCACTGAATAACTATCAGTGGCAAGTTATGAGGACAAAGCCAACAAAGGCAGCCGATATCTACAACCTCGACCCAGTAACCATGCTATCAAACCAGATAGAGCTTTTAAGTAAAAATATTGATGGTTTGTATAGTCTCTCACAGGTACACCCAGTAATGCAATATAACTCGAGTCTAAGAGGCGAGGCGAATCCTGAGCACCCACTCTACGGATATGGCATGGAGAACGAACAAGTCCACTATATGGGTAACTATTCTAGACCTTAAAATAATTTTTATTGTGACATTTATAACGCAGGCTGGAGGTACCATCCCAATTTCTCGTGGGATGATCAAAGTAGCCAAAGACAGGAACTTTCTCCAAATTTTTAACAACCACCTCACCAACAGGAAGAGGACTCGAACCTTGAGGAGATGCTAACAAAATTAATAGCAGCCACAGAAAATCCAGATTTTCAACAATCACCTCACCAACAGGAAGATGAGTCAAACCTTGAGGAGATGCTGACAAAATTCATAGCAGCCACAGAATATCCAGATTTTCAACAACCACCTCACCAACAGGAAGATGAGTCGAACCTTGAAGAGATGCTAGAAAAATTCATAGCAACCGCAGAAACACGTTTCCAAAATATACAACGAAACAAGAAGCATTGATTCAAGGGATCAAGGATCAGTTAGGTCAGCCTGCTAAGCTGATCTTAGAATAACCACAAGAAAGCTTGCCAAGCAACACTGAAACTAACTCGAAAGAGAAAATTCAAGCCATAACAGCTCATAACAGTGAAAGATTAGTGGAATCTGACCCAAGGCAAGAGCCTGTGGTAAGTGAAGGACAGGTTGAGGTAAGCTATGATTTACCAAGCCCGGTAATTACAAAGTATCAACCCCGTGTGCCACACCCCGATGCGACAAAGAAAGACCATACAGAGGAACAACTCGGTAAGTCTCTTAAACTTTCAAAGAAATTTCATATTAACTTGTCGTTTCTAGAAGCTCTTTCGCAGATGTCAGATCCTAGACCTCGTGCCGATAAAGAAGAAATTCATGAGGAACAAAGGCTTTGGATCGATGAACTAGACGAATGGAAGACACACTTCAAGGAGAGACTAAAAATACACGAAGCAAAAATGAGGCAACTCCACGACGAACTTAATAATGGGACAACCCAGCTTAAGATAGGTGATCAGGTACTCAAAATCTTCCCAGATGGAACGCTCGAGGTAACACATTCTAATTTCGGCACTTTGAGGAAAATATTACTCGACTTAAATTTTATATCAATAACCGAATCGATCGCATGAGAAAGGATTTTCACCTCCTCAAACCACCATGCCCATACGAATGAGAGGTAAAGTCTACCTTAAGACTATAAACGAGCGCTTCTCGGGAGGCAACCCGAGCACTAACCCCATTAATTTTTACATTTTTATTTTTTACTTTTATTTTTCCTTTTAGCACCTAACCATAAACTAACCAAAGTACATATTTCCATACCACATGGCCTTGCACACGGCCGTGGCCGTGGCCATGTGGCCATCACAGGAACGTACAAGGGCAGGGCCAACTACCAGATCCATAATTTCTATTTGACCCCCTTCTTCCCTTCCATTTCCTGTTATCTTTCTTCTTTCGTTTCCTTCATTTACTTTTATTTTTATTTTTATTTTTATTTTTTTATTTTCTTTATTATCTTCTTCTTATTCTTCGTACGATTTAGATTTAGCTTAGAATACAATAAAATCAGGACAATTGCTTCAAGGACTCAATTCCAAATGGTTCGAGACGCTTCCCCATGTTCACCCCCAATCCTATCCGGTTTCTTTTCATTGACTCCTTCCAAAATTCAGGAAGTTTCACTTCTCTCCCCATCTTTCGATTTTATGATTAGTTTGATACTATCTATCTTTGTACATTAAGGACAATGTACATCTTAAGTGTGTGGGGGGTTAACTATAGTATTATTTGAAAATCCCTGAATTATTCTTTGTTCTAAAGTAAGTTTCTCATATTATGATTAGAATGAAATTTCCTTTGATTTATGATTTTTATTGATATTTTTGGATTAAGTCATTGATAATTTTGCGTTGATGATTAAATTTAAAGGATACTAGGGAATCAAGCATGATAAGTCTATTTTTCAGAATTAAATTTTTTTTAGGTTGTCTACCTGAATCTGAATGCTACCTTGAATTTTGAAATTTATGAGGTTGATATCAAATACTCATAATTTTTTGTGAGACTTTGAGCCTTATAGAGCATATATTTTTCTTACTCACTTCATTGATTATGAGTGTGTCAACATTGATCTGTTATTCTAGAACTTGCATTGATTATACATGTTGAGACCACACCTTTGATTTGATATACAGAAATGATAAAGCCACTTAGGATTTAACCCACTTACACCACTAAAAGGGCTACCTTCATAATTAACCCCTAGTGAACCCATTTGATCCTAACAACCCTTTTCATTGACTTACCCACTAATATTAACCCAAAGCCTTTTGTATTTGTTATTACCATTCTTCTTGAATACCCTTTTTGTCGAAATTTGATTTTGAGTAGTTACCTAACTATGTTCAATATTTCAGTTGTAAAAGTTCTTTCCTATTATTTGATTTGTTCTTAAAAAAAATTCGAAGTATATTCATTATTAGTTTTAGCTGAGCTGATATTTGTAAATTTCAAATCTTGAAGAAAAAGCTCGTACTATTAGTTTTCAATTGATGTAATTACTTAAAATGAGTTCATTTTTCTAGTAAGGTAATTTATCAGGTCAATCTCGATTCTAACCTGCTAATTTAGCCTATCTCTATACCCTTAACCTAGCCCTGTTACAACCCTGTAAAGACCTTCTGATTTGTGTATCATCTCATTTTACAGTGGTGGAGATTTGATTTTCAAGCAAGCCTATGGGATTAACTTTTCAGGTTCGACTTATGAGTGCTCTTTTCCTGAACCTTAAACACTTCGAGTGATTTAAGTGAATCTTTTGTGAGGATGTTAATCTTTTTCGATTTTGAATTAAAAGGTAATTATTCATATAAAGGGAGACACCTATGTTTTCGTGATACAAATGTATGACTTATATTGTTTGATCTTTAGGACTCTTTGACTTAAATTATCCATGTATAAATTGTAACACCCAAACCCAGCCCATGCGTTATGACCGGATCTGACATGTCACATGAGAAAAACGTGTTAAATCCTTTTTATTCGTACTAAAATAGGTATTATTTTGTTGTAATCAAGAAAACAAGTTTGGTTTAAATATTTGATAAAATACTACTAACCTTGAAGGTTGATAAATCGATAATTGAACTAGTGATCTTATAAAACCATGACTTTTGAAAATAGTGTTGATAATTCGAGAGAAAATTTCCGAGTTTAAAATATTTGTAGAAGTATGTTATGAAATCCATTTGTTAATCTATTTTTGGAAAACCTTTATTTATAATTTTAGAAAAATCCCCATTCAAAACAATTTAAGAAAAATAATAAAAACATCCCAAACATAAAGTAAAATAAAAATAGTCCAGAGGCCTTATTACAACTTTAAAACCCTAAATAGTAAAGGTAACGAAATAATATGGAAAAGTAGTTTACTAATGTTTGCAAACATCATTTATGAAGTATGGCCTCCACCAAGTCATCCATGGCCCCAAGTCTTCGTCACTGAGCGTTACCTACAAGGATTAAGAAAAGAAAGGGGGTGAGTTACAAGAACTCAGTGCATAATCCCCTTACCGTCATCCACTAGGCCTGAACCCATATAGTATAATCTTGGGCCTAAGCCCATTTACATAACAGGATATATGTATAGATATATATATGTGCAATGTATGCAACCTAACCCATCCAACCAACACACCCCCGTACCATCCAATCACACCTGTGGGGATCAAGTCAACCCACCCCGCCAATCACACCAAATCGTAGGCAAATTGCCATTTATAATATTTTATTATGGCCAAGCCACCGATATCATATGTAAACATCATAATAAACATTTTATTGTGGCAATGCCACCAGGCTACTCTTCTCTTTAACATTTTTCCCAACCCATGCAATATATGAAAATGCAGCATACATAAATAGATGTTCACATATAAATAGCAACCATTAACAAGTTATTTATTACAATGAATCGGCCCATTTAAGCAATAATAATTAGGCCCATTAATGCATTCTAGTAAATCGGCCCTTTAGGGGCATTTCCGTAAATCGGCCTATAGGGGCATTTTCGTAATTCAGCCCATAGGGGCATTTTCGTAATTCAAAAATTTTACCCACTAAGGGTAATTCAGTAATCTCGCAATCCAGGGGTATTTTGGTAATTTACCCTCCAAGGGTATTTTGGTAATTCTGTAATCTAGACTTGAGTTAGGAAACTCAGAATTTAGATCCATAAATTTTCCTTGAAACTAGACTCATATATATTCTTACTACAATTTTTCCAAAATTTTTGGCTTAACCATTTAGTACAGTTTATTCAATAAAGTTTTCCTTGTTTCACTGTCCAATGGTTCTAACCTCTCTTACCCTAAACTCATATATCTCACTGTACAGTTTTCATATGTTGTTTCCACTTGTTTCTATTGAAAATAGGCTCACTAAGGAATCTATACATATAAATTATAACTCATAATTCACTTTGTACAATTTTAAACAATTTTTCCAAGACAGAATAGGGAACCACAAAGTAAATCAGAACCAGTCTCACTAAAATTAAAATATCACAGAATATAAAATTCCTCTTCCTCCTCTGTTTCTTTCATATAAAAATAGACACAATAATATTTAATTAGATATCTTAGTCACTTTCTAATTCCCTTTCTCCTATGTTTTGTGATTTTTCAAAATCACATAACTGCTGCTGACCAAACTGTTTCATTGCAAAAATATGGTTACTACTACAAACATATGCAAGCCCGAGTGGTCACGGATGCCAGTTTCCGGTTTTCTTTGGTATTTCAATCGAATTATAGAACATTTCATGCAAACATTCAGAGAGGTATGAGATTACACACCATTTCAAACAGGTATTCGGAAGGGTATGGGATTACACACCTGATTTGGATTTCCTAAAGAACCACTCTTCGCTGCCCCCACAATCGTGATTCTTCCCTACTAGGTCCAAAAATCCGGCCTTGCACCTTGGCTATTGCAATGAGTTCCTAAAGTAAATAAGTGATGTACCAAAGGGGTTAGCCTTCATCCAATATTCGGCCCTTCCACAAGAGAAAAAAGTTGATATCATCACCACAAAATAGAATCACATGAGCGGCACAAAACACCGAAATAAAGAATAACATCTTACCACCAATATTCGGCCTAATCACCCACTTACCAATCAACTTTCAAAACCAAGACTAAGAGAATGATAAGTAGCAGCAAAGGATGGCTTGATTCAGCCCTTAATAATAGGGATGAACCGAAAGGAAGAACACGGTTTGGCACTAGTAGCAAGACAACAAAGAAGGTTCAACTACAAGTAATATCAATTTAAGAGAAAAGGAGAATGGTTGAGAAAATTGGTGAAGAAGAAATGAGGTGATGGTCAAAAGAGTATTAGAAAGGTTCGACTATCAAAAGGAAAAGGGGCAAAATGCATTGAGGGTTTTGGCCAAAACAAGAGGAAATAAGATGAACAATTGGCTTTAGAATTTCGGCAATAAGAGAAGGAATTGGAGAAAAGAACACAAAAGAATGCTAAGAGAAATTAGGCCTAACAAGCACCAAAATTTTCCAATTGCCTATAGAAAATTTAGCTATCCCTCAAAACCCCCTCTCAAACCGTGTATCATCTTTACCAAAAGATGAACATTGACCAAATAAAATCTTTCCAAAACATTTTCCTCACTTTAGGCCAACATGTTCGCTACTCTTGCCTTTTTGTTTTGATTCTTTCCTTCATTATCCCTTATCCTCCTCTTTACCATATTCCTTAGCCACCTTTCCATAATTAAAAAGTCTTCCTTACCATATTAAAGCCTTGGCTGACACTTACCTTATTAGTACAAAAAAATTTAATCCAAAATATTTGCACTAGGTGGGATTTGAACCTCAGACCATTAGTACATGCCACACGCCATTTTCCACCTTTACTAATAGACTCCTTATGCTAGCAAAATGCACACTTATTTCCTTAAGTCTTGATGTCATTTACCTTCTTCCCCTTAAATGCATAAACACAAAAATTTTCCTATAGCCTAACTTGAACCTGAAGCTTCCTAGAACCCCGTAAATTTCCAAAATCACCTTCCTAAAAAGTCCAACTTGAAATAATGTCATTCTCTTATTCTCAAATATTTTAAACACTCCTACGCCCAAGGCCCAATGGGCCCAATCCTACTAGGCCCAAATTCGGGTCGTTACATAAATTGTCTATGAATTATGATGAGACATTGTCAATAGGAATATTGAATTATAGAAAGTTCGTTTTAATTGTAAGTTGAGAATTTTTCTTGAGGACAAGCAAAAGCTTAAGTGTGGGGGTATGTGATAAACCGTAAACGTAACATATTTTAATCCCACATTTAGCATATTTTTGGATGATTTATCCCTTGATATATGCAAAAAGGTGCTCTTAATCCTTTCTTTTCATGTTTTATACTCAAGAAAGCACCGGAGGATGAAAAGAACGAGAAATGGGCTTAAAACGGACCAAATTGGGCCAAGAGAAAAATCGACACGGCCTGGCCAAAAGACCACACGGCTGTGCCTCATTAAAAGTCTGAGCACGGCCTGGCAACGATTCACACGGGCGTGTGCCATGGTCGTGTCCCTGTCGTGGAGAAGAGCAATTTCATTCGGATTTGGATACTTGGGGGCAAAGAAACCTATCTCAAAAGCCTATATAAACACCCTAAGTATAACCTGAAAAGGGGGCGGTTAGCTAGGCCAAGGAGCCGAGCCGAAAAGGTCAGATTTGTGGGAAACACTCAAAGATAGCCAGTTGATCCATCTTAAGAAGCCGGAATTCTACTCAAGACGGATGATCTCTCCTTCAATTCCTTCAGGGGGTTTTAGGGATTTCTTATGTTTTGTTTTATCTTTTCTTCTGAGATGTTTTCTTTTATGGTTATGAACTAAACCCTTTAGATACCTGAAGGGAATGAAACCTAAGACAGATCTTGTTATTGTTTTCTGAACTATATGATAAATACTTGATTTGTTCTTAATTATGTGTTCTTAATTCTTGTGTTGATATTTTCGGGATATTGATTCAAGTATGATGTGCTTAGGTGGAGGACAAAAGTCCCTGCCTAAGAGTAGATCTAGCATAATTAAGTGGAGTTGATCAACGCCTAAAGATAGGGTGACGAGATTTTGCCGGATTAGGGTGAAACCTAATATGGGAGTCCATAGATCGAGTTAATGCGATTCTAGGGGTTTTAATAAGAAAGAGATTTCAATTAATCAACCTAGGGTTAGACGTTATTCGCCTCGAGAGAGGGTTTAATATAAATTAGGGAATCTTACGGATCAAGTCAAGTGAATACATCGTCTGGTTCAGTGTTAGATAACAAGTGAAGTCTAGGTAGATTCTTCCTAAGGGTATCGTCTTAATCAACTGAGTTTTTCCAACATTATTTCCCCAATTCATTCTTTTTGTCTTTGTGTCTTTAGCTTAGTAGTTAATTAAAATTAGATTAATCAACAACTTCACTAATTTTAGGGTAGATAATAAAAATAAAGTTAGTATTAGTAGTTTTAGTTCCCTTGGGTTCGATATTCCGGTCTTGCCTAAGCTATACTACTGTTCGATAGGTGCACTTGCCTTAAGTCGTTGTCAGAGTTAGTTTCCAGGTTCGATCATTCTCATTTATAAATATAAAACTCTAAAAAATAACGATCAGTTACAAACATGAAAATAGTTTGGCACATTGTATTAATCCCTATTCTTTCCCCCTTAGTGAAACTTACCCACTCACCACCTTCTTTCTCCTTCTCTCACCTTCCTTGTCTCTCCATGTAAAGGAAATCATAGAGAGACGTAGTAACTACGACTAGCCTACGAGTTTCTGTTCACTAATGAATGAGTTTCTCTTTTTGTTGTGACTTTATTACTTTCTTTTTCAACTCATCTCACTCAAGAATGCTTTTCATTTTTCGAGAACTTTTTCTACTCATGTTACTTTTTTTTTTTTGGAATTTTCTTTTATTTTGCACTTTTCAAGCTAACCTATAGTCCACATATCACATTAATCCTTCGTATTTCACTCTATTTTTATAAATCTGGCTTAATGTATCTACTTAACCTTCAATAGTATGGCTAGACGTCAATAATCGTGCAGTACAAGACTGGAGAAAAAAAGGCAAATACAAATTAACATTTTTAGTCTTGAGGTTTGAAATAAGGTTTATTAAGAAGTGTCAATAGGCTCAAAAATTGGTACTAAAGGTGAACATTTGTAACACCCCAAACCCGGCCCAAACATTACGACCGAATTTGGTATGTTACAGAAAAAACATTTTGGAAAAATACTTTTAGCCGATTTAAGTTTTGGTGAAAACATCTCCTTTTATATTGTTTTGTTAAAACCATTGAGGTGTATGAAGAAACCGCACTTAGTTTTATTTAAAGATCTATTAAGTCAGGTTGTTACCGATATCAAATGTACCCGATGGCACAATAAAACATTTTGCGTTGAAATTTAAGAAAACATGTGTACCCATTTTAAAGTCATTAAGTAATGTAAACAAATTATCCAAAACACGTAAAATAATCAAAATAAAATCTTAGGAGGCCTTATTACAACTTGAACAAATAAAACCAACAATAAAATAAAATAATTCAAAGTTCATTAAGTCCACATTTTCACTGCATGGCCACCTCGAGTCCATCCGGCTCCACATACGCGATCTACGAGTCACCTGAAAAAGTTAAAGGAGAAGGTGAGTCACCAAGACTTAATGTAACCCGTTCCCCGGTTTAGTGCAACATCATACACAATTTATAACTAAGTTAACATGCACTAAAACTAACATGCACCCAACCTAGCCATCCAATACACCTTTCTCTACCCCGTGTGGTACCAAACCACTGGTGGTGCCAAACCACTAGTGACTCAAAGTCACGATATCCATCAATATTGTGGTGCCAAACCACTGGTGGTGCCAAACCACTGGTGACCCGAAGTCACAAATAATAAGTTGTGGGGCCAACCCACATGTGATACCAAATCACTGGCGTCGATCCCATAATATCAACCGTGGGGCCAACCCACTATGGTACTAAGCCACTGGGACAAGACGCTATGAGGTGCCAAACCTCTGGTGACCTTAGTCACGAAATGTGGTACCAAACCACTGGGGTCCGTAGACACGGATATCACTTCCCCCTCCACTCGTTTAATCCACATCAGTCGATGATATGCATTTAACAGAAATCATGCCAACTGGTTTATTTAGCAACATGCACTGGATTTATCAATAACCATAACTTAATATGCCACATATACCAAATATGTCTTGCATCAATCATCATATAGTTAACTCATATCAACAAGGACTTACCTGAATCCTTGCTTATACCTTTATGGTATTAAGTCCAAATCTACATCAATCCAATTTAGCATACATAATGTATTTAGCACAGTTATTAGTTATAAAGTGTGTATCTACACACCTGTTACCAACGATAGCCCTAAATCCCTGAAGAGTCAATCGGCCACACTAGGTTTCTTGCTCCTACACGTCCTCTGAATACTAGCCACCACACACCAAGTGTTTCTGCTTCCCTATAATCGGCAATCACACCTTCAAATTATTAGCCTTCGGCTTTTCCATCACTAAAATGTAATCTATTAAAATAGATCCTTACCACCACTTACCAAGATTGATTGCTAACGAATGGAGGCTTGACTGAATACTTCAAACCCCGGAGTACCTAGATAAAATCGGTTTCAACACTGATTAGCCACCAATATATTTCGGCTTTCCCCATCCATCCAAGTCGATGAGAGAAAAAGAATATGGAAAAGAAAGTTTCTACCATCACTTACCTTCACTAATCGACATAAAAAGAAATCCCAAGAGATCTCTACCACTTCTAATATTCGGCCAAAGAGAGTTTAATAGGAAGAAAAGAAATTTCGGCACCAAGATAGGGAGTAGATTCGGCTAAATGGAGAAAGAAAATAATGAGAAAAGAGAGATAGGGGTTTCGGCCAAAAGGTTTGAGAAGAGGAAAGAAAAGTATGAGGGGAGAGTATTTTCGGTTTAGCACAAATGGAAGAAAAGAGAGGGATAAGAGGGTGAGTGATTCGGCCAAGGATCAAAAAGAAGAAGAAAAAGATGAAGATGGCAATGGAGGTTTCGGTTTTGAGAGAGAGTGAAAAAGAAAGAAAAAGAGATGAAATATGAGTAAATGCTAGCCGAAATTGCCAAGTAATTCACTAAGAAAATTCGGCCTTCCCCTCTACCTAGCTCCCTTGCTGATTTCTCCTCTCTAACAAGGAGTCTTAGATTCGGCCAACACCTTGAATCACTCTTGGCCAATCGTTTAAAATTATTCAAAAGAATTTGAATAAATCAAATGCCTACTTTTTCTCCTTGCCACCCTTTTAACATTATTCAAATAAAATCCAATTAAAATCATAATAATATCCTTATTATCCTGAAGTGTTTAAATTGAGCACTTCTCTCTTTCTTGCCACAAAATAAAGTGCGAGAAAAGGAGAATTCTGCGACTCGAACATAGGCTCCCTTGCTCCCTCAGTGCGTCAATTCCAGCTCCTAAGTGGCCTCCCTTTGCCGCTTTTCCAAGGCCTTTTTAGTGTCTAATATTCCCTTATTTAACTTGTAACCCCTAATTACTATGGTCCCCCATCTTTAAAGCTTACAAATAAAATTTTTCCTACTATCAGAGCCTACTCAAGATCCATAATTAAGTCCTATTATACTATGAATTACATCACAGCAATCCAATCACAAGCAAAATAATTCAATCACAAATAACCCCTATTTTAGGATGTTACAGTTCTACCCCCCTTAAAAATAATTTCAGCCTCGAAATTACCTGATCAGAAGAGATCGGGGTATTGCTGCCGCATCACATCCTCGGGTTCCCACGTAGCTTCCTCTGCACCATGGTTTTGCCACAGCACTTTCACCAAAGGTACTGACTTCCTACGTAGAACTTTGACATCTCGATCTAAGATCTGGACTGGTTCCTCCTCGAAAGATAAGTCCGAGTTTACCTTAATCTCTGCCACTGGCACAACGTGTGATGGATCTGACCGATATTGCCTAAGCATCGACACATGGAAGACGTCATGAATCTGACTCAACTCTGCCGGCAGCTCGAGCTGATAAGCTAGAGGTCCCACTCGCTTCAACACTGTATATGGCCCGATGAACCTAGGGCTCAGCTTCCTTTTTCGCCTGAATCTCAATACCTTCTTCCAAGGTGACACTTTCAGAAAAACTTTATCTCCTACTGCATATTCCATTTCCTTACGCTTAAGATCAGTATAAGATTTCTGCCTATCTGACGCTTCCTTGAGACGAGCCCGAATCACCTTAACTTTACCTTCATTCATCACTACCAACTCTGCACTCCAAAACTTTTCGTTCACCCAACTCCATCCAACACGTAGGAGTACGGTATTTTCATCCATACAGTGCTTCATATGGTGCCATCTGAATACTCGCTTGATAACTATTGTTATAAGCGAATTCCGCCAATGGTAGGTACTCCTCCCAACTACCACTGAAATCCAGAACACAACCTCTCAGCATATCCTCTAAAATCAGATGACCTTTCCGATCGCCTCGCCGATCGTGGATGGAATGTCAGATCAAATCCAACCTCGTTCCCAAAGCCTGATGCAACGCTTTTCAGAACCTTGACGTAAATCTGGGATCCCTATCTGAGATGATCGATACTGGCACTCCATGCAACCTCACTATTCCCGACACATACAGCTTAGCTAGCTTCTGAAGTGAGTAATCCACCCTTACCGGTATGAAGTGAGCTGATTTAGTTAGACGGTCCACAATCACCCAAACTGCGTCCTTCTTACTGGGCGCGAGGGGTAGCCCACTGACAAAGTCCATAGTGATCCTCTCCCATTTCCACTGAGGGATCTTCACTGGTTGAAGTAACCCTGATGGCAACTGGTGTTCAGCCTTATCCTGCTGACACGTCAGACACCTTCCCACTAATGCAGTTATCTCCCGCTTCAGCCCTGGCCACCAGAACTATTTCCGTAAATCTCCATACATCTTGCTACCTCCAGGATGCATAGCGTATGGGCTGCTATGTGCATCTTGAAGAATCCTTTGCCCCAATTCCACATCCTTCGGCATACAAGCTCGCCCTTGAAAACATAATACTCTATCACCAGACAAACTATACCCTTCCAAACCACCACCTTGAACTTGCAATCTCCGCGCATTCAAACTGTCATCTACCAATTGTTTTTCCTTAATCTCCTCGATCCAAGTTGGCTTAACTTGCAGTTCTACCAAAAGACTCCATCGTCATACAAACTGAGGTGAGCAACCATCGCCCTTAAGTCCGTTACGACCTTCCGGCTCAACGCATCAGCCACCACATTAGCCTTGCCTGGATGGTACTCAATTGAACAGTCGTAGTCTTTCAACAGTTCAATCCATCGATGCTGCTTCAAGTTCAAATTCTTCTGAGTCAAGAGATACCTCAGACTTTTGTGATCCATGTAGACTATCGACTTCTCCCCATATAAGTAATGCCTCCATATTTTCAAAGTGAAGACTACTGCCGCTAACTCCAAGTCGTGAGTCTGATAGTTGACTTCATGCGGTCTTAGCTGACGGGATGCATAAGCCACTACCTTCCCTTCCTGCATCAACACACATCCCAAACCAGTATAGGATGCATCACAATAAACCGTAAACAACTTCCCTGCCTCAGGCTGTACCAGAACTAGAGCTTCCGTCAGAATCTTCCTTAGCTTGTCAAAACTTTCTTGCTGTTTCTCCGACCATACAAATGGAACTCCTTTCCTTAATAACTTAGTCAACGGCGCTGCGATTAAAAAGAATCCTTCCACAAATCTTCGATAGTACCCTGCCAGACCCAGAAAGCTTCGAATTTCTGCCAGTGACCTAGGCGGTTTCCAATCCAACACCGCTTCAACCTTACGAGGGTCCACTCTAATCCCTTCAGCTGATACTACGTGACCTAAGAAAGACACCTCCCTAAGCCAAAATTCGCACTTACTGAATTTGGCATATAACTGTTTCTCCCTCAGTACTTGTAAAGCTATACGCAAATGCCTGTCATGCTCCTCTTTCGTCTTTGAGTAAATCAATATGTCGTCTATAAACACCATGACGAACTCTGATCCAACTACTGCTGAAACACCCTATTCATTAAATCCATAAATGCCGCTGGTGCATTGGTCAACCCAAACGGCATCACCAAAAACTCGTAATGCCCACACCGAGTACGGAATGCCATCTTGTGAACATCAACCTCCTTCACTTTAAGTTGATGATAACCCGACCTAAGATCTATCTTCAAGAAAACCGATACACCCTTCAGTTGGTCAAACAAGTCATCAATCCGGGGCAACGGATACTTGTTTTTGATCGTTAACTTGTTTAGCTGACGGTAGTCGATACATATCCGCATTAACCCGTCTTTCTTCTTGACAAACAGCACAGGTGCTCCCCACGGAGATATACTTGGCCGGATAAACCCTCGGTTCAAGAGCTCCTGAATTTGAGCCTTCGGCTCCACCAATTCCTTTGGTGCCATTCGGTATGGTGCTATAGACACAGGCGCCATTCCGGGTAACAAGTCTATACCGAATTCAACTTCCCGATCTGGAGGCAGACCAGGAAGTTCTTCTGGAAACACATCAGTGAATTCCCCTACTATTCGGACCTTCCCAACTATTGACTCCTTAGCCTCCAAGGCACATATATGCACCACATATGCTTCACAGCCCTTCCTGACCATCTTCTCCGCTTTCAACGCAGACACCACGTTGGATAGGTAATCTCTCCTATTACCTATCATGACCACTTAATCACCCTCAGCCATCTTTAAAACCATGCGCTTAGCAGAGCAATCCAACCTTGCCTGATACTTAACCAACCAGTCCATTCCAAGAATCAGATCGAACTCCCCAAACGGCAGTTCCATCAGATCAGCCACAAACACTACCCCTTGGAGTTCTAGGGGTACATCTCTATATAGCTTGTTTACAACTACAGAGTGACCTAGAGGGCTAATTACTGTCATCTCCCTAGAAGCAGTCTCAAAGTTTAAGTTCATAGTCTCTACCACGCTACTAGCAGCGTATGAATGCGTCGAACCCACATCAATTAATGCAACATATGGAAGACCAAAAATTAAGAACGTACCGGTTATGACGTCCGGTACGTCACCCTCCTCTCGACGCCTTGCTGCGTAGACTAAACCAAGCTACCTTGCTTCTGTGTTGCCTGCACCTCTGCCTGAAATTTCGTGACCTCGACTAGAACCATTGCCTCCTCTACCATTACCACGACCCCTTTGTGGTGGTCCTTCATTTCTAACCTGAGCATGGTTCTGACCCTCTGACTGATTCTTAGCTAACTTCCGAGCCCTCACACGGTGATTCAAAGATCCACATTCAAAGCATCCCCTTTCACCGGTCCAACAACCTCCCCAATGTGATTTCCCACAGCGATTACACTGAGCTGGTCTCTGATTAGTAACCATGGGCCTCCTTGCCTGATTCGGCCCACTCTGCCTAGCCCTTTTCTGTGCATTACTACCCAACCCAAATGACCCAAAGCCTCTTTTCTGCTTATTCTTATCATAGTTCTGTCTCACGGACTCCTTAACCCCTTCGGCTACCTTAGCCTTTTCCACTGCACAAAGAAACTCACGCCGCCCTGCTGCGGAGCAATCAGCAACCTTAACTCATCCCTAAGTCCGTCTTCAAAGCGGACACAACGATCATACTCTATTGACGCAATTCCCCAAGCATAGCGGCTCAGCCTCAAGAATTCCGCTTCATACTCCGATATAGACTTATTGCCTTGTACTAACCCCGGAAAAGCTTTCCTCTGTGCATCAACGTAGCTGGTGCCCACATACTTCTTTTGATAAGTAGCTTTGAAATACTCCCAAGTAAGGTCATCTGCCGTGGCACCATCTCGAACCGTGAGCCACCACTGATATGACTCATCCTTTAGAAGTGACACCGCTCCTTTCAGCTTCTCCTCATTAGACAGATCGAGATCATCCATGACCCTCTCAGTCGATTCTAACCAATATTCCGCTGCACTGGGTGCCACTCCTGATACACCCCGGAATACCTCAGCTCTGTTGGATCGGAGTCGCTCGGGTATAGATTTCCGAGCTCCCATACCTCCACTTGCCCCAGCCACCGTCTCGAGGACTCGCAACACAGCTTGCGATACTGCTTCACCACAGTCTGATCCTGCTCCTCAACTCCAGAAGTTGGGGGTGGTGGTGGCGGTGGTACTTCATTTTTCGACCCCTGACTCGACCTAACGGGTTCTGACACGATCATCCTACCCCTACCGCGTCCAAGACGGCCACGTCCTCTAGAGCTCATTCTAACTATTGCGCTTTAATCTGATTAAGAAATTTTATGGATTAGTACTTGTTTCACTTGGTTATCCACGAAGAAATTTTATGAAGAGAGTTTAATAGAGATTCTTTCGATCAATCAAAGTTTTAAGTCCTCTATCCTAGTTCACATAGAAAAGCACATCCATTCCCTAATTCCTTTCATACACATTTACTCTTCGGACATTTCTGTCCGTTTCTATCCCAGGGGTATTTTCGTCCTTTTCCTACAGGGTTTTTTTGTAATAAATCAGAGAAATTTTGAAAACTTTACTAAGTCAGGGCCTTTTTGGAATTCCCAAAACTAGAGAGTATTTTCGAAAATTTCGCAAATTAAAGGTATAGCAGAATTTTGGAATCTAGGGGTATTTTGGAAATTTTGTCAATCAGGGGTAATTTTGAAAATTTCAAAAGTCAGGGTATTATTTTGAAATATAGGATTTTGGATACTTTTACAAGGTAAGAGAATTTTATTAAAATCGGGGTAATACAGAAATTTTAGAAACCAAGGGTATTTTCGTAATTTTGCCACTAGGGGCATTTTGGTAATTTTGGTAAATTGAAAATATTTTGAAAATTTTCCAAAAATAAGTTTTTGCTACTATTTAAAGGGGTACTTTAATGATTTTAAAACTAGAGTTTTCGTAAAAACACGGCTAATCCCTTTCGGGTTTTATTTATTGTGTTTAGCCTATAACCGAGTCCTCTTGGTTAGGGTGAACTGAAGCTACGCACCAGGTAGGATTCCTGCGAAGAGGAGGTGAGTCACGAGGACTGCTTAAGTACCAAGCTCTTCCGGATCCAATCCTAGACATGCGCACAGGGGTTACCACACCCTAACTCAGCGACTTAGTCATAGGTTTGTTTAATTAGGCATTTAAAGTCTTATGTCTTTTGTTGGGGTAGACTAGTCCTAAAGTTCAAACACCTATCATACTATCGACGTTCCATACCTATCCTTCTACAGATAATAATTCACATAGAAGTCAGAAGTACGTACCTGGGCGGATTGGTGCCGGAGACTTGCTGCCATACTGTCTAAAACCAAAACCATTTTCACAAGGCCTACCAAAACATTTTGGGCCTTGGGCCCCACAAACCGAGCTTTGAACTGGCTCGATATTAATTTTGTAACACCCCAAACCCGCCCAAACATTACTCTAATTTAATTTGGTATGTTACAGAGAAAACATTTTGGAAAATACTTTTAGCCGATTTAAGTTTTGGTGAAAACATCTCCTTTTATATTGTTTTGTTAAAACCATTGAGGTGTATGAAGAAACCGCACTTAGTTTTATTTAAAGATCTATTAAGTCAGGTTGTTACCGATATCAAATGTACCCGATGGCACAATAAAACATTTTGCATTGAAATTTAAGAAAACATGTGTACCCATTTTAAAGTCATTAAGTAATGTAAACAAATTATCCAAAACACGTAAAATAATCAAAATAAAATCTTAGGAGGCCTTATTACAACTTGAACAAATAAAACCAACAATAAAATAAAATAATTCAAAGTTCATTAAGTCCACATTTTCACTGCATGGCCACCTCGAGTCCATCCGGCTCCACATACGCGATCTACGAGTCACCTGAAAAAGTTAAAGGAGAAGGTGAGTCACCAAGACTTAATGTAACCCTTTCCCCGGTTTAGTGCAACATCATACACAATTTATAACTAAGTTAACATGCACTAAAACTAACATGCACCCAACCTAGCCATCCAATACACCTTTCTCTACCCCGTGTGGTACCAAACCACTGGTGGTGCCAAACCACTGGTGACTCAAAGTCACGATACCATCAATATTGTGGTGCCAAACCACTGGTGGTGCCAAACCACTGGTGACCCGAAGTCACAAATAATAAGTTGTGGGGCCAACCCACATGTGATACCAAATCACTGGCGTCGATCCCATAATATCAACCGTGGGGCCAACCCACTATGGTACTAAGCCACTGGGACAAGACGCTATGAGGTGCCAAACCTCTGGTGACCTTAGTCATGAAATGTGGTACCAAACCACTGATGTCCGTAGACACGGATATCACTTCCCCCTCCACTCGTTTAACCCACATTAGTCGATGATATGCATTTAACAGAAATCATGCCAACAGGTTTATTTAGCAACATGCACCGGATTTATCAATAACCATAACTTAATATGCCACATGTACCAAATATGTCTTGCATCAATCATCATATAGTTAACTCATATCAACAAGGACTTACCTGAATCCTTGCTTATACCTTTATGGTATTAAGTCCAAATCTACATCAATCAAATTTAGCATACAATGTATTTAGCATAGTTATTAGTTATAAAGTGTGTATCTACACACCTGTTACCAACGATAGCCCTAAATCCCTGAAGAGTCAATCGGCCACACTAGGTTTCTTGCTCCTACACGTCCTTTGAATACTAGCCACCACACACCAAGTGTTTCTGCTTCCCTATAATCGGCAATCACACCTTCAAATTTTTAGCCTTCGGCTTTTCCATCACTAAAATGTAATCTATTAAAATAGATCCTTACCACCACTTACCAAGATTGATTGCTAACGAATGGAGGCTTGACTGAATACTTCAAACCTCGGAGTACCTAGATAAAATCGGTTTCAACACTGATTAGCCACCAATATATTTCGGCTTTCCCCATCCATCCAAGTCGACAGAGAAAAAGAATATGGAAAAGAAAGTTTCGGCCATCACTTACCTTCACCAATCGATTACAAAAGAAATCCCGAAACCACTTCTAATATTCGGCCAAAGAGAGTTTAATAGGAAGAAAAGAAATTTTGGCACCAAGATAGGGAGTAGATTCGGCTAAATGGAGAAAGAAAATAATGAGAAAAGGGAGATAGGGGTTTCAGCCAAAAGGTTTGAGAAGAGGAAAGAAAAGTATAAGGGGAGAGTATTTTCGGTTTAGCACAAATGGAAGAAAAGAGAGGGATAAGAGGGTGACTGATTCGGCCAAGGATCAAAAAGAAGAAAAAGATGAAGATGGCAATGGAGGTTTCGGTTTTGAGAGAGTGAAAAAGAAAGAAAAAGAGATGAAATATGAGTAAATGCTAGCCGAAATTGCCAAGTAATTCACTAAGAAAATTCGGCCTTCCCCTCTACCTAGCTCCCTTGCTGATTTCTCCTCTCCAACAAGGAGTCTTAGATTCGGCCAACACTTTGAATCACTCTTGGCCAATAGTTTAAAATTATTCAAAAGAATTTGAATAAATCAAATGCCTACTTTTTCTCCTTGCCACCCTTTTAACATTATTCAAATAAAATCCAATTAAAATCATAATAATATCCTTATTATCCTGAAGTGTTTAAATTGAGCACTTCTCTCTCTTTCTTGCCACAAAATAAAGTGCGAGAAAGGAGAATTCTCGACTTTAACATAGGCTCCCTTGCTCCCCTTGTGGCGTCAATTCCAGCTCTAAGTGGCCTCCTTTGCCGCTTTTCCAAGGCCTTTTAATGTCTAATATTCCTCATTTAACTTGTAACCCCTAATTACTATGGTCCCCCATCTTTAAAGCTTACAAATAAAATTTTTCCTACTATTCGAGCCTACTCAAGATCCATAATTAAGTCCTATTATACTATGAATAACATCACAACAATCCAATCACAAGCAAAATAATTCAATCACAAATAACCCCTATTTTAGGATGTTACAACATTAATAGGTTGAATTTTTCGCTCTGGATGTGTTCCAAACAATGCCTTAGGTCATCCCTAAATATCTCAACATGCACAAATTTTGTCAACCAAACAAACTCAAATTCAACCATTTATCATTCATACTAACATACTCGTTTCCTTTTATTTTCTATATTGGTACAGTTGATTACTTAATGCCTATTTACAGTGTAACATATAGAACTTTAGTAGTCTAATAAAAAAATTTAAAATATCCTATCATCATTCTAAATTTATTCATAAACATAAGAAACCTATTTACATGCTCATAACCAATCACTTGTATTTCTACAAGCTTAAGCACACAAAAGACAAGGAAAATCAAGGAAAAATTAAAAAAAAAAATCTATGTTACCCTCCACACTTTAGTTGACACATTTTCCTTAATATGTAGCCCTTAAAAAGATAAGGAAAGAAGTTACCCAATTGATAATGGTCGCTCCAGCACTTATTGGTGGTTGCTTCCTCCTTTGCTGGTATAAAGTTTGAATTGTTTGTGTCTCCTTCATGTTGGGTTCCTACATATAAAACTTAAACCCAAAATGCAGCAGAACTAAAAGAAAACTACTTATTAATTCTACTCCTACAAAGTCAAAATTAGAATCATAAATACAAGTCTTTCTATAAAAAAAATGCTCAGTCATCCTCTTCCTTATCCCATTATAGTGATCGCCTAATTTCCATTAGAGCTTTGCCCTTTCCTTTGACACATGTTTGGTGAGAGCTCCCACCTATTGAAGGCGTATGGCGAGTTAGGCTTCATATGATACGCCTCTTTGCTGTAGAAAATTATGAGTGAAATCTCACTTCGTATTCATCCTCCGTTCTAGGACACTCCTGAGCAGCACCTTCCTCCTGAAGATTAGCCCCCTCATCCTAGTGAGTTAGAGTCGGCCTAAACATATCTGGAGGATAATTAAGAGTGCATAACCCGTTCATCTTTGCAAATTCTTAGAGTACTGGGCCTTTTCCTGCATCCATCGGATCATCCTATCCAGCTTCTCCACTATGTTCCCGCTGCTTCCTCTTCGAACCATGGTCTTCTCTTTCCTTTTGAGCGATACCGAAACGTCCATCTTTTCTTTTCTCCTTTGGTTCCATTTCATTATTTTCATTCGCTTAAGTTCAACATGTTGCGTATACAATGTGTCGCCAATTATGCACTTTCTTGGCTTCATGAATTGTTTGTTCTCGCTTATTGGAATTTTGGCTTTTCTACATAATACTACCACTAAATGAGGGAAGTGAAGTCCAATTTTTTGGCTTTGCACGTAGCATTTCATTTCTTTGATAATCCATCGTCCTGCACAAATCTGTTTACTCCACAAAATGCCATATAACAAAATATCTCGAAAGACATTAATTTTAAAAACTTTTAATGCAGGTGCTATCTTAGTAGCAATGAATTACATCCAAATTTTGGCAATTCGAAACATGATTGGCTAATTGAATTTTGTTGGCATCTTAGTACTGGTGGTTCGACGAGTGGTTTTGGATGGCCGCTTTGTGTAGCAAGATAGTGTTTTAGTTAGTACTCGTGGTTCAACGGGTGGTTTCAGATGGCTGCTTTGTGTATATTGTGAGTGTAGGCATTCGGGTGAGTGTTATTAGTTTTCAAGTGTTTGTTATAAGAGTGGTTTGAAGGAACATTTTCTGAGGGATTTCCCAAACAAAGTTGAGATTTCACAAACTCAGAGTTCTACACTACTATTTGCGCCTGCTAGAGGTCGTGGTCATGGTAGAAGTAATGGGAGATCGGGTGGACAGCGTGTAACATCCTTAAATCGGGGTCTCTGCATTTTGTGTTGCATGTGATAATATGTTGGTTGTGCTAATTTAGGGTGTTTTGGGCTCCAGGCATGAGCTCGGGTTAGGCCTGAGTCATGGTAGAAATTTTCGTTCTAGGTACTTGGAAGGGGGAGCTAAGGGAGTTAGGGGTTAAGAGATGTTAGTGGAATGTTGTGACACAAATAACCTAGTGGTAAAGTGGCAAGGGAGGCGCCACTTAGGCATAAGGGAAGTGACGCCAAATGCAGGAAGGAGAGCCTAGGTTCGAGCAGCAGAAATCCCCTTTTTACTTATTATTTTTGACGCCAAAGCTAAAGAGGTAGTGTGCTCAGGATGGACTCTTTTGGATAAGTGTTGAAGGAGTCAACACATTTGAAATGTGTGGATGATAGAAATTTGTGGAGTTTGATGTATTCAAACTCGTTTGAATATGTGGCTAGGAGAATTTGGAGGAATCGGCTAAGGGAGCTTAGTGTTGGCCGAATGCCAAACACTAAGGGTGACGGAAGAAGTCGGTTGAGGTAAGGATAGGCCGAATGTCATTAGTGGACTTGGGGAGCATTTCGGCTAGTTGAGAAAGTTTTCTTCCTCTTTCGTTTAGGGTCAAAACCGAAACCTCACTTGCATCTTTTTCTTTTTCTACTTTCGGCAATTAGGATGCTTTGGCCAAATCAATTCTTCTATTTCCTTGAAGAGCCAAAACTTTGCTTTCATTCTCTTTTCTCTCTTGTGATTCATTCATTCTTAGCTGAAGCTATTACCCCTTTTTTTCTCCTCTTTGGATTCCTTCTTCTCTTATCTCTTGAAACATTACCGTAGCATTTTACTATTCTCCTCTCGGAGTTCTTGTCAATCCTTGGAAGAGCCGAATCTTTCTTCTTGTCAGGGTAAGTTGTTCTTCATTCTCTCAAATATTGCTTAAAGCCGAAACTCTCTAACACACTCTCTCTCTTTACTTTCGGCTTCTTGCAAACTCGAATACCAATTGGCCATGATCTATTTATCTCTATCTTACGATTCTCTTAATCTTCTTAGGCCGAAATCTAATTGTTCTTTTGGTTTTCATAGCCGAACCTCAACCTTTGGGGTGTGTTTCGTTCTCATTTGAGGCATAACGTGTTGATCGGGTTTCACTTTGAACGTGGTAAGTGGCTTTCTCTCGTTTCGAATCTACCTACTTTTCTTTCGAATGCCGAAGGCATTAATGTGGTATTGCTAGTTCTTGGCAGATTGTAGGGGGAGACTTGCCATCGTGTGACTTTGGGTTTTGCGTAGAGGTCGAAAGGTGTTAAGGTAAGAGTGATCATGTGGTTACGTTACCTCTTCCTTCGAGATTTCTTGGTTAAGCTGAATGTCTATGTTCTTAATGAAATGGTGTTGGCCGATTATAGGAAAGGTGAAGGCAAGCGTTTGGATCTTCAGGTTCTATCGATTAGTGGGTAGATCTTAGTTTCGGGATTTGCTAGATTCGCAAGTAGCTAGGTGTGTAACTCTTACACACTTCATTAGTAATGTGTTAATTATGTTTACTGTTAAAAGCTGAAATAGCTATTGAAACCAGTGTTTTGCCTTATGGGTATAAGCGTGGACTTCGGGTAAGTCCCCTCTTGATTGAATATCGATATATGCTGTTATGCCATTGTATTTCGCTATGCTATGTGATATTTGCATCATAACATGATATTATGCCACGGTTAATATGGTCATGGTGATGGGTTTGTTGAGAGGAGGGGGAAGGATTATTTAGACTGTCATCAGTGGTTTTGACCACCAGTGGTCTTGACCACACGTATGCCATTTGTGACTACGGTCACCAGTGGTTTTGACCACAAATGGATTATTGTGACTCGTCCCAGTGGTTTGGTACCATAATGGGTTGGCCCCACATGTCAATTACGGGATTGTTATCTGTGGTTTTGACCACACGGTGGGTTGGCTCCACCATATGATTTGTGACTACGGTCACCAGTGGTTTTGACCACACTTATATGATTTGTGACTACGGTCACCAGTGGTTTTGACCACCAGTGGTTTTGACCACACGGGGTAGACACAAGAGTTCGAATGGTTAGGTGGGGTTTGCATGATTTGCATAATTGCTTATGAATTGTGTAAGTGCTTGTTATTATTGGGATGGGGATTTATGCACCGAGTCTCGACGACTCACCCCTTCCCTACATTTTTGCACATGAGGCATAGATCGCGGATATGGAGTCGGGGAGGACTCGAGGTGGCCATGCACTTTGCTGTCGAGTTTTGTTTTAAACTTTTATTTCGGTTTATGTTTTCTTTAAAATTTGGTTTTGGATTTGTAATAAGCCCGCTAAAGTTATTATTTTGGGTTTTATTTATTTGCTTTTATGTTTATTATATCATGCTTAAGTTGAATAACCTAGCATGCGCAAATAGCCGGTAAAAATCAACGTTTTAAAAATTATACCTCCTATATGGATTTTTCAAACTTTACCATCAGGTAATAATATACAAAAGATGATAACAAGTTAACTGAATTGTTTTCCAAACTAAGTTTTCTTCAAGTTCAAATGCAAATGGTTTCAACTTAATTATGTTCAACTCATTCGGGTTTTCACAAAAATCAAGTCACTTTCCAAAACTAGAAATGACAATCAGGTTTTTCCAAAATGGGTTTTCCGGGTTTCAAATCGACAAAACGTTTTCAACAACATACTACACGAGTTTTCTTCCAAACTCAAAACGGCAAAGGTGTTTTTGATAAAAGTAAACCAGTAACTTGATTTTCTTCAAAATATTTTCACTCCGTAACATACTGAATTCGGTCATGGTGTGTTGACCAAGTTTGGGGTGTTACACAGCAAGTCGTTGATCATACTCTAGCTACACAGGTTGAGTCTAGAGATCCAGCTTGGGTTTATGTAATTAAGGAATCGAAGGATCAAGATTCGAATGTTGAGATTAAGGGTATTTTTGCCTTGTAATCACTTATTTTATTCTCGATGATAGAATTATGTTCTATGCCTTCATAATTTTAAGTGAATTAGCTAATAAATAAAGAATCGCGAGTGAATTAGGAAAAATGGTTACGACTCCTTTAGACGAGAGTGTTGTAGTGAGTGAAGGGAATTGTTAGAAAAGTTAGTGCTGAATAGTTAGTGGTAGTTGATCATGTTGTCAGAGTCTTAAAAATTTATAAAAAGAATGATCGAGCCTAGAAACTAACTATGAAAACGATTGAGGCAAGCGCACCTATCGAACTGTAGTATAGTTTAGTGGCAACACCGAATTGTCGAACCCAAAGGAACCAAAAGTACTAATACTAGCTTTCTTTTTATTATTTAGCCTAGAAATAAAAGGATTTATTAATTAATCTAAAAATTAATTAACTATTAAGCTGAAGATGCAAAGATAAAAAGAATGAATTGGGGAAAATACTTGTGGGAAAAACTAATTGATTAAGACAATACCCGAGGAAGAATCCACCTAGACTTCACTTGTTATTTAACTCAACTGCATTTATTTATTCACTTGACTTGATCTGTAAGATTCCCTAATTTATATTAATACCTCTTTCGAGGCTACTAACGTCTAACCCTAGGTTGATTAATTGAAATTTCTTTCTAATTAAAACCCCTAAAATTGCATTAACTCGATCTATGGACTCCCATATTAGGTTTGACCCTAATTCGGAAGATTTTCGTCATCCTATTTCTAGGGTTGCAATTAACTCCGCTTAATTATGCTAGATCTACTCTTAAACAGGGACTTTTGCTCCACTGCCTTAGCACATCAGTACTTTAATCAATATCCTAAAATATCAAATCAAGAATTAAGAACACATAATTAAGAACAAATCAAGTATTTATCATATAGTTCAGAAAACAATAACAAGATCCGTCTTAGGTTTCATCCCCCTCAGGTATTTAAGGGGTTTAGTTCATAATGATAAAAGAATACACCCCAGAAGTAAATATAAAACAAAACATAAGAAAAACCCTAAAATACCCTAAAGGAATTGAAGGGAAGATCCTCCATCTTCAGTATAATTCCAGCTTCTTGAGATGAATCAACTGGCTTTCTTCGAGTAAATCCTACAATTTTGGCTTCTCTGGCTTGGCTCTTCGGCCTAACTGGATGCCTAACTAGACTCCCAACTAGACTCTCCTTGAAGGTTGGCCTCTAGGGTGTTTATAGAGGCTTTTGGAATGGCTTTCTTTGCCTCTAAGTACCCTAATTCGAATGAAACTCTTCTTTGTCACGACAGGGCCACGCCCATGGCACACGCCCGTGTGAATCGTGGCCAGGCCATGTTCGGATTCGTTAATGAGGCACAGCCATGTGGTCTTGGGCCAAGGCCATGTTGATTTCGTGATATGGCCCATTTACTCCGTTTTAGGCCCATTTCTTATTCTTTTCATCCTCCGATGCTCTCCTAAGTATAAAACATGAAATTAAAGGATTAAGAGCACCAAATTACACAATTCAGGGAATAAATCATCCAAAAGTATGCTAAAAGTGGGATTAAAATATGTTCATATTACGGTTTATCAAATACCCCCACACTTAAGTATTTGCTTGTCCTCAAGCAAAATTCTCAACTCACAATTAAAATGAACTTCCTTGATTCATAATATTCATCAACAGTGTTTCATCATAATTCAAAGATAATTCATACATTGATAATTTAAGTAAAGGGTCTTAAAGATTCAAACAATCAAAGTCATGGTTTTTGTAGCACGAAAACATAGGTGTTTTCCCTTTATCTAAATAATTACCCTTAATTCAAAATTGACAAGAGTTGACATCCTCACAAAAGATTCACTCAAATCACTCAAAGTGTTTAAAGTTCAAAAATAAGCACTCCAAAAGTCGAACATGAAAAGTTAATCCGATAGGCCACTGTAAAATGAGATGATACACAAATCAAAAGGTCTTTAAAAAGGGTTGTAATGGGGCTCAGGTTAAAGGTGTGGATAAAGGCTGAATTAAAGGGTTAGAATCGAGACTGACTTGACAATTTACCTAACTAGAGAAATGAATTACTCCTGAATAATTATATCAATGAAAACTTATAATACTAATAAAACGAGCTTCTTCTTCGAGATGTAGAATTTAAATGATAAACCGTATAAGCAACATATTTTAAGCCCACATTTAGCATGCTTTTGGATGATTTAAGCCTTAAATTATGTAATTTGGTGCTCTTAATCCTTTGTTTTCATGTTTTATACTCAAAAGAGCACAGGAGGATGAAAAGAACGAGAAACGGGACCAAAATGGAGTAAATGGCCCATATCACGAAATTCACACGGCCTGGGCCCAAGACCACACGGCGGTGCCTCATTCAACAGCCTCAAACACAGCCTGGCCACGACTTACATGGGCGTATGCCATGGGCGTGTCCCTGCAGTGACAAAGAGAAGTTTCACCCGGATTAGGATACTTAGGGGCAAAGAAACACATTCAGAAGCCTATATAAATACCCTAAGTATGACCTAAAAGGGGGAGACCCAAGGCTTTAGTTAGAGGGCGTCCAGCTAGGCCAAAGAAGGCAGATTTGTGGGGATTTACTCAAAGATAGCCAGTTGATTCATCTCTCCTTCAATTCCTTCAGGGGGTTTTAGGGATTTCTTATATTTTGTTTTATCTTTTCTTCTAAGATGTTTTCTTTTATTATTATGAATTAAACCCTCAGATACCTGAGGGGGATGAAACCTAAGATGAATCTTGTTATCGTTTGCTGAACTATATGATAAATATTTGACCTGTTCTTAATTATGTGTTCTTAATTCTTGTGTTGATATTTTCGGGAAATTAATTCGAGTGTGATGTGCTTAGGTGGAGGAGCAAAAGTCCCTGCCTAAGAGTAGATCTAGCATAATTAAGCGGAGTTGATCGCACGCCTAGAGATAGGGTGATGATATTTTCTCGGATTAGGGTGAAACCAAATATGGGAGTCCATAAATCAAGTTAATGTGATTCTAGGGGTTTTAATTAGAAAGAGATTTCAATTAATCAACCTAGGGTTAGACGTTAGTCGCCTTGAGAGAGGGATTAATATAACTTAGGGAATCTTACGGATCAAGTCAAATGAATAAATTGTATGGTTCAGAGTTTGATAATAAGTGAAGTCTAGGTGGATTCCTCATTGGGTATCGTCTTAATCAATTGGTTTTTCTTCAAAGTTATTTTCCCAAAATTTCATTCTTCTTTGTCTTAGAGTCTTTATTTTAGTTGTTAGTTAATTTTATATTAGATAAAATTCATTTAGTTCTTAGGCTAGATAATAAAAAGAGAGTTAGCATTAGTATTTTTGGTTCCTTTGGGTTCGACAATCCGGTCTTGCTTTAACTATACTATTGTTCGATAGGTGCGCTTGCCTCAAATCATTGTCATAGTTAGTTTCTAGGTTCGATCATTCTTTATATAAATTTTAAGACTTTGACATCGCATAAAACAACGATCATTAAACATGTAAGCTCACTTAATTATAGAAATAATAATGAATATACTTCGATTTTTTTTAGAACAAATCATAAGAAAGGATGAATTTAACTACTGAATTAAAAATTATATTTAGGTAACTGATCAAATCAAATCTCAGTATAAGGGTGGTCAAGAGGAATGGTGATAACAAATATAGACCGGGTTTTGGGTTAATATTACTGGGTGAGTCAATAGAAAAGGTTGTTAGGATCAAAGGGGTTCACTAGGGGTTAATTGTGAAGGCAAGTTTTTTTTGTGGAGTGAGTGGGTTAAATCCTAAGTGCCTTTATCATCTCAGTATATCAAATCAATTAATGTGGTCTCGACATGTATAATCGAAGCAAGTTCTAGAAAAACAGCTCAATGTTGACACACTCATAATCACAAGGTGAGCACGAAAGAATGTATGCTCTAAAAGGCTCAAGATGTCATAAAAAATTATGGGTTTTTTTATATCAACTCTGTAAATTTCAAATTTCAAGGTAATAATTAGTTCAGGTAGACAACCTAACAAAATTTTATTTTTTTTTAAAATGGACTTATCATGCTTGATTCTCTAGTCTCCTAAAGTTTAAATCATTACCGCACAATTATCAATGACTTAATTCAAAACATATCAATAAAAATCATGATTCAAAAGAAATTTCGTTCTAATCATAATATGAGAAAATTACTTAAGAACAAGGCATAATTCAGGGATTTTCAAATAATACTATAGTTAACCCCCCCACACTTAAGATGTACATTGTCCTCAATGTACAAAGATAGATAATAGCAAAATAGTAATAAAATCATAAGATAGGGAGAGAAGTGAAACTTCCTGAATTTTGGATGGAGTCAATGAAAAGGAACCGAATAGGAATTGGCAGAGGTGAACTTGGGGGAGCGACTCGAACCGTTTGAAATGAATCCTCGAAGCAGCCGGCCTGATTTTATTAGATCCTAAACTAAATCTAAATGGCATGAAGAATAAGAAGAAAATAATAAAGAAAGTAAAAAGAAAATAAAAATAAGAATAAAAGTAAAAAAATGGAAAACAGATATGCGTTTAAAAAGAAAGGGTAAAGGGGACGAAGACTTTGGGGGGAAAGTGAACAGAAGAAGGGGATTTCAAATAGAGGAACGGTCCATGCCCATGCCCTGGGCGTGTTATGTCACACGGCCGAATCGCACAATCGAGTTAACCTTCATGCAATTATCCTACGCCCGTATAAAGCGTTCGCACACCCGTGTTGCTTAATCAGTGTCGTCCACAGCTTATAAGCACGGGCGTGTCGCACGCCAGTGTTCTTTAGTCAGTTTCAACCACGACCGCATCGCACGGTCATGGCATTTTATCACAGCCCATGTTTTGGGAAATTTTCATCCTTGATTCGCACGGTCTCTGCCACGCTGGTGTCCAAATTCGTGGTGTCCACACGGTCTCGGCCACGTCCGTATGCAAGGCAGTTTGGTAGGGAAACCTACGCCTAAAAATTTTGGTTAGTTTTTAGTTAGATGCTAAAATTCAAAAATATGCATGTTAGTGGGTTTAATGCTCGGGTTGCCTCCCGAGAAGCGCTTGTTTAAAGTCTTGAGCTAGACTTACCTGTTATTTGTATGGCCATAGTGGTTCATGGAGTCAAAACTCCTTTTTCTTACTATCAATTCTATCAACATATGGTTTGCGTCGGGTAAGATTTACCTCAAAAGTTCCGAAATTAGAATGTGTTACCTCGACCGTTCCGTATGGAAAGACTTTATGTGCTGTAAAAGGAATCGCACCGTTTGTATTAAGCTCTGAAGTGGCTATTCGAAGGTCGGTTGCATCTGACAGTACCTGGCCCCTAACGTTGAAGTGATTGATTCCACCTTTAATACTTAATGTCCTAGCCGTGTCAAGAACCTGAAGGGTGATCGTTTCGTCACTTACACGAAATGTGAGCTTATGTGGTCGTTTATTTCGTAGAATTGTTGGGCACACTTCATTTAGCTCCACATGCAACGTATCGTCTAACTTTCGTTTGTTTGTCAAAAATTCTTTTAAAAATTTCCTTGAATCTAGCTTCAAGAAACGGCAAGTTAATATAAAATTTCTTTCGAAGTTTAAGAAAATTACGAAATTGTTCCTCTGTGTGGTGTTTCTTTATTGCATTGGGGTATGGCACACGAGGTCGGTACTCTGTAATTACCGGGTTTGGTTTATCATGGCTTACTTCAACCTTACCTTCCTCTACGATATTCTCTTACTTCAATTTTGGTTCATCTAACCCTTCACTATCGTGAGCAGTTATTGCTTGAGGTTGCTCTCTTGGGTTAGTTTCTGTGTTGCTAGGCAAGATACCTTGTGGTCTTTCTGGGATAAGCTTAGCAAGCTAACTTAACTGGTTCTTGTTCCCTTAGATCGATGCTTCTTGATTTTTGAGTTCTGTTTCGGTGTTTTGTAAACGAGTTTCTACCACCGCTATAAATTTTGTCAGTATCTCCTCAAGGTTCGACTTCTTTTCCTGTTGGTGAGGTGGTTGTTGAAAACCCATATAGTTGACTTGTTCGTTCTCTGTGCTAGGGTTGTAAGATAGATATTTTGTGTTGTTCAACCCTCTTCCATTTGTATCGTACTATATTACCGGATGTACCTGCGTAGAACCATACAAACCATCAATTTTTTTTTTTATTTAAAAGTTCTACCTGGTTAGATAACATGGTGACCGCGTCAAGGTTGAAAACATCGGCTGCTTTAGTAGGCTTTGTCCTCATGACTTGCACACTGATAATTATTTAGTGACATCTCTTCGATTTTTGCAAGTGGTACGTTCTATTTCACTATCGTAAATCAGGAGTCCTGTCGGGTTCCTTCTAGTTATAAACTAGAGGTACCTGCTAAGAACAAATAAAAAAAATTAGCAAAGTTAAAAGCAAAATAAAAATAAATTGCGAAAATAAAAATGGCTAAAGTAATAAAAATTGAGCGTTATTAATATTTTAGTTCCCCGGCAACGGCGCCAAAAACTTGATCGTGTTGTCAGAGTCTTAAGAATTTATAAAAAGAATGATCGTGTAACAGCCCGGTTTAAACCCTAGTCAAAATAGTGGTTTCGAGACCACAAATCCGAGGTCAGAATGATAATTTAATATTATTTTCTGTGTGAATAGTATGTGATATAGTCCGTGTGAAAATTCTGTGTGGTAATTTTATTGACCCTGTGCCGAAATAAGAGAAGGATTTAATTGCGTAAAGTGTAAAAGCTATGTGCTGATTTTTAATTACCTAAGTGTTGTTGTCTTTATAAAGAGGAGGCCTTATGTTACAAATAGCCCATTAATAAAGAAAGTGGGTGGTAATGGTCAAGAATGACCTTATATCATATGTTATATGTATTTTATACTAAAGGTTAGTTTTGTAATTTAATAATTATGTTTAATATAACAAAGCAAAGCATGAAATAGGTATCATCTTCTTCATGTTCCATCAAATTTAGAAAGAAAAAGAAAGGGTTTAAGCTTCCATGATATTCGGCACTTACTTAGCTTAATTCAAGGTATGTTTGAGCTCGGTTTTTGTTAATTTCTATGTTTTCCTAATCGTTGCTTCGTGCTCTAGCTAACTCATGTTGTAATCTTGTGAATTGATTATGATTTTGTGATGAGCCATTGATGAATGTTTGAGCTATGTGCTAGTTGATAGTGAAATATGAAAACTTGGTATTGGATTGGCATATTTTGTATTGGGATCTTTAGTGAAATTGAGTATTTTAGGCTTAATTAAGAAAATGAGTAATTGAAGGATTAAAATGTTAAATAAATGAAATGTGTAGGTTTGTACAAGCATGGTGAGAATTCGACTAGGCTTGAACCAAGTGAAATTATGTGAATTTGATGATTTGGTGAAATAGGGACTAAAGTGTCGAAATGTAAAAAAATGTGCGAGGGTTATTTTGTAAAACGCCCTAAATATGTGTGTTTGGACTAAAATGAATAATTTGGTAATTGAATGGATTTAATTTAAATATGTATAGACCAAGAAAGAAGAAGTTCTGATCGAGATCGTGGCAAAGATAAAGTGCTCGATTAATCGATCGTTTCGATAGTTCGACGTCCAAGGTAAGTTCGGACATAGTACATGTACTATATTTAGTTATGTTTAATGTTTGAAATGAGTGGCATGGTATAAATGAATTATGAATTCTATGTGAGAGCTCGACGTTACGTGGCACTAAGTGTGTGTGATCAGAGATGTAACCGAGATGATTAGCACTATGTGTGCAAAACAATATAAGCTTTAGTTTATGGTGGGCACTGTGTGTGCGATACCGATATAAAATCGGTTTGATATAGATGCACTAAGTGTGCGATGTTTACTAAACTTTGATTAATGATTTGGGCACTGAGTGTGCGAACGAACCGAAGAAGTTACGAAAGCTGATTGAAAAGAAATTAGTGAGTATTTAATAGTACGTGATCAAAAACTAAGTGTTGGCTAAGGTACGTTCGGAACCTATGTGGTTGATGAAATTATGATTGAGATTATGGAATGTTAAATGAACATATTAGCTTGTATGGTATGGTACATATTTGTTCATGAAATAATTTATGTGATGGTTGACTTAGTATAATGTTTTATGTTATGAACTTACTAAGCTTTATAAAGCTTACTGTGTGATTTGTTTCTCTGCTTTGCAGTGTCAGCACAACTAGCTCGGATCTGGGAATCGTCCGCTTCTCAATCACACTATCGGCAATCTATTTTGGGTACTTTTGGAAAGATGTATATAGTTGAAATATGACATGTATAGGCTAGTTATTTGGTACATATTTTAGGTGTGTAATTAGCCATGTGATGTGGCTAAATATATGGTTGCTTCAAGCATGAATGGCTTTGTGATATGAGGCATATTTTGGTCTGGTTTATGGTTGAAGAGAATGATTTATTAATGGCAATTCTGTGTTGGTAAAATGCTAGTATGACTTAGTGAAATGAGAAGGAATAATGTTTAGTATTGAATGTGTTCAAGTTGTATATGTTAGCTTATAAGTTGATGTGTTTGAAAGTGAGTTTGTCTGAGTTAATAGATTGATCATATTATAGTAAATGGTTGCCAAAATGTGTGTAGAAACATGCTTAAGTGTGCTTGTAGTGATTAACCCATATGGGTGGCATTTTGGCATTGCAAGTGGCCTATTTTTGCCACACGGTTGTGGCACACTGGCGTGCCTAGTGACCGTGGGCGTAAGTTAGTATATGGCCTAAGAGCACACGGCCATGGCACATGGACGTGCCTGGTAGCCATGTGGTTTTTGACAGGATCGACCACGGTCGAAGTACACGGGCCAGCTTGGTGGCCGTGGAGCAAAGGTCAGTTTCGACCACGGGGAGGACACACGGGTGTGTCTAGCAGCCGTGGAAAGGCACACGGCCTACCCCCATGGGTGTGTATCCCCTAAAACCTAGAAAAGTTTTAAATTTCTGAGAAGTTTCCGTATGTGCTTCGGTTTAGTCCCGATCCCTCTTTAACATATGTTTAAGGTCTTATACGCCTTAATAAGGGACTAATCGCTTATGTTTGATGTATTATGATGATAATTGACTTTGTGTCGTAAATGAGTTGTGAAATGACCTTATTGTCTGGTAATTCCTCTTAACCCTAATCCAGCAACGGTTTCAGATTAGGGGTGTTACATTTTTATTAGTATCAGAGCTATATTTTAGTCGATTCTTGGACTAACGTAGCGCGTGTGAGTCTAGCTATACATGCCATATTATGAAATTGCGATGGTGTGATGAATTTTGACAGTTGAAAATGTGTTTTCATATATTAATGGATCCCAATCGAGAAGTTGCTGATGATGTAGAAAGCAATGCGCCTGCTCCCGCTCAAGGGACAGCGCCGGCCACATCTAGGCCGAATGATAGTGGTGAGGGAGGAGAGGCTAAGCAAGCCTTCTTCCAAATGACGAGTGAGTGGTTTAAGGAGTTCGTTCGAACGAATCCAGCTGCTCCACAACCTCCACCCCCACAAGTACCTGTTGTGCCACAAGTTGTGGATCCAATTAAATTGAATAAACCACCTGTAGAAAAGATTCGAAAATACGGGGCCGAGGAGTTTAGGGCCACATCTGATGACGATGCTGAGCAAGCCGAGTTTTGGCTTGAGAATACAATCAGAGTATTCAATGAGATGTCGTTGAATCCTGATGAGTGCATTAAGTGTGCAGTTTCCTTGTTGAGAGACACGGCTTATAACTGGTCGAAAACATTGATATCTGTGGTTCCGAGAGAGAGAATCACCTAGGACTTCTTTCAAGTTGAGTTCAGAAAGAAATATATTAGTCAGCGCTTCATTGATCAAAAACGTAAAGAGTTTCTAAAGTTGAAACAGGGTCATTTGTCTGTTACTGAGTACGAGCGGGAATTTGTAAGATTGAGTCAATACGCGAGGGAATGTGTTTCAACTGAAGCTACTATGTGCAAACGTTTCATAGAGGGATTGAATGAAGACATTAAATTGTTGGTTGGGATACTTGATATAAATGAATTTGTTGTGTTAGTTGAAAGAGCATGCAAGGCTGAGGAGCTCAGTAAAGAAAAGAAGAAAGCTGATTCTGAGGCTCGTGATGAAAGAAATAGATCGATGAATAAGTTCTCTTAACCTTCAGCGAAGAGATATAGAGATGCAAGCAATTGTTCAAATGTTTCGTTTAGACATCCAAGTAGAGATTGTTCGAGACAAATACTGGTTCACGAATTTAAGTTCCAAACGAATCGAGTGTTGGTAGCGTTAAGAGTAACAAACTTGAGTGCAGACAGTGTGGAAGACGACATGTGGGAGAGTGCTGGGGCAAGTACAACAATAGAGTTTGTTATAAATGTGGATCCCGAGATCATTTTATTCGAAATTGCCCGAAGATGGTCGAAGAGGAAAATGTTCAAAATGAAAGCCTAAGTAATGTGACGGCTAGAGGTAGACCACTCAGAAACAACAGAAATGTGAGCGAAAGTCAGAAGAGGACAACTGGCACAACTGTGAGATCAAAAGCGAGAGCACCTGCCTGAGCCTATGCTATACGTACGCGAGAGGAAGCACCATCTCCAGACGTCATCACCAGTACTTTCACTGTATTTGATACTGATGTCATTGCATTGATAGATCCAAGATCAACTAATTCCTATGTGTGTATGAACTTAGTATTGAATTAGAATCTACCTGTTGAGTCTATTGAATTTGTGGTTAGAGTGTCGAACCCCTTAGGCAAGTGTGTCCTGGTGGATAAAATATACAGGAATTGCCAATTGATGTTTCGTGATATATGTTTTCTGGCCAATTTGATGTTACTACCATTTGATGAGTTTGACATAATGGATTGGCTTACTCTGCATAATGCCATCGTGAATTGTAAAAGAAAGAGTATTGAGTTGAAGAGTCAAAATGGCGAGATAGTTCGAATTGAATCAAATAATATGAAAGGATTACCAGCTGTTGTATCTGCAATGAAAGCTATGAATTATGTGAGAAAAGGTTGTGAAGCTTATTTGACGTATGTGATTGATACAAAAGTGTTGGAAAAGAAAGTTGAATCTGTGCCGGTGGTATGTGAGTTTTCATATGTGTTTCCTGAAGAGCTGTCTGGATTACCTCCAATTTGAGAAGTGGAATTTGGTATTGAATTAGTGCTGAGAACCACTCCCATTTCTATAGCTCCGTATAGAATGGCACCAATAGAATTGAAAGAGTTAAAATCGCAGTTGCAAGAATTAACTAATAGAGGATTTGCACGATCGAGTTTTTCACCCTGGGGAGCTCCTGTGTTATTTGTGAAAAAGAAAGATAGAACTATAAGAATGTGTATTGATTATCGACATTTGAACAAAGTGACGATAAAGAACAAATATTCGTTGCCTCGTATTGATGATTTGTTTGATCAGCTGAAGGGAGCTACAGTGTTTTCTAAGATAAATTTGAGATCAGGTTACTATCAGTTGAAAGTTAAAGAAACCGATGTGCCGAAGACTGCTTTTAGAATGAGGTATGGACATTACGAATTCTTAGTGATGCCTTTCGGACTAACAAATGCTCCTGCAGTGTTTATGGATCAAATGAATAGGATATTCAGACCATATTTGGATCGCTTTGTGGTGGTGTTCATTGATGATATTTTGATCTATTCGTGTGATGAGACGCAGCATGCTGAGCATTTGAGAATCGTTCTACAAACTCTACGTGAGAAACAATTATATGCAAAGTTTAGTAAATGTGAATTTTAGTTGCGTGAGGTTGGGTTTTTGGGACATATTGTATCAGCTGTTGGAATACGAGTTGATTTGAGTAAAATCTCTGCTATTTTGGAGTGGAAGCCTCCAAGAAATGTGTCTGAAGTCCGTAGTTTTCTAGGACTAGTGGGATATTATAAGCGGTTTGTGAAAGGTTTCTCTATGATTGCGATTCCGTTGACGAAGTTGTTACAGAAAGATGTTAGATTCGAGTGGTCAGAAAAGTGTCAGCAGAGTTTTGAGCAGTTGAAAGTGTTGTTAACAGAAGCACCAGTTTTGATTCAACCCGAATCAGGCAAAGAGTTCATAGTTCACAGTGATGCATAGTTGAATGGTTTGGACTGTGTCCTGATGCAAGAAGGGAAAGTCATTGCTTACGCCTCGAGACAGTTAAAGCCGCATGAAAAGAATTATCCGACGCGTAATCTTGAATTGGCGTCACTACTTATTTGGTGAGAAATGTCATATTTATACTGATCATAAGAGTTTAAAGTATTTGATGACTCAAAAAGACTTGAATTTGCGACAGAGAAGATGGTTAGAATTATTGAAAGACTACGAACTTGTGATAGATTACCACCCGGGTAAGGCTAATGTTGTAGCTGATTCCTTGAGTCAAAAATCGTTTTATGCTTTGCAAGCTATGAATAAGCAGATAGATCTGTGTGATGATAGTGCGGTGGTAGCTGAATTGAAAATAAAGCCGAGGTTTGTACAGCAGATTTGTGATGCCCAGAAAAGTGATGTTGAAATGATGGCTAAGTGAAATCTGTGTGAATCAAATGCTGAATCAGAATTTCAAATAGATAGTGATGATTGTTTGAGATTTAGAGATCAGATTTGTGTTTCGAGAAATTTAGAGTTAAGTTTGATGATTTTGAATGAAGCTCACTATAGTCATTTAACTGCTCACTATAGTCATTTAACTGTGCATCCGGGGAGTACAAAGATGTATAATGATTTGAAATAGTTCTATTGGTGGCATGGCATGAAGAGAGACATTTCTAACTTTGTGTCGAAATGTTTAATTTGTCAGCAAGTCAAATCTGAACATCAAGTTTCGTCTGGTTTGTTACAACCAATTATGATTCCTGAGTGGAAATGGGAGAGGATCACGATGGACTTTGTGTCGGGTTTGCCCTTATCTCCAAGTAAGAAAGATGCAATCTTAATGATAGTAGAGAGATTAATGAAATCAGCCCATTTCGTTCCAATGAGAACTGATTATTCTTTAGATAAGTTGGCTGAATTGTATATTGTTGAGATAGTGAGATTACATGGAGTACCACTATCGATTGTGTCTGACAGAGATCCGAGATTTACCTCGCGGTTTTGGAAGAAATTGTAAGATGCTTTAGGCACGAAGTTGCATTTCAGTACTGCTTTTCATCCGCAAACGGATGGTCAATCCGAGCGAATCATTTAGATTCTCGAAGACATGCTGAGATGTTGTATACTTGAAATTGAAAGTACGTGGGAAAAGCATTTATCATTGATTGAGTTTGCGTACAACAACAGTTTTCAATCTAGCATTAAAATGGCACCATACGAGGCTCTTTCTTGCCAAAAGTGTCGAACTCCATTGTATTGGACTAAGCTAAGTGAGAATAAGACTCACGGGGTTGATCTGATAAAAGAGACTGAACAGAAAGTGGAAGTAATTCGTGACAATTTGAAAGCAGCCTCAGATCATCAGAAGTCTTATGCAGATTTTGAAACGAAAGGATATTGAATTCGAAATTGGTGATAAAGTATTTTTGAAAGTGTCTCCGTGGAAGAAAATACTTCGATTTGGCCGAAAGGGCAAGCTGAGTCCGAGGTTCATCGGACCGTATGAGATTATTGAACGAGTTGGGCCGGTTGCTTATAGATTGAGATTGCCATCTGAGTTAGAAAAGATTCATAACGTGTTTCATGCGTCAATGCTTCCACGGTACAGATCAGACCCATCTCATGTAATTGCTCCTACTGAGGTTGAAATTTAGTCAGATTTGTCGTATAGTGAAGAACCGATCCGAATTTTGGCACAAATGATCGTAGCTGTCGAGTCTTGAAATTTATAAAAAGAGAATGATCGAACCTAGAAACTAACTCTGATAACGACTTAAGGCAAGTGCACCTATCGAACAGTAGTATAGCTTAGGCAAGACCGGATTGTCGAACCCAAAGGAACTAAAAGTACTAATACTAACTTTCTTTTTATTATCTAGCCTAAAATAAATGAAGTTGTTATTTAATCTAAATTTAACTAACTACTAAGCTAAAGACGCAAAGACAAAAAGAATGAATTGGGGAAATACTGTTGGAAAGACTCAGTTGATTAAGACGACACCTTTAGGAAGAATCCACCTAGACTTCACTTGTTATTTAACACTGAACCAGACGGTTTATTCACTTGACTTGATCCATAAGATTCCCTAATTTATATTAAACCCTCTCTCGAGGCGAATAACGTCTAACCCTAGGTTGATTAATTGAAATCTCTTTCTAACTAAAACCCCTAGAATCGCATTAACTCGATCTTGGACTCCCATATTAGGTTTCACCCTAATTCGGCAAAATCTCGTCACCCTATCTCTAGGCGTGCGATCAACTCCACTTAATTATGCTAGATCTACTCTTAAGCAGGGACTTTTGCTCCACCACCTAAGCACATCATACTTGAATCAATATCTCGGAAATATCAACACAAGAATTAAGCACACATAATTAAGAACAAATCAAGTATTTATCATATAGTTCAGAAAACAATAACAAGATCCGTCTTAGGTTTCATCCTCTTCAGGTATCTGAAGGATTTAGTTCATAACTATAAAAGAAAACATCTCAGAAGAAAAGATAAAACAAAACATAAGAAATCCCTAAAACCCCCTGAAGGAATTGAAGGAGAGATCCGCTGTCTTGAGTAGAATTCCGGCTTTTTGAGATGGATCAACTGGCTATCTTTAAGTGATTTCCACAAATCTAACCTTCTCGGCTCGGCTCCTTGGCCTAGCTAACCGCCCCTTTTAAGGTTATTCTTAGGAGATTCAAATAGGCTTTTGAAATAGGTTTCGTTGCCCCTAAGTATCCTTTTCCAAGTAGAATTGCTCTTCTCCACGACAGGGACACGGCCATGGCACATGCCCGTGTGAATCGTCTTTAGGCCGTGTTCGGATTTTTTTAATGAGGCACGACAATGTGAATCGTGATCAGGCCGTGTTCTAGTTTCTCAATGAGGCACGGCCGTGTGGGCTTAAGTCCAGGCCGTGTCGATTTCCACTTTGGCCCAATTTGGTTCGTTTTTGGCCTGTTTCTCGTTCTTTCTATCCTCTGGTGCTTCCCTGAGTATAAGACATGAAAAGAAAGGATTAAGATCACCTTTTTACATAAATCAAGGGGTAAATCATCCAGAAGTATGCTAAATGTGGGATTTAAAATATGTTACTTTAGCGGATTATCACATACCCCCACACTTAAGCTTTTGCTTGTTCTCAAGCAAAATTCTCAACTTACAACTAAAACAAACTTTCCATGATTCGTAATTCCTATCAACAATGTCTTATCATAATTCATAGATAATTTATACATGGATAATTTAACTCAAAGAGTCCTAAAGATTCAAACAATATAAGTCATACATTTGTATCACGAAAACATAGGTGTTTCCCCTTATCTATATAATTACCTTTAATTCAAAATCGACAAGGATTGACATCCTCACAAAAGATTCATTCAAATCACTCAAAGTGTTTAAGGTTCAAAATTAAGCACTCAATAAGTCGAACCTGAAAAGTTAATCCCATAGGCTTGCCTAAAAATCAAATCTCTGCCACTGTAAAATGAGATGATAAACAGATCAAAAGGTCTTTAACAGGGTTGTAACGGAGCTAGGGTTAAAGGTGTGGATAAAGGCTAGAATCGAGATTGAGCTGATAGATTACCTAACTAGCAAAATGAACTAATTCTAAATAATTACATCAATTGAAAGTTTTAATAATACGAGCTTTTTCTTCAAGATTTGAAATTTAAACATGTAAGCTCTCTTAATTATAGAACTAATAATGAATATACTGCAAAATTGTTTTTAAGAACAAATCAAATAATAAAGGATAAATTCAACTACTAAAATAATATACTTAGGTAACTAATCAAATCAAATCTCTATATAAGGGTAGTCAAAATGGAATGGTGATAACAAATACAAAGGTTTTTGGGTTAATATTAGCTGGTGAGTCAATAAAAAGGGTTGTTAGGATTAAACGGGGTTCACTAGGGATTAATTTATGAAGGTAGGCTGTTTAGTCGAGTGAGTGGTCTTAACATGTATAATCGAGGCAAGTTCTAGAATAATAGCTCAATATTGATACACTCATAAAAAAGGTGAGCATGAAAAAGAATATATGCTCTATAAGGCTCAAAATCTCACAAAAATTATGGGTGTTTTGACATCAACCTCGTAAATTTCAAATTTCAAGATAACATTCAGATTCAGGTAGACAACTTAAAAAAATTTTAATTCTGAAAAATTAGACTTATCATGCTTGATTCTCTAGTATTCTTCAAATTTAATTATCAATGCACAATTAACTATGGCTTACTCTAAAACATATCAATAAAAATCATAAACTATCAGAAATTTCATCCTAATTAGTAATATGAGGAAATTACTTAAGAAAAAGATTAAATTTAGGGATTTGAGAATAATGTAAAAAGTTAGGCATTTTCTCGAAATAACTATTCACCCTCCCCCACACTTAAGATGTACATTGCCCTTAATGTACAAAGATAGATAATAACATTTAAGAGATAATCAAAAGCACACGGCCATGGCACACGGACATGCCTGGTAGCCATGTGGTTTTTGACAGGATCGACCACGGCCAAAGTACACGGGCGTGCTTGGTGGCCGTGGAGCAAAGGTCAGTTTTGACCACAGGGAGGACACACGGGTGTGTCTAGCAGCCTGGAAAGGCACACGGCCTACCCCCACGGGCGTGTATCCCCTGAAACCTAGAAAAGTTTTAAATTTATGAGAAGTTTCTGTATGTGCTTTGGTTTATTCCCGATCCCTCTTTAACGTATGTTTAAGGTCTTATACGCCTTAATAAGGGACTAATCGCTTATGTTTGATGTATTATGATGATGATTGACTTTGTGTCGTAAATGAGTTGTGAAATGACCCTATTGTCTGGTAATGCCTCTTAACCCTAATCCGATGACGGTTTTGGGTTAGGGGTGTTACAGTTCGAGCCTAGAAACTAACTATGACAACGATTGAGGCAAGCGCACCTATCGAATAGTAGTATAGTTTAGTAGCAAGATTGGATTGTCGAATCCAAAGGAACCAAAAGTAATAATATTAACTTTCTTTTTATTATTTAGCCTAGAAATTAAAGGATTTATTAATGAATCTAAAAATTAATTAACTATTAAGCTAAAGATGCAAAGACTAAGAGAAAAAATTGGGGAAAATATTTGTGGGAAAAACCAATTGATTAAGACAATGCCCGAGGAAGAATCCACCTAGACTTCACTTGTTATTTAACTCAAACTGCATTTATTTATTCACTTGACTTGATCCGTAAGATTCCCTAATTTATATTAATACCTCTTTCGAGGCTACTAACCTCTAACCCTAGGTTGATTAATTGAAATTTATTTCTAATTAAAACCCCTAAAATTGCATTAACTCGATCTATGGACTCCCATATTAGGTTTGACCCTAATTTGGCAGATTTTCGTCATCCAATTTCTAGGGTTGCGATTAGCTCCGCTTAATTATGCTAGATCTACTCTTAAACAGGGACTTTTGCTCCACTGCCTAATCACATCAGTACTTGAATCAATATCCTAAAATATCAAATCAAGAATTAAGAACACATAATTAAGAACAAATCAAGTATTTATCATATAGTTCAGAAAACAATAACAAGATCTGTCTTAGGTTTCATCCCCCTCAGGTATTTAAGGGGTTTAGTTCATAATGATAAAAGAATACATCCCAGAAGTAAATATAAAACAAAACATAAGAAAAACCCTAAAACCCCCTGAAGGAATTGAAGGGAAGATCCTCCGTCTTGAGTATAATTCCGGCTTCTTAAGATGAATCAACTGGTTTTCTTCGAGTAAATCCCACAATTCTGGCCTCTCTAGCTTGGCTCTCCGGCCTAACTAGACGCCTAACTAGACTCCCAACTAGACTCTCCTTGAAGGTTGGCCTCTAAGGTGTTTATATAAGCTTTTGGAATGGCTTTCTTTGCCTCTAAGTACCCTAATCCGAATGAAACTCTTCTTTGTCACGACAGGGCCACGCCCATGGCACACGCCCGTGTGAATCATGGCCAGGCCGTGTTCGGATCCGTTAATGAGGCACGGCCGTGTGGTCTTGGGCCCAGGCTGTGTTGATTTTGTGATATGGCCCATTTACTCTGTTTTAGGCTCGTTTCTCATTCTTTTCATCCTCTTGTGCTCTCCTAAGTATAAAACATGAAATTAAAGGATTAAGAGCACCAAATTACACAATTCAGGGAATAAATCATCCAAAAGTATGCTAAAAGTGGGATTAAAATATGTTCATATTACGGTTTATCAGTAGTGAATAGAACCATTAATAAAAGTAGTAGGAAGTTAGAGATAATAGGAATCAGAGTGCACAGCGAAAGTGTGATAGTTAGTTTAAAAGTAGAAGTAGCATATTTTGTTATTAAGCAAGTGACGTGTCACTAGATAAAATTTCAAGGACGAAATTCTTTTTAGAGTGGGAGGATTGTAACTCCCCAAAATAGGGCTTAGGAGTTTTAGAGATATTTTAGGAATTTTAGCCTTATAGTGTTTGAAATTTTACGATATGATATATCAGTGATTTTTTTTTATTGTTTTTCAAAGGTCAAATAAATTTTTGAAAAAGTGTTTTAGAAACCTTTAATTTTAGAAAAAAATGACTGATTTGTAAAAGAGTCAAAATGGTGAGTTTTTAAGACGAAATTAAGCCAAATTTTAAAAATCAACCTAAAATCATCTCCCACCTATAAATTTCACGTTAGTTTCTTCCCCAATATTTTGTGTTGTCGTCCCTTGTTTGAAGAAGCCTCTCCAATCGATTTTGATTCCTAAACTCTATTCCTTTGATTTCTATCATCCTCCTAGTCATAAACCTCCATAGAAGTTAAGAAAAACACCTAAAAACACTATTGATTTCTCCATTGTCAAGCTTTTGGGTTTTTGATCAAACACTTAGATTTTCATCATCTAAGGTAACGATTCAAATTCTAATTAGTTTTAAATGTTATTTAGTTCTTTAAATCAAAATATTAGCGATTAAATCACATATTTGAATAACAGCTGAAAATTGGGTCGTTAATGGTGGATTTCGAGATTTTGAGTAAAAACGTGATTTCAGAGTGTTTTTCAATTAATTTTGATGTAATTAGAAGGTTTCTAAACTTACTTTGAAGTTTCATTAAATATTTCTTGAGTTTTAATGAATTTTTAAAAAAATAGCCATAAAACATGTTACAAAAGTCGATACTAAGAATTGAGTAGTTTTGTGTAGTTTATAGGTTGGGAATTAGTTGTGGGCGAGTTATAAGGTGAACGGAATTGATTTTAGGCAAAAAGATTAAGTATTAACCTGAGATATTCAAATTTTAAGTTTTTTATGTCGAATGTTTCGGTCAACAGTAAACCTAGGTTAGGCTTGTGATGGGCTCAAAACTAACAAATATTTCAACAAAGGCAAGCGCACCTTTCGAATAGTAGTATAGTTGGGATGAGTCCGGAATATCGTATCCTCAACTGCTAAAATTACTAGTAATAACTATCTTTTTATTATCTAGCCTAATAATTAATGGGATTTATTTTAATCTAAAATTTAACTAACTAAGTAACTGTGAACGCGACAGAAAGTGAAGAAAGTAATCGAGTAAACCGATGAATAAGACAATACCCAAGGAAGAATCCATCTTGTAACTCCCCAAACCCGGCCCAAACACCACGACCGGATCTGGCATGTCACTAAGAAGATTTAGTAAAACATGTCGCATTTTTGGAAAATATTTTTCTTGATTTTAACATTATATTCAGGAAAATGAATGGTTGAATGATTCGTAAAAGATATAAATTTTCATTTAAATGACTTTATGAATTAAAAACTGAAATTTAATACAGGTCTTAACTTAATTAAATCGAAAAATCTAAGTGTCTAGTAATAATAAAAGCCCAAAACAAACGAAAATATAAAGCAAGTGGCCCGTGGCGTTATTACAATGAAATTTAAACCCACTAATTAAAAATATTAAAAAAATAAATAATCTAGTAAAGTCTTTTGCTGAATCAAAATAATCTCTCGCATGGCCACCTTGCGCTCCTCTCCAGCCCAGTCCGATGCACTAGGTGCTACCTGAAAGATGTTAAATAATGGGCTGAGTCGCGAGACTCGAGCAGTGCAACCCTCGTGCACCATCATTGGGCCTTAGCCCCACGAATAGATAATAAAGTATAATAAATTAGAAAATATGCAAAGCCCAACCTAATCCTAGGTTTCCATCCGCTACACACCACCCGTACCTGCCAGTCACACCATTGGGGATTTCTACAATCAACCCACACCGCTACACACCATCGATGGCAATCATGCTGCTCATCGTCAGATCATGGCAATAGCCACTACAACAGATCATGGTATTAGCCACTACAACAGATCATGGCAAAAGCCACTACAACAGATCATGGCAAAAGCCACTACAACAGATCACTTCCCCTTTCATCAATCACCCATCCCCATGCAATCATAGAATTCGGCATACATATAAAACATATCAAATCAACGGAAACATTCACTTTAGAATGACAGAGATCACTAACTTGGTGATTCGCCTTTACCCCTTTTCGGGTTTTCAACAGCCATGCCGATATTTCGGCATTTAACAGAATATACAGAATATCACATGTTTATATGCATACTAATCAAGCAATCTAAATGGTGTGAGAGTGTTACACACCTGATAACACGTAGTACTACTCTCTATGTCAATACCCTCACTAATCAGATCTACTGCCCTTTGTTTACAACTTTGCTCAAAAGCCGGAAGAACGCGAAGATAAGGCCTCTCCTTGAAATCCCGAAAGTAATACGATCCGAGTGCTACTGAACTCTGGCTTAGAAATCTAAGCGATTGAATCCCCTTTAGTTTTCTTCAAGATTCGGCACAAGCGCACACCACGTATGAATTCGGCAATCACAGGAGATCGACCTAGGATTTTCGGCTTTTAAGAAAATCCCGAAAAAGATGAACAAGGGGAGGCTGATGTGTTTTTCGGCTTTTAGAAGAATTGAATGAGGATTTTTGGCTTTTAGTGAATGGGAGAAGAATAACAATGGGGATCAGAAGATTTGGCTAAAAGGAAATTTCAAAGAAAAAGAAAGAAAGGGTGAGGGAGGTGGTGATTTTCGGCTTTTGGAAGAGAAAAGATGAGAAAAGAAAACAATGGTGATTTTCGGCTTTTGGAAGAAAAAAGATGAGAAAAGAAAACAAGTGAGATGGCCTTCAAATTTTCGGTACAGGAAGAGAAGAAATAGTAGGGTTCAAATGTCAGAATTGATGAGCTATCCCCCCCTTATTTATAGAAATTTCGGCACCTACCTATCAAAACCCGAAAATGCCCTTCCTAATAACTAAAAATTAAGCTAATAAAAAGGGAAAAATTCGGCTAACAATAATCTTCTAGAGATAGCTCCTATCTTTCCTCTCTATCTCAATCTACTAACTCATCCAAAAGAGACTTAATTAGCTCCAACTCCTCCCTCCTTCATCAGCATAATATCCACATAATTTCAAACATAAAATCCCCTATTTTGTAGCCACATTGCCGTCCCCCCTAGCTCTCCTTGGCCTGCCAAAATTGGCCCAATTTCTTGGGCTCGAAGCGGCCACACTGAGGCCCCCATTCCTTTGCCTATTGGCGCCATTTAAAGCTCCCTCCTACTGCGCCTCTTTTTCCTAGGCCACAAGCCCATCTTGCCTATTACACTCTTAATACTGTATTTAAACCCAATAGTCTCTAAACAAAATATTTAGCCAAGACCTCGGTCCATTCCTGAGCCTAATTTGCACCTCTAAACCTCAAATTAACATTTTAAGCATACAACACCAAAATGCATAGGCCCATTAATTCAGGATGTTACAGTTTTACCCTCTTAAAGAAATTTCGTCCTCGAAATTTCCAACTAACTGTTAATCGTATTATCCAAGTCTCACCACTATGCTTTCGCTGCGCACTCTAATTCTAAAGTCACAAGAAACACTCAGTATACTATGGTAGAGTACACACCAGTATTCGCATCTAGAGTGTCTTCGTCCCCTTGAGCTCATTCTACCGATTCGCTTTTATCTGATTAGAAATTTTATGAATTATTAATTCTCTTCCACTAATTAACCACGAACAGTCTTATGAATAGTAGTTTTAAGAGTAGTTCTTTCGAATTCGCTATTATAGCTACAGTTCAGTATCAAGTTCACATCTCCTAGTTCTAGGAAGCACATTCATTCAATCATCAAACATCAACATACAAATAGTATCCACGAACTTACAGTCATCCTGTAGGGGTATTCTCGTCATTTCACTACCCAAGGGTATTTTTGTAATTTATCTTACGTGGTCTTTTTCGTAATTTTTCAAAATAAGGTTCCTTGGTGATTTTGTAAAATAAGGGTATTTTGGTAATTCTACAATCTGGGGGTATTTCGGTAATTTTAAAATTCGGGGGCATTTCGGTAATTTTTGAAATCGGAGGTTCTTTGGTCATTTTACAAATTAGGTGTAATTTAGTAATTTTACAAATTAAGGGCATTTTGGTCATTTTGTAAATCGGGGCAATTTGGGTAATTTTTTTAAAAAAATAGGATGGTGGTCCTTTCGGGTTTTAATTTTAAGTGTTGGCCCGTCAACAAATCCTTGTGGCTAAGGTGAACAGTCACTACGCACCAGGTAGGATTCCATCGAAAAAGAGGTGAGTCACTAGGACTGCTTAAGTACCAGGCTCTTCTGGATCCAATCCTAGACATGCGCATGCCTGTTGCCACACCCTAATCCGTGATTTGTTCACGAGTTTGTTTGGATAGATTAAGTCTTATGAGATTTAAAAAGTTGTTCAAGCTAAGCCTAAAGTCCATCAAGTCCTAATTAAAATAATCTACGTCCCTTATAGCCCATCAAGCCCATCGAGTTTTGAACCGGGCTCTAATACCAATTTGTAACACCCAAAACCCGGCCCAAACACCACGATCGAATCTGGCATGTCACTAAGAAGATTTAGTAAAACGTGTCGCATTTTTGGAAAATATTTTTCTTGATTTTAACATTATATTCGGAAAATGAATGGTTGAATGATTCAGTAAAGATATAAATTTTCGTTTAAATGCCTTTTTATGAATTAAAACCGAAATTTAATACAGGTCTTAACTTAATTAAATCGAAAAATCTAAGTGTCTAGTAATAATAAAAGCCCAAAACAAACGAAAATATAAAGCAAGCGGCCCGTGGCCTTACTACAATGAAATTTAAACCCACTAATTAAAAATATTAAAAAAATAAATAATCTAGTAAAGTCTTTTGCTGAATCAAAATAATCTCTCGCATGGCCACCTTGCGCTCCTCTCCAGCCCGGTCCGATGCACTAGGTGCTACCTGAAAGATGTTAAATAATGGGCTGAGTCGCGAGACTCAGTGTGCAACCCTCGTGCACCATCAGATTGGGCCTTAGCCCCACAGAATAGATAATAAAGTATAATAAATTAGAAAATATACAAAGCCCAACCCAATCCTAGGTTTCCATCCGCTACACACCACCCGTACCTGCCAGTCACACCATTGGGGATTTCTACAATCAACCCACACCGCTACACACCATCGATGGCAATCATGCGCTCATCGTCGATCATGGCAATAGCCACTACAACACGATCATGGTATTAGCCACTACAACCAGATCATGGCAAAAGCCACTACAACAGATCATGGCAAAAGCCACTACAACAGATCACTTCCCCTTTCATCAATCACCCATCCCCATGCAATCATAGAATTCGGCATACATATAAAACATATCAAATCAACGGAAACATTCACTTTAGAATGACAGAGATCACTAACTTGGTGATTCGCCTTTACCCCTTTTCGGGTTTTCAACAGCCATGCCGATATTTCGGCATTTAACAGAATATACAGAATATCACATGTTTATATGCATACTAATCAAGCAATCTAAATGGTGTGAGAGTGTTACACACCTGATAACACGTAGTACTACTCTCTATGTCGATATCCTCACTAATCAGATCTACTGCCCTTTGTCTACAACTTTGCTCAAAAGCCGGAAGAACGCGAAGATAAGGCCTCTCCTTGAAATCCCGAAAGTAATACGATCCGAGTGCTACTGAACTCTGGCTTAGAAATCTAAGCGATTGAATCCCCTTTAGTTTTCTTCAAGATTCGGCACAAGCAGACACCACAGAAGGAATTCGGCAATCACAGGAGATCAGACCTAGGGATTTCGGCTTTTAAGAAAATCCCGAAAAAGATGAACAAGGGGAGGCTGATGTGTTTTTCGGCTTTTAGAAGAATTGAATGAGGATTTTTGGCTTTTAGTGAATGGGAGAAGAATAACAATGGGGATCAGAAGATTTGGCTAAAAGGAAATTTCAAAGAAAAAGAAAGAAAGGGTGAGGGAGGTGGTGATTTTCGGCTTTTGGAAGAGAAAAGATGAGAAAAGAAAACAATGGTGATTTTCGGCTTTTGGAAGAAAAAAGATGAGAAAAGAAAACAAGTGAGATGGCCTTCAAATTTTCGGTACAGGAAGAGAAGAAATAGTAGGGTTCAAATGTCAGAATTGATGAGCTATCCCCCCCTTATTTATAGAAATTTCGGCACCTACCTATCAAAACCCGAAAATGCCCTTCCTGATAACTAAAAATTAAGCTAATAAAAAGGGAAAAATTCGGCTAACAATAATCTTCTAGAGATAGCTCCTATCTTTCCTCTCTATCTCAATCTACTAACTCATCCAAAAGAGACTTAATTAGCTCCAACTCCTCCCTCCTTCATCAGCATAATATCCACATAATTTCAAACATAAAATCCCCTATTTTGTAGCCACATTGCCGTCCCCTAGCTCTCCTTGGCTCACCAAAAATTGGCCCAATTTCTTGGGCTCAAGCGCCACACCGAGGCCCCCATTCCTTTGCCTATTGGCGCCATTTAAAGCTCCCTCCTACTGCGCCTCTTTTTCCTAGGCCACAAGCCCATCTTGCCTATTACACTCTTAATACTGTATTTAAACCCAATAGTCTCTAAACAAAATATTTAGCCAAGACCTCGGTCCATTCCTGAGCCTAATTTGCACCTCTAAACCTCAAATTAACATTTTAAGCATACAACACCAAAATGCATAGGCCCATTAATTCGTGATGTTACGCTTTTTTACCTCTTAAAGAAATTTCGTCCTCAAAATTTCCAACTAACTGTTAATCGTATTATCCAAGTCTCACCACTATGCTTTCGCTGCGCACTCTAATTCTAAAGTCACAAGAAACACTCAGTATACTATGGTAGAGTACACACCAGTATTCGCATCTAGAGTGTCTTCGTCCCCTTGAGCTCATTCTACCGATTCGCTTTTATCTGATTAGAAATTTTATGAATTATTAATTCTCTTCCACTAATTAACCACGAACAGTCTTATGAATAGTAGTTTTAAGAGTAGTTCTTTCGAATTCGCTATTATAGCTACAGTTCAGTATCAAGTTCACATCTCCTAGTTCTAGGAAGCACATTCATTCAATCATCAAACATCAACATACAAATAGTATCCACGAACTTACAGTCATCCTGTAGGGGTATTCTCGTCATTTCACTACCCAAGGGTATTTTTGTAATTTATCTTACAGGGGTCTTTTCGTAATTTTTCAAAATAAGGTTCCTTGGTGATTTTGTAAAATAAGGGTATTTTGGTAATTCTACAATCTGGGGGTATTTCGGTAATTTTAAAATTCGGGGGCATTTCGGTAATTTTTGAAATCGGAGGTTCTTTGGTCATTTTACAAATTAGGTGTAATTTAGTAATTTTACAAATTAGGGGCATTTTGGTCATTTTGTAAATCAGGGGCAATTTGGGTAATTTTTTTTAAAAAAATAGGATGGCTGGTCCCTTTCGGGTTTTAATTTTAAGTGTTGGCCCGTCAACAAATCCTTGTGGCTAAGGTGAACAGTCACTACGCACCAGGTAGGATTCCATCGAAAAAGAGGTGAGTCACTAGGACTGCTTAAGTACCAGGCTCTTCTGGATCCAATCCTAGACATGCGCATGCCTGTTGCCACACCCTAATCCGGCGATTTGTTCACGAGTTTGTTTGGATAGATTAAGTCTTATGAGATTTAAAAAGTTGTTCAAGCTAAGCCTAAAGTCCATCAAGTCCTAATTAAAATAATCTACGTCCCTTATAGCCCATCAAGCCTATCGAGTTTTGAACCGGGCTCTAATACCAATTTGTAACACCCAAAACCCGGCCCAAACACCACGATCGAATCTGGCATGTCATTAAGAAGATTTAGTAAAACGTGTCGCATTTTTGGAAAATATTTTTCTTGATTTTAACATTATATTCGGGAAAATGAATGGTTGAATGATTCGTAAAAGATATAAATTTTCGTTTAAATGCCTTTATGAATTAAAAACCGAAATTTAATACAGGTCTTAACTTAATTAAATCGAAAAATCTAAGTGTCTAGTAATAATAAAAGCCCAAAACAAACGAAAATATAAAGCAAGCGGCCCGTGGCCTTACTACAATGAAATTTAAACCCACTAATTAAAAATATTAAAAAAATAAATAATCTAGTAAAGTCTTTTGCTGAATCAAAATAATCTCTCGCATGGCCACCTTGCGCTCCTCTCCACCCAGATCCAGATGCACTAGGTGCTACACCGAAAGATGTTAAATAATGGGTGAGTCGCGAGACTCGATGTGCAACCCTCGTGCACCATCAGATTGGGCCTTAGCCCCACAGAATAGATAATAAAGTATAATAAATTAGAAAATATACAAAGCCCAACCCAATCCTAGGTTTCCATCCGCTACACACCACCCGTACCTGCCAGTCACACCATTGGGGATTTCTACAATCAACCCACACCGCTACACAACATCGATGGCAATCATGCTGCTCATCGTCAGATCATGGCAATAGCCACTACAACAGATCATGGTATTAGCCACTACAACAGATCATGGCAAAAGCCACTACAACAGATCATGGCAAAAGCCACTACAACAGATCACTTCCCCTTTCATCAATCACCCATCCCCATGCAATCATAGAATTCGGCATACATATAAAACATATCAAATCAACGGAAACATTCACTTTAGAATGACAGAGATCACTAACTTGGTGATTCGCCTTTACCCCTTTTCGGGTTTTCAACAGCCATGCCGATATTTCGGCATTTAACAGAATATACAGAATATCACATGTTTATATGCATACTAATCAAGCAATCTAAATGGTGTGAGAGTGTTACACACCTGATAACACGTAGTACTACTCTCTATGTCGATATCCTCACTAATCAGATCTACTGCCCTTTGTCTACAACTTTGCTCAAAAGCCGGAAGAACGCGAAGATAAGGCCTCTCCTTGAAATCCCGAAAGTAATACGATCCGAGTGCTACTGAACTCTGGCTTAGAAATCTAAGCGATTGAATCCCCTTTAGTTTTCTTCAAGATTCGCACAAGCGCACACCACGTAAGAATTCGGCGGCAATCACAGGAGATCGGACCTAGGGATTTCGGCTTTTAAGAAAATCCCAAAAAGATGAACGAGGGGGGGTCGATGTGTTTTTCGGCTTTTAGAAGAATTGAATGAGGATTTTTGGCTTTTAGTGAATGGGAGAAGAATAACAATGGGGATCAGAAGATTTGGCTAAAAGGAAATTTCAAAGAAAAAGAAAGAAAGGGTGAGGGAGGTGGTGATTTTCGGCTTTTGGAAGAGAAAAGATGAGAAAAGAAAACAATGGTGATTTTCGGCTTTTGGAAGAAAAAAGATGAGAAAAGAAAACAAGTGAGATGGCCTTCAAATTTTTGGCACAGGAAGAGAAGAAAGAGTAGGGTTCAAATGTCAGAATTGATGAGCTATCCCTCCCTTATTTATAGAAATTTCGGCACCTACCTATCAAAACCCGAAAATGCCCTTCCTGATAACTAATAATTAGGCTAATAAAAAGGGAAAAATTCGGCTAACAATAATCTTCTAGAGATAGCTCCTATCTTTCCTCTCTATCTCAATCTACTAACTTATCCAAAAGAGACTTAATTAGCTCCAACTCCTCCCTCCTTTATCAGCATAATACCCACATAATTTAAAACATAAAATCCCCTATTTTGTAGCCACATTGCCGTCCCCCCTAGCTCTCCTTGGCCTGCCAAAATTGGCCCAATTTCTTGGGCTCCAAGTGGCCACACTGAGGCCCCCTTCCTTTGCCTATTGGCGCCACTTAAAGCTCCCTTCTACTGCGCCTCTTTTTCTTGGGCCACAAGCCTATCTTACCTATTACACTCTTAATACTTTATTTAAACCCAATAGTCTCTAAACAAAATATTTAACCAAGACCTCGATCCATTCCTGAGCCCAATTTGCACCTCTAAACCTCAAATTAACATTTTAAGCATACAACACCAAAATGCATAGGCCCATTAATTTAGGATTTTACACACCTAGACTTTACTTATTATTCTGACTCTAAATTAAACAATTTATTCACTTGCCTTGATCCGTAAAAATCCCTAAATTATGTTAATATCTCTTTCGAGACTAAAAACAACTAACTCTATGTTGATTAATTGAAATCTCTTTCTAATTAAAATTTCTATTATCGCATTAACTCGATCTATGGATTCCCTTATTACATTCGACTCTAATTCAACAGATTTATGTCATCCTATTTCTAGGTTTGCAATCAACTCCGCTTAATTATGGTAGATCTTCTCTTAAACAGGGACTTTTGCTCCACTGAATAAGCACATTAAACTTGAATTAATATCCTGAAAATATTAAAGCAAGGGTTAAAAACACATAATTAAAAACAAAAACAAGTTTTTATCATGTAATTCAGAATATTTAAATAATAAGATTCATCTAGGTTTCATCCTCCCTAGATATTTAGGGAGTTTAGTTCATAACGTATGAGGAAAACATCTTAGAATTGAGAAAACAACAAGACATAAAGAACCCAAAAAATTCTAAAGATTTTGATGGAGATCTTCAATCTTGGAGTGAATCCGCTTCCGAGATGATTCCAATGGCTTTCTTCGAGTAATTTCTTCGATCTACTCTGCATCATCCTTTAGTCATCTTCTAGTATGTATTTATAGACTTTAGAATGCTCAGAAACCCCAAAAATTGGGTTTTTCCGGGTAACAAGGAAGCAGGGTGCAAAATTGACACGGGCTGGCACATGGGCGTGTGGCCAGCCCGTGTGGCTCACTTGGGCATGTGCCCATCCTGTGTGTATCCTGAAAACTCCGATTTTGGCCCCTTTTTCGTTATTTTTGCTCCCAAATGCTCTCTAAGTATAGAAACATGAATTTAAGGGATTATGAGCATTAAATTCACTAATTCTCATCATAAATCATCCAAAAATATGCCAAGCATGGAATTAAAATATGTTACATTTATGGTTTATCAGCTTGTGTTTTTGGATTGTTTGATGTGAGTCTATGGTTGATTGTTGATTGTTGATTGCTGATTGTTGATTGTGGTGTTGTGTGATTTACTTTTTTGAAGCATTGGAATCGATAGGACCTTCTACGAGTAGAGGTAAAGGCAAGGAAAAGCTAGTTTCAACTTTCAGCGTTTTGACAAAAGTGTATTGGTGAGCGTTTGGCATAATTGTTTTTGAACATGATTCAATGCGTTATTTGGGAATTTAGTAGTAGCCTAATCCCCTACTCTAAATTTTGAGTGTAAGCTTTCTCATACTTATGTTTATCTTATGAATTATGTACTTATGTGAATGTGAATATGTGAATTGGATGAGATGCTATAGCATGTGATATGTAGATATGATGACTATTGTAAAAGTGCAACTGTGTACATGTTATGTATATGTTAAATGTTAGTGACAGTATTTTGCTAAAAATGTAAATATGCAGTGATAGTGCACCGATAATTGGTAAGTGATATGTGTTTGTTTCGGATATTTTGGCCTCGTGATCTTAAAACTATTGGATATAGTTGGCATTCCATAGGATTGTGAGTACTCACTTATATGTAAAGTGATTTTGGGTATTGAGGCCTTGTGACATTTGGAGTGATAAGGGAATGTGAGCTAAGCTCCATTCAACGGGACATATAAGGGGAAATAAAGAGAGTGTTAGTTTTATGCTTAACTTTTAGGACATGTTTGACTCTATGAGTCTATGTGGTATGTTGGAGATTTGTGTACTCGATGAATGATGATAGAGCTCACTTTTATGTCTCATAGCTCATGTGTCAAATTATCTTAAATTATGAATATGTGTGTATTGTGGTATATGTTTATATGACATCTGACCATTATGCAATTTATCTATAAACATTTTATGCTTATTGTGATATATGCTTGAATGTTATGTGATTATATGAGTATTGTGATATATTCATAAATGTTATGTGATTATATGAGTATTGTGATATATGCTTAAATGTTATGTGATTATATGTGTAATGTGATATACGCTTAAAAGTGAATATGATTACCATGTAAATGAACTAGTAATAATGCACGAGTAAGTATATTATGAACTAGCATTGGAACTGTTGAGATAGTGCTACATGGTTGTTTCATTGATACTTGATGAATTGTTTGTATGGTAGTTGTTCTAGACATTCACTAAGCTTGTTAAGCTCACCCACTCCCTTCTTAAACCATTGCAGATTAGTAGTGTGTCGGTGTAAGCGGTGTGGTTTCCAAGAGATGATCCAAGCAAGTCTATTTTAGTTGTTTTCATTTTGGGAATAAGGAAATGTGGTAGACTTTTACTAATATTTGTCATGATGTTTTAGATGCTTCCATAGATTATTTGTTCCTAAGTTTATGAGTTTCCGTCTGAATTATGTTTATTATTGCTTGGACTTACTTTCGATGTTTGATATTATTATTACAATTGTTTTGATGTTTATTTGATGATGATATGATATCATGATGGATTGGTACAAGTGGGAATGATTTATATGCTCAAGTATGTTGTATTTTTCATGTCTGGGGCAGAGGTATCGATATTCGTGTTGTAAAAGCGATACCTCTATGATTTTGAAGTGTACAGGAAGTCAGAATCGTAATTTGGTATCGATACCCTATCATGACTATCGATACTCGGGGTAAAAATATCGATAATTTGGCAGAGGTACTGACAATTTTTTAGGTTTGGGTTTTTAAGCGAGAAACATTTTCTAAGCGGTATGGATACCACTTGAGATAATTATCGATATCTCACCTTCAATATGGATACCTACATGGTAAATTTTGAGATTTTACTAAATAGACCTTATGCATGTTTAATTATTATTACAAGATTATTTAAAGTATGTTTGGCATGTGCTAATGATGATTGATATTTGTTTGACTAAAAATTTATACGACCACTGATAAAGAGGATGATTTCTTAATAATGTGTCAATTTATTATGAGTATGACATAAGACGATGGTGTGGCATCCTGATATTCAGGCTTGGCAACCAGGCTGGATATAAGGTATTACATATTTCTTCCTCGTGTGAAAGAATTTTATATCGCTCTTAGGGACAAGAAAACTCAGAGACCATGTAGTGTTATGTGGAAAACAGTGACTGTAAGGGGTAAGGATATGCCATTCTCCTCAAAAAAGATTTGCAAATATTATGATGCTTCATACTATGAATCTGATTGCTTACAGAATATAGATTTAACGAAATTCAAAGACATTGCTATGGAAATTATTGTAAAGTATTTAACTGAAAACTGAGGAGAATGAAACCTTCAACCAGATATCGAACTATTGGCCAGGTTTAATCAAGCTATAATGTTACCGATAGCTAAAAAGTGGATGCAATTTATTTGCACTAAAATTACACTTGCTCTTAACATTTTTAATGTTAATACATTCTGAGCTATTCTATTAAATGAAATTTTGTAGAGGAAACAGATATGCATAGGGCAATGGATCCATCAAAGTATGAAGCATTGCGTCAGTGACCAAAAAGTTGGGATTTTCTTCCCTCATCTCGTGACGACACTTTGCAAAAGCGAAGAGGTTCTTATGGAAGAGAATGAGCAATTCACGCGCCCAACAAATAGTTTAATCATTGATTCTATGTACACTCAATATCTGGAACTCAACTGAAAATAGATTATAGACTGGAACCAGAGGAGAAAGGAAAATATGGATGTCCCACCCTTGTTTAAAAGAAAAGAAAAGATGACGTCGCAAAGAAAAACTAATAAGAGCAGCGAAGTAAAAATACACAGAATGATACGATGGATGCAAGAAATGAGTTCGGTTCTTCAAGAATTCGTACAATGGAACAATATCAGAATCCCTAATTATCTGCCAGGCATGCTTGATTCGATGCAAACTCATCGTGCAGAAGAAGAACAAGAGAGTGTAGAGGGAAGTGAAAAATGAAGAGGAAAGAGAAGAGGTAGAAGAGATAGCCTCTATAGAGGAGGAGGAAGATTGAATTAACCATTTTATTTTGAAAAACTGTAATTAATAGTTTTAGGAATAGGAATAACAATAGATTTCATATTTGTTTTGTTTTGAAGTTTCCTATGTAGGAACCCCACATGGAAGAAGCACCACAATTTAGAACTCACTACGATCAAATGAGGAAGAACCTACCAAACAGTTTATGGAATTACCACAATCAATTGGGTAACTTATTTCCTTATCCTTTCAGATCTACACATTGAGGATAATGTGTTATTTAAATTTTGGGGGTAACATAGGAACAATTTTTATGTTTTTCTTTTAAATTTTATTGTCAATTGTGTGCTTGAGCTTGTAAAAATACAATTGATTGGTTAGGAGCATGTATATAGGTTGATTGTATTTACTATAAATTTGGCATGATAGTAAATGATTTTAAATTTTTTATTATTAGAATACTAAGTTCTATATATTACACTGTAAATAGGCATTGAGCACTTAAATATACCATATGATATAGAATATACAGGGAAACGAGCATGCTAGTACAATGAAAAATTGTTGAAATTGTGGTTGTTTGGGTGATTAAATTTGTGAATATTGAGATACCTATGGATGAACTAAGGCATTATTTGGTATACACCTAGAGCCAAAAGGCTAACCCTATTTATGCACCTTTAATACCTATATTTGAGCCCCAAAAAAAAAACACTTCTTGATGAACCTTCATACAAAACCCGAGCCAAAAACATTAATTTGTATTTACCCTTTTTCTTTGGTCCTAAACTGCACGACTATAGACATCTGACCATACATATTGAGGGTTAAATAGATGCATTATAGTGGAATTTTGTAAAAATAGAGTGAAATAAGAAAGATCAATGTGACAGAGTGATTATAGGTTAGCCAATATGTGCAGCAAAAGAAAAATCCAAAAAGAAAATAAAAAATGAGTGAAAGAAGTGCTCAATAGTAAAAATATTCTTGAATGAGAAATGCATTGAAAAGAAAGAAAAGAAAAGTGATAAAGTCACCAAAAATAGAGAGACTCATTCACTAAGTGCACACAAACTCGTAAGCTAGCCATAGTTGTATTATGTTGTGATTTCCTATGGAGAAATAAGGAAGGTGAGAGAAGGAGAGATAAGGCAATGAGCTAGTAAGGGTTGCTAAGGGAGGAATAAGGAATAATATGATGTGCCAAACTATTTTCGTGCTTGAAACTATTTGATGCTTATTGTTCTTGAATTTCATACAAAGTACTCCGATGATTGTACCCAAGTGAGGCAAGTACTAAATTAATATTAACCTAAACATAAATAGATCTAATTAGTTCATTAAATAAATTATAGTATGATGAACATAAAGTGAAAAATATTTGTTTTTATAATAAAAGAACTAAACGTGCATAAAATAATAAAACTGGAGAACTAATATGTCATTCAATCAAATCTAACCATAGGTGATTAGCTTGCTTCAGTGGTTATAACTAATTCTTATTTTAGTTTCTAATCAATCAACTAGTTGCTAACCTAGTAGGATCTCTCAATCTTCCATTAGACTAAGGAGTTGGCAAGAACTACTTATCTCTTAACCTCAAAGTCCAGATAGGATTGGGGTAAGGGTTTATGGATAGGCAATACCAATTTTAGGTTAATTCCCACCTATATGACTTCCTAGGGTTTTCAGGCCTAGGGTTTAAATTCTTCCTATCCCGAACAGATGATCCACTAAGAAACCCTATATAAAAATTAATTAATCACATTCCCACTCGCTAATTACCCACAAAGGATAAGTTACTCATGGATCTTATAAAGAAATAAACTTAACAAATAAAATAAACATAAAGAATGAATCCAAAGTACACTTTTAAAAAGAACCCTAAATTGTATGTGATGAAGTGCAGAAATCCACAAAGAGTTTCATTGAATGCACAAGTCAGATTCTCCGAAGAACACAAAAGGAAAATAAACTAAAAACAAATCCTAAGTACAAAGGAAACAAAAACTAAAAAGAAAATTCTAAGTTATAGAAAATATTATCTCTCAGGTGTTTAAAGAGCTTATTTATAATATTAAGGTTGGTCGTCGTCCTTAACCCTAGTCAGGGTGACTTTTTACGTTAAATTTCATTGTGCGAACCAAAACACACTCAGCTTGTTAATGCTTCCTATACAAGGTCAGTGTTGTGACATTTACTGCATATGTCGCGACACTGAAGGCAGTTTGCTTGGCTCAGGTTCAGCTTCAGGAGCGTGTCATGACATCCTTTGTCGATGTCGCTGCACCAAAGGCAGACTTGGTATTTTGTATTCCTACTCACGATGTTGTGACGTCAAACCTCTGTGTTGCAACATGGTGACCAGTCTTGAGTTCTCTCGCCTCTAAATAGTGTCCTACACACTCACTAAACACGTTGGCCTTCCCTTAGGCCTATTTTGACCCTTAAGGTCATATAAACGACTTATATCACACCTTTTATTAATTGAAAGAAAAGATTGAAAAACTTAATAAAACATAATAAATTTGCTCATATTCAAGCTCCTTAAGTATGAAAACTAGTTTAATTTGCTACAACGAATTGCAGCAAATCAAACTCTCTCACACTTAAGTCATTGCTTGTTCTCAAGCAAAGAAACATAAAAAATAAAAGACGTCTTTTGAGAAAATATAATACAAGGACAAGTTTTGGAACACATTGTTAGGAAAAATCATACATACATGTAACTATGGCATGATATATAAACAACTTACCATTTTCAGTTTCAAACACCTAAGTTCAGTATATTACAAAGTATACAAATAGTAAGGTCCTCGAATATATGGATCCATCGATTAATCATATAGGTAATTTGATTATCCTAGCAGAATACAAACAGTCATTATTGTAATTCCTCAATATAATGTTAATTCATGAATAAATCTATCTAAGTTGCATAGGGCTTTTCGGATTGTAACGTTTTAAGGCTTAAGGTTGGTATGGAATTCAAAAAGAAAGAAAGCATCAAATGCAGTTTCAAGCATGAAAATAGTTTGGCATATCGTGTTGTTCCCTATTCTTCCCCTTAATAACCTTGCTGACTCACCACCTTATTTCTCCTTCTCTCACATTCATTGTTTCTCCACTTAGGAAGTCACAACATGATAAAGTAACTACGGTTAACTCACGAGTTTTTGTGCACTAATGGTTGAGATTTTGAGTCACTTTTAAAATTTTCAACATCTCCCACTCACAATGCTTTCTTTTTCATTACTCAAGTACATTTTCTACTCGTTTTAACTTTTTTTTGAATTTGTTTCTTTTTGTTTTGCACATTTTGGTTAATCCTATAATCATTATATCACGCTATTTTTCCCCTATTTCACTCTAATTTTCACAAAACTGCCATGATGTATCTACCTATCCCTCAATACGTATGGCCTGTAACATCCTGGAAAGGGCCTATGCATTTTCGGTTTAATTTTATGAAATGACAAGTCTTAAGCATTATGAATAAATTTTTGATATTTTGGAAACTCGAAATGTATGAAAATGAATGGAAATGAATAGTTTTGGAAACACGAAATGCATTAGGACATGAACATTTTAGGAAACCAAAATGTAAGGAAATGGTTCAAAAATGGAAAGTACACATTTTGGAAACTCGAGAAATGAAAATGGAAATGATCCAAAATGGAAAGTATACATTTTAGGAAACTTGGAAATGTAAGAAAATGGCAAATAAACAGAGCGATCGAAAATTTTAGGAAACTTGGAAATGACCCTAAAATGATGAGTTTTAAAGTTTAAAATAGGAAATCAAGGCAAGAGGGCCTTAAAAGAAAAGTTGGTAAGTTTTGACACACAAACAGGCTTGGAAAAGTGGCCTGAAGATGTCACTTAGGGCCTATGGAAATGGCGCCATGTGCAAGAGGCATGGGCCTGGGTTCGAGTCACAAGGGAAGCAATTAAATGAAGGTTTTAATTTTGTTTCCAGAAGCACAAGGAGTGGACGGCAAGCATCTTGAAAAAAAGAGGTTTATGCTCTTTAAAATTCAGCTATTAAGTGATAAATAAGAGATTTTTTTTAGATTTTTAAATTTGGATTATTTGAGGAGATAACTGATGGATTAAATATTTTTTTATTTGAATAATATTATCACATAAGTGGAGTGGTGGCCAAGTAAGGGACTCCTTGGCTGATAACTTTGTCTATAAAAGGAAGGAAGGAGGGCTACACATCAGTTTGCTTCTTTTTCTGCTCTGCCGAAATTCCCTAACTCTTCCCCTCTCTGCCGAATTTCTTCTTAAGCAAAATCCATCTTCTCTTCTTCTATTTTCTTCTCCTCTCCTTTACTATTATCAAGCCAAGACACTCTTTGATCCCTGTTAAATCTCCATAGCCGAATCTCTAAAGCAGTGTCAAGAAAGATCTGTCGGATTCATAAGGTAAGGATCTAGTGGTTGTCAATTACAAGGAGAAGTTCAACAAAGTTTCGGGATTTCTACGGATCTAAGGTAAGAGATATGAATATTCGGTCAAGAGTTATATTTTTATATCTCCATGTTAGAATTAAAATCTGACATGAAATTATAGGGATTTCGACAAACAAACAAAGGAATACTTTCGGGATTCAAGATTCGGCCAAGGCCTATTTTTATATATATATATATATGGATTATCAAAAGCCAAAAACTAATCTATGGAGTAACATAGTGTTTTAGCCGAATTCACAAGGAAGGAATACGAAGATCCGGCATTTGATTCTTACAATCAATTCGGCAAACAAGGTAAGTGTTAGTAATTCTATTCCTAGTAGGATTTGGTTTTAAAATCAAAAGGGTATTAATATGTTTATATATGATGGGCCGAATATAGGAGTTAACAGATCTAAAGTCTGAATCTGTGATCGATTTACTTCGAGAATTCAAGGAATCTATTAAGCGAATAAGGTGTGTACCCACACTAACTCCCAATATATTATGGTAATTATTTTATATGTATATATATGAATGTACATGCGAATAAGAATGTGGCTAAGTGTCACAAATGAGGTAAAAGTACCCAGGTACATTTCCTACTTCCGATAGGATTACAAATACGATATATATATATATATTTGAATATGTAATATGAATGAGAAATAAGATATGCATGATATAAATATTTGGGGCATATGGGATATATGTGAAAGGGGAAGAAAAGGTGTCGACTACGGTCTCACCAACGAAATATGGTGGCTACGGTCCCATTAAGTGAACATGGTAACTTCGGTTACATTATCTGAACATAATGTCTAATGACACAACGTATATGGGCGATGAGCACGTCGACTGCAGCGACTGCCTTCGATGGTGTGTAGCGGAAGGAGGGTTGACTTAGTAGTCCCCACGGTGTGATTGGCAGGTACGGGTGGTGTGTAGCGGATGGATAGTTAGGCTTGGGTTTGGGTTGCATCATTTTGATATGTATATGTTCTGATATGAATATGTATGCCTAAAATATTGTTTGTTAGTTGGTGTACACATTGAGTCTGTTGACTCACCCCTTTGAGGGACTATTTTTCAGGTGATGAGCAGTAATGGACCGGGTCGACAGGAGCTAAAGGTGGCCATGCGTAGCAAAGAAAATATTTATGAATTGGACCTTCCTTTTTATAAAGTTCTTTAAATTTTAAGTTTGGGTATTATTGATGTAATAAGGCCTAAAAAGTCATAGTTTTATTTTCGTTACCATTATTTACTTGCAATTATTATGCTTCAAAATACTTTACATTTATGATATTAAAATTTTATGTCTTTACATTTAAACCCTAAATTATTTTGTCACCCTAATTAAATGATTTCTAAATTAAATAAACGGTCTTTAACCTAAGCCCACCCAAAATGAAACAGCTTTTCTAAAAATACACCAATATTCTCTAAGTAATAAAGGACTTCAAAACCGATTTTCTTAAGGAACATACCAGATCTGGTTCGAGCTCGTGGGTGGGTGTGGGTGTTTCAGCTTTGGTATCGAGCCCGCTTTAAACTCTCGGCTCGTGTGGGCTAAGGCCCAAAACGCTTTCAAAGCGAGCCAAAATGATTTTCTTGAAAAATTAAGCGGTTTTTCGGCATGGCACCTAAGTCTCAGACCCACCCACCGGTAAGTCTTTGCTAACTCTATGTGTGATTATGTGATTTATATAGGGGTAGAAAAGGCATGGAACGTAGAATAGTGTGATAGGAATTTGAACCCAGGATTAGACTACTCAAACACATGAAACTCATAAGACTTAATGAACTTAACAAACCTATGGCTAAGTCATTGAGCTAGGGTGTGTAACCCCATGCGCATGTCTAGGATTGGATCCTAAGAGAGGCGGTATTTAAGCGATCCTAGTGACTCACCTCCTCTTCGCAGTATCCTACCCGTGCGTAGCTTTGGTTCACCCTAACTCAGAGGGCTCAGTGGTGTGGCAACCTCTGTGCGCATGTCTAGGAATGGTTTCGGTGAGAGCTTGGTATTTAAGTAGTCCGCGTGACTCACCTCCTCTCCACTCGAATCCTCGCTTCAGGTGCATAGCTTTGGTTCACCTCGACCAAGGGACTCGGTCATATAAAGCAACACAAAGACTAAAACCCGAAAGTGACTTAGCCGTTTTTTTTTATGAAGAACAACAAACCCTAGTTTTAAAATTTTTAAAATCACTCTTTTAATTGGTGAAAACTATCTTTACAAGATCTTCCAAAAAGAAAAAATTTCTGATTGTCAAAAATTACAAAAATACCCCTAGTGCTAAAATTACCAAAATGCCCTTGATTCACAAATTGCCAAACTTCTCAACGATTTTGCCAAAACTTCATTATTTTATAAACATTCAAAAACCCTAATTTGTAAAATATCAAAATACCTTGATTTTTGGAAAATTACAAAATTGCCCCTAACTTACAAAATTACCAAAATGACCCTGATTCCCAAAATTTTTGCAACATCTCCATTTTGGAAGGAACAAATCTCAAAAAGAACCCACAAAGTTTTACAACTTTTGAAATATCCCTGATTTATTAAATTTTACAAATTTACCCTGATTTGTGAAAATTTACCAAAATACCCCTGAGGTCAAAAATTACCGAAATACCCCTGGATTTCAAAACTCTTCCAAAACTTCCCCGGAACCTTAAAAGTACCAAAATACTTCCGTCAAAATCATCAAGGAATTTTTCATTTTGAAAAATTTACTGAAAATGCCCTGTAGGACAAAATTACGAAAATACCCCTAGGTAGCGGAAAAACAACAACAATGAAAATTTCAACATTTATCTGGATGAACGAAAGTTCATATTTGTTTGATGGATGAATGAATGAATGGAAAGATCGTATGTTTGTATGAATACGAAAAGAACCACTCTTAAATTCTTCTTCATAAAACATCTTGCAGGTAATAAGTGAAACAAGAATACTAATTCATAAAACTTCTTAATCAGATCTCGACGATAGAAAATGAGCTCTAGAGGACGTGGTCGTCGTGGAAGAGGTAGAGGAAGAATGACCGTGTCGTAACCCATTAGATCGGGTCGGGGTTACGACAATGAAATACCATCGCCACCACCACCCCACCGTGGGTGGGTCTTTGCGCGACAAGCTCGGACGGGGAAGATGCCGTGTCACGAGGATGTCTTCATGAGTTTTGGAATTGGTGGTGAGTGCGGGTGGAAATTCGGGAACCAATCTATATGCGAACGGCTCCGAGCTAATGGAGCCGAGATGTTTCGTGGAGTATCGGGAGTGGCACCCAGTACAGCTGAGTACTGGTTGGAAGCAACTGAGCGCATTATGGATGAACTCGACTTGACCTCTGAGGAGAAGTTGAAAGGAATGGTGGCATTGTTACGCGATGAAGCGTATCAATGGTGGTTAATCTAGGCTTGGGACGGTGCCACAGCCGGGAGGATTTGACACAGGGAATATTCTAAGGAAGCATTTCAGAAGAAGTATGTGGGAACCAGGTATATAGACGAACAAAGGAAGGCTTTTCTGGGGTTGGTGCAAGAAAGTAAATCTGTCGCAGAATATGAGGCAGAATTTCTGCGGTTGAGCCGCTATGCCCGAGGAGTAGTGGCAACTGAGCATGAGCGCTGTGTCCGTTTTGAGGACGGACTGAGGGACGATTTGAGACTGTTGATAGCACCGCATCAGGAGCGGGATTTCTCTACTTTGGTAGAAAAGGTCAAGGTGGCCGAAGGGATCAAGGATTCTACCAAGCAGGCTGTGGATAAGAGTAAGCCAGAAAGAGGTTTTGGATCGTCTGGATCATCTGGGAATAAGAGGCCTAGAGTTGACGGGCCACGAAATCAACAAGCTGGTACGGGCTGGCAGTATCGCCCTTGTGAGCACTGTAGAAAGAGGCACTTAGGAGAGTGTTGGAGGAAGACGGGTGGATGTCTCAAGTGTGGGTCCAAGGACCATATATTTAAGGATTGTCCCAAGCAACCAAATGAGAGCCGACCGGTAGCTCAGAATGCTAGCCAGGCTGGTAGAGGTGGACAGTAGCCTCAGCAAGGTTGTGAACCGAACCATGGAGGAAATAATTCGGGCCGTGGACGTGAAGCACCAAGAAGAGGTGCTGAAGGTACAGACGCGAGGCAACCAAGGTTGGTTTATGCAGTTGGCCGTCGCGAGGAGGAAGATGTGCCAGATGTGACAACGGGTACGTCCCTTATTTCTGGAATACCCTTAATTGCGTTGCATGTTATAGAATTAGCTTATGCTTGCATTGCTAGTGAAGTGACTGAAACCTTGGATGTGAACTTAGAGAATATGCCTAGAAGGTATGATAGTTCTTTAAGATCAGAGTGCGCAGCAATAGTGTAGTGGGGTGAGTTAGACCGTACGATTATTCGTTAGTAAGTAAATTTTGAGGACGAAATTTTGTTTAAGGGGGGTAGAACTGTAACATCCTGGAAAGGGCCTATGCATTTTCGGTTTAATTTTATGAAATGACAAGTCTTAAGCATTATGAATAAATTTTTGATATTTTTGGAAACTCAGAAATGTATGAAAATGAATGGAAATGAATATTTTTGGAAACACGAAATGCATTAGGACATGAACATTTTAGGAAACCTGAAATGTAAGAAATGGTTCAAAATGGAAAGTACACATTTTTGGAAACTCGAAATGAAAATGGAAATGATCCAAAAATGGAAAGTATACATTTTAGGAAACTTGGAAATGTAAGAAAATGGCAAGTAAACAGAGCCGATCGAAAATTTTAGGAAACTTGGAAATGACCCTAAAATGATGAGTTTTAAAGTTTAAAATAGGAAATCAAGGCAAGAAGGCCTTAAAAGAAAAAGTTGGTAAGTTTTGACACACAAACAAAGCTTGGAAAAGTGGCTCAAGATGTCACTTAGGGCCTATGGAAATGGCGCCATGTGCAAGAGGCATGGGCACAGGTTCGAGTCACAAGGGAAGCAATTAAATGAAGGTTTTAATTTTGTTTCCGAAGCACAAGGAGTGGGCGGCAAGCATCTTGAAAAAAAGAGGTTTATTCTCTTTAAAATTCGGCTATTAAGTGATAAATAAGAGATTTTTTTAGATTTTTAAATTTGGATTATTTGAGGAGATAAATGATGGATTAAATATTTTTTTATTTGAATAATATTATCACATATGTGGAGTGGTGGCCAAGTAAGGGACTCCTTGGCTGATAACTTTGTCTATAAAAGGAAGGAAGGAGGGCTACTCATCGCTTTGCTTTTTTTCTGCTCTGCAAAATTCCCTAACTCTTCCCTCTCTCTAGAATTTCTTCGTAAGCAAAATCCATCTTCTCTTCTTCTATTTTCTTCTCCTCTCCTTTACTATTATCAAGCCAAGACACTCTTTGATCCTGTTAAATCTCCATAGCCAAATCTCTAAAGCGATGTCAAGAAAGATCTGCATGGATTCATAAGGTAAGGATCTAGTGGTTGTCAATTACAAGGAGAAGTTCAACAAAGTTTCGGGATTTCTACGGATCTAAGGTAAGAGATATGAATATTCAGTCAAGAGTTATATTTTTATGTCTCCATTTTAGAATTAAAATCTGACATGAAAATATAGGGATTTCGACAAACAAACAAAGGAATACTTTCGGGATTCAAGATTTAAAAGGTAAGCACCAAAATAAATTCGGCCAAGGCCTATTTTTATATATATATATGGATTATCAAAAGCCGAAAACTAATATATGGAGTAACATAGTGTTTTAGCCGAATTCACAAGGAAGGAATACGAAGATCCAGCATTTGATTCTTACAATCAATTCGGCAAACAAGGTAAGTGTTAGTAATTCTATTCCTAGTAGGATTTGGTTTTAAAATCAAAAGGGTATTAATATGTTTATATATAATGGGCCGAATATAGGAGTTAGCAGATCTAAAGTCTGAATCTGTGATCGATTCACTTCGGGAATTCAAGGAATCTATTAAGCGAATAAGGTGTGTACCCACACTAACTCCCAATATATTACGGAAATTATTTTATATGTATATATATGAATGTGCATGCGAATAAGAATGTGGCTAAGTGTCTAAAAAGCCTAAAAAGCCATAGTTTTATTATTGATGTAATAAGGCCTAAAAAGCCATAGTTTTATTTTCATTACCATTATTTACTTGCAATTATTATGCTTCAAAATACTTTACATTTATGATATTAAAATTTTATGTCTTTACATTTAAACCCTAAATTATTTTGTCACCCTAATTAAATGATTTCTAAATTAAATAAACGGGTCTTTAACCTAAGCCCAGTCCAAAATGAACAGTTTTCTAAAAATACACCAATATTCTCTAAGTAATAAAGGACTTCAAAAACCGATTTTCTTAAGGAAATACCAGATCCGGTTCAGGCTCGTGGTGTAACGACCCAAACCCGGCCCAAACGCTTTGGCCGAATCTGGTTCGTTACAGGAAAATGTACTTGAAAAACCTTTTTGAAAACCAACTTAAATTTTAAAACTTCTTCTTTTTAGTGGGCTTGCCAAAACTTTATTTTTGATTTGCAATTTAAGTTAAGTCGAGTTAATATAAAATTATAAGTGTGCCGATGGCTAAAAAAAACGTGTACGAATTAGCTTAGAAAACCCTTTCTAACTCATTCCATAAAGAGATAATTAAAACAATTATTCGAGCATAAAATAAAAATAAAATAAAAATACTAGGAGGCCTTATTACATCTGAAATAAAACTTAAATCCTCAATCCAATGATAAATAAATTGAAATTCAAAGTTCGTTAAAATTTTAAATCCGCTGCATGGCCACCTCGAGTCAACCCGGCTCCACCTCCGCTATCTACTCGTTACCTGAAAAATGTAAGGAGAAGGTGAGTCACCAAGACTCAGTATGTAGCCCTTCCCCCGGTTTAAACAAGTTCATACACAACATATAACAAATTAATTATGCAAGTCGTCATGTGTCCCAACCTAGCCAGCCATACGCCACTATCTACCCCGTTGTGGTACCAAACCACTGGTGGTGCCAAACCACTGGTGACATATAGTCACGATGTGCTACCAAAGCACTGGTGTCCGTAGACACAAATCGGGTGATGGGGCCAACCCATCGTGTGATACCAAATCACCGCGCATTTATCCCATATCTCAAGTGGGGCCAACCCACTGTGGTATTAACCACGAGGACAAGTCGCTATGAGGTACCAAACCTCTGGAGGTACCAAACCTCACGGTGACCGTAGTCACGCGTGTGTTACCAAAACATCGGTGCCCGCTCGCACGCAAATTTATCGCCCTCCACTCAATCAACCCACATAGGCAATAATCATACACAGATTTATCAAATGTATTATCACAACATGCTTCCCAAAAGCATCAAATAGCAAATCATATGCACAGGTACTTACTTGGTTACCCCGTATACCGTTATGGTATTCAAGCCATTGCTACATACATCAAATTAGCAATCACATTACTTAGCACAGGTTAATAAGTTAAATGGTGTGTATGTACACACCTGATATCGATGGTAGTCCTAAATCCCGAAAGAAAGCGTTGGTCACCACAGATCCAATTGTCCTATATTCGGCCAAATCCATGGATTAGTCTTATGGCCTATTCGGCCTAATTATCTTATTAGGGAGGGGTTCCTTGTGAACCCGAGATCTTACCTAAAAACCCTTTGCTACTATCCACCGTGCTTGATACTCAAGTCTGCTGTACCCAAAATAATCGGTCACAAAGCAATGGTAATAGCCTTCGGCTTTAATCACTTAAAGAATAAACTATTGCCATAGATCCCTTACCCTTACTTACCAAAGTCGAATGCTAGAGGTTAGAAACTCAAGTTGACTGCTTCACCAACCCGAGTACCTAAGAGAGACCGCTTACCAAAACGTTTTAGAAGCCTTACTTACCATTGCCGAAATCGGCACTTCCTTTATAGAAATCGACGGGATATAGTGAAGAGAAAACCATAGATATTCGGCCAAACTCACCTTCACAATCGAGAGGAATCCTAAAGCCTCAATGCCTCTGTGATATTCGGCCAAAGGGTGTTATTTAGGGAAGAAGAGAAATTTCACCACCGAGATAGGAATAGGTTCGATTGGAGAGAAAGAAAAATGAAGAGAAGTGAAGAGTGGGGAGTTTCGGCCAAAATATGAGAGAAGAGAGGGAGTTTTAAAAAAAGAAAAAAAGGGATGCAATGCTTAGCAGAAATTGTGAAGACAAAAATATGCTAAGGGAATTCGGCTACTTGTAAAAGGTCTAAAAGAAGAATCAAGGTGGTAGAGGGGGTTTATAAAGAATTCGGCACTCCCTCCCATTGCTTTGCCGTCCACTCTTCATAGGAAGAGTTTGAATTTCTAAAACCCCTTAATTTGCTCTCTCACCAATTATATTTGATTTAATTCAAATAATTTTGAACACCCAAAATAATCAAATATTAATCCCTTTAATAATCCTTGATTATCTTAATATCCTTATAATAAAATCCCTTTAAAAGCTCATATTATCTCTAAATAATAATAAATAAAAGAGTTTAAAGAGAGGAAGACTCTCCCCTCCTGCAGTCAGTCCCTTTAAAGAGCAAAAAGAGAAAATGTTGCGACTCGAACTAAGGCTCTCCTTGCTCCCCCTTGTGGCGTCACATGTAGCTCCTAAGTGGCCCTCTCCTTGCCACTTTTCCAAGCTGATTTTTGTGTTATCAATCCCTCATTTATTCTTATAACACCCACTTGCTAAGGCTCCCTGCCCTTAAAATTAAAATTGAAATTTTCTACCAAACCGAGCCAACTCAAAGCCTTAAATTAAACTTTATTATTTCATAAATAATGTCACAATAGTTCATACATGGGAAAAATAGTTAAATTCCAAATAACCCCATTTTTGGGATGTTACACGTGGGCCGGGTGTGGGGTGTTTCATGGCCAAACGTCTAAATTTGTGCAATTCTGAGAACAAAGAAAAAGGGTAACCAAAAATTGATATTTTTTACTCAGGTTTTCTATGAAGGTTCACCAATAAGTGTTTTCCGGCTCAAAATAGGTACTAAGGATTGATGAATAAGGTTAGCTTTTTGGCTCTGGTTATACCAAACAATGCTTTAGGTCATACCTTGGTATCTCAATATTCACAAATTTAACCATTTATCATACATTTTAGCATGTTCATTTCCCTATATTTTCTATGTCATTTGGTATATTCAACTACTTACTGCTTATTTATAGTGTAATATATAGAACTTATTAGTCTAATAATTGAAAATTTAAAATCATTTGCTATCATGCCAAATTTACAGTAGACACAATCAACCTATATACATACTCCTAACCAATCACTTTTATTTCTACAAGCTCAATCATACTTTGACAAGAAAAATAAAAGAACAACATAAAAATAAAAACAAAATTTCTTATGTTACCCGCCACACTTTAAATAGCACATTGTTAATAATGTGCAGCCCTTAAATAGATAAGGAACAAAGTACCTGATTGATCGTGACCTTGTCGTAATCTTTTGGCGGGTGCCTCATTCCTTGTTCGTTGTAAGCTTGTAAATGTAGTGTTTCTTTCCTATGGGGTTCCTGTATAGAAAATTTGAAAAATAATATTTTTATATATAAATATATTGTTAATCCGACTCCTAAAAAAAATAAAAATCATCCAAATTAATTGTTTACAATATAGATTTAATTGTTAATCCTTCTTGCACAAGGCTGTCACAAAGTGGGGAAAAAAACTGTAACAGTCCGGTTTAGACCCTAGTCGGGACAGTGGTTTCGGGGCCACAAATTTGAGTTATAAAAATATTTTAATATTATTTTCTGTGTTTGTAGTATGTGATTAAGCATGTGTTAAAGTTCCGTGAATTAATTTATCTGTTTGTGTGCTTAATTTGAGAAAAGGATTAAATTGCATTAAATGCAAAATTAGCATGATATTTATAAAAGTGCCTATTTGTTATGGCTTTTAAATGTGGAGGTTTTATGAGGCAATTAAGCCAATACTAAGGTTAGTGGATGGTTAAATGACATAATAACCTTATTTTTTATTTGTCTTATATGATAAATAAATGGGTAAAATGGGAAATGAATAATTATATCATAATTTAATAAAAAGCTTGAAAATAGCTATTGTGTTCATCTTCTTGACCGAAAATAAGAAAGAAAAACAAGGTTTGAACCTCTTTCATATTCGACCATGGTCTAGGCATAAATCGGGTATGCATTTTTGTTCGGTTTTTGATAATTTCTACGTTTTTGTAATCGTTGCTTTGTATACTTCAAAACCCATGTCTCAATTTTTTGAATTGATGAATATTTTGAAATGTGCCATTGATGAACACATGAGTTTTGTGATGTTTGATGGTGAATTATGAAAGATATGTGTTTGATTAACATGTTTTGTCTTTGGAGTTTTGGTGATTTTGAGTAATTTAGATTAAATTGAAAGAATAATATTTTGAAGGACTAAATTGTGAAATAAATGAAATTTATGGACTCATATGAACATGAGTAAAATTCGGCTAGGCATGGGTAATATGAAATTATGTGTATTTTGTGATTTTGTGAAATAGGGACTAAAATTTCAAAATGTGAAAATGTGAGGGCTAATTTGTAAATTGCCTAAATATGTGTTCTTGGATTGAATTGAATGTTTTGGTGTATAAAAAGGGTTAAATTTGAATATGTATAGATCAAGAACCGAATAAAACGGACTTAGATCGTGGGAAATCAAAAATAGTCGAATAGCCATTCATTTCCGTTTCTCCTATACAAGGTAAGTCGATATACAAATAAATGTATTTGATTTGAGCTATTTATGTATAGGCTAGTCATTTAGAAATATGTTTGGGATTTAAATAGCCATGTGATGTGGCTAGATAAATGTTGGTAATATGCATGAGTGATTATGGTATATGATGTATGTTTTGGTATGACTTGATGGCAACGAAATGGTCTTATGAATGGCAAGCTTATTGATGAATTGATGCCATAGTGAATTGGTGAAATCGTGGATGAATCATGCTTGGTTTTACATGTGATTTAGTTGTGCTAATTGGTTCATAAGTTAGCATGCTTAGAGATAAGATTGAATATGATGAGATGATGAACATCTTGAGGTGTTTTGGTTGCAATTGATGCATGAAAAGATGCTTAATTGTGCTTGTAGGGATGACCTATTGTGTGGGTGGCAATTTGGCCTTGAAAATGGCCTATAATTGCCCACACAGTTGAGCACACGAGTGTGTGGCTAGACCGTGTACTTCATGGTTGAAATTCAAAACAAGTCAGCCTCGACCACGGGCAAGACGCACGGGCGTGTGATGGTCGTGTGGTGCAAGTCAGTATGTATGCCCTATTTTGACACGGCTTAGACACACGAGCGTGTCTGAGGCCGTGTGAGGCACACGGCCTGCCCACACAGGCATGTGACCTCTGTAACTTCAAAATTTTTTTAAATTTTTGAGAATTTTTGTAAGTGTTCGGTTTAGTCTCGGCCCTATTCTAAAGCATGTTTAAGGTCTTGAAGACCTATTTAAGGGACCCTTTGATGTGATTTGTTAAATATGTTTTCAAATGTCTATAAAAGTTTCTGATTGTTCGGTAATGCCTCTTAACCCTAGACCGACGACAGTTTCGGGTTAGGGGTGTTACAAAAACTCCCACTTTCTGGCCGCTAATGCATCTTTTCATGTAATTGTACATCAATGTCTCGATGCGCACTTGTTTCTTCTGCAAAACAACATATCACAAAACCACTCGAAAAGTATTGACATTAGAAACATTTAAAGCAGAAGCAATTCGAGTGCATAAAAAATGCATCCACATCTTAGGATTTGGAAACATAATTGCTTGATTGAAGGAAGTGGGAATATCAGTATCAGGGCAATGCTTCCATTCACCCCTACCTTCTTTTAAAAAGTTTATAATATTATACATATTAATATCCCTAAAATGTTTTAAGACACTTTGTTCCACAAAATCAGATTCATAAGGTGGAGCGTTATAAAACTCACAAATTGTTCTAGGGGGTAACAAGCACCTCTTTCCCTCTAACTGGTCTAGTTTCCCAAGTGGCACGTAAAAGTGCTCCCACTATGGTATTGAACCAATGGCCAAATTTCCTTACATAAAATCATCGATGGCTCAAATCCCCGTTCTTGTATAAACGTCTTTCTTTGAAGTTCCAAAAAGATTTTTTCAACGTTTAGTTTTGGAAAGTTTGAGGAGTTTGTGACCACCTCCGGATGTGCTAATGTCTAGACTGTGAATACTGTAACTAAAAGATATGAAGTATAGAGGCGATGTTCACAAGTATACTAGTCAGGTTGTAATATAGTTACAATAGAATGGGGGAGTACTCCGAGGATAGTACTGAAGGGAGGTGAATTACTAGATTAATTCTATCTTAAACGCAAATAGATCTAATTAGTATTTTAAATAAATTTTATTACGATAAAACATAAAATAAAGATTCTTTGAATTTTTATAAATAAGGAAATAAAAATAACAAAAACCTAAATAAAAATAACTTTGGAAAACTAATTTATAGACTTAATCAATTCTAGGCATGGGTGATTAGCTTGCTTCATTGATCATAACTAATTTCTATTTCGGGTTTCTACTCAATCAACTAATCATTACTGTAGAAGGATCTCTCAATCTTCTACTAAACCAATGAGTCGGCAAGAACTACTCATCTCTTGACCTCACAGTCCAGACCAATTTGGGGCTAAGGTGTTCACGGATAGACCATATCAATTTTGGGTTAATTATCACCTAAATGACTTCTTAAGGTCATCAAGCCTAGGGTGTAAGTTCTTCCTCTCCTAAATAGTTGATCAACAAAGAAAACCCTACATAATAATTAGTTAATGACACATCTACTCGCTAATCCCCCATAAAAGGATTAGTTTCTCATGGATCTCATTAACACAATAAACTTGAATATAAGAATAAATATAAATAAAAAAATTAAAAATAGAGTTTAAAGAATCCTATTTGTATTAGATAAAAAGCAGCAAATCCAAAAACGTTTGATCGCGGTTACACCACATTCTCCAAAGAACACAAAAAGAAAAGAATTAAAAATAAACTTAAAGCCTACGAGAAAGAAAATTTGAAAACTAAAATTACAAAGAAAACTTAAAGTATGAAAAGTCGTCCTTGAATAGTGTACTAAGAGCCTATTTATAGAGTTAGGATTGTTGTTATCCTCAACCCTAGTTCAGCTATCGTTCTCGTGTTTAATTTCCACTGTATGAACCAAAATGCCCCTGATTCATAAGTGCTTTGTAACATCCTAAAATTCAGAATTTTATGTTTTGAAGTATATCATGCGTTAGGCCTGTTTAAATGTTAATTGTGTATGTTTAAGGGTCCTAAGAAGGCTCGGGGTTGAGTTGGGCCTTAGAAAAATTTTTGTGTTTAAGCACTTAAAGGGGGAGAAGGCAAGTGGCATCAAGATTTAAGGTAATAAGTGTGTATTTTGCTAGCATAAGTGAGCATATGGCAAGGAGGTTATTGCGTCAAGTAGAGAGCATGGAGGGAAGGGGTTCAAATCCCACCTAGTGCAAAATTTTGATTAATTTTTGTACTTCTCATCCAAGTGTCGACCATGGCATAAAATATGGTAAGGGAGACTTTTTATTGATGGAAAGTTGAATAAGAAAATAAGGTAAGGAGGAGAGTAAGGAAAGAAGTAAAAGGAAAGGAGTAAAAAGGGGGATATGTTAGCCGAAAATTTGGAAGGTGCTTGGAATAGAATTTTGGTCAACATTCACCCTTTAGGCAAAAGTGACACGGTTTTGGGAGGGGAGCTTGGGAGCCAAATTTTGCTAGAATCATTTTGCTAGTTTTGGTGCATGAGAGGTATTTTTCTCTTTTGAACATTTTTGTGTCTCTTTTCCAATTTCTTTTCCCTTGTTTTGGCCGAAACCCTCAATGCATTTTTGCCCATTTTCTTCTTTATTGTCGAAACACACACCTTTATGCTCATCTTCTCTTTGTTAGCTGAAACCATCTAGTACTATCCCCCATCTCTTCTTTTCTTTTTGCCATATCTTCAACTTTCTCTTTTTCTCTTAAATCGACATTACTTTCTCGCCGAACCTTCTTTGTTCTTCTCTCATCAATAGCTGAGTCTTAATCATCTTCTCTTCTCCATATTGTGTGTTGGGCATCTCTTCTTTGATCGAATCGGTAAGTGGCTCTATTCTATTCTTTTATTTTCTCTTCTCCCTAGCCGAATAAGTGTCCATTATCATTCGACTATTTCACTTTGTTCAAACCGAAATATCAATCTCTCTACTGCTCTCTCTTATCGTAATCAAATCTTTTTCATAGTATTAAAGTGGGAAAGCCGAATCTTACATCCTTTTCGATTCATCCGTAGCCATAAGCCAACTGGTGGAATCGAATTCATCATCATTAAGGTAAGGAGTTTCGTCATGGCTCATTTGGATCTTTTTCATTGCTCGGTTATGTTGATATTCGGATCAAAAGTTTGACTAAGCGGTTATTATAGGGATTAAACCGCCCATTCTTATTTACTCATTGTTTCTTCGGAAGAAGTGGTAAGCCAAATCCTATTCCAAAACAAATACATTCTCTCATCATAGTACTTTCTAACCGAGATCTTTTCAATGGAGGGGAGTGGTAACAATTTGGAAGGAAAAGCGATAGTAGGAAACAAAACGAGTGGATTTGCAATTCCAACTCCTAAGTTCAAACGAAGGGCGGTATCGGCGGTTCAGGATTTTCCACCGAGTTGTGGACCATCATCCGGTGAAAATAGACAAATCGTGGTCGTTCACGATACTAAGGGTAAGCGTTTCCAATAGATCGTTTGATTTAGATTTAGATTAATAAAATCTCGTTTGTTGGATTAATCGAGTGTAATGGTGATTTAGGTGCCGACGATCAAGAAGGATTAATCCTTACTGTAATCAGGTGTGTAATCTCACACCGAAATCCCTTAGATTCATGATTAGATTTCTCGTTAAAAAATAGATTGTTATTATTATTTATATGGCTAAAAAAATTGTAAAATGGCACAAATAGAGAAATTTGCTTAAATTACATCATTTCTATAGATTTGTCAAAATTGGTATTAAAATTGTTAAATTTACGAAAATGCTCCTATGGGCCGAATTACGAAAATGCCCCTATAGGCCGATTTACCAAAATGCCCCATATGGGCCAAATTGCTAGAATGCTTTGGTCAGCCGAATCATAAAGTTCTATAATTGGCCAATTTACCGTATTAAATTAATGGATTAATGTTTGTTATACATATATGTGGATATTATGCTTTATTATGTATGTTGCATATTACATATCGCATGGGTTGGGAAAAATGTATGAAGAGCAATGTAGCCTGGTAGCATTGCCACAAAAATATTCCTTATATTGTTTACTTATGATTTCAGTGGCTTGGCCACAATAAAAATCTATAATATAGCAGCTCGGCTATAATTTGGTGAGAGCGGCGGGGTGGGTTGACTTGATCCCCACAGGTGTGATTGGCTGGTCGGAGGTATGATGGATGGATGGGTTGGGTTGCATACATTTACTTCATTTTGTTATTGATTATGTAAATGGGCTTAAGCCCAAGTTATTGCTAAATAGATTTGGGCTCAGTGGATGAAGGTAAGGGGATTATACACTGAGTTCTAGTAACTCGCCCTTTTTCCTTAACCCTTGTAGGTAATACTCAGTAAGGTGGACTTGGGCCATGGATGACTCGATGGAGGCCATACTTTAGCAATGGTGTTCTTGAACTTTAGATTTCTATTTACGTTTACTTTATTACTTTTACTATTTTGGGTTTTTAGATTGTAATAAGGCCTCTGAAATATTTTATTTTTGCTTTATATTTGACGTACTTATTATCTTGCTTAATTTATTTTAAATGGGAATTTTCTAAAAATCATAAAAAAGGGTTTCCAAAATTGATTAACAAAAGGGTTTTTATAAATATGTACAAATATTTTAACTCGAATTCTCTTTCAAATTACCAACGACATTTTCAAAAGTCACGGTTTTAACATTCACTACCTCGATTTTTGATTCATCAATCAACCTCTCAAAAATAGTTGTATTTTATCAAATATTTACATTTAAACTTGTTTTCTTAACCATAACCAAATCACACTTATTTTAGCACAAATCACAAGGACTTTATACATTTTCTTCGTGTGACATGTCAGATCCGGTCGTAACGCATGGGCCGGGTTTGAGGTGTTACATGCTTCTTGTACAAGACCGATGTCGCGACACCCTAGTCCATGTGTCGCAACATAGAAGGTAGCATGCATGGTTCAAGGGTAGCTTCAAGGGTGTGTCAGGACATCCCTTAGCTATGTCACGACATCCAAGGTAGTATAGACATCCTGGCATTCTGCTCTCTATGTTGTGACATCGAACTCCCCGTGTTGCAGCACAATGACAAGCTTTGAGTTCTTATGTCTTTGAATGGTCTTCTAGACACTTACTAAGTATGTTAGCTCTCCTTTGGGCCTCATTCGACCTTTAAGGTCAATAAAAGACTCAAAATGCATTTGATAAACCATAATTTACACATATTTTAAACCCATGCTTGGCTTAATTTTGGATGATTTTCCATTGGATTTGTTGAAGTTGATACTCCTAGTATCTTAATTTCATGTTTTATACTCAGGAGAGCTTAGAAAGTCAAAAAGAACGAGAAACGGGCCAAAAAGGGGCAAAATGGGCCTACTTAGGAAATCACACGGCCTAGACCATCTACCACGGGCAGATCACACGGCCGTGTGTGGCGAGCAGAATTGACCACGGCTGAAGGAGTCTACCACGGGCGTTCCCTGCCGTCCCTAGGTTTATTTCTATTCGAAAAAGGTTACTTGTAGGCCAAGAAAGGCATCTCAAAGCCTATATAAACACCCTAGGGGGCAACCTAAAAGAGGAGGTCGATAGGACGTCGAATAGACACCGAGTAGAAGGAGAAAATACTCCAAGACAGCCCTCGGGAACAGCTTAGGAGAAGGATCTCCATCAAGACTAAGGATTCCCCATCAAGTTCTTTAGAAGTTTTTGGGTTTTTCTTATGTTTGTTATTTTCCCTATTATAATATGTTTCCCTCTATTAGTATGCACTAAATCCCTTAAATACCAAAAAGGATGAAACCTAAGATGAATCTTATTGTTATTTGATTTATGAGATAAATACTTGTGCTTATTCTTAATTGTGGGTTCTTATTCTTATTTTGATAATTCAGGTTATTGATTCAAGTCGAATGTGTTTATTCAGTGGAGCAAAAGTCCCTGTTTAAATGTAGAATTAAGCGGAGTTGATTGCAACCCTAGAAATAGGGCAACATAAATCTGTCGGATTAGGGTCAAACCTAATAAGGGAATCCCATAGATCGAGTTAATGTGACGATAGGGGTTTTAATTAGAAAGAGATTTCAATTAATCAACCTAGAGTCAGTTGGTTTTAGTCTTGAAAGAGATATTAACATAAATTAGGGATTTCTACGGATTAAGTCTAGTGAATAAATCGCATGAATCGAAAGTAATAAGTGAAGTCTAGGTGGATTCTTCCTTTGCTATTGCCTATCTCATATAAGTTGTCCAAAAGTATTTTCCCAATTCACTCTCTATCACTTTCATAGTCATTTAGTTAGTTAAATTAGTTACTTAAATTTAGATTAAAAATAAATCCCCTTAATTATGAGGCTAGATAATAAAAAGATAGTTATTACTAGTAATTTTAGTCCTTGAGGATACGATATTCTAGACTCGCCACAACTATACTACTGTTCCATAGGTGCGCTTCCCTTTGTCGAAAGAATAGTTAGTTTCGAGCTCCATCAAATTTTTGGCGCCGTTGCCGAGGACTAAGATATTAGGAAAACTAATTTTTTATTACTTTAGCCATTTTATTTATTTGCAATTTATATTTACTTTATTTTTAACCCAGCTAATTTTTCTTTATTTGCTTCTGGAAGGTAATTCTAGTTTATGACTAAAAGGAACCCGTCAGGACCATTACTTTTTGACAGTGATATAGAAGGTACCATTCGTAGAAACAGAAGAGAAATAAGGTGAAGCCTACAATACATAGAAGAAGATCAAGAAGATGAAACCAATACTACCGAAGAGATGGATGATAATAATCTGCTATCTCCTGTGGTTCTGCAAATCCGGTGAATCAAAATCATGTTCCTCGTACTATGTATGATTATGCTAAACCTAATTTAACAGAAACTGAATCGAGTATTGTTAGACCTGCTATTGCTATAAATAATTTTGAACTGAAACCTAACACTATACAGATGATTCAGCAATTTGTTTAGTTTGATGGTTTGCAGGATGAAGATCCAAACAATCACTTAGTGAATTTTCTAGAATTATGCGATACTTTCAAGATTAATGGAGATTCTGATGATGTCATCCGCCTTCGGTTGTTTCCCTTCTCGTTGAAAAACAAAGCTAAATAGTGGCTAAACTCATTACCACGAGGATCAATCACTATATGGGACCAAATGACCGAAAAAATTTTACTTAAATATTTTTTGCCGGCTAAAACGGCTAAGTTAAGGAATGATATTTCTTCTTTTGTTTAGATGGATCTAGAAACACTCTACGACGCATGGGAGAGATATAAAGATCTACTAAGGAGATGCCCTCAACATGGGTTACCTTTGTGGCTACAGGTTCAAACCTTTTATAATGGTATGAACCCCTCAACTAGGCAGTTGATTGATTTAGCTGCCGGTGGAACCCTAAATAACAAAACCCCTGAAGCGACTTATGAGTTTATAAAGGAGATGTCACTAAATAACTATCAGTGGCAAGTTACGAGGACAAAGCCAACAAAAGCCGCCAGTGTTTTCAACCTCGACGCAGTGACCATGCTATCAAATCAGGTAGAACTTTTAAGTAAGAAAATTGATGGTTTGTGTGGTTCATCGCTGGTACATCCAGTGATGCAGTGCGATACGAATGGATGAGGAATGAATAATACAAAATATTCATCCTACAACCCTGGCATAGAAAGCGAACAGATGAACTCTATGGGTACTAATTCTAGACCTCAAAATAACCCTTATAATAACACTTATTATCCAGGTTGGAGAAACCACCCAAACATTTCATGGGGTGGCCAAGGAAATCAGAAACAACAACCCCCTCCAGGCTTGCAACAGCAACCCTACCCGCAAGAGAAAAAGCTGAACCTTGAGGAGATGCTAACAAAATTTACTGTGGTGTCAGAAACCCGTTTCTAAAACACCGAAACAGCGCTCAAAAATCAGTAAGCATCGATTCAAGGGATCGAGAACCAATTAGGACAACTTGCTAAGATCATATTTGAACGACTACAAGGCAGCTTGCCAAGCAACACTGAAACTAACCCAAAGGAGCAACTTCAAGCCATAACTGCTCACGATAGTGATGGGTTAGATGAACCAAAATTGAGGCAAGAGAATGTGGTAGAGAAAAGTAAGGCTGAGGTAAGCCATGATAAACCAGAACAGGTAATTACAGAGTACCAACCTCATGTGCCATACCCCAATGCGATGAAGAAAGACCGCACAGATGAACAATTTGGTAAATTTCTTAAACTTCTAAAGAAATTACATATTACCTTACTGTTTCTTGAAGCTCTTTCGCAGATGCCCAATTCAAGGAAATTTTTAAAAGAGCTTTTGACAAACAAACGGAATTAGACGATACGTCGCATGTGGAGCTAAATGCAGTGTCCTCAGCAATTTTACAAAATAAACTACACAAAAGTTAAAAGATCTAAGGAGTTTTACAATTCCATGTGTAATTGGTAGTTTATTTGTTAATAATGCTTTAGCTGATTTAGGGGCAAGCATCAATGTTATGCCTTATAAAATCTTTAAACAGTTGGGTCTAGGGAAACCCAAACAAACTAGGATGAGCATTCAATTAGCTGATAAAACTATTAGAATTCCTAGGGGTATAATCGAAGATATACTAGTAAAATTTGATAAATTCATATTCCCAGTAGACTTTTTCGTTTTAGACATGGATGAGGACAATAATATACCTTTAATCTTAGGAAAACCCTTTTTAGCAACTGCTAGAACTAAAATTGATGTTGGTACAGGTGAACTCATACTTTGTGTAGGTGACGAAATGATCACTCTTCAGGCTGTTGACTCGGCTAGGACATCTTGTAATAAAGGTGAGAACACAAATCCTAGTAATTTGGTTCAACCTCCTTTTCAGGAAGCACCACGAAATTTCACAACTGAGCCATATCCCAGACCTCGTTCAAATAAATAAATAACTCATGAGGAACGAAGGCTTCATATCGATGAACTAGACGAGTAGAAGCCACATGTCAAGGAGAAACCAAGAACACACAAAGCAAAATCGATGCAACTAACTAACGAACTTAACGATGAAGCAAACTACTTCAAGGTTGGAGACCGAGTGCTAATGGATAATTCAGATCCTCGTGTTGCCACTTCTGAATCTAATGGAATAATCCCTTTCACGATACTTAATACTTTCCAATACGGTACAGAGGTAACACAGTCTCAATTTGGCACCTTCAAGGTAAATAGTACTCATTTAAAACCTTATTTTAATACAATTGATAGCAAGAATGAGGAGTTTCAACTCTTCAAACCACCATGATTATTCGAATGAAAGGTAAATCTAGCTTAAAACTTTAAACGAGCGCTTCTCGGGAGGTAACCCGAGCACTAACCCCATTAATTTTCATATTTTAGATTTTAGCATCTAACTAAGAACTAACCAATCTACTAAACGTAGGCCTCCTTACCACATGACCTTGCACACGGGCGAGGTCGTGGCTGTGTAGACACCACGAGTAAGTACGTCGGTGTGGACAATAATTTTTCCCAAAACACGGGCTGGGATAAAATGCCACTGCCAGGCGATACGGCCGTGGTCGACACTAAGAAAGTACCATAGGAGTGCGACATGCCCGTGTCCCAAGGCCGTGGTCAACACTGATTTATCAACATGCGCGTGACAACCTCTACACAGGTATGGGAGAAATGAACGAGGCACCACACGGTCATGCGATATGGCCGTGTGACCTAACACGCCCAGGGAATAGGGCGTGGGTAGCTGATTTCTATTTAAACCCCTTTTCTGCTCACTTTTTTCCCCAAACCCCTTTCATCCCAACCCTAGCCACCATAGCTTTTCTCCCTTTTTCACCATCCTTGCCACCATCACTCAATGCCTAAAGGCAAGACCAACACCACCATCCTCATGACGAATAAGCGAAAAGAACCTAGTAAAGTTCTCCCGTGGGAGACCAGTCTACATAAGTTCATACCGACCGCTTCATTTACTCAACCAAACAAGGATTTAAATCCATTCATTTTTTTCTTTTTCTTTTCTCTTCTCCTTTATTTTTCTTTCCTTTATCTTTCTTATGCTTAATTTATAATATTATATTTTGATTTCTTTAATTTAGGTTCAAAAGGCTATTAGGAAATCACCACACCACGACCCTAGTATCCACCTTCACCTTCATCTATGCCCAACTCACCGCTTCTTTTCCTTGACTCCATCCAAAATTTAGGAAGTTCACTTCTCTCCCTATCTTATGATTTTATATATTGTATGTAACATCCCGAAATTGGGCTTAGTAGAATTGGGCCCATTGGGCCTTGAGCGTAGGAGCATTTAAAATTTTTGGGAGCAAGAGAATGGCTTTAGCGCAAGTTGAACCTACTAAGTGAGTGATTTTGGAAGGATAGAGGGCTTCTATGAAGTCCCGGGATCAAACTTTGGCTTTAGGGAAATTTTGGTTTTAGGTGGAAAAAACCCTGAGAGTTAGTAGGTAGGCTTTAAGAATAAAATGTGGACAAAAATGACACAAATAGAGTGTGTGGTGTAGTGGCAAAGTGACGCCACATAAGAGACAAGGGGGTGACGCCACAGGGAAGGAAGGAGGTCCAAGGTTCAAGTCTTGGCTCTTGCATTTTGGTTTTTTTTTTAAATGGACTTTAGAATTTGGCTATAGATTTATATTTAGTTGCGCATGGTTTAAGACACAAGAGGAGCTTGTGGCCAAGTGGTTAGCAGCGTGGATTATGCTGCAAGGGAGCCTGGGTTCGAATCTCATGAAAAACAAGGGAGTATTTATTTTGGATTGGACGGGAAGAGTTTGAGTTGGATTTACTGACGAAGGGATCCCACATCGGAAAGATACAAAGAAGGAATGTGAGAAGCTAGCTATATATAGAGCATTCTATGAGGTGAGTTAATATATCTTGAAGGGCGTTTGGGCACAGGAGTGGTCAGAGCGCGAAATAGCACCAGATTCCTATCAGGTGTGTACTTCTCTACTCTAGTTGTAGAGCGGCAAATACCGAAGTGCCGGTCACGGCAATAGTAGCCACACGAGCGTGCGAGCGCACGTGTGGGGCTTCGACGTGATAGTTGAGGCCACCATTAGTAATCTTGTGGGTTGAGGCTGCTTGGGCCGCGATGGGCCAAAGTGGGCCCAATAGGCCCGTGGGCCAATATGAGTAAATTGTATGATTGTTTAGTATATATTGAACTAGACTAGGTGAATCTTATATACGTGGCTAGATTTGTGTTAGGTGGGCCACACGAGCATGTGGGCCTGAATGGGCCAGAATTGGGTTTTATGCCCAATAGTCCAGTAAAGATCGAAAATGGTAGCCAAGTCACTCAGGGCGACATTAGTCCTTCGAAAAGGCCGTTGCAGGTGCGAATTACTGAAATACCCTCGATGGGTAAAATGACCGATATGCCCCCGAAGGGCAAAATGATGAAAATGCCCCTACATGTTATATGGTATTCTTGTATGCGATTTATGATTGTTATCATATGTTTATTATTGTATGCTGCATTCATGTGTTATTATGTTGCATGGGGATGGGATTTATTTGAAAGAGGAAGTGCAAATAGGATTGTATGGTCGCTTGGCGACTGTGGATCCACCGAAGGCTTTTTAGCCACCGAACAGCTATGCTGCACCATTAAGGTAATGCCGCAACCAGTGTTACATAAGGAGTTTTTGTAATATCCTGAAATTGGGCTTGTGCATTTTGCTTAATTATATGAAATAGCATGTCTTATGTGTTATGAATGTGTTGTGTGCATTTTTTTTAGAAACTTGGAAATGTAAGGAAATGTCTTAGAAAATATTAAGTTTTGAGCTTAAAAAGAGGGAACTAAAGCAAGGTGGCCTTAAGAGAATTAGCAGGGAGAATATGACACACAAAGAGGCTTGGAAAAGTGGCTTGAGGCACCACTTAGGGCCTCTGGAAATGACACCATATGCAGTGCAAGGAGGGCTTGTGTTCGAGTCACAAGGGAAGTAATATTTTGGGACTTTAATTTTCGACAAATAGGGAGTAGAGGTGGACGGAATAGGGGGACTGAGGAAGGAGTTTTAGATGGGTTTGGATTCTTTTCAAATTCGGCTAAAGCTAAGGGGATAATTGTAGATTTTTTTTTTATTTTGAATAAAGGAAGAAGAGTTAAAAGAGGAGAAAAGCAAGGAAAGGCTAGTGTTTCTGTGTTAGCCGAAATCCTTAGCAAGAGTGTCCATCTTTTTACTATGCTTTTCTTTTCCTTCTCATAGCCGAATTTCCACTCTACTCTCTCTCAAAGTTTTCTTTTCTCTTATTTGTTCTAGTCGAAACCTTCTACTCCTTAGTTCACCATTGCCGATTCTTCCTAAACTCATATCCCTCTCTTTTCATCCTTGTTGAAGCCGAATACTCCAAGTGAACCCCTAGCCGATTACTCCATTAAATCCTAAAAGCCGAAATCTTTTGATCACTGCTTCGTCTAAAAAGCCGAATCTCCTTGAAGTGTCAAGCAAAGGTGCTGTCGACTACAACTTTAAGGGTAAGAACGAATGTTATTCAATTTCTATTCCTTCTTCTTTAAACCGAAAGTTTGAATCTAATCCCAATAGTATTTTATGGCCGAAACTAGGAAGGGTCATTCGGGATTTGGCCTATCGTCGACTACAAAGGAGTAAGGTTTCGGGATTTCAAGGATTTAAGGTAAGTGAATATGCTAATCGGCCAAAGGCCATTTGTTATGATTAAATGTTAGGTATTGATCTAACAAGCACCTATAGGTAATACGACATCTTCAAAGACAAGAGATCAATTCCGGGATTTAAGATTTGGAAGGTAAGTGTACATGTATAGTTGGCCAAGGCCTATTTGGTGACTTAGATATGTTTCTTAAATGGTCAAAAGCCGAAACTAACCAAGCCAAGTGATTTAGTGTATAGCCGATTGCAAAGGAGAAACTCTACGAAGTTTCGGGACTTGATTAGCAGTGAAATCGGCAGCAAGGTAAGAGGTTGATTGTTTTAATCCTTCGGGATTTGGTTTTATAGTCGAATAGGTTTTGCTAAAATGTTTAGTGTTGGCCGAATATAGGAGTTAAAGGATCTAAAACTTAGATCGGGGTTTCCGGGATTCAGTGAACTCGATAAGTATACCAGGTGTGTACCCCACACTGAATCTTAATAGATTTATGGCTCTAATTTATTATATGTGTTAATATGAAAGTATAAGAATATGGCCAAGGTACCATGCAATGGTACAAGTACCCAGGTACGTTACTTTAATCTTAAGATAATAAGTGCTATGAATAGTGGAATATGGTACATGTATAAATAATGATAAGAATGTGAAATAAGGCCTATAGCATGAGATTGCATGATATGAATGATATATGGGGCATATGGGATATTATGAATGGGGAAATGAATGTGGTGACCTATGTCACGATATCTGAATGTGGTGACCTCGGTCACATTATCTGAATGTGGTGTCTCATGACACAAAATATTATCTGGTGGCTATGCCACAATATTTATAAGGACGATGAGCACGTCGACTGCAGCGACTGCCTTCGATGGTGTGTAGCGGATGGAGGGTTGACTCAGTAGTCCCCACGGTGTGATGGTTGGTACGGGTGATGTGTAGTGGATGGCTACCTAGGTTTGGGTTCGGGTTTGCATCATATTATTTAAATGTTATATGTACATGTATGACTTGATATGCCTGAATTTGTTAGGACTTAGTGTTGTGGTTACACATTGAGTCTGTTGACTCACCCCGTTGTGGGAACATTTTTCAGGTGACGATCAGTGATGGACCGGGTCGACAGGAGCTTTGTGGTGGCCATGCTCAACTTGAAGTTTATTAAATGTTGGACTTTTACATTTTAAGTACTTGGATTTATTTTGGTATTGTTTTCGGTTGTAATAAGGCCATAATATTAACTATTTTATGCATGATTTTTATTTGAATGTTACGAATTTTTCTTTTATCAAATTAAACATTAAGTAAGTTTATTTTAAAAATAATCTTTAACTGTTTTGGACACCCTAAAATAAATGGTTTACCATATAAGATAAACTTGTTTCTAACTCGAGCCCAACCCAAAAATAATCTTTCCTTCAAAATCACACAGTTTTTCCATGGTAACAAAAGAATTTTTGAACCGTTTTACTCAAGGAACATACCAGATCCGGTCAAGGCTCGTGGGCCGGGCGTGGGGTGTTTCAGTGTTCGAATGGGTGGGTCGATTAAATCCCCACAGGAGTGCATGGTTGGATAGGAGACGGAGTGTTCGGCTGGTATGGGCATTAATGCATTGCATATATGGATTATATTACTGAGATGGGCTTAGGCCCAGATCTATACATATGATATGTGACATTTGATATGGGTTAAGGCATGTTCTTACTGATGAGGGTGTACACACTGAGTTTGTAACATCCTGGAAAAGGCCTATGCATTTTCGGTTTAATTGTACGAAGTGACATGTTTTATGTACTAAGAATAAATTTTGAATATTTTTGGAAACCCGGAAATGAATGAAAATGATTTGGAAATGAACATTTTTGGAAACCTGAAAATGTATGGACATGATTTAGAAATGATTCAAAAGAGGAAAGTGAACATTTCTGGAAACTTGGAAATGTAAGGAAATGATTCAAAAGAGGAAAGTGAATATTTACGAAACTTGGAAATGTAAGGAAATGTCAAGTTTACAGAGCCGAACGAAAAATTTTTGGAAACTTAGAAATGACTTAGAAATGTCGAGTTTTAAAGTTTAAAAGAGGAAATTAAGGCAAGGTGGCCTTAAAAGAAAAAGTTGGTGAAATTTGACACGCAAACAGCTTGGAAAAGTGGCACGAGATGCCACTTAGGGCCTCTGAAATGGCGCCACATGCAAGGTGATGGGCCTGAGTTTGAGTCACTTGGGAAGCAAATAAATGAAGTTTTATTTTTCTTCCGTAGCTTTGAGGTGGACGGCACAAGCCTTCTAGAAAGGAGGAGTTTTATTTTCATAAATATTCGATTAATAAGGTGATAAATAAGGGATTTAATTTGGATTATTTTTGAAGAGATAATAAAGGATTATTCTCTAATTATTTTAAATTAAGGAGATAAACTTATCAATAAAGAAGAGTGGTGGCCAAGTAAGGGATTCTGAGTAGTAGTTTCGGCTATAAAAGGAAGAAAATAGGGCTACTCATCAATTTTTCTTCCTCCTCTTCTCTCTGCCAAATTTCTGAGTGCTTTCTTCTCTTCTCTTCTCTTTTTCTTTTGTCAAGCCGAATCTATAGTCCACCATTGTCAAAATTCTCAAGTTTTCTTTTCTTCCTATTTCTTCTTACCAATCCATTCAAAAGCCGAATCTTGGAAGGGCTTCAAGCATAGGTACTGTTGATTTCTTCAAAGGTAAGAACAAGTTTGATTTCCATTCTTTTCTTTTAGATTAGCCGAGAGATAATCTAACCCCATACATATTATGGTTGCCGAATATGGAAGGATCTTTCGGGATTATCAGAGTAGTCGACTAAAAGGAGGAGTATTCGGGATTTCTAAGATTAAGGTAAGACATGTGAATATTCGGCCAAAGGCCTTGATTTATGTTTCGATGATTAAGATTAAGTCTAACGTAAGGTTTTAGGGATTTCGACATTCCTAAGGAAACAAGGAACAGTTTCGGGATTTGTTGGTGTTCCAATCGGCAACAAGGTAAGAATACTAATCCTACTAGGATTTGGAATCTTGGCCGAATGGCTTTTTATTAAGGTAATAAGTGATAAATCAATGTAGGGAGTAAGGATCTAAGCATTAGATCAAGCTTTTCGGGATCTCAAGGAAATTTTAAGCGAATCAGGTGTGTACCCCACACTACTTCATAATATGTTTTATGGCATGTTTAATTAAAATATGTGACATTAAGAATATGAAAGTGGCTACGGTATCATGTTATGGTACTAAGTACTCAGGTACGTTTCTTACTCCTACTAGGAATATGAAAAATGTTATTAGTAACATGAGAACTCCTACTAGGAATATGAAAAATGTTATTAGTAACATGAGAATATGATAAGAATGTGAACTCTGGCATATTTATGCATATTATTATTATATGGGGCATATGGGTTTGTTTGAAAGGGGAAGTGAATGTGGTGACCTAAGACCACGAACACGGTGACCTAAGACCCTGATATCTAAAAGTGGTGACCTAAGACCACGATGTCTGAAAGTGGTGACCTAAGACCACAAGATGTCTGAACGTGGTGACCTAAGACCACGAATGCGGTGACCTAAGACCGCAATTTGGTGTGTAGCGGAAGGAGGGTCGACTTAGTAGTCCCCACGGTGTGACTGGCAGGTACGGGGGTGTGTAGCGGACGGACAATTAGGTTTGGTTTTGGGAATGCATCATAACTTGTATTCATTGTTCTGAATGTGTAACTCTTGTATGCCTAATTCTATTATGATTTAGTGTCGTGTACACATTGAGTCTATTTGACTCACCCCGTTGTGGGACTCTTTTCAGGTGATGAACAGTAATGGACCGGGCTCAGCAGAAGCTTAGGGATGGCCATGCATAGCAAGGAATTTAATTAATGTGGATTTTATTTTTATCAAGTACTTAAACTTAAAGTTTGGGGAATTATTTGATGTAATAAGGCCATAAGGCCATAGTTGGTTTTCTTTAATTCTTTTATTCTTATTTATTATGTTTGCAAATTATTATTTATGGATTCAAGTAAATTTATTTTGAAGTAAACCCTAAATGTTTATCACCTTAAATAAATGGATTTCAATGTAAGATAAGTTGGTTTTCAATAAAAGCCCAACCCAAACAATATTTTTTTTTTTTAATCACACAAGTTTTCTCTAAGTAACAAAAGAATTTGAAACTGGTTTTCTTGAGGAACATACCAAATCTGGTCAAAGCTCGTGGGCCGGGTATGGGGTGTTTCAGAGTTTTTGTAAACTCACCCCCTCTTTTTAAATATTTCAGGTAATCCCTGGTTTGAGGACTTGGAGCCGAGGTGGACTCTGTGGTGGCCATGCATTACTTCTTTCGTAAACTCCGTTTTCTTTATCTAAACTTATTTTTAATTGGGTTTCTATTATGTAATAAGGCCTCCGTAACTTAGTTTTGAATTTTGACTTTAATGCTGTTATTATATATTTTATGAACTGTCAAATATGGAGTTTCCAAAATAATGACAAACGGATCACAAGCAATAAATAATTAAACTTGGGATTTTCTTAAAACTAAAAATATTATTTTCAAAAGGTCACGTTTTTTAAGTCCACTAGTTTCAATTTTCATATCACAATATAACCTTCCGAAATTAATAGTATTTATAACGTTTTGGCAAGCATCATTAAATCAAGCCTGTTTCCTTAAATTGAACCAAAAATTTTTTTAAACGATCACAAGTTGCTTTAAACAACCTTTCCCTGTGACATACCAGATCCGGTCGTGACGTTTAGGCCGGGTTTGGAGTGTTACAATTGTGGTATCAGAGCCTAGGTTGCAAAAATCGGCTGTGGAATGGGTTCAACAATGTTTTCCAAAAATTGGTTTGAAATATTGTTTAAGAAATATATGTGTTACTAGAAGTATGGCACCCGAGTCCCCGGTACCAAATCCGTAAGTTCCTTTATTTTATGATTATTGATATGATAATGAAATGACTGTATTTTTTATATTTGTTCTGTGTGTGTTTTGGTTTAGTTATAGAAATTGGTTGCGTATGAGATATCTGTTTGCGATAGGTGGATGTTTTGGGTATGTATTAGTGTTATTGGAATCAGAGTGCGCAGCGTGAGCGTAGTATTGTAGGTTGGGACGTACGACTGTTAGTTAGTTGGAAATTTCGAGGACATAAATTCTTTAAGGAGGATAGATTTGTAACATCCCAAAATTGGGCCTTATAGAATTGTGCCCATTGGGCCTTGAGCGTAGGAGCGTTTAAAATTTTTGGGAGCAAGAGAATGGCTTTAGCGTAAGTTGAACCTACTAAGTGAGTGATTTTGGAAGGCTAGAGGGCTTCTATGAAGTCACGGGATCAAACTTTGGCTTTAGGGAAATTTTTGTTTTAGGTGGAAAAAACCCTGGGAGTTAGTAGGTAGGCTTTAAGAATAAAATGTGGAGAAAAATTACACAAGTGGAGTGTGTGGTGTAGTGGCACAGTGACGCCACATAAGAGACAATGGGGTGACGCCACAGGGAAGGAAGGAGGTCCAAGGTTCAAGTCTTGGCTCTTGCATTTTGGTTTTCTTTTTAAATAGACTTTAGAATTTGGCTATAGATTTATATTTAGTTGCGCATGGTTTAAGACACAAGAGGAGCTTGTGGCCAAGTGGTTAGCAGCTTGGATTATGTTGCAAGGGAGCCTGGGTTCGAATCTCATGAAAAGCAATGGAGTATTTATTTTGTGGATTGGACGGGAAGAGTTTGAGTTGGATTTAAACTCTACTGACGAAGGGATCCCACATCGGAAAGATACAAAGAAGGAAGGTGAGAAGCTAGCTATATATAGAGCATTCTATGAGGTGAGTTAATATATCTTGGAGGGCGTTTGGGCACAGGAGTGGTTGGAGCACGGAATAGCACCAGATTCCTATCAGGTGTGTACTTCTCTACTCTAGTTGTAGAGCGGCAAATGCCAAAGTGCCGGTCACGGTAATAGTAGCCACAGGAGCTTGCGAGCGCACGTGTGGGGCTTCGACGCGATAGTTGAGGCCACCATTAGTAATCTTGTGGGTTGAGGTTGCTTGGGCTGCGAAAGTGGGCCCAATAGGCCCGTGGGCCCGTATGAGTGTATGGTTGTTTAGTATATATTGAACTAGACTAGGTGAATCTTATATACGTGGCTAGATTTGTGTTAGGTGCCCACACGAGCGTGTGGGCCCGAATAGGCTGGAATCGGGTTTTAGGCCCAATAGCCCGGTAAAGATCGAAAATGGTAGCCGAGTCGCTCAGGGTGACATTAGGCCTTCGGAAAGGCCATTATAGGTGTGAATTACTGAAATACCTTCGATGGGTAAAATGACCGATATGCCCCCAAAAGGCAAAATGACAGAAATGCCCCTACATGTTATATGGTATTCTTGTATGCGATTTATGATTGTTATCATATGTTTATTATTGTATGATGCATTCATGTGTTATTATGTTGCATGGGGATGGGATTTATTTGAAAGGGGAAGTGCAAATAGGATCGCATGGTCGCTTGACGACTGTGGATCCACCGAAGGCTTTTTAGCCACCGAGCAGCTATGCTGCACTATTAAGGTAATGCCGCAACCGGTGTTACATAAGGAGTGTTTGGATGGGTGGGTCTATTAAATCCACACAGGAGTGCACAATTGGATAGGAGACGGAGTGTTCGGTTGGTATGGGCATTAATGCATTGCATATATGGATTATATTACTGAGATGGGCTTAGGCCCAGATCTATACATATGATATGTGACATTTGATATTGGTTAAGGCATGTTCTTACTGATGAGGGTGTACACACTGGGTTTTCGTAAACTCACCCCCTCTTTTTAAATATTTCAGGTAATCCCTAGTTTGAGGACTTGGAGCCGAGGTGGACTCTGTGGTGGCCATGCATTACTTCTTTCGTAAACTCTGTTTTCTTTATCTAAACTTATTTTTAATTGGGTTTCTATTATGTAATAAGGCCTCCGTAACTTAGTTTTGGATTTTGACTTTAATGTTGTTATTATATATTTTTTGAGATGTCAAATATGGAGTTTCCAAAATAATGACAAACGGATCACAAGCAATAAATAATTAAACTTGGGATTTTCTTAAAACTACAAATACTATTTTCAAAAGGTCACATTTTTTAAGTCCACTAGTTTCGATTTTCTTACCATAATATAACCTTCCAAAATTAATAGTATTTATAACATTTTGGCAAGGATTATTAAATCAAGCATGTTTCCCTAAATTGAACCAAAATTGTTTTTAAACGATCACAAGTTGCTTTAAACAACCTTTCCCTGTGACATACCAGATCTGTTCGTGGCGTTTAGGCCGGGTTTGGAGTCTTACATTATAGATATCTATCTTTGTACATTGAGGACAATGTACGTCTTAAGTGTGGGGAGGTGTCAACAGTTCTGAATTTTACCTTGTTCTTAAGTAATTTTCTCATATTACTATTAGAATGAAACTTCTAATGATTTATGATTTTCATTGATATATTTCGGATTAAGTCATAGGTAATTGTGCATCGATGGCTTAAACTTTAAGATACTAGAGAATCAAGCATGATAAGTCTATTTTCCGTAATTAAATTTTTTTTAGGTTATTTCCCTAATCTTAAATATTACTTTGAAGTTTGAAATTTATAAGGTTGACATCAAAAACCATAATTTCTGTGAGATTTTGAGCCTTTTAGAGCATATATATTTCTTGCTCACTTTATTGATTATGAGTCTGTCAACATTGATTTGTTATTCTAGAACTTGCTTCGATTATACATGTCGAGACCACATTTTTTATTTGATATACTGAGATGATAAAGGCACCTACGAATTAACCCACTTACTCCACAAAAACCCTACCCTCATAATTAACCCCTAGTGAACCCTTTTTAGCCTAATAAACCATTTCTTGACTCACCCATTATTATTAACCCAAAACCAAATTTTTGACTTCCCCTAATCTTTTGACGTCCCTTTTTGTCGAGATTTGAATTGAGTAGTTGCCTAACTATGTCTCTATTTTAGTTGTTAAAGTTCTTTCTTATTATTGTAAATACTTGTTCTTATTCTAAAAAAAAGAAGTTGGAAATTTAATCATCATTAGTTTTAAGCTTGAACGATTAATGTCACATCTTTAGAAGAAGCTCATGTTATTAGTGATAAGTTTTCAATCAATGTAATTATTCAGTATTAGTTCAATTTTTCTAGTTAGGTAAATTATCAATTCGATCTTGATTCTAACCCTCTAATTCAGCCTTTATCCACACCTTTAAACCCAGCCCCATTACAACCCTTTGAAGATCTTTTGATTTGTGTATCATCTCATTCTATAGTGGTGGAGATTTGATTTTCATACAAGCTTATGGGATTAACTTTTCATGTTTGACTTTTGAGTGCTTAATTCGAACCTTAAACACCTTGAGTGATTTGAGTGAATCTTTAGTGAGGACGTCAAATCTTTTCAGTTTTGAATCAGAGGTAAGTATTTAGGTAAGGGGAAACACCTATGTTTTCGTACTATAAAAATTTATGACTTAGATTCTTTGAATCTTTAGGACTCTTTTAGTGAAATTATCAATGTATGAATTATCTATGAATTATGATGAAACATTATTGATGATGATTTTGAATTAAGGAAGTTAATTTTAATTGTGAGTTAAGGATTTTGCTTGAAGACAAGCAAAGGCTTAAGTGTGGGGATATTTGATAAACCATAATTTACATATATTTTAACCCCGTGCTTGGCTTAATTTTGGATGATTTTCCATTGGATTTGTTGAATTTGATACTCATAATCTCTTAATTTCATGTTTTATACTCGGGAGAGCTTAGAAAGTCGAAAAGAACAAGAAACGGGCCAAAAGGGGCAAAATGTGCCTACTTAGGAAATCACACGGCCTAGACCATCTACCACGAGCAGATCACACTGCCGTGGGTGGCGAGCAGAATCGACCACGGCCGAAGGAGTCCACCACAGGCGTGTCCCTGCCATCCCTAGGTTTAATTCTATTCGGAAAAGGTTACTTATGGGCCAAGAAAGGCATCTCAACGCCTATATAAACACCCTAGGGGGCAACCTAAAAGAGGATGTCAACAGGACGTCAAATAGACGCCGAGTAGAAGGAGAAAATACTCCAAGACAGTCCTCGGGAACAGCTTAGGAGAAGGATCTCAATCAAGACTGAGGATTCCCCATCAAGTTCTTTAGAAGTTTTCGGGTTTTCTTATGTTTTGCTGTTTTCCCTATTCTAATATGTTTCCCTCTATTAGTATGAACTAAATCCCTTAAACACCTAAGAGGATGAAACCTAAGATGAATCTTATTATTATTTGATTTATGAGATAAATACTTGTGATTATTCTTAATTGTGAGTTCTTATTCTTATTTTGATAATTCAGGTTATTGATTCAAGTCGAATGTGCTTATTCAGTGGAGCAAAAGTCCCTGTTTAAGAGTAGATCAACACAAATAAGCGGATTTGATTGCAAACCTAGAAATAGGGCGACATAAATCTGCCGGATTAGGGTCAAACCTAATAAGGGAATCCATAGATCGAGTTAATGCGACGATAGGGGTTTTAATTAGAAAGAGATTTCAATTAATCAACCTAGAGTCATTTGTTTTTAGTCTTGAAAGAGATATGAACATAAATCAGGGATTTCTACGGATTAAGTCAAATGAATAAATCGCATGAATCGAAAGTAATAAGTGAAGTCTAGGTGGATTCTTCCTTAGGTATTGCCTACCTCATATAAGTTGTCAAAAAGTATTTTCCCAATTCACTCTCTTCACTTTCATAGTCATTTAGTTAGTTAAATTAGTTACTTAAATTTAGATTAAAAATAAAACCCCTTAATTACTAGGCTAGATAATAAAAAGATAGTTATTACTAGTAATTTTAGTCCTTGAGGATACAATATTCCGAACTCACCACAACTATACTACTGTTTGATAGGTGCGCTTCCCTTTGTCGAAATAATAGTTAGTTTCGAGCTCCATTAGCATTTTTATTAAATTAAAAATAAAATAAGAAACATAACTAAAACATTCTAAAATTGTTCGTATTCAAGCTCCTCAAGTATGAAAACTAGTTTCATTTGCTACACCGAATTACGATAGATCAGTTTGCAGTCACCGATAGTTCAGGTTCGCTAGTTCTTCTAGGTTTTCTAGGAGGCATTTTTTTTTAATAGGAAGTAATCGAAATAAAAAAAATATATTTCACAATAATTCAATGGAATGGTAAAGCTTAGGAACCCTTAACCTCGATCTAGAAATTCATGATTCCTTGCTAAAGCTTGTGGCAAATTTCCTCGTTAATGTGGAGTGTTTAACCTAAACCAAATAAAAACACAAGGAAAGAAAACTAATATTGAAGCAAAATAGAGAGAGAAGAGAAAAGGGATTTTTGAGTTTAAAAGTTAAAAAGGTTTGAGAGATTTTAAGATTAAGGAGAGTCGTAAAACTAATTAGAAGTGTGTTAGGTTTAAAAATCGTTGGTATTTTTAAGTTAAAAATGATTTAAGACAAGGTTAAAGCCAGCGGGTTGTGCAATGGGTCGAGTCAACCCTAAAGAAAATTCTAGTGGTGTCGTAACATAAGGGTTCCATGTCGCGACATTCCTGGCAAGATACCGATTTCGTGACATCAGGGCTCGATGTCGCAACACACCATGAAAATTTTAGATTTTGGGTAAATTGATTTCTTTGTCGCGATATCGAGGTGCTATTTCTCAACATTGAGCTGCATTGCTCAGTTTCTTTAACCTGTGAGTGGTGTCACAACATAGAGGTTTCATGTTGTGATACTGAATCTATTTCAGCCCCTCTTCTCAAATTTCAAAGTTAAACAATATTAAATTATAAACAAGTTAAAATACAATAATATACAAAAATTTATCTTAGTCTAAAAGTACCAAGTATTTTTTTTGTATTCATCCGTTAACTATGTTAGAGTATATATGGATGCGTCTTTTAATTGTTTTTCTATCTGTATTACTCCAGCATCCATCATTCCAGTCCACTTTGTTTTATTTGTTTCGCTCTTTGAATTTTCACTTTCGACCTGCATTTATTACAAAAAAAAAAACCTTTTCTGGCTCAAGGTAATTAGGGGCTTTTATAGATATCTCAAAACATCGTTTCCCTAATTTTTCCCTACTTCCCTCATTCTATTAGTGACCATTTTTAAATATTTTGGTCTCACCATTGATTCTCATTATTAACTCATTATTCTCTAGGTCAATGGTGGACCTTGATGTGGCTAAAAATGGTCTACCTAACAGAATAGGTATCTCACGGTCTTCCTCAAAGTCTAGAATAACAAAATCAACTAGATGATAAAACTATGCACCTTAACCAACACATCTTCAAATACTCCTTTCGGTTCTATCGAAGACCTATTAGCTAATTGTAGTATAATATGCGTGTTTTTAAGCTCCCCTAACCCGAGTTTTTCATATACCGATAAGGGCATTAAATTGATACTGGCTCCTAGATCATACAGAGCCTTACTAAAGTGAATATCCTCTATCTCTATAGGAATTGTAAAACTCATTGGGTCTTTTAGTTTTGGAGGGATCTTTTTAGAGATTATTGCACTACATGATGCTTCTATATTAACTTGCTCTCTTGTTTTAATTTTCCTACACCTAGACATGATTTCTTTTAAATATTTTGTGTATTTAGGATTTTTTTCAACTAATTTAATTATAGGAAAGTTAGAATTTAGTGGTTTGAATAAGTTTAGAAAACTTACAAATTCTACTTCATCTCGTTTCTACTTATCCTCTAACCGCGAGGAGACTAATACATTGGTTAGTGCGGGTTCCCTGTTTGAATCAACTTTTGGCTCAGCTAACGGCTCGGCTACCTTTTCTAGTTCAGGTTCAACATCATCATCTCCAGGGATTTTTCTTGAAGATCATCAGCATCCTCCTTATCTTTCTCTTAAGTCTAGCTTTCTGGGCTACTCAGTACTTTACACAAGCAAGCGCAATCAATTTCACGTGCTCCTTCACTTCTCTCCGAGGATTATTCTCGGTATTACTTGGGATCCCTGTGCCAATTTGTCTTTTGATATCTCCCATCATGCTTATCAATTGGCTCATCTGATCTTCAAGTTTAGTTAATGTTTTAGTTTTTTGGGTGCACTCAAACTGCAGTTGTTTTACTTCGGTCCGCATTGACTATGTCTCCCCTTCAATTCAATCCACTCTTTAACCACATACAATATGGTCATTTGGGTTGGCCCTATTTAGAGGTTTTTGTAGATATAAAGGTTTATAAGTAGCATTTTCTTTAACAGGGTTAGAATTATTACCTCTTCCCTGATTTTCACCCTATCTCAGATTCGAGTGACATCTCTAGCTAGGGTTGTAAGTGTTCGAATAACGGGTTTCACCCCTATTCCCAATATAGTTCATGTTCTCTACTGGGTTACCGAAATAATGGCTAAGAGGTTAATCTCCGCCAAATATTGAGGATTTGCTAGATGTTGACTCAATTCGATTAAGTCTGTCTAAAAACTATTGGTATTTGTAATCCTCTTGGATACCTTTTATTGCGGATGGTCTTTGGCCGTAACTAAACCTTTTATTCGGCCACTGGCAATAATTTATTGCCATGTTTTCTGTAAGGTCGTAAGCATCTTCGTATTTTTGGTTTATCAAGGCTCCAACTGCAGCTCCATCTAGTCCTGATCATGTGTGTACAACCAACCTCGACCATTCAGGTAAACCATGATGTGGACATCTTTGGATCAGCATCTTAAAATATTCCCAAGCTTTGTGAAAGCTTTCTCCTTGTAAGTGCTTCAATGTAATAATCTCCCTCCTTAGTTCGACCGTCTTACTAATACGAAATAACTTGTGTAGAAACTTAGATCCTGGTGTCTGCAAGTTTAAGCAAGGAAAAACTTTTTTGATTAAAGAGAAGGGGAACAACTGAAGACGAATAGCATCATCAGTGACCCCGTTAAATTTAAATGTATCACAAAGCTGGAGGAACCGTTTTAAATATTGGTTTGGGTCCTCCATCATAGTTCCTCTAAACTGCAGATTGTTTTGGATCATTTCGATCATGGTTGGTTTGATCTCGAAATTATTTTCCTTGATGGTTGGCCTAGCAGTACAGCCTTGTATGATATCCAAATTAGGAAACGCATAGTTTCTCAAAGTTCACTCTTCTCATGCCATCAGTGGGTTTAATGGTAGTTTTGTTACTGGTGGTGGTAAAAATTGTATGTTAGCTATGTCAGGTTCATCAAACAACAGGTTTTCTCGTGGTGGATTGCTTGCAGCAGGTGGATGATTTTGCATATGCTATTACTATTGTTTCTATCAACGATTTCTACATATTATTCTATCTAGATCACTTGGAGGCTCTATAGGTGTTCCCCTACTGCAAGTCATACACTGAAACCACAAAGTAAAAGAAAAGCGTTAGTAAAAATAAAATAAAAATTGTCTCTATAATTTAAATTTTTCCTAATTCTTTGATAAGATGCAAAAATTAAAACTAATATAGTAGTGTTGCCTCACCGACAACAAAGCCAACAACTTGATCACCTCCTAATGTAATAACGTCAAGAGTATGAATACTGCTACTAAAAATATGGAATTGAGGCAGTGTCCGCAAGTATATGATTCATGTTGTAATATAATTTTACAACGGAGTCGGTAAGTACTCCAACGATCATACCAAAGGGAAGATAGTACTAAATTAATATTAACCTAAACATAAATATATTTAATTAGTAATTTAAATAAATTATATTATGGTGAACATAAAGTGAAAAATATTTCTTTTTGTAAGAAAGAACTAAACTTGCATAAAATAATAAAACTGGAGAACTAATATGTCATTCAATCAAATCTAACCATGGGTGATTAGCTTGCTTAGTTAGTCATAACTAATTCCTATTTCGATTTCTAATCAACCATCTAGTCACTAACCTAGCAGGATCTCTCGATCTTCCATTAAACTAACAAGTTGACAAGAACTACTTATCTCTCAATCTCTAATCGCTGTGATCAGAGCTTTAAAAAGTGAATGAGCGAACCTGGAACTAACTCTGACAACAATTAAAAGCAAGTGTACCTATCGAACAGTTGTATAGCTTAGGCAAGACTAGATTGTCGAACCCAAAGGAACTAAAAGTATTAATACTAACTTTATTTTTATTATTTAGCCTTAAAAATAAAGTGAAGTTGTGTTAATCTAAATTAACTACGACTAAGCTAAGGATAAAGACAAAAAGAACGAATTGGGAAATAACTTGAAGAAAAACTCAATTGATCACGACGATACCCTCAGGAAGAATCCACCTAGACTTCACTTGTTATCTAACCCTGAATCATATAATTTAATTACTTAGCTTGATCCGTAGGACTCCCTAACGTATATTAAACCCTCTCTTGAGGCGAATAACGTCTAACCCTAGGTTAATTAGTGGAACTCTCGTTCTCTTATAATAACCCCCTAGAATAGCAGTAAATCGATTTATGGATTCCCATATTAGGTTTCACCCTAATCCAGTAAAATCTCGTAACCCTATCTCTAGGCGTTCGATCAACTCCGTTTAATTATGCTAGATCTACTCTTAAGTAGGGTCTATTCCTCCTCCACCTAAGCACATCAGATTTTGATTAAGCATGCATAATTAAGAACAAACTAAGTATTTATCATATAATTCAAAAATCAAATAACAAGATTCATCTAGTTTTCATCCCCTTCAGGTATCTAAGGGGTTTAGTTCATAATGAATAAAGAAAACATCTCAAGAGAAAAGATAAAACAAAACATAAGAAATCCCTAAAACTCCCTGAAGGAATTGAAGGAGAATTCCGCCGTCTTAAGTATAATTTCGGCTTCTTGGGATGGATCAACTGGCTAACTTCAAGCGATTCCCACAACTTTGACCTTTCCGGCTTGGCTCCTTGGTCTAGCTCGACTCCCTCTCAAATGTGGCACTTAGGGGATATATATAGGCTCTTTGGAATGTGATTCTTTCTCCCCAAGTATCCTTTTTTGACTGAAACTGCTCACTCCAACGACATGGGCACGGCCATGGCACACGCCCGTGTGGATCGACTTCAAGCCGTGTTCAGATTTCTACTTTGAGGCACGGTCGTGTAAGTCGGGGTTGAGACCGTACTCTAGGTGATCAGTGAGGCATGGCCGTATGGGCTTTGGGCCAGGCCGTGTCAATTTTGTGCTAAGGCTCATTCACTCCGTTTTGGGCCCGTTTTATGTTCTTTTCATCCTCGGGTGCTTTCTTGGGTATAAGACATGAAAAGAAAGGATTAAGAGCACCTTTTTACATAAATCAAGGGATAAATCATCCAAAGTATACTAAATGTGGGATAAAAATATGTTACTTTTACGGTTTATCAAATACCCCCACACTTAAGCTTTTGCTTGTCTTCAAGCAAAATTCTCAACTTACAATTAAAACCAACTTTCCTTTAATTCATAATCCCTGTCAACAATGTTTCATCCTAATTCATAGACAATTTCTGCATGGATAATTCAATTCAAAGAATCTTAAAGATTCAAACAAGATAAGTCATACATTTAATGCACGAAAACATAGGTGTCTCCCTTTATCTGAATAATTACCTCTAATTCAAAACCGACAAGGATTGATATCCTCACAAAAGATTCACTCAAATCACTCAAAAAGTGTTTAGGGGTCAAAATTAAGCACTTATAAGTCGAACCTGAAAAGTTAATCCCATAGGCTTGCCTGAAAATCAAATATCCACCACTGTAAAATAAAATGATAAACAGATCAAAAGGTCTTTAACAGGGTTGTAACGGGGCTAGGGTTAAAGGTGTGGATAAAGGCTGAAATTAGAACGTTAGAATCGAGATTGAATTGACAAGCACCTACCTAAAAATTTCTGAGATAATAATCAACTGAAAATAATAATAAACCTACTGATACGAGCTTTTTCTTTTGATAATTTGACTTTAACTATAGAAGCTCACTCTTCATAATTCTAATATTGAATATACTTTGCTTTGAAAATTTTTTTTTTAAGAACAAACTTAAAAAATAACTTCAACTCATAATGAAAACTTAGGTAACTAGTCAAATCATATCTCGATTTAAAGGGTAGTCAAAAAGGAAGGGTGATAACAAATACAAAGGTTTTTGGTTTATTAGTAGGTGAGTCAATGAAAAGGGTTGTTAGGCTCAACGGGGTTCACTAGGGGTTAATTGTGTAGGTCAGCTTTTTAGTGGACTAAGTGTGTGCAAACCTAAGTGCCCTTATCATCTCGGTATATCAAATCATAACTGTGGTCTTGACATGTATAATCAAGGCAAGTTCTAGAATAACAGTTCATAGTTGACACACTTATAATCAAAAAAAATGAGCATGAAAAAGAATAGATGCTCTATAAGGCTCAAAATCTCACAAAAATTATGGGTGCTTTTGACATCAACCTTCTAAATTTCAAACTTCAAGATAACATTCAAATTCAGGTTAACAACCTTAAGAATTGTTCTTTTGAAAAATAGACTTATCGTGCTTGATTCTCTAGTATTCTTTAAATTCAATCATCAATGCACAATTAACTATGACTTATTCAAAAACACGTCAACAAAAATGATAAATCATCAGAAATTTCATCCTAATTAGTAATATGACAAATTTGCTTAAAAGCAAGACTAAATTCAGAGATTTGAGAATCATGCAAAAAGTTAGGCACTTTTACTCTCAGGGTTTGAGAATAATGCAGAAAGTTAGGCATTTTCTCAAAATAATTATTCACTCCCCACACTTAAGATGTACATTGTCCTCTGTGTACAAAGATAGATATGACCTTTAAGGGATAAATCAAAAGAGAAGGGGAACGAATTACTCCCTGAATTTTGGATGTTTTCCCGGAGGAGTGCTTTTGGTGGTGGTGATGGTCGGTCTGGATGACGGACCTGTGCTAGATGAAGAAATTGGGTAGCACTCTGAGATGTAGCCAGGAATTATTGAGACCTACTTAAAACAAACTAAATATATATTTAAAGATAAGAAAAATAAAGAAAAAGGAAACAAAAATGTAAACGAAATGAAAATAAAAGATAAATGGACCGAAGAGTCCTTATTGTTGGATGGTTCATGAGGTGGGTGTGACCTCTAAGGCTAAGGAGGTACTGGCGGTGGCGGAAGTGGCATGGTTATCGTGGTGGTCGGCGTGATTCCCAAGCAGCCTGGTGAACCTGACACTAAGAAAATAAATTAAGTTGAACTAAATTAAGCATAAGATTGTTAACGAAAAGGAGAATGAAAGGAAAGAGAAATGAAAAATAGAAAGTAAATGGTCTCAAAGACCTTTGGCCTGTTGGTTGGATGAAGCTGTCGGCATGAACTCATGTAAATCATCCTTCTTTAAGGAGTTTGGCCTTTTACGCTTCTTCGACATGCTGTGTGATGGCTCAAGGATCTAAAGTTTTAGTAAATGAAGTGAAAGGTCTGAAAGGAAGAAGGGGAAAGAGAGAAGCAAGGTGAAATTAGATGGGGGAAAGGGAAGGGCTGTGGGGTTTAAATAAGGGTTCAAATCTGCCATTTCTCCATAGCCATGGTCCAAGGCTGTTTCGATTTACACGGCTGCCTCGCACGGACGTGTGTTGGAGTGTGTTGTTACCCTATGCCCGTGCTTCAGCCATCCACGCCCATGCTCGGTAAGTCAGTATGTAAGCACGGTTGGGAGCCATGGGCATGTGTTGGTCATGCTATGTAAGTCAGTAGCTTCACACGGCTGAGAGGCATGGCCATGTCATGCTATCGATGCCCGTGAGGGAGAATGGTTGGATCCGTGACGTCAGGAGGTGGTTGAACTGGTTCGCACGGCCTCTACTATGTCAGTATGAAGATTCTGGCGGTCCACACGGCCACGGACACGACCGTGTGTAAGACCGTATGGCCTAGAAATCTGCACTTTTGGTTAGTTTAGAAAGAGAAAGAAAAAGAAAAATGAAAATGAAAATAAATTCAAAAATAAATAAGGTTAATGCTCGGGTTGCCTCCCGAGAAGCGTTCGTTTATAGTCTTAAGCTAGACTTTCCTCGTGTTTGAAAAATTCAGGGAGGTTTAAAGGTTTGAATATCTTCCCTCATATTATCCGTTTTATGTTCATTATGTGGTTCAAGTCGAGTAGCATTTGTGTTAAGAGCATCAAAATTAGGATTGCTTACCTCGACTGTCTTGTGTGGTAGAGCATTGATTACCTTAAAAAGGATTTCTTTGTTTGTGTCAGGGTCCGGAGGAGATAGTCGTAGGTCTCATAATACCTGATCTTCGCTTTTGAACTTGCCTATCTCGTAGAGTGGTTTTGACTCTGTTTCTTGTATCCCTAATTTTTCCTTGAAGTGCGTTTTCCACTCGTCTAATTCATCGGGTTGACCCTTTTGTTCCTCATGATCTATTCCTTTGTTGGCATTGTATTCAAGATCAGGTTCAATTGTGCCCTTTTCTGGTGCTTCCTGAAAAGAAGGGTTAATTGAATGGTTATCAACAGATTTTTCTTTCTTACCTTGGTCATTCGATGTCCCGGCTGAATCGAGAGCTTGAAGAGTGACTGCCTCATTACCTACACAAAGTATGAGTTCTCCTATGGCAACATCAATTTTAGTCTTGGCAATTGCTAGAAAAGGTCTTCCTAAAATTAAAAGGATCGAATTGTCCTCATCAATGTCTAAGAAAACGAATTTATCGATTTTGACAAGAACATCTTCGATAATACCCCTAGGAATTCTAACAGTTTTATCAGCTAATTGAATACTCATCCTAGTTTGTTTGGGTTTCCCTAGACCTAGTCGTTTAAACAATGAATAAGGCATGACATTTATGTTTGCCCCTAAATCAGCTAACGCATTATCAATAGTTAGACTACCAATTAAACATGGAATTGTAAAACTCCCTGGATCTTTTAATTTCTGTGGTAGTCTATTTTGGAGAATTGCTGAGCACTTTGCATTGAGGTCCACGTGTGGCTCTTCGTCTGTTTTGCATTTGTTTGTCAAGAGCTGTCTTAAAAATTTCCTCGAGTCTGGCATCTGAAAGAGAGCTTCAAGAAGGGGTAAGTTAATATGTAATTTCTTTAAAAGTTTAATAAACTTACCGAATTGTTCTTCTGAATCGTTTCTTTTTAAGGCTTCGGGGTAAGGTATGCGAGGTTGATACTCCTTGATTACCGGTTTTGGCTTTTCTTGCGTTACCTCTACTTTACCTTTGTCTACCTTGTTTTTTTGTTGTGAGATGGGCTCGTCTATCTCTGTATTTTCCTGAGCTGCTACGGCTTGAATTTTCTCCTTTGGATTAATCTCAGTGTTGCTTGGTAGACGTCTTTGCGGTCGTTCTAACATTAGCTTTGCGAGTCATTCGAATGCATTGGTGACTTCTTTGACTGACTTAGTAATTTCCCGATTCGGCTCTCGTTGCTTTTAATTGTTCTCTCAATTTCTTGGAGACGTTTTTCTGTGTCTGCCAAGAATTTTGTCAGCATCTCCTCGAGGGTTGGTTTCTTCTCTTGTGGATAAGGTTGATTTCGAAAGTTTTGAGGAGAGTGTAGCCTTTGATTTCCTTGATTTCCTTGGCCTCCCCATGAAAAATTTGGGTGGTTCCTCCAACCTGGATTGTAGGTATTACTATAAGGGTTATTATTAGATCTGAAATTGTTACCTATACAGTTCATCTGTTCGCTTTCTGCTTCCGGTTGGTAGGGTGGGTACTCAGGATTCGCCACGGTTCCACTTGCGTCACACTACATTACTGGATGTACTTGCGAAGAACACAAACTATCAATCGTTTTATTCATCATCTCCATCTGTGTTGATAGCATGGTTATTGTGTCTATGTTGAAAGCTCCGGCTGATTTCATCGGTTTCGTCCTTGTAACTTGCCACTGATAATTATTCAGTGATATCTCTTCAATGAACTCGTATGCTGCTTCAGGAGTTTTGTTGTTCAGGGTCCACCGGCAGCTGAGTCGATTAGTTACCTCGTTGAGGGGTTTACACCGTTATAGAATGTTTGGACTTATAGCCACAAGGGTAAACCATGGTGTGGACACCTTCTTAAGAGATCCTTGTATCTCTCCCATGCGTCGTATAATGTCTCCAAATCCATCTACACAAAAGAAGAGATATCATTCCTTAATTTGGCCGTTTTGGCCGGTGGGAAATATTTTAATAAAAAATTTTCGGTCATTTGATCCATGTAGTGATTGACCCTTGTGGTAACGAGATTAACCATTGTTTGGCTTTATTTCTTAATGAAAAGGGAAATAATAGAAGATGTATGACATCATCAGAAACGCCATTTATTTTGAAGGTATCTCAGAACTCTAAAAAGTTAGCTATATGAGTATTTGGATCTTCGTCCTGCAAACCATCAAATTGAACAAACTGTTGAATCATTTCTATTATGTTAGGCTTTAATTCAAAATTATTAGCAGCTATAGCGGGCTAACAATACTTGATTCTGCTCCTGTTAGATGTGGTTTAGCATAATCAAACATAGTATGTGGAGCGTTGCGTTCCCCCACATCATGGGGTTGTGGAATATTCTCGTCCACCCCTTCAGTAGGATTGGATCTGTCTTCTTCCTCTCTTTCTGTATAGTTCAGGGCTCGCCTAATTTCTCGGCGATTCCTACGAGTGGTTGCTTCAATATCACTGTCGTATACTGAAGGTTCTCTCGGGTTCCTTCTAGTCATAAACTGGAGGTACCTGGAGAGAAAAGAAAAAATTAGCAAAATTAGAATTTAACCTAAAAAACAAAAAATAAATTGTGGAAAGTAAAAATAATGGCTAAAGTAATAAAAATAGAGTTTCCTTAATATTTTAATTCCCCGTCAAAGGCGCCAAAAACTTGATCGCTGTGATCAGAGCTTTAAAAAGAGAATGATTGAACCTGGAACTAACTCTGACAACGATTAAAGGCAAGTGTACCTATCGAACAGTAGTATAGCTTAGGCAAGACCGGATTGTCGAACCCAAAGGAACTAAAAGTATTAATACTAACTTTCTTTTTATTATTTAGCCTTAAAAATAAAGTGAAGTTGTTTTAATCTAAATTAATGACGACTAACTTAAGGATAAAGACAAAAAGAACGAATTGGGAAATAACTTGAAGAAAAACTCAATTGATCACGATGATACACTCAGGAAGAATCCACCTAGACTTCACTTGTTATCTATCCCTGAATCATATGATTTATTTACTTAGCTTGATCCGTAGGACTCCCTAACGTATATTAAACCCTCTCTCGAGGCGAATAACGTCTAACCCTAGGTTAATTAGTGGAACTCTCGTTCTCTTATAATAACCCCTAGAATAGCAGTAAATCGATCTACGGATTCCCATGTTAGGTTTCACCCTAATCCGGCAAAATCTCGTAATCCTATCTCTAGACGTTCGATCAACTTCGCTTAATTATGTTAGATCTACTCTTAAGCAGGGTCTATTCCTCCTCCACCTAAGCACATCAGATTTTGATTAAGCATGCATAATTAAGAACAAACTAAGTATTTATCATATAATTCAAAAATCAAATAACAAGATTCATCTAGGTTTCATCCCCTTCAGGTATCTAAGGGGTTTAGTTCATAATGAATAAAGAAAACATCTCAAGAGAAAAGATAAAACAAAACATAAGAAATCCCTAAAACTCCCTGAAGGAATTGAAGGAGAATTCCACCGTCTTGAATATAATTTCGGCTTCTTGGGATGGATCAACTGGCTAACTTCAAGCGATTCCCACAATTTTGACCTTTCCGGCTTGGCTCCTTGGCCTAGCTCAACTCCCTCTCAAAGGTGGCACTTAGGGGAGATATATAGGCTCTTTGGAATGCGATTCTTTCTCCCTAAGTATCCTTTACCGACTGAAATTGTTCAGTCCAGCGACATGGGCACGGCCATGGCACACGCCCGTGTGGATCGACTTCAAGCCGTGTTCAGATTTCTACTTTGAGGCACGGCCGTGTAAGTTGGGGTTGAGACCATGCTCAAGGTGATCGGCGAGGCACGGCCGTGTGGGCTTTGGGCCAGGCTGTGCCGATTTCGTGCTAAGGCCCATTTACTTCGTTTCGGGCCCGTTTTTTGTTCTTTTCATCCTCGGGTGCTTTCCTAGATATAAGACATGAAAAGAAAGGATTAAGAGCACCGTTTTACATAAATCAAGGGATAAATCATCCAAAAGCATACTAAATGTGGGATAAAAATATGTTACTTTTACGGTTTATCAACCTCAAAGTCCAGACCAGAAGAGGGTAAGGGGTTCACGGATAGGAAATACCAATTTTAGGTTAATTCCCACCTATATGACTTTCTAGGGTTGCCAGGCCTATGGTTTATCAGCATATCCACTAAGAAACCCTACATAGAAATTAATCACACGTCCACTTATTAATCTTGTAACAGTCCGGTTTTAGCTAAATCGGAACAGTGGTTTTGGAACCACAAATCTGATGTCAAAAAATTATTTTAATATTATTTTATGTGTTTACAACATGATAGAATGTATCTGTGAAAATTTCATGAGCTAATTTTATCGTTTAATTAGTCAATTTGAGAAAAAGGACTAACTCGCTTAAAATGCAAAAGTTGCATTCTACTTGTTAAATGTGTCAATTGGCCTTGGCTTTTAAATATGAAGGCCTTAAATGGTAATTAGACCATTTAAAATGTTTATGGACATCCATTATGAGATTTTGTATGTTTATTAATAAGGTTAATAATGTAATTAGTTAATAAATGATATAATAAATAAAACCAAAATCAAAATTATGTTTTATCATCATCTTTTAGCCAAATTTTGAAGAGAAAAATAAAGCTTCCATGTCCATCTAGGGTTCGGTACATTCTTAGTTTGATTAAGATCAAGAAAAGAGGAATTATGATTTAGATCGGGAGGAAAGCAAGGTTATCCAATAGTCGATCCAATACGTCAATTCCGAATACTGAGGTAAGTTCGTATAATTGAACTTCAATGTGTAACTATTTATTGAATGGATGAAATTGAGATAGTATTTTTTCTATTGGATGAATGTTGAGATATTAAATGAAATGTACGAGTTGAGTAAGGCACGTTGCCGAATAAGACCATAGCCGAGCTATCACAACCGAATAATAAAACCATAATCGGGTTATGGCATGTGAATGAAAGACCAAGAAAGGGCCTTGGCAATGTATGTGAAAGACCATAGTTGGACTATGGCATTGGAAAATCGATGATTTTGTATCAAAGGCATATTATAAACTGAAGCGGTTTGATAAGAGTATTGATAAGAAATAGAAAAGTATCGGTACAATTATGTACGGAAAACTATTCAAGTATTGAGATAGATGAAGTTGAGAACTCATGAATGAGGATATGAATAAATTTTATGTTAGCTCATGAATTGATGCTTTAGACGTTGATGATATTATTTATTTTGAATTTCTATATGAATGTTGTGATTATTTCATGTTCACATATGAACTTATTAAGCTATAAAGCTTACTTTGTTTAATTATTTCTATGTTTTATAGTTCTACGAAGCTAGCTCGGATCCGGGAATCGTCAGAGACCTCATCGCACTATCGATCATCTATTTTGGTACTTTTAAAGCTATGTATATATGGTATATGGCATGTATAGGCTTGTGTCAAAATGGTTTATTTGATGGATGTGTATTTTGGCCATTTAAGTTGGCATAGGATGATGAACTTTATGGTGCTTATGAATGTGTAAGTAGTTCTACTTTTAATGTTGGTAATAGACCTATCTTGAATGAATGGAGTTGAAGTGATTATGTATAATTGAATTGGTTTAGTTAGATGAATTATATAGGTGAATTATGCTCAGTAAAGCAAGATGAATTGATTAGTATTTGAATAGGTAAATAGTATGCAATTGAATATTGAATTTAGTTGAAATGAATATGGTATGATTATGTATTGGTTGATGAACGTTTGGCTACATATTTGTGTCTTAAAATGATGCCATTTGAGCTTATGTAGGTATGTGCAAAAAGGGTGGCAAATTGTCTTTACAATGGCCTATTTTTGCCCAAACGAGCAGAGACATGGGCGTGTGTCTCAGTCGTGTGCGACACACGATCGTTCTACACTGCCGTGTGTCCCTTGGTGTTGATAATGAAGTGAAGTCAGTATGCTTCACACGGTCTCACACATGGGTGTGTGACTGGCCATGTGGTATAAGTCAGTATACCCCCCTAAATGGCACTCGGCCTAGCACATGGGCGTGTGTGGCCATTTTGTAGGGCACATGGGCTAGACACATGGGCGTGTGGTCGGCCGTGTGACCCAAGTTAGTATGTATGCCCTATTTTCACGGGCATATGACCATTATATGATTGAAAAAAATTTCTAAGTTTTTTGAAATTTTCATATGTTATTGGTTTAGTCCCGAACCACTTCTAAAGCATGTTTAAGGCCTCGTAGGCCCTCATAAGGGACAATATGAATATGATTGAATGGCATTTGAGTATGAATGCATAAATGTATGAATTATGTATGTTAAGTGATGTTGATTGATCGATAATACCTTATAACCTTATTCTGACCATGAATATGGGTGAGGGGTGTTACAAATCCCCTACAAGAGGATTAGTTTCTCATGGATCCCTTAAACAATATAAACTTGATAAAGAAAATAAACATAAAGAATGAATCAAGAGTAAAAGTTTAAGAAGAATCATGAATTGTATTTGAATGAAGTGCAGAAATACATAAAGAGTTGCTTTGAATGCACAAGTCAGATTCTCCGAAGAACACAAATGGAAAATAAACTGAAAACAAATCCTAAGTACAAAGGAAACTAAAAATTGAAAAGAAAATTCTAAGTTATAGAAAATATGATCTCTCAAGTCTTTAATGAGCCTATTTATAATATTAGGGTTGGCTATCATCCTTAAACCTAGTTCAGCTAACGTTTTTACGTTAAATTTCATTGTGTGGACCAAAAAGCACTCAGCTCATTAATGATTCACATAAAGGGTCGATGTCGCGATATCCACTGCCTATGTCGCGACACTAAAGACAGTTTGCTTAGATTAGGTTCAGCTTTAGGGGTGTGTCGGGACATCATCTATTATGTCTTGACACCAAAGGAAGACTTGGTATTTTGGGTTCTTGTTCACGGTGTTGTAACATCGAACCTCCGTGTTGCAACATGGCAACCAATCCCAAGTTCTCCTGCCTCTAAATGGTGTCATGCACACTCACTGAACAATTAGCCTTCCCTTAGGCCTACTTCGACCCTTACGGTCATATAAACTGCTCAGATCAAACTTTTTATTAATTGAAAACTAATATTAAAAAACTAAATAAAACATAATAAATTTGCTCATATTCAAGCTCCATAAGCATGAAAACTACTTTAATCTGCTACAATGAATTAGATAAAAGTTCATAAAACTGTAGGAAGTATTCCATAACATAATAAATTGTTTGGCATTGATAAACTGTAAAAGTAACATATTTTAAGCCCACATTTAGTGCGCTTTTGGATGATTTAAGCCTTGAATTATGTAATTTGGTGCTCTTAATCCTTTGTTTTCATGTTTTATACCCAGGAGAGCACCAAAGGACGAAAACAATGGAAAACGGGGCCCAAAACAGAGTAAATAGGCCATATCACTAAATTCACATGGCCTGGGCCTAAGACCACACGGTCGTGCATCATTCAATAGGATCGAGCATGGCCTGGCCACGACTTACACGGGCGTGTGCCATGGGCGTGTCCCTGCTGTGGGAAAGAAGAGTTTCACTCGGATTTGGATACTTAGGGGTAAAGAAACATATTCCAAAGCCTATATAAACCCCCTAAGTATGACCAGAAAAGGGGGAACCCAGGGCTTTAGTTAGGGGCAGTCCAGCTAGGCCAAAGAGGGTAGATTTGAGGAGATTTACTCGAAGATAGCCAGTTGATCCATTTCAAGAAGCCGGAATTATACATAAGACGAAGGATCTCTCATTCAATTCCTTCAGAGGGTTTTATGGATTTCTTATGTTTTGTTTTATCTTTTCTTTTGAGATGTATTCTTTTATTATCATTATGAACTAAACCCTCAGATACCTGAGGGGGATGAAACCTAAGATGAAACTTGTTATCGTTTGCTGAACTATATGACAAATATTTGACTTGTTCTTAATTATGTGTTCTTAATTCTTGTTTTGGTATTTCCGGGATATTAATTCAAGTGTGATGTGCTTAGGTGGAGGAGCAAAAGTTCCTACCTAAGAGTAGATCTAGCATAATTAAGCGAAGTTGATCGCATGCCTAGATATAGGGTGACGAGATTTTGCCGGATTAAGGTGAAACCTAATATGGGAGTCCATGGATCGAGTTAATGCAATTCTAGGGGTTTTAATTAGAAAGAGATTTCAATTGATCAACCTAGGGTTAGACGTTAAGTCGCCTCGAGAGAGGGATTAATATAACTTAGGGAATCTTACGGATCAAGTCAAGTGAATAAATCGTCTGGTTCAGAGTTAGATAACATGTGAAGTCTAGGTGGATTCTTCCTTGGGTGTCGTCTTAATCAATTGGTTTTTCCTAAAAGTTATTTTCCCAATTTCATTCTTCTTTGTCTTAGAGTCCTTAGATTAGTAGTTAGTAATTTTAGATTAGATAAACAAATCCTTTATTTCTTAGGCTAAATAATAAAAAGAGAGTTAGTATTAGTACTTTTGGTTCCTTTGGGTTCGACATTTCGGTCTTGCCTAAACTATACTACTGTTCGATAGGTACACTTGCCTCATATCGTTGTCATAGTTAGTTTCCAGGTTCGATCATTCTTTATATAAATTTTAAGACTTTGACATTGCGAAAACAATGATCAGGCATATACAAGTAGAAAGTATTTCACAATGCATAGTTCATAAAACTTTAATTGATCCTTCAAGGTAACATTCTTTTAAAGAATGTAAATAATAAAAATTGAAATGAGAATGATAAAAATATCTAACAATAAGCACCTAAGAGATACGTATAAGAGAATATGATGAAATAAAGAATATGACGATTTTCTCTTTAGTTCTATGCTTGGATGTTCATATCTTGTACCTTGATGTGTCTTTAACTTGTAATTATACCAAGGAACAAGTTTGAGGACGTTTATGGGCGTTGTGGATAAATTCTAACCGTTGGGAGCATTTGTTTCGTGCATTTAATGTAACCTGTAACTGTGTGTATCTAGACAGGATGAACAAATGTGACTGTTATATAGTCGTTGGTAGGTTGTGTCTTGAGACAAGGCTAGTGTGTCTTGAGAAATTTGGCCATATGTCTCAAGACAATTGCTCAGATGTCTCTAGACAATTGCTCAAATGTCTCAAGACATGGCTCTCCTAAAGCAACCCTTAGATTTGATGTTTGTCTATCTCGAGACAAACATGTCTCACGACATGCATATATGCCTCAAGACACGCATACCAAAGTCTCTTAAAAACATTTAGATAAATTAACACATGTTTAAAACATGTTTTTGTATATATTGAATGTCTTTGAAAATGCTTGATAAATTTTTCAATCATATTTTCACTAAATGATTTAGGAAATATAATACATATAAAATTTGTCTTAAATATTGTTATATCAAAAGTTTGGGACATCAAAGCTAACAATTACAAAGTATGATAAAATTGCTGTTAGAGTTGTGTGACCCAAATTCTAAAAGATTGCTTGCAAGTCAAGTTAAACAAAGTATATTTTCTTTCTAGAAGATTTAGTATTTATTAGTATAATATATTTACCATTTATTAGCATAGTTTATTTGATCTACTAATTTAGCCTATAAATAGGTTCTTTTATGACCTTAGAAAATACATCCATTAGAGATTAGAACTCATAACACATTTAGAGAATTTTGTGTTTACATTTTGACGGTTCTTTGTTTTCAGGTTTTCGAGGTTTAGTTTTTATTTCCATCTTTTGTACTTTTCGTTCTTTTGCCATTATAGTAAAATTATCTTTGCCCGTGCTTTTTTATCCTCTTTGGAGAGGTTTTTCCACGTTAAATTTGTGTGTTCAATTTCTAATTTATTCCGCTATTTTTTCTACGTGTTGCTTAATCGAGTCGATCCTAACAAGTGGCATCAAAGCTAGTTCAATTTTCATAGATCAGCCCTGTAACAGCTTGTTTTCAGTGAAATCGGAACAGTAGTTTCAAGACGACAAAATTGAGTCAGAAAGAAATTTTATTTTAATAATATTGCATGGTCTACATTATGGTAGGAAAGACGTATGAAAATTTTGATAAGAAAATTTTACCGATTACATGTTTAATAATATTAGGACCAAATTACATAAAATGCAAAAGTTGAGTTCTAGTAGCTATAGGTATAAAATAGCTATGAAATTCAAAAATTATGGTAATTAGACCATTAAGAGAAGTTAGTAGATATTTTTGATGATTCATCCACGAAAAATTAGCAAAAGAAAAGGACTAAATTGGAATAAAAAATAAATAAAGATGATAATAACTTAATATCATCTTATTTCATCATCTTCCCCAAATATTTTCTATAGAAACCCTAGGAAAGAGAAAGAAAATCAAACAAGCCTAATTTGGTAAGTAATCTTATCCCGTTTTTAGTAATTTTTATATTTTAGATATCAGAATAATTGAATCTAGCTATTTTGGGGATCAATTTGTAATGTTATCAAAGTATTAAAATTTTTCCATGGATGAATATGCTGGAATTTGGAAATTTATCGTAGAAAATGAAAGATTATTGATAGATAAACAACTTTTGTAAAGGAAATTTTCATGAAATTGTGATTTAAGGACTAAATTGTAAAGATGTAAAATTCATGGAAAATTTTTTATTTTTGTGAAATATATGTTGTAAATGTTATATGTGAAAATCAGTTAGGCTTGGAATAAGGATTGAATTGCATGAATTTCATTTTCCGAGCCTAGGGACGAAATCATCATTTATGGAAAGTATAGGGGCAAAATGGTAATTTTACCTAGAATGTGAATTGAATTGAATTGAGCATGAAATGAATTAAATTGATGGTTAAATTCATTTATATAGATCCAGAAAAACCTAGTACTGAGCTGGATCGAGGAAAAAAAAGTGTCGGATTAGTAAATCCTCGAAACGAACAAGTATAGAGGTAAGTTTGTGTAACTAAATTGTATATATTATCATGTTTGAGTTGGATGTTGTATATGCGAATTATGAATTTTTTATGTCTATGAAAATGATTATATATCTGACGTGCCTGAGAATTGTTAAGTCCCGTTTGAATATATAAAATTCGATGGATACAAGTTTTTCTTGAATTGGTTGTGGTCTTGCATATGTTGTGGACACACCACAGCTCGAAAAAGCGTCCCGTTATTATCCCTCTCGAGCTTCCTATTATATGGTTCTTGCAAGCTGCCCCTTATAGCTTTTTGGAGCATCCCAATAGGATGTGATCCAACATTTGTTGTAGACACACCTTAGCCCTTATGAGCATCCCAATTATAGGTTCTTTGTGAGCTTCATGTTAAATTGGCTCTTTGTGAGCTTCCCAATAGTGCTTGCTTGAACTTCACAATGTATGGCTATCTGGAGCTCTCGTTATATGGCTCTTTGTGAGCTTCCCCATATGATTCTTTATGAACTTCCCGATTATGGCTCTTATGAGCTTCTTGTTGTATAGCCTAGATAAGCTTCCCGATAGGCTCTTTGTGGGCTTCTCGATATAGCTCTTTGTGAGCTTCCATTACAAAGCTCGAGAGTGTGCTTCCCGGTCATGTGCTCTAATGAGTAAGCCCATATATAAGTTGACGGATCATTGATAAGTACATCTTGTGTGTACTACCAGGGTATCCATCGATATTTCAATGATTCAGTGGACAAACTCCTGATATGGGAAAATATGAGGATTAAATAAATTATGTATTGAATATATCCCTGAAATACCTGGAAATGGTTGTATAATGAGCTCATATTTGTTTTCTTGGTATTCATGTAAATTTCATGACTAACTTGTTTGATGAGAGTGTAACAGCACAATTTTAGTGAAATCGGAAAAGTGGTTTCGGGACCACAAATTCGGGCCAAAAAGAAAATTTATTTTAATATTAATGCATGATTTGCATTATGATATGAATACCATATGGAAATTCTGATAAGAAAATTTTATCGATTAGGTGTTTAATTACGGGAAGGACCAAATTGCATAAAATGAAAAAGTTGAATTCTAGTAGCTAGAAGGATTAAATAACTTGTCTTATCATAACATTTTCCATTATCTATCAGTTACACATATTGTACACATTATTATTCCTTCAAATTACCACTACATTCTTAGCATTATTTTTGTCATAACATTAATCATATTTCATTATAATAATTCGACCAAATTATATTGTTCTAATCCCTGTGGAGACAATTTCACTTATCACTTTATTACTTAATTCCACGTATATACTTGCACAATTCGCATATCATTTCGCACATGATAGGATGCAAACGAGGGGCAGAAGTTAGAACCTGAGCCAATCCGGTAATGCGGTCCAGACGATTTAGAAGTGGCCCTATTTTTTGAACCGAATCCGGTTACAATGGAGCCAGAACCTTTCAAGTTTGATGATGATGCCTCGAACAATGCTCTGGATCTGAATACATGATTCAGAGTGTATGAACCTCTGCTCCACATGACAAACATCGACCTATCAACTGATGGTGATTTAGAGTTTTTGCGGCTTCCACACAAAACACCTAGTCATGCAAGCACATATCGTGATGTACAAGTATTGGAAGTTGGAATGGAATACCTAACAAAGAATTCCTTACTGCACTAAAGCAGTACAACTTCAAGAATGGCGTGAACTACTACATCACGAAGTCCTGTTACGAGAAATTTGAAGGAAAGTGCACAATGAAGGACGGGAGGTGTAAGTGGAAAATCATGGCGTCTTACCGAAAGAAAACCAGGATGTGGATGATAAAGAAGTATTCTGGTTCTCATTCATGTGTTGAGACGGGTGCAACTTAAAACCATCTGAGGCTAGGCTCGAACATGATTGCTAACATTATTCTACTAATGGTGAAGGCCAGTCCTCAGATTCAAATATCGGTGTTGATTGCAGACATACGTAACCAGTACTAGTATACTCCAACGTACTACAAAGTGTAGGTTGCAAAATAGAAGGCTGTGGAAAAGTTACATCATGGGTGGGAAAGTTCGTATAACTTTCTATGGTAATAGTGTCAGGTATTGAATCAGTACGTACTAGTTCCGTAACCAATCTCGAAATGCGCCCAGCATAACACGGCGATCAGTTGGTCTCTAGGAAATGAGTATTTCATCTATCCTTTTAGACATTTGAGCAATGCAGAGAGGAATTTCAGCAGTGCAAGCTTACGGTTCAAATTTACTGCAGCTAGCTGTTTAGAAGGTATCGGTAACGTCTGTTGCTTACTGTTGCTCAGAACGATAATCAGAAGATTCTACCTATAGCATTTGTAATAACTCCCAGAGAAATGACAAATGACTGAGATTTCTTCCTAAGCTGGTTGAGCTACTGCGTTTGCCTGCAACCCAACATATGTGTCAAATCGGATAGGGGACCCAGAATACTCTCGAAGATTGATCGTCACAAGGCCTCTAAGATCACATTCATCATCGGTACTGCATACAACATGTGGGATCCATCTATTACAAAAAATATCCTTCGACAACTGAGCGATATCTAATCATGGACATGGGTTTGTAGTTCGAATTATGTATTCACTGCATATTGATTTTTCATACCAAGTTATTTAATTGCATTAATCGGTAGTTGTTTTTCGATAGGTTACGAGCTCGCCCAACATCGATTCCATCAAATGTTGAAAAACTGTACAGTGTATGTATTGATTATGCCGTTCGAATAGTGGACGCAGTCATACGACGGGGGTCTACGATACGGACACATGACGTCAAACTTGACCAAGTGCATCAATTTTGTACTGAAGGGGATGCATCATTTACCAGTAACATTGGTTGTCAAAGAGACATACTTTCGACTGGTCACCTTATTTCCTAAGAGGGAATCGGTGTATGCTGAACAAGTAGCGGGTAGCGGTACATTATGCGATGACATGATGAAAGAGATTTGGCAAAGTACAATAAGAGTAAACACCATGTATGTAATGTGCCACTCGTGTCGAAACCTCGATTTTTGAGTCACGAAGTAGTTAGGCCCAACCAGGAAATGTCAGGTGCATCATATCATGTGAATCTAATGAAACGGACCTACAATTGTGGGATATTCCAAGCACTTCAATTTCCATGCACACATGCAATTACCGTATACGAGAACAAATGGATTGAGTACGTGCCTTGCATCAACGACATTTACCAACTAGAATGCATTCATAGTGTGTGGAGTCCTAAATTCCCACTCCTCCCAAATGAGAGTATGTGGTCATTAGTGTCCAGCACGCCGTTCAAGTTCATGCCAAACAATGACCTACGTCACATCCTGAAAGGTCGCCCGAATTCCACCCTGATAAGGAACAATATGGATATTCGGGAAAGAGATGATCAACAAAAATTATGCAGGTATTGTAGAAACCCAGGGCATACGAAGACAACATGTTTTCTGTACAAGAATACGTTAAGGCCTCGGCATCAATAACATTACTTTCTACCAAATTTCATATTCAATAGCGTGCTTCGCATATTTCCTTTAGTTTAATTTTTATTTATTATTAACTTACATATAAATCATGATAGACAGTAATAAAGACAAAGGTATTGTTTGAATGAATAACCTCGATTTTTTTTATTTATGACAAATTTATATTTATATCACTATATTTATAGCAAAAAATACACTCAATCATGTCGTTAAGGAAAATGTGTGCCGCAAGGTGATGGACAACGGTTGCGTGGAGGATTTTTGCGTACAACTAGATGTGCATCCAGAGGTGCAGGCCTGTAGACTTCCTCTTTGTCGTCCAACACCTAAATATGTACCTAGCATAGCCTCCTAAGAAATCATTTCTTCAAGATCAATATCATCATCTTCCTCTACGATTAATTGTTACGTCATCCTTGTCTGCCATCATGTATCCACCACTCCTGTGTCCAGTGGTTGCGATGATAGGCCACCCTAATAAAACAGTGGTATACGCGGTGCTTGGGTCCCTATAAGTGTGTAACCATAAGGTGCCCCAAACCTTGGGTACATTGAAAAGGTATCAAGCATCGAACATCATTATTGACTATTGCATAGGCGTCTGCATCGATATTGGCATCAGTGGCGGTGCATACGTTGATGTCTATCCCAACATAGGGTTTGACATCGACATTGGCATGGGGGTGTAGTATGCGGGGGACATTGGTGCCCCAAAATATATACCTGCGGGAACAGAAAAATTGGCCACATGCAGTGGTGCTTGTGAAAAAAACATAGGGTTACTGAATTGAACATGAATAAATAGAGTGAACTGACTTAAATATTGCGTAGCTATAAGCGGAGCATCTTCTGCCGAAGCAAATGATGAACCTGCCGTGTGACCACGTCCCATACTACACTGCTATGACGGTCGACGTTGCCTTTTCGACCGAATTTGCCTACTTCTCGCCTCTGGTGGTAGTAGATATAGCTTGTCGATGGCTTTGAACCATGTCAAGTAATCATTAACTGCTGTCGTGTCTGTTGAGAAAAATGGTTTGCGGGTGGGTATGGATTCCATCCTACAATTCCAAGCCTGGATGTGCTCCTTGTGCTTCTTCGTCCAGTCGTTCTTCCCCCGCATGTCCACCTTATACAATTCTTTTAAGTCTCACGGTGGCAGTAGAATTCATTGCCTATACCCAAACCACCGTAGAACCCGGTTTGATTTGTACATTTCCACCGTCACATACACTATCAACAGCACCTTCACGTCCCACATTTCTCAATTGTCTAACACTTCTGGTGGGAATGCAAGATATGATCTCAGGGTCGGCATACGACATCCATTTAAACTGAAAACAAAATTGAAAATATCATTACGTACGGATTTTTTTAATGAATCATTGCGTAATTAATATAGGTTAAAAAAGGATAGGTAATTAACCTCAATTTTCAAGAGTTGATCTAATAGCAACCTAACGTTTTCCAACTCGTCGGACAGTCCCACATAACTCAGCCCATGGTTCCACTTGTACAAATGATATATTAGTCGAAACATATAATAAATAAAACCATTTACTACACACACTACATATTTATTGATAAATGATGTTTACTTTGTCACCAATGGGAACATGTATGGGTTAGTCACTCTGGGACGCAAAGACGATATTCGCCATCAGGCCCATGGCTACAGCAGCAGTAGGTAATCACCGATTGATATCTTATCTGGTTGCATTGCTCGACAAAGCTCTCGGTATAACGTGGACAACATGGTAGATCCCCAACTTAGTTTTGTGCATTCACTAAAATCCGCTAGATGTAGAAGACAACTTACGTGCACAAAATTTCTAGATTTATCAAACACTAAAATGCCCCTAATTAACCTCAAGATGAATGGCCAGGCGTATTATTTTTATGGTCTCCTTTATTGTGTTGTCTGGAAGCTTATTGAAATTTGTCTCCAACCAGTTGACTGATATCTGATCACTTTTGAATCTGTTTAGGACCTTCCCCAACATTCCCATGCAAAGGTCCACTTTCCCTCAAACCACCACTGATCCCGTGATGACTAGCCCATCCACTGGCAGACCGAGCTGTAACGCTATGTTCTCGAGTATGATTGTACACTTGCCACATGGAAGGTAAAAAGTGTGTGTTTCGGGCCTTCATCTTCCAGGCCCCTTGCATGTGATACACATGCAAGAATCTAGCCTATTGCAGGTACCCCACGAATTTCACGGATTGAAGGCTCCCCTGTATTATGTATGAATGCCTCCAGCACACAATCATTCGCCTATTTGTAACATAAAATATTTAGATTTATAAAAAAATTTAACATAATTAAAAAAAATGAAATTTTAAGTTTCATCTTACCATTGCTAATAGGGCAGCGGAATTATGGTTGTCGTCGAAGCGGATTAGAGAGGCTTCCTTTTTTGAGAAATCGATTTGAACGAATAATGTAACAGGCCAATTTTATCTTGCCCAACTGAAACAAATAAATAAAAACCCTAAAGCCCAAATACACCAACCCAAGCCCAAAGCCTAAAAAATTTTAAAAATCCTAAAAATTAAAAGCTTCAGCGCCACTGTCGCTCTTGCCACATCAGCAGGCACGCTTCCTAGAGTCGCCTACGCCCCGAGGTTTGCCTCTTCTACTGTTTAACCAAAATGGTCAGGGGCACATCTCCCTACCATGGTTGACTGAAAAGCCTTTGCCACTGTCGTGAAATACTTGCAAAAAAGAAAGCAGAAGACAGAGCAGAGAAATAGAAAAGAAACAAAAAAATAAATATTATAGTTTGGCTATAAAAGCCACAACCATCACATGTAACAAAAAAAAAAAAAAAGGAAATTCAACAGAGAAATAAAAAAGAATAAGTTACAAAGGTGGTTTTTTTATCTTTTATTTTGATTTTTATCTTTATTTTTCTTTTAATAAAGAACATAAAAAAATAGAAACAAGATTTAAAGAAAACTTACCTCGCCGGAAAAGGGGAAACTAAAATGTTTCTACCCCTTTTGTTGAGGTTTGACTGAGTTTTTCGGGTTAAAAACTCCATATCAACATCCTATGTGAGAAAAGGAGTCAAAAGGGAGTGTTTTGGGTATTTTCTGGCCATCGGAGGCGAGGTCGTTATCGCTGATGACTGGTGGTTACAGCGACCCTTGGGGTCAGAAGGGGGAAGGCTTTTTTGAAAGTAAAAACAAAAAATAAGAATTTCTTTTAAACATAAAGCGGAAATGAAATTTTTTTTTTAGGTCTTTTAACTTATATAAGAGTACATACAATTGTTTTGGAGTGTAGCTTAAAATGCCCAAACGGCGTCTTTTTGAAGGGTGACCCAGTAACTCGATTCGGCTCCATCCAAGATCTATGTGTTTTCCAAAGGGAGGGTTTATTTGCAGTTTTGGTCCTTCCGTCTTTTTTCTCCTTTCCAATTTCGTCCGATGCCTTTTATTTATTTTATTTTTTACCCCACAATTTTAATTTCCTTTCAAGTTGGTCCTTTGACCCACTGTTGGCTTAAGGGAATGACATGGGGTTGGGAAAATAACTCTTTTGGGTCCTTGTTTATTTTATTTTATTTTATTTTGACCCTTTTATGTTTTTTTTAATTTTACACTTTAACTTTTATTAAATATTCAATCTAGTCCCTAGATTATCAACCCTGAAGAATGACATGTACTGGGTTTGGTTTATTTACCCTTTTGATCCCTGCCTTTTATTGTTTCTTTATTTTAACCCTTTAATTTTTACTTAAGGTTCTATCACAATTTCAATTTAGTCCCTTATTCATTTAATTAAGTCCATGTATTTACTTTTTATTTTTATTTTTTGCCGTTGAATTTCTCGATTATTTTATTTTGGTCTTTTATTTTTAATTATTGATATTATTAATATTATTAAGTAATCATTGTTGTTAATTAATATTAATTTTGTTAAAATTCGCTCAAAGAATCAATATTTTATGAATGTAACTATATTATTATCATACATTTTTATATTATTTCACTATTAGTATTATTATAAATATTATTAATCGAATATTTTCTTATTTATTTCATTATTTTTTATTTGTACTCAGTATATTATTGTCATTTCATTTTATTATTTATGTTGTTTATTTTGTCAATGTCATAATTTTTGCCATCATCGCGTATTGTCAATATTGATACATATGTTCATCTGTTTTTTTTTTTGGTGCACAAACGCATAAGAAATAATTTAAAACTGAAGTAATATTCTTTATTTGGGGAATCTGAGATGTTGTGCTTCCAACTTATGAAGTATGATTTTCTCCTTGAACCTAAGTAATTGAATATTCTATCTAAAATGGAAACACATAGGATTTAAGAAATAATCAAATGACGATTATTCTTGTTGTCGAGGATTCAAGACATTGTGCCCTAACTTACATGGCGTGATCTTTTCTTCTCGATTAACTCGAAATAAAGCATTTTCTTCCACAAAATTTAATTTAGTTAGCGATATTTTAATCAAATAACATCATGCAAAGAGGGATCATATTATAAATTCTTTTCGAATTTTCAATTTTCGACATCAAGACATTAAGTAATCAACTAGGTACCAATTTTGAGCATTATGAGGGTGCTAACCCTTCCTCATACGTAACCGACTCTCGAACCCATTTCTTAGATTTTTTTAGACCGAGAATTATCGTTTTAATAATCTAATATTTTATGACAAAGTTTTGAGGTGATCCAATCACACCTAAATAAAAAGGGATTGGTGGTGACTCCATTTTTGTTTTAAAATAAAATGTCGATATCCAAAAAAGGAGTTTCGACAAATAAAATACGATATAATTTAAAAAATATTTTTAAATGAAAATATAAATAAATATTGAATAAAGCTTGAGAGAGTATGAGAGAAGGATGTGAATGAAAAAAATAAAATTTAGGAGTATTTATAGGTTAAAAAATTACCATTGAGATTTTAAATTCTTTTACTGTTTGGCACGGCAACAGTGAAAAAGTCGTTATAGTTTATTGTTACAAAAAAACTATCCTGTTAGACAAATTTTATTACTATCTTAAGACACGTTTTCATTTTCTCTTTTATAAAAACGATTTATTTTCCTAATTAAATTTTAAAACAATTAAAAAAAAAAAGAAGAAGAAGCTTATTCAGCTAATTTAGTAAAAACTCCTCCATAATTGTTTTACCAAGTAATAACCCATATAATCTAATAAATATATTTTTATATTCTCTCTCTATCCATTCATAGCTGTGATGTTGCCAATGAAAAAAGAAAAAAGCTGTGATGTTGCCCAATTGCAATACGACTTTTCTTTTTATTATATTTCTTCAATTTTTTGTGATTCTCTTGTCTCTTCCCCACACCTTCCCCCTTCTCTCTCTCCAATAAATCACACGGGACCTCTCCTTTGCCATCCTCCTTTCTTCTCTCGCCTATTTTCTCGACTCCATTTCTTTTTTCTTTTTTTCTTTCATTTACATATATTTTTTTCTATGGTGCTCGGTTTATATTTACCTCCTACTCCAAGTGTTTCTCAAATTACCTGTACAGTTTAAAGTTAAGGTATTACTCTCCTCTCTTTCTTTCTTTCTTGCTTTCTTTCTATCTTTCATGCTTGCTTTCTTTCTATCAGCTCTTCTCTTCGCCTCAGATTTTGTTTTCTTTAGAAGCGACGGCTCTTTTTTTTTTTATTTTTAATTTCACCATTTTTCAGCTCTTCAAACAACGCCTTTGCTAAGATTCCCTTTATTTCTTCCTCGATCTGAACCATATCCGTAGCTAAATCTAATTTTAGAAAATTAGAGCTTAATTTTTTTTTCTTTTTTACATAACTGGTCTAAGCTTGGTAGATCTGTAAGGAAATCAAATACGCACTTTAAAAAAAAAATCGCCTTTTATTTAAACCAGATCTATTTAATTTTTGTTTGAGTAGATCTGTTGCTTTAGAACTTTTCTAAAATAGTTGTGGAATTTCAATACAGTAATTTTTGTTTTATATTTCAAGACTGTTTAATTAAGCATCTGTTTATGTTAAATTGGGGAATTAACTGTTAATATTAGGAAAGAAAAAAAAAAGCGCCAGAGGAAAAAAGATGCAGTGTGGGATCCAACAAAGCGAAATTGGAAGCTGGTCTGACGAGATGCGGAGCTCCATTTCGGTTTCGGTTACGGATCGGAAAGAGACCATGGTCTGCCCGAAACCACGTCGTGTGGGTCTTTTAAACACCCCCTTCAACGACCACCCTGTTAGGTCCCTGAGATGGCAACTCAGGTAATTTTCTATTCTTTCTATGCCCTTCAATTATCTCTCTCCCTTATATTTGTTTTTTAATAAATAGATCTAAGAAATAGCAGTTTGTTCTACGTTTTTCAGCCATCAAGTGGAGCTTTGTGATTCAAAAGAGGAGAGTGATGCTTTGGATTTTATTCTTACAAAGGTATACTTCGTTCTCATAATTTATTTATTTATTTAAAAAGAATTAAAACATATTTACAAGTTGCTACTTCTAAATGGTTTTGTTTTAAGGCACAATAAATTTTTATATAAATTATAAAATAAGAAAACCTATTTTTGGTCCCATAAACAATGCGACATTTCGGTTCAACACCATTCGGGTTCATTTAAAAAATTTAACCCTTGTTTCGTGTACGAGAAAAACTATTGTGGAATTGAGTATATAGAAAAATAGAATTTGGGTTCATTAAGTTACTTGTTTTAGTATGTTGTTTCATATTTAAAAAAAAAAGGATTATTATTTTTTTCATGGTGGAATTTTTAAATTTTGTGAGATTAAAAACTTAAAATTTAAAACATGTGTCCCATTTTTTAAGTTAAAAAAGTATATGATATGATTATTGGTTTTGAAACTTAACAGGCTGGATGTGGAGTGGAACAAAGTTGTACACAAGTAGCGTTGTCGCCCCCATTTTTTTGTGGGTCGCCGCCGAGCAGAGTATCTAACCCATTAATACAGGATGCTCGATTTGGGGAGCAGAAGATTATGAGCCCACTGTCACCGGTGCCACCTTCATCGGGCTTGTACTCATCTTCTTCCTCGTCGTCATCGAGGAAAGGAAGCTATGTTAGGGCAAATTTTGGTAGCAAACCAGCGGTGAGAGTGGAGGGGTTTGATTGCCTCGACAGGGATCGTCAGAATTGTAGCATCTCTGCACTGGCATAGACCCCATTGCAATCCTGAAAACAGTAAATAGATAAAGCCAAAAAAAGGTGCTTAAATATATATCACGTTTAAAACAGAGTAGCAAAAAATGAGGGGAACCCTTTGTCATTGTGTAAATATGTTTGGTAGGGTTCCTGATCTCTATGTAAATGATGGTATCTTGTAAGTAAAGGAGTTTTCTTGGTCAGCAAAAATAAGGCATAGGTGTAGCGTAAAACGCTACGAGCTGCAGATGATGGGAATTAATCTTCGTGGGAAATCATCTTTTCCTACTAGTTTTGGTTTTTATGGGTCGTTGAAGTTTTGATGAGCGGCTTATGGAGAGATGTGTACAAATTCAAGTTGGTAATTGAGCTAAATTTCAGTAGACACCAAATTGTGTATCAATCATTTTGGGTTCTGTTTTGTTTGTTTTGAATTTCATTATCTTCCTTTCTGTTTAATTGGGATCCATAAAAACAACATGCATCATACATGTGGTGATGTCTGCTTAGGGGTGACGCCAGTATGGGTGCAAGGTGGGTGCTTGAGAGTGCTGCTACCCCATTGCTTGTCAGTTCTTTCCAAAAAGTGGCACCAAGCTTGCAACTTACAGTTCGTGATTAACGATGATTGTATTTTATTTGTTTAAACTATTATATATATATATGTATATATATTTAAGTTTTTGTTATAATAAATTTTGTATTTTATTTTCCACTCAACAAGTGTCGGGGAGAAAAATGTGAAAGATGGTTGATTCGAAATCAGAAGATATTTCCACCGTCCTTTAACCTGATCCTCATTCTGCTTTTGGCAAGCAAACATCATAGCAAGTACCGGGAATGGCTGGGGCTTTCGCTTCTTTTTTTTTTTTTTTTTTCTCTTACATGCTGCACATGCACCTGAACACATATATATATTCTGTATACAAGATAAATTTCATCTGAACTTAACAATTTTGTTTGATTTATCTTAGATCAAATTTGATATAACTCTAATAAATAATTCGACATGACAAATTTTAAATGATTTATAATCTAATAATTCAAAAGTTTAACAATAAATTATTAAAATTAAATCAATTATCTTTAAACTGCAACATATTGAATGCATAATTATTCGACTTTGAATACAATTAATTTGATAGAATATCGCATGAAATCCATCAATACCCGGAGCCTTGAGAGGCGCCATGTTGAAAAGGACACTAATTGTCCTCTTCATCAAACTACGAAAAGAGACCACACAATAGAAAAGTCTTTAGGGGAGGGTTCTCCACCACATATAGCTGTGAAAATAAGTCAACAACAATTCTCTTTAGAGATTCATCTTCATCAGTTACCATCCTCCAAACAAAGTCCTTTAATTTGGTTTATACATCTTCTTGCCATCGTACGACTATAAAGTACCTCGTATTATGGTATCCATTTATAAGCCATTCACTTCGCGACTTTTGCTTCCAAAGGACCTCTTATTGATCAAGAATCACTTCCAACTACTTCCGAAGAAACAATTCCTGTTAGCGTAAATACTGAGAATCCCATCGATCTAGTTTCCATTGAAGACATTTTAATTTTACCATTGTTTCCTTTTTTTTCGATGAAAGATTGCTTTAGTGAGCCACTGAACTCATTAATTTGCTAATATCCTTCAGCCACTAATCACCTTCCTTCAACCACTAAGTAAGAATAAATCCTTGACATCCCATATGAGACATTTGTTGGATTAAAATACTCAATTATGGGCTCATATGTCTAATGTATAATTCTATTATAAAGTGTGATATAAAATTAAGTTACCAATTATGTTATAAGTGTCATAAGTATTAAAGTTTCATGAAAATAATATGTAGATACCATAAGTTGTATTTATAATTTGATGATGGGTCAAATTATAAATACTCAAAACTGATTTAATAATAAGTTATTTTAGAAGGAGGTAGTGATTCCCAAGAAATGGATATATATCTCGTATTTCTTTTCTATCCCCACCAGAGAGAATTATATAAAGAGAAAAACTATTTTCTTGGAAGATCAAAACCTTCTGGGCAATTTCCAACAATGGATTCAGGTATGCTTCCGCATTCAGTTTTGTTCTTGATTTATTTTTTATAATCTAACATGACAGATCTTAGTTTGTTAAGTTTTATATCAAAGTTTTACGGTTCTAACAACATCCAACTAGCAAGAAAGTGAAACGAACTGTCACCTCTTTTCTTCTTGATTAATCTAAGGATATCATCAATGGTCGATGATCAGATTTAAGCCAGTGAAGATGACACACTGTACTTAACGGCGTAAGGGAATCCCATGCCTCATTACACACAGTGTTGGGAATCGACCCATATAAACAATGAAATAGTAAAAAGTGGGGAGGAACAAACACAAATATTTTACGTGGAAAATTCTCAAAGAGGGAAAATCACGGGCAAAGGAGGTATCGACCTTTCATTAAATGAGTAAACAAACGAGAGTACAAAATAGAGAAAATAAACTAAATGTACTAAATGTATAAAGCCAAACCCCGAATACTAAGCTCAAAATTTCAAAGAGCAAACCAATAAACAAAACCCTAAACCTCATAGGGCACTCACAAAAAGAATATAAAATACTCTCCATAATTACCATGAAACTCTCACCAAAACTCATCGACGACTACATCTTGTCGCCCTCAAGAAAAGCCCTAGCTAATTAGCATATGAAAATAGGGATACAATGACCCCTTTAAATAAGCTTATATTAGAGTTCTAATCATACTAAAATATCCTTGGAATAATTAGAGTCCAACTTGGAGAAGCAGTCCTGCTTGAAGTCTAAAATGCGGTTGCCAAATAAGAGACAAGTTGTGATGTAGCATATCGCCTCGTTGCAACATCGTCTCTGCTTTATCGTTTCAACGTTGTCGCATCATTCTGACATCTCGATGCTCTTTGTCATGACATTAAGCCTATTTTGGGCCTTCTCCTGTTACTCGTCAAAACATATTTCTAAATGCCTGCAAAATGTATGATAAAAGCGAGGCACACCCCACAAATCTCTACCTTGGCTCGTATTTATCACCCCTCTTTTTCCATGCCCTGTCATGGGTCAAACTCGAATTTTACAGAATACCAAACAAGCTCAAACAATGCTCGAACTTGTGAAGTGAAAGGCTCCTAGTCTTCAAACCAAAGTTGTATAATGCAACAAGGGTCAGTAATACCTAAACAGGAGAAAAAACATCAACTCTCTTCACCTGACTGTAACCCTCTATGACCAACCTTGCCTCAAACACTTTGCAAACCATTCGAGTCCTAAATACCAAAAAGGGATGAGATTCTTCTCTAAAATAGGCAAATGTCTGATATTTGACACGACTCCACCTTTAACTGGATTATGTGGAGAGCAACGAATCATCACCCTTGTCCTCGACCACATCAACTACCTCCATGATTATCTAAAACTTTCAGAAACTAAAATTTGTGATCCATCAAACTTCTCCATATCTAAAACGTTGTTGAGTCAATAAACGAGTCGATCTGCAGAAGCTGAATCATAACTTTGATACTAGTTTGTTGGGAATCGACCCGTATAAACAATAGGATAATAAAAGTGGAGAAGAATGAACACAAATATTTTATGTGGAAAGCCCTCAAAGAGGGAAAAACCACGGGCAAATGATGCTCTGACTTTTCACTAACTGAGTAAACAAACGAAAGTACAATATGGACAAAATTAACCTAAATGTACTAAACATTCATTACCCAAAACTCTGAATACAAAGTTCAAAATCTCAAAGAGTAAATCGGTAAACAAAACCCTAAATCTCATAGAGTACTCCCAAAAGGGGTATAAAATTTTCTCCATAATTACCATGAAACTCTTATCAAAACTCATATGCGACTACCTCTTGTCGCCCTCAAGAAAAAGCTCTTACTGGTTGGCTTCACAAAACAGGGATACAATGGCCTCTTTTAATATACATAGATTAGAATTCTATATTAAAATATCCCTGGAATAATCAGAGTTTAACTGGGAGAAAAAGTCCTGCTTGAAGTGTAACAACTCGTTTTTCAGTGGTTTCAGGACCACAATTTCGACATGTGAGTATGTAAATATTAATTATTTAATATTTACGAGGTCATTAGTATTATATTAAAATTTGGTTTAGAAATTTTGACGTTTAGATAGTTAACTAAAGAAAAATGGACTAAATCATAAAAAGTGCAAAAGTTAATTTCTATTAGTGTTTAAGTGCTCATTTGTAGCAATTAGTAAAAAGAGAATGGATTAATTGTAACAGCCAGTATACGACCCAAATCGGAATGGTGGTTTCGGGACCACGAATTTGAATCGGAATAATAATTTTATATTATTTTAAATGCTTATTATATGTAAATTAGCATGTGTGAAAGTTTCGTAAGATAACTTGCCCGTTTGTGTGATTAATTTAAGAAAAAGGACTAAATGGTAAAAGTGATAAAAGTAGCCTATTTGATTGAGTGAGTGATTAATTGATGTGTTTTATTTAGTGAGGGACCTATGTGGTAAATTACCCATTTTAAATGGGATAGTGGACGACAATGCATGTCATAATGCACTTACTTGATTATTTTATATTAAAGTTATTTTAGAATAATAATATTATAACATATGTTAGTAATAAAATAATTAAAAAAAAAAAGAAAAGAAAAAGGCATGCATTTGGCTTCATCTTCTCCACCGAAGCTAAAGAAAGGAAAAAGAAAAATTGATCAAGCTATTCGGCATTAAAAAGCTTGATTTAAGGTATGAATTAGTTTTGGTTCTTGAAAATTTTTATATTTTTAGCTTTGTTGTTTAATGTGTTAGTTAGCTCATGTTTAAATTTTGGAAATTGTTAAGTAATTCATGAGTTACCATGAAAGGAAATTTGAGTTTTGTATGGTCAATGATAGAATATGATGCATGGATGCTAGATTAACAATTTTCCCTTTAGAAAAATTGATGAAATTAATATAGGGATCATTTATAACAAAATGATAAATTCGAAGGGGTTAAAGTACAAAAATGATGTAAGAAATGAATGGATATAGGAGCTAGGGGTATTCGGCCCTCAATAGGTAGTGGCTAATTCTTGATATTTGGTGTTTTATGCTTTGAGGACTTGATTGAGAAAGTTGTAAATTATAAGGGTAAAATAGTAAAATTTTAAATTATGAATTTTGGATCGATTGAATAGAAATTGTTTTTAAATGAGCTTAATTGAACTTGTTTAGATCAAGATACAAAGGAAAAGGGGTTGGACAAAGGAAAAGCTAAATTAAACGAATAGTCGGGACACTCAAATTCATCGACTTTCGAGGTAAGTTTATAAGCAATTGGGTTTAATCGAATAATGTTTATAATGAGAAGTATATTATTTGTTAATGAATAATTGGTTAAATTGCCGAATGAGACATGGGAATATTAACATATACTAGCCGAATGAGGTTTATTATATGCATGTAAATATGTATATCTCTTGATTTGTTGAAATAAGCATATTAAAATCTGTTTTTCTTTATTTGCCGAATGTGATGTGGATTGGGATTAAACATTCATAATAGCCAAATGTATGGTTGATTTATGTATGAAATTCGGTAGCATTGGGTTGGATAAATATTTATGGATTGGGTAGTAGTAGTTAAATATGGATCTTGGAAATAGGTGATGGTATTGAATAATTAATTTAATATATATAAGGGTATGGCCGAATGTGATATAAGGTGATAAAAGAAATAAGTTGTTTTGAATCTTTAATTGTATGTGTATTTATATGGATGGAATTGAAATCATATGTATACATAGTACTGATGAGAAGATGGATTAATGGCACTGTGTGTGCGGATTTATTCACCGAGCACTGTGTGTGCAAGATCGGTTGAAGGTTGAATGGTACTGTGTGTGCAAATTTATTCACCGAGCACTATGTGTGCGGGATCGGTTGAAGGTTGAATAACACTGTGTGTGTGGATTGATTTGCCGAGCACTGTGTGTGCGAGATCGGTTGAATGGCACTGTGTATGCGGGTTATCGGATTTTTCCTCAAGGATAGAGACACTTAGTAAGGGTAAATAAAAGTGTCAGGTAAGTTCATATTGAATAATGGATTATTCTCTTGGTATAAAATTAAGTAAGTTATTTTGATAAGGGTATGCAGTTATGAATATTCAGTTCTTTTGTTGGATATTGAATGAGCATGGGATTGATGAATGTAAATCTAATATGTGTGATGACTTTATAAATTATTCAATTGGTTAGATTAAAGAAAGAAAAAATATATATATAAAAGACTAAGGGTGAAATACGTAGCTATGCATCTTAATTTCTTGCTTATAACTTACTAGCTATTTAAGCTTACATGGTGTGTTTGTTATATTGCCTTATAGATCTTTAAAGTCGAAGCTCGAGCTCGGGGATCCTCGTCGAAGTCAATCACACTATCCCAAATCTTTGGGATCTTATAAGTTATATTTCTCTTGGATTTAAGGCATGTATAGGCTGGGTCTCTTTTGTATATTTTGATCATTATGAAATTGTATATAAGCCATGCGAATATGGCTATACTTTTATGATTAAATGCAGTCTAGTTCTTTTGAATTTGGTGCCCTTGGTATGAACGTTTGAACTTTTAAATACCACCTTCTCTTACAAGATTATTTCCTGCTAAGTATTGTACGGTTATGGAATGCATGAATTTGATAAATTATGTAGTGTATAATATGGTTTGGGTCAATAAACTTTCATAAGTGATATACTTACTTGTATAAGTATGATTTGTAAGATCCATAGTAGTTTTAATGACGTGTAAGTGTTAGCTAAGATGTTAGAAATGGTTGGCATATAACATATAGATATTTTATATATATATGGTGCATAATGTATGCGCATACTCTAGGTGAGTTAGTAAGGAGCATATTCATATAGATTATTCGTAGGAAATTTGGAATTGTGTTGGTTTTTGAATGGATTTTTGATTATCTCTTTGAGTGATTGAATAAGTTCTGCTAGGTGTCTCAAATGTTAAATAAAGTATATATATGAATTACACTAAGTATGTTATGCTACTTAATGATGAATGTGACTTTAAATTGTTAAAAAGGGTTATTCGAGTATAAGGTTGGAATTATTTTAGTTTTGACCAAATTGAGTAGAATGGTTACGCATGGTAGAGATATAGTTAAAATTGGAATTGAAATGGATGATGATTGAATGAATGGGTGAAAGTACATGTTTATTGTCCATGGCTAAATATGTTGGTGATATAGGGAAATTATATTTTGATTCGAGCAAGTACTAGTATGAATGGTTATCTATGATTTGAATGAATGTGGGATGAGATGTATGCTCAATAATGTGTTACATTTGATTTATTTTGGGTGATTAGTACATGTGTTCATGGGATGCGTAAGTGACTAATAACAATTCGATTATTTCGTTATGCATAGTCTTATAATAGTGATTTACGTATTGATATATATTTTAATATGTAATAATTCTTTCTGGGTGCATCAATTTGTACTGGTTCTGTAATGCCCGTAACCCTAATCCGGCGACGGATACTGGTTAGGGGTGTTACATTAATATGACAAATTAGCCAAAATTAAGGATAATGGATGATGACATGATTGTTTCCTAATGTTGTAATATGAAGTGGTAAATTTAATTAATAAATATAATGATAAAAGAAATAAATGAATTTAAAATAATTAAACAAAGGTTGGTGGGGGCATCATCTTCATTTTCTTGGTTCCCCACTGAAAATTGAAGTGAGAAGCTCCATGAAAGGAGCTTGAAATTTTGGCTATATCAAGCTTATGCATGTAGGGTTTTCCTAACTTATTTTTCATGGAATTGACATTTTTGTGATTGTTATCATGATATCTAGTTGGAATAAGGGTTATTTTGTGAAATTATTAAAGTATAGAAATTATGCCATTGAAATTTTTGAAGTTTTATAGTTATAATTGGTTTGGGTAGTAACTTAGTAATGATTTGTATTAAGTTTGTAAAGTGATTTTTATTAATTTTAGGTTTAGTGATTAAATTGTAAATAAATTAAAATGGACATGCTTTTCTTGATAAATTCTGAAATTTAGGGTTGTTTTAGAATGGTTAAAAAAATTAAGTTCAATGGGTTTAAAGTTTAATTAGGAGAAATAGGCTTGTTTTGATCTTAAGGACGAAATTGATTAAAGTATAAATGGTTGGGGAAAATGTACAAAATTTTTAAATATAATGAAATATGTATTGATTTGTATAGTATATGAAATTGAGTTTAATAATTGAAATAAATTATATTATAGATCGAGACCAAGTAGAAAACTGTGGAAAAGGGAAAGTTGCTGAATAGTCACTGAACTGTTGCAAACTCTACAGTTTAGCCCTGGTAAATTCGTTCGATTTAATTTACTGTATTTTAAATTTCATATTGAATGAAAAACTTGATTGCCAAATGTTTAACTTACTATATAGTAGATGCTATGTTAATGAGAATTGAAGTAGTGAATCGTTTATAATACTAATTAGCGATGATAAATCCTAAGCCGGATGAATGTAGGATAGAGCAAAATTGGCATGAAAATAGGTTATAGTGCGCGTGGTACGGGGATTGATTTGAGATGAGACGATGATTCTTGTCCTATGATTTTACACTTAATATAACGAAGTCCAGCATTGTTGCAGACTATCGCGATATATTACAGTGATTCCGATGTGTTATCGGGGGCTAATGTAAAGCCTTCAAGCTTGGCACTTAGTGCCCAGGTGTTTTCAGACGGATGTTAGCCTACGGGCTAGGCACTTGATGCCGAGGTGTTTTATCGGTTGGATTGGCTCGTCTAAACGTTTGACATGTTTCAGATGGATAACTGTGTACTCATATCCATATATCATTCATCGGGAAATGTTTCTTGTGTTAAATGTCTTGCTATTGAATTGTTGAAAGATTATTCATGAATCTCTTGATAGCATTATGGCTTGATAATAAATTATCTCGTACTTGTTTATGTATAAACTCATCTGTTGTGGATTGTGGTTGATAGGAAACTCTAACTTTTAATCTTGTTTTTAAAATTGTTAATTTAATTTGGTAAGCTTTATTGTGTTAATCGTTGAACTTACTAAGCTCTAGTGAAGCTTACTCGTGTTCTTTTCTGTTCCTTGTAGATAACATTTTGTGAAGTTAAGAGATCGGATCAACTTGAAGATCACACTATCCAGATTCATTTTTGAAGATTCTGATACACTTATTTTGGCTTATATTGGCATGTAATTGGTGTGTTTGTATATGTTTGGATACTTATTACAAATGTTATGTTTTAAGCTTGGTATAAGCTTACTTGTGTATGTGTCTTTAATCTTGGTGTGAATATGTTCATATAAAATTGTTTTGGTCATTTGATATAAACCTTATTTAAGTGTTTGAATCATTGTATGAATGAATGTGAATGAATAAGAAGAAATGATAAGTTTGGCATGAGTTTTATATATGAACTTATGAATTTGAATGCAAATTGGTGGATGTGTCATGTACATTAAGGTTGATAATTGAATTGTGGTGTCAATGAGGACACATTGGTTAGGCATTTAGGTTGAATATATTGGCATGTTTTAAGCTTGTTTAAATGTGTTTTTAAAGTATGAAAACGGTTGATTTTGATTTGGCTTATTATCTAAGTTTTGGATGAAAGTTTGTTTTGTTTTGGAAGCTTTTCAAGGTGCACACGGTCGTGTGACACACATGGACATGTGTCTTATTTGTAACACCCCTTACCCATAACCATCGCCGGTATAGATTAAAGGCGTTACCGGACAGATCAGAAACTTTTACAGACATCTCATACCATAGTTGGGTCAATCACATCAAAGTGTCCCTTATGTAGGTCCACGAGACCTCAAACATGCTTTAGAATAGGGCCGGGACTAAGCCGAACACATACAAAAATTCTCGAAAATTCAAAACTTTTTCAAAGTTACAGAGGTCACACGCCCGTGTAGGCAGGCCATGTGCCTCCCACAGCCTTTAAACATGTCCATGTGTCTAAGCCGTGTCAAAACAGAGCATATATATTGACTTGTCCACACGGCCGCCAGACATGCCCGTGTGCCATGGCCGTGCAAAATTAAGCTAGCTACTGACTTGGTTACACAGCCACCAGGCACGCCCGTGTGCCACGGCCGTGTAACCTGCTCAGGCACACTTCGAAGTGGCCCTTGAGCCACACAGCAGAGACACACGCCCGTGTCCCTTGGCCATGTATGTAAAATAGGCCATTTGCAAAGCCAAAATGCCACCCATACTTGGGTCATACCTACAAGCACATACAAGCCTATTTCCACACACAATTGGCAACCAAATACATGTCAAATAATCAACAAATCTTCACATTCAATCTCACTTCTAAACATACCAATTTGCGTAATCAATTCACATATAAATCCAAACATAATTCATCCACAACTTCACTAAATCACTATGGCATCATTCCATCAATTAACTTACCATTCCTAAGGCCATCTCATTGCCATCAAGCCATATCAAAACATGCATCATATACCATTTCCACTCATGCATATTGCCAACATTTAACTAGCCAAATCACATGGCTATTTACATAACTCAAACATATTTCCCAAACAACTAGCCTATAAATGCCATATCTAGCTATATACACATTAAAAGTACCAAAATGAGCTTAGGTAGTGTGATGATAATCCTCGACGGTCCCCGAGCCTTTAGTAGCTTTGACAATCTATAAAATAGAACAAACACTTACAAAGTAAGCTTTCAAAAGCTTAGTAAGCCATATACAAATAAACTTAACATAAAATGCACATAACTATATTGATACAAAGATATTAATATTTCTCATTGCAAATTCATCACATATTCTTTGGCTCATTTGCTTAGCCATAACTTGCCACATTTTTCAACTCAAATATCACATATACACATAACTCATTCAAGCATATATTCACATATTGTCTCATCATTTCAATACACATATTCACCTTAGTAAGTTCATATACCTTTCATACACACATAATGTACTTTTCAAACGTACCTGAAACGGATATACAAATCACATAGTCATTCGTTTCTCGGACTTACTCGTTGAACCATTCGGAACTAAATAGGATACTCAGAGTGCTCGGAATAGTCATACAATGCCAACGTCATAGACGTGGTCTTACATGTATCCAGATATCGATCCCATTGTCCCACACAGGGTCTTACATAAATCAATACGATGCTAATGTCCAAGACATGGTCTTACACGTAAATCTGAAATCGATGCCAACGGCCCAGACGTGGTCTTACACGAAAACTCAAATCAATGCCAACGTCCCAGATGTGGTCTTACATGATATCACATAACGGACACCTATGTCATGACATATGCAATCCTATCTATTCCTAGGTTTAGACGGGACTTCTCGGACATTAACCATCTTTCGATACTTTCTCGAAATCCATATATTCATCATTTCAAGTATTATTCATAACAATTCAAATAACATATATTCACAAATAAGTCAATTCAAATACATTTATTTGTATATCGACTTACCTCGGATTCGGATATTCGATCGGATTCGGTTATTCAACAACTTTCAATTTCCCATGATCTAAGTCCGTTTTCCTTGGTTCTTGATCTAAACATATTCAAATTTAATCCATTTATTCACCGAATCATTCAATTCAATCCGAAAACACACATTTAGGGCAATTTACAATTTAACCCTCACATTTTCACATTTGGACATTTTAGTCTCTATTTCACAAAATCACAAAATACACCAAATTTGCTTTTACCCATGCTTGGCCGAATATGCACTATGATCATATCAATCCATAAATTTCATTTATTTCACAAAATAGTCCTTCAAAATATTATTTTCTCAAATTAATCCAAAATACTCAAATTCAACAAAACTCCAAAGACAAACTATGATAATCAAATACATATCTTTCATATTTCACCATCAAACATCACAAAACTCGTGTTCAACAATGGAACATTTCAAATACATCACCAATTTATAAAATTGAAGCATGGGTTTTGAAGTATGCGAAGCAACGATTGCACAAACGTAGAAATTATCAAAAAACTATTAAAAACATACCTTGAATTGAATCAAAAGCTAGCTGAATGCCCTAGCTCAATTTTCTTTCTTTTTTTTTTTCTTCAAATTTGGCACAAGATGATAACTATGGCATTATTTTCATGCTTTTATTTTATTTAATTAGCCTTAATAACGTAATTCCAATTTTACCCTTTAAAACAAAATATGTATAACATATAATACAAGGTCATTCTTGACCTTTGCCATCCACTAACTAAATAATGGTTTAATTGCCTCATAAGGCCTCCCCCACAACACATTAGTGCTCTTAACATGTGACATGCCAATTTTGTATTTTTCACAATTAAATCCTTATGTCAAATTAAGCATACAAACGGACAAATTAACTCACAGAAATTTCACACATGCTTAATCACATACTGCAGTCACAGAAAATAAAATATTTCTATAACTCGGATTTGTTCCCGAAGCCACTATTCTAACTAGGGTCTAAACTGAACTGTTACATTATTAATTTTTAAGTGCAGGATTTTTCACACGGTCATAATTAGTTACACGGTCTGGCCATACGAGCGTGTGGGGAGGCCACACGGCCATGTGTAAAGCCATACGGCCATGTGACCCATGTTTCCAAAATTTTCAAACTTTTACATGTTTTTCTGTTTTGATTCAAATTAGTCCCTGATTGTTCCCAAACCATTTTTAGAGGCCCGTAAGCTTGGTTTAAGGCTTGTAAGTTTATTTTACCCTGATTTTTATAAGCTATTGATTATTATCAATTATTTTATATTTTTGTTTTTTTATGATAAATGTCCTGATTTGTACTGTAACGCTCCGTAACCTCAATTTGATGATGGTGACGGGTTAGGGGTCTTACATGATGTCTAAAACTTGTCTGCCAAATGGGAAAACATGTCGTGACGTCCCGAGCTACGTCATCGCAATGTTGTGATCCTCCTTGCCGCGATGTCGCCATCTATTTCTCCGAAAATACGAAGCACACCCCACACACAGCTCTATCAAGTCATTGACATAAATTCCTCGCCTCCATGTAAACATCGGTCCAACAAATCCCAAGTCCCTCAGGCCATTATTAAAAGAAAGTCTTAGAATATTTTGCAGTATGGTATTTTAAGATACGCTCCCTTAGTACGTTTAGAGAGAGAAAGTATAGAGTTAAAATCGCCAGTGAGCAACCAAGGTCCTTCAATACTTGTCGATAAATATTCTAAACAACTCCAAAGATCCAGTCTACAACTAGCTTGAGGACTCACATAAATGAACGTGTATAAGAAGTTACTCCGTCCATTATAGTTTCTTACCTGAGCATGGATAAATTGACAATGTGTAGCAAGAATTTCAATATTAACATTGTCTCTCTATAAAAGCCAAATACCCCCACCAAACCCATTTGATTCAATTCTATATGAAAACCCAAAACCCAATTTTCTAATGACATAATCAACACGAGTTCCTATAATCCATGGCTTAAATAAAGCTGCAACATCAATATCAAACACATTATGATACTCTTTTAGGAAATTGTGAAATTTAATGTGTCCGCACCCCTAAAAATTCCATACTAATATATTAAGTTTCATAACGAATAAAAAAAGAACATACTCATTATTAGAGTGCATACTCCATATTATCAATTGGCTCTTCATTGGAGTCCAATGATATCACTATATCGATTCCCGGGCCCAAAATTCCTCCTCCCTTTGCACCCTCAACATCTTCCACTATGAGTTCCATGGCCAAAGAGACAGATACCATGGCAAAACCGCTGACCCCATTCATTATCCTTGGCTCCTTCAAAATTAGCCTAAAAGGGTAATTCTTTTGTACATTATCTTCCTTAACAGCTAAATTATTTGGCTTCTCAATCGTATGTTGAACACCATCCGAACAATGTTGCTGTTCCCCTAACTGAGAAACCTCTGCAAACTGTATTGCCTGATGGCACCCTTTGTCAAGGCCAGTTTCTATTGGTATTAGGTCAATGAACGAATTATTATGGCCCAACTTAGAGCCTCGGGACCTCATTACTGCTCCATCATCAAAAGACCTTTTTATCATGACCTACTAAAGTACAAGTCTTATTCAAATTGATTAGCCTTAGCACCTTAATAGGCTTCTTCAGCCCATTAGTCAAGATGCCTTTCCCCTTGGTCCACTTACAATCTTTCCTAACTGGACTAGCTTGATGGGCTCTAAAAGTGATACCCAACTTACCATTACTATCTCCACTTACATGCTCTTCAGACCTAACTAAATTAGCATGACTATTGGATCTCATCTACTCATCATCAATATCACCTTTATCAGTGGATTGACTTAAGATTGAAAATCTTGAGCCTCCCATATTCCGAACCTGATTTTTTTCTCCCTACCATTATGAGCTTTCCTATTTTGTTCTCTCTTCATGAGCATCCATGAACCGAAACTTTTCTTCGGTTCATCTCTTCCGTAGTAGAATTCTTTCGCGAATGGTCTTCATTGGCATCATCATTAACGCCTTTTTCCTAACACACATCTTTGGTAACACTTCATACTCCACTCTTGGAAGAAGATCATCAATTCTGTTTTTGACTTCAACAGTTTATCCAAATCAACACGTACAACCATTCTCACAAACTGTCCCTTATAACCGTAACCAATGTTTTAATCTATCTTTACAACCTAACCAATAACACTACTGATGGCATTAATAAGGTTTTTCTTATACATCCCACTCGGGAGTCATGGCAATCGAATACAAACTATCACACTTCATAGATAATCTTGGCTAGTAGAAAATATTGGTGACCATGGTTGAACTGTCAAGTATTGTCCATAAATAACCTACGGACCATTAGTTAACATAGACAAATAATTCTCTTCGCTCTTGAATTTCACCAAATAATAGTCATTTTCTAGATTCATAAGTTTGATTCCTCGACAGGTTTCCATAAAAAAAATAACTTTTCCTAAAAGAGTATTAACTAATTTAACGCCCTAACAACTTGATGACTAGGGTAAGAGACATGCCTTCTCAATCAACCCATGGACCCTATTTGAAAACTGTATCGAGGAAATCTCATCAATCACCTTCGTGATAACGTCTCTGTAACATCCTGAATTAATGGGTCTATGCGTTTAGTGTAAGGATATGTTTAATATGTTAATTTAATTGATAGGGGTCCAAATTGGGCTCAGGACTAGGCAAAGGCCTTGGTTAAATTATCTGATTGGGCATTATAGAGTTAAAAGGAGGTAATTGTGTTTAAAATACCAACGTGGGCTTGTGGCCCAACAATAGGTGGCACTGCAAAGGAATTTGAAAGTGGCGTTATTAACAATTAAAGGGGCCCAAGTTTTGGCCGCAAGGAGCCGATGTTTCTGGGCCATTTTTGGCACTTTAAAGGGAGCAAGGGGTGACGCCATACACAAGGAGTTAGGGGCCCAAAATTTAAGTTTCATAGAGCCCAAGTCTTTTAATTTAAGTTAGCTAAATTTAGCATTAGGGTTAGGTGAAATGGACGGCAACAAGGCTTAAAAATAGGAGGATTTATATGGATTTTATAATTGATAATATAGATGATAAAAAGGAGAAAAGATAGGAGCTATCTGCAAGGCAAGGTGATGGCCGAAAATCCACCACAGAGGAGTAAAGAATTCGGCTACTTTATGGATAAGGGGTGCCGAATTTTCCCTTTTTTATTAGCTTGACTTTTAGTTATCAGGAAGGGCATTTTCGGTTCTAAGCAGTAGATGCCAAAATTTCTATAAATAGGGGGGATATCTCATTGATTCTGGCATTTAAACCCTAATTTCCTCTTCACTTTTTGTGCCGAAATTCTTAGCCTCTCCCTCTACAATTTCTTTTCTTCAATTTCTTCAAAAGCTGAAACCTCTCCTTTCACTCTCTTCTCCATTCTTTTTCTCTTGAGCCGATTTCTCTAAAAAGCCTAAAACTCCATAGTTTTTCTCTATTCATCCCATTTGTGAGATAGTTCTATTCTTTCGGCATTTAATCTTTTCCTTTGGCATTGCTGAATCTTCTCTCTAGTGCTAGCCGAATTCCTTGTGTTACGGTAAGCGTCGACTTCTGTTAAGCTCTCACGTTCTATTTTAGTTTTTGAAAGGCAAAAGCCGAAAAAACTAATAGTTTAATGGTTCTATGTTGGGCGGCATTTCGGGATTTGAAGGAAACTTGGTCGTCTAGATCTAAAAGCCGAAAAACGTTAGTCTCCAATTTCGAAATTTTAAGGTAAGAAGATTTTCCCTAGATTTTTACTAGATTCGCTTATTATATGCAAGATCTTAACTTTATGATGAGGATTAACGATCATAAATTGTGATAGTAGTTCTGACAAGGACTTGTGATGGAATTAAATATGGATCAGGCAAAGGAGAGAATCCCTAAGTTTAAGAAACGAGCGGTATCTCGCTCGAGAGATTGGCCACTTGGTTGTAGACCGCTTTTGAACAAAATCTTAGGCGGATAAGCGGTTGTGTCGACTACGGATAGCGTCGACATAGAAAGTATCATTTTATCGATGTCAGAGTGTGTGTAGATCTCTAACACACTATTAATCCCGTATGTATGTCTATATATTTTTGTTATGGGCTAAAAAGCCGAAAGAGGGTCAGATAGACAAATGAATGGAACCCAAAAAGTGGTTATGCTAAGATGCCAGGTATGTAAACATAGAACTCTCTATGTGTATCGAAATATGTATAAATCTGCATGATGATTCTTTTATGTGTATGCATGGGGTGGGATTATGTTATTGAAGGGGAAGTGCATGATAGGTCACATAGTGATCGGTGGTAGAAATCCCACAAATATGAATGTTAGGTCACACAGTGATCGGTGGCTATGCCACGTTTAATGATTCCTGAATAACAGGAATAGGCAGTATGTCTGTCGTTATGGTGTGTTGCGGATGGAGGGTTGATTGTAGAAATCCCCAAGGTGTGATGGTTGGTACTGGTTGGTGTGTAGAGGATGGAAACCTAGGACGGGTTGGGCTATTCATTGTTTAATATTTGATTTATATTCATGATTGTTGCCTTTATCTATGGGCCAGGGCCCATAATGTGTTTGTGGGCTCAGGTCGTTGTGTGTTTTGAGATTTATACACTGAGTCTTGGTGACTCACCACTTTCCTTTTTCTCTACTCTTTCAGATGAGCAGTAGATCGTGGACATGGAAGCCGAGACGGACTCGAGGGGCCATCCAGTTTTTGATTTATATTTCTCTAGATTATTTCGGTTTTTCTTAAGATTTTAGTTTTGGGAAAATTATATGTAATAAGGCCCCATAGTTTTTATTCATCTAAGTAGTTTTTTTTATAAAAGTTCTGCAACTTGTGAATTTGTGTCAAAGGTTTTATTATATTTAATAATATTCATAAGTTTTTTTTTCTAAAATGTCACTTATTTATTCAAATAATGTTTAAATTAACTTATGACTTCCAAACCAACAAAGCAAAAGTTTTCTATGTACAACCCGTAGTGTACCAGATCTGGTCGAAACCTATGGGCCGGGTTTGGGGTGTTACAGTCTCCCTTACACACCTCTATGTCATCAACCTCTTGTTCTTTCCCTTTCTTCTTCCCATGTCCCATAAGCATACCTTTGAATGAAAACCATGATTCCCCTTCAGTTTCCTTCTCTATGTCGTTCGTATCCATTGAAACATCTTCCAAATATTGAACTTTTTTTGTTGCCCTACCTATTCTCGCATTTGAGTTTATCGGCATAGCTTGCATCTCCTCCATTTTTTCAAAATGTGTTATTAAGGAAAAAACTACAATGAGATAAATCCTCTCCTTATACTAGCTTTAATTTAATTTAATTACTTTAATAATTAAGATTTTTTTAGTTGTTTTGGTTAAACAAGTATTTTTGAGGTTTATTGTGTTTTAATCCCTATAGATATAAATGAGGTCTTTATTGAAGTGTCAAAAGTGACACGTGGCATACAATTTCAAGTTCCATATTGGACAAATTAAAAGTATACCGCATTGAGAGATTTATTAAAGTACAAGATATTTTTTGCCATTATCCTTTATTATTAAATTTTAGGATTATATATATATTTGAACAATTAAATGCCTTTCCATTGATGATTTAAGCATCCCCAAATAAGGGCTTACAACAAGTTGTGAAATCACTACACAATCATGTTTGTTGAACTCTTTGCTTCTTGTTCTTGACCAAAAGTGGGATAAATATTAGCAAGAAATGTTGACGAACTACGAGCACATACATCTACATCCTGAAATTGGATATATAACTCTACTACAACATCCTTAGTTGAGTAATGTGCATCAATCATTAACTCAATATTTATGTCGTCTTTCAACTCAAATGTAGTATATCTTATAGAGTTCACTGGCGGTAGGTACCTATATTTCAATCTCGATATTCTCCTCCAACTTGACCTCGAGATTTTTCTACTAATTCTTGATAGAAGTTCATTAAGTTTAACACTCCTGCTGAAAGTCAATTCTATAGATTGGGTGTATACAAAAATGATCTAGATTTCAGTGTCACAAAGTTGATCGTTGTAATAAATAATGTCTCTAACTCTTTTGCTCATCTTCTATGACAAAACCTATTTAACAATACACTACAATGAATAGATACAATATTATACACAAAATAAAAATAAAAATTTATTACTCTATTATTCTGATATATTGTTACAGCATAAAATTATTAACACATAAAGTTGTAATACCAAAATTTTGAACAAAATATCATAAACATAGTAACAAAAATAAGTAATTATACACTTACTTTAAACAAATTAGTTTATTGGGGCAAGTGTCCAAATTATGCTATAGCAATCATGAACTTTGTTTGAGAAAATGAACTTAATATTGTTAACTTCAACACTCTTCTGATTAGCATGCAATATTTCTCTACAAAGGCAAAAACCTCGAAAGGTCTCTACATATCATCTCTATGTTGTAGGAAACCTCTACATATGAAACATATTTGAAAATGTTGAAAAAGATAGGAGATCAAATCACAAATTTAATTAGAAGCGTTTTATTGAAAAAAAGTGTGTTTGGGATTCCTAGAATAACTAAAAGTATAAATCATTATATTTTATCTCCATTTTTACAAATAATAACTCAAGTTTGAAATTATTTAAAACTAAATAGTTAATATTTTGACAATAAAAACGTGGCATTTTATTGGACAAAAACACACCCTATAAGATGTCGCCTCAACGTAAAACACATTGTACAGAGAGCTGTCGCTTCTGTGATAATTAACCGTGGAAAATTAGTTTACTTAATTATTCTAAAAGAAAGCCTATATTCTTTATTTAAAAAAAACCAACGATTTTACCTAATTACTAAAATTCCCCCCAACTCTATGTTGATTTTTTATTTTGAAAAATATGATTGATTTTCAGTCCTTTTGCCATCTAATAAAATAGGGTGAAATGTCCCATGTACCCTTTATAAAAGGATTTTCCTTCAAGAAAAGCAAAATCTCGAACTGCATACCCCGCGTGATAACAAAGTGCAAATTAGTTTCCAGTTCCCAACTATCACCATCATCTCTTGCTCATTCTTAAGTAGTTTTTATTCTTTATTTTTTATACAAAAAGTTTAAAATAAAATTAAGGGATAAATACCAAAATTATATATCAATTATGATTTAATGTGTAATTGTATATATAAATTTTGATTTTGTAAAATTTTATATAATAAATTTTTATTTTATTAAATTCTTATAAATTATTAATACAATTATTAGTAAACATCATTTTATATTTATATATTACATACAAAAAGAACTATATTTATTCAATATAAAAATAAATTGATATATTTATTTCTTTAAATGTATATGATTAAATTAAAATTAAAATTTCAAATATAAATTTAAATCACAATTAAAATTTCACAGTGCATAATTATACCAAATTAAAGTTTATATATAAAATTACATATTAAATTAAAATAAATGTATAATTTTGAGATTTGTCTCTAAAATTAAAAGTTAAAGCAGTAAAATGTATTTTACTTTGAGTGGTAAATATGGTAATTGAAGGGCGCGTGATTCAGCGAACGAATAGAATAGTCGTTGGTCTAAAGTTGACACTTTTTGGAAAAAGAAAATATAGCCTTTCACTGCTTTCTACTACTCTGTTTACATTGCTTTGCTCAAATTCCACATTTTCTTCACTGAAAGCAGCAGCTAAACAAGGGCCGCTCTCTTTGCCTCACTTATCAATACCCTGTCAGTGCCTGCGTCAGCTCAAAGCAGAGATGGGAGAAGGAAAGGGCTCAACCCTAGTGCACCTTCTGGTGGTAGTCCTTAGCTTGGTCGCATTTGGGTTTGCCATTGCAGCCGAGAGAAGAAGAAGCGTTGTAAGCCCATTCTTTACTCTTTTCAGCTTTGCTTTAGATACCTCAAGCATCCCTTTCAATCTTCTTCTTTTTTTTGGGGGGGGGGGTTTAGTGCTTACTGTTTTTGTCTCTGATGTTTGAGTTTATAAAGAAACTAGGCTTTCTGAGGTGTGATATGTAGAGATCTGTGGGGTTTTAGAGTGAATTTTGATGGGTTTTGTTCGGATGGTATGTTTTAAGTTTCAGCTCCTCTGCAACTATTTCTTTATTCCATGATTCTACATGTAGAATATGTTATTAAATTATTCTTCTTTTTTCAATTATTTTTTTGGTTGAAGATCTACGTTTAAGTTCATTAATTTACTCTCAAAATACATTATTTGTTCTTTCAATTGATGATATTTTAGTTTATTCCTTTCATGACCACATGGCCCTTAAAATTAATGTGAATATTGTGCCTGATCTATCAGGAAAAAAAGAAAAGTTGTAACAGTAAAAGCCCAATTTCAGCCACTTTGAGAAGCTTCTACATTGAGCATCTAGATTTCCCATTCCCCCTTCCCCGGTCAATATCCCCTTCTTCAAACTTTCTTTTTATGGCAATGGCACTTCTCACATAATCTGAATGAGGCATCTGATGGTACATTGTCTTGAAATAGTAATCTATTTCATTGGTTTTTAATCCTATAAGCCACTATACACTAACTTCAATACTCTCCAGAGAGAAGGAAATATAAAATCATTTTTCTGACATTTCAATAAAAGATATCTCCAGCATTACTATATAATCACAGAATAGTGTACCTATTTAATTGTTCATACTTGTACTGAGCCGGTAATACTAAATTTCCTGCAAAGAGCCACCTGCTTCTTAATACATTGTCTGCAAGATATCCGTTGAAATACTTGACAATCTGAAGTAAGATGCGCTTTTGCGTGCACTTATCCTAGGGTGGATTAGACTTACATTGCTTCTTTCAACCTTATTTAATGCAGTAATATCTAGTGCAGTTTCTTTATAAGGTCCAAAACTTGTGATGCATAGGTACCTAATGAAGCACAATGATGAGCACTTGTTTAAGTAATTATTTCAATGTGAAACTAAAGAAATATGCATGCTGACATCTCTCTAATTTTAGTGCACTTAATATGTAGCTGAATTTTTTGTTTAATTTGAAATGGTCAGAAATTTGGGCTGCTGATAGGACTATGTTTAGGGTTTAAGGTTTGGGGTCATTTCTATGTATGTAATTATTGTATTTTGTAAAGCAGTAGGGGTTGGATATGACTTCGCTATTGGCAAATTTCAACCTCCTTTCTGGAGATATTTTAAGCCCGAACATCAGGTTATGATGAGGCCATGTGCATTGTTTAATTTATGACCTTTTAACCTTTACTTTGCTGCATTGCAGGGCACTGTTGTTAAAGATGACATAACAAATTCTACATATTGTGTCTACAACTCGGATGTTGCCACTGGCTATGGAGTAGGTGCTTTCTTGTTTCTTCTTTCTGGCGAATCGCTGTTGATGGGAGTTACAAAGTGCATGTGTTTTGGGAGGCCATTAGCACCGGGTAGTGATCGAGCTTGGTCTATCATATATTTTGTCTCATCATGGTAAGTATTTCAGGTTGACATGCCACATCATGTTCATAAATCCATCACTCTTTGAACTTCAACCAAAGCTCTTCTCTGATTCACCTTCCTACTTTTATGCTCCTAGCCCTCCTGTTTTAATGAAGTCTCAGTTATGATATGCCATACTATTTCCTTCTCTACCATTTGATCAATATGATTTCTGTTTGAATTTTATTATCTTTCTTGCTTGTTTTCTATGTGGCTTTTTGCTCACATCATATATGTATACATACATATGTATGTATGTATATATTACTTTTAACCTTATGTGTATCCTGCTTGTTTTGGAAATTCCAAATGTTCATGCTACAGAGGAGATTTTTGTGGAAATCCCTTTCCCTTCTAATTCTTTTGTGCACCTGCATTTGCAGGTTGACTTTCTTGGTTGCAGAAGCATGTCTAATAGCGGGTGCAACTAGGAATGCTTATCACACCAAGTATCGTGGAATGATTTATGCCCAGAATTTTTCCTGTGAAACATTGAGGAAAGGTGTCTTTATTGCAGGAGCAGTGTTTGTGGTTGCCACAATGATTCTCAACGTATACTACTACATGTATTTTGCCAAAGCAACCACCACAATGCCGGCTCACAAGGCAAATCGAACGAATTCAACTGTTGGGATGACTGGTTATGCTTAAGGTTAAATTACTCAATTAATGAAGCCAGGCAGATAAGTTTCACATCTTGTTCTAGTGTGACTTCGATTGACATTGTAATAAACAACTGTACTTGTTATGTTTGCGCTTTTCTATGACGCTACAGCTCAGGTAATGAATGTATGGTGTCAATGGAAGGAGCGATAGATTTGTTGGGAACAATGTACGTAAAAATGAAAGAAATGTCTTGGGGCTTGACCTCAGATGTCAGCCATCGCTTGGCCTAGTGATATTCTACAGAAACTCTGGGAACTATACTATATTAGCAACTTGTTTTATAAGGAAATTTAAGCTTGGTATATTAATTCTAGTATGTTGCTTGCTCTTGAATCTTGCGTGAGTCTATGTTTGACATTAATGTTAACAAGTAGCAACCGATTACAGTAGACCTTAAAAGATCGTTTTGTTAGTAATTGAAGATTGTTGAGACTTTTGCTCGCCAAATTGAAATTGGGTTAAGTCGTTCTTGTAGGTAAAATAGAGATGGATATTAAAAGTTTATTTACCTAATGCGAAAATTTTCTTATTTAGAGAGTTAATCCATTATACTTAACGAGTACAAAATGTAATCTCACTCTACTCTAAACAAGATTATTTTCTTTCACTTCTATATTTTAAACATGATCACTCACCTTCGAAGACTAAATTTTTCCTGAAAGGTAGTTCAGTTTATTTAAAATGTTTTTGCATTTAATAAAACAGTTATTACATAAACAAATGAAGTGCTTTCTCGATATCTATCCTTAACAAAGGTTTGTAAAGTTACCATTAATTACAATCACTGATTCCATTCAAATTATCCTGATTTTCTCAATATTAAGTTCTGATTGATTGAATTCAATGTTTTCAATTCATACTTGTTTTTGTTTCCTGCAGGTTTAAGATTTACTGATAGAATCCATTAAGCAAAGATCCAAATAATTAAGATAAAAAAATATATATCAATTGCAACACTTAATGACGGGTGAAGTGCTATAACCAATTAAAAGTCAATAATTGCGACAGTGAACGATGTTTTTAGTTTGTCCATGTTATCTAAGCTTCCTCAACTTTTATTTCTAATATAATCACCATATGAAACATGTTTTTTTGCTGTATTTTCCCACTCCCAGACAGGCATATCAAACACATAATATGGCCGAATGACTGTAAATTTCACGTCCCCTATATATTTATATAATACTATATACCCTTAGCAATGGTATATATTTGAATATTATATAAAAAAATTAAAATTACTTTTAAAATTAGATAATTATTTTAGTCATTAATCAATTAAATTAGTATTTGATTGGCTCAGTGATATTTAAAATGTATTATCTATACTTCTATTCTATATATTAAGCTTTTGACTCGGTATCATGAGTGAATTGAGCACCAACTTAATTAGGAAAAGACTAATTTTTTTTTTCTTTAGTTGGTCAAATATTAATATACTCTTTCTTTTAAATGATAACTAATATTATTATGAATTGCTGGTGTTTTCTCTTTTCATACTTTTTTATAATCTTTAAATGAAACAACTAAAAATCACATATTCAAAGATCAAAAACATTTTTGATAAAATTTATATCATTGTTGAATAATATTAAAAAAAATTTCTATGTAAAATGTTTTCTTTCACCCACGTAATAAGTGTGGCATAATGTAGTATATGTAAATTACAAGTAATTTTGGCTGTCATATTCATATTAATAAATTTGGTGTATATTAAGTTGGCACGATAACTTTTTTTTTTTTTTTGAGTTCTTTCTTATTCTCATTCTCAATGTTTTAGAATTGAATCGATGGTTAAATCGGTCAAGTCTTCGATTTGTCGATCTGATTATAAATAATTCGATTAAATAATTTATTAAAATAATAATAACTAATTTAATCGTCAATTCAATCTATTTTCTAACTTGGGTTCAACCATTCATACCAAATTACAACTTAATCTATCTAAAACTTTTCTACGAACAGATAGTTTAATCTAACCAATTTGATCTGGTTGAAATAACCATGCCCAGTCTCATTCTCGTTCTTATACCCATCTTGATGTGTTTATAAATGACACTTATTTCCAAAGTAAAAGATATATTTATGGATAGGGGTGGTCAAAGTATACAGCGACCGTCTAGACTTCCATGATGGGTCATTTCTTGATGAGGAAGTGAAATGACAAACATGTCGCCGATTTATTAGACCAAGTTTTTAAGAGAAAACTTCATGTCTGAGACAGATGGATCATGTCCCTTTTAAATTATCCATTCATGGTTCCTTCATCGTCTTGTATGAATCCAACATAAAAATTAAATAAACAAAAACAACCAAACAGATACACACAGATAAGTTTGTCTTCAATGTAGTAAAAAGTAGATTTTTTTCTTTCACCGGCAGAACCTTTTAATATCCAACATAAATCTTTTCTTCTACTTGAGTCGAAAGCTCAAATTTTAAATTGCTAAGCTACTTTTTAACTTTGTAATCATCAATGCAAACATTTGAAGGTATTTACATTTAACAACCTTGAAGGTCGTGGTCCATTTTCAACGGGATTAAGGGTGCCTTCTCATCATGCGCATGTTTTAAGGCAGGAGATTTAGCTGAAGCATTGGGCAAAGGTGGAGTAGATCGACCTACACCTTTTCGTGGGATAGTGATTCAGGGTTTCGATTAACATTATAATTTCAGTGGCTGAAGAAAAAAGTTAAATCTAGTTAGGGATGGTGATTGAGCGAAGTAAAGGTAGATGCGGGTAAATCTATCATCGATTTATACTTGATATACTTTATCTCGTTTTTCGTTTCATCTTAGGATGAATGTGTAATCTTAAAAATCATCACCACCTTTATAGAGGTTGGATACATTTATACATGTCCAATTTGTTTTTTTTTTAAACAACTATAGAATACAAAATTTTATTATACAATAAATACATTATATATAAAAGTAAAACAATAATTTTACCTTTTTAATAGTTTATAAAAGTTGGACTAATTTGAGGTTTATTCTATGAAGCAAATTTACATTTTCACTCTTTTAATAGTTATGTATAAAGGTAAAATGATAATTTTATATATCAGGGCGGAGTAGGGCAAGCATCAAAATCGATACATACTAATCTTCCTGTTGGAACATTTTCAAATATTTATAGTGTTCCAATAACTATAAATGAATGGGTGTAATTAATCAAAAGTTATATTATTTGATTTTTTGAAAAAGAATTATAACTATTTAAATAATAATATTTGAATAGTTATAATATTAAATGAATAATTATGTGTTTATTTTAAAGACATTATTATTCAGAAAGACACCTATTGAAAGATGTCTCTATGAAGAGACATGAAAATTCCTACAAATAGGAATGAGATTTCATTTGGAAATCACACCAACAAATTCTAATATTCTTTCTTTCCTTCCTTCATTTTCTAATATTATTAGATTATTCTATAAAGTATTACTACAGAAATCTTTTGTAGAAATCGAGTTTGTTGTTCTACATTGCTCAGTGCGTAGTGGACTATTCTCATTAGTGCAAAACACAATTAGTCATTGGCTTCATTGTATCCTCGAGGTTAATTTGCTTGGAACTCATTTGCACGCCGAAGATAGGTGGGGGCGAATATACCCTTAAAGATAGTGGCTTGATACACGCCTTGCAGCCTTGTCCTATTTCTTCTTTTTCTATTTGAGTTCCGTTCGTATGTTCGAGAGTTTCCTCACTGGAGATTTGTACTAACAATTTTAAGGTTATACTTCATGATGACTACCATAACACATGAAAGTAGAACACTAAGGGAGTTAGCTTCCAACTTTGTCAAACTTGATCGATTTGATGGTGGCAATTTTCAACGAAAGCAAAAAAAGATGCACTTCTTATTATCAACTTTGAAGATTGCTTATGTTTTGGATACTCCAAGACCTGAAGAGAATGAAAACGAATCTGTTGTTGCAACTCGAGAAACGCAAAAATGGGACAATGCTGATTACATGTGCATGGGCCACATATTGAATGGTTTATCTGATGGTTTGTTCGACACCTACCAAAACGAGGTCAATGCTAAAGAATTATGGGACAAATTGAAGACAAGATACATGACCGAAGATGTTACAAGTAAGAAATTTCTTGTCAGTCGTTTCAATAATTATCAAATGGTTGATGGTCATTCTATTATGGAACAATTCCGTGATATTGAAAAGATGCTGAATCAATTCAAGCAATATGATATGAAAATGGATGAAATGATTGTTGTATCCTCCATAATAGACAAACTTCCTCCATCTTGGAAAGACTTTAAAAGAAGTCTAAAACATAAGAAAGAGGAAATATCTCTTGAGGCTTTGGCAAATTATATTCGTATTGAAGAAGAGTATCGAAAGCAAGATCAGAACTTAAATTTAGAAAATGCCAAAGTGCATGTTATGGAGGAAGTACAGACTAATAAACCGTTCAAGAGAAAGTTCAAACAGACTGATAGAGCACCTAAGTTCAAAAAGAAACAAAATGGCTCATGCTATCATTGTGGTAAGCCCGGACATTTCAAGAATGCATGTCGATTTTTAAAGAAGAAATCATCTTCTAAGGTTGATAATAACAAAAAACTCATTGCAATGATATCTGAAATTAATATGGCATAAGATGATAATACATGGTGGATTGATACCGGAGCAACCAACATGTGTGCAAAGACAAAAGCATGTTCACAAAATACACACAATGTGAAAATGACATTGCACATGAGAAATTCTTCCACTGCAATAATCAAAGGCAAAGGGTCTGTTGAACTACAATTCACTTCTGGAAAGTTTTTAATCTCAAGTGATGCATATTATGTACCAGAAGTTAGGAAGAATTTAGTGTCTGGAAGTCTGTTGAATATGTTTGGTTTCAAACTTATTTTTGAGGCAGATAAGTTTATTGTAACGCCTCAATATTTGTATAATTGTTTCCGCATATTTATGATACACAACTGTGTATTTGCTTCAGTGGTTAAGTGTTCTGGGTGTGGGTGTGTGTGCGTGAGGTCCAAATTTCAAGTCATGACTTGGGAAAATTTTGGTATTTTTGATGATTAAGCCTTATCTCTGGTCAGTAGGCTTTTAGTTAAAAGTTTGCAAGTAATTGACAGAATGGGCCTGCTGGTCTGGTGGTTAAGTGGAGTGTTAATTTGTTAAGGTCCTGTGTTTGAATCCCTGAGTGGGCAAAAGGGGACAAATTTTTATATCGGTTTCGGCAGGAGTTTGAGTTAATGTGGATTCTGAGTAGTTGGGTGTGATAGGGAGTCAGGTGGAGAGATTTTAGGACTGAATTAGAGAATGTTGGGGATCATCCAAAAATCTGATTTTATTTCTTTTTGTATTTCGAAATCCCCAAAAATTTTCCCACCTTCTTTTAACGTCAATTTCACTACTCCCCTGCCGAAATTCTCCCCCCATCTTTTCCCTTTTTTATTTCCTTTTCCATTAACTTGTTTGGTCTTGTACGATGACGGCGTGTCCGATAAGTTTTTGTTTATGTTTTATCCTGAATGTGTTTGTGGTTAAGTGAATTAAGGGAAGTGTTCATTTGATTGTTGGAGTCAATCAAGAGGCTGGAGATTAGCCATTAATGGTGTGAGGTTGTAAAGTCCCTGCTGTCCATTCGGCGGTAGGGTTTTTAGGTTGTTGAAGGATGTTTATCGTGTTACAATTTCGATTAATTTTTGCTAAAATCACAGAATGTAGGTTTTGGATTATCGAATATAGGTTCTGGAGTGCTCGGGAATCATTTTAGCTTCAATCGGAACCAGGTGTGTACCCAAATTGCAAGAAAACGTATTTTTAACAAAAGCTGAAAACCTTTCTATCGACACCACACGGCTGTGTGGTAGGTCGTGTGGTAGGCTGTGTGCAAGGTTGTAAGCCACAACACGGCCATGTGGAAGGCCGTGTGGTAGGCCGTGTGCAAGGCTGTGAGCCACAACACGACCGTGTTATCGACGAGCTAGGCCGTGCGCCAGTGACACGGCCGTGTGCGACACACGGGCTCGACCTATTAGGCCATGTGAGCCTCACGGACATGTGGGCCCATATGGGTGAACCACACGAACTTGTGGAATTCTGGGCCAAGCCGTGTGATCCACACGGCCAAGGCCAATTTGGGCAGTGTGGGCCCACACATGGGCATGTGAGCCTATTTTTCTGAACTGATCTGTAAGGTTGCACGGGTCACCCAAGTCGACTGAGGATCTACTGTAGGGTCGATAAGCATTACTTAGACCCTTAATTCGTGATCCAATTATGTGATATATGTATTAAGCATGCTGCACTTAGCATTTATACCGATTTGAATGTGTGATCTATTAATTGCATTATAGCATGTCATCGATTGTATGTTGCATTACATTGGGATGGGTTGATGATATTGGAGGAAGTATCTGAAAGGCTATTAAGCATGTTATCTGGAAGCTCAGCTGCAATTATTTGATTACCTGCCGCATTTCGGTACAGCATGGTGTGTAGGGATGGGTGGGTTGATTTTATCTCCACATGGTGTGTAGGGTTGGTCGGAGATAGTGTGTAGAGGCTGGTAGGTAGGATTCTGATATTCTGTCTTATTCTGCATGTTATATCTGATGGGCTGAGGCCCTAAATTGTATCTTATTCTGTATCTGAGTGGGCTAAGGTCCATACCAATTCTATAATTGGTTCAGATGTAACACCCCAAACCTGGCCCATACGTTTCAACCAGATCTAGTATGCTACGGGTTGTACATTGAAAACTTTTGCTTTGTTGGTTTCGGAAATCGTAAGTTAATTAGACAATATTTGACTAAATAGGTGACATTTTAAAAAAAAACCCTTGTATTATTATTATTTCATATAATTAAACCTTTGATATAATTTCATAAGTTGCAAATATTAAAAACTACTTAGGTGAATATAAGCTATGGGGCCTTATTACATAAATATTCCCAAAATAAAAACTTAAAGGAAAAACCGAAAATGATCTATGGAAATAAAAACTTGATGCCCCCTCGAGTCCGTCTCGGCTCCCATGTCCACGAGCTACTGCTCATCTGAAAAGTTAAGGAAAATAAAGGGTGAGTCACCAAGACTCAGTGTGCAAATCCCGAAAACACATAAAAGGCTTGGGCTCACAAACACATTATGAGCCCTGGCCCAAACATAAAGGCAACAATCATAATTACATGATAAATAATAAATGATGAATAGCCCAACCCATCCTAGAATTCCATCCTCTACACACCAACTCGTACCAACGATCACACATTGGGGATTTCTACAACAACCCTCCATCCGCTACACACCATATCGACAGCTGTGCTGCCTGTCCTAAAGACCGATCACTGTGTGACCTATGTGACAAAGCCACCAATCGCCATGCGACCTTAATAATATATCGTAGCATTTCGACAGCTGAGCTGCCTGTCATAAAGACCGATCACTATGTGACCTATGTGGCAAAGCCACCGATCGCTATGCGACCTTCTTCCCTTTCATTATCATAATCCCACCCTATGCATACACACATGAAAAATTAAAAACATCATACCAACTTTAAGAAAATAGGCTTTCACATATATATATCAATACACATAGAGATTTCTATGATTACGTACCTGGCATCCTTTGCCTAACCCTATTAGGGTTTTATTCGACTGTCTACACAGCCACTTTCCGGCTTTTTAGCCCATAACACATACATAATACAGTTAACTAGTGTGTTAGAGATCTACACACCTGATTACCGTTAGAACGAGACTTTCTAAGTCGACGCTATCCGTAGCCAACACCACTGCTATCTGCCTAAGGTGTTGTTCAGAAGCCGGTAACGAATCATTAGGTTAAGGCACAACTAACGAAAAGAAAACGGTTAATCATCTTAAGAAGAATTGAAATTCTTACCTTGAAATCCTGAAAAGTGATATGAGATTCAGGGACTAGTGTTTTCGGCTTTTAGATCTAAGAGATCTTTACATAAAGAATTCGACTACCCCTTAGAGATTCCGGCTTTTTGAGAAGATCAGAAGAGAAGAAGAAATCTAAGTAGTTTCGGCTTTTTGGTTGAAGAAATCGACAAAAGGAAATAGGGGTATTCAGCTATGGAGATGAGAAGAGAGTGCAAAGTTTCGGCTTTTGAAAGAAAAGATGTTGAGAAGATTGGGAGGTTTCGGCTTCTAAAGAAATCAAAAGAAAAGAACTTGCAGAGGGAGACTGAGAATTTTGGTACAGGGAAAGAAGAAAAGAATAGGGTTCCAAATGCTGGAATTGATGAGCTATCCCCCCCTATTTATAGAAATTTCGACACCCCCTTAGAGTTGGAAATTCGGCCACCACTGTGCTTAGTAGATAATTCCTAAACTTCCTCCCTTATCTTTATCTAATCACTCCTTCAAAAGAGGCCTAGATAGCACCACCTCTTCCTCCCTTTATCAGCACATTATCCACATGTTATTATCCATTCAATTATCCTCCTATTTACAAGCCCCTATGCCGTCCCATTCCATCCATTTAAAAGCTGAAAATTAGCTAAAATTTAATTAAAAGAATTGAGCTTCAAGTGACTCGAACTTGGGCCCTCTTCATCTGCTAATGACGCCACCCCATAGTCCCATGTAGCGCCACTTAACCTTGGGCCACAAGCCCATTTTGTATTTTAGAACACAGATAATCATCTTTAAAGCCCTAACTTAACAAGCTTTCCACTAAAGTGTTCAAACAAGAATTTTAACTACAGCCTCGACCCAAACCTGAGCCCATTCTGAACCCCTAATACTCAATTTAACTCATTACACATATTCACCCATTAAACGCATGGGCCCAAAAATTCAGGATGTTACATCAGACCTCAACTGTAAATATATGACTACTTTCTGATTTTATGCTGTCTGCATGTTTTCTGTAGGGATTACACACTGAGTTTGCGAAAACTCATCCTTTTCCTATTTAATATCATTAGACGGATCGGTGTGACGGAGGACTCGGCGGTCACCACAGTTTTGGACTTTTATGGTTTTTATTCCGTTTTACGATTATTGGTTTATGTTGATGTAACTCGCGAACTTTTTGCTAGATGTAAGAAGACTCGGTTTTCAAAAGTTAAATTATTTTCTAAACCCTCGATCCCTTAGACGGTTTTCTCGAAAACAAAGGGGTTTCTCTAAAATGGACGGAATTACTATTAACTCAGGTTTCATAAAAAAAATGGTTTCTAAAGCTTCCGCAACGAATTACGTTTTAAACAATCGACTAGATGAGTAAGTGATTTTTGGAATCAATAAGAGTAATAAAATGAACACGGTTTTATCATAATAAATTAGTTTTCAAAATTTCCATTCCATGTGACATTGCCAGATTCATCCATAACGTCTAGGTCGGGTTTGTGATGTTACATTTAGTTTGTCTAAGGGATGAATTTTTGTAGGGAAAGGGTATATGTATGAGAGTATGTTCAAACTCAATATTATTAATAAGAATAAAAATACTATTTCTGCTTATACGGTCGAATCTTTTTGTTTATGGCATTATAAATTAGGTCATTTGAATTATAGAAAATTGAATGACATGTATAAGTTAGATTTAATTCCTATTTCTAATAATAATATTGAAAAATAAAATACATGTATATTGACTAAAATTACAAGAAACTATTTCCCTAAGGTTAAAAGGAAAACAAAATTGCTTGATTTGATACATAGTGATTTATGTGACATGCATGATACTCCTACATTAGGTGGAAAGAAATATTTTGTTACTCTTATTGATGACTTTCTAGATATTGTTATGTATATTTATTGCATTCAAAATATGAAGCTAATGGTCACTAAACTAACTATAATTACGACAAAGGCAAGTGCACCTATCGAACAATAGTATAGTTATGGTGAGTAGGGAATATCGTATCCACGAGGACTAAAAGTACTATTAAGTACTATTTTTTCTATTACTTAGCCAATAAATTAGTATGATTGTTTTAATCTAAATTTACTAATCTAAAATAACTAAGAACACGACAGAGAATGAATTAGGAAAATATTTAAAGATAACCAAAGAGAAAGACATTACCCAGGAAAGAATCTACCTAGACTTCACTTATTATTCCGAATCTGAATTAAATAATTTATTCACTTGTGTCTTGATTCGTAGAAATCCCTAAATTATGTTAACATCTCTTTTGAGAGTAAGAACAACTGACTCTAGGTTGATTAATCAAAATCTCTTTCTAATTAAAACCCCTATTGTCGCATTAACTCGATCTATGGATTTCCTTTTTAGATTTGACTCTAATCCGGTAGATTTATGTCATCCTATTTCTAGGATTGCATGCAACTCCATTCAATTATGCTAGATCTACTCTTAAATAGGGACTTTTGCTCCACTGAAATAAGAACATTAAACATGAATTAATATCCCTAAAATATTAAAGCATGAAATAAGCATACATAATTAAGAACAAGAATCAAGTATTTATCATGTAATTCAAAAATCAAATAATAAGGTTCATCATAGGTTTCATCTTCCCTAGGTATCTAGGGAATTTAGTTCATAATTTGAAAAGAAAACATCTCGAAGTCAGAAAAACTACAAGACATAAAGAAATTCAAATAAGCTTCGAAAGAAGTTTGTCGAAACCATTTTTTTAAGAGTTTTATGAAAAAACGGGGGATCGAATTTAAAACGAAAATGGAGTCACCACCAATCCCTTTTTACTTAGGTGTGATTGGATCACCTTATAAAACGTTTTATTTCAAAATGTTGATTTTGGTCCACAAAATACAAGAAAACGGGTTCAAGAGTCGGTTACGAACGAGGAAGGGTTAGCACCCTCGTTACGCCCAAAAGTTGGTACCTAATTGATTAATTAATGTCCTTATGTCGAGAAGATTTTAAAATTTAATTTCTTTTAAAGAATGTTTATAACCCATTTCGGAATATTAAGATTCCTTTGTTCCATAAGGATAAAATATCACATCCAGTATGTTAGGGTGCGACATTTTAACCCCTGAAACTAAGATCGTCCCTTAGTTTCCCAAAACATGAAATTAAAAGGAAATTTAGTTATCTGGGCGTACGAAAAATCGAAACCCAGCACGTTAGGGCACAATTTCTCGAACTTCCAAACACGAAACATTGCCTTGTTTTCTGAAATCCTTATCCCGAAATAACAAAACGTCACATCCAATAAGTTAGGACAAGACAATTTTGAATTCTCGAGAAAAAGTTTTTTATTTAACTCTTTTTTTTTAAAAAAAAAGTAACTAGTTCTTTGGACTTGAAGAGAAAAATCGAAACCGAGTAAGTTAGGGTACGATTTCTTTCGAACCCTAGAACACAGAGTATTTGCTTATTTCAAAACCAAATTTTTAATGCATCAAATATAATATGATCGTAATAAAATGAAAAATAAATCATAATGTCAACATGCTCAATGCAATAAAAATGTGGGTAATAATATGAATAATAATAATGAAGGCAAAAGTAAAAAATATTAAGTGAAAATAATAATAATAAATAAATAACAAATAAATAAAGAAAGAAAAGAAAAGAAAATAATAACGAAAATAAAGCTAATATCAAATTAACAAATAGATAAATAATATATACAATAATTTAATGATAATAAAATAATAATAGTAATAATAATAATAATAATAATAATAAAGGAAATATGTTAATAAATAAATAATAATAAAAATAATATTAGCAATTATAAAATAAAAATAATAATGAAAATAATGATAGCAAAAATAAAAATAGTATTAATAATAATAAAATAATGTAAGGATATTAAAATTAATAGTAATAATAATATAAAAAATAATAGTATTAATAATGGTAGATATAATAATAAATATAGCTATAATAATATATATAATAATCATAAATATTATAATAATAATAATAGTACATATAATAATAATGGTACTAATAATAATAGTAAAAATAATAGTAAAAAAAGTAATGAAATGATAAAAATAAAAATAAAAAAATAATAATAATGATAATAAAAATAACTAATAATAATAATATTATTAAAAACACTTGATATAACAGCAAGAATAACAAAAGGGACAATAATGACAAAAAATAATAAAAGAAACAAAAAAAAGACTAAATTAAACTTAAAAATAAAAATTTGGGGTAAAATCGAAAATAAATAAAAGTGTAAGGATCGAATTGTAACATGCGCGCAACGTAGAGGGACCAAAACAGAAAATAACCCACCCTCTGAAACGGTGCCGCTTGAATGTGGACCAAATTGCAATAGAGAAAAATTTAAGGCTGACTTAAAACTAAAAGAAAACTTAATTTAAAAAACTAAAAAATGCGGAAGGGCCAAATGCGCAAATAGAACCTTCCTCCAAAACACGCGGATCCTAAGGCTGGGGTGGGTCGGATTTCGGGTCTTTAAACGAAACGACGTCGTTTTGGCAGTAGGGCTTAAGTCCAAAACGACACCGTTTAATCCCTATATAAATAGCCCAAGTTAGAAAAAAGAACATTTCCCTTTGTGTTTTTAAAAAAAAAATTCTGAGGAAGCTCTCAGATCCTCTGCCAGGCGATTTTCGGCTGTCACCGGTGTAAAAAAAAGAACATCGTCGTCTGCCACCGTGGCCAGAACCCCAAAAATGTAAGCTTTTTTTTCTTCTTTTTTTTATATATTTTAAACTATTATATATAAAAAAAACTAAAAATAAATAATAATAAAAAAATAGATTCGAAAAAACAAACTAAAAAAATAAAAAGAGACCAGTTATCTTTTGATTTCTTTGTATATTGTATTGTGTATATTGCTTGTAAAGAAAAATCGTGTCCCTGTTACAAAGTAAATCGGGCTTTTTATAGCTTAAAAAAATAAAAAGGAAATAAATCCTTTCTGCCATTTTGTCGCGGTTTCCTTCCTTGTGCAGGCAATCGACGAAGATCACGGCGGTGGTGCGGGATTCCTGCGCGGATCATGGCACGACTGAAAGCTGGCGTGGGCACAAGGAGTTGATTGTGACGCGAGGGGTTTGCGGCACGAGGGTTTCCAGGAAACCCTAGGTTTCCTGACTCCTGAAGGTTTGGGCTCTTTTGGGCCGCACAGGTTTTGGGTTAGTGGGTTTAAAGTCTGTTGGGCTAATCAGGTAATGGGTCTGTTTTAGGTATTGGGTTAAAGTCTGTTGGGCTAATTGGGTAATGGGTCTGTTTGGGGTATTGGGATTGGGTAGGCAGTTTAGGTGTTGGGTTTAATTTTTAACATTTGGGCCATTAAATTTGGGCCTTGTAAAAAGAACTGTAAAATGGACATTTTATTTTTATTTATTTTTTATTTTGTTTTTTCTGAATAAAATGGGCTTGGGCATAAATGGGTTCCTACAAAGTTAAAAGGAGATCTTCAATCTTAAAGGAGATCCGCTTTTGAGTTGGCTCCGATGGTGTTCTTCGAGTAATTTCTTCAATCTTCTCTGCGTGCTCCCTTAGGTCTTCTTCTAATTGTTATTTATAGACTTTAGAATGCTCAGAAAGCCTAAAAATTAGTTTTTTCCGCGTGTTTGGGAAACAGGGTGTGAAACCGACACGGGCTGGCACATGGGCGTGTGATCAGCCCGTGTGGAAATGCTCAGGCCGTGTGGATGCTGAAAAAAACTCTTTTTGCTTGATTTTGGCTTGTTTTTCACTCATTTTGCTCCCCTATGCTCAACTAAGTATAGAAACATGAATTTAAGGGACTAGGAGCATCAAATTCACTACTTTACATAATAAATCATCCAAAAACGCATCAAGAATGGGATTAAAAACATGTTACTTTTATGGCTTATCAGAAGTGCTTGATAAATTTAAAGTTTATAAATCTAAAGTTGAACTTCAATGTGAATCATGTATCAAGTGCTTAAGATCGGATAGAGGTGGAGAATATTATAATCCAAGTTATTTTGAATCCACTGGAATTCTCCATCAAGTTTCATCCCCTTACACACCACAACAAAATGGTGTAGCTGAAAGGAAAAATAGAGTCTTGACTGAAATGGTAAATTCAATGTTATCATATTCAAGTCTTGGACAAGGTTTTTGGGGAGAAGCTGTTCTAACAACTTGTTATATATTGAATAGAGTTCCTAATAAGGAAACTAAAATAACCCCTTATGAACAATGGAAGAAAAGGAAACCAAACCTTAATTATTTGAAGGTTTGAGGTTGTGGAGCTATTGTCAAAGTTTCAACACCTAAATGTAAAAAGTTAGGTGAAAGAGGAATTGAATGCATATTTATATGATATGCACACAATAGCAAGGCATATAGGTTCCTGGTAATTGAACCAAATGATTCAATTTCAATTAATATTGTTATTAAATCAAGAGATGTTATTTTTTATAAAAATAGATTTAATTCTATTTCAGGACAATTACAGCCACAACAATTGATTCATTCTTCAAATGAGAATGAGATTCTATTGGAACAAATTGATAATAATGATGAATCTTGTCAAGAATTAAGAAGAAGTAAGAGGATTAAAAAGGTCAAAGATTTTGGACCAGATTTCTTTATGTTTCTTGTAGAAGGAAAAAGTGAAAGTATATACAATAAGATACCTTATTGTTATGATACAAAATCTGGTCCTATTACATTTGAAGAGGCAATGAAATCTCAAGACTCTGCCTTTTGGAAAGAAACAATAAATGATGAGATGGATTCAATAATGGGAAATCAAACTTGGATCTTAGTTAATCCTCCACCGAGTTCCAAACCAATAGGTTGTAAATGGATCTTCAAAAATAAAATGAAGTTCGATGGAACCATTGATAAATTTAAAGCAAGGTTGGCAGCCAAAGGTTTTACACAAAAACAATGTATTGATTACTTTGATACCTATGCTTCAGTAGCAAGAATTGCTACAATTAGACTCTTAATATCATTTACCTCTATATATAATTTGGTTGTTCACCAAATAGATGTAAAAAAATGCATTTTTAAATGGCGAATTGGAAGAGGAAGTGTACATGGAACAACCAGAAGGATTTGTTGTTCCAGGACAGGAGCATAAAGTGTGTAAGCTTGTTATATCTTTATATGGACTTAAACAAGCACCAAAACAATGGAACCAAAAGTTTGACAAGGTTGTTTTAGCTAATGGCTATAAAATAAATGAATCCGATAAGTGCATATATAGCAAATTTGAAAATGGAAAAGGTGTCATAATTTGCTTATATGTAGATGACATGTTCATTTTTGGCACGGATTTGGAACAAATAGAAAACACAAAGAAATTCTTGTCAAACAAATTTGCTATGAAGGATATGGGTGTAGCAGATGTTATTCTTGGGATTAAAATAACCCAAGATGAAAGCATTATAGCTTTATCACAATCACATTATATTGAAAAGGTGCTTAAAAAGTTTGATCTTTTCAACTGTATACTAGCATCTACACCCATGGATCCTCAAATAAAATTAGTATCTAATGTTGGTAGGAAAATTGATCAATTGAAATATGCAAGTCTAATTGGTTGTCTTATGTACATAATGACTTGTACAAGACCAAATATTGCATATGCTGTTGGGAAATCGAGTAGGTACACAAGTAATCCAAGTAGTTTGCATTAGCAAGCTTTGAATAGGGTACTTAGATACTTAAAGAAAACTATTAAATATGGATTGCGTTATAATGGATATCCTCTAGTTTTAGAAGGGTATTAGGATGCTAGTTGGATTACAAGTGTGGAAGATCATGCATCTACTAGTGGATGGATCTTCATTCTTGGTGGAGGAGCCATTTCTTGGGGTTCTGAGAAACAAACAAGTATTACTGATTCCACCATGGCAGCATAATTTATTGCATTATTCGCTGCATCTAAAGAAGAATAATGGTTAAGAAATTTTCTTTATGATGTAGCTTTATGGCCTAAGCTAATTTCACCTATTTCTATCTGTTGTGATAGTGAGGCTATTCTAGCAAAGGCATATAGTCAAATATATAATGGAAAGTGTAATGGCCTAAATTCAGGGTTATTGGAACAGTGGTTTTGTAACCATAAATACGATTTAAAGAGAAATTTATTTTAATTTTTTGCATAAATATTGATATGATAGGAAAATCGTATGAAAATATCAATAGAAAAAAAAGAAATTATTGAAGAAAATTGGGTAAAAACAAGGTATCAAGACCTCGATCTCGTAAAACTAAGTCGAAATTACTTTTATAAATATTTATGAAATGTTAGTAATATGGTATTAAAATTTCGTTAGAAAATTTTTACGTTTGGGTAGTTAATTAAGTAAAAAGGACTAAGTTGAAAAAGGTGTAAAAGTTACTAGAATGATTAAATAGTTTAATTGTTAAATGAGGAGGGACATAAATTGTAAATAAGTCCAAAAAGGAGATATTTTGGGCGGCATAAGTTGAGAAAAATCAGGAGAATTGGTGAAATAAGGGCAAAATGGGAAAATAACAAAATTTACTAAAATAAAAATGGGACCAAATTGGAATATCTAGAATTCTCTTCAATTTTCTTCATTATCATCAGAAAAAAATGTCCTAAGGGTTTATTCAAGCTGACATTTCATAATATTTGCACCAAGTGAGTTAATCATTTCCTTTTTCTTGTAATTTTTGTGTTTTTAAGACTTTTACAACTAGCTCCTATTACTAAATTAATTAGTTTTTGATTTCATGGATGAAATTGAAAGTCACCATGGTTGAGTGCTGTAAGTTTATGATGAAATAGCAAGAAATTGAAGCTTTAATTTGTTTATGAGATGATTTTATTAGGTAATTTCAATAGAAAATTATTTGTAGGACCTAATTGTGAAAAAGTTTGGAATTAAAGTCTAGTGCTAAAATTCTAATTTCCAAAGGTTATAAGTAGTTTAAAGTGATAGAATAAAGTGTTAATTAAGAAAAATCAGCTCAATTGAGAGGTTAATTGAGCAGAGATGAAATTATCATTTATTGAAAGCTTAGGGGAAAAATGGTAATTAACGTCTTGCACTAAAGCAGTTTTGGACAGCAACAGTAGGCTAACTTTGAAAAATCACCATAAATTGTGAAAATAAAATTAGAGGATGAAAATAATATTTAATTAAATCTTATTGTGTCTAGCTTCTCATAGAAGAAACGATATAATCAATGGAATTGTAAATCATGAGATATAATAAATTTTGTGAAACAATGTCAGAATGAATTCGGGTTCCCCTGTTCTGTTGGAAAATCATAAAAAATTGGATAAAACTAATTAGGGGCTTAAATTTATATTTTTAAAATTCTTAATGAGTCTATTTTCAAGAGAAACAAACGAAAACATCATCCGAATTTCGTAATAGGAGAAAATAATTTTTTAGTGAAGAAGGGTCGAAACTATCAGACAGCAGAAAATGAATGATTTTAAAGAATTAACTGTACTTATTGGCTAAACCATAAATTCTGAAACTTTTATGGTAAGAAGATATGTGATTCTAGTTTTGGAAAAATCAAGCGGATCTTAATTTGGAATTCCGTAGTTCAAGATATAAATAATTTAGTGACTATGACTCAAGGAGACAGCTCTAAATGAACCATAAATAATAATGGAATTATAGAGAGTGTTACATATGAACATGAAATGTATTAAATTGATGATTAAATTTATTTATTTAGATCCAGAAAATTCAAATACGAAGCTAGATCGAGGAAAAGAAAAAGTTCGGGATTAGTAGATTTTTGTATACGAACAAGTATCGAGGTAAGTTCATGTAACTTGATTTATATTCTTAAATGCTTAAAATATATTTTTATTGATGTGAATATGATTTGCATGTTTATTGTATGATAATTGATGAAGTATTGATATTCTTGATGAAAAGGGAAAATAAATCTCGATTGAATGAAAGGAAAATTGGATGGATCTCTGAAAGGAATTGACGGTAAAAAGGATCTAGCCCGGACGGGTGATCCTATCCAAATATAGCCCTCCCGAAGAATATGTGGAAAATGAATTTAGCCCGGATGGGTAATCTGAATTAGGGTCTGAATTTAGCCTGGACCAGTAATTCAGATCTAAGCTCATTAGAGTAATTGTCGTTGCAGGGGATTTAGCCTGGACTGGTAATCCAGCTATGAGGATGAGGTTCACAGGAGTGTGCTCTCTGAAATGGAAATGTGCGCACATGAATATGAATTGACGCACCCGAATTTGTACACTAAAGTGTAACTTTGAAAATCCATCGAAATTCCGAGAAATTCAACGGGATAAATATGGAAAAATAACAAGGGAATGGAAATCATGGTATTGATGAGCTCATCAATCATGGTATATATTATTGATACATGGAAATTATTGGACTAACTTGAATGTTGAGTTTGTGCATGTTAGAGTAATAATGCATTGAATGGATGTATGAATGTTTATTGCATTGTATTGAAAATTTTAGGTAAGTATAATTCTTGTTACATGAGCTTACTAAGCACAAAGCGCTTACCCTGTTTTCTTTTCCCCTGTTTTGTAGTGTTAAGAGCTCGGAGGTCGGATTCGGTTAGACACACATCACACTATCAACCTCAAGATTTCGGTATATAAAGAAACTTTATTTTGGGAATCAATGGCATGTATAAGCTAATAAAGTAAATGTTAATGTGAAATGAATGTAAGGTTAGCCATTGGTATGGCTAACAAAGCTTGGTTTTGGTATGTGATGAGGTTATCTTATGGATATGCTTGAATCTATCTTGAAAATATGTTGAAATGGATTGGTTGGTTTGGATTGGTCTGGATTTAAAATTGCAGGGAAGGTTAGATATTTATAAAGGGGTTATATTGAGTTCATGAAAAAAAAACTTTAGGATTTTGCGAAAAATTTCTTATGGTTTCGATTTAATTTCGGTTTGGTCTCGATGTATGTTTTGGGCTTCGGAGGCCCATCTAAGGGGCGTCATCACATGTTTTGGTAAATGAATAGTATTTAACTGGTAATAATGGAAAATTAATTCGGTAAACTCCGGTAATGCCTTGTACCCTATTCCGGCGACGAATACAGGTAGAGGGTATTACAAAAAGTCTAGACACATTGGATTAAAACATAGATATGTCTGACAATTAATCTCTGATGGAGTGATCACTATTAATTATATGAGGTCAAGTGAAAATTTGGCAGAGCCTTTGACAAAAAGTCTTGCTAGAGATGAAGTAAAAAGGACCTCAAAATGGATGGGACTCAAGCCCATTAATTAAAGTTACCCATGATGGAAACTCGACTCAACGCTTGGTATAACGTCAAGTCTTCAGTTCAATGAGACAAAGTACATTATTAGTATGTGACTATTAGCACTATAAATAAATCCATCCTAAGATTAAAATGCTAGGTACCCGTAATGATAAGGGAAGGATGAGTAATGTACTCTTAATAGACCCATAACATAAATATGTTAGAGTGTTTTAATTACGGGAACACTCTTGATGGGATCTACCTATGTGAGTGGAAGTGTGGTCGCTTCTAAGAGCTCAAGGGTTTGGCTCTAACAGCACTCATGAAAAAAGGAGACAGACACATGGCCATAATAGTGTCCCTAGATACTATGCATTGACTGATGTTGAAATCATTGTGTGAGATGTGTTCGGCTAATCAAATGGAATAGTTGGTTCAAAGCTTAGTCTACCATGCAATTTCAATTAACTTTAACATGTTTTCACTAAGTGAAGGTTCAATTGTAAGATACCTTCATTTATGCAAATTGATTTCCAAGAATATCAAAATCTAAAATATTTTGAAAATGGGGGAGATTGTTGGAACATTTTCAAATATTTATAGTGTTCCAATAACTATAAATGAATGGGTGTAATTAATCAAAAATTATATTATTTGATTTTTTGAAAAAGAATTATAACTATTTAAATAATATTATTTGAATAGTTATAATTAAATGAATAATTATGTGTTTATTTTAAAGACATTATTATTCAGAAAGACACCTATTGAAAGATGTCTCTATGAAGAGGCATGAAAATTCCAATAAATAGGAATGAGATTTCATTTGGAAATCACACCAACAAACTCTAATATTCTTTCTTTCCTTCCTTCAATTTCTAATATTATTAGATTATTCTATAAAGTATTACTACAAAAATCCTTTATAAAAATTGAGTTTGTTGTTATACATTGCTCAGTGCGTAGTGAACTATTCTCGTTAGTGCAAAACGCAAATAGTCGGCTTCATTGTATCCTCGAGGTTAATTTGTTTGGAATTCATTTGCACATTGAAGATAGGTGGGGGCTAATATACCTTAAAGATAGTGGCTTGATACACGCCTTGGAGCCTTGCCCTATTTCTTCTTTTTCTATTCGAGTTCTGTTCGTATGTTCAAGATTTTCTTCACCGGAGATTTGTACTAACACTTCCAAAAAAGAAAACCTCCATCTTGCCATGCTCCGTTATTAAAAAAAATCCCACTCGATTCAAAATAAAACATTTATAAATCCATAAAGTGCTTTGAATTTTGCTCTCTCTAACACTTTTTATTATGCAAGCATCATTATATAATAATATATTATTAATTAAAACTTTAAAGGTAAACTATCAAAATAATCACTTTTGTTTGTCTTGAGTTACATATTAGTCACTTATGTTTGAAATGTTACGTTTTAGTCACTTACATTATCATGTTGTAACATTTTAGTCACTGAGCCGTTAATTGTTGTTAAAGATGTAACGACATGTAATATCCTAAAATAGGGGCTGTGTGTTTGAAGCATATCTTAAGTGTTAATAGGCCTTAAGGTTTGTTTTGATGTGTTTTTAGAGTTCCTAAAACTCTCGGACTAAAAAGGGAGCATTTTGAAAATTTTGAAAATTTTGGGTCAAAAGTGAAAATTTGGGTGATGGAGGCCTTAAGAATAAATTTTGGTTAGTTATGGCATATAAAATGCCCTGGTAAAGTGGCTTCCGTGTGCCACTTAAGGGTCAGCGCCAAAATAAGTCAGGGGTTCGAGTGGTATGGGGTGCATAGCATTTTATTTTGCAAGTATGCGCTACATTAAGGAAGGCTTTAAAAGAAAATCGAGATGGTTCTTATCACAAAACAAATACCGGGCGAGATGGCAAGGACGCTAGCAGCAGGAGAGCTCTCGAGGTTGGGGGTTCGAGTCCTATTGGAGGCGCGCTGATATTTTATTTTGGCTTTGGCGATTTAGGCTAAGGGAGCCAAGGAAGGAAGGGTTTAAAAAATTTTCAATGCGTTATTGGCATGAAATGCCTAATGGCCGAGTGGTGGGGCGTGGGGCTTCTTCTCGTGTCTCGGGTTCGAGACCTGGGAGCAACGCATGAGTACCCTTTTTGTTCTTTTGCAGCGTGCAAAATGGTTGCATGGCACATGCAGCATGGGCACTTCCTTTTTATTCTTTTTATTTATTTTATTTTATGTTTTTATTATTCTCATCAAAGCATGGAGCAAATTATTTTTGTTGTTTTATTATTTTGATATGAGGGATGATGGGAAAGAGATTAAAGAAAGGAAAGTGATGTTTGAAATTATCAAAAGAGATAAGCATGCCGTAGGAAGCATGGGTATTATTCTAGTTTTAGTTTTATTATTTTAAGGATGATGGGATTTTTGTTGTATTATTATTATTTGTGTTATTATTTTAATAGGTATGGGTGGTGTAATAATAATAATAATAACATTATTATTATTATTATTATTATTATTATTATTAATTTATGTTGTATTATTATTTTAATGGTGATGGGTAGTATTTTATTATTATTATTACTAAAATTTTTATTTTTTATTATGGTTATATGCGTGAGGAATATGTGGGGATTAGTTGGTTTTTAGTTTTATTATTTTAAGGATGATGGGATTTTTGGTATTTAGTATTATTATTATTATTATTATTATTATTATTATTATTATTATTATTATTATTTAGTGATGGTATGGGTAAGATTCTTACTCTTATTTTATTGGAAAGCATGGGTTATACCTTGGTTTGCTTATTTTATATATGTATGGGTTAATTTCTTTTAATTATTATTAGAGCATGGGAGACTTAATAAACTATGAATAGTTTATATTTTATTTTATGGAGATGAGAAATAGGATTAAACAATAATGCTTTATTGTTGGATGTTAGAAACTATCACATGGGGGTGATGGCGGCTTTGAGTAGCAAAAAGGAGAGCATGGCCGATTTCTTCAAATTGCTTTTTTCTTGACATTGTTCTTAGCAGAAATTTGAGAGACTCCAAGAGCTTGAGTGTTGGCCGAATATCTTGCTTATTAGCCCTCCTCTTGCCTTTTCTTTTGGTAGTAATAAGTGACGAAATCAAGTGTGTTTTTTTGGGGGGCTGGGGCAAATCTCTTGTAACGTTAAGGGTGCTTTGAAGGAGTGGCTTCCAGAATTTCGACTCATCTTGGTAAGTACTTCTTCCTTAAGACAATCAGTTTGTTTCTTCTCTTTTGGGAGGGCCGAATGCTCATAAGATCACAAGATGATATTTCCTTGTTGTAGCTATTGTCAACATGTATTGAGGAGCCTCTTCGTGGTTTCAAGACGTCAAGGTAAGCCTTTATATGGAATTCGGCCATGGACTATTTCCTAAAGACTCGCTCATAGCCGAATTTAACAAGTGACCACTTGGATTTTTAGTGAGAAAATAAATGTTTAAGCATTTTCGGCCAAAGGCCATTTTTGGTATGAGTGTGTAACCAAATGTGCTCTATGATTTTAGGAGGGACTAATCGGCTAAGGAAATCGAGAGGTCTCGAATTTCAATTCACGTTGGTTCGTACTAATAAAGGTTCGGCCTAAGGCCCTATTCTGCATCTTGAGTGCGATTGATCCTTCTGGGATTAGTAGTTGGCCGAATACGACTACCTAATACTAACCTATAGTGACCGAATATAGGTGCAATACGGGATACTGTTCGAGACTTTTGTGATATCTGGATAGATTCACGATTCCTCTTTAGATCTTCGATTAAATAGGTGTGTAAGCTCTTACACACCTTATTAGTATAAATTGTTATTTTGATAATAATTATAACCTCTCATGTAGTAATTTTGCCTTGTGGGCATAAGCTTGGTCTTCGGGTAAGTCCCTATTACTCGATCTATGATATGTGCTGTGTATGCCATCATATGCTGTTAAATGCTATGCTATATACAAATGCATGATATATGGGATCATGATACTTGTTATGTGAGCATGATGATGGTGGGATTGATGAGAGGGAGTAATAATCGTGTCGACGGACACCAGTGGTTTGGTACCACATTTCGTGACTACGGTCACCAGAGGTTTGGCACCTCCAGAGGTTTGGCACCTCATAGCGTCTCGCCCCTGTGGATTAATTCCACCGTGGGTTGGCCCCACATTTGAGATACGGGATCGACGCCAAGTGATTTGGTATCACACGATGGGTTGGCCCCATCATTTGATTGTGACTTCGGGTCACCAGTGGTTTGGCACCACAAGTATTGACGGATATCGTGACTTTATGTCACCAGTGGTTTGGCACCACAAGTATTGACGGATATCGTGACTTTATGTCACCAGAGGTTTGGCACCTCCAGAGGTTTGGCACCTCATAGCATCTCGTCCCTGTGGATTAATTCCACCGTGGGTTGGCCCCACATTTGAGATACGGGATCGACGCCAGTGATTTGGTATCACACGATGGGTTGGCCCCATCATTTGATTGTGACTTCGGGTCACCAGTGATTTGGCACCACCAGTGGTTTGGCACCACAAGTATTGACGGATATCGTGACTTTATGTCACCAGTGGTTTGGCACCACAAGTATTGACGGATATCGTGACTTTATGTCACCAGTGGTTTGGCACCACCAGTGGTTTGGTACCACACGGGGTAGAAAAAGGAGCACGGATGGCTAGGTTGGGTTGCATAATTGCATGTCATACTAATATCTTGTGTATGAGTGGTATTTCCGGGTTGGGGATTTACACACCGAGTCTTGGTGACTCACCCTTCCCATATCATCTTGCGGTGTGAGTAGATCGCGAGACGAGGGAGAGAGGACTCGAGAGGCGCCATACATGTTCCTCGGTTTTGAAATTTTATTTCGTACCATTAAAGTTAATATTTATTACATTTTGGTTTGGTTTGTAATATGGCCGCTAGTTATTATTTTGTATGTTTAAGTAGTTGCTTTTACCTTATTTCTATTATATCACTAACGAACTTATAAGTCGTAAGCAAATCGGTAAAAGCAATGTTTTCAAAGGTAAGTGCTCAGACGCTGCGTTTTCAAGACGTTACCATCGGGTAGCAAATTTTACTAAGTTATTAATAACCCCGACATTTCTAAAAATCTAAATGATCGAATGGTTTCAAAGGAAAAGAAAGAGTTTTCAACTCCATCGTGTTTATCAAACCAAACTATCTTAGTTTTAGCAAACATTGTTTTACAAATTCAGTAATAGTTTCAGATTTCCAATGTTAACCCGAATCTTTCAAAAAGTTTTTACTCCGTGACATACCAGATCCGGTCAAGGCTTGTGGGCCGGGTTTGGGGTGTTACACGACAAGTTAACGTAGCATGTTAAATCATCATTTCAAACAAAAATTTTAGGTTAAATTTTACAATTGGTTCCCATATTTTTTGTTTTGAGCAATTTAATTTTTTTTTCTTTTATGTTCTTTTAACTTCTTTTTTTCTTTATTTGTCATTCTCTTCCGCTTCTCCCTCTGTTTTCCTCCATTCTTCTTCTCTTTTATGTTCTTTGGACTTTTTTTTTCTTTTATGTTCCCTTCTCCATATTCCAATGGTGATTTCAAGAGTTGCTTCAAATGATTTTTGTGCAACAAGGTCCTTAAATCCATCGTATGGTTAAATGCTACACATTAACAAGTAACCTTTAGTTGTCTGTTTGACATAATTTACAGATGCCTCATGTTTGAAATCTTAATTCTTTGAATTAATTATTAGATCATTAAAGTGAAACAACTTCGCATATTCGTCATGTTTGAAATCCCATTTCTTTGAATTAATCATGTGGAAAACAGAGATAAAGAAGGGAGGAAAACAAAGGGAGAAGCAGAAAAGAATGGGGAAAAAAAAGAAAAAAAAGTTGAAAAAAACATAAAAGAAAAAAATTAAAGTGCTCAAAACGAAAAAATATGGGGACCAATTCTATAATTTAACCTAAAATTTTTGTATGAAATGATGATTTACCATTATACTGTTAATGAGTGAGAATTAACAGCTCAGTGACTAAAATGTTACAACACATCAACGTAAGTGACTAAAACATAACATTTCAAACATAAGTGACTAAAATGTAACCTGGGATAAACAAAAGTGACTATTTTGATAGTTTACCCAAAATTTAATTATGTTTTATGAAAAATATCAATGTTGTATAATTTTTAATTGAATTTAATTTTGTTTTTGTTATCTATTATTTATGCAAAAGATAAAATTAGACAACAATTTCTACTCTAAAAATGATAGAGTATGGCCCAAAGTGCGTGAAGAAAGTTTCAAATAAACAGGGGTGAATCCAAGGGGACTGATAGAGCTCGACCCGCCTGAAATAGAAAATTTTTCATTTAGTCCTTTTAATATTTTTAAAATTTTAAATTAGTAAAAGTAAAATTGCACGTTGAATCCCCCTAAAAATGATAAAATTTTGATTTAATCCTTAAAAATTATAAAGATATAGACTGTTAAAATTGTAATATAGTAAAAAATTACAATTTAATTTCACCTCTCTAAAATTTTTTTTTGGCTTCATCCTGGCAAATAAGGTTGATTCTCTACATAATCCTTATTTCCTGCAATAAACCCTTTCTACTTTGTTCAACTTCGTTTTCTATTATACCATGTTAAGTTAACCAATCAACAATTTACTAAACTAGTTCTCTTCCTTGAGCAACTCCACGGCCATAGTTAGAATTAGTATTAGCATTCTAAAAAAATAACTTAAGTAATGGCTAAAATCATAAAATGGTATCTAAATTATTGTTTTTTTCAAGTTAATATCTAATTTTTTTGCCACAAATGATACCTAAATTATACATCGTTATCCAAATTACAAAAAAAAAGTTAACACCGTTAAAAAAACTTCTTAGCAAATCATTTTGTGACATGTGACACTTTTAAATTAAAATTAAATTAAAAGATTATAATTAAATTGAAATATAAAAAAACAAATTTAATTAAATTAAAGCTTTTGAAATATATTTTTTATACTCTCCCCCTCCTCATCACGATTCTTTCTTTGCCTTTAATGTACTTTCTTTTAATTGTTAAATAGCTTTGATCTGTAAACATCTAAAAGAATGGATAAAGTTATTTTTAAGAAAAAAATACATGGGTTTTGAATCAAGGTTTAAAAACATAAAAGAAGTTTGTTGGAATTTGGGTTTTGTTGTCGAAAACTGAGTTTGGATAAGTTTTTTGATGGGTTCTTGAATTTTCCGTCATTGGAGTTATTGTGTTAAGAACGAAATAGATTAATATGTTTTTTTATTTTTATTTTTTAAAAAGCTTGAGGAAATAATATTTTACTTTTTTTGGATTTATTTAGTTAAAAAGTGCCACATGTCACAAAACCATTGGTTAAGGCTTTTTTTAACGGTTTTAACATTTTGGGGGTAATTTGGGTAATGAAGTATAATTTAGGTACCACTTGTGACAAAAAAAAAGGAGTTTAGGTACTAATTTGGGGAAAACAATATAGTTTAAGTACATTTTTTGGTTTAAGCATTAAACAATCTAAAGGCTTGTTGATATAGTAGTGCAATAGGGAGGAGATAATGAAAAGGATATGGTGGTTGTTACAAAGGCCGGTTCACCCAGTCGGGGTGGAGAGCCGAAGATTACAAAGAATGGAGGAGAATAGAGTATTAAAGCTAAGTGTAGAAGGTAAGTTGGCAAAATATAGGCTTGGTATCTTTGGAGAGTCAACCCTTTCTTCATCATTCCTAAATGTATTTATAAGCAACAGGTCCTATGTGATGCAACGTTAATGTGTTAAACTTACCATTTAATCGTCATTATGGAGCGCATGGGTGGATGTCTTCGACGGGATGAGGATGTCTGTGACGGGACAGACCCTGCTATTCATTCTGACCTGATGGTATAAAGCAGTTGAACCCACGTGAGGTTTAGTAACCAACAATATAACATTCCTAACGGAAGCCTGGGCTTGGAGCAACAAATGGTCCTCGCTTGTCCAACTGGCTTGCCACATGTCTTTATTCGAATGGGGGTATAACGAGGCTAAACATGGGACATTCCTATAGTTATGTGAAACTTGGTTGTATGCCACTACCACTCAATAAGTTATATCTATTTAACCCCTGCATTATGTCTCAAGAAGCATATGCATTGTAGATTTTTTTTCTTTACAATCAATAAAATTTTGTTAAAATTCCAAAAGGATAGAACTAATCAAAACATTTGTGAAAACACTAAAACAAGCATAGCTAAGTGAAATCTTCATAAAACCATAAAACACATCAATAAAAATGACACACATGACACAACTACACATGGAACAAAATGCAACTTCACACCAAAATTACAAGTAGTCTAGAAACTCTTGAAAGCATTGAACATTATAACAAAAGCACTACATATAGGCACCTAAAGTTTTACAAGAAAACTAAGCATATTAAAAGATCATAAAGAAGACTAACACAAAATATCATAATCGAACACATTCCATAGAATCACAAAGCATTAGCAACAAAGAACCATTATAGGAAATTAGAGATGTAATGGTGGAAACTAGCGGTATTTACAAAAGAAACGCAATAAAGTAAGACCTTTTGTGGCACTTGGGCAAAAAAATACAGCTAGAATGCAACCTATAATGGCGTTTATGGACCAAAACGCAATGACTAAGAAATAGCGCTGAGGCTTCGATTACCACAAAAAAATTTTGGTACCATAACTTTTTACAATGTTTACTATAAGAATCACTAAAATAGGTTATAAACGTCACTAAATTTATTTCTTTAAAATAATTGTACTTTAATAAAAATTATTCTTTTTTCACATAGATTCAGTGGCATTTTCTTTAAAAAAATGCCTCAATATGTTATGTGATACTAAGTATAAAATAATATTTAATTTATAATTAACAAAAATAATAAATATTATATTATTTTAAAATTATATAATTAGAAAAAATAATATTAATTTAGAGGAAATTTATGTGAATAATAATATTAATTTAAATTTTTTATTTTATATGAATAAAAAATGATAATTTATATTATAATTTAAATTAATGTTTCAATAAAATAATTTAAAAAATATTAAATTACTGTATAAATTACATTTTCATAATAATTATTTATAATATTTATGTTTTTGAAGGTTTTTTCCATCTTTAAACTAAAATCTAAAAAGAAAATAAAATTTATATTATAATAAAAATATTATAAATATATAATCTAATGTTTAATCTTATATACAATTATATTAATTTTCAAATATAATGATTTGAGAGATCTTTGGTTGAGGTATATTAAGATAGTGGAGGTAGGAAATTAGTGGTCAAACCACTATAAATCGAATTGTCTAATCTTTTCTTTCATTTCCTTATTATTTAGAAAATTTTTTAGGGTTTTTTCTAAATACCAATTCACCACCCTCTTGGTATTTTTGGACCTAACATTTTCTAATACAGGTAGAGAGCATTAGAGTGCAATGAAGGGGATTATGAGATATCTTCGAGGCACTTTTAACTTGAGACTTTGTTTCAACAATAAGAAACTTGCTTTAGTTGGTTAGACAGATTTAGATATGGTTGGAGATATTGACTCGAGAAGATCTACTTTGAGTCACTTAATCACTTTTGCAAGAAGAGTTATGGTTTGACAATCTAGATTGCAAAAATGTGTTGCTTTATCCACTACCGAGTTTGAGTTTATTGTAGTTACTGTGGTATGCAAAGAGTTGCTTTGGATAAAAAAAATTGTGCAAGAACTAGTATTTGCTCAAGAGAGGTAATTCTTGTTTTGTGATAGCTAAAGTGATATTCATCTTGGTAAGAATATTGCTTTTTATGCTTGACCTAAACATTTTGATGTAAGGTATCATTGGATATGAGAAGTTATTTAAGCTAAGTTCACTACACCAAAACAGACTTTTAGCGGCGTTTTTTTGGACTTTTAGCGGCGTTTTTAAGCGCCACTGCGCAATAGGTAGGGGCTTTTAGCGGCGCTTGTGAAACAAACGCAGCGATAGGTAGGGGCTTTTAGCGGCGCTTGTAAAACAAACGCCGCTATAGGTAGGGGCTTTTAGCGGCGCTTCTCAAACAAATGCCGCTACAGGTAGGGGCTTTTAGCGGCGCTTCTCAAACAAACGCCGCTACAGGTAGGGCTTCTAGCGGCGCTTTTCAAAAAAACGCCACTAATTTGCACAGATCTGCTGCTCTTTTTTTCCAATATACTACCCTCCCCCTACATTAAAAAGCAGCCAAAACCAGCAACAATTGCATATAATTCCAACCGAAGGCAGCAAATAAAACATTTAAATCTCAGTAAAAGCATTAAATCGAAACGATATATGATATTTATTAAAAAATGAAGCATAATTCAAACAATTCTTACAATAATGTTTAACTGTAACAATGTTAAAAAAAAATCTTACAAGAAGAAAAGAAATGTCTAAGAGGGCGGCCTCTGCGACTTTCTTTGAAACAATCGCATCATAGTTCGCAGTGTAGTAGCCGGAGTTCTTCATACTTTCTTCGCTCGCTCTGCCTCGCCGCTCTTTGCCTCCGCTCTGTTGTGCAATATGCTCCGCCTCTCGCCGCCTCTCGCCTCCTCCTCATTTGCTACCTCCGCTCTAAGCCGAGCAATTTGTTTCGCCTCCCACGCTTCCTCCCGCTCTAAGCCGAAAATTTGCTCAATCTGTGTGCTCGCTTCCATCGAGAGATATCTGGTCTTTCGCCTCTCGAACTTCAAAGACGAGATTGACTCCGAAGGCATGTATTGCTGAGTCGGATCCAAAATATTGGGCCTGAGTAACACCCGATCCTTGACATCGAACCCGACCATACCTTGTAAGACCCAAAACATTAGTGATAATTCATTATAAATATACTCAAGATTAACAAAACTATCAATCGAGCGGCGATGCGTACCTTTCAGACCCAAAACATCGCATTAATAATTACATTTATCAATCTCCTCGAGATTAACAGAATCTGCTGCATTTAAGCAACCGTTTTCATCTCGCGCTTCTTCTTCTCCTTTAGTTTATCCTAATAAATCAATAAAAGAGTTAGAAACGAAATATATAATAAAAAGGAATGGAACATAACTTAAAATTAGAAATTTAAAACTACAAACGATGAATTAAACCATTATAATTAAACATTATAAATATTTATAAAAAATCAAATTTTATTAAATAAGTATACCAAAATTTCTGCAGCCTTGGATGTCATCTGAGATCCATCCTTCTTCCTATATGTAATGTCAAAAAGTTGAAGGCGCCCAACTTTTTGACTGACTAAAACTTCCTACATTATAGCAGAAAAAAATATAATTTAATAGTATAAATCATTAATATTTGAAAGAAGTAATAAATTATAATACCTCAGCCTCAGCTACACGAGCAAAACTTCTGGAACCTGCCGTGTGCGTGAATTGTTGTTTCGTCACGCTTGTTCCAACTCGCTCACGGTCCTACATAATGGGATTTGAATTATTTATATAGTAAATACGATAAACCTAAAAAATTTCTAAGACTTTGAAAGTACGTAATACCTCTCCTTTCTTTGAATTCCGAATCTAACTTGATCTTCCCATTGGTACCTCAACATTCCCGGCGGGACATTTTGCAGTTTTTCGTCGAGGCTTATGTCTTTCTTAAAATATTGTTTTTTTAGGGTGCTTTTATTGTCTCTCCATTTTTACCCAATGTCTTCTTAACATAGTCATCTGAGACCTCTAAAGCAAATCTACCTCAAATTTTTTTATAAAAGTTAATATAAATGAAGGTTAAATTAAAGAATTATAAATTACATTCACCTTTTATTACCTTAATATTCTCGAGAGCCTGATTTTTGTTGGCATGAGGCATGTGATGCCATGATTCGTAGTTAATGGGCAACATATTCGAATTTCGTGCTATAATGCCCAAATAGCTCGCCAACAATCGAGCTTCGGATCCGATAGGTCGGCCATGATCAATTTCTCCTTACTTCAACACGCTGGGTAGGTAAGTAAGTCATATAAATCTGTAAGTAACGTGACGTCCCGAGCTCACGCATCCCACCACCTCACCGGAAAATGATATATTATTATATTAAAATTAAAAATGAATCAATAATAAAATTCAACATGCATGTAAAATAAACTTAACATTACTTTGGAATTCTCCATGCTCGTCATCTATGTCCGGCAGACTAGAAGATGCAACAATCGTATCCTCATCCCACTATTTACGTCTTACGGATTTGCGGATAATTTCTAATATTTAAACCTCGTAATCGCTCTTCTAAGCATTTTTCCCGCAATAGACATAAAATAGTTCAAAATTTTAGTAACAAATAACAACAATAATTGGACATTCAAAATAGTTAAATTATATAACATGACCAACATGAAAATTATAATATTACATATAAATAATAAATCGTTAAATCTTACAACATCATATTTCGTAAATATCGTCGTCCACATCCTGACGAACCCAATGAAATTGTTGACTAGTACTAGGGATATTTTCAGTTAAATCTTGTTCTGGAAAAGGCAAAGTTTCTGATCTTTCGACTATATCATCTCTACTTCCACTGCCAATGTCGAACAAGTCTCTAGGGGCGTTTCCAAGTACAACGTACCAACCCTCATCAGCTAGATCTTCGGAGTAAAAAACTTGTTTAACTTGAGAAGAAAACACATACGGCTCGTCCATCAGTTGTTCTCCTGTGTGAATCAATCGAGAGAAATTCACCATTGTAAAGCCATATTGATCGTTTTTAATTCCACGAGCCGTATTCACATCAGCCCAATCACCTCGAAATAAGACAACTTTGCATTTGCCGTAATAATCCAACTCAATGATGTCGATAAATAAGTCCGTAATACTCCAGATTCCTCGACCGGATTCTCGTCCCTAGCACTAGCATAACTTGTAATCGAAGAATTAACAACAATTCCGCTATTTTGGGTTCTCCTCAATCTCTCGCGATACCTTGTATGAAATCTGTATCCGTTGATGAGGAAGCCACTATATCTTTTAACTATTTTGTTTGGACCTTGCGATAGCCATTTAGCGTCGTCATTTACTTCATTATTCTGACTACAAACCTATTTAGTCGAAAGTAAATTGAGTAATTATGAATGTTATGAGAAAACATTATGACTTGTCAATGAAAACTTAAATTGCATACCATTTGGCTTAACCATTCATGGAATGATTCTGCGAACAACTTATTAATTTCTCGTCGATTTAATCGTCGGGATCGTGAACGAGCTCTCAATATTTGTTTATATTCACTACGGTAAAAAAGGTTTTACTTTGTTAGAAGACAAACAAATTATGATTGATGAGTATTTATCAAATTCTAGAACTTACTTCCGAAATGGTTCCATTGAATCATGATGAAAAAGAATGTATCGATATGCTTGGACCCACGATCTATCGTCTAATTCTGCAATTTCGACTTTGCCGATCGGTTCTCCAAAACTTTGAAATAAATAAGTTTCGGCCAAATTATGATCTGTGAGCCCAGCATTTCTACTTGGTCTGTTCATTCTTGTTTTGACATCTTCCAAAATACCTCGAACAGAAAGTCATACATTCCTCTGCCAAGTAGCCCTCGGCAATTGATCCTTCCGGATAACGCTTATTGCGGCAGTATAACTTCAATTTGGAAAGGAACCTAAACACGGTATACAACATTATCAGAAGTTGCAACTAAAGGCATTGAGCTGAATGAAGGAATATTTTGCAAATAAATTAAGACCTTTCAATGGGATACATCCATCGATAGAAAACGGGTCCACCAAGAAGTGCTTCACGCGGGAGATGAATTAACAAGTGCACCATAATAGTGAAGAAGGAAGGCGGAAGATCTTCTCCAGATTGCATAAAGTCAATGCGGCTCGATCTTGTAGTCTCTCAAGTTCTTGAACATTCAAAACTTTACCACAAATGCCTTTCATTATATTTGATACTTCAATTACGGAGCCGCCACCTTTTTGGCAGAGACAACACCGTATAGCAACCGGCGATAAGTCTTGCATCAAGATGTGATAGTCATGCGATTTTAAGCCATATAGTCTTCGATCCTTAAGACTCACACATCATGATATATTTGATGCATACGCATCCGGGACCTTTATATCCTTCAACACCGCATGAACACTTCTTTCTCTGTCTTCGACATGGAGAAAATAGCGGTGCAGCAACCGATATTTCATATTCGAAAGTTCTCGGGATGAAGCTCACGCCCAATTCCCATGTGGACTAAATCAAGTCGACTCTGAAGATTATCTTTTGATTTTCCATCGACATTCAAAATAGTCCCAATGATGTTCTCGCAGACATTTTTCTCTATGTGCATGACATCAAGATTATGGCGTAAAATCTGATGCTTCCAATAAGGCAACTCGAAAAGAATACTTCTTTTTTTCCACAAGTCCGCCTCATTAGGATCATCCTCTTCATCAGATTCATCATCAAATTCATCCCTAGATCTTCTATTTCTTTGCGGGTTGGCCGATTGATTCATCTTCCCATACATGAAATTCATATCTTTCAACATTAAGAATACTTCAGATCCACCGGTCTGCGAAGGAGCTGGTCTGAACTCTTCAGTACCATCAAACTGAGCACTCTGATATCTAAATGTATGATTTTCCTAGAACCACCGACGATGCCCCATGTAAGAGAACTTCCTCCCATTATATAACCATTGCGAACATGTTCACAAGCAAAGACAACACTGGACAAGCATAACATCCCCTGGTACTCCAACCAGATAAATTAGCATACGCCGGGAAGTTGTTAATAGTCCACATTAAAGCCGCACGTAAATTAAAGTTCTCTTTTCTCATTGCATCGTATAATCCGAATACCACCATAGTTGTTTTAACTCACAACAAGTGGTGCAAATAGACGTCAATATCATTCCCTACCCTTTCTCTCCGTATAATCATAGACAAGATAAAAGAAGATTGTTTCATGCAAACCCATGGAGGCAAATTGTAGGAACAAGCACCACAAAGCCAAGTATCGCACGCGTTGTGCTCATGAGTTTGTAAGGGTTAAATCCATCGAATGCTAGCCCAAGCCTCACACTCCGAGGATCGCTTGCAAAGCTTGGAAATTTGGAGTCAAAAGATTTCCAAGCTAAAGAATCTGCAGGATGCCTTAACAACCCATCATCTGTTCGTCCATCACGGTGCCACGTCATTGATTCGGCTGTCTTCGACGACATAAAAAGCCGTTGAAGCCTTGGTATTAGGGGAAAATACCGCAAAATCTTAATCGGCCGCTTCCTTGTGTATGTATCGTGTTCATCCTCGCACCGCCCTCTCGTATTTCTATTAATCCAACGGATTGGCCGCATACGCGATAAAGATCGTTGGTTTATCCGGCCGTCCCAATACAACATGCGCTTATTTGGGCAATCGTGAATTTTGTTGTAGCCAAGACCCAAATCCTTTATCAATTTCTTCATGTCTTTGGAAGATTGAGGGATTTTTGCAAACGGGAACATTTCTTGCAGAAACTCTAACAAAGATTGTCAACGAGTTTCCGGTCCACCCCAAACATTTCAAGTGAAAAAGCCGAATACGTAATGACAAGCTTTGAAAATTTTGATCCTCATACGCTTCTTCATTCATTTCAAAGAAGTAACGTGTAGAACCTCGCCGCTTCTTCATTTGGTCGTTCATCCGCACACACTTTTTCCCTTCTTCTGAAAGTATTTCCACCAAAATTATGATCATCGGTTGCACCTAAGTCGTGGAAATGACCCGCAACCATCATCACAAGCATATTAAAAGCATCCCGCAACATGTTTTCCATGTTATCGCCTCTCTAACATTCGATTGAAAGCACTATAAGGATACCCTGCATTCATCGATGAAGATGCTCCACTAGATGTACACTCTCCATGAAAAAACCATATTTTGTACCCCGGACAAAGCCATCAACAACTAGATGTTCATAGACCACTTCACGATAATGCCAGTTAATATTGGCACACTTCTTACACGGGCAAAGAATCATATTCTCTTGGCTTGCATTTTGAAATGCGAAATTCAGAAAAGTTTCTACTCCATTTCGATAGCCGTTGCTTACCCTTGACAATTTCATCCAACTCCTATCCATTTCGTTGTTGTTGAAGTCTAAAGTTGACAATAATTTACACTTATATATTGTTAATTGACAAGAATTTGATTTTTAAAACAGAAATTTCTTTAAGATTCATCATACATGTCATTGTAAGTTATGTATTAAGTAAGTTATGTATTATTTAAGATTCTTTGAATCTTTTTATTTTTATCTATACAAGTATTATGTAAGTTAGATAATTTGATGAAAGTTATGTAAGTTATGTATTATGTAAGTTAGATAATTTGATGAAAGCTATGTAAGTTATGTAAGTTATTTATTATGTAAGTTAAATAATTTTATGTTAATTATGTATTATGTATTAATATTAGTTAAATTAAAATTTCAAATCGAGAATCAGTTGAGGTGTGAACATATATGGCATGCATTATATTGTAGTTTTTTTTTTGTAAATATTATTACTGTTGGTTATTATATGTTTTTTTAAAATGTTATTATATGTTTTTTATAATGTTATTATATGAATTTTTTTTAAAAATGTTATTATATGTTTTGTTATAATTGAAATTTGCTGAGATGTTAAATTTAACAAGTTTTTAACTTACTTCTTTTAAAAAAAGAATTTATTTTCTATTTTATAATATATTTAAATGATGATCTATATTATTATATTGATAACAAAATATACAAATAAGTTTTTAAATTTAAACAGTTTTAAAATTACTTCTTTTAAAACAAATTTATTTTTTTATAATAAAACATATTAACATACTGATTTTATATCATCTTATATGCAAGATTTTAGCCATTTTATTTTACAATTTTAAAAAAGTGCTATACGCCACTAATTTTTCAAAAATTATATGCAAGTTTACAAAGTTTTTAACTTACTTCTTTTGAAAAAAAATTATTTTCTATATTAAAACATATTTAAATAATGATCTATATTATTATATTGATAACAATATTAAATTTAAAACGTTTTTAAATTACTTCTTATTTTTTTATAATTAAAACATATTTTAAGTAATGATCAATATTATTATTATTATACTGATAACAAAATATTATTACTATTTTGGAAAATATTGAAAATATTAAATATTAAAAGCAAACATTATTAATATAAAAAATTAGTAATTAGTAATAAACCAAAAAGCCATATAAATGTAAGTATTCTTTACAAAAATTGTTTATTTTTAGGAAGATAAAGTAAAAAAAAATTCTTTAATATAATATATAATATATGTAGTGACAGGTTTGTATTAACATATGTTAATCCTTCTTAACTTGCAAATTTTTATTAAAATATGACATTTATGTTAAAAATTATAACATATTTTAACAATTAACTTTTATATTTTGTTTATGTTATTTTTATATCGTATCGTACTTAAATTTTAAAAAATAATACAGGAGCTTGTAAAAATCTAAGCGGCATTGTTAATAATAAACAGCTTGTAAACAATTAACTTTTAGATAGCAATTTGGAGGTTGTTCAAACATTATTAATAATAAACAGTAATAATAAACAGCAATTTAGACAGAAATTCTTTAAGATTCATCATACGTGGCATTGTTACACCTAGGGAGGATCCGATATAAGGCAACCCGTTAGGTTTCCAGCCTATATACTTTTAATCTTTTTTTTTTTTTTTTGGACAACAATAGAACAAACAGCATATATACCAACCAAGCAAGATAATAATCCGTAATTTGGACAGCAATTTAGCAAATTAAATATACATGCTTACAAATTGTAAATTGGATGGCGTGAGTCGATTCCAAAGAATCTTCAAGTGTTGAGCAAAGGACTTGAAACTTTTGAGAAGCTACAAGAAGAATAAAAAAGAAACTCCATAAAATCAAAAATAATAAAATAAATGAAAAATAAAACGGTATACATATCAAAAGTACGAGTGAATTAACTTACATGACGAGTAAGAATGGTGCAAACAAATCGAACTACAGCAAATACTAAGTATTTTTCCCTTCTATGAGTCAATAACAGAACTTCGTCTATAACATTGTTAGGGATAAAATTACACCTGCAAGCAATGATGATAAGGTTCAATTATTACAATTTAAATATAAAATAATAGAATTCAAATTTGTTTCTCATTATTTTTCCTGTAGTTTCTTCAAAACCAAACAAAACCCAAATTGAAAACAAACCTCAAATGCTTTGGAAAGTTGCAACAACAACTCCAACTTAATTAACTAGGTTAGATTTTAACTTGGATTAATTAAATTACGTCTTGACCAACTTAATTAAGGAATGTTGAAGCACATGGCAACATGAGAGCTTTCGAAGAATACCAACAAAACAAAATTCTCATATAGGCAAAATTCTCATAAGTAAAAATTTCATTCAATTTCAAACATTTTAATCACCAACTATATTTAATTTAAGTAAATAAATTTAATTAAACTAATTTAATTAATTGAAATTATATCTCAGATCGCAATTAAACTACTCCAATCAATCATAAAATTTTTAGCATTGAACTCGTATATATCACAAAAGAAAATTAGGGGGCAAGGAAGACAAAGAGAAAGGTGGAAAATATACCATGGCTTTTGACAGAAGTACGGGACTGAAAGGCTGTAAAGAACATTTCCAGCAGCCTATATGAGTTGATCAAGGAGGCACTGAAGGATCCAAGTTATATGGCAGATCTGGTTTTATTAAAAAAGATTAGTCTTTTTCAAATTTCAACCAAAATACACTTTGATCATTTAAAGATGGATATACAAGGGATGTAGTATTTAACAGTCAAAGACAGCAAATAAAGCAAACCAGAGAGCAGCACAAAATATCAATGGTGAATCTGGACGCAGATTTCTATACAACTTGACGACTTTAGAAATGCCAAAAAATGTTCCAGAATCCATAAGCATCAATAGGATGGCATAAATAATAATATGTTATTATTTAAAATATCTGACATGTACTACTCAAAGTCAAAACTAAATAGGTTAAACTATGTAGTAAGTCTTTGTATTTTGATAAATTTTAAGATTTAGGCCTTGTACTTAAAAAGCTACAAATTAAGTTCTTCAATTATTTTGATTTAAAATTTTCAGTTCAATCATTAAAATCATAAATATTTTCAGTAAAAAATTTTCAATTTGACATGTTAATTAAGTTGTCTTCATGTGACGTGTCATATATGATTCATCAAAAATAAATATGTTAAGTCAACAAAATCTAATAAGAACTACCAATAATTAGATTAGAATTTTTAAATTGAAACTAATCTCAAATTCTATATAAGTACAAGGAGTAATAGCATATTTCAAAGAATGAAATATGAGAAAAGGGACTTGGGTGGCCTTCCTCTCATCTGCAGACGGTGGTTGGGTTTTAACTTATATATGTACACAGATTTAAAAAATAAATAGCGTGTGGAAGATTGAATTGGAAGACCAAACATTTGATATATTCTATACAAAGTACTAAGGACAGGAACTTATATGATATAATATTATAATTTATAGTGATAGGAAAATTAATATGAAGCAAAGTTGGTTTTCAGTAACTAACAAATATATATATATATACACATATATACAACATACACCGAATTTTATAATGGGATTTAACTAACAGACGTTGTTAAGGATATAAGGTTAAGTGAATAAAATTGTTTTTTAAGGTACGAGCATTTGATATTTGATTTCCAAACAACATAAAAATCTGAGATTCTTAAAAAAAACATTGATATTTTACTTTGCACTTTCCAACAACTGATGAAGAAGATCAACCCCATTATTCAGTTTGCCAACAATCTTGGTTAAAACTAGATCCCAAAAACTCTTATCAACTCTCCCATATGACATAGCCATTAAAACAACTTTCTCAACTTCACCTTCCTTTCCCATACCCTGAAGCACTTCAATCAATATATTGTATGTTGCTTTATTTGGCAAACAGCCTTTGTCCAGTATTTCCTCCAGAATTCTAATCCCCTCCGTCGCATTACCAATCTAACAAAATCCTTTAAAGACTCAAGCTTTTATTGAAATCAATATAAACCCAGAAACAAACATGGATCGATTAAATGAAGGAAACCCAATTTGGATTATATCAAATGATAGCCAAAAACAGCAAAAGAAAAAAAATTGAAGCATAGAAATCAATATATGCATAGAATGAAAAATACCCAATTTAGATAATACACAAAAAAAAGTAGTGATAAAAAGAAAGTGTTACCTTGAAGAAATTTTGTGTTGATCCAGGAAGAAATTACTGAAAGTTCTATTCGGCGAGAATAACCATGAAACCGCGAAAATAAAGCAAAATAGGATTCTTACTGGGAAATTTGGGATTCCGAAATTTTGAGTTTGGGGAGGGAAACTGATTGGGAAACGATAGGGGAAATTTGGGATTAAGGAATTTTGTGTTTGGGGAGGGAAACAGATTGGGAACGATGGGGAAAATTTGGGGTTATAGGATAGTGGATTTCAGAATTGGGTTTAAGGGATTTTAGCAGAAGGGGGACTTTAGAAATCGGGTTTAAGGGTTGGGGGAACTGGAGGAGAGCAAAACGGCGACGTTTTCACTAACACAATTCAAGAATTGCGGCGTTTATAAAATAGCGCGCGCTTCTGAGACATACCTATTATGGCGGCGTTTACAAAACAAAACGCCACTACAATAAACAAAACTACGTCGTTTTATTTGCGGCGTTTCTTAACAAACGCCACTAAAATTCTGATAAAAATGCTGCGTTTTCAATCTAGGAGAACATATTTGGGCGTTTTTTTACGAAAACGCCACTATTCTCAATTTTCTTTTTTTTTTCCATTTTTCAATTTTAATTTTAATTCTAATTTTAACCTAAATTTTTCTAAGTTTTTCCTTTCAAAATTTTCTTAATTTTAATTCTAATTTTGTTATAAAATATTTATAAAACAAATGTACAATTAAAGGCGGTGGAAAGTTTATAAAAAAATAAATTTAAAATATTTAAAAATTAATATTTAATATTTAATTAAATATTATTTTGATACTACATATTTAGAAAATTAAATTATAAATTGCAGTTTATAATTATATTGCAGGAAAAACCCAATAAATTATGCTTATTTTGATTTAAATTCTAAAAAACAATAAAAACCCAATATTCCAATAAATAATAATTTACATTTATCTTATTTTGATTTATATTCTAAAAAATCCAATATCAATCCCTAAATCATAAACCTTAGACCTTAAGCACTAACCCACAAACAGCTAGCCTTAAACCCCAAACTCAAAACCCCAAACCTTAAATACTAGACCATAAAACTCGAACCTTAAACTACTCTAAACTACAAACCCTAAACCATAATCCGAGACCAACTTTTTGGGAATTCATGTAGCCAATGTTAGTGTAGTACAAAACATATATTTTAATATCTAACACATTAATTAACCATAAGTCCCTCATGAGGGATTTTGATTTCGGGTCATATAGATAACACCCTAAACCCTAAAATCCTAAACTAAAACCATAAACCCTAACTCAGAAACCTAACACAGTAACTATTTCCCCTCAAACCCCTAACCCTAAACCCATAAACTATAAACCATAAACCCTAAACCTAAAACCCTAATCCATTAACCATTTCATTCTAAACCCCTAACCCTAACCCTAAACCTTAACCCTTAACCACTAACACTTAAACCTTAATACCAGTAAACACTAACATATTAAACACTATACAATAAACCCAGACAACTTTAAAACACTAAACCATGAAATTAATATAATAAACATTAAACCCTAAATCAATTTTAATAGCTTAATTTATAACTTAAATGAAAACTTCTATATTGTTTAGTTAACAATTTGTAACTTTTCATAATTAAGTAACTAAAATGAAACTTCCTCATAGCTCATAAGTGAATGTATCAAAATAAAATATAATTCAAAGAGAGAAAAAGGAAAAAATATGAAAAACTTTTAGCGGCGTTTTCACAAAAAGCGCCGCTACAGCTCGGACTTTTAGCGGCGTTTTCCCAAAAGCGCCGCTACAGCTCGGACTTTTAGCCGCGTTTTCCCAAAAGCGCCGCGAAAGCTCGGACTTGTAGCGGCATTTTCCAAAAAGCGCCGCTAAAGAAGGACTTGTAGCGGCGTTTTCCCAAAAGCGCCGCTAAAGCTCGGACTTGTAGCGGCGTTTTCCCAAAAGCGCCGCGAAAGCTCGGACTTGTAGCGGCGTTTTCCCAAAAGCGCCGCTAAAGCACGGACTTGTAGCGGCGTTTTCCCAAAAGCGCCGCTAAAGATCGGACTTTTAGCGGCGTTTTCCTTGAAGCGCCGCTAAAGCTCAGACTTTTAGCGGCGTGTTTCAAAAAGCGCTGCTAAATCTCGAACTTTTAGCGGTGTTTGATAAATAAATGCCGCAATATGTCCTTTTTAGCGGCGTTTTGGTAATAAACGCCGCTATTGCTCTTTTTTTTTTGCGGTGTTTTCCATAAAACGCCGCTAATGTATAATATTTGCGGCGTTTTTGTTTAAACGCCACTAAAAACGCCGCTAAAAGTCTGTTTTGTTGTAGTGGTTGTTAGAGCTTGAGAAAATTCACACTAATGATAATGGTGTGCATATGTTGACCAAGGCTTTACCAAGAGGGAAGTTTGAAACTCTTTGCTTGAACGTCAATATGGCGAACATCCCCACATAGTGGGAGGGGGAGATTTGTTGAGCGCAGGGCCCATGAGTATTCCCTAGTATATATATGTAGTGGGGGAAACATTTTGAATCAATTTTTTTTTTTGTATATGCTACAAACCAAAAAGGAAAAGAGAGAGGAAAAAAGTTTTATTCACCAAGTGAAGTTTTTATCAACTCTTTGGGGGTCTATACTATATCCCTTTGAGCTGATTTTTAGTTAATAGTTAGTAGACTTGAGGTTTTCAATTGTGTATCATGGGATTTTCCATACAACCATTGTCGAAACCATTTTTGAAATGTTTATAAAAAACAGGGATCGACTAGAAAAATGGAAATGGAGTCGCCACCAATCCCTTTTTACTTAGGTGTGATTGGATCACCTTGTAAAACGTTTTACTTCAAAACATTGATTTTGATCCACGAAATACAAGAAAACGGGTTCGGGAGTCGGTTACGTATGAGGAAGGGTTAGCACCCTCATAACGCCCAAAAATTGGTACCTAATCGATAAAATTATGTCCTAATGTTGAAAATTTGAAAAATTTTAAAATATGATCCTTTTATTAGAAAGAAAACCAAGACTTACCTATCTCAAAGAAATAAAATGTTTTACCAGTAAGTTAGGATATAACATCACATGGCTTCGAAACTAGGCTCACCTTTATTTAGAAAATTCTTATCTCGAGACACAAAACATCATAACCAATAAGTTATGATATAACGTTTTGAATTCCTGAGAATCAGTTTTGATTTGGAAATTTATAAGTTAAAAAAGAGAGGATACTTGATACATTAAGTTCCACGAGAAAAATTAAAACCCAGTAAGTTAAGGTATAATTTCTCTCGAAGTCCCCAAAATATCATATATCGTTGTTTTAATATTTGAATAAAATGCGTCAATTCAAAAAAAAAATGTTTTTATAAAACAATGACTTGAGTAAGATATAATAACATACATACTTAATAGCAATTCAATATAACTTCATATTATATTAACAATAAATAATTACAGAATAATATGACATGAATAAATAAACAAAGAATTATGTTAAGCAATAATAAACGATTAAAGAAACATAAATAAATAAACATGGGATATAAAATAAGTAGCGATAATTAAAACCTTCACAAAATAACAAAATCAAATGAAAAGGAAATGATATATTTAACATTGAATAAAAAGTAAAAGAATATGACGATTTTTAAAATGATTTAATATATATAAACAATATAAAGAAAAAATTTAAAGCAAAAAATAAGAGTAATTATAACAAATACATAATTTAATAATTTAATACATATATAAATAAAAATAATTAGTAAATAGTATATAATAATTTTAAATAAAAACACATATATAATACACTAATCATAAAAATTACATATGTAATAAACAATATAAATAAAATATGTTATATAATATAAATAGATTTTATACAAAATAAAATTTAAAAAAAATATGTAGGGTATAATATAATACTATATAATATACAAAAGTTTAAAAATATATAATATAAGATCTAATATATGTAAATTATAAAATAATAGGTAATATATAAATAATTAAACTAAATAAAATAATAAATAGTAATAATTTAATATTTATAAAAAAAATATGTATTTAAGAAAAACTATGCATAAAAATTTTATACTATTAATAGCTTAATATATAAATAATAAAAATATAGAATTTTTAACGTGATAAAACAATTTAATATAATATTAAAATAAAATAAAAAATAACATAAAATAAAAAAGGTTTTAAAATAAACAAAGAAAATAAAAAATAATATAAAGGGATCAAATCAAAACGCGTGTCACATCTTAAGGACTTATTAGGCAATTATGCCTTCTTTCCAAAACGACGTCGTTCCGATTTTGGCCTTTAAACAGCCCGAAGGACCAAATTGAAACACAAGAAATAATTCTGGGCGCAATTGTAAAATAAAAAAATATAACAGGACGTAATTATAAAATCGAAATAATGCGAAAGGGCTTATTCTGCAATTAGACCTTTTAACGAGCGGATCCTTCTCAGGTCGGGTCAACGCACGGGTCACAGGTCTTTAAACGATGTCGTTTTGTGCTTATTGGATTAAGCAAAAACGATGCCGTTTCTGTACTGTTATATAAGTCAAAATCGGCCAAAAAATTTCATTTTAACACCGAATTAAAAAAAATTACAGAGGCCCTAAAAATTTGCTCTGCCCTCACAGGTCATTCGACCTCCGGCCATCATTGCACACACGCCTCACGCACCGACACCCACGGCGGCGCAAAGGTAGGAATCTTCGCCTTTTTTTATTGTTTTTTAAAACAGTATTTATATGTAAAAAAATAGATCGAAAAGAAAAGAATAAACGAAATAGAATATATAAAAAAATCACCTCTACTGTTTCTTTATTAATTTATGTATAATCTCAATGTATTTTGCCTGTATGTTTCTCTCTGTGTTTGTGTATTTCGTGTGTATATCCACTTTTATAGAGTTTATGGGGTTTTTATAACCCGAAATAGAAAAGGAATACAGAGATTCTGCCATTATTCCTATTTTGCTGCTGTTTTTTTCTTTTTTTGTGCAGGAAAATGACGAGAATCTCGCGACGGAGGTGGGCGCGCTAATTGCAGCGCGAATGGTGGCGGTGTGACCGAAAGGCTGCTGGGGCACTTGCGGCGAGAAGGCTAGGCACTTGCTGGGGCGCTTGCGGCACAAGTGGAAACCTAGGGTTTCCTGCGTCTGCAAGCCATTTGGGCCACTTGGGCTTAGGTTTAGGTTGGGTCTAGAATTTGTAATGGGTTCAGTTTGGGTCATCTGTTTGGGGTTGTGCGAGTTTGGGTCAGGTAGTCTGTTTAGGTATTGGGCTAAGGATGTAACGGGCTTTGGGTAATCTGTTTGTAAATGGACTGTAATTATTTGGACTTTGATTTTATTATATATATTTTTTATTATTATTTTCTTTTTGTTTTGGTTTTCAAGGGCCCGGGCAAAATGGGCCTCTTACAACCATTATAGCTTCGGGTTCTTGTTTTTAGTGATATTATCAACTTTTCTCTTTAATTTGCTTGAGATTACTTGTTGATAGTTTTTGTTGAGTTATATGCTCTTGTTGTGGCTTTGTGTTATAATCTTGTGGCAAGATTTTTTTTTTATTACAGTAGAGCTTTTGGTAGACTTTCAAGTCCTGTGGTTTTTACCCTTTGCTTTAAAGGGGTTTTCCACATAAAATTATGTGTCCCGATTTATTATTTGCTTGATTATGGTATTATGGTTGATTTGCCTTAATTGTTGATATATTATATTATTGGGGTTTGCCATAATTACCAAATTAATATTTTGGGATTGAAAGAATATTGATTGTGCTTCCACTGTAATGCCTCAGTGTCAGTAACAGTAATATTTTGGGAATGGGGATCATGAAATTTCTATTAGAACGAATTTAGAGTTATTAAAAAGATTTTTGAAGTTAGTTAGATACCAAAAAAGATTATTTAAGGTGATAAAATGTAATTTATTTTGAAATATTGGGTTTAATTTGGAAAGTAGGGATTGATGAGATTTTTTCTCAATTTAGGAGGTTGAGTAATTTATAGAGGAATATTTTGTTAAAGGACTTATATACATGTATGAATGAGATGAAATTTATTAAATTCCATTCACCGAAGCTGCCAATTTTCAAGTTTGGAAAATCAGTCGACTTGTGATGACTTTTTGGATGGGATCCAGGCATTTATGGGTTGAGATGTGTCATAGCGTTCGAAAATCTATCTCTTAGCTTCGAAATGCACTTTGACTAACTTAAATTTTAGTTTGGGAGCTCAAGTTATGACTGTTTTAGAGAAGACTGCGCGAGCAGAATTACTTGACGAGATTATTGCGAAAATTACGAGTTTTAGGATTTGAATTTAAGTCTAAATCATATCGGGTTCAGTTTTTAGGCTTAATTTTTATTATATATGAGTTCAATATAATATTTATTAGGTTTTATTATCTTATTATTTATTTCTTCTAAATTTTGGATATTTTTTAAGTATTTTAAGTTATTTAGGAGTTTTATGTTTCTTAGTTAACAAGAAAATTTAGTTTAAAATTATTTCTTGTTTAAATTAATTAGAGTTTCAGTATACTTAAAAGTTTTACTTGGGTGTAGTTAGCTAGCCTATATAAAGGCCTCTTCATTGTTCATTAGATACACAATTGTTTGTCATTAATAAAGTTTTCCACTTTGGGAGTTAGTTTTTTTTGTGCAAGATTGCTTTCCTATAAACTCGATCGATCTCTCATGGTTTATTCATTGAGATCGTAATAATTGAGTCCACCAACTTAAAGCACAATCGAAGAATTCTAAGGTAGCGAATTGAACTTTCTCTTCCTCCGAACATTTGCAATATTCAAACATCAGTTCAATTTTATTCTCCCAATCATAATAGGCATCAGGATCATGCTTGCCTTTAAATGGTGGAACACTGAATTTTTGTTTAGCCACAAAAAATTGGCCACGAGCACTAGTACTAGAAGTTTCATTACAAGTATGCGAGCCATCCAAAGGATTGTTGTGACTCATAACCATCATCATGATCATCAGTCTTATTGTAATAGTGAAGTGGCTGCTCATCATCATCATTTTTGGCATCCAATCGAGCCAAATTTTGGATAAATGTATGTTTAACCGCCTCGTTATGAAGGACACGATCTTGCAAAGTGTTGTACTTATTTTCCAAATGCTTCAGCGCCTCATTAAAATCTTTTTGAAGTTCTTCGAGCACTGTTGTAAGTTGTTTCATGGTAATTAAGATCCTTACTACATGTGCGTGCCATTAGTAGAGGCTGAAATAAAAAACACTTAAAAAAGAAAAGAAAAGTTGATCAAAGAAAATTAACTCTTACCGCTATGCACTCGCAAATAAAAAAAATAAACAACTCTAAGAGGCATAGAAAAGAAGTTAAGATTTTCTCACTTGAACTTATAAAGAGTAACCAAACTCAATAATATTAAAAAAATGTGGGATCACTCTCTAACAAAGCTGACCTACGATTCTAAGAAGCCAAAGAAAAACTCAACTTTAAAATAAATAGGTTGTGAGAAGAAAGGAGAAACAACAGGTTGCGTGAAGAAAGGAGAAACAACTCTTTTCGTACCTAGTAACACAAGAAGTAAAAATGTGTTAGAATGCGTAGTAGAATAAGGAAAACTAAAAATAGAAGAAAACCTAACGTTAGAATCAAAACAGAAAACATGAAACAATGTTAGAATCAAAGCAGAAAACATGAAACAATGGAAAACAATTTGAATTTCCTGTTCAAGTTGTTTTTGATGTGCTAAAAGCACAAAAATTAAAATGAAGCATCTTTATATGATAAATATAAGATTTGGAAATTTGGGGCACAAAATTCAACCCAAAATTTTTAAAATTTTTTTTTTATCTTTTTCACTTTTTCTTAATTTTTTTCAATTTTTTTCTTTTTTGTGGGATATATTTTTTTTCAATGTATCAAAGTGTCAAGAAATAGTACACAATTTCAAATCAATTTGAGTTCATTTACCTACAGAAATCAATGTTTTTCCAAAAATGAAAAGATCCAAATTGTTCACGATCAGTAAAGAAGAGTAAGCGGAGCCAAAGAGTAAGATTTTAAAGCTTGTTTCAGTGATACTCAATTCTGCTAATGTGAAAAGGGATCGTAAGCAAAAAGGGTTGATATTTGTGGAAATCAACACAGCAAGCCGAAGGAGGAGTGCTCTTATTGATATGGGGACATCTAATTTGTTCATACTAGATAAAGTCGTGGGTAAACTTGGCCTCTCAGTTAGCAACTCAGTGAGTGGAAAGGCAAAGAAGACTTCGAGATATTCATTTAAATGATTACGAATCCGTGTTGGGCTTGAATTTCCTTGATCGAATTAATATTCTTTTGGTTCCTTTTGTTTATTGTATATGTATCTTAGGTACTCGTCAATGATAATGCGTGGTGCTTGTGAATCATAATAAAAAAGCTGGAACCAAGGTATTTTCAGCAATCCAACTACCCGAGGATGTTTATTGTGGTGAGAACATTGACATGGTAGATCGGAGTGGGGCTATAACATATGAGAGAGGTGGGTTGTGCACCAAACTTTGGGGGGAAAAGTAGTGATACAAACTGGGCAATTGAACAAAGTAAATGTTATGAGTGAGGTACATCTCAAACATATATCTAGTATTTTACATTATGACTTATCGTTGGCTTGTTAAATATGCAGGGGCCCTTTTAGAGTTTTGAAGCAGGTAAGTCAAGAGGCTTCTTATAAACCAGAGTTGACAGTAATACTCAAGGTTAACTCGATATTCAATGTGGGTGTATTAACTCAATATTCGATGTGGGTGTATTGAAGCCTATTTGTGAGGATCAAGGGGATTTCGATCGAGACATGTCACAATAGAGGCAAGTAAGAGAGATAGCCTCTTATAATTAAGATGTACAAGGGAGAAATACAGTTCAAGTTAAGCGACGGTGGAGACATAAGATGAGGCAAATGTTTTGAGAGGCAGAACTACCTGACTAAGAGGCTAGTTGGGAATCAACCGAAACATTGGGGTAGTTCCAAGACAAATCAAACCAGTGTAATTTCGAAGACGCGACGAGGGTGTCGATAGAATAGGTAGGGAGAATGCCATGGCCGTTGATCAAACCTCGTGATAAATGCACACAAATCGTTCCATAGAGATCAACTAATCAAATAGGGCTTATTTAATCCACTTGAACTGACCCAATTCATGAAACAAATGGAGAAGTCGATCTAATTGAAGTCTTGATGGCCCAATGGAACACTTTAATAAAACTAGAGTTACCATGGTTAATATTTGTAATCCTAAGGGATAATATTGTATAAAGTTTAAATCCCTTAGAACTCTCATCTTGTAGATAAGCTTTAATCTCGACCGTCGATGTAATTTACACTATACCATTGGATTTGAGAGAGCTCAACTATAAATAGATTTCTTCCCCCTCTTTCGTAATTCTCCTATTGTATCTCATTTAGAGTTACTAAATATACATTGAGAGCATTTACTCAAACATTTGGTGTGCTATTATTTTCTTGTGGTTTTTCTGTTCGATTTGTGTTCCTTTATCTCTTCGAATTTTGCTTCCGCTTTATTTCAGTGCCTTCGAAAAAATTCCATTGTGAATTCTCATTAAAGAGTATGACTGACTGAGACCGATTTAAAGCAAAAAAAAGGGCAAAAATCCCATATATACCAAAAAAATTAAAATTACCGGAATATACCAGTTTCAAAAATATTTACCGAAATGGACTAGTTTCCCAAAAATCGCGCTGACGTGGACGCATTTTTGGGGTTCCTTCCCGTCCACTTGCAATGTGAAAAATGAATTGAGTTTTTGGCCAGTAGTCTCCGGCAAAATAATTTTGAGGAGACGTTTCTAAATAAACAGTGGCCAAAAACGCTCCCACGTGGATGCTCTTTTGCTACAGTGGTCTCCGGCAAAATTATTTTGAGGAGACGTTTCTGAAGAAACAGTGGCTAAAAACGCTTCCAACAGGGTGCACTGTGAGCAGGAGTACCGAAAAGAGCTCCCACGTGGACGCTCTTTTACTACAGTGGTCTCTGGCAAAATTATTTTGAGGCGACGTTTCTGAACAAACAGTGGCCAAAAACGCTTCCAGCATGGTGCATTGTGAACAGGAGTACTGTAACATCCTGGAAAGGGCCTATGCATTTTCGATTTAATTGTACGAAATGACAAGTCTTAAGTACTATGAATAAATTTATAATATTTTTGGAAATGAAAATGGAAATGAATATTTTTGGAAACCTAGAAATGCATGGAAATGAAAATGGGCATGAACATTTTTGGAAACCTGAAAATGTAAGGAAATGATTCAAAAATGGAAAGTAAACATTTTTGGAAACCTGGAAACGTAAGGAAATGATTCAAAAATGGAAAGTAAACATTTCTGGAAACTTGGAAATGTAAGAAAATGGCAAGTTTACAGAGCCGATCGAAAATTTTAGGAAACTTAGAAATGACTTAGAAATGTCAAGTTTCAAAGTTTAAAATAGGAAAGTAAGGCAAAGTGGCCTTAAAAGAAAAAGTTAGTGAAATTTGACACACAAACAGGCTTGGTAAAGTGGCCTGAAGATACCACTTAAGGCCCAGGTAGGTGACGCCACAAGCTAGGCAAGTGGGCCTGAGTTCGAGTCACTTGGGAAGCAAATAAAAAGATTTTTATTTTGCTTCCAGAAGCATAAGGATGGACGGCAACAAGGCTCTCAAAAAGGGAATTTTATTCTCTTTAAAATTCGGCTAATAAGTTGATAAATAAAGGATTTTTTTTAATTGGATTATTTGAGGAGATAAATGATGGATTAAATACTTTTATTTTAAATAGGGTGATAATTAAGTGATAATATTATCACATATGAGGAGTAGTGGCCAAGTAAGGGACTCTCTTATTGATAATTTCAGCTAAAGGAGGAAAATTAAAGCTATTCTCTCATCTTTTCTAAGCTCTGCCGAAAATTCCTTAGCAAATTCTCTCTGCCGAATTTTCTTCTCCTCTTTTCTTCTTCTCTTTTCTTCATTTGTCAAGCGGAAACCTCTTTGATTCCTGTTTAAGTCTCCATAGCCGAATCTCTGTGGCTTCAATTAAGGGTGCCGTCGACTGTGGTGATAAGGTAAGAATAATGGATTCTTGTTGTTTATTCTCTTTCAACCAAGATTTGGGAACTGATTCTTTTGGTTGTCTTTTAGCCGAATAATCAAGGAGGAATTCCGAGATTTCAGATCTAAGGATTTAAGGTAAGAAAAGCATGGTCTAGGCCAAAGGCCAATTGATTTAAGATTATTAAGTGATAGGGAAATCAGATCTAACATATGTGTGTAGGGATTTCAACATCTCCATAGCCAAGGGTTACTTTTCGGGATTCGAAATCACAAGGTATGTGTTTAAGATATTCGGCCAAGGCGATTTTAAATATTTAGATTTATTATCAGAAGCCGAAACCTAACCTGTGTAGTAATATAGTGTTTAGCCGAATTCACAAGGGAGGAAATACAAAGATCCGGCACTTGATTCTTAAAATCAATTCAGTTACAAGGTAAGTAATACAAGTCCTAGTTGTATTTGGAAAAATGGCCGAATGGTCTTTTAAATAGTAAGTGATTAACTTATGTAGGATTTGAGATCTAAATCTGTAATCGGTTCTCTTCGGGATTTTCGAGGACGTCATTAAGCTAATCAGGTGTGTACTCCACACTATTTTTGTAATATGAATTATGGTTGCATATATATAGAATATATGTTAGTAGAAATATGAGCATGGCTAAAGTACCATGTTATGGTACTAAGTACTCAGGTACGTTTCCTACTTCTACTAGGAATATGAAAAATGTTATTCGTAACATGAGAATATGATAAGAATTTGAACTATGGTATATTATGCATATTAATGGGGCATTTGGTTGTATATTGAAAGGGAAGTGAAAAGTGGTGATTTAAGACCACGATGATGTCGAAAAGTGGTGACTTACGACCACGATGTCTGAAAAGTGGTGATCTAAGACCACGAATCTGAAAAGTGGTTTCCTAAAACCACGAGATCGCGAGCCCTAAGCCCGCAAATTGGTGTGTAAGCGGAAGGAGGGTCGACTTAGTAGTCCCCACGGTGTGTTTGGCGTGTGCGGGGTGTGTAGCGGATGGACAACTAGGTTTGGGATTGGGAATGCATCATAACTTGTATTTTATGACTGAATATATGACAATTGTATGCCTGGTTCCATTACGATTTGGTGTTGTGTACACATTGATTCTGTTTGACTCACCCAGCTGGGGAAATATTTTTTCAGTGATGAGCAATAATGGACCGGCCTCAAGCACGAGCTAAAGGTGGCCATGCATCGCAAGGAGAAATTTAGAGATTTGGATTTTATTTTTACTAAGTACTTTAATTTTATTTTGGGTTTTGATTGATGTAATAAGGCCATAAGGCCCAAGTTGGATTTCTTTATTTCTGTTTAATTTTCTTTAATTTACTATGTTACGAACTATTTTTGATTAAAGTTCAAGTTAAAATTATTTATTTAAAAATAAACCCTAAACTGTTTGCCATCGTAATTAAATGATTTTCAGGTAAAATAAGTGGGTTTCGATCTAAGCCCAACCCAAAACAATATTTTTCTAAAATTTCACCGATTTTCTATAAGTAACAAAGAACCTTGAAACTGATTTTCTTAAGGAACATACCGATCCGTTCAGCTCGTGGGTAGGGTGTGGGGTGTTTCAGTTGGTATCAGAGCCCAATTTTAAACTCTCGGCCTGTGGGCTAAGGCCCAAAACGTTTTCAAAGTGAGCCAAATGATTTTCTTGGAAATTAAGCAGGTTTTCTGGCATGGCACCTAAGTCTCCGACCATGATCCACCGTGTAAGTACCCCTAACTATTTGGGTGATTATGTGAAATATGTTATGAATATTAGAAAGGTAGAAAAGGCATGGAACGTAGAATAGTATGATAGGAACTTGAACCCTAGGATTAGACTACTCAAACACAAGACACATAAGACTTAATGCACTAAACAAACCTATGGCTAAGTCATCGAGCTAGGGTGTGGTAACCCCCGCATGCGCATGTCTAGGATTGGATCCTAAGAGCTTGGTATTTAAGCGGTCCCAGTGACTCACCTCCTCTTCGCAGAATCCTACCCCGTGCGTAGCTTCCTGTTCACCCTAACTCGTAAGGCTCGCAGTGTGGCAACCTCATGCGCATGTGTCTAGGAATGGTTTCGGTGGGAGCTTGGTATTTAAGCGAGTCAGCGTGACTCACCTCCTCTCCACTCGAATCCTGCCTGGTGCGTAGCTTTGGTTCACCCTGACCAAGAGGGCTCGGCCATAGGCTAAACATAATGACTAAAACCCGAAAGGGAACTAGCCATGTTTTAAAAAAAAAACAACAAAACCCTAGTTTTTCAAAACTCTTAAAATTACTCTTTTAAATTTGTGAAAACTATCTTTACAAAATTTCCCGAAAAATTTCTGATTTGTGAAAATTACAAAAATGCCCTTAGTGGTAAAATTACCAAAATGCCCTTGGTTTATCAAATGTCCCACTACTCAACAGTTTTACCAAAATTCCATTATTTTATAAACGTACAAAAACCCTAATTTGCGAATCATCAAAAATACCTTGATTTTGGAAAATTACAAAATTACCCCTAACTTGCAAAATTACCAAAATGACCCTGATTTCCAAAATTTTTGCAACATCATCGTTTTGAAAAGTAAAATTCTCAAAAAAGAACCCTCAAAGTTTTACAACTTTTAAATATCCCTGACTTATTACATTTTATAAATTTACCCCGGTTTGAGGAAAATTACCGAAATACCCCCGAGGTCAAAAAAATTACCGAAATACCCCTGGATTTCAAAATTTTTCCAAAATTACCCGGGCTTTGAAATTTTCAAAATACTTTTGACAGAATCACCGAAGAACTTTTTATTTTGAAAAATTTGAAAAATGCCCTCAGTAGGACAAATTACGAAAATACCCCTAGGTAGTGGAAAACCAATAACAATGAGAACTACAACGTTTCTCTGAATGAACGAAAGTTCATACTTGTTTGATGGATGAATGAATGGAAAGACTGTATGCTTGTATGAATACGAAAGAACCACACCTAAATCCTTTTCATAAAACTCCTTCATGGTAAATAAGTGGAACAATGACTAATTCATAAAACTTTTTAATCGGATCTCGACGCTAGAAATAAGCTCTGAGGGCGTGGTCATCATGGACGAGGTAGAGGAAGGATGGCCGTGTCGAACCCATTAGATCGGTCGTGGGTCCGATAATGAGATACCATCGCCACCACCACCACCCCCAATCGTGGGTGTTGAGCGCGCAAAGCTCGAGGCGAGGAGGATCTTTGTGTCGCGTCGCAGTCGCGGCCGCGAGTTTTGGAATTAGTGGTCGTCTACAGAGGAAATTCGGGAACCCAAAATCAGGCTCAAATAGCTCCAAGCTAATGGAGCCGAGATGTTTCGGGAGTGTTCGGAGTGGCACCCAAGATACCAGGTGATCGGTTGGAAGCAACGGAGCGCATCATGGATGAGCTTGATCCGACTCGGAGGAAAAGTTAAAGGAATGGTGGCACTCGCATACGTGATGAAGCGTATCGGTGGTGGTTAATCATGGGATGGTGCCACGGTGAGGATCCGACACGGGAGTACGCGTTAAGGAAGCGTACTGAAGAAGTATGTGGGAACCGTGTACATTGATGAGTAAAGGAAAGCTTTTCTGGGACTGATCCAAGGAAACAAGTCGGTTGTAGAATATAAGGCTGAATTCCTGAGGTTGAGCCAAGACGCTCGAGGTGTAGTAGCGGCGAAAGCATGAGCGCCAGTGTCCGCTTGAGGACAAAGCAAGAGATGATCTCGAGATCGTTGATAGCACCGCATCGTGAGCGGGAATTCTCTCTTTGGTAGAAAAAGCCAAGGTGGCCGAGGAATCAATGATTCTACAAAGCGCTATGGATAGAAATAGGCCCAAGAGAAGTTTTGGGTCATCCGGAAAGGTTCATAAGAGGCTTAGAGTTGATGGGCCGCGAGGTCGCAAGCGGGATCGTGGGGCGATGATCGACCTTGTGATGTGTGTGGAAAGAAGCACTTGGAAGAATATTGGAGGAGAACAGGGGAGGATGTTTTAGGTGTGGGTCCAAGGACCATGTGGTCAAGGAATGTCCTAAGAACTTGAGACGAAAGCCGACCCAAGCAACTCGTAATGTTAGTCGGTGGGTAGAGAGGACCGCACCTCAACGAGGTCGTGGTTCGAGCAACAGAGGTAATGGTGTTGGCAGAGGCCGTGGAATACTGAGGCGCGGTGCTTTGCTAATCTTGAGGCAAGGCAACCAGTTTGGTTTATGCGCGGTTGCGGAGAGAGAATGGTGACGCACCTGATGTTATAACCGATGACGTTTTTATTTTTGACAAACCCTATTTCGCTCTAATTGATGTGGGCTCGACCCATTCATATGTTGCATGTAGCGTAGTGGAAACAATAGGCCTAGACTCTGAACTTTTGAGTAGGCAGATGACTGTAGTAAGCCCATTAGGCCAAACTGCAGTGGTAGATAAGATCTTTCGGAATGTACCCCTAGAGATTCAGGGAGTGAACTTTCGGGCTGACTTAATGGAATTACCTTTTGGAGAGTTTGAACTTATACTCGGAATGGATTGGCTAGTAGAGCACCGAGCCGTGTTGGATTGTGCGACTAAGCGTATGGAACTAAGAACCCTAGAGGATGAAGTGGTAGTAATGATCGGAGAAAGGAGGAACTACTTGTCTAACGTAGTTTCAGCGCTGAAGGCTGAGAAGATGGTTAGAAAAGGGTGCAAGGCATTCTTAGCCTTCGTAAGTGCGTTAGATGGGAAAGAAGAAGGTGTCCGTGGAGTTAGAACTGTAAGGAACTTTGAGGATATATTTCCGGAGGAATTACCAGGAATACCCCCAGATAGGGAGGTGGAATTTGGAATAGATTTGCTACCGGGAACAGCTCCTGTGTCAATTGCTCCATACCAAATGGCGCCAAAGGAGTTAGTTGAGCTTAAGGCTCAAATCCAAGAATTGTTGGATCGTGGGTTCATTCGACCCAGTGCGTCTCCATGGGGAGCACCGGTCCTATTTGTAAAGAAGATGGACGGAACTATGCGTATGTGTATAGATTATCGTCAGTTGAACAAGTTGACCATTAAGAACAAGTATCCTTACTTGTTCGATCAGCTGAAGGGGGCTGCAGTGTTTTCAAAGATCGACTTAAGGTCGGGATATCACCAGTTGAAGGTGAAGGAGGCTGATATCCATAAGATCACTTTTAGGATAAGATACGGCCATTTTGAATTTGTGGTGATGTCGTTTGGATTGACGAACACTCCAGCCGCGTTCATGGACATGATGAATCGGGTTTTTCAACCCTATTTGGATAGGTTCGTCATTGTGTTCATCGACGATATTTTGGTGTACTCTAAGTCGGAAGAGGAGCATGATGAGCATCTCCGAGTGGTGTTGGAAGTGTTAAGGGAGAAGAAGCTTTATGCCAAATTCAGCAAGTGTGAATTTTGGTTTAAGGAGGTGGCATTTTTAGGACATGTGGTATCTGCAGAGGAAATAAGAGTGGACCCTAGAAAGATCGAAGCGGTGTTGGATTGGAAACCACCTAGGTCCGTGGCTGAAATCTGAAGTTTCTTAGGCTTGGCAGGCTATTACAGAAGGTTTGTGGAAGGGTTCTCGTCAATAACCGCGCCTTTGACAAAGTTGCTACGGAAGGAAGTACCCTTTGAATGGACTAATAAGCAACAGGAGAGCTTTGAAAAGCTTAAGAAGGTATTAACAGAAGCTCCAGTGTTAATTCAGCCGGAGGCAGGAAAAGATTTTGTGGTGTACCGTGTGGCGCCAGATACGGGATTAGGCGCGTGTACTAATGCAAGAAGGAAAAGTAGTCGCTTATGCGTCTCGCGATTAAGGTTTGCATGAGGTTAATTATCCAACCCATGACTTGGAACTAGCAAAGCAGATGGTTTCGCCTCTTAAGGTTTGGAGGCACTACCTTTATGGAGAAAGGTCGCTTATCTACACGACTCATAAAAGTCTTAAGTACTTGTTGACTCGTAAGAGTTGAACTTAAGGCGTGAAGGGGGTGGAATTGTTGAAGGACTACGATTGTTCGATATAGTATCATCCAGGCAAGGCAAATGTGGTAGCTGATGCTCTAAGTAGGAAGGTTGTGGCGGATCTAAGGGCTATGTTCGCCCACTTAAGTCTCAGTATGATGATGGAAGCTCATGGGCGAGTTACAAGTCCAAATTTCACATGGCTAAAGGAGGTGAAAAGAGGGACAGGTTGGTGATAAGGACCCAAGTGCTAAGTTGCAGCAAGTTCAGAATGGAGAATTAAAGGATTATGGCGTCAATGATGAAGGAGTATTGTACTACAAAGGAAAGGTCTGTATGCCGAGGGACAAGGAGTTGAGACAAAGGATTCTTCGAGAAGCGCATGGTAGCCCTTATGCTATGCATCCCAGAGGCATTAAGCTGTATAGAGATCTAAGGGAACAATTTTGGTGGTCTGATCTTAAACGAGAAGTGACGGAATTTGTGGGAAAATGTTTGACGTGTCAGCAAGTTAAGGCTGAACACCAAGTCCCATCAGGATTGCTTCAACCAATTGAGATTCCACAATGGAAGTGGGAGAGAATTACCATGGACTTCGTTAGTGGGCTTCCCCTTACGCCTACTAAGAAGGACTCGGTATGGGTGATAGTGGACCGTTTGACCAAGTCCGCGCACTTTATTCCAGTAAGAGTGGATTATTCTCTTTAAAAGTTAGCTAAGTTATATGTGGCGGAAATCGTGAGGTTACATGGAGTACCGGTGTCAATCATCTCCGATAGAGACCCAAGGTTTACGTCTCGATTTTGGAAGGCACTTCAGCAAGCTTTAGGCACTAAGTTGGACTTCACTACGGCTTTTCATCCACAATCAGACGGGCAGTCAGAACGGGTTATACAAGTGTTGGAGGACATGCTGGGAGGCTGTGTGATGGATTTTCGAGGAAGTTGGGAAGATTATTTGCCTTTAGCTGAGTGCGCCTACAACAACAGCTATCAGGCTAGCATCCGGATGGCACCATATGAAGCATTGTATGGTAGGAAGTGTAGAACACCTACCTGTTGGACTGAGTTAGGAGAACGTCGAGTTTTGGGTCCAGAGTTAGTGGCAGAGAGTGAAGAGAAAGTTGAGTTAATTCGGGCACGATTAAAGGAAGCCGCTGATAGGCAGAAATCATATGCAGACCTTAAACAGAAGGAAATAGAGTTTGAAGTGGGAGACCAAGTGTTTCTGAAAGTCTCGCCTTGGAAAAAGGTTATGAGGTTCGGTCGCAAAGGGAAGTTAAGCTCAAGGTTTATAGGGCCCTATCGAGTATTGAAGCGAGTTGGGCCAGTGGCATACCAATTGAAGTTGCCACCAGAGTTGCTACAGATGCATGACGTATTCCATGTGTCCATGCTACGCCGCTACCGATCGGATCCATCCCATGTGGTACCAGTTGAAGAAGTGGAGCTAAGGCCAGACTTATCCTACGAGGAAGAGCCAATTCGGATCTTGGAACGTGATGTGAAAGTATTACGGCGAAGTCGGTTCCTCTAGTTAAAGTGTTATGGCGCAATCATGGATCGGAAGAAGCTTCGTGGGAGTCAGAGGAGACAATGCGACAGCAATACCCTCAATTATTTTAGTTAGGAAATTTCGAGGACGAAATTGTTTTAAGGGGGTAGAATTGTAACATCCTGGAAAGGGCCTATGCATTTTCGATTTAATTGTACGAAATGACAAGTCTTAAGTACTATGAATAAATTTATAATATTTTTGGAAATGAAAGTGGAAATGAATATTTTTGGAAACCTAGAAATGCATGGAAATGAAAATGGGCATGAACATTTTTGGAAACCTGAAAATGTAAGGAAATGATTCAAAAATGGAAAGTAAACATTTTTGGAAACACGAAATGTAAGGAAATGATTCAAAAATGGAAAGTAAACATTTCTGGAAACTTGGAAATGTAAGAAAATGGCAAGTTTACAGAGCCGATCGAAAATTTTAGGAAACTTAGAAATGACTTAGAAATGTCAAGTTTTAAAGTTTAAAATAGGAAAGTAAGGCAAGGTGGCCTTAAAAGAAAAAGTTGGTGAAATTTGACACACAAACAGGCTTGGTAAAGTGGCCTGAAGATACCACTTAAGGCCCAGGTAGGTGACCCCACAAGCTAGGCAAGTGGGCCTGAGTTCGAGTCACTTGGGAAGCAAATAAAAAGATTTTTATTTTGCTTCCAGAAGCATAAGGATGGACGGCAACAAGGCTCTCAAAAAGGGAATTTTATTCTCTTTAAAATTCGGCTAATAAGTTGATAAATAAAGGATTTTTTTTAATTGGATTATTTGAGGAGATAAATGATGGATTAAATACTTTTATTTTAAATAGGGTGATAATTAAGTGATAATATTATCACATATGATGAGTAGTGGCCAAGTAAGGGACTCTCCTATTGATAATTTCGGCTAAAGGAGGAAAATTAAAGCTATTCTCTCATCTTTTCTAAGCTCTGCCGAAAATTCCTTAGCAAATTCTCTCTGCCGAATTTTCTTCTCCTCTTTTCTTCTTCTCTTTTCTTCATTTGTCAAGCGGAAACCTCTTTGATTCCTGTTTAAGTCTCCATAGCCGAATCTCTGTGGCTTCAATCAAGGGTGCCGTCGACTGTGGTGATAAGGTAAGAATAATGGATTCTTGTTGTTTATTCTCTTTCAACCAAGATTTGGGAACTGATTCTTTTGGTTGTCTTTTAGCCGAATAATCAAGGAGGAATTCCGGGATTTCAGATCTAAGGATTTAAGGTAAGAAAAGCATGGTCTAGGCCAAAGGCCAATTGATTTAAGATTATTAAGTGATAGGGAAATCAGATCTAACATATGTGTGTAGGGATTTCAACATCTCCATAGCCAAGGGTTACTTTTCGGGATTCAAATCACAAGGTATGTGTTTAAGATATTCGCCAAGGCGATTTTAAATATTTAGATTTATTATCGTAAGCCGAAAGCTAACTCAGTGGAGTAATATAGTGTTTAGCCAGAATTCACAAGGAGGAAATACAAAGATCCCAAGACTTGATTCTTAAAATCAATTCGATTACAAGGTAAGTAATACAAATCCTAGTTGTATTTGGAAAAATGGCCGAATGGTCTTTTAAATAGTAAGTGATTAACTTATGTAGGATTTGAGATCTAAATCAGAATCGGTTCTCTTCTGGATTTACTGAAGACTTCATTAAGCTTAATCAGTGTGTGCTCCACACTATTTTTGTAATATGAATTATGGTTGCATATATATAGAATATATGTTAGTAAAAATATGAGCATGGCTAAAGTACCATGTTATGGTACTAAGTACTCGTGCACGCTTCCTACTTCTACTAGGAATATGAAAAATGTTATTCAGTAACATGAGAATATGATAAGAATTTGAACTATGGTATATTATGCATATTAATGGGGCATTTGGTTGTATATTGAAAGGGGAAGTGAAAAGTGGTGATTTAAGACCACGATGTCCGAAAAGTGGTGACTTACGACCACGATGTCTGAAAAGTGGTGATCTAAGACCACGATGTCCAAAAAGTGGTTTCCTAAAACCACGAGATCACGAGAGCCCTAAGCCCGCAAATTGGTGTGTAGCGGAAGGACTGGTCGACTTAGTAGTCCCCACGGTGTGTTTGGCGTGCACGGGGTGTGTAGCGGATGGACAACTAGGTTTGGGATTGGGAATGCATCATAACTTGTATTTTATGACCGAATATATGACTATTGTATGCCCGATTCCATTAAGATTTGGTGTTGTGTACACATTGAGTCTGCTTTGACTCACCCCAGTTAGGGGAAATATTTTTTCTGTGTGATGAGCAATATTGGACCGGGTCGCGGGAGCTAAAGGTGGCCATGCATCGCAAGGAGAAATTTAGAGATTTGGATTTTATTTTTACTAAGTACTTTAATTTTATTTTGGGTTTTGATTGATGTAATAAGGCCATAAGGCCTAAGTTGGATTTCTTTATTTCTGTTTAATTTTCTTTAATTTACTATGTTACGAACTATTTTTGATTAAAGTTCAAGTTAAAATTATTTATTTAAAAATAAACCCTAAACTGTTTTGCCATCGTAATTAAATGATTTCCAAGTAAAATAAGTGGGTTTCGATCTAAGCCCAACCCAAAACAATATTTTTCTAAATTTTCACCAATTTTCTCTAAGTAACAAAGAACCTTGAGACCGATTTTCTTAAGGAACATACCAGATCTGGTTCAGGCTCGTGGGCCGGGTGTGGGGTGTTTCAAGTACTAAAAAGCGCTCCCACATGGACACTCTTTTGCTACAGTGGTTTCCGGCTAACTTAGGCTATAAATCAGCCAAATTTCATTCTCAGGTTGCAGAAGGCAAATTCAGGCAAAAGAAAAAAAAATTGAAAATGAGTGAACGTATTAATGCTGTTATTTACTACGATGGTGAAGTTCGTGACCCCGAAAATGGTGTTGTTTTCTTATCGGAGAACACAGCGCGATTGAGTTTTAATCAGAATGTTGATTTGGTAGAACTTCGCAAAAGAATTAGGCGTAAAATATTTGGAACAACGCTAATGAAAGTTCAGTCTATTAAGTATAGATTTTGCGCTTCGGTTGATCCGGTGAGATATGACTCATTCGACATCAAAGGTCCTCGAAGCCTTGAGGCAATGGTGGAGACTTATCTTGCCAGTGGTTCACCCTATATCGAGGTATATGTAGAATTTTCATCTCCAAGTGATCTTTCTGCGACCTCAACATCTACTATTGTTCAAGGGGAATACACGACCCCAAGCCGACACTCTATAAGTGGGAGGCAAAACACAAAAGTGCTCGTGTGCGGTGGTAGTATGGAAAACATAACCCCTACACGACACTCGGTTGGTGGATGGGACATGCATATCCGTCATTCGACGTCCGATGACAGAAATACGTATTGGGGGACGTCATCAACTTCTAGTGGTTGGCAATCCACATATGATTGGGATCTTTACGAAAGATGTTTAAGGAGGGATGATGTACTCCCGACGACATCCACCAGCGAGGGGCCCTCGTTTGTTGCAGGTTATGGAGGGTCGGACGATGAATCCGATATGGATCCACCTCGGGATCCAGGGCCTGACGGTGCAGAAGTTGGATTATTTTCTGAACCGGAGCCCATTCTAATTGTACCTGAAGACGTTGAGGGCAGTTCAGACGAAGAAGAAGAAGATCCGCTATTCAGGGCATACTCACCTCCAGCCTACATGCACAATGTCGATCTATCTCAAGATGATGCATTGGAGTTTCTTGAACTACCACACCGGACGCGTGACCGTACAAATTCTTCGTTGAATTTGGACCAATTAGAAGTTGGTAACCAGTTTTCCAACAAGAATACTTTTCTTCTTGCATTGAAACAATACAAAGATCGCGAACGAGGTTAACTACAATGTGGTTAAATCCAAGCTGGATAAGTACGAGGCGAAGTGTGCAGTGCAAGACGGCACATGTTCATGGAAAATCATGGCGTCGTTGAGGAAAAGGACAGGGTTGTGGGAGGTGAAAAAGTACAAAGGTCCGCATACATGTCTTACCGGTACAGTACCACTATGTGTTCAATGATTTCGAATAACACTAATAATATGTAATGTTGCATTATTTAACGTACTTAGTTGACAGGTGTAACACAAGATCATCCGAGGATGGATTCAGACATGTTGGCTAATTTAATAATCCCGACGGTGAAGGCCGATCCCAAAACTACAGTGCCGGCCTTAATTTGCAATATTCGTAGCCAATTGGGGTACACGCCCTCTTATAGAAAGGCTTGGATAGCCAAGCAGAAGGCGTTGGAAAAGTTGCACGGTCGATGGGACGCTTCATATAATGAAGTGTGGCAGTGGTGTCAGTCTTTGGAGAGGTATGTCCTGCAGCGGCACAATAGACCTTGAAGCGGAACCCCATACATACTACAACAATCGCTCGCTCCGTGGATGCGCGATGTTCAAGCGTGCCTGTTACGGACATTTAAGCAATGCCGAGATGCTTTTACATATTGCAAGCCATTGGTACAAATTGACGGTACCTTCATGTATGGTAGATATACGCGACGGCTATCGCTAGTTTGTGGCACAAGACGGCTGTGGGAGAATCCTTCTGATTGCGTTCGCAATAACACCAGGGGAGTCAGCTGATGACTGGGACTTCTTCCTATCTAGGTTAAGGAGGCATGTCTGCCCTCAACCTGGCATATGCGTTATATCGAATCGGGGCCCTAGAATACTTGCGGCAATAGAATGCCAAGGAAGCATGTGGCATCGCACACACCATCGATATTGCCTGAGGCATGTTTCATCCAACTACTATGGGCAACATTGATCTAAAAGACAGAAACGGCAAGTGACCGATATTGGTATGAAATATCTATTAATATAATTTCTTTTGAAAAATTAAATTTATTTGCAATTGAAGAGTGGTATGTAATATTCGATATCAACGTATATTGGCAGGGTACGAGATCAATAAAGACAGTTTTCACGAGATGTTGGCTAGTTTGCGCACAGATAACGCCGAAGGCGTAGAGTACCTGTAAAATATTCCTTTTGAACAATGGACGCAAGCATATGACGATGGCCTACGATATGGTCATATGACCACAAACCTGGCCGAATGCATAAATTACATGCTAAAAAAACCATCATCCGCCGACATACGGCGGTTATGCGGAGACATATTTTCGTTTAGCGGTACTATTTCCAAAGAGAGCAGCGAGTTATCGAGGGCAGATGCAAGGAGGCCATGTATGGAGCCCGAAGGTCTTGCAAGAAATTAACCGTGGGAAGGCACGGGCGAACACGATGCACACAGTGTGTCACGACCTCGACAGCCTATGGTTTCGTGTCACGGAGTTTGACAGACCGAACCAAGGTATTGTTGGCGGGCATTATCGTGTACACTTGACAAATAGGACATGCGACTGTGGGATATTTGATGCACTTCGTTACCCATATGCTCATGTACTTGCGGCTTGTCATAATCTTCGTCTTGATCCCATGAGCTATGTCGACGAAGTCTACAAATTAGAAAACATGTACAACGTGTGGAGACACGTATTCCCACCAGTCCCAGATGAACGTAAGTGGCCATCGGTATCGCTTGCACCCTATAAGCTGTTGCCGGATAGACAATTGAGGCGCAAACCAAAAGGTCGACCTTGCTCGACTAGAATACGCAACAATATGGATATCCGAGAACCGACCAACCAAAGTCGGCGGTGTGGGTGGTGTAGGAACCCGGGCCATACATCTCGCTCGTGTCCAAATCGGAATAGTTGACCGTGTTCTTAGCTTGTTTGTCTCCTGCTAGCTATGTAATTTCTATTTTTTTGGAGGAAAACGGTGAACTTTTGTACAATAACTCAAATTTTATTAAATATAAAAAAATAAATTGCAAAAAATAAAACTTAAACCATTTCTATTTTATCAAAGATATTAATATTAAATTAAAAAAATTAAATTACAAAAGAAATAAAATTAAACTCAAATTTTATTAAATATAAAAAAATTAAATTGTAAAAGATAAAAATTAAACCATTTCTATTTTATCAAAGATATTAATATTAAATTAAAAAAATTAAATTACAAAAGAAATAAATTTAAACTCAAATTTTATTAAATATAAAAAAATTAAATTGCAAAAGATAAAAATTAAACCATTTCTATTTTATCAAAGATATTAATATTAAATTAAAAAATTAAATTACAAAAGAAATAAAATTAAACTCAAATTTTATTAAATACAAAAAATTAAATTGCAAAAAATAAAAATTAAACCATTTCTATTTTATCAAAGATATTAATATTAAATTAAAAAAATTAAATTACAAAAGAAATAAATTTAAACTCAAATTTTATTAAATATAAAAATTAAATTGCAAAAATAAAAATTAAACCATTTCTATTTTATCAAAGATATTAATATTAAATTAAAAATTAAATTACAAAAGAAATAAATTTAAACTCAAATTTTATTAAATATAAAAAAATTAAATTGCAAAAATAAAAATTAAACCATTTCTATTTTATCAAAGATATTAATATTAAATTAAAAAAATTAAATTACAAAAGAAATAAATTTAAACTCAAATTTTATTAAATATAAAAAAACTAAATTGCAAAAGAAATAAAACTAAACTCAAATTTTATCAAATATAAACATAATTAAATTACAAAAAATAAAAATTAAACCATTTCTATTTTATCAAAGATATTAAAACTAAATTACAAAAAAAAATTAAATTACAAAAGAAATAAAATTAAACTCAAATTTTATCAAATATAAACATAATTAAATTACAAAAAAATATTACAAAACTAAATTAGGGTTTATGACTGATGCCGGTGGGAACTAGTGCCACACGGGCGGTCGCAAGATTCTGTATTTGGATTCCTCCTTCTTCTAGCTTCCGGCGGGGGTCGTAGAACCTCGGGCGGGGAATCGGGTTCCTCCGGCAGTGGGTCTAGTTCTAGGAGTTGCGATGATGACCCACATTGATAAAATAATGACCCCGGAGGTGTTTGCATAAACCACGGCGGGGGTGACTGCATCCCGTACGGCGAAAGAGTCTGGTAGAAAGAACTGCTCTCCGACGGCGCCTCCTCTAATCCCACATGTGATGTCGGTCTCACGATCGGCTGGCTATCGGGAGTAGTTGAGAACGGGCTCGAACCCGGCCATGCATTCCAACCTGGGGTGGGAGTAGGAAAAGGAAACATATATGGGTTAGGAGGATACATATAAGGGGTAGGGTACGCACCTGGCATAAACAGAAGACGCTGTGATGTCGATGTTGTCGGCTGAACTGATGGGCCCGGTGACTGTGTAGACGCTGTTGCTAGGCTCGGTGACTGTGTAGGCGTTGTTGCTGGGCCCGGTGACTGAGTAGGCGCTGTTGATGGCCCCGTCTCATCACCCCTTCTCCTTGGATGTAAAGGGGCCCGACGTTCCCTTCGCTCGCGAATTTGTTGTCGCCTCTCTTCATCCGACAACAGATACGGGTTGCCATGGATTCTAAACCATGGCATGTACTCCGGCACGCACGCTAACTCAGGAACGATGATCGGTTCCCGGTTAGGTAAAAAGTCATACCGGTTCTTCCACGTCTCGATATGACCTGACCAAAATCTTGGCCAATCCGTGTGAGGCTGCCATAAGTCCACTGTGTGCTCATCATCGAGCACCTCAGGTGGCACGAGAATCGGTTGCCGGAATCCAAATTGCCGCAGCACCCGATCTGACTGGTGCATCTCCACGGTCGCGTAGGTGATTAGTAAGACCTTAACGTGCCAACTGTTCGGATTTTGGAGGAACTCCTCCGGAATTACTGCCCGAATTTCGGGATCCTCGTACGGTGTCCATTGAAACTATATTAACATTACCAAAATATTAGCTATATACATAATACTAGACACTACATACGAAATACTAAATTATAATAACGAAATTTGAAACTTGTGATTCCGACCGTTGTTCCAATAGGAGCCGTATATCCTCAAGCGAGTTAGGTATTCCAACATGACTCGCCGAATGGTTCCACCTAATTAAATAAACTTTTAGCATGCAATTATACTATAAATCTACGAAATAATTGTAAAATATAATATTAAATTTACCTCGTTATCAGTGGGAATGAATATGGCTGGTCGAGTCGAGGACGTAAAAATGGAAATTGAAACCATGCCCATGACTGCAGTAGTGATAGGCAACCTCCGATTTTTACTTTACTTGGCCGCGTCGCCCCGCACATCTTCCGGTACAACCTCGATAGCACGGCAGACCCCCAACTCAATTCACCGGCTGCTCTGAAATCAACAAGTTTCAGGAGCCATCTCAGGTGGACGAGGTTTCTAGAGAGGTCCGGCATTAGATAGCCTCCAATTATCTGAAGAATGTATGCCCGAGCATACAGTATTTTTTCTTCTTCGGTCGAACCCTCGTTCGGCTGCGGGAATGCGTCTCGTAACCAGGCCATGTCGATTCGAGCTCCTTGAATTCTATTCGGAATGACACCCAAAAGCTCATAGCATACTGCCATCCAATCGATAGATGTTGCGGACCCGGTGACTACCGACCCGTCCACCGGTAATCCCAACTGCAACTGCACATCTTCTAGGGTGATGGTACACTCTCTGCATGGCAGATAGAAAATGTGCGTCTCGGGTCTCCACCTCTCTATCAACGCACTAATCAAAGTCGGCTCCAACTTGAACCCCCGGCCTATCGTGGCCACGTGCCAAAAACCTGCTTCCCGCAGGTAATTCTCGATCAACGGCGATGGGGGACCAGGCATGTTGCGAATATAACATTCCAACACCCGATCTACAGACTGTTTAAAAAATTATAAAATTTAAAATTAATTAAAATTGCATAATTAAAAAATTAATAATATTGAAAAATTAATATTAAAACTTACCATTTTCATTTGCTCGACGACAATGTGCTTGTTGTCTAGGCGACGTAATTCCCCGGCCATTGTAATCCGATAAAAAATTTTAAAATTTTCCAAAAAATAGATATATTAAAAAAATTATAAAGGGCTTTTTCGTAAATAGTAAAGGACTATTTTGAATTTTGAGCGTAAATTTCAAGGACTTTGAGAGAAAATTGAGAGAAAAATGAGAAAGGATTGAAGTGTGAAAAAAATAAAGGGTTGGGGGGTTTTTATAGTTTTTTTTTTACCGTTGGGCCCCCAACGGTCAAAAAAAACTTGATCAGTTACACAGCTAAAGCGCCCTCGGGGACGCGCTTTGTATTTTTCCCAAAAACGCTACGACGTGGCGCATTTTTGGGGAAACCCCAATCCATTCCGATAAATATTTTTGAAACTAATATATTCCGGTAATTTTAATTTTTTTTGGTATATATGGGATTTTTGCCCCCAAAAAATAGCCTAAAGTTGTGTGATTTACCAGACTTTAAGTTCTAACCCCGTGACACTTGTATTGATATGTTCCAGTCTATTATTTTGGATTTATTAATATCTTAAAATATCTGTTATATAAATATTTATAATCTAATTTTTAGTTTCATAACAAAATGTATATTAATATACATACAAATATACCTCAATTATATATGAAAAAAAATATGTTTATATAGAAATATTTTAAAATTATTAATTAAGTTAAATAAGTTAATTTTATGAATGTAATTATATAAATTAAAAAATCAAAATCTCCTTAAGCAATTGAAACGGTTTTAAAAAAGAAAGCAAGCAAAACACATTAAAACGATCCAAATAGACGGAAGTGAAGAGAAAATTATTAAAAAACGATCCAAATAGACGGAAGTGAAGAGAAAATTATTTATAAAGACTGATACGGATCCATCATGCATTTGGTATAATAAGGTAAAAGTGCAACATCACTAACATCCATCTAATTTCATTGAATTTTTCTTGTCTGCTTTTTTATTAAATTTGGGATTTTATTCCTCAATGTTTAATCGGTAAAATTGGATGTCAGCGGCAATATTGATAGATTAAAATATGATTTACGTTTTTATATCGAAATTTAATTTTAATTTAGTTTTTTCATATTTTAAATTTAACTAGTAATATTGTTTAAAATTTTAATTTACATTTATTCAACATTATTCATTTATTGTATAAGTATTAAAATGAGTATTTGTTTATTTCAGACTGTTAAATCAATAAATTTAATGAGGTTTACCATTGGATTAAATTTTAAATTTAATCTAAATTATAATATTTGTTAGGAATAAAGTAAAAGTAAAAAATGAAAAATTGAAAGTGGGTACCAATCTCCAACTTTTAATTAACCAAGACGGAAAAGGTGTTTGATTTTTGGTTTTCAAAGTTCAAAATCACAAGATTGCATCAAAGTTTGATAATCTGATCGTACGGGCAATATTCAGAATCGGACATTTCCTTCAAACACCTTGGCGAGATTCGCGGTCAACTTCCTCGGCTTCTCCCATGTTTTCACCATTTTTAATAGTTTATTAGTACAATTTTTATTTTATGAATCTTGTTTGTACAATTAATTTATGTTTGATCGATGTATCATCATTAAAAATATCAATTTCCTTTTTATTTTAATAATATCATCAAATATAGATTTATATTTTATTTATACTCTTACAATTGTAACTCTCACTTTCTTTATCACCCCCTTTTCTTAACTTTTTCAATCATTTATTCTTTTTAAACAAATTTATTTAAATTATAAATCATAATTCGAATCAATTTGTTTTTATTTTTTAGATTAAACTGAATAAATCTACTTCATTAAAATAAATAATACAATATTCTATCTTTTCTCTTTCTTTTCTTTCATTCTCTATTACAAGTTTTTGTTCAAAAAAATTTAGATAATTAATCTCTTAGTTTACAAAAAGATTGAAAGTAAGAGATTAAGTTATCAACATTAAGCAATTTGAGTATTTTACATTTGTTTTTTTTTTCTTAACAAAATGCAAAGCAATTCACTCTAAATAATTTGTCATCTTTTTTTCTTGGTTTATAAAAATTACTCGAACAAGTTCAAGCATACAACCAAGCACCGAATACTAAATACTGAAATTTTTTCAAGTGAAACCCCTTACAATTTTACAAGAAAGAAAAATAAATATTGAGTACTGAAATTACTTTATCTTGATAACTTGAATCTCTTACTTTCCATTCCATTGTAAATCAGCTTTGAATTTTTTTTTCTTCAAAAACGAAATCAAATTTGAAAGTTTTAGAGAGTATCCAAAAAAAATTTACCCTAAAACTTTTTTATATGGTGAAAAGGAAAAAGGGGAGAGATTGGTTGTTGTGCTCTTTTAACTTAGTGAGGTAGATTAAATATTAAATCTAAGGCTTATATTTATTCATTTTAATTTAAGGGTTAAAAACAATTTCATTCTCATTTTTAGAATTCTCACGTCAGATGTCATCCAATCGTTAATATGTAAAAGATAACAACTACATTTTTTAAAACCAAATTTGAGTTAGCTGCTACTTGATAAATTCAATAATTAAGTGCCAAAGAGTTTGAATTTTTAGTATTTATATTTGAAATTTTTTGCTATATTAATATTTTTTTTTTTTTGGGTATTCTCCATATCCATTTTACGATTTATGTTCAAGATCCATTGCTTCCCCTTTCAACAATATCATCCTCAAGGTTTGAACTTACGTCTCTGTGTCTATTTTACGATCTATGTTTGGGATTCATATCTGCCCCTTCCAACAAGATAGTCCTCAAGGTTTGAACTTACGTCTCTGTGTCCATTTTATGATCTATGTTCAGGATTTATGGCTGCCCCTCCTGACAATGTAGTCCTCAAGATTTGAACCTACTTCGCCCTTTGAAAATACAATATATCTTACCACTGCACTTAACACTAATTGATAATTTAATCTTGATAGTATAATATATTAGTTTATTTTGTATAGTTTTAGGATAAAAGATTAATATAATAATTTGAATATTTCATTCTTTAAAAAAAACATAATTTATATTAAACACATTTTTTAAATAAAATTACCTACATATCTTATTCAACACACTTTATTAAAAATTTATAATTAAAAAAATTTAATTTTAATAAAATAATTTTTTTAATAATTTATCAAACACATGAATTATTTTCCTTTAAATTGAAGGTACATTTGGATGTCACTCCATTGAAACTTTTAAATTCAACGAAGCCTCCAATTTCACTTGAGGAAGGGATATGTCCTGAATTTAACCTTCTTATTTTGTATTTTTTATTTAAAATTATTTAAAATTTTATTATATATATTTTATTTAATAAAATATTGTTTTTATTGAATTTAATTGTTTATTATTTAACATAAATATAAATTTTTATATAAAAAAACATAAATATAAAATTAGTGTATGTTTTGTTAGTAATTAATATATAACTTTTAATATTTTGTAATTATTATTTAACATATTTATTTAATATATATTTTATCAAATAATATAAATGTAATTTTAATGAATCTTACTAATTTATTCTATATAGATACACATTTTAATATAATATTTTTAATGATTATTTGTTTCGGAATCTAAATATTATTTTAACACTAAGGTTGGATAGGGTCTTAAATAATACTATAAGTGCACTTCACATCATATTGTAATGATTTTAAATTCAGTGATGTCGAAAAATACGGTTTTAGAATTTCATTTTTTTATAAATTAAGTCCGTAAATATTAAATAAAAATATTTACGGAGTTATTATAAAAACATATTGAAGTTCAATTAAATAATTTAGCAGGAAAAGTGGTTAATTAAGGCTTAGAGACTAAATCATAAAAGTCCAATTGCTATAGAGTTTTAATTAACAAAAAACTTGGAGACTTAAATTGCAATTAGCCAAACATCCAAAATGGTAATTAAACCATTTATAAACAAGAGGTAGTGGATGATGATGGCAATATTTACTAAAAATGATTAAATTTAAATTAAATTAATTAAGCCATGTTAATGTTAATTAAGTTAGTTTAATTAAGTAACAATCAAAGTAAAATAATAAAATTAGTGGAGAAAAATGGTATCATCTTCTCCAACCTATTCCATTGTTCACATAAGAAAGAAAAACAAAAGGGAAAAACCTTCAAGCTTTTGAAATTTTCGGCCATAAATAGGTAAGCAAAGTTAAGTCATTTTCTTGTAATTCTTATAGATTTGTGGTCATGGGAGCTTAATTTAGCTAGCACATGTATCAATTTTTGAAACTGTTAGAGTATTAGAAAGTTGTTATTGTTGATTTCTTGAAGAATTAGGTTTGAAATTAATAGATTTTAAGCTTAGGCTACGAAAAAGACTAAATTGTAAAGTTAATTTAGATTGGTTGTTAATTTTGCTACATTAGGGGCCAAATTGAATAAATGTAAAACTATCATGAAATTTTTTTAGAAATAGGAAATATAAGGTCCTTGATAAAAATATGTGAAATCGAATTTTAATCCGAAGTTAGGAATCGAAAGTTATGTATGTCTCGAGTTCAGGGACTAAATTAAATAAAATGTAAAATATGTGTGGCTTTGCATTTAAGTGTGAATTGGATGAAAATTGATAATTGTTTATCTGCCATATTATTGTACGTAATTATAGACAACGTCAAGCCGTCGAAAGGGGAAGGAAAATTAAGAGATGCCAACGAGTGACGCGAGATATCTGTTTGTACTTTTATGATTCAAGATAGATTTAATTGCTTGCATTTATATATTAGTTGCATGATTTAATATCGAGGTGAAAATATAATTGTCGTATGAACTGATTTGCTGTGATTGTTATTGAATATCATGATAATGGGCTAAATTGAATAAAATGGAAAGTAAGTATGATTTTATGAAACATGATTTGTAATATTTGAATGGATTGAATTATGTTATATGGTATTAATTAATTGTGGATTGATGATGGTTTGGGATACGATTATGAAATTGAATGTGAAATTATACATATAAATTGGATTAAGTTGAAATGAAAGAGATAAATAGTTGCCATACAATATAACAATATATAGAGTACGGAATGCAAACGTGGTTGAACATAGGATATGACAAGTGAGTAAGAATGGTTACAGGTATGATAATACATATATGTATAAATGCTACCCGTATAAGCCTAGTAAATGTTAGGATATGTTTAGCATGCCAATAGGTTATATGCGCTCTTGATAAGAGATTTACATGTTATAATGAGGTCTAGAATTTGTTGCATATTCTCGAGTTATATGTATCATAGGTTTAGCTCAGACAGGTAACTTGATATAAATTTCAGCTTATGTGAGCAACCTTGATATAATGTTAGCTTGTGTGAGCAACCCTGATATAATGTCAGCTTGCGTGAGCAACTTAATTCACCTATGTACCCGAGTCCATTTTACTAAGGTTCTATTGGGCGAATCATAATAAATGAAATCAGAAACTTGAAAATGTAATGAAATATATTGATAAGAAAATATGGTAGTGAAATGAATTATGTGAAAATGTTAAATAAATGTATATGAAAACTATATATGTGCTTTTATGTGACTTGTATTCTATGTGACTCATGCTAAAGAGAATGGATAAAAAAGATTATGAAAATGGTTGGGAACGAGTCCTATGGGCCGAAATGAGTAAGAATAGGTTGGTAGATTCCAAAAAAGGGTTGAAAGGTAAGTTATAAAGGTAAATGATATGGATTAATCATGAGATTTAGATGACTTAATGTTAATGAATTAAATGTATAGGTGTTGAATATGAAAGCTAAATGGTTAAATGATACTAATTGATCATAGAATTGGATGGCTTAATGTTAAAGGTATGTTGTTTGTTTGATAAATGGAATGGAATGTTAAATGATATAAAGTTTGGCATTTGATAACTAGTATCAATTAGTTAATTCTATTACAATAATGAATGGATTGATTTGATGTTAATTGCAACAAGTATACTCCTATATAAAGTTGATAGTGGAATTGCTTGACATGATCGGAATATAAATTGAGTAGAAATTGTATTTTTACTTATTATGGTTAATTGTTTAAGTTAATATATTGTAACATGAAAGTACTAGTGAGCTTGATTACTTAGTGTGTGGTTTGTTTTCTCCGTGCATAGGTATATGTTAATCCTGAGTTATGAGAAGTGATTTCCAGCATCCAGCTAGTGGTCCTCGACTCAACAATGTTTGTACAGTCACATTTTGTTAAATATATAGCATAGGTTGAGTCGGTTTTTAATCTTGTGTACATTTGAAGTTGGAATTGATATTTTGAGTTAGTCATATGTTTGATAATTCATGATTTGTTGATATGTTTTTAACTTGTATAGAAATGTATAGACATGTATCCTTATATCAAGTAGACTAAAGGGTTGGCTTATGAATTTAAATATGTCACAAAGTTAGAAAGGCATAAAAAAATATTGTTACATTTATGGTTTATTAAGTTGGTATACATGTCAAAAGTTTTGAATGGTTTGTGCCAGCCTATATGTTGTATGGTAATTATGAAGTGGTTGATTGGTATTTTTACATTGTGAATAAGGTAGTATTGTATAAAATTGAACTTTTGGAACATATGTATTTGGCTGGAAAAATACATTAGAAATGTTGAATTGCTTTTTAGGTAAGTGCGAATTGGTGTCATTTTAAGTTATTTGAAAATAGGAGGTCATGTCGCGACGCCAACCTCTTATCATCGTGAAAAGACCTAGTCAGTAAGTTGCATTGCGATAAGAAACCCTCGAAGTCGCGATGTCAACTTGTTATTTTGCAAACTTTATGATTTAGTTCTAATTCAACCTCAGGTTAAAAAAACAGCTTTCATAAGCTCATTTGAGACCTGGAAATGAATATGTATCATACTATAATCATGTAATATATTTGTAAGCATATTAATATGATCATATTATGTATTTAATTGATCGTAGTTGCTATGGCAATGAATGTGACATCCCATAGCTCGATGTGACGATCATGTCGGGTATGGGGTGTTACACATATGGTGTAAGGAAAACCACTATAATATGTGTGGTTCATGCTATGAATGATGCCAAAAGTTGTAAGGTTTGGTGGTTGGAGAAGGTTTAGGTGATGCTAGAGTAGAATTCTTGTACTTTGTTCTAGCTTATGCCTTTCTTCTTAGAGGAGGGGGTATTTATAGACAAAAAAGGGCTTGAAGTAAACCCTTATATCATGACTACCTCTTTGTAGAGTCCAATCTTAGGCCCAATTTAGGGTGTGGGTGGATGTGACCTCCTTGAGGCTGATGAGCATAGGAACTTGGAATCATTAAATGAGATAGAATTTCAAGTGACAGTTGTACTTGTTGGTGTCGTGGTGATGTCTTTTAAGCATTTTTCATAGTGAGGGATTTGGCATGGGAGGTATCCTGGCATAAGGGTGTTACAATTACCCCCTAGTCATAGAGAAGTTAGAAGTTTACAAACTTCTCTGATATTATTTTAGGGCAATCGTTCCTTAGAGAACAGTTATTTCGCTCTCGAGGCCATTTTTTTTATTTCACTGTCCTATCGCTATTTCATCTAAAGTAGACTTAGGTTCCTTAAAAGGCATCTTGGTTGTCTTTTTTTTTTTTTTTTGAATATTTCTTGTGCTCCGAGTGTCCGTTCTATCGTGTTTGCTCTCTCTACTTTCAAAGTTCATCAACATTTCCTTTTTTTCTAGAAAGTTTTTGCTTTGCTCTTTGTTACTCGTTGGATCTCTTTTGTTTGCTTTTTCCTTTTTTCTTTTACAATATAACCACGGTGGCTCCATTTGCAAAATCTAGTAAGGGGAGGGGGAAGTGACAATGGGATGATATTCCCACCATATCTGAAGTAAAAAAAAAAAGCCTCCATGAAACAAGAAGAAGTTGTTGATGCCCATTCTTATTCCCCTACGACAAGATATCTCTCACGCCATGATGAATTTTTAAGTGATATCATCGCAATGCCATCAAGAATAGTCAACACATCAAACTTAATATCGTTTAATGATTCCAATTTCCTAGGCTCACCAACCTTTAAAGATGTCAAATTTGACCCACACCCTAAACTCGCCCTAAATTGGACTTTACAATGAGGTAATAATGAGAAAGGGTCCACTCAGGCTTTTTTCTGCCAATCAATACCCCTTTCCTCCAATAAGAAGGGCATAAACTAGAACTAAGTACGAAGCCTCTGCTTTGGTATCCCTCAAACTTCTCCAACCATCAAATCTGACGGTTTTTCGCACCATTCATGGTTTGAACCTTGCCTACTCTAGTGGCTCTACACACTTCATACACTGTGAATCATCTTTGTTGTATTCTCATGACCTAGTGTAACCTTAGTGTTATAACAAACATATATCTCATCATTGATTTTAAGCTCACCTCCGTAATATTCAATCTCATTATTACTATTAGGATCAATTCGATTAAGCAACAACTAAAAAAATAGCAGAATAAATTGAGAAATTGAACACACAAATTTAACATGGAAAAACCCCTCCAAAGAGGATAAAAAACCACGGGCAAAGATAATTTTACAATAATGGTAAAAGAACGAAGAGTACAAAAGATGGAGATAAAAATTAAACCCCGAAAACAAAGAACCCTCAAAACTAAACACAAAATTCTCTAAATGTGTTATGAGTTCTAATATCTAATAGGTGTATTTTCTAATGTTGTAAAAGAGCCTATTTATAGGCTAAATTCATAGGTCAAATAATAATAAAATAATCTAAACTAATTAGTGTTTGATTGATTCAAGTCTAAAATACTCAATGAGATGAGATTCTTTCGTAAATCAGGTACATACCTGACATCTGAGAGTGTCCTAATCATCTCATCGTGTATCCTAATTTTAACAGTACCAATACCAATTACCTTACTAGATGAATCGTTTCGCATGCACACAACTCCACCTTCAATCGAACTATATGTGGAAAACAATTCTCTATTGGGACATATGTGGAAAGAACATCCCGAATCTAGGATCCACTTGGACGTGAGCTTGAAGTTATCGCTCGTTGACACTAACAAGAAATCATTACCGCTTTCATCGGCCAAATTAGCACCAGCTACATCTTCCTCGTTACTCTCAGCAGCTCTTTTATTTCACAGTTTATAACAATCTGCTTTGACATGACCTAACTTTTTACAGTAGCGGCACATTTTGTCTCATTTCTTTGATGCTACCAAAACGGCTTGCTTATCTGCCTTGCTATCCAAACCAAACTCATTGTCAAGTTTGTCTCTGATCAACAAATGACCCTTCACATCTTCGAATGAGAGTTTGTTTCTGCCATAAATCAGGGTCTTCCTGAAAAACTTGTATGAAGGGGATAAAGAGCACAATAATAGCATAACCTGATCTTCATCATTAATATGAACCTCAACATTCAAAAGAGTATTGAATTTACTGATGTGATCTCTAAGAAGCTCACCTTCATTTATGTGAAACGTAAATAGACGTTGTTTCAACACTAAACGGTTAACCAGAGACTTAGTCGTATAAAGAGTTTCTAACCTTTTCCACAAGGCGAATGAGGTCTTCTCCAACAATACCTCTTGCAATACCATATTCGTGAAGCACAACTGAATTGCAGACAAGGCCTTTTCATCAAGCTCTTCCCATTCTGTTTGATTTAAATTCTCAGGCTTTTTCCCGGTAACAACCTTTTTAACCCGGTTTGAACTAGAATTGCCATCATCTGAACTTACCACAGATTGAAATTTGTCTCACCATCGAACTTCTCAATTTCAAACCTTGTTGCTGCCATCTTTGAATGGACTGATCTATGAAAATTGAACTAGCTCTAATACCACTTGTTGGGATCGACCTGATTAAGCAACAAGTAAAAAAAATAGCAGAATAAATTGAGAAATTGAACACACAAATTTAACGTAGAAAAACTCCTCCAAAGAGGATAAAAAACCACGGGCAAAGATAATTTTACTATAATGGCAAAAGAACGAATAGTACAAAAGATGGAGATAAAAACAAAACCCCGGAAACAAAGAACCCTCAAAACGTAAACACAAAATTCTCTAAATGTGTTATGAGTTCTAATATCTAATGGGTGTATTTCTAAGGTTGTAAAAGAGTCTATTTATAGGCTAAATTCATAGGTCAGATAATAAAAAAATAATCTAAACTAATCAGTGTTTGATTGAAATAAATAAACGGAGTTTAACTAGAAGATTGTTTCTCAAATTTGACTGAAATAGGAGTTATATTTAACAAGTACAATAATTATTTTCAATCTTACTACCCCTTCTAAATAGACCCTAAAATATCTCACTTAAACAAAATTGAAATTATTTAATACACTACTTGTGCACAAATTTAACTCCACAAATAGGATAAAAGGGTGACACATACTCCTTTTAGCTCCTTTTAGATAGTAGTAAAAAAATTAAGTATTTAAAAGACCGAGATATGTGATGGCATTTGAACATTGTTTTTGGAATTATGATTTTCTACTCACAGTGCCACATAGGAGATATTAGGGTCAATTGAAAAAGTAAAAAAAAAAAAAAACAAATACCTATAATTTTTTTAATATATATATATATATAATTGGTGAATTGATCTTACAAAAAATTGAAGGACCCATCAAAATTTTTGAAAAAGAATCATTTTATATAAAAATAAATGAATATCTCTGCACTTCTAAATTCCAAAAATTCCTAATCCTTTTATTTTCCTTCAATAGTGATCACTTTTTTTTTTTAAAGTTTCTCTTATTCTCTCACACACATTCTCTAGAATTTTTACAAGATAGGTCCAATCTTTTAATACTTTCAAGTGAGTATCCTTAAGTTGATAACAACTCTTCCTTTCTTTTCAGTCTTTATTGACAAATCTCTAGAATACTAGGATTGTAGCTAACCCTTAGAAAATTAGGATTATGGTTTTTTCTTGTGATAGATTAGGATTTTTATGCAAGATTTAGTTTTTCATTTATCAAAAGAGTGGAATGTTGATTTTGTATGAGACTTCTAATATCTTGATTGTGCAATAATTTTTAGAGGTTGATTAAATTGTATTTATAATCTTGATTTTTTTTTTAATATTGATTAGAAACTTATCCTTTTTTTTAAGAAATAGTTGTTGCTGGTGCAATTATTGTGAATCTTGTGTTTGAAAATTTTATTTTTGTAAAAGAAAATTACCAGTTCTATGTTAGCTTCGTGATAACCTTTGTGTTTAAAACTTAAATTTATTTGTTCTAAATGTTTAACAGAAATGAAGAAATATTTTAAAAGAAAGTCTAATAGTAAAGTAGAGTATTTTCTAAAAGAAAGGCTTCAATTTATTTGTTCTAAATGTTGGCTCGCGTTGATTTTGCTAGTTGCTACAAGTGTGGAAAGAGTACTTTTTGCAATGAAGTTGTGAAAAATCTTTGAAGAGTTGAATTGGAGACGAATGGATGAATAATTGTTCGATTACATATGTTTAGAAATATATTTTTAACAAACATTGACAATGAAAAGAAAATTCAATAGTTTTAACATATCAAAAAGGGTGTGGACAATTATAAAAAAAGGCACATGTTATTCATATTTATTTGATTACATTTTTTTTAGTTATTGTTAATAGTTTTGTAATAGTCTTCCATTTGACCAAATACATTGGTTTATTCATGATTAATATTATGTATTAGTTTATATAACTTTTATAAACATTTTAATTTTAAAATAATTGATTCAACAAATCTAAATTTCTTGGCACTGCCTTTACTCATAGTATATCAAGTTAATGTATACATAATGAGAGATTTTTTTTTAATTGGGGAGGAAAATATGGTTACTTGATATCGAATCTAAGCTCTCATGCTTACAACATACTTTTACCGCTAGACTAAGAGATTGTTGACATGTATAATGAGAGTTGAATGTAAAACATAAAATTCTTTAAACACCAAACTTTATTTTATTTTTTATAACCATAATGTCTCGTTTAGTAACTGTTGTAATAACATAAAAAAGAAGTTTATTTATTCCATATGTATTGCGATAGTTAGCTATAAAATAAAATAAAGAATAGTTAGTACAAATTTAAACTTGGAATTAAGAAGACCAATAAAAGTTATTGTAAAAAATAGAACATTTTTAAAATAAGCAAAAAATATTTATCTTCTCTTTTTTAAAAATATGTCACCGAAGTAAGTAAATATTATCAATTAAATTAGTTTATTAATAAATTATATACTAAAACGTTTATAAAAAATAATACTCATATTAAACATGGTATAAATATGCTCGACTGTTTTACGGTGTAAGCATAACATTTCAACTAAAACTCACTATTATTTTAAATACTTTTTTACCATATAATGAGTATCCGACAATCTAATGTAGGTTAGGTTTCTACTTTCTACTAATGAAAGAAAAGATGCCTCAAACTTAGTCACCGACATGCAGATTTTTTTAACAGAATCAACTCATGCCACTTAGTATTATTATTTTTGGTTATTTTGGGCCCTAGCTACAAGGTTAAATAATTTAATTAGGATGAACGACCGAAGTCAAACGAACGGATCAGAAATATAATTGTGCTAATCTGGCTACATGGCTGAAACGGTATCAGTATATAATAATCCTCTCAAGTTTAATCCCCCCGATAGCTAGGTACGACGGTGAGTGAATAGTGTGGTGATTGTAGAGAGACTATAGATTGCTATTGTATTCTCTCATCACGTGGGCCACTGCGACTTGCATGAACCATCCATGGCTCCATCTATCCTTCTATCTATCTATCTCTCCCTCTCTCTTTTCTCTTACCTAAATTAGCCCCTTTCCATTCATATCTTATACTCCTCCTCCAGATAAAACAGAGACACACAGCTGCCCTAAGAAAACCAACCTCAACTTTCTTTACAGAAACAATTTCTGGTTGTTGTTAGATTTCGAAAAGAGTGGGTTTTCTTCAACTTTTCTCCCAATAGTTTTTCAAGGAAATTAAAGAGGAGAGGAGGAGGCATACATGTTTATGTGGATTTTTGTATGGGAATGTGGTTTTTCAGCAGCAGGAGAGTTTTGAATTCTTCTATGGTGGTGTTGTTGATTATCTCCGTCTTACAGATTTGGATTTGCAGTGATTGCCGAGCGGGAGCCATGAGGGTTTTTCCAGGGAATGAAATGAGGAAGATGATAGAGAGGCAGGAGTTGTTTCAAACCTACTTCAATGGAACATCTTTCAGTTTCAAGGGAAGCGATAAAGGATTTGAAGATAGCAAACGAAGAGTTCCCAGTTGCCCAGATCCTCTCCACAACTAGTAGCCTGCTACAAAAGCCTTTTCGCTTCTTCTTACCCCCCCCCCTTAATTAATGGTATCCAAAATACCCACGTTTTTCTCATCATTACAGTGCTAGTGTTTTGAATGATTTTTGGTGGAAAAACGACGGTATTTTGCAGTTTTAGAACTTCTGTTTCAGTTCTTTTGATTGAGTGGAGGAGGATCCAGGAGTGGCAAGTGTATATATAGTAGTAGTAGAGAATTCAGTTTTATAGTTATTACAATCAAACACTGAATGTCTAGATTTTCTATATGTACTTCCTTTTGGATCCTTTTTCTCTAGAAAAAAAATTTACTTAGCGTTTCTCTAAAGAAGAAGAAAAAGAAAGAAGAAAAGAGTGGTAAATAAAAATGTAAGAGCAGATCAGAGATCCATGTCCTCTCACTCCAACAATACAAAGATTTCCCGTTTTATTTTCGTCACTGTGGAGATGCATCATAAACATAGTAAATACTGAATATTGTTGGTTCAACTTGAGCTTCTTACCTTTTTAACAGAAAGAAAGAAGTTTTATATAGATTTTTTATTTGAAAGCTTTACTAAATCTAGCTTAGAAATTTCTTGAAAGTTTTACTAATTACCATAAAAAAAAAAAAAAGAAACAATGTAGCCGTCAGATCCATAAGACTTTAAAATTCACTACCCAATGGTTGACTCCACACAAATATAGAAAAAGGGAAATCAAAAAGAGAAAGCTGAAAGGCATGGAACAATATAACAGAGAGGATCTTTAAAAAGTTCACAGCTTTTTCTTGCGTCTTTTAATTCTTTCTGCACCATTTGGAATGTCACTGTTATAACTTACATACAAGGCCTAGAAAGGTGTTTTAACTTAGTTAAGTAATAATAAAAAAGGGGGAAAATGAAGTATTAGAAAAAGAGCAATATATATGGCAACAAAGATGTCCTAAATCAGAGTACAGAAAAATTTGTGAAAGTTTTGAATGTTAGATGGAGTGTAGCGGTTGGATACTAGTATAGTTTGGAAACATATGCAAATTTGTATTGCTTCTTGCAGTTTGAAATTTGTCTTGTTGAGGATAAAGTGGGTAAAAGACAATCCATAATCGAGTGCAGACTGAAGAAATTATTTTCTTTTTAAATTTGGGTATTCTTCCATATTATAGTGCATCTTTGTATTTAGTGTTGTTTTATCAAGTTATAAAAAAATATAAAAGCATTTTAACAAAGAGAAAAAAAGGAAAACAATAAAAATAAAGCATGGAAATTGATGTTTGAAAATAGGCAGTTAAAAAAGCTGCTTTTCATTTCCTAGCCGTGGTGATTTGTTTGCTAGTGTTTTGGATTTGGAATCAAATTCACCCCAAGACAACTCACCTCACCAATGCATGCAAGTTTGCCCTCTCTTCTTTTCCTCTATTTCTTCCTCAATAAGTGTAATCCATATTATCCGTTTTGAATGTAGGAATATTTTCTAAAAAAAACTTATTATAATTCATATATCAACTGAATTATAAGTGTAGGTATATCAATTACCTAACCATGTTCCCTATTAATAAGAAAAGACAGAATGCTTAGGTTTGATTTGCCATATGAAATTTGAGTTGTGGTGCTAGGCTTGTATCCTCAAATGGGACCGACAAATTATTAATAATGCAACTATACCCCATCCCAACCCAACCCAACCCAACCCAACAAATGTGTTTTGCTACAAATCTTTACAGTGTTTGGAGTGGGGCTAATGGCTTTACACGTTTGCCAACCTCACTACCTTTAGGCGGCCCAACCAGCTAGCTAAACTCTAATCCACCATCCAAACCACGATCAACACTTTGAAATAAATATAATAAATAGTGACCTAATTATTAATGTGTATATATTTTGATCATTAATTTTAAAAAAATATATAAAATTATCTTTTTGTTTCTGTTTTGATCATCTTTCATTAAATTAGTAACGAAAGTAATGACATTTAATTAATATAAGGGTAAATTACACCAACAGTCACCCAACTTTAGGGTAACTGACAAAACAGTCACCTAAGTTTCATTTCAGTCACTCAACTTTCGAAAAGTTACAAAACAGTCACTAATTAACAGTTACCGTTAGGGTGTTAATGGAATTACTGACGTGGCAAGTTAACCAGCTGATGTGGCAAGTTAACTTGCCACGTTGGTGAAGCAGCTCTATTTTCCTCCTCTCTTCTTCTTCTTCTTCTTCTTCTTCTTCTTCTTCACCACCACCACCACCAAAGGATAGTACCTTCTGAAAAACCTTCATGGTTTTGCAACTGGAGTTAGGACATCAAAGTAGTTGTAGATAACGTAAGGATCTAAAAACTTCAAAGTTATTTGGGTCTTCGATTAATTTAAATGAAGCAAACAAAACAATAAATGAAGCAACCAAATAAAGAGGAAAAAAAAGGCAGAAACATAAAAACTGCCTCGGTGAGAGAAGAAAAAATGATCCAAACACAGAGAAAAAACTATTATCTTCTCCATTTGTGTATCACCAACCATAATCAAGACTCACCGCCTTCCGTAAACAACTCAAGCAATGATAGAACCAAGTCGATTAGGTTGCTACATCAACTGCCGATCCTTTTTCGAATCGCAATAAAGATCGTAAGGTACTTCTTCAACCTGAATTGAGAGTTCCCCAATTTGAAACCCATGCTTGCTATTGTATGAGCAACTAAATTAGATCCTCGATCTGCATGTTGAAAAGAAATAGAATCAAAATCAAGAGCCATCAATCTAATTTCTTTAACATAAACTCCAACTGTAGATCTGTCCAAAACCCCTTTTTGCGCCTATACGATTGTCGTTCTGGAATCCCCTTCTATTACCACTTTCATGAATCCCATATCTCTAGCAAAAGTAATGGCATTCAAACATGCCAAGGCCTCAGCTGCGAAAGCATCTGCGACATGCCTATGAAAAACCACTCCACTCCCCATAACCAAACCCATATTGTTTCTAATGACAACACCAGAACTGGACTGCTTTAAATGTTGTCGAAACGCCGCATCAAAATTCACCTTCACCGACCTTCTATCTGGGGATGCCATTTGGACGACATCAGCTTTTGATTGAGAGGTAGTTTTTCCTTTATTACAGCCATTTCCAACAGAAAGCTCTCGATCTTAGTCCTTATCTCATTAACTATTCGATTTTTCCCTTCCATTACTTATTTATTGCGGGCACACCACATCGACCACATAGTAATCAGGATTCTACTGCAATTTCCTGCTCCACTTGTTTTGAAAATGTAACAAATCCAGTCTCAAGAATTATTCAAAGTAGTCTCAGTAACCCAATTCAATCCTAACTGATACCACACTTCTTTTGCAGAACCATATTATAGAATAGAATGTAAAATTAATTCTGGACAGCAACCATATCTCGGACAAGTTGGAACAAAGGCTATTCTTCGATGGTACAAAATATGGGAAGTAGGTATAAAATTATACATCATACGCCATATAGTGGTTTTACTTTTGGCTGGGATATCCAATAACCATAGTTTCCTGTATACTTCAGTATTATACAAGTGGTCATTAATGTTGCCGGTGAAGGGCCAAAATGGTCTTCTCTAAAAGAAGCAGAGGCATTGAACCCTAAGCAAAATTCCCAAGGTGGACTTAACAAAGCTTCGACTGAATCTGGTGCTGTTACTGCAAGTAAGCCACCAAAAGCCCCAGTTGCATAACCATAAAGGTTTTTCAGAAGGTACTATCCTTTGGTGGTGAAGAAGAAGAAGAAGAAGAAGAAGAAGAAAAAGAAAAAGAGGAAAATGGATCTGCTTCACCAAGGTGGCTAGTTAACTTGCCACATCAGCAATTCCGTTAACACCCTAACGGTAACTGTTAATTATTGACTGTTTTGTAACTTTTCGAAAGTTGAGTGGCTGAAATGAAACCTAGGTGACTGTTTTGTCAGTTACCCCAAAATTGGGTGACTGTTGGTGTAATTTACCCTTAATATAATAATACCTTTAAGTGAACGACACCTACAAATAAAGTAAGAAAAGGAACAAGTCTTCCATTATGTCATCGACGAGGGGTGCAAAGTAATTTTTGAGTTATGTCAGTTACTTCCTTTTCTAAAAGGTACTTGATTAACTTTGGTGGTAGAAATTAACAAGGAACCAAGCATCATTTCTTCTAATGGTTCCGGAATTCAAGATCATGAAGTAAAAGAATAGTTCAACAATAACATTAGTGATTAAAACAGAATCCAACGATAATCTTAGTGAAGAAATTGACAATTTTATAATTCGATGAATTTATAATTTTAAATATCATGAACAAAACAAAATTAAATTATAGTAGTATGTAATGCAAATAAGATGGTAATGTAAGGACAAGGGTGATGTACCATTTTGGAAGGTAATTACACGGATGGTGAAAGGAAGGCCCAAAGTACAATTGAACGTGCATGGGCTCCTATTAGGCCTTAATCATTAAAACCCAATTCTCTGTTTCAATTAATGCCCATATCCCCATCTGCTTCCTTTTTAAGCACAATGTGGGGTACTTGTGTCCGACGGAAAAATGATCATTCAAAAGCCATCTCATAGAAAAGGTGGAATGTTTATTATACCTTTTAACCACTCCAGGATGTGCACATTTTTTGCAACAACTCTTTATACCTCATTAGTAAAACTCATATTGCATCAATGTGGTTATGTTTAGCTGTATTTTAAATTTATTGTTATAAATATTAACTCATACCGGAATTAAAAATAATTTTTTTTCTATATCTACGAATGAAGAGTATACATTTTTATGTTGGTGTGATTGTATATATTGTGTTGATACCAAAGGAGACTAGAGATAAAATCAAAATAGAAATCAGGCTATTTGTTAAAACCACAGGCAGTATCTCTTTAGGCGCCCACAGTCTTACATAAAATACTGGACATAACTGATTCCCCCCCCCCCTTTTTCTTTAAAGGAAAAAAAAATGTATAGAAAATAGAAAAAAATACCGATTATTTTAGGATTGCGTAGAGATATTATTCAAAATTTGTAAAAAAAAAAAAAAGCATTTTAGAAAATACCCAATCTGATATATAGTAGAAGAATTAGCAAGAAGTAAAAAGAAAAGAATAAATTACTGAGTGATTTGAAGTGAAAATAAGACCCAGGTAGGTCATTTGTACGGACGGGCTCCTGAAAACCAGGAGGTATATATTATAAGATGGTTTCTGGGTAGAGCTCGCAATGAGATGTGGCGAGATGCACGCAGTTCTAAGATAAAAGGGAGCTTGCGCTTGGCACGTGCATCTGTTGCGGATTTTCTGCCTCTCTCTTCCCTTTTGCTTGCTTGCATGGCTTCCACTTCTCAACTGCTGTCCTCTTTCTGTTTTTGTATTTATCCCTTTATTTGTATTTCAATAAATCCTTATTCTTAATAAAACTCCTAACAAATTCAACATTTATTTGGACATAAATTACTTATTTACCGGTTAAAATATTAAGCAAATTGTTCAATGTGTACAAGAAAAAGAAGAAGAAAATAAAGGTTGTAGAGTTATATATATATATATATTATTGGCATTCTGGCCTCTTTGTTTCTCAAATTACAGCATAAATTAGAAGACATAATAATTTATTTGTAGAAAATTCCATTATCCTATAATCAAGAAAAAAACTCTAATGGGTAATGGTGGTATATAATATAAGAAATGAAGAAGTAAAGCTTTGCAAATTTAAAAAGAACTAAAATAAATGATTGAGTATGAAGTTAATATAAAATTTGGAAAGAGTACATATTGATATTTAATTAAGGAGTTAAAAGCAAGATGGATGGTAGATTATGTAATAAAATCGTGCATGTAGGGTTGTTTGGAAAAGGAGGAAAGCGCCAAAACCAATCTCATTTACCAAAGAGGGGCAGTCCCCAACTTTACCTAAACAAGAAGAAGAAGAAGGGAAATTAAAGAACACACTCCTCACTCACACCCGGTTTTCAGGTCTTTTACTCCTTTGGAAACCACTGCGCTGCCCACCTTTATATTAACCTTAATCTTTCACTTCTCCTTCTCCTCCTTCTCCCTCGATCTCTCTCTGAAATATAATTACGATGAGGATGAGCTGTAATGGCTGCAGGGTCCTGCGTAAGGGCTGCACCGAAAACTGCACCATTAGACCTTGTCTTCAATGGATCAAGTCCTCTGATTCTCAAGCCAATGCTACTCTCTTCCTTGCCAAATTCTATGGCCGAGCTGGTCTCCTCAACCTAATTGAAGCCGGCCCTGAAAACCTTCGCCCTGGTACGTACTTCATTAACCCCACCCAACCAAAAACAAGATTTCATTAATTGCTTTTAACTTTTTTTATATGCATTTTGTTTGTAGCTATTTTTAGGTCACTTTTATACGAGGCCTGTGGGCGTGTGGTAAATCCAGTTTATGGGTCAATTGGGATGCTTTGGTCCGGGAACTGGGGTGAGTGCCAAGCGGCCGTTGATGCCGTGCTGAAAGGCTCCCCCATAACCCAAACTTCATCATCTTTGGAATCAGTTGAAGAAGAGCAACCGATTTCCCCTCTCAAGACCTACGACATCCGCCATGTCTTCAAGGACACCAAACCAGCTGCAGCAGCAGACATCGACAAGGTCAAGACCCGCACTCGTTTCAAGCGATCCAGGACTCGCTCCAAGCGACAGGTGGTTGACTCGTGGATGAGCCAACTCGGAAATGGTGACAGCAAAGAAGATGAGAGCACCTTCTCTGTGGAGACTGTGGAGGGATCGCTGGTAAACCACGCCAAAAGGGGTCCTATCTTGAAGTTTGAGGATAGTAGTACTGTTGGCTTAGAACTCACTCTTGCTTTGCTTCCTGAGGCAACGCACTTAGGATGAAATAATCCACCCTTAAACAAAAAATGAATCCTCCTTTTTTTGCTTCTTTCATTATAGATTGAAGAAATTTTGGCGGCTATAAAACTATCACCTCTAGTTTCAACCTCATCGTATGATAGAATATTAGAATGCTGCAAGTATTTTAACCTTTGTTTCGTTTCTGTTTCGGTCAAAAACAAATGTTGATGGTTCTTTTTATTTTAAAGACAGCTATATGAAGTTGATAGAATTATTGAATGGTGCTTTCTAGTTTGGTGATATGGTTAGGTGTGATATACTTTCCATATATGGGTTTGTTTAAATTTGTAGGTTTTGATTTATGAGTAGGTTATCACGATGCTGACAAGGCTGCAATAAGAAAATATGACTGGCAGTGGCACCCCAATTTAGATTCTTCTTGGTGCTTGCTGCTGTAAGTTGTAGGCTTCAATTTATTTGTTCATTTGTTTATCTTTTTAATCTAAAATTCTATTCGTACTCTTTTAAATTAGGTACAACTTTTTTTATTAAAACCAAATAAATATATTCAGAAACATTAAACAAAGATATTCATCAATATTTTATAACGCTCTACTCATTAAAAGGAAATAACGCTTTAGAGTCTCGGGCAGAAGGCAAGACAGGAGCCTTTGAGCATGGTGGCCACCACAGGGTTCCAAGGCAGTGGGGTCATTCCACGTAGACTTGTGCGTTTACAGTTTCGGACAGCTGCTCCTCATGCACCGGTTCTTGGTGTTTGGGAGTTTCCTAGTATTATTGCTTTGCATATGTTTCTCACACGTGGGAACAAAAATCAACTTGCTTTCGTTTGGATAAAATTGATTTTGGTTAGATTCAAAAACCAGTTATGGTAAGATTAGATTAGATACTAATGGAGTAAGATTAATTTTTTTTTAAGGAGACGTACGGACAGGTTTTGAATCGGGTTTTTTTGGATTCATATTCTTTCGAGCTTGAATCAATTTAGGCTTAAATATTTTGAACTCAAGTTTTTTTCGGGCTTGAATATTTTCAAGCTTAGATTTTTTAATTTTTAATTCAGATTACTTTGGGTAAGATAGACTTTGACAGATTTAAATAATTTTAAATTATGAAAATTTTAATCATAATAATTAATTTTATTTTTATATTTGATAATGCAATCTAAATTCGTCATAAAAAAAACATAAATTATATATATTTAATAGAGATAATGATAGTTGGTATCGTATTGGCCAGTATGTACCAAGCTATTTCTCAATCAATACCAAATAATTTAGGTTCTTTACAATCAAGATTTCAATGTGTTTTGATCATATTGATGTGTTTTGGCTCATTTCAGACAATACTAACTTGTACCGGTGCACATCAGCTCATACTAATTGATACATAATTTTGATATTTTAAACCTAACTTTTATTTTTTTTTATCTAAAACATTTTAAAGTTATTGAACTTGATTAATAATTTTAAAATTTATAGTTGTATATAAATATGTTTACATTAATGTAATTTATTAAAAAACTAAATATTAATAATTAAGATATATTTGTATGCATATATTATATATAATTTATGAAAAATTAAAAATTAGTGTAACACCTCTTAGGCCATCAAGAAAGTAATAAGAATTAATATAAACGACCTATTAATCAAACCCTGCCATCAAAGGTGAATACACTTAAGAAAAGACTAATTTGTAAACTACAAATCAGAGGAGTTTGGAGTTCACCCTTTACAATTTGGGACAATTTCACTCTATATGACAAAATAATACGGTTGCAAAGTAAAGGAAAAAGTTAAATACAAAACGTATGTATACGCCATCCGTCAATCAGTCATGCATGATACAAAACAGGCAAGTGACTCACTTGCAGATGCAGCTTTGGCGCAGTCCCTTTTAACGGATCTTATTCTACTAATCAATTGCCTGAGAAAGAAAGGTAACAGAGTAAGTTCAACTGAACTTAGTGAGTTCCAGGTAGACAAATATTGTTTATCGAATAATCGATAATCGACCCAAAAATAAAGATATTTTCGAGACTCAGTCTTATAGAAACATTATGCCAAGTTGGCAATACAGTTTTCTGATAATGACACTTAGTCAAAACAAAGCACACGGTATCCCTGGCGGACACATGCCGCCAGCTTATATGCACTTCTTACAAACATGTATGTTTACCTATTACCCAACCTTGTGCCAACCTCGGGTCCATTATTAGAATCCAAAATCGCATATCAGCCAAATTATATTTATTTTTGATAAACCGTAAAAGTAACATATTTTAATCCCACATTTAGTATGCTTTTGGATGATTTATCCTCTGTTTCGTATAAAAAGGTGCTCTTAATCCTTTCTTTTCATGTCTTATACCCAGGAAAGCACACGAGGATAAAAAGAACGAGAAACGGGCCCAAAACAGAGTAAATAGGCCATATCAAGAAATCGACACGGCCTGGCCCAAAGATTACACGGCCGTGCATCATCAAAGCATCTAGAACACGACCTTCTCCTGATTCACACGGCCGTGCCTCATTAAAGAAGTCCGAGCACGGCCTGACCACGATCCACATGGGCGTGTGCCATGGCCGTGTCCCTGTCGCTGGAAAGAGCAATTTCACTTGGATTTGGATACTTAGAGAGAAAGAAACGTATTTCAAGAGCCTATATAAAGTCCCTAGGTACCAGCTGAAAAGGGGGCGTCGAGCTAGGCTAAGGAGCCAAGCCGGGAAGGTCAGAATTGTGGGAATTACTCGAAGTTAGCCAGTTGATCCATCCCAAGAAGCCAGAATTATACTCAAGACGGCGGATCTCTTCTTCAATTCCTTCAGGGAGTTTTAGGGATTTCTTATATTTTGTTTTATCTTTTCTCTTGAGATGTTTTCTTATTTTGTTATAAACTAAACCCTTTAGATACCTGAAGGGGATGAAACCTAGATGGATCTTGTTATTTTTTTCTGAATTATATGATAAATACTTAGTTTGTTCTTAATTATGCATGCTTAACCTAAATTTGATGTGCTTAGGTGGAGGAGGAATAGACCCTACCTAAAAGTAGATCTAGCATAATTAAGCGGAGTTGATCGCACGCCTAGAGATAGGGTGACGAGATTTTGTCGAATTAGAGTGAAACCTAATATGAGAATCCACAGATCGATTTACTGCTATTCTAGGGGGTTATTATAAGAGAACGAGAGTTCCACTAATTAACATAGGGTTAGACGTTATTTGCCTCGAGAGAGGGTTTAATATACGTTAGGGAGTCTTACGGATCAAACTAAGTAAATAAATCATATAGTTCAGGGTTTCATAACGAGTGAAGTCTAGGTGGATTCTTCCTGAGGGTATCGTCTTGATCAACTGAGTTTTTCCTAAAGTTATTTTCCCAGTTCGTTCTTTTTGTCTTTGTGTCTTTAGCTTGGCAGTTCGTTAAATTTAGATTAAATAACAACTTCATTTATTTTAGGCTAAATAATAAAAAGAAAGTTAGTATTAGTACTTTTAGTTCCTTTGGGTTCGATAATCCAGTCTTGCCTTAGCTATACTACTGTTCGATAGGTACACTTGCCTTTAATCGTTGTCAGGGTTAGTTTCCAGGTTCGATCATTCTTTTATAAATTTTAAAGATCTGATTTCAACAATCAAGTTTTTGGCGCCATTGCCGGGGAAATAAAATATTAAGAAAACTCTATTTTTATTACTTTAGCCATTATTTTTTTATTTACCAATTTATTTTTATTTTTAGGTTAAATTTTAATTTTGCTAATTTTTCTTTCCTTCTTTTTCTTTTCAGGTACCTTTAGTTTATGACTAGAAGGAACCCGAGAGGACCTTTAGTATACGACAGTGATATTGAAGCTACCGCTCGTAGGAATCGCTGAGAAATCAGGCGAGCGCTAAACTACACAGAGGAAAATCAAGAAGGCAGATCCAATCCTACTAAAGGGATGGACGAGAATATTCCACAACCCATGATGTGGGGGAACACAATGCTCCACGCACTATGTTTGATTATGCTAAACCACATTTAACAGGAGCAGAATCAAGTATTGTTAGGCCCGCTATAGCTGCTAATAATTTTAAATTAAAGCCTAGCACAATACAAATGATTCAACAGTTTGTTCAATTTGATGGTTTGCAAGACGAAGACCCAAATACTCATATAGCTAACTTTTTAGAGTTCTATGATACCTTCAAAATAAATGGCGTTTCTGATGATGCCATACGTCTTCGGTTATTTCCCTTTTCATTAAGGAATAAAGCCAAACAGTGGTTAAACTCGTTACCACGAGGGTCAATCACTACATGGGAACAAATGACCGAAAAATTTTTATTAAAATATTTCCCACTGGCCAAAACGGCCAAATTACAAAATGATATCTCTTCTTTTGTGCAGATAGATTTAGAGACATTATACGACGCATGGGAGAAGTATAAGGATCTCTTGAGAAGGTATCCACACCATGGTTTACCCTTGTGGCTACAAGTCCAAACATTCTATACGGTGCAAACCCCTCAACAAGGCAACTAATTGATTCAGCCGCCGGTGGAACCCTGAACACAAAACTCCTGAAGCAGCGTACGAGTTCATTAAAGAGATGTCACTGAATAATTATCAGTGGCAAGTTACAAGGACGAAACTGACAAAATTAGCCGGAGCTTTCAACATAGACATAGTAACCATGCTATCAACACAGATGGAGATAATGAATAAAAAGCTTGACAATTTGTGTTCTTCGCAGGTACATCCAGTAATGCAGTGTGACACAAGTGGAACAGTGGCGAATTCTGAATACCCACCCTACCAACTGGGAGCAGAAAGCGAACAGATGAACTATATAGGTAATAATTTTAGATCTACTAATAACCCTTATAGTAATACTTACAATCCAGGTTGGAGGAACCACCCAAATTTCTCATGGGGAGGACAAGGAAATCAAAGACAACAACCTCTTCAAAACTTCCAAAATCAGCCATATCCACAAGAGAAAAAGCCAAGCCTTGAAGAGATGCTGTCAAAATTCATGGCAGACACAGAAAACCGTTTCCAAGAAAATGAGAAAATATGTAAAGACCAACAAGCGACAGTTGAAAAAGTTACTAAGTCAGTCAAAGAAGTCACTAATGCAGTCGAACGACTCGCAAAACTAATGTTAGAATGACCGCAAGGACGTCTACCAAGCAACACTGAGATTAATCCAAAGGAGCAAATTCAAGCCATAGCAGCTCAGGAAAATGCAGAGATAGACGAAGCCATCTCACAACAAGAAGAAGGTAAAGTTGAGGTAACGCAAGAAAAGCCAAAACTGAGAATCAAACTATACCAACCTCGCATACCTTATCCCGAAGCGATGAAAAGAGACGATACAGAGGAACAGTTCGGTAAGTTTCTTAAACTTTTAAAGAAATTACATATTAACTTACCTCTTCTTGAAGCTCTTTTTCAGATGCCAGACTTGAGGAAATTTTTAAGACAGCTCTTGACAAACAAACGCAAAATAGACGAAGAGCCACATGTGGAATTCAACGCAAAGTGTTTAGCAATTCTACAGAACAAATTACCACGGAAGCAAAAAGATCCAGGGACTTTTACAATTCCATGTTTAATTGGTAGTTTAACTGTTGATAATGTGTTAGCTGATTTAGGGGCAAGTATAAATGTCATGCCTTATACATTGTTTAAACGACTAAGTCTAGGAAAACCAAAACAAACTAGGATGAGTACTCAATTAGCTGATAAAACTGTTAGAATTCTTAGGGGCATTATCGAAGATGTTCTTGTAAAAATCGATAAATTTGTTTTTCCAGTAGACTTTGTTGTCTTAGACATGGAAGAGGATAATTCAATCCCCTTAATATTAGGAAGGCCATTCTTAGCAACCGCCAGAACTAAAATTGATGTTGATGCAGGCAAAATTATACTTTGTGTAGGCGACGAGACAGTCACTCTTCAAGCTCTTGACTCGGCTAGGACAACAATCGATGAAGGTAAGAAAGACAATTCATTTAATAATCAATTTATTCAACCTTCACCGCAAACAACACCACAAAGATACAAACCTGAGCCGAAACACAAACCCCAAGTCAACAGAGAAGAAGCACATGAGGATTGTTATTTTGTGCCCAGTTTGACTAAAAACATTATTTCAATTTCTTGTTTAGACAAAATTGGTTTTGAGATAATTATTAAGAATAATTGTTGTTCATTTTATCTCAATAATGTTTTCTATGGTTCGGCACAATTAATTAATGGCCTCTATATTTTAGATCAAACGAATCCCATTTACAACATAAATACTAAAAGATCTAAAATAAATGACTCAAATCAAACTTATCTTTGGCATTGTCGTTTGAGCCACATAAGTGAGAAACGCATATCCAAACTCCATAAAGATGGTCTCTTGAATTCATTTGTTTTTGAACAATTTGAAGTATGTGAATCTTGCTTATTGGGAAAAATGACTAAATCTCCTTTTACTGGTAAAAGTGAACAAACTAGTGATTTATTGGACCTAATACATTCTGATGTATGTGGACCAATAAATACACAGGCCAGAGGTGGATTTCACTACTTCATTACTTTCACTGATGATTTCAGTAGATATGGGTATGTTTATCTCATGCGCCATAAGTCTGAGTCCCTTGAAAAGTTCAAGGAATTCAAAAATGAAGTACAAAATCAACTAGGCAAAACTATCAAGTCACTTCGATCTGATCGAGATGGAGAGTACATGAGCCTAGAGTTTGATGATCTTTTGAAAGAATGTGGGATTGTCTCACAACTTACTCCTTCTGGTACTCCTCAATAGAATGGAGTATCTGAGAGAAGAAATCGAACTTTATTAGACATGGTTCGATCCATGATGAGTCATGCTGATCTACCGACTTCCTTTTGGGAACATGCACTTGAGACAGCTGCTTTCACACTAAATCGTGTTCCATCTAAATCGGTTCAAAAGACGCCATATGAAATGTGGACCGGAAGCGCGTCTAGTATGTCTTTTATGAAAATTTGGGTGTGAAAGCTTATGTTAAACGTCGACGCCTACTAAGCTTGAACCCGGATCTGAAAGGTGTATTTTTGTGGGGTATCCAAAAGAAACCAAAGGATATTATTTCTTTAATCCCATCGAGAACAAAATGTTTGTTGCTCGGATTTGGTGTCTTCTTAGAGAGAGAATTTACTTCTAGAAAAGAAAGTGGGAGAAAGATTGAACTTGAAGAAATTCGAGAATCACAAGATACCACCAACCAGAGATTGAACAACAAAAATTCCACAAGAAATTGAGGAACAAACAATCTGCTGTAGAAACACAACCACCACTGCGAGATCTTTAAGAGAACGCCGCACTTGTGAGATATGGATTTCTCATTACAACGCATGGTGACGTTCTTCTTATAGATCAAGATGAGCCTAGGACTTATCAAGAAGCGGTGACGAGCCCAGACTCGAGAAAATGGCTTGAGGCCATGAGATCTCGAGATGGATTCCATGTATGAAAACCAAGTATGGACTTTGATTGATCCACCCGTAGGGTTAAACCTATAGGGTGCAAATGGGTTTTCAAAAGAAAAATCGACATGGATGGTAATGTACAAACATACAAAGGGCGATTAGTCGCTAAAGGTTTTCACCAAATTCATGGTGTTAACTATGATGAAACCTTTTCTCCTGTAGCTATGTTTAAATCCATCAGATCTTGCTCGCCATAGTTGCATTTCATGATTATGAAATCGCGGATGGACGTCAAAACAACTTTCCCTTAACGGGAAACTTGAAGAGGATGTGTATATGACACAACCTGAAGGTTTTGTAAATCCAAAGGATGCTAGAAAGATATGTAAGCTGCAAAGATCCATTTATGGATTAAAGCAAGCTTCTGGAAGTTAGAATCTTCGTTTTAACGATGCAATCAAAGAGTTTGGTTTTGTCAAAAATGAAGATGAACCATGTGTTTACAAGAAAGTTAGTGGGAGCACTATCACATTCTTAGTACTATATGTGGATGACATACTTATCATGGGAAATGACATACCTACCTTGCAGTCTATTAAGACTTGGTTAAGAAGTTGTTTTTCTATGAAGGACTTGGGCGAAGCCACTTATATCTTAGGAGTCAAGATCTATAGAGATAGATCAAGAGACTACTAGGTCTAAGCCAAAGTACATACATAGATAAAATACTGAAAAGGTTCAGTATGGAATAATCTAAAAGAGGATTTCTACCTATGAGACATGGTATTTCACTCTCGAAGGAAATGTGTCCTTCAACTCCACAAGAGAGAGAACGTATGAGTAAAATTCCATATGCTTCCGCTATTGGATCTATCATGTATGCTATGTTATGTACCCGTCCAGATGTCTCGTATGCCTTAAGTATGACGAGCGGTATCAAGTAGATCCGTGAAGGTTCTTGGACCACGATCAAGAGTATCCTTAAGTACTTAAGAAGAACTAAGGATACGTTCCTATTATATGGAGGTGAGAAAGAGTTAAGTGTAAAAGGTTACACTGATGCCAGCTTCTAAACCGACAAGGATGATTCTCGATCGCATTTAGGTTTTGTGTTTTGCCTTAATGGTGGTGCTGTGAGCTGGAAGAGTTCAAAGCAAAGTCACAGAGCTTGATTCTACAACACAAAGTGAGTATATTGCGACCAAGGTGAGGCAAAAAAGGAAGCGGTTTGGATCAAGAAGTTCATTCTTGGACTAGGGGTTGTGCCTAGCATATCAGATGCTATAGAGCTCAGATGTGATAACAATGGAGCTATTGCATAAGCTAAGGAACCCAGATCTCACCAGCGATCCAAACATATACTTAGACACTACCATCTTATTCGAGAGATTATCGATCGAGGTGATGTAGAGATATGCAGAGTACCTTCAGATGATAACATTGCTGATCCCCTGACCAAGCCTCTGACACTGCAGAAGTATGATCGTCACACTAAGTCACTTGGTATTAGATATATGAGTGATTGGTCTTAGTGCTAGTGGGAGATTGTAAGAGTATGCCCAAAGATCAATCATGAGATGGTTGTAATAACATACTTAATTTTCCATGTTTATTAATATAAAGCGTTGTCATTATTATTTCAGTTTTTCTTTCTGTGTGTATAAATAAACTGTTTTATAATAATGTCCTGAGAATAATATGATTATTCTTAAAAGATCCTTAGTCGAGTATTATTGTTGACTAGGACAACAATAATGCATTAAGACTAATATGTAGTTGATTGATGATAAAGAGTTGTCATTGATATGGAGTGTCAAAATCAATGCATGAATATGTGTGTTAGAGAACAACATATTGGATTGACCCGCTATGAGTATGTTTCTTGGATTATTATGTAATTGTCACAACATTACTCATAGTGATTAATATGTACATGATCCTCAGACTTGAGATCATTATTATCCCAGCATAGTGAGTTATATATTTTGATACTGATCAAACGTGCAATCGTAATAAAGGTTGTTCTATAAAGGCTGATGTTGGATATACCACAATCTATGTAGAGGGATATGGTTGATCAATAAAGGATAAGTCCCTCTTACATAATAGGAGTAATATCTTAGGCCACTTGATTGAGTGAGACTAGAAATGCATGGCCATGCTCAAATAAGTTGATATGAGATGTCATACTAATTTGTATATCATAGTCTACTCAAGATATCAAGAAACATGGGATGGACTATGCAAGTGTGACTATCTCATGACTTGTATCCGTTCCAGAGATAAAGGACTTAAGGATTAATACATGAAAGGTTAATCACGAATGGTTATGTCGAATCATGACTTCTTGTAACTTAGGTAGCAATGATGCATTGCTAGATGCCACTCATTATCTGTGACAATAGAATCGTTCTAGTATTACTGCTAACGTTGCAAGAACCTATAGGGTCACACCCTATGGTTGAAATGAACGGAATAAAATATAGTTGGTATTGTGTTTGGTTGTCACATGAATTAAATTAATTAAAGAATTAATTTAATTGGGCAATCAAATATTGAACATATTATATGTACAAGGATGTTGTACACATAATGATAACATAATTTTATTAATATATGAATTTGATTCATATATAAATTTAAATAAATATAGTTTACCGAAATCCTTATTATAATTAATGTAATTATAATTTTCAGATATAATTAATGTAATTATAATTTTCGGTTAAAAACTTTATTGTATTTATTTAATCTTGTAATACATTCAAGAGATACCAATTATAAAAGGCCCAATTAAGAGGATACCTATTATAAAAGGCCCAATAAGAAAAGCACCCATTATAAAAGGTATTAAAAGGAGACAAAGCCTAAAATGAAAAACCCTAAGTGATTGCTTGTTAAGTCTAGCAGCCGTCAAGCAAATAAACCTCCAAAATAGTTTTAGAGATTTCTTCCGTTCATAGTCAAACCGGGTGGATCACGTAGAGGCCGACATCATCGGAAAAGGTTGTGGCTTGATTCGACAAAGAGATCAAAACTCTTGTTGCCAAGGCGTCATTGTCTACTCAGATTGAAGTTTTGGTAATTTCAAAACCTTTATTTCACCCCGATTCGTTCCTCACACATGGATTCTTGATTTGGATCGTCGGATCTAATTTTATTCTGCTGCGCCATGGGGTTCCGGTGTTCCAACACTTCCACACGGAACAGTCAAGGTAAGCAATCCTATTTTTGGCACTTTTAAAATAAATGCTACTCGACCTGAAGAATACGATGAAAACAAAACTGATAATATGAGGGAAGATATTCAAACTTTTAAACCTCCCTGAAAATTTTCAAACACAAGGAAAGTCTAGCTTAAGACTATAAACGAGCGCTTCTCGGGAGGCAACCCGAGTACTAACCCTACTTCTTATTTTATTTTATTTCCATTTTATTTTTCTTCTTTTTAAACTAACCAAAAATACAGATTTCCAGGCCACACGGCCCTGCACACGGCCGTGGCTGTGGCCGTGTGGACCACCGGAATCCCCGAATTGACATAGCAGAGGCCGTGCAATTCAGTCCCAACTACTTTTTGACATCAGGAACCCAACCACTACCCCATGGGCACCGACAATATGGCACGGCCGTGCCCCATAACCGTGTGAAGCTACTGACTTACCAACCACGGGTAGAACACGCCGTGCCTTTAACCCGTGCCAATATACTGACTTGTCAAAAATGGGCGTGACTTGCGGAAGAACGGGCATGGAGAGCCAACATGCCTAGGCACACGGCCGTGCGAAGCGGCTGTGCGAATCGACACACCCTTGGTACACGGCCATGGGAAAACACCAGAACTGAGCCTCTATTTAAACCCCACAGCCTTTTCCCTTTTCCCTATATTCTTTCTTCCTTCTTTTTCCTTCAAAAATTTCTCTTCTTTCTTTAGAAAAAAGTGTCCAGACTCTTGAGCTCCCCCAGAACCATGCCGAAGAAGCGTAAAAGGCCACTCTCCTCAAAGGAGGCTAACTTACATGAGTTCATGCCGGCAGCTTCATCCAACCAACAAGCCAAGGGACTTTGAGACCATATAATTTTGATTTTTCTTTTCTCTTTTGCTTCAATTTCCTTAATTTTACTTCTTTTCTGTTTAATTTAGTTTAATTTATTTTAGTTTTGTAGTGTCAGGTTCGTCAGGCTGCTAGGGAATCACGCTACTTCCGCCCCCGCCAGCACCTGCCCAGCCTTAGAGGTCACACCCACCTCGCGAACCATCCAACAATAAGGACTATTTGGTCCATTTATCTTTTATTTTCATTATGTTTACAGTTTTGTTTCCTCTTTCTTTATCTTTCTTATCTTTAATTATATATTTAGTTTATTTTAATTAGGTCTTAATAATTACTGGCTACTTCTCAGTGCGCTACCCAATCTCTTCATCTAGCGCAGGTTCGTCATCCAGACCGACCATCACCACCACCAAAGACACTCTTCCGGGAAAAATCCAAAACTTAGGGAGTAATTCTTTCCCCTTCTCTTTTGATTTATCCCTTAAATGTCATATCTATCTTTGTACATTGAGGGCAATGTACATCTTAAGTGTGGGGGAGTGAATAGTTAAAATGCCTAACTTTTTTCATTATTCTCAAATCCCTGAATTTAATCTTATTCTAAAGTAACTTCCTCATATTACTAATTAGGATGAGATTTCTGATGATTTATGATTTTTATTGACATGTTTTAGAGTAAGTAATTGATAATTGTATATTGATGATTGAATTTGAAGAATACTAGAGAATCGAGCATGATAAGTCTATTTTTTTCAAAATTTAAATTTTAGGTGGATAACCTAAATTTGAATGTTATCTTGAAATTTGAAATTTACAAGGATGATGTCAAAAACACCCATAATTTTTGTGAGACTTTGAGCCTTATAAAGCATATATTCTTTTTCGTGCTCATTTTTTGATTATGAGTGTGTCAACTATGAACTGTTATTCTAGAATTTGCCTTGATTATACATGTCAAGATCACAGTTATGATTTGATATACCGAGATGATAAAGGCAATTAGGTTTTAACCCACTTACTCCACTAAAAAGCTAACCTTCATAATTAACCCTTAGTGAACCCCGTTGAGCCTAACAACCTTTTTTTTTGACTCACCCACTAATATTAACCCAAAACCCCTTTGTATTTGTTATCCCCATTCCTTTTTAACTACCCTTATGACAAGATTTGATTGGATTTGTTGCCTAGCTATGATCTTTATTTTAATAGAGTCATTCAAAATACTTAGTTTGTTCTTAAAAAAAAAATAATTTAGTATATTCAGTATTAGTGTTATGAAAAACGAGCCTACACAGTTGAGGTCTAATCATCAAAAGAAAAAGATCGTATTATTAGTATTATAAATTTTCAATTGATGTAATTATTTTAGATCAGTTTATTTTTCTAGTTAGGTAACTTGTCAATTCAATCTCAATTCTAAACTTCTAATTCACCCTTTATCCACACCTTTAAACCTAGCCCCGTTACAACCCTGACAAAGACCTTTTGATTTGTTTATCATTTCATTTTACAGTGGTGGAGATTTGATTTTCAGGCAAGCCTATGGGATTAACTTTTCAAGTTCGACTTATGAGTGATCTTTTAACCTTTAACCTTAAAACACTTTTTGAGTGATTTGAGTGAATCTTTTGTGAGGATGTCAATCCTTGTAGGTTTTGAATTGAAGGTAATTATTTAGATAAGGGGAGACACCTATGTTTTTGTGATACAAATTCATGACTTATCTTGTTTGAATCTTTAGAACTATTTGAGTTATCCATGTATAAATTGTCTATGAATTATGATAAAACATTGTTGATAGGAATTATGGATCATGGGAAGTTTGTTTTAATTGTAAGTTGAGAATTTTGCTTGAGGACAAGCAAAAGCTTAAGTGTGGGGGTATTTGATAAACCGTAAAAGTAACATATTTTAATCCCACATTTAGTATGCTTTTGGATGATTTATCCTCTGTTTCGTATAAAAAGGTGCTCTTAATCCTTTCTTTTCATGTCTTATACCCAGGAAAGCACCCGAGGATAAAAAGAATAAGAAATGGGCCCAAAACGGAGTAAATAGGCCATATCACGAAATCAACACGGTCGTGCATCATCAAAGCATCTAGAACAAGGCCTTCTTCAGATTCACACGGCCGTGCCTCATTAAAGAAGTCTGAGCACGGCCTGACCACGATCCACACGGGCGTGTGCCATGGTCGTGTCCCTGTCACTGGAAAGAGCAATTTCACTCGGATTTGGATACTTAGGGAGAAAGAAATGTATTTCAAGAGCCTATATAAAGTCCCTAGGTACCAGCTGAAAAGGGGGCGTCGAGCTAGGCTAAGGAGCCAAGCCGAAAAGGTCAGAATTGTGGGAATTACTCGAAGTTAGCCAGTTGATCCATCCCAAGAAGCCGAAATTATACTCAAGACGGCGGATCTCTTCTTCAATTCCTTCAGGGAGTTTTAGGGATTTCTTATGTTTTGTTTTATCTTTTCTCTTGAGATGTTTTCTTATTTTGTTATGAACTAAACCCTTCAGATACTTGAAGGGGATGAAATCTAGATGGATCTTGTTATTATTTTCTAAATTATATGATAAATGCTTAGTTTGTTTTTAATTATGCATGCTTAACCTAAATTTGATGTGCTTAGGTGGAGGAGGAATAGATCCTACTTAAGAGTAGATCTAGCATAATTAAGCGGAGTTGATCGCACGCCTAGAGATAGGGTGATTAGATTTTGCCAGATTAGGGTGAAACCTAATATGGGAATCCACAGATCGATTTACTGCTTTTCTAGGGGGTTATTATAAGAGAATGAGAGTTCCACTAATTAACCTTAGGTTAGACGTTATTCGCATCGAGAGAGGGTTTAATATACGTTAGGGAGTCTTACGGATCAAACTAAGTAAATAAATCATATAGTTCAGGGTTTCATAACGAGTGAAGTCTAGGTGGATTCTTCCTGAGGGTATCGTCTTGATCAACTGAGTTTTTCCTAAAGTTATTTTCCCAATTCGTTCTTTTTGTCTTTTTGTCTTTAGCTTAGCAGTTCATTAAATTTAGATTAAATAACAACTTCATTTATTTTAGGCTGAATAATAAAAAGAAAGTTAGTATTAGTACTTTTAGTTCCTTTGGGTTCGATACTCCGGTCTTGCCTTAGCTATACTACTGTTCGATAGGTACACTTACCTTTAATCGTTGTCAGAGTTAGTTTCCAGGTTCGATCATTCTTTTATAAATTTTAAAGTTCTAATTTCAGCGATCAGTTTTCATATTCTTTGTAAGGTTGAACATGTGTTCTCCCGCATGGTCAGGCTGTGATCTACCTGTTCGGTTTACAATAAAGCTGCTCTACTGGAGGCATCACAAATAAAGCTTCTTTCCACATTTTCACATATCACAAACAGTCTAGCACTGGGTTCGCACACAAGGTGATTATTTTTACCTTGACTATGGCCATGCTCACACACACAACATGGACTTATTACACACTCGTTAATACAAGACACAGCAACCCATCTTCAGTAGGGACAACTTACCTTTCATAACCCACTTATCATAGAATTTTCAGAACTCAAAAGAAGCAAAAAGGAACCACCATGAACTTTAAGATAGAATCTACACTATTGGTCCTTTGCCTCGATTGCCCAGACTTTCGCTAGCTTCTTGAGCAGTCAGTTAGTACTATCAATGGTGTTTGACAAAATTCTGGAAACCTTTCTCGTCTCCTCTAGCATAGTTAATAAAACTTTTAGAGACGTATGGAAGAACATAGAGAAACAATGGTGAAACATGCTGGCTATAGGCATCCTTATATAGCACAGATAGCGAGAAATAAGTTTAGTGGGAAGCTAAAAAATCCCACTATTGCCCTGAAATTTTGAGATTAGGCTTGCCTAATTAGATTTGAAATCTAATCTTTTACCAAACACAACTTCTACCACTAATTAGAGGGGTAAAATATTGCTTGTACACTTAAACAACCAACTAAATAGATCATTTAGTTACCTAAACATATCAAGCTGTCATCTACAGTTTCTAATTCAATTCCAACTAGATTTCAACTAAACTCTAACGATACTCACTGAGCTATCACTTTCATGTAAAATAATTCTATTGTTCTGTGAACTGACAAGTTTGCCCAGAACATCTAGGGTTGGGAGATCGTTTCATAAAAGAGTCCACCAAACCCAACACTTTAACTGATAATTCACCCCATTACTACTCTGGCTTACTCAATTATACGCCAACATCATATCGATATGATCTATGCCAGGCGGGCTGTTACAATTAGACTATAAATATATGCATATATGTGAAAATAAAAATACCAATAAACTCAAAATGTGTAACAGTTTGATTTTTGACGGTATTAAAAAAGTTAGTTGTGGGACCAAAATAGTTAAATTGAGCCATCCAAAATTTTTAATCGAGCGGTTACGAAGCAAGTATGAAATTATGCAATAAAAATATTAGTAATTAAATTAGAAATGAACTTATTTAGTAAATAATTAAATGGGATATTAAATAATACAAGAATTAAATTGATGGTGTATTAAATTAGTGGAAATTAATTTAGAATTGAACAAGGACTTAAATGATTATTTAACCAAGAATCAAATGTTAATAAAACCATATAAAAAATATTTGGCTTGTGAAATTATTAATATTAATTATTTTTTATTATGAATTATAAGAGAAACTAGAATAAGTTGATAGTTAAGCATGAGAGAATTGTATATATATATGTGATACCTTGAAAGAAAAAACATCAAATTAGATGAAATTAGAAAGATAATGATGGTGAACATGTTTAAAAGGGATCTATATCCTTGACTCCTTAACACGTATGAGGTATATTAAATAAGAATGTGTATTATAGACTATTCGATATGTTTGAGATATGTTTAATGGATGTGTATATTCTTACTATGTGATATCTACTCACTATATCGTAGGATATAAGTTCTGTCATACAATAGAATATCAAATGTAGTTTGAGGTATATACGAATGTAACTATTTAAGCTCAACTATGTTATGTCAAGATATGTTTATATTTTTTATACTTGAAATTTTGGTATCTTATGATGATAATGGTAAGTTATTTGATTACAATATGTTTTAATGAATCATTGATAAAGAAAAACATGCCTTATTAATAGTTTCAAATATAGTTATGGGTATAGTTGGCATGCCACAGGGTCCTTTTGATAGGCGGGAGATCTAACGCTTTATGCGTGTTATATGGATCCAATGCTTTATGTGTGTTATATTTGATTTAGTGCTTTATGTGTGTTATACTTGATTTAACTCAATTCCCTGAGGGTGAGATCGATGCATTATGCTCAATTAGCACTTCTGTGCATATTTTTGTGTATTGGTGGATTGATCCATGTATCTATCCTCAAATCTAAGTCAATTAATAAGTGTTGAAATAATTAAATGAATGTGAAATATAAATGATAAATGATTATAAGTAAAATATGAATAATTCATGATCAAATATGTTATATAATCGAGACAGACAACATTGTAGAAATCAATTGTGTAAACTGAATACCCTCATGGTACATTATTATGGTAATAACAAGAAAACTCAATGGTTAATTGGATTGATTTTATATATATAGATGTTTGATAAATCGTAATATGTTCATATTTTAATCCCACATTTATCATACTTTTGGATGATTTATTCCCCAAATTGTGGAATTTGGTGCTCCTAATCCTTTAATTTCATGTTTTATACTTAGGGAAGCACCGGAGGATGAAAAGAACGAGAAAAAAATAGAAAAAATGGGCCAAAGTACGAAATCGACACGGCCTGGGCCCAAGCCACACGGTCGTGCCTCTTTAGTAGACCCGAACACAGCCTGGCCTCGATTTACATGGGCGTGTGCCACCGACGTGTCCCTGCCGTGACCTGTTTTAATTCCACTCTGATTAGGATACTTAGGGGCAAATAAAGACATTTCAAAAGCCCATATAAACACCCTAAGTGTGACCTAAGAGGGGGGCGTCCAAGTAGGCTTAGGAGCCAAGCCAGAGAGGCCAAAATTGTGGGATTTACTCGAAGAAAGGCAATTGATTCATCTCAAGAAGCCAAAGTCATACTCAAGACTGAGGATCTTCCCTTCAATTTACTTCAGGGGGTTTTAGGGTTTTTCTTATGTTTTGTTTTATATTTTCTTCTGAGATGTATTCTTTTATGATTATGAACTAAACTCCTCAAATACCTGGGGGGATGAAACCTAAGACGGATCTTGTTATTGTTTTCTGAACTATATGATAAATACTTGATTTGTTCTTAATTATGTGTTCTTAATTCTTACTTTGATATTTCAGGATATTGATTCTAGTATTGATGTGCTTAGGCAGTGGAGCAAAAGTCCCGATTTAAGAGTAGATCTAGCATAGTTAAGCGGAGTTGATCGCAACCCTAGAATCGGATGACGAAAATCTACCAGATTAGAGTCAAACCTAATATGGGAGTCCATAGATCGAGTTAATGAAATTCTAGGGGTTTTAGTTAGAAAGATATTTCAATTAATCAACCCAGGGTTAAACGTTAGTAGCCTTGAAAGAGGTATTAATATAAATTACGGAAACCTACGGATCAAGTCAAGTGAATAAATCGTATGGTTTAGAGTTAAATAACAGGTGAAGTCTAGGTGGATTCTTCCTCGAGTATTGTCCTAATCTATTGGTTTTTTCCCAAAAGTATTTTCCCCAATTCATTCTCTGTGTCTTAGCATCCTTAGCTTGGTAGTTAGTTAATTTTAGATTAAACAACAATTCCCTTAATTTTTAGGCTAAATAATAAAGAGAGAGTTAGTATTAGTACTTTTGGTTCCCTTGGGTTCGACATTCCGTTCTTGCCACTAAACTATACTACTGTTCGATAGGTGCGCTTGCCTCAATCATGGTGACAGTTAGTTTCTAGGCTCGATCATTCATTATATAAATTTTAAGACTTCCCCACTACGATCAAGTTTTTGGCGCCGTTGTCGGGGAACTGAAATATTAAAAACGCTCAATTTTTATTACTTTAGCCATATTTTATTTTCGCAATTAAATTTTATTTTTACTTGTCTAAATTTTCTTCTTTACTTCTGGCAGGTATTCTAGTTTATGACTAGAAGAAACTCGTCAGGACCTCTATTTTACGATAGTGAAATTGAAAGCATTGTTCACAAAAATCAAAGAGAAATAGGGAGAAGCCTACAATACATACAATAAGAGCAAGAAGACAAAATTAATACTACCGAAGAGATGGCTGGGAATAATCCGCTACCTCCAGAGGTGGCCGAAAATCATGCTCCTCGAACTATGTATGATTATGCTAAACCTAATTTAACAGGAACTGAGTCAAGTATTATTAGACATGCTATTGCTGTAAATAATTTTGAACTGAAACCTAACACAATTCAGATGATATAGTAATTTGTTCAGTTTGATGGTTTGCAAGATGAAGATCCAAATAATCACTTGGTGAATTTCCTAGAATTTTGCGACACTTTCAAAATAAATGGCATTTCTGATGATGCCATTCAGCTTCGGTTGTTTCCCTTTTCTTTGAGGAATAAAGCTAAACAGTGGTTGAATTCTCTTCCACGAGGATCAATCACTACATGGGACCAAATGACCAAATTTTTTTTTGAAATATTTTTCGCTGGCTAAAACGGCTAAGTTGAGGAATGATATCTCTTCTTTTGTGAAGATGGATTTAGAAACACTTTACGATGCATGGAGAGATACAATGATCTATTGGGAAGGTGCCCACACCATGGATTACCCTTGTGGCTACAGGTCCAAACTTTTTACAACGGTGTGAGCCCCTCAACCAGGCAGTTAATTGATTCAGCCACCGGCAGAACCCTGAATAACAAAACACCTGAGGCTACCTATGAATTCATTGAAGAGATGTCACTGAATAACTATCAATGGCAAGTTACGAGGATAAGGCCAACAAAAGTCGCTAGTTTTTTCAACCTCGACGTAGTAACCATGCTATCAAACCAAGTAGAACTTTTGACTAAGAAAATTGATGGTCTATGTGGTCCTTCGCAGGTACATCCAACTATGCAGTATGAGATGAATGGAGGAGGGATGAACAATATAGAATATCCACCTTACAGTCCGAGCGCTAAAAACGAGCAAGTTCACTATATAGGTAATAATTTTAAACCTCAAAATAACCCTTATAATAGTAATACTTATAATCCAGGTTGGAGGAACCACCCTAATTTTTCATGGGGTGGTCAAGGAAATTAGAGACAACAACCCCCTCCAAACTTCCAACAACAGCCCTACCCATAGGAAAAGAAGCTGAACCTTGAGGAGATGCTGACAAAATTCATAGCGGTGTCAGAAACACGTTTCAAAAACACCGAAACAACTTTTAAAAATCAACAAGCATCTATTCAAGGGATCGAGAACCAATTTGGTTAACTTGCTAAGATCATATCTGAACGACCATAAGGCAGCTTGCCAAGTAACACTGAAACTAACCCATAGGAGCAACTTCAAGCCATAACAGCTCATGACAATGAAAGGTTAGATAAGCCCAAATTAAGGTAAGAGAAAATGGTAGAGGAAGGAAAGATTGAGGTAAACCATGACAAGCCAAAACCGGTAATTAAAGAGTACCAACCTCGTATACCATATCTCGATGCGATGAAGAAAGACAACATAGATGAACAATACGGCAAATTTCTTAAACTTCTAAAGAAATTACATATTAACTTACTATTTCTTGAAGCTCTTTCGCAGATGCCAGATTCAAGGAAATTTTTAAAAGAGCTTTTAACAAACAAATGGAAGTTAGAGGAGGAGTCGCATGTAGAACTAAACGCAATGTGCTTAGCAATGTTACAAAATAGACTACCACAGAAATTAAAAGATCCATGGAGTTTTACAATTCCATGCTTAATTGGTAGTTTATCTGTTGATAATGCTTTAGCTGATTTAGGGGCAAGCCTAAATGTTGTGCCTTATAAAATGTTTAAACAGCTAGGTCTAGGGAAACCCAAACAAACTAGGATGAGCATTCAATTAGCTAATAAAACTATTCGAATTCCTAGGGGTATAATTGAAGATGTACTAGTCAAAATTGACAAATTCATATTCCCGGTAGACTTTTTCGTTTTAGACATGGATGAGGACAATAGTATGCCCTTAATTTTAGGAAGACCCTTTTTAGCAACTACTAGAACTAAAATTGATGTTGATACAGGAGAACTCATACTTCGTGTAGGCGACGAATCAATCAATCTTTAGGCTCTTGACTCGTTTAGGACATCAAGTAATCAAGGTGAGAAAATTAATTTTATTAATGACATTCGGTTAAACCTTCTTTTCAGGAAGCACCATGGAACTACACAACTGAGCCAGATCTTATACCCCATGACAATAAAGAAATAACTCACGAGGAATGATGGTTTCAGATTGATGAACTAGACGAGTGGAAGACACATTTCAAGGAGAAACTAGGAATACACGAAGCAGAACCAACGCCATTCTGTGGGAAAAAAGAATTTAAGATCGGGGATCAGGTATTGTTGGCTAAAACAGACCCTCGGATCGCCACCTCAGAACTTAATACAAACGAAAAGATCCCTTTTATGGTACTCAATGTCTTCCCTTACGGAACAGTCGAGGTAAGTAATCCTATATTCGACACTTTTAAAGTAAATGCTACTCGACTCGAGCTATATATTGATAATAGAACTGATAGCACGAGAAAGGATTTTCAACTCCTCAAACCACCATGATTATGTAAATGAGAGCTAAGTCTAGCTTAACACTTTAAACGAGCGCTTCTCGGGAGGCAACCCGAGCATAACCTTATTAATTTTTACAATTTTATTTTTACTATTATTTTTCCTTTTTAGCACCTAACTACAAACTAACCAAAGTGTAGATTTCCATACCACACGGCATTGCACACGGCCGTGGCCGTGTGGACACCACAGATTTTCGTACTAATGTGGCAGAGAGAGTACAAAATAGGACAAAAAATATCTTCAAGCCACGGGCTCTGATTAAACACCACGGCCGTGCGATACAGCCGTGGTCGACACTGTTTTAACAACACGGGCGTGGCGACCTGCACACAGGCGTGGGAGAAACGAACGAAGCACAACACGGCTGTGCAATACGGCCGTGTGGCACAACACGCCCATGGTACACGGGCGTGGGGATGTACCAGATCTGAAATTTTTATTTAAAACACCCCTCTCCCCCTCTCCCCTTCTCACTTACTCCCCATTCTTCTTCTTCCATATCCTTTGTACTCTCCTTCTTTTTCATTTTCATTCTTCTAACTCTTGATCTACACATATCCATGTCTAATATTTGGAAGGACCCTAGCACAGTCTCCCTCTGCGAGACCGATCTACATAAGTTCATGCCGGCTGCTTCATCCACTCGGCAGGACAAGGACCTTTGAGTCCATTTCATTCTTCTTTTTCTTTTCTCTTCTCCTTTATTTTCCTTTTCTTTATTTATCTTTTACTTAATTTAATCTATTTTATTTTGTTTTCTTTGATTTAGGTTCTAAAGAATGTTAGGGAATCACCACACCACGACTTAAAAATCACACCCACCTCATAAACCATCTAACAATAAGGACTTTTCAGTCCATTAATCTTTTATTTTAGTCTTATTTCACTTTTTATTTTCTTTCTCTTTATCTTTCTTGCCTTTAAATATATAATTAGTATATTTTGAATTATTCTTATTATTTTCTGGCTAATTCTTCACGAGTTTCCCAATTTCTTCATCTAGCGCAGAGATTGTAGGCGGCCACCATACCACCACCAAAGACGGCTCATCCAACTTATCTTTCACCTCCGAATCAAGTGTCCACACTTTCAACTCAAGGAACCCATCTGAAATTCAGGAAGTTTCACCCCTCTCCCTCTCTTTTGATGTTTCTACTGTATTGTGAATATCTATCTTTGTACATCGAGGGCAATGTACATCTTAAGTATGGGGGGTGAATTTTATTTTGAAAAGTTCCTAACTTTTTGCATTATTCTCAAATCCCTGAATTATGTCTTTTTTTAAGTAATTTTCTCATATTACTATTAGAATGAAATTTCCTTTGATTCATGATTTTTATCGATATGTTTTGGATTAAGTCATTGATAATTGTGCAGTGATGTTTTAAACTTTAGGAGACTAGAGAATCAAGCATGATGAGTCTATTTTCGAAATTAAAATTTTGTTAGGTTGTCTACCTGAATCTAATTATTACCTTGAAGTTTGAAATTTACAAAGTTGATATCAAAAACCCATAATTTTTATGGGATTTTGAGCCTTTTAGAGTATACATTCTTTCATGCTCACTTTTTGATTATTAGTGTGTTAACATTGATTTGTTATTCTAGAACTTGCTTCAATTATACATGTCAAGACCACATTATTGATTTAATATACAGAGATGACAAAGACACTTCAGATTTAACCCACTTACTCCACTAAAAGCCTATCCTCACAATTAACATCGAGTGAACCCCTTTGATCTTAACAACCCTTTTTATTGACTCACCCACTAATATTAACCCAAAACCCATCTTGTATTTGTTACCACCATTTCTTGACTCCCTTTTATCGAGATTTGATTTTTAGCAATTGCCTAACTATGTTCTATATTTCAGTTGTTAAACATCTTTCTTCTTAATTGTAAATATTGTTTAAAAAAAAACGAAGTTATTCATTGTTATTTCTATGTTTGAGCTTAAGCAATTAATTCCACTTTCTAAGAAGAAGCTCGTGTTATTAGTGTTTCAATTTTTCAATTGATGTAATTATTCAGGATTACTTCATTTTTCTAGTTAGGTAATCAATTCAATCTCGATTCTAACCCTTTAATTTAGCTTTTATCCGCACCTTTAACCTAAGCCCCATTACAACCCTTTTTAATGACCTTTTGATCTGTGTATCATTTCATTCTATAGTGGTGGAGATTTGATTTTCATGCAAGCATATGGGATTAACTTTTCATGTTCGACTTTTGAGTGCTTAATTTTGAACCTTAAACACTTTGAGTGATTTGAGTAAATCTTTAGTGAGAATGTCAACTCTTGTCGATTTTGAACTAAAGGTGATTAGTTAGGTAAAGGGAAACGCCTATATTTTGATGCTACAAAAACTATGACTTTGATTGTTTGAATCTTTAGGACCCTTTGAGTTAAATTATTAATGTATGAATTACTTTTGAATAATGATGAAACACTATTAATGAATATTATGAATTAATAAAGTTCATCTTAATTATGAGTTGAGAACTTTGATTGAGGACAAGCAAATGCTTAAGTGTGTGGGTATTTGATAAACCGTAATATGTTCATATTTTAATCCTACATTTAGCATACTTTTGGATGATTTATTCCCCGAATTATGGAATTTGGTGCTCCTAATCCTTTAGTTTCATGTTTTATACTTAGGGAAGCACCGAAGGATGAGAAGAACAAGAAACGGGCCAAAAATGGAGAAAATAGGTCAAAGTACGAAATCGACACGACCTAGGCCTAAGCCACACGACCGTGCCTCCTTAGCAGACCAGGACACGGCCTGGCCTCGATTTACACGGGCGTGTCCCTATCGTGACCTGTTTTAATTCCACTCAGATTAGGATATTTAGGGGCGAAGAAAGACTTTTCGAAAGCCTATATAAACACCTTAAGTGTGACCTAAGAGGGGGGCGTACAGGTAGGCTTAGAAGCCAAGCCAGAGAGGCCAGAATTGTGGGATTTACTCAAAGAAAGCCCGTTGATTCAACTCAAGAAGCCGGAGTTATACTCAAGACGGAGGATCTTTCCTTCAATTTCCTTCAGGGGGTTTTAGGGTTTTTCTTATGTTTTGTTTTATATTTTCTTTGAGATGTATTCTTTTATGATTATGAACTAAACTCCTCAAATACCTGAGGGTGATGAAACCTAAGACGAATCTTGTTATTGTTTTTTTATCTATATGATAAATACTTGATTTGTTCTTAATTATGTGTTCTTAATTCTTTCTTTGATATTTCAGGATATTGATTCAAGTATTGATGTGCTTAGGTAGTGGAGCAAAAGTCCCTGTTTAAGAGTAGATCTAGCATAGTTAAGCGGAGTTGATCGCAACCCTAGAAATAGGATAACGAAAATCTATCGGATTAGGGTCAAACCTAATATGGGAGTCCGTAGATCGAATTAATGCAATTCTAGGGGTTTTAATTAGAAAGAAATTTCAACTAATCAACCTAGGGTTAAACGTTAGTAGCCTCGAAAGAGGTATTAATATAAATTAGGGAATCCTACGGATCAAGTCAAGTGAATAAATTGTCTGGTTCAGAGTTAAATAACAAGTGAAGTCTAGGTGGATTCTTCCTCGGGTATTGTCCTAATCAATTGGTTTTTCCCAAAAGTATTTTCCCAATTCATTCTTTGTGGCTTAGCATCCTTAGCTTGGTAGTTAGTTAATTTTAGATTAAACAACGATTCCCTGAATTTTTAGGCTAAATAATAAAGAGAGAGTGAGTATTATACTTTTGGTTCCCTTGGGTTCGACATTCCGGTCTTGCCAGTAAACTATACTACTGTTCGATAGGTGCGCTTGCCTCAATCGTAGTGATAATTAGTTTCTAGGCTCGATCATTCATTATATAAATTTTAAGACTTTCCCACTACGATAAGTGTTTCTTAATTATGTTTCATTATTTAAATATATTGAATTTAAATTATGTTAGCACCTATGAGCATTCAATACTCCGCATATGATTATGTTTGTTTTCTATGCATAGGTCTAGGACAGGTTCCTAATAGATCAAAGTAGTAAAGGATCCAAGGTTAGTAGCTTAGCTTAGCTTAACTCGGGTCAAGTTCATGTTCTTTTGTTGGTATAATCATAACTAATGGCATGTACCTAGGTTGAATCTTGTGGCTTAATGCATTATTTTGATGGATTGGTACGTTTTGGTAATTGACTTTATAAATTTTAAAATGATGGATTTCTATGCTCAATTAGTTGATGAATAATTTACTTGGCTAGGATATGATACATTAATTGTCCTGTTGGGAAGTATATGTGATTATGTTTAAATATGTTAAATTGATGTTTATGTATTTGGTTATATAATGATACAAGTTAAGTGTGTAATAGGTGGTAAGTTACATGCTTGGAAATGTACATTTTAGGCCATTTTGCGTTAGTGTCTCGAGATAGCACGAACATGTCTTGAGACCACAAGAATAAAATTTATCATTTGGTTCATTTCGTTGCTTTAGGTCTTGAGAATAGGTGAATTATGTCTCGAGACAAGGGAACATTGAATCTAAAATAGATTTTCCATGTTCCAGGCCTCGAGACAAGAACCCCTTGTCTCGTGGCATCCAAACATTGAAACTAAATTAATAAAATAAAGGATTTGTGTCTCTAGCCCTATCTTGAGACATGGAAGATCTAGTCTCGAGACATGAACCCAGTGTCTCGAGACATATCCACATTAAAGCAAAAATAATGAAATTGGAAAAACCTCTCTCGAGACTTAGTGTCATTGTCTCAAAATACACTATTGGACTTTGTCATTTAGAGTTAAATTTGAAACTTAACTTCAAATTTGATTATGTTCAATTACTAAATGCATTAAATGACTTTATTTGACGATCATTGAACACATTTATTTGTATAGTTTGAAATTTATGAGATTTAATTTCTTTAATTTCCTATCACAATGATAAATGAAATAAAAGTTAGTATGAGTTGATTCGATAACGTAATGTGATGCCATACATTCAGATTATGCGATCGGATTGAGTACGAGGTGTTACAAAAATGGTACACCGAAACACATTGACACTGGTATGTATCAATATCGATACAAAAATGGTACGCTTATTGGTACGGTGCTGACTACCTTTTGGTGGCCTTACATCACCGTAAAAGGTGGCGGTGGTAGTGTCAGTGATTTAAGGGGACATGTAACGACTTGATTTCCAGTGGTGTTGGAAACTCCAATTCTGAAATACCATTTCAGTAAACTGTATAGGCTAGTATAGAAATATATTAAGGTTTGGTTTGGTAATGTTATTTAATTGATAGTTAATTATGGTATAAGTGCAATGATCCTAAAGTTAATGGTGTCAAAAAATGCGGTTTTGAGACCTTGTTTCCTTAAACTGAACCCGTAAAATATTTAAAAATATTTTCAAAATTCTATTTTATAGGTGAATTGAATTTTGGATAGGTAATTTTTTCGAATTTGTGATTATTTAAGGTGTTGGGACTAAATTGTAAACGCGGTAAAAGTTCAAAATTTGCTAGAGAATCTTTAATTAGAACTTTGATAAGGGACTTAAGTGGCAATTATAACACTACATAAATGAAAGTATATGGTGGTAGGTTTGAATTTAATTAATCAAATAAAACAATAATTAAATATGATAAAACAAAGATAGTGGAGAAACAAAACACATTTCTTATCTTTTACATGCAAAAAAAAAAAATAAATAAAAAAAAAAGAGAGGAAAACTTTTGGCTATTAAGGGTTTCAATCTTTGATCTTCAGTTGGTTAGTGCAATTTATTATTTTTCTTATAATTTTTATGCTTCTAAAATCCTGAGAGCTTAATCTTGTTGACCCTTGTGTTATTTCTTAAAACTGTTAAAGTTTTTAAGAGATGTTATTGATGATTTCTTAAAGTGGTGCTAGAAACAAGGAATAAGAGGCCCAAATTGGAATATAGTGAAATCAAGGTGAAGTTTTTAGTTCTAAATTGAAAGTTAGGCTAGTTTTTTTAGGGGCTAAATTGAATAGAGTGTAGAATTGACTGTATATTGAAGATTTTTGTAACATCCCAAACCTAGCCTAGACGTTTCGACCGGATCTGACGTGTCACATCGATGTGTTAATTTGAAAACTGGTATTGTCGAAGAAAATTCGTGACTAAAGTCTTAAAATTTATATAATGAATGATCGAGCCTAGAAACTAACTATCACCACGATTGAGGCAAGCGCACCTATTGAACAGTAGTATAGTTTAGTGGCAAGACCGAAATGTCTAACCCAAGGGAACCAAAAGTACTAATACTAACTCTCTCTTTATTAGTTAGCCTAAAAATTAAGGGAATTGTTGTTTAATCTAAAATTAACTAACTACCAAGCTAAGGATGCTAAGACATAGAAAATGAATTGGGGAAAATACTTTTGGGAAAAACCAATTGATTAGGACAATACCCGAGGAAGAATCCATCTAGATTTCACTTGTTATTTAACTCTGAGCCAGACGATTTATTCACTTGACTTGATCCGTAGGATTCCCTAATTTATATTAATACCTCTTTCGAGGCTACTAATGTCTAACCCTAGGTTGATTAATTGAAATCTCTTTCTAATTAAAACCCCTAGAATTGCATCCATCTTCTTGTTTTTAAGCAATTTTCTAATATTACTATTAGAATGAAATTTCCTTTGATTCATAATTTATATATATATATGTTTTGGATTAAGTCATTGATAATTCTGCAGTGATGATTTAAACTTTAGGAGACTAGAGAATCAAGCATGATGAGTCTATTTTAGAAATTAAAATTTTGTTAGGTTGTCTACCTGAATCTAATTATTACCTTGAAGTTTGAAATTTACAAAGTTGATATCAAAAACCCATAATTTTTGTGAGATTTTGAGCCTTTTAGAGCATACATTCTTTCGTGCTCACTTTTTGATTATGAGTGTGTCAACATTGATTTGTTATTCTAGAACTTTCTTCGATTATACATGTTAAGACCACATTATTGATTTAATATACAGAGATGATAAAGGCATTTAGGGTTTAACCCACTTACTCCACTAAAAGCCTACCCTCACAATTAACCCCTAGTAAATCTCTTTGATCTTAACAACCCTTTTTATTGACTCACTCACTAATACTAATCCAAAACCCTTCTTGTATTTGTTATCACCATTTCTTAACTCCCTTTTTTGTCGAGATTTGATTTTTAGCAATTGCCTAACTATGTTCTATATTTTAGTTGTTAAAGTTCTTTCTTCTTAATTGTAAATATTGTTTAAAAAAAGAAGAAGTTATTCATTGATATTTCTATGTTTGAGCTTAAGCAATTAATTCCACATTCTGAGAAGAAGCTCGTGTTATTAATGTTTCAATTTTTCAATTGATGTAATTATTCAGGATTAGTTCATTTTTCTAGTTAGGTAAATTGTCAATTCAATCTTGATTCTAACCCTTCAATTTAGCATTTATCCGCACCTTTAACCTAAGCCCCGTTACAACCCTTTTTAAAAACCTTTTGATCTGTGTATCATTTCATTCTATAGTAGTAGAGATTTGATTTTCATGCAAGCCTATGGGATTAACTTTTCATGTTCGACTTTTGAGTGCTTAATCTTGAACCTTAAACACTTTGAGTGATTTGAGTAAATCTTTAGTGAGAATGTCAACTCTTGTCGATTTTGAACTAAAGGTGATTAGTTAGGTAAAGGGAAACACCTATATTTTCATACTAAAAAAACTATGACTTTGATTGTTTGAATCTTTAGGACCCTTTGAGTTAAATTATTAATGTATGAATTACTTTTGAATTAGGATGAAACTATTAATGAATATTATGAATTAATGAAGTTCATCTTAATTGTGAGTTGAGAACTTTGCTTGAGGACAAGCAAATGCTAAGTGTGGGGGTTTTTGATAAATCGTAATATGTTCATATTTTAATCCCACATTTAGCATACTTTTGGATGATTTATTCCCCGAATTGTGGAATTTGGTGCTCCTAATCCTTTAATTTCTTGTTTTATACTTAGGGAAGCACTGGAGGATGAAAAGAACGAGAAACGGGCCAAAAACGGAAAAAATGGAACAGAGTAAGAAATCGACACGGCCTGGGCCCAAGCCACACGACCGTGCCTCCTTAGCAGACCTGAACACGGCCTGGCCTCGATTTACACGGGCGTGTGCCACGGGCATGTCCCTGCAATGACCTGTTTTAATTCCACTCGGATTAGGATACTTAGGGGCAAAGAAAGACATTTCGAAAGCCTATATAAACACCCTAAGTGTGACCTAAGAGGGGGGCGTCAAGGTAGGCTTAGGAGCCAAGCCAAGAGGCTAGAATTGTGAGATTTACTCGAAGAAAGCCAATTGATTCATCTCAAGAAGCCGAAGTCATACTCAAGACAGAAGATCTTCCCTTCAATTTCATTCAGGGGGTTTTAGGGTTTTTCTTATGTTTTGTTTTATATTTTCTTCTGAGATGTATTCTTTTATGATTATGAACTAAACCCCTCAAATACCTGAGGGGGATAAAACCTAAGACGGATCTTGTTATTGTTTTCTAAACTATATGATAAATACTTGATTTGTTCTTAATTATGTGTTCTTAATTCTTGCTTTGATATTTCAGAATATTGATTCAAGTATTGATGTGCTTAGGTAGTGGAGCAAAAGTCCCTGTTTAAGAGTAGATCTAGCATAGTTAAGCGGAGTTGATCGCAACCCTAGAAATAGGATGACAAAAATCTGCTGGATTAGGGTCAAACCTAATACGGGAGTCCATAGATCGAGTTAATGTAATTCTAGGGGTTTTAATTAGAAAGATATTTCAATTAATCAACATAGGGTTAGACGTTAGTAGCCTCAAAAGAGGTATTAATATAAATTAGGGATTCCTACGGATCAAGTCAAGTGAATAAATCATCTGGTTCAGAGTTAAATAACAAGTGAAGTGTAGGTTGATTCTTCCTCGGGTATTGTCCTAATCAATTGGTTTTTCCTAAAAGTATTTTCCCCAATTCATTCTCTGTGTCTTAGCATCCTTAGTTTGGTAGGTAGTTAATTTTAGATTAAACAACAATTCTCTTAATTTTTAGGCTAAATAATAAAGAGAGAATTAGTATTAGTACTTTTGGTTCCTATGGGTTCTATATTCCGGTCTTGCCACTAAACTATACTACTGTTCGATAGGTGCACTTGCCTCAATCATGGTGACAGTTAGTTTCTAGGCTCGATCATTTATTATCTAAATTTTAAGACTTTCCCACTACGATCAAGAAACACTATTGATGTTCTGGAATGAAAAGAGATATCTCAGATTTTTTCTCAAAATGTTTAGTCTGTCAGCAAGTTAGTGCTGAACATCAAGTTCCATCTGGTTTATTACAACTAATAATGACTCCCGAATGGAAATGGGATAGAGAGACAATGGATTTTGTTTCTGGGTTACCTTTGACTCCGAGAAAGAAAGATGCAATTTGGGTCGTAGTTGATCGATTGAAGAAATCTGCCCATTTTATTCTGGTACAATCTGATTACTTACTTGATAAGTTAGTTGAGCTTTATATTTCTAATATTGTGAGATTGCACGGAGTGCCGTTGTCTATTGTGTCTGATAGAGATCTAATATTTACTTCACAATTCTAAAAGAAACTACAGGAAGCTTTTGGCACGAAATTGCATTTCAATACAGCTTTTCACCCGTAAAAAGATAGCCAGTATGAGCGGATCATTCAGATACTCGAGGATATGTTAAGATGTTGCATTCTTGTGTTTGATGGTATGTGAGAACAATATTTGCCATTGATTGAATTTGCATATAATAATATTTTTCGATCGAGCATCAAATTGGCACCTTATGAAGCTTTGTACAGACGTAAATTTCAGACACCTCTGTATTGGATTGAGCTCAGTGAAAGTAAGATACACGATGTTGATTTGATAAAAGACACTAAACAGAAAGTGAAAGTAATCCGTGATAGTCTAAAAGTAACATCGGCTCCTCAGAAATCCTATGCAGATTTGAAAAGAAAGGACATTGAATTTAAAATCGGTGATAAAGTTTTCTTGAAAGTATCTCCGTGGAAGAAAGTACTCAGATTCGGACGTAAAGGCAAATTGAGTCCGAGTTTCATCGGGCCGTATGAGATTATCGAGCGTGTTGGACCTGTTGCATATAGATTGATGTTGCCACCAGAGTTGGAAAAGATACATAATGTATTTCACGTATTGATGCTTCGTCGATACAGATCCAATCTATTACATGTGATTCCTCCGTCTGAGATTGAAATCCGATTTGATATGAGTTACGAAGAAGAATCAATCCGTATCTTAGCTCGTGAAGTGAAAGAATTGAGAAATAAGAAAATCTCAATAGTGAAAGTACTGTGGCATCAACATGAAGTGGAAGAGGCTACGTGGGAGCCCGAAGATGTAATGAGACAACAATATCTGAATTTGTTTAACGGTAAGATTTTTGGGGACGAAAATCCCTAAGGGGGAGAATTGTAACAGTCTGGTTTAGGCCCTAGTCGGAATAGTGGTTTCTGGACCACAAATTCGAGTTAGAAAAAAATATTTTAATATTATTTTCTGTGTCTACTGTATGTGATTACGCATGTGTTAAAGTTCTGTGAATTAATTTTATCGTTTGTGTGTTTAATTTGAGAAAAGGACTAAATTGTGAAAAAGGTAAAGGTGGCAATTCATATGTTAATGTGTTGATTTGATATTTCTTATTAAAGGTGAAGTCCTTAAATAGAAATTTGACCATTTTACAATGGTATGGACGGTTATAGTCATTAGTTAAAAGGTTGATGCATTAAAATTATGATGGTCAAAATAGTAATTGTTATAATAATACATGTTATAGTAAAAATAAATGAAAGATGATGGAGGATTGTTCATCCATCTATCACTGAAAATAGAAAAGAAAATAAGGTTTAAATTCTTCAAAATATTCGGCCATAAAGCTCTAAATTAAAGGTCAAGAACCGATGAAAATAGACTTAGATCACGAAAAGTCGAAAGTGATCGAATAGTCGAGTCCGTACGTTAACCGAATATGAGGTAAGTCTATATACAAATAAATGTATTTACATTAATATTTAAATGTTCATAAGAAAATTTATCATGATGAATGTATATGAGATGATGAGTACATGAAATTCGAAGAAGAATCGATGGTATAACAAAGTCCGAGAAGTTTCGTACGAACCTAGGAATAGATAGGATTATATATGTCATGACATAGGTTTTCGATATGTGAGATCACGTAAGACCACGTCTGGGATGTTGGCGTTGATTTGAGATTTCATGTAAGACCATGTCTGGGATGTTGGCATCGATATGAGATTTACGTGTAATACCATGTCTGGGACATTGGTATCGTATTTGATTCGTGTAAGACCTTGTCTGGGATAGTGGCATCAATATATGAGTACATATAAGACCACGTCAGGGACGTTGGCATTGCACGATTATTTTGAGTACTCTGAGTATCCTATTTAGTTCCGAACGGTTCAACGGTCAAATGCGAGAAAAGAGAGATTATGTGAAATGTATAAACGATTCAGGTACGTTTCAAAAGTACACTATGTATGTGTATGAAAGGTAAATGTTTATATGAGCTTACTAAAGTGATTATGTGTATAGATTTGATGAGATAATATGTGATACATGCTTGAATGAGCTATGAGTAAAGTGATACTTTAAGCTATGAAATGTGGGTAAGTAATGACTAAATAAATGAGCCAAAGGATATGTGATGAATTTGCTAATGAGAAACATTAATGTCAACGTATCAATGTGGCTATGTGCATTTTATGTTAAGTTTATTTGTATATGGCTTACTAAGCTTTTGAAAGCTTACTTTGTGTGTGTGTTTACTCTGTTTTACAGATCGTCAAAGCTACGAAAGGCTTGGGAATTGTCGAGGATCATCACCATACTATCAAACCCTATTTTGGTACTCTTGAATGTGAATATAGTTTAATATGGCATGTCTAGGCTAGTTATCTTGAGATATATTTGAATTATGTATTTAGCCATGTGATTTGGATAGTTAAAAGGTTGTGTAATGAATGAAGAATCTTGCTTATGATGTTTGGTTTTGGTATGATTTCATGATTATGAAATAGTCAAGGTAACGGTAAGCTTGTTGATGCAAAGTGAGTATATGTGTTTGGTGAATAATGGTTATAGTAAAGTGGTAAGTTGTGGATGAATCATGCTTAGTTTATTTATGAATTAGTTAAGCTATTTGGCATATAAGTCGGCATGCTTAGAAATGAGATTGAATGGGATAATATGATGACCATTTAGTGTGTTTTTGGTTGCCAATTGTGTTTAGAAATATGCTTGTATGTGCTTGTTGGGATAACCCAATGTGTGGGAGGAAATTTGGCCTTGAAAATGGCCTATAATTGCCCATACGGTTGAGCACACGGGCGTGTGGCTCAACCGTGTCCCTCGTGGTTGAAAATCAAAACAAGTCAGACTCGACCACGGGCAAGACACATGGGTGTGTGACAGGCCGTGTGGGTCAAGTCAGTAACGACCACGGGCTGGACACACGGGCGTGTGACTGGCAGTGTGGTGCAAGTCAGTAGCGACCAAGGGTGAGGCACATGGGTGTGTCCACGGCCGTGTGGATAAGTCAGTATGTATGCCCTATTTTGACATGGCTTAGACACATGGGCGTGTGACCTCTGTAACTTTGAAAAGTTTTTAAATTTTTGAGAATTTCTGTATGTGTTCAGTTTAGTCCCGGCCCTATTCTAAAGCATGTTTAAGGTCTCGTAGACCTACTTAAGGGACACTTTGATGTGATTTGTTAGATTTTGCTATAAAATGTCAGTAAAAGATTCCTTTGTCAGGTAATGCCTCTTAACCTTAATCCGGCTACTGATATGGGTTAGGGGTGTTACACTACGACACATATCAGATAATGTGTAACCAAGCTGCCAGAATATAGGTGATGGTCACCATACAGAACACTTCCTCCACATATACGAAACCCGCCCCAGTCACAGATACAGAAATAACAGACACAGAAATATCGGGCATAACATGCTCATATACAGATGTCATATATATATATACATACTTACAAAATAGTTAGACATGCATAATAGTGTCCTACTCAGAGCGGAGTATCAAAATATAAAATCAATTAATTTTAGGGTTTGGTTAGCCCTTACCAACCCTACAGTGACCCTAGGGAAAATTTTAGAATTATGGGCCCACATGCTCGTCTGGCCTGCCCATGTGGGCCCACACGTCCGTATCCTCCAGTATCTATCACACAACTCTGAAGCATATTCTTCAGTATCTGAATCACCCTATTAGATTAACCATCGGTCTGAGGATGGAACGCAATACTGAAGTCCAATCTCGAACCTAGAGTCTCGTGCAATTTCTTCTAGAATTGAAAAGTGAAGCAAGGATCTCTATCAGAAATTATTGAAACAGGAACCCTATGCAGTCTTACAATCTCAGAGATATAGAGCTTCGCTAACTTGGTTAATCGATCCACGATGACCCAAACAGAATCCTTCTTAGTGGGTGTCAAGGGCAACCCAGTAACGAAGTCCATCATCACTCGTTCCTATTTCCATAAGGGAATCTTAACAGGTTGTAACAAACTCGAAGGCAACTGGTTCTCAGCCTTAACTTGTTGCCACGTCAGACAATGAACAATAAAATCCGTAACCTCATGCTTTAAACCTGGCCACCAGCACAGCTCATAGAGAACCCGATACATCTTATTATTAGGCTACTATGTGCGTCCCTCAGAATCGACTGTCTCAGGTCAGAATCATTCTGCACACAAATCCGACTTTGAAAACACAGAACCCCATTTTTATTCAGCCCAAAATAAGCAGTACTGCCACTCTTAAGTTGACGAAACCGCAAACTCAAAGAATCATCCCCTAACTGCTTATCTCGAATCTGATCAACACAAGTAGGCTTAACTTGTAACTTGGCTAACAGACCTCCATAATCAAACAGACTAAGACAAGTGAACATCGCCCTCAAATCATTCATCGCTCTACGACTGAGAGCATCGACCACCACATTGGCCTTACCAAGATGATACTCTATCGTACAGCCATAATTTTTAAGCAGCTCGATCCATCAACGTTGTCTAATATTCAACTCCTTCTTAGTAAGGAGGTACTTGAGACTTTTGTGATCAGTGTAGATGATACACCTCTCACTGTGTAGGTAATGCCTCTAGATCTTTAACGCAAAAATCACAACAGCCAACTTGAAATCATGCGTCGGATAATTCCCTTTATATGTTTTAAGCTAATGGGACGCATAAGCCATAACCTTACCATCTTGTATCAGTACACATCCCAAACCGATGTACGACACATCACTGTACAAAAGGAATAGAAGCCTGAGTCAGAATAGACTTGAGCTTCTCGAAGCTCGATTGTTGCGCATCAGACCAAACAAAAGCAACTTCCTTGCGCAGAAGCTTAGTCAAAGGAGCTGCAATCAAAGAAAACCCCTCGACAAACCGCAAATAATAACCCGCAAGACCTAGAAAGCTGTGGATCTTAGATATGTTCTTAGGTTGCTTCCAATCAAGCACAACCTCATTCATTCTCGGATCAGCTCGAATCCCCCTAGTAGAAATCACCTGACCCAGAAAAGTTACCTCGCGCAACCAGAACTCATACTTACTCAACTTTGCGTAGGGTTATTTCTCTCGGAGTATCTGAAGCACTACTTTAAGATGCTAATCATGCTCATCCTTGGTCTTAGGGTAAACCAGAATATCATCGATGAAGACCACGACGAATTGATCTAGATATGGCTGAAAGACTAGGTTCATTAGATCCATAAATGCAGTTGGAGCATTTGTCAGACCAAAGGGCATAACTAAAAACTCGTAGTGCCCATAACGAGTCCTAATGCAGTCTTATGAACATCAAATTCCTTAACTCTAAATTGATGATACCCAGATCAGAGATCTATTTTTGAGAACACTGAAGTCCCTCAAAACTGATTAAACAAATCGTCAATCTTTGAAAGTGGATACTTATTCTTTACGGTCAGTTTGTTCAACTGCCGATAATCAATGCAAATTCTCATGGTGACATCTTTTTTCTTCACAAACAGAACCGATGCCCCCTACAGAGGCACACTAGGACAGATGAAACCACGATCCAAAAGTTCTTGAAGTTGAGCCTTAAGCTCTGTAAGCTTATTCGGTGCCATACGGTATGGAGTGATAGACACCAAAGCTGTACCTGGTAGAAGCTAACTCCTCAAAAAAGACATCCGAAAAATCTCTCACTGTTCTGATAACCCCGATAAAAGAGTCCCCAAAAACAGAAACACTGACGTAAGCCAAATACACCTCACACCCTTTTCGAACCAATTTCTCAGCCACAAGAGCGGAGATCATATTGGATAGATAATCTCGACGCTCAGCGATCACAACCACCTCCTTATCATCCTCGATCCTCAGAACGACCCTCTTAGTCGTGCAATCTAAGCTAACTCAGTGCTCAACCAACCAGTCCATACCTAGAATTAAGTCGAACTCTCTAAACGGAAGCTCCATAAGATTTGCTAGAAATATGACACTTTGCACTTCCAACGAAACCTTCCTATAAAGTTTATTAACCCAAACAGACTGTTCCAATAGACTAAGTACAATAATCTCACTAGAAGTGCTCTCAACAAAAATTCCCAGGTTTTCAGAAACAGTACTAGTTACATAGGAGTGTGTAGAACCTATGTCTATCAGAGTAGTATAAGGTACATCAAAAATAAAGAACGTACTGATAATAACATTAGGAACGTCTCTATTCTCTCAGTGTTGAGCAATATAAACCACCGCAGGCTACCTCACTTTAGTCTGACTAGCACCCCTGCTCGGTGCTTTCTGCCCTCGACCCATACCATTACCACCCCTAGCCGATCCACGACCCCTAGGTGGCTCCTCAACTGCCCTCTGAGGCTGTACAAAACCCTGTCCTTAAGCTTGCATCTGATCAACCCACTGTGGACACTCTCTAATATGATGCTCCAAAGATCCACACCTCAGACAAGCCCCTAACCTCCTCTAACACTCGCCCGGATGGCGCCTACCACAATCACTACATGACTGAATCCCAATAGGAGCAACGTGAACCCCCACTCTAATTGACCCATCAGGTCTTGCCCGTTTCTTAGGCCTCTAAATAGAACTAGAAGGCTCCAAATCCCTCTTATTCTTGCCTCTCTCTCAGTCCCTATTCTGGCGCTCCACGCGCTTAGCCTCTTCAGTGATCTTCACCTTATCTACCAGAACCGCAAACTCTCGCTCCCTCTGTAAAGCTATCAGAACCCTTAAATTATCTTTTAAACCATCCTCAAAACGGATGTATTTCTCATATTCAGACACCACCATACCTCGAGCGTAGCGGCTCAACCTTAGGAACTCGGCCACAGATCTATCACATTGCGTGAGATTCATGAACTCACGCCTACGAGCATTAACATAGCTCGCGCCCACATATTTCCCCTAGAAAGAAGTCTTAAAAGAAATCCCAGTTCAGACGATCTGGCTGAGTACCCTCCTCAACCGACAACCACCACTAATACGCCTCGTCGCAAAGTAAAGAGACTGCACCCTTTAGTTTCTGCTCAGGAGTACAATTTATATCGTTCATAATCCTCTCGGTGGCCTCCAACCAATACTCAGCCACAATAGGGGCGACTCCAGTAACACCCTTAAACAACTCAGCTCCATTGGACTAGAGTCGTTCAATTATCGACCCATGGCTCCCAAATCTAAAATGAGGTCTAGCAACCCTTTCCAACACTCTCAACATGGCTTGGGATAATGTGTCGTCCCTAACTGAGTGGCTTTGAGACCCAGTCTCAGTAGCAGGTGAAACCGGTGTCTCACTCATGTCTAAATTTGGCATACTACCGAGAGAGAAAGACTCAGCTTGAGCCCCCTACGGCCTCTACCACGCCTACGAAAACCACGACCGTGAGTTCCACGAGCACTCATTGTAAATTTCAAATTTTTATCTACATTATAAAATTTACAGCAGAAGTTATAGAAAACGTTGTTTTTGAAAATCCCTTTCGTAATTTTGGAAAACAATTATTTTAGTAAAAACCATGGTTTTAAATATCTGTTGCAAATAAAATGTTAAAACAAGAGTCCAAATCCCAAAATTAAACCTAATAGTCTGGAGAGTCCAATTATTACAAACTCCAAAAATAATATTTAAATTGAAATAAAAACCATAAACTTTAACTGTTTACGAACTTGTGGCCAACGTGAGGTTCCGTCACACCGAACCGCCTAAGTTTGTGAATTACCTAACAGAACAGACAAACAGATGTGAGTTTTCGTAAACTTAGTGTGTAACCCAACAGAAATAGGCTTGCAATTCATATAATTATCACATGCACAGTAAGATTCAAATTTAGATTCAGATTCAGACTTAAGTCTTTTACAGATACAGATAACAGAATCAGATATGTAGAACAGACGATAGTCACGAGTGTCAGAAAACTACACAAAACTACACAAAACTTTCAAACTACACAAAACTACACAAAACTTGTAACGACCCGATAGTCACGAGTGTCAGAAAGTGTATTTTCGAGACTCCATTTTCGTAAATTAGACTCGTAAATATTTATTAGAAATATTTACAAAGTTAGTTGTGTGGTTAATTAGGTTTTGGTCAGGTGAATTTGCAAGAATTAAGAGTAATTAGGTATAAAGACTAAATTGCGTAAAGGGTGAAAGTTAAATTATAGATTAAAGAAAAACTAAAAGGACTAAAGAAGCAATTACGCCATTGCTTATAAATGAGGCGGCATAAGTGTATATTATTATAAAATTTAAAGTAAAAATATATATTATAATATTATATAATATTAAATCTTAATGTTTAAGTATATATATTATATTATAATAATAAAATAAAAGAAATAGATAAGAAAGAAAGAACAAACGAAATAGAAGGGAAAACAAAGAAAAAGGAAAGAAAAGGAGAAAGACCAGAGCTAAGGGTTTCAAAGTTTCAAGCTCAATTGGTTAGTCAATTTAGTCCCTTTTTCTTGTAATTTTTATGTTTTTGGAATCCCGGTATTAAATACTACCCGACCCATGTCAAAATTTTAGAAATTATTGAGTTTTTAAGTGTTTTCTATGTTGAATAATTTTAGTATTAGAGATTAAATTGATAGATTTTCAAGCTAGAAATGAAAAAGGATTAAATTGTAGAACAAATAGTAAATTTTATGTAATAGAGACTAAATTGTAAAAAATTCAAAATTTAAGAATTTATGTGAAAATAGGGAGTTGAATTTTGTCTAAAGTGGAATTTGCATGAAAATAAAGAATTAAATGTGAAGAATAAAAGTTAGTCTCGATTTAGGGACTAAATTGGAAATTAGACAATATTTGAGTAAAAATTTAAATATTCAATATGAAATTGAATTGTGTTGTATTTATGATTTTTAATTGTTTTAATTTTGTAGCTAATATCGTACCGGAACCCTCGACTAAAAAGGGAAAAGATAAAGTCGACGAAGAATAGCTCGAAATTTCTGGTTTGTATTTCTATAATCTAAATTTAGTTGTTGATTGTTATAATTCAATTTAATGTATATGGTAAGTGTTGATGTGAGAATTATTGTGTTTTGCAATTGAAATGGATTGATTTAATATTTGATGAATTTATTGAATTTATATTGATTGAATTGGTATATATATATTGATTATATATTGATTATTTGAATTGAATTGAATATTGGTTGTATTTGAAAAGTGAATTGAAACCCTATTAACTGTATCGGGCTGAGTCGGATATAGATGGCATGTCATAGGATTGGAAGAGTTTAGGGATTTCTTCGACTTCGAGTCGATGGGACACCAGGTGTCAAATTATTACTTCAGATATATTCGATGAGGCACTGGGTGCCAATTTACTTCAATTTAGCCGATGAGATACTGGGTGTCAAATTATTACTTCGAATTATCCGATGAGGCACTAAGTGCCAAACTAGTGTGTTTTGGTTGGATCCGTGTATCTGTCCAAGTCCGAGTCATGTTAATAGGGGTAAACGAATAATAAAGTTTTATAATTGATATTGAAATGGCTTGGTATGAGAAGTGGAAGTGAAATAGTGAATTGAAAATAGAATGTGAAATATGTTGCAAATATATTGAATATATGAGTTATATACTCGTGAAATGAATATGGAATGGATAATGCAATTGTATAATGAAATGTGAAATAAATTGTGAAAAGCTATTTATATAGCAAGTATGAGAATTGAGATATTTTTGAAACAAATGAAATATGATATGGTTTTTGTAATATTTAAATATTAATATGTGTTTATATTTCAATTGTATATTTGTAATTTCTTATCTTTAAATATTCAGGATTATAGAAATACCAATGAGTTTTACTCAGCATATGGTTTTATTTTCCATGCGCAGGTTAGGTATTTAATTTTGATCGCTGATTTAGCATCCAACAACGATCCCGAACTCAAAGGTGGTGATGTTTATCCTTTTGTGTCGGCAAGTACCTAATGTAATGGCCTACATTCAGTGTTATCGGAACAGTGGTTTCGTAACCACAAATTTGATTTAAAAAGAATATTTATTTTAAAAATTATAGCATGATATTAATATGATAGGAAAATTGTATGAAAATATCGATAGAAAATTTTTATCGATTTAGTGGTTAACTAAAAAAATTGAAGAAATTGGGTAAAAACAAGGTATCGAGACCTCAATCTCATAAAATTGAGTCGAAAATATTTTTATAAATATTTATGAAATGTTGGTATTGTGGTATTAAAATTTTGTTAGAAAATTTTAACGTTTGAGTAGTCAATTAAATAGAAAGGACTAAATTGAAAAACGTGTAAAAGTTGCTAGAATGATTAAATAGCTTAAGTGTTTAATGAGAAAGGATTTAAAAGGAAATTAGACCCAAAATTATTTGGGCTGGATGGCAAGGGCATGAAATCAACAAGAAAATTGATGATTTAAGGGCAAAATTGGAACATTACATAATTAATTAAATAAAGTTAAGACTAAAGTGGAAATATCAAGATTTATTTTTATTTTTCTTCATTCTCATCAGCCAAAACGCCATAGGAGGGGTTCTTTAAGCTGGTATTTCATAATTTTTACATCAAGTGAGTCTTGCCTTTTTCTTGTAATTTTTATGTTTTTAAGACTGTCGAAACCATTTTTTTATCTCGAAAACGGGGTCGACTTTAAAATGAAAATGGAGTCGCTGTAACACCCCAAACTCGGCCCATACGCCACGACCGAATTTAGAATGCCACTGTGGAAAACGTTTGAAAAATATTTTGATTTAGAGTGAAAACATATAAATTTATTGTCTTTAGAAAAACGTGGTGTATTTAAAATTTCGAAACAAATTAAGTTGTTACAAATTCCCAAATTAAAAACTTTAGTATGTATATTTTAAAAAAAATAAGTTGCTAAAAATAAATATTTCTAGATAACAATATAATCAACAAACCAACTTAAAACATAATAATAATCCATAAATACTTTAAATGGCCCTTATTACAATAAATAACCTTTCATAAGAAAAATGTGTAAAACAAATAAATTTATCTTCTGCATGGGCCACCTCGTATCCACTCCAACCCGGTCCAAGCTTTATGCATCACCTGTAAGGTTTGAGAAAAATTGGGTGAGTCAACAGACTCAGTGCATAATTATTACACATGTCCCCACATATGGGCTTGGCCCAATTCCACACAGTCCACATACATAAATATGCAAAATGAAGCCCAACCCAACCTAGTGTCCATCCGTTACACCTACCTTAGCAGACCCCCTGCCCAAGGCCGTGGCTAATCCACCGATCAAATAATGATCCTCATATCTTACCTTGGCAGACTTGCTACCCAAGGCCGTGGCTAAGCCACCGATCACATAGTGATCCACATATCTGTATCCACGAGGTGACTCGAGGTCATCCTCAATCTACGGTGATGCACACAGCTATCATCCGCCGAGATGGGCACCTAGCCAACACCTCCCTTGATGAAGCACATAGCCATCATCAAGCGCCAATGTAGCACAAGGCTAACATCAGACCACGTACATAACGTACACCCTTTCCTTCGATAGTCACATCCCAAGTCCCATGCATATATGTGAATGATGGCAACATATCACTTGAACAATTATACATCACAGGCCATCACATTTCATATATTCATCAATGATCATTTAATATTGTAAATCACTGACCTGAATATTCGATCACCCACCATGGGTATTCACAATCTTAGCCCTTAATTCGGCTACCATTCACATCATATCACATATACATAAATATAACACATCAAACAATCAAGAGACAGTGCGATAACTACGCACCTTTTTGGTACAATCGGCTAAATCTCGAGATCACATGTTTGCACCTAAAAGTCTGCCGAAATCCCTAAATGGAACCATATTAGTTTCGGCCTCTATACCAAAAAGCATTAGAAAGTGGCCTTTGCCCTCAAGAAAACAACATAGAAAAGAGAAAGGAAATACGGCCATGAACACTTACCTATCTTCCAAAACCGATTGGAGAAAACCAAATGAAGACCTACCCTTATTGATATTCGGCAAAGACAACACAAAAAGAGTATGGGAAGTTTCGGCAATATGGTTGATTTGAAAGAAGAAAGCAATTGATATGTGGATGAAAAGAAGTAAAGTACGTGAGTGGCAAAGAAAATCAAAATGAGAGAGAGGATTCGGCTAGAGTGAAAAAGAAGAAGAAAAAGAAAAGTAAAATGGAAGAGAGAAATTCGGCAAAGAAAAGTGAAGAGGATTTCGGCTCAAGAGTTTGAAAGAAGAAAAGAAAGAGATGAAAGAGAGGAGATAGATACTTTCGGCTTTGAGCAAAGAAATGGCAAAGAAAAAGAAAGATATAGGAGAGTATGGTTTCTGTTTCCAAGAAGAAAAAGAGAAAAGAAACAAATGTAATTTGGCTTAAAGACCAAGTGAGTAAATTATCAATTCTACTTGGGTTATCGGGTTTGTTTCAACCAAAAGCATTAGGAAGGAAATGACAGAGCAAAAGGAGATTTTGGCTTGACACAAAAACAAAGACTAACACCTACAAAACTAGCCGAAAATGTCACCTAACTACAAAGAAGTTTCGGCACCCTTTTTCCCCCTACACAAATCAAAAATTCGGCAACCATACTTTTACCAACAATTCAAAGTAATTTTGAATTAAACGCACTCCTAATTTTCTCCCTATTTCCTCCTATTCACTCACAAAACTTAAGCCAACCCCCCTTAGTCCATGAAACCGTCCACATTTATGGACAAATAGCCATTAAAAAGCTTCCAAAAACCTCACCTTAAACCAAGCCTTATGTCCCCTATCCTTCCTTAATCCATATGATTCCTTTCCCAAAGTTCAAGCTTTCCTAAATTACTATTCAACTTGCCATAAAAATTGAAAGTCCAACTTACCTTAATTAGAGTTGACCGACACTTAATGCTAGGATACATAAAATAAAGTCTTCAAAATGCTCTCCAAGCAACTCGAACCACTTCCCTCAAGCAACTCTTCCTACGTCCTAACCATCTTGCCACTAGCTCCTCATGTGCTAAAATTTAACACTTAAATTAACGTAAGTGTCAGGTTCACTTAATCCACTTCACTAAATTCTTCAAACTAAAAATTATTCTAACTTCATAAAATAAATCCAAGCCTTCACAAAACTATACTAAGCACATAATAAAAATCATACTTGAGCTAACACAAGTAACAAGATGATACTCAAATTTTTTCCTAAAGCCCAAGGTCCAATTGGCCCAATCCTACTAGGCCCAATTTCGGGATGTTACAGTCGCCACCAATCTTTTTTGAGGTGTGATCGGGTCACCTTGAGATTTATCATTTAAAATATTTTAATGTATTAAAACGATGGTTTTGATTTACGAAATTTAGAAAAACGGGTTCGGGAGTCGATTACGCATGAGGAAGGATTAGCACCCTCGTGACGCCCAAAATTGGTAGCTAATTGATTATTTGATGTCTTAATGTCGAAAATTGGAAAAGATTTAAAGTACGATCCTTTTGTTAAAAAAATTGAATAAATTAAACCAGATGCTGTGACCTACTTATCTCGAAGGAATAAAACATCATACCCAATGAATTAGGATACGACATTTCGAAACCTTAAATCTAAGCTTATCTTTCGCCATTTAAAACTCGTACATTTAAATCTAAGAAGAATATTCAGCTATTTGGGTTAAATGAGAAATCGAAACCCAGTAAGTTAGGGAACCATTTCTCAAAATTCCCAAATACAGAGTATTGATAAACCGTAAAAGTAACATATTTTAATCCCACATTTAGCATGCTTTTGGATGATTTATCCCTCAATTTATGTAAAAAGGTGCTCTTAATCCTTTGTTTTCATGTTTTATACCCAGGAAAGCACCCGAGGATGAAAAGAACGAAAAATGAGCCCAAAATGGAGTAAATGGGCCATATCCTGAAATCGACACGGCCTGGACCAAAGACCACATGGCCGTGTCCCTGTTGCTGGAAAGAGAAATTTCATTAGGGAAAGGATACTTGGAGGCAAAGAAAGACATTCTAAAGCCTATTCAAACACCCATATAGGAATCCTATTTGGATTAGGATACTTGGAAGCCAAGTAAGGCATCTCAAAGCCTATATAAACACCTTAGGAGGCAACTGGAAAGGGAGTTCGGCAGAAGCCCTCTGTCGGGGGCGGTTAGCTAGGCCAAGGAGACAAGCCGGAAAGGCCAGATCCGTGGAGAATCACTCGAAGAGAGCCAGTTGATCCATCTCAAGAAGCCGGAATTCTACTCAAGACGGCGGATCTCTTCTTCAATTCCTTTAGGGAGTTTTAGAGATTTCTTATATTTTGTTTTATCATTTCTTTTGAGATGTTTTCTTTTATAGTTATGAACTAAACCCTTTAGATACCCGAAGGGGATGAAACCTATGATGAATCCTGTTATTGATTACTAAATTATAGGATAAATACTTAGTTTGTTCTTAATTATGTGAGATTAATCCAAATTTGATGTGCTTAGGTAGAGGAGCAAAAGTGTAACATCCCAAAATTGGGCCTAGGAGAATTGAGCCCAATGGGCCTTAAGCGTAGTAGCGTTTAAATTTTCAGAGAATAAGAGATCGGCTTAAATGCAAGTTAGACTTATTAGATAAGTGATTTTGGAAGATTAGAGGGCTTCTATGAAGTCCCGGGATCAAATATTGGCTTTGGGGAAATTTTGGTTTTAGGTGAAAAAAAACCCTGGAAGTTGGCAGATAGGCCTTAAGAATAAAATATGGAGAAAAATGACACAAGTGGAGTGTGTGGTGTAGTGGCAAAGTGACGCCACATAAGAGACAAGGGGATGACGCCACAAGGAAGGAAGGAGGTCCAAGGTTCAAGTCTTGGCTTTTGCATTTTGGTTTCTTTTTGCTTGGACCTTAGAATTTGGCCCATAGTTTATATTTAGTTGCGCATGGTTTAAGACACAAGTAGAGCTTGTGGTAAAGTGGCTAGCAGCGTGGATTATGTTGCAAAGGAGCCTAGGTTCGAATCTCATGAGAAGCAAGGGAGTATTTATTTTGCGGATTGGACGGCAAGAGTTTCAGTTGAATTTAAACTCTACTGACGAAGGGATCCCACATTGGAAAGACACAAAGAATGAAGGTGAAGAGCTAGCTATATAAGGAGCATCCTAGGAGGAGAGTAAACACATCTTGGAGGCGTTTGGGCACAAGAGTGGTCGGGCGCGATTAGCCCCAGAGTCCTATCGGTGTGTAACTCTCTCTCTCTAGTTGTAGAAGCGGCAAAATGCCGAAATGCCTGGTTACACGGCATTAGTAGCCACACGAGCGTGCGGCGCGCATGTGTAGGGCTTCGGCGCGATAGTTGAGGCCATCGTGAGTATTCTCGTGGGTTGGGTGCTTGGGCCTCGATGGGCGAAGTGGGCCCAATGGGCCCGTGGGCCTATATGAGTAAATTGCATGATTGGTTAGTATATGTTGAACTAGACTAGGTGGAAGTTATATACGTGGCTAGATTCGTGCTAGGTGGGCCACACGAGCGTGTGGGCCGGATGGCCGAAATCGGGTTTTAGGCCCAATCGTGCGGTATGACCTAAATGGTAGCCGAGTCGCTAGTGGTGACATTAGGCCTTCTGAAAGGCCATTTCAGTTGTGAATTTACGAAAATACCCTTAGTAGGTAAAATTACGATTATACCTTAGAGGTTGATTAGCATGATTATGTTGTTTAGTTTTGGCCGATTGTAGGGAAGGCTTGATCTCGCATATCTCGAGTTGTGGCTAGTGCTCGAAAAGTGTTAAGGAAGGGGATCTAGTGCGTTAGATCTTGATCTCCTGGATTCGATAGTCGTATTAGTAACCGGTGTGTGTAAACTAACACACTTCTTGCTTTGTATATGTTTGATAAACCGATTGATTGGTAAAATCGAAAACAAGATGGTTGAGTGATATGATACCCTATGGGGTATGTGCACGGATTCAGGTAAGTCCGTTTCATTATGAGTACTGTTATTGATACATGATGTCATGATTTATGATGTATGTGCTATGAGATGCAACGTTAAACATGTTTGCATGATTTGAATACTATACATGAGAGTTGGTATAATGATGGGTGATATGAGAGGAGAGGCGGTGATATTTTGTGCTTGACGAGCACCGTGTTTTTGGTAACACAACTTTGTGACTTTGGGTCACCAGAGGTTTGGCACCTCCGGAGGTTTGGCACCTCAAATAGTCTCGTCCCCGTGGTTTCGCACCACAATGGGTTGGCCCCACAAGGCGGTATTGAGGGATTGACGCCAGTGATTTGGTATCACACGATGGGTTGGCCCCATCACCCGATTATTGTGACTTCGGTCACCAGTGGTTTGGTACCACATTTGTGTCTTTGGGACACCAGAGGTTTGGCACCTCATTGCGACTCGTCCCTGTGGTTGGACACCACCGTGGGTTGGCCCCACTTGAGAGATACGGGATTGTCGCTAGTGATTTGGTATCACACGATGGGTTGGCCCCATCATCGGATTTGTGACTTCGGTCACCAGTGATTTGGTATCACAAACGTGTCTTTGGGACACCAGTGGTTTGGCACCACATTGACGGATATCGTGTCTTTGGGACACCAGTGTTTTGGTAACACATTGTGACTATATGTCACCAGTGGTTTGGCACCACCAGTGGTTTGGTACCACACGGGGTAGAAAAGGTGTATGGATGGTTAGGATTGGGTGCATATTGATTGGATGCATGATGGTTATGTTTATGTTGCATATGATATTTTGCTAATCCGGGAAAAAGGGTGGCACACTGAGTCTTGGTGACTCACCTTTTCCTTTAACCATTTTCGTGTATTGCATAAGGTCGGGACCGGATCGGAGAGGACAAGGTGGCCTATGCCAAAGATGATGATTTAATATTTTATGTTTGGTTTTGATATAAGTACTTTATTTGAATTATTGGGTTGTAATAAAGGCCATTTTATTATTTGGTATTACTTGATTATGGTTTTGTTATTTTAAATTCTTATTAACTGAAAAATGTTTTCACACAACAAAAGAAATTACATGAGTTTTAAGTAAGAGGAATTCGTTTTACTCACATATCTGATATAGTTTTCAAAATTGAATTCTTTCATGCTTTATGCTAAGTTAACGAGGTTTTTCAACCGTCTTTCCGCAATAACATAACCAGATTCGGTCGTAGTGAATGGGCCGGGTTTGGGGATGTTACAAAAAGTCCCTGCTTAAGAATAGATCAAGCATAATTAAGCGGAGTTGATCGCATGCCTAGAGATAGGGTGACGAGATTTTTTTGGATTAGGGTGAAACCTAATATTGGAGTCCATAGATCGATTTACTGCTATTCTAGGGGGTTATTAACAGAGAAAGAGATTTCCATTAATTAACCTAGGGTTAGACGTTATTCGCCTCGAGAGAGGGTTTAATATACGTTAGGGAGTCTTACGGATCAAACGAAAAGAATAAATCGTATAGTTCAGTGTTAGATAACAAGTGAAGTCTAGGTGGATTCTTCCTAAGGGTATCGTCTAAATCAACTGAGTTTTTCTAAAAGTTATCTTCCCAATTTAGTCTTTTTGTCTTTGCATCTTAGCTTGGTAATTAGTTAGTTTTAGATTAATCAACCAATCACTTAATATTTAGGCTAGATAATAAGAAGAAAGTTAGTATTAGTACTTTTAGTTCCTTTGGGTTCGACAATTCGGTCTTGCCTAAGCTATACTACTGTTCGATAGGTGCTCTTGCCTTAAATCGTTGTCAGAGTTAGTTTCTAGGTTCGATCATTCTATTTATAAATTTTAAAACTCGACAAAACAACGATCAAATATTGCCTTTATTTTTGGAAATCCTTATCTCGTGACAATGAAATATCATATCCAGTAAGTTAGGACACAACATTTTTGAGTTCCCGAGAATAAGTTTTTATTTAACTCATATGCTTTGATTTTAAAAGGAAAATAATAGGTTCTTTAGATTCGATAAGCAAAATCGAGACCTAGTAAGTTAGGGTACGATTTCTTTTGAATCTTGAAACTCGGAGCATTTGCGTATTTTGAAAATCGAGTAAAAGGTGATATGATTTTATAAAAAAATGTAAAGTAAATTACGATACTAGTTTGTATGACAAAATAATGGTGATGAAAATACAAATAACAATACCAAAGGTATAAATAAAATACGAATAAGATAAAAGCGAAATAAACGAATATAATAACAGAAAATAACAGAAAACAATAGCAAAAATGGAAGCTAATGGTGCACTAATAAATAAATAAATACTATATAGCATAATAAGAAAAATAATAATGAAATAATGATAATAGTAACACAAATGCAACAATAATAATAAAAGATATTAATAAACAAATAGTAAAGATAAAATAATATTAGTAATAATAGAAGTAATAGAAATGTTAATTGTAATGAAAATAATAATAAAAGTAATAGTAAAATAAAAATAGTATTAATAATAACATAATAGTAATAATATTTAAAATTAATGGTAATAATAATAAGAAATAATAGTAGTAAAAATAGAAATAATAATACTAGTAATATTAAAAGTAATAATAATAATATTATTAACAATAATAGTGGTAATAACAAGACAATTAAAAAATATTGTAAATTTTAAAATAAAAACATATACACTTATATAGTAGTATAAAATAAATAATATACAATAAAGTAGAATAAATTAACCAAAAAAACTAAACTAAAATGAATTTTAAATTAAAATAAAGTTAAAATTACGTAAAATATAAAAGATAACACACAATAAGTAGAAAATGCATAAAATAAAATAACCTAATGAAATAAAACAATATAATTTGAGAAAAATAATAAAGAATAAAAACAGTTAAACGAGGACTGAATTAAAACACGCGTCGTATCCTAGGGTGTAATTGGGCAATTATACCCTATCACCAAAATGGCGCCGTTCTGATATCCACCATTAAATGGCCTAAGGACCAGATCAAAACAGAAGGAAAATTTTAGGCCAAAATCAAAAGTGAAAGAGGAGCACATCGGGACAGGTTGCAAAAGCGGAAGGGTTTATTGCGCAAATTGCACATTTAACAAAAAACACGTGGATCCTATGATAGCGGGTCGAGTCGTGCGGGTCGGAGCCAAAACGACGCCGTTTTGGTGTCCAGACCCAAGGCACTAAACTGTGACGTTTTACCCTTCTATAAAAGCAAACTTTTTTGTTCTAAAAATCATTTAAACCTCTCCTGAAAAAAAAAAACCAAAGAAAACCCTTTGCGCAGCTCTCCCAGGTGATTTTCAGTGAGAGCTCGTGGACCCCACCCGTCTTCGCTCGACCACGCGTAGTGTGGCCGGAACTCCAAAAGGTGATTTTTTCCTCTCTTTTTTACTATATTATAAACTTTAATATATGTAAAAAAAAAAAGAAACTTAAAGAAAAATGCACAGATTCGAAAGAGAAGAAAAATAACGAAGAAAAAAAACCTTTGCTCGTCTGTTCCTTTTCTGTATTGATTCTCTATTAAAAAAATGTAGTCCTCTCGTATATCTAAAAAAATCCATTTTTTACAGATTACATTAAGGTTTTTATAGCCTAAAAATAAATCGAAATCATAAATACAAAGATACTGTCTTGCTATGCTTGCTATTTCTGCTGTGTTTTCTTTCCTTTTGGTGGTGAACGGCGAAGATGGGGGCGCGATTCACGCGCTAATGGCGGCATGATGTCCGATGAGGAGGGCTGGTGCATGGAACAGCGGCGGTAGTTAGCCCTAGGGTTAGGGCTTGCTGAAAATTGTTTGGGCTGTGAAATTTGGGTTAGGCTTTATGTAAATTGGGCTGGGGTTTTAGATTTGGGTTGTAATGTATTTGGGATTATTTAGGTTTTGGGCCTGTTTTGTAGTTTAGGTAATTTTGGGCTATGTAAATGGACTGTGGACATTTTATTTGGTTTGTTATTTTTGGTTTTTGTATTTATTTATTTGTATGGTTTGTGGGCCTGAGCAAATTGGGCCTATTACAAAGACTTTTACAACTAGGTCCTACTATTAAATTCATTAGTTTTTGATTTTATGGATGAAATTGAAAGTTGCCATGGTTGAGTACTAGAAGGTTATGATGAATAAACCTGGATTTGAAGTTATAATTATATTAAAAGATGGATTTACTAAATTTTTTAGTAGAAATTGATTTTTAGGACGTAATTGTAAAAAAGCTTGAAATTAAGGTTTGATGCTGAAATTCTGAATTCCAAAGGTTGTGAAGTAGTTTAAGATGATAGAATAAAGTGTTAATTGAGGAAAAATCAGCTCAATTTAAGGGTTAATTGAGTAGGGACGAAATTGTAAAAACTGTAAAATTTTGGGTAAATATGATGTAACACCCTAAACCCGGCCCAGAAGTTAGGCCCAATCTAGAGTGTCATATTGAAGTGTTTTTCGAAAACCATGTTTTCATTGAAAACTCTTCTTATTTAAAAGCTTGAGAAAAATCCCAGTTACGCTAGTTTATTTTTAAAACATGGTGCATTAAAAAATTATTAGTTTTATTCCCAAAATTCCTTTTCAGATGCGAAAGCTAAGTTTATAAGTAACCGATTTACGAAAATGTGATGTTTAAAGATTAGGTCTCAAAACCATTTCGAAAATCTTATGGAAACGTAGTGTTGTTGAAAGCAGTTATCATTTTGGGAAATCGTGACTTTCTTCTAAACTATATAAACCAAAGTAAAGAAAGACCCGAAGTTAAAATCCAAAAACTTAAAGAGGCCTTATTACAACCCAAATCAAAATACTTGAATGTAAATAATCAAAATAGAAAACACAAGCAGTATGTGTGGCCTTCTCCGAGTCCCTTGCAGCACTGATCTGTCTAAGGCTGGGGATTACCTGCACAGTTAAAACGAGGTGAGTTTACGAAAACTCAGTGTGTAATCCCCTTACCAGAGTAACAATGAGTATACAGAAACAGAAATCGAAACAGTCTGGGCCAAAGCCCTTTAACAGTAACAATACAGTCCAGATCAGATCATACGTGGGCCAAAACCCACAGCAATATCATTTGGGTCACAGCCCATAACAGAACCAATTGGGCCTAGCACAAACCAATAACAGAATAAGTGGGCCTAAGCCCAGTACAGTGACAGATCTCATAAATAGATATGCAATAGTATGAGGATGCATCCCACCCCGATCCAGCCAACACACTACCTGTACCAACCTTACACTTACGTGGGGATAAAATTGACCCACCTAGCCAGCACACTAATGTTAGCACCGGTTGCGGCCCTAACCGAAATCGCAGCAAAGTTGCTAGTATATAAATGCGGCTCTAAGCCTTCAGTAGCGGTATTATAATTGGCACAAAGCCATTGGTAATTGTATTATGTTTGGCACATAGCCATCAGCGACGGTGATATAATCGGCACACAGCCTTGGGTAAATATGATTGACACAAAGTCGTCGATATAAATGTTACGCACATAGCCACGGGTAAATATGATTGGCACAAAGCCATAATCAAGATGGTACAGAGCCATGTTTAGGTTGGCACAGAGCCATAATCAGATTACGTGGCTTTCAGCCGTTCGTCGATCTATAGTCGTCTCATGCGACCCGTGTAACCTTAACAGATCAATACTGGATCCACAGTCGTCATGCGACCCTAGCAATCCTATCAGAACTTCCTCCGTATCAATGTCCCAACCCCATGCAATATGTCGTGTATGTCATGCTCAATCATTACACGTGTATGCAAAATGGCCATGCTCAGTAACTGTCATTTAGACATATATTAAAAGCATATCAGTCACATGACCACAGTCAAGTCAGTTAAAACACAGTCATATGATCACAGTCAAATTCATAGTCTAAGTCAATTATTTACCCACAAGGGCAAAACAGTCATTTTACCTTATAAGGGTATTTCGATAATCCTACCCTTCAAGGGTATTTCGGTAATTCTATCCTACAGGGGTATTTCGATAATTTTGCAAACTAGGGGTATTTCGGTAATTTTACAAATTGGGGGTATTTCAGTAATTTTACAAACTGGGGGTATTTCAGAAATTTTGCAAATCGGGGTCTCAGCGACCCAACAGAAGGTCCACCATCGCCTTGAGCGACTTTAAGTACCCTAAACAGTCACAACGGTGTAAATGGGCCTAAGGCCCATTACTCGGCCCAAGTGGGCACACAGGCTCGTGTGGCCCAATTAGCCCAGAAATAGCCTCGGCTATACAAACAGCACAGTTCAAACAACACATACCACATCACATACATTTTATCCGTGTGGGCCCACTCAACATTTTATCCAAAACTACCTAAGTCATGTGTGCAACATGACAAGTCTATCTACGTCCCACTTAATGGTGAAGTTTACCCACGCAGCGCATACAGCCCATTTTGGCCCAAGCCCATGAGATTGCTCATAGCGGCCTTCCTCGTCGTATGCCTATGTTTCGTGAGCCCGGTTGATCATATGGGCGTTCGCACACTCATGTGGCCCAAAAGCCCAATCCTTCAGCTTTTCAACTTTTGCTTTTGGCTTTTCAGCCGATCATCGACAGAGCACAAAGTTACACACCTTAATAGAATACTAGATGGTGTATTTCTCTTAGGTTACTGGCTAGCGATGACCCCTTGTCCCTTATTGAAAACTTGTATTATAAGCAGATTCAATTAACAGAATAGATTAACCGAGTGGATTACACCCACTTGTGATGATTACAGAACAACATAACCCCAAAGTAAGGAAGGGTAGTTTCGGCCTTACCCCGGGTTCCTCGACTAAGTATTTACCTACAATCTGAAAAAGAGCGAAAGGTTCCAACCACTTCAAACTTTAGATATTTCCCCCACTCTCAAGGGGTTCTAAAACTTGATAACACCACACCTAACAGAGAGGAAGAAGAATCAACATCAAGAAAGAGAAAGGTAAGATACATTTGGCTTTTAAGCAGTACAAGAGTAGAGTACTTTGAGAATGGTTAGAGAAAATAAAAATGAGTCCAATCCACTTACCGCTTACCAGAGATCAATTGTTAATCCAAAGACTGATTAAAGAGACGCAAAGGAGAAAAAGTCAGTAGAAGGTGTAAACAAGGGATGAAACTGAGTAGCAAAGGGTTTTATTCGGCCAAATCCTGGAATAGAGGAAAAGAAATATTTGAGAAAGACAAGAGGGTTGTATTCGGATTTAGAGAGAAAAGAAAGGAAGGAAAGTAAATGGAGAGGAAGAAGAATCAACAATAGGCTAAGTCAATTGCTTGAGTGAAGGATTGAGAGTATTTGACCAACAATGGTGAAGAGTAAAGAGAGGGATGTTGAAGAAGGAGAAAAGTGAAAAGATTTGGCAGGTTGAGTAGAGAAAGACTCGGTCACAAGAAAAAGCAAAACAATCCTACGAAGTACTTGAATGGTACTCTCCCCAATTCGACTAGAAAATAGAAGGGAAGAAATAAACGCAACACACCAAAACCAGTGCTAAATTTTACCTTTGAGAGGAAAAGAAAAGGAAACAACACCTGAAAGCGAAAAGAAGAAAATTCGGAAATGCCTACTTTTCAGAAAAGAGAAACAAAGTGACCAAAAGTCGAAAAATGCACAAAATCGAACTCTTAATTCCCTAAACAAATTCGGCTACCCAATCCCCAACAACTTCTTATCCCATAGTTCCCTCCTATTATCTCTCCTTAATCTATTCCCCACCTCCCATTCAAATACCAAGACCAATTCAAACTTTACCAAGTAGAGTTCCACTCCAACTCAACTTCTAGCTCAACAAGGAGTAAAATAAATTACTCTTTTGAGCAGGGAGAGACTTGAACCTCTGACCTCCTTACCCCCCTTGTGATGCTACCTCCTTGCCAGTCCACCACACGCCACTTGCCACTAAGCCACAAGCTCCTCTTGTGTTAAAAATTATCCAAAATATATTCTGAAAACCTATCCACTAACATCAAGGCTCCTTTAAGAGAAAAACATAATTTTTTACTAAAGCCCAAGTTTGAACCTAGGACTCTTCCAACACTCCCAACTCTTTCTAAATCACTTAGCCACTAAAGAAAACAAGCAATATGTGATATTTTTTGCACACATAAACTTTTATGTATAGTCTCTTAGCGGTTCCCATGCACAAGGCCCAACACTTCTAGGCCCAAAAATTCGGGGCGTTACATATGAAATTTCAAAAATTGAGAGGTATAAATTATGAAATAAATTAGATTAAAATTAGAAGTTGATAAATTGAAAATTTTATATTATAGATCAAGAAATTGAAGATAAACGAGGGAAGGAAAAAGTTACCAAATAGTCCCTGAAATCCCTACAACTATTACAAATTGTTAAGGGTAAGTTTGTGTAACTTGAATTATATTTTTAAATGCTTGGAATGTATGTTTATTGATGTGAATATGGTTTGGATGTTCATTGTATGATATTTAATGAAAAATTGATAATTATTGATAAAAAAGGGGAATTAAATCCCGGTTGAATGAAATGGACTTCGATGGATTACTGAAAAGGGGATTGACGGTAAAAAGGATCTATCCTGAATGGGTGATCCAAATATTATCCCCCCCGAAGAATATGTGTTAAATGGATAGAGTAATTATCATTGCAGGGGATTTAGCCTAGACTGATAATCCTACTGTAAGAAATGAGGTTTGCGGGAGTGTGCTCTCTGGAAAAAGGGTATATCCATGTGTACAAATTGACGGACCCGGAATTGTACACAAAAGTGTAGTACTGAATATCCATCGAAATTCCAAGAAATTCAACAGGATAAATATGATAAATGGAAGAACACGAAAATTATGGAATTGATGAGCTCATCAATCATTTATCTTTGTATTGAATTTATATAATGTTGCTTAACTAATGCAAAAGTTGAGTTTGTATGTGATAGGTAAATGTTTATGTGAATTGGATGTGTGCTTGTGTTGTTAAATAATGGATGTATAAGTATGGTGAGTATAATGGAACTTGGTTTGGATAAATGAAAATTGGTTCAGTAAGTTCCAATAATGCCTCGTACCCTATTCTGACGACAGATATGAGTAAAGGGTGTTACATTTTTTGGTATCAGAGCTACGGTTTAGCTAGTTTTCAGATCGACGTAGCAAATACGGGATTAGCTATACATGCTATTATTTAATATTTGATAGTGTGATATCTCCTGACCATTTAAAATGTGTTTTTCTTATAGTAAATGCCTGCTGACTGAGCTCAACCCGAGCAAGCTGGAAGTCATGCTCCGGCTTTAGAACGGGCACAAAGGGAAGTCGAAGTTACTAGTAGTAGAAGGTCCGAGACAGAGGACCAAGGTGAAGAGGCTAAATTAGCCTTCTTTCAAATGATGAATGAATGGTTTAGTCAATACTTAAGAACTAACCCTGTAGTGCAGCAAGCTCAAGCTCCCCCTCCTGCTCCTCCACCGGTTCTCGAGATCCCGTAGGGTATAGGTACTGAATCTGTCAGAAAAAAGGAAAGCTCCGGTTGATAAAATCTGAAAATATGGGCTGAAAAGTTCCGAGCAGCAGTTGATGATGATCCCGAACGGGCTGAATTATGGTTAGATAATACTACTTGGGTTTTGGAGGAATTATCTTGCACACCAGAAGAGTGTTTGAAATGTGCAGTATCATTGCTAAAAGATACAATTTACCATTGGTGGAATACTAAAGCTTCAGTTGTTCCGAAAGAAGAAATTACATGGGAATTCTTTCAGATCGAGTTCAGAAAAAAATATATCAGTCAAAGGGTCTTCAATCAGAAGAGAAAATAATTTCTTAAGCTGAAACATGGTAACAGATCAGTATCTGAGTAAGAAAGAGAATTTGGCCAATTAAGTAAATATGCTCGGGAATGGGTACAGTCAGAAGCTGAAATGTGCAAATGATTCGAAGAAAGGTTGAATGAAGATATTAAGCTACTGATCAAAATTCTTGAAATTCGAGAGTTTGCTACATTGGCAGAGCTAGCTTATAAAGTAGAAGAATTGATCAAAGAGAAGAAACAAGCTGAGAGGGAAGCTCAAATTCTTAATAAAAGACTGATGGGAAAATCCCAGTTTTCTGCTTCAAAGAAATTGAAGAAAAACCAGGATCATTCTACCTCAGCCACTGGGTATTCGGGTAGAGAGTGAGGTTTTCAACGCACTAATCCAAGTCCTTCCACTCCATCAGTGACCAGTGTTGGCAGTGTTGGTACTCCTAAGCCGAGATGCTAGCACTGTAATAAAGTTCATTTTGGAGAATGCCGACTGAAGAATGGAGCCTGTTATAGTTGTTGCTCTTTCGATTTCCTTAGAGATTGTCCCGAAAGAATAGAAAAAAGGCAGAACAGACATTGAAGCCGAGTAATCCTGCTTCGAGGGGTAGACCACCTCGACCTACAGGTAATGTTAGTGGTAGCCGATGAGTTACAAAAGATACTGCAGGCAGACCTGAGGCACGAGCACCAACCAGGACATATGTTATTCATGGCAGAGAAGATGCCTCTGCACCAGATGTAATTACTGGTACATTTTTTTTACTTGATACTGATATTATTGCATTCATTGATCCTAGCTCCACACATTCATTCATATGTACAAAATTAGTATTTGTTAAAAATTTATCTGTTGAACCTACTAAATTTGTGGTTAAAGTCTCAAACCCCCTAGGTCAGTCTGTGATGGTGGATAAAATTTGTAAAAATTGTCCACTGATGGTAAAAGGTATTTGTTTCCCGGTTGACTTGATGTTGTTTCCTTTTGATGAGTTTGATGTGATATTGGGCATGGATTGGTTAACTCAGCATGATGCAATGAGTAAATCAGCATGCAAATATATTATCTTTGAAATGTCAGAATGGAAAATTACTTCGGGTTAAATCTAATCAGACAGAGGGATTATCTGATGTGATTTCAGTTATGACAGCTCAGATGTGTTTCAGAAAAGGGTATGATGCTTATTTGGCGTATGTGTTAGACAATAAGGTATCTGAATCAAAGATACAAGCAGTGCTAGTAGAATGTGAATTTTTCGATGTGTTTCCAGAGGAATTACCGGGGTTGCCACCAGAAAGAGAAGTTGAATTTTCTATAGATTTGATTCCGGGAACTACTTCGATCTCCATAGCTCCGTATCGTATGGCTCCTACAAAATTAAAGAAGTTAAAGACACAGTTGCAAGAACTTGTTGACAGGGGTTTTGTTCGACTGAGTCATTCACCTTGGGGTGCTCCGGTTCTATTTGTGAAAAAGAAGTACAGGTCCTTAAGATTATGTATTGATTATCGGTAGCTCAACAAAGTCATTATAAAGAATAAGTACCCATTACCTCAGATTGATGATCTATTTGACCAGTTGAAGGGTGCCACTGTATTTTCAAAGATTGATCTCCGATCGGGCTACTATCAGTTACGAGTAAAAGAGTCAGATGTACCAAAGATAATTTTCAGAGCCAGGTATGGGCATTATGAGTTTCTTATTATGTCGTTTGGGCTGACTAATGCACCAGCAATATTTATGGACCTGATGAATCGGATATTCAGACTGTACTTAGACAGGTCCGTAGTAGTTTTTATTGATGATATCCTGGTCTATTCCTGAGATGAAAATGAGCATGCAGATCATCTAAGAATTGTACTGCAAATCCTGCATGAAAAGCAGTTCGATGCTAATTTAGTAAATGTGAATTTTAGCTCTGAGAGGTGAGTTTCCTTGGGTATATTGTATCTGTTGAAGGCATCAGAGTAGACCCGAGTAAAATTTTAGCCATTGTTAATTGGAGTCCACCGAAGAATGTATCTGAAGTCAGGAGATTTGTACAGCTGGATATTATCGGAGATTTGTACAGGGGTTCTCTATGATAGCTTCTCCGATGACTCGACTATTGCAGAAAGATGTTAAATTTGAGTGAACTGATGAATGCCAGTAGAGCTTCAATAAACTGAAAGATCTACTGATGAAAGCACCTGTACTAGTGCAGCCTGAGCCGGGTAAGGAATTTATAATTTATAGCGATGCTTCGTTAAATGGTTTAGGTTGTGTCTTGATGCAAGAAGGCAAAGTTATAGCCTATGCTTCGAGATGACTTAAGCCACATGAGAGAAATTACCCGGTACATGATCTTGAATTAGCTGCTATTGTATTTGCACTAAAAATATGGCAACATTACTTGTATTGTGACAAATGTCATATCTATACTGATCATAAATGTCTGAAATATCCGATGTCACAGAAAGATCTGAATTTGAGAAGCGCAGGTGGCTTGAATTGATAAAGGACTATGATTTGATTATTGATTACCATCCGGGTAAGGCTAATGTTGTTGCTAATGCTTTAAGTCAAAAATCTCTATTTGCTTTGCGAGCTATGAATGCCTGATTGTCTTTGGTTGATGATGCTTCAGTCATAGCTGAGTTGAGAGTTAAACTGACATTTCTACAGCAAATATGTGAAGCTCCAAAAAATGATGAAAAGTTACAGGCTAAATGGGTACAATGTGAGTCAGGTAATGATTCAAAATTTTAGATTGGGACTGATGGTTGTTTATTATTTAGAGGCAGAGTATGTGTATCGAAGAATTCAGAGCTTGTACAGAAGATTTTACACGAGGCACACAGTGGTATTATGTCCATACATCTGAGAAGTAATAAAATGTATAATGATTTGAAGAAGATGTGCTGGTGGCCAAGTATGAAACGTGATATTTCTGAGTTTGCATCAAGATGTCTGATATGTTAACAGGTCAAAGCTGAACATCAAGTACCCTTGGGATTACTCCAGCCAATTACTATACCGAAATGGAAATGGGAAAGAATTAATATGGATTTTGTGTCGGGATTACCATTGTCACCGAATAAGAAAGATGCCATTTGGGTGATCATTGATCGATTAACAAAATCAGCACATTTTATCCCGGTACATATGGATTATTCTCTAGATAAATTGGTTGAACTGTATATATATGAAATTGCCAGGCTACATGGAGTGCCAATTTCCATTATCTCTGATAGAGATCCCCGATATACGTCTCGTTTCTGGGACAAGTTACAAGAAGCTCTGGGTACCCAGTTGTATTTCAGCACTGCTTTTCATCCTTAGATAGATGGCCAATCTGAACAAGTAATTCAGGTATTGGAAGACATGGTTCGATGTTGTGTACTAGAATTTGAAGGTAATTGGGAAAAGTATTTGCCTTTGATTGAATTTGCCTATAATAACATTTATCAGTCCAGTATTAAAATGGCTCCGTATGAAGCTTTGTATGGTTAAAAATGTAGAACTCCATTGTGTTGGGCATAGCTTAGCGAGAAAAAGTTATATGGGACTGATTTGATTCGAGAAACCAAAGAAAAAGGAAAAGTGATTCGAAATAGCTTGAAAGTAGCCTCTGATCATCAAAAATCCTATGCCGACCTGAAATGAAGAGATATTAAATTTCAAGTCGGTGACAAGGTATTCATAAAAGTATCACCATGGAAGAAAGTACTCCGATTTGGTCGAAAAGGTAAATTGAACCCACAGTTCATCGGGCCATATGAGATTACGGAATGAATTGGACCGATTGCCTATCAGTTAGCTTTACCACCAGAGCTTGGCGGAATTCATAATGTATTTCATGTATCTATGCTACGGAGGTACCGCTCAGATCCATCACATGTTATTTCCCCGACAGAGGTTGAAATTCAGCCTGATATGACTTATAGTGAAGAACCAGTCAAAATTTTGGCATGAGAGACAAAAGAGCTTAGAAATAAAAAGATAAACATGGTAAAAATACTATGGCAAAAGCACAGGATTGAAGAAGCAACATGGGACCCGGAGGAGGCAATGAGGAAACAATACCCGAATCTCTTTACTGGTAAGTTTTTTGAGGACGAAAATCCTTATAGGGGGAGAGTTGTAATGGCCTAAATTTAGGGTTATCAGAACAGTGGTTTCGTAACCACAAATTTGACTTAAAAATAATATTTATTTAAAAATTTATAGCATGGATATTAAGATGATAGGAAAGTCGTATGAAAATATCGATAGAAAAATTTTACCGATTTAATGGTTAATTAGAAAAAAATATTAAAGAAATTGGGTAAAAACAAGGTATCGAGACCTCAATCTCGTAAAATTGGGTCAAAAGTATTTTTTATAAATGTTTATGAAATTTTGGTATTGTGGTATTAAAATTTCTTTAGAAAATTTTAACGTTTGGGCAGTCAATTAAATAGAAAGGAGTAAATTGAAAAAGGTGTAAAAGTTGCTAGAATGATTAAATAGTTTAAGTGTTTAATGAGAAAGGATTTAAAAGGCAATTAGACACAAAATTATTTGGGCTAGACGGCAAGGGCATGAAATCAGCAAGAAAATTGATGATTTAAGGGCAAAATTGGAATATTGCATAATTAATTAAATAAAGTTAAGAATAAAGTGGAAATATCTAGATTTCTTTTGATTTTTCTTCATTCTCATCGGCCAAAATGCCATAGGAGGGGTTCTTTAAGCTGGTATTTCATAATTTTTGCATCAAGTGAGTTAATTCTTGCCCTTTTTCTTGTAATTTTTATGTTTTTAAGACTTTTACAACTAGGTCCTACTATTAAATTCATTAGTTTTTGATTTTATGGATGAAATTGAAAGTTACCATGGTTGAGTACTGGAAGTTTATGATGAATAAACATGGATTTGAAGTTTTAATTTTATTAAAAGATGGATTTACTAGATGTTTTTAGTAGAGATTGATTTTTAGGACTTAATTTTGAAAAAGTTTGGAATTAAGGTTTGATGCTAAAATTCTAATTTCCAAAGGTTGTTAAGTAGTTTAAGATGATAGAATAAAGTGTTAATTGAGGAAAAATCAGCTCAATTTGGGGGTTAATTGAGTAGGGACCAAATTGTAAAAACTGTAAAATTTGAGGTAAACATGCAATTTTGAAAATTGAGAGGTATAAATTGTGAAATAAATTAGATTAAAATTAGATGCTGATAAATGGAAAATTTTATATTATAGATCAAGAAATTGAAGATAAACGAGGGAAGGAAAAAGTTCTCGAATAGTTCCTGAAATCCCTACAACAATTGTTACAGGTAAGTTTGTGTAACTTGAATTATATTCTTAAATGCTTGGAATGTATGTTTATTGATGTGAATATGATTTGGATGTTCATTGTATGATATTTAATGAAAAATTGATAATTCTCGATAAAAAGGGGAATTAAATCCCAGTTGAATGAAATGGACTTCGATGGATTAATGAAAAGGGAATTGACGGTAAAAAGGATCTAGCCCGAATGGGTAATCCAAATTAAGTTCATTAGAGTAATTTTCATTGCAGGGGATTTAGCCTGGACCGGTAATCCCGACAATACTGGTTGAGCATATGATACAAGGGATTTAGCCTGGACTGGTAATCCTGCTGTAAGAAATGAGGTTTGCGAGTGTGTGCTCTTTGGAAAAAGGGTATACCTATATGTGTACGAATTGACAGACCCAGAATTGTACACAAAAGTGTAGTACTGAATATCCATCGAAATTTCAAGAAATTCAACGAGATAAATATGAGAAATGGAAGAACATGAAAATTATGGAATTGATGAGCTCATCAATCATTTATCTTTGTATTGAATTTATATGATGTTGCTTAACTAATGCAAAAGTAGAGTTTGTATGTGATAGGTAAATGTTTATGTGAATTGGATGTAACAACCCAAACCCGGCCCAAACACTATGGCCGAATCTAGTTTGCTACAGTGGAAAATATTTTTGGGAAATTCATTTTTCTAAATCGATTTAAGTTGTTGAAACCCTTTTGCTAAGTAAAATTTTTTTTAGTTGCCGAAAACCCTTTTCAATTGATTGTTTTGTTAAACCTTACTTAGAATTTATTTGAAATTAATTCAACCAAGTTATTATAAAAGATCGAGTGTGCCCGATGGCACGATGAAAACATTTTCGTGTTAATTTGGGAAAACATGTGACTTTAATTTAATGTTGATAATCATAGTTTAAAACAATTATTCGACATATGAAAAATAACAAACATAAAATGTCAGGAGGCCTTATTACATCCAAATAAAATAAAACCCGAAAATAAAATTTATCATAACTAAAATTTGAGTTCATTTAATTTAAATCCACCGCATGGCCACCTCGAGTCAACCCGGCTCCACATCCGCGATCTACGTGTCACCTGAAAAATATAAAGGAGAAGGTGAGTCACCAAGACTCAGTATGTAACCCTTCCCCCGTTTTAAAACATTTTTCATACACAACATATAACAATTAATATGCAAAATATTATGTGTCCCAACCTAGCCTGCCATACGCCACTGTCTACCCCGTTGTGGTACCAAACCACTGGTGGTGCCAAACCACTGGTGACATATAGTCACAATGTGTTACCAAAACACTGGTGTCCGTAGACACAAATCGGGTGATGGGGCCAACCCATCGTGTGATACCAAATCACTGGCAGACGATCCCATATCTCAAGTGGGGCCAACCCACGGTGGTATTAACCACAGGGATAAGTCGCTAAGAGGTGCCAAACCTCTGGAGGTACCAAACCTCTGGTGACCGTAGTCACAGTGTGTTACCAAAACACTGGTGCCCGTCGGCACGATTTCACTGCCCCCTCCACTCATTTAACCCACAATAGTCAAATAGTCATAAACAGATCTCATACATTTATCACATGTATCATATAAACCATGCCTCCCAAAAGCATAATTATCTCGCATTAACAGAGACTTACCGGGATCCTCGCTTGTACCATTTAAGGTACTAAATTCTTATCTACATCAAGCAGATTTACAAGCATTTATCACAAATATTAACTGCTATAAGTGTGCATGTACACACCTGTCACCCTTGGATATTCTAAATCCCGAAAAGAGAAGTCGGCCACCTAAAATCCACTTGTCCCTATATTTGGCCAAATACCCGGGTTAGTACCATGGCCTATTCGGCCAAACCAAAATATTAGAAGGGGTTCCTTATGAACCCGAAATCTTACCTTTCCTTGTTTTGGCTACTAACCACGGCACTCGATACTTGAATCTATTTTTTCCAAAATAATCGTCACATAGCAATGTCAATAGCCTTCGGCTTTTAATCGAATACAAACTAAATGAAATCTTCTTACCACCACTTACCAAGATCGCTTGTCTAATGGGGAGAGGTTTGGATTGATTACTTCAAAAATCCCGAAATACCTTCTCCAACTACTTGAAAAAAACCCAAAGAGCTCCACTACTCTCAATATTTGGCCAAGGTGAAATTAATAGGAGAGGGGAAGTTTCGGCACAAGCTTTAGGGAAGGAAGAAAAAGTATGAGAAGAAAGGGGTACCTAGTTTCGGCTTAACACCAATGGAAAAGAAAAAGAGAGATATGGGAGGGTGAAAAGTTCGGCTAAGAATAAAAGAGAAAGAAGCAAACAAAATAAAGTTTAGCGATTCAAGAGATCATTCGGTTACTAGCAAAATTTAGGAGAAGCAAGTGCTATTTTTCGGCAAGTATAGGTTGCTTGGGGTTTTTGGTTTCAAGAAAGAAAAGAGATAAACTTACTTAAAAGTTCGGCTAGAGCAAAACACAAAAAAACTCACTTTGGCACTAAACAAGGCTGACCGAAAGCACCAAATTGCCTAAGAACATCCGGCCACTCCTACAAAAGCTACTAATTCAAACTAATTCAAATTCCTTAATTTCCTCCCAGCCAACTAAAATAAAAGCCACCTTTAACCATTATCACCTTTTCCAAATATAAAAAAAAAAAACAACATTATCTTCCATGCTTTCTCCTAACCACCGTTTCAAATAAAAGAAATAAAGTAATATTTATCCCACCCATAAACTAAATAAACTAACATTTATCTACTATCCTTTAACCCATCCCTTATCACTTCTTTAAAATAAAAAATAAAATAAAAACAATAATACTAATACCATCCCTCCAGCCGAATATGAAGAATTTAAAACAAATTTTATCCTTATCTCTATTGAAGGTCCCATGTGCAGGCCAATTTCCACCTTGGCGCCAGCATAAGAAAAATAAAACTCCAAAACGCAACTCCCTTGATTCGAACCGCTGCACACCTCCCCTCCAACGCCCCAGGCCACTCGGCCACAATGACTTTCATGCCAATTTACCCCATCATTTATTTATAACACCTCCCCAGGCCGTTTACCCAAAAATTAAAAGTGCCAAACGCTGCTTCAGCAGCTCGAACCAAAGACCTCACGCATCAGCCCTTCTTCCAGCGCCCTTGCCAACTCTTCCAGCCCGCCTTTCATGCCATAAAGCCCCCCTTATTTAATTAAAAGGCCTTCCTAGGCCTAACGCCCAACCCAAAAGGAAAAAATATTTCCCCCTTGTTTCTTCCACGAATCGAACCCAAGGCCCCTAGCAAACTCTTAGGCGCCCCACGCCACTTATACCAAGCCCATCTTTTGTGCCTTAACTCGCCCAAAATTCTATTAAAGCCCTAACTAACCTAGCTCCTTCCACTTAAAAAAAAATATTTTAACACTAGATCAGGCCTAACTCGGGTTTAATTCTAGATCCTAAAATACGCCAAATAAATCATAATATTTATTCTTCAGGCACACACATGGGAAATTAGCTAAGTTACAAACAACCCCTAATTTAGGGTGTTACATTGGATGTGTGCTTGTGTTTTTAAATGATGGATGTATAAGTATGGTGAGTGTAATTCTTGTTGCATGAACTTATAAGCACAATGTGCTTACCCCATTCTCCTTTTCCCTGTTTTGTAGTGCTCGAGAGCTTGAAGGTCGAAGATTAGTCGGAGCCTTATCACACTATCAACCCATATCTTTTGGTATATGAAATGACTTATTTTGAAAGAATGGCATGTATAGACTAAATACTAATGTTTACATGGAAATGGATGTTAGTAACCTAGCTATTGGCATGGTTAGAGTAAGTATAGTTTTGGAATTTTGCGAAAAAAATCCCTATGATTCTGATTTGGTTACGGTCTGGTTCTGATACATAATTTGGGCTTCGGAAGCCCATCTAAGGGATGTAATAATAATTTTTGATAAATAAATGGAACTTGGTTCGGATAAATAGTAATTGGTTCCGTAAGTTCCAGTAATGCCTCGTACCCTATTCCGGCGACGAATACGGGTAAGGGGTGTTACACTTAAGGTGTCTAATTAATAGTTATTTTGTGGATTGATTGTAAATAAGATTATAAGTTAATATTGGTTGGTTATATACATATAAATATGTGTTTATGTTTGAGGTCATATTATGACATGTTTAAGTGAATGTTTGAATGAACATGAATTAGGTAAAATAGATTGAATTTGACATGTTTACATATTGAATTTGATTGATGTTTTATTGATATGTTTTGATGATATAATTGTGGTACCAATGAGAGTACATTCGTTAGGTACCTAGGATGATTGTTTTGACATGTTTTGGATGTGTTTGATCGTGTTTTGAATTGGTTAAATGAATGATTTTTGAGTTGCTTATTGTCCAAGCTTGCAGGGAATGGTACACTTGTTGATTAAGGTACATTTTGAGTCCACACGGCCAGACACACGGGCATGTGGCTGGACCGTGTGAGACACACAGCTAGCACACGAGTGTGCAAGGCCATTTCAAAAAGGCACACGGTCTGGCACACGAGCATGTGGCTTGGCCGTGTGACCCAAGTTAGAGAGTTATATAGGCTAGGACACAGCCGTGTGTCCCTATCTAGAATACCCACATGGCTTGAGACATGGGCGTGTCTCCTGATCGTGTGAGTCACACGGCCTGACCACACTGTCGTGTGAACCTTGTAGCTTTGAAAAATTTTTAATATTTTGCAAAAAGAAAATTCTTTGAGTTTCTGAATTAGTCCCGACTTGTTTCTATCACGTATTTTGGGCCTCGATGGCTCGAATAAGGGACAATATGTATGAGTTTGATTGATTTTGACTTGAATATTATATTATATGAAATGTTTTGAAATGATGTTTGTTTGATTGGTAATGCTCTGAAACCCTATTTCATTGAAGGATGTGGGTTAGGGGTGTTACAAAACTACTCAATTCAAGATATCGACTTTTTCGGCATGCTTTATGGCTATTTTACAAATATTCATTAGAACTCAAGAAATATTTAATGAAACTTCAAAATAAGTTTAGAAACCTTCTAATCATGTTAAAACTAATTGAAAATCACTTTGAAACCACGTTTTTATGCAAAATCCTGAAATCCACCATTAACGACCCAATTTTTTACTTTTATTTAAAACATGCAATTTAATGGCTAAAAACTTAGTTTCAAAGGCTAAATAACATTTAAAACTAATGGGAAGATGAATCACTACCTTAGTTGACAAAAAACCGAGTGTTTGATAGAAAACTTGAAAAACTTGGAAGCTTAACAATGGAGAAAACTATAGTGTTTTTGGGTGTTTTCTGAAAGTCTATGAAGGTTTAATGTTATAGGAATGAAAGAAATCAATAGAATGAATGTTGGGAATCAAAATTGAGTGATTGGGGTGTGAAGGAGCAAGGGATGGCAAAACATAAAGGGTGGGACGAACTATCGTGGGTTTTATAATGATGGAAGGGAAAATAGGTTGATTTTTGAAGTTTGGTTTAATTGCCTCTTAAAACCTCTAAGTTTTGACTCTTTTACAAATCAGTCCTTTTTGCAAAAATAAAGGTATTTAGAATTAATTTTCAGAAATTGATTTAATTTTCTAAAAACAATAATTGAAAAAATTATCGGTATATCATGTTGCAAAATTCTGAACACTTTTAGCCTAAAATTCCTAAAATACCCCTAAAATTCCTAGGCCCTATTTTGGGGTATGACATTGAACCTCCCCATATAAACTACAATTTTAATGAAGCTTTATACTGGGAGTGAATCTCTCGTTACTTTTACAAGACCTTCCTCTAACATACAGAGTTCCTTGAAGCACTTTCTGGTAGTTCTTAATGGCGGATCCTTATCCGCAATCCACGGATAAATCTTCTTTCGTTTGCCTATATACAAGGCATTACTGTCACGTCATTCCCATATTTGACCCTTGCTGGGTTACCACAATATGCCCTACCGGCTTCCATGTTTACTGTTTTGGTAGAATTTTCCCATTTTTATTACTTTTTCAGTAGATTCCTCAAACCTGTTGGCTAGCTATCACTTATCAACACTTGCAGTTTTCTTCTAACTGTTTTTTCCTCGTTTGCATGATTTTCTATGATTACTGTCTTAGTGGACTACCCCACGTTTATTATCCCAATGAACTCTATATGCTGTCATAGCCTCCATATGCTGTCATAGCCAATCTATGGTCTTACACATCTTACCCCATGTTTCATGTCCTGACGGACTCTTTGTGTTCTCATAGCTGAGCTATGTGTTGGAAAATAATCCAGCTTGAAAACGATTTTCTTGCATTACAAAAATTTAAAATTTTAAAAACTGACCTAGTTTGTGATATTAATAGCAATAAACCTTAACCGAATTCGTACATGTGTTTTTAGATAAGTGGATCCTTGATGTTTTCTAGCTTTTTACCAAATGATCTTCTCTGCTATTTTCGTACCACGAACTGCTTCAAGTGCGGGCTCAAACCAATTGAATCAAAACACAGAAATAAAAAAAAGTTTTCTTTTTTTGGGGTGAAAATAGAAATTCTCTCTTCTTTAATAGAAACCAGTTAAATTGTTATTCTGAAAAATATGTTTATAAGTTGAGAATAAATTCTCTCTAGTTTTTGGCAGAATAACAATCTCTCAAAAGTTGTGTTAATAGCTCTATCAGTGTCATCTATTTATAGAAAGAGAAGGTAGAACCCTTGTACAGTTGTAAATGTTTATTTTAAATAGAAAAATATCGTACTTAGAGTAGGAGAGGGGTGAATAACTCACCCCTGTATTTCTACTAGGGTTGTTGCCCTCTTCATGTGGGGGTGTTCAAACTTCAGTTAAAATCGAATTAACCGACTGAACCGATTTAATTCGGTTAATCGGTCAATTAACCGATCTAGTTTGGTCTAAGATCAGGTAAATGGTTCTTGGAATTCTGGTTAACAGTTAATTCGGTTTGAAATCGAGTAATTAACCGAATTAATAAAACTTAATAAATAATGTTATATATTATATATTATATATTATATATTATATATTATACATTATATATTATATGTATTAGGCTATTACTAGTTCAGTTAATTCGGTTAATTCGATTAATTCGGTCAAAAGAACATTATAAATTTATTTTTATATGTTTTATACTAGTTTTAATAAAAAATAAAACATATAAATTTTGATTAATTCGGGTAACCGACCGAATTAATCAAAATATTTCGGTTCGATTAATTTTTTTTAAAAAAATTCAATTCAATTAACGGTTAATGGATTAAAAAGTTAGGTTAATTTAGTTAAAACTAGTTCGGTTCGGTTAACCGATCGGTTAACTTTCTAAACACCCCTACCTTCATGTTATATGAGGGGTTTTGGGCCTCTCTCACTTCTGGGCCAATTACGAGTACTTCTTGGGCCTTTTTGACCCAATACTCTGTAAAGTTATCCAACTCGATTTGGTTTTTCTATTTCTCAAAATAAACTTTAATATTTACATTTTAAATAATTTTCTCATCTCAATTTTACTCATGTAAAAATTTGATGATTTTAGCCTCGCTAAAATTTCAAGAAATTTCGTTCAATATGTCACAACTTAACATGTTCACCATAACCGAATGGTTTATTTTCATTGACGGGCTTCAAAAATGTTCAAAAACATAAACTCGTTTTTCCATTATATTTTATGTAATCCTATATAAGATTGCAAATTTTCATTTTCATTATTTCTCCTAATTTTCAGGCTACTATATAGGTACTATAATCCTAAATTATAGTCTAAGATTTATACATATCATAACAATTATTAACGCATGTTCTAGCAGTTTAGTTATAAATTCTGACTTTTTCGGGCTATGGGTCGGATTTATCTCTAAGGCAAGCTAATCGATTTTGAACTTAGATCCTTATGGGATTCAATTTTTTTTTGTCTTGAATTTTCTTGATCTCGGGTTTCTCAGGTTCGAACCATTATAGGCTTGGGCTTTCTCATACTCGGGTCGTTATAGGCTTGGATTAGTATATTGTAACAATTCGATTCTAGCTGATGTCATAAAAATACAGTTTCGAAACCTAATTCTGTGACCGAGTTAGTGAAATTATGAATAGAAAGATTTACAAATTTAATAAGAAATCACACTAGTGGTCTGTTGAGTTATTAAACCGAGAAAAAAATTTAATTATAGTATAAAGACTAAATTGCAAAAGTATAACCATTATTGAAGTTTTAATTCAGAAAATAAAAAAGGATTTAGTTAGAAATTAAGTGAGGGACTATAAAATAATTTGACCAAATCTATGTTGAAAGGTTGGAATGATTAAGTTCATTAACTATTAATCACATTATTATAATATATATTAGTAATGGTTTATATTAAAGGCTAATTTAAGTTTATTAAGTTAATTAATTCATTAAACTATATATATAACCATAAGTGGATGAGAAAAAAGTAAGCCATTTTATTCATTTAGTATCGTCCAAGCTTCAAAGAAAATAAGAAAAACCTTCTTTGTTATCTTAGCATTTGGTCATTCAATTGAATCAAGTAAATAAGTTTTCTTAATGTTTTTTTTATTTATTATGAAATCTTCATCTTCTAAGCATAATTCGACACACCCATGCTTTAGATTTTCAATTTGTGAAGATAAATCCAAGTTATCATTAGTGATTTTTCATGGTTTTGAGCTTGAAGATAATGAATATATAGATGATGTAATAGCTCGTTTTTCAGTGGTGTCAGAAATAGTGGTTTCGAGGTCACCAAATCCGACGAGTAAGTTCATAAGTATTATTATGTAATATTTACGAGTCAAATGTGATTTTAAAAAAGGTTTTTTATTTGATAATTTATGTTATATAAGTGATTTATTAAGTTCAAGTGGTTTTAGAAGATGAGGTATCAGGACCTTGTTTTTATAAACTGAGACGTAAATATTTTTATAAATATTTACGGAGTGCCATTAAGGTAGTATTAAGGTTTCGTTAAGAAATTTTATCATTTCGATAGTTAATTAATTAAAAAGGACCAAATTAAAAAAAATCATTCCCAGGACTCTGTTCCCGTAAATTAGACCCAAGACTCCCTTCCCATAAATTAGACTCGTAAATATTTTTAATAAATATGTACGAAGCTAGTTGTTTAGTTAATTAAGTTTTTGTAACACCCTAAACCCGGCCTAGACCTTATGGCTGTATCTAGCAATGTCATACGATAGTGTTTTTGAAACCTCGTTGTTACGGTGAAAACATTCCATATTATTATCTTTAGTAAACCTTTGTTAGAACTTAGGAGGTCGTCTTTATTCATTTAAAGCATTTGTTTTGAAACATCCCTCGTTGTGGAAGCTTTAATAAAACAGCCTAGGTGATCATGCGTTTAGAAATTACTTTAACTTTTTAAAAACTGAATTTCCTACGACCAACAGGTATAAATCCATAAAGTAAAATAAATAAATAAAAACTCAAATTTAAAACCAAAGTCCTAAAGGGTCCTTAAATTACAACCCAAATAATCAATAATAATCAAATCATAAATCGTAAATTGAAAACCATGAAGTCCAAAAATTACTGTGGTCACCGCTGAGTCCTCTGTCGCACCGATCCGTCTAAGTCTGGAGATTACTTGTGCACATTAAACAAAAAGGGTGAGTTTACGTAAACTCAATGTGTAATCCCGCAGAAACAAACAAACAATCAGTATTCACAGTGCACAGTTGAATAGTCTTGGACCTAAGCCCTTTACAAGATGCTCGATTCTGATTTGGGCCTTAGCCCATCTTAGTACATGTCAAAAATGCGATGAAGGCCTTAGCCCATCACGATGACGATGAGCGATACTTGATTATACAAATGGCAAAATCCTACCCAACCAACCTCTGCACACTATCTCCGTCTGACCCTACACTCCATGTAGGGATATAATCAACCCACCCATCCCTACACTTCACGTAGTACGGAATGCGGCACAAAACAGTAGTTTGCAGCTGAGCTACCAGTAAATTAGGCTTAAAGCCTTTTAGTACACATCCTCCAAATAACCACCCCCAACCCAATGCAATGCAACACACAATGAATGATATGCTATTATGCAATTTCAGTACATATATTCAGTTAAGATATTAACATTCTTTGTACAGATATCATTTAGTCAATTTCACACATTTAGGGGTCTAAGTAGCGCTTACTGACCCTACAGTAGGTTCACAATTGACTTGGGCGAGCCGTGCAACATTAAAAACATTTCGGTAAAAATGGGCCCACATGCCCATGTGATCTGCCCGTGTGGCCCACTCGGCCCAAATTGGACTTGGCCATGTAATCCATTTTTTAAAGTAACCCATGCTAGCTCAATACTCATACATGTTTTCACTATTTACTTATATGTTCATTCAAAGCTGTCAGAACAGGGGGACCCGAAATCATTCTGACATTGTCTCACAAAATTTATTATATCTCATGATTTACAAATCCATTACTTACACTGTTTCTTCCATGAAAAACAAGACTCAAAAAAATTTAATTTCATATTTTATTCAACCTTTAACTCAATTCCCACTATTTTTTATGATTTTTCAAAGTTAGACTACTGCTACTGTCCAAAACTATTTTAGTGCAAAATGTTGATTTCCAAGTTTATAACACCCTTATTTCCTTTCTCTACAATTTTTCGCGTCATCTTCTCTTATTTCTCAATAGCAAGCAATTTCGACTTTTCGTCGAATCCCGTTTTCTGCATTTTGGGTACACACCTGTATCGTTTTCACTACTTACACAATCCCGAGATCACCAAAAACCTATAATCGACAATCCCAACTTTAGAATTGGTCTGAAACTAAGATTAAACCGTATTCACGTACCAAAAGGTCTAAGCTTGTCCGTTCCTCGCTTACCTTCTAACTTCGCACAATTCCACCACTACTCAACACGAGGGAGATAGCAACTGAAACGATTCGCTACTATAAAAATAATCATTCCTCATTAACGAAGAGTTTAACAAAGTTAAGAATGAATTCAAAGCCAAAACCACTCGCCCAAACAAAACAAGAAAACACATACCTTATACGCTTACAAAACGATCACCACTTCGAGTCAAATCGACGAACGTTAATTCTAGCCTCACGAGCGAATCCTAAACATTCAACAAAACACCCCTTAATCCCTTGAGTTTAATAAAACAGAAACTTACTGTACAACACAATTGCACGCTTGCACAAAAGAGAAAAGATGAAGAAAGACAAAGAAAACGGAAGGGGAATTCAAAGAAATTTCTGCAGCAATGATTTACTATTTAGAAAAAAGAGTAAAATCGAAAATTGAGAGTGGGGGATAAGAGTGAAAACCTCAAAAAGGTGGAAAAGAGTCCGAAATTTGAAAAAACAAAACTAAACAAAAAGATAATGCCTAAAAATATGGTAACTTATCTCCTTAATTCTCTCCCTAACCTCCCACAACAACTCCACTACTCGAAATTTCAATTTGACTAGGACTCCACCACGCCACACGGCCAAGCAAAAAAAATAATTCCCTTGTTCGCGCAGGGACTTGAACTCCAGACCTCCCACCCGCCAACACACACCTTAGCCACCAGACCAGCAGACCCATTCTGATATATTTTTACCAACAATCAAATAAAACCCTACTGAACAAGAATAAGGCCTAATTCATTCAAAATACCAAAATTTTCCAAAGCAAATGCTTGAACTTGGGACCTCCCAAACACTCCCAAAACACACAACCACTAAAGCTGACAGATATTTGTATCATATTTTCACAATAATAAAATTAGAAATTTTGGGGCATTACAATTCTACCCCTCTAAAAGAAAATTTCGTCCTCGAAATTTACCAGATCAGAATAGGTGAGGATATTGCTGACGCATCGCATCCTCAGGCTCCCACGTGGCCTCCTTGGTGCTATGATTATGCCATAGACCCTTTACCAGAGGAATAGACTTTCTACTCAGAACCTTAACGTCACGATTAAGAATCTGAACTGACCCCTCCTCAAAGGTCAAGTCTAGCCTAACCTCAATCTCCTCAACATGAACGATGTGAGTAGGATCAGATCGGTAGTGCCTCAAAATCGAGACGTGGAAAACGTCATGAATACGATCTAACTCTAGTGGTAGCTCTAACTGATAAGCGATCGATCCCACTCGCTTCAAAATATGGTAGGGTCCAATAAACCTAAGGCTCAATTTGCCCTTACGACCAAACCTCAGTACCTTTTTCCATGGCGAGACCTTAAGGAATACAAAGTCCCCTACGGAATACTCAATCTCTCGACACTTTAGATCCGTATAGGATTTCTATCTGTCAGATGCCGCTTTCAGACGATCCCAAATCAATCTAACCTTATCCTCAGTCTTCGATACTAACTAAGGACCCAGAACACTTCGCTCGCCTAACTCAGTTCGATGTAAAGGAGTGTGACACTTACGAACATACAATGCCTCGTAAGGTGCCATCTGGATGTTAGACTGGAAAATGTTATGATAGGCGAACTCCGCTAGCGGCAAATAATCTTCCCAACTGCCTCGAAAATCAATAACACAGCTCCTGAATCTGAGCCTTTAGCTCCACAAGCTCCTTTGGTGCCATTCGGTAGGGAGCGATAAACACCGGAGCTGTACCTGGAAGTAGATCAATCCCAAATTCCAACTCACGATTCAGAGGTAACCCCGGTAGCTCCTCCGAAAAGACATCTAGAAATTCGTTACCGTTATGATATCCTTAACTGTAGAATCTCTAGAATTCGAAACACTTACGTAGGCCAAGAATGCCTCACATCCCTTTCGAACCAACTTTTCTACCACTAACGCTAAAATCACATTAGTCAGGTAATCCCGACATTCCCCAATCACAACCACCTCGTTGTCCCCCTCGGTTCTCAAAACGACCCTATTAGTCGCGCAGTCCAGACTCACTTGGTGTTTGACCAACTAGTCCATTCCCAAAGTCAAGTCAAACTCCCCAAACGGGAGCTCCATCAGATCAGCCAGAGATACTGTCCCTTGAGCCTCTAACCGAACATCTCTATACAGTCTACTAACCCGAACAGATTGCCCCAAAGGACTCAATACAGTTACCTCACTATTAGTACTCTCCAAAATCCTTAGCATAGCCTGAGACAATGCGTCGTCCCCAACCATGCGATCTTGAGACCCAGTCTTAGTAGCAGGCGACACTGGCGTCTCACTCGTATCCAAATTTGGTATGCTACCCAGTGAAGAGGATTTAGCTCGGGCTCCTCTGCGGCCTCTACCTCAGCCTCTAGTACCCCGTCCACGAATACCTCGTACGGTCATTGTCTAATCACGTTTATCTGTATTAACAGTTTTATGAATCAATTACAGTTCCAGTGTTTATTAACAAATGTTTTATGTAAAATAGTATCGATTATTCAGAGTTCGTTTTCCTGAATCGCAGTCCCACTACAGTTTTCAGTTTCTCTACAATTTTTAGTATACATTAACTGGAGTGTTTTCAGTACAGTTTACTACCTATAGTAGTTTCAGAATATACTATCCATCACAGTTTCAATTTAAAACAAATCACAGTTCAGAATACTTACAGGATCGGTGCCGGAGACTCGGTGTACCACTTACTCAGTAAAAATATTTCAAATCATTTGGAAATCAATCAATTTTTTGAAAGCCCTTTTTTTTTATAAAACCCATAATCTACAGCTAAGTTTTGTAACGTGGCTCTGATACCACTAAATGTAACACCCCAAACCTTTATGGCTATATCTGGCAATGTCACACGATAGTATTTTTGAAACCTCGTTGTTACGATGAAAACATTCCATGTTATTAACTTTAGTAAACCTTTGTTAGAACTTAAGAAGTCATCTTTATTCATTTAAAACATTTGTTTTGAAACATCCCTTGTTGCGGAAGCTTTAATAAAATAGTCTAGGTGATCATGCGTTTAGAAATTATTTTAACTTTTTGAAAATCGAATATTCTACGACTAGTAGGTATAAATCTATAAACTAAAATAAATAAATTAAAACTCAAATTTAAAACCAAAGTCCTAGAGGGTCCTTAAATTACAACCCAAATAATCAATAATAATCAAATTATAAATAGTAAATTGAAAACTATGAAGTCCAAAAATTACTGTGGTCATGGCTAAGTCCTCCGTCGCATTGATCCGTCTAAGTCTTGGGATTACCTGTGCACATTAAACAAAAAGATTGAGTTTACGTAAACTCAGTGTGTTATCCCACAGAAACAAACAAACAATCAGTATTCACAGTGCACAGTTAAACATTCTTGGGCCTAAGCCCTTTTCAGTATTAGTGACAATTTGGGCCTTAGCCCATCTCAGTACAGTGTCAAAAATGCGGTAGGGCCTTAGCCTATCACGATGATCGATGCAAAGCGATACTTGCTTATGTAGTAGCAAAATCCTACCCAACTAGCCTTTACACACCATCTCTGTCCAACCCTACACTCCATATGGAGATATAATCAACCCACCCATCTATACACTCCACGTAGTACCGAATGCGGCACAAAACTGTAGTTTACAACTGAGCTGCCAGCAAATTAGGCTTAAAGCCTTTCAGTACACTTCCTCCGAATAACAACCCCCAACCCAATGCAATACAACATACAATGGATGATATGCTATTATGCAATTTCAGTACATATATTCAGTTCAAATATTAACATTCCCAGTACAGATATCATTCAGTCAATTTCACACATTTAGGGGTCTAAGTAGTGCTTACCGACCCTACATTAGGTTCACAGTTGACTTGGGCAACCCGTGCAACCTTAAAACCATTTCAGTAAAAATGGGCTCACATGCACATGTGATCTGCCCGTGTGGCCCACTCGGCCCAAATTGGCCTTGGCCGTGTGATCCATTTTTTAAAGTAACCCATGCTAGCTCAATACTCATAAACGTTTTCACCATTTACTTATATTTTCATTCAAAGTTGTCTACTTGAGTCATTATGACTAAATTATTTATATCTTGAGCTACAGAATTCCAAATTACAATCCGCTTGATGTTTTTGAAACTAGACTCATATACCTTTCTACCATAAAATATTTAGAATTTATAGTTTATCAAATAAGTACAGTAAAATCTTTACATTTATCCCTATTCTGCTATTTGACAGCTTCATCCTTTCCTTACTAAAAATTATTTATCTCTTAGTACGAAATTTAGATGATGTTTCTGTTTGTTTCTCTTGAAAATAGACTCATTAAGGATTTAAACATATAAATTTAAGCCCCTAATTATTTTTTTTTACAATTTTTCATGATTTTCCTAAGTCAGAACAGGGGGACCCGAAATCATTCTGACATTGTCTTACAAAATTTATTATATCTCATGATTTACAAATCCATTGCTTATGTTGTTTCTTGCATGAAAAACTAGACTCAATAAAATTTAAATTTCATATTTTATTCAACTCTAACTCAATTCTCACTATTTTTTTTGATTTTTCAAAGTTAAACTACTGCTGCTGTCCAAAACTATTTTAGTGCAAAATGTTAATTTCCAAGTTTATAACACCCTTATTTCCTTTCTCCACAATTTTTCGCATCATTTTCTCTTATTTATTTTATTTCTCAACTGCAAGAAATTTTAGCTTTTCACTGAATCCCATTTTCTGCATTTCGGGTACACACCTGTATCGTTTTCGCTGCTTATGCAATCTCGAGATCACCAAAAACCTATAATTGACAATCCCAACTTTAGAATCAGTTTTAAACTAATATTAAATCACATTCACATACCAAAAGGTCGAAGCTTGTCCGTTCATCACTTACCTTTTAACTTCGCACAATTCCACCACTACTCAACACAAGGGAGATAGCAATCAAAACGATTCCCTACTGTAAAAATAACCATTCCTCATTAAGGAAGAGTTTAACAAAGTTAATAATGAATTCAAAGCCAAAACCACTCGCCCAAAACACAAGAAAACGCATATATTATACTCTTACCAAACGATCACCAGTTCGAGTCAAATCGACGAACGTTAATTCCAGCCTCACGATTTACTCCTAAACAGTCAACAAAACACCCCTTAATCCCTTATCCAGAGTAACATCCGAGTTTAATAAAGCAGAAACTTACCGTACAACATAATTTCACGCTTGCACAAAGGGAAAAAGATGAAGAAAGACAGAAAACAGAAGGGGAATTCAAAGGAATTTCTATAGCAAGGATTTATTATTTGGAAAAAGGAGGAAAACCAAAAATTAAGAGTGGGGAAGAAGAGAGAAAACGTCAAAAAGGTGGAAAAGAGTCTGAAATTTGAAAAAACAAAACTAAACAAAAAGATAATGCCTAAAAATTTTGTAACTCATCTCCTTAATTCTCTCCCTAACCTCCCACAACAACTCCACTACTCGAAATTTTAGTTTGATTAGGAATCACCACGCCACACAGCCAAGCAACAAAAATAATTCCCTTGCTCGCGCAGGGACTTGAACTCCAGACCTCCCATATGCCAACAAACACCTTAGCCACCAGACTAGTAGGCCCATTCTGATATATTTTTACTAATAATCAAATTAAACTCTACTGAACAAGAGTAAGGCCTAATTCATTCAAAATACCAAAATTTGCCCAAGCAAAGGCTTGAACTTGGGACCTCCCAAACATTCCCAGAACACATAACCACTAAAGCTGACAAATTTTTGTATCATATTTTCACAATAATAAAATTAATAATTTTGGGGAGTTACAGTTTTGGTTAGATGAATTTGCATAAATTAAGAGTAATTAGGTATAAGGACTAAATTGCATAAAAGGTGAAAGTTGAATTATAGATTAAAGAAAAATTAAAGGGACTAAAGAAGCAATTATGCCATTGCCTTTAGTTGAGGCGACATAAGTTGTAATATAATATATATTGTATAAAATATATTTGCTTAATATGTAAGTATATATATTATATTATAATAATAAAATAAATAAGTAATAAAAAAATAGAAAAAGAAAGAAAGCCAAAACGAAAAACAGAAATAAAAAGAAAGAAAATAGAGAAAGAAGGAGACGAAGGGCTAAAGGCTTCAAAAGTTTCCAAATTCAATTGGTTAGTCAATTTAGTCCCGTTTTCTTGTAATTTTTATGTTTTTGGAATCTCAGTATTAAATACTACCCAACCCATGTCAAAATTTTAGAAATTATTGAGTTTTTAAATGTTGTCTATATTGAATAATTTGAGTATTAGGGATTAAATTGATAGATTTTTAAGTTAGAAATGAAAAAGGATTGAATTGTAGAATAAATTGTAAATTTTGAGTAATAGGGACTAAATTGTAAAAAGTTCAAATTAGGGATTTAAGTGAAATTAGAGAGTTAAATCTAGTTTAAAGTGGAAATTGGATGAAAATATAGAATTGATTGTGAAGAAGTAAAATTAGTCTCGGTTTAAGGATTAAATTGGAATTTAGACAAATGTTGAGTAAAAAGTTGAAATATTCAATGAGAAATTTAAATTGTATTGTATTGATAAATTTTAATTGTTTTAATTTCGTAACTAACGTCGTACTGGAATCCTCGACTAAAAAGGGGAAAGATAAAGTCTACGAGGAATAGCTCGAAATTTCTGGTTTGTATTTCTATAATCCGAATTTAGTTGTTAATTGTTATAATTTAATTTAATGTATATGGTAAGTGTTGAGGTGAGAATTATTGTGTTTTGAAATTGAAATGGATTGATTTAGTATGTGATGAATTTATTGAATTTATATTGATTGAATTGGTATATATATATTGAATATATTGATTATTTGAATTGAAATGAATATTGGTTGTATTTGAAAAGTGAATTGAAACCCTATTAACTGTATCAGGCTGAGTCGGATATAGATGGCATGCCATAAGATTGGAAGAGTTCAGGGATTTCTTCGACTTCGAGTTGATGAGACACTGGGTGTCAATTTACTACTTTAGATTAATTCAATGAGGCACTAGGTGCCAATTTACTTTGGTTTAGTCGATGCGACACTGGGTGTCAATTTATTACTTCGAATTATCCAATGAGTTACTGGGTACCAAACTAGTGTGTTTTGGTTGGATCCATGTATCCGTCCAAGTCTGAGTCGTGTTAATAGGGGTAATTAAATAGAATGACACTATGATCGATGTTGGATGATATTATATGTGAAATGAAAATGGGACTGTGAATTGAAATATGGATTGAGACACATGAATTGTGTATTCATGAATTGGACATGGAATGGAGATTATTGTTGTTTAAGTGAAATGTGTAATATATTGTGAGAAGCTATTTTATGGAAAATAATGAGAATTGAGTATGATATAAAATGCTGTATTTATGATTTGAGTATTGAATGGTTAATGCTATTGTATAAATAAATGTGAATTCTTAATTTTCAATTGTGCTTAATATTTAATTGTGCCTATATATTATTTTGTGTTTAAATATTCGGATTATAGAAATACCGCTGAGTTTTACTTAGCGTACGGTTTTGTTTCCCATGCGCAGGTTAGGTACTTAACTTTTGATCATTGATTTAGCTCCAACAATGATCCCGAACTCAAACGTGGTGATGTTTATCCTTTGTGTCGGCATGTATCTAGGGTGTCTAAATAATAGTTATTTAGTGGTTTGATTGTAAATGAGGTTATAAGTTTAATTTTGGTTGGTTTTATACATATAAATATGTGTTTGTTTTTGAAGCCATATTATGGCATGGTAAATTGAACTAAATCTAGATAGGTGCATGTGGATTTAATTCTATGTTTAAGTGCTCATGAACTAGGCAAAATTGATTTGGATTTGATATGTTTATAATTTGGATTAAAATGATGCTCTGATAACTTGTTTTGATGATATGAAATGTTTGAAATTTCTGTCTGTTTGATCTGTAAAATTCTGGTAATGCTCCATAACCCAGTTCCGGTAAGGGATACAAGTTGGGTGTTACAGATGATGAGTTAAAATCATGTTAGAATTAAGTTAAAAGGTAGTAAAAAGTGATGTATTTGATTAGAAATTCAACTAATGTAACACCCCAAACCCGGCCCAAACATTACGACCGAATTCGGTATGTTACAGAGGAAAAGATATTTTGAAAACCTCTTTTAGCTGATTCAAGTTTTTGGTAAAAACATTTCACTTTAAATAGAATATTGTCTTGTTTGAAACCATTGAGGTGTACGAATAAAACAATACTTAACTTAGTTGTTAAAAATTTATTAAGTCAGATGGTTACCGATTTCAGATGTACCCGATGGCACAGAAAACATTTACGTTTGAATTTAAGAAAACTTGTGTAATCATTTTATAGTCATTAAGTAGTTTAAACAAATTATCCCAAAACATGTGAAATAATAAAAATAAAATCTTAGGAGGCCTTATTACAACTTGAACAAATAAAATCAACAATAAAATAAAATCATTCAAAGTTCATTAAGTCCACATTTCCACTGCATGGCCACCTCGAGTCCATCCGGCTCCTCATCCGTGATCTAGAGTTACCTGAAAAATATTAAAGGAGAAGGTGAGTCACCAAGACTCAATGTGTAACCCTTCCTCCCGTTTAATGCAACATCATACACAATATATAACCAAGTTATCATGCACTAAGTTTAACATGCACCCAACCTAGCCATCCAAAACACCTTTTTCTACCCCGTGTGGTACCAAACCACTGGTGGTGCCAAACCACTGGTGACCCGAAGTCACAGATAATAATTTGTGGGGCCAACCCACATGCGATACCAAATCACTGGCGTCGATCCCATAATATTAACCGTGGGACCAACCCACTGTGGTGCTAAGCCACTGGGACAAGACGCTATGAGGTGCCAAACCTCTGGTGACCGTAGTCACTAAATGTGGTACCAAACCACTGGTGTCCTAAGACACGGATATCACTTCCCCCTCCACTCGTTTAACCCACATCAATCAATGATATGCATTTAACAGGAATCATACCAACATATTTATTTAACAACATACACTGGTTTTATCAACAGCCATATATTTATATGCCACATATACCAAATATGCCATGCTTCCCAAAAGCATTATAACGAAAGCTCATAACAACAAAGACTTACCTGAATCCTTGCTTATACCTTTATGGTATAAAACCCAATCTACACAAATCCGATTTAGCATACACGAAATACTTAGCACATTAATTAGTTATAAAGTGTGTATGTACACACCTGACTCTAACGATAGCCCTATATCCCGAAGAGTCAATCGGCCACACTAGCTTTCCTTGCTCCTAAACGCCTCTTGAACACTAGCCACTTCACACTATGCGATTCTGCTTCCCTACATTCAGCAATCATACATCCATATCATTAGCCTTCGACTTTTGAATACCAAAAGAATAGTTTGCTTAGAATAGATCCTTACCACCACTTACCAACCGATTAATCAAGGATGAAGGCTTCGCTTGATTATTCCCAAAATCCCGAGTACCTAAGAGAAGTCGGTTTCCACAAGAGAGATTAGCCAACCATTACCAAATGCCTGATTTCGGCCTTTCTATACACTCAAGTCGACAGAGAAAAGAGAATAGAACAATTCGGCCTTGAACACTTACCCTTCCCTACAAACCGATTGGAGAAAGACTAAAAGAGATCACCCTTGCTTTGATGTTCGGCCAAGATTACACAAAATAGAGAGAAGGGAATTCGGCTATGATTGCTTAAAACAATCAATCAAAATTCGGCTTGAGTGGAAAAAGAGGAAGAAAAGAAGTGAAATAGGAGTTTCAGCCAAAGAGTTTGGGAAGAGAAAAGGAATAAAAGTATGAGAGGAGAGTGTTTTCGACTTAGCACAAAGGAGAAGAAAAGAGAGAGATGAGAGGGTAGATGATTCGGCCAAGGATCAAAAAGAAGAAAAAGATGAAGATGGCAATGGGGTTTTGGTTTTGAGAGAGAATGAAAAAAAAACAAACAAAAGAGATGAAGGCTAGCCGAAATTATCAAGTAAGTGCCTAGAGAAAATTCGGCACACCCCTTGCTTAATCACCAAGCCGTCCACTCCTCTCCAAAAAGGAGTTTAAGATTCGGCCAACATCTAAAATTTCTCTTGGCCAACCATTTGAAAAAAATATTCAAAATAATTGACTAAATCAAACTCCTTCTTTTTCTCCTTGCCACCCTTTTAAGATTATTCAAATAAAATCCAATTAAATCCTAATAATATCCTTATTATCCTGAAGTGTTTAAATTGAGCATTTCTCTCCCTCTCTTGCCGTCCAAAATAAAGAGCAAAAAGGGGAATTTCGTAACTCGAACATAGGCTCCCGTGCTCCCCTTGTGGCGTCAATTCCAGCTCCTTAAGTGGCCTCCCTTTGCCGCTTTTCCAAGGCTTTATTAGTGTCAAATATTCCCTCATTTAAACTTGTAACCCCTATTTACTATGACTCCTTGTCTTTAAAGCTTACAAATAAAATTTTTCTACTATTCGAGCCTCCTCAAGATCCATAATTAAGTCCTATTATACTATGAATAACATCACAGCAACCCAATCACAAGCAAAATAATTCAATCAAAAATAACCCCTATTTTAGGATGTTACAACTAAGCCTTATAATTAATTTTATGACATTAGAGACTAAATTGAATAAAGTGAAATATGTTAGAAAATTATGTTATAGATCAAAAGTTTGGGGTTCCTAATGAAGGAACATGAAATCAGAATTTGATTTGATACTAAATACCAAAAGATACGAATATTTCAAATATAGGAACTAAAATGAATAAAATAAAAGTATGTTAAATTTTTGTGTTTTCATGTGTTTTGTGAAAAAAGGTATTATTTTGTGCTATCGAATTCATCGTACGTAACTAAAGTCAATGTTGAATTGTCTCGAGATAAAGGAAAGACAAATTTCATAAACGAGTAGCCTATTCCGGTTCAAGCTTTCATTATTTGAATTCAAATTATATATATATGGTTTTTGCAATTAGCTTGTGTAAGGTAATGAATCTACTTGTCTCGTAAATAGGTAAGTAAGGAATAGTTGGTAACTTCTGAAAAATGTGATAATAGTGCATATGAATATATGAAATGGTATGAAATTGGTGTGAGCATAATGTGAATTTGTTATGTATTTGACTATGATATCTGAACCATATATATATAATGTTTGAAACATTGAATACGCTATTAATGGTCTCAGATAGAGTTGGGTATAGTTGACATGCCATAGGATCAGTGTCGGGATCTTACTTTGGTTTATATCGATGATGCATGGAGCGCATATTTTACTTTAGACATACCAATTGATAAACCATAATTTACACATATTTTAACCCCATGCTCGGCTCAATTTTGGATGATTTTCCATTGAATTTGATGAATTCAATGCTCCCAATCTCTTAACTTTATGTTTTATACTCAGGAGAGCTTAGGGAGTCGAAAAGAACGAGAAATGGGCTAAAAAGGCACAAAATGGGCCTACACGGCCTGAACCATCGCACATGAGCAAAACCACACGACCGTGTGTGGCAAGTCGGATCAAACACGGCCTGGGCTATCGACCATGGGCGTGTCACACGGGCGTGTCCCTGTCGACCCTAGGATGAATTCTATTCGAAATAGGATACTTTTGGGCCAAGAAAGGCATCTCGAAGATTATATAAACACCCTAAGGGGCAACCTAAAAGGGAGGTTCGACAGACGTTGAATAGACACCGAGTAGAAGGAGAAAATACTCCAAGACAGCCGTCGGGAACAGCTTAGGAGAAGGATCTCCATCAAAATGGAGGATCTCCCATCAAGTTCTTTAGAAGTTTTTAGGTTTTCTTATGTTTTGTTGTTTTTCCTCTTTTACGATGTTTCCCTCTTTAAGTATGAACTAAATCCCTCAAATACCTGAGGGGATGAAACGTAAGACAGATCTTATTATTTTTTGATTTATGAGATAAATACTTGTGCTTGTTCTTAATTGTGTGTTCTTATTCTTGTTTGATAATTCAGGTTATTGATTCAAGTTGAATGTGCTTATTCAGTGGGGCAAAAGTCCCTGTCTAAGAGTAGATCAACACAATTAAGCGGAGTTGATTGCAACCCTAGAAATAGGGCAACAAAAATCTGTCGGATTAGGGTCAAACCTAATAAGGGAATCCATAGATCGAGTTAATGCGACAATAGGGGTTTTAATTAGAAAGAGATTTCAATTAATCAACCTAGAGTCAGTTGTTAGTAGCCTTGAAAGAGGTATTAATATAATTTAGGGATTTTTACGGATTAAGCCAAGTGAATAAATCGCATAAATCAAAAGTAATAAGTGAAGTCTAGGTGGATTCTTCCTTAGGTATTGGCTATCTCATATAAGTTGTCCAAAAGTATTTTCCCAATTTACTCTTTGTCGCATTCATAGTTAGTTAAATTAGTTAGTTAATTTTAGATTAAAAATAAATCCCCTTAATTATTAGGCTAGATAATAAAAAGATAGTTAATACTAGTACTCTTGGTCCTTGAGGATACAATATTCCGGACTCACCATAGCTATACTACTGTTCGATAGGTGCGCTTGCCTTTGTCGAAATAATAGTTAATTTCGAACTCCATCAAGTTTTTGGCGTCGTTGTCTGGGACTAAGATATAAGGAAAACTAAATTTTTATTACTTTAGCCATTCTTAATTTTATTTGCAATTTATTTTTATTTTATTCTTATTTTACTAATTTTTCTTTCTTTGCTTCTGGCAAGAACCTTCAGTTTTTGACTAGAAGGAACCCGTCAGGACCCTTGACTTTTGACAGCGATATAGAAGGTACCGTTTGCAGAAACAGAAGAGAAATAAGCCGAAGCCTACAATACATAGAAGAAGAGCAAGAGAACGATACCAACACTACCGAAGAGATGGCTGATAATAATCCGCTACCTCCTGTGGTTATCACAAACCCGGTGAATCAAAATCCTGCTCCTCGTACTATGTATGATTATGCTAAACCTAATTTAACAAGAACTTAGTCAAGTATTGTTAGATCTGCTATTGCTGCAAATAATTTTGAACTGAAACCTAACATTATTCAGATGATTCAGCAGTTTGCAGGATAAGGATCCGAACAATCACTTGGCAAATTTTTTAGAATTCTGCGACACTTTCAAAATTAATGGCGTTTCTGATGATGCCATTCATCTTCGGTTGTTTCCCTTTTCGTTGAAGAACAAAGCTAAACAGTGGTTGAACTCGTTACCACGAAGATCAATCACTACATGGGAACAAATGACCTAAAAACTTTTGTTAAAATATTTTCCTCCGGCTAAAACGGCTAAGTTGAGGAATAATATCTCTTCTTTTGTACAGATGGATTTAGAGACACTTTACGATGCATGGGAGAGATACAAGATCTATTGAGAAGGTACCCACACCTTTTACAACAATGTGAACCCCTCAACCAGGCAGTTGATTGATTCAGCTGCCGGCGGAACCCTGAATAACAAGACCCCTGAAGTAGCTTATGAGTTTATAGAAGAGATGTCACTGAATAACTATCAGTGGCAAGTTACAAGGACAAGGCCAACAAAAGCTGCCAGTGTTTTCAACCTCGACGCAGTAACCATGCTATCAAATCAGGTAGAGATGTTAAATAAAAAAATTGATGGTTTGTGTGGTTCTTCATAGGTACATTCGGTTATGCAGTCCGATACAAATGGAGGAAGGATGAGCAATACAGAATATCCATCCTACAACTCTGGCATAGAAAGCGAACATATGAACTATATGGGTAAAAATTTTATACCTCAAAATAACCCTTATAGTATCACTTATAATCCAGGTTGAAGAAACCACCCAAACTTCTCATGGGGTGGCCAAGGAAATCAAAGACAACAACCCCTCCCAGGCTTTCAACAGCAACCCTACCCACAAGAAAAGAAGCCGAACCTTGAGGAGATGCTAACAAAATTTATTACGATGTCAGAAACTCGTTTCCAAAACACTGAAACAACACTTAAAAATCAACAAGCATCGATTCAAGGGATTGAAAACCAATTAGGACAACTTGCTAAGCTGATCTCTGAATGACCACAAGGTAGCTTGCCAAGCAACACTGAAACAAACCCAAATGAGCAACTTCATGCCGTTACCGCTCGTGATAGTGAAGGGTTAGATGAACCAAAATTAAGGCAAGAGAATGTGGTAGAGGAAGGTAAGGTTAAGGTAAGCCATGATAAACCAAAATCGGTAATTACAGAGTACCAACCTCGTGTACCATACCCCAATGTGATGAAGAAAGACAACACAGATGAACAATTTGATAAATTTCTTAAATTTCTAAAAAAATTACATATTAACTTACCGTTTCTTAAAGCTCTTTTGCAGATGCCAGATTCAAGGAAATTTTTAAAAGAGCTTTTGACAAACAAACGAAGGTTAGATGATACGTGGAGCTAAATGCAGTGTGCTCAGCAATTTTACAAAATAAACTACCACGAAAGTTAAAAGATCTCTGAATGACCACAAGGTAGCTTGCCAAGCAACATTGAAACAAACCCAAAGGAGCAACTTCATGCCGTTACCGTTCATGATAGTGAAGGGTTAGATGAACCAAAATTGAGGCAAGAGAATGTGGTAGAGGAAGGTAAGGTTAAGGTAAGCCATGATAAACCAAAATCGGTAATTACAGAGTACCAACCTCGTGTACCATACCCCAATGCGATGAAAAAAGACAACACAGATGAACAATTCGATAAATTTCTTAAACTTCTAAAGAAATTACATATTAACTTACCGTTTCTTAAAGCTCTTTTGCAGATGCCAGATTCAAGGAAATTTTTAAAAGAGCTTTTGACAAACAAACGAAGGTTAGATGATACGTGGAGCTAAATGCAGTGTGGTCAGCAATTTTACAAAATAAACTACCACGAAAGTTAAAAGACCCAGGGAGTTTTACAATTCCATACTTAATTGGTAGTTTATCTGTTAATAATGCTTTAGCTGATTTAGGGGCAAGCATCAATATTATACCTTATAAAATGTTTAAACAGCTAGGTCTAGGGAAACCCAAACAAACTAGGATGAGCATTCAATTAGCTGATAAAACTATTAGAATTCCTAAGGGTATAATCGAAGATGTACTAACTAAAGTTGATAAATTCATATTCCCAGTAGACTTTGTCGTTTTAGACATGGATGAGGACAATAATATTCCTTTAATTTTAGGAAGACCCTTTTTAGCAACTACTAGAGCTAAAATTGATGTTGGTATAGGTGAACTCACACTTCGTGTAGGTGACGAAACGATAACTCTTCAGGCTCTTGACTCGGCTAGGACATCAAGCAATCTAGGTGAAAACATAAATTCTATTAATGACCATTTGATTCAACCTTCTTTTCAGGAAGCACCACGAAATTACACAACTGAGCCATATCCTAAACCTCATGCCAACAAAGAAATAGATTATGAGGAGCGAAGGCTTCAGATCGATGAACTAGAAGAGCAGAGGACACATTTCAAAGAGAAACTAAGAAAGCACGATGAACTAAAGCGACTCCATGAGCCAAACCAATTTAAGATCGGAGATCAGGTATTGTTAGATAAAACAGACCCTTGAATCGCCACTTCAGACCTTGATACAAACGAAAAGATCCCTTTCACGGTACTAAATATCTTCCCATACAGAACAGTCGAGGTAATCAATCCTACACTCGGCACTTTTAAGGTAAATGCCACTCGACTCAAACTATATAGTGATCATAAAACTGATAGCAGGGGAGAGGAGTTTCATCTCCTCAAACCACCATGATTATGCGAATGAAGGGTAAGCCTAGCTTAAGACTTTAAACGAGCACTTCTCGGGAGATAACCCGAGCACTAACTTCACTAATGTCATATTTTTTATTTTTAGCACCCAACTAACAACTAACCAAGTTAATAAAGCGCAGGTTTCTCATTCCACACAGCCTTGCACACGGGCGTGGTCGTGGCCGTGTGGACACCACGGATTTGCACACCAACGGGGCAGAGATCGTACGAACGAAGGACGAAAAATCCCTAAAACCATGGGCGGCGATAAAATGCCACGGCCGTGCGATACGGCCGTGGTCGATACTAATTTATCAACATGGGCGTGGTGACCACTGTACGGGTGTGGGAGAAACAACCGATACACCACACGGCCGTACGATACGGCCATGTGACCTAACAGGCCCATGTCACAAGGGCGTGGACAGCAACCAGATCCCTGTTTCCTATTTAAAATCCCCCTTCTTCTCACTTTCTTCTAAAATTCTTCTTCTCCCAAAACCCTAACCACCACACCCGTTTCCTTTTTCTTTTATCTTTCCCCTTTCATTTTCCTTTTTCCTTTTTCTTCACTCTTTCTCTACACCACCATCACCATATCGAAGAAGTGAAAGGAGCCTAGCATGGTCTCCCCGTACGAGACCGATCTACATAAGTTCATGCCGACCGCTTCATTAACTCGACAGGACAAGGACCTTTGAGTCCATTTATTTTTTCTTTTCCTTTTCTCTTCTCTTTTATTTTCCTTCTCTTTATCTTTCTTGTGCTTAATTTATATTATTATATTTTGATTTCTCTAATTTAGGTTCAAAAGGCTGTTAGGGAATCACCACACCACGACCCTAGTATCCACCGTGCACCTCTACCTAGTCCATCGTGCCTATCTTTCTAAGAATTTCATCCATAATTCAGGAAGTTTCACCTCTCTCCCTCTCTTATGATTTCTTACTATATTGTTATTATCCATCTTTGTACATTGAGGACAATGTACATCTTAAGTGTGGGGAGGTTATTGATTTCATTACCAGAAAATCCCTGAATTATGTCTTGTTCTTAAAGTAATGTTCTCATATTTACTATTAGAATGAAACTTCTATTGATTTATAATTTTCATTTATATGTTTTGGATTAAGTTATAGATAATTGTGCATTGATGGTTTAAACTTTAAGATATTAGAAAATCAAGCATGATAAGTCTATTTTCAGAATTAAAATTTTATTAGGTTGTTTCCCTAAACTTAAATGTTACTTTGAAGTTTGAAATTTACAAGGTTGACATCATAAACCATAATTTCTGTGAGATTTTAAGCCTTTTAGAGCATATATCTTTTCTTGCTCATTTTTTTATTATTATGAGTATGTCAATATTGATCTGTTATTCTAGAACTTGCTTCGATTATACACGTTGAGACCACACTTTTGATTTGATATACTGAGATGATAAAGGCACCTATGTTTTAACCCACTTACTTCATAAAAAGCCTACCTTCATAATTAACCCCTAGTAAACCCTTTTTTAGCCTAATAAACCATTTCTTGACTCACCCATTAATATCAACCTAAAATTAAATTTTTAATTTCCCTAATCTTTTGACGTCCCTTTTTGTCGAGAATTGATTTGATCAGTTACCTAACTATGTTCTCTATTTCAGTTGTCAAGTTCTTTCTTCTTATTGTAAATACTTATTCTTAAAAAAAAGAAGAAAAAGAAAATTGGAAATTTATTTATTATTAGTTTAAGACTGAACGATTAATGTCACACCTTTAGAAGAAGCTCATGTTATTAGTGATAAGTTTTCAATCAATGTAATTCTTCAGTATTAGTTCAATTTTTCTAGTTAGGTAAATTGTCAATTCAGTCTCGATTTTAACCCTCTAATTCAGCCTGTATTCACACCTTTAACCCAAGCCCCATTACAACCCTTTAAAGACCTTTTGATTTGTGTATCATCTCATTTTATAGTGGTGGAGATTTGATTTTCATGCAAGCCTATGGATTAACTTTTCATGTTTGACTTTTGAGTGCTTAATTTAAACCTTAAACACTTTTGAGTGATTTGAGTGAATCTTTAGTGAGGATGTAAATTCTTGTCGATTTTGAATTAGAGGTAATTATTTAGGTAAGGGGAAACACCTATATTTTCGTGCTATAAAAGTTTATGACTTAGATTGTTTGAATCTTTATGACTCTTTTAGTTCAAATTATCAATGTATGAATTATCTATGAATTATGATGAAACAATATTGATGATCATTATGAATTAAGGAAGTTAATTTTAATTGTGAGTTGAGGATTTTGCTTGAGGACAAGCAAAGGCTTAAGTGTGGGGATATTTGATAAACCATAATTTACACATATTTTAACCCCATGCTTGGCTTAATTTTGGATGATTTTCCATTGAATTTGATGAATTCGATGTTCCTAATCTCTTAATTTCATGTTTTATACTCAGGATAGATTAGGGAGTCAAAAAGAAAGAGAAACGGGCCAAAAAGGGACAAAATAGGCATACACGGCCTGGACCACCGCACACGGGCAAAACCACACGATCGTGTGTGGCAAGCTGGATCGAACACGGCCTGGGCTATCGACCACGGGCGTGTCACACGAGCGTGTCCCTACCAACCCTAGGGTGAATTCTATTCGGAATAGGATACTTGTGGGCCAAGAAAGGCATCTCGAAGCTTATATAAACACCCAAAGAGGCAACCTAAAAGGGGGGTTCGATAGGACGTCAAATAGATGCCAAGTAGAAGGAGAAAATACTCCAAGACAGCCGTCAAGAATAGCTTAGGAGAAGGATCTCCATCAAGACGGAGGATCTCCCATCAAGTTCTTTAGAAGTTTTTGGGTTTTCTTATGTTTTGTTGTTTTTCCTCTTTTATGATGTTTCCCTCTTTTAGTATGAACTAAATCCCTCAAATACCTGAGGGGATGAAACCTAAGACAGATCCTATTATTTTTTGATTTATGAGATAAATACTTGTGATTGTTCTTAATTGTGAGTTCTTTTTCTTGTTTGATAATTCAGGTTATTGATTCAAGTAGGATGTGCTTATTCAGTGGAGCAAAGTCCCTATCTAAGAGTAGATCAACACAATTAAGTAGAGTTGATTACAACACTAGAAATAGGGCGACAAAAATCTACCAGATTAGGGTCAAACCTAATAAGGGAATCCATAGATCGAGTTAATGCGACAATAGGGGTTTTAATTAGATAGAGATTTCAATTAATCAACCTAGAGTCAATTGTTAGTAGCCTTGAAAGAGGTATTAATATAATTTAGGGATTTCTATCGATTAAGCCAAGTGAATAAATCGCATGAATCAAAAGTAATAAGTGAAGTCAAGGTGGATTCTTCCTTAGGTATTGGCTATCTCATATAAGTTGTCCAAAAGTATTTTCCCAATTTACTCTTTGTCGCATTCATAGTTAGTTAAATTAGTTAGTTAATTTTAGATTAAAAATAAATCCCCTTAATATTAGGCTAGATAATAAAAAGATAGTTTATACTAGTACTCTTGGTCCTTGAGGATACGATATTCTAGACTCACTACAGCTATACTACTGTTCAATAGGTGCACTTGCCTTTGTCGAAATAATAGTTAGTTTCGAGCTCCATCACCAATGAGGTGCTAAACGTATTTATATAATTTACTTCAGTTTATATCTATGAGGCACAAAACGTGTGTTATACTTAGGACGTACCGATGAGGCATGGAGTGACAGATATATTGGTGTGATGGTTGGATGATCCGTATATCTGTCTTGAGTTTGTGTCTTGCTAATGGGGATTATGAAACATGTAATTTGCTTATTAACATTGGATATTGAATTGTGTAATTGTATATTAATGTTGAAGTAATAAAAAATGGCATGTGAAAGACGTAAAATAACATATTTATGTCTAGGCAGTTGTCGTGCCCGCGATGTTCTAGAAGAGCCTAGCTCGAACCAATACCCTCAAGCGCGTGGGACATTTAAATCCGATTACTACTTCCCTTGATAGAACCAAACAGCGATCCCCACTTGGCACGCCAATGTGTTCACAGAAAACCGATTAGACAATCGATCTTTTCGAAATCCCAACTGTACATCTAACCACATTAACTCAAACGACGTCTTTTTTTACTTAGTGTTGATTTGACTTTGTGAGTTGACGAAGTCATACTCTTAATCTGGAGAAATAATAAATATTGGAAAGTAGGGGCTAAATAGCTCGGGTTCATAACTGATCGTTGTTTTATGCGATGTCAAAGTCTTAAAATTTATATAAAGAATGATCGAGCCTGGAAACTAACTATGACAATGATTTGAGGCAAGTGCACCTATCGAACAGTAGTATAGTTAAGGCAAGACCAGAATGTCGAACCCAAAGGAACCAAAAGTACTAATACTAACTCTCTTTTTATTATTTAGCCTAAGAATTAAGTAGATTTTTATCTAATCTAAAATTAACTATCTACTAAACTAAACTAAAGACTCTAAGACAAAGAAGAATGAAATTGGGAAAATAACTTTGAGGAAAAAGCAATTGATTAAGACGACACCCAAGGAAGAATCCACCTAAACTTCACTTGTTATCTAACTCTGAACCAGACGATTTATTCATTTGACTTGATCTGTAAGATTCCCTAAGTTATATTAATCCCTCTCTGGAGGCGACTAACGTCTAACCCTAGGTTGATTAATTGAAATCTCTTTCTAATTAAAACCCCTAGAATTGCATTAACTCGACCTATAGAATCCCATATTAAGTTTCACCCTAATCCGGCAAAATCTCGTCACCCTATCTCTAGGCGTGCGATCAACTCCGCTTAATTATGCTAGATCTACTCTTAGGCAGGGAATTTTGCTCCTCCACCTAAGCACATCATACCTAAATTAATATCCCAGAAATATCAACACAAGAATCAAGAACACATAATTAAGAACAAGTCAAATATTTATCATATAGTTCAGCAAACGATAACAAGATTCATCTTAGGTTTCATCCCCCTCAGGTATCTGAGGGTTTAGTTCATAACAATAAAAGAAAACATCTCAGAAGAAAAGATAAAACAAAACATAAGAAATCCCTAAAACCCCCTAAAGGAATTGAAAGAGAGATCCTTTGTCTTGAGTATGATTCCAGCTCTATCTTCGAGTAAATCCCCACAAATCTGCCCTCTTTGGCCTAGCTGGACACCCTCTTGACTAAAGCCTTTGGTTCCCCCCTTTTAGGTCATACTTAGGGTGTTTATATAGGCTTTAGAATGTGTTTCTTTGTCCCTAAGTATCCTAATTTGAGTGAAACTCTTCTTTCTCATGATAGGGACACGCCCATGGCACACGCCCATGTAAGTCGTGGCCAGGCCGTGTTCGAAGCTATTGAATGAGGCACGGCCGTGTGGTCTTGGGCCCAGGCCATGTGGATTTCGTGATATTGCCCATTTACTCCATTTTAGGCCTGTTTTCTGTTCTTTTCGTCATCCAGTGCTCTTCTGAGTATAAAACATGAAAACAAAGGATTAAGAGCACCAAATTACATAATTCAAGGCTTAAATCATCTAAAAGCATGCTAAATATGGGCTTAAAATATGTTACTTTTACGGTTTATCAAATACCCCCACACTTAAGCTTTTATTTGTCCTCAAGCAAAATTCTCAACTTACAATTAAAATGAACTTCCTCGATTCATAATATTCATCAATAATGTTTCATCATAATTCAAAGATAATTCATACATGGATAATTCAACTCAAAGAGTCCTAAAGATTCAAACAATCAAAGTCATAGTTTTTATAGTATGAAAACATAGGTGTTTCCCCTTACCTGAATAATTACCTCTGATTCAAAACGAACAAGGGTTGACATCCTCACTAAAGATTCACTCAAATCACTCGAAGTGTTTAAGGTTCAGAATTAAGCACTCAAAAGTCAAACATGAAGAGTTAATCCCATAGGCTTGCATGAAAATCAAATCTCCACCACTTTAATATGAGATGATACACAAATCAAAAGGTCTTTACAGGGTTGTAACGAGGCTTAGGTTAAGGGTATGGATATAGGATTAATTAGAAGGTTAGAATCGAGATTGGCCTGACAATTTACCTAACTAGAATAATGAACTAATCCTAAATAATTACCTCAATTGAAAACTAATAATACGAGCTTTTTCTTTAAGATTTGGAATTTTTAGTATAAGCTCAATTACATAAAACAAATATTGAATATACTTCTCTCTCTTTTTTTAAGAACAAGTCAAATACATAATAAAAGATGAATTCAACTACTGAAATAAAATAATTAGGCAACTGATCAAATCAAATCTCGACAGAAAGGGTAGTTAAAAAGAATGGTGATAACAAATACAAAGGGTTTGGGGGGAATATTAGTGGGTAAGTCAATGAAAAGGGTTGTTAGGATTAAAGGGGGTTCACTAGGGGTTAATTATGAAGGTAAGCTTTTTAGTGGAGTAAGTGGGTTAAATCCTAAGTGCCTTTATCATCTCTATATATCAAATCAAAGGCGTGGTCTCGACATGTATAATCGATGCAAGTTCTAGAATAACAATCAATGTTGACACACTCATAATCAATAAAGTGAGCAAGAAAAAGAATATATGCTCTATAAGGCTCAAAATCTCACATAAAATTATGGGTTTTTGATGTCGACCTCATAAATTTCAAACTTCAAAGTAATATTCAAATTCAGGTAGACAACCTAAAAAAAATTTTAATTCTGAAAAATAGACTTATCATGCTTGATTCTCTAGTATCCTTCAAATTTAATCATCAATGCACAATTATCAATGACTTAATCCAAAACACATCAATAAAACTCATAAACCAAAGGAAATTTTCATTCAAATCATAATATGAGAAACTTACTTTAGAACAAGGCATCATTCAGGGATTTGAGAATAATGCAGAAAGTTAGGCACTTTCTCGAAATAAATATTCACCCCCACACTTAAGATGTACATTGCCCTCAATGTACGAAGATGTATAAGAAAATTAAGAGAAAGGGAGAGGTGAAACTTCCTAAATTTGGATGGTTTCCTTGAGTTGGGAGTCTCGAGGTGTGGTGGCTGCTACTAAGCTCTACGCTAGATGAAGAAACTGGGGAGCTCGTAGAGGATTAGCCAGGAAATATTAAGACACATTTAAAATAAACTAAATATATAATTAAAGATAAGAAGGATAAAGAGAAAAGAAATAGACATGTAAATAAAATTAAAATGAAAGATGAATGGATCGAAGAGACCTTTTTGTTGGCTGGTTCGTGAGGTGGGTGTGACTTCTAAGGCTGTAATGGCGTGGTGGTCGTGGTTCCGGTGTGATTCCCTAGCAGCCTTTAGATCCTAAATCAAAGAAACTAAGATAAAATAAACTAATTTAAGCATAAGATAGTCAAAGAGAAGGAAAATAAAGGAGAAGAGTAAAGAAGAAGAAAAATAAAATGGCCTCAAAGACCCTTGGCTTGTCTAGTGGATGAAGCAGTCGGCATGAACTTATATAGATCAGTCTCACAAATGGAGACTGTGCCAGGATCCTTCCGCTTCTTTGACATAGATGTGGTGTAGCTCAAGGGTTTGGGTAATAGCTAAAGAAGAAAAGTGTGGGGAGGGGGACATCTGAAGGATGGGATGGGAGAAATGAGATGGGGAGTGGGTAAGAAGCAAATGGGGGGGTTTAAATAGAATTTTTAGGTCTGGTACATACCCACGCCCGTGTACCATGGGCGTGTTGTGTCACACGGCCTTATCGAACGGTCGTGTTTTACTTTGTTCGCTTCTCCCACGCCCGTATTCAGGTCACCACGCCCTTGTATGATCTAACAGTGTCAGCCACAGCCGCATCGCACAGCCGTGGCGTGGTAGTTGGAGTTCGTAACTCGAAGATATGATTCGTTCTGACTCGTACCATCTCTGCCATGTCAGTACGGAGATTCGGGGTATCCACACGGCCGTGTGCAAGGCCATGTAGCTTGAAATTCTGTACTTTTGGTTAGTTTATAGTTAGGTGCTATAAGGAAAGAATAAAATAAAATAAATAAGATAAAAAAAATGTAGAAGTTAGTGGGGTTAGTACTCGGGTTGCCTCCCGAGAAGCGCTTATTTATAGTCTTAAGCCAGACTTACCACTCATTTGCGTATTCATGGTGGTTTGAGGAGTTGGAAGTCCTTCCTCGTGTTAGCAGTTCCATTATCATGATAGAGTGTAAGACGAGTAGCTTTTATTTTCAAAGTGCCAAAAATAGGGTTACTTACCTCGACTGTTCCGTATGGGAAAAACATTGATCACCTGATAAGGGATTTCTTTGTTTGTGTTAGGATTAGGGGGAGGTATTCGTGGGTCTGTTTCTTCTATCAATACCTGATCTCCAACTTTGAACTTGCCTGTCTCGTAGAGTGGCTTTGGTTCTGTTTCATGTATCCCTAGTTTTTCTTTGAGATGCGTCTTCCACTCTTCTAGTTCATCGATCTGAAGTTATTTCTTTGTTGGCACGGGGTTTAGGATCGGTTTCAGTTGTGTTCTGCTGTAATGTTTCCTGAAAAGAAGGGCTAACCGAGTGTTTATCAATAGAATTTACTTTTCCACCTTGATTATTTGATGTCCTAGCTGAATCGAGAGCTTGAAGAGTGACTGTCTCGTCACCTACACAAAGTATTAGTTCGCCTGCATCGACATCGATTTTAGTCCTGGCAGTTGCTAAAAATGGTCTTCCTAAAATTAGGGGGATCGTGTTGTCCTCATCCATGTCTAAAACGACAAAGTCTACTGGGAATTTATCAATGTTCACGAGTACATCTTCGATTATACCCCTAGGAATTCTAACAGTTTTATCAGCTAATTGAATGCTCATCCTAGTTTGTTTGGGCTTCCCTAGACCTAGTTGCTTAAACATTTTATGAGGCATGACATTTATGCTTGCCCCTAAATCAGCTAATGCATTATCAATAGTTAAACTACCAATTAAACATGGAATTGTAAAACTCCCTGGATCTTTTAATTTCTATGGTAGTTTATTTTGCAACATTGCTGAGCACACTACGTTTAGTTCCACATGTGATGCTTCGTCTATCTTTTGTTTGTTCGTCAATAACTCCCTTAAGAATTTCCTAGAATTTGGCATTTGCGAAAGAGCTTCAAGTAATAGTAAGTTGATATGTAATTTCTTTAAAAGTTTAAGAAACTTACCGAACTGTTCCTCTGTGTCGTCTCTTTTTATTGCTTCGGGATATGGTATGCGAGGTTGGTACTCATTGATTACCGGTTTTGGCCCAAATTATCTTACTTTAATTTGGGCTCGTCTAACCCTTCACTATCCTGAGCTGTTATGGCTTGAATTTGCTCTTTTGGGTTAATTTCGGTGTTGCTCGGTAGTCTTCCCTGTGGTCTCTCAGAGATCTGCTTAGCAAGTTGCCCGATTTGATCCTTGAGCTTCTGTGTCGATGTCTCAAGGTGATTTTTAAGGGTTGTCTCAGTATTCTGAAAACGTGTTTCTGTGGCTACTATGAATTTTGTCAGCATCTCCTCGAGGTTTGGCTTCTTTTCCTGTGGGTGGGGCTGTTGTTGCAAGTTTTGGGATGGTTGTTGTGTTTGATTTCCTTGACCACCCCATGAGAAATTGGGGTGGTTCTTCCAACCTGGATTATAAGTATTACTATAAGGGTTATTGTTAGATCGAAAATTATTACCCGTAGAGTTCATTTGTTCACTCTCCATGCCCTGTCCATAAGGTGGGTACTCAGGATTCGCTACTCCTCCACTTGCGTTGCGCTGCATAACTGGATGTGCTTGCAAAGAACCATATAAACCATCAAATTTTTTATGTAACAACTCTACCTGATTTGATAGTGCCGTTACTATGTCGAGGTTGAAAACTCCGGCTGCTTTGGCTGGCCTTGTCCTTGTAACTTGCCACTAATAGTTATTCAATGACATCTCCTCTCTATACTCGTAGGCCGCTTCAGGAGTTTTGTTGTTCAGGGTTCCGCCGGCAGCTGAATCGATTAGTTGCCTTGTTGAAGGGTTCACACCATTGTAAAAAGTTTGGACCTGTAGCCACAAAGGTAATCTATGGTGTGGGCACCTCCTCAACAAATCTTTGTATCTCTCCCATGCATCGTAAAGTGTCTCTAAATCCATCTGCACAAAAGAAAAGATATCATTCCTTAACTTGGCCATTTTGGCCAGTGGAAAATATTTTAATAAAAATTTTTCGGTCATTTGATCCCATGTAGTGATTGACCCTCATGGAAGTGAATGCAACCATTGATTGGCTTTATTTCTTAAGGAAAAGGGAAATAACAGAAGACGGATGGCATAATCAGAACCACCATTTATTTTGAAGGTATCACAGAATTCTAGAAAATTTGCTAAGTGTGTGTTAGGATCATCATCCTGCAAACCATCAAACTGAACAAACTGTTATATAATCTATATAGTGTTAGGTTTCAATTCAAAATTATTTGCAGCAATAGTAGGCCTAACAGTACTTGACTCAGTTCCTGTTAAACTAGATTTAGCATAATCATACATAGTGCGAGGAGCATGATTTTCGACCATCTCTCGAGGTAGCGGATGATTTTCAGCCATCTCTTCTGTAGCATTTATTTCGGCTTCTTGCTCTTCTTCTCTGTAGTTTAAGGTTCGCCTTATTTCTCTGCGATTTCTGCGAATAGTACTTTCAATATCACTGTCGTAAAGTAAGGGTCCTGTTGGGTTCCTTCTAGTCATAAACTAGAGGTACCTGAAAGGAACGAAAGAAGAAAATTTAAAAAAACAAAAAAAAATTGCAAAAAATAAAATAAATATGGCTAAAGTAATAAAAATTAAGCGTTCTTAATATTTCAGTTCCCCGGCAACGGCACCAAAAACTTGATCGTTGTTTTAGGTGATGTCAAAGTCTTAAAATTTATATAAAGAATGATCGAACCTAAAAACTAACTATGACAACGATTTGAGGCAAGCACACCTGTCGAACAGTAGTATAGTTAAGGCAAGACCGGAATGTCGAACCCAAAGGAACCAAAAGTACTAATACTAGCTCTCTTTTTATTATTTAGCCTACGAATTAAGTGGATTATTATCTAATCTAAAATTAACTATCTACTAAACTAAACTAAAGACTCTAAGACAAAGAAGAATGAAATTTGGAAAATAACTTTGCAGAAAAACCAATTGATTAAGACGAAACCTAAGGAAGAATCCACCTAGACTTCACTTGTTATCTAACTCTGAACCAGACGATTTATTCATTTGACTTGATCCGTAAGATTCCCTAAGTTATATTAATCTCTCTCTCGAGGCGACTAACGTCTAACCCTAGGTTGATTAATTAAAATCTCTTTCTAATTAAAACCCCAAGAATTGCATTAACTCGATCTATGGACTCCCATATTAGGTTTCACCCTAATCCGGCAAAATCTCGTCACCCTATCTCTAGGCGTGCGTTCAACTCCGCTTAATTATGCTAGATCTACTCTTAGGCAGGGACTTTTGCTCCTCCACCTAAGCACATCATACCTAAATTAATATCCCGGAAATATCAACACAATAATCAAAAACACAAAATTAAGAACAAGTCAAATATTTATCATATAGTTCAGCTAACGATAACAAGATTCATCTTAGGTTTCATCCCCCTCAGGTATCTGAGGGTTTAGCTCATAACAATAAAAGAAACCATCTCAAAAGAAAAGATAAAACAAAACATAAGAAATCCCTAAAACCCCCTGAAGGAATTGAAGGAGAGATCCTCCGTCTTGAGTATGATTCTGGCTTTTTGAGATGAATCAACTGGCTATCTTCGAGTAAATCCCCACAAATCTGCCCTTTTTGGCCTAACTGGACGTCCCCTTGACTAAAGCCTTCGGTTCCCCCCCTTTTAGGTCATACTTAGGGTGTTTATATAGGCTTTGAAATGTGTTTCTTTGTCCCTAAGTATCCTAATCCGAGTGAAACTCTTCTTTCTCACGGCAGGGACACGCCCATGGCACATGCCCAGTGTAAGTCGTGGCCAGGCCATGTTCGAAGCTGTTGAATGAGGCATGGCCGTGTGGTCTTGGGCCCAGGTCGTGTGGATTTCGTGATATGGCCCATTTACTTCGTTTTGGGCCCGTTTTTCATTCTTTTCATCATCCGGTGCTCTTCTGAGTATAAAACATGAAAACAAAGGATTAAGAGCACCAAATTACATAATTCAAGGCTTAAATCAACCAAAAGCATGCTAAATGTGGTATTAAAATATGTTACTTTTACGGGATTAACACCGGCTTAAAGCTGAAAGGGGTTTAGTGTGGCATGAATTTAACCATGCTTGAAGGTTGTGGAATGTAATTTGGCTTTGTGTAAAGGATAATGGAAATTGGAAAGGAAAAGGGGCTCGAAGGCAATTAAACCAATTTTGGAAAAACTAACAATTTGAATTGAAATAGGCAGAATACTTGATGCCAACTTGAAGGGAAAAAAAGGAAAAGAAATTCTATTCTAAATTGAAATAGGAAAAGACAAAGAGAGGAATAAAACTCCAAATAGGAATAGGAAAAAACTAATTGATTGATGATTTTCTAAGAACAAAAAGCCCCTATTTATATACATAGGGTTTACTAAAAATAGCCTAATTTAATTTAATATAAAATCTAAAATAATAAATATAAATATAAATATAAAATAAACTAAAATAGGATTTTCTATTTTTGGCTTTTTACAAAGTCAAATTATTTGATGTGTCATTGGCTTCCTCCATCTTTTTGATTTGGCCCCATTTCCATGATTTTCTTTCAATTTGGCCTTTTTCAGCTTGCTTTTGATCAATTGCATCCCTGAAAAGAATTAAATTATAAAAATACTAATTTAGCAGGGATTGATTCAGAAATAAACCGAATTAAACACAAGAAACCATGCAAAATAATCATGTTATCACTGAGCCCTATTACTCAGTGTATGATTTTATTTATTTTTGTGTGTAGGTATATTAGATCTCAAAGTTTCAAGGTGTTCGACAGCATCCAATACTCAATTTTTGACTCAACAAAGATTGTATAGTTTTCTATGTACTTGTAGTAAGTGGCATATACCTAGTGTCTTGAATTGATCCTTAGGTTCATCCTATTGTTTTCAAAATTATAGTAGGAAATGTTGCATTTTGAAGGTGACCATATATGTTTTGTGGTATGTATATGTATTAAACTAGTGATATAATGTTTTGCTTGCTTATTTTTGTTATGTTATGCTTGTAATTGAGATATTGCTTGCATGCCAAGTAGAAGAGTATGATGCATGAACCTAGAATGTATGTGTATATATTTGTGATCATATGTTTATAGATGTTTAGATATGCCAAGAATGGTAATTGGACTTTGTGCATAATGTCCCATGATGTGAGGAGATGAGTTTTTGGGCCACATTAGATCAAATGGAATTGGTGTTTGGCACGTTTGTAAGAAATGATGTAATATTGAGAAAATTGTCTCCAAAGTCACAACTCGCTACATTCTCCTGTTGAAGTTGCAACCATCAAGTTGTTGTCTCCATAGTTGCGACATTTCCCTGCTGAAGTCGAAACATCATGTTATTGCTTTCAAAGTCGCGATATACCTTGGTAAAGTCACAACACCAAGGGTTAACTATCCTTAGTGTCACGCATACATCCTTCAATGTCACAATAAAACCCCTGTTTTAGTTGTTTTTTGCATTTTGGTCCCTCTTCTGTTATCAGTGATTCATGAGAGCTTTTGTAAGCTTACTTAGAACCCATGTTTGAATTAATAATACTTTTAGAAGTTTTAAAACTCATTTATTTCATTGAATGCATGATTTAACTTAAGTCGTTCCTATGATTCTTCTTTTGGATGTTGTAATGGGATTATTGTTGCTTTGGCAAAGAAAATGACATCTCACCTCTCAAATCCGATGGTCGAGTTGGGAATGGAGTGTTACATGGGCTTTTTGGCTCGAACTTTTTTTTTCAACTCTAATTGAAGTCAGAGGTGATATATGTGTTTGGATGCAAACTTAATAGTAGTGATGAGATGAAAATAAAAATGACCTTTAAAGATACCAATTTAAAGATATAGTTAAATTTCATATATATATATATATAATATATAAAATTATAATATATTTTATTTTATAAATTTATTTAATTTTTATTAATTAAATATGTAATTTTAAAAAAAATTATATTAAATAAATATATAACTTGATTTTTTTAAAAAGAAAATTTTAAAATTAATAAAATAATGAGTTAAACATATTTAATCCAAAAACATATAAATGAATAAAATTAAAATAACTAAAAATTAAAAATGATAAGAATGTCAAAAAGAGAGGTTAAAATGGTGGATTGAGTCTTAACTCAATTGGTATTGACATTATTGTTAATGTAGAAGGACGTGGCTTTCAGTGTGTTGAACCACGTTTATTCTCCTATTTAAGGATTGGAGAGCGATTATGGTACTTTTAGATATTCTACAAGAAATAGGTTAAAAACATATATATTTTAAAGTAAACGCCACAAAGGGAAGTTTCATTCATCATAGTGTCTGCAAGTGCAAGATCCTGGAACTTGCGGGGGTAATCCGCAGCAAAACGTGTCTCATGCATAGATAATGAGCCCATGTAGCTAATCATATCGGCAACTTTATTAGATGCCCTACTAACAAATCGAAAATCTAGAGAATTAAAGTTCGAACGAAAAATACGAGCCCAGAAACAAATTGGCACAAATGAGTTAAGTCTAGAGTATCATATAAAAATTCGAAATGACAAAGCCAACATCAGATTCAAAAACAATATCCACAAAGTTCATACCCCTCGTAAACTCAAGCCCCAACTCTGGAAACATGCCGCGCAAGGCCCCCTAAGACCAAGCCATCCTCGTTGCGCACTACACAGCTAAGACTAGTCTCTTGCATTCCCGCATTTCAAACCATATGCACATTTATCTTCACCGTCCCCATGCTTGGCACGCACCAACGATCCTCTCTCAACTGTCTTGGCAAGAGGTAAGTTGAGAAGATTATGAAGTCTAAACTCCTCATGCAAGGAACGAGCGAAATTAAGCGCTATATGTGGCGGGTGAGGGGCACCCATTGAGGACTTCATTATTGTGAATGTTCCATAGTTCCTACAAAAGCATGCATAAGCTTGACATGGCACCCTACATAACTTTCTGAAGGCAAAGTCTAACCAACCAACAGAAGAAAATGCATTAAAAGATATTAATGAATCATCAATACCTACCAGTCTAAGCGTGGTGATAAACCGTAAAAGTAACATATTTTAATCCCACATTTAGCATGCTTTTGGATGATTTAAGCCTCGAATTATGTAATTTGGTGCTCTTAATACTTTGTTTTCATGTTTTATACTCAGAAGAGCACCGGATGATGAAAAGAACCAAAAACGAACTCAAAACGGAGTAAATGGGCCATATCACGAAATCAACACGGCCTGGGCCCAAGACCACACGACCGTGCCTCATTCAACAGACTCGAACACGGCCTGGCCACGACTTACAAGGGCGTGTGCCATGGGCGTGTCCCTGCCGCGGCAAGAGGAGTTTTACTCGCATTTGGATACTTGGAGGCAAAGAAACACATTCCAAAGCCTATTCAAACACCCTAGTAGGAATTCCACTCAGATTAGGATACTTAGGGACCAAGTAAGGCATTTCAAAGCCTATATAAACACCTTAGGGGACAACTTAAGCAGGGAGTTCGGCAGAAGCCGGAACCTAAAGCTTTAGTCAGGGGGCGTCAGCTAGGCCAAAGAGGGCAGATTTGTGGAGATTTACTCGAAGATAGCCAGTTGATTCATCTCAAGAAGCCGGAATCATACTCAAGAAGGAGGATCTCTCCTTCAATTCCTTCAAGGGGTTTTAGGGATTTCTTATGTTTTTTTTTTATCTTTTCTTTTGAGATGTTTTCTTTTATTGTTATGAACTAAACCCTCAGATACCTGAGGGAGATGAAACCTAAGATGAATCTTGTAATCGTTTGCTGAACTATATGATAAATATTTGACTTGTTTTTAATTATGTGTTGTTAATTCTTGTGTTGATATTTTCGGGATATTAATTCAAGTGTGATGTGCTTAGGTGGAGGAGCAAAAGTCCCTGCCTAAGAGTAGATCTAGCATAATTAAGCGAGTTGATCGCACGCCTAGAGATAGGGTGACGAGATTTTGCCCGGATTAGGGTGAAACCTAATATGGGAGTCCATAGATCAAGTTAATGCAATTCTAGGGGTTTTAATTAGAAAGAGATTTCAATTAATCAACCTAGGGTTAGACGTTAGTCGCCTCCAGAGAGGGATTAATATAACTTAGGGAATCTTACGGATCAAGTCAAATGAATAAATCATCTGGTTCAGAGTTAGATAACAAGTGAAGTCTAGGTGGATTCTTCCTTGGGTGTCGTCTTAATCAATTGGTTTTTCCAAAAAAGTTATTCTCCAAATTCATTCTTCTTTGTCTTAGAGTCTTTAGTTTAGTAGTTAGTTAATTTTAGATTAGATAAAAATTCATTTAATTCTTAGGCTAAATAATAAAAAAGATAGTTAGTATTAGTACTTTTAGTTCCTTTGGGTTCAACATTTCGGTCTTGCCTTAACTATACTATTGTTCAATAGGTGCGCTTGCCTCAAATCGTTGTCATAGTTAGTTTCTAGGTTCGATCATTCTTTATATAAATTTTAAGACTTTGACATCGCATAAAACAACGATCGCGTGGCATTCGACGCATGCAATGTTGTCTCACGCTTATTTCCACATCGCCTACACACGGGGTTAAGGGGGTCACAGAAGGCAGCAATCTTAGCAAAAGTTGGAAGAATTCCATGCAGGCCATACTACGATTCTATCAAAAGCTAAGAGTAATCGTTTTTAGTTGAATATACCCCCATCGTTGAGTGCCCCCACACTAAAGCATCCCTCAAAGCACAAAGGGGAGATGGGACTATCCGCTTCACTCGGTTGAAATAACTGCCGCACACATTCCACCTATGCCCATCAATCAATGAGCTGACTAAAGCCCCACGCAGGAAAGTGCCGCCTACCATCCAAGTCATTTTAAGAAAATATCATTTTAAACCCTACTGGAGGGTCCAGTTGCTAACTGGACCTTTACCCTCCTGTTGAAAATGGGAGTGCCAATGAGAAAAGAGCTCAGTGAAATGAGCATCCAAAATCTTGTTATCAATGCGTTTGGATTTTGGCAAAGCTAATTCCATCGCACTACGTTAAATTATTATAAAGGAAGCCTTAAATGCTACTGATCAGTAGGATTGGTTCAAAACGAGAAAGAACGCCACCAAATAGAGAGGATATTGTTGGTGCAAAATTGTTGCAGTGAATTTTACAATTGAATGTTTGTAATAACAGGAATAATAATAATAATAATAATTGGTTGCGTAATATTTGCAGTGCTGTAAAGAAGTTGATTTTTTTTCTTATAATCGTCAGTATTATTATTTATTTCAAGTTTTAGTGGGAGCAAATATAATGGTTGTATTTATTATTGAAATTAGATAATAGGGACTTCTTTATTAGTGGGATTTGATCATTTATTGATAAAGATTGTGCGGAAAATTTGAAGATTGTTGATTTAAAAGGGACTATCATGCTCCTTTCATTAATTTTGAAGATATGGAAGATTATTTTGTTGAATATCTATATATGAATGTAGTCTATAGTCCTCCATAAAGAGTAGGAACTAAAAAGCATCAAATCTACTCTATAAGAATGATTTTGCTTGATAAAATTCTATTGTTATTTTCCTTTTCAAGAAGCGTTTGTTGTTTGGGAGTTGTTATAATCTTCGATATGAAAGTTTGATTGAGTGAATGAGATTATAGAGTGAGGCTTCATTAATAAAGCGATTAAATAGGCTTAAATCATAATTTGTATTCTAATTTAGTATTAATTCAGCTCTGAGTAAAATTTCATAGACAGATTTACATCCAAGTGCTTTTTTCCGTTGTTACAACGAATCTTGCAACAATCCTTCCGACGCGGTGGAGCGCTGAGGAACTTGGAGATAATATATTAGCTATTTTCTATGGCCCATTGGTGGTGGTAGACCCAAGCTTAGCTAAATCAATGGCCATAAAAATGGAACTGGAGGGCTTTGCCAAGGTAGGACTTACAATCGAATCTGATTCAAAGATGACGTGCTCTGATGCTCTGATATGCTTGCCAGGCCTTGGATAGCAGTACCAGTCTACCCTCAAATTGATAACTTAGCTTCTGAAATTGGAAATGTGAACTTTTCTTTTGTATTTAGGCAATCAAATGTGTTGGCCAACGCATTGGCAAAGTCAGTTGCATTTAGGCTATGATTATTTTCGGTTTTCTACAAATCTCTACAAGTACTGTTATCTCTAAGTTTTTTTTAATGTTTTGGCTGAAGTCAAAACTCAAAAGACGTTAGCCAGGAAAAAGGTCAAGGATGCCTTCTGCATCTGTTATAGAGCAAAATGGAAAACAAATGATATTGCAGGCAACGACGTTTAAATTATAAACCAGCAGCGGCTGAATGTATAAACTGGCACCTAGTCCCAAAGCTATGAAATCAACGACCCTTGTTAACTTGCTAAGATGTTTCTTTCAGAGCCTTTGATATGGCTCGAATTGTGGATGGAGTTGTCCGACAGCATCCCCCAATAACTTTAGCTCCTTGGTTGCGCCATCTTGGTGCAAATAACTCAAATTCTTCATCACCAAAGCACATTGATGGCTGCATGGATGCAACATGTTTTTGCTTTAACTAATAATTGCAGAGAGTGACTGCTAAAGCATGTGTAAACTAATGGACTTACCAGCCATTTCTTTGCTCTACCATCCCATATGGCCCCGCTATTTGGATAAACGACGATTGCCTTGGTTGTCAACTGGAACAGCGTGCAGTTACAATTAGAATCATTAGTTTATACTTTCTCTAAGATTTATCTGACTGTTGCTTGAAGGAATTTACCTCCTTAAATTTGCAGACAAGGCTTTCAATAAAATGGGGAGATGCACAATTTATTCCAACTGCGTTCACTTTCTTGCTCTTGTTTAATATCTCAAAGCACTCCTTAAAACTTTCTCCAGATGGGGCATTCTCACCATCGACAGAACCGAAGCAGATCCATGATGGAATTTGAATGTTTTCTTCCTCAAGCAACTCAACACAGGCCTGCAATTGGAGGCAGAAAGAAGCTGTCACACTGTGAAGGAAAAATCCAGCCAAGGAAAATGGATATAGAACATTGTTAAGAGCATTAGAACACAAAGGCATTTTACACTCTACCGCAGCTTGATAAGAGGGAGGTAAAATTAGATTTCTACACTCTGAATGAAAATTTCAAACAAAATGCGTGCAACGTTCAGTCATGGATCACGGATTGCTAATTAACCTTTGCAGCCAGTGTGCATTATACATGCACCACTTGTCGCTGCTCGGTTTTGATTAGGAATGGATCAGTGATCACTAGAAACTTGAAAGGCTAATGAAGAATGTAACTTCCTACATGTAAAGTATACATGAGAAATGAAACAGGAGGAAGAACAAACCTGAGCTTCAAGTTTATTGGGAATGGTCTCAAAGGCTAGCAAATCTGGACCTGCTTCAATAATAACTTGTAATCTGCGCCGGTGAAAATCTTTCAGCTTATCCAGGTTTACTCCTGGTCCATAGCACCCACTGAAGGAAAAGACAGAGCACATGCAGATAATATAATCATGTTAAGCAAATGATAGATGTGTGATATCTAAAAGATTTTGAAAATCTTTACAAGTTATACAAATTCCCCGAACCTGTATTCCGATCCATCAGCCAGATATGCTCCATAACTTCCAATTGAGGCTGCTACCAAAGCTCGGTTGTAGCTATTCCCAGGAACACATCCGACACCATCCCAAAACTTATCACGGGCTTCCACTGCCAATTTGACACTCTTCTTTAGTAATGACTCCCCTTCTTCAAGGGATAGTCCCCGGGAAAGGAATCCAGGAATGGTAGCCTGTAATATAAATTGGAGGAAACTATGAGATAGAAAATTAGGAGAAAAACAGGATATTCAAGGTCAACTGATAAACTCCAGTTGTTTTTTGGTAGCAGGTCATAATCAATTTCAAGAAGATAACAACTGTTTTCTTCAGCCTTCAAATCTGGAATGTGTGAATAATTATAATTAAAATTGGGTTTATCATTTACCATATAATCTCAAATAAATTACTCTTCCTAATATGAAGGCATGCAAGTTTCTACAAAGATATGTTGCTTGTTTCCAAGGGATCAATCATTGCATATGAAGATATACAGATGATAACTACATTATTTTCTGTCTGGTTCGTTAATAAGCCAAAATTAGGGGAAAACCAGAATATTTTCCATGAATTTTCACAAGAAAGTGGTGGACCTATTGCATAGAAAAAGGAAGCATTTAGCTCCTATCCTTTTCACCAGATCCATATTGTGAATATATGAAAGGCAGAAGATCACACATTAGCCTAACAAATCAAGTCATTCGGCTGAATCTGAAAAACACTAATAAACAAACCTGGTAAGATGAAGTAACCAAGATATCTGCACCAGCCTCCAAATACTCCAGATGAACCTGCACATATTAACACTCCACGTTGATTCAAAATCTAAAACCAAGTCTCAAACTTTATACCCTGTTTTTGACATGGAGTCATTTGCAGAACAGCAATGTACATATTTTCCAACAAAGTTGAATGAGAAAGAAGACCGAAAGGTACCTGCTTGATAAGGTGAGGGTCTTTGATCAAGCAAAGAGCGCTCCAAAGTGGGTCATTAATGGAAGCACCATGACTCTCAAGCTGAGTAGCAAAACCCCCATCCATCACAGCACAGCCTCCAGCTTTTTCTATCAAATCTTCCAACAATGAAGCTCCCTTCTCAAAACCCATATTTTTTCTCTTCGACTGTGTATGATGCAGAGTTGTGTGTTCTTAGATAGATGGAGAAAGAGCAAATCTTTGTTGGCGCTGGTAATAAAAAGGTTTTGGGTTGTTATTTCTGCTTTAACCAATATATTGGTGTTTTAAGAAACAATAAACCAATAGGGTTTTTCATTTGGTGTTGGTCATTTATAGCTTCGTTGATCATCATGATCATGGACTTTTTACCTATTTTAGTTTGTAATATACCTACCTACCACCAACCAACCTTTCTTATTACAATTTATTCAACATTTTTATTTTTTACCATATGCTTTCTCTCTTGGTCAACAATTCCATCTACATACATGCTTTGCTTCCCTCTTTTTAGTTTAATGTTTTGAAAATGTTTATTTTGAGTTTTTTAGTTTTAACCATTTCCGTACCATATTGGCCAATACTCCATCTAGATACATCAAACAAGAGGTTTGTTCTCTCTCCTTCAAACAACCCAATCAATTTTTATTTTTATTTTTGCCATTTCAATACTCTCTAGCCCAACATTCAATCTAGATACATTAAGCAAGAGGCTTTGCCATCTCACTTTGGAAGGGGGAAAAATATCAATCCATTTTAATAATAAAAAAATGGGTTTTACTCATTAGTTTCGTTGTATAGGCACTTTACATTTCCTAATGTTTTGTAGTATATCATGCATGGAACCAAATATCAATTATTAAAAAAGATTTAGTATTCACTTTCCCACTTTGCCTTCATGCAAAGAATGCATAGATGACAATATAAAAATATATTTACATTAAAAGAAATAACTATTATTTATATTTATATCAAACAATAAATATACATACATTAAAATTGTTATAAAATAAAAGACAGAGAATAAAGAAAAAAGAGAATGAGAGTACGAAAGAGAGAGCGTATTTTATTAATCAATCGGAATATATACAAAGCTTCTTCAAAGTCTCTATTTATAGGCATAAGAAGTATAAATGAAGTAGAGATCTACTCCTAATGACTTTTAGAATTTAAAGTACATCAAAACTTATCTAAAAAAATTCCTAGTGGAGGAAAAATAGTACACATATCGATAATACGCATAATATGTTGTTTCACTAAAAATCTTAACAGGAAAACCCAATGGGACGAAACCTCGATTAAGGGAAAAAGAGTACAGCACGTATTTACTCCCCCTCATGAAAATATCACATAATATGTCATATTTTATGTATTCAATCTTGAATACTAGTTTTTCAAATAACCATTTGAAAGTATTTGCTAAGCATTTATATCAACATTCTTTTGAAAGTCATGAGTGAGGGAAAATTTGGGGAATATATTTTGATCTCCTTAGGAGTTTCAACAATATCATAGCAAACTTTAATCATGATTCTTCTATAAAAAAACAAATAGGCATTTTGGATCATTTTATAATCCTCTTTCAACTACTATTAACTAAGTCAAATTTACCACATATGTTCAATTATTTCAATTCATATAAGTGAACAATTTCCTAATAATTTCAATATGCTTCTGGCATTCTAAATCCTTCAAGGATTTTAATATAAACTTTACATATAGTAATTCATAAAAGGTTATAACAACAACCATTAGACGCAAGTTAAATATTTTATGAACCGTTAGTTTAATAATATATCTAAAAGTTATTTATCCACCACAAAAGAAAATATTATATCTTTTCACAATCAATGTCAGGACTTAGCAAAAACTTTATATTTTATTCCGTTTTGCAAAACTACTTCATTGGCACCTTTACTAGCTTTATACCTTTAGATATTTGGACTACTGGTCCAAAAACTCCACAAATTTAATTGTACTTGAGTTGCATCTTTCTATTTTGACCAATTTATTTCATATCTATATTTCTCAATAGATTTATTCAAGATCCTCATTTTATTTCATTATTTCAACAATAATATTGCATGCAAAACCATTATCGACCACTTTTATTATTGGTTCGACAGTTTCTCAAATTGACATAACTTATCGAGATTTCTTTTTTTTTTTCACTATTTTAATCTTCAGTTTCAGGTACCTGAATATCTTCTAAAGTTTAGTTATATCTTGGGTCTCTTCTGGAGCACCCGTCTCCACTATATAACCATCAAGAAGAATTATTTTCCTTTATGATAATTTTCATATTTGGAACTTGTATTGAGTTATCTTTGTTGAACTTCTGGTTCAAATTACTCTCCCCCTAACTCATTACAAGTTATTATTTCTCTCCTCCTAATGTCGGGAAAACTATCAAATCAAAATACTAATCACAAATCATGTCATAATTGAATCTCCAGAACATTTAAAACATATAACAATACAAGGAGACTTGTAAGTAATAAATATTCTCAATTTTCTTTAAGGATTCACTCATCTTCGTGCATTGTGGTGGATCAGTTGAAATATATACGCACATACAAAAGTTCAAATATGGAAATATTTAGCTCTTTACCAAAAAACAATTGTAATGGGGAGTATTTATAACTTATTGGCTTGATGCGTACAGCACATAAATCAACAAATCTCATGTTGAAATAGGAAATTTAGTTCTCATAAGTAATGGTGTAGACATTAATCATAGGCGTTTAATCAATAATTTCTCTAAACCATTATGTGCATAAATAACAAACTTTTACGAAAGTTTTTCAAACTCAATCAATAAAAGACTGAGATATAAACTCATCAGCTTTAGTAATATGAATTGTCTTAATTGTATAATCTAAAATTAATTATTTAAACAAGCAATGTTGCAAACAACAAGTTACAAATTGATAACACATGTGATTATTTTATAGATGCATCTACCAAAATCATATAATATCAAAACCATCCACACGTGGATGAATAGGACCATATTTATTTGAGAAACACAAGACCTTAAATCTTAACTTTAGTTAGTGAGTTTCTAACAATCAATTTTCATTTACAACAAGCAACAAATTAGAATTCTTCAAATTAAAGAATCTTCTGGTTCTTTAATGAATATTCATATGAATTCTTAATTAATTTTCGCATCATATATGATCTAGAATGGTCTAACTATTGGGAAATGTGCTCATATTGTAGTAAACATGTAACTATTTTCTATCTATTTGAACGATGAATAAATAAATAAAATTAATTTCACATTCCATTATTATGTCTTTTGTATTTTCTATCTTTTATATTTTGCATACATAGTGAAATTGTGACAAGCAAATATTAGCTCATTGATTGTCTAAAGTTCAAACTGAAGATAAATAGCATTTTAAAGAACGTTTACATTGTGAGAAAGACAATTTACTTCACTAGATAATCTAAATGAGTTTGTAATCCCGTAAAAGAATCAAAGTGAGCATTTGATTCAAATACTAAAAAGGATTATTATGTTGTCTACAATTCTAATTGGGGAGATGGCTAGTCTTGCCTATTGGAGCAATTGACTCCACGAGTAGAGACATAGATGTATTCATTGATAGAATGATACATTGGACTAAATCCAAGATGAATTAATTCTGAATCCATTTGTGAATTAATTCACTTGTGACATTCATGGTGTGATTTACCTAAATCTTGAGTTAGTCACTGATCATACGTATGCAACTCATGTGCTTTGATATAAGTGGAAGTTTATGCTTTTAAGATGATCAAGCCCATAGCCGATATGTTGGGTATATGACTTGTGTATGGCATCACTTTACTAGCAACGGTGGAATTCATAGCTCAATTAAAGAGTTAATGATATCCTATCATTGGCATTGTGTGGATTGATAAATTTGGAACATGACCACGGGTTGCTCGTTCTCGAACGAGCAACTCATCATAGTCATTTGTTGATAGTGATCACATTAATCATTACGAAGACACAACATTGGTAATGAAATAAAATAAGATTGTATTAAGTGAACGAATTTAACTCAAAGGAATCAAGGATATCATATGAGGGTAACACACACATGACGAGGTCATTGGACAAAGCATTTAGATGAATTACTTTCGTAAAGAGTATACAATAAGAAGTTTTCAATCATGGTACTTCTTGTGGACTAACTCTATGATTAAGTAATTGCGAATTATTGGAACGATACTTCTGGACATAATTGCAATCACTAAAGCCTAATTGTATATGTCTGATTGGTACCTCTGCTAGCTCAACAAAAACTCGACCAGACTATATTTAAATCAGAAGAAAATCCTACGACTTTGGGAATAATTTAATTGAGTTGATTTATTCGATGTTGAATTATATTAGGTGGTCATAAGAATTGTTCAACTAGAGAATTTTATTAAAGAATTTTATTGAAAAATTAATTTGGAAAATCTAAGTGATTTTTCAAAAAATTAATTTTAATTAAGTAAAATTAAATTAATCAAATCAATTAAAATTAATATGATATTTTTGGAAATTAATTTTCAAGTCAGACAATTGGCCTAATGGGTAATTGAACATGAAAATTGGACCTAAGATTGTAAATTCGGCCCGGGAGCTCAAAACCGAGACCAGGACCAAAAAACTGGTAGAATCGGGCCCGATATGTGAACTGGGCCGACGGTCCAACTGGTGGCTAAACCGGACCAGTCTGGTTGTCATTGACTCGGGCTGAACTAGTAGCAGCCGAACTAGCTCGGGGTGCCATAAGGGTGTCGCACCTGCTTCATCGGACACAGCGATGTCGGTGGCTGCGACGACGGCATCCCGGTGGCCAATGGCAGTTGGTCATCGTGGTTGAGCAGTGGAAGAGTTACAATCCTAATGGACTCTATCAGAGAATTTGATTTCAGATTATCTATTCCAAAAACAATATTATTTAATAGTTTAATATTGAGTTTAATTTAATACTTAATCTTAATTGTATTTTATTAATTTACTATTAAAATGATTATATTAATATTAAATTTCTATTACTTTAATAAGATTTAATATTAAATTTAATCTAATATTTATCTTGATAAATATTGTATCAATTTAATATTAAAGTGAATAAGTTTAATTATAGTTGAACTATCTAAATTTTCCTTATATAAAGAGAGCCTTAGGTCATTATTTACACACACTTGAATTCAAGAGAAAGTTGTAGAGAGAAAATTCCCTGAAGAGATTATTCTAGAAAATTTCTAGAGATATTTTTCTGATTTACAACTTGACCCAAAAGTTTAGAGAAATTACAAAATTACCCCACTGGTAATTTTTGTGAAAAAAAATTTTGATTCGAAGCGAGCCCACACTCGGCAAACATGAGCTTGAAAATAGCAGAGAAGACTACTCGGTCGAAGCGCTCGTCCTAGACAAATCGAAAAGGTACAATTTTGATTAAGTATTTATTACTTTAGATATCACAACCAAGATCTTGTTTTGGAAAAAATTTTAGAATTCTAGTTTTTCCCTAAATTTATTTTCGGTTGCGTTTTCCAAACCCCTTTTTTCCAACACTAACTGGTCACGCCAAGTAATAAATGTATTTGTATCAGTAAAATTCTGGTTTACTTTAATATGCATTTCAATTGTACTAATAATGTCAATATAAATTGTGACAAATTGATAATTTTACTGTCATTCATTTTACTTTGTATCCACATATAAGTACTATTATGACATTTACTACTGGATATGTCTAAATCAATGTGAAGTCTATAATACCACCAAGTCAATAAATATATTTTCCAAATAATTATATGCAATATTCACTTCAGGGAATATACCAAAATCTTCAAATGCAGGGCATTTGGTCTAGTGGTATGATTCTAGCTTCGGGTGCAAGAGGTCCCGAGTTCGATTCAAAATACTTTTAAAACCTCTTTTAACATGAGTTTTGCATAATCAATTAACTATAAAAAATAACTACCTAGGTCATATATAGAAACAAGCATATATTGAATATATCAATAAAAGTCACATCTCAAACATAAAAATATGACATAATGAAAAATAACAAATTTTTTTCTTTCATAACCATTGTAACACCCCAAACCTGGCCTGGACGTTATGGCCGTATCTGGCGATGTCACATGGTAGTGTGTTTGAAAACCGTAGCTTGTGTTGGAAAACCATAACTTTGCTTAAAACATTTTCCATTTAGAATTCGTTACTATCTTTTATTAATTCTAAAAATCATGATTTTTATTCAGTCGTTAGTTTCCAAAACATTATACGCTGTGTAAGCTTTTTAAAACAATTTGTGTCCTTGTGGGTATTTTGCTAAAACACATGCATTTCTTTTAAAGACCCGTGTTATACCTACTTTTAGCAAATATAAGCAGAAAACAGTATAAAATCCAAATTTTGGGTAAAAATCCATAGAGGCCATTATTACAAAAAAAAATACCCCAAAATAATTAAAAATCGTAAATAAGTGTCAAATAATAAAAAGGAGTCGTGTGGCCACCACTGAGTCCTCCGCCGCACCGATCCGCCTATGTCTAAGGATTACCTGTACAGATTAAACAGAAGAGGTGAGTTTACATAAATTCAGTGTGTAATCTACATGCAAACAGACAGACAATAACACATAATCTCAGTTTGGCCTAAGCCCTTTTCAATATCAGTATCAGTATCAATTTGGGCCTTAGCCCATTTCAGTGGCAGTGAGCATTAGGGCCTTAGCCCATCACAGTACAGAAACAGTAACATATATGCAAAGAAACAATCCTACCCAACCAGCCTCTACACTCCATCTCCGTCCAACCCTGCACTCCATGTGGGGATATAATCAACCCACCCATCCCTACACTCCAAGTAGTACCGATTGCGGTACTAAACAGTAGTTTGCATCTGAGCTGTCAGTAAGTTAGGCTCGAAGCCTTTTAGTACACTTCCTCCAATCAATATCAACCCATCCCCATGCAATGCATAATACAATTATACCATGCCCAATCATGGGATATAACATACATTCAGTACAGTACAAATAGCATGCTTAATATACAGTCATTCAGTTAGGAGTCTAGGTAATCTTACCGACCCTATAGTAGGTTCACAGTTGTCTCGGGCTACCCGTACAACTTTAGCAATAAATCAGTGAAAATGGGCTCACATGCTCACGGCCCAAATTGTCCTTGGCCGTGTGGATCACACAGCCTGGCCTAGAATCCCACACGCCCATGTGGTTCACTCGTGTGGCCCACAGGGCCCAATTGGTTGAGCCTGTGTCTCGCACAAGGCCTTTATCAGCCATCACACGGCTGTGTTGCTTGCACACAGCTTGGCTCGTTGATCACACGACAGTGTTGTGGCTTACAGCCTTGCAGACGGCATACCACAAAGGCTACCACATGCCCGCGTGGTGTCGACAGAGAGCTTTTTCGGCTTTCGTCGAATCTCGTTTTCTGTGCAATTGGTTACACACCTGGTTACAAAAGATGCGCAAACATTCCTTGAGCACTCCAAAACCTATATTTGATAATTGGGAGCCCAATTTCGGTCACTTAATCCAAGTTTTTATGAACAGAAAATTCCCAAAACTTGTCGACAACCTTACCTTTAACGAGCAACGATGAGTTCTCACTACTAAGAAGCCGAAACGTAACCCACAGCTCCTTGATTGTCCCTTAATCCGAAAATAAACTCTTAATACTTTATTACTTCACCAAAATGAAACAAAACGTACCTCTAGACTTACCAAACACACATTAAACGCATAGATGTGCAATATTGATGAGAAACGGGAAGAAAAATTAATATCGATATGAAGGGAAATGTGTAAAAACATGGCAGCAAAATGGGGAAGAAGGAAGAGAATGACAAAGAAAAGCAATGCCAGCGTCAGAAAGAAAATTTAGGAAAAAGAAATATTTTCTGATAACTTCCAAATATTCCAAGCTCCTAAATTTTCTCCCTCAACCTCTCCACTATCAGCACTTTACTCCCTCTTAAACTCCTATATAGCATTGACGGCAAAATATATCCCTTGTTTGCACAATGACTCGAACCCTAGACCTCCAGCTTATTCACGCCTCACTCAACGACCAGACCAGCAGGCCCATTCTGACGTACTTTACCAACATTTAATTAAAAACCTACTGTCTAAAGAGAGAACATTATTCAAAGAAAAACAAAAACTTTGGCCAAGCCAAGGCTTGAACTTGGGACCTCACACACACACCCGGAACACTTAACCACTGAAGCAGATACACAGTTGTGTCACAAACACCCAAAAATAAATATAAGAGATTTTTGGAGCGTTACAACTCTACCCCCTAAAAGAAAATTTTGGCCTCAAAATTTTACCTGATCAGAACAAATGAGGATACTGCTGTTGCATCGCATCCTCAGACTTCCACGTGGCCTTCTCAGAGCTATGATTACGCCAAAAAACTTTAACCAGTGGGATGGACTTCCTTCTAAGAACTTTTACATCGCGGTCCAATATCTAGACTAGCTTCTCCTCAAAGGTCAGATCTAGCCTAACCTAGATATCCTCCACTGGAACAATATGTGTAGGATCAAAGCAGTAGCACCTCAACATCAAGACATGAAAAACATCGTGAATGCGATCCAGCTCCGGAGGTAGCTCCAACTGGTAATCAACTGGTCCCACTCGCTTAAGCACACAGTAGGGTCTAATAAATATAGGGCTCAACTTTCCCTTACGCCCAAATCTCAGTACTCTCATCCATGGCGAGACCTTGAGAAAAATGAAGTCTCCCACAGAATACTCAATTTCACGATGTTTCATGTCCGCATAAGACTTTTGCCTATCAGATGCCTCCTTAAGTCGATCTCGAATCAACCTGACCTTATCCTCAGTATCAGAAACCAGTTCAGGGCCTAGAACACATAGCTCGCCCAACTCAGTCCAACACAAGGAAGTACGACACTTACGACCATATAAGGCCTCGTAAAGTGCCATCTGTATGCTAGACTGGTAGCTATTGTTGTAAGCGAACTCAACCAATGGTAAAAACTCCTCACAACTGCCTTGAAAATCAATTACACATCTCCTCAACATATCCTCCGGTATCTGAATCACCCTCTCTAATTTACTGTCTGTTTGAGGATGTAACGCAGTACTGAAGTCCAACCTTGTACCTAGAGCTTCATGTAGCTTCTTCCAGAATCGAGACGTGAAGTGAGGATCCCTATCAGATATTATTGAAACAGGTACCCCATGCAGTATTACTATCTCCGACACATATTATTTAGCCAGCTTCTACAAAGAGTAGTCCATACAAACCACTATGAAGTGGGCGGACTTGGTCAATCGATCTACGATGACCCATACAGAATCTTTCTTAGTGGGCGTTAAGGGCAACCCACTAACGAAGTCTATAGTCACTCTCTCCCACTTCCAGAGCGGGATCTTAACTGGTTGTAGTAAACTTGAGGGTAGCTGATGCTCAGTCTTAACCTGCTGGCATGTTAGACATTTACTCACAAAATCGATAACATCTCACTTAAGCCCTGGCCACCAATATAGCTCACGAAGGTCTCGATACATCTTGTTCCAGCCAGGATGCATAGCATAAGGGCTATTATGTGCCTCTCATAGTATAGACTGCCTTAACTCGGTATCATTTGGTACACAAACTCTCCCACGGAAACAGAGAACCCCTTCGCTATTCAATCCAAAATCTGATGTATTACCACTCTCAATCTATCGGAAACAAAGATCTAGAGACTCATCCTCTAACTGTTTACCCTTAATCTGCTCGATCCACATCGGTGTAACCTGGAGTTCAGCCAACAAACTACCATCATCAAAAAAACTGAGACGAGCGCTCTCAAACCAGTCACAGCCCTTTGGCTCAGTGCGTCGGCCACCATATTGGCCTTACCAAGATGGTATTCAATAGTACAGTCGTAATCCTTTAGTAGCTCAATCCATTTACACTACCTAAGGTTTAGCTCCTTCTGAGTGAGGAGATATTTGAGACTCTTGTGATCAGTGTAAATGTTACACTTTTCACCATACAAGTAATGTCTCCAGATTTTTAGTGCGAATACCATTACGACCAACTCCAAGTCAAGCGTCGGATAGTTTGCCTCATGAGTCTTAAGCTGTCAAGACGCGTACGCAACCACCTTACCCTCTTACATCAACACACATTCTAAACCGACATGTGATGCATCACTATACATAGTAAACTCTTTTCCAAGCACTGGCTGTATCAAAACAGGGGCTTCAGTCAGTACGGTCTTAAGCTTCTCAAAACTCTTTTACTGTGAATCAATTCAGTTAAACGGCACACCCTTACGTAGCAGCTTATCAAGTGTGCTGCAATTACAAAAAATCCCTCTACAAATAGTCGATAGTACCCAGCCAGTCCTAAAAAACTGTGAATCTTCGATACAGTCCTAGGCTGCTTCCAATCCAAGACAACCTCAATCTTTCGAGGATCGACCCTAATCCCCTCCGCAGATACCACATGGCTGAGAAATATTACTTCTTTCAACCAAAACTTACTTACTGAGCTTAGCGTACAGTTGCTTCTCCCTCAAAACTTGTAAAACCACTTGAAGATATTCATCATGTTCATCATTAGTCTTCGAATACACCAGAATGTCGTCAATAAAGACTATCACGAACCGATCCAGATAGGGCTGGAACACTCGGTTCATCAGATCCATAAAGGCTGCTGGTGCATTTGTCAATCCAAACGGCACTACTAAAAACTCGTCATGCCCATAGCAAGTCCTAAACGCAGTCTTATGTATATCAGCCTCCTTAACCCTCAATTGATGGTACCCAGATTGGAGGTCAATTTTAGAGAAAATTGAACCTCCTCAGAACTGATCGAATAGGTCGTCTATCCTCGGTAGGGGTTACTTATTCTTGATGGTCAATTTGTTCAGTTGCTGATAATCAATGCACATATGCATGGACCCATCCTTCTTTTTTACGAACAAAACTGGTGCTCCCCACGGAGGTACACTAGGACGGATGAACCCGCGATCCAGTAACTCTTGAATTTGATATTTAAGTTCCATAAGCTCCTTCGGTGCCATTCTGTAAGGGGCGATGGACACTGGAGCTGTACTAGGAAGGAGCTCAATCCCAAACTCAACTTTATGGTTTGGAAGTAACCCGGGTAGCTCTTTAAGGAAGATTTCCGGAAAGTCTTTAACTGTTCTGATTTCTCTAACAAAAGAATCCCCAGAATCTGAAACATTGATGTAGACCAGATACGCCTCACATCCCATACGAACTAACTTTTTGGCTCTCAATGCAGAAATCTTATTCGACAAGTAATTTCGAAGTTCCCCAATTACAACTACTTCATTGTCCTCCTCAGTTCTCAATATTACCCGTTTAGTGGCACAATCCAAGTTCACTCGGTGTTTAACTAGCCAATTCATACCCAGTATCAGATAGAATTCTCCAAAAGGGAATTCCATTAGATTGCTAGAAAAAAAACTCGTTGTACCTCTAAAGGGACGTCTCTAAACAACTTATTAAATAGAACGGACTGCCCCAATGGACTTAATAGTGTAATTTCACTCGGAGTACTCTCAACTGGAATCCCCAAGTTTTCAGTAATAGAGAAGGCAATATAGGAATGGGTGGATCATATATCTATCAATGCAGTATAAGGTACATTAAAAATTAAGAACGTACCCGTGATGACATCCGGAGCATTTCCCTCCTCTAGGCGAGCGCAGCATATACCAGAGTCGGCTGCCTCGCCTCAGTCTGATTAGTACATCTGCCTGGTGCTCTTTGCCTACGGCCTAACCTATTACCACCTCAAACCTGACCACGGCCTCTCAGTGGCTGCTAAGCACCCCTCGGTAACTGTGTAGTACCCAAACTAGGAGCTTGCACCTGATCAAGCCTCCGTGGACACTCTCTAATACGGTGCTCTAATGAACTGCACCTCAAACATGCCCAGTTCTTTTTCAGCACTCGCCCTGATGGCATCTCCCACAATCAATACAAGGCTGTTGACTATAGCAACTATAGGGGCCCCAACTCTGACCGGCCTATCCATCCTGTCCTTTTTCTTAGGCCTCCGAATGGAACTCAAGGGCTCCGAATCTCTCCTGTTCCTACCTCTCTCTTTCTCAGGATTCTGGTGCTCAATGCGCTTAACCTCTTCGGTGGTCTTCACCTTATCCATTAGTGCAGCAAAGTCTCGCTCCCTCTAGGGAGCTATCAGAACTCTTAAGCTATCTCTGAGGCCGTTCTCGAAGTGAACACATCGCTTGTACCTAGTCGCCACCATACATCTCACATAGCGGCTCAGCCTTAAGAACTCAGACTCATATTCGGCCACTAATCTGTCCTCCTAAGTCAGATTTAAAAACTAATTGGTACCCACGTATTTTCCCTGGAAGGAAGATTTGAAGGATTCCCAGGTCAGTCGTTTAGGCTTAGTGCCCTCCTTTACAGTGAGCCACCACTGATATGCTAAATCTCGTAGCAATGATACTACGCCCTTTAATTTTTGCTCAAGGGTGCAATCAGGTCGTCCATGATACTCTCTGTGGCCTCTATCCAGTACTCAGCGACATTAATAGCAACCCTAACAACACCTCTAAAATCTTGGCTCCATTGGACCGGAGTCGTTCCGTAACCGACCCGCAGCCTCCAGCTCTAGTATTGGTCCCATTGACCCTCTCCAGAATTCTTAACATGGCTTAGGACAATGCGCCGTCCCCAGCCGTTTGATCATGAAACCTAGTCTCAATCACAGGGGAAGCTAGTGTCTCACTAGTTTCCAAGTTAGGTATGTGACCTGATGACGAGGACCCAACTTGAGCACCTCTATGGCCTCTACCACGGCCTCTTGTACCCCGTCCACAAGTACCTATAGTGCTCATTGTCTAATCTCGTACTATCTGAATTAATAGTTTTATGCAGATCAGTTTACAGTTTCAATAATTATTAACAAAGTTTTATGTAAAACAGTATTAGTAATTCAGTATTCATTTCGTTGAGTGCAGTATCTATCTGTTTTGCTACAGTCCCAGTGTACACTACTAAGGAGTTTTCAGTATGGTCTAGTACCTATAGTAGTTTCAGTAATACTACCTATAACAGTTTTAGTTCAAATCATAATATAGTTTTTAAAGAGAACTTACGGAATCAACGACGGAGACTCGGTGTGCAACACATTCAGTAAAATATTTCAAAACACTTCAAACCATTTGAAAATAGTTCTTTAGAAATTCAAGTTTAAAAACCCAATCCATAGTCGAGTTTTGTAACCTAGCTCTGATACCACTAAATATAACACCCCAAATTCAGCCTGGACGTTATGGCCGAATCTGGCGATGTCACATGGTAGTGTGTTTGAAAACCGTAGCTTGTGTTGAAAAACTGTAACTTTGCTTAAAACATTTTCCGTTTAGAATTTCTCACTATCCTTTATTAATTCTAAAAATCGTGATTTTTATTTAGTCGTTAGTTTCCAAAATATTATACGCCGCGGAAGCTTTTTAAAATAATTTATGTCTTTGTGGGTATTTTGCTAAAACACATGCATTTCTTTTAAAAACTCGTGTTTTACCTACTTCTAGCAGATATAAGCAGAAAACAGTATAAAATCCAAAATTTGGGTAAAAATCCATAAAGGCCATTATCACATAAAAATACCCCAAAATAACTAAAAATCGTAAATAAGTGTCAAATAACAAAAAGAAGTCGTGTGGCCATTGTTGAGTCCTCCGCCGCACCGATCCGCCTATATCTAAGGATTACTTGTACAGATTAAACAAAAGGGGTGAGTTTACATAAACTCAGTGTGTAATCCCCATGCAAATAGGCAGACAATAACACATAGTCTCTGTTTGGGCTAAGCCATTTTTAGTATCAGTGTCAGTATCAATTTGGGCCTTAGCCCATTTTAGTGGCAGTGAGCATTAGGGCCTTAGCCCATCATAGTATAGTAACAGTCACAGATATGCAATCGAAAAATCCTACACAACCAGCCTTTACATTCCATCTCCGTCCAACCCTGCACTTCATGTAGGGATATAATCAACCCACCCATCCCTACACTCCAAGTAGTACCAATTGCGGCACTAAATAGTAGTTTACAGTTGAGCTGCCAGTAAGTTAGAATCGAAGCCTTTCAGTACACTTCCTCCAATCAATATCAACCCATCCCCATACAATCATACAGTTATATCATGCCCAATCACAAACATACAGTACAATACAAACATCAGGCTCAATATACAGTCATTCAGTTAGGAGTCTAGATAATCTTACCGACCCTATAGTAGGTTCACAGTCGTCTAGGGTGACCCGTGCAACCTTAGCAATAAATCAGTAAAAATGGGCTCACACGCCCATGTTGTCTGCCAGTATGGCCCACAATCCTACACGCCCGTGTGGTTGATCGTGTGGGCCCACACGACCCAATTGGTCGAGCCTGTGTCTCGCACACGGCCTTGCTCGGCCATCACACGGCCATGTCACCTGCGCACGGCCTGGCTCGTCGATCACACAGTCGTGTTGTGGCTTACAGCCTTGCACACGGCCTACCACACGGGCTACCAAACACCCGTGTGGCGTTGACAGAGAGCTTTTTCAGCTTTCGTCGAATTTTTTTTCTGTGCAATCGGTTATACACCTGGTTACAAAAGATGCGCAAACATTCCTCGAGCACTCCAAAACCTATATTCGACAATTGGGAGCCCAATTTCAGTCACTTAATGTAACACCCCAAACCTGGTCTATGCATTAAGACCAGATTTGGTATGCCACACAAATCGAATATACATCTAGACATCTAATGATTTAAAGAAAACAGATCTTCAAAACTATTATGGAGATGGAGTTTGTCAAAAACCGAGGTAAATTTGTAATCTATGATTTTAAAACATAAGAGTTTATAAAATTGATCTCTGATAAATAATTGGTTAACTTTTTAAAGAAATTTAAAAGAGTTCAAAAGGAATTTGAAAATGAAATTTATAAAAGAGTTTTCACAGAAATTTTTACAAGATAGTGATATTTAAGAAAACCCCTTTTTATATGTAAATTAAAGAAAACATTTATAAACTTAAAATAGTCCACTTTAAGTATCTAAAACATATTAAAATCCATCCACGAAATAAAATCCATAAAAAACAATACTAGAGGCCTTATTACATCGCCAAAATAGTAATTATGTAAAAATACTAAAGAGTAGTTTAAAGTTCATAAAAACCATCATTTGAAGTATGGCCTCCACGAAGTCATCCTCGGCCCATGCCTCCATTACTGATCGTTACCTGAAAAGGGTAAAGGAAACGGGGTGAGTTACTTAGAACTCAGTGTGTAACCCATTTACCGTATCCACTAGGCCAAAACCATATGAGCATTTAATTGGGCTTGAGCCCATATACAAATATAATAATATAGCAATCATAAAATGCACGTGATATGCAATTCCCAACCAAGCCTAAATTTCCATCCGCTACACACCCAGCCGTACCAACCAGCACACCTGTAGGGATCAAGTCAACCCATCCCGCCAAACACACCAATCGCAGGCATTAAGCCATTTAATACGTAGGCACGAAGCCATTTAATAACATGGCACGAAGCCTTTTAATAACATGGCACGAAGCCTTTTTATAACATGGCACGAAGCCTTTAAATAACATGGCACGAAGCCTTCTTCTCTTCGTCAAATATCCCAACCCATGCAAACATGTATATACAATGCATAACAAATTTATTCATATGATAATTTCAACATAAGGCCCATAATATAATTTGGCCCATTAAGCAATCTAGCAACTTGGCCCATATAGCAATCTAGCAATTCGGCTCGTTAAGCAATCTAGCAATTCGGCCCAAATATCAACTTTATCATAAGCCCATTAAGGGCGATTCTGAATTTCCACGATTTTAATACCAATTTCATGCACTTACACAAAAAGTGTTAATAAACCATATTTTTCTGATTTTACCAACTTTACAATTTTTGTTCAAATACTTAATAACGGTATAACCATCTAACCCATGAGATAAGTGTGAAATTACACACCTGATTACGGTGAGAACTATACTTTTCCGCTCGTTGATACCTAAATACGTGTCACGTTTGATTAAAACATTAATACTTATTATAAATCTATACTAAAGATAAGCGATCTAGATCTTTACCCTCGGAATCTCGAACCACAACTATTTGTCGGTTCTCCCCGGTTGACGGTTCATAACCCGATGGGAAATCCCGAACAGCTAATGGCTCCGAACTACGAACAACTTTGAATAATCGATTCTCTTCGGATGATGGTCCACAACCCGGTGGAAAATCTCGTATTGCCGAAATAGCCCTTCGCTTGAATCTAGAAGGAATAGCGAAACCGCCCCTCTTTCGTACACTGTTCACCACTCTTTTCGACCCTATCATGTTAGCCTTCATTGACAAAAGATTATTAGTCCTAACAATATATCGGAATTTAATACTATTGATTTAAAAGGGCGAATTTGGCTTACCTTAAAATTCCGAATGATTCCAAAAGAATCCCTTGAAAGTCATGATCCAAATTCGAATAACTTCAAGATGACTTCGAAGAGATGATGATTCGGCTCTCCACTATTGCACTAAAAAAAATAACGAAAGAAATTGTCTAAGAGAATGAACGATTATTCGATTTAAAAGACTCTTCCAAGCCAACCTATAGATTCGGCCAAGGTGACCAATTAGTAAAAAAAAAAAAAAACAAAGAAGATGATTCTTACCGATGGTCCAAAGTTTGAATAGAAGAAATGATTGAGAATAAAATCTATGAGGGAGGGAAGATTCAGCTATGATATATATAAAAGAAAGGAAAAAGATTCGGCTATGGAGATGGTCTCTAACATTCGGCCATGGAAGAAATATGAAGGAAGGATGTGTTTAAAGGATGAGAAAAATGGAGAAAGAAAGAGAATAATGATGAGAGGTTTATGATTCGATTTTCAAAAGTAAGAGAAGAGCAAGGAAAAGGGTTTGGGACAATGGTGCATTCGGCAATAGGGAAGAAGGAAGAAAAAGAAATGGCTTTTGTGTTTGATATTTTCGGCACTAGGAGAGAAGCACAAAATGAAGCACTTGAGAGGTTGGCAAAATATGACCAAATGGTCAAAAGGAGAAGACAAAAAGAAGAAAAACAAAGATGTTTACCCAAAACATCAAGCACATTCAACTATGAGAGAAAAAGATGAAAAGAAAATGTGTTTTAGGAGAACAAAAAATGACCAAATGGGATTACACACTAACTACACATCCTTACCAAAGTCTACCACAAAAATTCGGCCACCCCCTAGTCCACAAAACCGTCCAAGTTCATAGACAAGCTTGGCCATTCCAACTTTCCAAAACACATCCCTTAAGAAGTGCCTTGTGTTCCCCCTATATTCCATAAGTTTAGGATTTCTTTCCCCAAGTTTCATGCTTACCTTAACCATTAGCCACCTTGCCATAATAAAATAGTCCAACCTTACCAAAAATAAGGCTTGACCGACACATGCTAGAGAGGTGTGAAAATAAAAGTCACAAAATTGCATTCCATGGGATTCGAACCTCTTCCCTCAAGCAACACTTATGGCGCCAACTCCACTTTACTACTAGCTCATCTTATGCTAGCTTTTGACACTTAATTTCCTTAAACATCAAGATCATTTGTTCCTCTTCAGTAAAGTACTCTTTACAAAAATAAAATTTATTCTAATTCCGAAAAATCTTGAGCCTTCTCAAAACTATAAATTAAACACACAAATTAATAACACTCACTAGCTAAGCACCAAAATTATGCAACATGTCGATACTAATTTTTTTAGGATGTTACAATTCTACCCCCTTAAAGAAAATTCCATCATCGAAATTTACATGGTTAAAAGAGGTGAGGATATTGTTGCCGAATTGCGTCCTCAGGCTCCCACGTAGCTTCCTTTGCTCCGTGATTTCGCCATAGAACCTTAACAAATGGCACAGTCTTCTTTCTTAGCACCTTGACATCTCGATCTAAAATTTTCTCTGGTTCTTCCTCGAAAGACAAGTCTGGCCTTAACTCCACTTCTTCTACTGGTACAATGTGAAACGGATCCGATCTATAACACCTCAGCATAGAAACATGGAAGACACTATGGATCTGACTCAACTCCAGAGGTAATTCAAGCTGATAGGCCACTGGTCCTACACGCTTCAACACACGGTACGGTCCAATGAACCTAGGGCTCAACTTGCCCTTCCTTCCAAACCTGAAAATTTTCTTCCAAGGTGAGACTTTCAGAAAAACCTGATCTCCCACCGCAAACTCAATATCCTTACGCTTCAGATCTACATACGACTTTTGTCTATCCGGAGCTTCCTTTAACCGTGCTCGAATCACCTTTAACTTTTCTTCCGTCTCAGATATTAATTCAGGACCCAACAACTGTCGTTCCCCCAATTCAGTCCAACAAGTAGGGGTACGACACCTACGGCCATATAACGCTTTATAGGGTGCCATCTGGATACTGGATTGGTAACTGTTATTATACGCGAACTCTGTCAATGGTAGAAAATCCTCCCAACTACCTCTGAAGTCGATCACACAACCCCGTAACATGTCTTCCAAAATCTGAATTACTCTTTCTAACGGAGCATCTGACTGAGGATGAAAAGTCGTACTGAAGTTTAACTTTGTTCCCAAAGCCTCATGCAAAGCTTTTCCTGTCCGATATAATAGACACTGGTACCCCATACAACCTCACGATCTCAGATACATACAGCTTAGCCAACTTCTGTAGCGAGTAATCCGTAGGAACTGGTAGAAAATGAGCAGTCTTCATCAATCGATCCACTACCACCCAAACAGAATCTTTCTTAGTAGGTGTTAAGGGTAACCCACTAACAAAGTCCATCGTTATCCGCTCCTATTTCCATAGAGGGATCTTTATCGGTTGCAATAAACTCGACGGTAATTGATGTTCTGCCTTTACTTGTTGACAAGTCAAGCACTTACCTACAAAATCAGTAACCTCCCGCTTTAACCTTGGCCACCAATACTATTCACGGAGGTCTCGATACATCTTATTTCCTCCAGGGTGCATAGAATAAGGGCTACTATGCACCTCCCGCAAAATTATTTGTCTCAAATCCGAATCCATGGGCATACAAACTCTTCCACGAAAATACAACCCTCTATCCTTGTTCAATCCAAAATCCCCTATTACACCACTTTCAGCTTGTTGCATTAACGAACGCAACTTTTCATTTGATATCTGCTTATCCTTGATCTGTTCTAACCACAGAGGCTTAACCTGAAGTTCCGCTAGCAGACTGCCATTCTCATACAAACTGAGATGAGCAAACATTGCTCTTAACTCCGATACCACCTTACGACTCAACGCGTCTGCCACCTTGTTAGCCTTTCCAGGATGATACTCGATTGAGAAGTCGTAATCCTTTAACAGCTCCACCCACCTTCGTTGTCTCAAGTTCAACTCCTTCTGGGTAAGGAGGTACTTAAGACTCTTATGGTCCGTATAAATGATAGACTTCTCACCGTAGAGATAGTGCCTCCAAATCTTTAAAGCAAACATTACCGCAGCCAACTCTAAGTCATGAGTAGGGTAGTTGACTTTATGCGGCCTTAACTGACGAGAAGCATAAGCCACCACTTTTCCACCTTGCATTAGCACACATCCTAAACCCATGTGTGAAGCATCACAGTAAACGATAAACTCTTTTCTAGCCTCAGGTTGAATCAGTACTGGCACTTCCATCAAAATCTTCTTCAGTTTCTCGAAACTTTCTTGTTGTTTATTGGTCCACACATACGGTACTCCCTTTCGCAACAGCTTAGTTAGGGGTGCAGCAATCAACGAAAACCCCTCAACAAAGCGTCTATAATAACCAGCCCAAACCTAAGAAACTCCGAATCTCAGCCACTGACTTCGGTGGTTTCCAATCCAACACAGCCTCTACCTTCCGAGGATCAACTCTTATTCCTTCGGCTGACACCACATGACCCAAGAAAGTTACTTCCTTCAGCCAAAATTCACACTTACTGAATTTGGCATAAAGTTGCTTTCCTTGAAGTATTTGCAATACTGTACGCAAATGTGAGTCATGCTCTTCTTCATTCCTCGAATATACCAAAATATCATCTATGAAAACCACCACAAACCGATCCAGATAGGGTTGAAAGACTCGGTTCATCATGTCCATAATTGCAGCTGGTGCATTGGTCAAACCAAATAGCATCACTAAAAACTCATAATGTCCATAACGAGTTCGAAATGTCGTCTTATGAATATTCGCCTCATTAACCTTGAGTTGGTGATAACCCGATCTCAGATCAATCTTGGAGAAAACTAAAGCTCCCCTTAATTGATTGATCAAACAAGTCATTGATTCTCGGCAATGGATACCTATTCTTGATCGTCAATTTATTCAACTGCCTATAATCAATGCACATACGCATCGACCTATCCTTCTTCTTAACGAACAAAACTGGTGCTCCCCACGGTGACACACTCGGTCGACTAAATCCCTGATTCAACAATTCTTGAATTTGAGCTTTAAGCTCCGCTAACTCCTTCGGTGCCATTCTATAAGGAGCAATGGACACCAGAGCAGTTCCAGGCAAAAGCTCAATACCAAATTCTACTTCCCGATCTGGAGGTAGACCCGGAAGTTCTTCGGGAAAAACATCTGAAAATTCTTTCACCGTTCTCACACTTTCCACCGATAGTTCCTGGGCATCCAAAGCACTAATGAAAGCTAGGAACGCTCCATACCCTTTCTGCACCAACTTTTCTGCCTTTAAAGCAGATACCACATTTGCCAAAAAGTTCCTTCGTTCGCCTATCATTACTTCCTCCTTATCAACCGAAGTTCTTATTGACATTTGCTTTTCAGCACAATCCAATTGCGCCCGATGCTTTACTAACCAATCCATGCACAAAATAAAATCGAACTTGCCGAAAGGCAATTCCATCAAATCCGCCAGAAATATTTCTCTTTGAATCTCTAAAGGCACGTCTCTAAACAATTTATTTACTATTACCAACTGTCCTAAAGGACTAATTACCGTCATCTCTCTATTGGTAATCTCAAATCTAATGTTCAGGTTTCCAGCTATGGCACTAGCAACATACGAGTGGGTAGAACCGATATCTATCAAAGCAGTAATAGGTACATCAAAGATGAAGAACGTACCCGTTATCACATCAGGTGCATCGTCATCTTCATGATGCCTGACCGCATAGACCAACCCCGGCTATCTTGCCTCTGCGTTACCTCTGAAACCACTACCTTGACCCGGTGCACCTTGACCACGTCTAGCCCCATTTCTACCACGACCTGGTCCACGGCCTCTCAGTGGCTGCTGAGCACCTCTGGTTAGCTGTGCATCAGGGTTACGAGCTTCCTGAGTCGGAGTAGTCCGTCGAGGGCAATTTTTATACTGATGATCTTTGGAACCACATTTATAACAACCACCAGTTCTATTCCAGTATTCCTCGGGGTGTCATTTCCCACAGTTAGCACAGTCTTGACTCTGATTGGTAGCCACAGGTGCTCTAGCTTGAACTGGCTCATCACTCCGAAGCCTCTTTTGAAACCTTTTAGCTGAACCCAAGTTCTTGAAGTCCCTATTGCCTCTGACTCTTTCTCGGTTCTGGCGTTCTGAGTTCTTAGCCTCTTCGGCTATCTTGGCTTTCTCCACAAGTGTGGCAAAAATCCTTTCTTGTTGAGGGGCTATCAGTACCCGTAACTCATCATTCAGCCCATTCTCAAAACGTATACAGTGCTCATGATCAGTCGGCACTATTGTGTGAGCATAACGGCTCAAGCGAAGAAATTCTGCCTCGTAAGCTGCCACCGTCTTATTCCCTTGAACCAGATTCAGGAATTCCTTCCTCTGAGCATCTACATAGCTTGCCCCAACATACTTCCCCTGGAAAGCAGCCTTGAAGAAATCCCAAGTAACACGTTCAGCCTGGGTGCCTTCTCGAACAGTAAGCCACCATTGGTACGCCTCGTCCCTTAATAAGGACATAGCTCATCTTAATTTCTGCTCGGCAGTACACTCCAGCTCATCCATAATCCACTCTACAGCCTCGAGCCAAAATTCCGCAACATTTGGGGCTACTCCAGAAATACCCCTAAAAGTCTCAGCACCATTGGATCTGAGCCGCTCCAATATTGATCTTGATGCTACTGGCCCCGATCTAGCCCCAGCGACCCTTTCTAAAACTCGTAACATTGCTTGAGACAGAGCAATGTCTTCCCTTATATGGTCATGGGATCCATTATCCGACACAGGTGATGCCGGTGCGTCCATTTCCGGCATATGTCTCGATGCCTCAAACACACTCTAGCACCTCGGCCTCTACCGTGGCCACGTCTACCACGTCCACGTCCTCTAGCGCTCATAATGACTAATTCGGTTTAATCTGATTACAAGTTTTATGAATCAGAATACTATTTCAGTGTTTATTAACGATATTTTATGAAATATGAGAGATAAAGTTGTTTTCGCAATCACATCCTATAGTCTCTATAGTTTCAACACCTAAAACTAGAAGTTCTAGAGTGTTCCTATAATTATATCGCAATAATCAACCATTCAGTATTCGAATACTTACTTGACTTGGTGCCAGATGCTCGTGATGCCATACTACATTTAAAATATAAATTCTAAAATTTCAAAATAGTTTTGAATGAAAATTGTTGTTGAACCCAAACCACAGCCGAGTTTTGAAAATAGCTCTGATACCATAAAATGTAACACCCCAAACCTGGTCTATGCGTTAAGACCAGATTTGGTATGCCACACAAATCGAATATACATCTAGACATCTAATGATTTAAAGAAAACAGATCTTCAAAACTATTATGGAGATGGAGTTTGTCAAAAACCGAGGTAAATTTGTAATCTATGATTTTAAAACATAAGAGTTTATAAAATTGATCTCTGATAAATAATTGGTTAACTTTTTAAAGAAATTTAAAAGAGTTCAAAAGGAATTTGAAAACAAAATTTATAAAAGAGTTTTCACAGAAATTTTTACGAGATAGTGATATTTAAGAAAACCACTTTTTATACGTAAATTAAAAAAAAACATTTATAAACTTAAAATAGTACATTTTAAGTATCTAAACATATTAAAATCCTTCCATGAAATAAAATCCATAAAAAAACAATACTAGAGGCCTTATTACATCGCCAAAATAGTAATTAAGTAAAAATTCTAAAGAGTAGTTTAAAGTTCATAAAAACCATCATTTGAAGTATGGCCTCCACGAAGTCATCCTCGGCCCAAGCCTCCATTACTGATCGTTACCTGAGAAGGGTAAAGGAAACGGGCTGAGTTACTTAGAACTCAGTGTGTAACCCACTTACCGTATCCACTAGGCCAAAACCATATGAGCATTTAATTGGGCTTGAGCCCATATACAAATATAATAATATAGCAATCATAAAATGCACGTGATATGCAATTCCCAACCAAGCCTAAATTTCCATACGCTACACACCACCCGTACCAACCAGCACACCTGTGGGGATCAAGTCAACCCACCCCGCCAAACACACCAATCGCAGGCATTAAGCCATTTAATATGCAGGCACGAAGCCATTTAATAAAATGGCACAAAGCCTTTTAATAACATGGCATGAAGCTTTTTAATAACATGGCACGAAGCCTTTTTATAACATGGCACAAAGCCTTTAAATAACATGGCACGAAGCCTTCTTCTCTTCGTCAAATATCCCAACCTATGCAAACATGTATATACAATGCATAACAAATTTATTCATATAATAATTTCAACATAAGGCCCATAATATAATTTGGCCCATTAAGCAATCTAGCAAATCGGCCCATAAAGCAATCTAGCAATTCGACTCGTTAAGCAATCTAGCAATTCGGCCCAAATATCAACTTTATCATATTAGCCTATTAAGGGCGATTTCGAATTTCCATGATTTTAATACCAATTTCATGCACTTACACAAAAAGTGTTCATAAACCATATTTTTTCGATTTTACCAACTTTACGATTTTTATTCAAATACTTAATAACGGTATAACCATCTAACCCATGAGATAAGTGTGAAATTACACACCTGATTACGGTGAGAACTATACTTTTTCGCCCGTTGATACCTAAATACGTGTCACGTTTGATTAGAACACTAATACTTATTATAAATCTATACTAAAGATAAGCGATCTAGATCTTTACCCTCGGAAACTCGAACTACAACTATTTGTCGGTTCTCCCCGGTTGATAGTTCACAACCCGATGGGAAATCTCGAACAGCTAATGGCTTCGAACTACGAACAACTTCGAATAATCGATTCTCTTCGGATGAGGGTCCACAACTCGGTGGAAAATCTCGTATTGTCGAAACAGCCATTCGCTTGAATCTAGAGGAATAGTGAAACCGCCCTCTTACGTATTAATCGCTCACCACTCTTTTCGACCCTATCTTGTTTGCCTCCATTGACAAAAGATTATTAGTCCTAACAATATATCGGAATTTAAGACTATTGATTTAAAAGGGCGAATTCGGCTTACCTTAAAATTTCGAATGATTCCAAAAGAATCCCTTGAAAGTCATGATCCAAATCCGAATAACTTCAAGATGACTTCGAAGAGATGATGATTCGGCTCTCCACTATTTCACTAAAAAAATAACGAAAAAAATTGTCTAAGAGAATGAACGATTATTCGATTTAAAAGACTCTTCCAAGCCAACCTATAGATTCGGCCAAGGTGACCAATTAGCAAAAAGAAAACAAAGAAGATGATTCTTACTGATGGTCCAAAGTTTGAATAGAAGAAATGATTGAGAATAAAATCTATGAGGAAGGGAAGATTCGGCTATGATATATATAAAAGAAAGGAAAAAGATTCGGCTATGGAGATGGTCTCTAACATTCGGCCATGGAAGAAATATAAAGGAAGAATGTGTTTAAAGGATGAGAAAAATGGAGAAAGAAAGAGAATAATGATGAGAGGTTTATGACTCGGTTTTCAAAGGTAAGAGAAGAGCAAGGAAAAGGGTTTGTGACAATGGTGCATTCGGCAATAGGGAAGAAGGAAGAAAAAGAAATGGCTTTTGTGTTTGATATTTTCGGCACTAGGAGAGAAGCACAAAATGAAGCACTTGAAAGGTTGGCAAAATATGACCAAATGGTCAAAAGGAGAAGACAAAAAGAAGAAAAACAAAGATGTTTACCTAAAGCATCAAGCACATTCGACTATGAGAGAAAAAGATGAAAAGAAAAGGTGCTTTAGGAGAGCAAAAATGACCAAATGGGATTACACACTAACTACACATCCTTACCAAAGTCTACCACAAAAATTCGGCCACCCCCTAGTCCACAAAACCGTCCAAGTTCATGGACAAGCTTGGCCATTCCAACTTTCCAAAACACATCCCTTAAGAAGTGCCTTGTATTCCCCCTACATTCCATAAGTTTAGGATTTCTTTCCCCAAGTTTCATGCTTACCTTAACCATTAGCCACCTTGCCATAAAAAAATAGTCCAACCTTACCAAAAATAAGGCTTGACCGACACATGCTAGAAAGGTGTGAAAATAAAAGTCACAAAATTGCATTCCATGGGATTCGAACCTCTTCCCTCAAGCAACACTTATGGCGCCAACTCCACTTTACTACTACTCATCTTATGCTAGCTTTTGACACTTAATTTCCTTAAACATCAAGATCATCTGTTCCTCTTCAGTAAAGTACTCTTTACAAAAATAAAATTTATTCTAATTCCGAATAATCCTGAGCCTTCTCAAAACTATAAATTAAACACACATTATGCAACATGTCGATACTAATTTTTTTAGGATGTTACACTTAATCCGAGTTGTTATGAACAGAAAATTCCCAAAACTTGCCAACAACCCTACCTTTAATGAGCAACGATGAGTTCTCGCTACTAAGAAGCTAAAACACAGCCCACAGCTCCTTGATTGTCCCCTAATCTAAAAACAAACTCTTTATACTCCATTACTTCACCAAAACGAAACAAAACTTACCTCTAAACTTACTGAACACATACTAGACGTAGAGATGTGTAATATCAATGAGAAAGAGAAAGAAAAATTGAGATCGATATGAAGGGAAAAGCACAAAAACAAGGCAGCAAAATGGGGAAGAAGGAAGAGAACGGCAGAGAAAAGCAAAGCAAAAGTCAGAAAGAAAATTTGGGAAAAAGAAATATTTTCTGATAACTTCCAAATATTCCAAGCTCCTAAATTTTCTCCCTCAACCTCTCCACTATCAGCATTTTACTCCCCCTCAAACTCCTACACGGCATTGGTAGCAAAATATATCCCTTATTTGCGCAGTGACTCGAACTCCAGACCTCCAGCTTATTCACCGCCCACTCAACGCCCAGACCAACAGGCTCATTCTGACATACTTTACCAACATGTAATTAAAAACCTACTGTCTAAAGAGAGAACCTTATTCAAAGAAAAACAAAAACTTTGCCCAAGTCAAGGCTTGAACTTGGGACCTCATACACACACCCGGAACACTTAACCACTGAAGTAAATATACAGTTGTGTCGCAAACACCTGAAAATAAATATAAGAGATTTTTGGGGCGTTACAACCATCATCATAAACATGCATGAAATTTAATTTAAAATCCAAACATTTATACTCATAGAACTTTTCATTTACAATTGCTTATTTCTTTTTTCTAAATAATTAACACATGGAATAAAACGTATGAGCTACTAACTTTAACAATTCTTTAAACTAAATCAAATTTGAATAACTATAAAATTCATTGGTTTATTAACACAAATTTGCATAATAGATATTTTTTAATCAAATATATTATTTAATTATAAAACCTACTATAGGGACATAAATAAATCAGTTAATATTCATTTTCATGAACAAATGAGATGCTTAAAACAATATGTAACCCATCTAATCAAAACTTAAAAATAAGATCATCTCAAATATTTAAACCATATATCAAGTTGATTTAATATTTAAAGATATACCTTTTTTTTCTGCGTTGAGTCTTGACGATTTTATTAAGAAGTAAGCAAATTAAACTTCAGTGGTAGACTTTGAATCCAATCAAAATTTAAGAGTGAATCTTATTTTCCAGGTGCACAACAGGTATAACCAATGACTTTTCATACATAAGTTTTCTCTCTTACAAGTTCTCATCAGTAATATTTTCCACGTAATTTTAATTAAGAACTTATTCTGAATAATATAGAGTTATACTCAATTTTAAAAAAAAAAAAAACTTGCAACTTCAAGTGCATCCAACCATAACGAGCTTTAGATAGAATTACCATATTCTATTACTCATAAGTAGATCTTTCACAGTCATATATTTTACTTTCAACCACTTAATGGGGTTGATAACAAAAGAAGATCACAAATATAGTCATAATCAATTCAGTTAAATAACAAGAGTAATCAATTACTCAATCTTCCTTTTTTTTTTTTTTCATTCTTTCAGAATATATATATTTATAACAATAGTGATTCATATGAAATATAATATTTTCTTCGTTTGCAATCTCAATATGATATCCATTATAATAAATATCTTTTAAAACTAATGCATTAACCATCACAAATTTTGTGCTTTTTAGATATTGATATATTAGCTCTTCTAGAGCTTTCAACTAATTTTGTTCTATCAAATATTGAAATAATATTTGTTTGTTTCAGTACCAAATAAGATAAATATTTTCTATTTGTAATGATATAATTTATTACTACATTCTCATATCCTTCCTCAAAGAATATTAACAGAAATAAAATATTTGGGCATACGCCACATATGTGGCCAATAATCTTTCATATTACATTGATAACATAAGTTATCTTTACTTTTTGAAGAGTTACCTTAAGAACTCTCATTGTTCTCTTATTTATTACTAGGTTCCCACTTCTAGTAGTCTATGATTATATATTTTATTTTCTTTATGTTTGCATTCACTTCGGGGAATGCAACAAATCTAGTATGGCTGACTTCTAAACATTTCTATTGATTCTTTATTTCATAATCATCATCGCAAACACATGTGGATTTCAAATTAGAATCTATCTATTCATGTTTTTCATGATTAGTCTCCAATTATAATAAACATGATATAATACATAAATCATAGTAAAATATACTTGAAGATCTTTAGCATCATTGTCGTCACCTTGGCTATTATCACGAGCACTATAACAAGTACTAAAATAACTATGCTTTCATAAGAACATACTACATATAACTTATACAATCTTATGATGTTCTAATAAATTATTTTTACTTTATAATTCAATCTAAAAGGTATAAACCAAGCATTCATCAATAACAAAAAAAATTCTCTTTAAACGGGATCAATATTAAAAAAACTTATATTTTGCGTCGACAATTAATATATATTTAAACAATCATTTAAAAATAATATATTATAAAGTTTTATTAGTAGACCTTATGAACCCATCGATATTCAATAATATAACTTAATAATTTGATTAGACTTAAAACAAATAAATAATAATAATCATACCTAAAAAAAAATGAAGCTCCTTACCAATTTAAAGTGTGCTCTATAAATCCAAAATCCATGCTAAGATAAAAAAAACTTTCACCATCCAAAGCAACGGACTGTAGTGCCTATCTTGGTGTTGAGCCTCTTAGTGTATACTCAAACCTTCCATTCAGAGTAATACTCTTTTACCAACTTTAATAGAAGTAAAACAAGTTAATTGAAATAATCTCAATTTAATTTAACTTAATTGAAAATTAATCTAGATATAAAACACTAAATAGGTAAAAACTTCCTGCAAAGAGTTGCAAACAACAGTAGGCGAAAGGCAGTAAGTAATGGAGAATCAGGGAAATAAACGCTCAATTTGAATAGCAACCAGCAGTAATAAATAGCCATTTGAAGAAGCAAAGGAGCCAACGAAACAGAAAAATAAGAGTATTTTTAGTGGTTGGAGGTTGAGTTTTGGTATTATGGATGAGGCTTAATGGTTTGCAAAGTTGTCGCTAATTTAATCCATTTAAAAGAAAATCTTGCTAATAACTTGTTATAAAACAAAAGACAGAGAATAAAGAACAAAGAGAATGAAAGAGCAAAGAGAGAGCGTATTTTATTGATCAATCGGAATATATACAAAACTTCTCCAAAATCTCTATTTATGGACATAAGAAGTATAAATGAATGAGAGATCTACTTCTAATGACTATTAGAATTTAAAGTACATATCTTGATCTTGATGGACATCCATTTAATAAAATATTCATAACAAAAATTTATTTTTATTAAAAACTTAATAAAAGTAAAAAGTAAATTATTTAAAATTGTAAAAGGAAAATAAAATTAACAAAAATTTAGGTTAAATTATTCTATTAGTCCCTATACTTTGTGAAAGTTATGAATTTAGTCCTTATACTTTTTGAATTGGTCAATTTTAGTCCCGTACTTTTTAGATTTTGAAATTTTAGTCTTAATCCAAACAGTAGCATTTAAATTCATTTTGGTAAACTCAATTACTAGTAATGTACCATGCAAAAAGTTGTGGATTTAGTTCATATTCTCCAATTGGATCATTTTATGTTCCTACATTGTTTGAGCTTTAAAATTTCAGTCTTAAAGCAAATGATAGTCATTAATCCATTAACTGGATTTTTAGTGAGTAACATGTAGATGTGCAAATGAGACATTAGTGCTCGCAAGCTATTCGAGTTTGAATTGAATTTTTTTTTGAACTCAATTCGTTAATTATCCAGCCTAGTAGCTTAAGCTATCAATCGATCCAAATTTAAGCTTAGTAATACTCAACTCGAACAACTCATGGGCCATATTGATCTTTTCATGTTTTTTTTATTATTAAATTACATTATTAACCTTAATATATATTATTAACTCTAAGCTTAATTATCGAGCTAAACTGGAATTTGAGTTTGAGTACAAAAATTGGTAAAAGAGCTTAATGCTCAATTAAATCTCAGGTAGCTCGGTTATATCTCAAGCTAAGCTTCAACTTAAAAATAGATGTTCGCGGAGTACAAGTTCTGAATTTTGAGTTGAGCTCAGCTTGGCTCGATTATACCGATAGTAGTATCTAGAAGTAACAAGCTTGCATGGTATTATACATATGATAATATGTTTGCCGCATCAAATTTTGGAAATAACAAAGTTTAATGAATTTAATAGTTATGATTTGATGAGGACTAAAATTTTAAATTTTAAAATGTACAAGGAGTAAAAATGACCAAATTAAAATACATGGGCTAATTCCACCACTTTCACAAAGTATAAATACCTATAGAATTTAACACCATTGCACAAATGCTGTGATGGTTCTAGACCTTAAGCCTATATAAGTCTTTATGTTTGATTTAGTGTCTATTTGGATAACATAAAGTAATTAAATGAAAGTGTAATTACTAAAGTAGTAATTACACTCTTTTGTAATTACAAAGAATTGCAATTTCCTAGACCTATTTGGTTGACACGATGCAATTACATTGAAATTCCCTATGTCATGTTTTGTAGTACAAATTGTAATTATACAGTTACATAATTTATATTTTTAAAAAATATTAATTACTGTAAAGAATTATTAGCATGATAAAAAGTTCTAAACAAGTAAAAAAAATTAAAATCAAATCATCATATGTATTATGTTAGTCCAAAAAAGTAGTTGATAAATCAATTATTAATAAAAATAACAAGAAAAATAAACATATATGTGATTTTATCTAATTTTTCTTGTGTTCTATATTTATTGAGCTATTCCCTTTTTAATATTTAACATAAGCTCCTTTAATCAAATGTTGGTTTTTAACTGAGTTCATCGTCATCTAAATATGAATTTGAATATGTATCATTAATATCATCAAGATCTCTTTCTTCCATATACTATTTGAAGTATGGATCATCCCAAATCCACCATAAAAGCAATTATGAAGTACGCAACATGTTAATGATCCAACCTTGTTTTTTTTAATGCTATCCTAGGGTGATGTTGTTAATATGAGAAATAGATTTTTAGAACAACAAATGTCCTCTCAACCACATTTCGAAGTTTTGAATATCTCAAATTAAAGAGTTCGTGAACCATCTCTGGTGCTAGGCAACTTGTGTCTAGTTCCATTCTCTCAAATGGTATTATACCCATAATATGGGGAAAGAAAACCTTTTGTATTTGTATAATTAACATCTATCATATATATATGAGTTCACCGTACAAATAGACAATAGCTTTAATCAGAAAAGCTTTTATAAACTTAACGTAGAGAAAGAATTAAGCTAGAGTATATATCTTTTTATAATATGTAAGTTAAGTAAAAATATTAATATAAAATTTTACAAGACATAATCATTATATAAAAAAAAGAGGTTGATATTAGTTATGCAAAAATAGAATAAGTTTTCTTACACCATATCATGTGGTATAATACCATTTAAGAGAATGGTGTCAGACACAAGCACCATAAACAACTTGTGAACTTTTTAATTTAAGACATTCAAGGCTTCGAAATGCAGTAGAGAAAATATTTCCCATATTAACAATTGACTATAACATACAAAAATAATGTTAGATTTACAAGCATGTTGCACATTTCATAACTTCAACAGTTAGAGTTTCAAAAAGAAAGAAATAATCTCTCTCCTATTTACTCCGTCAACGAAGAATCAAATTATCACTATATTTATTCCTTTTTCTACTTCTTCTTCCAAGTGCAGGATAACCCCAAGGAGTTGCGGGTTTTTTCTACCAATTCGAGCCATCCCTTCACCACCCCCATGGGGATGGTCTACAGGGTTCATAACTACTCCTCTTACTACAAGACGCTTACCTAGCTAACATTTAGATCCGGCTCTACTCAAACTTTTCTGGTTCACCCCAAAATTCCCCACCTGTCCGACCTTTGCTGAGCAGTTTTTGGATATCAAACGGACCTCCCTAGAAGGTAACTTTAATGTGGTTGATTTCCCCTCATTTGCAATCAGTTTCACAACAACACCTGCTGCTCTAGCTAATTGTCCACCCCTTCCAAGTGTGATTTCTATGTTATGTATGGTCATGCCTAAGGGCATATCAGTTGAAATAGATTTTTCTTTTTGATCGATCAATCAAAACCCCCTTCCCAAATTGTATAAGCTTCATCCAAAGCATACGGCTTTCTGGATGTAGATGATGTTAGATTTACAAGCATGTTGCACATTTCATAACTTCAACAGTTGGAGTTTCAAAACGTACATGGAAGAAGGAGATCTCGACAATCTTAATGATGTAGATTCAAATTATATGATGATGAACTTGGTCAAGGACCAACAAAGGATGATAAAGAGCATATGTTAAATATTAAAGAGGGAATAACCCAACAAATATGCACTAGAAAAAATAGATAAAAATACATATGATGATTATTTTTCTTATTACTTTTATTAGTAATCATATTATGAACTACTTTTTTTTAAACTAACATAATACATATGATTATTTGATTTTAACTTTTTTTATTTGTTTATAAATTATTTTTATTATACTAGCAATGTTTTAAAATAATTAATATTTTTAAAATTATAAATTATGTAACTACATAATTACAATTTGTACGACCAAACATGACAGAGAGAATTACAATGTAATTGCACCCTGTCAACCAAATACGTCTAGGAAATTATAATTCTTTGTAATTACAAGAGAAAGTAGAGCAATTACTACCTTAGTAATTAAACTTTCACCCAATTACTCAATATTGTCCAAACTAGAGGTGATCATGATAATTACATCAATAATAACTCATTTTTACATTAAATAATTTTATATTTGTATAATTAAACTTAAAGTAAAAAATAATATATAATAATTTGATATTATTAACCCCCTAAATTATTTCATAAAAAATATTATTTGATATTTAGTTGGTGAAGTTTTTTAACTCTACAAGACAAGTTGAAAGTAGAGGCGAAGTGAGGCAACATTTTTGGGGTCAGAATTAAGTTATAAATTTTCACTATACTTTTACAATTTTTTAAAAATTAAATGAAAATCTTATAATTATTTAATTATTATTAATTTATAATTTTATACATTTTCAAAAGTAAATAAAGTAAAATTTAAATTTTAAGGGACTAGGGCCCTTTCTCTATCCCCTTTTGCCACTCCTGATTAAAAGACGGATATATGTAGTCATGTGTCTCATTTATATAATTTTATTTTTCTAAAATCAATTAATACCACTTATCAATCTCTTAACCTATGAAAAAATCCCTTAATTTATACCCATCAAACCTGCCGAATTAATATTAATAAAAAAACCCACCCAATTATACGGATAAAAGGGTCTACCTACCTAAGCCGACGCATTTCCAAAGAATGATTGTATACTTATTAAATGTCAAAATCAAGTTTGTTTATACTTCTAATCAACTGACCCATTTTACCAAGATTCAAAAACCCTTAGTTCGGCAATAAAATAAAGGCTTTCAATAAATAAATAAATAAAGATTAAAATTTGTTATAATTGCATGTGATTTTTATAAATTTGAAATTTAACTTTTATATATTTATTTTTAAGAATTTAAATTTTTTATTTTTTATATTTCAAAATTCAGTTTTAATTTTTAACACGGTTAATTTTTTTTTTTGAATTTATTGATATGACATTTTGAAAAAAAAAACTCACATGAGTCATATAACTAAAAACATGGAGCTTTAATGAACTTGAAATTAACAAAATAATTTTAACAGTGTTAAAAGTTGAATCTAAATTTTGAAAGCAAAAAAGTAGAAGAATTAAATTCTTTAAAAAAATATATATAGGGACTATATTCCAAATTTACAAAGAGTAAATAGACTTGCACATTTTATCCTAAAACAAAATTTTATGTGAATTTGATGTTAGTATTTTTTTAAAGCAAATTTTACATGGGTAAATATTAGATTTAGGATTTGAATTTTGTGCGTAATAACCACAAAATTTGTAATAATGTTAGTTTGGGTAAAAGAAATAATAATAAACCCTTGGTTCAACCTCATCCAATTCTTACAGGATTTACATTTTTGCATGCTTACTTAACTTTTTTCTTCAAGTGTATGAAATAGTTTTTGCCTTTTTCTTCAAATGTGTGACAATTTTCACTTCCAAGGTGACTTCTCAATTGATTAATAGAGGTAAAAGCAGAATCCTTGTGTAACACAACATCAAATATAAACAAGACCAAAACCAGTGATATTGGCATTACATTACGAAATAAAGGGACCCAACACAGACGTGGGACTTGGTCTTAAAAGACACGACATGATGCCCCAATACTTCATGGAAAGGAAGTATTACGTGAAAGGGGTGTGGTAGGTGGAGAGCAATATTATACATGATATAACTACCAATATGATAAGTAAAAAATAATAATTGAAACATAATATGAAAAAATATTAAATTAATGGGACATGAATAAATGAATGTAATTTTAAAAGGTATATAATACAAATTCAAATTTACACACTGTACTATCATAAAGTTAAACCTATAGATCGAATTTTGGTTTCAAACATAAATTAATTTACTTCAATCAATGAACTTATGGCTTGAATTAAAAAAACAGAAATGACATCATCTCTTCCCTCATTTTTGTTTTGTTGTCATATGAAAAACTTTAAATAGAATTATGAAGAGATAAAATACAAAAAAGTTATTACACAAATACAGAGTTAAGTGATAGGTGTCTCAGCATGCTTTGAATTGAATCTGGTAAGCGATAGACGGGAGAGAGAGAGAGGTGGTAGGGAAGACCATACATATTCACTTAAGAAGTTTTACTTTGAAATCAATCTTTGAACACGGAAACGTGACTACCACGTAAATGACTTCAGGTTGGTGAGAATAAAGACTTCAATGGGGGTCCACCGCCGGTCTGATTCAACCACCAATTCAAGCTGCACTTCTACTAAGGTTTTTTACCAACATTTCGCGTTAGATTTGTTATTTATTTATGTTAAATTACAAAGTAAAAAAATTAAAGGTTAAAAGTATATTCTAAGTTTATATACACTTTGAACATTATTTTGGAATTTAATTTCTTCTTTTATTTTCATGTATATAATCTTTTACTTTTCGGATTTAAAAATTCAAGTCAAGTCGTTATCATCGTTAAAATTCTTCTATTAAATTATTTCACATGGCGTTTTAAAATTGAAAAAATATTCGCTTGATAGTCATATAACAATAAAAAATAATTTTGAAATTTTTTATTAGAATTTTTCCTTAGAAACACACATTCAAACTCGTCCTAATAATACAAATATATTTTGGTTTAATAGTGTTCTTAAGAAAAAAAAATGATATTAACATTATGATTGAAATAGTCAATAATATTAACTATTTAGATTAATTAATGACATTATAAAAGTAGACAACCAAATTATGTCAAGAATTAATGCATATAGATTAAATCTCAGGTTTCAACATGATTTAAGGGCCAAAATTAAAATTTGACCATTGTCTTATAATGTCAAAAATCTAATTGAAACCTAAAAGAAATTGGAATTCAAATATCAATCTCTACTATTTTGAAAGTATTCAAATTATATATAACCACTTAATGTATTAATCGAAAAATTAAAGATATTAAATATTTTGAATAATTAAAAATATAGAAACTAAAAAAGAGATTAAATATCAAATTTAAATATATTAGAGAGTTGATTTTGTAAAAAAAAAAAAAAAAAAACAGTGAGTGTAATGGTGGGTTTGTCATTTGTCATCAAAAGAAAGGTCGGTATATAGATTCCACAAAACCCGTTGCCTGAGACCTGAGTAGTAGACATTATGTAGAATAGGAATGCATAAATAATTAATGTTATATACAGCTTTCACAGCTAACATAATCTAAGAGAAAACACAAATTCAAAACATATTCCACCGTCAAAGGGATCTCTCTCTCTTTGTTTTGTGAAATATTTTCTTTTACAAATACATACTATTATTATTATTATTATTATTATTATTATTATTATTATTATTATTACATTCAATTTTCTAGGGAAAAAAGGTCTGTAATTTGGGTTGAAGCTGGCAACACGTTTTCCCTTGCTGTTTTCCATTCTCTCTTTTCGTAGGCATGCAGAAGTAGCATGGGATGCGATGTACTGCGGTGTGGGAACACGATGAAAATAAAAATTATATAAACAAATTAAATAAGCTCCAGCTGCACCGACTTAGATTCATAGGATTGTTCTTCCTCATATGTTACGTGGATATTTCATGCCACATAAAATTTTCCTTTATTATTTGTAATTAACAATCGTCCATATTACGCGAGCCTTGTGCTGTGAGGGGATTTTAATTGAGTCATGAAGCAAAGCGAAAAGAAAGGTGAAAGGTGCTAAACCATGAAGAAACTCTACTTGAACACTTGAATTTGTAAAACAAAGAGATGAAATCTTTGAGAAGATCTTGAATTCCAATCAGTGCTTTCTCTCTGCACTGAGCTCATCTATTTATAGCACAATTGTTTAACGATTCATAACAAACAAACAACTTACAACTACTTAACTGTCTGCTAACAACCATTCAGGTGAAGCTAAAGCTAAAGCATGCACGTTTTTTTTTTTATATTCTTCCAGCTTCATCTGTTTGTTTAAATATTCCCCTTCAATTGCTTCATCTACTGACATCACACACAGTCTCTTTCGATGCCCCATATTAATATATATAAAAAAGATGCTGATAGTGGCTTTTTGAAACTGTGCTGTAACAGGTTTTTTTATCAAAATTATTTTAAAAAACGGCAAAATGCTAGAACAAATTTTGGAGGAGGAAACAGAAATCCCTTTCCTCATTTTTATAGACATTCGTCGGCCCTCAAAAATGTTTCTTGTAAAAATCGAAATAAAATAAAATAATATATGTCAAAACCATTTTTAATTTTTTTAGAAAACGGGGGTCGACTTTAAAAAATAAAAACGGGAGTTGCCGCCAATTCCTTTTTACTTAGGTGTGATTGGATCACCTTATAAAACATTTTATTTCAAAACATTGATTTTGGTCCACGAAATACAAGAAAACGGGTTCGGGAGTCAGTTACGTACGACAGGAAGGGTTAGCACCCTCGTAACGCCCAAAATTTGGTACCTAATTGATAATATCATGTCCTAATGTCTAAATTTTGAAAATTTTAAAATACGATCTTTTTATTTGAAAGAAAGCCAAGACTTACCTATCTCAAAGAAATAAAATGCTATACCCAATAAGTTAGGATGTAACATCTCATGACTTCGAAACTAGGCTCGCCTTTATTTGTAGAAAATTTTTGTCTCGAGACACAAAACATCATATCCAATAAGTTAGGATACAACGTTTTGAATTCCTGAGAATAAGTTTTTTATTTAACTTTTAGAAAGAAAGTAATAGGTTCTTTAGATTCGAAGAGAGAAATCGAAACCCAATAAGTTAGGGTATGATTTCTTTCGAATCTTAGAACGCGAAGTATTTGCTTATTTTTTAAAATCGGGTAAAAAAGTGATATGATTTTATGAAGAAATGTAAAGTAAATTACGAGAAAATACCAGAAAACAATAGCAAAAATGGAAGCTAATGGTGGACTAATAAATAAATAAATACTATATAACAAAGTAAGAAAGATAATAATAAAATAAGGATAATAGTAACACAAACACAATAATAATGATAATAAAAGATATTGATAAACAAATAGTAATAAAAATAAAAATAATACTAATAAATATAATAATAATTATAAAAATTAATTAGAAATGAAAAAAATAAAAAATATATAATTACAATAGTAAATTAATAATAATAGTAATAGTAATAATAATATTAATAGTAATGATAATGATAATAAAAATAAAAAATAATATTAATAATAACACAATAGTAATAATATTAAAATTAATAATACTAATAAGAAATAATAGTAGTTATAAAAAAATAATAATAATAGAAAAATAATAAAGGTAAAGAAAAAGGGCGAAGTTAAAAAAAAAATTTGGGGAAATTTAAAAAAAAAAATCAAAAGGGGACCTATTTGAATGCGCGAATAACATGGAGGGACTAAAGGGGAAAATTCCTCACCCTCCAAAACGCGGCGCTTCAGAAGGGACCAAATTGAAGTCGAAATAAAATGTAGGGCCAAATTATAAAATAAAAAAACGTGATCGTAAATCAATAAAAAACGGAATGGCTAAAAGTGCAATTAGCCCTTCCATAGAAAAACACACAGATCCTGAGACGGGTCGGGTCGGATCGGGTCGATTAAGAGCAAAACGATGCCATTTTGGCATTTAAAGGCCTTAAGCAAAACGGCGCCGTTTTCAATCCGTATATAAGGCCAAATTTCCTAAAAATATTTATTTTTATTCTGTTTCAAAAAAAAAAGAGGGGCTCTCCAGAATTCTTTGCCCAGGCGATTTCCGTGAGGCTCGCAAGAACCCACCGCCATCTCACATGCGCAAGTGCCTAACTTCGAAAAAAGGTAGTTTTTCTCTTTTTTCTATATTATAAACTTTAATATTTGTAAAATAAACTTTAAAAAGAAAACCAAATTCGAAAGAAAAGAAAAAATAGCGAAAAAAAACCTTTGCTTGTCTCTTTTTTTTTGTATTAATCTCTGTTTTTTCTTTGTATATATGTGTGTCCTATTTTACAGATTAGGTTAGGGTTTTTATAACCCTAAAAAAATAAATTGAAAAAGAAAGAAAATAAATGTAGAATACATTTTGCTGCCATTGTCCCCTTTCTTTCCTTGTTTTGCAGGTCAACGGCGAGGAATTCGGCAGAGGAGCACTGTCTATGAGCAGATTGCGGCGCGACTGGTGGCTTGTTTTGGGCGCTTGCGGCGCGAGTAAAACCTAGGGTTTCAGATTTCTGAAACTAGGTTTGGGCCATCGGACCATTTGGGTCATGGGATTAGGTTTAGTTGGGCTCTGTGGGTGTAATGTATTGGGTTTGGGTAATGGATTGGACCTGTTTGAATTTTGGATTGTAAATGGACTGTAAAGAAAAACTGTTTATTTTATTTTTTTTATTTTTATTTTTTGGTTTGTTCGGGCCCAGGCAATAATGGGCTACTACAATATGTATCGGTGTCAGTGTCAGTGTCAATCAAATTTAAAGTTAGGATCTCAGTCAATATTAGTCAACAGTGACAAAGAGTTGACTTCAGTGGCCCAATTTCCAACCATATTTCCATCCCATCCACGACAGACTAGGGGGAATATATGGAAAAGGAAATTGGTTTGGCAGAAACCGATTTCCTAACTGGTTAGCCATCAACTCACATCGATGGTTCCGTGGATGAGAGTGATGGGCCAATAAATCGGTTTGCAGGGGATCGATTCAGCAATCACAAACCCTTTTCATCGACTTGAATTCCATATTCTCCAAGAATCGGATTCTCTGAGATTCAAACATTAAAAAAAGTTAAAATGAATCTATAAATTGAGCGTAAATGTTGTTGACCAAAACACTTTTACCTTGGCTTTAAAAAAACGATTGTTACTCTGGCAATTAGAGTTTGAAGAACTTTTCGCAACCGAAAATTGTGGTTAAGGTTATGTAAAATTTATTTTTTATTTTAATTATTTTAAGATGTTATATTTTCTATATGTATTTTTTTGAAGTTATTTTTTATTAGTTTAACTAAAAGTTTATTCCAATGTAATATACTATAGGTTTATTGTTTAATATGAGCAATCATTTTGTAGTAATGGTTTATTACAATGGACAAATTCGTGAGACCCAAGTTGACATTGTATGAGATTTAGATATAGTATTAATCTTGTATTAATCTTGAGGAGTTGAAAATGAAGATTAGCCCAAAAAAAAAATTACAAAACGTTGTGGAAGGACAATATTAGATTTCATGGTTTATTAGTATGAAATTTAGATATAGTATTAATCTTGAGGAGTTGAAAATGAAGATTAGCCAAAAAATAATATTGCAACACGTTGTGGAAGGACAATATGAGATTTCATGGTTTATTGCTATGAGATTTCTGCCATCATGAAGTCTCGTTATAATTAACCAACTTGAGCTTCTTGATAATGAAGATGTCCAAACAATGATAACAATTCATTTCTGCACTAGAAATCATGTTGTGGAGTTATATGAAGAGTTGGATGATGTTGAGTGAGGGAATGCAGTCGTTAAAACTCCTACTTCGTCCAAACCATACATGGAGGTGCCAACAACATTGCAAGGGAGACAATCTTCATTTTGCGATTTAGATTTCGATCTTAATGTATCTTTAGAATACCTATCTGAGTCTACTCAACCATTGATATCCGATGGAGTTCAATATCTTTCATTCAACCTCAATGAAGGAGTTATTCACAAAATGTTGATACCTAATAATACCAATTAGTACAACATAGGTACAACAAGTGAGAATTTGGCCATCGATATTCTACGGAGTTTAGTATCTTTTATTCAACCTCTGTAACAACCCAATTTTCAATGATTTTGGAAAATGTGATTTCGAAACCCTGTTTCCCTAAACCGAGTCTGTAAATATCAAAAATTAATATTTACAGAGTTGATATAAAAGTATATTGATGTTTGGTCCATCAATTTTGTCAATTAAATAGTTAATGTAGGTCCAGTGACTAAATTGTGAAAGTTTAATTGCTATAGGTTTTAATTTGCCAAAGACTTAGGGACTTCAATTACAATTAGAAAAAGGCCCAAAATGATAAATAAACCATTTTTCAACCTAAGATAGTGGATGGTGATGTTAATTTTCTTTAGCTTAATTAATAAAGAATTATTAAGGTTGAGCTTAATTAAATTAAACTAATTAAAGGCTAATTAGACTATAAATAGAAAAGTTAGTGGGATGCTTATCATCTCTTTCATTTGTGTCGTCCTCGATAGCCAAAAACTATCAAAGTTTCAACCTTTTTCCTTGGTACATTTGACCATAAATAGGTAAGCAAAATTAGGTCATTTTCTAGTAACTTTTATAAAATTGAGGTTATGGAAGCTTAATTTAGTTAGCTCATGTACCAATTTGTAAAATTGTTAAAGTTTTAGAAAGTTGTCTGCCGAAACTTTTTTGGAACTCAACTTTTTATTTTTAGAAAAATGAAGACGGAGTCGCCACCAATCCTTTTTATTAGGTGTGATCGGATCACCTCATAATTTGATCATTTTAATAAGAGGTTAGATTTTCTAAAACGATGATTTTCGGTCTATAAAATCCAAGAAATGGGTTCGGGAGTTGATTACGCATGAGGAAGGATTAGCACCCTCATAATGCCCAATATTGGTTCCTAGTTAATTATTTGATGTCTTAGTGTCAAGAATTTAGAATTCAAAGAAAATTTAAAGTACGATCCTTTTTTTTTTTGCATGATGTTATTTGATTAAAATACGGTTAACTAAATTAAATTTTATGGAAAAAGCCTTCTTATTTTGAGTTAATCAAGAAGAAAAGATCATGCCCTGTAAGTTAGGGCACGAGGTCTCGAATCCTCGAAAACAAGAATAATCGCCATTTAATTATTACCTAAGTCTTATGTGTATTGAATTTTATAAGGATGTTTGATTATTTCGGTTCAAGGAAAAAGCTGAACCCCGTAAGTTAGGGCACAAATTTTCAAATCCCCTAATTAAAGAACATCGCCTCGGTTCTAATTATTTCCTATGCGCCAGGTAAAAGTGAATATAACATTTAATGTGATGTACGATTAATTTGTTTGAGTTTGGTACCAAATGAACGAGTGTATGTAAGCATAATATACAATAAAATAATGGCAAAAAACAAAATAACTACATAGGTACAAACAAAAAAACATTATAATGAAATAATAATAAAAGAATAAAATAATTGTAGTAAAGGTAATGAGGGTAAAATAGTAAACAACTATAACATGATAATAATAATAGTAATAATATCATATCTAATGACAAAAAAAAAAAAAACTACTCAAGAATGTAAATAAAATTGCATAATATAGAGAGAGGCAAAAATATAAATAATCATAAAATAAAAGTGCCAGAAATAATAAAATAATAAAATAACAAATAAAAAAATAAGTAGGCAAAGGACTAAATTGAAAGCTAAAAGAAATTCTAAGCATAAATTAAAAAAACAAAAAAAGCAAACAAAGGATTAAATCAAAACAAAATAAAAAGTACAGGAACTTAGGGTGTTATTTTCCTCAACCCAGCATACGTGTCATTTCCTTGGTAGGTCAACAGTGGGTCAAGGGACTGATTTGCAAAGAAATTAAAATTATGGGGTAAAAATTAAAACAAATAATAAGGAATAGGACAAAATAAAAAAGGACCAAAAAAGAGGAAGGACCAAAATGGCAATTAGCCCCTCCATGGGAGAACATTCGGATCCTAGGGGGTCGGGTCGACTTTGAAACGACGTCGTTTTGGGCGTTTGAAGCCAAGCACAAAACGATGCCATTTTTATGGCTTATATAAGTAAATAAATCTTTTAAAACAAATCATTTGTAACCCTTTTTAAAAAAAAACTCTCTTCTCTCTCAACCCCTTTCCCTTGTTGGGCCATGGGGCATCACCAGTTTGCCGCAGCCACCGGTCATTGGCGGCGGTGACTGCCGCCTCCAGTGGCCAAAAATTCCTCAAATAGGGCCCTTTTGATCTTGTAACACCCCAAACCCGGCCTAAACGTTATGGTCGAATCTGGTGATGTCATAGGGAATGGGATTTGAAATCGAATTTACCCAGTTAAAGCCGTTTCTGTTTATTAGCATCTATTTACCTCTCGTCAATTTCAAAAATAAATTCCTTGTTAATTTTGATTCATTTAAAAACATATTCTGTAGCAGAAGCTTTTTAAAACATGTTATTTAGAGAAAATCGTTCGCGTTCAAGAAAACGTTGTGTTTATTAAAACCGAGTTTTCGTTGTAGTTCAAAAGTTCATGAAAACAATAAAATAAACCAAAACGAAAGCAAATAGTCCAAAAGTCCAATTTACAACAAAATACCCCCAAAATAATAAAAAATAAAAATTAAATCAGTAAAATAATCGTGTGGTCACCGTAGAGTCCTTTGTCACACCGATCAGTCTAATTCTGGGGATTACCTGTACAGATAAAACACAAAGGGGTGAGTTTTCGTAAACTCAGTGTGTAATCCTCACAAATCACATGCACACAGTCAGTCACAATAAACAGTCAAATGCAGTCTAGGCCTTAGCCCATTTCAGTTTCAGTAACAGATATGCATTAGGGCCTAAGCCCGTCATAGTAACAGTATTAGATATACATTTATCAGTAACAGAATCCTACCCAACTAGCCTCTACACACCATCTCCATCCATCCCTACAATCCATGTGGGGTTTAAAACATCCACCCATCCCTACACTTTAAGTAGTACCAAATACGGCACATAATCAGTAAATTGCAGCTGAGCTGCCAGATAGTAGGCTTAAGAGCCTTTCAGTACACTTTAAATATCAACATCCCAACCCAATGCAATGCAACATACATTATATGAAATGCTAATACATGATTATCAGTTCAACATACATTTCAGTATTCATTTATATAATCATACATACAGTTCACACATTTAAGGGTCTGAGTAGTGCTTACCAACCCTACAGTAGGTTTATAGTCGACTTGGGTGACCCGTGGAACCTTAGAACACATTTCAATTAAATGGGCTCAAACGCTCATGCGGCCTGCCCGTGTGGGCCCACACGCCCAGATTGGCCTTGGCCCGTTTGGATCACACGGCTTGGCCCAAATTTCCACACACCCGTGTGGCCCATATGGCCCAAATCAGTCTAGCCCGTGTGTCGCACACGGCCTACCTGGCCATCACACGGTCGTGTTTTACACGCACGGCCTAGCCTCGTCGATCACATGCCCATGTTATAGCACACGGCCTACCACACGAGCGACCACACGCCTGTGTGGTGTCGACAGTGAGGTTTTTGGCTTTAGCCGATACCCCGCTTTCTGTGTTTTCGGTACACATCTGTATTGTTTATGCTGCTAAAACAACCACGAGCACTCCCGTACCTACACACAACATTCCAACGCCCAAAAATTCAACCTAAAACCACGATTAATCCGAAACCACCACACTATCAAAGATTTAGAACATCCAATTAACGCTTAGCTCGAAATAGTATACATAGGTTTCTAATTAATATCTTAAAAATCGAGATTACAAAGCACCAAATCACTTACCATTATCGACGAAAATAGAGAGTGAACTCTGGAAGAGTAAATATGAACGAATAGCAAAGAGAGTAGTAGCGTTTGAGAACAAATTGACAAAAGAAGGAGAAAAAGAAGGGACAGATAACAAAATGACGCTAGAAAAATTTGAAAAGAGAGGGGGAGAACCGAAAGTTTGCAAAAAGAATTAGGAACCAGTCAAAAGTGATCCCGATAACGCCTATATCCCTAAATTCAATTCAACAATCCCACTAACCTACATCCACTCCAGAATCCCTACTCAGCCGAAATTCTTGTCCATTACCGAGCAAAAATAACATTTATGCTCCAGCAAGGATTCGAACTCCAGACCTCCAACACACCTACCCACATCTTAACCACCAAACCAGTAGGCCCATTCTGTTATTTACCTACAACCAATTAAACTTCAACCCTTTGAACAAGGTTAAGGCTTTATTTAGAAAAAGACAAAATTTTACCCAAGACAAGGCTCGAGCTTAGGACCTCACACACACACCCAGAACACTTAACCATTAAATAGATACACGATTGTGTAACATTTTAACCGAAACAAAAGTAAGAATTTTAGGGCGTTACAACTCTAGCCCCTTAAAAGAAAATTTCAGCCTCGAAATTTACCTGGTCAGAACAGATGAGGATACTGCTGACGCATCGCATCCTCAGGCTCCCACGTAGCCTCCTCGGTACTATGGTTCCACCATAGCACCTTTACTAACAGAATAGACTTCCTTTGAAAAGCCTTTACATCGTGTTCTAGAATCTGAACCGGCTCCTCCTCGAAGGTCAAATCTGCCCTAACCTTAATCTCTTCAACAGGGATAATATGAGTAGGATCAGAACGTTAATGCCTCAACATCGAGACATGGAATACGTCATGAATACGGTCTAGCTCTGGAGGTAACTCCAACTGATAAGCAACTGGTTCCTATCACTTCAAAATTTAGTAAGGCCTAATAAACCTAAGACTCAACTTGCCCTTGCGACTGAACTTTAGAACCTTCTTCCATGACGAGACCTTAAGAAACACAAAATTCCCCACAGAATACTCAATCTCACATCTCTTTAGATCAGTATAAGACTTCTTTCTGTCAGAAGCCGCCTTCAGACGATCCCTAATCAATCGAACTTTATCCTTAGTCTCGGAAACCAACTCAGGACCCAACACTCGACATTCACCCAACTCGGTCCAACACAAAAGAGTACGGAACTTACGACTATATAGAGCCACGTAAGGTACCATCTAATTACTCAACTGAAAGCTGTTATTGTAGGCGAACTCAGATAACGGCAGAAAATCCTCCCAACTGCCTCGAAAATTGATAACACAGCTCCTCAACATATCCTCCAATATCTGAATCACCCTCTCAGATTGACCATTGGTCTAAGGATGGAACGCAATACTAAAGTCCAATCTCGAACTCAAAGCCTCATGTAACTTTTTCCAAAACCGAGACGTGAAGTGAGAATCCCTATCAGAAATGATTGAGATCAGTACCCCATGCAGTCTCACTATCTCAGAAATGTAAAGCTTCGCCAACTTCTGCAGTGAATAGTCGGTCCTAACAGGATGAAGTGTGCAGACTTGGTCAATAGATCTACGATAACCCAGACAGAATCCTTCTTAGTAGGTGTTAGAGGTAACCCATTAACGAAGTCCATCGTTACTCGTTCCCACCTCCATAGCGGGATCTTAACCGGCTGCAGCAAACCCAAAGGTAACTGATGCTCAACCTTAACCTCATCGACATGTCGGACAATCGTACTACCTAAATCGGTAACTTCCCGCTTCAATCCCGCCACGATCATGATTCTCAAAATCTCGGTACATCTTATTCCCACTGGATGCATAATATAAGGGCTATTATACGCCTATCTCAAAATCGACTGTCTCAGATCCACATTGTTCGGTACACAGGTCCGTCCTTGAAAACACAATACACTATCAGTGTTTAACCCAAAGTCGGCAGTAGTACCACTCTCAATATGTCGAAACCTCAAGTTCAGAGACTCATTCCTTAACTACTTATCCCGAATCTGCTCAATCTAAGTCGGCTTAACTTGCAACTCGGCCAACAGACTCCCATCATCAAACAAATTAAGGCGAGCAAACATCGCCCTCAGATCAGTCATCGCCCTATGGCTCAACGCATCAGCCACCACATCGGCCTTGCTAGGATAGTACTCGATGGTACAATCATAATCCTTAAGTAGCTCAATCCATCTATGCTGTTTAAGGTTCAACTCCTTCTGAGTCAGTAGGTACTTAAGGCTTTTGTGATCAGTATAGATAATGCACTTCTCACAGTACAGACAGTGCCTCTAAATTTTAAAGGCAAAGACTACGACGACCAATTCCAAATCGTGCGTCAGATAATTTGCCTCATGTGTCTTGAGCTGACGAGACGCATATGCCACAACCTTACCATCTTGCATTAGAACACAACCTAGACCCACATGTGATGCGTTGATGTACACTACGAACTCTTTTCCAGATTCAGGCTGTATCAGAATAGGAACCTGAGTTAGAACAGACTTGAGCTTCTCAAAGCTCTCTTGATGTGCATCAGTCCAGACAAAAAGGGACACCCTTACATAGTAACTTAGTTAAGGATGCTGTAATCCGTAATAAACCTTCCACAAACAGCCAATAATAACCTGTCAAATCCAGAAAACCGTGGATCTCTGACATATTCTTAGGCTGTTTCCAATCCAATACAGCCTCAATCTTTCTATGATCAACTCGAATCCCCTCAGCAGACACTACGTGCCCCAGAAAATTGACTTCACAAAGTCAGAACTCATACTTACTGAATTTAGCGTAGAGTTACTTCTCACGCAGAATCTAAAGTACAACTCTAAGATGATCATCGTGCTCATCTTCAGTTGAAACACACGATTTATTAGATCCATAAATGCGATTGGTGCATTCGTCAACCCGAAAGGCATAATTAGGAACTCGTAATGCTCATAACGAGTCCTAAAACCAGTCTTATGAATATCCACATCCTTAACTATGAGTTGATGACACCCAAAACAAAGATCTATCTTAGAAAATACCGAAGCTCCTCAAAACTGATCAAAAAAGCCGTCGATCTTCGGAAGTGGATACATATTCTTAATAGTCAGCTTGTTCAGCTGTCGATAATCAATACACATCCTCATGGTCCCATCATTCTTCTTAACAAACAGGACCAGTGCTCCCCACGGAGACACACTCGGATGGATGAAACCACGGTCCAACAACTCTTGAAGTTGAGCCTTAAGCTCCACAAGCTCCTTCGGTGCCATTCGATAGGGGGCGATAAACACCGAAGCTGTACCAGAAAGAAGCTCAATCCCAAATTCCATTTCCCGATTCAGAGGCAAACTTGGTAGCTCTTCAGGAAAGACGTTTGAAAAATCCCTTACCATTCTGATGTCCTTTACAGTAGAGTCCCTAGAAACGAAAACACTAACATAGGCCAAATACTCCTCACACCCTTTACAAACCAGTTTCTCAGCCACAAGTGCAAAGATCACATTAGCTAAATAATCCCGACGTTCTCCAATCATGACTACCTCATTATCCTTATCAGTTCTCAAGACGGCCCTCTTCGTCGCACAGTCTAGACTGACATGGTGCTTGACCAACCAGTCCATACCCAGAATCAGATCGAACTCCCCAAATAGAAGCTCCATCAGATTAGCTAGAAATATCAATCCTTGCACCTCTAGCGGAACATCTCTATACAATTTGCTAACATGAATAGATTACCCCAACGAACTTAGTATAGTGACCTCACTCGTAGTACTCTTAATCGATAACCCCAGATTTTCAGAAATGGAACAAGCTATGTAGGAATGAGTAGATCCTATTTCTATCAGAGTAATATATGGTACATAAAAAATAAAGAACATACCGGTAATAATGTCTAAAGCATCTTAGTCCTCTCAGGGAAAAGCAACATAAACAAGAGCAGACTGCCTCACCTTAGTTTGCCCAGCGTCTCTGCCCGGTGCTCTCTGTCCACAGTCTATACTGTTACCACCCCTAGCTTGACCACAGCCCCTCGGTGGCTACTGAACTACCATCTGTGGCTACGTAGTACCAGAATCAAGAGCTGGCATTTGATCGGCCCTCAGTGGACACTCCTGAATATGGTGCTCTAATGACCTACACCTCGAACATGCCCTAGTCCTCCTCTAACACTTGCCCTGATGGCGTCTACCACAACCCCCACACAGCTGCAAACCAGTAGGAACAACAGGGGCCCAGCTCTAATCGGCCTATAGTCCTGGCCTTTTTCTTATGCCTCTGTACCGAATTCGAGGGCTCCGAATTCCTCTTGTTCTTACCCCTCTCACGGTCTCTGCTCTGGCGCTCAGCGCTTTTAACATCCTCGGCGATCTTCACCTTCTCTATTAGTACAGCAAACTCTCGCTCCCTCTGTGGAGCAAGCAAAACTCTCAGGTTATCCCTCCGCCTGTCTTTAAATCAGACACACATCTCATACTCATCTGCCACCATGTTTCAAGCATAGCGGTTCAGCCTCAGGAATCCGGCCTCATACTCGGCCATAGATTGGTCTCCCTGAGTGAGGTTCAGAAACTCACGTCTCCTAGCATCAACATAGCTGGCTCCCACATACTTCCCCTGAAAGGCAGACTTAAAAAAACTCCCAAGACAGATGATTGAGCTGAGTGCCCTTCTTAACTGTCAACCACCACTGGTAGGCCTTATCGCGAGGCAACGAGACTGCACCCTTTAATTTATGCCCTGGGGTACAATCTATATCATCCATTATCCTTTCTGTGGCCTCCAACCAGTATTCAGTCACATTAGGGGCAACTTCTGTGACACCCCTAAATAACTCAGCGCTATTGGACCAGGGTTGTCCAATAACTGAACCTCGGCCTCAGATCCAGTGTTGGGCCCAGCGACCCTCTCTAGTTTCCTTAACATAGCTTGGGACAATGCGTTGTCCCCAGCCGTGTGATCTTAAGACCCAATCTTAGTAACAGGTGACACCGATGTCTCACTCGTATCCAGGTTTGGCATGCTGCCTAGAGAAGAGGACTCAGCTCGAGCCCTCCTACGGTCTCTACCTCGGCCTCTAGTACCACTTCCATGGATACCTCGAGCACTTATATCTATTCGTATTTGTCTATATTATGATTTTTATGAATCAGTTACAGTTCTGGTATTTATTAACAAATATTTTATCCAAAGCAGTATCATAAATTCAAAAGTTGTTTTTCGCAAGTAAAGTCTCTATCAGTCTCAGTTTCACTACAGTTTCAGTATACACTAATAAAGTGTTTTCAAAATAGGTTATTTATAACAGTTTATTAGGATACATACAAGATTGACATTAGAGACTCGATGTACCACATTCTCAGTCATTTCATTTCAAATCATTTGAAAATCAGTTCTTAAAAACCAAGTTTTTACCCAAAATCCACATCCGAGTTTTGAAACCTGGCTCTGGTACCACTAAATATAACACCGCAAACTCAGCCTAGACGTTATGGCTGAATCTAGCGATGTCACAGGGAATGGGATTTGAAATAGAATTTACCCAGTTAAAGCTATTTCTGTTTATTAGCATCTATTTACCTCTTATCAATTTCAAAAATAAATTCCTCATTAATTTTGATTCACTTAAAAACATATTCTGTAGCGGAAGCTTTTTAAAACGTGTTATTTAGAGAAAATCATTTTCGTTTAAGAAAACGTTGTATTTATTAAAATCGAGTTTTCGTTGCAGTTCAAAAGTTCAAGAAAACAGTAAAATAAATCAAAACGAAGCAAATAGTCCAAAAGTCCAATTTACAACAAAATACCCCCAAAATAATAAAAAATAAAAATTAAATCAGTCCAATAACCATGTGACCACCGTAGAGTCCTCTGCCGCACTGATCTGTCTAATTCGGGGGATTACTTGTACAGATAAAACACAAAGGGGTGAGTTTTCGTAAACTCAGTGTGTAATCCCTACAAATCACATGCATATAGTCAGTCACAACAAACAGTCAAATAAAGTCTGGGCCTAAGCCCATTTCAGTTTCAGTAGCAGTTCGGGCCTTAGCCCATTTCAGTTTCAGTAAATAATATGCATTAGGGTCTAAGCCCGTCACAGTAACAGTATCAGATATACATTTATCAGTAACAAAATCCTACCCAACCAGCCTCTACACACCATCTCCGTCCATTCTACTCTTCATATGGGGTTTAAAACACCCACCCATCCCTACACTCCAAGTAGTACTGAATGCGGCACATAATCAGTAGATTGCAGCTGAGCTGCCAGATAGAAGACTTAAGAGCCTTTCAGTACACTTCCTCGAAATATCAACATCCCAACCCAATGCAATGCAACATACAATATATGGCATGCTAATACATGATTACCAGTTAAACATACAGTTCAGTATTCATTCATATAATCATACATACATTTCACGTATTTAAGGGTCTAAGTAGTGCTTACTGACCCTACAGTAGGTTCGCAGTCGACTTGGGTGACCCGTGCAACCTTAGAACACATTTCAGTTAAATGGACTCACGCGCCCATGTGGCCTACCCATATGGGCCCACACGTCCCTATGGCCCTGTAACACCCCCTAACTGTAAATCGTTGCCAGAACAGGGTTACGAGGCATTACAAGACATATCAGACAACTTACAAGTAGTATACAAATAATTATCAAATATATTATTAAGTAATAAAAAAAGTCCCTTAGATGGACCATTGAGGCTCGAAAACACGTATTAGAAGTGGAACGAAACTTATTCAAATACTCCAGAAACTTCTCGTAAATTTTTTTAAACTCAATATAACCCCTTTATAAACATCTAACCTTCCCTACAATTTTCAAACCGAATACAATCCAAAACCAATCTTTCAACCAATACATATGCACGCTTAATATACCTAAATTATGTCTATAACTTTGACTTAACCATACAATCAAATTACATTCATAAAATCATATAAAATCTAAGATCACTTTTCAATTTCAATTTCACATTCAAATCAATATACAATTCAATTATACATACACATTCACCATCCAATCCAATTCTCGTTCAACTCAAACATTAATACTTACCTTATACTCATTTATTAAATATAATTTATATAAAATATTTAATAAAAAGTAATTTCAATTATAGTAATACAAACCCGGATTTGTTCGATTACTCCTCGATAACTTTTCCCTTTCCTTTCGATGCTGATGCTTCGGGTTCTTTGCTAGCTACGAAAATTAAAATAATTATACCATTAATTACAACACTAGTTATAACAAATAATTTAATTTCTATTCAATTTACACCTTATTTTCAATTAGGTCCTAATTAACTCATTCACTTTACTAACTTAATTCATACTTTATTCTTATTCAAATTCCTATCAAATTCAACCTAACTATCAAGTGTTCATAATAAAACCCTAATTTAAAATTTATTTCTATTTAATCTCTCAATCACAAAACTTAGAGCTTATTTTAAAATTTAATTCATTTATCAATCCTAACTTGAAATTCATTCAATTAAATCCCTAATTCAACAATTTATCCAACATGAATCATGCTTAAAAACCTATGAACTTCCAAGACTTCAACTTAATTTCAACAAAACTTTGTTTTAAAGCTTCTAAAACATCAAAATTAAAAGAAAAGAACTTAATTGACTTACCAAAATAAGCTCCAAGCTTTAAAACCCTAGTTTTTCCTTTTTCTTTTCTTTTTCTCCCTTCCTTTCTTTGTTTCGTTTCACTCTCTGTTTCTTTTTATGCCTTGTTTCTTTTGGTCCTTTTATGTTTTATTTACTTTATTAGTTTTATAATAATATAATTATTATTATTTAATTAATAAATATCTTTATACTTAAATTATAAGATGCCTGTGAAAGTGCAGTATCGGGCTTCTGTATTAGTAAACCGAGTTCGTAAATAATTATTAGAAGTAATTTTGAGCCTAGTTGTGTGTCTAATTAGGATTTTATTAAGTGAATTTAGCTTAATTAAGAGTTATTAGGAAAAAAAGGGGACTAAAGTGAATAAAGGGTAAAAGTTGAATTGTAGATTAAAAGAAAATAAAAAGGACTAAAATGGCAATTAGGCCAATCCTCATAAATTAGGCTTCAAATCATGCTAAAAATCTTAGATATTTTAGATTTTAATTATATATATATTTAATTATAAAATGTATTATTAAATTAAGTTATTATAAATATTATATTATGAAAATAAACTAAATTATGCCAAATGTATGGTGGTGATAAAATACATGTGTAATGCTTGTATTTATACACTTGTAAAATATTTATATATTTTCTTAAATATTATAAGATTTTTATATGATAAATAAATTAAAATAAATTAAAACAACCACGAGCACTCTCGAACCTACACACGACATTCCAACGCCCAAAAATTCAGCCTAAAACCACGATTAATTTGAAACCACCACACTATCAAAGATTTAGAACATCCAATTAATGCTTACCTCGAAAACCTTGAACATTTTCCACTACAATTCGGTACAAGATAGCCCATTACATCGGATTCTCGGCTGTCAAAATAGTATACATAGTTTTCTAATTAATATCTTAAAAACGAGATTACAAAGCACCAAAATCACTTACCACTACCGATGAAAATAGAGAGCAAACTCTGGAAGAGTAAATAAGAATGAATAGCAAAGAAAGTAGTACCGTTTGAGAACAAATTGACAAAAGAATGAGAAGAAGAAGGGAGAGATAGCTAAATGACGCCAGAAAAATTTGAGAAGAGAGGGTGAGAACAGAAAATTTGCAAAAGGAATCAAGAACCAGTCAAAAGTGATCCCGATAATGCCCATATCCCTAAATTCACTCCCACAATCCCACTAACCTACAACCACTCCAGAATCCCCACTTAGCCGAAATTCTTGTCTATTACCGCGCAAAAATAACACTTATGCTCCAGCAAGGATTCGAACTCCAGAACTCCAACAGACCTACCCACATCTTAACTACCAAACCAGCAGGCCCATTCTGTTATTTACCTACAACCAATTAAACTTAAACCCATTGAGTAAGTTTAAGGCTTTATTTAGAAAAAGACAAAATTTTACCTGAGACAAGGCTCGAACTTGGGACCTCTCACACACACCCAGAACACTTAACCATTGAGACAGATACACAATTGTGTAACATTTTAACCGAAACAAAATTAAGAATTTTGGGGCGTTACAGATCTTTTAAACGTGTAAAACGCGAATCTAGGGTTAGAATCCCCAAAAACTTGACCAAAACCCGACCAAAGGCGAAGAAACCTTTCAGTTTTTCCCCTTTTTGATGGGGTTTTCGATGAACCCAAGAGATTCAGAGCCCTCTCAAGCCTGAGAAGGGGCCCTCACGACAAAGGCGCGTTGAAATAAGTAAAAAAACGTAACTTTTCCCCTTTTTATATTTTGAAATTAAAAGACAAACGAGCATATGAACTACCTCTTGCTAAACTTGTGGGATTTTTTATATTTGATTTTTCTTGATGAATGTATTACAAGATGATTTCGGCTTTTATAGCCAGATATATTACAAGGTATATTATTTTTACCTTTTGTTTTCTTTTCTCTGCTTCTGCTTCTGTTTTTTACTTTTATTTCTCTACTATTTTGTAGGTGGTGGCTGCAGAGGGGCGGCACCCTGCCAACGTGGCAAGGCTGCGACGCAAGAAGCAGCTAGGGTTTCTGTTAATTTTTAAGGTTTTGGGCTTTCAGGTTTTCTTTTTGTATTTGGGCCAATCTGTTTTTGTAAATGGACTTAGTATTAATGGACTTTTTGTTTTATTTATTTATTTTTTGGTTTTTGTTTGGGTCGGATGAATTTAGGCCACTACATTGTCATTACTGATTTCTTGAAGAATTTAATTTAAAATTGATAGATTTTAAGCTTAGAATATGAAAAGGACTAGATTGTAACGTTTAATTGTTAATTTCATATATAAGGACTAAAGTGAATAAAATGCAAAATTATTATAAAATTTTGGTAGGAATAGAAAGTATAAGGTCCGTAATGAATGTTTGTAAAATTGGATTTTAAACCAAGGTTTAAAATTAAAAGTTATGGTTATTTTAGATTCAAGGACTAAATTGAATAAAATATAAAATTTTAGGGGTAACAAAAAATGAGGTCATATAGGTTCATTCATGTCATGGCAAATTATGAAAATGTTTGGTATTGATGGATTGTATAAAATAACTGTTTAGATCAAGAATAAGATCAAAGCGGAATTAAACAAAGAAAAGCTAAAATTGTTTACTAGTCCTTGAAGAATCAACTCGTTTCGTGTTTTGAACAGATAAGTTCATATGGTATTTATTATTTTAGGATGTTATGTATTTGATTTAATTTATATATGTTTGAAATTAGATTTATTAATTGTGGATTGATGTGCAAGGCTAGGATTAAACTGAATTGAAAATATTTAATTAAATGTGTAAAAGATGCCCCTGTGAACTTAGTAAAGGGCTAGGATATGATTGGCATGCCAATAGGGTGTTGTGCATGTTTGTACGAGATTTCTTACAGATGTTATTGAGATCCAACATTGTTTACGGATTTTTGATATTTATGCGATACAAGTTTAGCTCGAACGAGTAACCTGATGTGTCATTATAAAAGTTTAGCCTGGATGGGTAACCTGATATATATATTCGGCTTGAATGAGCAATTGGTGTTGTGTAGTTACTTGTGTATTAGAGTCCGTTTACCAGGGTTTATTGGGCAAAACGATGTATATGAAATTGAGAAATATAAATGGGATGAAATGAATTTGTTATCCATATGGAAGGTCATTGAATGAATTGAGCATGAAAATTTTGATTGAAGTAATGTTTTTGGCATGTATGGGATAGTATTATTCCTTGATTGAATGTGTTTTTGAGATTAGTTATCTAAAGTGGCATTAATTGGGATGTTAAGGACTTGTGGTATCATATGGTTTTTATTATAAGCCAATACTCATAATGTTGGAGTTTGAATTGCCATGTCTAGGCAAATATTATGCCAAGATAAAATAACTTGAAAATCTTGGTAAGAATAATGTAAGTCTTGTTTAAGACCTATGAACTTACTAAGCATCCTATATGTTTACCTTAGTTGTTTTCTTTCCCTTGTAGATCGTCTGGGGAACTTGTCAAGCTGGATCGTCTCAAAGCTCACATTATTACCGAATCGGTAGTTATGCAATCATTTTGAGTCTAGGGTTATGGCATGTATATATAATGTAACAACCTATTTTTCAGTGATGTCTAAAACGATAGTTTCAGAATCCCATTTTTCGATGACCGAGTCAGTAAATAATGTTATTTAATATTTACTAGTCTATTTTAGTATTATATTGAATTTTGGTGTAGTAATTTTATTGAATTGATAGTTACTAAATCCTAAAAGTGATAAAAGTGAATCATTATAGATTTTTAGTGACTAAAAAGCTTAGTTAATTGTTATTAGGGGTCTAAAATGGTAATTAAGCCATTTTAAATTAATGGTGGACGGTTGAAACACATTTTATTAAGTAAATAATGTTAAATTTTATAATTTAATTAATTATAACAAAATAAAACATAAAACCAAAGAAAAAGGACTTGTCATCTTCATTTTATTTTTCTTCTCGAATCGATTCCACCACTGAAGAAAGACCAAGGCTTCATCCAAGCTTTGTTCTTCAATTGGTAAGCTTAATTTAGTCATTTTCTTGTAATTTTTATGTTTTTGAGATCCAAGGAGCTTGATTTAGTTACCTTAGGGACTATTTTGCAAAATATTAAAGTTCATAAAGTTTCCATTGTTGAATCTTGAAGCTTTTGGTACTAAATTGATAGATTTTGAGGTTAGATATGAAAAAGAACTAATTTGTAAAGTGAAAGTTGTTAGTTTTGAACATAGGGACTAAAGTGTAAATATTTCAAATTTGAGATTAAATTTATGTAATTTTAGATATAAAAGAGCTGTATAAGGATGAAATTGAGATCTTTATTGAAACTGAAGCTCAAATTTGAAAGTTAGGAAAAATTCAGTTTTAGGGACTAAATTGAATAAAATGAAAAAGTTGAGGGAATATCTAATAAATGAAATTGAATTGTTATATGGTTATAGTTTGCTTTTAAATGATGTTTGGAATTGATAATTGAATTAAATTATGATTTAGATCGGGATTTAAACCAATTGGAGGATATTTTTCGGGAAATGGAAAATTATGGATTAGTCTTTGACATCATATTGGTTGCTATTTTTTCCAGGTATGTTCATATGGTGTAATTATATTGTAATCCTTGTGAATGTTATATTATGGACCTATGTAGGTTTTGTTAGATTTTGAATTAATTGTAACTTAGTACTAAACGGTGAGATTTGGGTTAAATTGAAAAAGGGTTAAACAGGAACTTACATGATGGAATTACCCCGATAAAACTTGTAAATGTATCCTACACATGGTTATAGGTTAATTTCTGATGATTCCGAAATCTAGCATTTTTTGCACTCTGTAACACCCCTAACTCGTAACCGTCACCGAATTAGGGTTAAGAGGCATTATTAATCATTTCCGAACATTTCATATCATTTCACAACCAAACATGTCAATTCTCATTCATATAGTCCCTTATATAGGTCAACGAGACCTTCAACATGTTTTAAAATAGGGCCGAGACTAAATCGAACACACACGAAAATTTCTGAAATCCAAACATTTATCTAATTTACAGAAGTCACACGCCCGTATGGGTAGGCCGTGTGCCTCACACGGCCTCGGGCACGCCCATGTGTCCAAGCCGTGGCAAAACAGGGCATACCTACCGACTTGTCCAGACGGCCTGAGACATGCCCGTGTGCCTCATCCGTGGTCGACACTGACTTGCACCATACGGCCAGTCACACGCCCGTGTGTCCAGCCAGTGGTCGAGTCTGACTTGAATAAAATTACAAACTCAAAAGACACGGTCGAGCCACACGTCCGTGTGCTCAACCGTGTGGGCAATTATAGGCCATTTTCAAGGCCAAATTACCATCCACACTTTGAAATCACCTATAAGCATCAAACCAATACCAATTCATGCCTCAAATGCAACCAAGATATACCAACACATGCACCAAATCATCGTTAACTACATCATTTATTTCCATACTCAATTCCTACTCAATAAATCCATGCAAAACACCAATTTTCACAACTCAAATCATATAAGCTAAGCAACATTTAGTCATGCCACAAATTCACACTTAAAACACCATTCTCATAAACTAATTCAAGCATGAAGTATACTAATTCCAATCTCACTATATCATCCCACAATCATCATTTTCATAGCTTCAAGTATAAACCAACAACATTCAACTTCCAAGCCATATCACATGGCAAGGTTTATACAACTCAAAACATGCTACATTAACTAGCCTATACATGCCATATTCAAATATACACATCTTTCAAAGTACCAAAATAGTTAGCCGATAGTGTGATTGAGTCGCTGACAATCCACGGATCCAAGCAAGCTTTAAAGACACTGTAAAACAGAGAAACACATCACACAAGAAGCTTAAGAGCTTAGTAAGTTCGTAATATAATACATTTTAGTTCATTAACACAACTTCAATATACAAAGATAATTCATCACATAGATCAACTCACAAATACTTATACCATATCATCCATAGCTAATTGACTCACTCAACCATTCATAATTCCATACACCATTTCATCAACCACAAAGGTTCAATACATACCTTAGCCAACACATAGTTATTTACCATCCATGCTACTCAATGCTTGATATTACATTTCGATCAACCTTTGTTATTCGTTTGATTTAATCGCACATTTAGTGCCAATTTCGTAGTCGAAGTAAGAATGTCATCGCACACTTAGTGCCTGTACTTTAAACCGAACTTATCTCGATATCGCACACACAGTGCCAAATCAATAAGCTGAAGCTTCTATTATTTCACACACATAGTGCTAATCATATCTGTCTTATTTCTAATATCGCACACTTAGTGCCTCATTGATCAATTTCATATATAACATTGCTATTTCATTAACTATACAATCAGTCATTTCTCATCACATAGATATTAATTTAACAACTTGTATTATATCCGAACTTAACTCGAACGTCGAAATACCGAAACTAGCCGATCAATCGAGTACTTTGTCTTTGCCTCGATCTCAATCCGAATCTCTTCTTTCTTGGTCTATACATATTCAAATTTAAATCATTCAATCACCAATTCATTCAATTTAGTCCAAACACACATATTTAGGGTATTTTACAAAATAGCCCTCATATTTTCACATTTCGACACTTTAGTCCCTAATTCACAAAATCACAAAATACACAGAATTTTACTACACCATGCTTAGGCTAAATTATCCTTAGTCTCATACAAGCCCATATATTTCATTTATTTTACATTTTAGTCCCACAAAATATTATTTTCACAATTTAGTCCAAATTACTCAATTTCACCAAAAATTCAAAGACAAAACATGTTAATCTTTCACATATCTTTCATATTTCATCATAAACTATCACAAAGCTCAAACATTCATCAATGGCATATCACAAAATCACCATCAATTTCTAAAATTAAAGCATGGGTTAGCTAGAACACTAAGCAACGATCACAAAAACGTATAAATTATCAAAAACCGAGTAAAAAACATACCTCAATCAAGCTAAGCCCTAGCCGAATATCACAAAGCTTCAAATGGTTTTCTTTTGTTCAATAATTGGTGAAGAAGATGAGAAAATGGCTATTAAAATTGTTTTGCTTTATTTATTAAACATTAATTAAATAATTTCCCAAAATAACCTTAATGATATAACACCAAAACCATCCATTTAATAGCCATTATTGTCCATCCATTCTTTTAATGGTTTAATAAAAACATAAGGGCTTCTCATTTAGAATGCCATGAAAAATAAACACTTTAACAATCAACACTCAGCTTTTACATTTTATGCTATTAAGTTATTTTTCTTAATTCGGCACACAATCAATAAAATTTTCACATAGAACTTTCATACATGCTCAATCACATATTATGAACACCAAAAATAATATTAAAATATTTTTTCGACCTTGGATTTGTGGTCTCGACACAACTGTTCCGACTAGGGTCTACGCCGGGCTGTTACACGTTCTCGAAGATACAAGTTAAACAGGTTTAGCTCAAAAGATACAAGTGAAACTTAAATTTTCTTCCTTCGATAAAAGCATTTTTGAAAGGTAAGATGAGGAAATCCAAAATGGGTTTAAGTCGTCTCACTAGGATTTGGGCTATAAACTTGTAGGCTACATTGCATAGGCTTATGGGTCTTTAGTTATTCATTTCCTCTAGGTTTTTCCTTTTCAGGACGAGAACTATGTATGTCTTGTTCATTTCCTTGAGCATCTTTCTCATATTAAGGAAGTTCAAACAAGTGTCCATTACTAAAAGGCATACCATTTCCCAATTTTGTTGAAAAATAGAGTCAAATTATCATTAGGCCTAGGAACCTTAAAGAGGGACAATATCAAATTATCATCAGTGAAATGATGCATTGATATCACAGCCTGTACACAACAGCCCACGATACAAAATAAAATAAAACTCATCCAAATCCCTCTAGTATGTGTAGTTGTTATTCAAGTTTTAGTTATATGTACATTTAATGTTCTTGTTTTGTTGATGTATAGATGAGAGAAGGGTGTTGGTATAGTGTAGACCTGATCATAAGCCAGGCTGGGTCAGGTTTAGGTCAAGCCAATGCAAACTTTTAGGCTCGGGCCCCTAAACTCGAAAAATAGGCCTAAAATTTTGCCCAAATTCGATCTAGATAAAAAATGCTAAACTCGATCCCTGCCCGACCCACCCACATTAATTTTTTATATTATTTTTCTATATAAAGTAAATTTAAAAAATGTAATATATCAAATACACTTAAAACATTAAAATAAATATTTCCCAACAAATTAAAAATACATTAAAGAAGTCTTTATACTTAAATAATACTAAGATAGATACAACTCAACAAGTAAATGTCTATAAAATAGTAGCAAAATTAATAATAAAACAAGAGTTATACAATATCCAAACAATAACAATAAAATAGTAGCAATATAATAGCAAAATGATGATAAAAAAAAAATCAAAATGGCAACAAACAGCAGTGAAATTTTTTTAGGCAAATTCAGGTTGATCCCGAGTTAAAAATCTTACTCGAGGGCCAACCCATTTAGAAAATGTACCTTATTTTTTGTTCAAGCCCATTTTTTGGGCCTATAGTTTTGCCCAAACCCTCTCACTTTTCAGTTGGGTCTTCAGGCTTGATCGGTTAACCCGATTCATGATCAGGTCTAGTAAAGTGGTGTTGGTCGAATTAAATGTTTTAAAGTTAGGCTGGATGTTTGGCAAAGTATCAATAAAGGGTCTCGTGAGGACAAAAAAAGTCAATATGAGCTATTTATTTATACTTTTTGGTGGGGACTTTGTGATACAAGTGCCTTTTGTGGGAAAGGAAGTCACACAGTACCACTTGTTAAAGGTAATCAATTAGTTTGTTAGAAGCTGTTATACCAGCTAACAGTCTGCTAATGAGCAGTTTTTCAATTTGTTAATTATTTTGAAGTCTATAAATATAGCTACTATTTTACAAAGCATGCTAAGAATTCATTCAATAAATAGAGAGCTTATTCTCAGTTTGTGTTAAGTGTTTAGTTTACCTGAATCATTTCATGGTATCAGTCGCCTTGTGATCCTAGGAGAATGGCTACCACGAACTCTGCTGATTTGACCTCCGTTAACGGTGGATGTGCTGTGTTCAATGGTGAGAAAGCTATAAACTCGTTTCCTCGGCATGATGTTGTAAAGCTCGAGGAAGGCACATTCATTCAGTGGAAACAATAGGTACGTCTTATTCTTTGTGGTTATGACTTGATTGGATTCCTAGACGGGACGTTACCTCCACCGGCAACATTCGTCCAGTCACTGTATGGATCACTTGCTCCAAATCTATCCACAATGGTCTTTATGAACAGGATTAATTTCTTGCGTCGTGATTACTATCCACGATCAGTGGATCACTCTTGTCCTCCTTACGGATGCTAGGACAGCTTGCGAAGGTGTGGACTACGGCCTGTATCTTGTTCGTGGCCGACACTGGTGCTAAGCAATCACGGATCCGCCATGAACTTCATTCTCTCAAGAAAGGTACACTTTTGATCAAATCCTTTGTTACTTGTATAAAGAATCTGTGTGCTATTCTTGAACTTCAGGCATTCAAATATCGGAAGTAGAGAAAATGGAGATCATGCTTACGGGCTTACTGTCTGAGTTTGATACGGTCATTTTTTCGGTGGTCATTTCTTCCGAGCCGGTGCCATTTCAGCGCCTTGTTGATGCCCTGGTGAAGTGCGAGAACCACGAGCTCTGAGCCGTCTAAGAAGTGGCAATGCATGCCAATCTAGTGGAGGAAATTTCGTGTCACACATTCGATGGTTCCGTCCGTGGTGGTCGCCCCAGTCCAACTGTCGTGGGGGAGGTTTTCGGTTGCGCATACATTGCCAGATCTGTAGTCGATTCGGCCATCTTGCTCAGCGATGCTACTATAGGTTCAACCGTGAGTTTGACGGTGTGATGGTTTTGAATAGGGCGTCGCGCGGTGGAGAGTGGCCTGCTCCAGCGTCGGGTGGTTCTCTTCCTCCGTCGACTCATGCAACGAATGCACCTAATTTTGAAGGAGCCGAATATCCCTCTCGACGAATGAGGTTTACTCTCTCTCTAATCACCAAAGTTTCGGTCAAAATTATGCTTATAATGGTCAAAATTGTGGTGACCGAAATTGCTTCACAGCTGGGCCTCATTACTTTGGTCCAAATTATAATTATAATGGTCAAAATCACAATGCTCAATTTAGTCAACATTTTGCTTCCAACGGTCAATATCAGCAAGCTCCCTTGTGCGTCACAGCTGGCCCCTAGAATCAAGATTTTGGATTTCAAAATGGGCCTCACGCACATGATCATCTTGGTGGGCCTCATGCACGTGATTTTCATGGGCCAAAAAGGGTGGTTTGTAATGAGTCAAATGTTATGTTTGGGCAAGGACATTTAAATACTGTTTAGCCCATTAACAATTGTGTCCAAGTCGGATCTCCATTGGGCCATGGTCAACCGGTCGGACCATTTAATGGTGAAGGTGCTTCCAACCCGCATGTTTCTTGGAAAACCAAACCACGCGCTCATGTGTACTCTGGTTCAGACCCGTGTATTGGTCTTCCTCGGGTTGGTGATTTGCATGCTTCTGCTTATTCAAGCTCTTCTGGCTCGCATGTCAACACTGCTCAGCTTGGATCTAATAGTGGAGGCACAGATTCGTATATACCCATGCCGGTTGGTTGTGCATCGTGGTACCCCGACTCGGGTGCTAGCAATCATGTATGCCGTGATACGTCGGCTCTAAATGATGTCACACCGTATTTAGGTACGTCTTCTCTCTTAATGGGTGACGGGGCTCCAGCTTCAATATCGTCTATTGGTAATGGTGTTTTACATATGCGTTCTAAATTACTTCAATTATCTGATGTTTTATGTATGCCAAAAATACGAAAAAATTTGTTGTCTGTGTCCCAGTTTGTCACTGATAATAATGTGTATTTTGAGTTTCACCCAACATATTGTGTAATTAAGGACATCATGACCCGGGAGACACTACTGAAGGGCCATATTTATAACGGTTTATATCTGTTCTCACTGCCAGATGTCTCTCAACAGTTTGTTTGAGCCCCGGTTGTTGCATCCGCTGATCTTCAAAATAAGTCAAATAAAGGTGATATATTTTCCGTGGCATAAATGTCTTGATCACTCGCCTACTACTATTGTTAAAACTGTTTTAAACAAATGTAATATTGTATCACAAACGAATTGCCTTGAGAATATATGTACGGCATGTCAAAAAGGGAAGTCGCATAAGTTACCATTTACACTGTCTACTACTGAATATAATAATCTGTTTGACTTGGTTGTATCTGATCTCTAGGGACCTACGTCTGTTGCTTGTGGGAATAATTGGTATTATATAGAGTTTGTCAACGTTTGCACTCATTTCACGTGGTTTATCTACTTCGTCAAAAGTTTCAGGCAGTACAATGTTTTGTTTAATTTCAACAACTAGTTAAAACTCAATTTGGCAAGTGTATTAAACAGTTTTAGAGTGATTAGGGCGGAGAGTATCGGGCTTTTACATCTATTCTAGTTTCTCAATGCATTATTCATCGGTTTTCGTGTCCACATACTTCTGAACAAAACGGAATGGCTGAGCGCAAACATCGTCACATTGTTGACATGGGCATCACTCTTCTAGCTCAAGCTGGTCTCTCTATGGAATACTGGGGATATGCATTTTACTGTGCTGTTCATTTCATCAATCGACTTCCTACGTCTGTTCTGAAAGGAAAAAAATCTGTTTAAGGCTCTCTATGGAACTGAACCCACCTACGATCACCTGAGGGTTTTTGAGTGATGTTGTTTTCCTTATCTACGTCCTTTTCAGGCAAATAAGTTGGATTTTCAGTCTCAACCGTCTGTTTTTTTGGGGCATAGTACTCAGTACATGGGATATCAGTGTCTCTTACCTAATGGGAAGATTATTATCTCACGACATGTCATTTTTTATGAAAACAAGTTTCTGCACTCTGAATCCGCTGGAAAGGGAGCTGTCTTTGAACACATACAATCGGTTTCAACCCATGTTCCACTTGTTCGGACCGATTATTTCCATCCCGTGGCACCGTCCGTTGCTCAATCTCCTGCTTCATGTTCTCGACAAGCTGATTGCTCATCAAGGTTTCCATTGGTTGAAACTTAGCCTGAGGTTGGATCTGACCGAGAGCCGCGCAGCTCTTCTTTGTCCAATGAAAATGGTAGCTTTGACCATTCTCAGACTACTGAGCCCTCTCTTGATACTCAGGTACCAGTAGTGCTTGTAACTAATGTTCATCCGATGGTAACTCGTTTAAAGGCTGGTGTATTTAAACCCAAAGCTATGTTTGCTGAAGTTATGGAACCTTTCACAATTGAGGAAGCATTTTCCCATTCAGAATGGCGTGCTGCTGCTCAGGCTGAGTATGATACTCTTATTCAGAATTCTACGTGGGACCTTGTCCCGCTACCTACAAATCGCAAAATTATTGGGTGTAAATGGATTTTCAAAGTCAAAAGGCATTTGGATGGTACGGTTGATCAATGTAAGGCTCGGTTGGCTGCAAAAGGCTATTCTGAAGTCCCTGGGTGTGATTTCAAGGAAACGTTTAGTCCAGCGGTGAAACCTGCTACTATCCGGGTTATTCTATCCATTGTCGTTTCAAAAGGGTGGCAGCTTCGCCAAGTTGATGTAAACAATGCATTCTTAAATGGTGATTTAGACACTAAAGTATTTATGCAACAACCTCCGGGGTACGTTAAGTGTGATTTCGATGGTAAACCATTTGTGGTCGTCTAAAGAAAGTTTTGTATGGCCTTCGTCAGGCTCCACGTGCGTGGTTTGAGAAGCTTAAGCAGTTTCTCGTTTCTATTAGGTTCGTTGGGTTCAAATCTGATGCCTCATTATTTATCCGAATCCAGTCTGGGTCTACTCTCTATGTACTTCTGTACGTTGATGACATTATCATTACTAGAAGCCTGACCACTGCTATCGATTGGTTTGTTCGGCTGTTGAATGATAAGTTTTAGCTGAAGGATATGGGCGACCTTTACTATTTTCTCGAGATAGAAGTTACTCGAGTTTCCGGCTCTCTTCATCTCTGGCAAAAGAAATATGTCTGTGACATTCTTGATCAATGTTCGTTGACCAATGCGAAGAGTGTTCATACACCGATGGTTAGCTCATCCACTCTGTCAAAAAAATGATGGTGAGTGCTTGAAGGACCCAACGGAGTATAGGAGTCTTGCTAGAGCACTTCAGTATGTTGTTTTTACTCGACCCGATATTGCGTATGTCGTAAATCGGATCTGTCAATTCATGTATTATCCTACTACTGCTCATATGGTCACATTGAAACGCATTCTACGATATTTGTGTGGCACTCTTGACTTTGGGATTGTTTTTCGTCGGTCTGCTCGTCTCTCTTTGGTAGGCTACGCCGATGTTAATTGGGGATTGGATTTTGGCGATAGGCGGTGAACCTCTGGCTATTGTATTTACTTTGGTCAACTCCCATATTTTGGTGTTCTAAGAAGCAGCAAGTGGTTTCACGTTCCACAGCTGAAGCAGAGTATAGGAGTCTTGCTGTAGTTACCAATGAGTTCACGTGGTTGTTTTCGTTGTTTCACGAGTTATAGGTTCAGTCCGCTGATACACCTACTGTGTGATGTGATAATTCCAGTACCGTTGCTATTGTAGCTAATCCTGTCTTACACTCAAAGTTTAAGCATGTTGAGTTGGACCTATTTTTTGTGTGCGAGAAATTTACTGATGGGTCTATTCTCATGGGTGAAGTTCCCGCGTGTGATCAAGTGGCTGATAATTTCACCAAGCCGCTATCAGTGACCTTCTTCGCTCGGTTTAGGAATTTTCTTCGGGTATTACCTGTAGGGAAGATGGATGAATGTTAAGGGTAATCAGTTAGTTTGTTAGAAGCTGTTATACCAACTAACAGTCTGCTAATGAGCAGTTTTTCAATTTGCTAACTATCTTGAAGTCTATAAATATGGCTACTATTGTACAAAGGAAGCTAAGAATTCATTCAACAAACAGAGAGCTTATTTTCAGTTTGTGTTAAATGTTTAGTTTACCTGAATCGTTTCACCACTTATACTAGTAAAAAAATTGTCTTTATAAAAAACCGAAAAGTTAGTAAATTTCATCAGGTACCAAGTGTTCCATTATATTTCAATCAATTTCATCTGTTTCACTGGGATTTGAAATACCCGATGATACTAAAATAAGAGAAAGATAAAGTAGAAAAATTATACATCCACCGATAGGTACTAACTAGTGCTTTTAAGACATGCTCTAAGATTTTGGAGAATTAGAATATGTTATGTTGTCGTGCTGATGAGTCTTCACGTGACTCCAAAATCCAATTGTGCTTGGAGGGGTTAGCCAACATGGCCTTATTGTTAGGTCCATAAATACAAAGGTGTTGGGCCTTCGTCATGCTTGTCGATGGGCTGTTACTATGTTTGTCTTCAATTGAGTTGATTAGAACTGAAGTAGCCAGCTGGAAAATGGAGAAGGTTTTGGTGGATAAGGTTAAGTAAGAAGGTGTGAAATTATAGAACCACAAGTGTAGTTGGTTGTTGAGTGATTGATATATCCAACCATATCTGCTAAATTAGCTATACGCTCGATTGTGGTAAAAGTACAATGGATGTTGTTGTATTAAAAATTAAGTTGGTAATTTTTTTTTAATAAATAAGTAAATTAATTTTCATATATTTAATTAAAAAGTAAATTGGTCCTTTTTATTAAAGATTTCATCAATTTTTATTGTTAAAAATTTGTATGATTGACGGAATAATTTGACAATTACATATGTCGTGCTATGTATATCTCATTCTAGCGTATAGGGACCAGTTTTTAATAGTAAAAATAGATGAAAATTTTAACAAAATGATCAATTTACTCTTTAATCTAATGTGTATAGACTAATATGTCCATTTTTAAAGTAGAGGGAATAAAATACAATTTAACTCCAAATATAAAAACTTTGATAATACTTTTACCACTCAATTGTCTAAGTTTGCTCGAACTCTACGTTACTCTTCATAGAATAACCTCCAAACTATAGTTATTACATTAGTTTATATATGCATAATTTACTTGAATAGTATTCAAATTTTAGATGTTACTTTATACTTAAATCCAATGGGAGGCTATGAATTTCATGTTGAAAGTCCGGAATAAAAGAAAACTCAAATTATAAATTTTTAGGAAAAAAATAAGTTTTCATCATATTTTTAAGTAAGAAAATAAAAGTTTATATGATGTGGTAGATTATTATTAGCTTGGAATTTTTTATAATGTATATAATATTTTAGTGTAAAATTGATAACGGAAGAATAATTTGTGTATCACTTGTGACAAAAAAAGTTTATGTATCAACTTGAAAAAAAAAGAAGATATAACTTAGGTACTAATTTGTGAGTTAAGCATTTTTCTTTAAAGACTTAACGATTTGACTAAGGATTGGATTAATGGAGGTACCAATTTGAAAAAAACAAAATAGTTTAGGTACCATTTGTGACTAAAAGAAGCTTAGATACCATAACAAAAAAGAAGAAGAAGAAGAAGAAGAAGAAGAAGAAGAAGAAGAAGAAGAAGAAGAAGAAGAAGAAGAAGATAACATTTAGGTACCAATTTATGAATTAAGCATTAAAAAATAATTCTTATGAAAATTAAATTCTGGTTGTGCCAATTAATTTTGAGATACCCAAATGAAAATCAAAGTACAAAATTAAAAAAAAAAATTAATTCACGATTTGATTTTTAAAATATACTTATTTTTTTATGCTGGTACCTAAATTTTTTTTACTAATTTGGTACCTAATGTACACTCAAATTTTTAATTTGGTACCTAAAGTATGTCTCCGTTATATTTTTTAATCTATTTTTTGACAGACATTAAATAAAAATCTTATAGCCAACCACAAAGTACCACGTAACATCTTTATGTAAAAAAAACAAATATTTTCTTTTATTAAATGTATATACACATTAAAAATATATAAAAAATGGAAATAAATATATAACATATATAATCTAGAAAAAAAAATCTAAATTATAAAAATAAAAATTTACAAAAAAAATAATAGAAAATATTTTTTTGGAATTAATAATAATATTATAAAATTCTAAAAATTCTAAAAAAAAGTTTAAAAATAAAAAAAAATTATTAAATCCTAAAATATATACTTCTAAAATTCTAAAAAGTATTTAAATTTTAACTTTTCTTTTCAAACTACTTGAAATTTAAATATTTTCTTTTACTTTTTATAACATTTTCAATTTTTATATATTATTTCGATTTTTTGAGATTTATAATTATATATTTTAGAATTAAAAAGATTAAACTTTTTTTTTAAAATTATTATATTATATATATTTTTACATTTTTAGTCAAATAATATATAATACTAAAAAAATAAATAAAAGGGACACTTGGCGTGTTCAATAGAGCCACATGGACGATCAATGCTTGCTCAACATTGGTCAATAGTCAATGAAAGTCAAAAGTGTTTTTAATATTTAATTTTATTTTTAATTAAAATTAAAAAATTTATTTTAAATAAACCTAAATGCCACATGACACTTTTTCATTGGCTAAAGTTGCCCGACAATTTTTTGTACTGTTCGTTACAAAATGGACCAAAAATAGAGGAAATTGATACTTCAGATACCAAATTGGGACAAAAAAAAATTAGGTACTAAAGTGGGAAAAGGATACTTGAAGGGCTAAATCATGAATTAAGCCAAAGGAAAAATATCAAAATTGTACATGAATTTTAATTTAATGTGCAATTTGATGCATAAACTTTGGTTTGGTGTAATTATACACATGAAACTTTAATTATAGCTCAAATATATATATATATATATATATATATGTAACTTTCATCTCTATTTAACTATATACATTTAAAAATTTTAAAATATCAATTTATTTTATATTAAATAAAAATAATTATGTGTATATGATAATTATATTAATAATTAATAAAAATTAAATTAAATTAAATTAACATGTACATATATAATCTCACGAATTGAACCGAAGTTAATTATCTCCTAAAAGAACACTAAACACTTTTTTTTTTTAAACTACACATTTATAAACTAAAGAATAAAAAATGGTAAAAGAAAGGGAGTCAACCTCACGATAACCATAAGTATCTTAATCCACTTTTGTCTCATGACATTCACAATACTAAACATAACCCGTTTTATTATGTTCTAATCAATTGCATGACAATAAAAATTTCAGATAAAATAACTTTTAAAAAAATACTAATCTATATTAATAATTATATAAAAGGAATATCATGCTCACACCTGGATACCTTCTCTTTTTTGTTTTTTAATAAGAAAATTATAAATTATAAATTTTACTTCTTGGTCAAATTTCAATTTTGATCTTCGTGTTATTCTCAAATTTAAGATTCAATATTTATATTTCAACTTTTTTATATAATTTGTTACCTTAATTTTTTACAATATCATTAATTAGCTTAAATACTTTGTTTTGATTAAAATGTTGATGTAACTTTTAAGAATTATTAATACTATTAAAATGATTTGTTAAATTCATGTCCATTGTAATGACATTTTTTTTACATGATTACTGAGTGAGTCTTTTTTTTAAATGTTATACCAAGAAATTTAACACAAAAAAATTAACCTTCTTAAAAATTGAATTTGAAGTTTAAAAATCTTGTGACATATTAAAGCATGTGTCCCTTAATAAATATCTTATGGTATAAAGTGTTTTTTCATAACATAACACCTCTCCATTAAAAATCATGTTTGTACATTTATAAAAATTTTATGCAAAGTTGTGTTATTTTAATATATTAATTCATATGCAACTTTTGATAAAATAATTATTATAATTATTTTAAAAAATAAAATTAATAATTTAAAATATTATTGCACCATCAAACACAAGCCCAAGTCTCATCTTTTGACTTTATATATAACCCAAAAGGTAAACCCACCTACTTAATGGGATAGGCACTAAACTCAATTACTCAAATTATAAAAAAAATTATTTACAATATACTAACTATTTCTTAACAACGTAGGATTATTAACACTACAAACTATTAACAAATAGTAGCTCCCTTTCTCCTTTATCCTTCCCGACTTTCTAAAATTGGAATTAAATACATGAAATCAAAGTGGAGGTTTTGAAGCACTTCTACTCCAATCTCCTAAACCCATCGTCGGATCATCGCCTAACTTTAACAATGGCTTCTTCTTGATGTTTTCCTTGGTCCCACTGTTCAGATCTTCGCATAAAGTCCCAAAGTCTCGTGAAAGGAAAGGAACTGAATAAAACTGACCACAATGGCTTGTGGGTATTTAGGATCTTTATTCTTTATTCTTTTTTTGTTTATGTTATCTTTTCTATTTTTTTTGGTTGTTGAATTTTTAGGATTTTGAATGAATGAAGAAAGATATGTACTAATGTGTTGTCGGGTTACTAGGTTCTTAATCTAGGGAGTTGTATGGTGTGATGAGATGATGGAGGCTCGATTTGGTGATGAGTTCTAGCGATGGAGGCATAACTTTCCATCAAATACTTAGATTGAAGGAGAATGTCAACAATTCTAAGGTTTTTTTTTTTTTTTTTAGAAACTTTGATTTGGTAATTAGAATCATGTAATTTAATTTTGAAAGGTTGATTAAGTCTGGTTATAAACAATTTTAATTAGTAGACGCTATTGATGTTGCAATGTTGCAATGTGGGGTTTAATAGTTGCGACAAGAGAATAAAAACAATAAGATAAACGAAGATGGAGACCGAGAATTTGTTGATGCAATTCGATTCAACAATCTACCTCTGAGGGATCTTATCTAAATAACGAGTCCATTATACAAAATTTTCACATTACAGATTTGCTAACCAACCCAATCTACCCAAGCTCACCAAGGATAATTACGATCACAAAGATTGTACAGCTTGTATGCTCTCACTATTGTACAGCTTGTATGCTCTCACTCTCAATCCAAAACCTCAATATATAAAGCTAAAATTGATAATACGTATTGAGATGTCAAATATGCTGATAATGCTTTGACTTCATGTTTGGTATATTTGACTCCATCAAATACTTAGGGTACGTTTGATTCACTGTAATGGAATAGGGCTGTAATAGAATAGAGCTGTAATCAGTAATTCAATTGTTTGGTTGAATGGAATTGAATAGAGTTGTAATATAATTCTTGTCTTTGGTTGAATGGATATATGTTGTAATAGTATAAGGAAAAATGCTTAAATAACCAAAGTACCCTTAGCAGAATTTTTGTAGGTAGATGATTATTGTTATTAAATTTTAATAAGATTATTGTTAAATATATTTTAATAAAAATATAAATAAATAATTTAATCATATTTTAACATAATTATTATTAAGTACAATTTAATAAAATAATATATAATTTAATAATATTCTTAATATAATTCTTAATAATATTTAATAATAATTTTAATATAAAATTATTATTAAGAATATTTCAATGCCTAATATATTTGCTTTAATCTAGCCTCTCACCTGTTCTTGTAGGTCACAATCACCAATATAAAAATGAGTTTAACATACGATATGATAATCCTCTAATAACATTTTGTTTTAATAGTCAATTTTAATAGAAAACATATTTTTTATATTTTATTTTATCCTTTATAATAACATGATAACAACAATTAAGTATAAAGTATACTCTTTAATAAAGTAATTATTTATAATAATCTTTTGGTGAAATAAAAACCTTCAAATTTTACATAAAAATTACTAAATTTTACTAACATTAGTTCTTTTCATATGCGAAATAAAAAAAATCAAAACTCATAGTCTTTGAAATAAAAAAATTTCAATTCAGTCCCTTTAGAAAGAATAAAATTACAAATTGATCTATGGTAAAATTACACTTTAGCCCCCCAAAATATTAAAAAATTATATTTAGTACCTTCAAAAAAGATGGAATTATAAATTAATATATAATAAAATTACATTTTGATCTAAAAAATCAATATATGATAAAATTACATCTATTACACTGGTTGGGACGCAGCCAATGATACTTCTCCATTAGAGTAGAGAAAAAGATATGTTGTTATACTGGTTGGAACAACTATAGTCATCCATGTAGCGCACTGAAATTACAACAATCGTAGAGAGAGTTATTTTATTTGAGGAAAATTACCAAGCACTATTAGCAATGATTGTACCAGTAGACCATCAAGCTTTATGTAGATATTTCAAGATAAAAAGGAAAACTAAGAAAACAAAAGAAGAAAATGGAGAAATTCCTTCAAAAATTCAATGTTATATCCCTGATACACATTTACAAAGCTTGAAGCTAAAGATAACATTATAAATGGATCCCTCAAAATAATACATTAGCTACACAAAATTCAAACATATTGAAATCACTAAAGAAAGTATAGGTTCCAGACTAGGATGAAATTCAATCGAGTATTAGAAATAAATTGTAGCCATTGCCGGCCATATAGTATATTATTAGTTGAAGAACAAGACAAGAAACAAGGCAACCAGCTATAGTTTATCCATATAGTATATCATAATGAGCCACCGGTACACAGTAGGCAACCTAATTAAAAGATCTGATTGGGGAATTGTAACGCCCCGAATTTTGGGGCTAGAAGTTTTATGGTTTTGTGGTTAGGGTCAGTGAGAAGGTTACGCTATTGTGTTTGGTTGTGCGTTTAAAGGACAGAATAGGCTTGCTGGTCTGTTGGTTGGTGGAGTGTTAGTTTGCTCAAAGTTCTAGGTTCGAGTCTCATGTGCGCGCTTGAAGGAGCTATTTATGAATTATCGTTTTGTCAACTCTCAATTGGGTTCTAAATTGTTGAATTTGGGTGTAAGTGGCTAAAAAAGGTTTGGGAAATACAATTTATCCGAACCTCTACTATCATTGCGAAGGTTGGGGCGGTTACGGTGGCTGGAAGGGCACTTTTTGGCCTGATCTCGAAGTGGTTTCGTGGCCACTGGAGTTTCCACACGAGCGTGTGCTAGTTTAGACGGCTGTGTGCCTCTGAGAATTATGGTTTTTGGGCGTATTTTGGTGCCACAGCCGTGTGGCCGATTTAAGGATTTTTATCGTTTCTCACACGGTCGTGTTCCTCGGGCACACGGGCGTGTGAGTTTGGCAATTAGGGTTTGAGTAATTTGGTGTCACACGGCCTGGCCACACGGTCGTGTGGCTAATTTGGGAATTAGGGATTCCACACGAACGTATGTTTTGGACACACGGCCGTGTCAGCCCTGTACTAAAATTTAGTGCAAATGGATAGAGAGTTACATGGCCTGTCCTCACTGCCATGTCCCTGGTCTACACAGGCATGTGTGGCCTTCCTTATACGGGCTTTTGATCTTTCACACGGCCTAGGCATTACCACACTGATAGAGCACACAGGCGTGTAGTCTTAAGACACTTATATTGGTTTCAAGTACATTTTTGACTTGAAAATGTATTTGTGTGTGCTCCGACCTTTAGCTAAGGTTAGTGAGGGTGTACATAACTTGATATTTGTGATGATTGTGTGTGATGTGTGAGTTTGGATCTGGTCTATAGAGTGTGTTGTTATTTGTTCCGTTTGACTGACTGTGTAACCGTCTCTGTTCTGTGAGCTTGGATGCATACATGCACTTGCATAAACTGTTTTGGGTTGGGTTGTGAAGAGAAGGAAGACTGTACTGTACGTACGTCAACTCTGCTGCGTACCTTTATCTGAACTGGCAGTTTAACTGCAAGTAACTAGTATAGCTGTTTACCGCATCGCACTGTATCATACGTACGTTAGTTATGTTACGTACTATTATCTGATCTGGCAGCTTAACTGCAACATGACTGTACAGCAGATTACCGCATTGCACTATACTGTACGTACGTTACCTATGTTGCGTACCATTATCTGATTTGGGCTGTACCGCGGTCTATTATATTGCATCTTACAACACATACGATAGCCCTGTTGTGTATTATCATCTGAGTGGCTGAGTCCATATACGGAGTGTAGGGTTGGATGGGCCTTCTGAGGTCCAAATTGGTGTGATTGGTTGGATGGGTGGGTTATATTTAACTGATTGCATTTCATCTGCATCTGACTGTGTGTTCTGACTGTAAGACTAGTTGTCTGTAATCTATTTGTCTGATCAGCTTTTAAGATGAGTATTTACGTGAATTTGATGTGCTCTGGTTGATGAGTTTTTTTGGGAAATTAGTTCTAAGTGTGCGATCTGACTCCGCAACACAACTGAGAATTTATTGTGCTACTGTTTGAATTTTGTATTTCTGTTTTAGACTTGTTTCGGACTCACACTGAGCTCGAGTAGCTCACCCCCTCTTAGTGTTTCTTTTTAGGTACCCTTTTCGAATTCTGACGCTGGACTTGTTATGCGGAGGTCTCGGATAGTCTCGTTGGAAAATAAATTATCGGTTTGGGTTTTAAGTTGCTACTTTGTTAATCAGTTTTAAAATGTAAGGTTTCATAAAAATTATGCTAAAATTCCGTTTTAAGATTTATGCCATTTTATTTCAGTTAATTAAGTATTAAGCTTAACTGTAATTTTACTGTCTGAATTTTAATCAGTTAAGTGTTTCGATTTGACGTAATAACTTGCTTTGTAAAAATTTACCTACGATCATTTCAGTGATCAATGTGACATCCGAGATTTGGTCTAAACTTTTAGGCCGGGTTACTTGTGTTATTTTTAATGGTATCAGAGCTAGATTTGTAAAAACTCGGCCTGTGTTTTTACGTATCCGTATGCGCACGTGAAGGTTTTAAAATTTTTTTTGAGGAAACCTTACCACAGTAAGCTGAAATGATTTGTGTTTTGGGAAAAGTTTTACGGAAAGAACTGTTTGAGACTCCGATGCTGGTCCAGGTAAAAATTCGAAAGTATAAGATTAGAAACGTAAATTCTTGTATTCATTCTATGTTTGCTTTCTGAAAGTGTAGATATATTAAGTTAGCCACAGGAATGATATGGACTTCGAAGGTAAGCAAGATCGCAAGAAGTCACATACTTCTCCGGGGCGTGTGTCTGTTCAGGAGTTGGAGGACAGTAGAATTCTGCCAACTTCGGGTAGCAATAATCCAGAGCTTGGTACTAAGGTATTGAATCGGGCAGTGAGGAAGGTCTTAGAGAAGGTATTCGAGGCTAGGATAAGGGACACTAGTGAAATACTTCAGGCTAGGTGTGTGGATTGTGGGAAAGAAAGAGATCGCAGCCCTCCGAGGTTGAAGCGTCATTCTGTGAAGCATGTTAAAACGTATTTGAATGGCAATGACAGTTTTACGAAGGGTGCTGGTAGTGGTGCGAGCGCTTCGTCTCGTGAGCACTATAAGAAGCACTATCCAGGTGACTGTTGGAAAAAGTTGGGAGCGTGTCTTAGATGCGGGTCCAAGGAGCATCGGGTTATGGAGTGTCATGATAGATGGTTCTGAATCGGTGTGTTATTTACTTGCATGGCATTAATGGTTATTCATTGGATAATGTTTGTGTGTTATTGAAAAAATATGTATCTGCTTCAGTGGTTAAATATTCTGGGTGTGTGTAAGACGTCCTAAGTTTGATTTAGTTTGTTTCTGCTTTGGCTAGAGTACGCAGCGGGAGCATGGTGGTGCAGTTTGTGAATTGCCACGGTTCTATTAGTTGGAAATTTTGGGGATGAAATTTCCTTAAGGAGGGGTGAGTTGTAACACCCCGAATTTTGGGGCTAGAAGTTTTGGGGTTTTGTGGTTAGGGTCAGTGAGAAGGTTATGCTATTGTGTTTGGTTGTGTGCTAAGGGACATAATGAGCCTGTTGGTCTGTTGGTTGGTGGAGTGTTAGTTTGCCTCAAGGTTCTGGGTTCGAGTCTCGTGTGTGCGCTTGAAGGAGCGATTCATTTTATTTATTTTGTTGATGTTAATAATTTTTATTTATTTTTTCTATTTTATTTTATTTTTATTATTTTTCTTTTTTCTTTTCTTTTCTTTTTGGAAACTTGGGCGTGGGGGCTTCCGAAGGGCTGTTGATTTCCTGTTCGTTGAGGCGAGTTTTGGGGCATCGTGGATCGCAATAAGATGTAGGATTCGATTCTTGTCTACTTTTACTTTTATGAATTGTCGTTTCGTCAACTTTCAATTGGATTCTAAACTGTTGAATTGGGTGTAAGTGGCTGAAAAAGGTTTGGGAAATACAATTTATCCGAGACCGTCGCCGGAATAGGGTTAAGTGGCATTACCGATCAAACAGAACATTTAACATTTAGAATTTATGACACAAATTCAATCATTTTCATTCGTGTTCATTTACAATCATGTTGTCTCTTATTAAGGTCTACGAGACCTAATTCACATGTTTAAGAGGGGTCAGGACTAAACCGAAACACATACAACATTTCATGAAAATATAAAACTTTTCTAAAATTCAAGGGAGACACGGCTGTGGGAGGATACCGTGTGTCCTCCACGGCTGCTAGACACCCCCTTGCGTCCTCCCCGTGGTTATATACTGACTTAATACCCACGGCCACCCAGCACGCCCGTGCACTGAGGCCGTGCACTCATAGGCCATATTTTGACTTCTCCACCACGGCCACCAAGCACGCCCGTGTGCCATGGCCGTGTGCTTTTAGCTAGCTACTGACTTGTACACCACGGGTAGCTGACACCCCCGTGTCGAGGCCGTGTGCTACCAAGCTACATTCTGCCAATTTCACCACGGTCTTTAGGCACGCCCGTGCGCCCAGACCATATGACATTATAAGCCATTTTACAAGGCCAAAATGCCACCCACTTAGGGTCAAAACTACAAGCAACACATACCAAAACATATCATGCACATAAGACAACCAAAAACTTACCAATTTGGCTATTCAATCTATGCATTCAATTCCCATTCAACCAAAACAAATTCAATACCAAAAATTATCACATTACAAGCATAATACATTCAATACCAAACATCATTCCTTCTCAATATCACTAATTCATATTAGCATATTATCAACACAAAGTTACCATTCATAAGCCAATTTCTCAAACCACAAACCATGCCAAAAGATGCATCACATTTACCAAATTCACTCATGTTAAAATTAACACATATCTAGCCACATCTCATGGCTACTTACAAACATCAAACATGATTCAAAAGACCAGCTTATACATGCCATATTTTAACTATGTACATCTTTCCAAAATACCCCAAAATAGATTGCCGATAGTGTGACTGAGAAGCTGATGATCCCCTGATCCGAGCTAGCTTTACTGACACTACAAAGCAGAGAAACAAATCACACAGTAAGCTTTAAAAAGCTTAGTAAGTTCGATATACAATATATTCATGTAATCAAATCAAATTAACATAATCAATAATCATCACATAGATCAATTCTCTCTTATCCATACCATATCATCCATAGCCAAATACTTATTCATCCATCTAAAGCTTTATCTATAAATTCATCAACCACAAAGGTTCAAGACATACCTTGGCTAACACATAGTATTCAATTTCCAAGCTACTCAATGCTTGATATTACTTGTTGATCATTATTTGATATTCATTCAACTTAATCGCACACTCAATGCTTAATACACGGTCGGTACATATTGGTCATCGCACACATAGTACCCAAATCTTTCAACCGACTTATCTTGGTAACGCACACTCCGTGCCAATTCTATAAACCGAAGGTTTTATAATATCGCACACACAGTGCTATTCATTTCTGTTTTGATTTTAATTTCACACACTTAGTGCCCTTAACATAACCTTGCACATAGCATCTCAATCTCATACACATATACACATTCATTTCATAATACAAAATCATATGTTAGCAATATGTATTATATCCGAACTTACCTCGAACGTCGACTATCGATACGATCGATTAATCGAGCACTTTATCTTTGCCTCGATCTCGATCCGAACCTCTTCTCTCTTGGTCTATACATATTTAAATTCAATCCATTCAATCACCATTTCATTCAATTTAGTCCACATACACACATTTAGGGCATTTTGCATAATAGCCCTCATGTTTTCACATTTCGACACTTTAGTCCCTATTTCACTAAATCACCAAATTTACAAAATCCATACATACACATACCTAGCCGAATACATATACATCACACCTAAGCCCACATTTTTCATCAAATTCATAATTTAGTCCCTCAATTTTCCATTTCTTCAATTTAGCCCTATTTAGCTAAATTCATCAATAATTCATGAACAAAGTATATCCATCTAGCTCATATCTTTCATTTAACACCATAAAACATCACAAAGCTCAACATAGCATCAATGGCATCTTACACAAACATCTTTAATTCATGAAATTACCACATGGGTTAGCTAGAGCACGAAATAACGATTACAAAAATGTAGAAATTAACAAAAACCGAACACAAAACACTTACTAATTGGAGCTTGAAGTTGCCGAAACCATGAAAGCTTCAAAACCCTCTTTTCTTTCTAAATTTTTGGTCAAAGAAGAGAAATAAAAGATGAACACTCATCTTTTGTTTCATTAATCTGATGGTATTTATTAAATTACTAAATTGCCCATCTAATAAACATATAAGACAAATTTATACTAAGGTTATTAAGACATTCTATCATCCACTATCTCAATGATGGCTTATTTTCCATATAAGGCCTCCACCTTTAAAAGCCAGCAACAATTAAACACTTATAAATCAGCACATAGCTTTTACTCTTTACGCGGTTAAGTCCTTTTTCTTAATTCGACACACAAACGATCAAATTATCACACAGAATTTTCACACAGACTATGTCACATATTATTCACAAATAAAATATCATTAAAATATTTTTACGACCTCAGATTTGTGGTATCGAAACCACTGTTCTGACTAGGGTCTAAATCGGGCTGTTATATCTACTGTCATTGCGAAGGTTGGGGCGGTTACGGTGGCTGGAATGGTACTTTTTGGCCTGATCAGAAGTGGTTTCATGGCCACTAGGGTTTCCACACAACCATGTGCTAGTTCAGATGGCCGTGTGCCTCTGAGAATTATGGTTTCTGAAAGTATTTTGGTGCCACATGGCCTGGGACACAGCCATGTGGCTGATTTGGGGATTTTTATCGTTTCTCACACGGCCGTATCCCCCGAGCACACGGGCGTGTGAGTTTGAGAATTAGGGTTTGAGTGATTTGGTGTCACACGACCTGGGCACACGACCGTGTGACTAATTTGGGAATTAGGGATTCCACACAGGCATGTGTTTTGGACACACAACAATGTCTGGTGGGCAAACAGGTGTGTGAGACCCTCACACGACCGTGTCAGCCTATACTCAAATTTAGTGCAAATGGACAGAGAGTTACATGACCCGTCCCTATGGCCCTATCCCTAGTCCACACAGGCGTACCAAGAAGGCTGAGCTGGGACTAAGAGCTTGGGCAGACTTTATTGGTTGCTTCTGAATTTAGTTTTACATTTCTTTATGTTAAATTCAAAGGTTCTCATTTCATTTTATGTGTTCTGAATGTTAAAGTGCAATAGTATTTTCTTAATTTTCTGGTTTGCTAGAAACTTCTGATTCAACTCCAGAATCTTACTGTGGGTAATTTTATTAATTTTCAATTTGGAGTCTTAAAGTATTTGTTGATGTCATAATAGGAATAAGAATTTTATTTCTTTTAGGATTTTCAGCATAATTGCTTTGTCTTTAGGGATTGATTTCTTCTCTATTTTCTTTATTTATTTTTTCCTGTTCTCCTCAACTTTTTAAAATTAGAAAACTTTCAAAAATCCTAACTACCTAGCAGCTCTATCTCTATCTTAGGAGTTAGATAAGCTGAATTAGGAGTTAGAGTGGTCTTGAGTAAGATACCATTAATGAGTTGAAAATTGGGAATTTAGTAGTGAGATGATGGTTCTTCATGGTAAATGATTTATGGTTTTAGGAAAAACCAGATTTATGGATGTTTAATTGAATGCATGTCCCTGGTTTAATTCAAGGGTTTGGTTTTCATCTGCTGAAACATAAAGCATGGCCTTAGAAAAAGTTTAGGTTAGCAGAGGCAATTCTGGTTGCCATAGTCAAATGAGGTTGCTGCTCAGGGTACTGAAATTCTAGTGCAGACCCTAAATAGTCAAATAATGAACCTTTGAAGATATATCTCGTATCCAAATTTTTGGAAGGTATGTTATATTTCATAATAGCTATACTGGATATAGGTTTTTTTTTAAAAAAAAAGTTTCATAGTTAAATCTGATTTAGAACAAAAGAGGAGAGATCATTTACAAATATAAACAACAAAATATAAAAAAACCTGCAAAGGGGAGTACCAAGAAGGCTGAACAAAGGGAAAAAGATTCCACAACCTCAGTTCTCCCACCAGCAAAATAGAGGGCAATAGTAACCTTAAAAAAAACCCCTAAATCAAATTTACAAAAAGAATTGGATAAAAAAAGAAAACGTACCCTACTGTATTTGGGGAGATGAAGATGAAGGGAGAATGGATGCTTGATTTGGGGATAAATGTTGAGGAAAAAATCTAGAGAGAATTTTGGGAAGAAGAGAGGCAGGCTATTTTAGTCCAAAAATGTAAAAATGTATTATGGGTGTAGTGTTGAATAGGCATTCAGATCCCCAACCCCTGAATACCTATTACAAGAGCGGAAGGAATAACATTGCAATAGCTATTTTATGGAATCACTTAAAGGTAAACCAAACTACTACTCTACTGTAGTGCACCGAATAGTGACGGAATTGAATAGCAATTCCATCCAACCAAACATGCTGTTAGATTGAAGGAGAATGTCAACAATTTTAAGTTTTTTTGTTGAGAAACTTTGATTTGATAATTAGAATCCTTCCTTTAATTCTGAAAGGTTGATTAAGTCTGGTTATAGATGATTTTAGTTAGTAGACATTATTGATGTTGCAATGTGGGTTTTGATAGTTGTGGAAAAAGAATAAAAACAAGATAAACGAAGATGGAAACCGAGAATTCGTTGATGCAATTCGTTTCAACAATCTACCTCTGCAAGGCCTTACCTACATAACGAGTCCATTATACAAACTTTTCACATTACAGATTTGCTAACCAACCCAATCTACCCAAGTTCACCAAGGATAATTACAACCACAAAGATCAGACAGCTTGTATGCTCTCACTCTCAATCCAAAACCTCCCTATATAAGGCTAAAATTGATAACGCGTATTGAAATGTCAAATATGCTAATAATGCTTTGACTTCATGTTTAGTATGTTTTGGTACATTTTGGTGCATGTAAAGTTGTGTTAAATTGCCCTAATTTTTGCATTTCTAAACTTGAATATCGGTATCTCAAGTCCTAGTATTGATGAAATTTGGCCTAAATATGAGTACTCAAAACCTTGGTTTCGATACCTTCGCAAACAAAAGCCAAAATTTTGAAATAAGTGAAATAAGTATCGATATACGACCTTGAGCATTAGTACTCCAGGTGAGGTATTGGTACAACCCCTAGTGTATTGGACCAAGTATTAATACCCATGACCTTGATATCGATACGTAAGTTGTTGTTTGCATAAACGTGCATCCAAATGATGTTTTTAACTAATGTAAAACCTTATTTTGCTCGTAATCCAACATGAATGCATGGAATGTTGTTTTATGTGAAATGCGTGAAAGATAGATCAGTAGTTGTTACTCCAACGATCAATGTATCGTTTGTTGTCTAATCGAGCCTCCGACACTCTTTCCCCTATAAGAAATGAAGAGCATAATTGAAGTGTTTCAATTACGCTCAATTCAATGAGACTCATTAGTTATAATGATTACCTCTAAACATGACATCAATACGTAATTACACCAACATCTAATTACTAGTTAGATGCCTAAGACAATAATTAAGAATGTAAATTTTCTGTCTCACTACATTTATTAACTTTTATGGCAACAAAAACAGTAAATTGACTTGAATTTAACCCTTCGCGATAAACGTAGCCAACAAATTAAAGGGAGTGCGTATCAAATAGACATCTTCACCCGACATTTGTAGTAAGTTATTACATCACAAAGATTGCAAACTTAGATAATTTCATCATTAACTCTTACAAAGTCTTCGTTAGAAACTTTGAAGCCTATAATGAGGGAATTTTATCTGCGTTTTATGCTCACATTAGTTTCCTTTTCTTCTTTCGTTATGTTTCATGCTTTTGTTTTGACGCCAATGGTTCCCTTCTATTGATGAAGTTTAGTTACAATTAGATTCTCTCTTATAGCTGTAATGAGTAAAATGTATACAAATATTCGATTGGGATAAATATTATTTGAATTCATATTATTTGCTTAAATTAAATGAATAACGTCCGATGTTTGGCAGAGTATGTAGGTGTTTTTGGCTGGCATTTACTCTTCTTTTTCTTGAGTGAGAAAACTAAAACTTGGTTTGAATTAATAAAACTTGAGTTCTAAAAATCGAAACTCCATCAAACTTGGAAATTTTATACTAATTGAACTCAATTTGAGTTGATCACGCCTACTGGAAGACCTATTAATGACTAGTAAATCAAACAGCCGATCAGTGGACCGGCTGAAAGCTACAAAGACGGTAACCGGCATTAATAAGGAGACCCTACAGGGACAGCACCAAAAGGATTAAAAAGATTAGGGAAAAATGACTATTATTATGATTGACAAATAGCTATAACTTTCTTTCTTTTTTCTTTGTACAATCAAGCACATGTATAGCATTTTCTGTTAAACATTCCAGGTTTATTTCAAGGAGCTAATCCAACTTGTTTCCACACTGTTTTTTCATTCCCTTGCAAGGGATACATTTAATTAACACATAAATGTGATCATATTTGGTATCTATGTGAATTCATGACTTGAAAAGAGAAAATGGAAAAAGGAAGAGGAGAGACAAATGAGTAGGAGCTAAGAAAAATACAGAGGAGAAATATAGGGGCAGAGATGAAGTAGGATAAGAAGTAGATGATGATGATTTTAGCAAAGTACTAAAGGCAAAGAAGGAAAGCCATGAATGAAGAAGATGTCTAGAGCTTGACAACTTCAGGGATATGAACGGGATACCTATGGATGCAATCCTCCCAAGGCCCATCTGTTGGTGTTTTGATGGTTCGATTGCACTTCCACACCGCACTGTTACACTTGAATCCACTCCCAAAAGCAATCTGCCAAATCCTATCTCCCTTTTTCATCCTCCCTTTTGCCTCAAGGTAGCTCATCTCGTACCACAAGGATGACGAGGAGGTGTTTCCGAATCTGTGCAATGTCATCCTGGATGCCTCTACGTGTTCTGCTGACAGCTGCAGGTTCTTTTGCAGTTCATCTATCACTGCTCGCCCTCCAGCATGGATGCAGAAGTGCTCAAACGCCAGCTTGAAGTCTGGGATATAAGGCTTCCACTTGGGGTTGAAGATTTTACGCCCGATCAGAGTGAGAAGAAATAGGAGTTGTTCCGACCCTGGAAGCACCAAAGGCCCTATTGTGGTAATGTTGGATTTTAAAGCCTCTCCAGCTATAGCCATGAGATCTTTAGATAATGATATCCCAACTTTGCCTTCTTTGTCTTCTTCTTCAAACACACATCGGTAGGCCTTGTCATCCGCCCCTTTGTGGGTTCGAACAACGTGGACAAGTCGGTACTTGGCTCTCCGCCTCTCTGAGCGGCGGTTCGACAACAGGACTGCTGCACCACCCATGCGGAAGAGACAGTTGGGAAGGAGCATAGCTCTTTCCTTCCCCTGGTAGTAGTTGGGAGTGATGATCTCTGTGCTGACAACAACTGCATTAGAATTCGGGTGTACTTGGAGAAGATCCCGAGCTAAATCAATGGAGATAAGCCCCGCACTGCACCCCATTCCCGAAAGATTAAAACTCTTAATGTTACTCCTCAGCTTGTATTTGTTGATCACCATAGCAGACAAAGATGGCGTGGGGGAGAAGAGACTGCAGTTGACAATAAGAATATCTATGTCTTTAGGTTTCAGCCCCGTTTTCTTGAACAAAGAATCCATAGCTGAGAAAATAACAACCTCAGCCTCGCCTCTAGCGGCCTCCATGGTTGGCTTTGGAGGGATGTAATGAATAGCAGGAGGCAAACAAGTCTCTTCACCCAGCCCAGACCGTTCCAGAATCCTCATCTGGAACTCCACGCTCTTAGGATTGTTGCTCAAAATCAACCTGGAGTGCTCCATGAAAGTAGCAAAAGGAACCCTGCAAGTCACAGGAGGCTTGTAGCATGCATAATCCACAAGGTAGATGCATCGTGGCTTGGACATGAAGTAAACAGTGGCAATAAAAATGGTGAAGAAAGAAGAGCACAATATCTGAATAAGATCAAAATGGAGGGAATTCCATAGGTTAACAATCTCTTCAGGGCCTAAACGAACAACTTCAATAAGGATCCCAACCATGACAGGAACCAACAAGAGAGTAAGAAAATGATCCACAACGTATTGATAGCCAAGCTTAACATACTTAAGCTTGACAGAGCTGGAGAAATCGGGCGAGGCTGGAGGCATATTGCAAGAGAGAGAAATAATTAAGAAGATAAGAAAAAGAGGTGTGGGTACATAAACGGAGCAGAGGAGAGGGAGGATTTAAAGGCAAAAAGGAAGAAGCAAAGAGGGAGAGGGTCAGTGGGCAGATGAGAGGAATAAATGAAGCAGTGGCATCACTCAACGCTCACTTAACACCCTCAATTAAATTTTCCTAACTCCCTTTATATCCGTGTTCTAACTAAATACTTGCTTTCACCAATAACCTCTCTTTTGCTCTATCCGTCTCCTTTAATTTTGTGCTTACTTGGTTTTTTTTTCATTAATTATAACCAACCATCTCATCCCCTCTGTTTCTTCTTTCTTCACACTCCATCTCTCACCCTTCATTGTTTTAGGTCTACATTATTTAGTTAGTCTTTAATTTTCTTTTTTACTCAATAATAATAATTATATCTTTTAAGATTTTTATATAAAAAAAGTTCTTTATTTCTAACAAGTTATACACTTCTCATTTTTAAAATTCAACCTTAATTTTTGAAGGTTTATTTGAATTTCAATTTATAATCTAATAAAATATATAATTTATTTTAATGAAGTTGTAAAATAGAATTAACCAGTTTATGAAAAAGGAAAAAGTAAAAAGGATTTTTAGTTTTTACTAAGATTTTATAGTTTTGTCTTTTATGTTCCAAGTGCCACTTTTTTCGCAATCATCCACTAGGAAATTTTTAAACGCATGCGATGTCAGGCAAATTTAAATAAATGATTAGTTTTAGAAGGAAAAAAACAGCATCATGCAACCTAAATATATGTTATTTTGACTTCAACAAATTCATCTCACCAAATTTGGGGGATATTAATCTCCCCACTGTGAAAAACAAGTCAAAGTAAGCCTAAGCCGTGGGTATCAACTTTTTAAGTCCTCTCCCTTCTGATTATTATTTGTTTAAATAGCTTCTGACTCATATGATGTGTAGATTATGTTTAGTTATTTACATTTTAATATTTTTTTAAAATGTAACACAATTACAAAAAAAAATATGAGTAATCACAATTATTAAATTATTACAAATTAATTCCCAATATGTAATGTCCTAAAATTCTTATTTTTTTAATTGTTAAATCATGTCAAGTAAATTAATTTGGTTCACTAATTAAGTGTTCTGTTTAAGTGCTAAGGTCATCTGTTCAAATCATTTCCCTTGAATTTTTGTTATTTTTTTTAACCCCTATCCTTGAACATCTAACTTATATATTATTTTTGTTCAATTGTTGATATGAATGAATTTGTTGGTTTAGTGATAAGGTTTTATCTTACCTAAAGGTCTTGTGTTTGAACCCTTGTGTGTGCAAAGCAAAAATATTTTTACAATTTCTTCTGCCTATGGCGCTAAGGAGATAGAAGTGGTGTTGAAATCGAATTCTGGGAAAAATCCACTATGGGTAGATTTTCTAAATTTTTTTTTAAATTGCCCAAAAATATTCCTCAAATCTCTCCACTTTCTACTGTCCCTCTCTGTCCACTTCTTCACCTCATGTTTTGGTTTTTTGGCGCTTTCAGTAAGTTTCTGCCACTCTTTCCTTTGTTGGTTTTCTTTTCTTTTGTTCTGTTCCACATCTTTTCCATAAACAATCTCTTTTTCATTCTCTTTGAAGACGCCTTTTGCCACTGTGTTACTATCGTATATTGTTCTATCCTCTTGCCGTTTCTTAAGTTTTCGTCTCTTCTGTTGTTGAGTTACTTTGCGCCAACGTCCTTTTTAGTCTTGATTGCTAGTTATGGGTGGTAAGGATTTTGATTTAAGACTCGTATCCTGTAAAGGAGTTATTTTTCACATGCTTGGATATGAATTCTTATTTTGGGTGATAATAGTTTGAATGACTGGAAATATGTGATTTAGGCAAAGAATTGGAAGTGGCTAATCTTTCAGAAAATTGGAAGAGTTAGGAAATTCCTCTTCCATTGGGGAAAATGATCGGTGCATTGTTAAGGCCGAATCTTAGTGTTAAAAAAAATCAATTTGAATGTTTAGCGTTACCACTGATTTATTGGTCGAATTTAGTATGACATTTGCTAAATAGTCCATTCTGAATGTCGCTTTTAGGTGTTGGTATTGTTTTTGTTGCGTTGGCATAAAAAAACAACCAGGTGTCTAACAATAATCCTGAAAATCACTGAACGGTGTGAAATCCAAAAAACCACTGTTAACGCCACATGAGCTGGGTCAAGTGTGTAACACCCCTAACCCATATCCGTAGCCGGAATAGGGTTAAAGAGCATTACCGGAGTTTACAGAACAAATACAATTAATTCATGTCAATTATTATTCATAACAGAAACCAATCATATTTAATTATATTGTCCCTTAAATGAACCCTCGAGGCCCAATTTATGCATTTGAAACAAGTTGGGAGTAAATCAGGAACTCAAAGAAATTTTCGCAAAATTTCAAAATTTTTCTTAGACGCAAGAGACACATACTCGAGTGCCTAGGCCGTGTGGCTCACATGGCCAAGCGACACTCCCGTGTCCCAAGCCGTGTGGGCATTCGATGTTGATGCGTCTTAAACTAACAATGATCACAAATAAGGCAAGTGCACCTATCGTTCAATAGTATAGTTATGGTAAGACGAGCAATATCGTATCTACAAGGACCAAGAGTACCGGTAATTACTATCTTTCTATTATCTAGCCTAAGAGTTGTAGTGATTTCTTTTAAACTAAAATAATTAAAAGCACGACAGAGAAAGAATTGGAAAATACTTTTAGACAACTTATATGATAACGACAATATCTAAGGAAGAATCCACCTAGACTTCACTTATTACTTTTGATTCATGCGATTTATTCACTTGACTTAATCTGTAGAAATCCCTAATTTATGTTAATATCTCTTTCAAGACTAAAAACAGCTGACTCTAGGTTGATTAATTGAAATCTCTTTCTAATTAAAACCCCTATTGTCGCATTAACTCGATCTATGGATTCCCTTATTAGATTTGACTCTAATCCGACAAATTTATGTCGCCCTATTTCTAGGGTTGCAATCAACTCCACTTAATTGTGTTGATCTACTCTTAAACAAGGAATTTTGCTCCACTGAATAAGCACATTCGACTTGAATCAATAACTTGAATTATCAAAACAAGAGTAAAAACTCACAATTAAGAAAGAACAAGTATTTATCTTATAAATCAAATAATAATAAGATCTGTCTTAGGGTTCATCTCCTTAGGTATTTAAGGGATTTAGTTCATACTGATAGAGGGAAACATCTTAAAATAAGGAAAGCAACAAAACATAAGAAAACCCAAAAACTTCTAAAGAACTTGATAGGAGATCTTCAGTCTTGATGAAGATCCTTCTTCCGAGCTGCTCCCGATGGTTGTCTTCTAGTATTTTCTGCCTTCTACTCGACGTCCTTTTTTAGGTTGTCCCCTAGGGTGCTTATATATGTTTTGGGATGCCTTTTTTGGCCCACAAGTAGCCTTTTTCGAATAGAACTAAACCTAGGTATGACAGGGACACGCCCGTGTGACACGCCCATGCGTGATGGCTTAGGCCGTGCTCAATTCTGCTTGTCACACATGGCCGTGTGGTCTGCCCGTGTGAGGAAGTCCAGGTCGTGTTGATTTTCGAGGTGGGCCTATTTTGTCCCTTTTTGGCCCGTTCCTCGTTCTTTTCAGCTCATTAAGCTCTCCTGAGTGTAAAACATGAAATTAAGGGATTAGGAGCATCGAATTCATCAAATCTAATGAAAAATTATCTAAAAATAAGCTAAGCATGGGGTTAAAATATGTCTAAATTATGATTTATCAAATATCCCCACACTTAAGCATTTTCTTGTCCTCAAGCAAAATCCTCAACTCACAATTGAAATTAAATTAATTAATTCATAATTCTTATCAATAATGTCTCATCATAACTCATAGATAAGTCATAGATTGATAATTTAACTTTAAAGAGTCCTAAAGATTCAAACAATCTAAGTCATAAATTTTTATAGCACGAAAATATAGGTGTTACCCCTTACCTAAATAGTTAACTCTGATTCAAAACCGACAAGAATTGATATCCTTACTAAAGATTCACTCAAATCACTCAAGGTGTTTAATGTTCAAATTAAGCACTCAAAAGTCAAACATGAAAAGTTAATCCCATAGGCTTGTATGAAAATCAAATCTGCACCACTAAAAAATAAGATGATACACAAATCAAAAGGTCTTAAAAAGGGTTGTAACGAGGCTCAGGTTAAAGGTGTGGATAAAGGCTGAATTAGAGGGTTAAAATCGAGATTGAATTGATAATTTACCTAACTAGAAAAATTAAACTAATACTGAATAATTACATCAATTGAAAACTTATCACTAATCACGAGCTTTTTCTAAAGGTGTGAAATTAACAATTTAAGCTCATAACACTAATAATGAATAAATTTCCAACTTTTTTTTTAAGAATAAGAATTTACAACAATTAGAAAGAACTTTAACAACTGAAATAAAGAACATAGTTAGGCAACTGATCAAATCAATTCTCGAAAAAAAGGGTTAATTCAATAGGGAAAATTCTTGATGAATAAAAAAGAATGAGTTTTGGGTTAATAATAAGGGTAAATCAGGAAACGGTTTATTAGGATTCAAAGGGGTTCACTAGGGGTTAATTATGAAGGTAAACTGTTTATGGAGTAAGTAGGTTAGATCCTAGGTCCCTTTATCATCTCAGTATATCAAATCAAAAGGTGTGGTCTCGACATGCATAATCGATGCAAGTTCTAGAATAACAAATCAATGTTTGACACACTCATAATCAATAAAGTGAGCAAGAAAAGAATACACTCTAAAAGGCTCAAAATCTCACAAAATTTATGGTTTTTGATGTCAACCTTGTCAATTCAAACTTCAAAGTAATATTTAAATTTAGGGAAACAACCTAATAAATTTTTAATTCTGAAAATAGACTTATCATGCTTGATTCTATAATATCTCAAAGTTTAAGCCATCAATGCACAATTACTTATGACTTAATCCAAAACATATCAATAAAAATCATAAGTTAATAGAAATTTCATTCTAATAGTAATATGAGAAAATTACTTAAGAACAAGACATAATTTAGGGATTTTCAAATAATACTATAGTTAATCTCCCCACACTTAAGATGTACATTGTCCTCAATGTACAAAGATAGATAACGATAAAAAATCCTAGGATAGGGAGAGAAGTGAAACTTCCTGAATTTTGGATAGAGTCAAGGAAAAGAAACGGTAAAGTTGGGCAGAGGTGAAGGTGGAGGTGGATACTCCGGTAGTGGTGTGGTCGTTCCTTAATAGCCCTTGAACCTAAATTAAGGAAATCAAAATATAATAATATAAATTAAATACAAGAAAGATAAAGGAAAAGAATTTAAAAATAAAAATAAAAGAAAAAGAAAAAATAAATGGACTCAAGGGTCCTTGCCTTGTTGAGTAAATGAAGTGGCCGACATGAACTTATGTAGAGTGGCCGCGCATGGGGAGACCGTGCCAGGATCCTTTCACTTTTTTGACATGGAGATGGTGGCCTTGATCTTGCCTCTAGTATTAATGTTTGTGTACGGTGGCAATTGGTGGTTGGTATGGTGGTGGTGTAACGAAAGAATAAGGGAAAGGGGGAAAGGAAAATGAAGGGAGAAGATAATGGGAAAAGAAAGGGGTGTGGTGGCTAGGGTTTAGGAGAAGAAAAATTGGGGAAGAAAGTGAACGGAAGAATGGGGTTTAAATAGAAATCGTGGCATATGGTCGCTGCCCACGCCCGTGTTCGCTGGGCGTGTTAGGTCACACTGTCGTGTTGCACGGCGGTGTTATGCTTCGTTCGTTTCTCCTACGGTCGTGTAGAGTTTTCCACGCCCATGTTTGATTGATTAGTGTCGACCATGGCTTAGAGCACGGGCGTGTCACACGCCCGTGTGTCTTTCTCAGTTTTAGCCATGGTTTCTGGGCATGGGCGTGTCGCACGTCCGTGCCTTTTACTCAGTATTGACCACGGCTATATCGCATGACCGTGGTGATTTATTGCATTAGTCAGTTTCGACCATGGCCTAATCACACGGCCATGGCACTTTATCGTAACCCGTGTTTTGGGGAAAATTATTCATCCTGTTCTCACATGGTCTCTGCCACGCCAGTGTGCCTACTTGTGGTGTCCACACGGCCATGGACACGCCCATGTGTAAGGCCGTATAGGTAGGGAAACCTGCGCCTATTAATTTGGTTAATTTGTAGTTAGATGCTAAAAAATGAAAATCATGACATTAGTGAAGTTAGTGCTCGGGTTGCCTCCCGAGAAGTGCTCATTTACAGTCTTAAGCTAGATTTACCTCTCATTCGCATACTTTATGGTGGTTCGAGGAGTTAACACTCCTCTCTCCTGCTATCAGTTCTATGATTATATAGTTTGAGTCGAGTGGCATTTACCTTAAAAAGTGTCGAATTTAGTATTTGTCACCTCGACTATTTTGTATGGAAAGACATTGAGTACCGTGAAAAGGATCGCTTCGTTTGTATTAAGGTCTGAAGTGACGATTCGAGGGTCTGTTCTATCCAACAATACCTGATCCCTGATCTTAAATTGGTTTGTCCCATCCTTACGTTTGACATGGATTTGCTTTGGTTCATTGTGTTTATTTGGTTTTTCCTTGAACTGTGTTCGCCACTCATCTAGTTCCTCGATCTGGAGCCTTCGTTCCTCATGAACAGTTCTGTTCTCAATATGAGAGCTAGACCATGGATCTATCATCTTTTTCTGAGAAATTTCCTGCAAAGAGGTTTAACAGTAAGTTTACTTATGTTAACGAGACTTGTATCATCTTGATCACTAGAAATTCTGACAGAATTACGTGCTTGGAATTTAATCATGTCATCACCTACACGATGTATTAATTCTCCTATAGCAACATCAATAATGGTCCTAACAGTTGCTAAAAAGGGTCGTCCTAAAATTAAAGGAACATAACTATCCTCATTCATATCTAAAACAACAAAGTCTACTGGGAATATGAATTTATCAATTTTCACTAGCACGTATTCAATTATACCCCTAGGAACTCTAATGGTTTTATCAGCTAATTGAATGCTTATCCTAGTTTGTTTGGGCTTCCCAAGACCTAATTGTTTAAACAATTTGTAAGGCATAACATTGATACTTGCCCCTAAATCAGCTAAAGCATTATTAATAGATAAACCACCAATTAAGTAAGGAATTGTAAAACTCCTTGGATCTTTTAACTTTCATGGTGGTTTATTTTGTAAAATTGTTGAGCACACTGCATTTAGCTCCATATGTGATGCGTCGTCTAACTTCCGTTTGTTTTTCAAAAGCTCTTTTAAATTTTTTTTTGAATTGGGCATCTGTGAAAGAGCTTCAAGAAATGGTAAGTTAATATGTAATTTTTTAAAAAGTTTAAGAAATTTACCGAATTGTTCATCTGTGCGGTCTTTCTTCGTCGCATTGGGATATTGGCCTTTATCTGCCACGTTTTTTTGCCTTGGTTTTGGTTCGTCTAACCCTTCACTTTTGTGAGCAGTTATGGCATGAAGTTACTCCTTTGGGTTAGTTTTAGTGTTGCTTGGCAAGCTACCTTGTGGCCGTTCAGATATGAGCTTAGCAAGCTGTCCTATTTGGTTCTCGAGCCCTTGAATCGATGCTTGCTGATTTTTGAGTGTTGTTTTGGTGTTTTGGAAACGAGTTTCTAACACCGAAATAAACTTTTCTAGCATATCTTCAAGGTTTGGTTTCTTCTCTTGTGGGTACGGTTGTTGTTGAAAGCCTAGAGGGGGTTGTTGTATCTGATTTCCTTGACCACCCCATAAGAAGTTGGGATGGTTCCTCCAACTTGGATTGTAAGTGTTACTATAGGGATTATTCTAAGGTATAAAATTATTATCCATATAGTCCATTTGTTTGTTTTCTATGCCAGAGTTGTAGGATGGATATTCTGTGTTGTTCGTCCCTCCTCCATTTGTATCACACTGCATCATTGGATGTACCTGCGAAGAACCACACAAATCATCAATCTTTTTACTTAAAAGTTCTAACTGGTTTGATAGCATGGTCACTGCGTCGAGGTTGAAAACACCGGTTGCCTTCGTTGGCTTCGTCCTCATAACTTGCCACTGATAGTTATTTAGTGATATCTCTTCAATGAATTCGTAAGCAGCCTCAGGTGTTTTATTGTTTAGTGTACCACCGACGGCTGCATCAATCATCTGCCTAGTTGAAGGGTTCACACCATTGTAAAAGGTTTGAACCTGTAGCCACAAAGGTTATCCATGGTGAGGGCACATTCTTAATAGATCTTTGTATCTCTTCCATGCGTCGTAGAGTGTTTCTAAATCCATCTGCACAAAAGAAGAAATATCATTCCTCAACTAGCCGTTTTAGCCGGTGGAAAATATTTTAGTAAAACTTTTTCAATCATTTGCTCCCATGTAGTGATTGATCCTCGTGGTAACGAGTTCAACCACTGTTTGGCTTTATTCCTCAACAAGAAGGAAAACAACCGAAGGCGAATTGAATCATCAGAAATGCCATTAATTTTGAAAGTATCATAAAACTCTAGAAAATTTGCCAAGTGATTGTTTGGATCATCATCCTGCAAACCATCAAACTGAACATACTGCTGAATCATCTGGATAGTGTTAGGTTTAAGTTCAAAATTATTTGCAGCAATAATAGGTCTAACAATACTTGATTCAGTTCCTATTAAATTAGGTTTAGCATAATCATACATAGTACGAGGAGCAGGATTTTGATTCACTGGATTTGCGGCAACCACAGGAGGTAGCAGATTATTATCAGCCATCTCTTCGATATTAGTGATTTCATCCTCTTGCTATTCTTCTATGTATTGTATATTTCACCTTATTTCTCTTCAGTTTCTGCGAGCTGTACTTTCAATCTCACTGTCAAAAAGTAATAGTCCTGATGGGTTCCTTCTAGTCATAAACTAAAAATTCCTGTTAGAAGCAAAGAAAAGGAAATGTTAGTAAAATAAAAACAAAAATAAATTGCTAATAAAAATAAGAATGGCTAAAGTAATAAAAATTAGTGTTCCTAATATCTTAGTCCCGGCAACGGCGCCAAAAAGTTGATGTGTCTTAAACTAACTATGATCACAAATAAGGCAAGCGCACCTATTGTTCAATAGTATAGTTATGGTAAGACCCGGTAATATTGTATCCACAAGGACCAAGAGTACTAGTAATTACTATCTTTCTATTATCTAGCCTAAGAATTGTAGTGATTTCTTTTAAACTAAAATAATTAAAAGCACGACAGAGAAAGAATTAGAAAATACTTTTAGACAACTTATATGATAACAACAATACCTAAGGAAGAATCCACCTAGACTTCACTTATTACTTTTGATTCATACGATTTATTCACTTGACTTAATCCATAGAAATCCCTGATTTATGTTAATATCTCTTTCAAGACTAAAAACAATTGACTCTAGGTTGATTAATTGAAATCTCTTTCAAATTAAAACCCGTATTGTCGCATTAACTCGATCTATGGATTCTCTTATTAGATTTGACTCTAATCTGATAGATTTATGTCGCCCTATTTCTAGGGTTGCAATCAACTCCGCTTAATTGTGTTAATCTACTCTTAAACATGGAATTTTGCTCCACTGAATAAGCACATTCAACTTCAATCAATAACCTGAATTATCAAAACAAGAATAAAAACTCACAATTAAGAATAAGAACAAGTATTTATTTTATAAATCAAATAATAATAAGATCTATCTTAGGGTTCATCCTCTTAGGTATTTAAGGGATTTAGTTCATACTGATAGAGGGAAACATCTTAAAATAATGAAAACAACAAAATATAAGAAAACCCAAAAACTTCTAAAGAACTTGATGGGAGATCTTCAGTCTTGATGAAGATCCTTCTTCCGAGCTGCTCCCGATGGTTGTCTTCGAGTATTTTCTGCCTTCTACTCGACGTCCTCTTTTAGGTTGCCCCCTAGGGTGCTTCTATAGGCTTTGGGATGCCTTTCTTGGCCCACAAGTAGTCTTTTTCGAATAGAATTAAACCTAGGTACGGTAGGGACACGCCCGTGCATGATGGCTTAGGCCGTGCTCAATTCTGCTCGTCACACACGGCCGTGTGGTCTGCCCATGTGAGGAAGTCCAGGCTGTGTTGATTTCTGAGGTGGGCCTATTTTGTCCATTTTTGGCCCGTTTCTCGTTCTTTTGGGCTCCTTAAGCTCTCCTGAGTGTAAAACATGAAATTAAGGGATTGGGAGCATCGAATTCATCAAATCTAATGAAGAATCATCCAAAAATAAGCTAAGCATGGAGTTAAAATATGTGTAAATTATGGTTTATCAGATGTGAGGCACACGGCTATGTCTTAGCCCGTGTTCATGCCTGTGTAACTCTCTAACTTGGGTCACACGGCCAGTCACACGCTCATGTGCTAGGCGGTGTGGAAAACTTAATTTTCAAAAATTAGGTGCAAGATTCACATGGCCAAGACACACGCCTGTGTGCTAGGCCGTGTGTCACATACGGCTGAGACACACGCCCGTGTCTCTGCCCGTGTGAATAAATTGAAGTATTCTGTTTCTCAAAATTTTAAGATACAGAGGACACATGGCCAAACCACACGCCTATGGGCATGGCTGTGTGTCACACACGGCTGAGACACATGCCTGTGTGGACAAAATATGGCTATTTCCAAGCCTTATTTCTCACCCAACCTGGCATTAACAAATCCAACTAATGTTTGTACCATTACAAGTCACAATAGAACATTCAATTCAAGCCAATTTCAAGTTCAATACATGTCATAACATCCCATTTATCTAAGTATTTGATCTTACCTAATTAGCCATATAAACATATGAGTATATTTTACCCATTCATGCAACCATTAATATATTTATGTAACTTCCATCATTCAACTATTTCAATACACACATCAAGTATGATAAGGCCTTATATAACTACATCAAAATATGCTCAACACTAGCCATTCTAATGGATAGTTATAACCAAAATATTTCCTCATTATGCCTAACTCAGCTTATACATGCCATTATACCAAAAAATAGCTTACTTTATATACCAAAAAGTCCAAGGGATAGTTTGATGTGTCTCCGACTAAGTTCCAACCTTCACAAGCTTCCGAGTTCTATAAAACAGAGTGAGTAAAACAGAGTAAGCATATTATGCTTAGTAAGTTCGTATAACAGAAAATTTACTTACCACACATTTACATTTAAGGTAAGTATACAAAATTCATCCACAAAAATTTGGCAAATTGCCTAAACATATATAATCTCAAGAAACTTGTCAGTCATGTATTACATGTAAACATCAAGAATAAGGATTAGCTTATCATGTAATAATTTTCATATACATATGCTTTTCATATCATAGTTCCATTTGACATGTGCAATTCTATAACAAATCATCTTAAGTTCGGTTTAACCACGTTAGAACTTTACCCGTTGAATTTATTTGAAATATCAATGGATACACATGTAGTACACTCGAAGTGTACAAAACTGTAATCCGTTAACTCATATTCAGGGGTAACCATTAGGGCACATAATCAAGAAGCACTCTGTCGAGCCATATAACAGGATGCTCATGTAAGCCATGTAATGGGAAGCTTATCCGGGCTATAACAGGAAACTCATAAGAGTTTAAAACATGAAGCTTATTGAGCTTAATAGGTAACTCTGAAGAGTTATTATCAGGGAGCTCCAGATAGCCATATAAAAGGAAGTTCAAGCGAGCTATATCAGGAAATTCATAAATAGCCTATATTAGGACGCTCATAAAGAGCTGCGTTTGTGTCCACAATATATGCAGGATCGCAACCGATCATATAACATGACGCTCACAAAGAGCTGCAGTAATCCGCAACACATGCAAGATCATTACCGATCAGGATGCTCGCAGGAACCATATAATGGAAAGCTCAAGAGGACTTATAACGGGATGCTCGTAAGAGCTATGTTGTGTCCGCAACATATGCAAGACCACAACCAATTTGGGAAAACTTGTATCCATCGAATTTCACCTATTCAAACGGGACTTATCACTTGTCAGACATTATCGGATATGTGATTTATGCTTATACATGGCAATCATACATTTCACAATCATAACATTCAATTTAAACATATAAATATACATTTTAGTTACACAAACTTACCTCGATAATTGTTTGTGTCCGTAGGCTAATAATCCGATACTTTTTCTTTTCCTCGATCTAACTTCTTATTTGATCTCTTCGGATCTATATAAATGAATTCAACATCAATTTAACACATTTCACACTAAATTCAATCTAATTTACATCTTAGGAAAAAGTACCATTTTGCCCCTATACTTTTGATTAATTCCAATTTTATCCCTAGGCTCGGAAAATAAAATTCATGTCATTTAATCCTTATTCCAAGCCTAGCCCAATTTTTTATATAACATTTACAGCCCATATAATTCATAAAATTCAGAAAATTTCCATGAATTTTACATCTTTATAATTTAGTCCTTAAATCACAATTTCATCAAAATTCTCTTCACAAACATTGTTTATCTATCAACAGCCTTTCTTTTTCTACCATAAATTTTAAAATTTCAGCGTACTCATTCATGGTAAAATTTTAAAACTTTATAACTTTGCAAATTGATCCCCAAAATAGATAGATTAAGTTATTACAATCTTGGAAATGTAAAAATTACTAAAAACGGGACAAGATTGCTTACTTAATTAAGCTTGCTTGATGTCTTTTCTCTTAGCTAGGGTTTCCATAAAAGTAAATTGGGGAAGATGATGAAATAAGATGATATTAGATTTTTATCATCTTTAATTATTTCAATTTCCAATTTAGTCCTTTTCTTTTCTTAAATTTCCACGGATGACTCATTATAATTATCTACTAACTTCATTTAATGGTCTAATTGCCATATAAGGATCTCAAGTTTTGAAAGAAATTTACTAACTATAGTTACTAGAACTTAACTTTTTCATTTTATGCAATTTGGTCCTTTCTATAATTAAACATGAGATCAATAAAATTTTCTTATCGAAATTTTCATACGTCTTTCCTATCATAATGCAGACTATGCAATAATATTAAAATAAACTTTCTTTCTGACTCAGATTTATGGTCCCGAAACCACTGTTCTGATTTTACTAAAAACAGGCTGTTACAAAGTGGGTTGTGTGGGCCACACGGATGTGTGGGCCCATTTTTCGTAAAATTTAATGTAACGCCCCAATTTTCTTAATTTCAGATTTTGTAAAATTGGCACACAACTGTGTATCTGGTTCAGTGGTTAAGTGTTCTAGGTGTGTGTGTGTGTGAGGTCCCAAGTTCAAGCCTTACTTGGGTAAATTTTTTCATTTTTATGAATAAGGCCTTATCTCTAGGTAGTAGGCTTTTAGTTAAAAATTGGTAAATATATATCAGAATGGGCCTGCTGGTCTGGTGGTTAAGTAGAGTGTTGGAGTGTTGGAGGTCATGTGTTCGATTCCCTGCTTTGGTTTTATTTTTGTGTGATTATGGGGAAGAGTTTGAAGTGTAGTAAAATGCTAAGTTTTTGAGGGATAGTAGGAGTGTAGTGGACAGTTTTTAGGAGAAAAATAAGGGATTAAGGGTGGTTATCGTATATTATATCAGTGTTTTCTTTTTCCCAAAAATCTGCACGTTTTCCCTTTCATTCTCCCTGCCGAAATTCTTCTTTCTACTGCACTATCATTATCGTTTCTTTTATTTTTATTCGTTCTTTCTGCAAGCAAGTGTTCGAGGATCATAATTTTCGCGCTTTGGAGTTTTGTTAGTAAGTTGTTTAAGTGTGTTTCGTATTGGAAATGAATGTTCTGTTAATAGGGGGTTGATTTTTGGTATTTAGATGGAAGATAAGAGGTGGTGGTCAGCCAATCAGGGCTTGAGTGTTGCGAAATTACCGCTACTTGCTCGAGATAACGACTTCGTTAGATTAAAGGGAGTGTTCCTTCTGATGGTAGCTTTTAGAATCACGAATTAAGTGATTAATTGAATGGTATTTTGGTCAAATATAGGTTCTAGAGTGTTCGGGGTTTGGTTCAGCATTAAACTATAACAGGTGTGTACCTGAATCGCAAGAAAACGCGTTTTCAGCAAAAGCCAAAAACCTTCCTGTCGACGCTACATAGCCGTGTGGTAGGCCATGTGCAAGGCTGTAAGCCACAACACGGCCGTGTGATTGACGATCCAGGCCGTGCATAAGTGACATGGCTGTGTGATGGCAGGGCAAGTCCGTGTGCGACACACGGGCTCAACCTATTAGGCTGTGTGGGCCCCACGGACATGTGAGCCCATACGAGTGAACCACACAGGCGTGTGGAGTTTTGGGCCAAGCCGTGTGATCTGCATGACCAATGCTAATTTGGGCCATGTGGGCCCACACGGGCAAGCCACATGGGCGTTTGAGCCCATTTTTCTAAACTGATCTGTAAGGTTGCACGGGTCACCCAAGTCGGCTGTGGACCTACTGTAGGGTCGGTAAGTATTACTTAGACCCCTAATTACGTGATTCGATTATGTGATAAATGTGTTAAGCATGTTGCACTTAGCATGTATACTGATTTGAATGTGTGATCTGTTAATTGCATTATATCATGTCATCGATTGTATGCTGTATTACATTAGGGTGGGTTGATGATATTGGAGGAAGGATCTGAAAGGCTATTAAGCCTGTTATCTGGCAGCTTAGCTGCAATTATCTGATTATGTGCTGCATTTCGGTACAACATAGTGTGTAGGGATGGGTAGGTTAATTTTATCCCCACATGGTGTGTAGGGTTGGAAGGAGATGGTGTGTAGAGGCTGGTGGGTAGGATTCTGATATTTGGTTCTGTTATGTTCTGTATATTCTGTATCTGGATGGACTTTCATGGTTTTTATTCCGTTTTATGATTATGGGTTGATCTTGATGTATCTCGCAGTCTTTTTGGGACTTTTGCTTAAATATGGTTTATTTATTGTTTTTATGGATTCATAACCGCTAGACGTAGGAAGAATCGGTTTTCAAAGGCATAAGTATTTTCTGAACTCTCGATCCCTTAGATGGTTTTCTCGAAAACAAAAGGGGTTTCTCTAAAATGGACAGATTTACTTAATTAACTTAGTTTTCATAAAATAAAATAATTTCTAAAGCTTTAGCAACGAATTACGTTTTAAACAATCGACTAGGTAAGTAGGCAAATTCTTTAATTAATAACAGTAATAAAATGGACATGGTTTTATCATAATAAATTAGTTTTCAAAACTCCATTCCATGTGACATTACCAGATTCGGCCATAACGTCTAGGCCAGGTTTGGGGTGTTACATTTAAGGTCATATTGATGTAAGTTTCAAGGTTAGCCTCTGCGTAAGGTTTGTAATGTGATTTGTATGACTTTTAAATATGAAATCTACTATTCTGCTTTTGTATGTGCAACTCCTGAAAGCATGTTAGCATGCTCTGATGTGTAAGCATGTATGTTTTGTGTGCATTTGGATATTTGATTAGTGATTGCATGTGGATTGGGGTGGGATAATGATGTGATGGAGGAAGTGTTGGCAGTTTAATGATTTACCTTATCTGGTGGTTCAACCACACTTATCTGATTCTGGTGGCTTGACCACGTTTATCTAGTTCTAGTGGATTACGCATTATTTTTGGCAGCTTCGACTGCACATTTCTATATAGTGACATATGCTCGCTTATTGGTGTGTGGGTTGGATAGGTTTTCTTTACCCTAATTGGTGTGTAGGGATGGACGAAGATGGTGTGTAGCTAATGGAGGTAGGATATGTATCTGTATTTGCATCTGTAACTGAATTTGTATATAAAATTGCATCTGTATCTGTAACTGATTTGTCTGTCATATTATATCGCAAGATATGCCATGCATTAGTAACCGTTGGAACCATGATTTTTCCATGAAGATGATATCTTTTCTGTTTGAATGGGATGAGTTACACACTGAGCTTGTTAGCTCATCTTTTGTTTTTAACTTCTCAGGTAATCAATAAACTTAGGACCAAGCGGTATGCGAGAGCTCAAATTGTCCTTCTGGTTAATATAGAAGACGGTTTATGTTTTTTTAACTAATTTGGATTTTTCAGACTTTTTGGACCTTATTTTTCATTTTTGATTTGCTTTTGTCGGATTTAGTAATTAATATTTTTAAACCACAAATTTATTTGTTTTTACAAACCAAGTCACGGTTTTCAAATTTTAACATCTTAGAAATTTCTGCTAAAAAATAAAGTAATCAGCTAAGTGTTTTTCTGTAAAAACGTAAAAATTTTTAAACAGAATTTTCATAAAAAAATGTATAGCGATTTACCAAAGTTAATATTGTCAATACTCGCATTTTTGAATTCAAAATTTGGGTTTAAAATGAAATTATGTAATTCCTCAAGATTCAGTCATATTGTCTAGGCCAAGTATAGGGTGTTACACTACAAATTGGCATTAACTGAACTAAAACTCTCATATATGATGAGACACAGAGACCTACGCATATAATTACTTGTGGTAGGTCTCAAACTTGGATTACTCAGAACCCAAGTTTTTTGTCTTTACGAACTAGCCCAACATATCTAATTTTTTAGTTTAATAATGTAAGTATATCTAACATAAAATTTTGTAAGAAAAATTAAATCTTATAAATCTTAATACCTAATTTAATCATTATACAATAACTACAATTTTAGTATGATACTTTGAAAATTTTGAGGGTAAACTATAAAAATAGTCATTCAACTATATCTTTGGCTATATTTTAGTCACTCAACTATTAGTTTTTTCAATTTAGTCATTAAAATTTTCGAAATTAAATATTTTAGTCATTCTCCTACTAATTGTTGTTAGATGAGTAGTGTAAAGCTTACGTGGGCTTTTTCTTATTAGTCTATTAACAAATTTAGCCCTCTAACTTTTACACATTCGATCAATTTGTTCCTAAATATAAAAAATCACCAAATTTAGGCTTCAATGTTTACAAAATTTGTTATTTTAGTTTGAAGTCTAAAAAGATTTCAATAAATTTAACCTTCAACATTTACAAATATGTTCAATTTATTTTTAATTCTAAAGATTTTAAAAAAAGGAACTTTTTTTTTTAGAAAATATCATTTTTAACCCTTTAGCTCCCTCTTTGATTTTTTTAGCACCCACTTAGAACCTTCAAAGCTAACTAACAGAAGCCTAATGAATCATTTTTTCTTGTTTTCCCTAATTTAAAGGCCCCAACTAATTGAAGAACGAATCTGGGGCAGTGCAACACTACCGATGATAAGTCTATGGTAGCGGCATCGCCTTGACCTCAAAATGTCAGTTAAGAGATACTACTTAGAAATTATAATGAGAGAGAGAAAGAGATTTAAAGAATAATCATAAAATTAACTAAATCATAAAGAAAAATTAGCATAAATGACTTGAATCTTATGAGAATTTAATGGAAATAAGCAAATAAAGTGTGAGATAAAAAAAATCAAATGCATTCAAATTTTGAAGTTAAAAAAAATTAAATTTGATGAAATTATCTTAACTCAAAGAAGGAAATATATGAAAGAATCTATTCCTCCTACTTCTATTTTTATTTTGGCTCACCCAAAATATCAAAGGGTTAGATAAATGGCTAAAAATGAATTTTTTTAATCAAAATATTTTTCTTGTTTGGATATTTTTAGGATTAGAATTAAATTGACAAATTTTGTAAATATTGAAGGTTAAATTTATTGAATTTTTTAGAATTTGAGCTAAAATGAAAAACTTTGTAAACATTGAAGACTAAATTTGTTGAGCTTTTCATATTTAGGATCAAATTGATAAAAATGTGTACATAATCACCTCCAAACGTGCAAACGTTTAGTGTAAAAATTGTAACATCCCCAAATCAGGGGTTAGAAGGATTTTGATCTGCAAATAAGTCAATAGTTTTGTGTAGATTTTTATGTTTTTCCTTGCATTTTTTGAATAGATTAAGTTGCTAGTTCAGTGGTTGTGTGAGTGTTAGCCTATCCTTGGGTTTCGAATTCGAGTCCTCATGTGTGTTATTTTAGTTTTGGTTTAAGTCTAGTTTTGTTTAAAAGGTTAACTATTTATTTACTTTTAATTTGAAAATAAGAAGTGTTGCCTTAAAAATTTCCACGTTCAATTTTCTTGTCACATTAGTTTTTTTTCCCATTTTCTCCCCCACACGTTTTCCCTCTTTCTTTTTGTTTCCTCCTTTTTCACTTTTTGGTTGATTTTTGGCCATTGTATTTTTATTCTTCAAATTAATTCTAGGTTTTTATCATCGTCATTGTTGGTTGTTCGCCATAAGTGTTCGTTGTGTTGTTTAGTGTTGATTTGGGTAAGTATGAATGTTAGTTTCTTGATATTTTGTTCTTGGTTGGATCGATTTTCTTAAGGGTTAGTACTTTTGTAAATCGGGTGTTTCAGATTGGTCAATTTGAGATATTTTGGTCGATCACTGGTGCTTCAAAGAACGTCAATCAGGTGTTTTTCTGAACTATTAGGGGTTATGAACCATTTCGTCGTCGAAATACTCATCTTTCAGGCTGTTTCGGTGTTGTTTCATGACTACATGGGTGGCCTCACGGGCGTGTGTAGCACACGAGCGGTTCACACGGCCGTGTGACATTGGGAAATTAGGGATTCTACGTTTTCTACTACCGCACTACTGTTTGGGGATTTTGTCAATTTTTCACACGGGTTTATGCCTTGGACACACGATCGTGTTTATTAGCCACACGAGTGTATGAGTTTGCCACATGGCTGTGTCAACACTGCTTTTTAAATTTACTAATTTTTGAACAAATGCACAGTGAGATACACGGGCTACTTACACGACCATGTAACTTGGTCACACAGGTATGCGCTTCTTTTCACACGAGTGTCTGCCCCTTTCACACGGGCGTGTGCCTCTATGGAACGACCATGTAAACCCTTCATATGGCCTAGACCCTCTCACACGGTTGTGTGGCCCTGTTTTGCAGATTTTTGTTCTGTGTCATAAATTAACTCATTTAATGTTTCCATGTAATCTTATCCTCGGTTAAGCCTCGGTAATTGTGTTTGGGACTCCGTTACAACTTGGATTCAAGTATGTTTGTGTGTTTGTGTGAGTTTAGTTTAGATAATCAAGAAATGTGTTAGTGTGATATAACAAATGAGCTTGAGTTTCTTTCTTGTTCATACTTATTAAATGTGTACAAGTGTTATTAACATTGAATCTGTCCGACTGAGTATGAATCACTATTTTTGTGAGTCTGTTAGCGAACTGTGTGCAACATTCATTTGCTTAAAATTTTGGGTTATTGTTTGTGAAGAGAAGAAAGATTGATTTGGCGGTTTAACTGCATTGTTTCTATACAACAAGTTACTACACTATTTATACATATGATAGTTGAACTGCATATTATTCTTCGAGTGGCTTAGTTCCACATTTGTGGTGTATAGGGTGGATGGGCTTAGTATATCTCATAAGTGGTGTGTAGGGAGGTTGGAGTGGTGTTTGGTTGGTGGGGTGGGATCTTTGACCTATTGCATTCGTTATGCATGAAACACCCCAAACTCGGCCCACGAGCCATGACCGGATCTGGTATGTTTCTCGATGTAAACCGATTCAAAATTCTTTTGTTACTTTGGAAAATCTGTGTGTTTTGAAAGAAAGATTGTTTTGGGTTGGGCTCGAGTTGAGAACAACTTTATCTTTTATTGAAAACCCTTTTTTTTTAGGTGACAAAACACTTAGAGTTTATTTAAAAATAAATTTACTTAATCTCTAATTGATAAAAAAAATTCGTAACATAATAAACAAAAGTAAAAATAAAGTAGTTCAATTATGGCCTTATTACATCAAAATAAATCCCAAAATTAAATTCCAAGTACTTAAAATAAAAAGTCAAGATAAAATGAATTCCTTGCTGAACATGGCCATCCCTAAGCTTCTGCCGACCCGGTCCATCACTGATCGTCACCTGAAAAATGTTCCCACAACGGGGTGAGTCAACAGACTCAATGTGTAACCACAATACTAAGTCCTAATAGAGTCAAGCATATCAAATCATACATGTATGCATATAGCATTTAAATAATATGATGCAAACCCGAACCCAAACCTAGATAGCCATCCGCTACACGTCACCTGTACCAACCTGCACACCTTGGGGACTACTAAGTCAACCCTCCATCCGCTACACACCATCGAAGGTAGTTGCTGCAGTCGACGTGCTCATCGACCTTATAAAATTTTCTGGCATAGCCACCAGGTAATTATTTTGTGTCATGTGACACCACATTCAGATAATGTGACCGAAGTCACCACATTCATATATCGTGACAATAGTCACCACATTCACTTCCCCTTCCATAATCACCCAAATGCCCATGTCATACAGATCATGCATTATCATGCCATGTTCTCTATTCACATTCTTATAGGTTCGCATATGTGCCATAATCAATCATGTTAGAATCCTACTAGGAGTGGGAAAACGTACCTGAGTACTTTGTATCATAGCATGGTACCTTTGGCCACATTCACATTATTATAACCATACTTATATTAAATAGATGCCATAAATCTATTAGGAAATAGTGTGGGGTACACACCTGATTTACTTAACAAGTTCACCGAAATCCCGAAACCCGATCTATCGCTTTAGTTCTTTAACTCCTATATTCGGCCATCTCTAATATCTTAGCAACAAACCATTCGGCTATAACACCAAATCTCGAAGGATTAATGTAATCAAATTCTTACCTTGGTGCCGATTTGCTTACTAATCAAATCCCGAAATGTTGTACTCCCTCTTTCTTGTAATCGGCTTACGATTCTCAAACTCCGAAAACTTATCTCTTATCTTGAAGATGTCGAAAATACCAAAATAAATTCTTCTTTCATTCAAATTCCAAAAGTTCCTTACAAATGGAAAACATCCCATATTTATAGGCCAAGGATAGGTAGCCAAATGTTTCAACAATTAAAATTTCCATCTCTAATTTGTTGTCGTTCCATATCCTTCTGATAACAATTAGTTCTATTATTTTATTCATGCCAACAAATCCACTTAGCCGTGCTTCCACTCATCCTTCATGGCTGTCCATGCTAAGCTCCACCAAGGTTTGTTGTTTGACTAATTTATTCCACTTTAAAATTGCCATGTCGTCCACTATCCCTTTTATGCATGCTTTCATATTTGTGTGTCATCCATGTTCTAGGCCGTCCAACTTGACTCCCCATTTGGCAAATATCCATGCATAAATATTCCTTCATCATCCACTTGCTTATTTTAATAAAACAAAACAAGCATGCTTCATTTAAATTGCCATGCATTTCCACTTTCACACACTTACACATTTGTTAATTCTTCAATTGTTTATACCCACCATACCGTCCATGCACTCACCCATGTCTTGGTGGTCTTCAATTATTTATTCCTTTAATTCCACCATGAAGCTTTATGGTTCTTTTTTTTTTTCTTTCACACACTTACACATTTGTTAATTCTTCAATTGTTTATACCCACCATGCCGTCCATGCACTCACCCATGTCTTGGTGGTCTTCAATTATTTATTCCTTTAATTCCACCATGTAGCTTTATGGTTCTTTGCAATTCACGCATGCTTTAAAAAAAATTCAAGAACTATTCTTTTGTGCTATCCAACATATTGTCATCTCCAATTGACTTTTGTTTATTTAATTCATGCTCTTAAGGCCCTATCCACTTAGCTTCCTTTTAAAACTTAAAACTTAATATTTTCTAAGGCATTTCCTATTATTCTAAGGTTCACAACCATTCATATAAACACATTTATACACACAAGGACATGCTTTCACATTCAATTAAGCAATTATGCATAAGCCTATTTTCTGGATGTTACAGTTCTACCCCCCTTAAAAATAATTTCGTCCTCGAAATTACCTGGCTGAAATAAGTGAGGGTATTGCTGTCGCATTGCCTCTTCTGGCTCCCACGAAGCTTCTTCCGATCCATGATTTCTCCATAATACTTTGACTAGAGGAACTGACTTCCTCCGCAACACTTTCACATCTCGCTCCAAAATCTGAATCGGCTCCTCCTCGTAGGACAAATCTGGCCTTAGTTCTACCTCTTCAACCGGCACAACATGAGATGGATCCGATCGATAATGACGTAGCATGGACACATGGAATACGTCGTGCATCTGTTTCAATTCCTGTGGCAACTCCAACTGATATGCCACTGGTCCAACTCGCTTCAAAACCCGATAAGGTTCTATAAACCTTGGACTTAACTTCCCTTTGCGACTACATCTCATTACCTTCTTCCAAGGCGAAACTTTAAGAAACACTTGATCTCCCACATCAAATTCTATTTCCTTCCGCTTGAGATCTGCGTATGACTTCTGCCTATCAGATGCTTCCTTTAACCGTGTCCAAATTATCTCAATTTTCTCTTCAGATTCTGGCATAATCTCTGGACCCAAAACTCGATATTCCCTAACTCAGTCCAACACGTAGAAGTTCGACACCTCCGACCATACAACGCTTCATATGGTGCCATCCGAATTCTGGCCTGATAGCTGTTGCTGTAAGCAAACTCTGCTAAAGGCAAATATTCCTCCCAACTTCCTCTGAAATCCATCACACAACCCCTCAACATATCCTCCAACACTTGGATTACTCGCTCAGACTGGCCGTCCGACTGTGGATGAAAAGTCGTAGTGAAATCCAACTTAGTGCCTAAAGCTTGATGTAGGGCTTTCCAAAATCAAGACGTAAACCTTGGATCCCTATCTGAGATAATTGACACCGGCACTCCATGCAACCTTACAACCTCTGCTACATATAACTTTGCCAACTTCTGCAAAGAATAATCCATCCTTACTGGAATAAAATTGGCGGAGTTGGTCAAACGGTCCACTATTACCCATACCGAGTCCTTCTTAGTAGGATTAAGGGGAAGCCCACTAACGAAGTCCATGGTAATTCTCTCCCACTTCCACTGTGGAATCTTGATTGGCTGAAGTAATCCTGACGGAACTTGGTGTTCAGCCTTAACTTGCTGACACGTCAAACACTTGCCAACGAATTCTGTAACTTCTTTCTTCAGACCAGGCCACCAAAACTGTTCCCTTAGATCTCTGTACAGCTTAGTACCTCCAGGATGCATAGCATAAGGGCTACTATGCGATTCCTAAAGAATCCTCTGCCTTAGATCCTTGTCCTTAGGCATATAGACCTTACCCTTGAAACACAATACTCCATCGCCATTAATACCGTAATCCTTCAACTCTTCATTCTCTACTTGCTGTTGCTTTACACTTAGATCCTCATCAATCAACTGTCCCTCTTTCACCTCATTCAACCATGTCGACTTAACTTGTAGCTCTGCCAACAGACTTCCATCATCATACAAGCTCTGATGTGCGAACATCGCCCTCAGATCCGACACGACCTTCCGACTTAGGGCATCCGCCACTACATTCACCTTGCCTGGATGATACTCTATCGCACAATCATAACCCTTCAGTAACTTCACCCACCTTTGCTGCCTTAAGTTCAACTCCTTCTGAGTCAACAGATACCTAAGACTCTTGTGGTCCATGTAGATTATCGACTTTTTGCCATAGAGATAGTGCCTCTATACCTTAAGAGCAAAGACCACTGCCGCCAATTCCAAATCGTGAGTCGGGTAGTTAACCTCATGTGGCCTTAATTGCCGAGACGCATACGCGACTACTTTTTCGTCTTGCATCAGTACGCATCCTAGTCCTGTATGAGAAGAGTCACAGTACACCACAAATTCCTTTCCCGCCTCAGGCTGAATCAACACTGGAGCTTCCATCAATACTTTCTTAAGCTTCTCAAAGCTCTCCTGTTGCTTATCCGTCCATACGAAAGGTACTTCCTTCCTCAATAACTTTGTCAATGGCGCGGCTATCGATGAGAATCCTTCCACAAACCTTCTGTAGTAGCCTGCCAATCCCAGGAAACTATGAATCTCCACCACCGACTTAGGTGGTTTCCAATCCAACACTGCCTCAATCTTTCGAGGATCCACCCTTATTCCTTCCGCGGATACCACATGCCTTAAAAATGCAACTTCCTTCAGCCAAAATTCACACTTGCTGAATTTGGCATAGAGCTTCTTCTCCCTTAGAACTTGCAACACAATCCGAAGATGCTCATCATGCTCCCCTTCAAACTTGGAGTACACCAAGATGTCGTCGATGAACACAACGACGAACTGATCTAAGTAGGGTTGAAAGACTCAGTTCATCATGTCCATGAACACGGCTGGGGCGTTCGTCAATCCAAACGGCATTACTACAAACTCATAGTGGCCGTACCTTGTCCTAAAGGCTGTCTTATGGATATCTGCTTCCTTTACCTTCAGCTGATGATATCCTGACCTTAAGTCGATCTTTGAGAATACTGCAGCCCCCTTAAGCTGATCGAACAAGTCATCTATCCTTGGCAAAGGATACTTGTTCTTGATGGTCAGCTTATGCAACTGACGATAATCTATGCATATACGCATAGTTCCGTCTTTCTTCTTCACACAGAACCGGTGCTCCCCATGGAGACACACTGGGTCGAATAAACCCACGATCAAGTAACTCTTGGATTTGAGCCTTGAGCTCAATCAACTCCTTTGGTGCCATTCTGTACGGGGCAATTGACACAGGAGCTGTTCCAGGCAGCAAGTCAATTCCAAATTCCACCTCCCTATCTGGGGGTAATCCAGGTAATTCTTCCGGAAAGACATCCACAAAGACCCTTACTATTCGTACTCCACTAACTCCCCCTTCTTTCTCATCCAAGGCTCTAACAAAGGCCAAGAACGCCTTGCATCCTTTCCGAACCATCTTATCAGCCTTTAAAGCAGAAACTACGTTAGACAAGTAGTTTCTTCTTTCTCCTATCATAACTACTCCCTCATCCTCCGGGGTCATTAACTCCATTCGCTTAGCTGCACAATCCAAAATAGCTCGATGTTCTACTAGCCAATCCATTCCAAGTATGAGATCGAACTCTCCGAAAGGTAGTTCCATTAAGTCAGCAGAAAATACCACCCCTTGAATTTCTAGAGGTACACTCCGAAAAATTTTATTCACCACTACTGTTTGACCTAGTGGGCTTACTACAGTCATCTCCCTATCAGATAGTTCAGAGGCTATGTCTAGAGTTTCAACTACTCTACATGCAACATACGAATGGGTCGAGCCCACATCAATCAAAACAAAATAAGGCTTGCTACAAATAAGGAACGTATCGGTTATGACGTTCGGCGCGTCTCTATCTTCCCTACGGCGAACTGCATATACTAAGCCCGGCTGTCTTACTTCTATATTACCTACACCTCTACCAGGTGTTCCACGTCCTCTTCCAGCACCGTTTCCTCTACCATTCGGACCACGCCCTCGCTGAGGCTGCTGTCCACCTCTACCAGCCTGATTAACATTCTGAGCTGCTGATCGATTCCCATCTAGTTTCATTGGACAGTCCTTAATCATATGATCCTTGGACCCACACTTAAAGCATCCTCCCGTCTTTTTCCAACACTCACCTAAGTGCTTCTTCTCACACTGTTCACAAGTACGATACTGCTCTCCTGTACCAGCTTGCTGACCTCGCGGCCCATCAACTCTAGACCTCTTCTGAACATTCCCCGCTGATCCAGATGACCCAAAACCTCTCTTCTGTCTATTTCAATTGTAATTCTGCCTTGCAGAGTCCTTAATTCCCTCGGCTACCTTAGCCTTTTCCACTAATGCGGCAAACTCCTGCTCCTGATGTGGAGCTATCAGCAACCTCAGGTTATCCCTTAGCCCGTCCTCAAATCGGACACATCGCTCATGCTCCGTAGCCACTACTCCTCGAGCATACCGACTTAACCTTAAAAATTCAGCTTCGTACTCTGCCACGACTTGTTCCCTTGAATCAGCCCCAAAAATGCCTTTCTCTGTGCGTCAATGTAACATGTACCGACATACTTCTTCTTATATGCCGCTTTAACATATTCCCAAGTAAGATCCTCAGCTGTGGCACCATCCCGAACTGTGAGCCACCATTGGTATGCTTCATCGCGTAGCAGTGCCACCATTCCTTTCAGTTTCTCCTCAGAGGTCAAATCCAACTCATCCATAATATGCTCGGTTGCCTCCAACCAGTACTCAGCTGTACTGGGTGCCACACCAGATAATCCACGAAACACTTCAGCCCCATTGGCTCGGAGTCGCTCGGGTACAAATTTTCGAGCTCCCATATTTCCACTCGCGCCAGCCACCATCTCAAAGACTCGCAAAGACAAAGACACGGACGTGATCAAAGATCCTCCCCATCCGATCTTGTTGCTCAAAGACCAACAATGGTGGTAGTGGCGGCGGTACCTCATTCTCGGATCCTTGACCCGGTCTAACGGGTTCCAACACGGTTATTCTACCTCGACCACGTCCACGACGACCGCGTCCTCTTGAACTCATATCTAACGTTGCGTTTTAATCTGATTAAGAAATTTTATACATTAGCGTTTGTTCCACTGATTATCCGCGAAGAAGTTTTATGTAAAGAGTTTAGTAGCAGTTCTTTCGATCAATCAAAGTTTCAAGTCTTCTATCCTAATTCAAAGAAAACACATCCATTCCTTAGTATCTCCCATCCACTTTCACTTTTTGACTATTTTTATCTATTCCTATCCCAGGGGTTTTTCCGTCATTTGTCCTACCGGGGTATTTTGGTAATTAAATCAGGATCAATTTGAAAAATCTCTATAAATCAAAGGTATTTCAAAATTTACGAAACTTAGGGTTCTTTTTGAGAATTTATTTTCCAAATCGACGTTGTTGCAGAAATTTTGGAAATCGGGGGTCATTTTGGTAATTTTGTAAAGCAGGGGTAATTTCGTAAATTTCCAAATCAAGGTGCCTTAGTATTTTGAAACAATAAAGTTTTTGGATATTTTTGCAAAATCAGAGAATGTTATTGAAATTGGGGGTAGCATGGTAATTTTGGAAACCAAGGGCATTTTAGTAATTTTACCACTAGGGTATTTTAGTAATTTTGTAAATCGGAGATATTTTAGAAAAATTTTCAAAAATAACTTTTGCTACAATTGAAAGGGGTAACTTGGGGATTTTAAAACTGAGGTTTTGTAAAAATAGGGTTTTTAGTTATTGGGTTTAGCCCGTGAATAAGTCCTCATGATTAGGGTGAACCGTAGCTATGCACCAGGTAGGATTCCAGTGAAGAGGAGGTGAGTCACTAGGACTGCTTAAATACCAGGCTCTTCCGGATCCAATCCTAGACATGCGCTATCATACTATTAGGCGACTTAGTCTTATGTAACTGTTGGGGTAATCTAGTCCTAGGGTTCAAGTACCTATCATACTATTCTACGTTCCATTTCTACCCTTCTACAAATCATAATATAAATCACACAAGAGATAGGGGAACTTACCTGGTGGACTTCGGGTTAGAGACTTAGGTGCCTTGCCAGAAAAACCTGCTTATTTCACAAAGATTTTCACAATTTCTTTTGGGCTTGACTTTGAAAACGTTTTGGGCCTTAAACCCAAGGCCGAAGGTTTAAAATTTGGGCTCTGATACCAAGCTAAAACACCCCGAACCCGGCCCACAAGCCTTGACCGGATCTGGTATGTTTCTCGATGTAAACCGATTCAAAATTCTTTTATTACTTTGGAAAATCTGTTCGTTTTGAAAGAAAGATTGTTTTGGGTTGGGCTCGAGTTGAGAACAAGTTTATCTTTTATTGAAAACTTTTTTTTTTTAGGTGACAAAACACTTAGAGTTTATTTTAAAATAAATTTACTTAATCTCTAATTGATAAAAAAAAATTCGTAACATAATAAATAAAAGTAAAAATAAAGTAGTTCAACCATGGTCTTATTAAATCAAAATAAATCCCAAAATTAAATTCCAAGTACTTAAAATAAAAAGTCCAGATAAAATGAATTCCTTGCTGAACATGGCCATCCCTAAGCTTCTGCCGACCCAGTCCATCACTGATCGTCACTTGCAAAATGTTCCCACAACGGGGTGAGTCAACAGACTCAATGTGTAACCACAATACTAAGTCCTAATAGAGTCAAGCATATCAAATCATACATGTACGCATATAGCATTTAAATAATATGATGCAAACCCGAACCCAAACCTAGATAGCCATCCGCTACACGTCACCCGTACCAACCTGCACACCGTGGGGACTACTAAGTCAACCCTCTATCCGCTACACACCATCGAAGGCAATCGCTGCAGTCGATGTGCTCATCGCTCTTATAAAATTTTGTAGCATAGCCACCAGGTAATTATTTTGTGTCATGTGACACCACATTCAGATAGTGTGACCGAAGTCACCACATTCATATATCGTGACAATAGTCACCACATTCACTTCCCCTTCCATAATCACCCAAATGCCCATGTCATACAGATCATGCATTATCATGCCATGTTCTCTATTCACATTCTTATAGGTTCGCATATGTGCCATAATCAATCATGTTATAATCCTACTAGGAGTGGGAAAACGTACCTGAGTACTTTGTACCATAGCATGGTACCTTTGGCCACATTCACATTATTATAACCATGCATATATTAAATAGATGCCATAAATCTATTAAGATATAGTGTGGGGTACACACCTGATTTACTTAACAAGTTCACCGAAATCCCGAAACCCGATCTATCGCTTTAGTTCTTTAACTCCTATATTCGGCCATCTCTAACATGTTAGCAACAAACCATTCAGCTATGACACCAAATCCCGAAGGATTAATGTAATCAAATTCTTACCTTGGTGCCGATTTACTTACTAATCAAATCCCGAAACGTTGTACTCCCTCTTTCTTGTAATCGGCTTACGATTCTCAAATCCCGAAAACTTATCTCTTGTCTTGAAGATGTCGAAAATACCAAAATAAATTCTTCTTTCATTCAAATTCCAAAAGTTCCTTACAAATGGAAAACATCCCATATTTATAGGCCAAGGATAGGTAGCCAAATGTTTCAATAATTAAAATTTCCATCTCCAATTTGTTGCCGTTCCATATCCTTCTAATAACAATTAGTTCTATTATTTTATTCATGCCAACAAATCCACTTAGCCGTGCTTCCACTCATCCTTCATGGCCGTCCATGCTAAGCTCCACCAAGGTTTGTTATTTGACTAATTTATTCCACTTTAAAATTGCCATGTCGTCCACTATCCCTTTTATGCATGCTTTCATATTTGTGTGTCATCCATGTTCTAGGCCGTCCAACTTGACTTCCCATTTGGCAAATTTCCATGCATAAATATTCCTTCATCATCCACTTGCTTATTTTAATAAAACAAAACAAGCATGCTTCATTTAAATTGCCATGCATTTCCACTTTCACACACTCACACATTTGTTAATTCTTCAATTGTTTATACCCACCATGCCGTCCATGCACTCACCCATGTCTTGGTGGTCTTCAATTATTTATTCCTTTAATTCCACCATGAAGCTTTATGGTTCTTTGCAACTCACACATGCTTTAAAAAAAATTCATGAACTATTCTTTTGTGCTGTCCAACATATTGTCATCTCCAATTGACTTTTGTTTATTTAATTCATGCTCTTAAGGCCCTATCCACTTAGCTTCCTTTTAAAACCTAAAACTTAATATTTTCTAAGGCATTTCCTATTATTATAAGGTTCACAACCATTCATATAAACACATTTATACACACAAGGACATGCTTTCACATTCAATTAAGCAATTATGCATAAGCCTATTTTCTGGATGTTACAATGCATTTGGATATATGTCTGATTATGTGAGCATTGGTATGTTGGCGAATTGATTAATACAATAAGTGTATTTAACTAATATGTGTTTTGGTATGCTTTGGATACATCTTGTATATTGGATTACTGGTTTGAGCTTTTCGTATGTGATTCATGTTCATATACTTTTCAGGAATAATTAATGTGTTACCCATCTTTTGCTTATTACTTTTGGTTTTGGACTCACACTGAGCTCGCGTAGCTTACCCCCTTTTCGTTCTTTTCTTTTAGGTAATTCTCGTAATTTAATGTTGGACTCTTAGTGTATTGGTGATCTCAGCACTTCTTCTCAGGTTTTCTCATGTTGGTTTGGACTTATTAAAGTTTTCAATAAGTTGTTAAATTATTTTCAATTGGACTGTTAGTAACATTTTTAAGGACTGTGGTATAATTTGATTTGGACTCGCAAAGTTGATAATTTGATTTGAAGGTTTGATTACGGTTTTTAGTTTTGAATTTGTTACAACATTTTCATAGGTGGTTTTGATTTTTCTGGAATCATTGGTTTAAACTTTAATACAATGTAAGTTTTAAACATAAAATACTAGTTTGTGCTTTTCATTCAAACGATAAGTATTATATTCTCCGTTGCAAATAATTTTCATAATACCAGTCTTTTAAATTTCTAAATCCGATTGATTTCAAATTTGACGTAAAAATTGTTAAATGATTTAGCTCAATTTAAGCAAACCATATTTGGATTCAGTTTTAAACAATTTTTTTTGTAAATTATTCTAGGATCACTTCGGTGGTTAATATAACTTCTGAAATTTGGCCTAAACTTCTAGGCTAGGTTTTGGGGTGTTACAAAAATCATGCAAATAAAATATATAGAATGAAGTGCAGTTTCTGCAAGCGAACAGGTCAAATTGTAATATAGTTTTATGTTACAACGAAACACTGGGAAGTATTCCGAGGATCGTGCCCAAGAGATTGCAGATTAAGAATTTTATTTTTAAATTAATTAACAAAAATAATTAATAATCTAATTTACTCACGAATTGGTAGTGTGAATCCAAATTAAAGTATTTATTAAACTAATTAAATTAATTAACCTAAATTAAACTAACGGAATTTCATATTCCCAATGTCAACGATGCGAGCTCTCTGCTTATGATCGATTAATCCCTAATGATCAATAAAGTTGCTAATCACCTTTAACTAAGGTATTTACCACCCTTAGCTAAGAATACTCTTTCGGTCTCATCTTCACTAAGGATTATCTCTTAAGGCACCCTTTTGGTCTCTTCCTAGGCTTACGAATACCCTTTCGATCTCACCGCTTGACACAAGTTATACTCAACAAGATAACCTCTTGGTTTGTAAATTTTGAAAAAAAGAACAAACAATGTTAATGGTTGGACCGATATTTTTTAATAAAAAAAGCTATAGAGCTTAATTTTTTACTTTTTAAATATATGAACTAAATTTCAAATTTTGTCTAAGTACAGGAGCTAACAACATATTTTATCCTTTTTTAAAAGCGTATGAATAATATTAATAAATGAAGAAAATCTAAATTAACTCTTAAACCACCTAATAATAACATGGCACAATATATATTTTTATGAATACATTTTTATTGCAAAATGTAATTCCAAAATTTTTTCATAAAACCTAAACCTTTGTTGTACTTGTAGCAATAAATTTTATGGAATTTAGTTCCTATGTTTCTAGACAAACAAGACTTGTATATTCCTGGCTTTCAACCAAACGATCTTTTCCATTATCCTCAAACTCTGAGTCGCTAAAAGGGTGAGCTCTTATTATGAATTGATGTAACACCCTTAATTTTGGGGCTAAAAGTTTTGAGTTCTTGTGGTTAGGGTCAGTTAGAAGATTGCGCTATTAAGTTTAGCGGCGCATTTAAGTGTCAGAATGGGCCTGTTGGACTGATGCCTAAGAGAGTGTTAGTGAATCTCTGGGTTCTTGGTTCAAGTCCTGGTGAGTGCGTTTTGTGTAATATTTTATTTTATTTTATTTTATTAAATATCAAATTTATTTTATGCTTAAAAATAAGTATTGGTTTTATTATTTATTTATCTTTTCTATTTTATTATTGATTTTTATTTTTATTTTTGGGAAGGCACGTTCTCCCTTTTCTTTGTCGATTGGCTTTTCTTTTTCTTTTCTTTTTGGTAGGGAACAATTCTCGCTGCGCATACTTCGAAGATTATTGCTATTTGTTGTCGAAATAGGTGTGGGTTCTGAATCTTTCTTTTTAAGTTTTGAATGCTGAATTGATTCGGGGTAAATTGCCTTAACGAGTGTGTTTACACCGTATAATTCGATATTTGAATTGCTTGATTTTCGACAGCTTATTTTGTGTGATTTGGTAGTGAGTAATTGAGGTTTGTATTGGCCTTATTTGGCATAGAATTGGCTTGTTGTAGTGTGATTCTGAAATATACGAGGAAGGATCATTTTTACTGATCGAAATGTGAGGTTTTGAGTCAATTTCGGTGTGGTTTTGTGACCACACGGGCGTGTGTCGATACACACGGTCGTGTGCTTTTGGAAATTAGGGTTTAGGCTGATTTGGGCACCACACGGCCGTATGACCCATATGGGGATTTTTTTTTATTTTCACACGGTCGTGTCCCCTAGGCACACGGGTGTGTGAGATTGGGAATTAGGGTTTGAGCACTTTGGTGTCACATGGTCGTGTGGCTAATTTGGGGGATTTAAGGATCCCACACAAGTGTGTGTTTTGGAAACATAGCTGTGTTTGGTGGGCACATGGGCGTGTGAGACCCTCACACGGCCGTGTCAACCCTATACTCTAATCTAGTGCAAATGGACAGAGAGTTACATGGCCTCTCTCCAAGGCCATGTCCCTAGACCACACGGGCGTGTGCTTTAGTCACACGGCCGTGTGCCTCTCTTCACACGGCCGTGTACCTCAGCCACACGGCCGTATGCCCCTCTTCACACTGATCTTTGGCCTCTTACACTGCCTAAGCTGTTCCACACAGCCAGAGCACACAGCGGTGTGGTACTAGGACTCCAAATTGTTAATTTGTGTACATTTTGATCTGAAAATGCATAAGTGTAATCCGACCCTTGGCTAGGTTAGGTGGGGGTATTTAAGTTTCTGCATTTGTGGCTATATGCTCTGTTTATGTGTTGTTGCAACTGAAAGTGAAATGTTTGATTCTGAATTTGGTATATTGGACGTGTGTGCTTATCTGTCTCTATCTGATTGTCTGTTGACGTGTTCATCATTTCTGTGAGATTGAATGCATTCATGCACTGCATAAAATGTTTTGGATGGGATTGCGAAGAGAATGGAGACTGGATCTGATCTGATCTGCCATTTCTATTGCAACTTATACGTATAATGATTTATCATACTGTACCGCATGTATATCAGCTTTGCTGCGCATTAATATCTGATTTGGTAGTTTAAACTGCAACGTGATTGTACAGCAGACTACCGCATTACACTGTACATCATATACACTAGCGCTGCTGCGTATTATTATCTAAGTGGCTTAGTCCACATATGTGGTGTGTAGGGCTGGATGGGCCTTTCGAGGTCCTAATTTGTGTGATTGGTTGTATAAGCTTTAACAGCTTTTTAGAGGTGCGATCGGGGGATGGAAAGGTGTGTTGGCTGGATGGGTGGGTTTTATTTGATTGCATTTCTTCCGCATCTGTCTATGAGTTCTGATTGTAAGATTTGTTATTTGTAATCTATATGTCTGAACTGCATTTGTGCTGAGACTTTTGTGTGAACTTGATGTGCTCTGATGTTAAGTTCTATTGGGACACTAGTTCCAGGTACGTTTTTTTACTTTGTGAGTATTTGAAAATCTGTTGTGCTACTGATTTGAAATCTGTAAATCTAATGGGATATTGAATTGAATTATGTTACTCGTTTTTAGTCTTGATTCGGACTCACACTAAGCTCGAGTAGCTTACCCCCTCTTAGTGTTTCCCCTTTCAGGTACTTTTCTGAACTTTGACGCTGGACTTGATATGAGGAGGTCTCAGACAGCCTCGGTGAAAAATAGATTTTTAGTTATGGTTTTTAGTTTCCGTTTTGCTATTCGATTTTGAACTGTAAGATTTTATAAAACTGTGGCACAAGTCCCGTTTTGAATTTTTATTTGGTTATTTAATTCCGGTTATATATCTAAACTTAACTGTATAAACTTAACTGTAATACTACTTACTTAATTTTGATCGTTTAAAGGTTTCGGTTTGATGTGACAATTTGTTTTGTAAAAATCTACCTACGATCACTTCGGTGATCAATGTGACATCCAGGATTCGATCTAAACTTCTAGGCCGAGTTTAGGGTGTTACAATTGAACACAAAATGAAAACTATAACTTTCCAGTGGAGAAAGTTCACTTTCTCTCTGGTAAACCAAAAATCGTAAAACATTAACTAATGTACTTGTGAATTTAAAATTTATTTTGTAACTAAATAGACTTCCCTAAATTTTGACAAAGTATCTACATATGTCAAGTGTGTGTTTTCGATCACCTATAGCCCCTATATATAAGGAAAAAAAAAATTAAAAGAGTTCTACTTGAATAGGAAGAAACAACATTTTAATAGAAAATCCAGACTTCTACTAGAACTCCATCTGGTGGGTGACACTAGGATGATTGGGCCCTTTCATATATTGGGTACAATTATATGTACAATTTAGTTTTAATTTTAATTAAAACAAACTCATAACTTATCTAACTCGTAACCCAATTTTTTTTCTCAAAATATTATTTATTCAATTAAATTATTTTCTCAACCTAATTTTAATTCTGTCAAAGTCATGACGACTTTACCGTATTAGTATCTATGAGTAGATAAATTTAATTATCATGTTTGGTAAAAACAATGACTAATTAATTTAATTTCCACTCCGAACTATTTTTCTTTCATCGTTTTCATTCATTTATTGTATCTGTTTTAATTAGAATCCATACAGATTTGTGTTCAGTTAGCTAAGATATCAATTAGACATATATAATTATGGCTTTAATAATTTGTAATTAAGTTCTGACTCTTTGTATCTTAATTACAACATATTTATTCATGGAGTCAATCTATTAAAAATACCCTGATTAAACTCCCAATTATATACCATTACAAAAGCAACTTAAATTTTTACTTTGTCCAATGACCTTGTCATTAGTGTGCTACCCTCACGGTTATCCTTAATCTCTTTAGGTTAAATCCATGCACTCAATATCAACCTATTTTATCTCATTGTCACCATTACATCTTTCACGATGGAAAAAAATTATTACTAACAAATAGTAATAACAAACACTCGTTCCTGATGAATGACCTATAGTCACATTCTATGCAATGCTAATGAGAGAATATTTTTTACTCTTTAATCGAACTAAGAATTCCACTATTTGTAAGTAAAGTTATGTCATACATAAGTCATATACCCAACATATTAACTTTTAGCAATGATACCAATTGAGCACAGAATTTTAATATAACAAAATATATTAATTAGATACGTATAGTTAGTCACTTACTCAAGACAACGATAAACCACAATATGAACATCATAAGTGAATAAAATCATAAACGGATCTAGAATTAATTCACCTTGGGTCTTTTTCGATGTACTGTCAATCTAGAAAATCACAGATGTCTCTATCTTTTTGAAAGCCATCCACTTCGATGCCCAAGTCAAGGCATCTATCAATTAGGCTTAATAGAGAACATAACAGTCCTTTGAATCAATTGCTCAATTTTGATTCCTCGGAATATGAACCATTTAGATTACCTACATCATAATCTACCTTATGATGCAAACTAATATTAGTTAGACCGCAGGTAATTAGTAAGCTAATATTTGTTTTGTTCATTTTGTTTTTCATGCAAAAACTAGTTGGACTGTAACACCCTTTACTCGGTCCGGCTGCTGGACCTAAGCTATAGAATGTTACCACACGAGGCTCGCCTAACATACACCTATTCCATACATACATGGCACACTATTTCGTGAACTAAGATGTAACGAACTAATCTTGCTGGCTGTCCAACTGTGTGTTTAACTATAAATGGCTAAATAATATACTATCCTACATATACCATTATTACGGAAAGTAAAGTGGACACACACTTAATTTTGAAATTTTCTATGGACACCTAACTAGTGGATTATTTCACGGATACCCCACTCTGCGATAGGTTCCGCAAAACATATAATGCAGAACACGACAAAACCAGAGTTCATTTTATTTACATACATCAAGAAATTCCAAAGTAATCACTTTCAAATTTAACATATTTGTTTACAAAATAACCAACCGTCTATATACATACCACTTTGACCGAACTAAACTAAGCTAAACCAAACTACGATTCCACCACAACTTTGGCGGATAGTGTGAACTTCTTAATGATCCAATTGACACGCTCTAAAGGTTCAAAATCTACAAAATAAAATTAACTTAGTTGTAATTATTAAAAATACTTAGTAACCTCATACATATTCAATAATTAATCTCTCTCACATAATAATCACGAGTGTTAATTTAATATCCGAACATAGTTTACCTACCAACCAACACAATTTGCCAATGAGGTAAGTGCGTATACTTTGTCACATACAGTATATCGAGTACACAACATGATATGTTAACACTTTTCATATTTGATTCATTCTCATACCTTCCACTAATGTGGACTCTTATTTTAATAATCAAGTCTTATATTACTCTTCATTCCTTAATTCGTCAATTTTGACACTCTGCATGTTTTATATTACCCAATGAACATTGTAAAAGAACTCATAATGCAGGTACGCTTCATAATTGTAACACCCCTAACCCATATCTGTCGCCAAACTAGGGTTATAGAGTATTACCAATCAATTGAAAAGCTTTAAACATCATAACATTCAATAAATTAAAAAAATATATCATATACCATTCATTCTCATACATTTCATCTCTATACCGAGCCCTCGAGGTCCTAAAACTAGCTTGGAAGCAATTTGGGACTAATTTCAAACAAAATAAAAAATTCAAGAAAAAGAAGCAAAATTTGAAAGTAGGGGACACACGGCCGTATGGAACCTCCATGGCCGTGTAACTTTCGAACAAGGGACACACGTCTGTGTCCTCACCCATATAACTCTCTGAGTGAGGTCACACAGCTGTGTCACGTGCTCATGTGCCAGGCTATGTAACTCACTGACTTGCATACAAAGAACTCTCCGATGACACACGACCATGTCACAAGGCCATGTGCCTCACACGGCCGAGTCACACGCCCTTGTCTTAGGCCGTATGAACCTAAAATGATCCATTTCTTACTGAATTTCACTCCCTTATTGCATAGGTACCTACACACTTTCAAATACCAATTTGGAAGGTGAAATTCAACTTCAAGCACACTCAAACATGATCATATATTCATTCTATACATCAAACATTTATCAACCTTGACACCTCAATGTGTTTCACCATAATTCATTCCCAACTTTGTAACCATAAACATAATTTATCTCTATGAACAAACATCCATTTCATTACAAGCTTAAGTTAACTCATAGCATATCATTTTATACCATGACCTTTTAAACACATTTAAGTAAGAAATAGGAGATCACAAGTTGTTCAAGTGCACAACATATTACTCAAAAGCTAGGCATTTGACATAACAATACATAGGGTCCTAGTGTCACGGGTGAGAGTTCTACACTCGTGACCATCGAACAAAATGCATTCGAGAGAGGTCTATTAAGCCGATGTAGATCATTTGGTCTACGAGAGCTGGCCCGATTCGAAGCATTGTTGGGGAAGCCTGTCAGATTGAAGCCCGGTTGGCCCGAGAATGAAGATGTGGCAACTAAGGCTGATATGGTAATTAATCTTTAAAGATAAGAAAGAATAATATCTTGTAAAGATTAGGTAGGATTTGGCATGGCTTTTCCTTAAATCAAGGGGGAATATTCTCATCCCTTAAATTAAGGAACATGTCCCTTAAATTAAGGAAGTGGGTTAGGTGGGAATGAATCCTATCCATTGATGTAAATGAATCTTGTCCGTCGGTTTTGGGGGAGCTCTACTATAAATAGAGAGCCTCCCCCTCATTTGTAATCATCCATGAGATACTCCATTGTTTCATATTCTTTGTGAATAAGAATAAGAGAGCATTTACTCAAACACCTTGTGTGCATTCTTTCTTTTGGCTTTCTGTTGTTCTTTGGTTGCTTTTTTTGGCACAAGTTTGCTTCCGCTCTTTGTTTCGGTGCCTTGGAGGAGTTCTTAAGGAATCCTCATCCGAGTTAAAGGCTGACTTGGGCGAGTTTGGGACGAGCAAATCGCCTAAGGCCGCACGAATTGCTAGCGAAATCTCTAGCCCCGTGACAAGTGGTATCAGAGCTAAGGTTCGAAGGCACCGATGAAAGATGTCAAAAGAAGTTGTTGGTCAACATGAGCCAATGGAGACCCGAGGGAGGGCTACAAAAGCGAGTCGGACAAGGGATGTGGTGTCGGCTTTAGAGGATCGAGTCGTCTCTCTCGAGGAGTCCATGGGGGACGTCAAGGAGAGGATTGGCGATGTAGATGATAGACTCATTGATGGGTTGCAAACAATGCAAGAGCAACTCAAAGAATATGTGTCGCATATCATCGGTTCCTCGGAGAATAAGCTGATTGAGAAAGATGATGCTCTTGAGGCTATGGTAACAACTTTGAAGGAGGAGATCAATGAGCTCAAGGGGGAGCTTGAGACGATCAATGAGCTTAAGGTAGAGCTCAAGGTTTTCAAGGCTGCCATAGGTAATGGGATGTTGGCTTCAAAGTCGAAGCAACAAGCAATGGAGGTGCCCAAACCGAAAGCATTTAAAGGGACAAGGTCCGCAAGTGAGGTGGACAAATTTCTTTGGGCCATGGAACAATACTTCCGTGCGATTAGCATCGAGGATGATGCTACAAAGGTAAACACTGTTGCTATGTATTTTACTGATGTTGCTTTGTTGTGGTGGCGACGTAGGTCCACCGATGTGAGACGTGGTGGAACCAAGATTGGAACTTGGGAGGAGTTCCAAAAGAAGTTTAAAGCACAGTTTTACCCCGAATATGCCGAGAGTGAAGCTCAAGCAAAGTTGCGGCGACTTACGCAATGAGGCACGGTTAGAGAGTATGTGCGGGAGTTTAGTGAACTCATACTCCAAATTTCTGATTTGGGCGAGAAGGAAGCACTTTTCTCCTTTACGGATGGGTTGAAACCATGGGCGAAGCAAGAATTGCAACGTCGAGGAGTTCAAGATCTAACCAATGCCATGATGGTGGCGGAGTCCCTGGTGGAACTTGTGCCGAGAAGTGACAAGTCAGAATCTTCCAAGCCCAACGGGAGGGGCAATGGTCGATACCATGAGGAAGATGAGGAGGGACATAGCTATTATGGTAGCGGTAGTGGCAGCGACGATGATAATGGAAAGCCATTAAGTCGGAAGTGGAGACCCAACAGCCCGAAAGAGAAGAGAGGGAAGTTGAGATGCTTCTTCTGTGAGGGACCGCACATGAAGAGGGACTGCCCAAAGATATCTTCAATTTCGGCTATCAAGAAAAATGATGAGCCGAAGGAGGCGAGGCCTACCGAGGGAAAGGTATCGAAGATAGGTTCGATAGTGGCGAAGCCTACCGAAGGAAAGATATCGACGATAGGTGCAATAGCGACATCGAAGTTAGGTTCGATGGTGCTCATTCCCAACAAAAGGAATGGGAAAGGAGGGTTGATGTTTGTGGACATCAACATTGCGGGTCAGAGGCGGAGTGCTCTTATTGATACGGGAGCATCGGACCTGTTCATATCAGAAAAGTCTGCCAAGAAGCTTGGTCTGTCGATTAAGAAATCGAATTAGAAGATCAAGACCGTGAATTCGGAGGAAGCCCCAACTGTGAGAGTAGCTCGTAATGTGGAGCTACAAATCGGCGAGTGGAAAGGCAAGGAAGACTTTGAGATAATCCATTTAGATGATTATGATTTCGTAATTGGGTTAAACTTCCTTGACAGTATTAGAGCTACTCTTTTTCCATGGGCCAATAAAATTCATATCGTCACTGGGCCGTCAACGACGATTGAAGTGCCAGTGAATCGGGATATGAAGGTTGGGACAAAGGTGTTGTCGTCAATTCAACTAGTTGAAGATGTTTCGTATGGGAGGAACATTAAGTCGACCGGACGAAAAGCGACGAGAGCCCCTTCGAAAAAGTTAGTGGAGCGGGAGTCTGATATGAGACTTGTAGAGTCGACTGTGGAAACACCACCTTTGAGGAAGGTGGAGTGTGCATCAGACTTCGTGGAAAAGGAAACGATGCAAGAGCGGTCAAAGCCGGTGGAGAAGGCCTTGGGACTTGGTTCGAGTACAAGGATTGTCGAAGCCAAGGAGGCCAAGAGCGAGAAGAAGCCAATTGAGTGCTTCTTGTGTCATGGTCCACATATGTTGCGGAAGTGTCCGAGAAAGTCTGCCATCGAAGGGAACGATAGAGAAGACACGGAGCCCAAGAAGCTTGGTTCGAGCAAGAGAAAAGCCGAAGCCAAGAGGGCGAAGAGGAGCAAAAAGAAGCGAGTTAAGTGCTTCTTGTGCCGTGGTCCGCATGAGTTGCGGAACTGTCCAAAGCAAGCCGTAGTCAAAGGAAAGGCAACGTTTGAGCATAATGAGTCATCGGAGGGGCTTCCACCCAAGGAAGAGGTACGTTTGTCATCGAACTTAGAGGAAGAAGTTGCGACGAAAACAGTGAAGCTGGGACCAATAAGGCTCAAGTCGAGCGAAGTGTCGGAGTTGGCCGAGTCATTGACAAGGCTTCCACCTATGGGAAAGGTGGGTAGTGCATCGGACTTCAAGAAAAAGGAAGCAATGCATGCGAGACAGTTGACCAGAGTAAATGCAACGAGCAAGAGTGCTCAAGAAAAGAGGCGACGGAAGCCGAGGAAAAACTCCCGGAGGAAGGGAAAAGCTAAGGCAACAAGACGAGATCAAGGCGAATCGAGTCAGAGCCATTCGAAAGTCGCAACGAGGGCGTTGCGAGAATGGGTGGGGGAGAATGTCACGGGTGAGAGTTCTACACCCGTGACCATCGAACCAAATGCATCCGAGAGAGGTCTATTAAGCCGATGTGGATCATTTGGTCTACGAGAGCTGGCCCGATTCGAAGCATTGTTGGGGAAGCCTGTCAGATTGAAGCCCGGTTGGCCCGAGAATGAAGATGTGGCAACTAAGGCTAATATGGTAATTAATCTTTAAAGATAAGAGAGAATAATATCTTGTAAAGATTAGGTAGGATTTGGCATGGCTTTTCCTTAAATCAAGGGGGAATATTCCCATCCCTTAAATTAAGGAACATGTCCCTTAAATTAAGGAAGTGGGTTAGGTGGGAATGAATCCTATCCATTGATGTAAATGAATCTTGTCAAAATCGATTTTGGGGAGCTCTACTATAAATAGAGAGCCTCCCCCTCATTTGTAATGATCCATGAGATACTCCATTGTTTCATATTCTTTGTGAATAAGAATAAGAGAGCATTTACTCAAACACCTTGTGTGCATTCTTTCTTTTGGCTTTCTGTTGTTCTTTGGTTGCTTCTTTTGGCACAAGTTTGCTTCCGCTCTTTGTTTCGGTGCCTTGGAGGAGTTCTTAAGGAATCCTCATCCGAGTTAAAGGCTGACTTGGGCGAGTTTGGGACGACAAATCGCCTAAGGCCGCACGGATTGCTAGCGAAATCTCTAGCCCCGTGACACTAGTACATGCCATATACCAAAACCGAGAAATTAAGTCTACCAAGATTCCTGGATAGTGCGATTCCTAGCATTGACCCGATCTTCTTAGCCTTTAAAATGAGATCTACAAAATGAACAAAGTATAGGTAAGCTTTAATAAAGCTTAGTAAGTTCATTTAGAATTTAATAAAACTTTCCAATCAAAAATAGATTTATTCAACATTAGGCATAGAGATTCCCATTATACGTAGCTTATAACAGTAATTAACAACCAATTTAGTAGTTTAGTATACTCAGCAGTATTGCTTAATTAAGCTTTTCATCAGTATATCCGTAGATTTCTACTCGTTTAAGTTTCACTCAGTATTACAGTAGAATTTGCTCGATTGAACATCATTCAGTATAATAGTAATGTTTGCTCAATTGAGCTCCATTCAGTATAATGGTATGATTTGCTCGATTGAGCTTCATCCAGTATAACGGTAAGATTTGGCTCGATAGAGTGTACTTTCAGTATATGATACTTAATTTTTAATAGCATATTAACAAGAATGTAAGCATATTTGGAGTATAAATAAACATACAAACTTACTGGACTTAGTGGATTGATTTGCAGGAGATTCCAGAGTACAAAGTCTATTACGCAGTTTTCCCTTTTCAACGATTATCATCACATTATTGATCTAAAAATAATAATTTCATTTTATCAATTAGAATAACAACACAATTTGATCCTATCATGCAACTAAATCCTTTTTGGAAAATTACCTATTTCCCCCTTAACTTTTTATTTTATTCAATTCAGTCCTTAGGCCCTAATCATGTAATTTACCCATTTTTCCTAAACACCCATGATATCAAAATATTCTATAACTTCATATCAGCCCCTATTTGCAATAATTTCACCTTAAGTACAAGTAATTTATCATTTAATCAATTTAGTCCATAAACATTAAAAATCGTCAAAAATCACTTTCCAAAATAATTAAATCTATCAACAAGAGAAATAACTTCATTCATCAATATAAACTTTTATAACTTTTAATAGTTTCACAAATTAGTCATTGGTTTAGCTAGATCAAGCATAAACCCTAATCTTTTTTCTTTCTTTTTCGTGGAGAGAAAGGGTGAAAGGAAGAAGATGTCATGCAATCAATAACACAGTGGTATGGAAAACATTATCAGTTCATCAGAATTATAGTGACAGTAAACATGTAATATTTTCATATCATGCATATACAGTAATAATTCAGTCAATCAGATCATGGATTCCAGCATTATTCATATTATCAAGGACTTAATTGAATGAAATAAAGCACTAAAATAGTTCAGAGACTATTCTGAGACTAAACAGTTCACAAATTATTGGGTAAAACTGTAAAACAAGGGTCACACGGCCCTGTGGCTAGACCATGTCATATTAGAGGTTGTGTGGAAGGGTTACATGGTTCTGTGGCCAGGTCGAGTAACAGGTTGTGACCGTTTGTAAAACGATGTACCCTAATGAGACACTGGCATATGGTTGTGTGGTAGTCGTGTGGTTCACCTATGCGTCCACATGCCCATGTGGGAGACCATGTAGCCTTAATCCTAGACATGGTTTGCCCCGATTCACTTGTAAAATAACACACACCTTTCACCGCATTGACGATCGACGTTCCTCACGATCCAATCTGATCTGATTCACCTAAATCAGGTCCTTCAAACCACATTTACAGATAAATTAATGATTGATTTCAAGATTTGTCAAGGTTATCAAAAAATTTGGCAAGAATCGTAAAATATTGAGTAATTGAATTGAAAGATTATTGTAGGATAGAAATACTATAAAAACTCAAGATTTAAACTTCGAGAACGAGATGCACTTACCAATTCTTGGCAAGAAAAGGGATGCTATTTACAACAATTAAAAAATCAATAGAAAGAACGATTGAATGGAGGATTATTTGATTCGAGAAAACAAAATAATTATCAACAATTAGGATTAGAATATGGTGTAAAGAAAAGGGAAAGAAAAAAAAAAGAGAATAAATAGAAAGATGGAGAGTAAATTCTATTAGCATTTGAAAAGGGGTAATATGAAAATCTAATTAAGAAAAGAAGAGAAAAAGATGTTGGAATTCTAACTCTATTGGAATTTTGAGGAAAGGAAAGATATGAATTCTAATTAGGAAAGAATTGAGTCAATTCCTAGTGTTTGTAAACCTTAGGGGCTACACTTGCAATTTTCTCAATATTTTTCCAAAATTTGAAATTAAAATAAAATGGAAGGAAGGGACTTAAACTTGGGTTATCAAGGAGTTGTGTAACAGCATGATTTAAGGGCTAGTCGGAACAGTGATCTCGGGATATTTTCATGATATTTTATGAGTTAGAGTATGATTGTATAAGTACATGAAGATTTTGGCGCTTTAATTTTAGCGATTTCATGCTTAATCGCGAAAAAGGACTAAATCGCATTAAGTGCGAAAGTTTAAAATTTCCAGCTAAAGGTGTTTAATAGCTAAAGAAAATTAATTGGAGGTCTTTAAAGTGCAATTAGACCCATAAGTACAGGGTAGCCGGCCATAGGAGACAAGAATTGTCAAATTGGTCAAAGTTGGTAAGTTTGGTGACAAAATTGATTGTTTAATAGTAAAATAAAGAAAAGATGATATCCATCTTTTTACTCATCTTCCTCCACCAAAAATAGCAAGAAAAATAGGGGTTTTGAAAGCTCAAAATTTTAGCAAACTCTTCTCCCTGCAAGTAAGTGATTTTAATGGTTTTTCTTGATAATAGTTGTACTTTTGGGACCCCTAAAGCTTAAGCTTTCTAAAGAGGGGACTATCTTGCAATATGGTGAAAAGTTTAGGGATTTTCCATGTGAGATTTTAAGTTTTTAGCTGCATTTTTATGGAAAAAAATGAGTCTTAGTTGTTAGATAAACAACTTTTGTGAAAGGTGTTACTATGAAAACACCTAAATGGACCTAGTTGTAAAGGTTATAAAGTTTGTAGTAAATGTGTGAAATGTTGGGTTTTGATAATAGCCATAAGAGAAATAAATGTTCACTTAGGCTTGTTGAAGGTAGAAATTTGATTAGAATTAATTTCCGAGCCTAGGGGTAAAATGGTTATTTTGCTAAAGTCTAAGGAAAAAATATTAATTTTACCAAAGCATGATTATTAAAATGCTTTTATTAATGTGATGATTAAAATGAGTTAATTTGCTATTATAGAGCAAGAAGAGCCAAGAATCAACCTCGAACGGGGAAAGAACAAAATATCGGACTAGACCGACAAATCTAGCCTATTCTGAAAACGATGTAAGTTTGTATGTGATAAATTCAACATTTATGCTAGCATGTTTGAGAATGATTGATATTATAATGATATATGATATTCTATGAAATTGAATATTGGTGTTGAATGAGAAAGATAATAAAAGTTGAGATGTTGAAGTCCCACTGGGACTATAATAAGTGTGAGAATACTATCATCAAGACATGAGATGGATAAGGTCCCGTGTAAGACCATGTCCGGGACATGGCCTAGGCACCAAATTAAGATCCCGTATAAGACCATATCCGGGATATGGCTTCGGTATTGAGTATGAGAATCGTATAAGACCATATCCGGGATATGGCATCCATACTTGATGTGAGATTCCGTATAAGACCATATCCGGGATATGGTATCAGCACTCAGAGGTGACCCCATGTAAGACCACATCCGGAATGTGGCATTGGTTTCGTGTTTATGCTAATGATTATGAATATGCATCTTTGAGCATCCCTAGTGATTTATTGGGACAAATAGATCAGCTTAGAAATAGAAACAAGATTTTTATTAAAGTTATGTGATTGAGTTAACACAGGTACCCGTGAGTAATTCATGAAGAAGCATTTACGATATGTGGCATGATATGTGTTAAATAAGGGAAAGCATGAGTAAGTATGGCAAGAATCCTATAACTTTGTGTATGGTTAATTAATGCCATGGATGGATTTTATCATGAGCTTATTGTTGCTATTTATTCCCATGCAAACTTACTAAGCTTTATGCTTACCCCTTTCATTGCCCTTTTCCTTGTAGTATTGCAAACTTCGAAGTTGGAGATCACACTATCGACCATTTTTTGGTATAGCCAAATTAGATTTATTTTGAATATGGCATGTATAGGACTTGATCTTTTTGTTATGTCTTAATTGCAAGCCAAATGTGTTGGCTATTATAGTTATTCAATTTATTTTGTAAAAGGGTCATTGGAAGTTGGCTTATACTTGATATGTTCATATATTCAATGATGATAGATTTCATGAAGTGTATGATTTTGTGGATGCCTTGATTTTTATGAGTTCATGAGGTGTCATATGGTCATCTTATTTGTTGAATTGATTTGGTATAAGTGGAGTTCCTTGGTAGGGTGGTAAAGGGCTTGGTAGATAGCCATATAATTGTCCACACGGGCGTGTGTCTAGGCCGTGTGTGACACACAGTCAGCCCTATAGGCATGGTGATCGGCCGTGTGTTCCCTTGCATACTAGAGTTGCAAGTCAGTATGCTCAGTAGTAAACACACGGGTAGAGACACGGCCGTATGTCTCAGCTGTGTGGGAGGCACGGCCATGAACATGGGTGTGTGCCTTGGTCATGTGAAGTCTGCACCTGAAGTTAGGAATTTAATTCGACACACGGTCTAAGGACACGGGCGTGTGCCTTGGCCGTATGACCTTAGCGAGGTAATGACGTCATAAATAGAATGCCAAGGTTTTGGCATATGGGCTAAGACACGGGCGTGTCGAGGCCTTGTGAGGGACACGGGCCAGGGACATGGGCATGTGTCTGGCCGTGTGAAATAAGTCAGTGTCGACCACGAGTGAAGAACATGGGCATGTCTCAGGGGCACACGGGCATGTGTCCCTAGAACAACACGAGCGTGTGGCCCCTATTTGGATAAAAATTTTCTATGCGCGTAAAAGTTCTCGATTTAATTTTGAAACCTCCCGGAAGTATGTTTAGGGCCTCGTAAGCCTAGAATGAGCAAGTTATGAGTTTAAATGAAAAGTTTCTAAGCTGAAGTAAAATTTTATAGCCCAATGTGTTATGTTTAAGCAAGTTAAGTTAGGTAATGCCTCATATCCGGTTCCGGCTTCGAACACGGGTAAGGGGTGTTGCAGTTTGAACTTGGGATCACAAAGGAGGGAAGTTAACTCTTAACCATTAGGCCTAAAGCCCATTTCTTGTTTAATTTTATTTCTTAACTGCATATAGCTATTTCATGGTGTGACTTTTTCCTAGTTTGTTAAAAATAATAAAATGGGAGGAAAGAACTCAACTTACATATTCTTTATTAGTTTACACATATAACACCATAACTTTAACACTTCTTCACCTAAGCCCTCTTTCCACTTTATACAAAGTCATGAGATACTTTATTAACTTTAGAATTTAGTCTTTTTCCCACTATTATTGTTAGTTATCATAGTTTCATAACTTAAACTAAAAATTTGTACCGTTAACGCTACTTTCATTTGATAATATTATTCATAAGATTATTAAAGTAGTAAATAAGCTACTTAATTGACATAATTTATAATTAAAATATCTTAAAATAATTAAATTCTTGAAGTACTTACTCTCGAAACTTAGGATGGGGTTTAGGTTAAGAGAGGGAAGAAGAAGACAATGGAAATTCCTAGTGGAAAATTATTTTCCCAAAAATTGGGCAATTTCCCTTTTCGTCACCCCCTGTTTCTCCTTTTTCCGATTAGGTCCTAATTTAATTAAAACACAATATTTTCAAAATAAGCCTCATCACTTTAAAATTAATCAATAAACTAAAACCTGATTATATTATTTTAATACTTTAATTAATTATTTATGACCTTAATTTCGATATCCATTTCAAACCCTTAATTTATTTACAAACGCAAAAAGATAACTTTATAAATTAGGGCGTGACTACTCTAGATTTTTACAAACTTGATTCTTCTAACCCTATTTTTGGGATGTGACAACAAGTATGTTATTCATGTTTCTATATGTATATATATGATTGATTATGTGCTATGTTTATTATATGGAAGTTAACTAACCATTTGATGATGGTATAATTTGTGTAAGATGCCAAAGGTTATCATGTTTATGCTTGTGTTTCAGTTTTGAGTTAGATATATGTATCGGGTAAGTTGAGTTAATTTTCTATGAACTTACTAAGCTATGATTAAGCTTACCTTTATTTGTCTCCTTTTTTGTATATTTTTAGAAATCGAGCAGTCAGTTGGATCAAGTCAAAACTCACACTATCCACCTGCTAATTCGGTAGACTTTTGGTCATTTTGGCCAGTTATAAGTGGCATGTAAATAGGTGTAAGGGTCATTGTATATATGTGTGAATGAAACCTTTGAAATGGTCTATTTTGATGAATATGCAAGTAGTGATGATGTTTTGGTTAAGGATGAATCATACATTTGCTTGAGTGCATTTGATTTTGAACATACCCTAATTAAATGTGTGTGCAATGAATGTTATGTATGATTGTAAGTAATGGATAGATATGAATCTTGTACAAATTAGGAATTAGGTTTTGAGAGATTTGGTATGATATGGTATGCAAAATTAAGAGGGTGATGATTAAATGTACATGGTAATTATGTTTGAATGAAACATGTTGTGCCATTGAGGTGCCAATGCTTGGCATATTGGTTGATGAATTGTAATGAAATGTATGCTTAAAGGTTAGGTTATTTGCATGTTATTAAGTGCCTTGATGCACATGTGATTTGGTTTTGGTTTAAACATTGAAAAAGTGATTCCAAACTTATGATTTTTAACCATATGGGTAAAAGTATCGATACCAGGGACCAAGATATTGATACTTTACCAAATGAACAATTTTCAAAATTGGCAAAATGCAAATTTGGTATCGGTACTTATAAAAAGTATCGATAAATCTTTGAAAATATTGATACCTTATAAAATGGTATAGATACCTAAAATTGGCAGAATGCCAAGATGGTATCGATAAGGATTTGTATCGGTGCCTATGTCAAAAATCTCAAGACTTATTTCCTTAATATCGATACTCAACTTAAAATTTTGAAATTTTACATATTGGTCTTTATCCATGTTTAAAACAAATGTGATATGTTTATTTATTCATTTTAGTCCAAACAATGTTTGTAATTATTAATAAGCTTGTAAATGTTGCTAATTGATGCTTTCAAGTTTAACTAAATTATGTGAATTGTGTATAACTGTTTTGATAACTATTGTAGCATCCTGAGACTTGGGTTCAGCGACCGGACCAGGTAAGGGTGTTACAATTGTAGACAAACTTGTATTGGTACAACTCACAAGATGTATGGGTAGAAGTAAACTTATATCAATAGAAGTGGACTTATAATGATAAAAGTCCTTTTGAGTGTCGGTAGAAGTTTAGAGGAATGCTTTGAGTGCTCTCTGACTTACTTCCATTGATAGAATTTCCTCCAAGTATCGATAAAACTTACCAGAGTTGTATATAATGATTTTTAAAAACTTAAAAATATTTTTGATTGACTCAAAAACACACACATTTAAAACATGTTTTTGAGTACTTTTACAAGTCTTTAAAATGCTTTGAAAATGTTTAACAGAAATTTCAATAATTATTTTCACCAAATGACTTAGGAAATATACATAGAAAAATTTATCGTAAATATTGTTATATCAAAAGCTTAAGACATCAAAACTAACAATTCTCATGGCGGATCAGTCTAATATATTGCTCTCTAACATATACTTATGTGTTAAGGCACTTCTCATCGATCAAGCACATATTAGTCTCAATTTATTATTGTTGTCCAAGCTTATAATAATACATGACTAAAGACATTTAAGAATGATCATATCATGCTTTAGACTTTATCATTATACAATTTATTTAAACACGGAAATAAGTACTAAAAACAATAATGACAATGTCTTTATTAATAAACTAGGAAAAAGCATGTTTTTACAACCATCATATAATTGGCCTTTGGGCATACTCCAAACACATGTCAAATACACACTTCACTTGTGTCGATATTCTGTCAAAATATAGTCAAGTTATTTTCCCAAAATAAACTCTATATTTCGATAGAGTTTGTCTTTGGTTTCTAACCTTTGAAAGTTCACTTAGTTTTCATCGATTTAATTATGAATAAAGCCCACACTCTAGCAAACCAATGTTGAGATAATCGGAGAAGGTTGAGTGGTAAGAAACCGGGAACAATAGAATCTGCGTAATCTAGAAACACTAGTATAATTCACATAATAGGTTTACTGTTATAAATATCATAGTCGGTTGCTTTTAAATAATTTTTTTTAACTTTCCCTATACATCCAACACATTTATGTAGGTTTATGAGTTTGAACAGTGCTAGACACCAGTGGCCATTACTTCTTGGCACTTTTCATAAACTACCTCAAATGTTGGTCTAGAATTTATGTTATTGTTAGCTTTGATGTCTCAAGCTTTTGATATAACATCTAAGATAATTTTTAATTATTTATTACCTAAGCCATTTGGTGAAAATATGGTTGAAAACTTTAAAACATTCTCAAAGACTTACAATATACTTAAAAATATGTTTTAAATGTGTTCTAATTTATCCAAATATTTTTGAGTCAATACCAAAGTGCTTTGAGGTGTTTAAAATGTTTTAAGGCACTTTGGTAGTCAAGTATCAAGACATGTAAGTTCAAAACCAAATTTTTGCTTCAAGGACTACATGCCTTGAGACATGGCTTGCCAATGACTATTTTTCAGCCAAGTCTTAGAACATCTTGTCAAGCCTCGAGACATACATTGCGAGGATAATTTTTAAGCTCAAAATTAATGCTTACATTGGCTAGAGATCATCCATGATGGTCATAAATGTCCACAAACTCATTCCTTGGTATAAATACAAGTCAAAGACACTTCAAGACATAAGATAGAGATATTCAAGCATCAAACACAAGAGAATTAGCTTTAAATCTTTATTTTTTGAATTTCTCTAATTCATATTCTTTTAAGAGCTTATTTTTATGTATTTCATCACTGTCATTTCTTTAATTTAGAGCTCATACTTGCAATCACACCCATTAGAGTTTAATTAATTGTTTACTCTTTCTCTTTATTTTTTAAAGAGTTTACTTAAGGTTTTTTGGTAGAAAACCTTAGGGGAATTTAAAAGGTCCTAGTTGAGCCTTGTAAAATCTAGAGTGTTTTAGTTAAGCCATACAAATTAGGGGAAAATGTTTAATCTTAGCCTTGTGAAAATAATAGGGATTGTAAATGTTATACATTTTCCTTAAAAGGTATCAATTTAAGTATAGTGAATTGGAAAATACTTGGTTGAGGTATTCTAAGGTAGTAGAGGTCAAAAATTGGGGTCGTACCATTATAAATTGAAGTATCCAAGCTATTCTCTCTTGATCTTTTTTTTTTTTTAAAAAATAGTTTGTATGAATTTTTCAAACTTACAAGTCACTCCTTCTTGGTATTTTTGGGCCTAACAATTATCTTATTATGGCTTAACGTGTTATGTGTGATGTAACACTCGGGTATCTCTATTGATCCAAAATCTAAAAAAAGTTAGGACTAAATTGAAAGAATTAGCAAATTGTCAAAATTCATTGAGGAATTTCAACGATTATTAAGTTCTATAGAGCAAAACCACGACAGTGACAAACAGGCTCTATGGGACGACACCGCGACGACGGTAAGGTGCTACGGAGCGACACCCCGAAAGAGGTCTAATGTGTAAAACCATAGTTCGGCTATGGAAATAGGGTAGTCTATGAGGATAGTAAACACGGGGGAGTTCGCCAGGACAGTAAACATGGGGTAGTCGTCAGGATGTAAAAAAAATGGAAAATCACATTTGGAAAGGCCACGGTTCGGGAGGGAATTCACCAAGGGTAATAATGAGTGGCACCAAGGGTATGTTTCAACCCAGTTAGGCTGAAAAAAGGGAGAGACTCTGTAGGTAAGTAGGCCTACATAATGCCTGATAAGGCAGTTTCTCCAGGGAAGCTGTGGATCCCGCAAGATTTAAGCTGACATGGAACAAGTGGTAACAGAATACAATAAAAAATTGTGAATTGACATAGAGCCAGCTAAGAAGGTTGGATAGGCTGATAAGATTCTTCTGGATGGAAAGAATTGTTTAAGGTTGAATGGCCAGTAAAGTCCGACAAGGGATAGTGGAAAATAAGGGTTCTTCAAAACCACAGCAAAATAATATTGATCTTGTTGCTCTATCCTTGGTAAAATTCGCATATAATGAAGCATCTTAATGAACGTACAGAAAGGGCAAGTGTTATGAAGCCATATTGTAGGCATCTTTCCCCAAAGGAAAAGATAATGTATTCTGGTAAGGACCCACGTTATGGAAATATTATAGGTAACGCGGAGTGTCGCCAGTCGAGATAATTGAATACGAGAATTAGAGTTGTGGTTTAGAAATAAGGGATTCCATATGCATATATGTACAGATCTCATTAAGTTCTTTCAAACTTATAAAGATTTCTGCTTGAATGGTACCAAGCCAAGTTAAGTTAGCTAGTTACCTGGACAAATCAAGAGGGACCAAGCTAGACTCAACCAAGTTAAGTTGTAACAGCCCGGTTTAGGGGCTAGTCAGAATAGTGATCTCGGGATCACTAATCCAAGATTGGAGAAATTTATTTTCATGTTATATTATAATTCAGAGCATGTTGGAAAATGTGCATGAGAATTTTAGTACTTTAATTTTAACGATTTCATGCTTCATTTTGAAAAAGGGACTAAATCGCATAAAATGCAAAATTTGATTTTTCAAGCTAGAAGTATTAAATAGATAAGGAACTTTAAATTGAAGGTCTTGAATGTGGAATTAGACCCTCCTAATGTTGATAGTCGGCCATAGGGGACAATAGACACAAAATTGGTTAAAATTGGGTAGGTTAGGTGGACTAATTTGAAGGAAATAAATAAAATAAGAAAGGATGATATCATCCATTTTTCTTCATCACCTTCACCATCGAAAATGCCAGAATAGAGGGGGGTTTTGAAAGCTTTGAAATTTCAGCAACTTATCCTCACACAAGTAAGTGATTTTGATGGTTTTAGTTGATAATTTATATACTTTTGAGACCCCTAAAGCTTAAGCTTTCTAATGGGGGGATTAAATTGTAATATGGTGAAGAGTATAGAGTTTTTCCATGAGAGCTTTCATATTGCTGCATTTTTATGGAAGAAATGGAGTCTTAGTTGTTAGATGAACAACTTTTGTGAAAGGTGTTAGCATGAAAACACCAAATAAGACCTTGATGAAAAGGTTACAAAATTGGTAGTAAGTATGTGAAATGTTGAGGTTTGATGATAGTCATAAGAGTATTAAATGTTCACCTAGGCTTGTGGAAGGTAGAAATACGAACAGAATTTATTTCCGAGCCTAGGGGCAAAATGGTTATTTTGCCAAAGTCTAGGGGCAGAATAGTAATTTTTGCTAAGCATGATTTTTGAAATGCTATTATTTATATAATGATTAAAATGGGTTAAATTGCTATTATAGAGCAAGAAGAACTTGATCGGGGAAAGAACAAAGTCTCAGACTAGATCGACAAGCTAGCTCATTTTGAAATCGAGGTAAGTTTGTATGTGATTTGAATAGTTAACTTGAATGAAATGTTGAAAGCCTAATAGGCCATATTGAAATATGAAATAGATAAGGTCTCGTATAAGACCATGTCCGGGACATGGCCTTAGCACCGAGTTGAGATCCCGTATAAGACCATATCTGGGATATGGCTTCGGTGAGGGATATGAAAAGTGCATAAGACCATATTCGGAATATGGCATCGACCCATGCTAGAAAATTCCATATAAGACCATATCCAGGATATGGCATTGGCATTTAGAGGTAATCCCATATAAGACCATATCTGGGATATAGCATTGGCAGTTAGAGGTGACTCCATGTAAGACCACCTCGAAGACGTGGCATTGGCTTTATACTTATAGTAGTGCAAATAAACACACGTCTTTGACTATCCCTTGAGAATTGTAGGATAAGTAGATGAATTTAGAAGTAGAAATGTGAATGATATTTAAGTCATGTGAATGAGTCACGAAGAATCGATTTCGATACATGGCACGGTATGTGCTATACAAGGGCAATTGTAAGTAAGTATTGTCAAGAAGCCTTGACTCCCGTATAATTAGCAAATACCATGGATGGATTACTTTATGAGCTTATTATTGTTGTTTATTTCCATGCAAACTTACTAAGCTTCATGCTTACCCTTTTTCATTGCCTTCCTTTCTTGTAGAATTGCCAAGGTAACTCGTGGACCGTGGGCGTAGGAGTTTGGAAATCACACTATTGACAGCACTTTGGTATAACAATTTTAGACTTGTTTTTATTATGGCATGTATAGGGCTCAAGTATTTTGGTAGGCTGTAATTGTTAGTCAAAGTGTTGACTACATAAGTTTGTAAAAGTCAGTTTGTAGATGGCCTATTGAGTTAAACAAATACTTGGCAAACTCTTTTATTTAATGAAGATGTAATCCATGAAATGTATGTCCCTTTTAATTATCTTGTAAGTTGGAATGAGCTCTAGATTTACTTGTGGCTAGGAGGTGGTATTGTTCTGAATGGAGGAATGTATGTGCTAACTCTAAGGTGACAATGGCTTGGTATATAGCCTGTTATTTGCCTATATAGGTAGACACACGGGCGTGTGTCTAGACTGTGTGGGAGGCACGGCTAGCACATGGGCGTGTGCCCAGGCTGTGTGAAGTCTGCACCTTGCACTTAGAATTTGAATCACTACACGACTGGAGTACACGGGCGTGTCAAGGCCGTGTGACTTTAGTCAGAATATACCACAGTTGGAAGACACGGGCGTGTCAAGGCCATGTGAACTTAGTCAGTGTCGACCATGGGTGGGAGACACGGGCATGCCTTAGGGGCACACGGGTGTGTGGCCCCTGTTTTATTAGAAAATTTCTCGACTTCGTGAAAGTGAACTTAGTCAGTGTCGACCATGGGTGGGAGACACGGGCATGCCTTAGGGGCACACGGGCGTGTGGCCCCTGTTTTATTAGAAAATTTCTCGACTTCGTGAAAGTTCTTGGAAATTTTTTGATACTTCTCGGAAGTATGTTTAGGGCCTCCTAGACCGGTTATGTGCGAGCGACAAAGTTAAACGAAATTTTATAACCCTATTCTAGAAGTTTAAGCAAGTTTAGCTATGTAATGCCTCGAACCCCGTTTCGGCTCGGATATGGGCAAGGGGTGTTACATAAGTGGTACACAGTAGCTTTCCATGTATACAGAGGGGCTCCCGTAGAGGCCTTGCCTCAAGGTATAAGTTGACTGTATATGTTTTTGAACTTCCATTTAGGAATTACAAACATTTGTCGGAAACAAAGCTCTTAAGAGTTTATCACCAGCTACGTACAAGTCGTATTAAAAATTAGACTTATAAAATCTAAGTCGTTAATTATGTAATCAAATCAGAAATCAAAATTTTGTTAAGTTCTTTGGTTTAATGTAACATTCAGTACCCGGGCCGGACGATCAAGTTAGATAGAGGGTGTTACATGTGATTATATTTTCTCTAGTCCATTGGGGGATTTTGAAGCAGAATATTCTGAACTGGTATCTATCAAAATTACATTAAAAATTAATGTTATCATGGAAGGGGTAATAAGAAAAACTTGTCAGTAGAAGCCAATTTCAATGTTGGTAGTGTTTTGGTGTACTAACCAGTAGATTCATCTTTGGAAGCATGTTAAAGTCTTCAAATATCTATGCTATATTTAATCTCCTGGTTGAGTTGGTGTTACAAGTCAACTAGGCCTAACTTGATTGGAAATCTATTAAAATTCAATTTTATATACAAAATAAGTTATATTGTTGTGAGAGTGCTTTCATCCTTTTATATTTTTATATAAAATTTCAAACATTGTGAAATTTAAACTTAAAATAGAGTGAATTTTTAACATTTAACATTATCATTTCAACCAAAACTTAATTTAATAAATAATTTTTTAATAAATATATTTAGTACATCACACATATCATGAGTGTGTTATAATTTAATATTAATTATTGTTGTGATGTAATTTCAAATATGGAGTTAATTTGTCCATGTATGTAGAAGGTTAATTGTTGGGGGATGGCCCAGCAAAACCACGTTGGCAGTAACTTCATGTTTATGACCTGGTTTGGGTTATTATTATTATTATTATTATTATTATTATTATTATTATTATTATTGATGTACTTTATGTTGGCCTCCTTTTTTATCTAAATAAATATTTTGATTGAGAAAAAAATATTTTTTTTGGGTTAGATATTTTAATTTGGTATTTAATTTTTCTTATTTAACTGATATTTAAATTTGAGAATTATACGTCAATTTGTTACATATTTTAGGTATTTGTCTAAAATAGTTAAAATACATTGATATAGCACTAACGATTAATAGCATAGTAATATGTGGTAGCTTCAGATTTTGAAATGTGGCAAAATATTAAAAATAAAAATTTAAAATTATCGCGTATCACCATGTTATTGATCGTCAATATAATGACAACATTACGTCAACATATTTTAATAATCCTAGTTAGGTAGCTAAAAAAAGTATCAAGTTAGTTTATAGTTTTCAAATTGTAAAAATAGAAGGTCGATAATGATAAGAAAAGAGAGAAAAATAGAACATACAATTTTTTTGTGGAAACCTTTTTAGGAAAAAAATCACGGGACAGAGAAGGAGAAGAAAATTCACTATGTCGAATTTGAAAGATAGAAGAGGAGAGATGACTACGTTTATTTATAGGTTTGTAAAACCATATTTTAATCAAAGTCAAATAAAAATAATGCAGTAAGATTAAAACATCTTATTTTAATTAACACCAAATAGAGGAAGTATATTTCTATACGGATTTTACTTGTACAGCTTATATCGTACCGCGTAAATCGCTTATCTTATCACTTAATAAGAATTTAGTTCATATATTTTAATACAAATTTAAATAACAATTAAGTAAAAAACATATTCAAATATCGAATAAATATAAGATACCTCCGTGTTTGTATATATATATATTTGCAAGTATAAGACTCAAATTAGTCTCCATATTACGATATGTTAGAAAATTTCATACATTTTAGAAAATGTTTGTTTCAAGCTTTTGGATGTAGATTTTCTTTATATATATATATATATATATAATTTTCAACCTTGCATTTAAAATTCAATTTTTTTGGATTTAAGATTTTAATTTTTTAAAATTATTATTTTTTGTTTGTTTTGAACCTGCTCTGCCAAAATAAGAAAAGATGACAAAGTGTAGGTTTTCTTTTACCGGGGGGTTTCTGTTTTTCTTCGAACCTGCTTTGCCAAAATAAGAAACGATGACAATGTGTAGGTATGGTTAGTAGGTAAGAAGAACAGCTGTAAAAGTATCAGGAAGTCCTCTACTTAAAAGTGGATTGTATTTTGATTTTTTATACATTTTGAAATGTTTTTAGTTAAATTTTATCTGTTAAATGATAATGTGAAATATTAATTTAAATAATTAATTACTAATTTGATCTTTGAATTATTGCTAAAATATCATATTGATTTATTTTTTTTAACTATATAGCTTCTTTCTTTTCTTCGTTGCACTCTTCTTCCACCATTTTCAGCTTCATCTTCAAATTTTCTACCAATCCTTTTGTTTTCTCCAGCGCAAATTGTGTTGCAGGCAGCTTGTTCTTTGCTTCGTTTGCTTCTGTTATCACTTCTTTCAATGTCAAGGCTAAATCATCCATGGCTTTCTTTTTGTTTTCTTCTGCATTGGCAATGGATTTAAGTTCACTTTTCAAAAAGTTGACTTCCTCAGCTAGATTCTTAGCCCTTAATGAAGAAGACCGCTCATCTTCTTGCGCACGAACCAAATTTTCTTTGGTAAATTGAAATTCCAATTCAAGTCTTTTTAAATGGTCATCCCCCATGGAAGTTTGCGAGGAAACATTTGATGGGTTTTCCCATTTCTGCAAGTTTTCTAGGAGAGAATTGTTTTGGTGCTTGGAAAGTTCCAAGTGAAACCTTTGCTTGCTCAAACCCTTTCGATTGAGCCACATATGAATCATATATCTTCTTCTCCGATTTTCTTTTTTAAATTATGTTAAATTAATTATTAAAAATATTAAATTTATGTTAAAATAATAAATTTAATATTTCATATTTATTTTAAAGATTTTTTAATTTTTTAAAATTATTACTAAGAAACTTTAAAAAAAAAATTTAAAATGATATTTTAACTATAATTTAGACATCATATTAATAAAAAATCATTTAAATTAACGTTATATAAAATTTAACTAATGATTTAATTTATACGTTTGAAAATAATTAATTTAACTGCAATCCCCCTTTAAATAAAGGGAATTTATGATATTTTTACAAAAATATCTGCAAACCATGTAGTGTCTAAAAAAAAAAAAAAAAAAAAACATTGCAGAGACCGAGACAGTGCAGTGTTTTGTGCAGACCCAAATTAAAAGGTTTGGTTTTTTTCCAACGGAACACGAAATGAAGAAAGAAGCAATTAGAAGTGGCGCATGTATTATGGGATGCAATGGAGTGGAGTAGGGACAAACGTAAGCTCTTTGCAGAGTTTTTACCTTCTTTTAGAAATCATAGCTTTTATGTGAACCCAAAAAAAATCTATATATTAAAAGTACTTGATGCACAACGGGTCTCTTTTTTACTTTTAATAATTATTTAGCATTAATATAAGTTATTAACTAGTTTTAGTTATTTATTTTATTTATAAACTTTAATCTAATGTTGTTACTGACAATATTTTTTTTCTATTTTTGACCTTTTGATTTTTAATTTCAACAAAGGTACAGTCCATCCAAATAAATCTTAAGACCTTTCTGAAAATTTACTTTGAATATCAAACTCTAAAATCTAAATTTAAAATTTTATTTCTTTTTATAACTCTTTTTTATTGATAGGATTGCTAAGATTCGATCCTAAATCAATAGAAATGAAAGTTCAACGCCCAACCAAGCTGTTGACAACACTAGTGGAATTTATTTTCCACTTAAAAATATAGATTGAAATTTAATAAAATTTAATAAATTAGTATTTATCATATCAAATTATTAAAAATAAAAATTAGATGTGGAAGTAGAGGGGTTCATGGGTTGGGCCTAAGAATGATATTAACATACTTTATGTTTGTTCAGACCTGGTCTGGGTCGGCTTAAAATATGAGTGCAAAATTTTGCCCAAACCCGTCCATATTTACAAAAAACTAACACGAGTCCATTTTAGGCCTGCTCATATTATTTTTTAACTTTTTTTAAAAAAATATTTATTTTATTTTAATATTTTATATTTTATATTTTTTTAAAAATTTTATATAGTCATCTTAATATTATTTTAATGTTTAAATTAGAGTAGTATTATATATTTAGTATATGTTTATTTTTTAATATGTTCTAAATTACATAATATACAAAAATAACATAATATAAAGTATTAGAAATTTAAAAACGGGCTGGGCCAGATTCGGGTACTGAATGTTCAAGCCCCAAGCTCGACCTATATTTTAAACGGGCCTAATTTTTTGTCCAAATCTATTTTTCGGGCCTAATATTTTTGTCCAAACCCTCCTAAATTTCGTGCGGGCCCTTGGGCTAGGGTAGGTAGCCCGAGCCATGAACAGGTCTATGCGAAAGTATATTTAAATCTATCGATATCTTAAAATATATAAAGTTTGTGGTTTTGATTTTTCAAATTAACACAAGTAATTTAGAGAAAGCAAAATTTTCTTTTCTAAAGATAGGAGGTAAAAAAGTTAAAATTTGAGCACTATAACCCTAATATATAACTTTTGCACATTAATCTTAATTTCTAAATCTATCGTCAATTAAAAATTAGTTACTAGAATATATATACATATTTGACCTATACTTTATTTAATAATTAAAGCCAATAAACCTTAGTCATATTATATCACTTTTAATTTAGATTAATTTTTTATTATAGTAAATAATAATATTGTATTATTTTTGTTATATATATGTTGTGCATATTATCCTATTCATAGATTGTCTGTTAAATTGAAAAAAAGAAGAGGGAGAAGAACAAAGATTTCCTAATGAATTGAAAAGGTGAAGGAAGTTGGAACTGATACTAGATTTCCTAGTGAACTGAATGGTTGGATTTGATGACCAAGTGAACAATAATTTTTTTTTTTTTTTTGGCTCTACATCAATTTTTGGGTTTTTTTTTTTTATTTGAAATGAAAAAGATGAAATTCATATTTTTCTTTTTTTCTTTTTGTTATTCAAATTTTGGGTTGTTTGTCTCTTCATCATTTTTTTGTTAAGAAATATAGTGAATTTGATGAAGTGACAGAATTAGATGAGGTTAGGTTTTTTTGTTATTTTTGTTAAGAAATAATAATATATACTTTTTTGTTTAAAAAAGAATATGGGTTATTTAATTTTAAGCCCTTAGGATATTTTGAAATATAAAATTTTAAAAAGTGACACACGTAATCATTTAAGTGATAGACATGTTCTGATAGGTTAAAAACTAATATCAGAGGCATCGCATTAATAAATGGCATAAAAGTAAAAGTATCAAAATAGACATTTTGAAAGTAGAAGTACCATATTAAAAAATTGATAAAGTTTAAGGACCATATATGAAATTATTCTTATTCTTTATTAGTGTCAGCTTATAGCAACTGTATCGCTACAATTTCAGCTTGATTGACTGGTCAATAAGTTTGGTTTGCCAAAATTAAGGAGGGAGACACGAATTTAAATTCTATCATTCTCTCCCTATTCTTTCTTTTTATTAAATATTGTAATAATGATTAAAAGAAAACCAAGAATTGGTTTATAGAAAAATAGGAATCGTTGTAGAACTGCAAACAGTCCTTCATGGATGTCAAATATCATGTTCAATGATCATTTTTTCTGGCTTGTGATTTTGTGCATACGCTTAAGGGAGAGTGCTGATTATTAGTATGTATACATTTATAATTATTAATTGATAAATATTTTCTCTTTTATATTATATGTTAAATATTTGAGTTAGTTAATATCACGAGTTAAATAAGCACAAATTCAATTAAATAATGATTAAAAGCATTATTTTTAACAAAATAAATTATATTATTATTTGGGTTTTTTTAATCTTTTTAATTTTTTATATAAAATCAATATAAAAACTCAGACCATTATAATTTTTAAACTTTTTAATTTTACTATTTTAACAAAAAAATTATTTAATTTTTATATAACTTTTTAAAATATATAATTTTCATTCATATTTGTGGTGTGCCAAGTTCAAGTACAACCACAACTATAAATAATACTAGAATTTTTATCACACGCATATGTGTAGAAACAATGTATTAGAACATAAGGTCTTTGAAAATAACATACAATAAATAATGAAACATATAATTCGAAACTAATTAATAATAAAATATACCGAATGTGCAATATTAAAATAAAAATTAGATTAAATTATAAATACAACGAAATTTAAACATGTAAATACATCAAATTAAGAAGATTAGATGCATTACAATTGTTTATCATTATCACATCCTAAGAATGGGGTTAGTAGAATTAGGGTTTGTGAAATCGAGACTGGTCATGCCCTGATTTATAATGTCATCATTGTGTGTTTGGTTAAATAAGATGGTTATTGGGTTATAAGTTGTAGTGAATTTGTCCTTGAACCCTAGGTTTAAATACCTTCACTCACCCTTTTTAATTTTGTAAATTTTCAACAAAAACACTCCAAAATATATATATGATTAAGTGTCTAAAACAAGTAAGAAATGAACTATAGGCTCAACGGTTAAACAATAATACCTCTCCTTAGAGGTCTAAGGTTTGAGTCCCTCATTTCTCAATATTTTTAATTTTTTGGAAAAGCCTTAATTCTAACCCTAATTGCTTTCCATTGTTCCTAATTTGGGTAAATTGCATGTGCCGCCCCTAGGGTTTACAAACACTAGGAATTTGACCAATTCTTTCCTAATTAGTATTTATATCTTGCCCCTCCTCAAAATCCCAATAGAGTTAGAATTCCACCATCTTGTTCTCTTATTTTCCTAATTAGATTTTCATATCGCCCATTTTCAAATCCTAATAGAATTTTATCTCCATCTTTCAATTTCTTCTCTTTTTCTTCTCTTTCCCTTTTCTTTACATCATATTTTCATCCTAATTGTTGATAATTATTTTGCTTTCCTGAATCAAATCATCCTCCATTCAATCATTCTTTCTAATGGTTTTGTACTTGCCATCAATAACATCCCTACCTTTTCCAAAGATCAGTAAGTGCATTCATTTCAATGATTAAATCTCAAATTACAGTAATATCATTATCCAATGTTAATCTTTCGGTTCAATTAATCAGGTTCTTCGGATCTTACCAAATCATTGATAATCTTGCCAAAATCTTGGTACCAATCGTTAATTGTGTATATTTGTCATTGAAAGATTAGATTTAGGTGAATCAGATCAAAATTGATCGTGAAGAGCATCAATCAAATCCACAGTGAAAGGTGTGTGTCTTTTCCAAGTGAATCGGTGATGATTGTGTGTGAGTTTAGGGCTACACGATCTCCCACATGGGCGTGTGAACCACACAACCATGTGCACTTAAAGATTTTAGGGACTTTGTGAACCACACGACCTCAGTCTGCTACACGGTAGTGTAACCCTTCCACACGACCTTAAGCCTCTCACACATTCATGTTACCCCTGTTTTGTAATTTTGCCCAGAATTTTACGGATTGTTCAGTTTAGTCCTTGTAGAGTCCTTAAATTATTTCACTCAATTGAGTCCCTGATTTTATGAATATGCTAAAATCTGTGAGTTGATGATTGAATTGCTACTGTTATAATGTATGATATGAGAATGTTACAAGTCTGCTGCCACTATATTTCTGGTAAACTGATACTATTAACACCGTGACCATTGAAATTGAAAGCATGTGAAGCATGTTTACTGCTACTGTTGAACTGAATACATGTTAAACATGTCTACTATTTCTATATCGTACTGTTACTAGCATGCTATATTGCATTACATGGGGTGGAAAGATTGAAAGGAGGAAGCACTGACAGTTTAATAATCTGTGAATATTGTTGGTTTATTCAAAACTTATTGATAGCGTGTGTACAAAATTTTTATCCAAAAATATTGGTGGTTTATCCACAACGTGGTGTGTAGGTATAGATGAGTTCTAGGGAACTCTTTGTCATTATATTAAATGATAATGTTACAAGTCTACTGTCACTATATTTTTTATAAATTGATATTGTTAACACTGGGACTGTGGAAACTAAAGGCATGTGAAGCATGTCTACTGTGATTGTTGAACTTAATACATGTTAAGCATGTCTATTGCTACTGTTAAATTGAATACATGTTAAGCATGTCTACTATTTTTGTATTGTATTGTTACTAGCATGTCATATTGCATTATATGGGGTGGGACGATTGAAAGGAAGAAGTATAGCAGTTCAATAATTTGTAAACACTGGAGGTTCATCCAAAACTTACTAGTAGTTTATCTGCAAACATTGGTGGTTCATCCACAACTTACTGGCAGCTTACTTGCAAACTTTTTATCTGAAAATACTTGTGGTTTATCCATAATTTTTATTGGCAGTTTATTTGCAAATTTCACATCCCAAAAATATGCCTAGAAGAAATAAGAATAAAATATAGATTTTTATTTTTTTAAACATAGGGTAAGATAATTAGAATACCTTAAAAATTATTTTAGTTAAGAAATTAGTAAGAATTAGAATGCTGGTTCAGTGGTAAGACCTTAGCTTTTCTTTAGGTCCAAAGTTTGAAACCTCTTGCGTGCATTTAGCCAAAATATTTTATTTTTTCATTTTTACCCTATGAAAGTGTTGAATTTTCAAAATAGCCTAGCCAAAACCATTTTTTAATTTAGTCTTTAAATTAAATCAAACCCTAATTTTAAAAAAATTCCCAATTCTATTTCAATAAGGGAAAAAAGTTCTATAAATAGCTCATCTTTTTAAACCCTAAAATTTTTCAATAGAAAAACTCCCAAAGTTCTTCTTTCTATCCTCCAATTTTCAACTGAGAATTCAAAGTTTTCAAAATCATCCCCCTCCTCCTGAGAAGATTTCCAATCTCCTTATTTGATTAGGGTTTTTGTGTTTTTAAAATTAGGTGTAGGATCTAATTTAAAATCGTTATGTATGATCAATTATGTTGAATCATTACAATAGACATATGAACCCCTCCTTTGTAAATAAATCTGGAACACTTATGTGGTCTACTGTGCAAACTTACATGATTTGTTAATAGAACCTTTATGCACGAAAATCGTAGGTGTGAACCCTTGTTTATGCGAACCACCATACTAGGCAAACACCTATGATATGCGACCCCTAAGCAGTGCGAACCCCCTTACAGTATGCGGACCTTAGGCAATATGTGAATCCTTATTATATTCATGTGAACCTTAGGAGAAATATATGTGAACCCTTAAGTAGATGTTAGGCAAACCCATGTATGTAGCCCATGCATGCGAACCTGTATGTGGACCTTAGATACTACGTGAGTTATACAAGACATGTGAACCCTAGGCAATTGCAACTACATAGGACGAGCGAACCCTGAATAATATGCAAACCGTACATGTTTAGTTATGCGAACCATACTTGTTTATTATGCGAACCCTAAACTGATATCACATGTGAACTTATTCCCTGTGAACCTATAAGATATAACATGCTAGCTTATAATATGCGAACCTATTAAACATGTGAATCCTCACGTAAGTAATTTTATGAGAACTATATGCACGAGCCCTTATGAGCGAGCCTGTGTGTGAACCTATAAACTCGAAATTATGTTGGATTTTTCTAGTAATTTTACCACCTTTTTACTTAAAAATAATATTAATATTGAGTATTTGTTAATTAATTAAGTGAATTTTTCTTAAATGTTAATAATGGATATGAATTTATAAAGTATGCGAATCTGTGCTCTTTTATATGATTTTGTGCATAAAATTAAAGTATTTCATGTTATTTATTAATATGTTAAATTTACTTATGCAGTGGGACCATAGAGTATAGTTAATTATAATGTTGTCTGGACATGAGCTATTATTCTCATGTGTTGGACGGCAAAACCAAGCTTAATGGGTCATCAAGATGCCACCTTGACCCAATAAAAAAAGATGATACATGTTGGTCAAGACTACAGCTAGTTGGGTCATTAATCGTCCAGTTCAAGAAAAGAAAGGCCTAATTCGGCAACCACAATTTGGCAACCAAGAAATCAATTTTGGTACAATTATTTGAAAGTCCTCACACTTGGAAGAACATTAGAAATTGGCACACAAGATTTGCTTGAGAAATCGTCCACCCCTTGCAAGATTCAAGCATGATTTCATGCTTGAATTAAGCAACCAAACCACATTCTCTTCCACATATCATGGCTGGCCATAGGAGGGAGAAATCCAAATGATTATTGCTGCTATTTTTAGTAAACTCTCTCACCTACTTTAAGTATAAATACCACACCTATCTCACCTTTTCAATCATCCCTTACTCATACCTTCATCCCTCATTTTCACTACATTTTTCATTTCCTCTCTTGCTCTCTTCATCCACCATGCCTATTATTCCATTTTTCCCTTATTTTTTTCCAGCAAAAGCCTTGAAGAGATCATATTTTAGCCAACCACCTTGAGGAACCATTAACAAAAGTGCAACAAAAGGAGCAGAGGAAAACTTTCAATCAAAGCTCGCAAGACTTTCGACTTGAAATAGAGTTTATTCTTCCCTTGTTGTTTTAAATTAATAATTTTTGCAATGTGTTTTGTGATCTTGACATCAACAATGGTATCTTAAATCTATTTAGCTAGGTTAATTGCATTAATTCAATGAGATTTGTTTGATTTATGTTTAAAGTGTTTGTGCCTTAGTTGATCATGTTTCAATTAAATTCATGTATTTCATTCATATATGATTGGATGCATTAGAATTAGCCGAGCGATCCTAACCAAATGACGGCTAGTGGATGCAATAATTGAAAAGTGCATGCTTAATTTAGATCCTAACCTAACTAAATTAAAGGTTCATTATAACTTTAAGGAGCTCTATTATCTTACATAGCTTTTCGATTTATGTGATTAAGCTGTTTCAAACCTAACCCATCCCTGCTACTTCACATAAATGCTAAGAAACCCTTTGTTAAATATGATTAGTAAAATACATGTTTGTAACAGCTCGGTTTTAGCTAAATCGGGACAGTGGTTTTGGAACTAAAAATTCGATGTTGGAAAATTATTTTAATATTATTTTTGGTATTTACAGCATGTTATTTGATATGTGTGAAAATTTCGTGAGTTAATTTTATCGATTAAGTGCTTAATTTTAGAAAAAGGACTAAGTCACGTAAAATGTAAAAGTTCTGCTCTATTAGCTAAAGGTGTCAAATAGCTATAGAACCTTAAGGTTAAGGTCCTTATGTTGTAATTAGACCATTAAATTGGTGAGTGGACATATATGGACATTTAATGGATGTTTGTAATGGTTTTTCATTAAGGTTATTATGGTAATTAGCATAATTATCATATGTTAAATAAAACAAAACAAAATTTTACCTTCATATCATCTTTTACAACCGAATTTTAGGGCTTGAGAAGCCATTTTTATACCTTCAAGTTCGGCACTTCTATTTTCATCAATTAGGTATGTGTTTTTGATCCGCTTTTAATGATTTCTATGTTTTAGAGATTGTTGCAGCCTAGTCTAGCTAGCCTAGGAGTTAAAGATTTTGAATGATGCCATTGATGAATATGTATGATTTTTTTATGTTTAATGATATATTATGAATATTTGATGTTAGTTAAACAAGTTTTGTTAAGTGATTTTTGGTGAAAATGCAAATTAGAGGCTAAATTGTCAAATGTGCAAATTGTGTGGTTGAAATGTGAAATAAATGAAAGTTTTGGACTGCTAGGGACCTATATATAATTAGGCCAAGCATGGGTTTTTTTGAATTGTGTGAATTGTGTATTTGTGAAATAGGGACTAAATTGATTAAATGCAAAAGTTTAGGGACTAATGTGTAAAAATGCCCAAATGTGTATTTTTGAATTAATTGAATGAGTAGATGAATAAATAAGTTAATTTTGAATTCATATAGATCAAGAAAGAAAGAATTCAGATTTAGATCGGGGGAAAAGTAAGGTTATCGAGTAGTCGACCCGATCCGTCAATTCCGAATATGAGGTAAGTTCCTATGTGATGATTACATTATAAATGTATGTTAAAATGCTTTAATATTGCATAAATTGTTAAAATAGGATTATGATAATTTATGAACTGTGAAAACGAATTTACGGATGCATTCGATGATAGAAACAAAAAGTGTAAAAGCCCGGTTGAATCTTAAGAATAGTTTTGGATACTATTGACATGTCAGTAAATGATACGTTGAGTTGGCTTCAGGCCATGCATATCGAATGATCTGGCTTCAGGCCATGATAATAGTTCTTTGGATAAGTTACCTTGATTTGGCTACGGGCCATGGTATAGGTACTTATCGTACGAGACTCCTGAGTATCCGATTTCTATTTCGAATGGTTTAATGGGTAAACGAATGATGTGGTTGAGAAAGAGGTTAGTACGAGGTGATACAGGTATGTACAAAACCTATTCGAGTATTAAATATTGAAAGTTCGATGAGTTTGTATTTGATCATGTTTTGAGACATGAGAAAGGTTTGTAGTTAATGTGTATATGGTTTTGTGATGTGTAATTGATTTATTTGCATTTATTTGATGAAATAAGTTATTCAAATACGAGCATACTAAGTTATGAAGCTTATTTCGTGTTATTTTTCTATGTTTTATAGTGAATCAAGGCTAGCTCGGATCTTGGAGTCGTCGGGAACATCATTGCACTATCAAACATCTATGTTGGTACTTTTGAATTATACATTTATGGTATATAGCATGTATAGGCTAGATGTTGTATTTTGGTTGTGATTATAGCCATGAGATTTGGCTTGTAAATGATGTTAATATTGATGTGTGTTTGGTTATTAGAAATGGTTGTTAATTACTTCTGTAATATGTTTATAATGCCTTGTGAGATGGATTGTTTTCACATGGTTGTAACCAAGACATTATGGAAGTTAAAAATCATGTTGTTTTGGTATATATTTGAGTAAGTGAAATGGTTGTATTTGTATAGCATGAATTGTGCATGAATTGGGATTGTTTGGCTACCTTTTATGTATGAAAATGGTACCATTTTGCCTTGTATTGGTACATTGAAGTTAGGGTCGCAAATTAGCCTTGCAAATGGCCTATTTTTGTCCACACAGGCGTGTGTCTCAGCCGTGTGTGACACACGATCATGTTACACGGCCGTGTGTTCCCTAGTGTTGAAATTGAATTGAATTCAGTATACTCCACACAGTCTCATACATGGGCGTGTGACTGACTGTATGGTACAAGTCAGTATACCCCTCTAATTGGCACACGGCCTAGCATACGGGTGTGTGACTTGGCCGTGTTGCATAAGTTAGTATACCCTATAGGTTTGGCACGGCCTAGCACATGGCCTGACACAAGGGCGTGTGTGGCCACTTCGAAGGGCATACAGGCTAGACACACGGACGTGTGGTTGGCTGTGTAACCCAAGTCAGTATGTATGCCCTGTTTCCACATGATCTGAGACACGGGGGTGTCTGGAGCCGTGTGAGGCACACTGTCTGTTCACACGGGCGTGTGACCCCTGTATGGTTGAAATTCTTTTAAGTTTCCAAAAATTTTCGTATGTTATTGGTTTAGTCCCGAACCACTTTTAAAGCATGTTTAAGGCCTTGTAGGCCATTAGAAGGGACAATATGTTTTTGATTAAATGGTATTTGAGTATGAATGCATAAATGTATGAGTTATGTATGTTAAATGATGTGTATTGATCGATAATACCTCATAACCCTACTCCGACGATGGATATGGGTTAAGGGCGTTACAATGTTTCACTAAGTAAAAGATTCCGAAAGGACTTAATTTGGTGTCCAAACTCATGAATGATCGAGTTTCCATAGAATGTTTTCTAAACACTACTAAGCATGATGAAATTGAATCAACTTGATTAGTGTAGTTATCTTAACCTATTCATGTTATTGATTGTTGAAGTTTGTGTTTTTGCTAAATTCATTCTTACATTTTATTTCATACTTCGCATTTAGCTTAAATTGCATTAGGGATCAATTTTGCATTTAGTTAAATTAATCTAGTTTAATCATCATCACTCAAATTATTGTGTTTTTATCACCAATTGTTCACTTATAATTTTACAATTAATCGATTAACATACACAATCCCTGTGGAGACGATAACTCATGTACTTACTTATTACTTGAATGACTGTGTACACTTGCACAAACTGAGCGTTACAGAACCCTAGTGTGCGAGCCCTATATGTGAGCCCCCGTGTGTGAACCCCTGTGAGCGAACCTTGTATGCGTGAACTCATCTGTGTAAACCCTAGGTACTAACCCCTAGGTGTGTGAACCTTAATGTGCGAATCCTAGGTTTCTAAACCGTAAGGTGTGACCCCCTAGATACGAACCCTAATGTACGAACCCTAGGTGCAAACCTTAACATGTGAACCCTAATGTGCAAAACTCTAAAGTGTGAACCCTTAAAGTGCAAACCCACATGTGCATACCCCTAAGATGTGAACCCCTATGTGCAATCTTACATGTGTGGCCCCTGTATGTGCGAACTCGACTTATGTTTATGTTAACCAAACCAAGCGTGTTAGATCACACGAAAACATTGTATATGTGAAACCGTTTTAGTTCAAAAATTAATTTTATATATGAAACTGATGAGAATGGATGCATGTTTACATGCCATTAAATGTGAGTATGAAATACTGAATGTAAGCATCAAAAGATGATAAATAGCAATATATGCTAAGAATATGTGCATAAATTATATGAAAAATAGTTATGGAGGACGAATGAGTTCCATAGGATATAGTGACAATTTAAGTCCACACCAAAGTCAGTACTGCACGAAATAGGTGACAATGTCATAAAAATCGGATAAGCTGGGATGGTAGTTTAAAAAGCCATCAAAATCGAGAAGCCGAGATGGTAAGTTATTGTAGTAAAAGTTATTGTCATAGATGACAAATGAAAAGTCATCTTCACCGGAAAATTTGATATGGTTAGTTTTTTATCTGTGTTTTGGTGTGTCGAGCAATGCTTGAGGGTGGTTAGGATAGACGGGTGGGAAATTTGCATTTGCATTGCATCACATACAAACAATATATACATTGATTTATTATATGTTCCATATGTTATGCTTAACTCGCTATTATTTATATGCTTTTTCTGTTTGTGCAATTATATATATTGATTCATAAGTTAGTCTCATACTGAGCCGTTGTAAGCTCATTCCCCCTTTTCCTTCACCTCTTAGGTAATGCAAAAAATTAGGACTCGATATGGCATTAGAGGACTCTCGGACTAGCAACTTGTTTTATTATTTAAAAAGTTTCCATTTATCATTTATTTTCAAGATTGTAATTATTAATTTCTTTTTTTTACATCTTACGTTTGAGATTGATTTGTTTATTTATTTTAAAGCATGACATTTAGTTAATACTCTGATATTTTCATGCTTTTCAATTTGGAAACCCGTACTTTAAATGGTTTTTTTTCTTTGCAAAATACTTAAAGTTATGATAAAGTCTTTCTTTTAAATAACTAAAAATCATTTTCCTGAAACTTCATATTAAAAATGTTGTAATCTACTTATTAAGTAAAACCGGTTTAAATTAATGAACGTCTTTCTTAAAAAAAAAGAAGAGCGTTTTCGATAAAAATCAATGCTTCAAAAAGAATGGCTTTACAAGATCACCTCAGTGATCGAATGTAATGCCTTTGACTTAGCTAAAACTCTTAAGCCAGGTCAAGGGTGTTACAATAAATTACTGGTGGTTTATCTACAACGCGATGTGTTGGGATGGTTGAGTTTTGGGGAACTCTTACTATGGTGCGTAGTGGAGTTGGGTAGGAAGTTTTTTGATAAATTGAAATTGTATTGTCATTCATAAACATATGCATACAAAACTGTGAATTCTGAAATATTATAGTGATGTATTGACCTGGAAATCGATATTAAGAATGGCTATACGGTTGTGATTATTCTAAGAATTTTTATTTTGTATTCATTGTCTAATGTAAATCTAATTTATATAGAGTTTTTATAGTTATTTTTGGCACCTTTTTACTTAAAAATAATATTAATTCTGAGTAATTGATCACTAATTTGGTGAATTTTGTTTATATTTCAATAATGGGCATAATTTAATAAAGAATGCAATTTTATACTATTTTGCATTAAATTTGTGTATAATTTAACTATTTTATGTTACATATTAATCTTGATATTATTTAATGCAATTGGACTAAGGAAATTATGCATGATTTGTTTGTAAAATAAAGTTACATGGACATATCAAAATTCACTCTATATGGACGGCAAGCACATACAAAATGGGTCATGAAGAAGTTGATTTGATCCAATTGAAGATGGACCAATTGATGGACAAGTTTGGTAAACAATTGGGTCACCAAACTGTCCAAACAAAGGAGAACAAGTTCAATTTGACAAAGCATTTGTGAGCAGCCCAATAATTAATTTTTGGGGATTTATTGGAGGTCCCTACACTTGCAAATAAATCAGAAAATAGCCCATAAGATTTGCCCTTGAAACTGTCCACACCCTTGCTTGAATAATGCAACCAATAAACCACTTCCTTCCACAATGTGTGGCCGCCTAAGCAAATGAGTAAATTGGGGGATTCTACACGCCATTTTTAGTAAACTCACCTACCAACCTTCACTATAAATATCCACTCCCATTCCTCATATCAATCATCCCTCATCTCTTAAACATTATTCATCTCTCACTCTCATTTCATTCTCCTATTTGCTTTCTTTCTTTCCACGCATAAGCATCCAAATTTTCCCTTTCCCTTAGCCAGCAAATCCTTAAGAAGGTACTCTTTAGGCTGACCATATTGAGAAGTAACTTCTGAAAAAGCAAACACAAAGATTGGAGGAAGCCATTCCGATCAGATTTCGCAAGACTGCCGAATCAATCAGAGTTTATTCTCCCTTATCTTTGTTTACTTTGATTTTAATCATGTTTGCAACTTTTTTTGTTATCTTGCCATCAACAATTGTAACACCCCAAACCCAGTCCAGACGTTATGGCTGAATCTGGCGGCGTCACATTGAAGGGTGGATCGTAAAATCCGAAGTTGATGTAAAACCTTAAAGTCTTTTGAGGAGTTCTTAGTTTAAAACATTTGCTAGTAATAACTTAATGTTATGTTCAAATCCTTTTGGGTATATTAGGGTTTGATTAAAAACTTTATGTAGGAATCTCTAAAATTGTTACTTAAACTTTCAAAATACAGCAGAAGCTTTTCTTTGAAAAGGTTTATGTACTTACGATTGGTTTGTAAAACGTTGTTTTCTTTTTTTAAAACCCGATACCTAAAACTAGAAGTTATGCAATCAACACAATTAAATCCCAAAATTTAAAACACCACTAGAGAAAGACCTTATTACAACAAAACCCAAATTAAAGAAAACATAATTAAAAATAAAGTAAATTAAACAGACGGAAATGCAACTGTTCGTAGTATGGCCACCTCCGAGTCCCCCAGTACGTCGAACCGTCTCACTAGGGATTATCTGAAAAATTAAAAAGAGGGGTGAGTTTGCGAAAACTCAGTGTGTACAACCTCAACAATCAAATAACATACATCACATCTATCTGGGCCTAAGCCCATTACAGCAATGGTGGCAATTGGGCCTTAGCCCCCATCAGCCTCGGTTGGGCCTGAGCCCATATTAAATGACACATATCACATCTATCTGGGCCTAAGCCCATCTCAATATCAAAATTAGTATATGCAATGCATAAATACCCAAACCAACCCTGCACTCCGTCTTCTGTCCAACCCTACACTCCTGTGGGGATTAAATCGACCCACCCATCCCTACACTCCTTATATAGCACCGGTGGCAGCACTAACCAATATTGCAGTAGAGCTACCAATCACATAATCAGCTTAAAGCCATCAATGGGTCCACAGACGTCTCGCGCGACCCATGTGACCCTCACATATCAATCACTTCTTCCAATACAAGATCCCATCCCCATGCAACAAAATATCACATATGAATGCGAACATGTCATCAAATGGCATACAAGATCAGTCATGTATCATATAGGGGTATTTTAGACATTTTACCCTTCAGGGGCATAACGGTCATTTCTCACATTGAGGTCCAAGTATGTGTATCAACTCATCAATAGGTCTACAGTCAATCCGCACGACTTGTGCAACCTTTAGCAATCAAAAGGTATAGTTAGGCCCAAAGCCCAAAGTATGGCCCAAGTGGGGCCCACACGCTCTTGTGGCCCGCTAAGCCCAAAACAGCCCTTAGCCATGTGAACGACATAGTCGAGCTCATTATTTCACGTAAGTTCATGAAGTTGGCCCTTGTGGGGCTCGCGAGCCCATTGGGCCCACACGGTCCATTTCGGCCCATTTGACCCAAAAGCGGCCCAAGGCCATGAAACCGCTCATGGTGGCCTCCGTCATTGTATCGACTTTCCCACACCAGCGTTTGTGCACTCGTATGGTAACCGTTACTGTATTTTTAACTTTTCGGCATTTTGGCATTTCGGCATTTCGACATTTCGGCATTTCGACATTTCAACATTTGCCGATCTACAATTGGAGTGGTGTGTGTACGCACCTTGATTACGAAGAGCGTTTCAAATCCTTAGCACCGAACCTAGAACATTCAAGACTGACAGTTAGCCATTGAACCAGTACAATTATCCTCCTTTTCCCAAAAGCCGAAACCACACCATCACTTACCTTAATCGACCAAGCTTTATTAATTCCTCACTAATAGTTAGCAACGATTAACTCCTTATCAAGATTTGCGTTACCCAAAAACCTTATTAACAAAGATTGCATAATATGTGGCTTACAACCACATTTGATAACCTTTAATACCATCAAAAGCATTCGGCCTCAACTAAAAAGTAAAGTAAGAACACTTACTATGATCAAAAACTGAGAGTAGGCTTTGAACTGCCTCTGAACACGTGCCCCCCTTTTACTCCTTGAGAACACCTATGTACACCTAACATCGCACTTTGAGAAAGAGTGAAGATTTGGCCAAAAGAAAGAAAGCCGGAGTAGAAACATGGCGACCTTATTAACCAAGAACCACTTAAAAAGAGTCAAGAATACTTACACACACTTCGGCTACAATGAGTAGAAAATGAAAGTGCAACCCGAACAATCGAAAAAATTTCCCACGTCGAACCCTTTTGTTTAAGGAACAAATGCTAGTAATTGAAAGAAGAGTGTGTGAGAGAGAATCGGCCTAGTCAAAGAAAATGGATGAGAAACATAGTAAAAAGGTTCGGTTATGGCACAAACCGATTGAAGAAGAGGGTAGTAGAGATGAAGAAAAAAACAATATTCGGCACAAGGAAGAAGCAAAGAGAGGGAGGTGTAAACGGCCAACTGAGAGAAAAAGGCTCACAAAAGCCGAAAAGTGAACCAAATTTTCCCCCTTGCCGAAATTCTATGCATACCTAGTGTCCCATTTCGGCTCCAACTTCCCAACAACTCAATCCTCTTGATTTTCTCCCCTTATCACTCCATCATCCACTCCTTAAATCACTTCTTTGACCGATTCAAACTCTCTCTCCACCAGAGTTCCATTCCAACTCAACTACTAGCTCAGCAGAGGAGTAAAATAAATGCTCCTTTGAGCAGGGAGTGACTCGAACCTAGTCCCCCTTTAGACAGAGAACATGCCACCTACCACTATACCCCAGGCGCCCCTTGTGTCATATTTTACCCATCAAAGAAATAAGAAGCATACAACCTAGAGTCAAGGTTCCCCTAGTGCTAAAAGCAAACATTTCCCATATGTCTAGGCTTGAACCCAGGACTTCATAGAAACCTCCAAACACTCCAAAATCACTAATCCAGTAGTGCTAACATGTATTTCATGCCACAACACACAGAATTTAAAAGCTCAGATTTTTGGGGCGTTACAACTATGGTAGCTTAAATTTGTTTAGCTAGAGTGATTACATTAATTCAATAAAGTTCATTTAAATTGTGTTTATGATGTTCTGTGCCTCAACCATTCATTTTTTCAATTAAAATCAAGCATGTATTTCATTCATATGGGACTGAATGCATTAGAATTAGTTGAGCGATCCTAGCCAAACGACGACTAATGAACGCAATAATAGAAAAGTGCATGCTTAATTTAGATCCTAGCCCGACTAAATTAAAGGTTCATAATAACTCGAGCGATCTCTATTATCTGGCATAGTTGTTAGGTTTATGTGATTAAATTGTTTCAAACCTAGCCCATCCCTGTTACTTCACATGAATTCTAAGAAACCCTCAGTTAAATATAATTAGTACTATGCATGTTTTTTCTAAGTAAAAGCTTCCGAAAGGACTTAATATTGGTTTCAAGCTTATGAAAGATCGAATTGCCATAGAATATTCTCTAGAACATTATTAAGCATGATAAAAATGAACTAAGTAGATAGATGTAATTATTCTAGCCTATTAATGTTATTGATTGTTGAAGTTTGTGAATTTGCTACTAAACCCATCTCATTCATTCTATTGCATACATTGCATTTAGATTAATTCGCATTAGGGATCACTTTGCATTTAGTTCATTTAATTTAATTTAACAATCAATCACTTAAAAAAATATTGTGTTTTTCTACCAACTTGTAAATTCTTAATTTACAATTAATTGATTAACATACATAGTCCCTGTAGAGACGATAATTCTTTTACTTATTACTTGAAACGATTGTGTACACTTGCACAAACCACGCGTTACATCCACTGTCTTACATCAATTTACTTGTGATTGGACTTACACTAAGCTTTTTAAGCTCACTCCCCTTTAGTTTTCATCTTTACATTTAACCTAGAAGGTTAGGATGCATATTCAGCATTTGAAAGGTCTCGGCTCGGATTAATAATTTCATTAAAAGTATTTTAGACTTAATATTATAATTTATGTTATATATAACTATATTGTTTTATTCGAACTATGGCATGAGACTTAAGTTTTGGGTTTATTTGGCATGCATGACATTTAATTTGATTTTAGGATATTGAAACATGGATTTTGAATTTAATTATGTATAAAAATATGGTTTTTATTGATTAAAACTATTTTGAATATCACTTTCCGCTACGATATCATGTAAATGAGATTTTTGAAAAGTAAATAAATTGGAAATCAACTTTTGCTAAGTAAACTTTAAAATCCAACATTTTTTTTTTTAGAAAAATTTGATCTCTTAGTGAAAAGAAGATAACAAGCCAAATTTTTCTTCAAAAATAAGCAAATGTTTTAAAACGACTATTTAATAAACTTCAATAGTTCTACTAGGTCATTTCAGTGGCCAATGTAATCTTCCGAATTCGACCATATCTTCTAGGCAGGGTTAGAGGGTTACAATCATGATATTGTCATTAACTTTAAGTTGATGCTAAGTTAACTTGTGATGCCAACTCAATTAATAATATTATCAATATGTTTAAATTTTATTTAATAATTAATCTATGTATACTGGTAATGAACTTGTATTTTGATAATATTGAACACATGTTCGATCATTGGATTTTTAATCTTTAATTGTTTTATTTAAAGATGATATACAAATATAAAAAGACAAAAGTGTCATCATAATAATATTAACTATAATTGAAAAAGAAAAGATATTTCTATAATTTCATAACTGAGATGGTGGCTCAGTTAAAGGTGACACCAACTACCAACAAATGTTGGGTGCAGTGGCAAGACACATTACACTCTAAATGGGAGCACATGGTTTGAACTTTGGAGATGACATTATTGAGAGGAATAGTCATGAACTCCGAACATTTACCATAAACACAAACTTGAAAAGTACCATAAAAAAAGTGATACCAACTCAGTAAAGAGATTAAATATAAGTATATTAGATAAATCTAATATAATTATAACCAAAATTAAATATAATAAATCACAATCAAGTCAAAAATAAAATATATACAGAACTAAACTAAAAATAAATTCATATAAAACTTAGATATGATAAAATTTAAGTGAAAATAAATTTAATAAAAGGTAAACTACCAAAATAGTCACTTTTGTTTACCTCAAATTACATTTTAGTCACTTATGTTTGAAATATTACTTTTTAGTCACTTACGTTATCGTGTTGTAACATTTTAGTCACTGAGTCATTAATTGCCGTTAAAGATGTAACGGTAAGTTGACGTGGTACGTTAAATCATAATTTAAAACAAAAATTTTAGGTTATTTTATACAATCAGCCCCATATTTTTTCGTTTTGAGCAATTTAAAATTTTTCTTATGTTTTTTTAACTTTCCTTTTTTTTCTTTTATTTTCCATTCTCTTCTGCTTCTCCCTTTATTTTCCTCCCTCTCTATTTCTTTTAACGTAGTTTTTCTATGTTTTCCATTTTTTAAAACTAATCCCTATACTTTTATTTTTTTGAACAATTTAATTTTTTCGAGTGAGGCAAGCTTGTGGACTAGTTTTAACAAATGGAAAACATAAAAAAATTACGTTAAAAGAAATGAAGAAGGGAGGAAAACAGAGGGAGAAACAGAAGAGAATAGAAAATAAAGAAAAAAAGGAAAGTTAAAAAAACATAAAAGAAAAAAATTAAATTGTTCAAAACGAAAAAAATATAGGGACCAATTGTAGAATTTAACCTAATATTTTTATTTGAAATGATAATTTAACATACCACGTCAACTTACAGTTACACCGTTAACGACAATTAACGACTCAGTGACTAAAATGTTACAACATGATAATATAAGTGACTAAAACGTAACATTTCAAACATAAATAACTAAAATATAACTTGAGACAAATAAAAATAACTATTTTAATAGTTTATCGTTTAGTCTACCAAGTTTAGCAAAATCAAATTGCTTGAATTTGAGTAGTTGAGAGTTAGCTAACAAAAGCGTCACCATCATATTGCTCGCAGATATATGATAAAAGGTAGACAAGATAGATCAACTACATGGCATTTACGTGAAAGGTGATATTATGATTTTAAAAATTAAATAAAAATTTGTATGCTCATAAGAATATTAAAAAGAAATCAAAAGTAATATTATAACATGGAACAAATAAGAAGTTATAATTTGAATAAACAAAGGTGATGTTATCTCTATTCTAATGATTCATAAATTTTATTGATTTAATTAAAGTAAATGTAAAAAAATTAAAAGTAAATATGTATCAATTAAAATTTTTGTCATTAGCTAACCTTGATCTTTCCCAACTGCCTTCATTAATGTCTAACTGGACCATCCGTTGCTGAATCTTAACCTTTGATTTTGGGCATCCATTAATATTCTATTATATTAAATGTATCTTTTATATTAAATAAATATATGCAACCAATTTCTTTTTTTTTAAAGAAGAGCTTATGGTATTGCTCACAATGTTGGCAAACACGGGGGCCTTGCCCACCTTATAAATTAATGCGAGTTAGTTAATTTTACTTAATTAATATAATTATTTAATTGTAATTTTTATATAATACTTAAAATTATTTATAATTTCTCCTTAACTTTTGAATAGGAGGATAAATGCATTTTAATACGCTTGAAGCTATGTCCTTCTGTACTGGCAACAATGCTGATATCAATCGAGCCAAGACTAAATTGATTATTTAGTTACAATTTTAAATTTTATCCTTTCACTACAAAAACATAAAATATAAAAAAGCATAATGACTTTTTTAGCCCTCTAACTTTAAAAAAAAATCATTTTAGTTTTTAATTTAATTTTTTTTTACCTCTTTTAACATTTGAACTTGTATTGTTTGTTAAATCATTTAAAATAGATGAAAAAATTAGCATTTGTTAACTTTAGTGATCTGTCACCACATCAGTAATTACTTAATTAATTTTTCGAAAATTAAATTATATATTTTTATCATTTTTATAATTTTGTAACAATAATAATTTTTAGTTTTAAAAATATTTTTTATAATTTTTTTGAATTTTTTAAATTTTAAAAAAATTAATTAATTGTCGATGTAGCATCCAGAACATCAACAAAGTTAACGATTATTAATTTTTTCATCCAATTTAAGAGTAATTTGACAAACAACATAAATTTAAGAGCTAAAAAAATAAAAAATAAAAATAATTTTTTTATAAAATTAAAACGGCCTAATAAATCATTATACCAATATAATATATCAAATCACTGATCTTATGCATAATAAATAATCTTTAACTTTCATTATCGTTTTTCATTCCAAATTGACTTTCGTGTTAAGTTATGCCGTGGGAATAGCATTAACTACATTAATGGTTGAGGAAGAATAAGAGTTACTAGGGTCGACTCAAATGTCATATTGAAATTTCACAAAAATAACAGTATTTTGGGAAAAGCATTTAAATCCTTTTGCGATTTGATTAAAAAAAATACAATTAATCCTATAACTTGAAAAATACCCTCTAGTCTTTTAGTTGAAGTTTAGTATAATGGAGAATGATCACTTTTCTAAAAATTTAACTTTCAGTATTTATGAATCTTTTAAGAGCAAAAGGAAAAAAAAATAAAATTAAGGTTTAGATTTAGCTCTAGGACTGATTTGATCATAACTTTTTATTATAGTATTTATTGACCCTTTTCTTTTGAACAAACAAAAAAGAATAAAAAACGAAACTGTCCAATAATTGTGCTTAGAGCAATTCGCGCCTAATAGATTAGGATTTTATTCATTTAGGAACGTATCATAAAAAAAAAATCCTAGTCGAGTCAATAAGATCATGAAAAGCATTTTGATTTATTTATCTTTTATTTTACACAGAATGGATTTGCCTGGACCAATACACGATTTTCTTTTAGTTTGTCTGGGATCGGGTCTTATATTAGGAGGCTTGGGAGTATTATTACTTACTAATCCAATTTATTCTACCTTTTCATTGGGATTGGTTCTTGTTTGTATATCCTTATTTTATATTCTCTCAAATTCTCATTTTGTAGTTGCTGCCCAGCTCCTTATTTATGTGGGCGCCATAAATGTTTTAAACCTATTTGCTATGATGCTCATGAATAGTTCAAAATATTATAAAGATTTAATCTGTGGACCATTGGGAATGACCTTACTTCGTTGGTTTGTACAAATATTCTTGTTTCGCTAATTACTACTATATTAGATAAATCATGGTACGGGATTATTTGGACTACAAGATCAAATCAAATTATAGAACAAGATTTGATAAGTAATAGTCAACAAATTGGAAATCATTTAGCAACCGATTTTTTAATAGTCAACAAATTGGAAATCATTTAGCAACCGATTTTTTTCTTCCATTTGAATTCATTTCAATAATTATTTTAGTTGCTTTGATAGGTGCAATTGTTGTGGCTCGTCAGTAATAAATCTTTCTAACTAGGAATAGCAAGCAATCGAAATTAAACATTTTTCTATTTTTTCTGTCTTATAACATCCATTTTCTTTGAATTCTATTTGAATATTGCTCATGTATAAAATAGAAATTCGTTTATTCGATATATTTCCAATAGATTCTTTTTTTGTTATACTCTGGTCAATCAAATCTATTGAATTATTGTTCATATTAATAATGAATCGAAATTGATAAGGAGTTGGTCAATGATGCTCGAACATATACTTGTTTTGAGTGCCTATTTATTTTCTATCGGTACCTATGGATTGATCATGAGCCGAAATATGGTTAGGGCCCTTATGTGTCTTGAACTTATACTGAATGCGATTAATATAAATTCTATAACATTTTCTATTTTTTTTATAGTTGACAATTAAAAGGAAATATTTTCTCAGTTTTTGTTATACCTTTGAATTATGGTTTGTTGTATATGATTGAGAATTCTACTGGAATGATTTCCGAGAATGAGCAAATGATTGGTACCTCATTAAGAAGTAGAATAGATAAAACATGATCAAAATCAACTTTCAAAGCAACTGTGTATTATATTCAAGTAAATTGTGTTTTTCTTTTCAATATCCAAAGTAAATTATGTTACATTGGGCTTTGGAAAAAAGTAAAATTTATCAACTAAATTTCAATATTAAAGATTTAATCCAAATATTTGTTAAGAATGAAGTTTATTATAAAAGTTAAATACATTAATATTTTATTTTATTTAATAAGGGTAAATTCGTAAATTATCAGTACATTTCTAGGAGAGTACTTATGAACCAAACGTGATAATGTAACTTTCTATAATTTTAATCAAGATCTTCTGATGTGTACCAAACATTATAAAGTAACTTTCCTTGCAATCACATTGCCAGCAATCACATTCCATTTGTAACACCCCCAACCCAACCCAAACGTTACGACCGGATCTAGCATGTCACATGGATAAGTTTTTTAAAACCGCGTTCTCGTTGAAAACCCTGTATTCTTTCTTGGAAAACATCAAGCTTTGTTGTTGTTGAAATTCATATTCGCTTTTAAGGTGTTATCGTAAAAACGTTGTTACTACCATTATTGAAAACTTGGCTTTTTAAAGAAATCAAATTCCATTAGATTATGAAGATGTGATATTTTGAAAACAATTATCGCCGTTTAAAGAAAACTACGTATTTATCAATCTAGCAGTTATTAGAGAAATCTTAAAAGAAAATTATACCAATGGCCTTATTACAAAAATATTAACCCAAACCAATAATTAAACTACAATAAAACAGAGCGTAAATTTACTTAAGTTTACGAGAATCACCCCCTGTGTATGGCCACCACAGAGTCCTCCACAGCTCCAAATGCACTAACGCTTGGGATCACCTGCAAGGTTGAAACAATGGGGTGAGTTACGATAACTCAATGTGTAATCCCCCAATTGATTATTCGCTGCGCCCGAGACCATACAGAATCAAATTGGGCCAAAGCCCTAAGCAGTAACAATATAGGCCTTAGCCCTATACAGTATCAATCTGGGCCTACTGCCCCAAAATCATGGTAATGCAACAGAAAAATGTAGCCCCAACCTAACAGTCCATCCGCTACACTCCACCCGTACTAGCCTAACACTCTTGTGGGGATTCCTAAATCGACCCACCCATCCGCTACACTCTAAAAATGCAATGAGTCAAGCAGTATAAATGCAAAAAAGTGGCAATGATCGATATATGTGGCGAGCCACTAGTAATGATATTGCAACAGAGCCGCCAAGATCGTGATATGTGTGGCGAGCCACCAAGATGTGATATTGCGGCGAGTCGCCACAAGATGCGGTATTTGTGGCAAAGCCACCAGTAACAGTACACTTCCTCCATTAATATAACCCAACCCCATGCATCATGTCATGGTATAATAATTTCGTGTATGCAGTAATGTATCATCATGGCAAATTAATCAAAGTATACACAAACAAACCATATCTGCCCCTAAGGGTATAATAGTAATTTTACCCGCCGAGGGTATTTCAGTAATTTACCCACTATGGGTATTTTAGTAATTTACCCATCAGAGGTATTTCAGTAATTTACCCATCAGGGGTATTTCAGTAATTTTGTAAACTAAGGGTATTCTAAACAGAGATAACGATGGGAATGAGCCTAAGGCCCATTCTCGGCCCAAGTGGGCCCACACACTCGTGTGGTCCATTTAGCCCAAATCTAGCCACAGTTATGAGATTCACATAGACCAGTCTAATATCTACTACACAATCATACAACCTATTCTTATGGGCCCACTTGGCCCCGTTCGGCCCATCGTGGCCCAAACAGCATCAGCCCACAAGAATATACTAATGGTGGCCTCGACTATCGCGTCAAAGCTCCCACACGTGCGCTCGCACGCTCGTGTGGCTACCATCACCGTATGACTGGCATTTCGGCATTTGCCACTCTGTAACTAGAGTAGGGCGAAATACACACCTAACAGGAGTCTAAAGCTAATCCGCGCTTCGAATGCTCCTATGCCCAACACCAACCAGGTATGCTTCCTTTCCTCCTAAATAGCTTCATTTATATCCAGCTTCTTACCGTCCCTCTTACTAGCTTCCCAAAATGTGGGATCCTTCCTTCAGTAGAGTTTAAATCCAACACAGACTCTAGCCATCCAATCCGCAAAAATAAATACTCCCTTGCTTGTCATGTGATTCGAACCCAGGCTCTCCCATCAGCCAATTCACGCCACTTACCACTAAGCCACCAGCTCCTCTTGTGTCTAAAATCATGCGCAGCTAAATATAAATCTATGGGCCAAAGTCCAAGTTCACTTAAAAATAAATCAAAATGAAATGCCAGCGCTAAGGCTTGAACCTTGGACCCCCTTGCTTCCTTGTGGCGTCACTCCCTTACTCCCTAAGTGGCGTCACTTTGCCATCACACCACACTCTTTTTTTTTTTGTCATTTCCTCCACATTTTATTCTTAAAGCCTACCTGCTAACTTCCAGAGTTTTATTCACCTAAAACCAAAATTTTCCTAAAGCCTAAATTTGATCCCGGGACTTCATAGAAGCCCCCTAACCTTCCAAAATCACTTACTTAATAGGTCTAACTTGCCTTAGTGTCATTCTCTTGTTCTTAAAAATTTTTAAACGCTCTCGTATCCAAGGCCCAATAGGCCCGATCCTACTAGGCCCAAATTCGGGGCGTTACACTATTGGAATCATAACATGACAAAGCACTCAACGTTACCTTAAGGTTTGATGAAAAAAATATAATGATAAGTTGAACCCTCAACATTCACATTTTTTGTAACGCCCTAAAAATATAGGGTCTTTAATTTTTCATGTTCTGACAAATTGCTTGTTTGCTTTAATGGCTAAGTGATTTGGGTGTGTTTGGGGGTATTTAGGAAGCTTAGGTTCAAGTATGGCCTCTGGAAAAATTTTGATTTTTTCGCTCTTTTGGAAACCTGGATGTTAGCTTGAAAGGCATATATTAAGTTGGGTTTGTTTTATGACACAAAAGATCTTGTGCTATGGTGGCAAGTGGCGTGTTGGGCATTCAAGAGGGAGTGAGTTTGAATCCCATGGCATGCAAAGAGGGGGTTTTATTTTATGTCTCTCTGGCGTGAGAGGTAGAGTTTGATTCAAACTCTCCAGAGGTGGTTGGAGACTTGGTTATCAAATTTGAATGGATTTGAATGGGAGGTTGGGAGCAAATCGAGGAGAAATCGATGGAGATTTTGAAGGAGTTTGGATGTGAATGGAGTCATAGCCGAATGGGAAAGCTTGAGTAGGGGATTCGGCTATGGGCATTCATTTGGTGCATTTTTGACATTTTTGTGAGAGGGTAGAAACTAAAAATCCTCTCTGTTATTTTGGGTTTTCTTTTTGTACGTTTCAAGATTTACTCTTCTTTTTTTTGTGGCGTCTCGTGCAGCATTCTTGACCATTTGGGTCTTTATCTTTTCAACGCTATTTCTCTGCTACTGTCCACTCTTTACCGAAACTTAAACATCAAGTGCCGAGTTCTCCCTTGAAGTTTTTCTTCCTTCTTCATTTATCTCTTTGCTGATTCGGCATTCTTCTCTTCTTCTTCTCTTTGGGCTAAATTGAATTAAGTTATTATGTTCCTCTCTTCTTGAGTATAGCTAAATACCCTGTCTCCTCCTCACATCTTCTAAAGCTCTGACAAGCTGAATATTAGGGTAAGTAATTGGGTTGTTTCTTATTACTTTGCAATTTTCCCTATTAGGATTATCGTGGGTGCTATTCAATAATCTCCTTTCGATTTATTCTTTTTAGATCGTACGCAATAATCCACTCATTTGTGCTGCCCCTCTAAGTCAGCATTCGGTTCTTAGGGACTTGGTAAGTTGTTCTCTGTCTTCCTCAAGTTATTGATGATGGGTGTAAACTACATCCTTAATAAACCCTCTAACGAGATCTGTTGTTATACAATGAGCGGTCAATCAACAATTGTAGGAGTCTAGCCATGCGACTTAAGGGTTAAAGGCTATACTCCTGTTTACCAAGGTTAGTGGTAAAAACAGTGTAGAGATTCAGGGTTGTGAATCTTATGATCGATTTGAGGACTGATTGAAATCTTTTGGATTGGATCTTTGGAGTCTCGCAAATGGTCGCTAAAAGGTGTGTAACCATACACCCTGCATTATTATTGTCAAAACGATGGACAATTGTGTGTAATCACACTATCTCCGCTAAGAACCGATAAAAGCCGAAAAGCCGGAACTATGGCATTTGAGGCCTCACGAGCGTGCGATCGCTCGTGTGGAAAAATCGAGCCCACAACCGAGGGCTGTAGACTGAAGAGGTCACTACGAGTGTTCTTGTGCTCTTGGGCCGTATTGGGCCTTGTTGGGCCGAAATGGTCGTGTGGGCATAATGGGCTCATAGACCCCACACGGTAAAATTTACGAAAAGTAGTAGAAACTATTTTGGGGCTACGTAGAGCACATAGCTGTGATAGGATTTGGGCCTAACGGGCCACACGAGTGTGTAGGCCCATTTGGGCTGAATATTGGGCTTTGAGCCCAATTACACTGTTTCGACCAAATGGATTATCGTTGTAAATGGGCGACTGTAGGCCTTAGAAAAGGTCGTTAAATGACGAAAATACCCCTAGGGAGTAAAATGATTGAAATACCCTTAATGAGTAAAATGACTAAAATACCCCTAAGGAGTAAAATGACTGAAATACCCTTAATGAGTAAAATGACTGAAATACCATTAATGAGTAAAATGACTAAAATACCCTTAAAGAGTAAAACGACTGAAATACCCCTAGTGAGTAAAATGATCGAAATACCCTTGTAGGGTAGAATTACCGAAATATCTCTATGGGGGTGAAATTGCCGTTTCACCCCTAACCGATGAAATGACCATTATACCCCTAGTGGTAGTTTAGTTGATGTGTGTATGATATCTATGTAACTGGTTATGAGTATGACATACTGCATACACGTAATATTCATGACACGATATTCTGCATTGGGGTTGGGATTCTAATTTGGAGGAAGTACTGTACTAGTGGCTCTGCCACGTTTTTACTATTCTAGTGGCTTCACCACGTATTTTAATCTTAGTGGCTCGGCCACGATTACTGTTGTTAGCAGCTTTGCTGTGTTACTATTAGCAGTTATGCTGCGATATTAGTGTGTTGGCTGGGTGGGTCGACTTAGTCCCCACATGGTGTGTTGGTTGGTATGGGTGATGTGTTGGCTGGATTGGGTTGGGTTGCATCTCTATTCTGTACTATTATTATTTTCCGCTTAGACCCACACTGTTACTGTATAGGGCTAAAGCCCAGACTAATCTGTTACTGTATAGGGCTTAGGCCCAGTCTGTTTCTACTTACACTAATTATTATTTGACTGGTAGGGGATTACACACTGAGTTTTCGGAAACTCGCCCTTTCTTTAAACTGTACAGGTAATCCCAGCCTTAATCGATTTGGAGCCGCGATGGACCTGGAGGTGGCCACGTGAACACTGATTTTCCGCTTGAGACTTAAATATTTAATTTATATTTGGGTTTGATTATGTAATAAGGCCATTTAAGGTTTAACTTTTATTTGGTTTTAACTTCTTATTTCTACCTGCTAGATTAGGAAAAATGGGTTTTTCAAAATAATAATTGTTTCCAAAGAAAATCACACATTTCAAACTTTAAAGTTTACAATTAGAAAAGCTTCCGCTGTTTTTAATTCAGATTAATAAACTTGTAACAAATGCTATGACCAATAGTTAGTCAACATGTTTTGATTTTTCAACACCAACATTTTCAATAACGATTAATTAAAAAGGGATTTAAAACTTTAGTCACTAACTTTCATCGACAAGACCAGTTTTTAAATCAACACTTCGATGTGACACGTCGGATTCAATCGTAACGTCTAGGCTGAGTTTGGGGTGTTACATTTAGTGGTATCAGAGCCAAGGTTGCTAAACTCGACTGTGAAATGGATTCTTGAAAGTTTTCTAAAATTGTCTAAATTTTGGTTTTGAAAGAAAATTGAAAGGTTGTTACTGAAAGTGTGGCACCCCGAGTCTCTAGCGCCAAATCTATAAGTTCTCTGACACTGTTTATCGCTATAGATTTAAATGTTATACTGAGAAACTACTGTAGATAGTAGTACTTTGCTGAAACTCTTTTGTTAGGGTAAACTGAGACTGGAGAAGACTGAAAACCATATGGAGATATCTCGATCTACGAAAACAAAAACTTTAAATACTGATTATCATAAAACATTTGTTAATAACTACTGGAATTATAAACTGATTCATAAGACTTTTAAAATAGAAAAAACGTTGTATCGGTATGAGCACAAGAGGTACTCGTAGAAGGGGTACATGAGGCCACGGTAGAGGCCGAGGAACTAGGGCTGGGTCTTTAACATCGGGTCACATGCCTGGTAGGGAGGTACCAGCCTCACTAGAATTAGAGACAGGGTCTCATGACCGAGCAGTTGGGGATGATGCTCTATCCCAAGCAATGTTACATGTTTTTAAAAGGGTTGCTGGAGCGAGTACTGGGTCAGTGGGCCAAGGATCAATTTCTGAGCAACTCCAGTCTAATGGAGCGGAAATCTTCAGGGGTGTTTCTGGTGTAGCCTCGAATGTGGCAGAGTATTGGTTAGAGGCTACCGAGTGGATAATGGATGACCTTGACTATATTGTGGAACAGAAGTTAAAGGGAGCAGTGTCCCTACTACGAGACGAGGCGTACCAGTGGTGGCTCACTGTGAGAGCGGGTACGCAGGCCGACCATTTGATATGGGATTTCTTCAAGACAGCCTTTCAAGGGAAGTATGTAGGCGTAAGTTATGTGGACGCCCGAAGAAAGGAATTTCTGAGCCTGGCCCAGGGAAATGTGACAGTGACAGTATATGAGGCAGAATTATTACGATTAAGTCGTTATGCACGAGGAATAGTTGCGACTGAGTATAAACATTATGTGCAGTTCAAAGATGGCCTCTGAGATGAGTTACATGTGCTAATAGCTCCACAGAGGGAGTGAGACTTTGCTTCCCTTGTTGAGAAAGCAAAAATTGCAGAAGATGTGAAGCGTTCTGAGCGCTAGAATCGTGAGAAAGATAAGGGTAGATTTATGATCATTGTTTTGTCGAGTTTTAAAATTTATAAAAGAATGATCGTACCTAGAAACTAACTCTGACAACGATTAAAGGCAAGTGTACCTATCGAACAGTAGTATAGCTTAAGCAAGACCGGATTGTCGAACCCAAAGGAACTAAAAGCACTAATACTAACTTTCTTTTTATTATTTAGCCTTAAAAATAAAGTGAAGTTTACTTTAATCTAAATTAACGACGACTAAGCTAAGGACAAAGACAAAAAAGAATGAATTGGGAAATAACTTGAAGAAAAACTCAATTGATCACGATGATACCCTCAGGAAGAATCTGCCTAGACTTCACTTGTTATCTAACCCTGAATCATATGATTTATTTACTTAGCTTGATCCGTAGGACTCCCTAACGTATATTAAACCCTCTCTCGAAACGAATAGCGTCTAACCCTAGGTTAATTAGTGGAACTCTCGTTCTCTTATAATAACCCCCTAGAATAGCAGTAAATCGATCTATGGATTCTCATATTAGGTTTCACCCTAATCCGGCAAAATCTCGTAACCCTATCTCTAGGCGTTCGATCAACTCCGCTTAATTATGCTGATCTATTCTTAAGCAGGGTCTATTCCTCCTCCACCTAAGCACATCAAATTTAGATTAAGCATGCATAATTAAGAACAAACTAAGTATTTATCATATAATTCACGAATCAAATAACAAGATTCATCTAGGTTTCATCCCCTTCAGGTATCTGAGGGGTTTAGTTCATAATGAATAAAGAAAACATCTCAAGAGAAAAGATAAAACAAAACATAAGAAATTCCTAATACTCCCTGAAGGAATTGAAGGAGAATTCCGCCTTCTTGAGTATAATTTCGGCTTCTTGGGATGGATCAACCGGCTAACTTCGAGCGATTCCCCCAATTCTGACCTTTTTGGCTTGGCTCCTTGGCCTAGCTTGATGCCCTCTTAAAGGTGGCACTTAGGGGATATTTATAGGCTCTTTGAATGCGATTCTTTCTCCATAAGTATCCTTTTCTGACTGAAATTGCTTATTCCAGCGACAGGGGCACGGCCATGGCACACGCCCGTGTCGATCGATTTCAAGCCGTGTTCAGATTTCTATCTTGAGGCACGGCCATGTAAGTCGAGGGTCAAGCTGTGCTCCAGTGATCGGTGAGGCACGGCTGTGTGGGCTCTGGGCCAGGCCGTGTCAATTTCGTGCTAAGGCCTATTTACTCCATTTTGGGCCCATTTTATGTTCTTTTTATCCTCGGGTGCTTTCCTGGGTATAAGATATGAAAAGAAAGGATTAAGAGCACCTTTTTACATAAATCGAGGCTCAAATCATCCAAAAGCATACTAAATGTGGGATTAAATTATGTTACTTTTACGGTTTATCAAAGAACCCCACACTTATGCTTTTGCTTGTCCTCAAGCAAAATTCTCAGTTTACAATTAAAACGAACTTTCCTTCAATTCATAATTCCTATCAACGATGTCTCATCCTAATTCATAGATAATTTATACATGGATAATTTTACTCAAAGAGTCCTAAAGATTCAAACAAGATAAGCCATACATTTGTAGCACGAAAACATAGGTGTTTCCCTTCATCTAAATAATTACCTTCAATTCAAAACCTACAAGGATTGACATCCTCACAAAAGATTCACTCAAATCACTCAAGAAGTGTTTATGATTTACAGTTAAAAGATCACTCATAAGTCGAACCTGAAAAGTTAATCCCATAGGCTTGCCTGAAAATCAAATCTCCACCACTGTAAAATGAAATAATAAACAGATCAAAAGGTCTTTGTCAGGGTTCTAACGGGGCTAGAGTTAAAGGTGTGGATAAAGGCTGAATTTAGAAGGTTAGAATCGAGATTGACTTGATAAATTACCTAACTAGAAAAAAATTGAACTTAATCTTACATTAATTAAAACTAATGATACGAGCTTTTTCTTTGAGAATTTGAACATGCAAGCTCACTTAATCATAGAACTAATAATAAATATACTTCATTTTTTTTAGGAACAAACTATAATAATAACAAGAAAGAATTTTTTTTTTTACAACTGAAATATAAAACATAGTTAGGTAACTGCTTAAAATCAAATCTCGACAAAAAGGGTAGTTAAAAGAGATGGTGATAACAAATACAAAGGGTTTTTTTTTGGTTAAAATTAGTAGGTGAGTTAATAAAAGGCCCATTTACTCCGTTTTGGACCCGTTTTATGTTCTTTTTATCCTCGGGTGCTTTCCTGGGTATAAGACATGAAAATAATGGATTAAGAGCACCTTTTTACATAAATCGAGGCTCAAATCATCCAAAAGCATACTAAATGTGGGATTAAAATATGTTACTTTTACGATTTATCAATTTAAAAAGGATTCAGGGCCCTTAGGTTCTTCTGGAAGGCCTATAAAGAAGCTTAGATTTGATGGGTTAGTCCGAGTAGTTCTTGTTACTATGGTTAGACCGCAGCCTTGGGCATATTGTGGGAGAGCTCACCAGGGTGAGTGTTAGAAACGAACTGGGGCGTGCTTTAGATATGGGCCCATGGATCATCAAGTCAAGAACTGTACTCAGAGGCTTGTTCAGATGCAAGCCACAGGTCAGGGCCATGTTCAGCTAGGGAAAGGTGGTCAGCAGCCACTGAGAGGCTGTAGTCAGGCCAGAGGGGGAAATGGTTTGGAAAGATGACGTGTAACACCGGGTAGAGGTACTGGTAACACTGAGGCGAGACAGCCAGCTTTTGTCGATGCTGCTCGTCGTCGTGAGGATGACAACACCCCAGACGTCATAACGGGTACGTTTCTAATTTATAAATACCATACACTGCTTTAATTGATATTGGGTCTACACACTCGTATGTTGCATGCACTGTGTCTGAGACGCTGGGTTTTCAGTTTGAAATTACTGATAGAGGGATGACTGTGTTAAGTCCACTAGGACAGTCGGTCAGGGTGAATAACTTGTTCAGAGAGGTGCCCCTAAAGGTCCAAGAGGTTGTCTTTCCGGTGGTTTTGATGGAACTGCCGTTTGGTGAATTCGATCTTATATTGGGCATGGATTGACTAGTGAAACACCGTGCGAATTTGGATCGCGCTTCTAAGTGTATGGTGTTGAAGTCTACTGAGGATGAGGAGCTAATTGTGTTGGGGGAGTGAAGGGATTGTTTGTCTAACGTAATCTCAGCATTAAAGGCCGAGAAACTGGTTCGCAAGGGTTACAAGACATTTTTAGCTTATGTCAGTAGTTCTGATTCTAAAGGTCATTCTGTTGGAGATGTTAAAATTGTTAAGGAGTTTCTGGATGTACTTCCTGAAGAGTTTCCTGGGTTGCCCCCAAACCGTGAGGTTGAATTCAGTATTGAGCTCCTACCGGAAACAACTCCGGTGTCCATCTCCCCTTATAGGATGGCACCGAAGGAGCTGGTGGAGTTAAAAGCTCAAATTCAAGAACTACTGGATCGAGGATTCATTCGGCTGAGTGTCTCCATGGGGAGCACCAGTGTTTTTCGTGAAGAAGAAGGATGGATCCATGCGCATGTGCATCGATTATCGTCAATTGAATAAACTGACGATTAAGAACAAGTACCCTTTACCGATGATAGATGATCTGTTTGACCAGCTGCGAGGAGCTTTGGTTTTCTCCAAGATAGATCTTCGATCTGGGTACCATCAACTAGAGGTTAAGGAGGTAGACGTGTATAAGACTGCGTTTAGGACTCGTTATGGTCACTACGTGTAACACCCCTTGCCCGTATTCTACGCCAGAATCGGGTATGAGGCGTTACCATACTTAACATGCACTATCATACAACTTTGGGCTATCAAACTTATTTCAAATTAAAACTTTTCCATTCATATGTCTAACATCCTTATAATGGACCTACGAGGCCCTAAACATGCTTCTAAAAGGTTTTGAAGATAATTTGGAAACTTTTACGTACTAGAGAAAATTTTACCTAAACAGGGGCCACACGTCTGTGGGGGAGACGACATGCCCGTGTATCATCTCACACGCCCGTGTTTGACGCCCGTGGTCGACACTGACTAATTTGGCACGGCCTCGACATACCCGTGGTCCTGTCTCATGTGCCAAACCTTTGGCATTCTGTCTTAACCACATGGCCTATACACACGTCACTATGCTCCAGCCATGTAGCGATTTAAATTCCAAGTGTAAGGTGCAGACTTCATACGGCCTAGGTATATGCCCATGTGCTAGCCGTGCCTCCCACACGGTCTAGACACACACCCATGTCTACCCATGTGGACAATTAGTAGGCTATCTATCAAGCCCTTTGCACCCCTCTAGCTCACACCACATGAAACCATTCAACATACTAATAAACAACTCATAATTGTGATATGAACTTCCATGAATAACTTCATATTTCATAAATGATAAAGTGAGCCACCAACCATGGTATTATACAAAATGGATATCTTAATAAGGGGGCCAACATATTTGGCCAAAATAACAAAATAATCTAACCAGTCTAGCCCCTATACATGCCATATACAAAATCACTAAGTCTAGATATACCGAAGTGAGCTGATAGTGTGGGCGATCTTCTGGTTATCCACGTATCCCGGCTCGGCTCTTAAAATTTATATAACAAGGGAAAAGAAAAGGAGAGTAAGCTTTAAGCTTAGTAAGTTTACATGTAAACAATATAACATTACATTATGTGCTAAACAACTATATAGCATCACATACTGAGCAAGAAACACTCCACATTCATAATCATCTTACTTATTCCAATCAATTCCACATTCCAACCATATCACAAGCTTAATGCATACATTCATCAGTAGGCTTTCCTGCACTTAACGCCACAACTTTATATAATACAACACATCACAATCTCATAATTAACTAATTATAATCAAATTACTCGATGGTTTCGCACTTAGCCCATCATCAGATTTATTTGGGGTGGTATCACACATAGCCCACCCAGGGGTTAGATACGGTGGTATCGCACATAGCCCACCAAATGATAAATAGATGATGGTATCGCACATAGCCCATCGTAATTTAAGTATTAAGTGGTATCGCACTTAGCCCACCATCAAGTATTGATATAACATACTTACATATCCATTCCATTCATTCATGCTAGAGTTATTCAATAGCTACCACATTAAAATTCACTTGAATCATACTTGTTCTCAATTGTGCTATACACTAGTTAGCAACAACAATGTATATATATAAAATGCATTGTTTACACATAAACTTACCTCAGTGCAAAATGCGTCAACTAACGGTTTAATCCGTCACCTTGCTCTTTCTACGGTCAAGATTGATTCTGCGTTCTTTTTGATCTATAACAATGAAATTCATTCATTTAGATCATTCTATGATCATAATGAATCAAAATTTACACTTGGGCAAAAATGACCATTTTGCCCTTGTACTATGGCAAAATTATGATTTTGCCCCTAGGCTCGTAAATCATTTTTCAACACATTTTCTAAATAAACAAGCCTAGCTAAACATTTATTTCTCTTACAACTACTCACCATTCCAACCATTTCATGCATTTATGACACAAATTCACTCTTTGCATTTAAGTCCTATTTAGGTGTTTTCATGCTAACACCTTTCACAAAAGTTGTTTCTTATCTTCCTAACATTCATTTTATTCCATAAAAACTCAGATAATCACATATACTCTCTCATGGCAAGTCCCTAGACTTTCAACCATATTACAAATTAGCCCTTCATTTGCTAGCTTAAACTTTGGGGACTCAAAAGTACAAAAACCATTAAGAAAAACCTCAAAATCACTTGCTTGCTAGGGAATATGTTGGCTAAAAGTTTTGAGCTTCAAAACCCCTATTGTTCTTCAATTTTTGGTGGATGAAGGTGGAGGAATAGTGAATAGATGATAACATCTTTCTTCATCTTATTTTATTCATTTTTACCACCTAATATCCACCAAATTTGACCAACATTAAAATCTTGTCTCCCTAGCTCTTATATGGCCGGCCATCACTAGATAAATGGCCTAATTGCATTTTAAAAACCTCTAAATTACATTCTATAGCTATTAGGTACCTCTACCTTATAAAATAGAACTTCCGCACTTTATTCGATTTAGTCCTTTTTCAAAATTAAGCATGTTATCGCTCAAATTAAAGCACCATAAATTTCATGCATCCATATAATTATGCTACAAAACATAAGACAACGTCAAAAATAATTTTCTTTGACCTCGGTTTAGTGGTCTCAAAACCACTATTCTGACTAGCCCCAAAATCGGGCTGTTACACTACGAGTTCCTAGTAATGTCCTTTGGGTTGACGAATGCACCAACTGCTTTCATGGATATGATGAACCAAGTATTCTAGCCCTATTTAGATCGGTTTGTAGTGGTTTTTATAGACGATATCCTGGTGTATTCCAAAATCGAGGAGGATCATGATGCACATCTTCGAATTATTCTGCAAATTCTGAGGGAAAAGTAGCTATATGCAAAGTTCAGCAAGTGTGAGTTCTGGTTGCGAGAAGTGACATTTCTGGGTCACGTGGTGTCTACCAAGGGGATTAGGGTTGATCCTCAAAAAATTGAAGCCATATTGAATTGGAAACCACCAAAGACTGTATCTGAGATTCGAAGCTTTCTGGGTCTGGCTGGGTATTACAGATGTTTTGTTGAGGGGTTTTCACTAATTGCTGCACCTCTAACTAAGTTACTGCATAAAGGGGTACCATTTAATTGGACCGACAAGCAGCAAGAGAGTTTTGAGAAACTGAAGAAAGTTCTGACTGAAACCCTTGTATTAATACAGCCAGAGTCTGGGAAAGAATTCATTGTCTACAGCGATGCGTCACACACTGGATTAGGTCATGTGTTGATGTAAGAGGGTAAGGTGGTTGCTTACGCATCTCGTCAGCTTAAGCCTCACGAGGTGAATAACCCCACTCACGACTTGGAGTTAGCTACGGTGGTATTTGCACTGAAGATTTGGAGGCATTACTTATACGGTGAGAAGTCTATTATTTACACGGATCATAAAAGCCTCAAGTATCTCCTTACTCAGAAGGAGTTAAATCTTAGGCAACAAATATGGATAGAGTTGCTTAAGGATTAGGATTACTAGATTGAGTACCATCCTGGTAAAGCTAACGTAGTAGTTGATGCACTAAGCGGTATGGTTGTATCTGATTTGAGAGCAATGTTTGCTCGTCTCAGCTAGTTTGAAGATGGTAGTTTGTTGGCTGAACTCCAAATGAGACCGATCTGGATTGATCAAATTAAGGAGAAATAGTTGTTGGATGAATCATTGGTTCCTCATTTCCGATTGGTTGAGAAGGGTGAGACTGCGGATTTTGGACTAAATAATGAGGGAGACTATGTTTCCGTAAGAGAGTTTGTATACCGAGAGATTCTGATCTGAGGTAGTCTATCCTACAGGAGGCGCATAACAGTCCTTATGCTATGCATCCTGATGGAAACAAGTTGTATCAAGATCTACGTGAACTGTACTGGTGGCCAAGGCTTAAGCACGAGGTTACTGATTTCGGGGGTAAGTGTCTGACATGCCAGCAAGTTAAGGCTGAGCACTAACTGCCTTCTGGGTTACTGCAGCCAGTAAAGATTTCACTCTGTAAGTGGGAGAGGGTAACCATGGATTTTGTAAGTGGTCTACCCTTAACGCCGACTGAGGAGGACTCAGTATGGGTTATTGTTGACCGACTGACTAACTCTGCCCACTTTATACCGGTCCGCACTAATTATTCGCTGTAGAAGTTGGCTAAATTATACGTGGATGAGATTGTGAGACTGCATGGGGTACCATTTTCTATCATTTCGGATAGAGATCCTAGATTCACTTCTCGATTCTGGAAAAAGTTACATGAGGCTTTGGGTACAATGTTGGACTTCAGTACTGCATTTCATCCTCAGACTGACGGTCAGTCAGAGAGGGTGATTCATATATTAGAGGACATGTTAAGAAGCTGTGTAATTGATTTCAAAGGTAGTTGGAAAGGCTACTTGCCGCTAGTAGAGTTTGCATATAACAACAGCTACTAATCCAGTATTCAGATGGCACCATATGAGGTGTTATATGGTTGTAGGTGTCGTACCCTTACCTGTTGGATAGAACTTGATGAGCGGCGAGTGTTGGGGCCAGAGATAGTTTCTGAAACCGAAGAAAAAGTGAAGTTGATCCGATATCGGTTAAATAAAGCATCTGTTAGGTAGAAGTCGAGTGCAGATTTAAAGCGTAAAGAGATAGAGTACTTTGCAGGGGATTATGTCATTTTGAAAGTCTAACCATGGAAGATGATGCTGAGATTTGGATGGAATGGCAAGCTGAGCCCTAGATTCATCAGACCTTACTGAATATTAAAGCGTGTGGGATCAGTCGCCTATCAACTTGAGCTGCCTCTTGAGTTAAATCGAATACATGATGTGTTCCTCGTCTCCATGCTGAGGCGATACTGCTCTAATCCCTCACATATAGTGTCGGTAGAGGAGATTGAGGTTAGACTTGGTCTAACTTTTGAGGGAGAACTGGTGCAGATACTGGATCGTGATGTTAAGGTATTAAGGAGGAAATCTGTTCCTTTGGTCGAGGTGTTTTGGCATAATCACGATACTGAGGAAGCCACGTGGGAGCCTGAGGAGGCGATGCAACAACAATATCCTCACCTATTCTGACAAGGTAAATTTCGAGGCCGAAATTTCTGTTAGGAGGGTAGAGTTGTAACGCCCAAGAATATAGGGTCTTTAATTTTTCATGTTCTGACAAATTGCTTGTTTGCTTTAATGGCTAAGTGATTTGGGTGTGTTTGGGGGTATTTAGGAAGCCTGGGTTCAAGTATGGCCTCTGGAAAAATTTTTATTTTTTCGCTCTTTTGGAAACCTGGATGTTAGCTTGAAGGGCATATATTAAATTGGGTTTGTTTTATGTCACAAAATATCTTGTGTTGCGGTGGCAAGTGGCGTGTTAGGCATTCAAGAGGGAGTGGGTTCGAATCCCATGGCATGCAAAGAGGGGGTTTTATTATATATCTCTCTGGCGTGAGAGGTAGAGTTTGATTCAAACTCTGCAGAGGTGGTTAGAGACTTGGTCATCAAATTTGAATGGATTTGAATGGGAGGTTGAGAGCAAATCGAGGAGAAATAGGTGGAGATTTTGAAGGAGTTTAGATGTGAAGGGAGTCATAGCCGAATGGGAAAGCTTGAGTAGGGGATTCGGCTATGGGCATTCATTTGGTGCATTTTCGGCATTTTTGTGATAGTGTAGAAACCGAAAATCCTTTCTGTTATTTTGGGTTTTCTTTTTGTGCGTTTCGGGATTTACTCTTTTTTTTTGTGGCGTCTCGTGCAACATTCTTAACCATTCGGGTCTTTATCTTTTCAACTCTATTTCTCTTCTACTGTCTACTCTTTGCTGAAACTTAAACATCAAGTGCCAAGTTCTCCCTTGAAGTTTTTTTTCATTCTTCATTTATCTCTCTGTTGATTCGGCATTCTTCTCTTCTTCTTCTCTTTGGTCTAAATCGAATTAAGTTCTTCTTTTCCTCTCTTCTTGAGTATAACCTAATACCCTGTCTCCTCCTCACATCTTATTTTTAGATCGTACGCAATAATCCACTCACGCGTGCTGCCTCTCTAAGTTAGCATTCAGTTCTTAGGGACTTGGTAAGTTGTTCTCTGTCTTCCTCAGGTTATTGATGATGGGTGTAAACTACATCCTTAATCAACCTTCTAACAAGATCTATTGTTATACAGTGAGCGGTGAATCAGCAATTGTTAGAGTCTAGCCAAGCGAATTAAGGGTTAAAGGCTATACTCCTGTTTACCAAGGTTAGTGGTAAAAACAGTGTAGAGATTCAGGGTTGTGAATCTTATGATCGATTTGAGGACTGATTGAAATCTTTTGGATTGAATCTAGGTCAGTGCTTTTGGAGTCTCGCAAGTGGTCACTAAAAGGTGTGTAATCATACACCCTACATTGTTACTGTCAAAATGATGGACAATGGTGTGTAATCACACTATCTCCGCTAAGAATCGGCAAAAGCCGAAAAATTGGAGCTACGACATTTGAGGCCTCAGGAGCGTGCAATCGCTCGTGTGGAAAAACTGAGCCCACAACCGAGGGCGGTAGACTGAATAGGTCACTACGAGTGTTCTCGTGCGCTTTGGCCGTATTGGGCCTCGTTGGGCTAAAATAGGCCGTGTGGGCCCAATAGGCTCGTGGACCCTACACGGGTAAAATTTACGAAATGTAGTAAAAACTGTTTTGGGGCTACGTAAAGCACATAGCTGTGATAGGATTTAGGCCAAATGGGCCACACGAGCGTGTAGGCCCATTTGGGCCGAATATTAGGCTTTGAGCCTATTTACACTATTTCGACTAAATGGATTATCGGTGTCGCTCGAGGCGACTGTAGGCATTAGGAAAGGTCATTAAATGACTAAAATACCCCTAGGGAGTAAAATGACTGAAATACCCTTAATGAGTAAAATGACTAAAATACCCCTAGGGAGTAAAATGACTGAAATACCCTTAATGAGTAAAATGACTGAAATACCCTTAATGAGTAAAATGACTAAAATACCCTTAAGGAGTAAAACGACTGAAATACCCTTAGTGAGTAAAATGATTAAAATACCCTTGTAGGGTAGAATTATCGAAATATCCCTGAGGGGTGAAATTACCGTTTTACCCCTAACCGACGAAATGACAATTATACCCCTAGTGGTAGTTTAATTGATGTGTGCATGATACCTATGTGACTGGTTATGAGTATGACATACTACGACATGTAATATTTATGACACGACATTCTGCATTGGGGTTGGGATTCTGATTTGGAGGAAGTATTGTACTAGTGGCTCTGCCACGTTTTTACTGTTCTAGTGGCTTCGCCAAGTATTCTGATCCTAGTGGCTGGGCCATGATTACTGCTGTTAGCAGCTTTGCTGCGTTACTATTAGCAGCTATGCTGCGATGTTGGTGTGTTGGCTGGGTGGGTCGACTTAGTCCCCACATGGTGTGTTGGTTGGTATGGGTGGTGTGTTGGCTGGATTAGGTTGGGTTGCATCTCTGTTCTGTACTGTTATTATTTTGGGCTTAGACTCACACTGTTACTGTATAGGGCTAAAGCCAAAACTAATATGTTACTGTATAGGGCATAGGCCCAGTCTGTTTCTGCTTGCACTGATTATTATTTGACTAGTAGGGGATTACACACTGAGTTTTCACAAACTCACCCTTTCTTTAAACTGTACAGGTAATCCCCAACCTTAATCGATTTGGAGCAGCGAGGGACCCAGAGGTGGCCACGTGAACACTAATTTTCCGCTTGAGACTTAAATATTTAATTTATATTTGGGTTTGATTATGTAATAAGGCCATTTGAGGTTTAACTTTTATTTGGTTTTAACTTCTTATTTCTACCTGCTAGATTAGGAAAAACGGGTTTTTCAAAATAATAACTGTTTCCAAAGAAAATCACTCATTTCAAACTTTAAAGTTTACAATTAGAAAAGCTTTCGCGGTTTTTAATTCAGATTAATAAACTTGTAACAAATGATATGACCAATAGTTAGTCAACATGTTTTGATTTTTCAACACCAACGTTTTCAATAACGATTAGTTAAAAAGGGATTTAAAACTTTAGCCACGAACTTTCATCGACAAGACCAGTTTTCAAATCAACATTTTGATGTGACACGTCAGATCCGGTTGTAACGTCTAGGCCGGGTTTGGGGTGTTACATTTTTTTTCAATTTGGTTGTTATTCTTTTATTTAGCTAAATTTGGCCACTAATATTTCAAAAAGGGTCAAATCACTTTTTTAATGCAAATGTTGTCTAAAATATTTTCTAAACAATGTTGGCATGGTAGTCTACATGACAGCCCACGTGTACTTCATTTTCTGGTATTTTTGTTGTTGATTTTGTTGGAAAAATTTGTTTAGAAACTACTGTCTTTAGGCAGGGTGAAAGTTTTAAAATTTTTTTTTAAATCAAGCCATTGTGTTATTTAAAGCAATAAACATTAACCGAAAGCAATTTGATTTGATCTCAGATTTCTACTGAATGACCTTCTCCGTTATACTTGAACCACAAACTCTTTGAGTGTGGGCTCAAAGTATCACGAATCAATTGCAGAGAATGAAAACTTTATTAACTTCCAGTAGAATAGTTAATTTTCTCTATAACCGAAATTATTTGCTTTTCACTAAAAAATAGCATTTATTCCATAAAATAAGTCACCGCTATTTTCTAACAGAATAGACACTTTATAATGTGTGTGTATGTCAATAGTTCAGCACATAGTTCCTATTTAGAATTAGTACAAGACTTTTATCCAAATAAGGTCTAACTAAATAACAATATTTTAATAGAAAATACAACATCTACTCTAAGTAAAAGTGTAAAGGGGGCATACCTTATGAGATACTAGGGTTGGCTCCCATTGCATGAATTATGGCCTTATTGGGCCTCTAATGTCTTGGTTTTAATTATATATATATTATTTGGACTTTTATTCAACACTTAAATTTACAAACCCAATATTCATTTTATATTTCCCAAAATATTAATTAATTAAACTAAATTAATTTTTAAATTAAATTATTTTCTCAACCCAATTGTAATTCTATTAAAGCCATTGCAACTTTATCGTGCTAGAATTCATAAGGAAAATATATTTAATTGCCTTATTCAACAAAATCGTGATGACTAATTAATTTAATTCTTTCTTCGAACTTCAATTATTTAATTGCTATTAATTAAATAATAATTCAAAAAACTTAAAATAACTTCTAAGTCATCTTTTTTACTTACCGAGAAAATGTATTCACTGTGGAAAGTGATACATGCGATATATTTCTCTTACTTCATCGTTTTCATTCATTTCTTATTATTGGTTTTATATACAATTTGTTTCTGGTTATCTCAAGCTAGCGGAGAGACTAATTGGACATATATAATTACGGCTCCAATAATTTGTAATTAAGTTCCAACCCTTCATCTATTAATTGCAATATTATTTAGTCATGAAGTCATTATGCTAAAGTATCATCACTGAGCTCTCTCTTATTATACGTCATCACAAAAGCTACTTCTTTGTGTATTTTGCACTCTTGTGTTAAGCATTTTATGTTGAAAATTGTAGATTGCAAATTCATTAGATATTATTAATGGATCAATTAGTGTGATTCATGAGCACTTATTCAGATTAGAAAGTGATGATTCATCCAATGGATACATTTGATTTCCACAGGACATGCTTCTTCTAAGAAGTATGTCCAATACGAAGGGTTGTGGCTCTTCAATAGTGTCCATTGAGTGCATATAAATAGAGGGACTATGATTCTTAAAATATTCATTATTACAATCAATCCAATTTTAGAAATTAGAGTAAGAGTTAGGGAATTTCTCAATTTTTCTAATTAAAGGAAATCAAAAAGCTTCGTTGTATCCCGGGAGGACCTTTGTCTTAACCTTCTAGCAACTTTGTGTGGGGGAAAATTGTTCTTTTTGGAAAGTGTCACCCGCGCATCGAAGTCTACTATTTTAATTCCATATTGTCTCTAGATCTATCATCTTACTCAAAATCTCCAACAATCAAAGATAATAATTTTCGAGATGGAGGCGGAGGCTACCATTGCATTCAAAGTGATGAACCAAGAGTTTGTGAAACTTGATCGATTTGATGACTCAAATTTCAATCGTTGGAAGGACAAGATGTTGTTCCTTCTTACCATTTTGAATGTGACGTACGTTCTGGATCCAAATCTACAACCTGTGGAGGATCCCGCTCCCATTGCAAACCTTGAGGAAATTGTGAAAGTGGTCGAACTTAAGAAGAAGCACGAGGAAGAAAATTTCACATATTGTGTACACATCCTCAACACCTTGTCTGATTGATTGTGTGATCCCTACATGTCGATGCAATTCCTAATGGAAATATGGAAAGCTCTTGAAGAGAAATACAACACTGAGTTACAAGGTATCGATAAATTTTTAATGATGAAGTATTTCAAATTCAAAATCGGGGCTATCAACTCGAAGTTGCCCTCATCTTGGAAAATTATCAAAAGAAGCTTCTGCATATGGCAGAGGACTTCACTATGGAGAAAATACTTACACATTTGCATATTAAAGAGGAAACTCAGAAGTGTGGTGCGGTGTATCTTCCCTAAAGTTCTAAAATGAACCATGTGAGCAAGTACAAGAACTCTTGAAATGGTAAGAGAAAGGCCATATTTGAGACCAAGGGCATGCAAGACAAGAAGAAAAGAACTCCCAATTGCTATAATTGCAATAAGAAAGGACACTACATGTAAACTTCTCAAAAAAAAAAAAAAAGAAAAGAATAAGCAAAATGCCACAATTTCCAAAACCAATATAGTGGAGGACATGGACTTAGTGGCCATGGTTACGGAAAGGATTGAGAGTTTGAAAATTAGTATGATTATCGAACTCAACATAGCCATGATCGATACGTCCTATTGTAACACCCCAAACCCGGCCTAGACGTTATGGCCGGATCTAGCATGTCACATTGAAAGATAGTTGAAAAGCTAAGCGTTCTTTGAAAATGTTGCATCTTTTTTGAAAACTCTGAGTTTCGTTGTTTGTTTATAAAAACACAATTTACTTAATGCCCGTTTTTATAAAGTTGTTATTATTTTGAAAAATTATTTTTGTTGTGAAAATTGAACTTAAATAGTTGAGGAAACGTGATATTTTGAAAAACAGTTATTAACATTTTGGAAATATTTAGTATTCAAACATCTAACAATTTAAAAAAAATAGCCGAATTGAAAGTTAAAAGGAAAATAAAATCCAAAGGCCTTATTACAAAATATTAACCCAAAGTAAATAATCTTAAAATAATGTAAAAACTGAATTTACTAAAGTTTGCGAGAAATATCTCCGATGTATGGCCACCACCGAGTCCTCTACAGCTCCAAATCCTCTAACGCTGTGGATTACCTGCAAGATTCAGGGAAAGGGGGTGAGTTACGAGAACTCAGTGTGTAATCCCCTAAACGGTCACTATCTAGGCCTGAGCCCTTACGACATCAAATTTGGGCCTAAGCCCTGTAATTATGATAATACAATAATGGAATGCAGCCCAACCCAATCCAACCAATCACACCCCCGTACCAACCAATCGTTACCTGTGGGGATCAAGTCAACCCACCCCGCCAATCACACCAATATTGCAGACAAGCTGCTAATCACGATATTTGTGGCTGAGCCACCAAGAATAATAGTATATATTTGTGGCATAGCCACCCAAAATAATATGTGGCAAAGCCACCAGGCTACACTTCCTCCGATCATCAATCTTAACCCATGCAACAAGTTTTTAAATGCAATGTATCAACATATAAAAATGTAACCAAAATCATTTACACAATATTCAACCGTAATCTAGGGTATATCGAACATTTCCACCCCTTCAGGGGTATTTCGGTAATTTGCAACCCAGGGGTATTTTGGTAATTTTGCAACCCAGGGGTATTTCGATAATTTTGTAATCTGAGGGTATTTTAGTAATTTTGCAATCTGGAGGTATTTCAGTAATTTTGTAAATCAAGGGTATTATAGTAATTTTGTAAACCAAGGGTATTTCAGTAATTTTATAGATTGGGGGTATTTTGGTAATTTTACAAACTAAGGTATTCTAAACAGAGATAACGATATGAATGGGCCTAGGGCCCATTCTTAGCCCAAATAAACCCACACGTTCATGGGGCCCATTTAGCCCAAATCTAGCCATAGATATGAGATTCACACAGACCAATTCAATATCTACTACACAATCATACAATTTATTCATATGGACCCACGGGCCCATTGGGCCTACTTGGCCCAAGGCAGCCTAGACTCATGAGAACACCTCATGAGGGCCTCAATTATCGCGTTGAAGCTCCTACACGTGCGCTCGCGCGCTCGTGTGGCTACCATCGCCGTGTGACCGGCATTTCGACATTTGCCGCTCTACAGCTAGAGTAGTGCGAAATACACACCTGATAGGAATCTGGAGTTAATCCGCGCTCTGAACACTCCTATGCCCAAACGTCAACCCAGGTATGCTTACTCTCCTCATAGATTACTCTATTTAAAGCCAGTTTCTCACCTTCCATCTTGCTAGCTTTCCGATGTGGGATCCCTCCTTCAGCAGAGTTTAAATCCAACACAAACTCTGGCCATCCCAACTTAGCAAAATAAATATCCCTTTTTGCTTGCAATGGGATTCGAACTCAGGCTCCCCTGTAACTTAATCCACGCCGCTAGCCACTAAGCCACAAGCTCCTCTTGTGTCTAAAATCATGCGCAACTAAATATAAGTCTATAGGCTAATGTGTAAGTTCACTTAAAAATAAATCAAAATGAAATGCAAGTGCCAAGACTTGAACCTTGGACCCCTTACTTCCTTGTGGCGTCACTTCCTTGTCTCCCATGTGGCGCCATTTTCCACTAGACCACAACTCCTTTTTGTGTCATTTTTCTCCACATTCTATTCTTAAAGCCTACTTACTAACTCCCAAGGTTTTATTCACCTAAAACCAAAATTTTCCTAAAGCCCAAGTTTGATCCCGGGACTTCATAGAAGCCCCCTAACCTTCCAAAATCACTCACCTAATAGGTCCAACTTGCATTAGTGTCGTTCTCTTGTTCTCAAAATTTTTAAACGCTCCTCTGGTCAAGGCCCAATAAGCCCAATTCTACTAGGTCCAAATTCGGGTCGTTACACCTATTATTGGTGGCTCGACTCCACAGCTACTGTCCATGTGCGTAATGACCAACAACAATTCAAGAGTTATGAATTAGTGACAAACCGTGAAGTGCTTATGGGCAAATTATCAATGAGTTAAGGTGCTCAATCAAGGGACAGTGGAACTCAACTTCACATCTGGAAAGAAATTGACCTTGATTAATGTGTTGCATGTTCCCGATGTGAGAAAGTATTTAGTGTCCAAGAGTCTTCTGTGTAACAAAGTGTTCAAGGTTATCTTGGAATTCGATAAGTTAATCTTGCTTAAGGGTGATATATATATAGAGAGAGAGAGAGAGAGAAAAAAAAAGGATATTGTAACGAGGGCATGTTCAAGTTGAGTATTGATATGAATAAAACCAATCCTTCTACTTATATTGTTGAATCTTATTCTTTGTGTCATGTGCGCCTAGCACATTTTAATTTTAAAACTTTATAATATATGAAAATAATGGTTATATCAATCTAAGTAATGATGAGTTTGTGGATAAATGTTAAGTTTGAATTCAATAAAAAAATTACCAAGAAATTTTTTCCTAATAAGTGTGAAAGGAATTCACAAGTGTTAGATTTAATCCATTCAGATGTTTGTGAATTAAATGAAACTCTAATAAGAGGTGGAAAATGATATTTTATCACTTTTATAGACGAATTCTCTAGATTTACTTATGTATCTCATGAGAAGTAAATACGAGGCTTTTGATATGTTTTAACGTTTTAAAAATGAGGTTGATAATTTGTTTAGTAAGAAAATCAAAGTACTTCGTAGTGATAGATGTGATGAATATTTTTCAAATGAATTTAATGTATTTTGTGAGGAACAAGGCATGGCATATACTCTGCAACAAAATGGTTTGGTGGAAAGAAATAATCGTACTTTAATGGGTATGGTTAACTCGATGTTGTTAAATGCTAAAGTTCCATATAATCTATGGGGTGAAGCATTATTGACTGCGTGTTATATCATTAATAGAATACCACCGAGAAAATTCAAAGTATCTCTATATGAGTTGTGGAAGGGTCAGATGCAAAACTTAGATTATTTCAAAGTGTATAGGTCTTTGGCTTACTATATAGTTCCCAACCAACGGAGAGAAAAGTTAGGACCAAGAGCCATCAAGAATGCATTCATTGGATATGCCCAACACTCTAAGGCTTATCATGTTCTTGACTTAGTGTTAAATATGATAATTGAAACAAGAGATGTTGTATTCATTGAAAATAAGGTTTCTGATGATTCAACGGATTCAAAAAATGAAAATCATCCAATGATCTCAAGTGATCAAACTAAGAGACGTTTTTGTGATAATAAGGATAGGAAGCTAAAGAAAAGTTAAAGAGTGAGAAAAGTAAAGGACTTTGGTCCTAATTTCATTTCCTCGCAATCTTTAGCATTCCTCGTTGAGGGAAATAAAGAATCTGTAACAAGGAAGATCCCCATAATGTTTAATGTGGATGGTGATCCACAATCCTATGTTGAAGCCATGACATCTAGGGATGCGACATTTTGGAAAGAATCGATCAATGATGAAATGGATTCAATATTTTTCAACAATACTTGGATCCTAGTTGATCTTCCTAAAGGATCGAAGCCTATCAAGTGTAAATGGGTGTTTAAAAGGAAGAATAATCCAACCGGGGGTTCTCTAACCTTTAAGGCTAGATTAGTGACAAAAGGAAGGCCTAGATTATTAACACCTATGCACCAGTGGCTAAGATAACCTCCATTCGAATTCTTATGGCACTTGCATCTGTCCATAAGTTACATGTACATCAAATGGATATTAAGACGACTTTTTTTATTGGTGATCTCGAAGAAGAAGTCTACATAGAGCAATCAGAAGGCTTTGTGCTTCTTGGGAGTGAACATAAGTTGTTACGTTGATCAATTCATTATATGGTTTAAAATAATTACCTAAACAGTGGCATGATGAATTTGACTCATTTATCTTGTCATATGAGTTTTTACATAATGGTGTGGATAAATGTATTTACACTAAATTCACCGATAGGAACGATGTAATTATTTGTCTCTACGTAGAAGATTTATTGATTTTTGGGACAAAATTGGAAAATGTTCGTAAGACTAAAGAGTATCTAGCCTCAAATTTTAAGATAAAAATTTTAAGATAAAGGATCTCAACGAGGTAGATACAATTCTAGGTATGACAGCGTAAAAGCATAAAAGGGCTTTGTACTAAGCCAATCTCACTACATCAAATAAGTATTGAAGAAGATCAAACACTTGAATATCAAGGATTCAAACACTCCATTCAATTTGAACTTCAAGTTAAGTGAGAATAATAGCAGGGCTATAGCGCAACTTGAGTACGCCAACGCAATTGGAAGTCTAATGTATGCAATGCATTGCATTAGATCCGATATCATTGGAAAGGAATTTGTAGGATTTTTGGCTATCTTAATAAAACAAAAAATTTGAGATTATTCTATAGTGTTTATCCTGCAGTACTAAAAGGTTACTCGGATGCAAATTGGATTACAAGTCTAAGTGACAATAAGTCCACATCTGGATGGATTTTTACGATTGAAGGTGAAGTCATTAGTTAGGTCCCCAAGAAACAAACTTGCATCTCACATTCAACTATGGAGGCCGAATTTATAGCCTCGATGGCTATCGGCAAGGAAGTAAAATGGCTAATAGATCTCTTGCTAGATATAAAGTTGTGGCCACAACGTAGGTTCGCCATTTCCGTATATTGTGATAGTGAATCCACCATGTCTCGAGCATACAATAAGGTGTACAATGGAAAGTCTAGACATATAAGTTTGAGACATGAGTATGTGAGACAATTGATTAGAGACGGTGTGATAACTACTACCTATGTTAAGTTAATTGACAATTTAGCGGATCCATTAACAAAAGGTTTGTTAAGGAATTTGGTTAAGAGTACCACTACTAAGATGAGATTAAAACCATTCTAACGTATCAATGATAATGAAAACCCTACCTTGTTTTAGAAAAAAAGTTAGTTTCGAGATTCAAAGGGTAACAACAAGTTATCAAATGACAACGTGCACTAAGAATCAGGATTTAGTTTTTATGTTTTAGGTTTACTCTTAATGTATGAACATTAATTTTCATGAAATCCACCACATGAAGTGGTGCCACTTCAACGAGATTTTTCTGTATGGTTTTCTTTCGTACATGTTCATGAAACGGGATTAGCACATTACTATAATGGTGTTAAAGCAAATAAACTCTTACTCTAATACTTTACGGTTATGTGTGTAATTTTTCTGGTATTGACTTTAAGAGTGATGGTTCAAGCGAATAGCCACCATTTACTTTGTTGATACTTTGAGAGTTTGTACTAAAGGAAGGTTCAATCTGCGAACATCCTTCTTTATGCGTGATCGTTGTGTACTTATTTTCTAGAATTAGCAATCTAGTGGGGGATTGTTGGAAATTGTAGATTACAAATTCATTAGATATTATTAATGAATCACATAGTGTGATTCATGAGCACTTATTGGGATTAGAAAGTGATGATTCATCCAATGGATACATTTTATTTTCATAGGACATGTTTCTTCTAAGAAGTATGTCTAATACGAAGGGATATGACTCTTCAATAGTGTCCATTGAGTGCATATATAGAGAGAGACTATGGTGTTCAGAATATTCATTATTACAATCAATCCAATTTTAGAAATTAGAGGAAGAGTTAGGGAATTCCTCGATTTTGCTAACCAAAGGAAATAAAAAAAGCTTCGTTGTATCCTAAAAGGACCTTTGTCTTAACCCTCTAGCAACTTTGTAGAGGGGGGAGGGCAAATTGTTCTCTTTGGAAAACGTCACTCGCGCCTCAAATTCAATTTGTTTTAATTCCATACTATCTCTAAATCTATAGTCTCCACTCAAAATCTCTAACATTTTATTAGAGAGATATTATTAATTGTAAGTGAGGTTATTTTGGGTGAGTGATTTCTAACAATTTGGTTCATTGTTGGGGCTACAATTACTTCTTTGTGTAAGGGTAGATCAGGTTTAAGCTAATAAGTGATTCAGACAATTGTTGAATAAAAATCATTTATTGGACGGGACTTCGCAGATGTAGGATTGTTAATCCAAATTATGTTAACAAATTAGGATTGTTAATCCAAATTATGTTAACAAATCTCATGTGTTTATTTCTCTCCTTACTTTGCTTATTGCCTTACCTTGTTTAAATTATTCTGTCCACGCCTCTATTCAAACTTTGAGATGGATTATTTTTCCTTTCAAATAATGGCAATTGATTTTGAATAAAAATAATTTAATGAATTTATAATATAAAAATAAATTAAATGTAAGTTTAAAATATTTAATTTTACTTGAAAATAAAATACAATTTAATTTCATAGTACTTTAATATAATATGAAGGTAATTAAACTTTTGATTATTTTGTAATTAAAAAAAAGAAAATAAAATAAATAGAAAATACTTGAGAATTAAGAGCAATAGTATAGTTGTCCTTTTATACAAATATGTATTTTGTTGATGGCAAAGTTATAAACCCGCATCGGCAGGTTTGGTTATTTGGTTGATTATGCTTATTACTTAGAATAGTGCTTTATATAAAAAAGAGAATGGGATATTTGAACCAACCTTAGTTAAATAAAAAAGCATATATATATATATATATATATATCAATCATGGAGGAAATTGTGAAGGTTATAATTGTTAAGAAAGAATAAATTTAGCATATATCGACCATTGAGGAAATTGTTAAGAATGAATAAATTTATCATTCATTATCCACGGTCTTCAATCAAAGTTAGCCAGAAAATATGGTCACGACAAGTGCTCAAGTACAATCAAAGGAATTCGTTCAATACAAAAGGATAGTCTTGACGAAAAATATATTGAGTTAATTTTTGGCTTATTCATAATTATAGTCTCCTAATGTTTGTATCTTAATTTCTTTATTACTTTAGCACTCAACCGTCATATTTTAGTCAATTTTTTTTTTTATCAAAAAATGGTTGGAGCTTTAATATTTTAATACCATTGGTGTGACTGTATGCATCACTAATGAAGTACATGTAAATTGTCACGTAGACTACAACATCAACCAATTAAAATTTTAACTGTTGAAGAATAAGCTTTTTTGTCCAAAAAAACAATTGGACTAAATTTTAAACGTTAAGAGTCAAAGTGAGTAAAAAATGAATTAAGACTAAAATGATAGGATGAGTAATTTTTAGGGACTAAATTTATCATTATGCCTTACTTTTTATTTTATTTTTTGCTATTTCATGACATTAAATTGGATTTTGACTCTTTTCTTTTATCTTAGGCCTTGTTTGATAGACCATTGAAAAAATTAAATCAATCAATATTTACAATGATTTAATTTTTTGTGCTGATAATTCAAAATAAAAACAATCTGATAGAATTTTTCTATAAAAAAGTGTGAAAAATAATAAGTAAATACGTTTAAATTTTAATTTTTGTTTAGAATAAGGTGAAGTGTTTAAAAATTAATAATAAAATGCAATTTTTTTTATAATTTAAAATCTATATTTATCAAACAATTTAATTATATTCTATAAATAATTTTAAGTAATATATAAAAAAATTATAATTTAAGTTAAGTAGTTCAATTTATTAAACAACACTTTACATGTAACTTCAATTTATATTCATGACAATGAATAAATTTATACACTTACAAAATATCAGTTATTAAATAGTTATTTTATTTAGTGTTATGGTTCTAATATTTGTTTAATTATTAATTAATCATACTTACTGTGTCTGAACTTTGTATAGTATAGAATATTGAATGCAAACCCTAATTATGAGATTCTACTCTTAAGTTTATATTAATATTAAATTTTTAATGGAATTAATGTTATGAGTCAAATGATAAAAATTTAATTAAAAAATATTAAAAATTAAAAATTATAATAATTAAAAATTATAATTTATTTTTTATACTTTTATATAAAATCTAAAAAATGAAAAAAATTAAAGTTTAACACATTAAAATTCCCAAATCCTTATCTTTTATAATTTCAACAAAAATCTTTTTTAAGTAAAAAATTTATTTTTGCCCATACTGTAAATGTCCTATAATATAAGATAATTGATTTCTTTAGGATTTCGTGTGTTGTTCTTTCTTTCTTCCATGCAACTTGTTGTTAGTTAAAATTATAATTTGAGATAATTTCAATCATATATTTCAAGTTTTTGGCTTCCAGAACAAAACTTTTATAAAAGTTATTACTTACATTTATATCTCAACTACTCGAATGATACCAAAAGAAGAAAAAAAATAAAGATCAGAAACTATTGCAAGTCTCCAACAACGTGGGAATTCACTTGTTCGCCCCATATCTATGACAACTGTTTCAATAACATTAACTACTCAAAACATCATACATAAATTCACCAAAACTAATTTGTTTAAACATAATATATTTTTTTTAATTAAATTCACTTTCATACTTATACATTCTTTTTTTCATTTTACTACCTGAATTTATAATTGGATTTATTTTTATTTCTAAACTTGAATTCTGTCAAAATTTAATGATATGACCAGTGTTCTTGGAAAATAACTAGATTGATTGATCGGATTGATTTGATTAAAAAATTGGTCGGTATATTAATCCAGCCAAACAAAGTAGTTTAACCGATTGAATCAAAAACTACTCAAAACCGGTAAAAATAGAAAATTATGACAAAAACTAATAGTCGAATATGTTTACTAGTTTAACTTTTTAAAATAGAAAACATTATGATTATTTATTTAATTTTTATTAATTTAACTGTTAAATTAATCAAACCAATTGAATCAAGAACAGTGATATGAACGATTTAATCATTTCTTCGATTATTAGAATATAATCTCTCCCCCGTCCTTTGGCTTCCCAGTGGTCAATGGTGTCATTTCTTGAGTTGGGCCAGGGCATACTCTTTAGCAGAGGCATTCATGCCGACGACAGGTGGGACCACCGTGCTTCTTTCTTCCTCGACATCCCTTGGCGTTCCCTAAACCTCCTCCTCCTATTACAGAGGTTGAGGAGCTTTTTAGGAGCTGGGTTTTACTGGTAATGTTTGAAGCTGGGACCTTTGGTTTTTTGGGGCCTGATTTTTATTATTGTATCTATGGGCTTTCTGGGCCACTGTTGTACTTATTCCCATTCTTTAATGAATGTTTTATGTTGGAAAAAACAAATCGTTATTTGACAAATTTTCCTGAAACCATGTTGTTAATAAAACAACATAAATATTTTTTTATAAAATATTATAGTAATAATTAATATCATATATAAATTTAATAATAAACAATGTTTAATTAAAACCTAATTTAATTACATATATTACATATATGAAAGTGGATAGTGGCACATTTGAGTTGTAAGGGATAAATATAAAATTGTAATATATATTTTTAAAATATTCATATTTTTCGCTCAAATTTTTTCATATCTTATATCAGAAAATATTTATTATTAAATATTTATAAATTGTAATATATATTTATTATTAAAATATTAATATAAATATTTTTCAATAATATATTTAGAATATTATTTAAATTTTAAAATTAATTATTGTTACTTTTTTATTAAAATAAAATTGTAATATTAAATAAATTATTAAAATAATAAATTATATTATTAAATATAAATAATTAAATATGTATGTTTAAGAATATTACACATTACAGTATTTGATATTAATATTTTAATATTTTAATATTTTTTAAATATTTTAAAATAAAAATTGATTATTAATATAATAATATTAGATTTGATTTAAGTTAATTTTTATATAAAGATAAAATGATTGACAAAAGAGCTCATTTTCGAAAAATGACTTACGCTTTTCAAAATGATAAGTCAATTTAAAAGAAAATGGACTTATTTTCCGTTGACCAAGTTGTTTTTCATGAAACCAACATTGGAAAATGTAAAAGACATTTTCGGTAAGTCATTTTCCATAAAACAAATGCACCCTCAAACTATCCTTTGTTACCCAAATTGGCCCATGATTTTAAAAAATAAGGGCAAAGTACAAAAATAGTCACTAAAATATTTCTCACGTTCTATTTTGGTCACTAAACTTTTAATTTTTTCGATTTAGTCATTAAACTATTCGAAATCAAATTTTTTGGTCACCAAGCAATAAAAGCCATTTGAAATTTGACAGAAGTATTGACGTGGGTTTTTTTTATTGCTCTAATAATAAATTTTTACTCTCTAATATTTACACATTCTATCAATTTGATCTTAAATATAAAAAAATTAGCTTACAATGTTTACAAAATTTGTCATTTTAGTTTAAATTCTAAAAAATTCAATAAATTTATCCCTCAGTATTTACGATGTAGAGCCCAATTTTAGCCCTGGCCCATATTAAACAAAAAAACCAAAAATAATAAACCAAATAAAATGTCCCTTTACAGTCCAGATTTCAAAATGAGGCCCAAAGTGTTTTACAAGCCCAAACTGAAATTAAAATAGTACCCATATCCCAATATTAACCTAAACCTAATTGGCCCAATCCTAACCTAACCGATCCAATTCTAACCCAATCCAATACTATAACTCAGTTACACCTAGGCCTAGTGGCCCAAAACTTAAATGAGCCCAATTAGCCCAAAATGTTTTTCAGCCTCTAGAAACCCTAGTAAGAGCCTTACGCCACTGCTCGTTGTAGCCCCTCTCACTACCGAGCATCACGCCGTTGTTGCCACCATGATTTTCGCCTTTCACCTGCAAAAGGAAAGAAAACACAGCAGAAACAGCAAGCATAGCAAGAAAGAATCTATGTATTTATGGTGTTTTTGATTTGTTTTGGGCTATAAAAAACTCTAATGTACTCCGTAAAAAGGGACGATTTTTACGAATATACACAAAAAGAAAATCAAAGAAACAGAAGAGGTGATTTCCGATTCAATATTTCATTTAATCATTACTTTTGTTTTCGTTTATTTCTTTTCTTTCTTTCTATACACGTAAATTACAGTAGATAATCAAAAACAGATTTGAAAAAAGTCGAAATAAAATAGTCCCTTTTTTTTTTCTCTTTTTGTTACTTTTGAAACTTTTTTTATGCAAGTATTATAAAAAATAAAAAGCAAAAAAAAATATTACCTTTAATCTGGCCTGAAGAGGGAAAGATTTGACTTTCGGGCCACCGTGTGTGGTGGGGAGTGCGGTGGCGCGTGCGTGGTCTGTCACCGGAGCCATGGCCGGAGACTGAAAGAGAAAGAGCTTTTTTTAAGCTCTGTTTATTTTTTTTTTTTGAAATGGCTTTAAAATGTTTTTTTTAACAAATTTTTTGTTTATATAGGCCAGTGAAACGGCGTCATTTTGGTGTGGTCAATTAATGACCAAAACGGCGTCGTTTAAGGGTCAAGATCTGCGCGTTGACCCGACCAGGGAAGGATCTGCGTGTTTTTATAAAAGGGGCAATTTTCCTCTTAAGTCCTTCCCAAATTTTATTTTTTGTAATTTTGTCCAATTTAAGTGTTTCTTTTATTTTTTAAAGTAGCCCTGAAGATTTGCTTTTATTTCTATTTAGCCATGGGGCCATTTTTACATAAATATTGGAACGGTGCCGTTTTGGGGAATAGGGCGTATTTGCCCACTGAGTCCCTCCTTTATGGCGCGTGCTTCAGTTAGGTCTCTTATTTTCATTTTTTTAAAATTTGCCCCTAAACTTTTATTTAAATTTAGTTTTAAGTTTTTTTTTTCTTTTTCCTTTTTTACTCTTGATTTTGATTTTATTCTGATTTAGTTCTTTTATTAACCTTCTTTTATTACTTATTCATTTATTTTAATTATTTTAAACTTTTTTTTGCTTTTCCCTATTTACGTTAAATTGTTTTATCATATATATTATTATTTTTATTTGTTATATATTATCTATTGTTTAACTTTAATCATATTATGTATTATTTGAAAATTTTTATGTTGTACATCATCTAAATTATTTTATTATTAAGGCAAAGTTTTCCATATATTGTTTATTTAAAATATGTATATTATCTATTTTTAAATGGTATATTATATACTTATTATAAGTTATCCCTTTTACATTTTTTATTCAAAGTTTTTTATACTATTTATTTAAAATATATATATTTATTTTATTATGTATATATTAACTATTTTAAATTTTTCCATATCAATTTTTTTTTTAAATTGTTATTATATCCCTTTATTGTTTTGCATATATCATTTATCTTATATTGCTATTTTACTTTTATATTTGATCTCATATTTAAAGTTTAGTATTCATTTCTTAGTTTTTTATTTTTCGCATAGATCTTTTGAATTATTATTGCTTACTTTATATCTTTTATTTGTTATTCATGTTCTTTTATTTGTTTATTATTCTTATGTTTACTTTAGCATGATCATTATTACTTGTATCATTCGCTATTTTATGTTATTTTTTCTCTTAACCGCCTATATTAGTATTAAATGTTATTATATCATGTAATTGTAGTATATTGCTTTGGTATTTGTGTTTTGTAATGTATTAATGATACATTTTACTCAAATCATTGTTTTAAAATATATCTCATTTAATTGCCACTTTTTACCCAAAACTTTATTTCTTAAAACAAGGCAATATTTGACATTTGGGGTTTTGAGGGAATCGTCCCCTAACTTACGGGGCTTCGATTTTTCTCATTAAGTCTAAATGATCAAGTACCCTTTTTGAAATTAAAATATATGATTTTCAAATAAAAAACCTATCTTTATGAATTTAATATGTGACATTTTGATATTTTGAGATAGGGATTTCAGAAAAAAAAAAAAAACAAAAACAAAACAAAGGATATTTGGTGTTTGGGAAATTCGAAAGGTCGTGCTCTAACTTACTGAGGTTCGATATTTCTTTTATCCAAATAATTGAATGACTTTTTAAAGATTATAAGTTTTGAAAAATCAAAAGGGTCATATTTGAAATCCTTTTCAAATTTTCGATATTAGGACATTAAATAATCAATTAGGTACCAATTTTTGGGCGTTACGAGGGTGCTAATCTTTTCTCGTGAGTAACCGATTCCCGAGCCCGTTCTCTCGAATTTCGTAGACCAAAATCATTGTTTGAATAAATCCAAATATTTTTTTTATTAAAATGACCAATTTCAAGGTGATCCAATCACACCTTAAAAGAGATTGGTGGTGACTCCATCTTCGTTTTAAAAGTCGGCCCTGTTTTTCAAAATAAAAAATTGTTTCGACAGCTTGGTGACTCCGCTGGGGACATAATAAGAGATTCAAGCCGTGAAATTGATTATTTCCTGTCCTTTTGTCTAAATTTGAAAATCCGATTTGGAAAATTATGATCCTTTTTATTGCAAGTTGTTCTAATCTTGTAAAGTATTTCTGCATTGCATTGCATGACCGTTGTGGTCACACCCTTTTAAGTGGGAGTGAGAAGCTAATCTTTCGTGAGGTTTTCACCTCCGTGTAGGATAGTGAATCGCTTTCGGGATACATTCGTACCTATGTCTTCGTGAGATTTTCATCTCCGTGCAGCCATAGGGAAATGTATTCCCCTGAACCGAACTCAGTCCATATGATCCTATAATGGGTCAGGACCGAGGAATCTGCTGGTTCGGGTAGAGCTAAAACACACGTAGAGAACGTAAGGACTCACCCTAAGTAGAACTATGCTAAACCTTAGTGGTCACCCAGATAGGTGTTTGTTTATTTTATTTGCTTTATGTTTTATTTCATGGTACTAACTTGTTGTGCTTTATTTTAGTGCATGTCATTTCATATTTTAAGAGGTATTAATTCACGGTCAGTTTCTAAGTTAGAAAGCTAGTAATGGAGAATGAATTTCTTGATAAAGTGGAAGACAATGCAGCCGTCAACATGTGGTCAGAGCAAACACAATTAGAGAAAGGGGATAGCCTAGCCAAAGGGTACACATCAGAATTATAGGACTACACTCGCATCAGTGTAACGCAAAACAATCTCCAGGAATTAAGAGAAATATGGGATTGGTGGAGTGACGAGACCAAGCAGTTATTTTACTGCAGCTATGGGGATTTGCCGTACTTGTTGGACATTAAGGTAGATGAACATTTGTTTCGGGCCATCACCTAATATTGGAACCCTGCGTATAGTTGCTTTACTTTTGAAAGGGTTGATTTGGTACCCACGGTGGAAGAGTATATAGTTCTATTGCATTGTCCCAAGATTCAATTTGATAAAACTTACTCAAGGGTTGCTAGTGTTCCAACCTTTTGGAGGAAATTGATGAATATTACGGGGATGAGTGAACAGTGGGTCACAGCCAGAATCAAGCAAAAAGGTGAGTGTAGGTGCATCCCATGGAAAGTTTTGAAGGATTTGATTTTAGTACATCCTGATATGAAAAAGAGAGTCAATGTATTTGCTTTGAGTATATATGGATCAGTGATCTTCTTTAAGGCATTGGGATATGTAGATGAACTAGTCTCAGATCTTTTTAATCGATTTGACAAACGGGTCACACCTATCCCTGCAACCTTAGCTGAGACATTTCGATCATTGAATGCATGTAGGAGAGCTGGCGAAGTCAGATTTATAGGATTTGGGCAGTTGTTGTTGGCTTGGTTCCACAGTCATTTCTAGAAGGTGGATAAGGTTTCTTATCGGGTCTTTTTAGAAAATTACTCCCTATTAAAAGAGATAGTGGCCACCCCAATAAGAGATGACATATCAGAAGAAAATTGGATAGCGCTTCTCCGAAATCTCCAAGAAGAAGACGTTGAGTGGAGAACTCCCTAGATGGTTCCCGATGAAGTTCTGTACCAGTGTGGGAGTTTTGATTGGGTCCTTTTACTTGGAATTTGGGGAGCCATTGGATATGCACCCTTGCTCGTACTGAGGCAATATAGATCAAGGCAGTACATACCGGCTACACATGGGTTGACTCAATATGAGTTTTCGTATAAGGGAGATAGCTACAAGAAAAGGTTTAAGGAGATTTCTAATACTTGGAATCAGACCCGTAGCATAAAGAGAGTGGACGTATGTCTAATGACGACCCCAAAATATAGTGGATGGTGGAGTAGAAGAGTCAATGACAATATCCCTGTGCCAAGTTTAGAAGGCGCTCGATCGATCGAAGAGTACTTACAAGTGGTCCCATCAGAATTAGAGATTATAAAACAAGATTTCAAAAGGAGGAGTTCAGAGCTCGAAAAGAGGATAGAGAAGTTGGAAGAAGAAAAAATGCACCTAAGATTAGACATGGATGTTCAGAAACTGGAGGCCAAAAAATTAAGAAAAGGGAAGAAAAAGGCCGAGGAAGATTTGGATAGTTTAAAGACAGAATATAAGAAGCTACGTCAATCGATGAAAAATGCTAAATTTGGGAAGACTTCAGAACAATGGCAACAGGAGGTTCGAGAGAAAAAGGCCAAAACTGACCGATGGGAGAAGAAGTTTCACGAAATGCAAGCACGAAACGAGGCCTTAGATAAGAGTTTGGCAGAAAGTCGAAATGAAAAAGGAGAATTAAAAGCTAAAGTGGTTGAACTTGGACGGTCTCTTCATCACCATCAAGGTCGTAATTCTGCAATCGAGCTAAAGTCAAGTCTGAACAAGATTGAGGAAATGAAGTGTAATATCAAAGAGTTAGAATCGGCATTATAAAACTGTGAACTTCGAATCGAGCTTCTTGAAGCAAGAGAAGGGCGTTGGAAGGAAGAGCTTCACCATTCTCATGATCAAGTTAGAAATGAGATTAACTCATGGGTGAAGCCATTGCTCAGATTCGAGAGGTAGCTAATCATTTACAGATTTTGGTAGTACAGGCTGATACGTTGAGCATGAAATATGAGCTACAGTCAGATCGTGGTCAAGAGCTAGCCTTGTTATTTAGGAAAGTTAAGACTTTGGGCATTAGGGCGAAAGCATATTTGTAGTCCATTTTATGTAAAGGATTTTGTTTTCTAATAAAGTTTTCTAAATGAAATTGAATCTGAATCGATGCCTTTTTGCATTCATGCATTTGAATTACATCACATTATATGCATTTAAATCCATAGAAAGACCCTAATTAGTTGAAGTTATTAGAGAGAGAGAGAAAGAAGGAAAAGTTAATCTGGAAACTAAACACCGTTACGGTACACGTGCTAAGACAAAAAATATGGATCAAAGACTCGAACAGTTCCAGAGAGACATGCAAGACCAGCTGCAAGAGCAGTTGGCAAAGATCCAACAAGATATGAGGGAACAAATGATGGAAGCCCAAAGAAATATGGTGTCTCAAATGACTCAGTTACTGAATGGGGCAATGGACAAGGGAAAAGGTCCCATTACTAATATTGGAGAAGATAATGAGGATTATCCTCCGGGTTTTACCCCACCGCATGCACAAACACAATCTGAAGCATATCCTCGAAGGCCATCTGTTACAATTAGGCCTCAACGAGGTCAAGCCGTCTTGGGGTGCCATGAATTTCCAAGTTGGCTCAGGATCTAACCCAGGAGATAACCCTGCTAATCCTGTTATCTTTGATTTAGATATAGCGGAGAGGGAAGGGATAAGCATTGAATTACCAAGACAGTTAGAGGACCATTGTAGATGGTTAGAAGAAAAGTCCAAGGTTTTGGAAAACACTGATAATCACTATGGAATTGATGCTAAAGACTTGAGCTTGGTTCCAGATTTGGTGCTTCCTCACAAGTTCAAAATGTCAGAATTTGAGAAGCACAATGGCACTAGCTGTCCTGAAGCTCATATTACTATGTTTTGTGGACGAATGACTGGGTATGTTAATAATGATCAACTGTTGATCCATTGTTTCCAAGATAGCTTGGTAGGGGCAGCGTCCAGGTGGTACAACCAATTGAACCGTGCTAGGATTAATTCCTAGAGAGACCTAGCACAAGTATTTATGAAACAATACAATTATGTGACTGACATGACGCCTGACATAATCACCTTGCAAAATATGGAGAAGAAATCAAATGGAAGCTTCAGGCAGTATGCACAAAGATGGAGGGAAGTTGCCATGCATGTTCAGCCACCGCTCCTAGAAAAGGAAACTACAATGTTTTTTATCAATACTTTAAAGGCCCCATTCATTACTCATATGATAAGAAGTACCACAAAGAGCTTTGTGGATATAGTAATGACGGGAGAAATGAATGAAAATGCCATAAGGGATGGCAGGATAGAAGCAGCGGAAAACACCAAAAGGTCAGCTCTAAGGAAAAAGGAGAATGAGGTGAATAATACGAGCACATATAACAAAGGGTACTCGAAGGCAATTACTGTTAGCCAACCAAAAGTAATCACCGCTGGGCAGCAAGGTTCGATAAGACAGGAATCAGGTACAAAGCAAAACTTTGAAAAGCTCCAATTTACGCCAATCCTAGTAATGTATAGGGAGTTGTATCAAAGTTTATTTGACGCACACATGGTGTCCCTATTTTATCTCAAACTATTACAGCCCCTATATCCCAAATGGTATGGTTCAAACGCTCAATGTGACTATCATACGGGAATACCGGGGCATTCAATAGAAAACTACTCTGCTTTCAAAAAGGTAGTCGAGAGACTTATTAAGATGGGGATCGTAAAGTTTGATGATACACCAAGTGTAGAAAATCCATTACCTAACCATGGAGATAAGGGGGTAAATACAATTAGTAAAAGTATTGTGAGAAGGATCAAGGAGGATATTGTGGAGGTAAAAACCCCATTGAGAATTGTCTGGAGAGAAATGGTAGGAAGAGGATTGATAGTATCAGATTCTATGGAAGGATATGAAGGAGTAAGGGACTATTGTGAGTTCCACAAAGTAGAAGGGCACGAGATCCAGGAATGTGTTGAGTTCAGGGTCTTAGTGCAAAGCCTTATGGACAATAAGGAATTGTAATTTTATGAAGAAGGCTCAGGGGGAGGAAACATATGCGCGACAGAAGAAGAGTTGACAAACCAAAAAGTTAATTATCCGAGGATCATCATCTCCCGATTAAGAAACACGGAAGGTGGAACACAAATGGCGTCAAAGGTTGTAATCCAGAAACCTATTTCCTTTCCTTATAAGGATAACAAAATGGTACCTTGGAATTACGACTGTAATGTGACAATACCAGGAGAGGAAATCCTAGCTAGCGATTCCAAGGAGGACCAAAATGAAGGATCTTACACATGTAGTGGAAGGCATTATGACTCGATAAACGTCAGAACAGAACCAGTGAAATCAAAGACCTTTGCAGTTGAACAAGAGAAAGGACCTGAGGCACTTATCAATGAACCAGTAAAGGAGGAAGAGGCTAAAGAATTTTTGAAATTCTTGAAGCACAGTGAATACAATATGGTAGAGCAACTGCGCAAACAACCGACTTGCATATCAGTGCTAGCATTGCTTTTAAGCTTAGAAGTACATCGCGAGGTATTGATGAAAGTGTTGAATGAAACCTATGTTACTAAAGATATATCTGTCAACAAACTTGACCGTCTGGTTAGTAATATAAGTGTCGGCAACTTTATTTATTTCAGTGATGATGAAATTCCACCTGGGGGCGTAGGATCGACTAAGGCTCTGTACATCACTACTCGTTGCAAGGGATATACTCTGCCAAGTGTGTTAACCGATAATGGATCGGCTTTGAATGTCTTACCATTGTCTACGCTGAATAGATTGCCTATAGATAGTTCTCACATGAAAACATGCCAAAACATGTGAGAGCATTTGATGGCACTGAGAGAAGAGTAATAGGAAGAATCGACATACCTTTTTTTATTGGACCAAACACATATGAAGTAGATTTTCTGGTAATGCACATCAAGCCCTCCTACAATTGCTTGTTAGGGAGGCCCTGGATACATTTGGCAGAAGCAGTGCCTTCATTATTACATCAAAAATTGAAACTAGTAACGAAAGGTCGGCTAGTTACTATAAATGTTGAAGAGGACATTATAGCAACTGTTACCAATGACGCGCTATATTTAGAGGCAAAGAATGAGGCCATTGAGTGTTCCTTTCGATCTTTAGAGTTTATGAATGCAATATTCATTTTAGAAGGGAATGAGGTTCCGGTGCCTAAGATATACAGGACCATAAGAATGGGCTTGCAAATGATGGTGGGGAAAGGAGCCTTACCGGGAAAAGGATTGGGTAGACATCTCCAAGGAGGAATTTAGGTTCCGGTGATGAAAGAGCAAAAAGATCGTTTTGGCTTGGGTTTCAGGCCAGATGCTAGACAAAGGAAGAAAGAGATGGAAAAGAAACAGGAGAGAAGGAGAGCACGGTTGAATAGGGAAGAAGTCAAGTGGGACTTAATGGCATTCCCTCACATATCCCAGACTTTTGTATCAGAAGGGATAATTCACTCTGAGGCAGGTTTGTTGAGAAACGAAAACCTCCATACCAATGCCATACACGAGGAAGGAACTGAACGAAGAAACTTGTTGGGCATTCGTCCTTATGAACCTGGAAGTGTTTTGAACAACTGAACTTCACAGGAACTTCCTATAGTTTTTAAAGATTACACAGAGTAATGTTCAGAACGTACTTGTTGTTTTAAAGCCTAGAAGTAATAAGATTTCATTCGTGAAATAGGCTCATGTTCAGACATCTTTGTTTCAATAAAATGCATATTTGATGATCAATTCGAGTAAATATTCTTTCATTCTTTTGATCTTCTAATTTCTTTCCAAAATTTTTGTTATTCTCACTCATATCATGTGAATAGTTATTCTTGAATTCATTTGTTCTTTGAACATTCCTTTGTGCCTACCACAGGTCCCCAGATATCAATGACATGAGCAACGATATTATAGATTCAGAGTTCCCTTTTGAATGAGACATGCGTTTAGAGGAATCTCAGGATTTTGAAGGTTACAGAGATTGTGACTTGCCTCCGAATTTGTTAAGGATGGTAAAACAAGAGGAGAAACAAATTTTACCCTATAAAGAGGTGGTAGAGAATGTAATCTTAGAGGAAGGGAATGAAGTGAAAATTGGAACACACATAGCCGAAGAGACAAAGTAAGACCTCGTCGAGTTACTGCAGGAATTCAAAGATGTCTTTGCATGGCCATACCAAGATATGCCAGGCTAAGTACTGATATTGTAGTGCATCGCCTTCCCATAAGAGAAGAATGCAATCCAGTTCAGCAAAAGCTAAGAAGGATGAGGCCTGATGTGGTGTTAAAAATAAAAGAGGAAGTCAAGAAACAGTTTGTGCTGGTTTTCTACAAGTGGTCAAATACTCAGAGTGGGTTGCCAATATTGTTCCTGTCCCTAAGAAGGATGGAAAGATTCGGATGTGTGTAGACTATAGGGACTTAAAGAAAGCCAGCCCAAAGGATAATTTCCTCTTGCCTCATATTGACACGTTGGTGGATAATAAGGCGGGATACCCACTATTTTCTTTTATGGATGGTTTTTCGGGATACAATCAGATAAATATGCATCTTGAGGATATGGAGAAAAGTACTTTCATAACATTGTGGGGTACCTTTTGTTATAAGGTGATGCCATTCGGGCTAAAGAATGCAGGAGCAACATATCAAAGGGCCATGGTAACCTTATTCCATGACATGTTGCGCAAAGAGATTGAAGTATATGTTGATGACATGATCGCAAAATCTCGAACAGAAAAAGAACACATTGAAGTTTTGAAGAAGTTGTTCTTGAGATTGAGAAAATTTCAATTAAAGCTTAACCCAGAAAAGTGTACTTTTGGAGCTCAGTTAGGGAAATTACTGGGCTTCGTAGTCAGTGAGAGAGGAATCGAGGTTGACTCAGATAAGGTCAAAGCTATACAAGAATTGCCTCCACCACGCACTCAAAAGGAAGTTCAAGGTTTTCTTGGAAGGTTAAATTACATTGCTCGACTTATTGAACAATTAACTGAGAAATGTGATCCATATTTCGTCTTCTTAAGAAACACAACCAAGGCGTATGGGACGATGAGTGCCAGAAAGCTTTTGACAAAGTTAAACAATATCTGTCAAATGCCCCAGTACTATCTCCGCCTAATCCAGTTAGACCATTAATACTGTATTTGATAGTGTCCAATAACTTCATGGGATGTGTGCTTGGTCAACATGATGAGTCAGGAAGAAGAGAAAAGTCGATATATTATCTCAGTAAAAAGTTCACTGAGTGTGAAATAAGATATTCGTCAATTGAGAAATTGTGTTGTGCCTTGATTTGGACAACTCGGAGGTTGAGGCAATATATGATATATCATACAACCTGGCTAATTTCGAAACTTGTCCCATTAAAGTATATGATGGAGTTAACTGCTCTGAATGGAAGGATGGAAAGGTGGCAGATTTTTCTTTCTGAATTTGATATAGTCTATGTGAACCAAAAGGCTATAAAATGAAGCGAAATAGCAGAATTTTTTGCTAGTAGGGCTTTAGAAGTTTATGAACCTTTGAGCTTTGATTTCCCCAATGAAGAGCTAATGTATGTGGAAACTAATGAAGAGTATCCGTGGAAGCTAAACTTTGATGGAGCATCAAATGCTGTAGGAAATGGAATTGGGGAAATCTTGGTATCCCCAAGTAGAGATCATTATCCATTCCCATGCAAATTGGATTTTGATTGCACAAACAATATGGCAGAGTATAAAGCATGCATCATGGGAATTCGAGCAGCTGTAGAGCGTAAAATCAAAGTGCTAGAAGTATATGGAGATTCTGCATTAGTTATTTACCAGCTTAAAGGTGAATGGGAGACAAGATCAATTTATATCAATTTACTATCTTTGGATTCTTTTTCTTCTCAAAGATGTTTTCCCAATTAATTTCCTTTTTATTGATAATTTATTCAGTTCAAACTATCATCAAGATCAATTTATTTATTGTCCATTATTACCATTCATAAGCATGTTGCATTGAAATAATGATTGATGAACTAATAATATTTTCACAGAAGAAGTTCTACATATTACTTTGGAAATTTCTAGATAATACAAGAAACTGAAACAGGACAATTGTTTAGAATTTCCATGTATAAGGATTGGAAATATTTGAGAAAGAAGAGTCTAGATAGAAACTATTTCTCTGAATTCTCTGTCCAAATGGTAATTGGACAAAATAACGAGTTGTTGTGACGAAAATAAGCAATGCCATTTTACAGGCATACTCATCGGTTCATATCATTCGGGGAATGGTGTGACAAACCAAATTAACGGGGAAAAATTCAAAACCCCTAAATTGTGGTGGAATGGATTGGAGTTGAAACAAATCCTGTACCCTTAAATTGCAGTAGGGATGGACTGAAAAAGTTTCGATTCCTATAAATCGTGGTGGGATGGTTTGAAGGCGGTACAAGCCTTGTATCCCCAAGGTTCAAGTGGAGCGGACTCTGAAATTACCATGAGTCAAATTATTTGAGCAGAATATGATTGAAACTTCGAGAGGAACGAGGATGAAGAACAAATGAGTGATGACACCTAGAGTAGGAATCATGCTCATAACATTTCTGCATTCATATATCATAGTGCGTCTAATTAGGAGCATTTGACTCATTTCGATCAGGGCGTCCTAATCATTCGGCATAAGCATATACCCATTGATAAACCGTAAAAGTAACATATTTTAATCCCACATTTAGCATACTCTTGGATGATTTATCCCTTGATTTATGTAAAAAGGTGCTCTTAATCCTTTCTTTTCATGTTTTATACTTAGGAGAGCGCTCGAGGATGAAAAGAACGAGAAACGGGCCTAATATAGACCAAATTGGGCCAAAGTGGAAATCGACACGGCCTGGACTTAAGCCCACACGGTCGTGCCTCCCTGATAAACTAGAACATGGCCTGATCACGATTCACACGGCCGTGCCTCATTAAAGAAATACGAACACGGCCTAAAGAAGATTCACATGGACGTGTACCATGGCCGTGTCCCTGTCGTGGAGAAGAGCAATTCTACTCGAAAAAGGATACTTAGGGGCAAAGAAACCTATTTGAAAAACCTATATAAACCCCCTAAGTATAACCTTAAAAGAGGCGGTTAGCTAGGCCAAGGAGCTGAGCCGAAAAGGTGAGATTTGTGGAAAACACTCGAAGATAGCCAGTTGATCCATCTCAAGAAGCCGGAATTTTACTTAAGACCCCGGATCTCTCCTTCAATTCCTTCAGGGGGTTTTAGGGATTTCTTATATTTTGTTTTATCTTTTCTTCTGAGATGTTTTCTTTTATTGTTATGAACTAAACCCTTCAGATACCTGAAGGAGATGAAACCTAAGACGGAACTTGTTATTATTTTCTGAACTATATGATAAATACTTGATTTGTTCTTAATTATGTGTGCTTAATTCTTGTATTGATATTTCTGGGATATTAATTCAACTTGGATGTGCTTAGGTGGAGGAGCAAAAGTCCCTGCTTAAGAGTAGATCTAGCATAATTAAGCGTAGCTGATCGCACGCCTAGAGATAGGGTGACGAGATTTTGTCGGATTAGTGTGAAACCTAATATGGGAGTCCATAGATCGAGTTAATGCAATTCTAGGGGTTTTAATTAGAAAGAGATTTCAATTAATCAACCTAGGGTTAGATGTTATTTGCCTCGAGAGAGGGTTTAATATAAATTAGGGAATCTTACGGATCAAGTCAAGTGAATACATCGTCTAGTTCGGTGTTAAATAACAAGTGAAGTCTAGGTGGATTCTTCTTAAGGGTATCGTCTTAATCAACTGAGTTTTTCCTCAAGTTATTTTTCCCAATTCATTCTTTTTTGTCTTTGCGTCTTTAGCTTAGTAGTTAGTTAAATTTAGATTAACAACGACTTCACTTATTTTAGGCTAGATAATAAAAAGAAAGTTAGAATTAGTACTTTTAGTTCCTTGGGTTCGACAATCCGGTCTTGCCTAAGCTATACTACTGTTCGATAGGTGCACTTGCCTTAAGTCGTTGTCAGAGTTAGTTTCCAGGTTCGATCATTCTCTTTTTATAAATTTTAAGACTCGACAGCTACGATCAAGTTTTTGGTGCCGTTGCCGGGGAAATAAAATATGAAGAAAGCTCTATTTTTAATACTTTAGCCATTATTTTTCTCAATTCACTTTTATTTTTAGTTTAAATTCTAATTTTGCTAAATTTTCTTTCTTTTCTTAGCAGGTACCTCTAGTTTATGACTAGAAGGAACCTGAGAGGACCATTAGTATACGACAGTGATATTGAAGCTACCGCTAGCAGGAATCGCAGAGAAATTAGGAGAGCCCTAAATTACACAGAAGAAGAGCGAGAAGGCAGATCCAATCCTACTGAAGGGATGGACGAGAATAATCCACTACCACAAGATGTGGCAGAAAATAATGCTCCGCATACTATGTATGATTATGCTAAACCTCATTTAACAGGAGCAGAATCAAGTATTGTTAGGCCTGCTATAGCTGCTGATAATTTTGAATTAAAGCTTAAAACTATACAAATGATTCAACAATTTGTTCAATTTGATGGATTGCAGGACGAATACCCAAATACTCATATAGCTAATTTTTTAGAATTCTGTGATACCTTCAATAAATGGTGTTTCTGATGATGCCATACGTCTTCGGTTATTTCCCTTTTCATTAAGGAATAAAGCTAAACAGCGGTTAAACTCGTTACCACGAGGGTCAATCTCTACATGGAATCAAATGACCTAAAAATTTTTATTAAAATATGTCCCACCGGCCAAAACGGCTAAATTACGGAATGATATCTCTTCTTTTGTGCAGATGGATTTAGAGACATTATACGACGCATGGGAGAGATACAAAGATCTCTTGAGAAGGTGTCCGCACCATGGTTTACCCTTGTGGCTCCAAGTCCAAACTTTCTATAACGGTGTGAACCCCTCAACAAGGCAACTACTTAATTCAGCCACCGGTGGAACCCTGAACAATAGAACTCCTGAAGCAGCCTACGAGTTTATTGAAGAGATGTCATTAAAAAACTATCAGTGGCAGGTTACAAGGACAAAACCAACAAAATCAGCTGGAGTTTACAACCTCGATGTAGTAACCATGCTATCAACACAGGTAGAAATGATGAATAAAAAGCTTGATAGTTTGTGTTCTTCGCAGGTACATCCAGTCATGCAGTGCGACGTAAGTGGAACTGTAGCGAATCCTCAGTACCCACCCTACCAACCGAGCACAAAAAGCGAACAGATGAACTATATAGGCAATAATTTCATATCTAATAATAACCCTTATAGTAATAACTATAATCTAGGTTGGAGGAACCACCCAAATTTTTTATGGGGAGGTCAAGGAAATCAAAGGCAACAACCTCTTCAAAATTTCCAAAATCAGCCCTATCCACAGGAAAAGAGGCCGAACCTCGAAGAAATGCTAACAAAGTTCATGGCAGCCACAGAAACCCATCTCCAAAAAATCGAGACAACGCTTGATAATCAACAAGCTCAATCAAAGGGATTGAGAGCCAAGTTGGAGAACTTACTAAGTCAGTTGGACAACTTACTAAGATAGCTCTGAAATTCGATCAGAGATTTCCGAACGACCACAAGGGCGTTTACCAAGCAACACTAAGATTAACCCAAAGGAGTAAATCCAAGCCATCACAGCTCATGATAGTATAGGGTTAGATGAACCCAATCCAATATAAGAAAATGAGGTAAATGAAGGTAAAGTTGAGGTAACACAAGAAAAGCTAAAACCAGTAATCAAGGAGTACCAACCTCACATTCCTTATCCCGAAGCGATGAAGAGAGATGATACAGAGGAACAGTTCGGTAAGTTTCTTAAACTTTTAAAGAAATTACATGTTAACTTACCTCTTCTTGAAACTCTTTCGCAGATGCCAGATTCGAGGAAATTTTTAAAACAACTCTTGACAAACAAACGTAAGTTAGACGAGGAGATACATGTGGAATTAAACGCAGTATGCTCAACAATTTTACAGAATATACTATCGTGAAAGCTAAAAGATCCAGGGAGTTTTACAATTCCATGTCTAATTGGTAGACTAACTGTTAATAATGCCTTAGCTGCTTTAGGGGCAAGTATAAATGTCATGCCTTATAGAATGTTTAAACAACTAGGTCTAGGGAAACCCAAACAAACTAGGATGAGCATTCAATTAGCTGATAAAACTATTAGAATTCCTAGGGGTATTATCGAAGATGTTCTTGTAAAAATTGATAAATTTGTTTTCCTAGTAGATTTTGTTGTCTTAGACATAGATGAGGATAGTTCGATTCCCTTAATTTTAGGAAGACCTTTTTTAGCAACTGCTAGAACAAAAATTGATGTTGGTACAGGAGAACTCATACTTCGTGTAGGTGATGAATCGATCAGTTTACAAGCTCTTGACTCGACCAGGACAACAATTGATGAAGGTGAGAAAGTAAATTCAGTCGATAACCAAGTTGTTCAACTTTCACCACAGGAAACACTACAAGGTTACAAACCTAAGCCGAATCATGGACCACATGCCAACAAAGAAGAATTACATAAGGAATGAAGCCTTAAGGTCGACAACCTAGAAGAGTGGAAGACACACTTTAAAGAGGAACGAGAACCACATGAAGTAAAGCTGAAAAAGCCCATAGAAGAGCTCATAGGAACATCAAACCACTTCAAAATAGGAGACCAGGTACTGTTAGATAAAGCAGATCCTCGCATCACCACACCAGGCCTGGACACGAACAAGGAAATCCCTCTTGAGGTATGCAATATCTTCCCACACGAAACAGTTGAGGTAAGTAATTCAACATTCGACACTCTTAAGGTAAACGCTTCTCGACTTAAACTTTATAGTGCAAATAGAACTGAAAGCATGAAGAAAGATATTCAAACTTTTAAACCACCCTGATTTTTGCAAATACGAGGAAAGTCTAGCTTAAGACTATAAACGAACGCTTCTCGGGAGGCAACTCGAGTACTAACCCAGTTAACTCTTACATTTTAAATTTTATTTATCCTGCTTTATTCTTTCCTTTTTAGCATCTAACTTTAAAACTAACCAAAAGTGCAGATTTCCAGGCCACACAGCCTTGTACACGGCTGTGGCCGTGGCCGTGTGGACCTCAAGAATCTCCATACTGACATGGCAGGGATGGTACGAGTCAGAGAAAATCAAATTTCAGAATCACAGGCTCCAACCACCACCCCACGGGCACCGACAAAATGCCATGGCCGTGCGACGCGGCCATGGACGACATTGACTTATAACCAACGGGCGTGGCAATCTGAAAAATGGTCATGGGAGAAATAGCACGTCTCGAAACACGACTGTGCGAGGCGGCCGTGTGAATTGACACGCCCACGATACACGGGCGTGTGACTGTACCTGACTTGGAATTCTATTTAAACCACCCACCCATCCCTCTTCTCACTTGTTTCTCACCATTCTTCCTCCCTTACACCCTCCATTCTCAGAATTCTTTATTTCTATAGCATGCTTCTCAAACTTTTGGCCATGTCAAAGAAGCGAAAAAATCTAAGCACAGTTTCCCTCATGGAGACCGATATACATAAGTTCATGCCGGCCTCTTCATCCAAACAACAAGCCAAGGGTCTTTGAGACCATTTATCTTTCGTTTTATTTTTATCTTCTCCTTTATTTTCCTTCTCTTTGACAATCTAATGCTTAATTTAGTTTAACTTATTTTAGTTTCTTAGTGTCAGGTTCAAAAGGCTACTAGGGAATCACACCTTGGGAACCACGACCACCACCACCACCACCACCGCAGCCTTCGAAGTTCTAAAAGCTGCTTGGGAATCATGCCTCTTCCGCCACCGCTATCAACTCCGCAGCCTTAGAGGTCACACCCACCTCGCGAACCATCCAACAATAAGGACTCTTCGGTCTATTTATCTTTCATTTTAATTTTATTTACAATTTTTATATTCTTTTTCTTTCCCTTCTTTGTCTTTAATTATATATTTAGTTTATTTTATGTGTCTTAATAATCCCTGGCTAATTCTCTACGAGCTCCCCAATTTCTTCATCTAGCGCAGAGCTCGATAGCAACAACCACCCCTATCAACTTCCAACTCCGAGAAACCATCCAAATTCAGGAAGTTTCACCTCTCCCTCTCTCTTAAATTACATATCTATGTTTGTACATTGAGGGCAATGTACATCTTAAGTGTGGGGGGTGAATAGTTATTTTGAGAAAATACCTAACTTTCTAAATTATTCCCAATTCCCTGAATTATATCTTATTCTTAAGTAATTTCCTCATATTACTAATTAGGATGAAATTTCTGATGATTTATGATTGTTATTGATATGTTTTTGAATAAGCCATAGCTAATTGTGCATTGATGATTAAATTTGAAGGATACTAGGGAATCAAGCATGATAAGTCTAATTTTTTTAGAATTAAAATCTTTAGGGTGTCTACCTGAATCTGAATGTTATCTTGAAATTTGAAATTTACGAGGTTGATATCAAAACACCCATAATTTTTGTGAGATTTTGAGCCTTATAGAGCATATATTCCTTTTCTTGCTCACTTTATTGATTATGAGGGTGTCAACATTGAACTGTTATTCTAGAACTTGCCTCGATTATACTGTCGAGACCACACCTATGATTTGATATACAAAGATGATAAAGGCACTTAGGATTTAACTCACTTACTCCACAAAAATCCTACCTTCATAATTAACCCCTAGTGAACCCCTTTGATCCTAACAACCCTTTTTATTGACTCACCGGCTAATATTAACCCAAAACCCTTTGTATTTGTTATCACCATTCCTTTTTGACTACCCTTATATCGAGATTTGATTTGATTAGTTACCTAAGTATATTATTTAAGTAGTTGAATTTATCATTTGTTATTTGATTTGCTCTAAAAAAAATGAAGTATATTCATTATTAGTTCCATAATTAACTGAGCTTGCATTTCAAATCTTGAAAGAGCTCGTATTATTAGTTTTCAATTGATGTAATTATTTTAGATCAGTTTATTTTTTCTAGATAGGTAATTTGTCAGGTCAATCTCAATTCTAACCTTCTAATTCAGCCTTTATCACACCTTTAGCCCTAGTCCCGTTACAACCCTGTTAAAGACCTTTTGATCTGTTTATCATCTCATTTTATAGTGGTGGAGATTTGATTTTCAGGCAAGCCTATGAGATTAACTTTTCATGTTCGACTTATTGAGTGCTGAATTTTGAACCTTAAACACTTTGAGTGATTTGAGTGAATCTTTTGTGAGGATGTCAAATGTATGACTTAATATTGTTTGAATCTTTAGGACCCTTTGAGTTAAATTATCCATGTATAAATTATCTATGAATTATGATGAGACATTGTTGATAGGAATTATGAATTATGGAAGGTTCGTTTTAATTGTAAGTTGAGAATTTTGCTTGAGGAAAAGTAAAAGCTTAAGTGTGGGGGTATGTGATAAACCGTAAAAGTAACATATTTTAATCCCACATTTAGCATACTCTTGGATGATTTATCCCTTGATTTATGTAAAAAGGTGCTCTTAATCCTTTCTTTTCATGTTTTATACTTAGGAGAGCACCCGAGGATGAAAAGAATGAGAAACGGGCCTAAAACAGACCAAATTGGGCCAAAGTGGAAATCAACATGGCCTGGACTTAAACCCACACGGCCGTGCCTCCCTGATAAACTAGAACATGGCCTGATCACGATTCACACGGTCGTGCCTCATTAAAGAAATCTGAACATAGCCTAAAGACAATTCACACGGGCGTGTGCCATGGCCGTGTCCTTGTCATGGAGAAGAGCTATTCTACTCGGAAAAGGATACTTAGGGGCAAAGAAACCTATTTGAAAAGCCTATATAAACCCCCTAAGTATAACCTTAAAAGAAGCGGTTAGCTAGGCCAAGGAGCCGAGCCGAAAAGGTCAGATTTGTGGAAAACACTCGAAGATAGCCAGTTAATCCATCTCAAGAAGCCAGAATTTTACTCAAGACGGCGAATCTCTCCTTTAATTCCTTCAGGGGGTTTTAGGGATTTCTTATGTTTTGTTTTATCTTTTCTTCTAAGGTGTTTTCTTTTATTGTTATGAACTAAACCCTTCAGATACTTGAAGGAGATGAAACCTAAGACGGAACTTGTTATTGTTTTCTGAACTATATGATAAATTCTTGATTTGTTCTTAATTATGTGTGCTTAATTCTTGTATTGATATTACAAGATATTAATTCAACTTGGATGTGCTTAGGCGGAGGAACAAAAGTCCCTGCTTAAGAGTAGATTTAGCATAATTAAGCGGAGTTGATCACACGCCTAGAGATAGGGTGACGAGATTTTGCCAGATTAGGGTGAAACCTAATATGGGAGTCCATAGATCGAGTTAATGCGATTCTAGGGGTTTTAATTAGAAAGAGATTTCAATTAATCAACCTAGGGTTAGACATTATTTGCCTCGAGAGAGGGTTTAATATAAATTAGGGAATCTTACGGATCAAGTCAATTGAATATATCGTCTGGTTCAGTGTTAAATAACAAGTGAAGTCTAGGTGGATTCTTCCTAAGGGTATCGTCTTAATCAACTGAGTTTTTCCTCAAGTTATTTTCCCCAATTCATTCTTTTTTGTCTTTGCGTCTTTAGCTTAGTAGTTAGTTAAATTTAGATTAACAACAACTTCACTTATTTTAGGCTAGATAATAAAAAGAAAGTTAGTACTAGTACTTTTAGTTCCTCGGGTTCGACAATCCGGTCTTGCCTAAGCTATACTACTGTTCGATAGGTGCACTTGCCTTAAGTCGTTGTCAGAGTTAGTTTCCAGGTTCGGTCATTCTCTTTTTATAAATTTTAAGACTCGACAGCTACGATCACCCATTCTATAGGTTATGTCCTCTATAGGAAAATGTAGTAGGGTAGATTGACGCTTTCAGCCTTGCCTCCCTGAAGTTGCAGTGGAGCAGATTGAAGACAACAGATCTTATCTTCCTGAAGTTCAGGAAGCAGATCGAAGATGTCAGCCTTGTCTCCTTAAATTTGTAGCGTAGCAGACTGAAAACAACAGATCTTATCTTCCTGAAGTTACAGGAAGCAGATCAAAGATGTCAGCCTTGTCTCCCTGAATTTGTAGCGGAGTAGACCGAAGACAGCAAATCTGGTCGTCCTAAAGTTGTAGGAAGCAGATCGAAGATATTAGCCTTGCCTCCCAGATTTTACAGCGGAGCAGACTAAAGACAGCAGATCTTATCTTCTTGAAGTTACAGGAAGCAGATCGAAGATGTCAGCCTGGCTCTCTAAGTTTGCAGCAGAGCAGACCAAAGATAGCAGATCTGGTCTTCCTGAAGTTGCAGCGAAGCAGATCGAAGATACTAGCCTTGCCGCTCTGAAGTAGAGAAGAATGAAGAAAGCAAATCTTATTTCCTTGAAGTTACAATGGAATAAGATTACAGCTAAAAAAATCAATCTCCCTAAAGTTGCAGAGAAGTAAATTTAAGTTGAAGTTCTAATACCCCTGAAGTTGCAGTTAGGTTGGAAGTTGCTTGAAGAAGATAAGGACCAAGAAGTCAAGACTCGGAAAGGCCAGGCAAAATTGGTCCTATAATTGGGCCATTTTGCTCGGGCACATTCCATTTAGAAAAAACCAAAAAAAAATAATGTTTAATAAAGTCCTTTTACAGTCTAGTACAGACACAAAACATTAAACTACTCGTGGCCCAAATTACACCCTCAGACCCACTAATAACCCATTAACCAATTAGACCCACTAAGCCAATACCTAAGACAAAACCTGATTAGCCCAAAACCGACCCAACAAATTAAGTTGCCCAGTGGCCCAAATGGTCTTCAGACGCAGGAAAATCCGTGCGCGAACTACGCCTCACCACCGAGATCCGCACCGTTCACCTGCAAAAGGAAAGAAACACAACAACAAATATGACAAAATCTTTGTATTTCCTTTTTTTTTTCATTATCTTTGGGGCTATATAACCCCAAAGAAATCTGTAAAACAGATATACACATATTCACACATATACAGGCAAGAAATATACACTAAAAAAAATACAGAATAACAGAGGTGATTTTTTATGTATTCTATTTTGTTTCTTTCTTTGTTTCTTTCTTTTCGATCTATACTATTTTTTACACATATACATACTGTTAAAAAAATAACAAATAAAAAATTACCTTTGATTCGGCTTCCAAAATGGAAAAATTCGGCACTCCGACCACCATCTGAGGTGACGCGTGCGACGGCCCGTCACCGGAGCCAAGGCCGAAGTGTGGCCTCAGGCCAAAGGAGAGAGAGCCTTTCAAGGCTTCTGTTTTTGTTTTTTTTTTAAAAGTGTTTAAAATGATTTTTTTATCTGATTTTTGGCTTATATAGCAGCATAAAAACGATGCCATTTTTACTTAAGCCAATAAGCATTAAAACGACGTCATTTAAAAGGCCAGGATCCGCGCGTTGACCCGATCCGGGGAGGATCCGCGCATTTTTATAAAAGGGTCTAATTGCCTCTTTGGTCCTTCCGCAAATTTCAGTATTTTTAATTTATTCCAATTTAAATTTTCTATTTTTTAAAATTACCCCTTTTACATTTATTTACATTTCTATTTAATCCTTGTTTCTTTGTTTATTTTTAAACCCTTTTTTATCTTATTTTTAAAATTATTTTAACATTATATTAAATTATTTTATCATATTAAAATTATATATTATTTTTTTACTATTTGTATATTAATTTATTAATAGTATAAAATTTTTATGTACTATTTTTAAATGCATACTATTTTTATAGATATTAAATTATTACTATTTATTATTTATACTAGGTTATTTTTATTTAGTTGAATATTATTTATATATTACATATTATTTTATAATTTATATATTAGTTATTATATTATACATTTTAAAAAATATTGTATATTATATGTTATTATATAATTTAAATTATTTTGTCCTTTACATTATATAAAATTTTTATATTGTATAACATATATTAATTATATTGTTTATATTAAATATGTAGTTTTCATGATTATTGTATTGTAAATATATTTTTATTTAAAGTTACATAGGTTATTTCCTTATAACTGTTTTTTATCGTATATTATTTTCATATGCTAAATTATTAAATTATACATTTATTATAAGTTATCCTTAATTTTTTTTATATTCTAAGTTTTTGTATCATTTGTTTAAAATATATTGTTTATACATATTAATCATTTTAGAAATTGTCACATTTTTATTTTTATTCAATATTCTTAAATATATCATTCATTTTTTTCATATTCGATCTTGTTTGTAGGGTTTTATATTTATTTCTTAAATTTTTTATCTTTCATATAGATTTTTTTTTATTGTTATTGATTATTTTGTATCTTGTATTTTTTTTATTTATGTTCCATATTTGTTTAATATTGTTTTAGCATAGCCCTTTTTATTATGTGTATTATTTGCTATGTTACCTTATTCTTTCATTAATTGTCTATATTAGTATTAATTATTAATATAACTTGTGATCATAGTGAATTGCTATTTGATATTTATATTTTGTAATGTATCAATGCAAAATCAGATTCATATCATTTTTATAAAAGAAACATTTTTAAAAATTGTCATATTTTATTTAAAGCTTTTTAGAAAAGACGGTGATACGTAATATTTGGGGACTTCGAGAAAAATTGTGCCCTAACTCACTGGGTTTCGATTTTTCTTGTTGAACTTAAGATATTAAGTATCCCTTTTTTTTTTAAATTAAAACTTACAAACTTGAAATCAAAACTTATTCTCAAGAATGCAAAACGTTGTATCCTAACTTATTGGATATGATGTTTTGTATCTCGGGGTAAGAATTTTCTATAAATAAAGGCGAGCCTAGTTTCGAAGTCATGAGATGTTACATCCTAACTTATTGGGTATAGCATTTTATTTCTTTGAGATAGGTAAGTCTTGGCTTTCTTTCAAATAAAAGGATCATATTTTCAAATTTTCAAATTTTTAACATTAGGACATGAAATTATCAATTAGGTACCAAAGTTTGGGCGTTACGAGGGTGCTAACCCTTCCTCGTACGTAACCGACTCCTGAACACTTTTTTTTTGCATTTCGTGGACCAAACACAATGTTTTGAAATAAAACGTTTTATAAGGTGATCCAATCACACCTAAGTAAAAAGGGATTGGTGGCGACACCCATTTTTTAAAGTCGACCCTCGTTTTTATAAAAACCTTAAAAATGGTTTCAACAGCTTGGCGACTATGCTGGGGACCAATAAAGAGAATCAAGCCGTAAAATTGATTATTTCTTGTCCTTTTTTCCAAATTTAAAAAATCTGATTTGAAAAACCATGATCCTTTTGATAAACCGTAAAAGTAATATATTTTAAGCCCACATTTAGTATGCTTTTGGATGATTTATCCCTTGATTTATGTAAAAAGGTGCTTTTAATCCTTTCTTTTCATGTCTTATACCCAGGAAAGCACCCAAGGATGAAAAGAACGTAAAACGGACCCAAAACGGATTAAATGGGCCATATCGCGAAATCGACACGGCCTGGCCCAAAGACCACACGGTCGTGCCTCGTTGAGCATCTAGAACACGGCCTCTCCCCCGATTTACACGGCCGTGCCTCAAAGTAGAAATCCGAACACGGCTTGAAGTCGAGCCACACGGGCATGTGCCATGGCCGTGCCTCTGTCGCTAGAATGAGCAATTTCAGTCGAAAAAGGATACTTAGGGAAAAAGAATCACATTCCCAAGAGCCTATATATATCCCCTAAGTGCCACCATTGAGGGGAGTCGAGCTAGGCCAAGGAGCCAAGCCGGAAAGGTTAGAATTGTGGGAATCGCTTGAAGTTAGCTAGTTGATCCATCCCAAGAAGCCGGAGTTATCCTCAAGACGATGGAATTCTCCTTCAATTCCTTCAGGGAGTTTTAGGGATTTCTTATGTTTTGTTTTATCTTTTCTTTTGAGATGTTTTCTTTCTTAGTTATGAACTAAACCCCTCAGATACCTGAAGGGGATGAAACCTAGATGAATCTTGTTATTTGATTTTTTGAATTATATGATAAATACTTAGGTTGTTCTTAATTATGCATGCTTAATCCAAATCTGATGTGCTTAGGTGGAGAAGGAATAGACCCTGCTTAAGAGTAGATCTAGCGTAACTAAGCGGAGTTGATTGAACGTCTAGAGATAGGGTTACGAGATTTTTTCGGATTAGGGTGAAACCTAATATGGGAATCCATAGATCGATTTACTACTATTCTAGGGGGTTATTAAAAGAGAATGAGAGTTCCACTAATTAACCTAGGGTTAGACGTTATTCGCCTTGAGAGAGGATTTAGCATAGGTTAGGGAGTCCTACGGATCAAGCTAAGTAAATAAATCATATAATTCAGGGTTAGATAACAAGTGAAGTCTAGGTGGATTCTTCCTGAGGGTATCATCGTGATCAATTGAGTTTTTCTTCAAGTTATTTTCCAATTTGTTCTTTTTGTCTTTGTCCTTAGCTTAGTCATCGTTAACCTAAATTAAAACAAACTTCACTTTATTTTTAAGGCTAAATAATAAAAAGAAAGTTAGTATTAATATTTTTGGTTAGTATTAATACTTTTGGTTCCTTTGGGTTCGATATCCGGTCTTGCCTAAGCTATACTACTGTTCGATAGGTACACTTGCCTTTAATCATTGTTAGAGTTAGTTTCCAGGTTCAATTTCAGCGATCAAGTTTTTGGCGCCCTTGCGGGGGACTAAAATATTAAGAAAACTCTATTTTTATTACTTTAGCCATTATTTTTATTTTCAGCAATTTATTTTGTTTTTAATTTAAATTTTAATTTTGCTAACTTTTCTTTCTTTCTTTTCTTTCCAGGTACCTCTAGTTTATGACTAGAAGGAACCCAAGAGGACCTTTAGTATACGATAGTGATATTGAAGCAACCGCTTCGTAGGAATCGCCAAGAAATTAGGCGAGCCCTAAACTATACAGAAAGAGAGGAAGAAGACAAATCCAATCCTACTGAAGGGATGGACGAAACTAATCCACCACCACACGATGTGGGGGAACGCAACGCTCCACGTACCATGTTTGATTATGCTAAATCGCATTTAACAGGAGCAGAATCAAGTATTGTTGGGCCTGCTATAGCCGCTAAAAATTTTGAATTAAAGCCTAACACAATACAAATGATTCAACAGTTTGTTCAATTTGATGGTTTGCAGGATGAAGATCCAAATACTCATATAGCTAATTTCTTAGAGTTTTGTGATACCTTCAAAATAAATGGCGTTTCTGATGATGCCATACGTCTTCGGTTATTTCCCTTTTCATTAAGGAATAAAGCCAAATAGTGGTTAAACTCGTTACCATGAGGGTCAATCACTACATGGGAACAGATGACCGAAAAAATTTTGTTAAAATATTTCCCACCGGCCAAAACGGCCAAATTACGAAATGATATCTCTTCTTTGTGTAGATGGATTTAGAGACATTATACGACACATGAGAGAGATACAAGGATCTCTTGAGAAGGTGTCCACACTATGGTTCACCCTTGTGGCTACAAGTCCAAACATTATATAACGGTGTAAACCCCTCAACGAGGCAACTAATCGACTTAGCCGCCGGTGGAACCCTGAATAACAAAACTCCTGAAGCAGCATACAAGTTTATTGAAGAGATGTCACTGAATAATTATCAGTGGCAAGTTACAAGGACGAAACCGAAAAAATCAGCCGGAGCTTTCAACATAGACACAATAACCATGCTATCAATACAGATGGAGATGATGAATAAAAAGATTGACAGTTTGTGTTATTCGTAGGTACATCCAGTAATGCAGTGCGACACAAGTGGAACTGTGGCGAATTCTGAGTACCCACCCTACCAACCAGAAGCAGAGAGTGAACAGATGAACTATATAGGTAATAATTTCAGATCCAATAATAATCCATATAGTAATACTTACAAAGTCCAAGGAAATCAAGGAAATCAAAGGCAGCAACCTCCTCAAAACTTCCAAAATCAGCACTATCCACAAGAGACAAAACCAACCATCGAAGAGATGCTGACAAAATTCACGACAGATACAGAAAAACGTTTGCAAGCAATAGAGAGAACACTAAAGATCAACGAGCGTTAGTTGAAAAACTTACTGAGTCATTCGGAGAAATCACTAAGTTGATTGGACTACTTACTGGGATGATTTGTGAAATATGGGCAGAAATGTTTTTTAAAGGGACAGAACAGGTAAAAGCAGTTACATTAAGAAGTGGAAAGGAATTAGTCGAACCAAAGAAACAAATCCCACACGAAAATAACAAAACAAGAGATGAGGGAGTTGAGGATGTAAATCCAATACGTAAAGAAAGTAAACCAACAATCCCATATCCAGCAAAGTTACAAAAGGAACGATTAGATGCCCAATACGGTAAGTTTCTTGAACTTTTTAAACAAGTACATATTAACTTACCTTTTGTTGAAGCCATTTCACAGATGCCGAAGTACGCAAAGTTCTTAAAGGAACTCCTGACGAATAAAAAGAAGCTTGATAAAGTGTCGATGGTAGAACTTAATGAGGAGTGCTCAGCTGTCCTCCAAAATAAGCTACCAACCAAATTAAAAGACCCAGGAAGTTTTACTATCCCTTGTTCAATTGGTAGCTTAAATATTAAATATCTCTAGGCGCAAGTATTAATTTAATGCCTTATAAAATGTTTAAACAACTAGATCTACGGGAACCAAAACCCATTAGGATGAGTATTCAATTAGCAAATAGATCCATTAAATATCCTAGAGGAGTTATTGAAGATATCTTGGTGAAAATTGATAAATTCATTTTTCCTGTCGATTTCGTTGTGTTAGACATGGATGAAGACATTAATGTTCCCTTAATTTTGGGACGCCCTTTTTTAGCTACTGCTAGAGCTGTTATTGATGTAGATGATGGTAAACTTGCTTTAAGGATAGGCGATGAAGAAATTATTTTTCAAATTTATGATGCCATGCGATATTCTAAAGAGCAAGATGATTCCTATTATTTTGTTGATACTATTGATCATATCATTCAAAATTCATTACAGGAAATCATAAATGACGACACGATGGAACTGTGTCTGACTCAAGAAGAGGGGGAAGAAGATGAAGGCGATGAGTTGAATCTGAATACATCGTTATTTAGACAAATAAAAGAAGAAAGCATTGAAAACAATAACGAAATAGGGCAAAAATCCTCCATCGATGAGCCACCCAAATTGGAATTAAAATAGTTGCCAAAACACTTAAAATATGTATTCCTCGGTGACAATTCTACGCTACCGGTAATTATCTCTTCAGAACTAGAACTCAAGGAAAAAGAAGAGTTGGTAAAGGTATTAAGAGAACATAAAAAAGCCATAGCCTGGAAAATCGCTCACATCAAGGGTATAAACCCATCGTTCTGCACACACAAAATTCTAATGGAAGAAGAATACAAACTGTGTGTGTAACCCCAGAGACGGTTAAACCCCAACATGAAAGAAGTGGTTAAATCTGAGGTAATTAAACTTCTAGATGCAAGAATAATTTATCCTATTTCTGATAACACTTGGGTAAGTTCTGTACAGGTAGTTCCAAATAAAGGAGGGATGACAGTGGTACCCAATGAAAAGAATGAGTTAATTCCCACAAGAACAGTTACAGGCTGGAGAGTCTGTATAGACTATAGGAAAATAAATGATGCCACCAGAAAAGATCACTTCCCTCTGCCCTTCATAGATCAAATGTTAGAAAGACTATTAGGGCATATGTACTACTATTTTTTGGACAGACTTTTCAGCTACTTCCAAATCCCTATAGCTCTTGAAGACCAAGAGAAGACAACATTTACATGCCCATACGATACGCTTGCTTATTGTAGAATGCCTTTTAGGTTATGTAATGCTCCTGCTACTTTTCAGCATTGTATGTTGGCGATCTTTGACGAACTTGTGGAAGACATTATGGAGGTATTTATGGATGATTTCTCGGTATTCGGTAATTCTTTCCATCTTTTCCTTAAAAATTTAAAACGAGTTCTAATGAGATGTGAGGAGACAAACCTTGTTTTGAATTGGGAAAATGTCATTTTATGGTTAGAGAAGAGATTGTGATAGGACATAAGATTTCTAGTAAAGGGATTGAGGTAGATAAAGCAAAGGTTGAAACCATAGAAAATCTGCCTCCCCCTAGTTCTGTTAAGGCTATTAGAAGCTTTTTAGGACATGCAAGGTTCTATAGGAGATTTATTAAAGATTTTTCTAAAATAGCTAAGCCTTTGACAAAATTACTAGAAAAATATGTTCCTTTCAATTTCAATCAGGAATGTTTAGATGCTTTTAATATCCTTAAAGATAAATTAATAAATGCTCCGATTATAATTGCACCTGATTAGAACTTACCCTTTGAACTAATGTGTGATGCAAGTGATTTTGCAGTGCGTGCAATTTTGGGACAACGAAGAGACAAGCATTTTCAGCCAAATTACTATGCTAGCAGAACATTAACACCCGCACAAGAAAACTACACCACCACAGAGAAAGAATTGCTAGCTGTAGTTTTTGCTTTTGATAAATTTAGACAGTATCTAATATTGTCTAAAGTTATCGTTTACACTGACCATTCTGCTCTTCGTTATCTTTTAAACAAACCTGATGCAAAACCCAGACTCATATGATGTATTTTACTCTTACAGGAATTTGACTTGGAAATACAAGATAAGAAGGGAGCTGAGAATCTTGCAGCAGATCATCTTTCTAGACTCGAAAATCCACACACCAAAGAGCTCGATGAAAGTGAAATAAACGATTCATTCCTCGAAGAACAACTCTTCTCTATAACGCATTCTGAGGTACCATGGTTTGCAAATATTGTGAATTATTTAGCAGCTAACATATTGCCAAAAAAACTAACACATCACTAAAAGAAGCGATTCTTTGCTGATGTGAAAAATTATTTTTGGGAAGACCCCTTTCTTTTCCGCATATGTGCAGATCAGGTAATTCAAAGATGTGTTACAAAGGCAAAAGCAAACAAAATCATGGAACATTGCCATTCAGGACCTTCAGGAGGACACTACAGTGGTATTAAGACTACACACAAAATACTTGAATTAGGTTTTTATTGGCCCACTCTATTTAAAGATGCCAACAGGTATGTTACCTCGTGTGATAGATGCCAAAGAATAGGTAATATTTCTAAACGTGATTAAATGCCTCAAACATATACGTTGTCATATGAAATATTTGATGTATGGGGTATTGATTTTATGGGACCATTCCCTAGTTCGTTTGGGAACAAGTACATCCTAGTAGCAGTTGATTACATGTCAAAATGGGTAGAAGCAGAAGCCTTACCTACCAATGATGCCAGGGTAGTAGTTAAATTTTTCAAGAAACTATTTTCCCGATTTGGCACACCAAGAGCCATCATTAGTGATAGGGGTACTCATTTCTGTAATACTTAATTTGAAAAAGTTCTAAAGAAATATAGAGTATATCACAGGACAGCCACCCCATATCACCCTCAAACCCGTGGGCAAGTTGAGGTAGCAAACCGAGAACTTAAGCACATTCTAGAAAAAACGGTTGAATCAAATAGAAAAGATTGGGCAGTTAAAGTAGATGATGCTTTATGGGCCTATAGAACAGCATTTAAAACACCTCTAGGGACATCGCCAAACAAACTTGTATACAAGAAAAACTGTCATCTACCATTCGAATTAGAACACAAAGCTTTTTGGGTAATAAAATTCTTGAATTCTGACCTCAAAATTGCTGGAAAGAAAAGAATGATGTAGATGAACGAGCTGGACGAATGGAGAACGGAAGCTTACGAAAACTCAAAATTATACAAGGAAGCAACAAAACGACGCTACGATGCTCGTCTCAAGAGATCAAAACAATTCGAAGAAGGGGACTTGGTCTGACTATATAACTCAAGGCTTAAACTATTCCCGGGAAAGCTGAAATCAAGATGGTCAGGCCCATTCATGATCAAAACAATTTTTCCATATGGCACCATTGAGGTAACTCATCCCACTAAAGGCACATTCAAGGTAAATGGTCACCGACTTAAAATTTATAATGGTGCAGATTTTGGAGATATGAGAGAGGAGCTTCTGCTCCATGAACCTTCTTTTAGAACTGAAAACAGGGAAAGTCTAGCTTAAGACTATAAACAAGCGCTTCTCGGGAGGCAACCCGAGCACTGACCCACTAACATTTTATTTCCATTTTTTCTAACACCACACTAAAATAGCCCAATAGAAGCGCAGGTTTTTAAACACAGCCTTGAACACGGGCGTGTCAATAGCCGTGTGCAAGACAAGGGACGAACCATGGGCATGCCAAGAGCCGTGCCCAAATAGGAAAATTTTCTTTCGTTAACACGGGCTGCGATACCAAACCACGCCTGTGCTACCTAACCGTGCGAGGTTACTGACTTATCGAGCATGGGCATCACACGCCTGTGCTTCATAACCGTGTGAAGTTACTGACTTACACGCCACAGGCATACCACGCCCGTGCTAACTAACCGTGCGAGGTTAAGCACGGGACAAACACGGCCGTGCCCAGTGACCGTGCAAAGATACTGACTTACCATACATGGGCTATACACGCCCGTGCTACCCTACCGTGCCAACATACTGACTTATCGAACACGGGCGTGCTAATTTACCCACGGCCGTGCCAAGAATCTTGAACGCGCCCAAATTCTGGAAATCACAAAAACCACGGACGAGTTAAAAATTCATATGGGCGTGGCAGTAGACCATGCCCCCTTCCTTATATATAAAATTTAACTGTCTTTCCCCCAAACCCTAAACCTAAAATCAGTTTTCAAACATCCTTTCTCCCTAAATCTGGCCGCACCTGCATTATCCTTCACCTAAAACTACCTCCATTGCCGTTTCTCTCCAGAAACCATCCAAAAATCGTTCACATGCCTGTACGACAGTCGTGCTACCGAGGCCACGCCCCTGCCACTGCTGTGTTCGTGCTGCAGAACCTGCACCACCGCCGTACTTTTCCCGTGTCTGATCATCTCACACTATCCCAACCCCTGGTTCCTTTCACTACTTTAATTTCTTGACTCAAAAAACTTGAATATTATGCCATTTTGCTTTATCCTCTTTACTTTTGTTTAGTATTAGGCATCATTTCTGGTTAATGATTTCTCTCAAAGACTCATGAACACTCTGATGAGTTGGTTGATGATTGACTCCATCTTAGGCATAAACTTTTGCATTTTTTGATACTTCTTTGTTTGAAAGAATCACTGCTGTCAAATAATATCCACTGATTACCATTTTGCTTGATTTAGTACGGAATATTTTGGCTATCTTATTGTTAAGGAACTTGCTTTATATTTGATTATTTTATTTTAGGTACAATGTTGTCATCAAGACCAAAACAAACTACGGCCGCTCCCACCAAAAAGAGAAAGGGGCCCAGATCATCGTCCGCAAGTGCTTCTTCGAAACTTCGACACCCATTCCTCAGATTCTCTCAAGCAACTCAAGAAGAACTATACAAAACAATTTGAGACAGACACATCGGCACCGGTAGGTGCATCGACTGGCCAACAGTAGAACAAGTAGGGCCCGCACCCGATATTCGAGCCTTCCTCTCGACTGACCTGTGGGAGCAGTTCTTCTCAATCAATGAGCCCACATACTTGGAGCTCACACTGGAATTCTGCACCACTTTCACATTGCAGACTATGATGGCGCAGTTCGACGATCCAGGTACCATTCAATTCTGCCTAGGGGGAAAGGTGTGTCGATTGAGCGTACCGCAATTCGGTTCGGCACTAGGACTTTATACACAATAATTCTTAGAAGCCAACCACTATCCGAGATGAACCGAGAGCTCCACTGTACCCCTCTAATGCTGGCAAAACTTAAAACCCATCGCAAATGTCTACGACCCCAGTCGCTCGAAGGCAATAGCCCTTCTGCCACCCCTAAGGTATCTCTATGCCATCCTCGCCCATACCATCACAGGGCGCCAAGAGAGAACCGGCGTAGCAAACAAACACGCTGTTTACTACCTATCGTGCATGTCTAAAGGGCACGTTTTTGACTTGGCATACTTCATCGCCTGTGCAATTCAACACCAGACAGGGCCGCACAGGAAGGGGATCTTATCGATGGGGCCATACATCACAAGGTTGGCTCGATACTTTGGCCTCCTCCACACTAAGGCCCAGACCACTTCCCTCACACTGTTAGGTAATATGGCACCTCAAGGAATTCAGACAATGCAGCATATGAGAATGATTAAACAACGTCGAGGGACCAACCCCCTCAGTACCGAATAATGGCACACACAAACGAAGGGGAGCCCGAGGACATTACTGATGATGTCCCACCATCACAGGAGGCACCAAGTCAGAGCTAGCGGCCAGCCCGTACAGCACCCTCATTAGCAGATATCTCTGCACGGCTCGACCAGTTCAAGCTGTATTTTGCTAAAAATTCTCGACGTCTTGATGGGATAGAGACTACACTTCAACAGATATACACCAGCATCTCCACATCTCATCAGCAGAACCACTGCAGGACCCGGCCGATGATGAGGACCTTTGAGTCCATTTATCTAAATTTTCTTTTCTTATTTTTATGTTTTTATTTTTATTTATTTTCTCGTTATTTTAATTTATCTTAAGTTTGAACATTTTCCTCATACATTGACAATTCTTTATGATTCTCATCAACATTTAACTTTCAAGTATTCCTAACATCTATTTAATTATGCCCCCAAAAGAGTTCTAATTGATGACTTAGCAGTTTCAAAAACATCACTAGGAGCAATAAACCACTACACAAGTCATCAGACAAACGACATCTATCGTCCTCCAAGGACATCATCCATTAATTCAAGGAGCGCCACTTTCTCCCCTCTCTTTTAAATGTTGCATATTAATTCCATTATCTATCTTTGTACATTGAGGGCAATGTACATCTTAAGTGTGGGGGGTGAATAATTATTTTGAGAAAATGCCTAACTTTCTGCATTGTTCTCAAATCCCTGAATTTAATCTTGTTTGAAAGTAATTTTCTCATATTACTAATTAAGATGAAATTTCTGATCGTTTATGATTTTTATTAATATGTTTTTGAATAACTCATAGTTAATTGTGCATTGATGATTAAATTTGAAGAATACTAGGGAATCAGGCATGATAAGCCTAATTTTCAAAATTTTAAAATTTTAGGTTATTGACTTAAGTTTGAATATTACTTTGAAGTTTGAGATTTACAAGGTTGATGTCAAAAACACCCATAATTTTTGTGAGATTTTGAGCCTTATAGAGCATATATTCTTTTTCATGTTCACTTTTATTGATTATGAGTGTGTCAACTATGAACTATTATTCTAGAACTTGCCTTGATTATACATGTCAAGACCACAGTTATGATTTGATATACCGAGATGATAAAGGCACCTAGGTTTTTACCCACTTACACCGCTAAAAAGCCTACCCTCATAATTAACCCCTAGTGAACCCCGTTGATCCTAACAACCCTTTTTATTGACTCACCTACTAATAAACCAAAACCATATGTATTTGTTATCACCATTCCTTTTAACTACCCTTTAATCGAGATATGATTGGATTAAGTTTTTATTATTATAAGTTGAAATTGTCTTTGTTTAGTTTGTTCTTAAAAAAAAAAGAATCAAAGTATAGTCAGTATTTGTATTATGAAGAGTGAGCTTATACAAGTTAAAGTCTAATTACCAAAAGAAAAAGCTCGTATTAGTAGGTTTGTTATTATTTTCAGTTGATGTAATTATTATCTCAGAAATTTTTAGGTAGGTAACTTATCAATTCAATCTCGATTCTAACCTTCTAATTTCAGCCTTTACCCACACATTTAACCCTAGCCCCGTTACAACCCTAACAAAGACCTTTTGATCTGTTTATCATATCATTTTACAGTGGTGGAGATTTGATTTTCAGGCAAGCCTATGGGATTAACTTTTCAGGTTCGACTTATGAGTGCTTAATTTTGACCCTTAAACACTTTTCGAGTGATTTGAGTGAATCCTTTGTGAGGATATCAATCCTTGTCAGTTTTGAATTAAAGGTAATTGTTCAGATAAGGGGAGACACCTATGTTTTCATGCTACAAATGTATTACTTATCTTGTTTGAATCTTTAGGACTCTTTGAATTGAATTATCCATGTATAAATTATCTATTAATTAGGATAATGCATTGTTGATAGGAATTATGAATCATGGAAAGTTCGTTTTAATTGTAAGTTGAGAATTTTGCTTGAGGACAAACAAAAGCTTAAGTGTGGCGGTATTTGATAAACCGTAAAAGTAACTTATTTTAAGCCCACATTTAGCATGATTTTGGATGATTTGTCCCTTGATTTATGTAAAAAGGTGCTTTTAATCCTTTCTTTTCATGTCTTATACCCAGGAAAGCACTCGAGGATGAAAAGAACGTAAAATGGACCCAAAACAGAGTAAATGGGCCATATCACGAAGTCGACACGGCCTGGCCTGGCCCAAAGACCACACGGCCGTGCCTCATTGAGCATCTAGAACACGGCCTCTCCCCTGATTTACATGGTCATGCCTCAAAGTAGAAATTCGAACACGGCTTGAAGTCGAGCCACACGGGCGTGTGCCATGGTCGTGCCTCTGTCGCTGGAATGAGTAATTTCAATCGGAAAAGGATACTTAGGGAGAAAGAATCGCATTCCAAAGAGCCTATATATATCCCCTAAGTGCCACCATTTAGGGGAGTCGAGCTAGGCCAAGGAGCCAAGCCGAAAAGGTCAGAATTGTAGGAATCGCTTGAAGTTAACCAGTTGATCCATCCCAAGAAGCCGGAGTTATACTCAAGACGGTGGAATTCTCTTTCAATTCCTTCAGGGAGTTTTAGGGATTTATTATGTTTTGTTTTATCTTTTCTCTTGAGATGTTTTCTTTCTTAGTTATGAACTAAACCCCTCAGATACCTAAAGGGGATGAAACCTAGATGAATCTTGTTATTTGATTTTTTGAATTATATGATAAATACTTAGGTTGTTCTTAATTATGCATGCTTAATCCAAATCTGATGTGCTTAGGTGGAGGAGGAATAGACCCTGCTTAAGAGTAGATCTAGCATAATTAAGCGGAGTTGATCGAACGTCTAGAGATAGGGTTACGAGATTTTGCCGGATTAGGGTGAAACCTAATATGGGAATCCATAGATCAATTTACTGCTATTCTAGGGGGTTATTATAAGAGAACGAGAGTTCCACTAATTAACCTAGGGTTAGACGTTATTCGCCTCGAGAAAAGGTTTAGCATAGGTTAGGGAGTCCTACAGATCAAGCTAAGTAAATAAATCATATAATTTAGGGTTAGATAACAAGTGAAGTCCAGGTGGATTCTTCCTGAGGGTATCGTCGTGATCAATTGAGTTTTTCTTCAATTTATTTCCCAATTCATTCTTTTTGTCTTTGTCCTTAGCTTAGTCGTCGTTGACCTAGATTAAAACAAACTTCACTTTATTTTTAAGGCTAAATAATAAAAAGAAAGTTAGTATTAATACTTTTGGTTCCTTTGGGTTCGATATCCAGTCTTGCCTAAGCTATACTACTGTTTGATAGGTATATTTGCCTTTAAATCATTGTCAGAGTTAGTTTCCAGGTTCAATCATTTTTTTATAAATTTTAAAGCTCTGATTTCAGCGATCACCTTTTTATTGCATGTGGTTCTATTTTTATGAAGTATCTCTACATTGCATTGCATGACCGTTGTGGTCGCACCTTTAAGTGGGAGCAAGAAGCTATGCCTTCATGAGGATTTCACCTCCGCATAGGCTAGTGGATTGCTTCCGGGATACATCTGTACCTATGTCTTCGTGAAGTTTTCACTTCCGCATGGGCATAGGGAAATGTATTCCCCTAAACTGAACTCGGTCTGTATGAGCCTATAATGGGTGATGATCGAGGAATCTGCTAGTTCGGGTACCTCAACTTTAGAGCTAAACCATACGTAGAAAACATAAGACTTACCCTAAGTAGAACTATGCCAAACCTTAGTAGTTACCTATATATGTGTTTGCTTATTTGACTTGCTATATATTTTATTCCATGGTACTAACTTGTTGTCTTTTAATTGTTGTGCATGTCATTTCATATTTTAAGAGGTATCAATTCACGATCAGTTTCTACGTTAGAAAGCTGGTTATGGAGAACGAATTCCTTGACAAAGTGGAAGACAATGCAGCCGTCCGTATGTGGTCAGAGCAAATACACTTAGAGAAAGAGGATAGCTTAGTTGAGGGATATGTGTCAGAACTACGTGATTTCGCTCGTATTATCCTCACGCAAAATGAGCTCCATGAGTTAAAAGGAATATGGACCCAGTGGGATGATGAGACAAAGCAGTTGTTCTATCGTAATTATGGTGATCGACGTCAAGGTAGATAAGCATCTGTTCCGGGCTATGACTCAGTTTTGGAATTCTGCTTATAGCTGTTTCTCTTTCAGGAGAGTAGATTTAGTGCCCACGGTGAAGGAATATACCACCTTGCTTCGCTGTTCAAGGATCCAAGTCGACAAATCTTATTCTAGGGCTGCTAATGTCCCAACTTTTGTGAAGAAGTTAATGAATATCATGGGGATGAGTGAATAGTGAGTTGCAGCCAGAATTCAAGAGAAAGCTGAGGGTAAATGCATACCTTGAATGAGTTTAAGGGACCTGATCCTAACACATCCAGATGTAAAGAAGAAGATTGACATCTTTGCCTTGTGTATTTACGGTTTGGTAATTTTCCCTAAAGCTCTAGGACATGCAGATGAAGCAGTTACTGATCTATTTGATCGACTTGACAAAGAGGTCACACCTGTACCGGTGATTTTAGCCGAGATGATCATATCTTTGAATGCGTGTTGGAGAGCAGGGGAAGGCAGGTTCATTGGATGTGCACAGTTATTATTAGTCTGGTTCCACAGTCATTTCTGGAAGGTGTAGAAAGTTTCTTATCGGGTTTTTTCTGAGAATTATTCTCCATTAAAAGAAATAGTGGTTATACCCAGGAGAGAAGTCGTGTCTGAGGAAAACTGGATGGCGCTCCTTCAAAACCTTCAAGAGGAAGACATCGAGTGGAGGGCTCCTTGGATGATTCCCGATGAAATCTTTTAGCGGTGTGGGAGTTTTAACTGGGTTCCTTTACTTGGAATTTGGGGAGCCGTAGGGTATGCCCATTTGCTTGTACTGAAGCAATATGGATCAAGACAGTTTGTACCAACGACATATGGGCTGGCTCAATGTGAGTTCTCATACAAAGGGGAAAGCTACAAGAAGAGGTTTAAAGAAATTTCTAGTGCTTGGAATCAGATTCGTAGGGTGAAGAGATTATCCGCAGGCCCAATGATGACCCTAGAATACAGTGGATGGAGGATTAGAAGGATTAATGATAACATCCCCGAGCTGAATCCAAAAGGCCGCCGATCAAGAGAGGAATGCTTGTAAGTGGTCCAATCAGAATTAGAGATCATAAAATAAGATTTTGAAAAGATGAGTTCGGAGTTCGGAAAGAGGATACCGAAATTGGAAGAAGAAAATATATTCATGAGGTTAGATGTGGATGTTCAAAAATCAGAGGCCGAAAAATTAAGAAAAAGGAAGAAAAGGGTCGAGGAAGATCTGAATGACCTAAAGATAGAATATAAGAAGTTGCTTATGTCAATGAAAAATGCCGGATTAGGAAAGACTTCAGAACAGTGGAAACAGGAGATTCGAGAGGAAAAAACCAAGGCTGACCATTGGGAGAGGAAGTTCCAAGAGATGCAGATGCGAAATGAGGCCCTAGAAAGGAGTTTGGCAGAAAGCCAAAAAGAGAAAAGTGGATTAAAAGCTAGAGTGGCTGAACTGGGACGATCTCTTCACCACCATCAAAGCCATAATTTTGCAGTCGAGTTGAAGTCAAGTTTGAACAAGATTGAGGAAATGAAGGGCAAGGTCGAAGAGTTAGAATCAGCATTACAAAATTATAAACTCCTAATCGAGCTTCTTGAAGCAAGAGAAGCGCATTGGAAGGAAGAGCTCCATCATTCTCATGATCAAGTTAGAAATCGGGATTATCTCATGGGTGAAGCAATAGTTCAGATTCGAGAGGTAGCTGATCACCTATAGACTTTGGCATTACAAGCTGATACATTGAGCATGAAGTATGAGCTACAGTCAGATCGTGGTCAAGAGTTAGCCTTGTTGTTTGGGAAAATCAAAATTTTGGGCCTTAGGGCGAAAGCATATTTGTAGTCCATTTTATGTAAAGGATTTTCTTTTTTAATAAAGTTTTCTAAATGAAGTTGAATCTGGATCGATGTCTCCTTGCATTCATGCATTTGTATTACATCATATCATATGTATTTAAATCCATAGAAATACCCAAATTAGTTGAAGTTATCACACAGAGCGAGAGAGAAAGAAAGAAAAATCTGGAAATCAGACACCGTTACGGTACACGCGCCAAGACAAAGAATATGGATCAAAGACTCAAACAGTTTCAGAGAGACATGCAAGACCAGCTGCAAGAGCAATTGGCGAAAATCCAGCAAGATATGAGGGAACAAATGATGGAAGCTCAAAAGAACATGGTAGCTCAAATGACATAGCTACTGAATGGAGCAATGGACAAAAGAAAATGTCCCATGACTATTGTTGGAGAAGATAATGAGGGCACTCCTCCAAGTTTTACCTCACCACATGCACAAACACAACCTAATAAGTATCCCCGAAGGCTATCTGTCAACATCAGGCCTCAACAAGGGCAAAATGACACTGGAGTGCCCATGAATTTCCAAGCTGGCATAGGATCCAACCCAGGAGATAACCCTGCTAATCCTGTTATTCCTGACTTAGATATAGCAGAGGGAGAGGGGACAACAACTGAATCTTCAAGAAAGTTGGAAGATCGTTGCAGATGGTTGGAAAAGTTCAAGGCTTTAGAAAATACTGATAATCACTACGAAATTTATGCTAAAGACTTGAGCTTGGTTCCAGAATTTGGTGCTTCCTCATAAGTTCAAAATGCCAGAATTTGAAAAGTACAATAGAACTAGCTGCCCTGAAGCCCACATTACCATGTTATGTAGATGGATGACCGGCTATGTTATTAATGATCAACTTTTGATTCATTGTTTCCAAGATAGTTTGGTGGGTGTAGCGTCCAGGTGGTACAATCAACTCAGCCGTGCTAGGATTAGTTCTTGGAGAGACCTAGCCCAAGCCTTCATGAAGCAATACAATCATGGCACAGACATGACGCCTGATAGAATAACTTTGCAGAATATGGAAAAGAAATCAAATGAGAGCTTCAGGCAGTATGCGCAAAGGTGGAGGGAGGTTACCATGCAAGTTCAGCCACCACTCCTAGAAAAAGAAACTACAATGCTTTTTATCAATACATTGAAGGCTCCATTCATCACCCATATGATAGGAAGTACTACCAAGAGCTTTACGGATATAGTTATGGCAGGAGAAATGATTGAAAATGCCATAAGGGGTGGCAAGATTGAAGCAGGGGAAACCACAAAAATGCCTTCTCCTAGGAAAAAGGATAATTAGGTGAATAATACGGGTACATACAACAAAGGATACTCGAAAGCAATCACTGTTAGCTAGCCAAAGGTAATTACTGTCGGGCAACAAGGATCGACAAGACAAGGATTGGGCAAAAGGCAAAATTTTGAAAAGCTCTAATTTACGCCAATTCTAATGACGTATAAGGAGCTATATCAAAGTTTATTTGACGCGTACGTGCTGTCCCCCATTTTATCTTATAACCCCATATCCTAAATGGTATGATTCAAACGCTCAATGTGATTACCATGCGGGAATATCAGGGCATTCGATAGAAAACTACACTACCTTTAAAAAGGTAGTCAAAAGACTCATCAATATGGGGATTGTGAAGTTTGATGATACACCTAGTGCAGAGAACCCGTTACCTAACCATGGAGATAAAGGGATAAACGAGATTGGTGAAAATATCGTGAGAAGGATCAAAGAGGATATTACAGAGGTAAAAACCCTGTTGAGAATGGTCTGGAGAGAAATGGTAGGAAGAGGATTGGTAGAATCAGATTCTATGGAAGAATGTGAAGAAGTAAGGGACTACTGTGAGTGCCACAAAGCAGAAGGGCATGAGATCCAGGAATGTGTTAAGTTCAGGGCCTTGGTGCAAAACCTTATGGGCAATAAGAAATTGGAATTTTATGAAGAAGGCTCAGAGGGAGGAAACATATGTATGACAGAAGGAGAGTTGACGAATCAAAAAGTTAATTATCCGAGGATCATCATTTCCCGACCAAGAAACATAGAAGGCGGAGCACAAATCACTCCTAAAGTCATAATCCAGAAACCTATTTCCTTTCCTTACAAGGATAAAAAAATGGTACCTTGGAATTATAACTTTAATGTGACAATACCGGGAGTGAAAAATTCAGCTGGCACTTCTAAAGAGGTCTAAAATAAAGGATCTTACACACGTAGTGGAAGGCATTACGACTCGGTAAACGTCAGAACTGTGCCCGTGAAAGCAAAGACCTTGCTAGTTGAGTAGGAGAAAGAGGCTGAGACACTTATTAATGAACCTGTGAAGGAGGAAGAGGCTAAAAATTTTTTGAAATTCTTGAAGCACAGTGAATACAGCATGGTAGAGCAACTGCGCAAACAACCGGCTCGCATATCAGTGCTAGCCTTGCTTTTAAGTTCAGAGGTGCATCGTGAGGCATTGATGAAAGTGTTGAATGAGACTTATGTTACTAAAGATATAACTGTCAATAAACTTGACCATTTGGTTAGTAATATAAGTGCTGACAACTTCATTTACTTCAGTGATGATGAAATTCCATCAGGAAGCATGGGATCGACTAAGGCTTTGCACATCACTACTCGTTGCAAAGGATATACTCTACCAAGCATGCTAATCGATAATGGATCGGCTTTGAATGTCTTACCACTATCCACACTGGAAAGATTGCTGATAAACAGTTCTCACATGAAGACATGCCAGAACATAGTGAGAGCATTTGATGGCACCGAGAGAAGAGTGATGGAAGGATTGACATACCATTGTTGATTGGGCCAAACACATATAAAGTGGATTTTTTGGTAATTGATATCAAGCCCTCCTATAATTACTTATTGGGAAGACATTGGATTCATTCGGCAGGGGCAGTGCTCTCATCACTGCACTAAAAATTGAAATCGGTAACAGAAGGTCGGCTAGTGACTGTAAATGTAAAAGAGGACATCATAGCAACCATTACCAATGACGCGCCATACCTAGAGGCAAATGAGGAGGCCACTGAGTGTTCCTTTCGATCTTTAGAGTTCGTGAATGCCACATTCATATTGGAAAGAAATGAGGTTCCAGTGCCTAAAATATCCAAGACCACAAGAATGGGCCGGCAAATGATGATGAGGAGAGGAGCCTTACCGGGAAAAAGACTGGGCAGACATCTTCAAGGAAGGATTCAAGTTCCGATGCTGAAAGAGAAAAGAGATCATTTTGGCTTGGGTTTCAGGCCAGATGCTAGACAAAGGAAAAGGGAAATAGAGAAGAAGCAAGAGAGAAGAAGGGCACGGCTGAATGGGGAAGAAGTCAAGTGGGAATCAATGACATTCCCTCACATATCCCAGAACTTTGTATTAGGAGGGATAATCCACCCGGAGAGAGGATTATTGGAAAATGAAAATCCTCACATCAATGCAATATACGAGGAAGAAACTGGGCAAAGAAACCTGTTGGGCATTCGCCCTTATGAACCTGGAAGCGTTTTGAACAATTGGACTGCAAAAGAACTTCCTGTAGTTTTTAGAGATTATACAGAGTAATGTTCAGAACACACTTGTTGTTTTTTAAGCCTAGGAACAATAAGATTTCTTTTGTGAAATAGGCTCATGTTCGGACATCTTTTGTGTCAATAAAATATATCTTTAATGATCAATTTTGGCAAATATTCTTTCATTATTTTTATTCTTTTGATCTTCTAATTTCATTCCAAAGTTTTTTTATTCTCATTCATACCATGAAAATAGTTGTTCTCGAATTCATTTGTTCTTTGTACATGCTTTGGTGCCCACTACAGGTCTCTAGATATCAATGACATGAGCAACAATACTACAGATTCAGAGGTCCATTTTGAGCAAGACATTTGTTTAGAGGAATCTCAGGATTTTGAAGGTGACAGAGATTATGACGTGTCTCTAGATTTGTTAAGAATGGTAAAGCAAGAAGAGAAACAAATTTTACCCCATGAAGAGGTGGTGGAGAATATTGTGTTAGAGAAAGGAAAGGTTGTGAAAATTGGGACGCGCATAGCCGAGAAAACGAAGCAAGACCTCGTTGAGTTATTACGAGAATTCAAAGATGTCTTTGCATGGTTATACCAAGATATGCCTGGGCTAAGTACTGATATTGTAGTGCATCGCCTTTCCATAAGAGAAGAGTGCAAGCCAATTCAGCAAAAGCTACAAAGGATGAGGCCTGATGTAGTGTTGACAATAAAAGAGGAAGTCAAGAAACAATTTGATGCTGATTTTCTACAGGTGGTCAAATACTTAGAGTAGGTTGCCAATATTGTTTCTGTCCCTAAGAAGGATGGAAAGGTTTGGATGTGTGTAGACTATAGGGATTTAAATAAAGCCAGCCCAAAGGATAATTTCCCTTTGTCTCATATTAACACGTTGGTGGATAATACGGTGGGATACTCATTGTTTTCTTTCATGTATGGTTTTTCGGGATACAATTAGATCAAGATGCACTCTGAAGATATGAAGAAAACTACTTTCATAACATTGTGGGGTAACTTTTATTATAAAGTAATGCCATTCGGGCTAAAGAATGCAGGAGCGACATATCAAAGGGCCATGGTAACCTTATTTCATGACATAATGCACAAAGAGATTGAAGTATATGTTGATGACATGATCGCCAAATCTCAAACAAAAAAAGAACACATTGAAGTTTTGAAGAAGCTATTTTTGAGATTGAGAAAATTTCAATTAAAGCTCAACCCGGCAAAGTGTACTTTTGGAGCTCGGTCAGGGAAATTACTGGGTTTCGTAATCAGCGAGAGAGGAATCGAAGTTGACTTAAATAAGGTCAAAGCCATACAAGAATTGCCTCTACCATGCACTCAAAAAGAAGTTCGAGGTTTTCTCGGAAGATTAAATTATATTGCTCGGTTTATTTCGCAATTAACCAAGAAATGTGATCCCATATTTTGTCTTCTCAAGAAACACAACCAAGGTGTACGGGACGATAAATGCCAGAAAGCTTTTGACAAAGTCAAGTAGTATCTGTCAAATGCCCCAGTACTATCTCCGCCTAACCCAAATAGACCATTAATAATATACTTGACAGTGTTCAGTAATTCTACGGGATGTGTGCTTGGTCAACATGACGAGTCAGGAAGAAAAGAAAAGGCGATATACTATCTCAGTAAAAAGTTCACTGAATGTGAAATGAGATATTCGTCGATTGAGAAATTGTGTTGCACCTTGATTTAGACAACTCAGAGATTGAGATAGTATATGCTATATCATATAACCTGGTTAATTTTGAAGCTTGATCCGTTAAAGTATATGATGGAGTCAACTGCTTTGAATAGAATGATGGCAATATGGCAGATTTTGCTTTCTGAATTTGCTATAGTCTACGTAAACCAAAAGGCTATAAACGGGAGCGCAATAGCAGAATTTTTGGCTAGCAGGGCCTTAGAGAATTATGAACCTTTGAGCTTTGATTTCCCCAATAAAGAGCTAATGTATGTGGCAACTACAAAAGAATGTCCGTGGAAGCTAAATTTGATGGGGCGTCAAATGCTGTGAGAAATGGAATTGGGGCAATCTTGTTATCCCCTAGTGGTGATCATTATCCATTCACATGCAAATTGGATTTTGTTTGCACAAACCATATGGCGGAATATGAAGCATGCATCATGGGAATTTGAGTAGCTGTAGAGCGTAAGATTAGATTGTTAGAAGTATATGGAGATTCCGCCTTAGTAATCTACCAACTTAAAGGAGAGTTGGAGATAAGAGAGCCCAAATTAATTGATTACCAAAAAATAGTTCTGGAATTGATTGCGGAGTTTGATGACATTACTTTTAATTCTTCCACGTGATGAAAACCAGATGGTAGATGCTTTGGCAACCTTGGCTTCTATGATCAAAGTAAACAAACTAGAGGGTATGAGACCTATTCAGATGAGTATTGTCAAAGTTCTAGCTCATTGTTATAATCTGAAAGAGGAGAAAAAAGATGACCACCCTTGGTATCATGATGTATTGGGATATGTAAAAAATCGTGAATACCCGGAGCATGCAACTGAGAATGATAAAAGGACATTAAGAAGATTGGCCTCTAACTATGTTTTAGATGGGGATATCTTGTACAAAAGAAGAAAATATCAAGTACTATTGAGATGCGTTAATGTAATTGAAGCTAGGAAAATCCTTGAAGAAGTTCATGAGGGTGTTTGTGGAGCACACGCTAATGGATTTACAATGGCCAGACAGATAATGAGATTTGGATATTATTGGTCCACCGTGGAAGGTGATTGTATCAACTATGCCAAGAGATGTCATAAATACCAGATTTATGGAGACAAAATTGATGTACCACCGTCACCTTTGCATGTTATGACTTCTCCATGGCCTTTTTCCATGTGGGGCATGGATGTCATTGGGTCGATCTCACTGAAAGCTTCGAACGGGCATGGATTCATCTTCGTGGTTATTGACTACTTCACGAAATGGGTAGAGGCTACTTCATACGCTAGCGTTACTAAGTCAGCAGTTAGTCAGTTCTTAAAGAAGGAGATCATTTGTCGATATGGAATGCCCGAGAGGATCATATCAGACAATGCACTGAACTTGGAAAATAGTACGATAACGGAAGTTTGTAGTCAATTCAACATCAAACACCACAACTCGTCTCCGTATCGTCCAAAAAAGAATGGGGCAGTGGAAGCGGCCAATAAAAATATCAAGAAGATAGTAGGAAAAATGACTGAGACTTATAAGGATTGGTATGAGAAATTACCATTTGCACTCTATGCTTATCAGACGTCTGTCAAAACTTCTACTAGGGCAACTCCTTTCTCATTGGTCTATGGGATGGAGGTAGTTCTACCTATTGGAGTGGAAATACCATCTCTTCAAGTTTTATCTGAAATAAAGTTGGATGAAGCTGAATGGATCCAGGCTCAATATGATCAGTTGAACTTAATTGAAGAAAAGAGGCTAAGGGTTATTCGTCACGGTCAGATGTACTAAAAACGAATGATGCGAGCTTATGATATAAAAATCTGCCCAAGAGAGTTTCAGGAAGGGGACCTTGTACTAAAAAAGATCCTTCCCATACAAAAGGATTTCAGAGGAAAATGGATGCCAAATTGGGAAGGACTATATGTGGTGAAGAAAGCTTTCTCTAGAGGTGCACTGATTCTGACCGAAATGGATGGGAAAAGTTTACCCAATCCTGTGAACTCAGATTCAGTCAAAAAGTATTTTGCTTAAATAGGAGAAAAGGCCAAGGTGAAAACCCGTAAGGGGCGTTTTGAGACTTCTAAAAAAAAAGGGAAAGGCCAGGGCGAAAACCCACAAAGGGCGCTTTGAGACCAATGGGGTTTTGAGTTGAAAACCTGAAAAGGGCGGCTCAAATTCTGAATGGACATGCAGTGATCTTGCTATACTTGAATCAACAAGAAATGAAGTATGTTGCATATCGGGGCATCAACAAAGTACTTTGGGTCTTCTAAACACATGTTAAGCTCAAAGTAGTCTTCATGAAGTTTGTATATAGAAGTTCAACCTGTGATATCTAGGGCATCTGATCTTTTTTCTATCCATTTTACTACCTTTGGATTCTTATTCTTCTCAAAGATATGTTCCTAGTTAATTTCCTTTGTATTTTTTATAATTCATTTAACTCTCCTTAAAATCAATTTATTGTTACCCATTATTCATAAGCATGTTGCATTGAAATCATGATTGATGAACTAATAATTTCACAAAAGAAGTTCTATATATTACTTTGGAAATTTCTAGATAAAATAAGAAACCGAAACAGGACAATTGTTTAAACTTTCCATGTACATAGATTAGAAATATTTGAGATATAAGAGTCCTGATGGAGACTATTTCTCTGAATTCTTTGTCCAATTAGTAATTAGACAAAATAATGAGTTATTGTGATGAAAGAAAGCAGTGTCAGCTGGTCATTCGGAGAATGGTATGACAGACTAAGTTGATGGGGAAAATTCAAAACTCCTAAATTGTGGTGGAATGAATTGAAGTTGAAACAAGTCCTGTATTCTTAAATTGCAGTAAGGACAGACAGAAAAAGTTGCGATTCCTAAGGGGATGGTTTGAAGGTGTTATAAGCCTTGTGTCCCCAAAGTTCAAGAGGAATGGGCCCTAAAATTTCCATGGGGCAAATTATTTGAGCAAGAAAATGATACTTCAAGGGGGAACGAAGATGAAACCTTGGCGGATAAATGAGTGATAACACCTTGAGTAGGAATCATACTCATATCTTTTTTGCATTCACATACCATAGCATGTCTGAATAGGAGCATTTGACTCATTTCGATCACGGCATCCTAATCATTCGACATAAGCATATACCCATTCTACAGGTCATAGGACAATGTGGTAGGGTAAATTGTTACTTTCAGCCTTGTCTCCCTGAAGTTGCAGCGGAGTAGACTGAAGACAACAGATCTTACCTTCCTGAAGTTGCAGGAAGAAGATCAAAGACATCAGCTTGACCTCCCTGAAGTTGTAGTGGAGCAAACTGAAGAAAGCAGATTTGGCATTCCTGAAGTTGCAGTGAATCAGATGGAAGACATTAGTCTTGCCTCCATGAGTTTGCAGTGGAGTAGATTAAAATAACAGATCTACCTTCCTGAAGTTACAGGAAGAAGATCAAAGACGTTAGCCTTGGCTCTTTAAATTACGGTAGAGCAAGCTAAAAGACAACAGATCTGGCATTCCTGAAGTTGCAGGAAGCAGATCGAAGACATCAGATCTTATCTCCTTGAGTTTGTAGTGGAGCAGATCGGAAAATAGTAGATTTGGCATTCCTGAAGATTCAGGAAGCATATCAAAAACATCAGTCTTGTCTCCCTGAGTTTGCAGTGGAGCAGATTGAAGACAGCAGATCTGGCATTCCTGAAGTTACAAGAATCAGATAGAAGACATCAGATCTTATCTCCCTGAGTTTGCAGTGGAGCAGATCGAAAAATAGTAGATTTGGCATTCCTGAAGTTGCAGTGAAGCAGATCGAAGACATCAGATCTTGTCTCCTTAAGTTTGTAGTGGAGTAGATTAAAATAGTAGATCTGACGTTCCTTAAGTTACAGGAAGCAGATCAAAGACATCAGCCTTGCCTCTTTGAGTTTGCAGTAGAGCAGGCTAAAAGACGACAGATCTTGCCTTCTTGAGATTGCACGAAGCAGATCGAAGATACCCGGCTGGCATTCCTGAGTTTGCAGCGGAGCAGATTAAAGATTGCAGATATTGCCTTCCTGAAGTTGCAGTGAAGCAGATTGAAGCCATCAGACTTATTTTCGATACCGTTGAAGTTGCAGTGGAGTTGGAAGCCATTTGAAGAAGACGAGGACCAAGAAGTCAAGGCTCGACAAAGACCGGACAAAACTAGCCGTTTTATAGTCTTTGATCTATTCTCGTTACACGACAATGAGCAAACAGGGGCAGCTATAATCGGCCCATTTTGCTCGGGCCCATTCCATTCAAAAAAAACCAAAAATAAAAATAATGTTTAATAAAGTCCTTTTACAGTCCAGTACAGACCCAGAATATTAAACTACCCGTGGCCCAAATTACACCCTCAAACCCACTAATAACCTATTACCCAATTAGACCCACTAACCCAATACCTAAGACAAAACCCGATTAACCCAAAACCGACCCAACAAATTAAGTTGGCCTAGTGGCCCAAATGGTCTTCAGACGTAAGAAACCCTAGGTTTCCATTGCGCCGGAGCACCCAGTGACACCAGCATTCGGTCGAGCCACGATCCGCGGGCGAACTACGCCCCACCGCCAAGATCCGCGCCGTTCACCTGCAAAAGGAAAGAAACACATCAGCAAATATGACAAAATCTTTGTATTTCCTTTTTTTTCATTATCTTCAGGGCTATATAACCCCAAAGAAATCAGTAAAACAGATATACACACATATACACACATATACAGGCAAGAAATATACACTAAAAAATACAGAATAACAGACGTGATTTTTTATGTATTCTATTTCGTTTTATTCTTTTTTCTTTCTTTTCGATCTATACTATTTTTTACACATATACATACTGTTAAAAAAATAACAAATAAAAAATTACCTTTGATTCAGCTTCAAAAATTGAAAAATTCGACACTCCGACCACTGTCTGAGGTGGCACGTACGACGGCGCGTGCAATGGCCCGTCATCGGAGCCAGGGCCGGAGTCTGGCCTCAGGCCAAAGGAGAGAGCCTTTCAAGGCTTCTGTTTTTTTTTAAGTGTTTAAAATGATTTTTTTATCTGATTTTTTGCTTATATAGCAGCATAAAAACGACGTCGTTTTTGCTTAAGCCAATAAGCATTAAAACGACGTCGTTTAAAAGGCCAGGATCCGCGCGTTGACCCGACCCGGGGAGGATCTGCGCATTTTTATAAAAGGACCTAATTGCCTCTTTGGTCCTTCCGCAAATTTCAGTATTTTTAATTTATTCCAATTTAAATTTTTTATTTTTTTTAAATTAGCCCTTTTACATTTATTTACATTTCTATTTAATCCATGTTTCTTTGTTTATTTTTAAACCCTTTTTTATCTTATTTTATTTTATTTTTAAAATTTTTTTAACATTATATTAAATTATTTTATCATATTAAAATTCTATATTATTATTTTTTTACTATTTGTATATTAATTTATTAATAGTATAAAGTTTTTATGTATTGTTTTTAAATACATACTATTTTTATAGATATTAAATTATTACTATTTATTATTTATACTAGGTTATTTTTATTTAGTTGAATATTATTTATATATTACATATTATTTTATAATTTATATATTAGTTATTATATTATACATTTAAAAAAAATATTGTATATTATATGTTATTATATAATTTAAATTATTTTGTCCTTTACATTATATAAAATTTTTATATTGTATAACATATATTAATTATATTGTTTATATTAAATATGTAGTTTTCATGATTATTGTATTGTAAATATATTTTTATTTAAAGTTACATAGGTTATTTCCTTATAATTGTTTTTTATCGTATATTATTTTTATATTCTAAATTATTAAATTATACACTTATTATAAGTTATCCTTAATATTTTTTATATTCTAAGTTTTTATATCATTTGTTTAAAATATATTGTTTATACATATTAATCATTTTAGAAATTGTCACATTTTTATTTTTATTCAATATTCTTAAATATATCATTCATTTTTTTCATATTCGATCTTGTTTGTAGGGTTTTATATTTATTTCTTAAAATTTTTATCTTCCATATAGATTTTTTTTATTGTTATTGATTATTTTATATCTTGTATTTGTTTATTTATGTTCCATATTTGTTTAATATTGTTTTAGCATAGCCCTTTTATTATGTGTGATATTTGTTATGTTACCTTATTCTTTCATCAATTGTCTATATTAGTATTAATTATTAATATAACTTGTGATCATAGTGAATTGCTATTTGATATTTATATTTTGTAATGTATCAATGCAAAATCGGATTCATATCATTTTTATAATAAAAAACATTTTGCAAAATTGTCGTATTTTATTTAAAGCTTTTTAGAAAAGACAGTGATACGTAATATTTGGGGTGTAACATCCTGAATTTTTGGGCCTATGAGTTTAATGGGTGAATATGTTTAATATGTTAATTCAAGTAATAGGGGTCCAAATTGGGCTCAGAATTAGGCAAAGGCCTTGATTAAAATTATCTGTTTGGGCATTATAGGGTTTAAAAGGTAGTATCTATGTTTAAAATACCAAAGTGGGCTTGTGGCCCAATCTTAGGAGGTAACGCCACACAAGGGAGTAAGGGGCCCAAATTTAAGTTTCATATAGCCCAATTCTTTTAATTTAAGTTAGCTAAATTTGGCCATTAGGATTAGGTGGAGTGGATGGCAACAAGGCTAAAATTTAGGGATTTTAATGATTAAAATATGTGGATAATATGCTGATAAAGGAGGGAGGAGTTAAAGATAATTAAGTCTCTTTTAGATGAGCTAGTAGATTAAGATAAAGGAGAAAAGATAGGATTTATCTGCAAGGTTAGGTAATGCCGAAATTTCTATAAAAAGGGGGAATATCTCTTCAATTTCGGCATTTGGGTTTTTCTCTCATTCTTTTCACTTCTTCTCTGAGTAAAAGCCGAAAACTCCTAAAGTTCCATCTTCTTCTTCATTCTCTGCAAAAGCCGAAATCTCTAAGCCTAATCCCTCATCCTCACGTTGATTCAAAAGTCGAAACTCTTTCCATTCTTTTTCTTCCTAGCCGAAATCTTCAAGTCTCTTCCTTGTTTTCTTTTCTTCTTCTCTTTTCCTGTCAGAAACTGAAACTCTTCACTCAAGTATTTTAAAAGCCAAAGACACATCAGCCTTCTCTTGTTCATCCTTTTTTCGGGATTTTTCTAAAAGCCGAAATCCCTAGATCTCATCTCCTGTGATTGCCGAATTGCTTCTGTGGTGCCTACTTGTGCCGAAATCTGAAGGGAACTTTAGTGGAGTCAATCGCATAGATCTCTAAGTTATAGATCGATAGCACTCGAATCGTGTTACTTTCGAGATTTCAAGGTAAGAAGATCTATTAGTTTCAACATGTAAATTCGGGATTTACTAACCCTTGGCCGAATATAGGAGAGGCCCTATTTTCACATCTTTCTGGCTTTTTGAGCAAAGTTGTAGATCGGTCTAGCAAGGGTATCGACATTAATCAGGTGTGTAACTTCTCACACCATTAGATTAAATGCTATTATGTATATATATATATATAAGTATAAATCTGCTATACTCTGTTAAATGCCGAAATCCCGGCATAACGTTTGAAAACCCGAGAAGGGTAAAGGCTAAATATCAGGTTAGTGTTTTCTGCCATTCTTTAGTGAATGTTTCTGTTAAAAAGATATGTTTTGCACGTCGATTTCTATGTATGCTCAGGGTTGGGTGCTTGATAAAAAGAGGAAGTGATCTGTTCTGGTGGCTTATGCCATTTCAGCCTGGTGACTCTGTCACAACTCTGTTTCTGGTGGCTTATGCCATTTCAGCCTGGTGACTCTGTCACAACTCTGTTTCTGGTGGCTTTTGCCATTTCAGCCTGGTGACTCTGTCACAACTTTGACGATAAGTAGCATGACTGCCATCAATGGCGTGTAGCGGTGTGGGTTGATTGTAGAAATCCCCAATGGTGTGACTGGCAGGTAAGGGTGGCGTGTAGCGGATGGAAACCTAGGATTGGGTTGGGTTTTTATGTATGTTATCTTTTATATTATGTTCTATATTCTGATCTGTGGGCTAAGGCCCAATCTGATGGTGCACGAGGGTTACACACTGAGTCTCGCGACTCACCCTTTTAATTTAACATTTTCAGGTAGCACCTAGTGCAACGGACCGAGCTGAAGAGAAGCGCAAGGTGGCCATGCGAGAGAGTATTTGGATTCAGCAAAAAGACTTTAGTATTTTATTTTATATTTTTTATTTAATGGGTTTTAAACCTCGTTGTAATAAGGCCATGGGCCACTAGACTATTATTTATGTTTTAGGGTTTAAGTTGGGTTTAATTATTAGACATTTTAATTTTTATGATTAAAATTAAGCTAAGACATGTACAAGATTTTTGGATTTTAATTAAAATTCACCAAGGCAATTTATAACTTTATATCTTATATGACTTAATAAATTATTAAGTTTTCGGTATTAATGATTAAACCTAGAAATCATTTTCCAAAATGCGACATGTTTTGCAAAATCACTCAAGTGACATACCAGATCCGGTTGTAATGTTTGGGCTGGGTTTGGGGTGTTACATGGGGACTTTGAGAAAAATTGTGCCCTAACTCACTGGGTTTCGATTTTTCTCGTTGAACTTAAGATATTAAGTATCCCTTTTTTTTAAATTAAAACTTACAAACTTCAAATCAAAACTTATTCTCGGGAATGCAAAACGTTGTATCCTAACTTATTGGATATGATGTTTTGTGTCTCGAGGTAAGAATTTTCTATAAATAAAGACGAGCCTAGTTTCGAAGTCATGAGATGTTACATCCTAAGTTATTGGGTATAACACTTTATTTCTTTGAGATAGGTAAGTCTTGGCTTTCTTTCAAATAAAAGGATCATATTTTGAATTTTTCAAAATTTCGACATTAAGACATGAAATTATCAATTAGGTACCAAATTTTGGGCGTTACGAGGGTGCTAACCCTTCCTCGTATGTAACCGACTCCCGAACCCGTTTTCTTGTATTTCGTGGACCAAAATCAATGTTTTAAAATAAAACGTTTTATAAGGTGATCCAATCACACCTAAGTAAAAAGGGATTGGTAGCGACTCCCGTTTTTTAAAGTCAACCCCCGTTTTTATAAAAACCTTAAAAATGGTTTTGACGGGTCCGTTTATAGTCTTTACTCCATTCTCGTTACACAACAATGAGCAAAGAGGGGGAGCTGTAGAGCCCAATTTTAGCCCTGGCCCATATTAAACAAAAAACCAAAAATAATAAACCAAATAAAATGTCCCTTTACAGCTCAGATTTCAAAATGAGGCCCAAAGTGTTTTACAAGCCCAAACTGAAATTAAAATAGTACCCATAGCCCAATATTAACCTAAACCTAATTGGCCTAATCCTAACTTAACCGGTCCAATCCTAACCCAATCCAATACCCATAACCTGTAACACCCCAAACCCGGCCCATGCGTTTCGACCGGATCTGGCATGGTATCGAACACATAACACTTTATCGCGTTTTGAAAACACAAGTTAAGTTAATTAAATTTGAATAAATGAGAGACTTTTTGAAAATAAATCTCTTTGTATTTTTATTATTAAGTATAAATAAACCTTATCATAAAATTCATAAATTGCTTAACATTGATAACTGCTGAGTTGAATGAACACTAGGGGTCCTATTACATAAATATTCTCGAAATAACAATGAAATAAATTAAACTTTAAGAAATCCCAAAAGAAAATAACTTGTAAAAATAGAACTTGATGGCCCCTCGAGTCCATCTCGGCTCCCATATCCACGATCTACTACTCATCTGAAGAGTAGAGAAAGGAAAGCGTGAGTCACAAAGACTCAGTGTATAAATCACAAAACACACATCGACCTGAGCCCACAAACACATTATGGGCCCTGGCCTATACAGGAAGGCATCATTCATAATCACATAATAAACGATAAGGAATGCATAACTCAACCCATCCTAGGTTTCCATCCTCTACACACCAAACCGTACCAACCATCACACCTTGGGGATTTCTACAATCAACCCTCCATCCGCTACACACTAAAACGACAGCCGAACTGCCTATTCCTATCAAGTAGGAATCATTAAACGTGGCATAGCCACCGATCACTATGTGACCTTACATTTATATTATGTGGGATTTCTACCACTGATCACCAAGTGACCTATCATGCACTTCCCCTTCAATTATCATCATTCCCACCCCATGCATACATACATAAGAAAACATCATGCAACTTAAATATTTTTCGATACATATAGGGAGTTCCATGTTTACGTACCAGGCATCCTTGCCTAACCCTTTTAGGGTTCCATTCGACTGTCTATACAGCCTTGTTCCGGCTTTTTAGCCCATAACATGCATAAATAGATATACATACAAGTTTATTAGTAGTGTGTTAGAAATCTACACACCTGATTAATGTCGATACCCTCGCTAAATCGATCTACAGCTTTGCTTCAAAAAGCCGGAAGGATGTGAAACTAGGGCCTCTCCTATATTCGGCCATGGTTAGTGTTCTACCTAATTTTATATATTTGAATAACAAATCTTCTTACCTTAAAATCTCGAAATTGGAGACTTATGATTTTCGGCTTTTAGATCTAGTCGATTAAGCTTCCTTCAAATCTCGAATTGCCGCCTTAGCATAAAAGATTCGGCTAACACTAGAGAGAGGATTTGACAATGCCAACAGAAGATTTAAATGTCAGAAGTATAGAACTAATTCTCAAATAGGATGAATAGAAGAAAAGACTATGGATGCTTCGGCTTTTTAGAGAAATCGGCACAAGAAGGAAAAAGTGAAGAAGAGTTTCGGCTTTTAAAGAAATTGGAGAAAAGAAATTGGAGAGGGAGAGGCTAGGGAATTTCGGCATAAAGGGAGAGGATTTTAGGGTTTTCAGTGTCAGAAACAAGGAGCTAACCCCCCTGTTTATAGATATTTTGGCACCTCTTCGCTAAAACCGAAAATGCCCTTAAAATTCAAGCTAAAAGAGAGGGAGAAATTCGGCACCCTCTTTTGCCATGCGATGTGCGAATTTTACACTTCTCTAGGTGGTGGATTTTCGCCAACACTTCCTTGGAGATAAGCTCCTAATTTTTCCCTTTTTATCTATGATATTATCACTTAAAAATCCACATAAATTCTCCTATTTTATAGCCTTGTAGCCGTCCACCTCTACTAACCCTAATGCCAAATTTAACTCACTTAAATTAAAAGATTTGGGCCTCATTAAACTTAATACTTGGGCCCCTAATTCCTTGTGTGTGGCCTCACCCTCTCTTCATTTAAAGTGCCGAATTTGGCCTAAAAACATGGGCTCCTTGCGACCCAAAACTTGTTCCTTTTTAATTGTTTAGGATGCCACCTTAAAATAATTTAATCTAGGCCTTTTGCCTAATTCTAAGACCAAATTTAGACCCCTATCAATTAAATTATCCTATTTAAACTTATCCTTATACTAAATGCATAGGCCCATAAATTTAGGATGTTACATAACCCAATTACACCTAGGCCCAGTGGCCCAAAACTTAAATGGGCCCAATTAGCCCAAAATGTTTTCAGCCTCTGGAACCCTAGCAAGGGCTTTACGCTGCTGCTCGTTGTAGCCCCTCTCACTGTCGAGCATCACACTGTTGTTGCCACCGTGATTTTCGCCTTTCACCTGCAAAAGGAAAGAAAACAGAACAGAAACAACAAGCATAGCGAGAAAGAATCTATGTATTTATGGTGTTTTTGATTTGTTTTGGGCTATAAAAATCCCTAATGTACTCTGTGAAAAGGGACGATTTTTATGAATATACACAAAAAGAAAATCAAAGAAACAGAAGAGGTGATTTTCAATTCAATATTTCATTTAATCATTACTTTTGTTTTCGTTTATTTCTTTTCTTTCTTCCTATACATGCAAATTATAGTAGATAATCAAAAACAGATTTGAAAAAAAATCGAAATAAAACAGTCCGTTTTTTTCTCTTTTGTTACTTTTGAAACTTTTTTTATGCAACTATTATAAAAAATAAAAAGCAAAAAAATATTACCTTTAATTCGGCCTGAAGAGGGAAAGATTTGACTTTCCAAAGCCGTGTGTGTGGCGCGCGTCACGTGATCATCACCGAGCCATGGCCGAGATCGAAAGAGAAAGAGCTTTTTTGAAGCTCTGTTTATTTTTTTATTTTTTTCTGCAATGGCTTTAAAATGTTTTTTTTAACAAAATTTTTGTTTATATAGGCCAGTGAAAAGGCGTCGTTTTGGTGTGGTCAATTAATGACCAAAACGACGTCATTTAAAGGCCAAAATTCGCGCGTTGACCCGACTCGGGAAAGATCCGCGTGTTTTTATAAAAGGGCAATTTTCCTCTTAAGTCCTTCCGAAATTTTATTATTTGTAATTTCATCCAATTTAAGTGTTTCTTTTATTTTTTAAATCAGCCTTGAAGATTTGCTTTTATTTCTATTTAGTCCTGAGGCCATTTATACATAAATATTGGAACGGTGCCGTTTTGGGGAATAAGGCGTATTTGCCCAGTGAGTCCCTCCTTTATGGCGCGTGCTTCAATTAGGTCCCTTATTTTCATTTTTTTTAAATTCACCCCTAAACTTTTATTTAAATTTAGTTTTAAGTTTTTTTTCTTTTTCCTTTTTTACTCTTGATTTTGATTTTATTCTGATTTAGTTCTTTTTAACCTTCTTTTATTATTTATTCATTTATTTTAATTTTTTTATTTTTTATTTTGCTTTTCCCTCTTTACGTTAAATTGTTTTATCATATATATTATTATTTTTATTTATTATATATTATCTATTATTATATATTATTTAACTTTAATCATATTATGTATTATTTGAAAATCTGTATGTTGTACATCATCTAAATTGTTTTATTATTAAGGCAAAATTTTCCATATATTGTTTATTTAAAATATTTTTAAATGGTATATTATATACTTATTATAACTTGTCCCTTATACATTTTTTATTCAAAGTTTTTTATACTATTTATTTAAAATATATTTATTTTATTATGTATATATTAACTATTTTAGATTTTGCCATATCATTTTTTTTTAAAAAATTGTTATAATATCCCTTTATTGTTTTGCATATATCATTTATCTTATATTGTTATTTTACTTTTATATTTGATCTCATATTTAAAGTTTCGTATTCATTTCTTAGTTTTTTATCTTTCGTATAGATCTTTTGAATTATTATTGCTTACTTTATATATTTTATTTGTTATTCATGTTCTTTTATTTGTTTATTATTCTTATGTTTGCTTTAGCATGGTCATTTTATTATTCACTATTTTATGTTATTCTTTCTCTTAACTGCCTATATTAGTATTAAATGTTATTATATCATATAATTGTAGTATATTGCTTTGGTATTTGTGTTTTGTAATGTATTAATGATACATTTTACTCAAATCATTATTTTAAAATATATCTCAATTAATTGCCACTTTTTATCCAAAATTTTATTTATTAAAATAAGGCAATATTTGACATTTGAGGTTTTGAGGGAATCGTGCCCTAACTTACGGGGTTTCGATTTTTCTCATTAAGTCTAAATGATTAAGTACCCTTTTTGAAATTAAAATATATGATTTTCAAATAAAAAACTTATCTTTGTGAATTTAATATGTTGGATCCTAACTTATTGGATGTGACATTTTGATATTTTGAGATAGGGATTTCAAAAAAAAAAAAGAGAAAACAAAACAAATGATATTTGGTGTTTGGGAAATTCGAAATGTCGTGCTCTAACTTACTGAGATTCGATTTTTCTTTTATCCAAATAATTGAATGTCTTTTTAAAGGTTATAAGTTTTGAAAAATCAAAAGGGTTATATTTTAAAACCTTTTCAAATTTTCGATATTAGGATATTAAATAATCAATTAGGTACCAATTTTTGGGTGTTACGAGGGTGCTAATCTTTCATCGTGCGTAACCGATTCCCGAGTCCATTCTCTCGAATTTCGTAAACCAAAATCATTGTTTTAATAAATCTAAATATTTTTTTATTAAAATTATCAATTTCAAGGTGATCCAATCACACCTTAAAAGAGATTGGTGGTGACTCCATCTTCGTTTTAAAAGTTGGCTCCGTTTTTCAAAATAAAAAAATAGTTTTGACATACGAAATAACAAATTTTAATTTTTAAAATAATGTTATTGATCTGAAAAAGGTTAAATTTTACAGACTTAAATTTAAGCCTTTTCTTAATACATGTAAATAAATCATATACTTGAGAGTGCAAAGCGATTTCCTTTCCTCTAAGCTGATTGAACACCTTATTGCCAACGATTTGGCGAGTAACCACCCCAATAGGAGCAAACATGCCTTTCCCAATAGGAGTAAACACCATTTACATCTTCAATTACTAAGCCATCACCTCATCACGATTCAAGAAGAAGCACGTACGCAAATCACAGATGTCGCTTTTGAACATATAAATTTGTGTCCTTAATCAGAATACATTTTCAATACTAACTCATTACTTCTCTATATCTCTTCAGTTCATTATTACCAACTAAGTCTTAGTCTTATATAGTACTTTACCATATAGTCAATATATATATTTTATCCTTATAGATTCCTCTTATTTCATTTAAGAGCCATACAGAATTCGCCACTAGGAAAAATCTATTAAAATGCACCATGAAGGTCTCATTATGGTATGCCACAAACAACGTCTTTCATAGTTCTTCATTGAGAGTCCTATTAAAACATGCCGCTAGGACAGTCCATCATAGTTATATAATCAAATTATATAAATAATTATAATATTTATATTTTAAATTATTTTAAAATATTTTTATAAGCTAATAAGTCCTTGTTTTAGTTGGAAAAGGCGAAGGTCCTAGATCTTAAGTACCTAGGTTCGAGACTCATCGTTCGCAATTTTATGCGTGAGTCTCAAAAGTCTCACCATATGCGACACCCATGTGTGAGTTTAGTTTAACTAGTTTAGTTTGTTAACTTTAGTCTAGACTGTACCAATTCTTAGTCGGATCATGTTGTAATGGTTTGATTGTACTTTACCATTCCTCTAACAGTATGGATTGTAATAGTTTGATACTTGTAATTATCAAACATATATATTTATACTTGTCACACTTTCAAAAAAATATTTTTATAAAACTATTAATTAAAAAAAAAATCTCGACCAATTACCGGTTCATGGAAAGCTCGAGCCTTAGAAATTTCCTACCGTAATATTACTTATTATTGACAAATTAATCCATTTGAAATGGATTTGCAAATGATCGTTTTCTTGAATGGAAATGTGCCAAAAATGAAATGCTTAATTATAAGGCCATCAATAATTTCATTTTTGGGCCTTTAGCAAGACTAGGCTTAGCCCAAGCTCCTCCTGCTCTTTCGACTTTTCAAGTAGAAGAAACAACATAAGATGATGTGTAGCTGTTTTTCTTTTAATTAAACATTTCTCCTTCTTAATATTCCATGTTAAGTTAACCAAACAAAATTAATTTCTTTTCTATCCTATTAGGCCTATGTGTATCCTATTAGTTTGTGTTACTTGGACTTCACTAAAAAAAGAAACTTACAGATTTATTGCTAAATAAATAAATAGAACATACTTGATTATAAATTTTATAATATATTTAGAATTTTTAATATTTTTTATACATTTTTAATATTTTTATTTAATTTTAAATAATATTAAAATTTTAGCTATAGTTTAGGGTTAAATTTGTTATTAGCCTTTTGAATTAGCATATGGTCCTCTTAAAAAAAAAAAGTTAACAATGAGTGACCAAAATGTAACAATTTAATTAGATTAATAACTAACTTACCCAAACATAATTTTTAACAAAATTTTACTTTTTTTATTTCTAATGTTGTGATTGCTTTTACTATCTAAGTTGATGTTACTTGATGCATAACAATTAAATTCAAACATAGAATAATAGAAACTATTATCTACTATATTATTCATTTTAATTTTAAAATATTTTTAAAGAGCAGTGACTTCAATGAGTTTTTTTTATACTTACATTATGTTAGAACATATTCAAAATGTGGATGAAAAACATATTATATAAAAAATACAAATAAGCCTTCAATTAAATATATTGTCCACTATTGCCTCTAATTTTTTAAGATCTTCTTCCCTAACCCACGCATATCATTCCATTTCAATTTTTGTCTACAACCAACAAATATTTTTTCTTGAAAAGTTTAATTTCACTCGCAAAGCTGCAAATTTTTTTCTCTGCTTTGATCTCACACTTCATCTGGTTGTATGTCTAGCTTTCTCTCTCCCTTTCTCTTTTAAGTTTAATTGCTTGAAATTGGTGTTTGCTTTCATTTACATATTCTTTTTAATTCTCTTGCAAGCATTGATTTTTATTTGCTCAAAATTTACATGTAGTTACTCTATTTAAATTTGCTTTTCTTTTCTTCATTTCCCATGGCATTTTACCTTGCTCGTAAAAATTATAAACGGGTGTAAATTGTTACATTCCACAGTTTGTCAATTGCTCTCCATCATCTTTCCTTTTGACTTCCAACAATCTCAAGAGCTAGTAAGACCCATATTCGACAATCTTTTAATTTAGTCTTACAACCCTAGTTTTTATTGGAAATTTTTCCAAATTCTTCTTTTGGTCATATTAAAAAAAAAATCGTTATTCTTTTCACCGCAAGCTGATGGACCTTTTAAACAACGTTAGGTTTCATTTCTTTTAAGAAAAATGTTCTAAATAATATGATCTAAACTTTTGATAGTTTAATGCTTATAGAGACTACAATTTTTTTTTTTATTAATGAATTCTCTCTTTGAATGTATTAAGCTTGACCATGGGAGAAAACTATAAGGTGCAAAATTCATCATTGAAAACTTAATAAAATAAGTTTTTTTTTATTGCCTAAATTCATCATTGAACCTTTAGAACTTTGGGCAATTTTAAATGAATTTCTAATTGAAAGATTTGAAACAATAATTGTAAGTAAGCTGAGCAATATCAGAATGCCATATGCTTTAGGCATTGATGAAGAACAAAACAGGAAAAAAGAAAAAGAAAAAAGAACATTCGATATATTTACGCAGTTAGGTTTCCTTATATCTGCAGAATCTTGCCCAAAGAGATAATCCACTATCTTAACACCTAATATAACAAGTGATTACAAGTACTAACACTTACCATATTAACAACCTCACTTCTGCACCTAAGATTTAGATCACTCTCTTCTAGGTTTCCCCCTGAAAACTTAGTTTGTAAACCAAGTGACTTACTTGATTACGTAATAAATGCACTCTAAAAAATAAGTTCTGAATAACTGAATAAGTGCAAAACTCTTGACAACTTTTACTAACAAACCTTTCAATATATAAGATCAATTACCATCAATCTTCCCATAAAAATAACAAGCTAATCAACATATGAATTATCTTTAATAAGTTCAGGAAAAGTATTCAAATCTTCTGGAAATGTTACCAAAATACCCGATCTAATCCAATTTCTTCAAAATAGGGAAGTAGATTTGCTTAATCCAATCCAAACTAGTCTTCAAGATATATTCTTATAATAGGTTTGGATATCATAGATAGGCTTACACACATCCACATAATCAGTAAATATCACATCCCTAAATATTTGTTAATAAAAATTGCCAACTCCATATAAAGTAAGTTATGAGACTGAGCAATGATGGACAACAATAGGCTTTGGTCATGGCACTACTCTCACAACTGCCTCAACAATAAAACTTCTATCAAAGGTGAATAATCCTTTTATATTTTGAGCACGAATCCAGCCTCACTAAGCAAACTTAAAATCCATCATGATTTGCCCAAATCTTATCAAATCAATTACTCTTTATATAAGGATACAAAGGATCATAAAATCAGCTCATATCTTAGTAAATAAGGTAAGTAGACCACATAAGAATCCTTGAAAATAACCTTGCTTGACCCAATCTCTTATCCAATAATAAACACAATATTATCAACACAAAATTCTCAAAGAGAAGCAAGCAAATAATCAAGATATTTTGGTTAAATATGCCAACAAATAAGGCAAGTTATAAGCTTGGGCAGTGCTTAACATCGATGGACACTACTCCTTGGCACTTCTCATAAATTACCTCAAAACTTATAATTATGCATTAAAATTATTTTTAAAAACGTTGTAGGAAAACTTTACATAAATCCTTTTTTTTTTTTTGGTATTATCATATGTGTCCTTATTCGTTTTATGATTTGAGCATAGTTATGTTCAAGCCAGGGGAGGTATTCAAGTAAAGCCCTCCCAACAATGTCAAGTACTCTAGGATTTGAACTTGGTCCTAATGCCCAAGAAAGAAGTTCACTTTCACTTTTTCGAATTACTTATTGGTTTTACTTCAACACTTTGATGATGCTAGATTACAATTTTCATAAAGTTTGATACGATACTTATATGGATGGAGCATTCAATTATATTTATTTTTATATATTACATGCTTAATTATGATGAGTATTAAACTAAATGAGTATTAAACTAAATAATTATAACATTAAGTTCAAAATCTAACTAGCAGTTGTTCTTACAAAGTAATGGCATTAAGTTTGCATGGCGTGTGAATCTCTTTCAAGCTGAATTCCAAAGATTAAATAAATAGAGAAAACTAATATCTAAATCTAACTATTCAAAATATTTTAAAGTAAAGTTAGTGCAGACTAATAATATTCTAACTTATTTTTCCAAATGATAAAAAATTGACACTTTCTCATAATGCCTCACATGAAACATATAGATAGGCCTAGGTGTGTCGACTGTGAATTAGACATATGTAACAATGGACTATTTTGCAATCTTTTGATTGTTGCAATATGACATCGCATTACTTTATCAATTTTTTATGATTATTTTTTTCTATTGAGTGAAACTTGCAATCTTCTTTAAAGGTATGTTAGTTATACACAATCAACAACGAATTCTTCCCAAAATTCAAAAGGAACCAAAAGAAAATGGATTTGGAAATCAATTTTGGAAGATTTTGCACTAGTTTCATGTATGATAAACCTGCATAGCATCAAGACTTTTAATGTAGATACATGATTCAAAAATAATTACCTAATGAACTACAAAGAACAATGGAAAAAAGTTACCTCACGCAAACATGAAAGCTAAAAACCTTGAATCAAGGATTAGAACATTGTAGACAGATTGGGGAATTATTTATGATTACTTAGAGGGGCTAGTAGCTTTGACCAAGATGAGCACAAGTAGATGGTTTGTAACGACCCAGATTTCAGTGGTATCAGAAATTGCAATCTCGGGACCTCATTTCCATAAACCAAGTTTGTAAATGTTGACTAAATATATTTATAGAGTTATTATATAGATGAATTGAAATATAGATACGTAATTTATCCTAAATTATAGTTAATTAAGGTCCAAGAACTAATTGTAAAAGTTTAACTACTATACATTTTTAATTAAGAAAAGACTTAGGGGACTTAAATAGCAATTATCATAAGGACCAAAATGACTAGTTGACCACTTTTGAATAGTTGCTAGTGGAATGTGATATAGATGATGATTAAATAATTAATTATGGTTTAAAACATAAGAAAATTGTTAATTAAAAGCTAATAAAGATTAATTAACTCATAATCATACTATATATATGAAATAAGTGGAAGGAGAGATGAAATTTTCATCTTCTCCAACTGAACAAAGAAAAGAAACCAAAGGAGAGGATGCCATTTTTAGGTTTTGAGCTATTTGATCTTTAATTCAAGTAAGTCCCTAACCATTTTTCTTTGATTTTTATAGAAATTGAATCATGATAGCTTGATTTAGCTAGCCCATGCACTAATTTGTAAAACTGTTAAAGTTTTAGGAAGTTTTCGTTGCTGATTTCTTGAGGAGTTAAGTGTGAAATTGATAGAAATTAAGCTTAGTTTAAGAAAAAAGACTAAATTTTAAAGCTTAGTTATTGATTTCGTACATTAGGGACCAAATTGAATAAAATACAAAATTGATATGATATTTTGGTAGGAATAGAAAGTAGGAGGTCCCTAATAAATATATGTGAAATCAGGTTTCAATCCAAAGCTCTAGATTGAAAGTTATGCTTGTCCTAGGTTTAGGGATTGAATTGAATAAATTATAAATAAGCTTGATATTGTATTTGATTGTGATTCGAATGGAATTTGATGGTATTATATGTTTTATGATTTTATTTAGCTAACGTTGACGCGAAACCTTCGAGAGGGAAAGGAGAATCGAAAGTCATCGATGAGTAGCTCGAAAATTTGGTTTGAATTTCTATGATTTGGGAACAATTTATTTACTACTTGTTCATGACATTTTTCATTATATAGTGTTGATGTGAGTTATCAATGATTAATTAAACAGAATTGGTATGGTTAAGATTGAATATCAAGATAGGGACTAAATTGAATAGAATGGAAAATAGTACAATTTAATTTATGTGTTATTTGGTATGAAATTGAGTTGAAGCATGCTATATTATATGATGAAATAACAATTTGATGATAAATTGAGAATGGAGGAAATGTGAATTGATATATATATATATAATGAATCAGAAATTTGGTTACCTTATTAGCTATTTGAACCGAGTCGGGTATAGTTGGCATGCTATAAGGTTAGGATATTGAGTGAAAACCATTATTGATGGGCAACCCAAGGTGGTACATGCACATATAAAGTCATCGTTGTTGAGCAACCCAAGATGACAAAATAATCGAAATGTGAAAATCATCATTGTCGGGCAACTCGGGGTGGTAGTATGTACATGTATAGCGTCATCATTACCGAGCAACTGGGAGTGACGGATCTACGTATCTATTATAAGTCCATGTCTGGTTAATAGGGTTTAAAATACATAAATTGGCTACATGATTCATGAAACAAAATGATATTAGATTGTGTAATACGACAGTACGTGAAAAGAATTGAAAACAAGCCCTAAGGGACGATTGAACATGAATGAGCTATTAGGCTCCTAAATGAATGAAATGATCGAATGAAAATTTAGCTTAAATACATGTAAGAAAACTGATGATTGTATATGATTATGAAAGGTATGTTAGGTACTTATGTATTGAATGGAAAAATGCAATGGATTTGTGCAAATTATGTAGCAATGAAAGTTTTAGCATGAATATACATATGAATTGGTTATAAGTTTAGTCAAATACGTGGTGATTTGAAAATGAAAGTATTGTGGCATGAAATGCTATGAGATTAGGTTATGAATTGAATTTTATATGGATGAATGCATATGTTTAATTTGTTTATATATACTTTAATCATGAAAATACCACTGAGCATTTTCGCTTAGTGTATGGTTTGTTTTCTCCATGTGCAAGTATAGTAGGTTCTCAAGAGTTCGAGCAATAGGTCCATCATCCAGGAAGTGATTCCTCGACTCAGAAAAGTTGGTATAATCTCGTTTTGTTTTAAGTTGGAAATTTTTGAAATAAAAAATGATGATGATATTGTGGAAGTATGCAAGCTTGACTATGAAGTTCAATCCATTTTAAGCAACTTATCTTGAACATTAGATTGGATTGAATTTGACCGTATCAAGCAATCGAATCCATTAGATTATGAAGATTAGATCGAGATAACATTGAAGACATATCTCCAACAGTCCACTTTACATTGTTCTTTATCATTATATTGTATATTGCTCTTTTAATTGTTGTTTAATAAGGAACTAATTGTAATTGACCTCTAATATGTTAGCAAGTCCCAAAAATCTTATATATTTGAGAGACTTGCATAAGTTTATACTGAGTATTTTGGGAATTCATTTGAGAGAGTGAACAAGTTTTGTTTACTACTTAAGTTCTCAGAGGGAGAACTTAAAAGTAAGAGATCTAGGTATTTAAATACAAAAGTTAGGTTTCTATACTGAGGTATGATAAACCTTAAAGGTAGTCAATTTTTCTCACTAAGCTAAGCTCCATAAACATAGGGAACCCAAATTGCACAAACAATCCTATGTGTTCTGTTTTCTGCTGTGTCCATCGTAGTTGTAGCTGAAGTGGCCATTACAATCAGTACTTCCATTCAAGCACTTTGTTTTTCTAAGCAATTAGCTACTTCCTATTTTAACAGAAAATTTTGATATTAACAAACCTAATTTTGCTAATTCAAATATCACTACTACAACATTGTAAAAGAAGAATATTAGGCAAATTATCCTTGAATTAAGTAGTAGCAGTGGCTCCAAAATTCTCATTCATTAAAAGGTCCAACAATTGGGTGTAACTTTAAATGAAATTGAAGGCTTAACAGAGGATGAGTGAGATTTTGCACTGAAAAGATTATGATTGAGAATATTTATTTCTACCCATTAAATATTATGGTTGTGGTTCATATAACTTCTCATATAAACATATAAATTATAGGTTGAGATAATGACATATAAACATGCCATAAGGTTTGTAATTTTTTGTATCTGAAAGACTACAAATGGAAGTTATGGTATAAAAGCATCTAATGGGATGAGAAAATAATATATAAACATGTCTTAAAGGGTTTTAATTTTTGTTTGTAGAAACTATAAATTAAAGTTCGTGGCATATTGTCTTGTCATATTAGGTTGTAACTTTTTTTTCATATCTATCTTATAAATTAAAGGATATAGAGATGGACCTTTAGTCACACTGCATATATTTAGCATTGTGTTATTATTTATAATCAAATTTCTAAATAAGTTTGCATCTTAGTATTGTAGTGGATTTTGTGTTCAAAATTTTGTCTACGTATTAATGATTTATACCTTTTTGTGTCTTTATTAATATTTTACAGTTTAGATACAATAATATGATTAATGTTTTAGAATTAAGAGGTTAGGGATTTTTTTACTATGTATCTAAATCGAAGTACCAAAATATGGTAAAAATTGGGCATAGATAAAAAAATAACAATAAAAAGAAAAGAAAAGCGCAAACCGTTTGTATTTAGTGGATTTTTTTTAACATTTTTTGAATTTTACATTTGTATGTAAAAATTTGTTAAAGGATATTTTTGTCGTTTGAGTCTTTTCTTATGATATTACAACACATATTCTCTTGAACCAAAGACATGAATTCTATTACAATTTTCATTCCATTCTATCCAATCAAATCATTGTTAAACACATTCCATTGAATTACTATTACATTTCATTCTAGCCAAATAATAATTTCATTGCAACTCTATTTTATTCCAAATCTGATGTTGGTGTTTTAAGTTCAAATCTCACCATGTGTGACTTTTTTCTCGTATCTGTTTTAGTTTAAAATATTTTCTCTCGCATTTGTTTTATATTTTTAAAAGTGATCTAATTTGGTTAAAACTTATTTGGCTTCAGTTATTAAACAAAGTATGGGTCAAATATGTTTAGATACTCTAATGACTAATTTCTAATTGTTGCTACCTTAAGTTGCCTATTTGCTTAAAATGAAAATTGCAATGGAAGTGCTAGACTGCAGTGGCCACTATGGCTTGGAACTGTGAAAACTATGCAAACAAAAACTCAAAGAACACAAAGATTTGTTTACGTAGTTCAACTTCTCTACGTCTGCGGAGCCTAGCTTAGTGAGTAATTCCACTATCTTTAATCCACAATACAACAAGTTCTATCACTCCTCAAGTATAGAGGTCATACATTTGTACCTAAAGAGTAGAACACTCACCTCTAAATCCTCCCTATGAGAACCTGGGTAGTAAACACTCAAAATTCTTTACAACATCACTTTGCACTCTCTCACAAGATAGTTCCACAATGAACAGATTAGAATGCACTCAATAAGCTCTCATCCAAAACTTGTACAAGCCTCCAAGTATATATCGATTTCGGCTTGCTAACATAGAATTTAATTTAATACAAAGTAACTCCTTGAAAATAACTATTACATCAATGACAGTCAAAATAAAATAACTCGAATATATGCTCTCCAAAATTAGCAACACTTTCTCGACCACATCTCCGTATTCCAAGGACTTAAGTATTCACATGAATCCAATCCAATCTTCAAATGCGAAGGATTGGTTCCCATAGATGGACCAAAAATATCTTCGATAAAATATCACATAAACCGTTCCAAAAAATTTCTTCATTAAATTGTCAAACCAAATCATTCAATTATTTAACCATCTCAATGACAGTTTGCAGTTGGCACTTCTGAGTGCCACTCAGCAACTCTTAACTCGTTGTGCCTCAACGCTAATTGATGATGGGCTAATTAGAAATTACTATTAATGTGCAAAAGTTATATATTAGGGTTATGTTCCCCGAATTACACATACGTAACTTTTCTGACATTCCATCTTTAGGAAAAAGATAGTTTCTTTCTCTAAAATACATGTGTCCTAATTTGGAAGATCAAAACCACAAGACTTGAATATTTCAAGATATCGATGGATTCAAACATGCTTCCACATCTGATTTTTGTTCTTGATAATTTGACATAATAACCCTAATTATAAATTAATAGTTGTTATTTTTTAAAATAAAAATAAAAGTGGATTTTAAGTCTTTTCTTAATTGAGTTGATATCCATTTAACTCATGACACCACCTTGATTAAAGACTTAATAATAATTGGACTTTTTTAAAAGTATAATAAGTAGATTTTAGCACATCTAAAATGGATGAAAAAATTATGTAAAAGACATTTATAAAAAAATGATTTAAAAATAACTAAGACTTTAGTTAAAATAATAATGTTGGGAGTTTGAAAACTATGGTGAATTTGTTGTCGTGTGTGAGTATATTTTTAAATAGATTTTTATAGTTGAGTTGATGCATAGATATAAAAAGATACTTGAAAGAAAAATATTGTGGTCCTAAGTCACCCTTATTTAGGAAAAAATCCAGATACTATCTTATTTTTTCTGGTTCAAACAAAGTCGTTTCCTTGGACCATTGCTTGAATCCAACCATTACTTTTGGAGCAGGAATATGTAATTTTCCAGGGAAAATAACATGTGAGAAAACTAGAATTTATTATATTTTATTTCGATTAATGTTTATTTTTCTGATCAGTAAATAATGATTTCGCTCCATTATACTTCAAATCATTTGGAACAAAATTTAATAAAAATTCAATTATGTAAATTGATGAATTGAAAATATTAAAAATTAATGAAGAGAGTTTATTCAAAACAAAAAGAAGAAGAAGAATGTTTATGTTATGAATGAAATTAAAAGTAATTCTAAAGCCTTTCTTTTGTACAATAAAAGTTCTATTATAATTTCTTAAGTTTCAATATTTTTATAAATAAAATCTTTGAAAATATATTGTTAAATTTTGAAAAATAATTGAAAAAATAAAATAATATTTTTAAAAATAATGAAAATAGAAAAATGAATTAATATATAAATCTATTAAAATAATACATAAATTTGAAATTATATAAGAAAGTAAATATAAAAAGATATTTACATTAAATTAATGGTCACATTTAATAATAACAATTAAAAAATAATTTTTAAAATTTGACTTTCTTTTCAAAACAAATCCACAAAATATTTTCACCCACACCAAACAAATAATGGATAAATAAAAAAAAAATAGAGTTTAGATTGCTTACTTCACATAGTATAAATAACTTATAAAATAATTAAAAATAATATCATAATATTATATTACCTCATCATCAATAAAATAATATTATATCTCTTTTCGCTGTTGTTCGAATATGATTCAATATTGCCTCTTTGAAGAACCATTGTTTTAATGCTTAATTCTTTTTTATATAACTCTAACTTATTATTATTAATAATCTCCATTACTGGTAAATTTTCTTAGATGTTACCTGATTGAATATACCTAACTACTAAATGATATTTATAAAGCTAAAGTTAATTTTTTGTTGGTATATATTTCTAATACTAATTCTGTGATAATTAAGATAATTAGAATTCTCTTCAATTAATAACTTTATTTTACCTAAATAAAATTATCCATTTTTAAGTCATTTTTATAATAGTTTCAAAATTAAATTATAATTATTTTTAAATAATAATTTTAAATTAAATTATAATTATAATTATCACAACATCTTTTTATATTTTATGTTTAAAGTTCTACTCAAGTAATATTTCTATTTTAAAATTAGAAAAACTTTGTTTACATCAAAATTTTTTAATTAATAATTTTAAATTAAATTATAAGTATTTTAAATTGATAATTATCATAGTTTTTATTAAATTACGATTTTTTGTTTTCCAGAGTATCCACTAGAATTAGCTCAAAACTTGTACTTAAAAGTTTCTCCAAAACTCATGCCTTTATATATCATAAATGTAAATTGTTAAATTTATATGTAATCTTAAATAGAATGATAAATTATAACAGTGAATTTTAATATTTGCCTAGACAACAAATTTGCCCTTTTAACTTTTTATTTGGATATAGTCATTATTTCTATAATGAACACTACTTGTTTGTAGGTTGATTCTTACCTAAATACGAAAATTAGCCCCATCAACCTAAAATTTAAGCTTACTCAATTTGATTTGATCACAAAAAGTCAACAACTCAAATTTGTTTAATCCAAATTTTAAAATGACCTCAACCTAGAATAATCAAATACAAAATAACTCAAAACTTGAAACAATTCAAACTAGAAATGGCCCAAGCCTAAATAACTTGAACCCAAATTTATCTTAAAAATTAACATGAAATGAATAAAATTAAATTTATAAATTTGTAAAAAAAATTATTTACTAATACTTATAGCATAAATTATTATTTTATTTTAATTTTATAGGCTTTTTTATCCTGATAATACAAAAAAAATAATTAAATACCAAAATGGTATCACCATTGCATTATTTACCAAAATTGTATGAAGTGAATGGTGTCTAGGGGTGGTGCCTAACAAGGTGGTGGCTTCACCTATTGTTTTCTACCCAATCATAACGCTATCATTAGGCCATAATATGTTATTTTTTAAATAATTTTTAAATGATAGAGGGGCCTTATACGCCGGCACCAATATCATACGCCTATACTAGGTAAAATCCAGGCAAAATACATGTTAAAAAGGGTGTTGGAGGGCCGCTCACTGGCGGCACCAAGGTTGGAGGGCCTCTGTCAGGCGGCGCCAATAGGAGGAGGGCCTTTGTTAGGCAACACCAGTAGCAGGAGGGACACTATCAGTGTAACGCCTTAAATTTTTTAACTTTGTTTCAGTGAATTTTGACATAAATGTGTATCTACTTTAGTGGTTAAGTGTTTTGGGTGTGTGTATGAGGTCTTGGGTTCAAGTCCCACTTTTGGCAAATTCTATTATTTTTTATCCTAGCCTTATCCCTGTTGGGTGGGCTTATATTATATTTTTGGCAAACTTATATTAGAATGAGCCTGCTGGTTCGAGTGGTAAGGTTTTAACTTACCCTAAGGTCTTATGTTTGATTCCCTGTGTGAGCATGAATGATATTTTTGTTGCGGTTGTGAAATAGAGGTTCGATGGAGGTAGAATTCTGAGGTTGTAGAGGTGGTTAGTGGGTAAGATTTTGGGGGATTTAGGTATTAGTGCGTAGTTGGGATAATTTCATTAAATTATATTTTATTTTATTTTTAAAAAATTTTTTCTCTCTTTCCAAAATTGATTTTTTTTACGTTTTCTTCTTCTTCTTCTTCTGTTCACTGTTAAATTTTTCTTCTTTCTCATTTTTTTCCGATTTTGTCACAAACTTTTTGCGCAATTCGTTGTGTCTTAATTTTCGGTACCCATTTTTGGTTTGGTAAGTGGTGTGATTTGTTGTTTTATGTTTAATTTTTGGTTTTTGTAAAGCGTTTGTGGAAGTTCTATTGAAATGACATAGTGATGCATAGTTAAGGAATCTGACATTTTTGCGAATATCGTGTAGGAGAAGGCTATGAAGGAAGAGGTTTTACATCGACGACCTAAACGGTATAAGCAGTAGTTTATCGTCGGCAGTAAGTCGGTTTCATTGTTGGATTTTTGTTGACGAATTTGTTAATCAAACTACTAAATCGGTGTTGGGTATTCTGTTTTTAGGTTTCAGAAGTCTCAAATTGCTTCCACATCAAAATCAAACTAGGTGTGTAACAAAAACACGAGAAATCAAGGTTCGATGGAAGCCAAAAAAGGGATTTGTCGATGCCACAAGGGCGTGTGTCTGGCCGTGTGTGACACATGATCGTGTGGCAGTTGAGTATGTGGCCGTGTGGGCTACACGGGCTAGGCCAAATTGGGTGTGTGGATCACACGGGCATGCCACACAAGCGTTTGGGTCTTGGGTGAGACCATGTGGGCCACAAGGCAAGGCCAATCTAGGCATGTGGGCCACAAGGCAAGGCCAATCATGGCATGTGGGCACACAAGGGAATATAGGCCAAAAATTTCTGAATTTTTTCCTAGGGTCGCACAGGTCGTTCCGATCGACTGTAGACCTTCCGTAGGGTTGGTAAGGGCTAATCAAACCCTATTGTATGATATCTGTTATTCTGATAGTCTGATTTAAGTTAGAACTGATATGTATGTCTGATTCATTTTTATAAGCATGTATGATAACTGTATATGAGCATGCGAGACATGTTAATTCTGTTAATCTGATATCTGATATCTGATATCTGATATCTGATATCTGATATCTGTATCTATGTATAGGTGAGATTTGTATATGTGGAGGAAGTGTTCTGTACGGCAACCTTTCGCCTATTTTCTGGCAGCTTGGCTGCATACTATTCTATTATGTGTCGTATAGACACTATATGGTGTACAGGGATGAGTATGTCTTTTATACCTGACACGGTGTGATGGGATGGTCGGAGATGGTGTGTAAAGGATGGGGGTAGGATTCTGTATATCTATTTTGATTATCTGATTATGATATTTGTTTCTATTAAGGACTTAAGTCCATATTTGTATCATTCTGCATATGAAATATTCTGAGTATATACGTATGTCTATCTCTATTGTGTTACACACTGAGTGTGTGAAATCTCACATATGTTTGTCTGTTCTATTCAGGTAATCCTCAATTATAGGCGGGTCGGTGCAATGAAGGCTCAACGGTGACCACCAATCGAAAAATTTGTCATTTAATTAACGGTTTTACTTTAAATCCTGGTTTTCTTGAGAGTTTGTAAATTTTGGGACTCTCTGGACTGTTTTGTTTTTAACTTTGGTTTTGGATTTGTTTTGATTTTTACCTTGCGACGTGTGACAAAAATAATCTATGCAAATAATTATTTTTCTAAAAAATACAAACTGGGCATTCAAAATATAACGGCTTTACGACTTTCGCTGCAAACTAAGTTTTGGTGTATGAACAGATTAACGATGGCTTTGGTAATGAATATGTAAGTGTAAATGTTTTGTAAAACCTTGACTCTTTTTAACAAGTAACTATACAAGGTTTTAATCGAAGTAACATCAGTTTCAAAACCCTTCTTCGTAACACTCCCTAATTGGGCCATAACGTCTAGGCCGGGTTTGGGGGTGTTACAGTCAGGCAGCACATGAACTCTATATATTCGAGTTGAGCGGTTGTAGCATTTTTTGTGTTTCATTGAAGTGTTGTACCAATTTTTGTTTTTTGTTAAAGGTTTGTAGCAACTTTCTTGGATTTTTGTATTATTTTTTGTGTTTTGTTGAATGGTTGTAGCAACTAACCGATAAGAAAGGAAATTTTTTTTGTAGAAGAGGAGAAAACAAAGAAGAAAAGTTACAAAGATATGTAAGGTTTGTACAGTGATTAATTTTTATTATTATATTTTTAAGAGTAGAATCTTGTTTTTTTTTTCAAATAATTATTGAGAAATTTAATTATTTTTATTGATTTAGTATTGAAGATTGATAATCAATTCTTCGTATGCATTTATTTTGATGGTGTACTTTTAACAACAACAGTTGGTTGTATATTTGAATGTCACCAACAAATAGAAATGATATTTAATAGAAAAGTGTCAATTGATTATATGAAATAAAAGATTAGTGCAAAAATTGTTAGACGTTGTAGGAGGAGGATCTCGAAACTATTCTACAAATTTCCAATTTCTTCAAATCCCATCAAATTCACCGAGATGAAACTCGTAGACAATGAAGACGTGGAGACAATGGTCGCACTTTATTGCCAGAACCGGAGTGACCACACTAAACCGGTTCAGTTGTTTATTGAGTTAGCTAATGTGAAGCCAACTAAAGATTTCACTCAATTAAGTGAAGAACATGGAGTTCAAGATCTGTGTACAGAGGTTTCGAGAGCGTCTATTGATAGTAGATCGTTTATACGCGGGTTTAACATCAATCTTAATACTCCACCTAAATCTGAGAATCTTAACCCAAGTCCCCGTTTACAAATTCATCCAGAGTTGATTGAGACCGATGCAGATGGTGAAGATGGATATGATAATCATGGTCCTTTTGATCACGAGGTCGAAGATTATAGCGATCCTAATCTAGACAAGGTCTCGGATGATATCGAAGATGAAGGCACGAATGACGATGAAAATGTTTACGCGTCTACAATTCGGAACCCGAGTCGGGGCATTGTCATATGCAATGATCTTGGGGACCATATATTGATCGTAGATCCCGATGTGGCATATGCATCTGAGTTTCATGAATACCCCCATGTACTACTTGCTCATCGATTGTTCACGGATCGCGAACGTGAGGAGTTGTTCGTGGGTTAAAAATTGACGACCAAGGAAGACTGTGTATTTGCCATCAAGCGGTATAGCATGAATGTGTCGAATGTGTCTAAACCAACATAACTAAGCAAATCAATAAAAACTTAAGCTTTCCTGCAAAAACTTGGATACAATAATGGCAGCAAGAGAATTAAACAAGAACATTAAATGAGTAATTTTTACCAAAGAAAATTAAATAAAACTTATTAGTATTAAATTAGGATTGAAATTTAAATACAAGATAGTAATATAAATACAAAAAAGTTTGAAAGATAACTAAGTAAATAAAACCTAACTACAGAAATCACTAACTTAACTACCAACTATGGAACCAAGAAAGGCTAGAAAATGTGCAGGAAAATTAAACCTAAGCTATAGAGAAGAGAAAAGGAAACTAAACCCTAAAAGATGAAGAGAAAACTAGAAAACTAAGCTAAGTCTAATGTCTAAGTGGCTCTCTCTCTCCAACCAATATTTTAGCCTTTTTTAGTAGATATCAGACCCAATTTTGTTGAACAATTTGCCCCTAAGCGTGTATTTTTTATTAGGGAACATGTTGCACAAGGTCTACCTTTCTGGTCATTTTTTTGTCTTCCTTCAACAGTGATATCGCGATACTCAAGGCTTGATATCGCGATATCCCCGGTAATCTTGAAATGAGGGAGTCCTTGGGAGTTGTGTATTGCGATACCTATAGCTGGTATCGCAATACCATTGGAAAAAGACTCAATCTTCTTCAATTCAGCACTGCCAAGGGTATCACAACTTCCAAGCTTTGATATCGCGATATCCCCATTTTAGGAAATGTTTTTACTCACGTTCTGGCCTCCGATGACTCCCTATAACACTCATCCAACCATTAGGTCCTCGATGGCACATTTGGCCATTTCAAGTCTTAAAAGTAATAAAAAGTGAAGTAATTTATTTATTAAAGCCAATAATGAAAAATAAGTAAAAACATAACAAAAACACCTAAATTGCACGAAAATAAGCTCGTTAAGTGTAATGGGGAGCCTAATTTGAAATACCAAATTACAGCAGATTAAAACCCCTCACACTTAAGTCTTTGTTTGTCCTCAAGCAAATATACAAAACATGCAAAAAGACGACCTTTAGGCTAGACTGGAAAAAAAAGGGCAATATAGTTGTAAAATATCAAATTCGTACCTAAACTATCTCACATGCAACCTAACAATGATATGTAGGTAATTCAAGTATCCTTAAAGTAAAAAAAATTAGTTCAACAAAGCAAAAAGCTAACAAATCTAGAGGTAATCCAAAAGAGTATATGTACAATTGTGTTATCCATCAAATATCCTATATAGATAAATTATAGATATATAAAACGAATTGAAAACGTTCATCTAGAACAATGTTGGCAATTTAAGAGAAACGTGTTAGTGAAATGTTCAGGTCCTAAAAGTATTCTAAGCTTGTAATGTTCAGAGGCTTAGGATGATTCGAAATTCAAACAAAAAGTCGTTGTAAACAGTTTCAAGCACTAGAAACAGTGAAGCACGTGAAATTGTTCCCCATTCGCCCCTAAATTATTCATAAATTTTGCCTCCTTATTTCTCTTTCTCCTACCTTCCTTATCCCTCCAAAAACTTAGAAGATACAACATGATATTGGTATGTACAGTAAACTACAAGTATTACACATTATGAAATGAAAGGTTTCTTTTGTAGCTCGATTTTGATTTGAGCATATTTTTCTAATTGTTGCACTCTTTCACTCATAACACTATTACTCTCTCCTTGCTTTTATTTACTCGATTTTTTTTAGCAGAGTTCTATACATACCATATCATATAATATCTTCTTTTTCTCTTATGTACAATTTGAAGCCACCATAATGTTCCTACCTACCCTCAACATGCATGGCTCGCTGTCCATTTCATAGTGCATTTTAGTACGAGACAGAGAGGGTGTATTTAGGCTCAAGGCTTCCAATATAAGGCTTACAAAAAAAAAGGGATACTTGAGGCTCAAAGTATGGGAATCAATGGTCTAGGTATCATCCTTTTTTTCTTTAGGTTCATCAAACAACGCCTAAAGTCTTTCTCAAAATATTTCACAATATGAACAATTAACAATTCAAGCTTTATTTATCTACAAGTATTTACACAATCCATTTATCTTATGGCATAATTTACATATTTTTCATTAAGAGTGGTTGCCTCTAGCCTATTAAGCAAATTAACTTATTGAACTAATTAGTCTGCTTCTAAGAATATCGAATAATCTAATATCAATCAAAATTTACATGCTTAGCAATCCAAAAATACTTATTCAATATTTACAACTAATGGCCTGTTTCTGAATTATTGTCCAAGCACCATGCAATCACAAGAAAATTAAAGAAGAAAAAGAAAAATATTTTTGCAAATTTTTGAAAATTTACCCTAAAAACAAAAACATGCAATTAAACAAAAAAAAACAAATTAATTAAAAATGATGTGCATCCCCCCCATACTTAAGTTACACATTGTCCCCATGTGTGCCAAAAATAAAAGTTTAGAAGGTATCGAACTTCCCAAAAGGAGAGTCAGACTAGCTCGGGTCGTCCTCTTCTCGTTGAAGGTCAAAATTATTGTGTAACTTCTGGGTGAATGGCTACACACAAAAACAAACAGACAAAGACAAAAAAATACACATTATAAAAGCAAATAAAAATAAAAAATCAAGTCCAAATCTAAAAAGAAAAGAAAAATAGTTCAATAGTTTATAGTTACATGCCACATAAACTAAAATAAAATAAAAATAAAAAAATGCAAAGACATGTAACTAATCATCATCAGAGTGCGACTCCAGTCCAACTTTTCCCTTCGCCACCAACCTCTTGTAATACTAGTGTGTTGGTGGCTTTAGGTCTTGGATGACGAAACTCACGATGGAGGGTCATTCAGGAGAAAATGTCGACTTAAAATCATCTCGGTACAGTTCCTGGTTGTCGTCTTCCATCTCTTCGTCGTCTTCCTCAACTTCCTCTTCCTCTTTCTCTCTTACTTCTTCCTCCTTTTCATTACTCACGGTTGAATCGCTCGACCGTTCAAGCCACTGTATGCCCTTATCCCTTAGCTCGTTGCAAATTAATCCATAAACAGTTTCATTGCCTCGAGCAGTCAAGTGTTATAGCGCACGTCATGGCACAACTTACTCTGCCACTATGTGTCTTCATCGACCTTCTTTGTCGTGGTTTTCTTCTTTAAAGCTGGAGGCATTTCCATCTTATGTTTGTGCCTTTGATCCAACTCTTGAATCTTCTTTCTCTACAGCTCACGGAATTGAAGCATCATGTTGTTGCCTATAACGCTCCATGTAAGGCGCATCCTTGCCCGCTTCTTACAGCATAAGTTTGTAATCAGATAAGGGAGATAGCATACTGATCTATCGTAATTTGATATGTCAAATTAGGCTACCCATCACACTTAATGAGCTTGTTTTCGAGCAATTTAAGTGTTTTTTTTATGTTTTTACTTAATTTCCTTTATTAACTTTAATAAGTGAATTAGTGCGCTTTTTATTACTTTTAAGACCCGGAATGGCCAAATGCACCATTAAGGACCTAATGGTTGGTTGAGTGTTGTAAGGAGTCACCGGAGGCCGAAACGTAAGCAAAAACATCGCCTAAATGGAGGTATCGCGAGATCGAAGCCTGAAAGTCGTGATACCCCCGACAGTGTTGAATTGAAAAGGATTAAGGCTTTTCCTAGTGGTATTGCGATACCATCTATAGGTATATGCTTACCCTGTTGTTTTCCCTTTTCTTTGTAGATCGATACCTTGAGGAACGTGTCAAGCCAAACCGACTCAATGCTCACACTATCCTATCACCGAATTGGTAAATGTTTGATTATTTTGAGTCAAGAGTTGTGGCATATATTTAAGTGACTTGGTGTATATGTTAACTTGTGAACTTGCTTTCTTGTGACAAGTTGTTTTAACTATGTTGACTTGGTGTTTTGGTATTGCCTATGGTGTTGGACATATATGTGCTTATATGCTAAACATGTGAAATTCAATAAGTATATGGAATGGTATGGATTGAGTCAGAAATGGTATGGAGTGAGTCTGAAATGGTAACTTGATTGGTTAGTGAATGAAATGGAAATGTATTTTAACACTAGCAACTTGATACATGCTTGTAAAAAAAATGTGGCGTAAATTGGATAATTGGTAGATATTTTTGAGGCTTTTATGCCATACTTGTGCATAAGGTGTAACGATCTCCGACGTCCTTTCGATCCCCGAGTTGGCTTGTAATACTATAAAAAATAAAGAATAGGTGTAAGCATAAAGCTTAGTAAGTTTACATGTAAATAGATAACAACATTCTTAGTGATTTATCTTATATTTTTCTTGTCAAGATCACTTAAGCTTTTACTCAATATACTTAAAACTTGTATACTTGCCTTACCTTTTAACATGAATTTATCTTACCTTACCATTTTAGCTTGAACTTGCCTTACCTTTACTTTAGAATACTCCTTGAATTTTCCCGTTGAACCACTTGGAATACTAAGGATACGCGGGTACCTTTCCTTATGAAACTTAACCATTGCCATGTCTTGACATGGTCTTACGTGGTATCCTTGCCTTATGAACTCACCAATGCCATGCCTTGGCATGGTCTTACATGGGACCTTTGCCTTATAGTAACATATCAATGCCATGTCTTGACATGGTCTTACATGATTTCCTTAAACCCTAATGTCATGACATTTGTATCCTACACATTCCTAAGGTTCAACCTGAACTTTCTGAGATAGATTTTTCCGTCAATTCATACTTGAGTCTTTAAATAATAAATTTACAGAATAAATATGTAAATGCTAGAATTTAACAATATTAAATGTAAAATAATAGAATATTGCATTTATTTATCATAAACTTACCTCGAAACGAAATACGATCAACTATATTGATTTAATCCTCTATCTTTTTCTTTCCTCGATCTAACTCTGGATTTCGTTCTTCTTGATCTATAATAAAAAATTTAGCTTATTTAATACTCACATTCATCAAAACATCAAAGCAGTCCTTAACTCTTAACTTTGGCAAAATTACAATTTTGCCCCTAAACTTTTACATATTTACACATTTGCCCCAAAGCTCGGAAATTAAACTTTATCCCTTATTCTTATATTTTATGGCATGCTGATCATTTTTCCCTTCTATGGAAACATCAAATTCTCACTCTAACTTGTACTTATGAACATTAGGTATTTTTACCGATTAAGCCGTTTTACTCGTTTTCACTTAAAATCACTAAGCAAAAGTTGTTTAACATAATTTTAGACTTCATATTCTATCATAAAACATCAAAATAAACACATTTCACCTATGGGTATTTTTCTAAATATGAACCCTAGAATAAATTATTAATAGAATAAGCTAAATCGAGCTACCGGGGCTTCAAAAATGTAAAGAACATTAAAAACAGGGCTTGGAATCACTTACTATGGAGCTTGGAAGCTTGAAACAAACCCTAGCTATGGTGAACACTTGAAAATTCGGCCTAATGAAGAAGATGAGCATATTTTGCCATCTTTTTCCCTTTTAATTCATTTTTATTACCAAATGACTAAATTACCCTTCATTAAAAACTTTGGTTCTTTCTTCCTATATATGTCCATTTTTGTCCATGAAAATATAATGGTCTAATTACCATTTAAGGACTCCTACTTCAAACCCCATTTTAATCAAGTACTCTATAAATTAGAACCCTATTTAGCAACTTTTGCAAACAAGTCCTAATAGGCAATTTAAGCATGAAATTAATAAAATTTCTTATCAATACTCTAACACATGTATTTAATCACTCAATAAATCATAATAATTAATCATAATAAACTTTTATAGCAATTAGATACCTCTAGCTTCTAGAACTCAAGTTTTGCACTTTTTATAATTTAGTCCTTTTGACTAAATTGAGTGCTCAAACACCAAAATTTTCGAACGAAATTTTTACGAAACCATTTCATAAAGTTGTAGATCATAAAAATATAAAAATATTAATTTAATTTTTTTTTATCAGATTTGTGGTCCCGAAACCACTATTCCGACTAGGCTCAAAATCGGGTCATTACAACTCTCCCCTTTTTTGGGATTTTCGTCCCAAAATCTTACCAAAAAGAGGTTTGGGTCTTGCTTTCTCATGGCTTCCTCTGGTTCCCACGTAGCCTCTTCTACTCCATGTCTTTGCCACAACACTTTCACTAAAACTATACTTTTATTTCTTAACTGTTTAACCTCTCGAGCCAAAATCTTAATCGGTTCCTCATCATATGTCATATCCGGTTGAATCTCAATCTCTGTCGAGAAATCACATGTGAAGGATCGTAACGATAAGCGTCGCAACATTGACACATGAAATACATTATGAATTCTTTCTAATTCTGCTGGTAAAGCTAGCCGATATGCCACTGGTCCAATCCTTTCGATAACCTCATACGGCCCAATGAAACGAGGACCTAATTTGCCTTTCTTGCCAAATCGAGAACTTTCTTCCAGGGGATACTTTCAAGAATACCACATCACCAACTTTGAAATTCAATTTCTTTTCTTTTCAAATCTGCATAGGATTTACGTCTATCTGAAAAGCTCGCTTTCAAGCAATCTCTGATGACTTTTACTTTCTCTTCTGCTTCTTTGACTAGATCAACCCCAGAATCGATTTTCCTTAAGCTCTGTCCAATACAAAGGTGTGCGACATTTACGTCCATACAAAGCTTCATAAGGTGCCATCTTCAGACTCGATTGATAACTATTATTGTAGGCAAACTCTATTAACGGCAAATATTTCTCCCAACTACCTTGAAATTCCAATACGCAACATCTAAGCATATCTTCGAGTACCTGAATAACTCTTTCTGATTGACCATCGATCTGAGGATGGAAAGCTGTACTAAAACTCAACTTTGTACCTAAAGCTTCCTGTAATTTCTTCCAAAACCGTGAAGTAAATCTCGAATCTCTATCTGAGATAATCGATAATGGTACTCCATGTAGTCTAACTATCTCTGAAATATACAACTCAGCCAACTTGTCAAGTGAATAATCCATACGAACTGGAATAAAATGAGCTGACTTCGTTAGCTTATCAATCACAACCCATACTGCATCTTTCTTTCTCAGTGTCAAAGGCAATCCCGTCACAAAATCCATAGTAACTCGGTCCCATTTCCACTCGGGAACTAATACAGGCTGCAATAAGCCTGAAGGTACCTGATGTTCAGCTTTTACCTGTTGACAAATCAAGCATCTAGACTTAACTTACTAGTTCTGGGTATAAAAATTGAAACTGTCCGTCTGCGTCATGTTCACTAAATTAATTATAACTTGAGCTATGAAACTTGAAATCTAGATCCGTAAATTTTCCTTGAAACTAGACTCATATACCTTCTTACTGTAATTTTTCCATAATTTTTGGTATGGTCAATCAATACCAGATTTTTCTTAAAGTTTCCCCTGTTTTACTATTTGACTATTCTGACCTCTCTTCACTACGAATCAAATTACTCTTAGTACAAAATTCATATGACCTTCTTATTTATTTCATTTGAAAATAGACTCATTCAGGATTCTAAACATATAAAGTTAAACCCATAATTATTTTTCTCCATTTTTTTATGATTTTTCAAATTCAGAATAGGGGAACCTGAATTTATTCTGAACCAGTCTTACAAAAATATAAATATCTCAAATTACAGAATTCCTTTGCTTTCCTTGTTTCTTTCATATGAAAATAGACTCAATAAGCTTTAATTATATATCTCATGCACAACCCAAATGCAATATTCTATTATTTTACATTTAATATTGTTAAATTCCAGCATTTACATATTTATTCTGTAAATTTATTATTTAAAGACTCAAGTATGAATTGACGGAAAAATCTATCTCAGAAAGTTCCGGTTGAACCTTAGGAATGTGTAGGATACAAATGTCATGACATTAGGGTTTAAGGAAATCATATAAGACCATGTCAAGACATGGCATTGATATGTTACTATAAGGCAAAGGTCCCATGTAAGACCATGCCAAGGCATGGCATTGGTGAGTTCATAAGGCAAGGATACCACGTAAGACCATGTCAAGACATGGCAATGGTTAAGTTTCATAAGGAAAGGTACCCGCGTATCCTTAGTATTCCAAGTGGTTCAACGGGAAAATTCAAGGAGTATTCTAAAGTAAAGGTAAGGCAAGTTCAAGCTAAAATGGTAAGGTAAGATAAATTCATGTTAAAAGGTAAGGCAAGTATACAAGTTTTAAGTATATTGAGTAAAAGCTTAAGTGATCTTGACAAGAAAAATATAAGATAATTCACTAAGAATGTTGTTATCTATTTACATGTAAACTTACTAAGCTTTATGCTTACACCTATTCTTTAATTTTTATAGTATTACAAGCCAACTCGGGGATCGAAAGGACGTCGGAGATCGTTACACACTATCAAAGGATTATATTGGTATTTTGTGACTTTAACGTTTTAAGTTATGGCATGTATAGAGACTTAGCCATTTTATATGTGTGACTTTATGATATGGTTTATTATGGACTTGTAAATGTTTGGTAATGATTAGCCATTAAAATGGTTAATTAAGAACATGCTTTGGAGGTTATGAAATGCCTAGTTGCTAGTTATTTTAAAGAAATTATGTAATTATATGCAGGGGAATAGTTGGACAGCAGCAGTGACGTGATTTTCAAAAATTACCAAAAATAGTAGAAATTGAATTAGGTTGTGCATGAGATATATAATTAAAGCTTATTGAGTCTATTTTCATATGAAAGAAACAAGGAAAGCAAAGGAATTCTGTAATTTGAGATATTTATATTTTTGTAAGACTGGTTCAGAATAAATTCAGGTTCCCCTGTTCTGAATTTGAAAAATCATAAAAAAATGGAGAAAAATAATTATGGGTTTAACTTTATATGTTTAGAATCCTGAATGAGTCTATTTTGAAATGAAATAAATAAGAAGGTCATATGAATTTTGTACTAAGAGTAATTTGATTCGTAGTGAAGAGAGGTCAGAATAGTCAAATAGTAAAACAGGGGAAACTTTAAGAAAAATCTGGTATTGATTGACCATACCAAAAATTATGGAAAAATTACAGTAAGAAGGTATATGAGTCTAGTTTCAAGGAAAATTTACGGATCTAGATTTCAAGTTTCATAGCTCAAGTTATAATTAATTTTACACACTATCAAAGGATTATATTGGTATTTTGTGACTTTAACGTTTTAAGTTATGGCATGTATAGAGACTTAGCCATTTTATGTGTGTGACTTTATGATATGGTTTATTATGGACTTGTAAATGTTTGGTAATGATTAGCCATTAAAATGGTTAATTAAGAACATGCTTTGGAGGTTATGAAATGCCTAGTTGCTAGTTATTTTAAAGAAATTATGTAATTATATGCAGGGGAATAGTTGGACAGCAGCAGTGACGTGATTTTCAAAAATCACCAAAAATAGTAGAAATTGAATTAGGTTGTGCATGAGATATATAATTAAATCTTATTGAGTCTATTTTCATATGAAAGAAACAAGGAAAGCAAAGGAATTCTGTAATTTGAGATATTTATATTTTTGTAAGACTGGTTCAGAATAAATTCAGGTTCCCCTGTTCTGAATTTGAAAAATCATAAAAAATGGAGAAAGATAATTAGGGGTTTAACTTTATATGTTTAAAATCCTGAATGACTCTATTTTCAAATGAAATAAATAAGAAGGTCATATGAATTTTGTAATAAGAGTAATTTGATTCGTAGTGAAGAGAGGTCAGAATAGTCAAATAGTAAAACAGGGGAAACTTTAAGAAAAATCTGATATTGATTGACCATACCAAAAATTATGGAAAAATTACAGTAAGAAGGTATATGAGTCTAGTTTCAAGGAAAATTTACGGATCTAGATTTCAAGTTTCATAGCTCAAGTTATAATTAATTTAGTGAACATGACGCAGACGGACAGTTTCAATTTTTATACCCAGAACTAGTAAGTTAAGTCTAGTAATACCTCGTGCTCGACTCCGGCAACGGTCTCGGGTAAGGGGTGTTACATAAGGTTCACAAGGTTATGAAAATGAAGTAAAATGATATGTTTGATAGACTTTGCATAGGTAAGAATAGGCAATTTGAATGATTTGAATGCAAGACCCTAATGATATTGAAATGTTTAGTTTTAATTGATTTATATGTATTTAATACTTGTTAAGTAGTTGAATTTGAATGATGGAAGTGATTTGGTATGTCTTGAGTATGTTTTGATTCAATTGAAATTGGTAATTGTTGAACATGTTGATAGGTATGTTTTAAAGCTTTGAAATAGGTACCAAAAATTTGCATTCTACCAAAAACAAGGACTTAGTGATCTGTTTCCGTTGTCGCGATACCATACCCTTGATGTCGCGATATCGACTCTGTTTAATTTTGAAAACTTTATAATTTGGTCCTCAAGTTGGGAAGTTTAGCTACTGTCTATGAGATCGCGATACCCACCTGACATATTTTGAAGTTTGGCTACTGTAACACCCCTATACCGGACTCGGTCGTCGGGTCAAAGTATTGGAGTGTTACATTTATTGCCAAAACAATGACAATTAATTTCGGTTCATTTCATTATTTCATTCAAGTTAATAAGATCATTATACATTTACAACAAGATTCGAACACAAATTTGGTTATATATGAGCTCATGATAGCACTTTTAGTGGTCTAAGTTTGAACAGGGACTAAAATGTGAAGTTTCCAAAGTTTCAAGCCGACGTCGCAACATCGGGGGTTCCTTGTCCAACATGTTTTAAGGAATGCATTCATAGCGTCATATCTTTTAAGGAATGGTTGAACACGTTTTAGAATGGTTGATTTAATTTGAGCATGTTTACGAAGGTGTTATGTATGTCTATAGATGTTCTTTAAGCATGAGTTATGTTCACTATGTTTGGGGGTGTTTCGATAGTTTGTATACTTGTATAAGGTGATTAAAAATTAATTTATGAGTCCCCTAAGTCCAAGTTTTAGTACTAAGCTTCTAGATATTAAAAAAAAAAAAACTGAGTTTTAAGTCAATTTTTTGTCAAGACTAAAGGTTTCGATACTTGATCTGTGTGGTGTTCACAACAAGTGAGACAAAATGTAAAAGTCTATAAGGGTGGATGAAGGGTGCTACATCCGTTAAGGCCTTTGACGGCCATCAACTCCTTATTAAATAGAATGTTTTTGCCACATGGTTAAATGTGGTTGGACGAAAAAAATTTAGATTATGTTTATAGCGGAAATTTTATGTTATAAAATGTTAATATTGAACAATAAAAAAATTTGAAGGAAATAAAAATGGGTTTCTTCAAGGACTTCTTTTTCCCTCTCCAATCTTTTCCTTTCCCTTTTAATTTCACTCGGAAAAAAAGAGCGCCATAACCTCAAAGAAGAAGAAAGGTTCGAAAGAAAAAGAAGTCATGAATGAAACAACAATGGATTCAGAAATCAGCCCAACTTCCCTCTCGACAGCAGCAAGCGCCGTGGTCGTTTTCTTCTTCGCCGCGGCAAAGTCAGATTTGTTTTTTGGTACTTGTATAACTATATCAACATCAATTACTACAAGAAATTAATTGAAGAATTAAGTCAACCTCACAATATAAACACATTTTATAAGAGAATTCTATAAGGATAAATGATATTGGTAAGCAATTAAGTAATCACTTTTTTTTTGGATAAAGCTCAAAATAAGACATACTTGAAACTATTTCAATTTGTTGACCATTGACTTAAATAAGGTTCAGTTGCGCAATTTGTTAGAAAATCTACTTGCAGAATTAAGATGTAAGCCAACTGAATATTAAATATAATTAACTACCACATATCAATACAAAATGGTTTAAATCTCAGAGAAGACTCTCGTATTCACCATTCAAATCATTTAAAAGTTCCAGGCCTTTCCAGTATTAGGTAGTGACGATGATATCTCAGATATTTGTAAATTTTGTGATATTCACTTATTTATTTTAATATATATTCAATTCCATTTAAATATCTAAACTTCTGCAAATTCTAATAGCTTATTGGAATTGAAGGAAGCAGTAATTACATTTTTTCACTTTAATGCTGAAATTTTCTAAATGCATAATATAAGCCAATCCACTTGGTACAAATCACAATCTTTCAACTTCAACTGTGAAAGTAAAAGTTTTTTTAATTTTATGTCTATAAAATATAAAATGGATCGCTAAAATATCAATTGTGTATGCAAAAAAAATTCAATGTAAAAGGATCTCATATTAAATATATTAAAATATCATAAATGATGAAGAGTTTAAGTGATAAATATTTTAAGAATAATTAACTAAATTAAAACATTCATATGCTGTTTATATGTTGTTTACTAATTTACAGAGGATATGGAGTCAGAAACTATGAAATTTCTATTTTGAGGCTGCCCAGCCACACTATCCCCAAGAAAAAGTAAGGCAGGCAAAGGTAAGGCCCCTCCCTCATCTCTGTCTGTACCTTAACCAAAGCTTTGATATAAATTATAAACCCAATGCAGGCCATTCCACCCCCGACTCCCCCCCCCCCCCCACCGCCCCCTCTTCCAGTTTTTAAGTTTTAGTAGATCCTCCCTGCTCAACAATCTAACACTACTTAAGCCAAACCTCTCAAGCTTCTTGATTCAAACTCTTCACTCAAATTTCAAAGCAAAAATCTAGTGATTGTTCTCCTTTTTTGCGGGTTTCCTTGTGACTTATGGATATAAGCTTTTGTTGCTTTCAGACTTTCCACATTACAGTATTTCCCATCACAAATTTTTTGCATGATTAGTCATAGATCAAACTGAAACTCATGACTGAGGTTTCTCCTCCCAAAGACATCATCTTTTAAGCTTTTTGGGATCCCTCAAAAGTAAAGCAAGGATAAGAGTATAGGAGTTGGCAATTTTTGTGGTGGTTCAAACTTACGTCTTTTGCTTCCGACTGAGCCATTTTCTTCTTCCTCTACCTCTAGGGTTATGGAGCCTTTATGGACACCCTCCTCATCTTCCTCTGCTCTCCAGGGTATTTATATTTTCCTCTCTGCCCTATTACCTCTCCTCTTCTTTACTTTCAATTTTCTTGTTCAGTAATGGTTTTTAGCAGGTTGCTGTAGGGATTTCCTTGTCTTTGTTTTTAGCTTTCGGTTTTTTTCCTTGTGTATTTGCTTCAATGTTTATGATGCTGTCTTTCTTCTTTACGCTTTCCAGAGCAGGGTCCTGCTGTAGTTTTGGAACACTCGATAATGAAATTTGTGAAAAGATTGGATGATTGGTATTTTATATAGTAAAACCAGATGATTATTATGTTGTTTTGCCTGTGATTTAATCAATCAGGTGAGAAGCTAGGCATGGAGTATGAGTATGTTAATGGAGGAGATGATGATTTGGATGGATCGTGTCAGCCAGCAGGTGTAAAGAAAAGGCGGCTAACGGCGACTCAAGTTGAGTTTCTTGAGAGGAGCTTTGAGGTTGAAAACAAACTTGAATCAGACAGGAAATTGCGACTAGCAAAAGAACTTGGGCTCCAGCCCCGGCAAGTAGCTATTTGGTTTCAAAATCGGCGTGCTCGATCTAAGAACAAACAACTGGAAAAAGACTATGATTCACTCAGAACTACCTTCGATAAGCTCAAGGCTGACTTCGACAATCTCCTTAAGGAGAAAAATGATTTAAAAAATCAGGTAAATTAACTTCAATTTCACCTAACAGGGTTCAACTATAACATTGCCGGTAAATTCCAAACAGATGATGGTTCATTTTTTGACAATGCAACAGGTGCTTGCACTCAAAGAGAAGCTGCTTTTTAAAGAGAAAGGGATGGAAAATCTGGGATCTGTCGAAGCCATACATCCGTCCAATGATGGACCTCAAAAACCCAATCCAGATGCATCCCATGTGCCATTGCTGGCCTGTAAACAGGAAGAAGCATGTTCGGCTAAAAGTGATGTTTTTGACTCGGACAGCCCACACTATACCGATGGCCATGGGTATCATTCCTCATTCATAGAGCCTGCGGACTCCTCTAACGTTTTCGAACCTGATCAATCAGACGAAGAAGATGATCTCAGCAAAAGCCTTCTGCATCCACCATTGTTCTTCCCAAAATTCGATTGTTACTATGATGCACCTGCCACTTGTAATTTTTCATTACCGGTGGAAGATCAGTCGTTTTGGTCATCACTTTATTAAGTTAATCGTTTCCCCACATCTTATATTATATCTAGGATACCTGCTCCTGCTATTCCTCCCCTCTTCTTAGTACTCCAGTTGTAAGCAAAGCAATATCTTATAAAGATCAGATATAAACATCATGGTGCCGTAAAATCACATGCTTGTTTTTTACCTACTCCTTGCAATTGTATGTTTTTGGTCTAATTTCCTTGTGATGAGGGTTTAGGACATGTGAAAAGAACAGCAACTGTCATGCACGACAAGGTTGCCTCAATATGTGTGCTTCTGGAGAGAACACTGTGGGAGCCAAAGGCTTGGGCAGTTTGAACTTTGAAATTCACACCCGCAGGAAAGAAGCAATTAATGGTGAAGTGTTCCATTTTCTTCTTGTAAAACCTAAGATTCCATGAACATGCATTAACTTTATGATAGCGTTTGAATCCCAATGATGATGAAAAAGTTTGAAAAATAGGAACGAATGGGCATTAAAAGTCAATATTCAGGTATGGATGATTTCAGCTTCCTTTGGTTATTCCATTGGCAATGAGTTGTAGTCTTTGATTTGTTGGCGACGTTGACCTCTTCACCTTTTAAACTATATATTCTTAACTGTCTAGAATATCCCAGAGTTAATTCTACACTCCACAAGCAAATAATGGATCAGTCGTCGAAATGAGTATTATTCGGCTAAAAAATTATTAAAAAAAAATTCGATTCAATCAGTTTTTTTAGCTCATATCAATTCACAATTTAGTAAGTTTCATTTTGTTCTCTAGACTAATTCCCAATTCGACCTGCTAGTGGTGGAAATTTTTTTTTAAAACAAGATATGGATAAAAAAATAATGTAACAAATCTATAAGAAAAATTGATATGAAAGTTAAATGTTGTTTTGATTAAGTGGTAAAAATTGAGGAAAAGAAGATTTTGAGGTATTTAGTTCAAATCTAATCACGTGAAGATATGTTTCTAAAGAGTTATTGTTTTATACATTGACGGTGGAGTTTTTAACTCCACAAGTAGTCTTAAGAAGCAGTTTCTCAAGCTGGCTTATGGAGTTAAAAATTTTTATTGCCCGTATATCAAATAATAATTCTTTTCTAAATTGTACATATAAAAATAAAAATACTCTTAAAATTATATTTGTTACTTCGGTAAGTTTTTAGTAATTTAACAACTAAATTGAAATTAAATTGAGGTGACACTAACTTAATAAAAACTTTAAATATTAATATAGATATAACAATAGTATTTTTAGTTGAATGTTTATTTGTGATAAGTTATTACTGAAAATTTTAAAACTTCGAATACTTTCTCATAATAAGTTTAATTGGATTGGTGTACTTTTTTTTCTTTTGGAATTAAGTTGATGTCTTTCTTTATTCACATCAAATTTAATAAAAAAACTATAATAACATAAATAAATAGATATTAATAGATTTAGGGTGTGTTTAATTGAATAGAAAAATGGTAGAATGGAAGGAGGGAAGGAAAAAGTAAAAAGAATATACATTTTAAGTGCTCTTAGTAGGGAAGAAAAGTGGGAGGAAAGAAATAAGAATTACCATTTTTCGTCTTAATCTTAATGCATAAAAATTAATATTTTTAAATTGGAAAGATGAGATGAGAGAAATTGAGAGAGATGTGTATGTTAATTCAAAATTATGCATTTTTCAAATACTTTATTTTCTTTCCTTACATTTTTCAACTCTACCAAACAATAGATAGGTAATTTTCTTTCAATTTTTCCCTTTCTCCTACCAAGCACACAAAGAAAAATTATATTTTTCATCTTTCTATTTTTCTATTCCTTAAAATTTTCATCTTTTCAATTTTCTTTTCATTTTACCAAGTAAAGCCTTAAGTTAGCAACACTTGTTACGTAAATCTCATCCCCAAACTAAAACATGTAAGTAAAAATTTTACGTAACAAATAAAATTTTAGTTGAAATGGTAAATACACAAAAGAAATTATGGTGTTTTGGGTTTAAATTCCATCAAATGCAATTTTTTCCAACATGATTTGAAATGATAAAAATAAACTCACAATAATGTTTATTATTTAAGTTAATTGAATCATACATCCCCAAACTATAACATTATTTGTTCTAAATTGATACTCAAACTTTAAAACATTCTAATTACATCCCCAAACTATTAAGATTATATTAATAAGATTCTTCCATTACTAAAATAATTGATTTAACCATTAAATAAGATGTTAAGTTTTATGTGGCATAGTTTAAAAAGAAAATTTTTAAAAATAATGAATATTATAAAAATGAATGTCGTAAAAATCTTAATTTTGAAGTTTTTGAAACTTTTACAACCATTGACAACAACTTTATACTAAACTCTCACTTTATTAATGATGAATTGGTGTGACAAAATTTAATATAAATAAATAAACAAATACAAATTTATTTTCATCCATAGGTCTTACATAGACATAGTGTCTAAAAGCATCATTTAACCACTATTTAATTATCATTTAAAATATTTTATGCTCCATACATTATTTTTACGAATTAAAAATATTACATCAAAATTAAAATTTAAAAATTTGAAAAATATAAAAATTTAAAATTATTGGATTAAATAATATAAACTAAACCTACAAGAAACAAAAACTAATAATCAAATTTAATTAAAATACATAAATTAAATCTATAATTTTCGTAAATTTAAACTATAACATATCAATTAATATCATATATACATTGATTAGTATTGCTGTTTATGACAAAAATCCTTCCTGAAAACTTAAAAGTCAGTCTTTCTTAGGGGGAAAAAGATATTCAAATGATTTGATTGCGTAATTCCAATTTCCCAAGACATTCAGGTGCAGAGAGGTGATGGGGATCATCAGAAACTGTGATATCGTTGGCTGGTGTTTGCAGGGAACAAGTGAATCATTAATGGTGTTCTGAAAGTGGCATGGTGTAACACCCAATGCCACCCATTTCTTCCTTTAATTTAACTACTCTTATCTATTTGGGTTGAGTTTTAATCAATGTTTTTATTATAAAATCATAAATATTCGAATCAACCCAAACTCCGTACAAATAGATTTCAGTAACAAATGGAAATTTTATGGGCAATGGCCCGGCCTCACCCTTCATACCTCAAAATTTGTATGGGATGTTTGTCTTTTTGCCTATCCATATTTTTTAAAAATAATAATTATCAAAAATATTTTTTAAAAATATGAACACTGTAATCACTATATAAATATATAATACAAATTATTATATATTAAAATATAAATAAATTAAATAATCAACAACCTCTTAACCTAGTGATAAAAACATTATGGTTATTTAATATGAATAGAAGTAAGTATTGTATAAGCAAAAAGAAATAATGTCAAACTCAACCTTTAACGTTTACATCTTTTATCAATTAAACTCTTATTTTTTTTAAACTAAATTTAGTTATTAACCTTTCAAAAAACAATCAAATTGCTTTCCTGATCAAAGATTCTGACTAAAACATTAATTCTTTAACGATATTAGCATGACAGTTCACGTATATTTCATGCTGACATGACGCTATTTGTATTATATGTCACGTCAATAAATAATTTATAATTTATAAAAAATATTCAAAAAAATATAAAAAGTTCATAAAAGTTCAAGAAAAATAGCATGGAGTACATATGAATTGCCGTGCGAGCTGCTATATTTAAAATTTTAATGTTTTGGTCAGTATTTTTGTTTAAGAAAAACAACAATTTGAATTTTTTTAAAATGTTGATAATTAAATTCGAGATTTAAATTTAAGTTTTATAAAAATATAAACCAAATTAATAAACTAAAATTTTAATTATACCTAAGAAAAACATAATAACTTTTTTTGGTAAGATGGATGATGGGGCGATTTGTGGATTCATATGTCGCCTCTTAATTTAAAAGACATTGCGAACAAACTCAAATTATTTCGGTACAAATGGGGAAGCTCAATTTGATAATGATAAGTTTAATCAAGTAAAGAAAGAAAAAGTGGGGAGTATAAAGGGTATGATGACCACTTTGATGAAATATCAACATTACACTTATTTACAAACCAAGAATGATAACTCATTTAAGATTTAGGCACCACATATTTGGGTCCCCTATAATTTTACATAAGATTAATATTGAGGAAAAATCTCTTGTTTCTCATGTAAAAAATTTTAAGGGTTTAGAAATTTTTACTAAATTAATCGAATCAACTAATATAATAAATCAATTGATATTGATTAAAAGAATCAATTTAAATTTAAAAAGTAATTAGTACAATATTAAGGTACGTTGTACTTTTATGAGAGAATATATATTTAAATTTTAAAAACGATATTATTAAGAAGAGTAATCATGAATTCTGAATATGAATTATATAACATAAAATGTGAGTTGAATACGTAATCAATAACATATCGTAATTCTGTAAAAAAAAGCAAAAAAACCATTAATGAATGATATTTAGGGATTGTGTAGAGAATTATTTACTAAGCTGGATTGAAGGAGCATTAGCCTATTAGCAACATGTTTGACAAAGGGGTTGAAATAATTAATTATTTTAGCTGAATCTGCCTAAAATAGTTGACTTCAAGCTTTCATTAAGTTGCTTGCTGCACTAAAAAACTCAACCAATATAAGTATAGTCAATGCTTTGCATCATCCATCAATCCATATTTTCCCTTAAAAAGGTTTTAATTAGTCAAATATTTTTTTCATTGTTTGGTTGTGTTGTTGTTATACCCCTATAAAGTCAACATTGTTGAATTCAGGTGTTGCCTAATAATATTGCTTAAGCTCACATTTACCAAAATTTTAAAATTTATTTTGATTTTCCTTAGTTTAATAATTAGATAATTGAATAGGCAATTCTTATAAATAAATTTTTTTTAAGAATATAAATAATTACAACTACTTGATTGATTGAAAGAGAAAAGCTAATAAAAGATTTTAGAAGTGTCATATATGCCAAAATGAAAGGGACAACACGTACCAAGTAAAGTTAAATTTCACTATTGTGACATCCTAAATATCGAGGTTAGTAGAATTGCGTTTAGGAATCGAGAGAGAATGGTCATGCCCTAATTGTTGATATTATCTATACGTTTTTAGGAATAAACAAGGTATCGATTTGTTAGTTAAGTGTTAGTGAAACATTCCTTGAAACCCAAGTTCAAATCATTTCTCTCTCACAATTTTTATTATTTTGCTAATTTTGCCTCAAACCTTAATATGTGACACGCCTTGTTTTTAAAATAAATATTGCAAAATTATTTCAAAAATAAAGAAATAGCCTAGTGGTTAATTGATAAATGCAAAAGTATGAAAATCAAATTGATATCCCAAGTTTGAATCCTTTCCCATGCAAAATAATTATTTTTTTTTTTTTACAAAATCCTTTGTTTTTAATGTGTGTGCCATCCATACCCTTGTAGCCATATGTATAAATGTTAATTTTACACAAAATAATAAGCCTTTATTCTATTTTTACTCACCCTAGTCGTTCTTCCCCTTTTCACTCCTCCTTGATCTTCAATTTTTTTTTCTTTCTTCCTTCATTGTTACCGTCGCCTACACCTAGTTTTACCATCTTTTTTTTTTTTTATCTCAAGTTTTGTTAACATCTTCTCCACCATCTTGTTGGTATTTTTCCTCATTAAAATTAGCCTCAAATATGAAATCTTAAACCCCAAGATCGATCACGAACTGTAACACCCTTAACCCTTTTCCGTCGTCGGATTAGGGTTATAGGAATTACAAACAATCATCACATTCAATCACATCAAAAATAAAAACTACAAGCTGGCTATTTACATCACATCATACAGGGAGCAATACATGCTAATTTAACATTTCCATAATAATGTCTTATACAATCGAATAATGAGTCATGCTATGCAATGCTAAACTTGGTCTGCCACTGTCTACACTCTTATCGCTATTTATTCCCTCTTGAAAGCTAGAAGTTGGATACATAACAAGATTACTACTACCTTCGATGATATTAGTAGAATGACCTACTTTACCTAGCTTGAGTTTTTCATTTCATTCAAAATTAGAGTAAAAAAAAATCTTATAAGCCTTAATTTGAGTCTATTTATCCTTAAAAATAGCCTATGAACAAACAGGGACTAATTTGGAAAAATTTTGAAAGTTTTAGGGCAATTTCAAAAATACCTAAAAATAGGGGACAAACGGCAGTGTGGAATGCCCCATGCCGTGTGACTTTCAAAGTTGGGACACATGACTGTGTCCCAGCCCGTGTCCTTACTTGTGTAACTCACTGACTTGAGACACACGGCCGTGTCGCAAGCCGTGTGTTAGCTCGTGTGGAAACTACATATGCTCGTATGTGTTGCCCGTGTGACAAGCCGTGTGCACTTAAATGTACCTTGAAACTCAAGTTTACCAAATTATGCTTACTTGGACATTGAGCAACTCAATTGCCAGCCATTTAATCTATTCAAAACACCATTAAACATGCTCAAAACAAGCCGAAACAACTATCCTAAGTGTCTAACCAATGTACCCTCATTGCTACCACATTTTATACCATCAAACATACTAGCAAATGATAAACTGTAACATATACATATTTTAATCCCACATTTAGCATACTTTTGGATGATTTATTCCTTGAATTGTGGAATTTGGTGCTCTTAGTCCTTTAATTTCATGTTTTATACTTAAGAAAGCACCGGAGGATGAAAAGAACGAGAAACGGGCCTAAAACGGAGTAAATGAGCCAACTTACGAAATCGACACTCCTGGGCCCAAGACCACACGGCCGTGCCTCTTTAACAGAACCGAACACGGCCTGGCCATGATTCACACGGGCGTGTGCCATGGGTGTGTCCCTGACGTAACCTGTTTGAATTTCACTCGGAATAGGGTACTTGAGGCAAAAAAAGCCATTCCAAAAGCCTATATAAACACCTTAGAGGCCAACCTTCAAGGGGCAATCCAGTTATGCCAAAGAGCCAAGCCAGAGAGGTCAGAATTGTGGAATTTACTCGAAGAAAGCCAGTTGATTCATCTCAAGAAGCTGGAGTTATACTCAAGACGGAGATCTTCCCTTGAAATTCCTTCAGGGGGTTTTAGGGTTTTTCTTATGTTTTGTTTTATATTTTCTTCTGAGATGTATTCTTTTATTATTATGAACTAAACCCCTCAAATACCTGAGGGGGATAAAACCTAAGACGAATCTTGTTATTGTTTTCTGAACCATATGATAAATACTTGATTTGTTCTTAATTGTGTGTTCTTAATTCTTGTTTTGATATTTCAGGATATTGATTCAAGTATTTATATACTTAGGCAGTAGAGCAAAAGTCCCTGTTTAAGAGTAGATCTAGTATAGTTAAGCGGAGTTGATCGCAACCCTAGAAATAGGATGACGAAAATCTTCCGGATTAGGGTCAAACCTAATGTGGGAGTCCATAGATCGAGTTATTGCAATTTTAGGAGTTTTAATTAGAAAAAGATTTCAATTAATCAACCTAGGGTTAGACGTCAGTAGCCTCGAAAGAGGTATTAATATAAATTAGGGAATCCTACAGATCAAGTCAAGTGAACAAATCGTCTGGTTCAGAGTTAGATAACAAGTGAAGTCTAGGTGGATTCTTCCTCAGGTATTGTCTTAATCAATTGGTTTTTCACACAAGTATTTTCCCAAATTCATTCTCTTTGTCTTAGTATCTTTAGCTGAATAGTTAGTTAATTTTAGATTAAATAAACAATTCACTTTTATTTCAGGCTAAATAATAAAAAGAAAGTTAGTATTAGTACTTTTGGTTCCTTTGGGTTCGACAATCCGGTCTTGTCACTAAACTATACTACTGTTCGATAGGTGCGCTTGCCTCAATCGTTGTCATAGTTAGTTTCTAGGCTCGATCATTCTTTATATAAATTTTTAAGACTCTGAACACGATCAGCAAACATCAATCATTCAAAGCTTTCGTTCATACCAAATTTTACCATAATTGGACTAACATTTAGCTACTTAAGCTACTAAACTTTAAACTAACACCTACCGAAACATTAAGCTAAGCTAGTATGCCAACATAGCCTCAACCACTACTATATATACACATAATCATCATATCACTAGAAAACCAAAATATTATTACATTATAAGCAACCTCAAACAAAAACTTCCTAGGTACATGTCATTACAAATTTAAACATCACCACACTTGAGCTCGAGATTTATTATTGGATGATGTGTCGACGATAAGCTAAAAGTACCTAACCTGCGCACGAAAAATAAACCGCACTCTGAGTATAACTCAGTGTTATTTCTAAAATCCGAACAATTTAAACTTAATATGAGTAGTTAAAATGCAAGCAGTGTCACAAGTAATGTTATAAACATATATATATTGAAACACCCCAAACCCGGCCCACGAGCTTTGACCAGATTTGGTATGTTCCTTAAGAAAACCGATTTCAAAGTTCTTTGTTACTTAGAGAAAACTTGTGCGATTTTAAAGAAAATATGGTTTGGGTTGGGCTTGTGTTAAAAACCAATTCATCTTATATTGAAATCCATTAAATAAGGTGACAAAATATTTAGGGTTTAGTTTTAAAAAAAATAAGTATTATTAATACTTAAACTTTAATAGATAAATCACATAAACATAATAAATAAAAATAAATGGAAAACAGTTCAACTATGGCCTTATGGCCTTATTAACTTCATGTTGAGCATGGCCACCACAAGTTCTGCCGTCCCGGTCCATCACTGCTCATCACCTGAAACATGGTCCCACAACGGGGTGAGTCAAACAGACTCAATGTGTACACGACACTAAATCATAATAGAATTAAGCATACAAGAGTTACATATTCGAAACAATGAATACAAGTTATGATGCATTCCCAAACCCAAACCTAATTGTCCATCCGCTACACACCCCCGCACTGCGCCAATCACCGCGGGACTACTAAGTCAACCCTCCTTCCGCTACACACCATCGAAGCGATCATTGCGATCAACGTGTTTATCGCCCATATAAATTCATGGCATAGCCACGGATAATTGTGTCATGAGACACCACATTTAGATAATGTAACCGGTTTACCACATTCGATAATGTGACCAAGTCACCACATTCGGATAATGTGACCAAAGTCACCACATTCGGATAGTGAGACCAAGTCACCACATTCACTTCCCTTTCTCATATAACCCGAATGCCCCATATTATTCATATTATGCATATCATACTTAAATTCACATTCATGTCACTTTTCACATGTTAAATATAACATATTTCGTAATCCTAGTAGAAGTAGGAAACGTGCACTCGAGTACTTAGTACCATATCATGGTACTTTAGCCACTTTCATATACTTAATAACACATATATTAATAAACATAGCCATAATACATATTATAAATTAGTGTGGGGTACACACCTGATTCGCTTAGCAAATTCCTTGAGATCCCGAAAAGCTTGATCTAATGCTTAGATCCTTAATCCCTACATTTGATTAATCACTTACTACTTTAATAAAAAGCCATTCGGCCACAAATCCAAATCCTAGTAGGATTAGTATTCTTAAACTTACCTTGTTTGCCGATTTGATTAATAATCAAATCCCGTAATTTGTAGTATTCCTTTCTTAAAAATCGGCTAGCCACCAAATCATTTAACTAGGTCAGTTTTCGGCTTTTGAATAAATAGGAAATAATTCTAAATACCAAAAATAAGCCTTGGCCGAATACTTCATATGCTTACCTTGTGGATTTTAAATCCCGAAACTCACCGAATAACTAGGGAACATGTGGCCTATGGTGTACCTTCGGGAAAAGAACTTCTCCTTCCTTGTAGTCGACACTTAGTAAATCCTGAAAGGTCTCTTCAAAGTTTCGGCAACAAGATATTAATGGGGTTAGTCCTAGATTTCGGCAAATCTTAAAAGAAAAAGGATGAAACCGAATGAGATCTTACCCTTACTTGAAGAAATCGATTGCACCTTCACTTCAATCTTCAGAGATTCGACTATGGCTAGATGATGATCTCACAACTTTCGGCTTTTGGAGGGATTAGAGAAGGAAGAATAAAGATGGATGATTCGGCTAGAACACAAGGTATTTTGGCTTGGCAAAAATAAAAGAAGAAAAAGATTTGGTGAAGAGAATTCGGCAGAGGCTTTCAAAGAATAGAAAATAATGCAGAATGGCTTCTCTTTTCCTTTTATAGCTGAAATTACTAAGCTAGAGTCCCTTACTTGGCCACCACTATTCTATTTTGATAGCTTTATCCCTTTAATTATCATAAATAAAAGAGTTTTGAAACATCCCTCATTGCGGAAGCTTTAATAAAACAGTCTAGATGATAATGTGATTAGAACTTACTTTAACTTTTTGAAAACCGAATTTCCTACGACCAGCAAATATAAATCCATAAAGTAAAATAAATAAATAAAACCCCAAATTTAAAACCAAAGTCCCAGAGGGTCCTTAAATTTCAACCCAAATAATCAACAATAATCAAATCATAAATCGTAAATTGAAAACCATGAAGTCCAAAAAATACTGTGGTCACCGCTAAGTCCTCCGTCGCACCAATCCGTCTAAGTTTGGGGATTACCTGTGCACATTAAACAAAAAGGGGGAGTTTACGTAAACTCAGTGTGTAACCCCGCAGAAACAAACAAACAATCAATATTCACAGTACACAGTTGAACAGTCTTGGGCTTAAGCCCTTTTCAGTCTTGGGCTGAGCTGCCAGTAAATTAGGCTTAAAGCCTTTCAATACACTTCCTCCGAATAATAACCCCCAACCCAATGCAATGCAACACACAATGGATGACATGCTATTATGAATTTCAGTACATATATTCAGTTCAGACATTAACATGCCCAGTACAAATATCATTCAGTCAATTTCACACATTTAAGGGTCTAAGTAGTGTTTACCTACCTTACAGTAGGTTCACAGTTGACTTGGGCGAACCGTGAAACCTTAAAAACATTTTCGGTAAAAATGGGCCCACATGCCCATGTGATCTGCCCGAGTGGCCCACTCGGCCCAAATTGGCCTTGGCCGTGTAATCCATTTTTAAAGTAACCCATACTAGCTCAATACTCATATATGTTTTCACTATTTACTTATATGTTCATTCAAAGTTGTCTACTTGAGTTATTATCACTAAATTATTTATATCTTGAGCTACAGAATTCCAAATTAAAATCTTCTTGATGTTTTTGAAACTAGACTCAAATAAATTTCTACCATAAAATTTTAAGGATTTATAGTTTATCAAATAAGTACAGTAAAATCTTTAAATTTATCCTTATTCTGCTATTTTATAGCTTCATCCTTTCCTTACTAAAAATTATTTATCTCTTAATACAAAATTTAGATGATGTTTCCATTTGTTTTTCTTGAAAATAGACTCATTAAGGATTTAAACATATAAATTTAAGCCTTTAATTATTTTTTTACAATTTTTGATGATTTTCCTAAATTAGAACAGGGGAACCCGAAATCATTCTGACCTTGTCTCACAAAATTTATTATATCTCATGATTTACAATTCCATTGCTTACACTGTTTCTTCCATAAAAAACTAGACTCAATAAAATTTAATTTCATATTTTATTCAACCTCTAACTCAATCCCCACTATTTTTGATGAATTTTCAAAGTTAGACTACTGCCGCTATCCAAAACTATTTTAGTGCAAAATGTTGATTTCCAAGTTTATAATACCCTTATTTCCTTTCTCTACAATTTTTCGCATCATTTTCTCTTTTTTCTCTTATTTCTCGACAGCAAGCAATTTTGGCTTTTGGCCAAATCCCGTTTTCTACGTTTCGGGTACACACCTGGTATCGATTCACTGTGTAAAGTAACCCGAGCCTTCAAAAGCCTATATTTGACCAATATATCCCTTAATTAATCACTTGATTCGTCAATCAAACCAAATATCCCCAACATAAAACTCGAGAAACTAAACCAACAATGATTCAAAAACTTACCGCGATGAATCCGATAACCAGTCGTCTCCACATACTGGAATACCCGCTTAAAACCTTTAAACAACACCTAAATGAGAGTAAAACGAACTCTTTGTTAATTGCCTACTCGAAATACAATAACTAAGGGAAAAATTCCACTTACCGAAACAGATGAAGTCAAAAGTTGCACCCAAAGAGATGACTCGCAAAAAATTACAGAAACGAAAAGAGAGGGGAAAGAGAAGATTTAGCCAAAGGGGAACAAAAACCAAAAATGAACAAGAAGGGAGAAGAATCTGCAGAGAAACAAAAGTCTAAAATCAAAAAATTTGTTGGGAAAAAAGAGAATAAAAAACTGATAAGAAGAAAATCTTATTTTGATAACTTCTCTCCAATTATCTCCTAAGAACACTCCCTATTAACCTACTAAAACACAACTACTTAGAATTTTGCCCCAATACAACTCTTATATGAAATTGGAGCAAAAATACTGTCTCCATGCCATCACAGAGAATTGAACACAGGACCTCCAACACTCCACTTAACCACCAGACCAGCAGACCTATTCTGATATAAACTTACCAACAATTAAATAAAAGCCTACTGAACAAGAGTAAGGCCTAATTCATTCAAAATACCAAAATTTGCCCTAGCGAAGGCTTGAACTTGGGACCTCACACACACATCCAGAACACATAACCACTGAAGCAGATAGACATTGTGTGTCATACATACACGAAATCAAAAATTAAAATTTTTGGGGCTTTACAACATATGTAGCTACCATAGTATGACATTACAAATATATATCAAAACAAACCATTACTAGACATTCCAATGGCTAGATTACAAGCATCATTTATATTTACATGCTAATAGGGCCAATATAACCTATACATGTTATTACAACCATAATTGATTTACTATATATACTGATACAGGCCAATGGATAGTGTGAGTGATCTCCGCCGAGCTTTCGATTTACTATAAAATAGAGAAATAAAACTAAGTAAGCATTACATGCTTAGTAAGTTCGTATAACATGGTACTTAACTTACCATTCATTTTATTTTGAGGTAACTATGTAAGGCACATTCAATCAATTTGATCTCAAGCCCTACACATATTCTCATTGCCCTTGTTAGTCATATACATCAAAACATGTATGGGCTCAATAACAATCAAGTCTCCATGCACATATATTTTCCACAAAATGTATAAATCAATTCGTTACATCTCAAGTATTTTTAATATAACACATCTCGAGTTCAGATTATTTCATATCAAAACTTTACTCATTTTACTCAAAATATCATTGTTATGCGAGTAGCAGTAGACTCAAAGTATACAAGTCTACATTCAAGGATGAACATATTCATCAAATGAATTCTTTGTTCAAATATCATCCTCTCATGTTGTCATATATTAAATGTCATATATCATCATTCTCATGTTTTTCAGACAAATATGTGTAACAACTCATTTCTTATTCATATTCTCTCATGTCAAGATTTTTACCCGTTGAATTTATTCGGAATATCAATGAATACACAAGTAGTACACATAAAGTGTACAAATCAGTAAATCCGTCAATTCATATTCAGTGGTACCCATAAGGTACTATTTTAGAGAGTACACTCTTGAGCCATACATATATACAACAGGATTACCAATCCAGGCTAAATCTTTTTTATGACATATGCTCTAAAGAGCTTGATCTGGAGTACTCGTCCGGGCTAAATTCAATCCATAACATATGCTCGAGAGGACTTATATCAGGATTACCCGTTTGGGCTAAATCATTCCTATAATGAGATCAATAGGATTACTCGTCCGAGCTAAATCCCGGCAGCAACAAATTCGGGATCTCATTTATTTCAGGAAATCGCATATCCATCGAATTTTCCATTTATTCAAACGAAATTTAACATCTTTCAAGCATTATCAAACATGTGGTCAATCTCATATATTTATGCATTTATGCAATTCAAATGTTCACATTCATCTCAAGCATAAAAAATACATTTTTATCATTTTTCATTTATCGGGCATTCTCATTTATTAGGCTTTAACGAGTATGTGATCATTTCACATATTTATGGCATTTATACAATTCACAAACACAACATTTAATTCAAGCATAAAAACATATAAAATTTAGTTACACGAACTTACCTCGACAAATGTTCGTGTGCATAAATCTACTAATCCGGCATTTTCCTCTTTTCATCATTCTAACTCCGAATTGGTCTATCCAGATCTATACGAGTAAATTTAACGTCAATTTATCACATTTCATATTCATGTGGACTCAATTTACATCCTAGGCAAAATGATAATTTTGCCCCTAACTTTTCCATAAATTCCAATTAAATTTATGCAATTTAATCCCTATTCCAAGCCTAACCGAAACCCCAACATAAAATTTACAGAACATATTTTCTATAAAGTTCATAATTTTTCATCAATTTTCACTACTTTGCATTTTAGTCCCTAAATCATGTTTTCATCAAAAATCACTTTGTAAAGGTTGTTTATCTATCAACAACCTTTCATTTTCTACCACAAATTTCAAATTTTTGGAATATACATCCATGACCTAATTTCCAGACTTTGATAACTTTTCAAATTAATCCCCCAAATAGATAGATTAAGCTATCCCGATTTCAAAAAAAAATCAAAATTACTAAAAACAGGCCAAGGAAACTGACCCAATTTGGCCATGAAAGTTTCTTCTCTCTCTCCTAGGGTTTCCATGTATTATTTTGGGGAAGAATATGAGAAAATAAGATGATATCTTTTTTTATCATCTTTTAATTAGTTAAATATTTTTACTTTCCAATTTAGTCCTTGCCCCTTTTCTAAATTTACATGGATGAGTCACCAAAATATCTACATACTTTTCTTTAGTGGTCTAATTACCTTATAAGGACCTTAGGTTTTGAATTCCATAGCTTTTTAATCATTATAGCTACTAGAATTCAACTTCTGTATTTTATGCGATTTGGTCCTTCTCGTACTTAAGCACATAATTGATAAAATTTTCTTTTTAAAAATTTCACATGACATTTCTAACATAATACGTCCATATAATAAAATAAAAATAAATTTTATTTTTGGCTCGGATTTGTGATCCTGAAACCACTATTCCGATTTCACTGAAATTGGGTTGTTACAATATATATACATTATCACATATATTCAATTCAATATTCACCTATGCAACACATTTTGTAATATAAAAAATTAGTCCATTCCAATCAACTATGGATTCAATTTAATCCCAAAGTATAAGAGTACTCACCTCAAGTGCTTACCATATATATAACAATGCAATATGTAATAATCTATAACTTAATTCGGATTATAGAAACACAAACCATATATTCCAAGCTACTCGACGTCGATCTTTTCTTTCTCCTTCTTATTCAAGGATTCTGGAACGACGCTTGTTATGGAATAAAATAATTACAATTAATTAATGGATACATAACTTAATTTTCATTAAATTTCAAATTTTATACCATATTTTGCTTAATCCTCAATCTAGTCCCTAAACCGAGACTAATTTTAATATTCATATTTAGCCTCAAACTTTTATACTAATTTCACTCTAAGCTAAATTTTGCTCCCTTTTTTCAATTCTACCCCTTAATTTTGAATTTTTTTCACAATTTAGTCTCTAGTACTCAAAATTAACAATTAATCCCACAATTTAGTCATTTTCCACTTCTAACTTAAAAATCTATCTAGTTAACCTCTAATACTTAAACTATTCAACAATAGTAATATTAAAATCTTAAACAATACTAAAAATTGCAACATGGGTCAGCTAGCCCTAGGTATCGAGATTCCAAAAACGTAAAAATTACAAGAAAATGGACTAAAGTGACTAACTAATTGAAGTTGAAAAAGTTAGAAACCCCTAAGGTGTCGTCCAACTTCTTCTCTTCTTTCTTTCTTTTCTTTTTAATTTGTTTGCATGTGAAATAAAAGAAATGAGTTTGGTTGTTTTTCACCATTAACTATTATTATTTAACTTATAAATATAATATATATAATATACACATGCATATATATATCATTAAATCATGGTCGGTCACCACCCAACCAATTTAATTAATGGTATAATTGCTACATTAGTCCATTTTTATTTGTATTAATCTATAATTCAACTTTTAGCCCTTACACAATTTAGTCCCTGTACCTAAACAACTCCTAATTTCACGAAATCACTTAACCAAAATCTAATTCACTACTAAACTAACCTCGTAAACATTTAATAAAATATTTATGGGTTCGTTTTACGGTTATGAAGTTTCAAACTTTACTTTCCGACACCCCTGACTATTGGGTCGTTACACGAACATTGCCAAGAAAGTGCCATTGTCGTTTCTCTTAACTAGCTTGGGTAAAAACTCTTCTTTCTTCAATTTCTTGATTGATCTTGTCAATTAAAAACCTAAATTTCCAGATCCGGAATTTAGGGGAATTTTAAATATTTTAAAGGTATTTTTCTAGATTTTTAATTGATCTTTAAATCATTTTTAAATTAGTCCTGAATTCGGCCACCGCGAGTGGTGGTATGTGTGTCTATGTACAAGAAAAGGGTTGTTTTTTTTTCTTGGTTCTTGCCCATCTTTTCCCAACATTAATTTGAGTTCCTGAGCCCTCCTAATCAACCTTTAATCACATGTTAATTAGGGAAAGACGTTCTTGACCAATTAGCCATTCGGATCTCACAATTCAGGAAGTGTAAGTGCAATTAATTGTAAACTAGTTTGTTGTTTCGAAAAAAGTGTTGGGAAAAGGTTATGGATTGATTAAATGAGGGATTTTAATCAATATTAGCTACTGATTTTCTAGTATGTAATTGTGTTAGGTGCTGACTAGAACACCCCAAATCAACCATTAAGCTGAAAGACGTTCTTCACACGATTCGCAACAAAATAGTGTAAGAAATCTAACGAGTTTGGATTCGCAAAATAGTAGTAATTTTGATGATTGGTTGGAACCCATAAATGGGTGTTTAAGATCTGGCTAAGAGATGAATTGATGGAATTTATATTGATTTTAGACTTAGGTTCGTTTTAAGGTTTATTAAGGAAAATTGAAAGATTCGCTAATGTGCTGTCAGAAAGCGAAAAATAAGGTGTGGGTCCTAAAATAAAAAGCTTAATTAAAAATGATAATTTTTTTATATATTTGATGATTTGTCTTGCTAATTGGATTGGCTTAATAGCAAAGAATAATTAATTTTGTAAGTGGCAGAACCAGGTATGTTTCGAGCCCTAAAAAATTGATATGTTAGCAAAGTTGCTAGTTTGACAATGTGACTGTGTGAATGGTAATGTGATACATGATTGTGTTATTTGGCATGAGATTGATTGTATATATAGCATGATTTGCTGAGATACAAGTTTATGCATGATATAATTGCATGGATAGTTTGCTATGTTATATTGGAAAGGTTGCTATACATACACATTGGAAAATCGTAAAAGTATGTGAAATTGTGTAATGTTGAATGATATCATCTTAATGGTAATTTGAAAGTTGGAATACTGTTTCCATTTATTGAAAGTATGCGATTATTGAGGGCATGTTGAACATGTCAAATAAATATGAAAAGTATTAAGATATGATTATGTATGAGTTTGTGTGACATATTGCATTTGCATTGGGATAGGATATCTTATGGTTGATGGAGGAGTTCTGTGGAGTATCGATGGCATATTAAGTCTGTATTTATATATAGTTAGGGCACTGCACCTAGAGTACTGAGGGGATTGGCGATTTTGTTGCATATTATATGTTATTGGCAATTGTATCGCACTATTTGATATCTGATAGATTTTTTGCATTATTGATTATTCGGTGGTTTTACCACATCAAGCTATGCTTACATTTGTTGGAGTTTGGTAGATAGGTTTTGGGGAACTCGTGGTGTGTAATGGATGGTATGGGTAGGAAACTTTTTGCATTGCATCATGCTCATGACATATTCGAATGTTATTGATTTATGCTACGTATTGTGTTGTGTTGTGTTGTATTGAATGGTATCAAAATTAATTATTGCTACTCGAATGGATGATAACCCATGCTCATACACCGTTTGACATTAATTTGATAATGGTTATGTAATGATATTAAATTTCAATGATGGTTCTGTGTTCTTCTGTTAAAGCTAATATGTTTCACTATATTCGATATTTATGTTTGTTTAAATAACTATTCCACTCACATTGAGCTTTCATAAGCTCACCCCTAATAGTGTTTAACTTTTCAGGTAAACCTCAAAATTAGGACCGGACTCGGCATTCGGAGAATCACCTTGGACCTCAGACTATTCTTAATAAGTATTATGAAGTCTTTATTGGTTTTGGTTTGTAATTTTTAATTATTTCTGGTCTAAGGCTTGGTAACTTTTCTTTTGGAAATTTTTGCATGCATGGATTACTCAAGCATAATAACTGAAAAATGTATGATATCGGGCTTAAGTAAAATTTGACATTGTTCCCTAATTTCTGTTGCATTGCAAATGAACCATTTTTGAAAAAAAAATCGATAAGGCAACTAAGTTTCCAAAATAACTTGAAAAATGGTTTTTCCGCTGTATTAGTTTAACATCGAGTTTTTATAAAGAAGAGTGACAAGCAAACACTTTTTTTTCTTAAACAACCCTATCAATAATAAAATGAGTCTTAAGTATAGATTATCTAATAAATGAACTCTTTTAAACTAACTCAAAGTGCAAATAGAGTTTTTTTTTTCTAAAATAAGTTTATTTAAAATCTTCAAAATCTTCAAAAGCAACGTAAGTTAGTTTAGCCATTTCGGTGGTTAATGTAGTCTTCTCAATCTAGTCATAACGTTTAAGCCGAGTTAGGGAGATTACAACTATGATGAAAGGAGAAACATTATACCCCTAATCAAATTATTATATTTGAGTTTTTTTTAATTAAGATTTAATCTTTTAGCTTTTTACTTATAAAATCTTTTTAAATAGTTATATAAAAGATTAAATCTTTATGAAAACGTTGAAATAATCTTTTATAATAATCGAATGAGGGTAAATTATATAAGAAATTTTTAAACGTATATTATGTTTTAAATTATGTTTTTTTTTTCTTTTTAAGTAATATTTGATTCACATATTATGTATTGAATTTTAAATAAATTAATATTCATCTGTTTTTCACTACAAATTAAATTCAAGCAGGTGAAAAACTTTTATTTAAACACTTTCATAAATATTTAATTTTTATATAATCATTCTAAAATATTTAACACTCCTAAGAAAATAAAGATTTGGATCCAACTGGATGTTAAATTTAATGAAGAAGTAATAAGCGAAGACCACAAGTTGCGATGATAAAGGAGAATAAGTAGGAAAATGGCTAGTGTGGAGTAATGCAAAGCAATGGTTGGTCCACACAAAGATATTTTGGTGCCGACGACCACAGTCAACAGTTGTATTCATGGTTTGTTCAAATCATCCACGTGTGCGGTCCCTGCTGAAAGCAAAGCAACAAAACGCAACCCATCCATCGCCCCATTCCCATTTCCATTGTTCCAGCTTCAAAGCAAGCAGTTCCAGCTTACACAGCATACATCAAATGGAGAAGAATGAAGCAACGTGGAAGGCAATGCCTGGTGCGATTAAAAGAAAGCTTAGATGTGAGGTGTCGTTTGTCTCCAAATGTCTTAACTGTCATTATCGAGTACTCATTCGAGGGATGATGGAAGCGACACACATTCAGGAGGGACTGACTCAATGATGTTGCCAACTCCCCCTTCCACTTCACGGGGGTTTAGATTTTCAACACCCATGTATGTCATTTTTTTTAATATTTAAGTTTTATTTGTGTAATCTTTTTGAAATATCCTAGTTCATTATATTATCATGTAAAGTTTAGATAATAAATATTTAATGGTTGATATGTACATTTTGTATAAGTTCACTATGGATATTAAGTAAATACCCAAATTCAAATATATATATATATATATATAATTTGCTCAAAAAAAAAATATATATATATATATATAAGCATCCTAGATACCTGCAAATATGCTAATGTACCTATTTCGTTTCCATCCCTAATGATGCAACAGGGTGGGGCGGGCGGATTTTTCCCGTCTCGACCCGACCCAATATTCTACGGCCATATTTTGACTCCGATTAGATCTTGAGCTTTAAAAAATTTAAATCCCCCTCAGAAAATTAATTGTATATTTAATGTTGATCTGACGTAATTCAAGTTGAAATTGTTTTTATTTGAAATTGTGATTAATTAAATTTAAAAAGTTTTAAAAAAATCATACTTGAGACAGCAATTTCATTAATATTAAAAATATGGTAAAATACTATTGGTAGTTAAGGGTGAGCGAAACTCGATTCGACTCGAAAAAATTAAAAAAAAATTAAATTTCGAGATAAACGAATCGAGTTATTCGAGTCAACTCGAATTTTTTCGAATTTCAAGTTCAAATAGAGTTGAGTTTTCGAATTCTAATAATTCTAATAAACCGAATATCAAACTATAATATTTTACATTTTTACCTCAAACCTCCAAACCTTTTTACTTTTTTCACAAAACTCTTATTCCCCTCCCAACCCCCAATCTATCCCAAATCCATTTCCTACCAAAATTTTCTTTTAATATTTTTCCTTCTAAATTTTACTCCCCCATTTACTTTCCCTTAAAATTATACTCCCAAAAACTCTCAAAATTTTTTATTTTCCCCCAAAATTTTGAATTCCTCACACTTTTCCTCTAAAACTTTTACTTCTCTCCCATCTCACTACCCCAAACTCATCCCCCCTCCCCCAATTTTTTTAATATTTTCCCTCCAACATTTTACTTCCCCTATTTACTTTCCCTCAAAATTTTACTCCCCACAACTTTTTATTTTCCCCCTAAACCTTTACTTTTCACCCTTTATCCCCAAATAAAAAATCAAAATCATCCAAAAAAAATCCCTAAACCTAAATAGTAATAATTTTATTTATATCTACTATCTATATTATTAAATTAATTTTGACATTTTATACTAATTATATTATTGAATTATTTAATCATATTGAATATTTATAGTAAAATTCAATTATTAATGATGTCATAAAATATTCGTGTTAAAATTTTATATTTGTATGAATTTCACATTTTATCTTTAAAATAACATTTATTAAAAAAATCATAGTTTTACATTGAATATATTTTTTAATTTCAAAATACATAGTGACAAGAATCAAAAGATAATTGAAGCAACTAAGCAAGCAAAAAAGCTAATCCGTATATAAAAGATTAATAAATAAATTATGAGGTGATGAAAGTTAATAACAAATTTGATTACGGTGGATAACAGTGGTTATAAGAACCCAAAATTATTTTTCAAAATTTAACTCGAACAAATATATTCGATTTGATTCGGTTCGAATTTTATCTCACTAGACTCGATTTGAGAAAATTTTAAATCGAGTTATGATAATAAAATATGATTCGTGAACTCGATTAACTAGAATTTTTTTATTCGATTTAATCGAGCACTCACTTCTATTGATAGTAATAAAATTTTAAGGATTTTTTAAAAATAAATAATTAAAAACATATAAAAAGCGATTTCATAAATATTTGGGGAGAATTTTAGGCTAAACCAGATCAATAGATTTTTAAAGCTAACCCGATCCGATTTGTCCCGAATCTGGATTTCAAAAAAGAAAATGAAATTCTAGCAGATTCGATCAACTCGGCTCAAACACTGTCGATTTCAGAATTTTGTTTTCGAGATCCCTAAATGATGCTATCTTGATACATAGTTACATTTTACAAGGTTTGATGTAATGTATCGTTTAGTGTAACATTTTTTCTTGTTTTGGGTTTGTCGGGTTGGGATGTTGTGTTTACCTTTTTTTCCCTGGCCGAAGTCACACGTGCGGGTCATTGTCGTGGGGGAATGTTGAGCACGTGCGCACCAGTTCATCCATTGTGACTGTGGATCCATTGTGACTGTGGGCTTTTCAGTCAGAAATTTTGAATTTTGAGAAAATCAGCTTTGTTCATCATCTTAAAAGTGTGAAGATCAGCAACTTCTTGTTCACGAATCATTCAACGAGTATTTTGTCCAACCAAAAATTAGTTTAAAATTTAAAAATAGATATACAACTAATATTGATGGATGCAAATCGGTAAACTATGATACTAAAGTTATTTTGTTTTTACTGTTACGATTCAGCTGTACTTCTGAAAAGTAATTTAACATTGAAATATAAATTTTAAATATGATTAATATAATTTATTTATAAAATTTAATTTAAAGTCTTTAAATCATATCTTAGGTATTTGTAACATAATAACAATTCAGCAATATGATTAATATAATTTAGTTGTAAAATTTAATTTAAAGTCTTTAAATCATATATTAGATGTTAGTAACATAAACACTACATCATAATGTTTGTGAGTTATGAGCTCATTAAACTACGAGTTATCGAATCTCTTGTAGCTTCCACTCCACAACCATGCACATCTACTTTCAATAATATTATTATATGCCCAATCATTTTTCATATTTCATATTTCATAAAGCCAACATCATCTATACCTTTATATTTTTAGATAAAATTGTGTATTGTCATTGTAGCAACGACAACCAACATATATTTTTCAAAACTATAATTTGACATATCCCTTAAAATTATCTATTTTTTAAGTACACCAAGAGATCGTTCAATCACACTACGTAATGATGAATGTGCAATGATTAAATACTTTTTCTTTATCAAATATAAGTCATCTCTACTAAAGTTAGGTAAATGATATAATTCTCCTTCATTTAAGGATATCTTGAACCAATAAGATAATATTTTCCTATATATCATAAGATAATAACTAATCAATTAAAATACTTATACTTTATTTAAATAATTGAATGAAACAATTTACTATTTGGTGGGTGTGGAAATTTTAGTCTTGAATATGAAATTTCATTAAAAAGTATTCTAGTGTTATGCATTGATCCTTCCCATCTAGCCACTACAAATTTAAAGCATATATTAAAATCACACACAACCAAAACATTTTGTATTGAGACACATTTTATGCTGATATAAGTAATCAATTCATTTGGTGGAAGAATTATCATAATATGTGTACCATTAATCAGACCTATGCAATCCCAAATAAATAATCATATTTAGAACACATGTATATGTGAAATATATTAAAATATAATATTATGCTCTTACAGTGCATCATGTATCTAGAATCATTTTGTATTTGTTCAAGTAATAAACTAAAAGTACAATTATCTGATGCAATTATATCAATAGCCAACTTTAAAACTTTCTCAAGCATAATTGCAAAGTATTGACTTATTGTCAATTTAGACCTTTGAAATCTCTCTCGACATTCATAAACTTTTGTACCAGGAACTAACATATGCAAATAGATACCCAACATTTCATGAAAAAAATATTTTTTTGAACGTTGCAAATTGTATCGTGTTTTTAAAACTCTCAACAAGTTTCTAAATATGATTGGTGACATTTTAAAATTAATCATGCAATGCAATTCATGACCATTAAGGACCTCCCAAACTCATGCATCACCTAGTTGTTTTGAATTCATGCATGATTGTTTCAATAAATATTTATCATAATATAGTTGCACAGAAGACGTTGCAATACTAAATAACCTTTTAAAACTTTTCACGCGTTGTCAAATCTTACTCCTTTCATCATTGGTTAATTTATAGATACTTGAATTTGGCAACTTGTATGTGCTTGATACCTAAACTTATTTTGGACCTAACTAGAACTTAAACTTGAAAACCTTAAGCTAAGTTGGTACTTTTTATTGGTACTTGACTATAGGGGTGAGCAAAAATCGAAAAAAATCAAATTTCAATTTAATCGAATTGAGTTATTCAATTTTTTCGAGTCAACTCGAATAAGTAGTTCGAGTTTCGAGTTCAATTCAAGTTGAATTTTTCATTTTGAATAACAAATTGGTATAAATGCCCCTTTGGTCCTTGTAAATTTTGAAAATGAGCAAATTGGTCTCTTTCTCAATAAAAATTATAAAAAAGTTCAAAAATAATTTTCAAAAATTCAAAATAATTTTCAAAATTCAAAATATTTATAAAAATTTCAAAATTTATATATTTTAAAAATTTTAAAAAATTCTAAAGAATATATAAAGAAAGTTAAAATTTTTAAAATTTTCTAAAATAATAATTCTGGGGACCTAAATAAGTTAATTAATCATTTAAGTTTATTATACTAATTTTTTTTTCTTTAAAAATGTTTTCAAATATATATGGTTTCAAATTTATATGCTTTAACATGAAATTAGTTATACTGTAACAAGATTTTAATTTGATAGTTTAATTTTTTTAAATTTAACTCGAACAATTTCACTTGATTCGGCTCAACTTGAATTTCATTTCACTCGATTCGATTCGAAAAAAAATTCAAATCAAGTTAGGATGATAAAATATGACTAGTCAACTCAATTAACTAAAGTTTTTTCACTCGATTTGATTGAATGCTCACCCCTACCTAACTAACATCGTTAGGTTTTGGGTTGACTGCCAATAACTGTGTTGACATGTGTCATAAAAAAAAATCATTTCAAAAATTAAAAAAAATCTTTTAAAAGTAAAGAAGTTTTTATTTTGCATGATAATAAACTCAGAAAAATGTTTGTCCAGACTCATTTGCACTTGAATAACAGTTTGTCTAGGCTCATTTTGAATTTTTTTTTATAATTTTTATTTTCTTTATAATTTCAAAAATAAGAATATACATTTAAAAATAAATAAACTCATCTAATTTATAAAATTTTCTATTTTTAATTCTTTTAAATTTTTAGAATTTTCTTTAATTTTAGGAATTTTTTTATTTCAAAAATTAAATTTTTTTTATTTCAAGTGCACAATAAATTTAGACAAATGATTGTCTATATACAAATGAATCTCGAGAACTAGTTGTTCAAGTTCATTTTGAACGTGTTTTTCTTTAGTAATTTTATCTATTTTTATAATTTCGTAAAATGATAATATAAAAATATTTTAGAATAAATTCCTTGTTTTAAAGTAAATTATAATTTTATTACTTACACTATTTATAATCATTTTAAAACCTAAAATTTATTTTAAATTTATTACTTACGTAATAGAAATTTATTATAAAATTATTTATAATCATTATTATTTTTTAAAATCTAGAATAAAAATTAAATTTATGTTAAAATGATTTATTACTTAAGTAATAAAAATTAAATTTAAAAATCTTGAAGAAAATTTATTTTAAAATTTTTAATTTTAATTTATTTTAAATGATTTATTTTGAAAAATATAAAATATTTTTATTTATTATTTTTATGGCATGTGTCAGCATTCTATTGACTATGTAACGCCCCAAAAATCCCGAAACTTTAATTTCTGTGCATTGAAGTTAGTATGTATGTGTAGCGTTTAGAATAATAATATTAAGGTATTATCGGGTTTATTTGAAGCCTTAGAGATAAGGGAGACCATAGGGAAAATTTTATTTTTCTTGCTTAGTGGACCCTAGTCTCAGGCATGGGGCCTCTTAAGTAGATTAAGAGAAAGTAGGACACGAATGGGCTTGTGGTCCAGTGGAAAGTGGTGTCACTTGGGAGCTATAAGGTGGCATGTATGAAAGCTGAAGATGTCCACGGTTCGAGTAGGAGGAGTGCACATTGGAGTGTTTTATTTTGCATAGGTGGACGGCAAGAGTTGTGTTGGTTTTGTACTCTTGCCGTGGAGAGTTTGAAGTAAGCAAGACTGATGGATGTGGAGGAGTTTTCAGATAAGATTAAGGTATTATCGGAGAGAAAAGTTAGGAGATGGGGAGTAAGGATATGATGGTGCCAAATGGGACTCTAAGGGAGGGGAGTGTTCAGCCTGTGGCTTTAAAAGGAGAGGGGGCCGAATGCTTGAAAGGTTCTTTGAGCATTCTCTAGTTTTTATTCTCCCCCTCAAACAGTTTCTCCCTTTTTGTTGAATTTTCGCTAAGCTAAATTCCCTTCATTGCCAAAATTACTATCATCTTTCTTTGCTGAATCTCTACTCTTGCTGAACCTTTGTTGTTGTTCCTCCACCTCAATCGATTGTTATCTACTCTTAGTCACTTTGGAAGCCGAATCTTGTTCAGTAGATATCTAAGCCGCAAGATCAAAGGAGAATTTCGGTAAGTGCTTAGTTGAACTTTTTAGTGTGTTTTGTTAAAAGCCGAAGGGCTATCTAACCCCTCCTTATCGTTAACTTGTATTAACAAGGTAAGGCTCAACAATCGCAAGCGTGGTAGGTAAGGATTGTTAACAAGGTGGTAAGTGTTCTCGACCCAGTCGTGGTTTAGTAAATGGCCGGATCTAATGTGGCTCATAGGGGTGAATTATGTGTTGGAACGCCGATACCCCATGGCGCAGCAGAATAAAATTAGATCCGACGATCCAAACCATGGATCCATGTGTGAGGAACGAATCGGGGTGAAATAAAGGTTTCGAAATTACCAAAACTTCAATCTGAGTAGACAGCGACGCCTTGGCAACAAGAGTTTTGATCTACTGTCGAATCAAGCCACAACCTTTTCCGATGTCGGCCTCTACGTGATCCACCCTTGGTTTGACTATGAATCTAAGAAATCTCCAAAACTATTTTGAGGTTTATTTGCTTGACGGCTGCTAGACCTAACAAGCAATCTCTTAGGGTTTTCCATAAGCTTTGTCTCTTTTAAATACCTTTTATATTGGGTATCCTTTTAATTGGGCCTTTTATAATGGGTATCTTTTTCATTGGGCCCATTATTAGGTATCCTTTTAATACCCTTTTATAATTGGTATCTCTTGAATGTATCATAAGATTAAATAAATACAATAAAGTTTTTAACCAAAATTATAATTACATTAATTATATCCAAAAAATTATAATTACATTAATTATAATAAGGATTTCGATAAACTATATTTAAATTTATATATGAATCAAATTCATATATTAATAGAATTATGTTGTCATTATGTGTACAACATCCTTGTACATATAATATGTTCAATATTTGATTGCCCAATTAAATTAATTCTTTAATTAATTTAATTCATGTGACAACTAAAAACAATACCAATTATATTTTATTCCGTTCATTTAAACCATAGGGTGTGACCACAGTAGGTTCTTGCAACGTTAGCGATAATAATAGAAACGATTCTAATGTCACAAACAATGAGGGCATCTAGCAATGCATCATTGCTACCTAAGTTACAAGAAGTCATGATTCCACATAACTTTTTGTGATTAACCTTTCATACATTAATCCTTAAGTCCTTTATCTCTGGAATGGACACAAGTCATGGAATAGTCACACTTGTATAGTCCATCCCATGTTTCTTGATATCTTGAGTAGACTATGATATAAAAATTAGTATGACATCTCATGTCAACTTATTTGAGCATGGCCATGCATTTCTAGTCTCACTCAATCAAGTGGCCTAAGATATTACTCCCATTATGTAGGAGGGACTTATCCTATATTGATCAACCATATCCTCTACATAGATTGTGGTATATCCAACATCGAGTCTTTATAGAACAACCAATTACGTTACGCGTTTGATCAGTATCAAAATATACAACTCACGATGTTGAGATAATAATTATCTCAAGTCCGAGGATCATATACATATTAATCACTATGAGTAATGTTGTGACAATTACATAATAATCCAATAAACATACTCATAACGGGTCAATCCAATATGTTGTTCTCTAACACACATATTCATGCATTGATTTTGACAATCCACATCAATGACAACTCTTTATCATCAATCAACTACATGTTAGTCTTAATGCATTATTGTTGTCCTAGTCAACAATAATACTCGACTAAGGATCTTTTAAGAATAATCATATTATTCTTAGGACATTATTATAAAAAAAGTTTATTTATACACACACGTAAAGAAAAACTGAAATAATAATGACAACGCTTTATATTAATAAACATGGTAAATTAAGTATGTTATTACAACCATCTCATGATTGGTCTTTGGGCATACTCTTACATTATGTGCAATATGGGTCACTTGGTTTTGACGATATAGGTGTTTGGGTGCAGATTTAGAGTATAGTCGCAAATAGTAGCAAAGGAAGGGCTACTAGAACGTGAGGCACACGGTAAGGGTACGGTGAGGTTTCAGTTTTTGATAAGTATGTGTTAAAGCTTTGGTTAATCGCTAGTAATGTCGATTGTAGGTTTGTGACTAAAGGGTTTGCAGCATTACCAGGTGTGTACAAACACTACACACACAATATCGGCAACGCTGAAAAGCTGAAAAGCCGAAAGTGGCTAAATGGGCCTGCCAAACTTTGGGGGCCCAAAACGGCAATGGTTGATATGTGAGCATGAATAATGAATTGGCATGAATGATTGTATGATTGGATCGTAATTGAGCCCAATGGACTATATGACATGAAATGGGCTTTATGAGAACGTAGGCAAGCATGCTAGGGTTAATGGACTTTAGGCCTAGTTTGAACAACTCTGAAATTTCATAAGATTTAATCTAATTAAACATATCCATGATCAAGTCACTGGGTTAGAGTATGGCAGCGGACATACGCATGTCTAGGATTGGATCTAGGGAGAGCTTGGTACTTAAGCGGTCCTAGTGGCCCACCTCCTCTTCTTTAGAATCCTACCTGGTGCGTAGTGTCTGTTCATAACTAAACCCAAGAGGAACCAAAAACCCCTAGATTTGTAAAATTACTAAAATACCCTTAGCTTTGTAAATTTACTAAAATACCCTTAGATTTGTAAAATTACTAAAATACCCCTATTTTGCAAAAGTACCAGAATACCCCTGTTTTGCAAATAACCAAAACACCCCTATTTTGTAAAATTACCGAGATACTCCTATCTTGCCAAATTACCAAAATACCACTGTAGGGTTGAATTACGAAAATACCTCTGGGTAGTGAAATGACGAAAATACCCCTATGTGACAAATATGAGTTTGTGGATGTTACTCATGTGTTTGATGCATTCATATTATATTCTGCTTAGGATGCCTATGGGTGGGAATTATGGTACGGAGGAAGATTTGAGGATCGCATAGTCGCTTGACGACCATAGATCTATCGGAGGCTTTAAGCCTATTATATGATTAGCGACTTTCTTTTATAACGTTGAAATAGTCTTGCATTGTGAGTGCTACCTTTGGTGTGTAGAGGATGGGTGGGTTGATTTAGAAATCCCCACAGGTGTGTAATGGTTGGAAGGAAAATGGTGTGTGTAGCGGATGGATTTTTGGGAAGGGTTTTGCATTATCTTGTTGGTATATGATACGATATGATATGATATGAGGTCATTATGGGCTAAGGCCTAGGACCACCGATTTTGATAGGGCTTAGGCCCAATGTGAATATTTGTATGTGATTTGATTGCCAAGGGTTGTACGCACTGAGTTTTGAAACTCACACCCTTTTATTTAATGTTTCAGGTGACCCTGAATAGATGGCTCGGCATGGGAGAGGACTCGGAGATGGCCACACTACAAGCTGACCAGATGTTTTCAATCTGTTCAAATAAATTTATTTTAAATACTTTGTTTTTCATTAAATTGTAATAAGGCCATGTATCTCCTAATTGACTTTAGTTTTTGGGTTTTATTATTATTGTTTCAACTATCCAGTTAATAAACTTAAATAAAATTCTAAAAGTTAACATGGTTTTCGAAATAAACATATGAATGTTTTCCTAAAATATGGGCTTTTCATCTTAACTTAACAAGATACAAGGGTTTTGGGCTTTTGGGCCTTAAATGGTTAATTAGTAAAATCGTTTTGAAGTGTGCCTTTAATGTCACATTTCGAATTCGGGCCTAACTTATAGGCTGGGTTTGGGGTGTTACAGACTATCAACCCAAAATTTAACGGTGTTAATGATATACCAACAAAAAGTGTCAACTTTAGTTACAATTTTCAAGTTTAGATGCTATTTAGGTCCCAAAAAAATTATATACCTAATAACTACAAATTGTCAAGTTTAAATATCTCCTCATATATTAATTCTTTCATCATCTCTTCCAACACCATTTAAATTATTGTTACTATTAATCATACTCATTCTTTGTGAAAATACACTCACCATTGTCACATCAATTAAATACTTCAACAATATAATTATTATTAGTAAATGTTCCAATTATAAACATTATCAAACCTAAAAATGCATTCATCATTGTGGGAAAGTAAAAAAACTAAACAAACGTCATCAAACATGGGTGGCACTTATAAGTGTCCATTATGAACTAATATCTAAACATAACTATTAGGATACGATCCGATTAAGCAACGAACAAGTAAAAATAGTAGAAGAAATTGAGAAATTAAACGCACAAATTTAACGTGGAAAAACTCCTCCAAAGAGGATAAAAAATCACGGGCAAAGATAATTTTACTATAATGGCAAAAGAAACGAAGAGTACAAAAGATGGAGATAAAAACTAAACCCCGAAAACAAAGAACCTTCAAAACGTAAACACAAAATTCTATAAATGTGTTATGAGTTCTAATATCTAATGGGTGTGTTTTCTAAGGTTGTAAAAGAGCCTATTTATAGGCTAAATTCATAGGTCAAATAATAATAAAATAATCTAAACTAATCAGTGTTTGATTGAAACAAATAAACAGAGTTTAACTAGAAGATTACTTCTCAAATTTGACTGGAATAGGAGTCATACTTAACAAATCTCCACCTTGACTCATATTTCCACAATGCCATCTTTGCCAAAGCCCGCCTCGAGCCAATCTTGAATCATGCAGGGAATTAACTGAGTCGAATCTGTTGTTAGAAACTGGAAGACTTCTAGCCTTCGACTTGTACACTGCCAAATCAAAACTAACCCGGGTTTGAATTTCACGAACACAGTGCCCTAACTTTTCAAAATCTGCATCCAAAAGAGAATCTCTCTTCAACAAAACGGTCATACATTTTTCCCTCCAATGACCAAGTTGCCTTTGCTCTAAATGAGTCGACTTCAACTCTGTAACCGACGAGGACATCCGATTTTACCGGTCACTGTAGAACCTTCCAGAATATAAAGACTGCTAGTTCTTTTACCTTTTAACAAAACGAGAGCTCCACGAGATACTTTAATGCAGCTCAACTCGATGTTGATTCTGTATCCTTTTAAGTCTAAAATACTCAAGGAGATGAGATTCTTTCATAAATCAGGTACATACCTAACATCTGAGAGTGTCCTAATTGTCCCATCGTGTATCCTAATTTTAACAGTACCAATACCAATTACCTTACTAGATGAATCGTTTCCCATGCACACAACTCCACCTTCAACCGAACTGTATGTGGAGAACCATTCTCTATTGGGACACATGTGGAAGGAACATCTCGAATCTAGGATCCACTCGGACGTGAGCTTGGAGTTATCGTTTTTTGACATGAATAAGAAATCAACACCGCTTTCATCAACCAAATTAGCACCAGTTACATCTTCCTCGTTACTTTCAGCAGCTCTTTTATTTCACAGTTTATAACAATCTGCTTTGACGTGACCTAACCTTTTACAATAGCGACACCTTTTGTCTCGTTTCTTTGATGCTTTCAAAACGGAAGCTTGTCTATTTGCCTTGCTATCCAAACCAAACTCATTATCTAGTTTGTCTCTACTCAACAAATGACCCTTCACATATTCGAACGAGAGTTTGTCTCTGCCATAAATTAGAGTCTCCTTGAAAGACTTGTATGAAGGGGGTAAAGAGCACAATAATAGCATAGCTTGATCTTCATCGTCAATATGGACCTCAACATTCTTTAAATCATTTAAAAGAGTAATGAATTAACTGATGTGATCTCTAAGAAGCTCACCTTCGTTTATGCGAAACGTAAATAGACGTTGTTTCAACACTAAACGGTTAACCAGAGACTTAGTCGCATAAAGAGTTTCTAACCTTTTCCATAAGGCGGATGAGGTTTTCTCCATCAATACCTCCTGCAATACCGTATCCACGAGGCACAACTGGATTGCAGACAAGGCCTTTTCATCAAGCTCTTCCCATTTTGCTTGATTTAGACTCTCAGGCTTTTTCCCGGTAACAATCAAGCCTGTTTGAACTAGAATTGCCATCATCCGAACTTGTCACAGATTGAAATTTCTCTCACCATTGAACTTCTCAATTTCAAAATTTGTTGCTGCCATATCTGAATATGCTGATCTATGAAAATTAAACTAGCTCTGATACCACTTGTTATGATACGACTCGATTAAGCAACGAATAAGTAAAAATAGTATAAGAAATTGAGAAATTGAACACACAAAATTAACGTGGAAAAACTCCTCTAAAGAGGATAAAAAACCACTAGCAAAGATAATTTTACTATAATGGCAAAAGAAACGAAGAGTACAAAAGATGGAGATCAAAACTAAACCCCGAAAATAAAGAACCCTCAAAACGTAAACACAAAATTCTATAAATGTGTTATGAGTTCTAATATCTAATGGGTGTGTTTTCTAAGGTTGTAAAAGAGCCTATTTATAGGCTAAATTCATAGGTCAAATAATAATAAAATAATCTAAACTAATCAGTGTTTGATTGAAACAAATAAACAGAGTTTAACTAGAAGATTACTTCTCAAATTTGACTGAAATAGGAGTCATACTTAACAACAACAATTGAAAGTAAAAGGAACCTATGTAAATTTGTAATGCAAATCTTATGATCCAAGAATGTTACAAAATTTAGAACTTTCCTCTTTTTCCATCTTAAGTCACCAAACTTTAATTTTGAAAGATATGAATAAAAATATAGATCGCTTATCCTTATTAACTGATAACTTCAATAAAAATATTAATAAAAAGTAAACTTCACTAGCTTTTGAAAACTTTCTTCGACAAGCTATCAAACACTTTGATAATTTGAGGAATGTCATATAAATCCATAATAGGAGTCAAACTAGATGTAGCTTAACTCATATTGTTAGTTGCATTACATAGTTAATCAATTTGGCCAGATAACTTTGTATCCCTTAAGTTGACTTTGAGGATTACTTTTACTTGTCTTAAAATGAGAAGATCATACTTCCTTGGATTTTTATCAATGTTTTTAAAATCGAATCGATTAAATTATCGGTTCTTGATTCAATCAATCTGACCAATTCTACCACCAATATAATTGGTTTAAATATTAAAATAGATAATTTTGAAAATTTTGAAAAAAATGAGTAAAACATATTTAAAAATACTTTTAATCTTTTTTACTTTCATGACACAATTTACTATGCTTAATTGTTAATTGTCTACCACTCTCACGTTTTTTACTCAAATAATATAAAATAATTAAATAAATATTGAAATTGTAGCACCCCAAACCCAGCCCATGCGTTTCGACTAGATTTGGCATGTTATCGAACACATACCACTTTATCGCATTTTGAAAACACAAGTTAAATTAATTAAATTTGAATAAAGGAGAGACTCTTTAAAATTAAACCTCTTTGTATTTTTATTAATAAATGTAAATAAACCTTGTGGTATATTCATATGTTGCATGACATTGAGAACTACTTAGTTGAATAAAAACTAGGGGCCTTATTACATAAATATTCCCAAATAAAAATAAAATAAACTTAAAGAAATCCCCAAAAAATTTGTAGAAATAAAATTTGATGGCCCCTCGAGTCCGTCTCGGCTCCCATATCCATGATCTACTGCTCATCTGCAAAGTTAGGAAAAATAATAGGGTGAGTCACCAAGACTCGGTGCAGTGCAAATCCCGAAAACACACAAAGGCTTGGGCCCACAAACACATTATGAGCCCCGCCCATACACAATGGAAACAATCATAATCACATGACAGATAATAGATGATGAATAGCCCAACCCATCCTAGAATTTCATCCTCTACACACCAACCCGTACCAACCATCACACCTTGGGGATTTCTACAATCAACTCTCCATCCGCTACACACCATAACGACAGCCGTACTGTCTATTCCTGTTATTCAAGAATCATTAAACGTGGCATAGCCACCGATCACCAAGTGACCTAATATTTATATTTGTGGGTTTTCTACCACCGATCACCAAGTGACCTAACATTTATATTTGTGGGTTTTCTACCACCGATCACCAAGTGACCTATCTTGCACTTCCCCTTCAATATCATAATCCCACCCCATGTATACACACATAAAGAAAACATCATACAGGTTTTCATATATATATATCGATACACATAGAGATTTCTATGATTATGTACCTGGCATCCTTGCCTAACCCTTTTAGGGTTTTATTCGACTGTCTACACAGCCACTTTCCGGCTTTTTAGCCCATAACACATAAAACACAGTTAAAGAGTATGTTAGAGATCTATACACCTGATTAATGTCGATACCCTTGCTAAACCGATCTACAACTTTACTTCAAAAAGCCGGAAGGATGTGAAACTAGGGCCTCTCCTATATTCGGCCATGGTTAGTGTTCTACCCAATTTTATATATTTGAATAACAAATCTTCTTACTTAAAATCCCGAAATTGGAGACTAGCTATTTTTGGCTTTTAGATCTAGTTGACCAAGCTTCCTTCAAATCCCGAATTGCCGCCCAATCATAGAACCATTAAACTATTAGCTTTTCGGCTTTTTTGCCTTTCAAAAACCAGGGATAAAATATGAGATCTAACAAAAGTCGACACTTACCTTAGAATAGGGGATTCGACTAGCACTTGAAGAGAGGATTCATCAATGTCAAAGAAAAGTTTTAAATGCCGGAAGAATAGAACTAATTCTCAAATAGGATGAATAAAGAAAAACTATGGAGATTTCGGCTTTTTAAAGAGAAATTGGCACAATGAGGAAAAAGTGGAGAAGAGTTTCGGCTTTTGAAAAAATTGGAGAAAAGAAATTGGAGAGGGAGAGGGAGAGGCTAAAGAATTCGGCACAAAGAAAAGAGAGAATTAGGGTTTTTTAAATGTCAGAATCAAGGACCTATCCCCCCTATTTATAGATATTTCGGTACCTACTGCTAAAAACAGAAAACGCCCTTAAAATTCAAGCTAAAAGAGAGGGGAAATTCGGCACCCTCTTTGCCATGCAGTAGCCTAATTTTACACTCCTCTAGGTGATGGATTTTCAGCCATCACTTGCCTTGTAGATAGGCTCCTATCTTTTCTCCTTTTTATCTCTTAAATTATCAATTATTAAATCCATATAAATCTCCTATTTCTAAGCCTTGTAGCCGTCCACCTCATTAAATCTAATTGCCGAAATTTAACTCACTTAAATTAAAAGATTTGGGCTTCATTTAACTTAAATTTTAGGCCCCTAAATCCCTTGTGTGTGGCTTCACTTCTAATTCCCTTATAGTGCCACTTATTGTTGGGCCACAAGCCCATGTTTGACATTTTAAACATAATTACCACCTTTTAATTCTTTAATGCCCAATCTAATAATTTAATCAAGGACTTAGCCTAATCCTGAGCCCAATTTGGACCCCCTAACACTTAAATTAACACATTACACATATTCACCCATTAAACGCATAAGCCCAAAAATTCAGGATGTTACAGAAATGGGATAAAGGCAGTAATATTTATAAATCTAGGCAGGAGCTGTAGCAAAAAATTGGTGTCACTTGACCAATCGGTGGCACCCCTCTCCCCAGCCACCGGTCACATCAAATTTAAAAAAAATATTTTTTATGGGTGTCGCTTGGTCAATCAGTGGCATCGAATTGAAATGCGATGACCTAACATATTTAGGGGCTTGATATGTAAATTTTCCATTTTGATTGGAAAGCTTTAAGGGTGCCCTAACAGTTTGGTGGCAGTATGGTAAATTACTTCATAAACCGTTCTTGTTTATTATTTCTTTTTATTTCCCTTCAACACAAAAAATAGAAAGGTATCTTACCAATTAGTCCAAAATTGGAAATAAAAAGTATTTTTTTGTAAAAAAGCTTATTCCAACTGGAAATAAATTTTATTTACTTTTCAAAAAATAAAATTTTTTGTTCAAATAATTTTTTTGTAAAATTATTTTCCAAAAAGTTATTCGAACTGGAATAAAATAATTTGAAAAAATAATTTTTGAAAAATAAATGAAATTTAATTCCAATTGAAATCGGCTTTTTTTACAAAAATAATTTTTTGTAGAAAAAACTTGTTGGACAAATTGGTAATAAGCCTCTCTATTTTTGGTGTTGAACGGAAATAAAAGAAAATAAATAAGAAGGGGTTATTAAACAGTTTATCCTTTTGAAGTTTGGTGCCGCCAAGCTGTCAGGTGGCACCCTTAAAGCTTTTCAAACAAAATGGAAAATTTACATATCAAGCCCTTAAATATTTTAGGTCATCACGTTTTAGTTTGGTGTCACCGATTGATCAAGCAGCACCCATAAAAAAATAGTTTTTTTTTAAAACCTGATGTGACCGGCGGCTGGGGAGAGGGGTGTTGCCGATTGGTCAAACGACATCGGTTTTTTTTATTATAGCTCCTGCCTAGATTTGTAAATATTACTTTCTATGGTTGAATACATCAATTAACAAGACTTGATATTGTGGATGTATTTTTAATAGAAGCCCCTCAGAACTGATCGAATAAGTCGTCGATCCTCGAAAGTGGATACTTATTCTTAATGGTCAGCTTGTTCAACTACCGATAGTCGATGCATATCCTCATAGTCCCATCCTTTTTCTTAGCAAACAGAACTGGTGTTCCCCACGAAGACACACTAGGACGAATGAAACCACGATCCAACAACTCTTGAAGTTGAGCCTTAAGCTCAGTAAACTCCTTTGGTGCCATTCGGCAAGGAGTGATGGACACCGGAGCTGTACTCAGAAGAAGCTCGATCAGAAACTCAACCTCTCCGTTCGGAGGCAATCTAAGTAACTCCTTAGGAAATACGTCCGCAAAGTTTTTTACTGTTTTGATGTTCCCAACAGAAGAGTCCTCAGAATCCGAAACACTTACATAGGCCAAGTACGCCTCACAAACTTTCTGGACCAGTTTCTCAGCTACCAGTGCGGGGATCACATGCGACAGATAGTCTCGACGCTTTCTGATTGCAACCATTTCTTCATCTCCCTCAGTTCTCAAAACGACCCTCTTAGTCGCACAATCCAGACTAACTCAGTGCTTGACCAACCCGTCCATTCCCAAAATTATATTAAACTCCCCAAACGGAAGCTCCATCAGATCCTCCAGAAAAATAGTTCATTGCACCATTAAGAGCACATCCCTATAGAGTTTACTAACCCGAACAGATTGCCCCAATAGACTCAGTATAATGACCTCACTCATAGTGCTCTCAACCGACAACCCCAGGTTTTCAGAAACAGAACAGGCTATGTAGGAATGGGTAGATCCTATGTCTATTAGAGTAAGATATGGTACATCAAAAATAAATTATATACCGGTGATGACGTCAGGAGCATCTTTGTCCTCTCGTCGACGAAAAGCATAAACCAAAGCAGTCTGCCTCACCTCAGTCTGACCAGCACTTTCGCCCGGTGCTCTTTGTCCATGACCCATACCGTTACCACCCCTAGCCTGAACACGGCCCCTAGGTTGCTGCTAAACTACTCTCTGCGACTGCACAGGACCTAATACTGGAGCTTGCACCTGATCAGCCCTCAATGGACACTCTCGAATGCTGTGTTCAAGGGACTCACACCTCAAACAAGCCCAATGCTCCTCCAACACTCGCTTGGATGGTACTCGGTTACTCTATTAAAGGATGTAAGCTTTTGGTGGTGAAATAATCTCGATTGAGTTTCTTGAATGTTGTTAAATCCAGGCTCTGTATATCGATTTTTAGGTCGTGAAAGGCTCAAGAGTGGTTTTACATCGAATTGATACCAGGTGTGTACCCGAAATGGAAAAAAATGGGGTTCGACGAAAGCCCCAAAACCCCTCTGTCGACATCACACGACTGCGTGGTAGGCTGTATGGTAGGCCGTGTGCGACGACACGACTGTGTGATCGACGAAGGCCAGGTCGTGCGCAAGACACGACTGTTTGATGGCTGGAGTGTAGCCGTGTGGGCCATAAAGGCGTGTGATAATTAGGTTAGGCCGTGTGATCCACATGGGCTAGCTAATGTGGGCCCATTTATCTAAACTTTTCCCTTAGGTTGCAGGGGTCATCTCGAACGACTGTGCTGTAGGGACGGTAATGGCTAACTAAACCCTCAACTGTATGATCTGATTGACTGATGTTCTATACTAAGCATGCTAACATTGAGTATATCTGATTACTGATCCGTATGATTGTCTGTTATCTGTTAATAAAAGCATGATTATCTGTTAATTTTGCATGTATGATCTATTACTGTTATTAGGGTGGGATGATATATATATTTTGGAGGAAGTGTTCTGAAAGGCAGATTATGCCTATTATCTGGCAACTCATAGCATGGTGTGTAGGGTTGGGTTAGTGTTTTAAACCCCATATGATGTTTAGGGATGGTCAGAGATGGTGTGTAGAGGCTGAAGATAGGATCCTGATTTTTGTTTCTGACTGCATATCTGTATCTAAATCTGAAATGGGCTAAGGCCCAAATTTGCATCTGAATCTGTAAGGGGCTTAGGCCCAAGACTGTATGTGACTGATATCTATTATTCTGTATGTGTTCATACTTAACTGCTGGGTTACACACTAAGTTTACGTAAACTCACCCCTTTTCTGTTTGTTTATACAGGTAACCCACAGTCTTAGGCGGATCGGAGCTGCGGAGTCCCTCGGTGACCACATGTTCGAACTGGTTTAAATTTAACTAATTTATGTTCTAGTTTTTTCTTGGTTTTTTTTTATGTATTTTAGACATTATGGACTGTTTTATTTTAAATTAGGTTAGACTATGATTTTATAATTTAATAACTGCAAAATAAGTTCTAAACTTGGATTTTATCAAAAGCATGGATTTTTTTAAACCTTGAATAGTTTTCTAAACACAACTTTTAAAGCTTCCGCCACAAAATATGTTTTATCGCTAGATAAATAAATGAAAGAAAGTTTTGAAAATTAATATTAGTGATTAAGATTAGTCGAACTGGAAAGGGTTTTTATTCAATAACAATGGTTTTTCAACTCATTTCATGTGAGGCTTTCGGATTCGGCCATAACGTCTAGGCCGGGTTTAGGGTGTTACATTTAGTGATATCAGAGCCAAGTTTTAAAAACTCGACTGTAGATTTTGGGTTCCAAAATATATTTTAAAGAATTGGTTTTCAAATGGTTTAAAATATTCTAATTGAGAATGTGGTATACCGAGTCTCTAACGCCGATCCTGTAAGTATTTCTGTACTTAATTAAACTGTTGTGAAACATTATAGTTAGTACTTTTTGAAACTGTATTGAAATAAGTAAAGACTGAAACTCTCGAAAATATTACTGAACATCTGATACTTATTACATAAAATATCTGTTAATAAATATTGAACTAATGCATAAAACTCTTAATGTAGATAAACTCGATCAGACAATGAGCGCACGAGGTATTCGTGGACGTGGTACCTGAGGCCGAGGTAGAGGCCGTAAGGGGCTCGAGCTGAGTTCTCATCTCTGGGCAGCATGTCGAATTTGGACACTAGTGAGACACCGGTGTCACCGGCTACTAAGAATAGGTCTCAAAGTCGATCGGTCGGGGACGGCGCACTGTCTCCAGCCATACTGAGGATATTGGAGAGGGTCGCTAGACCCAATTTTGGATTTAGGGGCCGAGGGTCGGTAACTGAGCGGCTTCGGTCCAATGGAGCTGAGTTATTTAAAAGTGTCACAAGAGTCACCCCTAACGTGGCTGAGTACTGGTTAGAGGCCACAGAGAGGGTCATGGATGACTTGGACTGTACCCCTAAGCAGAAATTGAAGGATGCAGTCTCTTTGCTTAGCGATGAGGCTTACTAGTGGTGGTTGAATGTTAAGGAGGGCACTCAGCCTAACCGTTTGACTTGGGAGTGCTTTAAGATAGCATTTCATAGCAAATATATAGGAGCCAGCTATGTTGATGCCCGAAGACGTGAGTTCCTGAATCTCACGCAAGGTTACCAATATGTGATCGAGTGTGAGGCTGAATTTTTGAAGTTGAGCCACTATGCTCGAGACATGGTGGCAGATGAGTATAAGACATGTGTCTGATTTGAAGATGGCTTGAGGGATAATTTAAGGGTAGTGATAGCTCCGCAGAGGGAGCACGAGTTTTCTATCCTAGTAGAGAAGGCAAAGATCGTTGAGGAGGTTAAGCGCGCTGAGCGCCAAAATAGAGACAATGAGAGGGGTAAGAACAAGAGGGATTCGGAGCCCTCGAGTTCAATACAGAGGCCTAAAAAAAAGGCCAGATCTGATGGGCTAGTTGGAGGGGGGCCCTTGTTGCTTCTATTAGGATATTGCCTTGTGGAGATTGTGGTAGGCACCATCGGACGAGTGTTGGAGGAGGACTGAGGCTTGTTTAAGGTGTTGGTCCCTTGAGTACCGCATTCGGGAGTGTCCATTGAGGGCTGACAGGTGCAAGCTTCGGCATCAGATCCTGCGCAACCAAAGAGTAGTTCAGTAACCACCTAGGGGTCGTGGTCTGGCTAAGGGTGGTAACGGTGTGGGTCGTGGATAGAGTGCACTGGGGTAGAGGTGCTGGTCAAACTGAGGTGAGGCAGCCTGCTCTAATTTATACTGCTCATCACCGAGAGGACATAGATGCTCCTGATGTTATCATTGGTACGTTCTTTACTGGCTGCAATAAACCCGAAGGTAACAGATGCTCAGCCTGAACTTGCTGACACATCAGTCATCGAGCCACAAAGTCAGTAACCTCACGCTTCAAACCCGGCCACTAGTATAACTCACGAATGTCGTGATACATCTTATTACCGACGGGATGAATAGCATAGGGGCTACTATTCGCCTCCTTTAGAATAGATTGCCTTAAATCCTCCTCATTCAATACACAAATCCGACCATAGAAACAGAGTACACCCTCATTATTCAGCCCAAAATCTGAAGCGTTACCACTCTCAACCTGACAGAACCATAAACTCAAAGACTCATCCTCCAATTGCTTATCTCGAATCTGCTCAATCTAAGTCCGCTTAACCTGCAACTCGGCTAACAGGCTCCCATAATCAAACAGACTAAGGCGAGCAAACATCACCCTCAAATCAGATATTGCTCTTCGGCTTAGAGCGTCGACCACCACATTGGCCTTACCAGGATGATACTGAACAGTGCAATCATAATCCTTGAGCAGCTTAATCCATCGACGCTGTCTAAGGTTCAATTCCTTTTAAGTAAGAGGGAACTTAAAACTATGGTGATCGGTGTAGATGATATACCTCTCACCATACAAATAATGCCTCTAAATTTTTAGTGCAAAGACCACAACAACCAACTCGAGATCATGCGTCAGATCGTTCCCCGCGTGTGTCTTAAGATGACGGGACGCATAAGCCACAACCTTACCATCTTATATCTGAACACATCCCAAACCGACATGTGACGCATCACTGTATACCACAAACTCCTTCCCAGATTTAGGCTGTATCAGAATAGGAGTCAGAGTCAGAAAAGACTTGAGCTTCTCGAATCTTGATTGCGGTGCATCAGTCCAGACAAATGGCACTTCCTTACGCAGAAGTTTAGTCAAAGGAGCTATAATCAGAGAGAATCCCTTAACAAACCGCCGATAATAACCCGCTAAACCCAGAAAGCTACGGATCTTAGACCCATTCTTAGGCTGTTTCCAATCTAGTACAACCTCAATCGTCCTCGGATCTACACAAATCCCCTCAGCAGAAACCACATGCCTCAGAAAAGTTAATTCACGAAGCCAAAACTCACACATACTCAACTTAATGTAGAGCTATTTTTCTCGGAGAATCTGAAGTACCAACTATGAGATGCTCATCATACTCATCCTTGATCTTAGAGTATACCAGAAAATCGTAGATGAAGACCACGACGAACTGATCCAAATAGGGCTGAAATACTCGGTTCATCAGATCCATAAATCTGGTCAGTGCATTCATCAACCTGAAAGGCATAACTAGGAACTCGTAATGTCCATAACGAGTCCTAAATGTTGTCTTACGCATATCCACCTCTTTAACCCTCAACTGATGATACCCTGAATGGAGATCGATCTTAGAGAATATAGAAGCCCCTCAGAACTGCTCAAATAATTCATCAATCCTTGGAAGTGGATACTTATTCTTAATGGTCAGCTTGTTCAACTGGCGATAGTCGATACATATCCTCATGGTCCCATCCTTTTCCTTAACAAAAAGTTAAACTGGAGCTCCCCACAGAGACACACTAGGATGAATGAAACCACGATCCAATAACCCCTGAGGTTGAGCCTTAAGCTCAGTAAGCTCCTTTGGTGCCATTGGTAGGGAGCGATGGACACCGGGGTTGTACTCGGAAGAAGCTCGAACCCAAACTAAACCTCTCGGTTCAGAGGCAATCCTAGTAACTCCTCAAGAAAGACGTCTGGAAAATCCTTTACTGTTCTGATGTCTCCAACAGAAGAGTCCCCAGATTCTGAAACACTTACATAGGCTAAGTACGCCTCACAACCTTTCCAGACCAGTTTCTCAGCTACCAGTATAGAGATCACATGCGACAGATAGTCTCGACGCTCTTCGATTACAACCACTTCTTCATCTCCCTCAGTTCTTAGAATGACCCTCTTAGTCGCATAATCGAGACTAACAGTTCCTCGCACCACTAAGGGTACATCCCTATAGAGTTTACTAACCAGAATAGATTGCCACAATGGACTCAGTATAGTGATCTCACTCATGATGCTCTCAACCGATAACCCCAGATTTTTAGAAACAGAACATGCTATGTAGGAATGGGTAGATCCGATGTCTATCAAAGCAAGATATGGCACATCAGAAATAAAGAACGTAGCGGTGATGACGTCGGGACCATCTTTGTCCTCTCGACAACTAGCAGCATAAACCAAAGTAGGTTGCCCCGCCTCAGTCTGACCAGCACCTCTGCCTGATGCTTTCCATCTTTGGCCCACACTGTTACCACCCTTAGCTTGACCACAGCCCCTAGGTGGCTGCTGAACTACTCTTTGCGGCTGCGCAGGACCTGATGTCGAAGCTTGCACCTGATCAGCCTTCAATGGACACTCCTAAATGTGGTGCTCAAAGGACCCACACCACAATCTCCACAAGGCAATATCTTAGTAGAAGCAACAGGGGCCCCCACTCCAACTAGCCTATCAGATCTGGCATTTTTTTAGGCCTCTGTACCGAACTCGAGGGCTCTGAATCCCTCTTTTTCTTACCCCTCTCATTGTCTCTATTTTAGCGCTCAGCGCGCTTAACCTCCTCGGCGATCTTCGACTTCTCTACTAGGATAGAAAACTCGCGCTTCCTCTGCGGAGTTATCAGTACCCTTAGATTATCCCTTAAGCCATCCTCAAATTGGACACACCTCACATACTCATCCGCCACTATGCCTCTAGCATAGCGGCTCAGCCTCAGGAATTCAGCCTCATACTTGGCCACAGATCGGTAACCTTGCGTGAGATTCAGGAACTCACGTCTCCGGGCATCAACATAGCCTGCTCCCACATATTTGCTATGAAATATATCTTATAGAACTCCCAAGTTAAACGGTCAGGCTGAGTGCCCTTCTTAATAGTCAACGACCACTGGTAAGCCTCATTGTGAAGCAAAGAGAATGCACCCTTCAATTTCTGCTTAGGGGTACAGTCCAAGTCATCCATGATCCTCTTTGCGACCTCCAACCAGTACTCAGCCACGTTAGGGGTGACTCCTGTGACACCTCTAAATAACTCAGCTCCATTGGGTCGGAGTCACTCAGTTACCGACCCTCGGCCTTCAGACCCAAAATTGGGTCCAGCAACCCCCTCCAATATCCTCAGCATGGCTCGGGACAGTACGTCGTCCCCAACCGGTCGACTCTGAGACCAGTCTCAGTAGCAAGTGACATCGATGTCTCACTAGTGTCCAAATTTGGCATGCTGCCCAGAGACGAGGACTCAGCTCGAGCCCCCCTACGGCCTCTACCTCGGCCTCGAGTACCACGTCCACAGATACCTCGTGCGCTCATTGTCTAATCGAGTTTATTTACATTAAGAGTTTTATGCATCAGTTCAATATTTATTAACATATTTTTTATGAAATAAGTATCAGATGTTTAGTAATGTTTTTGAGAATTTCAGTCTTGTTTCGTTACAGTTTCAAATAGTACTAACTATAATGTTTCAGAATAGTTTAACTAAGTACAGAAATACTTACAGGATAGGCGCCGGAGACTTGGTATACCACATTCTCAATTAGAATATTTTAAACCATTTGAAAACCAATTCTTTAAAACATATTTTGGAACTCAAAATCCACAGCCAAGTTTTTGAAACTTGGCTCCGATACCACTAAATGTAACACCCCAAACCTGGCCTAGACGTTATGGAAGAATCCAAAAGCATCTCATGAAATGAGTTGAAAAACCGTTGTTGTTGTTATTAAATAAAAACCCTTTCTAGTTCGACAAATCTTAATCACTAATATTAATTTTCAAAACTTTCTTTCATTTATTTATCTAACGATAAAACGTATTTTGTAGCGGAAGCTCTAATAATTGTTGTGTTTAAAAAACCGTTCAAGGTTTAAAAAAATCCATGCTTCTAATAAAATCTGAGTTTAAAACTTATTTTTCAATTATTAAATTATAAAATCATAGTCTAACCCAACTTAAAGTAAAACAGTCCATAATGTCCAAATTACATAAAACAAACCCAGAAAAAACCAGAACATATAAATTACTTAAAATTAAACCAGTTCGAACATGTGGTCACCGAGGGACTCTGCAGCTCCGATCCGCCTAAGACTGTGGGTTACCTGTATAGGCAAGCAGAAAAAGGGTGAGTTTACGTAAACTCAGTATGTAACCTAGCAGAATTAAGCATGCACACATACAGAATAATAGATATCAGTCATAAATACTCTTGGGCCTAAGCCCCTTACAGATTCAGATGCAGATTTGGGCCTTAGCCCATCTCAGATATAGATACAGATATGCAATCAAAAATAAAAATCAGGATCCTACCTTCAATCTCTACACACTATCTCCGACTATCCCTACACATCATGTGTGGTTTAAAACACCCACCTAACCCTACACACCATACTGTACCGAATGCGGCACATATCAGATATATTGTAGATTAGTTGCCAGATAATAGGCATAATCTGCTTTTCAGAACACTTTCTCCAAAATATATATATCATCCCACCCCAATAATAGTAACAAATCATACATATAGAATAACAGATAATCATGCTTTTATTAATAGATAACAGACAGTCATACGGATTAGTAATCAAACATACTCAATGTTAACATACTTAGTATAGAACATCAGTCAATCAGATCATACCGTTGAGGGTTTAGTTAGCCCTTACTGTCCCTACAGTAGGTCCACAGTCGTTTGGGACTACCTGTGCAACCTAAGGGAAAAGTTTAGATAAATGGGCTCATATGCTCGTGTGGGCCCACACGCCCAAATTGGCCTGGCCTGTGTGGATCACACTGTCTGACCCAGTTATCACACACTCGTGTGGCCCATACGGCTACAGTCCAGCCATCACACAGTCGTGTCTTGTGTAAGACCTGGCCTTCGTCAATCACATGGTCGTGTCGTCACACACGGCCTACCACAAGACCTACCACACGGTTGTGTGCCGTCAACAGAGGGGTTTTTTAGCTTTCGCCAAACCCCATTTTGTTGCGTTTCAGGTACACACCTGGTATCGATTTAATGTAAAACCACTCTCGAGCCTTTTACGACCTACAAATCGATATACAGAGCTCGAATTTAACAACATTCAACAAACTCAATTGAGATTATTTCACCATCAAAAGCTTACATCCTTTAATAGCGTAAATGAATACCATCCGGGTGAGTGTTGGATGAGGATCGGGGCTTGTTTGATGTGTGAGTCCCTTGAACACCATATTTGGGAGTGTCCATTGAGGGCTGATCAGGTGCAAGCTCCGACATTGGGTCCTGCGCAGCCGCAGAGAGTAGTTTAGCAGCCACTTAGGGGTCGTGGTCAGGTTAGGAGTGGTGACGGTGGAGGTCATGGACAGAGAGCACCGGGTAGAGGTGGTGGTCAGACTGAGGCGAGGTAGGCTGCTTTGGTTTATGCTTCTCGTCGATGAGAGGACAGAGATGCTCCTGACGTCATCACCGGTACATTATTTATTTTTGATGTACTATATCTTGCTCTGATAGACATAGGATCTACCCATTCCTAAATAGCCTATTCTGTTTTTGAAAATCTAGGGTTATCGGTTGAGAGCACTATATGTGAGGTCATTATACTGAGTCTGTTGGGGTAATCTATTCGGGTTAGTAAACTCCATAGGGATGTACCCTTAGTGATGCAAGGAACTGTTTTTCTGGGGGATCTGATGGAGCTTCTGTTTAGGGAGTTCGATATAATTTTGAGAATGGGCGGGTTGATCAAGCACCTGGCTAGTCTGCATTGTGCGACTAAGAGGGTCGTTCTGAGAACTGAGGGAGATGAAGAAGTAGCTGTAATTGAAAAGCGTCGAGACTATCTGTCGCATGTGATCTCCACACTAGTAGCTGAAAAACTAGTCCAAAAAGTTTGTGAGGCGTACTTGGCCTATGTAAGTGTTTCGGATTCTGGGGACTCTTCTGTTGGGAACATCAAAATAGTAAAAGACTTTCTGGATGAATTTTCTGAGGAGTTACTAGGATTGCCTCTGAACGGAGAGGTTGATTTTGTGATCGAGCTTCTTCCGGGTATAGTTCTGGTGTCCATCGCTCCCTACCGAATGGCACCGAAGGAGCTTACTAAGCTTAAAGCTCAACTTCAAGAGTTGTTGGATCGTGGTATCATTCATCCTAGTGTGTCTTCATGGGGAACACCGATTCTGTTTGTTAAGAAAAATGATTGGACCATGAGGATGTGCATTCACTATCGGCAGTTGAACAAGTTGACCATTAAGAATACGTATCCACTTCCAAGGATCGACGACTTATTTGATCAGTTCTGAGGGGGTTCTGTGTTCTCTAAGATTGATCTCCGTTCAGGGTATCATCAGTTGAGGGTTAAAGAGGTGGGTATGCATAAGACAACATTTAGGACTCGTTATAGACATCACGAGTTCCTAGTTATGCTTTTCGGGTTGACGAATGAACTGACCTCATTTATGGATCTGATGAACCGAGTATTTTAGCCCTATTTGGATCAGTTCATCATGGTTTTCATCTACGACTTTCTGGTATACTCTAAGATCGAGGATGAGCATGATGAACATCTCACAGTGGTACTTTAGGTTCTCCGAGAAAAACAGCTCTACGCTAAGTTGAGTAAGTGTGAGTTCTGGCTTCGTGAAGTAACTTTTCTGGGGCATGTTGTTTCTGCTGAGGGGATTTGTATAGATTCAAGGAAGATTAAGGCTATACTGGATTGGAAAGAGCCTAAGAATGTGTCTGAGGTCCGTAGCTTTCTAAGTTTAGCAGGTTATTATCGGCAGTTTGTTGAAGGATTGTCTCTGATTACAGCTCCCTTGGCTAAACTTTTGCGTAAGGGAGTTCTATTTGTCTGGACTAATGCACAGCAATTGAGCTTTGAGAAGCTTAAGTCTGTTCTGACTCAAGCTCCTGTTCTAATACAGCCTGAATCTGGGAAGGACTTTGTGGTATACAGTGGTGCGTCGTATGTCGGTTTGGGATATGTTCTGATGCAGGATGGTAAGGTTGTGGCTTATGTGTCCCGTCAGATTAAGACACATGAGGGGAACTATCTGATGCATGATCTTGAGTTGGCTGTTGTGGTCTCTGCACTAAAAATTTGGAGGCATTATCTGTATGGTGAGAGGTGTATCATCTACACGAATCACAAGAGTCTTAAGTACCTCTTTACTTAGAAGGAATTGAACCTTAGACAACGTCAATAGATTGAGCTACTCAAGGATTATGATTGCACCATTGAGTATCATCCTGGTAAGGCCAATGTGGTGGCCGACGCCCTAAGCTGAAGAGCGATGTCTGATTTGAGGGCAATGTTTGCTCGCCTTAGTCTGTTTGATGATGGGAGTCTGTTAGCCGAATTGCAGGTTAAGCAAACTTGGATTGAGCAGATTCTTAGAAAAGCAGTTAGAGGATAAGTCTTTGAGTTTACGATTTTGTTAGGTTGAGAGTGGCAGCACTTTAGATTTTTGGTTAAATAATGAGGGGGTAATTTTTTTTCGTGGTCGGATTTGTGTACCGAATGATGAGGATCTGAGGTAGTCTATTCTAAGGGAGGCGTATAGTAGCCCTTATGCTATGCATCTCGGTGGTAATAAGATGTATCGCGACCTTCGTGAGTTATACTGGTGGCCGGGTTTGAAGTGTGAGGTTACTGACTTTGTGGCTCGATGTTTGAGTGTCAGCAAGTTAAAGCTGAGCACCAGTTGCCATCGGGTTTATTGCAACCAGTCAAGATTCCTTTATGGAAGTGGGAACATGTGACTATGGATTTTGTTAGTGGGTTGCCCTTGACACCCACTAAGAAGGATTCTGTCTGGGTCATCGTGGATCGATTAACCAAGTCTGCTCACTTCATTCCGGTTCAGATGGACTTTTCTCTTCAGAAGTTTGTAAAGCTGTATATCTCCGAGATAGTTAGACTGCATGGGGTTCCAGTGTCAATTATCTCTGATAGAGATCCTCGCTTCACGCCACGGTTTTGGAAGAACTTGCACAAGGCTCTGGCTTCAAGGTTGGACTTCAGTACTGCGTTCCATCCTCAGACCGATGGTGTAACACCCCTAACCCATATCTGTCGTTGGAGTAGGGTTATGAGGTATTACTGATCAATACACATTATTTAACATACATAACTCATACATTTTTGCATTTATACTCAAATATCATTTAATCACAAACACATTGTCTCTTATAAAGGCCTACTCGGCCTTAAGCATGCTTTAAAAGTGGCTTGGGATTAAACTGATAACATACAAAAATGTTGGAAACTTAGAAAAATTTCAATCATATAAGGGTCAAGCGCCCGCGTGAACTACCGGTGTGCCTCACACGGCTCCAGACACGCCCGTGTCTCAGGTCGTGTGAAAATAGGGCATACATACTAACTTGGGTCACATGGCCAACCACACGCCCGTGTGTCCAGCCCGTGTGCCAGGCCGTGCGAAACCTGCAGGGTATGCTGACTAATGCAACACGGTCAAGTCACACATCCGTATACTATGCTGTCTGCCATTTAGGGGGATATTCTGACTTGTACCACACGGCTAGTCACACGCCCGTATGTGAGATCTTGTGGACCATACTGACTTCAATTCAATTTCAACACCAGGGGACACACGGCCGTGTAACATAACTGTGTGTCACATACATTGAGACACAAGCCCGTGTCTCTGCCCGTGTGGACAAAAATAGGCCATTTGCAAGGCCAATTTGCCACCCCAAATTCAATATACCTATATAAGGAAAAATGATACCATTTCATCATACAATTAGGCAACCAAAATCATCAACCAAATGCACAATTTATACTATATCAATTCCCACCATTTCAAAACCCAATTTAAAGCCATTTACCTATTCAAATACCTATCAACTCATCTTGCTTTACTAGACATAATTCACATGTATGATTCATTCAATAAAACCATTCCAAATATGCATTATCAATTCAACCTTATTCATTTTTTATAGGTCAATTTACCTAATTCAAAACAAAGCCATTCACACATCTTTATACCTTAACAAAATCATCAACACAAACCAACTTAAATGGCCCAAAATACATGTTCATCAAACATATCAAAATGGCTCAAGCCTATACATGCCATATACCATATTTACACAACTCAAAAGTACCAAATAGATGTCTGATAGTGCGATGAAGTTCCTGACGATCCCCGGTTCTGAGGTAGCTTCGATTTATTAATAAAACATAGAAGGAAATAAACAAAGTAAGCTATAAAGCTTAGTAAGTTCGTATGTATATATGAAATAATCAAAATCATTCATTAACAATTTCAAATAGATAATTAATTTACAATTAAAACCTCAACCAATGAGATAACATAAAGTTTAACTACAAAGCAACGCAAGTTCTCATCTTCTTATAATTCATCATTCGAACAGTTTTTTGTACATACATATACTGATTCATATCTATTTTCACCAATTCGCTTTTTGAATCACTTCGAGTTTATAAATGCTTACGATACAAGTATGTCAATTTTCTGATGCCGTAGTCCAACTATGGTCTTACACATACATTAGCAATGCCCTGTCGTAATCTTTCATTCACATGCCATAACCCGGTTATGGTTTTATTATTCGATTTTGCCATAGCCAAGCTATGGTCTTATTCAGCAACTCGTTTACTTAAACATTGCATTTAATTTAATATCTCCACATTTATCTAATAGAATAAATCTATCTCAATTTCATCCACCAAATAAATAGATACACATTTAAGTTTAATTATACGAACTTACCTCGTATACGTAAATGACGGATCGTGACTACTCGATAACCTTGCTTTTCCCCCGATCTAAATCCGAATTCTTTCTTTCATGATCTATATGAATTCAAAGTTAACTTATTCAATCATATATTCTTTCAATTTAGTCCACATAAAACTTTAAAGCACTTTTACACTTTTTCCCCAAGTATTTCACAACTTTTACAATTTAGTCCTTATTACACAATATCACGAATTCATGAAATTCAAGGCTAACCCATGCTAGCTGAATTACCAATATACCCTTAGCAGCCCATATTTTTCATTTATTTCACATTTCAACCACATAATGTGCACATTTCACAATTTAATTCCTATTATTCATTTTCATTAAAAATCACTTAACAAAACATGTCAAACTATCATCAAGCTTTCATATTTCAACATTAAACATCAAAGAACACATAGATTCATCAATAGAAACTCTCAAAATCTTTAACAGATTGGAAATTAAAGGTACGGGCTAGCTAGATTGAGTTGCAACAATTACAAAAACATAGAAATCATAAAAAACAGATAAAAAATGGACTTACTATCAAGCTTGCATGTGGCCGAACCCTAAAATGAACAAAAATGGCTTCCTTCCTTGTTGTTTTCTGTTGAAGATGAAGAAATAAAGATGATAGCCAAGTTTTATTTTACTTAATTTGTCTTTATTAGCTAAATTACCAATTTAACCTTAATTAATAACTATCATAACACCTTAATAAATGTCCATATATGTCCACTCACACTAATCATGGTCTAATTACAACATAAGGACCTTAACTTTAAGGTTCCATATCTATTAGATACTTTTACCTAATAGAACTTCACATTTACACTTATGCGATTTAGTCCTTTTTCTCAAATTGGCCGTTTAAATGATAAAATTACTTAATGAAACTTCCACACAATCATTCAATCATGCTGTAAACATTAGAATAGTAATAAAATAAATATTTTAACCTCAGATTTGTGATCCCGAAACCACTGTCCCGATTTGACTAAAAATGGGCTATTATAGATGGTTAATCTGAGAGGGTGATTCAGATACTAGAGGATATGCTTAGAAGCTGTGTGATCGATTTTTGAGGCAGTTGGGAGGATTATTTCCACTAGCTGAGTTCGCGTACAATAACAGTTTCCAAGTGAGTATTCAGATGGTACCTTATGAGGCTCTGTATGGTCGTAAGTGTCGTTCTCTGTTGTGTTAGACTGAGTTGGGCGAACGGTGAGGTTTGGGTCCAGAGTTGGTTTCTGAAATAAGGATAAGGTTCGGCTGATTCGAGAGCAACTGAAAGCGACTTCTGATAAACAGAAGTCTTATGCAGATCTAAAGAGACGTGAGATTGAGTTTTCTGTGGGGGACTTCGTGTTTCTTAAGGCCTCTCCGTGGAAGAAAGTTCTGAGGTTCGGTCGTAAGGGCAAGTTGAGCCCTAGATTCATCGAGCCGTACCGGATTCTGAAGCGAGTGGGACCAGTTGCTTATCAGTTGGAGTTACCTCTTGAGTTGGACCATATTCATAATGTGTTTCACGTCTTGATGTTGAGGCGGTACCGTTCTGACCAATCCCATGTCGTCTCGGTTGAAGAGATCGATGTTAGGCCGAACTTGACCTGTGAGGAGAAGCCGATTCAAATCCTAGATCGAGATGTTAAGGTTCCGAGGAAGAAGTCCATTCCATTAGTGAAGGTGTTGTGGCAAAGCCATAGCACTGAGGAGGCCACGTGGGAACCTGAGGACTCAATGCATCAACAGTATCCTCATATGTTCTGATAAGGTGAATTTCGAGGTCAAAATTTCTTTTAGGGGGTAGAGTTGTAACGCCCCAAATTTTATAGTTCTATTTCTGTAAGTTTTTGACACAAATGTGTATCTAATTCAATGGTTAAGTGTTCTGGGTGTGTGTGAGAGGTCTTGGGTTCAAGGCCTACCTTTGGTAAATCTTGGTATTTTTCTGACTTAAGCTTTACACTTGCTCAGTGGGCTTATATTATATTATTTATTAAACCATATAAGAATGAGTCTGCTGGTTCAAGTGGTAAGGGAGACTATGTGTTGTGTGGAGGTCCTGTGTTCGAATCCCCGCGCAAGCAAGGGAGTTTATTTTTTCTCGGTTTTCAGGTAGAGTTTTGGTGGAAATAAAATTCTGAAATGGCTGTGGTTAAGGTGTTAGTGGGAAGTTGGGATATCAAATTTTAATTTTAAATTTTTTTTTTCCAAAATCTTCTCTTTCTCAAAAACTTTCTGACGCTAATCTTTCCTCTCCTCTACTGCCGAAATTTTCACTCCTTCCTCCACTTTTCTATTATCCAATTTGCCTCCTTCTGTGTGCCTTTTGACTATGCCCGTTCGGTAGGTCATGTGTGTTTCAATTTTATTGTTTTTTATGGTTAGTGTTTAATGAGAATTTCGTGTTTTGGGAAGACGTTTTTGTAATAAGGTAATCGACACACTTTTGAAAAAATATAGGGTAGTGCAACGAGTCGCTACGACTTATCATGCTCAATCAAACAGTCAAGCAGAAGTGTCGAATCAAGAAATCAAGTTGATTTTGGAGAAGATCGTTAAGCCAGATAGAAAAGATTGGAGTTTGCAACTAAATGATGCACCGTAAGCGTACCGTACAACTTATAAAAGACCCATAGGTATGTCTCCTTATCGACTAATTTTTGGTGAACCGTGTCATCTTCCTGTAGAACTAGAATGCAAACCGTTTTAGGCGGTTAAGCAATGCAACATGGAGTTGGTAACTACAGGTAAGTATCGTAAGTTACATATTCAGGAACTTGAGGAAATTCAACGAGAAGCGTATGATAGTGCCCAAATTTATAAGGATAAGGTCAAGGCATACCATGATCAAAAGATAACTCGTAAACAATTTTTGGTAGGACAAAAAGCATTACTTTATGACCCTACATTAAGAATTTTTGCAAGTAAACTCCGAACTAAGGGATTAGGGCCTTTTGTAATTACTTACATATTTCCACATGATGTAGTTGAGGTTAAAAACGAAGAATTCGGAAAAATTTTCAAGGTTAATGGACAGTGATTGAAGCCATTCCTCGAAGAGCCAGTTGAATAAATTCCCAGTTTGTCGAGCTAACGGCATTAAACAAACGCACTTTTTGGGAGGCAACCCAATTTTATTTTCATTTATTTTATTTTAAGTTTTAGTAGGATTTAGGTTGAAAATAAAACAAATAATTTTTTATTTAATCTAGTTAATGTGATATTTTCAGGAACGTAATGGAGGTTGTGAATTTTTTTGAAAATCGGATATTGATGGTGGCGTGGGCACACCATGCTAAGTGCTGACATTTATTTCCCTACAAACAAAACTCAACATCCCTAATCCAACTAAAAACCCCAACGCCGACAACATCGTTAGAAACACATGGGGAGTATTCTTAACCTTTCTCTTTGCTTGTTGTTTGGGTTATTGTACTTTATTGCATATAAAACATGCTTGAGGACAAGCATAGATTAAGTGGGGGGTTGAAATGGTAAGTATGCATGATTGATCGACTTTTGCTACATGTTTCTCTTTTGCATATGTTCAATATTATGCTAGATTTATTCGATAGTTTATTTGACATTGAGCCTCTAATCTCATTACTTAGTCAATTTGGACAATTAGGTAATTTTTGAATTAAAGTGTTCAAGTATCTAGATTAATCGACATGTGTAACACCCTAATCCTAAATATGGAGTACTAGAATGCTAAAGCGCTACATCAGGTCACCGGAGTAACCCAACAAAATTTTCAAATAATTTTAAAACATTGAAATACATTTTATATAAGAGAAAATATCATATATAGTTATACTGAAAATAGTAATAAAAGTAGTTATACAAAATATGTGGAGCTCCAACATCGTCGTATATCAAAATAGTCAAAATAACAAAAATGATAAATGAGTTACAGACCTACAAAAAAATACAAGTAAGTCATTAGGAATACAATGCCCACTAATAGATAAGGTACTGTACTCTGAATACGTGATGCTAGGAGTCTCTCGTTGATGATCGTCGATGATCGTCGATGATGTTCCTCGGACACGAACAAAAGTCTACAAATTTGAACATTAAGACAATTCGAAAGCTGAGCTTTACAGGCTCAGTGGTACACAACAAATCTACCATACTTCAAGCAATTCATAAATATAAGCATGCAAATCAAATGTATACGTAGAAACATGAAATGAGTATCGAATAATTAAATCATGAGTCATTAAATCTACATAACCAAATCGCTTGCATATCAAACTTGTCAAAATTCTTAGATTGCACTTATTGCTCAAATAATCGGGTATCCGGATAGTCCTGCGCCACTCATTGCCGCTAGTTAGATTAGAGACCGAAGGCTGAGCGCAAACAAAGCATCAAACATATAATCACAAAAATACAACCATGACATTCAAGTCTCATACTCATTTCAACTTGCTTATCATTCCATCTAAAATATTAACTAATGAGATGTGACAATCTGCTACCTTGACATTCTGACCTTTTCTCATTCAAAAATTAATAACGCTTAATATATAAGTTTAAATCGAGCACTGTTTGTTTTAAATGAAACTAGACTTCTGTATGGTTATAGAGATATAAGGCTTACTTCCTATTTTATCTTGTGAAATTTTTTGTGATTTTTCAAAGTCACTGCTAAATTTGTTTTATAAGAATTCTGCTAAAAATCGAAATCAATCTTCGTTTGTTTTAAATGAAATTAGACTGACTCACGGTTACAACGATGTATATATCACTTCTTAATTATTTTTATAGAATTTATGGTAAATTTTCAAACTTACTATTCATGTAGTAATTTGTTTTTAGCAAATTTCACAACTAAGTTTTTAGCTTTATTTTAAATCATCCAAACAAGATTTCCACCCAAAGACATATAACATGCATGTATTATCACACAAGCATCATATTTATGACTTATCAAGAAGTATAGGACAGTTAGAGCGTACCACCTTGATGGAAGAACACCAACAAAGTTTCTTGCTTAGCTCTCCACCACTTTGCCTTTACCCTTAGCTTTAGAAGATTCACCATCCTCTTTAACTAATAACTTTTTTTAAAAAAAATAGATCAAGACCCTTACCTTCTTTGAGAATTGGAAGATGAAAAAAAAATGGTGAGAACTCACTCAAATATCTCTCCCTCTACATGACTTACTAAGGAAAAATAGAAGGAGAAAAGAAGAAAAAAATGAAGAAATGTAAAAAGAAAAAAACAATAAGGTGATTATAATATAGGGAAAAATAGGGACAAACCCACTTTATCCCATACCTCAATCTACCAAACCATCTTTTCTCATTAATTGGAATAAGATTTTTACTCAAAAATGGTAAAATCACCATATTAGCCATCCATCTTCCCCTTACTTCACACAAGCTTCCCAACATCCTTAATTTCTTATAAAAAGGTCCAAAATTCACCCAAATTAATTCCAACAAAACCCAATTCCAAAATAAATTTATCCATCACCAACCTAGGTCAACACTCGAACGTTGACTCGAGAATTTGAGGCCGTTACAACTCTTCCCTTCTTAAAAGAAATTTCGTCCTCGAAATTTACCTGAATAAAAAAGGTGTGGATATTGTAATTTCATGGACTCCTCTGGCTCTCATGTCGCCTCCTCAACTCTGTGATTCTCCTACAAGACCTTTACTAAGGGGATCTTTTTGTTCCTAAGTTCTTTAATATTTCGGCCCAAAGTCTGAATCGGGTCTTCTTCATATGACAAGCCTAGGCTCACTTTAATCTGCTCAAGCGGTAAAATATGGGAAGGATCAGAACGATACCTCCTAAGCATGGACACGTGGAACACATAATGAATACGCTCTAACTCTAGTGGCAAGGCTAACCGATATGCCACTAGTCCAACTCTCTATAAAACTTCATAAGGTCCAATGAACCTGGGACTCAATTTCTCTTTGTGTCCGAAGTGTAAAACTTTCTTCCAAGGTGAAACCTTAAGGAAGACCTTGTCGCCCACTACAAACTCTATCTCTTTGCACTTCAAATCTGCATATGACTTCTAACGATCGAAAGCTACTCTCAAATTGTCCTGGATCATCCGAACCTTATCCTCAGTCTCCCTAACCAACTCCAGACCAACCGTCTTCCTCTCATTAAGTTCTGTCCGACACAAAGGAGTCCTGCACTTACGACCATATAACACCTCAAAAGGAGCCATCTGAATGCTAGACTGATAACTATTATTCTATGTGAACTCGACCAAGGGAAGGTGCTCCTTCCAACCTCCCTAAAATTCAATGATACAACAATAAAGCATATCCTTGAGAATTTGAATAACTCACTCTGACTGACCATCAGTCTACGAATGAAAAGCTGTACTGAAGTGCAGGTGGGTACCCAATGCCTCATGAAGGGCTCTCCAAAATCTTGAAGTGAAACGCAGATCTCTGTCTAAAATAATCGAAGCCGACACCCTGTGAAGCCTCACTATCTCAGCAATATACAAATTGGCCAACTTCTCGAGAGTGAAGTCCATGCGCACTGGTAGAAAATATCTAGTCTTCATCAATCTGTCCACGATTACCCAAATTGCGTCGTGTTTGCACTGAGACATAGGTAACCCAGTCACAAAATCCATAGTAACTCTATCCTATTTCCTGTAACACCCCAAACCCAGCCTAGATGTTATGGCCAAATCTAGCGATGTCACATGATAGCGCTTTAGAAAACATTACGATAAAACCATTTTTCGATATCTTATGCTACCTTCAATAACGTGTCGTTTGTTTCAATCATTATCCATTTTCAAAATGTTGTCCATTTTCCAAAATATTTATATTTTGCGGAAGCATTTAAATCAGTTTGCGTAATCATGGTGTTTTGGTAAAACATTTGTTCATTTTGAAAACTCGAGCTTTCCTACTGCTAACGGTAAAACCATAAGCGTTGCAAATCCCAATTTTAAACAAAATATTTAAAAGCCATATTACATAAAACTTTCCATATATAAGCAAAACCATAAAATAAGTATAAAAATCGTGAGACAGAAGCAGTGGTCACCGTCGAGTCCTCCGCTGCTTCGATCCGTCTAAAGCTAGGGATTACCTGAACAGATTAAACAGAAATGGGTGAGTTTTCACAAACTCAGTGTGTAATCCCCACAGAAAACATGCACACAGTATAACATCACAAAACAGTCACATATTCACAGTTCGGGTTTGAGCCCATTACAAAATCGGTGTGGACCTTAGCCCACTCAGATACAGAATCAAATATATTCTAGGGTTTTAGCCCATCTCAGATATAATATGCAGAATAGGGCAGAATAACAGAGTCCTACCCTTCTGCCTCTACACACCACTCCGTCCAACCCTACACACTATATGGGGATAAAATCAACCCATCCATCCTTACATACCATGCTGTACCGAAATGCGGCACATAATCAGATAATTCCAACTGAGTTGCCAAATAACAAGCTTAAGAGCCTTTCAGATACTTCATCCAAATGCAATGCAATATACCCCAATGCAATGCAATATACAAAGAATGTCATGCTATTATGCAATTAAAGGTACATACATTTAGATATCATAATTCATGCTTGGTACAGAAATCAGACAGACAGATCACTCCTGTAGGGGTCTAAGTAATACTTACCGACCCTACAGTAGGTCTACAGTCGACTTAGGCGACCCGTGCAACCTTACAGAAATTTTCAAAAAAATAGGCTCACACGCCCATGTGGCCTGCCCGTATGACCCACACGGCCCAAATTGGCCTTAGTTGTGTGGATCACACGGCCTGGCCCAGAATCTCACATGCTCATGTGGTTCACCCGTGTAGGCCCACACGACCGTGTGGCCCACAAGACCGTGTGGCCCACACGGCCCAATTGGTCGAGCATGTGTCTCGCACACGGCCTCACTCGGCTATCACACGATTGTGTCGTCTGTGCACAACCTGGCTCGTCGATCACACGGCAGTGTTGTGGCTCACAGCCTTGCACACGGCCTACCACACGGCCTACCACACGACTGTGTGACATCAACAAAAAGGTTTTCAGCTTGTGTCAAAAATGTGTTTTCTTGCGATCCGGGTACACACCTGATTTGTTTTCGCTCTTTACGCAATCCCAAGATCACCAGCACCTATAATTGAACAATGTTTTACTTAGTTACTTTCTTAAATGATCGAATCAAACTAAACTTGAAACGAAATGCTCATCCAACAAGCGACCAAACTTACCTTTGAGCAAGAAGTAGTGTTTTTGTAACCCGAGAACCCGATTAAAGCCTTTGAGCATTACCTAAATGCGTAAAACGATTATTCCATTAATCACTTAATCAAAATAACGTTAGAACTAAAGACAAACCACTTACCGAACAAGGGAAGCAACCGTTGCACGACAGAAACCGATTGAACGAGGAACAAAAAAGAGAAAAGGTAGATTTCGGCACAAAAGAAGAGAGGGAAAAAGATGAAGAGAAATCGGTAGGAAAAAGGAAGGAAAAGGAAAGGCTAGCTGAATTTTCAAACAGAGGAAACAGTATTCAACAGAAATTGTTAACCCCCAATCTTTTCCCCTTAATTCTTTTTACTATCCCACTACTCAGAATCCCATTATAACACAAACTCTAGTCGAAATTTAAGACAAAAATACTACCCTTTGCCAACATCAAGAGTCGAACACAATACCTCTAACTCACCAACACTTCACTTAACCACCAGACCAGCAGGCCCATTCTGATATATTCTCACAATAACTAAAATATAAGCCTACTGACTAGAACATGGCTTTAATCATAAAAGTATCAAAATCTTCTTAAGTTGTGGCTTGAACTTAGGACCTCCCACACACACCCAGAACACTTAACCACTAAAACAGACAGGTACTTGTGTCACAAAATTACAAAAGCCAGAATTAAAAAAAAATTTTGGGCGTTACATTTCCATTGCGAAATCTGGATAGGCTGAAGAAGACCTGAAGGAACTTAATGCTCTGTCTTCACCTGCTGACAAGCTAAGCATGAGCCACAAACTCTGACACATCTCTCTTTATCCTTGGCCACCAATAAAATGGACGAAGCTCCTGATACATCTTGTTACTACCTGGGTGCATAGTAAACAGACTACTATGTGCCTCACGAAAGATCTTATCCCTTAATTCACCTGTTGGAACACAAAGTCACCCTCTAAAATACAATACATCGCCATCTTGTAATTTGAAGCCTGATACTTCTGCTCGCCCCACCCTATCTGCTCTGGCAACCAAACTATCATCAAACTTCTGCGCCTCTTTTACCTTTAGCACCAACATCGGTTCAACCTGAAGCTCAGCTAATAAACCACCGTGCTTTAATAAGCTCAAATTTGAAAACATCGCTCGCAACGTTGCCACTGATTTACGACTCAATGCATCTGCTACCACATTAGCTTTACCCGGATGGTAGTCAATGACGCAATCATAGTCCTTAAGCAGCTCGATCTATTTACGTTGCCTCAAATTTAACTCCTTCTGGGTGAGCAGATACTTAAGACTCTTGTGGTCAGTATAAATATAACACTTCTCCCCAAAGAGATAGTGCCTCTAAATCTTCAATGTGAAAACCACTGCTGCTAACTCCAAATCATGGGTAGGGTAGTTACGCTCATGCGACTTAAGTTGCCTAGATATATAAGCAACTACCTTACCTTTCTTCATGAGAATGCAACCAAGTCCATTCAAGGACCATCACTGAACACTACATAGTCCTTACCTGACTCCGGCTAGGTAAAAATTGGTGCCTCTACCAGAATTGTCTTAAGCTGATCAAAACTCTGTTGGTACTTCTCATTCCACTCAAATGGAACTCCTTTATGCAGTAACTTGGTTAATATAGCAGCAATCATTGAAAAACCTTTAACAAACCGTCTATAATACCCGGCGAGGCCTAAAAACCTACAAACTTCAAAAATATTACGCGATGGCTTCCAATCCACCTCTATCTGAATCTTCTGCGGATCCACTCAGATACCATCCACCGTGAGAATGTGACCCAAAAAAGCCACCTCAGAAAGCCAAAATTCACACTTACTAAAATTGGCAAAAAGTCGTCTCTCTCGAAGGGTCTGAAACACAACTCGGAGATAGTGATCATGTTCATCCTCAGATCGCGAATACACCAATATATCAAATGAAAACCACCACAAATTGATCAAAGTAGCGCTAAAAAATACAATTCATTAAATCCATGAAGGCTGCAGGAGCATTTGTGTGCCCAAACGGTATCACCAAGAACTCATAATGACCATATCTAGTCCTAAAAGCTATCTTCGGGATATCCCCCTCCTTAACTTTCAACTAATGATACCCCGATGTTAAATCAATCTTAGAAAACACACAAGCACCTCTCAACTGGTCAAACAGGTCATCAATCCTCGGAAGTGGGTATTTGTTCATCACTATCACCTTATTGAGCTAACGATAATCAAAGCACAATCTCATCGACCCATCCTTCTTTTGGACAAATAACACTGGTGCTCCCGATGGCGACACACTAGGGCATATAAAACCACGCTCAAACAACTCATGCAGGTCGTACTGAGACCAGCAATGAGAGGAAGAATTGGCAGTTAGGACGTTCTTAACTGCTATAACCAGCTTATTGCTTGGAAGAGAAAATTAATTTTCGAGGACCGATTCTAAATCCAGGATCCACCGAGTCTAAGGCCAAGGCTTATTATTTCTAAACATTTCAAAACTCCCCTGATTTATTTGTTTATTTTTCAGCAGATCCATTTGGAGTCATGGCCATGACTATTGCCACGATTATTGACACGACAGAAATTCTGATCACAAGTTAAATACAAAAGTTGATTATAATACCAATCCCTGTGGACTCCACCCTACTACCACTCTTTACTACTATTTAGAGTTATTTTTTGGAGGAATTATTTTTGGTGGTTTCGATACCCATCAAACCGACAGAATTGTTATTCTGGAAAATAGAATAAATACTTAAAGAATAAATTCACACTATTTTCGAGCAAAATAACATATCTTAAATTTGTATATTTAGCTCTACCGGTGTCATCTATTTATACAAAGAAGAGTTAAAACATTTGTTAAAATTGTAGAAGTCTATTTTAATAGAAAGAGGAACTCCTAGTCTAACTCGGAGTAAATGAGGCGACAACCTTAGTTAAACAAACTAGGGTTTATCGTCTCTCTCTTTAAACATGAGGGGTTGTTAGGCTTCTCCCATATTGGGTCCAATTATAAGTACTTCTTGGATTTTAACGTGGTACTTTATAATTCAATCCAATATCGAAATTTTGTTTTTCTATTTCTCAAACAAACATCTTACATTAATTTAAATAAATTAAAATTTCCAATTAAATAATTTTCTCAATCCAATTCTAATTTCGTTAAAATCATGATGACTTTACCGTAAAAGAATCTATAAGAAAATATATTTAATATTTTTGCATTCAATGGATTCACTATAACCAAATAATTTATTTCCATTTTTGAACTTTATTTAATTCGAAACCCATAAATTCATTTACAGGTCATTTTCATTTTGGAGAAAACTACATTCATTTATGGTTTAACATGCAATTCATTTATGGTTTCAAAAAGCTAGCAGAGGAATCAATTGGACATATACGATTATGGCTCAAATGATTTATAATTAAGTTCAAACTTTCTGCCTATTAATTATAAACTCATTTAGTTACAAAATCATTCCACTATAGTATCGTGACTGAACTCTCTCGATTGGCATACCATTACAAAATCACATTGATCAATGCTCGTCTAATGACCTTGTCATAAGTGTGTTACCCTTATAAGATATCCTTAATCTTTTTGAGATAAATCTACTCTCCCAATATGATCCTATTTTATATTATGATAATTATTAAATATTCATGAAAAGTCAATTACTATCAAATAGTAATCAACTCATTCATCACAAAAATGAATGACTCGTGGCCACGATTACTTTTCATCAACCATGTAATGCTAATGAGAGGATATCATTTACCCATATCTCGGGCTATGAATTTCATTGTTTTAAATTACACTACATACTATAGAAGTCATATACACAGTGCACCAACTTTCGGTTCCTTATCTATTTGAACTCAAACTTTTACTTACATCAAAGTATACGAGTCATGCATATATAGCTCGTCATCCACTAAGGATTAAGTTATGTCACACTTTGAACTTCACAAGTGAATAAATTCATAAACGGATTTAGGATCTATTCTTCTTGGGTCTAATTCGATATACTGTTAGTCCAGTCAGTCATATTTATATCTCTATCTTCTAGGAGTCATCCACCCTGATGCTTAAGACAAAACATCTCCCCAATTGGCTAGTGCCACCCGACAGATCGATGACACCTAAAGTTGTCCATGAGTTGGGCAATCTAGCCCAACCTGAAAGCCCTCTTGAAAAGTGAGAGAGGGTTTGAGTAAAAATATAAGCCTAAAAAATGGGCTTGGACAAAAAATAATGCCCTTTTTTAAACAAGTTGGGCCTCAGGTAAGCTTTTGTTGGCTTGGGCTTGGCCTAGCCCGAATTTGTAGAAAAAATATTGTTGCTGTTTTTTACTTTTTTTCATTGTTTTGCTATCATTTCGTTATTATATTGCTTCTATTTTGTTGTTATTGTTTGAATATTATATAACTCTTGCTTTATTTGTAACACCCCAAACCTGGCCTAGACATTATGGCCGAAGCTGGTGATGTCACAAGAAATGGGTTTTGAAAACGATGTCGACTCGATAAACCATTCATTTCTTATACCACGAATTTGTTCATAAATATGCTGAAAATGTTATTCAATTAATTAGTTTGTCAAAACACTTATTACAGCAGAAGTTTAGCAAATTCATTATATTTTAAAAACTCGATTTGTCATTTTTAGAAAAATCCCTTTTTGTGTAAAACCAAAAACCAACAGTTAAAAACCATAAAGATCAGAGAGTCCCCAAAATTACATACTCTCAAAAGAAAACCAAAATCATAAATAAAACCATAAAACTAATAACATTAAACAATTTACGGTCGAGTGGTCACCGCTGAGTCTCTGCCTCACTGATCCGCCTAAGCCTGTGGATTACTTGACAGATTACACAAACAGATGTGAGTTTACGTAAACTCAGTGTGTAACCCAAAAGAATTAAACATGCAAACATACAGAATCATAGACACAGTCAGAAGCAGATACAGATTCAGATTCAGATTCAGAAACAGACATGCAAAAATCCTACCCCTATCCTCTACACACCAACTCTGTCCATCGCATCACACCATGTAAAGTTAAAAACACCCACCCATCCCTACACACACCGTGTCGTGCCATTAAGACACATATCAGATAGTATGCAGCCAAGCTGCTAGAATATAGACGTTTAATACCGAACAGAATACTTCCTCCTTATATACAAATCCCACCCCATAATAATATACAGAAACAAATACAAAATAACATACTAGGAATGCTCAACATGCTTACGTACAGATATCACAATAATCAGACATGCATAGCATTATTATACCCAAAACAATAAATCAGATTATTAGAGCTACAGTTTTGGGGTTTGATTAGCCCTTACCGACCTTATGGTAGCCCCACAGTCGATTGGTATGACCCATATGATCCTAGGGAAAATTTTAGAATTATGGGCCCACATGCCCGTGTGGGCCCACACGCTTATGTGGCCCACACACCCAAATTGGCCTTAGCTATCTGGTCCACACGGCCTGGCCTAAAATCCACACGTCCGGGTGAAAGGCCCGTGTGGGCCCACACACCCTACTTGGTCTAGCTCGTGTGGCTCACATGGGTGTGTCCTGCGCACGGCAAGCCTTTGTCGATCTCATGGCCTTGTCTCGTACGCAGCCATCCACACGGGCGACCACACGCCCGTGTAGCGTCGACAGTGCAGTTTTTTAGCTTTTGGTGAAACCTTGTTTTCTATGTTTTGGGTACACACCTGGTATCGTTTCGATGCTACTGCAAACACGAAGCCTATAGAACCTAAAAATCGACACCCATGCTCAAAATCAGACTTAATTCACGATTAAACTACAATTACGAAACCGAAAACAATTCAAAACAAGCGTTCATCGCTTACCCCAACACCCCGAACGTCTTTGCCTATGATTCTGCAAGAGAAGAGTCACAATCTTCTCGATTCGCTGCTGCCAAAACACGAGTACAATATTAACAAAAAATTCAAAAAAACCAAACGGGTTAAACAGACACTCCCTCCTCGGCAAAACATACTACCAACTTACCAAACGAATAAATGCAACGATCCGAAATCCCATGAACCATTGTTAAGGAAGATGATAATGATTTACTTTTATTTTACTTTAGTTTTATTACTTATTTTTAATTATTTTAACCATTAACACATAAATAAAACAAAATTTAAAAGCTCTTTTGCCGTCCCACTAATTAAAAATGGTATATTTATCATATTAATCCTTCCACTTATATTAATTAAGCCATTTAATCATTCAAATCCAATAGTGATTAAGTTGTACGTCTTTTACAATTTAACTCTTTTTAATTAATTAACTATCCAAACATTGAAATTTTTGAACAGAACCTTCATATATCTAAATAATAACTCCGTAAGTATTTAATAAAAATATCTACAAGCTCAGTTTACAGAAACGAGGTCCCGATACCTCATTTTTTGAAACCATTTAACTTTTGGAACAATCACTTATACTTAACCATTAATTCATTTAATTAAAATTCATCAAATAAGAATTCAATTTAAAGTTATATATCACTTTTATAATTTAAATACTAATTATCACGGGCTTACTTGTCGAATTTGTGGTCCCAAAACCACTATTTTCGACACCACTGAAAAATGGGTTGTTACACCGAGCTGACTCGACCTGGCCGTATTAAATTTTTTCAGACTGTTTTTTATAAAAATAAATTTAAAAAATATAATTCATCAAATACACTAAAAAGATTTAAAATAAATGTTTCCCAACAAATTGAAAATACATTAAAAAAGTCTATATAGTTAAATAATACTAAGATACTTGCAACTTAGCAAGTAAATACCTCTAAAATAGTAGCAAAATTAACAATAAAATAATGTTTATATAATATCCGAACAATAACAACAAAATAGTAGCAATATAATAGTGAAATGGTAGCTAAAGGACAACAAAACAACAACAAAACTGTAGCAAAACTGTTGATTTGGATCGAGCCAAACTGAGTTCAAACTAGTAAAATCCTACTCAAGGCTTGATTTATTTATATAACAAGACTTATTTTTTTCCAAGACCATTTTTTCCCCAAACTCTCCCACTTTTCGAGCGGGCCTTCTAGCTTAGACGAGTGACCTAGCCCATAATCAAATCTAGTACACGATAGATTAGGATTTTTTTTTATTACTTTTATTGTTTATTTAATTATTTTAGGCTAGGTGTTTGGGTTGTATTTGTTAGATTTTTAAGGGTTTGGGTATGTTTTCAATGAATTTGGGTTGGAAAGCTTCTTTTTTAATTTGGCTAAAGAAATTTGGCCTTAAAATAGAAAAGTCGATTCAATTGATTTTTTACCGGTTGATCCAATTTATAGGTTGTGATCCAATCGCATTTCACAGTGGTTCGCAACCCAACTAATTCTCATCCTTATTTTGGGCTGATATCCCAACCGGTCCAGTTGAAATAACATTGATTTTTATTTTTGATGTAGTTGTTGAACATGTTAGAGGTGTTCAATCGGTTAACCAACCCAAACTAGCATTAACCAAACTTTTTAAACCCTTAATCGTTAACAAAACCAAAATTTTTTCAAAAAAATTAACCAAATCGAACTTTTTCGGTTAATTCGGTCGGTTAACCGAAATTTATGTTTTTTTTTTGTTAAAATAAGTATAAAACATTCAGTTAATTAATTGATTTCGAACCGAATTAGTTGTTAACTGAACTTCTAAAAAATTATTAACCGGCCCTGATCGAATTAATTCGGTTAACCGACCGGTTAATCGAATTAATTCGGTTCAATCAGTTAAATCGGTTTTACCCGAAATTTACACACTCCTACGTGTTGTTGAAGGCAAAGTTGAAGTTCTACAGTTTGGTTGTCTCTATCTATTGCATTTCCTTCTTCATTGTTTTTAGGTGTCTCATTATCTTAATCCTCAAATAAATTATTAGGGAGTATACTTGAAGGTGCCCATTCTTTGTCACGATGTCATCTAGTGAACATTTGGTCCAACTTTCTTTTTAATTCAAGATCAAAGCCTGTAAGCTTCGAGAACAAATTATCTATAATATAATGGTTTAGTAAATATTAAGAACTTTATAAATAAGAGAAATAATAAATATAAAAAATTATTGTACCTTTAGCTTACTTTGTAACCTCCCCAACCCGGCTTAGACGTTAGACCCGAATTTGAAAGATTACATTAACCACCGAGGTGACCCAGTTAGCTATTGCAGTTTCGAAAATAGTCCCTTTTAAAACCTTTGTTTAATTTAGTAGGAAACTTAATTACATATCAATTAATTTTTCAAAACCTTAATTAGGATATAGTAGTAGAACAGTGATAAGTGGGTGTTTTTAAATAAAAATCGAGGTTTCATGCATAGCTTATAAATAATCATCTCTTATTATCCTAAACTAAGATTAAGTGTCATGAAAAATAAAATACATAATCTTAAATCTCATGTCACAGTTCAAAATAAGATAATACAATTTAATAATAATTAAAATAGTAACTCTAAAATATTTTAGTAAAAGCAAATTCGAGACCCTCCGGGTGCCGCGTCTTAACCTGGCGAGTTATCTATAAGGATGAAAATTAAAGGAGGAGTGAGCTATAACGCTCAGTGTGAGTTCCATCACAAGTAAATCGATGCCAAACAGTACTCCAAGCATAAATAATAGCAGTTCTCTATGCATTAGTATTCATATAGCATAGCAAAAATTGACAATTCATTCAAGCATGTTAATGTATGATGATGCAATATTTTTAGCAATTTCAGTTTAACAGTATAAATAGGTCCTACCCCACAGCTACATTCCACAGTAAGAATTCCTTAGAATTCTTAGAATTCTTGTATCCTGGACACTCCAGTTTGTGGATAAATCACCAATTTTACAGGTTAATATGTTGCCAGTAGTTGTGAATACACAACGAGCTTACAAATAATAGCTGCCAGTATAAGTTGTGGATAAACCACAAGTGTTTGTAAGTTAATATGTTGTCAGTAGTTGTGATACCCAACGATTTTGCATATGAAAGTTGCTAGTAATTTGTGGGTCAGTATTTGCAGTTGAAACTGTCAGTATTTCCTCCTTTCAAAGCGTCCCACCCCATGCAATGCAATATAACATGCGAGCATCAATATAATACAAAAATAGTAAACATGTTTAACATGCGTTTATATCAACAATAGCAGTGGACATGGTTGTCATGTATGCAGTTTATCAAATACAGTAAGCATGTGATTCATGCAATCAGTGAATTAGTTATACAGATAACATTAATAATTTATCGATATTCCAGTTATAGAACGTATGTAAAAATCATGTAACATGCTTATATAGTAATAATTTAATCAATCAATCATGGATTCTAGCATTAATCCTAAAATCAGGGACTCAATTGAATTAAATAATCACTAAAAATAATTCAAGAACCATTCAGAGACTAATCTACACAAATTATAAAAATTTGGGCAAAATTGTAAATTCTGAGAAGCAAGGGACACATGACCGTGTGACCGGACCATGTGGAAAGCCCTTGACCATGTGGAGGGGGTACACGAACGTGTGGCTAGACTGTGTAACAGATTGAGGCCGTGTGGCATTCGAAAATTCAACCTACATAAGGGACACAGCCATGTGAGAAGTGAAATTCCTAGGTTTCTAGGGGGACATAGTCGAATAAGGAGGTTTTGTGGTCCACACGGGCGGCCCACATGCCCGTGTGGTTGGTCGTGTAGTCTAATCCAAGCTCGATTTTACCTCAATTTTCTCGTAAAAGAACACACACTTGACTTTCGGGGTCTTGAACGTTGTTCCTTGCGCCTAAGTCTAATTTGGGGTACCTAGATAGGGTTCTTCATACTTTCCCACCAATTATATGATGCATAAATTATTATTTTTATAGGATTCCGCCTAAATCAATATATTTCCTTTTCAAGTTTTTTCCATGCTTTCTATTTTCTTGTCAATAAATTTCACAAAACGGAATTAATTCATTCTTACCAAGCTAATATGGGTACCAAAGCCAATTCAAACTTCATTGGCTACTAACTTCGCATCTATCAATACGTGTCGACATGTAACTGCAGGTCAAAAATATGCTTCAAGCACCTTTAAACTTTTGAAAACTCGTCAATGTCCATTCTCACAAACAATTTTTTATTTTCACATCCCTTTTCAAATAAATATGATAAGAGATTATTAATATAAAATAAAAATAAAAATAATTATATTATTAATAATGATTCATATAAGATAAATTAATTATTTATATTTTATTAATAAATTTTGGTTAAATTATTGTATTAGCTTCTTTTTATATTTTAATTTGGTCATTGTATTATTATTTATGCTTCAAAAAAGTTATAATTACTTATTATTAATATTAATAAAAAAACATATTGCACATGTAATTTTCTACTTTCACATATTTCTAATATAATGTCTAAACTAAAAAATAAGTATAATTAGTTTGGATATGACTGTATTACTTTAGATATAACTATGCCAAAACAAAAACATTAGTAAGCACTAACATATAGATTATATATTTTAGAATACAAAATAACACATTTATTTACATGATTACATCATTTTTCGAGATATCAAAATAATGAAGAATGAAAAGGAAGTATAAATTTGCAACATGTTGATATTTCAAATATTATATAAATATAATTTTCTTTTCATCTTTTTAATATTATACAGTGGTTTTTTTAAAAAAAACATTTTTTATTTTTTATTTTTAATAACGATCACTTCCATTAATTATATAAAATCAACTATGTGAGGCTCTCCCCCATAGATTGAATTAAGGATAACTTCCAAAGTATCACAACCCACAAGAACTACAGAAAAAAACATCATCTCGTTATTCGCATAGACGTTTACATTATCAACAAGGTAGAAAACGGAACATCCAAGGGAAAAAACCATATGGGAGAGTCATCCGATACGGTTGTGTTACATGGGTGTTATATGATACGATGCCCCTTTTAAAGAATCATTAGGAAGTATCACCTCCTACCAGGTCTATTCTACTTGTTTACAAGAAGGAAAAATGAAAACCAAAACCAAAACCAAAAATCAGCCGCATTTACTCCTATGTCCTACCATTTTTGTGATGAATCTGCATGCCTATAGAAGTCTGGCCTCCTTATGTGATGATAAGTAGATTATTCTCAAATCCGTTGTTGTTAACAATAGGGCGCAAGGGATCAAGCTTCCATTCACCATCAACAATGAATTTAATCTACACAAGGTAATGGTGCTGAGCTATTATTCATCATACAAGTAAACATTAACAATTCTGAGTTGTAAAAAAGTTAACGAAAATACACACCTCGTATTTTCCTGGATACAACTTCAACTGTAAAGAAAAAACACCCGTACTTGACTTCTCCATCTTTCTCTGCAAGATATTATTGCAATTCATAAGCTACCAAACAAAGAGTTTACAAGCTAGTTAAATCACTAATTGTCACATTAGCAGGCTTAAATGCAGAATAACAAAAGGATTATCATAAAGAAGTAACGAAGCTCCTCATGTATGAGAGCATATAGGGTGCACACAGAGTAAGTACAGAAAATGGGGCCCATTTTGCTTTACCAAAAGAAAGGGTCATTTGTATTCAAAAAAAAAAAAAAAAAAAAAAGCAAGGGCCATTGCGAGTATAATAAGTTAACAGTCCACTAGGGTCCCACAGTTTTCTTCATCACAAATGAAAGATATGCCCAATCAAACTCTAGGATGTTCGCTCCAATCCATAGGCATTCACAGTTTTATTTATACAGGGAGCCTCCCAGTTATGCCCATCAAACACTTAATATCTCATTTGAGCTGTAGTACATAACTAATGTGGGATTTACGGCTCCCTTTCGGAACCATGACATGATGCATGTATTTGAAGCATTCCAAAAGTTGAAGGAATTCCAAGTCTAGACATGTAACAACCAAAGTCTATCAGCATAATTATGGATAGAACAAGCCTATAATATCAGAAGACATGCACAAAAGCAAAAACAGGTAGTTTATGTAACTGCTCTATCAACAAGACTCGAGACTTGCACTTCGATTAATGAATGCATTGATCAAGAAAAGTGTCATTATGAATTCTCTACAGTTGGACTGAGGTGGGAGCAAACCTTGGTAGCCCACCCATCAAACGATCCTGCTAACAGCACCTCTGATCCCGAATTAGGCCATACTATGCAAGCAGTCCGAAGAAGTTGTAAAGCTCTACGAGCATCATCAATCCTTTTCTGTTTCTCTTCCACAGTCTTTTGTGCATCTCTGTCAAAGGATGAAAGGAATGTAGAAATGTGATTCTTTTGAAGTAAAGTAAGGTAGGTATCTTCTTAAACTAATAAGAGTAGGCTACTGCATACATTATTGCCAGTGTCATCTTCCCTTCTAAAACTGCCAACCTTGCCCGTAGTGATCGCAATTTGTCCTGGGCATTTGATATCTCATTTTCCTGGAACTCCGAAGCATCAGAAAGCTTATGGAAATTGTCAATGGAACTTTCATCACCCTAGGCATCATGATATCAGGGTTAAAAGTCAATAGATAACTCAAAATGAATGTATGGGGACAGCACACATTGAAAAAATAAAGCTTTAATTCTCTTCATCTTTTCCCATGCACTCCTCTAGGTTAAATTATGCCATAAACAAACAGATTTAAACAGGAAGATGACAAAAAAAATCTCATAACTAAAAGTCATGATTACTGTACTGATCCCCCAGAAAGGGATAAAGAACATAAAAGTGCCATTCCTTGCACAGTCATAAATATCACTTGGTCACTCTTTCTTCCTTCAGAACATAAACCTGGAATAGAACTACCTGCCTCCACCTCCAACACTCTCCTTCTGTCCTCTGGTTTTTCGGTTTTGTTTTCCAATTCTTTCTCTTTGTATTTCTAAAGTAACAAATATGAAAGCAGGTCATATTTTACTTGTAAAGAAACCATCTTGAATTAAAAAAAAAAAAAAAAAAAAAAAAAAAAAAAAAAAACTGAATTGCAAAGAGAGCAATCCTGTCTTTCAATTACTAATTCTGAAGCAAAGGGAAGGCCATAAAAACACTTCAGATTCGGCTTCCTTTTAAAGAGACAGACAGAGATCATTTGCAAACCTCCCGTGATAGAACCTCATCAACATTAGACCTCAATGACTGCAGTACAGATGAAAGCTCCAACTTCAAGTGCTCAAGACGATCTCGTATTTCATTGTGATTAATGTCTTTTCCAGAAGCACGTGACTCTTTTCTTCTGTCTAGTTCATTGGATTTATTTCTTATTTCAAGTGCCCCATATCCTGAAATATCTGTTTACCATTTCATTCCATTCGATAATTTCAGCAGTTGAACTAGTGCAAATAGATGCATATCATATCAAAATTTAAGACATGAAACACCAGAAAAAAACGGATGGACTACCTTCAAATTCCTTGCCAGCGATTCCTGCTCTTTGAAGGCTCCACTCTCTCCATGTTGGATTTCTTGAACCATCAATGCCTGATAGAGGCTGGTCCTGAATAAACTTGGCCGTGGTATCATTGACTAGGCCAGAACTGCCACTGAATGACATAAGTTTTCTTCTATGAGGACCACCAACTGTCTTTTACAACATAAAAAATACAAAAAAGTTACAATTAGGATAAATTCCACACCAAGAGGCTGACAATAAAATGAAAACAAAAAGAATCAAGGTTAAAATGGGTGGGACAAAGATTACAGTTGGGGAGACGTAATTATACTAAAAAAGTTTTAAAAAAAAATCTTTATTCATATAAAGTAAAATATGAAACCAAAATAAGCTGAAAAATTATATAGGGATGTAAGAAAGATTTCAAAACTAATAAACTCAACGTACCACATCTGTTGAGGCTTGGACAAGAAACTCTTCCTCAGTACAGTTAGTTTGGGGACAAGTATTGTCACCTTTGTCTCTGAAACCAATCCCAAAATTCATATTCCTTTCTCTCTCTAAGCGACTCAGAATACCCTCAACGCCACAATCATCCTTAGCTGCTACTTCTCTGAACAAACCAAAACTTTTGTCAAAAACCTCCAGGACACAGAACTCCCAAGACTCCAGCATTCTCCCCATTCCTCTAATTTCAAAAGGAGATAATTGGTTTGCAGGAAAAAGTATAAACTCATTCAAGGCAACACATTTATCTTAGCAGTTGTGTTTATATATCCCAAACATCACAAAAATATAAACACAAGATTGATCCTTTTAACATCAAAACGCAATCAATTTCAAATAATATCTCACAAGCAATATCAAGTCCAAGCAAATCACCTTTTACACAGCAATGAAAGATTAAACATTTGTAACAATTCGTTCTAAACACGGGAATGGTAAACTACAAAGAATAAATTTCAACAAGGCATTCGAATAACATAACTAACTTTTCCACACAAGAAAATAAAAATACATTAAGCAAATAAAATCCCAAGAATTAAAGATCTCACAGTGATCTACCGGACGAGGAGGTTGAGCTAGAAGAATTAACAGCCAAATAAGAAGCCCCACTAATTTCAACTTCACTTTGAGCCCTTTCTTGAAAAGTCCGGTTATCCCATTTCTTCTCCTTCTCCAAAAGGTCCCAATCCTTAACACCAGCTTCTGGGAACCCTTTTTCTTGAAATCCGTGTTCTTCATCATCATCATCCAAGTCCCAGCCCATAGCAAGCCACCCTCCTTGTCTCTTAATCCCCTCAACCAGATCCATCCTCCCAGCATCAACCAGCTCTTTCTTGCTTGGAAAAGCCTCAGGTTTGTCACTCTTTTTCATGAACTCCAATATATCTGCCTCCAATGCTAAATCCCCGTCGTTGTCCCACCCTTTCTTGCAACAACAAGACCACCAAGAAACCCTTTTCTTATCTTCCCCAAACACCAACCCGCGAACAAGATTCAGCTTCAGAGACACCGAATTCCCTTTGTTTCCTGGGTTAATCCCGCAGAAACAGGATGGGAAAACCCGAGCACGGAAGTGCGTTAAAAACGAATGAGGCGAGACAAAAGTATAGGTGGAGGAGGTGAAGGTGGCCATGATTCTGGCATTTCTCCAAACACTTGCTGACGGTAAAAAAGAAAAAGGAAACAGAAAACTAATTAAAAAGATTCCATCTTCAGGTATCTTAGGCGTGTAGAGAGGGAAGAGGGGGAAAGAACTGATAGGAAGAAATCAATAAAAGGGAAAGGGTAAAGGAGAGAGAGAGAGAGAGAGAGGGGGGGGCATAGGCAAGTAACGAACAATACTACCGAAAAGCGTAACCTTCATTTAATGCGGAGGTGGTGGAGCACCGTTTTAGATATATTTTGGGCGGGCAAATTTTCACTAATAATCAATACTTTTTGCTACTTCAACTCCATTTTCTTTTAATTAATTCTTCCCCTTTTTTCGAAATTTTTGGGATGAAACATTTTCTTCTTTTCAAGTGGATCAAATATATTGTTAACCCTTTTCCCACATTGCTAATCTCTTACTATGTCATCATACATTGTGTGTATTTTTTATTATTTAATAATAACTAATTTGACTAGAATATTTATTTAGTTTATATAATTTTATTTTTACACATAAGTATCAGATAAGTTTTATACTCATGAGTTGAATAAAATTTATTAATATATACAATAAATATAGAAATTAGTTTAGTTAGTTGTTGAGTAGTTAAGAATTAGTAATGGATTAGTTTCATAATTAGGTAGCTAGCTAAGTAGTATAAATAGACACATTGTAATTTAATTCAGTGATGAATGAAGATTTTGATGTATTCTTTACATTGCAAGTATTGTATCTTGGACGTGCTATCAGTCCCAGGTTTCGATCTTTCTCTTGGTCTCCATGGCTGATTTCTTCAATCTTGCTTATTTTTTCCTTGCGGGTTGCTCGTTCGTATAGGGCTTGGTTGCTTTTCATTGGACCTTGCTATTGGGCCATTCTGTTTTGCTTTTGAGTTTTCCTCTGATTTGTTTCATTTTCTTTCTTTCTGCGTTCTCAATAGTGGCGTCGTTGTCTCTCAGCCATGGATTCTACAGTCATCAATTTCACACATCCTCTTTAACTGCATCCATTTGATACGCCGGGAAGTCTGCTTGTTTCTCACCAGCTAATTGGTCCCAAGAATTATAGCCTTTAGAGTCATTCAATGCGAATCGTGTTGTTGGCAAAGAACAAATTAGGGTTTGTCTATGGAGATTGTGGTAGAGATGATTTTGATGTTTCTCTTCATTCCCAATGGGATCGCTGTAATGCAATTGTTCTTTTTTGGATTCTCAATATTGTCAACACTGAGCTTTTGGTAGGATTAGACTTTGCCTCGAATGCAACACTTGTTTGGCAAGATTTGAAAGAACGTTTTAGTAAGATTGATGGTTCACAGATTTTTTCCTCCATTGTGATATCGCTATGCTTACTTAGGGAGATTCTTCTGATTCTGCATACTTAACGTGGCTCAAGCTTTTGTGGGACGAGTATGATGTATTAGTTCCAATTTCTTCCTGCAATTGTGCGAATTCACAACAGAATTTGCAACATGTTCTTCAATATCGCTTGTTTCAATTCTTGATGGGACTCAATGAGACATATTCTACAATTCGCAGTCAGATTCTCCTTATGCAATCGCTTCCATCTGTTAATCAGGTGTATTCTATGATTGTTCAAGAAGAATCACAACGGAGCTACTTGTCTGGCATCTCGCCCATTTCGGATTCTACTTCTATGTTTTCAAATTCTTCTAGTGCTTCTGTTACTCGTCGTGGTCAGTTCAATGGGACATGTGATTACTGTAAGCTTAAAGGTCACAAGCGTGAACAGTGTTATTGCCTCATTGGCTTTCCTCCGATTTCAAATTTACAAAGCGTAAGAATGTGCAAGCAGTAATGATGGTCAATTCTAATACCCCTGATAGCTTCCCTCCTGATTTAGGATCGTTGAATTCTCCGATGCCAGCTCCTGTTTTCACCACTGAGCAATAAAATCAAATTTTGGGTATACTGAACAAAGGACCAACAACTAAGTCTACTACTGATCTTACAGGTATAGTTTCTCGATGTTTACCTGTTTCTGGTTCCCTCACTTGGATTTTGGACACTGGTGTGACAAATCATATGTTATCTAATCTTCAATAATTGAATAACCCTGTTTCTTGTGCTTCCACTTCACGGTGTGTTCATCTTCTCGATAGTAAAACTCTCCCAATAACACATATTGGCTTTTTTTTCTCTTGATTCTAATCACACTTTACATAATGTTCTATATGTGCCAAAATTTACTCATAATTTGTTTCTTGTTTCGAAATTAACCCATAAGTTACATTGTGCCATCATTTTCTATCTTGATTTCTGCCTTTTTTAGGATCTCTCCACTGGAAATGTGATGGGGATTGGTAGGAAACAGGGAGGATTATATGTCTGAGTCTTTTTGTTTGAATTCTAGTTTGTTTTAACAATGTACTTCTGTTTCGCATATGTCATGTGCCACTGTTTCACAATGTATGTCTTTTTCTGCTTATAATACTATTACTTGGTGTGCTCGTTTAGGCCATGATTCTCTTTCGAAACTACATAAAATATCTTCGTTTCATAATACTAAGCTTGACACTAATTCTATTCATAATTGTTCTATTTGTCCTCTAGCAAAACAGTCTAGATTCCCTTAGTCATTCCAGAGCTGATTTTCCTTTTCAACTTGTTCACATTGACTTATGAGGACCTTATAGAGTGTCTACACATAGTAGCCATCGCTTCTTTCTTACTATAGTTGATGATCACACTAGAATATCTTGGGTGTACTTGTTGAAGCTTAAGTCTGATGCCGTTCTTTCCTTAAAGAAATTCTTTGCTTTCGTTCAAAACCAATTCAATATCAATGTCAAAATCATTCATAGTGACAATGGTTCTGAATTTTTTGATTCAAATTGTTTCACTCTTTTTTCTTTCGTAGGAATTATTCATCAGAGTTCTGGTGTTCATACTCCACAACAAATTGGGGTTCGTAAGAGAAAACATAAACACTTTTTAGAAGTTGCTAGAGCTCTCCATTTTCAATCTAAAGTCCTTGTTAAGTTCTAGCGAGAATGTGTTTTGGTTTCTTGTTATCTCATTGTACAGGGCCAAATTTACCCGGGCCCGATTTAAACTAAATTAAAAAACAAAAAATCCAGAATAAAAGTCCAATTTTTTCTTAACAGTCCAAGTTTTAAATATCTGGCCCAAAAATTAAATTAAAACCCAAAACTTAATACCCAGGGCCCAATGCTAAACCGGCCCAAATGGCCCAAAGCTCTAACACTTCCAGAAACCCTAGAGGTTTCTAGAACCTCCGTGCGCCGCAGCCACCACACGGGTGCCTCTCCACGTCACTCGTATGGCGATTTTCACCTGCAAACAAAGAAGTAAAACAGAAAATAACAGCAGCAATTGACAGCAAAGAAAAAGATATATTGTATTTTTTATTTCGGATATTGGGGCTATAAAAACAAAAAAATGAAAGCCTTGTAGTCTCTACACACAATACGAATACAGATACCATCAATACTAAAGAGCAAATGTTTTTATATTTTTTCTTCTTCTTCTTTTCTTTTCGGAACTCTTTTTTGTGTACATACAAAGTTTTTTAAAAATTTTAAATATAATATATACATATAAAAAAAAAAGAGGAAAAAACTTACATTCGGGAGTTCACGGTAGCCAGCGGCAGCGATTCACGGTGGCGATTGGCCGCCCGATGACCGGACCTATGGCCGGAGAACTTCGGTAGAGAGAAAAGGGATTTCTCTCTCTTTTTTTTTAAACTGATTTCAAATGTTTTTTTAAGATTTTTCGGCCTTAAATAGTGCCCCAATACGGCGCCGTTTTGGAGCCCATCTCCAAGGCCAAAACGACGTCATTCCATGGCCAAAGATCCGCGCGTTGACCCGAATCGGGGAGGATCCGCGCGTTTTCTTAAAATGGTATAATTACCAATTTGGCCCTTCTGCTTTTTTATTAATTTATAATCAAGTTTTTCTATTTACTAATTTAGCCATATAATTTTTCTTCTATTTCGATTTAGTCCTGTACAAAGTGTAGCGTTTTGGAGGAAGGAGATATTTTCCCCTTTAGTCCCTCCTTGTTATTCGTGTGTTCGAATAGGTCCCTTTTTTTATTTTTTTTTAGATTCGCCCCAAATGTTTGTTTGAAGTTTAATTTAGTCATTTTTTTATTTTCTTTTATTATTTTTCTATTATTGTCATTATATTATTATTATTATTATTATTATTATTATTATTATTATTATTATTATGTCACCATTATTATTATTATTACTTTTACTGTTTTTTATTAATAATCACGATTATTATTATTATCATTATCATTATATTATTAAATTAATATATTTAATATCGTATATTTATTTTTGTTTATTTCTTTAATAGATTTTATTTATTTATTTATTTATTTACTATTACTTTCATTATGACATTTATTCATTATTGATATCTTTTTTTCAAATGTTAGATTATTTATTTCATTTTATTTTTTGTTATCATTATTATCATTATTATTATTATTTTCATTATTTTTACCTAAATTCTATATTAGTTTTACTAATTAATTTATTTTATTATTTTACTTATAAAATACTTAAATCTAATTTATATATTTGTTTCATTTACTCACTTATTCTTTTATTTATTTATTTATCTCATTATTTGTTTATTATCTTACTTATATGTATATGTACATATTTTTTATTTTATTTTTATTCTTGAATTTCTAAATAGGCTCGTATTTTTGGTTTATGTGTTTTTATTATCATGATTTTTATGCTTTATTAATTTATTAAATTTATGCCGCATAATTGTTCTTTAAATATGAGATTTTTTGTTTTGAAATAACCAATTACTTCGTGTTCTAAGATTCGAAAGAAATCATGCCCTAACTTACTGGGTTTCGATTTTTCTCATCGAGTCTAAATAACTAATTATTTTTAAAATCAAAACATATAAGTTAAATAAAATACTTATTCTCGGGAATTCAAAAGTGTTGTGTCCTAATTCACTGGATGTGACATTTTGTTATCTCGAGGTAAGGATTTTTAAAAATAAAGGCAATATTCTGTATTTGAAATTTTGAGAAATTGTGCCCTAATTTACTGGGTTTTGATTTTTTCATTTGACCCAAATAACCGAATATCCTTCTTAATTTTAAATGTACAAGTTTTTAAAGGTTAAAAGACAAGCTTAATTTCGAGGATTTGAAATGTCGTATCCTAACTCACTGGACGTGATATTTTACTTCTTCGAAATAAGCGGGTCTTAGCATCCAATTTGTTTTATCCAAGTTTTTAAATAAAAAAGATTGTATTTTAAAATCTTTTCAAATTTTCGATATTAAGATGTCAATCAATCAATTCGGTACCAATTTTGGGCGTTATGAGGGTGCTAACCCTCCCTCGTGCGTAACTGACTTCCGAACCTGTTTTCTTAAATAACGTAGGCCAAAATCATTGTTTCAATAAATCTAAATATTTCAAGGTGGCTCGATCACACCTCAAAAAAAAAAGATTGATGGCGACTCTATTTTCATTTTAAAATTCGATCCTGTTTTCCAAACAAAAAATGGTTTTGACACTCATCAATAGGCTTTCATCTATTATTCTTCAATGAAAAACTCCATTTGAACTTTTTCACCACAAACAACCTTCTCTCTCTCAATTACGGGTCTTTGGTTGTTTATGCCATGCTACTCAGCCTAATTACAGTGATAAATTCTCTCCAAAGGCAATTCTTTTTGTTTCTATGGGTTATTCTTCTACTCAAAAAGGTTATCTTCTGTTTAGTTTAGAAACCAAAACTTTTTTTCAACAGAGATGTACATTTTCATGAAACCATCTTTCTTTTTCACTTTCCAGTGACTTCTTTTAAAAGTTTTTTTCCTTCCTAACCATAGGTTCCTGATTCTGATTTTCTAATTCTTACTCCTTCACCACAATCCTCTGCTTCCCCACATATTTTTCCTTCTATTCCTAATTCCCCTGCTTCAACAAGTACTTATGTTCCACCTTTGTCTATTGTTTCTCCACCAGTCAAGGTCTTAGGAAGTCTTTTAGGGTCTCCAGACCTCCTCTTTGGTTAAATGATTATGTTTCTTACCAATCTTCTTCTACTTCAGGCTAGTATCCTATATCTTCAAATATCTCTTATTATCATTTACCTTCACATACTCAGTTGTTCCTTTCTTCTACATCTACTATGGTTAAACCTTAGACCTATTCTGACGTCATGTAGAATCCCTTATGGATTCAAGCCATGAAAGAAGAGATTCAAGCTTTGGAATTAAATAATAAATGGATTGTTGTGTCTCTGGCCCCAAGTAAAGTGCCCATTAGCTGCAAATGGGTGTACAAAATCAAACACAAGGCTACTGGTGAGGTTGAGAAGTTTAAGGCACGACTGGTTGTTAAAAGGTATAACCAGAAAGAAGGGATGGATTATGTTGATACCTTTTCCCCTGTTGCCAAACTTGTTATAATCAGAACTATCCTAGCTATTATTTTTATACACAATTGACCCCTTTTCAGATGGATGTTTACAATGCCTTTCTTCAAGGTAATATGAATGAAGAGGTTTATATGTATTTGTTAAAGGGTTTTTGCTGTTAGAGGGAGAACAAGGTTTGTTGACTGCAAAAATCTATATATGGGCTAAAGCAAGCATCTAAGCAGTGGAACATAAAGCTGACTAAAGCCTTGTTATCTAGTTGATATATTCAAAGTAATTATGATTACTCTCTATTTACAGAAAGATAGGGAACCAAAAAGGTAATCATGCTAATTTACGTTGATGATTTACTGTTAACTGGAAATGATGCTGTAATGATTGATGAATTGAAAATAATCTTGAATTCCAATTTCAAGATGAAGGATCTGGGAGAACTTAAGTATTTTCTTGGATTTGAGATACTAAGATCTAGGGAAGGAATTTTGCTGAGTCAGAGGAAGTATGCACTAGAACTTTTTGAGGATACATGTTTAAAGAGAGCCAAACCTACTATCACACCTATAAACAAAACATGAAGCTTACCACACTAGAGTATGACATTAAGTTGCAGCAATATGATAATGATGAAGTGTTAATAGAGGAGAAAAGGATCTTCTTGAGATTGATAGGAAGGTTGATTTCTCTTACTTATATGAGGCCAGATATCACATATGATGTGCATCATCTTAGTCAGTTTATGAAGCAACCAAAGAAACCTCATCTAGAAGCTACACTTAGGATAGTTAGATACATTAAAAAGGATCCAGGAAAAGGAATATTGTTGGGAGCTTCGAATTCTAGTCAGTTGAATGCTTATTGTGATTTTTATTGGGCATCTTGTCTAATGACTAGAAGATCAATTACAGGCTTCTGTATTAAACTTGGGAATTCTTTAACATCCTAGAAATCAAAGAAACAAAACACCACAGGCAGATCATCTACTGAAGTAGGATACATAAGTATGGCAATAACAACAGCAGAAATTATTTGGCTGAAAGGAGTGCTTGTGGAACTTGAAGTTGAAGACCTAAAGCCAGCTACACTTTATTGTGATAGTATAAGGTGGCCTTACAGATTGCAGCAAACCCAGTGTTTCATGAAAGGACCAAACACATTGAAATTGATTGTCATTTCATAAGAGAAAAAGTATAGGAGGGAGTCATCCAAATAGAGCATGTAGTGTCAGCAAATTAATTGGCTGATATTATGACCAAAGCTTTGGGAACTCAACAATATGATTTTCTAATATCCAAGTTAGGAGTTAAAAATATTTTTCAACTACCAACTTGATGGTTAGTTTTTGAGTAGTTAAGAATTAGTTATGGATTAGTTGCTTAGTTAGGTAGCTAGCTAAGTAGTATAAATAGACACACTATAATTTAATTCAGTGATGAATGAAGAGATGTATTCTTTACATTGCAAGTATTATATCTTTGACATTATATGCACTCTTATGTACGGGATAGTTGATGATATGAAGATTATGACAGGTTATTTTGAGATCTAGTATTTTTTTCGGATCATCGAGTATTCATTGTCTCTATGGAGACCTTGGTGTGGTGGAGGGATATATTTGAATATGTTTAAACATTGATGGCCACGGGTTTTGCACTTCGGTGCCTTGGTGTGGTGTGCTTCACCCGCATGTCCGAGTCCATTTTACTGGGCTTTCATTGGACAAAACGTTAAAATTGAACTTTGAAATGAAAATGGAAATGGAAATGATCGAATTTAATATGTTAAAAAGGTATGTAACTAAATGGTATCGGCATAGATTAATGACTTAAATAAAAGTATATGAAATGGCGATGGACCTATGTGAAATGGTGCAAATTGGTGATGTTTGAGTTTGGTTTATCATGTTAATGCCAATGAATACTTATGATTATTATGTACACTTTGTTGTGACCTAGAGTGTCATGTACTAGCTAAATGTATTGTTGGGGATCAACTTGATTAAGCAACGAACAAATAAAAAGTAGCGGAAGAAATTAATAAATTGAACACACAAATTTAACATGAAAAAACCCCTCCCAAGAGGATAAAAAATCACATGCAAAGATAATTTTACTATAATGGCAAAGGAATGAAGAGTACAAAAGATGGAGATAAAAACTAAACCCCTGTAACAGCTCGTTTTTAGTGAAATTGGAATAGTGGTTTTGTGACCACAAATCTAAGGTTGAAAAAATTTATTTTATTATTTTATGGTCTACAGCATGATAGTGTTACCATATAAAAATTTCGTTAAAAAATTTTACCGTTTGCTTACTCAATTTGATAAAAATGACTAAATCGCGTAAAATGCAAAAGTTGAGTTCTAGTAGCTAATGGTATTAAATAGCTATAGAACTTTAAAGTGGAGGCCATTATATGGTAATTAGATCATAATAGTGATAGTGGAATATAATGGCTTGGCATTTAGTGAAATAAATCATGTTTATAAAAGTTAATTTTATAATTTGGTTAATAATGATATAATAAGTTAAAACAAAATTAAAAAGCTTTCGTATTTCTTTTTTTCTTCAACTGAATATCAAAGAGAGAAAGAAGCCATTTTTGTGCTTAACTTTCTGCCAAGCTTCCACTGTCCATTTAGGTATGATTTTGCCCCGTTTTTAATGATTTCTATATTTCTGTGATCGTTGTAGCTTAATCTAGCTAGCCCGGGGACTAATTTGTGAAATTGTTAAACTAGTAAGGTTTTACCATTGATGATCATGCTTGAGTTTTGAAGTTTTATGATAGAAAATGAATGGTTGTTGTTAGATAAACAACTTTTGTAAAGGAATTTTTAGTGAAATTGTCAAATAGGGACTAAATTGAAAATTAGAGAATATTATGTCGTGAAATTATGAATTTATGATATATATGGGCTATTACTAGTATGTATAGAAACCGTCTAGGCTTGGGTAAGGGAAAAGTTGCATGAATTTCATTTTCTGAGCCTAGGGACTAAATTGCAAAGAAATTAAAAGTATATGGGCAAAATGGTAATTTTGCAAAATTATGTGTTGGACTAAATTGAATATGAAATATATTGAATTGAGTTAAAGTTATCCGTATAGAACCAGTCAGACCTCGTACGGAGTTAGATCGAGGCAAAGAGAAAATCTCAAATTAATCGCCTCTATATCTACGTATACTCGTCGAGGTAAGTTCGTGTAATTAAATTGTGTAATTATATGCTTTAATTGAATTATATGTATGTGATTTGCATTATTGTCATATATGAATACCGATAGCATATCCGACGACGTACGACAATTACCGAGTCCCGTTTGAACCTTAAGAATTCGTAGTATACAAATGACATGTCATTAGGGTTACCGATTCTCAGTTCGAGAGAGCTTACCGATATTTAGCTCGCATGAGCTTACCGATATTCAGCTTGTATGAGCTTACCGTTTACAGCTCGTAAGAGCATAACAATTCAGAGCTCGTATGAGCATACATGTACAGGAATTGATGGATTACAATTCAGTACACCTTGTGTGTGCTACCCGAGTATCCAACAATATTCTAAATGGTTCAACAGGCACAATACTGTTACGAGATTATATGAGTTCGATACGAACTAATATAGGTATTTAGATGAAATACATGGAAATGATGTTATATGATATATTGATATATGAAATGTATGATTCATGTATATGAATTTTGAATAATGGTTGAGTTCTTCCATGTGTATTGGGTATTATATGTGCTTTATATGGCTAACATGTTGGTGCATATGTGTTTAGGCTTTTGGCCAAATTGAGTTGGGATATGCTATGTTTACTTACCTAAATTGTGATTAATTGGTAAGTTAAATTCTATGTTACACGAACTTACTAAGCTTAAATGCTTACTCTGTGTTATTTTTCGTGTTTTGTAGTGATTCGGAAGCTCGTTCAGGTTGGAAGCTTGTCGGAGCTATATCAAACTATCCATCAGCTCCTTTGGTACTTTTAGTTGGTTACATTTTGGTTATAATGGCATATATAGGTTGTTTTGGCTAATGATAGCCTATATGATTTGTTATGTTTATAGCCATTTGAGTTGGCTTGTGATTTGGTATATTTTGGTATGTATATATGTGGCCTTAACATGGTTGATGATATGTTTGATATGGTTACATGATAAAAGGGTAAAATGATAACTAAGTGTACATTTTGTACTTGTGTTTTGTGATGTGATGAATTGGTAATGAATTTGTACCTTGTTTGTAAGGCATATATGTCTAAATATGATAGTTTATGGAATGCATTTTGGTACCAAATGGTTGTGTTATGGTAAATATATTACATGGTATGTTTTGGTAAGTAAGTGATGTGGCATAAAATGATGCAAAATGGCTTGGTAAATTGTTGGCTTATTTGGTTAAATTGTTTACATAAATATACATGTTTACATAGTTTCATTTGAGGTGCCTAATGGCATATTGGTTATATGTGAAAATACTACATGTTTAAAGCTTGATTTTGCTTGTTTTGGATGCTTGATTATAGCTTGTGTATGTGTGCATTTTTAGGTGTAGGTTGATGCCAAACTGGGTGAGAAAAATGGCTTGTAAAATGGCCTATTTTCATCCACACGGGCAGAGACACGAGCTGTGTCCCCTGTAGCTTTAAAAGGTTTGCAAGTCAGGCTGTTACACGGCCTAGCACACAGCCTGGCACATAGGTGTGTAAGGTTACTTCGAATGGTACACGGCCTAGCACACAGGTGTGTGGCTTGGCCATGTGACCAAGTCAGAGAGTTACACGGGTTGGGACATGGCTGTGTGTCCTTATTTCGAATGCCCACATGGCCTAAGACACGGGCATGTCTCTTGGCTGTGTGAGTCACACGACCAGGCCACACGGTTGTGTGACCCCTGTCGCTTTGAAAATTTTTAATTTATTCCAAAAAATTCTCTGAGTTTCCAATTTAGTCCCGACTTGTTTGTAACGCGTATTTTGGGCCTCGAGGGCTTGTATAAAAGATAGTATGTATGATTTCGATTGGTTTCTGAAATGAATATTATATGACATGAAACATTTGAAATTTCTGTCTGTTTGATCTGTAAACTCTAATAATGCTTCGTAACCCTATTCTAGAGATGGATACAAGTTAAGAGTGTTACAACCTCGAAACCCAAAAATAAAGAACCTTCAAAACGTAAACATAAAATTCTCCAGATGTGTTATGAGTTCTAATATTTTAATAAATCTTTTTTTAAGGTTGTAAAAGAGTCTATTTATAGGCTAAATTCGTAGGTCAAATAATAATAAAATAATCTAGACTAATCAGAGTTCATCTTAAAAAAATAAACAGAGTTTAATTGGGAGATTATATTTCAAATTTGATTAAAATATGAGTCATACTCAACAAGTCTCCACCTTGACTCATATTTCCACAATGCCATCTTTGCCAAAGCCTGCCATGGGCCTATCCTGAACTATACAAGGAATTAACTAAGTCGAATCTCTGCTTAGAAGTTGGAACACTTCTAACTTTTGACTTGTACACTGTCAAATCAAAACTAACTCGGGTCTGATTTTCACGAACACTGATCGTGTGTCAGAGTCTTAGAAATTTATAAAAAGAATGATCGAGCCTAGAAACTAACTGTGACAACGACTTAAGGCAAGTGCACCTATCGAACAGTAGTATAGCTAACTTTCTTTTTATTATTTAGCCTAAGAATTAAAGGAATTTTTATCTAATCTAAAATTAACTAACAACTAAGCTAAAGATGCAAAGACAAAGAGAATGAATTGGGGAAAATAACTTTGGGAAAAACCAATTGATTAAGACAATACCCGAGGAAGAATCCACCTGGATTTCACTTGTTATCTAACTCTGAACCAGAGATTTATTCACTTGACTTGATCCGTAGGATTCCCTAACGTATATTAATCCGTGTTGATATCATGTTATGGCCCATTTACTCTGTTTTGGGCCTATTTCTCGTTCTTTTCATCCTCCGGTGCTTTCCTGAATATAAAACATGAAAATAAAAGATTAAAAGCACCAAATTACACAATTCAAGGCTTAAATCATCCAAAAGTATGCTAAATGTGGGATTAAAATATGTTCATATTACGGTTTATCAAACACAATGCCCTAACTTTTCAGAACCTGCATCCAAAGAGAACCTCTATTCAATGAAACGGTCATAACTTTTTCCCTTCTATGATAAAGTTGTCTCCTCTCCAAATGAGTTGACTTCGACTCCGTAACAAACAAGGGACGTCCGATTTCACCAGTCACTGTAGAACCTTCCAGAATATAAAGACTGTCAGTCCTTTTACCTTTTAACAAAACGAGAGCCCCACGGGACACCATAATGCCGCTCGACTTGATATTGATTCTGCAACCTTTCGAGTATAAAATACTCAAGGAGATGAGATTCTTTCTTAAATCAGGTACATACATGTCATCTGAGAGTGTCTTAATCGTCCCATCGTGCATCCTAATTTTAACAATACCAATACTGATTACTTTATTGGATGAATCATTTCCCATGCGCACAACTCCACTTTCAACTGAACTGTATGCGGAGAACCATTCTCTATTGGGGCACATGTGGAAAGAACATCCTGAATCTACGATCCACTCGAATGTAAGCTCAAAGCTATTTCTCTTTGACAGTAACAACAAATCATCACCGCTTTCATCAGCCAAATTAGCACCAGCTGCATCTTTCTCGTTTCTCTCAGCAACCCTTTTATTTTGCAGTTTATAACAATATGCTTTGATATGACCTAACTTCTTATAATAACGACACCTTTTGTCTCACTTCTTTGATGCTACCAAAATGGACGCTTTCCTATCTACCTTGCTATCTAAACCAAACTTATTGTCGAGTTTGTCTTTACTCAACAAATTACCCTTCACAGCCTTGAATGAGAGTTTGTCTCTGTCATAAATGAGGGTCTCCCTGAAAGACTTGTATGAAGAGGGTAAAGAGCACAATAATAGCATAGCCTGATCTTCATTGTCAATCTTATCCTTAACATTTTTTAAATCATTCAAAAGAGTAATAAATTGATTAATGTAATCTTTAAAAAGCTCACATTGGTTCATACAAAACGTAAATAGACGTTGTTTCAACATTAAATGGTTAGCTAGAGACTTAGTCACATAAAGAGTTTCTGACCTTTTCCACTAGGCGAATAAGGTTTTCTCCACCAATACCTCTTGCAATACCCTATTCACGATGCACAACTGGATTGCAAACAGTGCCTTTTAATCAAGCTCTTCCCATTCTATCTGATCTAGATTCTCAGGCTTTTTCCCGATAATGACCTTTTTCAGGTCAGTCTGAAATAGAATTACCATCATTCGGAATTGCCACAGATTGAAATTTGTCACACCATCGAACTTCTCAATGTCAAACCTTATTGTTTTCATCTCTAAACTGGCTAATCTATGAAAATTGAACTAGCTTTTGATACCACTTGTTGGGGATTGACCCGATTAAGCAACGAATAAGTAAAAAATAGCAATAGAAATTAAGAAATTGAACAGACAAATTTAACATGGAAAAACCCCTCTAAAGAGGATAAAAAATCACGGTAAAGATAATTTTACTATAATGGAAAAAGAACAAATAGTATAAAAGATGGAGATAAAAAACTAAACCCCGAAACCTGAAAATAAAGAACCCTCAAAACATAAACATAAAATTCTCCAAAATTGTTATGAGTTCTAATATTTGATTGGTGTTTTTTCTAAGGTTATAAAAGAGCCTATTTATAGGCTAAATTCGTAGGTCAAATAATAATAAAATAATCTAGACTAATCAAAATTTGACTAAAACAAATAAATAGAGTTTAACTGGGAGATTATCTCTCAAATTTGACTGAAATATGAGTCATACTCAGCATGTATGTCTAGCTTTTGTAGATAACATGCTCACCTATGAGCAATGTAAGTATTGTAATTTCCATTTGAACTTACTAGGCATTGACTGTTTACCTAAGGTTGTTTTCCTTGCATGTAGATCCCTAGATTGTAGAACTCACCAAGTCGGATCAGTTTGTTTTGTTTATTTTGAGTCCTAATATTGTGACATGTATATAGGGTCTTTATTATGTAAGTGGTTATCTTTAGTGGTGAATGCCAATGTTGTATTTGTGGCTAAGGTTAAGTTTGTATGCTAAGTTTGATATATGACCTAGTTTGTGCTTAGTTTTGATCATGGTTGGTGCCGTTTGGATCCATGATTTCAAGCTTGCATAAGCCATATATATTAAAACTTTCAAAATGAAGCAATGATCGTAGTGGGAAAGTCTTAAAATTTATATAATGAATGATCGAGCCTAGAAACTAACTATTACCACGATTGAGGCAAGCGCACCTATTGAACAGTAGTATAGTTCAGTGGCAAGACTCAAAAGTCCTTATCCTGTCAAGTAGATGAAATGGAGAATAAAGAAAATAAAGAAAAGAAAAATAAAGGAGAAGAGAAAAAGAATAATGAAATGGACTCAAAGGTCCTTATCCTGTTAAGTAGATGAAGTGGTCGGCATGAACTTATGTAGATCGGTCTCGCAGAGTGAGACTGTGCTAGGATCCTTCTGTTTCTTCGACATGGATATGGTGTAGATCAAGAGTTAGAAGGATGAAAATGAAAAGGGAGGGGGTGTGAAGGATATGGAAGAAGGGGAATGGGAGTGGGTGAGAAGGGGAGGGGGTGTTTTAAATAGAAATTTCAGATTTGGTACATCCCCACGCCCGTGTACCATGGGCGTGTTGTGCCACACGACCGTATCGCACAACTGTGTTGTGCTTCGTTCGTTTCTCCCATGCCTGTGTGTAGGTCACCACGCCGGTGTTGCTAAAACAATGTCGACCACAGCGGTATCACACGACCGTGGTGTTTAGTCGGAGCCCGTGGCTTGAAGATATTTTTCGTTCTGTTTTGTACTCTCTTTGCCACATTGGTACGGAAATCTGTGGTGTCCACACGGCCACGGCCACGGCCGTGTGGTATGGAAATCTACAGTTTGGTTAGTTTGTAGTTAGGTGCTAAAAAGGAAAAATAAAAGTAAAATTAAAAATGTAAAAATTAATGGGGTTAGTGCTCGGGTTGCCTCCCGAGAAGCGTCGTTTAAAGTCTTAAGCTAGACTTACCTCTCATTTACTTAATCATCGTGGTTTGAGGAGTTGAAAATCTTTTCTCATGCTATTAGTTCTATTATCAATATATAGCTTGAGTCGAGTAGCATTTACTTTAAAAGTGCCGAATATAAGATTACTTACCTCGACTGTTCCATAAGCGAAGACATTGAGTACCTTAAAAGGGATCTTTTCATTTGTATCAAGGTCTGAGGTGGCAATCCGAGGGTCTGTTTTAGCCAACAATACCTGATCCCCGATCTTAAATTCTTTTGTCCCACGGAATGGCGTTGGTTCTGCTTCGTATATTCCTAGTTTCTCCTTGAAATGTGTCTTCCACTCGTCTAGTTCATCGATCTGAAGCCGTTGTTTCTCGTGAGTTATTTCTTTATTGTCATGAGGTATAGGATCTGGCTCAGTTGTGTAGTTCCGTGGTGCTTCCTAAAAAGAAGGTTTAACCGAATGGTCATTAATAAAATTAATTTTCTCACCTTGATTACTTGATGTCCTAGACGAGTCAAGACCCTGAAGACTGATTGATTCATCACCTACACGAAGTATGAGTTCTCCTGTACCAAAATCAATTTTAGTTCTAGCAGTTGCTAAAAAGGGTCTTCCTAAAATTAATGGGATACTATTGTCCTCCTCCATGTCTAAAATGACAAAGTCTACCGGGAATATGAATTTGTCAATTTTGACTAGTACATCTTCAATTATACCCCTAGGAATTTGAATAGTTTTATTAGCTAATTGAATGCTCATCCTAGTTTGTTGGGGTTTCCCTAGACCTAGTTGTTTAAACATTTTATAAGGCATAATATTTATGCTTGCCCCTAAATCAACTAAAGCATTATCAACAGATAAACTACCAATTAAGGATGGAATTGCAAAACTCCCTGGATCTTTTAATTTTCGTGGTAGTCTATTTTGTAACATTGCTGAACACATTGCGTTTAGTTCCACATGCAACTCCTCGTCTAACTTCCGTTTGTTTGTTAAAAGCTCTTTTAAAAATTTCATTGAATCTAGCATCTGCGAAAAAGCTTCAAGAAACAGTAAGTTAATATGTAATTTCTTTATAAGTTTAAGAAATTTATCAAATTGTTCGTCTGTGTTGTCTTTCTTCATTGCATCGAGATATGGTTTATGAGGTTGGTACTCTTTAATTACCGATTTTGGCTTGTAATGGTTTCCCTCAACCTTTCCTTCCTCTACCACTTTCTCTTGCCTTAATTTGGGCTTATCTAACCTTTCACTGTCATGAGCTGTTATGGCTTGAAGTTGCTCATTTGGGTTAGTTTCAGAGTTACTTGGCAAACTACCTTATGGTCGTTTGGATATGATCTTAGCAAGTTGACCTAATTGGTTCACGATCCATTGAATCGATACTTGTTGATTTTTAAGTGTTGTTTCGGTGTTTTGGAAACGCGTTTCTGACACCGCTATGAATTTTTTCTTGTTGGAAGTTCGGAGGGGGTTGTTGTCTCTGATTTTCTTGACCACCCCATGAAAATTTGGGGTGGTTCCTCCAACCTGGATTATAAGTATTACTATAAGGGTTATTTTGAGGTTTAAAATTGTTACCCATATAGTGAACTTGCTCGTTTTCAGCGCTCGGGTTGTAAGGTGGATATTCTGTATTGCTCATCCCTCCTCCATTCATCTTGCATTGCATAGCTAGATGTACCTGCGGAGGACCACATAAACCATCAATTTTCTTAGTCAAAAGTTCTACCTAGTTTGATAGCATGGATAATGCATCGAGGTTGAAAACACTGACGGCTTTTGTTGGCCTTGTCCTCGTGACTTGCCACTGATAGTTATTTAGTGACATCTCTTCAATGAATTCATAGGCAGCCTCAAGTGTTTTGTTATTCAGGGTTCTGCCAACGGCTGAATCAATTAACTGCCTGTTGAGGGGTTCACACCGTTGTAAAAAGTTTGGACCTATAGCCACAAGGGTAATCCATGGTGTGGGCACCTTCTCAATAGATCTTTGTATCTCCCCCATGTATCGTAAAGTGTCTCTAAATCCATCTGCACAAAAGAAGAGATATCATTCCTCAACTTAGCTGTTTTAGCCGGCGGAAAATATTTCAACAAAAATTTTTCGGTCATTTGTTCTCATGTAGTGATTGATCCTCGTGGAAGAGAATTCAACCACTGTTTAGCTTTATTCCTCAAAGAAAAGGGAAACAATCAAAGCTGAATGGCATTATCAGAAACGCCATTTATTTTGAAAGTGTCACAAAATTCTAGAAAATTCGCCAAGTGATTATTTGGATCTTCATCCTGCAAACCATCAAACTAAACAAATTGCTATATCATCTGAATTGTGTTATGTTTTAGTTCAAAATTATTTGCAGCAATAGCAGGTCTAACAATACCTGACTCAGTTCTTGTTAAATTAGGTTTAGCATAATCATACCTAGTTTGAGGAGCATGATTTTCGGCCACCTCTGAAGGTAGCGGATTATTCTCAGCCATCTCTTCAGTAGTATTAATTTCATCTCCTTGCTCTTCTTGTATGTATTGTAGGCTTATCCTTATTTCTCTTCGATTTTTGCGAACTGTGCTTTCAAGTTCATTATTGTAAAGTAGAGGTCCTGACGGGTTTCTTCTAGTCATAAACTAGAATACCTGCCAGAAGCAAAAAAGACAATTTAGAAAAGTAAAAATAAATTTTAATTGCGAAAATAAAATATGGCTAAAGTAATAAAAATTGAGCGTTCTTAATACTTCAGTTCCCTGGCAATGGCGCCAAAAACTTGATCGTAGTGGGAAAGTCTTAAAATTTATATAATGGATGATCGAGCCTAGAAACTAACTATCACCACGATTGAGGCAAACGCACCTATCGAACAATAGTATAGTTTAGTGGCAAGACCGAAATGTCAAACCCAAGGAAACCAAAAGTACTAATACTAACTCTCTCTTTATTATTTAGCGTAAAAATTAAGGGAATTGTTGTTTAATCTAAAATTAACTAACTACCAAGCTAAGGATGCTAAGACACAGAGAATGAATTGGGGAAAATACTTTTGGGAGAAAAACCAACTGATTAGGACAATACCCGAGGAAGAATCCACCTAGACTTTACTTGTTATTTAACTTTAAACCAGACGATTTATTCACTTGACTTGATCCGTAGGAATCCCTAATTTATATTAATACCTCTTTCGAGGCTACTAACGTCTAACCCTAGGTTGATTAATTGGAATCTCTTTCTAATTAAAACCCCTAGAATTGCATTAACTCGATCTATGGACTCCCATATTAGGTTTGACCCTAATTCGGCAGATTTTCGTCATCCTATTTCTAGGGTTGCGATCAACTCCGCTTAACTATGCTAGATCTACTCTTAAACAGGGACTTTTGCTCCACTGCCTAAGCAAATCAATACTTGAATCAATATCCTGAAATATCAAAGCAAGAATTAAGAACACATAATTAAGAACAAATCAAGTATTTATCATATAGTTCAGAAAATAATAACAAGATCCGTCTTAGGTTTCATCCTCCTCATGTATTTGAGGGGTTTAGTTCATAATCATAAAAGAATACATCTCAGAAGAAAATATAAAACAAAATATAAGAAAAACCGTAAAAACCCTTGAAGGAAATTGAAGGGAAGATCCTCTGTCTTGAGTATGACTCCGGCTTCTTGAGATGAATCAACTGGCTTTCTTCGAGTAAATCCCACAATTCTGGCCTCTCTAGCTTGGCTCCTAAGCCTACCTGGACGCCCACTCTTAGGTCACAATTAGGGTGTTTATATAGGCTTTCAAAATGTCTTTCTTCGCCCCTAAGTATCCTAATCCGAGTGGAATTAAAACAGGTCACGGCAGTGACGCGCCCGTGTAAATCGAGGCCAGGCCGTGTTCGGGTCTGCTAAGGTGGCACAGTAGTGTGGCTTGGGCCCAGGCCGTGTCGATTTCGTACTTTGGCCCATTTTCTCCATTTTTGGTCCATTTCTCGTTCTTTTCATCCTCCGGTGCTTCCCTAAGTATAAAATATGAAATTAAAGGATTAGAAGCACCAAATTCCAACAATTCGGGGAATAAATCATCCAAAAGTATGCTAAATGTTTGATTAAAATATGAACATTTTACGGTTTATCAAGCAACTTAGTATTTAAAGGTTGGTAAATGACTTGAATATTCCTAGATTATGATCATGTGTTTTGTGCCATTGGAGCACTTAATTTCAAAAGTGTGTTAATATTTTGGCATATCTTGGCATGACATGATGCATTGTTGAAATCGTCATATGAATATGTGTTAATATTTTTTTGTAGTAAGCATGAAATGTGTACCAAAGTAATTTTTGTCAAAACAGGGGTAATGTAGTGATGACAAGTCCCAAACGTTGCGACTTAAGTTGAAAGTGAATGGCGTCACGACGTTGAGATTTTTTAAGTCACGATGATACTCACTGATTGACGAGGTTCCGATGTGAAAGCCATGATGTCGTGACGTTAACTCAAAAATTTTGAAAAAATTATAATTAAGCCCTTAACCGACCTTGGGTAAGCAAAAGAGCTTTGTTAAGCTCGTGTAAGACTCGAAAATGATTTTACAACATATTGAAAATGTGTTTTATACTAGTAAGCATGTTGCAATGGTTAAATTGTATTGAAATCAGTTGTAGTGGCTCCAACAATAAATGTGACATTTTGTAGCTCGAATCCGACGATAGGGTTAGGTAAGGGGCATTACATTTAGTCTTTATTAATTAATTTGTAATGACCCGAAAGTTAGTGGTGTCGAAAAGTAAAATTTTGGAACCCCATTTTTCGATGTTCGAGTCCGTAAATATTATTTAATATTTACAAGGTCAGTATAAAGTTTAATTAAAGTTTGGTCCCTTAATTTTTGCAAATTGATATTTAATTGGGTACAAGGACTAAATTGTATCGCCATGGATTTTTAAATAACCGAAGGACCAATTGAGCAATTGGACCATCTTTATTATGGAAAATGGTGGTGGAGGCTAGTTGTAAGCCATATGATTTGTTAATCATGCTTAACATTAATCTAACTAAGTTTAATTAAAAATAAAATAAGATTAATTAAATATTTATTAAGTATATAAGACAAAAATCATAAAGAAAAACAAAATATTTGTTCATCTTCTTCTCCACACCAAAATAAGAAGAGAAAGATAGGGTTTTAAAGCTTTAAAGTTTTGGCTATAAATGGTTAGTTTGATTTAGTCTATTTCTTGAAATTTTTATGTTTTTGAGGTTGTGAGAGCTTGATTTAACTACCCCGTGAACCAATTTGTAAAACTGTTAAAGTTTCTAAAATTTTCCATTGATGATTTCTTGATGAAATTGGTGTTAAATGGTTAAATTTTAAGCTTAGATATGAAAAATGACTAATTTGTAAAGTAAAAATTATTAGTTTTGATCATAGGGACCAAAATGTAAATATTTTGAAACTGGTATGAAACTTTTGTAATTATGGATAGTAGAGGGTCTTATAAGGATGTAATTGAGATTGATTTTGAAACCGAAGCTCAAATTTGAAAGATATTGCAATTTTGATTTTAGGGACTAAATTGAATAAAATGCAAAATTTTACGAGCATTTGAATAATGAAATTGAACTGATATATGCTTATAATATGATGATATAAAATGTTTAGAATTAACAAATTGAATTGAATTATTGTTTAGATTCGGAATTGGATCAAATCGAGGATAATCGGAGAAAAGACAAAATTATCGATTAGTCCTTGCAATTCAACTTGTTTGTTGTTTTGACTAGGTAAGTATTGGATATGGTGCCTTAGGTGTAGTATTTTCGTTTAAGTACACTTGTAATTTTTCGAATAGATTGAATAATAAAACAAATTCACTGATTACATGAATATACTTTGTATAATTGTCCTCATATGGTTTTTACACGCAAAGCAAAATGGAAACAAATATTGCTTACTGGTTGTCTAATGTTTAACTAATATTAAGTGGTATTACATGGTCGGATCGTGATAAGTGTCAAAAGTAACATATTTGAATCCTGGTTTTAATGCGTTTTTTGGGTGATTAATCAATGCAAAATGGTAAATTTTATGCTCCTAATCCTTTAAATTCATGTTTCTATACTTAGGAGTGTATTTGGGAGCAAAACGAGCGAAAGTGGAGCAAAGATTGGACAATTGAAGCAGATTTCAGGAGCCATACAGGCTGGGCCTTCCCACTCGGGCTGGACACACTACCGTGTGAACACATGGGTTGCCACACGGCCATGTGCCAGACTGTGTCAATTTCGTGAGCTTTATTTTGGACACACGAAAAAAATGCAATTTTTAGGTCTTTCGGGCATTTTAAAACCTATAAATACCAAATATAAGAAGAGAAAAGAGAGCCATCGAAGAATATTAAAGAAAATAACTCGAGAAACACCATTAAAGCCGACTCTAAAGTAGATTTCTACCAAGATTGAAGATCTCCTTTTGATTTCTTTGAAGTTTATTATGAGTTTCTCTATTTCTTGTGGTTATATTGTCTTTGAGATGTTTTTATTTCGCGGTTATAAACTCATTTTCTAAATACCTAAAGGAGATGAACCCTATGATGAATTCTGTCTTTTGATTTCTGTTTTACACAATAAATACTTAAATCTTGTTCTCAGTGATGTGTGCTTAATTCTTGATTTAATATTTCAGGATTATTAATTCATGTTTGATGTGCTTAATTCAGAGGAGGAATAGACCCTGTTTAAGAGTAGATCTAGCATAATTGGGTGGAGTTGCATGCAATCCTAGAAATAGGACGACATAAATCTACTAGATTGGAGTTAAATCTAATAGGGGAATTCATAGATCGAGTTAATACGATAATAAGGGTTTTAATTAGAAAGAAATTTCAATTAATAAACCTATAATCAATTACTTTTAGTCTTGAAGAGAGATATTAGCATAATTTAGGGATTTCAACGGATCAAGATATTAGGTGAATAAATTGTTTAATTCATATTGATAATGACACATGCAGTCTAGGTGGATTCTTTCCCGGGTATTGTTTCGCTTCTTGCTTATTATTCAATTATTTTTTTGATTTGTTCTTTGCCGAGTACTTAGTTAATTTAATTTAGTTAATTTTTTTTAATTCAATCACTTCAATTTGTTGGTTAAATAATAGAAAGATGGTAATTACTAGTACTTTTAGTCTTTATAGGAACGATATCTTTGCTCACCGTAGCTATACTATTTATCGATAGGTGCACTTGCCTTTGTCGTATTTTTAGTTGGTTCCGTGGACATCAAGTCGTAATACATGAAAACAACTTATATTAGTAGGCGAACCTAAACATGTCCTTAATCTAATCGAAAATGAGCAAACCGATTGAAAGACTAATATGTCATCTACCAAGTCCAATTGGGGAAATGCCTTGTCTTGGGCATTGGAGCGGATGACTCCCAGAAGATAGAGACAAATATGTAACTGAATGGACCCAAGAAAAATAGATCCTGAATCCGTTTATAGATGTATTCACTTGTGACGTTCATAGCGTGGCATACCTAAATCTTGAGTGGATAGCGGACTATGTATGCGTGACTCGTACACATTAATGTAAGTAAAAGCCTGAGTTCGAATAGATAAGGAATCGGAAGCTGGTTCATCGAGTGTACGACTCCTACAATGCATAACTTCATTCACAAGAATGAAATTCATAACCTGAGACATGGGTAAATGATATCCTCTCATTGGCATTACATGGTTGATGAAAAGTAAATGTGGCCACGGGTTGTTCGTCTTTATGATGAATGACTTGATTACTATTTAATAGCAATTGATTTTTCATGAAAGAAGATGTAATGATTACCATGAGATAAAATATGATCATATTAAGAGAACGAATATTATCCCAAAGAGATCAAGGATATCCTATGAAGGTAGCAAACTTATGACAATGTCATTGGGCGAGCATTGAGAAGTTTCTTTTGTAATAGTATGTCGTTGGGGAGAGCTCAGTCGCGATAGTATAGTGGAATGACTTCATGACTAAATGAGTTTATAATTAATAGGAGAAAAGCCAAAACCTAATTATAAATCATTTGAGCTCTAATTACATATGTCCAATCGGTCCCTCCATTAGCTCGTTGAAACCAAAAATGACTTACGAGTTTGAAGAGAAATGAATAGAATGAATAGGAAAAGAGAAATGAAAAACATTCAGGAATAATTATGTATTTTTCCCAAAATGGAAAAATGAAATCATTTGGAAATGGATGTAGGTTTCCAAAAATGGAAATGTAAATGATCCATTTGCAATTGTATATGGATTACTTAAAAATGATCGGAAGAATTAGTTTGTATTTTTGAGCTGTTTTGAAGCCCGGAAATGAAAATAAACCATTCACTCACAGTGAACATATTAAGTTATGAAATATTGAACATATTTTCTAGAAATTTTACAAGGGGGGAAATTGTCAAAATTTTACTAGAAGTAAAATAGGGATGAGAAAATTGTTTAGTATAGAATACTAAAAGTTTATTTTGGGAAATAGAAAAATCGAATCAGGTTGGATACTAGGTCAAAAAGACAAAGGAAGTACTCGTAATTGGACCTAATGTGAGAGAGGCCTGAATCCCCATCATAATACATATGAGGGGAAACACACCCCATTAGCTCCTCTCCCTCTCCTTATAAATAGATGGCATCGGTAGAGCAATTGACACAACTTTTAGAAATTATTACTCTACTGAAAAATAGAGAGAATTTATTCTTAACTATTAAATATATTTTTCCAAAATAAAATTTTTATCGGTTTCTATTAAGAAGAGAGAATTTTCGTTTTCACCCAAAACAAAAGAGAGAACTTTTTCTAGTTCTGTCATTCGATTCAATTGGTTCGAGCCCACACTCGAAGTAATTTGTGGTACGAGAATAGAGGATAAGATTGTTTGGTTGAAAGTTGAGAACAACGAATTTTCGGTAGGCCTAAAACACAAGTATGAATTCAGTTAGGGTTTATTACTATAAATATCACAAACCGGGTCGATTTTAAAAATTTAAATTTTTCGCTGTACAAGAAAACTATTTTCAAACCGATAGTTTTCCAATAGTAAGTTCATATGGTATGATTGAATTTAAATTGTTATATACTTGAATTATGAATTTATGTATGATTAATAGTAATTTGAATTTTTTGCAATTTGGTACAAAAGGAGAGATATGGACTAAATCATAAAGAAGTGATAAATTGAATATGATTAATTCTAATTTGATATTTTGATGAATTAATAGTTGATTATGACCGATCAAATTATATTGGTGTGAATTTGATTGATTATCGAGATAGATGACTAATTTGAATAGAGTTGAAAATAGTGTAACTCGAGGAAATTGCGAAATTGGCTTTGAATTGTGTTCACTTATGTTATGCTATATATTAAATGATGATTTGGGTGATGAATCCAAAATGATAAGTTATAATTTTAGCTATATTATGAATTGGACAATTGGTTACCTACTAGCTGTTCAGGCAAAGTCGGATATAGTTGGCATACCATAGAATAGATAGAGTACGAGTTACTTCGACTACGTGTCGGTGAGTGCTGGGCACAACTTTTACTTTGATTATACCGATGAGCGCTAGGCGCAAACTATATACTTCGATATTGTTAGGTGAGGTACTGGGTTCCAAATTGGTGTGTTGGTTAGATCCATGTATCTGTTCAAGTCCAAATTGGGTTAATAGGGGTATAAAATGTAAATTGGATAAATGATATTCGAATTGAGTTGATATTATGATTTGATGATATAAATACAAACTACAATATACGAATATCAGTAGCATGTGAAAGATCATGCGAACTTATTATACAAGCCTAGAGGGCTGATATGGAAATGTGACAAATCAATTAATTCAATTCGGAATTTGAATAATGAAACAAAATAGTGATTGACATTAAATTGAAATTAGATGTATTGTTGATAAATAGATAGAATGATATGAATATACTAGTGAATTGATTAAATGTTGATTGATTAAGTGAATTTGAATTTAATATGTTTCAATTACTATATGATATGATAAATGTTGAACTCACATTGTTGATATGTAGTTGCCATGTTAGGAAAACTTGATAAGCTAGTAGCTTATAGTATTAAATTGTAAATCGAGGTAAATTGTTGTTTAATGCCTTTAAACTGACTAAGCTTTCAATATGATTATCCCGTTGTTTTCCCTTTCCCTGTAGATTGCCAACTTGCGGAATGTGTCGAGCGAATCGTCTAGAAGCTCACACTATCCTGTTATTGACTCGGTAGTCTTTTGATAAGTTTTTTAGCTTGATTATGTGGCATGTAAATAGGTGTTGTTAGGTTGACTTAAAATGGTAATTGGTTGAACTTTGGTTAATACTTGATCTTGTGAAAGTTAATGTCGATTTATTTATTTAAGTTTGGTAATATGTTGTATGGTATGAATGGTACCTATAATTGCATAGTTGAGCATGAAATGGTATGGAAAAATGATTATATGGAATTGTTTAAAAGCATGTCAATATAAGTTGAGTTTGGATAGGTTGAATTGGTATGTTTTGTTGCCAAATTGTGACATATTGGTTTGACTGGTTTGAAATGGTTAATTATGATGTTTTGTTATGTTTTTGGAATGGTTTTATGCAGGAAATGTGGTGAAATTTTATACCAAATGTAAGTTTAAATGGTTGGATAGGAATAGATACCAAATGGCCTAAAATGTACTAAAAAAAGAGTTCACGTTGTGACGTTGAGCAATGGTCATCGCAACGAGCTCTGGATTTCAGGCCATTGAGTGACAAGGAACCCCGTGGTCACAACGAGGGCCAAGTCAATATTTCACGTTGCGACAAGGAATCCCCTCACATCTTGACATCAACTTGAAGTTTTGAAAATGTTGCAAATTTATCATTGTTCAATTCTGGGCCAACTTTAGATCATGCGAAGGCTTGTATAAGGCATGAGAAAGGTTTTATATCATGGTTATGGCTTGAAAATGTTCTGTAAAGGTTTTATATCATGGTTATGGCTTGAAAATGTTCTGTATATATGCATTAAACTATAAATTGAATGTTAAATGTTTGTAGTTTCTCCGAAAACAAATGTGGGATCTTATAACTCAGATCCCGCGGTCGAGTAGGGTGAAGGGTGTTACATAATTATTATTTTATTATTGTTATAATCTTCATATTTATATTTACAAAATTTAAAAGTTTATGTTAAACGTATAATCACAATTACGTATGATTTTTTAAATATAAATAGCAAATTAACTTTTTATTAATTAATTATCATTCTATTTATTTTTATTATCTTTAATATAAATTGTACTATCACATATGAATTAAAGTTGAAATCACAAATGACGAAACATAAACAAGAATAAACATAGATAGATAATCCACACATGATTTACCCAAAGTGAGACTCGAATTTATTAAAGTCAATTCAACCAAGCTGCCAATTTTCAAGCTGAAAAGATTAGTCAACTTGTGATTTTGTATGGGATCTAGACATTTATGGGCTTATATTTCTAGATAGAGTTTGAATATCTCTCTCTTATCTTCGAAATGCACTTTGAATTACTCAATTTTGAGTTTGGGAGGTCAAGTTATGATCGTTTTAGTGAAGATTTTGCGAACATAATTTCTAGATGGGATTATTACGAAAATTACAAGTTTCAGGTTTTTTTTATTCGAGTTTAAATCACATTGGGTTTGATTTTCAAGCATAATTTTTATTATATACAAGTCCAATATTGTATTTATTAAGTTTTATTATTTTATTATTTATTTATTCTGAATTTTGGATAAATTTTAAGTATTATAGCTATTTAGTAGTTTTATGTCAACAAGAAAATTTAGTTTAAAACTACTTGCTATTTAGATTAACTAAAGTTTTAGTATACTTGAGAATTTTATTTAGGTGTACTTAGCTAGCCTATATAAAGGCCTTTTCATTGTACACAATGAAGGGATTCATTCATTATTCACTTTGAGTTAATAATTTTTTTTTTTTTAGTTTTCTTTTAGAAGAGTTTTAACAATCTTTTCAGATTGTGGGGATCACCTTCAAGGTTTTTTCTTGTCAAGTTTTCTTTCTTAGTGGAGAAATTAGAGCCGTTTGAAGGGGGTTGTGGGTTCATCGGGTTTCCAAGGCTCCTTAGGACTTCTACACATCATGTCCATCTTCTTCCATCTATTTTCTTTAGTTTCTTCTTTATTATATTTTTTTCATATTTAATTATTCAAATCTTTGATATAACACTCGGTTACCATTAAAGGTAGGATTAAATTGAAATGACTAGTATATTATCGGACCCCATAGGGACATTCGAAAGATTTAGGGTCTGAATTGTGATTAGTTGGATTCCAATTTCAGTTTAGTTAGATTGGAACAAACTGGTTCCATAGTGAGAGACAACATGATTATGAATAGATGGTTGGAAAGGCTGGTGAGGACTGTGCCTAAGGAGTATATATATGTATGAGTGGATACAAAATTTTCTCAATTTTGTTTATGAATCTTTTTCCTCTCCATAACATCATTTTCTTCAGTTGTTCTGAAAAAGAAGGGGATGCAACTAAAGGAAACTTTGAATATCATAGCATTTGCATGAATTGAAGTCCGATAGTAGAGAAATTGAGGAACTGGTGAGCTTTTTTATCTTTTTGTACTTGTGGATTGAAGAAAGAAGTAGAATAGCACTAAAGGCTTCTGTGTAATGATGAATTATGGATTTTAAGGGTCAAACACCTTTAGTTTAATCGATAAATGGTTGTCATACTTAGTTACTAGGACAAAGGAGGCTCTAGCATTCAAAAAGGCTAAGTTGACAAGGATAAGGAAATGAGGAGAGTTTCTACACTCCAACCCTGGAATGTTAAATATGTTTAACATCGTATAGGCATATGAGTATTCACCACTTTAGTTTAGTATGCATGAATTAATTATTATTCAATGGTATTTCATCTATGAAATGATTGTATTGCATGTTTATAATAGTAGAATATGGAAGTGAATTATCGATGGGTTAGATGAATTTAGGACTTAGGAATGAGAATTTCTATTAGATATCACCATACGATGTTGCTGAGTGTAAATTGTGATGTGCAAAGCTCCGGGCCTTGCAGAGGAAACACTGCGATGTTCAAGCATCAAGGTTAGGAATGGCGAGTTGGGTGAATGGAAGGAAGAATAGAGAAATTAGAATTCCATTAAAATTTTGTCATTTGGGATTTTTAGGAGCAAACCGCGATGTGCGAGCTTCAGGTCTTACGAAGGGGACACTTTGTTGTTCGAGCAGTAAAGTATAATGTGAAAAAAAATATATGCACGAGTCCTTTAGGAAGACACCGTGATGATATTTAGGTTCCATAGAGTATCACTATTATGGCAGTCAGCAGACTCTATGGGGCGACACTGCGATGACGGTTAGGTTCTACAAGGTGACACCTCAAAAGAGGTCTAACGCATGAGACCATAGCTAACTATGGCAACTAATGTAGTGTGTCCAAATAGTAAACACGAAGTAGTCTGTTCGGACAATAAACATGGGGTAGTCTATTGGGACAGTAAACACAGAGTAGTCTGCAAGGACAGTAAACACCGGGTAATCCGCTATGACGTAAAACATGAGGATCATAGTTGGTAAGTCTGCGATTTATAAAGGATGTTAAAGGTTCAAGTAGAATTCGCGATGTGACTGGAGCGATAAGTCAGAAGAATGAATGAGCTTGGTGTATCAGAGGAATATAGACCGCTGGAACAATGAGTTATGCCAAGGTTATGTTTCAACCCTAGTTAGGGTGAAAAAAAGAAAAGAAAAATAGGCTCTTTAGATAAGAAGGTATACATAATCTACGCAAATACTAGTCTGCTAAAAAGCTGTTGTTGGGAAATGTGCCCATATTATAGTAAACATGTAATTGTTTTCTATTTATTTGAATGATGAATAAATAAATAAAGTTAAGTTCACATTTCACTATTATATCTTTTGTATTTATGTTTTTTATATTTTGCATGCATGGCAAAATTGTGACAAACAAATATTAGCTCATTGATTGTCTAAAGTTCAAACTGAAGATAAGTGGCATTGTAAAGAAGGTTTACATTGCGAGAAAGACAACTTACTTTAATAGATAATCTAAATGAGTCTGTAATCCCGTAAAAGAATCAAAGTGAGAATTTGATTCAAATGCTGAGAAAGATTATTATGTCATCTACAATTCAGATTGGAGAGATGGCTAGTTTTGTCTATCGGTGAAATTGACTCCATGAGTAGAGACATAGAAGTATTCATTAGTAGAATGATACATTGGACTGGGCCCAAGATGAATTAATTCTGAATCCGTTTGTAAATTAATTCACTTGTGATGTTCATGGTGTGATTTACCTAAATCTTGAGTTAGTCACTGACCGTGCGTATTCAACTCATGTGCTTTGATATAAGTGGAGGCTTATGCTCTAAAGAGATCAAGCCCATAGCCGGTATGTTGCGTACATGACTTGTGTATGGCATGGCTTTACTAGCACCAGTGGAATTCATAGCTCAATTAAAGAGTTAATGATATCCTCTCATTGGCATTATGTGAATTGATAAATATGGAACGTGACCACGGGTTGCTTGTTCTCGAATGAGTAATTTATCATAGTTATTTGCTGACAGTGATCATATTAATCATTAAGAAGACACAATGCTGACAATGAGATAAAATAGGATTGTATTAAGTGAGCGAATTTAACTCAAAAGAATCAAGGATATCATATGAAGGTAACACACACATGACGAGGTCATTGCTTTCATAAAGAGTATACAATCAGGATTTTTCAATCATGGTACTTCTTATGGATTGAATCCATGATTAATGAATTGCGAATTATCGAAACGATGTTTCTGGACATAATTGCAATCACTAGAGCCTAAATGTGTATGTCCGATTAGTCCCTCCGCTAGCTCAACAAAAGCTCAATCGAATTGCATTTGGATGAGAAGAAAATTTTACGACTTTGGGAATAATTTAATTGAGTTGATTGATTCAATGTGGAATTAAATTAGGTGGTCGTGAGAATTATTCAACTAAAGAATTTAATTAAAGAATTTTCTTGAAAAATTAATTTTGAAAATCTAAGTGATTTTTGGAAATTTTAATTTTAATCAAGTAAAATTAAAGTAATAAAATCAATTAAAATAAAAATGATATTTTTGGAGTTAATTCTCAAGTCAAACAATTGGCCTAATGTGTAATTGAACTTGAAAATTGGACCTGAGATCGTAAATTGGGCCTGGGAGCCCAAAACCAAGACCAAGACCCGAAAACTGGTCGAACTGGGCTGATGGTCCAATCGGTGGCTAAATTAGACCGGTTGGGTCGTCATTGACCCAGACTGAACCGACAACAGCCGAATCGACTCAAGGTACCGTAAGGGTGTCACACCTGCATCATCAAACACCGCAGTGGCCGGCGGTTGTTGGTCATCAGTGGTTGAGCAATGGAAGAGTTACACTCCTACTGGATTTCTATCGGAGAATTTGATTTCAAATCAACTATTCCAAAAATAATATTATTTTAATAGTTCAATATTAAATTTAATTTAATACTTATCTTAATAGTATTTTATTAATTTAATATTAAAGTGATTATCTTAATATTAAATTTAATTTAATGTTTATCTTGTAGATAAACATTCTATTATTTTAGTAAGATTTAATACTAAATTTAATCTAATATTTATCTTGATAAATATTATATTAATTTAATATTAAAGTAATTAAATTTAATTATAGTTTAACTCTCTATAAATTCTCCCTATATAAAGAGAGCCTTGGGTCATTATTTACACACTTGAATTCAAAAGAAAGTTGTAGAGAGAAAATTCTCTAAAGAGATTATTCTAGAAAGTTTCTAGTTATATATTTCTTATTTACAAATTGACCTAAAAGTTTAGAGCAATTACAAATCACCCACTGGTAATTTTTGTGAAAAGTTTCTAATTCGAAGTGAGCCCATACTCAGAAGACGTGAGCTTGAGGGTAGTAGAGAAGACTACTCAGTCGAAGCGTTCATCCTAGACGAATCGGAAAATGTACAATTTTGATTAAGTGTTTATTATTTTAGATATCACAACCAAGATCTTATTTTAGAAAAAAAAAATAAAACTCTGGTTTTTTCCCTAAATTTATTTTCCACTGCATTTTCCAAACCTATTTTTCTAACAGTTGCTGATCTACACGATTTAAACAGGCACAAATTAGTTTGCAGTAGGATGCAGTATTATAATATAAGCTAGAAAAAAGTTAGCCAAAGGGTCTAATAGGTTGATCAGGGTCTTTGTGGGAGGAAATGCATGCTAAGGTTGAATGGCCAATAATATCCGTTAGAGGATAGTGGAAAGTGGAGGTCAAACATATCTATAAATAATGATAGAGACCTTGTTGATTTACCAAAGGTAGTAATTGCATGTCCTAAGAAGCCTTATTGAGAAATAAATTGATAGAGTAATGATTATGGTGTTGTTTAGTGAGCTCTAGTACTCCAAGGTAATGAGGACATTGAAATTTGGTAAAGATCACTGATGTAGCAATTACTTGGGTAGTTGTCAAGCATTGCCTACCAGAAATAATGAATGTGATTATTAGGGAGATTAGTTCTGAGCTAGATGTCTCACATTTTCCTTAAATTTTATATGCGGATATCACTAAGTTCCCTCGAACTTATAAAATTTTTGTTTCAACTTAGGTTAGTTAAAGATTCGAAACTTGAGGGCGACCAAGCCAGACCTCGGTAGGAGCTAGGTGAAATGCAGTAGTTGTGCTTGTGTATAGAAGAGCACCCGTGTAGGCTCCGCCTCATGGTTTAAGTTATCTATAAACATTATCGATTGTTTTTCAAAAAAAAAAAAAATTGTAAACAATCAATGGAATCAAGCTTTTAAAGTTTTATTACTAGCTCAATACGAGTTGAAATTTTAATCAGATTTTTCAAAATACAAGTTGTTTAAGTATGTAATTAAACTAGAAATAAAAATTTTGTTTAGTCATTCGGGTTAGTGTAGCATCTGATACCCGGACATGGCTATCGGGCCGGGTAGAGGGTGTTACAAAATGAGTGGTATCAGAGTTTCGGTTTAGTTGATCCTCTAGTTGAAAGAAGTTATGGGATAACCCTTATAAGATAGTAAGTGTACTAAAATAAGTGTAGAATTGGCTATTTATAGCCAGATAGACGACAAATATAATGCAAAAAAAATGGATGGGAGTTTTCATTGCCACGGGGAAAATCAGTACCAATACAAGAGAGAATTAGACGTCATCCCTAATAGGCAGATCAACCGTTTCTTCTATGTTTTCTTGCCCCCCATCATTAGCCTCCTCTATAGGAGCAGGAGTGGTAGGCTTAGGCTTGGTTGGTAAAAAAACCATCATAATCTTTTCATTTCTTCTGAAACTCTTCCCACTCGACACCACAATGGTTCATCGCATTGAAGCCCCGATCCTTGTTGGTGTACTGGCATAGACAACTGAAGTCCACTTGGCTCAAATTGAAGGGGCCCACGACAACCTAGGCCTGAAAAATGTAATTAGACCTCAGCTTGCGAAGGTAATCTGCGAACCTCGCCAGAGTCTTTGCTTTGTATCGCTCCAACGCTTCATTTTTTTCCTTCTAGATCCTCTCTAAGTCTGCCAAGTGGTGTTCCTTTAATGATTTGATATGGTCCTCCGACTGGTGGACCCAACTCTTAGATTCTATTTTTAGGGAGTTGTACTTAGACTCCCAACTAGAGGTAGACTCGACGAACTCTTAAATTTGACAGGGTTGCGACCTCATGTGCTTTACAGAGTTGAACTAGTTATTGATTTTGAGAGGCTAGGGTCACCTCTAATTGAGCCTGTTTAGCTTCACTTTCGTAACATCGGTCGTGGAAGGCTTAGCCAAGCAAACCGGATTCCTCCACCATGATTTGGTAGGAGTCCATCAACTCCAAGAGAGTTGGTTTATGAGCTTCAGAGGAAAAGGGAGAATACATTCTTTCAATTCCTGGGGTAGGTCCATCTTCTATCATTGGCTATTTTTTGTTAGGGAGACGGGGGGCTGACCCGCAGAAAAACGGTCCCTCCATAGAAGTAAACTTGATGTCCCATCGGAGGAAGTGGAAGGTTGCCTTGGTCCAGTATGGACAGATGGCGGTGCGGAAAGGGCAGTTTGGGGAGTGGACTCATTAGGCAAACTTTGTGTGAGGGGAGTAACATCCACGAGAGTGGCAGACTCAGTTTGAGTGTCGAGGTGAAACGGATAGATAGGTGGAGTAAGCTCCCTTTTGGATTGATTGGTTACTTGCATCATTTCCAGTGGGCCAGACTACTACCACTGTACTCCTCGGTACTTCGAGAGCCCCTTTCATTCCAAAGCCTCTTATGGCTACTACTACCCACCTACACCTTTGCATTAGCATCAGCGACGACCTTCTGTGCCCTTTCCATGATGGCATCCACGTCCATATGGCTATATCATATCAAAGGGGCGTACGACTTGGGAAATAGCCTCAATATTAGTAGCCAAGGGCCTATATTTAGTGAGCTTTAATACTCGAAGGCAGTAATGACATTGAAATATGGTAAAGATTACAGATGTAACAATTACTTGGGTAGTCGCCAAGCGTCGCCTACCAAAAATAATAAATGCGATTATTAGGAGATTAATTCTCAGCTAGATGTCTCACCTTTTTCTTAAATTTTATATGCGGATCTCACTAAGTTCCCTCGAACTTATAAAATTTTTACTTGAATGCAGGTTAGTTAAAGATTCAAAAATCGAGGGGGACCCAGCCAAACTTTACTATGAGCTAGGTGAAAGACGACAGCTGTGCCTGTGTAAAGAATGGCACTCATAGAGGCTCCACCTCAGGGTTTAAGTTATCTATATATGTTATTAATTCTTTGTCAAAAAAAAAATTGTAAACGACCGATGGAATAAAGGTCTTAAAGTTTTATCAATAGTTTAATACAATTTGGAATTTCAGTCAAATTTTTCAAAATACAAGCTATTTAAGTATGTAATTAAACCAGAAACAAAAAATTCGTTTAGTCATTCAGGTTAGTGTAGCATACAATACTCAACTTGGCGGTCGAGTCAGGTAGAGGGTGTTACATTTGATTTATGTAACACCCCTTGCCCGTATAATGACCAAATCTTGCCCGGGGGCCCATTATAGCTCAATTCCAAACTTGTTTTTTACAAACCCAAAATTAAGCCAAAAATAAAAAGAACAGTCCATAGAATGTCCAATTACAAAGCCCGATATGCCCCTAAGCCCATTTTACAACCCTAAACCCAAAATACCAGACCCAAATTTAACACAGACCCAAGTACAGGCCCAATTTTAATACAAATTAAAAGCCCAAAAACCTAGGCCCAAACAGACCCAAACCCGTTAACAGAAAATAAGCCAAACAGAAACCCTAGGGTTCCCTCCTGGCCAGCGCCGCCGCGCGTGTCCCACACGCGCGCGCCCCTATCGTTCTAGCTTCCCACGCGCCACGCGGGCCGCTCCAGTTCCCTGCACACGTACGGCTTGCCTCGTTCGGCCACCACGCGCCTCGGCTCTGGTGCCCACACCCCTGACGAATGAAGCCCGCATCGCGTTGTTCCCCGTTGCACGCCTCTGACACTTCCACCAAAGACTCGCCGCGCTGCCAATCTGCCGCCGCCATCCCTTGCCCATGCCCTACAAACAACAAAAATAGAGAAAATAGTAGAGATAGAAAGGGATCGAAACGGGATCGGTTATAAAAACCAAAGGGGAGACGATTGTAAAAGGGGTTCCTTTTTCAAAAAAAAAAGAGGGAAAAGAATACGTATTATCAAACCGAATATAGATCAGGAATCAAAACGCAAGCAAAGATTTCGAAGGTGGAGGGATTTATCTTTTCTGTTTACCATTTTTTATTTCTATTTCCTATTTTTATTTTATTTATTTCGAATCTTTCAAAATCAAAAAATCAAAAAGAATAAAAAAGGAAAAAGAACAAGGTACCGAAAGAACCTTGCGGACGTGTCTCCGGAGAGGGGGGTCTCCCCTTTCATGGGTCGGATCTGAAACAAGGACCAAAGCCCCTATTCTTCTGGCTTCCTGGACGACGATGGCGGAAGTTCGAGCGTCCGACGAAGGGAGAGAAAAACAGAGGAATGGATTGAAAAAAAAGGGAAGAAACTTTGTTTTTTTAGAAAATCGACTGCAGAAATGAAGTTTTTTTTAGAAAAGCCCCTTTTATAAACTAAGCAAAACGATACCGTTTCATGCAAGGAGGAAACCCGCGTGTCGACCCGGATCCGCCCTTGGGTCCGCGCGTTTTTGCTCCTGCGGGAATTTTGCGCACCTGGTCCCTCCCTTCGATGTTGAGTCTTAATCGGGCCATCATTCGCATTTCTTTTTATTTTTAATCTTACCCAAATATTTACATGTTGTTTCAATCAAGCCCTCGCCCGTCTTCTTTTAATCATTTACAATTTTGGCCCCCACTGCTTTAATCAGATTTCAATTTAGCCTCCAACTAGTTTAAAAATTTTAGACCTATTTATTCTTAATTTTATTTATTTACATTATTATTATTTAGTCCGAATTTTTGCATATCACTCTTATTAAACTACGTACATATATATATTATACATTTTCGACACCTTTTTTAAAATTATTCCACATGTTTTCTATTATGTATTCTTTGCTTAAAGTCACTTTGTTCATCATTTTAAATCATTGCATGTGTTAGTTATTTACAAATTGTTTAATTCATTTTTTCTCCAACTATCAATATTAATGCATAAGTCGTATGAACTATGCGACTGTTATTCCGGCATGTTTTGATTTGTATATTCGTGTCTTCATATCTTTGACATCATCACCTTCGTTATTATTTATATCTTTGCTTTATTATCGTTATTATTATTTATGCATAGTAATATGTTAGATTAACGATTCCAATGCCATGTATTACATGTACCATGTTGTCGTTGTGCTAAATTTGTGTTATATCATCACCATTTGTTGCATTCACGGCTTAAATAAGGTTTTACAAAATCCAAATTACCAAACACTATGATTTTTAAATACGTGTATCAATTTTACCCAAAAGAAAGTTTTTAAAATGAGGTAATATTCTATTTTTGGTATTTCGAGAGACCGTGCCCTATGTGTTGGGTTTTGTTTCTTTCGCTTCACCAAAGATCGAATATCCTTTTGGTAGTTTTTATGAATGAGTCTCGGGATTAAATGATGACCTCGGATTCGAAGATTAAAATCGTTGTGTCCTATGTGCTGGATGTGATATTTTATTCTCTCGGAACGAGGAAATCATAAAATTCAATTCGAGAAAATTCAAACGTTTCCAAAAGAGATCAAATTTTCAATTCTTTTTGAAATTTTTAAACTTTCGACATTAGGACATTAATTAATCAATTTGGTACCAATTTTGGGTGTGACGAGGGTGCTAACCCTTCCTTGCACGTAACCGACTCCCGAACCTATTTTCTCAAATTTTCGTAGACCAAAAACATTGTTTTAGTAAATCAAAATGTTTTATTAAAACAAAGGTGATCCAATCACACCTAATAAAAGATCGGTGGCGACTCCCGTTTCTTATTTTCAAAACCAAGTCGACTCCCATTTCGTCAAAAAATGGTTACGACAGCATGGCGACTCCACTGTGGACACTTTGAGAGCTAGGCCATAAATTAATTGATTTTTTGTCCTTTTGTCGAAAATTTGGAAAATTGTTTTGAAAATCGCGTTTCTTTTTGATGCATTTGCTTGTACTGTAGTGTCGAGTCTCGTGAAATACTTTGGCATTGCATTGCATGACCATTGCGGTCACACCCTTAAGTGGGAGTGAGAAGCTACTCTTTCGTGAGGTTTTTACCTCCGTGCAAGATAGTGGATCACTTTCGGATACATCTGTACCTATGTCTTCGTGAGATTCTTATCTCCGCGTGCGACCATAGGAAATGTATTCCACTGAATCAACTCGGTCCATATGAGCCTATAATGGGTAAGGATCGAGAATCTCTGCTGGTTCAGTACCCTTGCTTTAGAATCGAACCACATATAGAGACCCTAAGAGCCCGTTGTAGGTAGAGTCGTGTAAACCCTAGTTGCTACCTTAAATAGGAGTTTGATTATTTCCTGTTTATTTTAAGTTCTTTTGTACCTAATACTAACCTGTTGTGTTTTGCTTTTATTGCATGGCATTTCATCATAAAAAGGTGTTGATCCACATTCGGTTACTAGATAGAAAAGCTTAACATGGAAAAGGGGTTTCTCGATAGAGTGGAGGATAATGCGGCCGTCCAGGTGTGGTCCGAAAGGGTACAGCAAGGAAAAGGAGATAGCCTGGCAGTCGGGTATGAATCAGAGTTATGGGATTTCACCCGTATTAGTGCGGCTCAAAATGACCTGCGAGAATTGAAGGAAATATGGGACTCATGGGGGAATGAGGACAAACAATTGTTCCACTATAATTACGGTGATTTGCACTATCTGCGGGCTATCAAGGTAGACGAGTACCTACTCCGAGCTATTACCTAGTTTTGGAACCCCGCCTACAGTTGCTTCACTTTTGGAGTGGTGGATTTGGTGCCTACCATAGAGGAGTACACAGCTTTGCTTCGATGCCTAAGAATTCAAATTGATAAGGCGTATTCAAGGTTTGCAAATGTACCGGTGTTCTCAAAAAGGCTAATGAACATTACAGGGATGAGCGATCAATGGATTACGACCCGAATCAAGCAAAAGGGAGATTGTAAGTACATTCCTTGGAAACATTTGAGGGACTTGATCTTGGCGCATCCTGATAAGAAAAAGAGGGCCGACGTCTTCGCTCTAAGCATATATGGTTTGGTCATCTTCCCCAAGGTGTTAAGGCATATAGAGGATGTGGTCTCGGATCTGTTTGATAAACTTGATAAAGGAGTCACACCCATCCCCTCAATTTTAGCCGAAACCTTCAGATCCTTGAATGCTTGCCGAAGAGCGGGCGAAGGGAGGTTTGTAGGATGTGCATAGCTATTGTTATCTTGGTTTCATTGCCATTTTTGAAAGATAGAAAAGGTCTCATACAAAGTCTTTTACGAGAACTACTCTCATCTAGAAGAATTAGCAAGTACACCAAGGCGGGGACGACCTATCCGGAGAGAAATGGATAGCAATTCTCCAAAATCTACAGGTTAAAGATGTAGAATGGAAGGCTCCGTGGATGATCACTGACGAGATCTTGTATCGATGTGGGGGGTTCGACTGGGTTTCTTTACTCGGAATATGGGGAGCTATCGAATATGCCCCGTTACTAGTGATGAGGCAGTATCAATCGAGGCAGTTCATACCTGCGACCAGTGGATTAGCCCAATGTGAATTTTCATACAAGGATGACAACTATAAGAAGAGAGTTCACGAGATATCAGATGCATGGACCCAAACCTGAAAGATGAAAAGACTTGCCATGGGGCCAATGACGACCCCCGAGTACGACCGGTGGTGGGGCAAAAGAACCAACGACAATGTCCCAAGGCCAATCCAAGGGAATGCTCTACCAATAGAAGAGCAGCTGCAAGTAATCCTGTCTGAATTAGAGATTATTAAGCAAGATTTTGAGAGGAAGAGCCGAGAATTGGGTAAGAGGATAGAGCAGCTAGAAGAGGAAAAGATGCAGTTGGGGTTAGATGTTGACATCCACAAGTACGAGGCTGAGAAATGGAAAAAAGGAAAAAATAAGGCTGAAGAGGACTTGGATAGCTTAAAGACGGACTATAAGAAGCTACGCATGTCCATCAGAACTGCTGGTTTGGGCAAAACGTCAAAGCAATGGCGACAGGAAATTAAAGAAGAAAAGTCCAGGGCCGATCAGTGGGAAAAGAAATTCCAAGATGCTCGAGTGCGGGAGGACGCTTTGCAAAAAAGCCTGCTGGAAAGCCAAAGTGAACAAGAGAGGTTACGCGCCCAAGTAGCAGAATTAGAAAGGTTACTGCATCTGCACCGTAGTCGCAACTCGGTAGCCGAATTAAGAGCCAGTCAGAACAAGATCGAAGAAATGAGAGGAAGGATAGGGGAGCTCGAGACTGCATTACAAGATAGCAAAACTTGGGTTGAACTCTTTGAAGCAAACAATGAACATTGGAAGGAGCAGCTCCACTATTCTCAAGAACAGATCAGAAACAGAGACTATGTAATGGGCGAGGCCGTGGCTCAAATTCGAGAGGTGGCCGATCATTTGCAAGCCTTGGCGGTTCGGGCTGATGCGTTAAGTCTGATGTGCAAGTCAAGATCGGAGCAAGGCCAAAGTCTAGCTTGGCTCCTTAGGAAAGTTAAGGATTTAGGCATTAGAGCAAAGTCGTATATGTAATTGTCCATTCTATGAAAGGAAATTCGTTTTCTAGTAAAGTTTATCTAATGGAATTGAATCAAATCAACACCTTTTTGCATTCATACCATGCATTTGCATTATATCGCATACATTAGTATCACATCACCTTAATTGTTCACTAAGGCTAAAATCGTATAATCCGCAGCTACGACATTACGAATCTGGAATCACGTCATCCCTATAGGACACGTCTAAGAACTAGAGCTATGGACGCCGAACTCAATGAGAGGATCGAAAGAATGGAAAGAATCCAGCAAGAGCTGTAAGAACAGTTAGCCAGGTCGCAGTAAGAAGCAAGGGACCTGATGATGAGATCCCGCGAGGAATCACTAGAGCATAAGGATCAAATGGCTAAAATGATGGAGATGTTGACGGCTCTGGCCAAAGGAAAAGGACTCGCGTAGAGTCCTGATATTACAGAACCCCACTCGAGAGTTAATCAGGATCCGCTCTATCCTCCAGGGTTCACAGCACCCCATGCTCATGCAACGCAAAGAGGATATCCTCAAGAGAACCCGGTAGGCCTAGAGCAACGACCCATACCACCGACTCATTTAGGGCAAGGTGTTTACGTATCAAACTCTGGAGATAATTCTGCTAACCCAATTGTTCCGGATTTGGATGATCCGATAGAAATAGCTAGGTTAAAGAGGGAAAATCATGATGCTGAGGAAAAGTATAGGATCTTGGAAGAAAGACTCAAGGTGGTGGAGGGTACTGGAGTCTTCTCTGCACTAGGCGTCAAAGAGCTCAGTCTGGTGCCCGATCTGGTTCTGCCTCCAAAGTTTAAAGCGCCAGATTTCGAAAAGTATGAGGGAACGAGATGTCTGAAGGCACATCTTATCATGTTCTGTCGAAAGATGGCTTGACACGTGAATGAGGACAAGCTGTTAATACACTGTTTCTAGGATAGCTTGATCGGATCAGCCCTCTGGTGGTATGATCAACTTAGCACAGAGAGGATCCGGTCATGGAAGGACCTAGCAACTGCATTCTGCGAACAATATAAGCACGTTTCTGATGTGGCTCCCGATCGTACCCAATCCAACCACGACCTCAGTTCTGCCCACTTTTAAATTTTTATTTTCCTCCTCAAAACCTCTATTATCAAACACCCCCTCCTTGCCCCGTCTATGCCGCTGATACGTCTGTTCAAAGTCAGCCAAAAAATGAACAAAGACCGACAAGACCCAACCCCGAGAGACCCCAATTTACCCCTATTCCCGTGTCATATGGAGAACTGTGCCCAAAATTATTGGAGAAACAATTAATCTCCCCATATTACATGGCACCACTGAAACCCCCATTCCCAAAGTGGTACGATCCTAATGCTAATTGCATGTATCATGCTGGAAACCAGGGGCATTCTACAAACAACTGTATAGCCTTTAAGAGGAGAGTTCAAGGCCTTATCGACGCAGGGATTTTACGGTTTGACGGTACCAATAATATGGCTGGAAATCCGCTCCCTAACCATACCGTAGGGAACGTGAATATGGCGATACAGGAGGACAGGTGGCGAGCCAAGTGTTGTGTCTCCAAAATAAGGACACCTTTGATGAAGGTCTGGGAAATAATGACTGAGAAGGGTATGCTCGACAAATGCTTCAAGGAGGAAAGCATGAAGAGTCCGAGTTTTTGCGTCTTCCACAGCATAGAAGGACATCACATCCATCTTGCGAGAAATTTAAAGAGCTACTTCAAGGTATGATGGACAATAAGGAGGTTGAGATCTGCAATAAGAGGGAAGAGGCCGATGAAAAGGATGTATGCGCCTCTGAGGGCCAATCATCAGGCCCCCTTTATAGCGCCGATTGACCTTTGGTGATCTACTACGAGGCAAAGAAGGAAGAGGTGAGACCAAAAATGATAATCCAAGTACCTTCTCCTTTCCCTTACAAGGATAGCAAGGCGGTGCCGTGGAAATATGATGTCAACTTCACCATACCCGAAACTACAACTGGAAACGTCAGCGAGGTGGGGCATTTTACCCGCAGTAGGAGGTGCTATTCCCCTGAGATGGTTGAGACAAAGAAGAAAGCCATTGGCACGAGTCAAAAAGGGAAGGCACCAACACACGAGGCCGAGGGTGAGGTTGAAATACAATCTGAATAAGAAGCCAAAAGGCCCGTGAATGAGGATGAAGCGCAGGAATTCTTAAAGTTTATGAAACACAGTGAATATAACGTCAGTGAGCAATTTAACAAAAACAACCAAAGAAGAATCTCGTGATATCCTCACGTTGTTGAACTCGGAGCCACATCGAAACGATTTACTGAAAGTGTTAAACCAAGCGTATGTGCCGAGCAATGTACCCGTTGAAAAACTTGACAGATGGGTGAACAATTTAAATGCAGACAATTTCATCTCTTTCAGTGATGATGAAATACCACCAAATGGTAGAGGCTCTATTAAAGCATTGCACATCACAACCGGGTGCAAAGGATATATAATACCGCATGTGCTTATTGACAACGGTCTCGCTCAATGCCATGCCGCTTTACACCGCCCGTGATGCCCGTCGACATGTCTTATCTCGAGGCCTTGTCATTCTTCGCGCGTAAGGGCATTTGATGGAACACGGCGAGAGGTCATGGGAAAAATCGAGATTCCTCTGAGGTGGGCCCGCACATATAATGTCGAGTTCGTGTCATGGACATCGCACCTTCATATAATTGCCTTTTAGGAAGGCCCTGGATCCATTCCGCTAGAGCAATCCCTTCATCTCTCCATCAGAAAATAAAGTTCATTATGGATAACCGCTTGATCACGATCGCTGGTGAAGAAGACATCGTCGCATCACTCTCTACCGACGCACCCTACATCGAGGCAAACAAAGATGCGCCAGAATGCTCCTTCCGTTCCTTCGAATTTATCAACACTACTTTCGTCGCCGAGGGAGACAAGGCTCCCACACCCAAATTGTCAAGAAATACCAAGATGGGAATCAAGTTGACTGTAGGAAAAGGCGCCCGGGCAGGGAAAGGTTTAGGGAGACACCGGTAAGGTATAGCTAGAGCGCTAAAACCGGTACACCACAAGGCTCAATACGGCTTGGGGTTTAAACCTGATGGACAAAAAAGAAGGAAACAGTTGCAGAAAGATCAAGGAAAGAGGATTGCAAGAGCCTCGGGTCGGGAAGTAGAATGGGAACCTATGATGTACCCGCCCTTGTCGAAAACTTTTACGTCCGCAGGAATGGTGTATCCAGAGGGAGATGATTCACGAAACATGCTGCTATTGGTTGAAAGGGATTTTTAGAACTTCAACATAAATGTCATTGATAAAGCGGATGATACGATGAAAGGCATTTCAAAGATACGCCCTGGTCCTCCTGGATTTGTGTTGAACAATTGGACCGCCGAGGATCTCCTTGTAGTTTCTAGGGCCCTTCCAGAGTAATCCTCAATGACAACTTTCTGTATGCCCCTAAGTTGAAGGGGAATTTGTTATAAGAGTTTGTGTCGGCTGTTTAGCTTTTAAATGAACAATCAATGAAGATGCATTTTGTCACTGTCTCTCATTCTCATTGGCCTCATATTTATTCCCTCTTCTCATAGCCTGTCTTTATATATATTTCATGTCATGCCATAGAATCACATTTGTAGGTTCCAATACCTCGATGTTCCTCTATAGTTTCTTTTCCATTTACCTTTCAGGTGCTCAGATAACGACAACGTGAACAATCCCGTTACTCATCCTAAAATCGACTTTGAGCGAGCTGTTTGTTTAGGAGAATCTGAATGCTGAAGATTATGTCTCAACCCCTGACTTGCTAAGGATGATAGAACAGGAAGATAAACATGATACTCCCCACCAAGAATCATTGAGACGGTGAACCCGGGAAACGCGAAAAGAGGCAAGAAGTGAAAATTGGGACCTCCATCTCAGAGCACACCAAACATGAATTGATCACCCCGCTTCACGAAATACAAAGATGTATTTGCATGGTCATATCAGGGACATGCCAGATTAAGCGAAAGATGTAGTGGTCCATAGGCTTCCACCGGGCTTAATGCAAGCCTATCCAACGAAGCTAAGACGAATGAGACCAAAATGCTCTTAAAGATAAAAGAAGAGGTTAAAAACAATTCGATGCTTTGATTTCTTACAAGTCTCTAAATATCTGGAGTGGGTAGCTAATATAGTCCCAGTACCAAAGAAAGACGGTAAGGTGTGAATGTGTGTGGACTATCGCGATCTGAACCGAGCAAGCCCTAAGGATAATTTTCCCTTGCCGCACATCGACACATTAGTGGATAACACGGCGAAACATTCATTATTTTCTTTCATGGATGGATTTTCGGGTTATAACCAAATAAAGATGGCCCCTGAGGACATGGAAAAAACTACATTCGTGACGATGTGAGGAACCTTCTGCTACAAGGTAATGCTGTTCGGATTAAAAATGCTGGGGCAACATATCAGAGGGCAATGGTGATGCTGTTTCATGACATGATGCACAAAGAGATAGAAGGTTATGTCGATGATATGATTGCCAAATCCCGAGGGGAAAGAGAGCATGTGGGGAACCTCAAGAAATTATTTGAAAGACTGAGAAAATTCCAATTGAAGCTTAATCCAGCTAAGTGCACATTTGGAGTAACTTTGGGGAAATTACTGGGTTTCGTAGTCAGCGAGAGAGGTATTGGGGTTGATCCGGACAAGATAAAGGCTATACAAGACTTACCACCTCCACGGACGCAAAAAGAGGTCAGAGGGTTTCTAAGAAGGTTAAATTACATTGCTCGATTTATTGCTCAGCTTACCAACCAATGCGACCCAATTTTTCGACTCCTGCGAAAACACAATCCAGGGGAATGGAACGAAGAATGCCAAGCTGCTTTCGACAAGATAAAACAATATTTGTCTAACCCCCCGGTGCTAGTACCACCAACTCTCAGGAGACCATTAATATTGTATCTGACGGTGTTCGAAAATTCAATGGGTTGTGTACTGGGGCAACAGGATGAGTCGGGGAGAAGAGAAAAGGCGATCTACTACCTCAGCAAGAAGTTCACAGAGTATGAAGCAAAATATTCGTCAATTGAAAGATTCATTTGTGCTCGTCCGGCACAAATCGAAGGCTCGCACAATATATGTCGATCATACGACGTGGCTGATCTCAAAGCTGGACCCAATAAAGTACATGATGGAATCGCCTGCACTCTCGGGAAGAATGGCACGATGGCAGGTCCTATTGTCGGAATACGACATCATCTATGTGAGCCAAAAGTCGATAAAAGGGAGCGCAATAGCTGACTTCCTAGCAACACGAACAACAGAGGAATATGAGCCATTAAGATTCAATTTCTCAGATGAAGACTTGATGTGCATTACAGAAAAAGGATGCGAATCGTCAAAAGAGAAATCATGGAAGATGAGCTTTGACGGTGCATCAAATGCATTGGGGCATGGGATTAGAGCAGTCTTAGTGTCAGCAGAAGGGAATCATTATCCATTCACAACCAGATTAAATTTCTTCTGTACCAATAACATAGCAGAATACGAGGCTTGCATCATGAGGCTTCGCGCAGCTATTGAACGAGACATCAAAATCCTAAAGGTATCTGGGGATTCGGCATTGGTGATTTACCAAATCCATGGAGATTGGGAAGTGAGAGACTCGAAGTTGGTCAAATATCACGATCTTGTTGTGGAATTGGTCAAAGAATTCGAAGAAGTGACCTTTAGCTACTTCCCCCGAGAAGAAAACCAACTGGCTGATGCTCTGGCCACTTTGGCTTCGATGTCCAAAGCAAATCGAGAAGCAAAAATAATGCCTCTCTAGATGAGCATATACGAGGCCCCTGCACATTGTTTTAGCATTGAAAAGGAGACGGATGGACTGCCATGGTTCCATGATATCTTAGAATATGTCAAGAATCAAAGATATCCTGAGCAAGCGAATGAAAATGACGAAAGAACAATCAGAAGAATGGCAGCGGGATTTGTTCTTGACGGGGACATCCTATACAAAAGAGGAAGAGATCAAGTGCTTCTAAGGTGCGTGGATGATATTGAAGCCAGAAAGATACTTGAAGAGGTCCATGAAGGAATTTGTGGAACGCATGCCAATGGTTTCACTATGGCCAGGAAAATTATGAGACTCGGTTATTACTGGCTGACGATGGAAAGTGACTGCATCAGTTACGCACGAAAGTGTCACAAATGTCAAATCTACAGCGATAAAATTTACGCAGCACCTTCGCCCCTTCATGTCATGACTTCTCCGTGGCCTTTTTCTATGTGGGCCATGGATGTTATAGGGCCAATTTCCCCAAAAGCTTCTAATGGACATCGATTTATTTTTGTGGTCATAGATTATTTCACGAAATGGGTAGAAGCAGCCTCGTTTGCTAATATGACAAAGACCGCAGTTTGCAAGTTCTTAAAAAAGGAGATCATATGTCGATACGGACTACCTGAGAGAATCATCTCAGATAATGCTTTGAATCTGAACAACAAGATGATGAAAGAAGTGTGCAAGCAATTTCAAATAAAGCACCACAATTCCTCACCCTACCACCCGAAGATGAATGGAGCAGTAGAAGCTGCTAACAAAAACATTAAAAAGATTATTGGGAAAATGACTGAAGCTTATAAAGACTGGCACGAGAAGCTACTATTTGCCCTATACGCATATCGCACATGTGTGCGGACCTCCACAGGGGCAACTCCTTTCCCTCTAGTCTATGGAATGGAAGCTGTACTGCCCATCGAAGTTGAGATCCCCTCTTTACAAGTCTTAATGGAGTCAAAACTAAAAGAAACAGAATGGGTTCAAGCTCGATATGACCAACTGAATCTGATCGAAGAAAAACGCCTAAAAGCAATCTGTCATGGACAGATGTACCAGAAGAGAATGATCACGGCCCATGACAAGAAGGTACGGCCAAGGGAATTTCGCGAAGGAGAGCTCGTGTTGAGAAAGATTCTCCTAATACAAAAAGACTTTCGAGGAAAATGGGCACCGAATTGGGAAGAACCATATGTCGTAAAGAAGGCTTTCTCGGGTGGAGCTTTGATTCTCACAGAGATGGATGGGAAAGAGGTACCGAAGCCAGTGAACTCAGATGCCGTGAAGAAATACTACGCCTAAAAAAAAGGGAAGGAATGAGAAAAGAAAAAGGAAAAATATCAAGATGAAAACCTGAAAGGGCGTCTTGATTTTAAAAAAAAAAAAAGAAAAAAATCAGGATGAAAACCCGAAAAGGGCGTCTTGATAAACAAAATTGGGATGAAAACCTGAAAAAGCGTCCTAACGAAGGGGATTCACACGTAAAGAGCAAGGGCGATTCGAACGGGGAGTCAAGGGGCGAGATTATAATATTTGAAGTGGACTCGGAAGCTCAGGATTTTCTACGCAAGAAGCTTCACTCGAAGAGATTCAGGATGAAGGAACATGGAGAAGTTCATGCGTTGGATATCTAGAGCATTTGTGACAATTGAATCTACTTTCTTTTTTTCCTTATCGAATCATTCTTTGTCAATTTTCTTTGCTTGTCGCTTTGAAGTAAATATGAATGTAAGGCATTTCTTTCGCGCCTACTTGGTCATTCTCATGCATCTCGTGTTTGGTTCATTTAAAGGGCAAATAATGAAATTACATACTCTAAACAAAAGGAACGTTGAGCATTACCTGGATGAGAACCTGGTAAGTACAAAAGCCTCAAAGCAAGGACAAAGTTCAACAAGGGGGGCAAAATGGGTGATAAATGAGAAGTGCAGACTACTCGTAAAACTTGAGGACTAGAACGAAACCTGAAAGAAAAGTCAAGAATTGAAGCGATGAATACAAGTCATCATGAAAATCATAACGAGAGATACATGACAAACAAGCCCAGAGCCCATGGCATAATCATGTAGGCATAAGAGCATTTAAGAAAAACATGTACATATCATGACAACATCACGCATAACACATACAGGTACACCAATAAAGCAAGAAATTCTGATGATCGTTGTACCAAATCGAGGAAAAGAAGACATCCGAGTCCCACCAGATGATATGTTTTAAGATTCTGATTGCAAAAAAATCAACTCATAGTACGAGGGGTGAGTTGAGCCTCAGGTCACACCTTGAGGTGTTTTTCAATTTCTGTCCAAAGAATCAACTCATAATACGAGAGGTGAGTTGAGCCTGGGGGTACGCCGAGGCACTTTAATTTCTGTTTGCAACTCCTCGGTCGCATCGCGCGAGTACTTTTAATTTCATAGCAATCCCTCCTCGTGTCGCACGAGAGGTATTTTTAATTTCTACTTTTAATTTCCGTTAGCAACTCCTTGGGCGCATGCGCCGAGGTACTTTTAATTTCTGTTTGCAATTCCTCAGGTCGCACGCTGAGGTATTTTTTATTTCTGCTCTTTAATTTCTATTTGCAACTCCTCGGGTCGCACGCCGAGGTACTTTTAAATTCTATATGCAATCCCTCGGGTCACACGCTGGGGTATTTTTAATTTCTACTTTTTAATTTTCAGTTTAGCAACTCCTCACGCATCGCCGAGGTACTTTTAATTCTTGCTTGCAATTCTTCAGTCGCATCGAGGTATTTTTAATTTCTGCTCTTTAATTTCGCTTGCAACTCCTCGGGTCGCACGTCGAGGTACTTTTAAATTCTGTTTGCAATCCCTCGGGTCACACGCTGAGGTATTTTTAATTTCTACTTTTTAATTTCCGTTAGCAACTCCTCGGGGCGCACGCCGAGGTACTTTTAATTTCTGTTTGCAATTCCTCAGGTCGCACGCTAAGATATTTTTTGATTTCTACTTTTTAATTTCCGTTTGCAACTCCTCGGGGCACACGCCGAGGTACTTTTAATTTCTGTTTGCAATTCCTCAGGTCGCACGCTGAGGTATTTTTAATTTCTGCTCCTTAATTTCTGTTTGCAACTCCTCAGGTCGCACGCCGAGGTACTTTTAACTTCTATTTGTAACTCCTTGGGTCGCACGCTGAGGTATTTTCAGCTTCTGTTTTCCAACTTCTGTCTAAAAAAAATTGTCAAAAAAGGAAAAGAAAAAGAAAAAGGAAGGAAGAAGGGGTCAACTCATATTGCGAGAAGAAGGAAACAGTTTGGAAAGTTCAGATTTCATTAGTGTCTCAATGAACAATTAGATAGATTGAAGCTACAGATCTCTTTGTGTCGTGAAGTCATGTCGGAGCCAGTTAAAAGAATGAACGAGCTACGAGGGAGAGCGAGTTGAAGCTACAAGGCACATCTCGCGGAAGTAGCGGTGGAGTGAATCAAGGCAACGTGTTACAGTAGAGTTTGACGATTTTCGAAGAGGACAAGGACCAATAAGCCCAAACCCATCAAGACCGAGCAAAAATTGGTCCTTCTATTGTCTTCGCTCTATTATCGTTTAACGACAATGAGCAAAGAGGGCAGCTGTAATGACCAAATTTTGCCCGGGGGCCCATTATAGCTCAATTCCAAACTTGTTTTTTACAAACCCAAAATTAAGCCAAAAATAAAAAGAACAGTCCATAGAATGTCCAATTACAAAGCCCGATATGCCCCTAAACCCATTTTACAACCCTAAACCCAAAATACCAGACCCAAATTTAACACAGACACAAGTACAGGCCCAATTTTAATACAAATTAAAAGCCCAAAAACCTAGGCCCAAATAGACCCAAACCCGTTAACAGAAAATAAGCCAAACAGAAACCCTAGGGTTCCCCCTGGCCAGCGCCACCGCACGTGTCTCACACGTGCGCGCCCCTGTCGTTCTAGCTTCCCACGCGCCACGCGCGCCGCTCCAGTTCCCCACACACGTGCGCCTTGCCTCGTTTGGCCACCACGTGCCTCGGCTCTGGTGCCCACACCCCTGATGAATGAAGCCTGCATCGCGTTGTTCACCGTTGCACGCCTCTGACACTTCCACCAGCACTCGCACGCTGGCCAACGGTCGTCGCCCATCCCTTGCCCATGCCCTACAAACAACAAAAACAGAGGAAATAGCAGAGATAGAAAGGGATCGAAAAGGGATCGGTTATAAAAACCAAAGGGGAGATGATTGTAAAAGGGGTTCCTTTTTGAAAAAAAAAAGGGGGGGAAAGAATACGTATTATCAAACCGAATATAGATCAGGAATCAAAACGTAAGCAAAGATTTCGAAGGTGGAGGGGATTTATCTTTTCTGTTTACCATTTTTTATTTCTATTTCCTATTTTTATTTTATTTATTTCGAATCTTACAAAATCAAAAAATCAAAAAGAATAAAAAAGGAAAAAGAATAAGGTACCGAAAGAACCTTGCGGACGTGTCTCCGGAGAGGGGGGTCTCCCCTTTCATGGGTCGGATCTGAAACAAGGACCAAAGCCCCTGTTCTTCTGGCTTCCTGGACGACGATGGCGGAAGTTCGAGCGTCGGACAGAAAGGGGAGAGAAACAGAGGGAATGGATTGAAAAAAAAAGGGAAGAAACTTTGTTTTTTTAGAAAATCGACTGCAGAAATGAAATTTTTTTTTACAAAAGCCCCTTTTATAAACTAAGTAAAACGATGCCGTTTCATACAAGGAGGAAACCCACGTGTCGACTCGGATCATCCCTTGGGTCCGCGCGTTTTTGCTTCTGCGGGAATTTTGCGCACTTGGTCCCTCCCTTCGATGTTGAGTCTTAATCAGGCCACCATTCGCATTTCTTTTTATTTTTAATCTTACCCAAATATTTACATGTTGTTTCAATCAAGCCCTCGCCCGTCTTCTTTTAATCATTTACAATTTTGGCCCCCACTGCTTTAATCAGATTTCAATTTAGCCTCCAACTAGTTTAAAAATTTTAGACTTATTTATTCTTAATTTTATTTATTTACATTATTATTATTTAGTCCGAATTTTTGCATATCACTCTTATTAAACTACGTACATATATATATATATATTATACATTTTCGACACCTTTTTTAAAATTATTCCACATGTTTTCTATTATGTATTCTTTGCTTAAAGTCACTTTGTTCATCATTTTAAATCATTGCATGTGTTAGTTATTTGCAAATTGTTTAATTCATTTTTTCTCCAACTATCAATATTAATGCATAAGTCGTATGAACTATGCGACTGTTATTCCGGCATGTTTTGATTTGTATATTCGTGTCTTCATATCTTTGACATCATCATCTTCGTTATTATTTATATCTTTGCTTTATTATTGTTATTATTATTTATGCATAGTAATATGTTAGATTAACGATTCCAATGCCATGTATTACATGTACCGTGTTGTCGTTGTGCTAAATTTGTGTTATATCATCACCATTTGTTGCATTCACGGCTTAAATAAGGTTTTACAAAATCCAAATTACCAAACACTAGGATTTTTAAATATGTCTATCAATTTTACCCAAAAGAAAGTTTTTAAAATGAGGTAATATTCTATTTTTGGTATTTCGAGAGACCGTGCCCTATGTGTTGGGTTTCGTTTCTTTCGCTTCGCCAAAGATCGAATATCTTTTTGGTAGTTTTTATGAATGAGTCTCGGGATTAAATGATGACCTCGGATTCGGAGATTAAAATCGTTGTGTCCTATGTGCTGGATGTGATATTTTATTCTCTCGGAACGAGGAAATCATAAAATTCAATTCGAGAAAATTCAAACGGTTCCAAAAGAGATCAAATTTTCAATTCTTTTTGAAATTTTTAAAATTTCGACATTAGGACATTAATTAATCAATTTGGTGCCAATTTTAGGCGTGACGAGGGTGCTAACCCTTCCTCGCACGTAACCGACTCCCGAACCTATTTTCTCAAATTTTCGTAGACCAAAAACATTGTTTTAGTAAATCAAAATGTTTTATTAAAACAAAGGTGATCCGATCACACCTAATAAAAGATCGGTGGTGACTCCCGTTTCTTATTTTCAAAACCAAGTCAACTCCCATTTTGTCAAAAAATGGTTACGACAGCCCGTATTCGACGCCGGAACAGGGTATGAGGCATTGCCGAACTCACATCACAAGCAATCACACAATTCCGAATCATAAATTTATGTCCAACTTAAAACCATTCACATTAAATCATTAAGTCCCTTATATGACCCTACGAGGCCCAAAACATGCTTTGGAGGTGGTTCGGGACTAAACCGAGAACTCAGGGAATTTTTATAAAACTTAGAAAATTTTTGCTAGAAGTAGGGCTCACACACCAGTGTGACCCCGGGACATGCCAGTGCTTCAGACCGTGTTCAAATTAGGGTACTCTCTGACTTGTGCCACACGGCCGGGCCACACGCTCGTGTGCTAGGCCGTGTAGCACACACGACTAAGACACACGCCCGTGTCTCTGCCCGTGTGCTCAATTCTGGACATTATGTTTTGTAACAATTAAGGTGCAGGGGACACACGGCCGAATCACATGCCCGTAGGGCAGACCGTGTGTCACACACGACCTAGACACATGCCTCGTGTGTCTACCCGTGTGGACAAATTAAAGGCTATTTACAAAGCCATTTTGCCACCCTTACTTGCACACATCAACACAACATCACATGGCATAAATTCAAGCATATAAGAGCAACCAAACAACCACAACCAACTCAATAACATGTCATCCTTATGCCATTATTTATGATGCTTAAGACATTATACTTAGCCCGTTAAAAACATACCAATTTCACATTCACAAGAGGGCATTAACATATGAATAAATTTATGATCAACATAAGCCATCATTCATGGCTATATATAAGATGAGGCATTAACCATTACAAGCTAACACATATGGCTAATTTAATCATGGCACATATAACACATATGGCTAATTTAACCATAGACTTAAAATGCTTGAATTCATTTATACCCAAAATGATAGCTTGATAGTGTGATAGGATCTCCGACAATTTCCAATCTGAGCTAGCTCAATAACCCTATAAGACATTGGAAAGGAAGGGGGTAAGCTATATAGCTTAGTAAGTCCTATGAAAGTAATAAGCAATAATATAAACACAAGATAATATAAATTGATATAAAACTCACAGTTATAATTTATTCAGTCACATTGTTTGCTTCATCAGTTTGCAAGCATATTTTAACTTGTTTTGACATTAGCCTAATAACCGTAATCTCTCCATTATAACAAATTACCACATTCAACCAATCATTTCATTTTTCATAACAAACATGCACATTAATTACTAGTATTCATCTCTCAAGCATATACTTTACCATATTTCAATTGCCTAAGTTCTTATCTTCCCATTTTCTCATATCTGATAAATCACAATTCGCATGAATAAAACATGCTATATCATAACTCAATTTGGCCCGAAAGCCAATCACATAATCGTCACCCGAATTTGTCATGAATTTCATACATCACAAGTATAGACTAATAATCACAAGTATAGACTAATAATCATAAGGTTTTCACAAAATCATTCTCGTGGAAATCATGAACTACAATTTCATGAACATAACATGCTCAATTACATTCTTACCAATGGTTCATCATATACCGAGTTCATTTCCTTTGTGTTTTCGTACCATTTCCTTTGTGTTTTCATACATACTTGTACCAACTCGTAACATACAATACTCTTTCTCATCTTTGACATACCCGTTGAATTTCCCGTTGAACCATTTGGAATACTAAAGGATACTCGAGGATCTCATACACATAGTACCGTACCAATGCCATATCCCAGATATGGTCCTACATGTAATCTCGTATCGATGTCAATAGCCTAACTATGGTCTTATACGAAGTCTCATAGGGTCTTACACAAAGTCTCATATCGATGCCATATCCCATATATGGTCTTACACATAATCTCAGTAACCCTAATGTCATGACATTTATATCCCATCTATTCCTAAGGTTCAATCATGTGACTTTTCATTTGCACTCAAATCTCTCGATCATTTTTGTAGTATCGTACTTAATAACAGTCACATTTCGTTTCAATAATATAACATTTACCATAATTATATCAATTAAGTATTTATACACATATAATTTAATGTTTATTAAACATACGAATTTACCTCGATATAAAAATGGCGAAAAGGACTAAATCGTCAAATACTCGTTTTCCCCCAGTTTTAGGTCCGAACCTTGTTTTTCTTGATCTATAATATCACATTTAACTTATTTGATCATTATACTATTCAAATCATCCCAAAATCACATTATGGAAAAATTACATTTTACCCCTAAAGTTTGACATTTTTACAATTTAGTCCCTAGGATCGTAAAATGATTTCCATTCAATTTCATTACACCCAAGCCTAGCCGAACCTATATCATGCTCATAAAAGCCCACATTTTTCATTTATTCACCCTTTTACTACTCATTTTTTCAAATTTTACAAACAAGTCCTTTTAGGCATTTTCACCAGAAATCTCTTAGCAAAAGTCATTTGTTATATACCAAACATGCATTTTCTATCATTATACATCAAAGTACACAAACATCCATCATGGGTAAAATTTTAGACCTTGACATCTCTTCAAATTGATGGTAGAAATAGAAAGATCGAGTTACAACGACTTCAAAAATGTAAAGAGCATTAAAAAGGGGCCAGAACGGACTTAGAATTGAGCTTGGATGATTGAAAAACCCTAGCCATGGTTTCCCCTTGTGAATTTCATACATGGGAGGAAGATGGACAAAAATTGGCTTTATTTTGGCTTTTTAATTCATTTTAATTACCAAATTACCAAAATGTCCTTAATGAAAAGCTTTGAAAACATATTAAACCATGTCCATTTTTTCCACCAGCTTAACCAATGGTCTAATTATCATTTAAGGACCTTCAATTTAAAATCTCATAGCAATTGGACACCTCTAACATATAGAATTCAAGTTTTGCATTTTTTGCAATTTAGTCCTTTTAACTAAATTGAGTGCCCAAACGTCAAAATTTTTTAGCGTAATTTTCACAAAATCATTCCATAAAATTTTAGACCATAAAAATAAATTTTTCTTCGTCAAATTTGTGGTCCCGAAACCATTGTTCCGACTAGACCCAAAATTGGGCTATTACAAATTATTTATTTTAATTACTTCCTTTTATTTCTTTTAGAACTGACTTGGATTTGTTTGCATTTTTGGTTGTGTAAAATCCAAGTTTCTTTCCGATCATCTAGAGCCTTAAGTCAAATCTGCGACTTGGACAAACTTATGATCCTATTCTGCACCTCACCCATATCATGGTACGAGAGGTGGGCTTAACCCTGTTGTCAGTTAGGTGTTAGAGTCACTACAGGTCAGTTGTCACCATATGTGGTACCATGTGGTCATCCTTTAACATTCTATTTGCTCAGTCTAATATGAAGTTGTTGCACCTCAGTGGTCCCCATAGAAGGTCCATAGCGAATCGTCTCTAAAATAGTCAAGTAAGATTCAAAGAGGGTCAATCACAAATGGTTTTAGGCGGAGGATCACTACAAAGGGCATTTAGTAGACACTTAGTGGAGGGTTGCTCGCAGGTCATTCTTGACAAAAGGTCCTTAACAGATCATCTCATGCTCTGCCATATGTTCTTGCCAAAGTAAGGGTATAACAAATTGTCTTTTTATTAAAAGTTGCTCAGTAAATAGATCTCAAGCGTGTTTATGAGATTTTCTTTAAACATGATGGAGGTAAGTGGGTATTTCTAAAACTATATGGCAAGTGCCTTTTACACTAAGATGTTTTTAAAACTAGTATGTTTTACACTAAACTTAAGTATCTTTTATCCTCTCTCTCTCTCTCTCTCTTTCTTTTTATAAAATACGCAGGCTAATGGTTGAGATATTCATTTAACTTTATAAGTTTACTCGAATTATTTTTTATTATAAAATATTTTTATTTAATCTTAATTATAATTTTATTTTGAAATAAAATAAAAATATAAAAAAATCTTGAAGATCAAATAAGTTGAATGAAATGAAAAAAAAATGTTAAATGGACATTGAAATTTTTTCATATCTAAGTCTCCAAAAAGTAGCATTAAAATTTTATATAAGATTATGATTATAAACCGTATACAATTTTTTTTTATAATAAAACATTTTTTTTTAAAATTTTCACACTTCATTTAAAAAAAATCACAATTAAACCTGCAATATAAAAAAAAATCTACTTGTGAATAAAATTATCTAGTGCTACAAAAGTATAAATTTAGAAAAAAAAAAAGTGTACTTTGTAATACTTGTTTAGATGTCTTAATCTTATATTTATTTTCATAAAAATGAAAGTATTAATTTAACAGTTAGTTATATATTTATTTTTATTGATTAAAAAGTTAAATTAATAAAGTACAGCTAATTATAATTAATGACGTTTTATATCAAAAATGTTAATAAATTCATTATATTAGTCTTATGATATACTTATGTGAGTGAAAATTGGAAAGAATTTTGGTGAAGAAATAACCTTAGATAATACATATAATTTATTTTTGAAAGTAATGTCTCATTTAAGTAATTGTAAATTTGTCAATTAAGTCTTAATTTGGTTGGCATCGACATTGTTACCAAAATAGAAGGGTATGAGTTCGAGCACGTTGAAACACATTTATCCTCTTTCTCAAGGGTGAGAAGGGATTATGGGAAAGAATAATTGTAAGTTTTCAGAGGGGAGATGAAGGTAGAAATTGTAAAGTTAAAGTTTTAGGTAGGAATGATAGCAAATAAGATATTTGCATTTTTTAAATTATTTGAAATCGAATCTATAAATTTGTCTAAATATTCAAATCCATTAATTGTTCATAAATTATTCAAATATTATTATCTTAATCCAAATTTGAATTAAATATAATTATTTGTAGGATATCCAAATCCACAAAAAAATTAATTTCAAAATTCCCAATCATTTTTATATATACAAATCCGCAAAAATATGAATTCAAATCAACTAATTTTTTTATATACATATAAAATCAAAATTGTAAGGTGGATTCAAATATCCAAATCCACAACATTATTCGAATAAATAATGTAGATTCAAGTAATAAACAATCTATGTATCTATTCACATCCACGACAAAAAGTAATTCTAAAATTTAAATCCAAATATTATTCAAATCTAAAAATAAAAAATAAAAAAAAAATCAAATATCCAAATTCACATTCCAAATTTCCATTCTTTTAACGGCATTGGTGTCTTAGGTCAAATCCCACCATTTAATTTGTTTCCTAAATATATTTTAAGTTTAAGTTATTATTTATAGATTTTATATCTAAAATAATAATAATAACACTTTCATAGTAATATTTATTAATTTATCAAAATAGTGAATTTTGAATCTTTTCTTAATTAAGTTAGTGTTTGCCTTGTTAATTCATAACACAAAATTAAATATTATAGTATATTTGAAGAAACTTGAAATATTTTTATATAATATGGATAATTTTTATAAAATGTAATTTAGAAATCAAAATATTGCAAGTTTTTAAAGGGGAGGTAGTTTTTCCTTAGTGATGTTAGAATTGGATTAAACCAATTAGTTGGATCAAAAATTAGTGCTACGATCAGTTAGATTTACAAAAGTTGAAGATGAGATAAGAATTGATAGTTAAATAAGTTGAATCGAGTTATGATTTTTTTAAATATTTTTATAATTCTTTTTATATTTAATTTTTATAGAATTGATGGTTAAAATGATGGATTCGATTCAAATAATTCAATTTTTACAATATTAATTTTTCAAGAGTAGTAGCTTCTAAAGAAAGTAAGAAGCTATAATTTTTAATAAAAATTAATATGTAAAAAATTAAACAACTAAATTATATTTATAAAAAATTGACTAGTAAAATATTATGCTTTTTTATCAATTTAATAATTGATGAGGATAAGAATGAAAAGCGAAAATTAAAAGAAAAAAGGAAATGGATTAGATTAAATTTGATTTGATATACGGGTGTTTCATCAATTCTGGGTGATAGGAGCCCTGATGAAAATGACTCCAAAACGGGGAGTGAACGGGAAGCTACATATTGATCGCCTTTCTCCTCTTTTCACACGTGATCCATTCTGCCATTATTTGTAGCCAACAAAGACAAACTCCTTCCAATATTTCACATTTTCACTATTATGTTTCAACGATGCCTTAACTTACTTTTATTTACATTATCTGCCTTCTTTCATTTTTTTTTTAAATTATTTGTACCTTACTTTTATTTACATTATCTGCCTTCTTTCATTTTTTTTTTAAATTATTTGTACCTCAACTTATATTTTACTCACCTGATAAATTAGATATGGAATTATGTTATTTTTCTAAATATATTAAAGTCTTAAAAATATATATTAGTATTGATGATAATGGGTATTAGTGTAAAGGAGGAGAAAAGAGAAAATAGTAGTGCAAATGATGCAGATTCACCTAAACAAATGATGCCGATTCTCCTTCGTACCACCACCTTCTTTTCTTTATTTCCTTCCTTGTTGATACTCAATATCAAATATTATCAAGAATATATATATGTATTAGTACAATATAAATATGTATTTGACCTGTTGAATTACAATTTTAAACAATGAATACATAAGTTGAAATTGTAAATTAAATTGGGCTCTGAGCAAAAATTTGAAGCAATCGAATCTATAAAGACCTTAGATGGCAGGTGTCTGTTTTTCTCAAACATTATAAAATAATGGTTAAATTTCAACCATGGTCCCTATACTTTTTTTTGTTGAGATTATATAATCATGACCAAATTTTAGTTTTGGTTTTATACTTTAATTTTTTTTTATATAATTTGATACCAACTTTTATAATTTAATGCCTTCTTTACATAACACCCAATTTAAGTCTTTTTTTCTTTCTTTTTCTTTTTCGTTTTTTACATTTTACATTATAAAATAATGGTTCATTTCAATTTTGATCTCCTGTTTTTTATAAGATTGTATATGTAACACCCTATACTTGATCTGTTCGCCGGGTCTAAACTATAAGGTGTCACATTCGTTGCCAAAGCAACTACGAACAATTCATAATCCAATTCACATTATTAAACAGTTAAATGCAAGCAAATTAGGTATATAAAATGATATATATACATTTTCGGGTCTTACACTAGCTTACGAAAGCTTTAATGCTAACCCGAGAGCAAATTAGGACTAAATTGTAATATTTACAAAACTTCGTGTTGACATCGCAACGTCGGGGGTTCCTCGTTGCGACACAGCATACTAACTTGGCCTTGTCTCAATTACCAATACTTGACATCGCGTCATGGCATGGTAACTTAATCTCGTTGTGATGACACTTACTCGACATCGCGACGTGACAGACTGTTTCTGCAAATTTCTAAATGAAACATCCACCTGCAATTTACAATAAACTAATATACACATTCATACCATACTTCAACCAAAATATACTATCCTCATGAATCTATTCATGAACTATAACACCTTATTCAAGTATATACCAATGTCATATTATATATAAATCCACTATCTAACATATTTTATTCAAAATCTTAAACATACCTACCTATTCATCAACGCCATAGACAACTGCAACTTTTAATACATTTCAAATCATATTTTGAACTCATATACATATTACATCCAATTGACTGATTTCATAATCAAAATTCTAATTCAAAAATGTATATAGACATAGTATTACACCAAAATTGACTCAACCTGGGTACATGCCATACTTAAAACAAAACAGATTTATATAAACTTTGCTGAGTTGGGGAATCACTTCCTGGATGTTGGATCAACTGTTGGAAAAAAATCCGATTTGAAAACAGTTTTCTTGCACAACGGAAAATAAAAATTTTGAAAGCCGACCAGGTTTGTAATATTTATAGTAATAAACCCTATATCGAAATTGTACCTGTATTTTGAAATACATAGATCCTTATCGTTCCCGGCTTTCAACCAAACGATCTTCTCTGCTACTTTCATACCACTAATTGCCTCGAGTGTGCGCTTGATCAAATCGAATCAAACACAGAAACTAGAAATAATTTTCTTTTCTTTTGGGGTGAAAACAAAAATTCTCTTCTCAAATAGAAACTGGCAGAATCGTTATTTTGGAAAATATATTTAATAATTAGAGAATAAAAGTCTCTATTTTCGGGCAGAATAACAATATTTTAAAGTTGTGTAAATAGCTCTACCAGTGCCATCTATTTATAGGGAGAGAAGGTAGAACACTTGTTGAATTAAAGAAGTTTATTTCAACTAAATCCTATCCTAATAGGATGTAGGGGGCGACAACCCTAGTTAAATATACTTGGGTTTTTAGTCCCCCCTATTACATAAGGGGTTTTTAGGCCTCTTCCATATTTGGTCCAATTACAAGTACTTTCCAGGCTTTTAATCCAATACTTATTTTTTTATTTCCCAAAAATTAAATAATTTTCTCTTCCCAATTTTACCCCTGACAAAATATGAAAATTTTACCCCTTATAAAATTTCGAGATAATATATTTAATATTTCACCATTCAACTTGTTCACTATGATCGTATGGTTTACTTTCATTTTCGAGCTTTAAAATAATTGAAAAACATAAACTCAATCTTTTGATCATTTTTGAGAAATCCTTGTTCATTAGTAATGAATTCATTTCTCATTTTCATTTTCATTTCCATTTTGAGAAAACAACATTCATTTTTAAATTATTTCATTTTCTCCAATTTCATTTTCATTTTGGAGAAAACCATAATCATTTTCTGAATGTTTCCTATTTCTCCACTTCATCATTTCTATTCATTTTTGTTCATTTGATTCATCATGTAATTCATTTCTAGTTTCAATGAGCTAGCAGAGGGACCGATTGGAATATGCAATTGAGGCTCAAATGATTTATAATTAAGTTCTAGCTTTTCGCCTATTAATTATAAACTCATTTATTCATGAAGTCATTTCACTATAGTATCATGATTGAGCTCTCCCAAATGACATACCATTACGAAAGTAACTCGATTAGTGCTCGTCCAATAACTTTGTCATAAGTGTGTTACCTTCATAGGATATCCTTAATCTTTTTGGGATAATATCCGTTCTCCCAATACGATTCTATTTTATCTCATGGCAACCATTACATCTTCCTTTATGAAAAGTCAATCACAATCAAATAGTGATCAAGTCATCCATCACAAAGACGAACGACCCGTGGCCATGTTTACTTTTTATCAACCATGTAATGCCAATACGAGGATATCATTTACCCATGTTTCGGGCTATGAATTCCACTATTATGAATGATGCTATATACTACAGAAGTTATACACCCAGCGCACTAGTTTTCGGTTCCTTATCTACTCGAACTTGGGTAGTGTACGAGTCACGCATACATAGTTCATCATGTGATCTTTCATAATTCGGTGTAGCAGTTTAAACTAGTTTTGGTACTTGAAGAGCTTGGATACGAGAAATTCTAGTATGTTTTATTTATGTTTTCTTAGTTCAGTTAAATTCAATAAAAAATGCATTTTAAGTCTTTTATTGACCTTAGGGGTTGAATGAGGCCTAAAAGCTAACGTATTTAGTAAGTGTGTAGGAGGCTATTCAAAAGCATGGGAACTCAAAGCTAGTCGCTATGTTGCAACATGGGGAGATTGATGTTGTAACATGGGGAGCAGAATGCCAGAACTGCTATATTGCCTTGGGTGTCGCGACATAGCCAAGGGATGTCCTGACACACCCCAAAAGCTACCCTTGAACCATGCATATTGCCTTCGATGTCGCGAAACCGATCATGTACATGAAGCACTTACAAACTAGGGGCATTTTGGTCCGCACAATGGAAATTAAAGACAAGAACATCAACTAACCTAGGGTTGTGGACGACAGTAACCCTAACTCTATAAATAGGCTCTTAAAACACTTGTTTAGGGACAAATTTTCATACTTTAAGTTTTCTTTGTAATTTTAGTTTTTAATTTCCTTTCTTTTAGGCTTTAGGTTTATTTCAGTTCTTTTCTATATTGTGTTATTCAGAGAATGCGAGTTGTACATGTGATCAAACTACTGTGGATTATGTGCTTCAATCAATACAATTCAAGATTCTCTTAAGCCTTTCTCATGAGATCCACAAGGAACTAATCCTTTTATGGGGGATTAACATTAACGAGTAGAGGTGTGATTAATTAATTTCTATGTAGGGTTATCTTAGCGGATCAACTGTTTGGGAGAGGAAGAACTTAAAGCCTAAGTTTGACGACCCTAGGAAGTCATTTAGGTTAGAATTAACCCAAAATTGGTATGGTCTATCCGTGAACACCTTAGCCCCAAATTGCTCTAGACTATGAGGTCAAAAGATAAATAGTTCTTGTTGACTCGTTAGTTTAGTGGAAGATGAAGAGATCCTACTAGGGTAGCAACTAGTTCATTGAGTACAAGCCCGAAATAGGAATTAGTTGTGATCACCAATGCGAGCTAATCACCCATACTTAGATTTGATTAAGCTAGAATTTATATACTCGAAGTTCACTTTACCTTTTTCATTTTTATTTTCGTTATTATAAAACCAAAAATCTTCTATTTATGTTTATCCATAGTATGTTTTATTTAAAGTGCTAATTAGATTTATTTGTGTTTAGGTTAAGGTTAATTTAGTATTCACCTCCCTTGGGTACGATCCTTGGAGTACTGACCTACTTCGTTATAACTATATTACAACCTGACTCGTATACTTGTGAGCACCGCATCGATTCCTTATCTTTTAGTTTTAGTATTCACACTCTGGACGTTGGTACGTCCGGAGGTGGTCATCATCCACTCAGGATTTAGGTTTGTTACACTATGAACGTCACAAGTTTTATTTTCGTATCACGATCTGACCATGTAATACTGCTCAGTATTAGTTTAAACATTAGACAACCAATAAACAACATTTGCTTCCACTTTACTTTGCGTGCAAAAAGCATTTGAGGACAATCATTCAAAGTATATTAATGTAATCAATGAATTTGTTTTATTAATCAATCTGTTCGAAAAAAATTACAAGTTTACAAACGAATATACTACACTCAGGGCACAATATCCAACATTAACTGTTCAAACTATCAAGAATCTGCAATACCTGTGTACAGAGAAAACAAATCGTATGCTGATAAGCCATAAAAGTAACATGTTTTTAATCTCATTCTTGATGCATTTTTTGGATGATTTATTATGTGAATTAGTGAATTTAATGTTCCTAATCCTTTAAATTCATGTTTCTATGCTTAGGTGAGCATATGGGAGCGAAAAGAGCGAAAAATGAGCCAAAATCGGGCAAAAAGAGCTACTTTCAAGATCCACATGGCCTGGGTATTTCCACACGAGCTGGCCACATGCCCATGTGAGCCACACGGGCTGGCCACACGCCCATGTGCCAGCCCATGTTGATTTCGCACCCTGCTTCCCTGTTACACAGAAAAACCCAATTTTTAGGGTTTCTGAGCATCCTAAAGTTTATAAATCAATATTAGAAGAAGACCTAAGGGGGGAGACAGGGATATACAGAGCTAAACAAAGAAAAGACTCGAAGAATGCCAACGGATTCAACTCAGAAGCAGGATCTCCTTCAAGACTGAAGATCTCTATTCAATTTCTCTCGAAGTTTTTGAGTTAGTCTATGTTTTGTTGTTTTCCTAATTTTGAGATGTTTTCCCCCAAAAGTATGAACTAAATTCCCTAGATACCTAAGGAGGATGAAACGTAAGACGAATCTTATTATTTGATTTTTTCTGAATTACATGATAAATATTTGTTCTTGATCTCAATTATGTATTCTCACTTCATGTTTTAATGTTTTCAGGATATTAATTCATGATTGATGTGCTTATTCAGTGGAGCAAAAGTCCATGTTTAAGAGTAGATCTGGCATAATTGAATGGAGTTGCATGCAATCCTAAAAATAGGATGACATAAATCTACCGGATTAGAGTCAAATCTAATAGGGGAATCCATAGATCGAGTTAATGCGATGATAGGGGTTTTAATTAGATAGATATTTCAATTAATCAACCTAGAGTCAGTTCTTTTTATTCTCGAAAGAGATATTAACATAAGTTAGGGATTTCTACGGATTAAGACAAGTGAATAAATCGTTTAATTCAGATTTAGAATAATAAGTGAAGTCTAGGTGGATTCTTTCCTGGGTATTGTCTCTCTCATCGATTTTCTTCAAATATTTTCCTACTTTATTCTTTGTTTCGTCTTAGTAATTAGATTAGTTAAGATTAGGTTAAAATAAATCATTTCAATTTATTCGGCTAGATAATAAAAAGATAGTAACTACTAGTACTTTTAGTCTTTGTGGATACAATATTCCCGACTCACCAAAATTATATTACCATTCGATAGGTGCGCTTGCCTTTGTCGTATTTTAGTTAGTTCGTGACGTCATCAAGTTTTTGGCGCCTTTGCCGGGGACTAAAATATTAGGAACACTTAATTTTTATTACTTTAGCCATTTTTTATTTTTATTGCAATTTATTTTTGTTTTTTATTTTAATTTACTAACTTTTCTTTTATTTGCTTCTAGCAGGTTCCTTTAGTTTATGACTAGAAGAAACTCGTCAGGACCTCTAGTATTAGACAGTGGGATCGAAAGTACAGCTCGCAAAAATCGTGGAGAAGCGAGATAGAGTTGACAGAGTACAATAGAAGAGCAAGAGGACGCTGTTATTAATACTGAGAAGATGGTAGAAAATCATAATAATCAGCTACCTCCCGTGGTTCTTGTGTAAAATCTGTAATCAAATCCGCTCTCCTCGTACTATGTACGATTATGCCAAGCCCAATTTAACTGAGGCTAAATCGAGTATTGTTAGACATGCTGTTGCTGCAAATAATTTTGAACTGAAACCTAACACTATTCAAATGATTCAACAGTTTGTTCAGTTTGATGGTTTGTAGGACGAAGACCCAAATACTCATTTGGCTAATTTCTTGGAATTCTGCGACACTTTTAAAATTAATGGCATTTCTGATGATGCCATTCGCCTTCAGTTGTTTCCATTCTCATTAAAGAATAAGGCTAAACATTGGTTGAACTCCCTACCACGAGGTTCTATCACTACATGGGAGCAAATGACCGAGAAATTTTTGTTAAAGTATTTTCCACTGGCTAAGACAGTCAAGTTGAGGAATGATGTCTCTTCCTTCGTACAGATGGATTTGGAAACCCTATATGATGCATGGGAGAGGTATAAGGACTTATTGAGAAGGTGCCCTCACCATGGGTTACCTCTATGGCTACAGGTTCAAACTTTTTACAACGGTTTGAACCCCTCAACTAGGAAGTTGATCGATGCATCTGTCGGTGGTACTTTGAATAATAAAACACTTGAAGAGGCTTAAGAGTTTATAGAAGAAATGTCATTGAATAATTATCAGTGGCAAGTCATGAGGACAAAACTGATGAAAGTAGCCGGTGTTTTTAACGTTGATACGGTCACCATGTTGTCAAATTAGGTAGAACTTTTGAATAAAAAGATTGATGGTTTATATGGTTCTATGCAGGTACATCTGATGATGCAATGTGTCGCAAATAGAGGAGGGAACTATCCAGAAAGTCGATCTTACAACCCTACCATAGAAGACGAACAAGTTAACTATATGGGTAATAATTCTAGAACTCAGAATAATATCTATAGTAATACTTACAATGCAGATTGGAGGAACCATCCCAATTTCTCGTGGGGTGGTCAAGGAAATCAAAGACAACAACCCTCTCCAGGCTTCCAACAACAACCTTACCCTCAAGAGAAGAAGCCGAACCTTGAGGAGATGTTGACGAAATTTATTTTGGTGTCAGAAAGCCGCTTCCAAAACACTGAAATAGCACTCAAAAATCAATAAGTGTCAATTCAAGGGCTTGAGAATCAAATCGGTCAATTGGCAAAGATGATTTCATAACGACCACAAGGTAGCTTATCAAGCAACACTGAAACTAACCCAAGAGAGCAACTTCTTGCCATTATTGTTTGAGATGAAGAAGGGTTAGCTAAATTTGAATCTGAACCTAGGCCAGAAATTGTAGTAAGCAATGGTAAGGTTGATGTAAGCCAAAACGAACAAAAACCGGTAACAGAGGAGTATAAACCTCGTGTACCATATCCAGATGTGATAAGGAAAGACCACACAAACAAACAATTCGGTAAACTCCTTAAGCTTTTGAAAAAGTTACATATTAACTTACCGTTTATTGAAGCTCTTTACGCAGATGCTCAATTCAATAAAATTTTTAAAGGAGCTTTTGGCAAACAAATAGAGGTCGGATGATTCGTTGAACGTGGAGCTAAATGCAGTTTGCTCAGCTATCTTACAGAATAAACTACCCCATAAGTTGAAAGATCCAGGGAGTTTTACTATTCCTTGTTTAATTGGTAGTTTAAATCTTAATAATGCTGTAGTTGATTTAAGGGCGAGTATTAATGTCATCCCCTATAAAATGTTTAAACAACTAGGTCTTGGGAAACCCAAACAAACTAGGGTGAGTATCCAAATGACAGATAAAACTATTAGATTTCCTAGGGTATTGTTGAGGACGTGCTTATTAAAATTGATAAATTTATATTCCCAGTTGACTTTGTTGTTCTAGACATGGATGAGGATAGTGACGTACCCTTAATTCTAGGTCGGCCCTTTTTAGCGACTGCTAGAACTATCATTGATATTGCTACAGGTGAATGGATACTTTGTGTAGGTGATGATATGATTAAACTCCAAGCTCGTGATTGTGTTAGGATATCTAGTGATCGAAATGAATATATGAGTTCTATTAATGTGAGTAACCTTGTGGCTCAACCGTCTTTGCAGGAACCCCCTTAGAAAAACGTGATGGAGCCACCTTCCAGTCCATGTAACGAAAACAGAACAACTCATGAGGAACGAATACTACAGATCGATAAACTATATGAACGGCAAACACATGTCAAGGAGAAACCAAGAATACAGGATGAACCAAAACGACACCATAACGAGCATAAGGATAGAACGAGTCAATTTAAGATCGGGAATCAGGTATTTTTGGATAAAACGGACCTTCGAATCGCCACTTCAAAGCTTAATGCAAACAGAGCAACTCCTTTTACGGTACTGAATATTTTCCCATACGGTACAGTCCAGGTAAATCATTCTAAATTTGGCACTTTTAAGGTAAATATTACTCAGCTAAAACCTTATTTGAATAAAAGAATTGACAGTGATAAAGAGGAGTCTCGACGTCGTGAACCACCGTGACTATGCGGATACGAGGTAAGTCGAGCTTAGACTTTAAATAAGCGCTTCTCAGGAGGCAACCCGAGTGTTAACACTACTAATTTTCTTAACTTTATTTCATGATTTTTTTAAAATTAATTAATTTTCAAAATCTTAAAAAAAATGTGTTTTTGACCCACACGGCCTAGACACACGAGTGTGTGGAGCATACGTGTAACGCCTCGAATTTGGGCCTAGTAGAATTGGGCCTATTGGGCCTTGGGCATGGGAGCATTTAAAATTTTTGACAACAAGAGAACGACACTAATGCAAGTTAGACCTATTAGGTGAGTGATTTTGGAAGGTTAGGGGGCTTCCATGAAGTCCCGGGTTCAAACCTGGGCTTTAGGAAAAATTTTGGTTTTAGGTGAATAAAACCTTGGGAGTTAGTAAGTAGGCTTTAAGAATAAAATGTGGAGAAAAATGACACAAAAAGGAGTTGTGGTCTAGTGGCAAATGGTGCCATATGGGAGACAAGGAAGTGACGCCATAGAGGAAGCAAGGGGTCCAAGGTTCAAGTCTTGGCGCTTGCAATTCATTTTGATTTCTTTTTAAATGTACTTAGACTTTGGCCCATAAGCTTATATTTAGTTGTGCATGTTGTAAGTCACAAAATGAGCTTCTGTTGTGGTAGCATGTAGCATTTGCAGCATAGGGGAGGGCAAGGGTTCGAATCCCATTGCAAGCAAAAAAGGGATATTTATTTTGCTAAGTTGGGGCGACAGGTGGTTGTGTTGGAATTAAACTCTGCTGAAGGAGGGATCCCATATCAGGAAGCTAGCATGAGAGTAGGTAAGAAGCTGCCTTTAAATAGAGCGCTCTATGAGGAGAGTAAGCATACCTTGGTTGGCGTTTGGGCATAGGAGTGTATTTCGCACAACTCTAGCCGTAGAGTGGCAAATGCCGAAATGCCAGTCACACGAGGACGGTAGCCACACGAGCGTGCGAGCGCACGTGTGAGAGCTTCGATGCGATAGTTGAGGCCATCATGAGTGTTCTTGTGGGTTTAGGCTGCTTTGGGCCAAGTGGGCCCATATGAATAAATTGTATGATTGTATAGTAGATATTGGACTGGTCTATGTGAATCTCATATATGTGGCTAGATTTGGGCTAAATGGGACACACGAGCGTGTGGGCCCATTTGGGCCGAGACTGGGCCCTAGGCCCATTCGCATCTTTATCTTTGTTTAGAATGTCTTGGTTTGCAAAATTACTGAAATACACCCGATTTGCAAAATTATCGAAATACCCCTGATTTGTGAAATTATTGAAATACCCTCGAATTGCAAAATTACCGAAATACTCTTAATTTATGAAATTACCGAAATATCCCTAATTTTTTAAATTATTAAAATACCCTCGGATTGTAAAATTACCGAAATACCCCTAATTTGTGAAATTATCGAAATACCCTCGAATTAAAAAATTATCAAAATACCCCTGATTTGTGAAATTATCAAAATAACATTGGATTACAAAATTACCGAAATACCCCTGATTTGTGAAATTATCGAAATACCCTCGGATTGTAAAATTACCGAAATACCCTCTAATTTTTGAAATTATCAAAATACCCCTAATTTGTGAAATTATCGAAATACCTCCGGATTGTAGAATTACTGAAATACCCCTGGTTTGTGAAATTATCGAAATACCCTCTATGGGTAAAGTTATCGAAATACCCTCTATGGGTAAAGTTACTGAAATAACCTCTATGGGTAAAGTTACCGAAATACCCTCGATGGGTAAAATTATCGAGATGCCCTTAAGGGGTGAAATGACCGTTTTACCCCTAACCGTTGAAATGATCGTTATACCCTTATTGGTAGTTTAATGATATTTATGTGATTTTTTATATATTTGTATATGATCGTAACAAACTGTATACATAACATATTGCATTGGGTTGGGTTTGCTGATTGGAAGAAGTACCGTTCTAGTGGCATCGCCACATATTCCTATTTTGGTGGCTCAGCCACGTATACCGTTATTAGCAGCTAGGCTGCATTATTTTTAGAGTTTGGCTGGGTAGGTCGACATGGTCCCCACATGGAGAGATTGGTTGGTACGGGTGGAAAGTTTGGTTGATATGGGTTGAGTACATGTTCATTGCATTGATTTTGGGGCTTAGGCCCAGACTGTGACCGTATTAGGGGATTACACACTGAGTTCACGTAACTCACCCCTTTCTTTTAACCGTGCAGGTAATCCCCAGCCTTAGAGGATTTGGAGCTACGAGGGACTCGGAGGTGGCCAAAAGTCGGATATGGTTTAAAGATTAAACTTAGCGATTTTAGTTTAGTTTAGTTATTTTAAAATTATTGGGTTAATAATTTTTGTAATAAGGCCATTGGGTTTTTCTTTTTAACTTTTATTTGGTATTTCTTTAAATTACAATCTGCTGGCCCGTTAAACATGGGTTTTTAAAACTATAACCACTGTTTTCAAAATATCACGTATTCGCAAATGTTTGAATCAAACTTCAGCAACAAACAAGGTTTTGAAAGTAGTAATGTTTTTGCAAGAGAATGACGTTTAATAACTACGTTTTGAAGATAAGCAAACGAAACCTGAGGTTTTACATGGCAGAAAGTTTTAAATTCTTTAAGAATGGTTTCTAATGAAAGCATAGTTTTCAAAAAACTCTTCAATGTGACAAGCCAGATTTGGGACTAACTTCTAGGTCGGGTTTGGGGTGTTATAATACGGCCTGGACACATGGGCGTGTCGTAGGCCGTGTGTGAAATAAGGTAATCGACAGAAAGTTACACGGCCTGGCGACATGGCCGTGTGACCCACACAGGCTGGCCACACTTGCGTGTGGGATCTCACATGGGCGTGGGAGAAGCGAAAGAAAACACACACGGCCTGACGACATGGCTATGTAACCCATATGGCCTGAACACACGGGCGTGTCCTAGGCCGTGTGAAACATAGAGCTAAATTTTTTAAAGTTAGAGAGTTACACGTGCAACGCACACGACCGTGTGGGAGACACGCCAGGCCACACGGGCGTGTGGGATCTCATATGGGCGTGGGAGAAGCGAAGGAAAACACACGAGCATGTTCATGGCCATGTGAAAACTGGGTTAATCATACCATTTTTTATTTTATTTTATTTATTTATTTTTATTTTTATTTATTATTCTTATACTTATATTGAATTTTTTTTCTATTTCTATTTTTTTAATCTTTTTTTACTATCATTATTACAATTACCTTTAAGTTTATTGGTATCATTAAGTTTATTATTATTTTTTTTCATTTTTTTATCTTTCTTTTTAATTTTGTTTTTAGTTGCTTTATTATTTTATTATTATTATTTTATTCAACTTATTTTCATTATTATCTTTTGAAATATATATGGTTGTTTCTAATCGAGTTATAACCCTTTAATCTTCTTTATTGTTTGTGTTTATTTTTCTTATTAGTTTGCTCGGAATCATGCGTTACATTTAGAGTTGACTACAATTCGGATTTTTACTATTCTGAGTATTTCATCCAACATTTAGGGCAGTTTCAGTTTTCTTCCTCTCTTATGATATTATGTTTATACTGTGATTATATATGTTTGTAAATTGAGGACAATGTACATCTTAAGTGTAGAGAGGTTATCCATATAATTATTAGAAAATCCCTGAATTATGTCTTGTGTTTAAGTAATTTTCTCATACTACTATTAGAATGAATTTTTATCGATTTGTGATTTTTATTGATGTGTTTTGGATTAAATTCATAAATATTTGTGCATTGGTTGTTTTAAACTTTAAGACATGAGAGAATCAAGCATGATAAGCTTATTTTCAAAATTAAAAATTTTAAGTTGTTTCCTTGAATTGATGTATTATCTTGAAGTTTTACAAGTTTGACATCAAAAACCATATTTTTTTTGTGAGATTTTGAGCCTTTAGAGCATACACTTTTCTTACTCATTTTATTATTGGTTATGAGTGTGTCAATTTGATTTGTTATTCTAGAACTTGCTTCGATTATGTATGTCGATACCAGACCTTTGAGTTGATATACTGAGATGATAAAGGCACTTAGGTTTTAACCCACTTATTCCATAAAAAGCCTACCTACATAATTAACCCTTAGTAAACCCCTTCGAGCCTAACACACCGTTTCTTGATTTACCCATTAACGATAACCCACAACTCATTTTTTGTTCATTGAGAATTTTTCCGAATTTATTGACTCCATTTTTATCGGGATTTGATTTGGTTAATTGTCTGATTAAGCCACTTGATTAAGTTGTTGAATTATTTCTTCTTATTTACATATAAAAAAAGAAAAAAGAAGAAAAAAATACATATATAGTTATTTAGTTCTTTGTTATTTGAGCTTGAACAGTTAAATTTATATTTTGAGAAGAAGCTCGTGTTATTCTTGAATAGTTTCAATTGATGTAATTATTTGTAATTCAGCATTTGTTATTTTTCTAGTTTGGTAATTTATCAATTCAATCTCAATTCTAACCTTCTTTTTCAATCTTTCTCCACACCTTTAACCTAAGCCCCATTACAACCTTATAAAGACCTTTTGATTTGTGTATTATCTCATTTTATAGTGGTGGAGATTTGATTTTCATGTAAGCCTATGGTAATGACTTTTCATGTTTGACTGTTGAGTACTTAATTTTTGAACCTCAAACACTTTGAGTGATTTGAGTGAATATTTAATGAGGATGTCAATTCTTGTCGATTTTGAATTAAAGGTAATTACTTAGATTAGGGGAAATACCTATGATTTCATGATTTCAAAATACTCGACTTAGATTGTTTGAATCTTTAATGCTCTTTTAGTTGAATTATCAATGTATGATTATTTGTGAATTATGGCAAAACATTATTGATGAGAATTACAAGTTGAGAAATATTAATTTTAATTGTGAGTTGAGGATTTTGGTTGAGGACAAACAAATGCTTAAGTGTAGGGATATTTGATAAGCCATAAAAGTAACATGTTTTTAATCCCATTCTTGATGCATTTTTTGGATGATTTATTATGTGAATTAGTGAATTTGATACTTCTAATCCTTTAAATTCATGTTTCTATACATAGGTGAGCATAGGGGAGCGAAAGGAGAGAAAAATGAGCCAAAATTGGGCAAAAAGAGTTGTTTTTAGGATGCACACGGCCTGGGCATTTCCACACGGGCTGGCCACACGCCCATGTGCTAGCCTGTGTCAATTTCGCACCCTGCTTCTCTGTTATGCGAAAAAACCCAATTTTTAGGGTTTCTGAGCATTCTAAAGTTTATAAATACATATTAGAAGAAGACCTAATGTAACAGCCCGATTTATGGGCTAGTTCGAACAATGGTTTCAGAATCACTAATCCGAGGTCGAAGAAAATTATTTTTATGTTATTTATGAGTTAGAGCATGATTATAAGTGCATGAAAATTTTGGTGTTTTAATTTTAGCGATTTCATGCTTAATCGCGAAAAAAGACTAAATCGCATAAAGTGTGAAAGTTTAAAATTTCAAGCTAAGGGTGCCAAAAAGCTATGAAATATTAATTTGAGGTCTTTAAAGGGCAATTAGCCCCCTTAAGTGATGGTTGACCGGCCATAGGAGACAAAATATGTCAAAATTGGTTAAGTTGGTGGATTAGGTGAAAAATTGTCTAGGAAATAAAATAAAGAAGAAAAGATATCATCTTTCTTCTCCTTTCCTTCCACCAAAAATTAGCAGCAAATAGGGGTTGGAAAAATTTAAAAATTTCAACACACTCTTCTCTTTACAAGTAAGTGTTCTAGTGATAATTTCTTGATAAAAATTGTACTTTTGGAACCCCTAAAGCTTAAGCTTTCTAAAGAGGGGACTATTTTCTTAAATGGTGAAGAGTTTAGACTTTTTCCATGAATCTTTTAAGTTGTTTGCTACATTTTTATGGAACAAAATGGGTCTTAGTTGTTAGATGAACAACTTTTGTGAAAGGTGTTACCAAGAAAACACCTAAGAGGACCTTTTTGTAAATGTTGTAAAATATGTAGTAAATATGCAAAATGTTAAGCTTTGATGGTAGCCATAAGAGAAATAAATTTTCACCTAGGCTCGTTAAAGGGAGAAATTTGATTAGAATTGATTTCCGAGCCTAGGGGTAAAATGGTCATTTTGCAAAAATCTAAGGGCAAAATAGTAATTTTTGCCAAGGCATGACTATTGAAATGCATTTATTAATGTGATAATTAAATGAATTAATTTGCTATTATAGATCAAGAAGAACCAAGAATTTACCTCGACCGGGGAAAGAACAAAGTATCGGACTAGACTAACGATCTAGCTTTTTTTGAAAATCGAAGTAAGTTTGCATGTGATAAATTCAACATTTATGCTAGCATATTTTAGAATGTTTTATATTATAATGATGCACGATATTCTATGAAATTGAGTACTGGTGTTGAATGAGAAAGATGATTAAAGTTGAGATGTCGAAGTCCCAATGGGACTATAATAAATGTGAAATTACTATCACCGAGACATGAGATGAACAATGATAAGGTCCCGTGCAAGACCATATCGGGGACATGGCCTTAGTACCAAATGGAGATCCCATATAAGACCATATCTGGGATATGGCTTCGGCATTGAATATGAGAATCGTATAAGACCATATCTAGGATATGGCATCGATACTTGTTGTGAAATTCTATATAAGACAATATCTGGGATATGGCATTGGCACTCAAAAGTGACCCCATGTGAAACCACATCTGGGATATGGCATTGGTTTCGTGTTTATGTAATGACGATGAATATGCATCCTTGAATATCCCTAGTGATTTAACGAGATAAATAGATAAGCTTGGAAATATAAATGAGATTTAGTACTAAAGCCATGTGATTGAGTGAATATAGGTACGTGAGTAATTCACAAGGAATGTTTATGATATGTGGCATGGTATGTTCTAGATAAGATCAAGTACGAGTAAGTTATGGCAAAGTGCTTATGACTTTGTGTGGTTATATAATGCCATGGATTGATGTCATTATGAGCTTATTGTTGCTATTTACTTTAATGCAAACTTACTAAGCTTTATGCTTAGCCCTCTTATTCCCCTTTTCCTTGTAGTGTTACCAAGATAATACGAGGATCATGGAAAGTCAGAGTTCAGAAATCACACTATCGACATCTCTTTGGTATAACAAAGTTAGATTTATTTTGAGTATGGCATGTATAGGACTTGGGTATTTTTTCATGTCATTTTTGTTAGTCAAAGTGTTGACTATTTATGTTATCAAATTCATTTTGTAAGTGGTCATTGGAATTGGGCCAATACTTGACAGGTTATTATACATTCAATGATAATGAAATCATAAAGTTTATGCTTGTGTGGATGCTTTGATTTGAGTTCTTGGAAGTGCCTTAGAGTCATGAGTTATGTTGAAATGAGATGATGTAAATATGATTGCTATGTAGGGTGGCAATTGGCTTGGAATATAGCCTTTTTAATGTCCACACGGGTAGACACACGGGCGTGTGTCTAGATCGTGTGTGGCACATGGTCAGCCCCATGGGTGAGTTGATCGATTGTGTGTCCCCTTGAAAGCTAGGTTTACAAGCCAGTATGTCAGTAGTAAACACACGGACAGAGACACGGCCGTGTGTCTCAGCCGTGTGGGAGGCACGACCATGGACATGGGCATGTGCCCAGGCCGTATAAAGTTTGCACTTAAAATTTGGAATTTAATTCGACACACGGCATAAGGACATGGGCATGTGCCTTGGCCGTATGACCATAGTGAAGTAATGACATCATAAACAGAATACCATAGTTTTGGTACACGGGCTAAGTCACGGGCGTGTCGAGGCCGTGTGAGGGACACGGGCCAGGGACACGGGTGTGTGTCTGGCCGTGTGAAAACCCTTGTAGGTTTGAATTAGAAAATAATTTCCATACGGGGTAGGGACATGGGCGTGTGTGACCACACGGCCTGCCCACACGGGCATGTCCCATTTCACATGAGTGTGTGGCCCCTGTTTAGACAAAAAATTTTAAGTTCTCTAAAGTTTCTGGTTTGATCCCGAGGCCTTCCGTTTGCATGTTTAAGGCCTCGTAGGCCCATAATAAAGATGTTTTGAATGTGAATGGGAAGTCTAATATTGGAATGAAATTTTATAGCCCAAAGTTGTATGTTCAAGTGAGATAAGTCTGGTAATGCCTTGTACCCGGTTCCAGCGTTGAATATGGGTAAGGGGTGTTACACCTAAGGGGGGAGACAGGGATATACAGAGCTAAACGAAGAAAAGACTCGAAGAACTGTAACACCCCGAATTTTGTGCCCAGAAGAAATAGGCCTTGGGCATCGGAACAGTTGGATTTTAGTTGTGCGAGAATATTTCACAAATTTTAGTTGGGAGGTCTTGGGTTCAAAACTAGGCTTTAGCAAAAATTTCAGTTTTTCCTTTAAATGAACCTTGGCATTGGCTAGAATTCCTTATAATTATTTATGGTTAAAATATGACAAAGGAAGCATGTGGTATAGTGGCAAGGTGGCGTTAGGAGTATGCATGTGGTCTGAGGTTCAAGTCAGGGCGTGTGCAGAATTTTTGGTTGTTCCTTGAATAAACCTGGATATTGGTGTGAAGGCTTTATAAAATATTGAGTATAAGTTATGACATAAAGAGCCTATTGGCTTCATGGTAAGTGGCATGATAAAGCTTCAAAGGGGGATAGTGTTCGAGGCACGCCTGGAGGGAAGAAATATTTATTTTGCTAACATGGGACGGCAAGTGTTGGAAGTAGATTCGAACTCTGTTGAGTGAAAGTTTGAACTAGACTTAGAGTTTCTATGGAGGATATTAAGGAGTAAATCAAGGATGGATAAGGGGAATTATTTGTGGAGATTTTCAAGGAATTTGAAATGTGAGGGGAGTTGTAGCCAAATTAGGTAGCTTGAGTAGGTGAATTCGGCTAGAGGTCCTTTTGTGTGTGTATTTGCGGCAATTTGAGAGCTTTGGGGGATATGATTGGCTGTGCCGATTGTACTTTTAGTATTTTCCTTATTGCTTTCTTTGATGCTTTGAATCTCTAATCCTTCCCTTTTCTCGATGGTGTCGAAATTGGCATGTGACCATTCGGGTTATTTTTGTTCTTCTTCGTTTCGTGAAATACCGAAGCTTTGTGTTGCATTTTCCAAGTTTTTTTTCTTCTTTTTCTATTTTAGTCCCTATCGAACCATTTATTTGTTAGTTCTCTCTCTTCTACCTTCCCCACTCTGGCCGAATATTCCTTTCTCTTTTACTCTATTTCTTCGGGTTTTTTGAGTTTCCCCTTACATTGATTTAAGCCGAATATTTTCTTCTCTTTCCCTTTTCTATTTCCAGTTTCTCTTAAAGGAAGGGGAATCGGCTTCGATATTCCTCTGCTTCATTGGCTGAATATTTGGTATTCCTATTCTTTCTCTTCTGTTGACTGTCTTTCTCCTAGCGGTTGGTTCTGCCTAACGCGAGTTGCTTCTGGTGGATAGGTATTTTGGTAAGGAAAAAAGTAACGTTGCAAGCGTGTAAGTAGTGTGTTATTTGGTAATCTATTAAGGTTCTTAACATGTGATCATGTCGCAATGTTTTGGCAGCCTCCAAACGTATTGAACTCGATTTATCTACGGATTTGTAAGACTACATCGATTGATGCAATGGAAGTGTGAATCATTTCAGGATCATTCATACCAGGAATCCAAACAGGTGTGTAACTATTTTCCGTAAATGATAGTCGGCTTAAAAGCTGAAAAAGGTGTGTAACCATATACCCTATTTCTTTTGATCGGCTTAAAGCCAAAAGTGTGTGTACACACACCACTCCAATTGTAGATCGGCAAATGCCGAAATACTGAAGTGTCGAAAAGTTAAAAATACGACAACAGTTACCATACAAGCGCACGAATACTCATGTGGGAAAGTCGATACAATGACGAAGGCCACCATGAGCGATCTCATGGTCTTGGGCCGCTTTTGGGTCAAATGGGTCGTGTGGGCACAATGGGCTCGCGGGCCCTACATAGGCCAACTTCGTTAACTTATGTGAAATAATGAGCTCGACCATGTCATTCACATGGCTAAGGGCAGTTTTGGGCTTAGCAGGCCACACGAGCGTTTGGGCCCCACTTGTGCCATACTTTGGGCTTTGTGCCCAACTATACCTTTTGATTGCTAAAGGTTACACAAGTCGTGCGGATCGACTGTGGACCTATTGATGAGTTGATACACATACTTGGACCTCAGTGTGAGAAATAACCATTAAGCCCCTGAAGGAAAAATGTCTAAAATACCCTTGTAGGGTAGAATTACTGAAATACCTCGGTAAGGTAGAATTACCGAAATACCCTTGAAGGGTAAAAGGACTATTTTGCCCCTTGAGGGTAAATGACTAACTTGTGCTACGATTTGACTGATTTGACTGTGATTGTATGAATATGATTTGATTGAGTTAACTGTGAATGATATGATGATTTGTGGGCCAGACATTCTGAATACATGACATACTGCATGGGGTTGGGATATTGGTTATGGAGGAAGTACTGTTCTGATAGGGTCACACGGGTCGCACGAGACGACTGTGGACCTACTGATGGCTTTAAGCCAGTTAATCTAATTATGGCTCTGTGCCGTCTTGATTATGACTTTGTGTCGATCATATTTATCCATAGTTGTGTGCCAATCGTAGTTATTGATGACTTTGTGTCGATCATACTTACCCATGGCTGTGTGCCGGTTATATTACCGTAGCTGATGGCTATGTGCCAACTATGAGACCGTTACTAAAGGCTTAAAGTTGCATATATACTAGCAGCTTTGTTGTGATTTCGATTAGTGCTGCAATCGGTGCTAACACTGTAAGTGTAGGGATGGCGTGGGTGATTTATTCCCACAGGTAGTGCAGGGTTGGACGGAGGCAAGTGCAGGGTTGGATGGGTTTGCATGCATCATGCCTCATTCATACTGAGACTGTTACTGTGATGGGCTAGGCCCAATTGATTCTGTTATGGGCTGTGACCCAAATAATATTATTTTGGGCTTTGGCCCACATATACTCTGAACTGAACTGTACTGTTACTATTAAAGGGCTCAGGCCCAGACTGATTCTGTTTCTGTATACTGACTATTTCTTTAATATGGGGATTACACATTGAGCGTAAACTCACCTCGTTTTTAACCTTTCAGGTAATCCCTAGCGTTAGACGGTTCAGAGCTGTGAGGGACTCGGAGAGGGCTATACAACTGCACATGTTTTATTATGTTTTGCTCATTTACTTAAGCACTTTGATTTTGATTTGGGTTGTAATAAGGCCTCTATAATTTCTGGATTTTTAATTTGGGATTTTATTGATTGTGATTTATATATACTAGAAGTAGAACACGATTTTCCAAAACAATAACATTTTCAAACACTACGTTTCCGCAACACAAATTTTTTAAATATCACGTTTTCGTAAATCATTTGTTTTAAATTAAGCTTCCGCAACAAATAAGGTTTTAAAGGTAATAATGTTTTAAAAGGGAATTACTTTTTAATAAACCACGATTGAAAATAAACAAACGCAAACTGAGGTTTTGTACAAGTTTTAAATGGTAAGAAGTTTTAAATTTCAAGAAGGGTTTTCAATGAAAACATGGTTTTCAAAAAACACTTTAATGTGACACGCCAGATCCGGCCATAACATCTAGGCTGGGTTTGGGGTGTTACAAGAATGCCAACAGATTCAACTCAGAAGCAGGATCTCCTTCAAGACTGAATATCTCCATTCAATTTCTCTCGAAGTTTTTGGGTTTCTTTATGTTTTGTTGTTTTCCTAATTTTGAGATGTTTTCCCTCAAAAGTATGAACTAAATTCCCTAGATACCTAGGGAGGATGAAACCTAAGACAGATCTTATTATTTGATTTTTTCTGAATTACATGATAAATATTTGTTCTTGATCTCAATTATATATTCTTACTTCATGTTTTAATGTTTTCAGGATATTAATTCATGATTGATGTGCTTATTCAGTGGAGCAAAAGTCCATGTTTAAGAGTATATCTGGCATAATTGAGTGGAGCTACATGAAATCCTAGAAATAGGACAATATAAATCTACCGGATTAGAGTCAAATCTAATAAGGGAATCCATAGAATTCGACGATAGGGGTTTTAATTAGAAAGATATTTCAATTAATCAACCTAGAGTCAGTTATTTTTATTCTCGAAAGCGATATTAACATAAGTTAGGGATTTCTACGGATCAAGGCAAGTGAATAAATTGTTTAATTCAGATTTAGAATAATAAGAGAAGTCTAAGTGGATCCTTTCTTGGGTATTGTCTCTCTCATCGGTTTTCTTCAAATATTTTCCTACTTTATTCTCTGTTTCGTCTTAGTAATTAGATTAGTTAAGATTAGGTTAAAATAAATCACTTCAATTTATTCGGCTAGATAATAAAAAGATAGTAACTACTAGTACTTTTAGTCTTCGTGGATACGATATTCCTGACTCACCAAAGCTATACTACCATTCGATAGGTGCGCTTGCCTTTGTCGTATTTTAGTTAGTTCGTGACGTCATCATATGCTAAGTAAATACACTCAGCAGTATTTTCATGATTCAAGTCAATATAAAAAAAATTTAAAACTTATGCATACATTAAATTTATAAGAAATCTTTATACAATTCTATGCCAACAATCTCCAATATAATGTAAGCATACATACAATCATTTTTAACACACTAAATCACTATGTATGCAGCCCAACTTGCCATTTTCCACTCATTTCATAAACTACCAATTCAATCCATATTGTCATCTTTATGTACTTTATGTGCACGGAACTAACTAAAAAGTTGACTCAAGCAAGTGCACCTATCAATCAATAGTATAGCTACGGTGAGATAAGATATTGTTCCCACAAAGACTAAAAGTACTAGTAATTATTATCTTTATATTATTTAACTGAATAATTCAAGTTATTGATTAAAACAAAAATTAAATTAATTAATTAATTAACTAACAAACGAACACGATAAATAACAAAATAAGAAAATAATTGAATAACAACCAAGAAACAAAGAAATACCTAGGAAACAATTTACCTAGCTTTCATCTATCATTATCAATCTAAATTATGCAATTTCTTTGCTTGGTAACTTAATCCGTAGAAATCCCTAAATTATGCTAATATCTCTTTCGAGCATAAGAGCAACTAATTTAATCCGTAGAAATCCCTAAATTATGCTAATATCTCTTTCGAGCATAAGAGCAACTAACTCCAGATTGATTAATTGAAATTTGTTTCTAATTAAAACCCTTATTATCACATTAACTCGTGCTATGGATTCCCCTATTAGATTTGACTCTAATCTGGTATATTTATGTCATCCTATTTCTAAGATTACATGCAACTCCACTCAATTACGCAAGACTTACTCTTAAACAAGGTCTACTCAATCACCGATTTAAGCACATTGAACATGGATTAATAATCTAGAAATATCAAACCAAGAATTAAGCATATATAATTGAGAACAAGAAACTAAGTATTTATTACGTAAAATAAAAATCAAATGACAGAATCCATCATAGGGTTCATCTCCCTAGGTATTTAGAAAATTAGTTCATGCTTGAAAATAAAAAATCCAAGATAACCGAAAGAAATAAAGAAACTCATGATAACTTTCTAAGTAATCATCTGGGAATTTTCAATCTTTATGGAAATCTACTTCAGAGTCGGCTTTGAAGGTGGTTTTCAAGTTGTTTTCTTGAATATTCTATGATGGCTCTCTCATATCTTCCTATTTTTGTCATATATACAGTTTAGAATGCCCGAAAAACCTAAAAATCGTGATTTTCTGCTCTTCGGTGTGCAATTTCGCAAAATTGACACAATCTACCACGTGGTCATATGGTCTGATCATGTGGCTCCTGTAGCTTGCTCCAATGCTTTGGTTTTCGCTCCTTTTACTCCCAAGTGCTTTATTAAGCATTAAAACATAAGTTTAAAGGATTAGAAGCATAAAATTCATAATTAACATCGAATAATCACCCAAAAACGCATTAAGAATGAGGGTAAAGCATATTACTTTTAGCACTTATCAAATATCACCACACTTAAGCATTTGTTTGTCCTCAAGAAAAATTCTCAACCCACATTCAAGTTAATTTCCCTTAATTTATTGTTCCCACTGACAATGTCTTAGGATAATCTACCAATAATCATGTATTGGAAATTTAAAAAAAAATCATACTAAAGAACACAAGCAATCCAAGCAGAGATTTTTAAAGCATAAAAACATTGGCGTCTCCCCTATCTCAATAATTACCCGAAATTCAAACTCAACAAGAATGAAAACTCTCACTAAGGTTCACTCAAAGTGTTTAAGATTCAAGTAATGTGCACTTAACAATCGAACAGGAAATGTTATTACTATAAGCTTGCTTGAAAATCAAATCTCCACCACTATAAAAATGAGATGACACAAAAATCAAGAGGCCTTCTGTAACACCCCTAACCCGTATCCATGCCGGAATAGGGTTCAGAGCATTATTGAGTAACTGTAATCTAAATCATTCATCTTCAAAAATTTCAAAAATTATAATATAATTCATCATTAACATGCATAAAGTCCCTTATTCGAGCCTGGGAGGGCTTAAAAGCACTTTAGAATCGATTTAGGACTAAATCGAGAACATTTTAAAATTGTAGCAAAAAGTTAGAAAAAATTTTAACTGCAAGGTTCACATGGCTGTGTGGTCAAGTCGTGTGACTCATACGGCCAAGTCACATACCCGTGTGTTTGACTATGTGGGCATTCGAAGTAGGGACACACGGCCGTATCCCAGCCCATGTCCATGCCTGTGTAACTTACTAACTTGGGTCACACGGCCAAGCCACACGCCCGTGTGCTAGGCCGTGTACCCTTTGAAATGGCCTTGCACGCCCGTGTGCTAGCCGTGTGTCTCACATGACCAAGTCACACGCACGTGTGTCTGGCCGTATGGACCTAAAATGTGCCTTGAAACACAAGTTTACCATTTCCTATTACTTGGGCATTAAGTAACTCAAAAACCATTCGTTTAACCTATTCAAAACACGATCAAACACACTCAAAATATGTCAAAACAATCATCCTAGGTGCCTAACCCATGTACCCTCATTGGTACCACATTTAAATCATCAAATCAAATCATCAAACCATCATTCCAAAACCAAATTATAAACATATCAAAAGCACTCCATTTTTGCCTAGTTCATAGCCACCTAAACATCAACTAAAATTCACAAGCATCTAACCTATCTTGGTTCAATACAACATACCCAATATAAGGCTCCAAACACACATATATTTGTATACATACCAAACAACATTATACCCAAACTAAATACAAAACATATAACAAATTCATTAAAACTTAAACATATCCTAGGTACATGCCATTACAAAAGATAACATCACCACTTTTGAGATCGGGATCATTTTCTGATGCTGAATTGGCGATCAAAGAAGAGTACCTAACCTGCGTATGGAAAACAAAACCGTATGCTGAGTAAAACTCAGTGATATTTCTATAATCCAAACATTTAAAGACAAGATAATATAAATGCACAATTGAATTTTAAACACATATTATTGTCTAAGATCACAACTATTATATGCCAACCTTTTTAATTCATACAAATTAGCATATCATTTCATACTATTTTCCATTTATACATGTTATCATATTTCATTTGTTTAACAAAGTCCCAATTCTCACATTTGTAATACAAATAGCTATTCACATATCAAACCACATTTACTTATACAATGGCGTTAGCCATTTAATAACTCAATTCATGAATACATCATTTTATACCATACTCAATTCTCATCACTTGCTATATAAATAGCTTTTCACAATTTGATTCACATTTCAATGAAACAATGGCATTATCCATTCCAAATCCAATTCATGAGTTCATAACTCATGTATCTCATTTAATCACAACATATCTCATTTTCATGTTTCAAATCACTATCCCATTTTCAATTCTCATACAATACAATCCAATATCAATCATAGAACTGTTTTATTTAATTACCCCTATTACCGTTTTATTTAATTACCCCTATTTACACGACTCAGACTCGGACGAATACGTAGATCCAACCAAAACACCAGTTTGGCACCCAATGCCTCATCGGATAAATCCGAAGTAGTAAATGCGCCCAGCGTTATACAAATTGACACCTAGTGTCTCATCGGTTAAACCGAAGTAAATTGGCACCCGGTGCCTCATCGACTTGAAGTCGAAGAAATCCTTGAACTCTTCCTATCCTATGGCATGTCATCTATATCGGACTTAGCCCAATACAGTTAATAGGGTTTACATTCACATTTCATATACAACCAATATCCAATATCAATTTTTCATATAATCACATATGCACACGAATTCAATTCAATCTATAATAATCAATATCCAACTTTCACATTAACACATATATTCATTTCAATTCAATAGTCAATGCATTCATAATGTATCTACCAATTCAATCCATTTCAATCAATTATCAAAATGTCAAATACTCACCTCAACACTTACCGTATGCATTAAATTGAATTACAACAATTAATAACTAAGTTCGAATTATAGAAATACAAATCGTGGATTCCAAGCTATTCGACGTCGATTTTATCCTTCCCCTTTTTAGTCGAGAATTTCGGTACGGCGTTAGCTATGGAATTAAAATAATTAAAATTCATCAAAACAACAAAATTCAATTTCATATTGAATATCTCAATTTTTACTCAATATTTGCCTAAATTCCAATTTAGTCCCTAAACCGAGACTAATTTTTATTCTTCACATTTAATTCTATATTTTCATAAAAATTTAACTTTAAATTAAATTTAACTCCCTATTTTCAATTAAACCCCTAAATTTTAATTTTTTTTCACAATTTAGTCCCTATTACTAAAAATTTATTATTTGTTCTACAATTTAATCCTTTTCCATTTCTAGCTTAAAAATCTATCAATTTAATCCCTAATACTAAAAATATTAAACAATAACAACATTTAAAAACTTAATCAATATTAAAATTACAACATGGGTCGGGTATCCCTAGATACCGGGATTCCAAAAACATAAAAATCACAAGAAAAATGGACTAAATTGACTAACCAATTAAAATTTAAAAGTTTGAAGCCCTTAGGCCGTGCGTCTCTCCTTTCTTCTTTCTTTTTCTTTCTTAATTTTGCATGTCTTTCTATTTCTTTTCCTTTATTCTTTCTTTTAATACTTATTTTGTTTTATTATACTAATTATTATTATAACATATATACATATTTTAACTTTAACTATTATAATATATAAAATAATTTTACATATAAGTTATAATGTCGTCCCACTTAAGGAAACAAAGGTCTAATTGCTTATTTAGCCCCATTAATTATTTTTAAATCATAATTCAACTTCTACCTTAAACGCAATTTAGTCCTTTTACTTAATTACTTTTAATTCAAGTAAATTCGCTTAACCGAAACTTAATTAACTACACAACTAACTTCGTAAATATTTATTGCAAATATTTACGAGTCCGATTTACGGAAATGAAGTCCCAGGAATACACTTTCCGACACCCCTGACTGTTGGGTCGTTACACCTTTACAAGGTTGTAACGGGGCTTCGATTATGGATAGTAAAAGGTCAAAAGAGTTGGTTACAATTGAGAGTCGAGTTGATAAGTCGTCAAACCGAAAAAAAAAAATCAATTGCTGAATTAAAATAAATTAACATCATTAAAAAAGATAAAGAATGGATATGAGCTTTTATACAAAATATGAGACTAACAATTCAAGCTCAATCAGATATATTTTTACTTCATTTTTTTTTCTCTTTTTTTTTTCAAATTTTTTAGAAAATAAGAGAAAATTCAGCAATGTAAATGATAAAACATAGTCAGGAAACTAAACAAATTGAATATTGATAAAAAGAGATTTAATAAAAAGGGTGATTTAAAAAATTAGTATGGTTTTAAGGTTGCATGAACGGTTGTTAAGTAAAAGAAAATGTTAGGATCAACGAGGTTTACTAGAGGTTAATTCAACGGGTAAGTTGTTTAAATGTTAAGTGGACTAAATCCTAAGTGGCTCTATCATCTCAATAAATCAAATCAATAATGTAGTCTTAACATTAATAACTGAATCAAATTCTAGAATAACTAAGTAAGTTAACATGCTCACAACCAAAAATAAAATGAGCATGAAAAAAATATTCCCTATAGGCTCAAAAACTCACAAAAATTTATGGTTTTGATGTCAAACTTGTAAATTCAAAATTTCGAGATAATGCTTCAGTTCAGAGAGACGACCTAAGATATTAGTTTTTGAAAAACTGTAACACCCCAGACCCGGCCTAGACTGTAACAACCCAAACCCGGCCCAAACTTTAAAGCCGAATCTAGCTTGTTACAGTAGAAAACGTTTTTGAGAAGTTCGTTTTTCTAAATCAATTTAAGTTGTTGAAAACCTTTTGTTTGAATGTCTTGTAAAAACTTTATTTAGTGTTTATTAGAAAATTTATTTAAACCAAGTTAATATAAAATTCCAAATGTGCCCGATGGCACGTTAAAAACAATTTCCGTTTTAACTTGGAAAACATGTGATTTTAATTTAATAATAATAACATAGTTTAAAACAAGTATCCAACATATGAAAAATAGCAAAAAAATAAAGTGTCAGGAGGCCTTATTACATTCGAAATAAAATTAAAATCAACAATCCAAAAATAAATAACCTGAAATTCAAAGTCTATTAAAATTTAAATTCCACTGCATGGCCACCTCGAGTCAACCCGGCTCCACATCCGCGATCTACGTGTCACCTGAAAAATAATAAGGAGAAGGTGAGTCACCAAGACTCAGTATGTAACCCTTCCCCCGTATTTAAACAATTTCATACACAGCATATAATCAATCATCATGTACTAAGTCATGCACCCGACCTAGCCAACCAAACGCCTTTGTCTACCCATTGTGGTACCAAACCACTGGTGGTGCCAAACCACTGGTGACATATAGTCACATATGTGATGCCAAATCACTGGAGGTGCCAAACCTCTGGTGTCCGTAGACACAAACGATTGATGGGGCCAACCCATCGTGTGATGCCAAATCACTGGCGTCAATCCCTTATGATAATCTGTGGGGCCAACCCACTGTGGTGCTAAGCCACTGGGACGAGACACGATGAGGTACCAAACCTCTGGAGGTACCAAACCTCTGGTGACCGTAGTCACAGTGTGTTACCAAAACACTGGTGCCCGTCGGCACGAATATACTGCCCCCTCCACTCATCAATCCCACATCAAACATTTATATCACAATATTTCATGCTACCATATACTTAATCACATGTACAGGTTTTATCAACAGCCATATGCAACGTGTATTAAACATACCATGCTTCCCAAAAGCATCTTAAAATATTTCATAATCAACAAGGACTTACCTGGTTCCTTGTTTATACCATTCATGGCATTAGTCCCGAATCTACACAGATCCGGTTAGCACACACAACAATTTAGCACATTTAATTAATTATAAGTGTGTATGTACACACCTGTCACCACGAGAAGTCTAAATCCCGAAAAGAGATGTCAGCCACCTAGATCTACTTATCTCTATATTCGGCCAAATACAATATTAGTATCATGGCCTATTCGGCCAACCCAAATATTTAAAAGGGTTCTCTTTTTGAACCCGAATCCTTACCCGAGTGCTTTTAAATAATTACCACCACACTCCAAGCGTTTCTGCTTCCCTAATAATCAGCAACCCTAGGTTAGTAGCCTTCGGCTTAAAACGAATATTAACTAAATTCATTGATCCTTACCAAAATTGCTTGACCGAGAATGGAACTTGAATCGTATACCTTGAGATCCCGGCACCCCTTGCTTCAATATTCGACCAAGACCTCACAAAGTATGGAGAAGGAAATTCGGCTATGGCTAAGGAGTAGGTTCGGCCTACTAAGAAAAAGAGAAAAAAAGGTTGGGGATTCGGCCAATGAAGAGAGTAGAAAAGAGTTTTCTGGTTCAAAGGGAGAAAGAAAATAGCAATGGTGATTTGGTATCCTAGAAAAGAAGAAAAGAGAAAGAAGAGGTGTGAGACGAGAATGAGTAAGGAATTTCGGCCAAAATCTAAGAACAAAGAGAATAGTTTTCGGTTTTGAAAAAGAGAGGAAAAGAAAAGATGAAGGCTAAATAAATTGTTAGCCGAAAATTCCAAGTAATTCTCTTAAGCACATTCGGCCTCCCCCTACACCTATGCTTGCCGTCCAAAGAGTTTAAACTCTAGCCAAATCCTTGCTTTTCTCTAGGCCACTAATTTGAAGTAATTCAAAAGAATTTGAATTAAACACAAAGCTATTTTTCCTCTGCCAACTTATCATAATTTAATCCAAATAATATCCCTTTTATCTACTGTTATCTTGTTATCTAAATAATAATAATATTATCCTTGATTATCTCTTATTATCTTATTATCTAATAACAATAAATAAATAAAAACAAAACAAGACCATGTGCCCATCAACTAGCCAAACAAGGAACCCCATGTGCAGGCCAACTCCCTTTCACGCCAGCCTTGCAAAATAAAAACACCGCTGCTGCATGCTGGGTTCGAACATGGGATGTCACGCATCAGCCCTTCTTCCAACGCCCTTGCCAACTCTTCCAACCCGCCTTTCATGCCATAAAGCCCCTTTATTTTTTTATAAGACCTCCCTGGGCCGTTTACCCTAAAAATTAAAAAAAATGCAAAACGCTGCTTTAGCAGCTCGAACCTGCGCCTATCCACCTCCAGACTCCTAGTGGCGCTCCAAGCCACTCCACCTACCTGCCTCTCATGTCAAGAAGCCCTCTTGATTTATTTAAAAGGCCTTCCTAGGCCTAACGCCCAAAACCCAAAAGGAAAAATATTTCCCCCTTGTTTCTTCCACGAATCGAACCCAAGGCCCCTAGCAAACTCTTAGGCGCCCCACGCCACTTATACCAAGCCCATCTTTTGTGCCTTAACTCGCCCAAAATTCTATTAAAGACCTAACTAACCTAGCTCCTTCCTTTTACACACTTAAAAATAAATTTTTAATATCAATAGAGCTTAGCTCGAGTTATTTTTAGACCCTTAAACATGTCAAATAAATCCTAGAATTTAACTCTTCAAGTACACACATGGGAAAGTATTTAAAATACTTAAATTCTCAACAACCCCTAATTTAGGGTGTTACAATTCTACCCCCTTAAAATAATTTCGTCCTCGAAATTACTTACTATCGTCCAATCGTGCATCCTTAACTCATCACACTACGCTACTGCTGCGCACTCTGATCTTAAAGAACTTATCATACTCCTTAGAAACATTCCCTACGTTCATAATCCAAATTTATACACTTTACTAGCAATCATAAGAATGAACCAATGTAACCATAACCAAGACAATTGAGGGTATTCCGAAAATAAGAAACTTACCCGTTGTCATGTCTGGCACCTCTTCCTCCTCGCGACGGCCAACTGCATTAACCAACCTTGGTTGCCTCGCTTCTGCACCTTCAGCACCTCGGCCACGCCCGTTACCTTTATCATTACTTCTAGCTGCACCACGACCTCTCTGTGCTTGCTGGCCATCCTTCCTAAATTGACCACGTCCTTGATCCTCAGCTTGAGTCCTTGCCAACTTCCGCGGACAATCCCTTACACGGTGATCCAACGATCCACACTCAAAGCACCCTCTACTTCCCGCCAAACATTCTCCCGAGTGGGATTTCCCGCATCTAGCACACTGAGGTGGCCACTGAGCAGGCTTTGTGGCTCTTTCTGATTCCCTAAATCTAGCCCTTTTCTCCCCACTACTGCCCGATCCAGGCGATCCAAAGCCTCTCTTCTGTTTATTCCTATCATGCTTTTGTCTTACGGTCTCCTTGATCCCTTCGGCTACCTTAGCCTTTTCCACTAGAGACGAAAACTCACGAACCTGCTGCGGAGCTATCAGCAACCTTAAATCATCTCTAAGCCCGTCCTCAAAGCGGACGCAACGCTCATGTTCAGTAGCCACGATGCCTCTAGCATATCTACTCAGCCTTAAAAATTCCGCCTCATACTCCGACACTGACTTAGTTCCTTGCACTAATCCCAGAAAAGCCTTTCTCTGCACGTCAGTGTAGCTGGTACCCACATACTTTTTCTGGAAAGCAACCCTAAAGTAATACCATGTAAGATCCTCTGTCGTGGCTCCATCTCGGACCGTGAGCCACCATTGGTACGCTTCATCCTTCAGAAGCGACACGGCTCCTTTCAACTTCTCCTCATTAGTCAAGTCAAGATCGTCCATGATCCTTTCCGTTGACACTAGCCAGTATTCTGCCGCACTGGGTGCCACTCCTGATACACCCCGGAATACCTCAGCTCCGTTAGATCGGAGTCGCTCGGGAATAGATTTCCGAGCTCCCAAATTTCCACCAGCCCCAGCCACCATTTCCAAGACCCGTAAAATAGCTTGCGATACAGCCTCACCACCAGTCTGATCCTGCTCCTCAGCTCTAAAAGTAGGAAGTGGTGGTGGCGGTGGTACCTCGCTTTCCAAACCTTGCCTGACTTTGACGGGTTGCATAACCGTCATCCTACCCCTACCGCGTCCACGGCGTCCACGTCCTCTAGAACTCATTCTATCTACTGCGCTTTTAATCTGATTACGAAAATTTTTATGCGTTAGCATTTGTTCCACTTTATTATTCCCGAAGAAGTTTTATGCAGAAAGTTTAGTTAGGGATTCTTTCGAGCAAACAAGTTTTCAAGTCTTCTAGCCTAGTTCACACAAAGGAGTTCATGCATCCATTCCCTAATACTTTCCATACCTATTCGCTCTTCGAACATTTCTGCCCATTTCTAACCCCAGGGGTATTTTCGTCATTTTTCCTACAAGGGTATTTTCGTAATAAAAGAAGTTTTAAAACTTTAGTAAAGTAGGTCATTTTGAAATTCCCAAAACTGGAGAGTTTTTCTAAAAAATTTGTGAAATTTAGAGATATGGCATCATTTTGAAACCAGGGGTATTTTGGTAATTTTGTCATTCCGAGGGCGTTTTCGTGATTTTCCAAAACCAAAATATTTTGTTGATGATTTTCAAAGCTGAGTTGTTGAATATTTGTAAAATAGTTGAAATTTTTGAGCAAAACCATTGAACTGATATTTTATGAGCCGAGGGCATTTTAGTAATTTTACCCCTAAGGGCATTTTTGTAATTTTCCACAAATCAAGTTTTTCGAGGAAAACGTTTGTAAGAATGACGTTCTCAGATTTGAAAGAGTTATTGCTAAAGCTTTGAAAACATTCGGCTTGTTGTTGTTTCATTCTTTTTCGAAAACATGTCTAATTCCCTTTTTCGGGTTTTAATCATTATGTTTAGCCTATGACCGAGCCCTCTTGGTCAGGGTGAACCAAAGCTACGCACCAGGCAGGATTCGAGTGAAGAGGAGGTGAGTCACGCGGATCGCTTAAATACCAAGCTCTCACCAAACCTTTCTAGACATGCGCACGCAGGTTACCACACCACCGAGCCCTCTCGAGTTAGGGTGAACCGGTTACGCACTGCAGGGATACTGCGAAGAGGAGGTGAGTCACACCTGACAGATCGCTTAAATACCGTGCTCTTCCGGATCCACTCCTAGACATGCGTACAGGGGTTACCACACCCGAGCTCAGTGACTAGGTCATAGGTTGGTTTAGTTCTTTAAGTCTTATGTTTGGTGTGTGTGTTTGAGTACTCTAATCCTAGGGTTCAAGTTCCTATAAATCTATCTACGTTCCATGCTTCCTACCCTTCTACAGAATATAATTCACAAAGAGGTTTCATGTACTTACACTGGCGGATCGGTCTGCCTGAGACTCGGGCCATCTTTGTTCAAAAACCAAAAATCATTCCATAAGGCCTACCAAAATATTTTTGGGCCTTGGGCCCCCACAGTCGAGCTTTGAACCGGGCTCTGATACCAATTTTGTAACAACCCAAACCTGCCCCAAACTTTAAGGCTGAATCTAGCTTGTTACAGTAGAAAACGTTTTTGAAAAGTTCGTTTTTCTAAATCAATTTAAGTTGTTGAAAACCTTTTGTTTGAATGTCTTGTAAAAACTTTATTTAGTGTTTATTAGAAAATTTATTTAAACCAAGTTAATATAAAATTCCAAATGTGCCCAATGGCACGTTAAAAACAATTTCCGTTTTAACTTGGAAAACATGTGATTTTAATTTAATAATAATAACATAGTTTAAAACAAGTATCCAACATATGAAAAATAGCAAAAAAATAAAGTGTCAGGAGGCCTTATTACATTCGAAATAAAATTAAAATCAACAATCCAAAAATAAATAAACTGAAATTCAAAGTCTATTAAAATTTAAATTCCACTGCATGGCCACCTCGAGTCAACTCGGCTCCACATCCGCGATCTACGTGTCACCCGAAAAATAATAAGGAGAAGGTGAGTCACCAAGACTCGATGATGTAACCCTTCCCCGTATTTAAACAATTTCATACACAAAGATATAATCAATCATCATGTACTAAGTCATGCACCGACCTAGCCAACCAAACGCCTTTGTCTACCCCGTGGTACCAAACCACCGGTGGTGCCAAACCACCGGTGACATATAGTCACGTATGTGATGCCAAATCACCGGAGGTGCCAAACCTCTCGTGTCCGTCCAGTGACACAAAAGCGATTGATGGGGCCAACCCATCGTGTGATGCCAAATCACTAGCGCCAATCCCTTATGATAATCAGTGGGGCCAACCCACTCGTGGTGCTAAGCCACCGGGGGCGAGACACGATGAGGTACCAAACCTCTGAGGTACCAAACCTCTGGTGACCGTAGTCACAGCAGTGTTACCAAAACATCGGTGCCCGTCATTACACACGAATATACTGCCCCTCACTCATCAATCCCACATCAAACATTTATATCACAATATTTCATGCTACCATATACTTAATCACATGTACAAAGTTTTTATCAACAGACCATATGCAACGTGTATTAAACATACCATGCTTCCCAAAAGCATCTTAAAATATTTCATAATCAACAAGGACTTACTCGTTCCTTTGTTTATACCATTCATGGCATTAGTCCCGAATCTACACACGATCCTGTTAGCACACACAACAATTTAGCACATTTAATTAATTATAAGTGTGTATGTACACACCTGTCACCACGAGAAGTCTAAATCCCGAAAAGAGATGTCAGCCACCTAGATCTACTTATCTCTATATTCGGCCAAATACAATATTAGTATCATGGCCTATTCGGCCAACCCAAATATTTAAAAGGGTTCTCTTTTTGAACCCGAATCCTTACCCGAGTGCTTTTAAATAATTACCACCACACTCCAAGCGTTTCTGCTTCCCTAATAATCAGCAACCCTAGGTTAGTAGCCTTCGGCTTAAAACGAATATTAACTAAATTCATTGATCCTTACCAAAATTGCTTGACCGAGAATGGAACTTGAATCGTATACCTTGAGATCCCGGCACCCCTTGCTTCAATATTCGACCAAGACCTCACAAAGTATGGAGAAGGAAATTCGGCTATGGCTAAGGAGTAGGTTCGGCCTACTAAGAAAAAGAGAAGAAAAAGGTTGGGGATTCGGCCAATGAAGAGAGTAGAAAAGAGTTTTCGGTTCAAAGGGGAGAAAGAAAATAGCAATGGTGATTTCGGTATCCTAGAAAAGAAGAAAAGAGAAAGAAGAGGTGTGAGACGAGAATGAGTAAGGAATTTCTACAAAATCTAAGAACAAAGAGAATAGTTTTCGGTTTTGAAAAAGAGAGGAAAAGAAAAGATGAAGGCTAAATAAATTGTTAGCCGAAAATTCCAAGTAATTCTCTTAAGCACATTCGGCCTCCCCCTACACCTATGCTTGCCGTCCAAAGAGTTTATACTCTAGCCAAATCCTTGCTTTTCTCTAGGCCACTAATTTGAAGTAATTCAAAAGAATTTGAATTAAACACAAAGCTATTTTTCCTCTGCCAACTTATCATAATTTAATCCAAATAATATCCCTTTTATCTACTGTTATCTTGTTATCTAAATAATAATAATATTATCCTTGATTATCTCTTATTATCTTATTATCTAATAACAATAAATAAATAAAAACAAAACAAGACCATGTGCCCATCAACTAGCCGAACAAGGAACCCTATGTGCAGGCCAACTCCCTTTCACGCCAGCCTTGCAAAATAAAAACCACCATTCTTTGCATCATGTCGGGTTCGAACATGGGACCTCACGCATCAGCCCTTCTTCCAGCGCCCTTGCCAACTCTTCCAACCCGCCTTTCATGCCATAAAGCCCCCTTATTTTTTTATAAGACCTCCCTGGGCCGTTTACCCCAAAAATTAAAAAATGCAAAACGCTGCTTTAGCAGCTCGAACCTGCGCCTATCCACCTCCAGACTCCTAGTGGCGCTCCAAGCCACTCCACCTACCTGCCTCTCATGTCAAGAAGCCCTCTTGATTTATTTAAAAGGCCTTCCTAGGCCTAACGCCCAAAACCCAAAAGGAAAAATATTTCCCCCTTGTTTCTTCCACGAATCGAACCCAAGGCCCCTAGCAAACTCTTAGGCGCCCCACGCCGCTTATACCAAGCCCATCTTTTGTGCCTTAACTCGCCCAAAATTCTATTAAAGCCCTAACTAACCTAGCTCCTTCCTTTTACACACTTAAAAATAAATTTTTAATACTGGGCCGAGCTTAGCTCGAGTTATTTTTAGACCCTTAAACATGTCAAATAAATCCTAGAATTTAACTCTTCAAGCACACACATGGGAAAGTATTTAAAATACTTAAATTCTCAACAACCCCTAATTTAGGGTGTTACATAGACGTTATGGCCATATCTAGCAATGTCACACGATAGTGTTTTTGAAACCTCGTTGTTACGATGAAACCATTCCATGTTATTATCTTTAGTAAACCTTAGTTAGAACTTAGGAAGTCGTCTTTATTCATTTAAAACATTTGTTTTGAAACATCCCTCGTTGCGGAAGCTTTAATAAAATAGTCTAGGTGATTATGCGTTTAGAAATTACTTTAACTTTTTGAAAACCAAATTTCCTACGACCAGCAGGTACAAATCCACAAAGTAAAATAAATAAATAAAAACCCAAATTTAAAACCAAAGTCCCAGAGGGTCTTTAAATTACAACCCAAATAATCAATAATAATCATATCATAAATCGTAAATTGAAAACCATGAAGTCCAAAAATTACTGTGCTCACCGCTGAGTCCTCCATCGCACCGGTCCGTCTAAGTCTAGGGATTACATGTGCACATTAAACAAAAAGGCTAAGTTTACGTAAACTCAGTGTGTAATCCCGCAGAAACAAAAAAAAAATCAGTATTCACAGTGCACAGTTGAACACTCTTGGGCCTAAGCCCTTTTCAGTATCAGTGATAGTTTGGGCCTTAACCCATCTCAGTACAGTGTCAAAATGCAGTAGGGCCTTAGCCCATCACAAAGATGTCGATGCGCGATATAGCTTATGCAAAGAGCAAAATCCTACCCAACCAGCCTCTGCATGTCCAACCCTACACTCCATGTGGGGACATAATCAACCCACCCACCCTTACACTCTAAGTAATACCGAATGTGGCACAATACAGTAGTTTGCAGCTGAGTTGCCAGTAAATTAGGCTTAAAGCCTTTCAGTACACTTCCTCCGAATAACAACCTCCAACCCAATGCAATGCAACAAACAATGGATGACATGCTATTATGCAATTTCAGTACATATATTCAGTTCAGATATTAACATGCCCGGTACAGATATCATTATGTTAATTCCACACATTTAGGGGTCAAAATAGCGCTTACCGACCTTACAATAGGTTCACAGCCGACTTGAGCGACCCGTGTGATCTGCCCTTGTAACCCACTCGGCCCATTGGCCTTGGCCGTGTGATCCATTTTTAAAGTAACCCATGCTAGCTCAATACTCATATATGTTTTCACTATTTACTTATATGTTCATTCAAAGTTGTCTACTTGAGTTATTATCACTAAATTATTTATATCTTGAGTTACAGAATTCCAAATTAAGATCTCCTTGATGTTTTTGAAACTAGACTCAAATACCTTTCTACCATAAAATTTTCAGAATTTATAGTTTATCAAATAAGTACAGTAAAATCTTTAAAGTTATCCCTATTCTGTTGTTTGGCAGGTTCATCCTTTCCTTACTAAAATTTATTTATCTCTTAGCACGGAATTTATATGATGTTTTCATTTGTTTTTATTGAAAATAGACTCATTAAGTATTTAAAAATATAAATTTAAGCCCCTAATTATTGTTTTACAATTTTTGATGATTTTTCTAAGTTAGAATAGGGGAACCCGAAATCATTCTGACCTTGTCTCACAAAATTTATTATATCTCTTGATTTACAATTTCATTGCTTACAGTGTTTCTTCCATGAAAAACTAGACTCAATAAATTTTAATTTCATATTTTATTCAACATCTAACTCAATTTCCACTATTTTTAATAATTTTTAACAGTTAGACTACTGCTGTTGTCCAAAACTACTTCAGTGCAAAATGTTGATTTCCAAGTTTATAACACCCTTATTTCCTTTCTCAACAAGTTTTCACATCATTTTCTCTTATTTATCTTGTTTCTCGATAGAAAGCAATTTTGGCTTTACGTCGAATCCTGTTTTCTGCATTTTGGGTACACGCCTGGTATCATTTCTAATGCGTAAGCACTCCTAAGCCTCTAGAACCTAAAAATCGACCAACATATCTCCAGATGAATCACTTAATTCGTTTTTAATCAACCAATTTTGGAAGAAACTCGACTAAAAACCTAGCAAAACCCTTACCTCGCTTGAATAACCATGACTTCACACAATCACAGCGTCAATTCAAAACCACCAGCCCCTTGATTAACTCCTAAACACCAAAAAGGAATCCCCCTTTTAGAGATTAACAAAGAACGATTAACAATAGACAAAACCGTTACTTATCGAATACACGCAACCAACGATGAACAAGAGAAAAAAAGAAAGAAATGGAAGGGGAAAAAATAATGGAAAATTCGACAGCATCTAGGGTAAAGAATCGACAGAGAAGGGGAAAAAAGAAGAAGAAGAAAATGTCAGAAAAAGTTTCAGGAATTAGAGAGAAAACCAAAACTCTACTCTCTCTTTTTTGCAACAAAAAGATAATCAGATTATTTTCTGATAACCTCTCCCCAATTATCTCTTAAAATCAATCCCTATTAACCCACTAAAACACAACTACTCAGAATTTTGCCCTAACACAACTCTTAACCGAAATTGGAGGGAAAATACTGTCTCCACGCTGTCACAGAGAATTGAACACAGGACCTCCAACACTCCACTTAACCACCAGACCAGTAGGCCCATTCTAATATAAACTTACCAACAATTAAACTTAAGCCCTTTGCATCAGGTTAATGCTTTATTTATAAAAATGCCAAAATTTGCCCTTGTAAGGCTTGAACTTGGGACCCCTCACACACACCCAGAACACATAACCACTAAAGCAGATAGACATTGTGTGTCACACATACAAGAAATCAAAAATTAAAATTTTGGGGCGTTACAATTCTACCCCTAAAAGAAAATTTCGTCCTCGAAATTTACCCGGTCAGAACAGATGAGGATATTGCTCACGCATAGTATCCTAAGGCTCCCACGTAGCCTCCTCAGTGCTATGATTACGCCAAAGAACCTTAACCAGTGGAATAGATTTCCTCCACAGTACTTTTACATCTCGATCCGGAATCTGAACCAGCTCCTCCTCAAAGGTCAAGTATGGCCTAACCTCAATCTCCTCAACGGAAATGATGTGAGTAGGATCAGAACAGTAGCGCCTCAACATTGAGACGTGGAAAACGTCATGGATACAATCCAACTTTGGAGGTAGCTCCAACTGATCAGCGACTGGTCTCACTTGCTTCAAAATACGGTAAGGTCCAATAAACCTAAGGCTCAACTTGCCCTTACGACCAAACCTCATTACCTTCTTCCATGGCGAGTGATAAACCGTAAAAGTAACATATTTTAATCCCACATTTAGTATACTTTTGGATGATTTATCCCTCGATTCATATAAAAAGGTGCTTTTAATCCTTTCTCTTCATGTCTTATACCCAGGAAAGCACCCGAGGATAAAAAAAATGAGAAACGGCCCAAAACGGAGTAAATTGGGCCAAGGAAGAAATCGACACGGCCTGGACTTAAGCCCACACGGCCGTGCCATGCTAATCATCTAGAACACGGCCTTCTCCTGATTCATATGGTCGTGCCTCATTAAAGAAGTCCGAGCACGGCCTGACCATGATCCACACATTCGTTCGCCAAAGCCGTATCCCTGTTGCTGGAAAGAGCAATTTCACTCGGATTTGGATACTTAGGGAGAAAGAAACGTATTTTGACCCCCTAAGTGTCAACTGAAAGGGGGGCGGTTAGCTAGGCCAAAGAGCCAAGCTGAAAAGGTCAAAGTTGTGGGAAATCACTTGAAGGAAACCAGTTGATCCATCTCAAGAAGCCGGAATTCTACTCAAGATGGCGGATCTCTCCTTCAATTCCTTCAGGGAGTTTTAGGGATTTCTTATATTTTGTTTTATCTTTTCTCTTGAGATGTTTTCTTTATTTGTTATGAACTAAACCTTTTAGATACCTGAAGGGGATGAAACCTATGATGGATCTTGTTATTATTTTCTGAATATTATGATAAATACTTAGTTTGTTCTTAATTATGCATGCTTAATCTAAATTTGATGTGCTTAGGTGGAGGAGGAATAGACCATGCCTAAGAGTAGATCTAGCATAATTAAGCAGAGTTGATCGCACGCCTAGAGATAGGGTGACGAGATTTTGCCAGATTAGGGTGAAACCTAATATGGGAGTCCATAGATCGATTTACTGCTATTCTAGGGGGTATTATAAGAGAAAGAGAGTTCCACTAATTAACCTGGGGTTAGACATTATTCACCTCGAGAGAGGGTTTAATATATGTTAGGGAGTCTTACGGATCAAACTAAATAAATAAATCATTTGGTTCAGGGATAGATAACAAGTGAAGTCTAGGTGGATTCTTCCTAAGGGTATTGTCTTAATCAACTGAGTTTTTCCTAAAGTTATTTCCCCAATTCGTTCTTTTTATCTTTGTGTCTTTAGCTTAGTTATTCGTAAATTTTAGATTAAAAAACTTCACTTTATTTTAGGCTAAATAATAAAAAGAAAGTTAGTATTAGTACTTTTGGTTCCTTTGGGTTCGATAATTCGGTCTTGCCTAAGCTATACTATTGTTCGATAGGTACACTTGCCTTTAAATCGTTGTCAGAGTTAGTTTCCAGGTTCGATCATTCTCTTTATAAATTTTAAGACTCTGATCACAGCAATCAAGTTTTTGGCACCGTTGCCGGGGAATAAAATATTAAGAAAACACTATTCTTATTACTTTAGCCATTATTTTTTATTTTCCGCAATTTATTTTTGTTTTTAGTTTAAATTTTAAATTCTTGCTAACTTTTCTTTCTTTCTTTTCTTTTCAGGTACCTCTAGTTTATGACTAGAAGGAACCCGAGAGGACCTTTAGTATACGACAGTGATATTGAAGCTACCGCTCAGAGGAATCGCAGAGAAACCAGGCAAGCCCTAAATTACACAGAGGAAAATCAAGCAGACAGAACCAATCCTACTGAAGGGATGGACGAGAATTTTCCACAACCCCATGATATGGGGGAACGCAATGCTCCACGTACTATGTTTGATTATGCTAAACCGCATTTAACAGGAGCAGAATCGAGTATTGTCAGGCCTGCTATAGCTGCTAATAATTTTGAATTAAAGCCTAACACAATACAAATGATTCAACAGTTTGTTAAATTTGATGGTTTGCAGGACGAAGACCCAAACACTCATATAGCTAATTTCTTAGAGTTCTGTGATACCATCAAAATAAATGGCGTTTCTGATGATGCCATATGTCTTCGGTTATTTCCCTTTTCATTAAAAAATAAAGCCAAACAGTGGTTGAACTCGTTTCCACGAGGGTCAATCACTATATGGGAACAAATGACCGAAAATTTTGTATTAAAATATTTCCCACCGGCTAAGGCGGCCAAATTACGGAATGATATCTCTTTTTTTGTGCAGATGGATTTAGAGACATTATACGATGCATGGGAGAGGTACAACGATCTCTTGAGAAGGTGTCCACACCATGGTTTACCGTTGTGGCTTCAAGTCCAAACATTCTATAACGGTGTAAACCCCTCAACGAGGCAACTAATCGATTCAGCCGCCGGTGGAACTCTGAACAACAAAACTCCTGAAGCAGTTTACGAGTTCATCGAAGAGATGTCACTGAATAATTATCAGTGGCAAGTTACAAGAACGAAACTGACAAAATCAACCGGAGCTTTCAACAGAGACACAATAACCATGCTATCAACACAGATGGAGATGATGAATAAAAAGATTGATAGTTTGTGTTTTTCGCAAGCACATCCAGTAATGCAGTGCGACGCAAGTGTAACTGTGGCAAATTCTGAGTACCCACACTACCAACCGGGAGCAGAGAGCGAACAGATGAACTATATAGGTAATAATTTCAGATCTAATAATAATCCTTATAGTAATACATACAATCCAGGTTGGAAGAACCACCCAAATTTTTTATGGGGAGGTCAAGGAAATCAAGGAAATCAAAGACAACAACCTCCTCAAAACTTCCAAAATCAGCCATATCCGCAAGAGAAGAAGCCAAACCTCGAAGAGATGCTAACAAAATTTATGGCAAACATAGAAAACCGTTTCCAAGAAAATGAGAAAATACTTAAAGATCAACAAGCGTCGGTTGAAAAAGTTACTAAGTCAGTAAGGGAAGCAACTAAGGCAGTCGAACAACTTACAAAACTAATGTCAGAATGACCGCAAGGGCGTCTACCAAGTAACACTGAGGTTAACCTAAAGGAGCAAATTCAAGCCATAACAGCTCAGAAAAAAGCAGAGTTAGACGAACCCAATCCAATGCCAGAAAAAAAAAAGTCGAAGAAGGAAAAGTTGAGGTAACACAAGAAAAGCCAAAACTGATAATCCAAGAATACCAACCTCGCATTCAGAGGAACAGTTCGATAAGTTTCTTAAACTTCTAAAGAAATTATATAATAACTTACCTCTCCTTGAAGCTCTTTTCCAGATGCCAGACTCGAGGAAATTTTAAGACAGCTCTTGACAAACAAACGCAAATTAGACGAAGAGCCACATGTGGAACTCAACGCAAAGTGGTCAGCAATTCTACAAAATAGACTACCACAGAAATTAAAAGATCTAGGGAGTTTTACAATTTCATGTTTAATTGGTAGTTTAACTGTTGATAATTCGTTAGCTAATTTAGGGGCAAGTATAAATGTTATGCCTTATACATTGTTTAAACGACTAGGTCTAGGGAAGCCCAAACAAACTAGGATGAGTATTCAATTAGCTAATAAAACTGTTAGAATTCCTAAGGGCATTATCGAAGATGTTCTTGTCAAAATCGATAAATTTGTTTTCCCAGTAGATTTTGTTGTCTTAGACATGGATGAGGATAATTCAATCCCCTTAATTTTAGGAAGACTTTTTCTAGCAACTGCAAGACTAAAATTGATGTTGCCACAGGCGAACTCATACTTTGTGTAGGCGAGGAGACAGTCACTCTTCAGGCCCTCGACTCGGCTAGAACATCAAGCAACAAAGGTGAGAATGTGAATTCTTTCGATAATCATTCGGCTGACCATTTTTTTCAGGAAGCACCACAGAAAGACATAATTAAACCCGATCCTAAACCCTGTAAAGAAATAACTCATGAGGATCGAAGGATTTAGACCGATGAACTAGACGAGTGGAAAACACACTTCAAGGAAAAACTAGGGATACACGAAGAAGAACCGGAACCACACGTAGTAAAACTAAAAGAGCCCCCAGAAAAGCTCGTAGGAACATCAAACTACTTCAAAATAGGAGACCAGGTACAGCTAGATAAATCGGATCATCACATCACCACATCAGACCTGAACAAGAACGAAGCAATTCCTCTCGAGGTACAAAACATCTTCCCACAAGGAGCAGTCAAGGTAAGCAATCCAACATTCGACGCTTTTAAGGTAAACGCTTCTCGACTTAAACTTTATCGAGAAAACAAAACTCTAAGCATGATGGAAGATATTCAAACCTTCAAACCTCCCTCAAATTTCTACATGAGGAAAGTTTAGCTTAAGACTATCAACTAGCGCTTCTCAGGAGGCAACCCGAGCACAAACTCTATTTACTTTAGCATTTTTTTCAAGTTTCTTTCCCTTTTTTCTTCTCTTAGCTTGGTTTAAACCTAACCAAAAATGCAGATTTCCAGGTCACACGCCTTGCACACGGCCGTGGCCGTGGCCGTGTGAACCACCAGAATCTTGGTACTAACGTAGCAGAGGCCGTGCGAATCAGTCCCAACCACTTTTCGACGTCACAGATCCAACCACCACACCACAGGCACCGACAAAGTGGAACAGCCGTGCCCCAAGACTGTGTGAAGCTACTGACTTACCAATCACGGGCAGAACACGCTCGTGCTATTAAACTGTGCCAACATACTGACTTCTCAGACACGGGCGTTGTTGGCAGAAACACGGGAATAGAGAACCAACACGCCTAGATACACGACCGTGCGTGGCAGCCGTGTAAGTCGACACGCCTCTGTCTACGGCCGTGGGAGAGCACCAGAATTGAGCCTTTATTTAAACCCCACAACCTTTCCCCTTCTCCCCATCTTCTTCCTTCCTTCTTTTTCCTTCAAAATTTCTCTCCTTCCCTTAGAAAACGTGTCCTGACTCTTGAGCTCTACCAGAACCATGTCAAAAAAGCGGAAGCAGTCCAGCATAATCTCCCCGAGGGAGATCCCAATGCATAAGTTCATGCCGGCCGCTTCATCCAAACAACAATCCAAGAGTCTTTGAGACCATATAGTTTTTATTTTTCTTTTCTCTTTTGCTTCAATTTCCTTCCCTTTGACTACTTTTTGCTTAATATAGTTTAACTTATTTCAGTTTCGTAGTGTCAGGTTTGTCAGGCTGTTAGGGAATCATGCTACTTTCGCCACAGCCAGCACCTCCCCAGCCTTCGAGGTCACACCCACCTCGCGAACCATCCATCAATAAGAACTCTTCGGTCCATTTATCTTAAATTTTCATTTTGTTTACATTTTTGTTTCCTCTCTCTTTATCTTTCTTATCTTTAATTACATCTTTAGTTTGTTTTAATTAGGTCTTAATAATTCCTGGCTAGTTCTCAGTGCGCTACCCAATTTCTTCATCTAGCGCAGGTTCATCATCCAGACCGACCCCTCTAACTCAAGGAAACCATCAATAAATTCAGGAAGTTTCACCACTTCCCTTCTCTTTTGATTTATCCCTTAAATGTTATTATCTATCTTTGTACATTGAGGGTAATGTACATCTCAAGTGTGAGGGTGAATAATTATTATGCCTAACTTTCTGCATTATTCTCAAACCCTGAGGATAAAATGCCTAACTTTTTTCATTATTCTTAAATCCCTGAATTTATACTTGTTCTAAAGTAACTTTCTCATATTACTAATTAGGATGAAATTTCTGATGATTTATGGTCTTTATTGACATGTTTTAGAGTAAGTCATTGATAATTGTACATTCATGATTAAATTTGAAGAATACTAGGGAATCAAGCATGATAAGTCTAATTTTCAAAAATTAAAATTTTTAGGTTGTTAAACTGAATTTGAATATTACTTGAAATTTGAAATCTATAAGGTTGATGTCAAAAACACCCATAATTTTTGTGAGATTTTGAGCCTTATAGAGCATACATTCTTTTCCATGCTCACTGTATTGATTATGAGTATGTCAACTATGAACTGTTATTCTAAAACTTGCCTTGATTATACATGTCAAGACCATACTTATGATTTGATATTACGAGATGATAAAGGCACCTAGGTTTTAACCCACTTACTCCACTAAAATCCCTACCTTCATAATTAACCCCTAATGAACCTCGTTGAGCCTAACAACCCTTTTATTGACTCACCAACTAATATTAACCCAAAACCCCTTTGTTTTTGTTATCACCATTCTATTTGACTACCGTTATGTCGAGATTTGATTTAATTTGTTGCATAGTTATGATATTTATTTTTATAGATTCATTTCATTATTATGTAATATGTAGTTTGTTGTTAAAAAAATTGAAATATATTTAGTATTAGTATTAGTATTATAAAGAGAGCTTATACAGCAAAGTTTAATTATCAAAAGAAAAAGCTCGTATCATTAGGGCTATTACTTTTCTAATTGATTTAATTATTATTGTCTTAGTATTTATAGATAGGTAACTTGTCAATTCAATCTCTATTCTAACCTTCTAATTTAGCCTTTATCCACATCTTTAACCCTAGCCTCATTACAACCCTGACAAAGACCTTTTGATCTGTTTATCATTTCATTTTACAGTGGTGGAGATTTGATTTAAGGCAAGCCTATGGGATTAATTTTTCAGGTTCGACTTATGAGTGATTCTAAACCTTAAACAATTTGAGTGATTTGAGTGAATCTATTGTGAGGATATCAATCCTTGTCGGTTTAGAATTAAAGGTAATTATTTAGATAAAGGGAGACACCTACGTTTTCGTGATACAAATACATGACTTATCTTGTTTGAAGCTTTAGGACTATTTGAATTAAATTATCCATGTATAAATTATCTATGAATAATGATGAGACATTATTGATAGGAATTATGGATCATGGAAAGTTCGTTTTAATTGTAAGTTGAGAATTTTGCTTGAGGACAAGCAAAAGCTTAAGTGTGGGGGTATTTGATAAACCGTAAAAGTAACATATTTTAATCCCACATTTAGTATGCTTTTGGATGATTTATCCCTCGATTCATATAAAAAGGTACTTTTAATCCTTTCTCTTCATGTCTTATACCCAGGAAAGCACCTGAGGATAAAAAGAACGAGAAACGGGCCCAAAATGGAGCAAATTGGGCCAAGGAAGAAATCAACACGGCCTGAACTTAAGCCCACACGGCCATGCCAAGGCTGTGTCCCTGTCGCTGGAAAGAGCAATTTCACTCAGATTTGGATACTTAGGGAGAAAGAAACGTATTTTGAAAGCCTATATAAACCCCCTAAGTGTCAACTGAAAGGGGGGCGGTTAGCTAGGCTAAAGAGCCAAGCCGAAAAGGTCAGAGTTGTGGGAAATCACTCGAAGGAAGCCAGCTGATCCATCTCAAGAAGCCAGAATTCTACTCAAGACGGCGGATCTCTCCTTCAATTCCTTCAGGGAGTTTTAGGGATTTCTTATGTTTTGTTTTATCTTTTCTCTTGAAATGTTTTCTTTATTTGTTATGAACTAAACCCTTCAGATACCTGAAGGGGATGAAACCTATGATGGATCTTGTTATTATTTTCTGAATATTATGATAAATACTTAGCTTGTTCTTAATTATGCATGTTTAATCTAAATTTGATGTGCTTAGGTGGAGGAGGAATAGACCCTGCCTAAGAGTAGATCTAGCATAATTAAGCGGAGTTGATCGCACGCCTAGAGATAGGGTGACGAGATTTTGCCAGATTAGGATGAAACCTAATATGGGAGTCCATAGATCGATTTACTACTATTCTAGGGGGTATTATAAGAGAATGAGAGTTCCACTAATTAATCTAGGATTAGACGTTATTCGCCTCGAAAGAGGGTTTAATATACGTTAGGAGTCTTACGGATCAAACTAGGTAAATAAATCATATGGTTCAGGGATAGATAAAAAGTGAAGTCTAGGTGGATTCTTCCTAAGGGTATTGTCTTAATCAACTGCGTTTTTCCTAAAGTTATTTCCCCAATTTTTTCTTTTTGTCATTGTGTCTTTAGCTTAGTTATTCGAAAATTTTAGATTAAACAACTTCACTTTATTTTAGGCTAAATAATAAAAAGAAAGTTAGTATTAGTAGTTTTGGTTCATTTGGGTTCGATAATCCGGTCTTGCCTATGCTATACTACTGTTCGATAGGTACACTTACCTTTAAATCGTTGTCAGAGTTAGTTTCCAGGTTCGAACATTCTCTTTATAAATTTTAAGACTCTGATCACAACGATCAGCGAGACCTTAAAGAATACAAAGTCCCCCACTGAATATTCAATCTCACGTTACTTCAGGTCGGCATAGGATTTCTATCTGTCAAAAGCCGCTTTCAGTTGATCCCGAATCAGTCTAACCTTATCCTCTATCTCAGAAACCAACTCAGGACCCAGAACACGTTGCTCGCCCAACACAATCCAACATAAAAAACTGTGACACTTACGACCATATAGTGCCTCGAAAGTGCCATCTGGATGCTACACTGGAAACTGTTATTTAGGCGAACTCCACTAGCGGTAGATAATCCTCTCAACTGCCTTGGAAATCAATAGCACAGCTCCTGAATCTGAGCCTTAAGCTCCACAAGCTCCTTCGGTGCCCTTCGATAGGGAGTGATGGACACCGGAGCTGTACCTGGAAGTAGCTCAATCCCAAATTCCAACTAGCGATTCAGAGGTAACCCCGGTAGCTCGTCAAGAAAGACGTTCAGAAAATCTTTTACCGTTCTGATATCCTTAATTATAGAATCCCCAGAATCTGAAACACTTACATAAGCCAAGAATGCCTCACATCCCTTACAAACCATCTCCTCCGCCACCCGTACAAAGATCAAATTTGATAAGTAATTCTGGCATTCTTCAATCATGACTACCTCATTATCCTCCTCAGTCCTTAGTACAACCCTCTTAGTCACACAGTCCAAGCTAACACGAGTCTTGACCAACCAGTCCATCCTCATAATTAGGTTGAACTCCCCAAATGAAAGCTCCATCAAATCAGTCAGGAAGATTGCCCCTTGTACCTCTAAAGGAATGTCCCTATACAGTTTGCTAACTCTAACAGATTGCCCTAACGGACTCAGTACCGTAACCTCACTCATAGTGCTCTCAACTGAAATCCCCAAGTTTCCAAACATAGTACAGACTATATAGGAGTGAGTGGATCCTATATCTATCAATGCAATATAAGGTACATCATGAATAAGGAACGTACCTGTGATGATGTCTGGAGCATCTCCATCCTCTCGGTAATGTGCAGCATATACTAGAGCCGACTGCCTCGCCTCTGCCTGTCCAGCACCTCTTTTCGGTGCTCTCTGCCCACGGCCCATGCCATTACCACCCCTAGCCTGACCACGGCCTCTGGTGGCTGTTGTACTACCCTCTGTGGCTGTGCATTACCAATACCTTGAGCTTACATTTGATCAGCCCTCAGTGGACACTCCTTGATACGGTGATCCAATTATTCACACCTCAGACACGCTCTAGTCCTCCTCTAACACTCGCCCTAGTGGCTTCTACCACAACCAACACACGGCTGCCGTCTAGTAGCAGGAACAGGAGGCCCAGCTCTAACTAGCCCATCAGCTCTGGCCTTTTTCTTAGGCCTCTGTACAGAACTCGAGGGTGCTAACTTCCTCTTGTTCCTACCTTTCTCTCTATCACGGTTTTGGCGCTCAGTGTGCTTAACCTCCTCGGCGATCTTTTCCTTCTCAACCAAGGCAGAAAAATCTCACTCCCTCTGCGGAGCTATTAGAACCATCAAGTATCCCTGAGGCCATCCTCAAAGTGAACACACCACTCATACTCTGATGCCATCATACCTCGCGTATAGTGGCTCAGTCTTAGAAACTTGGCCTCATACTCGACCACTGATCGATCTCCTTGTGCCAAATTCAGAAACTCCCTCTTACGGGCGTCCACATAACTGGTTCCCAAATATTTTCCCTGCAGGCGGTATTAAAGAACTCTCAGGTTAGACATTCAGGTAGAGTGCCTTCCTTAACAGTAAGCCACCACTGATAAGCCTCATCCTGCAACAGTGAGACTGCACCCTTTAAAATCTGCTCAGGGGTGCAATCTAAATCATCCATAATCCTCTCCATAGCCTCAATCCAGTACTCGGCCACATTAGGGGCAACTCCAGTGACACCCCTGAAGATCTTAACTCCATTGGATCGGAGTCGTTCCGTAACTGACCCTCGGCCCCCTGATCCAATATTGGGCCCAGCGACCCTCTCCAAAATCCTTAGCATAGCCTGGGACAATGCATCATCCCCAGCCATGCGATCTTGAGACCCATTCTCAGTAGCAGGCGACACTGCGTCTCACTCGTATCCAAATTCGGTATGGTACCTAGTGAAGAGGACTTAGCTCGAGCTCCTCTGTGGCCTCTACCTTGGCCTCTAGTACCCTGTTCGCAGATACCTCATGTGCTCATTATCTAATCATGTTTATCTGTATTAACAGTTTTATGAATAAGTTACAGTTTTAGTGTTTACTAATAACTGTTTTATGTAAAACAGTATCGATTATTCAGAGTTCGTTTTCGTAAATCGCAATCTTACTACATTTTTCAGTTTCTCTACAATTTTCAGTATACACTAACTAGAGTTTTTTCAGTACAGTTTACTACCTATAGTAGTTTCAGAATATACTATCCATAACAATTTCAGTTTAAAACAAATCACAGTTTAGAATACTTACAGGATCGGCACTGGAGACTCAGTGTACCACATATTTAGTAAAAATATTTCAAATAATTTGGAAATCAATCAATTTTTCGAAAGCCCATTTTTTTTATAAAACCCAAAATCCATGGCCGAGTTTTCTAACCTAGCTCTGATACCACTAAATGTAACACCCAAACCCGATCTAGACGTTATGGTCGTATCTGGCAATGTCACACGATAGTGTTTTTGAAACCTCGTTGTTATTATGAAAACATTCCATGTTATTATCTTTAGTAAACCTTTGTTAGAACTTAGGAAGTCATCTTTATTCATTTAAAATATTTGTTTTAAAACATCCCACGTTGCGGAAGCTTTAATAAAACAGTCTAGGTGATCCTGCGTTTAGTAATTACTTTAACTTTTTGAAAACCGAATTTCCTATGACCAGCAGGTATAAATCCATAAAGTAAAATAAATAAATAAAACCCCAAATTTAAAACCAAAGTCTCAGAGGGTCCTTAAATTACAACTCAAATAATCAATAATAATCAAATCATAAATTGTAAATTGAAAACCATGAAGTCCAAAAATTACTGTGGTCACCGCTGAGTCCTCCGTCACACCGATCCGTCTAAGTCTGGGGATTTCCTGTGCATATTAAAAAAAAGGCTGAGTTTACGTAAACTCAGTATGTAATCCCGCAGAAACAAACAAACAACCAGTCTTCACAGTGCACAGTTGAACACTCTTGGGCCTAAGCCCTTTTCAGTATCAGTGACAGTTTGGGCCTTAGCCCATCTCAGTATAGTGTCAAAATGCAGTAGGGCCTTAGCCCATTACAATATCAGTAGCAGTAACAGTTATGCAGTACCAAAATCCTACCCAACCAGCCTCTACACACCATCTCCGTCCAACCCTACACTCCATGTGGGTACATAATCAACCCACCCATCCCTACACTCTAAGTAGTACCGAATATGGCACAATACTGTAGTTTGCAGCTGAGCTGCCAGTAAATTAGGCTTAAAGCCTTTCAATACACTTCCTCCGAAAAACAACCCCCAACCCAATGCAATGCAACATACAATGGATGACATGCTATTATGCAATTTCAGTATATATATTCAGTTCAGATACTAACATGCCCAGTATAGATATCATTCAGTCAATTTCACACATTTAGGGGTCTAAATAGCATTTACCGACCTTACAGTAGGTTCACAGTCGACTTGGGCGACCCGTGCAACCTTAAAAACATTTCGGTAAAAATGGGCCCACACACCCATATGATCTGCCCGTGTGGCCCACTCGGCCCAAATTGGCCTTGGTCGTGTGATCCATTTTTACAGTAACCCATGCTTGCTTAATACTCGTATATGTTTTCACTATTTACTTATATGTTCATTCAATGCTGTCTAATTGAGTCATTATAACTAAATTATTTATATCTTGAGCTACAGAATTCCAAATTAAGATCCACTTGATGTTTTTGAAACTAGACTAAAATACCTTTCTACCATAAAATTTTCAGAATTTATAGTTTATCAAATAAGTACAGTAAAATCTTTAAAGTTATCCCTATTCTACTATTTGACAGCTTCATCCTTTCCTTACTAAAAATTATTTATCTCTTAGTACGGAATTTAAATGATGTTTCTGTTTGTTTGTATTGAAAATAGACTCATTAAGTATTTAAATATTTAAATTTAAGTGCCTAATTATTTGTTTACAATTTTTGATAATTTCCTAAGTCAGAACAGGGGAACCCGAAATTATTCTGGCCTTGTCTTACAAAATTTGTTATATCTCATAATTTACAATTCCATTGATTGCACTGTTTCTTCCATGAAAAACTAGACTCAATAAATTTTAATTTCATATTTTATTAAACCTCTAACTCAATTCCCACTATTTTTGATGATTTTTATAAGTTAGACTACTGCTGCTGTCCAAAACTATTTTAATCAAAATGTTGATTTCCAAGTTTATAACACCCTTATCTCCTTTCTCTGCAATTTTTCGCATCATTTTCTCTTATTTCTCTTATTTCTCGACAGCAAGCAATTTTGTCTTTTCATCGAATCTCGTTTTCTACTTTTTGGGTACACATTTGGTATCGTTTCTGATGCGTAAGCACTCCTAAGCCTCTAGAACTTAAAAATCGACCAACATATCTACAGATTAATCACTTAATTCGTTTTTAATCAATCAAATTCAGAAGGAGCTCGACTAAAACCCCAGCAAAACCCTTACCTCGCTTGAGTAACCACAAATTCGCACAATCACAGCGTCGATTCAAAACCACTAGCCCATTGATTAACTCCTAAACACCAAAAAGGAATCCCCCTTTTAGAGATTAACCAAGAACGATAAACAATAGAAAAAATCGTTACTTACCGAACACTCGCAACCAACGATGAACAACCGAATCAATTGGAGAAAAAAGAAAGAAACGAAAGGGAAAAAATAATGGAAATTTTGGCAGGAACTAGGGGAAGGAATCGTCAGAGGAGGGAGAAAAGAAGACGAAGAAGAAAACGTCAGAAAATGTTTTGGGAATTGGAGAGAAAACCGAAACTCTACTATCTTTTTTTGCAACAAAAAGATAATCAGATTATTTTCTGATAACCTCTCCCCAATTATCTCCTAAAATCACTCCCTATTAACCTACTAAAACACAACTACTCAGAATTTTGCCCCAACACAACTCTTAGCCGAAATTGGAGCAAAAATACTATCTCCACGCCATCATAGAGAATTGAACACAAGACCTCCAACACTCCAACACTCCACTTAACCACAAGACCAACAGGCCCATTCTGATATAAACTTACCAACAAGTAAACTTAAACCCTTTGCACAAGGTTAAGGCTTTATTTATAAAAATACCAAAATTTGCCCAAGTAAGGCTTCAACTTGGGACCCCTCACACACACCCAGAACACATAACCACTAAAGCAGATAGACATTGTGTGTCACACATACACGAAATCAAAAATTAAAATTTTGGGGCGTTACAAAAATAACTTGTCATGCTTGACTCTGTCGTGTCTTACAGTATAAATCACACAATGCACAAAAATCCACAAATTATTCTCAAACAGAATCAATAAAAACTCTAAATTAAAAAAATAACTTTAATGTTAGGTTTAAGAAATTCACTTAAACACACAAAAAAAAATTAGGGACTATATCGCCTAAACATATAAAATTCTCCCTACACTTAATATGTATATTTCCTTCAATGTACAAACAAATATAGTTACAATAAGCAAAATATCGTAAGAAAAGGGAGGAAGAGAATTGAAAGTGCCTTGAATTTGGATAATTGTGTAGGAATAGTGAAATCCGAAAACGTAGGAGATCCTAAATTAAATACTTGGTTCCATGCACTCTAACAAGAAAATAAAAAATGATACATTAAGATAAAGAGGTGACGAAAAAAAATTGAAAATAGTTGAAAAAATTACAATAAAGCACATAATAAAATAAAATAAAATAAAACAAATAAATTTGAAAAATAAAATAAAAATAAAGATAGTTCATGGGACTTTTGGGTGTGTGATGGCAGCGAAGATAGAGTGGCAATTAGGGTTTGGGTTTGGTGAAATGGGGTTGGAAAGAAACAAAAGAAAAAACAAAAAAAAAACCAAGCTTTAAAAGAGGGTACACGACCATGTGTCAAGCCATGTAGGGCACACGACCGTGTGTCCCATGAAAAAAGAAATTAAATTGCATGAGTGTTCACACGGCCTAAGACACGGCCATGTGTTTAGGTCGTGTGTATTCACTCTGCCTATATGGGTGTATTGTTCACTTCTCTCACGGCCATGTATAGGGGCGTGTGTGTCACATGATCATGACCCCAAGCCGTGTGGACCTTTTTTACAAAATATTTTTTTATTTTGTAACTCATTTAAATATTTTTTAAGTAATAAAAAAAATGCACTAAGCATGCAACATAATTAAATGAAAATAAAATAATAATAACACTCAGGCTGCCTCTCGAGAAGCGCATATTTAAAGTCTAAGCTCGACTTCTCTTTTTAAGCTCACGATTAATTCGAATTTTGGAGTCCAAGCTCCTTTCTCTCGTTATCAATATCACCACCAAAATAAAGTTTGAGTTGATGATCGTTTACCTTGAATGTGACGTAATCAGGGTGTGTTGCCTTAGTGGTTTCGTATGGGAATATGTATTGTATCACTAATGGATTCGACCATCTTGACTTAAGCTCATCAGGAAACATTCATGGATCTATATTGTCCAGCAACAATTTGTCTCCAACTTTCAATTGGTTTATCCTCTTTACATGTACACCATGACGTTGCTTTGTTACTTCTTTGAACGTTCTTGGGTTCTCCTCAACCTTTGTTCTCCATTTATCTAATTCATCGAGTTGCAAAATTCTTTCTTCACTTGTCTCTTGATTTCTATCACCTTAAACAGGATAATGTTCTAACATGTCTTCATGAGTGATTTCTGCTAAGAATGTTGAGCCGCATGATTACTAACGTCAACAAAATAACAAGTATCATCTCGCTCACTAGAAACTTTCACAACATCACATGCTTGGAGAGTAACCTCTTCATCACCTACCCTCAACACAAGTTCACCATTATCCACATCAATTATAGTTCTTACAGTGGCTAAAAAGGATCGACCTAAGATCATGGGTACCTCAATATCCTCATCCATGTCCAATATAATGAAATCAACAGGGAATATGAATTTATCTACCTTAACAAGTACATCCTCAGTAGAACCCTAAGATACGTAATTGATTTGTCATCTAATTGAATACTCATCCTAATGGGTTTTGGTTCCCCAAGACCAAGTTGTTTGAACATTTTATAAAGCATTAGATTTATACTAACACCCAAATCAGCCAAAGCTTTTTCTACATTTAAGCTACCAATAAAATAAGGAATTGTAAAACTCTCTGGATCTTTAAGCTTCGTGGGTAGTTTGTTTTGGAGAATGGCCGAACACTTCTCATTAAGCTCCATGATGGACAGATCGTCTAACTTCTTTTTATTTGTTAACAACTCCTTTAAAATTTTGTATACTTTGGCATCTGCAAATGAGCTTCAACAAAAGGTAATTAATATACAATTTTTTCAAAAGATCAAGAAATTTACCATATTGTTCATTGATGCGGTATTTCTTCAAATTTGCTAGATATAGAATTCATGGTTTATATACTCTGACGTCTAGTTTATACTCTTTCTTACATTCCTCAACCCCATCATCTTTCTCTAAGGCATATAAATTCATCTTTTTTTCAAGCTCGACTAACACCTTTCCACTTTGTATAGTGACTACGTGGACTTGCTCCTTTGGGTTGGTTTTAGTGTTACCAGGTAAACTACCTTGTCTCTCCAACACCAATTTAGCAAGGTGGCTAATCTGCTTCTCGATGCCCTAAATAAATGCCTGTTGATTCCTCAAGGTCATGTCAATGTTCTAGAATCTAGTTTCTAACACTAAAATAAATTTTGTTAACATCTTGTCCAGATTCTGCTTCTTTCTTACTAATAAGGTAGCTCAAAACCCAAAGGGGGTTGTGACCTTTGATTTTCATGACCACCCCAAGAGAAATTTGGATGATTCCTCCATCCTGGATTATAATTGTTGTTATATAGGTTATAATGAGGTCTAAAATTATTTCCTATAAAATTGACTTACTCATGCTCCATGTTAGATTTGAAGGGTAAGCATTTCGGATTAATCATCCCCACTTGAGTGGCATCACATTGCATTACCAAATTCACATGTTTACTGAAATGCAAATCGTCAATCTTTGTACTAAGAGCTTCAACCTGACTCGCCAACACAACAACAACATCTATATTAAAAACACTGGTTGATTTAGTAGTGTAACACCCCCTAACCCTAAACCGTTGCGAGAACAAGGTTACAGAGGATTTCCAGACATATTAGACAAATTATGAATAATTCATAAATAAATTAACATACATAGTATAGATTAATCATTAAATCCCTATAATGGACCCTCAAGGCCCCAAACACGTATTAGAAGTGGAACGGGACTTGTTCGAGTACTCCAGAAATTTTTCGTCAATTTCTAAAATTTTTCGTAGGTTTAGGGCTCACATGCCCGTGTGGGTCAGGGACACGCCCGAGTGTCTCCATGACATGCCCGTGTTGACATACAATGTGGCTCACACGGCCAGGACACACCCGTGTCCTTTACCCGTGTAACTCTCTGACTTATTGTTCATGAACAAATTGATTTCACACGGCCAAGCCACACGCCCGTGTGCTTATCCTGTGTGGATTTATTTCAATTTGAATCTAGTGCAGTTTTCACACGGCCATGACACACGCCCATGTTCAAGGTCGTGTCCTTCACACGATTGAGACAGTCGCCTGTATCTCTGCTCGTGTGCTAAAACCTGGGTATTCTGTTTCCAAAGTTTAAGTTGCAAGGGACACACGGCCAGATCAGGCACCCATGTGCTAGTCATATGCTCACACGGTCTGGTCACACGCCCGTGTGCCAGGCCGTGTGAACTCTATATGAACCTTTTATACTAACCTAGCAAACCCTGCAAATTCAAACCGAAACCAATCCAGTACCAATATTTCAACCAATACATTTGCACACTCAATATACCTAAATTATGCCTAAAACATTGACTTAATAATATGACCAATAACATTCATAATATCATTTAAAATTAATTTATATTCATCATTCATTTCCACTTTTTACTTATAAAAAATATGTTAAATGTATCATAAAAGCTTTCGTGCCTTCTAATTAAATCCCAACTCAAACATTATAAACCATTCTTTACAACCAAAAATTACAAGACATATACATATGACCTATACAACACCTAGTACATGCCACTTTTACCCAAAGAGGAAAATTTACATCACCAAGGTTGTGCTGAGGTTGGGATCGATCTAGATGCTGAACAGGGACCTTTGACTTCTAATGATCTACGCACGGGAACAGCCGTACGCTGAGTATGGCTATACTCAATGGTATTACTATTATTCAAGCAATGCTCTATAAGCATCAAATATGTAACAATGTAAATCATAAGAATTAATTTACATTCAAATTCATACTTCATTTATAATAATTCATCAACTGATATCATATATCAACAATTCGAATCTTCGATCAATTCATGAACCTTAGGTTCATGCTTGCAAATCTCATATCTCAATTTCAATTCACATTTCAATTCATAATTCCACTTTATCATACTTTCATTAGATCAATCGATCAAACTCATTCAATTTTCTCATTTCATTTATTTACCCCTATTAACAAGACACGGACCTTGGCGAATACACGGATCTAACCAAACACACCAGAATAATCCACCCAAACACACCAGTATGATTCACTCAAACACACCAGAACAATCCACCCAAACACACCAGAACAACACTCAGTGCCTCTTCGAATAGTCCAAAGAAATATAGTGACTTCAGTGTCTCCTAGGCTAAGCCAAAAAATCCCCAAATTCTTTCAATCCTATGGCATGCCAACTATATCTGACTCAACCCGACTAGTTAATAGGGTATTCAATTTTCATATTTCAATTCAATCACTTTCTCATATTTTCAATTCAAATCATTCTCAATTTAATCACAATTCAATTCAATACATTTTTTTTTCCACTTTCCAATCAATATACCATCAAATATTCATACATAATCATACTTCATCTTAATTTCATTCATTTCAATATTGATACTTACCTTTTAATTTACTTACCTTACATAAATATTTAAATATAACATTAATAAATAGTAGTTCGAATTATAGTAATACCAACCGTGATTTTCTCGTGTCTACTCCTCGATAACTTATTCCTTTCCTTTTTGAGCCGATGCCTCTGGTTCTTTGGTAGCTACAAAAATTAAAGCAATTTACACTATTAATACAGTACTAATTTATATTAAATAATTGAATTTCTATTCAATTTCTACCTTAATTTCAATTTGGTCCTAATTAAACTCATTTACTTTTCTAACTCAATTCATACCTTATTTCTACTCAATTTCCTATCAAATTCAACTTAACTATCTAATGTTCATGATAAAACCCTAATTTTAAATTTTTTTCAATTTAGTCCCTCTAACACAAAACTTATAGCTTACTTTACAATTTAATTCTTTAATCAATTCTAACTAGATATTCTATCAATTAAACCCCTAATTCATCAATTTGTTCAACATAAATCATGTCCAAAAACCTAATAACTTTCAAAGTTTCAACTTAAATTCAACAAAACATTGTTCTAAAGCTTCTAAAACATCAAAATTATAAAGAAGGGACTTAATTGACTTACCAATTAAAGCTTAAAGCTTCAAAACCCTAATTTTTTCCTTTTTCTTTTCTTTCCTTCTTTCTTTCCTGCTACTTTCGAAAGCTTCTGTTTCCTTTCTCCTTTGTTTCTTTTATTGTTTTACTTTATTTCTTTTATATATTAGTTAATAATATTAATAATAATAATACATTATAATAATATAATAATATTTAATTCATAAATATCTTTTACTTAAATTATAAGAAAATATTTTATTTTATTACAAGTATATTTTTGTATATTTTCTACATGTTTAATTTAATCACCCTACACTTGTCTTTAATTTAATTTATTCCATAATATAATTGTAACACCCTGAATTTGGGCCTAGTAGAATCGGGCCTATTGGCCTTGGGCATGGGAGCGTTTAAAATTTTTGAGAACAATAGAACGGCACTAATGCAAGTTGGACCTATTAGGTCAGTGATTTTGGAAGGCTAGGGGGCTTTCATGAAGTCTTGGGTTCAAATTTTGTTTTAGGTGAGTAAAACCCTGGATGTAAGTGAGTAGGCTTTAAGAATATTGTTGGGGAAAACATGACACAAGGAGCTAGTTGGTAAGGTGGCTAGCGGCGTAGATTAAGTTACAGGGTAGCTAGTTGGGGAAAACATGACATCATTCCTTCAGCATGCGCGTTTTGTCTTGTTTAATAAAACTGAGTCGATTACAAAGAATTTGGTCTTATCATCTGCGAAAATGAGTTATTTGAAAAAATTGTTGTTTATTGTTTTGAAAATTTGTGTTGGTTAAATTTGCAATATTTAAAAAAAATCCAAAATAAAAGTTAAAATAGTTCCAATGGCCTTATTAAAACAAATGTAAAACCCAATAATTAAAGTAAAGAAATCCAAATTTAAAATACTTAATTCACCCTTAAAACGTGCGGAACAAGTGGCCATCTCCGAGCCCCTCGCAGCTCCAAATCCTCTACAGTTGGGGATTACCTGTACAATTAAAGTAAATAGGTGAGTTACAATCACAGTTACAATCACAGTCTGGGCCTAAGCCCATGCAGTATCAGTTTGGGCCTATGGCCGCAAAATCATGATGATGCAAATAGAGAAAATGCACCCCAACACAATCCAACCATCACACACCTGTACCAGCCCTACACTCCTGTGCGGACCAAGTCAACCCACCCAGCCCTACACATTAAGAATGCAACCGAGCTGCCAGTATAATACAACAATCCTACCAGTAACAGTATTTGTGGCTGAGCCACTAAATCAGTATATCGTGGCAGAGCCATTGAATCAGTTTAATATGGCATAGTCACCAGTACAGTACTACCTCCAATATATATAAATTTATATATATTTCATCATCCCAACCCAATGCAAAATGTCGTGACATGATATTTCAGTGTATACAATAATGCACCATCATAGCAGTCACACAAATTATACACAATCATACTAAGTTTGCCCCTAAGGGTATGACAATAATTTTACCTACCAAGGGTAATTCGATAATTTACCCACCAAGGGTAATTCAGTAATTTACTCTCTAAGGGTATTTTGGCTTTTAACTGATTCACAGATCATAGCATTTACAGAACAAATAGGAGTGTGAGATTACACACCTTGATTATGAGTGTGCTGCCAACCCCTTAGCACCGATCCTTGTTTCACTGGGTTTTGCTAAGTCCTTTTCGAATACCAGTGAGATTAAGAATCCCTGAAATCATCCTGCGATACAAAGCACCCTAACAGGAAAAAACGAGATAACGATGTGATTGGGCCTAGAGCCCAATCTCAGCCCAAATGGGCCAACACGCTCGTGTGGCCCATTTAGCCCACTTATCGCCATAGATATGAGATTCATATAGACAAGTTCAATATCTACTACACAATCATACAATTTATTCATATGGGCCCACGGGCCCATTGGGCCCACTTGGCCCCTTTCGACCCATCGTGGCCCAAACAGCTTAAACCCACAAGAACACCCATGATGGCCTCAACTATCGCGTCGAAGCCCCCATACGTGCGCTCGTATGCTCGTGTGGCTGCCATTTTCGTGTGACCGGCATTTCGAAATTTTCCGCTCTACAACTAGAGTTGTGCGAAATACACACCTGATAGGAATCTAGAGTTAATCTGCGTTCCGAACAGTTCTATGCTCAAACGCCAACCAAGGCGTGCTTACTCTTCTCATAGATCACTTTATTTAAAGCCAGCTTCTCATCTTCCCTCATGCTAGCTTCCCGATATGGAATCCCTCCTTCAGCAGAGTTTAAATCCAACACAAACTTTGGCTGTCCAATCCGCAAAATAAACACTCCCTTGCTTGACATGAGATTCGCACCTTTGCCCTCTCCACTACTCCAGACGCTACATGCCACCACAACACAAGCTCTTTTTGTGTCTTAAAACATGCGCAACTAAATATAAGTCTATGGGCCAAAGTCTAAGTTCATTTAAAAAGGAAATCAAAATGAAATGCAACCACCAAGACTTGAACCTTGGACCCCTTGCTTCCTTGTGGCGTCATTCCCTTTTCCCTTATGTGGCGTCATTTGCCACTAGACCACGACTCCTTTTGTGTCATTTTTCTCCACATTTTATTCTTAAAGCCTACCTTCTAACTCCCAGGGTTTTATTCACCTAAAACCAAAATTTTTTCCAAAGCCCAGATTTGATCCCGGGACTTCATGGAAGCTCCCTACCCTTCCAAAATCACTCACCTAATAGGTCCAACTTGCATTAGTGTCGTTCTCTTGTTCTTAAATATTTTAAACGCTCCCAAGCCCAAGGCCCAATGGGCCCAATTCTACTAGGCCCAAATTCGGGGCGTTACTAATCTACCACCGTTAAAAAAATTTCTTCTTCGCAATTTCCATCTATCTTACAATCGTTTAACACAGACTAATCTACCATGCTGCCGCTGCGCACCCTGATTCTAATATCCCTATCATACTCTAACTAGAATTTGGAACTCCATATACATGCTCAAAATACCTAACCATTAAAGCAGACAGATACCCCATACACAATCAATTTCTATATCCAAACCAAACACACACAGAATAACTACCAAAAATATAGTCATTACAGCATATAACAGAGTAAAATGTCAGGAAACTTATGGATTTAGTGTCGGAGACTCGGTGTGCCACACTTTCAGGATCGTATTCAGAAAAACATTTTGATTACTTCAAATCTTTTCAAACCCTTTTTGAAATGACACTTTCAGAAATTCAATTTTAAAAACCCAATCCACAGCCGAGTTTTGTAACCTGGCTCTGATACCACTAAATGTAACACCCCGAACCCGGCCTAAACGTTACAACCAGATCTAGTGTGTTACATCAGGTGATGTTTGAAACCACATAGTTGTTTGGAAAACATATTGTTTAAAACCACGTTTATAAGTTCGAAATTTCATTTCTCCTCACTTATGCCCAAGGAGAGATTTACTCATTTTTATCATTCCTTCAACATGCGCGTTTTGTCTTGTTTAATAAAACTAAGTTGATTACAAAGAATTTGGTCTTATCATTTGCGAAAATGAGTTATTTAAAAAAAATGTTGTTTATTGTTTTGAAAACTTCGTGTTGGTTAAATTTGCAATATTTAAAGAAAATCTAAAATAAAAGTTAAAATAGTTCCAATGGCCTTATTACCAAAAATGTAAAACCCAATAATTAAAGTAAAGAAATCCAAATTTAAAATACTTAATTCACCCTTAAAACGAGCGAAACAAGTGGCCACCTCCGAGTCCCTCGCAGCTCCAAATCCTCTACGGTTGGGGATTACATGTACAGTTAAAGTAAAGGGGTGAGTTATAAGAACTCAGTGTGTAATCCAAGTTACAATCACAGTCTGGGCCCAAGCCCATGCAGTATCAGTTTGGGCCTACGGCCCCAAAACCATGATGATGCAAACAGAGAAAATGCAACCCAACCCAATCCAACCATCACACCACCCGTACTAGCCCTACACTCCTGTGGGGACCAAGTCACCCACCCAGCCTTACACACCAACAATGCAACCGAGCTGCCAGTATAATACATTAATACTGCCAGTAACAATATTTGTGGCTGAGCCACTAAATCAGTATATCGCGGCAGAGCCACTGAATCAGTATAATGTGGCATAGCCACTAGTACAATACTTTCTCCTATATATATATAAATTTATATAGATTTCATCATCCCAACCCAATGCAAAATGTCGTGCCATAATATTTCAGTGTATGCAATAATGTACCATCATAGCCGTCAAACAAATTATACACAATCATACTAAGTTAGCCCTAAGGGTATAACAGTAATTTTACCCACCAAGGGCAATTCAGTAATTTACCCACCAAGGGCAATTCGGTAATTTACCCACCAAGGGTAATTCAGTAATTTACCCTCTAAGTTTATTTCTACTTTTAACAGATTCACAGATTATAGCATTTACAGAACAAACAGGAGTGTGAGATTACACACCTTGATTACGAATGTGCCGCCAACCCCTTAACACCGATCCTTGTTTCACTGGGTTTTGCTAAGTCCTTTCCGAATACCAGTGAAGATTAAGAATCCCTGAAATCATCGTGCGATACAAAGCACCCTAACAAGAAGAAACGAGATAACGATACGATTGGGCCTAGAGCCCAATCTCGGCTCGAATGGGCACACACGCTCGTGTGGCCCATTTATCCTACTTCTAGCCACAGATATGAGATTAACATAGACAAGTTTAATATCTACTACACAATCATACAATTTTTTCATATGGGCCCACGAGCCCATTGAGCCCACTTGGCCCCTTTCGGACGCTATATGCCACCACAACACAAGCTTTTTTGTGTCTTAAAACATGCGAAACTAAAAATAAGTCTATGGGCCAAAGTCTAAGTTCATTTAAAAAGGAAATCAAAATGAAATGCAACCACCAAGACTTGAACCTTGGACCCCTTGCTTCCTTGTGTCGTCATTCCCTTATCCCTTATGTGGCGTCATTTGCCACTAGACCACAACTCCTTTTGTGTCATTTTTCTCCACATTTTATTCTTAAAGCCTACCTTCTAACTCCCAGGGTTTTATAAACCTAAAACCAAAATTTTTTCTAAAGCCCAGGTTTGATCCCGGGACTTCATGGAAGCTCCCTACCCTTCCAAAATCACTTACCTAATAGGTCCAACTTGCATTAGTGTCGTTCTCTTATTCTTAAAAATTTTAAACGCTCCCAAGCCCAAGGCCCAATGGGCCCAATTCTACTAGGCCCAAATTCAGGGCGTTATTAATCTACCACCGTTAAAGAAATTTCGTCTTCGAAATTTCCAACTATCTTACAGTCATTTAACACAGAATAATCTACCACGCTGCCGCTGCGCATCCTGATTCTAATATCCCTATCATATTCTAACTAGAATTTGGAACTCCCTACACATGCTCAAAACACTTAACCATTAAAGCAGACAGATATCCCATACGCAATCAATTTCTATATCCAAACCAAACACACACAGAATTACTACCAAAAATACAGTCATTACAGCATATAACAGAGTAAAATGTCAGGAAACTTAGGATTTGGTGCGGAGACTCGGTGTGCCACACTTTCAGGATCGTATTCAGAAAAACATTTTGATTACTACAAATCTTTTCAAACCCTTTTTGAAACGACACTTTCAGAAATTCAATTTTAAAAACCCAATCCACAGCCGAGTTTTGCAACCTGGCTCTGATACCACTAAATGTAACACCCTGAACCCGGCCTAAATGTCATGACCAGATCTAGAGTGTTACATCAGGTGATGTTTGAAACCACATGGTTGTTTGGAAAACATATTGTTTAGAATCACGTTTATAAGTTCGAAATTTCATTTCTCCTCACTTATGCCCAAGGAGAGATTTACTCATTTTTATCATTCCTTCAACATGCGCATTTTGTCTTGTTTAATAAAACTGAGTTGATTACAAAGAATTTTGTCTTTTCATTTGCGAAAACGAGTTATTTGAAAAAAATGTTGTTTATTGTTTTGAAAACTTCGTGTTGGTTTAAATTTGCAATATTTAAAGAAAATCCAAAATAAAAGTTAAAATAGTTCCAATGGCCTTATTACAACAAATGTAAAACCCATTAATTAAAGTAAAGAAATTCAAATTTAAAATACTTAATTCACCCTTAAAACGTGCGGAACAAGTGGTCACCTCCAAGTCCCTCGCAGCTCCAAATCCTCTAGGGTTGGGGATTACCTGTACAATTAAAGTAAATAAGTGAGTTACAAGAACTCAGTATTTAATCCCAGTTACAATCACAGTCTGCGCCAAGCCCATGTTGTATCAGTTTGGGCCTACGGCCCCAAAATAATGATGATGCAAACAGAAAAAATGCAGCCCAACCCAATCCAAACATCACACCACCCGTACCAGCCCTACACTGCTGTGGGGACCAAGTCAACCCACCCAGCCCTACACACCAAGAATACAGTCGAGCTGCCAGTATAATGCAGCAATGCTGTCAGTAACAGTATTTGTGGTTGAGCCACTAAATCAGTATATCGTGGCAGAGGCACCAAATCAGTATAATGTGGCATAGCCACCTGTACAGTACTTCCTCCAATATATATAAATTTATATATATTTCATTATCCCAACCCAATGCAAAATATCGTGACATAATATTTCAATGTATGCAATAATGTACCATCATAGCAGTTAAACAAATTATACACAATCATACTAAGTTTGCCCCTAAGGGTATAACAGTAATTTTACCCACCAAAGGCAATTCGGTAATTTACCCACCAAAGGTAATTTGGTAATTTACCCTCTAAGGGTATTTCAGCTTTTAACTGATTCACAGATCATAGCATTTACAGAACAAACAAGAGTGTGAGATTACACACCTTGATTACGAGTGTGCCGCCAACCCCTTAGCACCGATCCTTGTTTCACCGGGTTTTGCTAAGTCCTTTCTGAATACCAGTGAAGATTAATAATCCCTGAAATCATCCTGCGATACAAAGCACCCTAACAGGAAGAAAAAATATAACGATGCGATTGGGCCTAGAGCCCAATCTAGACCCAAACAGACCCACACGCTCGTATGGCCCATTTAGCCCACTTGTAGCCATAGATATGAGATTCACATAGACAAGTTCAATATCTACTACACAATCATACAATTTATTCATATGGGCCCACGGGCCCATTGGGCCCACTTGGCCCTTTTCAGCCCATCGTGGCCCAAACAGCCTAAACCCATAAGAACACCCATGATGGCCTCAACTATCGTGTCGAAGCCCCCACACATGCGCTCACACGCTCGTGTCGCTGCCATTGTTTTGTGACCGGTATTTCGGCATTTGCCACACCTGATAGGAATCTAGAGTTAATCCGCGCTCCGAAAACTCCTATGCCCAAACGCCAACCAAGGTGTGCTTATCTTCTCATAGAAGACTCTATTTAAAGCCAGCTTCTCATCTTCCCTCATGCTAGCTTCTCGATGTGGGATCCCTCCTTCAGGAGAGTTTAAATCTAACACAAACTCTGGCCGTCCAATCCGTAAAATAAACACTCCCTTGCTTGACATGAGATTCGAACCTTTGCCTTCTCCTCTGTTCCAAACGCTACATGCCACCACAACATAAGCTCATTTTGTGTCTTAAAACATGCGCAACTAACTATAAGTCTATGGGCCAAAGTCTGAGTTCATTTAAAAAGGAAATCAAAATGAAATGCAACCACCAAGACTTGAACCTTGGACCTCTTGCTTCCTTGTGGCGTCATTCCCTTGTCCCTTATGTGGCGTCATTTGCCACTAAACCACAACTCCTTTTCTGTCATTTTTCTCCACATTTTATTCTTAAAACCTACCTTCTAACTCCCACGGTTTTATTCACCTAAAACTAAAATTTTTCCTAAAGCCCAGGTTTGATCCCGGGACTTCATGGAAGCCCCCTAACCTTTCAAAATCACTCACCTAATAGGTTCAACTTGCATTAGTGTTGTTCTCTTGTTCTCAAAAGTTTTAAACACTCCCAAGCCCAAGGCTCAATGGGCCCAATTCTACAAGGCCCAAATTCGGGGCGTTACAACGAGAAGCTGGCTTTAAATAGAGCGATCTATGAGGAGAGTAAGCATACATTGGTTGGCGTTTGGGCGTAGGAGTGTTCGAAGTACGGATTAACTCCATATTCCTATCAGGTGTGTATTTTTCACTACCCTAGCTGTAGAGCGATAAATGCCAAAATGTCGGTCACACGGCGATGGTAGCCACACAAGCGTGCGAGCGCACATGTGGGAGCTTCGACACGATAGTTGAGGCCATCATGAGTGTTCTAGTGGGTTTAGGCTGTTTGGGCCACGATGGGGCGAAAAGGGCCATGTGTGGCCAATGGGCCCGTGGGCCCAATCGGATAAGTTGTATGATTGTGTAGTAAATATTGGACTAGACTATGTGAATCTCATATCTGTGGCTAGATTTGAGCTAAATGGGCCACACGAGCGTGTGGGCCCATTTGGGCCGAGAATGGGCCCTAGGCCCATTCTCATCGTTATCTCTGTTTAGAATACCTTGGTTTACAAAATTATTGAAATACCCTTGGTTTACAAAATTACCGAAATACCCTTGATTTGTAAAATTACCGAAATACCCCTGATTTGTGAAATACCCCTGTAGGGTAGAATTACCGAAATACCCCTGTAGGGTAGAATAACTTAAATACCTCTGTAGGGTAGGATTACTGTAATACCCTTATAAGGGTAAAATGACCGTTTTACCCCTCGAGGGTAATTGACTCACTTGTGGTACAATTGGACTGATTTGACAGTAATTGACTGTTGTGACTGTGTATGTATGATTGTTTATGGGCATAACATTTCGCATACATGACATACTGTATGGGGCTTGGATATTGATAGGGAGGAAGATCTGTTCTGGTAGGGTCGCACGGGTCGCCTGATACGACTGTGGACTTACCGATGGCTTAAAGCCAGTTATTCTGATTATGGCTTTATGCCAACCTACATATGGCTCTGTGCCATCTTGATTATGGTTGTGTGCCAAATGTATTTGCCTAGGGCTATGTGCCGATTATGATTATTGATGACTCTGTGTCGATCATATTTACCCAAGGCTGTGTGCCGACTATATTACCGTCATTGATGGCTATGTGCCAATCGTATTACAGTTACCTATGGCTTTGTGCCAATTATTATACTGCTACTGAAGGCTTTGTGTCGAATATATATTTTTAGCAGTGTTGCTACGATTTTAGTTAGGGCCGCAACCGGTTCTAACATTGGTGTGCTGGCTGGGTGGGTCAATTTTATCCCCACAGGAGTGTAGGGTTGGTACGGGTGGTGTGTTGGCTGGATCGAGGTGGGATACATCCTCATACTATTGCATATCTGTTATGAGATCTGTCACTGTACTAGGCTTAGGCCCATTTGTTCTGTTATTGGTTTGGGCTAGGCCCAATTGATTCTGTTATGGGCTGTGACCCAAATGATATTGTAGTGGGCTTTGGCCCACGCATGCTCTAATCTATACTGTACTGTTACTGTTAAAAGGGCTTTGGCCTAGACTTTTAGGTTTCTGTTTCTATATACTGACTGTTACTCTAGTAAGGGGATTACACACTGAGTTTTCGTAAACTGACCCCGTTTTTAACTGTGCAGGTAATCCCCAGCCTTTGACGGATCGGTGCTACGAAGGACTCGGAGAAGGCCACACACTGCTTGTGTTTTCCGTTTTGATTAGTTACATTCAAGTATTTTGATTTGGGTTGTAATAAGGCCTCTTTAAGTTTCTGGATTTTAATTATGGATCTTTCTTTACTTTTAATTATATCCGTTAGAAGTAAATCACGGTTTTCCAAAATGCTAACTGTTTTTAAAACAACACTGCATTTTCGCAACATTTTCGAAATAGTTTCGTGACTTAATCTTTTTCGTAAATCAATTACTTTTAAAATCAGCTTCCGCAACTGAAAAGATGTTTTAGGATTAAAACTAATAATATTTCAATATACCACATTTTAAAAATAAACCAATGTAACTGGGTTTTTACTTAAGCCTTTAAACAAGAAGGGTTTTCAATGAAAACATGGTTTTCAAAAGACACTTCAATGCGACACGCCAGATTTGGGCCTAACTTCTAGGCCGGGTTTGGGGTGTTACAATAATAATAACAATAATTAATAATAATATAACATATAAAATCTAAGAAAATCTTAGATTTTTCTAAGTTTGCCACCTCATTTATGCTAAATGGCATATTTTCCATTTTGGTCCTTTTTACTTTCTTTTAATCTACAATTCAATTTTCACCTTTTATTCAATTTAGTCCTTTTTCCTAATTACTCTTATTTAAGCTAAATTCACTTAATTGACACCTAATTAGACACATCACTAGACTAATAAATATTTTTAATAATTGTTTATGAGTTCGGTTTACTATGACGAAGGCCCGATAATGTACTTTTTGGATGCCCGTGAATTTTGGGTCATTACAAGTAGGCTTAGTTCTTATAACTTGCCAGTAATAGTTATTAAATGTTATCTTATCAATAAATTCTTGAGCTGCCTCATGTGTTTTATTATTCAGTGTTCCACTAGCTGCTGAATCAATTATCAACCTAGTCGAGAGATTTAAACCATTCTAAAACATTTGAACTTGTAACCACAAAGATAATCCATGATGAGGAAACCTTCTGAGAAGATCATTAAATCTCTCATGCATCGTATAGTATCCCAAGCTCAAAGTGAGCAAAAGAAGAGATGTCATTCTTCAACTTAGCTGTTCTGGCTGGTGGAAAATACTTTAACAGAAACTTTTCAATCATCTAAGCCTAAGTTATGATGGAACCACGTGGAAGTAAATTCAACCATTATTTCTCCTTATTCCTCAAAAATAATGGGAACAACCGTAAGCGTATGACATCATTAGTAATGCAATTGATCTTAAATGTGTCGTAGATCTCCAGAAATTTAACTAAATGAGCATTTGGATCTTCATCTTGCAACCCATCAAACTGAACATATTGTTGCACCATCTGCATTACGTTCGGCTTAATCTTAAAATTATTTGCAGCAATAGTCAATCTGACAATATTCAATTCAACCCCAATCAGAGTGGACTTAGCATAGTCATACATAATCTAAAGAGTAGGATGTGCCGAAAGTTGCAGATTAACAGGATTATTGTCCATCTCCGCAGTAATGTCATTTTGCTCTTGATCGTCTATTAAAATCTGTTGACCATGCATTGCTTCTCTAACCTCTCTCCATTTTCTGTGAGTAATTTTCTCGATCTCACTGTAAAAAATTAATGGTTCCAATGTGTTGCCTCTAGTCATAAACCAAAAGAACCTATAAGAATCAAACAAAAGAAAATTTAGAATTTAAAAATTAAAAATTAAATTAAAAACAAAAATATTAAAATAAAAATAAAAAATTGTTAAATTAATATAAATTAAGTTTTCCTAATATTTTAGTCCTCAACAACGATGTCAAAAACTTGATGTCCATGAAACAAACTAAAAAGTTGACTAAGGCAAGTACACCTATCAATTAATAGTATAGCTACGATGAGCAAAGATATCATTCCCACGAAGACTAAAAGTACTAGTAATTACTGTCTTTCTAGTATTTAACCGAATAATTCGAGTGATTGATTAAAACTAAAATTAAATAAATTAACTAACAAACACGACAAAGAATAAAACATGAAAATAATCAAATAACAATTAAGAAGCAAAACAATACCTAGGAAAGAATTCACTTAAATTTCATCTGTCATTATCAATCTAAATTGCGCAATTTCTTTACTTAGTACATTGATCCTTAGAAATCCCTAAATTATGCTAATATCTCTTTGGAGCATAAGAGCAACTGACTCTAGGTTGACTAATTAAAATTTGTTTCTGATTAAAACCTCTATCATCGCATTAACATGTGTTATGCATTCCCCTAGTAGATTTGACTCTAACTCTATAGATTTATGTCATCCTATTTCTAGGATCGCATGCAACTCCACTCAATTATGCAATATCTACTCTTAAACAAGGTCTATTCAATCACCGATTTAAGCACATCAAACATGGATTAATAATCTACAAATATCAAACCAAGAATTAAGCACACATAATTGAGAATAAGAAACTAAGTATTTACTATGTAAAATAAAAATCAAATGACAGAATCCATCATAGGGTTCATCTCCCTAAGCATTTAGAAATTTAGTTCATGCTTGACGATAAAAACATCCAAGATACAGTATAACCGAAAGAAATAAAGAAACTCGTGATAACTTCTTAAGAAATCAATTGGGGATCTTCAATCTTGACAGAAATCTACTTTAGAGTCGGTTTCAATGGTGTTTTTCAAGTTGTTTTCTTGAATATTCTATCATGGCTTTCTCTTATCTTCATATTTTTTGTCATATATACATCTTAGAATGCCCGAAAAACCTACAAATCGTGACTTTCCACTGTTCGATGTGCAATTTTGGAAATCGACACGGCTTACCGCACACCCATACAGGTCACATGGTCATGTGGTCTGGCCGTGTGGAATGGTTCAGCCCTAATGGCTCCTGTAGCTTGCTCTGACGCTCCAGTTTTCACTCCTTTTGCTCCTAATTGCTCTAAGAATTAAAACATGAATTTAAAGAATTAAGAGCCTAAAATTCACAATTATCATCGAATAATCACCTAAAAACACATTAAGACTGAGGTGAAAATATGTTACTTTTAGCACTTATCAGTACTTAATCTTATGCATTTGCTAACATCAACATTTGCATACTCTTATTCAATTTCATATATACTTTTTAACCATTTCTGAGCCTAATGACTCTTTCATACACATTCGGCCCCCAACGCTTTTTTTCAATTCTTTCGCATACCGTCACATATCACATTTCAATTTCAATTTCATTTCATTCCTCATTTAATCAATTTGTATGTTTATAACCTATAAACGAGACACAGACTGAGAATGGATATGTGGATTCGTCACCCCGGGTTGCCTAACAACAATGAGCTTATATGTAATCTACCACCCCAAGATGCCCAACAATGATGGTTTTCATACAATATCTTAACCTTATGGCATGTCAATTATATCCGACTCAGTCCGAACAGCTAATAAGGTAACCAAATTTTTGATTCATTATATATAGTTTAAATCATACTTTATCATATCCAGTTAACCATTAATTCATCAAATAATACATCATGTTTCAACTCAATTTAATACCAATTATCATATATCAATCAAATCATACAATTTTCTATTTTATTCAATTTAGTCCTTATCTCGATAATCAATCTCAACCGAAGCAATTCAATTCAAAATTCCAATAACAACTCACCTCAATATTATATAATGAAAAATAACATGAATATGCAGTAATTAAATTGGTTCCAAATCATAGAAATACAAACTGAATTTCCAAGCTACTCGTCAACGACTTTTGATTTTCCTTTCCCTCTCGACAATTCCATGTCAATGTTAGCTAAATAAAATCACAAAACATATAATATTATCAAATTCCATTCAAATCGAAATCAATCACAAAAAGCATATGTTACAATTTATTCATTTTAGTCCTTAAACCTAGGACAAACATAGCTTTTGATCTAAAGCTTCGGATTGAAATCTAATTTCACAATTACTCATTAGGGGCCTCCTATTTTATGTTCCTTCTAAATTTTTATGATAGTTTTACATTTTATTCAATTTGATCTCTAATGTATGAAACTAACAGGTAAACTTTACAATTTACTCATTTTTTTAATGGAAGCTTAATTTCTAACAATTTCACGCCAATTTCATCTAACTCTCAACAATGGTAACTTTCTAAAACTTTAATAGTTTTACAAATTAGTACATAGGCTAGCTAAATCAAGCTCCCGTGATTCAATTTCCATAAAAATCAAAGAAAAATGAGTAAAGACTTACTTGAATTCAAGGTTGAATAAAATGGCGTCTTTCTTGGCTTATTTCTTTGTTTTGGTGGGTGGGAGAAGATGATATATCATCTCTCCATCCACCAATTTTACTTTTATAATAGGATTAATAGTTCATTAGTTTAATTAATCATGTTTTCACCTTAATTAATCACAATTTACTTAATTAATCAACTAACATCATTACCGTCCACTAAATCTTACTTATTCATGGTCTAATTGCTATTTAAGTCCCTAAGTAATTTCCTAGTTAAAAATCTATAGTGATTAGACTTTATAATTTAATCTCTAGGCCATAATTAACTACAATTTCAGCTAAATTATTTAACAAAATTTCAATTCATCAATATATTAACTCTGTAAATATCTATATTTAATATTTAAGGACTCGGTATATGGAAACGAAGTCCCAAAATCGCAATTTCTAATACCACTGGATATCGGGTCATTACAATATAACAATGGTCAAATTTCAATTTTGTTTCCTATATTATGCTAAAATTTCAATTACTTAATTCTTGGCATAATTTTGTACCTTAACTTTTACAGTGTCATTAGTTAATCTAAATACATTAAAATGTGAATTTTAAGAACTGTTAAAATCGTTAATTTTTTTTGTTAAATTTAGTTACAATTAGGTCAATCATTAAATCATATTTTGTCATATGTCTACTAAGTGAGCTTTTCTTTTTTTATTTTTAAAATGGAACACTAGCAAATTTACCTTTAATGGTGTTAACAACTAAACTTGAATGGGTTAATGTACTATTTGCCCCCCAAAGTTGCACCCAAATATCACTTTGGTACTTAAAGAATTTTTTTTTATCAATTTGATACCTAAAGATTCAAATCGTGATATCTGTTACCCTAGTCGTTACTTCCATTAAAAAAAAGAGAAGATGACATCACTTTTTTTTGAATAAATGCAAAAATAAAAATAAAAAAGAATGTGAAAAGTTTAAAAATTCAAGAAAAATCTCAATTTTTTTTTTTAAAAATCAGGAAAATTTCTAAAAAGTGTAAAAATTTCCAGAATTTAAAATTATAATTTTTTTAAAAAACATAAAATAAAAAACGAAAATTCTAAAAGAAATAGAAAAAATCATTGAAATATAAAAAATATATATGGATATATACCTATAATACTTTTTAATCACCTTAAATGTTTTTTTTGTAAAATTTTACTCGTTTTTTCACAATAAAATTTAAATAAAAAAAGCAAAAAGATTGAGAAATAAAATCTCAATTTCTTTTTTTTTTAATTACAAACATTATAAAAAAAATTGAAAAATTATGAATATATATGGAATTGGTTCTTTCAAGACTTATCAAGACTCAAGAATTAAATAAAAATTGTACAAAATGCTTTAGGCTTTAACCTTATATGTTGTTTATGTTTGTTTTCAATCACTTTTGAATTCGTAATTGCCACAATTTGAGTTCATTTTGAGTTTAATTATTTTAAATTTAGATGCTTTCAAGTTTGATTAATTTAAATACAATACGCTGAAAATTTGAAAATGTTTGAGGTACGGTTCTTTTTAAAGAATGTTAATTAATTTTGAATTGAACCTCAAGATTCACTCGTTCCAAAGGAATAAAAATATCACATCCAGCACGTTAGGATATGACACGTTTATACCCCGACACCGAGATCATCTTTGATTTTCAATATATGCGGTTAAAAGGATATTTGGTTATTTGGTCAAACAGAAAACCAAAACCCAGCACGATAGGGCACGATTTCTTAAATTTCCAAACACACAAATATTGCCTTATTTTGAAGAATTTTCAAATAAACAATTTTAAAATTGGCTCAAGATGCATTTTATTAGCCTATTTGGAATAACAATGGTACTACTAATATCAATCAAGATGTTAAAGTTTGAATCACAATGCGATAATGTAAATAAACAAGATTACAAACATTGAATAATATACATGGATAAAATATTATACTAATAAATGATCGCAATATGAAATTTGAAGGGAATGAATTTGGGTATATACAATGGTAAGCAAATTAACATATCGCAAATTTTAAAGCAAATAAACGAAAGATATATATAATAATAAGTGTTCATTTAAATAATACATACGTGATAAAAACTTGATATAAAATAATATATATATTATATATAATGACATATGAAAGTGTTTGGAATAAATAAAACATAATTTAAAATAAAATCTTTAAAAGAACAATTATATATTTATATTTAAAATAATATATATACGGATTTAAAAGAAAATATATACATAAAATAATATGAAATTAATAAGATATATACATAAAATAAGATAGTTTTAAATTATCTGTGTATAAAAAAATATATAAAAAAATTTTATGAAAATGAACAACATATAAAGAGAAATAATTCATATCTAGCACAATTTAAAATATATAATATTTAATATTAATACAAAAGGAAAATAGTTACACAAATTAATGAGCAAATAATAAAATAAATTAATCTGAGGACTATATTGAAATCAGCATAAAAATAAGGGGGCTAAAATTACAAATAAATTAAAAATGAAATCGGCAAAGGGCTAAAATACAATGGGCGCAAACTAAAGAGTGTTAAAAGCACAATTTACCCAAGTTATTGAATGCAGCGTTTAAATGGGGACTAAATTAAAACTGTGCAAAATTACTAGGCAGAATTTAAAAGAAAGAAAAGAAATATAAAAGGCCTAATCGAATAGCGGCGCAAAAAGGAGGGACCTATCGAGCAAATTATCCATTCACAATGAAAACGCGCGGGTCTTGAGGGCTCTGAATCGGGTTGGATCAGGGCGCTCACACAACGTCGTTTCGAGGCCACTTCTTCAGGCTTCGAACGGCGTCGTTTTACACAATTTAAAAAGAAATAAAACTAAAAAAAATCAGGGTTTCGGCCCCCTTTTCTTTTGAAACAAAAATTCGCTAGCCTCCCATTTTAGAAAAATTAAACCCTCCATTAATTTGCCTATTCCGATGAACGTGCCATCCGACCACCATTTCACCATCGAAATTGGTGTCTGGTGGTATGGAAAGACACCCTCGTACCCATTTAGAACAAGGCCTCACTATTTCTGCCCCAAAATCCCGTTCAAACTTCAATTTCGACGAAGTAAATAGGAGTCCGGCGACAGTTTTAAACAAGTAAGTGCTCCTTTTTCTTTCTTTTGTATGTGAAAATGAAATCTACAGAACACAATCGGAATAAGGTCTAAAAAGAAAGAAGAATTTTAGATCTCAGATTCACCTTTTTTATCTGATCTTTCTTTTTGCATTCAATGTTCTTTCGTTTGTAAACAGTCTGTAAAAAAATACAAAATGATTTTTTCGGTTCTTATAGCCGATTAAACAAAATACAAAGTTTTTCTCTTTTTCCTATTCGCCGGCCATTCTCTGCTATTTTGTCTCATTGTTTGCAGGTATAGAGGGAACGTAGCTGTACGGAGGACGTACGAGCGGACGTGGCGAGCTTGCGGCGTTGGCGCGCCCGTGGTATGCGTGTGAGGACCAAGGTAGCCCAAACATTGGCTGGGGTTGCGGCACTAGATTTGACGGCTAGGGTTTTAGGGTTTCAAATTCTGAAACCAAAATTTGGGCCACTTGGGCCGTTCTAAACATTGGGCCATGTATTGGGTTGAATTTTTGGATTATTGTAACTGTTTATGGACTGTTTAAAAGACTTTGGTTTTTGTTATTGGTTTTATTCTGGTTGACTAATAGGACCGGGCAAATTTGAGCTCTTACAGCTGCCCCTCTTTGCTCATTATCGTGTAACGAGAATGAAGTAAAGACTTTAAAGAGGGCCAAATTTACCTGGTCTTGTAAGATCTTGACTTCTTGGCACTTCTTTTTTTCAAGTAGCCTCACTGCGTCTTCCAGGGTATGGGAAATGATGTCTCAACTTACTCCAGCAGAATTTTAGAGAGAAGAGATTTGTAACCTCAATCTTCTCTGCTGAAGCTTCAAGGAAATAAGGATGGATCCTCAATGTAATCTAAGGGAGGAGGGATTTGTAGCTTCAACCTACTCCATTGGGACTTCGAAGAGATAAGAATTCCAAAAGAAGAGATTCGTAACCTCAATCTTCTCTACTGAAACTCCAAGGAATTAAGGATTGATCCTCATTGTAAACTAAGGGAGGAAGGATTTGTAGCCGCAACCTACTCTACTGGAACTTCGAGGAGATTGAAATTCAGAGAGAAGAGATTCGTAGTTTCAATCTTCTCTGCTGAAACTTCAAAGAAATACGGATTGATCCTCATTGTAAACTCAGGAAGGAGGGATTTGTAGCTTCAACCTACTCCACCAGAACTTCAAGGAAATAAGAATTCAAGGAGAAGAGATTCATAGTTTCCATCTTCTCTACTGAAACTTGAAGGAAATAAGGATGGATCCTCATTGTAAACTCAAGGAGACGGGATTTGTAATTTCAACCTACTCCACTGGAACTTCAAGGAAATAAGAATTCAGGGAGAAGAGATTTGTAGTTTCCATCTTCTCTACTGAAACTTGAAGGAAATAAGGATGGATCCTCATTGTAAACTCAAGGAGACAGGATTTGTAATTTCAACCTACTCCACTGGGACTTCGAGGTGATAAGAATTCAGAGAGAAGATATTTGTAACTTCGATCTTCTTACTGAAACTTCTCAAAAATAAATGTTGATCCTCAATAACCTCAGGGAGAAGGGATTTGTATCCTTAACCTACTCCACTGGGACTTCGAGATGATAAGAATTCAGAGAGAAGAGATTTATAACTTCGATCTTCTTACTGAAACTTCTTAGAAATAAAGGTTGATCCTCAATAACCTCAGGAAGAAGGGATCTAATGTCTTCGATCTACTCCTGCAACTTCAGGATTGCTAGATCTGCTGTCTTTAATCTGCTCCACTGCAAACTTAGGGAGACATGATCTGATGTCTTCGATCTGCTCCTACAACTTCAGGATTGCCAGATCTGCTATCTTCAATCTGCTCCACTGCAAACTCAGGGACGCCAGATTGGTATCTTCGATCTGCTTCACTCAGGAAGGCAAGATCTGTTATTTTCAATCTGCTCCACTACAAACTTAGGGACGCTAAACTGGTATCTTTGATCCGCTTCGCTCAGGAAGGCAAGATCTGCTATTTCACCGATGTTGCGACACCGTCCTCTAGGGGACCTATCCTGTAACATCGATTTTATGTGTTTATACTTATGCAAAATGCTTAGGATGCAATGATCAGAATGAATCTAATCCTCCTAACTAAATGTACTACGGACGACATTTGCGTGAATGCAGAATGTCATGAAAGTGAATTTTTTTTTTTACAACGATTAGGATGCAGTGATCAGAATGAATCGAATGCTCCTAACTAAATGTGTCTTGCATGAATGCAGAATTTCATGAGAATGATCCTTTTCAAATGTTTAAGGGCATCCCTACTCGCATCATGTTGTCCTTGTTTAGATGGTATTCTCGCCAGAAAACCCGAAAAAATGATTATACCTTGCTCAACAGATTTGCCCCACTGTAACTTCAGGGTTCATCTCATTGTGACTTAGGGGTATAGAATTTGTTTCTTCTTCAATCCAACCGGCTGTAAATCCAAGATATAGGATCCGTAACTTGTTCCATTAACTGATCACTCCACAGGTGACCTAACCGAATGTGTATGCATGATATTTGCATGGATGCAGAATATCATTTTTTTCTCGCGAATGATTCCCTTTTACACATAGGTTAACATTCCCCATTTTTCGTCAAGATTGTACTAATGACACAATATCTTGTCATTATCAACCACTGTTTTTTTTTTTGACAAAAATCCGAAGAGATAGTCTCAGTTTAGACTCTTCCTTAAACTTGGTGAGTTTTAAACAATAGTCCTGTTTCAAATTCTTGTATTATTCAGAAGCTTCTAGAGTAATATGCGAAACTCCTTTCATGAAAGTATTATTAGTCTACTAATCATTATTTTAATGCGAAATACTTGAAAGATATCATAACAATGGACAAGAAGGAAATTAATTAAGGGTATAGCTCGAAACAAATAAGCTAAGCAAGGATAGTAATCGCAATCAAAAAGGAAATTTATTAGTAGTGTATTTTGAAAAGAATAAAATAATCACAAATAACAAATTTAAAATGGGTAAAATGGAAACTGGGTGCCTTAGATATCGCAGCCTAAGCTTCTGTGTTCCAACTTCTTGAGGACCAGTTTGACCTCAATATGTGTTTAGGGGATCCGGAGTACTTTGTCGATGCCCCAAGACGTAACATACTTCCTCATTATTAATTCAAGTGTAGCAAGACTACTGTGTGCCCCACTTTCGATCAAAATTTGAGCCTCCCTTTTCGGGTTTTCACATCAAATCCCGTTTGGTCTCAAGGCGCCTTTTGCCGGTTTTTGCCTTGGGCTCTCCTTTTTCTTTCTTTTTTTGATTGAATTTTCATTTTTTTTTCAAAGTGCCCCGTTACGGATTTTGACCTTGGCCTCTCCTTTTAGATAGAAATCTAGATTCACCGGCTTGAGCATGTCCTTGCCATCCATCTTGGTCAAAGTTAATGATCTTCCAGAACAAGCCTTCTTCACCACGTAAGGTTTTTCCAAATTTGGCAATTACCTCTGAAGTCCTTTTGGATGAGAAAAATCTTTTTCTTAATGCTAGGTTCCCATCATGAAATGCTCTTGGGTGAACCTTTTTGTCATAAGCCCGTATCATCTGTTTTTGGCACATTTGACTATGATGAATACTTTCAATCAAGCTTACTGGAGACATTCTGCTTTATCCAATTCTTAATTCAATCAAAGCTTGGAGAAAAGGAATCTTAACTTCCAACAATTGCTTCCCTCTCATAAACCAATGGGAAAGACGCCCCGATGAAGGTCCTGGCCAACGTTCAAGAAACATAGAGGATATACGGTAACTTCTCTATGTCAACCTTTACAAGTCTCAGTCATTTTTCAAAAAAAAATTGAATGTTTTTTTTGGCTGCCTTTACTGCACTAATATAGTGTCTGATCTTTGAGCAGGCTGTAAATTTTTGACATTGTGCAATTATGTTTCTTTCTGACATTCTTTATTTCCACTTTTTTGAATTTGAATTTGAATTTTTATTTGGATTTGGATTTGGATTTAGATTTGGATTTGGATTTGGATTTGGATTTGGATTTGAATTTGGATTCGGATTTGAATTTGACTTTGCAACTTTGGCATATGAAGCGACCTTCACCCTTTTAGTGAAGTAATTGACTACCACAAAGATGAATTGATGTCGGCTAGATACTTTTGAAGATATTGACCTCATTATATCTATACCCCACATATAGAAAAAATGGGGGAGGCACATAAGTCCTGTCTTCCTCAATTTGGCATTTAATGCAATTTCCCTCTCTGGGTAAACCAGTAGCCCGAACCTCTTGATTAGCCTGGCCATTGTAGAACCTTTAACATGGGTTCCAACCTTAGCAAAATCCCCACGTTTCAGTAGTCTGGAGTGCCTTGATATGATCGTGCGAAAACATCTTGAATTCTTGAAAATAGCTTAATGATGTCGGCCCTTATTTTTGTGGTGAATTAGGCTTCGATCTTTGCCCTTTTTCGAAGCTTGCAATGTATACTGACCCTTTGCAAGGTAGAGTCTATTTTCATCTTGCTCTACCATCCTTAACAAATCGAAAGATAGGCTACAATCTCTGTCATCTTCAAAGTCCTTAGATCTCTTAGACTCATATCTCATTCAAAAAGGGAGTCAGTAACAACGTCGCTCACGTCGTTGATATATGGGTACCTAAGTACGAAGGCAGAGAATATAAAGAATAAATAATTCTAAGGATGATTATTCGTATAGTGTGGTCATGAATATGGAATAAAAGAATATCCAAAGGAAAATAGTTACACAAACTAATGAGCAAATAATAAAATAAATTAATCTGAGAACTATATTGAAATCAGCATAAAAATAAGGGGGCTAAAATTGCAAATAAATTAAAAATGAAATCGGCAAAGGGCTAAAATACAATGGGCGCAAACTAAAGAGGGTTAAAAGCGTAATTTACCCAAGTTATTGAATGCAGCGTTTAAATGGGGACTAAATTAAAGCTGTGCAAAATTACTGGGCAGAATTTAAAAGAAAGAAAAGAAATATAAAAGGCCTAATCGAATAGCAGCGCAAAAAGGAAGGACCTATCGAGCAAATTATCCATTCACAATGAAAACGCGCGGGTATTGAGGGCTCTAAATCGGGTCGGATCGGGGCACTCACACAACGTCGTTTCGAGGCCACTTCTTCAGGCTTCGAACGGCGTCGTTTTACACAATTTAAAAAGAAATAAAACTAAAAAAAATCAGGGTTTCGGCCCCCTTTTCTTTTGAAACCAAAATACCCTAGCCCCCCATTTTAGAAAAATTAAACCCTCCATTAATCTGCCGATTCTTATGAACGTGCCATCCGACCACCATTTCACCATCGAAATTGGTGTATGGTGGTGCGTAAAGACACCCTCGTACCCATTTAGAACAAGGCCTCACTATTTCTACCCCAAAATCCCATTCAAACTTCAATTTCGACGAAGTAAATAAGAGTCCGACGACAGTTTTAAACAAGTAAGTGCTCCCTTTTCTTTCTTTTGCATGTGAAAATGAAATCTACAGAACACAATCGGAATAAGGTCTAAAAAAAAAATTTTAGATCTCAGATTCACCTTTTTTATATGATCTTTCTTTTTGTATTCAATGTTCTTTCGTTTGTAAACAGTCCGTAAAAAAATACAAAATGATGTTTTCGGTTCTTATAGCCGAATTAAAAAAAATACAAAGTTTTTCTCTTTTTCTTATTCGATGGCCATTCTCTGTTGTTTTGTCTCATTGTTTGCGGGTATAGAGGGAACATAGCTGTACAGAGGACGTGGCGAGCTTGCAGCGTTGGCGCGCTCGTAGTACGCGTATGAGGACCGAGGCAGACCAAACGTTTGGCTGGGGTTGCGGCGCTGGCTTTGGCGGCTAGGGTTTTAGGGTTTCAAATTCTGAAACCAAAATTTGGGCCACTTGGGCCATTCTAAACATTGGGCCATGTATTGGGTTGAATTTTTGGGTTATTGTAACTGTTTATGGACAGTTTAAAAGACTTTGGTTTTTGTTATTGGTTTTATTCTGGTTGACTAATAGGCCCGGGCAAATTTGAGCTCTTACAATAGTAGTTCGTTTCGAGTTTAACTTATTTCATGTCAGGACCTTACTCATATTTTTCGAATATTAAGGTCACACAAGTAGTAGTACACTCAAGGTCTACAAGTCTATAATTAAGGATGAACTTATATTCATCAACCAAATTCCAAGTACAAATATCATCGCCTCATATTTCCATGTATCAATTATCACATATCATCATTTTCGTGCATTTCAAGTAAATATATATAATAACTCATTTCTTATTCATATCTTCTCATGTCAAGAGTTTTACCCGTTGAATTTATCTGGAATATCGATGGATACATTAGTAGTACACTCGAGGTGTACAAATCAAAATCCGTCAATTCATGTCCAATAGTACCCATTAGGTACAATTTCAGAGAGTACACTCTCAAGCCACACATGTATACGACAAGATTACCATTCCAAGCTAAATCCTTTTTATGACATATGCTCTAGAGAGTTTGAGCTGGATTACCCGTCTGAGCTAAATCCAATCCATAACATATGCTCGAGAGGACTTATATCAGGATTACCCGTCTGGGCTAAATCCTTTCTGTAATGAAATCATTAGGATTACTCGTCCGAGCTAAATCCATGCTGCAACAAATGCAGGACCTCATTCATTTCGACAATTACATTTATCCATCGATTTTCATTTATTCAAACGAGATTTAACATTTTCAAGCATTTTCCAGTATGTGATTATTTCATACATCTATAACATCCATAAAATTCAAATGATCACATTCCAAGCATAAAATTAACATTTTCATCGTTTATCCTTTATTATCTGTCGGGCATTATAATTTAAGTTAAATATTTTTATTTATCGGGCTTGATCGGATATGTAATCATTTCACATATTCATGAAATTTATACAATTTACATAAACACAATCAATGCAAGCATGTAAATAAAAACAATTTAGTTACACGAACTTACCTCGACAAAGGTTCGTGTACAAACATCTACTAATCCGACATTTTCCTTTTTTCCTCGTTCTAACTCCGAATTTGGTCTATTCAGATCCAAATAAGCTTGATAAGTCTTCTTTCTCTCTCCTAGGGTTTCCATGGAAATATTTGGAGAAAATAATATGAAATTGTTTTCCTTTTCATTTAATTAAATTGTCATTTAATAACTTTTCATCTTTCCAATTTAGTCCTTAGCCTTTTTTTATCTTTCCATGGTCTCTTTAATAGTCTAATTACCATATAAGGACCTCTAGTTTTGAATTTCATAGCTATTTAATCCTTATAGCTACTAGAATTCAACTTTTGCATTTTATGCGATTTAGTCCTTCCTGTAATTAAACACATACTCGGTAAAATTTTCGTATCAAAATTTTCACATAACTTTTCTAACATAATACGGTTCATATAATAAAATAAAAATAAACTTTATTTTTGACTCGGATTTGTGATTCCAAAACTACTATTCCGATTTCACCGAAATTGGGCTGTTATAAAACATTAGAAGAGCAACCACATTTGCAATTGGGGAATAACTGGCAGTATCATATGTGGTGGAATTAAAAAGATTTAAGCCATCATGCTCACTGCCACGAAGCAGTGCCCGATGAGTTTCCAGGTCCTTAATAAAACAACAATTAGGGTAAATTTTAAAAAACAACTTGATTATCCTTCACAAACTTTGACACAGACAGTAAATTTTTATGAATATCCAGGACATACAACAAATCTTTAAGGAGCAACGAATGATTAGACCCATTAGATAAAACAGACTCACCAATATGAGAAATTGCAACAGAGTGACCATTGCCGACAATCACTTTACCTGAGCCATGATACAATCAAGAATCAGTTAGTTTTGTCAAATCGGTATTCATGTGTGTAGTAGCCCCATTGCCAGAGTACCATGTCGGGTCTGACATTATGGCAGGCGTGGCAACAATAGACGAAGCAAAGATCGACAACGAGAGCGAGACACTAAGAGCTTTAGGTGAAAAGAAAGAGCCCAAAGATGCAGGAGGCCTAAAGTAATGACACTCAGATGCCTCATGGTCAGTATAACACATGTAGGCTGACACTGGTTTGGGCCCTAATTGAGAAGTAGGCCCATCGAATGAAGAATCACTTTGACTAGATCCATTAGGATTACCACAATCATCATCATCATAAGTAGAGTCGTACTTGTAAAAGCAACGCTGAGCCACGTGACCAATCTTCCCACAGATCTAACACTATGGTCCTGCACCGCCAAATTGACCACTTCTATGATTACAAGCAAACCCTCAATGGGACCAAAACGCATGTGGTAGAGGTTGTTCAGCATATGTAAGGAGCGTTGATGGTGCAGACTTGTCCAAAACAATAAGATTAGCTAAGAAGGTAACTTGAGATAGGTGAGCTTGTTGGCATGCTTTAGCATTCAATAGAGCGATGGTGATTCCTTGTAAATCAAAAGGAACACGACTAGTCATAATGATAGATACAACATGATCAAACTCCAGAGGAAGACCGATAAGGATGGTGAACTGATGTTTTTTCCACGACACATGATGACCACAACCAGCCAAAGAATCACATAAATGTTTTATCTGAGCCAGGTATGCAGACATGGAGAAGTCATTTTTCTTGAACTGATAGAGTAAAGATTTGTAACGTATAGCCTTGCTGGTGGACTAGGTGCTAAAAATCTGGTTAAGAGCTTCCCAAAGCTTAAATGCCGATGCAGAACTCACAATTAGCTGGTAATGGAAAGAAGCACTGACCGTAGAAAGAAGCCAAGCCGATAGTGTCGAGTCTTGCTGGTCATATTGATCATAGGCTGGATTCTCAATGGGAGCACCATCGACGCCGGGCAAAATTCGTAGCAACACAAAAACCGTCAATAAAAGATAGTAACTGGCGAGTCTTCAGAATGAGCATAACATGTTACTTCCAAGCGAGGAAATTACTATCATCGACAAGTATGGCTACCTTTTGAGAGGCAAAAGCAAAAGGATTTTCCCGATTCCACCACACTGACAGAATCCATGGTGAAAAGGCATAAACTAGCAAAAAAAATCTCTGATACCATATTAGAATTCTAAGAGTAAAAAGAATTTCATTCGTACTTATTCAGCAATACATCAAGTGAGAATTTATACACAAACGAATCCAAGAAATGCTAATTAGAATGGCTAACAGAAAGATAACAGAATAACAGCTACTCTTAACTTCTTAAGCTAATTTTAGTTAAATAGTTAGCAACTACTTTGTCTGATAGTGTAGACCTTGCAAAATGATGAAACCGTTGATTGAAGAGTAAGCTACTATGCATGCAGATATTCAGTTCATCGAGATTAATGTGGATATGTTCACAATGTCCTACAATATTTTCACCTTTCATTTTTTTTCTTGCTTTGTTGTATGCTTTGAAAATTACAAGTTGATGATGTGACTCATGAGTTCAAGGTTCCTAGCATTCATTCTTGGATATTTTTGTTAATTATTAATATTTAATAATTTATTTTACATTAAATAAAGTTTAAATTTGTTAGAAACTTTGATTGCTTCTTTTCTTCCATCTCATGTTCGAACAACAAATAGAACAATATTTTTGGTGTAGTCAAGGTTTTTGAGTTGAGATGTTTGACTTTTTAATAATATGGTTTATGATTTAATCTTGATGAACAGTAAATGAGGAAGTAATTTCGTGCTACAACATGTTGTTATCATCTTTCAACCGATTGACTTCGAGGAAAAGAGAGAAGTTTAAGGGTTAAAGATGCTTATCCTTATCTTTTGAGAGAGTTTTGAAGCTATTAAAAGACTTGTTTATGAAGGGTTTTATGGGATAATTACTTAAGATAATTCCAGTAATAAATTCAGGTTTGAAATGAGAGTTTAAAGTTTATCAAAACACTGCTGGAGAGACTCTTGTATCATCATATGAATAGGTTGTTTGTGTTGCACATTAGAAGCTATTTTTTGGAGTGTCTAAGTTGAATACTTCGCTGTATTTTTTTGATGTTTTAATCGATTTTTTTAAGGTATTATTTAGAGAGATTTGCTTGAATGTAAGTGAAGTATCAATGGGGAGAGTGATTTGTAATTATTTGAATTTAATATTAGGGTTGTTAATATCCATGTTTGATGTTTGTAATGGATAATTTGTACTTTAGCCAATAATTAATCCGGATGAATTTTTTAATAAAATCATTCTATAAGTAAGACTTCACAAACATATAATTATTGATCAAAACTATGTTAACAAATATTACATGTTACTTGTTATTTTTCCTTATTATAAATTGTTTTTTTCTCAACATCTTTTTCAACATATATTCAAACAACAATGATGAAACAAGTGAAAATAAAAAAAAATCAAAAAGTAATTTAATATTAAAAATAAGATTATTTGGTTCAATTAGGGGTGAGCAAAACTCGATTCGATTCGAAAAAATCGAAAAAAATTTCGAATTTCGAATTATTCGAATCGAGTTAATCGAGTTAATCGAATCAACTCGAATTTTGAGTTTCGAATTTTGAATTCGAATCGAGTTGAATTTTCGAATTCGAATAACTCGAATAATTCGAATAAACCGAATATAAATTATATTTTTTTACTTTTTTTAAAATTTTGGGCTTTTACCGACCCATTTCCCCCCAAAGGCCCAAACCCGTCACACACACTCAGCCCCATTTTTTCCCCAAATCCCAAGTTCTCCCAACCCGATTCTTACCCCCCAAATCAAACCCCCAAGCGGCCAAGCCCTAGCTTTTCTTCTCCTCTTCTCCAGACTCCAATCGTGCAGTGCACTAGCAGCACTACAGATTCTTCCTCTTCTCCAAGTGCATTGTTGCAGATTTTTCTCTATTCTGACTCTCTGGTAAGTGGTAAGTTGTTTTCTACTCTTCAATTCCAAGTTTCTCTTAATCTCTTCCTCCTGCTTTTACTTTCAATTCCAATTTTTTCTCCTTGATTGATGTTTCGGATTCAGTAGTGTTGCTACCATGTTCCCCCTTTTCTTCTCCTTCCGCCTCATTTTTCATTTCTTTGGTATTGAGTATGTCGGGTTTGTCCAGCTGCCAAGTACCACAGAGAACTTGAAGCGGCGGTGGAGGCCGTGGAGAGAGCTTGTCGTCTTTGTGTCGACGTAAATTCACTCAAAAACTAGAATCTCACCTCTTGTTCTTTAGCCATTGCCTTGGTTGCATTAGTTTTCAGATGTATTTCTTACTTTTTATCATTTTATTATTTCTCAGAATTCTAATTTACTCATTCTAAAAATTGAATCATTATAATAGTTTGTTATTTATTTTCTATTATAGGTGCAAAGGTCTCTGTTCTCTGTTGAACGGCGGATTATCGAAAAGAAAGACCAAACTCAGGTCCACAAGTGATGATTTTGGAGTTCAGGCTCTTATTAGTTTAGGTAATTTCAACAATGCCTTAATGTTTTATAATAATTTTTTTCTTTGTGGCATATTTGCTTAATTACTAGGATTGAAAAGAAAATGTTTGACTTTTGAAATAAAATTTAGCATACAGTAATAAGCTTTCGCCATAAGAGAAGGAAAATAGAAATCCACCTGGGAATCAACACTTAAGAAGTCCCAAACTTCAATTGATCCTGAAATAGTAGGAAGTCATGAGAGCTTACAAAAACAAAAGAATATATATAATAATTCCTCTAAAAATAGAAAGATAATCAAATCTAGTATATAAAGCATACAGTATGTCTATTTGTCATACATAAACTAAATGGCACTTCGGGCAGATGGAAGTATTAGCAACCAAACAGCCCTTCAAGTATACTTTCTAAAGGAAGTTCAATATAGAAATAAAATATCAACTTGGATAACTTAGTTCAACAAATACGCCCTCAAGGACGAAAAAAAAATGATAAAGTGAGATTAAGTGTTTAACCTTTAAATATTCATCAAGCAATTTTGCCTACAGTAATAAAAGTTTAAATGGTTGAAACAAAACCTCACTTGTGTTTATTCTTGGCTTTCTCTGATAGAATTAAGTTTAAATGGTGCCAACCCCTTTCTCTGATAGAATCCAGTGTCTTCATCACTTTCAGAAACCAAAACAAAAGATGTTCCATCTTTTGCCTACTGTTTTATAAATATATACCTCACCTTCTACATTTCTTTCATATCATTACTACTATATTTGGTTGTTTAAATTCCACGTTATTAAAATATAAACATTAAATTTTGGTATATTTATAATAAATGCATAACTTAAACTTATTTAAATCTATTCATTTTATTTTTAAAAATTTTAAATTTAATCTTTAGTAATTATTATATGGATATGTCTTTTATTTCATTAAAATTTCAAATGCAAATAATTTACCATATTTTTAGTCTTTGGTACACTAGCAATGTACTGTTTCTATTATACATGCAGCCTTATAGTATAGTATAACATAATTATCTTTGAGTGATATAAATTACTTAATTTGAAGCTAATGATTTTGGAGGAAAATTATACCTGCATCTACATTTGCTATATTAGTGTCAACCCATTAGTGTTTCACTCAAATCTATTTTGTACCCATTTTCTTTCAATAAAAAATATATATGGAGTGAGTCTAATTCTTTTATTAAAAATTTGAGATATTCCTTTGTATAACAAGTACTTGATTTAATATTGTAAAAATTTGGTTGAATGATAACTTTGGTTCAGAAAATGAATTAAAGCATAAATGTTATTAAGTTTGAATTTAAATCAATTATTGGTCATCATTAGTGATTGCAACAAATGTTTACTTGTAGATGAGTGATCCAAAGCAAGATGGTTCAACTCAAAGTTCACAAAATTCTTCCCCAAGTAGAGATGATCAAACAATCACCAAGGAAAATGTTCGAAAAAAGATTACTCCAGAGGCGACTTGTTGGAACCATTTCACCAAGTATGTGACTAAAGAGGGGGAGAAGAGAGCAAGGTGCAATGCGTGTGATGTTACTTACACCATGGAAACAACTATGGGTTCTACAACAAATTTGAATAACCATTTGAAAACATGCCTAAAAAGACCTCGAGGTAATACTTCTGATCTGAAGCAATCAGAATTAACATTTGTGAATGTTAGGCAAGAAACAACAGATTTATCAACTTGGGTGTTTGATAAAGATGCTATTAGAAAAGCATTGGTTCGTATGATAATTGTGGATGAACTACCTTTTAAAATTGTAGAGGGAGAGGGCTTTAAATACTTTCTTTCTATAGCATGCCCACGTTTTAGTCTTCCATCTCGTTGGACAATTAGAAGGGATTGTCTTGATTTATTTAACTCCATGAAGAGTGTGATGAAGAATTGTTTTGAAAAAGATATAAGTAGAGTTTGTTTGACGACAAACACTTGGACTTCATTGCAGAGGATATCTTATATGGTTTTAACAGCACATTGGGTGGATGATGAGCGGAGGTTGCAAAAAAGAATTATAAATTTTTGCCCAATATCCGCTCATAGAGGTGAAAGCATAGGTCAAGCTATTGAAAAATGTCTTTGAGATTGGGGGATTGAGAGGGTCTTCACTATTACTGTTGATAATGAATCCGCTAATAGTGTTGCCATTGAATATTTGAGAAAGAAATTGAATCATCGAAATGCTTTTGTTGCAAATGGAAAATTTATTCATATGAGATGTGTTGCACACATTCTTAATCTCATTGTGCAATACGGTATTAAGGATGTTTCGTAATCATGTGGATCGAGTTAGAGGTCTTTGTGAGGTATATAAGAGCATCACCATCGAGGTTGATAAAATTCAACCAACGGGTAAAAGAAGAAATGATAGATAGTAAGGCTCAATTGTGTTTAGATGTGCCTACTAGATGGAACTCAACATATATGATGTTAAAGGTGGCCGAAAAATATGAGCGTGCATTTGAATCATATGTACGTGATGACCATAATTTTTTTCTTGACCTTACTACTGGAGATGGAGTTCCTACATTTGATGATTGGGAAATTGTTCGAAGAGTTATAAAAGTATTAGAGCCTTTTTATCATCTTACACTGAAGGTGTCCGGATCTTTGCATGTTACCTCTCATTCACTTTTTGAAGTATTGACGGATGTGCATTGTCTTTTTGATGGGTGGCAAAGTTGTGGAGATCTAGACATAGTTTCTATGACTTCCAAAATGAGAGATAAATATAATAAATATTGGGGTGAAGGAAACAAGATCAACATGCTAGTTTACTTGGCGATCATCTTTGATCCACGATGTAAAATGAGTTTTTTGAACTTTGGGGTCAACTTGCTTTTTCCTAATGTTGCTAATGACATTATGAAAATGATTGATAAAGAATTGCATTGCTTGTTCAACGAGTATTCTTCTAATGCGGGGAGAATTCAACAGTTTGAAGGTAGATCTAGTTCTTCGACAAATCTTTGTAGTTCAATGGAAATAGATCATTCGAAAAATGAAACGGGCTTGGCCAAACAAAAATACCTTGAAACAAGAAACAAGTTGGATTAGAAAGCAAATCTGAGTTGGATAGATATTTGGGTGAGGATGAAGAAGTAAACAATTCAAGCTCATTTGATTTACTCTTGTGGTGGAAAATGAACAGTCCTAGATTCCCTATTCTTTCACAAATGGCTCGAGATATTCTTGCTACTTCTATTTCAACAGTTTCCTCGGAAAGTGCATTTAGCACGGGTGGACGTGTTCTCGATAGTTTTAGAAGTTCTCTAACTCCTCTCATGGTCGAGGCTTTGGTTTGTACACAAGATTGGCTTCGGAAATCTAATGATGCCATCAATCTTGAAGATTATGTTGATGAACTTCAAACCATGGAAGATGGTAATATATAAATTTTAATTTATAAAATAATTTTTTGTGTTATTTATATTAGTAAGCATAATTTAACTAACACTTTTGTTTTTAAATTTGCTAGACTTGTCAAAAATACCTGAAGATCAAGAAGGTAATATACTTAGCAGTAGTTTATAAAGTTAAATGTTTATTTTTTTTTTTTTTTGCGAACATTTTTATCATTTAACTAACTCATTCAATACTTTTACTAGATGTTTCAAGATCAATGGTGTTTGAAGCACAAGAAGAAACTTAAACTATTCAATAATGGTTTTTGAACTGATGTGTTATTGTTATTAGTATGGTTTGGTTTGTTGTTGTTGGTTAATTTAGGTTGATGTTGTGTTGCTTTTGTTTATTCACTTGTTTACTTTAATTTTTTGTTGTATGGTCATGTTTAAAAACTTTAAAGAATTTTTTTAAAAAAAATTACATAAAAATTAAAAACACTAAAGTTATTTTTTTAAAACTTAACTCGAACAAATATATTCGATTCGATTCGATTCGAATTTTGTCTTACTCGACTCGATTCGAAAAAATTTCAAATTAGGTTAGGATGATAAAATACGATTCGAAAACTCGATTAACTCGAAAGTTTTCGATTCGATTCGATTCGATTCGATCGAATGCTTACCCCTAGGTTCAATAATTGAATCGAATGGAAAGTATTTTGGCTTAATATTAAAAAATAAATGCGCTGTTAGACATAGGGAGGTGGAAAATATTGAGAAAAGCCAAACTATTTACTGGATTTCAGTTTGATAATAATTAAACATATTTTGATACCTTCAGTTTCTTGTTCAATGTTAAAAGAAATCATAGGTATCCCAAATCCAATTTTTATTTTTAATTAGTTTTTTAATATAAAAATAAGAATTTTCCGAAACTAGTTAAAATAAGACACTTGCATACACTATAGTTGCCACAACCAAATCCAATAACATTGATTGGTAAAATAGAGAAGTATTGATTCCAGTTTATGATAGTTTAAATATTGAAGAGGAATTTATTTATATATGTGTGAATCCACATGCTTTTACACTTTCTCATAACTTATTCTATTATTGATATTTTAACAATCTAACTCTTGAATTTATCAATATAATTATATTTATTATGCAATCAATCTGATATCTCTATCATTTCGATCTAAATTATTGTTTATATTAATATATATTTAATAGTTGATTTTTTTTTTTTGCATAAAACAAAAGGTCAAGATTAAGAACTAAATCAAGACTAAATTACATAATATATAAATATTTAGATCACTGGTAATAAACACTGTTTTTACCATATAATATTAGAGAAAAGAGAGAAGAAAGCATGGAAACATAAATATTAAGAACTAGATCTCAAGATTAAATTTGATTCAGATTTGGGATGAATTTTTCTATAAACAGATTACATTAAGCCCAATATTTTGCAAAACCAATTGGAACCAACATTGGTTACATCCACACTAATCCAAGCATGATTAGATTTGAAACAAGTCATTAAAATTGATCGTTTCCAGGATATATAGCAAAACACAAAAGGTCTTTCCCTAAACCAAACTACTCCTAAATACACAATTGTATATAAATTTCCAATTAGAATAAAAGTAGACACTCTTTGCAACTCTTCAAACTTAGTTTCCTACTTATGCACAACCTTTCGTCTTCACTGGTCCACAAATAAAATTAAACCTTATTTACATTTCACTTCACAATCAATATCCATCTCGGCCATGGACATGTACTATTTCACTATTTATCACCTCTGGCTCAATGCCCTCCTCAGATCACACTTCTGCTCTGCACTGAGCTTCGATGGAAAGATAATGTCAAATTGGATTTTGAGGTGTCCCCTCTTGCTGGGTTCTTTTGAGATCGGCATCCCCTCGTTCGGGATAACCACTTCATGACCTGGGTTCACGATATCTGTGACCGAGATCGGGAGGGTCCTTCCATCCAAGGTTGTCAAACTGAGGATAGTCCCTGTGAGGGCCTCGAGTAGAGAGATTTTCAGAGTGGCAATCAGATCATTCCCATCCCGTTTGAAAATAGCATGGGGTTTCTCATCTACCACAAAGATAAGATCTGATGGAGTGAAACCGGGTTCCTGGTTTCCTTTCTCAGGGAAAGTTATTTTTGTGCCCTTTTTCCACCCAGGCTTTATATCAATTTTCAATATTTCTTCCACCGTCTTCAGCTTACTGCAAGAGAGATCGGAAAAAAAGAAAATGATTTAGAAAAGCAAGAAAACAACAATCACACCAATAGATAGTTCAAGTGTTGAAAACAATGCAAGTGAAGAAGAAAAAGGAAAACAAATCACAACTATTTGACTTCATTGGTCACACCTTAGACACAAAATGACTGAATTCGAGTCACACAAAAAAAAGAAGAAACTTGCTTTCAACCCCAAAAAACTTAAATATATAAACAAACATACAGGATAAACAAGTAAAATTTCATAAAAGCAGCTAGTATTGATAAAAACGTGTGCTCAGCATACAAGTAAAAGAGAAGGGTCGCTTTCAACAAAAGATACTCTATCAGCCTAGAAAGGTATGTAGACAACAAAAGTAACAAGTAGAATTTTGAAGTTCTGACCCTGCTCATCACAATAACATGTTCGTCTTCCTGATTAACACAAAAGATATAGCTGGGTTCGAGTGATTCAATTGTTTAGAAAAATGATGGTAGGGTGAGAACAAACGAAACTAAATTGGCAAACAACAAACAAACTGGCTTAATATTTTAAGACTGAAAATCTTCACCAAAGAAGTAACGCCAACACCTAACATTCATTCTCTAATCATTGACATGTGATTAGCACTAGCAGTAACCACTTCCAGCGTATTAACATGCTAACATCAGAAAAGAAAAATCCTAGTTCGTGAGGGCAATTTCTTAAGCACTCAACTGATCTATTTTAAGAACCAAATTCTGTAACTACCAATTTATGTTCTCAATGCAATTTTTTTATTAGAACAGGAAAACGAATAACTTGAACTGTACCCATGTAAAGCTTAGCAATTGAGGAGATCCGAAACTACCATCAATTTACAGAGGATGCACAAGATGCTAACTGATCCAAAAGTGATTTGGATAATTAATGATGGGTTTCATCAACTTTTCTCTCTAAAGTCGAGAAACAGAAATGACAAACAAAAAAATCCCAGAATTCTACAAACAAAAACCAAAAACCCATCAATTCCTTTAACAAATCATCTTTCAACATGCATAATTTCACTGCAATTCTAAATTCAAAAGTAGTTTAACAGAAAAGGAAACAATCTCTTCAATTATCACACAGGAATTTTCCTTATCAAAAGAATGAAGAACAATCAACACCCATTCCAAGATTGCTTCTTCCCCAAAATTCAGATTCACAATAGGAAGGGTTTAAAACTTTCATCATGAAACAATAAACTCACATTGAAAAAATGATAATAATAATAATAATGCATGTACTGACCCAAATTCACCGGGAATAGAGCGCGAAATTCGCATTCTTCGCCTACCACCTTTATAAAGCTCCTCCAAACTACAAAGCAACTGGGTTTCAACCGGCGACGCCTTCTTGTACCCTTGGCCATTCCTCTGATCGAACTTGTTGGCCATACTACCGACACCGCCGGCGCTAAAACCATTGGGGCTGGATGATTCAGCGGAGTTGAGGCCTTGTTCACCGTGAAGATCATAGATCTGACGCTTTAGCGGGTCGCTGAGGACGTTGTAGGCTTCAAAAATTTGCTTGCATTTAGCCTCGGCTTCTTTGTTGTTGACAAGATTCTTGTCGGGGTGCCACTTCCTGGCAAGGCGCTTGTAGGACTTCCTGAGGTCGTCGTCCGTCGCGTTACGGCTAACTTTGAGAATGTTATAGTAGTCAACTCCCATTTTGAGCTCTTTTAGGGGAGAAAGAAAAGGTTTTCAGTTTTCTGGGTTTGAGTGCTAAAGGGGAATGTAATGTTATGGGAAAAGTAAATAAAAGGAAAGAAGAAAAGGGGAGTGGGGCGTGGGGCGTGGGGCGTGGGGCGTGTAAACGAAGTAGAAATCGAGATAGCAGGAGCCGCTGTAATCACGCTTCTTGATTTCCTTCACACTTCCATACGCGTTTCCTTTCTTCTATTTATTTATTGCCTAACCTTCTTCATTTCCCAATACCATTTTGCCACGTTTATGCATTACACTGTACTCCACACATTTTTTTTAAATATGTCAATTTCAACGTTTAGTCCATATAAGCTATACATTTACTCTCTATACCCTAATTTCCTCAATTTTATTCACTTCACTTTTTCAAATTTTGAATTTTTAGTCCCTATACATTTAATCCTTGTAAATTGCTTAGTTTTGGGTCTAGTACTGTGATGGTTTTTGAATTTTAAAATTTTAATCTTAACACAAATGGTGGTTGTTGAATCTATTAACTAAAATGGCATGATCTTCATGTAAATATTATTTAAAAATGACAAGATGATATAGAGTAATATTGTTTGTCTATTGACACGAGGGTTTTGTCTGTCTATTGACACGGTTCCTGGGTTTTTTCAGTTTCTAGGGGTTTGTGGTTGGAGTATGGAGGAAGATTTGGCTAATCTGAACTTGATTGAGGAAGAAGAAGAAGCATTCTAGGAAGATGATGGGGCAATGAATCAGACCTACTATCTTTGTCTAGTGGGCCGCTGTTTGACTGACAGTGTCGTTTACTTTCCCTCACTACGGAATACTTTGGCAGATCTTTGGCATCCTATCAGGGAAATTTGTATTTCTGATTTGGGAGAGAAACGATTTCTTTTCCAGTTCTTTCATGAAGTTGACATTTAGAGAGTTCTTATGGGTACACCATGGTTCTTCAACAACCATTTACTCTTGCTTCATAGGATCCAGATGGGAGAAAATCCTTTGTTAGTCTCGTTAAATCTAGCAGAATTCTGGGTTCAAATTCATGACCTCCCCCCGGGGTTGAGGACGGATTCTGTGGCCAAACAAATTGGAAATCTTTTGGGGCAATTTCTTGAATATGATACATCATTTTCGTCATTGGGATCTCAAATTTTTTTGCGAATTCGAGTTCGTCTAGACGTGACAACCCCATTAAAAGGAAGAAAAAGATTTTGATTGGCAAAGACCGAATTATATATGCTAGGTTCCAGTATGAAAAGCTCAGCCTATTCTGCTTTATTTGTGGCAAACTGAGGCATGGTGAAAGTTTCTGCCGTTTTCGTACCAGATTTGAGCTATCCAAAATTGTTTTTAGATGGGATATCTCCTTACGTACGGCTGGGCACCGGTAAAATGTACCGGCCAGTAGGTGGTTGAGGGAAACAAATGGTTCAGAATGCTGTATGCTGAAAAAGGAAACGGATTTTTGGGGAAAAAATTCCGCAGACGAAAAGAATTTTGGGCGTAATTGGGGGAGCGAATCGATCCAATCTTATCCTAATCCTAATTTGATTCCTCTTGGATATGGGTTTAGGCAGGTAATTAAAGGGATTGACAAGTGCTCAAATTTGGATACTCGGGTTTTAGTTGGGTCTGATTGTTGGAAGGGGCCCATGGAATTACAAAGACGAAAATGACCCGCTCATTTCTTTGGAAGGCAAAAAATGCCAGCGCGTGGTGAATGACTCGGTTCATCCTTTGAGCAATGCTTCCATTGGTGGTAGTTAAGATATATCGGCTAGCTTTGCAAGACAGAGCAGCTGGCTACAATGAAGATTATTAGCTGGAATGTCCGTGGTTTAAGGAGGCCACGGACGGTCAATAGGCTTCAAAATAAATTACAGGCCATTAATCCCCGAATTTTTTTTCTTATAGAAACAAAGTTAAATGCTAAAAAAATGAAAATGGTATGATTGAGATGTGGATTTGTGAATGGTATTGACATTGGTGCTATTGGTTCAAAAGGAGGTTTATCATTGGGTTGGAAAGGTAACTCGCTAGTCTCTCTTAGAAGCTATTGCCATTTTCATGTGGATGTTAATATTCATGATAATGAAAATGGGGAAACTTGGAGATTTACAGGTTTTTATGGGAACCCAAATGAGAGATTTCGGTGGCAGTCTTGGGAGCTTCTTCGTCAACTAGATAGTGATTAGGGATTTTAATAAGATAACCAGCTCTTTTGAGAAAAAAAGGGGACGACTCCGGTCTGACCGACAGATGTCTAAGTTTAAAAATGCTTTGGAGGAGTGTAGGCTCACTGATATGGGGTTCGTTGGTCGATGGTTCACGTGGGAAAGAGGAAGGTTTCAGTCCTCTAATATCGGGAGAGGCTTGATAGGGGAGTTGCGAGCCTGGGTTGGATGGCTCTTTTCCCTGGTTATTTGATAGAGCACCCGAGTCACTCTTTTTTTGACCATAGTCTGGTCCTTTTGAATACGAATGGAAATTTACGCCGTGGTGAACCCATTGGGCCCAAGCTCTTCCGTTTTGAAGTGTAGTGGTGCTTAGACCACTCTTTTAGAGTGACTGTTTGACAGGTTTGGAATGACCCAAATATTAGTGTCCCTATTAAGTTGGCTAAGGCGAGGCAACTGTTTCAAGTTTGGAGCCATTCAAGGATTCGGGAACAAAAAATACATCGAGTGGATTTGGAGAAACGTTTGTCTGATCTCTATGATCAAGACCCTTCTAATGCAATTTTGACTGAAATTATGGAGGTGCAATTAGGTTTGAATTTAGAAGCTTACAAAGAGGAAATATTTTGGGACTAACGTGCGCGGGTGAATTGGCTACAAAATGGGGACAGAAACATAAGTTTTTTTTCATAAAGTCATCGTTTCTCGTTATAGTCGTAATAGAATTGTTGGACTAATAGAGGAGAATGGTCGGTGGGTTTCACAATTGGTGGAGCTGTTACAGGTTGCGTTGCAGCATTTTAGCAAACTCTATACAGCGTCCGATGCTGGTGGTGAGGATCGGCTATTTGGCCTTGTTGAGAAAATGATCACTGAGAGCATGAATAATGAGTTGCTTAAATCTTTTACGATGGATGAAATTTGGCAGGTGGTGAGGACCATAGCGCCTCTTAAGGCCCTCGGAATTGATGGATTCCTAGCAATATTTTACCAAAGGTATTGGTATATTATGGGGGTTGACATTTCTAATTATTGTTTGTCTGTCTTGAATCGGGAAATTGAAATAGGAGAGATTAATAAAACACACATAATGTTAATTCTAAAAGTCGAGAAACCGACAAACCTTTCTCAGTGCGAAAATTGAGAAACCGACAAACCGAAAGTTTTAGTGCATAGAATGAGTTTTACGCAGGAAAATTGCATTGACAAAGCTCAAGGTGCTTTTATTCTAGGGAGGCACATTTCAAATAACATTTTAATTGTTTATGAGGTTTTACACTCACTTAGAATAAGGAAGAGAAGCAAGCGGGGCAATTTTGCGTTTAAACACAATATGAGTAAAGCGTATGATCGAGTTGAATGGGATTTTTTATTGGTATGATGTTGAGATTGGGTTTCCATTCTGATTGGGTTGTTCTCATCATGCAGTGTGTCTGCTCGGTTACTTATACGGTGGGAATTAACGAGGGTATTAGCGACTATTTTTCTCTGTCAAAGGGGTTGAGGCAAGGTGATCCACTTAGTCCTTACTTTTTTTTAATCTGTGCTGAAGGTCTTTCCTTATTGCTGAACAAAGCCAAACATAAAGGTCTGATGCTAGGTGCTCCGATTGAAAGGAATAGATTCGCGATGAATCACTTACTATTTGCTGATGATTGCATTCTCTTCGGTGATGCTTCGGTGGATGGGGCTCATGTTGTACGTAATATCATTAAGGAATATGAAATGGCTTCAGGGCAACAAGTAAATTTTGATAAGTCGCTTATTTATTTTGAAGCGAATGTGGCTTATGGTGAGAGGGATGCCGTGACCAGCATTTTGGGAGTTAGGGTGGCTACAAATCTGGAAAAATATTTGGGACTACCAATGATGGTTGGGAGGAAAAAGAGATAGGCTTTTGCAAGTTTCGGGGATCGATTCGCAGAGGATTGAGAGTTGCCTCTCGATGGGAGGTAAGGAAGTGTTCATTAAGGCAGCTTTACAAGCAATTCCAGTCTATGTGATGCAATGTATTGCTTTACCTAAAAATCTATGTCAAAAGCTTGAAGGTATTTTGAACAAATTTTGGTGGTCTAACATTAAATCAGCTAAGGGTATTCACTGGAGTACTTGGAGCGAGCTTTGCATTCTCAAATCTAAAGGTAGGTTGGGTTTTAAAGATCTTTTTTTGTTCAACAGAGCTTTGTTAGCTAAGCAGATTTGGCATCTACTATCGTAGCCTGGTTGCCTATTAGCAAAGGTTTTTAAAGCCCGTTATTATCCTTGTTCAAATATTCTGTCAGCCAGAGTTAGCTCTTACCCCTCTTTTACCTGGAGAAGCATATGTAGTGCACGGGAGCTAGTTTCTGATGGTTTACTTTGGCGTATTGGTAGCAGTGAAGCTGTGAATATTTGGAATGATTCTTGGTTGCCTGGCCCTGGTAATAGTAGGGTTTCAGTTCAGAGTATGACTACTCAATGGACTACAGTGAATCAATTAATTGATGTTAGCTCGGGTATCTGGAATAAGGAAGTCATTTGTCAGATTGTTGACCATGAGCAGGCCGCTCGCATTTTCAAAATTCCTCATGCATCTTCGCGAGTGCAGGATATGCTGGTTTGGCGACATGATGCCACTGGGGAGTCCTCGGAGAAGAGTGGATACCGGGCCTTAATTACAGTAGATAGACAACCTACTGGTCACAATTCGACTACTACAGACATTTACAAACAATTCTACAAGTTGCTCTAGGATTTACAAATTCCTTCCAAAATTAAAATTCTTATGTGGCGACTATTACAAAACTGTGTGCCTCATTACAGTAACTTAAACAAACGAAGATTGCAGGTAGACAATGTTTGCCCTCTGTGCAAAGAGGCGCCGAAAGATATTGATCACCTATTGTGGTGTTGTGGAGTACTGCGGCAGCTGTGGTAGTCTCTGAATCTTTTGATCGATTGTAATAGGATTATCTCGAATGGTAAAAATCAATTAGTGAGCACTTTTATAGCAGCTGATGAGGATACCAGAAAGCTGTTAACTATTTCTTTTTGGGCATTTTGGTTTAAACGTAATAAAGTGGTTCATGAAGGTCTGAAGTTTTCCCAGTAGGATCTGTTGGGGTTTGTTTAGTGTTATGCCCATGAGGTGAGCTTGTGTAAAGCTCCGGTGGTTAATTTAAAACCTTCTGTGGATGAGTCGTGGTGACCCCCCAACCCAGGGGTTATTAAACTTAATTTTGACTCCTCTTTTCAAGGCGATTTTAATCATTCTACTGTGGCTGTTCTAGCCCGCAATGAAGAGGGTTTAATTATGGGTGTTTGTACTTACTCTTATACCGACGTTGCAGATGCGTTTGTTGCGGAAGCTAGGGCCTGTGAACGTGCTCTCCTCTTTGGATTGATATGAGGTTCAGAAGGGTTTTACTGGAGGGGGATTCTTTAACAATTATCAAGAAGCTTTCAAAAATCAAGGAGGATAGATCCATTCTCAGACCTATTTCTCAGAACATTCGGATGCTTGAGGGCTATCTAGAGGAGGTGACGTACCATTTTGTTCCAAGAAACGCTAATCAGGCGGCTCATGCTTTGGTGTTGAAAGGGAGAAGGCGGCTTTCACATTGCTTTTGGGTTGAAGAGGCTCCAGCTTCTGTCGAAATCCTGGTGACAGATGACTGGTTAGAATGGAGTCGTCAGTAATGAGGAGTTCTGTGGGCTTTGAAGTTTTGGAGAAGGTTCTTTGAATCTCCGACGTTTGTTCTTCAAAGCAGGCTTTCCTTTTCAGTTTGGCTACAATGGTTTTTTGAAGGAGAAGAGGAAAGATTTGGTTGGTATTCTGTGGGTTTCTTTTAGGGATTGTTGTGTTTTTTTCTTTTCTGGTTTTGGCATTCTGTGTGCTTCTGCTTTTCCTATTTTGTGTGGCTGTTACTGTCTCAGTTGTCCTTTCATTTGTTGTTATCTGTTTGTTTTGCCAGGTTTTTAAGACTAATCCCTTCTTTTAATGAATGTCAGTTTTTGAAGCAAAAAAAAAAAAAATGACAAGCTAATATAGCATTACAGGTTTGAAAATATGATTACGATTTTGAAAATAGAAAAATTTTATTAATTTAATAATTACCCTTTAAGTTAAATTTAATATATATATAGATATTAAAAAATGACTAAATTAGTTAATAATAACTAACCATTATTTATCCTTAATAGAAGGATTGATAACCGAATTCAATCTTTTAAATACAAAAAAAAAACTTGTTAAATGTAATTTTTTAAAACTAAAATAATTGAATTAATGTTTTTATTCACTAGGATTTTTAAATTTAAAAATAATTGATTAATTGTTAACATGGCAATCCACGTGTATGTCATGTTAGCAAAGTTAACAAACGTTGACTTTTTAATCTATTTTTTGGGTAATTTGATAAACAACACAAGTTTAAAGGTTAAAAGAAACGAAAAAATAAATGGAAAGCTAAAATGACATTTCTGTAAAATTAAAAGGCCAATTTTTTATTTTTTATTTTACTTTCTTCATATCAATTTTATAAATCATATTTAAAATTCGTCAATATCCTCCAAATAATATCATTGCTAATATTTAAAATAAATTCTTCCGCATGGAAAATATGATAAACCAATTTGAGCCAATCCATTGATGAAAGAAAAAAGGGATAAGTTGAAGATATTTTTTGAAATTAAGTTTTGATGCAAAATACTGAACTTTTTTTTTTTCTTAATTGGTGTGAAAAATATTCAATTTTTCAATTTCGGATTCTAAGTAGATTTTCAATCTATATCTCTGTTAAGACATTCGTTATTACTGATCCACTAGTTGGTTACTCGACTAGGATTGACCTATAGCTTACATAGTTCACATAATCATCATGCAAGTAAACCCTCACCTTGAAAACACGTGTTAATCCTAGAATGTGATACGTACTGACATACATAGAAGCCTACTTAGGACATCACATTCAAGAATAGGAACTATATCATATAAATAGAGAATTTAACCCCCTTTTAAAAGACAAATACTCTAAAACACTCAACAGTCTAATATATTTAATATTTCCTTATTGTAAAGGATAAATGACACAATTTCATAAGTGAGAAATATATACTAGTGGAAAAAGAAAAAAAAATGTAGTAGTTAAATTATGAGGCGTAAGGCAAAAAACTTATTTATTTTGTTATTTTATTAAAAAAAAAAAACTCCCGGCTTTATTTATAAACGAAAGCATGAGCACACAAAAACAAATATATTGATTTTGAAGGAAAATAAATTTTTATCTTCCATCGATTTAATTTCAAAATTTGCAATAACCCCACATACATTTTAAGGTTTTGTCATTTGTGTAATCATATTTTCATCTATAAATAAAGCCAAGCTTTCAACAATATTTTTAAGTTTTTGGAAGCTTCTTCCATTAAAGAAATAGATAATTAAAGTTTTGTGTTATACATACATAACCAGCAATAAAATAAAATAAACAAATTTAAAAAAAAAATAGTTAAAATATTAAGCTAAAGCCAACATCTATGGAACCAATATATAAAGTGTCGAAATCTTAAATTAGACTGGTTAGCTAATATTCTCTTTTTTTCTTGATTTTGACAAAACTCATAGATAAAATTTTTATATTAAACTCGATATCCATAAATATTGAGATGCTGTTTATTATGAAAAAACTAAAAATCCACTCAACTTTCAAATATCTCAAGGATTTTGGCTAGTTATCCATATTTAAACTTCCAAAACATTCTTTATTAAATAGGATCAAAATTTTGAAATTTTAAAATGTATACAGAATATATTAATTGAAAATATATTGAAAAATTATAAACATTGATTAATGTTCACCAACATTGACTAATATTTATTACATTGGTTGGCAATGGTTAGCATTGACCGACAATACATTTTTATCTATATTTTCAATTTTATAAATCTTTTTAAAATTTATTTATTTGAATTTTTAAATTTTTATTATAATTTTTATATTTTATATTTCTTTAAAAGTTATTTAAGATTTTAGCTTAAATTTATATAAAAAAGTATATGCTTAAAAATATTTTTATCTCGACATTCATTTAAAATTGAGATTCAAGTAAAAATATATATATTTTTAAAAGTAATTCTAAAAGTATCATAATTTGAAAAATTACTAATACAATATTTGAATAAAATACATTTAAAAGAAAATGAATATATTTATTATTATGAATTGAAAAATAAGAGAAAGCTATTATTGTTATTAGGTACAAAAACATGTATGCTTTGAAAACATTGCAAAACGAAATTATTTAGATGTAAAGTGATTTAGGATTCCAAGTATTTGTTGCGGATTCTCTGAAACTAGTGTTAGCAGCATCGAATTAAACTAGTGTTAACAGCCCTGATCCGAAGCTAGTGCTAAAAGCCTAATAATGTCAGTAAATTGGATCAAATCAATTCAAAGTATCTGAGCTCAAATTGCTTTAGACCTCTAGGTGAAAACAAAAATGAAAATGCTATTAACGGAAATGTTACGATTGAAAATGTGTCAATATGAATTGAATTTATATGTATATGAAATGAGTATGAATGGGATGATATATATATATTATGCTTTATTGAAATGTTGTATATGTATATGTGATTCATATTAGAAGCATTTGATGTGTAAACAAACTAACTTATCGGTTGTTTAGTTGCAATTGAAATGAAAGTTAAGGATGTCAAAGGATGTCATGTTTTATGCCAAAGTGTTTCAATAGTTTAAATTGTTGTAATGCTGAGGTAAGTTAGGTAAACTTCCTATGAACTTACTAAGCATTTGTAATGCTTACTCTGTTTCGTTTTCTATTTTCTATAGTTGGCATTTTGCAGAACGCGTCTATCAGATCAACTCCAGAACTCACACTATCCAGCTTCAGTCTCGGTAGACTTTTAAATTAGTCTAGACCCAATTATGTGGCATGTATATAGGTTTCAATATAGTTAAGTGTTGATTGTTGGAAAATGATGAAAAAGTTTATATATATATAAGTGTTTGTTTGAATGATGATGATTATGTTATACATATGTATACAGTGCTTGATTTTGTATGCTTATTGATTTGTATATAAGTTAGAATGATTGCAAGGTGGTATGCCATATTTGAGGTATGTAGGATGTCTTGAACAAAAATGATGAAAATGGTTAAATTGATTTGGCATAAAAATGTGATGATGTTTAATCATGGAATGCATGATTGAATAGGTACACAATGCTTAAAGAAGTATGATGTTTGAATGTTAAATAAAGTATGTTGAGTTGATGTTTAAGGTGTATATAATGCCATTGGGATAAATTTATGTTAAAGCTTATGAATGGTATGAAATGTAGTGACATGCTTGAAAATTTTGAATTGATTCATGTAATTGTGTTAGATGTTGGTGCCATTATGGCATATTGGTTAGTTATTTAGGAAGTTGATATTTGCATTTTTTAGCTTGCAATCCTCGAATGATTTTCCTTTCTTGCATTTCTTCCGCACGACTTACTTTGTATAATTCGTGTCGGGTCTTCGCTCATGCCTTACTCTTTATCACTTCCTTTATTTTGGCGGATTCCTCCAGACCCGCATGTCACTGCTTACACTTTTGTATAACTCTTTTTTCACCTGTATGGTTTCTCGTACTTGGCACATTGGTCGTATACTTCTCACTTGAGGTCTTGACGTACTTTCCACATCTGTTCTATGGTGGACTTTATGGGATGTCGTAGTCGAGCTATGGTCTTATACCTTTCTTCCTCGAGCTTTGCATCCCATCGGGCTTACCTCGTGTTTACTGTCCCCAGCGAACTTACCTTGTATTTAATGTCCCGGCGGACTTTATCTGTTTTGTGTTTACTATCCCAGTGGACTTACTCTGTCGATGCCATGGAGTCTATCATCCATAGTCTTACACCTACCCGCCTTCCTAGCGTACTATCAGTTGATGACATGGAGTCTTTCATCTATGGTCTTACGTCGTTTACCTTATACTTTATACATTGCCGCCATGGTGTCTTTCATCCATGGTCTTATGCCATATACCTTTACCGTGTACCATGCTACCATGACGTCTTTCATCCATGGTCTTACGCTACGAACCACTTATTAGACTGTCATAGCATCTTTCATATATGGTCTTACGCCATATACCGTTGTCACAGTGTCGCCCCAAAAAACTAGACGATATCGCCGTTGTGATAAATACCATTCCATAATTTCATTTCTCGAATCCTTCTCCCATTACCTCTTTTACGCTACCTAAATTTAATGCTCACTGTAGTGTTCCCTCCGCAAGGCCTGAAGCTTCGCCCGAGGCGGTAACTAATGGGTTATCTCCCTGTTCCTATCCTAACTTCATCTAACCCCTTGAGGTTTTCCCATAATCATGCAATGCATGCTCATATCATCATATTTCATGCTCATGCAAACATGGTGTACTTAAATAGCATAAAACTTAACAACGGGTTTGGAGTCTAGAACTCACCTGAAACTTTATCGTTTCCATATCTTATTCCTTCTCTCAAACACTAGAGCTTTCATTCTCCAACTAGTAGCTTACAACAAAAAATCATGAGCTATACTCGATATTCTTAACTTAAACCCATTTTCCAAAAATATATAGAACCCTTAAAATGGTCTTGAAATCTTTAACTTCTTTTCCTTAACTTTTATGTACCCAAAAGGGTTAAGAACCTTACCTACTTGTTGGTTTCTCTAGTTGCCATCTTAATCGTCATGAAGTCTTCTCCATGTAGAACCTTCCATGGCTATTCCATCTTCGAGCTACCGAAGAAGATGAAGAATAGGAGAAATTGAACAAGGTCGGGAAGAAAATCATCCATGTGAGCCATCTCTCAGCTATTTATAGCCCTTCTCGCGCTATTTCCAATCCTATGAAAGCCATCCATGGCTAATTATGATGTCTCCCATTAAGGAACCGGTTGGTTCCATTCTAACCAAACCAAAATTAATTCTCAACTATGTCCAATTCAGTTTCTAGCTTTCCCGTCTTTCCCAATATAGGCCGCCATTTTGCGGTCTCTTTTAATGTAGTCCCTTATTCATTCTTAGTTTCGGGTTGTTGGAAACGGGGTGTTACACCTAACAGTTGGCTCTCAAAAACATAGTATGCCTGTCACATTGCATATTTCCTTGTATGAAAATTCAAGAGAGGAGAAAAGAGATCGTTATCAAATATTATACCATGATGTGTGAGTGAGAGATATTGGGTTTGGGCGCCAATAGTTGGTAGCCCATTTATTTTGTTGTTAAATATGGTGCCATATCGAAACTGTTACATTTTTTTAATTTAAATTTTTTTAGATAAAAAATTTGTTAGAGGTAATTAATTTAGATTATGATAAATCAACGTGGAATTGGTGGAATATTCATTTAAGTTTACCTATCCAATTTGATATCTCTCACTTTTCATAAGACTTGATCATAGGTCAGGTTGAACTCGTTTGAAAAGTAGGAGGGTTTGGAAAAAAATATAAACTCGAAAAATGAGTTTGGACAAAAAGTAAGACATGTTTCTAACGGGTTAGGCCTCAAGTAAGTTTTTTTTTTTTTGCCCAAGCCAGGCTTGTGTTTGCAAAAAAAAAAAAAAAAGAAACTTTTGTTGTTTTGCCACTATTTTTTTCATTATTTTACTATCATTTCGCTATTATATTGCTACTATTTTGTTGTTATTGTTTGGATATTGTATAACTCTTGTTTTATTATTAATTTTGATATTATTTTAGAGGTATTTGCTTGTTAAGTTGCACATATCTTAGTGTTATTTAAATATAATTTTTCATTTATTGGGAAACATTTATTTTAATGTTTTTAATGTATTTGATGTATTATATATATATTTTAAATTTACTTTTATATGTAAAAAAATTAATACGTGGCTTGGATTTTTACATTTTATGCGAGTTGAATTTGAGCAAAATTCTAAGCCCATATTTTGGGCCGAACTTAAACCTAAAAAACGATCCCAAATTTTTTTACTTAACTCATCCCGAACCCGACCCATGATCAACTCTAGTTTTCAAATGCAACTCTCTATTTAGTAGAGCTATTATTGGTTAGGTTGACCTTACCATGAAACTTTAATGCATAATCTAAGCCATACAATCAAGTATAATCATAATACGTTCCTTCCATTTATTATTTTTATGTGTTCTTTTAATACAATTATGCAATTTGATATCCCATTTCGTAATTTAATAATTATGTTTTACTGTTTAGCACCATTTTTTTAATAATTTTTATGTATTTTTATAAAATTTTAAAATTTTTATCAAGAAATCAATTTTTTTTATAATTTTATATTTTTTTCTTAATTTTTTTAAAATCAAGATTAAATTAATAAAACGTATAAACATTGATAATTAAATTTATTAAATTTTTAAAAAAATTAGAATTAAATTAATAAAATTTGTAAATTTATATCAATAAAAAACAAATTTAACTATTTAATAATAGAATGACAAAAAAAATCAAAATTTGAAAAATTTTATAATTAAATGAGTATCCTTGTAGTTTATTTTTTTTTTAAAAAGTACATATTATATTTTTAATTGATATTTGAATAAATATTTAAAAAAATAAAGAAAGAGCTAGAAGAAAGGTGAGATTCATGTAAAGCTATCTAACAGGGAATAACAAATTGGGGACGTGAAATGCAGTCAGTGAGCTGATCTAAGAAATGGAATATTATAAGAATAGGTAATAATTAATTAGTAAATTAGCTGGAGTAGAAGCCACCAGTATCTTGCGTTTCAAGTACAAGTATCTTTTATTATTTTTGTTTCTAAAATATACACAATCATGGGACGGTAAAATATAAGAATAGTCACTTAATTATATATTTTGTTCTATTTTAGTCACTTAATTAATTATTTATTAACTCAATTTTTTTAATTAAATATTTAACCTATTCTCACATTAGTTGCAGTAAAATGAGTGACAAAAAATTGTCATGAGTTTTTTTATTAGTCTAATAATAAGTTTAGTCTTCCAATATTCATCTGTTATATTAATTTAATCCTAATTTTAAAAAATTCAATAATCCTTAATTTTTATATATTATATTTTTATTTTATAATTATATATTTTGATATGTTAATATAAATTAGTATCTGTTATATTGTCAATTCCACAAGTGGAATTAAAACATTATCAGATGTTTTATTTTTATAATACTGATTTTCTTTTTATACTACAATCTAATAACTTATATATAAGTATGTCACTCTTTGAACTCATTTGTAGACATGTTATTTATATAATTTTTAATATACGTAAATATTTAAATATATTTTGTATCATATTGATCAAATCATTTTATATTTATGATGTAAAATTATGACCATTCACAATTCTTTTTCTTTACCATATATTTGGTTGTTCCTTGCATTATCATCCTTATTCGAAATAAATGTTAAATATGAGGGTATATATATCAAATTAAAAAAAAAAAGGAAATTCATTATAAATATGGGTTCTTAAAACATGGTCAAAAGCTATAAAACAATAGCAGCAAGCTGCAAGCTAAGACCGACCGCTATTTGGTGTCGAAGATATGTATGTAGCTGTTAGAGATAGGAACGGAAATCAAAAGGTGAAGTAAAAGGATTCAATGATTCAGCATTGACGCAAACTCCATGTGGTAGGACCCCAAACCCAAATCATTACCTTATTTTTTTTATAATTAACTACAAATCCTATTATTACATGAAAATTATAAATTTACAACAATATATATAATAAATAATAAACAATCAAATGTATGGTTTGAAACTAAATAATAATAACACATGAAATAGGTACGTTATTAAAATAAAAAAATCAGATTAAATTATTTATTATGGTGTTATCATCAATCTTGAGTCGGTGCCGAGTTAACTTGTGACACCAACTCAATCAAAATATATTATTAATATATACAACAGATGAATATAATAAAGTGCGTATAATAAAATTAAAATATTTAAATTTTTTTAACTAAATGGAAAATTAAATGTTTTATTAATATAATTGGTGGGTTCAAATCCCATCGCACATATATTTTTATCGATTTTTTAACTGAAAAAACTAAAATATCTTAAAAGTTTATTTTAATTCTGAAAGGATGTTTTTGTAACTTTTTAACTGAGTTATTGGCGCTAATGAAGGTGATACCAACTCAATAAATAATTTAAATAATAATATGATGGGGTATGTATATATTATTAGTAATCATAAATATATAGTGAAAAAGGGTGGTTGCATTTGGTAGAATACAAGAATATGTTAAAGTTGGAAGGTTTCTTAAACTTTTGAAATGCTTTATATGTATGAAATGAATGGGATCATGTCACTCTAATTTGTTATTCAACCCAACAAGTACAAGTTTCTCAATCTTATTATCAACTTTACTATTTCTAACCCTTTTTTTATTGGTTTAATCCCACCATTAAGGGACAAATTTATCTAAAATCGAGTTATTTGTTTAAATTCGAAATTTTCAACAAATGAGTTTTAAGAAAAAGAAAAGAAAAAGGATTGAGATATTCTAGAACTCAATTGGATTTGGCTTATTTTTTAAATTATATGATATTTTAATTTTGTATTATATAATTTAATCATGTAATGATAATGTAAACTTTAAAAAGTTTGTTAAGTTGTCTACGTCTAAAAATTTTAAAAATTTAATCAAAGATAAAATATGGAAATACAAAATAACTTTTTTGAAATATATATGACAAAATATAGATGGATTATAATGTTTTTTTTTTCAATAATTTCATTATAAGTTCTGATCGTATTTGTTCTTTTTGAGATAATATTAGAATTATCCATAACACTTCCCCAACTTACAAATTAAAGGATAATACACTTCAGCATACTCGGACTCACGTCTTTCTGTTTTAACAACAATGTCCGTACTAATCAAGTTAAGACTCAATCGATTGGGTTATAACAAAATTAAATATCTATATTTCAAGTTAAAACTTAATTTGAGCAAGATTATATATAATTAATATTATGAACATCATGATTATACATAATTAAATATATCATGCGATGATTAAAACTCTTGTCAGATGCCCATTTAAAACGCCTGCGTCTAATATTATTATATGTAAAAAGAAAGTATATTTGCAGAAAGGGATGGAAAGTAATGGCGTTTGTGGCATCCAATGTTATATATGAAATAAGTTTGTGATGCTTAATTTGTAGTTGGTATGCATGATCCAGCAACTCTAGCCCCACTGCCCACCACTTGATATTTGATAACAAGGTATTCATCTACGAGACCAACTTAACAAGCCAATATTAAAAGATCTTAGATCTAAGATTTTTTACTTTAATAGCTGAAGTAACAAATGAAATTAGCGGAAATTGGCCCACAAAGTTATTGTAAGTGGGGAAAATTGTTATGGATTAAAAAGAAGGGAAAAAGATGTAATTTATAAATATGGATTTGGGTGGGATGAATTCATAGATTAAGGGTGAGTTTAGATGGACGGTGAGATGCAGTGTAATGCGTTTAGTTTATCTTTTATCTCACTCTATAATATTGTTACATGTAAACACATCGTCCATCCAAATCTATCCTATATTGATGAAATATTGGTATCACTTCAAGCACCTAATTCCATCGGATTAGATAGAAATTGATTAATAATCACCACCCATTTTAAAATTCAATTAAGGGTTATGGGTTGAGAGCTTAATGGGACAAAAATTAGATGTGGGGGAAGCTGAATGGATTAATAAAACAATAGCTGCTGCTTCAATGATTGTTCAATTTTAATTTATCAAAGCCTTAAAATACTAGTTATGATGGACATAGGAATAGACATTAGAGAAGAGAAGGGGACGGGGGGCCAATGTGGCAGTAGGTAGCAAGTCCAAGCAGTCTAATCTAATGCCTTCCGTCGTATAGTATAGTATGTAGGGATGATGGTGATGAATGTCTAATCCACCAACTGCAAACAAGCTTTTAATTCTGATAATAAGTTAATGGACAATGAGAGGGCTCATGATTTACCAATCCCAAGTAACTCCATATTCTCTGCACCAAACTGTCCTACCAGTTCCATTTACGTGAACAAGTTCCTTCTGCCCTTTTATGGGCCTCTCTTTCTTCACCCAGCAAAATGTGATTGATGCAGTACATAATGAGAAGGGACAAAATTTCCATTCCATTTTGTATTCTATTCTGCAACATTTCTTCACGCTACTGCCCGACCCGTTGCTAAATAATACTGCTAGCCACAATATAATTTATTAGGCCCATCTTCAGCCCCAGGTGATTGAGGACATAGTTTTCCTGCATCAACCCTCCTTCCTTTAGTAACCTTTTTACTCTAATATTATACCTAAATTATTATTATAATTTTGTTAGTTTGTTCCTCTCCTTCATTTTGTATAATCCTTTATCCCAATTTCATTATCCATTTAAAAAAATTAAACCAACCAATGATATATTATCATGTATAAAAAAATCATAACATATTTTCGAAGATTATAAAAAAAATATTTTTTAAAATTAACACTATTAGAACTTCTCAAAAATTTAAAAGATTTCATAAATTTTAAAAACAAAAGTTTGTTCCGAATTTTTGGTTTTTATAAAATTTTATGAAACTTTTAAAGAATTTTATGGTATCCTTTTTTGAAATTTTAAGAAATCTTTAACATTTTTATGAGTTTTTTTTTTTTATATTTTTAACGAATGTTGAGTTTTTTTTAGTAAAAAGTGTCATGATATTCTAAAATTTTCCAAAGACCTAAAATTCCAAACACACTTATTTTTAATTTTTTTTGATTTTTTGCATAATTATGATTTTATATTTTTTATAATTTTCAAAAAAAATAATTTTTAATTTTTAATTTTCATATTTTTTGGGTTTTTTTATAAAACTTTTATGATTTTTTGAAATTTTAATATTTTTAATATTTTTATACTTTTTAAATTTTTAAGTGAATTTAAAAAAAATGTAACACATCATTGCGTGTCATTGGTTGGTTTAATTTTTTTAATAGAAATTTATGTTGAGGGAACGGGGATTGCATAATTAAAGTATAGAGGCCAAACTGATAAAAAAAGTAAAGTACAATGACCAAACTGATAAAAAATAGTGCATGTACCAAATGATAATTTAGCTAATACAAGGGCCAAAGGAGGTACTAAGCCTAATTGTAATTACCCATCAACCCCTATTAGATCGAAAGTAAGAGGCCAAATTCGAATAGTGTGGATAGAGAAAATAATATTGGGAGAAATTGATTTTATTTAGTTATCCGATCTGTTTTTACTCTAGATTTGATCGAGATGTAATGGATTAGATATCGAAAAAATAGACTTGTTTAAAGACCAAGCTATTTGCCCAAAAAATTCCACCCAAAATTTTTGAAATTTCGAGCAAAAGTACTATGATAAAAAAAATTGCATAAAAAATTAGACTTATTTAAAATATAAACCAATATTTACTCCAACACTTAAAGCTTAAATCCAGCATCCAATGTGTTATCTAATTATATAATATTATTTTTATAGATGTAATTATAATTTCTAAGTACACAAAAAAAAATTAGTATCTTAAAGTAGGATATGTGAATAGGGTCCAAACTCAAACCCAAGTAATGTGTTGCTAAAATGGTAATACTATATACTCCCCATCCAAACTCAAGCCCAACCCTATGACCACATCTCCAAAACCTTAGTTCATTTTTATAATTAAATAAACAGATAGTGGGCGTGGCTTCCATTTATCAATATTCCAGGCCCGCCTACATTCGTATGAAGCACCAGTCTGCGGTGGCATCCCACTTCCTCACAAGCCCCGCATCATTTATGGATGAAAAATGTTGAAGAGGCAAAGCAATAAGATGATCTATATCTTGGATTTGAAATAAGTTCTGTTACAATCTTTATACATCAAAACCCAATTATTGAAGCGCTTAAATAAATAAATAAATAAAAAGCATGTATCCACGTCAATATTCTACACAATATAACCAATCTCTGCCATAGCAGGAACATTACACTCTCCACTGGACTTTTACCCAAATTATAGCTGAAAAACGCAATGGGATGTTGCCGACTCACTGAATACTTAAATCTAGTATAAGAAAGACTTGATGAGTAGAATGTACAAGGCATGTTATGTCGCCATAATATCTATTACATTCCTTCCATGAAGCTCTCACGTATTAATTCCTTGTTTCGCAAAATTTCTTCCCACTGTTACACCCAACCAAGAGAACATAGAAAAATGAGTTATAATGAGCTACTTAAGAAATAACAGTACAATTACCAAGCATAGACTTTATGGAAGAGATGAGTTACTATGGTATGCATTCAGCATAAGAGTGAACGGAAAATTCAGAACCAACTCAAAGAGAAGTCTCTTACCTTTGGAGGCTAATGGAACTACAACAACATGCATGTCGGAGTTATTAGGAGGAAGCTGCAATCGGAGAGGAAAAAGCTTCCCATTCAAAGGACTGCGAGTGCACACCACCACATCTTCAAGGCCCGTCTCTTCCTTCAATTTATGAGTTAGTTCATCCACTCCATTGCCCTTAAAACTAAAAGAGTACCCCTCTACTGCCTCATCATCAACCTCACCATTTTCATCCGCTACATGGTAGTATATTGTCCTACCTTCGGATTTTGAAGGTGATGAACCCACATATGAATCGCTTGACTGCAAATTTCAAAAGATGACAACAATAAAAAAAAAAAAAAACCAACCCAATTCATCAAATAGTTAAATTATTAAAAGAAATATCCTTTCCCCTGCTCTAACTGGGATACCCAAAAAAAAAAAAAAAAAAAAAAACTCTTAAAGTTTAGATCTTCAAACCTCTTGTCTTGAAAAGTGTCCAGAATTGGCAGAAACTGCAGAAGGTGAAGTAGGTTCGAAGTTCAAGGAATCAGCGTGAGGAACAGCAGGAGGGGCCGAGGGCCGTAGACCACTCCCTGGAGATTGGACTTGAATCTCCACAATATCCACATCCCAAAACACCCAATCTTGAGTAGCCGTCCTATGAGGAATATCGTGGGTGACCGAGTTCCTCCAAGGCGGTAACCCTCCATTAGCTCTCAAAAAGTTACCGTAACGAGTCTTGAGCTTTGCCTGAGATCCTACTTTAATGGGTTCCCACTCGACCGACGAGTCCAGCCTCCTAGGCAGCGACTGAATCACCTTTCGACCGGTCATCCCAAGTAAAAAGGGCTGGTTGGAGGCGGTGAGGTACTTGTTGTAAAAGCTTTTTAAGCGGATGATGTTTTCTGACCCGGGTACGAATTCGACGGTCCATCGAGCGCTTTTGGAGGATCCGTTTCGGTCTTGAGAAACGGATTCTTCGTCTTCCTCGGCGACGAGATACTTGTCATGGTGACCGCGTAGGCGCACCGCTTTGGCGTTGAGGAACAAATCCATCCCCGCCTGATATTTGTTAGAGTTTACCTGTTGAAACAAGGCAGACGAAGTGAACACAAGAATCAAACAAAGACCAACCCAAACCTTATTACTATTTTCTCGTAACCCAACTTGGTTTTGTTTTCTCTTTCTTTCGTATGTCTGAAAGGGAAGTCATATTTATATCTGTCTGTACAATAAATAAGGGCAGCTGGATTGCTGGAAAGGGAGGGCTGCCTGCCAGTCAGCGCCAGCCGCTTTAGAAAGGAACTTGCACACGCGGCAATTACGTGGCAGATGTACATATATTAGTTTGCGAGGGAGAAGTTCCGTGCGAGCTGTGGATGATTTGGCACGTGAGAGATGTTACTTATTTCCTTATATAGTTCTGGGTTAGGGCGTTGTGCTAGTCAATGTTTCAGTGTCTGACGCAAAAACTTTCATGTTTCGTATGCACAAAGCTACCCTTCAACTTAGTTGACTATTGACGAGGATTATTGTAGATTTGGTTGATTAATTATTTGTAAATAATATACTATGAATAATAACATTTAATATTTTTTTTGAATTTTAATTATATAACATTATCCTCTTTTTTCTATAAGACGAAGACATTGCCGCCAAGGAAAAGCAACGAATAAAAGGACCAGAACAAAAAAGTTATTTTTTACCTGCGAATCAATATATGGGAAATAAAAAATAAAAAAAAATTGTAATTTCCCCCAATCCTTTAAACGTGAATCTTTCAAAAAATTCATCCATGTAATAAAACTAATAAAAGAAAATATTTTAATTTACTTTTTTCTATATATACGAAGGAAAAAGAAAAATAGAAATGGGTGATGTCTTATTCAAGAAACATGAAGGGGAGAGACGAATTCCAGATATTGAAACCAGAAGAAGAAAAAGTGGAGCTCCCTAGTGCGGAAGAGTAGGTGAATTAAGTGGGGCGCCCTTTTGATCTTTCAAAATTTTCATAACGACACATATTTATATATTTCAATATTTGTACGTGTGCTTTATAAATATATATTATCGTCAGAAAGAATCATACACTTTCAATTTCTTTTCTTGCATAAATAATCATTATATGCAATCTACTATTAATGACAATTGTTAAGTAGTCTATCGGTTCTAAAGTTGGTGATTTCATGAGATTTTTAGTTAGTGTACAATCAAATGTATATTTCCTTTTATTACGCTTCGTATATGCGAGCATTATTGATTAAGAAATGTTTCTAATCAACCCTAACACCAACATAACGTTGCTCTTAGGTTCACGTAATACCAACTATATATATTTGTATTAGTACTCTCTTTAACTATACGTCTGCATTCCATTTTCCAATAGGGCAAAAACAATCCAAATGTCTCAATTAACTCATAATATAATGTATGGTTTTAACAATAACATGGGTCATTTTCGTGTATGTTTTAATATCATTAATAATGCTTTCTCATTAAGCAAGCAAAAGGGTCACACGAGACAAGCTTTTCCAGAAGCAGGAAATTAAGCTTGTTTTTATGCTTAGTCAAATTTTAGCTCTACCTACAATATTGATACGTCTTTAATTGGTAGGTTACCTGAGTATACGTGGATTCAATGTAATTTATGTTTCTTTATGCATAGATTGGCAAAAGTAATAGGTATAGGTTTTTAATACCTTGTCTTCTCACTCTTTCTAATCATACCATCAATAATTTTAACTTTTTATTATGAAATTGAGAACAATAAGATCACTTAAACTAAGGGTAGTCAATCAAATTATTGATTTAGTGATAAAAAAATTGTGTTTTACCTTCTCATCTGAGTTAATTAAGGATAAAGGTAAAAGTCGAAGCACATTACGTACCTGTTTGGGTGACAAATTGGCTGACCCGGTTGAAAACACTGAAAACCTCGGAGACTTGATGGAGGAGACGACTGAGATCGGGGATTGTGGGCCTGACCCTAAAACATCATCGCTCAAAGCCTCCAAAACGTCATCGGACACCGAAGAAAAGCTCGAAACTGACGATATATACTCCAATACCGAGTCCGACTCTGGAACCTGAACCGCCTCCACGTCCCATAATATCCATCTCTGCGTCGCTCCAGTATGAGGCTCATCGTGAGTGATGGAGTTCCTCCAAGGCGGGGTCCCCCCATTGGCACGCAAAAATTTACCGCACCAGGTCTTCAACTTGATTTGGAAGCCGTCTCTTATAGGCTCCCACTGGAGTTTCCAATCCATCTTATCGGGTACCGTTTGCAGCACCTTGTTACCCGTCATGCCTAAAAGAAAGGGTATATCAGTGGCTGCTAAGTACTTTCCATGGCAGCTTCTGAGGCGGACCACGTTCGGTTTATCATGAACAAGCTCCACGAACCATCTAGCTCTTTTGCCTGAGCTGTTTCGACTTTGGCGCACGGTTTCTTGATCATCGTCGGCCACTAAGTATTTCTCAAGGTGACCCCTGAGTTTCACAGCCTTGGCTTTTGTAAAAATCTCCATGTGCGAACAACACCAATCTCAACGGAAAAAAAGGGGCTTTTTTAAATTGAAAATGATTAGTACCATGTATATAGGGGAGATAAGCCGTTTATTTTATTTTTTCTTAGGAAGAGACTTGAACCGGGCTTCTCATGTTTTCAACTGGGAAAAGGCGGAAGCAGCATAATTTTTATTTTTTTCCAGAATCGAATGGGGATTTGATTATTCTAGATTTTGGGTGTCTGTAAAATAATAAAGGGGAAAAGGTTGTTTTGTTTGATGTTTCTTGTAAGTATTAAAGTAGTTGAATAATTTATATTAGTTCCTTAGTAAGCAAGATTAGGAAAGGTGCAGGAGATAGAAGGAAGAAGATGAAGGGGAAATTACCAAAGGGAGACAAGTACAAATTTTGGGTTGACGATTATTTGAAAAGAAAGTTCCAGGTGGGTTGCCCTCGTTGATTACAAGGGAGGAGTAGGGAAGCCAAAGTCAATATATGGCGCGTGGGGTCTTGGGGAAGGGCTTAACCGCTTCATTCCTCTAGAACCTGAGGTTGAGACTTGGTTTTAGAAATTTCTTATGTTAGAGGCTGCGTTCAGATTGGGGATTCCTTTGATGAAAGCCGGGGAACGTCCCCTTAACACAATTCTAACTTAAATTAAATAAATTTGTTTGAATATGTTGAAATGGATATATTTATTAAATTATAGCCTATCAATTGTATTTTTTTTGAATTTTAAATAATTCATTAAAATATGTATCTTATTTAAATTCTACATTTTTAATAAAAATCTTTTAGGATAATTATCATTACCGGTACAAAATTAGAATGGATTTGGGCCGAATTACAATAAGCTCATAGGATTGGCTTGCAAGTCAGGCTCACAAGTCGAGCTCGCTTGATCTAGCCACAGGACAGGCTCGCAGGTAGAGCTCACTTTCCCACGGGATTACACGTATAGGCAGGCTCGCATAATATCCTATAAACAAGTGTTTAGTCTAGAGGAAGATACGTGTCTATATGTATGAGACCTACCTACCTAATACGTCATGTCAATAAACAATATTCATCTCATATAAATATATATATACTACTACTTGAGGGACATAGAGAAAAATATTCAACAAATATATTTATTCACAACCTAATTAAAAGCTTTTAAGTATGCTAATATTAAGGCTATTCTTGTATAAATTACATCTAATTTTAATTTTAATTTAAAGCTTACAAATTAGATTTAATTTAAATTTAGATTTACTTTAGTATTCAATGTAGTATAATATTAATATTAATATTAATTATAATTATTTGAATGCTTTAATAATCATAATTATAATCGCAAATAACCTCTTTAAAGAGTAGAATATAGGTGACAAATAACAGTAGCTTTATAGAGTTACTAAGAAAAGGGTAGAAGCAGCATCAGGAACTGGCCTGCTGACGGCTACATACCTCCATCTACACTAATTAAATTTTAAGCCCAAAGAAAAGTTAAGAATTTTATTTAAGTTTTTCTTTAAGGGAAAAGCAAAAGACCTGAAATTTTAATATTTTAGATTCTTGGTCATTTGCCTACAAATTTTCCAAGAAAATACTACTTATATTCATAATAGGTAGGTCACCCAAGTTCACTTTCATTTTGTGAAATTTCCTCACTTAATTATTAAGATACTTCATTCAATCATTAAATTTTTTATAATAGTTAACTGTACACGTCAAATCATGTTCTCACTTTTATTTTGTGAAAATTTTGCAATTTCGTCACTTAATTTTTAAGTTATTTTCATTTTAATCATCCAATCATTAAATCTTTTATAATGATTAACTATACACATCAAATCATGTTCTCACTTTCATTTTAGTCACTCAATTTTTAGGTCGCATTCATTATGATCACCTAAAAAAATATCATTTTTTAAGTTTTGATTGGGGTAAAAAAAATTAAGGATTAAAGTGAAAAAAATAGTATAAACTAAAATAATATATTAAAAATTATCAAATTGTACTTGTTTATCACATTGCCAAAAATTCTAAATTTCAAAACATAAAAATCAATTAAAAATTGTTGAAAATTGTTTATCCCTTGATAATATTAATTGAGTTATTACTGTAATATTGAAATTAATTAAATTCATCTCCTTCTAATTTTAAAAATTTATTTTATGTTTTCATATTATTCTTAAAGTCAACTCGATAACTCATATTTAATAATTGTTTGTAAAATTTAAATTTCTTTTTATTATATAATCTCGAATCTTCCATACTAAGCTAAAAGCAAAGAAAAATCATTTAAATTAATTGTTTGTTCTTCAATTGTGTAAAGTAATGATGAAAAAATTTTGGGTTTTGTTTGGCATGGAATATAAAATTAATTAATTAAATTAATTGTAGTGATTTTTCTATACTTCTAGCTTAGTATGAAAGACTCGATGTCATATAATCAAGAGAAATTTGTATTTCATGTATAATTATTAAATACGATTTGTTTGGGTTGATTTAAATTTGGAAACATAAAATAAAGTTTTAAGATTTAAAGGGAGATTAATTTAATTAATTTTAAGATTATAGTAGCAAAACGATTAACACTATTAAGGGATAAAAATTTTCAATAACTTATTTAATTGATTTTGATGTTTTGAAATTTAAAAGTTCAATATTGAAAAAGTATGCAAGGGTGTAAACAAGTATAATTTGACAATTTTTAAAACATTATTTTAGTTTCTACTATTTTTCACTTTAATCCTTAATTATTTTTACCTCTATCAACATTATAAAAAAGGATAGTTTTTGGGCGACCAAAATAAAAGCAACCTAAAAGTTGGGTGACCAAAATGAAAGTGTGAACATGATGTGACGTATGTAAATTAATTACCGTTAAAAATTTAACAGTTAAATGACTAAAATAAAAACGTTCTAAAAGTTAATAATAAAATTACAAAAATTTTATTTTAGTCAAAATAAAAACACCCTAAAAATTGAATTACCAAGGCTACTCTACATAATATTAAATTCCGATGAAGAGTGCACACATCCCAGCATTAAAAGAAGATTCCATCAGTATGCTTAAGGATTGGGAAAATGTTTTAGCCCGGTAACCTGAGTTTCTAATTCCCAAAATTTTAGGGTAACGTCCCATTCGGGAAATATTTAATGTAACAATACATATTTAATTATTAGTGAATAAAAAATAACCATAAAAAATAGTAGAGAATTTATAGATAGGCAAAAATAATTTGTGCTCACAAATTTTTAATCTAGAATGTTCATAATTGAGTTTTGGTAGTTAAAATTTTAAATTTGCCATTAAAATTTCCAAAATTAGGTTTTGGACAATTAACACATTATTTTTAGTTGTCAAAAATTTAATTATCACATTAATTACTACTAATTTAGTTTTATAAATTTTCTTTAAATGCTATAAGACTTGTTAGAATTTGTTTAACTTATTAACTATTGTTTATTCAATGTTATGAAAAAACATTAAAAAAATGATTTTATCTAAAGCATTATTGAGTTGTTGTACGAACAGCCACGAAATTAAATAAAAATCTTTGGGGCTTGACTACCTTTTTTTTTTTTTTTTTTTTTTCCCTTTAATATGTAAGGTAAAAGGTTACCTAACTATTGGCCTCTTTTATTGTCACTTAACTATAAAATTTTTTAATTTAATCACTCAATTTTTGAAATTACTTTTTTTTTGTGTTTTTTCGTTAATGATCATGTAACATCCCAAGCCCGATTTGATAAAACCAGATTTGAATATTGGGTGTTACTACTCTAGTACATATGTAACTTAACTCTACTTACACAATATTACAATCGTTTTGAACTACTTAATTACAAGACTTCATACTACAATACATAAGTATAAACATTGGAGAATTTCGGTTATAATATAGGGAATTTGATTACAAGTATTACTAAAATAATGTCCTGGTCTAATGTAATTGTCCTGATTCAAAGGTTTTTTCTGTGCCAAACAGACTTGAACAAGCCAGCAAAGCTTGCTCTGTATGCATAATAATCCGATACGACGCTCTTTTGGCATCGTCCTGGCATCGTTCTCCTAAGCACAGCCTCACATTCAACTTGAAACAGGAAACACAGTCCATGCAAGTTCATGAGAACTTAATGAGATATAATCATTTTAGTCGTTGCTTTCCATAATCAAGCAAATAGCCTATCACCATCAGCTCATTTTCTTAGAATCTTCAGTTGTTTGTCACTAGGAACAGTTTACCATTAACGACATTTAATCCTTCCTTCTATCTACTATATCCTGGTCAATTTCCCTTAACATTGTTTCATCAGTGGCTTCATTCTTTAGAACTTCTTCTTTTCACACTCATTTTAATCATGATTCCCTTACTCAATACTCTTCGCAAAACAATGTTTGAATTCGCTTTCCTTACCTTATTTTTCCTCTACTACTCTTTCTTTGTACCGTCCACTAATAGATGCCCTTCATCAAATGATCAGACGTAGCCTTTACTTAGGTTTGTTCTTTTATTTTTCTTAACCCATACTTTGAACTCATCACATGCTCTGGTGCATTCTAGTTTCTCTGTTCTTGTCTCAAGACTGTGCAGGATACGCTATAACATTTCATATGAAGCTCGCCACAAAAGAAGCTCATTAGGTTATCTCATCGAAGGTGTAACATAATACGCCATAAGGGCTTTTCCTTCTGAGTTCATTGCAACTATCGTTCCTTTAGAGTTTGTTGTGAATACCATTTTCTTCTCTCAAGATTCATCATAAAGGCATTTCTTTCTGATGGTTGCCTCAAGGGCCATTCTTTAAAGTTCGCCACAAAGGCAATCCCTTCATATATCACCACAAAGGCTTCCTTTTCATAGATCACCACAAATTCTTTTTTTTCTAACGTGTTTACTATAGGGATTCGCTTAGACTCACATTTCGTGAGGTTTTCCCCTCATCGTCTTGGGTTATGTAGAGAACCCCCTTTTGGGTAATCACCTACCTTTAACTATTTTCCATTTGATGCCATAGCCCAACTATGGTCTAACATAATATGGTGTCATGGCCATGGGCTTTTCCTTTTAGAGATCATGTTTAAAGTCCCGACAGACCCTTTTAGACGACTCCGTAGAGACAGACATAGACTTATCATGCTCAAATCCACTCTTTTCAAAACATATCGTATTGCATACTACCAAGACGCATATACACAATCCATGTATCCAGGTACAACCATACTTCACATCGACCTACTTGAACTCAATAGATCTATACCAAGTATGCATATCATTCTTATCAAACATTAGCACGATCATAAACTTCAATAATCATATACAAGGAAACATACATCACAGCATCATCTTTTAGTCATTCTCTTACATATTTACAAGTACTATCATCATATAAACAAGAGTCAGCATAGAGACTCACCTGATTCTCTCTTACTGTAGTTCAAAGCTCCAGATCTAGACTTCTATCGTGCAATCAATAGCATCTACTGCTACAAAATAAAGAAGCCCATCAAGATCTATTCATATACCCCTTTTCCTATCATTTTTTACACTGAAAGTCCCTAAGAATGGTCTTTTTATCCTCTATCTTACTGATCTCCCAAGTTTAATAGATTTACTCTTCACAACACAGTATGCAGAGTCTTAAATCTTGCCTCAAAATGGTGTATTCACAGGTAAAGATCCAAATATACAACTTTAGCTCAAGAGAGAGAATGAAAAACTTTGGGTTCCTTTAGATCTAGACAGAAATACTTCTTGAAGAAGAAGAAAACTCTTTTTTTAGACCTAAATATCTATATATATAGGACCCAAGCTCTTATTAGAACTTACCACGTGTCACACAACTTCAAAGCTACATTTACAAATGGTTTACAACTGTAAATAGAAATCCAATATTTTAATATTCTTGATTTGTCCCTTTGTTCCTTTCTAACTACCTCGTTAGAACGTAATTAGCACAACAACTCAATAAACTGGGTGTACCAGACCTTTGGCAGTAATTCCCAACACTCTTTCCAAACCTCTTATTCTTTATAACTTAATACATTTTGAGAACGATCCTCGCTTAATAATTAAATACCTACTATGCCCCCAATCTATACACTAGAACAATAATTGTGCAGACAGCACTATGCCACTCAGGTTATTTTCGATTTACCCATCCAAAGCTGAGTGTTACAGACCATTCATCCTTTAACCATAGGGTGATGTGTGATGTGGAATTGTGTAAGAAGCTAGTGGTGGTGTAGCCAGGTAGGAACCTAGGGAGATCAACGTTTATGCTCTTGAGCCTGAACTGATATCGAGGAGAGTTATTTGTGCCCACTTTATTATTCCTGCTAATGATTTGCTTGATAAGGATAATCAGGGGACTATTTAAATCCCTTTTCTCCAACACCAACAGTTAAATGCTTTCAAATGGTAAACATACACTCTCATCAAAGGAAAAACAGGATCATTAAGGGAATAAATTAAGTTTAGAAAATCATAATAGCTCACCAGTATTTTCACGGTGGAGCTCTAAATGAAAGCCATGACATTTTCTTTCACAGACTCGTTCGTCGTTCCCTCTTTTCCATTTACATTACCTAAAACATCAAAGAAAGAGGAGAAAAGAAAAGGCAAAATTAGCAATATATGCTAATTTCAAGGGAAAAAATTAAGGATATAAGCCCAAAATTTTGATTATTGAAGGAAATACGTCGTTTTTGCAAAAACATGTTTTGGGAAAAGCGCTTTTTAAAAAACGCTTTCTACAAAACACGTTTTTCTTTTGACACATTAGTTTTTCCGTTTAGACAATCAAATATTAGTGATTACATCCTTAAGTACCAAGATCAATTCCTCTCCTAAAAGCATTTGTATTTTTTTATATCTCATGTTGTTTCAAGCTTTCTTTATTTTTTAATTAATAAATATATTGTTTTCAAGTTTTTTATTTTTAATTCATCTTTTTAATTATTAACTCTTTTATTTATATAAACAAAATAATAAATATGTAATTATATAATAAAAATATATTATATAGTATTATGTTAAAAATATTTTTAATTAATAACTCTTTTATTTATATAAATAAATTAATAATTATATAATGAAAAAAATATTTTTTTTATATTTACCATTAAGTTAAATATATTTTACTTTTAAAACATCAATTAATTTTTTATATATTTTTCTTTATATATAATTTTTATATATTAAAATTTTATTTTCTCCACCTACATTGTGGGTATGATAATTTCTAATATTATAAAATCAGATAATTACTTCAAATATCATTATTATTTTTATATGTAAAATATTTAAAATATCATTATTTTTTATCTACATTGTGGGTATGGTAAATTCTAATGTTAAAAAATCAATTAATTATTTCAAACATCATTAGTTTTAGTAAATATAATTTTTATGTGTGAAATTTTTTCTATAACGATCCAAAAGTCAGTGGTATCAAAAAATTTAGTTTTGGGACCCCGTTTTCGTAAAATGAAATCGTAAATATACTTATTAAATATTTACAGAGTTATATTAGAATTGAATTGAATCTTGAGTAGGTAATTTTGTCAAAATTAGTGTCTAATTAAGGTATAGGGACTAAATTGTAAAAGTGGTAAAAGTTCAACTAGACATTTAATATCACACCCTAATTTAAGCGGGTTCAAGGATAAGGCGTATAGCAGTGAAAGAACTTGCGTTTGGTAGATTGTAATTAGGCTAATTGTTTCTTTTAGCGTATACTTGTGGGCATATAGTATTCGCCGAGTAATCAAGCGGAAAATTGATTTTAGATTATTCTGATTTGCCAATGAGTAAGGGGTTTTAGTTGAACAAAAAGGTAAATTATAGCATGAGTTATCGCCAAATGTGTAGTACGCCTAGTTTGTTTAGTATTGTTCTCATTAGAATGTGATGTGCTTTGTTAGGAACCAACTGAATTAACCGTATTAATAATTATTATGCAATATTTATTATTTATGTTTCCTTTAGAGTCTGTAGGCCACTAAAAAAGACAAGCCCTAGATTTAAATGACACTTGTTGAATGTCTGTAAGGGAGATTGGATATAAATTTATATATTGTGATAAGGGCTTTGAGAAGAGTTTTCGGGGAGGGTTGGATTCAAAATTTTACTTTTCAATTCTTTTCTGGAACTGATCTCATTTATTCTTTTTTGAGCAGGAAACTGAGATTTTTAGTTAAATCAGTGATTATTTTATCTCAGGGTAAGTATTTCAATTTTGTGTGTTAGATTCTAAAAGAGTAAATCTGTATTGAGTGTATGAACAATAAGATGTATGTATAGGGCTTTGCATGGGGGTTGTAAGTGTTTGAGATGATGGTAAATTGTATACGAATAACTCTTTAATGGTGTTTCTATGTTTTGTAAGTAGTTTTTGCTACTAAATCGCGTTAGATGTTCAAGTATGGAGCTTCGAAATACTACAGTTGGTGAAAATGAGATGAGTATTCAACTTGACTCTTTTATATGAACTATTCAAATAAGAAAAATATTTGTATACATACAAAAATGGAGTGATGATGAAGTTTATAGAAACTAGTAAAGATGAGAGATGTGTTATAATAAAATGTATAAAGTTCAGTTAAAGGAATGATGTTTGATAGCAGACGGGTAAAGGCTGGTATATGAGATGAATGAGCTAGTAAAGAGTTGATCATCTGTGCAAGTGAATCTTGAGCTGAAATTCTATTGTGAAGACTCTGGTAGAGCAATTTTAGTACCAACTAGACTAGTATCTCACAGTTTGAAAACGAGTGTAAGACCTTGCAATAGAGGTCCATGGTAGCTTGGTATGGTTGGAAACCATTCATGGTGTAGCCTTCAGTATAATAAAACTGAAATGATAGAATATGACACATGAATGTGTGTAAGATTATGTGGTTAAGGCCCATGGCATGATATGGTATGATTGTATATATGTTCATGGTGTAGCCATTGATGATGTATGAATCAAAGTAGCAGATCACGATACATAAATATATGTGAAAGTCCTCCGGGACAGTAAACACAAGACTATATATGATGCCTCTATGGCGTATTTTATGTTTAAGCCTTTGTGGCATATTCTGTTTGGCTTTTGTAGTATGATCTGTCATATATGTATGGTAAGATTTGTATATTGGTCTTTGTGATAAATTATCAACAAAGTCTGTCGGTTTTGTATGAAGTATGGCTAGATAAAGTATAGATGTTATCATGATTAAGGGTTGAGTAAAATCAGTGAAATAAACGAATAAGTTCTGAGAATGTTGTTGAAAAGAACTGTGTATCTAGATTATAATGAAGATATTCGCTGTGATGATATGACAATGTTGGAATTGGAATTATTCGTACTATTTATGGCCTAAGATATTGTCAATGTGAATTTGTTATGGTATGATTTAATTAAAGTTGTTTGGAATATGCCAAATCTAAATTGAATAATGACTTCAACAGAAATATTTTGAAATTTGAATATTGATTATCAAAAGCATTTGAGATTTGGAAGTATTGTTGTGGATGTTACTAGATTGATTTATGAAGTACTCTATCGATATGAGTTGTATGGTATTAATTCAGGATATGATTGGTTTTATAATTTGATAGTGTTAAAATCTGTATGAGTAGTCGCCAAAAGTGTATATATCCGTTTATAGTTAATGATAGGAACAACTATTTTAAGATAAGTGTAAGGAATATTACATGATCTGTACAAAACAAACTCTGAAGATAAGTTTAGTTAGGTCACATATATGTAAATGAGAGACTTATTTATTATTTCAAAGAATCTTTAGATAATCAGGTGAAAAAGAATTGGAATATGATGAATATAACAATTTGCATGTATGTGAATCAAACTATATTGGTATTCGCCCGATAGATAGTTTAGAAAGTTAGTTGGCGCATAGATGATAATCAAAGAATATAAATTAACCATCAAGATTCAATGAAATAACATTCATTAAGTTCTCATAAACTTACAAGACTTGTAAATTGTTTCAGGTTTCGATGACAAAAGACTACCCCTGGAGGGACGATGCCAGGACTACACCAAAATAGAGGCATGTCGGGTTAATATGCATATAGAGCTGTTGGGGTGGTGTATTGTAGGAGTTCTTAAATGAATTTGTATTTAGTATATGATTGCTTTAGATAGATTTATTGAGAAATTTTGTAATAATTTATGTTTAAATACCATATTTGTTTCTTGAAATTTAGTCTTGAATAATTTAAAATAGTATGTATTAAATAGGATGCTATCCGAGATGGGTTAGTGAGTTTGGCTAAGTGTTTTTGACTAGTAATACCTAAGATCCGAATCCAATGAATCAGTTCAGATTTAAGGTGTTACATTTAATTAGATAATGGACTAGGGCCTAAAGTGGAAATTAAACCATTTTAGAAAAGATGGTGGATAGTGAGCCATTAGTGTATTAAAACATATGTTATAAAATAATAATCAAATTAGTTAAAATGTAAAAAAAAATAGAATAAAAGATGTGAAATGAAAGAGAAAGCATTTTTTTCCCTTCTCCTTCATGCAGCGAAATTCACTATTGAAAGGGAGAAGAAAAATAAGCGTGAAGGTTTTTAATTTCAACAACTAATTGGTTAGTTCAATTTGGTCCTCTTCTTGCAATTTTTATGTTTTTTAGATCATGGGAACTTAATTTAGCTAGCCCATGTATCAATTTGTAAAACTGTTAAAGTTTCAGAAAGATGTCATGTCACATCCCAAAAATCGGGTTAGTAGAAATGAGCATTAGATTGTGGGCTCAAAAGAAAAATCGAGTTTTGTGTCATAGGAATTAAAATAGGATAAAATAAATAATTAGTTAACAATAGTAAAAAAAATAATTAAATAAAATAATAATGATATTAATAATTGGGGCATTAGTAAAAATAAATAGAGACTTATTTGGAATAGTGGTTAAAGTAGAGGTTAAATGTGTAAATTAAGACCAGTTGTTAAAAAGGGAGTTAATAGAACAAGGGAGAAATAGGAGAGGACTTAGAGAGTAAATAGCCCAATTTTAAAAAAAAAATTAGTAAGCTATAAAAGCCACTTGCCTTTCCAATTTCTCTCAATACTTTTTCATTTTAAAAATTTGTAAGATCTAGATTGAAAAATTTTCTCTAAAAAATTTCTACATCTATATTTTTTTGGCATCCAAACACTCTCTATTCTTTCAAATTTGCAAGAAAATCACTCTTTCTTCTCCAATTTCTCACCTAAACTTAGCTCGTTTTTGCTCAATGGTGCAAATTCGTGGAGGTTTTTAAACTAAAGGTAAATCTATTGTTTACTTATGTATAAATTTTTATTAGGTGTTTTTAATTTGAATTTTCATAGACCTAAGTAAGAAAATTAAAGATCCACGGTGATCGTGTGTTTGAGAGTTTTAATATTTATATAATGAATGATCGAGCCTAGAAACTAACTATCACCATGATTGAGGCAAGCGCACCTATTGAACAGTAGTATAGCTTAGTGGCAAGACCGGAATGTCGAACCCAATGGAACCAAAAGTACTAGTACTGACTTTCTTTCTATTATTTAGCCTAAAATAAAAGGGATTTAATGTTTATCTAACTAATTACTAAGCTAAGGATGGCAAGACACAGAGAATGAATTGGGAAAATACTTCTGAGAAAACCAATTGATTAAGACAATACCCGAGGAAGAATCCACCTAGACTTCACTTGTTATTTAACTCTGAACCAGACGATTTATTCACTTGACTTGATCCGTAGGATTCCCTAATTTATATTAATACCTCTTTCGAGGCTACTAACGTCTAACCCTAGGTTGATTAATTGAAATCTCTTTCTAATTAAAACCCCTAGTTTTGCATTAATTCGATCTATGGACTCCCATATTAGGTTTGACCCTAACCCGGCAGATTTTCGTTGTCCTATTTCTAGGAGTGCGATCAACTCCGCTTAACTATGCTAGATCTACTCTTAAACAGGGACTTTTGCTCCTCCGAATAAGCACATCAATACTTGAATCAATATCCTAAAATATTAAAGCAAGAATTAAGAACACATAATTAAAAATAAATCAAGTATTTATCATATAGTTCAAAAAAACAATAACAAGATCCGTCTTAGGTTTCATCCTCTTCAGGTATTTGAGGGGTTTAATTCATAATTATAAAGGAATACATTTCAGAAGAAATTAAATATCAAAATATAAAGAAAATCCTAAAACCCCTGAAGGAAATTGCAGGGAAGATCCTCAGTCTTGAGCGTGGTTCCTGCTTTTAAAATGGATCAATTGGCTTTCTTGGAGTAATCCCCTGTATTCAGCCCTCTCTGGCTTTGTTCCTGTTAATAGAACCCTGACAGAGGTCTTCTGTCGAACTTCTGTCGACCTCTGTCCAACTCCCCTTTTAGGTTACACTTAGGGTGTTTATATAGGCTTTCGGAATGTCTTTCTTTGCCTCTAAGTATCCTTTTTCGAGTGGAATTAAAATAGGTCAAGGCAGGGACACGCCCGTGTGAATCGAGCCTAGGGCCGTGTTCGAATCTGCTATAGTGGCACGACCGTGTGGTGTGGTCCAAGTTATGTTGATTTCTTACTTTGGCCCATTTTCTCCGTTTTTGGCCCGTTTCTCGTTCTTTTCATCCTCCTATGCTCTCCTAAGTATAAAACATGAAATTAAAGGATTAGGAGCATCAAATTCCACAATTCAAAGGATAAATCATCCAAAAGTATGCCAAATGTGGGATTAAAATATGTATATATTATGGTTTATCAAATACTCCCACACTTAAGCATTTGCTTGTCCTCAAGTAAAATCGTCAATTCACAATTAAAATTCGTTCTTCTCAAGTTATATTTCCTATCAATAATGTTTCAAAATAATCCATAGGTAATCATACATTGAGAATTCAACTAAAAGAACATTAAAGTTTCAAACAATCTAAGCTGAGTATTTTATTCATGGAAAAATATAGGTATTCCCCCTTGTCTAAGTAATCATCTTTGATTTAAAATATCACAGAGTTAACATCCTCACTAAGGATTCTCTCAAATCGCTCTAAGTGTTTAAGGGACAAAAATTAAGCACTCAATAGTCAACATGAAAATTTATTATCATAGGCTTGCATGAAAATCAAATCTCCACCACTATAAATTGAGATGATACATCGATCAAAAGGTCTTTAAAAAGGGTTGTAACGTGGCTTGGTTAGGGGGCGTGGTTACAGGCTGAAAGAGGAGGTTAGAATCGAGATTGAATTGACAAATTACCTAACTAAAAAAATAGACTAATAATGAATAATTACATTAATAATACGAGCTTCTTCTAAAGATGTGAGATTCACTGCTTAAACTCATAAAAAAATAGAACTAATAATGGATATACTTTCAACTTTTTTGTTTTTTAAGAACAAATCATACGATTATATGAAAGAATTTTCAACTGAAATAGAGAACATAATTAGGCAACTTCTCAAATCAAATCTCGACAAAAAGGTTAATAGGAAAAATTCTTTAATGAATCAAAAAGAGAAAGTATTGGGTTAATATTAAGGGTAAATCAAGAAACGGTTAATTAGGATCAAAGGGGTTTACTAGGGGTTAATTATGGAGGTAGGCCTTTTGGGAAGTAAGTGGGTTAAATCCTAGGTGCCTTTATCATCTCAGTATATCAAATAAAAAATGTGGTCTCGACATGCATAATCGAAGTAATATCTAGAATAACAGATTAATATTAACTCACTCAAAGCAAAAATAAAAGTGAGCACGAAAGAATGTATGCTCTAAAGGCTCAAAATCTCACAAAAATTATTGGTTTTTGATGTCAACCCTGTGAACTTCAAATTTCAAGATAATACCTAAACTTTGGGGTAATAACCTAGCAAATTTTTAATTTTCAAAAATCAACTCATCATGCTAGATTCTCTAAAGCCTTCAAGTTTAAACAATCAATGCATAACTGCTTATGTTGTAATTCAAGATATATCAATAAAAATCATAAATCAATCAGAATTTGTTATAATGGTGGTATGAGACAGGAAAGACAAAATTCAAGGATTTGAGAATAATGCAAAAAGTAAGGAACTTTTAGAATTCACCCCCCATACTTAAGATTTACATTGCCCCCAATGTACAAAGATATATATCTAGAGATTAATAGCATGAAAGCATAAGAGATAGGGAGAAGTGAAACTTCCTGAATTTTGGATGGATTCCTTGAGTTGGCAGTGGTCGTGGTGTGGTGATTCCCAAGCAGCCTTTAGAATTTAAATCAAAGAAATCAAAATGTAATAATAAAAATTAAAGATAAAAAGATAAAGGGAAGGAAAATAAAGGAGAAGAGAAAAGAAAAAGAAAAAAATGAACAGATTTAAAGATCCTTGTGTTGTTGGGTGAATGAAGCGGCCGGCATGAACTTATGAAGAGTGATTGTGCACGGGGCGACCTTGCCAGGATCCTTTCGCCTTTTTAACATGGGGGAGGTAGTGTTGGCTTGCTTTTAGTCATAATGGTGGTTGGAATAGGGGAAGAGGGATGAAGGGCGGCGATTTGTGTGAGTGGTGGTGGAAGGAGGGCTAGAGTTTGAGTGAAGGAGATAATGAATAGTGAATGGTTTATATAGAAATAGGGGCACACGGGCATGTAACACGTCTGTGTGACTCATTTTTAACCCGTGTGTGTCGAAAATTAGGCTTTTGGCATGCCTGATATGCGGCCCACGCTCGTGTGTTGTGGGGGTGTTATCCCACACAGCCGTATCGCACGGCCGTGCTGAGCTTCGATCGCTTCTCCTATGGTCGTGTCCGATATCCTATGCCCGTGTAATGGTCGCCACGCCCATGTTGATAAATCAGTATTGACCACTGACGTATCACACGACCGTGGCATTTTATCGCCGCTCGTGGTTTGGAGGTTTTTCGTCCTTGGTTCGCACGATCTCTGCCATGCCGGTGTGCAAATCCGTGGTGTCCACACGGCCACGGCCACGCCCGTGTGTAAGGCCGTGTGGTAGGGAAGCCTATGTTTCATTAATTTGGTTAGTTTGTAGTTAGATGGTAAAAGTAAAAATAAAAATATGAAAATTAATGGGGTTAATGTTTGGGTTGCCTCCCGAAAAGCGCTTGTTTATAGTCATAAGCTCGACTTACCTCTCATTCTCACATTCATGGTGGTTTGAGGAGTTGAAACTCATCACCGCTGCTATGAGTTATATGATCGCTATATAATTTGAGTCGAGTAGTTTTTACCTTAAAAGCGCCGAACTTGGGATTAGTTACCTCGACTGTTCCATTTGGGAAGATATTCAGTACCTCAAAAGGGATTTCTTCGTTTGTCTTCATGTCTCAAGTGGAGATTCGAGGGTCTGTTTTATTCAATAATACCTGATCTTCGATCTTAAATTTGTTTTTCCCATGGAGTGGCTTTGGTTCTACTTTGTGTATTCCTAGTTTCTCCTTGAAATGTGTCTTCCACTCATCTAGTTCATCGATTTGAAGCTGCCGTTCCTCGTGAGTTATTTCTTTGTTGGCACAAGGTCTAGGATGTGGCTCGGCTGTTTAGTTTCGCGGTGTTTCTTGAAAAGAAGGTTTAACCGAATGGTAATTAATAGAATTCATGTTCTCACCTTGATTACTCGATGTCCTAGCTGAGTCAAGAGCCTGAAGAGTGATCGTTTCGTCACCTACACGAAGTATGAGTTTTCCTGTACCAACATCAATTTTAGTTCTAGCAGTTGCTAAAAAGGGTCTTCCTAAAATTAAAGGGATATTATTGTCCTCATCCATGTCTAAAACGACAAAGTCTACTGGGAATAAGAATTTATCAATTTTTACTAGAACATCTTCGATTATACCCCTAGGAATTCTAATAGTTTTATCAGCTAATTGAATGCTCATCCTAGTTTGTTTGGGTTTCTCTAGACCTAGCTACTTAAACATTTTATAAGGCATAACATTGATGCTTGCCCCTAAATCAGCTAAAGCATTGTCAACAGATAAACTACCAATTAAGCATGGAATTGTAAAACTCCCTGGATCTTTTAATTTTCGTGGTAGTTTATTTTGCAGAATTGCTGAGCACACTGCGTTTAACTCCACATGCGATTTCTAGTCTAGCTTCCGTTTGTTTGTTAAAAACTTTTTTAAAAATTTCCTTGAATCTGGCATCTGCGAAAGAGCTTCAAGAAACTGTAAGTTAATATGTAATTTCTTTAAAAGTTTAAGAAATTTATCGAATTGTTCATCTGTGTGGTCTTTCTTCATCACATTGGGGTATGGCATGCGAGGTTGATACTCTGTGATTACCAGTTTTTGTTTATTATGGCTTACCTCAACCTTACCTTCCTCTACCATATTCTCTTGCCTCACTTTTGGTTCATCTAACCCTTCACTATCGCGAGCCGTTATTGCTTGAAGTTGCTCATTCGGGTTAGTTTCAGTGTTGCTTGGCAAGCTTCCTTGTGATCATTGAGAGAAATGCTTAGCAAGTTGCCCTAATTGGTTCTTGATCCCTTGAATTGATGCTTGTTGATTTTTAAGTATTGTTTCGGTGTTTTGGAAATGAGTTTTTAACACCACGATGAATTTTGTTAGCATCTCCTCAAGGTTCGGCTTCTTTTCTTGTGAGTAGGGTTATTGTTGAAAGCCTCGGAGGGGTTGTTGTCTCTGATTTCCTTGGCCACCCCATGAAAAATTGGGGTGGTTTCTCCAACCTGGATTGTAAGTATTACTATAAGGGTTATTTTGGGGTCTAGAATTATTACCCATATAGTAAACTTGCTCGTTTTTAGCGCTCGGGTTGTAAGGCAGATATTTTGTGTTGTTCATTCCTTCTCCATTCGTATCGCACTGGATAACTGGATGTACCTGCATAGAACCACATAAACCATCAATTTTTTTATTTAACAGTTCTACCTGGTTTGATAGCATCGTCACTGCGTCGAGGTTGAAAACTCTGGCGGCTTTTGTTGGCTTTGTCCTCGTGACTTGCCACTGATAGTTATTCAATGACATCTCCTCTATAAACTCATAAGCCGCTTCAGGAGTCTTGTTATTCAGGGTTCCACTGGCGGCTGAATCGGTCAACTGCCTAGTTGAGGGGTTCACACCGTTGTAAAAGGTTTGGACCTGTAGCCACAAGGGTAACCCATGGTGAGGGCACCTCCTTAGTAGATCCTTGTATCTCTCCCATGCATCGTAAAGTGTCTCTAAATCCATCTGCACAAAAGAAGAGATATCATTCCTCAACTTGACCATTTTAGCCGGTGGAAAATATTTTAACAAAAATTTTTCGGTCAGTTGTTCCCATGTAGTGATTGACCGTCGTGGTAACGAGTTCAACCACTGTTTAGCCTTGTTCCTCAACGAAAAGGGAAACAACTGAAGGCGAATGGCATCAACAGAAACGCCATTTATTTTGAAAATATCGTAAAATTCTAGGAAGTTCTCCAAGTGATTGTTTGGATCTTCATCCTGCAAACCGTCAAACTGAACAAATTGCTGTATCATCTGAATTGTGTTAGGTTTCAGTTCGAAATTATTTGCAGCAATAGTAGGTCTAACTATACTTGATTTAGTTCCTGTTAAATTAGATTTAGCATAATCATACATAGTACGAAGAGCAGGATTTTGATTCACCGGGTTTGCGGCCACCATAGGAGGTAGCGGATTGTTATCAGCCATCTCTTCGGTAGTATTGGTATCGTCCTCTTACTCTTTTCTATGTATTGTAGGCTTCACCTTATTTCTCTGCAGTTTCTGCGAATGGTACCTTCTATGTCGCTGTAAAAAATCAAGGGTGCTGCCAAGTTCCTTCTAGTCATAAACTAGAAAAACCTATCAGAAGCAAAATAAAAAAGAGATCAGAAAACAAAAATTGAAAATTAGAAATAAATAAATAAATAAAATGGCTAAAGCAATAAAAATTGAGCGTTCCTAATATTTCAGTTCCCCGGCAACAGCGTCAAAAACTTGATGGTGATCTGAAAGCTTTAATATTTATATAATGAATGATCGAGCCTAGAAACTAACTATCACCACGATTGAGGCAAGCGCACCTATCGAACAGTAGTATAGCTTAGTGGTAAGATCGAAATGTCAAACCCAAAGGAACCAAAAGTACTAGTACTGACTTTCTTTTTATTATCTAGCTTAAAATAAAGAGGATTGATGTTTATCTAACTAATTACTAAGCTAAGGATGCTAAGACACAGAGAATGAATTGGAAAAATATTTTTGAGAAAACCAATTGATTAAGACAATACTCGAGGAAGAATTCACCTAGACTTCACTTGTTATTTAACTCTAAACCAGACGGTTTATTCACTTGACTTGATCCGTAGGATTCCCTAATTTATATTAATACCTCTTTCAAGGCTACTAACGTATAACCCTAGGTTGATTAATTGAAATCTCTTTCTAATTAAAACCCCTAGTGTTGCATTAATTCGATCTGTGGACTCCCATATTAGGTTTGACCCAAATCCGACAGATTTTCGTCGTCCTATTTCTAGGAGTGCTATCAACTCCGCTTAACTGTGCTAGATCTACTCTTAAACAGGGACTTTTGCTCCTCTGAATAAGCACATCAATACTTGAATCAATATCCTGAAATATTAAAGCAAGAATTAAGAACACATAATTAAAAATAAATCAAGTATTTATCATACAGTTCAGAAAACAATAACAAGATCCGTTTTAGGTTTCATCCCCCTCAGGCATTTGAGGGGTTTAGTTCATAATTATAAAAAATACATCTCAGAAGAAATTAAATAGCAAAACATAAAGAAAAACCCTAAAACCCCTGAAGGAAATTGAAGGGAAAATCCCCAGTCTTGAGCGTGATTCCGGCTTCTGAGATGGATCAACTGGCTTTCTTGGAGTAATCCCCTGTATTCAGCCCTCTTTGGCTTTGCTCCTGTCAAAAGAACCCTGACAGAGGCCTTCTGCCGAACTTCTGTCGACCTCTGTCCCACTCCCCTTTTAGGTTACACTTAGGGTGTTTATATAGGCTTTCGGAATGTCTTTCTTTGCTTCTAAGTATCCTTTTCCGAGTGGAATTAAAACAGGTCACGGCAGGGACACGCCCGTGTGTATCGAGCCCAGGGCCATGTTCGAATCTGCTAAAGTGGCACGATCGTGTGGTGTGGTCCAGGCCGTGTTGATTTCTTACTTTGGCCCATTTTCTCCATTTTTGGCCCGTTTCTCGTTCTTTTCATCCTCTTATGCTCTCCTAAGTATAAAACATGAAATTAAAGGATTAGGAGCATCAAATTCTACAATTCAAGGGATAAATCATCCAAAAGTATGCCAAATGTGAGATTAAAATATGTATATATTACGGTTTATCACATGGTTTTAAAGTTATCTTTTGCATAAAAAATGGTGAATCTCATAATAAAGAGCTAAGAGATATTTTTAAAATGATTTTTAGTATATTTTGAGGAGATTAAAAGGTTTACAAATTCAATTTATCAAAATCTTTAAATAATTGCATGAATTAAATGATTTTCTTTTGAGAATGAGGATGAATAGTGGTTTTTCGAGAAGGATAGTGTCTAGTAATATTGAGTTGAATTATTGGCCTAGATATATAATTACGCACAAGTTAGGGGGTTAGGAGGTAGAAATTAAGGATTTAATTAAGTTAAAAAGAAGAAATTAAGTGAAATAGATTATACGAAATAAGTCAAATACGTATGTGTGAGTGGAGAGCTATTGTATGAACACAAAAGGGAGTGAGCTAGATTGTTTTTGAATACCTAGTAATATATATTTTTGTGCGAAGCTGAAAAAGCTGGTGGAGCCTCAACAAACCAGGATAAAGGCAAACATAAACTTTTCTAGTTCGATGAGTCGTGGTGAGCTACATGTGAATGCATTTGCATGCTGTTGTAGCACCCCAAATCTAATCTAGACGTTATGGCCGAATCTCAGAAATTACATTAAGGATACGCGAAATTATTTTTTTATTTGAAAATAGAGGTTTTGAGTTTGAAAACTTAAAGATTTCTAAGATTGACTAATTTTATATCCTTGAAAAATATTTAGTAAACTATATTTATTTTTAAAAGAAAAGCATCATTTATTTGTAATGTTTGTTTGAAAACATTTAAATACTAGGGATTTTATATTATAATTATAAAAATAATTTTTATAAAGAAAAGTTGCAAGGGATTTTCATAAAATTATTTAAGAAATTTAAGAAATATTATTTTGTTTATAATTTATGAAAAATATATTTAATTTAGTAAAAAAATAATTTATCAAAGATACTTAAAAACCCATAATTTTGCATGTATGCAAATTAATTATAAAGTTATATAAATATAAATCAAAACCAAAATGAAGGTAAAGTCTAAAAATCCACAGAAACACAACCAAAAATCCAAATAGTTAAAAATCTAATAAATATCTATAAATGCTCCACCAAGTGATGATCCAAGTCTTATATTTAAGTGTTACTTGAAATGTTGAAACACTAATAGGGTGAGCTTTTAAGCCCAGTGTGAGATTAACACAAACTCAATCACATACTATATACACATATACGATAGATAATCATAAAATCATATAACTCAATTTTCATAAATATACCATGTATGATCGTGTCAATGCATATTTCGTAAAAACAATGCAGATTTTTGGAAAACGGTCCTACCTGTCTTGTAACACCCTGAATTAGGGGTTATTTGTAATTTAAATAAATTCCATGTGGGCTTCAAGAAATAAATAAATATGATTTTATTTGGCATGATTTAGGGTCTAGAAACAACCCCGAATTAGGTTGAAATTGGAATTAAAAAAAAAGAAAAAAAAACTCTTTTAAGGTACTTTAAAGAAAGGAGCTAGGAGAATTTAGGCTTAAGTATAAATTTGGGCGAATTATGGCACAAGGAATAGGCTTGGTACAGTTGGCTTGGCGCGTCTAAGGGGGGGTTGCAAGGGAGGTCTTGGGTTCGATTCATGGGAGAAACAAGGGGGTGTATTTCTATTTTTGGGGTTTTGCGTTAAAAGTAAGGGGGCCAGGAAAGAGGACCTTAAATTTAATTGGTGAAGGTTTATGACATGAATGGCAGGTTGGTGGAGTGGCTTAGGGCACCACTTAAAGGCTTTGGTATGAAGGCTCGGGTTCGAATCAAGGTGGCAGCAAGGTGTTTTAATTTTTGGGTTTGGCGTCAAAATGGAAGAAGGCCTTAAAAGGAGCTGGGATGAGTTTAGGACACAAAGAGCTCATTGGCAAAGTGGTTTCCGTGCGTCACTTAGGAGTTGGAGGGGAAGAAGGGCGCAGGTTCGAATGGCAGCAGCAGCAGTTCGCGTTTTTATTTTATTTTGGAGTGATGGGCTTAAGTAAGGAGGCTTTAAAAATAAATGTTGTGGGTATTTGACATGAAAGTCAAGTTGGAAAAGTGGCCTGGGCGTTGGAAGAAGGGGCTGGGGCGTGAGGTCGCTGGTTCGATCCAAAGAAGCTGCAACTTGGTTTTATTTTTTTCATGGTCATGCGTGAAAAGGAGAATTGGTCGCACATGGTTCTTTGTTTTTCGGCTGGAAGAGTTTGTTAGGCACATGGTTTCTTTTATTTATTATTTATTTTGATAAGATAAAAAGGGATAATAATAGCATTATTATTTATTATGGGATTATTATTTAATTATTATTTGAGTATTCAAATTATTTTGAATTAGTCAAATGAGTAGCTAAAAGATAGGATAGTAGATAAACATTATTTTTAATTTAGTTAAATGGGTGAGGATAGGATGGCCGAATATAGTGGCTCTTTCGGTGGTGTTTAATTTCGGCCATTTAGGGAGATAAGTGCCGAATTTTATTTATTTTTCACTAGTGATTTTTGCCGAATCTTGGTAGCCAAGAAAATCCTCTCCTCCTTCATTTATTTTGCTAAACCGAAAATTCCCCATTGTTTCATCATTGCCAAAGTTCCCTTAACTTTTCTCTTTTAATTCTTTTTCTTCATTCAACCTTGATTCTAAATCCTTTTCATGTATGACCGAATGCTTTATTTGTAACTAGAGTGATAGCCAATCTACTCTCCATCCTTGTGCTTTGAATTCCTTTCTTCTATTTTAAGTAGTCTTGGCCGAATCTCAACAAAGGTGTTCTCCTCTGTCTGTTTCTCCAATCGGTTTAAGAGGAAGGTGTGGCCGATTGTCGGAGGTGAACCATCGTTTGGCTCGGGATTTGGTAGGAAACCAAATCATTTGTAAGGACAAGAGATCTAGCGACGTAGATCGGATCTTCTGGATCTAGGAATTCCTGTAGAAACAGTGTGTAAACTCTTTACACACTTTATTAATAAATTTGCTATATTATTGCCTTGTGTATAAATTTTGGTAGTGATCTATGATATGCTTGTGGGCTTAAACATGGATTCCGGTAAGTCCTCAGACGTGATCTATTGATATATGTTTTGCATGCCATCATATCTTTATTAATTGCATGATATGTGATATTGATATGTAAGCATGTGATGGTGGGATTGATGAGAGGGGGGATGAATTATGGATCGTCGCCGCTGGTTTTGACCACAAGATGGGTTGGCCCCATCGTGATTATTGTGACCTATGGTCATCGGTGGTTTTGACCACAACGATTGATTATTGCGACTAAGTCCCGGTGGTTTGGTACCACCGATGGTTTTTGACCACATTTGATATATTGTGACCTATGGTCATCGGTGGTTTTGACCACACGATGGGTTGGCCCCATCATCCGATTTGTGACTCTAAGTCATCGGTGGTTTTGACCACCAAAGGTTTTGACCACACGGGGTAGAAAAGGAGTATGGATGGTTAGGTTGGGTTGCATGTGCATGTTTATTAATGACTTGTGTATGAGTTACCTTACCGGGTGGGGGATTACACACTGAGTCTTAGTGACTCACCCCTTCCTTTAACATTTTGCGGATGAGTAGATCGGAGATGGAGCCGGATGGACTCGAGGTGGCCATGCAGTGGAAATTTTAATTTGATGGACTTGGAATTTTATTCTATTTAATTTTAATGTTGGTTTTATTTTTGTTAAGTTGTAATAAGGCCTCCTAGAAGTATTTTTATTATTGTTTCATGCTTTGAATATTTGTTTAAACTATTTAATTATGTTAAAAATGAATTCACATGTTTTTCCCAATCAAACGTAAAATGTTTTAAAAATGCCATCGGGCACATTTGCAATCTATAACAACCTGACTTAACAAATATTTCTAAACAACACTAAGTATGGTTTTTAGCAAGAAACTTGAAAATGCAAGGTTTTCAACAAAACTTAATTTTTTTTAAAAGGGTTTCAAAATGTTTTCTCTGTAGCAAACCAAATTCGGTCGTAGTGTTTGGGCCGGGTTTGGGGTGTTACACGTCTTCACTACACACCATAATTGAGTTTTTCCCAAACTTGTCCAACCAACACACCAAATTGTAAACAGTGTCACAAACACAGATAGACTGTCATATAATCAAATTCGTGGACAAACTACTAGAGGTAGTGATTTATATTTTATGACTTTATAATTAATTTGCATGCATGCAAAATTATGGGTTTTTTAAGTATCTTTGATAAATGAATTTTTTTTCTAAATTCATTATGTTTTTCTTAAAATATAAACAAAATAATAATTTGTAAATTTCCTAAATAGTTTTATGAAAATCTGCTGCGAGTTTTCTTTATAAAAATTATTTTTATAATTATAATATAAAATTCCTAGTATTTAAATGTTTTCAAACAAACATTACAAATAAATGACGTTTTTTTTCAAAAAAGAATAGATATATTTTACTATATATTTTCCGAAGAGATAAAATTAGTCAATCTTAGAAATTTTTACATTTTCAAACTCGAAACCTCTATCTTCAAATAAACAAATAATTTTGCGCATCATTAATATATTTTCGAGATTCGGCCATAACATTCAAGTCGGGTTTAGGGTGTTACAGCTGTATTTTAGCATGAATGAAGAGATCTAAAGAGTCGAAGTGAGACTTGCGAACCCCCAATTATAGTATGTGAATATCAACTTTTTCTTGATGCAAATTCTTGCAATTTTGTTTAAATTGTTGAGTATCCATATTGTGCAAATTTAAAATGTATGTGTATATATATAATATAATAGGGGTTTCGTGTTAGATTTGTAAAATAAATCTAAAATAAAACTGAATAAACCAGGATCTATCATATCAAACCATCAAGAATAAATGAAGAATAAAACTAGATGCAGAAGCGTACCTGAATCCATGAAATCCTTGTAGTTTTACAGGATTTTGGGATTTGATCTTCCAAATTAGCACACAAGAAATTTAGAGAATATTTGCTCTCTCTCTTTCCTAATGATGGGATATTAGAAAAGATATCTTGTGTATAATTTGGGGACCATAACCCTAATATTTATAACATTGGCATATTAGTTCTAATCAAATTCTAATTAGCCCATCATTAATTAGAATTTGATTAGAAGAGTATCTACACATATTTAACACATACTTTATTTAATAATTAAAGCCCAATAAAATTTTAACCAAATTAGATCACTTTTAATTTGGGCTAACCTATCATGATAATAAATAATAACATGTAATTATCTTTATTATATATGTTATGTCCAAATTTTCCAAGAATCTCCCACTTGGACCACATATATATACTAATTACTTTATAATTACATGTCATTATATAACCTTATGAGCTCAAAATTTTACTATCATATCCAAAAGGTATTTCGAACAATCTCGTCCATTAATTATTGTTAACATAGAACCAAGGCGACTTTCGTTACAAATATCGTAACTAAATCCATCCATGATCACGTATATTAATACAACCAAATGACATAGATCAAGTATGGATGTGTAGCATGGAAATTACATGCAATATGATCTAAACATGTCTATTTCCAACTGGTCCTCCTTAGTGAGATCAAACCTTACCAAAATCAGAGTGTGTATAAACCAAATAAACTTTATTTCTGCAAAAAATAAATTAAATATCTTTAAACTGAAATAACTAAAAATGTGTCTATAACATAAAAGCATTTAAAAATACAAACTCCCACTAAAACCAAATATCTTTTAAATGACATTACACCCATATGAGCAGTGTGCTCTTATAAAACCTTAGGTGTAGTTCCTTAGTAAGCGGATCCGCAATCATGGAGTTTGTCCTAATATGCTTTATAAGCACCTAACCACTCTGAACTTTTACTTTAACAACCAGGAACTTAAAGTCTATGTGTTTTTACTTTGATGTGTTCTTGTTGCTACTGGAATAAAAGATTGCAATTTGTTTTCATAATTTGCACCTTAGTGGAAAAATCTTATATCCATATTCCATCAAAATCAGAGTCTATATACCTGATGATCTCTAACTGATTAGACCTCCGATATGTGAGCATGTAATCTTTTGTTCTCTGAAAATACCTTATAACCCTCTTGGATGCTATCCAATAGTCCAAATCAGGGTTGCTTAAAATATCTGCCTAACATCCTAATAGTGTACACAATATTCCAGTGTATACAAACCTGAACGTACATTAGACTTTCCACTGCTAAAATGTAAAAAATCTAATACATTTTTATAATTTCAAAATCATTCTTAAGGTATTGATTGAGGCTATACTTATTATTAACAAGCAGTATGCCATTAACATATAAAACCAGAAATATGTACTTACTCCCATTAAATTTTTGATACACACAATCATCAACAATATTCATCTCAAAACCAAACGAAACAATTATTTGATGAAACTTATGATACCATTGATGGGAAGCTTGTTTGAGTCCATAGATGGATTTTGTCAATTTGCAAACCATATTCTTTAAGTCTTCCGACTCAAAATTTTTTGGTTGCACCATATAAATTGTTTCTTCAATGTCACCATTAAGAAATGCAGTCTTAACATCCATCTGATGTAACTTAAGATCAAAATGAGCAACAAGCGCCATGATTATCCTAAAGGAGTCTTTCGATGAAACTGGAGAGAAAGTCTCTGTAAAATCAACACATTCTTTCTGAGTATATCCTTTAGTTACAAGACGCGCCTTATACCTCTCCACATTACCATTTGCATCCCTCTTGGTTTTAAATATCCATTTACAACTAATTGGTTTTGCACATTCAAGAAATGGGGCAAGTTCCCAAACTTTATTGTCCCGCATAAACTTATACTCATCTTTCATGGCATCAATCCACTTTTGAGAATTAGAACTTTTCATGGCCTGATGAAAGTTGATTAGATCATATTTCATCATTCCATTATCATCCTCATGTTCTTGGAGAAATAGAACATAATCATCTAGAATAGCATTTCTCCTTTCTCTTGTGGACCTCCTTAATGGCACTTGTTCTTGAGGTTGTTGAGTTTGTTCTTTTGGAACAATTATCTCATTTTGAATAGGGAGTTGTTCAACATTGTCTTACAGAGGTTCTGGATTAACTTTTTGATTAATGATAGGTATAAGAACATGAACATCATCAAAACTGATAGTTGGAACTGAGTTAGAATCCAACTCCTCCTCAAAAGCAATGTCTCTAACCTTATTTCTCCCCCCAAACTCAACATCCTCAAAAAATGTTGCAGTTCCCGTCTCAAAAATATTCCTTATTATGGGATCATAAAACTCATAGCCCTTAGATCGCTCAGAATTTCCTTAACCCTTAACTTTATAGACATTAAATAAGTCAGAAGTGATGTCATTTCAACCTTATCATTTTTAGCAAAACGTTTCTTAATTTCATCAAGGAAACCTTGGCCTGAGTAATCTTTTCAGATTCTATTCCCTAAAGGCTTCTGAAATGCTGTGCCTCATGATCATTAGACTCTTGCAATTTGAACGATCCCACCTCTCAAAATCCATTTTAATATAGGGGGTGCTTTCCGCAGTGAGAGGTGCAAGTAGTTCTTCCCTTAGTGCAAGGTCTATGTTCATATAGCCAAACACTATAACTAAGTGCATTTTCCATTCATTAGTCCCATTAAGCATGGGTATAGAATTTATATTAGCAGATATTGTGGCAGTAGAATATGAATTAGCTAAATATAGAACAATAAATAAATAAAAATAAGCTCACGTCAATATTCATAAGTAAACAATAAATTCAGGATAATGGCTAATCCCATCTCAAGATACCAAACACAACATTAATATCAAGTCTTTGGACAGTAATATTAACAGTAAGCGGTACTCTTATTGTAGCAATCAAACATTGACAATAAATAATGTCAAACAATTAATTAATCTTTGGACTAACTTATTGCTCACATAAAATACCTTATAATTGTCACACATTTATCACCACAGATGTCGTTGAAATTCTGCCAAATATTAACTTACTTTTGGGTCAATTAATAAACACATGAATCACAAAAACATATAATCATCTTGATATTTCAAATAAACTAGTCTACACAAAAGAGATCACTTTGGCGGCATTTTGTTTCAACTAATCTATTTAAAATATTAGACATTCTTAATTAAAAGCCAAAATATAAATTTGTTTGTTTCAAAATATCTCTTTTAATTTCATCTTTTAATCAAATTAAAATATAATAGTATATATATGTATATATTTTATCCCAAAATAACATACAATGATGTTGACAAATATAATAATAGATGAATAAATCATAAACCATAAATAACCTCACATAAGACTTCAAATTTAAACCAAAATAATTTGAATAAAGGTAAACCTCATCTCAAGATATCGGACAGTCCATTAATATTTTATCTTTGGACAAAATATTAACTTGTAAGTGATATATTGATGTAATAATCAAACATTGACAATAAGAACATGTCGAACGATAAATCTTCTTTTGGGCCAATTTATTGCTCACATGTAAAACCGAATAATTGTCACATGTTTATTACTATAATTGCAGATGTAATATTATTAACCTTCATTTGTGTCGATCAAAATTAACATAACTTAAGTTACATGCACACAACTTTTTATATTTTAAAACAAAATAATTTATACAAAAAAAAATCACTTTGGTGACTTATTGCTTCAATTAAGTTATTTTAAAATATGTAAACATACCAATATTAAGAATTAAAATTTCCCCAATAGTCAAATGTCAAAACTATTTTTTTATTGCTTTATAAACTCTGAAGTAACCCAAAATAAGGTTGTCTTAATAATACAATAAAAAACCGAAAACCTTAATTTTTGACTCTTTTTTTTTTTTGTTCCAAAACCATATATATTAAAACCAAACAAAAATAATGTAGTGGTTCAAAGCCAAATAATTAACAAGTACATGTATTCATAATTTTGGCATGGATAAAAAACACCAAAACAATTCACGCATATACATGTATTCAAAACTTACCTTGAATTTACCATGTAAATTCAAAGTTGTATTTATGATTAAACAAATATTCACATGAATACTTGAAAATATTTTTAAGCCAATATATCTAAAAAACTAAAATCATAATAGTTGGCATATCTCACAATTCATACAATAAATCATCATAATTTAACCAAATATTTGGAACCATAAGATGCCAAAACTTAGGATTATAGAACCAAACTTAAAACCAAATTATTTAAACACATATTATGATTAACATCAATTTGCATCAAAATCGAATTTCGTCATAATTAAACCATAAAAATATAACCCTGATCGACTTGCCTTACATATCCCAAGTAAATTCAAATTCAAAATATATGCTTAAACTGAATAGTATGAGAAGAATAAGTATATAAACTCAATAATAAATAATATATTCCATCAACTATATATTGAATTCAAGAATTAATGATTATAAAATTTGAATTCAATTGTACAATTGTTGAACCAGATTTGAATTAAAAAACGATTATAATGAAACCCTAAAATTGAATCGATAAAAAGAATATTAAAACTAACAAATATTACCATCAATCTTAAGGATTCAACATATATAATGAATTCATTGATAAACAATCGGTATATAAGAGACACTTTACCTGAAGTAATTTCTTTTACCAACCATATATCATCATGTAAAATCCTGAACATAATTACTAAAGTGTCTCCAAAACAATATATATATATAAAACCGTAAAACTTTAAACAAGCGATTAGCGATTAACAATCCATCTATTGATATAATCAAATATATATCATAAAAAGTTTCTAATGAACCCAAACCTACACAGCTTTTTAAATATTTATTAAAACTGTATAAACAACATAAAATCCTCAATTTTTTTAATTCTCAATTAAAACTGTAAATCTTTACAGTTATACGAAAATTAAAACCTTAAAACTTTATTTAAAACTTTAAAATTTTATTTAAAGAATCAAAACCCAAAAATTTATCAAGAATATCAAAGATTTAACATAATATATAATTAAAATATCAAATTCATAAAATTAAAAAAGAAAAATGAATCAATCCAAAAATAATAAAGAATCAATTCATTCTCAATGATTCAACATGACAAAGCTCGGATGCCACTTGTTAGATTTGTAAAATAAATCTAAAATAAAACTGAATAAAACAGGATCTATCATATCAAACCATCAAGAATAAATGAAGAATAAAACTAGATGCGGAAGCATACCTGAATCCATGAATTCCTTGTAGTTTTACTGGATTTTGGGATTTGATCTTCCAAATTAGCACACAAGAAATTTAGAGAATATTTGCTCTCTCTCTTTCCTAATGATGGGATATTAGAAAAGATATCTTGTGTATAATTTGGGGACCATAACCCTAATATTTATAACATTGGTATATTAGTTCTAATCAAATTCTAATTAGCCCATCATTAATTAGAATTTGATTAGAAGAGTATCTACACATATTTAACCCATACTTTATTTAATAATTAAAGCCCAATAAAATTTTAACCAAATTAGATCACTTTTAATTTGAGCTAACCTATCATGATAATAAATAATAACATGTAATTATCTTTATTATATATGTGATGTCCAAATTTTCCAACATTTTGGTGATATATATATATAATAATATATATATGTGTGCATGGGTGTTATATGTATAATATATTTGCGTGGGTCTGCTATACATAATATATATGTGTGGGTTATATATATATATATATATATATGGGGTTATAGGTTTTGTACTATCTAATATATATAAATGTATAAGAAACTTTTAATGTATGCTAAAAGTTGACGTGACAAAGTTCACTAAATAGGTATGTATGTATATGTAATATATAATTGTGTATGGTTATGTAGTACTTGCGAATGGACATAAAAATAAACAATATAATGCAGACTTTTATATCATGCGAATTCTATTGATAGTGCACATTTATGCATACATGAACCCATAGGTAAATTATGAGTTTTATGATATTACGAGTTTTGATTATTGCAAAATTATATTATGGTGAAATATTAAGTGCGAGCTCAACAGTAGTGTAAGCCAATTATATTGTGTAATAGAATGTGATTAAACAAATATGTTGGTATTAGACAAAACACGTTAGCGAACAAAATAAATTAATTATAAATAAACACATATGAAATAAAATATAAATAAAATGATTTATAATTAATCTATCAAATACGATAATAAAATAAAACCATAATAAACAGTTAAAATAAAGGAGAATCGAGATTTTACGAAACGTTGAGACCTGTAAAACATAGTTTCCTTAAGACAGATTCGACCGCTTCTACGGTACTTGAAGTAACGTTGCTCGAATGTCTCCCAGGATACAACAACAACAGTGATCAAAGTAGCAGCACCTCTACAACGATCAACGAACGAACAATGCCTTTTTCTATCACCGGAATGTTTGAAAATACGAAGGAGGAAAAGGAAGAGTTTTGAGAGCAACAAAGTTTCGACAAGAGAAATTATCAGAGAGTATGAGTGTGTAAAACCTTCAAAAATCATGGCCTTTGATAGGCATGCAGAGTGTTGGAATTTTGGAAAAAATATCCACAAAATCTACCATTAAATCAATTTCATTTAAAAAATTAATCAGATTTATTGGAATCAAATCAATAAGATAAGTTTTCATATATAAGCAAATTTTGTCTGAGGAAAATAAATTCGATTTGAGCTAAATATCCGTAAGCTTATTTGGGCCCAACCGGTTCGGACATTTCGTGTTGCCCACATTGTGTGGGTGCACCCCAGCCCGGTCGGGTTTGGACTTACACCCCCCTGCGCGTGAGGCAGGGTTACAAGCTTAGTCATTTAATTACCCTTCAAGAGAGTTCATATATATAAACACATCTTACACTTGGTATCTAACCAATGTGGGATCTAAGTCTTTACTTTTCCTTAATAATATTTCTAAGTAGCTTACTTTGAGCATCAATTTCTCATTCATCACTCAACCATTTGGAGCATATGATATACCGTTATAAAGGTCTCATGGAGTAGAATATGAAACCATAATTTTATGATTCAACTGTCCACCTTTACCTATTAAGAATATGCCTCAAACTTCCCATACAAGCAATTTTCCAACAGTTGGCAATGTGAACACTTGGAACTGTTTGATATCATTGACATGCCATAGGATTGTGTGTACTCACATTTTTATTATGTCTTGGGCATTGTGACCTGGAGATGGCATTGGAAAGATAAGGGAATGTCGAGCATAACTCCTTTCACCGTAGATAGCGTGGTGTGTTTGAAGAGTGTAAGCATACGTGCTGCACTTACATGGAGATAGCGTACGACTTTATGAGTCATGTGGTGTGTTTTGGAGATCTGTTTTTTTAATGAGTATATAATTTGACTATGTTTCATATTCACGAATTGCCAATATATCACTATGTTGAGTATGTAATTTGTGTTATATGTGAATTTTTAAAGTATGTTTAAATCCTAACATATCCGGTGTGTATATTTGTGTTGTATGCATCTATAATCACTTAGCTTCTCCAAGCTCACACTCCTTATTTTACCTTGCAGATAAATAGTTCGCGGGTTAGCGAGGAGGGTGGCAAATTGGTGATCCATCGCAAGGCATTTTTTAAGAGTATGTGTGTTGAGCTTTTAAGTTTCGAAGTGAAGGCAATGTGGGTCGTTCCAAGGGTTTAGTACTAGAATTAGACTTAGACATTTTAAATAAAATTTTCAAAGGGTTGTAAATGGACATTATGGATTGTTTGTACTTTTTGGGGGGATTTTTTAACGTTAATTGCTTACATGATTGCTTGTTTGGATGATTTTATTACTTGATTAATTTGAACATAATTAAATGAACTAACAAATTTTTGCAACTAAGGGAGACCGCAGAGTATTAAGGTACGCCTTATACCTTCTGTTTGTGTGATGGAATGATTAATTTAGAAAAGCATGTGCTTAGGACTAATTTCATATATGAATTGTTCTGCAATTATGTGGTGTGTATTGTTGGTTGGTGTGCCCCGTAAAGTTTTAAATTGAGAGTTACATTGGTGGCTTATGTGATGTTCGAATTTCGGGTCGGGCCGTCTCGGTCAAGTTTGGGACATCGTAGTTAGCTAAATGTCATAGCCAATACCCAGCTCGGTAAGATATTATTCGCTTTAAGTGCACATGACCCTCACGACTTTGTTCTTGGTAGCGCTCATACACCTCCAAAAGGCCTTTTACCACGTAAGTGGTACTACCCCTTTATATAGTCCAGGTCTCTCCTATGCTTTGTTGATGTGGGATTCGCCTAGGGTGTTACATTCACCCTTTTTGGGACTCAGAATCCTCATTGAGGTTTGGCCACCATCGCTCAAGAGGCACGATGAGTGGCTTTAATACTAATAAAATTCATAGCCAACACCCAGCCCGGTAAGATATTGTCCGCTTTGGGCACATATGACCCTTATGGCTTTGTCCTTGGGAGCGCCCATAGACCCCCAAAAAGCCTCTTACCATTTAAGTGTTGCTACCCCTTTATATAGCGCAGGTCTCTTTCATGCTTTGTTGATGTGGGATTCGCCTAGGGTGTTGCATGTTATTGACGATATCTTTAAGTTTTAGGTATTAAATTGATAGATTTAAAGCTTAGAAGTGAAAAGGACTAAATTGCAAAAGTAATTGATAATTTTGTACCTTAGGGACTAAAATGAAAAAAACCATAAAATTTACTGTAGAATTAAGAAATAAGAAGTCCCAAATGGACTAGGGTGAAATCAAAATTCAAATTTGAGTTTTATTTTGGAAGTTATGTTAGTTCCGTGTTTTAGACTAAATTGAATAAAATGTAAACTTTGTATAAAATGTCAATTGATTCTGAAATTGGTTGATTATTGATGGAATTATATGTTTATGTTAATATGTAGCTAACGTTGACCCAAAATCTGCAAAAAGGAAAGGAAAAGCTAAAATCATCGATGAATAGCTTGGAGTTTTCGGTAAGTGTTTTATGATTTAATGCTTATTTAATTTCTATATTTTTGTGAGATTAATCATCGTATACTCCTGTAGTAGACTCAAAATTTGAATTAAATGAATTGGAGTAGATGAGATTGAATATCAAGACAAAGATTAGAATGAATAGATTAGTAATCATGGAATTAATTTATATTTGTTAACTGTTTTGAAATTAAATTGAAGCATATTGAGTTATACAAAATGAATTTGAAGACAGATGATTAATAGCCATTTGAAACATGGTAAAGACGATCGATGAGCTAGTGGGCTAGATTTGATAAGCTATTGTCGTCGGGCGATCCGGAATGACATAATTGAATTAATAAACCATCATTGTCGAGAAATCCGAGATGGTAAGCCATCGTCGTCGAGTAGTCCTATGTGGCAGGTAATTATTGCTGGACAACCCATGATGACATAATTGATCAATAAACCATCGTTGCTAGGCAATCCAAGGTGGTAAGTCATCGTCGCCAGGCAATCCAGGGTAGTAGGTCATTGTTGTCGGGCAACTCAAGATGACAGAATTGAATTGATAAACCATCGTTGCTAGGCAATCCAAGGTGGTAAGTCATGGCCACCAGGCAATCCAAGGTAGTAGGTCATTGTTTTCGGACAACCCAAGATGACAGAATTGAATCGATAAACCATCGTTGTTAGGCAATCCGGGGTTGTAAGCCATCGTCGTTGGGCAATCTGGGGTGGTAGGTAATCATCATCGAGTGATCCATGAAATAAGTTGAACATGAATTTGTGAACTCGAATTATCGTTCGAAGGATAACACAGTTTGAGATTTCACATACTAGAAATATATATATATTGAACGATGATTTCATGTTTGAGCTATACGTAATCATATTCTTAGATAACAATACTATGTGTGTGAATTGTACCATCTCCTTACACTGTTTCAAATTTGAAGGAGTACTATTGAGTGATGTACTCATTACATGATTTATTTTCGTGTGTAGGATAGGTTCGTATCTATGTTTCCAACATCTATTTCAACATCTCATCAAGATTTCTCAACTCCACAATGTTTGTGCCCTTTTGTTCTTAGTAAACTTGGCATGTACTTATAGAAAGTCTTGTAGGTGTTATGTCTTTGTAAATGTTGTTCGCATTGAATCTTGGTATTAAAATATAGTTCATGATTTTGGTATAGTACATATTGTATGTAAATTGGTCTTTGAGTTAAGTAATGTATATCTAGTTATGTTTGGTTTGTATGTTGGTAGGGAGTTTGGTGATTACACTATATGGTGCATTGTGTAGATGATATGAACTTAGCCAATTATATACAATGTTAGATTAAATTGATTGGGAATGGTTAGATGTTCAGTAGGTTATATATGTGCATTGTAAAAGTGTTTGATTATGGTTTTAGAACCTTATTTACTATTTTTTTGGTCAATTTGACGAGTTGGTATGATAATATCTTGGCTGGTTAAAACAAATTGCAGGTCTTGGATAATTTATTATAGAAATAGTGAGTGACGTCATGATGTCGTTTGAATGATGTCGTGACAAGTGTTCCATGTTGCAACGTTGTAAAATGGTTGTCGGGACAATTTGGACAGTTTGTCACATCGTGATAAGGAACCCTATCTTCATGACAAGACCCAAGCAGTTTTTCACATTGCAACGAGGGACACCCTCTCGTCCAACATCAGTCTTGTAAATTGAAATCTTTATGTTTTGATCCCTATTCGTTTTCAGTTTGGTTTTTGAGCTTCCGTAAGCTCGTATAAGACTTGATAATTATTTAATACCATATTATAATCGTGTCATGCTTGAATTTAGCTGCTTATTGCATTATACTGTTAGTTTGCAAATGTTATTGCTCTAGCAACTAATGTGGCACTCCGTAGCTTGAACCCGACAATCAGGTCTAGATTCGGGTGTTACATTTTCAATCCATATCATGAGTGCTAAATTTTAGTATCATATACTATTGTATGTGTATTTAAAATATTTAATATATAAACATAATGATATTTGAAATATTTTACATATAAAAGTAATAATGCTGTTTGAAATAATTATTTGATTTTGTAATATTAGAATTTACCATACACAATATAGGTAAAAAAAATAAATATTGACATATAAAAATTATATAAATAAATAAAATTAATTGATATATAAAATATATTTTTATTATATAACTACATATTTATTATTTTGTTTATATAAATAAATGAGTTATTAATTAAAAATATTTTTAACATAATGAAATATATCAAATATATTTTCATTATATAATTACATATTTATTATTTTTTTATATAAATAAAAGAGTTATTAATTTAAAAATAAATTAAAAATAAAATAATTTAAAAATTCTAAGTAGAAAAAGAAAAAAGAAAAATATTCAAGCTAGAGGCAATTAAATCGAAACTAACATAAAAATGGGATCTTTTCCTTGTTCCAAGTAAGAAAGCAACAAAAGAGTTAAATCATTGGGGGGAAAATAAGTAGTATTACAAAAGAAAAAGCACCTCGATTCAATCAAGGCCATTCGATGTTGTAACCATTGTTGAAAACCAAATTTAGGCTCTGTTTGTTTGCCAAGAAAATAATTTCTGAAAATAATTTCGGAAAATGATTTACTTTTCTCGAAATGATTTCTTTTCTCGTGCTTGGATGAATTTGTGTAAAATATTTTCTGTTGTTTGGCAGATTTCTTGAAAATATTTCATAAAAGCTGTTTTAAATAAAACAAATATATATTTAAGAATTTATTATTTTTTCATTGTTAATTGAGTTTATTATTATTATTATATATATTAATAAATTTATATTTTTCTTGCCTATATTCCAAGATGCAGCATGCCAATCGGGTGGAAACCTAGCAAGCTTTTTCCTTTTAAGCATACAACAAAGCCTATATTGCAATCAACAAGCACTCACTCAAAAATGGTTAATCCCACATCTGGAAACACCACCCACAGTTTCAATGATTCTAGTTCTCTTAGCCACATCTCAAGAGCTAATTCTACAACATACAAATAAGTTCAAGTCAATTATGCTCATACTGAAATAATAGGACCAAGAGACCTCAACAACTTCAAGGAACAGAGGCCAATTCTACAACATAAAAATAAGTTCTAAGTTTATTCAAGAGGATCTCAGTTAAGGGAAAATTCTTTTTCTTCAGACTCCTTTACCAGTAAAATTCGAACAAAATGACATCTTATAACTGCGTAATCTAATCATGACATTAAGCAAAACCTATAATTGTGATTGCTAGATTTACAAAAGAAAAGAGTGGCAAATTTATGACCAAAACTTGTAAAATTTTCATGTTTGAACAACATTTGGTTTTCTTCACACAATCATTACATTGCACAGAGAAAAGAGAATTACACCAATCAACACCTCTTGATACAAGCAACACCCAATATGATCCCTCATCATCATCATATATGTAACACCCCAAACCCGACCCACGAGCCATGACCGGATCTGGTATGTCACAGAATAAAAAGAAGTTTGGAAGGTTTGGATTAATAGTAGAAATTTAAGAAAATTTTTGTTAAGGGTATAAAACGGTGTTCGTTAAAACTCAAGTGGGTTGATCCGATTGAGTTGAAAATCCTTTCTTCCTTTAAAACCATTTGATCATTTAAATTTTAGAATAATAGAGTGATCAATAGCTTAGAAAATTTCGTTACCCGATGGTAACATTTTCCTTGAAAACGCGTACGAGTACTTATTTTTTTTTAAAACGTTACTTTTAACCGATTTGCATAACCGTTCGTAAGTTCATCAGTTATATAAAATAGTAAAAACAACTACCTAACCATCCCAAAATAATAATAAGCGGCCATATTACAACCCAATCGAATTGTAGTGAAGGGTAAATTTAAAACGGGGCAAAATAAAATTTCAAGTCCACAAAACCAACATGGCCGCCTCGAGCTCTCCTCGGCTCCGCATCCGTGCTCTACTCACCTGCAAGATGATATGGGAAGGGGTGAGTCACCAAGACTCAGTGTATAAATCCCCAACCCGGAAACAACACTCATACACAAGATATTAGTATGACATGCAATTATGCAACCCAACCTAGCCATCCATGCTCCTTTTCTACCCCGTGTGGTACCAAACCACTGGTGGTGCCAAACCACTGGTGACCCGAAGTCACAATATCCGTCAATACGTGTGGTGCCAAACCACTGGTGACCCGAAGTCACAATCAAATGATGGGGCCAACCCATCGTGTGATACCAAATCACTGGCGTCGATCCCGTATCTCAAATGTGGGGCCAACCCACGGTGGCACTAAGCCACAGGGACGAGACGCTATGAGGTGCCAAACCTCTGGAGGTACCAAACCTCTGGTGACCGTAGTCACAATGTGTTACCAAAACACTGGTGTCCGTCGACACGAATATTACTCCCTCTCATCAATCCCACCATCATCATGGTCATATCACAAGTATCATGATTCCATATATCATGCAATCGTATATAGCATAGCATTTTTCAGCATATGATGGCATATACAACATATATCGTAAATCGAGTAATAGGGGAACTTACCCGAAAACCAAGCTTATGCCCGCTAGGCAAGGTTACCACATGAGAGGTTATAATATTATCATAGTAACAATTATTACTAATAAAGTGTGTAAGAGCTTACACACCTAATTAATCGGAGGTCTAAAAAGAAATCCCGGATCTACGTGATATTATAAAAGTCCCGAACTTGTCCTCGAATAGCTCCTATTATTCGGCCATCATAGGTTAGTATTTAGGGGTCTTATTGATTAACTGACAAGTCCAAAGTTATTGGTCATAACATAACCAAAATAGGGCTCTAAGCCGAACCTTTATCAACACAAAGCAAAGTGATCGAAAACTCGAACTTCTGATTTCTTGACCGATTGCCTTCTAAAATCATAGTACAAAATTCGGTTATCACTCAAATGCCACACTTGGTCCATAGTCGAATATAAACAACCACTTACCAAAGGAATTTGAAATCTTGGGAAGCCCCTCCTATTCTTTGAAACTGTCGAAAACCCATACATGTTCTTTGTTAAAATTGGCTATTTAAAATATATCCATGGAAAGTGGCCTATGGCCGAATGGCACATTGCCTTACCTCGAAAAGTAAGTTCTCGAAAGGTTCCTCTAGCTCCTCGATGGCGGCTTCACAACGTACACTAATAAGGTCCCATGCAAAGAAGAAAAAGAAATCGGCCCACCTTAGAAGTGTTTTAACTCATGCTTTCAGCACAACAAAGGAGAGGTAAGGAATCGAAGTAAAAAGGGGAGTGTTAACCAACCTTCGAAAATACCTTTCTTTAAGGGAAAACTTCGACCAAGTAGCCCCAAAAGAATGAAAGAGGTTTAAAGAACTTTGGTACGTGTGGACTAGGAAAAATTCGATCAAACTAGCAAAATATCAACCAATGTATCTCTTTAGGCACAAGGTGATTTGCATGCTCAAATGGGAAAAATCTTACAAGGTTACAAAAGGAGAGGAAAATGGACTTTGGTTTGAGTAACCAAGGAAAAACCAAAGAAGAAGGTGTTAGCCAAGATCATCCCTTAAACACCTTCAAAACCGAGAATGTCAAGCCCCTAATGTTCCCCCATTCGGCTAGCACAAAATGATGTAAGAAGCACAAGGAGTTTCGGCCATAAACAAGGCATGACAAGGAGAATCAAGAACAAAAGGTTGCTGGCCGTGCTTCCTTCCCAATTTGGTGGTAAATTTCCACTTCAAAATAACCATTACAATTCTTTCTCCCATCACCATTTAAAATAATAAAATGGCTTAATATGCCCATCACCATAGAACCAAACAAATTCTCCCATGCTTTAATAAATTAATGGTAGGAATCTTATACCCATACACCATATTAAAATAAATGATAATAACAATATTTATAAAATAAATACATCCCATACTCCTAATGATATAAAATAATAATAAAAAAAATATAATATAAAAAAAAAGTAAGAAGAACCCAAGGGTAACAGCAGCCCTCAAGCATGCTTCCACGCATGCATGCGCATGCTGTCCCCAATCACGTCGGCCAAAGCAAAAGAAAACAAAAGCTCCCAGGTGTTGCACACGGGTTTCGAACCCCGGACCCGAAACACTCCTCTCCAAGCCTCAGCCACTCGGCCAGCTTGACTTTCATGTCAAGATTGCGTCGCACATTCCTTTTAAACCTTCCTTCCTGAGTTTCCCTTTGCATTTAATACCGAGGGCCAAAACAAAATGGACAAGCTCACGCCCGTGGATTCGAACCCGAGACTTGGAACGATATCGCGCCCCAGCCACTCGGCCAATTGGAATTTCGTGACAAATTGCGCTGCATAATTCTTTTAATTCCTTCCTGATGGCTTTATTAACTTGAACGCTAAAAGCAAAAGTTAAACGCCCTAGGTGCGACTCCTAGGGCTCGAACACGGGACCCGAAGGAGCATGCCCAAGCGCCCTGCCGCTTCAGCTATCGAGACTTTCATGCCATGTCTCAACGAAACTTATTCTTAAGCCCTCCTCATTAAGTCCTCCTACACGCCAAAAATAAACTTCCTCCACGCGACTCGAACCCTCGCCTAGTCGCATTTTCTAGCATTCTGTCAGTACCCTAACCACTCCGCCAGCCATTTCTTTGTGACAAAACTCGCCCTAATTTAATGATAAGGCTTATACACATAGCCCTTTTCATCCCAAGCACTTAAAGAACCTTCTTAACCCTATACCCGACTAACTCGGGATTTTTTTTTTTTTTTTGCTAAACCATAATATGTGCATTTAAAACAGGAAAACCCACAATAATAATCGTATGGCAAATGACCCCTAATGCAGGATGTTACAGTTCTACCCCCCTTAAAATAAATTTCGTCCCCGAAATTACCTGGGTCAGAAGAGTTGGGGGTATTGCTGCCGCATCACATCCTCGGGCTCCCACGTAGCTTCCTCCACGCCATGGTTCCGCCATAGGACCTTCACTAAAGGAATTGACTTCCTACGCAAAACTTTCACATCCCGATCTAGGATCTGCACAGGTTCCTCTTCCATCGTCAAATCTGGACTTACCTCAACTTCCTCAACTGCCAAGATGTGTGATGGATCAGAACGATAGCGTCTAAGCATGGAGACATGGAACACATCGTGAATCTGACTTAGTTCTGCAGGTAACTCGAGCTGATAAGCCACTGGTCCCACTCGTCTCATCACCTTAAACGGTCCAATGAACCTTGGGCTTAATTTGCCCTTCTTCCCAAATCTTAGCACCTTCTTCCATGGCGAGACCTTCAGAAAAACTTCGTCTCCTACGGCAAATTCTATGTCTCTCCGCTTGAGATCAGCGTAAGACTTTTGCCTATCCGAGGCTTCTTTCAATCGAGCTTGGATCTTCTTCACCTTATCCTCAGTTTCTGCAACCAATTCCGGTCCTAACATCTGTCGTTCACCCAACTCCGTCCAACAAGTAGGTGTGCGACACCTCCTACCATATAACGCTTCATATGGTGCCATCTTAATGCTTGCCTGATAACTGTTGTTGTATGCGAACTCAGCTAATGGCAAAAATTCCTCCCAACTACCCCCGAAGTCCAAAACGCAGCCTCTTAACATGTCCTCCAAAATCTGAATAACTCTTTCCGACTGCCCGTCAGATTGTGGATGGAATGTCAGATCAAATCCAAAGTGTACCCAAAGCCTGATGTAGTGCTCTCCAAAACCTCGATGTAAATCTGGGGTCTCTGTCTGAGATGATCGACACTGGCACACCATGCAACCTCACTATCTCTGCCACATACAACTTAGCTAACTTCTGAAGCGAGTAATCCACCCTTACCGGTATGAAGTGAGCCGACTTGGTCAGACGGTCCACAATCACCCAAATCTGCCCTTCTTGTGGGCGTGAGGGGTAGCCCATCGACGAAGTCTATAGTGATCCTCTCCCATTTCCACCGAGGAATCTTCACTTGGTTGAAGTAACCCCGATGGCAACCGATGTTCACCTTTTTACTCACCGACACGTGAGACACCTTCCCACGAATTCGCCACCTCACGCTTCAACCCCGCCACCGAAATCGCTCAGTAAATCTCCATACATCTTGCTACCTCCGGGATGCATAGCGTATGGGCTGCTATGTGCATCTGAAGAATTCTTTGCCTCAATTCCACATCATTCGGCATACAAGGCCGCCCTTGAAAACACAACACACCATCACCAAATCAAGCTATACCCTTCCAAACCACCCTCTTGAACTTGCAACCTCCGTGCATTTAAACCTGTCATCCCCAATTGTTTTTCCTTAATCTCCTCGATCCAGTTGGCTTAACTTGCAATCCTCGCCAAAAAGACTTCCATCGTCGATATGATCGAGACGAGCAAACATCGCCTTAAGTCTGTCCACGACCTTTTGGCTCAACGCATCACCCACCACGTTAGCCTTGCTCGATGGTACTCAATTGAACGATCGTAGTCCTTCAACAGCTTCAATCCATCGGCGCTGCTCAAAATTTAAGTCCTTCGAGTCAAGAGATACCTCAAACTTTTGTGATCCGTGTAGACTATCGATTTCTCCCCGTACAAGTAGTGCCTCCATATTTTCAAAGCAAAGACTACTGCCGCTAACTCCAAGTCATGAGTCGGATAGTTAACCTCATGCGGTCTTAGCTGACGGGATGCATAGGCCACTACCTTCCCTTCCTACATCAACACACATCCCAAACCATTATGGGACGCATCACAATAAACTGCGAACAATTTCCCCGCCTCAGGCTGTACCAACACTGGAGCTTCCGTCAGAATCTTTCTTAGCTTATCAAAACTTTCTTGCTGCTTCCCTGACCAGACAAATGGGACTCCTTTCCTTAATAGTTTAGTCAACGGCGCTGCGATTGAGGAGAATCCTTCCACAAATCTTCGATAATACCCGGCCAGACCCAGAAAACTTCGAATTTCCGCCACTGTCCTAGGTGGTTTCCAGTCCAACACCGCTTCAACCTTGCGGGGGTCCACTCTAATCCCTTCAGCTGACACCACGTGACCCAAGAAGGTCACCTCTCTAAGCGCAGTCGCACTTCATCGAATTTGGCATACAACTGCTCCTCCCTCAGTACTTGTAGAACTATACGCAAATGCCTATCATGTTCCTCCTCCGTCTTCGAGTAAACCAATATGTCGTCTATAAACACCACGACAAATTGATCTAAGTATTGCTGAAACACCCTATTCATTAAGTCCATCAACGCTGCCGGCGCGTTGGTCAACCCAAACGGCATTACTAAGAACTCGTAATGCCCATACCGGGTACGAAATGCCGTCTTGTGCACATCAGCCTCCTTCACCTTAAGTTGATGATAGCCCGACCTAAGATCTATCTTCGAGAACACCGATGCACCCTTCAGTTGATCAAACAGGTCATCAATCCGAGGCAACGGATACCTGTTTTTGATCGTCAACTTGTTTAGCTGACGGTAGTCAATACACATCCGCATTGACCCGTCTTTCTTCTTAACAAACAACACAGTGTGCTCCCACGAGATATACTAGGTCAAATGAACCTCTATCCAAGAGTTCTCGAATTTGAGCCTTCACTCCACCAACTCTTTTGGTGCCATTCGGTAGGGTGCTATGGACACAAGCGCGCGCTCCGGGCAACAAGTCTATACCGAACTCAACTTCCCGATCCGAGGCGGACCCGGAGTTCTTCCTGAAACACATCGGCGAATTCCCTTATTCGGACCTTCGACCTTCTCAATCTGCGCCCTTAGCCTCCAATGCATAAATTCGAACCAATAAGGCCTCATACCCTTTTCTCGATCATTTTCTCGCTTTCAAGGCGGACACTACATTGGATAGATAGTCTCTTCATTTACCTATCATGACCACTTCATCACCTCACCGTCTTTAGAACCATGCGCTTAGCGGCGCAATCCAACCTTGCCTCGATACTTAACCACCCAATCCATTCCAAGAATTAGATCGAACTCCCCAAACGGCGGTTCCATCGGATCGACCACAAATACTACCCTTGGAGTTCTAGGGGTATATCTCTATATAGCTTGTTCACTACTACGAGTGTCCTAGAGGGCTAATTACGGTCATCTCCTGTAGCGCGATCTCAAAATCCAAGTTCAAAGTCTCTACCACACTATTAGCAACGTATGAATGCGTCGAACCCACATCAATTAATGCAACATATGGAAGACCAAAAATTAGGAACGTCTGGGGTGATGACATCCGTGCGTCACCCTCCTCGCGACGCCTCACACGTAGACTAAGCCAGTGCCTAGCTTAGTGTTGCTGCTCGCTCTCCGCTCGAATTCGCGACCTCGATTGGGACCATTGCCTCCTCTACCATTACCACGACCCTCTGCGGTGGTCCCACATTCCTTGCTTGAGTACGATTACGACCTCCGGTGATTCTTTGCCAACTTCCGAGGACAATCCCTTACGGTGATCCGAGATCCACATTCAAAGCAACCTCTCACCGGGTCAACAACCTCCCCAATGTGACTTCCCACAACGATTACACTGAGCCGGTCTCGATTAGTAGCCATGGGCCTCCCAACCCGATTCGGCCCGGTCTGCGCTCGGCCTCTTTTTGTACACTATTTCCCGATCCGGATGACCCAACACCTCTTTTACGCTTGCTCCTATCATAGTTCCGTCTCTCACGCACTCTCTCGACCCTTCGGCTACCTTAGCCTTTTCTACCAAAACGGCAAATTCACGCACCTGCTGTGGAGCAATCAACAACCTTAAATCATCCCTAAGTCCGTCTTCAAAACGGACGCAACGATCATGCTCAGTTGACACAACTCCCGAGCATAGCGACTCACCTCTCGAAATTCGCCTCATACTCGGACAATCGACTTATTTCCTTGTACTAATCCTGCAAAAGCTTTCCTCCGAGTATCGCAGTATTGGTGCCCACATACTTCTTCCGATAAGTAGCTTTGAAGTATTCCCAAGTAAGGTCGTCTGCTGTAGCACCGTATCGAACCGTGAGCCACCACTGGTATGACTCATCTTTTAGAAGCGACACTGCTCCTTTCAGCTTCTCCTCATTTGTTAAATCAAGATCGTCCATGATCCTCTCGGTCGATTCTAACCAATATTCGGTACAGCATCGGGTGCGACACTGACACACCCCGAAATACTTCACTCCGTTGGATCGGCCGCTCAGATCTGAACTTCCGAGCTCTCTGCACTCTACCGGGTCTCACCATCATTTCTAAAACACGCAAAGATAGCTCTGCGATATCGACTCACCTCCCGTCTGATCCTGATGTCCATCACCAAAAGTTGGGGGTGGTGGTGGAGGTGGTATCTCATTATCCGATCCCTGGCCCGACCTAATCGGGTTCTGTCATGGCCATCCGTCCTCTACCACGTCCCCGACGGCCGCGACCTCTAGAGCTCATTTCTTATAGCGCAATCTATTTTAAAAAGTTTTATGAATTAGCCAATATTCCACTGATTATTAGCAAAGAATTTTATGGGCGAAGTTAAGAAGTTGTTCTTTCGATCAAACAAGTTTCAAGTCTTCATTGTAATTCAAAGATACACTTCCACTTATTCCATCACCCTCTTTGTCCAATTCCTAACCCGGGGGTATTTTCGTCATTTACCCTACAGGGGTATTTTAGTAATAAAACAAAGTAAGTTTGTAAATCTTGATAAATCAAGGGAAACCAAAAATTTTGCAAAACTTGGGGTTCTTTTTGAGAAATCGTCTTCCCAAATTAGTAGTGTTGCTAAAACTTTAAAAATCAGGGTTATTTTGGTAATTTACAGATTATGGGCAATTTCGTAATATTTTCAAAATCACGACATTTTTGATAATTTGCAATTTAGGGATTTTGGGTATGGTAAAATAAGAAAATTTTGTTAAGAATTTGGGGTAGCTTAGTAGATTTTTAAAACTAGGGGTATTTTTGTAATTTACCACTAAGGGTATTTTAAAATGTCCATAAATCAAGAGAATTTTGTAACATAAATCTCACAAGTGAAGGAAGTCTTTAAAACTAGAGTTTTTATCAAAACGCGGCTAATTCCCTTTCGGGTTTTAATAATAGGGTTTAGCCAACGAACAAGTCCTCACGGTTAGGGTGAACCGAAGCTACGCACCAGGTAGGATTCCCGTGAAGAGGAGGTGAGTCACTAGGACCGCTTAAATACCAAGCTCTTCCGGATCCAATCCTAGACATGCGCACAAGGTTACCACACCCTAACTCGGTGACTTAGTCATGGGTTTGTTTAATTAGGCAATTATAAGTCTTATGCAATTGTTGGGGTAAACTAGTCCTAAAGTTCACATACTTTTCATACTATCTACGTCCCATTTCTACCCCTTTACAGATATTCATTCACACATAGATTAGAGATACTTACAAGAGCGGATCGGTGCCGGAGACTCGACGCCATGTTGTTCAACCAAAACCATTTTCATTGAGGTTTTCAAAAGCCTATCTAGAAAAATATTTTTAGGCATTAGGCCCTCACAGCCGAGTTTTGAACCGGGCTCTGATACCAACTTGTAACACCCCAAACCCGACCCACGAGCCATGACCGGATCTGGTATGTCACAGAATAAAAAGAAGTTTGGAAGGTTTGGATTAATAGTAGAAATTTAAGAAAATTTTTGTTAAGGGTATAAAACGGTGTTCGTTAAAACTCAAGTGGGTTGATCCGATTGAGTTGAAAATCCTTTCTTCCTTTAAAACCATTTGATCATTTAAATTTTAGAATAATAGAGTGATCAATAGCTTAGAAAATTTCGTTACCCGATGGTAACATTTTCCTTGAAAACGCGTACGAGTACTTATATTTTTTTTTTAAAACGTTACTTTTAACCGATTTGCATAACCGTCAGTAAGTTCATCGATTATATAAAATAGTAAAAACAACTACCTAACCATCCCAAAATAATAATAAGCGGCCATATTACAACCCAATCGAATTGTAGTGAAGGGTAAATTTAAAACGGGGCAAAATAAAATTTCAAGTCCACAAAACCAACATGGCCGCCTCGAGCTCTCCTCGGCTCGCATCCGTGCTCTACTCACCGCAAGATGATATGGGAAGGGGTGAGTCACCAAGACTCAGCATGTATAAATCCCCAACCCTAAACAACACTCATACACAAGATATTAGTATGACATGCAATTATGCAACCCAACCTAGCCATCCATGCTCCTTTTCTACCCCGTGTGGTACCAAACCACCGGGTGGTGCCAAACCACTGGTGACCCGAAGTCACAATATCCGTCAATACGTGTGGTGCCAAACCACTGGTGACCCAAGTCACAATCAAATGATGGGGCCAACCCATCGTGTGATACCAAATCACCGGCGTCGATCCCGTATCTCAAATGTGGGGCCAACCCACGGTGGCACTAAGCCACGGGGACGAGACGCCATGAGGTGCCAAACCTCCTGAGGTACCAAACCTCTCTGTGACCGTAGTCACAATGTGTTACCAAAACACCGGTGTCCGCTCGACACGAATATTACTCCTCTCATCAATCCCACCATCATCATGGTCATATCACAAGTATCATGATTCCATATATCATGCAATCGTATATAGCATAGCATTTTTCAGCATATGATGGCATATACAACATATATCGTAAATCGAGTAATAGGGGAACTTACCCGAAAACCAAGCTTATGCCCGCTAGGCAAGGTTACCACATGAGAGGTTATAATATTATCATAGTAACAATTATTACTAATAAAGTGTGTAAGAGCTTACACACCTAATTAATCGGAGGTCTAAAAAGAAATCCCGGATCTACGTGATATTATAAAAGTCCCGAACTTGTCCTCGAATAGCTCCTATTATTCGGCCATCATAGGTTAGTATTTAGGGGTCTTTTTGATTAACTGACAAGTCCAAAGTTATTGGTCATAACATAACCAAAATAGGGCTCTAAGCCGAACCTTTATCAACACAAAGCAAAGTGATCGAAAACTCGAACTTCTGATTTCTTGACCGATTGCCTTCTAAAATCATAGTACAAAATTCGGTTATCACTCAAATGCCACACTTGGTCCATAGTCGAATATAAACAACCACTTACCAAAGGAATTTGAAATCTTGGGAAGCCCCTCCTATTCTTTGAAACTGTCGAAAACCCATACATGTTCTTTGTTAAAATTGGCTATTTAAAATATATCCATGGAAAGTGGCCTATGGCCGAATGGCACATTGCCTTACCTCGAAAAGTAAGTTCTCGAAAGGTTCCTCTAGCTCCTCGATGGCTGCTTCACAACGTACACTAATAAGGTCCCATGCAAAGAAGAAAAAGAAATCGGCCCACCTTAGAAGTGTTTTAACTCATGCTTTCAGCACAACAAAGGAGAGGTAAGGAATCGAAGTAAAAAGGGGAGTGTTAACCAACCTTCGAAAATACCTTTCTTTAAGGGAAAACTTCGACCAAGTAGCCCCAAAAGAATGAAAGAGGTTTAAAGAACTTTGGTACGTGTGGACTAGGAAAAATTCGATCAAACTAGCAAAATATCAACCAATGTATCTCTTTAGGCACAAGGTGATTTGCATGCTCCAATGGGAAAAATCTTACAAGGTTACAAAAGGAGAGGAAAATGGACTTTGGTTTGAGTAACCAAGGAAAAACCAAAGAAGAAGGTGTTAGCCAAGATCATCCCTTAAACACCTTCAAAACCGAGAATGTCAAGCCCCTAATGTTCCCCATTCGGCTAGCACAAAATGATGTAAGAAGCACAAGGAGTTTCGGCCATAAACAAGGCATGACAAGGAGAATCAAGAACAAAAGGTTGCTGGCCGTGCTTCCTTCCCAATTTGGTGGTAAATTTCCACTTCAAAATAACCATTAACAATTCTTTCTCCCATCACCATTTAAAATAATAAAATGGCTTAATATGCCCATCACCATAGAACCAGACAAATTCTCCCATGCTTTAATAAATTAATGGTAGGAATCTTATACCCATACACCATATTAAAATAAATGATAATAACAATATTTATAAAATAAATACATCCCATACTCCTAATGATATAAAATAATAATAAAAAAAATATAATATAAAAAAAAAGTAAGAAGAACCCAAGGGTAACAGCAGCCCTCAAGCATGCTTCCACGCATGCATGCGCATGCTGTCCCCAATCACGTCGGCCAAAGCAAAAGAAAACAAAAGCTCCCAGGTGTTGCACACGGGTTTCGAACCCCGGACCCGAAACACTCCTCTCCAAGCCTCAGCCACTCGGCCAGCTTGACTTTCATGTCAAGATTGCGTCGCACATTCCTTTTAAACCTTCCTTCCTGAGTTTCCCCTTTGCATTTAATACCAGAGGCCAAAACAAAATGGACAACTGCTGCCCAGGGGATTCGAACCCGAGACCTGGAACGATATCGCGCCCCAGCCACTCGGCCAATTGGAATTTCGTGACAAATTGCGCTGCATAATTCTTTTAATTCCTTCCTGATGGCTTTATTAACTTGAACGCTAAAAGCAAAAGTTAAACGCCTCTAGGTGCGACTCTGGGCTCGAACACGGACCGGCGAAGGAGCATGCCCAAGCGCCCGCCGCTTCATTCTATCGAGACTTTCATGCCATGTCTCAACGAAACTTATTCTTAAGCCCTCCTCATTAAGTCCTCCTACACGCCAAAAATAAACTTCCTCCACGCGACTCGAACCCTCGCCTAGTCGCATTTTCTAGCATTCTGTCAGTACCCTAACCACTCCGCCAGCCATTTCTTTGTGACAAAACTCGCCCTAATTTAATGATAAGGCTTATACACATAGCCCTTTTCATCCCAAGCACTTAAAGAACCTTCTTAACCCCTATACCCGACTAACTCTGGATTTTTTTTTTTTTTTGCTAAACCATAATATGTGCATTTAAAACAGGAAAACCCACAATAATAATCGTATGGCAAATGACCCCTAATGCAGGATGTTACAATATAGTAAAAAATATTAGACCTAAAACAAGGATTAAAAAATATATATAAAACTAAATGTGAAAAATACTCAACACTACCAACCCATTTGAAGAAACCACCCGACTTCTACCTGGTTGTGCCTCAATTTACAGAGGGAGAAGCCCAACTTGCAACTTTCAGCATCTCTCATACTACTATAACACATTGCAATCTAGTTCTCAAACTGTGCATCTTTCATAATCTCAAAGCATTGCACTCACTAGTTCAATTTGTAAAGAGGAAGACATGTTTGAAACACTACAAAACTCAGAAACCTAAGAGACCGACTTGCTCCACGCAAGGTTTTGAAGGGTGTTGATAATAACCGCATAAAGCCATACACAAGACCCTTCCTAAGGCAAAGCTATCTCATGCCCGCAAAAACACTGCCCACTCTTCACCTAAAACATTACAAAACAGGCTTTAAACTTAAATACCATAAACCAACATATATGTAAGAAAAAGTTCCCACAATAAAAATCAATGGATTTCAAAGAAGCTCAAAATAGTAATACAATATCACAAAAAAGCAATTTGGAACTATTAACTGATTGTAAACCACCAATCATTTCTCATTAATACATAGTACTACTCTACATTAAATGATTTCAAATAGTTCATATCAAAGATACACTACTTAATATATATATATGGACAAAGCAACAAGTTCAACTGTTCAAGTTCATATTGAAGTCGATGCTTTACTTTATGAGTTGTTGGAAACAATTCATACCATATAATCCAGAAAAACCAAAACTCCAAAACAAGCCAAATGAACTATAAGCCGCTTTATTCAACCATGAAGCACTAAACAAATCAGACCCTAAATAAAAAACTTAAATAAAGTTCATAAAATTCTTAAGCCATATCAGAACTAACCCATGAAACCCTAAAATCATGTAACAACCCGATTTTGGGCCTAGTCGGAATAGTGGTTTCGGACCATAAATCGATGAGGAAAAAAAAATTAAAAAAATTAATATTTTTATATTTTTATGATCTACAATTTTAAAGAATGATTTTGTGAAAATTTCGTTCAAAAATTTTGATGTTTGAGCACTCAATTTAGTCAAAAGGACTAAATTGTAAAAAGTGCAAAACTTGAGTTCTAGAAGTTAGAGGTATCTAATTGCTATGAAATTTTAAACTGGAGGTCCTTAAAAGGTAACTAGACCATTGGTTAATATGTTGGACAAAAATGGACATAAAATAGGTGAAATAGAATATTTTTAAGTTAAGGGCATTTTAGTTATTTGGTGATTAAAATGAATTAAAAACAAAATTAAATGCCAATTTTTGCTCATCTTCAACCCCTTGGCCGAAATTCACATAAGGAAGACATAGATAGGGTTTTTATAGCTTCCAAGCTCAATTGTAAGTCCGTTCTAGCCCTATTTTTAATGACTTCTACGTTTTTGAAATCCTCGTAACAAGATTTACCTATTTCTACCATTATTTTGAGCTAGGGTTTGTGTTTAAAAATTTACCCATGGATGACATGCATGTATTTTGATGTTTTATGGTAGAATATGAAGCTTGAAATTATGTTAAAGAATTTTTGCTAAGCGATTTTAAGTGAAAACTAGTAAAACGACATAATCGGTAAAAATACCTAATGTTCATAAGTGTATGTTATAGTAAGAATTTGATGTTTCCATAGAAGGGAAAAATGATTAGTATGTTATAAAACATAAGAATAAGGGCTGAAGTTTAATCTTTGAGTGTTGGGGGCAGAATTGTAAATATGTGAAACTTTAGGGGAAAAAATGTAATTTTTCCATAGTGTGATTTTTAGACTAAATTGAATAACGTGAGTATTAAATGAGTTAAATGTGTTATTATAGATCAAGAAAGACGAGGAATCGACCTTGATCGGGAAAAAGAAAAGATTGTGGACTAAATTGCAAATTCGTCATATTTTGCATTGAGGTAAGTTTGTATGTAAATAATGCATCGTTTTTACTTACGTTTTCATATTCTGATAAATGGTATGAACTGTGGCTGAATATTTGATGTAATTGACAAAATATCGACAAGTGAGAAATTTCCCGGTTGAACTTTAGGAATAAAAATGGATACAAGTGACATGTTCACTAGAAACCTATGTCAAATCTAAGTGAAATAAGTGATCCGAGTGCTGGTCCGTACGTTCTACCGTTGGCTGAGTTATCCGACATGTGTTACGGATACTTGACAGCTTGTGTGAGCAACACTGAGTAGTTACGTATTGACTGACAGCTTGTGTGAGCAGACCTGAGATTGTGATTATGTGAAATGGGTGCTGGTCTTATAAGTTCTACCAGTGGCTGGGTAATCCTGCATGTGTTGCGGATACCTGATAGCTTGTGTGAGCAGCACTGAGTAGTTACGTATGACTGACAGCTTGTGTGAGTAGACCCGCAAATATGAATAGCTCGAGAACGAGCCTATGTGTGATAACGGATGTGAAGTAGCTTTGGCTACAAGTGAGGCACTATGTGCAATATTCCGATGTATCCATTAATATTCCAATGTGTTCAACGGGAAATGACTAAGTGTAAATGACTGTGATTATGTGATGAATAAGCGTAGGTATATGTGCGTAAACTTATGAGCAATGTGCTCGATATGTGATCGAACTTTGGTAAGATTGATACGGAGTAAGTGTTACAATGAAAGTTACTATATAGAAAACATGAAAGAATGAAATTTAGAAATAAAACAGTTTTGGATAGCAGCAGTTATGTGTCTTTGAAAAATCACCAAAAATGGTGGAAATTGAATTACAAATTGAATAAGATATGAAATTAAATCTTATTGAGTCTATTTTCGCATAAAAGAAACAGTGTAAGCAAACTAATTTTATATTCTGAGATATTTGAATTTTAGTTAGATAGAGTCAGAATGATTTCGGAATCCCCTATTCTTACTTTGGAAATTCATTAAAAATTGTAAAAATATAATCATGGGATAAAATTTATATCTTTGAATTTCTTAATGTGTTTATTTTCAATTGAAACAAACAGTAACATCATTTGAGTTCTGTAAAATGAGATAATTAATTTTTAGTGAAGAAAGGTTGAAACTGTCAGACAACAGAATAGGGGATACTTTAAAGAATAAAATGTACTTATTGGATAAACCAAAAGTTCTGAAAATTTTATGTTAAGAATATATTTGAGTCTAGTTTCATGGAAAATTAACGGATCTTAATTTGGAGTTCTGTAGCTCGAGATATAAATAATTTAGTGACTGTGACTCAAGTAGACAGCTTAAGATGAACATGAGTAAATGGTGGACCTATGTGTAATTATGATTGCATTATCTTGAGAACATATTATGAGGATTGTTAAAGTCATGTTAATAAATTGTTTATTATTTACGTACTTACTTACTAAGCTATATCCTTACTCCTTTCTCTTTTCCCTTATTTTATAGTGTCACCAAGCTATCTTGGGATTTGGAGATTGACGGAGATCCATTCATACTATCAACACTCTTTTGGTATTTTGAAATTAATATTTTGAATTACGGCATGTATAGAGAACTTGGTTGTTTTGTTATGTGTCATAATTGATTTGGCCAAAATGATGGCCTATGTTATTTGATAGCTCATTTTGTATAAGGCCATTGATGTTAGCTATTATTGATCAAGTTATATGTGTTTATGATGATGCAATTTATGAGATGCATGACTAGGTTGAATGAGTGTGTGATAAAAATTAAAAATTTTTAAATTTGGATGTAAATTTTATGTCTCGGTTTAGTACGACTGTATGTGTTTTGTTTTGTTTCAATTTATATTATTTTGTTTATATAAATAAATGAGTTATTAATTAAAAATATTTTTAACATAATGAAATATATCAAATATATTTTCATTATATAATTACATATTTATTATTTTTTTATATAAATAAAAGAGTTATTAATTTAAAAATAAATTAAAAATAAAATAATTTAAAAATTCTAAGTAGAAAAAGAAAAAAGAAAAATATTCAAGCTAGAGGCAATTAAATCGGAAACTAACATAAAAAATGGGATCTTTTTCCTTGTTCCAAGTAAGAAAGCAACAAAAGAGTTAAATCTGTTGGGGAAAATAAGTAGTATTGCAAAAGAAAAAAGCACCTGATTCGTCAAGGCCATTCGATGTTGTAACCATTGTTGAAAACCAAATTTAGGCTCTGTTTGTTTGCCAGTAAAATAATTTCTGGAAAATAATTTCTGGAAAATGATTTACTTTTCTGGAAATGATTTCTTTTTCTGGTGCTTGGATGAATTTGTGTAAAATATTTTCTGTTGTTTGGCAGATTTCTTGAAAATATTTCATAAAAGCTGTTTTAAATAAAACAAATATATATTTAAGAATTTATTATTTTTTCATTGTTAATTGAGTTTATTATTATTATTATATATATATTAATAAATTTATATTTTTCTTGCCTATATTCCAAGATGCAGCATGCCAATCGGGTAGAAACCTAGCAAGCTTTTTCTTTTTAAGCATACAACAAAGCCTATATTGCAATCAACAAGCACTCACTCAAAAATGGTTAATCCCACATCTGGAAACACCACCCACAGTTTCAATGATTCTAGTTCTCTTAGCCACATCTCAAGAGCTAATTCTACAACATACGAATAAGTTCAAGTCAATTATGCTCATACTGAAATAATAGGACCAAGAGACCTCAACAACTTCAAGGCACAGAGGCCAATTCTACAACATAAAAATAAGTTCTAAGTTTATTCAAGAGGATCTCAGTTAAGGGAAAATTCTTTTTCTTCAGACTCCTTTACCAGTAAAATTCGAACAAAATGACATCTTATAACTGCGTAATCTAATCATGACATTAAGCAAAACCTATAATTGTGATTGCTAGATTTACAAAAGAAAAGAGTGGCAAATTTATGACCAAAACTTGTAAAATTTTCATGTTTGAACAACATTTGGTTTTCTTCACACAATCATTACATTGCACAGAGAAAAGAGAATTACACCAATCAACACCTCTTGATACAAGCAACACCCAATATGATCCCTCATCATCATCATATAGTAAAAAATATTAGACCTAAAACAAGGATTAAAAAATATATATAAAACTAAATGTGAAAAATACTCAACACTACCAACCCATTTGAAGAAACCACCCGACTTCTACCTGGTTGTGCCTCAATTTACAGAGGGAGAAGCCCAACTTGCAACTTTCAGCATCTCTCATACTACTATAACACCTTGCAATCTAGTTCTCAAACTGTGCATCTTTCATAATCTCAAAGCATTGCACTCACTAGTTCAATTTGTAAAGAGGAAGACATGTTTGAAACACTACAAAACTCTGTAACCCTAAGAGACCGACTTGCTCCACGCAAGGTTTTGAAGGGTGTTGATAATAACCGCATAAAGCCATACACAAGACCCTTCCTAAGGCAAAGCTATCTCATGCCTGCCACAAACACTGTCCACTCTTCACCTAAAACATTACAAAATAGGCTTTAAACTTAAATACCATAAACCAACATATATGTAAGAAAAAGTTCCCACAATAAAAATCAATGGATTTCAAAGAAGCTCAAAATAGTAATACAATATCACAAAAAAAGCAATTTGGAACTATTAACCAGATTGTAAACCACCAATCATTTCTCATTAATACATAGTACTACTCTGCATTAAATGATTTCAAATAGTTCATATCAGCATACACTACTTAATATATATATATATGGACAAAGCAACAAGTTCAACTGTTCAAGTTCATATTGAAGTCGATGCTTTACTTTATGAGTTGTTGGAAACAATTCATACCATATAATCCAGAAAACCAAAACTCCAAAACAAGCCAAATGAACTATAAGCCAGTTTATTCAACCATGAAGCACTAAACAAATCAGACCCTAAATAAAAAACTTAAATAAAGTTCATAAAATTCTTAAGCCATATCAGAACTAACCCATGAAACCCTAAAATCATGTAACAACCCGATTTTGGGCCTAGTCGGAATAGTGGTTTCGGGACCACAAATCTGATGAGGAAAAAAAATTAAAAAAATTAATATTTTTATATTTTTATGATCTACAATTTTAAAGAATGATTTTGTGAAAATTTCGTTCAAAAATTTTGATGTTTGAGCACTCAATTTAGTCAAAAGGACTAAATTGTAAAAAGTGCAAAACTTGAGTTCTAGAAGCTAGAGGTATCTAATTGCTATGAAATTTTAAACTGGAGGTCCTTAAAAGGTAACTAGACCATTGGTTAATATGTTGGACAAAAATGGACATAAAATAGGTGAAATAGAATATTTTTAAGTTAAGGGCATTTTAGTTATTTGGTGATTAAAATGAATTAAAAACAAAATTAAAAGCCAATTTTTGCTCATCTTCAACCCCTTGGCCGAAATTCACATAAGGAAGACATAGATAGGGTTTTTATGGCTTGGATTTTTTATAGCTTCCAAGCTCGATTGTAAGTCCGTTCTAGCCCTATTTTTAATGACTTCTACGTTTTTGAAATCCTCGTAACAAGATTTACCTATTTCTACCATTATTTTGAGCTAGGGTTTGTGTTTAAAAATTTACCCATGGATGACATTCATGTATTTTGATGTTTTATGGTAGAATATGAAGCTTGAAATTATGTTAAAGAACTTTTGCTAAGCGATTTTAAGTGAAAACTAGTAAAACGACATAATCGGTAAAAATACCTAATGTTCATAAGTGTATGTTATAGTAAGAATTTGATGTTTCCATAGAAGGGAAAAATGATTAGTATGTTAGAAAACATAAGAATAAGGGCTGAAGTTTAATCTTTGAGTGTTGAGGGCAGTGTGCAGAATTGTAAATATGTGAAACTTTAGGGGAAAAAATGTAATTTTTCCATAGTGTGATTTTTAGACTAAATTGAATAACGTGAGTATTAAATGAGTTAAATGTGTTATTATAGATCAAGAAAGACGAGGAATCGACCTTGATCAGGAAAAAGAAAAGGTTGTGGACTAAATTGCAAATTCGTCATATTTTGCATTGAGGTAAGTTTGTATGTAAATAATGCATCGTTTTTACTTACGTTTTCATATTCTGATAAATGGTATGAACTGTGGTTGAATATTTGATGTAATTGACAAAATATCGACAAGTGAGAAATTTCCCGGTTGAACTTTAGGAATAAAAATGGATACAAGTGACATGTTCACTAGAAACCTATGTCAAATCTAAGTGAAATAAGTGATCCGAGTGCTGGTCCGTACGTTCTACCGTTGGCTGAGTTATCCGACATGTGTTACGGATACTTGACAGCTTGTGTGAGCAGCACTGAGTAGTTACGTATTGACTGACAGCTTGTGTGAGCAGACCTGAGATTGTGATTATGTGAAATGGGTGCTGGTCTTATAAGTTCTACCGATGGTGGGTAATCCCGCATGTGTTGCGGATACACGATAGCTTGTGTGAGCAAAGACCGAGTAGTTACGTATGACCGACGGCTTGTGTGAGTAGACCCAAGAATATGAATAGCTCGAGAACGAGCCTATGTGTGATAATCGATGTGAAGTAGCTTTGGCTACAAGTGAGGCACTATGTGCAATATTCCGATGTATCCATTAATATTCCAATGTGTTCAACGGAAATGACTAAGTGTAAATGATCGTGATTATGTGATGAATAAGCGTAGGTATATGTGCGTAAACTTATGAGCAATGTGCTCGATATGTGATCGAACTTTGGTAAGATTGATACGAGTAAGTGTTACAATGAAAGTTACTATATAGAAAACATGAAAGAATGAAATTTAGAAATAAAACAGTTTTGGATAGCAGCAGTTATGTGTCTTTGAAAAATCACCAAAAATGGTGGAAATTGAATTACAATTTGAATAAGATATGAAATTAAATCTTATTGAGTCTATTTTCGCATAAAAGAAACAGTGTAAGCAAACTAATTTTATATTCTGAGATATTTGAATTTTAGTTAGATAGAGTCAGAATGATTTTGGAATCCCCTATTCTTACTTTGGAAATTCATTAAAAATTGTAAAAATATAATCATGGGATAAAATTTATATCTTTGAATTTCTTAATGTGTTTATTTTCAATAGAAACAAACAGTAACATCATTTGAGTTCTGTAAAATGAGATAATTAATTTTTAGTGAAGAAAGGTTGAAACTGTCAGACAACAGAATAGGGGATACTTTAAAGAATAAAATGTACTTATTGGATAAACCAAAAGTTCTGAAAATTTTATGTTAAGAATATATTTGAGTCTAGTTTCATGGAAAATTAACGGATCTTAATTTGGAGTTCTGTAGCTCGAGATATAAATAATTTAGTGACTGTGACTCAAGTAGACAGCTTAAGATGAACATGAGTAAATGGTGGACCTATGTGTAATTATGATTGCATTATCTTGAGAACATATTATGAGGATTGTTAAAGTCATGTTAATAAATTGTTTATTATTTACGTACTTACTTACTAAGCTATATGCTTACTCCTTTCTCTTTTCCCTTATTTTATAGTGTCACCAAGCTATCTTGGGATTCGGAGATTGACGGAGATCCATTCATACTATCAACACTCTTTTGGTATTTTGAAATTAATATTTTGAATTATGGCATGTATAGAGAACTTGGTTGTTTTGTTATGTGTCATAATTGATTTGGCCTAAAATGATGGCCTATGTTATTTGATAGCTCATTTTGTATAAGGCCATTGATGTTAGCTATTATTGATCAAGTTATATGTGTTTATGATGATGCAATTTATGAGATGCATGACTAGGTTGAATGAGTGTGTGATAAAAATTAAAAATTTTTAAATTTGGATGTAAATTTTATGTCTCGGTTTAGTACGACTGTATGTGTTTTGTTTCGGTAATGCCTCGTACCCTGTTCCAACGTCGAACACGGGTAAGGGGTGTTACAAATCAACAGTACCAAAGTTGGCAAATTAATCGACTGGACAGAACAAAATGGAATTTTAGATCTTGAAATCTGAAAAAAATAAGATCTTTACAAACATATGCCAATATATTTATCGAAAAAGATCCAATTAATCGATAAAACCTTACCTTAATTACGCCAAATTAAAATTTACGAGAAATCACGAACAAAGAAATCAAAACCGAAATAGAAAAAGAAGCTATAAAGAGAAGATTACCTTCTGGGAGAGATTCGAAATCGAGAAGATTAAAAGAGAAGACGATTGAAATTTTTCAATTTTGATGAGAAACTTGGGGGAATTTATCACGGATCAAAGCAAACTCTTACTGAAAAAGATGGGGGAAGGGGAAGGGGAATGGAAAGGGAAAGGGTGTTGCTTCTTTTCCTGAAAATGTCTTACCGAAATAAAAACGGTAAGACATTTTCCTAAATTAAGTGCTTTATTTTCCTGTGTTTTGTAATCCATTTTACTTAGGAAATTGTTTTCAACCAAACAAACACTGGAAAAGGTTGAAAAGTTTTTCCGAAAAATGTTTTACTGCCAAACAAACGGACACTTAGGGGCAAAAGGGTTTGAATAGTATCTTGATTATTCCAGTCAGGTAGCACATTAGTGGCCAGAATAATGAAGTAGGCACAAAGAATTCTCCTCAACATCAGTTCAGGCTCAAGAACGTAGGCGTTGGTCTCCCCAAGTTCCAACCCAACTGCACCACCCTTGGCTTTCTATATAGCTCCACGTCACCTTGCCATTAAAATAAGTAATAGTTAGGTGATATGTAGTGTAGTTTACTTGAATATAACTAATTTTTTATCTCATGCGATGCACAATTTGCTAGTTTATTCTATAAAACTATTATTATTTAAATATTAATCTATTAATTAAAATTGTTCATGAAACAATATTTAAAAGATATAAACAAATTAAAAGAACTTTTTTTCAAAAATAAATATTTAATCTTTTCTTTTAAACTTTTGGATCGAAACCCAGTCTTTATTTTTTAAAAAAAGTTTGAAATACCTTTTATATTTTAGAGAAATTTTTTTTTAACTCACTAAAATATTAATTTTAAAATTTAATTTAATATTTTTATAAATTTATACACACAATTAGTGCATGCATAATTTACTTTAATTTTAATATGTTTTAAACTTATCTCAAAATTGGTTTATAGATTTGCTTTAATTTTTTGCCATATTTTAAACAAATAATTTTATCTCAAAATTTTAAAATATTTTCTTAGTATATAAAAAATTTACTCAAATAGTTTATTTTAAAATTTTATACAAATAATAGGGCAACTAAACTTTAGAATAAATATATATTTTAAAATTTTTATTTAAGTTAAATTAAATTAATAAACTAATTTTTTCAAATTCTTGTTTATCCAATTAAGTATATATTCATTTGAAAGGGAAATTCATTAGTTCATTCCATGAATATGACCATACAATTTAAGAAAAAACAACAACAAACACTTGTGGTAGCTGTGAAAGACAAGTTCCATCAACACAACAAATGTGTCAGCTCAGCATCAAATGAATATTATGACACATTAACAATTGGCTCTTTTACAACTCAAGCACGATATATTTGGAGTGATTACAAGCACTTAATATGAGAAAGAAATAAACCCAGATGGTCCAAAGCGGTAGGCAAAAATCGGCAAAAGAATCAAGCATCCATCAAATTGGAGAGGACGAGGACAAAAACATCCCTAAAATCACTTGCAAAAGTAGGACTCAAAAATGTGCTACAAGAGCAGACAAAAACTTCTAAAGTGAAGACACTAAATAAAGAAAAACAAACAAACAAAAAACATATAAAACTTAAAGACAACACAAATCCGAACCAACCCAAGGAAATGCTTTCTTCATCTATAATTCAAACCAGCAAAAGTCCATTTGATTTCACCTTGTTTGCTTATAAAGAAAAAAGATGGGTTGTGGAGACTGTGTGGACTATAGACAATTGAATTCTATGACTATCAAGAATAAATTCCATATTTCTATTGTAGATAACCTATTAGATGAACATGCAGGTGCTATCTACTTTTCAAAAGTTTATTTGAAGGTTTGTTTTATTGATGAACTTTCCATATACAAAAGTCTATGACCATCAAGGGTCTGTTTCAAACTGTTACAAACCCTACTAGCATACCTCATTATACCATTGCGAATGGTATTTTGAGGCATAGTGGTAAGGACTATATGAGAAGTAATGTGCAGTTGAGGGCTCAAATAGTGGAATGGTTGCATGACTCACATCAAGGTGGTCACTCAGGTATCCAAGCCACCTAAGACAGGATTAAATCTTATTTTTATTGGCCTAAAATGATCTCACAAATGTAAGATTTTGTGTAACAGTGTTATAATTACCAGAGAAATAAAGGGGAGCATGTAGCTTTGTTAGATTTGGTGCCTAAAGTATAGTATATTCATCTATGTACACTCGTCATTGTTTGAACAGATTGATTAATAAAATTATTCATGAATTAAATTAATATATTTTTATTATTGTCCTCAAATGATTTTTGCACGCAAAGCAAAATAGAATTAAATGTTGCTAATTAGTTATCTATTGTTTAAACTGATACTGTAACAACCCAAATTTGGGTCTAGTCGGAACAGTGGTTTCGAGGCCACAAGACCGACGAGAAAAATTCTATTTTTATGGTCTACAATTTTACGGAAAGATTTCGTAAAAATTTCGTTTGAAAATTTCGACGTTTGGGCACTAAATTTAGTTAAAAGGACTAAATTGTAAAAAGTGCAAAAGTTGAGTTCTATATGTTAGAGGTGTCTAATTGTTATGTGTTTTAAAATTTGAGGTCCTTAAAAGGAATTAGACCATTGGATAACTTGATGGAAAAAAATGGGCATGAATAGGACAAAATTGGAAGAAAAGCCTTAAGGGTATTTTAGTCATTTAGTGTTTTAAATGAATAAAAAGACAAAATACAAGAAACAAATCTGCTCATCTTCTTCAAGTTGCTGCCGAAAATTTCTAGACTGAATGGCTAAGGGTTTCAAGCTTTTCAAGCTTCATAGTAAGTGTTTCTGAGCCCCGTTTTTAATGTTCATCGTATTTTTGAAATCCCGGTAACTTAGTTTAGCTATTTCTACCATTATTTTGAGCTAGAGTTTGATTTTAAAAATTAATCCATGTTGAATAATTGTGTATTTTGATGAATGATGGTAGATTATGTATGTCTATGATTAGAGAAATGAGTTTTATTAAATGATTTTCGATGAAATCGTCAAAAAGGGGTTAAATTGTAAAAGTTATAAATTAGTCATAAGTGTGTGAATTAGTGAGAATTTGAAGTTGCTATAGAAGGGAAAAATGTTCAGCATGCCATAAAACATATGAAAATTGAATAAAAATTATTTTACGAGCCTAGCGGTAAAAGTGTAATTTTTGAAAAGTTAAGGGCAAAATTGTAAATTTTCCAAAATTTGATATGTGAATTGAATTGACTAGTTTGTTGATAAAATGTGTAAAATGAGTGTTATTTGACATGCTAGATCAATAAAACATGAAATGTGGACAAAGATCGGGGAAGAATGAAGTTGTGAGCTAAGTCGGGAAATTAGCTGTTTAGGCATTTGAGGTAAGTTGGTCTGATATTAATAATGCAATAATATTATAATTTATATTTAAAAAAAATGAATTGTTGTATTTATTGAATTATGTTGAATTAAATGACTAATGTGCCAAGTTTTAAAATTGATTTAAAAATATGTCTATGGTACATGGAAGTGTATTGAAATATTGTACTTAAATGCGAATTCTATGATTATGAATATTATGAGAAAATTGTGAATTAGTGTTATCATGAGACAAATGATTAAGTGAATGTCGCCTAAGTGTTAACAAGTGTGAAAAATCCCGATTGAACCCTAGAAAACTTTAGTGATAAATGATCAGTGGTAGCTTCGGCTACAACTCAGTGGTAGCTTCGGCTACAACTTAGTGGTAGCTTTGGCTACATTACAGTGGTAGCTTCGGCTACAATTCATTGGTAGCTTTGGCTACATTACAGTGGTAGCTTCGGCTACAATTCATTGGTAGCTTTGGCTACATTACAGTGGTAGCTTCGGCTACAATTCAGTGGTAGCTTCGGCTACGATACAGTGATAGCTTCGGCTATATTAGAGTGTGGCACTTGGTGCCTTATTCAGTGTATCCTTTAGTACTCCATAGGGTTCAACGGGTATTTTATTGATATAATGAAAAGTGATTGAATGTGAAAAGGATTTAATTATATGATAATAATGTGCAAGTGAACATTGTGATTGATGCATTTATATGTGTAAGTGTGAATATGAAATCGTTTGTATAAGTGAAGTGCAGGTATGAAATTAAGTAGGAAATCGTATGAACAAATAATACAGGTATGTGTATGAAATTGCTATTGTATGATTTATATGTTGAATAAAGTGTTAGGGTTATGATGCATCAATTGTAAGGATGCAAATGAGTGAGATGTGCCTATGATCAAGTGATAGTTATATACTAAGTTATACTATGTTTTTGTGCATATGTGTAAAAATAAAAGTGAATACATGAAAATCATGAAAAAGTGAAATTAGCATTAAGACGATCTTTGATACCAATTGCGCTTGTGTATTTTTGAAAAAATCACTGATAAACCGTAAAAGTAACATATTTTAAGCCCACATTTAGCATGCTTTTGGATGATTTAAGCATTGAATTATGTAATTTGGTGCTCTTAATCCTTTATTTTCATGTTTTATACTCAGAAGAGCACCGGATGATGAAAAGAACAGAAAACGGGCCCAAAATGGAGTAAATGGGCCATATCACGAAATCCACACGGCCTGGGCCCGAGACCACACGGTCGTGCCTCATTCAACAGCTTCGAACACGGCCTGGCCACGACTTACACGGGCGTGTGCCATAGGCGTGTCCCTGCCACGGCCAAGAGGAGTTTTGCTCAGATTTGGTACTTGGAGGCAAAGAAACACATTCCAAAGCCTATTCAAACACCCTAGTAGGAATTCTACTTAGATTAGGATACTTAGGGGCCAAGTAAGGCATCTCAAAGTCTATATAAGCACCCAAGGAGGCAACTTGAAGGGCAGTTCGGCAGAAGCCAAAACCCGAGGCTTTAGTCAAAGGGCGTCCAGCTAGGCCAAAGAGGGCAGATTTATGGAGATTTACTCGAAGATAGCTAGTTAATTTATCTCAAGAAGCCGGAATTATACTCAAGACGGAGGATCTCTCATTCAATTCCTTCAGGGGGTTTTAGGGATTTCTTATGTTTTGTTTTATCTCTTCTTTTGAGATGTATTCTTTTATTATCATTATGAACTAAACCCTCAGATACCTGAGGGGGATGAAACCTAAGATGAATCTTGTTATCGTTTGCTGAACTATATGATAAATATTTGACTTGTTCTTAACTATGTGTTCTTAATTCTTGTGTTGATATTTCCGGGATATTAATTCAAGGGTGATGTGCTTAGGTGGAGGAGCAAAAGTCCCTGCCTAAGAGTAGATCTAGCATAATTAAGCGGAGTTGATCACGCGTCTAGAGATAAGGTGACGAGATTTTGCCGGATTAGGGTGAAACCTAATATGTGAGTCCATAGATCGAGTTAATGCGATTCTAGGGGTTTTAATTAGAAATAGATTTCAATTAATCAACCTAGGGTTAGACGTTAATCGCCTTGAGAGAGGGATTAATATAACTTAAGGAATCTTACGGATCAAGTCAAGTGAATAAATCGTCTGGTTCAGAGTTAGATAAACAAGTGAAGTCTAGGTGGATTCTTCCTTGGGTGTCCTCTTAATCAATTGGTTTTTCCTCAAGTTATTTTCCCAATTTCATTCTTCTTTATCTTAGAGTCTTTAGTTTAGTTGTTAATTAATTTTAGTTTAGATAAATAATTCCCTTAATTCTTAGGCTAAATAATAAAAAGAGAGTTAGTATTAGTACTTTTGGTTCCTTTGTGTTCGACATTCCGGTCTTGCCTAAACTATACTATTGTTCGATAGGTGCGCTTGCCTCAAATCGTTGTCATAGTTAGTTTCTAGGTTTGATCATTCTTTTTATAAATTTTAAGAATTTGACATCGCGAAATCAACGATCAAGTTTTTGGCGCCGTTGCCGGGGAACTAAAATATTGAGAACGCTTAATTTTTATTACTTTAGCCATTTTTTTTTTGCAATTTATTTTCATTATTATTTTTTATGTTCTTTTACTTTGCTAATTTTTCCTCTATTTGCTTTTAGCAGATAATTTTAGCTTATAGAGAAGATGGCACTGAATAATTATCAGTGGCAAGTCATGAGGACAATTCCTACTAAAGCAGCCAGTGTTTTCAACCTCGACGTGGTCACCAGGTTATCTAACCAGCTAGAGATGATGAATAAAAAGATTGATGGTTTGTATAGTCTCTCGCAGGTACACCCAGTAACGCAATATGACTCGAATCTAGGAGGCGTAGCAAATCTAGAGTACCCACCCTACGGATATGGCATGGAGAACGAACAAGTCCACTATATGGGTAACTACTCTAGACCTCAAAATAATTTTCATAGTGACACTTATAATGCAAGTTGGAGGTACCATCCCAATTTCTCGTGGGATGATCAAAGTAGCCAAAGACTGGAACTTTCTCCAGATTTTCAACAACCACCTCACTAACAAGAAGAGGAGTCGAACCTCGAGGAGATGCTGAAAAAATTCATAGCAGCCACAGAAACACGTTTCCAAAATATAGAAACGAAACTTGAGGCATCAACACAGGAGGTCGAGGTTCAGTTAGGGCAACTTGCTAAGCTGATCTCAGAACAACTACAAGAAAGCTTGCCAAACAACACTGAAACTAACCCAAATGAGCAAATTCAAGCCATAACAGCTCATGACAGTGAAAGGTTAGTGGAATCTGACCCAAGAAAAGAGCCTGTGGTAAGTGAAGGTAAGGTTGAGGTAAGACATGATTTACCAAACCCGGTAATTACAGAGTACTAATCCCGTGTGCCATACCCCGATGCGACAAAGAAAGACCACACAGAGGAACAACTCAATAAGTCTCTTAAACTTTCAAAGAAATTTCATATTAATTTGCCATTTCTTGAAGCTCTTTCGCAGATGCCAGATCCTAGACCTTGTGTCGATAAAGAAGAATTCATGAGGAACAAAGGTTTTGGATTGATGAACTAGACGAGTGGAAGACACACTTCCAGGAGAGACTAAAAACACATGAAACAAAGGTGAGGCAAATCCACGACGAACTCAATGATGGGACAACCCAGCTTAAAATAGGAAGTCAGGTACTCAAAATCTTCCCAGATGGAACAGTCGAGGTAACTAGTCCTAAAATCAACACCTTTAAGGTAAACACTACTCGACTTAAATTTCATATCAATAACTGAATTGATCGCATGAGAAAGAATTTTCACCTTTTCAAACCACCATAACCATACGAATGAGAGGTAAAGTCTAGCTTAAGACTATAAACGAGCGCTTCTCGGGAGGCAACCCGAGTACTAACCCCATTAACTTTTACATTTTCATCTTATTTATTTTATTTTATCCTTTCTTTATAGCACCTAACCATAAACTAACCAAAGTACAGATTTCCATACTACACGGCCTTGCACACGGCTGTGGCCATGGCCGTATGGCCACCACAGGAAGGTTCAGGGGCGGAGGCAACTACCAGATCCATAATTTCTATTTAACCCCTTTCTTCCCTTCCTTTTCTCGTTATCTTTCTTCTTTCATTTTCCATTATTTACTTTTATTTTTATTTTTTTGTTTTATTTTTTATTTTTTTATTATTTTCTTCTTATTTTTCGTACCATTTATATTTAGCTTAGGATACAATAAAATCAGGACGGTTGCTTCGAGGACTCAATTTCAAACAGTTCGAGACGCTTCCCCACGTTCACCTCCAATCCTATCCAGTTTCTTTTCATTGACTTCATCCAAAATTCAGGAAGTTTCACTTCTCTCCCCATCTTACGATTTTATGATTATTTTGATATTATCTATCTTTGTACATTGAGGGCAATGTACATCTTAAGTGTGGGGGGTTAACTATAGTATTATTTAAAAATCCCTGAATTATGCCTTGTTCTAAAGTAAAGTCTCTGATATTATGATTAGAATGAAATTTCCTTTGATTTATGAGTTTTGTTGATATGTTTTGGATTAAGTCATTGATAATCGTGTATTGATGATTAAATTTGAAGGATACTAGAGAATCAAGCATGATAAGTCTATTTTTCAAAATTTAAATTTTTCTAGGTTGTCTACCTAAATTTGAATGTTACCTTGAAATTTGAAATTTAAAAGGTTGTTATCAAATACCCATAATTTCTGTGAGACTTTGAGCCTTGTAGAGCATATATTCTTTCGTGCTCACTTTTTTATTATGAGTGTGTCAACATTGATTTGTTATTCTAGAACTTGCATCGATTATACATGTCGAGATCACACCTTTGATTTTATATACAGAGATGATAAAGGCACCTAGGTTTTAACCCACTTACTCCACTAAAAAGCCTACCTTCACAATTAACCCCTAGTGAACCCCGTTGATCCTAACAACCCATTTATACTCACCCACAAATTTTAACCCAAAACCCTTTGTATTTGTTATCACCCTTCCTTGACTCCCTTTTTGTCAAGATTTGATTTTGAGCAGTTGCCTAACTATGTTCTATATTTTAGTTGTAAAAGTTCTTTCCTATTATTACTTGACTTGTTCCTTAAAAAAATGAAGTATATTCATTATTAGTTCTATAATTAAGTGAGCTTACATGTTTAAATTTCAAATCTTAAAGAAAAAGGTCGTATTATTAGTTTTCAATTGATGTAATTATTTAAGATTAGTTCATTTTTCGAGTTAGGTAAATTGTCAGGTCAATCTCGATTCTAACCTTCTAATTCAGCCTATATCCATACCCTTAACCTAAGCCTCGTTACAACCCTGTAAAGACCTTTTGATTTGTGTATCATCTCGTATTATAGTGGTGGAGATTTGATTTTCATGCAAGCTTATGGGATTAACTTTTCATGTTTGACTTATGAGTGCTTTTTCTTGAACCTTAAACACCTCGAGTGATTTGAGTGAATCTTTAGTGAGGATGTCAATTCTTGTCGATTTTGAATCAGGGGTAATTATTTAGATGAAGGGAAACGCCTATGTTTTCGGGCTATAAAAGTATGACTTTGATTGTTTGAATCTTTAGGACCCTTTAAGTTAAATTATCAATGTATGAATTATCTTTGAATTATGATGAAACATTATTGATGAATACTATGAATCAAGGAAATTCGTTTTAATAGTAAGTTGAGAATTTTGCTGGAGGATAAGCAAAAGCTTAAGTGTGGGGGTATTTCATAAACCGTAAAAGTAACATATTTCAAGCCCAAATTTAGCATGCTTTTGGATGATTTAAGCCTTGAATTATGTAATTTGGTGCTCTTAATCCTTTGTTTTCAAGTTTTATACTCAGAAGAGCACCGGATGATGAAAAGAACGAAAAATGGGCCCAAAACGGACTAAATGGGCCATATCACGAAATCCACACAGCCAGGGCCCGAGACCACACGGCCGTGCCTTCTTCAACAGCTTCAAACACGGCCTGGCCACGACTTACACGGGCGTGTCCCTGACGCGGCCAAGAGGAGTTTTACTCAGATTTGGATACTTGGAGGCAAAGAAACACATTCCAAAGCCTATTCAAACACCCTAGTAGGAATTCTACTTAGATTAGGATACTTAGGGGCCAAGTTAGGCACCTCAAAGTCTATATAAACACCCAATGAGGCAACTTGAAGGGTAGTTCGGCAGAAGCTGAAACCCAAAGCTTTAGTCAGGGGGCGTCCAGCTAGGCCAAAGAGGGCAGATTTGTGGAGATTTACTCGAAGATAGTGAGTTGGTTCATCTCAAGAAGCCAGAATTATACTCAAGACGGAGGATCTCTCCTTCAATTCCTTCAGGGCGTTTTAGGGATTTCTTATGTTTTGTTTTATCTTTTCTTTTGATATGCATTCTTTTATTATCATTATGAACTAAACCCTCAGATACCTGAGGGGGATTAAACCTAAGATGGATCTTGTTATCGTTTGCTGAACTATATGATAAATATTTGACTTGTTCTTAATTATGTGTTCTTAATTCTTGTGTTGATATTTCCGGGATATTAATTCAAGTGTGATGTGCTTAGGTAGAGGAGCAAAAGTCCCTGCCTAAGAGTAGATCTAGCATAATTAAGCGGAGTTGATCACGCGCCTAGAGATAGGGTGACGAGATTTTGCCGGATTAGGGTGAAACCTAATATGGGAGTCCATAGATCGAGTTAATGTGATTCTAGGGGTTTTAATTAGAAAGAGATTTCAATTAATCAACCTATGGTTAGACATTAGTCGCCTCGAGAGAGGGATTAATATAACTTAGTAAATCTTACGGATCAAGTCAAGTGAATAAATCGTCTGGTTCAGAGTTAGATAAACAAGTGATGTCTAGGTGGATTCTTCCTTAGTTGTCGTCTTAATCAATTGGTTTTTCCTCAAGTTATTTTCCCAATTTCATTCTTCTTTATCTTAGAGTCTTTAGTTTAGTAGTTAATTAATTTTAGTTTAGTTAAACATTTCCCTTAATTCTTAGGCTAAATAATAAAAAGAGAGTTAGTATTAGTACTTTTGGTTCCTTTGGGTTCGACATTCCAGTCTTGCCTAAACTATACTACTGTTCGTTAGGTGCGCTTGCCTCAAATTGTTGTCATAGTTAGTTTCCAGGTTTGATCATTCTTTTTATAAATTTTAAGACTTTGACATCGCTAAAACAATGATCAATCACCAAAAATGGTAGGAATTGAATTAATAATCAAATGAAATATGAAATTAAATCTCATTGAGTCTATTTTCATAGAAAGAAAATGGTGTGAGAAAATGAAATATACTTTATGAGATTTAAATTCTTGTGAGATTGGTTCAGAATGATTACGAGATCCCCTGTTCTGACTTGGAAAAATCATGATAAATTGTACAAAAATAATTATGGGGCATGGTTTATATTCTTAGAATCCTTAGTGAGTCTATTTTTTATTGGAACAAACGAAAACATTATTTGAATTCCGTAAAATTAGATATCTGAGATTTTGTGAAGAGAGGTCAGAACTGTCAAACAGTGAAACAGGGGAAACTTTAATGAATAAACTGTACTAATTGGCTAAGCCAAAAATTTTGAAAATTTTATGGCAATAAGATATATGAGTCTAATTCAGGGAAAATTTACAGAACTTAATTTCATGTTCTGTAGCTTATGAAATAATTAAATTAGTGACTGTGACTTAGGAAAACAGCCTTAGCTGAACTTGAGTAAAAGGTGAAATCATGTGAATAATGATTCTATTTTCTTAAGCATATCTATTTGATGACTGGGATAGTATTGTTAAATAGATTGTTTATTATTATATGCCAACTTACGAAGCTATAAAGCTTAAACCATTTTCCCATTTCTCTTAGTGTTGTCAGGTTGGCTTGGGGTTGGAGATCGTTGGAGGTATCATCACACTATCAATTTGTCAAGTTGGAATCACGACAATTCCTAATTATTTTCAAGTGAATGGCATGTATAGAGATTTAGTTATTGGTTGTATGTATTATTATGAATTAGCCAAATGTTTAGGCTTATATTGCTTCATTGAATAGAGCCATGTGGTGTGGCTCATAATGCCTATAGGTAAGTAAACCTATTTTATGCATGCATGGAGAAATGTCTTGATGTGGCTAAGTTAGAATTAGCTAAAGGTATAACAAAGATCGATATATTATAAATTGTACAAAGAGTTAAGAACACAAAAGGTTTGAAAAATAGCCTAATGTATGCCACACGGGCTAGAGACAAGATCGTGTGTCTCAGCCGTGGGGAAGGACACGGCCACCGCACGAGCATGCGGTTTGGTCGTGGTGCATAAACAGAATGCTAGTGAATTACACACGGAGTCCAGATATGGGCGTGTGAGGACCACACGGTCTACTCACACAACCGTGTCATTTGTCACACGGGCTTGTGACCCTGTTTTGGTAAAAATAAATTTCTAAATGCCCGAAAAGTTCCGGTTTGGTCCCGAACCAACTTTAACGATTGTTTTGGGCTTCGTAAGCCTATAATAGGGACATAGAGTGTGACTATGAATGGTTTCAATGTATAATTGAGATGTATGTATTGGAGAAGTGTATAAGATTGCTGTAATGCCTCGTGCCCTGATCTGACGATGGATAGGGGTAAGGGGAGTTACAGATACTAAGCAGTATTATGTGGTCGGATCATAGTACGAAAAGACAACTTGTATTAGTAGACGAACCTAAATGTAACGCCCCTAAAACCCAGCATAGAAGTCTAGACCGAATCTCGGAGGTTACATTGATCAGCGAAATGATCGTAGGTAAAATTTGAGTTTAACCAGGTAGAAAACATATGGTATTAAGTTACGTAAAACTCCGCTGTAAAATTTTGATATTACAAAAATTTTAGTCCAAAAGTCACTTACGTGCGTAAAACCAAAAATTCATACCACAATATTCAAAATAAGCTTATTGTTCAAACCATTTATTAATAAATGCTGAATTTATGAAAACACTTTTAAAGTTGATTATAAAAAACATGACACTTCTGAAACCTCCGCACACCGAGTCTAGCTACAGAAACAGAAAACGACAGTACCTGAAAAAGGAAAACTAAAAGGGTGAGCTACAAAAGCTCAGTGTGAGATCGAAACAACAGAAAAACAAGAATTAAGTGCCAAAATCAAAAGAATATCACAATGGCAATCCGATATCCAAATAGTTATCACAACCAAAATAGACACATCAATACAGAACATATTGATCTATATTGTTAATCTCGCAATCAGAGAAATAGAAAAAATGCGGAACAAAAGCATCAACATGAAACCCACCCATCCAGCCAAACACTTTTTGTCCCCTATTCACACCACAAATGAGCTATAAGAAGGTCAACCAACCCTGCACACCACATAGGACCTCGAAAGGCCCATCTAACCCTACACACCATGTATGTGGAACAAAGCCATGTAAATAACAGTATGCAGCTGAGCTGCCAGAAGTATCGTACTGTGTGGTAAATCGCTATACAATCGTATTGTAATTGAAACTAACAAAACAGATTAGACTTCCTGGTCTTCTTATCCCAAACCTGAAATCATAATGCAGATGCGTAAATGCACACCAAACATTGTCAATCACATAGACACAGAAGCTCGTAATTAGTCAATCAATTACAGAATCGATGCACACAGTTTCCCAACAATCACACACTAGTTAAACAGAATAGGAAGTACGCATGTTCAATCAACCAAATCTAGGATCATACATCACAATACTCAAATATTAGGCAACATCACACTAACGAGTCACGTAACTAATGCAACGATTGTTTATAACGAATATGTCTGAGCCAAAATAGAGTCTCAACCACCCTTATTAAGGCCTAACCATGGGTCGGAACACACAGGGTCACAAACAAAGTCAAAAACAGACACAGTACAAAAATTGGCGACATAAGGCCATATGGCCATGTGACCCAACCATGTGGAATTGCCCAGGCCATGTGGGCGTCTACATGCTCATGTCGAGTCCACACACGCCAGTGTGGAGGGGGCACACGCCCGTGTGAGCTGCCCGTGTAACTCACTGTCCAAAAATGCTAAAAATTAAGAACAAAAGAGACACGGTTGTGTGGAGATCTTACACGCCCGTGTGGGACACATGCCCGTATGGCACCAAAATTTGTCGAAAACCCCAATTCCCAAATTCACACGGCCGTGTGACCAGCCCGTGTGGTCACGAAACCACACCGAAACAACCTGAAAAATACATAATTCACCACCAAACCGACCCCAATTACCTATACTCAAAAATATACCAGAAATTGTAGATTTTCCTATGATTCACCATCAACTCAAAACAAAACAACGCCTATATCAAACAATTGTGGAAACACACCGAAATTGTCGAATATCGCAAAACCTAAGCAACAATTCGTTAAAAGAGCAGAAAGGTTTTCAAACACACACCTGAATCCGCCATTAAAATGCCCAAAATAATCGACAACTCAAATCCACCGATTTTGGAACCCCTGTTGATGGTATTACAAAACAACACAAAAGAAATGGAGTAGAATCAAAGTAACAGAGTTCCAATTGACAGAAAGGAGAAGAAAACCAAGAACGTGCTAAAGAGAATGTTGGAGAAGAAGAAAAGAAGGAAACGTATAGAACAGGAAAAAAAGAGAACGTGAAAAAGAACTTGACTTCTTTTAAAATAAAATAAAATTAAAACTAATAAATATTTCTACTTTTAAATCAAAATAAAACAAAATAAAAAATAGTCCCTCAAAACACTCTTGAGGACTCGAACCAGACACCCAAAGGCACACTAACACACTACCACCCACCAGACCAGCAGGCTCATTTTGACATTAAAACACAACAACAAACCCAATTGTCCGATCTAACCACTGACCCTACCTATAAATCTCAAAACTTTTAACCCCAGAAACTGGGGTGTTACAACTCACCCCTCCTTAAAAAAATTTCATGCTCGAAATTTCCCACTAACAGAACAGTTGTCTAACACAAACTCTATCACTACATTCCTGCTGCACACTTTAAACCCGTAGCGCTACCATACCAAAAATTTAGATCTCACACCCACAACCTGAATATCTAACCTCTAAACAGATCAACATACGTACATACATGAACACTCGAACCTAAAACCTCAAACACATAACCAGAACACTTAGCCACTGAAGCAGATACACATTTTTTATCACACACACAATCGTTATCCAATGAATAAGTAATCAATGTCATTCAAATAAATGAAACAGAATCACAACAACCTACAACCATACCTATCTCAATGTCGTCGCGGACACTCCTTAATTCGATGCTCTGTAGACCCGCATCTAAGACACGCTGTCAACTTCTTCCAACAGTCACCCGAATGGCGCTTCTTACACTGCCCACAAACCGATACGCTCGCCCCATCACCAAAACCATTCGCACAACCTTTACAACACACAACTGCATTCTTATACGCTTCGCAAATCGAGGCTCCAACCTCAAAGGACTACGATCCCTTTTATTCCCATAATCGACACACCTACCTTGAACTAACTCTCTGTTCCTCTCTAAACTAGCCTCGAAGACTTTCTCTAACACATCTCTCACCACCCGAGTCAACGCCTCGGTACCAACCTCTGGGTTATCGCTACCCGAAGCTGGCGAAACCGCATTGACTTTTGACTCTTGAACAAGCTCATGTCCTGGAGAAGCAAAAGACTCTTTGAGAGTCTCACCAGATTGACCCTCACGATCATGCTTACCATCAGAATCCATATCAGTCTTGTGACTAACTTTGAGTATTTATATTTTCAAAAAATGAGTACAAAATAAATACGAAATCTATATTTCTAATCTTACAGTTTCGAATTTCCACCCAGGACCAACATCGAAGTCTCAGACATTTTATCTCCTCAAAATTAGTGAAACACACATAATTTTAAAATACTGTGGTATAGTTTATCAAAACCTTTTTTAAAAAATGAACACGCGCGCACACTGATACGTAAAAACACAAGCAGATTTTTTACAAACCTGGCTCTGATACCACTAAATGTAACCCTTAAAACCCGGCCTAAAAGTCTAAACTGAATCTCGGAGGTTACATTGATCACCGAAATGATCGTAGGTAAAATTTGAGTTTAACCAGCTAGAAAACATACTGTATTCAAGTTACGTAAAACTCTCAGTTGTAAAATTCTGATATTACAAAAATTTTAGTCCAAAAGTTGCTTACTTGTGTAAAACCCGAAACTCATACCACAATATTCAAAATAAGCTTATTTTTCAAACCGTTTATTAATAAATGTTTAATTTATGAAAATACTTTTAAAGTTGATTATAAAAAACATGACACTTCCGAGACCTCCACACACCGAGTCCAGTTACAGAAGTAGAAAACAAGAGTACTTGAAAAAGGAAAACTAAAGGGGTGAGCTACACAAGCTCAGTGTGAGATCGAAACAACAAAAAAACAAGAATTAAGTGCTAGAATCAAAAGAATATCACAATGGCAATCCGATATCCAAAGAGTCATCACAACCAAAACAGACACATCAATACAGAACATTGATCTATACCGTTAATCTCGCAATCAGGCAGACAGACAAAATATGGAACAAAAGCATCAACATGAAACCCACCCATCCAGCCAAACACCTTTTCGTTCCCCATTCACACCACAAATGAGCTATAAGAAGCTCAACCAACCCTGCACACCACATAGGACCTCGAAAGGCCCATCCAACCCTACACACCACGCATGTGGAACAAAGCCACATAAATAATAATATGCACCGAAATGATGAAAGTATCAGATTGTGTGGTAAATCACTATATGAGGCGTATTGCAGTTGAAACTGTCAAAATAGATCAGTCTTCCTTCTCTTTATATCCCAAACCTGAAATCATAATGCAGATGCAAAAATACACACCAAACACTCTCAATCACATAGACACAGAAGCTTGTAATCAGTCAATCAATTACAAAATCGATGTACACAATTTTTCGACAGTCATAACCAGTTAAACAGAATTAGAAGTATGCACGTTCAATCGACCAAATCTAGGATCATACATCACAATACTCAAATACTAGGCAACATCACACTAACGAGTCACTTAACTGCAACGACTTCTTATAACAAATATGTTCGAGCCAAAACAGAGTCCCAACTACCCTTATTAAGGTCTAACCGTAGGTCGGGACACACAGGGTCACCAACAAGTCAAAAACAGACACAGTACAAAAATTGGAGACATAAGGCCATATAGCCATGTGACCCAACTGCGTGGAATTGCCCAGGCCATGCGGGGGTTTACACGCCTATGTAAAAGCCACACACACCCGTATGAAGGCCACACATGCCCGTGTGGAAGGGGCACATGCCCATGTGAGCAGTCTGTGTAATTCACTGTCTAGAAATGCTAAAAATTAAGAACAGAGGAGACACGGCCATGTGGAGATCTCACACGCCCTTGTGGCACACATCTCGTGTGGCACCAAAATTCGTCAAAAATTCCAATTCCCAAATTCACACGGATGTGTGACCCGCTCGTATGGGATACACGCTTGTGTGGCCACCCGTGTACTCATGAAACCGCACCAAAATAGCCTGAAAAATAAGTAATTCATCACCAAACTGACCCCCCAATTACCTATGCTTAAAATTATACCAAAAATTGTAGATTTTCCTATGAATCACCATCAACTCAAAACAAAACAACACTTATATCAAACAATTGCGGAAACACACTGAAATTTTCAAATATCACAGAACCCAAGTAGTAATTCATTAAAGGAATAGAAAGGTTTTTGAACACACTTCTGAATTTGCGATTAAAATGCCTAAAATAATTGATGCCTCAAATCTATTAATTCTAAAATCCTTGTCGACGGTATTGTAAAATAATACAAAAGAAATGGAGTAGAATCAAAGTAACAGAGTTCCAATTGACAGAGAGAAGAAAAAAAACCAAGAACGTGCTAAAGAGAACGCTGGAGAAGAAGAAAAGAAGGAAACGTATGGAACAGGAAAAAGAGAGAACGTGAAAAAAAAACTTGACTTCTTTTAAAATAAAATAAAATTAAAACTAATAAATATTTCTACTTTTAAATCAAAACAAAACAAAATAAAAAATAGTCCCTCAAAACACTCTTGAGGACTCAAACCAGAGACCCAAAAGCACACTAACACACTACCAACCACCAGACTAGTAGGCCCATTCTGACATTAAAACACAACAACAAACCCAATTGTCCGATCTAACCACTAACCCTACCTCTAAATCTCAAAACTTCTAACCCTAGAAACTGGGGTGTTACACTAAACATGTCATTTGTCTAAATAGAAATGAGAAAACTGATTAAAAGACTACTATATTGTCTATCAAGTCCAACTAGGGAGATACCTTATCTTGGGCTTCGAAGCAGATGAATCTCAGAAGATAGAGACATAGATGTGATTAACTGGACTGATAATACATCATACATGACCCAAGCAGAATAGATCCTGAATTCGTTTATGGATTTATTCACTTGTGATGTTTATAGAGTGACATACCTAAATCCTGAGTGGATGGCGGACTATGTATGCGTGACTCGTACACTTTGATGTAAGTAAAAACCTGTGTTCAAATAGATAAGGAACCGAAAGCTAGTGCGTTAGTTGTATGGCTTTTGCAGTAAGTAGCATCATTCACAACAGTAGAATTCATAACCCGAGACATGGGTAAATGATATTCTCTCAGAAGCATTACATGGTTGATGAAAAGTAAATGTGGTCATGAGTCGCTCGTCTTTGTGGTGAATGACTTGATCACTATTTGATAGTGATTGACTTTTCATGAATGAAGATGTAATGATTATCATAAAATAGAATATGATCATATTGGGAGAACGAGTATTACCCTAAAGAAATCATAGATATCCTATGAGGGTAACACACTTATGATAAGGTCATTGGACGAGCACTGAGTAGTTGCTTTCGTAATGGTATGTCATTGGGGAGAGCTCAGTCACAATATTATAGTAGAATGACTTTGTGACTAAATGAGTTTATAATTAATAAGCAAAAAATAGAAACTTAATTATAAATAACTTGTTCCTCAACTATATATGTCCAATCGGTCCCTCCGCTAGCTCGTTGAAACCAAAAATGAATTGCGTGTTTGAATAGAAATGAATGGAATAAATAGGTAAAGATAAATGGGAAATATCCAGGAATAAGTATAGTTTTCTCCGAAATGGAGAAATGAAATAATTTGGAAATGAATGTAGATTTCCAAAAATAGAAATGGAAATGGTCTATTTGTAATACTATATGGATTATTTGAAAATTGATCGGAAGAATGAGTTTATGTTTTTAAACTGTTTTAAAGCCCAGAATGAAAATAAATCATTCCGTCATAGTGAACATGTCGAATTCTAAAATATTGAACATATTTTCTTAAAATTTTACCAAGGACAAAATCATTAAAATTTTACTAGGGATAAAATCGTCAAAATTTTATTGGGGGTAAAATAGGAATGAGAAAATTATTTTATATATAAATATTAAAGTTATTTTGGAAAATAGAAAAACTTAATCGAGTTGGATCACATTACAGAGTACAAGGTCAAAAAACCCTAGGAAGTACTTGATCGCTAAAATCAGAGCTTTAAAATTTATAAAAGAATGATCAAACCTGGAAATTAACTCTGACAACAATTAAAGGCAAGTGTACCTATCGAACAGTAGTATAGCTTAGGCAAGACCAGATATCAAACCTAAAGGAACTAAGAGTGCTAATACTAACTTTCTTTTTATTATTTAGCCTTAAAAATAGAGTGAAGTTGCTTTTGACGAAGACTAAACTAAGGACACAAAGATAAAAAGGACGAATAGGAAAATAACTTTGAAGGAAAGCTCAGTTGATTATGACGATACCCTCAGGAAGAATCCACCTAGACTTTACTTGTTATTTAACCCTAAATTATATGATTTCTTTCACTTAGCTTGATCCGTAAGACTCCCTAACCTATATTAAACCCTCTCTCGAGGAGAATAACGTCTAACCCTAGGTTAATTAGTGGAACTCTCGTTCGCTTATAATAACCCCCTAGGATAGCAGTAAATTGATCAATGGACTCCCATATTAGGTTTCACCCTAATCCGGTAAAATCTCGTAACCCTATCTCTAGGCGTTTGATCAACTCCGCTTAATTATGTTAGATCTACTCTTAGGTAGGGTCTATTCCTCCTCCACCTAAGCACATTAGATTTGGATTAAGCAATATAATTAAGAACAAACTAAGCGATTATCATATAACTTAAAATTTAAATAAAAAGATTCATCTAGGTTTCATCCCCTTTAGGTATCTGAGGGGTTTAGTTCATAATGAATAAACAAAACATCGCAAGAGAAAAGATAAAACAAAACATAAGAAAATCCTAAAACCCCCTGAAGGAATTGAAGGAGAATTTTGCTGTCTTGAGTATAATTCCGGCTTCTTGGGATGGATCAACTGGCTACCCTCGCGTTTTTCCCTAACTCTAACCTTCTCGGCTTGGCTCCTTGGCCTAGCTTTCGATGCATTTCAAAGGTGGTACTTGGGGGATATATATAGGCTTTTGGAATGCGATTCTTTCTCCCTAAGTATCCTTTTCCGACTAAAATTGCTTTTTCCAGTGACAGAGGTACGGCCATGGCACACGCCCGTGTAGATCGAGACCAGACCGTGTTTTGGTTTCTAAATTGAGGCACGACCGTTTGTGACAGAGTTGAGGCCGTGCTCTAGGTATTCGTCGAGGCACGGCCGTGTGGACTTTGGGGCAGGCCGTGTCAATTTCGTGTTGAGGCCCATTTACTCCGTTTTTGGCCCGTTTTGTGTTCTTTTCATCCTCGGGTGCTTTCCTGGGTATAAGACATGAAAAGAAAGGATTAAAAGCACCTTTTTATAAAAATCAAGGAATAAATCATCAAAAAGCATATTAAATGTGAGATTAAAATATGTTACTTTTACGGTTTATCCAATACCCCCATACTTAAGCTTTTACTTGTCCTAAAGCAAAATTCTCAACTTGCAATTAAAACAAACTTTCCATGATTCATAATTCCTATCAACAATGTCTTATCCTAATTCATAGATAATTTAAAGTGTCCTAAAGTTTCAAATGAGATAAGTCATGATTTTGTTCCTCAAAAACATAGGTGTCTTCCCTCTTTTAAATAGCTGCCTTTTCAATTCAAAACCGACAAGGATTGATATCCTCACTTAAGATTCACTCAAATCACTCTAAAGTGTTTAAGGTTCAAAAAAGATCACTCATAAGTCGAACCTGAAAAGTTAATCCCATTGGCTTGTTTGAAAATCAAATCTTCACCACTGTAATATGAGATGACAAATAGATCAAAAGGTCTTAACAGGGTTGTAACGGGGCTAGGTTAAGGGTATGGATATAGGCTGAATTAGAGGTTTAGAACCGAGATTGAATTGACAAGTTACTTATCTCGAAAAATAAGCTGATAATTACATCATTTGAAATTTTACAATACTAATAACATGAGCTTTTTCTTTTGATAATTTGACTTTAACTGTATAAGCTCACTCTTCATAACACTAATACTGAATATACTTTGATTTTTTTTTCTTAAGAACAAAATAAGTACAAGATAAATTTAACCACCAAAATAATATACTTAGGTAACCAATTCAAATCAAATCTCGATTAAGGGGTAGTCAAAAGAAAGGGTGATAACAAATACAAAGGCCTTGGGTTAATATTAGTAGGTGAGTCAATAAAAAGGGTTTGTTAGGATCAATGGGGTTCACTAGGGGTCAATTGTAAAGGTAGGCTATTTAGCGGGGTTAGTGGATTAAAACCTAGGTGCCTTTATCATCTCTGTATATCAAATCAAAAGTCTGATCTAGGTATGTAAAAACGAGGCAAGTTCTAGAATAACAGTTCATAGTTAACGCACTTATAATAAAAAAAATGCACACAAAAAAGAATGTATGCTCTATAAGGTTCAAATACTCACAAAAATTATGGGTGTTTTGACATCATCCTTATAAAATTTGAATTTCAAGGTGATATTCAAAATTGGATCAACAACCTAGCAAAAATTTTAATTCCTAAAAAATAGACTTATCATACTTGATTCTATAGTATTCTTTAAATTTAATCATCAACGTACAATTAACTATGACTTATTCTAAATCATGTCAATAATCATCACAATTCATCAGAAATTTCATCCTAATTAGTAATATGAGAAAATTACTTTAAAACAAGATTAAATTCAGGGATTTGAGAACAATGCAGAAAGTTATGTATTTTTATCCTCAGAGTTTGAGAATAATGAAAAAAATTAGGCATTTTCTCAGAATAACTATTCACCCCCCCACACTTAAGATGTACATTGCCCACAATGTACGAACATAGATAATAACATTTAAGGGATAAATCAAAAGAGAAGGGGAAAGAAGTACTCCCTGAATTGTGGATATTTTCCCGGATGAGTGTCTTTGGTGGTGGTGATGGTCGGTCTTAATGACGAACCTGCGCTGGATGAAGAAATTGGGTAGCGCACTGAGAAGTAGTCAGGATTTGTTAAGACCTAATTAAAACAAACTAAATATAAAATTAAAGAAAAACAAACTAAAGGGAAGGAGACTAAGAAGAAAACTAAAATGAAAAGAGAATATTAATAAACTGTGAAGTCCTTATTGTAGGATGGTTCGCAAGGTGGGTGTGATTCTAAGGCTGAAGAGGTGCTGGCGATTGCGGAAGTGAAGAGGTTATCGTCGTGGTCGGCGTGATTCCCAAGCAGTCTTTCGAACCTGACTCTACGAAACTAAATAAAATTAAAATAAATTAAACATAAGATTATTGAAGAAAAAGAGAATGAAAGGAAAGAGAAATAGAAAATAAAAACTAATTGGTCTCAAAGATTCTTGTCTTGGTGTTGAGACGAAGCTATCGGCAGGAACTCATGTTGATCGTTCTTTGTTAAGGAGCCTATGCTCAGCTTCTTCCGCTTCTTCGACATGATTTTGTATTGGCTTGCTCAAGGATCTATAGTCTTAGTTAGTGGAGAATCTAAGATGGAGAAGAGTGAAAAGCAAAGAAAATAAGGATGGAATCAGATGGAGGGAAGGGGAAGAGTTGAGGGGTTTAAATAGCGGTCCAAATTTGGTGCTTCCCCACGGTCGTGGTCCTAGGGTGGGTCGATTTACACGACCTCCTCACACTGCCATGTTATAGAGGGTGTTGTCACCCTATGCCCGTGTTTGATCCCTCCATGCCCATGTTTGTGAAGTTTTTCTTTTGGCACGGTTGTTCTGCACGGGCGTGTCTTACCCGTGTTCGATAAGTCAGTAGCTTCACATGGTTGAGGGCACGGCCGTGCCCTCTTTGTCGGTGCCTTTGGGAAGGGTGGTTGGATCTGTGACGTTAGGGGTGGTTGGACTGAATTGTACGACCTCTGCCCTGTCAGGGTGGTGGTTCAGGTGGTCCACATGGCCACGGACACGACCGTGTGGTCTGGAATTCTGTACTTTTGGTTAGTTAAAAAGGAGAAGAAAAAGAAAAAGAAAATAAAATGTAAACAAATACAAAAAGAAATAGGGTTAGTACTCGGGTTGCCTCCCGAGAAGCGCTCGTTTATAGTCTTAAGCTAGACTTTTCCTCGTATTTTGAAAATTTTTAGGAAGGCTTAAAGGTTTGAATATCTTCCCTCATGCCTATGGTTTTATTCTCCTGACAAAGTTGAAGTTGAGAAGCGTTTACCTTGAAATTGCCGAGTATCGGATTGCTTCCCTTGACTATTCCTTGTGGGAAGATATTGTGTATCTTAAGAAGATATTCTCCTTTTGCCTTCAGGTCTGTTATGGTGATATGAGGATTGGCTTTGTCTAACAGTACCTGGTTTCCTATTTTAAAGTGATTTGAAGTCCCCACGAGCTCTTCTGTTGGTTCTTCTGGTTTTACTTCATGCGAATCCGACTTTTCTTTGACATGTGTCTGTTGCACTTCTAATTTGTCGACCTTAAAGCTTTGCTCCTCGTGAGTTATTTCTTTGTTGGCACGGAACTAGGATCCGGTTCAATCGTTCCTTTTTCCGGTGGTACCTGAAAAGAGGGTGTAATTGGATGGTTATCAAAAGAATTTTCTTTCTTACCTTCGTTCTTTAATGACCTGGCTGAGTCGAGGGCTTGAAGACTAATTTAGTCGTCTCCTACACAAAGTATGAGCTTGCCTGTGGCAACATCAATTTTAGTTTTGGCAGTTGCTAGGAAAGGTCTTCCTAAAATTAAAGGGATTGAATTATCCTCATCTATGTCTAAAACAACAAAATCTACTGGAAAAAAAAATTATCAATTTTTACTAGAACGTCTTCAATAATGCCCCTAGGAATTCTAACAAATTTATCAGCTAATTGAATACTCATCCTAGTTTGTTTGGGCTTCCCTAGACTTAGTCATTTAAACCATGTGTAAGGCATGACATTTATACTTGCCCCTAAATCGGCTAACGCATTATCAATATGTAGACTACCAATTAAACATGGAATTGTAAAACTCCCTGGGTCTTTTAACTTCTGTGGTAGTCTATTTTGTAGAATTGCTGAGCACTTTGCGTTTAATTCAATGTGTGGCTCTTCATCTAATTTGCGTTTGTTTGTCAAGAGCTGTCTTAAAAATTTTCTTACGTCTGGCATCTGAAAAAGAGCTTCAAGAAGAGGTAAGTTAATGTGTAATTTCTTTAAAAGTTTAAGAAACTTACCAAACTATTCTTCTGAATTGTCTCTTTTTAACGCTTCAGGATAAGAAATGCGAGGTTGGTATTCTTTGATTACCGATTTTGGCCTTTCCTCTGTTACCTCTACTTTTCCTTCATCTACCTTGTCTCCTTGTTGTGAGATGGTTTCGTCTATCTTTGCATTTTCCTGAGCTGCTATGGCTTGAACTTGCTTCTTAGGATTAATTTCGGTGTTATTTAGTAGGCATCCTTGCGGTTGTTCTGACATGAGCTGTGCGAGTCGTTCGACTGCATTTGTAACTTCATTTACTGATTTAGCAATTTTACTAATTCGGCTCTCGTTGCTTTTAATGGTTCTATCAATATCTTGTAGTTGTTCTTCTGTGTTTGCCGATTTTGTTAGCTCCCCCTCGTGGATTGGTTTCTTTTCTTGTGTATAGGGTTGATTTCGAAAGTTTTGAGGAGGTTGTTGCCTTTGATTTCCTTGATTGCCTTGACCTCCCCATGAAAAATTTGGGTGATTCCTCCAACCTGGATTGTAAGTGTTACTTTAAGGATTATTGTTGGATCTAAAATTATTACCTATATAGTTCATCTGTTTGTTTTCTGCTTCCAGTTGGTAGGGTGGGTACTCAGGATTCGCCACTGTTCCACTTGCGTCGCACTGCATGACTGGATGTACCTGCGAAGAACACAAGCTATCGAGCTTTTTATTCATCATCTCAAGCTGCGTTGATAACATGGTCATGGTATCGATGTTACAGACTCCTTCAGATTTCGTCAGTTTGGTTCTCAAAGCTTGCCACTGATAATTGTTTAATGACATCTCCTCAATGAACTCGTAGGCTTCTTCTGGAGTTTTGTTATTCAGAGCTCCACCGGCGGCTGAATCAATCAGTTGCCTTGTTGAGGGGTTTACACCATTGTAGAATGTTTGGACTTGTAGCCTCAATGGTAAGCCATGGTGTGGGCACCTCCTCAAGAGATCTTTGAATCTCTCCCATGCATCGTATAGTGTTTCTAAATCCATCTGCACAAAAGAAGAGATATCATTCCTTAATTTGGCCGTTCTGGTCGGTGGAAAATATTTCATTAAAAACTTTTCGATCATCTGATCCCATGTAGTGATTGACCCTCGTTGTAACGAGTTTCACCACTGTTTAGCTTTATTTCTCAACGAAAAAGGGAATAACCGAAAACGTATGGCATCATCAGAAATGCCATTTATTTTGAAGGTATCACAGAACTCTAAAAAGTTAGCTATATGCATGTTTGGATCTTCGTCCTGCAAACCATCAAATTGAACAAATTGTTGAATCATTTGTATTGTGTTAGGCTTTAATTCAAAATTATTAGCAGCTATAGCAGGCCTAACAATACTCGATTCTGCGCCAGTGAAATGTGGTTTAGCATAATCAAACATTGTACATGGAGTGTTACGATCTCCCACATCGCGTGGTGGTGGGTTGTTTTCGTCCATCCCTTCAGTAGGATTGGATCTATCTTCTTCCTCCCTTTCTGTGTAATGTAGGGCTCGCCTGGCTTCCTGATGATTTCTTCGAGCGGTAGCTTCAATATCACTTTCGTATACTAAAGGTCCTTTCGGGTTCCTTCTAGTCATAAACTAGAGGTACCTGAAAAGAAAAGAAAGAAAGAAAAATTAGCAAAATTTAAAAATTAAACTAAAAGCAAAATAAATTATTGAAAATAAAATAATGGCTAAAATAATAAAAATAGAGTTTTCTTAATATTTTAGTTCCCCGGCAACGGCGCCAAAAACTTGATTGCTAAAATCAGAGCTTTAAAATTTATAAAAGAATGATCAAATCTGGAAACTAACTCTGACAACGATTAAAGGCAAGTGTACCTATCGAACAGTAGTATAGCTTAGGCAAGACCGGATATCGAACCCAAAGGAACTAAGAGTACTAATACTAACTTTCTTTTTATTATTTAGCCTTAAAAATAGAGTGAAGTTGCTTTTGACGAAGACTAAACTAAGGACGCAAAGAAAAAAAGGACGAATAGGAAAATAACTTTGAAGGAAAGCTCAGTTGATTATGACGATACCCTCAGGAAGAATCCACCTAGACTTCACTTGTTATTTAACCCTAAATTATATGATTTCTTTCACTTAGCTTCATCCGTAAGACTCCCTAACCTATATTAAACCCTCTCTCGAGGCGAATAATGTCTTCACTTGTTATTTAACCCTAAATTATATGATTTCTTTCACTTAGCTTGATCCGTAAGACTCCCTAACCTATATTAAACCCTCTCTCGAGGCGAATAATGTCTAACCCTAGGTTAATTAGTGGAACTCTCGTTCGCTTATAATAACCCCCTAGGATAGCAGTAAATTGATCAATGGACTCCCATATTAGGTTTCACCCTAATCCGGCAAAATCTCGTAACCTTATCTCTAGGCGTTTGATCAACTCCGCTTAATTATGTTAGATCTACTCTTAGGCAGGGTCTATTCCTCCTCCACCTAAGGACATTAGATTTGGATTAAGCAACATAATTAAGAACAAACTATGCGATTATCATATAACTTAAAATTTAAATAAAAAGATTCATCTAGGTTTCATCCCCTTCAGGTATCTGAGGGGTTTAGTTCATAATGAATAAACAAAACATAGCAAAAGAAAAGATAAAACAAAACATAAGAAAATCCTAAAACCCCCTGGAAGAATTGAAGGAGAATCCCGCCGTCTTGAGTATAATTCCGGCTTATTGGGATGGATCAACTGGCTACCCTCGCATTTTCCCCTAACTCTGAAATTCTCGGCTTGGCTCCTTGGCCTAGCTTTCGATGCCTTCCAAAGGTGGTACTTGGGGGATATATATAGGCTTTTGGAATGCGATTCTTTCTCCCTAAGTATCCTTTTCTGACTGAAATTGCTCTTTCCAGCGACAGAGGCACGGCCATGGCACACGCCCGTGTGGATCTATACCAGACCATGTTCAGATTTCTAACTTGAGGCACGATTGTGTGTGACGGGGTTGAGGCCGTGCTCTAGGTATTCGTCGAGGCACGGCTGTGTGGACTTTGGGGCAGGCCGTGTCAATTTCGTGTTGAGGCCCATTTACTCCGTTTTTGGCCCGTTTTGTGTTCTTTTCATATTCGGGTGCTTTCCTGGGTATAAGACATGAAAAGAAAGGATTAAAAGCACTTTTTTATAAAAATCAAGGAATAAATCATCAAAAAGTATATTAAATATGGGATTAAAATATGTTACTTTTATGGTTTATCAGTACTCGTAATTGAACCTTATAAGAGAGAAGCCAAAAATCCCTCATGGACATGAAGGGGTCGGCAACCCCAGTAGGAATACTAAGGTGTGTCATCCACCTTAGTCCTATTCTAAGCATGATGTTATTTTTTTATTTGAAATAAACCACTACAACTCAACAATGCTTCTAGCTTATCTTCCTATAAAGAGATGGCACCAGTAGAACTATTAACAAAACTTTGAGAGATTGTTATTCTGCCAAAAAAATAGAGAAAATTTATTCTCAACTATTACGTATATTTTTTCTAGAATTACAATTTTACTAGTTTTTATTAAGAAAAAAGAATTTTCATTTTCACCCCAAAAAGGGAGAAAACTTTTTTCTACTTCTTTGTTTCAATCCAATTGATTCAAACCTACACTCGAAGTAGTTCATGGTATAAGAATAGTGGAGAAGATCATTTGGTTGAAAGCTGAGAACAACGAACCTTCACTAAGCCAAAAACAAAAGTACGAATTCGATTAAGATTTATTGCTATAAATATCATAAACTAGGTTGATTTTCAAAATTTTAATTTCCTGCTGTGCAAGAAAATTGTTTTCAAATTGAGTTTTTTTCAACAATTGATATCAAAGCGTTTGTGCTATGTTTATGGTGTACATTAAGACCGAATCTCTTTCTTCATCTTGTTTGATTAATATTTGATAAGATGTTACATTCTTGTAATTATTCACATGTTTAGGGGAATGTATGTGAATGAATGCAATATTATATATTTGTTATATAATTATTATTTTTTCCAAGGTTGTGGTTTTTAGGAAATAGACCATGGACTATTATCTCCACGTAGGATTATTTTTTATTTATAGATTTCTTGTGAACCGGAAACGGGTATAGGACATAAATGTAATTTTTCCAAAAAGGAGTCCATGACGAGGAGAAGATAAAGCAATGTCGATTGAAGACACAATGAATGCATTGTGAAAAAAAAAACTATGTAATTTGTTTTATTTTTTCATTTATTTTCTAGAAATAGAACCATGGAAACCTTGACTGACAATTTTATTTTATTACTTATCTCTTTATATATATGTTTAATAATTATTTATGATAATTGTGATATATATGTATGAGATGATCCACAGTTGATCTATTAAAGATAATAAGTGTGATAATAAGAAAATACATGTGTTGTATTATTTCATTCACTTCTTTAGGTTATTCGATTACCGTGAGAAATGTGGTAATGAGAAAGTGCATGTCTATGATTGGAGCTAGCAAAGAAAGGCTTGGTTTTTAAGTGGTCAAATATGACTCACATCCTTTTCTTGGGAACCTACCTAGTGCACGATTCACATTCACTTCTTCGGTTTTTTCCTTAAAAGAAAAACTACGGAAAATCAAAATTGTTTGATTGACTCTTGTGAATAATTGAATGTGAATATTATAAAATTGCCATAACATGTCATGCATATATGAGATAAGCATGCCATATAGTTTAGGAAAGAATGTCACATGTACTTGTCATGCATATATTGATCATACATCATTGAAACTGGAGATTATAAAAACCTTCCATATTTTTTAAAATATTGAGTGGGAAATTGTCCCTAAACAAGACCTACGACCTCCATTAATGGTCTCTTGTGATGGCATGGAAAGTGTACTAGCCCACGGTAGGGTTGCTATGTGAATTTCACTAAGGAGATTTCCAAAACATAAGAAAAATTCTCTTGAGAGCAAATGATAATTGGATTGGCCCTTATGGTAAGCATTATCATGCGACAGGTTAAGAAATTCTATCTCCAAAAAAGGATAACTAGTGAAAGTATGCTTCTCGATGAGATTGTCCCACGATGACTCATTTGTGGTGCATGATGCGGTATGTGTTGAGTTGATAGTTATACGCTCAATATCTTTTAGTTAAGTAACTCCCCACAGAGCTCTACTTAAGTTAAAATGATGGCCAAACGTTATACGATTATTAATACATGTGAATGCCTAAGGAATTAAGTTCATGTACTAATTGGATGGAAATTCTTGCTCTTACTAGTTGATCATGATCACCTCATGGTGGCTTGATTCAATGGGTGTGGGAATTCTCGTTACAACGACTTACAAATGTTTTCAAGGTTTAATGTAAGACGTATGCATCATTTTAATGCATATGGTAATATTGCAAAATGTTTTTGAACATTTTCTTAATGCAAAGATATTAATATATAAATGTTTTTATTTTCAGTTTGAAAATGACACCAACTCCCTGATTGAATATACGCATTGAAAACAAACTGAACGGGAACAACTATACGGAATGGAAAAGGAACATGATAATTATCTTGAGCTGTGAGAAACTTAAAACAGTTCTTGATACTAAGTGCCCTTCTGCCACTCAAGATGAGGCTAGAAAATGCTGAGAAGAGTCTAATGAGATAGCTCGTTGCTATATGACAGCAAGCGTGACCAACACTATGTATAAGAAACTAGAGAGCTGTAATTCTAGATAAGCTAGAAGACATGTTCGGAGGCCAAGTTACCTTGGACCGACAGTTTGCTATAACTAGATTAATGAATGCCCAACAAAAACTCGACACTCCAATCAAAGACCATATGATCACTCTTATGGGCTACTTTGTCAAGGTCACAGACAATAAGGCCAATTTGGACTAGAACACTCAAATTGAGAGGTGTTCAAGAGCTTGTCCAATGATTTTACTGGTTTTCGAGCTGCATATAACCTTGGCAACAAAAACCTAACGCTTACACAACTCATGAAGGAGTTATAATCCTATGAGTTGATATTGAATGACGATCAGTTGGTCTGAAGAGCAGAAGAAAACATAGTTGTTGCTTCTTCCTCAAAAGGGAAGGAAAAATACGCTAAGAAAGACAAGACTACAGTTTCTAGGCCACTACAAGTGTAAAGGAAGAGAACCAGAAAGCTTAAGGACTTATCTAAGTCTAAATGCTTCTTTTGCAGTAAGAAATGGCACTTAAAGGCAAACTATAGAGAGTGGAAGGAAAACTTAGCCAAAAAAGGCAAAGGTATGGAACTAAGCACCCACCCTGTTGTTAAAGGATTAATGGTCATTAACGAAAAAGCACCCAAAATTTTTTCTCGAAAGTTGAGTGATCAAAAAAGAAAATGAGCAATAGTGTGAGTGACCTATAGTGTAATTTACCCGAATATATATTACTAAATATTATAATTTTGTAATCTCAAATATATATTATAACTAGTTTTCTATCCCATACGATACACAAGTTGCTCGTTTATTCTATAAAATTATTGTTATTTAAATATTAATCTATTAATTAAGATTGTTCATGAAACAATATTTGAAAGATATAAACAACTTAAAAAATATTTTTTTCCCAAAAAAATTATTCCATCTTTTCTTTTAAACTTGTGGATAAAAACCCAAACTTTATTTTTTTTTAAAAGGTCGAAATGCCTTTTTTATTTTAGAGAAATCTTCTTCTTTTTTAAATCACTAAAATATTAATTTTAAAATTTAATTTAATATTTTTCTAAATTTATACACACAATTAGTGCATACATAATTTACTTTAATTTTAATATGTTTTAAACTTATCTCAAAATTGTTTTATAAATTTACTTTAATAATTTTGAACCTTATATTTTAAACAAATAATTTTGTCTCAAAATTTTAGAATATTTTCGTGATATATAAACAGTTTACTCAAGTAGTAAATTTTAAAAATTTCTACAAATAATAGGGCAACTAAATTTTAGGATAAATATTTTTTAAAAAAAATTATTTAAGTTCAATTAAATTAATAAATTATATTTTTTCAAACAATTCAAGAAAAAAAACAATACTCGTGATAGAAGTGAAAGGCAAGCTCCATCAACACACACACAAAAAAAAGGTTTTAGCCTCAACAACAAATAAATATTATGACTCATTGACAATTGGATGTCACAACTCAAGCACGACATATTTGGAGTGATTGCAAGCACTTAATACGATAAAGAAATAAACTAGGATGGTTCAAAACGATGGGGCAAAAAATCGGCAAAAGAATTGAGCATCCATCAAACTGGAGAGGATGGCAACAAAATCATCCCTAAGATCACTTGCAAAAGCAGGACTTAAAAACGTGCTACAAGAGCAGATAAAAACTTATAAAAGTGGAAACTTATTAAATAAATGAAAAAAAGCAAACAAAAAAACATATAAAACTTAAGGGCAACACGAATCCAAACCAACTCGAGAAATCATTTATTATTTTTAAAAAAATAAAAACAAATTAATAAGTCAACGAAGAGTCACCCAGTTTCCAAGAGACTGATGGTGGTCAGTGGAGTTCAGTGGCAACAAGCACCTTCATATGTCTATCACAACTTGGGAAGACAATAAAGATACCCACAAAACAAAATAAATCTACAAATTGAAAAGAGAGAAGACATACAGAGAGAAGGTACATAAATCTTTAAAATTTAATGAAAAATAAAAAAATAAAAAATATTTTTTAAAAATATATAAAATACATAAAAAAAGTTAAACTTTGTGGGAATTCTATTTTGTGTAACTTGTTTTATATATATGACATGATTTTGTAACTTTAAACATGAATCCTCAAATTAAATTTATAATATAAATATCGATTTCTCCAATTAAATTTGTAATTTCAAACATGGCTTGGCCTATCTCTTCTTAGGTTGAATTATTTGAAGGACAATATCTTTTATTTATTTATTATTTCTAACTTGTACCTTTGGTCAAATGGTAAAAATACAAAGCTCACGAAATCAAATGGTAGGACGCATCTTAAGATAACCGAATGAGGATGAAAGTTCAATCAAGTTTTGGACGGCTACGCTTGCAACCAGAATGAGATTGATTTGGACATTGGAATAAAAATTAGGTTTCAGGTTTTAGTTATCAAGGATTGGGTTTGAGCAAAAAGTAGTTCTAAGGCCCAATTCAAATAAAAAATACTTCATTTTTTTCTCTAATCATATTTTTCCAACCTTTTATTTTTATTTAAGGTTGGTAATTCAGCTTTTGGACAAATTTATGTACTAGTATTAACAGAAAAATGATATGTCTATTGATGCTAAATTCATTACCTTGAGTAATTATCTTTCTTCAATTTTTACTGTCCAACTTGAGGGCATATAGTTAATGCATTCCATTTATTAAATAAGGTTCTATGGTCCGTCCGAGACCTCTAGATATTGAAGGCTTCTTTGGGGTGTTCTCGTAATTCTACGAGGTGGAGACAATAGAGTTGGTTTATGAATTTTCTTTCTTTTTGTCGTATTTCACTTAAAGGATTGAAAGGAGATAATGTATCAAGTTGTTCGCAATGGCCAATTTGATCCTCTTCCCCAATTTAAAATTACTTCGTAATATCACTTCTATTTTATTATATCCTAAATATCAGAAGAAATTACTAAAAAATTCAAAAAAATTATTAAAATAACAATTAAATTACATTACACCACATTTTACGAACAAAAAATTATAATATCAACATTTTAGTATGATAAAGGAAGAAAATCAACATTTTATTTGGTACATGTAACATCCTAGATTAGGGGTTATACGTTCGTGCCTAATTCATGAGTTAGTAGGTTTTGGCAGTGTTGGAAGTGTATTAAGGGTTTTTAGAATTCTAGGATGGAAGAAGAAAGCTTTGGAAAAAGGGGAGCTAGGTAAATGAGGCTTTAAAAGAAACCCCGTGTGAAGCATGACACAAGGAACCATGTGGTAAAATGGCATGTTTTATGAATTATGAAAGTGTTATGTGAATTCTAGAAATAAGGAAATGTATGGAAATGTAAGGAAATGTAAGGAAATGTATGGAAATGTATGGAAATGTAAGGAAATGTAAGGAATGTAAGGAAATGTATGGAAATGTATGGAAATGTAAGGAAATGTAAGGAAATGTGAGGAAATGTATGGAAATGTAAGGAAATGCAAGGAAATGTAAGGAAATGTAAGGAAATGTCTTGTCTTGGAAATGTAGGGAAACGTCCTGGAAATGTAAAGGAATAAAGAGGAAAGTGAACATTTATGGAAACTAGGAAAATGATTTAGAAATGATTCAAAAAAGGAAAGTGAACATTTCTGGAAACTTGGAAATATAAGGAAATGTCAAGTTTACAGATCCGATCGAAAATTTTTGGAAACTTAGAAATGACCTAGAAATGACGACTTTTAAGGTTTAAAAGGGGAAATTAAGGCAAGGTGGCCTTAAAAGAAAAAGTTTGTGAAATTTGACATACAAACAGGCTTGGAAAAGTGGCCTGAAGATGTCACTTAGAGCCTATGGAAATGGCGCCATATGCAAGAGGAATGGGCCTGAGTTCGAGTCACTTGGGAAGCAAATAAAGGAGGTTTTATTTTTGCTTCCAGAAGACTGAGGTGGACAGCACATGCTTCTAGAAAGGAGGTGTTTTATTTTCATAAATATTCGATTAAAAAGGTGATAAATAAAGGATTTTTAAATTGGATTATTTTGAAGAGATAAATGTTGGATTAAACTCTTTTGTTTATGATAATTAAAGGGATAAAGCTATCAAAATAGAAGAGTGGTGGCCAAGTAAGGGACTCTAGCTTAGTAATTTCGGCTATAAAAGGAAAAGAGAGGCCATTCTGTATTATTTTACATTCTTTGAAATCCTCTGCAAATTCTCTTTACCAAATCTTCTTCTTCTTTTATTTTTGCCAAGCCGAAATACCTTGTGTTCTAGCCTAATCCTCCATCTTTATTCTTCCTTCTCTAATCCTCCAAAAGCCGAAAGTTGTGAGATCATTATCTAGCCATAGCCGAATCTCTCGAAGATTGAAGTGAAGGTGCAATCGATTTCTTCAAGTAAGTGGAGATCTCATTCGGTTTCATCCTTTTTCTTTTAAGATTTGCCAAATCTAGGACTAACCCCATTAATATCTTATTGCCGAAACTTTGAAGAGATCTTTCGGGATTTACTAAGTGTCGACTACAAGGAAGGAGAAGTTCTTTTCCCGAAGGTACACCATAGGCTACGTGTTCCCTAGTTATCCTAGGTGAGTTTCTGATTTAAAATCCACAAGGTAAGCATATGAAGTATTCGGCCAAGGCTTATTTTTGGTATTTAGAATTATTTCCTATTTATTCAAAAGCGGAAACCCGACCTAGTTAAATGATTTGGTGGCTAGCCGATTTTTAAGGAAGGAAAACTACAAATTTCGGGATTTGATTATTAATCAAATCGGTAAACAAGGTAAGTTTAAGAATACTAATCCTACTAGGATTTGGATTTGTGGCCGAATGGCTTTTTATTAAAGTAGTAAGTGATTAATCAAATGTAGGGATTAAGGATCTAAGCATTAGATCAAGCTTTTCGGGATCTCAAGGAATTTGCTAAGCGAATCAGGTGCGTACCCCACACTATCTTTTAATATGATTTATGGCTTAAACTTGTTATATGTTCTAATGTGAAAATATAAGAATGTGGCTAATGTACCATGTTATGGTACAAAGTACTCAGGTACGATTCCTACTCCTACTAGGATTACGAAATATGTTATATTTAACATGTGAAAGGTGACATGAATGTGAATTTAAGTATGATATGCATAATATGAATAATATGGGGCATTCGGTTATATGAGAAAGGGGAAGTGAATATGGTGACTTGGTCTCACTATCTCGAATGTGGTGACTTCGGTCACATTATCTCGAACGTGGTGACTTGGTCACATTATCCGAATGTGGTAACCGGTTACATTATCTCAATGTGGTGTCTCATGACACAATTATCTGGTGGCTATGCCACAAATTTTATATGGGCGATGAGCACGTCGACTGCAGCGACTACCTTCGATGGTGTATAGCGGATGGAGGGTCGACTTAGTAGTCCCCACGGTGTGACTGGCAGGTACGGGGGTGTATAGCAGATGGACAATTAGGTTTGGGTTTGGGAATGCATCATAACTTGTATTCATTGTTCTGAATGTGTAACTCTTGTATGCCTAATTCTATTATGATTTAGTGTTGTGTACACATTGAGTCATTGACTCACCCCGTTGTGGGAACATTTTTCAGTGATGATCGGTAATGGACCGGGTCATGGGAGCTTAAAGGTGGCCATGCACACAGCAAGAAATTTTACGATTTGGACTTTTATTTTTACTTAAGTACTTTCAATTATTTGGATTTATTTGATGTAATAAGGCCATAGGGAACTATTTTATTTTTCATTTATTTTATTTACTATGTTTACAAATTTTTATCAATTAAAGTTTAAGTAAAATTTCTTTTAAAATAAACCCTAAATGTTTTGTCACCTTAAATAAATGGATTTCAATGTAAGATAAATTGGTTTTCAACACAAGCCCAACCCAAACAATATTTTTTTTTTAAAATCGCACAACTTTTTCCTAAATAACATAAGAATTTTGAACCGGTTTACGTGAGGAACATACCAAATCTGGTCAAGGCTCGTAGACCGGGTTTGGGGTGTTTCAGTTTGGTATCAGAGCCCAGTTTTAAACTCTCAGCCTGTGGGCTAAGGCCCAAAACATTTTCAAATCGAGCCCAAATGGGTTTTATGAAAGTATTTTTGAAGATGAGCAGGTTTCTGACATGGCACCTAAGTCTCCGACCCGCAGTCCACCAGGTAAGTACTTAGATCTCTTGTGTGATTTATATTATGATTTGTAGAAGGGTAGAAATGGAACGTAGATTAGAATATTAAGTATGTGAACCCTAGGACTAGTCTACTCAAACACAAGTGCATAAGACTTAAGAACCATTAAACCAACCTATGATTAAGTCACCGAGCTAGGGTGTGGTAAATCATTGTGCGCATGTCTAGGAGTGGACTCGATGAAGAGCTTGGTATTTAAGCGATCCTAGCGACTCACCTCCTCTTTACTCGAATCCTATCTCAGTGCGTAGTGCTGCTTCTTCAACCAAGAGGACTTAGTCATCACTAAACACAATAACTAAAATCCAAAAGGGAACTAGCCGTGCTTTTATAAAAACCCTAGTTTTAAAACTCTTAAAATTACCTTTTTAATTAGTGAGAACTATTTTTACAAAATTTTTTCGAAAAATTTCCGATTTATGAAATTACCTAAATACCCCTGATTGTGAAATTACAAAAATGCCCTTGGTTTATAAAATGTCCAAACTACCCATAGTTTAATCAAAATTTCATTATTTTATATATATTCAAAAACTCTAATTTGCAAACTATCAAAAATACCTTGATTTTGGAAAATTACAAAACTACCCCTAACTTACAAAATTACCAAAATGACCCTGACTTCCAAAATTTTTGCAACATCACCGTTTTGGAAAATACAATTCTCAAAAAGAACCCTCAAAGTTTTGTAACTTTTGAAATATCTCTGATTTATTAAATTCTACAAATTTGCCCCGAGGTCTAAAATTACCGAAATACCTCCGGATTTCAAAATTTTTCCAAAATACCCCGGGAATTTAAAAATACCAAAATACTTTGTGACAAAATCACCAAGGAACTTTTTTCTTTTGAAAAATTACGAAAATACCCCTGTAGGACAAAATTACGAAAATACCCCTGGGTAGTGGAAAAACAACGACAACGAAAACTAAAACATTTCTCTGAATGAACGAAGGTTCATAATTGTTTGATGGATGTATGAATGGATGGAAAGACTGTGTGCATGTATGGATACTAAAGAACCACTCCTAAAACTCATTTCATAAAATTGTTCGCGGTTAATAAGTGGAACAAAATTCTGATGCATAAAACTTTCTAATCAGATTAGATCGCGACGTTAGAAATAAGTTCTAGGGGACGTGAACTTAGAGATTGTGCCTAGAAGCTATGATGGCTCTATTAAGATCATAGTGCGCAGCGTAAGCATAGTGCGGTGAGAAGGATTGTCATTCATAGTAAGTAATTTCGAGGACAAAATTATTTTTAAGAGGGTAGAACTGTAACATCCTAGATTAGGGGTTATGCGTTCGTGCCTAATTCATGAGTTAGTAGGTTTTGGCAGTGTTGGAAGTGTATTAAGGGTTTTTAAAATTCTAGGATGGAAGAAGAAAGCTTTGGAAAATTATTGGTTTTTAAATAAAAAGGGGAGCTAGATAAATGAGGCTTTAAAAGAAACCCCGTGTGAAGCATGACACAAGGAACCATGTGGTAAAATGGCATGTTTTATGAATTATGAATGTGTTATGTGAATTCTAGAAATAAGGAAATGTATGGAAATGTAAGGAAATGTATGGAAATGTATGGAAATGTAAGAAAATGTAAGGAAATGTAAGGAAATGTATGGAAATGTAAGGAAATGTAAGGAAATGTGAGGAAATGTATGGAAATGTAAGGAAATGCAAGGAAATGTAAGGAAATGTCTTGTCTTGGAAATGTAGGGAAACGTCCTGGAAATGTAAAGGAATAAAGAGGAAAGTGAAATGTAAGGAAATACAAGGAAATGTAAGGAAATGTCTTGTCTTGGAAATGTAGGGAAACGTCCTGGAAATGTAAAGGAATAAAGAGGAAAGTGAACATTTATGGAAACTAAGAAAATGATTTAGAAATGATTCAAAAAAGGAAAGTGAACATTTCTGGAAACTTGGAAATGTAAGGAAATGTCAAGTTTACAGAGCCGATCGAAAATTTTTGGAAACTTAGAAATGACCTAGAAATGACGAGTTTTAAGGTTTAAAAGGGGAAATTAAGGCAAGGTGGCCTTAAAAGAAAAAGTTTGTGAAATTTGACACACAAACAGGCTTGGAAAAGTGGCCTGAAGATGTCACTTAGGGCCTATGGAAATGGCGCCATATGCAAGAGGAATGGGCCTGAGTTCGAGTCACTTGGGAAGCAAATAAAGGAGGTTTTATTTTTGCTTCCAAAAGACTAAGGTGGACGGCACATGCTTCTAGAAATGAGTGTTTTATTTTCATAAATATTCGATTAAAAAAGTGATAAATAAAGGATTTTTAAATTGGATTATTTTGAAGAGATAAATGTTGGATTAAACTCTTTTATTTATGATAATTAAAGGGATAAAGCTATCAAAATAGAAGAGTGGTGGCCAAGTAAGGGACTCTAGCTTAGTAATTTCGGCTATAAAAGGAAAAGAGAGGCCATTCTGCATTATTTTCTGTTCTTTGAAAGCCTCTGCCAAATTCTCTTCACTAAATCTTCTTCTTCTTTTATTTTTGCCAAGCCGAAATACCTTGTGTTCTAGCCGAATCCTCCATCTTTATTCTTCCTTCTCTAATCCCTCCAAAAGCCGAAAGTTGTGAGATCATTATCTAGCCATAGCCGAATCTCTGAAGATTGAAGTGAAGGTGCAATCGATTTCTTCAAGTAAGGGTAAGATCTCATTCGGTTTCATCCTTTTCTTTTAAGATTTGCGAAATCTAGGACTAACCCCATTAATATCTTGTTGCCAAAACTTTGAAGAGATCTTTCGGGATTTACTAAGTGTCGACTACAAGGAAGGAGAAGTTCTTTTCAGAAGGTACACCATAGGCCACGTGTTCCCTAGTTATTCGGTGAGTTTCGGGATTTAAAATCCACAAGGTAAGCATAAGAAGTATTCGGCCAAGGCTTATTTTTGGTATTTAGAATTATTTCCTATTTATTCAAAAGCCGGAAACTGACCTAATTAAATGATTTGGTGGCTAGCCGATTTTTAAGGAAGGAATACTACAAATTTCGGGATTTGATTATTAATCAAATCGGCAAACAAGGTAAGTTTAAGAATACTAATCCTACTAGGATTTGGATTTGTGGCCGAATGGCGTTTTATTAAAGTAGTAAGTGATTAATCAAATATAGGGATTAAGGATCTAAGCATTAGATCAAGCTTTTCGGGATCTCAAGGAATTTGCTAAGCGAATCAGGTGTGTACCCCACACTATCTTTTAATACGATTTATGGCTTAAACTTGTTATATGTTCTAATGTGAAAATATAAGAATGTGGCTAATGTACCATGTTATGGTACAAAGTACTCAAGTACGATTCCTACTCCTACTAGGATTACGAAATATGTTATATTTAACATGTGAACGGTGACATGAATGTGAATTTAAGTATGATATGCATAATATGAATAATATGGGGCATTCGGGTTATATGAGAAAGGGAAAGTGAATATGGTGACTTCGATCTCACTATCTGAATGTGGTGACTTCGGTCACATTATCTGAACGTGGTGACTTCGGTCACATTATCTGAATGTGGTAACTTCGGTTTCATTATCTGAATATGGTGTCTCATGACACAATTATCTGGTGGCTATGCCACAAATTTTATATGGGCGATGAGCACGTCGACTGCAGCGACTACCTTCGATGGTGTGTAGCGGATGGAGGGTCGACTTAGTAGTCCCCACGGTGTGACTGGCAGGTACGGGGGTTTGTAGCGGATGGACAATTGGGTTTGGGTTTGGGAATGCATCATAACTTGTATTCACTGTTCTGAATGTGTAACTCTTGTATGCCTAATTCTATTATGATTTAGTGTTGTGTACACATTAAGTCTGTTGACTCACCCCGTTGTGGGAACATTTTTGGTGATGATCGATAATGGACCGGGTCGGCGGGAGCTTAAAGGTGGCCATGCACAGCAAGAAATTTTACGATTTGGACTTTTATTTTTACTTAAGTACTTTCAATTATTTGGATTTATTTGATGTAATAAGGCCATAGGAAACTATTTTATTTTTCATTTATTTTATTTACTATGTTTACAAATTTTTATCAATTAAAGTTTAAGTAAAATTTCTTTTAAAATAAACCCTAAATGTTTTGTCACCTTAAATAAATGGATTTCAATGTAAGATAAATTGGTTTTCAACACAAGCCCAACCCAAACAATATTTTTTTTTTAAAATCGCACAAGTTTTTCCTAAATAACAAAAGAATTTTGAACCGGTTTACTTGAGGAACATACCAAATCTGGTCAAAGCTCGTGGGCCGGGTTTGGGGTGTTTCAGTACATTTGTTGAGTATGACTTCTATTTCAGTCAAATTTGAGAAATAATTTTTTAGTTAAACTCTATTTATTTGTTTCAATCAAACTCTGATTAGTTTAGATTATTTTATTATTATTTGTCCTATGAATTTAGCCTATAAATAGTCTCTTTTACAACATTAGAAATACACCCATTAGAGATTAGAACTCATAACATATTTAGAGAATTTTATGTTTACGTTTTGAGGGTTCTTTATTTTCGGGTTTTCGGGGTTTAGTTTTTATCTCCATCTTTTGTGTTCTTCGTTCTTTTGCCATTATAGTAAAATTATCTTTGCCCATAATTTTTTATCCTCTTTGGTGGGGGTTTTCCACGTTAAATTTGTGTGTTCAATTTCTTAATTTATTCTGCTATTTTTTCTATTTGTTGCTTAATCGAGTTGATCCCAACAAGTGGTATCAGAGCTAGTTCAATTTTCATAGATCAGCCCGTTCAGAGATGACAGCAACAAGGTTTAAAATTGAGAGGTTAAATGGTGAAAAAAATTTCAATCTATGACAAGTTCGGATAATGGTAATTCTAGTTCAAACCGGTTTAAAAAAGGTTGTTACCGAGAAAAAGTCTGAGAATCTAAATCAAACAGAATGGGAAGAGCTTGATGAAAAGGTCTTATCTGCAATCTAGTTGTACCTCGCGAATACGGTATTGTAGGAGGTATTGATGGAGAAGACCTCATCTGCCTTGTGGAAAAGGTTATAAACTCTTTATGCTACTAAGTTTTTGGCTAACCATTTAGTGTTGAAACAACGTTTATTTACGTTTTACATGAATGAATTTGAGCTTCTTAGAGACCACATCAGTCAATTCATTAGTCTTCTAAATGATTTAAAGAGCGTTGAGGTTCATATTGATGATGAAGATAAGGCTACGCTATTTTGTGCTCTTTACCCCCTTCATACAAATCTTTCAGGGAGACCCTGATTTATGGCAGAGACAAACTCTCATTCAAAGATGTGAAGGGTCATTTGTTGAGTAGAGGCAAACTCGACAATGAGTTTGGTTTGGATAGCAAGGCAGATAGACAAGTTTCTGTTTTGGTAGCATCAAAGAAACAATATAAAAGGTGTCGCCATTGAAAAAAGTTAGGTCACGTCAAAGCATATTGTTATAAACTGCGAAATAAAAGAGCTGCTGAGAGTAACGAGGAAGATGTAGCTGGTGTTAATTTGGCCGATGAAAGCAGTGATGATTTTTTATTAGTGTCAACGAGCGATAACTCCAAGCTCACTTCCGAGTGGATCGTAGATTTGGGATGTTCTTTCTACATGTGTCCCAATAGAGAATGGTTCTCCACATACAGTTAGGTTGAAGGTGGAGTTATGCGCATGGGAAACGATTCATCTAGTAAGGTAATGGTATTGGTACTGTTAAAATTAGGATACACGATGGGACGATTATAACACTCTCAGATGTTAGATATGTATTTAATTTACGAAAAAATCTCATTTTCTTGAGTATTTTAGACTTGAAAGGATGCAGAATCAACATCAAGTCGAGCGACATTAAAGTATTTCATGGAGCTCTCGTTTTGTTAAAAAGTAAATGAACCGGCAGTCTTTATATTCTGGAAGGTTCTATAGTGACCTATGAAATCGGATGTCCCTCGTTCATTATGGAGTCAAAGTCAACTCGTTTGGAGTGGAGGCAACTTGGTTATAGGAGGAAAAAATGTATGACCGTTTCGTTGAAGAGAGGTTCTCTTTTGGATGCAGGTTTTGAAAATTTAGGGCACAGTGTTCGTGAAAATCAAACTCAGGTTAGTTTTAATTTGGCAGTGTACAAGTCGAAGGCTAGAAGTGTTCCAGTTTCTAAGCACAGATTCGACTCAATTAATTCATTGCATAGTTCAAGATAGGCCCATGACGGGCTTTGGCAAAAATGGCATTGTGAAATATGAGTCAAGGCAGAGATTTGTTGAGTATGACTCCTATTTCAGTCAAATTTGAGAAATAATCTTTCAGTTAAACTCTGTTTATTTGTTTCACTCAAACTTTGATTAGTCTAAATTATTTTTTTATTATTTGACCTATGAATTTAGCCTATAAATAGGCTCTTTTACAACATTAGAAAATACACTCATTAGAGATTAAAACTTATAACACATTTAGAGAATTTTGTGTTTACGTTTTGAGGGTTTTTTGTTTTCAGGGTTTAGTTTTTATCTCCATCTTTTGTACTTTTCGTTCTTTTGCCATTATAGTAAAATTATCTTTGCCCATGGTTTTTTATTCTCTTTGGAGGGGTTTTTCCACGTTAAATTTGTGTGTTCAATTTCTCAATTTATTTCGCTATTTTTTTTACTTGTTGCTTAATCGGGTTGATCCCAACAACTAATATAGCTAGTTTGAAAAATAACAGTACACCAATACACAAAGTAGTAAACTAACATATAGGATATTTTTCTGTATGTTTTAATTTCATAACAACATTTTTAAGTTGCTTAAATTACTTTTTGATATTCCATTTTTTTTTTGTCTAAACTTCAGAAGTAACATTTCTTGGCCATTGCATTATCAAATTTGGTTATTAATAAATTTTGTTATTACATTTTATAAATAAATATATTAAGTTGTTTATTTGCTTAAAATAAAAACTGCGATGGAAGTGCTAGATTGCAGTAGCCACTACTATGACTTGATACTATGAAAATTGTGCAAACAAAATAATAGATAACATCAAATATTGGTTTACGCAATTCGATTTCCTTACGTCTGTGAAGCTTAACTCAGCGAACAATTCCATAATCTTCGGTCACAAATACAACAAGTGTTCACACTCTACCACTGCTTAAGTATAGAGGTTTCACCCTTGTACTTAAAGACTAAAATATTCACCTCCAAATCCTCCCCCTAAGAACTTGGGCAATAAACACTCAACAATGTTTACAAAAACAGTTTTACAATCTCTCACAAAAACAGTTCTTCAAATAAATAGATTAGAATGCACTCAATAAACTCTCATACATAAATTTTTTCTACTCAATAAACTCTCCTAATTCAAATATTTTTTTTCATTAGCATTTTAGATATATAGGTAGATTCATTTTCAAGCTTGATATTTCATAATTGTTTAAGTATTACTTGAACACAAAAATATCGAACTAACCCTATGATTGATATTTCATTTTCAAAGTTTAGGATTTATGATAAATTCCATTATGATTAATCTAGAAGATTTTTCTTATCCAAAAACTACTTAAACACTTGCGAAAGATAATACTTAAAAAAAACATTTGGATAAAAACAGGTGAGGTTAGCTTTGGTTAAAATTCAAGTTGAGTTGAAATCCTCAATCCAACAAGAGATTTAACTTGGATAAGTTGGAAGAAAGTAATAGAACATGTGTTTATCAAATGTTACAATTTAGGGGTTAAGATTTAAAAGAAAATGAGTTAGCATTTAAGGTTTGTAAGGTTAGAGTTAAGGGTTGGTGATGTGTAGGGAAAAGGTTGGGGTTCATGGTGTATTTGTAGAGAAAACTTGTGGAGGTTTTGTTAGAATTAAGTGACCCAAATTCTTATTTAAATAAAATACAATGGTAAAATAAAATAAAAGAAGAATCTCTATAGAATTACACTTCTTTTATTTTATTTTAAATAAGGTTTTTTAAACATTATTAAACTCCATCTATTTGATATTGATTAGAATAAGGAGTTTCAATCTTACTACACTCCTATTAGAATATGGCTTTATAAGCCTATAAATAGACATGGTCTATTCCTCTTGTAATTGATCCAAATTCGACTTAGTGAATTTTCTTCTCCTCTGCCCGTGGTTTTTTTCCCGAAAGGGTTTTCCACGTAAAATCTGTGTGTTCTTTATTTTATTTCTTTTTTCTTTGCGATATATTTGTCATTACCGACGTTATATATCTTTTTCCAAATTGGTATCATAACTTCCGGGTTTTTCATCTCGATCACGGTAATGGGGTCTTTGAAGTATGAAATTTCGCTGTTGGATCGCAACACCAGATTCGCATTGTGGCAGATAAAGATGCAGGCAGTTCTTGCACAGATGGACTTAGAGGAAGCCCTACTAGGGGTAGATAAGATGCCTTCGACATTGAAGGAGGAAGAGAAGAAGCGCAAGGATCGAAAGGCGTTAACACAGTTACATCTGCATTTGTCTAACAAAATTTTACAGGATGTGATGAAGGAGAAGACCGCCGCTGCATTATGGAAGAGGCTAGAACAAATATGTATATCGAAAACTCTAACTAGCAAGTTGCATATGAAGCAATGTCTTTATACTCATCGTTTGGAGGAAGGTGCGTCTGTGCATGAACACTTAACAGTGTTTAAAGAAATTCTCTCAAACTTGGAGGCTATGGAGGTTCAGTATGATAAGAAAGATCTAGGGTTGATTCTACTTTGTTCGTTGCCCCCGTCTTATTCAACCTTTAGAGACACGATTTTATATAGCCACGAGTCTCTCACAGTTGATGAGGTTTATGATTCTTTGACCTCATATGATAAGATGAAGCATCTTGTGGTTAAAACCGACTCTCAGGAAGAGGGTCTCATTGTTCATGGGAGACAAGATCGGAATATTGATGATGATTGTGGAAGGACACAGGAACGGAATCCTCGTGGTAAATCTAAAGGTAGATCCAAGTCTTCAAACAGAGGTAAAACTTATAACTTCTGCAAGAAGAAAGGGCACATTAAATCTGAATGTTATAAGCTACAAAATAAGATCAAAAGGGAGGCTACGAATCAAAAGGGAAAACAACCAGAAAATTCTGGTGAAGTTGATGTTGTAGAAGACTACAGCGATGGTGAACTTCTAGTCGCTTCGGTCAACAATTCTAAAGTGAGCGAGGAGTGGATACTTGATTCGGGTTGCACCTTCCACATGTGTCCCAATCAGGATTGGTTTACAAATTACGAAACAGTGTCTGAAGGTGTTGTTTTGATGGGAAATAATGCTGCATGTAAAATCGCAGATGTCGGAACTATTAAAGTTAAGATGTTTGATGGAATTGTCAGAACACTTAGTGACGTACATCATGTTCCAGAATTGAAGAGAAATTTAATTTCGTTAAGTACTATTGATTCAAAAGGGTACAAATACACAGCTGAAAGTGAGATTTTGAAGATTTCCAAAGGTTCCCTCGTTGTGATGAAAGGGCAGAGAAAGATTGCCAAGTTATATGTTTTGTAGGGTTCTACTATTATTGGTGATGCAGCTGTCGCTTCCTCTTCCTTGTCAGATGATGATATTACTAAACTTTGGCATATGAGCCTAGGCATATGAGTGAGAATGGCATGGCAGAATTGAGTAAAAGAGGACTTCTTGATGGGCAAGGAATTTGCAAACTGAAGTTCTATGAGCATTGCGTTTTTGGGAAACAAAAGAGAGTTTGATTCACCAGAGGAATCCATAACACGAAGGGAACGTTGGAGTATATTCATTCTGATCTGTGGGGGCCATCAAGAGTGCGTTCGAGAGGTGAAGCTAATTATATGCTAACTTTTATTGATGATTTTTCCAGAAAAGTTTGGGCATTCTTCCTGAAGCAGAAAAGCGATGTGTTTTCCGTATTTAAGTCTTGGAAAACTATGATTGAAAAACATACGGGAAAACAAATAAAATACCTCCGCACAGACAATGGCTTAGAGTTTTGTTCTGATGAGTTTAATAAACTGTGCAAGTCAGAAGGGATCGTGAGACACTTGACAGTTCGTCATACTTCATAGCAAAACGGCGTTGTAGAATGAATGAACAGAATGATCATGGAGAAAGTTCGATGTATGTTGTCAAATGACAACTTACCAAAATCGTTTTAGGCCGAAGCAGCCTCTACTACATGTTTTTTGATCAACCGATCTCCATCCATTGCCATTAAGAAAAAGACTCCACAAGAGGTATGGTCAGGTAATCCTGCTAATTATTCTGATTTAAAGAGCTTTGGGTGTCCTTCGTATGCTCATGTTGATAATGGAAAATTGGAACTGAGATCCATTAAATGTGTTTTTCTTGGTTATAAAGCTGGTGTAAAAGGGTATAAGTTATGGTGTCCTGAAAATAGAAAAGTTGTGATTAGCAGAGATGCTGTTTTTGATGAAACTGCTATGCTACCTAACTTATCTCTTAAAGACACTTCAAATAAAGAAAATCAAAACCAGGTGGAGCATCAGATTAATACAGAGTCGACTCCTCAAGCCAGTACAAAAATTGAGAATAGAGTTGCTTCTTCACCACAATACTCTATCGCCAAAAACAGAACTAGAAGAGGAATTAAACCTCCAAAGAAGTATGCCGAGGCTGATCTAGTTGCTTATGCTTTAAATGTGGCTGAAGATATAGATGCAAACCAAGAGCCGTCTAATTATTCTGAGGCGGTTAGCTGTGAAGATTCAGAAAAGTGGATGTTTGCTATGCAAGAGGAAATAGAATCACTCCACAAAAACAGAACATGGGATCTTGTGAAACTTCCTAAAGGTAAAAAGGTTGTTCGCTGTAAATGGGTGTTTAAAAAGAAAGAAGGGACTCCAGGAGTTGAAGAACCCAGATATAAAGCAAGGCTTATTGCAAAGGGTTACAGTCAAATTCCAAGAGTGGACTTCACAGATGTGTTCTCCCCAGTTGTGAAGCATAGTTCGATTCGAGCTTTGATTGGTATTATGGCCATGCATGATTTGGAGCTTGAGCAGTTAGATGTAAAAACTGCACTTTTGCATGGAGAACTTGAGGAAGATATTTACATGCAACAACCAGAGGGTTTTACAGTCTCAAGAAAAGAGGACTATGTTTGCTTGCTGAAAAAGTCTCTTTACAGTTTGAGACAGTCACCAAGACAGTGGTACAAGAGGTTTGATTCCTTTATGACTTCTCATGATTTTAAGAGAAGTAGTTTTGACAGCTGTGTTTACTTTAAGAAAAAACAGTTATGGTTCTTTTGTGTATCTACTTCTTTATGTTGATGACATATTGATAGCAGCAAAAGATAAAGCAGAGATAAGAAAGGTCAAAGCCCAACTAAGTGAAGAATTTGAGATGAAAGATTTGGGACCAGCAAAGAAGATACTTGGCATGGAGATTCTCGAGAGATAGAAAAGCAAGTAAATTGTACCTAAAGTGCGAAGGGGTACATTGAGAAAATTCTTTGCGTGTTCGGTATGCGAGTGCTAAGCTTTGTTAGTACTCCTTTAGCGACCCATTTCGGACTTTCATCGGCTTTGTCTCCACAATCAGATGATGAGATTGAGTACATGTCACATGTTTCATACTCTAGTGCACTGGGATCTCTCATATATGCTATGGTTTGTTCACGTCGAGATTTATCATATGCGATCGGTGCGATTAAGCGAGATACATGGCGGATCCCGTAAAGAACATTGGAAAGTAGTTACGTGGATTTTAAGATACTTACGAGTACTCTTCGATGTTTGCTTACAGATTTGGAAGAACTAGAGATGGAGTCATTGGGTATGTTGATGCTGATTTTCTTTGGAGACCTTGATAAAAGAAGATCTCTTACTGGTTATGTCTTTACAATAGGAGGTTGTGCAATCAGTTGGAAAGTACTTTGCAAATTATAGTCGCTTTGTCTACCACTGAAGCTGAGTACATGGCGATTACTGAGGCTTGTAAAGAAGCTATTTGGTTGAAGGGACTCTTTAGTGAGCTCAATGAAGACCTTCAAATCAAAGACAATATTTTGTGACAATCAGTGCCATCTTCCTTATAAAAGATCAAATGTTTCATGAGAGAACAAAACACATTGATGCTCAGTATCATTTTATTCGTGATATTATTGCTCGTGGTGATATTGTTGTGAGCAAAATTAGTACTCATGAAAATCCTGCAGATATGATGACTAAGTCACTTCCTATAACTAAGTTTGTGCATTGCTTAGACTTGGTTGGTGTTCGTTGTTGAAGTTAAACCCTTAAGGGGTTTTATGGAAGAGTTGGAGAACTTGTTCGTTGAGAGTTCGCGATGAAGAACTTGTTCATTGAGAATTCGTGTCAAGGTGGAGATTGTTAGAATTAAGTGACCCAAATTCTTATTTAAATAAAATACAATGGTAAAATAAAATAAAAGAAGAATCCCTATAGAATTACACTTCTTTTATTTTATTTTAAATAAGGTTTTTTAAATCTTATTAAACTCCATCTATTTGATATTGATTAGAATAAGGAGTTTCAATCTTACTACATTCCTATTAGAATATGGCTTTATAAGCCTATAAATAGACATGGTCTATTCCTCTTGTAATTGATCCGAATTCGACTTAGTGAATTTTCTTCTCCTCTGCCCGTGGTTTTTTTCCCGAAAGGGTTTTCCACGTAAAATCTGTGTGTTCTTTATTTTATTTCTCTTTTCTTTGCGATATATTTGTCATTACCGACATTATATATTTTTTTACAGGTTTCATTAAGAGTTAAAAAAAAAAGCTTGTACTCGACACTTACGAGTCTCAAGTCAAGTACACGTCATATTATCATATTTAATATTGAGAATTAGATTTTGTTAGGAATCGTTGCAAAATAAGTTTAACATTGACGCTCATAGATCTCAAGTTTGAGTTAAAAAATCAACGTATACCTTGACACCCATGTCTATTAAACATCATTTAATATTAACAAAAATACAATTTAAGGATTTAATTTCAAAATATCCTATTTAAAAGGACAAAAAAAACTCTAATTCAATAAAGCCTCACATATATATAATGAAATAAGGTTGTCAATGAAGTTAAAAAGAAAACCTTCACAAATGTGTATAAGATGTTGCCATATGCCTTATAAAAATAACATAAAAATATATGAAAAAAACTTAGGTCTGTAATTATTTTATTCCATTAATAATGTATAAAACAATTATCCATAAAATAAATTGTGATATTAAAGGGAAAAAATGAAAATATATTATTAGCTGATGAAAATAGATTTAACACTAGAAATCAACCATATGATTAAAAATGTTGGGACTCAAATGATTGAATGAAAACAACCATAAATAATAGAATAAATGTTTAATTTAAAACTGCTTTGCTTGCCGTCTCTCGAATCTTGTCAAAGCTGAAGCGACAACTGAAGAGGCAGTAATGAGCTGGACTTCATTTCAACACACCCATGACTTGGGCCTACACCTGCTCATGGCCCGGATTATCCGGCCCGGCCCAAAAGTTCGCTCGAAAAGTGAGAGGGTTTGGATAAAAAGGTAGGTTTGAAAAATGGACTTTGGTAAAAAAATTAAGACCCGTTTAGAAAATGGGTCGGGCCTCAAGTAAGGCCTTTTTTCCCGAACCCGACCCAGCCTGAATATGCCAAAAAAAAAAATTTGCAGTTCCACACGAGTTTTTGGGTCAAAAATCGAAAATTTTTCCTAGGATCATAATCGTCTTTCGAATCGAAAGCAGGCCTGCCGTAGGACCTGTGTAATCTGAATTTGACATTGAAATTGTTATTTGGCAATCTATTACCGAGTAATATGTTATTCTGATATGTATATATATACATTTTTATGAGATCTGGTAATTAGTGTGATACCAATACATGAGTGTAATTTAAAATTATATTATTGTATACTTATATATGATATCTGTCAAATTTGTATTTGCATCGGGATTGGGACTGTATATAGAAGGAAAGTGTGGACAATTTAATAATTTGTCAAATTTGGTGACTGAGCCACATATATTTTTGATTCTGGCGATTTATCGCAATCCAATTTGGCAGAGGCTGCAATTATTCTGAAACGTGACATACAGTCACTACGCGATGTGTAGGGATGGATGGGTACTTGATGCTTTGTATGGTGTGTCGGGATGGACGAAGATGGTGTGTAGCGGTTGGGGGTGGGAATTTGCATATGTATTTGATATTCTCTATTTTTGTTTCTGTATCTGACTCTAAGAAATGACTGATCTATGGAAAGTGAAGCTACATCTGTATATTACTGAGTATTATTAAATGTAAGTTACACAGGTTGAGTTGTAGCTCATTTGGTAGTTTGTTTGGATTTCATGTAACCCATAGACTTAGGCGGGTCGGCGTGGCAGGAGCTTGGTCAATTATTTATTTCTTATTTAATGTTTTATCTGAACTTATACTATTAGGCGTATTTCGGATTTCAGATTACGATTTGGGTTTTTACGTTGATTTAATTATATAAATGATTTCAACTGTTAAACTTTAAATAATTAAGTTTGGTTTCGGCTGATTGTATGATGTAAACTCCAGACATGGTCTTAACGTTTAGGCTAGGTATGGAGTGTTACACTTTCTTTTATTTATTTATTTTTTTGTTTTAAATTTAAATTATGATTAATTGTTTGTTTTCTTGATACATATAAAGAAAACTTAAATTTACAATAATTTTCATTTGGTTTTTATACTTTTAATAAAAAATTTTATATTTTTAATATTTTCCAAATTTTTAATAAATATTAAATATTAAATATTTTCTATTTTATATAAAATTTTAATAATTTTTATATTTTCTCCCTATATATTTTTATAATTTATATCAATTTTATTGATTATAATAATATTTTATCTTTTTTCATCATGTGTTACAAACACGATGTAACACGTGTTGGAGATTAAATCTTATAATTTTTATAAATTAAAAATTTTCTATATTTTTAATAAAAATTCTACATATTTTTATATTTTATAATAACTTTTTTTATTTTTAGTAATTTTAAATAGTTTTCTAATTTTTCATAAATTAAAATATTTTTCTATATATTTTTATAAATTTTTAACATTTTTAATATTTTAAAATTTTATTGATTTTAATAATAATTTTCGCTACATGATATAATCACAACGTGACATATGTTGAAAATAATTAAAAAGATAAAGAAAATATTAAAGCTATTAACTTTTAAGGGACAAAAAGTCGGGTAATTTACCCAAAAATACCCAAAAATTACAAAATTTACGGAAAAGGGCCGGGTTGGAGAAAATTTACGGAAAAGGGCCGAATCCCCCAAAAACGCGGCCACGTCGGTAGCGTTTTGGGGATAGGACAAAAAGCAGCGCCTGCTTGATGCGTTTTTGTCCACGTCGACCAAAAACGCGCCTCTTGGGGCGCGCTTTGGCGGCGTGGACAAAAACGCCGTCGGCGGCGCGTTTTGGTCCTTCATTCCGTGTTGAAGTTTTTGGCCCAATAGTCTCGGCAAAATAATTTTGAGAGACGTTTACGAACAAACGATGGCTAAAAAAAGCATGCGTCTTGGCGGCGCTCCCACCGTGGATGCGTTTGCTACGATAATCTCGGAGAAATAATTTTGAGGGCGTTTACGAACAAGCGGTGGCCAAAAGCGGCGTGCGTCTTGAAAACGCTCCGTAGTGGGCGCTTGCTACGATAGTCTCGGAAAAATAATTTTGAGGGGCGTTCTGAATAAGCGATGGCCAAAAACTTCCAAAGCCAGCGCACTATCGGCATGCGTCTTGAAAACGCCCCCGTGGGCCAGCGTTTTTGCTACTGATGATCTCCGGCAAAATTAGGCTATAAATCGGTGAAAATTCATTCTCGGTTGGCGAGAAAGGAAATTGAGGCAAAGGGAAAAAATTGAAAATGAGTGAAACGATATTAATCTTTTATTATTTACTACGACGGTGAAGTTCGTGACACCAAAATGGCGTTGTTTTCTTATCGGAGAACACAAATGCGGCGAGTTTTAATCGGAACATCGGTTTGGTTGAACTTCGCAAAAGAATTAGGCGTAAAATATTTGGAACAACGCCAATGAAAGTTCGATGTATTAAGTATAGGTTTTGCGCTTGGTTGATCCGGTGAGATATGAGTCGTTCGACATCAAAGGTGCTCGGGGCTTTGAGGCAATGGTGGAGACTCATATTTCAAGTGGATCACCCTATATGGAGGTATATGTAGAATTTTCATCTCTAAGTGATCTTGCTGCGACCTCGACATGTCTGCTGCTCGTTCGAGGGAATACACGACCCCCCCGCCGACACTCTGTAAGTGGGAGGCCAAACACAGAAGTGCCCGTGTGCGGTCGTAGTATGGAAAACATAACCCCTGCACGACACTCGGTTGGTGGATGGGACATGCATATCCGTCAGTCGACGTCCGATGATAGAAATACGTACTGGGGGACGTAGTCAAGTTCTAGTGGTTGGCAATCCACATACGATTGGAATCAGTATGAAAGATGTTTAAGGAGGATGATGTACTCACGGCGACATCCACCGGCGAGGCCCTCGTTTGTTGGAGGTTATGGAGGGTCGGACGATGAATCCGATGTGGATCCACCTCGAGAGGCGGGGCCCGACGGTGCGCGTGTTGGATTATTTTACGAGAACCGAGCCCGTTCCAATTGTACTGAAGGCGTTTAGGGCGGTTGGGGCGAAGAAGAAGAAGATCCGCTATTCGGGCGTACTCGCCTCCAAATTTCAGCATGCATAATGTTGATCTATCTCAAGATGATGCATTGGAGTTTCTGAACTAACACACCAACGAGCGCGTGACCGTCATGCAGATTCTTCGTTTGATTCCAACGAATTAGAAGTTGGTAACGGTTTGCCAACAAGAATAATTTTCTGTTGCATTGAAACGATGCAGCATAAAACGGGGTTAACTACGGTGGTTAAATCGAAGCTCGATAAGTTCGAGGCGGAAGTGTGCGATGCAAGATGGCACATGTCAATGGAAAATCATGGCGTCGTTGAAGAAAAGGACAGGGTTGTGGGAGATAAAAAAGTACAAAGGTCGACATACATGTCTTGCCGGTACAGTACCACTATGTGCTCAGTGATTTCGAATAACAGTAATAATATGTAATATTGCATTGTTTAACGTACCGTTGACGGTGTAACACAAGATCATCCGAGGATGGATTGGACATGTTGGGCGATATAATAATCCTGACGTTGAAGGCCGATCCAAAGACTACGGTGCCGGCCTTAATTGGCAGTATTCGTAGCCAATTGGGGTACACGCCCTCTTACAGAAAGGCTTGGATAGCCAAGCAGAAGGCGTTAGAAAAGTTACACGGTGGGTGGGACACTTCATATAATGAAGTGTGGCGGTGGTGTCAGTCTTTGGAGAGATATGTCCCGAGCGGCATGATGACGGACCTTGAAAAGCGGAACTGCGTGCTACAACGATCGTGCGCTCGCCTCCGTGGATGCGCAGTGTTCAAGCGTCTGTTCTGGACATTTAAGCAATACCGAGATGCCTTTAAATATTGTAAGCCATTGGTACAAATTGACGGTACCTTTATGTATGGTAGATATACGCGCGCGGGCTATTGCTAGGCAGTAGCACAAGACGGATGTGGGAGAATCCTTCCGATTGCATTAAGTAATAACAGGGAGAGTCGGTGATGATTGGGACTTCTTCCTAACTAGGTTAAGGAGGCATATTTACCCCCAACCTGACATATGCGTTATATCGGATCGGGGCCCTGGAATACTTACGGCAATAGAATGCCAGGGAAGCATATGGCATCGCACACACCATCGATATTGCCTGAGGCATGTCGCATCCAACTACTATGGGCAACATCGATCTAAAAGACAGAAACGACAAGTGATCGATATGGGTATGAAATATCTATTAATACAATTTCTTTTGAAAAATTCAATTTATTCGCAATTGAAGAGTGGTATGTAATATTACATTTATCAACGTATATTGGCGGTATGAGATCAATAAAGACCGTTTTCGGAGATCTTTGGCGATTTGCGCTCGATAACGCCGAAAGCGAAAGCTACTGTGCAATATTCCTTTCGAGCAGTGGACACAAGCATATGGCGGCGGCCTACGATATGGGCATATGACCACAAACCTTGCCGAATGCATAAACTCGTTACGAAAGGAACCCGTCATCTGCCGATTACATCGGTTGTGCGAGAGACATATTTTTCGGTTAGCGGCACTATTTCCGAAGAGCAGCGAAATTTATAGAGGCGAGATGGAAGGAGGCCATGTATGGAGCCCGAAGGTCTTGCAAGAAATCAACCGTGGGAAGACACGGGCGAACACCATGCACACAGCGGTGTGTCACGATCGCGACAACCTATGGTTTCGTGTCACGAGTTTGACAGACCGAACCAAGGTATTGTTGGCGGCCATTATCGTGTACACTTGACAAATAGGACTGCGATCGTGGGAAATTTGATGCGCCGTTACCCATGCGCCCATGTACTTGCGGCTTGTCGAAATCTCCATCTTGATCCAATGAGATATGTCGGCGAAGTGTATAAATTAGAAAACATGTACAACGTGTGGAGACACGTATTCCCACCAGTCCCAGATGAACGTAAGTGGCCCTTGGTATCGCTTGCACCGTATAAGCTATTGCCGGATAGACAATTGAGACGCAAACCAAAAGGTCGACCTTGCTCGTCTAGAATACGCAACAATATGGATATCCGAGAAACAAGCAACCAAAGTCGGTGTTGTGCGGATGGTGTAGGAACCCGGCATACATCTCGCTCGTGTCCAAGTCGGAATAGTTGGCCCGTGTTCTTAGGTGTCTTGTCTCATGGCGGCTATGTAATATCTATGTTTTTTCGAAAAAACGGTGAACTTTTGTACAATAACTTATATTTTATTAAATATATTAAAAATTAATTACAAAAAAATCAATTCTATTTTGTCAAATTTTATTAAAATAATTAAAACAAATTAAAAAAATTAAATGACAAGAAAACAAGTTAAACTCAAATTTTATTAAATATATTAAACATTAATTACAAAAAAAAACATAATTAAAAATTTTAGTGCGTTGATGCGGGTGGGAACCAAATGCCACGAGAGGGCGGTCGGCGGTTCTGTGTTTGGATTCCTCCTTCTTACGCTTCTTCCGCGGGGTTGTGGAACCTCGGACGGGAATCGATTCCTCGGCGATGGGTGCAGTTCGGATGTTGCGATGGTGACCCACTCGATAAAATATTGACGCCGAGGTGTTTGCATAAACCACGGCGGTGATCGCATCCCGAGCGGAGAGTTGGCGAGAAAAGTGCTTCCCGACAGCGCGCCTCTTACGAACCCACATGCGACGTCGGCCTCACCATCGGATGGCGGCGAGAAGTAGTCGATAACGGCTCGAACCTTGCCATGCACTCCAACTGGGCTAGGACTAGGAAAAAACATATATGGGTTAGGAGGATACATATAAGGGGAGAGTGCGCGCACTGGCATGAACGATGAGATCTTTGTGATGGGCCCGGTGTTGTCGATTGAACCGATGGGCCCGTGGATCGTGTGGCGCCCCGTTCTTTGGGCCCGGTGATCGTGTGTCGCGGTGATGATTGCCCGCCTCATCACCCCTTCTCCTTGGGTGTAAAGGGCCCGACGTTCCGCCGCTCTCGAAGTTGTCGTCGCCTCTCTTCTTCCGACAATAGATCACGACTTGCCATGGATCCTAAACCATGGCATGTACTCGGCTGACGCACGCTAACTCCGGAGCGACTATCGGTTCTCGGTCGGTATATAGTCATATCGGTTCTCCCACGTCTCGATATGTTCGACCAAAATCTTGGCCAATTCGTATGTGTTTGCCGTAAGTCTACTTTGTGCTCATCATCGAGCACCTCGGTGTCGAAATCGGTTGCCAAAATTCAAATTGCCGCATAACCCGATCTGCTGGTGCATCTCCACGGTCGAGTAGGTGATCAATGGGACCTTTACGTGCCAACCGTTCGGATTTTGGAGGAACTCTCTCGGATTCTTGCACGCAATTTACGGCTCGTCGTGCGGTGTCTATTCAAACTATATTCACATTACGAAAATTTTAGACATATACCTCATATTAGACACTACATACGAAATACTAAATTATAATAACAAATTTCGAAACTTACTTGTGATTCCGACCTTTGGTCCAATAGGAGCCGTATATCCTCAAGCGATTTCGGTATTCCAACATAATTCACCGAATGATTCCACCTAATTAAATAATATTTTAGCATGCAATTATACTATAAATCTACGAAATAATTGTAAAATATAATATTAAAATTTACCTCGTTATCAGTGGGAATGAATATGGGTGGTCGAGTCGAGGGCGTAAAAATGGAAATCGATACCATGCCCATGATCGCAGCGACAATGATATGCAACCTCCGATTTTTGCTTTACTCGCGACCGTCGCCCGCATCTCTCCTGGTACAACCTCGACAAAGACGGCGGACCCCAACTCAATTCATCATTGCTTCTGAAGTCAACAAGTTTCGAGAGCCATCTCGGTGGGCGAGGTTTCTAGAGAGGTCCGGCATCGATAGCCTCCAATTATTTGAAGAATGTACGCTCGAGCATACCGTATTCTTTCTACTTCGGTCGAATCCTCTTTCAGCTCCGGGAATGTGTCTCGTAACCACGCCAAATCGATCCGAGCTCCTCGAATTCTATCCGGAATGGCACCTAGAAGCTCGTAGCATACGGCCATCCAATCGGTAGATGTTGTGGACCCGGTGACTACCGACCCGTCCACCGGTAATCCCAACTGCAACTGAACATCTTCTAGAGTGATTGTACACTCTCCGCATGGCAGATGGAAAGTGTGAGTCTCGGTCTCCACCTCTCAATCAACGCTACCGATCAAAGCGGCTCCAACTTGAACCTCCGCCTATCGTGGCCACATGCCAAAAACCCGCTTCCCGCAGGTAATTCTCGATCAACGGCGATGGGGGATCATGCATGTTGCGAATATAACATTCCAACACCCGATCTACAGACTGTTTAAAAAATAATAAAATTCAAAATTAATTAAAATTACATAATTGGATAAAAAATTAAATAATATTGCAAAATTAAAATTAAAACTTACCATTTTTATTTGCTCGACGGCAATGTGCTTCTCGCCTAGGCGAAGTAATTCCCCGGCCATTGTAATCTGCTTTAAAATTTTCCGATAAAAATATCTTAAAAAAATAATTACGGGCTTTTTCGTAAATAGTAAAGGACTATTTTGAAATTTGAGCGTAAATTTCAAGGACCTTGAGAGAAAATTTAGAGAAAATTGAGAGAAAATTGAGAGAATATTGAGAAAGGATTGAAATGTGAAGAATAAAGGGTGGGGGGTTTTATAGTTTTTTTTTTCTCGACTGTTGGGGAGCCAACGGTCAAAAAAAATTGATCGTTTTGACCAAAAGCGCCTGCCTCCGACGGCGCGTTTTTGTCCACGTCGACAAGGCGCATCCCAAGAGGCGCGTTTTGGGTGGCGTGGACAAAAACGCCCGTCGGCGAAGCTTGTTCTTATCCCCCCAAAGCTACCGACGTGGCCGCGTTTTTGGGGGATTCGGCCCTTTTCCGTAAATTTTATCCAACCCGGCCCTTTTCCGTAAATTTTGTAATTTTTGGGTATTTTTGGGTAAATTACCCAAAAAGTCGTTTAATATATTTAATAGTTTAAGTACTCAATTAATGAAAAAATTTTAATATTTTTTTTAAATTCAAAGAATTTTTACACACGTAAACCTAAAATCATGTGAAATTTCATTTGCAATATCAGTCCCCGTCCCCTCACAAATTTTTATTTCTTACACACATATATATATATATATATATACTATTTAAATTATCCTTAAACTTCTAAATAATTATATTAATCTATAAAATAATATACATATAAATCCGGAAACCCTCAATAGAAATTCTTAAATGTGAAGCAATATAACATTACCAACCGCACAGCTTCCTCAGCTACAAATTCAATGGCAGTAGCCTAGGAGGCGCGCTGCTCTAGATTTGTTTAATGTAAACCCAATAAAATATTTAACACTAGGTTAATAGTTTACCCACTCATCTATTTTGACAAAATTTTACTACTTAAAAAATGAAGTCTTTTATTTTTTTAATTTAAAATTCTTTATTTAATTATTAATATTATTAATATTTTATCAAAATTTATCAATTTGTACTATGATTAAGTTGTATTCATAGAGATATGATTTATAAAAAATGGCCATATTTAGAATGAGATTTAATGTATGATTGGGTGCGATGTGATGTGTTTAATTTTTTTTATCATATGCTATAATATCACCATAATTTCTAATCTTATCATCACCATTATTTTACACTAACTATAAATAAACACACCAACTATTTAATCTATTTTTAGTTAACAAATTTTAAAGGAGTAGAAAAATCTCAAAAGATGTTATTGCTTATTAAAAATTTGGGAGATAGAGGAAAAGGGAGTGTCCCGTGAACGGCATGGAACTTGAGTGTTCCACGCTAAGAGTAGGGTAAGGAGAAATTTCCCAAGGGATATCATGACTCCTGATATCTAATCATGTTAGATATACCTTTAGTTTGATAAGTCCAAAGTCATCCTTTGATTAGGCCCAAAATTATATTATTTGGGTAAAAGTGCTTTGCTTTGATAAAAGCTAAAGGAAGAGAGTAAGAAAGCACAAAAACACAAGGCCTTGACCCTGTATTGTACTGTGGAGGGGCAGCTTTATTTTAAAATTTTGATTTTTGTCTTAACTACGCCTGAGTTCACGTGACAAGTTGTTCCCTCCCCCCAAAGACTCCAACAACCCAGGCAATTCATAGCTTAGGGACTAGAAACCAGATTCCCCTTTGAGTATTGATGACCCCTTTCACTTGCAACTGCAATTGCAAACTCTGCTCTTCTCCCATTTTTCCTTGATGCCTTCACCTTCACCACCATCCATCTCCTTACTATTATTAACCACCATCTTCTTCATCTCCTTTGAGTGGGTGGTGACAGAAGCAGCCACTCTACCTCATCATCCATGTTCCTGTAAATCCCCATGCCCACCTTTCACTTCACCACCCCCTTTCCCTTTCTCTTTCTCTGCTGGGTGTGGCCACCCTTCTTTCCCCATCAATTGCTCCACTCCTTCCTCCACCATCTCCATTAACAACCTCTCTTTTTCTTTACTCCACTTCGATCCCAACTCCACTTCCCTCACTCTCTCTCCTTTGCCCCCTAGTACCACTTCCACTTGCTCTTCTTTCAATTTCCTTCACATCAATCTCTCTGGTTCCCCTTTTCGAATCTCCGATGCTTCTTGCTCTAGATTATCCATCCTCCGTTCTTGTTCCCCTTCAAATCTCTCTAACTGCGACCAATGTGCCTGGGAATGTGGCATCATCAAACACCCACTCAAACTCTTCCATGACTGCGGACCAACCCGCCAACTTCCCGAGCAAGGCTGCCAACCTGATGTCCTGGGTTACCTTCAAAATTTCTTCTTTAAAATGGGTTTTCAAGTTGAATGGGACGAAGCTCAAGACTCTTACTTCTCTAGCTGCCGAGACTGTAAATTGAAGAACGGCATTTGCGGCTTCAATTCCTCCGACCCCAACAAACCGTTCCTTTGTTTCCAAGCCAAAGCCACCATTTCCCCTACTTTGATTCACGTAGATCACACTCATAGAATCGCAATCTTATCCTCTGTCCTCACACTAACTTGCATTTTCCTTATTTTTTCAGTAACCTTTGTTATTTTCCGATCAAAGAAATTCAAATCTCAATCCGTAGAAGACCCCACTGCTTTGTTCCTGCGGCGTCACCGTTCTGCCAGTCTCCTCCCTCCCGTTTTCACCTACGAAGAACTCGAATCTTCCACCAATAAATTCGACCCAGAACGCAAAATCGGTGACGGCGGCTTTGGGTCAGTCTACTTGGGCCAACTCCACGACAACCGGATAGTAGCAGTTAAATACCTTCACAAAAACAACCAGTCAGGCAACGCTTTATCATCCAAATTTTTCTGCAACGAAATCTTGATTCTTTCGTCAATAAATCACCCAAATCTCGTTAAACTTCACGGTTATTGCAGCGACCCCAGAGGGCTACTTTTGGTTTACGACTATGTTCCTAATGGGACCCTAGCCGAGCACATTCACGGCCGTCCAAAACCCTCACTTACTTGGCCCGTGAGGCTCGAAATCGCTTTGCAAACGGCTCTAGCTATTGAGTACTTGCATTTCTCTGTGGTGCCACCCATTGTTCATCGAGATGTTACGACATCAAATATTTTCGTCGAAAAAGATATGAGGATTAAAGTTGGTGATTTTGGGCTATCCAGGCTTTTGGCTTTCCCTGAAAACTCGTCTTTGAAATCGGAATTTGTTTGGACCGGGCCTCAGGGAACACCCGGGTATTTGGATCCGGATTACCACCGGTCGTTCCGGCTAACAGAGAAAAGCGACGTTTACAGCTTCGGCGTCGTGTTACTAGAGTTGATTTCCGGGCTGAAAGCGGTGGATCAGAGGAGGGAGAAAAGGGAAATGGCGTTGGCAGATTTGGTTGTTTCGAAGATCCAGATGGGTTTGTTGCACCAGGTGGTAGACCCGGCTTTGGTCCTCGATGGGCAGCCGATGGACGGCGTGGAGGCAGTGGCGGAACTGGCGTTCCGGTGTGTGGCGGCTGATAAGGATGATAGACCGGATGCTAGAGAGATCGTGGGGGAACTCAAACGGATCAAGAACCGTACACGTGTGCTGAGATTGTCGTATTCGAATGGAAGCAATGGTGAGGTGGGAAGGGATGATAATATAGGGATGTTTGACGTCACGTGGGGTTAGGGGGGGACCATGTGCACATGTGGGGTTTTGACCAGACAATGAGTCAGAAATGTTTACTCAATTTTGCTTTCTTGAACTGTAGGTTTACAGTTCTTTTTAATTACTCTCCGTAGCTATTTCCAATCTTTTATCGGTAAATTACTAAATTTTAGCAATGTACATATGAGTAATCATTCACAATTACCCATCTGCACTGTATTATTATCTTTATTTATTCTCATCCAACCTCTTTTATTTCTTTTTTGATCATTGAATTGCTCAATTTAAGCATTTAATTTTATTATAACAAAATTAATTTAATGTTTTTATATTCTATTTATTTGATTCTTGTTATATAATTATAATAAAATAAAAATGACTCGATATAATAAAAGGAAATTCTAAACCCCAAAATGAGGGCTCCTTCTTCGATTTCCATTTTTTTCTCAAAAATTGAAAAATATCATTTTCATATTTATTTCTGTTTATCAACAATTCTAAATATAAAAAATATTCAACTAATTTAATTCTCAACACATTTTAAATTTTGTTAATTTAATTTTAATTCTAAAATTTTGACGTAAGATTTATATTTTTAATTCGCATCACATGCTGGCCATAAACATATATGTTAAAATAAGTATAGGACACAAACTATAACAGACCATCCTAGCAGCTTCACTCTCCTCCCTGTATCTCTTGTACATCATTTCTTTCCCTTTGATTTGTGGAAAAGAAAACTCATTAATAAGAACGTATATCGACTAGAAATATCACAAGACACTTAAACTAGAATTTTACCGTCTTGTGATCAACATGGAGAAAGCTCTAAAAGATAACAAACATGTAGTGAATACTGCTATTTTGCTTTTATAGTTAGATCAGTAGCAGAATAATGACTTGGTGAATTTGCTTATAACCTTGTCAAATAAATGGACAGCAACTGCTAGTGAGAGTATCCTATCATTTGTTGCAAAATGGATTTCTTGAGGTATCATCACTTGTTTCTTTGCATTACAGAAGATCCTGAATTCTCCTTTGCTCTCAAATATCTTCAAAAGCCAAAAAAAAACTACAATTAGTTACTTCTTCAATTCTCTTTTGTTCAATGACCTTGCCTTAAATTTTATATCATCAAAACTTTAAAATTAGAACTAAATTTATAAATTTTGTAAATGTTGAGGGTTAATTATTTTTAAAATTCGAACTAAAATGATAAATTTTATAAACATTGAGAGCTAAATATGTTGAAATTTTTATATTTAGGATCAACTTAATAAAATGTGTAAACATTAACACTATTTGTTATTAGACCAATAAAAAAAGCCCACATCAGATCAAAGTGACTAAAATATTTAATTTCGAAAAGTTTAGTGATTAAATTCAAAAAAATCAATAGTTAATTTCGAAAAGTTTAGTGATTAAATTCAAAAAAATCAATAGTTAAGTGACCAAAATAGAACAAAATGCATAATTAAGTGAACATTTTTGTAATTTATTCTTTTATAAAATCATAAAAGGATAAATAATTATATTCATAATAATATAACTTCCTATTTTAGTAAAAATAGACAACTGATCACTAATCAAGACATTGGAGATTGCAAACCAATCTTCATCGACACCAACTTCTAACGTAGTTTGAGAATCGATTATTTTTGCAACAAAAGGGAAAGGAAAACAGGTTGCCATCCACGGGGATGGGGATCAAAGAGGCAAACACCTTGAAAGGGGAATGGGACACAGCGATCAACCTAGTTACTGGAAGTGCTATGGGCAATGGATCAAAGCTCGTGACTATTACGCACAGAATGCCCCATGAGGTCAACTTATTAAATCGGGCTCATTTAACCCGCTTGAACTGGATTGACTCGTGGAACCCATGGAAGCCCATTTACTTGAAGCCTTGGTGGCCTAATGAAAAACTTTAGTAAAACTAGAGTTACAAAGGTAAATAGTGTAAATCATAAAGGGATGAAACTATATAAAGTTTAAATCCCTTAGGACTTTAAATTGTAGATAAACTCTAATCTTGATCGTTGATGTAACTTAATTTATACCGTTGAATTTGGGGGAGCTCAACTATAAATAGAGGTCTCCCTTTTCATTTGTATTGATTCCATTGTATTCATTCTTGAGTTAAAGATTGAGAGCATTTACTCAAACACCTTGTATGCATTGCTTTATTGTGGCTTTTTAATTCTCTCATTGCTCTTTCGTTTCGAGTTGCTTCCGCTATATTTTTCAGTGCCTCGGAGAATTTTCGGGAGAATTCTCATCTTTCAAGAGCTAGCCTAACTTAGGCAGATTTGAAGTAAACTTAAGGTCACACGATTTGCCAGACTAAAGTTCTAGCCTTGTGACAGTTGATATCTCAACCAAGTTCGAAAGTACCAGTTGAGATGTCGAAAGGATTACACGAGCAAGTTGAGCCAATGGAGACTTGTGGGAGGGCAAGGAAAGCAAGTTGATCGAGGGATATGTTGTCAACTTGAGATGGCAGGGTGGCCAAACTTGAGGGCTCCAAGGGTGATGTGAGTAAGACCCTCGAGGAAGTTGATGGGCGTACTATAGAGCTAGAATTGAGGCAAGACCAGCTCGAGAACCATATGCCAGAGACCCTCAGTGATAATATGGATGCGATGCAATGGGTCTTTAATTCCGTTTTGGATGAGCTGACTGAGAAAGAGGATGCTCTCGAGGCTATAATGACAACCTTGTAAGAACAGATTGATGAGCTTAATATCTGCAAAGCTGCTTTAGGAAATGGGGTGTTGGCTGTGGCACCCAAGCTTAAGGTAGATGTCTCAAAGCCGAAAGAGTTCAATGGGACAAGGTCCGCAACGATTGTGGACAATTTCTTGTGGGAAATGGAGCAATACTTCCGTGCCATAGGCATCTCGGATGATGCCACCAAGGTAAATATTGTGACAATGTATTTTATTGATGTCGCTTTGTTATGGTGCCATTGTAGGCCCACAGATTAGACGACATGGTATCATTATTGGAACTTGGGAGGAGTTTTATAGTTAATTTAAGGGGTAGTTTTACTTGGAGTATGTCGAGGATGAGGCTCGGGCTAAGTTGTGTCGGCTGACCGCCTCCGGACGTACTAACGTCTAGAGTGTGAATACTGTAATAAAATGGAGAACTATAAGGCGATATTCGCAAGTATACAAGTCAAGTTGTAATATAGATTTTACAATGAAGTAAGTGAGTACTCCGAGGATCATACTTAAGGGAGGCGAGTACTAAATCAATCTTAACCTAAACACTTAAATACCTAATTAATACTTTTAAATCAGTTATAGTACGATACTAAAATAAGAGATATTTTTTAGGGTTTTTAAATTAATAAAATAAAATAACATAAAAGAATTAAAATTGTAAGAGATAGAGAGAAATAAAGTGAATCAAATCTAAATATGGGTGATTAGCTCGCTTCAGCAATCTCAATCAATTGTCGTCTTGGGTTCTTCGTCAATCAATTAGTCGCTACCCTAGCACTATCTTTCGATTTTTCCACTAACATAACGAGTCAATAAGAACTACTTATCTTCTGACCGCACTGTCCATATTGGTTTGGGGTCAAGGTGTTCATGAATGAGTAATACCAATTTTGGGTTAATTCCCACATTGATAACTTCCCAGGGTTGTCAAGCCTAGGGTTTGTTTCACGTTCTTCCTTTCCTAAACAATTGATCCGTTAAATAACCCTACAAAACAGTTAAAAGATTATACTTCGACTCGCTAATCCCCCATAGAAGGATTAGTTCATCATGGCTTTCATAAACAACTTGGTGTAGATGGAACAATTAATCATAATGAATGAATAGTAGAGAGTTTTAAGACAAGCCTAATTGATATTGATAATGAATGTGAATACACAAGAGTTTATCTCTTTTACCATTCAGATCTCTTGAAAGAAAATAAATAACAAAATAAACGAAACTCTGAAAACCTAAGAAAACGAAATTAAATCTAAAGAGAGAATCTCAATTAATCGAATAATGTCTATAATGTGTGCCAAAAGAGCCTATTTATAGCCTTCAAGTAGTCATCGTCCTTAACTCTAGGTTAGCTAACGTTTCTGAGCTTTAAGGTCGATTTTGCAAACCAAAATGTCCCTATTTTTTGTTTTATTCTCGTCATAGAGTCGATGTCGTGACACATCAAGACTTGTGTCGTGACATAACAGCCAATCTACTCCTCTACAACTGTCTTTAGGGGTATGTCGTGATAGCAGCTTGTGTTGTGACATTGAAGGCAGTTTCTTACTTTCTCCATTCTATCCTCTATGTTACAACATCGGATCTCCCATGTTGCAACATAGCATCCAGTATTGGCCCAAAATGCCTTCTAACAATCTCCTGTGCACTCCCAAAGTACGTTAGCTCTCCTTTAGGCCTCATTTGGCCCTTAAGGTCAATAAAAGACTCAGTGCACATTTCATTGGATGTAAGTAAAACTAAAGAAACTTACTTAAAACATAATGAAAATGTTTGTATTTAAGCTACTTAAATGTGAAAACTACACCGAATTATGACAGATCACTGGCTTATGCAAGAATGCACATTTAGGGAGTATGTAAAGGAGATCAATGAGCTGATGCTCTAAAATTCTAATTTGGGTAAGAATGAGACATTTTTCTCCTTCATGGATGGGGTGAAACGCTGGGCAAAGCAAGAGTTGTAACACCAAGGAGCTAAGGAATTTTCCAAAGAAATGATCGTCACATCCCAAAAACCAGGCTAGTAAAATCGAGATAGTAAATTGAGGGTTAGTGAACCAAAAACCGTAAATAGATTAGATAATTAAAATAATTAAGAATTAATTAAATAAAATATTAAAATAATTAGAATTAATAATTTTAGGTTAAGAAATAAAAAATGAGTGTTCGAGAATTAATTTGGTTAAAACGGATTTTAAAAATGAGATTGGATTTGAAAATAATTTTGAAATTTGTTTTAATTGAAAAATAAGGACCAATTTGGAAAATGGAGACAATTGGAGGTGGTTAAATGGAAAATGGCCTAATTTTTAAAAATTGGTTGCCTATTTAACAACCCCCACATCTCCTTCCCTCATATTCTTCAAAAAAATTTCAAACACCAAATCAAAGTATTTCTTTCAAAATTAGTTCATCCTCCTTAATTTTCAAGCTCTCCAAACACAAAATCTCTCTTCAATTTTGAAGAATACTCATGTTTTCAACCTTAATTTCTCTAAAGTTCTTCACACATTCGAAACTTGAATCAGCTTCGTAGCTTGTTGATTTAGCAAAATTGAGGTAACATTATGACTTTTCATGATCAAACTAAGTGTGTTAGCTTTTTAAATTAAGTTTTAATCGATAAAATCAAGATCTTAATAAATCATTTGATTTTAAGTTGATTTTATGCTTGAAAATGATGGATCTCATTTTACTAATGTAATTTTTGGTTTCAAAGCTATTTTCAACTTATTTGATCCTATTAAAAGCTATTTTAAGTTGATTTGGACGTTTTCCCCTTTTTAATGAATATGTTTAGCTTGATTTTTTTGGATAAATGAGATTCGTGTAATTGGCCTAAATTGAAGATTTAAATATGTAATTAGATGGTATTTATTATGGTTGGAATCAAAATTAAGGTTTAGAAACTAGATTTGAGTGGTGAAATCGCATTTTCTACAAAACTAGCTAGTTTTCGGTAAATATGATAGAATATTTGTGGTCTGCATATTTTATATGATTTAAATGTGTTTGAGACTGTTTAGAATGTTTTTTTATGTATTTAATGTGAATGCAAAGTGTCGGACTCGTTGGGAGGTTCTATAAGTAAGGAGAAAGGTAAAAAAAAAATACTTATTTGAGTTTTTGCCATTAAAGTCAAGGCTGTAATGTGAGTGGTTTGGTGTGCTACAATTATGCACAAATCAAAGTGTTAAAGGGGAGCTTAGGTAGCCTAATAATCTATCCTATGTTCCATAAGTAAGTGTTTCTACTTAAACTAATGATGATTTACAAGTGATGTTTAAATGTGATATGTTATGTGATTTATATTGAGATGAAAATGAAAATGTTATATGTTTATGATTGAATATGATATGAGTCTTGTTGATTTTATGTACACTATATGAGATCTATATGTTGTGGCTATTTGAGCATAATGTGAGCACTTGTAAGTGTATGATATGAGACTAGAATATGTGATATGAACATAAGTTGTGTGGCATGTGAAAGTGTGTATAAAACAGTAAGTATACATGTTTAAGTGGATATGTTGAAGGGTATATTGGTTGTATTTGGAGGGTATACTTTGTTGTGTCTAGAGGCTATGATTGGTTGTGGTTGGTGGGTGATAGCTTTATGCTACACATTATATTGGTCGCACTTGGAAATTTGGTTGTCCAATGTAATATATTTTGTATATATGCTTCATGATCACATTGTGCCAACATGTCAATGTGAATGCTATGAGTTATGCTTGATTGCTTACCATGATTAATTGTGATAGTATGCTTTCTTTTAACTTTGGATATTGTGACTACTTGCGGCAATCTTTGAGCACTCACTGAGCTTGAAAAAGCTCACACTCTTTTATGTTTAACAATGCAAGGATATAGTTGAAACGAGAAGGAGAAGTGAGCTACCAAGTGATCCAAAGCAAGGGAATTTACCTTGAGTATGTTTGCTGTGTTTCCAACTTAATAAAGTAGGTAATGTGGGACTAATCTAGAGGGTTTTAGACCTTGAACTATTAGTGATTTGTAATTGGACATTGTGGACTCTTAAACTGGTCTGATTTGGAGCTTTTATTACTGCTTCAGATAGATGATTGAATGGTTTATTATGAATGCTTGATATATAGTATGAGTTATTGTTCGGCTAGCTTGTAAGTGCAGGTTGAAGAGTCGTTGGTTATTAAGATGTTAAGTGTTATGGGCTGAAATGGATGGAAGGAGAGTCTCATTCTTGTCTTCCTTCACCGAAAAACATTGTTCTCAGTAGAAGAAAAAGAAGCTCTAAGCTTTATTGATTAATCAGCTTTGCATGTAAGTGTTTTCAAAGCATGTTCTTCATGAGTTTCACGTTTTGAGATCCTTGTATCTCAATTAAACTAACCTATATGTCTAATTTCAAAACTATTAAAGTTTGAAGTGTTGTTATTTTTGAATTGAATGTATTAACATATAGATAAAAAAATCAAATCAACTAGTAGATAATAGAGAAAAATGAAAGATCACAGATTGATCATTTGATGTTCAATTTCTGCTACTGTACCATGTAAGTTCATATGGTGTTGCTATATTTAATTATGAAATATCTAAATGGGAATGTATAAAAAAAATGGTTAGTAAACTGGTATGATAAGGCAAGAAAATGTGTTAAATGGTAAAATGAAAGTCTAGTTATGTGTGTGTTGCCAGAATGAACAAATGATACAACGGCATGCCAATAGGGGTATTTCTACATCATATGAGAAGAAGGGAGGTGTGAAAAAGTTAAAGAAAGTTCACTGAAGTTTTTTGGATTCTTGCATTTGTTGCAAATTTCCAATTTATTCTTTTCAGAGATTCTAGAGTGTTATCAATTGGAAAGCTCTTATGAGCAATTTGGCATGTTATCAGGGGATAATGTTTAGCCTACGGGCTTTGCACTATGTGTAACTAGTGTGTTATCGGTTGGAAAGCTCTTATGAGCAAACTAACGTATTATCGGATAGTTACCCACGTATTCCTTTCTGTTCATGTTGAGTCATCAGGTTGAATGTTTTTGTAATAGAAATTTTGACTATGTAACATCTTAAAAACTAGGTCAGAAGAAATTGAGTTGGTGAAATCAAGAGTGGTTACCTATTGATTTTGAGTTAAGATTTTGAAAATTTTGAAAAGTAATTGATTTGGTTCGAACCCTTTCTTTTGAATTTTGCTACCTTTGTCTAAATTCTATTCTTAAGCATCTGGTTTATATAGTAATTTCACTCAATTGATGACAATGTTGAGCCTAATGGTTCAGTGGTTAAGCTTCGTATACCCTCTGGTCTTGTGTTCGAATCTCTGCGAAAGCAATAGGAAAATGTTCTTTTTGTTTATGCTGCGTTGCAAGTTAGTTTTCTTATTATTTTAAAGTAACTAAATTTCACTCAAAATTCCCTTCTCTTCCACGCCCACTTTTCATTTTTTTTTTCGTGTGTTCCTCTCTATTTTCCTTCCTATTTGTTTTGCCTTTTCTTCTTTAATTACTTTTTTTTTATCTTGCGTGAAATTGATTTTTTACAGGGTTTGGTTTCTCCTTCTTGGTTCAATTCGTAGTGCCGATAAGAGTTTGTTTTGCTAGTATGGAGAACTTGTTTCATTGGGTTTTTGAGTTTGCATTACAAGAGTTGATTCTACTTTGAGTGTTGGTTTAATGGGTTTGGTTAATTCAAGAGAGGATAGAGCGATGTTTAACGCTCCTCCAATGATTTAGGAATTTCATATTTGTCGATTCGTTTGCCGGTAAGTTTGATTCAAATTTTTGTGTCGAAAGTTCTTAGACATAATTTCGGGTTTATATGTTAGTTTTGCGTTTTGATTTTGAATAAATAATTTGATTGAGATTAATTATTGTTTTAAGGCCGAAATTCATATTGGCTGCTTCTGCATCGAATCTGTATCAAGTGTGTAATGAAAACCCAAAATCTTGTGAACGACAGAGGCTAAAAAAATGACTATCAACACCACGCGGCCTTGTACTAGGTCGTGTGAGCTATACGACTGTGTGTCAGGGTGTGTGGCAGGCCGTGTAACTCACTGTTTTGGAATTAGAGACACATAGGCCAGAGACATAGGCATGTATTCAGGCCGTGTGAAATATATTTTGGATCTTGAGTCACACGGGCATGTGCTCGGCCATGTGCTAGACTATGTAACTCTCTGACTTGGGTCACACGACCGTGTAACAGACTGTCTGAGGTATTGGTATGAGCCACATGGTCGTATTCTAGGCCATGTGGACCATACTGGTCAGCCCTGTAGGCCATGTGAATCCACACGAGCGTGCGGGCCTAAAAATTGAGTTTTTTTCTAATGCCATAAACATTGTTTCAGTTGAACGTAGGCCTTCCGTGGGGTTCATATGGTCTAAAATATGCTATAAAATTTGATATATGGTGATTTGTTAGTGTATAATCCGCTATCTGTATGTATTTCTGATATGATATAAGTTAAGTAAGTATGATTTGTTAGTGTATGATGTGCTTTTGTTTGGGATGTGGTTAAGGTATGTGTTTTGTCCAGGTATGATCCGTGTTCTGTTAATTTTGATGGTACGTCTTTATGTACTTTGATGAATGAGAACATGTGATATTCGAAATGTTGATTTGTTTTATATTGATTATGATATATAACCATGCGTGTGATTTCATTGCAAATCTGATATGATTCATTGAGATTTGAAAATCCGTTTTGCATAGCGTGGATTACCATGCCTTTTGTTCTATCATTGTAAGACAGCATGTCCTACATGCTCATCACCCTGATTCTGAATATACATGCCATGACATTTTTCATGGGGTTTGGGATGATATGAAAGGAGGAAGCTTCTGATAGTTAATGATTTGCATTATCTGGTGGTTTATCCACCATTCTGTCTAGCAAGTTGTCTACAATTTTGGTGGCTTGACCATATATATCTGATCTGATAGTTTTAACTGCAAATCTGGTGGCACTGTCCACAATCATCCATTAGTGTGTTTTGGTTGGAAGAGTTTTGGGGAACTCTATTTTGGTATGCAGCGGAGATGGGTAGGATATTTCTGAAAAATTTGCATTCTGATTTTCTGAAAAACACAACATTGGCATAATCAAACATTCTCTGTTCTGTTTGCTGTAAAATAATTAATTTATTAAGTGTGTCTGTAAATGAGCAAATGGTCTTAATGGTTGGTTACTAGAGTTGTAATTGCTAAGTACTTATTGAAAACAATTTTCTAAATGAATCAATGTAATTTCTCCAGATTTGGTCATAACTTCTAGGCCGGGTTTGGGGTGTTACATACTATATGACTTATATGAATTGAAATAAGGTATGAATAAGTAATGAAATGTTTGGGATACATTATATGCTTGAATGATATATACTCACCTTGTACATATGGTATGTGTTAGCAAGATAAAGAATTTAGTTAAGCAATATATATATGTATGAATGTTTTGCGAGGTAAGTTTAATGTTTTAAACATGTAAACTTACTAAGCATTAACTTGTTTAATTTTCCCTTCCTTGTAGAGAAATTGGTGGAACTCGACGAGTGGATCAATCCACAACTCACACTATCTATCTCTTATTTTGGTAGAATTATTTTAACTCTACGCCAGGTCAAGTGGCATGTATATAAGGTCTACTCAGTGGAATTGAATGTGAAACGAGTGTTGATGTATTGAACATTATATTTATATATGTATATACTCTTTCATGATGCTTGTTCAATGTTGGAGTAGACAAATAGTACGCTTGAAATGAAAATAATTGCATGTGTTAAATATGTTAACTTATTTTGAATAATTGGAGGACTTATAAATGCAGACTATTTGGGTGGATAATAATGTAATAAGAATAGGCGATGGATAATCATTTAGCAGATAGGCTCGGGCGGTCAATTTTTTGACGGACCTCCTTGGCTCATTTTGTTTAAAAATTTTCGTATAGAATTACAAAATACCTGAAACTAATAATATTGTTTAAACCTTGATTAGTCTCACATATGTTTATATCTCTACTATATATGTATCATCATAATAGAATTTGGATGACTTTAAAATAGATTTCTTTGATGGTTTTGCATGTGAATGACTCTGTTTTTTCATAGCACTATGTAACTTGGGTTCGGCGACCGGGTCGGGCGATGGGTGTTATAGGACTACCCAACAAAGAGACTATTTGGGAATCAGCCGAGATATTGAGTCAGTTTCAAGTTAAATCAAACTAATGGCATTCCAAGGACGCGATGAGGGTATTGCGAGAATGGGTGATCGCTGTAAATCAGAGCTTTAAAATTTATAAAAGAATGATCGAACCTGAAAACTAACTCTGACAACGATTAAAGTCAAGTGTACCTATTGAACAGTAGTATAGCTTAGGCAAGACCAGATATCGAACCCAAAGGAACTAAGAGTACTAATACTAACTTTCTTTTTATTATTTAGCCTTAAAAATAGAGTGAAGTTGCTTTAAACTATATTGACGAAGACTAAACTAAGGACACAAAGACAAAAAGGACGAATAGGAAAAATAACTTTTAAGGAAAACTCAGTTGATTACGACGATACCCTCAAGAAGAATCCACCTAGACTTCACTTGTTATCTAACCCTAAATTATATGATTTCTTGACTTAGCTTGATCCGTAAGACTCCCTAACCTATATTAAACCCTCTCTCGAGGCGAATAACGTCTAACCCTAGGTTAATTAGTGGAACTCTCGTTCGCTTACAATAACCCCCTAGGATAGCAGTAAATCGATCAATGGACTCCCATATTAGGTTTCACCCTAATCCGATAAAATCTCGTAACCCTATCTCTAGGTGTTCGATCAACTCCACTTAATTATGTTAGATATACTCTTAGGCAGGGTCTATTCCTCCTCCACCTAAGCACATTAGATTTGGATTAAGCAATATAATTAAGAACAAACTAAGTAATTATCATATAACTTTAGAAATCAAATAACAAAATCCATCTAGGTTTCATCCCCTTCAGGTATCTGAGGGGTTTAGTTCATAATGAATAAACAAAACATCGCAAGATAAAAGATAAAACAAAACATAAGAAAACCCTAAAACCCCCTGAAGGAATTGAAGGAGAATTCTGCCGTCTTGAGTATAACTCCGGCTTCTTGGGATGGATCAACTGGCTATCCTCGCGTTTTTTCCTAACTCTGACCTCCTCGGCTTGGCTCCTTGGCCTAGCTTTCGATGCCTTTCAAAGGTGGTTCTTGGGGGATATATGTAGGCTCTTGGAATGCGATTCTTTCTCCCTAAGTATCCTTTTTCGACTGAAATTGCTCTTTCCAGCGATAGAGGCACGGCCATGGCACACGCCCGTGTGAATCGAGACTAGACCGTGTTCAGATTTCTAACTTGAGGCACGACCGTGTGTGACGAAGTTGAGGTCGTGCTCTAGGTATTCGTCGAGGCATGGCCATGTGGACTTTGGGCCAGGTCGTGTCAATTTCATGTTAAGGCACATTTACTCCGTTTTAGGCTCGTTTTTTGTTCTTTTCATCCTCGGGTGCTTTCCTGGGTATAAGACATGAAAAGAAAGGATTAAAAGCACCTTTTTATATAAATCAAGGACTAAATCATTAAAAAGCATATTAAATATGGGATTAAAATATGTTGTTTTTACGGTTTATCAAATACCCCCACACTTAAGCTTTTACTTGTCCTCAAGCAAAATTCTCAGCTTACAATTAAAACGAACTTTCCATGATTCATAATTCTTATCAACAATGCCTTATCCATATTCATAGATAATTCATACATGGATAATTTGATTCAAAGAGTCCTGCAGATTCAAACGAGATAAGTCATGAGTTTGTACCTTGAAAACATAGGTGTCTCCCCTTATTTAAATAAATGCTTTTTCAATTCAAAACCGACAAGGATTGATATCCTCACTAAAGATTGACTCAAATCACTCTAAGGTGTTTAAGGTTCAGAAAAAGATTGCTCATATGTCGAAAATGAAAAGTTAATCCCATAGGCTTGCCTGAAAATCAAATCTCCACCACTGTAATATGAGATGACAAACAGATCAAAAGGTCTTTGTTAGGGTTGTAACGGGGCTATGGTAAAAGGTGTGGTCACAGGCTGAAATTAGAAGGTTAGAATCGAGATTGAATTGATAAGTTACCTATCTAAAAATTTCTAAGATAATAATTACATCAACTGAAAATAATAATAATCCTACTAATACGAGCTTTTTTTTTTTTTGATAATTAGACTTTAACTTATATAAGCTCACTTTTCACACTACTAATATTGAATACTTCGAAAATATATATTTTTAGAACAAACTAAATACAAAATAAAATTAACTACCAGAATAATATACTTAGGTAACTAATTCAAATCAAATCTCGATTAAGTGGTAGTCAAAAGAAAGGATGATAACAAATACAAAGGCTTTGGGTTAATATTAGTAGGTGAGTCAATAAAAAGGGTTTGTTAGGATCAATGGGGTTCACTAGGGGTCAATTGTAAAGGTAGGCTATTTAGTGGAGTTAGTGGGTTAAAACCTAGGTGCCTTTATCATCTCTATATATCAAATCATAACTGTGGTCTCGACATGTAAAAACGAGGCAAGTTCTAGAATAACAGTTCATAGTTGACACACTCATAATCAAAAATGAGCACGAAAAAGAATGTATGCTCTATAAGATTCAAATACTCACAAAAATTATGGGTGTTTTGACATCATCCTTGTAAATTTCAAATTTCAAGGTAATATTCAAATTTAGATCAACAACCTAGCAAAATTTTACTTCTTGAAAAGCAGACTTATCATGCTGGATTCTCTAGTAATCTTCAAATTAATTATCAATGTACAATTAACTATGACTTATTCTAAAACATGTCAATAACAATCATAAATCATCAGAAATTTCATCCTAATTAGTAATATGATAATTTTACTTTAAAACAAGATTAAATTCAGGGATTTGAGAACAATGCAGAAAGTTAGGCATTTTTTCAGAATAACTATTCACCCCCCACACTTAAGATGTACATTGTCCTCAATGTACAAACATAGATAATAACATTTAATGGATAAATCAAAAGAGAAGGGGAAGGAATTACTCCCTGAATTTTGGATGTTTTTCCCGTAGGAGTGTCTTTGGTGGCGGTGATGGTCGGTCTTGATGATGAACCTGCGCTAGATGAAGAAATTGGGTAGCGCACTGAGAAGTAGCTAGGATTTATTAAGATCTAATAAAAATAAACTAAATATAAAATTAAAGAAAAACAAACTAAAGGGAAGGAGACTAAGAAGAAAACTAAAATGAAAAGAAAATATTGATGGACTGTGAAGTCCTTTTTGAAGGATGGTTTGCAAGGTGGGAATCAACATTAAGGTTGGGGATGTGATGGCGGTGGCAGAAGTGAAGAGGTTATCATGGTGGTCGGCGTGATTCCCAAGCAGCCTGGCGAACCTGGCACTAAGAAACTAAATAAATTAAAATAAATTAAACATAAGATTATTAAAGAAAAGGAGAATGAAAGGAAAGAGAAATGGAAAATAAAAACTAAATGGTCTCAAAGACCCTTGGCCTGTTGTTTGGATGAAGCGGCCGGCATGAACTCATGTTGATCGTTCTTTATTGAGGAGCCTCTACTTAGCTTCTTCTACTTCTTCGACATGATTTTATGTGGCTTAAGGGTGTTAGAGATTTATGAAGTGTAAAATCTGAGAGGGATAAGAGTGAAAAGAAAAGAAAATAAATATGAAACTAGATGGAGGAAAGGGGGAGAGTTGTGGGGTTTAAATAGGGGTTTAGGTCTGATGCTTTCTCACGGCCGTGGGCCTAGGGTGTGTCGATTTAACGGCCGCCTTGCACGGCCATGTGTTTGGGTGTGTTTGTTACCTTATGCCCGTGCTTCGGATCCCCATGCCCGTGTTTTATCGCACGGTTTGTAGGCACGAGTGTGTTCTGCCCGTGGTGTAGAAGTCGATGAGTCGCACACGATTGAGGGCACAACCGCGTCTCCTCGCCGATGCTCGTGGTATGGGTGGTTGGATCCGTGACGTTAAGAGGGGGTGGTTGGACTGACTTGCACGGCCTCTGCTCTGTCAGTGTGGCGGTTTTGGTGGTCCACACGGCCACGGACACCGCCGTGTGTAAGGTCGTGTGACTTGGAAAACCTGCATTCTTTTGTTAGTTTAAAAAGAAGAAAAATAAAAATAAAATTAAAATTAAATGCAAATAAATGTAAAAAGAAATAGGGTTACTGCTTGGGTTGCCTCCCGAGAAGCGCTCGTTTGTAGTCTTAAGCTAGGCTTTCCTCATATTTGAAAATTTTTAGGGAGGTTTAAAGGTTTGAATATCTTCCCTCATGCTTATGGTTTTATTCTCTTGACAAAGTTGAAGTCGAGAAGCATTTACCTTGAAATTGTCGAATATCAAATTGCTTACTTCGACTATTCCTTGTGGGAAGATATCGTGTACCTTAAGAAGAAGTTCTCCCTTTGCCTTCAGGTCTGTTGTGGTGATATATGGATCGGCTTTGTCTAACATTACCTGGTCTCCTATTTTAAAGTGATTTAATGTCTCCACGAGCTCTTCTGGTGGTTTCTCTAGTTTTACTTCGTGTAATTTTGGTTCTTCCTCGTGTAACCCTAGTTTTTCCTTGAAGTGCATTTTCCACTCGTCTAAGTTATTGGATTGAATCCTTTGCCCCTCGTGAGTTATTTCTTTGTTGGCACTGAACTGAGGATTCGATTCAATCGTTCCTTTTTTTTCGGTGGTTCCTGAAAAGAAGGTGTAATTGGATGGTCATCAAAAGAATTTTCTTTCTCACCTTGGTTCTTTAATGACCTAGCTGAGTTGAAAGCTTGAAGACTAATTGAGTCGTCTCCTACAGAAAGTATGAGCTCGCCTGTGGCAACATCAATTTTAGTCTTGGCAGTTGCTAGGAAAGGTCTTCCTAAAATTAAGGGGATTGAATTATCCTCATCCATGTCTAAAACAACAAAGTCTACTGGAAAACAAATTTATCGATTTTTACGAGAACGTCTTCAATAATGCCCCTAGGAATTCTAACAATTTTATCAGCTAATTGAATATTTATCCTAGTTTGTTTGGGCTTCCCTAGACCTAGTCGTTTAAACAATGTGTAAGGCATGACATTTATGCTTGTCCCTAAATCAGCTAACGCATTATTAATAGTTAAACTACCAATTAAACATGGAATTGTAAAACTCCCTGGGTCTTTTAACTTCTGTGGTAGTCTATTTTGTAGAATTGCTGAGCACTTTACGTTGAGTTCAACGTGTAGCTCTTCATCTAATTTGCGTTTGTTTGTCAAGAGCTGTCTTAAAAATTTCCTCGCGTCTGGCATCTGAAAAAGAGCTTCAAGAAGAGGTAAGTTAATGTGTAATTTCTTTAAAAGTTTGAGAAACTTACCAAACTGTTCTTCTGAATCGTCTTTTTTTAATGCTTCAGGATAAGGAATGCGAGGTTGGTATTCTTTGATCATCAGTTTTGGCCTTTCTTGTGTTACCTCTACCTTTCCTTCGTCTACATTTCTTCTTGTTGCGAGATGGGTTCGTCTATCTCTGCATTTTCCTGAGCTGCTATGGCTTGAATTTGCTCCTTTGGATTAATCTCGGTGTTACTTGGTAGACGTTCTTGCGATCGTTTTAACATGAGCTGTGCGAGTCGTTCGACTGCATTAGTAACTTCCTTTACTGACTTAGTGATTTCCCCGATTCGGCTCTCGTTGCTTTTGATTGTTCTCACAATATCTTGTGGGCATTCTTCTGTGTTTGCCGATTTTGTTAGCTCCTCCTCGTGGGTTGGTTTCTTTTCTTGTGGATAGGGTAGATTTCGGAAGTTTTTAGGAGGTTGTTGCCTTTGATTTCCTTGATTACCTTGACCTCCCTACAAAAAATTTGGGTGGTTCCTTCAACCTGGATTGTAAGTGTTACTATAAGATTATTGTTGGATCGAAAATTATTACCTATATAGTTCATCTGTTCGCTTTCTGCTTCCGGTTGGTAGGGTGGGTACTCAGGATTCGCCACGGTTCCACTTGCGTCACACTGCATGACTGGATGTACCTGCGAAGAACACAAGCTATCAGCTTTTTATTCATCATCTCAAGCTGCATTGATAGCATGGTCATGGTGTCGACGTTGAAGACTCCTGCTGATTTCGTCGGTTTGGTCCTTGAAGCTTGCCACTGATAATTGTTTAATGACATCTCCTCAATGAACTCGTAGGCTACTTCTGGAGTTTTGTTGTTCAGAGTTCCACCGGCTGTTGAATCAATCAGTTGCCTTGTTGAGGGGTTTACACCGTTGTAGAATGTTTGGACTTGTAGCCATAAGGGTAAGCCATGGTGTGGGCACCTCCTCAAGAGATCTTTGAATCTCTCCCATGCATCGTATAGTGTTTCTAAAGCCATCTGCACAAAAGAAGAGATATCATTCCTTAATTTGGCCGTTTTGGCCGGTAGAAAATATTTCATTAAAAATTTTTTGGTCATCTGATCCCATGTGGTGATTGACCCTCGTTGTAACGAGTTTAACCACTGTTTAGCTTTATTTCTTAATGAAAAAGGAAATAACCGAAGACGTATGGCATCATCAGAAACACCATTTATTTTGAAAGTATCACAGAACTCTAAAAAGTTAGCTATATGCATGTTTAGATCTTCGTCCTGCAAACCATCAAATTGAACAAACTATTGAATCATTTGTATTGTGTTAGGCTTTAATTCAAAATTATTAGCAACTATAGCAGGCCTAACAATACTTGATTCCGCTCCTGCTAACTGTGGTTTAGCATAATCAAACATTGTCCGTGGAGCATTGCGTTCTCTCACATCGTTTGGTGGTGGGTTATTCTCGTCCATCCTTTCTGTAGGATTGGATCTGTCTTCTTCCTCCCTTTCTGTGTAATTTAGGGCTCGCCTGGTTTCCCGACGATTCCTGCGAGTGGTTGCTTCAATATCACTATCGTATACCAAAGGTCCTCTCGGGTTCCTTTTAGTCATAAACTAGAGGTACCTGGAAAGAAGAGAAAGAAAGAAAGATAACCAAAACTAAAAATTAAACTAAAAACAAAATAAATTGCTGAAAATAAAAATAATGGCTAAAGTAATAAAAATAGAGTTTTCTTAATATTTTAGTTCCCCGGCAACGGTGCCAAAAACTTGATCGCTGTAAATCAGAGCTTTAAAATTTATAAAAGAATGATTGAACCTGAAAACTGACTCTGACAACGATTAAAGGTAAGTGTACCTATCGAACAGTAGTATAGCTTAGACAAGACTGGATATCGAACCCAAAGGAACTAAGAGTACTAGTAATAACTTTCTTTTTATTATTTAGCCTTAAAAATAGAGTGAAGTTGCTTTAAACTATATTGACGAAGAGTAAACTAATGACACAAAGACAAAAAGGACGAATAGGAAAATAAATTTTAAGGAAAACTCAGTTGATTACGACGATACCCTCAGGAAGAATCTACTTAGACTTTACTTGTTATCTAACCCTAAATTATATGATTTCTTTACTTAGCTTGATCCGTAAGACTCCCTAACCTATTTTAAACTCTCTCTCGAGGCGAATAACGTCTAACCCTAGGTTAATTAGTGGAACTCTTGCTCGCTTATAATAACCCCCTAGGATAGTAGTAAATCGATCAATGGACTCCCATATTAGGTTTCACCCTAATTCGGCAAAATGTCGTAACCCTATCTCTAGGCGTTCGATCAACTCCGCTTAATTATGTTAGATCTACTCTTAGGCAGGGTCTATTCCTCCTCCACCTAAGCACATTAGATTTGGATTAAGCAACATAATTAAGAACAAACTAAGTAATTATCATATAACTTTAGAAATCAAATAACAAAATCCATCTAGATTTCACCCCCTTCAGGTATCTGAGGGATTTAGTTCATAATGAATAAACAAAACATCGCAAGAGAAAAGATAAAACAAAACATAAGAAAACCCTAAAACCCTCTGAAGGAATTGAAGGAGAATTTCGCCGTCTTGAGTATAACTCCGGCTTCTTGGGATGGATCAACTAGCTATCCTCGCGTTATTCCCTAACTCTGACCTTCTCGGCTTGGCTCCTTGGCCTAGCTTTCGATGCCTTTCAAAGGTGGTACTTGGGGGATATATATAGGCTCTTGGAATGTGATTCTTTCTCCCTAAGTATCCTTTTCCGACTGAAATTGCTCTTTCCAGTGACAGAGGCACGACCATGGTACACGCCCGTGTGAATCGAGACCAGACCGTGTTCGGATTTCTAACTTGAGGCACGGCCATGTGTGACGGAGTTGAGGCCGTGCTCTAGGTATTCGTCGAGGCACGACCATGTGGACTTTGGGCCAGGCCGTGTCAATTTCGTGTTAAGGACCATTTACTCCGTTTTAGGCTCGTTTTTTGTTCTTTTCATCTTCGGGTGCTTTCCTAGATATAAGACATGAAAAGAAAGGATTAAAAGCACCTTTTTATATAAATCAAGGAATAAATCATCAAAAAGCATATTAAATGTGGGATTAAAATATGTTGCTTTTACGGTTTATCAATGGGTAGGGGAGAATGTCATAGGTCACGGATTAAAGCTCGTTACCATTGTGCACAAAACGCTCCATGGAGGTCAACTTATTAAATGGGGCTCATTTGACTCGCTTGAACTGGCCCGACTCATGAAACCCATGGAGAAGCCCATCTACTTGAAGTCTTGGTGGGCCAATGAAACAATCCAGTAAAACTAGAGTTACTAGGGTAAATATTGTAAATCCTAAAGGATAAGATTATAGAGAGTTTAAATCTCTTAAGACTCTCAATTGTAGATAGGCTCTAATCTTGCTTGTCTATGTAACTCAATCTGTACTGTTGGATTTGGGGAGCTCAACTATAAATAGAGGTCTCCCCCTTCATTTGTATTCATCCCATTGTATTCTTTCTTGAGTTAAAAATTGAGAGCATTTATCCAAACATCTTGTGTGTATTGTTTTCTTGTGTCTTTTCAATTTCCTTGTTGCTCTTTCGTTTCGAGTTGCTTTTGCATTATTTTTCGGTGCCTTAGAGAATTTCCACGAAAATTCTCATCTTTCAAGAGCTAGGCTAACTTAGGCAAATTTAAAGTAAAGATATCGCCTAAAGTTGCACGATTTATCAAACTAAATTCTAACCCCATAACAGAAGTATATATGATAATGGCACAACTTTAAAAGAGTAAAAGAGAGGTTATTTGAGATGGGTTAAATTTTAATTTGTGTGGATTTAAACTTATTTTTATTTGTTTGTAATTTTTTTCTTTCATTGTAGGAATGATTAAATAAATAGATTTTTTATGGATAGTTGAACCTATTTATTAGAAAATCAATTCAATCGTATAATTTAAATTAAAAGAATTGATGAAGCCATCAAAATGGATAAAATCCATATAATTTTTAGGGTAAACACCAACAATCACTCAACTTTGGGGTACCTAACAAAACAGTCCCCTAGGTTTCATTTCAGTCACTCAACTTTTAAAAAATAACAAAATAGTCACTAATGTTATAAAAAGTGACAAAACAGTCATTGATTAATAGTTTCCATTAGTGTCTTAACGGGACTGCTGATGTGGCAAGTTAACTGCTGATGTGGACAATTAACTTGCCACGTTGGATGTCCATACTGGAAACTCATCCAATTTAAGAAGAAATTGAAAAAAAAACCCCTTAATAACATAAATTTGTTCATAATTTTCCGAACTCTGTCAAGAAATTTCATAGTCCAATGACCATTCCCAAATTCCAACATGGAGAAAATTTGAAACAAAATGAAAAATACACAACACCATCCCAATGACTCGATTCTTTCTTCATCACCATTTTTTTTGTGAATGAAAATTTGCAAAAAAGGGGAAATTGTCGCTATTTGAAAAAAAAGAGCAAAGAATATTGTAGCCAAGGGGATTGATTTTCGAGAAACTATTCGCATATACAACTTTGACCTGCCAAAAGCTGCTAGTGATTATTTAAATTAGGCTGGAAGAATCAAAGAACCAAAATATAAAAGGAAAAAAAATAGACCCAAAATGAAAAAATAAAAGATCCCATTTTCGTCATTGAAACACCATGTCTTTGCAGATGTAAAGTTTTTGTTGGGGAAGATAATGTATCAAGAGTTGCAGAGCAGGTAAGAAAATTTCATCAAACATATGTTTTTTTCTTTGAAAAAAAATAGTGGATTGGGTTTCAAGGGCTGTGTGTATTTGTGCAGATGACATAATTTGTCTGGACTTTCAGTGGCAACAATGAGAGACCATAAGCCTAGTAGTTGATTTTGGAATCACTTGAGGCATCTCTATTTTTTCTCCTCCTCCTCTTCTTCTTCTTTTTCTCTTTTTAAACCCTAAATTGGTGCTAATAGGGCTGTTAAATTGGTGGTTTTTTGACACCAAGCATGCCGTCATCTGCCATGTCACTTTGTCGTGATGTCTATGACGGAAAACGACAAAAATGACTATTTTGTCACTTTTCCAAAGTTGAGTGACTGAAATGAAACCAAAGTGACTATTTTGTCAGCTATCCCAAAATTAAATGACTATTGATGTAATTTACCTTAATTTTTATTTCGAGCTTTCTGTAAGTAGAAAAATAACTGAAATTTTAAACCATGGAAGGGCTAAGCTGTGTGGTTAAATGTGGGGCGTAAAAAGAAATGGGGGCCTCCAAAGATTGCGTTTAGCCCCTCACAAAAATTAAAATATTTTATTTATTTTTGAAATTTTTAATTAAATATAAATATTTATATTCTTTTATCTTTCTAAAAAATTTAAATTTTAAAGATAAAACTTTTATTTTTAGCTCAAAATCTCATAGTTTTTATATTTCAAATGCACAATCAAACCAACATTTGCGGTCCAAAGCAGGAGCAGTACAGGCTAGATTCAAACTGGAATGGTTTTTTTTGGTAGAAAACACCCAAAATAATTACAGCATTATTTCAGTATCATTATGCATAAAACGACTATTTATCCTTAATTAGTAAAGAATCTCTTTCAAGAATTCCTGGAAAATTATGAGGATATAAGGGGATATACATAAAAGCTTTAAATTTTGAGGAATCATCAAATTACATAAATGAAGGGGTAAATTTTCTAATTGGTCACCCAATTTTTAGAGCACTTTCATTCTAGTCATCTAAAATAAAATCCTTGAAATTTTGTCACCCAACTTTTAAAACAATTTCATTTTTAGTCATCTAACCGTTAAACCTCTAACGGCAATTATATTGTACATACCATATCATGTTTATACTTTCGTTTTGGTCATCCAATTTTTTTTCAATATTGAAATTTTAAATTTCAACACATCAAAATCAATAAAATAAATTGTTAAAATTTTTTATCCCTTCTAAATTCATTATTGTGATATTGAAATTAATTAATTTAATCTCCTAAATTTTAAATTTTATTTTAAATTTCCAGATTATTCTTAATGAAATCAACTTGAATAACTCATATTTGATAATTGTTTACAAAAAATATAATCTCCAATCTTCCATGCTAAGCTAAAAGAAAAGAAAAAAAGCCTTGCAATCAATTAAATTAATTGTTTGTTCTTCGTTTGGTTAAAGAAGTGATGAAAAATCTAGGTTTTGTTTGGCATGAAAAATAAAGTTAAATAATTGCAATGAGTTTTCTTTATTTTTAGCTTGATTTGAAAAACTCAAGATTATATAATCAAAAGAAATATAGGTTTTATAGACAATTATTAAATATGATTTATTTTAACTGATTTTAATTTGGTAACATAAAATAAAAATTTAAAATTTAAAATTTAAAAGGAGATTAAATTAATTAATTTAATTTTCTTAATTTCAATATTATAGTAATAGATTAACTGATACTATCAAGGGATAAAATAAAATTTCAATATTAAAAAAAAATAAAACTTTTAGTAATGGAATAAACAAATATAAATTGACAATATTTTAAAACATTATCTTAGTTTTTATCGTTTTTTTCACATTTATTTTTAATGTTTTTTTTTACTCCAACCAATATTTAAAAATAAAAAGTTTTGGATGACGAAAATGAACTACGTCTATAATCAACCACCATAAAAAATTAAATTATTAGACATCATTTCATTTTCGTGACCCTAAAAGTTGAGTTGCCTACCGGTTAGTTTACCTAAGTGAAATACCTTAGAAAATGCGTGCTTGCTCCACTTCCCGAGCCCGGATCTGGGTAACTGCCTGCGATTTCATTTTTACATTTATTTAAAATTGATTTTGACTTTATTCAACCAAAATTACCTTCCGCAATGGGATTTGCTTAGCTTTTCCAATATTATCATTTTGAACATTTAGATATAATCCTCCAATGCATTGGTACAAATATTTCAACATAAAATTTTAAATTTTTTATTTTTTTTTTAATTTATGAAACTATCCATTTCATCTTCTCTCATATTGTTGTTGATTCAAAGACTTGACATTGTATATTTTAAATATATTCAAGAAATAAGAAAAACATATGAATATCTTTTACTTCAACCTAAAGTTGTTTATATCAAAAAATTGTTATGTTACACAATTTCATCCATGATCATCACCCCAGCAGATAAAGAGAAAAAAAAAAAAAATCAATCTACTTGTTTTCATTGTTGAGCTTAGTTACAAGACAGTTCTCTATCACTTCATCACAAAGTTCAAGTGTGGTTTCCATGTTCCCTTCTTCATAGTTTATATCAACAAAATAACAATATATCTCTTTATCTGCTGCCATCCCTTTTTGTCTCATCTCATCAAAAATTTCCCTTGCCTCTTTCAACTTTTTCCTCTTAATGAAACCCTTGATCAGATCATTGTATGAAGTAGCTGTAAGATCATATCCCTTCTCAATCATTGCTCTTCGTAAGAACCATGCTTCTTTCATATTCCTTGCTTTACAATGCCCTTTTATCAAAATGTTATAGGAGTTGGCATCCGGCATCACTCCTTGCGTGCACATACCCTTCCACATTGCAGCTGTGGCGCGCATATCCTTCCGAATGCAGTACTGCTTCATAAGATAATTATACGTGGTAGCGTTCGGCTTTATACCCTTTTCCAACAGCCATTGTAGTAACTTCTCACCATCTTCCAGCATTCCGGACATGCAAAAACCATTCATCAGCACATTGAATGTAACAAGAGTGGGTTGTATCCTTCTATCCAACATCTTCCTCAGAAGCTCATAAGCCTTATCCATCTCCCCTGTCTTACAGTAAGCATCCATTAATGTGGTATATGTAATAACATTGGGATGAAGCCCTGCGGTCTCCATATCATCCATCAGTTTAATAGCTTGAGCAATATTTCCTGATTTACAGAGCCCATTAACAAGAGAGTTGTAAGTAAAGATATTTGGTTGAAGGCCCCTTCCACACATTTCATGAAGAAGCTCATTGGCTGTATCTACCTCCCCGCATTTACAAAGGCCATCAGCAAGTGCAGTATAAGTCACAACATTTGGTATAAGCCCCATTTGCACCATCTGATTATGGAGGGAGAAGGCCTCTTTCATTTCACCTGCCTTACAATAACCATCAATAAGTGCTGTGTATGTAAATTCATCGGGTTCCAACCCTCTCCCAAGCATTTCTTGAAAGATATTACAAGCTTCTGTCATCTTTCCAGTTCGACATAACCCACAGATTATAGATGTATAAGTTAATAAATCAGGGATAATTTTTCGACCCTGCATCTCATTTAACAACTTATACGCAAAAGCAATATTCCCTAGCTTACAAAAACCATCTATGAGAGTTGTGTATACCACACTATCAGGGAGTATTCCCTGGTTCAACATCTCTCTCAAAGCTTTCTCTGCTTCAACCACCTTACCAGTCTCGCACAGTAGATATATTATGCTGCTATAGGTATAAGGGTTGGGCTTTAATGCTTTACTTTGCATTTCGTCAATTAGCCTTAACACCATTAGCAGCCCCCCCACATGACAATATCCATCAATTATGGTGCTGTATGTTACAACATCAGGAATACAGCCCCTCAACTCCATCTGCAAGAGTAAACGGTGGGCTTCTTTTATTTTCCCTAATTGACAGAGGGAGTGAATGATAATGTTGTATGACGCTGTATTCCAACAAATGCCAACATCAGGAAGTTCAAAGAAAACCTTTATAGCTCTCCAAAACCCATCAAAATGGTCTCTTAATTTACTAAGATATATGTTTAAAGAATCAACAGAGATAATCAATCCATAATTCAACATTTTGTCAAAGAGCTTCTTCCCTTCATCAAGCAACCCGACTTCAACGAGAACTTGAAAAAAAACATCAAACACTTTGGGATCTGAACCCCAGTCCTTGTAAGTGTAAATTAACCGTTCAAGGATGTAACTGAATGATAGACCAATATCCAAATCAGGTTTTGACCAAAAGTCATGAATAAGTTGATGAGCCATTTTTAAATCTTCAGAAGCTACGGCAATTTGGATAACAATGCAACGGGCTTCGAGTGTTGGGTCTCTACGCAAGCATGCCCACTCAAAGAAATCCAAAACAAGTCTATATTCACCCTTAATGTTCATCAGAACCCAAATCAAATGATCAGATCTAAATTTTGACTCATAAGGCTTCAGAACACGAGAGACGGGCTCAGAACGGCGTAATTTTATTGCATTTGAGATTTGATGCACAAGTTCTGAGTCCTTGACGGTAGGTTTCTTTGGGGAATAATCGGGAAAAGGCCTGGTATTGGCAGAGTCCGACAAGTGGAGTATTGGGCCCAAATATCTTTTGAAGAAAGGTGGACCAGATTTGGGGGCAAAACTTTGGGGATAACAATGAGATAAGAGCTGGAAACAATGGCTCAGAGAAGAGACAGCAAACTTGATCATCTTTGCAGGAAAAACCCATCACGAGAAATTTTGAGAATCTTTGTTCAAGAAGACAGCAATTCCTCTCCATGAAGAAGAAACAGAATGAAGGAACTTTCTCATCACACCATCATAAGGAGAATGCAAATTATCATGGTAAAAGCTGCATATATTAGGATAATAATAAATAGACGTTAGCATGCTAGCAAATCAGTGAAATCACATTTTCAGCAACACTCAATCATTACTAAATGCTAAGTGATATGAAATACCCACTAATATCATCATTAAGCAACACATTAAATTGATACCCACAAATTTATCATTCTCTTCTCATTTGAGCTAAACTTTGTACATAAACCACATGTCATTATGGAGGTGAAGTCAATAGTTAAACAATGAAGGTAATCATTTTAACAAAAATGTTGGTTCAACTCTCTGACTTGCGCAATCAATAAACATTTCTAATGAATTTGAAATTAATGAAAAAAGAATATATAAATCAAATGCTATTCAAACGGTGAAATTTGAAGTACCTTGTTTTGTCCTTTCAGCAAAACATATTTCTCCCAGTAAAAACTGCTATGGGGAACGAAAGAAATATTTAGCTAATGATGCCTTTATTCCATATGGTGATAGAAGTCACAAAGATCAACACCTCAAGCAAGCCGTATGCAAAACGTAAACGCTCATACATCAAGATTTCAACAGCATCTTGTTCAGTGGCCTTTTCCTGATGATGGAGAAAACACTTATATTAGCTAACTGCTGAAATCCCATATTCAGTTCTACTACTGGAAACTTACAAAGAGCCTATTCAATCACCTCTAAAATGTCAAAGCTAAAAAAATATATCATCAGTTCCTACTGTTTGTGAAGGAAAAGAATTTCAAACCATGTACTAATGAAAGCAGCTAATTTCAACAGCTTAACAACAAATGTACCCTTTTTCTATACCGATATGAATAGTTCTCTCATAGGCAATTCATCAAACATAAGGAGAGTAAACTTTAGATTCTTTACCATACGCAATCCAACACAAAAAAACAATTCCTATAATTCTATAATCTCAATTGAATCCATAGAGAAACCCAAGAAACGACTGGAACAACACATTGCGGCAGAGTTTAAAGAGCACCTCAAAGAAAGAAAGAAAAAAGTCGATGGCATAGAAAATAAAATAAAGAAAACCCATTAACAGGAAAACGTGAATGCGACTGATACCTTGAATTCGAAGAAAACCAGTAGGAAGGTGCTTCAGTTGGTTTCCTAGTTCCAAAAGAGGCACGAAGATTTTGCTTCGGCTGCTCGGCTACAGAAGTACAAGAGAGACCAAATTGCAGTTGGTGAGTTGCCAGTTGGGACAGTGCTTCATCGTAGGGATTGGGCTTCTATATGATTTTATTGGCTTCTATTGGGCTTTTTTTTTGTTGTAGGCCATCAAATCAAATTCTGTTGGGAATTGGAAAATGTATAAATATATGTAGTAATTCATATTCTCTAATAAAAAGAATGCGAGTACTAATAAAATTAATAAAATAGATAAATTTTCTAAATAATTTTATCTACTTATTCTAATATTTCATATTTGTTAAGTTTTTCTCTCTTTAACATTAAACATAAACTCATTATTATTAATAATTCATCCTCAATCAAGTATAAGGACAGATTTTGTGACTTTTGCAGCCTCAGCTTTAGAAGGTTGGCTTCATTCCGTACTTCCAAACCTTCCAAGTATATATGCCCTTTTTGTCAATCAAATTCACCCCAACCCATGGGTTTTGTCGGATATGATTCTAGGATGCAAGAGGAAGAGGAGAAAGGGCTATCATTTCTTTTGTAAGCCTCTGGAAAATGATATGCCTCAAGCCTTTCGCTAGTCACATTTCAAGTACCCTTTCCTTGAGGGTTTTGGGAATTTTACCATCATATAGAAAATGGCCACAACCATCTTGGCCATTCACGTTGAAGATTGCATTATATGAAGTCAGATGGTCTACCACTAAAAAGTCAATCATCTTTATGACTGTATGTTCATCGCCCAATACCATTGGGAGGGTGATAGATTCCTTAACCGTGATTGGCTGATTGGCAAACCATATACTGGACTAGCTTTCATTAATGTTGTGTCCTTGAGACCCATCTTGTGAAAGGCCTTGCTGTTAAAATGTCCACCAAACTCTCCATGTCTACTAGGATTCTATTAACCTAAAAGGTTGAAATGGTGGCTGAGACAATAAGAGTGTATCTCCAATAGTTTTATGCCAAGTTAATAATTTCATCTTGAATTTTAGAATTTTAATTTGGATTTGATTTATTTTTTGAGGATGAAAATACTAAAATTTAGGATAAAAATGTTGATGTGAGATAAAACTATTGGAAAAGTGATACAGATGATGTGGTATCACTGTTTCATACAATCTTTCCCTAGTAACATAATATTAGTTTTGTCAGGAGAAGAAGACACTACATCTGAAGAATCATCTTCTAAAAATAAAAATCATAAAAAATCTAAAATGCAGAAAAGAAATTATACTTATCAACAAAAATATGATTTCTAATCCTATAAACAATTTATAGAACAATGGAAGAATAAATTTACTAAGACATCTGATAAAATTGAAAGAATAGAATCTCTAAAACTAATAGAACAACTTTATAAAAAAACATAAAGACCTATTTGTATTATTCAATTATCATTATATGTTAAACTATGATACTACATATAGTGGTAGTAGTTCTAATAATTCTGATAATTCTATAGACTTAGAAAACATAAATGTTAAAAGTTATAAATCTGATGAAGAAAAAACTTCAACAGATGAAAAAGAAAATATAGAAATACCAAAACCAATGGATATTAATCAAACAGATCAAGATCCTAATGGAAAAAGAAAATCAGATTTGGATCTTCTAAAAGATGATTATTTAAGATCCTTTAATAAAAAAAATGAACAAGTTGAAAATATAACAAGAATTTTTGGTAATCAAACCGAAAATATTGCTACTAACGAAATAAAATATGAAAATTTAGGAGAATCATCTACCCAACTTGTCCCACATAGGATAGATTATCTAAATAAAAGAAATGTTGCTCAATGAGGAACATATTTAGATCTAACTAATATTCCTATAACAAACTATGAAAAAACCATAGATGAATGGGCATAGTCTATGACTATAGTTGTTAACAACAACACGTGGTCAAAAGAAAAAATTTTAAATTATTTTGTTGGAACACTTCAAGGAGATGTTCTACAATTCTTAAGAAGATGGGAAGAGTCAGAAAAAGGAAAAGAACAAAAATAGCTGCTAATCAACCAAATTCAAACTCCTAAAGATGTATTAAAAGGGTTAACTTATATCCTAAAAACAGAATTTTGTGGCTATACTGATAAAAACGATCAAGATAGTTTGTCTAGTTATGTATTGTCAAAAATTAAATTGTGTGATATCAAATATCTAGAAGATTTTTCTAAAAAAATTTCTTCATTGGGATGAGATTTGTATAAAAAATACGATTCTTATTTAGAAAAACATAGTAAAATATTTCGTGTGGATTCAGAAACCATAGGTTCTATGGGAAATAGAATTAATTTTGCAAAATAAAGAATAACTAGTTATTATTTACAAAATAAAGCTTCTAAACAAGTTAATCATAAATTAAGTAATAAACATAAAATTCTAGAAAATGAATGGGAATTTGGATGTACATCCAAATACTTATAGAAAATATAAAAAGAAAAATAGAAGATATAAGCTACTTAGATGAAACAAGGAAATAAAAAAAAATCTAGTTATAAAAAAAGAAAAGAAAAGATTCATTAGAAGAAAAACTTCTAAAAATCCTAAAAAACAAAAAGGTAAATGTTTCATATGTGATCAAGAAGGTTATTTTACCAAACTGACCCAAAAATAATTGATATTTACAAAATAACCCAAGTTCAAAAACAATCACCAAAATGATCTGAAATGAACAGTAAAATGGGGTTTTGGCCTTCTAATGGCCGGCATCACCTGGTATTTTAGCCTCATGATTGCCTGATGATTGTGTCAGGCTTTAAAAAATTGAATTTTTTTACTTTGGGAAGCCAATGGCCGACACCAGGGTATTTTTTTTAAATCGTATTATATTGGTATACAAAATACTAGTATTTCAAAAAAAAAAAAAATTTGGTCCTGGCCTTCTAATGGCTGACACCAGACTAGTAAATTTTTTTTTTTGGTTTTGCCCTTATAATGGCCGGCACCAGGTACTTTTTCGTGCCCCGATGCAAATTTTTTTGGTTTTGGCCTTCTAATGGCTGGCACCAGGGACTTTTTCGTGTCCTGATGTAATTTTTTTTGGTTCTAGCCTTCTAATGGCCGACACTAGGGAGTTTTTCGTACTCCGATGCAATTTTTTTTATTCTGGCCTTCTAATTGTTAGCACCAGGGACTTTTTTTGTGTCCCAGTAAATTTTTTTTTTGTTCTAGCCTTCTAATGGCTGGCACTAGACTAATAAAAAAAATTCAAATTTTTTTTTAATTTGGTACACTGATGGCTGGCACCAGAGATGTAAAAAAAAAATTTAGGTGCTGGTCATGTAATGACCGACACTAAATTTATCAGATATATATAGGTATTTTATCTTCCATTTGAATTTTTGTTTGCTTTTTCTTTGCTTTAACAACTTTAGTTTTTTCTTTGTCGAGAAGAAAGCAAATTTTTTTTAAGATGAGTTCCCAAATTTTGTTTGTTTATGTTCATTTCGATGGAAAAAATGATAAATACAATTGAAGAAGGCTGTGTATTTCAAAGTCAGAAAAAAATAGGAATGAGATTCAACAAGTGTGTTTCGCTGGCAGATTTAAAACGAAAAATCAATACAAAGATAGCAACCCGTTGTGGAAAGCAAATGTTGAGACAGTTTTACAAATTTTCGGTTTCAACTGATCTGCCAAAGTTCTCAAAAATGGAGCTTGAAGATGATGATATAGGGACAATGATAGCAATTTATTGCCCCCCTGAGATAGAAAATCCCAGCCCGGTTGAGTTGTTCGCGGAGATAGCTAAACCGGATTCCATTCAAGTTGTAATTCCAGCAAGTCAGCGCTCTGGAGTTGATTTTGATCTTAACTTCTCTTGGGAAGATCAGTTGGGTTGTGGGTAGTCAATGCCAACTCCCAAAAATCCAAACACCGATGGATGTTCGTATAACATCCCAAACTCATGTCCTCATCTAGAGATCCATCCAAATGTGTTGGCCACCATGGAAGATGGTGATAAAGGGTCCGATAATGATGATCAGATCTACCGTGATCCCAACGATGATTTCAGTGACCCCGATTTGGATGACATCCCTGAAGACATAGACGAGGAATGGCCAGTGGAGGGTGAAAATGCAAACCCCTAATCAGCCGGGAACACGGGCCCTGGTATAGTTATAAGAAATAATCTAGAGTCCTTCATGACCGACGTGGATCTTGATGCGGCTCTTGCATTTGAGTTCCCAGAATATACAAATATTGTGTCGGCTCACCTACTTGAGATGAATTCGGCAATGAAGAGTTGTTTGTAGGACAACAATTCGATAACAAAAAAGACTGTTTTTATACTATAAAACAAATTAGCTTGAAGTGAGGTGTGGATTATAAAGTAACGAAGTCGACACAGTCTTTGTACGTAGAAGAATGTTGGAAAACATCAAGTGGTTGTAAATGGCGTATCCGAGTCGAGTTAAAACAGCAGACACAGATGTGGATGGTAAGAAAACTAGAAGGTTCACACACATGCACGTCCGTTCGTATGTTGCAAAACCATGGAAAGTTAGATGAAAAAACTATATGCAACTACATCATCCCTTTGGTGAAAGAGTCGCCCACCATTCAGGAGTCGGTCCTTATTGCGGACATGCAAGCTCGATTCAAGTATAAAGTGTCGTACCGAAAGGCATGGTGGGCAAAGCAAATGGCAATACGAGAGTTGTATGGTGACTGGGATACGTCATACAACGAGCTTCAAGGGTGGATAGCCGGGATGCAAGAGTATGTGCCCGGGACAGTGTGATTTGCAAAGACTGCCATTTAAAGGCCTGAACGGGGAGATACAATCGGGGAAATGAGTTTTTCACCAATTGCTTTAGACGTTCGAGCCGTGTGTTAGGGCCTTCCCTCATTGTAAGCCAATGGTGCAGGTGGACGGGACATGGTTGTACGAAAAATACATGTAAATACTCCTGATTGCTATTGCACAAGACGGAAACCGAAATGTACTTCCAATTGCTTTTGCCATCGTGAAGCGTGAGTGCTTCAAGTCTTGGGAATTTTTCCTCAAAAATATGAGGAGGCACATTGCCAGAGAAGACAACATTTGCCTTATATCAGATAGATCGAAAGGATTACTTGCTGCGATAAGGTGATCAAGGGTTCCGTGGAGGTCTATTTATTGCATCCGGCACATCGCGGCAAACTTTCATAGAGATTATTAGAATAAAGATTGGAAAAGAACATGGGTAAAAAATTTTTGTTTGAATTTATTTCAAAAAATACTTTTCAAAGTTTTTGTTGTTTTCAAAATGATGATTTCAAATTAAATATGCAGCTCATAAGTTAGAACCGCAAAGATTTAGGCAGAGGTTCGTGAGGCTTGAATCTCAGATGTCATCTTTACCAGCAGATCTCCAAACATGGTTGGGTAGCATGGAGAACTGGCAATGGACTCAAAGTTACGATGAGGGGTTCGGTATGGGCAGATGACGACCAACATGGTAGATGTGGTCAACTCTGTATTGAGGCACATAAACCATCTCCCAATTTCTACTGTTTTCTTGGCAACATTCTATAGGTTGGCGACATTGATGCCTAGGATGGGGTTGAGACAGGCTAAACAGATCGAGGCCGGGCACGTGTACGTTGAGGCCGTTTGAAAGGCCATGGCGGTAAATAGTCAAAGGGCACAAACAATGAACGCAAAATTGTATTCACGCGACTTAGAGACTTTCTGAGTTCAAGAGTACATCGGTCGTCGTTCGAATCTAAAAGGCGATGCGAGTGCAGGATATTTCAGACTCTTCGATATCCGTGTGCGCATGTTCATGCAGCATGTGCGAGAACAAACTTAAATGTTGAACAATTCATACATAAGATCTACACGTTGCAACGCACATTGCATATATGGGGGAACGAATTTCCTGTAATGCTTGATGTTTCAAACTGGGAAGTTCCATCGCCTGCTTTTGAGATGGTGCCTGATCGTAGTCTCCGTAGACATCCTAAAGATCGACCACAATCAACGAGAATTCGAAATGACATGGATGTTAGGGAGATGGGTGAACCCAAACTGTGCATTGTGTGTCGAACATCTGAACACAACCAATCAACATGCCCACATCGTGTCTATGTTTCCGGTCAATCGTCTCGTAATGCCAGACTCCAAGATGACGAATGATATATTATTGAGCGCATATTCTTGTAAAAACATTGTAAATATATGAAAAATTAGATAAATTGTATGAGAAAAAATTAAAAATTACATGGAAAGATAGATAATTTAAATGAAATGAGAAAAAAATAAATTGAAATAAACAAATATAATATAAATGAATTGAGAAAAAAAATTAAATTTACAAGGAAAGAAAGATAAATTTAAATGAAATGAGAAAAAAAATTAATTTAAATGAAATGAGAAAAAAATTAAATTTGCATGGAAAGATAGATAATTTAAATGAAATGAGAAAAAAAATAATTTAAATAAAAAATAATATAAATGAAATGAAAAAAAATTAATTTCAAAAAAATATAATTTAAATGAAGTGGAAATGAGAATGGAAATGAAATGAAATGAAATTGGAATGAAATGAAAAAAAAAATTGATGTGACTATTGTAGCCTGGCCTGCGTCAAGCCTAAGCCTCGGCCTGAGAAATGGCCTGGCAATGGCCGGCTGCAAAAGTCCCAAAAGAATTCGAAATTTAATTTATCAGGCCTGATAAATGAGGTGCCAGGCCTAAAAAACCCCCAAAAAATGTAATGAGATTTTTTTTAACAAATTTAAATTTTAAATTGACAAAAATAAAATTTAACAAATATGAAAATTTTAAATGACCCTAATATTGAGACTACTTCTAATTAATATGATAAAATATGAAATGAATTTTAAAAAAATTTAATATGAAAAAAATTATATTAGGAAAAGTAATAAATTTAAATGAAAAAAATTAATGAAATGAAATGTTAAATGAATATAAAATGAAATGATGATTATGAAATGGAATGAAAGTTTAAAATATTATATATATATATATATAAATTTAAATGAAATGAAATACTGAAATGAAAAGATAAATTTTGAAATGAGAAAAAAATAAGTTTAAATGGAAAGGTAGATAATTTAAATGAAATGAAAATGTAAATGAAATGAAAAGGAAAAGGAAATTGGAATGAAATGAAAAAAAAAAAAAAGGGTGAAAAGACCCTTCCCGCATTAGGCCTGTGTCACTGACCCAAAGCCAAATTGGCCTTCCAATGGCCGGCCTTACATTTAGCTTCTTCTTTTTTCATTTTGATAAAAAAAAAATTTCAATTTTGCCCTTAATTCAACCAAATGGTCCCCTACTATAAATAGGCTACTCCGACGACCACCGAGCACCTCCAAACACGTCCGACAACTGCTGGTCACCGCCAATGACCGCCGATTACTCCATGAATCCTAATCTTAATGTTATTTTAAATGACAACGACCAGATTGCAGCCAATGTGCATAAGGTAAACGAGAAATAAAATGTCTTATTTAATTTTAAATATTCTTTTAAATTCTTTTTTAAACGAGAAATATAACATTATATATTTACTAAAAACGCAGGATCTGTACCGAATTGTGAGACCCCGGTTGCATGATCCCGGTTATTTTCTCGATAGAAGAGTTTTACCGTATTTGAATGTCGCGGGTTTTGGGGTAGCCTTGTACATTCAGATACCTGAGCTACGGGCCGATTTAATTTCGGCCTTAGTTGAAAGATGACACTTAGATACACATGCGTTCCACCTCCCGTGTGGGGAGGTAACTATTACACTGCAAGACGTAGCAGTCCAACTAGGGCTGTCTATAAACGGCGAAGCAGTGACCGAGCTTGGAAGAGTGCCCGATCCATGGGGCACTTGCAAGCGGTTACTTGGAAGGGTGCCCCCAACGAAAAGGAAAGGCGATTAACCTATACTAAATTTACTTCGTTAAAAGAAAACTTCCAACATCTTTTGAGCAGTCCAACGCAGATGGACATTATCTACGCTGCAAGAGTGTTCATTCTTCAACTTATAGGTGGGATACTATTGCCGGACGGCAATCAAAATAAAGTCTCAATAATGTATTTCCCCTTATTAGAGGATCTCGAGCTTGCCGGAAGATTTAGTTGGGGCTTTGCAGTGTTGGCATGCTTATACCGTGAGCTTTGTCAAGAGACAAAACTGTTTACGAAATCAATGGGCGGTTATTGCCTTCTACTGCAGTCTTGGGCATTATACCGAATGTCATTTCTGGCATCAGTAAGCCACCAACTGTATGTGTGGCCACTCGTTAATAGGTAAATATATAGTTCAATTTTGCCATCTATTTTTTTAATTGTATACTATAGTATACTAATTTTTTGCATGGAAAAAATAATCTGATAATTTTTTCGCTTTTAGATGGGCAACTGTACCGAGTTTCAGACGTATGTTCACTGTACCCATGTATCGTATGATGATAGAGACTCATTCTGGGGATGGCGTAAAATACGATTCCAAATATTTCTTTTTTAAATACAATAGTTGCTTCCGAAAAAATTAAATAATAGTGTGTTGTCTATATTATGCAGTTTATATAGATGCCATATAATGAGGAAGATATCGCGGCGCTCATACCATCATGGGTTATCGAGCAGCAACAGCTGTTCGTGTCAAACGTGTCATTGATTCATTTCCATATGGTGGAGTAGCACGATGCAGGTCTGGTTTTGAGGCAATTTGGTTGTGCACAACCTATCCTGAACCATCCCATCAACATCAAAGAAGTCTACGGAATGTACAAAAAAGGTTTGGGTTGGGACGCTTTAAATTGGGCACAAAAACATGAACCGTATATCTTTTTGTGGAATCATCGACATTCAAGGTGTCTTCCCTTGTATGTCTTGAAGGGAGGGTTGTAACAGTCTGATTTATACCCTAGTCGGAACAGTGGTTTCGAGACCACAAATTTGAGCCCAAACAATATTTTAATATTATATTCTATGCCGTTGATATGTGGTTTAGCATGTGTTAAATTTCCGTAAGTTAATTTGTCTGTTCGTGTGTTTAATTTGCAAAAGGATGAAATTGCATTGAATGTGAAAGTTACATGTTATTTGTTAGAGTATTAATTTGATGTGGCTTTGTAAAAGTGATGGCCTTAAGTGGCAATTTGGCCAAAATATTAGATAGTGGACGGCAATGTGTAAATCCATTATGTTTATATATGATTATTTTATATGTTTTTTAAATATATATGTATTTTATATTGTATATTAATATATTATAATAAAAGAAACATAGTTAGTGGATGAATGAAAGACAATCATGCCCTTATTCCATGTTTGTTTTAATTGTTTAATGAAAGGTTAATTTTGTAAATGAATTAATAATATATGTTGTTACATAATAATCATAAAACATGGCCATTTTTCATCCTATTTGGCCGAATGTAGATAAGAAAGAAAAGAAGAAAACAAGCTTTGGTTTCGGCACTTATTTAGTTAAATTCAAGGTATGTTTTCGGTCGGTTTTTGATAATTTTTATGTTTTTGTAATCGTTGCTTCGAGAGCTATCAAACCCATGTACTAATTTTGAGTATTGATGATGTTTTTGAGATGAGCTTTTGATGAACTCATGTGATTTATGATGATTTATGAGGTTAGATGAAAGATATGTATTTGATGAATATATTTTGTTCTTGAATTTTTGATGAATTTAGCTAAATAGGGCTAAATTAAGAAAATAAATTTTTGAGGGGTTAAAATGCAAAATAAATAAAATGAATGGACTTATATGATCATAAGGAGGGTTCGGCCTAACTATATTATTGTGAAACTTTTCCTATTTTGTGTTTTGTATAATAGGGATTAAATTGTGAAAATGTAAAACATTAGAGGCAAAATGGTAATTTGCCCATTTATGTGTTTTAGGATTAAATTGAATAAAAATATGTTTGAATGAGTTTATTTTAAATATGTTTAGATCAAGAACAAAGGAAAACGGATTTGGATCGAGGAAAAACAAAGATAATCGAATAGCCGGTCTTTGTTGTTAAACGATATCCGAGGTAAGTCTCTAAGCGAATACATGTCGTAAATTATTTACGTAATTTAATAAATGCTGAAACTTGAAACCATTGTGACTATACATGAAATTTCCAAATTTGGTTAAGAAAAATATGTGATTTGGTTGAATTATTCGAATGTTAGAAGTATTTGAATATTTGTATGATGAAATTTCAATGAGAAAATAGTTTGACATGTGAAATGATTCATGTGAGATATCTTTAAGTATTACTATTCAGGCTTTGAGCCTAGCAAGCCTTGGGCTGGTGAATATATCGGGCTTTATGCCTAGCAGGCTTATTGCTGGTGAATAAATATCAGACCTTGGGTCTAGCAAGCTTAGTGCCGGTGTGAAATTCAGGCTTATGTTTAGCAGGTTTTATACCGGTGATAAAATATCAACTTGTGGCTTATGAGAGTACATCGTGACGTGTTTATGGGACAAGTAAGTTGATAATACGAGTTATTGATTATTCGACCATGCAGGTAATTGAGTGTTTATATTCGATCAATTAAGTAAGCATATATGTGAGTTTTGTTGAGCAAGGATGTGACTAATGACTATATATGCATATTCGGCCTTTGGTTATGTGATCATAATATCTTTACATGGATATTGAATATTTAGTTATATGAAATGTTGAATGGATAAGTGTATGTATGTTATTGTATGTGGCTTATTGAATGATGTGCATATGAAATGAGTATATGGTTGAAAGTTGATACTTACTATTTAAATCTTGAGCCGAGATAGTAATTTATTTGTTAAAGTTAAGATAACGAAGAATGCTAAGTTAAATAAGGTATTGGGGTTCGGCAATGAGTTACCATGTGTGTTTTGTTAAAGCTTAATTGATATTAAGTATTTGATCTAAAATGCTTGAGAGTTCAATTGAATTACTTTTAATTGCTTAAGACTTACTAAACTAGTTTGCTTACTCTGTGTGTTCATCATTCTGTTTTATAGACTTTGACCAAGCTACGAGCTCAGGGGATCGTCTACGAAGTCAACCACACTATCAACTTATTTTAGGTACTTTGAGTTTGGATTTTGGATTAAAGGCATGTATAGGCTAGACTAAGTTTGAACTATAAATTTTGTCCTTGTATATATTATAGCCATGCAAAAATGGCTTACTATTAATGTCAATTGTTTTGATGCTTTATGTCTAAATCATGACATGTGTGTTTATCCTATTTGGATTATAAGCATGGTTGCCATGTGAGTTCTTTACAAGCACAAATATATAGACATAAATATGATTTGTTAATGAGATATGCTTGATCATAATACGAAGTTATTAATGTCGTATTTGCTTACGGATAATAAGTCGTGTATAAGTATGTAAAGAATTATGAAGTAAAGTGTTTAAATTATGTTAGGTATTCAAATATTATTAAGACAATATGCATATGATTCCAGTTATGTGTTTTGTAAAGTATGTATATATTGTATAACTTTGTGGCATGTTTATTTGTTTGAAATATGATGATATACATGGTATGATTTCAAGTGAATTTTGAGGTATGATCCATATGTATAATATGAGCAAGAATATGTGTTTAATATTTAATTAGCTATATGCTTTATACATATATGAATATGACTCGTGTGAACGTTTGGTTCTGCACTTGTGTTCGGTAATACCTTGTGACCCTAATCTGGTGACGGATACGGGTTTAGGGTGTTACATTTTATTGGTATCAAAGCTTACGGTTTAGTCGATTCTAAGACTACCGTAGCACGTGTGAGTCTAGCTATACATGCCTTAAATTATAATGCAATAGTGTGATGACTTCTGACATATGAATTGTGATTTTATATAGTAAATGGATCCCGACAGAGCCATAGCTGATGATGTTGAGAGCGTAGCGCCTGATCTCTCACATGGGTCAGTGCCGGTAGACTCTCGACCTATCTCGAGTAGCCATGAGGGGGAGGCTAAGCAAGCCTTCTACCAGATGATGAATGAATGGTTTACTCAATATGTCTGGACTAATCCGATTGTGCAACAACCTCTACCTCCGTATAATCCATCTCCGATACCTATGGTACATCCGATGATAGATCCGATGAGATTTAGCAGGCCTCCTGTAGATAAAATCAGGAAACACGGGGCCGAAGAATTTAAAGCTAATGATGATGATGATGATGCGGAACGAGCTGAACTATGGCTTGATAATACTATCCGAGTGTTCGATGAGTTATCATGTACTCCGGATGAGTGTTTAAAATGTGCAATATCACTATTGAGGGACATCGCATATCACTGGTGGAATACACTAGTATCGGTGGTTTCGAAGGAGAAAATGACCTGAGAATTCTTTCAGAGGGAGTTCCGTAAGAAATATATCAGTCAGAGATTCATCGATCAAAAGCGTAAAGAATTTTTAGAACTGAAATAAGGTCGTATGACCGTGACTGAATATGAACAGAAATTTGTGAGATTGAGCCGATATGCTCGTGAATGTGTTTTAACCGAGGCTATTATGTGTAAAAGATTCGAAGACGATTTGAATGAAGACATTAAGCTGCTGGTTGGCATACTGGAGATTAAAGAGTTCGTAGTACTTGTCGAACGAGCTTGTAAAGCCGAAGAGCTTGGGAAAGACAAAAGAAAATCCGAATTTGAAGCTAGAGACATCCATAAAAGATCATCGAGTAAGACCTTTCATTCAGTACCAAAGAAGTTCAAAGATGAATCCAGTCAACATAAAGCCACTTCAGACATTTCTAGACGAGATCGAGATCGACCTCCTGCAGGTTCTCGAGCTACTTCGATGGCCAGTGTTGGTAATGTTCAGCAGAACCGGGTTGAGTGCAAGCATTATGGAAAATGGCATTCCGGGAGTTGTAGATTGCATAATCTATCCTGTTTTAATGTAACATCCTGGAAAGGGCCTATGCATTTTCAGTTTAATTGTATGAAATGACAAGTCTTAAGCATTATGAATAAATTTTTGAAATTTTTGGAAACTCAGAAATGTATGGAAATGAATGGAAATGAATATTTTTGGAAACCTGGAAATGCATTAGGACATGAACATTTTAGGAAACCTAGAAATGTAAGGAAATGGTTCAAAAATGGAAAGTACACATTTTTGGAAACTAAGAAATGGAAATGGAAATGATCCAAAAATGGAAAGTATACATTTTAGGAAACTTGGAAATGTAAGAAAATGGCAAGTAAACAGAGCCGATCGAAAATTTTAGGAAACTTAGAAATGATGCAGAAATGTCAAATTTTAAAGTTTAAAATAGGAAATAAGGGCAAGATGGCCTTAAAAGAAAAAGTTGGTAAATTTTGACACACAAACGGGCTAGGAAAAGTGGCCTGAAGATGGCACTTAGGGCCTATGGAAATGGCGCCATGTGTAAAAGGCATGGGCCTGGGTTCGAGTCACAAGGGAAGCAAATAAATGAAGTTTTATTTTTGCTTCCCAGGCTAAGGGGTGGACGGCACATGTGTTTAAAAAGAGAGGTGTTTTATTTCCATTAATATTGCATAATAATGTGATAATTAAAACCTTTTTAATTTGGATTATTTAGAAGAGATAAAAAGGATTTTTCTTTATTTTTAAATAAGGTGATAATATTATCACAAGGAAGAGTGGTGGCCAAGTCAAGGACTCTTGGCCTAGTAATTTCGGCTAAAGAAGGAGAATTAAAAGATTTTCTCTCATATTTTCCAAGTGTGGCCGAAATTTCCCTAAGCAAACCCTCTCTCTGCCGAATTTTCTTCTCCTCTTCTCTTATTCTCTTTTCTTCATCTGTCAAGCCAAAAGTCTTTTCTTTTGATACCTGATTAAACTCCATAGCCGAATCTCTGTGACTCTAAGCAAGGAAGTAATCAACTACAGCATCAAAAGAGGTAAGATCTGTGGTCAATCGATTTGTATTCCTTCTCTTTTTATTGAAAATCAGGGTACTAATTCTATTAGCAATCTTGGCCGAATCTACAAGGGATCTCTCAGGTTTCTACAATTGTTGAATACAAGGGTCAAGGATCTAAGGTAAGAACAATGAATTTTTGTTCTTCTAATTCTTTTAATCAAGATCTAGGAAATAATCCCTTTTGTCTCTTGGCCGATTACCAAAGGAGGAATTTTGGGATTTCAGATCTAAGGGATTTCAACATCTCCATAAGCCAAGGGTTACTTTTCGAGATTTAGAATCACAAGGTAAGTGCTAAGAAATTCGGCTAAGGCTTATGTTACATGTTTGGATTTATTATTTAGCCGAAATCTAACCTATGGAGTAATATAGTGTTTAGCCGAATTCACAAGGGAGGAATACAAAGATCCGGCACTTGATTCTTAACATCAATTCAGTTACAAGGTAAGTAATACAAATCCTAGTTGTATTTTGGAAAAGTGGCCGAATGGTCTTTTAAAGTGATTAACTTATGTAGGATTTTAGATCTAAACTGTGATCGATTCTCTTCAGGATTTCAAGGAATCTACTAAGCGAATAAGGTGTGTACTCACACTAATTTTCAATATATTATGGCAATAATTATTTTAATATATGAATATGTATAAGAATGTGAATGTGGCTAAGTACCACAAATGTGGTAAAGAGTACCCAGGTACGTTTCCTACTTCTGATAGGATTACGAATATGATATATTTTGAACATGTGAATAGTAACATGAATGAGAAATAAGAATGTTATGCATGATATAATAATATGTGGGGCATTTCGGGATATATGAGAAAGGGGAAGAAGGTGTTGACTTCGGTCTCACCAACGGAATATGGTGACTACGGTCACAAAATTTGAATATGGTAACTTCGGTTACATTATCTGAATTTGGTAACTTCGGTTACATTATTCGAATATGGTGTCTAATGACACAAATTATATGGGCGATGAGCACGCCGATCGCAAATGATCGCCTTCGATGGTGTGTAGCGAGATGGAGGTCGACTTAGTAGTCCCCACGGTTTGATTGGCGAGTGCGGGTGGTGTGTAGTGTAGGATGGACAAATAGGCTTGGGTTTGGGTTGCATCATTTTTATATGAATATGTCTTTGATATGAACATGAATGCCTGAATTGTTGATTGTTAGTTTGTGTACACATTGAGTGCATTGACTCACCCTTTGTGGGACTATTTTTCGTAATGAGCAATAATGGACTGGTCTGGCAGAGCTAAAGGTGGCCATGCACAAAGAAGAAAGGATTTTTAATATTTGGGACTTTATTTCTATTAAGTATTTTAAGTTTTTAAGTTTGGGAATTATTGATGTAATAAGGCCGAAAAGGCCATAGTTTTATTTCGTTATTTTTATTTTCTTTAACTACTATGTTATGAAATATTTTATAATTTAAGTTTAAGCAAGAATTATTTCTTTAAAAGAAAACCCTAAATCGTTTTGTCACCTTAAACTAAATGGATTTAAAAATAAAGTTAATGGGTTTCCAACCTAAGCCCAACCCAAACAATATTTTTTTAAAATCACAAGTTTTTCGCTAAGTAACAAAGAATTTTGAAACCGATTTTCTTAAGGAACATACCAGATCCGGTTCAGGCTCGTGGGACGGGTGTGGGGTGTTTCATTTAAATATGAATCGTTGGATCATTTTATTCGGGAGTGCTCGATGTTAGCCGAGCAAAATACTGTTCAGAATACGAGACCGAGCAATGTATCAGTGCGTGGCAGACCATCCAAGCATTCGAGAAATGTAGGTGGCAGTCAGAGAGGAACAAAGGATACTGCGGTTCGGTCAGAGGCTCGTGCACCTGCTAAAGCATATACTATACGCGCTCGTGAGGATGCTTCTTCCCCAGATGTTATTATCGGTAATTTCACTCTTTATGATACTACTGTTGTTGTGTTGATTGATCCTGGTTCGACTCATTCTTACCTGTGTGAAACATTAGTATCCAGTAAGACTCTGCCTGTTGAGTCTACTGAGTTATGATTCGAGTATCAAACCCCTTGAGTCGGTGTGTTCTGGTTGACAAAGTGTGTAAAAGTTGCCTGTTGATGATTCAAGATTCATGTTTCCTAGCCAATTTGATGTTGTTGCCTTTCGATGAATTCGATATAATTCTAGGAATGTATTGGTTGACTTTGCACGATACTGTTGTTAATTGCGAAAGAAAGATTATTGATTTGAGATGTCAGAACGGTGAAATTATTCGGATTGAATCTAATGATCTAAATGGGTTACCAGCGGTAATATCTTCGATGTTAGCTCGAAAGTATATGAGAAAAGGGTATGAAGCTTACTTTGCTTATGTGCTTGACAGTAAAGTGACTGAAAGGAATATTGAATCTGTTCCAGTCGTGTGCGAGTATCTAGATGTGTTTCCTGATGAATTACCGGGTTTTCCACCTATTCGAGAGGTAGAGTTCGGTATTGAATTAGTACCAGGGATGACTCTAATTTCGATAGCTCCGTATCGGATGGCACCTACAGAATTAAAAGAGTCTAAAGCACAGTTGCAAGAGTTAACAGATAAGGGCTTTGCACGACCTAGTTTCTCTCCCTGGGGTGCACCAGTTTTATTTGTGAAAAAGAAAGATGGGACTATGCGAATGTGCATTGATTATCGACAACTCAATAAGGTAACTATAAAGAATAAATACCCGTTGCCACGGATTGACGACTTATTTGGTGTTTTCAAAGATAGATTTGAGGTCGGGTTATTATCAATTGCGAGTCAGAGATTCCGGTGTACCAAAGACTGCTTTTCGAACGAGGTACAGACACTATGAGTTTTTGGTTATGCCTTTCAGACTCACTAATGCTCCTCTTGTTTTTATGGATCTGATGAATCGGATTGTGTTAGTGTTTATAGATGATATTCTGATCTACTCCAGAGATGAAACTGAGCATGCTGAGCACCTGAGACTTGTGCTACAAACTTTGCGAGATAAATAGTTGTATGTAAAGTTTACTAAATGTGAGTTCTATTTAAGTGAAGTCAGTTTTCTGGGCCATGTTATTTCAGCATCAGGTATTCGGGTTGATCCGAATAAAATATCGACTATACTCGATTGGAAACCACCGAATAATGTTTTTGAAATTCGAAGCTTTCTGGGACTTGCTGGTTACTACAGACGATTTGTGAAACGTTTTTATATAATAGCTACCCCATTGACAAAGTTATTATAGAAAGATGTTAGATTTGAATGGTCGGAAAAGTGTCAGAAAAGTTTCGATCAGTTAAAAGCTTTTTTGACCGAAGCTCTAGTGTTAGTCCAGCCTGAATCGGGTAAAGAATTTGTTGTTTATAGTGATGCATCTTTGAATGGTTTGGGTTGCGTTTTCATATAGGAAGGCAAAGTCGTAGCCTATGCTTTGAGACAATTGAAGCCACACGAAAGAAATTATCCGACGCATTATTTAGAACTAGCAGCCATTGTGTTCGCGTTAAAGATATGGCGTCATTATCTGTTTGGTGAGAAATGTCATGTTTATTCAGATCACAAGAGTTTGAAGTATTTAATGACACAGAAAGATTTGAACCTGAGACAACGCAAATGGTTAGAGCTGTTGAAAGATTAAGAGTTAGTAATTGACTATCATCAGGGAAAGGCTAATGTTGTTGCGGATGCTTTAAGTCGAAAGTCATTATTTGCTCTTCGTGCGTTGAACGCACATATGGTTATTTCTGACGATGGTTCGTTAGTAGCCGAATTAAAAGCAAGACCGTTGTATATTCAACAAATTTGTGATGCTCAGAAAGTTGACAGAGATTTGTTGGCAAGACGATTTCAGTGTGAAAGCAACGTTGAATCAGAGTTTCGAATTGATGAGAATGACTACTTGAAATTCAAAGATCAAATATGTGTTCTGAGGGATTCGGATTTGATTCGGACAATATTGAATAAAGCTCACAGTGGTCGATTATCTGTTCACCGGGTAGCACGAAAATGTATAACGATCTGAAATAGTTCTATTGGTGGTCTGGTATGAAACGGAACATATCTGAATTTGTCTCGAAATACTTAGTTTGTCAGCAAGTAAAGGCCGAACATCAGGTGCCTTCTGGGTTACTTCAACCGATCATGATACCTGAATGGAAATAGGATAGGATTACTATGGATTTTGTATCCGGCTTGCCTATGACACCGAGCAAGAAAGATGCAATTTGTGTTATAGTGGATAGACTAACCAAATCAGCTCACTTTGTTCCAGTTCATTCAAACTTTTCGCTCGATAAGCTTGTTGAGTTGTATGTATCTCAAATTGTGAGATTGCATGGTGTGTCGATTTCCATTGTTTTGGATAGAGACCCGAGATTCACGTCGCGGTTTCGAAGAAATTGTAAGATGCTTTAGGTTCTAAACTACACTTTAGCACAACTTTTCATCCGCAGACAGATAGTTAATCAGAACGAACCATTTAAATACTTGAAGATATGTTGAGATGTTGCATCCTCGAGTTTAAAGGTACATGGGAACGATACTTACCTCTGATTGAATTTGCTTATAACAATAGCTTTCAATCTAGTATCAATACGGCACCCTACGAAGCTCTGTACGGACGTAAATGTTGTACACCACTATACTGGACTGAGCTCAGTGAAAATAAGATACACGGGGTTGACTTGATTAAGGAGACTAAACAGAAAGTGGCAGTGATCCGTGATAGTTTGAAAGCTGCCTCAAATCGTCAAAAGTCATACGCGGATTTGAAACGTAAAGACATTGAGTTTCATATTGGAGACCGAGTATTCTTGAAAGTTTCACCATGGAGGAAAGTACTCAGATTTGGACGTAAAGGCAAATTAAGTCCGAGGTTCATCAGACCGTATGAGATCATCGAACGTGTCGGGCCTGTTGCTTATAGATTAAGGTTGCCTTCTGAACTAGAAAAGATATACAATGTATTTCATGTCTCAATGCTTCGTAGATATAGATCTGATCCGTCGCTTGTGATTGCCCCGTCTGAGATTGAAATCTGAACTGATATGACGTACGAGGAAGAACCGATCCGTATCTTAGCCCGTGAAGTGAAAGAGTTAAGAAACAAGAAAATTCCGTTAGTAAAAGTATTATGGAATCGTGATGGAAAGAAGAGGCTACGTGGGAGCCTGAAGATTCAATGAGACAACAATATCCGACTTTGTTTAATGGTAAGATTTTCGAGGACGAAAATCCCTAAGGGGGGAGAATCGTAACAGTCCGGTTTATACCCTAGTCAGAATAGTGGTTTCGGGACCACAAATCCGAGTTTGAATAATATTTTAATATTATATTCTGTGCCGTTGATATGTGGTTTAGCATGTGTTAAATTTCCGTAAGTTAATTTGTCTGTTCGTGTGTTTAATTTGCAAAAGGATAAAATTGCATTGAATGTGAAAGTTACATGTTATTTGTAAAAGTATTAATTTGATGTGGCTTTGTAAAAGTGAGGGCCTTAAATGGCAATTTGGCCAAAATATTAGATAGTGGACGGCAATGTGTAAATCCATTATGTTTATATATGATTATTTTATATGTTTTTTTAAACATATATGTATTTTATATTGTATATTAATATATTATAATAAAAGAAACATAGTTAGTGGATGAATGAAAGACAATCATGCCCTTATTCCATGTTTGTTTTAATTGTTTAATGAAAGGTTAATTTTGTAAATGAATTAATAATATATGTTATTACATAATAATCATAAAACATTGCCATTTTTCATCCTATTTGGCCGAATGCAGCTAAGAAAGAAAAGAAGAAAACAAGCTTTGGTTTCGGCACTTATTTAGTTAAATTCAAGGTATGTTTTCGGTCGGTTTTCGATAATTTTTATATTTTTGTAATCATTGCTTCGAGAGCTATCAAACCCATGTACTAATTTTGAGTATTGATGATGTTTTTGAGATGAGCTTTTGATGAACTCATGTGATTTATGATGATTTATGAGGTTAGATGAAAGATATGTATTTGATGAATATATTTTGTTCTTGAACTTTTGATGAATTTAGCTAAATAGGGCTAAATTGAGAAAATAAATTTTTGAGGGGTTAAAATGCAAAATAAATAAAATGAATGGACTTATATGATCATAAGGAGGGTTCGACCTAACTATGTTGTTGTGAAATTTTGCCTATTTTGTATTTTGTATAATAGGGATTAAATTCTGAAAATGTGAAACATTAGAGGCAAAATGGTAATTTGCCCATTTATGTGTTTTGGGATTAAATTGAATAAAAATGTGTTTGAATGGGTTTATTTTAAATATGTTTAGATCAAGAACAAAGGAAAACGGATTTGGATCGGGGAAAAACGAAGATAATCGAATAGCCGGTCTTTGTTGTTAAACGATATTCGAGGTAAGTCTCTAAGCGAATACATGTCGTAAATTATTTACGTAATTTAATAAATGCTGAAACTTGAAACCATTGTGACTATACATGAAATTGCCGAATTTGGTTAAGAAAAATATGTGATTTGGTTGAATTATTCGAATGTTAGAAGTATTTGAATATTTGTATGATGAAATTTCAATGAGAAAATAGTTTGAAATGTGAAATGATTCATGTGAGATATCTTTAAGTATTACTATTCAGGCTTTGAGCCTAGCAAGCCTTGGGCTAGTGAATATATCGGGCTTTATGCCTAGCAGGCTTACTGCCAGTGAATAAATATCAGACCTTGGGTCTAGCAGGCTTAGTGCCGGTGTGAAATTCAGGCTTATGCCTAGCAGGTTTTATACCGGTGATAAAATATCAACTTGTGGCTTATGAGAGTACATCGTGACGTGTTTATGGGACAAATAAGTTGATAATACGAGTTATTGATTATTCGGCCATGCGGGTAATTGAGTTTCTATATTCGATCAATTAAGTAAGCATATATGTGAGTTTTGTTGAGCAAGGATGTGACTAATGACTATATATGCATATTCGGCCTTTGGTTATGTGATCATAATATCTTTACATGGATATTGAATATTTAGTTATATGAAATGTTGAATGGATAAGTGTATATATGTTATTGTATGTGGCTTATTGAATGAAATGCATACGAAATGAGTATATGGTTGAAAGTTGATACTTACTATTTGAATCTTGAGCCGAGATAGTAATTTATTTGTTAAAGTTAAGATAACGAATAATGCTAAGTTAAATAAGGTATTGGGGTTCGGCAATGAGTTACCATGTGCGTTTTGTTAAAGCTTAATTGATATTAAGTATTTGATCTAAAATGCTTGAGAGTTCAATTGAATTACTTTTAATTGCTTAAGACTTACTAAGCTAGTTAGCTTACTCTGTGTGTTCATCATTCTGTTTTATAGACTTTGACCAAGCTACGAGCTCAGGGGATCGTCTACGAAGTCAACCACACTATCAACTTATTTTGGGTACTTTGAGTTTGGATTTTGGATTAAAGGCATGTATAGGCTAGACTAAGTTTGAACTATAAATTTTGTCCTTGTATATATTATAGCCATGCAAAAACGGCTTATTATTAATGTCAATTGTTTTGATGCTTTATGTTCTAAATCATGACATGTGTGTTTATCCTATTTGGATTATAAGCATGGTTGCCATGTGAGTTCTTTATAAGCATAAATATATAGACATAAATATGATTTGTTAATGAGATATGCTTGATCATAATACGAAGTTATTAAATGTCGATTTGCTTATGGATAATAAGTCGTGTATAAGTATGTAAAGAATTATGAAGTAAAGTGTTTAAATTATGTTAGGTATTCGAATATTATTAAGACAATATGCATATGATTCGAGTTATGTGTTTTGTAAAGTATGTATATGTTGTATAACTTTGTGGCATGTTTATTTGTTTGAAATATGATGATATACATGGTATGATTTCAAGTGAATTTTGAGGTATGATCCATATGTATAATATGAGCAAGAATATGTGTTTAATATTTAATTAGCTATATGCTCTTTATATATATGAATATGACTCGTGTGAACATTTGGTTCTGCACTTGTGTTCGGTAATACCTTGTGACCCTAATCCGGCGACGGATACGGGTTTAGGGTGTTACAAGGGTTCTCTCCTACACCCGAGTACGCAGCATAGTATATGGCACACAGGAAACCCTTTATATTCCAAGGTCGTTACATGCTGATCCAAAGAGACGTGCAACCGGAATATTCCCTATGGCAACAAAGGAACGCACAACCGCGCCATAACCGAGTTCCGCCATTCAGGAACATCGAGTCTGATACTGGCTCTAACCCCAATCTTAAGCCCTAATATGAATCATCCGGCTTATTATCACACTACCTTGAGCCCGAGCCTGAGCAACAAATTCCTCCATCGTTCGAGGATATTTTTGGTGACTTCCTCGAGCCAGCAGCCAAAAATTTTTTTTTACTCTGGTGCCGGCCAATACGTGCCCAACACCCAAAAATCTAATTTTTTTATTATCTAGTGCAGGCCATTAGAAGGCCAAAACAAAAAACAAATTAAATTGGAACACGAAAAAAGTCCCTGGTGCCGGCCATTAGAAGGTCAAAACCAATTTTTTTTTACTACTCTGGTATCAGCCATTTGAAGGCCAAAACCAAAAAGAATTTGCATCGGGACACAAAAAAGTACCTGGTGCAAGCCATTAGAAGGCCAGAACCAATTTGTTTTTTGAAATACTGATATTTTTATATACCAGTATGATACGATTTAAAAAAAAAATACCCTGGTGTCGGCCATTGGTTTCCCAAAGTAAAAAAATTCAAAATTTTAAAGCCTTACACAATCATCAGGCAATCATGGGGCCAAAATACCAGGTGGTGCCGGCCATTAGAAGGCCAAAACCCCATTCTACTGTTCATTATAAGCCATTTTGGTGATTGTTTTTTAACCTGGGTCATTTTTGTAAATAATAAGGGAAAATGTGCAAGAAAAATTATTAAAACACTTGAAGAACAAAATGTAAAAATATGTTCAGAAGAGAAAATAAATCCTGAGGAAATATTATATGAATTAATATCATAAACTGATTCTAATACAAATGATGAAGAATATATATATATGTTCAATATAGGAAGTAGTTCTAATAATCAGTTAGAAGAAATACCTAAGAATGAACAATAAGATATAAAATTAGGAAATATAATTGGAGAAGAAAAAGACTTTTCTGAGGAAATGATAGAAAAGATTAATAAAAATCATATTTTTAAAGAAGAAATTTATAAAATATCTAAATATAAAATCTGGTGTCAAAGACATATAGAAAAAATAATTGGTAATACAGTTGCCAAAGATATTAGAGGTGGATTAATAGAAATCCCACTATTTACTAAAGACAAAATTAAGAGGACTAAAGAGAAATATCCCCAAGTTAGATATATACATTTAGGAATTATAGTCATAACTATAAGAACATGATTTAGAAAAGCACATGATATACCAATAATAGCGATATTATTAGATAAAATATTTGAAAATCTAATAAAAGCACTCTATTATAGATCCTTTGATAGAAGAATGTTTATATCTTAAAATTCAGACAAAAAATTATGAAATTAATGATTAGTTGAAGATCTAGCAATTAATTAGACTTCTATTAATGAATATACTAATGCAACAGAAGTAGAAACTAAAAGAATAAAAAAAATTATTAAACTCTTTGAACCTAATAAAATCACTGGAGCAAAAATAACTTCCCTTAAGATTTTCTATGATGTTGTAGTCACCAACAAGCAACCAAGGCTTGCCACATATAACAACTGCAAATCAACAAAATAATTCCATAATATTCTTCTAGTAATGCCCTCATTCCTTCTATATATAGCAGTACAAAACCCATGCTTTGCTTGTACAAAATTCACAAGTAATACTTTGATCTGTACTGGTAGCAAGGCTCAACAACATGCTACATTGCCAAAAAAATTAAGATTCTAACATTATCAGCTTCATTATGATTATGCAAAAAATTCCAACCTCGAAATCATTTATCAACAATCTGCTACAAATTACTCTTTATTTTAGTTTCTATCAAACATATAACATCTACTTTAAGTTTGTTGACCCTTCTATAGTACTTCATTGCTTGAGAGGATCGTTCATCCTCCTCACATTCCAAACAATCTATTTTATTGCAAAGAAGAGGATGGTTTCATACTCGAGGTAGATAGAACTACCTTAGTAGATTTCTTCCCTTTATCAATTTGGCCTCTTTTTTCCCAATTTTTAAGTCCCTTCATTAGCTTGGCAACCTCTATAGCAACAACCCTAGGCTTCTTGAGAGATTCAGATTCATTAAAACCTATTTGATCGATTGAAGTTTCTTCCATATTAGAAACTGTGTCAGTAATGTCCACTTCTTCTAATAAAGAAAACTTATTTGATGAACCCTGTAATGCCCCAAAAATCTCTTATATATTTATTTTTGTATGTTTGTGACATAAATACATGTCTACTTCAGTGGTTAAGTGTTCTGGGAAGTGTCTGAGAAGTCTTGGGTTCAAGCCTTGGCTTGGGCAAAATTTTTGTTTTTAATTGAATAAACTCATATCTCTAATCAGTAGGCTTATAAATATATGTTGGTAAAATATGTCAGAATGGGCCTGCTGGTCTGGTGGATAAGTAGAGGGTTAGTTGTACTGGGGGTCAGGAGTTCGAGTTTCTATGCGAGCGAAGGATTTATTTTTGCTAGATGCTGTGGAGGTGTTTGAGTGGAGTCAGAATTATGAAGAGAGTGGGGTGAGTAATGGACGGTTTGTGGAGTGTTTGAGGGGTGTGGGGAAGTGTGGGAGTGAATTGAGAGATTTAGGGGGTAGTGGGGATTGAGTAGGATTTTATGCTTTCCAAAAAAAAAAAATTACTCTTCAGAGAAAAAGGTGAACAAATGTTCCCCCTCCTCCCTTGGCCGAATCTTCCCCTCTCCATCTTTTCTTTTTTTACTTTTCTTTTTCACCTTTTTGTTGTCAGCCGAAAATCCCCCACTTGCTGCCATTGTTTTTGAAATTCGGTTCCCCTTTCTGTTCCCAAAATTGTGACGCTAGTTTCCCTTCCCCTCAAGCCGACCGTGCGTCATCTTGCTCCTCTCCTTGGCTGCATATTGCTAAGTGAGTTCTGCTTTATCTTCTATCCCCTTTCAGCGTTGCACTTCCTTTTCCATCGTTATCTTTTTCTTAGTCTTGCCGTCACCCCCTCTGTTTGCCTCTTTTCAGTCTTTGTTTCCTCATCTCGATTTGTTCTCTCTTGCATTGCCAAATTGCACTCTGCGATGCATCAGTTTGGTAAATGATTTAGTTGTTGTTGTCTCGTTTTATAAGATACTGAATGAAGGGTTGTGTTGATCGGTAAGTATGGTTTAATTGAAGTTATAGGGAAATTTGATTTAAGGTTTAACGAAAAGGTTTTGTGGCTCTCGTTTTAGGTGGAGACCAAGGGTTGGTTGATGCATCTTCAAGAATCTGAGGGTGTGTTTTTGGTTGATCTCGGTAAGGGGGTTTCGATTGTTGATCGATTCTTAACTTCGTTAGGCTTTGATTGAATAACGAATTAAGTAGTTGACTAATGACGTTTTGGTTGAATCTAGGTTTTTGGAGTACTCAGAGTGCAGTTTAATTACTAACGAAATCAGGTGTGTAAACACAACTCCGGAATTGGAATTTGAAAAAAGCCGGAATAGGTGAATGTTGACGCCACACGAGTGTGCGGTCGCCCGTGTGGTAGGCCATGTGACCGAACACAGATGTGTGATCAACGAGGCTGGCCATGTGCGATTCATGGGCTTGGCCGAATTGGGCCGTATGGGCCATACGGATGAACCACACAGGCAGATAACATGGGCTTGTGGGCCCATTTTCACTTTTTAACTGCTAAGGTTGCACCGGTCGCTTGAGTCGACTGTAGGGTCAGTAAGCTCACTTAGACCCTAAAACCCTAAACCCTATTGTAGGGTCGGTAAGCTCACTTAGACCCCTAATTGACTGAAATGACTATATGACTGATACGATTATGCATATTATTAAGCATGATGATGTCCTACTGATTTGATATTGTATGCCCTGGTTTTATGCATGATATTATGTTTTAGCATGTCATATATGTATACTGCATTGCATTGGCGTAGGGGTTATTTTGTTCGGAGGAAGTGTACTGAAAGGCCTTGAGCCTAATTTACTGACAGCACAGCTGCAAACCACTGTCTTGTGCCGCATTCAGTACTTGTTGAAGTGTAGGGATGGGTGGGTTGATTATATCCCCACATAAAGTGTAGGGCTAGACGAAGTTGGAGTGTAGAGGCTGGCTAGGTAAGATTTAATACTGTGTATTTGTTACTGTACTGATTATTGATATTGTAATGAGCCAAGTCCCAAATGCATGACTGCTTCTGTACTGTAATGGGCTAAAGCCCTAACTGAGTCTGAAATTTTTACTAAAATGGGCTTAGGCCCAGACTATGATTACATTCTGTATGCTTGATTATATGGGGATTACACACTGAGTTTTTGTAAACTCACCCTTCTATTTTATATATACAGGTAATCCTCAGACTTAGGCTGATTGGAGCGGCAGAGGACTCAGCGGTGGCCACACGACCTATTTTTACACTATTTCGTATTTACTTAGGTATTTAAATTTTTATTTGAGGTGTTTTACTGTAATAATGGCCTCTTTGGATTTTTACTTTTAATTTGGGGTTTCTATTATTTTGATTTACAACTACTAGTAGTAGGGATAATCGAGTTTTCAAAATGAATCAAACGTTTTAACAAAATACGCACAAATATGCAAATTGTTTTAAAAAAACCTCCACAATAAGTGACGTTTTGAAAATTAATAACATTTTGAAAGAGAATAACTTTTGAATATGAATCACATTTTAAATTGATCGACACGCCTTAGAATTAAGCATAGAAGAGTGTAAAGAAGTGATAAAGGAAAAAGGTTTTGACGACAACCCACTTTTCGAAAAACACTACCATGTGACACCACTAGATCTGGCCAGAACGTCTAGGCCGGGTTTGGGGTGTTACAAACCCACCAATAAACCTTTCTTTTTCTTATTTCGTATTGAATCATTTGATTTCTGAGGGGAACAAGCCTTACCCCTCACACTACTAGGCTCAATAACTATAGCATCATTATGCTCCCCATTAGACGTTAAGAGCTTTACTTCTTTTCCATTATTAGGAACCCTTTCTTTACAAATAAGATTTATCCTCATGTCCAAAAGTTGAGAATCTAAACTATCTTTGGGGCATCTAAGATACATCAACTAGAACATCATAAGTAGAACCATTCTTAAATTTGGCATCAATAAAAGTAGGAATAAGTCATGATACTATCCATATAAAGAAGCAAACCAAGAGCACTTGTAATATAATTGATAAACCGTAATATGTACATATTTTAATCCCACGTTTGGCATACTTTGGGATGATTTATCCTCTAAATTGTTGAATTTGATGCTCATAATCCTTTAATTTCATGTTTTATACTTAGGAGAGCACCGGAGAATGAAAAAGATGAGAAACGGGCCAAAAAAGAGAAAATGGGCCAAAGTACGAAGTCCATACGGCCTGGTCCCGATTCACACGGTCGTGCCTCTTTAGCAAACCCAAACACGGCCTGAGCGTGATTTACATGGGCGTTTTGTTTTGTTTTAGGGTTTTTCTTATGTTTTGTTTTATACTTTCTTCTGAGATGTATTCTTTTATAAACATGAGCTAAACCCTTCAAATACAGAGGGGGATGAAACCTAAGACGGATCTTGTTATTGTTTTCTGAACTGTATGATAAATACTTAGTTTGTTCTTAATTATGTGTTCTTAATTCTTGTTTTGATATTTCAAGATATTGATTCAAGTATTGATGTGCTTAGACAGTGGAGCAAAAGTCCCTGGTTAAGAGTAGATCTAGCATAGTTAAGCGAAGTTGATCGCACTCCTAGAGATAGGAAGACGAAAATCTGATGGATTAGGGTCAAACCTAATATGGGAGTCCATAGATCGAGTTAATGCAACTCTAGGGGTTTTAATTAGAAAGAGATTTCAATTAATCAACCTAGGGTTAGACGTTAGTAGCCTCGAGAGAGGTATTAATATAAGTTACGGAATCCTACAGATCAAGTCAAGTGAAAAAATCATCTGATTCAGAGTAAATAACAAGTGAAGTCTAGGTAGATTCTTCCTCGGGTATTGTCTTAAATCAATTGGTTTTTCCCAAAAGTATTTCCCCAATTCATTCTCTGTGTCTTAGCATCTTTAGCTTAGTAGTTAGTTAGTTTTAGATTAAACAACAATTCCCTTAATTCTTAGGATAAATAATAGAAAGATAGTAATTACTAGTACTCTTGGTCCTTGAGGATATGACACTTTCGGTCTTGCCATAGCTATACTACCAAACGATAGGTGCGCTTGCCTCAATCGTTGTTATAGTGAGTTTCTAGGCTCGATCGTTCATTATATAAATTTTAAGACTTTCAAACTACGATCAAGTTTTTGGAGCCGTTGTCGGGGACTAAGATATTAGGAACACTTGATTTTTATTACTTTAGCCATTATTTTTATTTATCTTTTTATTTTTATTCTTCTAATTTTTATTTTCTTTTCTTTGCTTCTGATAGGTTTTTCTAGTTTATGACTAGAAGAAACCCGTCAGGACCCTTGATTTTTAACAACGATATAGAAGGTACCGTTCGCAGAAACTGAAGAAAAATAAGGCGTAGCCTACAATACATACAAGAAGAGCTAGAAGATGAAACTAATACTACCGAAAAGATGACCGATAATAATCCGCTACCTTCGGTGGTGGTCGAAAATCATGCTCCTCGTACTATGTATGATTATGTTAAACCTACTTTAACAGGAACTGAGTCAAGTATTATTAGACCTGCTATTGCTGCAAATAATTTTGAATTGAAACCTAACACAATTCAGATGATACAACAGTTTGTTCAGTTTAATGGTTTGCAGGATGAAGATCCAAATAATCACTTGGCGAATTTCCTAGAATTTTGTGATACTTTCAAAATAAATGGCATTTCTGATGATGCCATTTGAAGTTCGTTGAGGAATAAAGCTAAACAGTGGTTGAACTCGTTACCATGAGGATCAATCACTACATGGGAACAAATGATCAAAAATTTTTTGTTAAAATATTTTCCACCGACTAAAATGGCTAAGTTGAGGAATGATATCTCTTCTTTTGTACAGATAGATTTAGAGACACTTTACGATGCATGAGAGAGATACAAAGATCTATTAAGAATGTTCCCACATGATGGGTTACCCTTGTGGTTACAGGTTCAAACCTTTTACAACGGTGTGAACCCCTCAACCAGGCAGTTGATTGATTCAGCCGCTGGCAGAACCTTGAATAACAAAACACCTGAGCCTTCCTACGAATTCATTGAAGAGATTTCACTGAATAACTATCAGTGGCAAGTCACGAGGACAAGGCCAACGAAAGCCGCCAGTGTTTTCAACCTCGACGCAGTAACCATGCTATCAAACTAGGTAGAACTTTTAACTAAGAAAATTCATGGTTTGTGTAGTTCATCGCAGGTACATCTAGTTATGCAGTGTGATATGAATGGAGGTGGGATGAGCAATACAGAATATCCACCTTACAATCCGAGCGCTGAAAACGAGCAAGTTCACTATATGGGTAATATTTTTAGACCTCAAAATAACCCTTATAGTAATGCTTATAATCCAGGTTGGAGGAACCACCCCAATTTCTCATGGGGTGGTCAAGGAAACCAAAGACAACAACCCTTCCCAGGCTTCCAACAGCAAACCTACCCACAAGAAAATAAGCAGAACCTCGAAGAGATACTGACAAAATTCATCACAGTGTCAAAAACTCATTTCCAAAACACTGAGACAACACTTAAAAATCAACAAGCATCGATTCAAGGGATCGAAAACTAGTTAGGACAACTTGCCAAGATCATACCAGAACGACCACAAGGTAGCCTGCCAGGTAACACTGAAACTAACCCAAAGGAGCAACTTCAAGCCATAATAACTCATGATAGTGAAGGGTTGGATGAACCCAAATTAAGGCAAGAGAATGTGGTAGAGGAAGGTAAGGTTGAGGTAAACCATGACAAACCAAAACCGGTAATTAAAGAATACCAACCTCGTGTGTCATACCCCAATGCGATAAAGAAAGACAACACAGATGAACAATTCGGTAAATTTTTTAAACTTTTAAAGAAATTACATATTAACTTACCGTTTCTTGAAGCTCTTTCGTAGATGCCAGATTCAAGAAATTTTTACAAGAGCTTTTGACAAACAAACGGAAGTTAGACGAAGAGTCGCATGTGGAACTAAACGCAGTGTGCTTAGTAATTCTGCAAAATAAATTCCCATGAAAATTAAAAGATCCATAGAGTTTTACAATTCCATGCTTAATTGGCAGTTTATCTGTTGATAATGCTTTAGCTGATTTAGGAGCAAGCATAAATGTAATATCCTAAATATAGGCCTGTGCATTTATATGTGGCACTTGATTAATCTGTAATTTAAGAAATTGAGGTTAGCTGAGGCCTTGATTAAATATTTGGATTAGGATTAATGTTCTGGGTAATTTAAGTAATATTTTGGGCTTTAAAAATTTGGGTTAGGTGGCTAATAAATGGTGTTAGCTCATAATTTAAGTAGATAGTTAATTAAGTGACAAGCTGGGCTTGTGACCCAAAGATCTGAGGAGTTTAAGTGGGCATAAGGTGGCGTCATAAGGGGGGAGGAGTTTGGGCCAAGTGAGGGCTACTTAGAGCCCAAGTTTTGGGTCAAAAATTTGGCACTTAGGAACCCTAGGAGTGGACGGCACACTAGCTACAAAATAGGGATTTTAATTCTTTTATTTTATTGATAAATAGGAGGATAACGAAGAGAAAGATGAGGGCTATTTTTGAGGAGATAAGGGATTAAGATAAAAGCTATCAGATGACAGCAGAGTTGGCCGAAAATCTAACTCTGGGAAGGGGAGCATTGCCGAAATCTATATAAGCCAAGTGATCATTCATGCTTTCATTCTTTTTCTTCCTCACCTAGTCGATTTTCTCTTCTTCTTTTCTCTCAAAATCTTTTCTTTGCCGCAACTCTCCAAACACAGTTACTTTCCCCTCTTCTTTTCTCAAAGCCGAATCTACAAGTGAAATCTCTGTTTCCCGAAGGTGCACCGTAAGCCGTATACTCCTCTTTAATCCGGTGAGTTTCAGGATTTCTCCTTTTTCTGTGATTCCTTTATTTTTATCAAGCTCCTAATTCAAATCATTATTTCAAAGGCCCTTTCGATTATACTCTTTATCCCTAAAAGCCGAATCTGTTCAATTAAAGCCGATTTGATGGAAAAGCCAAAGGTAGGGAGGTGACGTTTCTTAGGGATTTTCGATTCGACAAATAAGGCTCTACGTTAAGGATAATAGATCTTCATGCATAACAGTGTGTGTAATACTTCCCCACTATCTAGATCTAATCATAAAATGCATGATCATAAGATTTATATGTTTTGATAATTGTCGACATCTCGATTTATTGATGAAAGCCCAATGAGGGTAAAAGCGGTTCACCAGGTTAGTAAATAATCTGTTTATATGTTATAAGTAAAATGCTTGTATGTGATTGCATGGGTTGGGTTGATGAAATGAGGAAGTTATACGTTATATGTGTAGCGATTTTACCGTGATCTGCTGTAGTGGCTAATGCCGTGAATTGTTATACGGGCTTCGGCCATTATATGTTATAAGGGCTTCGGCCACCATATGTGGATGAGCAGCATGACTGTCATCATGGTGTGTAGCGGTGTGGGTCGGTTGTAAAAATCCCCAATGGTGTGTACGGTTGGTACAAGGGCGTGTAGCGGATGGAAACCTAGGCAAACAGGTTGGGCCTTGCATATTATTTGTTATAAATTTTTATTATGAGTATTAAACTGTTTACTTTGTTTAACGGGCTTAAGGCCCGAAATCTAGTGGTGCATGAGGGTTGCATACTGAGTCTCGCGACTCACTCTTTTAATTAACATTTCAGGTGATACCTAGTGCTTTGGACCGGGCCGGAAAGGAACGCAAGGTGGCCATGCAGAAGAATATGTGGATTTAGCAAAAAGACTCAAGTCATTATTTTATATTCTTATGTGGTGAATTTTAAAATTTCGTTGTAATAAGGCCATGGGCCACTAGTTTATATTCTGTTTTATTTTTGGGCTTTAATTACTTTTAGTTATTTAATTTTTTTTATTATAATTAAACTAAGGCATGTAATTAAGTTTGGATTTATTTTACAAAGGCATATTCTATACGAAATATATTTGGGCTTTTCGGAAAAATACGACATGTTTGACAAAAATTTTCTTAGTGACATACCAGATCCGGTCATAGCAATTGGGTCGGGTTTGGGGTGTTACAATAAATGTTATGCCTTATAAAATGTTTAAACAACTAGGTCTAGGGAAACCCAAACAAACTAGGATGAGCTTTCAATTAGCTGATAAAACTATTAGAATTCCTAGGGGTATAATCAAAGATGTACTAGTCAAAATTGATAAATTCGTATTCCCAGTAGACTTTGTCGTTTTAGACATGGATGAGGACAATAATATCCCTTTAATTTTAGGAAGACCCTTTTTAGCAACTGCCAGGACTAAAATTGATTTTAGTACAGGAGAACTCATACTTCGTGAAGGTGATGAATCAATTACTCTTGAGGCTCTTAACTCGACTAGGACATCAAGTAATCAAGGTGAGAAAATAAATTCTATTACTGACCGTTCGGTTAAACCATCTTTTCAGGAAGCACCATAGAACTACACAACTGAGCCATCCTATACCTCAAGACAACAAAGAAATAACTCACGAGGAACGACGGCTTCAAATCGATGATCTAGACGAGTGGAAGACACATTTCAAGGAGAAACTAGGAATACAAGAAGCAGAACCAACGCCATTTCGTGGGACAATCAAATTTAAGATCGGAGATCAGGTATTATTGATAAGACAGACCCTCGAATATCTCCTTTCGACCTTAATACAAATGAAGAAATCCCTTTTAAGGTACTCAATGTCTTCCCATACGAAACAATCAAGGTAACTAATCCTATATTCGACACTTTTAAAGTAAACGCTACTCGACTCGAACTATATATTGATAATAGAATTAATAGCATGAGAAAGGATTTTCAACTCTTCAAACCACCATGATTATGCGAATGAGAGGTAAGTCTAGCTTAAGACTATAAACGAGCGCTTCTCGGAAGGCAACCCGAGCACTAACCCCATTAATTTTTACATTTTTTATTTTTACTTTTATCTTTTCTTTTTAGCACCCAACTACAAACTAATCGAATTAGTGAAACACAGATTTCCATACAACACGGCATTACACACGGGCGTGGCCGTGGCCGTGTGGGCACCACGGATTTTCGTACCGGCGTGGCAGAGATAGTACAAAACAGGACGAAAAATATCTTCAAGCCACGAGCTCCACACCACAGTCGTGCGATACAGCCGTGGTCGACACTGTTTTATCAACATGGGCGTGGCGACCTGCACGCAGGCGTGGGAGAAACGAATGAAGCACAACATGGCCGTGAGATACGGCCGTGTGACTCAACATAACCAAGGTACACGGGCGTGGAAAATCACCATACCACGCCCTTAGAAATCACACCCACCTCGCGAACCATCTAACAATAAGAACTTTTCAGTCCATTAATACTTTCTTTTAATTTTATTTTACTTTTTACACTCTTTCTTTTTATCTTTCTTTTATTTAAATATATAATTCGTATATTTTGAGTTATTCTTATTATTTCCTGGCTAATTCTTCACGAGTTACCCAATTTCTTCATCTAGCGCAGAGATTGTTGGCGGCCACGATACCACCACCAGAGAAGCCTTCTCCAACTTATCTTTCACCTCCGAATCAAATTTATACATTACCAACTCAAGGAATCCATCCAAAATTCAAGAAGTTTCACTTCTCCCTACCTCTTATGATTTCATACTATTTATCTCTATATATATCTTTGTACATTAACAGCAATGTATATCTTAAGCGTGGGGGTGAATTTTATTTTGAAAAGTTCCTAACTTTTTGCATTATTCTCAAATCCCTGAATTATGTCTTGTTCTTAAGTAATTTCCTCATTTTTACTATTATAATGAAATTTCCCTTGAGTCATGATTTTTATTGATATGTTTTGGACTAAGTTATTGATAATTGTACAGTGATGATTTAAACTTTAAAGGACTAGAGAATCAAGCATGATCAGTCTATTTTCAAAAATTAAAATTTGTTAGGTTGTCTACCTGAATCTAATTATTACCGTGAAGTTTGAAATTTACAAGGTTGATATAAAAAAACCCATAATTTTTATGAGATTTTGAACCTTTAGAGCATACATTCTTTTCTTGCTCACTTTATTGATTATGAGTGTGTCAACATTGATTTGTTATTCTAGAACTTGCTTCGATTATACATGTCAAGACCACATCATTGATTTGATATACAGAGATGATAAAGGCACTTAGGATTTAACCCACTTACCTCACTAAAAGCCTAACCTCACAATTAACCCCTAGTGAACCCCTTTGATACTAACAAACCTTTCATTGATTTACCCTCAACATTAACCAAAAACCTTTTGTTAATATCACTTTAATTAATTTGACCTCTAATTTGTCGAGATATGATTTGAATGGGTTGCTTAGCTTAACTATGCTTTTCATTCTAGTAGTTAATTTCTTTATTAGTACTTTATTTGTTCTTAAAAAAATGAAGTATATTCATTATTAGTTCTATGATTAAGTGAGCTTATACGTTTAAATTCCACACCCTAAAAAGAAGCTCGTATTATTAGTAATGAAGTTTTAATTAATGTAATTATTCGAATCTTCGTTCACCTTTCTAAGTTAGGTAATTTGTCAATTCAATCTCGATTCTAACCCTTTAATTCAACCTTTATCCACACCTTTAACCCAAGCCCCATTACAACCCTTTTTAAAGACCTTTTGATTTGTGTATCATCTCATTTTATAGTGGTGGCAATTTGATTTTCATGCAAGCCTATGGGATTAACTTTTCATGTTGACTTTTGAGTGCTTAATTTGAACCTTAAACACTTTTGAGTGATTTGAGTGAATCTTTAGTGAGGATGTCAATTTTTGTTGGTTTCGAATCAGATGTAATTATTTAGGTAAGGGGAAACACCTATGTTTTCGTGCTATAAAAACTATGACTTTAATTGTTTGAATCTTTAGGACCCTTCTACTTAAATTATCAATGTATAAATTATCTATGAATTATGATGAAACACTATCGACGAATATTATGAATTGAAAATGTTCATTTTCATTGTGAGTTGAGAATTTTGCTTGAGGACAAGCAAATGCTTAAGTGTGGGGGTATTTGATAAACCGTAATATGTACAAATTTTAATCCCACATTTGGCATACTTTTGGATGATTTATCCCCTGAATTGTGGAATTTGATGCTCCTAATCCTTTAATTTCATGTTTTATACTTAGGAGAGCACCGGAGAATGAAAAGGACGAGAAACAAGCCAAAAATGGAGAAAATGGGCCAAAGTACAAAGTCCACACGGCCTGGTCCCGATTCACACGGTCGTGCCTCTTTAGCAGACTTGAACACGGCCTGAGTGCAATTTACACGGGCATGCCACACGGGCGTGTCCCTGCCGTGACTTGTTTTAATTCTAATCGGATTAGGATACTTAGGGGCAAAGAAAGACATTTCGAAAGCCTATATAAACACCCTAAGTGTGTCCTAAAAGGGGGGCATTCAGGGAGGCGAAGGAACCAAGCCAGAGAGGGCCGAATTGTGGGATTTACTCGACGACATCCAATTGATTCATCTCAAGAAGCCAGAATCATACTCAAGACGGAAGATCTTCCCTTCAATTTCCTTTAGGGGGTTTTAGGGTTTTTCTTATGTTTTGTTTTGTACTTTCTTCTGAGATGTTTTCTTTTATAAACATGAACTAAACCTCTCAAATACCTGAGGGGGATGAAACCTAAGACGGATCTTGTTATTGTTTTCTGAACTGTATGATAAATACTTGATTTGTTCTTAATTATGTGTTCTTAATTCTTGTTTTGATATTTCAAGATATTGATTCAAGTATTGATGTGCTTAGGCAGTAGAGCAAAAGTCCCTGTTTAAGAGTAGATCTAGCATAGTTAAGCGGAGTTGATCGTACTCCTAGAGATAGGACGACGAAAATCTGTTGGATCAGGGTCAAACCTAATATAGGAGTCCATAGATCGAGTTAATGCAACTCTAGGGGTTTTAATTAGAAAGATATTTCAATTAATCAACCTAGGGTTATACGTTAGTAGACTCAAGAGAAGTATTAATATAAATTAGGGAATCCTACGGATCAAGTCTAGTGAATAAATCGTCTGATTCAGAGTTAAATAACAAGTGAAGCCTAGGTGGATTCTTCCTCGGGTATTGTCTTAAATCAATTGTTTTTTCCCAAAAGTATTTCCCCAATTCATTCTCTGTGTCTTAGCATCTTTAACTTAATAGTTAGTTAGTTTTAGATTAAATAACAATTCTCTTAATTCATAGGCTAAATAATAGAAAGATAGTAATTACTAGTACTCTTGGTCCTTGAGGATACGATACTTCCGGTCTTGCCATAGCTATACTACCAAACGATAGGTGCGCTTGCCTCAATCTTTGTCGTAGTGAGTTTCTAGGCTCGATCATTCATTATATAAATTTTAAGACTTTCAGACTACGATCAATAACTCAGTCCTAGTTTCATATAAATCTCTAATAGAACATGACAGAGATAAACCCAAGTAGGTAATTTACACATATCAACATCTAATCTCTTCATGCTTGGTTCTTTCTTTTTTACAAAAAAAGGTTTATTATAAATGTACCAAGGTCCTTGGTTTAAAACCCAATACCTAGTTGCATCACTGGTAAATTGCACGACATAAAGATTAGGGCCTACAAGCTTGATATCAACTTCACCAGATGATGGTCACTAAACTAACTATAAATACGAGTAAGGCAAACGCACCTATCGAACAAAAGTATAGTTATGCTGAGTAGGGAATACCGCATCCTAGAGGACTAAAAGTACTAGTAATTACGGTTTTTCTATTATTTAGCTGAAAAATTGGAGTGATTGTTTTTAATCTAAAATTACTAAATTAATCTAACTAAGAACGCAACAGAGAATGAAATAGGAAAATAATCGAAGATAACCAATAAGATAGACAATACCTAGGAAAGAATCCACCTAAACTTCACCTATTATTATGAATCTGAATTAAACTATTTATTCACTTGTCTCTTAATCCGTAGAAATCCTTAAATTATGTTAATATCTCTTTTGAGAGTAATAACAACTAACTCTAGGTTGATTAATTGAAATATCTTTCTAATTAAAACCCCTATTGTCGCATTAACTCGATCTATGGGTTCCCCTATTAGATTTTACTCTAATCCGGTAAATTTATGTTGTCTTATTTTTAGGATTGCATGCAACTCCACTCAATTATGCTAGATCTACTCTTAAACAGGGACTTTTTCTCCACTGAAATAAGCATATTAAACTTGAATTAATATCTCAGAAATATTAAAACAAGAAATAAGCATACATAATTGAGAACAAGAATCAAGTATTTATCGCGTAAATCAGAAATCAAATAATAAGATTCATCATAGGTTTCATCTTCTCTAGGTATCTAAGGAATTTAGTTTATAATCTTGAATGAAAACATCTCAAAGTCAAAATAACCACAAAACATAAAGAAACCCAATAAAACTTCGAAAGAAATTACATGGAGATCTTCGATCTTGAGGGAGATCCGCTTCCGAGTTGATTTCAATAGTGTTCTTCGATCTTCTCTGAGTACCCACTTAGGTCTTCTTCTAATTGGTATTTATAGACTTTAGAATTCTCAGAAAGACTAAAAATTGGGTTTTCCGTGTATTTGAGAAGCAAGGCACGATATCGACACGGGCTGGCACATGGGCGTGTGGCCAGCCCGTGTGGAAATGCCCAGGCCTCCGTGTATTTGGGAAGTAGGGTACAATATCGACACGGGCTGGCACATGGGCGTGTGGCCAGCCCGTGCGGAAATGCCCAGGCCATGTGGATCCTGAAAACAGCTATATTTGTCTTATTTTGGCTAGTTTTTCGCTCCTTTCGCTATCAAATGCTCTTCTAAGTATAGAAACCTGAATTTAAAAGACTAGGAGCATCAAATTCACTAATTTACATAATTAATCATCTAAAAACGCATTAAGAATGAGATTAAAATATGTTACTTTTACAGCTTATCAAATATCCCCACACTTAAGCGTTTGCTTGTCCTCAAGCAAAATCCTCAACTCTCATTAAAAATAATATTTCTCAACTTGTAATTCCCATCAATAATGTCTCAAAATAATCCATAAATAATCATGCATTGGCAATTCAACTAAAAGAGCACTTAAGTCTCAAACAATCCAAGCTAAAAATTTTAAACACGAAAACATAGGTGTTTCTCCTTATCTAAGTAATTACCTTTAATTCAAAATCGACAAGAATTGACATCCTCACTAAAGATTCACTCAAATCACTCAAAGTATTTAAGGTTCAAGAATAAGCACTTAATAGTTAAACATGAAAAGTCATTACCATAAGGTTGCATGAAAATCAAATCTCCACCATTATAAAATGATATGATACACAAATCAAAAGGTCTTTAAGAGGTTGTAATGGGGCCTAGGTTAAGGGTGTCGAGAAAGGCCAAAAAAGATGGTTAAAATAGAGATCGAATTGATAAATTACCAAACTAGAAAAATAACAAATACTGAATTAAAAACAAGTGCATAAATCAAGAACTATTCAAGAATAAGAAAACGAGCTTTTTCTCAAAATATGAATTTAACTGTTCAAGCTCATAGAACTAAATAATAATCAAAATGTAAATATATATATATTTTCAATTTCTTTTTTTTTAACAATAAGAAATAATTTAGCAAATCAATCAAAAGAGCAGAGTTAGACAACTAACCAAATCAAATCTCGACAAAAAGGGAGTCGATAAAACGGGAAAAATTCTCAATGAACAAAAAATGAGTTATGGGTTAACATTAATAGGTAATTTAAGAACCGGTGTGTTAGGCTCAACGGGATTCACTAAGGGTTAATTATGTTGGTAGGTTTTTTATATGATAAGTGGGTTAAAACCTATGTGCCTTTATCATCTCGGTGTATCAAATCAAAATGTGTGGTCTCAACATGTATAATGGACGCAAGTTCTAGAATAACAAATCAAATTGACACACGCATAACCAATAATACAATGAGTAAGAAAAATGTATGCTTTAAAGGCTCAAAATCTCACAAAAAATCATGGTTTTTGATGTCAATCTTGTAAATCTCGAACTTCAAGATAATACTTCAATTTAGAGAAATAACCTAAAAATTTTAATTTTTGAAACATAGCCTATCGTGCTTGATTCTCTCATCTCTTCAAGTTTAAATCAACCAGTACACAATTATCTATAAATTAATCCAAAACACATTAATAAAAATCTCAAATCGATAAAAATTCATTCTAATAGAAGTATGAGAAAATTACTTAAACACAAGACATAATTCAGGGATTTTCTAATAATTATATAAATAACCTCCTCACAGTTAAGATGTACATTGTCCTCAATGTATAAACAAATATAATCACAGTATAAACAAAATATCATAAGAGAGGGAGAAAACTGAAATTGCTCTGAATATTGGATGAAATCCCCAGAATAGTAAAAAGTGGAATTGTAGTAAAATTTTAATGTAACGCATGATTTCGAGCAAACTAATAAGAAAATAAACACAAATAATAGAGAGGATTAAGGGAGTAATAATTCGATTAGAAACAATCATAAAAATATATTTCAAAAGATAATAATTAAAATAAGTTTAAGAAAATAAAAAGAATAAAGTAACTAAAACAAAATTAAAAAGAAATATAAATGAAAAAATAAAATAAAAAATAAACGAAAAATAATAATAATAATAATAAAGTCAATGATACTAATAAACTTAAAGGTAATTGTAATAATAATAGTAAAAAATATTAAAAATAATAGAAATAACAGAAAAATTAAAATAAATTTAAAATCTAAGTATAAGAAAAATTAGTAAAATAAAAATAAATAATATAATAAATAATAAATAAAATAAAATGGGTGGCTTGGTTGGGGAAGAAGAAAAAGACAAATTGATAAATGAATTCTAGGGTTTGGGCCACATGGCTATGTGACACAGTCGTGTGGAGTATTTTCAACCCGTGTGCAATTAAAATTTAACCCAGTTTTCACATGACCGTGTGTGATTTCCTTCGCTACTCTCACTCCCGTGTGGTTTGGCCGTGTGTGATCTCCTTTACTTCTTCCACGCCCGTGTGAGATCCTAGTTGCTTGTGTGGCTTGGCCGTGTCTCTCACACGGCCGTGTCTTCTGCCCGTGTAACTCGCTGACTTGGAATAAAATTGAAAAAATTAGCTCCAAGTTTCACACGGCCTAGTACACGCCTATGTGTCCAGGCCGTGTGGGTCACATGGCCATATCCCCATACAGTGTAACTCACTTTCGAACCCCTTATTATGCATATGGCCTAGGACGCGCCCGTGTGGCTAGGCCGTGTGTGCCACATGCCTTTGTGGCCAAGCCGTGTAGGTCAAAAACACATTTTTTTTAAAGATTTTTTGAAAATTAATTAATTTTAAAAATAACATGAAATAATATTAAGAAAATTAGCGGTGTTAACACTCGAGTTGCCCCCTGAGAAGCGCTTATTTAAAGTCTAAGCTCGACTTACCTCGTATTCGCATGGTCATGATGGTTCGCGGAGCTGAAGCTCCTCTTTCTCGTTATCAATTCTATGATCAAAATAAGGTTTAATTCGAGTACTATTTACTTTAAACGTGCCAAGTTCAAAATTAGTTACCTTGATTGTACCGTATGAAAAAATGTTCAGTATCGTAAAGGGATTTCATCCGTTTGCATCAAGCTCTGAAGTGGTCATTCGAGGATCCGTTTTATCTAGCAGTACCTTGTCTCCAACCTTAAATTGGTTTGTTCCATCCACATGCTCATCATGGCATCGCTTTGGCATTGCATTGTGTATTATCGGTTTCTCTTTGACATGTGTCCGCCATTCGTCTAGTTCATCGATCTATATCATTCCTTCTTCATGAGTCGTTCTGTTTCGGTCGCATGAACTGGAATGTGGCTCCATCACGTTTTTCTGAGGGGTTTCCCGCAAAGAAGTTTGAGCCACATGGTTACTCATATTAACAGAACTTCTAAAATCATCTCGATCACTAGATGTCTTAACAGAATCACAAGCTTAGAGAGTAATTGTTTTGTCACCTACACGAAGTATTAATTCACTTGTACCAACATCAATAATAGTTTAGTAGTTGCTAAAAAGGGTCGTCCTAAAATTAAAGGTACGTCACTATCCTCATCCATGTCTAAAATAACAAAATCAACTGGGAATATGAATTTATCAGTTTTTATAAGAACATCTTTAATAATACACCTAGGAAATCTAATTGATCTATCTGCTAGTTGAATACTCATCCTAATTTGTTTGGGTTTCCCAAGATCTAATTGTTTAAACATTTTATAGGACATGACATTAATACTAGCCCCTAAATCAGCCAAAGTATTATTAATATTCAAACTACCAATTAAACAAGGAATAGTAAAACCCCTTGATCTTTCAATTTGTTGGGTAGTTTATTTTGCAATATAGCCGATCAAATTGTATTTAGTTCCACGTACGACGAATCATCTAACTTCCTCTTGTTCGCCAAAAGCTCCTTTAAAAATTTAACAGAATTGGGCATCTGTGAAAGAGCTTCAATAAACGGTAAGTTAATATGTAATTTTTTCAGAAGTTTAAGAAATTTACCAAATTGTTCGTTCGTGTGATCTCTCTTCATCGCATTAGGATATGGCACTCAAGGTTTATATTCTTTACCAATCGGTTTTTGCTCATTTTGGCTTCCCTCAACCCTACCATTACTTACCACACTTTCTTGCCTCGGTTCTGATTCAGATTCAACTAACCCTTCTTTATCTCGAATAGTAATTGCATGAAACTGCTCTCTTGGGTTAGTTTCGGTATTGCTAGGCAAGCTACCTTGTGTTCTTTCTGAGATTACCTTTGCAAGTTGACCTATTTGGTTCTTGAGCCCTTGAATTGACGCTTCTTGATTTTTAAGTGTTGCTTCAGTGTTTCGAAAGTAGGTTTCTGACACTGAGATAAACTTCGTTGACATCTCCTTAAGGTTCAGCTTCTTCTCTTGCTGGTAAGGTTGTTGTTGGAAGCTTGGAAGGGGTTGTGCTCTTTGATTTCCTTGACCACCCCAAGAGAAATTAGGATGGTTCCTCTAACTTGCATTATAGTAATTACTATAAGGGTTATTTTGAGGCCTAGAATTATTACCCATATAATTGATTTGTTCGTTCTCTGTGCTAGGAGTGAAGGGTAAGCATTCTGGATTGTTCATTCTACCCCTATTTGTATCGCATTACATCACCGGATGTACTTGCGTAGAATGTAACAGCCCAGTTTAGACCCTAGTCGGAACAATGGTTTTGGGACCACAAATCCGAGGTCAAAAAATATTTTAATACTATTTTTAGTGTTCATAATATGTGATTGAGCATGTGTGAAAGTTCTATGTGAAAATTTTATTGATTGTGTGCTGAATTAAGAAAAATGACTTAATCGCATAAAATGTAAAAGCTGAATGCTGATTGTTAAAGTGTTTATTTTTCATGGCTTTTTAAATGAGAAGCTCTTATGTTATTATTAAACTCTTAAACGAATGGATGGACAATAATGGCTATTAAATGGATGATTTTGGTATTATATCATTAAGGTTATTTTGGGAAATTGTTTAATTAATGTTTAATAAATAAAACAAAACAATTTTAATAGCCATTTTCTCATCTTCTTCACAGATTATTGAACAAAAGAAAACCATTTGAAGCTTTTTGATATTCGACTAGGGCTTAGCTTGATTAAGATATGTTTTTGACTCGGTTTTTGATAATTTCTATGTTTTTGTGACCGTTGCTTAGTATTCTAGCTAACTCATGCTTCAATTTTGGAAATTGATGGTGATTTTGAGATATGTCATTGATGAATGTTTGAGCTTTGTGATAGTTGATGATGAAATATGAAAGATATGTGAAACATTAACATGTTTTGTCTTTGAATTTTTGGTGAAATTGAGTAATTTGGACTAAATTGTGAAAATAATATTTTAAGGGACTAAAATGTGAAATAAATGAAATATATGTGCTTGTATGAGAGTAAGGATAATTCGGCCTAAGCATGGTGTAGTAAAATTTTGTGTATTTTGTAATTTTGTGAATTAGGGACTAAAGTGTCGAAATGTGAAAATGTAAGGGCTATTTTGTAAAATGCCCTAAATATGTGTGTTAGGACTAAATTGAATGAATTGGTGATTGAATGAGTTAAATTTGAATATGTATATACCAAGAAAGGAGAGATTCGGATCGAGATCGAGGCAAAGACAAAGTACTCAATTGATCGGCTAGTTTCGGTATTTCGACGTTCGAGGTAAGTTCAGATATAATACAAGTTGTTAAATTTATATCTATGTGATGAGAAATGATTGATTCTATAGTTAATGAAATTGCAATTTATATATGAAATTGATCAATGAGGCACTAAGTGTGCAATATTAGAAATGAGACAGATATGATTAGCACTGTGTGCGCGAAATAATATAAGCTTCGGCTTATTGATTTGGCACTGTGTGTGCGATACTGAGACAAGTTCGGTTTAAAGTACAGGCACTAAGTTTGCGATGACATTTTTACTTCAGCTACGAAATTGGCACTAAGTGTGCGATTAAATCAAACGAATAACAAAGGCTGATCGAAATGTAATATCGAGCATTGAGTAGCATGGATGGTGAATAACTATGTGTTGGCTAAGGTATGTATTGAACCTTTTTGGTTGATGAAATGGTGTATGGAATTATGAATGGTTGAATGAGTAAATTAGCTATGAATGATGATAAACCGTAATATGAACATATCTTAATCCCACATATAGCATACTTTTGGATGATTTAAGCCTTGAATTGTGGAATTTAGTGCTCTTAATCCTTTGTTTTCATGTTTTATACTTAGGAGAGCACCAGAAGATGAAAAGAATGAGAAACGGGCCTAAAACGGAGTAAATAGGCCATATCACGAAATCAACACGGCCTGGGCCCAAGCCATAAGGTCGTGCCACCTTAATAGACCCAAACACGGCCTGGCCATGATTCACACGAACGTGTGCCATGGGCGTGTCCCTGCCGTGACAAAGAGGAATTTCATTCGGATTAGGGTACTTAGAGGCAAAGAAAGCCATTCCAAAAGCCTATATAAACACCCTAGAGGCCAACCTTCAGGGGGCCAAGCCAGAGAGGCCAGAATTGTGGAATTTACTCGAAGAAAGCCAGTTGATTCATCTCAAGAAGCCGAAATTATACTCAAGACGGAGGATCTTCCCTTCAATTCCTTTAGGGGGTTTTAGGGTTTTTCTTATGTTTTGTTTTATATTTTCTTCTGAGATGTATTATTTTATCATTATGAGCTAAACCTTCAAATACCTGAGGGGGATGAAACCTAAGACGGATCTTGTTATTATTTTCTGAACTATATGATAAATACTTGTTTTGTTCTTAATTATGTGTTCTTAATTCTTGTTTTGGTATTTCAGGATATTGATTCAAGTATTGATATGCTTAGGCAGAGGAGGAATAGACCCTGTCTAAGAGTAGATCTAGTATAATTAAGCGAAGTTGATCGCAACCCTAGAGATAGGATAACGAAAATTTACCGGACTAGGGTCAAACCTAATATGGGAGTCCATAGATCGAGTTAATGCAATTCTAGGGGTTTTAATTAGAAAGAAATTTCAATTAATCAACCTAGGGTTAGATGTTAGTAGCCTCGAGAGAGGTATTAATATACATTAGGGAATCCTACGGATCAAGTCAAGTGAATAAATTGTCTGGTTCAGAGTTAAATAACAAGTGAAGTCTAGGTGGATTCTTCCTCGGGTATTGTCTTAATCAATTAGTTTTTCCCGCAAGTATTTTCCCAAATTCATTCTTTTTGTCTTAGCATCTTTAGCTTAATAATTAGTTAATTTTAGATTAAATAAATAATTCACTTTTATTTTAGGCTAAATAATAGAAAGAAAGTCAGTATTAGTACTTTTAGTTCCTTTGGGTTTAACAATCCGGTCTTGCCACTAAACTATACTACTGTTCGATAGGTGCGCTTGCCTCAATCATTGTCATAGTTAGTTTCTAGGCTTGATCATTCTTTTTATAATTTTTTAAGACTCTAACATAACGATCAGATGATATGGTATAAGTATTTGTGAGTTGATCTATGTGATGAATTATCTTTGTATATTGTAGTTGTGTTAAAGAACTAAAATGTATTATATTACAAACTTACTAAGCTCTTAAGCTTACTGTGTGATGTGTTTCTATGTTTTATAGTGTCTTTAAAGCTTGCTCGGATCCGGGGATCGTTAGCGACTCAATCACACTATCGGTCTTTAAAGCTTGCTCGGATCCGGAGATCGTTAGCGACTCAATCACACTATCGGCTAACTATTTTGGTACTTTTGAAAGATGTGTATATTTGAATATGGCATATATAGGGTAGTTAATGTAGCATGTTTTGAGTTGTATAAACCTTGCCATGTGATATGGCTTGGAAGTTGAATGTTGTTGGTTTGTACTTGAAGCTATGAAAATGATGATTGTGGTATGATATAGTGAGATTGGAATTGGTTTATTTCATGCTTGAATTAGTTGATGAGAATGGTGTTTTAAGTGTGAATTTGTGGCATGACTAAATGAGGCTTAGCTTATATGATTTGAGTTGTGAAAATTGGTGTTTTGGATGGATTTATTGAGTAGGAATTGAGTATGGAAATAAATGATGTAGTTGATGATTATTTGGTGCATGTGTTGCTATATATTGGTTGCATTTGAGGCATGAGTTGGTATTTGTTTGATGTTTATAGGTGATTTCAAAGTGTGTATGGTAATTTGGCCTTGAAAATTGCCTATAATTGCCTACATGGTTGAGCACACGGGCGTGTGGCTCGATCGTGTCTTTTGAATTTGTAATTTGATTCAAGTCAGACTCGACCATGGGCTGGACACACGGGCGTGTGACTGGCCGTGTGGTGCAAGTCAGTGTCGACCACGGGCGAGGCACACGGGTGTGTCTCAGGCCGTGTTGACAAGTCAGTAGGTATGCCCTGTTTTGCCTTGGCTTGGACACATAAACGTGTCCTCTGTAACTTAGAAAAATGTTTGAATTTCAAAAATTTTCGTGTATGTTCGGTTTAGTCCCGGCCCTATTTTAAAGTATGTTGAAGGTCGCATTGACCTATATAAGGGACTATATGAATGTGAATTGACATGTTTGGTGGTGAAATTATATGAAATGTTCGGAAATGATTAGTATTGCCTCTTAACCCTAATCCGGCGATGCTTACAGGTTAAAGGTGTTACATAGAAACATAAAAATTATCAATTTTCTTATTTAATTGTTCTACCTGATTCGATAACATGGTAACCGAATCTAGATTGAAAACACCAGCTGCTCTATTTGGCTTCATCCTCATGACTTGCCAATGATAATTATTCAGTGACATCTCTTCTAAAAATTCATAAGCTGCTTCGGTTGTTTTATTATTCAATGTACCACCGGCTGCTGCGTCGATCAACTGTCTAGTTGAGGGATTCAAACCATTTTAGAAGGTTTGAACCTTTAGCCATAAAAGTAACCCTCGGTGAAGGCACCTTCTCAATAAATCCTTATACCTCTCTCATGCATCATATAAGATTTCTAAGTCGATTTGAATGAAGGAAGAGATATCATTCCTCAACTTGGTCGTCTTAGCCGATGGGAAGTACTTTAGTAAGAATTTCTCGATCATTTGATCCCATGTAATGATAGAACCTCATGGTAAAGAATTCAATCACTGTTTAGCTTTGTTCCTCAATGAAAAAGGGAATAACCGTAGACGAATGACGTCGTCAGAAATGCCATTTATCTTGAAAGTATCACAGACTTTTAGAAAATTAGCCAAATAAGTATTTGAATCTTCATCTTGCAAACCATCGAACTGAACAAACTGTTGTACCATCTGAATAGTGTTCATCTTTAGTTTGAAATTACTCGCAGCAATGGTGGGTCTCACAATACTCGATTCAACCCCAATTAGAGTGGGTTTGGCATAATCGTACATAATACGAGGAACAAGATCTGGATTTGCAGCAATTGCAGGAGGTAGCTGATTATTTTGATTATCACTCATCTCCTCAGTAATAATAATAACGCCCTCTTGCTCGTCTACTATACTCTGTCGACTCTGCATTGTTTCTCTACGATTTCTGCGAGCTGTACTTTCAATCTCACTGTCAAATAATAATGGTCCTGATGGGTTTCTTCTAGTCATAAACTAAAGGAACCTGCCAGAAGCAAATAAAACAAAAATTAAAAAACAAAAATTAAACTAAAAACAAAAATAAAATGAAATAAAAATAAATGGCTAAATTAATAAAAATAAAGTGTTCCTAATATTTTAGTCCCCAGCAACGGCGCCAAAAACTTGATGGCTACTAAACTAACTATAAATACGACTAAGGCAAGCACACCTATCGAACAATAGTATAGTTATGGTGAGTAGAGAATATTGTATCCACGAGGACTAAAAGTACTAGTAATTACCGTTTTTCTATTATTTAGCCGACAAATTGGAGTGATTGTTTTTAATCTACAATAATTAAACTAATCTAACTAAGAACGCAACAGCGAATGAAATAGGAAAATAATTGAAGATAACTAATGAAATAGACAATACCCAGAAAAGAATCCACCTAGACTTCACCTATTATTATGAATTTGAATTAAACAATTTATTCACTTGTGTCTTGGTCTGTAGAAATCCCTAAATTATGTTAATATCTCTTTCGAGAGTAAGAACAACTGACTCTAGGTTGATTAATTGAAATCTCTTTCTAATTAAAACCCATATTGTCGCATTAACTCGATCTATGGATTCCCCTATTAGATTTTACTCTAATCCTGTAGATTTATGTCGTCCTATTTCTAGGATTGCATGCAACTCCACTCAATTATGCTAGATCTTAAATAGGGACTTTTGCTCCACTGAAATAAGCACATTAAACTTGAATTAATATCTCAGAAATATTAAAACAAGAAATAAGCATACATAATTGGGAACAAGAATCAAGTATTTATCGCGTAGATCAGAAATTAAATAATAAGATTCATCATAGGTTTCATCTTCCCTAGGTATCTAGGGAATTTAGTTTATAATCCTAAATGAAAACATCTCAAAGTCAGAATAACCACAAGACATAAAAAACTCAATAAAACTTCGAAAGAAAGTAAATGGAGATCTTCGATCTTGAGGGAGATTCGCTTCCGAGTTGATTCCTATGGCATTCTTCGAGTGCTTTCTTCGATCTTCTCTGAGTGCCCCCTTAGGTCTTCTCCTAATTGGTATTTATAGACTTTAGAATACTCAGAAAGCCTAAAAATTTTGTTTTTCCACGTAGTTAGGAAGCAGGGTTCGATATCGACACAGGTTGGCACATGGGCGTGTGGCCAGCCCGTGTGGAAATGCCCAGGCCATGTGGATCCTAGAAACAGATCTATTTTTCGATTTTGGCTTGTTTTTCGCTCCTTTCGCTCCCAAATGCTCTCCTAAGTATAGAAACATGAATTTAAAGGATTAGAAGCATCAAATTCACTAATTTACATAATTAATCATCCAAAAATGCATTAAGAATGGGATTAAAAGATGTTACTTTTACAACTTATCACTAGATTTTCTCTGGAGTAGATTGTCTTTTGAAGATAACTAAAATTTGATGGTTCATCCAAAAATTGCACCACCAATGAATGTTGCCAAGCGTTCTCACCATCATCAACCTCTAGTCTATGGAGTGTTGCAATGCCCCCTTTGTCATCAAAACTTCTTTTGTCACTGTCATTGCAAATCCAAAGAATGAAAACAGTAAAAGATTCTAAATCAAATCAATAACAAAATTAAAAACCATTAAGAATACTGAAAAGAATCCACCAAAAACAAAAGAGAAACACAATAAATCTTTCAAACCCTGATAGACATGCTATTAGGCACCAAGAGAATTTCTAAACGAGCAAAAAAAGTTTGCAATGAGCGTGGATAGAACATGCAACATTCAAATATTCAATCTAACTTTCTTTTTTACAAGAATGACATATCATTTATTAATCAATTTTTCAATGTTAGAACTCTTAATTTCGAGCTCAATACCAAATCCTTTACAACTTAGAAATACGTATAATTCTACCAATTAAAATTGAAATGATCAAGAACCGATAAGAGTGAGCTCTAATATAGGCAAGTATTTCCTCGTACTTGATTGCTAAACATGTAACATTGATTGAAGATTAATTAATGATAATTTTATGAGAAGTAACTTTTACGTTGAATACATATTTTTTGCTTAAAATAACTTATTAATTGCAGGTCCTTTTTTTCTTTTTAATATCACTTTAAGTAATATGTCTCTAGGAACTGATCAACACTTAACATTAAAGTCTGTCACTATTTCACCAGCAGCAACACACATGCATTGCTAAATACAAAGTAAGAATATATTGATGCTAATTAATAAGATCGAAACAAACTCGGATCTGCCCTACTCCACCACACAACACCCATTGCTGTTGTTGTTAAAGCAAAAGATTGTCTCCACTCTCTACTTTTAAACTATTAATATATCTCTCTTTTTTCTGCTAACATACTAATGCAGATGCCTTATAGTTGTATTTTGGTTTCAGTGGACCAAACTTTGATGATTAATCTTAACTATTTCTGGTAGGCCCCATGTGATGGAATATGGCGATTCCAAATATCAATTAAAGAGTGGAAAAGAAAGATTCCCTTCTTCATCTATGTTAACAAGCTTCGACTTTTTAGTGGTTTCTAGGATTTGATTATACGTTTATGATTCTGCTTCTGTTATTTTTATGAGAAAGACAATTTAAGTGCTGAAAATCATGCAGCAACTTTATTAACCGTGTTCAATGGCTACCCTTCTTTTCTGGGTGGAGGGTTAGGTAGGAGCAATACAATCAAAGGAGCCCTTGCAGATTTATTAATCGTTTGTCTCAAATTTATACATCATGGCATCAACAAGACATCCCCAAGGCAAAAGTGCTTTCGATAACTAGCCATATATTTCAACACTAAATACAAATGCTTGACTTTATTGATTTAGCTGTCTTTGTTATGGAAAAGATGCCCGTAATGAAATGGAATATATATAAAAAAATTTACTCTTAATATTCTCCTTGTTAAGTGTAGTGTAGTGTTGATTAAGCCTAAACCTTTTCTAGACAGTGTTGTAAGAGAGATTTTGTACTTGATTTATTTATTTGTTTATGTTTCGTATATATGAAATTTTTGTCATCTTTCCTATGAATATGGATCAATGCATCAAACTACATATATATAAAAGAAAATTAAACTGGAATGAGTAACATCGTGTTGTGCACATGAGATGCCCAGATTAAATAAAGTCCAGGGTCAACGTATCCCCCCGCAATAAAATGCCAGATCAACCTCTTGCCAACCAGGGTCCTTAGTTACCCATGTACACCAACACATACAAACACACTCAATTTCCTTGTTTTTAATCAACTGATAATATGGAAATATGTTACCATACGTTAATTAATCTTTTAATCAACTTCTTTACTTTCTCTTTTTTTTTTTTTTTTCAAAAGAAAAAAAAATTTCTTGAATCGACAACAAATAGAAGTTTTAAAAGTGCATAGAAAACCAAGTCATCATTACACAGCAACGGGAGCAATACTTGAGAATAACAAGGCATCTACAGGGAAAAGTGAATGATCCTAAAAGCTAGCCAGCCTCACACCGAAAGTCATCAAACCAATCCCTTACAACATAAAGCACCAGATGCTTCCTTCTACCCATCCATCCATCCATTCATAGAAACTTTGGTCGAATTCATAAATTTTATGTTAAAGGTGTTGGGATAAAAGATGATCAAATTATAAATTTTAGAGAAAAAACCGCTCTTTAAAACCACCTTCTCATTCATTTTGTGGATGCATGCTCGTTACAATATATACCAATCCCAGTCCAACATAAAGCATTTCTAGTTTCCCTCTCCAATTCTCTAAGCTTAGCCCAAACAATGAAGCTAAAACATCACTCTTCCATCACTCTCTTCCCCTTGCTCTCTTTGATCTTTCTTCCCTCCTTGGTTTCATCTCAGGCCTGCCAGAGAACCTGTGGCAATCTCCCCATCAAGTTCCCCTTTGGAACCGGCCCTGGCTGCGGTGATCCGCGCTTTCAACAGTATGTAACTTGCGACCAACAAAAACTCACCTTGACAACACACACCGGAAACTATCCCATAACCAACATAGACTACAGCAACCAAGTCATATACATCTCGGATCCTTCGATGTCGACTTGCGGTTGCTCTCAACCGAACAAAGGCTTCGGCCTAGATTGGGACGCACCCTTTTCTTTCACGGACGACAACGTATTCACTCTCCTTGACTGCTCCACCACTTCGTCACCCATTTTCAGATCCAACAGTTATAATGTTGATAACAGTAGTGCTGTTCCTCTATGTGACAAACAAGGTGCTCCCATTTGTAGTTACTTGTACTCTTGCAGGGCAATTAGCATGCTCAATCTTCCAATATCCACATGTTGCATATACACACCGGTAGATCTCGGCCCCTCGTTCGAATTCAATTTGCCGAAGCTGCAATGCTCTTCGTATTCCGCGTTCTATAGCTTCAGTGGCCAAGAATCAAACCCTGATAACTGGAAATACGGAATATCGCTTAAATATAAGTTCAACGTGTATAATGACTACCCGAACGCATGCGCGGATTGTGAGAAAAGCAGCGGTGCCTGTGGATACACCGGCAGCGACAATTCATTTATTTGCAACTGTCCTAATGGCATAAACACCACCTCTACTTGTTTCTTTGTATCATCGTTTAATAATGGGCTGAGGCTACTCCCATCGCAGACGGGTATTTATTCCATAATTTACATCTTTATTTTTCTTTCAGTGTTTAATATCGATCACTAGAACTAAAAGCCGAGTACATGACATCTTTGGTTTTGTGATCTTTAAATGGTTGCAGGAACTTTGTTGGTCTATCCACTGGCATGGATAGTGGCTATGGTCCTGCTATAGGCACCAATCAAAGAAGGGCAAGATTCCAACTTCCAAAATGAGTTAAATTTAGTGCTGCAAGTTTTACGTTTGCTTTTGTTAACTTTTGCAATGTGAGAGACCAAAAACTCAACTTGTCAAAATTGGGAAGAATTGCTTTTATTACATGTTATTATTTGCTTTCAAGACATAAAAGGAAGAAGGATTTACTTTTCGTAACCAGTGCCTTAAATATTATTATTTAGTTGCTTTTTTACATTAAAGACATGGTTTTTAGTGAACACAAGAAATGTGCAAAATGACAGTTACCTTTCTTATCGTACACAAAGGGGATTACCTTGGTGATGAAGTAAGTTGCATTTGATATGTAGAGCAGGGGAGTCCATATGTAAAAAGTGATTAAAATTACAAGTTGAAGGAAGGTGTAGCTAAAAGACAAAAATAAAGGGGGTAAATGGAATAAGATCCCTTGTTATCCACTGAAACAGAATCGCTTTCACTGTAAAGGCTGTTTCTTTATTTTTGATAGTAATGGTTTCCATGGCGAACCCTAGAAAAAAGTGAGTGACAAAAGGATGCCTCCGCTTTTATTCTCTCCATTTATATACACTTAATACCAGCCCACAAATTGAAGAGTTTGGATGAAAAACACAAGAAATAAATGAATATGCAAAATTTATATAGCACCAATTATGAAAAGACTATAAGCCTAAGCCCATACAATGAATTTTAAGCCTAGAAGAGACCTAAGCTGAACAAGGAGGGGAGCCACCACGTCATTAGGTCATGCTGAAAACAATACTTAATCCTTAAAAAACCCTAGTTAATTACAAACAACCTGAAAACAAAGAACTGTAAATTGATGTGTTGTTTCCGATGTCAATGTCCATGATCCTTCCCATAGATCTCGATATAACCCTAACGAAAAGTCCTTCCAAGTTGTGAACTTCCATTGGCTCGAGATAGAGGTCAGCGCTTTGGTTTGGATGTGGTCAAATTCAGTAACTTAATGAAAGCAGACACCTACATGTCATCCAATGAACTAGTGGGATTGGATTTGGGTTATCTTCCTTAAATTACACGCGTCACCTCAATTACAAAGTTGGTATGCTTCACATATAAGATTCCTTTATCCTCTTTGGAAGGTTAGACAAAATGGCCAAACTGATTAATTGATTTCTTTTTAAATGGGGGGTAAGCAATTCTCCCCATATATATACAGGGATTTTTACCATGACCGCAAAATGTGTCTCTGTTTTTCTTTCTCAAACTTACCCACATTGTAAGTGAAAATTGTCTATTGATTTTCTTTTGTTTAATGGGTCATCTCATGTTGCAGCATTGGGGCTTTCCTTGTTTTTGTAATTTATCCCACATGCATAACATTTGTCTAGGAGATTGGTAATGCGCAGTGTAATAATCCTCGATGCATCTGAACTGGCAAAACTTCAAGCTGTGTTGGTACTCCACTGCTTTTGAACTATTGAATTTTTCCACCCACATTCCCATGCTCACATCTTCCATCTTGAATAGCTGCAACATGTAGCTCAATTGTTTTACTAAACTAAAATTGAATCCGATGTTTGTTCATTAACGACCATGCACACACATATACAAAGAGCAAGGACTGAGAATTAAAATAAATAGGTGACTTACTCCCAACTTGTGATTCTCAAACTCATCCACAATAAATTGCGCAATATCAGATGAAACTATGTACCCCGGACCATTCGCATAGGGAGGATATTCTTCCTCTGGCCATTCCTGAAAATCACCAAGTTGAAATTATGTTATTAAGTAACAGACTGATATGAACAAATGATGTTGCCCTGCATGTAAGGAAAAAAATGCAGTAATAGTTATTGTCAAGGTGATAATTAAAGAGATAATCACTAGAGTCAGTTGGCACAAGGAAGAGATAAGAATCCTAAATTCTGCAGAGCTGAAGAACAGCAGATGTTAAGAATTGATGATTTTAATCATGCAAGGAAACTATATTTGTGGATCGTTCTCCACTCAGAAGAATGTGTAGGTAGTCACAGTGAATTACAGAAAGGTAAGGCACGTTTCGTACTATATACAACTAAACTCAACTTTAAACCAGTTTACATTTTTTTTTACAAGGCAAACCAGTTTAGATTGATCATAAGAAAACATTTTCAGTTTTGCATGCCACCAACTCAGAGCAAGTTCAAAACTATCAATAATATATTGGCATAATGACTAATTTATCCCTTAATGTTTATCTATTTTGTCACTTAGGCCCTAATTTTTTCATCACTTTGGCCCTCAACTTCCAAATTTTAGTTAAATTGCATTTTTTTTTTCGGAGAAGCTGACTGAACTATTAAAATTTTAATGACAATGATGTGGCAGCTCACATAGCAGTCTACCTGTACTTCGATGTTGGCTTGGATATATATTTTAAAAAATTTGTTAAATTTTAAAATATTTATTATTTTTTTTAAATTTTCATGAAGTAATGCGGACTGCCACATGAGCTGTCACATTAGTATTGCTAAAAAATTTTAACAGTTCAATAAGCTTTTCTATCCGAAAAATGCAACTTGACTAAAATTTGAAGGTTGAGGACCAAAGTAATCAAACGGGTAAACGTTAGTTGTGCCTAAAATATTTACTAATTACAATATTCATACTCATGTTCCATGTAGCATCAGTCAAAAATGAGAAATAAATTTCTCATCTAAAAGGGGAATTAATTTATAACAGAAAGGAGAATAGGTATGACGAAGCATATCAAAATGCAAATAATGGTTAAGATGCAATGATAAATATAAGAAAGCAAATGTAAAGGAATAAATTATTCATATCAAATTCCACTGAACTTTAGGTGTTGAACAAGGAAAGTGAAGAAGGTGGGGATGACAAGTAAATAAAGCCTCAAGATTTGCGTTCAAGAGGAAGTACACACCTCATACGTTACTGCCCATTTACCGTTCCGCAGGGGTTTGTGGTAGTAATTCATATTTCCTATATACAGGCTTCTATCTCCAAGCTTCTTTGCTTCCTTAATCACAAGATCTACCCGGACAAATGTATCATCATCACACTTCATAATGTATTTTGCAGCCACCGTACGGATCTGGGAACAATAAGATACAATATAAAGGGTAGATCTTTTAACAACTAAAGAACAATATTGAATTTTACTTGTATATCTATGACAAAATTTCAGCAAGGGAAAAAGTAGGCAATGTCAGATCATCCGATCATTCACTTACCCCATATTCACAGATGGCAACTGTTTTAAGTACAACCAGGTCATAGTTATCCATGTAAGGAACTATAACAATATAACCAAAATACTCTGCTTCATTCTTTAGTTCCACATTTACATCCTTTCTTCCATTCTAAAAAGAAATGACAGTAAATATACAAGGCAAATGGATTTTCCAAAGAAAAGAACTTGTGCCAGTTTTGTTTGTCCTTACCAGCGCTACAAAAAAAAACAAGCAACTACTTTTGAAGACTTTATTAACTTATGTTGCACCCAGGACTTCCTCACAGCCATCCTCTCTGCAAAATGATTGCCAGCAGAAAGGATGCCAATAAAAAGCTCTACGTTCCCTTCAGGAAGTGGTGGTGCCTTCCATTTACTCAACCTTTCAAGATGCTTTTGTGGAGCAAAACTTGGATGTGAAGTGGGCAAAGCAGCAGCAAATACAGAGTGAACATCAAGGTCACCCTTTAGAGATAACCCAGTAGCATCCTCAAGCACAAATCCCTGTAAATGTCATCAGAAATTTGAAGACTTTATGTTATTCATTGAATCGATGAGCCAATAACAAGAGGATTACTTACAGTTCGATACGGAAATGAGGTAACATGGTGCCCATCAACATTGACATGGTAACCCTCCAATCCAGCACTCAATGTGAGAACAAATAACCTTCCCTCTGCAAAAAGGTACGGCCAATCAAGTGCCACCTTATTCTTTCTTCCTATCAATCTTTTCAACCACCATGTAGCCTTTGATTCTTTAGAGCCATTGTCATCATCTCGAATCCATTTCTCACATTTAACTTGTCCATCAACTACCCCCAAAAAAGATGTAACAATCAGAAAATATATAGAATGGGTAATATGAGTAACTTGTAAACTACACCCTCCCTAGCAAGATCATAAAAGCAACACCACAACCAACTTCAATACAACTAACCACCGACAATTACTAGCAAATTCATAGACTTTTTCCAACCTACATTCTCCATTTACTTGGTCAGCATGCAAACAATTGGACTGAAAATAATAAATGAAAATCATTAAAAAGAATTTGACCTGTTTCCTCATCAGCTCTTGACTTCCACCCTTCGCACCTCAACAATGTTCCCCACTGCATTCGGTAGCAAGTATTTTGCTTGATCACAGGCTTCCCGCTCCAATCTCCTTTTAACCTTGGATTGAAATGAAGAATCTGCGGCGGATCCTCGCCTTCAACCGTCTTCAACCCTTGCAGCTCCATCATAAACTGCGTTACCATCACTGACTCATCCCCTTATTTCAAGATTGCAATTTTCGGGTCATACTCTACATGCGCCCAATGCGACATCCCAACCACCGTAATGTGGGACCCTAATGTTAACCCACAGGGGATGACCAAGACCCGACTCCAGTTCACGAACTCCGACCCGGACAAGGAAATTGATTCCGAGCACGATCCGGTTCCATTTTGCTTTTGATTTTGCCGTTCGGGTTCTGAATCGGACTTGTTTTGAGGCGATTGGAGGTCGTCCCAGAGTTTCTTGCCGACAACGAAGGCGTGTCGTGCGGTTTTGTGGAGCACCGAGAACTCGTCTTTAGAATCGTTGCTGTCGAAAGAGCTTTCGTTGAAAAGAAGACCCGATACTTCCTTGTACTCCCACATTCTCCGCGGCGGCGTCCTGCTTCCGGCTAGACGGACAAGTTTCGGGTCATCGGTAGGGCGAGCAGGCGCGGATTTGTCGGTGAAGTCCTCTTCGCTCTCTAGAATCAAAGGTCTCGGCAATGCGTCGGTGTAAAAGCCCGCTGAAGCGGTTTTGAAAACCAGCGGGATTTCGAAGCTCATGAACAGAAGGTAAAGAAACAAAACCCCCATCAAGAACTGAACCAGACTAAGGGCCAGTTTGGCAGTGCTTTTGAGAAGTGCTTTTGAGGAGTGATTTTTAGAAGTGCTTTTTAGAAATTTAAGTGTTTGGCATTTTAGACATGATATTATAAAGTAACAAATATGTATTTAAATAATGTTTAAATTAGTTAATATTATGATATTTTAACAAAAATATAAAAAATAATTTATTATAATTTATTATTAATATTTTAATAAATAATATTAATTTTAAATATTTTCTGAAGAATTAATAATAATTATTTATTAAATTTAATTAGAATATATAAATTATATTTTAACAAAAATATGAACTTGATATCTCAGGATTTTTTCTTTTTTGCCCGTTTCCATCAATTTGAACATCATTTGAAATGTTCACATCATTTAAAATGCGAACATCGTTTCTCACATTCTCATCTTCATTCTCTTCAGGTATTTCATTGTTAACATCCTCAAAAAAATCAGTACGAAGTGTACTAGAAGAAGGTGTCCATGCTTTATCACCTGTTGCAACTATCCCCATGAATATTTGGTCCAACTTCCCTTCGAATTCAGGATCAATGCCCGATGTTTTAAATTTTTGAGCTTCAGGCACAATCTACATATAAAATGATAGTTTAATAACAGTAATTATCAATAACCTCATAGAAAAAAAATATTCAGAATTATTAATGTACCTTTAGCCTACTCTCCCACCAATCATCCAATGCATCAACGGTTCTTTTTATAGGATTCCACCCTAGACCAGTATCTTCGCCTTTAAGTTTTTTCCAAGCTTTCCATTCTTTTTTTTAGGGCGTCCCACCTATTTTTAAGTTGTCTTTGTGAAAAACTCTTGCCCGTTTCTTTCTCAAAGGTGGTCATTATTTTCAACCATCCATCTTTTGTGAAATGAGTACCAGGCCTATTTCCTTTCAATATCTCTTTAATACAAATATCACAAAATATTTCTGTCAACCTCTTATCCCACATTGCTTTCACTTTTTCACCACTAACTTCAATCGCTGAAGTACTCATCTATTGTGTTTACAAACAGATTCGTTTCAGCCAAGCAATCAAGAAAATAAAATGTCACATAAGTATATTTGTTAACATGTGTAAACAGAAAGTATTGGTGAAAAGAAATTGTGCCCTTTATCACCGGCTACAATAATTCTTTAAGTCAACAACCATCCGACCAGACTACTTAATTAGAGTTTTTAATTAATACAAGACTTTGGACTGTTCTAAGACACAAGACTTCGGATTGTTCCAAGATGGTCTCTAATTACAGATTGTCAAAGTCAGATTTTCAAACTATTTAAAAACAGAATCTTTTGAATTTAATATATAAAAAAAGAAATTAAAATTAAAATAGTTTGAGAAATAAGAAGTTTTTACCTTGGGATTGAAGGGTGTTTCAAGGAATGTTTTGATATTTCCCTCAAATTCCAAATGCAGAGCTAAAGAAACAAAATTGAATATCCTTTCTCACACACACGAATTACAAAGAAGACTCAACTCTTTTTCATACTTCAAACAAACTTTCACACTGTGTTGCATTTGCATGCAAACAAAAGAAAAGGAAATTTCTATGACAGAAATGTTTAAAAAAAAAGCAACAGAGAGTGAAAAAAAAGGAAATTCATGATGTTTAATTCTCTTAAGAGGGAAGTTGGGGTTTTTAATGCAAAAAAGTTAGTGAGGTATTGATGTGGTTATGGCGTCTGCTTCTTTGTTTGATTGTTAGTTGATTTTGGAAGCTGCTCTTAAAGTGAAAGCATAATTATCTTTGAATAAAAACCAAATGAAAAATGTTTTTTCATAATAGAAGAAGGTGATGAGTATACAGTTTTAGCCATTAAAGCAAAAATAAAGTTGTACCTAATTTGCTTAACAACCATGCCTTGTTACTCATTTGATTAAATTATTGCTCAAGAGTTCAAATCCACATCTCCAACTATTAATATAGGTTCAGCCTTTGTTTGAGTATTGCTGACGTGTATAATCAACTAACCAACTTTGATTGGTTTACTTTCTCTGATGATGATTAGCTTCTTTTTTTTTCTAATTGTAAAAGCTTTACATATCAATGTTTGCTTTTGTGTCGTTATGACACTTTCTTATAAATTTTCAATTAGAAAAAGGAACTTTTAGAGAAACCAACAAACAAAAAAAAAAAAAAAAAAAACAAGGGAAAGCATAGACTTCAGAATGAGAATTTATATGGCAGTATAATTATTTTAAAAGGTTAACTGCAGTTTTCAGTATTCTTTAATACAATCAAACTTATAATATGTCAATTGAGCAGGCTAAAACATGGTGAAAGTTAATGTCCATCATGCAGTTCATAAAAACTCCCTTAATTTCATTTCTAATAATGACAAAGCCTAAAGTCTTCCTTCTTTTTTTTCAACAAACCATTAATTCTCCACAACCATAACCCACATCTCAGAATTAGCATAAACTAGACTGATATGTACCTATGAAATGACCAAATTTATTATCCCAAAATAAAAATAAATAAGCAAGCATCTAATAGCTCTTCTCATTTAAAGCCCTTTTATCATCAACATTACAAATTAAACTACAAAATACTAAGAAACCAATCAAAAAACTTCAGAAGTCTCAAAATGTTTTTTTTTTTAGAAAAAAAGAAGAATAAAAGAACTAAGATGAAGAACATAACAAAGAAATAAGAAATTTCCAAGAAATCATAAATAGACTTTTAAATGCAATGAATTTCACCAGTTGAAAGGTAATAAACTGTTACTTTCTATGTATTCCACTTACTGCTAGATATTCACAGACAAAAATATAATATATCTAATAATATGAATGCTTACCACAACATATAGAAAAGCACCTTGAAACTAGGAGATAAGTTGAAGTTCATATCCTCTAAACTGCTGCATCTTCCACCTATAAACAAGTAAAGGTTCAGCTAGAACAATCATCTCTTTGCAAACACCCTAGCATCCAGCATGTTAATCTATTCAATTCCATTAAAGTTGATAAGGATGTAAATTGTTAATATGATCCACAATTTAATTTTATAAGAATTAATCCTTCAACATTATACCTCACATGCATTCAAGTTTAGAAAAAATGATCACAAGAAAAAAGACAAAAGCCAAGCAGAAACAATGAAGTGTAACATACTTGAAATAAAGGTCATTCAACAATATGCAGAATCACAACAAAACTAGCAACACATAAAGCTACTCTAAAGCAGGAGGCTCAAACAATAGATCATGGCTAGAATTTTTATACTCCATTTTCTATTGAACCAACCAATATCAAAATTTCTCAGTGCATGTAACTTTTAAACACAAAAAAACTCCAAATTGAAAAACCCAAATCTCAAAAAAAAAAAAAAAAAACTTTGATCTAAGCTTTGAGAAACTAAAGATTCTGATGGAAAAATGAAAAGTGCAAATAAGAAGAAAAAGAAGGGAAGTGCTTGTTTGTTTTTGGGGTGTTTTTTTTTTTATATTTATTTTATTGTTCATTTCCATTTTGTTTTCGATTATTTGAAGAATTTAACGGTTGTAGTTTTGTTTTGGTTTTGGATTTAATTAAAAACCCAGATTTGGATTTTGGCTTTTCAATTTTCCTTTTTCAATGATTTTCCCATTCTTTTTTTACTCACCATTTTCTTCCCCAGAAAAAACAAATTTTGTTTACCAGTAGGGGGTCAAAAGTTTACATTAATGCCAAAAAAAAAAAGGTATGAAGAACAAGAGCTGGGTTTTTAGTTTTTACTTGAAGTATGGATGGTAGTCCTTGAGATAGCTAGCTTCAGCTAATATTTTCAGGACAAAGAACAAATGTAAAAGGAGTATGAACAAACCTGGAAAAATTCTTCTAACGTCTAGAAAAAGCAGGGATAAAATGATAAATTCCCAATCAAGAAGCACTTTTGGCTGAGAAAAGCCAGAATTTTCTCCATCTCCGTTTGTGCAAAAGCACTTTTCTTAAGCCAGAAAATGAAGTTTGTTCTTTATTGCTTCTACAACAAAAGTGCTTTTTTTACCAAAAGCTCATCAAAAACGCAATACCGAACGGGCCCTAAGTCGACTCAGCAACACTAACGAGTCAAATTTTGCTAGCTTCATCCTTTACTTGAAAAACTCAAAAACGTTGGCTTGGGTTTATGGAAATAGGTAAAGAGCTCAAACCCTCGATTTGATTTGCAGGGAAAGGAGAGAATAGAAGGTTTGGCTTGTTTTAGTTAAGCGGAAAGCATTCAGAGAAGGCATAAGCAGCTCTTCAAAAACAGAAAGCAAGAGAGAGACTGAGAGAGCTTCATAGAATGGAAAAAGGAAAGAGCTTTTAATTCAAGTCATTTTATTTTAAATTCCACTCTTTTTTCGAGACAAAACCTTCAAATTTTACGCCCAAAAAATAAGCAAAATTATTATTATATTTTATTGTCCTTTCCCCTTTTCAACTTTACTTCTTGTTAGTTACCAAGTACAAAAACTAGCTACATTTTTCAAAAAAAAATTCTTTTATTTTTTTTATGAGTATATAATGATAGTAACTATTATCAATGCATTCACCCGTTAATTGTATTGGTTCGCACCTACATAGTGCTTGCACATGAATCAACTCTAGACGAGGACACGTATTGATATGTTCTGTCAAGTTTCGACTTGTACTTTATATGAATTTGCACATGTATAATGCATATATGAAAATTTACTTAATATGTCATATCTATAAATAATAATTATATTATATAAATACACAGAATTAATTTATTTGAGGGAATACACAGAAAAACACTCAAAAGAATACCTTTTAAAATTCTTTCAAATAAATTTATAAAACAATAAGTTAAATAATTAAACGAAAAGATTGTAAATTATGGTGTGTTGGAATTGAATAGCATTAATTACATATTTTTTAGATTTTATATGATTTAAAATTATAAAAATATTTTTATTTATTATTTTATAATAAAAAAAGGTTTTGGTAATTAATTAATTGTGGTGACACAAAATTCAACAAGTTTATTAAAATCATTGTTTAAATTTATAAAATTATATATCATCATGAATCATGAAAAGAAATCGTAAAAATTAAAAATATAATTCTTAAAATAGTATTTAAATACAATAAAATCTGTAATTCTTAATAATTTTTATTAAATTTATTTGTAAAATACTCATGTGATAAAATAAATTTAAAAATGTGAAAAAGCACTATTTTAAATTAATTAAAATATTGAAATAAAAGTAATTATTTAATAAACGTGGAGGTTACATTTTGGGAATTTGGTTCTTTAAAACATGAGTTGTATAAAAGAGTTAAAACCCATAAAACTAAATGTGAATGTGAAGCAGTATATTTTACATAAAAATAGCTAAAAGCAAAATTCATTAATAATTATAAATTGATGAAAATGGAAAGAAAGAGGGTTGAGAGGAGAGGGAGCTTTTGGCACTTGTGTTTGGTAGGTGGAGTTTATAATCGTTGGAAATGTCTTTTTGTCCTTTTTTTTTCTTTATTTCTTTTTTGAAATTTAAATTTTCATCCAACAACCACTAATAAAATATTAATATAGTTTTTTTATTGAAAAGGAGAAAGGGGAATTGGAAGTGCGTGGTTGGCATCTCAGTGGAACAAAGACAGAAAGGAAAGATTTGTGACTGATAATGACGGCCAAAACCTAGTCCCTTTTCTCTTAACACCTCATTAATTTCTTATCCATTTTCTAAATTATTATATTTCTGTTTACCTCTCACATTTTATATAAACATCACCGAATTTGAATCGGGTAAATTATCAAATAATGCTTTTTTTTAATTTACAAAAAATGATATTTTTTCTAATTATTTATCGGAATGGGCTATTTTCTTCAAAAGCGCGTCCATGTCAGCGTGATTTTAGTGGATGCAGTAGGAAAATGTATCCCTGAGGGAGCGTTTTCTGCCACATCAGCAAAAATCGCGTCCTTGAGGGCGCACTTTACTGATGTGGCAAAAACACTCCCTTAGGGACGCGTTTTGCCCGCTTCCTCTGTTAGGGTTTTTAGCTGTTTTTAAGGTTAGGGTTAGGGTTTTTATGATTTTAGGGCTAAGGTTTTATGGTTTTTAGGGTCTTAGGGTTTAGGGTTAGGAAAAAATATATCAACAATATAAAAATTATTTTTTTACAGTAGTATCTGGCAAGATAATTTTGAGAAGACGTTTCTGAACAAATAGTGACCAAAATGCTTCAAGCAGGATGCACTGTCAGCAAGAGTACTGAAAAAAGCTCCCACGTGGACGTTCTTTTGCTATAGTAGTTCCTGAAAAGATAATTTTGAGAACACGTTTCTGAACAAATAGTGACCAAAACGCTTCAAGCAGGATGCACTGTCAACAAGAGTACTGAAAAAAGCTCCCACGTGGACACTCTTTTGCTATAGTAGTTCCTGAAAAGATAATTTTGAGAAGACATTTCTGAACAAATAGTGACCAAAACGCTTCAAGCAGGATGCACTATTAGCAAGAGTACTGAAAAAAGCTCCCACATGGACGCTCTTTTGCTATAGTAGTTCCTATTTGTCCTTAGACTATAAATGAGTCAAATTTCATTCTCAGGTTGCATAATAGAAATTGAAGCAAAAGTATAATAGAAACTGAAGATGAGTGAACGTATTAATGCTGTTATTTACTATGATGGTGAGGTTCGTGACACCGAAAGCGGTGTTATTTTTTTATCGGAGAACACAGTGGGACTGATTTTTAACCTATACATAGATTTGACAGAACTTCGCAAAAGAATTAGGCGTAAAATCTTTGAAACAACGCCAATGAAAGTTCAGTCTATTAAGTATAGATTTTATGCTTCGGTTGATCCGTATGATATGACTCATTCGACATCAAAGGTCCTCGGAGCTTGGAGGCAATGGTGGAGACTCATCTTGCCAGTGGATCACCCTCTTGAGGTATATGTACAATTTTCATCGCCAAGTGATATTCTTTCGACTTCAACATCTATTGCTATTCGAAGGGAATACACGACCCCAAGCCGAAACTCTGTTAGTGGGAGGCAGAATACGAAAGCGTCCGTGTTTGGTGGTAGTATAGAAAATACAACCCTTGCATGACACTCAGTTGGTAGATAGGACATGCATATCGGTGGGTCGACGTTCGATGTTAGAAATACGTATTGGGAATGTCATCAACTTCTAGTGGTTGGCAATCCACATATGATTAGGGACGTTATGAAAGTTGTTTAAGGAGGGATAATGTACTCCCCACGACATCCACCGGCGAGGGGACCTCGTTCGTTGTAGATGATGGTGGGTCAGATGATGAGTCCGATGTGGATCCACCTCGAGAGCCCGACCTCAATGGTGCAGAAGTTGCATTATTTTTTAAACCGAAGCCTGTTCCAACCATACTTGAATATGTTGAAGGGGGTTCAGATGAAGAAGAATAAGATTCGCGATTCAGTGCGTACTCGCCTCCAGCCCACATACATAATGTCGATCTATCTCAAGACGATGCGTTGGAGTTTCCCGAACTACCACACAGAAAGAGTGATCGTACAAGTTCGTCGTTGGATTCGGGTGAATTAGAAGTTGGTAAAGAGTTTTCCAACAAGGATAGTTTTCTTGGTGCATTGAAATAATATAGTATCAAGAACGGGGTTAACTACAACTTGGTTAAATCCAAACTCGATAAGTACGAGGCCAAGTGTGCAATGCAAGACGGTACATGTTCATGGAAAATCATGACCTCGTTGAGGAAAAGGACAGGATTGTGGGAGATTAAAAAGTAAAAAGGTCCACATACATGTCTTATCGGTACAGTATCACTAGGTGTTTATGGTTTTTGAATAATACTGATATATCTAATGTTGCATTATTTAACATACTTCGTTGATAGGTGTTTCACAGTATCATCACAAGATGGATTCAGATATGTTGGCTAGTTTAATAATACCGACGATGAAGGTGGATCCCAAGACTTTAGTGCCAGTATAAATTGCCAATATTCGTAGCCAATTGGGGTACACGCTCTCTTACCGCAAGACTTAGATAGCTAAGCAGAAGGCATTGGAAAAGTTGCATGGTGGGTGGGGCGCTTCATATAATGAAGTGTGGCAGTGGTGTCAAGTGCTGGAGAGATATGTCCCAAGTAGCATAACAGACCTTGAAACAGTACCTGTGTACTACAACGATAGATTGCTCCATGGATGCCAAGTGTTCAAGTGTCTGTTCTGGACATTTAAGTAATGCCGAGATGCATTTCTATACTGCAAGCCATTGGTACAATTTGACGGTACCTTTATGTATGGTAGATATACGCATCGGCTATTGCTAGCTGTGGTACAGGATGGCAGTGAGAGAATCCTTCCAATTGCGTTTGCAATAACACCGGAAGAGTCAGTTGATGACTGAGATTTCTTTCTATCTAGGTTAAGGAGGTATGTCTGCCCCCAACCTAATATATGCGTTATATCGGATCGGGGCCCTGGAATACTAGCCGCAATAGAGCGATAAGGAAGCCTATGGCATCGCACACACCATCGATATTGCCTAAGGCATGTTGCGTCCAACTACCACGGGCAACATCGATCTACAAGTGAACGACGGCAAGTGACCAACATAGTTTGTAATATTCAATTTATTCTTAATTGAAGAATGGTATGTAATATTCGCTATCAACTTATACTGGCAGGGTACGAGATCAATGAGGACCGTTTTCACGAGATGTTAGAGATTTTGCGATCAATTAACGAAGAAGGCGCAAACTACCTATGCAAACATAATTTTCAAACAATGGACACAAGTATACAACGGCAGCCTACGATATGGTCATATGACCTCAAACTTGGTTGAATGCATAAATTCTGTTCTAAAAGGAACGCGTCATTTGCCGATAACATCGATTGTACGAGAGACATATTTTTGTTTAACAGCACTATTTTCGAAGCGAGCAACGAGTTATAAAGGCCAAATGCAGGGAGGCCATGTATGGTGCACAGAGGTATTGCGAGAAATTAACAAGGTGAAGTCACGGGCCAACACCATGCACACAGTGTGTCATGATCGCGACAACTTATGGTTTCGTATGACGGAGTTTGACAGACCGAACCAAGGTATTGTTGGCGGGCAATATCGTGTACACTTGAGAAATAGGACCTGGGACTATGGGATATTTGACGTACTTCGTTATCCATGCGCTCATGTAATTGCAGCTTGTTAAAATCTCCGTCTAGATCCCATGAGCTATGTCGACGAAGTATACAAAATAGAATACATGTACAAAGTGTGGAGACACGTATTCCCACCAGTCCCATATGAACATAAGTGGTCGTCTGTATCGCTTGTTTCATTTAAGCTGTTACCGGATAGAGAACTGCGTCGCAAACTAAAAGGTCGACTTTGCTCAACTAGAATACGCAACAATATGGATATCCAAGAAACAGCCAACTAACGGAAGTTACGCGAATGGTGTAGGAACCCAGGCCATACATCTCGCTCATGTCCAAATCGGAATAGTTGATAATCTCCTTATCATTTTTGTCTCTTGGTGGCTATAAAAATTCTTTTAATTTCTTGATGAATGTTGTGAACTTTTGTAGAAGGACTAAGTTGCAAAACAAAAAAAAAGTTATTCAATTAATCTAAAATATCACCATCATCATTATTCTTCAAAATTATCTTTCTTGCTAAATGATTATTTTGCCCCTTATGATCCTTCAAAATTCTTATATTGGATCAACACCCATCTTTTCAAAATTACAAATTAACCCCTCATACTTTTTCACTTATTCAATTTAGTCCTAATTCATCCATTTCTTCTTAGTTTCTAAATCCTTCCACCCTTAAAATATTTACACCATTGGCCCTTCAAGTTTTTTCATATATACATTTTAACCCCTCAAATTTTGAATATTTACTATTGAGCCACAAAACTTTTCTCACATTTCTAATTTAGTCCTTACTTGAACCAATACAATTAGGATATTAAAAACAACTTTTATTTTATTAAAAATATAAAAAGTAAATTACAATTAAAAAATTAAAATCAACTTTTATTTTTTTAAATGTAACAATATAAAAAAGTTTGTAGAAATATATTAAAAATATAAAAATTTTAAACATATTGCCTTATTAAAAAATTGATTTTATTAAAAATAAAAAAATTAAATTACAAGTAGGATATTAAAAACAACTTTTATTTTATTAAAAATAAAAAATTAAATCACAATTAGGATATTAAAAATAACTTTTATTTTATAAAAAAATATAAAAAATAAATTAAAATAAAAAATAAAAAATAACTTTTATTTTATTAAAAATATAAAAATTAAATTACAATAAAAAAATAAAAAAACAACTTTTTTTTATAAAAAATATAAAAATAAATTACAATAAAAAATAAAAAACAACTTTTTTTTATAAAAATATAAAAAATAAAAAACAACTTTTATTTTATTAAAAATATAAAAATTAAATTACAATTGAAATATTAAAAATAACTTTTTATTTTATTAAATGAAACAATATAAAAAAGTTTATACAAATATATTAAAAAAATCAATGTTGGATCCGGTCGGAATCAGTGCCAAATAGGGGTGGTCGACGGTTATGTGCTGGATTCCTCCTTATTCCAGCTTCCGGCGGGGGTTGTGGTTGTTCCGGCAGGGATTCTGGTTCCTCCGGCAGGGGGTCTGGTGGTGGGTGTTGGGAGGATGACCCACCTTGATAAAATAATGACTACGGAGGTGTTTGCATCACCCATGGTGGAGGTGTTTGAATCCTATAAGGCATCGGAGATTGGTAAAAAGAAAAGCTCCCAGATGGCGCCTCGTGCGATCCCTCGTGCGACGGCGGCCTATAGATCAGCGGTCCACTCAGAGTAGTCGGGAACAAACTCGAACCGGGCTATGCATTCCAACCTGCCATAGGACTGGGAAAAGGAAACATATAAAGGTTAGGATACATATAAGGGCTAGGATATGCACCTGACATAACCGGAAAAGGCTGTGATGTGGGTGTCGTCAGTTGAAGTGTTGGCCCGGTGATTGTGTAGGCGCTGTTGATGGGTCTGGTGATTGTGTCGGCGCTGTTGATGGGCCCGTCCCATCATCCCTTCTCCTTGGATTTAAAAGGCCCCGTCGTTCCTTTTGTACACAAAGTTGCCGTCGTCTCTCCTCTTCTAACAATAAATATGGCTTGCCATGGATCCTAAACCATGACATGTATTCTGGTACACACGCTAACTCAGGAACGATGATCGGTTCCCGAGTAGGTATATAATCATACCGGTTTTCCCACAATTCGATATATGCTGACCAAAATCTTGGCCAATTCGTATGCAACTGCTGTAAGTCGACTTTTTGCTCATCATCGAGCACCTCAGGTGCCACGGGAATCTGTTGTCGGAATCTAAATTGACGCAGAACCTGATCTGACTGATGCATCTCCACGGTGGCATAGTTGACCAAGGGGACTTTCACATGCCAAATGTTCTGATTTTGAAAGAACTCATCCAGAATTACTGCCCGAATTGACGGATCATCGTATGGTGTCCATTGAAACTATATTAACATGATAAAAATATTAGTTGTATACTAAATACTAAATACTAAATATGAAACGACTATTTTATTATGAAAATATATTTTATTTAATACTTACTTGTGCTTCCGACCGTTGGTCTAATAGAAGCCGTATATCTTCAAGCGAGGTAGGTATTCCAACATAACTCGCCAAATGGTTTCACCTAATTAAATAAATTTTTAGCATACAATTATATTTTAAATCTACGTAATAATTGTAAAATCTAATATTAAATTTACCTCGTTATGAGTGGGAATGTATATAGGTGGTCCACTCGAGGACGTAAAAATGGAAAGCGAAACCGTGCTCATGATTGCAGTAGTGATAGACAACTTCCGATTTTGGCTTTATTCGGTCGCATCGCCCGGCACATCTCCCGATACAATTTTGCTAGCACGACAGACCCCCAACTCAATTCATTGGTTGCTCTAAAATCAACGAGTTTTATGAGCCATCTCAGATGTACGAGGTTTCATGACAAGTCCGGTATCAGATAGCCTCCAATCATCTCAAGAATGTATGCTCGAGCATACCGTATTCTTTCTAATTCAGTCGAATCATTATCCAACTTCGGGAATGTGTCTCGTAACCAGTCCATCTCGATCCAACCTCCGTTAATGTTATCATACGACTCCCCAATCACCTGAAGTTGCGGACCCGGTGACTACATACCCATCCATTAGCAATCCCAATTGCAACTGCACGTCTTCTAGAGTGATAGTACACTCTCCGCATGGAAGATGGAAAGTGTGCGTCTCGGGTCTCCACCTCTTTATCAACGCACTAATTAGCTTCGGGTCCAACTTGCACCCCTGGCCTATCGTGGCCACGTGCCAAAAACCCGCTTCTCGCAGGTAATTCTCAATCAACGGCAATGGCGGACCAAGCATATTGCGAATATAGCATTGCAACACCTGATCTACAGACTGTTTAAAAAAATATAAAATAAAAATTAATTAAAATTGCATAAACCTAAAAAATATTAAATAGTATTGAAAAATTAAAATTATAACTTACCATTGTCATTTGATCGACGGAGATGTCTTTATTGTCGAGACTAATTAATTCTCCGGCCATTACTAATACGATCGAATATTTTTAAATTTAAATAAAAACTAATTCAAAAAACTTTTAAACAGGGCTTTTTTGTAAAAATTAAAGGACTTTTGTGAAATTTGAGAGGAACTTTCAAGGAATTTGAGAGAAATTTTAGAGGAATTTGAGAGAAAATTGAGTAAGGACCTTTGTGTGAAAAAAATGAAAGGGATGGATTATATATATATTTACTGTTGGAGGCCCAACGATCAAAAAAAATATGGCCGTTGAAAGTGGGCAAAACGCGTCCCTGAGGGAGTGTTTTTGCCACATCAGCAAAGCGCGCCCTCAAGGACGTGATTTTTGCTGATGTGGCAGAAAACGCTCCCTCAGGGACGCGTTTTCCTATTGCATCCCCTGAAATCGCGCCGACGTGGACGCGCTTTCGGGAAAAATGGCCCATTTCGATAAATAATTGGAAAATATGTCATTTTCCGTAAATTTTGAAAAAAAGGGTATTTTTTGGTAATTTACTCATTTGAATCAATTTATTTTTTAAATAATTAAAATATTAATGGATTAAATACTCAACTGGTCCTTGTAATATTGGATTAGAAGTAATTTAATCTTGATACTATTAAAAAGCGAGGAAAAAAAGAAAGATAAATACAGTTGTTACGAATCCATCCTTGATTGTTTTTTATTAAGTTTTTGAATTTTTTATATTTCTTTTAAAAAATTTAAACAAGTATGCATTTAATTTAAATACAATAATGAGGGATGGATTTAATTGACCCAAAACTTTTAAGTTAATCAAAGTTGTCAAAATTCATTTTATCCATCTAATTCAATTTAAAATTTTTGTATTTTGATTCAATTGAAATTATAACAATTTAAACAAATCAAAACTTTATAGAAAACGCGACTAAATTTCAAGGTGCAATGCATAAATTTTAGAGTATATATATTTAAAAACCTCTTTTAAAGCAAAATAAAAAAGAAAAATATATATATTTAATAATTTTAAATTTTGGGTTAATAATAGACCTGATCATGGGTCAGGCCAAAAAATATAAGCTCGAAAAATGAGTTCGGACAAAAAAAAATACTCATTTAAAAAATAGGCCGGGCCTCAGGTAAGGTATTTTTGGCCCGGACCTAAGCCCGGCCCGAATTCACTAAAAGACAAAAAAAGTCTGCTCTTTTTTTTTTTGTTTTTAAATGTTATTTTCTTATTGTTTTCTCCCTATTTTCCTACCATTTTACTATTATATTGCTACTATTTTATTGTTATTGTTTGAATATTGTATAAAACTTATTTTATTGTTAATTTTGTTATTATTTAGAGGCATTTGTTTGCTTGTTAAGTTGTATTTATCTTAGTGTTATTTAAGCCTACATATTTTTTAAAATTTATTTTCAATTTGTTGGGAAATATTTATTTTGATGTTTTTAGTATTTTTAATGTATTATAGATATTTAAAAATAATATAAAAATTAATACGGGCGGGCCGAGTCGGGTTTGAGTTTTAGCATTTTTATCCGGGTCATGTTTGGGCAAAATTTTAAACCTATTTTTCGAGCTGGGCCGGGCTCGAGCTTAGTAAATGGGCCTAAAATTTAGTTGAGTCCGGCCCGAACCCGGCCCGGCCCGGCCTATAAGCACCTCTAGTCAATAACTCAATTTACTACTTATTTTATTTTTTTTATAGAGTAAATTTTTCTTAAACTTTTTTTTTGAGTGAATTGGCTCACGAACTCCGCCACTAAATATATGTGATTGCTAAATGTAATATTTATTTTCAATGCGTACGTTTTGTTACTTTTGTAGTTATAATAATTAAAAATAATAATATTGTTAACATGCAAAGATTATTCAATGCTAAAATTTATAAATTTATGCCAAAATTATTTTTTAGTATAATTTTAAATTTTATTATCTTCTGTTTCCTCTATAATATATATTTATATTTATATTTAAGTTCTTAATTGAGTTAGTGATATAAGTCAATCATACATTAATTAAATTTAATTAACATAGTTGAAAAGTTATCATATGATCAAAAGTTAAAAAATTAATTTTTTTAAGAATTTAAATGTAGATGTATAAAAAAATATGATTTTAATTAAAATGGTAAATTAAATAATAAAAAATGAAAAGATCAACGGAAGAATTTTAAGTAAAGCTCAAGACGAAATAAATAAATAAATAATATGGTCAGCTATCAAAATAGTGATAAAAAAAATAAAAAAGTAAAGAAATAACGGCTAAAATAAATCTGAAACTAACAAAGCGAGTTCCACGTTGTAATCCAATAAGAGCAAAACATGCCCGACTCTGCCTCCCAATTTAAGCTCTTTGTTCATCTAAGACTCTTCCCTTTTTTTTTTTTTTTTTTTTAAATTTGATTTTATATCTTATGATCGGTTAATGGTGATTTTGGGTTTCCGCTGGTAACATTTGGGTTCAGATTATACGAAACAAAAATGAGCATAGGGGATGTATCGGAGCTTGAGAGTAACCTCACTCTCAGCGATCGCTTGAAGCAGTTCAAATCATCGCAGTTCAACCCCGAGGCTTATCTCCAATCCAAATGCAACAACATGACCGAGAAGGTCTCTTCCTTTGTTTTCTATTCTCTTTAGCCCTTTACCGCTTCCTATCATTCATCGACGCACATCATATATATGTCAATTGTCAAATCATCTTATACATAGATAACAACGACTATATATGTCAGTCATAATGATTTGTGCGATCAAATGGGAAAAAATGATTTGCTCTGTTATATAACAAGACGGTATAAATTAATTTCATAATATTGGTAATGGTGGAGACATTGAATTTGGTAGATTGTTTTTTTTTTTGTCGCAGGAGATAAAGCATGCTTGCTCAAACTTGTTAGAATTACGGAAGGCGTCTGCAGAGGAAATGCGTAAAAGTGTTTACGCTAATTACACTGCCTTTATACGGTAATTCCTTGATCTTTTCCTTTCATTCTATATATTAAGGTTTTTGTTATTCTCTCTCTAAGTATCCTCAAGTATGAGCTCTCTCTCTAAGTATCCTCAAGTATGAGCGTCGGATATCTATATGTGTCTAACATTTAATATTTTATGTTTAAAGGGGAATAAAATAATCAAAGCAGCTTTTAAAATGCTTATTGTGTTTCGGGTTTCTCAGTTGTCAACATGTTATTGTATATTTTCAGCCCTTCCATTTCATTGTTACCGTCTAAGGTTACTGGGAAGTTGTCTAAGCTTTAATGAATTTTGAATGATTGAAAAAGAAGCAACATAATGATATTTCCCGGTGATCAGTAGTTGGGCGATAGTAGATAGATTAGAGGAGGCCCATATGTTGGCTATTTGTAGGAAAATGAATAGCAGAAGCTTAGAACTACTCAGGATGTAACTTGTCTTTGCATCTCAAGTCATAGCATGTTTGCGTTTGAAGTACATCCAAGGAGATTACAATTCTAGAGGGGGAGCTGCTTTCAATGAGGAATCATCTTTCTACTCAGGCAGCTTTAGTTCATGGTTTAGCTGAAGTTACCATCCTTGATTCCTTGACAACTGGTGCTTACGAATTGGAAGAGGAGAAAGTATCTGGTGTTAAAAGTACAAAGCTTAATAAAACTGAGATGTGGTTTATCAAATTTGAAGAAAACCTTGAAGTTCTATTGGCGGAAAAGAGAGTGGATGAAGCTATGGCTGCACTGGATGAAGGGGAACAAGTAGCACAAGAAGATAAGACTAAACAGAGCTTAAGTCCAGATGCACTCCTAAGATTGAAGAATGCCCTCACTTTGCTGAGACAAAAACTAGTTGATCAGCTTGCAGAGACAACTTGCCAGCCTTTCACACGAGGGGCTGAGCTCCGTTCAGCTGTTTCATCCATTAAAAATCTTGGGGATGGTCCTCGTGCTCATACATTGCTACTCAACTCTCACCAGCAGAGGCTGCAGCGGGGTCTGCAAGTTCTTCGTCCTTCAACCAATTCTTACGGAGGAGCAACTACTTCATCTCTTTCGCAGCTTGTATTTTCAACCATTGCACAAGCAGCTAGTGATTCCTTAGCAGTTTTTGGAGAGGAGCCTGCTTATTCGTCTGAACTTGTAACTTGGGCTGTCAAGCAAACTGAGGCATTTGCACTTCTCTTAAAGAGACATGTTCTTGCTTCATCAGCAGCTGCTGGGGGTCTAAGAGTTGCCACAGAATGTGTTCAGATATGCCTCGGCCATTGTGCTTTGTTAGAATCTCGTGGATTGGCCCTTTCCCCTATCTTAATGAGGCATTTTAGGCCGTGTGTCGAATTAGCATTCAGTGCCACCTTAAAAAGAATTGAACATAGCACTGCTGCATTAGCTGCTGCAGATGATTGGGAGCTTTCTTATGCACCAGCTGATGCACGTTCTATCTCTTCTACTTCATCTCTTAGCAGCGCGAGTATGTCACAGGCAAAGTTTTCAAGCAGTGCTCACAAATTGAATTCAATGGTTAAGGTAATTATTTTACTCCTTCTCAATTGATCCTAACAGTATTTATGGGTTCATTCCATCTTTCTTTTACTTTTATTTTCTTTTCAAAGTTATTTGCTTCTTTCTCAAAATCGCCATAGCTTCTGTAAGACCTGTCGGATATGACAAAATTTTATTTTGGCTTGTCTTAGGACACCTAGTTTTACCAGTCCCATGTTAAAGTGAAGAATGTTAAATTTGATTAATGTCGTGATAAAACACAAGTAAAATACTAAAATGTCCTTTTAATTCTTGTTTTGCAAGTTTCAGAATCTTTAGTGTTCCTAATCCTAATTGTGCATTATCTCTGGTTGTAGGCATTTATGGAGGATGTTGGCCCCCTTGAGGACCTTCAATTGGATGGTCCAGCTTTAGAAGGTGTTTTACAAATATTCAATTCCTATGTTAATCTGTTGATAAGTGCTTTGCCTAATTCAATGGAAAATGAAGAACATTTAGATGGTTCTGGGAGTAAAATTCTTAATATGGCGGAGAGTGAATCCCAACAGTTGGCTTTACTCGCCAATGCATCGTTGCTAGCTGATGAACTGTTTCCACGGGCTGCATTGAAGCTTTTGCCATTGAGCCAGGCTAACAGAGTGGATGCCACCCCTAAAGGCACTTCAGATAGACAAAGCCGTGTTCCAGAACAAAGGGAATGGAAGAGGAAACTACAACGTTCTGTTGAACGCTTGCGAGATAGCTTCTGTAGACAACATGCCCTTGATCTTATCTTTACAGTCGATGGGGACATCCGTCTCAATGCAGAGATATACTTAAGTATGGATGGCCAAACTGAAGAACCAGAATGGTTTCCATCACCCATTTTCCAGGTAATATATTTGCAAATTTAATTGTGAGATTTATATATATGTATCTTTTGTTTTCCTTATTCCTGACATAAACATGCAACCTGAAAAGAAGATATGCCATCTGATACATTCAAGCCTGATGAATGGAGCTCGAACGGTGCTCTGTAGTATATATACATAATTGTGCTGTCCATCACTACATTTTTTTTATATATGCATTTTGTTCTTTGATATACAGCAGTTCTCAGGTATAACAGAATTATGGATATGACAAAATAACCATAAGATATTCTTCTCTTATTGCTACATCTTTGTTGAACCAAGTATGTTAACTTTATAATTCAATGTTAATTTCCTTGCTTTTCATTAAATAGACACATGGAAACCATGTTTATAGACTAATTAAAAGCCACCATTTTATGTATATGTAATAGTCATAAAACCATCTATATTTTGGGTTTAATTGTTAATAGGTTCTGTTCATGTTCTTGTCTTAACGTTCAGTATGTGTAGAAAGGCAAACTATAATCTTAAAAGGAGCATAATATAAATCTGTATCATTTTCTGTGTAAAGCAACATAAATGCTAGTCTTTAATCATCACAAAAATGAAATGTTTGATCTTCTCTCTCACTAGTATAGTGGTTTTATGTTGTTCCAGGAACTGTTTGAAAAACTGACAACGATGGCAACAATTGCGACTGATATGTTTGTGGGAAGGGAAAGGTTTGCCACACTTCTATTAATGAGACAAACTGAGACAGTGATCCTTTGGCTTTCTGATGACCAGAGCTTTTGGGAAGAGATCGAGCAGGGTCCGACTCCTTTAGGTCCTCTCGGTCTTCAACAGGTATACTCATAATCACACACAACAGGGAAAAAGCAAATTCATGTACAATGCACTATGCTAGTAATTAACATCATCATATTATGTCTTCCTTTTCATTTCAATGCAGCTGTATCTGGATATGGAATTTGTTATAATTTTCACTTCTGAAGGCCGGTATCTGTCTCGAAATCTGCAACAAGTTATCAAAAACATAATAGAGAGAGCAATCGATGCAGTGGCCGCAACAGGAATAGATCCATACAGGTGCATGAGACACGATCCATATCATCATAGGAACATTTTTGTTTTGACCTCAAGCTGATGAAGCCTTTTTCGTGTTTTGGCAGCGTGTTGCCGGAGGATGACTGGTTTGCCGAAGTTGCTCAAATAGCAATAAAGATGTTAACGGGTAAAGGCAACTTTAGTAGTATGGAGGGAGATGTACTAAGCTCTACAGCAGCGGCATCTGCAGCTCCAGTCGTATCTCAAGGAAGTAACCAAGGTCTGTAGAATTTCCTTTCAGTTATGCATGTCACAGTCACAGTCACAGTCACAAAGCAAACATGCTATCATTGATCATTTATCCCTCATGCATGCACTGGCGTTGAATAAAATACAGGTTTCTAGATCATGGTATCAACTTTCAACAGCATATATACTATGTAGGAATGCAGAGCTTTCCATAGATTGTTTAACAGGCCTAATGAGCTTATTCTCCAACACATTTTCCAGTTTTAGTGTTGGGTACTTCCTTTACTTAAAATAGATTTGATAAATTTTAAAACTACAAACTCTTTGGTTTTACAATAATATAAAATAGTTTCATGTCTATGACTATAAATACATATGTAGTTTTGAAATTATATCAAAATAAAAAAATATTTTGACTGCTATTGAATTGATTATTGAAAATAAAAATGCAAAGCGATATAAATTTGGATATTCATTTTTCCAATCATTTAAATTTTAGTTTGAATAAAAGGTGTATTATTTATTAGATGATTGTTTGATGCAGAGATGGCAAAAAAAAAAAAAAATATAAATTTTATGAATTTTTTAAGTCGGGATTAAGGCAATTTAAGAGGATTTAATTCTAAAATGGATTAAGATCAGATTATGTTTAAGGAAACCCGCCTGTCTCAACATAATTATCAAAATATCCTTTTATATAATATTAGATTTAGGTTTTCTATTTTAACTCTTACTATAAGCAGACTCTTTATTTTTCATAAAAAAAAATTCTACCCGCTCAATTTTTTCAAATTATTTTTTTGCTTTGCTGGCAGTTGTGTTGGTTTTTGGGCAGGTTCTTGACCGTGATTTCTCCAATTTTTTTTTGTATTTTTATTTTTAATTTTAATTCACACTATTTTATGGTTTTATTTTGTCCACATTTTTTTTATAAGCTTTGATATGTCCAATTTATTATTTTTAAAGCAGATGTGATTTTGTTTTAAATTTTAATTATGTTCCAGAGTATATATGAGATTTGTCAATATAAGGGTGTAGGTAAATTTATTAGAAGCTGTTCTCGAAAGGCTTTGAGATGATGAGAAGGAGGATCGACCAACCGAGACTTGGCCTTTTGTGCATTATTGCTATAGTGAGTCTTTTGACGGCTTTTTTTTTTTTTTGATCGGTGTTCATCATCCTGTTGATTTGATGACAGCGAGGCTAGGATGCAAATTTCAACAATTTGATTAAGTTAATGCATTTTTATTTGTTTTTTTAATAATTCCAATGTTGCAATTATTAAAAAATTTTTAGAATATCCTATAAACATAATATTTATGTATTAATTTATAATGATTTATTTATTATTTATACTATATATCATACCTTTTAAATATTATTTTGAATAAGAATAATAATATTTAAAGGCTCTGTGAACCCGTAAATTCCCTCTTTTTTTCTTTTTTATCATTTCATTTCCTGAAGTCTTCTATAAGCCATGGGATGTTTTTGAATTATCTAAAGAATCATTTATGCCTAAGTCCCCAAAAAAATCATCTCACTTTGGGGGATGACAGTTGAGAGGAAAATGTTGAATTTCATCATGCATCCACAAAACTAGCTTGCAATTCTTGGGGTTCTTTTCTAAATTATGGAAAATATGACACCATTTATTCGTATCCATCAGTTTTTGGATGTTCTCTTTTTTACAAATTTATAGTAAAGCCTCCTGAGTTGTATAAGTAAAAAAGTGTCATGGGTTATATGGTGTTAGATGGAGTGATGAAATTGATATTTAATTTGAGAATGAGTCAAATTGAATGGATATCATTGAAGTAGTGTTCCACTTAATTGCGATATTTAATATTCAAATAATTAATATTTTAAATAAATTAGGTTATTGAAACATCATCTGTAAATAGCATAGTCCAGGAAATCCAAGTATGAGTGTGGAGAAGACAATACTACATTGTCCTTTCGCTCGTTCCAATCTGTGTAGTCTCCTTGCTTTCCTGCTATGTACTATTCCCTTTTGAGGGTCCATTCTCACTCCGTAACATTATCACCTTTAAAGAACAACATGGAACAATAACAAAATTATAAAAAATATATATCCCCATCCAATGGGTGACGCGTAAGCAGCCAAATCCAATGGGTGATGGAGATGAACTCCCCAATCCCCATCCCCATCCCTCTTGTTTATATTCTATGCAATTTTCTTACACCCAAAGGAGCATGCATCGTATTCACAATTGTATATCTTATATAAGGGTGTTTCATTTTTATACATATCTAATTATTTGTAAGCTTAACTTAGAGTCGGCACTAATTCTACTGGAAAAACCAAAAGATTTTTTTTAAAATAATAATAAATTAACGATGTTTCTCCACTTAACATTATGTTCAATGTTATAGAATCTACTCAAATATCCCTCTTTATCATCCCCCATTACATTCTATTTCATTTGTATGCAATCACTCTCTTTCTCTCCATCAAAAGTCTCTTTACACACCCACTATTCATCAACTATTACATTTTGATATATTAATAATCTCTTAATCATATATATATACTTTTTAAGATTTAATCAACTCTATACCATTTTCTTTTTTATGTTAATACATAAGTAGGCAGATGAGAGTGTTGTATTAAATAAAATTTAATTGTGATTGCATATCAAATATTATTATTGTTATATGATATAATATAAGGCAAAGCCTGTTTGAACTTGGTGTAAAATATAGTCTTGAAGTCGAATCTTCTAATTAATAAAATAAAAAAGGTGGAAATGAGTGAAGTATTGACATTATTTTCCAACCCTTCAATATTTTTTTTATAAGTTGAAATAACCCTTCAATATTTAAATCTCATCCAACTGCTTAATTGCTTTACAACAGCTTTAAAGTCTTCACCCATTGGCTTAAGATCCTTCTTGAAATTCCAATCTCGAAAATAACAACTGCAGCCGGCAGGCTTTCATGCTAGTGCATCAACAAGTCCCCCATGGAAGTTTTTCTTATACTTTATTATTACAATATTTGTAAGCCTGGACCACCCGTTATCTTAACAACATGCCCAAAACCAGCATGCTTCCAATGGAGAATAATGTCACTTGGAGGGAAGGGGAGGTGTCTTGTATTTAAATTACACATCTTTTCAATTTTAGTAAAATTACAATAATGATATTGTGCCAACTTGTGACGATCTGAGTTAAGGAAGTCTGAGTTCATAATAGATCTAAGTCTAAAAAATTCGAGTTTGAGAAAGTCTGAGTTCGAGATAAATCCGACTCAAAGATAAAAAAAACCCGACTTTATAACTGAGCAGCCATAATAGACATTAATAATTAATATAATATTATAATATTAACTAAAATATAAATAAATGATAACTCTTTTTTTTTTAAATGTATTCATAAGCATTGCATATTTATATTAATATTTTATTAATAGGAAAAGTAATTAATAACATTTTTATGTTAATTTATAAAGTGAAATATTTTTTAAGATATTTTAAATACCATAACTATATATATATTGTAATAGGTCCAATTTGCCCGGGCCCGTACAAACCAAAAATAAAAAAATAAAAAACCAAAATAAACCAAACGTCCAATCCCTTACCGTCCAATTTACAGGCCCGATATTAACCTAAATCCAGTTACACCCTCAAGCCCAAAACATTAAAACAAACAGCCCAAAACCTAAATTAACCCAATACAAATACCCATGACCAATTCTAACCTAGCCCAAACTAAAATAGGCCCGAGTGGCCCAAGTGACTAAGCAAGTCAGAGACCAAGGGTTTTTGGAACCCTAGGCGTCGCAAGCGCCCAACACAGACCCTAGTCGCGCCGCAATCAGCGCGAGTCATGCCTTATCGCCGCCATAATCTGCGCCGTTCATCTGCAAAAAGGGAAAGAAAAGGTAGAGAAACGCGAATATAGCAAGAAAAAAAAATATACCAAAACTTGTATTTTGACAATGGTTATAAAAGGCCGAATATATTTGATGTAAAGACTTACGCATATATACAATACAATACACAAAGAAATCAAAGAACAAGAGGTTATTTCCGATTTGATATTTCATTTAATCATTATTGTTGTTTTTGTTTATTTTTTTTATATGCATACAAAATACAGAAGACGATCAAAACAGATTTTAAAAATAGTAGTTTGTAAGAAAAAAAGGAAAAGAAATATACCTAGAATCTGGCTCAAAAGGGTGATCTTAGTCTTAGGGTTGCCGCGAGCGACGGCGCGTGAGGCGCGTGCGAGGACTGCCGGAGGTTAGAAGACCTATGAAGGCAGAGCATTTTCTGGGAGCTCTGTTTGTGTTTTTTAAAGCTGGTTTAAAAATGATTTTTTAGCTGTTTTTTTTTTGTTTATAAAGGCCAGTGGAACGGCGTCGTTTTGGTGTGGTCAATTAATGACCAAAACGGCGTCGTTTAAGGGCCAAGATCCGCGTGTTGACCCGATATCCGGGGAGGATCCCCGCGTTTTTGTTAAAAGGTCTAATTGCTCGATAGGCCCTTCCGCATTATTACAATTTTATAATTACATCCAATTACATCTTTCTTTATTTTCACTTTGGCCCTGAATTATGGCCTTTGTTTCTGCAATATCCTAGATTTAGGGGGTATGCGTTTATGCATAATTCAAGTGATAGTGGGCTTAGTGTGTGTTTGGATATGTTTTAAGGGTTTTTAGAATTTTAGAATGTAAGGGAATGCCTTAGAAAAATATTAGATTTTTAGTCTTAGAAGGGGAGCTAAGCAAAATTGGCCTTAAGAAAATTAGCTTGAGGTTTTAATCACAATGAGTCAATTGGTAAAGTGGCAAGTGGAGTGTGGAGTGTATTAATGGTCTTAGGTTCGAATCCCATGGATGACATTAAGGTGACTTTTAATTTTTGTATGGCATGTGTTGGTCAAATTTTACTTATGGTAAGGATGGACTTTGTTATTTATGGATAGTAGACTAAGGAATAAGGCAAGTGCTTATTTATGGTATGGTATCAAGGAATTTTGGTAGGATAAGGGGACATAAGCTTGAAGTATGGAGTGTTGTTTTGGAAATTTTTCTATGGCCATTTGACCATGAATGTAGACGGTATAGTGGACTAGGGGGGGTTGACTTAATTTTGAATGTGATTAGGAGGAAATAAGGAGAAATTTAGGAGTGAGTTTAATTCAAAATTAGTTTGAATTGATGGCAAGAAGAATTTTGAGTGTAGAGGCCGAATGTGGGTCTCTTTTGGGTGATAATTTCGGTCATGAGTGGGGGGAATAGCCGAATTTCCTATTAGAGGTCTAGAAGTTCTTTTTGGGTTCTTTTTTCTTTCTTTAGTATTCTCTTTTGAAACTTTCTTATCACCCTTGCCATTGCCGCAATTTGCACCCTATTTCTTGACCAAAAGCCGAAAGTTGGAAGTCATTTTGTGTATCTTTTTCTTTTTCCTTTTGCAACTTATTTTCCTTCCATTCACTTCCTAAAAACCGAAACCCATCCTCTCATTTGCAACAAAGCCGAAACCTCTCCACCTTTGTTCTTCATTGCCGAATTCTCCTAACTTTCATCTACACTTCTTTTCTTCTTTTCTATACCTATTTTGTGTTAGCCGATTATCCCATCTCCATTTGGGAGTTCTTGCCGAATCATTTAGAGCCTTTAGAGGAGGAGGTGTCGATATCCCTTTTCATCAATCTCCCAATCGGTTTCGAGTATAGTAAGTATTTTCTTAGCAATCGAATTCTCTTCTTCTTCATTTAGTATGCCGAAACCAATGGTTGGCCTTGGTTTCTAAGGGATGGCCGAATGTATGTAGAGTCATAATATTGTGTTTCTTATGTGTAGCCAACGGTAAGGAGCCTTAAGGTGGATTGTAAGGATTCGATTCATCAAGGTAAGTGTTATGTGGTGATTCGGGATTTAGTTAAGCAAAGTAGGTGATTTGTAGTATTCGGCCATAGGCCATTGTATGAGTTTAAGTGATGATCGATTTCTGACTTTGGTTCTTAGGAACAAATCGACTGGAATAAGAGAGTTTCGGGATTGAGTAAACTGTACCAAAAAGGTGTGTAGTTATCGCACTGTTTCTTGATTGTTTATATGTGTTATTATGTATATGCGTATGATGTGTACGGTAACCGGCAATAATGGTTAATATGATGGATACCCATGTTGAATAATCGATTAACAAGGTCAGTATTTTATGATGTTAATTTACATATGATTTATGTATGAAAACGTGATAGCATGTGATGTATGCTTATTTTTATGATATTGTGGCATGATACATGAGACTTGGGATGTGACTATCGAAGGAAAGGGTGTACTTTATGTACGTGGTCTGATGTTAGCCTTGTGCTACATTGGCGCTTGATGTTAGCTATATGCTTCATCAAGGGAGGTGTTGGCTAGGTGCCCATCTCGGCGGTTGATAGCTGTGTGCATCACCGTGGATTAATTGATATGTGGGATCACTTATGTGATCGGTGGCTTAGCCACGGCCTTGAGCAGCAAGTCTGCCGAGGTAAGTTATGTGGGATCACTTAGGTGATCGGTGGATTAGCCACGGCCTTGGGCGGCAGGTGTGCCGAGGTTGGTGTAATGGATGGAACTAGGTTGGGTTGGGCTTCATTTTGCATAATTTTGTATGTGGACTGTGTGGATATGGGCCAAGCCCATATGTGGAGACATGTGAAATAATTACACACTGAGTTTGTGTGACTCACCCAATTTTTCTCAAACCTTACAGGTGATGCATAAAGCTTGGACCGGGTTGGAGTGGATACAAGGTGGCCTATGCAGAAGATGTTTTCACTTAATTTATGCATTTTATATTATCAGTATTTTCGAATGATTATTTATTGTAATAAAGGCCACTTAAACTATTTGGAGACTTTATTTATGGTTTTGAGGTTATGTTATTATTAAGCTAAAATTTGAAATGATCTTTAAAATCAAGTGATATTATAAATACTTGTATTAAAGTTTTCAACCGGATATTTTGTAACAACTTAACTTTACTTTGAATTTTAAACCCATGATGCTTTATGAAAAACAAATAAATTTTTTTTATGTTTTCACTCTAAGTCAAAATATTTTTCAAACGTTTCGCATGATTACATACCGATCCTATCGTGGCTTGTGGGCGGAGTTTGGGGTGTTACAATTTGGTATCAGAGCCTAGGTTCAAAACTCGGCTTTGAGGGTTTTGGGCCCAAAAACATTTTTTTAAAGATGGGCTTTTCAAAGATTTGGGCTTTCATAAATTTTTCAGGTTTATTCTGGCATGGCACCTATATCTCCAACCCGAAGTCCACCAGGTAAGTGCCTCTGACTATTGAAGTGATTTATATATGTGAATGTTATGGGCTTATTTGGGCTCGTAGATTAGAATATTAGGACTATTAGACCGTAGGGCTAGTGTACTCAAACACATGCATAAGACTTAAGAACAATCAAACAAACCTGTGACTAAGTTGCCGAGTTAAGGTGTGGCAACTGTTGTACGCATGTCTAGGAGTGGATTCAGTAAGAGCTTGGTATTTAAGTAGTCCTAGCGACTCACCTCCTCTTTACTCGAATCCTACCTGGTGCGTAGCTACGGTTCACCTTAACCAAGAGGACCTATTCACGGGCTAAACCAAATAACTAAAACCCGAAAGGGACTAGCCATACTGTTTTATAACGATCTTAGTTTTAAATTTACCAAATTACCCCTCTGATTTATAAAATCCTTTTAGACTTGAGAATTTTTCGAAATACACTCGATTTGCAAAATTACTAAAATACCCCTAAGCGGTAAAATTACGAAAATGCCTCTGGTTTATAAAATTACCATGTTACCCTTGACTTTTATGAAAATATTCTTACTTTACAAAATACCAAAACCCCTGTTTTGCAAAATGCTAAGATACCTTGATTTGGAAAATTTACAAAATAACCCCGATTTCTGAAATTTTTGCAATTCCATTGATTTGGTAGAATTTTTTTAAAATAACTTCGAGATTTGTATATTTTAGAATGCCTTTGATTTGTAAAGATTATTTTCGAGTTGACCTCGATTTATTACGAAAATACCCTTGTAGAAAAAATGATGAAATTACCCTTGGGTCGGGAATGGTCAGAAATACCCATAATGATATGTTGAATGTTGTGGATGAATGTGGATGTGGTTCTCTGAATTAGAATAGTGAACTTGAGATGAAAACTTTGATTGATCGAAAGAACAACTATTAAACTTCTTTTCATAAAACTGTTCGTGGATAAACAGTGGAACCAAAAGTACTAATGCATAAAACTTTTTAATCAGATTAAGACGCGATGTTAGAAATGAGCTCTAGGGGACGTGGTCGAGGCAGGATGGCTGTGTCGGAACCCGTTAGATCGGGTCAAGGGTCTGAGAATGAGGTACCACCACCACCAGTAGCTTTTGGTGTTGAGCAGCAAGACCAGACGGAATGATCTTCAGATCGCAGTCGTCTTTGCGAGTCCTTGAAATGGTGGCTAGTCTTTGGAGGAAATGGGAGAGCTCGGAAGTCCATGCCAGCGACTTTGAGCCAACGGAGCTGAGGTGTTCCGTGGCGTATCTGGTGTGGCACCCAGTACGGCTGAATATTGGTTGGAAGCAACCGAGCGAATTATGGATGAGCTCGATTTAACTGCTGAGGAGAAACTAAAGGGAATGGTGGCGCTACTTCGCGACGAGGCGTATCAGTGGTGGCTCACGGTACGGGATGGTGCTACAGCTGAGGATCTCATTTGGGAGTATGTTAAGGCGGCGTATCAGAAGAAGTATGTGGGGACTCATTATATTGATGCGCAGAGAAAGACATTTCTGGGGCTCGTTCAAGGGAACAAGTTCGTAGCGAAGTACGAAGCTAAATTTCTAAGGTTGAGCCGTATGCTCGAGGAGTAGTTGCTACGGAGCATGAACGATGTGTCCGGTTTGAGGACGGATTAAGGGATGACCTGAGGTTGTTGATAGCTCCACATCAAGAACGGGAGTTTGCTGTGTTGGTAGAGAAGGCTAAGGTAGCTGAGGGGATTAAGGACTCTGTGAGGCAGAACAGAGATAGGGATAGGAACCGAGATAAGAGGAGTTTTGGACCGTCAGAATCGTCTGAGAGCCTTCAGAAAAGACCGAGGGTTGAGAATTCTGCTTGTGTTTCTAAGCCAACTACTGGAAATCCGGACCGTCCATGTGCTCAGTGTGGAAGGTATCATGTTGGCGAGTGCTGGAACCAGAATCGGGAGTGCTTTAGATGTAAGTCTAAGTTCCATTTGATTAAAGACTGCCCTCAGGATCCGAATAGGGCTCAGACAGAAGGCCAGGGTTATGTGCAGCCAGGCAGAGGTGGTCAACAAGCAACAAGGGGTCGTGGTCTGAACCATGGAGGAAATGGTTCTGGCCGAGGTCGTGGAGCACCAGGCCGAGGTAATGGTAGCGTTGAGGCAAGACAGCCAGGTCTGGTGTATGCAGTTCGTCGGAAGGAGGATAGTGATGTGCCAGATGTGAAAACGGGTAAGTTTCTTACGTCTGGAATACCCTCTATTACCTTGTTTGTTATAGAGCTAGTTCGTACTTGTGTTGCTAGTGAAGTGGATGGAACCTTGAGTGTGAACTTAGAGACTGTGCATAGAAATATGTTAGTTTTATTAAGATCAGAGTGCGCAGCAGTAGCATAATGTGGTGAGTTAGGATGTACGATTGTTCGTTAGTAAGTAATTTCGAGGACGAAATTATTTTTAATGAGGGTAGAACTGTAATATCCTAGATTTAGGGGTTATGCGTTTATGCATAATTCAAGTGATAGTGGGCTTAGTGTGTGTTTGGATATGTTTTAAGGGTTTTTAGAATTTTAGAATGTAAGGGAATGCCTTAGAAAAATATTAGATTTTTAGTCTTAGAAGAGGAGCTAAGCAAAATTGGCCTTAAGAAAATTAGTTTGAGGTTTTAATCACAATGAGTCAATTGGTAAAGTGGCAAGTGGAGTGTGGAGTGCATTAATGGTCTTAGGTTCGAATCCCAAGGATCACATTAAGGTGACTTTTAATTTTTGTATGGCATGTGTTGGTCAAATTTTACTTATGGTAAGGATGGACTTTGTTATTTATGGATAGTAGACTAAGGAATAAGGCAAGTGCTTATTTATGGTATGGTATCAAGGAATTTTGGTAGGATAAGGGGACATAAGGCTTGAAGTATGGAGTGTTGTTTTGGAAATTTTTCTATGGCCATTTGACCATGAATGTAGACGGTATAGTGGACTAGGGGGGCTGACTTAATTTTGAATGTGATTAGGAGGAAATAAGGAGAAATTTAGGAGTGAGTTTAATTCAAAATTAGTTTGAATTGATGGCAAGAAGAATTTTGAGTGTGGAGGCCGAATGTGGGTCTCTTTTGGGTGATAATTTCGGTCATGAGTGGGGGGGGAATAGCCGAATTTCCTATTAGAGGTCTAGAAGTTCTTTTTGGGTTCTTTTTTTCTTTCTTTAGTATTCTCTTTTGAAACTTTCTTATCACCCTTGCCATTGCCGAAATTTGCACCCAATTTCTTGACCAAAAGCCGAAAGTTGGAAGTCATTTTGTGTATCTTTTTCTTTTTCCTTTTGCAACTTATTTTCCTTCCATTCACTTCCTAAAAACCGAAACCCATCCTCTCATTTGCAACAAAGCCGAAACCTCTCCACCTTTGTTCTTCATTGCCGAATTCTCCTAACTTTCATCTACACTTCTTTTCTTCTTTTCTATACCTATTTTGTGTTAGCCGATTATCCCATCTCCATTTGGGAGTTCTTGCCAAATCTTTTATAGCCTTTAGAGGGGGAGGTGTCGACATTCCTTTTCATCAATCTCCCAATCAGTTTCGAGTATAGTAAGTATTTTCTTAGCAATCGAATTCTTTTCTTCTTCATTTAGTATGCCGAAACCAATGGTTGGCCTTGGTTTCTAAGGGATGGCCGAATGTATGTAGAGTCATAATATTGTGTTTCTTTTGTGTAGCCAACGGTAAGGAGCCTTAAGGTGGATTGTAAGGATTCGATTCATCAAGGTAAGTGTTATGTGGTGATTCGGGATTTAGTTAAGCAAAGTAGGTGATTTGTAGTATTCGGCCATAGGCCATTGTATGAGTTTAAGTGATGACCGATTTCTGACTTTGGTTCTTAGGAACAAATCGACTGGAATAAGAGAGTTTCGGGATTGAGTAAACTGTACCAAAAAGGTGTGTAGTTATCACACCGTTTCTTGATTGTTTATATGTGTTATTATGTATATGCGTATGATGTGTACGGTAACCGGCAATAATGGTTAAAATGATGGATACCCATGTTGAATAATCGATTAACAAGGTCAGTATTTTATGATGTTAATTTACATATGATCTATGTATGAAAACGTGATAGCATGTGATGTATGCTTATTTTTATGATATTGTGGCATGATACATGGGACTTGGGATGTGACTATCGAAGGAAAGGGTGTACTTTATGTACGTGGTCTGATGTTAGCCTTGTGCTACATTGGCGCTTGATGTTAGCTATGTGCTTCATCAAGGGAGGTGTTGGCTAGGTGCCCATCTCGGCGGTTGATAGCTATGTGCATCACCGTGGATTAATTGATATGTGGGATCACTTATGTGATCGGTGGCTTAGCCACGGCCTTGAGCAGCAAGTCTGCCGAGGTAAGTTATGTGGGATCACTTAGGTGATCGGTGGATTAGGCACGGCCTTGGGCGGCAAGTGTGTCGAGGTTGGTGTAATGGATGGAACTAGGTTGGGTTGGGCTTCAGTTTGCATAATTTTGTATGTGGACTGTGTGGATATGGGCCAAGCCCATATATGGAGACATGTGAAATAATTACACACTGAGTCTGTGTGACTCACTCAATTTTTCTCAAACCTTACAGGTGATGCATAAAGCTTGGACCGGGTTGGAGTGGATAGAAGGTGGCCCATGCAGTAAGATGTTTTCACTTAATTTATGCATTTTATATTATCAGTATTTTCGAATGATTATTTATTGTAATAATGGCCACTTAAACTATTTGGAGACTTTATTTATGGTTTTGAGGTTATGTTATTATTAAGCTAAAATTTGAAATGATCTTTAAAATCAAGTGATATTATAAATACTTGTATTAAAGTTTTCAACCGGATATTTTGTAACAACTTAACTTTACTTTGAATTTTAAACCCATGATGCTTTATGAAAAACAAATAATTTTTTTATGTTTTCACTTTAAGTCAAAATATTTTTCAAACGTTTTCCGCAGTGACATACCAGATCCGGTCAGGGCTTATGGGCCGGGTTTGGGGTGTTACAGTTTCAATTTGGTCTTTAAAGCCATTTTAAAGGCAGAAGATGGAACATCGTCGTTTAGGAGATAAGGCATAATTGCCTAATAGGTCCCTACAGTGTGACGTGCGTTCTAATATGGTCCTTTTAGATTTTTACTCTGAATTTTATTTTTATTTCGATTTAATCCCTATTTCCTTCATTTTTAATCCTCTTTTATTTTTTCTTATTTTTAATTACTTTAGCATTATATCAAATTATTTCATTTTTTATAGGTTATTCTATTAAATTCTATATTGTTTTTATATTTTAAAATTTGTATATTGTATATTATTTAAATTGATTTATTATTAATGTAAAGTTTTCTATGTATTGTTTATTTTAAATATATATTATTTTTTATATATATATTAAGTTGTTATATTATATATTTATTATAAGTTATCCCTTATACATATCTTTTTATATTCAAAGTTTTTTTTATATATTATTTATTTAAAACATATATTTATTTTATTAGGTATATATATATCCATTTTAGATTTTGTCATATCATTTTTTACATACATGTTTTTTTTTAAAGAAAATTTTGTTGTAGTATCTATATATTATTTGGTATATGTCATTTATCTTATGTTGTTATTTTACTTTTATACTTGATCTTGTATGTAAAGTTTCATATTCATTTCGTAGTTTTTATCTTTCGCATATTTTTTTTGTTATTTATTACTTTATATCCTTTATTTGTTTATTCATGTTCTTTTATTTGCTTATTATTTTTATGTTTGCCTTAGTATAATCATTTTATTGTCTGTATCATTCGTTATTTTACATTATTCTTCCTTTTAATTATCTATGTTAGTATTAAATGTTAGTACATCATGCAATTTTTGTAAATTGTTTTTGGTATTTATGTTTTGTAATGTATTAATGCAATATTTTACTCGAATCATTGTTTTAAATAAAAATACATTTTGCTAAATTGTCACATTTTATTCAAAAGTTTTTTTAAAAAATACGGCGATACTTAATATTTGGGGGCTTCGACAAAAAATTATACCCTAACTCACTAGGTTTCGATTTTTCTCGTTGAACTTAAGAAATCAAGTATCCCTTTTTGAAATCGAAACCCATAAGTTTCAAATCAAAACTTATTCTCGGGAATTCGAGATGTTGTATCCTAACTTATTGGATATGACGTTTTGTTGTCTCGAGGTAAGGATTTTCTACAAATAAAGGCAAGCTTAGTTTCGAAGTCTTGAAATGTTGCATCCTAACTCATTGGGTGTGACATTTTATTTCTTTGAGATAAGTGGGTCTTGACGTATAATTTGATTTATTCAAGTTTTCTTTCAAATAAAAAGGATCGTATTTTAAATTTTTTAAATTTTCGACATTAGGACATTAGTTTATCAATTAGGTACCAATTTTTGGGCGTTACGAGGGTGCTAACCCTTTCTCGTACGTAATCGACTCCCGAACCCGTTTTCTTGAATTTCGTAGGCCAAAATCAATATTTTAAATAAAACAAAAAATGTTTTATAAGGTGATCCGATCACACCTAAGCAAAAAAAGGGATCGATGGCGACTTCCGTTTTCGTTTTTTAAAGTCGATCCTCATTTTTTAAAAAAATTAACAATGGTTTCGACAGCTTGGCGACTCCGCTGGGGACGTAATAAGATAGTCAAGTCGTAAAATTGATTACTTCCTGTCCTTTTGTCTAAATTTGAAAATCCAATTTGAAAAATTATGATCTTTTTTATTGCATGTTGTTCTAATCTTGTAAAGTATTTTTGCATTACATTGAATGACCGTTGTGGTCACACCCTTTTAAGTGGAAGCGAGAAGCTACTCCTTCGTGAGGTTTTCACCTCCGTGCAGGATAATGAATCGCTTTTGGGATACATCTGTACCTATGTCTTCGTGAGATTTTCATCTCCGTGCAGCCATAGGGAAATGTATTCCCCTGAACTGAACTCGGTTCGTATGAGCCTATAATGGGTGAGTATCGATGAATCTGCTGGTTCAGGTACCTCAACTTTATAACTAAACCACATGTAGAAAACGTAAGGGCTCACCCTAAGTAGAATTATGCCAAACCATAGTGGTCACCTAGATAGGTGTTTGTTTATTTTATTTGCTTTATGTTTTATTTCATGGTACTAACTTGTTGTGCTTTATTTTGGTGCATGTCATTTCATATTTTAAGAGGTACCAATTCACGATCAGTTACTAAGTTAGAAAGCAGGTTATGTGTAACACCCCCCACCCGTATTCGTTGCCGGAATAGGGTATGAGGCATTACCTAAGTTTAACGAGTTAATACTATTTTCATTATGAATTCAATATAGCCCTTTTATAAATATCCAATCTTCCCTGAAATTTTAAAACCAAACAATCCTGTCCATTTCAATCCAATTTGATACCAAATCATACTTCTACTATAATTATATTATTTAGCATATTTATCACGGTTTACTTTAATTCATACTCATTAGACAAGTTTTAGTATTTATATAACCATCAAAGATATACATGCCATATAAATCAAAAAGGAAATTTACAAAAGCTACCGGAGATAATCTTGATAGGGTGATCCTCAGTGTTGATCCGATCCTCCGTATATTTATACGTAAAATCTACATGAGACATTGAATACACTCAAGTAAGTTTATAGAAACTTAGTAAGTTCATAGGCATAAAATATAAATCTTACCAAACATTCATACACTTATACATTACGTATAATTTCTAAATTCACTGTCAAACCACAATTTGGTCAATTGCTTTCATATAATTTCACTACCATTTATTCGTTTACTTTAACTCTTTTGGGCCCTTTTTGTCACTTACCATCTTTAATCTAATTAGGAACAATTACGGAAAATTGAGTACTTCACTTCCACTTTTCGATCGATCGGTAGCCGAAACTACCACTTTTCACCGATCGAGCAAAATTGGCTACCACTTTTCATCGATCGTGCCGAAGCTACCACTTTTCACTTGACCAGTGCAGCCGGCTACCACTTTTCATCGATCAGCAAAAGGCTACCATTTTCATCGATCGTAGCCAAGCTACCACTTTTCACTTTCACTTGCCACTGATCAGAAGTACTCAAATCCGATGTTCCGCTCAATTTGATTATTTAATCACTTTTCGCATTGTCATTTTGTCCTTAACTCATCAACAATATATCTCATCATACATGATATAATTCATAAAATTTACATTTAATCATTAAATTTCAGCCATATGAACTTACCTGAGTCGATTTGCAGAATTTGAGAAAATTCAGGGACTACTCAGTTACTTTTTCTTTTCCTCGACTTGCTTCGGGTTCTCGATCTATAATTGTAAAATCATTCACTTATCAGTATTGATTTCACCTTTACTTTATTTCATATCCTTAATGATTACAACCCACATATAAATAACATTGTTTATAATTTAACTATTTACTTGTATGGATATTCAAGCTGTCTATCCGTGTCACAGTCACTAAATTATTTTTATCTTGAGCTACAGAATTCCAAATTAAGATCCGTTAATTTTCCCTGAAACTAGACTCATATATCTTTTTACTATAGTTTTTCCAGAATTTTTGGTATGGCCAATCAATACCAGATTATTCTTAAAGTTTCCCCTGTTTTACTGTTTGACTGTTCTGACCTCTCTTCACTACGAATCAAATTACTCTTCGTACAGAATTCATATGACCTTCTTATTTATTTCATTTGAAAATAGACTCATTCAAGATTTCATACATATAAATTTTAACCCACAATTATTTTTGTGCAATTTCTAATGATTTTTCAAAGACAGAACAGGGGATCACGAATTCATTCAGAACCAGTTTCACTAAAATTTAAATATCTCATGATTTACAAATCTATTGCTTACACCGTTTCTTCTATAAGAAACTAGACTCAATAAGCTTTAATTTCATATTTTATTCATCCTCTAATTCGATTTCTACAATTTTTTGTGATTTTTCAAAGTTAGACTACTGCTGCTGTCCAAAACTGTTTCAGTGCAAAGTGTTGATTTCTATTTTTGCCCCAAATTTCAGAGTTCATACAATTCAGTCCTTGATCAATTACCCCTCAATTAAGCTAATTTTTTGTAAATTAATACTTTACCTAATCATTATGAGTTATTTCAAACACATTGGAATTCAGAATTTCCACATAAAAAAACCCTAACTTCAAATTCTTTTAAAATTAGGTCCCAAACATTCACTTTCTATTCAATTCTTTCAATAAAATCAGCATATAAACCATTTAAAATTATAATTCCATGCTAAATCATCATATACTTCCAGAACATATTCATAGTAACTTCCAACTTCATTCATAAAATCTAAAACTAATGAATTCAACAATTGGGCCTAGTTATAAAAGTCACAAAAACACAAGAATTTCAAGAAATAATCAAGAATTGAACTTACTTGCAGTAAAAATATGAAAAACCAGCTTAGGGGAAACCCTTCTATGGTGTTTTTGCTGATGAGAGTGCAGAAAACTAAAGAGAAATCTAGATAATTCCACTTTAGTCCTATTTTTATTAAGTAAGTTATGCAATATTCCAATTTTACCCTTTCCTCTCCTTATTTTTATTCTGATTTCATTCCCTTACCGTCCAGCCCAAATAGACATTGGGTCTATTTGCCTTTTAAGCCCTCTTTCTTTTATCATTTAAGCTATTTAATCATTTCTCATAATTTTGCATTTATTACAACTTAGTCCTTTTTGTTCAATTAACTATCGAAACTTTAAAATTTCTTGACGAAACTTTAATACTAACTTATTAACACTCCATAAGCATTTATAAAATATTTATGGCTAGATTAAAAATCTCCGAGGTCTCGATACCTCGTTTTCGATTCTAATTATTTTTTTCTAGTACACTATTTACTATTAAATTTTTTTTTCCTAACTTCACATTTAACTCATACTCACTAAATTAATAATATTTTCTACTCACTTGTCGGATTTAGTGATCTCGAATCACCATTCCGACACCACTGAAAATTTAGGCTATTACAACTCTCCCCCCCTTTTAGGAAATTTCGTCCTCGAAATTTCGTACCTGCAAATAAATTCGGATATTGAAATCTCATCAATTCCTCCGTCTCCCAGGTTGCCTCCTCCGATCCATGTCGATTCCATAACACTTTAACTAGTGGTACACGTTTATTTCTCAACTCTTTAACTTCCCGAGAGCTAAAATTTTCACCTTGCTCTGAATAGGTCATATCGGGTTGGAGCTCTATTTCTGTATGGGAATTACATGTGATGGATCCGATCTGCACTGTCTCAACATAGATACATGAAACACATTATGAATCTTTTCAAGCTCGGAGGCAAAGCCAATCTATAAGCTACTGGACCGATTCTTTCAATGATTTCATACGGCCCGATAAATCGTGGGTTTGAGTTTTCCCTTTCTACCGAACCGCAAAACTTTCTTCCACGGTGACACTTTCAAAATATACACGATCACCCACATTAAACTCTATATCTCTTCTCTTCAAATCTGCATATGATTTTTGTCGATCGGACGCAGACTTTTAGACATTCTCGAATAATGCGAACTTTTCTTCGGTTTCCGAATCAAGTCCACCCCACTAGTTTTGGCTCACTTAATTCGCACCAATATAATGGAGTTCTACATTTTCTTCCATATAAAGCTTCAAACGGTGCCATTTTAATACTACTTTGATAACTATTATTATAAGCAAATTCAATTAAAAGTAAATACCTTTCCTAGCCGCATGCCAACTCAAGTATACAAACACCTTAACATATCTTCTAAAATCAAATCACTCGCTCTAACCGTCCGTGCATGCAGGGGATGAAAAGTCATGGCTGAAATTTAATTTGGTGCCCAAAGCTTCTTGTAATTTACCCCAAAATCTCGAGGTAAATCTCGGATCTCGATCTGAAATAATAGATATTGGCACTCCATGTAATCTCACTATCTCTCGACACATATAACTCCGCTAACTTTTCAAGCGGATAATCTACTCGCCTAATAAAATGTGCCGATTTAGTTAATCGGTCAACAATCACCCAAATCGAATCTTTCTTCTTCGAGTTACCGGTAGTCCGGATACAAAATCCATCGTGACATGTTCCCATTTCCACTCTGAATCATAATGGGTCAGAATAACCACTTCGGCACTTGGTGCTCGGCTTTTACCTCACGACAAATTAAACATCTTGCTACATATTCACAGATTTCCGTTTCATTCTCGGGCCACCAATACATTTTCTTCAAATCACAATACATTTTCGTACTACCCGGTGAATAGAACACATACTCTCGTGAGCCTCGATAAAATATCATTTTTCAAGTCCGAATTATTCTAACACATATTCTATTACGATAATATAACATACCACTTTCATCAATGGAGTATTCGGGCTTAATTCATTTTGAACCATCTGTCGTTTCAAAGATCAACTCGGGTCTTCATCTTGTAGCTCCCGAATCCGTTGAAAGAACACAGGTTTAGCTTTTAATTCTGCTAGTACAGAACCATCTTCATTAATAGATAAATGAGCATTCAATGCCCGTAATGCAAATAATGATGATTTTCGACTAAGTGCATCTGCTACAACATTTGCTTTCCCTGGATGATAGTCAATGACAAGATCATAATCTTTCAAAGAGCTCTAACCATCGCCTCTGCCTCGCATTTAACTCTTTTGATTCATTAAATACTTTAAGCTTTTATGATCGTGATACACGTGACATTTCTCACCATATAAATAATGTCTCCATATCTTCAAAGCAAACACGATCGCTGCCAATTCCAAATCATGTGTAGGATAATTCTTCTCGTGCGGTTTCAGTTGCCGAGAAGCATATGCCACCACTTTGCCTGACTGCATAAGTACACAACCCAAACCATTCAAAGACGCATCACTATAAACCACAAACGGTACACCCGATTCTGGTTGAGTCAACACTGGAGCCTCTGTTAACATCTTTTTCAACTGATCGAAACTTTGCTGACATTCACTTGACCATATAAATTCAACATTTTTTTGTAGTAATCGAGTCAACGGTAAGGTAATCCTTGAGAAATCTTTAACAAATCGACGATAATAACCTGCCAGTCCTAGAAAACTCCGTACTTCAGTAACATTCTTCGGAACTTTCCAATTTATCACTGCCGTTACCTTACTTGGATCCACTCTAATTCCATCAGCTGATACAATATGACCCAAAAACGCAACTTCCTGGAGCCAAAACTCACATTTGCTGAATTTTGCATACAACTGTTTCTCCCGCAAAATCTGTAATACAATCTTTAAATGTTGTGCATGTTCAGACTCTGTCTTTGAATAAATCAATATATCATCAATGAACACAACCACAAATCTATCCAAATATGACTGAAAAATTCGATTCATCAAATCCATAAAGGCAGCAGGAGCATTGGTTAAACCAAACGGCATCACCAAAAATTCATAGTGACCATACCGGGTTCGGAAGGCAGTTTTTGGCACATCACACTCTTTAACTTTCAACTGATAATACCCGGATCGAAGATCTATCTTGGAAAATATTGCAGCACCTTTCAACTGATCAAATAGATCATCAATACGAGGCAAAGGATATTTATTCTTTATCGTTACCTTATTTAATCGCGCTCGTAATCTATACACGCCTTAAGGAACCGCCCTTCTTTTTCACAAATAAGACAGTGCACCCTGTATGCACATACTCGGTCTGATGAACCCTTTATCTAATAACTCTTGCAACTGCGTCTTCAACTCTCTTAATTCTGTTGGAGCCATTCTGTACGGTGTTACTGAGATAGGAGCTGTTCCGGGAATCACATCAATTGCAAATTCAACTTCTCTGTCGGGTTGTAAACAGGTAACTCTTCAGAAACACATCGAAAATTCATTCACCATCGGTACTTGTTCGAGCTTTAAATCGTAACTCCGAGTATCAAGAATATGGGCCAAGAATGCTTCATTGCCTTTACGTAATAACCTCTCGAGCGAGAAAAAGTGAAATAATTCTAATCAGATCACCCATATTTTCAAACCCAACTGAAATTACATCCCCGCTTGACATTTCAAACCGATATATTTATCACGACAATTCACTACCGCTTCATATTTCATTAACCACCCATCCCCAAAATAATATCAAATTCCCGAAAGGGTAACAACATCAAATCACGGGAATTCATAGCCTTTCACTATCGTGGACAATTTCGACATATCAAATTAATCGTTACACTTTGACCTAATGGATTAGTGACTTGTATATCAAATTCATGGACTCAACAGAAAGTTTCTTTTGAGATACTAGCATAGCACAAATATATGAATGAGTAGACCCGTGGTCTATTAATGCATAAACAAGAACATCATAAAGATAGAAAGTACCAAAGAATTACATCGGAGAGCGTAGCCTCTTCTCTCTGCTCTCGCATGCATGCGTAAGTACGTGCTTGGTGCTCTATTCTCTCGATCGACTAATCGACTCTCTCATACCCGACGGGTAGTCCTCAGAGCACCGCTCTGCCCGAACGCCTATTTCTTTGGGGAGTGATTCTTTGTATCTCTTTTTGTTCCACTTCATTTTTTTGCACTGGGGACAATCTCGAATAAGATGATCAAGAGCCCCACATTTATAACAAGCACCCATCTTAATCCTGCATTCACCAAATGATGTCTTCCACAATATTGACACTTAGGTCGAGGAGCATCCCGAACACTCGCTCATACTTGCTGCAGCAGTCTATCAAATACCTTGAAATCGGATTGTCTTGATTTACCTCTACTCAATTTTCCCAGATCTTGATATAGTTCGACTACTTTCTTCTCTAAATTTCTTTACTGGTAAATCTGAAAATGACTTAGAAGCACCTCTTTTGAATGGCTCTTTACTTTTTCGATCCCGCATTATTTTTCTCATTATATACTTCTTCGAGCTTTTGAGCACGATCGACATGTAACAACGAACTCCCGTATTTCATTGCCCCAATCATCATTCTAATCTCATCATTTAACCCTTCTTCAAATCGATACACATTTCTTCTTCATGAGGTACAATGTCTCGGGCATATTTGCTTTGAGGTAAACAAATTCTCTTTCGTGATTTCAACCATCGACTTATTTCCCTCACCAGAAATCAAGAAATTCCTTTTCTTTTTATCTAAATACCTTCCCTTTACATATTTCTTCTTAAATTCATTTTGGAAAAATTCCCAAGATATTTTCTCTGCTGGTACCACGGCCTCAATCGCTTTCCCACCAACTATAAGCCTCTTCTTTCAGAGGGACACAAAGACATCTCAAATAATCATCCGTGTGCAAGCCATTTCTTTAAAAATTCTTATCAAACTCAGAACTGATTCACTTTTTTGTGGGGTCATCATCACCCTTCCTCGAAATTCTTCTACCCCAAGTTTTCTAAGCCTTTCCAATGGAGAACCCTTCTGAATTCGATCGTTGTAGGAGGTGGAGGAGCAACAGAGGTACCACCGATGGAGCAAAGTGGTGGGAGGAGGTGGTCGAGCCTCGATTTCTTTCTTGCATCGTTTCAAAGATACTCTTGATTCATAATCCCATAAATCATATTCTTTAATTCTTGCTCTCGCATTAAAGAAATCGAACATCACCGCTTGTTGCTTGTTCGTAAATTTGTATTCTCATCATTAACTTCTTCCCGCTCAAGATGCGTTCGTGTCTATCTCGACATCTTTATAATCGGAAAATATCTATAAAAATAACAAATATTAGATCGGATCATACACATCACACTATCACAGATTTATATGGCATGTATTTCTAAACATTTTATACATCACAATTGTTCCGAGAACCGGCTAAACCGGGCTCTGATACCACTAAATGTAACACTCCCTACCCGTATTCGTTGCCGAAATAGGGTATGAGGCATTACCTAAGTTTAACGAGTTAATACTATTTTCATTATGAATTCAATATAGCCCTTTTATAAATATCCAATCTTCCCTGAAATTTTAAAACCAAACAATCCTGTCCATTTCAATCCAATTTGATACCAAATCATACTTCTACTACAATTATATTATTTAGCATATTTATCACGGTTTACTTTAATTCATACTCATTAGACAAGTTTTAGTATTTATATAACCATCAAACATATACATGCCATATAAATCAAAAAGGAAATTTACAAAAGCTACCGGAGATAATCTTGATAGTGTGATCCTCAGTGTTGATCCGATCCTCCGTATATTTATACGTCAAATCTACATGAGACATTGAATACACTCAAGTAAGTTTATAGAAACTTAGTAAGTTCATAGGCATAAAATATAAATCTTACCAAACATTCATACACTTATACATTACGCATAATTTCTAAATTCACCACAACCACAATTTGGTGAGTGCTTTCATATAATTTCACTACCATTTATTCGTTTACTTTAACTCTTTTGGGCCCTTTTGTCACTTACCATCTTTAATCAAATTAGGGAACGATTACGGAAAATTGAGTACTTCACTTCCACTTTTCACTGATCGGTAGCCGAAACTACCACTTTTCATCGATCGTAGCCGGCTACCACTTTTCATCGATCAGCAAAATGGCTACCACTTTTCATCGATCGTAGTGTTGAAGCTACCACTTTTCACTTTCACTTGCCACCGATCGTAAGTTCTCAAATCGATGTTCCGCTCAATTTGATTATTTAATCACTTTTCGCATTGTCATTTTGTCCTTAACTCATCAACAATATATCTCATCATACATGATATAATTCATAAAATTTACATTTAATCATTAAATTTCAGCCATATGAACTTACCTGAGTCGATTTGTAGAATTTGAGAAAATTCAGGGACTGCTCAGTTACTTTTTCTTTTCCTCGACTTGCTTCGGGTTCTCGATCTATAATTGTAAAATCATTCACTTATCAGTATTGATTTCACCTTTACTTTATTTCATATCCTTAATGATTACAACCCACATATAAATAACATTGTTTATAATTTAACTATTTACTTGTATGGATATTCAAGCTGTCTATCCGTGTCACAGTCACTAAATTATTTTTATCTTGAGCTACAGAACTCCAAATTAAGATCCGTTAATTTTCCCTGAAACTAGACTCATATATCTTTTTACTATAGTTTTTCCAGAATTTTTGGTATGGCCAATCAATACCAGATTATTCTTAAAATTTCCCCTGTTTTACTGTTTGACTGTTCTGACCTCTCTTCACTATGAATCAAATTACTCTTCGTACAGAATTCATATGACCTTCTTATTTATTTCATTTGAAAATAGACTCATTCAGGATTTCATACATATAAATTTTAACCCACAATTATTTTTGTGCAATTTCTAATGATTTTTCAAAGACAGAACAGGGGATCACGAATTCATTCAGAACCAGTTTCACTAAAATTTAAATATCTCATGATTTACAAAGCTATTGCTTACACCGTTTCTTCTATAAGAAACTAGACTCAATAAGCTTTAATTTCATATTTTATTCATCCTCTAATTCGATTTCTACAATTTTTGGTGATTTTTCAAAATTAGACTACTGCTGCTGTCCAAAACTGTTTCAGTGCAAAGTGTTGATTTCTATTTTTGCCCCAAATTTCAGAGTTCATACAATTCAGTCCTTGATCAATTACCCCTCAATTAAGCTAATTTTTTGTAAATTAATACTTTACCTAATCATTATGAGTTATTTCAAACACATTGGAATTCAGAATTTCCACATAAAAAAACCCTAACTTCAAATTCTTTTAAAATTAGGTCCCAAACATTCACTTTCTATTCAATTCTTTCAATAAAATCAGTATATAAACCATTTAAAATTATAATTCCATGCTAAATCATCATATACTTCCAGAACATATTCATAGTAACTTCCAATTTCATTCATAAAATCTAAAACTAATGAATTCAACAATTGGGCCTAGTTATAAAAGTCACAAAAACACAAGAATCTCAAGAAATAATCAAGAATTGAACTTACTTGCAGTAAAAATATGAAAAACCAGCTTAGGGAAAACCCTTCTATAGTGTTTTTGCTGATGAGAGTGCAGAAAACTAAAGAGAAATCTAGATAATTCCACTTTAGTCCTATTTTTATTAAGTAAGTTATGCAATATTCCAATTTTGCCCTTTCCTCTCCTTATTTTTATTCTGATTTCATTCCCTTACCGTCCAGCCCAAATAGACATTGGGTCTATTTGCCTTTTAAGCCCTCTTTCTTTTATCATTTAAGCTATTTAATCATTTCTCATAATTTTGCATTTATTACAACTTAGTCCTTTTGTTCAATTAACTATCGAACTTTAAAATTTCTTGACTAAACTTTAATACTAACTTATTAACACTCCATAAGCATTCATAAAATATTTATGGCTAGATTAAAAATCTCCGAGGTCTCGATACCTGCTTTCGATTCTAATTATTTTTTCTAGTACACTATTTACTATTAAATTTTTTTCCTAACTTCACATTTAACTCATACTCACTAAATTAATAATATTTTCTACTCACTTGTCGGATTTAGTGATCTCGAATCACCATTCCGACACCACTGAAAATTTAGGCTATTACATTATGGAGAACGAATTTCTTGATAAAGTGGAAGACAATGCAGCTGTCCGCATGTGGTTAGAGCAAACGCAATTAGAGAAAGGGGATAGCCTAGCCGAAAGGTACACATCAGAATTATGGGACTACACTCGCATCATTGTGACGCAAAACAATCTCCAGGAATTAAGAGAAATATGGGATCAGTGGAATGACGAGACCAAGAAATTATTTTACTGCAACTATGGGGATTTTCCGTACTTGTTGGACCATCACCCAATATTAGAACCCTGCGTATAGCTGCTTTACTTTTGGAATGGTTGATTTGGTACCCACGGTGGAAGAGTATATAGTTCTATTGCGTTGTCCCAAGATTCAAGTTGATAAAGCTACTCAAGGGCTGCTAGTGTTCCGACCTTTTGGAGGAAATTGATGAATATTACGAGGATGAGTGAACAGTGGGTCACAGCTAGAATCAAGCAAAAGGTGAGTGTAAGTGCATCCCATGGAAAGTTTTGAAGGATTTGATTCTAGTACATCCTGATATGAAAAAGAGAGTCGATGTATTTGCTTTGAGTATATATGGATTGGTAATCTTCCCTAAGGCATTGGGATATGTGGATGAAGCAGTCTCAGATCTTTTTAATCGGCGGGTCACACCTATCCCTACAATCTTGGTTGAGACATTTCGATCATTGAATGCATGTAGGAGAGCTAGCGAAGGCAGATTTATAGGATGTGCGTAGTTGTTGTTGGCTGGGTTCCACAGTCATTTCTGGAAGGTGGATAAGGTTTCTTATCGAGTCTTTTTAGAAAATTACTCCTCGTTAAAAGAGATAGTGGCCACCCTAAGAAGAGATGACACATCAGAAGAAAATTGGATAGCGCTTCTCTGAAATCTCCAAGAAGAAGATGCTGAGTGGAGAGCTCCCTGGATGCTTCCCGATGAAGTCCTGTACCGGTGTGGGAGTTTTGATTGGGTCCTTCTACTTGGAACTTGGGGAGCCATTGGATATGCACCACTACTCGTACTGAGGCAATACAGGTCAAAGTAGTTCATACCGACTATACATGGGTTGGCTCAATGTGAGTTTTCGAATAAGGGAGATAGCTACAAAAAAAAGGTTAAGGAGATTTCTAATGCTTGGAATCAGACCCGTCGCATGAAGAGAGTGGATGTATATCCAATGACGACCTCAGAATATAGTGGATGGTGGAGTAGAAGAGTCAATGACAATATCCCTGTGCCAAGTTTAGAAGGCGCTCGATCGATCGAAGAGTATTTACTAGTGGTCGCATCAGAATTAGAGCTTATAAAACAAGATTTCGGAAAGAGGAGATCATAGCTCAGAAAGAGGATAGAGAAGTTGGAAAAAGAAAAGATGCACCTAAGATTAGACGTGGATGTCCAAAAACTAGAGGCTGAAAAATTAAGAAAAGGGAAAAAAAGGCCGATGAAGATTTGGATAGTTTAAAAACAGAATATAAGAAGCTACGCCAATTGGTGAAAACTACTGAATTGGGGAAGACTTCAGAACAATGGCAACAGGAGGTTTGAGAAGAAAAGGCCAAAGCTGACCGATGGGAGAGGAAGTTCCAAGAAATACAAGCGCGAAACGAGGCCTTAGAGAAGAGTTTGGCAGAAAGCCGAAATGAAAAAGGAGAATTAAAAACTAGAATGGCTGAACTTGGACAGTCTCTTCATCACCATCGAAGTCGTAATTCTGCGATCGAGCTAAAGTCAAGTCTAAACAAGATTGAGAAAATGAAGGGTAAGATCGAAGAGTTAGAATCGGCATTACAAAACTGTGAACTCCGTATCGAGCTTCTTGAAGCAAGAGAAGGGCGTTGGAAGGAAGAGCTTCACCATTCTCATGATCAAGTTAGAAATAGGGATTATCTTATGGATGAAGCTATAGCTTAGATTCGAGAGGTAGCTGATCATTTACAGACCCTGGCAGTACAGGCTGATACGTTGAGCATGAAATATGAGCTGCAATCAGATCGTGGACAAGAGTTAGCCTTGTTGTTTAGGAAAGTTAAAACTTTGGGAATTAAGGCGAAAGCATATTTGTAGTCCGTTTTATGTAAAGGATTTTATTTTCTAATAAAGTTTTCCAAATGAAATTGAATCTAAATCGATGCCTTTTTGCATTCATGCATTTGCATTACATCGCATCATATGCATTTAAATTCGTAAAAAGACCTTAATTAGTTGAAGTTATTACAAAGAGAGAGTGTGAGAAGAAAAAGTTAATATGGAAACTAAACACCGTTACGATACACGTGCTAAGACAAAAAATATGGATCAAAGACTCGAACAGTTCCAAAGAGACATACAATACCAGCTACAAGAACAGTTAGCAATGATCAAATAAGATATGAAGGAACAAATGATGGAAGCCCAAAGGAATATGGTGGCTCAAATGACTCAGCTACTGAATGGGGTAATGGACAAGGGAAAAGGCCTTATGACTAATGCTGGAGAGGATAATAAGGATTATCCTCCAGGTTTTACCCCACCGCATGCACAAAAATAACCTGAAGCATATCCTCGAAGGCCGTCTGTTACAATTAGGCCTCAACAAGGTCAAGCTGACACTGGGGTACCCATGAATTTCCAAGTTGGCTCAGGATCTAACCCAGGAGATAACCCTACTAATCCTGTTATCCCTGATTTAGATATAGCGGAGAGGGAAGGGATGAGAATTGAATTACCAAGGCAGTTAGAGGACCGTTGTAGATGGTTAGAAGAAAAGTTCAAGGCCTTGGAAAATACTGATAATCACCATGGAATTGATGCTAAAGACTTGAGCTTGGTTCTAGATTTGGTGCTTCCTTACAAGTTCAAAATGCAAGAATTTGAGAAGTATAATGAGACTAGCTGTCCTGAATCCCACATTACCATGTTCTATAGACGAATGGCTGGGTATGTTAATAACGATCAACTGTTGATCCATTGTTTCCAAGATAGCTTGATGAGGGCAGTGTCTAGGTGGTACAACCAATTGAGCCATGCTAGGATTAATTCCTAGAAAGACCTAGCAGAAGCATTTATGAAACAATACAATCATGTGACACAAATGACGCCTGACAAAATCACCTTGCAAAATATGGAGAAGAAATCAAATGAAAGCTTCAGGCAGTATGCACAAAGATGGAGGGAAGTTGCCATGCAAGTTTAACCATCACTCCTAGAAAAGGAAACTACAATACTTTTTATCAATACTTTAAAGGCCCCATTCATTACTCACATGATAGAAAGTACCACAAATAGCTTTGCGAATATAGTAATGGCGGGAGAAATGATTGAAAATGCCATAAGGGGTGGTAGGATAGAAGCAGGGGAAAACACCAAAAGGTCAGCTCCAAGGAAAAAGGAGAATGAGCTGAATAATACGAGCATATATATCAAAGGGTACTCAAAGGCAATTACTGTTAGCCAACCAAAAGTAATCACCGCTGGGCAACAAGGTTCGATAAGGCAGGAATCAGGTACAAAGTAAAACTCTGAAAAGCTCCAATTTACGCCAATCCCAATGACGTATAGGGAGTTGTATCAAAGTTGATTTGACACACACGTGGTGTCCCCATTTTATCTAAAACTGTTACAGCCCCCATATCCCAAATGGTATGATTCAAACGCTCAATGTGACTATCATGTGGGAATACCAAGGCATTCAATAGAAAACTGCACTGCTTTCAAAAAGGTAATCGAGAGACTTATTAATATGAGGATTGTAAAATTTGATGATACACCAAGTGGAGAAAATCCATTACCTAACCATAGAGATAAGGGGGTAAATGCGATTGGTAAAAGTATCATGAGAAGGATCAATGAGGATATTGTGGAGGTAAAAACCCCATTGAGAATTGTCTAGAGAGAAATAGTAGGAAGAGGATTGATAGTATTAGATTCTGTGGAAGGATGTGAAGGAGTAATGGACTATTGTGAGTTCCACAAAACGAAAGGGCACGAGATCCAGGAATGTGTTGAGTTCAGGGTCTTGGTGCAAAGTCTTATGGACAATAAGGAATCAAAATTTTATGAAGAAGGCTCAGGGGGAGGAGACATATGCGCGACAAAAGGAGAGTTGACAAACCAAAAAGTCAATTATCCGAAGATCATCATCTCCCAACCAAGAAACACGGAAGGCGGAACACAAATGGCACCAAAGGTCATAATCCAGAAACATGTTTCCTTTCCTTATAAGGATAACAAAATGGTACCTTAGAATTACGACTGTAATGTGACAATACCAGGAGGGAAAATCCTAGCTAGCGATTCCAAGGAGGACCAAAATAAAGGATCTTACACACGTAGTGGAAGGCGTTACGACTCGGTAAACATTAGAACAGAACCAGTGAAATCAAAGACCTTGACAGTTGAACGAGAGAAAGGACCTGAGGCACTTATCAATGAACCAGTAAAGGAGGAAGAGGCTCAAGAATTTCTGAAATTCTTGAAGCGCAGTGAATACAGTGTGGTAGAGCAACTGCGCAAACAACCGACTCGTATATCAGTGCTAGTACTGCTTTTAAGCTTATAAGTACATCACGAGGCATTGATAAAAGTGTTGAATGAAACCTATGTTACTAAAGATATATTTGTCAACAAACCTAACCGTCTAGTTAGTAATATAAGTGCCGACAACTTTATTTATTTCAGTGATGATGAAATTCCACCTGGGGGCATGGGATCGACTAAGGCTCTGCACATCACTACTCGTTGCAAGGGATATACTCTGCCAAGTGTGTTAATCGATAATGGATCGGTTTTGAATGTCTTACCATTGTCTACGCTGAATAGATTGCCTATAGACAGTTCTCACATGAAAACATGCCAGAATATAGTGAAAGCATTCGATGGCACTGAGAGAAGAGTGATGGGAATGATTGACATACCGTTGTTGATTGGGCCAAACACATATGAAATGGATTTTTTGGTGATGGGTATCAAGCCGTCCTATAATTTCTTGTTGGGAAGGCCCTGAATTCATTCGGCAGGGGCAGTACCCTCATCACTGCACCAAAAATTGAAACTAGTAACAGAAGGTCGGCTGGTTACTATAAATGCAGAGGAGGACATCATAGTAACTGTTACCAACGACGCACCATATTTAGAGGCAAATGAGGAGGCCATTGAGTGTTCCTTTCAATCTTTAGAGTTCATGAACGCAATATTCATTTTGGAAGAGAATGAGGTTCTGATGCCTTGGATATTCAAGACCACGAGAATGGGCTTGCAAATGATGGTGGAGAAAGGAGCCTTACCGGGAAAATGATTGGGTAGACATCTCCAATGAGGGATTCAGATTCCGATGCTGCAAGAGAAAAAAGATCGTTTTGGCTTGGGTTTTAGGCCCGATGCTAGACAAAAGAAGAAAGAGATGGAAAAGAAGCAGGAGAGAATGAGAGCACGATTGTGTGGGGAAGAAGTCAAGTGGGAATTAATTGCATTCCCTCACATATCCTAGACTTTTGTATCAGGAGGGATAATTCACTCCGAGACAGGATTGTTGAGAAACAAAAACCTCCATATCAATGCCATACACGAGGAAGGAACTGAACAAAGAAACTTGTTGGGCATTCGTCCTTATGAACCTAAAAGTGTTTTAAACATCTGGACTGCAGAGGAACTTCCTGTAGTTTTTAGAGATTACACAGAGTAATGTTCAGAACACACTTGTTATTTTAAAGCCTAGAAGCAATAAGATTTCATTTGTGAAATAGACTCATGTTTAGACATCTTTGTTTTAATAAAATACATCTTTGATGATCAATTCGAGCAAATATTCTTTCATTCTTTTGATCTTTTAATTTCTTCCAAAATTTTTGTTATTCTCATTCATATCATGTGAATAGTTGTTCTTGAATTCATTTGTTCATTGTACATTCTTTTGTACCTACCACAGGTCCCTAGATATCAATAACATGAGTAACGATATTACAGATTTAGAGTTCCCTTTTGAGCGAGACATGCATTTAGAGGAATCTCAGGATTTTGAAGGTGATAGAGATTGTGACCTGCCTCCGAATTTGTTAAGGATGGTAGAACAAGAGGACAAACAAATTTTACCCCATAAAGAGGTGGTAGAGAATGTAATCTTAGAGGAAGGGAAGGTAGTGAAAATAGGAATGCACATAGCCAAAGAGACAAAGAAAAACCTCGTTGAGTTACTACGGGAATTCAAAGACGTCTTTGCATGGTCATACCAAGATATGCCTAGGCTAAGTACTGATATTGTAGTGTATCGCCTTCCCATAAGAGAAGAATGCAAGCCAGTTCAGCAAAAGCTATGAAGGATGAGGCCTGATGTGGTGTTAAAAATAAAAGAGGAAGTTAAGAAACAGTTTGATGCTGGTTTTCTACAAGTGGTCAAATACTCGGAATGGGTTGCCAATATTGTTCCTGTCCCTAAGAAGGATGGAAAGGTTCGGATGTGTGTAGACTACAAGGACTTAAATAAAGCCAGCCCAAATGATAATTTCCTTTACCTCATATTGACACATTGGTGGATAATACGGTGGATACTCACTGTTTTCTTTCATGGATGATTTTTCGGGATACAATCAGATAAAGATGCATCCTGAGGATATGGAGAAAACTACTTTCATAACATTGTGGGGTACCTTTTGTTATAAGGTGATACCATTTGGGCTAAAGAATACAGGAGTAACATATCAAAGGGTCATGGTAACCTTATTCCATGACATGATACACAAAGAGATTGAAGTATATGTTGATGACATGATCTCCAAATCTCGAACAGAAAAAGAACACATTGAAGTTTCGAAGAAGTTGTTCTTGAGATTGAGAAAACTTCAATTAAAGCTCAACCTGACAAAGTGTACTTTTGGAGCTCGGTCAGGGAAATTACTAAGCTTCATAGTTAGTGAAAGAGGAATCGAGGTTGACTCAGATAAGGTCAAAGCTATACAGGAATTGCCTCCACCACGCACTCAAAAAGAAGTTTGACGTTTTCTTGGAAGGTTAAATTACATTGCTCGATTTATTTCACAATTAACTAAGAAATGTGATCCTATATTTTGTCTTCTTAAGAAACACAACCAAGGCGTATGGGACGATGAGTGCCAGAAATTTTTTGACAAAGTCAAACAATATCTGTTAAATACCTCAGTACTATCTCCGCCTAATCCAGATAGACCATTAATATTGTATTTGATAGTGTTCAATAACTTCATGGGATGTGTGCTTGGTCAACATGATGAGTCAGGATGAAGAGAAAATATGATATATTATCTCAGTAAAAAGTTCACTGAGTATGAAATGAATTCGTCAATTGAGAAATTGTGTTGTGCCTTGATTTGGACAACTCGGAGGTTGAGGCAATATATGCTATATCATACAACCTAGCTAATTTCGAAACTTGACCCATTAAATTATATAATGGAGTCAACTGCTCTGAATGGAAGGATGGCAAGGTGGCAAATTTTGCTTTCTGAATTTGATATAGTCTATGTGAACCAAAAAGTTTTTTGGCTAGTAGGGTTTTAGAAGATTATGAACCTTTGAGCTTTAGTTTCCCCAATGAAGAGCTAATGTATGTGACAACTAATGAAGAGTATCCGTGGAAGCTAAACTTTGATGGAGCATCAAACGCTGTAGGAAATGGAATTGGGGTAATCTTGGTATCCTCAAGTGGAGATCATTATCCATTCATATGCAAATTGGATTTTGATTGCATAAACCATATGGCAGAGTATGAAGCATGCATCATGGGAATTCGAGCAGCTGTAGAGCATAAAATCAGAGTGCTAAAAGTATATGGAGATTCTACAATAGTAATTTACCAGCTTAAAAGTGAATGGGAGACAAGAGACCCCAAGCTGATCGATTACCGAAAAATAATTTTGGGATTGATTGAGGAATTTGATGATATCACTTTTAATTATCTCCCACGTGATGAAAACCAGATGGCAGATGCTTTGGCAACTCTGGCTTCTATGATTAAAGTAAAAAAACCAGAGGATATGAGACCTATTCAGATGAGTATTTTTTAAGTTCCAGCTCATTGTTGTAACATAGAAGAGGAGGAAAAGAATGACTACCCTTGGTATCATGATATATTGCGATACTTAAGAAATCGTGAGTACCCTGATCATGTAATTGTGAATGACAAAAGAACGTTAAGAAGATTAGCCTGCGACTATGTTTTAGATGGGGATATCTTGTATAAAAGAAGGAGAGATCAGGTATTATTGAGATGTGTTGACGCTGTTGAAGCTAGGAAAATTTTGGAAGAAGTTCATGAGGGCGTTTGTGGAACACATGCTAATGGATTCACAATGGCTACACAAATAATGAGATTCGGATACTATTGATCCACCATGGAAGGAGACTGTATAAACTATGCCAAAAGATGTCATAAATGCCAGATTTATGGAGACCAAATTCACGTACCGTCTTCACCTTTGCATGTTATGACTTCTCCATGGCCTTTTTCCATGTTGAGCATGGATGTCATTGGGCCGATCTTACCAAAAGCTTCGAATGGGCATCGATTCATCTTTGTGGTTATTGACTACTTCACGAAATGGGTAGAGGTTGCTTCATACGCTAGCGTTACTAAGTCAGCAGTTAGCCGATTCTTGAAGAAAAAATTCATATGTCGATATGGAATGTCCGAGAGGATCATATCAGATAATGCACTGAACTTGAACAACAGCACGATAGCAGAAATCTGCCGTCAATTAAAGATCAAACACCACAACTCATCTCCGTATCGCCAAAAATGAATGGGGCAGTGGAAGCGGCCAATAAAAACATTAAAAAGATAGTAGGGAAAATGACTGAGACTTATTAGGATTGGCATGAGAAATTACCATTTGCACTCTATGCTTATCGAACGTCCGTCAGAACTTCTATTGGGGCAACTCTTTTCTCATTGGTTTACGGGATAGAGGTAGTCCTACCTATTGAAGTAGAGATACCTTCTCTTCGAGTTTTGTCAGAGATAAAGCTGGATGAAGCGGAATGGATCCAGTCTCGACATGATCAGTTGAGCTTGATTGAGGAAAAGAGGCTGAGGGCTATTTGTCACGGTCAGATGTACCAAAAACTAATGATGCGAGCTTATGATAAAAAAGTTTGCCCAAAAGAATTTCACGAGGGGGACCTTTTACTGAAAAAGATTCTTCTCATACAAAGGGATTTCAGAGGAAAATGGATGTCGAATTGGGAAGGACCATATGTGGTGAAGAAGGCTTTCTTTGGAGGTGCAGTGATTTTGGCCAAAATGGACTGGAAAAGCTTACCCAATCCTGTGAACTCGGATTCAGTCAAAAAATATTTTGCTTAAAAAGGAGAGGAGGCCAAGGTGAAAACCCACAAAGGGCACTTTGAGAAGTCAAAAAAAAAGGAGAGGCCTAGGCGAAAACTCGTAAAGGGCACCTTGAGACCAAAGGAATTTTAAGTTGAAAACCTGAAAAGGGCGGCTCAAATTTTGAAGGGCATGCAGTGATCTTGCTATACCTGAATTAACAAGAAATGAAGTATGTTACATATCGGGGCATCAACAAAGTACTTTGGATCTTCTAAATGCATGTTAAGCTCAAAACAGTCTTCATGGAGTTTGTATATATAAGCCCAATCTGCGATATCTAGGGCATCTGGTCTTTGTCCTATTTACTATCTTTGGATTCCTTTTCTTCTCAAAGATGTTTTCCCAATTAATTTCCTTTTATTGATAATTTATTCAGTCTGAACTAAGATTATCAGTTTGAACTAAGATTAATTTATTTGTTTTCCATTATTACCATTCATAAGCATGTTGCATTGATGAACTAAAGATAGAAGATCTTGCCTTCCTGAGGTTGCAGTGAAGCAGATCGAAGACACCAGTCTTGTCTTTTTGAGTTTGCAGTGGAGCAGACTAAAAATAGCAGATCTGGCCTTCCTGAAGTTGCAGTGAAGCAGATTGAATACATCAGCCTTGTCTCTTTGAGTTTGCAGTGGAGCAGACTAAAAGATAACAGACTAAAAGATAGCAGATCCTACCTTCCTTAGGTTACAGTGAAGCAGATCGAAGACACCAGTCTTGTTTCCCTGAGTTTGCAGTGAAGCAGACTAAAGATAGCAGATCTAGCCTTCCCGAGGTTGCCGTAAAGCAGATCGAAGACACCAGCCTTGTCTACCTGAGTTTGCAGCGGAGTAGACCAAAAATTGCAAATCTTGTCTTCCTGAAGTTACAGTGAAGTAGATCGAAGACATCAGCCTGGCCTCCCTGAGTTTGCAGCGGAGTAGACTAAAGATTGCAGACCTTGTCTTCTTGAAATTGTAGCGAAGCAGATCGAAGACACTAGCCTTGCCTCTCTGAAGTGGTAGTGGAGCAGATTGAAGAAAGCAAATCTTATGGAAAATCTTATTTTTCTTAAGTTGCAGTGAAACAGATTAAAGTCGTCAAACTTATTTCCCTGAAAGAGCAGTAGAATAGATAGTCCAATACTTCTGAAATTGCAATAGTTGCAGAGAAGTAAAGTTAAGTTGAAATTCCAATACCCTTGAAGTTGCAGTTGGATTGGAAGCCATTTGAAGAAGATGAGGACCAAGAAGTCAAGACTTGGCAAGATCGGGCAAAATTGGTCCTTTTATAGTCTTTGCTCTATTCCCGCTACATAACAAATGAGCAAAGAGGGGCAGCTGTAATAGGCCCAATTTGTCCGGGACCATACAAACCAAAAAATAAAAAAATAAAAAACCAAAATAAACCAAATGCCCAGTCCAATTTACATGCCCGATATTAACCTAAACCCAATTACACCCTCAAGCCCAAAACATTAAAACAAACAGCCCAAAACCTAAATAAACCCAATACAAATACCCATGACCAATTCTAACCTAGCCCAAACTAAAATAAGCCCGAGCGGCCCAAGTGATTAAGCAAGTCAGAGACCTAGGGTTTTTGGAACCCTAAGCGCCGCAAGCGCCCAACACAGACCCTAGTCGCGTTGCAGTCAGCGCGAGTTACACCTTATCACCGCCGTAATCTACGCTGTTCATCTGCAAAAAGGGAAAGAAAAGCTAGAGAAACACGAATATAGCAAGAAAAAAAAATACCAAAACTTGTATTTTGACAGTGGCTATAAAAGGCCGAATATATTTGATGTAAAGACTTACGCATATATACAATACAATACATAAAGAAATCAAAGAACAAGAGGTGATTTCCGATTTGATATTTCATTTAATCATTATTGATGTTTTTGTTTATTTTTTTTATATACATACAAAATACAGAAGATGATCAAAACAGATTTTAAAAACAGCAGTTTGTATTTTTTTTATGCAAAATATTACTAAAAAGCAAAAAAAGGAAAAGAAATATACCTAGAATCTCGCTCAAGGGGGTGATCTTAGTCTTAGGGCCACCGCGAGCGTCTGCGCGTGAGGCGCTTGCGAGGACTGCCAGAGGTTAGAAGACCTATGAAGGTAGAGCATTTTCTGGGAGCTTTATTTGTTTTTTTTTTTTTAAACTGGTTTAAAAATGATTTTTAAGCTGTTTTTTTTTTTATAAAGGCCAGTGGAACGACGTCGTTTTGGTGTGGTCAATTAATGACCAAAATGGCGTCATTTAAGGGCCAAGATCCTCGTGTTGACCCGATACCCGGGGAGGATCCGCGCGTTTTTGTTAAAAGGTCTAATTGCTCGATAGGCCCTTCCGCATTATTACAATTTTATAATTACATCCAATTACATCTTTCTTTATTTTCACTTTGGCCTTGAATTATGGCCTTTGTTTCAATTTGGTCTTTAAAGTCATTTTAAAGGCAGAAGATGGAACGACGTCGTTTAGGAGATAAGGCATAATTTCCTAATAGGTCCTTACAGTGTGACATGCGTTCTAATCTGGTCCTTTTACATTTTTACTCTGAATTTTATTTTTATTTCGATTTAATCCCTGATTCCTTTATTTTTAATCCTCTTTTATTTTTTCTTATTTTTAATTACTTTAGCATTATATCAAATTATTTCATTTTTTATAGGTTATTCTATTAAATTCTATATTATTTTTATATTTTAAAATTTGTATATTGTATATTATTTAAATTGATTTATTATTAATGTAAAGTTTTCTATGTATTGTTTATTTTAAATATATATATTAAGTTGTTATATTATATATTTATTATAAGTTATATACATATTTTTTTATATTCAAAGTTTTTTTATATATTATTTATTTAAAACATTTATTTATTTTATTATGTATATATATATCCATTTTAGATTTTGCCATATCATTTTTTACATACATGTTTTTTTTTTTTTTAAGAAAATTTTGTTGTAGTATTTATATATTATTTGGTATATGTCATTTATCTTATATTGTTATTTTACTTTTATACTTGATCTTGTATGTAAAGTTTCATATTCATTTCGTAGTTTTTATCTTTCACATATTTTTTTTGTTATTTACTACTTTATATCTTTTATTTGTTTATTCATTTCTTTTATTTGCTTATTATTTTTATGTTTGCCTTAGTATAATCATTTTATTGCCTGTATCATTCGCTATTTTACGTTATTCTTCCTCTTAATTATCTATGTTAGTATTAAATGTTAGTACATCATGCAATTTTTGTAAATTGTTTTTGGTATTTATGTTTTGTAATGTATTAATGCAATATTTTACTCGAATCATTATTTTAAATAAAAATACATTTTGCTAAATTGTCACATTTTATTCAAAAGTTTTTTTAAAAAATATGGCGATACTTAATATTTGGGGGCTTCGAGAAAAATTGTAACCTAACTCACTAGGTTTCGATTTTTCTTGTTGAACTTAAGAAATCAAGTATCCCTTTTTGAAATTGAAACCCATAAGTTTCAAATCAAAACTTATTCTCGGGAATTCGAGATGTTGTGTCCTAACATATTGGATATGACGTTTTGTTGTCTCGAGGCAAGGATTTTCTACAAATAAAGGCAAGCTTAGTTTCGAAGTCTTGAAATGTTGCATCCTAACTCACTGGGTGTGACATTTTATTTCTTTGAGATAAGTGGGTCTTGGCGTACAATTTGATTTATTCAAGTTTTCTTTCAAATAAAAAGGATCATATTTTAAAATTTTCAAATTTTCGACATTAGGACATTAGTTTATCAATTAGGTACCAATTTTTGGGCGTTACGAGGGTGCTAACTCTTCCTCGTACGTAACCGACTCCCGAACCCGTTTTCTTGAATTTCGTAGTCCGAAATCAATATTTTAAATAAAACAAAAAAATGTTTTATAAGGTGATCCGATCACACCTAAGCAAAAAAAGGATCGGTGGCGACTCCCGTTTTCGTTTTTTAAAGTCGATTCTCGTTTTTTTAAAATTAAAAATAGTTTCGACATGTATAATAAATATATAACTATTACTTAAAATATTAATACATATATAACTATTATTATAATAAAAGATATAATATTACATAATATTATAATTTTTAATTATCGGTGCATATATGTAAACCATTAATATATTATATACTATATGATATGATATAGCATTAAATAATATATTAGGAGGGTTAGCTTTCAAATGTACAAAAAAAATATAGGGACTTAGAGTATATTTCAACCATTATAATAACAAACAATAATATATGATAATAATTAATATATTATGTATTACTCTACTATTATAGTATGTAATATAGTATTATATAATGAAATAATATATTTTATAATTATTAATATAATAACTATTATTATATTATAGATTATAGTAAAATATATTGCATCAATAGTTATGTGTAATTTAGTATATTAAAATACATGTTTATAATTATAATAACATACATAAGATATTATTAAAAATTTAATATTATGTTTTTATAAGGGAAATTTAAATTTATGTTGTCATCGTATAAAAATAAGATGTATTATTACATTCAAAATTAAAATATTTATAACTTATAAAATTTAAAATTATCTAGATTTATCATAGCATGTCGGATTCTATCCAAGTCTGAAAAAATCCAAACTCGAAAAAACTTTAACTCGAGTCCGTTTGCCGGCTCTAATTGTAATCATGGTAGTTATATTCATTTCCCATAAATTATTATAAAATTTGGTATCATCATTATATAATCAAAAAATAAAATTCTGTCATAATGTTAATAAAGCCAGAAGCAATGCGTTCATTCTTGGCAGCCAATAAAAGCTCGTAAGGAGCAAAAAGTCAAACAAACGCCATCCAACTTCCCGTTGGTAGTAGCTGGCGGAGGCGGGAGGTGGAGGTTGACGCGAGGGCCTACCACATAAAAAATAGCTCTTCTTTTTATTTGGTCGTAAGAAAAGGGGTATTGGCATCAATTACGGGGAAAAGGAGGGAAGATAGAAAAATGTGAGGGTTAGGAAAAAGAATCATTTCAGCATGTGATGAGGTTTTGCATCAAGTAATTGGTGAAGTGGATGTCAGTAGATCTAATCCTGGGGGGAATAAGTAGATATTCTAGTTTGCAGCACCCTCAACCTCAACCACAGTTCAGACTTAACAAATATCTTTTTGGTAGGGTATTTGTAAAAACCAATTGAGAATTATATTTCTCGTTTTATTAAGAAATCTTTCGCCTAAATTGACTCCCTTTATAAAAAGGAGACCATGATCTCCACACCTGCTTTTTTAGCATAACCAAAGTGTCCGGAAAAGACCAAGGACAAAAGAAAAAGGCAAAATCAATGTCTCTTAATTTGAGGATTCATCAGCTGAGCCAATTTACTGCCCCCATTCTCTTCTTTAACTCGCACCCAATTTCACTGTCCTGCTTTTCCTATTCAATCACACTGATAATAGTGAGAAAGTTAGCCATATTGTAGCTTAAGTCTTAAGAGGATCAGCTGTCCATGACAAAAATGGGTTGTCAAATGTTATGGCTTCTTCTAGCATTGACTCTGATGATGGCGACAGTCTCCACAGGAGGAAGCATTGTTGAAGAATGTGACCCTGGTGACCTCAAAGGTCTCGCCAGTTTCAGGGGCGGAATCCATATGGACACTTCAGGTCGGCTAGCGAAGTGGGTCGGTCGTCGTTGTTGCAGATGGCAAGGTGTTTCCTGCAACAATGAAACTGGTAGGGTCACTGAAGTTCATCTACCTGGATTCATTTCCACCGTTGATTTCGTCTTTCAGTCTCAGATGGAAGGCTGGTTTTCCCCATCAATCACACTCCTCACCTCGCTTGAAGTTCTCGACCTTGGAGGACTCGCAGGCCTTTCTGGAAGAATTCCCACATCCATTAGTCGTCTTAAGAACCTTAGAAAGCTTTATCTTTATGGAAACAAGCTGAGGGGGTCCGTGCCAGAAAGCATTGGTAAGCTTTTAAAACTTGAGGAACTTCACCTGCATGAGAATAGATTATCTGGGTTTCTTCCTCCTACCCTTGGTTGTCTTAAAAATCTCAATGCTTTGCTTCTTCATTCAAATAGATTCACTGGTAGTATTCCTGCTTCATTCTCCAACTTGACAAATCTCATGCATTTAGACCTTCATGCTAATTCCCTCACTGGTCATATACCACAAAATGTTGGAGACTTGCAGCTCTTGAAAGAGCTTGATCTTTCAGATAATCTTTTGAATGGGGAAATTCCAGCTTCAGTAAACAATCTAACATCCATTTCAGTCATGTATTTAGATGCTAATCATCTAGAAGGAAAGATACCATTTCCATCAAATTATGGTCAGATGCCTCTGCTTGGATTTTTAAGGCTGCAAAACAACCAACTAGGCGGGAAAATACCACCCAATTTGGGATATCTGGTCTCCCTCCATAGGGTCTCACTTGAAAACAACAAGCTTGAAGGAGCAATTCCTTCTAGTTTAGGTAATCTAGAAGCTTTGACAGAGTTGTATCTCAGCGGCAACAAGCTATCTGGAGTTATTCCAAAGTCAATTGGTCAACTCTCACATCTCATACTCTTGACCCTTTCTCATAACTCAATTCAAGGACCATTGCCTAATGAAATGTCTGCTCTCCAAAATTTGCAAACACTGGATCTTTCATTTAACAGTTTAACTCTAAACTCCATTCCAAGGTGGGTAGCAGAATTGCCATCTCTTTCCCGAATCTATTTGGCAGGATGTGGAATCAAAGGACAAATACCAGACATGCTGAAATCAACTCCAAGTCCAATACAGGAACTGGACTTATCAGCCAATGATCTCACTGGTGGGATACCAGCATGGATGGGAAGCCTCACTCAACTCTACTCCTTGAATTTTTCAAGGAACCATCTCAGTTCAAGTATTCCAGCTTCAGTTGCAGATTTTCAGGAATTGGGAGTGCTGGACCTTCACTCAAACAACATAACAGGCTCAATGGAACATGTTTTCAAGATAGGAACCAGTTTCCCAGGTGGTTCACTCACATATGTTGACCTATCTGATAACAGCTTTACAAGTGGAATTCAACAAATTAGTGTAGGAACACTGGAGAGAGTTGTGTATCTTAATTTATCACATAACTTACAAGAGGGTAAATTGCCAACATCAATGGAGAAATTGAAGGCATTGCAGAGTTTGGATTTGAGCTATAACAAATTTGGTTTCGGCTTGGTAGAGGCGTTGGCAAATCTAAGCCATTTGGAGACACTGAAGCTGCAGAGAAACCAATTTACTGGTAGAATACCTGCTGAGTTTTTGAACCTAAAAAACCTCAAGGACTTGGATTTATCAGACAATCTTTTAGTGGGGGAAATCCCTGTTGGCAAACCTCTTAGTGACTTTCCCCAGAGTTGTTTCACTGGCAACACAGGTTTATGTGGGAAACCCCTTTCTCCCTGCAAATCTTGAATTACTTGGATTCCCCAACCCCCCCAAAAAAAACTGATGTATTATTTACCAACATTTAGTATCTTGGCATGCTTCTCATCTGTAAATACTGATGCTATAGTCAATGGATTTCATTTCACATAGTGTTTCAGTATGAAGATAAAAAAGCAAAGTTATGAACATAAATGCATGAATATGATTACCCACAATAATCATTTCTAAAGCCTTGTTGCCATCTGTCCCCATGCCTTTGGGCCTAAACTAGGAATAAGAGCAGAGGGCTCTGGACTTGATGGTAATTCATATAGTCAATGCTGCTACGTTACTTAAGATCTAAAACCATTTAAAGACACTTTCCCGCATTCTATTTCAATTAAATTTTATTTTATGTTATTAATTAACATCAATGTCGAATCGGGTTTATTATATTAATCTTAAACCAGGTCCTCTGATTGAAGCCCACATTATTGCCCTGATTCCCTGTATTATGTAAATTTCTACTCGGGGTTTTTTTTTTTTTTTTTTTTTTTTGAAATAAATGTCGAGGATGGAACTCGAGCTCTAGAGTTTACCCCAAAATTTTATTGTTCTAAAAATATATACATATCTAGAGTCCAGTTTAAGTTTTTCCTCTATTTTTTAGTTTTGAATGGGCTGCAATGCAGGCCCCCTACAGAGCTGGATGCTGGAATATATATGTGTATATATATATTTTTAATTAATTTCTTAAATTAAACTTCAATCACAAACCCTTTTTGTATGAATCAATTCATGAGATTTGGCCTTTCATAGGTGTTCCATCTTATAATTTATTTTATACATTTATTAAATCATAAATTCTTTCCGTTTAAAACAAAAAATACTTTTGAGATAAAAACTTACTTTCAAAAATAATATTTTTTATTAAAAACAGAATCAAAAAATTTTAACTTTTGTTCAAAAATACTTTTGAAAAATAATGCTAAACTCACACTTAAACATGCTTAAACCTATAATATTTAAATTGCTGCCATAAAAACAATGTCGATATTTACTAAAAAAAACTGGTGTGAATTAAGCCAGCAGTAAGTTGACTTCATTCAATAAGTTTTTGCTTTTTCTTAAAAAAATTAAAAGTCAAAATATATTATCTAAAAATATATATATCTAAGGCTGGATCCGAACTAAAGCTCAAGAGATAGAAGCATGAATATTGGCCTCGCGGGACACATGTTCTTTTAGGCCCTTAACCTTAGTTTGTCTGGGTTCGGTTACAACAGTTTATGGGTGAAATTATAGTTCAAATTTGAAGGCATGTTCAAAATTTAAAAAAGTTTGATAAAATTATTAAATTCAAAAATAGATTTAGGCAAAAAAAAAATTAGTCCTATGTAAAATATAGGCCAGGCTCGAACTTTTAAATGTTTAAGTCTGAGTTCGGCCTGATCTTTTTTAAGTTTATAATGTTTTATATTATGTTATTTTTATATATGATACAATTTATAACACATTAAAAAAAATAAAATCTATACTAAATATATAATATTATTTTAATGTAAACATTGCAATAGTGTTAAGGTGACTATATAAAAAAAATCCAATAAATAGAAAAAATATATAAAATTATTAAATATCTAAATAATATAGTATAAATATTTTTTAAAAAATAATATGGATATACTTAAAATGAGCTTAATTGGGTTAGTCTTTTATAAATATAGACAAACTTAGGTAAAATTTTAGGTCTTGGACAAATATAAAGTATATCAATATCATGCTTAGGCTCAGCTCAATCCATGAACACCTTTAGTTGTGACTTACTTTTATTGTACGTGTATAATATATCTAATACTATTTCAAATTTGAATTAATTTAAATTCATATCAATTCGAGTACGGATAATATTTTGTATATAATATTTAGTATTATCCGTAATCTTTAAATAGAAGATAAAATGTGTTTGAGTGAACTCCAATTCACGGCCTCTTACATTTACAATAATATTAATGCCAATTAAAATTAAATTCAATCTATAAATAAGTGCAAACTTAAATAAATTCCCATAATTTTAATAATTATTTTAAATGTAAAATGATGCAGGGGAATGACGGATATTTTACTCTATCCTCCCTAAATGCAAGTATAGCAAACCGAACTTGCTTGCCAAGGGAAAGAGTGGGCATATTACCAGATGGAGTAATTGAGCACGTGACATTAACTTTTTTTAATGAAAGTGGAAATGGGGATAGGAGATGTATGTTTCACATGCGGATTATGACGAAAGGTGGGGAAATGCAAAGGAGGTGCAACTCTCTCCACATGGCTGAGAATGAAAGAGAGAGCTCCCTCGATATGGGAGCTTGGAGCAAAGCATACGCCTTTTACCTACACTTCTCCTTGGCTACTTTGCCCATATCTTTGACATGGGATGGGACAATTACAAATTTGAGGATAAATATGAAAGTTCCATCTCACTTCTTTTTATCCATAAATAAATTGGAATAATGGCTTTATATTTTGAAATGAGTGGAAATCCATGAATAAAGGCATAGCTAGAGCGGGTGGTGCTAGTAATCCTAAACGTGGTGAAATAAAATTGGGCCACAAAATCCATTTTAAGCTAAGGAAGCAACTTATCTTTTCTGGTGGTTATGCATGCCTAACTAAGTTGTGCATGAAAATGGAAAGTTGGGCAGAAGCTGCTATCTACCCTTATTACATATATTTCACCTTTCCCATATTCTTTGACAAGTGAATAGGGCTAATCACTACCACTGCACGTGATTAATATCTTAGCTCCAAAAATTTTGTCAACATTCAATTATTCCATCACGTGCTCTTGTTCATTATATTTGTTGAAAAAGGAAAAATTCTCAACTTGCAAGAAAATCTTAACGTTGTTTCAATATTGAAGATTGTAAAGTGAAAATGAAAATTAAATAGCAATATTTATATAATGAAGACAAGGGAAACGCGTTATAATGATAGGCGAAGAGAATTCATTCAATGCAGCTATGAAGGGGCCTCAATTATGGTGTATTAGTTGGATTCCTAATTGTGTATTACAGCTCATTCTTTTTTTGGCACGTGGATTTACTAATTTTGGGTTTACAGCATTATGTACATCCAAATCAATTGCTTTTACCTTCCTTTTTTTTTTTGGCTTCAATGATATTGGAATGATAATATTGGGATTTCTTTTTGAAATAATTACTTATTTAGATATTATTTTATGGAGCTTTATTTAAACTATTGTAATTTTTCATATTTTCAATTTTTAAATAAAAAAAAGTTACACTTTCAAACTAAAATTCAACCCACAAGTAAAATGAAGTTGGTAGCAAACAAGCAGGAAAAAGGACATTGCTAAATTTATTATCAGCAGTTGAGAGTGAGGGGTGAAGTGGATTCATCAACATTATGGACACTATGGTGTCAAGATTCCTCCTCGATGAGACATCTATAGTTTTACCTTATAATTATTTTTAAATTTCCACCTACACAAGACTATGACCTTCCAATAGAAGAATAAAATTTTAATTAAACAAGTTTTGGTCACCCATATTTACACTTTATCATATATAAATATTACTTGTGTCACATCTCAAAAATCGGTTTAGAGGATTTGGGGTTGTGGTTGATTGATTGATTGGATTTAAGTCTGAATACACATAATTATTAAAGTGTGCTAATGTATGTTTTAGTGTAACTAGGCATGATTTGTATGATCTATGTATGATATACAATATGCTAGAATAGGAAAATTGACATAAAAACACGAAATAATATGTATAGGTGTCAATGTGTCATATATAGGTTGGACATGTTTTGTTATCTTTGCAATTGAGTCATGATTTTTATCCTATGCAATTGGAGTCTCTAAATGCTATGAAATGACTTGAAAATTTGCATGATTAAGTCTTATTTGGATAATTCCATAATTTTACTCTCAATTTTACAAAAAGGTTTTACTAAAATTATGATTTAGTCTTTAAACTTTGCTTTAAATAATTAATTAAAGTATTAAAATAATATAACTAGGTTTTATTTTATTAATTGATCTAAAATGAAACTTGATTATGAGGTTTAATTTAAAAATAGTGTGTTAGGACCTAATTGGAAAAATGGAGAAACATGGAGTGACCAAAAGAGAAAATTACCCAATTTTTGGGAAATTAGTCTTCAGCTAAGAATTTCCACCGTCTTCTTTTTTCTTCTCCTAACCAAAACCCCCATCTTAAGTTCTGAAAGTAAGTACTTCAAGAATTTAATTATGTTTAAGTCATGTTAATTAAAAATTATGTAAATTAAGTAACTTATTTACTATTTTAATAATGCTATGTATAGTATTATCAGAGGAAAGCAGTGTTGATGATACAAATTTTAGTTTAAGTCATGAAATTATGGTAATTTACAATAATAGTGGAAAAAGATTAAATTGTAAAGTTAATAAAGTATGTCGTGACATTGTATAAAGTGGAAAGAGGGCTTAAATAAAGAAGTGTTAAAGTTATGGTGTTATATGTGATAAATGTGTAAAGTAATATAGAATATGCAAGTAGTAGCCCTTCCTCCCATTTTATTATTTTTTTATAAACTAGGGAAAAGTCACGGGCAAATGACCCAAATATACAAAAAAAACATTATTTACAGAAAAAGGTCGATTTCAATAATATTTACAAAAAAGGGCCATTTCTCCACAAACTGCGTCCACGTCAGCACGTTTTGTGAGGATGCAGCAGGAAAGCACGCCCCTGGGGAAGCGCTTTTGCCACATCAAAACAAAGCGCGCTTACAAGGACAAGCTTTGCTGATGTGGCAAAAACGCTCCCCTAGGGGCACGTTTTAGCCCGTGTTTTTTTAAAAAAAAACTATTCTCAAATTTTTTAAAAATTTACAAAAATAAACCTTTATAAAGGCTCAAAGTAACAACATTATTTTTTTAAGGTGTCATCAATTAATAAAAAAATATAACTTACAAAGGAAATCTTTATATAAACCCAAAGTCTCATTTCCCTTGTTTTCTTGAGCAAAGTGAAATATGAGATATGTGTATATATAGACTCATGAATAGTTTTGCAGCTTGTTCCTAAACAATGTGGGATTTCTTCCTCTTTTAACTAACAACATGAGATGAAATGCTACACTATATTTGAATTTTTTTTACAAAACAATTTTTTTTTTATATTTTGTTAACATTTTCTTATATTATAAAATTATGTTTTGAGATCTTTAATCTTGCTGCATTTTAGAATTATTAACATATACAAAAGAACTATTAAAAAAAAAAGAGAACAAATTGCATATATGAAACTTGTACATGCAATAATCTTTTAGTTTCTCTTAACTTAAAAACAAACCAAGTTAATCTATTCAATTAATTCTAAATACATTTCAGTTATTTAATTAATTTTAACAAATCTTCCGATGCATCAAATTTTAATCAAGTTAACTGATCAAACAAAGCTTCATAACTCCACCACTAACCAGTTAATCCAAAGCAAGAATTAACCTTAAATTGCCTCAGTTTGCTGCGAATTGGTGCCGATCATCCTTCAATTTACTACAAAACATCAAAATCTCTGCTGTAATTCCACCCAAATAGCAGCTCTTTATGCCATCCAATAAGCTGCTACTTGATCCTTTAATTTGCAGCACCAAGTAGCTTTCCTTCAATGCTCTTTGGCTTGATCTTTGATTCCGTTTGGTGCTCCCATTTTACTGATTCGATATGCTGCTTATCGCCTCAATTTTGCTGCTATGTCGTGCTTCAATTTTGCTCCCATTTTTAAAATATTTGGGTCATTTGGCCGAAAAGTCACACCTTGAAATAAATATATATAGTTAATACATAAAATCAAGTAGGAAATAGGTTTCAAGCTTAATGGCTAAAGATTAGCTTCCCTCCTTTATGATTCTAGGTTCAAATCCTTCTCTTTTTCTTTTTTTTTTTTTGGAAATTCGACAAATCTAAAAAAAGAAAGTAATATGTACAATTAAGTGTCTAAAATAAACAATGAAAAAGATATAAATTTAAAGGTTAGGCGTTAGTGCCTCTTCTTTAGAAATCAAGGTTCAAGTCTCATAAAAGCCACACTAAAATATAAATTGTTGGGGATAAAATTTAACAAGAAATGGGCAGGAGCCTAACAGTTAAGGCGTTGGTACCCCTCCAAACCCAAGTTTGAGCCCCCTCAGTCCCTTTTTATTTCATAATTTCACCAAAAATGCCCCCAAAAACATATCTATATAATTAAGTGTAAAAAATAAATAATAAATGGGTAACAACCCAATGGTTAAACGTTAGTTTTCCTTTGTGAACTCGAATTTGAGCCTCTACCTCCTTTCTCATTTTTATTTTAATTTCAAATTTCAGCAAAATCTTGGGAAAATTATAAACCCTAGAATTTAACCAATTCTTTCATAATTAGAAATCACAACTTGCTCCTTCTCAAAATTCTAATAGAATTAGAATTCCACCATCTTTTTCTCTTATTTTCCTAATTAGATTTTCATATTGCCCCTTTTCAAATCCTAATAGAATTTTCTTCATTTTTCTATTTATTCTCTTTTTATTTTCTTCCCTTCCTTTACATTATTATATTTTTCATCTTTTTGCTGTTGAATAGTTTTCTTTTTCGTATCAAATCAATCATTGATTAAATCATTTTCTATCGGTTGTTAAATTCATCGTCAATAGCATCCATATTTTCATCAAATTTCAATAAGTGTATTCGTTTCGACAAATAGAACTTGTAAACTCCGCAATAGCATTGATCCACGTTAATCTTTCAATTCAATTACCCGACTTTTTTCGGTTCTTAACAAACCTTTCAATAATCTTGATAAATCTTGGAATCAATCGTTAACTCATGTATAAATATTGTTTGAATGACTTGATTTAGGTGAATCAGATCAAAATCGAGTGTGAGGAACGTCGATCGGTCTCCTAGTGAAAGATGTGTGTTCTTTTATGAGCGAGTTGGGGCAAATCGTACCTTGGAGTAGGGCCACATGGGTGTGTTGAAAATATATAATTAACTTATTTATCATAAAATATTATAAATATCATAAATATAAAATATTTAAATAATAACTTAATTATATTGAATTTGTATCATAATTATTAACTTATTGTTTAATTCATAACACAATAATATAAAATTATAAATATATGATATTTAATTGATAATGTACTTATTAAAATTAAGGTTAAACTATTAAAATAATCACTTTTTTTTACCTCATGTTACATTTTAGTTACTTATGTTTGAAATGTTACATTTTAACTATTTACGTTATCACGTTGTAACATTTTAGTTACTGAGCCATTAATTGCCATTAACGGTGTAACAGTAAGCTGATGTGACACGTTTAATCATTATTTCAAACAAAAAATTTAGGTTAATTTCTACAATCGGTCCCCATATTTTTTCGTTTTAAGCAATTTAATTTTTTTCTTTTATGGTCTTTTAACTTTCCCTTTTTTTCTTTATTTTCCATTCTCTTTTGCTTCTCCCTCTGTTTTCCTCCCTTCTCCATTTATTTTAACGTAAATTTTCTATGTTTTCCATTTGTTAAAACTAATTGCTATACTTTTATTTTTTTGAACAATTTAATTTTTTTTCGAGCAAGGCGAGCTTGTGGACTAGTTTTATCAAATGGAAAATATAGAAAACTACGTTAAAAGAAATGAAGGAAGGAGAAAACAGAGGGAGAAGCAGAAGAGAATGAAAAATAAAGAAAAAAAAAGAAAGTTAAAAGAATATAAAAGAAAAAAATTAAATTGCTGAAAATGAAAAAAATATAGGGACCAATTATAGAATTTAACCTAAAATTTTCGTTTGAAATAATGATTTAACGTGCGACGTCAGCTTACCATTACACCGTTAAAGGCAATTAACGGCTAAGTGACTAAAATATTACAACACTATAATGTAAGTGACTAAAACGTAAATAAAAGTGACTATTTTAATAATTTACCTTAAAATTAATTTAAGTATAAAATGATCCCCATCAACATTTAAATATCTCAACAATTATCATTTATGAAGTGTATTTAAATCTTACTTACATAGAAATTATCCCAACAAGATTTTTTTGATGAATTAACTTTATTTTTTAAATGAAAATGATCTCAACAATTATTTTTTAATGAGACAAAATAAACAAATTTGAAATAAAATTGATAAGTCTAGAGATTTAAAATAATAACTAATGAGATAAATATTGGTTTAAATTTCTGAATTAAAGTTTGAATCAATTATAAATACTTAACATACTCTTATTCATAATTATTTTTTAACTTTGACTGAATTTATTCATAATTTTTTAAGCTTGACAGAATTTTATTTTATGTTTTTTTAAGACATGAAAAAAAATGTTTTTCGACTTTTCAAAACACGAAATGGAAAGTTTTGGAATCTATTTGAATTTTTTTTTTTTATGTTCAAAGTTTAGATGAGTCTTTTATAAATTTAAAAAGTTAAAAGTTACACAGGACGATAAGAGATCATGATTAGAGTTGTGCAGTTATCGAACAGTCAGATTCAGCCAAAGAAAGTTTGAAGTCTTGGGGACTTTATTTAGACTATTTCAAGGCTTATTGGGGAAATTGAAAGGAAAAAAGGAAAAGGAATGTATGGGTAATATCTTTTGTTGGAGGTACCAACCAAAATGGGAATTGATAGTTGAACGCTTGGAAAATAAGAAGATAGTTGATGTTTTTTTATTGAAAGTTAAAAAGAAGGACATTGATAGCAAGAGAAAAAGTGAAGATTCTAGATATTTTGACAATTGCCCCGCATGATGTTCCACGAGTCCAATTTTACTCCGCCACAATCCAACTGTAACGAGGTCTACCTGTAACAAAAATTTTAGTCAATAATTGGTGTTTTCTTTTTCTATTTGCCTTTTTACATCAACTTGCACACATATATGCCTCATGTTACATATATTTAGTATTGTGTTGATATTAAATTTAATTTATTTAGATAAGAATGATATCTATTGTCTTTTCCTAAAAAAAAAAAGCATTTATTATACTAAAATTAGCATGCAAATCTTTTACGATTTTGGTAAATTGATTTAAATTTTAAAATATATTATAAAAATTATTTCTCTGATCTTAATTTATTTATATAACTCATAATATAAACATTCATGTATGTAATAACCAAATTTGCTCGGCCCATTAAGGCCTAATACCAAGCTAAAAACAAGACCAAATAAAAATGCAAAACCTAGAATCCTTATTTACAAAGAAGGTCCAAATACATTGTCTGATTAAAAACCAATAATAAAGTCCAAACAAATTAATGCAAATGATCCAGTCCATTTACAATGCAAATTCAGGGCCCAATTGCAAAACCAATAAATAAACCCAATAAAAAGTCCAAAATTGTAGTCCAAATACATAACCAACGAAGCCCAATTACAAACCCCTGAAACCCAAACCCGGAGCCCAATTGCTAAACCATTGAAGCCCAAAGAACCTAACCCAACTCGTCAGCCCACCACAAAGAAGATGAAACAAAGATGCGCGCAGCAGCGATCCCCGGCGTCGACCGCCGTGCGTGCCTCGACTCCACTGTCTTGGCCACCGTCCACCATGCGCCTCTGGTTTCGCATGGTCACTGCCTCCTTTTGCCCATACCCTGCAAACAGAGAAAGACGACAAACAACAGAGAAAACGAGAAGAATGAAAAAGGAAAAACGACAGGAATCAAAATTGTAAAATCGGTTATAAAAACCGAAATGAAACCACTATACAAGGGGGTTCTTTTTTTGGGGGCATAGTCAGAGATTGAGAGGAAAACACTTCAAAAACAAAACAATCAGGAATCAAAAACATTTAAGATCGACTCTTCGGCTCTTACGCATTCAGAAATCAAAAAAACCAAGAACACTTGAAAAGTTATCAGAAAAATCAAGAGAAAGAAACAATAAAAGGTTTATCTTGTGACCCTTTCGTTTTCACTTTCACGCTACTGTTATCGTTCTTCTTCTTTATTATTATACTCTTTTTTGAAAGATTTGTTAGTAATAATAAAAGGGGAGACTTGCGAAATCTTTACTAGCATCAGAAATGAAAAAAAAAAAAACAAATGGGAGTTCAAGAGGTCGATTTTTAGTCTTTGCACATCTAATCTTTCGTTACCAAACATTGTTTCGTTTCATCTATTTTTGTTTTCTTTTAAAAAGTTTTACAAACGATAAGAAAATAACAAAAGAAAAGAGAGAAACCTACCTGAATCGAGCCTCGAACAGGAGCAAAAGACACACTTCACGCACCATCGGCCACCGTATGTGGTGGTGGCGCGATGGACGGTGGAAATGAAACCCAATTGCCTGGGGAGGGCTGAAGGAGTTGGGAGATGAAAAGTTTTCAAACCTTTCCTTTTTTCTGAAAAAGGGGCTGCAGAATAAGAAATAGAAATGGATTTTAGAACATCAAAGGAGACAGCTGTTTTGGGGGGGGTTATGAATCTGCGTGTACCTACTTTAAAAAGGGAGATTTAGGCTTCTAATCCCTCCATAATTTCGCCTTTGTTTTAATTCAGTCCATTGGGGCGCAGTGCATAGGGATTGGGTTTATTTCACATTCGGCCCTCAGCCATTTTGTGCTCGCTTCATTTGGGCCTCGTGTGTTATTTTCAGATTCGGCCTATCCTTTTTTAATTCGATCCTTAACTCTATAATGATAAACTGTTTTATATACTTATAATAATTTGTTTATATTATTCATTTATACAGTATTACGTATTATTCATTTTAAGAATTCTTTGCATATACTAATTATTTTAAACTATCATTTGTTTGAAGTTATATTGTGTGTAATAAACCGTTTGCCATTGTTTATCTCAAAATTTTCGTTTGTTAATTGCTTTGAAAAATTTTATATGTTCTTTGTTTTTTTTATATATGTTATTCAAAAATTGTTCCTATCACTCGTTGAAAAATTATTCTACATATACATACTTTTTATATGTATACGTTATTTATATTAAACTATCTTATGCATATATTTTGCATTATTTTATATGTATATATCTATTGTGCGCATAATTTGTTTTTTTTTTTTTAAATTGTACTTATTTATTCTATTCATGTTCATACATTATTATTTTTTTATATACGTACATTATTTTTATATTAAGTTTCTTTTATTTATTTATGTATATACATGTGATTCATATTAAAATCGTCTTATTTCATATATCTATTCTCAGTTGCATAGTATTTTGTGTATATATTTTTCTTATAACCCTAATTTACTCATTCGTGTTTTTTATTATCACTATATATTGTTATCTTATCTCTGCAATTATACTTTTGTTTTTTTATTGTATTGTGGATAAAATCTCCAACTTATTTATGAAGAATTGTTCATCCAAACAGACTAAACAAACACATTTTAAGTCCACTTTCAAATCGTTTATTTTAAAAGTTTTTTTTAAATAAGTCAATATTCTATGTTTGGAAACTCAAGAAGTCGTGCCCTATGTGTTGGGTTTCGGTTCTTTCGTTTGGCTAAATATTTGAATATCCTTTTGATATTTTTAACGCGTGAGACTCGGGAATTATGAGATGATCTTGAATTCGAGGATTCAAATTATCGTGTCCTAACGTACTGGATGTGATATTTTTATTCCTTCGGAGCGAGAAAATCTTAATGTTCAATTCGGGAAAATTCAAATGTTTCCAAAAGAGATCAAAATTTTAAATTCTTTTTAAATTTTCAAGCTTTCGACATTAGGACATTAATTAATCAATTTGGTACCAATTTTGGGCGTTGCGAGGGCGCTAACCCTTCCTCGCATGTAACCGACTCCCGAACCCATCTTCTCAAACTTTCGTAGACCAAAAACATTGTTTTAGTAAATCAAAATGTTTTATTAAAACAAAGGTGATCTGATCACACCTAATAAAATATCGGTGGCGACTCCCATTTTTATTTTCAAAACCAAGTCGATTCCCGTTTTTTCAAAAAATGGTTACGACAGCTTGGCGACTCTACTGGGGACATCGAGAGTCAGGTCGTAAATTGATTATTTTTGTCCTTTTGATTGAAAATTAGGAGAATTGTTTTAAAAAATCGTGTTTTTCTTTGATGCATTTGCTTGTGCTATAGTGTCGAGTCTCGTGAAATACTTTGGCATTGCATTGCATGACCATTGCGGTCACACCCTTAAGTGGGAGTAAGAACCTACTCTTTCGTGAGGTTTTTACCTCTGTGCAAGATAGTGGATCACTTTCGGAATACATCCGTACCTATGTCTTCGTGAGATTTTTATCTCCGTGCAGCCATAGGGAAATGTATTCCCCTGAACTGAACTCAGTCCATATGAGCCTATAATGGGTGAGGATCGAGGAATCTTCTGGTTCAGGTATCCTTGCTTTAGAACCAAACCACATATAGAAAGACCTAAGAGCCCGTTGTAGGTAGAGCCGTGCAAACCCTAGTTGTTACCTTAAATAGGAGTTTGATTATTTCCTGTTTATTTTAAGTTCTTTTTGTACCTGATACTAACTTGTTGTGTTTTGCTTTTATTGCATGGCATTTCATCATAAAAAGGTATTGATCTGCATTCGGTTACTAGATAGAAAAGCTTAACATGGAAAAAGGATTTCTCGATAGAGTGGAGGATAATGCGACTGTTCAAGTGTGGTCCGAAAGGATACGGCAAGAGAAAGGAGATAGCTTGACAGTGAGGCATGAATCAGAGTTATGGGATTTCACCCGTATCAGCGTGGCTCAAAATGACCTGCGAGAATTGAAGGAAATATGAGACTCATGGGGGAACGAGGTCAAACAACTGTTCTACTATAATTACGGTGATTTGCCCTATCTGCTTGATATCAAGGTAGACGAGTACCTACTCCGAGCCATTACCCAGTTTTGGAACCCTGCTTATAGTTGCTTTACTTTCGAAAAAGTGGATTTGGTGCCAACCATAGAAGAGTACACAGCTTTGTTCCGATGCCCGAGAATTCAAACTGATAAGGCGTATTCGAGGTTTGCTAATGTGCCGGCGTTCTCAAAAAGGATAATGAACATTACAGGAATGAGCGAGCAATGGATTACGGCCCGGATCAAGCAAAAGGAAGATTGTAAGTGCATCCCTTAGAAACACTTGAGGGACTTGATTTTGGCGCATCCTGATAAGAAAAAGAGGTTCGACGTCTTCGCTCTGAGCATATATGGTTTGGTCATCTTCCCCAAGGCGTTAGGGCATATAGAGGATGTTGTCTCAGACCTGTTTGATAAACTTGATAAGGGAGTCACACCTGTCCCCACAATTTTAGCCGAAACCTTCAGACGCTTGCCGAAGAGCGGGTGAAGGGAGGTTCGTCGGATGTGCACAGCTGTTGCTATCTTGGTTTCATTGCCATTTTTGGAAGATAAAAAAGGTCTCATACAAAGTCTTTTTCAAGAACTATTCTCCTCTAGAGGAATTAGTAGGTACACCAAGGCGAGACGACCTATCTGGAGAGAAATGGATAGCGATTCTCCAAAATCTGCAAGTTAAAGATGTAGAATGGAAGGCTCCGTGGATGATCACTGACGAGATCTTGTATCAGTGTGGAGGTTCTTTGGGGTCCCTTTACTCTAATATGGGGAGTCATCGAATATGCCCCGTTACTAGTGATGAGGTAGTATCAATCAAGGCAGTTCATACCTACGACACATGGATTAGCCCAATGTGAATTTTCATACAAGGATGACAACTATAAGAAGAGAGTTCGCAAAATATCGGATGCATGGACCCAAACCCAGAAAATGAAGAGACTCGTCATAGGGCCAATGGCGACCCCCTAGTATGATCGATGGTGGGGCAAAAGAATCAACGATAATGTCCCAAGGCCAATCCAAGGAAATGCTCGACCAATAGAAGAGTAGCTGCAAGTAATCCTGTCTGAATTAGAGATCATCAAGCAAGATTTCGAGAGAAAGAGCCGGGAATTAGGTAAGAGGATAGAGCGGCTAGAAGAGGAAAAGATGCAGTTGGAGTTAGATGTTGACATCCACAAGTTCGAAGCCGAGAAATTGAAAAAAGGAAAAAATAAGGCCGAAGAGGATTTAGATAGCTTAAAGACGGACTATAAGAAGCTACGCATGTCCATCAGAACTGCTGGTTTGGGCAAAACATCAGAGCAATGGCGACAGAAAATTAAAGAAGAAAAGTTCAGAGCCGATCAGTAGGAAAAGAAATTCCAAGATGCTCGAGTACGGGAGGACGCTTTGGAAAAAAGCCTGTTGGAAAGCCAAAGTGAAAAAGAGAGGTTACACGCCCAAGTAGCAGAATTAGAAAGGTCACTGCATCTGCACCGTAGTCGCAACTCGGTAGTCGAATTAAGAGCCAGTCAGAACAAGATCGAGGAGATGAGAAGAAGCATAGGAGAGCTCGAGACTGCATTACAAGATAGCAAAATTCGAGTTGAGCTCATTGAAGCGAACAATGAATATTGGAAGGAGCAGCTCCACCATTCTCAAGAACAGATCAGAAACAGAGACTATGTAATGGGCGAAGCTGTGGCTCAAATCTGAGAGGTGGCCGATCATTTGCAAACCTTGGCGGTTCGGGCTGATGCGTTAAGTCTGATGTACGAGTCAGGATCAGAGCGAGGCCAAAGTTTAGCTTGGCTTCTTAGGAAAGTTAAGGATTTAGGCATTAGGGCAAAGTCGTATATGTAATCGTCCGTTCTATGAAAGGAAATTTGTTTTCTAGTAAAGTTTATCTAATGGAATTGAATCAAATCAACACCTCTCGCATTCATACCATGCATTTGCATTACATTGCATACATTAGTATCACATCGCCATAATCATTTACTAAGGCTAAAATCGTATAATCTGCAGCTACAACACTACGAATCTAGAATCACGTCACCCCTATAGGACACGTCTAAAAACTAGAGCTATGGACGCTGAACTCAATGAGAGGATCGAAAGAATGGAAAGAATCTAGAAAGAGCTGCAAGAACAGTTAGCCAAGTCGCAGTAAGAAGCAAGGAATCTGATGGTAAGATCCCAAGAGGAATCACTAGAGCAAAAGGATCAAATGGCTAAAATGATGGAGATGTTGGCGGCTCTGGCCAAAGGAAAAGGACTCGCACAAAGTCCTGATATTACAGAACCCCATTCGAGAGTTAATCAGGATCCGCTCTATCCCCCAGGATTCACGCCACCCTATGCTCATACAACGCAAAGAGGATATCCTCAAAGGAACCCGGTAGGCCTAGAACAACGAACCATACCACCTACTCATCTGGGGCAAGGTGTATTCGTATCAAACTCCGGAGATAATTCTGCTAATCCGGTTGTTCTGAATTTGGTTGATCCAATAGAAATAGCTAGGTTAAAAAGGGACGATTATGATGCTGAGGAAAAGTACAGGATCTTGGAAAAAAGACTCAAGGTTGTAGAGGTGCTGAGTCTTTTCTCGCCGAAGCGCCAAGAGCTCTCAATCGATGCTCGCTGCGGTTACGCCTCCAAAGTTTAGAGCACCAGATTTCGAAAAATATGATGGAACGAGATGTCCGAAGGCACATCTTATCATGTTCTGTCGAAAGATGGCTGGTCGTGTGAATGAAGACAAGTTGTTAATACACTGTTTCCAAGATAGTTTGATCGGATCAGCCCTCCGGTGGTATAATCAACTCAGCAGAAAGAGGATCCGATCATGGAAGGACCTAGCATCGGCATTTTGCGAACAATACAAGCATGTCTTCGATATGGTGCCTGACCGACTAACGCTGCAAATGATGGAGAAGAAGCCAACAGAGACTTTCAGACAGTACGCTCAAAGGTGGAGGGATGCTTCGGCTCAAGTAAAACCCCCACTGACTAAAATAGAGCTAACGGTCCTTTTTATCAACACGTTGAAGACACCATTTTACGACAAACTGGTAGGAAATGCCACAAAAGACTTTGCTGATATTGTAATGTCTGGCGAACTCATCGAAAATGGCATCAAGAGTGGAAGGATGGAGGGTCCTGAGAGTTCGAAAAGGCCAGTACCTGTAAAGAAAAAAGATCCTGAAACCCATATGGTGGAGACCGGGAGCCACTATGCTGCTAATCCGTACCCAACCCAACTACGACCTCAGTTTCGCCCACCGCCAAATTTCTATTTTCCTCCACAAAATTCTTACTATCAAGCACCTCCTCCTTACCCCGTCTATGCCGCTGATAATCAAAGACTATTCACTATATTCCCGCCAAATACTACGCCTGCCCAAAGTCAGCCCAAAAATGAACCAAGACCAACAAAACCCAATCCTGAAAGACTTCAGTTCACCCCCATCCATGTGTCGTATGGAGAGCTGTGCCCAAAATTACTAGAAAAACAACTAGTATCCCCACATTACATGGCACCCTTGAAACCTCCATACCCAAAATGGTACGATCCTAATGCCCGTTGCATGTACCATGCTGGAAACCAAGGGCATTCTACGGAAAATTACCTAGCTTTCAAGAAACGGGTTCAAGGTATTATTGATGCAGGTATTTTACGATTTGATGGTATTAATAATATGGCTGGAAATCCGCTCCCTAACCATGCTGAAGGGAACGTGAGCATGGTGACGAATGAAGACAAGTGGCGAGTTAAAAATCGCGTATCTCAAACAAAGACACATTTAAGCAAGGTATGTGAAATAATGACTGAGAAGGGCTTGTTCAAGAAAAGTTCCAAAGAGGAAAGTACAAGGGGTCAAAAGTTTTGTGTCCTTCATGGCACAGAAGGGCATCACATCCAGTCTTGCGGGAAATTCAAAGAGCTACTTCAAGACATGATGAACAACAAAGAGGTCCGAATCTTTGATAAAACAGACGAGGCCGAGGAAAAGGAAATATGCGCCTCCGATGATTAACCACTAGCCGTCCCTTATAGTGTCGATCAACCTCTGGTGATTTATTATGAGGTCAAGAAGAAGGAAGCCGAACCAAAGATGATAATCAAAGCACCAACTCCTTTCCCTTACAAGGATGATAAAGCAGTACCATAGAAATACGATGTCAACATCACCATACCCGAAGCTACAACTGGAAACATCAGCGAGGTGGGGCATTTTACTCGCAGTGGGAGGTGTTATTCCCCTGAGATGGTTGAGACAAAGAAAAAAGCCGTTGGCACGAGCCAGAAAGGAAAGATACCGATATATGACACCGAAGTCGATGTTGAGATACAATCTGAATAAGGAACTAAGAAACCAGTAAACGAGGATGAAGCACAGGAATTCTTAAAGTTTATTAAGCACAGCGAATATAACATCGTCGAGCAGCTGAACAAATAACCGGCAAGAATCTCAGTATTATCCCTGTTGTTGAACTCAGAGCCACATCGAAACACTTTACTGAAAGTGTTAAACCAAGCGTATATGCCGAGCAATGTACCCGTTGAAAAACTTGATAGGTAGGTGAACAATTTAAATGCGGATAATTTCATCTCTTTCAGTGATGATGAAATACCACCAAACGGTAGGGGCTCTATCAAAGCATTGCATATTACAACCAGTTGCAAATGTTATATAATATCGCATGTGCTTATCGACAACGGATCTGCGCTCAATGTCATGCCGTTGGCTACACTGTCCAGGATGCCAGTTGACATGTCTTATCTGAGACCTTGTCATTCCGCAGTAAGGGCATTTGATGGAACACGGTGAGAGGTTATGAGAAAGATCAAGGTTCATCTAGAGGTGGGCCCGTGCACATATAATGTCGAATTCCAGGTAATGGACATTGCACCTTCATATAATTGCCTTTTAGGAAGGCCCTGAATCCATTCTTCTGGAGCAATCCCTTCATCTCTCCATCAAAAAATAAAGTTTATCATGGATAACCATTTGATCACGATCGCTGGTGAAGAAAACATTGTCGCATCACTCTCGGCTGACGCACCCTACATCGAGGCAAACAAAGATGCAGGAGAATGCTCCTTCCGTTCCTTCAAATTCATCAACGCTACATTTGTTGCTGAAGGGGATAGGGCCCCCACGCCCAAACTGTCAAGGAACACCAATATAGGAATCAAGGTATCGCGTGGAAAAGGAGCCCGAGCAAGGAAAGGAAAGGCTTAAGAGACACACACAAGGGGATAGCTAGAGCGCTAAAACCGGTATACCACAAGGCTCGATATAGGTTAGGGTTCAAGCGGATGTACGACAAAGAAGGAAACAGCTGCAGAAAGATCAGGAAAAGATAATTGCAAGAGCCTCAGGTCAGGAAGTAGAATGGGAGCCCATAGTGTATCCGCTCTTGTCGAAAACTTTTACATCTGCAGGAATGATGTACCCAAAAGGAGATAATTCTCGGAACACGCTGTTATTGGTTGAAAGGGATTTTCAGAACTTCAATATAAACGTTATTGACAAAGCGGATGATACGATGGAGGACATTTCAAAGACACGCCCTAGTCCCGCTGGATTTGTTTTGAACAATTGGACCGCTGAGGATCTTCTTGTAGTTTCTAGGGCCCCTCCAAAGTAATTCTCAATGTCAACTCCTGTATACCCCTAAGTTGTAGGGGAATCTGTTATAAGAGTTTATGTCAGCTATTTAACTTTTAAATGAACATCAATGAAGATGCATTTTGTCATGGTCTCTCATTCTCATTAGCCTCATATTTATTCCCTCTTCTCATAGCCTGTCTTTATATATATCTCATATCATGCCATAGTATCACGTTTATAGATTCCTATACCTCGATGCTCCTCTATAGTTTCTTTTCCATTTACCTTTCAGGTGCTCAGATATCGATGACGTGAACAACCCCGTTACAAGTCCTAAAATCGACTTCGAGCGATTTATTGGTTTAGGAGAATTCGAAGCTGAGGAAGATGCTGAAGATTACGTCTCGTCCCCCGACTTACTAAGGATGATAGAACAAGAAGACAAACAGATACTACCCTATCAAGAATCTGTTAAGACGATGAACTTGGGAAGTGAAGAAAAGAGGCAAGAAGTGAAGATCGGGACCACTATTTCGGAGAACACCAAACATGACTTGGTCACCTTGCTTCACGAGTACAAAGATGTATTTGCATGGTCATACCAAGACATGCCAGGATTGAGCGAGGATGTAGTGGTCCATAGGCTCCCACTGAAACTAGAATGCAAGCCTATCCAGCAGAAGCTAAGACGAATGAGACCCGAGATGCTTTTAAAGATAAAAGAAGAAGTCAAAAAACAATTCGATGCCGGCTTCTTACAAGTCTCTAAATATCCGGAATGGGTAGCTAATATAGTCCCAGTGCCAAAAAAAGACGGCAAGGTACGAATGTGTGTGGACTATCGCGATCTGAATCGAGCAAGCCCTAAGGATAATTTTCCCTTGCCGCACATCGATACGTTGGTGGATAACACGGTAAAACATTCATTATTTTCTTTCATGGATGGATTTTCGGGTTATAACCAGATAAAGATGGCTCCTGAAGATATAGAGAAGACTATATTCGTGACGATGTGGGGAACATTCTGCTATAAGGTAATGCCGTTCGGATTAAAGAATGCCGGGGCAACATATCAGAGGGCAATGGTGATGTTATTCCATGACATGATGCACAAAGTAGAAGTTTATGTCGACGATATGATTGCCAGATCTCGGGGGGAAAGAGAGCATGTTGGAAACCTCAGGAAATTGTTCGAAAGACTGAAAAAGTTCCAGCTGAAGCTTAATCCAGCCAAGTGCACATTTGGAGCGACCTCAGGGAAATTGCTGGGCTTCATCGTCAGCGAGAGAGGTATTGAAGTTGATCTAGACAAGATAAAAGCCATACAAGAATTACCACCTCCCCAGACACAAAAAGAAGTTAGAGGATTTCTAGGGAGGTTGAACTACATCGCTCGGTTCATCACTCAGTTTACCAACCAATGCGACCCAATTTTTCGACTCCATCGAAAACACAATCCTGGGAAATGGAACGAAGAGTGCCAAGCTGCTTTCGACAAGATAAAACAATATTTGTCTAGCCCCCCGGTGCTAGTACCGCCAACTCCCGGGAGACCATTAATATTGTATCTAACTGTGTTCGAAAATTCAATGGGTTGTGTACTGGGGCAACACGATGAGTCGGGGAGAAGAGAAAAGGCGATCTATTACCTTAGCAAGAAGTTCACAAAATATGAAGCAAAATATTCGTCAATTGAAAAATTCTGTTGTGCTCTGGTCTGGGCAGCTCGAAGGCTCAGACAATATATGATGTATCATACGACGTGGTTTATATCAAAGTTGGACCTAATAAAGTACATGATGGGATCACCTGCACTCTCAGGAAGAATGGCACGATGGCAGATCCTATTGTCTGAGTACGACATCATCTATGTGAGCCAAAAATCGATAAAAGGGAGCGCAATAGCTGACTTCTTAGCAACTCGAATGACAGGGGAATACGAGCCATTAAGATTTGATTTCCTAGATGAAGACTTGATGTGCATTATAGAAAAAGAGCGCGAATCGTCAAAAGAGAAATCATGGAAGATGAGCTTCGATGGCGCATCAAATGCATTTAGGCATGGGATTGGAGTAGTCTTAGTGTCACCAGAAGGGAATCATTATCCATTCACTGCCAGATTAAATTTCTTCTGTACCAATAACATAGCGGAATACGAGGCTTGATCATGGGACTTCGCGCAGCTATTGAACGAGACATCAAAATCTTAAAGGTATCCGGGGATTCAGCATTGGTGATTTACCAAATTTGCGGAGATTGAGAAGTGAGAGACTCGAAGTTAATCAAATATCGCGATCTTGTTGCAGAATTGGTCAAAAAATTCGAGGAAGTGACTTTTAATTACTTCCCACGAGAAGAAAACCAATTGGCTGATGCCCTGGCTACCTTGGCTTCAATGCTCAAAGCAAACCGAGAAACAGAAATAATGCCTCTCCAGATGAGCATATATGAGGCCCCGGCGCATTGTTTTAGCACTGAAAAAGAGGCGGATGGACAGCCATGGTTCCATGATATCTTAGAATATGTCAAGAATCAAAGATATCCTGAGCAAGCAAATGAGAACGACAAAAGAATAATCAGAAGAATGATAGCGGGATTTGTTCTTGATGGGGACATCCTATACAAAAGAGGAAAAGATCAAGTGCTTCTGAGATGCGTGGATGGTATTAAAGCCAGAAAGATACTTGAAGAGGTCCATGAAGGAATTTGTGGATCGCATGCCAATGGTTTCACCTATGGCCAGGCAAATTATGAGACTCGGTTATTACTGGTTGACGATGGAAAGCGACTGCATCAGTTACGCACAAAAGTGTCACAAATGTCAAGTTTACGGCAATAAAATTCATGCAGCACCTTCGCCCCTTCATGTCATGACTTCTCCGTGGCCTTTTTCTATGTGGGGCATGGATGTTATAGGGCCAATTTCCCCAAAAGCTTCTAATGGGCATCGATTCATTTTTGTGGTCATAGATTACTTCACAAAATGGGTTGAAGCCGCCTCGTTTGCGAATGTGACAAAGACCGCGGTTTGCAAGTTCTTGAAAAAGGAGATCATATGTCAATACGGATTACCTGAAAAAATTATCTCAGATAATGCTTTGAACCTGAACAACAAGATGATGAAAGAAGTGTGCGAGCAATTTCAAATAAAGCATCACAATTCCTCACCCTATCGCCCAAAGATGAACGGAGCAGTAGAAACTGCTAACAAAAATATTAAAAGGATTATTGGGAAAATGACCGAAACATATAAAGACTGGCACGAGAAGCTACCATTTGCCCTATACGCATATCGCACATGTGTGCGGACCTTCACGGGGGCAACTCCTTTCTCTCTGGTCTATGGAATAGAAGCTGTACTACCCATCGAAGTTGAGATCCCCTCTTTACGAGTCTTAATGGAGTGCAAACTCGATATGACCAACTAAATCTGTTCGAAGAAAAACGCTTAAAAGTAATCTGTCATGGACAGATGTACTAGAAGAGAATGATTACAGCCCATGACAAGAAAGTGTGACCAAGGGAATTCCGCGAAGGAGAACTCGTGTTGAGGAAGATTCTCCCTATACAAAAAGACTTTCGAGGAAAATGGGCACCGAATTGGGAAGGACCATATGTCGTAAAGAAGGCCTTCTCGGGTAGAGCTCTGATTCTCGCTGAGATGGATGGAAAAGAGGTACCAAATCCAGTGAACTCAGATACAGTGAAGAAGTACTACACCTAAAAAAAAAAGAAGGGAAGATCAATATGAAAACCCGAAAAGGGCGTCTTGATAAACAAGAAGGTTTAGGATGAAAACCCGGAAAGGCGTCCTAAGGTAGCAGATCCGAGCTTAAAGAGCAAGGGTGATTTGAACAGAGAGTTAAATGGCGAGATTATAATATTTGAAGCAGACTTGGAGACTTAAAATCTTCTACACAAGAAGCCTCGCTCGAAAAGATCCAGGATGAGGGAACAAGGAGAAGTTCATGCATCGGATATCTAAAGCATTTGTGACAATTGAACCCTGCTTTCCTTTTTTTTTTATGGTGCTTTCTATATCGAATTATACCTTGTCCATTTCCTTTGCTTGTTGCCTTTAAATTAAATACCCACTTGGCCATTTTCATGCATCTCATCATTGGTTCATTTAAATGATAAATAGTGAAATGACCTACTCTAAACAAAAGAAATGTTGAGCATTACCTGGATGAGGATCTGGTAAGTACAAGAGCCTCAAAGCAAGGACAAAGTCTAACAGGGGGCAAAAGGGTGATATACGAGAAACGCAGATTACTCGTAAAACTTGAGGACGAGTACAAAACCTGAAAGAAAAGTCAAGAATCGAAGCAATGAATACAAGTCATCATGAAAGTCATAACGAGAGATACATGACAAACAAGCCCAGAGCGCATGGCATAATCATGTAGGCATAAGAGCATTTAAGACAAACACGTGCATATCATGATAACATCACGCATGACACATACAGGTACACCAATAAAGCAAGAAATTCTGATGATAGTTGTACCAAATCGAGGAAAAAGAAGACATCCGAGTTCCGCCAGATGATATGTTTTGAAATTCTGATTGCAAAAAAATCAGCTCATAGTATAAGAGGTGAGTTAAGCCTCAGGTCACGTGCTGAGGTGTCTTTCAATTTCTGTTAAAAAATTAACTCATAATACGATAGGTGAGTTGAGCCTCGGGACACGCCGAGGTATTTAATTTCTGTCTTTAAATTTCTGTTAAAAATCAACTCATAATACGAGAGGTGAGTTGAGCCTCGGGACACGCCGAGGTATTTAATTTCTGTCTTTCAATTTCTGTTCAAAAATCAAATCATAATACGAGAGGTGAGTTGAGCCTCGGGACACGCCGAGGTATTTTTAATTTCTGTCTTTAAATTTCTGTTCAAAAATTAACTCATAACACGAGAGATGGGTTGAGCCTCGGGACACGCCGAGGTATTTAATTTCTGTCTTTAAATTTCTGTTCAAAAATCAACTCATAACACAAGAGGTGAGTTGAGCCTCGGGACACGCTGAGGTATTTAATTTCTGTCTTTAAATTTCTGTTCAAAAATCAACTCATAACACGAGAGATGGGTTGAGCCTCGGGACACGCCGAGGTATTTAATTTCTGTCTTTAAATTTCTATTCAAAAATCAACTCATAATACGAGAGGTGAGTTGAGCCTCGGGGCACCCTGAGGTATTTTTAATTTCTGTTTTTCAATCTCTGTTCAAGAGTCAACTGATAATACGAGAGGTGAGTTGAGCCTCGGGACACGTTGAGGTATTTTTAATTTTTGTCTTTCAATCTCTGTTCAAAAGCCAACTCATAATACGAGAGGTGAGTTGAGCCTTGAAACACGCCGAGGTATTTTTAATTTTTGTCTTTCAATTTCTGTTCAAATGTCAACTCAGAGAGGAGTTGGGCCTCGGGTTACGCACGCTGAGGTATTTTTAATTTCCGTCTTTAAATTTCTATTCAAAAATCAACCCATATTGCGAGAGTAAAGAAGCAGTCTGAAAAGCTCGAGTTTCATCAAAGTCCCAGTGGAGCAATGAGTAGATCAAGGATACAAATCTCTTCGTGTCCTGAAGTCGTGTTAGAGCAAGTAAAAAAAAAATAAATAAATAAACGGGATTGAAGAAAAGCGAATTGAAGCTACAGGTCATATCTTTTGGAAATAGCAGAACGGATCGAAGCAACAAGTTACAGTAGAGTTTGAAGATGTTTGGGGAAGACGAGGACTAATAAGTCGAGGTTTGACCAAGACCGGACAAAATTGGTTCTTCTATTGTCTTTGCTCTATTCTCGTTTTATGACAATGAGCAAAGAGGGGCAGCTGTAATAACTAAATTTGCCCGGCCCATTAAGGCCTAATACCAAGCTAAAAACAAGACCAAATAAAAATGCAAAACCCAGAGTCCTTATTTACAGCAAGGTCCAAATACAGCCCAATACAGATTAAAAAAACCAATAATAAAGTCCAAACAAATTAATACAAATGATCCAGTCTATTTACAATGCAAATTCAGAGCCCAATTGCAAAACCAATAAATAAACCCAATAAAAAGTCCAAAATTGTAGTCCAAATGCATAACCAACGAAGCCCAATTACAAACCCCTGAAACCCAAACCCAGAGCCCAATTGCTAAACCATTGAAGCCCAAAGAACCTAACCCAACTCGTCAGCCCACCACAAAGAAGATGAAACAGTAGCAGCAGCAGCAGTCCCCAGGCGTTGACCCTTCGCATGCCTCTGACTCCACTGTCTTGGCCACCGTCCACCATGCGCCTCTGGTTTCGCATGGTCACTGCCTCCTTTTGCCCATACCCTGCAGACAGAGAAAGACGACAAACAACAGAGAAAACGAGAAGAATAAAAAAAGAAAAACGACAGGAATCAAAATTGTAAAATCGGTTATAAAAACCGAAATGAAACAACTGTACAAGGGGGTTCTTTTTTTGGGGGGCATAGTCAGAGATTGAGAGGAAAACACTTCAAAAAACAAAACAATCAGAAATCAAAAACATTTAAGATCGACTCTTCGGCTCTTATGCATTCAGAAATCAAAAAAACCAAGAACACTTGAAAAGTTATCAGAAAAATCAAGAGAAAAAAACAATAAAAGGTTTATCTTGTGACCCATTCGTTTTCACTTTCACGCTACTGTTATCGTTCTTCTTCTTTATTGTTATACTCTTTTTTGAAAGATTTGTTAGTAATAATAAAAGGGGAGACTTACGAAATCTTTACTAGTATCAAAAATGCAAAAAAAAAAAAACAAAAAAAAAAATGGGAGTTCAAGAGGTTGATTTTTAGTCTTTGCACATCTAATCTTTCGTTACCAAACATTGTTTCGTTTCATCTATTTTTGTTTTCTTTTAAAAAGTTTTACAAACGATAAGAAAATAACAAAAGAAAAGAGAGAAATCTACTTGAATCGGGCCTCGAACAGGAGCAAAAGACACACTTCACGCACCATCGGCCACCGTATGTGGTGGTGGCGCGATGGACGGTGGAAATGAAACCCAATCGCCTGGGGAAGGCTGAAGGAGTTGAGAGATGAAAAGTTTTCAAACCTTTCCTTTTTTCTAAAAAAAGGGCTGCAGAATAAGAAATAGAAATGGATTTTAGAACATCAAAAGAGACCGCTGTTTTGGGGGGGTTATGAATCTGCGTGTACCTACTTTAAAAAGGGAGATTTAGGCTTCTAGTCCATCCATAATTTCGCCTTTGTTTTAATTCAGTCCATTGGGGCGCAGTGCATAGGGATTGGGTTTATTTCACATTCGGCCCTCAGCCATTTTCTGCTTGCTTCATTTGGGCCTCGTGTGTTATTTTCAGATTCGGCCTATCCTTTTTTAATTCGATCCTTAACTCTATAATGATAAACTGTTTTATATACTTATAATAATTTGTTTATATTATTCATTTATACAGTATTACGTATTATTCATTTTAAGAATTCTTTGCATATACTAATTATTTTAAACTATCATTTGTTTGAAGTTATATTGTGTGTAATAAACCGTTTGCCATTGTTTATCTCAAAATTTTCGTTTGTTAATTGCTTTGAAAAATTTTATATGTTCTTTATTTTTTTTATATATGTTATTCAAAAATTGTTCCTATCACTCGTTGAAAAATTATTCTACATATACATACTTTTTATATGTATACGTTATTTATATTAAACTATCTTATGCATATATTTTGCATTATTTTATATGTATATATCTATTGTGCGCATAATTTGTTTTTTTTTTTAAAATTGTACTTATTTATTCTATTCATGTTCATACATTATTATTATTTTTATATACGTACATTATTTTTATATTAAGTTTCTTTTATTTATTTATGTATATACATATGATTCATATTAAAATCGTCTTATTTCATATATCTATTCTCAGTTGCATAGTATTTTCTGTATATATTTTTCTTATAATCCTAATTTACTCATTCGTGTTTTTTATTATCGCTATATATTGTTATCTTATTTTTGCAATTATACTTTTGTTTTGTTATTGTATTGTGGATAAAATCTCCAACTTATTTATGAAGAATTGTTCATCCAAACAAACTAAACAAACACATTTTAAGTCCACTTTCAAATCGTTTATTTTAAAAGTTTTTTTTTTTAATAAGGCAATATTCTATGTTTGGAAACTCAAGAAGTCGTGCCCTATGTGTTGGGTTTCGGTTCTTTCGTTTGGCTAAATATTTAAATATCCTTTTGATATTTTTAACGCGTGAGACTCGGGAATTATGAGATGATCTTGAATTCGAGGATTCAAATTATCGTGTCTTAACGTACTGGATGTGATATTTTTATTCCTTCGGAGCGAGAAAATCTTAATGTTCAATTCGGGAAAATTCAAATGTTTCCAAAAGAGTTCAAATTTTTAAATTCTTTTTAAATTTTCAAGCTTTCGGTATTAGGACATTAATTAATCAATTTGGTACCAATTTCGGGCGTTGCGAGGGCGCTAACCCTTCCTCGCACGTAACCGACTCCTGAACCCATCTTCTCAAACTTTCGTAGATCAAAAACATTGTTTTAGTAAATCAAAATGTTTTACTAAAAGAAAGGTGATCTGATCACACCTAATAAAAGATAAGTGGCGACTCCCGTTTTTATTTTCAAAACCAAGTCGATTCCCATTTTTTTAAAAAATGGTTACGACAATGTAATTTTACACAAAACTTAAAAATTGAAATTTTGAAAGATTGACGATAAGTCTTCCCTTTTTTGTATTATAAAATTTTATATTATATTTTAATAAATATACATGGTCAATCCATGCATCGCACGAAGAAAAAGAGAACTAATAATACATACATTTTTTATTAAAATTTTAAATATAAATAATTTAACATATTTTTTAATATTTATATTATAATATATTTAATTGTTTATGATATAAATAGTAGAATATATAAAAAAAAATTATAAACCCGAAAATGGATGCATTGAAATTTGGTTCAAAAGACAAGAAGTAATAGTTTTTAACATTTAAAATACAGATTTTATTTCTTCATTAAATGAATCTACTTTTATAGTTGAGAAACTAATTTAGGGTTATTGTTTAAAAAGAAAGAAAATTGGAAGGGAAATGGCGACAAGTAGGTAATTAATACCTAAACACGGCAATGACAAGAAATCCCACAATTCATACTCATAAACTTTCTAACAAATTGACACTTAATCATTGTTTTTCTAATCATTAACCGCATCAGCTTAATTTCCCTGTTAGTACTAATCAAGTGATACGGTGGATTTAAAAGTGGAATCGGATGGTGGAGAGAGAGATAAGGCGTTGTGGAAGCATAAAAAGGAATCCTCCCACTAAACCTCACTGGAAGTTACTTAAGTTCGCAACTCTCGAGGTCTCTTTCTAAACCATCATTCATACACCGTTCGGTAATGAGATCAAACACATTAGAGACAACAAGCAATAAAACCCATCATCTTTCTTCGCTAATAATTTAAGCAAACTTTACCTTTTTGCTGGGTGATGGATCCACCAGCTATGATGAGCGATGGGGGGTACAATCTAGCGGAGATCTGGCAGTATCCCGTCAGTGAATCTGGGTTAAGGAGGGGTCAGTTTGGGAATGTGCCGCCGCCTCATTACGACCACTCCAATCCAGAGGTATCGGGTGGTGTGAGGAGAAGGCGTGATGGAGAAGATGAGGCAGCTAAGGTTGTCTCCACCAGTAGTGGCAATGGCGTGGTATTCATTTTCATTTTACTTCTTTCATTAATTGGATTTTGTTATCCTCACTTGTACTATTTCAGATGGGCACCTTTTTATTTTGCTTCACATTTATCTTTCAAGTATTGAAAGGAAATGATTGGAATTAATAGGGCAGTTTTTTTAATAATTTGGGCAGAGTTTTGGTGATGGAAAGAGACTTAAAGCATCAGGATGTAGAGAGGAGAATGATGATTCTAAAGTTGAAGCAGCAGAACCCAGTTCAGGCAAGCCAGTGGAACAAATAGCTAAGCCACCAGAGCCACCTAAACAAGACTACATCCATGTGCGAGCTAGAAGGGGTCAAGCTACTGATAGTCACAGTTTAGCTGAAAGGGTAACTTGCTTTATGATAGTTGAAATCCTTGCAATGTATAAAATCCGAAATTTGATACAAAGGACATGTCTTTGATTGTGAAACTTATATATCTAACCCTTTAATATTTTATTATCGCCTACTATTTGTTACCATCATTAGTTTTGGTTGAACAAAATTCATAGAATCTGACGTACATGGAGATTTGAATATGTTTCACTGATCCGAATTGTTTGATGGACAGGCAAGGAGAGAAAAGATTAGTGAAAGAATGAAAATTCTTCAGGATCTGGTCCCTGGTTGCAATAAGGTATATAGCAATGAAAGTTTTGTAAACTGTGTCCTGCTACCAACTCTATGTTTGTTTATTCAATGTTTTGTGTATAAGAAAAACTAGTCCCTGGTTTGCTGTACCTGTCTCTGCTTATTGGTAAATTGATAACTTATGTGGTGACATGGTCGATGACCGAAACCACATCGAAATTTCTCTTCAGTTTGCCTGAGCATGGCGTATTTTCGCCACATACTAAGTCGTTTACTGGACTCAGGTCATTGGCAAGGCTCTTGTTCTTGATGAGATAATCAATTACATTCAGTCACTACAGCGTCAGGTTGAGGTGTGTGTATCCTTCTGCTTATCTATCATTGTATTTATTTTACATTTTCCCCCCAGTAATCTCGAACTTTTATTCTGAAATATTATTACTGCTGTTGCAGTTCTTGTCAATGAAGCTTGAAGCAGTTAATTCAAGAATGAATCCTACCATTGAAGTATTTCCTCTTAAAGATGTTAGTATTTAATCTGTTGTTGACTTTGTTGTTTTATTTAATCACTTCAATTTATTTTCTAGTTGCTAGCATATACACATGCTTTCTATGTTGAAGTTTCAGTTGTCTAAAGTTAGATGCTCGTAAGTCATGTCGAACTTGCTTAGGTAGTCCCTGAACTGCTTTGTGTTGAATGAAATAATTCTATTCAACAGCAGCATTGACCATGTTAGGGGGAAAAACTTTAGAATGTTTCATCGAAGAGATTCTTTCCTTTTTCCCCGGACTTACATCTGCTATAACAATTGCTTTGTCATTTCAGTATGGCCAACAAACGTTTGATGCTACTGGAATGGCATTTGGTCCACAAGCAATGAGGGAATACAGTCGCGGTGCATCACCAGAGTGGTTGCATATTCGTGGTGGTTTCGAAAGAACAACATAATCTCAACAGTTCATTGTCAATCAGCAATAAGAACATTAATTTCCCAATGAATCCTCTCCTTCAGTCATACCCAAAGAAGCATATTGCATCCTGGTAAAACCAGAGAGACACTCTATTTTCATTCTCAACATGAGGCATTGAGCTCTAAAAGAATGCTAAAGTCTTGATTGTTGTGTTTGGGAGAATGTGTTCTTTATCTTCATATATGAAATGTCAGCCTTGTCTGTACTAATACCTGAACAGAATCTCCTAGAATGATTTATTGTTGGGTGTACAAGAAAGTTGCTTGTTCAGAATTACTGTCTGATGCTTACATGTTGAATCAACTTTGTTTTAGTGTCTTGTTAATTAAAAAGTTGAAATTGTGATAAATAAATAAAGCCAGTTTACTGTTATCCTTTATTTTCCCTGAGCTAGTAACAGTTATAATCCTAAACAACAAATTACATGATGAGTTTCTGCATTTTTCTCAGTATCTTTTTCCTACTTCATAGTGTTGATGGGTATTGGTTTAAGGGAAAACTAGTATGATTGTCATATTTATATTTTCCAAGAGGAAAAAGTGGCACATTCAAACGACTGAAACCTTTTACTTCTTGCAACCAAGGATGCAGATTTAGATATCCAATTTCAAATTTATTGATTATAAAACAATATTTGAATCCAATGATGTTCTAACCATCTATATATATTTTTAAACTTAGATTATAATTTACAAAAATTAATAAATAACTTTTAATAACATAATAAAAATATTCTACCTAATTAAAATGATGTTCAAACATTACAAATCTACAAATCAAAATTCAAACAGCTTTCTTTTCCAATCTTCAACATTGACCGCTAGATCAACTTGGATCTAAAGCATGTTCTTTTACTCGTTGATAGGTACTGATTCATCATATCGATCATCGAATCGTCGCTTGGAGCTCTTTGACTGGACTTAAAAAAACCTTAACAACCCAATGACTTTAATAAAAAATTTCAAATAGTTCAGTGACTATTTTGTAACTTTTTGAAGCTAAGTGACCAAAATGTAAATTTACTAATAGTTTGACAATTTTAAATGCAGTTTATCATTATTTTTATCGTGTTGAAGATTAGCTGGATCGTAATTCCTCTTATATATAGGAGGAAGTGAGGCAAGTTTCTTCTTCTTTTTTCTCTTTCAATTTTAGATTTGTTGTTGATTGCGTTCGGAATTCTAAAAGCAGTTTTTAACATAGAAGTAACAAAGAACACCTAACTTTTGAGGTTAAAACTATTATTGAAAAATGATTTTCCATTCAAGCTTAAAAATTGAAACTTAAGTAATTTTAGTTTTTTTGTGTTTTGAAGTAAAATTATCAAAATATTCTTATTTATATTATGTATTTAAAACTTTAGATTAATTTATATTTTATGTATCATTAGATTAAATTAATTAAATATTATTTATCATTATATTAAAAATTTTCTAATATTTTATGTATCATTAATTTTACAACTAATTTATATTTTATGTATACTTATATGAAATTATTTAAATATAATTTAAATTAATTATTTTTACTTTTCCATATCATATCTAAAATAAATATCTTTTAACTCTCCATCACAGTTTTATACCGCGACACAAAACGGTTTAACAAACTACAGTTTTCCCCAACATTTATTAACTCCAATAGCAATTGATAACTGACCCTTAATCCTGAATCTTTTTTTGGCAAGAGAGACGTCACTCTCCTTTTAACTTACTTTCATGTTTTGGTTTCTATAAAAAAATTTCTTTTATTATTTGGCTTTATTCACAAATTATTCTCTGAATTATATCTGTTTTTCCACATTAAAACTTAAATTTCTTTTGTCCCATTTTGATAACTTTCCACCGTTACTCATTTTGGTATTTGAAAACTAACAACGTTAAAAAATATGGCCAATCAGAATGTGCCATGTCATCGATAACATAGTAGGTTAATCAGTGACATAGCACATTGATCAATGATATGACAAGTTAATCGGTGATGTGGCAAGTTGACTTGGTGTTGACCAATGTTGACCTGCATGGACCGGGTGTTAACTAACGTTGAGCAGTAAAAAAAAAATTATAAAAAATATTTAAAGAAACTTGTAAAAATTATAAGAATATTAAAATTTTGTAAACAATCTTTAAAAGTTATTAATTTCCATGGATATTCCCTTCTTTTAGTTTCCATCTTGATAATAATTTCTTCTAATGACTTGAAAATTACGTGCCATTAATTTGATAAAAAAGAACTTCCCTAAACGAAGAAAATGCAGTGAAAGAAGGGGTTGGGTTAGATGCATCACAAACCACAATCTACACTTATAATTTTAATGAAACACAGTGTACTGTACGTGTTTGCAAAAATATTTCATTAAAAGTAATTATTATCAATATGCAAACTAAAAGGAGGGAATATCCGTGGAAATTATTCATTTTTAACCATTTTTGTACGATTTTAAAGATTTTTTTACAATATTTTAATATTTTACAATAATTTATATATATGTTCATATATTTATAAATATTTTTTTTACAAGTTATTTTCATTTTAAATATTTCTTTTATACTTTTAAAATACTTTTTAATGATTTTTTTACATATCAATTGCTTGTCAACCTAAGTCAAAGAGGGTCAAAGATTGGTCAATGCTAGGTCAACATATACCAATGTGGGTCAATACAGGGTCAATACCAAGTTAACTTGATCAATGTGCTATGTCATTAATGATGTGACACGGCATTTTTTTTTTATATCATTAACTTTTAAGTACCAAAACGAGTATGAAGCAAAATTCAAAAATCAAATTGAAATAAAAATATTTTAAGTATTAATGTGGGAAAAAAAGCACAGCTCAAGGGTTAAATTGCGAATAAAGCTTTTATTATTTCCTTAGTTAATCTTTTGTTATGCATAGCTAAGAAATTAATGTAGCTTAAGGGGTAAATCAAGGTGGTTATAAGATTCAAGTTGGTGTTTTAGTTTTGTTTTTTTGTTATTTATTCATTCTTCGATAATTGAGAGAGATGAAAATCGTCTCTGAAGTATAAATTTTTTTATATTTTGATTCTAGAAGATTTAAATTAATACATAGTTAATAAAGAAAGATTGATTCGTAATCACAAGAACAAGTTAAGATAGTTGGAGTGAAAAAACAATTAGGTTATGTTATAGAATTAAAGTTACTATTTAAGGACGTGAATATGCCCCTAACCATACGGGTTATTGAATATATCGAATCTTCATGGGATTCCACACCGTCTGTTAAATTTCTAAAAATATATATTTACTATTCTTTAATTATAAACCTTTTTACTACAACTCCACTATATTTGGTTATTTACATCCAAATTACATTTATCTCACTATTAATTTTAATCACAATCACCGCTCTTACTAATTTTATTGTCATCACCTATTTCATTATCCAAATGGATCCTAAGAATGTACTTGAGTGAAGAAATCGGCATACACGCCTTGAAATCTCTCATGATTTTACGCTTAACCTCCCGCACCAATTGCAGCACGAGTTGATTGGGCGACGTTTTTTTTTCTTACCTGGGAGTTGAAGCTCTTCTTTTATTTCATGGCTGCAGTTGGATTGGTGAACAACTCCATCATTTTCTTCAAGAAAGCTGAAAAACTTGGCTAATTTTTCTGATACAGACTGCTGGTTCTCATCCAGTGAATCTTCATCGCCACCATAATCATCATCGTTTTCATAAACTAGAAAAATCCCAGCTTTCTTCAGCTCGACGCCCTGTACGTAGGGTGGGTTTCGCCTGGTCACTTTAATCTTAAAACCATCCTTCAACATGGAAACCAAGGGACGATATGCGGGATATCGACACAAGTGAACATTGTCTTGGTTGGTTCTAGGTACCCCAACTAAGTTCAATGCAGTGGTCATTATTGCCTCCTCGCCATTGAAGATCTGTGCTTGAATGTCCACCACGTCAGGCAGTTGGTATCTCAGTTCATCTGGAATATGATGGTTAATGGAAACAACAACCGCGATTATCACCCCAGTGAGATCACGGGTTTTGTGGCTTGAAAAGGTAACCATATCTTGTGTAAACCAATCTGGAATTCTACTTCCAGGCATGCTTAGATTTCTCAGATTCTTGAGATAAACCTGCAAAATTAGTTGCATCAATATTCAAAAGCTCCATCCCAAACGTGATTTATTTGCTAATTATTATTTGAATAAAACTCACTAAAAAATATTATATATAATATCTATTTATACTATATTTAAGTTCTTCACAAAATTGGAAAAATATTACTTGTGTGTTTTTATCTTGAAACTTGAATCTAAACATTAAGGTGAGATGATAAAGTATACTACATGGAAAGATTATAAAAAGATGTTTCGTCATTATAAATATACCAAGATTTATAAACTGAAGGTGCATTAAATACAAACTTTCTAAAAGAAAGAAAACTAACCTTAGAGAGTCTTTTCTTTGCTGCTGAAGCGCAGGTACTGCAGTTACTCATGTACAATTCTCTCAAGGATGTTAAGGACTCAAGGCCGGGCAAATCTACCAATTTCTCACAGTTTGTAAGATTTAATTCTTGTAAGCCCTTTATATTGGAAAGATCAGATAATGTCGCCAATGATATACAGTTTGCAAGATTCAACTTCTCCAAACTAGAGGGAAGTGGAGGCAGGGACTGAAGCTTTTCACATTTGGGCAGCTTGAGATCTCTTAGAAGTGACAGTCCCCTTAGACTTGATGGTAGTTTATAAAAATCATTGCTACCCAAATCCAGAATCTCTATTGCTGCCAGCTTCTCAAAATCATCTGGGATTTCACCACATATTCTCCAGGCCCGAGCATCAAGTTCTTGCAGCGATAAGAGATTCGTGAAAGATGCTGGCAACGCTACAAATGATGAATTTGGTTGCTCTTGCTTGTTGGGATCCTTTCTCATGTTCAGCACCATCAAACCTGTGAGCATGCCAAAGCTTTCTGGTAATTCTGTCACAGCAGTTGACTTCATATACAAATGATGCAATGACTTCAAATTTCCCATTGAGGATGGAAGTTTATGAAGCTTTCTACACTCGTTCAATCTTAACGTGATGAGATTTTCCAACATCCCAAAAGACTCTGGCAACTCAGTAATACTGGCCTTGAATATGTTGATAAAAGTGAGAGCAAACAAGCCCCCAGTTGAATCTGGCAGAGATTCAAGTGAAGTGCAATTCAATATCACAAGCTTCTCAAGTAATCTCAAATCACCAATCTGACTTGGGAGACACATAATTGATGTGCCTTCTATATCAAGTTCCACTGAAGAAACCAGTCCTCGAATTGAGTCTGGCAATTTCCTCATCTGTATGCCTCCAACATACAAGCACTTGAGATATGATAAAGAACCGATAGAATTTGGCAACTCTGTGATTGCTTTACCCTTTATGAACAACTCTTTCAATAAGTTGAGATTGCCAACAGTATCAGGAATTGCAGTCAATGATTCGCAAGATATTAAACTTAATTTCTCCAGGTTCTCCAAAGATCCAACAGAATCAGGCAATTCTTGTAATCCAGATCCATCAAGATGAAGTTCCTTGAGAGAAGCTAGCTTTCCTACACATCTTGGCAACTGTTTGATATGTATGCAACCATTTAGGCTCAGTTTTTCAAGTTTCTCGAGACGGTAAATAGATTCTGGCAGCTTCTCGATGCCAGTTCGGTTAACATATAGTTCTTTGAGTGACCTCATGCTGCCTATGTCCTCAGGTAATTCCTTCAAATTGGAACAATCGGTAAGGACAAGGGTTTGAAGGTTTTTCATCCCCGAGACATCAGTTGGAAATTCAACAAGGTTTAAACAGCCTGTCATATCCAAGTGGTGCAAGGAAATTAAAGTACCAACTGACTTGTTAATGTTTATCAGTTTTACACAATACGCGAGGACAATCTTTTGCAGGTTTTTGTGTCCTGATAAATCAGGAAGAGAAGCCAAATGAGGGCAACCACGCAGGTTTATGACCATCAAGTTTTCAGCAACCTGAAACAAACAAATATTGCTTATATATTTCCACAAACTAGCTAGTTACAAGCAGAAGAAAGTAGACAGTGTGTATATATATAACGATATGTCATTACATTGTTAGAGTAAGAGCTCCATAGCTGTTCGATTTTGCTTTCTGAGAGATCAAGGACAGCAAGCTTTTGAGGACGAAAATCAGAAGGAAGAGTTTTCAATGCACATCCTTGCCATTGAAGCCACTTGAGATCACGAGGAACAAATTTAAACTTTCCTTGCAGTTTCACATGATTCACTTGAAGCAATCTTAGATTAACCATTGATTTAAATGGTTTTGTATGGACTACCACCTGATTCCCATTCTCGACTTTCTTCATGTCCATTACAATACCCTCAATGCTTCTTGTTCCCTATTGTCAATAGTATAAGTGTATAACGTAGTAATGTATCAACAGTATCAAATATGCAAGACATTTCTTATATATAACATACCTTGTGATTTTGCAGGACAGTCATGATTTGGTTTCGATCCCAGAGCCTGCTGCGCATTCCAGGATCGTCGTTTTCATTTTGCACAATCTCTTTTCCCATGTCCCTAAGTTGATCATGCATCCAAAGAGCATCACCCTCAGTGAACTTAATCAGAGATTTTTCCTCAAGAACTCTTAACCCTATTTCAGCTTTGAAACCACATCCTCTCAATACATCAATTATGTCCTCTCTCTTGGTATGCAAACTGAGAAAACAGCAGGCTACATCTAGGAATATGCGTTGATTTTCTCTGTCTAGCGCATCGAAGCTTATCTTCAGCACATCTTGAAGCTCGTGTGGACGAACGTCTCTCAACTTGTTCAAAGCATCTTCCCATTCTGTTACCTTCCTCTTGTCCAACAAAAACGAACCGAACACTTCCAAAGCCAAAGGTAAATTCCCAGTGAGAGCTACAAGTTGCTTGGACAATGTCTCAAACTCTTTTGTTGGTTTCTCTCTTCTGAGCGCATGATAGCTGAAAAGTTCTAGTGCTTGATCCAAATGCAATTCCCTAACCTCGTAAGTCCGATTTACATAACATTCATTTAAAACTCCTTTATTTCTTGTTGTAATAATGATCCGAATACTGCCATCATTTTGCCATTTGACTCTTGCACCTAGGCCTAGTGCATTCAGTTGGGTTTCTTGGTCGACATCATCCAGGACAATTAGAACCCTTTTTTCATCAATAATCTTTCTGATTCTCGAGGCATTAGCATCGACTTCATCCGCAGGAAGATGAAAATTACCAGTGGAACCGAAGAGATCACCAATGAGTTTTTTCTGGAGAAATACTAAACCATCTCCTTGTTTTGAAAGTTCTCTGACATTTGAGATAAAGCTGCGGTGGTCAAAGTGTACGAGTATCTTGTTAAAGACAGCCTTGGCAAGGGTTGTCTTCCCAATCCCGCCAATCCCATGAAGCCCCACAACTTTAATGCCACTGGACTTCACGTCTAAGAGATTTATTAGCTGTGTCACCCGCGTATCCAGTCCAACTGCGTAGCTTGCTACTTCCACAGGTGTATTATTCACTTGTTGCAGAACTTCTCTCAGCAGAACCCGAATCAATTCCCTTTCATCACTGCCAACCAACATGAATGCACCGTAAAAGTTAGAAGAACCTACTTGGTAAAGAAGAGTTGCATCAAACTATTGCAGCAATGAAAACTTGGAACATCTTAGATAAATGTGTCGAGCCTTTTTTTCTTTTTTTTTTTTTTTAAAATCTGGGGTTTCGATTTCTACTCTAATATAATTTACAGCTTTATAGGTATTCTAATTGCCAACCACTATCTTTCATTCAAGATTAAGTAAAGGCATTCTCTTGGATAATGTTATTGGTTTAAAGATCACAATTAAATTATTATTTTTTGAATGGATACATTTAAAATATTAATTGAGTTCAGTTGATAGACTTTTAACTTGATTGTTATTGAAGGAGAATTTGAGTGTGCATAAACATATAAGAATGAGAAGTTTAGAAAAAATATATTAAATCAATGTTAATGATAAAATGCGTAATTTCTAAATTATTTGTTATATTTTTTCTCTAATTATGTTTTTAATTATATTATTTATAAATATATTTTATTTATTATAAATTTAGAGAAGAATTAGAGAAAAATGAGCTTAAAGTATAATTTTGATAAGTTTTTGCGATTTGGACTTTTAATACAATGTAGTTTCAGTATTTTAATCATAACTTGAGTTATAAACTTCCGTTTTGGATCCATAATAATTCGAAGAGCCTAAAAAATCAAGATGGTGCAAAAAACTGTCTGAAAGTTTGACGAGAAAGTTATAAAAAAATCTATAAAAATTTTGATTTATGTATTTAATGGCACTTTTGTTTGGGAGACAGAAACATAACCACCCTTAATTTTATTTTGATTTTGTGTTTGTTGTCTTCATGGGTTGCTAAACTTTTCCTTTTTAGTTAAAGAATTATTTGAAGTTTGATTCTATAAAGTTTGTGAGTTCGAGTTATTCTTAATCTTTTCTTTGTTCTTTCGTATTTGTATGTCTTCTAGGTTAATTACAATTGTTCAAGTTTGTTAAATATTTTACCAGTATTTAGTAACTTAAAATGATTGCCTTATCAATTAGGTACTTAATCAATTGATTGATTTCTAATAGTTGTCATGAACTACATCTTTGTTTGGGTAGTGTGAGCATGCAATCTAACTTAAATGAACCTTGATTGTATGTTTATTGGTCAGAATTGGATCTTTTTTGTTCTCAATGCTATTGATAGATTAAATCCTAAACGATTGTTAAGGGATTATTTGTCAATAAGGAAATTAATTAACGACGATTGTCTTGGTTATCGAGAAGGTAAAAAGAGATTAAGTTGCTAGACAATCGCCAGCAACTATAACAAATTTATTAAAAAGTATTGAAATCATTTTTGTATCAATAATCAAACCCTTGAATGAAACGGAGATTGTCTTATATTTTATTTTACGATTTCTTTTTACTTTGTTTTAATTTTAATTTTTAATTTCAAATATCTTTATTTAATTTTCATTTTACTTGTTTATTAAATAAATAAAATTATTACCGATCTTCCTAAATTCAACCCTACTCACAATTAACTATAAAATTTCATTTATTTAAGTAGATTTTATTTTTGTAGATCTCAACTACCTACCAGCTACCAACTTAAGCTAACAACTTAAGTTTTGTTAACCTTTTCATATAATATTTATACTGTCATCATCTCAATTAATAAATTTATAATTAAAAAAAACCATCAAATTGAAGCTACAATGTAGATTATAATTATGACATCATATAAATACACATATAACATCGTTATTTATTTTTTAAATAAATAGGTAAAGGACACTTATCCTCTTGAATTTAGTGTAAAGAATATCCACTTATCCCTTTTTAAGTTTAAAGTAAAAAAAATGATTATATTCTTTTTTATTATTTAGTTTTGTTCTATTTTTTCCGTCTATTTTTAATTATAAAATAATGAAAAATTAATGGCATTAAGATATATTCTATTTTAAAAATTAAAAATTAAAAATTTATATTTAAATCAGTTATATATTAATTTATTAAATTTTCATGTAAAATTAATTTAGTTATCTTTATTTCGAAAATTTTAATGGATAAGAAATTAACTAAAATATAAAAGTAAAAAATAAAAAAAATTAATTTCACTATTAATATATAATTAAATTAAATTTAAGTTTTAAATATTTAACATACATCTGCATAAAATAATTTAAAAATAAATAGAAAGTAAAAACAAAACAAAAGCAAAATATAATTATCATTGATAATAACTTTTAAAACTACTAAGTAGACCTATTCGAGAGTCAAGCTATCTATCTAAGCTTGAAGGTGCACTCAAAATTTGAAATGGGTTAAGACAAAAATATTAAACCCGAAAATGAGCTTGAGCAAAAAAAATTAAATTCGTTTAAAATATAGGTCGAACTCAAGCTCTAATATTCAAAACCCGAATCTGACTCAACTCAACCCACCATTTTCAAGTTTATGTTAATGATATCTTATTTATTTTAGTTTAGTTTATGTATTAAGTAAAATTTTCTTTTGATTTTCCAATATATCTATTGAAGCAAGCCTAGTTACAAATCATCCATGTTCTGTAGGCTTATTAAAGGAATAAACATTGGTCATGAGTATATTAAGTAATTTATATATCATATAAAAATTAAATATATTATACTATAATGTAAATGTTAAAAAATTTTAAACGAAAAAAAATATTGATAGTAAAAGATGACAAATATATATATAATTACTAAATATTAAATAAAAATAATTATATTTTATTTAATAAAATATATAGATAAGCTTAAATGGATTTAGTTAGTCATTTATAAATATAAATAGTTTTAAACAAAATTTAATGTTCATGGTTCGAGACCAAAACCCAATGTCATATGTTCAAATCCTACAGAACGTGATTCTGTTCTTGTTAGGTCGAAAATTACACCAAAATGAAAAGAAAATTTAAACAGCAATTCGAATTTGACCTCCTTAGATTAAATTAAAATTAAAGAATTAAAGGGGTCAATCAAAAAAAGTAAGTTAATTAATCAAAAGTCCAACAAATCACCACGTTTGTATTGTAAATATGCGGTTACGAATAATCCAGTCAAAGTAATAAAAATTAGACCTAAGACAATTTCAAATAGAAAAACTTCAATCACTTCGATTATTTTAAGGGGTAGACTTAAGCAACTATACATGATATTAATCCATGCTCTGAATCCAACCAAACACGGCTTATATTAACTAAATTCATTTTATAATCATGCAATAAAGTACTTATAATAAACACAATTTTCCATTTTTTTTTTAAATTTAAATAACACACTATCAATTTGTGTGTATGAAAGCTAGTTAAGCGAATTAATTTGAAATATAGATTGTTAACTAAAAAAAAAAAAATCTAAAACAATCATTAACACTAAATTTAAGTTCATCTTTTGTAACTTCTTAAATCTGACCAAATTCAATAAAATTATTTAAAAAAATATTATAATTCTTTCCTCACTCGCATGGTAGTGTGATTTTTAATTTCTTAAATTTATATCAAAAGCCCTAATGTAATCTACTTAAATATTTAATTAAAATAATTGCAGAAACACGAGAGATTTGAGGTAATTTGTAGATAAAAGGGGCAAAGCTTACCTTTTAACGAAACCAGCAAGGGAGCCAACTTTGGCCATGGCTTCCCTCCATCTGTTGGCCTGTTTTTCTCCGAATCTGTTTTCGTGGCTAAAGAAGGCCTCTTTAAAAGGTCCCATCTGTTTCCGAACATGAGAGGGGTCAACCCCATAGAACACAGGCAGAACCAGTCTCCGGCACCGGCTATGCAACTCACAGATCCTGGCCAATTCTTCAAGGCACCAATGGGAGGAAGCGTAATTTTCAGAGAGAATGACAACGAAAGCAGCCGAGTCTTCGATGGCTTCCACCAAACTCGGTGCGATCTCGTCTCCACGTCTCAAAGCGTCATCGTCTCGAAAGACTCGCAAGCCTTCTCTCACAAGCGAGCAATACAGGGTGTTGGTGATGCCGTGACGAGTATCTTCGCCTCTGAAACTGAGGAACACGTCCCATCGGAGCCTGAAAGACGTCGGGGTCGTGGTTGAAACTACACCGGCGCTCTCCATTTTATTTCTTCTCTCTCTCCTCTTTAGCTTTTCGATCCCACTTATTAGCATAAATTACCTATGTCGGTGGGTGCAAAAAGAAGCAGCCATGAGAAGAAAAGTATTACATTCGCTACCTTTACTGGTGACACTGACACTCGGAATACGAGGCTAAGTGAGGAACACGTTTCAGTATCACCTAAAAATATTTTGGGTAAACTATCTAGTTTGATCACTCAAATTAAAAGATTTGTATTTTAGTCACTGCCTTAGAAAATTTTTTATTTTAGTGACCAACCGTTAACCCCATAATGGAAGTCTGACTTGGCACACCAAATACACTATAATATACTTCTTTAACCAAGTCAAACTTTTCCACCAATCAAAATTTCCTTCTCACTTTTTTCATTGTATATCTCTTTTAACTTCATCATTATACTTTTAAATTTGTTTATTCCTTGATTTTTCTTGTCAAATCATAAACATTCTCTACTACCCACATCCTGTTATAATTCTCATTAATGCAGGCTTTTTTATTAAAATAACCTAAACAAATTAATTAATTATTAAAATAACTCACCTTTTTAATTAAATACCAAAATAACCCAAAAGCTACAGTAAAATTAGGTGGAATCAAATTAAATAGTTCCACCAACTTGTCACCTCAGCATAGGGGATAAAAAAATAATTTTTTGGTGGAGTCATTTAATTTGACTCCACCTGTATAAAATACAAGGGAAATATTACAAAATCTGGAAAATTAGGGGTCTTTAAAATAATTTTTCAATTTTTGGTGGAGCCATTTGAAATGGCGCCACAACCCCTCGTGACACCTTTTTTTTTTAATTTTGTCTTTTTTTACTTTTTCAAATTTTTGAAAAGTTTAGGGGCCTTAAAAGTAATTTTTCTTTTTTTTGGAGCCATTTGAAATGTGACCACCCTCCTCACACTTTTTTTTTTAATTTTGGCTTTTTTTTTTCACTTTTATATTACTTTCTTATTTATTTTGTTTATTTAATATATATTATTAATTTTAAAAAATTTGTAATATATATTTAAAACCTTTTATAATATATTTTTTAAAATTTTAAATATTATTTTTAAATAATTTTTTTAACTTTAGATATATATTTTTTTAATTATTTTTTATAAATTTTAAATATATATTTTTCAAATTACTTTTGAAATTATTAGTTTTATAATATTTGAAATGTATGTTTAATATTTTATTAATTTTACATAGAATTTTTTAAATTAAGATTTTTTAATTTTTTTCTTATTTTATTTGAAGTTTTATATTTTTTCCTATTTTTTTGTTTATTTAATTTATTTATGTTTTATTATTAATTTTAAAAAATTTGTAATGTATATTTGAAATGTTCTATAATATATATTTTTTAAAATTTTAAATATCATTTTTAGATTATTTTTTAAAATTATATATATATTTAAAATTTATAAAAATAATTAAAAAATATATCTAAAGTTAAAAAATTATTTAAAAATAATATTTAAAATTTTAAAAAATATATTATAAAATGTTTTAAATATACATTACAGATTTTTTAAAATTAATAATATAAATTAAATAAACAAAATAAATAAGAAAATAATATAAAAGTGAAAAAAAAAAAGAAAAGCCAAAATTAAAAAAAAGTGTGAGGAGGGTGGTGGGGCCATTTCAAATGGCTCCACCAAAAAAAGAAAAATTGCTTTTAAGGCCCCCAAACTTTTCAAAAATTTGAAAAAAAGTAAAAAAAAGACAAAAAAAAAAAAAGGTGTCAGGAGGGGTGGTGGCGCCATTTCAAATGGCTCTACAAAAAATTGGAAAATTATTTTAAAAGCTCCCTAATTTTTCAGATTTTGTAGTATTTCTTTTGTATTTTATACAGGTAGAGCCAAATTAAATGGCTTCACTAAAAAATTATTTTTTTATCCCCTATGCTGACGTGGCAAGTTGGTGGAGCTATTTAATTTGGCTCCACCTAATTTTACTGTAGCTTTTGAGTTATTTTAGTATTTAATTAAAAGGGTGAGTTATTTTGATAATTAATTAATTTGTTTGAGTTATTTTAATAAAAAAGCCCATTAATGCATCTGCCATTGTCAACTTCGTTTAAAACCTGTTGTTTTTAACTTTGGGTGTTAGTTGTTTTTTGAGAATAAATTTATAATCTTTCTGGGTTACCAAAATGTCAACCATTAGATTTGAATCCACTAAAAAACTACAATGCTACAAGCAGTTTTGTAATTGGTTATGCATTTTGTTCAAGCTCACGTGCTGTTATAAACAAAGTTGCAATTACCAATTTCAATTACCCAGGTTTATTGACTGCATTACATTACTTAACTTTTGCTTTAGCGTGGGTTTTGGGCAAGTTTGGATTTTTACGTCATGAACCATGCCAATGTGGAGACTTTCATTGTGTTTAGATCATTGACACCCCTTTTGCTTGCCTTGGCTTATACAACCTTTAGGAGGCAGCCTTGTCCTTCAAAGCTCACAGTTATGTCTCTTTTGATCATTTTGAGTGGTACTATTGAGTATGTAGCTAGTGATTCCGCTTTTACTTTGATTGCATATTATGGGCGTTTGCGTATTTGGCTACCATCGCTACTGAAACGGTTTACATTAAGCATATGGTGATGAACCTTGGGTTGAGCACTTGGGGTTTTGTGTTGTACAATAACTTGTCCTTAATGATGACACCTATATTTTGGGTTTTGACGGGAGAATACAATGAGGTTGTTTTCCCATGAAAGTTCTTCTAACATGTTAAATTTGTATTTGTTTTTTAGTGTTTAAATCGGTTAATTCTTGAATTGATCCCTACCAAATTAGTGATTTTATATTTTAATCCTGTCAGGAATGCAATTGGAATGCTATGAGTCAAAAAATGAGCAAAAAAGAACCAATTTGCAGCACGGTGAATAAAGTGAGACCAAATAAAAAACTTGGAAATAATCAAAGACTCATCAGATTTCTTTTGATTTTGTGAAAGCTAAACTAAGAAGAAAATCTGATTTTATTTTTATTTAATTTTAATTATGTGTAGTGGGTAGTTAGGTCAAATTTAGTAAATTGTATGTATATAAATAGGGCATTTGTGGTAGCTTAAAAAGACATTTGATTTCACTTGAATTAAAAAAGAATTATTCTTTTCCTTCCAAATTCATGCCTCAGTAGCTAGACCTACTTTCATTTCCATTTCCTTGTTTTTGCAAAATTTGTTTTATTGCTTTCTAAGTCCTTTCCCTTCTCAACTTCCCCTATTTTCATTTAAATCCACTCCAGAGCCAACCAAAGCATGAATAAATCCATGCTTCACTAAATTCTAATTTATCTTTAGGTTGGCATTCTTTCTGGTCGGAAATCGTGAGATACATATCCGTACTAAAAATCCTTTCAATCGATATTCACTTTTTTCCTAAGTATCGAGATTAACAAATTCATCCCTTAAAGTTAACTCGATTTGAAATCAAAAAGCGCGTTGCGTTGGAGTCATATTTGCGGACAGTTGGGAAAATGAGTCAGCCGTGCTATATTCGGATCTCCGAGAACAAATTAAGGGAGAAGTGATCCGGTTTAAATGACCTACGCAGTTGAGGTCGTTAATTCGAGTTAGGTTCTTCAGAACGCAAGGCTGTCAGAATCTTAAATCGGAAACGCGTGTATCTCGGTTAGATAATCGGTAAGGGTTGATTTACAGGTCGTATAGGGATCAACTACGAGATAAAGAATTGGCAGTTATGACATTCTTAACTGCTATAACCAGCTTATTGTTTGGAGGAGAAAATTAATTTTCAAGGACCGATTCAAAATCCGAAATCCATCGAGTCTAGGCTAAAGCTTATTATCTCTGTTTACAAAATATGAATTTAATTCCCAATTTAATTTTATTTCCAATTTATTTAATTGTTTATTTATGCTATTTCAATTATTTAATTTCTAAACATTTCAAAATTCGCTTGATTTATTTGTTTATTTTTCAGCAGATTCGTTTGGAGTCGTGGGCACGACTATTACCATGGTTATCGACATGACAAAAATTTTGATCACAAGTTAAATGCGAAAGTTGATTATAATACTAATCCCTTGGACTCGACCTGTAACAACTCGTTTTTAGTCAAATCAGAATAGTGGTTTTGGGACCACAAATCCGAGGTCAAAATAATTATTTTACTATTATTTTAATGTCTACAACATGATAGTATTATTGTGTGAAAATTTCGTTAAGAAATTTTATCGTTTGAATGCTTAATTTGATAAAAAGGACTAAATCGCGTAAAGTGCAAAAGTGGTGTTCTAATAGCTAAAGGTGTCTAATAGCTAGAGAACTTTAAAGTAGAGGTCCTTATGTGGTATTTGTACCATTTTTTATTTGAGTGGACATTTATGTACATGGTTTAAGTGATTTTTAATGGTTTAATTAAATGATATTTAGGTAATTTAAAAATTAAGTTAATAAACAAGTGATAAAACAAATACTATTATCTTTGTCATCTTTCTTAGCCGAAAATTTCAACCTAAAACACCATTAAAAGAGCTTCAAGGTTATGCCATCTATCCTTGGTGCATGTAAGTTCATTTTTGTTCCATTTCTAATGATTTCTACGTTTTTGAAATCGTTACAGCTTAATCTAGCTAGCCCAGGGACTAATTTGCAAAATTTTTAAATGTTTAGGGTTTTTCCATTATGAACATGTGTGTATTTTTGATTTTTGATGATAGAAAATGTATGCTTGTTGTTAGATAAACAACATTTGTAAAGTGATTTTTGACAAAATTATCATTTAGGGATTAAATTGAGAAATGTGGAAATTTTGTGGTCAAATTTTGAAATAAATGAAAAATATGGGCTGCTATGGGTTTATATGAAATTCGGCTAGCATGGGTAGGGACCTAATTGCATGAATTTGTATTTTATGAGATAAGGACTAAATTGTAAAAATATGAAATATTAGAGGCAAAAGTGTAAAGTTTCCTTAATGTGTATTTTGGGCTAAATTGAATAGAATGATAATTGAATTAGTTAAATTTGATTACATATAGATCAAGAAAAGTGAAATTCGGATTTAGATTGGGGGAAAAACAAAGTGTTGGACTAATCGATCCATTTCGTCGTTTTTGCTTTCGAGATAAGTTCGCATGTTAATAAGCGTTAATATATTTATAATTTAAATGCTTTATTATTGAATAAATTTTGAATACAACTTTACGGACATGTTCGACGATGATTCAAAAAATGAGAAATCCCGGTTATACCTTAGGAATAGATTAGGATACAAATGACATGTCATTAGGGGTCATGTGATTTGGGTGCTAGTCCGTACGTCCTACCGGTGGCTGAGTTATTCGGCATGTGTTGCGGATTCTCGTCAACTTGTTTGAGCAACACCGTGTAGCTTCGTCATGACCGTCAGCTTGTGTGAGCAGACCCGTTGATAGCTCGAAAGTGAGCATTATATGTGATATGAGATTGAGATAGCTTCGGCTATGTATGTGGCACTTAGGGTGTAAGATTCTCAAGTATCCGATAGTATTCTGAATGGTTCAACGGGTATATCAAAGATATGAATGAGTATGAGGTTGATACGAGATGGTACAGGTATGTACATGAACTGTATAAGCTTTGAATCGAAGAAACTTTTTGTTTGAATCAAAAAATAAAGAATTGGCAGTTATGACGTTCTTAATTGCTATAACCAGCTTATTATTTGGAGGAGAAAATTAATTTTTGAGGATCGATTCAAAATCCGGAATCCACCGAGTCTAGGGCTAAAGCTTATTATCTCTATTTACACAATTTGAATTTAATTCCCAATTTAATTTTATTTCCAATTTATTTAATTGTTTATTTATGCTATTTCAATTATTTAATTTCTAAACATTTCAAAACTCGCTTGATTTATTTGTTTATTTGTCAGCAAGTTCATTTGGAGTCATGGGCATGACTACTGCCACGGTTATCAACATGACAAAAATTCTGATCGCTAGTTAAACGCGAAAGTTGATTATAATACCAATCCCTGTGGACTTGACCCTACTACCACTCTTTACTACTATTTAGAGTTATTTTAATTATAGGAATTATTTTTTGTGGTTTCGACGCCCATCAAGTTCAAAGCAAAAACAAGGACCAAAAATGAAAATGAAGCCTCCACCAGCACAACCTCAAAGAGATAATTCAAACAATGATGAGATCTATATAACACAATAGAGGGTAGTTCTAGAGTAGGGGAAGACGTTTCTAGTTATCAAGAATTGGTGTGGGGTGATATGGCCGAGTCGGGTGTTGGAAGCAAGGGCATGGGAAGGGAACAAAGTTGGGTTAGGGAAGGAGGAGGAGAAAGAAATATGACCAAAAAAAGAAAAAGAAGCATGAAGGAGAATTTTGATAGGTGGAAAAGTTTGTCGAAAAATTTTAATGCGTAGTGATTAAATTATAAGGTTTTTTTTTTTAAATTTAAGTGATTAAAATAAAAAGGTCCAAAGAATTGGATCACTAACTAGATAATTTATCCAAATATTTTTTATTTCGTTATCAATTAATATATTTTTTAAAAATGACATCTTCCCAAAAATTTTGCAATTGTCTTCTCACATCTCTCACTTTTCTTCATCCATAAAAATGGCATGTTGGGTGCTATAAATTTTATAAAATAAATAAATTAGTATATGATAATATTATAATTTAATCCTAAAATTGATACAATCTTTATTGACTTGCTTCTAACCATTAAAATAAATGTGTCCCAATAAAATAGGGAATATTAAAAAAACAACTTAAATAACACTAAAATAGATGCAACTTAGCAAGTAAATACTTTTAAAATAGTAGTAAAATTAATAATAAAATAGAAGTCATACAATATCCAAAAAATAACAATAAAATAGTAGTAATATAATAGCGAAATAATAGGCTTTTTACTCTGATAATACAAAAAAAATAATTAAATACCAAAATGGTATCCTCATGGCATTATTTATAAAAATAGTATGAAATAAACAGTGCCGAGGGGTGGTGCCTGAGGGGTGGCAACACCACTCAATTTTTTTTTTGCCTTATCATTTCCATCATTAGCCCATAATTTGTTTCAAAAGAATATTTAAATGGTGGAAGGGTCATATATGGCAACACCGGCATCAAGCACCTATACCGGGCAAAATACAAGTTTCTACGGGTAAAAAAGGATGGATGGGCACTCACTGACGGCACCATGCTTGGAAGGCACGTGTCAGGTGGCATCAGTAGGAGGGCTACTGTTAGGCGACACCAGTTGGAGGAGGGAGGCTGTCAGGCGGCACCAGTAGGAGACACTGCCAGGCGGCACCAGGCCCTTATATATTTGAGTTGAACAGTTGTAGCAATTTGTATGTTTTATTATAGTGTTGTAGTAATTTTTGTGTTTTGTTGAAGGCTTGTAGCAATTTTGTTGAATTGTTGTAGTATTTTTTGTGTTTTGTTGAATGATTATAGCAGCTAACGGATAAGAAGAAAGGAAAGAATTTATTTTATTATTATTATTTTTTTTTGTAAAACATGAGAAAACAAAGAAAAAAAGCCAGAAAGATTTGTAAGGTATGTATAGTGATAAATTTTTTTTATTATATTTTTTACAGTAGAATCTTGTTTTGTTTTTAAATAATTATTGAGAAATTTAATTATAATTAATTATTTTTACAGATTTAGTATTAAAGATGGATAATCAATTCATCATATGCATTTATTTTGATGGAATAATTTTTACAACAATTGGTTGTATATTTGAATGTTACCAACAAATAGTAATTAGATTTAATAGAAATGTGTCAGTTGATGATATGAAAGAAAGGATCAATTCAAAAATTGTTAGACGTTATGGGAGGAGGATTTCAAAAGTATTTTACAAATTCTCAATTTTGACAAATCCATACAATTCACCAAGATGATGAAGACGTGGAGACAATTGTCGCACTTTATTGTCTGAATCAGAGTGGCCACACTGAATTGTTTCAGTTGTTTGTTGAGTTAGCTGAGCCAGTTGAAGATTTCACTCTACTAAGTGAAGAATATGGAGTTCAAGATCTGTGTACAGAGGTTCCGAGAGCGTCTGTTGATAGGTGATTATCTGCACGCGAGTTCGACATCGATATTAATACTCCACCTACGTCAAAAAACCTTAAATTGGGTCCTCGTTTACAAATACATTCAGTAGTGATGCAGATGTTGAAGATAGATATGATGATAATGGTCTTTCTGATCACGAGGTTGAAGATTATAGTGATCCCGATCTAGAATAGATCCTGGATGATATTAACGATAAAGGCTTGGATGACGATGAAAAAGTTCACGTGTCTTTAGTCGAGAACCCGAGTCAAGACATTTCCACATACAATAATCTTAGGGCCCAATGTCGATTGTAGATCCCGATGCGATGCATGCATCCAAGTTTCTAGAGTACCTCCATATATTATCTGCTCATCGATTGGTCATAGATTAGGAGTTATTCGTGGGCCAAATTTTCCCGACCAAAGAAGACTGCCTATTTGTCATCAAGCGGTATAGCATGAATGTGTCTATTTACTACAAAGTCATCGTGTCTAAACTGACATTGTATATTGGGGACTGTTGGAGATCAACAGAAGGGTGCAACTGGCAGGTATGACCTGCATATATCCAGAGGTCACAAATGTGGGAGATCCAAAAATTTGTTAGGCCTCACATATGTACTTATGCACGTATGACGCAAGATCACCACAAACTTGATGCGAAAATTATCTACAATTGCACTATGGCAATGCTAAAGGACATTCTGACCATTCCTATATCGGTACTGATTGTCGACATGCAAGAACGATTCCAGTACTGAGTGTCATACCAGAAATCATGGATAACTAAACAGATGGCTATGAGCAGTTGTACAGATATTGGGATTATCGTGCTATGAACTACAAGGGTGGATAAACGCTATGCGGAAGTACGTGCCAATGACTATTGTTGAGTTGTAGACATGACCTTATTACGACCTAGATGACCAACTACAACCGAGAAGAAGAATCTTCCATCAAATGTTCTGGACATTCGATCCATGCGTACGAGTCTTTCCCCACTGCAAACCGCTTTTGCAAGTTGATGGAACTTGGTTATACAAAAAATATACGCATATCTTACTTATTGTAGTTGTTCAAGACGGGAACCGAAACTTACTCCCGTTAACATTTGTCATTGTGGAGTCAGAGAACATGGAATCATGAGAATTCTTTTTGACGAACTTGCAAACATATGTTGTTAGAGACAAAAATATTTGTATTATATCTAGTAGATTGAAGGGGCTAATTGCCGCGATTAGGCATTCTGTGGAGATCTTTTTATTGCTTTCATCACATCACCGCCAACTTCCACCGAGACTACAAGAATGCAGAAACAAGAAGTGACCATGGGTAAATTTTAGTTTCAATATATATATTTTTAAATATTCTTAATACTTCCACAAATTAATTTGAAAAGGTAGCGTGTCTTTTCAAAATACATATACAGCGTACGAGCTAGAACAAAATCATTTCAGGCAAAGGCTGACCAGGCTTGAGGTTGATATGCATGGTGAAACGAATACTTCTTTCTAAGAGTGGTTGGGTACCATGGAGCCATGGCAATGGGCTTAGATTTTCGATGACGGGTCTCGATATGGTTATATGACCTCCAGCCTAGTAGAGACGGTTAACTCTATCTGGAAGCGAACACGACATCTTCCAATTTTATCTATTTTCTCAACTAAGTTCTATAGACTAGTAACATTGATGCCAATAATACGGCTAAAATAAGTAAAACAAATGGAGGTGAGACATGTGTTTGTCGAGGAAGTTAGGCAGGTAATGGTTATGAACCATCAGAGAGCAAGGTCAATAAATGTAGAAATATATTCTTGACAATTAGAAACTTTTTGAGTTATGGAGTCCATTGACTGCCAACTCGATATTCCATCTAAATCCTATGGAGTTGATCTCCGAAATAAATGGTGTGATTGCGGGAAGTTCTAGACAATTCGTTACCCTTGTATGCATGTTGTTACAGATTGTGCTTACGCCTTGAACAATGTTGAACAATATATTGATGAGATGTACATTCTAGAATTCACATTACATATTTGGGGAAACGAGTTCCTCGTCTTACGGATTTGTCTATATAGGAAGTGCCTCAACTAACTTTCAAGCTTGTCCTAGATAAGGGGTTACGTAGAAAATCGAAAAGTTCCCTGCATGTCACTAGGTGTGTGCAGAATAGTTGGTCATAATTTGACTAAATACCTATATCGAACCTACCATATTGGACAATCATGTCGATTGATTGGAATATGAATTAATGTACTTCATGTTCAAATATATGTGAAATGTTGTTATCAATTGAAGTAATATTTCATTTTACATAGAATTTGTTATACTTTTAGTTTTATTAAAATTTATTTGATTATGATGAGATTTTGATATTGCTTAAACATGTTCAATTATAAACTAAAAAGATTGCACTTCAATGAATATTACGTTGGAATACGGAGAAAATGTCTGAGCTATATATTATACAAACTTGAAAATTTGAATTATAGCTACAAAACACATGCAATAAAGATAATGTTATGTAGGCTAAAATTGATGGTTCGACGGTATTGTCCATGGGGTAAATCATTGTGGTGCCTATTGTTAGTGTTCCCTAACCCGGCATATCGTTCACATCATCCATTGATGAACCTTGGGGTGTTCTAAACATATTTCAAAAATCAAATGTCCCAAAGGTTTACCCAAGAGGGGTGGAGTGCTGAGATGGTAATGGGCTAGAGATATCAAATATCATTGATTATCTTAGATCCGGATAATTAGAATTGGAACAGGGAATTTTTGACCCATACGCGTAGCTAGACAACCCCAAAAAATAATTACCCAACTCCAAATTTGGATGATAAGAACTACCCTAAACTATATATAAGATCGTTCGGGTTTCAATGTAGGAGGTGGATGACCTCATCGATGGTACTGGTGCGCTCGTCAATGCATGTGTGGGACTATAATTGATTGGCCACTATATAAAAACGATTTCCCATTCTTGATGTACTAATGTTGGTACTCGACCAAGGGCCACAAATTAAGATCAAAATCCATCCGAGGTTTCTACTTTATCCGGATGTTCCACAATACAAGATATTATTGATGCTTTAATGCCCAATTATTTGATTCTTTCTCTCTTTTGTTAATTCCGTGGACACTGTCAAAATTCTATGGAACATCTGGAATCTCTTATTTGCACTCGAACTGTCACAAAACTCGATCCTCGTTGTACCACTATATTGTTGAGAAATTCAACAGGGTTGTGTTAATGCACCACAAGTGTGAGTGGGAGAGAGCAGACGGAGGAATAACAACAACAATGTCTGGGGCAGAATATGACATCCAAATGGACTATACAATTAATAACATAGTCATAGTAACACGAGTCAAATAACATAAATAAAGTAATTACATGACATAAATATTAGGAAAAATTACCCCTTCCCTGGAGTGTGTCTCAATCATCTGTCAGTAAATCACAAGCGTATAGGACCTTCCGATGCCCGAACAAGTATACTATCTACAACAAAATTAAACTTGTTAGAAGAAATTTCATAAAAAAGTAAACTTATTGATGTAATGTTACAATTTTATTACCTATTTACAAGTGGAAAGGCATGTGTTTGGTAACTATCTGATATAAAAAAAATGACATCTTGTACAGTGCTCAGGACTGCAGCAATATTAGGCACCCGTCTATGTCTTGTGTTGCATGCTTTGTCGCCCGACAAACCTCACAATACAACGTTACTAGTACTGCTGAACCTCATCTGTATAAATAGACGAGCGTCAAATCAGATAATAGGGGCGAGTACATCAAATGGACCTTATTGTTATTTGCATCTAGTAAGAGTACACCCCTTATCAGATGCATGATATATGCTTGAGAAGCACACCTCATCTTCCACTCAGTGGCACTACTCGGTAAAGTTTCAAAATTTGCCTTCAACCATGAAAATTTCAAACTCATAAAATTATCTTTAGCATCACCAGACGAGCTTTATAGTAAGTGATAGCAAATTGCCATCGGTTTGGACACTTTACTCGTGCCCATGACCGCTCTACCATCGATTGGGAGTGTAACACCCCTCACCCGTATTCGATGCCAGAATAGGGTTACAGAGCATTACCGGACTATCAACACTTTTAAACATACATTTCATATACAATTTATCAATTCAAATACAAATCAATAACAATCAATCATAGTGTCCCTTAAACGAGCCTACAAGGCCTTAAACATGCATTGGGAGTGGTTTGGGACTAAACCAGAAACTCGAGAAATTTTTCAACACTTAGCAAATTTTTCTCCAAAACAGGAGACACACGCCCGTGTGACCAGGCTGTGTGTCTTACACGGCCACCAGACACGCCTGTGTCACAGGTCATGTGGACATTCGAAATGGGAACACACGGCCGTGTCCCAGCTCGTGTCATATACCTCATTTTTGTACCAATTCATAAGCAAGGTACCAATTCCACAAACTTCATAATATGGTCATTCACATATCCATCCAAGAACTCAATATCAACCATATATGTACACATAAACACATATCCAAATCCACCAAATTAAGCAAAATCTCATGGCTATATTTACAAACCAAAACATATACATTTACAAGCCATCATAAATGACCAAAATCTTTATCAATCCATAATAAAAATGACTCATAATACCTATACATGCCATATACTCAAATCATAGTTTCAAAAGTACCAAAGAGTTAGTAGATAGTGTGGTGAAGTCTCCGACGGTCCCCGAATCCGAGCTAGCTTTGAAATCACTATAAAACATAGATAAACAACAAAGTAAGCTATATAGCTTAGTAAGCTCGTATGTTAACATTGAGTAACTATCATCATTCATAAATCATTTATATAATAGAAAACAATGTGCAACAATTCTATTAAATCTTAAGCTATCATATCATCATTCATATAACTTACCAAGGAACTCATCAATTTCATAGTTTTCAATTCATTTCCATACGTACCTGTACCATCTCGTACCAATCTCATAATCAACCACGTCTTTCTTTTTCCCGTTGAACCATTCGGAATAGAAGTCGAATACTCAAGGTCTCACTCGATAAGTACATATACCATGGCCCGAAGCCAAATCAAGGTAACTTGTCAGAAATTCTGATATCATGGCCCGAAGCCAAATCAGCCGATATGCATTGCCCAAAGTCAATTCGGTTTATCTCTCACACATAGTGCTAAATCATGGCCCGAAGCCAACTCAAGTATACCTAATGACATGTCACTAAACTATTCCTAAAGTTCAACCGGGATTTCGAATGTCGAATCGTTGTCGAATCACTATCGTTCATATCCACAGTCTTGTATTTGCAATTCATGCAATATCAAAGCATATAAAATACATTTATATTGAAGTTTATCACATACGAACTTACCTCGGATGTTAAAAGAGCTAATCGAGTCGATTAGTCGATAACTTTATCTTTTCCCTGATCCAAATCTGTATTTCACTTTTCTTGATCTAAATATATTCAAAATTAACTTATTTAATCATCTATTCCTTCAATGTAGTCCAAAACACTCTTTAAGGCATATTTACACTTTTAGCCCTAAACTTTCACATTTTTACAATTTAGTCCTTATTTCATAAAATCACAAATTCATGCAATTTAGTCACCACCCATGCTATTTGAATTTCTATAGTACTCATATTAGCCCATATTTCTCATTTTAACCACTAACTTTACATATTTCTCAATTTAATCCCTATTTTGCATTTTCACTAAAAATCACTTAACAAAACTTGTGTATCTATTAATAAACATTCATAATCTATCGAGAAACTTCAAAACACATGCTTATTATCAATGGAATCATTCAAAATCTTTAACAGTTTTGCAAAATAATCTCTGGGCTAGCTAGTACTAGATACAACGATCTCAAAAACATATAAATCATTAAAAACCGAGTCAAAATCAATTACCAATTTAACCATGCAATTTCCGAACCCTAAATAGCATCCATGAATGTTTTCTTCTTGTTAAAATCGGCTAGAAGAGATGAATGAAGAAGAAATTGTTTTGTTTTATTTTAATTATCATTTTAATAATCATTTACCATATTAATCTTTAATATTAATCACTTAAAACACTTATTATAAGCCCATATTTGTCCACCCACCATTATAATGGTCTAATTACAACATAAGGACCTTCACTTTAATAAACCATAGCTATTAGACACATTTAACTAATAGAACATGCATTTTACACTTTACACGATTTAGTCCTTTTTCTCAAATTGACTAATCAAACGATAAAATTTCTTAACGAAATTTTCACACCAACATAATATCATTTTGTAAACATTAAAATAATAATAAAATAAATAATTTGACATTAGATTTGTAGTCTCAAAATTACTGTTCTGATTCAACCAAAAACGGGCTGTTACAGGGAGCCCGAGTTGTAGTGCAACATCTTTCAAAGTGATGGTGCACTCCCCACATGACAAATGAAACGTGTGGGTCTCCGGGTGCCACTGTTCAACCAAAGTGGATATCACGTCAGCCTTCAAATCTAACATGCGGATCAATGCTGTTAATTTCGAATCCAGATGGCTCCAAGTATGGCATAATACGTTCATCCAGCCGATACCACGGACCGTTGACACGGGCCTTCAATACGCGATAATCACCTTAACCATATTAAAATACAGCATTAGTTAAAATCTCACAATAAAATAAAAAATGACATGCAATTTATAAAGGGGCTTGAGAATAATAAATGTAATACCCCTAACCCATATTCGTTATCAAAACAGGGTTTTGAAGTATTATTAAAGTTTACCGATCAAACAGACATAAATTTCAAAAATTTCGTATCATATAATATTCAGGTCAGAAACCAATCAACTCATACATATTGTCCCTTATTCAGACCCTCGAGGCCCAAAATACTCGTTAGAAACAAATCGGGACTAATTTGGAAACACAAGAAATTTTTCAGATTACAATAAAAATTTTCAAAGCTATAGGGTTCACACGACCAAGAGACATGCCCGTGTCTTAGATCGTGTGGGCATTCGAAATAGGGACACACGATCGTTTCCCAACCCGTGTCTGTACCGGTGTAACTCTCTGACTTGGGTCACACGGCTAAGTCACATGCCTGTGTGCCAGGCCGTGTACCATTTCAAAATGGCTTTGCACGCCCTTGTGCTAATCATGTAGACTCGAAATGTACCTAAACAATAAGTTTACCCTTCCCTGCAAGCATGGACACTAAGTAATTCAAAAATTATTCATTTAACCAGTTCAAAACACAATCAAACACATCCAAAACATGTCAAAACAATCATCCTAGGTGCCTAACCAATGTTCCTTCATTGGTACCACATTTGATGCGTCGTTGAGAGCACCAAAAATATCCTATCCCTATAAAATAATAAAAAAGAATAGTATAAGGGAAGTAGGGTCAAATCCTCAGGGACTGGATTTGCACAAGTGCTTGTTCCTCGAAATCCCGGACAGAATCGTGCCCAAGAAGACCTGCGTACCTGAAAAAAAATAGAATTAAAAGTTTTGATTGAATTGAAATTACGAAAATTAAAATTAAAATAGTAGAGATAAATAGGGTTGAGGAAAAAGAGTTCTTATGGAGAGATTCCAGCCTTCGGTTGTCTCGATCTGCCTTGGGTTCAATCCTCGACTTTTAGGTGATCCTTCTCAAACATAATAAGCCAGTTATGGTGGAAGAGGACGCCTACGACCACCAGCTCGAAGATTTCAAACTTATGATTTAGAGGAACATGACTCTAGCCAACAATCGCTTTTGTAGGACCATATTATGCTAGATCATCACTTCTCAATGGCGAATGCAACGCCATTTTGTCTCTTAAACTCGCCAACCTCTGACACAGTAAGCTAACGAACCGACTGTGTAACCTTCCCAAAACATACAAAGCGGCTTCCTTGCACAAGTTGAAAAGATCACCTTTTAAGGGACATGGACGGAAGCATCAGCCCCGTAATGCGGAGAAACGATAAATAGTCATTGAAAAGGCTAAGGGCAGATTCTAAGCCTCATGAACCCTTTTGAGGAATTTCAACAACCTTTGGCTAGATAAATTTAGTGGCTCATGATTTTTGGGGAAAAGAAATAAATGTAATGAAAATAGAATTTTTATTGAAAAAATATGGAAAGAATAAAAGGCTAAACTTTTTGCGAGAGAGAGTGTTTACAGAAAAGATGAGTGAAATTTGTGTCACTCCATCCCCTATTTATAGTACTTACGAAACCTAGTCTATTCCTAATTAAACTCCAAAAGATAAATACAAATAAATAAAGATAATTAAAGATAAGTGAATATAAAAGCTAAAATTAAATCTAAATAATAATCCTTAATAATAATCCTAATATAATTGAAATTAAAATAGAGTCTGTGCTATAAAATCTCTTCTTTTGCATTTTTGCTCCCAAAGTCTTCCACACTTTGCATTTTCAGCACCACTTCTCTCCTACTTCGCATGCTGGCCCAATTTAACTTTAAATTCATGCTTTTTGCCCCCAAATATCCTTTTGCCTTCAATTTAGTCCCTATAAGATAAAAAACCATAAATAGCTTAAATTAGTAGGATCATACTCAAAATAAACATATAATTAATACATAAAAATATGTCATCCTAGAGTGTTATCAAATAGGATGACAACCCAAGCACCCTACCCCGGTTACTCAGTCAGTCATGTTTTAAGTTGTACTCATAACCATGGAACCATCACAATTTATTATAATGAAACAAAATTTTAATTTGGAGGATTAGGAAAAACAATCAAGTGACAAAAAAAAGTTTCGACAACTACCTAACAGTCATGAACAGAAATTCAGCATGCAATTTTTATTAAGTGTCTTCTTTACATTTAGACTTAATCGATTTTACTATAAGCAAGATAGTATTAACTCCATTAATCATAGTTATTTAGCCTAAAAGAAATAAAATAGTGGAGACGAAATCAAACAAGCAAAATCATAGCTAACTCAGTAGACAAGAATCATACATGTAGGTTAAACAGTGGGCAAGTCCTGGTCAAATTCTTGGGCATGAAAAGAGGCAGAATTTTCTAAAAAAAATTAAATATGGGTAGCAACAATAATCAAAGCAGCAGCAACAACAAAACAGCATCTAAAATGACAGAAATAATGAGGAATGCCTCCCCCTACTTAAAACACATTATCCTCGATGTGGAATAAAATAAATAAATAGGTGGAAGAAGAAAAGTTCAAAAGAACTCCCCATGTAGTTACTATCGTTCGCGCAAAGCGGCAATAAGATCAGCCATCTACTGGCCAAGGGTGTCGAGTTGTGCCTTTATGCGCTCTAAACGTTGCTCAACGATCACGGGAGGTCGTTCTTGATTGGGTATGTTGTGCTAATTTTACTGTCGAAAGATTCATTCAGCAGACAAAGAGCAGACACCTGGAGGGACAAAACGAAAGGAAGAGGGTGTGCCAAGAAGCAACCCCATCGAGTCGAGGCAGCGAGCATCTAATGGATCTGCCTGGCAAGCAATATGTAAGTCTAAAATAGGAGCATTAGATCCATGCAAAGAATAAAATAGTTGTGTAATAAAAGAGCCTAAAATTAGAGGACGCTTTGCATTTATAACATGTTCAAATTGAAGTTCATACCAATAGCCCAAATTTACCAGACAACCGGTGTACATACACCATAATAAGAATAATTCCATCTTCGAGACGGTAACCGGAGCATCTCGTCGGCGTGGTTTCGACATTATCTGTTAATAAAGCAAAGGCCTCGACAGCCTTAAAGTCTGCAAGGAAAGTACACAAATTGTTTTCATAATCTGTGGATATAGTATATTCTTCTGTCACAAAAGCTAATGCAATATTAAAATCAGTAATAGATAAACTATGCATGGTACCAAGCAACCGAAATTTTATAATGCCCGATGTGTCCAATGAAATGTGTCCCTGCTGTTGAAAGTGAAAGGTGGAATAAAATTCTAAAACCAGTTTGTAATAAGCGCAGTGAGTAACATCAAAGTTTCCAACCCAACCAATATTACGAAAATAAATTGTAACAGCAGTTTGAATATTGCGAAAATAATTTATATCATCAAAGCATTATTCTAGTCCAAATTATAGACATACCTAATCTAATCCATTTTGCCTAGTTTATGAACACTTAAACATCAATTTAACATGCCATACTAAAGCTTCAAAAGCAAACACATGTTTATATGTATATACCAAACCAATATTAAATTTATAACCTCATTTACAATCAAACCACAAAATAACTATTATTTATACACCCTAGGTACATGCCGACACAAAGGATAAACATCACCACATTTGAGTTTAGGATCGTTGTTAGATGATGAATCGGCGATCAAAAGTTAAGTACCTAACCTGAGCACGGAAAACAAAATTGTACGCTGAGTAAAACTCAGTGGTATTTCTATAATCCGAATATTTAAATACAAAACAATATAATAGGCACAATTAATTATTAAGTACAACTGAATATTTAAAATCCACATTTATTTTTATAATAGCATTAACCATTTAATACTCAAATCATAAATACATCATTTTATACCATACTCAATTCTCATCACTTGCTATACAATAGATTTTCACAATTTGATCCTCATATCATTTGAAACAATAACAATATCCAATTCATGAATACATAATTCATGTGTCTCATTTTCATGTTTCAATTCACTATCCCATTTTCAATTCACATACAATATCATCCAATATCAATCATAGTACCGATTTATTTAATTACTCCTATTAACACGAATCGGACTCAGACAGATACACGAATCCAACCAATACACCAGTTTGGCACCCAGTGCCTCATCGGATAAATTTGAAGTAATAAATGCGCCCAACGCTATATAAATTTGACACCCAGTGTCTCATCAGTTAAATCGAAGTAAAATTGGCACCCAGTGCCTCATCGACTCGAAGTTGAAGAAATCCCTGAACTTTTCCAATCCTATGACATGCCATTTATATTCGACTCAGTTCGATACAATTAATATGGTTCTAATTCACTTTCCAAATACAACCAATTTCCAATTCAATCAACTTTAATTCAATTCAATACCAGAGTACCAAATATATTTTTCATATAATCATATATACACATGAAATCAATTCAATAGTCAAAGTGCCAAATACCCACCTCAGCCACTTACCATATACATTAAATCAAGATACAACAATTAACAACTAGGTTCGGATTATAGAAATATAAACCAGGAATTCCGAGCTATTCCACGTCAACTTTTTCTTTTCCCTTTTTAGTCGAAGATTCTAGTACGACGTTAGCTACAGAATTAAAACAATTAAAATTTATCAATATAACACAATTCAATTTTATATTAAATATTTCAATTTTGACTCAATATTTTCTAAATTTTCAATTTAGTCCCTAAACCGAGACTAACTTTATTTCTTCACAATTAATCTTATATTTTTATACAAATTTCACTTTAAACTAAATTTAACTCCCTATTTTCACTTAAATCCCTAAATTTCAATTTTTTAACAATGTAGTCTCTATTATTTAAAACTTACAATTTATTCTACTATTTAATCCTTTTTAACTTCTAGTTTAAAAATCTATCAATTTAATCCCTAATACTAAAATTATTCAACATTAACAACATTTAAAAACTCAATAATTGCTAAAATTTCAACATAGGTCAGGTAGTACTTAACACCGGGATCCCAAAAACATAAAAATTACAAGAAAAATAACTAAATTGACTAACCAATTAAACTTGGAAATTTTTGAAACCCCTAAATCTTGCGTCTGTTTCTTTCTTTTTCTTTCTTAATTTTGATTTTGCTTTTGTCTTTCTTTATTTCATTTACTTATTTGTTTTATTATATTTACTTTATTATTATTATTATTATTAGTATATTATATATATTTACTTAAATATTAAGTAAAACATGTTATAATATATATATTAATTTTAATTTATTAATAATATATATAATAATTTTACACTTATGCCGTCTCATTAAAGAATAATGGCATAATTGCTTCTTTAGTCCCTTTAATTTTTCTTTAATCTATAATTCAACTTTCACCCTTTATACAATTTAGTCCTTACACCTAATTACTCTTAATTCATGCAAATTCACTTAACCAAAACCTAATCAACTACACAACTAACTTCAATGTTACTTCGTATTTTTTTCCTATTCCAAAAGGCATTAGGAATGTCAAAACAAATTGTTGATTCTATTTCTTATTTGATTTGATTTATCATTTTTTGTACTTCTCTTTTTTTCTAATTGTTCAGTCAATTTTTTTAAAAATATTTCTTCTTTTAGAAAAGAGATTTGTTTCTGTTTATGATTAATTAAATTATTGTTTTTTCCCATTATGGATGGATAAAGATTTTAATAAGTTGAGATTTCTTATTTTTGGTTTTTCTACAAAAGGAAATTCTACTTTAGTGCTTAAAACTTTGGTGGATATATAATTATTTGTTACTTTATATGGTTTGAGTAAGGATATGAATACGGTTCCTAATATGACGTCTTGGGTAAAATCTTTTACCATTAAAAAACATGTTTGATATTTTATACCTTTGTTGCATATTTCTGCATTGGAAATTTTGTAAGTAATTTTTAGTTTTTTACCATTTGCAGCTTTAAGAGATTCTGATGTTTTGTCATAATATTTTGTTGGAATTATCCCTTCTCTAGTACATTTTTGGTCTGTTCTTATATCAAAAAGGGCTATTGTTTCTAATTGAAATTCATTCTTTATGACAATATTTATTTTTATAAATATCTTTGGATAGATATTTCAGTTAGAACCATCATATATTCCTGTGTATTTTCTTTAGGTTCGGGTTCAGTTTCTGATGAACCATTTTCCGGGATTTCATGTTTTAAGGTTTGCATTTGTTTTTTCATTTCTTGTTGTTCTATTTTAAGCTGAGAAAGTTCTAATTTAATTTGTTTTATTTCTAACTGTAATTCAGAATTTGTAATTTGTCTGGGTTTTATTTTTTCAGTTTTATTAAATATTATATCTTGTATATTATACATTTGTGATTGACTAGAAATAATTTCTTTTTCTTTTTTTGGTTTATCTTTTAATGATGATTTTAATTTCAAAAGGTATTCTCTTTTAAGTTTTGGGTCTTGAATTTTATCAATAACTTCAATCATAAATTCCTGGTCTTTGATTAACATATTAATTGAGGTTTCATTTTCATCATCAGAAGATTGGAATGTTGTATGTAATTCGTCTATTTGTAATTCATCTGTTTTGGTAGAAGTATTATTTTTAGAAGAAGTTGTTTCTAAAAGAATCTCATTTAATTTTTGTTCTATTTCTTCGTCTAGATTTAAATTATTAATTTTTCTTTTAATTTTGCAATATTTTGAGATGTGTCCTGGTTTTCCACATCTATAATATTTTATTGTTTTATCTATTTTTTTGTTGTTTCTTTTCTTTTCTTTATTTTCTATATTTGGGTTTTTTATAATATTCTGAAATATTCTTTCTCCTATTTTTTGGTTTTACAGGACAACATGTTTTTGAAGAAGAAGGTTCATTTCTAATGTCAAATTGGTGGCAGAATGATCCTAATTCCTGTCTACATTGATATCTTTCTTTCTTAAGTTGTTTTTGTAATTTTAAATCTTGACAAATTTTTAATCCTTCTTTTTGGGTGAAACTAATTAGTTCACCATATGTAAGTTTTTCATATGGAATAATACCTCTGTAATTTTCTCTTATTTGATTTCTAACTTTTTCTCCTAGTAATGTAGGAAGTCTTGCTAGAAACTTTTCTTTCCAAAATGGTTGTTGGTTACTAGATCTTTCCATAACTCTAGTCATAAAGACATCTTTATACCATTTAAAATTGGTTAATTTTTTGCATTTTAAATTTGATAATAATTCTAAATTTCTATCTTTAATATCAGAAGGATCTCCTATAAAATGTTTAGAGATTGAGAAAATTAAAGTTGCTACTGCATCTTGGATTTCTCTTCCTTGTTCATCTAAAATAATTTTTCCTTGATCATATTTTTTATTGCTTTTAAGATTTCTTCTTGTTAGGTTTTAGTGAGTGCATGGTCCCACCATCCTTTTAATTGACCAGTAAATCCAACAACTAAAAGGTTGGCTATAGCATGATCACTGATTAATCTATTTTGGTTTTGGGTTTTATAAACATTTGAAACCATTGTCATTTGTTGTAATAAACTAAGAATATTGTATTTAGACATTCCGTCAATATTGCATTCATAAATTGTATTAACATTGTATTTATTCTGGAAAACAGGTTTATATTAAGATTAGGTGTAGTGGTTTTTGGATAATATAATCTTTTTGGTTCTTTCCAAGCCTTCTTGTTAATTTTTTGTTCATCTGACTGGTCAAAGTTAGATTGGGAGGATTGGTGTAATGTATTTTACTGAATGTCGGGCTTGCATTGGTGTATCAGGTGCCATTAATTCAGACTTGTAACTTTCCAAAGCATCAAGTCTATTTTGGATTTCTGTTAAAAAATCATTTTGGGATTTTTGGAAAGGTTTTGGAATCTCATAAGGTGTAAATATTGGTTCTTTAGAACTTTTTTTCTATTACCTCTTTTACTAGTTCTTTCCTAATCGGTTGACTTTCTACCAAATTCTCAATATAATCTAATTGTTTTCCTATTGTATGAAGACTATAGTTGTTTTGTTCTACTATCATTTTAATATCTTTTGATGAGATTTGTTCTCCTTGCATCAGGAGCTCTCATTCTTAAAGGATTTGCTTTTATTCCAGTATTTTTGTGAAGATATTGAACCTCCATTAAAGGGGGATGTTGATATTCAACTTCTCCTTTATTAGTCTGCCACCTAGTATTATGTTTTATTGTATTAACAGATTCTGAATAATATTCTTCAAACCATTCAAAGAATTTTATATGAATTTTATGGGTATTCATAAATTCATAATATTATTGAAGAATGCTTTCTTTTTTATCATTATAATTTGTAAAATAATCTTCTCTTTTTTGCTTATTTTTGTTGGAATAGAAGTTTTTTCTACACCATTCCTTATTTATCTCAAAAGTTTTTTCTAAAACAAATATTTCTGAATTTTCTCCTTTTCTTGTACTATTAGTCATTGATGAATATGTTGGTGACATATTAGGTGAATTTTGGGGACTCTCTTCCTATTTGGCATAGATAAGTTGACCTATATTTGAGGATTTATCTATTCCTTGTAAATTGGATCTAAATGTTGTTGGGATAAAAGAGACAGAGGCTCTAGCTGTCCTAAAATATGTCCTTTGTGTTTCTGGATTTGACTCTTCTTCTAAATTTAACCTCCTCAAAGTTGTGCTGGTACTTCCTATTTCAAGGGAATGACATGAAGGCATTCTTTGTGGCCTGTTAAATGTTAATTCAACTATGCCATCTTGGTGTTAAGAAATTTCACTTAATGAAGTGTTTCTTATTGGAGTTGGTGCCACAGGGTCTATAGCACCCTCAAGTTTCCACCTATCAGAAAGGTTTATTTCATTCCATTCTATTGTTCTTGGGATTATGGTATGAGATCTTGAAGTATCTTGTAACGCCTCGATTTTTCATTAATTTTGGTTTTTGTAACTTTGGCATGAATGAGTGTTTGCTTCAGTGGTTATGTGTTCTGGGTGTGTGTGGGAGGTCCCAAGTTCAAGTCTCAACTTGGGTAAATTTTGGTATTTTTATGAGTAAAGCCCAAACTCTGGTTGGTAGCTTATAAGTTAAAGTGTGTAGGTAACTAACAGAATAAGCCTGCTGGTTTGGTGGTTAAGTGGTATGTTATTGTGGTGGAGGTCTTGTGTTCGAATCTCTATGTGAGCAAGGGAACTATTTTGCTGCTAATGTTGTGTAAGAGTTTGGGTTTTAGTTAAATACCGATGGTAGAGTGTTTGAAGGGTAGAATTAAGCAGTTGAGAGGGGGGAGTTATCAGAATCTGATCAGAGGTTCAATTAGGCAAAAATTTGGCTCTCTCTCTTCTCTTTTCCTGTCGTTTTCTTTTTTTTTCCCAAAATCCTTGCTGTCGTTTTCTTCCCTTTTTCCTCCCCTTTTTTTTCGATTTTTATTTTGCTTCTTGCTTGCACAACACTTTCTTCGCATATTCGGTAAGTGATGGTTTCAATCGTTCTTAACTGTTCCTCACAATTAATTAGTAAAGAAGGGTTTTATGTGATGTTTAGGAGGTCCGTAAGAGGCTGTGGATTTCCAGTCGGTGCCGACGAGGTGCAGAGTCGTCACTGTTCATTAAGGTAAGGGTCAGCGGTAAGATTTAGGAATTGTCTGTTCATACTGATTCGATTTAGTATCGATTTAAGTGACTGAAATTGGGCCTTGGATTGTTGATTTTAGGTTTCGCTGTGCTCCAGAGTGATTACGCGTCAAAATCAGACCAGGTGTGTACCCGGAAACGTAGAAAATGAGGTTTCGACAAAAGCCAAAATCCTTACTGTCGACGCTACACGAACGTGTGGTTGCTCGTGTGGTAGGCTGTGTGCGACACATGGGCTCGACGAATTGGGCCGTGTGGACCACACGGGTGAACCACACGGGTGTGTGGGATTCTGGGCCAGACCGTGTAATCCACACGGCCAAGGCCAATTTGGGACGTGTGGGCCACATGGACGTGTGGGCCCACACGGGTAGGCACATGGGCGTATAAGCCCATATTTCTGAAATGTTCTGTAAGGTTACACGGGTCGCCCAAGTTGGGTGTGGACCTACCGTAGGGTTGGTAAGCAATACTTAGACCCTTAACTGAATGATCTGTCTGTCTGATTTCTGTACTAAGCATGTATACTGAACTGAATATATATGAATTTAACTGCATGATAGCATGTCATACTTGTACGTTGCATTGCATCGGGGTGGGTTAATTATGATTGGAGGAAGTATCTGAAAGGCTCTTAAGCTTGTTATCTGGTAGCTCAGCTGCAAATCTCTGATTATGTGCCGCATTCGGTACAACATGGTGTGTAAGGCTGGATGGGTTGATTTTATCCCTACATGGTGTGTAGGGTTGGACAGAGTTGGTGTGTAGAGGCTGATGGGTAGGACTGTTTTATGCATATTCTGTCTGGAATGGGCTAAGGCCCTATAATATGTCTGAATATGTATCTGAGTGTCTGAATCTGTATCTGAGTGGGCTACGGTCCACACCGTTTCTATAATGGGCTCAGACCCAAACTGTGAATGCATGACTGTTTTCTGATATGATATTGTGTGCATGTTTTCTGTGGGGATTACACACTGAGTTTGCAAAAACTCACCCTTTTTCTCATTTAATCACATGCAGTAATTCCCAAAGATGACTGACGGATCGGTGCAGCAGAGGACTCGGCGGTGACCACGATTTTGGACACTTATTTACAGTTTATTTTTAATTATGATTTGGTTATATTTTGGGTAAATTTTATGTAATAAGGCCATTCAGATTTTCGTTTAAAACTTGGGATCATTATTTTTTAAACTGCTGACAGTAGGACAAGACGTGAGTTTTCAAAATAAACAAAGGTTTTATCATAATACGTACGACCTTGCAAATTTTTTTAAAAGTTTCTGCAAACGTATAACATTTTGAAAATGGACAATGAATGAATAAACGAAACGTTTTTTACGGTAACCTAATATATATCGAAAAATGGTTTCATGGTAATTACGTTTTCTAAAGCACTATCATGTGACATCACCCGATTCGGCCATAACGTCTAGGTCAGGTTTGGGGTATTACATATCTGTTTCTATTAATAGGGTTTCTCCTTTTGGGCTTTGAAGTAATGCCTGGTATTAACTATCAAATACATAGCTTTGGAGTGAAGTCTATAGACTAAAGTTAATATTTCCGAACTGGGAAGCGTTTTGTATTTATGGGTATGTATTTGGAGGGTCAAAGATTGTAGAATATTTTTGTCAGTCAATGAAACCTTAAAATTTGGATAACAATTAAAATGTATTGGGCCAGTACATAGGCTTGTTTCTATAGTTCCTAATAATGAGTCATTAAACATGTTGTAAAGAGACAATAGCCCTCTATAAAAGACTATCAGATTTAGAATAAAAGGCATGACTTAAAATACCCATTTCAGATATCAAACTCGTTTCTCCAAAATTTTTAAGTTTCTCTAAACATTTTAAGTTTTCAAAATTTAAAATTTAAAATTATTTTCCTTTTCAAGATTTAATCAAATTTTAACTCAACTTACAAATTAGATTACGATTATCACGTTTCAAATCCCATCCTCAGATCCTCGGGAAACCAAAGTACGGTTTTTAGGTCATTACATAACCCAAGGAACGATTACCCCAATATAAAGGTCCATAGAGTTTGCTAGCAAATTCCCAGACCAAATACTTGATAAAGTCCAATTACAAAGATTCTTAGGAAACCTCAATTATGTCAGAGACTTTTATCCAGGTCTTAGAAAATTATGTAAACCATTATATGATAGGCTTAAAAAGAATCCACAACCTTGGACAAATGACCACACCAATATTATCACCCAAATTAAAAAACAAATCACTAAGCTTCCTTGTTTATATTTATCTGATCCAAATGCCCCAATATTGTAGAAACGGATGCTTCTGAAATAGGATACAGTGGGATCCTAAAACAAGTTAAAGGGGGGAAAGAGCAAATAGTCCAGTTTACTTCTTCCATTACATCGGAATCTAACTCAAAGAAAATTATAGTACTATTAAAAAAGAAATTTTATCAATTGTTTTATGCATTACAAAATTCCAAAGTGATTTATTAAATCAAAAATTTCTTTTTCGAATTGACTGCAAATCAACAAAAGAAGTTTGACAAAAAGATGTTCAAAATATTGCCTCAAAACAGATTTTTGCAAGATGGCAGGCAATTTTGAGCATATTTGATTTTGATATTGAATACATCAAAGGAGAAATTAGTTCTTTGCCTGATTTTCTCACCAGAGAGTTTCTTCAAAAATGCCACCCAAACTCAGAGACAAAGGAAAAGGAAAAATAGGAGAGTCATCCAAAACCCAAATTTCCTCAAAACCAATTAAGTCATGGTATGAAATTTGCATGAAGAAGAAAATGAGAGATCATCATCCTCATCAAAATCCTTCAAAAATACAACCGTTCAAGATGCACAAGATGCAAATGAAATTAGTTCTCAAATAAAAAAATAGATTGAGTCCCTTTTTTAATCTCCAGAAGTGGCATTGGCCTTTTCTCAAATGAAAGACGAAACTCCTCTCAAGCAAATTACTGGTGAAGCAGCAAAGATTTCATAAAAATAAAGAGATTGTTCTACACAAACCAAAATCTCTCAAAAATATTTTAAAAGAGACATCTCTCCAAGATGTTTTTCCAAAATAAATAGCAGTGTGAAGACAGACTGCTACACAAAAATCTTCACAATATTTTCCAAACAAATATTTTGAAAAAATTCTTGTTATGGAGGAAGAATTTTCAGAAAAAACCTCTATATATACTTTCAAAAGAACTTTTCAATGGATGGTATTTCAAGCTATTGGATTATCAAAAACCCCAAAAGTATTATGAAAACATACTAGTTCAAACTGTATCAGTACTGTTCAAACACTACACAGACCCAAAAGATCCAAATTTTATTACCCATTCAACAGCCCAAATATAAAAAATTCTTCGACCAAGGGATTGGAGTGAAAACCCAAATTCTCCAAAGAAATCTCTAGCCAAATTTACCCCCCAAATTGACCACCACCCATAATTCACATATTGGGATTACCAAATGGCGTGGTACAATGCCTTCTTAATGAACAACCAACATATGAGATATTCTTGGCTCATATATTTCAAATACGACACCTAATTCAAATTCCCAAACTAGTTTCAAGAATGATGGAATTGGTATGGACCATCATCCTTTGAGATCCTACCAGAAAAAATTCAAAATTAATGGCCCAAATTCTTTGACAAATTTCAACCTGAACCAGACCAAAAACACATTTACAGAACAATCCATTTTTTCTCTGAATTGTGCATTTCTTGGATTGTTTCTTGGAACTATTCCTATGAGCAAGATCAATGTACTGGAACTACAGAACTAAATGGTGGGACAAGTTTAATGATGAAAAATATGATTCAAAATATTTGGATAATTTTTTCAACAAGAATATGAGATTATGTAAGTCCTCAGCCCCGGATCAAACCACAGCAAAATTCCTTCAAGCAAAATCGACAGCTAGTGCGATGTTAGCTCAAGCCAAGACCAAGAAGGAATACAAAAAACTCATGGCTGAAATGCTGAGCTCAATGGATTCCGAATCTGAAGATGAGAAATCTTTAGCGTCTTCAATCAAAACGTAAATATTTATTATAAATATTTACGAGTCTGATTTATGAGAACAGAGTCTAGGGAATGCACTTTCCGACACCCCTGACTATCGGGTCATTACAATTCTCCCCCTAATTGAATTTCGTTCCCGAAATTTACTTGAAAATATGTGGGGGTACTGAGATCTCATTGTTTCTTTCGGTTTCTTACACTATGACTACACCACAACACTTTCACTAACAAAACTCACTTATTATGTAACTCTTTCACCTCACGTGCCAAAATCTCAACCTGTTTTTCTTCGTATGACAAATCAGGTTGAATCTCAATATCTTCCGTTGAAATAACGTGAGATGGATCCAATCGATATCTTCTAAGCATTGAAATATGAAAAACATCATGAATTTTTTGTAATTCCAGAAGCAAAGCTAAACGATATGCAACTGGTCTCACTCTTTTCGTGATCTATGCGGTCCAATAAAACGAGGAGTTAGTTTCCCTTTTTGGCCAAATCTCAAAATTTTCTTCCTAGGCGAAACTTTAAGAAATACTTTATCGCCAACAGAATATTCAATATCTCGACATTTCAAATCTACATATGATTTCTGTCTGTCAAAGGTTGTATTTAATCTATCTCGATTCTTCTTAACAATGTCTTCCGTTTCTTGAATTAATTCTGACTCGATCATTCTTCTTTCACTTAATTCCATCCAACAAATAGGTGATCGACACTTACGATCGTATAAGCTTTATATTGAGCCATTTAAATACTCGACTAAATACTATTATTGTATAAAAATTAGGCCAAAGGTATGTAGCGCTCCTAACCTGATTCAAAATCAATAACACAGGTACGAAGCATGTCTTCCAAAATCTAAATAATACGCAAAGATTATCCATCAGTTCGCGGGTGAAAAGCTGTGCTAAAATTAAGTCGTGTACCAAGAGATTCGTGCAACTTTTTCCAAAATCTCGAAGTGAACTGTGGATCTCGATCAGAGATTATCGACATAGGGACAACGTGCAATCTCACGATTTCTTGAATATAAATTTCAGCAACCTTTTAAAGTGACCGCAATGAAATGAGCCGATTTTGTAAGTTGATCAACAATCACCCAAATAACATTTTTCTTACTTGCTGATAAAGGTAATCCCGTTACAAAATCCATCGTGATACAATCTCATTTCCATTTAGAAATAGAAATAGGCTGAAGTAATCCGGTGGGAACCTGATGTTCTGCCTTACTCGCTGACAAGTTAAACATTTAGCCACATACTCGACCACATCTCTTTTCATTCCTGGCCACCAATAAGATTCTTGCAGATCACGATACATTTTCGTTCCTCCAGGATACAAAGCAAAAGGACTATCATGAGCTTCGTGAAGTATCAACTCTTTCAATTTAAAAACATCCGGAACTCAAATTCAATTATGAAATCTCAAACAACCATAATCATCAATGCTGAAATTTTCTAATATACCATTCTGAACCATTTCTCTTTTCTTCACCAACTTGTCATCTTCAAACTGTGCTGACTTGATTCAATCAAACTTCACCGGTTTGATTTTTAGTTCATCCAATAGGCTTCCATCGTCATTGATACTGAGCTGAGCAAACATTGCTCATAGTTCGATTGCTGTTTTCCTACTCAACACGTCACCTACAACATTAGCTTTACCAAGGTGGTAATCAATAACACAATCAAAATCTATCAAAAGTTCTACCCAACGATGTTGTCTCAAATTCAACTCCTTTTGAGATAAGAGGTATTTGAGACTCTTATGATCGGTATAAATATAACACTTTTTATCGTATATATAATGTCTCCAAATCTTTATAGTACAGCAACTAGCTCAAAATCGTGTGTCGGATAATTGCGTTCATACATTTTTAGCTAACAAGACGCATAAGCAATCACTTTTCCGTCTTGCATCAAAACACAACAAAGACCGCTAAAGGAAATATCACTATAAATGACAAAATCCTTTCCCGATTCTAGTAAAGTCAAAACTGGCGCTTCAGTCAACATCTGCTTCAATATCTCAAAACTTTCTTGACACTGATCATCCCAAATGAACTGAACATTCTTATGCAACAAATTTGTCATTGGCAATGCTATCTTCGAAAATCCATTTACAAACCTTCTGTAATAACCAACTAGTCCAAAAAAACTACGAACCTCTGACACCTTTCTTGGTGCTTTCCACTAAACAGTTGCCTCGATGTTTTTCAGATCAACTCTAATTCCATTTGCTGAGACAACATGACCCAAAAGTACAACCTCGATGACCTGAATTCACACTTTCTAAGCTTTTCGTATAACTGTTTCCCTCATAACACTTGCAAAACAATTCTGAGGTGTTGTTCATGTTCAGATTCAGATTTCAAATAGACCAAAATATTATCAATAAAATCTACCATAAATTGATCCAAATACAATTGAAAAATACAATTCATGAGATCCATAAATTTTGCTAGAGCATTCGTCAATCCAAAAGGCATCACTAAAAATTCATAATGAGCATATTGTGTATGAAATGTTGTCTTTAGTAAATCACTTTCTTCCACTTTCAACTGATAGTAACCCCGATCTCCAATCGATCTTTGAAAAAAAAAAGCTCTTTTTAGTTGATCAAATAAGTCATCAATACGGGGTAAAGGGGTATCGATTCTTAACCGTCAATTTATTCAATTGCCGATAGTCAATACAAAGCCTTATCGAACTATCTTTCGTTTTTACAAAAAGCATTGGAGCTCCCCAAGGCAATGTTCTGGGGCGTATAAAACCATAATCCAATAAGTCTTGCAATTGTACTTTTAATTCTTTGAACACCGTAGGTGACATATGATAGGGGGCATTGACACCGGAGCCGTACCAAAATACACTTGAATTGTAAACTCAACCTCTCGATCCAGTGGTAATCCCGGTAATTCTTCGGGAAACACATCAGGAAATTTACAAACAGTTCAAATTTTACTGCACTGACTATCAACAGAATTCGAATTGATAACATAGGCTAGAAAAGCTTCACAACATTGATTAAGAAGTTTATTAGCTCGAATTACTGAAATGATACGAGTTGAACCACTTGTTCAAATACTATTCACCTCAATCATATCACCACTTTCACTTTGGACAACAAACTTATTTTTACAGCAATCCAGAATCACCCCGTGCTCCGTAAGCCAATCCATTCCCAAAATCATATCAAAATCGCCAAACGCCATTATCAACAAATCAACAGGGAAGGTTATATTCTGTATCATTAACAAACAACTCCTACACACCTGATCCACTAACACAGATTGTCCCAATGGACTAGACACCTCTATCGATACTACAGACGTCTCAGATTTTAAACTTCCCGACTCAACCAATTTAGTATTAACATATGAATGTGAAGATCTCAGATATATCAAAGCATAAACAGGTTCTGAATGTAATAAAAATATACCTGTCATAACATTATTAGCATCACCATCCTCACGAGTACGCACAACATAAGCTCGAGCTGGCGTTTTGGTATCCAACTGTTGAGTAACAACATCATTTCCCTTTCTAGCACCACCTCTCGAAAATGAACCACTTCGACTTGACCTGCGACCCCTAGAAGCAGGCATAGATCTTTGAGAAGTAACAGGTGTAGCATTCCCATTCTTCGAACACTCTCTAACTAAATGTTTCGTAGATCCACAATGTAAACAGCCTGGAGTTAACTTCCAACATTCACCATGATGCTTTTTCCCACAATACTCACAATTCAGAATATCAGTATCTCGGAATGGACCTTACAAACTACCCATAGACATGGTTGGTTGTCTATCACGATTTTTATCAGTTCTATTTGGCTTAAAATTTGATCTCCAGCTACCACGAAATTATTTTGATCTTTTCGGTTGTGGATTTGGACTTGCAACTCCAGGACGCTGTAAACCCCTAACCCATATTCGTCGCCGGATTGGGGTTACAAGGTATTACCGAACAAAACACAACTCAGAACCATCATACATTAATAAACTTGAATATACACAAGTTACTTAGAATATAATCGAAAACATGAATCATAAAGCCAATCTAAAAATTATAATTCAATATAATATACAATAGAAACAAATTAGACTTTTTCCATAATTACTGGGTCGAACCATATAGTCCTCAATTTATACATTCCTACATATGCATTACTAAACCAAACATAAACTAACATGATTTACCATTTATAAAACATATACTAATCATGCTTTAGAAATCTAAACATATCAACATTATTTAAAATTAATCTCTTAGCCGAACTCACTAATATATATATAACATATCACATCACATATACTTTATATTTCTATTAGCCAAACTTATTGACAAAAAATTATGGTATAAAAAAATAAAAATAAAAATTAATCATGTTTCATTTTTCATATATTTAGCTTACAATAACACATTGATTTGTAAGCTTTCCCACATGCACATATTAACCTAAGTTGAACTATACCTCACGACTAAATAAACAAAATTATACAAGTACAAACAAGCAATTCCAAACGGCCGAATTTCAAATGCAAACATGACTAGTTGATAAATTACTCACTTATCTAACATTAGCCATTTTCCAAGTACTTTAACAGATTCAAAACATGCCAATTCCATATGCTATAATTCATGCCAAAATTTCATATACACAACCAAATTTATTAAATACTTTTGACTAAATATACTTCTTCTATTATCACAATTTTATACGCAAATGACCATATTAAATTGAACTATCTTGAGTACAAATAATAATTAAAAAATATCCAATTGCATCCTAATTACCACGCCTAAAATTACATATACATAACCAATTAATTGCCAACAAATTATTCATTAGCAAATATGTCATACTTATATATATACACACATTCAATCAACCTATCATTAACCAAACATTAATCACATCATTTATCACTTCCAAACCAATTCATAATACAAATTATACATTTCAATAACTAGCCAACAAATAACCAAAACTAAAACACATCCATCAACCATACCAAATTCACTTGAGCCGAATTATAACAATCCACATTTGCAAATCCTACCATATATATATATATCAAACTTACCAAAATAAGCTAATCATAAGCCATAAGTATCTCACTACTTCATGCCAAAATTATATACTAAGCACGTCACACACATATACCATGAAACATAATTTCCCATCATGAACTTATAACATGACCGAACATACATAAACATAATCATCATTTCTAGCCATTTTCGCATAGCTTTATATTTACAATTTCAAAACTAACCAAAACAAGTACTAGCCTATACATTCCATAGGTTCATAATTCAAGCTTTAAAAATACCGAGATAGCGATTGATAGTGTGACGGATTTCCTTGACGATCCCCAAGCTCGTAACTAGCTTTCAAAATCTACAAAACAATAAATGAACACACACAATAACCTTGAATAGCTTAGTAAGTCATAAGCAAATAATTTTCCAAATGAAGATTAACATTATATTCAGTTAGCGAATCAATCCAAACCTTAACTAAATATACATATATCACACCTAAATATACATATATCACACTCACAAATTCGTATATCATCAAATATACATTAGCATTTTAACATCATATGGTCGAATGCACAAATACTCATGAGCATATATATAATTCTCACTTTTAATATCACATATACATTCGAATATGAGCATTCTTATATACATATAATTCACTTTGTATCATGTATAATTTATATCACTATTTCAAATAACAAACTTACCTTATTTCCGTTAATATTAAACTTGGCACATACCTGAACCTTTTAGCTCGATTTCACATTCAATCATAACTCGTTAATGTCCGTTGAACCATTCAGAATTAATAAGGATACTCGGATAGGCGGAACGTTCGTACAATGCTAACGTCCCAGATGTGGTCTTACATGTAATCACATATCGATGCCACTGTCCCAAACAAGGTCTTACATGTATATCACAAGTCGATGCCAACGTCCCAGACGTGGTCTTATATGAAAACACATATCGAAAATCCTAACAATTCTAAGGTTCGTACGGGGCTTTCAGACGTCGTAACTCGATTGATTCAAGCTCGTAAACAATGCTCCCATGCTTAATAATTCAATTCAGCATTATTAAAAATATATACAATCGAATTTAACGAAATTTATTTACTTATGAACTTACCTCAGCAAAGATAGACGAACCGGGACAACTATTCGACAACTTTAGATTCCCCCCGATCTAATTCTGATTTCCTCTTTTCTTGATCTAAATTAGTATAAATTAAACTTATTAAATCACATATTCAATCAATATTCATGCAAAAACACATAAATGGGAAAATTACACTTTTCCCCAGACATTTCACATTTTTCACAAATTAGTCCCTATTTTACAAAATACAAAATATTCAAAATTTGACCACACTATGGCTTGGCCGAATGTTCACTGAGCTCATATAAGTCCACACATTTCATATATTTCACAATTTAGTCTCTAAATTTATTATTTTCACAATTTATCCCAAATTACTCAAATTCATCAAAAATTCAAATACAAAACATATTAATCTAACAACATATTTTTATTTTCTATCATCAAACACAAAATTCATCTAACTTTCAACAATGACAAAGCACAAAATCATTATCAAATCCAGAAATTGAGACATGAGCTTGATAGACTACATAGCAACGATCTCAAAAACGTAAAAATTATCAAAAACCGAGCTAAACACATACCTTAATCAAAGAAAATCAAAGCCGAACCTAGCTTGCTTTTGTTCTTTCTTTTTCTTTTATGTTTCAGCTAAAGATAAACAATTTTGCATGTCTTTTCTTTTCTTTTTATATGTTTTATTATAATAACATTTATTATACATTTACCAAATTAACCTTTATAATTTTAATTATAATACCATATAATGCATGCCATTACCGTCCATTAACTTTAATAGTGGCCTAATTTTATTTTAAGGACTTAAAACTTAATAAACCATAGCAAATTAGTACTTTAGCAAATAGCAAGACACTTTTGCATCTAACGCAATTAAGTCTTTTTTCTTAAATCGATCACACAAACGATAAAATTTTCATACGAAATTTTCACACATATAAATTTAAATACTATAAACACCAAAAATAATTTTAAAATATTTTTCTGACTCGAATTTGTAGTCCCGAAACCACTATTTCGAGTAGGGTCTAAATCAGACTGTTACAACTCTCCTCCTTAGGGATTTTCGTCCCCGAAAATCTTACTGGTGATTAGGTTTGGATAACATTCTCTCACATGTGATGGGTCTGATCGATTTCGTCGAAGCATCGAAACATGAAATACGTTATGAATCTTTTCTAACTCAGGTGGCAACAACAGTCTATAAGCAACCGGTTTGATACGCTCTATAATCTCATACGGCCCAATGAATCTCGGGCTCATTTGCCTTTACGACCTAATCGAAGTATTTTCTTCCACGGTGAGACTTTCAAAAATACTTTGTCCTCGATCTAAAACTCAATATCTTTACGTTTCAAGTCTGCGTACGACTTCTGACGATCTGACGCGGCTTTCAAACTATCGCGAATCACTTTCACTTTCTGTTCAGTCTCTTTGATCAAATCGACCTCGTGTATCTTATTCTCATTGAGCTCAGACCAATACAAAGGTGTTCGACATTTGCAACCGTACAAAGCCTCGTAAGGTGCCATTTTGATACTCGATTGGAAGCTATTATACGCAAATTCAATCAGTGGCAAGTATCATTCCCATGTACCTTCAAACTCGAGAATGTAACCTCTCAACATATCCTCGAGTATCTGAATAATTCGTTCAGACTGACCATCTGTCTGTGGATGGAAAGCAGTGCTAAAATGTAGTTTCGTACCTAGTGCATCTTGCAGTTTCTTCCAAAATCGTGATGTAAACCTTGGATCTCTATCCGAAACAAAAGAAATAGGTACTTCGTGCAATCTCATAATTTGAGTAATATATAACTCAACAAGTTTATCAAGCGAGTAATCTATACAAGCAGGAACAAAATGAGCTGATTTAGCCAATCTATCCACAATAACCCAGATTACATCTTTCTTACTCGGTGACAAAGGAAAACCTGATAAAAAATCCATTGTGACTCTGTCCCATTTCCACTCGGGTATCATAATCGGTTGAAGTAACCTAGACGGTACCTGATGCTCGACTTTGACTTGCTGACAGATCAAACATCTCGAAACAAAGTCAGAGATGTCTCGTTTCATACCATGCCAGCAGTAAAGCTGTTTCAAATCATTATACATTTTTGTACTACCCGAGTGAACAGATAACCGACTACTATGAGCTTCATTCAAAATCATCTGAATTAAATCTTAATTTCTCGGAACACATATTCGGTTTTTGAACCTCAAACAACCTTTAGTACCAACTTGAAACTCTGAATCAGTATTCGCATCACATTGGGCCGTTTTGCTAACAATTCATTATTGATTTTCTGAGTTTCACAAATTTGCTGTATAAACAACGATCTTGCTTTTAACTCAGCTACAAGCGAACCGTCATTGGATAGGGCTAATTGAGTATTCATCGTATGTAGGGCAAACAATGATTTCTGACTCAAAGCATCAGCAACAACATTGGCTTTCCCCAGATGGTAGTTAATTATAAGCTCGTAATCTTTTAACAACTCTAACCGTTTTCGCTGTCGTAGATTCAGATCTTTCTGAGTCATCAAATACTTTCAGCTTTTGCGAGCGGAATAAACGTGACATTTCTCACCGAACAGATAGTGGCGCCAAATTTTTAACGCAAACACAATAGCTGCCAATTCCAGATCATGTGTCAGATAGTTCTTTTCGTGTGGCTTTAACTGTCTTAAGGCATAAGCTATAACTTTGCCTTCCTACATCAAAACACAGCCTAAACCGTTCAAATATGCATCACTATAGATAACGAATTCTTTGCCCGATTTTGGCTGAACTAGCACTGGAGCTTCAGTCAACAAAGCTTTCAACTGATCAAAACTTTTATGGCACTTTTCTGACCACTTGAACTTAACATCTTTCTGAAGTAGTCGCGTCATCGGGGTTGTAATCATAGAGAAACCTTTTACGAACCGTCTATAGTAACCAGATAATCCCAGAAAACTTCTGACTTCGGATACATTTCCAGGAGGCTTCCAATCTAGTATAGCCGAAACCTTGTTCGGATCAACCAGAATACCCGATGCTGATACAACATGTCCCAGAAAACTGACTTTTCGTAACCAAAACTCACACTTACTGAACTTCGTATACGACTGCTTATAACGCAAAGTCTGTAGCACTAATCTAAGATGTTCAGCATGCTCGGATTCATCACGGGAATAGATCAAAATGTCATCTATGAACACAACCACAAATCGATCCAAATACTTTCTGAATATCTGATTCATTAAATCCATAAAAATAGCAGGTGCATTAGTAAGTCCGAAAGGCATAACCAGAAAATCATTGTGTCCGTACCTCGTTCGGAAAGTAGTTTTCGGCACATCAGAATCTTTAACTCGTAACTGATAGTAACCCAATCTCAGATCTATTTTAGAAAACACAGTAGCCCCTTTCAACTGATCAAACAAGTCGTCAATCCATGGCAAAGGATATTTATTCTGTATAGTCACCTTATTGAGCTGTCGGTAATCAATGCACATTCTCATAGTTCTATATTTCTTTTTCACAAACAAAACCGATGCAGCCCTAGGAGAAAAACTTGGTCATGCGAAACCTGTAGCTGTCAATTCTTCCAACTGAGTCTTCAACTCTTTTAATTCAGTCGGTGCCATTCTGTACGGAGCTATCGATATCGAAGTCGTCCCTGGCACTAACTCAATGCCAAACTCTACCTCTCAGATCGGTGGCAAACCCGGTAATTCTTTAGGAAATACATCTGGATACTCGCACACAATTGGTACTGATTTAATCTTCTTTTCGGTCACTTTAGAGTCGAGCACATAAGCAAAGTAAGCTTCACAACCCTTTCTCACATATTTCTGAGCTAACATCGTAGATATCACTGCCGGTAAACCATTCAGATCATTAAACTCAATCCAAATAATCTCATTATTCTGACATCGCAATTCAATAGTCTTCCATTTGCAGTTCACAATAGCATCGTGCAAGGTTAGCTAATCCATACCCAGATTTATATCAAACTCGTCGAATGGCAACAACATCAAATCAGTTGGAAAACATGAATCCCGAATCATCAACGGAAAATTCTTGCACACTTTATCAACCAAAACACACCAGCCTAAGGGGTTCGATACTCTAATCACAAACTCAGTAGACTCTACAGGTAAAGTCTTACTGGATACTAAAGTCTCACAAACATAAGAATAAGTTGAACCAGGATTAATCAAAGCAACAACACTAGTATCATAGAGAGTGAAAATACCAGTAATAACATTTAGGGATAAAGCCTCTTCACGAGCGCGCAAAGCATAAGCCTCTTCACTAGTACCATAAAGAGTGAAAATACCAGCTGTGCCTTTAATTCCTTCCTGACCGCTACTCACATTACCCGTATTTCTGGGTGGTCTACCACGAGCTGACATGTTACTCGGTCTCGTATTCTGTACTGTGTTTTGCTCAGCTAACTCAAGGCATTTGTAACGCCTCAAAAATTTAGGGTCGTTTTTTTTTGCAAGCTTTGACGTAAATATCACGGTTGCTTGTTGGTCTTGTAATCTAGGTATGTTTGGGGGGTTTTTAGGAAGCTAGGTTCAAGTATGACCTTTGGTAAAAATTTGATTTTTGCTCTTTTGGAAACCTGGTTGTTAGCTTAAAGGGTATATATTAAGTTATGGTTGTTTTATGAGACAAAAGATCTTACGTTGTGGTGGCAAGTGGCGTGTTAGGGCATTTAAGAGGGAGTGGGTTCGAATCCCATGGCATGCAAAGAGGGGGTTTTATTTTATGTCTCTGTGGCGTGAGAGGTAGAGTTTGATTCAAACTCTGTAGAGGTGGTTAGAGAATTAGTCATCAGAATTTGAATGGATTTGAATGGCAGGTTTGGAGCAAATCAAGGAGAAATCGGTGGAGATTTTTAGGGAATTGAGATGTGAAGGGAGTCTTGGCCGAATGGGGAAGCTTGAGTAGGGGAATTCGGCCAAGAGGATTTCATTTGGTGCATTTTCAGTATTTGGTGTGAGTGTAGAAGCCGATTTTCCTTTCTGGTATTTTGGTTTTCTTTTTTTGCATTTCGGGTTTGACTCTCTTTGTAGCATCACGTACAGCATTTTTGACCATTCGGATCTTTCTTTTTCAACCTTATTTCTCAAACTGTTACTCACATTTGCCGAAACAAAAAGACCAAGTGTCGAATTCTCCTTTGAAGCCTTTCTTTCTTTTCCATATTTTCTCTCTGCTGAATTGGTATTCTTCTTCTCTTTTATTTCCATCTCTACTTCTTTTCCAAGTTCGTTTTTCCTTTCTCTGTTAGGCCGAATTCTCTTACTCTCTCCCTCTCAAATCTCTTTGTTCTTCTTGGTTCAGGCCAAATATTCTTGACTGACTACTACCAAAATACGTTTGTTTATTGGTATTGGTGAGGGGATGCTACAACCACTTTATTATTTCGTTATTAGTCAGATTTCTTTTGGCTCTATTAACAAGCTTCGATTTTCCCTTTTATTTCTCTTAGGGGCCGAATGCATGGTTGTCTTTTAACAACTTCTGATCTGTCGAATCATGTTAGGAGGGGAAATCGCCCTTGATCAGCAGGGAGGCACTAGTATCTGTTAGTTCTAGCAAGGTGAATGGTTGTGGTTTAAGTAAATAAAGGTGGTGGATTAAGAGTATGCGTTAACCTTATGTTGTGTTGGTTATAGGTTGTGTGCTCCAGATTCTTCGCACTCTTCACTGTTGCAATCAATTGTGTATTTGTATGTGGTATTCGATGATCGGCTAAAAAGCTGGAAGTATGCGTTGTTTACACTACTATGACTGTAGATCGACTAAATGCCAAAAGGTCGAAAATCTGGCGTATAATGCCACACGAGCGTGCGATCGTGCGTGTGGTGAACCGAGCCCACAAACATGGGCGTTTGACTTAGAGGCCACCATGAACGTTTTCATGGGCTTAAGTCGTAATGGGCCTCGTTGGGCTAAGAAGGGCCAAGTGGACCTAATGGGCCCATAGGGCCCCACATAGGTAAAATCCACAGTAAGTGACAAATAATGGATTGGACTGTGAAGTTCGTATAGTCGTGATTGAGATTGGGCTGAATGGGCCTCACGAGTGTGTGGGCCCACTTGGGCCGAATAGTGGACTTTGGGCCCATTTACACTGTTTTGGCCATATAGGTTATCTGAGTCGTTCGAGATGACTTTAGACAATATGAAGGGTCGTCATCTGTGTTGAGACCCCAAAAGTAGTTAAATGACCAAAATACCCCTAAGAGTTGAAATTACCGTTTTACCTGACGAAATGTCCATTATACCCCTAGTGGTAGTATAATTGATGTGTGTATGATATCTATATGACTGGTTATGAATATGACATACTGTATACACATAATAATTATGACACGACAGTCTGCATTGGGGTTGAGATTCTGATTTGGAGGAAGTACTGTACTAGTAGCTCTGCCACATTTTTACTGTTTTAGTGGCTTCGCCACGTATTCTGATTTTAGTGGCTTGGCCACGTTTACTGTTATTAGCAGCTTTGCTGCGTTGCTATTAGCGGCTATGCTACGATATTGGTGTGTTGGCTGGGTGGGTCGACTTAGTCCTCACATGGTGTGTTAGCTGGTACGAGTGGTGTGTTAGCTGGATTGGGTTAGGTTGCATCACTATTACTGTATTGGGCTAAGGCCTACATCATCTTCGTTCTTCAATAGGGCTCGCCCCGCATCATTACTACATGATAGGGGATTACATACTAAGTTCTCATAACTCACCCTTTTCTTTTAACTGTACAGGTAATCCACAGCCTTAGATGATTTTAAGCAATCCCAATTCCACTTTCATTCGGGAACCATCACTGGCTGAAGCAATCCCGAAGGCACTTGATGCTAAGCTTTCACTTGTTGACAAATCAGACATTTTGCCACAAACTCTGAAGTGTCTCTCTTCATACCCGGCCACCAATAAAACTTTCTCACGTCATTGTACATTTTCGTACTGCCCGGATATACCGAAAAACATCCACTGTGGGCCTCATGCAAAACCTTTCGGATTAACTCTCCATCTCTAGGTACACAAATTATGTCATGGTATAACAAACAACCATTCGAGCCCACTCGAAAATCAGAATCACTTTTTGATCCGCACTTAGCTCTTTTAGCTTGAATCTCATTGTCATTCTTTTGAGCCTCACATATTTGTTGAACAAATAGCGGCTTAGCTCTCAATTCTGCCAAAATAGCACCATCATTAGATAATGTTAAACTCGTGCTCATAGCTCTTAGAGCACACAAGTATTTCCTACTCTGGGCATCCGCAACCACATTCGCTTTTCCCGAATGATAATCAATGACTAACTCATAGTCTTTTAACAACTCAAGCCATCGTCTCTGTCTCAAATTCAGATCCTTCTGATCCATCAAATATATTAAACTCTTATGATCCGTAAAGATTCGACATTTCTCACCATACAAATAATGTCGCCAAATCTTTAACAAGAAAACAACCGCAGCCAACTCCAAATCATGAGCTGGGTAATTCTTCTCGTGCGGTTTTAACTGCCTCGAGGCGTAAGCGACTACCTTACCCTCTTGATGTCTACCACATTCATTCCACTTGAACCACATAGATTCTCAATCATCCTCATCCATGTTACACACTAATTAGCATCAAGAATGTGCAAGTATAAATGCATTACTTACGCATAAACTTACCTCGATACTCAAAAGTATAGATACGTGCAATTTAGTCCACCACCTTGCTTTTGCCTCAGTTTCGATCCGAGCTTTGTCTTTCTTGATCTATAATGAATAAATCAGCTTATTCAATACACACATTGACTAAATTGACTCATATCTCATACTTTAGCAAAATTACTAATTTGCCCTTAAACTTTCTCATATTTACACTTTAGCCCCAAGGCTCGTAAAGTGATTTTTATTCAACTTTCTAGCCTTTCATGCTGAACCGAACCACTTACTCAACTAAAGCATTCATCAATTCTCACTAAATCACACATGTATGACCAAACTTAAGTTTTTCACAAACTAGTCCCTACATGCATTTTCATGGAAAATCACTTTGCAAAAGATGTTTCTACTACATCAAGCTTTCATATTCTTCCATAAAACATCAAAATACATGCATGTCATACATATGTACATTTTTGAACATCCATTATAGCTTATCAAATAGCTAAAAATAGCTTACTCATGCTACCAGGACTTCAAAAATACGAAGAATATAAAAAATCGGGCTTAAAAGCACTTACTAGCAAGCTTGAAAACTTGAAAGAGCCCTAACAATGGCTATTGAAATTTTCGGTAGCTTGGTGGAGAAGATGAGTGAATTTTTGTCATCTTTTCACCTATTTAATCATTTAATAACTAAATGACTAAAATGCCCTTTTTGATAAACTTCAAATTTTAACTCATCCATACCCATTTTTGTCCAAAAACTAAAAATTGGGAAAATTGTTCATTAAGGGCCTCTAGTATGTATTCTAAAACAATTTCACACAAATAACTTCTAGAATTTCACATTTTGTAACTTTTGCAATTTAGTCCTTTAAGGCAATTCAATAGCAATTTCTCAAAATTGCCTCATGAAACTTTCACACTACATTCATACATAGCATTAACCTCAAAAACTCATTCATAACCCTCGGATTTGTGGTCTCGCACCACTATTCTGACTAGACCCTAAATCGGGATGTTACAACTCTCCCCCCTTTAGAGATTTTCGCCCTCGAAAATCTTACCAGTAAAGAGGTTTGGATGTTGCTCTTTCATAGCTTCTTCTGTTTCCCACATAGCTTCCTCCACTCCGTGTTTCTGCCACAACACCTTTACTTGTGCTATGCCAAGATCTTAATCGGCTCCTCTTCATAAGACATATTCTATCTTATCTCAATTTCCGTTTCAGGAATCACATGTGAAGGATCGGAGCGATACCGTCGCAACATCGACACATGAAACACATTATGAATCTTTTCCAACTCAACCGGTAAAGCCAACCGGTAAGCTACTGGCCCAACTCTGTCTGTAATCTTATATGGCCCTATAAATCTTGAACTCAACTTCCCTTTTTCTCTAACTCTTAAAATTTTCTTCCACGCAGACACTTTTAAAAATACTTTGTCACCCACCTCAAACTCAATTTCTTTTCTTTTCAAATCCGTGTATGACTTCTGTCGGACCGAAGCAGCTTTCAGATTATTACGGATTACTCTCACTTTCTCTTCAGTCTCTTTTACTAGATCAACTCCATGGATCCGTTTCTCACTAAGCTCGGTCCAATACAAAGGAGTTCGACACTTACGACCATACAAAGCCTCATACGGAGCCATCTGTATAGTCGACTGATAACTGTTATTGTAGGCAAATTCGACTAAAGGTAGATATCTCTCGCAACTACCTTCGAATTCTAACACACAGCATCTAAGCATATCTTTAAGGACTAGGATCACCATCTCAGACTGACCATCAGTTTGCGGATGGAATGCAGTGCTGAAATTCAATCTCGTACCCATGGCCTCTTGCAACTTCTTCCAAAAGCTCGAAGTAAACCTCGGATCTCTATCCATTATAATGGACATAGGCACACCATACAATCTCACTATCTCTGCGACATACAACTCAGCTAACTTATCCAGTGAATAATCAACACGTATTGGAATAAAGAGAGCCGACTTAGTAAGTCTATCCACAACAACCCACACAACATCTTTCTTTTTCAGAGTCATCGGCAACCCCATCACAAAATCCATGGTAACCCGATCCCACTTCCATTTGGGAACCATCACTGGCTGAAGCAATCTCGAAGGCACTTGATGCTAAGCTTTCACTTGTTGACAAATCAGACATTTTGCCACAAACTCTGAAATGTCTCTCTTCATACCCGGCCACCAATAAAACTTTCTCAAGTCATTGTACATTTTCGTACTGCCCGGATATACCGACAAACATCCACTGTGGCCTCATGCAAAACCTTTCGGATTAACTCTCCATCTCTAGGTACACAAATTCTGTCATGATATAACAAACAACAATTCGAGCCCACTTGAAAATCAGAATCACTTTCTGATCCGCACTTAGCTCTTTTAGCTTGAATCTCATTGTCATTCCTCTGAGCCTCACATATTTGTTGAACATATTTTTATTTTCTATAATCAAACATAAAATTCATCAAACTTTCAACAATGACAAAACACAAAACCATCACCAAATTCAGAAATTGAGACATGGGCTTGATAGATTACATAGCAACGATCTCAAAAACGTAAAAATTATCAAAAACCGAGCTAAACACATACCTTAATAAAAGAAAATCAAAGTTGAATCTAGCTTGCTTTTGTTGTTTCTTTTTCTTTTTCTTTTATGTTTCGGTTAAAGATGAACAATTTTGCATGTCTTTTCTTTTCTTGTTTATTATATGATTTATTATAATAATATTTGTTATACATTTACCAAATTAACCTTTATAATTTTAATTATAAAACCATATATTGCATGCCATTATCGTCCATTAACTTTAATAGTGGCCTGATTTCATTTTAAGGACTTAACAATTAATAAACTATAGAAAATTAGTACTTTAACAAATAGCAAGACACTTTTGCATCTAATGCAATTAAGTCCTTTTTCTTAAATCGAGCACACAAACGATAAAATTTTCATACAAAATTTTCACACATATAAATTCAAATACTGTAAACACCAAAAATAATTTTAAAATATTTTTCTGACTCGAATTTGTGGTCCCAAAACTACTATTCCGAATAGGGTCTAAATCGGACTGTTACAACAGTACGAGTATTCTCAGTCTTTTTATCAAAACCCAGGACTTGTACTACCATTCTTCCCCGTTCAACTACATCTGTAAACTCAGTAATTTTGTGTGATACTTACTGTACTTGCAACTCATCTCGTAAACCATGCAGAAATCACTTGCGACTGTCAATTTCAGTCTATACAAACTCAACAGCATACCTACTAAGTCGCGAAAATTCTCATTCATAATCAACCATAGACATTTCACCTTGTTTCAGCATCAAAAAATCTTGTTTTCTATCTTCAATATACAATTCACCCACATATTTCTTTTGAAATTCCTGTTGGAAGAATTCTCAATTTACCTGATCTGCGGGTACATGACGTGTCATTGACTGCCACTAGGTATATACTTCTTCTTGCAATAGAGAAACATCACATATTACGCTTTCACGCGGGTTGCATTTAAGTTGTTGCAAGATGCGTTTTATGGATTCAATCAAATTTCAGCTATGGAAGGATCAACTCCTTTCAATCTTAAGAATTCAATCGCACTGTATTTATGCAATTTTTTAATTGGAGCTCGACGAATAGTAGTTGTAGATGTCGTAGCGGATATGGTTCCCGCCAGACGCTGAGGAGCATCAGAAATAGCTCTAAGTAACTGTGAATCATCTATTTCCTCAATATTACCTCGCTCAACGTTAGGTTGTTGAGTACTAACTGGATAAACACTTAGTGTTGCCAACTAGGTTTTATCTAACTCATTGGAGACACCATCACCGATATACATCTCTTGATCAATATCATCATTATAATCATCCAACATTTTCAATTATAAAACAAAAACAAATATATATCAGCATCCAAATCCCTACTCAATTCAACTCAATTATGGCATGTACTTCTAAACTCAATCACGAGCTCAATTTAGTCTGAGAATCGGCTAAATTTGTAAAGCTCTGATACTACTAATTTTAACACCCCTAACCCATATTCGTCGCTGGAATAGGGTTTTAGAGTATTACTGAAGTTTATCAATCTAACAGACATAAATTTCAAACATTTCGTATCATATAATATTTAGGTCAGAAACCAATCAACTCATACATATTGTCCCTTATTCAAGCCTTCGAGGCCCAAAATACGCATTAGAAACAAACTGGGACTAATTTGAAAACTTAGGAAATTTTTCGGATTACAATAAAAATTTTTAAAGCTGCAAGGTTCACACAACCGTGGTCAAGCCGTGTGACTCACAAGGCCAAGAGACACACCCGTGTCTTAGACCGTGTGGGTATTTGAAATAGGGAGACACGACCGTGTCCCAGCCCGTGTCTGTACTCGTGCAAGCCACACGCCCGTGTGCCAGGCCATGTACCCTTTCAAAATGGGCTCGCACGCCTGTGTGCCAACCGTGTGTCTCACACAGCCAAGTCACACGCCCGTGTGTCTGGCCGTGTGGACTCGAAATGTGCCTTAAACAACAAGTTTACCCTTCCCTGCAAGCTTGGACACTAAGTAATTCAAAAATCATTCATTTAACCAGTTCAAAACACAATCAAACACATCCAAAACATGTCAAAACAATCATCCTAGGTGCCTAACCAATGTACCTTCATTGGTACCACATTTATATCATCAAAACATATCATCAAAGCATTATTCAAGTCCAAATTATAGACATACCTATTCTAATCCATTTTTCCTAGTTTGTGAACACTTAAACATCAATTTAACATGCCATAATAAAGCTTCAAAAACAAACAAATGTTTATATGTATATACCAAACCAATATTAAATTTATAACCTCATTTACAATCAAACCACAAAATAACTATTATTTATACACCCTAGGTACATGCCGACACAAAGGGTAAACATCACCACATTTAAGTTCGGTATCGTTGTTAGATGCTGAATCGATGATCAAAAGTTAAGTACCTAACATGCGCACGGAAAACAAAACCGTATGCTGAGTAAAACTCAGCATTATTTTCATAATCCGAATATTTAAAGACAAAATAATATAATAGACACAATTAAATATTAAGTACAACTGAATATTTAAAATCCACATTTATTTATATAATAGCATTAACCATTTAATACTCAAATAAAAAATATATCATTTTATACAATACTCAATTCTCATCACTTGCTATATAATAGCTTTTCACAACTTGATCCTCATATCATTTGAAACAATAACAATATCCAATTCATGAATACATAATTCATGTGTCTCATTTTCATGTTTCAATTCACTATCCCATTTTCAATTCACATACAATATCATCCAATATCAATCATAGTACCGATTTATTTAATTACCCCTATTAACACGTCTCGGACTCGGATGGATACATGGATCCAACCAGCACACTAGTTTGGCACCCAGTGCCTCACCGGATAAATCCAAAGTAATAACTGCATCTAACGCTATATAATTTTGACACCCAGTGTCTCATCGGTTAAACCGAAGTAAAATTGGTACCCAGTGCTTCATCGACTCGAAGTCAAAGAAATCCATGAACTCTTCCAATCCTATGGAATGCCATTTATATCCGACTCAGCTCGATACAGTTAATAGGGTTCTAATTTGCTTTCTAAATACAACCAATTTCCAATTCAATCAACTTTAATTCAATTCAATATCAAAGTACCAAATATATTTTTCATACAATCCTATATACACATGAAATCAATTCAATAGTCAAAGTGCCAAATACTCACCTCAACCAATTACCATATACATTAAATCAAAATACAACAATTAACAACTAGGTCCCGATTATAGAAATACAAACTAAGAATTCCGAGCTATTCCACGTCGACTTTTTCTTTTCCCTTTTTACTCGAAGATTCAGGTACGACGTTAGCTATGGAATTAAAACAATTAAAATTTATCAATATAACACGATTCAATTTTATAATAAATATTTCAATTTTGACTTAATATTTGCTAAATTTTAAATTTAGTCCCTAAACCGAGACTAACTTTATTTCTTCACAATTAATATTATATTTTTATACAAATTTCACTTTAAACTAAATTTAACTCCCTATTTTCACTTAAATCCCTAAATTTTGATTTTTTCAAAATTTAGTCTCTATTGTTCATAATTTATAATTTATTCTACTATTTAATCCTTTTTCACTTCTAGTTTAAAAATCTATTATTTTAATCCCTAATATTAAAATTATTCAACATTAACAACATTTAAAAACTCAATAATTGCTAAAATTTCGACATAGGTCGGGTTGTACTTAACACCGGGATTCTAAAAACATAAAAATTACAAGAAAAAGGACTAAATTGACTAATCAATTGAACTTGGAAACTTTTGAAACCCCTAAGCCTTGCGTCTGTTTCTTTCTTCTTTTCTTTCTTATCCTTTCTCAATTTTGATTTTGCTTTTATCTTTCTTTATTTAATTTACTTATTTTTTTATTATATTTACTTTATCATTATATTATATATTTACTAAATATTAACTTTAATTTATTAAAAATATATATAATAAATTTACACTTATGCCGCTCATTAAAGAATAATGGCATAATTACTTCTTTAGTTCCTTTAATTTTTTTAATCTGTAATTTAACTTTCACCCTTTATGTAATTTAGTCCTTTTACCTAATTTGTAACACCCTAAATTTGGCTTAGACATTATGGCTAAATTCGGAGGAGTCACATGAAATGGGTTGGAAAACCGTTGTCGTTAAGTTCAAATCTTTCTGGTTCATTAGCCTTTATCGCTCTTATCAGTTTCAAAGCTTTCTTTCATTTGGCTATTTGGAGAAAAAAATGTGTTTTTAGCGGAAGCTTATAAAGTCGTTAAGTTTAGGCAAAATCGTTCGATATTTTTAGAAATCATGTTTTTAGATAAAAACCGTCATAGTGAAAAGTAAGTTAAATCCAAAATCCAAAACCAAAGCCAAACAGTTTAAAACAATCCAGTGAGTCATAGAAAATACAAACTCCCAAATTGTACCCAAAACTTAAATAAAAACTAAAACAAATGAAACAATTTTGGCGAGTGGTCACCATTGAGTCCTCCGCAACACTGATCTGCCTAAGACTGTGGGTTACCTGTACGAACAAAAAGAAAAGAGTGAGTTTATGTAAACCCAGTGTGTAACCCCACAGAATTAGGCATGTACACAACAGAATCTCAGAATCAGACAGATGCAGATTCGGGCTTAAGCCCATTACAGATACAGATATACAAATCAGAATCAGATATCAGATGTCATACCCCCATCCTCTACACACCATTTCCGACTATTCCTACATACCATGTGGGGTTTAAAACACCCACCCACCCCTACACACCACTAATATATATATCATCCCAACCTCAATATCAAATACATAATATTCAATTTCAGACATACAGGTTAACCATGCTTACATGCTTACATACAAATATAACATGTATATACTATCATAATCAGTACAAAATATCAGTCAAACCAATCATACAATTTAGGGTTTGGTTAGCCCTTACCGACCCTACAATAGGCCCACAATCATTCGGGACGACCCGTGCAACCCTAGGAAAAATTTCAAAAATTTGGGCCCACAGGCCCGTGTGGATCACACGACCTTGTCCAGTTATCACACGCCTGTATGGGACCACACGACCGTGTCGCCCACACGCTTAATTCGGTCTAGCCCGTGTGGCCCACACGGCCACACTCCAGCCATCACATAGTCGTGTCTTGCGCACGGCCTGGCCTTCGTTGATCACACGATCGTGTCGTCACACATGGCCTACTACAAAGCCTACCACACGGCCGTGTGGCATCAATAGAGGGGTTTTTTGGCTTTTGCTTAATCCCATTTTTCTGTGTTTCTGGTACACATCTGTTTTGATTTTTCTGTAAAATCACCCCCGGGGCCACCAGCACCTAAAATCAGAATATCCATCCCTTTAGCAATCGAAAATCGAGCCTAATGGGATTTACCCAAATACACAAACCGACTTACCCCAACCAAGAACGAACAAAATCTTGAATCAAGCCGAAAGAATGCGGTTCCCTGCCACGCAACTTTCTCCTAAACGCAGAAATCACCACTTAAACCTTAACCAAACGTTACTAATCCCAATTCAAAAGGTTAAAAGATTGGAAAGTCACTTACCAGACGAACGAAAGAAATCAAAAGATTATAACGCCGAGAGATTTTTTTTTAAAGGGTAACGTTGGTAGATCGAAGAAAAGTGAAAGAAATTCCTTGATGGAAAGAGGTCATAGAGAAAGCGTCAGAAATTTGGGGAGAAGCAATTTTGGGGAAAAATAATAAATTAAAATTATCAAAATTTTATCCCACTACTGTACAATCTTATCCACTTCTTAAAAACCCAACTCCACCGAAACACTTATGAGTACTGAGCAAAAATAAACTCCCTTATTCACATGGGGATTCAAACTCAAGATCCCCACACAACACACAGACTCCTTTACCACTAAAACCAACAGGCTTATTCTGACATGGAACTACAGGTAATTTAATATAAGCCCATTGAACAGAGGTGGGGCTTAATTCAAAAAATAACAAAATTTGCCAAAGCTAAGGCTTGAACTCAAGACCTCACACACACGCGCCCAGAACACTTAACTACTGAAGTAGATACACAGTTGTGTCAAGATTTTACAGAAATAAAGATTAAATTTTGGGGCGTTACAACTCCACCCCCTAAAAGAAATTTTGACCTCGAAATTTACCAGATCAGAACAGATGAGGATACTGCTGATGCATCGAGTCCTCAAGTTCCCAAATTGCCTCTTTAGTGCTATGATTTTGCCACAGCACCTTCACTAAAGGCATGAACTTCCTCCTCGGAACTTTAACATCGCGATCCAGAATCTGAACCGGTTCTTCCTCAAAGGTCAAGTCAGGCCTAACCTCAATCCCCTCATCCGAGACGACATGGGATGGGTCAGAATGGTACCGCCTTAATATTGAGACGTGAAACATATCATGAATACGGTCCAACTCAATGGGTAGCTCCAACTGGTAAGCAACTGGTCCCACTCATTTCAGAATCCGATATGGCCCAATAAACCTAGTGCTTAGCTTGCCCTTACGATCGAACCTCAGAACCTTCTTCCACGGGGAAACCTTAAGAAATACTAAGTCCCCCACAGAATACTCAATCCCACGTCTTTTTAAATATGCATAAGACTTCTGTCTGTCAGAAGCCGCTTTCAGTCGATCTCGAATCAGTCAAACCTTATCCTTAGTTTCAGAAACTAACTCAAGACCCAAAACTCATCGTTCGCCCAACTCAGTCCAACACAACGAAGTATGACACTTTCGACCATACAAAGCCTCGTAAGGTGCTATCTGGATACTAGACTTTTAGTTGTTATTATAAGCGAACGTGACTAACTGTAGATAATCATTCCAACTACCTCGAAAGTCAATCACGCAACTCCGAAGTATATCCTCTAGTATCTGAATCACCCTCTCAGATTGGCCATCGGTCTGAGGATGGAACGCAGTACTAAAGTCCAATCTCGACCTCAGAGCTTCATGCAACTTCTTCCAGAACTGAGATGTAAAACAAGGATCTCTCTCAGAAATGATTGACACTGGAACCCCATGCAGTCTAACTATCTCGGAGATATACAACTTTGCCAACTTCTGAAGAGAAAAGTCCGTCCGAATCGGAATGAAGTGAGCAGACTTGCTCAATCGATCCACGATGACCCAAACAGAATCCTTCTTAGTAGGTACCAAGGGTAACCCACTAACGAAATACATATTCGCTCGTTCTTATTTCAATAAGGGAATCTTGACTGGCTGTAATAAACTTGAAGGTAATTGGTGCTCAGCCTTAACTTACTAGCATGTCAGACATCGAGCCACAAAGTTCGTAACCTCACGCTTCAAACCCGGCCACCAGTATAACTCACGAAGGTCGCGATACATATTATTACTGCCGGGATGCATAGCATAAGGGTTACCATGCGTCTCCATCAGAATCGACTGCCTCAGATCCTTATAGTTCGAAACACAAATTTGATCACAGAAATAGAGTACCCACTCATTATTCAGTTCAAAATCCAAAGTGTTACCACTCTCAATCTGACGAAACCATAGACCCAGTGACTCATCCCCCAACTATTTATCTCGAATCTAATCAATCCAAGTCGGCTTAACCTGCAACTCGACTAACAGACTCTCATCATTATACAGACTAAAACGAGCAAACATTGCCCTCAAATTAGACATCGCTCTTCGGCTTAAAGCGTTAGCCACCACCTTGGCCTTACTAGAATGATACTCGATGGTGCAGTCATAATCTTTAAGCTGCTTAATCCATCGACGCTATCTAAGATTTAACTCCTTCTGAGTAAGAAGACACTTGAGGCTCTTGTGATCGGTGTAGATGACACGCATTTCACCATACAGATAGTGCCTCCAAATTTTCAGTGCAAAGACCACCGCAGCCAACTCGAGGTCATGTGTCGGATAATTCATTTCATGTGTCTTAAGCTGACGGGACGCATATGCCACAACCTTACCATCCTGCATCAAAACACAACCCAATCCAACATGCGACGCATCACTGTACACTACAAACTCCTTTCCAAATTCAAGCTGTATCAGAACAGGAGCCTGAGTTAGAACAGACTTGAGCTTCTCAAAGCTCTCTTGCTGTGCATCAGATAAACGGCACACCCTTACGCAGAAGCTTAGTCAACAGCGCAGCAATCACAAAGAACCCCTCAACGAAACGTTGATAGTATACCGCCAAACCCAGAAAGCTACGGATCTTAGATACATTCTTAGGCTGTTTCCAATCCAGCATAGCCTTAATCTTTCGAGGATCAACACGAATCCCCTCAGAAGAAACCACATGCCCCCAAAAAGTTACTTCACGAAGCCATAACTCACACTTGCTTAACTTAGCGTAAAGTTACTTCTCATGCAGAATCTGAAGCACTACTCTAAGATGCTCATCATGCTCATCTTCAGTTTTAGAGTAAACCAGAATGTCGTGGATGAAGACCATGCGAACTGATCTAAATAGGGTTGAAATACTTGGTTTATCAAATCCACAAATGCGGTCAGTGCATTTTTTAACCCGAAAGGCATAACTAGGAACTTATAATGTCTATAACGAGTCCTAAATGCTGTCTTACGCACATCCACCTCCTTAACCCTCAACTGCTGATACCCTCAACGAAGATCGATCTTAGAGAACATAGAAGCCCCTCGGAACTGATCAAATAAGTCATCGATCCTCGAAAGTGGATACTTATTCTTAACAGTCAGCTTGTTCAACTGTCGATAATCGATACACATCCTCATGGTCCCATCATTCTTCTTAACGAATAGAACTGGTGCTCCCCACGGAGACACAGTGGGACGAATGAGACCACGGTTCAACAATTCTTGCAGTTGAGCATTAAGCTCTGTATGCTCTTCCGGTGTCATACGGTAGGGAGCAATGGATACCAAAGCTGTACCTGGAAGGAGCTCAATCTCAAACTCAACCTCTCAGTTCGGAGGCAATCCTGGTAACTCCTCAAGGAAGAAGTCCGGAAAGTCTTTTACTGTTCTGATGTTCCCATCAGAAGAGTCCCCAGAATTTGAAACACTTACATAGGCCAAGTATGCCTCACAACCTTTTCGAACTACTTTCTCAGCTACCAGTATAGAGATCACATTCGGCAGATGGTCTCGAAGTTCTCCGATTACAACTACCTCTTCATCTCCCTTAGTTCTCAGAATGACCCTCTTAGTCGTACAATCTAGACTAACCCGGTGCTTGACCAACCACTCCATACCTAAAATCAGATCGAATTCCCCAAATGGTAACTCACTCATAGTGCTCTCAACCGAAATCCCTAGGTTTTCAGATACAGTACTAGTTATGTATGAGTGAGTAGACCCTATGTCTATCAAAGCCAAATAAGGTACATTAAATATAAAGGACCTATTAGAGATAATGTCAGAAGTATCTCTATCTTCTCAGTGTCGAGCAGCATAAACCAAAGCAGGCTGTCTCGCCTCAGTCTGACCAGCAACTCTGCCCAGTGCTCTCTACCCACGGCCCATACCATTACCACCCTTGGCCTGACCACGGCCCTTAGGTGGTTGCTGAACTACTCTCTGTGGTTGCGCAAGACCTGATGCCAGAGCTTGCACCTGATCAGCCCTCAATGGACACTCCCGAATGCGGTGCTCAAGGGACCCACACCTCAAACAAGCCCCAATCCTCCTCCAACACTAGTCAGATAGCGTATCCCACAGTCACTGCATGGCTGTAACCCAGTAGGAACAATAGAAGCAACAGGGGCCGCCACTCTAACTGGCCTATCAGATCTAGCCTTTTTCTTAGGCCTCGGAACAGAATTAGAGGCTCTGAATCCCTCTTGTTCTTACCTCTCTCTTTATTCATGTTCTAGCACTCCACATGCTTTCTCTACCAGAACAGCAAACTCTCGCTCCCTCTCTGGAGCAATCAAAACCCTCAGATTATCCCTCAGTCCATCCTCAAAGCGAATACACCTCTCATATTCCAATGCCACCATACCTCGAGCATAGCGGCTCAGCCTCAGAAATTCGGCCTCATATTCGGCCACAGATCTATCACCTTGTGTGAGGTTTAGAAACTCATACCTACGAGTATCAACGTAGTTGGCTCCCACATATTTGCTCTAAAATGTAGTCTTAAAGAACTTCCAAGTTAGACGGTCAGGTTGAGTTCCCTACTTAACTATTAACCACTAAATATGCTTTGTCGCGAAGCAAGGAGACTGCACCCTTTAATTTTTGCTCAGGGGTACAATCCAAATCATTCATAATCTTTTCTGTGGCATCCAACCAGTACTCAGCCACATTAGGAGCGAATCATGTGATACCTCTGAATAACTCAACTTCATTGGACCAGAGTCGCTCAGTTACCGACCTTCGGCCTCCAGATCCAGAATTGGGTCCAGCGACCGTCTCTAATATCCTCAACATGGCTTGGGACAGTGAGTCATCCCCAGCCGATCAACTTTGAGACCCAGTCTCAGTAGCAGGTGACATCGGTGTCTCACTAGTGTCCAAATTCGGCATCTTGCCAGAGAGATAGGACTCACTGAGTCCCCATACGACTCTACTCTACGGCCTCGGTACCGTACGTCCCACGAATACCTCGTGCACTCATTGTCTAATACGAGTTTATCTACATTAAGAGTTTCATGCATAAGTTCAACATTTATTAACAAATATTTTATGCATGATTATCAGAAGTTCAGAATCGTTTCAGAAGTTTCAGTCTTCTAACTAACTCAGTATAGTTTCAAAGGGTACTAACTATAGTATTTCAGAACAGTTTTAACTAAGTACAAAAATACTTACAGAACCGGCGCCGGAGACTCGGTGGACCACATTCTCAATCAGAATATTTTAAACTATTTGTAAACAGTTCTTTAAAACATATTTTGGAACCCAAAATCCACAGCCGAGTTTTGCAACTTGGCTCTAATAACACTAAATGTAACACCCAAACCTGACCTAGACGTTATGGCTGAATCCGGAGGAGTCACATAAAATGGGTTGGAAAACCGTTATCGTTAAGTTCAAATTTTTTCGGTTCATTAGCTTTTATCGCTCTTATTAGTTTCAAAGCTTTCTTTCATTTGGCTATTTGGAGAAAAAACGTGTTTTTAGTGGAAGCTTATAAAATCGTTAAGTTTAGGCAAAATCATTCGATATTTTTAGAAATAATATTTTTAGATAAAAATCGTCATAATGAAACATAAGTTAAATCCAAAACCCAAAACCAAAGCCAAACAGTTTAAAACACTTCAGTGAGTCCTAGAAAATACAAACTCCCAAATCGTAACACAAAACTTAAATAAAAACTAAAATAAATGAAATAGTTATGGCAAGTGGTCACCGTTGAGTCCTCTGCAGCACCGATCCGCCTAGACTGTGGGTTACCTGTACAGAAAAACAGAAAAGAGTAAGTTTACGTAAACTCAGTGTGTAACACCACAGAATTAAGCATGCACACAACAGAATCTCAGAATCAAACAGATGCAGATTCAGGCTTAAGCACATTATAGATACAGATATACAAATCAGAATGAGATATCAAATATCCTACCCCATGCTCTACACACTATCTCCGACCCTCCCTACACACCATGTGGGGTTTAAAACACCCACCCAGCCCTACACACCACGCTGTACCAATGCGACGCATATTAGATATAATACAACTGTGTTGCCAGATATTAGGCATAAATCTGCCTTTCAAAAAACTTCCTCCAATATATATATCATCCCAACCCCAATATCAAATACAGATAATTCAGTTTCAGACATACAGATTAACCATGCTTACATGTCTACATACAAATATAACATGCATATACTATCATACTCAGTATAGAATATCAGTCAAATCGATCATACAATTTTGGATTTTGTTAGCCCTTACAGACCCTACAGTAGGCTCATAGTCGTTTGGGACGACCCGTGCAACCCTAGGAAAAATTTGAGAAATTTGGGCCTACATGCCCGTGTGGCTTTGCCGTGTGGGCCCACACGTCCAGATTGGCCTAGCCTGTATGGATCACACGGCCTGGCCCAGTTATCACATGCCCGTATGGCGTGACCGTGTGAGCCCACAAGCCTAATTTCATCTAGCCCGTGTGGCCCACACGGCCATACTCCAGCCATCACGCAGTCGTGTCTTGCGTACGGCCTGGCCTTCGTCGATTACACGGTCTACCACATAGTCTTGTGACATTGACAGAGGGGTTTTTCGGCTTTTGTCGAATCCCGTTTTTCTGTGTTTCAGGTACACACTTGTTTCGAGTTTGCTATAAAATCACCCCTGAGGCCACTAGCACCTAAAATCGGAATATCCATCCCTTTAGCAATCGAAAATCGAGCCTAACAGGATTTATCCAAATACACAAACCGACTTACCGCAACCAAGAATGAAAAAAATCTTGAATCAAGCTGAAAGAATGCAGTTCTCTGCCTCGCAACCTTCTCCTAAACGCAGAAATCGCCACTTAAACCATAACCAAAAGTTACTAATCCCAATTCAAAAAGTTAAAGATTGGAACATCACTTACCAAACGAACGAAAGAAATTAGAAGATTATAACGCCGAGAGATTGTTTTTTTTAAAAGGGTAACGTTGGTAGATCGAAGAAAAGTGAAAGAAATTCCTTGATGGAAAGAGGTCACAGAGAAAGCGTCAGAAATTTGGGGAGAAGCAATCTTGGGGAAAAATAATAAATTAAAATTATCAAAATTTTATCCCACTGCTGCACAATCTCAACCACTTCTCAAAAACCCAATTCCACCGAAACCCTTATGCAGGACCGAGCAAAAATAAACTCCCTTGCTCGCGTGGGGATTCAAACTCAGAACTCCCACATAACACACAGACTCCCTTACCACTCGAACCATCAGGCTTATTTTAACATGAAACTATAGGCAATTTAATATAAGCCCATTGAACAGAGGTAGGGCTTAATTCCAAAAATAACAAAATTTGCCAAAACTAAGGCTTGAACTCAAGACCTCACACACACATTTAAAACACTTAACCATTGAAGCAGATACACACTTGTGTCAAGGTTTCACAGAAATAAAGATAGAAATTTTGGGCGTTACATAATTACTCTTAATTCATGCAAATTCACTTAACCAAAACCTAATCAACTACACAACTAACTTCGAAAATATTTATTAATAAATATTTACGAGTCCGATTTACGGGAACGGAGTCTCGGGAATGCACTTTCAGACACCCTTGACTATCGGTCGTTACAATAAATAACAATTTTTTTACTGGCTCATTAATCATATTTGTTGTGTGATCATCTTCTGTAATCAAAAAACCATTTTGGATATCTACAGTTTCAAAAAAAAAAAAAAAAACTCATAGACTAAACAAATTAATATGCAAATAATGAAATTACATTTTCTACAGTTTGTAATTTATTTGGAAGCATTAATAATATTTTTAGCCAATAACAACGTAACTCGATCATTTATTTTTCAGAAATCATCTAACATTCAACATATATAGGTTGTAAAAATTTGGAAAGCCAATTGAGTTTAATTAGTTAGTATTTAATCAATTTAATGTAACATATATAAATTCATTTTATATACATAGTGAATCTTAATCAAGTGTCAATTGTACATAAAAAATTAATTTTCTTATAAAAATCAAATCAATCATTTAATTTTCATATAAAAAAATATTCTGATAATTTTTCTACTTGAAGACAATTAATTTATTGTATATTTGAGTTTTTTTACCATAATAATCTAAAAAATAATTAAATACCAAAATGGGTCACCCTACAAATTTGTAGCAAACCACCCATTTTGGAAATTAGTATTGTAGCAAACTACCCATTTTTGTAATTAATTTGTAGGGTGAACCATTTTGATATTTAATTATTTTTTTGAATTAATGAGGTAAAAAAGTCAAAAATAAATGTACAAGAATACACCAACTACTCTAACCTCAACTCAATAGCTATATCAAACTAATAAATAACACAACACCGCAAATTCGAAAAAATAATAAATATTACAAAACAAACAAATAAATAATAATTACAAAAAAAATTAGGAAACCCAATTAAATTATTGCTTCCATTTTAGTTAATAATTGTAATAACCAAATTTGCCCGGCCCATTAAGGCTTAATACCAAAAAAAAAAAAAACAACAAAACAAGACCAAATAAAAATACACAGAGCCAAATAATAAAATAGTCCATTGAAATGTCCAGATTACACAAGCCTATCCAACCAACAACTAAACCAAAGCCCAATACAGACTGAGAACTCATTGAAAAATAAACCTAATAAACCAATCCAAATTGAAACCCATTAGTCCAATCAGAAAAACAAAAACAAAACAAGCAACAAACCCTAGGTGCGCCGCACCTAGGGTCCTCTGTTCCACGCATGTCTCGGTCGGCTCCCCCACGCTTCCACCGTCCCCCATGCACCTCTAGTTTCGCGCGGTCACTACCTTGCCCCTACCCTGCAAACAGAGACAACAAAAACAAAGGAGTATGGGAACAAGAGCACAACGACAAAATAGCAGCACGCAAGCAAGAAAACCAAGAAAAAATAGAACCTGTAAATCGATTATAAAACCAAAACCATTGTAAGCGAGAAGGGGCTTCGGAAAAAAAAAAGAGAAAAAAAAAAGAAGGACGAAGATCTGAAAGAAAAGAATAAAAAAGAACAAAACTTTAAGGTTAATTTCGTTCTGATTTTATTTACTACTACTTTCATTTATTTTCAGTTTCTTTTATTTTCATTTTTATTTTTTTTTACAAGCAATAAAAAGAAAAAGCAAGGAGGGGAAAGAAAACTAACCCAAATACTAGAGTACGTCGTTGGAATTTCTCCGTCATCGTAGTCGAACCGGAGGCAAGGGGTTTTCTCCGTTTTCTCCTTTCTCGTGTATTGAGGCTTCGAAAGGGGGCTACTGGTCTGGTCTTGATCACCACCGGCCACCGAAATGGTGATGGCGCGGTGGTGCGACGAAAGAAGTCCGATCGTATAGTGAAAAAGGAAAGGGGAGAAGTTTGAAAGTTTTAGTTTTTTTTCTTTCTTTCTTTCTCCAGAACAAAGATAGAAATGAATAAAGAATAAAAAAATGGGTTGTAAAGCATTAAATGAATAAAGGATAAAAAATGGGTTGTAAAGCATTAAATGAAATGGCTGTCTGGTGGGGGTAAGAATCTGCGCATTCCTACTTTAAAAGGGGAGATTTTCGTGAATGGCCCCTCCCCTTTGTGGCTCTGTTTGATTTAGCCCTGCTACTTGTCCTTTTTTATTTGTCCCTCATATTTTCTTTTGTTCCCAACTTGGTCCCCTGGGTTGTCACTGGCTGGGGTATCATGCAGACATCAAGGGAATATTTTCCCATCTAGTCCCCGCTAGTTCTTGTGGTTTCACTTCGGTTCCTAACAATTTTTTTTTAAATTTAGCTATTTGATTTTACTTCCTTCCTAAGTCAGTCCCCCTATAATTTAACCGTATATTTATTGTTTCTTTATTGCTTATTACTCATTTCTTATTATTATTATTGTGAGCAGTTATTTATTTTCTCGTATATTACTTTTTTTTTATTTTTATTCATATATTATTATAATTATTATTTGATATTTCATATTATCATGTTATTGCTATTACTATTACCACACTATATTTTATACACATTCTTATGTTTATTAGTTACTATTATTATTTCTATCATTTTTTTTAAGTATCATCATCATTATTTTGTCATTATTATTTCTTATTTTGTCATTTTTATTTCTATTACTATTATTATCATCATTATTATTATTATATCTACAATTATCGCTATCGTTACTAACTTCTTTTTGTTTTATTTATTATTTTGTTTAATGTTTTTTATTTTTGTTTTTATTATTGCTTCTTTTTTGTTTTGAATTTCTTTGTTATTATTATCGTACCTTATTTTCTTAATTTCGTCTTGGTAATTGGACATTTTATTATGTTTTGTTTATTCTTGCTTGCATCATTTCATGTTGTTATTATTATTCATGCATATTAATATTTTAGATTAATGATATTAATGTTATGTATTACACGTATTGTATTATCATTGTGCCCGACTCATGTTACATTACCGTTATTCGTCAAACATAACCCCATTCACAATTTAAATAAGGCTTCTTAAAAAAACTAAATTACCAAACATGTATAATTTTCAATTTTACCCAAAAGCAAAAGTTTTTTTTTAATAAAATGATGTTCTATGTTTGGGAACTCGAGAAGACGGGCCCTATGTGTTGGGTTTCGGTTTCCCGCTTGGCCAAATAATTGAATATCCTCTTGACATTTTAACGCATGAATCTCAGAGATTAAGAGATGACCTTGGACCCAAGGACTAAAGTTGTTGTGTCCTATGTACTGGATGTGATATTTTATTCCTTCGGAACAAGAATATCTTGATATTCAATTTGAGAAAATTCAAATATTTCCAAAAGAGATCAATTTTTTTAAAATTTCGACATTGGGACGTTAATTAATCAATTTGGTACCAATTTTGGGCGTGACGAGGGTGCTAACCCTTCCTCGCACGTAACCGACTTCCGAACCCGTTTTCTCAAATTTCGTAGACCAAAACCATTGTTTTAGTAAATCAAAATGTTTTATTAAAACAAAGGTGATCCGATCGCACCTAATAAAAGATCGGTGGCGACTCCTTTTTTTTATTATTTTCAAAACTAAGTCGCTTTCCGTTCTATAAAAAAAATGGTTACGACAGCTTGGCGACTCCGCTGGGGATATCGAGTCAGGCCGTAAATTGATTGATTTTTGTTCCTTTGATTGAGAAGTTGGAAAAATGTTTTGAAAAATCATGTTTCTCTCTGATGCATTTGTTTATGCTATGGTGTCGAGTCTCGTGAAATATTTTGTCATCGCATTGCATGATCATTGCGGTCACACCCTTAAGTGGGAGTGAGAAGCTACTCTTTCGTGAGGTCTTTATCTCCGTGCAAGATAGTGGATCACTTTCGGGATACATCCGTACCTATGTCTTCGTGAGATTTTTATCTCCGTGTAGCCATAGGGAAATGTATTCCCCTGAACTGAACTCGGTCTATATGAGCCTATAATGGGTGAGGATCGAGGAATCTGCTAGTTCAGGTACCCTTGTTTTAGAACCAAACCACATATAGAGAGACCTAGGAGCCCGTTGTAGGTAGAACCGTGTGAACCTTAGTCGCTACCTTAAATAGGAGTTTGATCATTTACTGTTCATTTTCAGTTTCCTCTTTGTACTTGATACTAACTTGTCGTGTTTTGCTTTTATTGCATGGCATTTCATCATAAAAAGGTGTTGATCCACATTCAGTTACTAAATAGAAAGCTTAACATGGAAAAGGGATTTCTCAATAGAGTGGAGGATAATGCGGCAGTTCAGGTGTGGTCTAAAAGAATACAGCAAGAAAAAGGAGATAGCCTGGCAGTGGGGCATGAATCAGAGTTATGGGATTTCACCCGTATTAGTGCGGCTCAAAACGACCTGCGAGAATTGAAGGAAATATGGGACTCATGGGGGAATGATGACAAACAGCTTTTCTGCCATAATTACGGTGATTTGCATTATTTGCTTGATATCAAGGTAGATGAGCGCCTACTCGAGAGCCATTACCCGCTTTTGGAATCCATTACGCTTGCTTCACTTTTGGAAAGGTGGATTTGGTGCCTACCATAGAGGAGTACACAGCTCTGCTTCGATGCCCAAGAATTCAAACTGATAAGGCGTATTCAAGGTTTGCTAATGTGCCAGCCTTCTCAAAAAGGCTAATGAACATTACAGGAATGAGCGAGCAATGGACCACGGCCCGGATCAAGCAAAAGGGAGATTGTAAGTGCATTCCTTGGAAACACTTGAGGGACCTAATTTTGGCGCATCCCGATGAGAAAAAGAAGGTCAACATCTTTGCTCTAAGCATCTATGGTTTGGTCATCTTCCCCAAGGCGTTAGGGCATATAGAGGATGCGGTCTCGGATCTGTTTGATAAACTTGATAAAGGAGTTTCACCTGTCCCTGCCATTTTAGCCGAAATCTTCAGATCCTTGAATGCTTGCCGAAGAACAGGCGAAGGAAGGTTCGTGGGATGTGCACAGCTATTGTTATCTTGGTTTCATTGCCATTTTTGGAAGAGAGAAAAAGCTTCATGCAAAATCTTTTTCGAGAACTACTCTCCTCTAGAAGAATTAGCAAGTACGCCAAGGCGAAACGACCTATCTGGAGAGAAGTGGATGGCGATTCTCCAAAACCTGCAAGTCAAAGATGTAGTATGGAAAGCTCCATGGATGATCACTGACGAGATCTTGTATCGGTGTGGAGGTTTCGACTGGGTTCCTCTACTCAGAATATGGGGAGCTGTTGGATATGCCCCGCTACTAGTAATGAGGCAATTTCAATCGAGGCAGTTCATACCGGCGACATATGGATTAGCCCAATGTGAATTTTCATACAAGAATGACAATTATAAGAGGAGAGTTCGCGAGATATCAGATGCATGGACCCAAACCCAAAAAATGAAGAGACTCGCCATAGGGCCAATGGCGACCCCCGAGTACGATCGATGGTGGGGCAAAAGAATTAACGACAATGTCCCAGGGCCAATCCAAGGAAACGCTCAACCAATAGAAGAGCAGCTGCAAGTAATCCCGTCTGAATTAGAGATTATCAAGCAAGATTTCGAGAGAAAGAGTCGGGAATTGGGTAAGAAGATAGAGCAGCTAGAAGAAGAAAAGATGCAGTTGGGGTTAGATGTTGACATCCACAAGTTCGAAGCTGAGAGACTGAAGAAAGGGAAGAATAAGGCCGAGGAGGATTTGGAGTCAGAGCTGATGCGTTAAGTCTGATGTACGAGTCAGGATCGGAGCGAGGCCAAAGTTTAGCTTGGCTTCTTAGGAAAGTCAAGGATTTAGGCATTAGAGCAAAATCGTATATGTAATCATCCGTTCTATGAAAGGAAATTTGTTTTCTAGTAAAGTTTATCTAATGGAATTGAATTAAAATCAACACCTTTTTGCATTCATACCATGTATTTGCATTACATTGCATACATTAAACATCGCATCGCCATAATCATTTACTAAAGCCGAAATCATATAATCCGCAGTTACGTCACTGCGAATCTGGAATCACATCATCCCTATAGGACACGTTTAAGAACTAGAGCTATGGACGCTAAACTCAATGAGAGGATTGAAAGAATGGAAAGAATCCAGCAAGAGCTGCAAGAACAGTTAGCCAGGTCACAGCAAGAAGCAAGGGACCTGATGATGAGATCCCGCGAGGAATCACTAGAGCATAAGGATCAAATGGCAAAAATGATGGAGATGTTGACGGCTCTGGCCAAAGGGAAAGGAATCACACAGAGTCCTGATATTACAGAACCCCATTCAAGAGTTAATCAAGATCCGCTCTATCCCCCAGGATTCACGCCACCCCATGCCCACGTAGCGCAAAAGGAATATCCTCAAGGGAACCCAGTAGGACTAGAACAACGACCCATCCCACCTACCCATCTGGGGCAAGGTATATACGTATCAAACTCTGGAGATAATTCTGCTAACCCGATTGTTCCGGATTTGGATGATCCGATAGAAATAGCTAGATTAAAGAAGGACGATCATGATGCTGAGGAAAAGTACAGGATCTTGGAAGAAAGAGTCAAGGTGGTGGAGGGCACTGGAGTCTTTCTGCACTAAGCCCCAAAGAACTCAGTCTGGTGCCTGATCTGGTCCTGCCTCCAAAGTTTAAAGCGCCAGATTTCGAAAAATATGAGGGAACGAGATGTCCGAAGGCACATCTTATCATGTTCTATCGAAAGATGGCTGGACACTTGAATGAGGACAAGCTGTTAATACACTGCTTCCAGGAAAGCTTGATCGGATCAGCCCTCCGATGGTATGATCAACTCAGCACAGAAAGGATCCGGTCGTGAAAGGACCTAGCAACTGCATTCTATGAACAATATAAGCATGTTTCTGATGTGGCTCCCGATCGGTTGACACTACAAATGTTGGAAAAGAAGCCAACAGAAACCTTCAGACAATACGCTCGAGATGATGGGGATCTCTCGGTCAAGTCGAGCCCCACTAACTAAAAGTGAGGTAACGGCCCTTTTATCAATACCTTGAAGGCGCCATTCTACGACAAATCGGTGCGGAATGCCACGAAAGACTTCACGACATCGTAATTTCGCGAACTCATCCAGAAACGGTATCAAGAGTGGAAGGATGGAGGTCCCGAGAGTTCGAAAAGGCGACCAGTAAGAAGAGAGAGCTCGAAACCCATATGGTGGGGACTGGGAACCACTATACTACCAATTCATACCCAACCCAACCACGACCTCAGTTTCGGCCACCACCGAACTTCTATTTTCCTCCACCAAACCCTTACTATCAAGCACCTCCCCCTTACCCCGTCTATGTCGCCGATAACCAAAGACCATTCACCATATTCCTGCCTAATACCATGCCTACCCCAAGTCAACCCAAAAGTGAATCAAGACTAACAAAACCCAATCCTGAAAAACCTCAGTTTACCCCTATCCCTGTGTCGTATGGGGAGCTATGCCCGAAATTACTAGAAAAACAACTGATATCCCCACACTACATGGCACCCTTGAAACCTCCATACCCAAAATGGTACGATCCTAATGCCCGTTGTATGTACCACGCTGGAAACCAAGGGCATTCTATAGAAAATTGTCTAGCATTCAAGAAAAGGGTTCAAGGTCTTATTGATGCGGGCATTTTACAATTTGATGGTGTTAGTAATATGGCGGGGAATCCACCCCCCAACCATGCCGAAGGGAATGTGAGTGCATTGACACTACAAGGCAGACAGCGAGCCAAAAGTTGTGTCTCCGAGATAAAGACACCTCTAAGCAAAATATGGGAAATAATGACTGAGAAGGGCCTGTTCGAGAAAAGTTCCAAGAAGGATACGGGGGGCCGGAATTTTTGTGTTTTTCATAGAATAGAAGGGCACAACATCCAGTCTTGCGCGAAATTCAAAGAGTTGCTTCAGAACATGATAAACAGCAAGGAGGTCCAAATCTTTGATAAAACAAACGAGGCCGAGGAAAAAGAAGTATGCGCCTCCGATGATCAATCACCAGCCATCCCTTATAGCGCCGATCAGCCACTAATGATATATTATGAGGCAAAGAAGGAAGAGAGGAAACCAAAAATGATAATCCAAGTACCTTCCCCTTTCCCTTACAAGAATAGCAAGGCGGTGCCGTGGAAATATGATGTCAATGTCACCATACCCGAAGCTACAACCAGAAACATCAGTGAGGTGGGGCATTTTACTCGCAGTGGGAGGTGCTATTCCCCTGAAGTGGTTGAGACAAAGAAGAAAGTCGTTGGCACGAGTCAGAAAGGGAATGCACCAATACACAAGGCCGAGGGTGAGGTCGAGATACAATCTGAACAAAGAACTAAGGAACCGGTAAACGAGGATGAAGCACAGGAATTCTTAAAGTTCATTAAGCACAGCGAATACAATGTCGTGGAGCAGCTGAATAAACAACCGACAAAAATCTCAGTATTATCCTTGTTGTTGAACTCAGAGCCACATCAAAATGCTTTACTAAAGGTGTTAAATCAAGCGTACGTACCAAGCGATGTACCCATTGAAAAACTCGATAGGTGGGTGAACAATTTAAACGCGGATAATTTCATCTCCTTCAGCGACGATGAAATACCACCGAATGGTAGGGGCTCTGTTAAAGCATTGCACATCACAACCGGGTGCAAAGGATATATAATACCGCATGTGCTTATTGACAACGGGTCCGCGCTCAATGTCATGCCGTTGGCTACGCTGTCTAGGATGCCCGTCGATATGTCTTATCTGAGGCCTTGTCATTCTACGGTAAGGGCATTCGATGGAACACGGCGGGAAGTTATGGGAAAAATCGAGATCCCTCTGGAGGTAGGCCCGTGCACATATAATGTCGAATTCCAGGTCATGGACATCGCTCCTTCATATAATTGCCTCTTAGGAAGGCCCTGGATCCACTCCGCCGGAGCAATCCCTTCATCTCTCCATCAGAAAATAAAGCTTATTATGGATAACCGCTTGATCACAATCGCTGGGGAAGAGGACATAGTCGCGTCACTCTCTACCGATGCACCCTACATCGAGCCCAACGATAAGGCGCCAAAATGCTCCTTCCGTTCCTTCGAATTCATCAACGCTACATTTGTCGTCGAAGGAGACAGGGTTCCCACACCCAAACTGTCAAAAAATACCAAGATGGGAATCAAGTTGACGGTAGGAAAAGGCGCCCGGGCAGGGAAAGGTTTAGGAAGACACCAACAAGGGATAGCTAGAGCGCTAAACCCAATACACCACAAGGCTCGATATGGGTTAGGGTTCAAGCCAGATGCACAACAAAGAAGAAAGCAGCTGCAAAAAAGCCAGGAAAAGAGGATTGCGAGAGCCTCGGGTCAAGAAGTAGAATGGGAGCCCATTATATATCTGCCTTTGTCGAAAACTTTCGCGTCTGCAAGAAGGATGTACCCAGAAGAAGATAGCTCACGAAACGCGCTGTTGTGAATTGAAAGGGATTTTTAGAACTTCAGCATAAATATCGTTGACAAAGCACATGATGCGAGGAAAGGCAATTTAAGGATACGCCCTGGTCCCCCTGGATTTGTGTTGAACAATTGGACCGCCGAGGATCTCCTTGTAGTTTCTAGGGCCCCTCCAGAGTAATTCTCAACAACAACTTTCTCACACCCCAAGTTGAAGGGAATCATTATAAGAGTTTGTGTCGGCTGTTTAACTTTTAAATGAACAATCAATGAAGATGCATTTTGTCACTGTCTCTCATTCTCATTGGCCCTATATTCATTCCCTCTTCTCATAGTCTGTCTTTATATATATTTCATGTCATGCCATAGAATCACATTTGTAGGTTCCAATACCTCGATGTTCCTCTATAGTTTCTTTTTCATTTACCTTTCAGGTGCTCAGATATCGACGACGTGAATAATCCCGTTACTGATCCTAAAATCGACTTTGAGCAAGATGCTTATTTAGGAGAATCCGAAGCCGACGAAAATGCTGAAGATTATGTCTCAACCCCTGACTTGTTAAAGATGATAGAACAGGAAGATAGACAAATACTCCCCCACCAAGAATCTGTCGAGACGGTGAACCTGGGAAATGAAGAAAAGAGGCAAGAAGTGAAAATTGGGACCTCCATCTCAGAGCCCACGAAACACGACTTGGTCACCTTACTTCATGAGTACAAAGACATATTTGCATGGTCATATCGGGACATGCCAGATTAAGCGAGGATGTAGTGGTCCACGTGCTCCCAAAGTGAAACCAGAATGCAAGCCAATCCAAAGAGGTAAAGACGAATGAGACCCGAAATGCTCTTAAAGATAAAAGAAGAGGTCAAAAAACAGTTCGACGCTGGTTTCTTACAAGTCTCCAAATACCCGGAATGGGTGGCTAATATAGTCCCAGTGCCAAAGAAAGACGGCAAGGTGCGAATGTGTGTGGACTATCGTGATCTCAATCGAGCAAGCCCCAAGGATAATTTTCCTTTGCACATTTGCATCGATACGCTGGTAGATAACACGGTAAAACATTCATTATTCTCTTTTATGGACGGATTTTCGGGTTATAACCAGATAAAGATGGCTCCTGAGGATATGGAGAAGACTACATTCGTGACAATATGGGGAACATTTTGCTACAAAGTGATGCCGTTCGGATTAAAAAACGCTGGGGCAACATATCAAAGGGCAATAGTGATGCTGTTTCACGACATGATGCACAAAAAGATAGAAGTGTATGTCGACGATATGATTGCCAAATCTCGGGAGAAAAAGAGCATGTTGAAAACCTCGTGAAATTATTTGAAAGATCGAAAGTTCCAATCAAGTTCAATCCAACTAAGTGCACATTTGGAGCAACCTCGGGAGATTATCGGGCTTTATCGTTAGCGAGAGAGGTATCGAGGTCGATCCCGACAAAATAAAGGCCATACAGACTTACCACCTCATGGACACAAAAGGAAGTCGAGAGGTTTCTCGGAAGATTAAACTACATCGCTCGGTTCATCGCTCAGCTTACGAATCAATACGACCCAATTTTCCGACTATTGAGAAAGCACAATCCTGGGGAATGGAACGAGGAATGCCAAGTCGCCTTCAACAAGATAAAGCAATATTTGTCTAACCCCCCTGTGCTAGTACCACCAACCCCCAGAAAACCATTGATATTGTATTTGACGGTGTTCGAAAGCTCGATGGGATGTGTACTGGGGCAACATGACGAATCGGGAAGAAGAGAGAAGGCGATCTATTATCTTAGCAAGAAGTTCACAGAGTATGAAGCAAAATATTCGTCAATTGAAAAACTCTGTTGTGCTCTAGTCTGGGCAGCTCGAAAGGCTCAGACAATACATGCTGTATCATACGACGTGGTTGATCTCAAAGCTGGATCCAATCAAGTACATGATGGAATCACCTGCACTCTCAGGCAGAATGGCACGATGGTAGATCCTACTGTCGGAGTACGATATCACCTATGTGAGCCAAAAGTCGATAAAAGGGAGCGCGATAGCCGACTTCCTAGCAGCCCGAGCAACAGAGGAATACGAGCCATTAAGATTTGACTTCCCGGATGAAGACTTGACGTGCATCACAGAAAAAGAATGTGAATCGTCAGAAGAGGAGTCATGGAAGATGAGCTTTGATGGTGCATCAAATGCATTGGGGCATGGGATTGGAGCAGTCTTAGTGTCACCAGAAGGGAATCATTATCCATTCATTGCCAGATTAAATTTCTTCTGCACCAATAACATAGCGGAATACGAGGCTTGCATCATGGGACTTCGCGCAGCTATCGAACGAGACATAAAAGTCCTAAAGGTATCCGGGGATTCGGCACTGGTGATTTACCAAATCCGTGGAGATTGGGAAGTAAGAGACTCGAAGTTAGTCAAATATCACGATCTTGTTATGGACTTGGTCAAAGAATTCCAGGAAGTGACCTTTAATTACTTCCCACGAGAAGAAAACCAATTGGCTGATGCTCTGGCCACTTTAGCTTTGATGTTCAAAGCAAACCGAGAAGCGGAAATAATGCCTCTCCAGATGAGCATACACGAAGCCCCGGCACATTTCTTTAGCATTGAAAAAGAGACAGATGGACGACCCTGGTTCCATGATATCTTGGAATATGTTAAGTATCAAAGGTATCCGGAGCAGACAAACGAGAACGACAAAAGAACAATCAGAAGAATGGCAGCGGGATTTGTTCTTGATGGGGACATCTTATACAAGAGAGGAAAAGATCAAGTGCTTCTAAGATGTGTGGATGATGTCGAAGCCAGAAAAATACTTGAAGAGGTTCATGAAGGAACTTGTGGAACACATGCCAATGGTTTCACTATGGCCGAAAAATTATGAGACTTCGGTTATTCTTGGTTGACGATGGAAAGTGATCGCATCATCATTACGCCTGAAAGTGTCACAAATGCCAAATTTATGGCGACAAAATTCATGCAGCACCATCGCCCCTCCACGTTATGACCTCTCCGTGGCCTTTTTCCATGTGGGGCATGGATGTTATAGGGCCAATTTCCCCAAAAGCTTCTAATGGCCATCGATTCATCTTCGTGGTCATAGATTACTTCACAAAATGGGTCGAGGCCGCTTCATTTGCGAACGTGACAAAGGCCGCAGTTTGCAAGTTCTTGAAAAAGGAGATTATATGTCGATATGGATTACCTGAGAAAATCATCTCAGATAATGCCTTGAATCTGAATAACAGGATGATGAAGGAAGTGTGTGAACAATTTCAAATAAAGCATCACAATTCCTCACCCTATCGCCCAAAGATGAATGGAGCAGTAGAGGCCGCCAACAAAAAAAATCAAGAGAATTATTGGAAAGATGACCGAGACGTATAAAGACCGGCACAAAAAGCTACCATTCGCCTATACGCGCATCGCACGCGTGTGTGCGGGACCTCCACGAGGGCAACTCCTTCTCTCGGTATATGGAATGGAAGTCATCGCCCATCGAGGTAGAAATCCCTTCTTTACGAGTCTTGATGGAGTCAAGACTAGAAGAATCAGAATGGGTAAAAACTCGATACGACCAACTGAATCTGATCGAAGAAAAGCGCTTGAAAGCAATCTGTCATGGACAGATGTACCAAAAGAGAATTTTCACGGCCCATGACAAGAAGGTACGGCCAAGGGAATTTCGCGAAGGAGAGCTCGTGTTGAGAAAGATCCTCCCAATACAAAAAGACTTTCAAGGAAAATGGGCACCGAATTGGGAAGGACCCTACGTCGTAAGGAAGGCTTTCTCTGGTGGAGCTTTGATTCTCACAGAGATGGATGGGAAAGAGGTATCGAACCCAGTGAACTCAGATGCCGTAAAAAAGTACTACGCCTAAAAAAAAAAGAGGGAATAAGAAAAGAAAAAGAAAAGATCAAGATGAAAACCTGAAAAGGCGTCTTGATTTCAAAAAAAAAAAGAGAAAAAAATCAGGATGAAAACCCGAAAAGGGCATCTTGATAAGCAAGAAGGTTTAGGATGAAAACCCAGAAGGGCGTCCTAAGGAAGCAGATCCGAGCTTAAAGAGCAAAGGTGATTTGAACAGAGAGTCAAGAGGCGAGATTATAATATTCGAAGCAGACTCGGAAGCTCGGGATCTTCTACACAAGGAGCTTCACTCGAAGGGGTTCAGGGTGAAGGAACTTGGAGAAGTTCATACGTTGGATATCTAGAGCATTAGTGACAATTGAATCTACTTTCTTTTTGTTTTTCTTATTGAATCATTCCTTGTCAATTTTCTTTCCTTGTTGCTCTAGAATAAATACGAACGCAAGGCATCTTTTTTCGCACCTACTTGGCCATTATCATGCATCTCGTGTTTGGTTCATTTAAATGATAAATAGTGAAACTACTTACTCTAAACAATAGAAACGTTGAGCATTACCTGGATAAGAACCTGGTAAGTACAAGAACCTCAAAGTAAGGACAAAAGTTCAACGAAGGGACAAAATGGGTGATATATATGAGAAGTACAGATCACTAGTAGAACTTGAGGACGAGTACAAAACCTGAAGGGAAAGTCAAGAATCGAAGCAATGAATACAAGTCATCATGAAAGTCATAACGAGGGATACATGACAAACAAGCCCAGAGCGCATGGCATAATCATGTAGGCATAAGAGCATTTAAGAAAAACATGGGCATATCATGACAACATCACGCATAACACATACAGGTACACCAATAAAGCAAGAAATTCTGATGATAGTTGTACCAAATCGAGAAAAAGAAGACATCCGAGTTCCACCAGACAACATGTTTGAATTTCTGTTCAAAATTCAACTCATAATGCGAGAGGTGAGTTGGGCCTCGGGACACGCCGAGGTATTTAAATTCTGTCTTTAAATTTCTGTTCAAAAATCAACTCATAATGCGAGAGGTGAGTTGAGCCTTGGGGCACGCCGAGGTACTTAATTTCAGTCTTTAAATTTCTGTTCAAAAAAATCAACTCATAATGCGAGAGGTGAGTTGGGCCTCGGGACACGCTGAGGTATTTAATTTCTGTCTTTAAATTTCTGTTCAAAAATCAACTCATAATGCGAGAGGTGAGTTGAGCCTCGGGGCGCGCCGAGGTATTTAATTTCTGTCTTTAAATTTCTGTTCAAAAATCAACTCATAATACGAGAGGTGAGTTGAGCCCCGGAACACGCCGAGGTATTCAATTTCCGTCTTTCAATTTCTGTCTTTTAATTTCCATTAAAACCAACTCATAATGCGAAAGATGAGTTGGGCCTCGGGTCACACACGCTGAGGAGTATTTAATTTCTGTCTTTAAATTTCTGTTCAAAAATCAACTCATAATACGAGAGGTGAGTTGAGCCCCGGAACACGCTGAGGTATTTAATTTCCGTCTTTCAATTTCTGTCTTTTAATTTCCATTAAAATCAACTCATAATGCGAAAGATGAGTTGGGCCTCGGGTCACACACGCTGAGGAATTTTCAATTTCTATTTTCTGTTTTTCAATTCTCGTTTTAAAAAAAAAAAGAAGTCGGTTCATGTTGCGAGAACAAGGAAGCAGTTCGAAAAAGTTCAGATTTATTTCCTCAAAGTCCCAATGGAGCGGTTGATAAATTGAAGCTACAAATCTCTTTGTGTCATGAAGTCATATTGGAGCAAGTTAAAGAATGAACAAGATTGAGGAAAAGTGAATTGAAGCTACGGGCCATGTCTCGCAGAAGCGGTAGTGGAATGGGTCCAAGCAACAGGTTACGATAGAGCGTGAAGATGTTTAAGGAAGACAAGGACCAGTAAGTCCAAGCCCACCAAGACCGGGCAAAATTGGTTCTTCTTTTGTCTTTGCTCTATCCTCGTTTCACGACAATGAGCAAAGAGGGGCAGCTGTAATAACCAAATTTGCCCGGCCCATTAAGGCTTAATACCAAAAAAAAAAAAAAAACAAAACAAGACCAAATAAAAATACACAGAGCCAAATAATAAAATAGTCCATTGAAATGTCCAGATTACACAAGCCTATCCAACCAACAACTAAACCAAAGCCCAATACAGACTGAGAACTCATTGAAAAATAAACCCAATAAACCAATCCAAATTGAAACCCATTAGTCCAATCAGAAAAACAAAAAAAAAAACAAGCAACAAACCCTAGGTGCGCGCACCTAGGGTCCTCTGCTCCACGCATGTCTCGGTCTCCTCCCACGCTTCCACCGTCCCCCATGCACCTCTAGTTTCGCGCGGTCACTACCTTGCCTCTACCTTGCAAACAGAGACAACAAAAACAAAGGAGTATGGGAACAAGAGCACAACGACAAAATAGCAGCACGCAAGCAAGAAAACCAAGAAAAAATAGAACCTGTAAATCGGTTATAAAACCAAAACCATTGTAAGCGAGAAGGGGCTTTGGAAAAAAAAAAGAGAAAAAAAAAAGAAGGACGAAGATCTGAAAAAAAAAGAATAAAAAGAACAAAACTTTAAGGTTAATTTCGTTCTGATTTTATTTACTACTACTTTCATTTATTTTCAGTTTCTTTTATTTTCATTTTTATTTTTTTTACAAGCAATAAAAAGAAAAAGCAAGGATGGGAAAGAAAACTAACCCAAATACTAGAGTACGTCGTTGGAATTTCTCCGTCGTCGTAGTTGAACCGGAGGTAAGGGGTTTTCTCCGTTTTCTCCTTTCTCGTGTATTGAGGCTTCGAAAGGGGGCTATTGGTCTGGTCTTGATCACCGCCGGCCACCGAAATGGTGATGGCGCGGTGGTGCAACGAAAGAAGTCCGATCGTATAGTGAAAAAGGAAAGGGGAGAAGTTTGAAAGTTTTAGTTTTTTTTCTTTCTTTCTTTCTCCAGAACAAAGATAGAAATGAATAAAGAATAAAAAAATGGGTTGTAAAGCATTAAAAGAATAAAGGATAAAAAATGGGTTGTAAAGCATTAAATGAAATGGCTGTCTGGTGGGGGTAAGAATCTGCGCATTCCTACTTTAAAAGGGGAGATTTTCGTGAATGGCCCCTCCCCTTTGTGGCTCTGTTTGATTTAGCCCTGCTACTTGTCCTTTTTTATTTGTCCCTCATATTTTCTTTTGTTCCCAACTTGGTCCCCTGGGTTGTCACGCTGGGTATGCGCAGGACATCAAGGGAATATTTTCCCATCTAGTCCCCGCTAGTTCTTGTGGTTTCACTTCGGTTCCTAACAATTTTTTTTAAATTTAGCTATTTAATTTTACTTCCTTCCTAAGTCAGTCCCCCTTTAATTTAACCGTATATTTATTGTTTCTTTATTGCTTATTACTCATTTCTTATTATTATTGTGAGCAGTTATTTATTTTCTCGTATATTACTTTTTTTTTATTTTTATTCATATATTATTATAATTATTATTTGATATTTCATATTATCATGTTATTGCTATTACTATTACCACACTATATTTTATACACATTCTTATGTTTATTAGTTACTATTATTATTTCTATCATTTTTTTTAAGTATCATCATCATTATTTTGTCATTATTATTTCTTATTTTGTCATTTTTATTTCTATTACTATTATTATCATTATTATTATTATATCTACAATTATCGCTATCGTTACTAACTTCTTTTTGTTTTATTTATTATTTTGTTTAATGTTTTTTGTTTTTGTTTTTATTATTGCTTCTTTTTTGTTTTGAATTTCTTTGTTATTATTATCGTACCTTATTTTCTTAATTTCGTCTTGGTAATTGGACATTTTATTATGTTTTGTTTATTCTTGCTTGCATCATTTCATGTTGTTATTATTATTCATGCATATTAATATTTTAGATTAATGATATTAATGTTATGTATTACACGTATTGTATTATCATTGTGCCCGACTCATGTTACATTACCGTTATTCACAAACACAACCCCATTCACAATTTAAATAAGGCTTCTTAAAAAAACTAAATTACCAAACATGTATAATTTTCAATTTTACCCAAAAGCAAAAGTTTTTTTAATAAAACGATGTTCTATGTTTGGGAACTCGAGAAGACGGGCCCTATGTGTTGGGTTTGGTTTCCCGCTTGGCAAATAATCGAATATCCTCTTGACATTTTAACGCATGAATCTCGAGAGATTAAGAGATGACCTTGGACCCAAGGATTAAAGTTGTTGTGTCCTATGTAATTGGATGTGATATTTTATTCCTTCTAACAAGAATATCTTGATATTCAATTTGAGAAAATTCAAATATTTCCAAAAGAGATCAATTTTTTTAAAATTTCGACATTGGGACGTTAATTAATCAATTTGGTACCAATTTTGGGCGTGATTTAGGTGCTAACCCTTCCTCGCATACGTAACCGACTTCCGAACCCGTTTTCTCAAATTTCGTAGACCAAAACCACTTTGTTTTAGTAAATCAAAATGTTTTATTAAAACAAAGGTGATCCGATCACACCTAATAAAAGATCGGTGGCGACTCCTTTTTTTTATTATTTTCAAAACTAAGTCGCTTTCCGTTCTATAAAAAAAATGGTTACGACAATAATTTTTTTGTATTAATGGGGTAATAAAGCCAAAATCAAATAAATAATAAGGAACCCAAAATCCTTAAAAAAATTACAAATAAAAAATTTATCTTTAAAAAAAATTTGGTTGCTATCTCCTGTCCTTCCAAAATTACAATATCAAACAAAAAATATGTAACAAAAACCCTAAACAAATAAATACTAATTTCATAGGGCAAATATCCCATATATACCAAAAAAAAATAAAAATTACGGAAATATACCAGTTTGAAAAATAATTACCAAAATATACTGTTTTCCCCAGAAACGCGTCCACGTCAGCGCATTTTTGGGGGATAAAGGCTTAAAGCGCGTCCCTGGGGGCCCACGTGGACGCATTTTTGGGGTCCCTTCCCATCCACTTGCAATGTGAAAAATGAATTGAGTTTTTGGCCGTGAGTCTCCGGCAAAAATAATTTTGAGGAGACGTTTACAACAAACAATGGCCAAAAACGCTCCCCACACTGACACTCTTTTTGCTCTGATGAGTCTCCCAAAAATTATTTTGAGAGACGTTTACAAACAAACATGGCAAAAACGCTTCAAAGCGGGTGCATGTGAGCAAGAGTACCAAAAAGAGCTCCCACGTGGACGCTCTTTTGCTACAGTGGTCTCCGGTAAAATTTTTTTGAGGAGACGTTTCTGAACAAACAGTGGCCAAAAACGCTTCCAGCAGGGTGCACTGTGAGTAGGAGTATCGAAAAGAGCTCCCACGTGGACGTTTTTTTGCTACAGTGGTCTCCGGAAAACTTAGGCTATAAATCAGCCAAATTTGATTCTCAGGTTGCAGAAGGCAAATTCAGGCAAAAGAAAAAAAATTGAAAATGAGTGAACGTATTAATGCTGTTATTTACTACGATGGTAAAGTTCGTGACACCGAAAATGGTGTTGTTTTCTTATCGGAGAACACAGCGCGATTGAGTTTTAATCGGAACGTCGATTTGGTAGAACTTCGCAAAAGAATTAGGAGTAAAATATTCGGAACAATGCTAATGAAAGTTCAGTCTATTAAGTATAGATTTTGCGCTTCGGTTGATCCGGTGAAATATGACTCATTCGATATCAAAGGTCCTCGGAGCCTTGAGGCAATGGTGGAGACTCATCTTGCCAGTGGTTCGCCCTATATCGAGGTATATATAGAATTTTCATCTCCAAGTGATCTTTCTGCGACCTCAACATCTACTATCGTTCAAGGGGAATACACGACCCCAAGCCTACACTCTGTAAGTGGGAGGCAAAACACAGAAGTGCCCGTGTGCGGTGGTAGTATGGAAAACATAACCCCTGCACGACACTCGGTTGGTGGATGGGACATGCATATCCATCATTCGAAGTCCGATGACAGAAATACGTATTGGGGGATGTCATCAACTTCTAGTTGTTGGCAATCCACATATGATTGGAATCTTTACGAAAAATGTTTAAGGAGGGATGATGTACTTCCGATGACATCCACCAGCGAGGGGCCCTCGTTTGTTGCAGGTTATGGAGGGTCGAACGATGAATCCGATGTGGATCCACCTCGAGAGCCAGGGCCTGACGGTGCAAAAGTTGGATTATTTTCTAAACCGAAGCCCGTTCCAATTGTACCTGAAGACGTTGAGGGTGGTTCAGATGAAGAAGAAGAAGATCCGCTATTCAGGGCATACTCACCTCCAGCCCACATGCATAATGTCGATCTATCTCAAGATGATGCATTGGAGTTTCCTGAACTACCACACCGGACGCGTGACCGTACAAATTCTTCATTGGATTCGGACCAATTAGAAGTTGGTAACCAGTTTTCCAACAAGAATACTTTTCTTGCTGCATTGAAACAATACAGCATCAGGAATGGGGTTAACTACAATGTGGTTAAATCCAGGCTGGATAAGTACGAGGCGAAGTGTGCAGTGCAAGACGGCACATGTTCATGGAAAATCATGGTGTCGTTGAGGAAAAGGATAGGGTTATGGGAGGTGAAAAAGTACAAAGGTCCGCATACATGTTTTATCGGTACAGTACCACTATGTGTTCAATGATTTCGAATAACACTAATATTATGTAATGTTGCATTATTTAACGTACTTCGTTGACAGGTGTAACACAAGATCATCCGAGGATGGATTTAGACATGTTGGCTGACTTCATAATCCTGACGGTGAAGACCGATCCCAAAACTACAGTGCCGGCCTTAATTGGCAATATTCGTGGCCAATTGGGGTACACGCCCTCTTACAGAAAGGCTTGGATAGCCAAGCAGAAGGCGTTGGAAAAGTTGCACGGTCGGTGGGACGCTTCCTATAATGAAGTGTGGCAGTGGTGTCAAGTGCTGGAGAGATATGTCTCAGGCAGCACAACAGACCTTGAAACGGAACCAGCGTACTACAACGATCGTCTGCTCCGTGGATGCGCAGTGTTCAAGCGTCTGTTCTTGACATTTAAGCAATGCCGAGATGCTTTTACATACTGCAAGCCATTGGTACAAATTGATGGTACCTTCATGTATGATAGATATACGCATCGGCTATTGCTAGCTGTGGCACAAGAGGCTGTCGGAGAATCCTTCCAATTGCGTTCGTAATAACACCGGGGGAGTTAGCTGATGACAGAGACTTCTTCCTATCTAGGTTAAGGAGGCATGTCTGCCCCCAACCTGACATATGCGTTATATCGGATCGGGGCCCTGGAATACTTGCGACAATAAAATGCCAGGGAAGCATGTGGCATTGCACACACCATCGATATTGCCTGAGGCATGTTTTATCCAACTACTATGAGCAACATCGATATAAAAGACAGAAACGGCACGTGACCAATATGGGTATGAAATATCTATTAATATAATTTCTTTTGAAAAATTCAATTTATTTGCAATTGAAGAGTGGTATGTAATATTCGCTATCAACGTATATTGGCAGGGTACGAGATCAATAAAGACCATTTTCACGAGATGTTGGCGGTTTATGCGCGATAACGCCGGCGTAGAGTACCTGTGCAATATTCCTTTTGAACAGTGGACACAAGCATATGACAGCGGCCTACGATATGGTCATATGACCACAAACCTGGTCGAATGCATAAATTCTATGCTAAAAGGAACCCGTCATCTGCCGATTACAGCGGTTGTGTGGGAGACATATTTTCGTGTAGCGGCACTATTTCCGAAGAAACCAGCGAGTTATCGAGGGCAGATGCAAGGAGGCCATGTATGGAGCCTGAAGGTCTTGCAAGAAATTAACCGTGGGAAGGCACGGGTGAACACCATGCACACAGTGTGTCACGACCACGGCGACCTTATGGTTTCGTGTCACGAGTTTGACGAGCATGAACCAAGGTATTGTTGGTGGGCATTATCGTGTACACTTGACAAATAGGACCTGCGACTGTGGGATATTTGATGCACTTTGTTACCCATGTGCTCATGTACTTGCGGCTTGTCATAGTCTCCGTCTTGATCCCATGAGCTATGTCGACGAAGTGTACAAATTAGAAAACATGTACAACGTGTGGAGACACGTATTCCCACCAGTCCCAGATGAACGTAAGTGGCCGTCGGTATCGCTTGCACCGTATAAGCTGTTGCCAGATGAACGTGTTGACCGTGTTCTTAGCTTGTTTGTCTCCTGCTGGCTATGTAATTTCTATTTATTTGGAGGAAAACAGTGAACTTTTGTACAATAACTCAAATTTTATTAAATATAAAAAAATTAAATTGCAAAAAATAAAAATTAAACCATTTCTATTTTATCAAAGATATTAATATTAAATTTAAAAAATTAAATTACAAAAGAAATAAAATTAAACTCAAATTTTATTAAATATAAAAAATTAAATTACAAAAAATAAAAATTAAACCATTTCTATTTTATCAAAGATATTAATATTAAATTAAAAAAATTAAATTACAAAAGAAATAAAATTAAACTCAAATTTTATTAAATATAAAAAAATTAAATTGCAAAAAATAAAAATTAAACTATTTCTATTTTATCAAAGATATTAATATTAAATTAAAAAAATTAAATTACAAAAGAAATAAAATTAAACTCAAATTTTATTAAATATAAAAAATTAAATTGCATAAAATAAAAATTAAACCATTTCTATTTTATCAAAGATATTAAAACTAAATTACAAAAAAAATTAAATTACAAAAGAAATAAAATTAAACTCAAATTTTATCAAATATAAACATAATTAAATTACAAAAAAAATTACAAAACTAAATTAGGGTTTAGGATCGATGCTGGGGGGGAACCCGAGTGCCACACGGGGCGGGCCGGGCGATTCTGTGCTACCGATTCCTCCTTCTTCTAGCTTCCGGGGTCGTGGAACCTCGGGCGGGGAATCGGGTTCCTCCGGCAGTGGGTCTGGTTCAGGGTGTTGCGATGATGACCCACCTTGATAAAATAATGACCCCGGAGGTGTTTGCATAAACCACGGTAGGGGTGACTGCATCCCGTATGGCGAAAGAGTCTGGTAGAAAGAACTGCTCCCCGACGGTGCCTCCTCTAATCCCACATGCGACGTTGGTCTCACGATCGGCTGGCTATCGAGAGTAGTTGGGAACGGGCTCGAACCCGGCCATGCATTCCAACCTAGGGTGGGACTGGGAAAAGAAAACATATATGGGTTAGGAGGATACATATAAGGGGTAGGGTACGCACCTGGCATAAACGGTGGACGCTGTGATGTCGGTGTTGTCGGCTGAACTAATGGGCCCGGTGACTGTGTAGGCGCTGTTGATGGCCCCGTCTCATTACCCCTTCTTCTTGGATGTAAAGGGGCCCGATGTTCCCCTCGCTCACGAATTTGCCGTTGCCTCTCTTCATCCGACAACAGATACGACTTGTCATGGATCCTAAACCATGGCATGTACTCTGGCACGCACGCTAACTCAGAAACGATGATCGGTTCCCGGTTAGGTAAAAAGTCATACCGGTTCTCCCACGTCTCGATATGACCTGACCAAAATCTTGGCCAATCCGTGTGCGGCTGCCGTAAGTCTACTTGGTGCTCATCATCGAGCACCTCAGGTGGCACGGGAATCGGTTGCCGAAATCTAAATTGCCGCAGCACCCGATCTGACTGGTGTATCTCCACGGTCGCGTAGGTGATTATTGGGACCTTAACGTGCCAACTGTTCAGATTTTGGAGGAACTCCGGAATTACTGCCCGAATTTTAGGATCCTCGTACGGTGTCCATTGAAACTATATTAACATTACCAAAATATTAGTTATATACATAATACTAGACACTACATACGAAATACTAAATTATAATAACGAAATTCGAAACTTACTTGTGATTCCGACCGTTATTCCAATAGGAGCCGTATATCCTCAAGCGAGTTAGGTATTCCAACATGACTCGCCGAATGGTTCCACCTAATTAAATAAACTTTTAGCATGCAATTATACTATAAATCTACGAAATAATTGTAAAATATAATATTAAATTTACCTCGTTATCAGTGGGAATGAATATGGCTTGTAGAGTCGAGGACGTAAAAATGGAAATCGGAACCATGCCCATGACTGCAGTAGTAATAGGCAACCTCCGATTTTTGCTTTACTCGGCCGCGTCACCCCTCATATCTCCCAGTACAACCTCGATAGCACGGCAGACCCCCAACTCAATTCATCGGCTGCTCTGAAATCAACAAGTTTCAGGAGTTATCTCAGGTGGACGAGGTTTCTAGAGAGGTCCGGCATCAGATAGCCTCCAATTATCTGAAGAATGTATGCCCGAGCATACCGTATTCTTTCTTCTTCAGTCGAACCCTCGTTCGGCTGCGGGAATGCGTCTCGTAACCAGGCCATATCGATCCCAGCTCCTTGAATTCTATCCGGAATGGCACCTAGAAGCTCGTAGCATACGGCCATCCAATCGATAGATGTTGCGGACACACGGTGACTACCGACTGTCCCACCGTAATCCCAATCGCAATCGCACATCTTCTAGAGTGATGATACACTCTCTGCATGGCAGATGGAAAGTATGCGTCTCGGGTCTCCACCTCTCTATCAACGCTACCGATCAAAGCGGCTCCAACTTGAACCCCTACCTATCGTGGCCACGTGCAAAAACACGCTTCCATGCAGTAATTCTCGATCAACAGCGATGGGGGACCAGGCATGTTGTGAATATAACATTCCAACACCCGATCTACAGACTGTTTAAAAAATTATAAAATTCAAAATTAATTAAAATTGTATAATTAAAAAAATTTAATAATATTGAAAAATTAACATTAAAACTTACCATTTTCATTTGCTCGACGGCAATGTACTTGTCGTCTAGGCGACGTAATTCCCCGGCCATTGTAATCCGATAAAAAATTTTAAAATTTTCCAAAAAAAGATATATTAAAAAAATTATAAAGGGCTTTTTCGTAAATAGTAAAGGACTATTTTGAAATTTGAGCGTAAATTTCAAGGACTTTAAGAGAAAATTGAGAGAAAATTGAGAAAGGATTGAAGTGTGAAAAAAATAAAGGGTTGGGGGGTTTTTATACTTTCTTTTTTACCGTTGGGCCCCCAACGGTCAAAAAAATTTGACCGTTACACAGGTTAAAGCGCGTCCCTGGGGTAGGCGCGTTTTTGCTGATGTGGACAAAAGCGCGCCTCAAGGACGCGCTTTAGCCCTTTATCCCCCAAAAACGCACTGACGTGGACGCGTTTTTGGGGAAAACGGTACATTCCAGTAATCATTTTTCAAACTGGTATATTTCCGTAATTTTTGTTTTTTTTTTTTGGTATATATGGGATATTTGCCCAATTTAATAAATTACCTTTTTATAAAAAATTAAAAAAAATTACCTTTCAAAACAACCCTTTTAATTCACCTTTTCCCTTTTAGAACACTAAAACCCTCTTTTAGTCTCTTCTCTCTTCTTTCTCTTTAAACTGTTACTTTCTTCTTCTACAACAAAACCTTCTTCTATTCTCTGCTCCCTTCTTTCTCCCTAAACTTGATACCTTTTTTTTTTACAACACCATGGTTGTGGGGACCATGCTTTATAATGGCTTTATTTTTTCCTAGTGAAAGCCCCTCATTTAGGCAGTCAGAATGCAAACGACCCCGTGACTGATAGGTCACGTTTACCGCAGGTGCTGCCTGATTAGTAGCCTCCATCCAGCCGGTGCTGTATGACAACCCACCTCCAATTGTTAAAAATTTATTTCCCAAAGACATGTATTTGACCCGTATAAGCATACTAGTGCCGTCATGTAATGCCCCTCCACAAATAAAATATGATTTTTTTAACCTAATTATGGCCTGATGATTATGGGAAATTTTGGGTGGTCTGACAACCTTGTCAAGCACCGCCAATGGTTACTATTGCAAATGGCCCATTTTGGTAAATAATAGTATGGGGATATCATTTCAGTTTAATATTATTCTTTGTATTATTTGAGTAAAAAATTTGAAATAATAGCAAAATAAAAAATAAAAGAATAGTGACAAAACAATAAAAAATAATAACAGTATTTTTTTACAAATTCGAGCTAGGCCTGAACAAAAAAAACTTACCCAAGACTCAACCCGTTTAAAAAACGGACCTTACTTTTTGTCTAAGCCTATTTTTCATATATATATATTATTACCTAAAATCTCCCACTTTTTAAACCGGCTTTTGGGCCGGACCTAATGACATGCAAAAAAAAAATTCTTTTAAGTAATAATTGAATGAGACCATAATGTGGTACGAAATAAACGAATATGTAAATTAAGAAAAACATATGATAACAAATACTTTCATATCTTAGATTGAACAAACAAATGAGATGTTAGGCCATTAGCAGATAAAAGAGCTTGTAATTGATAAATCGAATAAACAAACCTCATAGCGGATACTGCGAGTGGAAAAGTTGATTGTTGGAAGTGAATATGATTCCCGACGCTATAAAAACAACCCTCTTTTTTTTTTTTTTTTTTTTTTTTTGCATAATTACAAATTTAGTCCTTAATGTTATATATTTTGTTAGTTTGATTTTTATTCTTTTTTTATTGAGTTAAATTTGGTTTCAACCTTTTACAAAAAGTTAAATTTGACCGCCAACCCCTTAAAAAGAGTAAAATTGTTGTTCTTTTAACGAAAATATTGAATAAAACGTAAGTTTTTAAACATGGTACCCTGCATGACAATCTATAAGTACTTCATGCTAATCTTTTTGAATCTTTTTATAATTTTCAAATTGTTTGTTGATGTGATATATAATACAATAGTGTCATGTCAGCATGAAGTGTACATGGATTGCCACGACAATATTGTTAGAAAATCAATGTTTTAGTTATTATTTCCATTAAAAAAACGATTTGTCTCTTTTTGAAATATTAATGGTCAAATTTAGCTACAAAATAAAAATTAAATCGACATAAGGTATAAATGTTAAGCACTAAATTTATATTTACACCATTCTTTTTTAGTTCATTCTCATACCTTTAGGCTTTTAGAAATTATAAAATTCGTATAAACTTTTATTTGGATTAGATTTCAAGATATGAATATTAACTTATTGAGTTTGGACCGAGTTGAGACTCTAATTTTAAAAAAAATTATCAACAGTCTAACCCGATTAAAAAGTAAATTCATTCCACGAACCGTATATCATTTGAATCTTTAGATTCAAATAAATAATTTAATCTTAGATAAATTTATTTTTAAAAAAACTCTTTAAAATACGTGGACCGCATAGCTTATTAATGACATCTTAATCGATCTCATATATGTGTCGAGTGATGAAGTTGGATGAGGGAACTTCGTTTGAAGAATAACTTATAGGTTGAAGACATAAAGAAACTTGGGCAGTGAAAAATGTGGAGCAAGGGAACCCACTAGGGCTTCATCCAAACAGTGCCTCAAAATGTATTGGTTTGTTGGGGGCATATCGCTAAATTTGTAGGTCCCTCCCTCCACTTTCTAACAATTCCAAGTTCTTAATTCAAAGAGAAGTCACCGTGACAGCACGTTTGGTTGCCAAATGGAATACTTTTTTAAGAGTTTAGTTGAAACGAATGGTCTATTCATTCTCTATTACTTCCTTTCTTGGAATCACACTACGACTAACTAGATTAGCCATCAACATGTGTATTAAATATTTTCAAATATAAAATATTAACATTTAAATATTTACCAAGTAATATTTTTAATGTTGTTTTTGGAATTAATATTTATATTAAATTAAATATATATATACTTTTAATAAATCAAATATAACATAACATTATATTTATTTAATGTATCTATAAAATATATATAAGATATTAATAATGTAAATAAAATATTATTTTTAATCTAAAGGTTAAAATGGTTATTTTTAGTCTATTCTTTACCTATTACGTGATATTATTTATCTAATCAGATAATGTTATACTATTACATGTCCATTTCATTTAATTAAAGAAATAACGTAATACCTATTACCATTGCATAGCTATTCCTTTCCTACCTTAAACCTCATATGCTATTCGTTATTCAAATGTGTACTCCTAGAATCCTAACCCAACATAAAGAATTGAACACACTTGAATAAGGATTGATAAAGTACCAAATGGATTCAAATGGTAGTGAAGTGATTATCCTTACTAGATTTAATATCTTAAGCTTTTGATATAACAACATTTAAGATAAAATTTATGTATTATACTTTTTTAAGTCATTTAGTGAAGATATGGTTGAATTTTTTTCACACTTTCAAAGACTTGAAAAATACTCAAAAACATGTTTTAAATGTGTTTCATCCTTACTAAATATTTTTGAATCAATACCAAAGTGTTCTAAGGTGTTTAAAATGTTTTAAGGCACTTTGGTCGTAAAGTCTCGAAACATAAGACTATAAAAGTTTGAATGCAAAATTTTGCTTTCAAGGCTGCATATCTAGAGACAAGGCATGTCAATGGCTATATAACTGTTATTTTTCAACCAAATCTCAAGGCATATGTCGTAGGGATAGTTTTTAAGCCCGAATTCAATGCTTGTAACCACTACAATTCATCCCCAACGACCATAAACGTCCACAAACTCATTCCTTGATATAAATATAAGTCAAAGACGCATCAAGCAATAAGAGTTGAACATCCAAGCATCGAAGTCAAGTGAAAAGCTTAAAATTCTTTATTCTTTCATTTTCTATTGTACTTATATCTAGGAGCTTATTATTAGATCTTTTATCACTCTCATTTTCATTTCTTGGGGAGCTTAATTTTTTTGTTAACACACACCTTATAGAGGTCTCTTTGTTTACTTTGTTTCATATCACTAATTATAGATTGAGATGGTTTTAATTGAGCCATAAAAATTAAAAAAGATTCTAGTTTAGCCATAAAAGTTAGGAGAAAAGATTCTATCTAAGCCTTAAGAAAAAGATATATATTGTTGTAAATGTTATACATTCTCTTTAAAAGGTATCAAATTCTAGTAGTGAATTAAGAAATCCTTAGTGGTGAAAAATTAAGGTAAAGAAGGTAGACCATTGAAGTTGAACCACTATAAATTCACTATGTCAAGCTATTCTCCCTTGATATTATCATGAAATATTGATATTTTCAAACGTAACAACTGTTAATGAGGAAATGCAAGAACTACTTTAGAAATATTGGACCGGTCACTAAACATAAAATCTTGAGAAGATTGTTTACAATCACTAAACAAAAAAAAGTATTTTGAATTATATTTTATAACTAAAGTATGTTTAGAAAATTAATTAGAACTTAGGTTAATGGAAGTTAATTCAACCAACATATTGAACACCCCTAGCAATAAAAGTTGTGTTGGTCTTGGAATTCCAACAAAATTATTTTAGAATTTGAAATTTCAAATTAAATAAGAACAATTGTAGAAAACTATAGGATTATAATGATAATGAAAATGAAGGATTTAGGGTTTAACAGTAAAAATAAAAGGAGAAATGATATTTATAAATAAAACTTTCACATCCATGTGAGTGTGAAAGTCTTTTATAATTTAATGCAAGTATTTGAGCCTTGAGGCAATAAATGACAAATCAATTAATTTGGTCAAATCTATTGATCAGCTTAAATAGATTGATTCAAGTAATTGTGAAGATTTCGACACTGATTATTGTCAAAATTTTTAGGGTAAATTATACTGGCAGTTAGTTAATAATTAGTATTTTTTTTGTCATTAAATTATGAAAAGTTATAAAATATCATTCAATTATTTAATATTGTCTTTTTTGTCACCAACTAGCTAATGGTGTTAGCTTTTAAAATTGGTATAATATCAACTTTAACCCTCAACATTTATAAATTATGTCAATTTTGTCTTGATTCTAAAAAAATAATCCTCAACATTTACACATTGTGTAGTTTGGTTTTTTTTTTTGGTAGTTTTTTTTTTTTGTGACATTGAAAGTTAATTTTAAAAGAATGAGAAAAAGAATAAAATTATTATCTTGGATTTTGGGTGTTTTTGTTTTTTTGGTATATTTTTAATCAGTTTTAGTTGATAAATTTTTTTTAGCTTTTTAGGTGAAAGAGTCATTAATAAAATCAAAACCGAAAAAAAAAAAGAGAGACCAAATTGCACAATATGTAATTGTTGAAGGTTAGATTTTTTAGAATCAAAACTAAATTAACAAAATGTATAAATGTTGAGGGTTAAAGTTGTTATTATTCCAATTTAAAAGCTACCACCATTAACTAAGTGACCAAAAAAGAAAAAAAAAACTAATAATTGAGTAACTATTTTATAACTTTTCATTGTTGAATGATCAAAACAATTACTCATAATTGAGTGACAACTAGTGTAGTTTACCCATATTTTTAAATATAAACTATTTTTTTGAACTTCGAGAATAAATAAATTTCTCACAAAAATTAGAAGTCCACTTGTCTTTGAATCAATTAAGGCTCATTTTTCATTGCGTTTGAGAAGTCAAAGGCACTTTTTCACCACAGAAACAATGAAGAACAATTGACTTTTGGGGTCAAAACTGTGGTGGAAAATTACTTTTCCACCCAAACACAAAAGTTGAGATTTAGGTGTTTTTGGTTTTTACATTTGGAAGCAAAAATTATCAAAATACCCTTATCTATATTAACTATGTAGAAGTATATAAAAAATTATATTAATTTACAAATTATTTATCATTATATTAAATTATTTAAATATCATTTGGTTGGGTGCATCCCTCATTAATTGGGAATTAGGGAGATAAACCTTATTCCAAGGGAGGTGTATCATATGTTTGGGGGATGAATCATCCACATTCATGTATGTTACTAATTCAATTTACATTTCCCAAGTTCATCCATTTATGGTGGATTTGCCTAAAAGCTATGAATGATGTCTTTTATGAACCCCATTGCTCTACTATAAATATGAGGCTTTTAGAAGGCTTTTGGTAGAGAGGGAGAAGCATCAAAACTCAATCACAAGTGAATTCACCAAGAGATAAAGATAGAGAGAGATCCACCACTATATGAGAATTGTAAACCATCCTAATTGGATGAGATATTGAATGTAATCCTACTCTTATAATAGTATACGACAATGCACTGGACTAAAGTGTCGCAGTTTTTCCCATTTGGGTTTTCCACATCAACAAAATTTGTGTGTGTTTTTGTTCTCTTTAATTTTCACCTATTATTGCCCATTTCAATTACACAAAGAGGGAAAGAAGTATTCTCAAACATACTCAGTTCTTTTCAACACATTTATCATTATATTAAATTATTTAAATATAATTTAAAAATTATATTTAAGTTTTTAAAATAGTTTATGTATCATTAATTTTACAAATAATTTATATTAATTACTTAAGTATTTAAAGTTTATGCTTTATATACCATTGTATTAAATTATTTAAATATCATATAACTTATATAATTTTTAACTTTCCATTATCATGTCCAAAAATGATATTTTAACCTTCAACCATAATTCTTGACAACAATGGAGAACACTAAAACTTAAGAAATCACATTTTTCACAACATTTTTTTACTATACTTTTCAAAAGTACTTTTTTTTTTCAAAAAGTACTTCTGAAATACACTTTTTAACCGCAACAAACAATGGGGAACTAGCCCTATGTGAGTTGATTTGATTTAATGTATACAAGGAGCATGGACTAAGCCAAAAATATTAACGAAAGAGGTCCTCAACATTCATATAAAGTAGACCCTAAAAATACTTCTGAAAAGCACTTTTCAACCGCAACATCAATGAGAAACTAACCCTATGTAAGTTGATTTAATTTAATGTATACAAGGAGCAGAGACTAAGCCAAAAATATTTACGAAAGGGGCAACACTGTTTATGTAAAGTAGACATTTTTAAAGTAGGTCTAACTCATATGGACCGAGCTTACTTTGAACAAGGTGTTTTTAAATTTGAGCTAATTTTGATCATCCAGATTAACATTTCAAAAAGAAAAATAGGTTAAAAGTTCAATTTGCATTAGATACCACAATTATTTAAGTTTTTTTTAATGAAATTAATATTTAAATACAACTTTTTCATTTATATGCTGCAATTAGTTAACATTATTTTCTTACCAAATTAATATTTAGATATTACTTTGTATTAGTTTACTAAATTAAGCTAAAAATATTACCAAATATTTTTTATCAAATTAAATTTTAGATACTACTTTGTATTAATTTATCAAATTAAACTAAAAGTGCTACTAAATTTAATATAAACTATATAAAAGAAACCAAGTTAAAAAAATTAGAAAACATTTTGGGGCCCAAACACAAATTTTCATATTTTTATATATTAATTATAGTATTAAAATGAAAATTTTAAAAAATTGAAGGGACTAAAGTGAATATTTTCAAATTTTAAGGGAGGCGGCCCCTGCCAACCCCCCTCTAAATCTGCTTCTGACGAGGCAAATAGCTTCGCTAACTCTTTTTCAACATTAGCGGCTTCGACCTTCGAACCTTTTTTTATCCATGGTTGTAATGTATTTTCCAGATATTCTGGCTATATTTCAAAACAATTGTTATTTCATTTTATTTGAAAAAAATAAAATTATTATTATCAATATTGAAACGTATAGTTAATATTTTATTTACAAATAATAATAAACACACAAATACAAAAAAAAAAAAATTCATATAAAGAATAAATATATACATATGATTATCAAAATTCAGATAAATTTAAATAATATATTGTCTAGATTCATTCTTAACGTATTTTTTTTAAGAAATTTTTAATATTTATAAAAAATTGATTTTATAAATATCAGAATATGAAGATAAAATACTAATAGATTAATGATTCACAAAACCTTAAGGAATTAAAAGAAAATCAGAACATAATAATATATAAATATTAAATAGTAACAACTGAAATAGTTTTCTTAAATATTTCTATCAAAACTCTTATAATTGATCAAAAAAAAATCAATTAAAAAGACAAAAAAGGAAGAAGATGAAAACGTGTTACAACAAGAGATTTTCAACCAAACCTCACAATTATTGAAGTAAAAATAAAGCAAAAAACATATAAACAATATAAATTAGACTTACAAACGAATCATCTCTTAGTGTATAAAAAAAAGGGTGAAGAATAAGGACGAGATCCGAGCAAAAATGAGGCAAAGTCGATGTTGTTTTTATTTATTTATTATCTTTCATGTTGGTTTTATTGTTTATAGTCGGAATTCGTAATTATCTTTTTTTTTAAATGTCATTTTCAAGACTCGAATTTATTAGTGTGCCTAAATTTAAAATTTAAAAGTAGGTTTGAGCAAAATCCTATATTTTAAATTTTTAAAATTAACCAAGCAAATATGAAACAAATGACTATATATAAAATTATAATAACTAAAAAATATATAAAATAATTAAATATAAATATATATTTTAAAAATTTTAAAAAATATGGGTGTGTCTAAGATGAGCTTAAATTAGCCATTTGTAAATATAGGCAGGCTTGGTCAAAATCTTAGACCATACTTTGGGTGGGACTAGGCTTAGGCAAGTACAAAATTGTTAATATCACGTTTAGACTCAGTCCAAACCTGACCCGGCCTATAAATACCTCTAATTTACAATATATGTTTCAAAATGTGTGATAGTTTTTATTTTTATATACGAAGTCTAGAATTATTCATTTTTTCTTCTCAATCCATAAATAAGAAAATAAGCGCATTTAAACACGTTTAAACTCAAGTCTTACTGTAATGACAATAATAATACAAAATAGGAAGTAAATGATAAAAGAAAAAAAAAACGTATTCTGCTTTACGTAAAGTGTTAGTGGTACAACACCAATCTGCTTTACGTAATTTGATGTGAGAAATTGAGATCGTTTTCAAACAAATTCCAATGACAGAAAAGGCGGCTCATCCCTCTGCAATGTGCATAACATCACTTAAATTATTATTTGCACTTAAAAGCCTTTGGTTTGGGGTATCCATAACTTTTAACCACAAAAAAGGGTAGAATTTATATTTAATATATTCTTAGTGTATAAAAATTTAAAAAATAAATATAAATAATTAAACTTTTAATACATGATTAACTATTGGTGTATAAAATGTAGAGACTAGTATAAAATATTCTGAGTAGAGTTAGCTAATGTGAAAGTTACCTTCAATTAGAAGCCATTACAGTGGGAAGCATTGGATTCTCCAAACAAAACACTTTAATGTTTCAAAACTAAGATTCAAATGGTATGGATAAGACAAAATGTGCCATATGCTGCTAAACTTTAGCTCTAATGGAATATGGACTGCCCGAGCTTTGCTATATATTCTACCCCCCAGCTGGTTAATGCTTGTTTTTATTAAAAGAAGCTTCTGGTCTCCATGTCCATCAATAATTATACATATATATATATATATTGTGCGACAGATTTTTTATATTCCTTTAAGATATGAATTCAAAGAGATCAATAACAGAAACAAGGAAATTAAATTAGCAACCCCAACTAAGAGTGGTTCAAATGGTCAGAGCATAAACTTGTGGACCATGGCTGCTGCCTGTTGTTGCAAGTACAGTAGATGTCGACATCAGTTGCTTCTAATTAAGAGTACTAAATTTGGGAACTGTGAAGTTCAACTAAACGTGCGCACAGGAATCTACATCTACTCCTTGGCCTGCACATTCTTATTTTACTTATCGAAATTATGCATGGTGATGGTGGGATTCACTCAACATTCCTAAATAATTTCTAAACTTCACATTTGATTTGGTGAAGCTTCTATTAGGAGACTTGCACAAGTATATGAGTTACTTGGCATGTGGTTTGGATGGAAACTCATCCAAACATAGATTATAGCACCAACATCTTCGAGATAGAATATGCATCAAATCTAAACCAAGGAAGATTCATTCAATATGTTGTTACATCAAGATGGGGAAGAATAGCGTATTCCTCTCGATATAGAGTGCAACAAACTTTATTTATTTCATAATAAAACATTTTTGGTAATTTAATTTATTTGCTTAAAACATTTACCATATCTATACGTACACATTTTAGTTATGTTAAATTATAATTTCTCATTAACCTCAAAAAAGTAAAAAGTAAAAACTAAAACTATCTTTTATACAAGATATTTTATTATGTCACCCTAGTATAGTTTTACTAAAGAATGGATTGTATGAAACTGTGATTCAACGTCATTCTTATCCCTTTTCAATAGGAGGATGACAAATTAGATTGTTACTCGTGAAAAAATTTAAATCCAATTAAAAATGCTAAAAATCAGGAGGAAAAATCTGATTTGTCATTCTCCTATTGGAAAGGGATAGGGATAATGTGGAATTACAATTTCATACAATCCTTTCTTAGTTTTACTATCTGTCTAATTTACATCAAATACAAGAAAACTGAGAATTTCAATTTTAGTACTTTCTGTTTGTTGCCTTTTCAAATTTAATACTGCTTAATATAGTTTGTGGTTAGAAGCAAAAGTATACGTAGTCCTTACAAGTTACAAAAGTGGTATTAAGTTCTAGATTATAACTTTATATATTGGAAATAAGTTAAAAGGTTCAAAGCAATTGTTTAAGAACTATACTTCTCTACTTTATTGCATTTGTTACTATTTTATATTGGTTTGGTTTGCATTTTAACTATATATAAAGCTTTTGAGGGTAAAATTAATATTTTATATTAAAAACACAAAAAAAAATTAAAGTACATTAGAGTAATATAATTTATTTTAAATATAGAAATTTTTTTTGTAATTTTTCTAATTGAGTTGATTTTCGATTAACTCGTGACACCAACTCAATTAGGTGTTTAAATAATAGTATAAATATTTCTATACTTAATAGCATTTGTTACTATTTTTTTATTGGTTTATTTTGAATTTAACCCTATTTTTTAATCCTTCATGTATGTTTTATTGATTACCTTATAACAATGTCATCTCTCAAGTTCAAATTTACAGTATCTTATTGAAAATAGAACATACTTTACCATTACATCTAAATATTTAACCATAACATAATATCTTAAGTTAGCTTAAGATGTTGAAATGACATATAAAATTAATGATAATATAATTAAATCCCAAGGTATGTGATATAATGACAAGTACGTGATGCTTCAAACCATTAGAGCCGTATATATCAGTTCCAAGGGAAGTTCCATAACACCAAAGGATTATCTAAAGTATAATATACTTTGTTGATGTCGTACGTAAAGGCATGAAGTGTTGGGGTAAATAAGCAGTAGTGCATGAAAATACCCAAACTCAAAGCAAAAGAAGATCATGCCCAAGCAAACCTCTCAAAACCAGCTGTTCGTCCCTCCACTCTTTCACAAAGTAACAGAGAATCGCCAATAGCTCCCACCCCTCTCTATATAAAACAACACCAACCATCAAGTTAACAAAACATAAAAGTACTACTGCCAAGCCCAAGCTAGCTTACCACATAATCAAAAACAAACAAAAATTCTTGCCTTAACCCACCCTCCCTTTATCTCCTTTTTCCTTCTTTCCTTCTCATATAAACCATATATATAGACACACTGCAATCACCATATCATTTAAAGATAATACTCTCCCTTTTCTTTCTTCCTTGTATTCTTTTTCCCTCCTCTATATATGTTCTAGAGAAACTATTATATATATAATTAAACATGGGGGGTTCTTTGTCGTTTAAAACCTTATTTGGAACACTTATAGTTTTGGGGTTCATCATAGTTGGGACCCTGCAGCAGGAGGGGCAAGTGAAAGTCTTGGGTAAAGGGAAGTCGACTTTGGTGCATCAACGGTTGGATCTCAATTACATGAGCAAAAGAAGAGTTCCTAATGGACCAGATCCTATTCATAACAGGTCTGCTTCTTCTTCTTCTTCTTCTTCTTCTTAAATAACTATATGTATATATATTAGCTAACAATTAGATTTTGCATGCTTTGCACTATACATGTCCTCTTATGTCATGAGGAGAAATTAGATTTTGTATCTTAAGCTTTTTTTCCACCTCGAGCACTTTCTTCCCTTTTTCTTTTCAAATTTTTAGAGGTAGCTGTAATTATAATTAAGGTGGAAATTTGCATGCTCCCCGTTTTCGTTTCACTTGCAAACTTTAATTACGACCAAAAATATTTTATTTCTAATCTTTTTTTATAATTATATATACTTTTTTTTACTATAATTATTATGTATCACCTGTTTTTCAATTTGAGTGTGTTTTATTTTTCAAAAATAAAAAATAAGAATAAAAACTATAATAAAATCTTGAATATATACACACACTATATTTAAAGGGTTGAGTGAGTTGATGTCACTTATTAATTACGTCTCAATTTAATTAAGCAATTATCGAAAACTATTTCTTTTATAAAACAATAAACATTATTAAGAGGATATTTTTATCATTTTAACTTTGAGATTTCAATCAAAACTATATATTTTTATAAATAGATATGTTGTAATCTAGTATATTTTTCATTTAACTGTTACATTGAGTCCTACCGTGCATGTGGTCCATCGTGATTTACTCTCCAACATTACCCACTTACAACTGAAAAAATAAAAGAAAATAAAGGCTGTCTCTTCCTTTATTCCATCTCTTAATCTTTGCTTATCCAAAGCTAATTATATATGATTAGCATATTGCATTTACAAAGCCTTATATAAGTACTTAATTAAACCTTTTTTATGTCACCTTTCTTTGGTCTTTCTTTCTCTTCTTTTCATTAGTTTGCTATACAACCTCTCTTTTTCTTTTATTAAAGTGTGCGTTGTAGCATTACAAAGCAAAGCAAATCTACAAAACTAAAAGCTGACCATGCTACAATGAAAATTTCTATGATTCGACCAATTGCAGTTAATTAATATCTTTCATTTTCCCTTTAATTGTTAAAGCAGAGGTGGTAGTTGTTTTTTATTTATGGAAAATCATTTAATATATTATTAGTTTTTAGATTTGTATCTTATTTCAAAATAACACTCTATCAATGAGTCACAATTTGGGTTTAGATTATGTATATAATTAAGTGAGACATGTGACATTTTTTAAACTCGAATAGCCTTCGTCTCAAAAATAAAAATTGTTTATATAATTCTTTTAATTTTTAAGAAATCACGAGTTAATATAATAGTAAAATTACACTTTAATCCCTTTAAAATTATTTATTTATTTTTGACTTCCTAAAAACAATTTCTTAAGTTTGGACCAACTCGGATAGGAAGGTATTTAAAAAGAACTTTTTACTTATTTAGTTTTTAGTAATAAAAACATATCACCAGCTAAAATTATGATATTTAGCAAGTTATATTTGATTTTCTTATTCAATATCTTTATCAGAGATTTCTTTTTCTTTTTAAATAGGCGAGCTGGCAACTCGAGACGACCGCCAAGACAAGCTTAGGCATCAAAGTATGGGGAAGCTTCGAATCAGCCGAAATGCTAAAAGATGATGACCACAAAGCCAGCATATCTGGCATATATCTTGCATGTAATATTTTGGGAGTGGGACTATAAATATTTGAAATATTTTGAATCCAATTAAGCCTGCATGCATGTAGGGTTTTTTTTTTTTTTTTCCCCCCCAACAACAGTTATTATACAGTGGGTGATTCTAGGGGAGAGAGAGGAGTAAACATATGGAAGCTCTCATCAAAAGCATCTAGCCAGCAGAGAAAGATATTAAGCATCTATACATCTATCTACCCTTTTGTGTATGTTAAAGAAAATATATTTATTAATTAGTTTTGGTAAAATTATTTGAGAGATCAAATAAAGAGAGAGAGCAAGTTGATATGATCGAAATTGTGCTTTTTAAAATTAATATAGGCTTGGGCAAAATATGAAGATTCTCTTTAAAACATAATTAAGGAAAAAAGAAGCAGCATTTAAAAGAAGAAATGAAAGGAAGAGGTAGGGATTAAGGAACAAGTAAGGGTGGAATATGGTAGTGGAGACATATGTTCCATGGAAGCATGCATGTAGCAACAGGTCAATCAATTTTGGTATTTGGAATAGGGTTTGGGTTGATTTGTTTTAATCACAATAGTTGCCGAAGAATTGAGGTTAGATTCTAGAAAAGGTGGGCAGGGGGGGGCATAAGTTCCAAAACTAAAGTGAATCCACCAATTAAAGGTGTTCAGCTCCTAAAAGCAAAAGTTGTTTTACATTTTTGTGTGTTAGTCTTTTTCTGGATTCTTTCGGGACTGTTTTGGTCTTTGGATCCATTAAAACCTGTAAACATATATATTATATCGTGGCCATCAAAGCAAAACTTTGTTTTTGGGGTAAAACTAATGTATTTTCTACTATGGTTGTATGGTTTATAGAAATTAATTTTTTCGAAATTTGTGATTTTTATTTTCAAAATTTAAATTTGTGTCTTTTTTTTTAAGAAAGCAACATGACATTAACATTATATTTATCATTTGTTGGTATCAAAGGAGATTTATATTCTTTAAAAAAATCAAATGTAAATTTTACTCTTTTATTATTCAATGTCTTTTTTTTCTGTTGTTTGTGTTGAGAAGAAGCAAAAGCAAAGAAGTGGTCTAAACTCTAAAGAAAGATAGGTTCAAATTTGGGCAATTAGCCAATTACTAAAAAGAGAAAAAGCAAAAGCAGATACAAGCTTTGGACTTGATTCTCAACATAAGGATATCTTGGATTAACATTGTAAGCCTTCTTATTCTAGTATTTAGATTGCAATTCTTGATTGAAATTTGATTGTTGTTGATTGCAAATTACTAGAGTTAGGAAAGTGTTGACCATCAAGATTATGGATTGTCATTGTTACCAAGAATTCGAGATTCTTTGGTTGAATTGAACATTGTTATTGTGGTGACTGCCGAATATGTGTCATGTGCTTATTAAAATTCTTGAAAGAGCTTGTTGGGTAATTTCATTGAGGTTAGAATTCGGAACTAGTGTCGTTGATATACTTTAGTATTCATGGCATCTAAAATACTCCAGTTTCGAAGCGCAGTATCATGTCAGTGTTATTCAAGAGTTAGTAAAATAACAGAAATATAAAACTTTTATATTAATCATAAGATCCAACAAGATTAATATTAATACATATATATATATATATATATATATAACTGGAAAACAAAAAATAAATTCAAACTGAAATACTATACTGGTAGTTAAGGCCTGCTTAGACAGTCTCCTTAAGGTAGATTTGGCCGCTCCTTTGAGTGCTGGAAAAACGTTGGTTTGTTGTCTCCCATGATACAACAACAAGATGAACACGGCAATAGCATGGTTGCTGTGATCAACGAACAATGGTATTGCCTTCGTCTATCACCGGAAAATAAATTAAATAATATGTAGGGAAGGATATCTCAAAAAAGTTGGAAAATCTTTCAGTGTGTATCTTCCCTGTCAGATTTTTAGGTTTTCAAAAATAAATTCAAGGGGAGAATTTTTAGAAATCTTTGACTAATAGAGCCAAAACGTGTCCGTGAATCAAGGAAAATTTAAACCTTAATTAAAGGCATTAAATCCTTACACATTGTGGGCGTGTGCCCATAACCTCGATGGATTTGGATTTATACTCTCTTAAGCACGAGGAAGAGTATTAGTTTAATTATTTAATAATTATCAAGTTGGTTCTCATATATAAATATATTTCACTTTTGGTATCTAACCAATGTAGGACTAAACTTCTTCATTTTCCTCAATTTAATTCACAAGTGGCTTACTTTAAGCATCAATTTTTCATTCATCACTCAACCATTTTGAGCATATGATATATCATTATAACGATCTCATAGAGTAAAATATAAAAACATAATTTTATGATTCAATTATCCACATTTACTAATTGAGAATATGCCTCAAAACTTTTAAAGTATCCAATTTTTTCCAAAACATTCAGGAAATGACAATTTCTTTGATATAATAATATATGCCTCCATTATGGCTAGGAAGTGACAACTTCTGCCTACATGCTGAAGTTGTTGGTACTTTTGGTGTCCAAAGAATTGTATGCCAATGCGGATACGTGCGAAAATGGTACGAATATCATAAGGTGTTAAAATTTTTATCAGCTTCTTTGTTGGTTGTTTGGTTAGATGCATATGAAATGATTAAAAGAACAAGAAGAGTATTAATCTAGACAAGAAAATTTAAATCAAATACAAAGCTACGATGATCCAAGTGAATTACCACAGTTCTTTTTTACCTTTTCAATTTTTAATTTGTGGATTTAACTCTTTCCTGTTGGGATTTTGTGCTCTTAATATAAATTTATAATTTTTTTTACTAAATTGATTAAATGAAATTCCATAATTAAATTATTATCCTTCTATAATCATCTTCAATGGTTTTTGCATGAATAAATAAATATTGACTCATTGATTATCTAAAATTGAATTAATATTAAATTGCTTCATAGGGATAAATTGTAATGCGGGAAGGCAACTTATATTCATAGATAATCTAAATAATTCATAATCTGAGAAATCAAAATTAACAATTGATTCAAAAGACTATTATGTTGTCTATCATATCCAATTGAGAATATATCTTGTCTTGAGTATCAAAGTGAATGACTACCAAAAAGAAAGAAATAGTGTGGTTATGTGTATAGAACTAATATACTTGGATATATTAAAATCAGATGGTATTAAAACTAAAAGTTGATATGTTGAGTATATAACTTATGCATGATATTGTTTCACTTGCAATAGTAAAATTCATAACTCGATTAAAAAGTAAATGGTATCCTCTCACTATTATTGCATGAATTATGAATAAGGAACGTGGTTATGGGCCATTTGTCAAGAACGAATGGTTGTTGTAATGGGCTTATTTTTCCCGGGGCCCAAACCAGAAACAATAACATAAAATAAACCAAAATAATATAAAGTCCAATTTTTTTTAAACAAACCCAATTACAAAATTGACCCAAACCTGAAGCCCAATCTACAATAGCCCAAATTACAGCCCAACTACCCTAGCCCAATAGCCTAAACCTAAAAAATCAGAAAAATCCTAGAAACCCTAGCATAAGCTGCCGCCGCACCCTTTAGCTGCAGCTCCCTCCGCCACGTCAGCACCTCTGTACCTCCACAGCTGGCCTTCTCCGTACCTGCAAGGACAGACAGAAACAAAAAAAAAAAAACACAAACAAACAAACTGTAAAAATCGGCTATGAAGCCGATCATAAAACCATTTGTAAGAGGGATTTTTTTCTTTTTGAAATACAAAGAAAAACGAATCACAGATTAAGAAAAAACAGAACAAATTATTCAAGGCGATTTATTTTTCCTACTTGCATTTTCAGTTTTTTTTTCATTTTTTTATTTTTTTCAGCGTATGAAAACAAAAAAGGAAAGGAAAAAGGAACTCACCGGAGTCATTCCACGTTCTTGTTGTCGGAGGCTACTTCTTCAGTGTCGAAATCGGTTGTAGGAGAAGGTTGATAGACCTTTTTCCTTTGTTTTTCGGGTGATTTGAGGCCGGATTTGGGTTCAGGGGGGTCAAATAGTAAAACGATTTTTTTTGGTGTTTTCAGGCCACCGCAAACGGCGCCGCCGCCGCTGGTGATCGGTGGCCGGCACAACGGTCGATGGTCGGATCCCTGACCGGAAATCGGGAGGAGGGGAGAGATGCTGAGAGCTTTTTTGTGTTTTTTTTTTTTTTTGAAGAAGTGAGAAAATGAAGAATTTTTTTTTGATTTAAATAATGGAAGTAAAACGGCGTCGTTTTGCCTTGGCCATTTAAATGCCAAAACGGCGCCGTTTAGGCTTCAACCCGCATGCAGACCCAACCCAGTTTCAGGTTCTACGTGTTTTCGATGGAATGGCTAATTGCATTTTTAGCCCTTCTGCTTTTTTATTATTTTACAATTAAGTTTCTTTTATTTTTAATTTGTGCCCTATAATTTATTTCGATTTTCAATTTAGTCCCCCTTGCAACGGCGCGTTTTGGATGGGAGGAATAATTTTCCTTATGGTCCCTCGTTATTCGCGCATGCAAATTAGTCCTTTTATTTTTTATTTATTTCGGATTGGGCCCAAATTTTCATTTTAAATTCAAATTAGTCCCCTTTTTATTTTTGCTATTTTATTAATTAATTTAATTATTACCATAATTATATTTTCTTTTATGACTTATTTATTTATTTATTATTATTATATCATTAACTTTGTATTATTATTACTATTGTAACTATATTCTCTTTTCTTGTTTATTTACTTATTATTATATTATTAATTAATCTAGTATTATCATTACAATTATTATTATATTTCTACTTATATTTATTTACCTAAGTTTTATTGTCGAAATCATTTCCTTTTTGAAAAAAACAGGGTGGACTTTTTAAAACGAAAAATGGAGTCGCCACCGATCCTTTTTATTTAGGTGTAATTAGATCACATCATAATTTAATCATTTTAATAAAAGCTTAAATTTACTAAAACGATAATTTTTGGTCTACAAAATTCAAAAAAAAAGTTTCGGGAGTCGGTTACGCACGGGGAAGTATTAGCACCCTCGTAACGCCCAAAATTGGTACCTCTAGTTAATTAATTAATGTCAAAAATTGAAAATTCGAAGAAATTTTAAAATACGATCCTTTGTTATAAGGTTGAAAATTTTTGAGAACAGGGAATATTTTATGTTAATCGAGAAAAAGAATTACATCCCTTAAGTTAGGACACAATGTCTTAAATTTCCGATACGAGAATAAACGCTGAAAAATTTATTTATTTTGGAAAGTATTCGATTATCTCGGTTTTAGAAAGAAATCATATTCCGTAAGTTAGAATACGATCTTTTCCTAATTCCCGAGATTATTAAAAATATTTTTAAAACGTTCGTTATTCGGATTTACTGAGAAAATCGGAACCCCGTAAGTTAGGGTACGACTTTTCGAATCTTAAAATACAAAAAATTACTGATTTAAAAAACGAAATTTTATGTAGCGGGTAAAGATTAATGTAATATGATTTTGTAGTAAAATGTAAAATGTAAAATGAATTACGGTACTAATATACATGACAGACTAATAATAAATGCATTAATGTAAATGGCGATAATAAGAGCCAAAAATAAAAATAAGATAAATAATAATAAATAAAATAAAAAAACCAATTATATAAAAAAATAATGAGTAAGTAAATAAATGAAAACTAAAAAATTAATTAAAAATTTAATAGTGAACAAATAAATAAATAAATGAATAAAGATTAGGTAAAACAGCTTGAAGAATAATAATAATAATAATAATAATAATAATAATAATAATAATAATAATAATAGTAATAAATAAATAATAGTAATGATAATAATAATAATGATAATAGTAATAAAAATAATAATAATAATAATAATGTAACAGCCCAATTTTAAATAGTGTCGGAACAGTGATTCGAGATCATTAAATCTGACGAAAAGTTAGAAAATTTTGTTAATCGATAATTATAAGTTAAGTGGGATTTTAGAAATATTTTAAAATTAGTGAATTTTGTGAAATGAAAGAATTAATGAGAAAAATTGGGCCAAAAACGAGGTATTGAGACCTCGAATTCATAAAGTGAGCCATAAATATTTCTAAAAATATTTATGGAGTGTCATTAAGCTATTATTAAACTTTCGTTAGAAAATTTTAACGTTTGGGTAGGAAATTAAATGAAAAGGACTAAACTGAAATGAAAGTAAAAGTTAAATTATAGATTAAAAGAAACTATGAAGGATCAAAATGGTAATTATACCATTTTGCATAGTTGAGGCGGTCTGACGTAAGAAAATCTGAAATTTTTTAAAAGTTTATTATTATATTATATATTTATATTATATTATTATAATATTATATTATTATAATATTATATTATATAATAATTCAAAGAAAAAAAAAAAGAGAATAGAAACAGAATCAAAACGAAGCAGAGAGCAAGGGAAGGAAAGAAAGAAGAAGAGAAGACAAAGAAGAAAAAGGGGGGAAAATTGGAAAATTTCTAAAATTAGCTAAATAAAAAGGGGATTAAATTGAAATATCTAGAGAATTCTCTTCAATTCTCTTCATTTTCTTCAGCTGAAAAACAGTTATGGAAGAGAGTTCAAGTTGGTTTTCATACTCAAGCTTCATGTAAGTTTAATACTTGCTTTCTCCTTGAAATTTCTATGTTTTTGGACTTTCTACACTTGAGTCCAACTTATTAATTCATTAGTTTATGATTCTATGGTTAATTTTTAAATTTGATGTGGATTAGTTCTGAAAGAATATGATGAATAAATATTGATTTGAAGCTTTAATTTTGTTATATGATGATTTTATCAAGTGAAATTGATAGAAATTGGTTTTAGGACCTAATTGTGAAAAGCTGAAATTAAGGCCTAGTGTTAAAATTCTGATTTTCAAGAGTTATGAAGTAGTTTAAAATGATAGAGAAAAGTATTAAATGAGAAAATTAGCTTAATTGAGGGGTTAATTGAGCAAGGATTGAATTGTATGAATTGTGGAATTAGGGACAAAATAGAAATCAACATGTTACACTAAAGCAGTTTTGGACAGTAGCAGTTGTCTAACTTTGAAAAATCACCAAAAATTTTATAAATCGAATTAGAAGTTGACTGAGATATGGAATTAAAGCTTATTGAGTCTATTTTCATATAAAAGAAACAGAGAAAGCAAAGAAAGTCTACATTTTGAGATATTTAAATTTTTGTAAGACTGGTTTAGAATAACTTCGTGATCCCCTGTTCTTACTTTAGAAATTCACAAAAAATTGTATAAAAATAATTTGGGAACATAATTTATATGGTTAGATTTCTTAATGAGTCTAGTTTTATAAGAAATAAACCCTAACATCATATGAATTCTATATAGAAAGATAATTAATTTTTAGTGAAGAAGGGTCGGAACTGCCAGACAGCAGAACAGGGGTGACTTTAAAGAATAAACTGTACTAATTGGCTAAATAAAAAATTCTGAAAATTTTATGGCAAGAAGATATGTGAGTCTAGTTTCAGGAAAAATTAACGGTTCTTCATTTGGAGTTCTGTAGCTCTGGAAATAAATAATTCAGTGACTATAACTCAAATGGACAGTTTTGAATATACTTATGAGTAATTAATGAAATTATTGATAATGTTACTTATAGCATGTTATATACATTAAGGATGTGGAATGGAGAGGAGGAGGAGGAAAATATGTATGAATATTTAGGTAGTATGGCTAATTTGAAATGTTTTAGGCTCAGGGACTAAATTGAATAAAAGTAAAACTTTCTGATTAATTTTGTAAAAATGTGGAAATGATCAATTTGCATGAAATTGCAAAATTGAATGACATTATTAATTAAGATTAAGATCGACTGAAAAATCAATGAAAATAGAAAATTTCCAAAGTGCCCCTGAATTTTGATATTTCTGCAAATTTAACCGTAAGTTCGTGTAACTTAATTATGTGATAAGGAAATATAAGTTGATGATGATACGTGAAATATTGATATGATGAATTAACTGTTTTATGTTTACGAAGAAACGGCAAGTGAATGATATTTATCATGACATGTAAATATGTGATTATCTTTAATATGATAATACAAGGTAATTAAGTATGATCAAACGAGTAATAAATTCAAGTAAGACATGTCGATAAAAATAAATATATTTAAGGGACAATATGTTTGATTTTGATTGATTTCAAATATAAATGCTAGATGAAATAAAATGTCTGATAAATAAATTTGTAATTCCGGTAATGCCTCGTACCCTATTCCGGCGTTGAATACGGGTAAGGGGTGTTACAAATAATACTAGTAATAATAATAGTAATAGTAATAGTAATAATAATAACAATAATAATAGTAATAATAACAATAATAATATAATAGTAATAAAAAAATAATACTAATAATAATAGTAATAATAATAATATTAGTAGTAGTAGTAGTAGTAATAATAATAATTAAATTGCATAAATAACTAAAAAGGGGTAAATTGAACTTAAAAACATAAGTTTTGGGCAAATCAGAAACAAAAAGAAAGGAAAAAAACTTATCTGAACACGCGAATAACAAGGAGGGGTCAAAAGGGAAAATATCCCTGGCCCTCTATGCATAGCATTTTATCCGAGGGCTAAAATGATACTCAAACAAAATTATAGGATAGAATTAAAAAAGAAAAGAAAACAAGAAAGGACCAAATTGCAATGCGTCGCAAAGCGGAGGGACCACGCTCTCAAATATCCCACTCACCGCAAAAACACGCGGATCTTGAGGGCTAATCGGGTCGGGTCTCGGGTTCCCCTCAAAACGGCATCGTTTTGGATGCTAAAGGGGGGAACCAAAACGGCGCCGTTTCCCTTGTTTAAAAAAGCTAAAAAAAATTTTAATAAAATTCATTTTAAACACTTTCCTTCAAAAAAAAAAAAAAAACTCAAAACTCTCTCAACTTTCTTCTCCCTCCCCTCAGTCCGGTCAAGGGTCCGATGAGAGCTCCGGCGCCAATCGCCACCGTCCGCCGCCGTCAGTGCCGCTGTGTGCGGTGGTTGGACACCCCCAAGTATGTTTTTTTTCTCTTTTTTTATTATATTTTAATATATGTATATAGTAAAAAAATAAAAAATCTTTATATATATGCATAAATAATTTCGAAAAGAAGAAAGGAAAAAAATAAAATAAATAAATAAAGAAAAAGAAAATCAAAGGAACCTTACGGCGGCGACGTGGAGCGGGCTGGAGGCTGTTGACGTTGCGGCGGCGACTGAAGATGAAACCCTTGGGGTTTCTTTTTTGGTGTTTAAGGGTTGGGCCAGTTGTGCTTAGTAATTTTGGGCTTGCTTTTTGTTTGTAAATGGACTTTATAATATTTGAATTTTTATTTATTATTTGAGCCCGAGCTAAATTGGCCCACTACATTTATTAAATACATTTATTTTATTATATCGATTATTATTTATTTATTTATCCTTTTCTATAATTCTAAAACTTTTTTTATTATATTATTATTATTAATACCATCATTATTATTGTTAATATGATTTCTTAATATGTTTTACACTATATTTGTTTATTTATTTGTTTAATATTTCTTTTAGTTACAAATTTTTAGTTTTTACTTATTATTTTCCTTTTTATTTTGGCTCGTTTATGTTATTTTATTTTCATCCTTATTATTGCCATTCATATTAATGCCATTATTATTTTTCATGCATATTAATACCGTAATCCATTTTTCATCCGGAGGTCCCTCTTTTGGTGTGATTTTCTCCTTTTATACTTGTTTTCTTTACTTTTTCCCATGTTTTTGCAGGTAGTGGTTGAAGGAAGAGCCTCCACCCATGCTGGTGGCCGAAAAATCCGGGGAGCAGGTGCTCAAATCACTTGATTTTGCCAGAAGGACCAAATCGTAAACGTAGTAAAACTAGTAGCATCAAAGGGTAATTTTGAAAAGTTGAGGGATTAAAATGCAATTTCAAAAAAATTTAAGGGTCAAAATATGATTTTAGAAAAATTGAGAGGTCAAAATATAATTTTGGAAAAGTTGAGGGTTTAAAATGTAATTTCAATTTTTTTGGATTTTAAAATTTTTTTAAAAATTTTGAAAATTAAACACGAAATCAAGCCGGACAAAATTTAGTGCTTACAGCTGCCCCTCTTTGCTCATCGTTGTGAAACATGGATAGTGCAAAGACTTCAAAGAACTGAATTTTGTTCGACTATCCCACAATCATTTTTATTGTTATTGAAAAGATAGAAATCAAAAATATCTCGGTATACGGTCCGAAGCCCAACTCACTTCTCGGATTATGAGTTGATTCTTGGAAAAACAAAAATTGAAAATAGAAATTGGAAATTACCTCGGAATGTGACTCGAGACTCAACTCACTTCTCGCATTATGCGTTAATTTTTTTTTTTTGAGAAGGAAATTGAAAAATACCTCTGCGTGTGACCTGGAGCTCAACTCACCTCTTGCATTATGAGTTGAATTTTTTGGAAAAACTGAAATTGAAAATACCTCGGAGTGTGACCCGAGACTCAACTCACCTCTTACATTATGAATTGATTTTCTTGAAAAGGAAATTGAAAAAATACCTCGGCGTGTGACCCGAGGCTCAACTCATCTCTCGCATTATGTGTAACACCCCTTACCCGTATTCAACGCCGGAATAGGGTACGAGGCATTACCGGAATTACAAATTTATTTATCAGACATTTTATTTTAATTCAATATTTATATTTGAAACCAATCAAAATCAAACATATGGCCCCTTAAAGATATTCATTTTTCTCGTCATGTCTTACTTGAATTTATTACTCGTTTCATCATACTTAATTACCTTGTATTAACATATTAAAGATAATCACATATTTTCATGTCATGATAAATATCATTCACTTGCCGTTTCTTCATAAACATAAAACAGTTAATTCATCATATCAATATTTCACGTACCATCAACTTATATTTCCTTATATCACATAATTAAGTTACACGAACTTACCAGTTAAATTTGCGTAAATATCAAGATTCAGGGCACTTTGGAAATTTTTATTTTCATTGATTTTTCAGTTGATCTTAATCTAAATTAATAATTTCATTCAATTTTGCAATTTTAAATAATAAAATAATCCATTTCATGCAAATTGGTCATTTCCACATTTTTACAAAATTAATCACAAAGTTTTACTTTTATTCAATTTAGTCCCTGAGCCTAAAACATTTCAAATTAGCCATACTACCTAAATATTCATACATATTTTCCTCCTCCTCCTCTCCATTCCACATCCATAATGTATATAACATGCTATAAGTAACATTATCAATAATTTCATTAATTACTCATAAGTATATTCAAAACTGTCCATTTGAGTTATAGTCACTAAATTATTTATTTCCAGAGCTACAGAACTCCAAATGAAGAACCGTTAATTTTTCCTGAAACTAGACTCACATATCTTCTTGCCATAAAATTTTCAGAATTTTTGATTTAGCCAATTAGTACAGTTTATTCTTTAAAGTCACCCCTGTTCTGCTGTCTGGCAATTCCGACCCTTCTTCACTAAAAATTAATTATCATTTTATATAGAATTCATATGATGTTATAGTTTATTTCTTCTAAAACTAGACTCATTAAGGAATCTAACCATATAAATTATGTTCCCAAATTATTTTTATACAATTTTTGATGATTTTTCCAAGTCAGAACAGGAGATCTCGAAATCACTCTGAACCAGTCTTACCAAAATCTAAATATCTCAAAATACAGAATTTCTTTTCTTTCTCTGTTTCTTTCATATGAAAATAGACTCAATAAAATTTAATTTCATATCTCACTCAACTTCTAATTCCATTTCTACCATTTTTGGTGATTTTTCAAAGTTACCTTACTGCTGCTGTCCCAAAACTGTTTTCTTATAACTCATTTTACAATTTAATCCTAATTAAGTTTACTTACTTTCCTAACTTAATTCATACTTCTTTTCTATTCAAATTCCATCCAAACTCAAATTTAACTACTAAATTTTTAGCATATTTTCCTCAATTTAATCCCTACAGCATAAAACTTACATCTTACTTCTCAATTAAATCCATTTTTCAATTCTAACTTGAAATTCATTCAATTAAGTCCCTAATTCATACTTTTGTTCAACATAAACTATACTTGATAACTTATAAACTTTCAATATGAAAACTTAGCTTCATCAAAACCTTGTTCCAAGGCTTCTAAAACATCAAAATTAAGTAAAAAGGGCTAAATTGACTTACCTATCAACTTCCAAGCTTCAAACTTTTAATTATCCCTTTCTTCTTTCTTTTCTTTCCTTCCTTCTTTCCTTCCTTCTTTCCTTCTCTGTTTCGTTTGCCTATTCTGTTCTATTTCTCTCCTTCCTTCCTTTTGTTTTTTTGTTTGTATATATATAATAATATAATAATATAATAATATACCTTAAAAATCTTAGATTTTTCTACGTTATATCGCCTCAACTATATAAAATGGTATAATTGCCATTTTGGTCCTTCATAATTTCTTTTAATCTATAATTTAACTTTTACTTTTATTTCAATTTAGTCCTTTTCATTTAATTTCCTACCCAAACGTTAAAATTTTCTAACGAATGTTTAATAATAACTAAATGACATTCCATAAATATTTTTAGAAATATTTATGGCTCACTTTATGAATTCGAGGTCTCAATACCTCGTTTTTGGCCCAATTTTTCTAATTAATTCTTTCAGTTCACAAAATTCACAAATTTTAAAATATTTCTAAAATCACACTTAACTTACAATTATCGATTATCAAAATTTTCTAACTTTCCGTCAAATTTAGTGATCTTGAATCACTGTTCCGACACTATTAAAATTGGGCTGTTACATTATGAGTTGATTTTTGAAAAAGAAGTTGAAATTGAAATAGAAATTTAAAATACCTCGGCATGTGACCCGAGGCTCAACTCACCTCTCGCATTATGAGTTGATTTTTTGGAAAAACTGAAATGAAATAATTTTTTAAAAAATATCATAATTTCAAAACATATCATCTAGTGGAACTTGGATGTCTTCTTTTTCCTTGATTCAGTATAGCTATCATCAAAACCTCTTGCTCTACTGGAGTACCTGTATATGTCATGCATGATGTTATCATGATATGCACGTGTTTGTCTTAAATGCTTTTATGCCTACATGATTATGCCATGCGCATTGGGCTTGTTTGTCATATATCTCTTTTCGTTACGATTTTCATGATGACTTGCATTCATTGCTTCGATTCTTGACTTTCCTTTCAGGTTTTATACCCGTCTTCAAGCTTTACGAGTAATCTGGGTTTCTTGTATATCACCTTTTTGCCCCCTGTTGAACTTTGTCCTTGCTTTGAGGCTCTTGTACTTACCAAATTCTCATCCGGGTAATCCTCAACATTCCTTTTGTTTAGAGTATGTCATTTCACTATTTATTATTTAAATAAACCATACATGAGATGCATGAAAATGGCAAAGTAGGTATGAAAATGATATCTCACGTTCATATTTATTTCAAAAGCAACAATCAAAGAAAGTTGACCAAGAATAGTTAAAAGCATCATAAAGAAAAGAAATCACATTCAATGGCTACAAATGCTTTAGATATTCAAAGCATGAACTTTTCCACGTTTCTTAGTCACGGAACTTTTCGAGCGTGGCTTCTTGTGTAAAAAATTTCGAGCTTCCGAGAATGCTTCAAATATTGTAATCTTGCCATTTGACTTCCTGTTCAAATCGTCTTGCTTCTTAAGCCCAAATCTGCTTCATTAGGACGCCCTTTCGGGTTTTCATCCTAATCCTTTTTGTTTATCAAGACGTCCTTTTCGGGTTTTCATCTTGACGATTCTTTTTTTTTTTTAGGCATAGTACTTTTTCACAGCATCTGAGTTCGTTGGATTATGTAACTCCTTCCCATCCATCTCAGTGAGAATCAAAGCTCCACCCGAGAGGGTTTTCTTTACGACGTATGGCCCTTCCCAATTTGGTGCCCACTTTCCTCAAAAGTCTTTTTATATTGGGAGAATCTTTCTAGTACGAGTTCTCCCTCGCAAAATTCTCTTGGCCGCATCTTCTTGTCATGGGCCGTGATCATTCTCTTCTGGTACATCTGTCCATCATAGATTACCTTCAAGCATTTTTCTTTGATAAGATTTAGCTAGTCATATCGAGCTCGAACCCATTCTGATTCCTCTAGTTTCGACTCCATTAAGACTCGTAGAGAGGGGATCTCAACTTCGATGGGCAGTACAGCTTCCATTCCATAGACCAGAGAGAAAGGAGTTGCTCCTGTAGATGTCCGCACAGATGTGTGATATGCATACAAAATGAATAGTAACTTCCCGTACCAGTCTTTATATGTTTCGGTCATTTTCCCAATAATCCTCTTAATAATTTTGTTAGTCGCTTCTACTGCTCCGTTCATCTTTGGACGATAGGGTGAGGAATTATGATGCTTTATTTGAAATTGCTCACACACTTCTTTCATCATCTTGTTGTTCAGATTTAAAGCGTTATCTGAAATGATTCTCTCAGGCAAATCGTATCAACATATGATTTCTTTTTTTAAGAACCTGCAAACTGCATTCTTCGTCACATTAACAAACGAAGCAGCTTCTACCCATTTTGTGAAGTAATCTATAACCACAAAAATGAATCGGTTTCCATTAGAAGCTTTTGGGGAAATTGGCCCTATAACATCCATGCCCCCACATAGAAAAAGGCCACGGAAAAGTCATGATATGAAGGGGCGAAGGGGTTGCATGAAATTTATCGCCATAAATTTGACATTTGTGGCACTTTCGTGCATAACTAATACAGTCGTTTTCCATCGTCAGCCAGTAATAACCGAGTCTTATAATCTGCCTAGCCATAGTGAAACCATTGGCATGCGTCCCACAAATTCCTTCATGGACATCTTCAAGTATTTTTTTGGCTTTAACAGCATCCACACATCTCAGAAGCACTTGATCTTTTCCTCTTTTGTACAGGATATCCTCATTAAGAACAAATCCCACCGCCATTCTTCTGATTGTTCTTTTGTCGTTCTCATTTGCTTGCTCGGGATACCTTTGATTCTTGACATATTCTAAGATATCATGGAACCATGGCCGTCCATCTGTCTCTTTTTCAATGCTAAAACAATGTGCAAGGACCTCATATATGCTCATTTGGAAAGGCATTATTTCCGTTTCTCTGTTTGCTTTGAACATTGAAGCCAAAGTGGCCAGGGCATCAGCCAATTGGTTTTCTTCTTGTGGGAAGTAATTAAAAGTCACTTCTTTGAATTCTTTAATCAGTTCCGCAACTAGATCGCAATATTTAACTAATTTCGAATCTCTCACTCTCCAATCTCCACGGATTTGGTAAATCACCAACGCTGAGTCCCCGTACACCTTTAAGATTTCAATGCTTCGTTCAATAGCTACACAAAATCCCATGATGCAAGCCTCATATTCCGCTATATTATTGGTACAGAAGAAATTTAATCTGGCAGTGAGTGGATAATGGTTCCCTTCTGGTGACTGATAAACCGTAATTATAACATATTTTAGGCCCACATTTAGCATGCTTTTGGATAATTTAAACCTTGATTTATGTAAAAAGGTGCTCTTAATCCTTTCTGTTCATGTCTTATACTTAGGAAAGCACCCACGAATGAAAAGAATGTAAAACGGGCTTAAAAAGGGCCAAATGGGCCAATTTACGAAATCGACACGGCCTGGACTTCAAGCCACACAGCTGTGCCTCATTAAATTACTAGAACACAGCCTGGATCCCGATAAACACAACCATGCCTCATTAAAAGTCCAAACACGGTCTGGCCACGATTCACATGGGCGTGTGCCATGGCCGTGTCCCTGTCGCTGGAAAGAGAAATTTCATTCGGGAAAGGATACTTGGAGGCAAAGAAACATATTCCAAAGCCTATTCAAACACCCTAGCAGGAATTCTACTTAAATTAGGAAACTTAGGGGCCAAGTAAGGCATCTCAAAGTCTATATAAACACCCAAGGGGGAAACTTGAAAGGGGAGTTCGGCGTGTTTAAATCCAAGGTCAAAGCTAGGCCAAGAGAGCCAAGCCGAGAAGGTCGAGTTAGGGAATAAACGCGAAGATAGCCAGTTGATCCATCCCAAGAAGCCGGAATTATACTCAAGACAGCGGAATTCTCCTTCAATTCCTTTAGGGGGTTTTAGGATTTTCTTATGTTTTATTTTATCTTTTCTCTTGAGATGTTTTCTTGTTTAGTTATGAACTAAACCCCTCAGATACCTGAAGGGGATGAAACCTAGATGAATCTTTTTATTTGATTTTTAAGTTATATGATAAATTACTTAGTTTGTTCTTAATTATGTTGCTTAATCCAAATCTAATGTGCTTAGGTGGAGGAGGAATAGACCCTTCCTAAGAGTAGATCTAACATAATTAAGTGGAGTTAATCGAACGCCTAGAGATATGGTTACGAGATTTTTCTGGATTAGGGTGAAACCTAATATGGGAGTCCATTGATCGATTTACTGCTATCCTAGGGGGTTATTATAATCGAACGAGAGTTCCACTAATTAACCTAGGGTTAGACATTATTCGCCTCGAGAGAGGGTTTAATATAGGTTAGGGAGTCTTACGGATCAAGCTAAGTAAAAGAAATCATATAATTTAGGGTTAATTAATAAGTGAAGTCTAGGTGGATTCTTCTTGAAGGTATCATCGCAATCAACTGAGTTTTCCTTCAAAGTTATTTTCCTATTCGTCCTTTTTGTCTTTGTATCCTTAGTTTAGTCTTCATCTAAAGCAACTTCACTCTAATTTTAAGGCTAAATAATAATAAAAAAGTTAGTATTAGTACTTTTAGTTCCTTTGGGTTCGATATTCGGTCTTGCCTAAGCTATACTACTGTTCGATAGGTACACTTGCCTTTAATCGTTGTCAGAGTTAGTTTTCAGGTTTTGATCATTCTTTTATAAATTTTAAAACTCTGATTTACAGCGATCAGTGACACTAAGACTGCTCCAATCCCATGCTCCAATGTATTCGATACACTATCAAAGCTCATCTTCCATGATTTCTCTTTTGACGACTCACATTCTTTTTCTGTAATGCACATCAAGTCTTCATCTGGGAAATCAAATCCCAATGGCTCGTATTCTTCTGGTGTTCGAGTTGCTAAAAAGTCAGCTATTGCGCTCCCCTTTATCGACTTTTGGCTCACATAGATGATGTCGTACTCTGATAGTAGGATCTGCCATCATGCCATTCTTTCTGAGAGTGTAGGTGATTCCATCATGTACTTTATTGGGTCTAGCTTTGAAATTAACCATGTCATATGATACAACATATATTGTCTGAGACTCCGAACTACCCAAACCAAAGTGCAACAGAATTTTTCAATTGACGAATACCTTGTCTTATACTCTGTGAACTTTTTGCTGAGATAGTAAATCACCTTTTCTCTTTTCCCCGACTCATCATGTTGCCCCAGTATGCAACCCATTGAATTTTTGAACACAGTCAGATACAATATTAAAGGTCTTCGGGGAGTTGGCGGTACTAGCATCGGGGGGTTAGATAAATATTATTATATATTTTCAAAAGCCACTTGGCACTCCTAGTTCCATTCTCCCATATTATGCTTTCGAATTAGTCAAAAAATTGGTCACATTGGTTGGTAAGTTGAGCAATGAATCGAGCAATGTAGTTCAACCTCCTTAAAAATCCTCTGACTTCTTTTCGTGTGCGCGGAGGTGGTAGTTCTTGTATGGCTTTTATCTTATCTGGATCAACCTCAATACCTCTCTCGCTGAAAATGAAGCCTAGTAATTTTCCCGAGGTAACCCCAAACGTACACTTGGCTGGATTAAGTTTCAGTTGGAACTTTCTTAGTCTTTCGAACAACTTTCTGAGGTTCCCAACATGCTCTCTTTCCCCCCTCCCGATATTTGGTAATCATATCATCAATATAGACTTTTATTTCTTTGTGCATCATGTCATGGAACAACATCACCATGGCCCTCCGATATGTTGCCCCAACATTCTTTAATCTAAACGGCATCTCCTTATAGTAGAATGTCCCCCATATCATTACGAATGTAGTTTTCTCCATATCCTCGAGAGCCATCTTTATCTGTTTATAACCCGAGAATCTATCCATGAAAGAAAACAATAAATGCTTTGCTGTGTTATCCACCAACGTATCAATGTGTGGTAAGGAAAAATTATCTTTAAGACTTGCTCGATTCAGATCGCGAAAATCTACGCACATTCGTACCTTGCCATCTTTCTTCGGTACTGAGACTATGTTAGCTACCCATTCTGGGTATTTGGAGACTTGTAGGAAGTCAGTATCAAATTGTTTCATGACTTCTTTTTTAATCTTTAACAGTATTTCAGGTCTCATTCGTCTTAGCTTCTATTGAATAGGTTTGCATTCTAGTTTCAGTGGGAGTCTATGGACCACTACATCCTCGTACAAACCTGGCATGTCCTGATACGACCATACAAATACATCTTTGTACTCATGAAGCAAGGCAATCAAATCATGTTTGGTGTTATCTGAAATGGAAGTCCCAATCTTCACTTCTTGTCTCTTTTCTTCATTTTCCAAATTTACTATCTCAACCGATTCTTGATGGGGTAAAATCTGTTTATCTTCTTTTTCTACCATTCTCAGTAAGTCAGGAGATGAGACATAATCTTCAGCATTTTCCTTAGTTTCGAATTCTCCTAAAAAAAATAGTTTTTTCGAAATTGATTTCAAGGCTTGTAACGGGGTTGCTCATGTCGTTGATATCTGAGCATCTGAAAGTTGAATGGAAAAGAAAACTATAGAGGAGCATCAAAGTATTGGAACTAATGGCATGGTATGAGATACATGTAAGGACAGGCTGTGAGAAGAGGGAATAATTATGAAGTAATGAGAATGAAAAGACCATGACAAAATTCATCTCCATTAATGTTCATTTAAATGATAAAGAACAAACATAAGCTCTTACAAAAGAATCCCACAATCACTTAGGGGCACACAAAAAAGAGAGTTAACATTAAGCATCACTCTGGAGAGGACTTAGAAAATACAAGAAGATCCACAGTAGTCCAATTGCTCAAAACGAATCCAGGAGGACTAGGGCGTATCATTGAAACATCGTTAATTGCATCATCCTCTTTGTCAATAACATTTATACTGACGTTCTGAAGACCCCTTTCAATCAATAACAGCGTGCTTCATGAATTATCTCGCCCTGGGTACATCATTCCTGCAGATGTAAATGTTTTTGACAAAGGAGGATACGTTATGGGCTCCTATTCCAATTCCCGACCTGAGGCTCTTGTAATCCTTATTTATTTATCTTTCTGCAACTATTTTCTTTTTTTTCTTATATTCAGCTTGAACCCTAAATCGTATCGAGTCTTGTGGTATACTGGTTTTAGTGCTCTAACTATCCCTTGCTGATATCTTCCCAAACCTTTCTTCGCTCGGGCTCCCTTTCCCACAGTCAGCTTAATTTCTATCTTGGTATTCCTTGACAGCTTGGGTGTAGGAATCCTATTTCCTTCAGCAACAAATGTAGCATTGATAAATTCGAAGGAATGGAAGGAACATTCTACTGCATCTTTGTTTATTTCGATGTAGGGTGCGTCAGCAGAGATAGATGCAACAATTTCTTCTTTACCAGCAATCGTGATCAAGCGGCTATCCATGATAAACTTTACTTTTTGATAGAGAGATGAAGGAACTGCCCCAGCAGAATGGATCCAAGGCCTCCCTAAAAGGCAATTATACTAAGGCGTGATGTCTATGACTTGGAACTCGATATCATATGTACATGGGCCCACTTCTAAAGAAATTTTGATCTTTCCCATAACCTCTCATCGTGTCTCATCAAACGCCCTTACTGTAGAGTGACAAAGCCTCAGATAAGACATATCAATTGGCATCCTAGAAAGCGTGGCCAAAGGCATGACATTGAGTGCAGACCCATTGTCAATGAGCACATTCGGTATTATATAACCCTTGCAACTGGTTGTGATGTGCAATGCTTTTACGGAGCCCCTACCATTTGGCAGTATTTCGTCATCACTGAAAGAGATGAAATTATTCGCATTCAGGTTATTCACTCACCTATCAAGCTTTTCAAAAGATACGTAGCTCGCCATATAAGCTTGATTTAACACTTTCAGCAAAGCATTCCAATGTGGTTCTAAATTCAACAGTAAGGTTACTACCGAGATTCACGCCAGTTGCTTGTTTAATTATTCTACAACGTTATATTCACTGTGCTTAATGAACTTCAGGAATTCATGTGCTTCTTCCTCATTCACAGGCCTTTTAACTTCTTGTTCAGACGGAGTTTCAAACTCGACCTCAGCCTCATGCATCGGTGCCTTTCCTTTTTGGGTCGATCACCAGTCTTCTTCCTTGGTTCAACCACCTCAGGAGAATAACATCTCCCACTGCGGGTAAAGTGTCCTACTTCGCTAACACTTCCAGTCGTAACTTTGAATTTTTCACCTTCAGGTATGATAATGTTGACATCATATTTCCATGGTACCGTCTTGTTGTCCTTGTAAGGGAAAGGAGATGGAACTTCAATTATAATCTTTGGTTTCACTTTTTCCTTATTTGCCTCTTAATAAATCACCAAAGGTCGATCGGTACTATAAGGAGAACCTAATGATTGATTATCAGAAGCGCATACTTCTCCTTCATCGGCCTCTTCCACTCTGTTAAAGATCTCGACCTCCTTGTTGTCCATCATGTCTTGAAGTAATTTTCTGAATCCCTCACAAGACTGAATGCCATGCCCTTCGATACTATGGAGATCACAAAAACATTGACTTTTTGTGTTTCCTTCTTTGAAAATTCTGTTGGGATAACAGAACGGCCCCTTTTCAACTATTACCTCCCAAACCTTCCGCAAAGGTGTCTTTATATCAGAAACACAACTTTTAGCTCGCCACCTGTCTTCCTTTGTCACCGCGCTAACGTTCCCTTCAGTATGGTTAGAGAGTGAATTTCCAGCCATATTACTAGCACCATTAAATTGTAAAATGCCTGCATCAATAAGACCTTGAACCCTCCTTTTAAAGGCAAGACAATTTTCTGTAGAATGCCCCTAGTTTCCAGCGTGGTACATGCAACTAGCATTAGGATCGTACCATTTTGGGTATGGAGGCTTCAGGGGTGCCATATAATGTGGGGATATTAATTGTTTTTCTAATATTTTTAGGTACAGCTCCCTGCATGACACGAAAATAGGGGTGAATTGTGGTTTTTCAGGATTGGGTCTTGCCGGTCTTTGTTCATTTTTGGGTTGGCTTTGAGCAGGCATGGTATTTGGTGAGAACATGGTGAATGGTCTTTGGTTATTTGTGGCGTAGACGGGGTAAGGAGGATATGCTTGATAGTAAGGGTTTTGGGGAGGAAAATAGAAGTTTGGAGGTGGGCGATATCGAGGTCGTGATTGGGTTGGGTACGAATTACAAGTGTAGTGGCTCTCGATTCCCCCTATATGGGTTTCTGCCTCTTTTTTTTGTGCGTACTGCCCTTTTTGAACTCTCGGGGCCTTCCATCCTTCCACTCTTGATGGCATTCTCTATTAGTTTCTCGGATATTACAATATCTGCGAAGTCTTTCGTGGCGCTTCCTACCAACTTATAGTAAAACGACGCTTTCAAAGTGTTGATGAAAAGGACCATTATCTCAGTTTTAGTTAATAAGGGTTCTACTTGGGCCGAGATATCCCTCCATCTTTGTGCATATTGCCTAAAAGTCTCTGTCGGCTTCTTTTCCATCATCTGCAGAGTTAGTCGATCAGGTACCATGTCGGATACATGCTTGTATTGTTCACAAAATCCTGATGCTAAGTCTTTTTCTCTACTGAGTTGATTATACCATCGAACAGCCGATCCGCCCAAGCTGTCTTGGAAACAATATATTAGCAATTTATCCTCATCCACATAACCAGTCATCTTCTGAAAAAACATGATAAGATAGGCCTTTGGACATCTCGTTCCATCATATTTTTCAAAATTTAGCACTTTAAATTTCGGAGGCAGAACCAGATCGGGCACCAAACTGAGCTCTTTGGCACTCAATGCAGAGAAGACTTCAGTACCTTCTATCGCTTTGAGTCTTTCTTCCAGGCTCTTATACTTATCCTAAGCATCATGATCATCCATTTTCAACCTGGCTATTTCTACCAGATCATCCAAATCTGGAACAATTGGATCTGCAGGATTAGCCCCGAGATTCGATACGAATATCCCTTGCCCTAAATAAGTAAGTGGTGCAGGATGTTGCTCCTCAATTGTAGGTTCCCCTTGGGGAAACCTTCTTTGTGTTGTATGGGCGTGAAGTGAAGTGAATCCTGGAGGATAAAGTGGATCCTGATTAGCTCTTTATTGGGGTTCCATGATATCAGGGCTCTACATGGGTCCTTTTCCTTTGACCAAAGCTATCATCATCTCCATTATTTTGGCCATTTGATCCATTTGCTCGAGCGATTCCTCTCGAGATCTTACCATCAGATCTCTTGCTTCCTGTTGTGACTTATCCAACTACTCTTGCAACTCTCTTTGGGTTCTTTCTATCCTTTCAATTCTCTCATTGAATTCAACCTCCATAATTCTAGCTCTTAGACGCGTCCTATAAGAATGGCGTGATTCCAGACTTGTAGTGCTGCAACTGTGGATTGTATGGTTTTAACCTTAGTGAATGATTAGGGTGATACGTACATGCAATGAATGAATGAATAAATGTTAGTCGTGCGCAAGTATGCAAAAAATAGGTGTTGATTTCAAGATAACCCCATACATTGGGAGTTCCATTTATCAAAAGAGTCCATTACAAAACATTTTTACCATCTTTGTTTTAACTGTTACACAAATTTCCTAGCCACATCGCCTTGTTTCTTCACCCGTTCTAGGAACTCTGACATGCTTGATGTTTGGCTTGGAGGGAATTGGCAGCTGAGAACTTCTGCTTCATTTGATAATCGCACAATTTGCACGGCTGCCTTGCGAATTTCAGTGATCAAATGACCGAGGTGCATATCCTTTTCTTGGAGAGCTCTTTCATAGGCGCGAGTGTCTCTGTCATGCTGACCATTCTTTTCTTCTAGGGCTTTTAGGAGAGTATCTAAATGTTGCTGATGAGCTTGCAGCGTATTTTCTAAATTTCGTATTTTCCCTCTTAGCTCTTGACGCTCAGACTGACTAGTCATTAATTCTGCAGACACGGTTTCGTATTCAACATTCTTCTTCCTTAACTTTATCATAGCACGCGCAGCTTTTTCCTCTTCCTTCTTCATTTTCTCTTTCTAGAATTCCATCCCACCTTTGATGTTGCTTAGTTCTTCCTTCCATTCTACCGATGATTTTCCCAACCCACTATTCTTTATGGTGCTTCTTAATTTCTTATTTTCCAAATGAAGATCCCTTAGATCATTTCTCATGATCTCACCTTCTTTCTGGACTTTCTCGGTTCTAGATTTTTCAATTTGAACATCGATCTTCAGCTGGTAGTTTTCCTCTTTAAGAGAACTAATATCTCGTAACAACTTGGCCTTTTCATGTTCAAATTCATGTCTAGCCATTTCCAGCTCGGGCGGCATTTCTTCTGAGAAAGGATTCTGAAAAGTGTAATCCGTCAGCAAGGTTTGTTGACTATTCACTCGTCATTGTCTCCATATGTCATAATCTTGAGTGATAGTATCAACATAGAGAGCTAACTCCATTAGGTAAATTTCCTTCCAAGACTTTGCAGTATCTCAGACTTTTTTCATGTAACCTTCACCTGTAAAGGCAAACTCAGACTGTGCCAATCCCCGGGTAGCTGGTATGAATTTTCGTGAAGCAAACTCCTTTGAACCATTAACGGAGTATATCCAACTCCTCTCCATAAACCGAGTAAAGGCACCCAATCCTGGCTTCCGCATTTGTATAACAGAACCGAAGGATGGATCTATGGTGCTCTCCAAGTTATATCTTGGAGGTTCTGAAAAACCGAGATCCACCATTGTTTGGTGACATCCTTTGATCAATCTTTCCCAATGTAAGCCTCCAATGGAGCGAATGTTTTTGAAAACATATGGAAAGGTGTGCGGTCCACTTTCCAGAAGTGGCTTAGAATCCAAACATTAAGCAATTGTGCGTATCTGATAAAACGCCCTTCCCCTTTCCTCTTACAACTACTTAGAGATCTGAAAGTCTCGGCCAAGATAGTTGAGACGGGGTTGATTCCTTGCCTCAACTTTTCGAAGAAATCCACTATCGCAACTTCTATATGCCCGAGAGCCTTTGGGAAGACGATTAATCTGTAAATGGCCAAAGCAAACAAATCCACTCTCTTCAAAACATCTGGATGGTTTTGAACTAAGTCTCGAAAAGAAAGCCATGGAATACAATTGACTTCGTTCTTTTTCTTTATCTGTTTTTCAGCCCACGTATCAGTCATCCCCATCAACTTCATTAGTTTTTTCTTAAAGGTCATTGGTTTGGACTCTTTGATATATATATTGTTGAATTGCGCATTATCAACGCGAAGCAAGGCAGCATACTCTTCTATGGTCGGAGTCATATCTTCCTGATTGAAAGTGAAACATTGATAAGCTGGGTCTTAGAATCGAACTGTGGCTTGAATCAGCTATTCGTCTACATTGATTGCGATCAACTGAACTATATCCCCGTACTTTTCAATGAAGATGCCCCTCATGTCTGAGTCCTAATGTTTCCAAATCCGAGTCAAATCTTCGAGGTTATTCTGAAGAGCATTCGAAGTCACATGCTCGGGAAGATTGGAGACACATCCTTCCTTTAAACTGTCCCTTTTTGCTTTCTGGGTTTTCAAAGAGCAGTCTCGGACTACGGCATTTTCTCGGTTACTTGCGTAATTGACTCCTCCATTAGAAACTCGTTTTTGGCAACCAATCTTTAGTCAACACCTTTTTAATAAGATGCCTATGATGCCTGACAAAAAATAAAATGTAGACAAATAGCTTTGGTTAGTAATAAGTATAAATGAAGAAAAAACTATGGAAAATCTAACAAATTAAACTATCCAATTATGTATTTTGGTGAAACCGACCCACGTTTTTGTTATCTTTTTATATATTTTTTTATTTTTTTGCCCCATCATGCTTAGGGGTGAGTATTCGATCAAGTTGAGTCGAATCGAGTCAAAAAATTGCGAATTAGTCGAGTTGACGAATCCTATTTTAGCAACCGAATTCAATTTGAAATTTTTTCAAATCGAGTAAAAAAATTTCGAGTCGAGTTAACGAATCCTATTATTTATACTCAATATTATATTTACATGAACCAATTATTTAGCTAGTAAACGAAGTACAATATTATTTAACTACATGAACAATATAATTTACTAAATAATTACATGTAAAGAACTATTTTAGGCATGCAAAATAACTATATATAACGTTGCAAGATGATCATCGTGGCCATAATTTGAGTTAACTACATAAGCTATTACACCACACGCATGATTTTATTTACATAGTGCATAATTATGCATCATGAACTATCTTATATTCAAGATAACAAAATGATATACCAAAAGCATGATATAGGGATACATGTCACTACTACACAAAATATGATATAACAAAATGATACACCAAAAGTATGATATAGATGGTCATGGTGTGACGCTCCAGGACTCGAATTCAACAAAATAAATTCAAGCTTCCTACACAACAAAATCCAAAGTTTAACTAGTTGTTTTGACCAAAACAAAGCAAATGCAAGGTTGAAGTTTTCATAAGGGTTAACAAAATATCTCTTCCAAAAAGTTAAAATCAAACTATCTTCAAGCTTCATCTTCTTCGAACACTGTAGATAGTACCGACAATTCTGTAACAAAAATAAAAATGTATTCTTAAATTATGAAAATCTTTACTAGAAAAATTAAAAATAAACATTCAATTTTGTAAGTTGTAGTTAAGTATGTTACCATCTTCATGTTCCGATAATTTTGACAATTCTAATAAATATCAAAATAGAAAAATGTTAGTTAAATTGTGAGAATATTTATAAAAATAAATAAGATAAGCAATTAACCTTTTGGATTAAAGTTAGTCCCTTACCATCATCTATATTTTGAAGTTCCTCCATATACTCCTCAAGGTTGATAGGATCTTTTGACCTTCGAAGCCAATCTTGTGTGCAAACCAAAGCCTCAACCATAGGAGGAGCACAGAATTTCTAAAATTATCTAGAACACGTCCACTTGTGCTAAAAGCACTTTCGGATGCAACGGTTGAAATAGGAACAGATAGCACATCTCGAACCATTTGCGCAACAATTGGGAATCTTGGACTATTAACTTTCCACCACAATAACAAATCAAATGAATCTTAATCATTTTCACAATCTTCTCCCAAATATCTATCCAACTCAAATTTACTTTCCAAGCCAACACGTTGCTTTTTCTTCATATATTATTGCATGACTAAGCCTATATTTGGTTTTACTTGATTTATTTCATTTTCACTTGAACTTGGAGCTTTAGTAGGAAAATTACTTTCAAATTCAAAGTTCATGTGATGATTTCCCTCAACAATTGCAGAATATTCATCAAACAAATAATGCAATTCTCTTTTAACCATCCTTATAATGTCATCTACAATAGTAGGAAAAAGCAAGTTGACTCCAAATGCAAGAAAATCAATTTTGCGCCGTGGGTCAAAGATAACTGCTAGATAAATAGGCAAGTTCATCACTTTTGAATCACCCCAGTTCTTCTTGTACTTGTCATTCATTTTTGAAGCCATAGACATTATGTTTAAATCCCCCACAATGTTTCCACCCATCGAGAAGACAATGCACATCTGTGACTACTTCAAAAAAAAGTATTAGAGGTGACATGTAATGATCCAGACACCTTTAATGTAAGTTCATGAAAAGGCTTAAGCACTTTCATAACTCTTCGAACATTTTCCCAATCATCACATGTGGGGACTCCATATCCAGCACTAATGATCATAAGCTTCAAACACACATTCATATTTTTCAGCCACATTTAACATCATATAACTTGAATTCCATCTAGTAGGCACATCTAGACATAAATGAGCCTTAATACCTACCATTTCTTCTTTTGTTTGATGGTTGAATTTAGATAACCTTGATGGTGATGCTCTAATATATCTCATAGCTCCTCTAACTCGATCCATAGATATAAAAGCGTCCTTAACCTCTTCTTGAACAATAAGGTTAATAATGTGTGCCGCACATCTCATATGTATATATTTACCATTCGCAACATAAGCTTTTCGATGAACCAACTTCTTTCTCAAATAATCAACAGCAACATTGTTAGAAGATGTGTTATCAACAGTAATTGTAAAGACCTTCTCAATCCCCCAATCCCGAAGACATTTCTCAAGGGCTTGACCAATGCTCTCACCTCTATGAGTAGAAATTGGGCAAAAGTTTATAATTCTCTTTTGTAACTTCCACTCATCATCTATCCAATGAGCTGTTAGAACCATGTAGGATATCCTTTGCAATGACATCCAAGTGTCTGTCGTCAAACAAATTCTACTTGGGTCTTTTTGAAAAGATTGCTTTAATGTATTCTTCATGAAATTAAACAAATCAAGACAACCTTTTCTAATTGTCCAACGAGATGGAATGTAACATCCTGGAAAGGGCCTATGCATTTTCGGTTTAATTGTACGAAGTGACATGTTTTATGTACTAAGAATAAATTTTGAATATTTTTGGAAACCAAATGAATGAAAATGAATTGAAATGAACATTTTTGGAAACTCAAAATGTATGGAAATGATCTGGAAATGAACATTTTTGGAAACCTGAAAATGTATGGACATATTTAGAAATGATTCAAAAGAGGAAAATGAACATTTTCTGGAAACTTGGAAATGTAAGGAAATGATTTAAAAGAGGAAAGTGAACATTTCTGGAAACTTGGAAATGTAAGGAAATGTCAAGTTTACAGAGCCGAACGAAAATTTTTGGAAACTTAGAAATGACTTAGAAATGTCGAGTTTTAAAGTTTAAAAGAGGAAATTAAGGCAAGGTGGCCTTAGAAGAAAAAGTTGGTGAAATTTGACACATAAACAGGCTTGGAAAAGTGGCCTGAAGATGCCACTTAGGGCCTCTGGAAATGGCGCCACATGCAAGGTGTTGGGCCTGAGTTTGAGTCACTTGGGAAGCAAATAAAGGAAGTTTTATTTTTGCTTCCCAAAGCATGAGGTGGACCGGCACAAGCCTTCTAGAAATGAGGAGTTTTATTTTCATAAATATTCGATTAATAAGGTGATAAATAAGGGATTTAATTTGGATTATTTTTGAAGAGATAATAAAGGATTATTCTCTAATTATTTTAAATTAAGGAGATAAACTTATCAATAAAGAAGAGTGGTGGCCAAGTAAGGGATTCTCGTAGTAGTTTCGGCTATAAAAGGAAGAAAATAGGGCTACTCATCAATTTTTCTTCCTCCTCTTCTCTCTCTGCCAAATTTCTCGAGTGCTCTCTTCTCTTCTCTTCTCTTTTTCTTTTGTCAAGCCGAATCTATAGTCCACCATTGTCAAAATTCTCAAGTTTTCTTTTCTTCCTATTTCTTCTTACCAATCCATTCAAAAGTGAATCTTGGAAGGGCTTCAAGCATAGGTCTTGTTGATTTCTTCAAAGGTAAGAACAAGTTTGATTTCCATTCTTTTCTTTTAGATTAGCTTGAGAGATAATCTAACCCCATACATATTATGGTTGCCGAATATAGAAGGACCTTTCGGGATTATCAGAGTAGTCGACTAAAAGGAGGAGTATTCGGGATTTCTAAGATTAAGGTAAGACATGTGAATATTCAGTCAAAGGCCTTGATTTATGTTTCGATGATTAAGATTAAGTCTAACGTAAGGTTTTAGGGATTTCGACATTCCTAGGGAAACAAGGAACAGTTTCGGGATTTGTTGGTGTTCCAATCGGCAACAAGGTAAGAATACTAATCCTACTAGGATTTGGAATTTTGGCTGAATGGCTTTTTATTAAGGTAATAAATGATAAATCAATGTAGGGATTAAGAATCTAAGCATTAGATCAAGCTTTTCAGGATCTCAAGGAAATTTTAAGCGAATCAGGTGTGTACTCCACACTACTTCATAATACGTTTTATGGCATGTTTAATTAAAATATGTGACATTAAGAATATGAAAGTGGCTAAGGTACCATGTTATGGTACTAAGTACTTAGGTACGTTTCCTACTCCTACTAGGAATATGAAAAATGTTATTAGTAACATGAGAATATGATAAGAATGTGAACTCTGGCATATTTATGCATATTATTATATGGGGCATATGGGTTTTATTGTGAAAGGGGAAGTGAATGTGGTGACCTAAGACTACGAACACGGTGACCTAAAACCGTGATATCTGAAAGTGGTGACCTAAGACCACAGTAATCTGAAAGTGGTGACCTAAGACCACAGTAATCTGAATGTGGTGACCTAAGATCACGAATGAGGTGACCTAAGACCGCAATTTGGTGTGTAGCAGAAGGAGGGTCGACTTAGTAGTCCCCACTGGTGTGGATTTGGCAGTGCGGGGTGTGTAGCGGATGGACAATTAGGTTTGGGTTTGGGAATGCATCATAACTTGTATTCATTGTTCTGAATGTGTAACTCTTGTATGCCTAATTCTATTATGATTTAGTGTTGTGTACACATTGAGTCTGTTTGACTCACCCCGTTGTGGGACCATGTTTCAGGTGATGAGCAGTGATGGACCGGGACGGCAGAACTTGTGGTGGCCATGCTCAACATGAAGTCTTTATTTTTATGGAACTATTAGTTTTTTTTAAGTACTTGAATTATTTGGAAATTATTTGTTGTAATAAGGCCATAAGGCCATAGTTGAATCATTTTACATTTATTATTATTTATTATGTTTAGGAACCTTATTTATTAAAGTTTAAGTAAAAATTACTTTAAACTAAATCCTAATTGTTTTATCACTTAATATTAAAAAGGGGTTTCCAAAAAAATAAAATCGAGTCTGTCTCAACACAAGCCCAACCCAAACAATATTTTTTTTTAATCGCACAAGTTTTCTCTAAGTAACAAAAGAATTTGAAACCGGTTTTCTTGAGGAACATACCAGATCCGGTCAAAGCTCGTGGACCAGGTTTGGGGTGTTTCATGGAAGATGAAACCTTGGGCATGCTATAGAAATAAAGAACTTAAAACCCTCCCCTTCCACAAATTTAAAAGGCAATTCATCCATAATGATCATATTAATCAATGCATTTTTAATATCATCTTGATTAAACACCCAAGTTGACAAATCTACATTTTCTTGGCTAGATTTTGTAAATGCAAGTTCTGCTTGCTTAAGATCAGAGGTATTACCTCGGGGTTATCTTGAGCAAGTCTTCAAATGGTTATTTAGATTGCTGGTAGAAGCCCCGGCTTCCATTGTGTAAGTGGCATCACAATAATTACACTTTGCCCTATTCTCCCCATCTTCTGTTGAGTATTTGCTGAAATGTTGCCAACAAGGTGCCCTTGGTTTGGTCTTTCTTCGAGTATTTCCTTTCTTTGTTATGCGAACAGCTTTAGTAGGAGAAGTAGGTGTAGCTTCTTGTAATACTTTTTTGCTTTGGGACTTTTGGGATGATATTGAGTCATTCATCTACAAAAATAAATATAATCAATTAAAATTACAAAATAGTCAAAGGTCATAATTCCATCAAAGTTTTATACTAATAGATATGTTCCACACAAATATCCATCAACAATTCAAATTAAAGCGTTCAAAATTAACTCAAAACAAAAACAATAGAGTAACTTACTTATAAAATATACTAATTTAACTTATCGAATATATTAACGAAACATATAATTGAGCAAACGTACCAAAAGTTTTTAAAAAATGAGAATAAAAAGCCAAAATTTTAAAACTCTTATTTGAAGAGTTGTGGTTCACATAAATAATAAAAAAAAATAAAGTTTACAATAAATAATATAAAATAAATCAGTAGTCAAAGATGAAAGAAGCCATAAGTCCATAACATTTCTTTTGAGAGATTAAAGTGAGATTTCCAATTATTTCAACTAATATTTATAATGGATAGAAACAACTTATTTTAGCCTAAAAATCATTCTCATCCACATGTTTAGGAATAGAAATTGAATGAACTAAAATTCCATCACGTTTGTCACATTCTGTTTACATAAATGTAATAAACATAACATTATTAGGATCAACAAGTTAAAGGTCTGTTTCTTTTTGCTTTTGCAAAATTAATTTATTTAAAGAAATGATTAATTTAATTTGAATTGGTTTTTATAATATATATATATAAAATATGCAAGACTTAAATGAAGCTAAACGAAATATATATAATATATGCATTAATATATATATGTGCATGCCTTAAATGAAGCTAAGCAGTATTGCAGTATATATATGCATTAATATATATATGCTTGACTTAAATGAAGCTAAACTTGCTAATGATGGTATATATCTGCATAACTTAAAAACTTGCTAATAATGGTTAATTTAATTAACCTGGAATAATGAGAAAGAATAACAAAAACATGGAAACTTTGATTAGTAAAAACAGACCCTTAAATCAAACAATTGTTAAATGTGTGATAAGTTAACTTAGTTAGGATTCCCGCTAGCATTGATAATCAAATTCAAAAATTAGCACTACTGGCTATAATGGATTTTCTCGTGAACAAAATGGGCTACAGTTCGACTCTTATTACCAAACAACCGAGTATTTTAAGGCAGAGCTTCAAGAAGAATATTGTCTCAAGGGCTTTGTTTGCTCGAGAATTGTTATCACAATGTTTGGTTAATGACTTAAAATTGTCTATATTGTTTGACACATCGGAAAAGGTGTTCATTAGGATGTTTGTTGACTATTTCATAAACAAAGCACCCGATCTCTTGAAGCTTTTACAAAGAAAAGCTTAATATTTCAGGAAAAAAAAAATATTAAACGTGAGTTAGCATAGGCTGCAGCATTAGCATTGGACCATAGGAATTACTTCTGGCACCTTATGATTTGGATTCTTTTCTTTTGATGTTGCCTGGTTTCAGTTCATTAACTTGGTCTGGAACAGTAAAACTCATTGTAGTTCGAAATTGTCTCTGCACTACTTGGTGAAATAGGTTCTTTTAGAATCAATTTCAAACCATCTGCTAGAGGTTGTAACAATCCAAACAATCCCACTACATCAGGACCCTTTCGGCGTTGCACAAAAGCCATTACTTTACGTTCAGCTAGCACTATAAAGGCTACTCCTAGTAGAAGTGGTTGAATTATTCCAAGTATTTTAGCTGGAACAGCTATGTACGTTTTCGATTTTCTATTTGCTATCTCTTACCATAAGGAGTAAGAATAAGCTTCAAAAAGAGAACAATAATTGTTTTTAGAATATAAAGGTGAAAACTAAAAAGTAAAAACACTCACTCACTCACTCACTCACATGCACAAAACCAATATATATATATACAATCTCACCTTAAACAACTGATGGTGGTTGTGGCCTGTGGACAGTGGAACCGTAGTCTTGGCCTTGTGGGACAAAGCAAGAAATCAGCAAATATTAAACAAATGGAAGGGGGGACGAAAGGTGCGGGGAACTGGAAGGAATTAAAATATTTGAGTAAAGAAGAAAGGAAAAATTGGGGGGGGAGGGGTGGGAATTTGGAACGACAGAAAGAAACTAAGCTTAAGTTAAGGGCTTAAGGCTGATGAAAAAAAAAATTAAATTTAAAAATTAAAATTTATCAAAACGACGTAGCTTTGTCATTTCTTATTTGTATTTTTAGATAACTCGAATTGTGCAATTCATATCCGAGTTAAACCGAAAAATTTGAATTTTTTTTTCGAGTTGATCCAAATAACTCAAACTATTTTATTCAAAATTTAAAATTTTTATCGAATTTTTCGAATCGAGTCAGATTTTGCCCACCCCTAATCATGCTTTACAAAAACATACCCCACATACTCCTCAGATAATCTACCCGATCCAATTAATTAAACGGACCCAATTCCCTTGCATAAAAAGTGTAAATGTAAAAGAAATAAAAGATAAGAGGTGTTTCTCCCATGTACTTATTTTGGTGACTATTAAACGGACGAAAGTTCGGCATGGCTCTAGTTAGGTGGCTCGTACGGTTCACTATATGCGGTTTCGGTTCTAGAAAGGTACTCGAATTGTTCGTACTGTCATCTACTAAGATTAGTACGGAGCCTCGATCATTGCCCATCACAGGCTCACGAGTTCAATTCGAGGGAGTACATTTGCTTATGCCTATCCGGAGGGGGAAGTTAACTCACGAAAGCATAAGTCATATGTAACCCGGAAGTATTCACTAGCCTGTGCGGAGGAACGATTTAACTCTCGAAGGCATAGCGTTTACTTCCACTTAAGCGGACGGAGCCCGGGTAGAGAGCTCATGTTATGCAAGAATGCAAGTGCACGGTGTGTGAGGAGAAACTCACAAACCTTTTCGTTTTTATTTTAAAACTAAAAAAAAAACTAAAACCGTAAAAACTTAGAGCTGAAAAACAAAAAGATAAAACAAGTTAGAAAAATATTTACAACATGATGCAAATGCATGATTTTTCAAAAAACCAAAATTTAAGGATCACGATTAAATGTTAATTTGAACAAGGAATTTCAAAAATTTTGATAACACGCGTTTAACACCAGACTTGACTCTCAAAAAAAGGTCCCTAGTGGAGTTGCCAACTGTCGCGACGTAAATTTTGGTGAGGCGATAATTGAGAAAATTATTGAAAATTTGAAAACAGGGTTTCAATTTATTTTTAAAAAAAAAGAGTCGCCACCGATCTTTTCCTAGGTGTGATCGGACACCTATTAAATTCTCTTTTTAAAGAAACAAATATTTTTTGAAAATTTCTAAAAAAAATGAGAGTCCATTTTAGATCCACGTAAAAATCCAGAGAAAATTAAGGTTCGGGAGTCGGTTACGTACGAGGAAGGTATTAACACCCTCGTGACGCCCAAAATTGGTGTCTCGTTAAACGCATGTTATTTTAATTTTCAAAATACGAGTTCAATTTAATATTTAATTATGATCCAATTGAAAATCGAGAATTTTGACAAATCACATATTATTGTGTTATAAGATTTTTAAAAAAAAAAAAAGCGAAAAAAAAGACAATCTAATATTATTATTACTTTAACTATCAAATTTTAAAAAACGATTTAATATTTGATCGTGATCTAACATTGTTTATTGTTTATTCAAAAAGAGAATCATTGCGATAAATTACAAATTAGCGTACTATATATATATGTTTTTTTAAAATGAAATTTTACTAATTTTTGAATAAAGATTTTATTATTATTTTAAAAAAATTGAATTTTCTAATTTCTAGGAAGGTGTTCTATATTCAACACAAAATCAGAGATGTCCAACATATCAGTGAGATCGATGATTTAATGCTAAACCAATTCGTTGCTTTAAAAAAATTTAAATTTTGTAAATGAAATCACACAATAATATTTCAAAAAGCCCATAAAAATGTTAATATAATTGAAATAGGACAACATTAAAAATATGGACTAAATGGGTAAATAAAAAAGGTGTCAAGAATATACCAAAGCCCAAAGTTATGGGCTGCTGAAATCAACTCGTTTCCCTTCCTTTGGGCTACTGAAATGGGTTCAAGATGGAGTCGGCCTGCACTGATTTTGGGCCGCTGCTGGTAAGTGTATGTTGGGCTACCTTTTATTTTTTTCTTTTTTTCTCCATTTTTCCTTCTATTTTCGTGGGTCACCTTCTTCTTCTTCTTCTCACGTTGTCGACTCTCTCGGCCTGGTGGTGCGCCGACCGCTGCACCCTTTTTTCCTTTCTTCTCCCCGCTCTCTTCTATCTCTCCTTCTCTTCTTATTTTATTTTATTGTATTTTTTTTTTTGCTCAAGTTTCCTTGATTGCCAATTGGATTTTTATTTTTTTTTGTTGAGGTGTTGATGATGGTTGATAAAGTGGAAAATGGTAGTGGGCTTGATATGGGTGGTGATGGTGAGATATTGAGAATTGATTTTTACTTGATTTGCTCTGAAGAAATCCTCGATAGCCGAACGTTAGGGGGCTTTGTGGTGGATTGCCGAATGTTCTGGGGGTCCCTCTTTTGGTGTGATTTTCTCCTTTTATACTTGTTTTCTTTGCTTTTTTCCATGTTTTTGCAGGCAGTGATTGAAGGAGGAGCCTCCACCCATGCTGGCGGCCGAAAAATCTGGGGAGCAGGTGCTCAAATCACGTGATTTCGCCAGAACGACCAAATCGTAAATGCAGTGAAACTAGTAGGGTCAAAGGGTAAATCTGAAAAGTTGAGGGATCACAATGTAATTTTGGAAAAGTTTAGGGGTCAAAATGTGATTTTGGAAAAGTTAAGGGGTTAAAATATGATTTTGGAAAAGTTGAGGGTTCAAAATGTAATTTCAATTTTTTGGATTTTGAATTTTTTTTAATTTTGAAAATTAAACACGAAATCGAGCCGGACAAAATTTAGTGCTTACATAGTAGACTAAGAGTAAGAATTTAATTACAAATTATTTAAACCCTAATTATATATGTCTGATGAGTCCCTCCATTAACCCAATACAACCTTGTAAGGATCACACATTAGAATTGATACAATAAACGAATCAAAACAATCAAAGAGAAATAGATCGCATGAATTACTCTTCGCAGTAAATGCATTTTCTTGAAAAGAACAAGAGATGACTTAAAATTTAATTTAATTTTTTGGATTATTATTTAATTGATTGTAATTAAATAATTGAGCTTAAAGTGAAAATTAAATTAATTAGTGATCACAATTTTACTTAATAAGACAATTAAATTTATTTACTCTTAAATTCTAATAAGCTAAAGTCATCATGATTTCGATGGGATTAGAATTGGATTGAGAAAATGATTTAATTGAATTAATTAGATAAATAATATTTAAGGAATAAAAAAATTAGTTATTGGGTTGGATAATTATATGAACTTATTTTAACTAAAATTAAAATTAGTTATGTGGTGGGAGGCATACACACACTTGAGATACCTAATGTGTCGCCCTCCCGCATAGAGAAATTTAGGAAAAATTTATTAAGCTACAAATAAATTCTATTTTTTATGAGTACTCATGATTGTGAATTTCGGTTTTGATTTTCATAGAGAAAGTGAACTTTCCCCATTGAAGAGTTTTAGTTTTTATTCTGTGTTCGGTTCATGATAAGAGCTCATTCTATTAGTAACCAAGGGTTCAAGGATAACAAAAAAGGTCATCCGGTAGTTAGCCAAGATTTGACAAGTTTTCCTTGTCCAGAAACATATGTACTAATTTGATAAAATTTATTTCCATAGATAACACAATAAAATGTTCAATTTCGTTGTGTAGCAAAACTCTTTTCATAAACGATTTTCCCTATAGTTATGTTGTAACATCCCGAATTAGGGGTTGTTTGTGTTTTAATTTATTTTTAAGTGATTGCCTGAAGAAATGCATATGTTACGATTGTTTTAAGGTCTGGTCATAACCCCGGGTTAGGACGGGATTAGGACTAAAATTTTCTTTTAGTGCTTGAGAGGAAAAAAAAGCCAGGTGAGGAGGATTTAAATATAATTTTTGGCGAAATTATGGCATGAAATTTCGGCCTGGCAAAGTGGCTTGGGAGCGCCACTAGGGGGCCTTAGTGCAAGGACGCGGGTTCGAGTGACCATGAAAGCTTATGGGAGCATTTTATTATTTTGGGCTTTGGCATTATGAAGGAAGGGGGCTAAGAAAGGCTTTAGAAGAAATTTGGGAGCATTGATGGACATGAAAGTCCAAGTGGTAAAGTGGCTAAGGGCACTGCTTGAGGGCTGCGGCGGTGAGGTCTCGCGTTCGAATCAGGCTGAGAGCGCATGGGTGTTTTTATTTTGCGTTGGCGTTAAGGCGAAAGAGAGCTGGCGAGGGAGAGTTTAAAAGAATTTTGTGACGAATTATGTCATGAAAGGCGCGCGATGGCGAGTGGCGGGAGGCGGAGAGTGTTGCTTCTGTGTCTCGGGTTCGAGACTTAAGGCGGCGACACTGGAGGTTCTTTTTCTTTTGCCGACGTGAGGGTGGTCTCGCATGGGCCGGCACGGCATCTAGGGGTGAAGAAAGCATGATGGGTCGCTTTCAAAATCTGCTTTGAAGTATGGGGTTTTATTTTTTTAAGTATTTTATTTAATTATCTTATTTGTTGAAAGAAGAGAGTAAGTGATGGGCAACTTATTAATTAATGTTGATGATGGGTGAATGATTAAACAATGTGTTATTGTTTTTGATGATAGGAATTTTCAATGGGGAAGGAAGCATGGTCAACCTTGAGATGGAAAAAGCATGGCCAAAATTCATTTTCCTTCCCTCCACTTTGTGCATGGCCGAATTTGATTGTTTTGTTTTTCTTCTCCTTCCAAATTGAGTATGGCCGAATGAAGCATTTCCCTTAGGGATCTTGCTTGGTCGGTTTTGAGGGCTGTTGGAGGTGCCGAAACTCTTTAAATTTTTCTACCTTTCTTTCCAAAATTCTCTTGGCCGAATTAGGGAGACTCCAAGGGGTTGGTTTTCGGTTTTGGAAGGAGTCCTAGGGTGGTTTTTCGGCTTGGAGTTTGGTCGAACCTTGGCGCATGTCCTTCCCTTCTCTTTGCTTGGCATCTTAAAGGAGTGCCATAACCGAATTTAAAGAGCTCTTGTGCTCTATTTTACCGCAAGTATGAAAGTCGAATGCGCTTGGCATTGAAGGTTATAGCCGAAGCCTACTCTCCTCTTGTCTCTTCAAACTTTTGGGGGTAAGTATATTTCTTCCTAAGAAATCAAATTACCCTCTTTAATTTTAAGTGTGCCAAATCTTGTTGTTAGGCCTTAGAGATGGCCGAATGCCCTTTTAGCCATTCTTGGTGTCTCTTTTGAAGGTAGCCGACGCTAGGGTACTTTGAAGGAGCACTTTGGGACTAAATTCCTCAAGGGATATCAACAAGACAAATGATGGAGTGTTGTATTTTCAGGGGAGAGTATGTATGCCTAATGATGATGATTTGAGGCAGCGGATCCTTAAAGAAGCCCATAGCAGCCCATACGCTAAGCATCCTGGAGGCAGCAAAATGTATCGGGATTTAAGGGAACAGTTTTGGTGGCCGGGTCTTAAGTGGGAAGTAACCGAGATAGTGGGCAAGTGTCTGACATGCCAACAAGTTAAGGCTGAGCATCAGTTGCCATCAGGGCTGTTACAGCTGGTAAAGATCCCACAGTGGAGGTGGGAGGGGATTACGATGGATTTCGTAAGTGGGCTTCCCCTTACGCCCAGTAAGAAAGACTCAATATGGGTGATAGTAGATCGGGTAACTAAATCAGCCCATTTCATACCGGTAAGGGTTGACTACTCGCTTCAAAGGTTAGCTAAGCTGTATATAGCTGAGATAATACGGTTGCATGGAGTACCTGTGTCCATTACCTCAGATAGAGATCCCCGGTTCACGTCGAGATTCTGGAAGGCCTTACATCAGGCGTTGGGTACGAAGTTGAATTTCAGCACGGCTTTTCATCCACAGTCTGATGGATAATCTAAGAGAGTAATCCAGGTTTTGGAAGATATGTTAAGAGGCTGTGTTTTGGACTTCCGTGGTAGTTGGGAGGAGTACCTACCTTTGGCGAATTAAACATAACAACGATTATCAAGCGAGTATTCAGATGGCACCATATGAGGCGCTGTATGGTCGGAAATCTCGTACTCCTACCTGTTGGACAGAACTGGGTGAGCGTCAGATGTTGGGACTAGAGTTGGTGGCAGAGACGGAAGATAAGGTTAGGGTAATTCGATCACGTCTGAAGGAGGCATCAGACAGGCAGAAATCATACACTGATCTTAGGCGTCGGGATGTGGAGTGTGCAGTGGGTGATAAGGTCTTCTTAAAGGTATCACCTTGGAAGAAGGTGCTGAGGTTTGGCCGGAAGGGCAAGCTAAGCCCTAGGTTTATCGGGCCGTACACAGTGTTGAAATGCGTGGGACCAGTAGCTTACTAGCTGGAGTTGCCGGCAGAATTAAGTCAGATTCATGACGTCTTTCATGTGTCAATGCTTAGGCGCTATCGATCAGATCCATCACACATCATACCGATACAGGATATTGAGGTGAACACGGACTTGTCTTTTGAGGAGGAGCCGATATAGATTTTAGATCGAGATGTCAAAGTTCTGAGGAGGAAGTCGGTGCATTTGGTAAAGGTGCTCTGGCAAAATCATGGTGCGGAAGAGGCCACGTGGAAACCCGAAGATGTGATGCGGCAGCAATACCCCCAACTCTTCTGATCCAGGTAATTTCGAGGACGAAATTATTTTTAAGGGGGTAGAACTGTAATATCCCGAATTAGGGGTTGTTTGCGTTTTAATTTATTTTTAAGTGATTGCCTGAAGAAATGCATATGTTACGATTGTTTTAAGGTCTGGTCATAACCTCGGGTTAGGTCGGGATTAGGACTAAAATTTTCTTTTAGTGCTTGAGAGGAAAAAAAATCCAGGTGAAGAGGATTTAAATATAATTTTTGGCGAAATTATGGAATGAAATTTCGGCCTGGCAATGTGGCTTGGGAGCGCCACTAGGGGGCCTTAGTGCAAGGACGCGGGTTCGAGTCACCATGGAAGCTTATGGGAGCATTTTATTATTTTGGGCTTTGGCGTTATGAAGGAAGGGGGCTAAGAAAGGCTTTAAAAGAAATTTGGGAGCATTGATGGACATGAAAGTCCAAGTGGTAAAGTGGCTAAGGGCGCTACTTGAGGGCTGCGGCAGTGAGGTCTCGCGTTTGAATCAGGCTGAGAGCGCATGGGTGTTTTTATTTTGCGTTGGCGTTAAGGCGAAAGAGAGCTAGCGAGGGAGAGTTTAAAAGAATTTTGTGACGAATTATGTCATGAATGGCGCGATGCGCGGTGTGGCGGGAGGCGGAGAGTGTTGCTTCGTGTCTCGGGTTCGAGACTTAAGCGGCACACGGAGGTTCTTTTTCTTTTCTTTGACGTGAGGTGGTCTCACATGCATGGGCACGGCACCTAAAATTGAAGAAAGCATGATGGGCTGCTTTCAAAATTTTGCTGAAGTATGGGGTTTTATTTTTTTTAAGTATTTTATTTAATTATCTTATTTGTTGAAAGAAGAGAGTAAGTGATGGGCAACTTATTAATTAATGTTGATGATGGGTGAATGATTAAACAATGTGTTATTGTTTTTGATGATAGGAATTTTCAATGCGGAAGGAAGCATGGCCGGCCTTGAGATGGCAAAAGCATGGCCAAAATTCATTTTCCTTCCCTCCACTTTGTGCATGGCCGAATTTGATTGTTTTGTTTTTCTTCTCCTTCCAAATTGAGTATGGCCGAATGAAGCATTTCCTTGGGGATCTTGCTTGAGTCGGTTTTGAGGGTCATTGGAGGTGCCGAAACTCTTCAAATTTTTCTACCTTTCTTTCCAAAATTCTCTTGGCCGAATTAGGGAGACTCCAAGGGGTTGATTTGCGGTTTTGGAAGGAGTCCTAGGGTGGTTTTTCGACTTGGAATTTGGCCGAACCTTGGCGCATGTCCTTCCCTTCTCTTTGCTTGGCATCTTAAAGGAGTGCCATAACCGAATTTAAAGAGCTCTTGTGCTCTATTTTGCATAAGTATGAAAGCCGAATGCCCTTGGCATTGAAGGTTACAGCCGAAGCCTATACTCCTCTTGTCTCTTCAAACTTTTGGGGGTAAGTATATTTCGTCCTAAGAAATCAAATTACCCTCTTTAATTTTAAGTGTGCCAAATCTTGTTGTTAGGCCTTAGAGATGGCCGAATGCCCTTTAGCCATTCTTGGTGTCTCTTTTGAAGGTAGCCGACGCTAGGGTACTTTGAAGGAGCACTTTGGGACTAAATTCCTCAAGGGATATCAACAAGACAAATGATAACTTTGGGATTTCGGGACTAATCGGCAAGAGGAAACAGAGGCTTTCGGGATTTCAAAATTAGTTGGTAAGTGCTAATAAAGATTTCGGCCTAGGGCCATATTCTGTTTTGGGTACAATTAATCCTTCGGGATATAATGGTGTGGCCAAATGGCCTAGTTAATGACCCTATGGTTTGATCGAATGTAGGATCAAGGGGTCTAGTACGGTAGATCGATTCTTCGGGTTTTCATTATCTAGTAGTTCGGGATTCGCTTAGGCTTACGTTAATCAGGTGTGTAAAATCTTACACACTTTATTAGAATAAACTGTTACTATGATGATATATATGTATATATATATAACCTCTCATGTAGTAACTTTGCCTTGTGGGCATAAGCTTGGATTTCGGGTAAGTCCCCTATTACTTGATCTATGTTGTATGCTGTGTATGCCATCATATGCGGTCAAATACTATGCTACATATGAATGCATGATATATGGATCATGATACTTGTTATGTGAGCATGATGATGGTGGGATTGATGAGAGGAGGGAGATGATCTCTATGGACTGTCACCAGTGGTTTGGTACCACACGATGGGTTGGCCCCATCATTTGATATTCGTGACTTCGGTCACCAGTGGTTTGGCACCACCAGTGGTTTTGACCACACCGTTGATATAAATTGTGACTAAGTCCCAGTGGTTTGGCACCACCAGTGGTTTGGTACCACATGTTGATATTGTGACCTATGGTCACCAGTGGTTTGGTGCCACGCGATGGGTTGGCCCCATCATTTGATATTTGTGACTTCGGTCACCAGTGGTTTGGCACCACCAGTGGTTTGGTACCACACGGGGTAGAGAAAGGAGTAAGGATGGCTAGCTTGGGTTGCATGTTTGCATGTTTTGCTAATATCTTGTGTATGAGTTGCATTCTTGGGTTGGGGATTTATACACTGAGTCTTGGTGACTCATCCCTTCCCTTATCATTTTGCAGGTTAGTAGATCGCGGAGATGGAGCCGGAGAGGACTCGAGGCGGCCATGCTTGTTCCTCGGATTTGAAATTTTATTTCGCACCGTTTAAGTTTATTATTTACTAATTTTTGGTTTGGGTTGTAATATGGCCGCTAGTTATTATTTTGATGTTTAAGTAGTTGTTTTTACTTTATTTCTATTATATTACTAATGAACTTATAAACTGTTAAATCAATCGGTTAATAGTAACGTTTTCAAAATTGTACTCGTACGCGTTTTCAAAAATGTTACCATCGGGTAACAGAAATTTACCTAGTTAACAATAACTCTGATGGATTTAAAATTTTAAATGATCAAATGGTTTCAAAGGAAAAAGGTTTCAACTCAATCGTGTTTATCAAATCGACCCCACGAGTTTTAATAGACACCGTTTTACAAACTCAAAGTGATTTTTGATTTTTACCTGTTAACCAAAATCTTTCAAAACATTTTTACTCTGTGACATACCAGATTCGGTCAAGGCTCATGGGCCGGGTTTGGGGCGTTACAAATTTGGTATCAGAGCCTGGTTCAAAACTCGGCTGTGGGGGCCCAAGGCCCCGAAATGTTTTATTAATAGGCCTCTGTGAAAATGGTTTTGTTTTGAACATCATGGCACCGAGTCTCCGGCACCAATCCGCTCGGGTAAGTATTTCTAACCTCTGTGTGAATTATTATCTGTAAAAGGGTAGAAATGGGACGTAGATAGTATAAAAGGAATGTGAACCCTAGGACTAGTTTACCCCAACAATCGCATAAGATTTTAATTGCCTAATTAAACAAACCTATGACTAAGTCGCCGAATTGGGATGTGGTAGCCCTTGTGCGCATGTCTAGGATTGGATCCGGAAGAGCTTGGTATTTAAGCGGTCCTAGCGACTCACCTCCTCTTCAGAATCCTACAGTGCGTAGCCGGTTCACCCTAACCGTAAGGACTTGTTCATAGGCTAAACCCAATTACTAAAACCTTAAAGGGAACTAGCCGTATTTTTATAAAAACCCTAGTTTTAAAACTTTTAACAATTTCCCTTAAACTTGTGAGTGTTATTCTACAAAAATTTTCGGAAAAATTTTGATTTATGGAAATTACAAAAATACCCCTAGTGCTAAAATTACAAAAATGCCCCTGGTTTCTAAAAATTACTAAGCTACCCCCAAATTCAACAAAATTTCTCTTATTTTACAAACGTACCCCGAAACCCTTATTTTGCAAATATCAAAAATGCCATGATTTTGGAAAATTTACAAAATTGCCCCTAACTTACAAAATTACCAAAATGACCCCGGCTTTCAAAATTTTTACAACCCTACCACTTTGGAAAACAAATTCTCAAAAAGACCCCCAAGTTTTACAAATTTTAATATACCCTTAATTTGTTAAGATTTACAAATTTACTCCGGTTTACTACCAAAATACCCCTGTAGGGCAAATGACGATAGGAATGGGACAAAAGGGTGATGGAATAAGTGAATGTGATCTTTGAATTAGAATAGAAGACTCGAAACTTGTTTGATCGAAAGAACAACTCTTAAACTTCATTCATAAAATTTCTTCGTTAATAATCAGTGAAACAATGACTAACTCATAAAACTTTTTAATCAGATCACGCGATAAGAAATGAGTTCTAGAGGCCGTGGCCGCTCGACGCCTGATCAAGGCCGGATGGTCGTGTCGAGCCCGTTAGGTCGGGCCGAGGATCGATAATGAGATACCACCTCCACCACCACCCCCAACTTTTGGTGTTGGACAACGAGATCGATCGACGGGGCGAGTCGAAGATCGCGCGAGCTATGCTACGAGTTCTAGAAATGATGGCTGGGGTCGGTAGAGGTACAGGAGCTCGGAAATTTGTTCCTGAGCGACTCTTAGCGAATGGGGCGGAGATATTTCGAGGTGTATCAGGTATAGCACCCAACACGGCGGAATATTGGCTGGAATCAACTGAGAGGATCATGGATGACCTGGACTTTTCAGCTGAGGAAAAACTAAAGGGTATAATCTCTCTACTTCGGGATGAGTCATACCAGTGGTGGCTCACCGTAAGGGACGGAGTGATGGCGGAGGATCTCACATGGGAATTCTTTAAGGCAGCCTACCAAAGAAAATATACAGGAGCTAGCTACGTGGATGCGCAACGGAAAGCTTTCTTGAACCTGGTTCAGGGTAATAAGACGGTGGCAAAGTATGAGGCGGAATTTCTCTGCTTGAGTAGATATGTTCGTGGTATTGTGGGTACTGAGTACGAACGCTGTGTCAGATTCGAGGATGGGCTGCGGGATGAGCTGAGGATGATGATAGCTCCGCAACAAGAACGGGAGTTCACCGTTCTAGAGAAAGCTAAGGTGGTGAAGGAGTAAGACGATCTTTTAGAGCGAAATCAAGACAGGAGCTGGAATAAGAGGAGCTCGGATCTTGAGGTTTTCTGGGAATCGTGAGAGAAAGGACAAGGTATGGTGGATCGAGATCAAGTCATTAGGCTCGCTCTCGCTGCTTGCTAATACTCAATGGCCGCCACGGTGTGCTCGGTGTGGAAAGTCTCACACGGGAGAGTGTCGAAATGGTAATCGGGGATGCTTCGAATGTGGGTCCGTGACACATCGAGTTAGGGACTGTCCGAAAAAGGCAGCTAGGCTGAGGTCTGAGGGTCAGGAATGTCCACTGAATAGGAGGGACAACCAACAGCCGCCGAGAGGTCGTGGTGTAGGAAGGGGAGGTAATGGTGCTGGTAGAGGTCGTGGGACATCGAGTGGAGGCACCGGTGGTACTGAGGCTAGGCAACCTGGTTTGGTCTATGCCGCGAGACGTCAAGAGGAGGGCGACGCACCGGACGTCATAACCGGTATGTTTTTGATATTTGGAGTACCTTATAGCACCTTGATTAATATTGGCTCGACTCACTCATACATTGCTAGTAGCGTTGCGAAAACTCTGAACTTAGACTTTGAGCTTACTTCTAAGAAGATGACTGTGTTAAGCCCTCTGAGTCACTCTGTAGAAGTAAGTAAACTCTATAGGGATGTACCCCTAGAACTCCAAGGGGTCGTGTTCTTGGCTGACTTGATGGAACTACCGTTTAGGGAGTTCGATCTGATTCTCGGGATGGATTGGCTAGTAAAGTATCAAGCTAGCCTGGATTGCGCAGCTAAGCGGATGGTGTTAAAGACCGTGAAAGGAGAAGAGGTAGTGATGATAGGTAAGAGGAGAGATTACCTATCCAATCTGGTTTCGGCATTGGAGGTGGAAAAGATGGTTAGGAAAGGTTGTGAGGCATATGTAGTGCATGTTCGTGCTTTTGAAGCTAAGGATACAGATATTAGGGATGTGCGGACGGTAAGGGAATATGTTGATGTGTTTCCAGAAGAACTCCCGGGTCTACCTCCTGATCGTGAAGTTGAGTTTGGTATAGATTTGTTACCCGGAACCGCGCCAGTATCTATAGCTTCGTATTGGATAGCACTGAAGGAATTGGTGGAGTTGAAGGCTCAGATCCAGGAGTTGTTGGATAGAGGGTTCATCCGACCGAGTGTATCGCCTTGGGGAGCTCTAGTGCTTTTTGTCAAAAAGAAGGATGGAACTATGAGGATGTGCATAGACTATCGACAGCTGAATAAGTTAACAATAAAGAACAGGTATCCTTTGCCTAGTATTGATGATTTGTTTGATCAACTCAAGGGTGCATCGGTTTTCTCTAAGATCGACCTTAGATCGGGGTATCATCAGCTTAAGGTGAAGGAAGCTGATATCTATAAGACGGCATTCCGTACTCAGTATGGGCACTACGAGTTTTTGGTAATGCCTTTTGGTTTGACGAATGCACCAGCCGCGTTTATGGATTTAATAAACCGGGTTTTCCAACCCTATCTGAATCGGTTCGTCGTAGTGTTTATAGACGACATTTTGGTGTACTGGAAGTCTGAGGAGGAGCACGATGCACACCTTCATGTGGTTCTGCAAGTGCTAAGGGGGAAACAGTTGTACGCCAAATTCAGAAGTGCGAGTTCTGGCTTAAGGAGGTAACTTTCCTAGGACATGTTGTTTCAGCTGAGGGGATCAGGGTGGATCCTAGTAAGATTGAGACAGTATTGGAGTGGAAACCACCAAAGTCGGTTACTGAAATCTGAAGTTTTCTAGGGTTGGCAGGATATTACAGAAGATTCGTGGAAAATTTCTCCTTAATCGCAGCCCCGTTGACCAAGTTGTTGAGAAAAGGAGTTCTGTTTGTGTGGTCTGAGAAGCAGCAAGTTTTTGATAGAAGCACCAGTCTTGATTCAGCCTGAGTCAGGAAAGGAATTCACTGTGTATTATGATGCATCGCATACTGGTTTAGGGTGTGTGTTGATGCAAGACGGAAAGGTGGTCGCTTATGCGTCACGGTAGTTGAGGCCTCACGAAGGTAACTATCCGGACACATGATTTGGAATTAGTCACGTGGTCTTTGCCTTGAAGATTTGGAGGCACTATCTCAGTATGGGGAGAAGTCGGTGGTGTACTCGGATCACAAGAGTCCAAGTACCTCTTGACTCAAAAAGATTTAAATCGAGGCGTGAGGGTAGATTGAGTTCTTTGAAGGACTACGATTGCTCTATCGAGTACCATCCGGCAAGGCTAATGTAGTTCTTGATGCTTTGAGTCGTAAAGTGGTGGCGATTTGCGAGCAATGTTTGCTCACCTAAGTCTCTATGAGGATGGTAGTCTTCTCATGCGGAATTGTGGGTAAAACCGTCTTGGATCGATGAGGTTAAAGAGAGGCAGTTGACCGACGAATTTTTAAGTACTCGGAGGTTGCAAGTACAGAGTGGTAAGGCCGAAGGTTTCAGCTTGGGTAGTGATGGAGTGTTGTATTTTCAGGGGAGAGTATGTATGCCTAAGGATGATGATTTGAGGCAGCGGATCCTTAAAGAAGCCCATAGCGCAGCCATCGCTATATGCATCCCGAGAGGCAGCAAGATGTATCGGGATTTAAGGGAACAGTTTTGGTGGCCGGGTCTTAAGTGGGAAGTAACCGAGATAGTGGGCAAGTGTCTGACATGCCAACAAGTTAAGGCTGAGCATCAGTTGCCATCAGGGCTGTTACAGCTGGTAAAGATCCCACAGTGGAAGTGGGAGGGGATTACGATGGATTTTGTAAGTGGGCTTCCCCTTACGCCCAATAAGAAAGACTCAATATGGGTGATAGTAGATCGGGTAACTAAATCGGCCCATTTCATACCGGTAAGGGTTGACTACTCGCTTCAAAGGTTAGCCAAGCTGTATATAGCTGAGATAATACGGTTGCATGGAGTACCTGTGTCCATTACCTCAGATAGAGATCCCCGGTTCACGTCGAGATTCTGGAAGGCCTTACATCAGGCGTTGGGTACGAAGTTGAATTTCAGCACGGCTTTTCATCCACATCGATGGATAATCCGAGAGAGTAATCCGAGTTTTGGAAGATATGTTAAGAGGTCATGTTTTGGACTTCCGTGGTAGTTGGGAGGAGTACCTACCTTTGGCGAAATTAAACTATAACAACGATTATCAAGCGAGTATTCGATGGCACCATATGAGGCGCCAGATGGTCGGAAATCTCGTACTCCTACCGTTGGACGAATCGGTGAGCGTCAGATGTTGGGACCAGAGTTGGTGGCGAGAGACGGAAGATAAGGTTAGGGTAATTCGAGCACGTCTGAAGGAGGCATCAGACAGGCAGAAATCATACGCTGATCTTAGGCGTCGGGATGTGGAGTGTGCAGTGGGTGATAAGGTCTTCTTGAAGGTATCACCTTGGAAGAAGGTGCTGAGGTTTTGGCCGGAAGGGCAAGCTAAGCCCTAGGTTCATCGGGCGCGTACGATGTTGAAAGCGCGTGGGACCGATAGCTTACTAGCCGAGTTACCGCGCGAAATTAAGTCGATTCATGGCGTCTTTCATGTGTCAATGCTTAGGCGCTTATCGATCAGATCCATCACACATCGTACCGATAGAGGATATTGAGGTGAACACGGACTTGTCTTTTGAGGAGGAGCCAATACAGATTTTAGATCGAGATGTCAAAGTTCTGAGGAGGAAGTCGGTGCATTTGGTAAAGGTGCTCTGGCAAAATCATGGTGCGGAAGAGGCCACGTGGAAACCCGAGGATGTGATGCGGCAGCAATACCCCCAACTCTTCTGATCCAGGTAATTTCGAGGACGAAATTATTTTTAAAGGGGTAGAACTGTAACATCCCGAATTAGGGGTTGTTTGCGTTTTAATTTATTTTTAAGTGATTGCCTGAAGAAATGTATATGTTATGATTGTTTTAAGGTCTGGTCATAACCCCGGGTTAGGTCGGGACTAGGACTAAAATTTTCTTTTAGTTCTTGAGAGGAAAAAAAAGCCAGGTGAAGAGGATTTAAATATAATTTTTGGCGAAATTATGGTATGAAATTTCGGCCTGCCAAAGTGGGTTGGGAGCGCCACTAGGGGGCCTTAGTGCAAAGACACGGGTTCGAGTCACCATGGAAGCTTATGAGAGCATTTTATTATTTTGGGCTTTGGCGTTATGAAGGAAGGGGGCTAAGAAAGGCTTTGAAATTTAGGAGCATTGATGGACATGAAAGTCCAAGTGGTTAAGTGGCTAAGGGCGCTGCTTGAGGGCTGCGTCAGTGAGGTCTCGCGTTTGAATCAGGCTGAGAGCGCATGGGTGTTTTTATTTTGCGTTGGCGTTAAGGCGAAAGAGAGCTAGCGAGGGAGTGTTTAAAAGAATTTTGTGACGAATTATGTCATGAATAGCGCAGTGGCAGAGTGGCAGGAGGCGGAGAGTGTTGCTTCAGGTCTCAGGTTCGAGACATAAGGGCAGCACCTGGAGGTTCTTTTTCTTTTCTTTGACGTGAGGTGGTCTCATGCATGGGCACGGCACCTGAGGGTCAAGAAAGCATGATGGGCTGCTTTCAAAATTCTGCTGAAGTATGGGGTTTTATTTTTTTTAAGTATTTTATTTAATTATCTTATTTGTTGAAAGAAGAGAGTAAGTGATGGGCAACTTGTTAATTAATGTTGATGAGGGTGAATGATTAAACAATGTGTTATTGTTTTTGATGATAGGAATTTTCAATGGGGAAGGAAGCATGGCCGGCCTTGAGATGGCAAAAGCATGGCCAAAATTCATTTTCCTTCCCTCCACTTTGTGCATGGCCGAATTTGATTGTTTTGTTTTTCTTCTCCTTCCAAATTGAGTATGGCCGAATGAAGCATTTCCCTTGGGGATCTTGCTTGGTCGGTTTTGAGGGCTGTTGGAGGTGCCGAAACTTTTCAAATTTTTCTACCTTTCTTTTCAAAATTCTCTTGGCCGAATTAGGGAGACTCCAAGGGGTTGATTTGCGATTTTGGAAGGAGTCCTAGGGTGGTTTTTCGGCTTGGAATTTGGCCGAACCTTGGCGCATGTCCTTCCCTTCTCTTTGCTTGGCATCTTAAAGGAGTGCCATAACCGAATTTAAAGAGCTCTTGTGCTCTATTTTGCCGCAAGTATGAAAGCCGAATGCCCTTGGCATTGAAGGTTATAGCCGAAGCCTACACTCCTCTTGTCTCTTCAAACTTTTGGCGGTAAGTATATTTCTTCCTAAGAAATCAAATTACCCTCTTTAATTTTAAGTGTGCCAAATCTTGTTGTTAGGCCTTAGAGATGGCCGAATGCCCTTTTAGCCATTCTTGGTGTCTCTTTTGAAGGTAGCCGACGCTAGGGTACTTTGAAGGAGCACTTTGGGACTAAATTCCTCAAGGGATATCAACAAGACAAATGATAACTTTGGGATTTCGGGACTAATCGGCAAGAGGAAACAGAGGCTTTCGGGATTTCAAAATTAGTTGGTAAGTGCTAATAAAGATTTCGGCCTAAGGCCATATTCTGTTTTGGGTACGATTAATCCTTCGGGATATAATGGTGTGGCCAAATGGCCTAGTTAATGACCCTATGGTTTGACCGAATGTAGGATCAAGGGGTCTAGTACGGTAGATCGATTCTTCGGGTTTTCATTATCTAGTAGTTCGGGATTCGCTTAGACTTACGTTAATCAGGTGTGTAAAATCTTACACACTTTATTAGAATAAACTGATACTATGATGATATATATGTATATATATATATATAACCTCTCATGTAGTAACTTTGCCTTGTGGGCATAAGCTTGGATTTCGGGTAAGTCCCCTATTACTTGATCTATGTTGTATGCTGTGTACGCCATCATATGCGGTCAAATACTATGCTACATATGAATGCATGATATATGGATCATGATACTTGTTATGTGAGCATGATGATGGTGGGATTGATGAGAGGAGGGAGATGATCTCTATGGACTGTCACCAGTGGTTTGGTACCACACGATGGGTTGGCCCCATCATTTGATATTCGTGACTTCGGTCACCAGTGGTTTGGCACCACCAGTGGTTTTGACCACACCGTTGATATAAATTGTGACTAAGTCCCAGTGGTTTGGCACCACCAGTGGTTTGGTACCACATGTTGATATTGTGACCTATGGTCACCAGTGGTTTGGTACCACGCGATGGGTTGGCCCCATCATTTGATATTTGTGACTTCGGTCACCAGTGGTTTGGCACCACCAATGGTTTGGTACCACACGGGGTAGAGAAAGGAGTAAGGATGGCTAGCTTGGGTTGCATGTTTGCATGTCTTGCTAATATCTTGTGTATGAGTTGCATTCTCGGGTTGGGGATTTATACACTGAGTCTTGGTGACTCACCCCTTCCCATATCATTTTGCAGGTGAGTAGATCGCGGAGATGGAGCCGGAGAGGACTCGAAGCGGCCATGCTTGTTCCTCGGATTTGAAATTTTATTTCGCATCGTTTAAGTTTATTATTTACTAATTTTTGGTTTGGGTTGTAATATGGCCGCTAGTTATTATTTTGATGTTTAAGTAGTTGTTTTTACTTTATTTCTATTATATTACTAATGAACTTATAAACTATTAAATCAATCGGTTAATAGTAACGTTTTCAAAATTGTACTGCGTGCAGCGTTTTCAAAAATGTTACCATCGGCATATGAAAATTTACCTAGTTAACAATAACTCGATGGATTTAAAATTTTAAATGATCAAATGGTTTCAAAGGAAAAAGGTTTCAACTCAATCGTGTTTATCAAATCGACCCCACCGAGTTTTAATAGACACCGCTTTACAAACTCAAAGTGATTTTTTCAGATTTTTACCTGTTAACCAAAATCTTTCAAAACATTTTTACTCTGTGACATACCGTTAGTCAAGGCTCATGGGCGGGGTTTGGGGCGTTACATATGTCACACCAATGGTTAAAATCTATTTAAAATTCTTGATCTTTATCAATTTAGTTATCTTTTTAACTTTAAGACCTAATTTGCTAGTAACATTTATGGATGTGAACAAGTCAAATGCTCTTGTGTCAACCAGAGAACTCTTTCATTTATTTTTAGTGTTGATGTTTTGCAAATATCAAGCTTTTCTTCTCTTGGCCTCTACTTGCCTTACAAAATATGTTGCAAAGTCATGTAGAAAACCTATCCAAGTAATGCAAGGAATTTTACAAAGTTTCTAAAATGAACCTTTTTCATGATGGCTAAATTATTAAATCTGATCAAATAAGTACATGTGTTACGAGGTGAAGAGAGACTAGCACAAAACACAAAGGCTCTTGTAATACCCCCTTACCTAATCCAATGTCCAGTAATATAGGCGATGTCATATTGATTTATATTTACAAATTTATTTTAACAAAAAAAATAACCATTTGAACAATTTGATTAAACAAATTTATCTTCATTCAACTTATTCAAGGCTTTTAAAATGTTTTACTGTAATGACCCGATTTCCAATGGTGTTAGAAAATGTGGTTTCGGAATCTCATTTTCATAAACCAAGTTCGTAGATATTAAATAGGGATATTTACAGAGTTAGTATATAGATGAATTGAAATTCGATTAAGTAATTTAGCCGAAATTGTGGTTAATTAGGACCCAAGGACTAAATTGTAAAAGTCTAATTGTTATAGATTTTTAATTAGATAAAAACTTGAGGACCTAGATAGCAATTATCCAAAGGACCAAAATAATAAAAAAAAAACCCAATTCAAATAGTGAATATTGGACGTTTATGACGATTCCACTAAAAATTTAGTTAAGATTAACTTAAGTTTAATAATGAAATAATTAACTAAATTAAGTAAAATTCATTTAATTAAAAATTGTCATCTTCTCCATTCACCCGCCATTCACCATAGCTAATGTAACACCCTTTACTCGGTTCGGTCGTCAAACCTGAGCTACAGAGTGCTACAATTAAAGCTGGAACAAAACACATTCAATTCACATCGATTATTTCAAATAAACATGGATTTTCTTCATGATTACATAATTAACATTCAATTTAAACATGAATCATACAATCATAATCAATTCAATGCATAATCACAAAATATAATTTTGGCCGAGCCTTATAGTATCTTATGTATGCTCTAATATCAACCTAGAATTTAACTAGGACTAATTTGTAACATTTCCAAAAATACAGATTAAATATATCATAAATAAATCCTTCAAATAATCAATCATGTCATAAAAATTCAAATATTATGATATACAGTTAAATTCGAGTCTTAATAAAGCTTACGGAAGCTCTTAAGTTGACCCGAACACAATAAAGATCAAATTGAAACATTTTCAAAAGATAAGGGCACTCATGCAAAACAAGAGACACACGGCTGTGTGCTCAAGTGTGTATTTCACTGAGGCCATGTGGATCAAATTGTAAAATTTCATCAAAAGTCACACGGTCGTATGGTCAGACCGTGTAACAAACTGAAGCCGTGTGCATAAAAAAATGTTTAAATCTACAGTATCCACATGGGCATGTAGTTAGCCCGTGTGAGTTACATGGCCGTGTGCCAGCCTGTGTGGCACTAAAAAATTCCATTTGATAATACAAATTGAACTCTTAAAGATGACTCAATAATGCATTTTCAACCATTATAAATCTGCTCAAATCATACCAATGCCATGTCGAAACTTAACATATAATCACCAAATCAAATCATAAACCAATATGTGACATTTGACACCTCAAACATAAAGGTTCACATGAAAATATAGAAATATTCCAAGCATTTCGTATTCATTCATACCACCTTTACAAATCTATTAAACCATGTTATACCCAAACTTATACAATCAAGCCAATCATACCAAATTACCAACATGGGTCATTCATTTGCCACAAACACATTCACCATGTTACTAATTTGCACATTTATATTCATCTTGCCATAACATCAAAATTCATCATCATCATCAATATACCAAACTTATAAATATTCAAGACAACATAAGTACAAGTTCAACTTTATATACATGTAAAAAATGCTATGGGAAAAATGTAATTTGCAATTTTAAGTGTTTAGTATTACTATATAAAATTGAGGTGGAAGTTAAAATGATTATTTCAAGAATGACATTGAAACTTTTAAAATATATATTTATTTAGATGATATTAAATAATTGAATATAATTATATATAATAAAATTTAAATAATTTAATATAATAATACATAAAATATAAATTAATCCAAAACTTTAAACTTCTTAAATAATTTCTATAAATAATGGTATTTTGATAATTTCAGTTCAAAACGCAAAAGCCAAAAGCTCCTAAGTCTCAAGTTTTACGTTTGGGCAATGTTGTTGGAACCGAATCGACTGATCTGATCGGGAATCAATCGGCATATCGATATGGACAAGGGATTGAACCAACCTCTTAGTAAACTACTTGAAACCAAAAAACAAAAACAAAAAAAACCATTTTTTAAATATTTTAAAAAAATTATTGTTTATTTAATTATTGGTGCATGGATTAAACTAGATTGTCTTTGGGTGAAAAAGTAATTTTTTATAATATTTTTTATTCCAAAAGCGAAGTGTTTAGGATTGGTTTTGGGTTGAAAAATGCTTTCTTCGAGCCTCAAAACAATGTGGAAGGGGCCTTAATATTGAAGAACAAATTTGATCTCTTTTTAGAAGAGTAATTGTTAATTTTTTTGTTGAGTTATAACAAAATTTTATTCAAATTCGCAAACCAAAAGGTTAGAAGAAAACACAATTACAGCACACCAATCTCCCATAATAAAATAGCCGAAATCAATTCTACACCAAATACGCCATGATAACCAGACAAAATGCAAAAACCGCATATGGTTAAAATCTACCAACCATTAAGCTCCCAATCACCAAAGAGATGGAAACTCAACCACAAAATCACAGGCAATCCTGAAAAACAAAATCATCAGCACAAAGCCAACGAGAAACATCAGAGTTCTCCACAAAACACCACCTCATTCATCCATAAACCGACAAAGCAAGTCATCACCGTTCACCATAAGCCCCCATAGTTGCAACCATCTGCCACAAATCATCCTCTCCCAAACAAGATTGAAGAAAAAATGACCCCAAGACCTCCCAACAACTTACCAAAACCTCCCTATAGATGATTAGTCTTCATGTCATCAACGATTCCATGTTTGCTTCATCGACTTTAATCACTTTCAGAACCTTGATTATGATTCAACACAAAAAGCTCTTCCCAGATACCACCACCAAACAAGCCGCGCATCACCCTCCACTAACGTAAAACAACCTCACATAAAGCCCCAAAATCGATGGAAAAAGCTCAGAACTGACACCCACCATTATACGATCCAATGATGACCTTGAATCCACTTAAAACTCCAGTAGAGGAACTCAACAATAACTCAAAATAGAACTCAATCCCAAAGACAACTAAAATAATCATTGCCAAACTATGAACTTCGTAATTAAGGTTTTGAAAATGAGCGATCGATGTAATCACAACATGGTCATTTTAAATTCCAACCCTAAATATAAAAATAACCTAAATCCCTGTAAAAACAAGGTATGAACATCCCCCAAATATCCAACAAGTCTCAACATAGTGAAATACACAGGAAAAAAAACCAAAATACAAAGACTCACACACATAATTTTAATTCACGAAAAATTTTCATTTAAGTCAAGTGAATTATTAAAATAGTTGTTGTAAGTCTTCTCTATTCTTGAAAGCTCCCATTCTCTGTTTTTCTATAATTTCTTTTAATGAAACAATTTTAAACATTACGAATTTACAAATCAGTATCTAAATATCTTTTTTCTTCGATCTCTGACACTGATTGTCAAATTGAATTGGATCTAAGATATGTTTTTCTACTCGTTGATGGGTACTAATTCACTGTATCGATCATTAAATCATCACTTGGAGTATGCTAGTTGGACTTTTAAAAAAATATATATTAATAAATCAATGATTTAAATAAAAAATTTAATATTTGTCGCTTTTTAGAATTGAATGACTAAAATATAACTTATTAATAATTTAATAACCTTGAGTATAGTTTAACGTAAACTCTTTTATTTATTATTCATATCATATTAATTTAATTAGTTACAAATAAAAATAATACTTTATTATTTTTCACTTATTAATTTAATTAATGACTATATAAATTTTATTAGTTATTTTGAAATTAATATGAATTAATTAGAGAAATAATTATAATTTAGAGGTAAAGTTATCATTTTAACATATAATAATTTTGATTTGACACACGATAATTGATAAAAAAAATTGTCTACAAGCCAATCTAAATTAATCAATCACATAAATAAAAACATCTAGAAATGTTAGATCAATATAATAAAAGTAAAAAAAAAAAAATAACAAAAATACACGAAGAATTGAGACATTTGCAAACAAATATATTTAATTTAATCCACACAAATTTCATAGTATTTGATTCATTCGGTATCATGCTCGTCCTTAACTTCAAGTTTTTTTTACCATGAATAAAGGAGGTAGGAGGGAGAAGTACCATTTTTGCATCCCAAAACCCATCATTTGTTAGTATCATCTTCTTCCCACCCAATATAGACATGTCCTCATCTCACCCTTATTTCCAGCTTTAGTCTGATATAGATGGAAATGAAGATGTAGGAAGAGCAAAACTATTTGATTTGATAAAAGCAGCAGCGAATACATTTGTCTTTGTCAGATGTAACATTAGTGAGGTAGCAGTAGCAGTCACCCACCCAACCAAAATCAAAGTTTGACTGCATTCACGCATAAGCTGAGATAAATAAAAGGAATTGAAAATCTCAAAGGCACGATGGAAGAGATAAAAGCTCCTTAGGCAGTGGGAGTGGGGTCCGAGGGGGCACGTGGTTTTGTATTCCAAGGACACAAGCTCTGCTCCAAAATTCAGAAACCGAAACACCGTGAAATGAAAGATTAGCAATCAAATTCACATCTTACAAACTAAACCCCACATGCCCTGCACCAGCTTTGGTTCGATAAAGCACCAGCATTTCATGGTCCCATCTCCCAACCTAAAAAAAGAGACCTCTCTATTAACATTACCAAACAAAGATGATAAAGGTGAAGATAATGTTGACCATCCCATCCCGACCGTAGTTATTATCATCACGAGAACTATGTGTTATTCATCTAACTTTCGGGGATTAAATGAAACTCATCAATCTTTTCTGCATTCAAAAAGCCTTTTGGTGGTGGTGGACTTCGTTTCTTATGAGTTGATTGATGATCAACTATTTGTCTTTGGGTTTAATAATATATTGCAATATTTATTTTATTGTAATTAGAAGCTTGACGTCATGAAATATTCTTCTTTTTTGAGACAAAGATCACTGCTTGTATTTAATTTACATTGGCCTGCGTATTTTATGTTATGTAACGTCTCTCGCTGCCATGACGTTACGTTGACCCAAATCTTTCGAAACTTCCTCGCAACAAATACTGAAATTTTCCTTTGAAAAAATATTATTCATGAATCACTTCACTTGTACGAGTTAAGGAGAAATGAGGAAGAAATATGCATTGCAACACGCTGTAACCTGAGTTACTGTAATTATCCACCCTATGAAAAAATGGAACTTAAAGCTCGCAGGAATTCAAATGGCTTAATTAATTACGCATTACGAGAATGATAAAAAGAAATTTTTTTCAACTGCAATGAAGCTAGTGATCACTACAGCGCGTGATGATGCTTCATGTAATTTACAGAATTCTCCAACAAAGTACCATTTAAACAAGGAATCCTGTTCAAGCGGAAATAATACCAATTGCAGAAAATGCCTTTAAAAAGAAGATACCATACACCAAAGCAGATATATATGCCCAAATCTCAAAACCACAAAGTAGAAGATAAAAAGATTCAGTTCTTTCAGCTGCTGCTTATGCATCTCATTCCCCCCAAACAAGGGTTCGCTCCTAATTATCATGATCTTGTTGTTTCCCAAAGATCAATGGAAATTCATCATACTGTTCCAAGGCACCATGTTTCTCACCCATGATCTTCAGCGATTCATAAACCTGGTACATGGAAGGTCTGTCCTTTGGCCTAGGCACCACACAAGTACAAGCAACTCTCAGAAACTGCATAATTTCATCGTCGCACCCTTTTCCTAACAATGCTTTATCAACAGCATCCTTGCTTCGACCAGTGCTGAACAATTGATTAACCCAGTCTACCAAATTCCCCTTAAACCCTTCCTCTGCATTGCTAACTCCGATCGGTTTTTGACCCGTAACCAGTTCCAACAACACTACCCCAAAACTAAAAACATCCCCTTTCAAGGAAGCAACCATGGTACTAGAATACTCAGGAGCCACATATCCAAACTCCCCTAAATCCCCATTCATAAATGAACTGTCATTCGAATCACGAGACCCCATCAATCTTGCTAGACCAAAATCAGCTATTCGAGCATCGAAATCATCATCAAGAAGCACGACATTGGAACTAAAATACTGATGAACATACGGCGGTTGGCATCCATGGTGAAGCCAAGCTAAGCCTCTAGCAACACCAACGCCAATCTTAAGCCTAGTTGACCAATCCAAAATCTCAAACTTCCCATTCCCGAAACCAATAAGATTTCCTCCATGCAACTGAGAATACAATGTCCCATTAGGCATATGCTTATAAACCAAAAGCCTCTCTTCTTCCACAACACAATACCCTAAGAGCGGAACCAAATTTGGATGCCTCAGTTGTCCTAACCTATTCATTTCTGACCTAAACTGTTTCTCACTAAGCTTACAAGTGCTTAACCTCTTAATCGCCAAGGCAGAGCCGTCCGGCAACACCGCCATGTAGGAAACTCCAGTCCTGGTCGAAATAACTGCGTTCTCCGCATCGAAATTGTTCGTTGCCACCATTAAATCCGCCAATTTAATCTTGTTTATTGGCTTTTGGAATAACGATACTTGAACAAGCTTATGAGATTTCAGCAGTTCAATCCAACTACTACCATCTTTGCCATCCACATCGTAACTTCTCTTACTTTTTTCGCCTGCGCCGACTCGGAGAAAGAACCACCACCAAATGGCGAAACCGACGATTAACGAAACTGCGGCGCCAGTCACACCAGCTATTATGATAATTCCCAGATTTTTAGCGTTCAATCCACCGCATTTTGATAAGGGTTTCCCACAAAGTCCATGGTTACGATCAAAACCATCTTCCCCGAATCTGGCTAGATCAGAGGGGATGGAGCCAGACAAGTCGTTATCGGCAACGGAAAACCGTTTAAGGCGGTCCAACCGAGCTAGCTCGTAAGGGATCGAACCAGACAATTTGTTATCGGATAAAACGAGGTCGTTTAGGAACTTACAGTCGACAATCTGAAGAGGGATGGAACCAGAGAAAAGGTTACCAGAGAGATCAAGATGAACGAGGTAAGGAAGCCAAGAGCATATATCGCTAGGAATGGAACCGGAGAGAGAGTTGTTAGAAAGATCTAGAATCTGGAGGCTCCGACAGTACTTCAAAGAGTCCGGTAGCTGACCCGACAGCTTCATGGAAGAGAGGTGGAGGCTAATGATTCGGTTTTCCTTCTCATTCCAGCACGAAACGCCGGTGAGCTGGCAAACGGAGGTGGATGAGCGGTTGGTGAAGCTCCAGGTGGAAAGAGGGGAGTCGGCGCCGGTAAGGGAATTTTTCAGTCCTTCAAGGCAGGCGATGTCATCTTCGATGGCGAAAGAGAGCAAGAAATTAAAGAGCAAAAGCAAGGATGTCGCCAAAATGAGAATGTTCTTCTTCATGCTTGATGCTCTGCGTTAGAGTTAGGGTGTCTGTTTTCCCTTGTTTACAGAGATGAGAGATGACGGTTAGAAGAGGAAACAAAATGGAGGAGGAGGAGGAGGAAGAGGAAGATGAGGGAAATAGGCAGCTGACATTTGACTGTTTGGAGACAAAGAAAGAGAGAGGGAAAAAAGGGAAAAGAAAGGAGTAGCTAAGCTCAACTCAGCTCAGCAGCTGCTGCTGTTGTTGTTTTAGCTTTTTTGACTGCCAGTTGAAATTTTCATGTTCGACTTTGTCTTTTCCTATTTTAGTAGCCTTTTTCTTGTTGTCTTATAAATTAATTATAATGATACTCTACTTAAGACTTGTGTATATAGATTTAGATTTAGCTATAAAGCGGCACCGTATTGCATGGGGAAGTAGATCAACATCAAGATTTGTTTTGTAAATGCGAGACAAATAACATGCTGCCAAGTTTTGGGTCTTGTGTGGGCCTATAACCCTATCTCTTCTTTTTTAATAATAACTTTCCGTCTTACTGCTCTTTATAACGTCGTATTATCCTTGGGTTTTAAGTTTCAACGTCTTGAATAACGGGAAACGGTTTTCCTGGGTTAAAATGTGCGTATATACATCTTTATTTTTTAAACTCTTTTTATTAATTTTTTTATTGTGATTAAAAAATATTTTAACATTATTGATAGTTTAATCTGAATTTTGAAATTAAAAAAAATTAAAGAAATTAAATTCCAATACGCACAAACTAAATTCCTAATTTGGAAAATAAATTGCCTCCCTTTCAATGATCAAAGGGCAAGTTGCAAATTGAAAAACTAAAAAGTTGATTATTGCTATAAATTAAGGTTGGGCTGAGTCCATTTAGTAATTAAGAGGCCCAGTGTTGGGTAAATCCCATCGAGGCCCTCAAAGTCACAGATTGTTAGTATATTATTATTTTCTAGCCTTTCCGATTAATTACTATTAAGTCAAATGAGGCAAGGCAATAAACTAATCAGTTTGGTTTAATTGATTATATATAATGGGACCGAATGTCGTTTGTAGCACTAAGACAAGCGAAAAACGTATGATATGATGGGAGAATCCCTTGGCGTAAAAGCCTCTTTTTATTAAAAAAGGATGAAAAATCATAAAACTCCATGTAGATCAGTGGGTGCTCTTTCACAATTCACTGGATTAAATGGAATAAAGTAGTAAAAGTGGCAATGCAATTAATGGTTTAATCAAAACAATGTTTCTCTCTATAGTCAACCCACTCTCCAAAATGGAATCAGTGTTATGACAATGTGCTGCCAAATTAGCTTGCACGTCTCCTTTTACTAAATTTTATAATTTTATGTACTATTGATTTTATACATCTATACTACTATAAATGAAAAATGAAAATTAGTAAACAAGAACCGCACTAATCGATTACAATAAAAAATATAAAATTAAAAGTTCAATATACCTTTTTGAATTAAACTTCACACAATTTGAAGACGTGTAAATCTTATAACATCACGTTTGGCCATAAAATTTGTAACTTCATTGTGAGCTTTGAAAGTGTGACGGATAGAAACTTTCTAATTCCTATGTAATAGCTTAATAGCCCTGTAATTTTACAATATGACTATCAATAGATTTACCGGCTAACATAAACCATATTCTAAAGAAAAACACAAATTCAAACATTGGAAACCACGTTATTACTAAAGACAATTATAAATTTCAAACATGGATAATGAAATAGATTTTAAGAATCATATAAGATTTGAACATTTGATGGGTTGCAAATGGGCTGTATACATGTAAGCTGAAGCTAAATCTAATGTTGCTTCCAAAAGCCCATGTGTGGTACATTACATGTAATGAAGATAAAATTTAGGGTTAGTTTAGTAATATTTTTAAAATGTATTTTTGAAATAAAAATGCTTTTGAGAAAAGTTCAAATTTTTTGTTTTTGCGTGTGATTAATTTTTGGTGTTTAAAAAATATTTTATTTTTAAAAACATATTGTTTAGGAATACTTTTATCTCAAAAACGTTTTTATTTCAAAAAGTATTTTTTAAAATTATTGCTAAACTAATGCGATTTCTTCTGCTATTGCTTATTTGAGGACACAAATTATCCCTGTCGGAAAAAAATCATTACAGAAATTAATAATAATATTTTTCTTTTTTCTTTTTTTTGTTAATGGTTGATTGTTAAGGAGGGCAGTTGAGCGTGTAATAGAAATGGTAGAAGAGAGGTGGATTGGCTAATCGGGAAGAATGATTTCTTTATTTATTTTTTAATAATAGCAGTTAATTATCTTGTTTTTAACTATACAACTGCTAATTATATTTTTGGAAGCTCACAAATATAAATACAATGTAATATAATTAGGGTTACTATTTGATACAGTATTTTTTTTTATAAGTAATTTTAAAAAATTGCCACATGTTTTTTCTAATATTTTTTTATACCTCTTTAAGACATTTGTCGACTCATTTATTCTATTTGTAGAGTTTAAAAAAAACCACTGATAGTGTACCAAATATTTTTCTCATATAATTATAATAAGTGTATATACATGCTAAAAGAAACTGCAAATAGAATTGAACTATTATAATATACAAGATTAAGAATCAGCGTAAATCGGACAAAAATTCACCCATAAAATTAGAGCCACCAATGGTATCACACATTGTGAAATTAGACACCCACACATGATAATTGCGTATAGTGAGGCTCAAACCTAAGTACTCTAAGGTGACATTTGGTATATTCTCATAGTAAGATTCTAAAAGAATGTGATTGCTAAGAATGTGATTACCAAGAATGTAACAATGTAACAGCATAAGGTTTGGTATACTAAGAAAGTACTAATTAATGTACTAAGAAAATTACATTGATGTGTTTGGTTCAGTAAGCACTTTACAAAGGATGTAATGGTCAATATCGAAATTTCCCTATCAAATAAAGTGAAATTTAATTAATTTTAATATTTTCCAGTGATATTTATTATTAACAAATAAGTAATTGAATATAATTATTTTTAATATTATCTATTTCAAATAAAAATAAATTAATATATTTATCTAATTAATCTATTATTAAATTGAAAATAAAATTTAAATTTATCATATGTATTAAATTAGATTGTAATTTAAAAATTAATTCAATAATATTTAAAATAAATTTTTAAAAAATAAATTTTATAATTTTGTGAAAAAGTATTGCATACAAATAATGAAAATAAATAAATAATAACAAAAGGTATTTTTGTCTTGGAGATAATTTTGAACATTCCTACTACATGGGAAAGTTATTTTCCATCAATATTCAAAGGAATCACATTCTCGTAGTTGAAGAAAATTAACTCTCAAAGGAGAGTTACATCCCCGAGAAAGTTAATAGTTTTTAGCATGCCGAATGCGAGAGTCATTCTCTCACCAATTAAATTTCTATAATAGTGATCATTTTTCATCATATCAAACGTATTCTAAGACTCAAGACATCAACCTTTAACAATAATACTAAGATCTATTGATTTTATGGTATGAAAATTCTCTCAGGTTGTACTTGAAAAATAGTTTCGTCCCAACTTCCATTAGAATAGGAACAAACATAAAGGTTAAATTCAAAGTAAAGCATGGAGTAAAGTAATGAGAGAAATACACAATGTTTGTTAACGCAATTTAGACACAATGGTTCTATTCAAACACCCTTAAACACGCAACTGTTAACACACTAAGTGAATGTAACACCCCTTAGCTACGTCCGACACCGAAACAGAGTACGAGGCATTACCAGACTTAATCATACACATTCATGCAATACCAAGTCTAGATTTCATATTTCAGCCTCATAAGACTTGTTATTTTGATGACCACTTTTACCATTATAATATGATTACCAACTTATCCATCAAGCACTTATGTCATATTACTAACCATGCATGGCAAACAAACATAATCACATTATAAACATTAAGATATGACATGAATAACTCGACTTACAAGCCATAATCAATATAAGCCACATCTCATGGCCATATGCATATAACTTAATATAAACCTACACATTTGGCCAAAGCAAAATAATGCATGTCAATCAACTAAATCCCTATACATGCCACTCACTTGAAATTTCTAATATATGCTTCATTATATCAAAGGTAGCAACTTGATAATGTGATGCTACCTCCGACGATCTCCAATCCCGAGCTAACCTGAAAACACTAAAGGAAAGGAAAGGAGGGAGTGAGCTTTATAGCTTAGTAAGACCGTATGAAAAAAAAAAAAAAAACAATTTATCCCCTTGTTTCTCATGGTAATACAACCCAATTTGTATCTTTACTCATATTCCAGTCAAGCTGTTTTCTCAAGTCACAGTCACTAAATTATTTATATCTGGAGCTACAGAACTCCAAATTAAGATCCGTTAATTTTGATTAAAACTAGACTCACATATCTTCTTACCATAAAATTTCCAGAATTTTTGGTTTGCCTAATTAGTACAGGTTATTCATTAAACTCTCCCCTTTTACACTGTCCAATGGTTTTGACCTATCTTCACTAAAAATCAATTAACTCATTGTACAATTTTTATATGTCGTTCTCACTTGTTTCTAATGAAAATAGACTCATTTAAGATTTCAAGAATATAAATTATATCTCGTAATTATTTTTTTACAATTTTTAATGATTTTCCAAATTTGAAATAGGGCATTCCAAAACTCATTCTGACATTGTCTCACTAAAATTCAAATATTTCAGAATATAAAATTCCTTTTCTTACACTGCTTCTTTCATATGAAAATAGACACAATAAGCTTTAATTATATATCTTATTTACTTTCTAATTCCATTTCTCCTATTTTTTGGTGATTTTTAAAATTCACATATCTATTGCTGTCTAAATTGTTTTAATGCTAATTTCACTCTTTCATGTTTTCTTTGCATTCACTTCTATTTAAACATACATAACATCAAAGACTTAAGCTTGTAATTAGCATAACAATGATTTCATGAGTATCACTAACATTTTATGTTTTCAAAAATATCCAAAGCATCATAAAACAAATATACTAAACATCTTATCTCTCAATTTGATATGGCTCAAAAGCCTAATACATGATTCTCAACCAAATACATACATCATTAACATAATTACTTATTCCTAAGATTTACTTAAGGACACTTTTATAATGATAATAACTCATAATATCATAAGACCAACACTTATAAAATTTATGTACATACCTGTACCATTTATACATATAATTTCATGCTTACATGCATACCTGCACATTACTTATATATACAATTACATACTTTCTCATCTTATGTATCATCAATTTACCCGTTGAACCATTTGGAATACTAAAGGATACACAGAAATCTTGCACATAAGTGCCACACTGATATGTAGCCTACCACTAATATGTAGCCGGAGCTACCACTTATCACTAAAGTATTCCTAAGGTTCAACCGGGATTTCACTTATTTCATTTCATCTTACCGAAGGTTCGATCAAATATCGAGTACATTGTTCATAAATTTTCACACTTATACCTACACTTATTCATCACATAATCATATTCAATTACTCTTAGTCGTTACACGATCACATTTATTTTCACTCAGTAAATTTCCCGTTGAACTCATCGGAATAATAACAGATACAAGGTGACCTGCACATAGTACCACCCTTGTAGTCGAAGCTATCTGGTGCACATAGTAGCCTGCACTTAGTACTACACATGTGACCAAAATCATCACTTACACATAGTGGCCTGCACTTAGTACCACACATGTGATCGAAGCTATCGGGTATGCATGGTAGCCTGCACTTAGTACTACACATGCGACCTATCCCTCTGATACACGTAGTAGCCTGCACTTAGTACCACACATGTGACCTAGCTACCTCATTCGTATCTTTTCTATTCCGAAGGTTCAACCGGGAATTCTCACTTTTCATCATTTTACCAATTCATCCATAATCAATCACAATTCATAATTTACACATAAATGTTATTTACACTTGACATCACTTTCTCATATACAATATCATCAACATAAATTTTAATACAATCATGGCAAGATAGATTCTCAAGTATAATAACAATGACATCAATATTATGTTCATTTAATCACACGGACTTACCTCAAATGCTGAAACGACTAATTTTCCCAACTTAGCCCACAACTTCGTTCTTCCCTGATCTTAGTCCAAATTTCATGTTTTCTTGATTATAAAGCTTAAAAAAACTTGAAACTCTTAGCCATGGAGTCAAGCAAATTTTGACAGCCCCTTGAAGAAGATGAGCAGATTTTTTTTCTTATTTTGTCTTTTTATTCATTTAAAACATTGAATGACTAAAATACCCTTAAGGCTTTCCTTTCAATTTTGTCTTATTCATGCCCATTTTTGTCCATCAAGTTATCCAATGGTCTAATTACCTTTTAAGGACCTCCTATTTAAAACTCATAGCAATTTGACACCTCTAATATATAGAACTCAACTTTTGCACTTTTTACAATTTAGTCCTTTGACTAAATTGAGTGCTCAAACGTCGAAGTTTTTGAACGATTTTTTTACGAAATCTTTCCGTAAAATTGTAGACCATAAGAATATAATAAAATAAAATTTTCCTCGTTGAATTTGTGGTCTCGAAACCACTGTTCCGACTAGACCCAAATTTGGGCTGTTACATGAATGATTTTATTTAAAATCATCCGGATCACCTATTTGGCTTACCCTAATCTACCCTTACACAAAAAAGTAATTACAGCCCTAATACTTACCTTAATTGTTACAAATTACTCACCCCAAATACCTCACAATACAATCAATAAACCTCTTCAAAAAATATCTAAACGAGTGTCACAAAATAACCATAAGAACACGTCAAAGCTATTGACAAAGACTCCAAAAACTTCTCTATAAGTGAAGCCACAAGCAACCTATTTATAGGTTGATACAAGAGTCCATCCAATAGAGTTTCGATAAGCTTTAAACTCGTATATAAAAGCTAAATTATAAAATTAATTATCCTACATATTTATTAACTAAAAGTCTTCATAAATCAGTCTTCTAATAGGACCAAAACTGTAATGGCCTAAATTCAAGGTTATCGGAACAATGGTTTCGTAACCATAAATCCGATTTAAAGAGAATTTTATTTTAATATTTTTGCATGAATATTTATATGATAGGAAAATCGTATTAAAATATCGATAGAAAAATTTTACCGATTTAGTGGTTAGTTAGAAAAATGAATTATTGAAGAAATTGGGTAAAAACAAGGTATCGAGACCTTGATCTCATAAAATTGAGTAGGAAATATTTTTATAAATATTTATAAAATGTTAGTAATATAGTATTAAAATTTCGTTAGAAAATTTTAACGTTTGAGTATGTAATTAGATGAAAAGGACTAAATTGTAACAAATACAAAATTATGAAAAATGATTAGATAGTTTAAATGATAAAAGAAAGAGGACTTAAAAGGAAAATAGACCCAAGGTCTAATTGGGCTGGACTGCAAGGGTATGAAATCAGCAAGAAGATAAGAAGAAATAAGGGTAAAATGGGAAAATAACAAAATTTGCTAAATAAAACTAAGACTAAATAGGGATATCTAGAAATCTCTTCATTTTTCTTCACTCTCATCAGCAAAAAACGCCATAGGAGGGGTATCTAAGCTGGTATATCATAATTTTTGCACCAAGTAAGTGAATCCTTGCCTATTTCTTGTAATTTTGTGTTTTTAAAGACTTTTACAACTAGGTCCTATCATTAAATTCATTAGTCTTTGATTTCATGGATGAAATTGAAAGCCACCATGGTTGGTTTATGTAAGTTTATGATGAAATAGCATGAAATTTAAGCCTTAATTCGTTTAAGAGATGATTTTATTAGGTAATTTCAATAGAAATTGATTTTTGGGACCTAATTATGAAAGTGTTTGGAATTAAAGTCTATTACTGAAATTATGATTTCCAAAGGTTATAAAGTAGTTTAAAGTGATAGAATAAAGTGTTAATTGAGAAAAATAAGCTCAATTGAGAGGTTAATTGAGCAGGGACGAAATTATCATTCATTGAAAGTTTAGGGGAAAAATGGTAATAACCAGCTTGCACTAAAACAGTTTTTGACATCAGCAGTAGTCTAAATTTGCAAAATCACCATAAATTGTAGAAGTTGAATTAGAAGATGAACAAAATATAAAATTAAATCTTATTGAGTCTATTTTCATATGAAAGAAACAGGGAAATAAAAGAAGTTCTGTATTTTGAGATATTTAGATTTTTGTAAGACTTATTTAGAATAAATTCGGGTTCCCCTGTTTTGATTTTAGAAAATCATAAAAAATTGAAGAAAAATAATTAGGGGCTTAAATTTATATGTTTAGAATCCTGAATGAGTCTATTTTCTATAGAAATAAATGGGAACACCATCTAATTTCCATATGAAGAGATAATTAATTTTTAGTGAAGAAGAGTCAGAACTGCCAGACAGCAGAACAGGGGCAACTTTGATGAATAAAATGTACTAATTGGCTAGGCTAAAAATTCTGGAAATTTTATGGTATAAAGAAATGTGAGTCTAGTTTCAGGGAAAATTAACGGTTCTTCATTTGGAGCTCTGTAGCTCGAGAAATAAATAATTTAGTGACTGTGACTCAAGTAGACAGCTTTGAATAAGCTAAAAAAATAATAATAGAATTATAGAAAATGCTACATGTGAACATGAAATGTATTGAATTGATGATTGAATTTATTTATTTAGATCCGGAAAACTCAAATACGAAGCTAGATCGAGGAAAGGAAGAAGTCCCGGATTAGTAGATTTTATAAACGAACTAGTATTGAGGTAAGTTCGTAAACTTGAATTATATTCTTAAATGTTTGAAATGTATGTTATTGATATGAATATGATTTGAATGTCCATTGTATGAAATTTGATGAAACATTGGTATATTTGATAAAAAGGAAAGAAATCCCGGTTGAATGAAAGGAAAATTCGATGGATCTCTCAAAAGGAATTGACGGTAAAAAGATCTAGCCCTGACAGTGATCCTATCCTCGATATAGCCCTCCAAGAAGAATATGTGGAAAATGGATTTAGCCCGACGGGTAATCCGAATTAGGGTCTGAATTTAGCCTGGACTGTAATTCGGATCCAAGCTCATTAGAGCAATTGTCGCTGCGAGGATTTAGCTCGGGTGTAATCCCGACAATACTCTATGAGTTTATATTGCGAGGATTTAGCTCGGGTAGTAATCCCGCCAGTAAAGATGAGGTTCATGGGGAGTGTGCTCTCAAAATGAAAATGTGCGCACATGAATATGAATTGACGCGGACCGGTTTGTACACTAAAGTGTACCTCTGAAAATCCATCAAAATTCCGAGTAATTTAACGGGATAAATATGGAAAAATAACAAGGAAATGGAAATCATGATATTGATGAGCTCATCAATCATGGCGTGTATATTATTGATATATGGAAATTAATCGACTAACTTGGATGTTGAGTTTGTGAATGTTAGGGTAATAATGCATTGAGTGAGTATATGAATGTTTATTGCTTGTATTGAAAATACTAGGTAAGTATAATTCTTGTTACATGGGCTTACTAAGCACAAAGTGTTTACCCTATTTCATTTTTCCCTGTTTTGTAGTGTTAAGAGCTCGGAGGTCGGATCGGTGGGAGACTCATCACACTATCAACCCCAAAGATTTTAAATATTTAAAGAAACTTTAGTTTGGAAATGAATGGCATGTATAAGCTAATAAAATAAATGTTAATATGAAATGAATGTAAGGTCAGCCATTGGTATGGCTAACAAATTTCTAGTTTCAGTATGTAATGAGGTTATCTTATAAATTTGCATGGATCTATTTTGGAAATATGTTGAATTGGATTGGTTGGTATGAATTAGTTTCGGCTTAAATATTTGCAGGGAAGACTAGATTAATTATAAAGGGGTTATATTGAGGAAAAAAATAAAAAAATTGTAAACTCGGTAATGCCCGCCCTTATTCCGATAATAAATACGGGTAAGGGTGTTACATTTGTTGGTATCGTGAGCTACGGTTTAGCTTGGTTCTAAGACCGATGTAGCAAATCTGATTAGCTATACATGCCATTTAAATTATTATTGATAGTGTGATATCTCCTCACCGCTTTAAATTGTATTTTTCTTATAGTAATGTCATCCGACCGAGTTCAATCTGGAGGAGGTCGGGAGTCATGCTCCTGGCTTCAGACAAAGAGAAGAAACTAGCGATGAAGGTCCGCATGCAGGGTCAAGAGGAGGAGGCAAAGATAGCCTTCTTTCAAATGATGAATGAATGGTTTACCCAAAGACATAAGAACTAACCCTACAAAGGCAAAGAAACTCAAGCTCCCCCTCCTGTTCCTCCACCTGTTCTCGAGATCCCACAGGACTACAGTGCACTCGAATCATTAGAAAAGGGAAAGCTCAGGTTGATAAAATTCAAAATATGGGGCCAAGAATTTGAGCGTGATTGATGATGATCCTGAGCGGGCTGAATTTTGGTTAGAAAATACTACTCGGGTTTTGGAGGATTTATCTTGTACACACGAAGAATGTCTCAAATGTGCCAGTTTCACTACTAAAAGACACACACTTACCATTGGTGGAATACTAAAGCTTGAGCTTGTTCCGAAAGAAGAAATTACATGGGAGTTCTTTCAAAACGAATTTAAAAAGAAATATATCAGCCAGAGGTTTCTTGATCAGAAAAGAAAAGAATTTCTTGAGCTGAAACAGGGCAATAGATCAGTATCTGAGTATGAAAGAGAATTTGTTCGGTTGAGTAAATATGCTCGAGAATGGGTACAGTCGGAAGTCGAAATGTGCAAATGATTCAAGATAGGTTGAATGAAGAAATTAAGTTACTCATTGGAATTCTTGAAATTCGAGAGTTTGCTACACTAGCAGAGCGAGCTTATAAAGCAGAAGAATGGAGCAAAGAAAAGAAACAGCAGTGAGAGGAAGCTCGAATTTTTAGTAAAAGACCAATGGGAAAATCTCGGTTTTCTGCTCCAAAGAAATTGAAGAAGTACCAGATCGTTCTACCTCAACCACTGGGTATTCGGATAGAGTGCGAGGTTCACAACAAGCACTAATTCAAGACCTTCCACTCCATCGGTGACCAGGTGTTGGCGGTGTTGGTACCCCTAAGCCGAGATGCCGATTGTAATAAAGCTCATTTTGGTGAATGTCGATTTAAGAGTGGGGCTTGTTATTCGGGTGTGTGGTTCTTTTGACCATTTCTCGAGATTGTCCAGAAAGAAATGAAAAAGAACCTCGAATATATATCGAAGCCAAGTAATCCATCTTTGAGGGGTAGACCATCTCGACCATCCGGTAATGTCAGTGGTAGCCGAGGAGCTACAAAAGATACTGCAAGTAGGCCTGAGACACGAGCGCCTCCTAGGACATATGTCATGCGTACCAAAGAAGATGCCTCAAAGACTGATGTTATTATCGGGTACATTTTCTTTATTTGAAACCGATATTCTTGCATTAATTGATCTCGGTTCTACGCATTCATATATATGTGTAAAACTTGCATGCGTTAAAGATTTATCTGTTGAACCTACTGAATTTGCGGTTAAAGTCTCGAACCCTTTGGCGATCTATTTTAGTGGATAAAATTTGTAAAAATTGTCCACCGATGGTAAGAGGTTATTGTTTCTGGTGATTTGATGTTACTGCCATTTGATGAGTTTGATGTGATATTGGGCATGGATTGGTTAACTCAGCATGATGCAGTAATAAACTGTAAACAGAAATATATTGTGTTGAAGTGTCAGAATGGTGAATTACTTCGGGTTAAATCCGATCGAGACGCAGGAATTATCTCGATGTGATTTCGATTATTCTTTGCTCGAGGTATGTTAAAAAGGGGTATGATGCTTTTCTTGCTTATGTACTCGATACCAAGGTATCCGAGTCAAAGATATGACGCATGCGATGGTATGCGAATTTTTTGATGTGTTTCGGAGGAGTTACCAGGGGTTGCCACGAAAAGAGAAGTGGAATTTTTATAGATTTGATTCCGAACTACTCCGATTTCCATAGCTCCGCATCGAATGGCTCCTACTGAATTAAAGGAATTAAAGACACGATTCAGAGAACTTGTTGATAGAGGTTTTGTCCGACCGAGTCATTCACCTTGGGGTGCTCCGGTTCTGTTTGTGAAAAAGAAAGATGAGTCTTTGAGATTGTGTATTGACTATCGACAGCTCAATAAGGTAACTATAAAGAATAAGTATCCGTTGCCCGGATTGATGATTTATTTGATCGGTTGAAAGGTGCTCTCAGATTTTCAAAGATTGATCTCCGATCGGGCTACTATCGATTCTGAGTAAAGGAGTCGATATGCCAAAAACAAACTTTGAACCAGTGCGGGCATTATGAGTTTACGTTATGCCATTTGGGTTGACTAATGCACTGCAGTATTTATGGATCCGATGAATCGAATATTCGCACCGTGCTTAGACAGATTTGTGGTAGTATTCATTGATGATATTTTGGTTTATTCTCGAGATGAAGAAGAACATACGTAACTTTTGAGAATTGTGTTGCAAATTCTGCGAGAGAAACAGATTATATGTTAAATTCGGTAAATGTGAATTTTGGCTTCGAGAAGTGGGTTTTCTTGGACATATTGTATCCATTGAAGGCATCGGGGTAGATCCAAGTAAAATCTCAAATATTGTCAATTGGAGTCCACCAAGATCAGATCTCAAGTTAGAAGTTTCTTGGGTTTAGCCGGTTATTATCGGAGATTTGTGCAGGGGTTCTCTATGATAGCTTCTCCGATAACCCGTTTGTTGCGAGAAAGATGTTAAATTCGAGTGGGACGGATGAATGCCAAAGCAGAGTTTTGATCGATTGAAAGATTTATTGACGAAAGCACCTGTGTTGGTACAACCTGAACCAGGTAAGGAATTTGTTATTTATAGTGATGCTTCATTAAATGGTTTAGGTTGTGTCTTGATGCAAGAAGGTAAAGTAATAGCCTATGCTTCAAGACAACTTAAGCCACATGAAAGAAATTACCCGGTACATGATCTCGAGTTAGCTGCTATTGTATTTGCATTGAAGATATGGCGGCATTACTTGTACGGTGAGAAATGTCATATTTATACTGATCATAAAAGCTTGAAATATTTGATGACACAGAAAGATTTGAATTTGAGACAGCGCAGGTGGCTTGAATTGATAAAGGACTATGATTTGATTATTGATTACCATCCGGGTAAGGCTAATGTTGTTGCTGATGCTTTAAGCCGAAAATCTCTGTTTACTTTATGAGCTATGAATGCTCAATTGTCTTTGGTTGATGATGGTTCAAATATAGTGAGTTGAGAGCTAAACCGACATTTCTACAAAGAAATATGTGAAGCTCGGAAGAATGATGAAAAGTTGCGGAGTTAAACGGGCACAATGTGAGTCGTGATCGATTCTCAATTTCAAGTGGGGATTGATGGTTGTTTATTATTCGTGAGAGATAGGGTATGTGTACCCAAGAATTCGTGAGCTCATACGAGAAGATTTTACACGAGGCTCATAGTGGTATTATGTCCGTACATCCGGAAGTAATAAAATGTATAATGATGTGAAAAAGATGTACCGGTGGCCGGTATGAAACGTGATATTTACGAGTTTGTATCAAGATGTTTGATATGTCACAGTCAGTCAAAGCGTAACATCGTGTACCTTCGGTTACTTGACCAATTACTATACCGGAATGGAAATGGGAAAGAATCACTATGGATTTTGTATCGGGGTTACCGTTGTCTCCGAGGAAAAAGATGCTATTTGGGTGATTGTTGATCGATTGACAAAGTCAGTACACTTTATTCCGGTATGTATGGATTATTCTTTAGATAAACCGGCCGAATGTACATATCCGAGATTATCGTGGCTACATGGAGTGCTCGTCTCCATTATATCGAGATAGAGATCCTCGGTTTACGCCTCGCTTCGGGACAAATTGCAAGAAGCCTTGGGTACTCGGCTTGTATTTCAAAGATCGCATTTCATCCTCGACATGATGGCCAATCTGAGCGTGTAATTCGGTATTGGAAGATATGCTCCGATGTTGTATACTAGAGTTTGAAGGTAATTGGGAGAGGTATCTACCTTTGATTGAATTTGCTTACAATAACAGATTATCATCCCAAAGATTAAAGTAGCTCCATATGAAGCTTTGTATGGTAGAAAATGTAGAACACCATTGTATTGGACAGAGCTCGGTGAAAAGAAGATACATGGGGTTGATTTAATCCGAAAATGAAGAAAAAGTGAAGGTTATTCGGGATAGTTTAAAAGCGACTTCCGATCGCCAAAAATCATATGCCGATCTTAAACGAAAAGAGATTGAATTTCAGTCGGTGACAAGGTATTTTTGAAAGTGTCTCCTTGGAAGAAAGTTCTCCTGGTTCGGTCGAAAGGGTAAATTGAGTCCAAGATTTATCGGGCCATATGAGATCATAGAAAGAATTGGACCGGTCGCTTATCGGTTGGCATTACCACCAGAACTTGATAGAATTCATAATGTTTTTCATGTATCTATGCTACGACGATATCGGTCGATCCTTCACATGTTATTTCTCCGATGTATGGAGATTCAACCGGATATGACTTACGAAAGAAGAACCCACAAGATATTGGCACGGGAAACAAAGGAGCTTAGAAATAAAAAGATAAATTTAGTGAAAGTATTATGGCAAAAGCATGGGATTGAGGAAGCGACATGGGAACCGGAGGAGACAATGAGGAAACAATATCCAAACCTCTTTACTGGTAAGATTTTCGAGGACGAAAATCCTTAAAAGGGGGGGAGAGTTGTAATGGCCTAAATTCAAGGTTATCGGAACAATGGTTTCGTAACCATAAATCCGATTTAAAGAGAATTTTATTTTAATATTTTTGCATGAATATTTATATGATAGGAAAATCGTATTAAAATATCGATAGAAAAATTTTACCGATTTAGTGGTTAGTTAGAAAAATGAATTATTGAAGAAATTGGGTAAAAACAAGGTATCGAGACCTTGATCTCATAAAATTGAGTAGGAAATATTTTTATAAATATTTATAAAATGTTAGTAATATAGTATTAAAATTTCGTTAGAAAATTTTAACGTTTGAGTATGTAATTAGATGAAAAGGACTAAATTGTAACAAATACAAAATTATGAAAAATGATTAGATAGTTTAAATGATAAAAGAAAGAGGGCTTAAAAGGAAAATAGACCCAAGGTCTAATTGGGCTGGACTGCAAGGGTATGAAATCAGCAAGAAGATAAGAAGAAATAAGGGTAAAATGGGAAAATAACAAAATTTGCTAAATAAAACTAAGACTAAATAGGGATATCTAGAAATCTCTTCATTTTTCTTCACTCTCATCAGCAAAAAACGCCATAGGAGGGGTATCTAAGCTGGTATATCATAATTTTTGCACCAAGTAAGTGAATCCTTGCCTATTTCTTGTAATTTTGTGTTTTTAAAGACTTTTACAACTAGGTCCTATCATTAAATTCATTAGTCTTTGATTTCATGGATGAAATTGAAAGCCACCATGGTTGGTTTATGTAAGTTTATGATGAAATAGCATGAAATTTAAGCCTTAATTCGTTTAAGAGATGATTTTATTAGGTAATTTCAATAGAAATTGATTTTTGGGACCTAATTATGAAAGTGTTTGGAATTAAAGTCTATTACTGAAATTATGATTTCCAAAGGTTATAAAGTAGTTTAAAGTGATAGAATAAAGTGTTAATTGAGAAAAATAAGCTCAATTGAGAGGTTAATTGAGCAGGGACGAAATTATCATTCATTGAAAGTTTAGGGGAAAAATGGTAATAACCAGCTTGCACTAAAACAGTTTTTGACATCAGCAGTAGTCTAAATTTGCAAAATCACCATAAATTGTAGAAGTTGAATTAGAAGATGAACAAAATATAAAATTAAATCTTATTGAGTCTATTTTCATATGAAAGAAACAGGGAAATAAAAGAAGTTCTGTATTTTGAGATATTTAGATTTTTGTAAGACTTGTTTAGAATAAATTCGGGTTCCCCTGTTTTGATTTTAGAAAATCATAAAAAATTGAAGAAAAATAATTAGGGGCTTAAATTTATATGTTTAGAATCCTGAATGAGTCTATTTTCTATAGAAATAAATGGGAACACCATCTAATTTCCATATGAAGAGATAATTAATTTTTAGTGAAGAAGAGTCAGAACTGCCAGACAGCAGAACAGGGGCAACTTTGATGAATAAACTGTACTAATTGGCTAGGCTAAAAATTCTGGAAATTTTATGGTATAAAGAAATGTGAGTCTAGTTTCAAGGAAAATTAACGGTTCTTTATTTGGAGCTCTGTAGCTCGAGAAATAAATAATTTAGTGACTGTGACTCAAGTAGACAGCTTTGAATAAGCTAAAAAAATAATAATAGAATTATAGAAAATGCTACATGTGAACATGAAATGTATTGAATTGATGATTGAATTTATTTATTTAGATCCGGAAAACTCAAATACGAAGCTAGATCGAGGAAAGGAAAAAGTCCCGGATTAGTAGATTTTATAAACGAACTAGTATTGAGGTAAGTTCGTGTAACTTGAATTATATTCTTAAATGTTTGAAATGTATGTTATTGATATGAATATGATTTGAATGTCCATTGTATGAAATTTGATGAAACATTGGTATATTTGATAAAAAGGGAAAGAAATCCCGGTTGAATGAAAGGAAAATTCGATGGATCTCTCGAAAGGAATTGACGGTAAAAAAGATCTAGCCCGACAGTGATCCTATCCCGATATAGCCCTCCCAAGAATATGTGGAAAATGGATTTAGCCCGACGGGTAATCCGAATTAGGTCCGAATTTAGCTGACTGCAATTCGGATCCAAGCTCATTAGAGCAATTGTCGCTGCAGGATTTAGCTCGGATCGTAATCCCGACAATACTCTATGAGTTTATATTGCGAGATTTAGCTTTGATCGTAATCCCATTGTAAAGATGAGGTTCGCGGAGTGTGCTCTCTGAAATGAAAATGTGCGCACATGAATATGAATTGACGGACCGATTTGTACACTAAAGTGTACCTCTGAAAATCCATCGAAATTCGAGTAATTTAACGGATAAATATGGAAAAATAACAAGGAAATGGAAATCATGATATTGATGAGCTCATCAATCATGGCGTGTATATTATTGATATATGGAAATTAATCGACTAACTTGGATGTTGAGTTTGTGAATGTTAGGGTAATAATGCATTGAGTGAGTATATGAATGTTTATTGCTTGTATTGAAAATACTAGGTAAGTATAATTCTTGTTACATGGGCTTACTAAGCACAAAGTGTTTACCCTATTTCATTTTTCCCTGTTTTGTAGTGTTAAGAGCTCGGAGGTCGGATCGGTGGGAGACTCATCACACTATCAACCCCAGTATTTCGGTATTTAAAGAAACTTTAGTTTGGAAATGAATGGCATGTATAAGCTAATAAAATAAATGTTAATATGAAATGAATGTAAGGTCAGCCATTGGTATGGCTAACAAATTTCTAGTTTCAGTATGTAATGAGGTTATCTTATAAATTTGCATGGATCTATTTTGGAAATATGTTGAATTGGATTGGTTGGTATGAATTAGTTTCGGCTTAAATATTTGCAGGGAAGACTAGATTAATTATAAAGGGGTTATATTGAGGAAAAAAAATAAAAAAAATTGTAAACTCCGGTAATGCCCCGTTCCTTATTCCGATAATAAATACGGGTAAGGGGTGTTACAAAAACTCTCTTAATAGATAATAATACTTTCATGCTTATCCAATCATCTCAAGCAATTCGGTTAGGAGTCTTTGAGAGTCTTTGAAATCCTAGTTGAACCATGCTTCATGTTTTGTAAAATATGCCACACTTAGGTGGATCGAACTCCTCACAAACAAAACATATTCAAGACCTAATTCGATGACCCAAGTAGAGAAATAATTTTTTTATAACAATACATGGAACAAGCAACAACTTTCCCAACCATCTCCTGCTTGACATTTTTTATAAAACTCTACAATAAATGGTTAGCCCACAATCCAAACAAGCCATATAGCAAGGAAATTATAATATGTTTCCCCTAAGAGGTAAACCTACGCTTGATAACACATTCCCCCTATCTATATGCTTGTTCATCACATAATCAATTACCAAGGTTATAAATATGTTGGATCTGGTGCCCTAAGTGTAGTATTTTTGTTTAAGTACACTTGTAATTTTTCAAATAAATTGGTTAAAAAAAATTCATTGATTATATTAATATACTTTGTTAATTGTCCTCACATGGTTTTTGCACACAAAGTAAAATGGAAGCAAATGTTGCTTGTTGGTTGTCTAAATGTTTAACTAATACTAAGCGGTATAACGTAGTTAGATCGTAGGACGGAAACACAACTTGTATTAGTAGACGAATTTAAACATGTCATTAGTCTAATAAAAAATGAGAAAACCAATTAAAAGACCAATATGTCGTATATCAAGTCCAACTGGGGAGATGCCTTGTCTTAGGCATCGAAGTGGATGACTTCTAGAAGATAAAGACATAGATGTGACTAACTAGACTGACAATACATCAAATATGACCCAACCAGAATAGATCCTAAATCTGTTTACGGATTTATTCACTTCTAACGTTCATAGTGTAGCATACTTAAATCCTGAGTGGATGCCGGGTTATGTATGTGTGACTCATACACTTTGATGTAAGTAAAAAGCCTTAGTTTAAATATATAAGGAACTAAAAACTGATGCGTTGAGTGCACAACAGTAGAACTCATAGCCCAAAACATAGGTAAATGATATCCTCTTATTGGCATTACATGGTTGATGAAAAGTAAATGTGCGTGCGGGTCGTCCGTCTTTGTGATGGATGACTTTATCACTATTTGATAGTGATTGACTTTTTATGAAGGAAGATGTAATGGTTACCATGAGATAAAGCAAGATCATATTAGAAGAACAGATATTATCCCAAAGAGATCAATGATGTCCTATTAGGGTAACACACTTATGACAAGATTAATGGATGAGCAATGAGTAGCTGCTTTCGTAATGGTATGTCGTTGGGGAGAGCTTAGTCACGATACTATAGTGGAATGATTTTGTGAGTAAATGAGTTTATAATTAATAGGCGAAAAGCAAAACTTAATTATAAATCATTTGAGGCTCAACTACATATGTCCAATTGGTCCCTCTACTAGCTTGTTGAAACCAGAAATGAATTGTGTGTTTGAATAGTAATGAAGGGAATGAATAGGAAAAGAAAAATGGGAAACATTTAAGAATGATTATTGTTTTCTCCGAAATAGAGAAATGAAATCATTTGAACATGAATGTAGGTTTCCAAAAATGGAAATGGAAATGGTCCATTTACAACCCTATATGGATTACTTAAAAAATGATCCGAAGAAAGAGTTTATGTTTTTTAACTGTTTTGAAGCCCGTAAATGAAAATAAATCATTCAATCATAGTGAACATATTGAGTTGTGAAATATTGAACATATTTTCTTGAAATTTTACCAGGGTAAAATCGTCAAAATTTTGTTGGGGGTAAAATAAGTATGAGAAAATTGTTTTATATATAGATATTAAAGTTTACTTTGAGAAATAGAAAAACTGATTCGGGTTGGATCACATTATAGAGTACTAGTTAAAAATGCCCAAAAAGTACTCGTAATTGGACCCGATGAGAGAGAGACCCAAAAACCCCTCATGGACATTAAGGGGACGACAACCCTAGTAGGAATACTAGGGTGTGTCGTTCACCCTAGTCCTATTCTAAGTAAGATGTTTTTCTATTTGAAATAAACCACTACAACTCAACAAGAGTTTTACCTTCTCTTTCTATAAATAGATAGTACTAGTAGAGCTATTAACACATTTTTGAGAGATTGTTATTCTACTGAAAAATAGAGAGAATTATTCTCAACTATTACATATATCTTTTTTTCTACAAGCTTCTATTAAGAAGAGAGAATTTTCGTTTTCACTCTAAAAGGAGAGAACTTTTTCTAGTTCTGTGTTTCGGTTCAATTGTTTGAGCCCACACTCTAAGCAGTTCATGGTACGAGAATAGCAGAGAATATTATTTGGTTGAAAGTAGAGAACAACAAATGTTTGCTAAGCTGAAAACATAAGGATGAATTCGATTAAGGTTTATTGTTATAAATATCACAAACCGAGTCAATGTTCAAAATTTTAATTTTTCACTGTGCAAGAAAACTGTTTTCAAACCAGGATTTTTCCATGAATTGGTATCAAAGTCAGGTTGTGCTATGTTTATGGTGTAAACCGAGACAATCTCTCTATTCATCTTGTTTGATTAATATTTGATAAGATGTAACATTTTTGTAATTATTCACCTGTTTAGGGGAATGTATGTGAGTGAATGCAATATTATATATATTTGTTATATAATTATTATTTCTTGCCAAGGTTATCGTGCTTAGTAAGTAGACCGTGGAGGATCATCTCCACGAAAGATTAATTTTTATTTATAGAATTCTTATGAGCCGCAAATGGACATAGAACATAAATGTAATTTTTTCAAAAAAGAGTCCATGACGAGGAAAAGATAGAACGATGGCGGTTGAAGACGCAAGGAATGTCTTGTTGTGAAAAACTATGTAAAAAAATTCATTTATTTTTTAGAAATAGAATCATAGAAACCTTGGTTGACAATTTTATTTTATTACCTATCTCTTTATATATTTGTTTAATAATTATTTATGGTATAATTGTGATATAAAAGTATGATATGATCCACAGTTGAGCTATTAAAGATAAGAACGTTGATCCATATATTTAGAATCTACTGATACATCTCCCCAATTAGACTTGATAGACGACATATTAGTATTTCAATCAGTTTGATCATTTCTGATTAGACTAAGGACATGTTTAGGTTAATCTACTGTAATACAATCTGTCTTTCTGTATTACAATCTCACCACGTAATACCGTTTAATATCAATTTAAACATTAGATAATTAATTAGCAACATTTGCTTCTATTTTGCTTTGCATACAAAAACCATGTGAGGATAATATACGCTATCCCGGTCTGGTGACCTAACCTGAGCTATAAGGTATTACAATTATAAAACTTTAACATTATTCGCTATCTGACCATAAATAACCATATAATTCAATTCATAATAAAATTACAATCATTTCCAAGATATTCAGTCATATCCAAGCTTAAATCGAGCATAAGAAACATTTAAACAACTAGGGAATAAATCTGAACTAAATTGAAACTTTTACAAAAATTTAGATAAAAAGTGAAAATATGGGTCACAAGGTCGTGTGCACCTAAAAGTACCTTCACAATCAAACCATTTCACTTACAATTCCATAAGTCTTAAGCCATGCAAATTGCATCACTTAAACCTAATCAAAATGTATCAAAACATGCCAAAAAAATTCAACCTAAGTGTCTAACCAATATACCATCATTGACACTACGTTAATCATAAACATTAACCATCCAAACTAAAACATAACTAACTTATCAAGTTTATTCATTCAACAACTAAACCACAAATACCAATGCCAAAATCATCCATTTATACTAAGTTTTCAAAGTCTAAAATAACCCAACCAAAGTTTCATAAGTTACCAAAACAACCATATACATATTTACATCTCAATTGGCACAAAACATCACCAAGATACTTATTAACATAAATATACCAAAACTCTATTTACATGCCACTTATAATCGGACCAAAATAAACATATAACTACCGAAAGAGTTGTCGAATAGTGTGATCTTCAACGATATTCCAATCAACAATTGAAGTCCAACAATCTATAAAGAAGAAAACCAAATAGAATAAACTTATGTAAAGCTTAGTAAGTTAGTAAAACAAAACATCACATATTTGTTAAGTTAAGTTTACAATTCATACATAACATATAATTAACATTCTTTTGTCTTGTTTCATAATTCCTACCATATCAAATGGTTAGGCATAAATAAATCATATCATTAAAACATAACATACCAAAATTCACGAACCAAGTTATAACCAACATAACATAGTTCATCATGCCATCTTGCTTCATTTCCATTTCATTTATCAATTGTTTTACTAGGAGAACAATAGTAAATTGACTTCAGATACGTAGGAGGGTAATGCTTACACAAGCTGACAAACGGGACATTAACCAATACACGATGCTACTCACATAAGCTTCAGAGAATTTGCAACACATGCAGGATCTCAAGCCATTGATATGGTATCCACCACTGGTACATAGTACTTGGAACTGTAAACACTGGCACAAAGTGCCTAGAACTGAAACACCGATACATAGTACCTTCAATTGTAATCACCAACAACTAGTGCTTAGAACGCCCTAATGACATGTCATTTGTATCTTAGTTATTCACTAAGTTTACACGGGCTTTATCTTGTTTTCCAAGGTCACATGTTCAAACATTAACCATGATCACGTACATTCCATATACTAACTTATATCAACATAACAGTATTCCATGTAATACTTTACATTTCAATTCAATACTTTTCCATTTCAAAACTACCTCAATTAATCATATTAGATATGCATATATATATATGATCACATACATAATTAAATTCAAAAATCATCAAACATATTAAACTTAATACGAACTTACCAAAACACAATGGCTACAGACTCCTCGACTATGACTATTTGACGATTTTTCCTTTCCCAAGATTATCAACTAATTGATTCATTTCTTGATATAAATATAATAATTTACTTAAATTAATCAATTCAAATATCTTAAAACACTTATATTCACATATTTGACCCTTAATCAACATTTTACACTTTTACCCTAAATTTTAACCTTTTATTCAATTTAGTCCCTAAACCCAAAACTTTCAAATCTATCACAATTTAATCAAATCAATGCTAGACAAATTTTATATAGTCCCTATACATCCCATATTTATCAAATTTTCACAAGAATTTCATGTAACTTTACTATTTTAACAACTTAGTCCTTAAACTTTAAAATCAACCAAAACCACTTTACAAAATAGTCCTATTTAACTATCAAGCTTATGAATCTATCATCAAACTTCAAAAACGTCACAAATTCATCAATGGTAGTCATTTGGTTAGTTATATTAAGCTACAACGATCTAAAAAACATAAAAATTACTAAAAACAGGTTAAAAACACATACCATGCAATTGAAACAAACTTTGGCCAAAGCTTTGGTTTCTTAACAATGAAAGAATTTGTTTTCAAAGTAAAAAGGAAGAAGATGACGACCATTCCATCTTTTGTGTATTTTAATTATACATATTTATCAATGTACAAATTTACCCTTTAAAATTAAATCAAATTTCGTATAATATATCACCTAAACCTTCCACCATGTTTAAATAGGTTTATTTACCATATAAATCCCTTAATTCATGATTTTATATCTATTTAATACAAATAAACCTATAGCAATTAACTTTTGCAGCTTTTATAATTTAGTCCTTTTTACTTAACTAACTATCTAAATGTTAAAATTTTCTAAACAAATTTCAATACAACATTGTAATAACCCTGTAAATATTAAATAAATAATAAAATACTGACTCATTGATTAGAATTGTGGTCCTGAAACCACTGTTTCTGACATCACTAAAAACGAACTATTACAAAACTATTTAAAAAATTACACGTCTGTTACTACACTTAGGGAACTAGATCCAACAACCTTGTGTTTAACATGAGCATCAATCAAATATTGATCTTCACCACTCAAATGTGCTCGATCCTTTCTTAGCCAAATTTGTCAATGTTGTGGTTTTCTTGTTCCATTCATTGTTCTAACAGGTTTTGTAGTTGAGTTGAACTTCTTCCAAATTTGCATCATCTTAAAACAGTAGAGTCTGATGTGTTCTTCTTTCCCACAATAACGGCATACAAACTTTCCTTTCTCCTTGTTTCATATATGTTGTTGTCCAAGTGTTATTCCATTAATTGTTGCATTATTAGATTGAGTGTTTCTTGTACTTCTCCTTATTTGATCATTCATCAACTTGTAAAATGAGATCTGACAAGTCTGTTCTTTCTACATAGTAACAAACATGTTTTCCATTCTTTTTTTTGTCTCAAAGGAAGAAGTAGGAACCATCTTATTAGATTTAACAAAATTCACATGAGATGTAAGTTTCTTACCAAGTACATTATGATAAGGTTCGGATCTCCCAACAGCCAAGACATCTTCACTCTGCCTTTCATATTTTTTGAGAATGGCTTTGGCATAATTTAACTCTTTGCTTAGTTGCTTTCAAAGTTACATCAGTTTTAACAATCATCTTATCTTTTTTTCTTGATAGCCCCAACAAGCATCTCGTTAACCTTTCTAAGATCAATAATCACATCATCTTTATCTTTAACCAGAGTTTCGAGCTTTTCTTTTTCTCCGTTGAGAATAATAACTTCTTCCTTTAAAGGCTCTCTCAATTGGCATAATGTTTCTATATTTTTCAACATTAGGTTGAACGATTCCTCTTAGTTGTTGAAAGGAACATCATTTTCATGATTTGAATTTGATGCTTTAATCATCGAAGGTGGACAGGAGATAAGATGACATTTATTCTTAGACTTAATTATTACAAACCGTAGCTCAGGATCTCATTTAAACAACTCTTAAAGCCCCATTCTGATACCAATTGAAAAATTCCTTGATTTGCACTTGAAAATGGTTTCGTTTCAACTTCTGTTAGAACAGAGACGAACAAAAAGGTTAAATGCAAAGTAACATAACGAGCAACATATAGAGAGATAACACACAACTTTTGTTAACGCAGTTCAGACACGATGATCCTACACCTGTGGAGACTCGCTAAGTGAATGATTTTATTTAACAATTGTCTAGATCACCTATTGGCTTAAACCCAATCTACCCTTAAACAAAGAAGTAAATACAACCCCAATATTGACCTTAATTGTTACAAATCACTCACCCAAATACCTCACAATACAATTAATAAACCTCTCCAAATAAATACCTAAAAGAGTGTCACAAAATAACGACAATAATACAACAAAATTATCAACAAAGACACTCCAAAAACTACTTTATAAGTGACGCCACAAGCAGCTTATTTATAGGTTGATATGAAAGTCCATCCAACAGAGATTTGATAAGCTCTAAACTCTTATTTAAAAGTTGAAATTATTTTATTAATTATCCTAAGTTTTTTTCAACTAAAATTATTATTTTAAAGATTCTAAAATTATTGTTTGATTAGCATAATATTTAAATTTAAAAGTTTTACAATAATAACTTACCGACAAATGGAAACAATGGAGATTTGAGTGGAGAACCCCCAAGATTAAAACAAATATAATGATACTAGAAATTCTATTATATGCATGTGTGTGAAAATCACGTATTTAGAATACAGGTGTGCATTTAAAAGTAACAATATTAAAAAAACAAATTTATGATATGTACGAAATTAAAATAAAATCTTAATTTGAATCGTGAATAAAAAGAAATTAAATAGTTAAATTCATCATATTAAGAATATTAAATGCATTCCAATTGTTTATTATAGTATTGTCATTTTTTTAGTTGATATCGAGTTAACTAGCAACACAAACTTAATAAACGACATTATCAACATATACAAAATAAAATGGGGTGAAACAATAACATTGAAATATATAAAAATATCAAAATAAAATTTTAGCTGAAATGACTAAAAATTTTTACAAAGTGGGTGGAATAGACTGAATATTTGTAATTTTTTTATTGGTTTTTAAAAAATAATAGGGATAGAAATACCCTCATAATAATATAATTTATTTAAAATATGTAATAATTTACTTAATTAAGTTAGTATCTCCCGAAACTAAATAATAATATAGGTAATATATAAAGAGATACACTTGTAATAATCCCAAAATAGTGCAAATTTCTCCTAAACGCACACCGACCCATTCTAAAATAATCCGTCCTGAAACCAATTTTTAAAAAAAATCCTACCTTTATCAGATGGGTTTCGTAACCTGTCAGGCTCTTTTTTTGCCACCCCTAGTAATTAGAGTTCCCGATTCACGCTGCATAATCGCATTTACACTTTACAAACTCATCCTTAAATTGAGAGATTTTACATTCTTAACTCTAAATCCGTATTGAATTTTCGTGTCATATAATACAACACGAGAACTACTAGCATGTTGGAAGTGTTCTTTCGTTTCTTTTCTTTTCTTTTCTTGGGGGTTCAATTGATGAAAAACTTGATGGCCTAGGATTGAAATTTTATATGCAGTACACAAGAACTAGTAACAAGAAAAGATAAAAACAAGATGCACAAAGTCTCTCTGTACACGGAAGGGACCGCCGCCCCTACTGCAAACCCAATCAGTGAGGGGGACAGGTTTCTGTTGGAACACCATATATTCTGTGCCTGCCTTGCGCCAAAGCCAGCCATTGGCATTTGCAGTTAATTTACTCACGGAATCAAAAAGTAAAATCTACTATCTCCTGTAACAACCCAGAATGCTGCACCTCATCATTACATGATCTACGATTTCATCGTATCATTTCATCTTCAACCTCCATTCTCCAAGGTGCTTCGCCGCTAGCTTCAGCTGCTTCTTCAAACACCCCCAACTTCAATCCAAGTTAAGCTCAAAATCTGGGAAAAAAAATGGCGAGGCAAGATCAAACTGACTTGGTGAATCAAACGCTCTTTGTTTTTATTTTTTTCATCTTGCAGATAGATAAAATGAAAATGGTACATGAAAGAACGCATGTTTCCACTTGTATTGTTAAAAACCACTAGTATTGTTAAAACACATGAACGAACCCAATGATCTGACTAGTTAGACCATCATTCAAGTTCTTATTGCCACTTCACATAACTGACTCAAGTGCATGAAACATTCTAGGCAGTCATGAACTATAGCAAATTTAAAGAGCAGCTGTTGACCTGACTACAGAATTATAATTATAACAATGATATTATAAGGAAGTACAAGACAATTTACAGTGAAATTCCATTACCTGCTGCTAAGGTTCGTTGGAGCTGTACAACTAACCAGGGAAGTCCCATCAGAAGCACTAGCATTGCCAACCTGGAACCTCTCAGCATTTTGAATGGTGTTCTCTGAGAACCCTGGATTATCTCTTATGTCACTGCCAGTATCACCCACTGGGTTCATAACAAATCCACTTCCAGCTTGACACTGATATCCTCGGCTGTATGCTGGCTTATACAATTCACCCCCAGAATCTTTATCATGTAAGTTATGTACTGCATTTAGCGAAAGCATGCGCCCCGAAGAAGGTAACCTTGAAGTAGAAAACCGACTTTCAGTTTTCCTCCAGAACTTGGGACTCAAAAATTCAGCACCAGGCAGCTTGCAACATGTGCTATCTGTAGAATCCATGTTCAGAATCCTGCCACTTGAAATGGCCAAGTCATATGATATTTCATCCAGAGCCATCTCCAGGCCATTTACGCGTGTCTCTAGAGAATTGATCCCACTTTGGGAGCTCCCAATGAATTTCTATAATCAAATACAGAAAAACCATTGTAAATAAACTCCAAACGATAGAATCCACAAGCATGACTCAAAAGAATTTCAGAAAGAAATAAGCATTATCACAAATACCATAACCAAGGATTTCACTGCATAAACTTAAGTCAAACACAATTGAAAACCAGTAGCTTCCAAAGAACAATAATACATTTATATAAAGCTTTACCTGGTAGGTACAAAAGAACAAACTATGTGAAGAAAGAGAAAGAGGATATTCAGCTTTGTAAACTACCTGGAGGAGGTTCAATAGATTGGACTGTTGATCTTCAATCTGAGCAAGTTGTTCACGGATCAAACACAGATCCTCGATGTCTTTTGGATTCTCATCAACATCTAGAGCAGCATTTTTATCAGTAACATCTAAATTCTCCACGTCATGAAAAGGAAGCACCTGAGACCGAGACTTCAAACCGCCAAATTTCTGCACTTTTTCGTCATGGGCCTTGCCAAAGGATACACTCCTTTTGATATTGTAATCACCAGAGGCCTCAGAAAACAAAGACTTTGGCTGAACAGTTTCAATCTTCCAATCAGAGGATTTTGAGCGGTCCAGCCTACGAGTGTTACTGTTGCTATTATTACTTTTCAGGGGAGTCTCTTTCTTGGCAGTGGACGCAGCCGAGGCATCAGAAGGAGGGGACCTGCTCGTGGGGACTACTTTTTTTGACTGGGGAGTTCTAAAACCAACATCATTCATACTTTTGGTAACTGAAGTAAAGCATCCAACGCTACCATTATCTGTTGCCACGATCAAAGCACACAATCATAAATGATGAAAACAAATAGTTTGCAGCAGTAGTTACCGAGCATAAATGTTTTACAGCAGCGCAATAATAGATCACTCGCATTGAACAAGGATAAATTTTTTGTTCCTTATCCCAAAAACGAATAGAAAATAAATACACCCAGTATCGAATAATAATTGTTGGGCTTGGACAATGACTAATTTCAAAAGATCAGACAATTACAAGCTAAACAAAAATTGAACCATATATCATACCTATTAAAGATGAGTCGGATTGAGAAGTTGTGGAAACTTCCTCACAAACTCCAGGAACATCCTTCCATAAATCCAAACTACGATTCATTGTTTCTCGGACAATCTTTACCTGTAACAACAATTTTTATTAAAAATGATGAGCAATGTTTTTTTTCCCTCTAATTTCCTTATCGGGGAAAAATATACATTATTAAATGGTTACTGAGCAAAGATAGAAATGGATGCACCTTATCAAACCTCTTATTGCCAAGAGCGGTAACACACGCCGCTTTATACTCAGCTGCCAGTTCTTTCTCCGCCATAGCCACCTTCCCTAACGCGTCCGCCGCCGCCTTTCTCGTTCCCCAGTCTTCGTTACTCAAAGACTCCACCGCGCATGGCACAAACCAATCCAGGACTCCTTTACTTCCGGCACCGCCAACACTAGCGACGCTTCCAATAACTCCAAACACCGCCGCTTTCGCTTTGAAACTCTCGCTCCTCACTAACTTCCCCAACTTCGGCAACACCTTCTTAAGCTGCTCCGTCTCGGGATCCGGCGCCACCTCGATCGCCGCGGACAAACACATCGCCGCACCGATCTGCGAGTTAACGTCTTGCTCCACCACGAGCATTTCGATCAAAGGCTTCAACAAAACAGAAAATGGAGGCTTCGTGATGTGAGACGACATAGCGGTCGTTGCCTCGACACAAGCGGACCGGACGGCGGAGTCGGGGTCACGGAGGCGGCGAGCAAGGGTGGAAATCATCTTAGAAAGGTGGGGAGATAAGACGTTACCGTGCGACTGAGACATCAAAGTCAAAAGGATTACACATTGCCTCCGAACGGGAGACTTGGCGGAAGAGTCGGTATTGTGAAGGCAGTTGAGGAAAGGAGAGATGGAATCGACAGTCAGGTTCCGAGCGATGGACTCGAGCTCAGCGGAAGCGAGAGCGAGGGTGTCGCGGTCGGCGAGTTTGTTAAGGCAAGTGAAAACGCGTTGTTTGAGATCGTGCAGTTGCTGTTGAGGACTTTGCGGTGACCGATTCTTGGAAGACATTGTTGTTTATGGCTAAGCTTTGATATCCGCGACGCCTTCCCCTTCTAACCTTTGGGTCTAACACTTGCAGCAGCATTCGAGAGGAAACTGGAATTGGCAGAGAAATTTTAGGAAATTGCGGCAGGACAGGATGGGTGTCTAATATATATAATTGTGCCGACGCCAATATAAAACGGACCTAAATATTCAACCAATAAGACCGGATCACACGATAATACTGCATCTTTTATCCATTCCACTAATTATTAATATCATCTACGATCAATAACAATAGCTTCACGGGTTTAACAAATAGATTACACATTTTTTAAGGAAGAAAACATAAATATATTAATTTAAAAAAAGGTAAAAAAGGTTGAACAAAGGGTAATGTCACGTCTCAGTAAGAAAAAAATCCTAATTTGCTCAAGTCAAAGATCACATGGACAAGAGTAGTTGCCCATGCCAGCTATATATGTACGACGCGTATATCAGTATCAATATCATTATTTATTGTATCTGTACAGGCTCAAAATATGCCAGGATCCTTCAACAATTAATTCTATAAAATAAAATAAACAAGGGTAAGACACATGGTAACATGAGCATCCTTCAACAATTACCACCTTCTTGTTATTGTTTCTCTGATTAACTTAGTAGAGCTTAGCTGAATGAAATGGTGAGCATGTGAGGAGGCAAAGAATAATGGAGACAAGAAAGGTTCAAAGTTCTGAATTCAACAGTCAGTCACGTGACTCTTAGTATGGGGTGGATGGGCACAACACTTTCTAGATCTGCATAACATGAAAATATATAAGCACAATACTTGACCCTCTCTTCCTATTTTTGATATAAAATAATCAAACTTCCATCCAAAACATGAGTGAACAAGGAGTGTGATGAGATAGATAATCATGATTATGGCGAGTAAGTTTACGTTTAACCCCCACTAATTTTGGGCTTTGAAACAAAGGACCCACTGCACTTTTCTCTTGTCGTTCACACCCTATCCATTACCAAAATTTACGCTTCATATTAGTAGGGGTAAAAAGATTAGAGATGGTGGTGATCCACCCCGTAAATTAAGTGTTAACTGGGGATAAAAATGATGATATATTTAAGCATGGAGACAACCACCTGGAGAAGAAGTAATTAGATATATATATTAAGTCATGACCTTTCCCCTAATTTAAAGGGAAGGAATAATAATAATATTATTACTCAAATATTAATTTAGATCTATTCCATGTGATTTTCTTTTTTTTAATTTCATGATAACAATGATGCTGTTATGAATTTCTTAATATCAATTATTTACATGTTAATAATTAGTACCAGGCAAGCTCACTGCAATTATCAGATATATGTTAATTAATCAAGACTAAACAGCTTCATCTTATTTTTAGACCATAATTTTGTTGATGTAAGAAACTTATATCCATTGTCTTTACTTCTCAATCAACATTGATGAATGTCTATGACTTGTTTGCAATCCAATTTTCTGCGGAACAAAAACCAATCCTTTTTCAAACATTGTGATGGAACATGTAATTATATCAACTTTTGCATTCAATAACTAGTGTTCTAGTTCTACCATCCCAAAACAAAACCTTTGCGACTTAGTCCATTTATTATCAGCTATTCACAAAAATGCATAACAACAAGTTTCTTTGCTTAAAACATAATAATGCTTTCCACTGCAAACTCTATTCATAGACCTATTAATTTGATTTTAAAATTTATTTCACGGTTTCAAATTTTATTAAAATATAATTTTATAATAATACATGTAATTTTTAAATTAAATTTATATAAAAATAATTTTAAACTTATCTAATTTGATTTAGATTAGGTTGAGCCTATCCGGTATCAAAACAATTCATGCCCAAGTTGATTCAAAGCGAGCCTAAACTATCAAACTAGACCAACCACTCAACTCCATGACCAAATCAATATATGAATTAACCAACTTGTTTTATTAATATTTGTTGTAAAATATAAGCAAAATTTTAAAATTTACTATAATATTACCTTGTTATGTACTTATAATCACCAACTCAAATATCAGATAAGGTCTGACTCACCTACTCGTGACTTGAATAGGGCCCACCAGATGAATATATGCAATCCTTGCAATATGAAGCTCGCAAGGGGTGTTCGCAATGGGAGCTCACGGGCTCAGCTCGTAAATGCCTAATGAGTGTCCAACAGGCAACCCAAAGCAGTACACGTGTCCAACATGTATAGAGTCTACTAATAACGTCAATTCTACTAACAGTAGTTATATATATAATAAATATTTGATTATCTCCTCTAAGAAAACACAACGAAAAATTACTCAACATAACTGAATATACTTTTATATCATATAAAATTTGTAACTCAATTGACATTGTAGATCCCTAAAAATTAAAGTTGAAACAAATTTGGGTGGTGATATCCTCTCCATGCAATTATAATTTAATTAGTTTGGGTTGTTTTTGAGATTAATGATAGATTATGAAATCTATAAAAATATATATTATTTAATTGAATTGATTAAATTTTTGTTTAATCTAATTTTTTAAAATCCACACAAGATAATTATGAAGACAAAACGAGGGGAAAAAACAAAAGATGCCAACAGAATTTTGAAAAGAATATACACTGCAAATTTTATCTTGTTGATTTAAGTAAACTTGTGGCAGTGGAAATTTTCTGCAAAATCAGAATAGTTTAAATGAGTGGCTGAATTATTGAGCAAAATCTCAGAGTTTTCTTTCATCTAAAAGTTTGGAGAGAAAAAGGAAAAGATTATTAGAAAAAGTGTTGTTGACATTTAATATGCCTTTTTTCTTATTGGTAAAAGACATTAAATATTTATTAAACAAAGTTCTCAATGATTTGACAAATAACTTGTAGCAGTAGTTGCAGAATTTGAGAAAAAAAAAACTTTTAATTATTAGTAGCCAATATATATCTCCCCAAAATATAAGGAAAATGTAAGAGAAATTGTCTTATTTTTAGATATGAAAATATTGCATTTTGATATGGTTGTTATACAAGATCTATGCTCAACCAATTACAAAATAGCAAATCCCATTTTCTTATTTGGCTTGATTTTAGATCTACAAAATACTCTCTTTTTTATTCTTAAAATATACTTGTAGCAATTTTTTTTTTTAGAACTTGATTTTTGATATACAGTCCATGTTGATACCTAAAAAAATTTGTGAAGAAATTGAAAGTTTGGTGAAAAGACTCATTTGGGGTTCTTCTAAAGGAAAAAAGAAGAAGTCTTTAGTGGGGTGAGATTCTATATGCCAACCAAAAGTGTGTGGTGATCTTGGAATGAGGAAATTACGAGATTAGAATATCTCGTTCTTATTAAAGCTTGAGTTTAATATCGCATCTGATAAGGATACCTTATGGGTTCAAGTAATCAGGTTGAAGTATCGGTTAAATGGTAACTTACTAAATTGTATTGCTCGAGATAGGAGTTCTTTTCTTTGGAGATCACTCTCAGAAGTTTGGCTTTTATTATGGGAAAAACCTAATCTAGTCAATAGGCAATGATAGCAAAATTAGATCTTGGAAGGATAATTGGGTTCCACGTGTAGGGCCATTGATTAAATTTATTCCTATCAATGTCAACATTGATTCAGATTGTCTACTCAATGAAATGGTTACCGAGGAAGGTTTGCAGAATCTTGATCTTTTTAGGGTCTAGTTACTAGATGATGTGATACATGTATTGTGGGTATTCCCCTTCCACACCCTTCTAAGGAGACCGATAGAATTGCTTGGTGTCATACATTGACAAGGGCCTTCTCTGTCAAAATTGCTTATAGGTTTTTGAATGAAGAGTCTTGGAGCGCTAAATATGAGAAATGGAAATGAGCGTGGAAGTTTCCAAGCCCACAAAGGGTTCGTTTCTTCATATGGACTATTTTGAAAAAAATCCTTCTCAGTAACGTGGAAAGAGTTAAGCGGGGATTAATAGTCGACCCTTATTGTCCTATTTGTGGACATGATTCAAAAATATTCTGCATATCATTAGAGACTGCACAACAACTAAGGCAGTCTGGAGACAGGTCATTCAGGTAAAGCATCTAATAGATTTCTTTTCTAGCAGTTTACATGAATGGATTTGTTTCAATGTATAGGATACTACAAAGATCCATGAAGGATGGGCTAATTGGGCGTGCCTTTTTGGACTTCTTACTTGGCGCATTTGAAAGAACTGCAACCTCTTTATCTTTCATGCAAGAACTTGGAATCTGGATGAAATAGTCAAAGTATCGAGTAGTTGGGCTAAACATTATTTCTTTGCTTTTAATGGCGAACCGGCAAGTGAAAAATGGATTTTTATCAACGCGGATGGTGCTATTCAATTAGGATCAAGAAATGCAGGTGCTAAGGGAATAGTGCGTGATAAGACTAGAGACTGATATCTAGGAAAGTGCTCGATTTTTTATGCAGAACTTTGAGGTATCTTGGAGGGTCTCAAGCTCATCCAACGTGGAGGTCATGATAAGGTGATAATTCAATCGGATAGCTTGGAAATTGTGAAAGCCTTGCAAGGAAGCATTTCTAATATATCGAACTCAGCCTTGGTTAGAATGATACAACGTATTTTGCCTCAAGGTCAGTGGCTTTTGCGCTACATTCCTAGATAGCATAATCAGGTTGCAGAGTGCTTAGCCAAGTTGGCTCTGGACAATAAAGAAGACTTGCAAGTTTTTGACTCACCCCCAAATGAGATTCTAGATCTTATTGATTCAGACAAGTCAAAAGGTTTTTTTACCTTTCAAATTAACTCTCTGAAATTTAGATAGGTAATTGTTCTATTACACCACAAAATATATATATTAACTTTTTAAAAAAAATTCCAAAAATAAAAATATAAAAATAAAGTAAGCGTATTCAATGGTCATGGGCAATAAGATACTTCCTGGCTTTTTTTTTTTAAACTAACATTAATTAATTAATTAATTACAAAAATGATCCAAGTGAAAAATGATATACGAAAATGATCTGAAATATATAGTAATAGTCAGTGTCGTGTACACCCCAAACCCGGCCCAAACACCACGACCGGATCTGGTATGTCACTAAGAAAATTTTGGAAAAACATGTCGTATTTTCAGAAAATATTTTTCTAAAGTTTATCTTCTTATTCGAAAGAAATTTAATAGTTGATAGTTTAAATAAATATGCCTTTATAAATTAAAAACCCAAATTTAAATACATGCATTAGTTCAATAAGAATTTAAATAACTAAAAGTAATTAAAGCCCAAAATAAAACAAAACATAAACTAGTGGCCCATGGCCTTATTACAACGAGATTTAAAATCCATTAATTAAAAATATAAAGTATTAACTTGAGTCTTTTTGCTGGATTCAGATGTTCTTTTGCATGGCCACCTTGCGTTCCTCTCGGCCCTGGTCCAGAAGCACTAGGTATCACCTGAAAGGTTAATTAATAGGGTGAGTCGCAAGACTCAGTGTGCAACTCTCATGCACCACTAGATTTTGGCCTTAGGTCCATAAAACAGATTAATAATTTCATTTATAAAAGAAAAATAACAAATAATATGCAAGGCCCAACCCGTTTGCCTAGGTTTCCATCCGCTACACGCCAAGATGGCAGTCATGCTGCTCATCACATATTATGGCCGAAGCCCTTATAACAGATCACGACATTAGCCGCTACAACATATAACAGATTACGGTATAAACTGCTACACATATAACGTATAACTTCCTCCTTTCATTAACCCAACCCATGCAATCACAAAATCAATATACTTTTATTATATAAAGTCAAAACATTCACTGACCTGGTGATTTGCTTCACCCTTTTCGGGTTTCCAACATTAAACCGAGATATCGGCATTTATCACAACATATAAACTTATGAACATACATTAATAATCAGATCTAGATGGTGGGGAAGTATTACACACCTGATATCGCGAAATCTACTATCCTTAGTTGATATCCAAATCTACTACCCTCAGTGTAAGCCTTGCTCAAAAGCCAGAAAATCACACGAAGATTTAGCCCTTCAATATTCGGCCAAGGTTAATAAAATCTCAATTTACACGTTAACTACTAATAGATCTTTTCCCTAATTTTTCGAATCCCGAAAGTCCTTAAGAAAACGTCACCTTCCTACCTTCGACTTTTCCACAAATCAGCACTACAGATCTCAGCAAGAAAGGATTCGGCTTCAAACAAGAGAGTAAAATCGACAGGGCCTTAGAAAACTGATTCGGATTAGAAACTTGATAAAAGAGAATTGAAGAAATTGCAAAGGAGCAAAATCCCAAAACTTACTAGATTAAAGAGGAGTATTCAACTATGGTACACCTTCGGGAAAATTAGCCTTGAAGATTCGATTATAGGAGAAGGAAAATATGAACAAAAGAGAATTCAGCTTTTAGAGAAAATACTGAGGAGAGGAGAAAATATCTAGGGAGTTTCGGTTTTGAAAAGAAATTAAAACAAATGGAAGAAGAGAATTTCGGCTAGGTGAGGAAGAAGAGAGAAAAATTGAAAGAAAGGATGATCACTTGGCTTATATAGATTTCGGCAATACAATCCCCTTCCTAGAGTTGGATTTTCGGCCAACTCTGCTGTCATCTGATAGCTTTTATCCCACCTATTATCTTAATCCCTTAGCTCCTCAAAAATAGCCCTAATCTTTCTCTTCATTATCTTTCTATTATCAGCACTTTATCACTAAAATAAAAGAATTAAATCCCCTAAATTTTAGCAATTGTGCCGTCCACCTAACTCTCCTGGGTTGTCGAATTTTCCAATCTTTTGGGCTCCAAGCAGCTAAATTTGGGCCCTTCCCAAGTGCTTGTGACGCCACTTTATGCTCCCCCTCTACTATGCCCCTAGCTACTGGGCCACAAGCCCAATATATCAATTAAATTACCCAAAACACTATTTTTAAACCCTAAGGTGACTAATCCAAATATTTTAATCAAGGCCTCAGTTCAACCTCAAATTCTTAAATTACAAATTAATCAAGTACCACATATAAATGCACAGGCCTATATTTAGGATATTACAGTTCTACCCCCCTTAAAATAAATTTCATCCTCGAAATTTACCTGATCAAAAGAGATGGGGATACTGCTGTCGCATAACATCCTCTGGCTGCCATGTCACCTCTTTTGCGCTGTGATTTCGCCATAGAACTTTGACCAAAGGAGTGGACTTCCTTCTCAACACCTTTATATCTCGATCCAAAATTTGTACTGGTTCCTCCTCAAAAGATAAATTTGGCCTTACTTTAATTTCTTCCACTGGCACTATGTGCGATGGATCAGATTGATAACGTCTCAGCATCGAGACATGGAACACATCATGTATCTACTCCAACTCTGAAGGCAACTCCAAACAATAAGCCACTGGCCCCACACGTTCTAACACCCTATAAGGCCCAATAAATCGAGGTCTTAGCTTACCCTTTTGTTCAAACCTCATTACTTTCTTCCACGGTGATACCTTCAAGAAGACTTGGTCTCCTACTGCAAGTTCCACCTCCTTCCGCTTTAGATCCGCATAAGATTTCTGCCTATCAGACGCTTCCTTCAATCGAGCCTGTATTAACTTAACTTTTTCCTCTGTTTCAGAAACCAGTTCAGGACCCAATACCTGACGTTCACCCAACTTCGTCCAACAAGTTGGAGTACGACATCTCCTTCCATATAAGGCTTCATACGGTGCCATTTGAATACTAGCTTGATAGCTATTATTGTACGTGAATTCAGCCAAGGGTAAGTACTCCTCCCAACTACCCCTAAAATCGATGATTCAACCCCTTAGCATATCCTCCAAGATCTGAATTACCCTTTCAGACTGACCATTAGACTGTGGGTGAAAAGTGGTACTGAAGTCTAACCTTATTCCCATTGCCTGATGAAGAGCCTTTCAAAATCGTGACGTGAACCTAGGGTCTTTATCCAATATGATCGACACCGGTACACCATGTAATCTTACAACCTCTACCACGTACAACTTAGGCAACTTTTGTAGAGAGTAGTCGACCCGAATCGGTATCAAGTGAGCAGATTTCATCAGCCGATCCACAATTACCCAAATTGAATCTTTCTTGGTGGGTGTAAGGGGTAACCCACTAACAAAATCCATTGTGATTCTCTCCCATTTCCATTGGGGAATCTTTATCGGCAGCAATAATCTCGAAGGCAACATTTCCCCACATATTTCTAACTTCTTGCTTCAAACCCGACCACTAGAACTGGTCTCGCAAATTCCGATACATCTTCACTCCTCTAGGATGCATAGCATAGGGGCTACTATGCGATTCCCAAAGAATCATCTGCCTTAGCTCCTCATCTTTTGGCATACAAACCTTCCCACGGAAACACAAAACTCCATCATTGTTCAGACTATAGTCATCTACTTCACTCTTCTGCACTTGTCGGATTCGAGTACTTAAGACATCATCTAAAAGTTGTTTCTCCTTGATTAGACTTATCCACATAGGTCTTACTTGTAGCTCAGCCACCAAACTACCATCCTCATACAAACTAAGATGAGCGAACATCGCCCTTAGGTCTGCTATCACCTTCCTACTCAACGCATCTGCCACTACATTGGCCTTGCCGGAATGGTATTCAATTGAGCAATCATAGTCCTTCAAGAGCTCGATCCACCTACGTTGTCGTAAATTTAACTCCTTCTGAGTAAGGAGATACTTCAAACTTTTATGGTCGATGTAAATTATCGACTTCTCCCCGTACAGGTAATGTCTCTAAATCTTCAGAGCAAACACTACCACCGCCAATTCCAGATCATGCGTAGGGTAGTTCAACTCATACGGTCTCAACTGTCGAGACGCGTATGCCACAACTTTTCCATCTTGCATCAGCACACACCCTAATCCTATGTGTGATGCATCACAATAGACGGTAAATTCTTTTCCCGCCTCTGGCTGAATTAACACCGGTGCTTCCGTCAGAATTCTCTTCAGCCTCTCAAAGCTCTCCTGTTGTTTGTCAATCCACACAAAAGATACTCCCTTCCTCAACAACTTAGTTAATGGTGCCGCTATTAAAGAGAACCTCTCAACGAACCTTCGATAATATCCTGCTAATTTTAAGAAACTTCGAATTTCCGCCACAGACTTCGGCGATTTCCAATTTAACACAGCTTCAATTTTTCGAGGGTCTATCCTAATCCCCTCTGCGGAAACCACATGCCCTAGAAAAGTCACCTTCTTCAGCCAGAACTCACACTTATTGAATCTTGCGTACAACTACTTTTCCCTTAGAATTTACAACACCACTCGAAGTTGTGCATCATGCTCCTCCACAGACTTGGAATAAACCAATATATCGTCGATAAATACTACGACGAACCGATCAAGGTATGGCTGAAACACCCGGTTCATCATATCCATAAATGCTGCTGGCGCGTTCGTCAAACCGAACGGCATTACTAAAAACTCATAATGACCGTAGCGTGTTCGAAATGTCGTCTTATGAATGTCTCCTTCCTTCACCTTTAACTGATGATATCCCGACCTTAGATCAATCTTAGAAAAGACCGAAGCTCCTTTGAGCTGGTCGAACAAATCGTCAATTCTCGGTAATGGGTACTTATTCTTAATCATCAACTTATTCAGTTGACGATAGTCCACGCACATACGCATGTATCCGTCCTTCTTCTTCACGAATAGGACTGGCGCTCCCCATGGAGACACATTCGGTTGGATGAATCCTCGATCCAATAGCTCCTGAATCTGAGTTTTAAGCTCCACCAGCTCCTTCGACGCCATTCGATAAGGGGCAATAGATACCGGAGCCGTACCCGGGAGTAGTTCTATTTCAAACTCCACTTCGCAATCCGGGGGTAATCATGGCAATTTCTCCAGAAAGACATCCGTGAAATCCTTGATGGTTCGAACCCCATCGACAGTCACCTCCTTAACATCCAAAGCACTAATAAAAGCCAAATAGGCGTTACATCCTTTTCGAATCATCTTAACAACTTTCAAAGCCGACACTACGTTGGACAAATAGTTCCTTCTTTCTCCTAACACAACTACCACCCCGCCTTCTGGGGTACTTAGCACCATGCGCTTAGACCTACAATCCAACTTAGCATGATGCTTTGACAACCAATCCATTCCTAGGATAAAATCAAACTCTCCAAATGGCAATTCCATTAAGTCTGCCGGAAACACTACCCCTTGAGTTTCTAAAGGTACATCCTTAAACAGCTTGTCTACTACCCTAGATTGTCCTGGGGACTAACCACGATCATCTTCCTAGTAGTTATTTCAGGATCTATACTTAAGGTCTCAGATATGGAACATGCAACATAGGAGTGGGTTGACCCAATATCAATCAAAGCAAGAAAAGGGTCATCGGCTATAAGAAACGCATGACTTGTTATGACATCCGGTGCGCCACCATCCTCCCACAACGAACTCGCATAAACTAGACCCTACGCCTTGCATCTACATTACCGCACCTCTACCAGTGTGCTCCACGACCTCGACCACCCCATTTCCTCCTCTCTACCGCACCACGACCCCTTTGGTCTAGGCCGATCGCCTCTCTAACTCCGATCGTAACCTCGGCTGTGTTGGTGCATCTAGATCCATCTAAGGACAGTCCTTAATCAGATGTTCTGTGGATCCACACCTAAAGCATCCACCTGTTTTTATTCTGCACTTATCATAATGCGTCCTCCCACATGTAGAACAAGCTTGATTTTGACTTGTCGGAGCACAAACTGGCTCATCAGCCCTAGGCCTCTTCTGAAAATTCCCCGATGCTCTTGATGGCCCAAAACTCCTCTTATTTTTACCCCGATCCTTATCCCTTTCTTGTCTCTCAACCCGTTTCACTTCCTCAGCTATTTTAACTTTATCTACCAAAATAGCAAAAACCCTCTCTCGTTGCGGTGCTATCAGAACCCTTAACTCATTTCTCAGCCCATCCTCGAACCGAACACAAAGTTCATACTCCGTTGCTATCATTCCTCGAGCGTAACGGCTCAAGCGCAGAAACTCGGCCTCATATTCAGCCACAGACTTACTTCCCTGTACCAAGTTCAGGAATGCCTTCCTTTGGGCATCTATATAGCTAGCCCCGACATACTTTCCCTGGAATGACTCCTTAAAGAAATCCCAGTCAATCAGATCTGCAGCAGTACCTTCTTTGACCGTGAGCCACCACTGGTAGGCCTCATCTTAGAGAAGAGACACGACCCCTTTCAACTTTTCATCTACCGTGAAGTCTAAGTCATCCATTATGCGCTCAGTCGCTTCCATCCAATACTCAGCTGTGTTAGGGGCTACACCAGAAACTCCCCTAAACACTTCTACCCCATTAGCCTTAAGCCGTTCCGGTACAGATTTCCAGGCTCCTGTGCCCATGCCTACTCCAGCAACCCTCTCTAAAACCCTCAACATTGCCTGAGATATAGCATCATCTCTGGGTGCCTCATCCCGAAATTCTCCTTCTACAGCTGGCAGTTCTGACATCTCGTTTCTCGACCCGTGGCCAGATCCTACTGGCTCTGATGCGGTCATTCTACCCCTACCGCGTCCACGCGGCGGACGTCCTCAACCCCATAAACTCATTCCTCCGATTGGCGTTTATCTGATTAAAAATTTTTTGGATTATTAGTTTTCTTTCACTAGTTAACCACTAACAGTCTTATGAATAATAGTTTTAAGAGTGGTTCTTTCGAATTCGCATTTACAATACAGTCTCAAGTTTGTAACCTCTAACTAAAATAAAACACATACATCATACAAAAATCATCCAAGCACTTACATTCTTCACGTAAAGGTGTTTTCGTTGATTCACTACCCAGGGGTATTTTCGTAATTTCATCCTACATGAGTATTTTCGTAATTTTTCATAATAAAGTTCCTTGTTGATTTCGTGAAGTAAGGGTATTCTGGTAATTTTACAATCTGAGGGTATTTTGGTAATTTTAAAATCTGAGGGTATTTCGATAATTTTAAAATCTAGGGGTATTTCGATAATTTTAAAATTCGAGGGTATTTCGGTAATTTTGCAAATCAGGGGTAATTTGGTAATTGTATAAACCAAAGGTATTTTGGTCATTTGACAAAACGAGAGTAGGTTGGTAATTTTTCCTAACCAGGGATATTTCGATGTTGTTGTTGTTTTTTTTTTTTTCAAACAGGGTACTTTGGGGAAAATCTAGTTTTATGATCCGGGTTACTCTTATAAACATGAGATTTTCGGGTAAATTTTCAAAACATAGGTATTTTACAAATTCATGGCTGGTTGAAAGTTTCCACAAATCAAACGTATTTTGAAAATTTTGCAAAACTTGAGAAATTTTCTTTTTTTTTTTTAAACTAGGGTGGCTGGTCCCTTTCGGGTTTTAATTATAAGGTTTAGCCCATCAACAAGTCCTCGTAACTAGGGTGAATAATCACTACGCACCAGGTAGGATTCCAATGAAGAGGAGGTGAGTCGCTAGGACTGCTTAAGTACCAAGCTCTCCCTGAATCCACTCCTAGACATGCGTATGCCCATTGCCACACCCTAACTCGCCTAAGGTGAACAGTCACTACGCACCAGGTAGGATTCCAGCGAAGAGGAGGTGAGATACTAGGACTGCTTAAATACCAGGCTCTTCCGGATCCTTCCTAGACATGCGTATGACGGTTACCACACCCTAGTCTTGCGGCTCGTTAACGGGTTTGTTTAGCGAAATTAAGTTTTATGAAATTTTAAGAAGTGGTTTGAACTAAGCCTAGAGTCCATCAAGTTCTAATTCTAACTAATCTACGTCCCACTAGGCCCATTAAGCCCATATATATATAAAGATCATACAATGGTTCAGAGTACTTACCTGACGGACTTGGGCCGGAGACGCAGGTGCCATGCCGAGTTAACAGATCTGTTATTACTTAAAGATATCCATATTTCAAAAGCCCATTTTAGAAAACATTTTGAGCCCAAAAACCCCAGAGCCGAGTTTTGAATCGGGCTCTGATACCAATTTGTAACACCCCAAACCCGGCCCAAACACCACGACCGGATCTGGTATGTCACTAAGAAAATTTTGGAAAAACATGTCGTATTTTCAGAAAATATTTTTCTAAAGTTTATCTTCTTATTCGAAAGAAATTTAATAGTTGATAGTTTAAATAAAATATGCCTTTATAAATTAAAAACCCAAATTTAAATACATGCATTAGTTCAATAAGAATTTAAATAACTAAAAGTAATTAAAGCCCAAAATAAAACAAAACATAAACTAGTGGCCCATGGCCTTATTACAACGAGATTTAAAATCCATTAATTAAAAAAATAAAGTATTAACTTGAGTCTTTTTGCTGGATTCAGATGTTCTTTTGCATGGCCACCTTGCGTTCCTCTCCACCCTCCCAGCACTAGGTATCACCCGAAAGGTTAATTAATAGGGTGAGTCGCGAGACTCAGTGTGCAACCCTCATGCACCACTAGATTTTGGCCTTAGGCCCATAAAACAGATTAATAATTTCATTTATAAAAGAAAAATAACAAATAATATGCAAGGCCCAACCCATTTGCCTAGGTTTCCATCCGCTACACGCCAAGATGGCAGTCATACTGCTCATCACATATTATGGCCGAAGCCCTTATAATAGATCACGGCATTAGCCGCTACAACATATAACAGATCACGGTATAAACTGCTACACATATAACGTATAACTTCCTCCTTTCATCAACCCAACCCATGCAATCATAAAATCAATATACTTTTATCATATAAAGTCAAAACATTCACTAACCTGGTGATTTGCTTCACCCTTTTCGGGTTTCCAACATTAAACCGAGATATCGGCATTTATCACAACATATAAACTTATGAACATACATTAATAATCAAATCTAGATGGTGGGGAAGTATTACACACCTGATATCGCGAAATCTACTATCCTTAGTTGATATCCAAATCTACTACCCTCAGTGTAAGCCTTGCTCAAAAGCTGAAAAATCACACGAAGATTTAGCCCTTCAATATTCGGCCAAGGTTAATAAAATCTCAATTTACACGTTAACTATAATAGATCTTTTACCTAATTTGTCGAATCCTGAAAGTCCTTAAGAAAACGTCACCTTCCTACCTTCGGCTTTTCCACAAAGCGGCACTACAGATCTCAGCAAGAAAGGATTCAGCTTCAAACAAGAGAGTAAAATCGATAGGGCCTTAGAAAATTGATTCGGATTACAAACTTGATAAAAGAGAATTGAAGAAATTGCAAAGGAGCAAAATCCCGAAACTTACTAGATTAAAGAGGAGTATTCAACTATGGTGCACCTTCAGGAAAATCAGCCTTGAAGATTCGGTTATAGGAGAAGTAAAATATAAAAAAAGAGAATTCGGCTTTTAGAGAAAATACTGAGGAGAGGAAAAAATATCTAGGGAGTTTCGGTTTTGAAAAGAAATTAAAACAAATGGAAGAAAAGAATTTCGGCTAGGTGAGGAAGAAGAGAGAAAAATTGAAAGAAAGGATGATCACTTGGCTTATATAGATTTCGGCAATACAATCCCCCTCCAGAGTTAGATTTTCGGCCAACTCTGCTGTCATCTGATAGCTTTTATCTCACCTATTATCTTAATCCCTTAGCTCCTCAAAAATAGCCCTAATCTTTCTCTTCATTATCTTTCTATTATCAGCACTTTATCACTAAAATTAAAGAATTAAATCCCCTAAATTTTAGCAAGTGTGCCGTCCACCTAACTCTCCTCGGCTGCCGAATTTTTGACCCAATCTTTTGGGCTCCAAGCGGCCAAATTTGGGCCCTTCCGACGCCACTTTAAGCTCCCTCTCTACTGTGCCCCTAGCTACTGGGCCACAAGCCCAATATATCAAGTAAATTACCCAAAACACTATTTTTAAACCCTAAGGTGACTAATCCAAATATTTTAATAAAGGCCTCAGTTCAACCTCAAATTCTTAAATTAAAAATTAATCAAGTACCACATATAAATGCACAGGCCTATATTTAGGATATTACATGTCGCCTGATACACCAGCGGCACTGCCCTCCAATGATGACTCAACCATTAACTTTTTTTAAAAAAAATATATTTCTTTGAGTTCCACCACTATGTCAGGCGACACCAATATGTATTTTTTTTTTAAATATCAGTTAAAAATACGGTCATTTAGGGAGGAGAAAATAAGGGAAAATTTTTTTTAATGGGTATTGCCGGCTTGTCAAGCGGCATCGGGAAATTTTTTTAAAATAATTTTTGGGTATCGCCGATATGTCAAGTGGCACCGGTAAGTAGTTTTTAAAAAAAATAATGTTTTTGTCATCCATTCTCTAAAATGAAGACTTGGATCTAATGTAGCAGTGAAGTTGATGAAGAAGCATTAGAGAAGATGATCATGGAAATGAAACAATGGAAAGCAACTCAATAGCTTATCTCTTTAATGATTTTAGTTCTCAAACACATTGTGTCAAACTTATGAGCAGTATTATAGATTAAAATTTCCAAGAACGTCAACAAACATATAAACAAAAATCTCTAGAGCTGCATTTATCTGCTAAACCACCTAGAGGAGGAAAGAAATGGGTATTTTCTGTTAAAGTATGCCCAAAGACCAATATGAGATTATTGTAATCATATACTCATTTTACCTTGTTTGTTAATATAAAACATTGTCATTATTATTTTAGTTTCTTTTTCTGTGTATGTAAATAAACAGATTAATAATAAAATCCTGTAAATAAACAGATTAATAATAAAATCCTGAGAATGATACGATTATTCTTAAAAGGTCATTAGTTAAGTATTATTATGGGCTTGGACAATAATAATGCATTGAGACTAATGTGTAGTTGATTGACGAAAAAGTGTTGTCATTGGCATAGGGATGTCAAAATCAATACATGAGAATGTGTTAGAGAAAAACATACTGGACTGACCTGCTATGAGTATATTTCTTGGATTATTATGTAACAGTCACAACATTACTCGTAGTGATAACTATGTATATGATCATCAGACTTAAGATCATTATTGTCCTAACATTGTGAGTCGTATATTTTAATACAGTCAAACGTCTACTGTAACAGGTTGTACTATAAAGATTGATGTTGGATATGCCACAATATATGTAGTGGGATATGATTGATCAAGATGGAGTTTGTCCCTCCTACATAATGGAAGCAATATCTGAGGCCACTTGATGGAGTGAGACTAGAAATTCATTGCCATGCTCAAATAAGTTTATATGAGATATCACACTTATTTGTTTATTGTAGTCTACTCAGAATATCAAGAAATATGATATTGGACTATACAAGTGTGACTGTTCCATGACTTATGCTCAATCTAGATATAAAAGATAAAATGATGTAACACATAAAAATTTATTATAGAAAGGTTATGTCGATTCACGACTTGGGTAGAAATGATGCATTACTAGATGTCACTCATTGGTTGTAACATTAAAAATGTTCTAATATTACTACTACCATTACAATAACCTATAGGGTCACACCCTATAGTTGAAGCGAACAAAATCCAAATATCTTCCAATTGGTGTTATGTTTAGCGGTCACATGATTTAAATAATTAATTTAATTTGATAATAAACGCATTATGTTTACAAACTTGTTGTGCACAAATGGAGAACACAGTTAAAGTTAATATATGAATTTGATTCATATAAAAGTTTAATATTAACTGAACATAATTTACCAAAATTATTAAAATAAATATTATAATAATTTCAGTCAAATATTAAAACATGGAAGTTAATATCATTTTGGAAAGGATATAATGTTTTAATAACTTTCCATATGTTTCTCTAAAGGGATAATTATGTTTTTAATATGTGGTATTGAATAAAAGGAAATATGATCTCGAATGGGTGTTAAGGTTTTTATAGCAGAATTGAGTATATGGTCTAACAACCGTTTTTACTATCTTTGAAAAAGTTCAAAGAAAATTTCTTTTACTGGTGGTTCTTTGACCTGGTGAGCTATGTAGAGATCGAGAAACTTTTGTTGCGGCTTGGATTGACATCGTTCAAAGGGACCCAATCAACAACGTTATCCACCAATTTTTAGTTTTAAGGGTATATCTTCAACCGTATTTCAACTTGACTCGTTCCTCAGACATAGATCCTGGTTACTGATTGTCAGAATAATTTTTTCGCTGCGTCATATGGTGTACTTGCAATCCAATATTTTCGTTGTCGAGTGAAGAAGCATAAGGAAAAAGAAGAAGAAACGCCATCACCATTACTAAAATCCCATAATAAAGTTCATCCCTTTCTGTTCTTCATCTTTTCCAACAACATCCCTTCCTCTATTTCTCAAAATCCACTAGAAAAAGGACATGCTTTTACTAGTGTGACTGTGAAAGGCACAATAAACTATAACGGACCAATTTAATTTAAAACAAAAAAAAGTGATTGTTATAAGAAAAAAAGAAGCTTATAGAAGGTCTAAAAAATTGTCACAAAAATAAATAAAAATGTTAGTTGAATCGATTGATGTATAGAATTATACAAAAATAAGTATATTTCAATTTCTTTTTAGATGTAACTAAGGCACTGCTTGTAACACCCGATCACCAGACTCGGGTATGGAGTGTCACAATATAAAACCAGCTGGACTAACAAACTGTTTGAAAATCAAACACCTTAGTTCAACGGATATTCTACATAGTGGAACGATATATCTAAAATATCGAACAATACATGATACTTTTTAAAACACTTAAAAATAGTAGTACTCCACTTATAAATGGGCTATAGTTAAAAATCATGTGGTGGAAGCCTCATAATCAATGTCTGGTTATACAAAACATTAAATAAGTTGATACTCAAGTAGAAGTTTAAAAAAAATTTATTAGCGGACTATCATCATTTGAAATAAACTAGCAGACACTAACAATCATCCTATTCCCCAGCGATTCAATGCTACAAACAAAACAAGAGATGACTTACAAATAGGCCACAAATTTGACTGAATCCCTTCAACAACAAGTCCAACCTAAAAGCCTGAAAATGAGAAGAAGAAAACCAAGTTCATAAGAACTTAATGAGTTCTACGATAGCATATTCTCAAAATAGAATTCAACTAACGCACGAGGCTAAGACATAAATTGACCATATGAGACGCCACTTCTGGAGAACTAAATTTCTTCTTTTTTTTCCCGCAAATAGACCTTGCCCATTGGCGAACATTATCCCTTATTAGGGACCCGTATAAGACGAACAAAAGTTATGGTTGCTCTATATGTATACTGCATTACGGACTATCCCTTTATGATTATTTCATGCACTTTTTACACTTAGATGCAATGTCCACATATTGTTTAACACAATATACACTTTTTATCAGTACACTCCTTTCCTTGTGCTAGCTTCTGATCCTAGTTTTGAAGTACCAATAATCCTGTATTTTCACACCGCTATGTAGAGCCAATATACCAGTCATAACATCTGTACCTCTATCATCCCTCCATGTATTTGTTGGATCTGGTACCCTGAGTGTATTATTTTTGTCTAAGTACATTAAGAACTTTTTCGAACAGATTGATTAATAAAATTATTCATAAATTACATTAATATTTTGTATATTGTCCTCACATGGTTTTTACACGTAAAGCAAAATGGAATCAAATTATTCATAAATTACGTAAACGAGGCAAGAAACCAATCAGCTCCGAGAGGGAGCTTACTTCGCTTGTTCTCCCCTCTCATCTCAAGACTTAGGCGGAGTCTGCCACTCCAGTGGACTTGGCTCCTCTCGCCCAAAGCCCACCTGATGAGCCCACTCCCCACACTGTTTTTTCTGCACAGCCATCTCTTTTTATTAGATTAAGGTAACATCACTCTTCTTCAGGTGGGGCATCATGTTCACTCCCATTGAAAGACCACTTTTCTAGATAATTAATAGAAGAAATTTAATGGTGGTAACAACTAAAACTAAATTTTTAAATCCAAAAAATAGAGGACCATATTCCTGAAAATAAAAGTAGAGACTAAATTCCAAATGTACGAAGAATATTGGGATTTAGAGTATTTTAACATTTAAAATTTTTTACTCTATAATTTGACACAAACAAAAAATCTACCCAACGCGAAGCGTGGGTTGAGAACCATACTAGTTAGAGTTAAAAAATAAGGTTTACAGAACCATACAAGTGGTCAAACTAATTAGACCACCGTTTTTCAATCTGACGAGTTCAACCGGTCTAACTAATTTGTCTGGTTCAAATGAATAAATTATTAAAAATTTTAAAAAATAAAAATAAAGAAAATTGGTTCAACCATCGGTTCAATCAATTCGTACCGATACTCAAATTAGTTAATGTAATCCTTCTATTTCGAATTGGTACCCTAACTGATTCTCTATTTATTAATCTATCTGACCAATCAATCCAATCCAATTCTAAAAATCGTGAGTTTAAAGCCTCTTACACTTCAAAATTTCAAGAGCAAAATGCTCTTCAATTGAAACATAACTTCGTATGGACGTGTTTGGCACCTCCAAGGAAACGTTTCAATCTCACGAAAGCCTAAAATCTTGATTGGATTTAACTACTTTGGAATCCAAATTATCTTATAATTGATTTAAATCTCAATGCTACAATATACAATTTTACTTATACAATAACTAATTTTACTGTAATATTACTTTTAATTTTACAATTTATCTAAATGAGGATCAATTTTAAGTTAAAATAGGTCATAAGTTTATATACTCTTTAACAATTTAGAATTTAATCATTGTACTTTTATTTTTAAGAATTTAGTCTTTTTACTTTTTAAATTTTCAAAATTCAGGTTTAACGATTAATATTGTTATTTTTTTTTGTTAAATTCAAGTTTATTACAAATGTTATTTTTTTAGTTACATGATTACCAAATGATTTTTTTTTTTAATTTCAAAATGCTACCCTAACAAACTTAATGTTAACAGTTGAATATGAATTTTGATATCTAGAAAGTAAAGAGATTAAATCAGTAAAAATAAAAATACAATGATTAACTTCCAAAATTTTGAATTATTTTAAATTTTTTTAATTTCTAATAAAATGAAAAATTTTAACCTAAATCCTAACATCTTTGTTTCATCCCAACCCAATGTATAAGAAACATGCCTAATAATTTTGTAATTTGGTGCCTTTAGATCCATCTTTTAAGACTTTGTCTAGTTTCAAAGTGAAAGTCAATACACTACTTAAAACGTGTTAGTTTAAAGTTCAAAAGTAACCCACATACACACCCCAATCTAGAGGTGTACATGAGCCGGGCCGGGCCGGGCCCAACTAAAAATCTATGCCAGTTTTGTAAGCTCGGGCCCGGCCCGGCCCGAAATATGGGCCTAAAAAATTATCCAAGCCCGGCCCGACATGAAATCGGTAAACCCGAGCCCGGCCCGGTCCGGCCCGTATTATTTTTTTATTTTATTAAATAAATAATAAAAAATAATGAATCAAATACATTTAAAAAAAATAGATGCTTATTTTCTACTTTGAATCTCATAATGATATTATTCTACCATTTAATTTTCTACTTTACGAAAATAGATGCTTAATTTGCTTAGCTTAATTTATTAATAATTTTTTCATGTTCTCAAAATTTTAATTTTAAAAAAATTAAATATGAAATAAAATAAACACACGTTCCTAATTTGGTAACAAAAATCAAATGACATTTCAACTTTTGCAAGTAACTTAAAACACATGTTTGTCACTTAGAAACTTGAGATACGGAGCCTTCAACTTAAATATTAATGATTAATATATAAAAAGGTAGTAAATAGTTTTTTTTTTTTAAGTCTTGATATTCAATCAATATATTATAGGATCTCAAAAATCATATCGAAATAATATTAAAAATGACAATAGAACAAAGAAGAAGTAATTATATTAAAATTGAAACAACTTGTTTGAACTAAAATAATAACCAAATTAATAATAAAATAAAAGTTCTACAATATCGAAATAATATTAAATACAACAACAAAACAATAAAATATCATAAAACAGCATCAAAACAGCCCAAAACAGCCCCAAAACAGCATCAAATAGCATCAAATAGCATCAAACAAAGAATAAACAAAGAACTAATAAAGAACTAACAAAGACCAAAAGCGATGGCAAAAACAGCATAAAAACAGCAGAAAAATAGCATCACCAACAATCCAAAAAATAATAATAATACTAAAGTTAAAATTTTATTAATAAAAAAATAAAAAATAATACTAAAATATTTCGGGCCGGGCCGGGCCCGGGCAAAAAAGTCATGCCCGAGGCCCGGCCCTTTTTTAAACGGACCTCATTTTTTTACCCAAGCCCATTTTTCGGGCCTATATTTTTGCCCAAACCCTCCCACATTTCGGGCGGGCCTTCGGGCCGGGCCGCCCATGTACACCTCTACCCCAATCTATCTGCTGTGATTAAATATAATTTCAACCCACTACTTAGATTTCTAAATCATATTTTGATAAAATCGGCCTAAATTCTCTAATGAAAGGAGGTTTTTTTTTCTTTTCAACTTTAATACTTTTTAGATATTTAAAATTTAATACTTTTAATATTCAGAATTAATCGATTTATGTAACATTTTTAAAATAAAAATTAGATCTCATGACGAATTTAAACCCATGTGAAAATCATGTATATATATATATGAACTTTTACTTTACCTATAAAAAATGTTGAAATAAAATTGATATTGGCTGCTTGAGTTTTTAAGGATATGATTGATAAATTATTAAAAATGAAAATTTTCAACATTTAACTTTTTTACCGTGTTTGAGAATCATATTAACTTTTTTTTCTTGTTGTTTGATAAACTAAAAAATTAAGTGTTAAAAATTTTAAGTACTGAATTTAATGTATAAAACTATTTGATATATTACTTAAAATTAATTACTGAATATAATTATATTATTTGATAAATATAGATTTAAAAATAATAAAAAAGATCAATTCTACATTTTATCCTTAATTTTTAAGCATTTTACCTTATTCTAACAAAAAAAAATTTGAACAAAAAGTTTTTATAGGATAATATAATATTAAAATAAATAAAATAAAATTGAATTAATTAAAAATATTCTCCATTAAGTGATAAGTATCTCTTATATATTTCTTATTTTTCATATATTTTTATAGAAAAATTCTAACAAATTATTTTATTTTAGATTATCAAATATGTGTAAAAAATTAAATCATTGAAAATATTAATTTTCAATTGATTTAATTTTTCCAACGATCTATCAAACAAGCCCTTAATATAAAATTTAAAATTTTTCAACAAAAAAGTATTGAAAATGATAAGTAAGTAGGTAGCTACTTATTGCCGAAAATATTAAGTTAGATTTTATTTTTCAAAATTGTATTTCCTCATTTCATTGAAAATTAAATATTCAAATTTGATCTTTAACTTTTATCCAAAACTATTCAAAATAAAATAAATAATCTCATATTAATAATAAGATTAAAATTAAAATAAAAATTTTCAAAAATCAAAAATTATTTTTATCAAACAAAATAATTTTATTTAGTGCTTAATTTTTACTAATATATCAAACAATTTTATAATATAAATTCAGTGCTTATGAAATTCAAGACTTGATTTTTCAGTTTATTAAACACATCTTAAATTTCTAAAATTAGAAGTAGAAGAAATAAATTTCAAATGTATGGAAAGTACAAGAATTAAGTACATAATTAGAATTTTTTTATATGTAATTAGGGATAAAGGTGGAAATGCAAGGGTTTTAACCTAATCTCCTATGCTACTCAACACAATGAAGTTACCACTAAATCAAGATTGGCCTAATCAAAGGAGTTAATCACCAAATAACATGGGATTGTAGTAGAAAACCTAGGAGTAATTGCCAAGAAATTATGAATCGATGATGAACAGATTGGGTCGTACATATTCTACCACAATTAAGCGAAGGGAAACGTTAAATAAAAGGAGTTAAATATGGATGGGCAGTGCATGGGGCCGAATGGCCAACTGTCCATCTCGAATGACTGAGTACATTGTTGTTTGACCAAGAGGCAAACTCATCAATCAAGCTTGTCCTTGGATTTGCCCTTCCACATGCCAAGTCCAAAATTGCGACCAAAACCATCGAATTTTATTCATTGCTCACTTATTGCATGTCCTCCATGTGTCTTTTCCTGATTAGGAGACAAGTTCACATGTAACTCCATTGTTGTGGATGATGAAACCCAACAAAGATATAAAGAGGTTATCAGGGGGACAACCCACAAAAACATTCTCTCATTGGCCACCACCACGCCAAGTGGCATTCCCTCTTTGGTCCACTATTTTTGGGTTTATTATTTATTGTGGCATGCGATTTGGCAACTGTGTTAGGAAATGATCAGCAAATTTATGGAACTTCACTCATTTTATCAGCCAAATAAAGCCAGCTGTTGCATCATTGAATATAGATATATAGAAATTGAGCTTGCAAATTATTGTCTCTTAAATTATTAGTTCCAACTTGAAACTCCAATACATTGATATGTGAAAGCTAACGCAAAGCAGTGTGGCATCTGTGTATTGAATTGCAATATTGGAAAGTTATAGCTGGTCTGATCTAAAAACGACAGAATATCATTGAGTTTATTAGGGAGTGTGTAGTTATTATCATTGTCCCTCCGTCATCTACAAGTAAGCCAGTGTTTCCCAGGATAACCCTAAACCCAAGTATATGAAGGTTATTGAGCAGGCATTGTAATTGAGATGATTGGTAAACGTGATGAACATGTCGTAGAGCTGGAAGAGTCGCAGAAAATTGATGGGTGGGTCCATGAGTATTAACGTACGGGGCGGCTAAGTCACGACGCTCAGCCTTGTGTTTCATGCTAGTAGTTAGCCTTATGCCTATCATAAAACCCTAAACAATAATTTCCCACATGGAATCTGCAAAACATTAATCATACACTGGGTTTTTGGCTTCATCTCTGGGTGAAGTTAGCTTTATGTATTTTTCAGTCATTTAATTACACAATTACTTTAATAAGGTAGTAAAGCTTAAAAGTGTAGGCAATTTAAATAAATACAGGGCTGGATTGTAGTGAAAGAAAAGAGTGGATGGATGCTAAGTGGAGAATAAGATGGCTTAATTTCTATTTTATTATATAAAAAGGAGGTGGGTGATTTCATTAGGTAAGGCAAGGAACTCCCCAACTAATGCAGATTTGATGATTGAGACGCTTTATCACCTTTTGGTTCCGCCATTTTTTATTATTTTGATTTATTTCCAGAACCTTTGCAGTCCTACATTATAAGCAATAGACTGTAGCTTGAGGGTTGTAAATGCTTAGATTCCATCTAATATCAAAAGTCACTATTTGAATATCTCAAATAACATTACTATAATGGAAGGGGCAATGATTGAAGAAGTGGTATAAAATTATTTTAATAATATACATATTGAGATCAAGAATCAAACATGGTGCTGGTTGTTGTTGGTCTTATATGATCTGATTGGGTCAGCTCTGACATGAGGGATGAACAACTTTTACATCTGCACTGCACTGTTTCATAATCAAATGGTATATAATATAACCATCATTTTATCAAAATATTGACGTTTCTTAATTCCTGATGTGTTGTTTATTCCTTTAGACTTTTTCACCTACATAATACCTACATAATACAAAAATAAAAAATAAAAATCTAAATGGTTTGTTAATATCATTATTTATCAAAATTGTATGTTTGCAACAGCGGTGGAGGGAGAGAGATAGGCGACACCACTTTTTTTATTATTTAATCATTGAATAATTATTACCAAATGATGTGTTAAAAAAATTATATTTTATGGGTAGAGGGAGTGAGAGAGGCAACACCAGTATTTTCTACCAATACACATGTAATATCGGGTAAAAATACGAGTTTAATGGGGATTTAATGCGTGGAGGGTGAGAGAAAGGTGGCACCCAACTGGACCCCTATTTACATCGTGTTTTCCTAACGTTTTTGAAAGATAAGAAGAGAAGAGAAAAAAATTTTGGTTGTAGAAGAAGAGAAAACATAGAAGAATTCGTAAGATTAGTATATATGAATTTTATTTTTCAATATATATTTTTTGAAATAAAATATTTATAAATTTAATTATTTTTACAAATTTAGTATTGAAGATGAATAATTATTTTTTTGTATGTGTTTATTTCGATGAAGTAATTTTGACAACAACAGTTGGATAGTAATGATATTTAACAGAAATATTTCGGTTGATGATATGAAAGAAAGAATTAGTGCAAAAAATGTTGGACATTGTGGAAGGAGGATCTCGAGACTATTCTACAAATTTCCAATTTCGACAGATCCTATCAAATTCACCGAGATGAAACTCTTAGACGATGAAAACGTGAAGACAATGGTCATACTTCATTGCCAAAATCAGAGTCGCCAAACTGACTCGATTTAGTTGTTTGCTGAGCTAGCTGATGTGAAGCCAACTAAGATTTCACTCCATTAGGTGAAGAACATGGAGTTAAAGATCTGTGTACGATGGTTTCGAAAGCATACGTTGATAAGCTATCAACTATACACGGTATTGACATCGATCTTAATGCTCCACCTAAGTCTGAGAACCTTAACTCGGGTCCTCGTTTACAAATACAATTTGTGATGATTGAGACCAATGCGGATGGTGATGATGGATATGATAATAATGATTCTTCTGATAAAGAGGTTGAAGATTATAGTGATCTCAATCTAGACGGGGTCCCAGATGATATAGATGACGAATGCGCGAGTGACGATGGAAATGTTAATGCATTTTCAGTCGAGAACTCGAGTTGAGGTATTGTGATATGCAATGATCTTGGGGCACACATGTTGATCATAGGTCCCGATGCGGCGCATGCATATATTACATGTTCACCAGTTGGTCACAAATCCCAAATGTAAGGAGTTGTTTGTGGACCAGAAATTCGCAACCAAGGAAGACTGCGTATTTTTCATTAAACAGTATAGCATGAATGTCGATTAACTAAAAAGACGTCGTGCCTAAACTGACATTATATATTGGGGAGTCTTGAAGGTCGATAGAAGGTTGCAATTTATCCATAGGTCACAAATGTGAGAGATCTGAAAATTTGTTGGGTCTCATACATGCACTTCAACACGTATGACGCAAAATCACCACAAATATGATGTCAAAATTATCTACAATTACATCATGCTAATGGTGAAGGACATGCCCACCATTCTTGTTTCGGTATTGATTACCAAAATGCAAGAACTATTCCAGTACCAAATGTCATACCAGAAAGCATAAATAGCTAAACAGATGGTCATGGAGCAGTTGTACGGAGATTGGGATGCGTCGTACAATGAACTACATGAGTGGATAGCTGCTATGCGGGAGTATGTGCTAGGGACTATCATTAAGTTACATACATGACCTTATTACGGCCAGGACGACCAACTACAACCGGGAAGAAGAATTTTCTACTAAATGTTCTGGACGTTCAATCCATGTGAGCGGGCATTTTCCCATTGCAAGCCGTTTGTGCAGGCTGATGGGACCTAACTATATGAAAAATATACGCAGATCCTACTTATTGCGGTTGCTCAAAACAGGAACCAAATCTTGCACTCGATAGCGTTTGCCATTGTGGAAAAGGAGAACACGGAATCATGGGAATTTTTCTTGACAAACTTGCAGACATATGTTGTTAGGGAAGGTAATATTTGCATCATACTTAATAGAGCGAAGGGAATAACTATCACGATTAGGCATTTAGGTGTTCTGTAGTTCCGTGGAGATCTATTTACTACATCTAGCACATCACGACTAACTTCCACCGAAACTATGAAAATACAGACTTACGAAAACAAGTTGTGAAAATGAGTAAAATCTAGTTTCAACATATGTTTTAAATGTTCTTAATACTTCAACAAATTAATTCAAGATTGTAACTTGTCTTTTCTTGATATATACATAGCGTACAAGCTAGAGCCACATCTTTTCAGGCAATGGATGACCAAACCTGAGGGTGACATGTATGATGAAATGAATACTCCTTTCCGAGAGTGGTTGGGTACCATGGAGCCGTGGTAATGGACTCAAAGTTTCGATGATGGGGCTCGATATGGTCATATGACTACCAACCTGGTAGAGGAAGTTAACTCCATGTTAAGGAAAACACGACATCTTCCAATTTCATATGTTTTCTCAGCTACGTTTTACATGTTAACTTGGCTGAAACAAGTTAACCAGATGGAGGTGAAACACGTGTTTGTCGAAGATGTCAGGAAGACAATTGATGCGAATCGTCGGAGATCGAGGTCGATGAATGTAGAAATATATTCTCAAAAGTTAGAAACTTTTCGAGCTACGGAGTTTATCGACCAACAACCCGGTATCCCACCTAGGTCCTATGGAGTTGATATCAATAAACAGTGCGATTGCAAGAAGTTCCAGTCACTTCGTTAACCCTTTGTGCACGTCATTACTGCTTGTGCTCGCGCCTCGATCAATGCTAAACAATATATCGATGAGGTAGGGGTAAGCATTCAATCGAATCGAATAAAAATTTTTCGAGTTAATCGAGTTTTCGAATATTATTTTATCATCCTAACTCAATTTGAAATTTTCTAGAATCGAGTTGAGTGAGATGGAATTTGAATCGAATCAAATATATTTGTTCGAGTTAAATTTTAAAAAATGACTTTAGTGTTGTTTTTTTATGTAATTTTTCAAAAAAATAATTTTCTTTAAAGTTTTTAAACATGATCATACAACGAAAAATTGAAGTAAAAAGTGAATAAATAAAAGCAACACAATATCAACCCAAATAAACAACATGAATCCAAATAAACAACAAAACAATACAACAAGATTATAATAAATAAATAAATAACATAAACAGAAGTCCAAGTAAATAACATGAGCTGAAGTAAACAACATATAACGACCTGATAGTCACGAGTGTCGAAAAATGCATTCTCAAGACTCCGTTACTGCAAACTGGACTATCGGGTTAATTAGGTTTTGGTTAGATGAATTTGCATGAATTTAGAGTAATTAGGTAAAAGGACTAAATTGCATAAAGAGTAAAAGTTGAATTATAGATTAACGAAAAATTAAAGGGACTAATTAAGCAATTATGCCAATGGTCATAATTGAGGCCCATAAGAAAGATATTTATAAAACTTAAAGTTAAAATATATATTATAATATTATAATATTATAACTTAATTATTAAGTATATATATTATATTATATATTATAATAAGTAAATATAATAAATAAAAGAAACAAAAAGAAATAGAAAGAAACAGAATAGAAACGAAACAGGGAGAAAAAGAAAGAAAAGAAGAAGAGAGAGAAAGAAAGGAGAAATTAGAGTTTCAAAGTTTAAAGCTCAATTGGTTAGTTAATTTAATCATTTTTCTTGTAATTTTTATGTTTTTGGAATCTCGGTATTAAATATTACCCGACCCATGTCAAAATTTTAGAAATTATTGAGTTTTTAAGTGTTGTATATGTTGAATAATTTTAGTATTAGGGATTAAATTGATAGATTTTTAAGTTAGAAATGAAAAAGGATTGAATTGTAGAATCAATTGTAAATTTTGAGTAATAGGGACTAAATTATGAAAAATTCAAAATTTAGGGATTTAAGTGAAATTAAGGAGTTAAATCTAGTCTAAAGTGAAATTTGTATGAAAATATAAGATTGATTGTGAAGAAATAAAATTAGTCTCGGTTTAGAGACTAAATTGGAATTTAGGTAAATATTGAGTAAAAATTTAAATATTCAATATTCAATATGAGATTGAATTGTGTTGTATAATGAATTTTAATTGTTTTAATTCCGTAGCTAACGTCATTCAGGAAACCTCGACTAAAAAGGGAAAAGATAAAGTCGACGAAGAATAGCTCAGAATTCATGGTTTGTATTTCTATAATCCAAATTTAGTTATTAATTTTTATAATTCAATTCAATGTATATGGTAAGTGTTGAGGTGAGAATTATTGTGTTTTGCAATTGAAATGGATTGATTTAGTTTGTGATGAATTTATTGAATTTATATTGATTGAATTGGTATATACATATTGAATATATTGATTATTTGAATTGAAATGAATATTGGTTGTATTTGAAAAGTGAATTGGAACCCTATTAACTGTATTGAGCTGAGTCAGATATAGATGGCATGCCATAGGATTGGAAGAGTTCATGGATTTCTTCGACTTCGAGTCGATGAGACACTGGGTGTCAATTTATTACTTCGGATTAATTCGATGAGGCATTGGGTGCCAATTTACTTCGGTTTAGCCGATGAGACACTAGGTGTCAATCTATTACTTCGAACTATCCGATAAGGCATTGGGTGCCAAACTGGTGTGTTTTGGTTGAATCCGTGTATCCGTCCGAGTCTGAATCATGTTAATAGGGGTAAATGAATAATAAAGTTTTATGATTGATATTGAACTGGCATGGTATGAAAAATGGATGTGAAAAAGTGAATTGAAAATAGATTGTGAAATATATTGCAAATATATGGAATATATGAGTTATATACTCATGAAATGAATATGGAATGGATAATGCAATTGTATAATGAAATGTGAAATAAATTGTGAAAAGCTATTTATATAGCAAGTATGAGAATTTAGATACTTGTGAAACAAATGAAATATGATATGGTTGTTGTAAAAATTAAATATTAATACGTGTTTATATTTCAATTGTATATTTGTAATTTCTTATCTTTAAATATTCGGATTATAGAAATACTACTGAGTTTATACTCAGCGTATGGTTTTGTTTTCCGTGCGCAGGTTAGATACTTAATTTTGATCACCGGTTTAGCATCTAACAACGATCCCAATCTCAAACGTGGTAATGTTTATCCTTTCGTATCGGCATGTACCTAGAATGTCTAAATAATAATTATTTTATGAATTGTTTGTAAATGAGGTTATAAATATAATGTTAGTTTGGTATATATATAAACAAAATTAAGTTAATGATTAAGTGTTCATGAATTAGGCAAACTAAATTGAATTAGGCGTGATTTAAAATGATGATTTGAATGATGTTTTAATGATATGAAGTGATGATATAATTGTGGTACCTATGAGGGTACATTGGTTAGGCACCTAGGATGATTATTTTTTATATGTTTTGAATGTGTTTGATTATATTTTGAACTGGTTAAACGAATGGTTTTTGAATTGCTTAATGTTCAAGCTTGCTAGGAATGGTAAACTTATTATTTAACGTATATTCTGGCCACACGGTCGTGTGAACCCTGCAGCTTTGAAAATTTTTAATATTTCGTGAAAAATTCTCTGAGCTTCCGAATTAGTCTCGACTTATTTCTATCACATATTTTGGGCCTCGAGGGCTCGAATAAGGGACAATATGTATGAGTTTGATTGGTTTTGACTTGAATATTATATGATATGAAATGTTTTGAAATTATGTTTGTTTGATCAGTAATGCTCCGAAACGCTATTCCAGCGACGGGTGTGGGTTAGGGGTGTTACACAACAACAACAAGATTATAATAAAAAAACATAAGCAAAAGTCCAAAATACAACAGAAATCTACACCAGCCCCCCCTAAAAAAAAGAACACAACAAAAGTCCAATAATTAATAACAATAACACATCAGTTCAAAAACCATTATAGAATAGTTTAAGTTTCTTCTTATGCTTTAAACATCGTTGATAATCTTGAAACATCTAGTAAAAGTATTGAATTAGTTAGTTAAATGATAAAAAAATGTTTGCAAAAATAAATTAAATAAACATTTAACTTTATAAACTAATGTTAAGTATATTACCTTCTTGATCTTTGAGTATGTTTGATAAGTCTAGCAAATTTAAAAATAAAAGTGTTAGTTAAATTATGGGAATGCTTACTAATAAAAATAACACAAAAGCTTATTTTATAAATTAAATTTTATTTATTACCATCTTCCATGGTTTGAAGTTCATCAACATAATCTTCAAGATTGGTGGCATCATTAGATTTCCGAAGCCAATCTTGAGTGCAAACCAAAGCCTCGACCATGAAAGGAGTTAGAGAACTTCTAAAATTATCGAGAACATGTCCACCCGTGCCAAATGCACTTTCCAAAGAAACTATTGAGATAGGAATAGCAAAAATATCTCAAGTCATTTGTGCAGAATATAAAATCTAGGCTATTCATTTTCCAGCACAATAATAAATCAAATGAACTTGAATTGTTTAGTTCTTCAACCTCACCCAAATATCTATCCAACTCAGATTTTGTTTCTAATCCAACTTGTTTCTTCTTCTTAAGGTATTTTTGCTTGGCCAAGCCCATTTTCATTTTTAACTGATCTATTTCCATTGAACTGTAAAGATTTGTCGAAGAATTAGATCTACCTTCAAACAATTGAATTCTCCCAACATTAGAAGAATACTCATTGAACAAGCAATTCAATTCTTTATCAATCATTTTCATAATGTCATTAGCAATATTAGGAAAAAGCAAGTTGACCCCAAAGTCTAAAAAACTCATTTTACATCGCGGATCAAAGATGACAGCCAAGTAAACTAGCATCTTGATCTTGTTTCGTTCACCCCAATACTTATTATATTTATCTCTCATTTTGGAAGTCATAGAAATTATGTCTAGATCTCCACAATCTTGCCACCCATCAAAAAGACAATGCACATTCATCAATACTTCAAAAAGTGAATGAGAGGTAATATGCAAAGATCCAGACACCTTTAGTATAAGATGATGAAAAGGCTCTAATACTTTTATAATTATTTGAACAATTTCTCAATCATCAAATGTAGGAACTCTGTCTCTAACAGTAAGGTCAAGAAAAAAATTATGATCATCATGTACATATTATTCTAATACACGCTCATAGTTTTCTGCCACATTTAACATCATATATGTTAGTTTCATCTAGTAGGCACATCTAAACACAATTGAGCCTTACTATCTATCATTTCTTCTTTTACTTGTTGGTTGAATTTTGTCAACCTTGATGGTGATGCTCTTATATACCTCAAAGCACCTCTAACTCGATCCATAGATACAGAAGCATCCTTAATACCATATTGCGCAATGAGATTAAGAATGTGTGCAACACATCTCATATGCATAAATTTTCCATTTGCAACAGAAGCATTTCGATGATTTAGTTTCTTTCTCAAATATTCAATGGCAATACTATTGGTGGATACATTATCAATCGTAATAGTGATAACCCTGTCAATCCCCCAATCTCGAAGACATTTTCAAGGGCTTGACCTATGCTTTCACCTTATAATCCTTTTTTGCAACCTCCACTCATCGTCCACCCAATGTGCTGTTAAAACCATGTAAAATATCCTCTGTAATGAAGTCCAAGTGTCTGTCATCAAACAAACTCTACTTATATCTTTTTCAAAATAATTCTTCATTACACTCTTCATGGAGTTAAATAAATCAAGACAATCCATTCTAATTGTCCAACGAGATGGAAGACTAAACCATGGGCATGATATAGAAAGAAAGTATTTGAAACTCGTTCCCTCTACAATTTTAAAAGGCAATTCATCCACAATTATCATACGAACCAATTTCTTTCTAACAGCATCTCTATCAAACACCCAAGTTGATAAATCCGTTGTTTCTTGGCTAACCTTCACAAATGCTAATTTTGATTACTTCAAGTCAGAAGTATTACCTCAAGGTCTTTTTAGGCATGTTTTCAAATGGTTATTCAAATTCATTGTAGAACCCAAAGTTGATTCCATGGTGTAAGTAACATCACAAGCATTGCACCTTGCTCTCTTCTCCCTGTCTTCAGTCACAAATTTGGTGAAATGGTTTCAACAAGCTGCCCTTGGACTAATCTTTTTTCGAACATTTCCTTGGTTGTTGTTTGGTCATCTCTACTTAAGGAAGAATTTTGTGAACTTTAAGTCGAACCATCTAGCTTTGGATCACTCATCTACAAGTAAACATTTATTGCAATCACTAACCATGACCAATATTTGATTTATCTAATGAAAAATTATATTTATTAATGTTATAAGAAAAGATTAGTTTTTCGTATATAAGAAAAAAATCATTTTAAAATTGGAGGGTGACCAAAGAATGATGTTGTGGCAGGCAGCACTTAAAGGCCTGCATTTATTTAAGATTAAGGTCTATATGGTGAAAATTATCATTAGTATCTAACTAAAAGCAAGCTAAAGCTTTTATTACAAAATTTTCTAGATATACTGGACCTGTCCTCATCTCCCTTTATACAGTAAAAATTAATAAAATGAATTAAAAAAAAAGCTGACACTCTTTGGAGTTTATTTCTGAATGGGTTCTTAGGTTACAGTGGCAAGAAAAATGATATCACAAACTTTAATAACAAGTAGGAAAACTTCAAGAGTTGCAATCTATGCACCTATGAATCCTTCCAATTCAAAGTTCTTTCTCTAGGTACATTAACAGTCCAAAGGCTATTCATATTCTCAACCTATAATCCTTGGCTCAAGCAACTGGTAAACAAAAACAAACATGCAAAATTGGAAATCAAATATACACTCATATATTGACGTTTTAATCCTATGCTTCTTAAGCCAAATAATCCTCTTTCACAATTTCATTCAACATGCATGTAATAGCTTGTAAAGCCTCCATCCTAAAACCAATAAGACAATAGAAAACAACTCCAATTTGAATATAAGGTCACAACAACACCCAAATGAAACCGACCTGAAGACACCACTTATATATGTAGGCCAAATGCCAACTGAATCAATGGCAAAACAAGCAGACTATAACCATAAATCAATAAAGAACATACAAGGCAATGCAGGTCCAGCCCCCAGGCTTTGATATTATGCTAAGCACTCAAAACTGATTGCTAATTGATTGTCAAAAGATGGAAAAGCCCAAGTTGAGTTTGAGGTCACAATAGACTTCTAACTGAACTATTGATCCTACAACTGCAAATGCCTAGCATTTCATTAATTAATTTCTTTCAAACATCTTATTAAGAAGATAACTTGTAAACGTCACCTAAATTAGGACTTAGGTATAAGTATCTAAGCAAAATGTGTCTAGATGTTTAATTCACATCATTAAGAAGAAGAAGCCAGAAAGCCAGAAATGACTTCACCAGGAGATACCAGCAAACCAACCTTCACTTCAAAAAAATGGGATATCCTTATCTAAAACAAAATTCTAGGGCATCCACATTCAAACAAGTTAAGAATTCTTTCATTTTAAAAAATTAATCAGAGTAGCATAGACATTAAATTTTAAATGAATGCCACTCAAATTTTGCATAGAAATTATTTTTATTATTCTTAAAAGGAAAAAAAAAGTTTAAAGATGAAAAATGCTTCGAAAAAACATTCATCATGCATTTAAATAGTAAAAAATAGAGAGATAAAAATAGAGCGAAAATATTCAACTATTCAAAAATGTTTCGAGACAAACCTTAAAAATGCAAAAAATTCAAGCTTAAAATGGAAGAAAACATAGTGTGTCAGTCAGAAGGAACAACAACTCGATTTGGAGGTAATGATTTTGATTTGAGGATTTGAATGAACTAATAATCAAGAAAAATAAGAAGGACGAAGAGTCTGTTTTAGATATTTTTGAATAAGAAGGAGAAGAATATAGTTAGGGTTTAATTTAGGGTTTTTTATAAGAAAATAGATTTTGGGGTTTGAAATTTGAATTGAATAAAAATTGAGAGAAAAGAAGAACACTAATTTTGATGATGGAGTTTGTTGGAGCAAGGGTTTGATTCGGGGGAGGAATTGGGAAAATGGACTTGTGGGCAGATGGGCCTGGGGGGAAATGGGATAAAATAAAATGGTTTGGGCTTAGGTGAAATTGGGTTAAAGTAAAAGCCTAAAATTTAAAAAATATAATTTATATTCGGTTTATTTGAATTATTCAAGTTATTCAAATTCAAAAATTCAACTCAACTCGAACTCAAAATTCGAAAAAAAATTGAGTTGATTCGATTAACTCGATTTGAATAATTCGAAATTTGAATTTTTTTTGATTTTTTCTAATCAAATTGAATTTTGCTCACCCCTACGATGAGTTGTACACTCTCGAGTGCACATTACGTATTTGCGGAAATGAGTTCCCTATCCCACGTGACCTGTCAACATGGGAAGTGCCTCCGCTGATTTTCAAGCTTGTCTCAGACAAGGAGTTACGTAGAAACCCGAAAGGTCGCCCACAAGTCACCAGGATAATCATAAAATGGACATGAGAGAGAAATTCGACGGCAAATTTTGTGGCGTGTAGTTGGTCATAACCGGACTAAATGCCTGCATTAAACCTACCATATTAGACAATCGTCGCAATCGAGTGGAATATGAATTAATGTACTCCATGTTCAGGCTTGTAATAAAAATTTAATGATTATGGTGGAATTTTCATATTTATATTCTAACATGTATATTGTTTTCAAATAAAATTAAGTCAAACATTTGCTCTAATTAAATTAATTACAAACTTGAAAAATTAAGTGAAACATTTTTTATAATTAAATTAATACAAACTTGAAATTTTAACTTACAATGTAAATGCAGTAAATATAATGTTACACTCCCTAAAATTCATGGTTCGATGGTGTCATCTTAGAGCTAAACTGTTGTGGTGCCCGACAGTGACGTTGAGGGTGCTCGCGGTGGTCATTGTTACCCTCACTCGGGACATCGTTCACAATATCCATCAAAGAACCTTGTGGTGTGCTAAACATACTTGAGAAATTGTATGTCCCAAAGGTTTGTCGGGAGGGTTGAGTATTGGGGTGGTAATGGGCTGAAGGTATCAAACGTAATTGATGATCTCGGAATCGAATGATTAAACCTGGAACCGAGAATCTTCTACTGATATGCGTAGCCTAACGAGGCTGGAAAATAATTCTTGACCCCAAGTCCAGAATGTAAGGACTACCCTCAAACTGTGAATAAAACCGCTCGAGTTCAGGCACTGGCTCTAGTTTAGGTGCAAGAGGTGGATGTGGTAAATAATGTGAGAGGTGCCCAACTAGTTGCATATGTAGAGAGATAAGCATCGTTCGCCCACCAAATAAGAAAGGTTTCCTACATGCCATGTACCAGAGTTGGTACTCCTCAAAGGGCCGCAAATCAAATGCATAATCCACCCGAGGTCTCTACCCCATCCGATCATTCTCTACTGCCGAATTCTTGTCATGTTACCCCATTTTGTTAATTAAGTGTAAAACCCCCAAACTTCATGGAACATTCAAAATATGTTGGACGCACCCGAACTATCCCAGTACTCGATCCCCATTATGCCACTCGATTGTTGAGAAATACAGCAGGGGTGCGTTAATACACCACAAGTGTGAATGGATGTAAGTAAAATGGGGAACAATAGCCATAATGTCCAGGAAGGAATATGACATCCAGGTAAACTGCATAATTAATAACATTGTTATAATAGCACGAGTCAAATAACATAAATAAAGTAATTATATTTAATGAATATTAGTAAAAATTACACCCTCCCCAGCATATGTCTCAATCATCTAGCGGTAAATCAAAAGCATATATGACCTCCCGTTACCCGGAGAAGAACTCCATCTATGAAAAAAGTAAACTTGTTAGAACAAATTTTCATTAAAAAAAATCTTGTTATAATGGTTCAATTTTATCAACCTATTAATGAGATTTCCATATGTTTGGCGAGTAACTGATGCCAAGAATGGCATCCTATAAAGCGCTTAAGACTGCAGCAATACCAAGCACCCATCTATGTCCATGGCACGGTGCTTTGTCATCCGACAAAGCTCACGATACAATGTAGCTAGTACTGTTGAGCCTCAACTGTATGAACGGGTAGCGTATAAATTAGATTATAGGGACAAGTATATCAAGTGGATCTTGTTGTTATTTGCATCTGGCATGAATACGCTTCCTGTCATATGCATTATATACGCTCGAACGGCGCACATCATCTCTCACTCAGCGGCAGTACTTTGTAAATATTCTAAATTCGTTTTCAACCATGAAAATCTCAAAGTCGTTAATTTATCGTCACCATCACCAGTTGAGCGTCCTAATAAGTTATAGCAAAGGGTCTCCGGATCGGACAATGTACTAAAACCAGTGACCACTATGTTGTTGATTGGGAACTCGAGTGCAACATCTTCCAGAGTAATGGTACACTCTCCACACGACAAATGAAATGTGTAAGTCTCTAAGCGCCACCGCTCGACCAAAGCGGTGATTAAGTCGTACTTCGAATCAGAAATGTGGATCAATGTTGTCGATCCAAATTCGGATGCCTTCAAGTATGGCTTAAGACATTCATCTGGCATATAGCCCATACCATTGACACAGCCCCTCAGTACGCGGTACGAACCCTAACCAGATATTCAATCGTAATAGTTAATATATACTACTTAAATAAAAAAAATTTACATGGAAGTTTATAAGGTGACCCCTTAATAAGAAATAACAATTTTATTACTAACACGTTAATTGTATTTGATGTGTGATCCGATTCTACAGTTTCAAGTAAAAAATTTAATCATCGCCTGAACAAATAACGAAAATGAATACTGCACCATTTGTTATTTTTTGATGATTTAATAATATTTTTACCCATATAAATAAATCAATAAATATGTAATTTGGGGTACACTAATATAAGTCGATCATTTATTTTTTTTCAAAACCATCTCACTTATTTTTTTTTCAAATCATTTTTTATCCAAATAACAAATTTTTTATTATGTAACAAATATTAAACATTTTTGAACTGTAAAAGTTTTTAAAGATAATTTAGTTCAATTAATTAGTATTCAATCAATTTAACGGAATATGTATAAATTATTTTTCTTGCCATAATAAATTTATGGCATATTTGGGTTTTTTACCACAATAATCCAAAAAATAATTAAATACTAAAATGTGTCACTGCACAAATTTGAAGCAAATAATCCATTTCGATATTTATTTGTAGCCAACGTACCATTTTAATAAATAATCTCTTTAGCATACTATTTGAGTTATATATATATATATATATATATATATATATATATATATATATATATATATATATTTGAGATAAAAACCAACAAAAAAATAAATCATATTTACAAAAATTATACAACATGTTTTTAAACTTAATAATCTTCTTTATACTAATTAAGTAAATAAAAAAAAAAAAACTCTTAAAATTTTCAACACAATGGGACCATAAAAAAAATAATGTTAAAACAAAAAAAGAACTATTAAAAAATAAATAAACTCAATGGATCATCTGTTATTTGCATCTACTAAAAAACATAAAAACAAACAAATATTAAAAAAAGCATAAACATACTTGCTGAGTTTCTTTCAAACACTCTTTGTTTCTTTCTTCCCCTGTGTAAAATAAATAAATAAAAAATCAAAATCTCAATAAAAATCAATACAAAAAACCATTTCTAAAATAAAAGAAAAATAACATTTATAACCTATATAAATCAAAAAAAAAAAAAAATTCATAACCTTAATCCCCTTCTCCTTTCTTTCTTCCTATTCTACAAACAAAATAAAATTTATTTTTATTTTTGTATTATGTAAGTATAAAAACCTTTCATTTCCGATACTTTACTACAACTAATAGATTCAAACTCATTCTAATTTAGTTTCTATTTTAATTATATTTTTAATTTATCCAGGTTAAATTAATCAAATTTTTTTATTATTAAAATCGTTAATTTAACCATTAAAAGATTGTAAAATTTTATGTGATATAATATAAATAATAAATAAAAAAATGTTGTCGCATAACTTTTAAAATTAAAAACTAAAAATAAAGTAAAACTAAAAAAGAGAGAGTGAATGACAGTTTATGTAAAAGTTTCAAAAATCTCAAAACCAAAATTTTGTCCTACATTCATTTTCGTGATATTCATTTTATTTTAAAGTTTCGTTTTAAATTATGCCACATAAGATCTAACATCTCATTTAATAATTAAATTAATAATTTTAATAACGAAACAACCATATTAATAATTTGAAAATGTGAAGTTTGAAGACCGAACTAAAATATATTGGATGTTTAACTCTAAATAATATTTCAGTTCCATTTATTTTAAATTATGATTAATGTAAAACAAAACTTTACCAATTCGAGTACGTTCTTTTTTATTTTTTTTAATTTAAAAGTGAAATATTTATATGATAAAAAAGTGAAATATTTATCTTTATATTACTAAATATTAAAATTGAGAAATTCAATTCTAGTATGGTTCATTCGTGCTTTGCACTGCATTAATTATATATTTGTGTCAAATTATAAAGTAAAAGTTCGAATTAAAATATACTCTAAATAGGCTTTTCAAAATCGGACTGGTGGTCGAATTTATTAAGTCATTGGTTCATACCGTTCTATTAAATAAATTATTAAAAATCATAAAAAAATATTTAAAAATGAAAAAATCAGTTCAATCAAAATTTTAGCCTACTTCAATTGGTTCCTATCGGTTCGCAGGTCAATCAGTTTGATGCCTCTCTCCGGACCAATACTTGCTCGGTCCAATCTAGTTCAAACAACCATGACTATAAGTTTCTGCACTTCGTACATTTGGAATTCAGTCCTCTTACTTTTATTTTCAAAGAATTTAATCGCTCTACTTTTTAGATTTAAAAATTCACTTTCAAATTATATATAATCACATAACATTTTAATTGAAAAGTTAACGACATTAACTATTTAAATTAATTAATAATATTGTAAAAGTATTCACTTAATTAATAACATTATAAAAATATAGGGATCAAATTATGTTAGAAATTAAAGTATGAAGATTAAAGTTCAAATTGAAGCGTATTGGAAGGATGAAAACTGAAAATAAACAATTTTCATAAAATGAAAGAAAAAAGAAAAGAAAATGAGCTTGGCTTATGCACGTGTCAGCCTGAGAATATATAGGTATATAAATTTAACTTATAAGCTGAAAATTGAATTGAATATGTGTAATTACAAAATAAACTAAAATTGAAATGGAGTAGGCAGAATCAAACTGATGATGTCCAATTGATTCTCAACTTTTTTCTGAAAGAGAAAACTGTATATTGTTTCACAGTGCAATTATTGAGAGCGTTGAGTGTAATTGAGAATGTTGGAGATGAACAATGTAAATGAGGATTGCAAAGGAGGCTGGGGTTCATTCATAAATAGCTTTTTTTTTTAGAAATCTTACTCTATAAATTTAAAAAATTATAAAATTGACTAAACTTTAAGATTAATTATTAGAATGACCTGATTTTACAGTAAAATTAGGTGTCGTCACATTCCTAGGCCGCACCACCCTAAAAAATTCCCCCAGTTAAGCTTTAATCATTACAAACATAAAATTTGGTACCATCTGATAAATTGACGGTATCAAACTGAAGTGTGAAGAGGCAAAACATTCAGGGACCTGACAAAGCAATTACCCTTTTTAAATTTTTTTTGGCCGGAGAAAAAGTGTCACTAACATTATGCCAGCACCCAATTAAAATTTTTATCTATTTGCATATTAAGTCTATCATCTTTTAAGATTAAATTTAAATAACTCTTAGAAGATTAATAATGACAAAAATAAACTTTTCTCAATTATTTTTTTTAAAACAAAAATATATATATAAAATTCTTATTTAAATTACTCAAATATATCCCTAAAAAATTTCTTCAAATTTACCTAAATTTAAACATTTTCAATTCATTTCCTAGCCTATTTGAATTTAGATAAACTTGAACAAATTTTTTGAAGGGTAATTTAAATGATAAATTTATATAATTTATATAATTTTATTGTTTTTAAAAAACTTTAAAAAATGAGAGATTTAATTTTTTATTTTTATATCTTTTAAGGACTATTTAAATTTAGTTTCAAAATGAGACAAACCTAACATGTAAATAGACCAAAAATTTAATTTGGCGCCTACATTTCTTTCATCCAATCTAAAAAGGTAATTAATTCATCAGGTCCCTGAACGTTTTACCCCTTCACTTTTCAGTCCGGTGCCGCCAATTTGTCAGGTGACACTAAAAAAAATTATTATTATTATTTTTTGTAATGATTAAAACATGATTGGGAGAATTTTTAAGGTAGTGTTACTTGAGAAAATGGTGATACCCAACTCTACTATAAAAATCAGGTTATTTCCGTAATTAATTTTAAATTTATGTCATTTTCATAATTTTTTAAATTTATATGATAAAATTACTAAAAGAACCCTTCATAAATAGGTCTAAATGCATGATGATATATATACACCGTGCCATAATGTGATAGGTTTTTTGGGCGGATTTGGTGGGTTAGTGCTATCCGAATCCAATGGATAGCTTAGCTCAGCTACCCTATCATCTCTACTCGGAGTGTCGGGTTTGAATCTCGAATTTTAAAGTTAGTGGTGGATTTTGGTATTATTATATTCTAGAAAATTAATTAAATGTTTAAAAAAGTTAGGAGTTTTATAAGAAATTTTAAATTTTTGAAGAGTTTAATTAAAAAATTTTAAGATTTTAAGAGATTTAATGAGAAATATTGAAAATTTTGAGGATAATTAAAATATTTGAAATTATTTCAAGAGTATAATGAGAATTTATTTTTTTTAATTGAGACTAAGGCCCTTAGCTTCCATGACTCCATCTTTGTTTAAGATGTTAACAGAAAACTTCAACCACTTACTTTTCTGGGGGGTACAGTAGCAAGAAACAAATTGCGGGCAGGAGAAGCTAGTGAAAACTTTGAATGCACATGCTACCCATTGTTTAATTTCTTTTCTGAGTTGCAGGTTGTTTGTGATCCCATGGTGCAATGAGATAGAATGGAGGAGGTGGCAAATGCTTTCAAAAGTCGGTAGGAGCTTTCATCCTGCAATGGTGCATCCAAGGATAATGTTAACCTATTTTTTATCATTACCAAGAAGCCTATAAGAAGTGACATTATGAGCTTTGAGAATAAGAAGATTAGAATACAGAATAAGAATTCTAGCTTGAAGTTTGCTAGTGAATTTAAAGTTTTTAATATACAAAAGCCCTGTGCGATTGTAACTCCACTTATCACGTCGTTTTAATTGTCATGGATAATGTTTAAACAAAGTGCCTAATGAAGAGTTGGCCTTTCGGTGTCAAGAGATCTTGAGACCCTTGATCAGGTGGTCAGAAAAAGGTCAGAGTCAAAAGAGCCCAAAACAAAGAAATCATTGATACTTTTGAGGACACACAAGGAGTGAGCTCAATCTTTCACTCAATCCTTTTTTTTTAAATGAACTCGATTCTAGATTTCTAAATGATCCAAAGGTACATCATGAGAATTAATGTTATTGGATTGTAATCATTGAAAGGATTTCTTTCTAATAAATCTTAAGTTTAACTAAAGTTATTTTTTCAAAAGGTACAATATAATTTTGGCTCAGAGTTGGTAAATAGATTAATTTTGGTTCTTGAATTTAAAAAAAGTTTGATGATGTGATATTTTGAGATTATACTATATCATCGCTTTAAACTTAAAAAAATTATATAATTTTTTAGGTAATGACGTTATACAATCTTAAAGTGTCACATACAATGTTCTAATAGTTGGACTAGTGAACCAATCAGACCATAGTTCCCGATTCAATTGGATTAATCAGTTTAACTGCTAGACCAACAATACTTAAATAAATAATTAAAAATTCTTAAAAATTTTAAAAAAATTAAAAATTTTATTAAATCGGTTCAACTACCGTTTTTGTCTCAATTTTCAATTTTTACCAGTTTTGAGCAACTTTCGATTCAATCAATTCAACCCCTTTGTTTGGGCCAATACAATGATCGATTCTCAGTCCAATCAATCCGACCAACCAATCCAATCATATTCCTAAAACACTAGTCACATCATCAAACCTTAATGACATCCAAGTTCAAGAACCAAAATGAATTTAATTGCCAAGTTCATATACCAAAGTGAAAAAAAAAAAAATACGAAAACTCAAGTAAATTTAGGGCCAAAAATTATATTATGTTTTAAAAATAATAAAATTTTAATACACAATAGGGTTTGAACTTCGAAAGTCCATTATATATGCAACTAGGTATTTATCACTTTCGCAAGGTTGATCCAAATGAAAATCTCCAATAATATTGTTAGGACACTACAGCAAATTAAGCTTTTAGCGACATTTTTAGTGGCGGTTGGATCGAAAATGCTGCAAAGGTTGAACTTTTAACGGCGTTTGTATTGAAAAATGCCACAAATATATACAATTAGTGTAACGCCCCAAAAATATTTAATATTTATTTTTGTATGTTTGTGACACAAATATCTGTTTGCTTCAGTGGTTATGTGTTCTAGGAGTGTTTAAGAAGTCTTGGGTTCAAGCCTTGTCTTGTGCAAAAAATTTTGTTTTGAAATGATTAAACCCCTATCTCCAATCGGTAGGCTTATAAATAAATATTGGTAAAATATGTCAGAATAGGGCTGCTGGTCTGGTGATTAAGTGGAGAGCTTATGGGTAGGAGGTTTGGGGTTCGAGTCTTTGCGCAAACAAAGAGGAACATATTTTACTGCTTATGCCGTGTTGGTATTTTAGTCCAGCCAAAATACTAAAGAGTTTGACTGAGGGTTGGTTTCGGTTGTTGAGAGGATTTTGGTGAGATAAGAGGGAGGATTTTAAGGAGAGATTTTAGGGATATGAAGGGAGAGTTGGTGCCGAATTGAATTCGTTGTTGCTCTCTCAAATTTTCGGCTGGGGTTTGGTTTTTCTTTTCATTTTGGCTTCTGTCTATTGTTTTTCCATTCTTGAAGGCTGAATATTGCTAAGGGTTCCAACTAGTTTTTCTCTCTTTTTTTTTTCTTCTTTTCTAAATTCGTTCTTCCCTACGGCAATCGTTTCCTTCCCCCCATTATTTACTGATTTTCTCTTTTTCTACCCCACTAACAAATGTTTTCTACTTCCTTTCTTTGGCCGAACCTTCTTCCTTCCTCCATTTTTCCCTTTTATCTCTTTTAGTCGATTCATTCTTTCTCTTGCGCTCAACTCCTAAATTTTGTGGGTTCGGTGAGTGCTAACTCTGACTTTTCTTTTTGGATTATCGTTTAAGAGGGGTTTTGTTATTGGTAGGAATTATTCAGCGGACTGGTGATCTTTGATTGGTGTGCAAAGTGTGCGAAAACCCGTTGGTGCGTGTGAAGGTAACATTTGTGAATTTAGTATTTGGGTTTGATTGTGCGTTTCGATTTAGCACAATTTTAAGTGATTAAGTGGCGTTATTTTGGCTAAATGAAAGTTCTAGGGTGCTCGTGGTTCTCGGTTTAACGGCGTTAGTGAAAGGTCTTTTTCGGCGATAAGTCAAGCTAATACTGTTAAAGATTGTGGAGACCTGTGAATTAAACTGTTAATCGGTTTTGAATGACCTTTGATAGCTATTCGGGCTTAGGGAGTGTTTCGACATCGACTTCGTGACAGGTGTGTGTAAACACTGTTCTACAATAAAAAATCAGCAAAATGCCAAAAAGTGTAAATCGTTGACTCCACACGGGCGTGCGACTGCCCGTGTGGTAGGCCGTGTGACTAAACATGGGTGAGTGATCGACGAGGCCGGCCATGTGCGATTTCATAAGCCGGGCCAAACTGGGCCGTGTGGGCCCCACACTAACAAACCACACGAGCGTGTGTAAATTATTGGGCCATGGCCAAGGCCATTTTGGGCCATGTGGGCCCACATGGGCTAGCATCATGGGCTCGTAGGCCCATTTTCACTGTTTGACTGCTAAGGTTGCATGGGTCGCCCGAGTCGACTGTGGACCTACTGTAGGGTCGGTAAGCTTACTTGGACCCCTAACTGACTGAATGGCTGTTATACCCCTGTGTGATGTATATATATATTTATATATATGTACATGTATGACTGCATTTTAGCATGCTAATTAAATTATTCTGAATACATGTATGATACCATGGTATGTCATGACATGATTGCATGATGCATTGCATGGGGATGGGTTTTACATTGATCGGAGGAAGTGTACTGAAAGGCTTCGAGCCTAAATTACTGGCAGCCCAGTTGCGTGTTACTATATAGTGCCGCATTCGGTACTCTCTAGAGTGTAGGGATGGGTGGGTTGATTATATCCCCACATGGAGTGTAGGGTTAGACGGAGATAGAGTGTAGAGGATGGATGGGTAGGACTTGTATACTGTTTCATATGTGACTGCATTGATTAATGTTATTGTAATGGGCCAGGGCCCAAGCACATGACTACTCTGTACTGAAATGGGCCAGAGCCCAAACTGAAATTGATACTGTTCCGTGTAGGGCCTAGGCCCAGTCTGTTACTGCTTGCATTTGACTATATAATTTCATGGGGATTACAAACTTTGTTTTCGTAAACTCACCCCTTTTGTTTTACTTTACAGGTAATCCCCAGTCATAGGCGGATCGGTGTAGCGAGGGACTCAGATATGGCCACACGTCCGCATATATTTCCGTACTTGATTATATTTTTAAGTATTATTATTTGGGGTATTTTTACTGTAAATGGCCTTTATGGGGTTTTACTTTAATTTGGGATTTTTATTTTTATTTATAACTGCTAGTAGTAGACACAACCGAGTTTTCAAAAATTAAACCTTTTTAACAAATTACACACGAAAACGCAAACTATTTTAAAAGCTTCCGCAATAAACGACGCTTTGAAAATTAATAACTTTTTTAAGAATAAATAACTTTTCAATGATTCATGCTTTGAAAATGAATGACCCGTTTTTGACTCATCATTGAATAACACAAAGTGATTACATAGAAATGAGGATTTCAACGATAACATATTTTACGAAAAACACTTCAATGTGACATCGCCAGATTCAACCATAATGTCCAGGCCGGGTTTGGGGTGTTACATTTAGTGGCGCTAACCAAAAAATGTCACAATAAGTCGTTCTATAGTGGAGTTTGTGGAAATAGCGCCGTAAATAGTACATATTTAGCTGCGTTTTATGCTACGTGCCGCAAAGGTACACTGAATAGAAGCAGCGTTAGCGGCGTTTTTCCCATAAACGCTGCGAAAGGTAAAGAAATATCGACGTTTTTCCCTAAACGCTGCTAAAGGTGAACAACAATACCGACGTTTCTCTCTAAATGTGTAACAGCCCCTTTTTCAGTGAAATCGGAACAGTGGTTTCGGGACCACAAATCCGATCCGAAAATAAAATTTATTTTTATTTTATTACATGATCTGTATTATGACAAAGATTTCATGTGAAAATTTCGATAAGAAAATTTTATTGATTATGTGCTTAATTACGAAAAGGACTAAATCGCATAAAATGCAAAAGTTGAATTCTAGTAACTATAAGGATTAAATAGCTATGGAATTCAAAACTTAAGGTCCTTATATGGTAATTAGACCATTAAAGAAAAGTATGTAGTTATTTTGGTGACTCATCCATGAAAATCTAGAAAAAGGGCAAGGACTAAATTAGAAATTGAAATAATTAAATTAATTAAAAGATAATAAAAGATATCATCTTATTTTTATGTAATCTTCAACATAAAATACATGGAAACCCTAGAAGAGAGAAGAAACTTTCATGGCTTAATTGGGTAAGTTTTCTTGTCCCGTTTTTAGTAATATATTTTTGAAACCGGGATAGCTTAATCTATCTATGTGGGAGATCAATTTGATGAGTTATCAAAGTATGAAATTTGGGTTATGGATGAATATGCTGAAAATTTCAAATTTATGGTAGAAAATGAAAGGTTGTTGATAGATAAAACAACATTTACAAAGTGATTTTCGATGAAAACATGATTTAGGGACTAAAATGTAAAGTTGTGAAAATTAATGAAAAATTCTAAAATTTATAGAAAATATGTGTTGTATATTCTACATTGAAATTTCGGTTAGGCTTGGAATAGGGATTAAATTGCATAAATTTCATTTTTCGAGCCTAGGGACGAAATTGGAATTTATGGAAAAGTTAGGGGCAAAATGATAATTTTGCCTATGACGTAAATTGAGTCCAAATGAATATGAAATGTGTGAAATTGATGATTAAAGTTATTTATATAGATCCGGACAACATAAATTCGAGGTTAGACAGAGGAAAAGAAAATGTTTCGAATTAGTAGATTATATACGCAAACAAGTGTTAAGGTAAGTTCATGTAACTTAATCGAACATGTAAATATGTTTAATTGAACGTTGTGTTTGTATGTAATGTGAATTATTTGATTGCTATTGTCGAAACCTTTTTTTTTTTAAATCGACTTATATTTTGAAAACGAAAATGGGAGTCGCCACCAATCCTTTTTTTTACAGATCACCTCGTAATTTGACCATTTTAATAAAAGGTTTGATTTACTAAAACAACGATTTTTGGTCTACAAAATTTAAAAAATGGGTTCGAGAGTCAGTTACGCACGAAGAAGGATTAGCACCCTTGTGACACCCAAAATTGGTACCTAGTTGATTACTTGATGTCTTTAGTGTCGAAAATTGAATATTTGAAGAGAATTTAAAATATGATCCCTTATTAATTTTCACGAAAAAGGCTTATTTCAAGTTAATCGAAACGGAAGGCTCATGTCCCGTAAGTTAGGACACAATACTTTAAATCCTCGAGAACGAGAATAAACTCCAATTGATCATTACTTAAATCTCTTTTTTTTTTTAAAAAAGTAAATATTCGACTATCTCGGTTTTAGAAGAAAGCCATATTCCGTAAGTTAGGAACACAACTTTTCTAATTCCAAAATAATGAACATTTGCCTCGGTTTAAAAATTTTCCCTTTTTATGTATCGCGTGAAAAAATGAACGTAACACGTAAGGTGACATGCATTTAATTTATTCGGGCATGGTATGAAAACGGAAAAATATGTTTAAATATAGCGTATGATATAAGGATAATGAAGTAATGTGAAATAGCTATATGGGTAAAACACTAAAATAACAAATAATAAGTAAAGGAATCAATATAATTATAACAATAATAAGAATATTAATTCATGGCATTAATAATAAAATAAATAAAGTAATAAAAATAAAAGAAATAAAAATGCTAGATGCCTCATGACGAATATAGATATAAATAATATTGCAAAAATAAGATGAAAATAAAATAATAACAACAATAATAAATGATCGAAAAATGTAAAAATAAAAAAAATGCTAACAACTTTATTTTTAAACATGTAAAAAAACAAAAATAAAAATAAATAAGTAATAAATGAAGGAATAAATAAATAAAATTTTGTAAAAGGTTGAAGCTAAATGAATAAAGGATTAAATTAAAATTTGTGACGAAATTTAAAGATTAAATTATGAAGAACCCCAAAATGAAAGATTAAATTAAAAATAAAATATAAAATACAGGGACTTAAAATGAAATTATCCCAATGAGCACACCCATGTCACATCTGACGTCATTGTCAGTGACTAAAGGGAACTAAATTGAAAACATGATGAAACTTAAGGTATAAATTAAAAAAAAACAAAAGCAGAATGTAAATTACTAGATTGAAATAAAACAAGAAAGTATAGGGACTCAACGAATAATTCCCCAACCCCAACACACGTGTCCCTCCCTTGGAGGGTCAATAGTAAGCCCAGCGACTAAATTGTACAAGGACGAAATAAAAGGATAAAAATAAAAAAGAAAAAGAAAAAAGAAATAGGATCAGATTAAAAAGAACAGAAAAAGCGGAAGGACCAAAATAGAAATTATCCCCTCCATGCGAAAACACGCGAATCCTAGGGGATATTCGGGTCGGCTGAAAACAACTTCGTTTTGGCGTTTGAGATTCAATCCTAAAACGGCGTCGTATCACGATGCTATATAAACAAAAAATAAGAAAAAAAAATCACTTTTCAAACTGTTCTAAAAAAATGCTTTCTTCCCCCTTTTTTTTTCTCTCCAGAGGTTTCCATGCCTGGCCATGGGAGCCACCATGCTCCGCCAATAGCCACCGATCGCCGATGACCGGCTCCGCCGTACTTGGTGGCCGAAAAAAATTGCCTTTTTCAGTCCTTTTTTTTTTAAAAAAAAACCTAAAACCAGATCTGAGCCAAATGCCCTTTGAAATCGAAAAGTAAAAAGAAATAAAGCGAAGAAAATCTCGATCTCATCGCGTTGTCGGAGATGGTTTCCGACGGCCATAGAAGGCAAAACGATAGGTAAAGTTCCTATTTTTATTTGTTATTTTTATGTTTCACTTCGAAAATGAAAATAAAAATAAAAATAAAATGCTACTTCTTCTTTTTTGAAACTTGGTGCTTCTCTTTTTGTATATTTTCGTGTGTTTTTTCTAAAAAAACTCACCCCTTACAATCGGTTTTTGTAGGCTTTTTATAGCCGATTTTTACAACACTATTTTTCTATTTTTTTACTATTCTTTTACTTACTATTGTGTGTGTTGCTTTTTCTTTACAGGGGTGGCAGAGGGTGACGGTGGCAGAGAAGCAGCAGCTAGGGTTTTTTGTTTTTTTAAAAACTTAGTTTAGGTTGTGGGCCACTGGGTCATTAGGGTTTTTTTTTATTTTGGGCTGTTTGTAATTGAACTTTATTATTTGGTTTTGTTTTATTACTGGGCTCGGGAAAAATTGGGCTCCTACAGCTATAATGAAAAATTGAGTACATGCTTGAAATGGTGAAAAACTGGTTAAGTTTCGTTTGAATATTGAATTCTGATGAATATATGTGCTTTCCCGAAATAAATAAGGTCCTGCATTTGTTTCAGACGGGATTTAGCTCGGACGAGTAATACTATTGACTTCATTATAGAAAGGATTTAGCCGGACGGGTAATCCAGATATAATACCTCTCGTGCATATGTTACAATTAGGATTTAGCCTAGATTGGTAATCCTAATTGAGCTCTTTTGAGCATACGTTACATATAGGATTTAGCCTAGACTGGTAATCCTGTTATATGATATGTGGCTCGAGAGTGTGTCCTTTGATTAAATGCCCTAATGGGTACTCTTGAATAGGAATTGACGGGTTATTGAATATTACACCTCGAGTGTACTACTTGAGCATCTATCGAAATTCAATGATTCAACGGACAACACTCTTTGTATGATAAGAGAATTATGAAATGAGATGAATGATGTCTTAAAGGAAAATAACATGTTTGATTGAATGTTTGTATTTAGGAAATTTTGCCAAGATGATGGAAAACATGTTATTGTACGCTTACATTTAATAACCATGATCGGTAAGTTTAGTTTTCCTTTATACGAACTTACTAAGCATGTAATGCTTAGTTTGTTTTATTTTCCCCTATTTTATAGTGCTCGGAAGCTCGCGAAGGTTGGAGATCATTGGAGCATCATCACACTATCCACTAGCTTATTTTGGGTATATATTTTATTTTGGGCTGTTTGTAATTGAACTTTATTATTTGTTTTGTTTTATTATTTTATCATCAGACGGGATTTAGCTCGGACGAGTTGACTTCATTATAGAAAGGATTTAGCCGGACGGGTAATCCAGATATAATACCTCTCGTGCATATGTTACAATTAGGATTTAGCCTGGATTGGTAATCCTAATTGAGCTCTTTTGAGCATACGTTACATAAAGGATTTAGCCTAGACTGGTAATCCTGTTACATGATATGTGGCTCGAGAGTGTGTCTTTTGATTAAATGCCCTAATGGGTACTCTTGAATAGGAATTGACGGGTTATTGAATATTACACCTCGAGTGTACTACTTGAGCATCAATCGAAATTCAATGATTCAACGGACAACACTCTTGGTATGATAAGAGAATTATGAAATGAGATGAATGATGTCTTGAAGGAAAATAACATGTTTGATTGAATGTTTGTATTTAGGCAATTTTGCCAAGATGATGGAAAACATGTTATTGTATGCTTACATTTAATAACCATGATCGGTAAGTTTAGTTTTCCTTTATACGAACTTACTAAGCATGTAATGCTTAGTTTGTTTTATTTTCCCCTATTTTATAGTGCTCGGAAGCTCGCGAAGGTTGGAGATCATTGGAGCATCATCACACTATCCACTAGCTTATTTTGGGTATATATATAGCAAATTATTTTGGTATAATGGCGTGTATAGGTTAATTTGGCCTTAATTGGCTTGATAATGATGTTTTGTATCCTAGCCATTGGAATGGCTAGTAATGGTCTATTTTGGTATTATGAAGTAGATTATTATATTAATCATACATGTGATTTAAGTGAATATGATAAAAATGCTAATGTCTAGATTAAATCAAGGTAAGAATATAAACATGTATGCCATGTTGAATGATGGAAATTGCTTAATTTAAATGCTTGAATTGGTTGGTACTTGGATGAAAGCATTAGCGCAGGTCATTGGTGTGATTTTGGGTTAGAAATGAAGCTAGAAGTGGCTTTATTTCGTCCACATGGCTAGACACACAGGCTTGTGTCTTGACCGTGTGTGACACAAGGCCGAGTACATAGGCATGTGGTTAGGCCGTGTGTCCCCTGCACCTAAATTTTGATAAACAGAATGCTCAAAATTGAGTACATAGGCAGAGACACGGGCGTGTGTCTCAACCGTGTGTGCTACACAGCCTGGAACACGGGCATGTGTCTTGGCCATGTGAAACCTGCACCTAATTTCAAAAGAATTTAATTAACCAGACGGCCTAGCACACGGGCATGTGGCATGACCGTGTTGACAAGTCAAAGAGTTACACAAGGTCGAACACGACTTGTAGTACGGGCATGTCCCTCGGACCACATGGGCGTGTGACCCTGCAAGTTGAAAAGTTTCTGTAATTTCGCGAAAAATTCTTAGAGTTTTCAATTAAGTCCCGACTCGATTATAATGCTTGTATTGGGCCTCGAGGGTACATTTAAGGGACGATATCAGTAATCTCGGTTAATGAATAGTAATTTACATGAACTATCTAAAATTGTTCTGAAAACTCTGGTAACGCTCCGTAACCTTGTTCTGGCGACGGATATAGGTTAGGGGTGTTACAAAACGACGCTAAAGGTATAACAATAATAGCGGCGTTTTTCCCATAAACGCCGTAAAAGGTAAAGCAATAGCAGCATTTTTCTCATAAACGCCTCTAAAGGTAAAGCAATAGCGGCGTTTTGCCCATAAACGCCGCGAATATTTTTAATTTTTATTGAAACAGTGTCGTTCTGATAGCTGACCCCCCAACCCTTATTCCTCCAAATCGTTTTCCTTAAATCCCTAACTTAGTTTTTTCTTTCCCATCGTTTGCTGCTGGTCATCTATCCGGTCATCCATCTGCTGCATCGTCGTCGACAGTGCATTTGCCATCGATCTCCATCTCCTTCATTGACGCTACTCCATCCATTGCTGCTCGATAATCCTCTGCTCGTCTGACTCTTGTTTTGAAGCTTAACAGTCTTCTGCTCCATCCATCGTTGCTCGATCCATTTGAGTTTCACAAATCAGGTCAGCTCGTGTGTTGACCTTATCTGGAGGTTTAGAAATTGAAACATGGTTATTAGATCTCCTCTTCTATCTAATTAGTTCCATGCTTTGATGATACATACTGCTACAAATTAGCTTCTTACAATTTAAATAACATGAGTTAATATATATTAATGTCAGTTTATCTTATCATCTATTTTTTTTTATTGAAACAGTGAATTGGATCCCTACAAAAGAAGTATTCGATAGGCTCATTTGTATTGCTTAATCAAACATCTCCATTTTAAGCTCTCCTTAATTGCATTTGTAAGTACCTCTTATTACTTACATGTTTTTATTTAATTGAATTAAAATTTAAAATTGCTTGTTTATTTGATTTGGTTGTGGTAAATTTATTACTTATTTGTTTTAATTAGAAATAGAGAATTAGAAAACAACCAAATTAGATACTTGATATATATTATCTATTTTAGAACAATGACATGATTTAAATCTATTTAGAACACTTAAGTAATCATAATTTATTGTCAACTTTAGACTTCAAGAACTACGAAATAGATAAGAGTTGGATGGATTTGTTAATGGTAAGCAACAATTATCGAAATGGAGTACAAATTTTTCTAAATTTTGCATTTCAAAATGCAAGCCAAGATAATATGATTCTTTGCCCATGTAAGAAGTGTGGCAACATCAATTGGCATATTCGTGAAGTTGTCTACGGACATCTAATTGTTGATAGCTTTATTCGGGGGTATAAAAAATGGATTTTCCATGGAGAGTGTACACCCCGTAGAACCTCTTCAAGGATTAATTCGGCTTTTCCTCATAATGCTCACCATCAGTCTGTTAGAGAAGATGACATGGAAGGTATGTTGCGGGATGCATTTAATATGCATAGTCATGGTTTGCAATCGTTTCCACTTGAAATTATTCCATCCGATTATTATGATATTGGTGGAAATGTTTTTACCGAAACGGGAAGAAGTGCACCTGATCAAGAGCCAAATGGAGAAGCGGCAAAGTTCTACAAGTTACTTAATGAAATGAATAAATAACTTTATGAGGGATCAAAATTTTCAAAATTGTCCTTCTGCATTCGTCTTTTTCACTTAAAATGCTTGGAATGGTGGACTGGAAACTCTTTTATACTGCTATTAGAGTTTTTGAGAGATATGTTTCAATTTGCAAAAATCCTTCATTCATACAAAGATATGAAGAAACTGATAAAGGATTTAAGCCTTGGGTACAACAAAATTCATAGTTGCCCAAATGATTGCATGTTGTATTGGGGTGATCGAAAAAACTAACAGTCTTGTCATGTTTGGGGTAAATATCGTTAGATGAATAGGAATGCAGAAGATGTGAATGAGGATAAATGTGAGGCACAGTCAAGAAAGTAGACAGTAAAGATTTTAGGATATTTTCCACTAATAATAATGCTTCAAAGGCTTTTCATACGTCAAAGACAGCCAAATCTATGAGGTGGCTTCATGATGAACGAACTGATGATGGATTATTAAGGCATCCTGCCGATTCTTTACCTTGGAAATGATTTGACAGGAAATTTCCAAGCTTTGCAAGCAATCCTCAAAATGTGAGGTTTGGGCTAACATCTGATGGATTTAATCCTTTTAAAAATCATGAGTACTTCGTACAATACTTGGCCTATAGTGCTTGTTCATTACAATTTGCCTCCGTGGATTTTCATGAAACAATCTTTTTTTATCTTATCTATGATTATTCCTGGAGATAAAGGTATGATGAAAACAAGCAGATGCAGCAGCAGAGGCAACAAGAAAATATGACGAACTCCATCTACAGCTTCAAAATATGAGGAAGATGTTTCAGCAGAATCAATCGTAGAATCTGCCATCTTAGACTTTTGTTTTCTTATTGTGAGAATATCTTAACAATAAAACTTTTGAATATATTTTGTTATTTCAGTTATTAATTTAGATCATATACATGTTTCTTTCATAATAGTATCATTTAAATTTGAAGTTTGTTGTTGGATTTTAAGTTACAGGAAAATACGTTGAAAATTCAAGTTCTATATGAAATAAAATGGGTTGGTAAAATCTGTTAATGTTAATGGCATTTTCCCACAAACGCCGCTATAGAACATGATCTTTAGAGGCGCTTTTACTAAAAATGCCACTAGAGAACATGATCTTTTGTGACGCTTCTAGCTACAAACGCCACAACATGCTCGACTCTTTTGCGGCGTTTTTCCACATAAAAGCCACAAATTTTAGTGGCGCTATCTAGAACGATTTGCGGCGCTTATAAAAGCCGCTATAGGGCCCAAAAAAAGCCTCAAAAAACCTGTTTTTCTATAGTGAGAAATGAATTTACAATTATTTAGGATGAGTTTGGATGAGTTGTGGGGTATGGTGTAGTGTGTTTAATTTACTTTTTGTCTTACACTACAGTATTTAATCTCACCGCCACCGCTATTTTTACACTAATTGCAGGTAAACACACCGCCCATCCAAACTCACCCTTAATCTTGTTAAACCAAATTTAAAATTTCCATTATCCCCATTTCAAAATAATTAAGAAATAGTATACAATACCATTAGGCTAAACTCAATTAGGAGATGCAGTGGAGTAAAGTGTAGGAATGGGCTTGGGGTTCTAAAGCTCGAGTGACAAACTAAACCTAGAAATCGAAGATTGAACTCAAACATGAGTAGGAAAAATTGTAAAATTGAGTTAATCTAGATTAAAACGGGTAAAAGTATTATGGAAGTCATTTTATTAAGAGTTAAATTATATTTTATTTTTTATTAAAAAATCATATTTTATTTCTATTAAAATTTTATCCATTTATACTATTAAAAGATGTTGTGACTAATGGAATAAACTAACATACAATGGCTAATTTTTAATAGTAGAAATGAATAGAATTTTTAACAAAATGATCAGATTGCTATTTAATCTAACTTCCAATATAAGGGACTCCATGGTACTTTACTGATTAAAATGAATTAATATAAAAGATAAAACTTGAGTTAATTATTGAACACAATTTAAGTCAATCTAAAGCTAATTAAAACAACAATAGGTAATTAACAAATGATTATGGCAAAAGGCTCAATTTTCTTTTTAATATTCTCCACATTTATCTTACAGTATATGTTCGAAATTTATAACTATTCGTCTCAACAATGTTGTCTTCAATATTCAAATTTAAGTTCTTTCTCTAGGAGTGTAATGCATTTTATCATTGCATTCAATACTTTTTGGACAAAAGGCTCAATTTTAATTTAACTAAAATACATGTTATTAAGTAAGCTTTGGTTGTAGGGTTTAAGGTTGGCAACTATATAATTATAGCATCAATAGAACATTATGACACGTTGACAATTATCTTTGTCATAACTCAAACATAACGTATCTGGGGTGATTTTATCATTGCCAAACACGAATGGGAGTAATAAAATAAGAAAAATAGAACATAGATAGAATGAGGTGGGAAAATATAGAGATGAAGGCAACCATTTTAACCCTTTGAATAAAATGATATAATTATATTTGTAAAGGTAAATTACACCAACAGTCATTCAACTTTAGGGTAGCTGGCAAAATAGTCACTCAAGTTTCAATTCAGTCACTCAACTTTTAAAAAATAACAAAACAGTCATTTTAACCATTTTCCATTACAAACGTAACGGAAAAGTGAAATGGCATGTAACGGTGGGCTAGCTGTCATTTAAACAGCCACATTTAAGAAGTTTGGGCAGTAGAAGAATAAGAAGAATAAGAGAAGAAATGGAAAAAAAAGAGAGAAAATGGAAGGAGCTTCGTATCAGCGATTCACATGGGTCAAAATTCAGGAACTCAAAGACGACTACGCTTCCTCGACATTGACGCCTCCATGGACGAGGCCCTCTACCGCATCATTATCGTCGAGGTTCCCACCATAGCCATCTTCATACAGCTGCTAAAACTATTGAACTTGGAGTTGTTTTTGCATGAGAAAGCCATAAGTGCTTTGCATTTGAATCCTTTGTGTGTAAAATAATGTTGGAAGGCTTCAACTCCCTTAACTTTGGGGTCGCAAAAGATTCTGACTCAAAAAGACTTGACCCGAGCAGCATTTCAACATATTCAAGGCCTTGAAATACGCACACCCTAAATCATTTTTAGCTTAAAACCCAAGCTCTTTTTTAGCCAGATTCACCAGAATCAAGTACCTCAACCTTGTCCATGCTAAAATGGAGTGTTCCTTTTTCGGGAACTTGAGCTAAAGGAAGCTAGTTACCTCCAGTGAGTTCCCAAATACAGATTTCTTTCACAGCTTTTGCAGAGATGTCTAGGTGGTTTTGGCTCATGCATTGCTTGGGATTTTCAATGCATGAATAAGTTTCAATCTTTCAGGTAAAAAAAGACTGTAGCTTCTCGAATATTTACATGGAAAATATGACTGAAGAATCAATTTTATCCGGTGAAATCAACGATGGCAATGTTGACGTCAGGGTCAGTTTCACGGTGGTTCCAAGATTTAAGATTGGTGCAACTGTGATACAAAGTCAAGTTTATTTGTCTCCGGTGATTACTCCTTCGGTCAGTCGACGGACGATGAACTTGTCTTTGATGACTGAAGAGTTAACTTTGATTTCGACAAGGTCGATGGCTATGGTGGGAACCTCGGTGATCATGATACGACGGAGGGCATTGGCCATAGAGGCGTCGGTGTTGTGGAAGCGTAGTCATTTTTGAGTTCCCAGATTTTGACCCTTGGGAATTGCTGGTACGAAGCTCCTCCATTTTCTATTCTTCTTCTCCTCTTCTTCTTTTCTTCTTCTTTTCCTATTCTTATTTTTACCTAAACCAATCATCTTTTTTTTCTTTTTGACCCTTTGACTACTCATCCAATGTGGCAAGTTAACTGGCCACATCAACTATCCCGTTAAGCCTATGACAGAAAATGATAATGAGTGACTGATTTGTCACTTTTTAATAACATTAGTGACTATTTTGTTATTTTTTGAAAATTGAGTGACTAAATTGAAACTTGAGTGACTGTTTTATCAGCTACTCCAAAGTTAAGTGACTATTGATGTAATTTACCCTATTTGTAATTTTAAAATTAATAATTCAATTTAAAAAATTCAACATATAATTTCTAACTTTTATCCTCAAAAATTTATATTTGTATCCTAATAGTTAACAAGCTTTGGCTCTAAGATTGAATTATATTTTTCCCACCCTTAACCATATAATATCCCTAGATTGTCAGACTTGTCATGAAATTAAATTTAATTTGGGTTGGGCAGAAACATTTTCCCTCTCGTTTTGCTCTTCTCTGTAGCTGCTCGTTCCGGTGACTTGTCTGACCATGACGGTAGGGGTTCAATAGATCTCCCTCTCCTCTTCATAACGGTACGTTTGGCTGTCCCGTTTGGTCCCTCGACCCCCTTGTTATGGTCGACTAAGTTTTGGAGCTTGTGCTGCATTTTCTCCAGCAACCTTGTATATATCTTCTGCTTCCGTGTTTCCTCCAGGTAGAAGAAAGACGTCATCGGTGGTTTCAAGTTCAAGAGAGCCGCCCTTAGCCGTGTTCTACATTTCAGGTAGAAGAAAGATATCGTCTGTATGCCGGTTTCCGGCCATTATACTAGTAAGACGAGGTCTGTTTCGGATTAATATTTTTCCGTCCTTTGTCTTGGATGGAGGTTTCCTCGAGTCTTGGGGACTCGTTTTCTAAGTCTTTCTCAACTATGTTGTCTGTCGAATGGTGTGTGATTTTGAGTTTGTTTTCTTGAGCCTAATGTTACTTTTTACCAGTGATAGAAGGGGACTAATAAGGTAGGCGGGATCAAATGACACGTATAAAATCATATTTTTATCCATGTCTCACTTCAATTAACATAAAATGATTGTGCACTCAAAGGCCGAAACAAAAAGCCCATTAACTTTTAACCAAACTACACATGTCAGTAAATATGAACCACTGTTGAAATGATTTTAGTTTATAATAATTACACTAGTATTAAATAAAATAGCAATAAAAAATTTTATTTAGATATAATTAATAATAATAATAATAATAAAAGAACCCAGGAACATTAGCAAAAGACAACACCGACCAATTTAGGCCGACCCGCTAATTAAGCAACAGACTATTGCCACATAAAGCCCACAAAAATTGTTGATCACAAATAAAGCCTATGGGATAACTTTAACCTATTAGTTTACCTATTGATACAAGTACTCAACGAGGGAGGAAATAAGAAATAGCATGTATGGTGTTAAAGGAAGTGGATTCACTTAAATCGACAGCGAATCGAAAAAGTAAGGGAGTGAGATGGAAAACATTGTGAAAACAAAGAAAGCAGAGTGTTAAGAATATTGTTTATGGTTGAAGATGAGAAAAAATCCGTTCTTCATTGTTCTTTTGGGTTCTTATAAGAGGAAGGTCTCTTGTCCAGTTCTGTATTTATGCCATCATATGGTTGTATAGCAACTTAGCATTTTTTACAATTTATTCTTTTTTTTCTTTTGTTCATTATAAATAATTAAAATAAAAACAAGCAATATTTTATGTTATATATTAATTAATTTTAAAATTTACAATTAATTATAAATTATTTATTTTAATTAAAATAAATTTAATTAGATAAAAAATACATAAAACAAAATATATATACTAATTTAAAATAATTTTAGAAAAAAATTAATTAAAATATATTCATTTATATTAGTTTAATCTTTTACTATTTACGAATAAAATAATCATGTAAAACATAAATTATTTATGGAATATAAAATTTTATTTACCTTATTGAATTTAGAATACATTTATTTCTATTTTAAAAAATAAATTTTATTTCAATTAATATAAAATATTATATATTTTCTTTATATTTATTTATAAACAGACAAAAAGTGATAACAAATATAAGAATTAAAAATGTATGTTTTAAGTACTTCTTAGAGGTGATCATGGGTTGGGCTACCAGGCCCGGCCCGCCCGAAAATGGGAGGGTTCGGGTAAAAATATAAGCCCGTTTTCTAAACGGCCCGGGCCTCAGGTAAAACTTTTTCGGCCCGAATTATATATTACATATATATTTTATTTTTAATCAAATGTACTTTTTAAATTTACATATTTTTTATTTGTTTATTTATTTTAAAATTTTTTATTTAATGAAAAAAACTATAAAAAATTAATATGGGCCGGGCTCTAGTTTATCAATTTTCTTTCAGGCCGAGCTCAGGCCTAGAAAACAGACCTAAAATTTTATTTGAGCCCAGCCCGACCCGACCCATGATCACCTCTAGACTACTACTTCTATGAGCCACTAAAATTTATCATTATGATCTCTATTTTAAAGGACAAAAAAGTTACCAGGAGATAGATAATAAAAAAATAGAAGAAAGAGCAGTTTTTTTTACATAAATATAAATTAGTTTAATATGATTTCTAATAGATGTAAAAGAAAAAATTAAGAATATTTTATTAAACTAATATGATTAAATAATATTATAATTAATTATATTTTACATATAGAATAAACTATTTTAATTTTAATTTTTTATTATATAAAAAAGAAAGAATAACAAAAAGAAAAATATAAAAGAAAAGTTTGAAAATAGACATGTGTTAGCACTCAGATGGTGACACACATTAAATAGAAAAGTTTTTGAAATGGTTGATGGAAGGATCTACTACTACGGATAGTTTGGGGATCAATTAGATTATTTTAGTTTGGAGATTTTTAGTGTAATTAACCTAAATAAAAATATACTTTTTACACAAAACTTAAGTTTTGTTTGATAAAGTGAAAAAAAAATGTTAAAACTAAAATTTATAATATATTAAAAAATTATTTGGTACATTAATTAAAATTAAGTATTGAATGTAAATATGGTGGTTGATAAAAGTAATTTTATTTTTTAAAATTATTTATTTCTTAAATATAATATAATATTTTTGCATTGTTTTAGATAAAACTTAAATATAATAATTTTGGATATTTTATTTAAAAAAGAAAAAATAAAATCTAATTCAAAAATATATTTTTAATTTAATATTTTCAAATAAATAGCTATCTACCTATTTATTGAAAATTTTATATTAAATAAAAAATAATAAGATTATCAAACACATTTTAAAAAATAAATATTGAAATTTTTTATTTTTAATGGAATAAGATCTTTTAATTGTTTATCAAAAACACCCTTAATATTATATATATATATATATATATACTAGTTTTCAATCTCGTGAGATGCATGGCTTGCTCGTGCATTTTATAAAATTGTTATTGATTAAATAATGATGTATTAATTAAAATTATTGATGAAATAATATTTGAAAGATATAAAACAACTTAAAATATATATTTAAAATTTTTAAATATAATATATTTATAATATTATGAATATAATTTATACTTTAATTATTAGAAAAAAAAATTATAACACCCTATACCCGACTCGATCGCCGAATTCAAGCAACAGGATGTCATATTCGTCGTAGGAACGACTACGATTAACTTATTTCAACTTTAAGCCATTGTAAGATTTAATTCAATCAAACAAACATTAATCACAATAATTAACTATTTAAGGGTTTTATACACATTCACAAAAGCTTCAAGAACTAATCTGAGGTTGAACATGAATCAAACATCCATCATATGATACCAAATTGAACAAGAGCATTCACTTAAGAACAAACCAAATTAGACTCAACTAGGTACATGCCAACATAGAATAAAAACGGAATATACAAACATTGACGAGATCGGGATTGTTGAGTGGATGTTGAAGTCATAGTTCAAATATCTTGAATTATGCCTAATTTGTGCACGAAAAACAAGCCATATGTTGAGCAATGGAACTCGGTAGTATTTTTATGATTCAAATAACAAAATTACGAGTTAAGAAAATTGTAACATCCAACTAGTATGTCATTCATATCAAGTGTCAAACCAATTCATTTATCAATGCAATAGAAGTTATCAATTTCATTTACATGCCAGCAGTTACTATAAAGTCTTTTTAAAACTCAATACCAATCATGAATTAAACATTTATATCATTAACATTATAACAATCAATTTCATGTTCATTCTGTTGGAAAAACAGGTTTGGAAAACGCAATGGAAAATAAATTTAGGTAAATCACACCATGAACTTCATAAGTGAATTAATTCACAAACGGATTCAGAATTAATTTATCTTGGGTCCAGTCCAATGTATCATTCTACCAATGAATACATCTATATCTCCACTCGTGGAGTCAACTGCTCCGATAGCCACGAATAGTCATCTCCCCAATTGGAATTGTAGATGACATAATGATCCTTCTTAGTATTTGAATCAAATGTTCATTTTGATTCTTTTACGGGATTACAGATTCATTTACACTATCTACTAAAGTAAGTTGTCTTTCTCGCAATGTAAACGTTCTTTACAATGTCACTTATCTTCAGTTTGAACTTTAGACAATCAATGAGCTAATATTTGATTGTCACAATTTCGCTATGCATGCAAAATATAAAAGACAAAAAATACAAAAGATATAATAGTGAAATGTGAAATTAACTTTATTTATTTATCGTTCAAATAAATAGAAAACAATTACATGTTTACTATAATATGGGCACATTTCCTAACACATTCCACAACAATAAACCATTTAAGTCACTTTCTGGAGTCGGTCGACTCATCCGTATTCATTTTAGCCTCCCCAAAGCTCATTTCCAATTTATTCACACGGAAGTTCATATATTTCCTTTATCATGAGCCACATATATACACAATTGATTCCATAGCATTATACTATTTCATTTCGATATTTTTATCAAGTCACTAACTCATTTCATTATCATATTTATTGTCAATCTTTTTCATTACATTGTTAAATTTCTAATTCCAATTATAATATCACGCCCGATAAAGTCATTCATATTTCCACATATCATATCCTGAATTTTATCGTATTTGCATACTCTTACCCTTTTCATTGTTCTTATCATATGACAATGATTTCATTAGAGTTCAATCCAATATATAAGTGCACATTCGATTTTAGAATTACAATTCAATTAATCATCAATACACAATATTTCATTATAAATGTGTCTTATAAATCATCTTAAATATGAATAAATAACTAGTTAGAAATATACCATGTTAACATGTCATCTCCCAAATTGAATCGTTGAATTCGTCACAATTTCATACCAATCCTTCAGACTTATTAATCCAATTTACAAATTTCTTTCACATTAACTATTCTTTTCATTATAAGTATAAATTTTTACATATTAAATCCTTATTAACTTGACTTGGATACTAACAGATACACAAATCCAACCAACACCCCAATTTGGCACTCGGTGCCTCATCATATAATTTCTGAATAAAATAGATTGCCCCCAGCACTCTTCAATATAACCAAAGTAAATATTGTGCCTAGCACTAATCGACACATAGTCAAAGTAACCATTTGGCACCCAAATGCCTCATTGGAACATCTGAAGTAATTAGTTTGCACCCAGCATTCATCGGAACGTTTGAAGTAAAATGCACCCAGCGCTAATTGATATATAGTCGAAAAAACTCCACCCGAGGAATTAATAAGATAATAATTTATCCAATTTCCTTATAAGTTCAATTCTCATTCCATCGATCTTAATATCATCAATTTATCACTCATGATATCATTTCATACATAACATATCATACCATTTCAATTCCAAACCAATTTCACCATTTCATTTAGTTTTTAAGATTTTTACTTTTATTCAATTTAATCATCTATCTCAATAATCAATTAAATTTACACCAATATGATTTGATCAGTCATAATCAACTGTTAATTCATTTTATAACTCTTCTATTATTTTTCCTACCCCTCCTCTCTATTCCAATTTCTTTATATACAAGTATTTATACAAGAACCTTTATCCTTAGTATGACACGTTTTTACGTAACATAAATTATCATTTCATTATTTATACATATACTTTTAACAGAACTATCTTCTTGAGTAGTAGTTACTAAATTATTTATATTCTGACCTACATAATTCGAAATTAAGATCCGCTTTTTGTTTTTGAAACTAGGCTCAATAAAATTTTTACCATAAAAATTTCAGAATTTATTTCTTGGTAGATTAAAACCAGTTTTTTTTTTTAAACCTCCCCTGTTATGCTTTTAAACAACTTCGACTCTTCTTCACTAAAAATTAAATATCTTTCAGTACAAGTCTTCAATTATGTTTTCGTTTGTTTGCTTTGGAAATAGACTTGTTAATATTTTAGGCATATAAATTCCATCACCTAAAATTTTTTGTACAATTTATAATTATTTTTCAAAGTTAGAACAACTGAACCCGAAATCATTCTAACATTGTCTCATAAAAAGTATTATATCTCATAATACACAATTCCATTGCTTTCACCGTTGCTTTTGCGCAAAACTAGACTCAATAAGCTTTAATTTAATGTTACATTCAACCTCTAACTCGATTCCTACAATTTTTGGTAAACTTTCAAAGTTGTAATACCACTGTTGTCCATAAAGTGTTTAGATAAACAATTTGCTCTTCCATGATTTAAGTAAGTTCTTCTCATTTCATTATATAACATAATACATTCCAACCAAATCCAATGCCAATACATATAATCACTAAGTTACACAAATTTTCATTGTTGTTTAAATTAGTCCTCTAGTTCAATAATCAATCTCAAGCATAACATTTTAAACTCAAATAATTATTTTCAATTTCCCTCGATATCATACATTGCATAACAAAATAAACATATAACAAATATAACTATTCAATTTATAGAAATAGAAACATAACATGAATTAACTTGGTAAGTTCCATATGAACTTACCTGGCGAAACAGTAACCAAACGAGCTTTTAAGGACTATTTGACAATTTTTGCTTTTCAACAACTAGCCTCGATTTGGTTCAATTATTGGTCTATACAATAATTAAGTTCAAGTTATCAATTCCAAACATCTCATATCATCCTATTATAAGCATGTATCAGTTCAATTTTATTTTTCAAATGCCCCTTAAACTTTTACATTTTATTCAATTTAGTCCCTAAAATCGAAATAGCCATATCTTTCAAATTTGAGCTTGTTTTCTAATCTTATTTCAATATCATCCTTTATAAACTCTCTACTATCTATTTTTATCAAAGTCTCATGACAACGTTACAAATAATTATTTTTAGTTCTTATGTTAACATTTAAACTTTACAACTAGTCATTTTTTATATTTAAGCTCAAAATCTAACAATTTAACACAAGAAACTTCAAGAAAGCAACAATGGAAACTTTTGAAAACTTTAACAGTTTTGCAAAATAGTACACGGGCTAACTAAATCAAGCTTCCACGATCTTAAAAATATAAACTAAAAAAAAAGGGGACTTGAAATAGCTTACTAATCAAAGGGTTAAAATTAAAACGTTTGAAACCACCTTCTTCTCTTGAACATTCGGCCAAAGAGAGAATTGAAAAAAAATGATAAATATCTTGAAATCACTAATTTTTGGGTTGTTACAAAATTAAAAGATAAATAATATGTATATATATAATTAATTGTTTAGAATCTTAGTATACATGTGAATATATGTTAAATTAGATAAATCACTTAATTTCCTTTTTAAAAGATAAATCACTTAATTCCGTTTAAAGGAAAAAAAATAAAATCTCTTGCATTAAAATTTTATACTTAAAGGATAAGTGTTAAAATTTCATATTTTAAAAATAGATAAAATAAATAAATTCTATACTTAAATTTTAGTCGTCCACGTGACAAATAATTAGGTTATCCATGTTAATTAGGAACCTAAGACCTTATAATATATAATATACTGGTTTTTTTTTTTTTTTACTTGTGCATTGTATAAACAAAAATTTGATTGAGATTTTAAATTTTGCATAAGTCAAAATATATAAATAAAATAAATATAAGATTTATAATTGGAAACATGTAAATGAAATTAAGGAATTATTGGTATATCTTAAATTATTCATGATTATATTTATAAAAATAAAATATTCCAAAATTTCAAAAGAAATTAAAATATATTTTTAATTCATTTGGTTTTCATTTAATGGAATAAAATATTTTAATATTTTTAAATATATAATTTTATATATCCAATCAAAATATAAAAAAATCTAAATAGAATCCAAATATTAATATTTTTCAACTGTAAAAGAATTTAAACAAAAAAAATATTTGAGAGAATAAAATAACATTTTATAAGTAATAAAGATGAAAAGTGGATGACATAATATTCGAGACGTGCTTGTCATTAAGACGAATTAGAGACCCGACCATTGCTAAATTATATAGAACACAAAAAATTTAATAAAAAAATTTCTTGAAAATATTAATAAAAAAGATATAATAAAAATAGAATTTGGATAGAAATAAAATTTTAGTAAAAAATTTAAGAGAGAATTTGAGAAATTTTTTAGAGTTGATTGAGAAATTTGAGAGATTTAAGAGAGGAATGTGAGAAATTAGTAGATGGGGTGTTTTTATTTTATTATTATTATTATTATTATTTACTGTTGGGGGAGGGGCAAGCCGTTGGAAGTGACCGTTGGGGGGGGGAACGTGCTGATCTGGACACGTTTTTGCTTAGTGCGCTGAGCTGGAAGCGCTTTACTGGTCAGAGGGGAAAAATGCTTCCAACTAGAAGCGTTTTTCTTATTTTCCCATAAAAATTACACCAGTTGGATGCGTTTTAGCAAAATCAGCCCATTTCTGTCATTTAAAAAAAAATTGGCCTATTTTCGTAATTTTGAAAAAAAGGGCTTTATTTCGTAATTTAACATTTTTATATTTAATTTTTTTTATTTTGTTTAAATTAAATTGGGTTATTTATTGTGGGGTCCCTAGAATAATTTGAAATGAAAATCTTTGTCATGTGGTGGCCTATGTTTGGGGATTTTTTAATTTTAACATCAACAAAAATTAAAGTTCAGGTATCATATTAAATATTTTAAAAATAGAGGTATTACATTCATAATTTTGTTTAAAGTACAAGGGTAATTTTTCTCATGATCCTTATATATGTGTGTGTGATATATATGATTTTACAATGTAATTTGTTAATATTAGAAACAATTAAAGGCTTTATGGGCTAAATAAGACTTTGGGTAAGTAAAATTATTGTTATTTGCACTTTAATCCGGTAGTATATAAATTAAATATGAAAATAATAATTTTAAATATTATACAATATTAATATCACAAACAATTTAAAAATCTTATAATAAAATAAAAATATATTTCAATTTCTAAAATTTTGCATGTGAAAAAAAATCTATAATCTATATAAAAACACAATTTAGAAAAACTTTTAAATTGATAAAAATATTCTTTATTGTAAATTATATTACTAAACTGAGAATAAAATAACAAATTATTAGTATTATTAAGTGATAATAATAAAATTAATATTAATCAATATGATAGTGTACTAATGTAAAATTAATTAATTTCGTCATATATTTTAAAATTTTTACTTAAAAATCACAAATAAAAATCATAAATCTATAAAATCATTGAATGTATTTAGATAAATTAAAAATAATAAAAATTAAAGATTTTTAATTAAATAAATATAATTTATATAATTTATTTTAAATACTATAATAATTAATAAAAATTAAATATGTGAGATTAACATTATATATAAAAATATATAATCAATATATTGTAATGCTATCTAATATAAGTTTATTTATTTATTAATAATGTTTTCAATTTTATCAATTTAATAGTTCATACCAATTAATTAGACATTGGATTCATATTAAATTATAATTATTATTTTAGATTAATTATCACTAAATTAGTGGTATAGTTATATATCAGTTAAAACTAATATTTAGCATCATAAATATATGCATTTTCGAGACATTTCGATTGAAAATAACATCTAAAGTATTATTGGAAAAAAAAGTCATATTTTAGTATTATTTAATAAGTTTTGTTTTCATCACAAAAAAAGTTATGATTTTCATTATTATTTGAAATGCTTACTTATTATTACTTGATATTCGACAGTTTTACTATTATTTGATTATAATAAAATTTATATAATTGTGAATGTTGTTAACCATTGTGTTTTAAAATATTATGTTAAAGTCAACGAGTATTAAAGTAATGATTTTTTGTAGGTGAAATTTTAATTTATATTCGTGATAAGTTATTTTGTCTAATTACTTAATATTTTATTACGAGTTGTTATCCACTTTTTATTTTCATTATTTCTAAAATGTTATTTTATTCTCTCAAATATTTTTTTCAAATCTAATGGACTTATATTATAAATTAGACTAATTCTCATTTAATTAGTAAATATATATATTTAAAATTAAAAAATATATTATTTAAAAATTAAAAAAAAAAACGTAAAATCAGGTACAAGTTACAAAATATGTATTTCAATAAATTGGGAAAAGTAATTGGGCCTGGAGGCCATTAAACTCGCCTTTCGTGGTCCTTAAGAAAATCAATGTCAAAGCAAATTGGACTTGGTTGAAATTCTAAATCTCCTACATTCATATAGGCTTACCTCTGTAGTTCAATTCTTAGACCACTTCCTATGAATGCTTGTCTATGCATATTGAGAAGGAGACAGTGACGTCACTTTGTTTGCCAATTCCCTATTGGTTTATTTATTGCCAAGGTTGAGAAGGAACAAAATTATTATTAGACATTTTTTTATACGAGTTTTAATATTGTATAAAAAACTTATTTATTATTTAATTATTATATTATCATAGTTTTATTTCATTTATTTTATAATATAATTGCCACTAATATATATGTTTTTTTATTATTTAATATCTAAAAATAAAAAATATATTTAATTGTAATTTGTTAGGTTTTTTTTTTCTTTTACCGTTCAAAAACATTTTTTTTAGTGAATACAAAAAAGGAAAAGCTAATTAGTTACATCCAACATACTTGAGAAAAAACCTTCACACCTATCCAAATCCAAAAAATTGCAAATCAAAACTAGACTGTAACACTTCTTTTGCCAAACAATTAGCAACTTCATTTTGTTCTTTGGGAGTATAGCGCAAAATTCATGAGTTCTCCTGAGATAACAGACTCTGAATTCGCCTGATTAAAGCAGAAGTCGAAGTGACAAAGTTACTTCCTTGAATAGCCCTAATGACGTCCAGGCTGTCTGGGAGAATTATAACACGATCATGAGTTCTTCTTTGAATAAGCTTAAGCCCTTCCAAAATGCCTCAAAGTTCTGCGTCGAAAATTGAACACTTTCTAAGATTTCTATTGAAACTGAAGAGCCACTATCCATTCATGTCTCTGGCAACCCCCCAGCGGAAGCACTTCTCGTGTCCAAACGTATTGCTCCATCAATGCTAAGGAAAATCGTAAAACCACAATATTGCTTTTCCAAATGAGGGCCAAGATCGCCACTCAAAACATCTTTAGGGAGTGAGAAGCATTGAGAAACCTAGCAAAAAGAGTTGTTAACTACCTCTCTTGGGCTCCACGGGTGACCTTGAAAAATAAAAAGATTGCGATTCTTCCAAATCCGCCAAGCCAGAATTCTAAAAAGACAAGCCCAACTAGCTCCACCCACCAAGGCCATCATAGTGTCCTGCACATTAACAAAGATCCAATCTTGTAAGTTAAGAGAAAAAAAATTTGTAAAGCGATTACTTGAAATGATCTGACTCCACACATCTTTAGCAGCAGAACAATATTTGAAAATGTGGACAATGTCTTCCGAATGAAAGCCACATATAGGACAAGAAGGATCATCCGCTAAACCTCTTTTAACCCTTTCAATATTACTGAGGAGGCGCTGTTTGAGAACCAACCAAATGAAAAAAATGAACTCTTTGTGGTCCTGGAATCTTCCAGACACTTTTCCACTTATCATCCTTCGGACTCCAATCATCACCCCTGCAAACCTTATAAGCACTCTTGATCGTAAAGTTTCCAGTCGAAGGGTGGCACCAGGAGATTTTGTGTAACATCCTGGAAAGGGCCTATGCATTTTCGATTTAATTGTACGAAATGACATGTCTTAAGTTTTATGAATACATTTTTAACATTTTTGGGAACCTGGAAATGCATGGAAATGGGAATGGAAATGAACATTTTTGGAAACCTAGAAATGCATGGAAATGAAAATGGAAATGAACATTTTTGGAAACCTGGAAATGTAAGGAAATGATTCAAAAATGGAAAGTAAACATTTCTGTAAACTTGGAGATGTAAGGAAATGTCAAGTTTACAGAGTCGATCGAAAATTTTTGGAAACTTAGAAATGACCTAGAAATGACGAGTTTTAAGGTTTAAAATGGGAAATTAAGGCAAGGTGGCCTTAAAAGAAAAAGTTTGTGAAATTTGACACACAAACAGGGCTTGGAAAAGTGGCTCAAGATGCCACTTAGGGCCTCTGAAATGGCGCCATATGCAAGAGGAATGGGCACGAGTTCGAGTCACTTGGGAAGCAAATAAAGGAGGTTTTATTTTTGCTTCCGTAAGACCGAGGTGGACGGCACATGCTTCTAGAAAGGAGGTGTTTTATTTTCATAAATATTCAATTAAAAGGTGATAAATAAAGGATTTTTAAATTGGATTATTTTGAAGAGATAAATGTTGGATTAAACTCTTTTATTTAAGATAATTAAAGGATAAAGTTATCGATAGAGGAGTGGTGGCCAAGTAAGGGACTCCTTAGATGATAATTTCGGCTATAAAAGGAAGGAAGGAGGGCTACTCATCAATTTTTGCTTCCTCCTCTCTCTGTCGAATTCTTAGTGCTGTCCTCTCTTCTTTTCTTTTCTTTTGTCAAGCCGAAATTAAGTAATTGTTGGAACCTAGCCGAATATTTTCCTCTCCATTAGAAGCCATAGCCGAATCTCCCTGTGAATCTAAGTAAGGAAGCAGTCGACTGAAGTATTAAGGGGATCTCTCGGGTTTCTACAACTGTCAACTACAAGGGGGAATATTTCGGGATCTAAGGTAAGAAACTATAAGATCCAAAAGTCTTGTTTTAAGTTTTAATGTTAGATTAAACCTAACATGTGACATCCCTAGGAAAGCAAGGATACTTTTCGAGATTTGAGATCACAAAGGTATGTGTTTAAGACATTCGGCCAAGGCCTATTTTAAGTATTTGGATTTATTCCGAAAAGCCGAAACTAACCTATGATGTGATTTAATGTTGGCCGAATGCAAGAAAGAATACAACAAAGTTTTGGGACTTGATTCTTAAGTCAATCGGCAACAAGGTAGGTTTTCAGTATACAAATCCTACTAGGATTTGGTTTTAAAGCCAAAAAAAAGGTTTATTAATGTGTTTAAATGATTGGCTGAATATAGGAGTTAAGGATCTAAATCAAGAGATCGATTCTTCTGATTTCAAGGACTTCGTTAAGCGAATCAGTGTGTACCCCACACTAACTTTTAATATGATTATGGTAATATGTAATATGTGCATATGGATAAGGTACCGTGTTATGGTACAAAGTACTCAGTGCACGCTTTCCTACTTCCACTAGGATTATGAAATATGTTATTTATAACATGTGAAACTTTATAAGAATGTGAATTTAAGTATGATATGCATGATATGGATAATATGGGTCATTCGGGATATATGAAAAAGGGAAGTGAATGTGGTGACTACGGTCTCACTATCTCGAATGTGGTGACTTCGGTCACATTATCCGAATGTGGTAACTTCGTTACATTATCTCGAATCGATGTCTCTTGACACAATTATATCTGGTGGCTATGCCACAAATTTTATATATGGGCGATGAGCACGTCGATCGCAAATGATGCCTTCGATGGTGTGTAGCGGATGGAGGGTCGACTTAGTAGTCCCCACGGTGTGCAGGTTGGTACGGGGATGTGTAGCGGATAGCATCTAGGTTTGGGTTTGGGTTGCATCATTACTGCTATCTATTGTATGAATAAGTGTTTGATATGAACATATATGCCGATCTATTGAATTTTAGTGTTGGTTACACATTGAGTCTGTTGACTCACCCCGCTGTGGGAAACATGTTTGGTGATGAATGATGATGGACCGGGACGGTAGATCTTGTGGTGGCCATGCTCAACTTGAAGTTTTATTCAATATAGACACTTTAATTTTATTTAAGTACTTTGGAATTTTATTTTGGGATTTTACTTGTTGTAATAAGGCCATAGTTACATTTCTTTACTTTTATTTTTAATTACTATGTTACTAATTATTTTAAATTAAAGATCAAGTAAAATTATTTCTTTAAAAATAAACCCTAAATTGTTTTGTCACCTTAATTAATTGGATTTTCAAATAAAATAAATGGGTTTCCAACCTAAGCCCAACCCAAAACGATATATTTTTAAAAATTACACAAATTTTCTCTAAGTAACAAGAACTTTGAAACCGGTTTACTTAAGGAACATACCAGATCCGGTTAAGGCTCGTGGGCCGGGTGTGGGGTGTTTCAGTTTGGTATCGGAGCCCAGTTTTAAACTCTCGGCCTGTGGGCTAAGGCCCAAAACATTTTCAAGACGAGCCCAAATGATTTTCTTATGAAATAAGCAGGTTTTCGGCATGGTACCTAAGTCTACGACCATGATCCACCGTAAGTACCCCTAACTATCTGTGTGATTATATGATTTATGGATTATGAAAGGGGAGAAAAGGCATGGAACGTAGAATAGCATGATAGGAACTTGAACCCTAGGACTAGTCTACTCAAACACAAACACATAAGACTTAAGGAACGTTAAACAAACCTATGGCTAAGTCACTGAGTTAGGGTGTGGTAACCCTTGTACGCATGTCTAGGATTGGATCCGGAAGAGCTTGGTATTTAAGTAGTCCTAGTGACTCACCTCCTCTTCGCAGGAATCCTACCTGGTGCGTAGCTTCGGTTCACCCTAACCCAGAGGGCTCAGTTGGTGTGGCAACCTCTGTGCGCATGTCTAGGAATGGTTTCGGTGGGAGCTTGGTATTTAAGCAGTCCGCGTGACTCACCTCCTCTCCACTCGAATCCTGCCTGGTGCGTAGCTTTGGTTCACCCTGACCAAGAGGGCTCAGTCATAGGCTAAACACAAGGACTAAAACCCGAAAGGGAACTAGCCGTGTTTTTATAAAAAAAAAAAGAACAACAAAACCCTAGTTTTAAAACTCTTAAAACTTTCTTTTAAGTTTGTGAAAACCATCTTTGCAAAATTTTCCAAAGAACTTTCGATTTATGAAAATTACAAAAATACCCTTAGTGGCAAAATTACCAAAATGCCCTTGGCTTATAAAATGTCCAACTACTCAACAGTTTTACCAAAATTTCATTATTATATAAATGCTCAAAAACTCTAATTTACAAACTATCAAAAATACCATGATTTTGAAAAAAGTTACAAAATTGCCCCTAACTTACAAAATTACCAAAATAACCCGATTTCCAAAATTTTTTTGCAACATCACTGCTTTTGGAAAGTACAATTCTCAAAAGAACCCTCAAAGTTTTACAACTTTTAAAATATCCTCGATTTATCGATTTTTTACTTAATTTATCCCGGTTTGTGAACAATTACCGAAATACCCCTGAATTTCAAAATTTTCCAAAATACCCCGAAAATCCAAATTTCCAAAATACTTTTTGACAAAATCACCAAGGAACTCTTTCTTTTGAAAAAAAATTTTACGAAAATACCCCTGTAGGACAAAATTATGAAAATACCCCTGGGTAGTGGGAAGGCAACAACAATGAAAACTACAACGTTTCTCTGAATGAACGGAAGTTCATACTTGTTTGATGGATGAATGAATGAATTGAAAGACTGTGTGCATGTATGAATACGAATGAACCACTCCTAAAACTCTGTCATAAAACTCCTTCGCGGGTAAACAAGTGGAACAATGACTAATTCATAAAACTTCTTAATCAGATTCCGACGTTAGAAATGAGCTCTAGAGGACGTGGTCGTCGTGGACGAGGTAGAAGAAGGATGACTGTGTCAGAACCCGTTAGATCGGGTCAAGGTTCTAACAATGAGATACCACCGCCACCACCACCCCCAGCTGTTGGTGTTGAGCAACAAGCTCAGACGGGGGAAGATGCTGTGTCGCAGGCTGTGCTGCGAGTTTTGGAATTGGTGGCTGGTGTAGGTGGAAATTCGGGAACACGTAAGTCTGTGCCGGAACGGCTCCGAGCTAATGGAGCAGAAATGTTTCGAGGAGTATCTGGAGTGGCACCCAGTACAGCTGAGTATTGGTTGGAAGCAACGGAGCGCATCATGGATGAGATTGATTTGACCCCTAAGGAAAAGTTGAAAGGGATGGTGGCACTGTTACGCGATGAAGCGTATCAGTGGTGGTTAACTGTTCGAGATGGTGCCACGACTGAGGATCTGACCTAGGAATATGTTAAGGAAGCATTTCAGAAGAAATGTGTGGGAACCAGGTATACAGATGAGCAAAGGAAGGCTTTTTTGGGGGCTGGTTCAAGGGAACAAGTCCGTTGTGGAATATGAAGCTAAATTCCTAAGGTTGAGCCGCTATGCTCGAGGAGTAGTGGCAACTGAGCATGAGCGCTGTGTCCGTTTTGAGGATGGACTGAATGACGATCTGAGACTGTTGATAGCACCGCATCAGGAGCGGGAGTTCTCTCTCTTTGTAGAAAAGGCCAAGGTGGCCGAGGAATTAAGGATTCTACCAAGCAGTGTGGATAGGAATAAGCCCAAAAGAGGTTTTGGACCATCCGAAAGGTTCATAAGAGGCCTAGAATTGACGGGCGCGAAATCGCACAAGTTTGGTGCAGGATGGCGATGTCGTCCTTGTGAGCATTGTGGAAAGAAAGCACTTAGAAGTCTTTGAAAAAGACGGGAGGATGTTTTCGGTGTGGGTCCAAGGACCATATGCTCAAGGATTGTCCTAAGAAACCAGATGAAAGTCGACCAGCAGCTCAGAATGTTAGTCAGGCTAGTAGAGGAGGACAACAGCCTCAACGAGGTCGTGGTTCGAATAACAGAGGTAATGGTGCTGGCAGAGGACGTAAAACACAAGGCAGAGGTGCTACTAATGCTGAGGCAAGGCAACCGGGTTTGGTTTATGCGGTTCGCCGGAGGGAAGATGGAGACGCGCCGGATGTTATAATCGGTACGTTCTTTATTTTTAACAAGCCCTATTTTGCTCTAATTGATGTGGGCTCGACCCATTCATATGTTGCATATAGTGTAGTAGAAACACTAGACCTAGACTCTGAACTCTCTGATAGGCAGATGACTGTAGTAAGCCCATTAGGCCAAACTATAGTGGTAGATAAGATCTTTCGGAATGTACCCCTAGAGATTCAGGGAGTGAACTTTCGGGCTGACTTAATGGAGTTACCCTTCGGAGAGTTTGAACTTATACTCGGAATGGACTGGCTAGTAGAACACCGAGCCGTGTTAGATTGTGCGGCTAAACAAATGGAACTAAGGACCTCGGAGGATGAAGTAGTAGTAATGGTTGGAGAAAGGAGGAACTACTTGTCTAACGTAGTTTCGGCACCGAAGGCGGATAAAATGGTTAAGAAAGGGTGCAAGGCATTCCTAGCCTTCGTAAGTGCGATGGGTGGAAAGGAAGAAGGTGTTAGCGGGGTTAGAATAGTCAAGGACTTTGAGGATGAATTTCCAGAGGAACTACCAGGAATACCCCCAGATAGGGTGGTGGAATTTGGAATAGATTTGCTACCGGGAACAGCTCCTGTGTCAATCGCTCCATACCGAATGGCTCCAAAAGAGTTAGTGGAGCTCAAGGCTCAAATCCAAGAGTTGTTGGATCGTGGGTTCATCCGACCCAGTGTTTCTCCATGGGGAGCACCGGTCCTATTTGTGAAGAAGAAGGACGGAACTATGCGTATGTGCATAGATTACCGTCAGTTGAATAAGCTGACCATTAAGAATAAGTATCCTTTGTCAAGGATCGATGACTTGTTCGATCAGCTGAAGGGGGCCGCAGTGTTTTCAAAGATCGACTTAAGGTCTGGATATCATCAGCTGAAGGTAAAGGAGGCTGATATCCATAAGACCGCTTTTAGGACAAGATACGGCCATTTTAAGCTTGTGGTGATGCCGTTTGGGTTGACGAACGCTCCAGCCGCGTTTATAGACATGATGAATCGGGTTTTCCAACCCTATTTGGATAGGTTCGTTGTTGTGTTCATCGATGATATCTTGGTGTACTCTAAGTCTAAAGAGGAGCACGATGAACATCTCCGAGTTATCTTTGAAAATCATATTAAGGAAAAAGAAGCTTTATACCAAATTCAGCAAGTGTGATTTTTGGCTTAAGGAGGTGGCATTCTTAGGACATATGGTATCCGCAGAGGAAATAAGAGTGGACCCTAGGAAGATCGAAGCAGTGTTGGATTGAAAACCACCTAGGTCCGTGGCTGAAATCTGAAGTTTCTTAGGTTTGGTAGGCTATTACAGAAGGTTTGTGGAAGGGTTCTCGTCTATAGCCGCGCCTTTGACAAAGTTGCTAAGGAAGGAAGTACCCTTTGAATGGACTAATAAGTAGCAGGAGAGCTTTGGAAAGCTTAAAAAGGTGTTGACGGAAGCTCCAGTGTTAATTCAGCCGGAGGCAGGAAAAGATTTTGTGGTGTACTGTGACGCTTCGCATACGGGGTTAGGGTGTGTGCTAATGCAAGATGGAAAAGTGGTCGCTTATGCGTCTCTCAGCGATTAAGGCCTCATGAGGTTAACTACCCAACTCATGACTTGGAACCGTAGCGATGGTTTTTCGCCCTTAAGGTTTGGAGGCACTACCTTTATGGAGAAAGGTCGATTATCTACACAGACATCGCAAAGTCTTAAGTACTTGTTGACTCGTAAGAGTTGAACTTGAGGCAACGAAGGTGGGTGGAATTGTTGAAAGACTACGATTGTTCGATAGAATATCATCCGGGCAAGGCGAATGTGGTAGCTAATGCCCTAAGTAGGAAGGTTGTGTCGGATCTAAGGGCTTTGTTTGCTCACTTAAGTCTGTATGATGATGGAAGCTTTGTTAGCGAGTTGCAAGTCAAGCCCACATGGTCGAAAGAAGTGAAAGAAGGACAGTTGGCTGATAAGGACCTAAGTGCTAAGTTACAGCAAGTACAGAACGGAGAATTAAAGGATTATGGCGTCAATGATGAAGGAGTATTGTGCTACAAAAGAAAAGTCTGTATGCCGAAGGACGAGGAGTTAAGACAAAGGATTCTTCTTGGAGGCGCATGGTAGCCCTTATGCTATGCATCCCGAGAGGCGATAAGTCGATATAGAGAGCTAAGGGAACAATTTTGGTGGTCTAATCTTAAACAAGAAGTTATCGATTCGTGGGAAAATGTCCGACGTGTCGCCAGTTAAGTGAACACCAAGTCCCATCGGATTGCTTCAACCAATCGAAATTCCACAATGGAAGTGGGAGAGAATTACCATGGACTTCGTTAGTGGGCTTCCCCTTACGCCTACTAAGAAGGACTCGGTATGGGTGATAGTGGACCGTTTGACCAAATCCGCGTGCACTTTATTCCGGGTGAGAGTCGACTATTCTCTTCGTGGTTAGCCAAGTTATATGTGGCGGAGATCGTAAGGTTACATGGAGTACCAATGATCGATCATATCCGATAGGGACCCAAGGTTTATGTCTCGATTTTGGAAGGCATTTCATCAAGCTTTAGGCATTAAGTTGGACTTCACTACGCTTTTTCATCCACAATCGATGGGCGATCAACGAGTTATACAAGTGTTGGAGGATATCTTTGAGAGGTCGTGTGATGGATTTCCGAGAAGTTGGGAAGATTACTTGCCTCTAGGCGAGTTCGCCTACAACAACAAATTTATCGAAGCTAGCATTCGAATGGCACCATATGAAGCATTGTATGGTAGGAAGTGTAGGACACCTACTTGTTGGACTGAGTTAGGAGAACGTCGAGTTTTGGGTACAGTTAGTGTAAACCAAGAGAAGGTTGAGTTAATTCGGGCACGGTTGAAGGAAGCCTCTAATAGACAGAAGTCGTACGCAGACCTCAAGCGGAAGGAAATAGAGTTTGAAGTTGGAGACTGAGTGTTCCTGAAAGTCTCGCCTTGGAAGAAGGTTATGAGGTTCTACCGCAAAGGGAAGTTAAGCCCAAGGTTTATAGGCCCCTCGAGTCTTGGCGAAGTTGGGCCAGTGGCATACCAATTGGAATTGCCACCAGAGTTGTAGCAGATGCACGACGTATTTCATATATCAATGCTACGTCGCTACCGATCGAATTCGTCTCATGTGGTACCGGTTGAAGAGGTGGAGCTAAGGCCAGACTTATCCTACGAGGAAGAGCCGATTCGGATCTTGGAACGTGATGTGAAAGTACTACGAAGAAAGTCAGTTCCTCTAGTCAAAGTGTTATGGCGCAATTATGGATCGGAAGAAGCTTGGTGGAGTCGGTCGAAGAGGCAATGCGACAATACCCTCAATTATTTTAGTTAGGAAATTTCGAGGACGAAATTATTTTTAGAGGGGTAGAATCAGAACATCCTCGAGAAAGGGCCTATGCATTTTCGGTTTAATTGTACGAAATGACATGTCTTAAGTTTTATGAATACATTTTTAACATTTTTGGGAACCTGGAAATGCATGGAAATGGGAATGGAAATGAACATTTTTGGAAACCTAGAAATGCATGGAAATGAAAATGGAAATGAACATTTTGGAAACTCGAAATGTAAGAAATGATTCAAAAATGGAAAGTAAACATTTCTGGAAACTTGGAAATGTAAGGAAATGTCAAGTTTACAAAGTCGATCGAAAATTTTTGGAAACTTAGAAATGACCTAGAAATGACGAGTTTTAAGGTTTAAAAGGGGAAATTAAGGCAATGTGGCCTTAAAAGAAAAAGTTTGTGAAATTTGACACACAAAGAGGCTTGGAAAAGTGGCCTGAAGATGCCACTTAGGGCCTCTGGAAATGGCGCCATATGCAAGAGGAATGGGCCTGAGTTTGAGTCACTTGGGAAGCAAATAAAGGAGGTTTTATTTTTGCTTCCAGAAGACTGAGGTGGACGGCACATGCTTCTAGAAAGGAGGTGTTTTATTTTCATAAATATTCAATTAAAAAGGTGATAAATAAAGGATTTTTTAAATTGGATTATTTTGAAGAGATAAATGTTGGATTAAACTCTTTTATTTATGATAATTAAAGGATAAAGTTATCAGATAGAGGAGTGGTGGCCAAGTAAGGGACTCCTTAGATGATAATTTCGGCTATAAAAAAGGGAAGGAGGAGGGCTACTCATCAATTTTTGCTTCCTCCTCTCTCTGGTGTCGAATTCTTAGTCTTTATCCTCTCTTCTTTTCTTTTCTTTTGTCAAGCCGAAATTAAGTAATTGTTGGAACCTAGCCGAATATTTTCCTCTCCATTAGAAGCCATAGCCGAATCTCCCTGTGAATCTAAGTAAGGAAGCAGCCGACTGAAGTATTAAGGGGATCTCTCGGGTTTCTACAATCACATCAACTACAAGGGGGAATATTTCGGGATCTAAGGTAAGAAACTATAAGATCCAAAAGTCTTGTTTTAAGTTTTAATGTTAGATTAAACCTAACATGTGACATCCCTAGGAAAGCAAGGATACTTTTCGAGATTTGAGATCACAAAGGTATGTGTTTAAGACATTCGGCCAAGGCCTATTTTAAGTATTTGGATTTATTCCGAAAAGCCGAAACTAACCTATGATGTGATTTAATGTTGGCCGAATGCAAGAAAGAATACAACAAAGTTTTGGGACTTGATTCTTAAGTCAATCGGCAACAAGGTAGGTTTTCAGTATACAAATCCTACTAGGATTTGGTTTTAAAGCCAAAAAAAAGGTTTATTAATGTGTTTAAATGATTGGTCGAATATAGGAGTTAAGGATCTAAATCAAGAGATCGATTCTTCTGATTTCAAGGACTTCGTTAAGCGAATCAGGTGTGTACCCCACACTAACTTTTAATATGATTATGGTAATATGTAATATGTGCATATGGATAAGGTACCGTGTTATGGTACAAAGTACTCAGGTACGTTTCCTACTTCCACTAGGATTATGAAATATGTTATTTATAACATGTGAAACTTTATAAGAATGTGAATTTAAGTATGATATGCATGATATGGATAATATGGGTCATTCGGGATATATGAAAAAGGGGAAGTGAATGTGGTGACTACGGTCTCACTATCTGAATGTGGTGACTTCGGTCACATTATCTGAATGTGGTAACTTCGGTTACATTATCTGAATCTGGTGTCTCTTGACACAATTATATCTGGTGGCTATGCCACAAATTTTATATGGGCGATGAGCACGTCGACTGCAGCGACTGCCTTCGATGGTGTGTAGCGGATGGAGGGTCGACTTAGTAGTCCCCACGGTGTGCAGGTTGGTACGGGGATGTGTAGCGGATGGCATCTAGGTTTGGGTTTGGGTTGCATCATTACTGCTATCTATTGTATGAATAAGTGTTTGATATGAACATGTATGCCTGATCTATTGAATTTTAGTGTTGGTTACACATTGAGTCTGTTGACTCACCCCGTTGTGGGAAACATGTTTCAGGTGATGAACAGTGATGGACCGGGACGGTAGATCTTGTGGTGGCCATGCTCAACTTGAAGTTTTATTCAATATAGACACTTTAATTTTATTTAAGTACTTTGGAATTTTATTTTGGGATTTTACTTGTTGTAATAAGGCCATAGTTACATTTCTTTACTTTTATTTTTAATTACTATGTTACGAATTATTTTAAATTAAAGATCAAGTAAAATTATTTCTTTAAAAATAAACCCTAAATTGTTTTGTCACCTTAATTAATTGGATTTTCAAATAAAATAAATGGGTTTCCAACCTAAGCCCAACCCAAAACGATATATTTTTAAAAATTACACAAATTTTCTCTAAGTAACAAGAACTTTGAAACCGGTTTACTTAAGGAACATACCAGATCCGGTTAAGGCTCGTGGGCCGGGTGTGGGGTGTTTCATTTTGCCTGGCCCCTTAGAGGGACAAGGAGGGGGAATAGTTGTGTTCCACTCAATCACCTCCTCCGGAAGCCAAATTATGAACAAATCAAGATTCCACGAGCCATCCTCATTTACCATTTCATTAAGACATCACCCAGGGTTAAAATCAACACCTGGCTGGAGAAACTTAACCAGAGGCCCCACATTAGGAATCTAAACATCTTCCCAACAACGAATTTGACATCCGTCCCCAACGGGCCAACATAAATTTTCTCAAAGTAGAGGTCAAACCCTAGTGAGAGAATTCCAAAGAAACGAGCCTCTGTCATGCCTAACAGAGATAGGAAGAGTATCGGACAATCGATTTTTAGCCCTAATAACTCGAACCCAAATAGCCTCTTTGTTGGTCACGATATTAAACCCCAACTTAAGCAGAAACGAGATATTCTGGTCTCGTAATTTTCGTAAACCAAGCCATCCACAGCATTTGGGTTGACAAATAGAATCCCACCTAACCAGAGACATCTTCTTCTTATGCTCAGATGAACCTCAAATGAATTGTTTCGCCAAACTCTCAATCTCATCGCAAATACTCCTAGGAATCATCATAGATTATATAAAGTAGCTGGAAATAGACATGAGAACCGATTGGGCCAAAGTAATACGGCCGACAATGAATAATCTCTTAGCGTCCCAGCTTTGGAGCTTTCTTCTAACTTTTTCGACCACAAAGTGCATAGTACCATTGGTCACCCTCCGGTGAAAAAGCTGAGCACCAAGATAATGTCCAAGATTCTGGACTTTCTGAAAACCAAATAAATAATTAATCGATTCCGCCACCGTCACGTCTAAGCCTTTAGCGAAAAAGATGTTCGTTTTCCTATTATTGATTTTATGCCCAGAGAAATCACAAAACCTCCCCAAATTATTCCTGATGAGTCGACTATGTTTCATATCAACTTTGTTGAAAATAGCTAAGTCATCAGCAAAGAACAAATGCGAAATGGGAGGCCAGAACGAGAAAGGCGAATGGGGTTCCATTGACCCTCCGAAATAGCCGAATCGATCTCTTAGCCAAGTCAATCCATACATAAAATGAAAAGGTAAGGTGAAAGCGGGCATCCTTGTCGAATACCTCTAGCTAGCCTAAACTTGGACAAAGGAACTCTATTTCACAAAACCTGCATCAAAAAGTTAGTAATAGAAGACATAATAATATTAATGAGGAAAGTAGGGATACCAGCAGCTTGAAGAGAAGCTTCAATAAAATCCCATCTCACTCTATCGTAGGCCTTCTCCAAATCGATCTTAATAGTCATCCCCTTTCTCTAGGAAGAACTTCTCATCGAATGAATAACCTCTTGGGCGATAATGACATTATCCGTGATATTCCAACCTGCAATAAAGCTAGCCTACTCCGCCCAAATAATATTTGGAAAAATGATCTTAAAACGATTCATGATAATCTTCATCACAAGTTTATATAACACAGAGCACAGACTAATCAGTCTATATTGAGTGAAGTCCTCAGGATTATCAACCTTGGGTATGAGGACAATTAACGTGTTGTTCAATTCAGCATCAATGGTGCCCCCACTAAAGATACTTCTCACCTAATTACAAACCTCGTCCCCTACTGTATTTCACTACTTCTGGAAAAAGTGCATGGAATCCATCACTACTAGGAGCTTTGAGAGGGGCCATATCAAAGAGAGCTACCTTGATTTCCTCGTTAGTGACCTATTTTTCCAAAAAGGAGATATCATCCTGAACAAGGCTAGGAAATTTACTAGAAAGTAAACATCCCATAAGGCTAGGGGGCTCCCCATACAAATTCTGGAAGAATTTATTAGCCTCAACTTCAATAACTTCCGAGTCATAAACCCATTCCCTACAATCATTACAAATCGCAGTAATACAACTATTCTTCCTTTGTCACATCGTACGAGCATAAAAGAACTTAGTATTGTAATCACCAAGATGAAGCCAATCACAGCAAGCTTTTTGTTTCCAAAGAAGTTCTTCATGGCGAAGAACAGTCTCCAACTCCTATCGAATCTTTAACCCTACCTGGGCTAACCAATTAGAACCTGAAAGATCCATAATTTTCTGAATTTTAGAGAGCTCTTAAAAAGAGACCTTTTACGATAAGTGATATGACCATAAACCAACTTATTCCAAAGCTTAAGCTCGTAAGTGAACATACTTAAGGAATTAGACATGTCACTAGAGAAGTCCTAATTATCTTCCACAAACTTTCCAAACTCGAGGTGTTCAACCCATCCAGTCAGAAATCGAAAAGGCTTGCATTTGGAGAGAGAAACCTCCAGGTTTAAAGAGAAGAGGAGGGCCTATGGTCAGACTTAATTTTAGAGAGGTGAGTGACCAAACTATTAGGAAAAGCTTGAACCCAGACTTCATTTCCCAAAGCCCTATCAAGTATTTCAAAAAGCAAACCCTTGTGCCAAGTAAATGGGGGACCTTTAAACCTTAAGTCGTGAAGCTTTGCCTTGTCCACGAAATAACCAAAGAAAGCGAAACGCCTACCTTTAGTCATACTACCTAGTTTCTCAGATGTCGAAAGAATAGTATTAAAATCCTCAATAGCAGCCCACGAAAAATTTCCCATAAGAATCGAGCTTTTCAAGATATCCCACAGATCCTTGCGCTTCTGCTTATTTTGACTCCCATAAACAAACGAGATAAAGATAGAATTCGAGGAAAACGTAGATCCAACCCGAGTCATGATGAACTGAGAATGATTAAAATTTATCTAAAGACGGACAAAGTTCTTCCAGTCAATCCAAATACCCCCTGAGAAACCAATCACTTCGACGCGATGAGAATTAAGGAAACCCAATTTAGCAATAATGTTATTTGCTTTAGACCCACTAACTCTAGTCTCAAGTAGACTATAATAATATCAGGACTGTGTTCCCGATTATATTCTCGAAAAAATACGAGGAAACTTATCACCAGCACAACCCTGACAGTTCCAAGAGAATATTATAAAATTCATATAAAAATTAAAAATTAAAAAACATAACATTTACTTTCGAGAGACAATGTCCCCATCCTTAATCAAGGCTCAACCTTCCGATCTAGAATTAAGATCTTTACTAAGGTACGAACTAAAGATATATTTAGCCATTTCCTCCATAGATTTGGCCAAGAGTACTCTAGAATTACCGGAAGCTTTGAATCGACTCCCCTTTCCACGCAAAGCATTGGACACTTTTCGACCACTGTGCCCAATTAAATCTTTACCTCCAAGCTTCTCTCTAGAAACGGGAACTCCTTCACCAAAATTTCCACGGGAAAATTTGGCCGAGCTATCTTTTTCTTTTTTGTGAGAGGAATCTTTGAAAGTTATTGCAGAATGTTTTCCAGGATCCAACACATCATCAGAAATGATGACAGGGGTGCCCCCAGAGCTGTCGAAAGTTGGATTGAAATGCGCTACAATATTATCAAAATTTTCGTCATTTGAAATCCCTCGAACTTCATTAGAAGAACCCCCACAGTTGACATCATCCAAGATCATATCAATATTTGAAATAGCATGATGCGACGTGCCTGCAGTATTAAAAATAGAATTAAAATTAGGACTTTTAATTTCCTTAGACGAAATTTGAATAGAAGAGTTATCATGCATTGACCTTTTTTCCAAGGTAGCCTTGCCCAAAATTTTAAGAGAATTAGCTTCCTTTGCGGGCCCACCAGGCAGACGCCCCAAATCAGCCCAGTTATTGGCCGCAACAACTTCCTTGGATAGCCCAGTATCTGAACTGGCCTTAAAAGCTGGGTCAGAAATTAACCGCGAGCCCACACCCTTCAAAGTATTACCCCTAACCCTAAAATTAACATTTCAGCAGCATCATTATTTGCTCCAGCCCCCTTCACTGACACAGATTCTCCAGCGAAAATTTCGCTCGTCTCTCTTATCTTTTTTAACGCATCAAAATGTGAGTTTCTAGCCTCCTTGCAAGATTTCGCACCAACAGTCACTCTCAAATTTCCGCCAGCGTTACTTCAGCCAACCCGTTGTCCACGCCGAGACCTTCTCTCAACCAACATCCAAAGCCCAAACTCCAACCTCGTTTCTTCAACTGCTCCTCCGCTGTCAAATTCCAAAACCTCTCTCACCGTCTCAGGTAAACTTTCAGAGTTATGATCCAAAGCCTTCGTCAGGCATAAGTCTTTGATATGCCTGTACCTACCGTATCCAAAACAAACAGTGGGAAGGGTTTCATACTCTACCCTTTGAACGGCTCCGTCAACCAAAACTTGAGACACCAGAGGCTTCGCGAGATTTATGAAAACAACAAGGCGAGCAAAGCGTCCCCTGGTTCTCTTGTCTGTCTGAAAATCCAATTTTACGACCTTCCCAATCAGCCCTCCAATAGCTTTCACGATTTTTCGACGGAACATAAACCCCGGACGACCTGACAGACAGATCCAAGCTAAGACCATGTTAGGGTACGGTTGCAAAGGGCTGAAATCCTTGGTCCAAGGTTGTATGGTGAGATATTGGCCAAAAATGATCTAAGGTCCCTACAACAAAATGCGTTCGTAATCAGACCTATTCAAAAAGCGAACTAGGTAATACCCATTTTCAATATCCATAAGATGAAATTGAGAAATAGGTTTCCACAGGCTAGAATGCGATTATGTAAAGTATTGTAACCGATACTTCGGCCTAAGAGTTTAATGACCATAGTTAATTCCATTTCTTTGAATAGAATTTCCTTAACCTGGTTAGAGAATCTGATGGCCGGGACTCCGTTAAAATGGATGTTTGCACGTCATCAGCCAAGAAGTTAAAATCTCCATTGCTTTCGTCATCTACTCCAAATGCTGAAACATTGCGTTCCATCTCAGGCGAAGTCGGAACTCCACCCAACAGCTTATCTTTCCACGACGGTTTTGGAGGCAGAACAGGATCTACAATCATATCTGCATATGCGTCATCGAGTCCGTCCTTAAATCTCACTTTCTTGGTTGTCCGATCCTCGACAGAAAGAGGATCCCAATCATCGCCGTTAGCCGAGATAGGCTGAGCAATAGAGCGTTCTTTAGACAATTTTTAATTCTCAACATATTTTATTTTAATCTTGAACATGTGTGATTATATGATTATAAGTATGTTCCCAAATATAATTGTCCAATATTTATGATACATTAATTTAATGTTCGTTAACTTAAAAGAAAAAAAGGAAGAATTTTTAATGAATAAAAAAATTAAAAATAAACAAATGAACACATTCAAAAACCCTCTCATTTAAGCTTTTTGATTCATTAATAGTTATCTCAACGAGGGTTTTGGTGCCTAATTTTATACCAAACTGAAGCGACAGAGTAGCAGCGTACCAAGGAAAGCCCATTTTGCTGATTACTTGATATTGCAGGGTGCAGCTTTATCAACTGAAAAGCCGATTGCTTTGGTTGCAATAGTTTCCTCCATCTATATGTTTTAGGTCTTTGACTCAAGGCAATACATAATCATCGTGATTTAATGAACAAAATTAAGCAAACCATATACTTTACAAATTTAAAATTTAATCTTTATATTTTTATTTTTAAGAATTTAGCACCTGTATTTGTATTTTTAAGAATTTAATTCCTTTATTTTTTAAATTTCAAAATTCAGGTCCAATTGTTAAAACTTTTAAATTTGTTGGTATGATGTTTTGAAATAAAAAAAAAATAACGTAACTAAAAAAATGATGTTGTAATGAATTTAAAATTGAAAAAGTAATTGTCAGTGTTAACAGTTGGACCTAAATTTTTAAATCTGAAAAAATAGAGAAACTAATTTCCTAAAAATAAAAGTACAAAAATTAAATTTCAAATTAATAAAAAGTACATAAACTTAATTTTAAAAGCAATGTTATAAAACCGCCATGAATCTCGTTTATTTACTATTTTTAAATATCAATTAAGGACAAATAAATGTTTTTTAATTTCACTTGTGATATTACAAAATAAAAATAAAAAAATTCTACCTTTAATATATCAAATAAGCATCCTTATTATATATACTAATATGGTTCTCAACTAGACTTGATCATAGGTTTGGTTATGTCTTCTACATCCAAAGGCCAATTCAAAAAGTGGGAGGATTTAGATAAAAAATAGGCTCAAAAAATGAGCTTTGACCAAAAAAAAAAAAAACAAGGCTCATTTTCTAAAAGAGTCAAGCTTTAAGTAAAATTTTTTTGTTTGGGCTTGAGTCAACCCAAAATTGCCTTCTTCTTTTTTTACTGTTGTTTTCCTATCATTTTGCTTGCTAAGTTTTAACTATCTTAAATGTTATCTAAGTATAAAGAACTTTTTTAATGTATTTTCAATTTGTTGTGAAAATTTTATTTTAATGTTTTTATTATATTTTTTAAAATTATTTTTATATAAAATAATATAAAAAATTTAATGCGGGTAGGGTTGATCTCGGGTTTAGCATCTTTTTATTTGGAACGGGCATGGGCAAAAATTTTAGGCCCATTTTTTAGGTTGGATCGGAGCCTAGAAAACATGCCTAAATTTTGGCATCACCCTGATTCAAACTCGACTTGACCCATGATCAGGTCTATTCTCAACCTAAACTTCGCATTGAGTTGGTTATTTGTTCGCGTCAATTTCTAAAATAAAAATTTGAAAGTTAAAACATGCTCCAAATCCCTGCACACCTCCTACATTTGAAATTTAGTCATTACTTTTATTTTTAGGAATATAATATTTTAGTTTTTGGATTTAAAAATTGATATCCCAACAAATTGAAAATACATTAAAAAAAGTTTTTATACTTAAATAACACTAAGATAGTTGCAACTTAGCAAGCAAATATCTCTAAAATAGTAGCCAAATTTACAATAAAATAAGAGTTATACTGTAATGGGCCTATTTTGCCCGGGGCCCATAAGCAAACCAAAACCAATACAACATCAGACCCAAACCAACCCAATTACAAAATAAAACCAAACAACTAATGAAAACAGTTGAAACAGTCCCATTACAGCCCAAAATTTAAACCACAAACCCAATACCAAAACCCATTTACAAAACCCAATAAAAGAAACAAAAACCCAAGCCCGATGGCCCAAATGCCTAACCGCAGCAGCCTAAACACAATAACCAGAAAAACAAAAAAAGAAAACCCTAGGTCAGCCATGGCCGCTCGCACGCCACGTTAACTTTCGTACCATCCTCGTGCCACCGTCCAGCTGGCCTACGGCCCCGTACCTGCAGACCAAACACAAGAGGACAGACACAGTAGAGAAAAAACAGAGCAAAAATGTTGTATTTTTTATTATTTTTTCAATTTCGGCTATAAATCCATGAAAAACAATGTATTATTTTCTACAGATTTTTTTCGAAATACAAGAAATAGAAGATTCAACAGAAAAGGTTGCATTTTTATTTTCATTTCATTTGTTTGATTTTTGCTTTAGTTTTTAAAAAAAAAACGAAAATAAGGAGAACAAGGGTTGAAATTACCTAGTTCTTTGCTTCATGCCCTATTTGAGGTTTCCTTCATTCGACGGTGATTCCTTCGGGATTCTATTTGTACTTCGTCAAAAGAGGGTGCGAAGAGACTAGAAACCGGAGAAATACGGCGATATAAAAGCTCATTTTGACTATTAGGCTTTAAAATCTAGACCTAGGGTTAAAAAGGGGAAGGGAATCGGCTGAAAAAGGTTCCTTTTAAGAACTCCGGCTGCCATATACGGTGGCGGACCGGCGACTGCGCGAGAGTTGGGTCTAAAACCCTAGCAGAGAAAAAAGAGGCTCTTTGACTTTTTTTGTTAAAAAAAAATGGCAGAAAGTGAGTAATTTTTTTTTTGTGATTTAAATAAAGAAGCAAAACGACGCCGTTTTGGATTAAGAACCCAGGCGCCAAAACAACGCCGTTTAGGCTATGACTCGCGCGCCGACCTGACCCATTCTCAGGGTCCGCGTGTTTTTTATGGAAGGGCTAATTGCACTTTTATCCCTTCCGCTTTTTTTTTTATTCTTTTACAAATAAGTTTCTTTTAATATTAATTTTTGCTCATTAATTTCTTTCGTTTCCAATTTGGTCCACTTAAAACGGCGCGTTTTGGGGGGATGGGATTTTTTCCCATTTTGGTCCCTCCTGTTACTCGCGCATGCAATGTGCTCCTTTTCCTTTCTTTATATTTCTAATTTGCCCCAAACTTCTGTTTTAAAATTCAATTTAACCCTTTTTTGTTATTTTTGATATTTTATTATTAAATTAATTATTTTAATATTATTACTATTATTATATTTTCCTTTTTTGCATTTATTTACTTATTATTATTATTATTTTATTGCCAAATAAATTAATTTTACATTATTACTATTATTATTATATTTCTATTTACTTATTTACATAATATTTTTTTAAATATATTTATTTTATCATTTTATTATTTATTTACTTATATCCTTTTATAATTTCAAACTTAGATTATTATTATTATCATCATCATCATCATCATCATCATCATCATTTTTAATTTGTTTTTTTAATATTTTTATTCTTTTATTTATTTGCTTATTTTCGAAATATTCTATTTAAACTTTTAGTTTTATTTGTTTATTTGCTTATTGTTTTTTTTTAATTAGATTGTTTTCATTTATTTATTTATCTTATTGTCATTTATTTCCGCTTTTATTATTGTCGTTCATATTATCGCATCTACTATTATGTTGTCACGCATATTAACGCCATAATTTGTTTTACTACTAATTAGTGTTGCATTAATTTTTATCTGATAAATTTTTTTAATAAGCGATATTTCGTATTTTGATATTCGAAAGGTCATTCCTTAACTTACGGGGTTTTGATTTTCTTGATAAATCCGAATAAACGAACCTTTTTCAAATGTAAATTTTAAGCATTCTCGGGAATTATGAAAAATTGTGTTCTAACTTACGGAATACGATTTCTTTCTAAAACTGAGATAACCGAATATCTTTCAAAATAATTTTTTGGCGTTTATCCTCGTTTCAGGAATTTAAGTCATTGTGTCCTAACTTACGAGACGTAATCATTTTTCTCGATTAATGTGAAAAATGCCATTTTCTGTAAAAAAAGTTTTCAATTAAGCAATATTTTAACAGGGATCGTATTTTTTTAAAATTTTTTTCAAATTTTCAATTTTCGACACTAAGACACTAATTAATCAACTAGGTACTAATTTTGGGCGTTACGAGGGTACTAATCCTTTCTGATGCGTAACCGACTCTCGAACTCATTTTTCTGAATTTTGTAGACCAAAACCGTTGTTTTAATAAAACAAATTGATCACACCTCATCAAAAAAAATTGGTGGCGACTCCCATTTTTCATTTTCATTTTTAAAATCAAAATCGATCCCGTTTTACAAAAAGAATGGTTTCGACAGCATGGCGACTCCACTGGGGATCGAATAAAAGAGTCAAGCCATAAATTGTTTAATTTTTGTCTTTTTGTCGAAAAATCAAAAATCTGTTTTAAATTTATGATTACTCCATTCTATTCGTCATTTCTGGGGTTTTCATCATAATATGTTTGCTTTGTTGGTTTAAATCTGTTGATATGTCTCAGCATTTTTGCATTGCATAAGTCGGTTGATTTTACCTCTTTAAGTGGGAGCGAGAAACTATTCCTTCGTGAGGTCTTCACCTCCGTGTAGGATAGTGGATTGCTTTCGTGATACATCTGTACCTATGTCTTCGTGAGATTTTCATCTCCGTATAGCCATAGGGAAATGTATTCCCCTGAACTGAACTCAGTTCACATGAGCCTATAATGGGTAAGGATCGATGAATCTGATTCAGGTACCTTTACTCTAAAACCAAACCCTATATAGCGAGCCTTAAGAGCCCACCTTAGGTAGAGCCGCACCAAACCCTAGTGGTCACCCGAGTAGGTGCTTTACTTATTATTCTTTGTTTACTTTAAAAGGTGTATTAAGTACTGACTTTCTTTGTTTTTGCTTTGTTTATAATTGCATGGCATTTTCATCACAAAAAATGTGTTGATTTACATTCGCTTCCTAAATAGATAACTTATCATGGAAAAGGGGTTTTTGATAAAGTGGAGGATAACGAGGCCATCCGGATTTGGGCTTAGACAGCACAGTAAGAAAAGGGTGATCGTTTGACTGAGAGATACGTATCAGAGCTGTAGGATTTCACCCACGTCTGCGTGACTCAAAATAATCTTCAAGAATTAAAGAAGATATGGGATCAGTGGAACAATGAGATTAAGCAACTGTTTTACTATAACTATGAAGATTTACCCTATCTGCTCAACGTAAAGGCGGACAAGCACTTATTTCGAGCCCTCGCCCAATTCTGGAATCCTGCCTACAGTTGCTTCACTTTTGGGAAAGTTGATTTGGTACCTACCGTGTAGTTCGTTGCCCAAAGATTCAAGCCGACAAAGCATATTCAAGAGCCGCTAATGTCCCTACATTTTTGAAGAAATTGATGAGCATCACAGGGATAAATAAGTAGTGGGTTACAACCCGGATTAAGCAAAAAGGAGATAGTAAGTGTATCCCTTGGAAAAATTTGATGGATTTGATTCTAGCACATTCGGATATGAAGAAAAGGGTTGATGTTTTTGCTTTGAGTATCTATAGTTTGGTAGTCTTCCCCAAGGCATTAGGGCACGTAGAAGAGGCAGTCTCGGATCTCTTTGATCGACTTGACAAAAGGGTCACACCAGTTTCTGCGATTTTGGCCAAAACTTTCAGATGCTTGAACGCGTGCCAGAAAGCGGACGAGGGCAAATTTATAGGGTGTGCGCAATCTTTGTTAGCATGGTTCCACGTACATTTTTGAAAAGTGGAAAAGGTATCATATCGGATCTTCTCCGAAAGCTATTCTCCCCTAAAAGAGATAGTGGCTACGCCGAGATGGGATGATATTACGGGGGAAAAGTGGATGATGATTCTCCAAAGTCTACAAGAAGAAGACATCGAATGGAGAGCCCTTTGGATGGTCCCCAATGAGACCTTGTACCAATGTAGAGATTTTGATTGGGTTCTCCTGCTTGGGATATGGGGAGCTGTCAGGTATGCTCCCCTATTCTTGTTAAGGTAATACAGGTCAATACAGTTCACGCCAGCAACACAAAGGTTAGCTCAATGCGAGCTCGTATAAAAGGGAGATAATTACAGAAAAAAAGTTCGTGAGATGTCGAATGCCTGGAACCAAACTATTAAAATGAAAAGGTGGGGGTCAGAGAATCAATGATAACATCCCTATGTCAAATCAAAAAAATATTCGACCAATAGAAGAACACTTCCAAGTGGTCCCGACTGAACTAGAGATCATCAAACAGGATTTTGAGAAGAAAAGTTTAAAACTAGGAAAAAGGATCGAGCAATTGGAGGAGGAGAAAATGCAGTTGGGGCTAGATGTCGATGTCCAGAAATTAGAAGTTGAGAAATTGAGGAAGGGAAAGAATAAGGCCGAAGAGGATTTGGACAGTTTGAAGATAGATTACAAAAAGCTGCATATGTCAATAAGAATCGCTGGTTTGGGTAAAACGTCTGAGCAATAGCGGCAAGAAATCCAAGAAGAAAATACTAGAGCTGATTAGTGGGAGAAGAAGTTCCATGATACTTGAGTACGGGAGGACGTTTTACAAAAAAGCTTGTTTGAGAGCCAAAATGAAAAAGAGAAGTTAAGAGCTCGGGTGGCGGAGTTAGAAAATCACTACACCAGCATCGTAGTCATAACTCCGTACTCGAATTAAGGGCCAGCCTAAGTAAGATTGAAGAACTAAAAGGGAGGATAGAAGAACTAAAAACCGCGCTGCAAAACTGTAAACTCTGGGTTAAACTACTGGAAGCAAATAATAAGCGGTGGAAAGATCAGCTTCATCGATCTCAAGACCAGGTTAGGGATAGGGATTATGTCATGGGTGAAGCTTTGGCTCAAGTGCGAGAGGTGGCTAATAATTTATAAACTTTGGCAGTCTAGGCTGATGTATTAAATTTGAAATATGAGTCAGAGTCAGATCGAGGTCGAGAGTTAGCTTGGCTTTTTAAGCAAGTCAAGACCTTAAGCATTAGGGCAAAGCCATATATGTAATCCATTTCATGTAAAGAATTTTTTTTTCTAGAAAGGTTATTCTAATGAAATTGAATCAGAATCAATGTCTTTTTCTTTCTTTTTTTTTTTGTATTCATTGCATTCACGCATTAGCATTGTATTGCATCATGTGCACTAAAACTCACAAAGAGACTCTAAAATCGTGGCAGTTACCCTGGAATATCATTAAGGTACACGAAGAAAGACTAAAGCTATGGACCAAAGGTTGGAAAGATTAGAACAAATGCAAAAAGAGATGTAGGATCAACTGCAAATACAGATGCAAGAACAATTGGCCAAAATCCAACAGGATATGAGGGATCAAATGCTAGAATCCCAGAGAAACATGATGAGCCAATTAACTCAGTTGCAGGCTGGGGGGATATAAAAAGAAAAGAGCCTTGTGATCAATACTGGAGACGATAACGAGGACCCTACTTATCCTCCGGGCTTCACCCTAATGAACACCTAAGCACAACCACAAAGGGTGTTTGTCAACATCAGACCCCAATATCAGACAGGTACTTTCCGAAAAACTTTTCGAGGGTTCAGGCTCCAACTCTAGAGACAATCCAGCAAATCCCGTTGTCCCCGACCTTGATGATATAGCGGAAATGGGAAAGGCGAGAGTGGAGCTCCCAAAGAAACTGTAAGTTGCAAATGGCTAGAGGAGAAATTCAAGGCGTTGGAAAGCGCTGATTACCATTGTGGAATTGACGCTAAGGAATTGAGCCTGGTCCCAGATCTAGTGCTCCCTCTAAAGTTCAAAATGCCGAAATTTGAAAAATATAACTGGACCAGTTGCCCTGAGGCTCACATTACAATATTCTGTTAGAGGATGATCGTATATGTCAGTATTGATCAGTTATTGATTCACTGTTTCCAAGACAGCTTGACTGAGGCTGCGGCCAAATGGTATAATCAGCAAAATCATGCCCAAATTAGTTCGTGAAAGGACCTGGCACAGGCCTTCATGAAACAATATGGCCACGTGACAGATATGGCGCCTAACAGAATCACATTACAGAATATGGAGAAAAAGCGAAATGAAAGTTTCAGGCAATATGCTCAAAAGTGGAGGGAAGTCACCATGCAAGTCCAACCGCCACTGTTAGAAAAGGAAACTACTATGCTCTTTATTAATACCTTAAAGGTACCTTTTATCAATCATATGCTGGGAAGTGCAACTAAGAGCTTCTCAGACACTGGCGAAATGATAGAAAATACAATAAAGTGCGGAAAAATAGAAGTCGGGGAAAGCACATAGAGGTCGGCCCCGAGGAAAAAAAGAAAGTGAGGTAAATAACGTGAGCACGTATAACAGGGGTTATTCGAAACCAGTCACTGTGAAGCAACCGAGAACTGTAACCTTTGGCCATCAAGGCCAACCAAGACAAGAGTCCAACACAAGGCAAAATACAGAAAAACTCTAGTTTACGCCTATTCCAATGACGTATAGGGAGTTGTACCAAAGTTATTTGATGCATATGTTGTGTCCCCCTTCTACCTAAAGCCAATGCAACCCCCGTACCCCATGTGGTATGACGCAAATGCCCAATGCGAATACCATGCGGGAATCATGAGACACTCGATAGAAAATTGCATTGCTATCAAAAAGCTAGTAGAAATGCTCATCAAAATGGGCATTGTAAAATTCGATGATCCGTCTAGTGCAGAAAATTCATTACGCAACCATGCTGATAAGGGGGTAAATTTGATAGTTGAGAACGCGGAGAAGAAAATCAAGGTGAATATTGCAGAAGTGAAAACCCCGTTGAAAAAAGTTTGGAAGAAAATTGTGGAAAGGGGGTTAATCACACAAGACCAGATGAACAGGTCCCGAGAAGCAAGGAACTATTGTGAGTTCCATGATGAAGAAGATTATAAGATTCAGAAATGTAGTGAATTCAGGTCCTTAGTACATGGTCCAATGGACAATAAGAAGCTCGAGTTTTTTGAGTATACTGAAGGAGAAGAGGTGTGCGCCTCAAAGGGAGGGTCGACAGAGAAGGTCTATGAGGCCAACCACCCGGTAGTAATCGTCTCACGACCAAGAATCAACGAAGCCGGACCAAGAATTGCACCAAGAGTTGTAATCTAAAAACTCGTTGCTTTTTTTTTATAAAGATAGCAAAAGGGTACCTTAGAACTATGACTGCAATGTGACAATCCCAAGAGAGGTAGGCCCGGTCAGCATGCCAGAGGAAGGTCAGGATGTGGGTTTCTATACACGTAGCGGAAGACATTATGATGCCCCAAATACAAAAGCCAAACCTGTAAAAGGGAAATCCTTGGTGATCGAACAAAGGAAGGAGAAGCCAGAACTACCTCTTATGAACCGGTAAATGAGAGAGAAGCTAAGGAATTCTTGAAATTCCTAAAGCACAACAAATATAGTGTCGTGGAACAACTACACAAGTAACCAACTCGTATATCGGTACTGGCTTTAGTCTTAAGCTCGAAGACACACCGTAACGCGCTAATGAATGTGTTAAATGAAACCTATATAGCTGATGATATTTTCGTAAACAAACTAGACCGTCTTGTTAACAATATAAGCGCCGATAATTTCATCTTTTTTAATGACGATAAAATACCATCGGGGGCATAGGATCCACTAAAGCTTTGCACATTACCACCCGCTGTAAGGGGTATACATTACCGTGGGTACTGATTGATAATAGATCGGCATTGAATGTATTGCCTCTATCCACATTGAACAGGTTGCCCGTGGACAGCTCTCACAGGAAGACATGCCAAAACATAGTGAGAGCATTCGACGACACCAAAAGGAAGGTAATGTGAATGATTGAAATACCTCTCTTGATCGGTCCAAACATATATGAGGTAGATTTCTTAGTGATGGACATCAAGCCTTCTTATAATTGCTTATTAGGGAGGCCTTGGATTCATTCAGTAGGGGCAGTACCATCATCACTGCACCAAAAGCTAAAGTTGGTAACAGAAGGCTGACTGATAACGATAAACGTTGAAGAAGATATTGTTGTGTCCGTTACCAGTAATGCGTCATACACAGAGGCTGATGCTGAAGCGATAGAATGTTCCTTTCGGTCATTGGAATTTGTAAATGCAACCTTCATCGTCGAGGGAAGCAAGATCCCAATGCCCAAAATATCCAAAGCCACAAGGATGAGCTTACAATTGACAGTGGGAAAATGAGCACTACCTAGAAGGGGACTCGGGAAATACCCCCATGGACGGGTCGAAGTTCCAATCTTAGCTGACAAACGGGATCACTTTGTCTTGAGGTATAAGCCAGACATAAAGCAAAAGAAGAAGGAGTTGGAGAAGAAGAGCACGATTAAGCAGGGTAGAGGTCAAATGGAAGCCAATGACCTTCCCCCATATATCTAGAACATTCGTGTCAAGAGGAATTATTCACCCTGAATGGAAGATGACAAGAAAAGAAACTATAGAAGATAGGATGGGAAATTTGAGCATCAACGCCATATTTTAAGAGGGAATGGTGGAAGAAAACTCGTCGGGCATCCGGCCTTATAAGCCTAGAAGTGTTCTGAACAACTAGACCGCGGAAGAGATTCCTGTAGTTTTTAGAGCTGATTCAGAGTCTCCAAATATCAACGACATGAGCGACGCTGCTACTGACTCAGAATCTCCTTTTGAGTGAGACATGTGTCTAGAGATATATTAGGATTTTGAAGACGACAGAGACTGTAACTTATCTCCAGATTTGTTAAGGATGGTAGAACAAAAAGAGAAACATATTCTATTTCACAAAGAGACAATAGAAATTGTGATATTGGAAAAAGGAAAAGAAGTGAAAATTGTAACTTGTATAGTCGAAGAAACAAAATGTGACCTCATTGAGTTACTTCAAGAATTCAAAGATGTCTTTGCATGGTCGTACCAAGATATGCCCAGGTTAAGCACTGATATTGTGGTACACCGCCTTCCTATAAAAGAAGAGTGCAAGCCAGTTCAGCAGAAAGCTCTGAAGGATGAGGCCCGATATTGTGATAAAAATAAAAGAAGAGGTCAAGAAGCAATTCGATGTTGGGTTCTTACAAGTGGTCAAATACTCAGAATGGGTAGCTAATATCGTCTTCGTCTCTAAGAAAGACGAAAAGGTACGGATGTGTATAGATTACAGAGACTTAAAAAAGGTCAGCCCAAAAGACAATTTTCTATTACCTCACATTGACACCTTAGTGTATAATACAGCAGGCTACTCACTGTTCTCCTTCATGGATGGCTTCTCTGGATACAATCAGATAAAGATGCATCCTGAAGACATGGAAAAGACCATATTGGTGACCTTGTGGGGAACATTTTACGATTAGATGATGCCATTTGGATTAAAAAATGCGGGAGTAACGTTACAAAGAGCCATAGTAACATTGTTTCAAGATATGATGCACAAAGAAATCGAGGTTTACGTCGACGATATGATTGTAAAATCCCCAACAGAAAAGGAACACGTGCAACTTTTGAGGAAATTGTTCTTGAGGTTGAGAAAATTTTAGCTAAAGCTCAATCCGACAAAATGTACTTTCGGGGCTAGGTCAGGAAAACTGCTAGGTTTCGTAGTTAGTGAAAAGGAAATCGAATTTGACCCAGACAAAGTTAAGGCTATACAAGAATTGTCTCCATCCCGCACTCAAAAGGAAGTTCGAGGTTTCCCAAGAAGACTAAATTACATTGCCTGATTCATTTCACAACTAACTGAGAAATGTGACCCCATATTCCGTCTTCTTAAGAAACACAATCCAGGCGTATGGGATGATGAATGCCAGAAAACTTTTGACAAGGTAAAACAGTACCTGTCTAATACCCCAGTGCTGTCACCATCTAGTCTAGATAGGTCACTGATACTGTATTTGATAGTATTTGACTATTCTATGGGATGTATGCTTGGCCAACGCGATGAGACAGGAAAGAAAAAAAGGGCGATATACTACTTCAGTAAGAAATTCACTGAGTGTGAAATGAGATACTCGCCAATTGAAAAATTATGTTGCGCCTTGATCTGGACAACTCAGAGATTGAGGCAGTACATGTACCATACGACTTGGCTAATCTCAAAACTAGACCCTCTTAAATATATGATGAAGTTGACTACTTTGAATGGAGTGATAGCCAGATGGCAAATTTTGTTTTCCGAATTTGACATAGTCTATGTGAACCAGAAGGTTATGAAAGGTAGTACAATAGCAGATTTTCTAGCTAGTAGAGCTCTAGAAGATTACGATTTGAATTTTAATTTCCCTAATAAAGATCTAATGTATGTGGCAACTACCGAAGGAGATGTTCCAGAAGATCGTCCTTGAAAATTAAACTTTGACGGAGCATCAAACGTTGTTGGTAACGAAATTGGGGCAGTCTTGATATCCCCAAATGGATATCATTATCCATTTACTTACAAATTGGATTTTGATTGCACAAATAATATGGCAGAGTACGAAGCATGTATCATGGGAATCCATGTGGCCATAGATCGCAAAATCAAAGTGCTAGAGGTGTATGGGGATTTTGCACTAGTAATCGATCAACGCCAAGGTGAATGAGAAATAAGAGACCTCAAATTGATCAATTATCAAAAACTAGTTCTTGAATTAATTGAGGAGTTCGATGATATCACCTTCTGTTACCTCCAGCGAGATAAAAACCAGATGGCTGACGCCTTGGCTACATTAGCTTCTATGATCAAAGTAAATAAGCAAGAGGATGTGAAGACTATCCAAATAAGTATTTACGAGGCTCCGGCTTATTGCTACAACATCAACGAAGAGGAAGAAAAAGATGATCATCCTTGGTATCACGATATATTGCGATATGTGAAGAATCTAGAATACTCTGATCAAGCAACTGAGAATGATAAAAGGACTTTGAGAAGACTGGCCAGGACTACGTCTTAGATGGGGAAATCCTATACAAAAGAAGAAATGATCTGGTGTTGTTAAGATGTGTGGATACTGTTGAGGCTAAGAAAATCTTGGAAGAAGAGCATCAGGGTGTCTGCAGAACACATGCTAATGGTTTCATAATGGCCAGGCAAATCATGAGATTCGGGTATTATTGGTCCACCATGGAAGGGGATTGCATCAATTATGTCAAGAAGTGCCATAAGTACCAAATTTATGGAGACAAGATTCATGTGCCTCATTCACCTCTACTTGTTATAACTTCTCCATGACCTTTCTCTATGTGAGGTATGGATGTCATTGGGCCAATCTCACCAAAAGCCTCTAACGGGCATCGATTCATCTTTGTGGTCATCGATTACTTCACCAAGTGGGTAAAAACTACTTCATATGCCAATGTCACCAAGTCGGCAATCAGCAAATTCTTAAAAAGAGAGATCATATGCCGGTATAGAATGTTAGAAAGAATAATATCAAACGATGCATTGAATTTGAACAACAGTACGATAGCAGAGGTCTATAGTCAATTCAAAATTAAACACCATGTAATGCCCCGAATTTGGGCCTAGTAGAATTGGGCCCATTGGGCCTTGGGCTTGGGAGCGTTTAAAATTTTTAAAAATAAGAGAACGGCTTTAATGCAAGTTAGACCTATTACGTAAGTGATTTTGGAAGGTTAGGGGGCTTCTATGAAGTCCCGGGATCAAATCTGGGCTTTAGGAAAATTTTTGGTTTTAGGTGAATAAAACCCTGGGAGTTAGAAGATATGCTTTAAGAATAAAATATAGAGAAAAATGATACAAAAGGAGTTGTGGTCTAGTGGCAAATGGCGCCACATAAGAGACAAGGGAATGACGCCACAAGGAAGCAAGGGGTCCAAGGTTCTAGTCTTGGCGTTTGTATTTCATTTTGATTTCCTTTTTAAATGAACTTAGACTTTGGCCCATAGACTTATATTTAGTTGTGCATGCTTTAAGACACAAAAGGAGCTTGTATTGTGGTGGCATGTAGCGTCTGGAGCAGAGGAGAGGGCAAAGGTTCGAATCTCATGTCAAGCAATGGAGTGTTTATTTTGCAGATTGGACGGCCAGAGTTTGTGTTGGATTTAAACTCTGCTGAAGGAGGGATCCCACATCGGGAAGCTAGCATGAGGGAAGATGAGAAGCTGGCTTTAAATAGAGTGATCTATGAGAAGAGTAAGCACACCTTGGTTGGCGTTTAGGCATATGAGTGTTCAGAGCGCGGATTAACTCCAGATTTCTATCAAGTGTGTATTTTGCCCTACTCTAGCTGTAGAGCGGCAAATGTCGAAATGTCAGTCACATGGCATTGGTAGCCACACGAGCGTGAGAGCGCACGTGTGGTAGCTTCGATGCGATAGTTGAGGCCACCATGAGTATTCTTGTGGGTTGATGCTGTTTGGGCCTCGACGGGCCGAAAGGGACTAAGTGGGCCCATATGAATAAATTGTATGATTGTGTAGTAGATATTGAATTGGTCTATGTAAATCTCATATCTATGGCTAGAAGTGGGCTAAATTGGCCACACAAGAATGTGGGCCCATTTGGGCCGAGATTGGGCTCTAGGCCCAATCTTATCGTTATCTCGTTTCTTCCTGTTAGGGTGCTTTTGTATTGCAGGATGATTTCAGGGATTCTTAATCATCATTGGTATTCGGAAAGGGCTTAGCAAAACTCGGTGAAACAAGGATCGGTGCTAAAGGGTTGGCGACACACTCGTAATCAAGGTGTGTAATCTCACACTCCTGTTTGTTCTCTAAATGCTATGATCTGTGAATCGGTTAAAAGCCGAAATACCCTTAGAGGGTAAATTACCAAATTACCCTTGGTGGGTAAATTACCAAATACCCCTGGTGGGTAAATTACCGAAGTATCCTTGATGGGTAAATTATCGAATTACCCTTGATGGGTAATTTACCGAATTGCCCATGGTGGGTAAATTACCAAATTACCCCTGAAAGGTAGGATTACCGAGATACCCCTGAAGGGTAGGATTACCAAGATACCCTTGAAGGATAGAATTATCGAAATACCCTTATAGGGTAATATGACTGTTTTACCTTTGTGGGTAAATGACTGACTTAGATTATAAATTGGACTGATTTGACTGGGATTGTATGGCTGTGGTCTAACTGACTTGACTGTAGGTGTGTGTTTGATTTGCTGTTAATATATGTTTAAATGTCTATTACTGAGTATGGTCATTTTGCATACATGTGTAATGATTGAGCATGACATACACTGCATACATAACATATTGCATTGGGTTGGGTTATATATTTGGAGGAAGTACTGTACTGGTGGCTATGCCATGTTATACTGATTCAGTGGCTCTGCCACGATATACTAATTTTAGTGGCTCAGCCACGTATACTGTTACTAGTAGCTTTGCTGCGTTGATATTGGCAACTCGGCTGCGTTCTTGGTGTGTAGGGCTGGGTGGGTTGACTTTGTCCCTATAGGAGTGTAGGGTTGGTACGGGTGGTACGTTAGCTGGACTGGGTTGGGATGCATCCTCATACTTGCATATATCGCTTTATGAGATCTGCATCGCATCGCTATCGCTGAAAGGGTTTTGGCCCAGCATCGCTTAGGTTTCTCTTCAGATAATCGACTATTACTCTGGTAAGGGGATTACACACTGAGTTTTCGCAAACTCACCCCGTTTTTAACTGTGCAGGTAATCCCCAGCCTTAGACGGATCGGAGCTGCGAGGGACTCGAAGGTGACCACACGTCCGATTTGCTTTCAAGTACAAGTCCTATTTTTATTTTAGTTTAATTTGTTGGGTTATAAATTTTGTAATAAACCCTTAAGATTTCTGAACTTTAAGTTTTGGGATTTTATTGTTTTATAATTGCTAGAAGTAGAACATGATTTATCGAAAATAACTACTATTTTTCAAAATATCACGTTCCGCAACTGTTTTAAATTAAGCTTTCCGCAATAAACAAGGTTTTAAAAATAATAATGTTTTCCATGAATGATTTCTAATAAACCACGTTTTAAAAACAAGTAAACGAAATCTGAGGTTTTGAATAGCATAAAGTTTTACATTGTAAGAAGGGTTTCTAATGAAAGCATGGTTTTCGAAAAACTCTTCACCATATCGCCCAAAAATGAATGGTGCAGTTGAGGCGACTAATAAGAATATCAAAAAGATTGTGGGAAAGATGATTGAGACTTATAAAGATTGGCATGAGAAGTTACCATTTGCTCTTTATGCTTATCGAACATCATTCAGAACCTCCATCGGAGTAACTCATTTCTCATTGGTCTATGGAATGGAGGCAGTGTTACCCATTGAAGTTGAAATTCCTTCCCTTCGAGTCTTGTCAGAGCTGAAGTTGGATGAAGCAGAATGAATCCAATCTCGATATGACCAATTGAACCTGATTGAAGAGAAAAGGTTAAAAGTTATCTGTCATGGTCAAATGCACCAAAAACGAATGATGCGAGCTTACAACAAAAAGGTTCGCCCCAAAGAATTCCATGAGGGGAACTTGGTATTGAAGAAGATCTTACCCCTAAAAAAAGACTTCAGAGGAAAATAAATGTCAAATTGGGAAGGACCTTATGTGGTAAAGAAGGCCTTTTTTGGAGGAGCGTTGATATTAACTGAGATGGATGGGCAAAACTTGCCTAACCCTGTAAATTCGGATTCAGTCAAGAAGTACTTCACCTAAAAAGAGGGAGAGGCCAATGTGAAAACCCGCAAAGGGTGCTTTGAGGCCTCAAAAATAAAAGAATGAAAAGAGAGAGGCCAAGGCGAAAACCCGCAAAGGGCGCATTGAGACCAAAAGGGTTTTGAGTTGAAAACCCGAAAAAGGACGACTCAAATTTTAATTGAAGATGGGGCATGTGGTAGTCTTGTCCTCTTAGAATTAACAAGGAGGAGAAACGTTACATCTTGGGGCATCAACAAAATACTTTAAATGGTCCTCGAGAAGTTTGAATAAAGAAGCTCAAGCTGCAATATCTGGGGCACCTAGTTTTCATCTTACCCATATTGAATTTGCTATCTTTGATTAATTCATTCGTTTCGAGCTATGCTTCTAATCAATTTTCTTCTTATTGTATTTGTTATCTTTGATTAATTTATTCGTTCCAAGCTATGCTCCCAATCAATTTCTTTCTTGTCCATTGTGATAATATTTTTCAAGCATTTTTTATTGAAAGAACGATTAAAGGACTGATAATATTCAAGTAAAAGGAGTTTTGCATATTACTCTGAAAAGTTTCTAAATAGTATAAGGACCTGAAATAGGACTACTAGTTAGAACTAACTAATAAGAAGGCACGGTAACATGTTAGTGATAGAACCTTGATGAACGACGAGCAATGACAACCTAAGCATTAAAAAGGGATCATTCTCGAAAAATGACATTCTACATTCATGCAAATATCATTCGTACACATCCAAATAGGATCATCTGATTCATTCCGATCATGACATCCTAATGGCTTGGCATAAATAGGCCCATAAAATGGTGTAACGGATCAGAGAAACCATAAATCCTATACGTCTGAAGTTGCAGTAGGTCAGATCAAATCTACCATAGCGAATCTTATCTCCCTGAAGTTACAGTGGAGCAGATTAAAACCATTAACTTTATCTCCCTGAAGTTGCAGTAGAGCAGGTTGAAGTTACAAATCTCAACTCCTTGAATGTGCAGTAAAGCAGATTGAAGATAGCGAATCTCATTTCTCTAAAGTTGTAGTGGAATAGATTAAAGTTACCAGTCACAAATCCTATACTTCTGAGGTTGAAGTAGGTCGGATCAAGTCTACCGTGGCAAATCTTATCTCCCTGAAGTTGTAGTGGAACAGATTGAAGCCATCAGCCTTATCTCTCTAAAGTTGCAGTAGAGCAGACTGAAGATAGCAGATCTTATCTTCCTAAAGTTGCAGCAGAACAGATTGAAGACAGCGAATCTTATTTCCCTGACGTTGCAGTGGAACAGATTAAAGCTACAAATTATGACGGATCTTATCTCCCTAAAGTTGTAGTAGAGCAGATTAAAGCCACCAGCCTTATCTTCCTGAAGTTGTAGCGGAGCAGACTAAAGACAACAAATCTTATTTCCCTGACGTTACAGTGGAACAGATTAAAGCTACAAATTATGGTGGATCTTATCTCCCTGAAGTTGCAGTAGAGCAGATTGAAGCCACCAGTCTTATCTTTCTGAAGTTGCAGCGGAACAGACTGAAGATAGCAAATCTTTTTCTCTAACGTTGCAGTGGAACAAATTAAAGCTACAAATTATGGCGAATCTTATCTTCTTGAAGTTGCAATAGAGTAGATTGAAGCCACCAGCCTTATCTCCCTGAAGTTGCAGCGGAGCAGACTGAAGATAGCGAATCTCATTTCCCTGAAGTTGCAGCGGAACAGATTGAAGTTACAAGTTATAAGCGTTATCTCCCTGAAATTGCAGTGGAGTAGGAAAATACACAAACCTTATCTCCCTGAAGTTGCAGTGGAGCAGGTTGAAATTACCAATTCTTATCTCCTTAAAGTTTCAGCGGAGTAGATCGAAGCCACAAATCTCTTCTAGCTGAAATTACATTGGAGCGGTCAAAGCACCAATTCCTATACCCCTGAAGATGCGGTGGAATGGAATGAGGCTACTTGAAAGAAAAAGCACCAAAAAGTCGAAACCTGCGAGATTGAACAAAATTGACCCTTTCAAAGTTTTTGCTCCATTCCCGTTACACGGCAATGAGCAAAGAGGGGCAGTTGTAATGAGCCTATTTTTCCCAAGGCCCATAAGCAAACCAAAACCAATACAACATCAGACCCAAACCAACCCAATTTAAAAATAAAACCAAACAACTAATGGAAACAATTAAAACAATCCCATTACAGCCCAAAATTTAAACCACAAACCCAATACCAAAACCCATTTACAAAACCCAATAAGAGAAAAAGAAACCCAAGCCCGATTGCCCAAATGCCTAACCATAGCAGCCCAAACATAATAACCAGAAAAACAAAAAAAGAAAACCCTAGGTCAGCCATGGCCGCCGTATGCCATGTCAACCTCCGTACCCTCCTCGTGCCACCGTCCAGCTGGCCTACGGCCTAGTACCTGCAGACCAAACACAAGATGACAGGCACATCAGAGAAAAAATAGGGCAAAAATATTGTATTTTTTATTTTTTTTCAATTTCGGCTATAAAGCCATGAAAAATAATGTATTATTTTCTACAGATTTTTTTGAAATACAAGAAACAGAAGATTCAACAGAAAAGGCTGCATTTTTATTTTCATTTCATTTGTCTGATTTTTGCTTTAGTTTTTTTAAAATAAAAAATGAAAATAAGGAAAAAAGGGCGTTGAAATTACCTAGTTCTTCGCTTCATGCCCTATTGGAGGTTTCCTCCATTCGCGAAAGTCGGTGAATCCTTGGGGATTCCATTTGTACTTCGTCAAAAGAGGGTGTGAAGAGACTAGAAACTGGAGAAATACGGCGATTTAAAAGTTTTTTTCGGTATTAGGCTTTAAAATCTAGACCTAGGGTTAAAAAGGGGAAGGAAATCGACCGAAAAAGGTTCCTTTTAGGAACTCCGGCCGCTGTATACGGTGGCGGACCGGCGACGACGCGAGAGTTGGGTCTAAAACCCTAGCAGAGAAAAAAGAGGCTCTTTGACTTTTTTTTTTTAAAAAACAAATGGCAGAAAGTGAGTAAATTTTTTTTTGATTTAAATAAAGAAGCAAAACGGCGCCGTTTTGGGTTAGGAACCCAGGCGCCAAAACGACGCTGTTTAGGCTATGACTCATACACAGGACCGACCCATTCTCGTGGTCCACAGTTTTGATGGAAGGGCTAATTGCACTTTTAGCCCTTCTGCTTTTTTTATTATTTTACAAATAAGTTTCTTTTAATTTTAATTTTTGCTCATTAATTTCTTCCGTTTCCAATTTGGTCCACTTATAATGGCGCGTTTTGGGGGGATGTGATTATTTCCCATTTTGGTCCCCCTTGTTATTCTCGCATGCAATGTGGTCCTTTTCTTTTCTTTATATTTCTAATTTGCCCCAAACTTCTGTTTTAAAATTCAATTTAACCCTTTTTTTGTTATTTTTGATATTTTATTATTAAGTTAATTATTTTAATATTATTACTATTATTATATTTTCCTTTTTCACATTTATTTACTTATTATTATTATTTTATTGTCAAATAAATTAATTTTATATTATTACTATTATTATATTTCTATTTACTTATTTACATAATATTTTCTTTAAATATATTTATTTTATCATTTTATTATTTATTTACTTATATCCTTTTATAATTTCAAACTTAGATTATTTACTATTATTATCAATATTATTATTATCATTATTTTTAATTTGCTTTTTTGTTTTTTTTTTAATTAGCTTGTTTTCATTTATTTATTTATCTTATTGTCATTTATTTTCGCTTTTATTATTGTCGTTCATATTATCGCATCTATTTTTATGTTGTCACGCATATTAACGCCATAATTTGTTTTACTACCAATTAGCATTGCATTAATCTTTATCTGATACATTTTTTTAATAAGTGATATTTCATATTTTGATATTCTAAAAGTCGTTCCCTAACTTACGGGGTTTCGATTTTTTCGATAAATTTGAATAAACGAACCTTTTTCAAATGTGAATTTTAAGCATTCTCGGGAATTAGGAAAAATCATATTCTAACTTACGGAATATGATTTCTTTCTAAAATCGAGATAACCGAATATCTTTCAAAATAGTTTTTTGGCGTTTATCCTCATTTCGGGAATTTAAGACATTGTGTCCTAACTTATGAGATGTAATCTTTTTTCTCGATTAACGTGAAAAACGCCATTTTCTATAAAAAAAAGGTTTTCAATTAAGCAATATTTTAACTAGGGATCGTATTTTTTTTTAAATCTTTTCAAATTTTTGATTTTCGACACTAAGACACTAATTAATCAACTAGGTACCAATTTTGGGCGTTACGAAGGTGCTAATCCTTCCTCGTGCATAACCGATTCCCGAACCTGTTTTTCTGAATTTCGTAGACCAAAACTGTTGTTTTAATAAAAGAAATCTATTATTAAAATGACCAAATTACGACGTGACTCGACCACACCTCATCAAAAAAAAAGATTGGTGGCGACTCTCATTTTTCATTTTCATTTTTAAAATCAAAGTCGACCCCATTTTACAAAAAGAATGGTTTCGACATATACAATATCCAAACAATAACAACAAAATAGTAGCAATATAATAGCTAAATGACAACAAAATAGCAACAAACAACAACATAAAAGAAAGTTTAGGTTGATCTGGGTCGGGCCAAGGAAAATCCTACCCGAGGCTCAATCCGTTTAGAAAAACGGGCATTATTTTTTGTTCAATCCCATTTTTTGGGCCTATATTTTTGCCCGAGCCTCCCACTTTTCGAGTGGTCCTTCAGGCCTGGGGGGTGGCTCAACTCATGATAAGGTCTTTTACCATTGTTAAAGTTCTTCTATTAAAATTTTAAGAAAAAAATTCATTTGATAATCACGTAACAATTAAAATAATGTTGAAAATATTGATTAGAATATATCTTAAAAACACGCATTCAAACTCGTTATGGTAAAAATAAAATTTTTTTGTTAGAATAATGTTCTTAAGAAAAAATAGCATTAGCATTTTGATTGAAATAGTTAATATTATTAATTATTTAGAGTAACTAATGATATTATAAAAGTAAATGGATCAAATTATGTAAAAAATAAAATATATAGATTAAATCGTAAGTTTCAGCATAATTTAGAGGTTAAAATTAAAATTTGATTATTGTCTTATAAATGGGTAGCCGCATATTAATCTCTATGACTCTTAGGATATTCCAATTATACATATTCATGTAATATTTTAATCGAAATAAAAATTTTCTAAAAACATAAGCATCAAATTATGTTAAAATTTAAAATATAGAAATTTAAATTTAAATTTAAGTATATTAAGTTGAAAAAAGAAAAAAAAGAAAGAGAATTGCCACTTGTATAACCTTCATTCCTTTTATATATATATACGCATTATAAAAATGAGAGTTGTTATGATGGTTGGATTTAAATTGCTAAAATATTAATTATAAAAAAAATACAAACTAATATAAGTAGATCTCCTGTACAAAGAGCCGAACCGACAAGGCCAGCTTAACTAGGGTCCGCAATGGCGGTTGAACCTTGGGTAATACATGGGCTTAGCCCTCACTTTATGTATTGTTCACTGACCCAGGCTTGCACCAGCCCATTGCTTTTCACTTCTAAATTTCCCTTTACACCGTATCCTTTTGCAAGTATTATTAACACAAACCATCAAATAACTCAAAAGAAATTCTTTCTCCAATTCATGCAAGAAATTTTTTTAATGTTTTCTTTTACTTTTAATGTTTTGTGTAATCCATTTTTTTAAAATCAATTTAACTCTTATCCCTTATTTTTTCGAAGCATGATTGTTAATATGATCCAAAAATAGAGAAGAAAACCCAGAAAAACATGAACGTTGTCATTATTCACATTCAAACTCTCCTTCCTATATTTGAAGTTGCAATTTTTTTTTTTTTTGGGTTCAATAAGTTGAAGTTGCAATATTACAACATATCCTTTGCTCAAGTGGACTCGTTTCCTTCCCAATCCCAATCCCTAACCCTAATTTCAATTTCATTCAATTTACCCTTTTACCCTTATTTCCCCTTTACAATCTTTTAACCCTATTACTGAAGCTGCCACCCTGCTTTCACGATGCTTAAGATTTCTCATAACTTGAGACCCTGTTTTTTCCCAGTTGTAAAATATATAATTATAACTTAAAAAAACTATGATTAAAACAACAGAAATTATTAAATTATTAAAATTTCAGCGAAGGAATTAAAAATATATATATGCATATTTGTGATTAATTAACATATATTTAAAAAAATATTACGAACAATTTGTGATTTTTTTTTTTAAAATTGCCTCTTAGAAATCCCTAACCATACCCTAATTTTCCTTTTATTGATGAAAATAGAATTTACCCTTCCAGCACTAACCGACGACAACCGGTAAACCAAAACGAAAGCAACCGGCTAGCGGGCGTGTAATTTGCTATCCTCCCCATGCCTCCTTTTCTCCTCTTCATAGTAGGAATGAGAGAGTAATTGATATCCATCGCGCACTTCCCATTATATAAATAAATCACAAATCTTAAGCTCTTTTCCTCTCTTCAAAAATTTTACATCAACAACAAACTACACTGTTTCTCCAAAGCCAAAAATATTAAATAAAAATAAAATAAATTTTAATTCTCTTAAAATCCCCTCTCTTCAACGTCTTTGCTACAATCACGAGAATCCTTCGATCTGAAATATACAACTCCTTTTTGTTGTTGTTGTTGTTCTTTGCAGAGTTTGCTTAAGAACACTGAATTTTTTTTTGTTTGTTTTAATCTTTATAATTTGGCCATTTTCCCCCTTTTTGTGTGAGAAAACGGAAGTAATATTTTGGTTTTCTGTTTCATTTAGCGTGCCTTTATCTGCAAGTAATGTAAATTTACTTGTAAAATTCTTCTTGGTGATGATCTGTCGGGGAGGTAAGGAGATAAAAGAAAAAAAAAAAAAGAATTTTCTTCGTTTGGTGATTTTCTGTTTGGTTTTGAGATCTGCTTTGTGCTTAATTTTTGGTTTAAATATCTGTGTTTTTTTTTTCATCTTCTTGTTGTTGATTGTAGGAATTTCTGTTTGGAAATAAATCAAAGTTCAAAGCATGATTTGTTGGTGAAAATAAAGAAAAAGGTTGGAAAAAACTTCTATCTTGATTGGAAAAAGGAAAAGAGATGAAGCGGTCTAGAGATGAGGTTTACATCGGCGGCTCCCAACTTAAAAGACCTGTGGTTTCTTCTCGAGGAGAAGGGTAAAATAAAAATTTATCTTCTTTGTATATTGATTATTTTTGGGTCCAATTTCGTGTTTTCGTTATGAAAGCTACAATGAGATTAAGTTTGAAATCGTTACAGGTCAATTACTGTCGTTTTTCTTTCGCTTGTTCAGTTTAGCAGATTTGATTAGTGTTTTTGCTTGTTTAATCTTAGTTTAAGTAAGTTTGGCCTCTTTTATAATTGTGAATTATCTTTGACCTTTGACGAAAAGATATGTTTTTTTTCCCTAAAGTTCTGGTTGGAAATATTTCATTTTCTCTAAAGATGTTTGGAGATAGCAAAAAATAGTAATATTCTTTCTTTTCCAGATGGGCAAGTTTCCAATTTTTCATCTGTGAAGAGCCTGTGTAGTTTTAAGATATGGTTTTATTTGTGCGTAGAAAGGTTAAATGACCCTAGCTGTTTATATACTTTTTAAGGTGATAATGATATATATACACATGTATATGGATATATATTTAAATTCCACATGGAAAAATATGTGATGATTTACTGGAGATCTTTGAACTTATGTTGTATTATGTTTTTCTATGATGAAGCTCTGGGCAACAGCAGATGGCAGGAGGGACAGGAGCTACCCAGAAACTTACGACAAATGATGCATTGGCATATCTCAAGGCAGTTAAAGATATATTTCAAGAAAAGAGGGAGAAATATGACGACTTCCTTGAAGTAATGAAAGACTTCAAGGCTCAAAGGTTTGATCATTATCGGCTTTTTTCTGAAGTTTTGCTCTTTATCCCCTCATAATGTTTGTACGACGCAATTTGTGACTTGCTGTAATGGTGGGCTGAATGTAGAATTGATACTGCGGGTGTCATAGCCAGGGTAAAGGAGTTATTTAAAGGGTATCGAGACCTAATTTTGGGTTTCAATACCTTTTTGCCCAAAGGATATGAGATCACCCTCCCATTGGAGGATGAACAACCTCCCCAAAAGAAGCCTGTGGAGTTTGAAGAAGCGATTAATTTTGTGAACAAAATTAAGGTAGAATTTGTGCATTGCTGAATTTTATGAGATAGCTGCAAAATATCTGATCTCATTCTTGGTTTTTTGCAGACAAGGTTTCAGGGTGATGACCATGTCTACAAATCATTTTTAGACATTTTGAACATGTATAGAAAAGAAAATAAGTCTATCACTGAGGTCTACCAGGAGGTATGTTAGGTTATATTTCCCTTCCTTTCTCTGTCTTCCCTATTTGAATGGGAATTGTGTGCTGCTTAGGTTGTTGGATTTTGTTGATCAGAAACTATATTTCATTATAGGTTGCTGCTCTTTTCCGAGACCATCCAGATCTGCTTTTGGAGTTCACTCATTTTCTGCCTGATACCTCAGCGACAGCCTCTAATCATTATGCTTCTACTGGTAGAAACTCTATACCCCGAGAGAGGAGCTCTGCTATGCCTGGAATGTGTGCAGTGCCTGCTGACAAGGTTTCTTTTAGCCTAATCCTTAAGTCACTTCTGATTACTTATCAGCAATCAAGCTAACATTTGATTTATGAGAATATCTGGCAGAAAGATAGGAGTACAGCTCTGCTTGGTGACTGTGACCTTAGCATGGAACGTGCTGATCCTGATCATGATGGAGTTATGACGAAAGCTGAAAAAGAGCAAAGAAGGCGTGGTGAAAAAGAAAGGGACAAGACAGAAGACAGAGATATAAGAGATCAAGAACAGGATGATCGAGATTTTGAAATTGATGGCAACAGAGACTTCAACATGCGGTTTCCACATAAACGGAATGGAAAACCTACTCGTAGAAGTGAAGAATCAGGCGTGGAACAATTGCAGCAAGTTGGGGGGGATGGTTCTGCATATGATGATAAAAATGCAATGAAAAGTGAGTTTCCTGCTTCTCAGTTGAACAGTATAGGAAAAGCTATGGCTGACAATAATAAAACATAAATAGGTGCTTATCTTTCTGTAAGACATTTCTATGATATTCAATATAATTTTAACCTCATATTAATATAATATTTTTCTTCTGGGGTCTGCTATGATGCTATTGTCGAATTTAATCTTCATTAAATTCCTTAGTGTCTGCTTACTTTTCCTGGAAGTACTATAAGGGATATTTCTTTTGTGTGAATGGCTATGCTTTTCCTGATTGGATGTTATCATTTTACGGCAACTTTCATCTGCATGTTTTTCTTGTTGATAATCTGGCATTGTAAAATTTTGAAATGTTAATAATTGCCTTTTGATTTTCCTTGAAATGTTTTTTCTTTGACTGACTGGATCCCATATCAGGTGTTTATAATCAGGAGTTTGCTTTCTGTGATAAAGTGAAGGAGAAGTTACGAAATCCTGATCATTATCAGGAATTTTTGAGGTGCCTTCATCTCTATAGCAATGAAGTAATCTCACGCACAGAATTGCAATCTTTGGTATGGTTAACAGACATCATTTGTTTGTAATTTACTAATTTCTTCATCAGCTCACATGAGGAATTCTTGTTGTTTATCTTAATTGTTTTTGTTTGTTGGAGGGGTTCATGTAGTCTTGCATATTTTAGTTGGAACACTAGAAGTTTATTATGTTTTTCAACTGAAAAAGTTCAAGGCATTCCTGCACTTTTTCGAATTGACCCATGCAATTTGCAGAGATTCAACATCAGAACATTTTGTGCCCCCCCAAAATGATAATTTGGTGTCACCGATTTTTAATATAATTCATGTAAATACGCACATACATATTTATATATATGTGCATATATATACATATGAAAACTGCTTGGTTAGGGACATGACTGAAATAAAATTAGTAACTTAGTGCCTTGTGGTAACTCTATCTTGTTAGGTGAATGATTTGCTTGGAAGATACCCAGATGTGATGGATGGTTTTAATAAGTTTTTGATGCAGTGCGAGAAGAATGGTATGTATCTGCAAAAAAGTTTTAGGTTGGTTTTATATAATTCTGCAGTGTCATTGTTGACTAATCAAATCTATTATTATACAGAGGGTTTGCTTGCGGATTTTGTCAGTGAAAGTAAGTACTATCTGTTCTCTTATCAACTTCAGTCAAGGTTTCCTTGTGGTTTACAAAAAGAAAAGTAATCACTGTTACAGTCTTGACTCTTAACATCCACTATAGATTCATGTTGAACAAAACTAGTGGAGCATTATAGTTAAACTAAACTGACCTCTACCTTTGATTGAACTTAAATATATTCTTAGCAAGTTATTATGCTTGCAGAGTACTTGCGGAATGAAGGGCAGTTACCTAGATCAGTTAAGATGGAAGACAGAGATAGAGATCGTGAAAGGGATAATGGGGTCAAAATTAGAGACCGTGAAACCCGGGAAAGGGATAGACATGACAGAAGTTCCTTTGCCAATAAAGATGCAGGTCACAAGGTTTCTTTATTCTCCAGCAAGGATAATAAATACTTTGGAAAACCCATTAATGAACTTGACCTCTCCAATTGTGAACGGTGCACTCCTAGTTATCGACTTCTTCCAAAGAATGTATGCAGTTTTTGCTTTATACTCAACCTTGTTATCTTGATCAGGAAGATATGTTGATTCTGTTATTACTTACTGTGATTGTCCAATGCCTTGCAGTACCCAATACCTTCTGCAAGCCAGAGAACAGAGCTAGGTTCTGAAGTTCTCAATGATCATTGGGTTTCTGTCACTTCTGGGAGTGAGGACTACTCTTTCAAACACATGCGCAAAAACCAGTATGAAGAAAGCTTATTTCGATGTGAAGATGACAGGTTGGACCTCCCATCAGCTGTTATAATTGCCGTGTTTTTCCTTATTATACATGGGTGTTTTTATTTCACTTTAGCTCTATTTGGGGTTTGCATTTGTGCCTCCACCTAAGCTTTTTTTGTAAATTTACCTTTCATCTAGTCGGTGGTGCATGCACATAATTTCACAACCATTTTACGCCTTTGTTAACTGTATGAAATTAATTTGTGTCTGCATGCCTTCTTCAACTTTACATCCCTTGGCGCTATTAATCACTCAAAATATATTTTGATGTTTTCAATTATAATTAATCAGTAATTTCTAATATATTTATTTTATGTTGTCAGGTTTGAACTGGATATGTTGTTAGAGTCAGTGAATGCAACAACAAAGCGAGTAGAAGAACTATTAGAAAAGATTAACAATAATATCATCAAGCTAGACAGTCCAATTCGCATCGAGGAGCACTTCACAGGTTATAAGCTGACTAACAATGAATAAAATATCTGCTTGTGCATTGTATAGCACACCCTTTCCTTTTTTTTTCCTGATGACTATTCTCTTATGACTGTCACTGCAGCTCTGAATCTTAGGTGCATTGAACGTTTATACGGTGACCATGGACTTGATGTGATGGATGTTTTAAGGAAGAATGCCCATCTTGCTTTGCCAGTTATTTTAACCCGCTTGAAGCAGAAACAAGAAGAGTGGGCTAGGTGTCGATCTGATTTTAATAAAGTTTGGGCTGAAATTTATGCTAAGAATTATCATAAATCGCTTGACCACCGTAGCTTCTATTTTAAGCAGCAGGACTCCAAGAACTTAAGCACTAAAGGTATCTTTAGCTTTCTCCTTTTAATGAGCAAAAAGGATATAGAGCTTGATAGTTGAATGCATTGGTGTCCAGGAGGACTATATTGTGTTGAATATTTTATATATATTTATGCAATGTGATTTTTATTTTTAAAAAACAATTCTTTGAAATTTACCATGAAGTGATGCCAACTGACAGTGGACTATCATATTAATTGAAGCTGGTCTTGAAAATTTCATTTATCAGTGACTTGATGTTTCCCCTTTTTCATGCTCCAGGAAATAACTTGCATAGTTGATTGATTTTATACAGCGTCTCTTTCTGAATCACCCCCGCCCGATTTATTTTGGACAATATTAGTAATTTTAAAATATTATAATGGAAATTTACTAATTGAAAATTGCTTTAAATATTTTACTCTTGATTATTCTATAATTTGTTCTTTTAACTGAAACAGTTGTATCACATTTATCTTCCTTGAACTGTTTTCATTGTCCCTTTTTCATATTTGGTACAGCTCTGTTGGCTGAGATCAAAGAAATCAGCGAGAAGAAGCGCAAAGAAGATGATGTGCTTCTTGCTATTGCTGCTGGAAACAGACGGCCAATTATTCCCAATTTGAAGTTTGAGTACCCCGATCCTGAAATTCATGAAGATCTTTATCAGCTCATCAAATATTCCTGTGGAGAAATGTGTACAACTGAACAATTGGATAAAGTAATTAAAATATGGACTACCTTCATGGAACCTATGCTTGGGGTTCCTTGCCGTCCTCAGGGAGCAGAGGACACTGAAGATGTTGTGAAGGCTAAAAACAACAGTGTCAAAAATGGTAGTGCTAGCGTTGGTGAGAGTGAAGGGAGCCCTGGTGGCGCTGGCGTTGCCATGAATTCCAAACATTCGAATCATTCCAGACATGAAGATGAAAGTATTCCACCTGAGCAATCAAGTTCTTGTAGGTCTTGGTTGCTGAATGGGGATAATGGTGTCAAGCAAGATGGTTCTGCTGATATAGACAGTGTTGGTCATAAGAATGCATCTTCCTGTGATGCTCCTCAACAAGACAGAATGCAGGTTAGTCCAGCTAATGGTGACGAAATAGCAGGGGTCAGTAAACAAGCTATTACCAGTGAACGGTTGGTCGCTTCAAATGCATCTCTTATTGCGCGAGTGGAGCAAAGCAATGGAAGAACTAGTATTGAGAATACTTCAGGTTTGTTTTCACCTCTAAAGTTTTTCCTTTTTAATGTCAAGCTAGTTATGCTATTGATTTTTTCAAATTTCCTAAACAGTTAACTAGAATTCTGGGATATATTTTGTTGCTAGGTCTTATTGCTACTCTTTCCAGACCTGGTAATGCTGCTGTTGAGGGTGGACTTGAATTAAAGTTAAATAACGAAAATTTACCTTCATCAGAGGTATGGGCAATATTCATTTGGCAGTCAGTTTGAGTTCATCTCTGAGATGGTGAACAAGTTATTTCCTTTGCTTCACTATTGCTCTCTAAAATATGTCCCCTGCGATTGATACTCTTTCATGATCTGATATTGGGACTAAGCAAACTGTACTTTCAGTTGACCATTTGGATATTTAATCAATTATAAGGTTTATCAATATAGATGTTGTAAGCTATTGACTCATCTCCTGCTATTGGTTTTTGGTTTTTAATGAAGTGTCTGCCATGGGACTTAGTGATTGTATCTTTTATAATTATCTATTATTGTTTATGGGAGATGTGTATAAAAATAAAACATTAGCCTACATATTTTCTGTGACTGGACAGTTCGGCTTGACTCAAGTCACAGACAATTTTGCCAGTTGTAATCTTACTTCCAAATTGTGCTAAAATATACATATACTGCAGGGTGGCGGTTGTTCTAGGCCAATCATATCTGGAAACGGGACGATGACAGAAGGCTCTAAAAACCACAGGTATAATGAAGAATCTGTTGCACAACTTAAAGTTGAAAGGGAAGAAGGTGAACTATCCCCAAATGGGGATTTTGAGGAAGACAATTTTGCTGATTATGGAGAAGCTAGTTTGGAGACTGCTCTTAAGGTGAAGGAAGGTGCAGCAAACAGACAATACCAGAGACATGGAGAGGAGGAAGTGTGCCGTGGGGAGGCTGGGGGAGAGAATGATGCTGATGCTGATGATGAAGGCGATGAAAGTGCTCAGAGGACATCAGAGGATAGTGAAAATGCTTCTGAGAATGGTGAGGTTTTTGGAAGTGATTCTGGCGAAGGTGAATCGAGGGAGGAGCAAGAGGAAGATATTGATCATGATGAACATGATAATAAAGTGGAGAGTGAAGGGGAGGCTGAAGGGATGGCTGATGCCCATGATGCGGAAGCTGATGTTACATTGTTACCATTTTCAGAGCGTTTCCTGCTAACTGTAAAGCCCCTTGCAAAGTACGTCCCTTCACCATTACATGAGAACAAGAAGGATTCACAAGTTTTCTATGGAAATGACTCATTTTACGTGCTTTTTAGGCTTCACCATGTAAGTAACATTTTGTTGAAGTACTAATATTTAACTGATCTTAATGGATATTTCTTGTAAAGTTTGCTCATCAACTCAGTAATCCCTTTGCAAAATTTTGACAGACATTGTATGAGAGAATACAATCAGCAAAGATTAATTCATCATCTGCAGATAGGAAATGGAGGGCTTCTAGTGATCCTAGTCCTACTGATCTCTATGCTAGGTAATATAGTTTAACTTCTGTTGGTGCAGGCAGATGTTTTAAAGTGGTCAGTACTTGTTTCCTTTAAACTCTTTTATGATACAGGTTCATGAGTGCACTTTACAATTTACTCGATGGCTCTTCTGATAATACAAAATTTGAGGATGATTGCCGAGCTATCATTGGAACTCAGTCTTACGTTCTATTCACATTGGATAAGCTGATATATAAAATTGTCAAACAAGTAATGCTATTGTTTTCCCCTAACTTTCCCCCTTCTTTCCCTATGCGGTCTCGACCTTAACTTTTTCATCTTTGTGCTTGCCTCAGCTTCAAGCCATTGCAAGTGATGAAATGGACAATAAGCTTCTTCAACTATATGCATATGAGAAATCAAGGAGATCTAGAAGATTTGATGTTGTTTATCATGAAAATGCTCGTGTTCTCCTTCACGATGAGAATATATATCGAATTGAATGTGTAAGTCTCTTTTTTTTTAAAGATTGATGATTTATTTGGTCCGTGTGATATAGAACTCTCACATGCACTATGCATCTTATATTTTATGTTTGCAGTCATCAACTCCAACGTGTCTTTCCATCCAGCTTATGGACTATGGACATGATAAGCCTGAAGTGACAGCTGTTTCCATGGACCCTAATTTTGCTGCATATTTGCACAATGACTTTCTCTCAGTTGTTCCCAAGGAAAAAGAGAAGCCCGGAATATTCTTGAAGAGGTATATTGACTAATAAGTATAGATGTGGTTGTTGACATATAGTCCTTGAAGTTAACATGATATTTAAGTATGGTGTTTGCAGGAATGTACGCAAATGTGCGGGTGGTGATGAGCTCTCTTCAACATGCCGGACAACAGAAGGACTTAAAGTGGTTAATGGTTTGGAGTGCAAGATTGCTTGCAATTCTTCCAAGGTATAATCCCATTAGAAATTCCTTCTCCTTGGTGAAATTTACTAATATTCCTTAAGGTTGCATTTCTTGTCAATATATTTATATGATTAGTTAATTGAGTGGAATTGGTACCTGGTAGGTGTCTTATGTTTTGGACACGGAAGATTTTTTGTTCAGAGTGAAACGGAAATCAGCCTTGAACCAGAACAGCCAATGCCAAAACCGGGCAACGGTTTCAAATGGGAATTCAATTAGACTACGAAGACAACAGCGATATCAGAGATTGCTTCTAGCATATACTTCCATGGCATAAGTAGATATGGTACGTCTGTATCCATTTGCTGCTATGTTCTGTTTGCTCTGAATTAAAGGACAATAATGAAGCATAATTTCCCCTTTGAGTTAAATCCGTTTCATTAAAGTTAAATAAAATTAAGAAAAATGAAACATCCTCCGACATATTTGGCTTCAGATTTCTGTTGTGTTTTGTCAGTTAGGTAATGCATTAATTACATACAAACACAGGCGTTAGGGGGAGCGGGTGAAAGAGTTGACAATGCCAAAGAGCAAGTGGAAACCTTTTTATTTTATTATTTTTGAAATGAAATCATGGTTCAATGCACTATCATATATATGACCAAGGAAATAAAGGAATAGATTTTGAGGGCTCAAAAGAATTGTAGTTAAATCTTTGTAAGTTGGTGGTGGTATTTTGAACCACAGTCGTCTACTGTACATAGGAGGGTAATATGATATCTTGTTCTGGTGTAATACTCGACATAAATGTTCATTATCCATTCATATTATTATTTCTCTGTGCTCCCTCTCCTTATTTGTTTGCATGCATTTGTTTCGCTTTTATTATTATATTGTTTTTGACGTGCTTATCTATCAGCTTTACACTTGTTAAAATCGAGTGAGACATGGAACGGATCGAATATCTGAAATCCTCAACTTTTTATCTATTTATTTATAGTAATATTTGTAGGGTGTTTAAATGATGTTATTTTTAAAAAGCATAATATAAAGTTGAAAATATGTAAATGTGTGTTGTATTTGTATATTTGAATATTTTATTTGTATAGATTAAACGAATTATTTACATGAAAAATCATAGTGGAACTAGAGAGAGTTTATGAATCTGCTGTGGATAGTAAATTGAAGTTAAGTATCGTGGTTCTGAGTAGAGGGATGTAACGTGCTGTCTTGGTTCAAAATTAAATGTTAATCTAATCGGGTATGATAATTTCTTTTATATTTTTATTATTTTAATAAAAATAAAATATTATTACTTGTTTTTAGGTATAGTTATGCTACAGCATATGTTAATATAAATTTTATTATCACACACATATATATAGACTAAAAAGGTATTTTGGTAATCATCCTTGGCGGGGGCTTGGGCTTGACGTGACTAATTGGAGAATTAGACCGATCCTATTGGATTAGGTCTAGTCAGGGTTGAATAATTACTTTGTGCTTACGTATCATGGGTGTCGAAACTTTTTTCAAAGGTTGACTTTTGATTTTAAAACGAAAAATAAGAGTTGCCACCAATCTTTTTTGATGAGATGTGATCGGGTCACCTTGTAAGATAGTTGTTTTTAATAAACGGATTGATTTATTAAAACAACATTTTTGGTCTACGAAATTTAGAAACATGGGTTCGGTGAGTCGTTATGCACGAAGAAGGATTAGCACTCTCGTAACGCCCAAAATTGGTACTTAATTGATTAATTAATGTCTTGATGTCAAAAATTAAAAATTTGAAGAAGTTTTAAAATACGATCCTTTGCTAAATATTGCTTAATTGATTCTTTTTACAGAAAATGATGTATTTTATGTTAATTGAGGAAAAAAATTATGTCTCGTAAGTTAGGACACAATGTCTTTGAAAGTTTTATTTATTTTAAAATATATTCAATTATCTCGGTTTTAGAAAGAAATCATGTTTCGTAAGTTAGAGCACGATCTCTTCTTAATTCCTGAGATTATTAAAAAAAATTATGTTTAAAAAAGGTTCGTGTATTCAGATTTATCGAGAAAATCGAAACCCCATAAGTTAGGGAACGACTTTTCGAATTTCAAAATACGAAATATTGCTTGTTTAAAACATTTTTAATGTATCGGGTAAAATGTAACACAATTTTATAGTAAAATGTGAAATGGTGTTGATATGCATAACAAAATAATAATAAATGCATTAATGTGAACGACAATATGAAGAACAAAAATAAAATAAAATAAACAAGTCAAAAATAAAAAGACAAATAATAAGGGCAACAAACTAAAAATTTGAAGCTAAAGACCTAATATTAAATAAATAAATAAATATTGTATAAAACAATTTAAGAATAATATTATTAATAATGACGATGATATTAAATTAACTAATTTAATAATGAAATAGCAAAAATAACAAAAAGGGGACTAAATTAAACTTTTAAACAGAAATTTGGGGCAAATCAGAAATAAATAAAAAGGAAAAGGACCAAGTTGAACGCGCGAATAACGAGGGACCAAAATGGGAAATAATCCCCACCCTCCAAAACGCGCAGCTTCAAGGTGGACCGATTTGTAAATCGAAATAAATCATAGGGTAAAAATTAGAAATAAAGAAAAATTTAATTGTAAAATGATTAAAAAATAGAAAGGCTAAAAGCGCAAATAGTCCATTAATAAAAAACATGCGGATCTTCTGGACGGGTCGGGTTAGAGCGCGGGTTGAGCATGAAACGATGCGTTTTGGCGTTTATTCTTTGGCCCAAAACGACGCCGTTTTGAATAAGCTATAATTGTTAATTTTTTTTTTGACAAAAACTTCATTCTTTCTTCATTTTTTTTTAAAAAAAAATAGAAGTTCTCTCTCAAACTCTCTTCATTCTTTCTCTCTGGTCCGGCCTAGGTTTGGTTATCGACCGCAGCGGCGGTCACCGATAACGGCACCGTCGTCTGCGGTGGCTGGAAAACTTGAAAAATTCCTTTTTAACCTATTTTTCAAAAGGAAATCAAATCTGGGTTTTATACCCCCAAAATCGGAACGATACCCGGCCATGGGCAAAGAAATCGAAAGGTTTCGCCTTTTCCCGACGGTGCTTCCGATAACGATTGGTGAGTGTTTCCCCCCCTTTTTTTTAGGGTTTCGAAAAAAATAAAAGATAGAAAAATCCTTTTTATTTTACTATTATTTCGAAATGAAAATAAGAAAATAAATTCACCTTTCTTGATTTTTTGATTGATATTCTCTGTCTTTTTTTGATTAATCGTGTTTGTAAACAAAACATTGAGGATATTCGGCTTTTTATAGCCGATTACATAGTCATTTTTCCTGTTTCTGCTCTTGTTTCTTTTTCTTGTTGCAGGTGTTGACGGTAGGGGTGAGCATTCGATCGAATTGAATCGAAAATTTTCGAGTTAATCGAGTTTTCGAATCGTATTTTATCATCCTAACCTAATTTGAAATTTTTTCGAATCGAGTCGAGTGAGACAAAATTCGAATCGAATCGAATCGAATATATTTATTCGAGTTAAGTTTCAAAAAAGTAACTTTAGTGTTTTTAATTTTTATGTAATTTTTAAAAAAAAATTCTTTAAAGTTTTTAAACATAATTATACAACAAAAAATTGAAGTAAACAAGTGAATAAACAAAAGCAACACAACATCAACCTAAATTAACCAACAACAACAACAAACCAAACCAAACTAATAACAATACCACATCAGTTCAAAAACCATTAAAGAATAGTTTAAGTTTCTTCTTGTGCTTCAAACACCGTTGGCATTGATAATCCTGAAACATCTAGTAAGTATTGAATGAGTTAGTTAAATGATAAAAATGTTCGCAAAAAAAATTAAATAAACATTTAACTTTATAAACTAATGCTAAGTATATTACCTTCTTGATCTTTAGGTATTTTTGACAAGTCTAACAAATTTAAAAACAAAAGTGTTAGTTAAATTATGCTTACTAATATAAATAACACAAAAACTTATTTTATAAATTAAAATTTATATATTACCATCTTCCATGGTTTGAAGTTCATCAACATAATCTTCAAGATTGATGGCATCATTAGATTTCCGAAGCCAACCTTGTGTGCAAACCAAAGCCTCGACCATGAGAGGAGTTAGAGAACTTCTAAAACTATCGAGAACACGTCCACTCGTGCTAAATGCACTTTCCGAGGCAACTGTTGAAATAGGAGTAGCAAGAATATCTCGAGCCATTTGTGAAAGAATAGGGAATCTAGGACTGTTCATTTTCTACCACAACAGTAAATCAAATGAACTTGAATTGTTTACTTCTTCATCCTCACCCAAATATCTATCCAACTCAGATTTGCTTTCTAATCCAACTTGTTTCTTGTTCTGAAGGTATTTTTGTTTGGGCAAGCCCTTTTCATTTCTTGAATGATCTATTTCCATTGAACTACAAAGATTTGTCGAAGAACTAGATCTACCTTCAAACTGTTGAATTCTCCCTAGATTAGAAGAATACTCGTTGAACAAGCAATGCAATTCTTTATCAATCATTTTCATAATGTCATTAGCAACATTAGGAAAAAGCAAGTTGACCCCAAAGTTCAAAAACTCATTTTACATCGTGGATCAAAGATGACCGCCAAGTAAACTAGCATGTTGATCTTGTTTCCTTCACCCCAATACTTATTATATTTCTCTCTCATTTTGGAAGTCATAAAAACTATGTCTAGATCTCCACAACTTTGCCACCCATCAAAAAGACAATGCACATCCGTCAATACTTCAAAAAGTGAATGACAGGTAACATGCAAAGATCCTGACACTTTCAAAGGTAAGATGATAAAAAGGCTCTAATACTTTTATAACTCTTCTAACAATTTCCCAATCATCAAATGTAGGAACTCCATCTCCAAAGAGTGAGGTCAAGAAAAAAATTATGGTCATCACGTACATATGATTCAAATGCACGCTCATATTTTTCGGTCACATTTAACATCATATATGTTGAGTTCCATCTAGTAGGCACATCTAAACACAATTGAGCCTTACTATCTATCATTTCTTCTTTTACCCGTTGGTTGAATTTTATCAACCTCGATGGTGATGCTCTTATATACCTCACAAAGACTCTAACTCGATCCACGCATACGTAAACATCCTTAATACCGTATTGCACAATGAGATTAAGAATGTGTGCAACACATCTCATATGAATAAATTTTCCATTTGCAATGAAGCATTTCGATGATTCAATTTCTTTCTCAAATATTCAATGGCAACACTATTGGCGGATGCATTATCAATGCATAGTGAAGACCCTCTCAATCCCCCAATCTCAAGACATTTTTCAATAGCTTGACCTATGCTTTCACCTCTATGAGCGGATATTGGGCAAAAATTTATAATTCTTTTTGCAACCTCCACTCATCATCCACCCAATGTCTTTAAAAACCATATAAGATATCCTCTGCAATGAAGTCCAAGTGTCTGTCGTCAAACAAACTCTACTTATATCTTTTTTAAAACAATTCTTCATCACACTCTTCATGGAGTTAAATAAATCAAGACAATCCCTTCTAATTGTCCAACGAGATGGAAGACTAAAACGTGGGCATGCTATAGAAAGAAAGTATTTAAAGCCCTCTCCCTCTACAATTTTAAAAGGTAGTTAATCCACAATTATCATACGAACCAATGCTTTTCTAATAGCATCTTTATCAAACACCCAAGTTGATAAATCCGTTGTTTCTTGCCTAACATTCACAAATGTTAATTTTGATTGCTTCGGATCAGAAGTATTACCTCGAGGTCTTTTTAGGCATGTTTTCAAATGGTTATTCAAATTTGTTGTAGAACCCATAGTTGTTTCCATGGTGTAAGTAACATCACATGCATTGCACCTTGCTCTCTTCTCCCCCTCTTTAGTCACATACTTGGTGAAATGGTTCCAACAAGCTGCCCTTGGAGTAATCTTTTTTTGAACATTTTCCTTGGTGGTTGTTTGATCATCTCTACTCGGGGAAGAATTTTGTGAACTTTGAGTTGAACCATCTTGCTTTGGATCACTCATCTACAAGTAAACATTTGTTGCAATCACTAATGATGACTAATAATTGATTTAAAATCAAACTTAATAACATTTATGCTTTAATTCATTTTCTGAACCAAAGTTATCATTCAACCAAATTTTTACAATATTAAATCAAGTACTTGTTATACAAAGGAATATCTCAAATTTTTAATAAAAGAATTAGACTCACTCCATATATATTTTTTATTGAAAGAAAATGGGTACAAAACAGATTTGGATGAAACACTAATGGGTTGACACTAATATAGCAAATGTAGATGCAGGTCAAGAAAAATCTGCATTTTACGGCTCAACATATTTCTAGCAATTAACCAATAACACTAATATTTCTAGCAATTAACCAATCAAACTTTGTTGTTAACAAAACATAACACAAATCATCTTTATAGGATAATTCTATGTATATCTCAAATATACATAGAATTATCAAAAAAAGGACATGTTAAATTTAATTCTTTTCCCATCCCATACTTCTTAAATGGCATATTAATTATTGTTCTTTCAAACAAGTGATAAATTTATTATCTTTATAGGATTAAATCCCATTCATCATAAGTAAAAAAAAAAATTGTGGAAGTAAAAAAAACAATGAAATTATGTAATTCAATACATAGGAAAAGGGAGGACAAACTAGAACTTCATATATTGAAATACACATCATTTCTCAAGTAAAAGGAACTGACCTTGTTAACTCTAGGAACAAGTTCCTGCAATGCCCTGATTCTTTCTAATCCTCTCATTGCAAGAATGTACCATTTAAAAATAAACAAATAAGCTTCTCCAATAAAAATTTCATATCGGCCCTGCAATTAGAAAAAATATATATTGCCATAACTAAATTGCACATTATTGATAAAATATTATAATTCAAACTGCAAAAACTGCATGGACCGTTTCAGCTTGAGAATATTTCATGTATCCATAGCCATGTAATGCTGAGATTTCAGCTTTATAAATGTCTTTCCATACCATTAGCTATATAAATCTCAGAAAGTAAACTCAAGAGGGAAAACCTATGCGACTGAAAAGAACAAACAACCCATAGCTGCATGGCATTACTAGCCTAAAAACAAACTGGAAATACACATCATTTCTCAAGTAAAAGGAACTGACCTTGTTAACACTAGGAAGAAGTTCCTGCAATGCCCGGATTCTTTCAAAGAATCCTCTCCTCGTAAATCTGTACTACCATTTAAAAATAAACAAATAAGCTTCTCCAATAAAAATAAACAAAAAGCAAGTCAACTCCAACCATTCAACTAATTCAACAGAATTAATTTTCCTCCAAAATCATTAGCTTCAAATTAAGTAATTTATATCACTCAAAGATAATTATGTTATACTATACTATAAGGCTGCATGTATAATAGAAACAGTACATTGCTAGTGTCCTAAAGACTAAAAATATGGTAAATTATTTGCATTTGAAATTTTAATGAAATAAAAGACATATCCATATAATAATTACTAAAGATTAAATTTAAAATTTTTAAAAATAAAATGAATAGATTTAAATAAGTTTAAGTTATGCATTTATTATAAATATACCAAAGTTTAATGTTTATATTTTAATAACGTGGAATTTAAACAACCAAATATAGTAGTAATGATATGAAAGAAATGTAGAAGGTGAGGTATATATTTATAAAACAGTAGGCAAAAGATGGAACATCTTTTGTTTTGGTTTCTGAAAGTGATGAAGACACTGGATTCGACTTCCAAATTTTATAATTGGATTAGTTGGTTATGGTGAGAATCCCATGTTTGCCTGACACCCTGAAAATAAAAACTAGGAGCAACGTGGGCTAAAACAAGTGAGACAGCTAGCATTTTGCGCCAACTCATTAGACCTACTCCATTGCTAATCTTCAATTTCCTTAAATATCTTTAATTAATCCTACTTTGAACTTTTCACACAAAAGTTATTCTACTTATAGATCTTCTGAATACTAAAACCCTAATGACTACTTATAGTATAACATATTAACGAAAATATTTGAAAAAGTTAAATATGTATATATGTATATAAAATAATGAGCTTCCTTTTCTTTCTTTGATTTTCAAATTTTCAAATACAAAAGCTTTTGAAAGTGAGATGCCATGGCTGTCTCTCCAAAACACTTTCCAGGTCTCTCCTCCTCTTATATACACATTCATCATATCTACATACTTATACATATAACATAATTCATAAGCATCATCATCCATATGTTCCATGTATCTTTGAGAAGTATACTCAAAGCTCGTAATCTGTTTCTTTTTCATTTTCTTGGGTTCTATCAAAAACAGACAATAAGCTTTCTCAAGCTCTCTTTTTTCTTATATACAAACATACATATATGTATACATTACATAATACATAAGCATTATCATCATCCATATGTTCTATGTATGTATGTATGTTTTAGAAGCATACCCAAAGTTTGTAATCTGTTTCTTTTTTTCTTTGTTTTTTTTCTTGGGTTCTATCCAAAAAAACAGTGAATAAGCTCTCTCAAGCTCTCTTTTTTTCTTATATACATCCATCATACATAACATACATAAGCATCATCTACATGTTCTATGTATGTATAATCAAACATTTACATTTTTTTAGAAGTACCCAAAGCTTGTACTCTGTTTTTTTTCCTTCTTGGGCTCTATTCAAAACAGAAAATAAGTTCTGCTTCTTCCTCTTTTATACATGCATACATAAGCATCATCATTCATCCACTTATGTATGTATTTTAGAAGTACCCAAGCATGTAATTTGTTTTTTTTTGGGGGGTATATGAATATATATACATACACCGAAAGTAAGTAGGAACTAGGAAGAAGGGAAACGTAAGAAAAATGGAATTGAAGAGTAGAAAAAGAGATTAGATAACTTACCAGAGAAAGGCGCAGCTGAGAGCCTGAGGGCTGAGAGTCAGAACAGAGAAGAAGAAAATTAATTTGGGGTTTGGATTTGTTACCTAGAGGCTAGATAGAGACGATGGAATTTGGGGGAAAACAAGTTCCATTTTCATTTTGCCCTGGTTATCGACTTATCGTGCCTTTAGGAAATTTCATTTGGGGGAGGAATTGGGTTGGGTTTGGGAAAATAAATCTTTGGGTTTGGGCTTGAGGAAATTGGGTTAAAGTAAATTAAGTAAAAACTTAAAATTTTAAAAAAAATAAAAAATATATATTCGGTTTATTCGAATTATTCGAGTTATTCGAATTCGAAAATTCAACTCGATTCGAACTCGAAATTCGAAACTCAAAATTCGAGTTGATTCGATTAATTCGATTAACTTGATTAACTCGATTCGAATAATTTGAAATTTGAATTTTTTTTCGATTTTTTCGAATCAAATCGAGTTTTGCTCACCCCTAGTTGACGGAGTCGAAAATTTTGGCTTTTTGCCGTTTTGGTGCAATGGCAGCAGAGGCAGGCAAGAGAGGCTTCGGGACGAGGCACAGGCAGTGCGCTCGAGGAGAGCGGCGCCAGAAAAGGGGTTAGGGTTTCTACTTCTTTTTTTGTGTTTTGGGTTTATAGGATTTGGGCTTAGAGTTTTCTTATTGGGTTGTTTTGTAATTGGGCTTGGAACCCAAAACTTGGACTGTTATTATTTTATTATTAGATTTTATACTCTATTTTGGGCCCGAGAGAATTGGGCCTGTTACAGCTGCTCCTCTTTGCTCATTGTTAAGTAACGAGGATGGAGCAAAGACCTTTAAGAAGGACCAAATTTTCCCGGTTTCTAAATCTTGACTTCTTTGGTGCTTCTCTTTTTCAAGTAGCCCCAATCTATCCCACTGCAACTTCAGGGGTATAGGATTTGCTATCTTCAATCTGTTCCATAGCAACTTTAAGGAGATAAGGTTTGTAGCCTCACTCCATTGTAACTTCAGGGAGACAAGGTTTGTAATTTGTAGCTTTAGTCTATTCCACTGCAACTTCAGGGAAGTAAGACTTGCTACGGTAGATCTAATCCGACCTACTGCAACTTCAGAGGTATAGGACTTGTCGCTTTGATCTGTTCCACTGCAACTTCAGGGAGATAAGATTTGTAATTTGTAGCTTTAATCAGTTCCACTGTAACTTCAGGGAGATAAGATTCGCCATAGTAGATTTGATTCGACCTACTGCAACTTCAGAGGTATATGATTTGTGATTTGTAGCTTTAATCTATTCCATTACAACTTCAGGGAGATAAAATTCACCACGATGACTATAATCCATCCCACTGTAACTTCAGGGGTATAGGATTTGTGGTTTCACTGATCTGTTACTGTTTTCTAGGGAACATGATCTGTAGAGTCCATTTCATGGGCCTATTTATGCCTAGTGATTAGGATATCATGATCAGGATGAATCAAATTCTCCTAACTAGATGTGTATGAATGATATTTGCATGAATATAGAATGCCATTTTTCGAGAATGATCCCTTTTTGATGTTTAGGTTGTCATTGCTCGTTATTTATCAAGGCTCTATTACTGAGGTGTTACCATTCCTTATTGTTCAGCCGGTATTTTTAATAAAAAATCCAAAAGAATAGTCATAATTTAAACTATTTTTTCTCAAATGTTTCCAAGCCCCTAAGTTTGGTTAGTTCTGAATAGTGGTCCTGTTTTTAGATCCTTATGCTATTTTAGAAAACCTTTCAGAGCAGTATGCAAAACTCCTTTATTTGAATATTGTTAGTCCATTAATCGTCATTTCAATGTAAAAATGCTTAAAAAAGATTGTAGTAATGGACAAGATCGAAGTTTATTAGGAGCAAGGCTCGAAATGAATAGATTAATCAAAATAGAAAATTTGCTTAAATACAAAGTGAATAAGACAAAAATAGGTGCCCCGGATATCATAGCATGAGTTTCTTTGGACTAACTTCTCGAAGACCCTTTTGAACTTGATATGCATTTCGGAGATCCAAAATACTTTGTTGATGCCCCAAGACGTAGCGTCTCTTCTCCTTGTTCATTCAGGGATAAAAAGACTACCACATACCCCATCTTTGATTAAGATTTGAGTTGCCATTTTCTTGGATTTTCAATTCAAAACCCCTTTGGTATCAAGGTGCCCTTTGCGAGTTTTCACCTTGGCCTCTCCCATTTTCTTTTTAGGTGAAGTATTTCTTAACTGAGTCTGAATTTACAGGATTGGGCAAGCTTTTGCCATCCATCTCAGTCAAGATCAACGCTCCTCCAGAAAAGACCTTCTTTACCACATAAGGTCCTTCCCAATTTGGCATCCATTTCCCTCTGAAATCCTTTTGTATGGGCAAGATCTTTTTCAATACTAGACCCCCCTCATAGAATTCTCTGGGACGAACCTTTTTGTTGTAAGCTCGCATTATTCGTTTTTGGTATATCTGACCATGACGGATGGCTTTCAACCTTTTCTCTTCAATCAAATTTAGCTGATCATATTAGGAATGGATCCATTCTGCTTCATCCAACTTTAATTCTGCCAAAACTCAGAGAGAAGGAATCTCAACTTCAATGGGTAAAACCATCTCCATTCCATAAACCAGAGAGAAAGGCGTTGCCCCGGTTGAGGGGCGTTTCCCCGGTTGAGGTCTTGACAGATGTTAGATAAGCATAGAGGGTGAATGGTAGCTTCTCATGCCAATATTTATAAGTCTCATTCATTTTCCACACGATTTTCTTAATGTTCTTATTGGTCATTTCCATCGCACTTCATTTTTTTGGGCGATATGGTGATGAGTTGTGGTGTTTGATCTTGAACTGACTGCAGACTTCTGATATCATGATGTTGTTCAAATTTAGTGCATTGTCAGATATGATCCTTTTAGGCATTCCATATCGACATATGATCTTCTTCTTTAAGAACTTGCTGACTGCCGACTTCGTGACATTGGCACATAAAGCGACTTCTACCCACTTTGTAAAGTAATCGATGACCATGAAGATGAATGGATGCCCGTTAGAAGCTTTGGGTGAAATTGGCCCAATGACATCCATGCCCCACATAGAGAAAGGCCACAAAGAAGTCATAACATGAAGAGGTGAGTGAGGTACATGAATTTTATCTCCGTAAATTTGACACTTGTGGCATTTCTTGGCGTAATTGATGCAATATCCTTCCATGGTGGACTAATAATACCCGAATCTCATAATTTGCCCTGCCATTGTAAAACCATTGGCATGTGTTCTACAAACACCCTCGTGGACTTCTTCCAAGATTTGCTTAGCTTCGACGTGTCTACATATCTTAGTAGCACCTAATCCTTTCTCCTTTTATATAGGATCTCCCCATCTAGGACATAGTTATTGGCCAGCCTTTTCAACGTCCTTTTATCATTTTCAGTTGCTTGGTCAGGGTATTCACGATTCTTCACATATCGCAATATATCGTGGTACCAAGGGTGGTCGTCCTCTTCTTCTTCTTCTTCTTTTTCGATGTTGTAACAATGAGCCGGAGTCTCATAAATACTCATCTGGATAGGCTTTACTTCCTCTTGTTTGTTCCCTTTGACCATCAAGGCCAAGGTAGCAAAGGCATCAGCCATTTGATTTTCATCTCGTGGGAGGTAATAGAAGGTGATGCCATCGAACTCCTCAATTAACTCAAGAACCAACCTTCGATAATTGATTAACTTGGGATCTCTTGTCTCCCATTCTCCCTTGAGTTGATATATCACTAGTGTAGAATCCCCATATACTTCTAGCACTTTGATCTTACGTTTTATGGCTGCACGAATACCCATGATGCATGCTTCGTATTTAGCCATATTTTTCGTGCAATCGAAATCCAGTTAGCTAGTGAAGGGATAATGATCTCCGTTTGGGGATATTAAGATTGCTCCAATTCTGTTACCCACAGCATTTGAGACTCCGTCGAAGTTTAGTTCCGAATGATGACCTTCTTAAAAGTCTTCTTTAGTGGTTGCAACATACATTAGATCTTTATTCGAGAAATCAAAGTTCAAAGACTCGTAATCCTCTAGAGCTCTACTAGCCAAAAAATCCGCTATTACGCTTTCTTTGACTGCCTTCTGGTTCACATAGACTATGTCAAATTCAGAAAGTAAAATTTGCCATCGGGCCATTCTTCCATTTAGAGCAGTCGACTCCATCATGTACTTTAAAGGGTCCAGCTTTGAGATGAGCCAAGTTGTGTGGTACAGCATGTACTGTCTTAATCTTCGGGTTCTCCAAATCAGGGCACAACATAACTTCTCGATTGGCGAATATCTTGTCTCACATTTAGTGAATTTTTTACTGAGATAGTATATCGCTCTTTCTTTTCTTCCCGACTCATCATGTTGACCAAGCACGCATCTCATGGAATTCTCGAATACTGCCATGTACAGTATCAGTGGCCTATCTGAGTTAGGTGGCATTAGTACTGGGGTATTGGACAAGTAATATTTCATCTTATCAAAAGTCTTCTGGCAATCCTCATCCCAAACGCCTGGGTTATGTTTTTTAAGGAGACAAAATATGGGGTCGCATTTCTCAATTAGTTGTGAAATGAACCAGGCAATGTAATTTAGTCTTCCTAGGAAACCTCAAACTTTTTTTTGAGTGCGTGGTGGAAGAAATTGTTGTATAGCCTTTACTTTGTCTGGGACGATCTCAATCCCCTTTTCACTGACTACAAATCCTAACAGTTTTCCCGACCTAGCCCCGAAAGTACATTTTGCTGGATTAAGCTTTAGTTGGAATTTCCTCAATCTCAAAAACAATTTCCTCAAGACGTGCTCTTTGCTATCATATCGCCTACATAAACCTCTATTTCTTTGTGCATCATATCATGAAACAAAGTTACCATGGCTCTTTGATACGTTGCTCCCGCATTTTTTAGTCCAAATGGCATTACCTTATAGCAAAATGTTCCCCACATGGTCACGAATGTGGTCTTCTCCATGTCTTTAGGATGCATCTTTATTTGGTTGTATCCCGAGAAACCATCCATGAAGGGGAATACTGAATAACTTGCCGTGTTGTCCATTAATGTGTCGATATGTGGCAATGGAAAATTATCTTTCGGGCTGGCTTTGTTCAAGTCGCTATAGTCCATACACATTTGTACTTTCACATATTTTTTAGGGACGGGTACGATATTGGCTACCCATTCTGAGTATTTAACCACCCGTAAGAAACCAACATCGAATTGTTTCTTAACTTCTTCTTTTATTTTTGGTAAAACATTAGGCCTCATCCTTCGGAGCTTCTGCTGAACCGGCTTGGACTCTTCCTTTATAGGGAGCCGATATACCATGATATCAGTACTTAACCCGAGCATGTCTTGTTATGACCATATGAAGACATCCTTAAATTATTGGAGTAATTGAATGAGGTCTTGCTTCGTCTATACGGTAATGCAAGCTCCTATCTTCACCTTTTTTTCCTTTCCTAGGCTCACAATTTCCACTGACTCTTTATAAGGCGAGATTTGTTTCTCATCTTATTCCACCATCCTTAACAAATCAGGAGATAGGGTATAGTCTCGACCATCTTCAAAATCTTGAGAATCCTCTGTACACATATCTTGCTCAAAAGGAGATTCTGAGTTAGTAGCAGCGTCACTCATATCATTGATATCTAGAGACCTGTTATAAGGATGAAGAAAAATCCATAGAACAAAAGAATCTAAGAATAATTATTTGTATTGTATGATTATGAAAAGAATAAAAGAATATTTGCTCAAGATGATATGCAAAGATGCACTTTATTGAAAAAAAAGATTTTGGACATAAGGCTATTTCACAAAGGATTCTTATTGCTCCTAGGCTTAGAGCAATAAGCGCGTTTTGAATATTAATCTGTATTGGCTCTAAAAACTACAAGAATCTCTTCCACAGTCCAGTTGTTCAGAACACTTCCAGGTACATAGGGGCAGATGCGTGATAAATTTTCTCCCCTAGTTATTTATTCGGATATGGTGTTGATGTTCAAATTTTCCAACATTTCTTTTGGTCGTGAAATGATAACCACTGGGTGGTTGACTTTATAGACCTTCTCTGTTGACCCTTCTTCCGAGGCGCATATATTTCCTTTTTCTGAGCCCTTGGCATATTCAAAGAATTCTAGCTCCTTATTATCCATCAGATTTTGCACTAGAGTCCTGACTCAATGTACTCTTAGATTTCATGACCCTCCTTAGCATGAAACTCACAGTAGTCCCTCATCCCTTCAGACCTCTCTTCTGAATCCTGTTTGATTAATCCTCCCTCTACCATTTTCTTCTAAACCCATTTCAGTGGGGTTTTCAGTTCTGCTATGTTTATCTTGGTTCTCTTTCCTCCACTCTCAATTATCACATTTACCCCTTTATCAGAATGACTGGGTAATGGATTTGCTGCCACATTAGGTCTTGATGGGTCGTCGAACTTTACAATTCCCATTTTAATGAACCTTTCAATCAACTTTTTAAATGCGGTACAATTTTTGATTGAATGTCCTGTGATTCCCACGTGGTACTCACATTGAGCATTTGCTTCATACCATTTGGGTAATTGGTTATTGTCCTTGGCGGGCCAACGGTAATTAGTTTTGAGTAGCCCTTGTTGTATGTGCCTACATTATTCACCTCGTTTTCCCCCACATCTATCTTACCACTTCTCACTGCGTTTTTAATCATTTCACCGGACATCACTATATCTGAGTTTATACCTTAGTCGGAACAGTGGTTTCGGGACCACAAATCCGAGTCCGTATAGTATTTTAATAGTATATTCAGTATCGTTGATATGTGAATTATTATATGTGAAGTTTCTGTATGGTGAATTATCTGTCTGTGTGATTAATTTGATGAAAAGGATTGAATTGCATTAAGTGTAAAACTAGCATGCTAATTGTTAAGGTACTAATGTGTTGTGGTTTATAAAAGAAAAGGGCCCTATGTGGCAATTGAGCCATTATTATAGATAGTGGATGGTTATGGTCCATATTAACCTTTGAAAATATGTTTTATAAGTTTATATTATAAGGGTAATTATGTCATTCATGTATTAAGTATATTATGGTTTAATAAAAGCATGAAATTAGACATTTGTATCATCTTTTGGCCGAATGTCTTAAAGAAAAAGAAAGAACAAAAGCTTAAGGGTTTTGGTTGGCTTTCATCTTGATTAAGGTATGATTTTGAGTCGGTTTTCGATAATTTTTACGTTTTTGCAATCGTTGCTTTGTCTACTATCAAGCCCATGTCTCAATTTTGTGTATGGATAATGTTTGTGAGATATGCCATTGATGATATGTTGAGCTTTGTAATGATTTATGGTATTAAATGAAAGATTGGAACTAGATGAACATGTTTTGTTCTTGAAATTTTGATGAATTTAGCTAAATAGGGCTAAATTGTAAAAATAGTAATTTAAGAGACTAAATTGCAAATTTGATGGAAAATATGGGCTTGTATATGATGTATGAACATTCCGCTAAGCATGAGTATGTAATGATTTTATGAATTTGATGTTTTGAGAAAAATGGACTAAATTGATAAATTGTGCAAATGCGAGGGTTAAATTACAAATAGCCCTAAATGTGTGTCCTTGGATTGAATTGAATGAGTTTGTGAATAAAAAGGTTAATTCTGAATATGTATAGATCAAGAACCGAGGAAAACGGACTTAGATCGCGGGAAAGCAAAAGTAACCGAGTAGCCGTTTCCATTTCCGTTAAATCAAATCCGAGGTAAGTCATTTTGCAAATAAACATATTCGTATTGAATTATGTGTATTTTTATGATTATTTTTATCGATGAATACTTATGATATAATCTATTCATGAATTTTGAGATAAGGATTACTTAGTGACAATATTCGAGAAGTCCCGTACGAACCTAGGAATAGATAGGATTAGCTATATTATGACATAGGTATTTGTTCTGTTTTTATCATGTAAGACCACGTCTGGGACGTTGGCGTTGATTTGAGATTTCGTGTAAGACCACGTCTGGGATGTTGGCATCGATATGAGTTTTACGTGTAAGACCATGTCTGGGACATCGTCATCGTATTGATTCGTGTAAGACCTTGTCTAGGACAGTAGCATCGATATTCGATTACATATAAGACCTCGTCTGGGACGTTGGAATTGTACGACTGTTCTGAGCTTTTTGAATATCCTACTAGATTCCTTACGGTTCAACGAGCAAGTCTGCGATACGAAATGGCTATGTAAATAGTGAATCCGTTTCAGGTACATTGATTCATACACTAAGTGTGTATATAAGGTAAGTACCTATGTGATCTTATTATGATGATTATGTATATTTGGATAACAATATGAGATGTGATAGTAAGCATGAAAGAGCGTTGTATATATAAGACTTTTGTATTAATGAATGTGGCAAATATGGCCAAGTACATGGACCAAAGCATATATGTGATAATTTGCTAAGTGATTAAGATGTGCCAATGTATCTATGATTATATATGCCTTCTAAGCTAAGTTTGTTTGTATTATGAGTTACTAAGCTTTTGGAAAGCTTACTCCGTGTGTATGTTATCTCTATTTTATAGGTCGTCAAAGCTACTAAAGGCTCGGGACCGTCAAGGATTGTCATCACACTATTCAACTTGTTTTTGGTGCATTTTGGATATATATTTTGCTAGATATGGCATGTATAGGCTAGTCTTTTGTATTTGAAAATGAAGTGAATTTAGCCATGTGATTTGGCTAGTTATATGTTGGTATTATGTTTAAATGTATGTGATATATGACGTAGATCTTGGTTAGTTGATACATGAAATGGTCAAGTTTTGATTAAGCATTTGGATGGATTATACTTGATTTACATAGGTTTTGGTCTTGGAAGTTAGCTTGGTTGAAATGGATATTGAATGTTTAGATTGAATGGTTATTTTGTTGTCTAGTATGCATGAAATCTGTTGGTAAATATGATAAACCGTAATAGTAACATATTTTAAGCCCACATTTAGCATGCTTTTGGATGATTTATCCCTTAAATTTTGTAATTTGGTGCTCTTAATCCTTTAATTTCATGTTTTATATTCAGGAGAGCATAGGAGGATGAAAAGAATGAGAAACGGGCTTAAAACGGACCAAATGGGCCATATCACAAAATTGACACGGCCTGGGCCCAAGACCACACGGTCGTGCCTCCTTATCAGACCTGAACACGACTTGGCCACGACTTACACGGGCGTGTGCCATGGGCGTGTCCCTGCTGTGGCCAAGAGGAGTTTTACTCGACATAGAATACTTGGAGGCAAAGAAACACATTCCAAAGTCTATATAAACACCCAAATAAGAATCCTATTCGGATTAGGATACTTGGAGGCCAAGTAAGGCATCTCAAAGCCTATATAAAACACCCTACGGGGCAACTTAAAGGGGGAGTTCGACAGAAGCCCTCTGTGGGGCGTCCAGCTAGGCCAAAAAGGGCAGATTTGTAGGGATTTACTCAAAGATAGCCAGTTGATTCATCTCAAGAAGCCGGAATCATACTCAAGACAAAGGATCTCTCCTTCAATTCCTTTAGGGGGTTTTAGGGATTTCTTATGTTTTGTTTTATCTTTTCTTCTGAGATGTTTTCTTTTATTATTATGAACTAAACCCTCAGATACCTGAGGGGGATGAAATCTAAGATGAGTCTTGTTATCGTTTGCTGAACTATATGATAAATATTTGACTTGTTCTTAATTATGTGTTCTTAATTCTTGTGTTAATATTTCTAGGATATTAATTCAAGTGTGATGTGCTTAGGTGGAGGAGCAAAAGTCCCTGCCTAAGAGTAGATCTAGCATAATTAAGCGGAGTTGATCATACGCCTAGAGATAGGGTGACGAGATTTTGCCGAATTAGGGTGAGACCTAATATGGGAGTCCATAGATTGAGTTAATGCAATTCTAAGGGTTTTAATTAGAAAGAGATTTCAATTAATCAACCTAGGGTTAGACGTTAGTAGCCTCGAGAGAGGGATTAATATAAATTAGGGAATCCTACGGATCAAGTCAAATGAATAAATTGTATGGTTTAGAGTTAGGTAACAAGTGAAGTCTAGGTGGATTCTTCCTTGGGTATCGTCTTAATTAATTGTTTTTTCTCAAAGTTATTTTCCCAATTTCATTCTTCTTTGTCTTAGAGTCTTTAGTTTAGTAGTTAGTTAATTTTAGATTATATAAACAATTCCCTTAATTCTTAGGCTAGATAATAAAAAGAGAGTTAGTATTAGTACATTTGGTTCCTTTGGGTTCGACAATCCGGTCTTGCCTTGACTATACTACTGTTCGATAGGTGCCCATGCCTCAAATTGTTGTCATAGTTAGTTTCCAGGTTCGATCATTCTTTTATATAAATTTTAAGACTTTGACATCGCATAAAATAACGATCAAAATATTGCTTGTAGGTAAGACGCAAGTGGGTGGCATTTTGTCCTTGAAAATGGCCTATAAAGTCACATGGTCGTGGCACACGGGCGTGCCTAGTGACCGTGGGACAAAGTCAGTAGCTAGCATAAGAGTACACGACCTTAGCACACGGATGTGCTTAGTAGTCGTGTGATTTTTGACAGGATCGGCCATGGCCAGAGTACACGGGCGTGCTTGGTGGCCGTAGAGCAAAGGTCAGTTTAGACCACGGGGAGGACACACGAATGTGTCTAGCAGCCGTGGGAGGCACACGGCCTGCCCACACGGGCATGTAACCCTTGAGTCTTTGAAAAGTTTTAAATTTCTGAGAATGTCTGTATGTGTTTCGGTTTAGTCCCGACCCGATTTATAAGTATGTTTTAGGTCTCGTTGACCGTATTAAGGGACATTATGTTTGTAAGATTGATGGATGAATGTATGAACTTCTGATAATGTTTCCGATCTATCCGGTAATGCCTTTAATCCTAGTCCGACGATAGATATGGGATAGGGTTGTTACATTTGGCTGGTATTAGTGCTACAGTTTAGTCGATTCTCAGACTAACGTAGCGTGTCAAAGTCTAGCTATACATGCCATATATATGAACTGTGATAGTGTGATGAGTCCTGACGTGTAAAAATGTGATTTTCGTATAGTAATGGATCCCAAAAGAGCCGTAGCTGACGACATAGAAAGTAATGTGCCTGCTCCTGCGCAAGGGACAGCGCCATCTGATTTGAGACCGGCTACGAACGGTCAAGAAGGAGAAGCTAAACAAGCTTTCTTCCAGATGATGAGTGAGTGGTTCACTCAATTCGTAAAGAATAACCCGATTGTTTCGCAACCCACGCCCCCGATTAATCCCCCTCAGACATCCGATATACCTGTGACTGCAAATCTGAATCCGTGAATAAGCCTTCGGTTGACAAGATCCGTAAGTATGGGGCCGAAGAGTTTCGGGCTACTAATGATGATGATGCTGAAAGGGCTGAGTTCTGGTTAGAAAATACTATATGGGTATTCGACGAAATGTCTTTGACCCCGGAAGAATGCATAAAGTGTGTTGTATCATTACTCCAAGATGCAGCTTATCAATGGAGGAAAACCTTGATTTCTGTTGTTCCGAAAGAGCGAGTTACTTTGAACTTCTTTCGGAGTGAATTTCAGAAGAAATATATTAGTGAGAGATTCGTCGATCAGGAACGAAAAGAATTTTTGGAACTAAAATAGGGCCGAATGACTGTTACTGAGTATGAACGAGAGTTCGTGAGATTAAGTCAGTATGCTTGAGAATGTATATCATTTGAAGCGATAATGTGAAAAAGGTTCGAAGATGGTGTTAATGAAGACATTCGTTTGTTAGTCGGGATCTTAGAAATAAAAGAGTTTGTAGTACTTGTTGATAGAGCGTGCAAAGTTGAGGCACTTGGGAAAGATAAAAGAAAAGCTGAGTTTGAAGCCCGAGATACGAGAAAGAGATTTTCGAGTAAATCATTCCAGTTTTCTTCGAAGAGATTCAGAGATGATCAAAGTCATTCAAGAGATAATGTGGGACATTTGAATAGAAATCGAGCTAGATCGAAAATGAGTTCCAAAACTCCAGGAACTTTAGTGGCCAGCGTTGGTAATGTTCGATTCGAGAGACCTGAATGTAAACATTGTGGATAAAGGCATCTGGGAAGTTGTAGACTTAATGACAAAGCTTGCTTAAGATGTGGATCACTTGAGCATTTTATCCGTGATTGCCCTGAGTCTGTTGAGCCAGAGACTGTTCAGAATCTGAGACCTGATAATGCATCTGTGAGAGGTAGACCTTCAAAGAATGTAAGAAACGTCAGTGGTAGTCAGAGAACTACGAGAGACAATGTTGCCAGAACTGAAGCTAGAGCACCTGCCAGAGCGTATGCTATCCGAGCTCGAGAGAAAGCTTCATCTCCAGATGTTATAACGGGTACTTTTACACTTTATGATACTTCTGTGATTGTATTGATAGTCCCTGGTTCTACACATTCGTATATATGCCTGATTTTAGTATTCAGTAAAACTTTGCCTATAGAGTCTACTGAGTTTGCTATAAAAGTATCGAACCCCTTAGGTAAAAGTGTCTTGTTGACAAAGTATGCAAGAACTGTCTGTTAATGTTTCGAGATATCTGTTTCCCTGCTGATCTGATGCTTTTGCCATTTGATGAGTTCGATATTATTCTGGGTATGGATTGGTTGTCTTTGCATGATGCTGTTGTGAACTGTAAAAGAAAGACTATTGATTTGAGATGTCTGAATGATGAGATTGTACGAGTTGAGTCTAATGATTTAAATGGATTTCCTGCTGTGATATCTGTATTAAAAGCTCAAAGATATGTGAAAAAGGGTTATGAGGTATATTTTGTTTATGTGGTTGAGTCGAAAGTGTCTGAAAAGAAAATTGAATCAGTGCCTGTTGTCTGTGAGTTTTCTAATGTACTCCCTGAAGAATTACCGGGTTTGCCTCTGATTCGTGAAGTTGAGTTTGGTATTGATCTATTGCCTGATACAACACCTATTTCGATAGCTCCGTATAGAATGGCACCAACAGAGTTGAAAGAGTTAAAATCATAGTTGCAAGAATTGACCGATAGAGGATTTGCTAGACCGAGTTTTTCGCCTTGGGGTGCTCCTGTTCTATTTGTGAAAAATAAAGATGGCACGATGAGGATGTGTATCGATTATCGTCAGTTGAATAAAGTGACAATAAAGAATAAATATCTGTTGCCCCGAATAGACGATTTATTTGATCAGTTAAAAGGAGCTACTGTATTTTCTAAGATTGATCTGAGATCGGGATACTACCAGTTGAGAGTTAAAGATTCAGACATTCCGAAGACTACTTTCAGAACGAGGTACGGGCATTATGAGTTTTTGGTTATGCCATTTGGATTAACCAATGCTCATGCTGTTTTTATGGATCTGATGAACAGAATTTTCAGACCGTACCTAGATCGATTTGTTGTGGTGTTCATAGATGACATCTTGATTTATTCACGTGATGAAAATGAGCATATTCCGTGGGTACACCTCTGGTTGTGCTTGGGCATTTTTCGGGGTAAAACCTGGGGGTAAATAGGATCATCATTATCATCCCTAGAGTTGACCGCAGTGCTTTTCCCTTTTTCACGCTCTCCAGCGAGCAACTGCGCCAATTGACTTATCATACTTCTTTGGGATTCCAGTATCTGATCCCTCATCTCCTGTTGTACTTTCGCTAGCTATTTTTGTAGTTGCGCTTGCAACTGGTCTTGCATCTCTTTTTGAACTTGCTCTAGCCTTTCCAATCTTTTGTCCATTATTTTAGTTTTGGTGCGAGTACTATAACGATGTTCGGTTGGTTGATTCTTGTTGGTTTCCAGATTAACTAAAATAATTTCGTTTAATTAGGGTCTTTTTGTGAAATTTAATGCATATGATGCAATGTAATGCAAATGCATGAATGCAAAAAGAGGCATTGAATCTGATTCAATTCCGTTAGAACAACTTTACTAGAAAACAAATTTTTTTACATAAAAATAGACTACATATACGACTTTGCCCTAATACTTAAAGCCTTAATCTCCCTATGAAGCCAAGCTAACTCCTAACGTCGATCCAATTCTGATTCACTTCAAACTTAGTATGTCAGCTTGAACTGCTAGGGTTTGCAAATGATTGACCACATTTTGTATTTGAGCCACTAATTCTTTCAGTGGATAGTAGTTCTCAGAGAATACTCGATAAGAAACCTCTTCTACCCTCCAAAAGTGGCTATGGAACTATGCTAATAGAAGTTGCGCACACCCAATGAACCTACCTTAACCTCTTCTCCGGTATAGATTGAAAGATTTGAAAGTTTTGACCAAGATTGCTGGGACGAGTGTGACCCTTTTATCAAGCAAGTCAAACAAATCTACAACTGTCTCATCTACGTGTCCTACTGCTTTAGGGAAGATTACTAACCCGTAGATACTTAAGGTGAAGATATTAACCTTTTCTTTGTGTCTTGATGTGCCAAAATCAGATCTTGTAAACTTTCTCAAGAGATATATTTGCTTTCTCCTTTTTGCTTGATCTTGGCAGCGACTCATTGCTCACTTATCCCCGTGGTGCTCATTAGTTTCTTTAGGAAGGTCCAGGATATTGGCAGTTCTAGAGTAGGCCTTGTTAGCTTGAATCATTGGGCATCAAAGCAAAGTGGTATACTCCTCCACAGTAGGTACCAAATCCACTTTTCCAAAAGTAAAGCAACTGTAGGTGGGATTCCAAAGTTGAGCCAGAGCTCGAAACAAATGCTTGTCCACTTTGATATTGAGTAGATAGGGCAAATCACCATAATTACAATAAAATAGCTGCTTGATTTCATCATCCCACTGGACCCATATCTCTTTCAATTCTTGGAGATTGTTCTGGGTCACGTTGATATGAGTGAAGTCCCACAATTTTGATACGTACCTCTTCGTCAGACTATCACCTTTCTCTAGACGCGTTTTCTCGGACCATATTCAGACAACCGCGTTATCTTCTACTTTATCAAGAAATCCGTTTTCTATGGAAAGCTCTCTATTTAGTAATTGAACGTGAATCAACACCTTTTTTATGATGAAAATGTCATGCAATCAGAATCAAAGCAAAACAAACAAGTCAGTATACAAAGCAAGAATTTAGAGTAAGCAAGAAATAATAAATAAAGCGCCTATTTGGGTAACCACTAGGGTTAGGGTAAGCTCTTAGGGCTCATTATATGCGGTTCGGTTCTAAAGTAAAAGTACCTGAACCGGCAGATTCCTCGATCCTCACCCATTATAGGCTCATATGGATCGAGTTCAGTTCAGGAGAATTGATCGTTGTTTTTGCGATGTCAAAGTCTTAAAATTTATAAAAAGAACGATCGAACCTAGAAACTAACTATGACAACGATTTGAGGCAAGCGCACCTATCGAACAGTAGTATAGTTAAGGCAAGACCGGAATGTCGAATCCCAAAGGAACAAAAAGTACTAATACTAACTCTCTTTCTATTATCTAGCCTAAGAAATAAGGGAATTGTTTATCAAATCTAAAATTAACTAATAATTAATCTAACGACTCTAAGACAAAGAAGAATGAAATTAGGAAAATAACTTGAGGAAAAACTAATTGATTAAGACGACACCCAAGGAAGAATCCACCTAGACTTCACTTGTTATCTAACTCTGAACCAGACGATTTATTCACTTGACTTGATCCGTAAGATTCCCTAATGTATATTAGACCCTCTCTCGAGGCGAATAACGTCTAACCCTAGGTTGATTAATTGAAATCTTTTTCTAATTAAAACCCCTAGAATCGCATTAACTCGATCTATGGACTCCAATATTAGGTTTCACCCTAATCCGAAAAAATCTCGTCACCTATCTCTAGGCGCGTGATCAACGCCGCTTAATTATGCTAGATCTACTCTTAGCAGGGACTTTTGCTCGTCTACCTAAGCACATCATACTTGAATTAATATCCCGGAAATATCAACACAAGAATTAAGAACACATAATTAAGAACAAGTCAAATATTTATCATATAGTTCAGCAAATGATAACAAGATTCATCTTAGGTTTCATCCCCCTCAGGTATCTGAGGGTTTAGTTCATAACAGTAAAAGAAAACATCTCAAAAGAAAAGATAAAACAAAACATAAGAAATCCCTAAAACCCTCTAAAGGGATTGAAGGAGAGATCCACCGTCTTGAGTATAATTCCGGCTTCTTGAGATGAATCAACTGGCTATCTTCGAGTAAATCTCTACAACTCTGCCTTCTCTGGCCTAGTCGGACAACCCCTGACTAAAGTCTTGGGTTCCCCCGACAAAAGCCATGGCAGAAGGCTTCTGCCAAACTCCTCTTCAAGTTGCCCCCTTGGGTGTTTATATAGACTTTGAGATGCCTTACTTAGCCCCTAAGTATCCTAATTCAAGTAGAATTCCTACTAGGGTGTTTGAATAGGCTTTGGAATGTGTTTCTTTGCCTCCAAGTATCCAAATCTGAGTAAAACTCCTCTTTCCTACGACAGGGACATGCCCATGGAACACGCCTGTGTAAGTTGTGGCCAGGCCGTGTTCGAACCTGTTGAATGGGGCACGGCTGTGTGGATTGGGCCCAGGCCGTGTGGATTTAGTGATATGGCCCATTTACTCTATTTTGGGCCCGTTTTCCGTTCTTTTCTTCATCTGGTGCTCTCCTGAGTATAGAACATGAAAACAAAGGATTAAGAGCACCAAATTACATAATTCGAGGCTTAAATCATCCAAAAGCATACTAAATGTGGGCTTAAAATATGTTACTTTTACGGTTTATCAAATACCCCCACACTTAAGCTTTTGCTTGTCTTCAAGCAAAATTCTCAACTCACAATTAAAACGAACTTCCTTGATTCATAACATTTATCAATAATGTTTTATCATAATTCAGAGATAATTCATACATGGATAATTCAAGTCAAAGAGTCCTCAAGATTCAAACAATCAAAGTCATACGTTTATAGCACGAAAACATAGGCGTTTCCCTTTACCTGAATAATTACCTCTGATTCAAAATCGACAAGAGTTAACATCCTCACTAAAGATTCGCTCAAATCACTTGAAGCGTTTAAGGTTCAAAATTAAGCACTCAAGATTCGTATATGAAAAGTTAATCCCATAGGCTTGCATGAAAATCAAATCTCCACCACTGTAATATGAGATGATACACAAATCAAAAGGTTTTTACAGGATTGTTACGGGGCTTAGGTTAAGGGCATGGATAAAGGCTGAATTAGAAGGTTAAAATCGAGATTGACCTGATAAATTACCTAACTAGAAACAATGAACATATCTTAAATAATTACATCAATTGAAAACTAATACTACTAACCATAATACTCTAATATGAGCTTCTTCTTCAACATTTGGAATTTAAACAAGTAAGCTCACTTAATTATAGAACTAATAATAAATATACTTCGTTTTTTTAAAACAAATCATTACAATAATAAGGAAGAACTTTAACAACTGAAATATACAACATAGTTAAGAAACTGTTCAAAATCAAATCTTGACAAAAAGGAAGTCAAGGAATGGTGATAACAAATACAAAGGGTTTTGGGTTAATATTAGTGGGTGAGTCAATAAAAGGGTTGTTAGGATCAAAAGAGGTTCACTAGGGGTTAATTATGAAGGTAGGCTTTTTAGTGGAGTGAGTGGGTTAAATCCTAAGTGCCTTTATCATCTCTGTATATCAAATCAAAGGTGTGGCCTCGACATGTATAAACGATGCAAGTTCTAGAATAACAGATCACTGTTGACACACTCATAATAAGAAGTGAGCACGAAAAAGAATATATGCTCCATAAGGCCCAAAGTCTCACAAAAATTATGGGTATTTTGGTGTCAACTTCGTAAATTTCAAACTTCAAGGTAACATTCAGATTAAGGTAGACAACCAAAAAAAATTTTTAGTTTCTGAAAAATAGACTTATCATGTTTGATTCTCTAGTATCCTTCAAATTTAATCATCAATGCACAATTATCAATGACTTAATATAAAACATATCAATAAAAATCATCAATCAAAAGAAATTTCATTCTAATCACAATATGAGAAAATTACTTTAAGATAGGATATCATTCAGGGATTTTCAGATAATACTATAATTAACCCCCTCACACTTAAGATGTACATTGCCCTCAATGTACAAAGATAGATAATATCAAAATAATCATAAAATCATAAGATGGGGAGAGAAGTGAAACTTCCTAAATTTTGGATAGAGTCAATGAAAAGAAATCGGATAGGATTGGGCGGATGTGAATGTGGGAGAGCACCTTGAACCGTTTGAATTTGAATCCTCGAAGCAGCCGGTCGAATTTTATTGTGTCCTAAGCTAAATGGTACAAAGAATAAGAAGAAAATAATAAAGAAAAATAAAAATAAAAGTAAAAGTAAATAATGGAAAATGAAAGAAGAAAAACAACTGGAAAAGAAGAAGAAAGAATGGGGGTTAAATAGAAATTATGGATCTGGTGGTTGCCCCCGCCCTTGTACCTTCCTGTGGTGGCCACACGGCCGTGTACAAGGCCATGTGGTATGGAGATATGCACTTTGGTTAGTTTATGGTTAGGTGCTAAAAAGAAAAATAAAAGTAAAAAAATTAAAAATAAAAAAATGTAAAAATTAATGGGGTTAGTGCTCGGATTGCTTCCCGAGAAGCACTCGTTTAAAGTCTTGAGCTAGACTTACCTCTCATTCGCATAATCATGGTGGTTTAAGGAGGTGAAAATCCTTTCTCATGTGATCAATTCGGTTTTTGATATAAAGTTTAAGTCGAGTAGTGTTTACCTTAAAGGTGCTGATTTTAGGACTAGTTACCTCGACTGTTCCATCTGGGAAGATTTTGAGTACCTGATCTCCTATCTTAAGCTAGGTTGTCCCATCATTAAGTTCATCGTGGGGTTGCCTCGTTTTTGCTTCGTGTGTTTTTAGTCTCTCCTTGAAGTGTGTCTTGCATTCGTCTAGTTCATCGATCCAAAGCCTTCGTTCCTCATGAATTTCCTTCTTTATCGGCACGAGGTCTAGGATCTGGCATCTGGGAAAGAGCTTCAAGAAACGACAAGTTAATATGAAATTTCTTTGAAAGTTTAAGAGACTTACCGAGTTTTTCCTCTGTGTGGTCTTTTTTTGTCGCATCGGGGTATGGCACACGGGATTGGTATTTTGTAATTACCGGGTTGGGTAAATCATGGCTTACCTCAACCTTACCTTCACTTACCACAGGCTCTTGCCTTGGGTCAGATTCCACTAACCTTTCACTGTCTTGAGCTGTTATGGCTTGAATTTGCTCTTTTGGGTTAGTCTTGGTGTTGCTTGGTAGGCTTCCTTGTGGTCTTTCAGAGATCTGCTTAGCAAGTTGCCCTATTTGATCCTTGAGCTCCTGTGTCAATGCCTCAAGTTTTGTTTCTATATTTTGGAAACGTGTTTCTGAGGCTACTATGAATTTTTTTAGCATCTCTTCAAGGTTTGACTCCTCTTCCTGTTGGTAAGGTGGTTGTTGAAAATCTGGAGGAAGCTCCGGTCTTTGGCTACTTTGATCATCCCACGAGAAATTGGGATGGTACCTCCAACCTGCATTATAAGTGTCACTATAAAAATTATTGTGAGGTCTAAAATAGTTACCCATATAGTGGTCTTGTTTGTTCTCCATGCCATATCCGTAGGGTGGGTACTCAGGATTCGCCACGCCTCTTAGATTCAAGTCATATTGCATTACTGGGTGTACGTCGAGGTTGAAGACACTGGCTGCTTTAGTAGGAATTGTCCTCATGACTTGCCACTGATAATTATTCAGTGCCATCTTCTCTATAAACTGAAATTATCAGCCAAAAGCAAATAGAAAAAAAATTTAGCAAAGTAAAAAAAATAAAAATAAAAATAAAAAATAATAATGACAATAAATTGCAATAAAAAAATGGCTAAAGTAATAAAAATTAAGTTTTCTTAATATTTTAGTTCCCCAGCAACGGCGCCAAAAACTTGATCGTTGTTTTTGCGATGTCAAAGTCTTAAAATTTATAAAAAGAACGATCGAACCTGGAAACTAACTATGACAACGATTTGAGGCAAGCGCACCTATCGAACAGTAGTATAGTTAAGGCAAGACCGGAATGTTGAATCCCAAAGGAACAAAAAGTACTAATACTAACTCTCTTTCTATTATCTCGCCTAAGAAATAAGGGAATTGTTTATCAAATCTAAAATTAACTAATAATTAATCTAACGACTCTAAGACAAAGAAGAATGAAATTGGGAAAATAACTTGAGGAAAAACTAATTGATTAAGACGACACCCAAGGAAGAATCTACCTAGACTTCACTTGTTATCTAACTCTGAACCAGACGATTTATTCACTTGACTTGATCCGTAAGATTCCCTAATGTATATTAGACCCTCTCTCGAGGCGAATAACGTCTAACCCTAGGTTGATTAATTGAAATCTCTTTCTAATTAAAACCCTTAGAATCGCATTAACTCGATCTATGGACTCCAATATTAGGTTTCACCCTAATCCGGCAAAATCTCGTCACCCTATCTCTAGGCGCACGATTAACGCCGCTTAATTATGCTAGATCTACTCTTAGGCAGGGACTTTTGCTCGTCCACCTAAGCACATCATACTTGAATTAATATCCCGAAAATATCAACACAATAATTAAGAACGAGTCAAATATTTATCATATAGTTCAGCAAACGATAACAAGATTCATCTTAGGTTTCATCCCCCTCAGGTATTTGAGGGTTTAGTTCATAACAGTAAAAGAAAACATCTCAAAAGAAAAGATAAAACAAAACATAAGAAATCCCTAAAACCCCCTGAAGGAATTGAAGGAGAGATCCTCGTCTTGAGTATAATTCCAGCTTCTTGAGATGAATAACTGGCTATCTTCGAGTAAATCTTCACAACTTTACCTTCTCTAGCCTAATCGGACAATCCCTGACTAAAGTCCTGGGTTCCCACGACAAAAGCCCTGGCAGAAGGCTTCTGCCAAACTCCCCTTCAAGTTGCCCCCTTGGGTGTTTATATAGACTTTGAGATGCCTTACTTGGCCCCTAAGTATCCTAATTCAAGTAGAATTCTTACTAGGGTGTTTGAATAGGCTTTGGAATGTGTTTCTTTGCCTCCAAGTATCCAAATCTGAGTAAAACTCCTCTTTCCTGTGACATGGACACGCCCATGGCACACGCCTATGTAAGACATGGCCAGGCCGTGTTCGAACCTGTTGAATGGGGCATGGCCGTATGGATTGGGCCCAGGCCGTGTGGATTTCGTGATATGGCCTATTTACTCCGTTTTGGTCCCGTTTTCCATTCTTTTCATCATCTGGTTCTCTCCTGAGTATAAAACATGAAAACAAAGGATTAAAAGCACCAATTACATAATTCGAGGCTTAAATCATCCAAAAGCATACTAAATGTGGGCTTAAAATATGTTACTTTTACGGTTTATCAAGAATACATTTTCCTATAGTTATACGGAGATGAAAATCTCACGCAGATATAGGTACGGATGTATCCCGAAAGCGATTCAGTATCCTATACGGAGGTGAAGACCTCACGAAGGAATAGCTTCTTACTTCCACTTAAAAGGGTAAAAATGACCGATCATGCGTTGCAATATGCAGAGATATATTAAAATATTCGAACCAATAAAGCAAACATATCAAAATGATGCAGACCACAAAAATGAAATGCAACAAAAGTATCGTAAATTTAAACCAAATTAACAATTTTTGACAAAAATAGAAGAAGTAATCAAATCGTGGCTTGACTCTCTTATTTTGTCCCCAGTGGAGTCACCAAGCTGTCGAAACTATTTTTTTTCCAAAGGGTCGACTTTTGGTTTTAAAACGAAAAATGGGAGTCGCCACCAATCCTTTTTGATGAGGTGTGATCAGGTCACCTCGTAAGATGGTTGTTTTTAATAAACAATTTGATTATTAAAACAACGCTTTTGGTCTACGAAATTCAGAAACATGAGTTCGGGACTCGGTTATGCACGAGGAAGGATTAGCACCCCTCATAACGCCCAAAATTGGTACCTAGTTGATTAATTAATGTCTTGGTGTCGAAAATAAAAAATTTGAAGAAATTTTAAAATATGATCCTTTGCTAAATATTGCTTAATTGAAATTTTTTTTATAGAAAAGAGCGTATTTCACGTTAATCGAGGAAAAGAATTATGTCCCGTAAGTTAGGACACAATGTCTTAAATCCCCGAAACGAGAATAAACACCGAAAATTTTATTTATTTTAAAAGATATTCAATTATATCGGTTTTAGAAAGAAACCATGTTCCGTAAGTTAGAACACGATCTCTTCTTAATTCCTGAGATTATTAAAAAAACTTATGTTTAAAAAAGGTTCGTGTATTCGAATTTATCGAGAAAATCAAAATCCCGTAAGTTAGGGAACGACTTTTCGAATTTCAAGATACGAAATATTGCTTGTTTAAAACAATATTTTTAATGTATCGGGTAAAATGTAACACGATTTTGTAGTAAAATGTGAAATGGTGTTGATATACATAACAGAATAATAATAAATGCATTAATGTGAACAATAATATGAAGAACAAAAATAAAATAAAATAAACAAGTCAAAAATAAAAAGACAAATAATAAGGACAACAAACTAAAAATTTGAAGCTAAAGACCTAATATTAAATAAATAAATAAATATTGTATAAAACAATTAAAGAATAATATTATTAATAATAACGGCGATGATATTAAATTAACTAATTTAATAATGAAATAGCAAAAATAACAAAAAAGGGAGTAAATCAAACTTTTAAACAGAAATTTGGGGCAAATCAGAAATAAATAAAAAGGAAAAGGACCAAGTTGAACGCGCGAATAACAAAGGGGACCAAAATGGGAAATAATCCCCACCCTCCAAAACGCGCAGCTTTAAGGTGGACCAATTTGTAAATCAAAATAAATCATAGGGTAAAAATTAGAAATAAATAAAAACTTAATTGCGAAATGATTAAAAAATAGAAGGGCCAAAAGCGCAAATAGCCCATTAATCAAAAACACGCGGATCCTCTGGACGGGTCGAGTCAGCGCGCGAGTTGAGCATGAAACGACGCCGTTTTGAGTAAGCTATAACTGTTAATTTTTTTGACAAAAACTTCATTCTTTCTTCATTTAAAAAAAATAGAAGTTTTCTCTCAAACTCTCTCCCTTTTTTCTTTTTGGTCCGGCCTAGGTCCGGTCATCGGCCGCAGCGGCGGTCGTCGGTAACGGCACCGCTGTCTGCGGCGGTCGAAAAACTTGAAAAATTCCTTTTTAACCCCTTTTTCAAAAGGAATCAAATCTGGGTTTTATACCCCTAAAATCGGAACGATACTCGGCCGTGGGCAAAGAAACCGAAATGTTTTGCCCTTTCCCGACGGAGCCTCCGACGACGATTGGTGAGTATTTCCCCTCTTTTTTTAGGGTTTCAAAAAAAAAAGAAATAAAAGACAGAAAAATACTTTTTATTTTACTATTATTTCGAAATGAAAATAAGAAAATAAAATCACCTTTCTTGATTTTTTGATCGATATTCTTTGTCTTTTTTTGATTAATCATGTCTGTAAACAAAACATTGAGGATATTCGGCTTTTTATAGTTGATTACATAGTCCTTTTTTACTGTTTATTTCTACTGTTCGTTTCCTGTTTCTGCTCTTATTTCTTTTTCTTATTGCAGGCGTTGACGGAGGCGGAAACTTTGATTTTTTGCCGTTTTGGTGCAACGGCGACAGAGGCGCTAGGGAGGCCTCGGGACGAGGTACAGGCGGTGTGCCCTAGGAGAGCGGCGCCAGAAAATGGGCTAGGGTTTCTGCTTCTTTTTTTGTGTTTTGGGCTTATAAGATTTGGGCTTCAGGTTTTTTTATTGGGTTTTTTTGTAATTGAGCTTGGAACCCAGAACTTGAACTGTTATTATTTTATTATTTGATTTTATACTATATTTTGGGCCCGAGTGAATTGGGCCTCTTACAATGGGTGAAAGAGGGGAAAATGAGGAGTTGACATGAAATCAAGGAGGGTTAGAGAAAAAGAGAAGCTTAAATCGTGGACGTGGGTGGACTTACTGAGCGTAGGCATAAGCTAGTGTCTTCTGCCTAACTGGCTTCCCGTTACCAGCTATTGCAGGCACGCGTAATGCTCTTCAACCTAAACAATGGATGTCAATGATTGTACTGCATTCTGATCGGATTCGAAGGAAATATGGAGCTGGGCAGCGGTGTTATAACATCATCTCGGTAACAAGGTAATCCCTAGCAAAACATTGGATGGGAGTTTAAAGCTACCCCGTCGGTTGTTATTCATCCCGATAATGCTGGTTAAAATGATCAACATCAACATCACATTCTGTCCACTCACTGGAAAATGGCACCGTTGTTGGCCAACATACGGTTCTTAAGTGCACAAATGATATTGTATCATCAGACGCTATAGTCGCAGAAGCTCGTCGATTGATGAAACAAGTTTCCGTTTTCCAACTATACATTGAATGGCCTTAATGTGCTTTGTCTAAAAAAAAGCACGCAGGTGACTTTGGGGTTTCAATTTTCCTCTCAATGTTTTTTGTGGATTGCACAATGTATAAGCATCGTACCAAAGACAAAGACAAACAATCCTAAAAGAATCCTAAAGAAGGCAGTTTCAGAACAAACTCTCTTCATGTTTAGCAATATTAACAATTAGGATTTTTCTAGTTTAATCGATCTGTTATGGTATGCCAATATTGCTAATTTATAGAGAGTTAACTAGAGAGGTTTAATATTAATTGAAATTACACTTCAATTGAAAATAGCTGGCCAGTCGATCCTAGTGTCCTAAAGACACTAAACTGCCACAGATTATGCCTCCCTTAGGCAGCATAAGCTTACTAGCTCCGAAGTAGCTTCCCTTCACCATATGGTCGACTAGGGTTAATTTGGGTCACATATTTATTTTGATTCAGAAATTAAAATTATCAATTAAATAATTTTGAAAGATTCTATTTTAACCCATTAAAATCATGATATGTGCAACAAAGTTTTTAAGTTTTTTTCATTTCAAATATTTAGACAATATGATGTTCCACTTTAAATTCATCATTTAATCTAAAATAAATATTTATTCAATTACTTAAATATTTGAAATAACTAATTAATCTTATATTAAACTAATCATTAAATTGAGAAAACATATATTACTTCAACAAATAAATCTAGTGATTCATTTCTATTTATTCAATCGTTAACGATTTTATTTAAGTGTTCAAATTAAACTCAATTTATCAAGAGTCATATTAAACTAATAGAGGGACCAAATAGAGATAAATAAATTGGGCTACAATAACCTCTGCAATTGAATTTCAACTTTACATCTATCAATCACATTGTGATTAGTCTTGAAGTTGTACCATTAAAGGTCCAAGACTGAACTCTCAATTATATATCACTACAAAAGTTAACGGGAAAGTTTTATCAATTGACCTTGTCATATGTATGTAACCTTCATAAGACACTTGTAATCGCTTCAAGTTTTATCCGTTCACCAAATTTAATCATTTTTTCTTAAAATACTAATATATATATATATCATAATTTAAATAATCATTCACTTACTAAATAATTTAAGTCACCACCTTGAATTAAGTTCTATTTACATAAGTCATATAATACCTTTAAGAGGAAACCCTTGCCTCTCTATAAGAGCCATGATTTCATATCTATAAGTAAATTCGCACTATACGTGAATTGCATACCCAACAAATGGACTTACTTGCTTACTACTTTGAGAACCCTTTAGTCAACAGCCCATCAAAGCATACAAGTTATAAATGTAAAGTCATATACTTACTTAGGATTAAAGAATATCACGAATAAATTGATCTACAAATGAATTTAAGATTATTCAACTTGAGCTCAATCCAATGCAATTTAAGCTAATATATCTAACTCTGTTTTGAGAGTTGGACCTATTTCAATAGCCAAGACAAAATTGTCTTCCTATGAGGACTTTAAACAACATAGTAGTTCTCACACAAGGTATTTACTCTGTGACCCAAGGAATTACAAATATATTAAAATTATCAACGATAGAGCGTTGTCTTCCGCATACAAATGTTCCTTTGTTATGCCATTTTCTTATAATTTAACATAGATACTTAGTGAGTCATGTTTACTTATACCATTTGCATTACATGTAAACTATTTGAAGATGATATAACACTGAGAAAATTAAATAAAATGTATATATTTCTATAAATAACAAGTTAGAATATTTTAAATGATTTACATCAAATATGATTAAATTACAAATCTAAAGGCCTTTGATACGAACCATAACCTGAAAGTGTTTAAAGAGAATCCAAGGGAAGTGCTAGCTATTTCTAGTGTCGTCAAAGTAAGAGATAATCTTGCTCAAAGTATTCTTGTATAATTAGTTTTTTTCCAACTTGTTTTTTTTTAAACCAAAAACAAATACAAATCTAAAGACACAATAGTCTAACAAGCTGAACCAAAACACACCCAAATAATAACCTTAAAGCCCTAGTATTTAGAAAGGGTTAGCATATATGAAGGTATCTAAGCTTGAAAATTTGTACCTACTTGGTACTTAATTATTTTTGGACCTAACTAGTACCTAAACTTAGAAATCATAAGCCAACTTGATATTTTTTTTAGATATTTGACTAACACAATTAAAATATGCTAACGTGGTATGAACGACCAATATCATGGTTGTAAGAGCCCAATTTTGACCGGGCTGGAATAAAACCAAAACAAAAAAAATAAAATTAAAGTCCCTTTTCAGTCCATTTACAAAACCAAGACCCATTACCAAATTAGCCCAACAAATTAAACCCAAATCCAACTACACCCTTGACCCAGACCTAAAGCCTAAACAGACCCACTTACAGACCCAATAACAGACCACCCAAATTAACTACCCAAAACACCCGGGCCCGACTCCTAAAGACTAACTCAGACCCAAATTTGTGCGGCCCAAATGGCCCAATGCTTAAACAGCTAACAGAAGACCTAGGGTTTCTGGGAAACCCTAGGCACCGCAGCCTCGTGCCCCAGCTCTTTTTGCGCCGCAAGCCAGGCCAAAAGTCACGCCGCAATCGCCGGAGCCCAATCGTCGCACCCATGCCAGGCTTTCGTTCGCGCCAGGATCCGCGTCCGAATCACGCCGCAGTCGCCACCAGGGTACTTGTCCGACCTGCAAAAGGAAACAAATCACAGCAAAAAAGGCGAAACAGAGGCAAAAACAGAGATTTATTTCCTTTTTATTTTTCATTTTTAGGTTATAAAAACCCCTAGATTAAACTTGTAACAGGGGGGATGGATCCATAGAAAATACACACATGACACAGAGACAAAATACAGAAATAAAAGCACATATCTTCATAATACAGAGGTTTTTTATATTTACGCATTCTTTATATTCTTTTCATACACGCATATTTTTATAGAAAAAAATATATACGAAAATAGAGAATAGTGGTTTTACCCTTCGATTTGCGTCCGAGAAATAAAGCTTCCGACCTCCGACCTTTGGCCGCCGGCCACGGAGGCGCGTGAGGCGCGTGCGCACTCAGTCCCTGAACCAGATGGCCGAACCCCAACAGAGGATTTGAGAGTGTTTTGAAACTTTTTTTTTAAAACAGTTTTAAAATGTTTTTTTTTTGACCGATTCTTTGCTTATATAGAAAACAGAAAACGACGCCGTTTAGCAGATGCAAGGTCCGCGTGTTGACCCGACCCGGGGCAAAGATCCGCGTGTTTTTCTTTGGATGGCCTAATTGCCATTTCAGCCCTCCTTATTTTTATTATTTTTTAATTCCGTTTAATTTAAATTCTATTTATTTTAATTTGACCTTAAAAGTTTGTTTTTATTTCAATTTAATCCCTCGGTCCGTTTTAAAGGAAAATCAGAACGACGCCGTTTCGTAAAAAGGTTTAATTGATACATTAGTCCTTGGGTTTTAACGCACGTTTTTGATTTAATTCTTTTAATCTGTTTAATTGCTGTTTAACCCCTCATCTTTATTTAATCCTAAATTTCTTTTGTTTTTTTATTTAAATTATTTTTTTATTATATTAAATGTTTTATCATATTAAATATTTTATTATTTATTAATGGCATAGGTTTTATATATATTTTTTATATGTACTAATCTATTATATATTTAATTATCATTATTTATTTTATATGCTTTAATATTTTTTTATTACGTATTATTAATATATTTTTTTATATACATTATATAGTATTAAGTTATATCATATATTCTTAAAATCCTTATTTTTAATTATCTATATTATCTAACATATTTTATTTATATAATTTATGTAGTTTTATAATTTTTTTAAAAATACTTTATTTTTATTACTATCATTTTTATATATATTATATTATTATATTATATATATTTATTATAAGTTCCTTTTACCTAAAATTTTTTTTGTTACTTCATATAAAAAGTATTATTAATTTTTTATATATTATTCTTTCATTTATTGCTATTGCATGTTTATTTGCTTTAGATTGTATATTATTGTTTAGTATAGTTCATTATATTTGTGTTATTTTTTTATTGTTCATTGTTAGTACGATTTGTAGATTATATTGTCACTTATATTATTTTTTTATTTATTCATAATTTGTTATTTATTTCAATATATGTTGTAATATCCTATCTAAACCATAGCTTTCATAAAAACATTTTTTGAATCGACACATTTTATTCAAATGGTTTTCAAAATATGGTGATATGTGATATTTAGGGAATTTTGAGAAGAATTTTGCCCTAACTTATTGGGTTCGATTTTTCTCGTGAAACTTTAGGTATTACATATTTACCCTTTTTTAAGAAATTTGAGATTTATCAATTTTAAAATAAAAAAACCTATTCTTGGGAATTCAAAGTGTTTTGCCTTAACTTATTGGATTCGACATTTTGTGTCTTGAGGTAGGAATTTCCTCAAATAGAGACAAGCTTAATTTTAAAGTAATGATGTGCTATACCTTAATTTATTGAGTAAAGTACTTTATTTCTTTGGGATAGGGGAGTCTCGGTTTTCTTTCAAATAAAAGGATCATATTTTATAATTTTCTTATTTCCAATATTGGGATATGGTTTTATCGGTTTGGTACCAATTTTTGGGCGTTATGAGGGTGCTAACCCTTCCTCATATGTAACAGATTCCCGAACTCGTTTTCTTGTTTTTGTGGACCAAAAATGTTTTTTAAATAAAACGCTTTATAAGGTGATCCAATCACACCTAAGTAAAAAAGATTGGTGGCGACTCCCATTTTTTTCGTTTTTCAAAGTCGATCCCCATTTTTTAAACCCGATTTTAAAATGGTTTCGACAACTTGGCGACTCCACTGGGGACAATAAGAGAGTCAAGCCGTTATATCGATAATTTCATATCTATTATGTTTGAATTTAAAATTTTGGTTTAAAAAATTATGATCCTTTTTGTTGCATGTGGTTTTATATTTCTCTGTATTACACTGCATGACCATTGTGGTCACACCCTTAAGTGGGAGCAAGAAACTACTCCTTCGTGAGGTTTTCACCTCCGTGCAGGATAGTGAATCATTTTCGGGATACATCCGTACCTATGTCTTCGTGAGGTTTTCACCTCCGTGCAGCCATAGGGAAATGTATTCCCCTGAACCGAACTTGGTCCGTATGAGCCTATAATGGGTGAGGATCGAGGAATCTGCTGGTTCGGGTACCTTAACTTTAGAACTAAAACCACATATAGTGAACCTAAGAGCCCACATTAGGAAGAACTACGTCAAACCTTAGTGGTTATTCTGATAGGTGTTTGTTTATTTTACTTGTTTTATTTTGTTTATTTTACTTGTTTTATATTCCGTGATACTAACTTGTTGTGTTTTATTCTTTTGTGCATATCATTTCATACATTAAGAGGTGTCGATTCACGATCAGTTTCTAAGTTAGAAAGCTGGTTATGGAGAACGGATTCCTTGATAAAGTGGAATACAATGCAATCGTTAGTATATGGTCAAAGGCAGTTAGAAAAAGGGGCAATATTAGAATCCCTGCCACTTGTGACCCCTGATTTTGTTCTGATCAAAGCAAAATTGGATGCAAAAAAATTGTACGACACCCTATGGCAAGGTATAGTGTTAGAACTAAAGGGCAAAAGGGTAACTATACTTACCAATCACTTCAAAGAGAGTATGGGGAGTGCAGATGGGTACTTCTACCATCACAACATTTCTCTTTCATATGAAGATGGCTACTCAGTTGATGGCAAGTGTGTTGAAAGAAAAGCGATAGAGAGGGTGCAAAAGACCTATGACAATGAATGGGCTGAGAAAAGACTTTGCTTGTGATGGGGAGAAAAGTTTATTTATTAGTGTTCTTCCAAATAACAAACATGAGTTTACAATTGTATTTGAGGATGTTACATCTAACAGAAACAACGGGAATATAAGACTTGATGTCCATGATGACTCAAATGGGAAAGACAGGAAGAGAATTAAACGACCTTATCAGTCAAAGACCTTTAAAGTGGAGATCAGCTTTGCTATGAGGATACCCATGTAAGCGATTCAAAATGCTCGGTGCGAACAGGAATCTAAAAACTCTCAAGAAGCACTGAGGGTACTGGGTGTCATTTTGTGAAACAGGGATGCCTACTTGTTTGCCAATCTTTCAACAACTTCACAGACATTGGAGGAGGTGCCATTGGCTATAGGGGTTTCCATTCAAGTTTCAGAGCCACTCAAGGAGGCCTTTCACTAAATATCGATGTATCAATTACCATGATAATTCAACCTGGTCCAGTAGTTGATTAACCTCCCAAAATTGAGGCAGACGCCTCAAGAAGGGATGGGTGCTTTGTCTAAGTTATGATGCTGCACAAATGCTGAAATCTTGAGGTGTTGATATCAACTCTAATTTCACCCAAGTGGATGGACGTATTTTGCCAGCACCAAGGTTAAGAATGGGCAATGGTGGAAATTTCTTTCCAAGGAATAAGCGTTAGAATTTTAGCCACAAGAAATTGGTAGAGCCATCTAGGATTCAAATATGGGCTGTTGTGAACTTCTTGGATCCTTGTTGTGGTCCAAACAACATTGCAAGGGATTTGATTTGTTCGTATTGACCCCCGTTTGATAGAATCAAAGAGACGAACCAGAATAGATGCTTTTCATCTATGGTTAGAGATGAAAAATGTTTAAACAGATACAATCTAAACTTCCTGAAGCTCCACAGTTGCTTCTTTGTTTACTCCTAGATAGGAAAAATTCTGATCTTTATGAGACATGGAAGCGGAAGAATTTTTCTGAATATGGTATTGTGACTCAGTGTATGGTACCAGCTAGGGTATGATCAATACCTTACAAATTTGTTATTGAAGATCAATGCTAAGCTTGGACGGTTACCTTCATTCCTCGAACAAGTTAAATTCAAGAGCAAGGAAATGAAGGGTAAGATTAAAATGTTAGAATCGGCATTGCACAACTGTGAGCTCTGGATTGATCTTCTTAAAACAAATAAAGGGTGTTGGAAAGAAGAACTTCACCATTCTCACGATCGAGTCAGAAGTCGAAATTATCTCATGGGTGAAGCAATAGTCCAGATTCGACTTGGGTAATATAGGCGGATACATTGAACACAAAGTATGAGCTACGATCAGATCGTGGTCAAGAGTTGGCTTTGTAGGAAAGTCAGAACTTTAGGATTTAGGGCGAAAGCATGTAGTAGTCCGTTTTATGTAAAAGAATTTGTTTGCTAATAAATTTTTCTAAAATGAAGTTGATCAGAATCGATACCTCTTTGCATTCATGTATTTGCATTACATTGCACCATTTGCATTAGACTTATATATACAAAGACCCTAATTAGGTAAAAATATTTCAGTTAACCTGGAAAACATAGAGCAAAGGTTGGAAAGAATTGAGCAAATGCAAATACAGATGCAGAGGCAATTGATCGAGATCCAACAAGAAATGCGGGAATCCCAAAGGAATATGATAGGCCAACTAATTCAGTTACTAGCCAAAGGACTTGAAAAAAGGAGTAGCCCGGTGGACAATAGTGAGGATGATGAGGAAAACATCGTTTATTCTCCAAAGGGTATCCCGATTCAACCAGACACGTATCTGCATGGGGGACCCGTCATTATTGAACAGGCGGATACTTTGAAGTTTCTAATGGTCTCAGTTTTTGACTTGAATAATAATCAAGCCAAACCGATTGCTCTAGTAGAAACAAGAGAAAGAGGAGAAGGGACCTCAAAGGCCTTGAAGAAGAAGGAAAAGAGAGCTGGTAGATATAATAAGAACCACTCGGAGCCAATTACAATGAACCAACCAAGGACGGTAATTACCAACAATCAGGCTTCTCCAAAGCAAAACTCTGGAAAGCTCCAGTTTACGCCAATCCCGATGACGTATAAGGAGCTATATCAAAATTTATTTGATGCGCATATGGTGTCCCCATATTATCTGCAGCCGTTGCAACCTCCCTTCCCAAAATGGTATAACAAGAAGGCTCAATGTGAGTACCACGCGGGATTAAAGGGCCACTTAATCGAAAACTGCAATACGTTTAAAAAGTTGGTTGAAAGGTTTATTAAAATAGGAGTTGTGAAGTTTGATGATCCATCAAAACCTGATCACTTTGATGAGGTGAATGCAGTGATTGAAGGAGGAGACAAGAAAGTTGCTGCTCCTTGAAGAAATCAAAAGCGAAGAGGGAATCAAAGGACGAAGTTTCCAAACCCTTGTGTGGAGTGTTTTGAATAATAAGACTGTGGAAGAAATCTTTGTACTTTTAGGGCAAATCTAGAGTAATGTTTAAAACAGGCTTGTTGTCTTGGACCTAGAGGCAACAAGAATTCTTTTGTGAAATAGGCTTATGTTCAAAATTTTATTTCAATAAAATGCATCTTTTTGAATACATATTCTTTTATTCTTTCCATTTCATACTGTACATTCTTTTATTTTTTTTAATATTCTTTCATTCTTTATTCATAACCATACCAATAATCATCCTTAGAATCATTTATTCTTTGGATTTTTTGCTTTCGTACCTAGGCACCCAGATATCAACGACGTGAGCGACGTTGTTACTGACTCCCTTTTTGAATGAGATATGGGTCTAGGGGATCTCAGGATTTTGAAAATGACAGAGATTGCGACATATATCTTCTAACTTGTTAAGGTGGTAGAACAAGATGAAAAACCAAACCTTACTTTACAAAGGGTCATTGGATATTATAAGCCTAGGGAAAAGGTGAAGACCGAAGTCTAGCTCACCCAAAATAAGGCAGGACATCATTGAGTTGTTTTCAAGAATTTAAATATGTTTTTGCACAATCATATTAGGACATGCCTAGACTAATAAGATGCGGGCAAAACAAGAGGATGGGGAACTGTTGGTCTACCATGAAAAAAGACTGTATCAGCCATACTGCAAATACTGAATTGAAGGTGACAAAGATTCATGTGCCTTCTTCAGTTCTTCATAAATCATCCATATGTGGGGCATGGATATTATGAAGCCAATTTTGTCAAATGCTTCTAGTGGACATTGATTCACTGTCATGGTTGTCATCTACTTCATCAAGAGGGTGGAAGTAGCTTCATATGCCAATATTGCAAAGTCGATAGTCATCAAATCGCAAAAAAAAAAAAAAACAGATGCCAACACAGAATGTAAATGTACAAAGTTAAAGTTTATAGTTTGTCCAAAGATCAGGCAGCATATCACTGTATAGCAAAAGCTGCCAAAAGAAAAAATACAAAAAAAAGAAGAAGAAAAACAACAAAAATTATGAAATGTGACTTAGACTTGTATTGATTGGCATAAGAAATTACTATTACCTTCTGTCTTATTGAGCGCCGGCCAGAACCTTTGCTGGGGGCAGCGTCTTACCCATTGGTTTATGGAATTGAAGCGTTTTGCCAATAGAGCCTAATTGAAGAAAAGGTTAAAAGCTATTTGTCACAGTTAGATGATGCAAACTTACGAAGTTCATCTTAGGGAATTCCATGAAGAAACCTGATGTTGAAAAAGATTTTTTCTACAAAATGATTTTAGAGGAAAGCATATGCCAAACTGGGAAGGACTTATATAGAGCTTATTCTAGAAGAGCATTGATATTGACGAGAAGGATAGCGAAGACTTGCCAAATCTGGCAAATTAAGGTTCAAACAAGAAGTATTATACCTGAAAGGGAAAGGTTCAAGGTGAAAACCCGCAAAGGGCAAAGGTCCAAGGTGAAAACCCGCAAAGGGCACCTTGAGTCCAAATTCAAAAAAAAAAAAAAAAAAAAAGGGAGAGGCCAAGGTGAAAACCCGCAAAGGGCGCTATGAGACCAAAGGGGCTTTGAGTTGAAAACCCGAAAAGGGCAGCTCAAATTTTGAATAAAAGTGGGGCATATAGTAGTCTTGCTACGTCTGAATTAGCAATGAAGAAGTCTGTTACGACTTGGGGCATCGGAAAAGTACTCAGGATCCCCTAAACACATATTGAGTTTAAAATAGTCCTCAAGAAGTTGGAACAAAAAACTCAGGCTGCGATATCTGGGGCACCTAGCTTCTATCCTACCCATTTTTGAATTCCTTATCTTTGATTGCTTTATTCTTTTAAGATATACCAACCAATTTTCATTTATTGCCTTGGTTATCTTTGATTAGCTTATTTGCTTCGAGCTATACTCCTGATTAATTTCTTTCATGTTCATTGTTGTGATCTTTTTCAAGAATTTTATTGAAATAACGATTAATGGACTAAAAACACTTCATAAAAGGAGTTTTGCATATTACTCTGGAAGCTTCTCAATAATACAAGGAATTTGAAACACGACTATTGCTCAGAACTCACCAAGCTTAAGGGCTGGAAACATTGAAAATGATTATCTCTTCAAATTCTTCTTGGATAAAGACAATTTTGTTGGTGACACCATATTGGCAAATAACGAATAAGGTCAATCCAAGTGTAAAAGGGGATCATTGTCGGGATACCTTGCATCCATTCAGGCACATACATCTGGTCATTACATCCTGGGAATGGTGTAACAGATTGAGAGTGATACAGGTTCTGTACCTTTGAATGGTAACAAAAAAAGAAATCAAATGTCATTCCCCTGAAGTTGCAGTGGGAGATACCAACTTCATGTCTCAAGGTTCAAGCGGGGCTAACTCAGAAATTATATTGGGGCAAGCTGGTTGAGAAGAACATAATTGATGAGCAAAGATAAAAAAATAAATGAGTAATAACACCTTGAGCGAGAATCATACTCATATCATAGCATGTCTAATTAGGAACATTTGATGCATTTCGATAAAAGGAATCCTAATTATTAGGCATAAGCATATACCCATTCTACAGGTTATGTAGTAAAATCGAAGACATCAGTCTGGTGATCTCTGAGTTTGCAGGGATCAGATTGAAAATAGCAGATTTGACGCCTCGAAGTTGCGAGAAGCGGATCGAAGACATCACCGTGATCCCTGAGCTTGCAGGGATCAGATTGAAAGTAGTAGATTTGACATTCCTGAAGTTGCAGGAAACAGATCGAAGAAATCAGTCTGGTGATCCCTGAGTTTGCAGGGATCAGATTGAAGATAGCAGATCGAAGATTTCAGTCTGGTGATCCCTGAGTTTGCAGGGATCAGATTGAAGATAGTAGATAGAAGACATCAGTCTGGTGATTTCTGAGTTTGCAGGGATCAGATTGAAGATAGCAGATCGAAGATTTTAGTCTGGTGATCCCTGAGTTTGCAAGGATCAGATTGAAGATAGTAGATCGAAGATTTCAGTCTGGTGATTCCTGAGTTTGCAGGGATCAGATTGAAGACAGTAGATCGGATACGTCGATCCGTGATCCTCGGTTTGCGGGGGATCGGTTGAAGATAGTAGATCGAATACATTAGTCTGGTGATCCCTGAGTTTGCAGGGATCAGATTGAAGATAGTAGATCAAAGACATCAGTCTGGTGATCCCTGAACTTGCAGGGATCAGATTGAAAATAGCAGATTTGACATTCCTGAAGTTGTAAGAAGCAGATCGAAGACATCAGTCTGGTGATCCCTGAGCTTGCAAGGACCAGATTGAAAATAGCAGATTTGACGTTCCTGAAGTTGCAGGAAGCAGATCGAATACGTCAGTCTGGTGATCCCTGAGTTTGCAGGGATCAAATTGAAAATATCAGATCTGCTCTCCCTGAGTTTGCAGCAGAGCAGATCAAAAGATAGTGGATACTACCTTCATGAAGTTGAAGCTATCAAACTTACTAAAATCAAGATAAAGTTCCAATACTGTTGCAAGTTGTAGCGAAGTTGGAGTCATTTGAAGAAGACAATGATCAAGAGGTCGAAGTTTGGCCAAAATCGGTCAAAATTGGTCCTTTTATAGTCTTTGCTCTATTCTCGTTACACAACAATGAGCAAAGAGGGGCAGCTGTAAGAGCCCAATTTTGACCGGGCTGGAATAAAACCAAAACAAAAAAAATAAAATTAAAGTCCCTTTTCAGTCCATTTACAAAACCAAGACCCATTACCAAATTAGCCCAACAAATTAAACCCAAATCCAACTACACCCTTGACCCAGACCTAAAGCCTAAACAGACCCACTTACAGACCCAATAACAGACCACCCAAATTAACTACCCAAAACACCCTGGCCCGACTCCTAAAGACTAACTCAGACCCAAATTTGCGCGGCCCAAATGGCCCAATGCCTAAACAGCTAACAGAAGACCTAGGGTTTCTGGGAAACCCTAGGCGCCGCAGCCTCGTACCCCAGCTCCTTTTGCGCCGCAAGCCAGGCCAAAAGTCACGCCGCAATTGCCGGAGCCCAATCGTCGCACACATGCCAAGCTTTCGGTCGCGCCAGGATCCGCATCCGAATTACGCCGCAGTCGCCACCAGGATCTTCGCCCGACCTGCAAAAGGAAACAAATCACAGCAAAAAAGGCGAAACAGAGGCAAAAACAGAGATTTATTTCCTTTTTATTTTTCATTTTTAGGTTATAAAAACCCCTAGATTAAACTTGTAACAGGGGGGACGGATCCAGAGAAAATACACACAAGACACAGAGACAAAATACAGAAATAAAAGCACATATCTTCATAATACAGAGGTTTTTTATATTTACGCATTCTTTATATTCTTTTCATACACGCATATTTTTATAGAAAAAAATATATACGAAAATAGAGAACAGTGGTTTTACCCTTCGATTTGCGTCCGAGAATAGCTGGCCAGTCGATCCTAGTGTCCTAAAGACGCTAAACTGCCACAGATTATGCCTCCCTTAGGCAGCATAAGCTTACTAGCTCTGAAGTAGCTTCCCTTCACCATATGGTCGACTAGGGTTAATTTGGGTCACATATTTATTTTGATTCAGAAATTAAAATTATCAATTAAATAATTTTGAAAGATTCTATTTTAACCCATTAAAATCATGATTTGTGCAACAAAGTTTTAAGTTTTTTTCATTTCAAATATTTAGACAATATGATGTTCCACTTTAAATTCATCATTTAATCTAAAATAAATATTTATTCAATTAGTTAAATATTTGAAATAACTAATTAATCTTATATTAAACTAATCATTAAATTGAGAAAACATATATTACTTCAACAAATAAATCTAGTGATTCGTTTCTATTTATTCAATCGTTAACGATTTTATTTAAGTGTTCAAATTAAACGCAATTTATCAAGAGTCATATTAAACTAATAGAGGGACCAAATAGAGATAAATAAATTGGGCTACAATAACCTCTGCAATTGAATTTCAACTTTACATCTATCAATCACATTGTGATTAGTCTTAAAGTTGTACCATTAAAGGTCCAAGACTGAACTCTCAATTATATATCACTACAAAAGTTAACGGGAAAGTTTTATCAATTGACCTTGTCATATGTATGTAACCTTCATAAGACACTTGTAATCGCTTCAAGTTTTATCCGTTCACCAAATTTAATCATTTTTTCTTAAAATACTAATATATATATATCATAATTTAAATAATCATTCACTTACTAAATAATTTAAGTCACCACCTTGAATTAAGTTCTATTTACATAAGTCATATAATACCTTTAAGAGGAAACCCTTGGCTCCCTATAAGAGCCATGATTTCATATCTATAAGTAAATTCGCACTATACATGAATTGCATACCCAACAAATGGACTTACTTGCTTACTACTTTGAGAACCCTTTAGTCAACAGCCCATCAAAGCATACAAGTTATAAATGTAAAGTCATATACTTACTTAGGATTAAAGAATATCACGAATAAATTGATCTACAAATGAATTTAAGATTATTCAACTTGAGCTCAATCCAATGCAATTTAAGCTAATATATCTAACTCTGTTTTGAGAGTTGGACCTATTTCAATAGCCAAGACAAAATTGTCTTCCTATGAGGACTTTAAACAACATAGTAGTTCTCACACAAGGTATTTACTCTGTAACCCAAGGAATTACAAATATATTAAAATTATCAACGATAGAGCGTTGTCTTCCACATACAAATGTTCCTTTGTTATGCCATTTTCTTATAATTTAACATAGATACTTAGTGAGTCATGTTTACTTATACCATTTGCATTACATGTAAACTATTTGAAGATGATATAACACTGAGAAAATTAAATAAAATGTATATATTTCTATAAATAACAAGTTAGAATATTTTAAATGATTTACATCAAATATGATTAAATTACAAATCTAAAGGCCTTTGATACGAACCATAACCTGAAAGTGTTTAAAGAGAATCCAAGGGAAGTGCTAGCTATTTCTAGTGTTGTCAAAGTAAGAGATAATCTTGCTCAAAGTATTCTTGTATAATTAGTTTTTTTCCAACTTGTTTTTTTTTTTAAACCAAAAACAAATACAAATCTAAAGACACAATAGTCTAACAAGCTGAACCAAAACACACCCAAATAATAACCTTAAAGCCCTAGTATTTAGAAAGGGTTAGCATATATGAAGGTATTTAAGCTTGAAAATTTGTACCTACTTGGTATCTTAATTATTTTTGGACCTAAAGCCTAAACAGACCCACTTACAGACCCAATAACAGACCACCCAAATTAACTACCCAAAACACCCGGGCTCGACTCCTAAAGACTAACTCAGACCCAAATTTGCGCGGCCCAAATGGCCCAATGCCTAAACAGCTAACAGAAGACCTAGGGTTTCGAAACCCTAGGCGCCAGCACCTCGTGCCCAGCTCTTTTTTTTGCGCGCAAGCCGTGCCAAAAGTCACGCCGCAATCGCCGGAGCCCAATCGTCGCACCCATGCCAGCCTTTCATTCGCGCCAGGATCCGCGTCCGAATCACGCCGCAGTCGCCACCAGGATCTTTGTCCCACCTGCAAAAGGAAACAAATCACAGCAAAAAAGGCGAAACAGAGGCAAAAACAGAGATTTATTTCCTTTTTATTTTTCATTTTTAGGTTATAAAAACCCCTAGATTAAACTTGTAACAGGGGGGATGGATCCATAGAAAATACACACATGACACAGAGACAAAATACAGAAATAAAATCACATATGTTCATAATATAGAGGTTTTTTATATTTACGCATTCTTTATATTCTTTTCATACACGCATATTTTTATAGAAAAAAATATATACGAAAATAGAGAACAGTGGTTTTACCCTTCGATTTGCGCCCGAGAAATAAAGCTTCCGACCTCCGACCTTTAGCCACCGGCCACGGAGGCGCGTGAGGCGCGTGCGCACTCAGTCCCTGAACCAAATGGCCGAACCCCAACAGAGGATTTGAGAGTGTTTTGAAACTTTTTTTTAAAACAGTTTTAAAATGTTTTTTTTTTGATAGATTCTTTGCTTATATAGAAAACAGAAAACGATGCCGTTTAGCAGATGCAAGGTCCGCATGTTGACCCGACCCGGGGCAAAGATCCGCGTGTTTTTCTTTGGATGGCCTAATTGCCATTTCAGCCCTCCTTATTTTTATTATTTTTTAATTCCGTTTAATTTAAATTCTATTTATTTTAATTTGACCTTAAAAGTTTGTTTTTATTTCAATTTAATCCCTCGGTCCGTTTTAAAGGAAAATCGTAACGACGCCAGTTTAGTAAAAGGTTTAATTGATACATTAGTCCCTGGGTTTTAACGCACGTTTTTGATTTAATTCTTTTAATCTGTTTAATTGCTGTTTAACCCCTTATCTTTATTTAATCCTAAATTTCTTTTGTTTTTTTATTTAAATTATTTTTTTATTATATTAAATGTTTTATCATATTAAATATTTTATTATTTATTAATGGCATAGGTTTTATATATATTTTTATATGTACTAATCTATTATATATTTAATTATCATTATTTATTTTATATGCTTTAATATTTTTTATTACGTATTATTAATATATTTTTTTATATACATTATATAGTATTAAGTTATATCATATATTCTTAAAATCCTTATTTTTAATTATCTATATTATCTAACATATTTTATTTATATAATTTATGTAGTTTTATAATTTTTTTAAAAATACTTTATTTTTATTACTATCATTTTTATATATATTATATTATTATATTATATATATTTATTACAAGTTCCTTTTACCTAAAATTTTTTTGTTACTTCATATAAAAAGTATTATTAATTTTTATATATTATTCTTTCATTTATTGCTATTGCATGTTTATTTGCTTTAGATTGTATATTATTGTTTAGTATAGTTCATTATATTTGTGTTATTTTTTATTGTTCATTGTTAGTACGATTTGTAGATTATATTGTCACTTATATTATTTTTTTTTTATTCATAATTTGTTATTTATTTCAATATATGTTGTAATATCCTATCTAAACCATAGCTTTCATAAAAACATTTTTTGAATCGACACATTTTATTCAAATGGTTTTCAAAATATGGTGATATGTGATATTTAGGGAATTTTGAGAAGAATTTTGCCCTAACTTATTGGGTTCGATTTTTCTCGTGAAACTTTAGGTATTACATATTTACCCTTTTTTAAGAAATTTGAGATTTATCAATTTCAAAATAAAAAAACCTATTCTTGGGAATTCAAAGTGTTTTGCCTTAACTTATTGGGTTCGACATTTTGTGTCTTGAGGTAGGAATTTCCTCAAATAGAGACACTTAATTTTAAAGTAATGATGTGCTATACCTTAATTTATTGGGTAAAGTACTTTATTTCTTTGGGATAGGAGAGTCTCGGTTTTCTTTCAAATAAAAGGATCATATTTTATAATTTTCTTATTTCCAATATTGGGATATGATTTTATCAGTTTGGTACCAATTTTTGGGCGTTATGAGGGTGCTAACCCTTCCTCCTACGTAACAGACTCCCGAACTCGTTTTCTTGTTTTTGTGGACCAAAAATGTTTTTTAAATAAAACGCTTTATAAGGTGATCCAATCACACCTAAGTAAAAAAGATTGGTGGCGACTCCCATTTTTTTCGTTTTTCAAAGTCGATCCCCATTTTTTAAACCCGATTTTAAAATGGTTTCGACAATGGTGATACATAGTAGCCTCACATTTTGACATGTGGCCAAAAAATGCTACGGTATATTTTAACAATATTAGTTAGGTACCTAAAAAAGGTACAAAGTTGGCTTACAATTTCAAGTTTAAGTACCAGTTAAGTCCAAAACAAAAACATTTAGGTACCAAGTAAGTATGAATTATCAAATTCAGGTAACTCTATATTAACCCATTTGGAGAATAAATAAAACTACCGATTAAAATATAAAAAAATTATATGCTTGTAATTAGTTTTGAGTTTCGATTCATAGCATGTATAAAAAAAAGTAAAAAAATAAATAAAAAAACTTATAACTTTTTCTATACATATAAAATATTATAATCAAGTTTAATTATCATATCTTTGTTCCCCATTATGTCTTATGCTACCATGAGGCAAAATATAGGAATTTTATAATATGCACTTCTTTTAAACTTTGATTGTAATCTCTACCGCATTATTGTTGTTTTAGATAATAGATTTTGTTAAATACTAAAGGTGGGTTTAGATGGGCGATTGAGTGCGGTGCGGTGTGTTTAGTTTATTCTTTGTCTCACGCTACAATATCGTTACAGTATCTAATCTCACCACCACCGCTATTTTTACACTAACCGCAAGTAAACGCACCGCCTATCTAAACCCACCCTAAATGAAAGCTTCATTAAACAATTTATTCATCTCTCCTCCTTCAATGCTGTCAAATGGAATTTTCCTGATTTGAGTTGCTGGTGTGGGTATTGTGAAGGTCATTCGATGGATTTTTTACATCAATAACATAAAATAAATAAATATCAGAATAAGATAAGGGGATTAATAATCACGAAACTAGGTAAAGAAAATAATAAATAACTAGTGTTGTCTACCCAATCAGTAACACTGCTTTTCTCTTTAATTTTTTTTTGTGTAGCCTGACCAATTGGTGGCACCCGTATTTAAAACCCAAATTACAATTTTTTTTAATAGTATAAACATAAAAACAAAAAGAAAAATTTTTTTATTGGTGCTGCTGATGTGTCAGGCGGCACCCTATTATTTTTAGTAAAATATATATTTTAAGCTGAAAAAACATCGATATAATAAAATTTATCGGGTATTGGAACCCCGCCCGTGATCAATCACGGATCACGCCGCCCGGGTTCCAATACCCGATAAATTTATTACATCACTTTTTTTCAGCTTAAAAAAAAACATTTTATTATTATATTATAATAAAAGGGGTTGGTTCGGTCCCCTAACCCCTACACATTAGTTCTTGAGTTGAAGTGGGAAAAAAAAGTTTTGAAGCCCCTTCCCCCCCTATCCGAAAATTGCAGTTAAGTTTCTTCACTGGTATTTTAAAAGGTTAATACTAGTTGTTTTGTCATTTTAATTTTTTTTATATTACAATTTATTTTGTTTGTTATGGTTTAAAGAATAGTCAGATGTTCGTTTTTTTTTAAGTTAGTTATTTTATTATAATTGTGTATGTTTATTTTTTATTGTTATTTTATCAAGTTTTTTTGTTCTATTTTTGAAGTTTAAAACAAATGGAGAATCAATTTTTTGTAGCAATTCATTTCGATGGTGTTATTTTACAAACAACCGTTGGTTGGATTCTTGAACCTCATCAAAAAATCAAAATGAGATTCGATAGGAATGTGTTCGTCAGTGATATGAAAGAGAAGGTCACTGAAAAATTTTCCCGGTGTTGTGGAAGGAGGATGACATAACTATTTTATTAATTTCCAGTTTCATCTAATCTTATTACATTTACCTAGATGGAACTTATAGATGATGACGACGTCGAGACAAGGATCACATTGTATTGCTCGCCAGGGACGTTGAACACTGAACCGATTCAATTATTTGCTGAGTTAGCAGATGCGGATCCCGTTGAAAATGTAACAGAGTTAAGTCAACAATATAAAGTTGAAGACCAGGGTACATAGGTTCCCAGGTCGTCTGTGCACGGTTTTGACATTAATCTCAACGTTGGATGTTCAGATCAGTATGATGGTGGATTACAAAAATATCTAGTCGTTATTGAAACCAATGCGCTCAATGCACTTGGTGAAGATGGATCCGATAATAATTATTGTTTTTATCACAAAGGTGAAGATTTTAGTGACCGTAATTTAGACGATCTCCTAGACGATATCGACGACAAAGGACCGGATAATGGAAATGATCACGCCCGAAACGGTCGGAAACTTGAGTCGTGACATCATTATACGCAATGATCTTGGGGCCCATATGTCGATGTAGATCTCGATGCAACGCATGCTTCCAAGTTCCCCGAGTACCTGGACATCATACCTGCTCATCTGATGTTAGAAGATCCTGAATCGGAAGAGTTATTAGTGGGTCAAATATTTGCGCGCAAAGACGAGTATGTCGATGCCATCAAGCGTTATGGTTTGAAGGTGTCTGTCGACTACAGGGTGGCTGACTTTAAATTGACGTTCTATGTCGGTGAGTGCTGGAAGTTGACAAAAGGGTGCAAGTGGTAGGTACGAGCTGTATTTATCTAGAGGTCCTAACAGTGGGAGATACAAAAATATGTTGGGCCTCATACTTACACTTCTGCTCATATGACGTAAGACCACCGCAAGCTTGACTCAAAAATCATATACAACTGCATATTGACAACGGTTAAAGACGACCCCACCATTGTTGTATTGATGCTAATTATCGAAATGCAAGAACGGTTCCATTATTGAGTTTCATACCGGAAGGCATGATTGACTAAACAGATGGCTATGGATCAGTTGTATGAAAATTGGGATGCGTCATACAACAAACTCCAAGGATGGATTGTCGCAATGCGAGAGTACATTCTAGGGACTGTCGTTGAGTTGCAAACGTTGCCTTATCACGACTGGGGCAACTAACTACATCCAGGGAAAATAACTTTTCATCATATGTTTTGGACATTCGGTCCATGCATTCGGGCCTGTAACACCCCCAAATTTGGAATTTTAATTGTTGCACTATTTCAATTGCGATGTAATAAGGCCTCTGGTATTATTTTTATGGATTTTTATTTGTGGATGGTTTTTAATATGTTTTAATTACTTAAATGGGGCTGTTTAATTCTTATAAATGTTTTCTTAAACTTACGTATAAAAAGGGTTTTTCTTAAATATCACTTACTCGTAAAATTCCCGTGAAAACTCTTTTATAAATTTATTTCAACCAATTATTTAAGTTTTTATCAAATTATTTCTCTGAAAATCAAATTGTAAACTCTCATGTTTTAAAATCATGATTTTCAAATAAATCTCTGTTTTTGATAAACTCCGTCTTAAAAAAAATCATTTTGAAAAAAAATTGTTTTAATTAAAAGTATTGATGACTGGACGTAAGTTCGAACTGTGTGGCATGCCAAGTCTGGTCTTAACACATAGGCCGGGTTTGGGGTGTTACAGGGCCTTTCCCCACTGTAAGCTGCTTGTGCAGGTAGATGAAACCTGGTTGTACAGAAAATATACGCAGATCCTCATCATTACAATTGCACAAGATGAGAATCGGAACATTCTACCAATAGGCTTTGCCATTGTCAAAGGAGAAAACTAAGAGTCGTGAGAATTTTTCGTGGAGAACTTGCAGAGATATGTTGTCACTCAAGACAATGTTTGCATCATTTTCGATAGATCAAAAGGGCTAGTTGTCGCAATTAGGCTTTTGGGTGTTCTGTGGAGATCTGTCTACTACATCAGGCACATTGCGGTGAACTTCCATAAGGAATTAAAAAATGTGGATTGGCGAAGACAAGTTGTAAAGATGGGTAATTATCTGTCTCATTTTTTCCATATATTTAGAGTTTGCCAAATGACACAAAACATGTTGTAACGGTTCAAGGTATGAGGTGGAGTTGTTGGGAAATGTACCCATATTGTAGTAAATATGTAATTGTTTTCTATTTATTTGAACGGTGAATAAATGAATAAAGTTAATTTCACATTTCATTATTATGTCTTTTGTATTTATGTTTTTTTATATTTTGCATGCATAGCGAAATTGTGACACATAAATATTAGCTCATTGATTGTTTAAAGTTCAAACTAAAGATAAGTAGCATTGTAAATAACATTTACATTACGAGAAAGACAACTTACTTCAATAGATAATCTAAATGAGTCCGTAATCCCGTAAAAGAATCAAAGTGAACATTTGATTCAAATATTGAGAAGGATTATTATGTCGTCTAGAATTCCAATTGGGGAGATGGCTAGTCTTGGCTATCGGAGCAGTTGACTCCATGAGCAGAGACATAGATGTATTCATTGGTAGAATGATATATTGGATTGGACTCAAGATGAATTAATTATAAATCTATTTGCAAATTAATTTACTTGTGACATTCATGGTGTGATTTACCTAAATCCTGAGTTAGTTACAGACCATACGTATGCAACTCATGTACTTTGATATAAGTGGAAGCTTATGCTCTAAAGATGATCAAGCCCATAGCCCGTAGGTACATGACTTGTGTATGGCATGACTTTACTAGCAATAGTGGAATTAATAGCTCAATTAAAGAGTTAATGATATCCTCTTATTGACATTGTATGGATTGATAAATATGGAATGTGGCCACTGGTTGTGTAACACCCCTATACCATGTTCGACTCAAGGAATCTGATATAGGAATATTACATTTGGTGCCAAAGTAATTCTTGGCTAATCACTAATACATTAGAACATAAAAACAGAAAAATAATAAATTTAAATAATTTATAATTTAGTCCTTACTACTACGTGGAACATACTTGATTTTTCCTAAGTATATGACATTCTATTCAAAATTTTAAAACGTACCCTCTTGTTGCTTGAAGATGTGATGAGATGAAGACTCGTAATCTCAAAGACAACTCTTCAAAATTTCTATACCTAATCTACGCATGGAAACAAACCGTACACTGAGTATACACCTAGTGGTATTACTATAAGTCAAATACTTAAAGTAAAAACAATAAATATGCATAATTAATCTCACCACTATTTTACTTTCAATAAATCATTCATGCATTTTAAAATTTAAATTTTCTTAGTAATATGTATCTTAAATAGCTTTTCTTCATTTTAATTTATATATCTTCTTACTATATCAATATTCATTTCATGCATTTCATCAATAACCATTTCATAAAATCATTATTTCATATGTTTCATTTCTATATCTCAATTCAATAACTTATTCTATTTCATATCTAAAACCTTACAACATTAGTCTTTCAATAATTATTTAAACCAACATTTTTCAATAAAAATAATTATAATTAATTCATATGGTTATATTCAATTAACTCATACACTATTTCATTATTTCCAATTCATTCTATTTTCACTTCTTATTTCGATATTTTAACAAATTCATGAACCTTAAGTTCATACTTCAAATCTCATGTCTCAATTCAATTCACAATTCAACTCATAATTTCTTTCTCATATTTTTAATAGTACGATCAATCAAATTTATTTAATTTTCTCATTTTAATTATTCACCCTATTAACAAACCAGACCTTGGCGGAACACGGATTCCAACCAAACACACCAGTACAGCACATTGTGCCTAAAACGGTACTCAGTACCTGATCAATTTATCAGAATCAGTATACGACACATAAAGTGCCTGAAACGACACACGTGGTGCCTAATACGACACATATCGGCAAAGCCGATAAATTCCCGTACTCTTCCAATCCTATGGCATGCTAACTATATCCGACTCAGCCTGACTAGTTAATAGGGTATTCAAATCATTTTTCTATTTCAAATTCACTTTCAATCCACATATAACCATACTTCGATTCAATTCAGACCACTTTTCAATCAATATACAATTCACATATTCACACATATTCATAATTTAATTAACTTTTATTCAATTCATGTTTTTAATTCATTTTCCAATCAAATTCAAATCACTAATTACTTTTCAATCAATATACATTTCAAATACTCACATATTTTCTTCATTCAATTCAATTTGATTCAATTCAAATCACTTTTAGTTTCCAATAAATATACTTTCAAATATTCACATAATTCATAATTCAATTACTTAATTCAATCACTTTTAATTTCCAATTTGTTCACATTCATTTCAATAGCCATAAACATTTTTGAATCAATTTCATTCAAATCAATATTATCATTTCAATTGCTTACTTAATTATACTTTCCATGCATTTTAATTAAAATATAATAATTAATAATAAATAGATTTGAATTATAGTAATACAAACTGTGATTTATCGTTTTTACTCCTTGTTCACTTTTCTTTTCCTTTCTTCGCGGATGCCTCGGGTGCGATATTGGCTACAAAAAATTAAGATAAATTTCATAATCATTAATACAATATTAATTTTTCATCTAATACTTGTGTCGAAACCATTTTTAAAGTTTTATGAAAAACGGGGATCGACTAAAAAACGAAAACGGGAGTCGCCACCGATCCGTTTTTTGCTTAGGTGTGATCAGATCACTTTATAAAACATGTTTTATTTAAAACATTAATTTTGGCCTACAAAATTTAAGAAGACAGGTTCGGGAGTCGGTTACGTACGAGGAAGGGTTAGCACCCTCATAACGCCCAAAATTGGTACCTAATTGATAAAATCATGTCCTAATGTTGAAATTTAAAAAAAAAATTTAAACTACGATCCTTTTATTTGAAAGAAAGCTACAACTCACTTATCTCAAAGAAATAAAATGTTACACACAATAAGTTAGGATGTAACATCTCAAGGCTTCGAAATTAAGCTTGCCTTTATTTGCAGAAAATCCTTACCTCAAGATACGAAACATTATATCTAATAAGTTAAGATATAACATTTTGAATTTTCAATAAGTTTTGATTTGAAGTTTATGGGTTTAAAAAAAGAGGATACTTGACACTTTAAGTTTCATGAGAAAAATTAAAACCCAGTGAGTTAGGGTATAGTTTTTCCCGAAGTCCCAAATATCATGTATTGCTATATTAAAAAAAACTTTTAAATAAACTGCGACAATTTAACAAAATGTGTTTTTTATAAAAAATAGTTTGAGTTAGATATTGCATTAATACATTACAACATACATACCAAATAGCAATTTACCATAAATCATATTAACAATTACTACTAATATAGATAATTAAAGAAAGAATAATATGAAATAACAAATGATACAAATAATAGAATAACTATACTAAAGCAAAAAATCATAAACAAATAAAAGCATGGACAAAAGAATATAAGATATAAAGTAGTAAGTAACGAAAGATAAAAAAAAACTACTAAATAAACATGAAACTTTACATGCAAAATTAAGTGTAAAATAAAATAACAACATAAAATGAGTAATATAGAATAATAGATATTGCAAATTAAAAAAAACATATAAAAAATGATATGGCATGATCTAAAAAATAATATATATTCATGAGAAAATAAGTAAAATACATTTTTAAATAAATAAATGATATATAAATAAAAATATATTTATAATATAATAATCTAATACATATATGCATAAAACTACATATTTGAGAATAAATAATATAAACAATATACAGTATACAAAATTACATACAATATTAAGGATAAAATAATTTAAAAGTTATATATAAAATATAATATAATAATGTATAATATATAAAATAAAAAATGTAATATAATAACTAATGTGTAAATTTTAAAATAATGTATAAATAATATTAATAAAATAACCTAATATAAATCATGAATACATATAAAAATAATACGTACTTAGAATAAAGAATACATAAAAACTTTAATAAATTAATATACACTATACAAATATTAAAAAAATAATACAGGATTTTTTATAAAATGAAATAATTTAATATAATGTTAAAATAATTTAAAAATAAAATAAAATAAAAGTAAAAAGGGTTTAAAAATAAACAAAGAAATAGGGATTAAATATAAATAAAAATACAATGTAAAAGGACCAGATCAGAATGCGCGTCACACCGTAGGGACCAATTAGGCAATAATGCCTTATCTCCTAAACGACGCCGTTCTGATATTATCCCTTAAAGAACCTGAGAGACCAAATTGGAACATAAGCAAACTTTGAGGGTGGAATTAAAAAAAAATAAATTGAACTAAATGAAATTGCGGAAGGACCAAAGAGGCAAATTGCCCTTTTATAAAAAACACGCGGATCTTCCCCGGGTTTCGGGTCAACGCGCGGATCTAATCCTTTAAACGACGTCATTTAGTGCTTATTAGCTTAAGCAAAAACGACGCCGTTTCTATACTGCTATATAAGCTAAAAATTGGCCAAAAAATCATTTTTACACCATTTTAAAAAAACGAGCTCCTCAATGCTCTCTCTCTCTCTCGACTTTGAGGCCGAATCCGCTTGGGTTCCGTGATGGATCGTCATCCGTGACGCGCTTACTATATACGGCGGCCGGAGGCCAGCAACTTCGTTTTTTGAATGCAAATCGAAAGGTAATCTTCTTTATTATTTTTTAAAACAGTATTTGTATAAAAAAAATGCTTAGATAGAAAAGAAAAATAAAAAACGTAATAGAATAATATGAAATCACCTCTGCTATTCGATTTTTTATTTAATCTCTGTATCCTCTGTGTATATTTGCCTGTATCTGTATATTGTCAGAAAAAATCCTCTTTTTTACATATTACAATGGGTTTTTTATAACCCCAAAATAAATTGGGAAATAAACATAAGACCCTATTTTGCTGCTACTGTCCCTTTTCTTTCCTTGTTTTGCAGGTGAATGGAGAGAAACTCGGCGGTGGAGCGCTATGCGTGCGTTGATTGCGGCGCGAGGAAGGGACTGTGCTGCTTGCGGCGCCTTGGGTTTCAGAAACCCTAGGCTTCTGATTCTGTTGAGGTGTTAGGCCCTTTTGGGCCGCATAGGTTTGGGTTTGGGGCTGCAAACAGGCTGTAATAAAACTGGACATTATTATTATTATTTTTTGTTTTTGAATGGTATGTGCCCGGGCACAAATGGGCTATTACAGCTTGAATTTCTATTCTACTTTCATCTCAATTTCAATTTAATCCCTAACTAAATTCATTTATTTTTCCATCTCAATTCATACCTCATTTCTACTCAAATTTCAACTAAACTTAAACTTAACTATCTAATTTTTATCATAAATTCCTAATTTTGAAATTCTTGCAATTTAGTCCCTATTATATAAAATTTATAACTTATTTTACAATTTAATACATCTCCCAATTCTAATTAGAAATTTTATTAATTCAATCTTTAATTCACACTTTTACCTAGCAAAATTAATGTCTAAAAATCTAATAACTTCCAAAATTTTTAGTATATACTTAATAATATTTTGTTCTAGGTTCATAAAAACTCAAAAATTACAAGAAAAGGACTTAAATTGACTTACCAATTTGAATTTGAACCTTGAAAACCCTAAATTCGTTCTTTTTCTTTTTATTTCTTCTTTCTCTCTATTTCGTCCCTGCTATTCTATTGTTTTAATTTCTTTGTTTTCTTTCTTTACTTTACTATATATAGTATATAATATATAATAAATAATAAAACATAATAAATATCTTTATTATTTAATAATATAATATATATTTAACTAAAAAATGTCAGATTTTTAAGGATTGACAGCCTCAACTTATGCTTTTGGTTTAATTGCCCTTTAGTCCTTTTTACTTTCTTTGTATTATATTTGTTTATTAATTTAACAATAATATAATATATAATTATAATAAATATCTATTACTTAAATAATAAGTAAATTAAATACATATATTACAAATGTACATATTTTAATTAACACACTTGTATTTTATCATCACCTTACACGTGTCTTTATTTATTTTATTTCATAATATAATAATAATTAATAAATATCTTTTACTTATTATTTAAGAAAATATAAAAATATATTACAAGTGTATTTTCATGTATTTTACACATGTTTATTATCATTACCATACATTTGTCGCTATTTTAATTTATTTAATAATAATAATAATAATAATAATTTTAATATAAAACCATAATAATATTTATATATAATATAAAATCCCATTTGCCAGCTCACCTAATGAAATAGGCGTAATTTCCTATTTAATCCCCTTTATTTTATTTTAATCTATAATTAAACTTTTACCATTTATTCAATTTAGTCATTTTTCCTAATTTCTCCTAATTAAGCTAAATTCACCTAATTAAAGCCTAATTAAACACACTACTAGACTCATGAATATTTCTAATAATTATTTACGAATTCTGTTTATTAAGACAGAGACCCGATAATGCACTTTTCCGATGCCCGTGAATTTCGGGTTATTACAGGTTGCTTGTTTTCAAACGAGTGCTTTATTACATCATTTGTTGACAGCGATCATATTAATCATTAAGAAGACATAATGGTGACAATGAGATAAAATAAGATTGTATTGAGTGAACGGATTTAACTCAAAAGAATCAAGGATATCATATGAGGGTAACACACACATGACGAGGTCATTGGACAAAGCAGTTGGATAAATTGCTTTCATAAAGAGTATACAATAAGGAGTTTTTCAATCACAGTACTTCTTGTGGACTGACTTCATGATTAAGTAATTGCGGATTATCGAAATGATGCTTCTAGACATAATTGCAATCACTAGAGCCTAATTGTATATGTCTGATTGGTCCCTTCGCTAGTTCAACAAAAGCTCGATCGGACTGCACTTGAATCAGAAGAAAATTCTACAACTCTGGGAATAATTTAATTGAGTCAATTTATTTGATGTGGAATTAAATTAGATGGCCGTGAGAATTGTTCAACTAGAGAATTTGATTAAAAAATTTTCTTAAAAAATTAATTTAAAAAATATAAGTGATTTTTGGAAAAATTAATTTTGATCAAGTAAAATTAAATTAATCAAATCAATTAAAATTAATATGATATTTTTGGAAGTTAATTTTCAAGTCAAACCATTGGCTCAATGAGTAATTGAACTTGAAAATTGGATCTGAGATCGTAAATTGGGACCGAGAACCCAAACCTAGACCAAGACCCAAAAACTGGTTGAACTGGACCCGATATGTGAAATCGGGTTGACGGTCCAACCGGTGGATAGATCGGACCGATAGGGTTGTCATTGACCCAGACTGAACCGGCAAGAGTCGAATCGGCTCGGGCTGTCGTAAGGGTATTGCACCTGCATCACCGGACACGGCGGTACCGGTGGCTACAATGGCAGCGTCCTGGTGGTCGATGGCAGTTGGTCGTCGGTGGTTGAGCAGTGGAAGAGTTGTACTCCTATTGGGACTCTACTAGAGAATTTAATTTCAGATTAATTATTCCAAAAATAATAATAGTTTAATAGTTTAATATTAAATTAAATTTAATATTTATCTTAATAGTATTTTATTAATTTAATATTAAAGTGATTATCTCAATATTAAATTTATTTTAATGTTTATCTTATAAATAATTATTCTATTATTTTAATAAGATTTAATATTAAATTTAATCTAATATTATCTTGATAAATATCAAGATAAATATTAATTTAATATTAAAGTGATTAAGTTTAATTATAGTTGAACTCTCCAAACTCTCCCTATATAAAGAGAGTCTTCGGTCATTATTTTTCACACAGTTGAATTCAAGAGAAAGTTGTAGAGAGAAAATTCTCTGAAAAGATCATTCTAGAAAATTCTAGATATATTTTTTTGATTTACAATTTGACCTAAAAGTTTAGAGAAATTACAAAATTAACTCATTGGTAATTTTTATGAAAAGTTTTCTAATTCAAATCGAGCCCACACTCGGTAGACGTGAGCTTGAAGATACTGGAGAAGACTACTCGGTCGAAGCACTCATCCTAGACGAATTTAAAAGGTACAATTTTGATTAAGTGTTTATTACTTTAGATATTACAACCAAGATCATGTTTTGGAAGAAAAATTAAAACTCTAGTTTTTCCATAAATTTATTTTTCGCTGCATTTTCTAAACCTATTTTTCCAATAGGAGCCACATCGGTTCAGACGTAGATGGGCTAACTTTGGAGCTAATATGCATGATCAAACAACTACTATATTACAAGAGTGATTTGAGAGTATGGAGCCTTGGCAATGGGCTCAAATTTTTGATAACGGTTCGAGATATAGTCATATGACCACCAATTTGGCAGAGGTTGTTAACGCGGTATTGAGGCATACACGACATCTCCCAGTTCCATCTATATTTTCAGCTACTTTCTACTAGATGGCCATACTGATGCCGAAAATGAGGCTCAGAAAAGTAAATCAAACGAATGTGGGTTTCGTGCACGTCAAGGCAGTTAGGAAGGCAATGGCAATCAACAACCGAAAAGTAAAGACCATGAACGTTCAATTATATTTTTGACATTATGAAACACTTCATTACCCGTGTGCGCACATTGTTGTAGCATGCACTGATGCCTCTATTAATGTCGAACAATATATTGATGAAGTATACATACTAGAATGCACGTTATGTATTTGGGGAAATAAGTTCCCACTAATTGGAATGTGTCAGTGTGGGAAGTTCCCCTGTCGACTTTCGAGTTGGTTCCAGGTCGCCCGCATGTCATTCGGATAAGAAATGGCATGAACATAAGGGAAATGGTCGACACTGAACATTGTGGCGTGTGCAGATCAGCGAGTCCTAATCGAAGCAGATGCTCGCATCGAAACTACCACCCGGGAGAGTCATCTCGGCCGGATAGAATGTAAATTATGTTTTGAATTTTCATTCTTGTATTAACTTCAATTATTTACATATATTTGTATTATGTATCTATTTTTTTATTGAATTTTTATTCTTATATCAGCTTCAATTATTTTCATGAACTTGTAAAATATTTGAAAGAACTTGATGGGCACATATATTTGCATGAACTTGTTTCAAACATTTCATTAACATGAGATAAACTTTAGCTTGGAATAAAATATGTCAAAATTTAAATAAACAAAACATTACAATAAACAAAATTATTTGAATTAAAACCATCAAAATCTATGGTTTGACGGGGTTGTCCGTGGAGTGTATCATTGTGATGGCCTTCTTTCATGTTGCGAGTGCTCTCGACGGTCAATATCAATCTTACTCGAAACTATAGTGTCATCACCCATAGGCGACCCCTGGGGTGTACTGAGCAAACTCTCAAAATAATTGGTCACATACAATTGCTCAGGAGGAGTGTAGTAATGGGGTGGGGATGGGTTAAACATGTCAAAATTCGTTGGTGAGCTCGACTGCAAATAAGAACTGCAATTACCCTTCCTTCGTGTCTATTGCGTAACTTGAGTACTCTAGGGAAAAATTATAACCCCTAATCTCTGGGTGATAGGAACTACCAATTGAGTGTGTGTATGACAATGAAAGTGTCAGCTTGGACTGGGGCCAACCGCCCATCTTTGGGTGATAGGAACTCTCGGTCGAGTGTGTGTATGAAAATGAAAGTGTCGGATCGAGCTAGGGCTCAAGTGGTGGAGGAGATTGCTGACGAGGACAGCTTTGTAGGGGATCTCATCATTCCATATGTGGAGGGACTAATATCAATTGACCACCAGATAAGTAGGGCAACCCATTCCGCACGTACCACTACTGGCAGTCCCTTGAGGGAGTGAAATCAAGAAAACATGATTCCAAATAAGGTCTTCTCTCCAATCGGGTGTTCCATAACACAATATATGGTTGATGCTCTAATGCCCAATTCTTTGCATGTTTCCCCTTCTTGTCAATTCCGTGAACATCTTTTCTCAATTGTATAGGAATGTCAGGAATATGTTGGCGACACTCAAATTGACGAAGCACCCGATCCCTGGCATACCACTCTACCATTTGAAAATTTATAATGGGTGCATTAACACAACACATGGTTGCATGTGTTCTAGCCGACGGAGGAATGACGGAAACAACATCTGGCGCGATATACGACATTCACACGAACTACACAATTAAACACATGATTACAATAATAGTTACATCACAATTTAATAAATAAACTAATTACATAACATTAATATAATTTAAGGAATTGGAATTAAATTATCCCATCCCCGGTGTATACCTCAATCATTTATCGGTATACAATGAGTGTTTTCGACTTCCCGATGTTCGAACAAGTAACCATCTAAAAATATAAACCAAACTCGTTAGAAAATATTTTCATGAAAAAAATATTAATCCAAGTTTAAATTTTTTTACCTATTCACAAGTGGGAACACATGTACTTGGTGACCCACTGATGCCAGAAATGACATCATGTATATAGTGCCCAAGATTGTAGCAGTATTAGGCAACAACATACATTGACAGTTCTGTTTTTTTTTTTGTCTCACAAAGCTCATGATATAGCGTAACTAGTACTGCCAAACCCCAACTATATGAACGGGCACCTTGCAAGTTACTAAATAAGGGTAGGTACGTCCAATATATTATTGGAATTTGGCATAAGTAACCTCCGTATAAGCTGTAGTATATAGGCCCGAGCAACCTATATATTCTCCATCTCGATGAACTCCCCCAATAATCACGGTCTACCCGCTTTCCTTTCGATCAGCTGCCCCTCAACCGCGTGCATCCAATAATGTTTCAAAATTTTCCTTTAGCCATAAAAATTTTAAACAAGTAAATTTATCAGTACCATCACCGGGAGAGTGTCCAAGCAAGTCATAGCAAAGAGCCGCATGATCTGCTATGCCACTTGAATCGGTTACCGTATCACCCTCCACGAAGAGCTCTAATTGCATTGCGACATCCTCCAGTTTGATGGTGTATTCCCCACACGGTAAATGAAAGGTGTGCGTCTCTGGGTGTCACTGCTCAACTAGTGCCGATATTAAGTCGCCCCTCAGCTCAAACACATGAATTAATGTCGTTGATCCAAATCCCTCGGCATCTAAGTAGGCATAATTCGTGTGTCTGGCCGGTAGCTTGGACCATGGCTACACAACCTCAACACGCGGTACGGACCCTAGTCATGTTACGAAATTGGTTAATATCTCACTATTAAATAAAAAAATTATGTGCAACTATGCCAAAAAATACGTACAACATTAGAACATTCTCTTACCAATAAATGGATCATCCTAATTGTGTGATCTTCTGCAGTAATTAAAGATTTCATATCGATATCTACAAAAATAATTAAAATTTTCTTTAATATTCGACTTAACACAATATATAATACTATTACAAATATATAAACTAACACAATTACTTTTACCTTAAAAAATAATATCAACAAATAAAAATGTGAAATATAGTACACTTTACAACCAATACAAAACTAATAGTACTAACAAATAAAAAAAATATAGTACTATTACAAATATCTAAACTAACACAATTCTATTTTTGTTTTCAAATTTAACATATTATTATAGAAAAAATTAAATTTTTAAACACAATTCTAAACTATTAATAATAATTATACCATTAGAAAAAAAATACATACTTGTTTTTTGGGGACACCTTAATATGTGGAGAGGAAGGGAGGAATGGACCATCCAAGTGTTTGTAATATAAAAAAAAAAAAAATCAAAGATACAAAATAATTAGTACTAACCTTTTGACACAAATATCATACCTTACTACTAAACATCTACTAATATAACTAATTATACTAAAAAAATTATAACATGCTTTTGTTTTAAGTTCCGGAGAATAATAAGTAAGTATTAACTTTTTAGCAAAATCACATGCTTTAATAATACTAAACTATTATTAAAATAACTAATTATACATAAATAATTTAAAACAAACCTTACCTTCGATGGAGAGAGGGGGACCTTAGCGGCAACTTCAAACTCTTTTTTTCTTTTACCTTAGATGTGTGGGGGGTTCGAGGACCAAACCAACCCCTTTTATAATAATAAATATAATATTTATATAATATATTTTTTAAACTTAAAGCTGAAAAAAATTGATGTAATAAATTTATCGAGTATAGGAATCTGGGCCCGTGATCGACAGGTGTAGCCTGACGGCCTGTCATGGATGTGACCTGTCGGCCACGGGCTTAGGTTCCAATATCCGATAAATTTTATTATATCAGTGTTATTTTTTCAGCTTAAAAAATATTTTATTAAAAATAATAGAGTGTTGCTTGACATATCGGCAGCATCAATAAAAAATATATATTTTTTATTTTTATGCATATACTATTAAAAAACTCGTACTTTTGAGTTTTTAATATGGGTGCCGCAGATTGGTCAGGCTGCACCCAAAAAAAATAAATTTTTTTAAAGAGAAAAGTGGTGTCGCCGATTGGTCAAATGGCACCAGTTATTGTTGAAAATTTGAGTGGAGACGATAGAATCGGAGACTTATAAGGAAATAAACAGTACACTTCGAGGCGCAGATGACGCTTTCCAAAGAGAACTATTTGCTCCCACACAAAGTGGCTAGAGGGTTAAGACAAAGGTCCTCTCGGGACACAACGAAGTTTTGAATTTCATTTGATTAGCAAAATCAAGAAATTCCCTAATTCTTACTCTATCTTCTGAAAATAAAATTGATTGTAATTATATCTTTGTGAGCACTATAATGCCTCTATTTATATGCATTCAATGAATACAATTTGAAGAGCCACAACCCTTCATATTGGACATACTCCTTGGGACAAACATGTCCCATAGAAATGTATTCATTGGATGATAAATCATCACTTTTAATTTGAATAATGCTTATGAATAATTAAATTTGTAAGATGATAAATCATCACTTTTGAATAGTGCTCATATTAATTTGCAATCTATACTTTCCATCAGTTATTTATTATTGTCTTTGCTTAGTTTTGTGAATATTAATTCCTTTATCCTATTTTAATATTTATTTATTTATTTTATATTATTGATGTAAAAACCTTAGAATTTTATGTGTATATTAAAAATAATATATAATGTATTATTTAAAGTATTATTCAAAAATATTTTTAAAACGTTTTTAAAATTACAATTTAAAAACATTTTAAATAATTTTGAATCAAGTTGGTAGCCACTTATTTGGAATTTTAATTGGTATATTTAAATATAATTATAAAAATATAATAAAAATATGAAAATTTATATATAAATTTAAAAATTGACAAATAAATAGAAAATTAAATTTATTTTAAGAATATTTTAAAAATTGGGATTTAAATATTTTCTATAGGTTTTAAATAAATTAAATAAAAATTAATATGTTTTTAAATCCATAACAAAATTTGTATTGTTATATGGAAATGTCTAACTAAAATCACAATCAATAATCGATTAGAATGTTAAAAATTTTGAAAAACCAAAAGAAAATTGGTATATATAAACCAATTCAAAAATCGTAATGAATACCCAAAAATTTAAGGGATACAAAATTTTGTAACGAATACTAAAATATGTATCTGTTAGAAATTTTGAAATCATATTAGAGACTTTGGTATGCGTTAGAATAATTCTATAAATGAAAGGAAATTTGGCATTTGGTTAGTAGTTTGATATCCTATAATACTCCCTAACTCTTATCCATCGTTGGAACAGGGTTACGAAGCATTACCGGACTTTTCAGATCAATTACGAACAAATAATGTATCATCTAACATACACATCATAAAATTTATCATATCGTCCCTTTTATGATCCCTCGAGGCCCAAAATACGTGTTAGAACAAATCTGGACTTAATCGGAAACTCAGAGAATTTTTCGCGAAATTTCAAAATTTTTCCTAGATGCAAGCTTCACATGCCCGCATGGCCAAGGGACACGCCCGTGTGGCCCTGTGATGTGCCTGTGCTTTAGGCCGTATCCTACCCCGTGTAACTCCCTGACTTACCTCACATGGCCAAGCCACACGCCCGTGTGCTAGGCCGTGTGGTCAATTTATTTTTCAAAATTTAAGTGCAGTTTTCACACGGCCGGGCACATGCCCGTGTGCTAGGCCTTGTGCCTCACACGGCTGAGACACATGCCCGTGTCTCTGCTCGTGTGGTAATACCTAAGCATTCTGTTTTGAAAATTTTACGTTGTAGGGGACACACGGTCAAATCACACACCCATGTGATAGCCGTGTGTCTCACACGGTCTGGTCACACGCCCATGTGCCAAGCCGTGTGGACTTAAAATGAACCTTAAACATCAAGTTTACCAACCCTGCAAACTTAAACAAGAAGCAACTCAATAACCAAATGTTCAACCAATCCAAAACACATTCAAATACATTTAAAATATATCAAAATTACTAATCTAATGACTTAACCAATGTACTCTCATAAGTACTTCACATATATTATTCAAATCAATCTAATTGAATACCATTCAAACCAATTCTAATTTCATACTAATTTTCTACTAAAATTTATCATTTGATAACCTTAACATATCATATTTAACCAACCATTATCATATTACAACATCATTTACAAACATTTCCCAAAATGACAAACACATAATCCTAGGTACATGCCATTACCAAAAAGAATCATACTTCACCACACTTGAGTTCGGCATCAGCTTTGGATGCTGAATTGACAATTTGACTTCAGCCTAACCTGCGCACGGAAAATAAACTGTATGCTAAGTATGAACTTAGTGGTAGTTCTATAATCCGAATATTAAAAAGTAAAATAAAGTAATATGCACATTTAATCTTATAATAACAATAGTCATTCAATTTAATCAATTCATAACAACTCAATCTTAACAATTTCAATTTCTCATCAATTGCTATCTCAAATAGCTTTTCACAATAAAGTGCACAATTCATTTGTCTCATTTCCATTTCACTTTCAATACTTTTCAGTTCCAATCTTAATATCATTTTATTTAATTGCCCCTATTAACACGACTCGGCCTCGGACGGATACACAGATCCAACCAAAACACACCAGTTTGGCACCCAGTGTCTCCTCAGCCTTGCCGAAGTAAATTGGTACCTAGTACCTCATCGAATTTATCCGAAGTAATAATTTGTGACACCTAGTGTCTCATCAACTCGAAGTCGAAGAAATCCCTGAACACTTCCAATCCTATGGCATGCCAACTATATCCGACTCAGCCCGATACAGTTAATAGGGTTCCAAATCACTTTTCAATTTCCAACCAATATATACATTTCAATTCTAAAAATCACAATTACTTCATTTCATTTCAATACCATAATACCAATACTCACCTCTATCCACTTACCATACACATGAAATAATAATTACAACAATTAATTATTAAATTTGGATTATAGAAATACAAACCATAATTTTCGAGTCAATCTTCGTCGACTTTCTCTTTTCCCTTCTTAGCCGATGTTTCCGACACGACGTTAGTTACGGAAATTAAAACAATTTAAATTCATCAATATAACACAATTTCACCTTGAATATTTCAATTTCTACTCAACTTTTGCCTAAATTCTAATTTAATCCTTAATCAAATCTAACCTTATTTTCTTCACAATTTATTCTTTATTTTCATTCAATTTCTAATTAAACTAAACTTAACTCTCTAATTTCACCATAAAACCCTAAATTTTGAAGATTTTACAATTTAATTCCTATTAATTCAAAACTTATAATTTATTTTATAATTCAATCATTTTCTCAATTCTAACTTGAAATTCTATCAATTTAACCCCTAACAGTTCAATTTATTCAACATGAACATTGTAATAACTCATTTTGCCCGAGCTTAAATAAAACAAACCAAAAACAAAATAAAAAATAATGTCCAGTTACAGTCTTTTTATAAAACCAATTTACAGGCCCAAATTAAATACCCAAAACCCAAACTAAACCCGATTAGCCCACTTACACCCTTAGCCCAAATACTGACCCACTACCCAAACAGAAACCACCAGAACCAAACCCGAATAGGCCCATTGACCTAATAGACCCAAAATTCGCATGGCCCAAAAGGCCCAATACCTAAACGGATTCAGAAGACCTAGGGTTTTCTGGAAAACCCTAGGCGCCGCAAGTCTTGATCCCAGCAGCCCCTCGCGCCTAGGCCACCAATTGCGTCGCAATCAGCATGGATAGCACGCCCTATCGTTGCCAGGATCTGCGCCTTTCACCTGCAAAAAAGGAAAAGGGAACAGCAAATATGGCAAAACAGAGGCCAATTTTTTGTTTCTTTTTATTTATTTATTTTTATTTCGAGGACTATAAAAGCCCTACACAAACCTGTAAAAAGGAGGGATACACAGAGTCGAAATAAGAGAATATACATACAAAAAAATACAGAAAATACAGAAATAAAAAATCAGAGGTGATTTTTGACGATTCATTTTTTTTATTTTCTAATTTTTTTCTCTATCTTACTCTTTTTTTAAAAACAATATAACATATATATTAAATAAAAAAGGGGAAAATTTACCTTTTTTTTTGAATTCCGACCACCGTGCACGGTGGCCGGCTACGACGGCGGGCGGTAGTCATCGGTGCCGGAGTTTCGCCGGAATCCTCGTTAGAAATCGCCTGGGCAGAGGATTCCGGAATGTCCCTCACTCTTTTTTTTTTTGAAAATCGAAGGAAAATGAAAATTTTTAAAAAATTTGGCCTTATATACAATTTGAAAACGACGTTGTTTTGCTTAAGGCCTTTAAATGCCAAAAAGGCGTCGTTTCACCTATGACCCCCGCGTGTGACCTAACCCGCAAGAAGGATCCGCGTGTTTTCATAAAATGGGTTATTTGTTGCTTTAGCCCTTCCGCATTTTCTTGTTTTTTTAAATTAAGTTTATTTTATTTTAATTTTGCCCAATAATTTTCCTTCTATTTTAACTTGGTCCACACTGAAACGCAGCGCTTAAGGGACATGGGAATTTTCCCATTTTGGTCCCTCTCTTTTCAAGCGTGTTACAATCCGGCCCACTTGCCCTGTTTATTTTCTGTTTTTGCCCTAAACTTTTATTTAATGATTCGATTTCGTCCTTTTTCCTATCTTTTGTGATTTTTTTTATTACGTTATTATTAATTTTATTATTATTATTTTTAATATTTTTATTATTATTAATATTACTATTACTTTTATTATTTTCATTACTATTAATATTATTATTAACACTATCACTATTACTATTATTTTACTATTATATCTATTATTTTAATTTTACCATTATTATTATTAATTTCTTTATTATTATTAACTTTATTATTTTTATTATTATTGTATAATTATTATTTTATTATCTTTAAACTTTTGTACATAATAATTATTTTTATTTGATTTATTACTAGCTTTTATCATTGTTTTTGACATATCGTTATTATTATTTTCATTATTCTTACTTCAATTCTGTATTAATATTATTAATTTATTTATTTTTATTATTTTACTTAGAAAATACTTAAATCTAATATCATATATTTGTTTCATTTACTCTTTTATTCTATTATTTATTTAATCTCATTATTTGTTTATTCTCACTTATATACATGTACATTTTTTTTTACTTTTATTCTTGAATTTTTAAATAAGCTTGTATTTTTGGTTTATTGTGTTTCTACTATTATGATCTTTATGCTTTATAAATTTATTAGATTTATGTCGCATAATTGTTCTTTAAAATATGAGATTCAGTTTTGAAATAAGCAAACACTCCGGGTTCTAAAGTTTGAAAGAAATTGTACCCTAATTTACTGGGTTGCGATTTTCCTCTTCGAGTCCAAAGAACATATTACTTTCCTTTTTAAAAAAAAAAGTTAAATAGAAACTTATTTCTGAGAATTCAAAATTGTCGTGTCCTAACTCACTGGATATGACGTTTTGATATCTCGGGATAAGGATTTCAGAAAACAAGGCAATATTTCGTGTTTGGAAGTTCGAGAAATTGTGCCTTAACGTGCTGGGTTTCGGTTTTTCGTTCGTCCAAATAACTAAATATCCTTTTAATGAAATTTGTAAATCATGAGATGATTTTGGTTATGAGGGTTTAAAACATCACGTCCTAACGTGCTGGATGTGATGTTTGTATGCTTTCGGAACAAAGGAAACTCCAATTCCAACTCAAATTGTTCAATTTTTTAAAGAAATCATATTTTAAAATCATTCAAAATTTTGTCATTAGGACATTAAATAATTAATTAGGTACCAATTTTGGGCGTTACGAGGGTGCTAACCCTTCCTCGTACGTAACCGACTCCCGAACCTGTTTTTTTTCGTATTTCATGGACCAAAATCAACATTTTGAAATAAAACGTTTTATAAGGTGATCCAATCACACCTAAGAAAAAAGGGATTGGTGGCGACTCCCGTTTTCATTTTTTAAGTCGATCCCCGTTTTTCATAAAAACTTTAAAAGTGGTTTCGACAGCTTGGCGACTCCACTGGGAATTAAGAAAGTCAAGCCGTAAAATTGATTATTTTCTGTCCTTTGTCGAAAATTTGAAAATTTTGATTTGAAAATTTAAAAATTTTGATTTGAACATATGATTATTTTTTTGCACACATTGCATTGCATGACCATTGTAGTCGCACCTTTAAGCGGGAGCGAGAAGCTATACCTTCATGAGGTTTTCACCTCCGCATGGGCTAGTGGATTGCTTCCGGGATACATCTGTACCTATGTCTTCATGAAATTTTCACTTCCGTATGGCCATAGGGAAATGTATTCCCTTGAACCGAACTCGGTCCGTATGAGCCTATGATGGGTGAGGATCGAGGAATCTGCTGGTTCAGGTACCCTCCCTTTAGAACTAAGCCATATATAGTGATCCTTAAGAGCCAACCCTAGACAGAGCTATACTGAACCCTAGTGGTCACCCAGATAGGTGTTCGTTTATTTTACTTTTTTTATATTTTGCGTACTAACTTGTTGTGTTTTATTCTTTTGTGCATATCATTTCATATTTTAAGAGGTATCGATTCACGGTCAGTTTCTAAGTTAGAAAGCTAGTTATGGAGAACGAATTCCTTGATAAAGTGGAATATAATACAGTTGTCCACATGTGGTCAAAGAAAACACAATTAGAGAAATGAGAAGACTTTGAAATAATGGCAACAGGATCCGAGAGGAAAAGGCCAAAGCTGACCATTGGGAGAGGAAGTTCCTAGAGATGCAGATGCGGAACGAGGCCCTAGAAAGAAGTTTAGCAGAAAGCCAAAAGGAGAAGAGTGGATTAAAAGCTAAAGTGATCGAAACAGGACGGTATCTTCACCAAAGCCGTAATTCTGCAAACGAGTTGAAGTCAAGTCTGAACAAGATTGAGGAAATGAAGGGCAGGATTGAAAACTTAGAATCAGCATTGCAGAATTATGAACTCCGGATCAAGCTTCTTGAAGCAAGAGAAGGGTGTTGGAAGGAAGAGCTTCACCATTCTCATGGAAGGATTACCTCGTGGGTGAAGCAATAGTTCAGATTCGAGAGGTAGCTGATCATCTACAGACTTTGGCATCACAGGCTGATACGTTGAGCATGAAGTATGAGCTACAGTTCGATCGTAGTCAAGGGCTACCTTCCTTGCTTGGGAAAATCAAAACTTTAGGACTTAGGGCGAAAGCATATTTGTAGTTCGTTTTATGTAAAAGATTTTGTTTTCTAATAAAGTTTTCTAAAATAAAGTTGAATCAGAATCGATGCCTCTTTGCATTCATGCATGTGCATTACATAACATCATATGCATTTAAGTCCATAGAGAGAGTCTAATTAATTGAAATAATAACAGAGAGAGAGAGAAAAGAGAAAAAGGGAAGGAAAATCTGGAAGCTGAACATCCTTACGATACACGTCCTAAATCAAAGAAAATGGATCAAAGATTGGAACAATTCCAAAAAGATATACAAGACCAAAGCAAGAGCAAATGGAAAAACTCCAATAAGAGATGAGGGACCAAATGTTGAAGGCTCAAGAGAACATGATGGATCAAATGGCCCAAATGTTGAGTGGGGCAATGGACAAAGGAAAAGGTCCCATGGCAATTACAGGAGAAGAGAGCGAAGGCATTCCTTTGGGTTTTACCCCACCACATGTGCCAGCACAACCTGAAGAATATCCCCAAAGGTCACCTGTCACGATTAGGCCTCAAGAGGGGCAAACTGATACCAGACTGCCCATGAACTTCCAAATAGGCTCAGGATCCAACCCAGGAGATAACCCTGCTAACCCCGTTATCCCTGATTTGGATATAGTAGAGAGGGAAGGGATAAGAACTAAATCCTTGAGGCAGTTAGAGGATCGCTGTAGATGGTTTGAAGAAAAATTCAAGGCTTTGGAAAATGCCGACCATCACCATGGTATTGACGCAAAAGACTTGAGTTTGGTCCCAGATCTAGTGCTTCCTGATAAATTCAAGATGCCAGAATTTGAGAAGTACAATGGGACTAGTTGCCCTGAAGCCCACATCACTATGTTCTGTAGACGCATGACTGGTTACATGAACAATGATCAACTTTTGTTTCATTGTTTCCAAGACAGTTTGGTGGGGGCAGCATCCTAGGTGGTACAATTAACTCATTCGTGCTAATATTAACTCCTAGAGAGACTTAGCCCAAGCCTTCATGAAGCAGTACAATCATGTCACAGACATGACGTCTGATAGAATCATGTTGCAAAACATGGAAAAGAAATTGAATGAAAGCTTCAGGCAATACGCGCAAAGATGGAGGGAAGTTGCCATGCAAGTTCAACCACCTCCCCTAGAGAAGGAAACCACCATATTGTTTCTCAACACTTTAAAGGCACCATTTATCACCCACATGATAGGAAGTACCACCAAGAGCTTTGCGGATATAGTGATGGAAGGAGAAATGATTGAAAATACCATAAGGGGTGGCAAGATTGAAGCAGGGGAAACCACTAAAAGGTCTGCTCCTAGGAAAAAGGATGACGAGGTGAATAATACGAGTACATACAACAAAGGGTACTCAAAAGCAATTACTGTTAACCAGCCAAAGGTAATTACTGCCGGGCAACAAGGGTCAGTGAGACAAGAGTCGGGCACAAGGCAAAACTCTGAAAAGTTCAATTTATGCCAATCCCAATGACGTATAAGGAGCTATATCAAAGTTTTGTTGATGCACACGTGGTGTCCCCATTTTATTTGAAACCGTTGCAACCTCCGTTCCCAAAATGGTATAACGAGAATGCCCAATGCGAGTACCACGCAGGAATAAAGGGGCACTCAATTGAAAATTGTACTACGCTTAAAAAGTTGGTTGAAAGGTTCATTAAAATAGGAATTGTGAAGTTCGACGATTCATCAAAACCTGATCACTTAGACGAAGCAGTAAATGCGATAATTGAAGGAGGAGACAAGAAACTTACGATCCCTTGAAGAAATCAAAAGCGAAGAAGGAATCAGGGAACGAAGTTTCCAAGCCCTTGTATACTTGGGAGTGTTTTGAATAATGGGACTGTGGAAGAGATCTCTGTACTTTTGAGCTAATCTAGTATAACATTCAAAACACGCTTGTTGCCTTAAGCCTAGAGGCAATAAGGACCCTTTTTATGAAATAGACTTGTGTCCTAAATTCTTATTTCAATAAAATGCATCTTTTTAAACAAATATCCTTTTATTCTTTCCATGTATAGATTCTTTTATTTTTGTACTTTGTTTTAAATATTCTTTTATTCATTCATATCATAAAAATAACTATTCTTTGAATCATTTATTCTTTGAAATCTTCCTTCGAGCCTACAATAGGTCTCTAGATATCAATGATGTGAGCAATGCTGCTACTGACTTAGATTCTCCTTTAGAGTAAGATATGTGTCTAGAAGGATCTCAAGACTTTGAAGATGACGGAGATTGTAACATATCTTCTGATTTGTTAAGAATGGTTTAACAAGATAAAAAACAGACCTTACATAGGGTCAATAGACATTGCGAACCTAGAAAAGGGGTGAAGATCGAAGCCCAGCTCACCATAGAAATAATGCGAGACATCATTGAGTTATTTTCAAGAATTCAAATATGTTTTTGCACGATCATATCAGGACATGCTTGGGCTACTAAGACACTGGCTAAACATGAGGATCAGGCACTGTTGATCTACATAGAAAGGATGGTATCAGTTATGCCGTATTTAAGGAGACAAGATTCATGTGCCTTCTCCAATTCTTCACAAATTTTCCATATGTGGGGGCATGAATGTGATAGGGCCAATCTCGTCAAAAGCTTTTAGCCAATATCGATTCATCGTCGTGGTCGTCGTTTACTTCACTAAGAGGGTAGAACTAGTTTTGTATGCCAATGTTACAAGGTCAAAGTCATTAAATTCAAAAAAGAAAGAAAGAAAGAAAGAAAAAGATCAGGCGCTGATAAAGAATGCCAAAAAGGACAAAGTCAAAATTTTGTAATCTGTTCAAAGATCAGACGCCATATCATAAAGCAACAAAGGCAGCCAAAAAAAAATAAAACAAAACAAGGATTGTAGAAAAGATGACCGAGACTTGTAAAGATTGGCATAAGAAGCTACCATTTACCCTCTGTCTTATCGAACGTTGACCAGAACCTTCGCTGGGGCAACATCTTACCCATTGGTTTATGGAATGGAAGCATTTTTTCCAATTTAACCTAATTGAAGAAAAGGTTAAAAGTTATCCATCACGGTCGGATGATGCAAGCTTACGACAAAGAGGTTCATCCTAGAGAATTCCACAAGGGGAAGCTGATGTCGAAACATATTTTCTTTATACAAAAAGATTTCAGAAGAAAGCAGATGCCAAACTGGGAAGGACCTTATGTAGCAAAAAAAAGGGGGCTTGTTCTAGAGGAGCATTGATATTGACCAAGACGGAAGCCAAAGACTTGCCCAGTCCGGTGAATTCAGGTTTATTTAAGAAGTATTTTACCTGAAAGGGGAAAGGCCAAGGTGAAAACCTGCAAAGGGCGCCTTGAGTTCAAATTCAAAAAAAAAAAAAAAGAAAAAAAAGGAGAGGCCAAGGCGAAAACCTGCAAAGGGCGCTTTGAGACCAATGGGGTTTTGAGCCGAAAACCCAAAAAAGGCGGTTCAAATTTTGATCAATGATAGGGCATCTGGTAGTCTTGTTATGCCTGAATTAACAGTGTGAAAATATGCTACGTCTTGGGGCATTAACAAAGTACTCCGAATCCTCTAAACACGTATCGAGCTCAAAATGGTCCTCAAGGAATTTGTACAGAGACGCTCAAGCTGCGATATCTGGGGCACCTAGCTTCTATCTTACCCATTTTAAATTCGCTAACTTTGCTTACTTTATTCTTTTTAAGATACACCAATCAATCTTCTTTTATTGCCTTGGTTATCTTTGATTAGCTTAGTTGTTTCGAGCTATGCTCCTGGTTAATTCCTTTCACGTCCATTGTTGTGATCTTTTTCAAGCATTTTATATTGAAATAATGATTATTGGACTAACAATACTTTCATAAAAGGAGTTTCGCATGTTATTCTGGAAGCTTTAAAATAGTATAGGAACCTGAAACAGGACTATTGTTTAAAACTCACCAAGCCTGAGGGTTGAAAATATTGAAAGTTGATTAGCTCTTCGAATTTTATTGGATAAGACATTTCGTCGGTGATACCATGACGAGCAATGTCAACCCAAGTGTAAAAGGGGATCATTCTCAGGAAAAGAAAAATGATACCCTGCATTCATACATCTGGTCATTACACCCAGGGAATGGTGTAATAGATCAAGTTGATACAAATTCCATACCTATGAGTGGTACCTGGATGGATGGGAGAAACCAAATGTTATTCCCCTAAAATTGCAGTAGAAGGTACAAAATTTATGTCCTAAGGTTCAAGGGAAGGGACTCTGAAATTACAGCGGGACAAGCTTGCTGAGCAGAATAATTGTTTCTTTGGGTTTTCTATCAAAGAGACCAGCTGAACGAGAAACCATGGTAACGCATCAGTGATAGAACCTTCATGAACTATGAGCAATGACAACCTAAACAATAAATAGGGATCATTCTCACATTTCCAATTAGGAGCTTTTGATTCATTCCGATCATTGTATCCTAATCGTTGTACAAAAAAAAAAGAGGAAATCACTCTCATGACATTCTGCATTCGTGCAAATGTCGTCCATAATACATCTAGTTAGGAGCATTAGATTCATTTCGATCATTGCATTCTAATCATTACACATTTAAAAATAGGATCATTCTTATGACATTCGGCATTCATGTAAATGTCATCATACATTTAGTTTGGAGCATTAGATTCATTCTGATTATAGCATCCTAATCATTTGGCATAAACATAAGCATAATACATTTGAGTCTACAGGACATGTCCCCAGACGACGGTGTAGCAACATCGGTGAATTCACCAGTCCTATCTCCTTGACCAACAGTGGGATAGGTCGAAGATTGTGGATCTTGTCACCCTAAGCAGTAGTGGAACAAGATCGAATGGCAAATCTTGTCTCCCTAAGTAGTAGTGGAACAGATTTAAGCCATTAGTCTTATCTCCCTCGAGATGGTAGTGGAGCAGGCTGAAGATTTAAGTCTTCCTAAGATAATAATGAAGCAAATTGGAAAGTTCAGATTTTGTTCCGTAGAGATGATAGTGGAGCAGGCTGAAGATTGAAGTCTTCTTGAAGATAGTAAAGAAGCAAATTGGAAAGTTCAGATTTTGTTCCCTCAAGAAGGTAGTGGAGCAAACTGAAGATTGGAGTCTTCCTGAGATAGTAAGGAAGCAAATTGAAAAGTTCAGATTTTGTTCCCTCAAGATGGTAGTGGAGCAAATTGAAGATTGAAGTCTTCCTGAGATAGTAAGGAAGCAAATTGAAAAGTTCAGATTTTGTTCCCTCGAGATGGTAGTGGAGCGAACTGAAGATTGAATTCTTCCTGAGATAGTAAGGAAGCAAATTGGAAAGTTCAGATTTTGTTCCATCGAGATGGTAGTAGAGCAGGCTGAAGATTGAAGTCTTCCTGAAGATATTAATGAAGTAAATTGGAAAGTTTAGATTTTGTTCCCTCGAGATGGTAGTGGAGCAAACTAAATATTAAAGTCTTCCTGAGATAGTAAGGAAGCAGACTGAAAAGTTTAGATTTTGTCTTCTCGAGAGAGTAATGGGGCAGACTGAAGATTGTAGATTTGGTATTCTTGAAGTTGCAGGAATACCAGATCGAAGACATCAATCTGGCATCCCTGAGTTTGCAGAGAGCAGATTAAAATAGTAGATTTGGCATTCCTGAAGTTACAGGAAGTAGATCGAAGATACCAATCTAGTATCCCTGAGTTTGCAAAGAACAGATTAAAATAGCAGATTTGGCATTCCTGAAGTTGCAAGAAGCAGATCGAAGGCAACAAGTGTTATCTCCATGTATCGGCAATGGAGCAGACTGAAGATAGCAGATTTTGTCTCCCTGAAGTTACAGTGGAGCAAATCGAAAACAGAAGATCTTATCTTCCTGAAGTTGCAAGAAGCAAATCAAAGACACTTTCAGTTTTATCTCCCTGAAGTTACAGCGAAGTAGACTAAAGACAGAAGATCTCATCTTCCTGAAGTTGCAGGAAGCAGATCGAAGAAACTTTTAGTCTTATCTCCCTGAAGTTGTAGTGGAGTAGACTGAAGACAGAAGATCTTATCTTCCTGAAGTTGCAGGAAGCAGATCAAAAGCACTTTCAACCTTATTTCCCTGAAGTTACAGCGGAGTAGACTAAAGACAGAAGATCTCATCTTCCTGAAGTTGCAGGAAGTAGATCGAAGACACTTTCAGTCTTATCTCCCTGAAGTTGCTGTGGAGTAGACTGAAGACAGAAGATCTTATCTTCCTGAAGTTGCAAGAAGCAGATCAAAAGCACTTTCAGCCTTATCTCCCTGAAGTTGCAGTGGAGTAGAATGAAGACAAAAGATCTTATCTTCCTGAAGTTGCAGGAAGCAGATCAAAAGCACTTTCAGCTTTATCTCCTTGAAGTTGCAGTGGAGTTGGAAGCTATTTCAAGAAGACTAAGAAGTCAGGGCTCTGCCAAAACCGGGCAAAATTGGTCTTTTTATAGTCTTTGCTCTATTCTCGTTACACGACAATGAGCAAAGAGGGGCAGCTGTAATAACCCATTTTACCCGGGCTTAAATAAAACAAACCAAAAACAAAATAAAAAATAATATCCAGTTACAGTCCTTTTATAAAACCAATTTACAAGCCCAAATTAAATACCTAAAACCCAAACTAAACCCGATTAGCCCACTTACACCCTTAGCCCAAATACTGACCCATTACCCAAATAGATACCACCAGAACCAAACCCAATAGACCCATTGACCCAATAGATCCAAAATTTGCATGGCCCAAAAGGCCCAATACCTAAACGGATTCAGAAGACCTAGGGTTTTCTGGAAAACCCTAGGCGCCGCAAGTCTTGATCCCAGCAGCCCCTCGCACCTAGGCCACCAATCGCGCCGCAATCAGCATGGATAGCGCGCCCTATCGTCGCCAAGATCCGCGCCTTTCACCTGCAAAAAAGGAAAAGGGAGCAACAAATATGGCGAAACAGAGGCCAAATTTTTGTTTCTTTTTTTATTTTTATTTCGAGGACTATAAAAGCCCTATACAAACCTGTAAAAAGGAGGGTACACAGAGTAGAAATACGAGAATATACACACAAAAAATACATAAAATATAGAAATAAAAAATCAGAGGTGATTTTTGACGATTCATTTTTTTTATTTTCTAATTTTTTTCTCTATCTTATTCTTTTTTTTTAAAAAAATAGTATAATATATATTAAATAAAAAAGGGGGAAATTTTACCTTTTTTTTGAATTCTGGCCACCGACGGCGACAGGCGGTGGTCATCGGTGCCGGAGTTTCATCGGAATCCTTGCTGAAAATTGCCTGGGCAGAGGATTCCGGAATGCCCCAAACTCTTTTTGTTTTGAAAACCGAAAGAAAATGAAAATTTTTAAAAAATTTGGCCATATATACAATTTGAAAACGGCGTCGTTTTGCTTAAGGCCTTTAAATGCCAAAACGGCGTCGTTTCACCTATGACCCGCACGTGTGACTCGACCCGCAAGAAGGATCCACGTGTTTTCATAAAATGGGTTATTTGCTGCTTTAGCCCTTCCGCATTTTCTTGTTTTTTTTTAAAATTAAGTTTAGTTTATTTTAATTTTTGCCAATAATTTTCCTTCTGTTTTTACTTGGTCCACACTGAAATGCAGCGCATAAGGGACATGGGAATTTTCCCATTTTGGTCCCTCTCTTTCCAAGCATGTTACAATTCGGCCCACTTGCCCTGTTTATTTTCTGTTTTTGCCCCAAACTTTTATTTAATAATTCGATTTCATCCTTTTTCCTATCTTTTATGATTTTTTTTATTACGTTATTATTAATTTTGTTATTATTTTGTTTAATATTTTTGTTATTATTAATATTACTATTACTTTTATTATTTTCATTACTATTAATATTATTATTAACACTATCACTATTACTATTATTTTACTATTATATCTATTATTTTAATTTTACCATTATTATTATTAATTTCTTTATTATTATTAACTTTATTATTTTTATTATTATTGTATAATTATTATTTTATTATCTTTAAACTTTTGTACATAATACTTATTTTTATTTGATTTACTACTAGCTTTTATCATTGTTTTTGACATATCGTTATTATTATTTTCATTATTCTTACTTCAATTCTGTATTAATATTATTAATTAATTAATTTTTATTATTTTACTTAGAAAATACTTAAATCTAATATCATATATTTGTTTCATTTACTCTCTTATTCTATTATTTATTTATTTATCTCATTATTTGTTTATTCTCACTTATATACATGTACATTTTTTTTTTACTTTTATTCTTGAATTTTTAAATAAGCTCGTATTTTTGGTTTATTGTGTTTCTACTATTATGATCTTTATGCTTTATAAATTTATTAGATTTATGTCGCGTAATTTTTCTTTAAAATATGAGATTCAGTTTTGAAATAAGCAAACACTCCGGGTTCTAAAGTTCGAAAGAAATTGTACCCTAACTTACTGGGTTGCGATTTTCCTCTTCGAGTCCAAAGAACATATTACTTTCCTTTTTTAAAAAAAAAAGTTAAATAGAAACTTATTTCTGATAATTCAAAATTGTCGTGTCCTAACTCACTGGATATAACATTTTGATATCTCGGGATAAGATTTCAGAAAACAAGGCAATATTTCGTGTTTGGAAGTTCGAGAAATTGTGCCCTAACATGCTGGGTTTCGATTTTTCGTTCGTCCAAATAACTAAATATCCTTTTAATGAAATTTGTAAATCATGAGATGATTTTGGTTACGAGGGTTTAAAACATCACGTCCTAACGTGTTGGATGTGATGTTTGTATGCTTTCGGAACAAAGGAAACTCCAATTCCAACTCAAAATTGTTCAATTTTTTAAAGAAATCATATTTTAAAATCATTAAAATTTTTGACATTAGGACATTAAATAATCAATTAGGTACCAATTATGGGCGTTACGAGGGTGCTAACCCTTTCTCGTACGTAACCGACTCCCGAACCCCTTTTTTTCGTATTTCGAGGACCAAAATCAACATTTTGAAATAAAACGTTTTATAAGGTGATTCAATCACACCTAAGAAAAAAGGGATTAGTGGCGACTCCCGTTTTCATTTTTTAAGTCGATCCCCGTTTTTCATAAAAATTTTAAAAATGCTTTCGACAAACATCTTCTAAAAATCCACTAACTTCTTAAATTTCAACAAAAATCAAATAATATTTTGTTCTAGGATTCTAAAAACATAAAAATTACAAGAAAAGGGGCTAAACTAACTTACCGATTTGAATTTGAACCTTTAAAACCCTAAATTTCCCTTTCCCTTTTCTTTCTCCCTTTTTCATTTCAACCTTATGTTTCTTTTTTTCTATTTTTTGTTTCTTTATTTATTTATTTTATTTTATGTTTATTATATTATTATATTATACTAAAATAATAATTACTTAAATAATAAGTAAATATATAATAATTACAAATATATGTTTATTATTTACATACATGGAATTTACTTTTACCACACACTTGTAAATTTTTAGTTCCTTAACTTTTCTCTATTCTATAATTCAACTTTCAGCCTTTATTCAATTTAGTCCTTACACCTAATTACCCTCAATTCAAGCTAATTCACCTAACTAATACCTTATTAACCACACAACTAACTTCATAAATATTTATAATAAATATTTACAAATCCATTTTTTTCAAAAACGAAGACCCAAAAATACACTTTCCAATACCCGTGGATATCGGGTCGTTACATATCTCATGAAATTGCTTTGGTATTCGGTCCGAGTTTTTGTTATACATGAGAAATTTTGTTATTTTGTATAGGGTATTTGGTACCAGTTAGAGATGATGATATTATGTTATATCTTTCACAAATTTATATGGAATAACAAAATTTGTAACAGATTCAAGAATCCCTAACGCAATACCTAAACCTCTAAGGGATACACAATATTGTAATAAATTCCAAAATATGTATGAGATGCGAGCAATTCCCCTATTGAAAATAGTTTTTGACTTTTGAGGCAGATTTATTCGTACTCATCTTCATTTCTATGATTGGATTCTCATTGTTAGGGTTGCATGGTAAGATATTGGTGTTAGCAAAATTTTGATTGATATTGCAAAGAATTCTTATGGGTGTTGGTGTAGAATTGAAAAAAAAGAAGAGAAAAGAGTAGTATTGAAACTTTTTGAGTTTAGTAAACGTTATATTTTCATAAGTATTTTCCCCTAAAAAAAAGGTTGAGATTAATTTTTTTGGCAGATTCAAGTGAGGGAAGAAGAAGAAGAAGACTTTATCAGTTAGAAAGTCAAGTTTTAGTTAGAAACTTTTGTATCTGGTTAGAGATATCGGTAACCAGTATAGATAATGGTATATGTTGGTATGTATTAGAACAAATGTGTAAACGAAAGGAAATTTGGCAGTTGGTTAGTATTTTGGCATCTGTTAGAAATCATTTTGTATTTGGTTAGAGATTTTTTTATACGTGAGTAGCTTTGCTCTTTGGTTTAGGGTATTTGGTACCCGTTTGAGATGATGATATTTTGTTAGAGCTTTCACAAATTTATATGGAATAACAAAATCAGTAACGAATTCAAAAACCCCTAACGCAATACCCAAAAATTTAAACGACACAAAATTTTGTAACAAATACCAAAATATGTATGAGATGCGAGCAACTCCCCTCTTGAAAATGGTTTTTGACTTCTGAGGCAGATTTATTCATACTCATCTCCATTACTATGCATGGATTTCTCTCGTTTAGGGTTGCATGATGAGATACTGCTGTTAGTAAAATTTTGATAGATATTACAAGGAAATTCTTGTGGGTAGAGGTGTAAATGAACAGAATATTTGATGAACTGTTCGTGAACCATTCGTATAACATTCATTTATGTTCGTTTATTAAGCTAAATAAACAAGTATGAAAAAAAAATTTATGTTCATTTAATAAACGAACGAACACGAACAGATGTGTGTTCAGTTCATTTATGTTCACGAACAAACTCATTTAAAATCTCGTTTATAGGTTTGTTTATTGACTCATTTATTTATTAATGATATTTTCTTATAAAAATTCCATTAGTATATATTAATAAAATTAACTTAAAACTTGTTTATTGTTCCATTAGTATATATTAATAAAATTATCTTGGTTTGTATTTTTTATTTATAATATAATTATTAATATTTATATTTGATTATTTTATATCTAAACAATATGTGTTATTGTTTGTTTGTTTGTTTATTATTTATTAACATTGTTCGTGAACATGTTCAATTATATGTTCATGAACATGTTTGTTTAATGTTCGTGAACATATCTGATTACGCTAAATGAACATGTTTGTGAACATTAAAGAAACGAACATGAACAAAAAGTTAAAATTCTTAACGAATACAAATTGAACACTAACAAGCTTAAAAATAAGCAAAAGAGCATGAACAGAGGTTTGTTTGTTCAAGCTTAGTTCATTTACAGCCCTTCTTGTGGGTGTTGGTTTAGAATAGAAAACAAGAAGAAGAGAGTAGTATTTCCACTTTATGAGTTTAGTACAAGCTATGTTTTCAGAAGCATTTGTCCCAAAAAAGTGTTGGGATTAATTTTTTTGATAGATTCAGATTAGGAAAAAAAGTGGAAAATAACTTTATTAGCTAGAAAATCAGGCATGGAAAAAACTATTACATTATATCGCAATAAAAGTGTGACTATAGCTAATACCAAGGAAGCAAGAAATCATAAACAGGAAAAACACATTGATCGAAAATATCACATTATTTGAAAGGCGTTGGCTGACGGAGTAAAAGATGTAATAAAATCGCATTTGAGAACAACTGATTTGCCACGAGATATCAAGTTATTTGTTATCCATTTTCACATAATTTTAGCTTGCTTAATAGTAAAATCAAGTAATCTAGTGATAATTGGTAACACTCTATACTCGACCAAATCGATAGGTCTGGATATAAAATGTCACATTTACACTGAGACAAATGAACAATTTACAACTAAGTTGTAAGACTAACGTGACTAAAATTGCCAAATATGCCTTTATTAACCATACTTAACTTAGTTCGCATATTTTCATGCTTAGCTAGCTGAACTGCTAATAAAAATTACAATTATAAACTTCAAGATCAAAAATCTTAATAAGCGGACTTATGGAAAATATAATGCCCCGAATTTTAGGCCTAGAAGAAATAGGTTTTGAATAAGGGAATAGTTAGGAGACTGCTCATAAATATTTAGTTGTGCAAGAAAGTGACACAAATATCTGTCTGCTCCAATGGTTAAGTGCTCTGAGAGTGTGTGAGAAGTCTGGGTTCAAGTCTTGGCTTTTGCAGAATTTTTAGTTTTGCTCTTATATGAATCTGGACTCTGGCATTTAGGCCTTATAAATAATAGTGCTTGTTTTATGACACAAAAAGAGCTTGTAGTCTAGTGGCAAGGTGACGTGTTGTGTAACTGAAAAGTCGAGGTTCAAGTCATGGGTTGCACAATGGAGTGTTTATTTTGCTTCTTGAGCTGTGTAAGTAGTGGAGTTGGACTGAAACACAGCTAAGGGGAGTTTGAATAGAATTTGAATGGAGTTTTAACTGGTCATGGAGAGGTTTGAGGAGGGATTTTAGGAGAAAATCAAGGAGATGAGAGGGGAGGGAGTTTGTGCAGAATTTAGACTCTGGCACTCAAGAATTCGGCTAAGAGAGGTATACTGCTCGTTTGGGTTTTTTTTTTCTCTCTTTGGCCAAATGTGGTAGGTTCTTTGGCATTTTTTTCTCTGCTCACTTTTTCCTTTTTGCATTTTTCTTTCTTTTTCTGTAACATCCTGAAAAGGGCCTATGCATTTTCGGTTTAATTGTATGAAATGACATGTCTTATGTGTTATGAATATATTTTGAACATTTTTGGAAACCTGGAAATGTATGGAAATGTTAGGTTTAAAAGAGGAAAGTGAACATTTTTGTAAACCTGGAAATGTAAGGAAATGTTAGGTTAAAGGAGGGAAACGAACGTTTTTGGAAACTTGAAAATGTAAGGAAATGACTTAGGAAATGTTGAGTTTTAAAGTTTAAAAGAGGAAACTAAGGCAAGGTGGCCTTAAGAGAAAATGTATGTGAAATATGACACACAAACGGGCTTGGAAAAGTGGCTTGGAGATGCCACTTAGGGCCCCTGGAAATGGCGCCACATACAGGAGCATTGGGCCAAGGTTCGAGCTGCAGGGGAAGCAAAATAAAAGTTTTATTTTGCAGCAGGATTAGTAGCAAGGACGGCACAAGGCTATAAATTAGAGCTTTTATTCTTTTATAATTAGTGGATAAATAAGGGATAAATAAGGGATTTATTTATCATTATTTTCAAGAGATAATTATGGGATTAAATTCTTTTAATTTGAATAAAGGGATAATTCAAGGGATAAAGCTATCAAAATAAGGGTGAGTGGTGGCCAAGTAAGGGACTCTAGCTAGTAATTTCGGCTACTAGAGGAAAAGAGGCCATTCATTCATTCACTCTTCCTTTGCCGAATTTCTTAAGCAAATTCTCCTCTCTCTGCCGAATTTCCTAGAGCTTTGTTCTTCTTCTTTTATTTTTGCCAAAGCCGAAATCTACTTCTTCATTATCCACCATTGCCGATTCTTCAAACCTCAACACCCTCTCTTCTCTTTTCCTTATTTAAGCCGAATCCCCTGTGTGGTGGCCATATCCGAATGCTCTCCTGTCCTTTAGGAGCCGAATTGATTCTTTAAGCAAGAGCCGAAACTCTTTGAGACTTCAAGCTTAGGTGCTGTCGACTTCTTCAAGTAAGGGTAAGGACCTATTGCTATTGTTTTCTTTCTTCTTTAAACTGAAAGTCAAGATTCTAATGCCATATACATGTTGGCCGAAACTTTGAAGGAAAGCTTCAGGATTCTGTGACTATCGATTACAAGGAGGAAGGTTTCGGGATTTCTAAGATTTAAAGGTAAGGCATGTATTCGGCCGTAGGCCATTCTAATAGATTTTTGTGTAAAGGGCCGAATATAACTATGGATGTGTAGGGGCAGTCGACAGTGGTACACAAGGTTTCGGGATTTCAAGTCATAAAGGTAAGTACATATGTACAATCGACCAAGGCTATAACCATGATCTAGATCTATTTCTATTTGTTTAAAAAGTCGAAACTAATCCGCGAAGTAATCTAGTGCTTGGCCGATTACCAGGAGGAACTCTACGAAGTTTCGGGTTTTGATTTGTAGTCAATCGACAGGAAGGTAAGGATTTAAGTGTGTTAATCCTTCAAGATTTGGTTACATAAACGAATAGGGTTTTGCTAATATGCCTAGTAATGGCCGAATATAGGAATTGAAGATCTAAAGCATTAGATCAGATTTTTAGGAATCTCAGTGAAAGCGATAAATTTATCAGGTGTGTATCCCACACTATTTCTTAATAAGTTTTATGTCAATGTTTAATAAATATATGTATGTGATATTAAGAATGTGAAAAGTATGGCTAAAGTACCATGCAATGGTACAAAGTACTCAAGTACGTTTCCTACTCCTACTAGGATTATGAATACATGTTAGATGTAATATGAGAACAATGATAAGAATGTGAAATTTGGCATGTTAATGCATAATATGTATGATATGGGGCATATGGGTTATTGAAAAGGGGAAGTGAATGTGGTGACCTAAGACCATGATAGCTGAATGTGGTGACCTAAGACCACGAGATCTGAATGTGGTAACCTAAGACCACGAAATTATAAGGGCGATGAGCACGTCGACTGCAGCGACTGCCTTCGATAGTGTGTAGCGGATGGAGGGTTGACTTAGTAGTCTCCACGGTGTGCAGGTTGGTACGGGGAAGTGTAGGGGATGGCTAATTAGGCTTGGGTTGGGAATGCATCATTAATTGTATACTATGATATGAATGTGTATTATTTGTTATGCCTGATTCTATTTGGACTTAGTGTTGTGTACACATTGAGTCTGTTGGCTCACCCCGTTGTGGGAACATGTTTCAGGTGACGAACAGTGATGGATCGGGTCGGTAGGAGCTTATGGTAGCCATGCTCAGCTTGAAGTTTATTTAATTTTGGGCTTTTATATTCTAAGTACTTTGAATTTAAAGTTTGGAAATTATTTGATGTAATAAGGCCATAGTTGAACCATTTTACATTTATTTTTATTTATTATGTTTATGAATCTTTATCTATTAAAGTTTAAGTAAATTTCTTCTAAACTAAACCCTAAATGTTTTGTCACCGTAAATAAAGGGATTTCAATATAAAATGAACCTGTTTTCAACTCAAGCCCAACCCAGTTCGAACTTCCTCCCAAAATCACTTCAAGTTTTCTCAAAGTGCAAATGAATTTGAACCGGTTTTTCCTAAGGAACATACCAAATCTGGTCAAGGCTCGTGGGCCGAGTTTAGGGTGTTTCAATTTGGTATCAGAGCCCATTTCAAACTCTCGGCCTGAGGTTTAAGGCCCAAAACATTTTCAAATCGAGCCCAAATAAGTTTTAAGGAAGTATTTTTGAAAACAAGCAGGTTTTCTGACATGGCACCTAAGTCTCCGACCCGCAGTCCACCAGGTAAGTATCCCTATCTATTATGTGATTTATATTATGAGTTGTAGAAGGGTAGAAATGGAATGGAACGTAGATTAGTATGATAGGTACTTGAACCCTAGGACTAGTCTACCCCAACTATTACATAAGACTTAAGGACCATTAAACAAACCTATGACTTAGTCGCCGAGTTAGGGTGTGGTAACCCCTGTGCGCATGTCTAGGATTGGATCCAGAAGAGCCTGGTATTTAAGTAGTCCTAGTGACTCACCTCCTCTTCGCTGGAATCCTACCTGGTGCGTAACTTCGGTTCACCCTAACCAAGAGGACTCAGTGGGTGTGGCAACCTCTGTGCGCATGTCTAGGAATGGTTTCGGTGGGAGCTTGGTACTTAAGCAGTCTGCGTAACTCACCTCCTCTCCATTCGAATCCTACCTGGTGTGTAGCCTTGGTTCACCCTGACCAAAAAGACTCGGTCATAGGCTAAACACAATAACTAAAACCCGAAAGGGAGCTAGCCGTGTTTTTATAAAAACCCCAGTTTTAAAACTCTTAAAATTATTTTTTTTAATTTGTAAGAACTATCTTTACAAAATCTTCCGAAAAATTTCTGATTTATAAAATTACAAAAATACCGCTAGTGGTAAAATTACAAAAATGCCCTTAGTTTATGAAATTTCCAAAATACCCACAGTTTTAATCAAAATTTCATTACCGTATAACAAATCCAAAAACTCTAATTTGCAAAATATCAAAATACCTTGATTTTGGAAAATTACAAAATTGCCTCTAACTTACAAAATTACCAAAATGACCCTGATTTCTAAAATTTTTACAACCTCATCGTTTTGGAAAGTAAAATTCTCAAAAAGAACCCTCAAAGTTTTACAAATTTGGAAATACCCCTGAATTACTAAACTTTACAAATTTACCCTGGTTTATTACCAAAATACCCTCGAGATTCAAAATTACCAAAATACCCTTATTGACAAAATCACCAAGGAACCTTATTTTAACAAATTACGAAAATACCGCTGTAGGACAAATTACGAAAATACCCTTGGGTAGTGGAAAAGCAACAACAATGAAAACTACAACATTTCTCTGAATGAACGAAAGTTCATAATTGATTGATGGATGTATGAATAAAAAGACTGTGTGCATGTATGAATACGAAAGAACCACTCTTAAAAATTCTTTCCATAAAACTTCTTCGTGGGTAATCAAGTGAAACAAGGACTAATTCATAAAACTTCTTAATCAGATCACGACGTTAGAAATGAGCTCTAGAGGACGTGGTCGTCGTGGACGCTGTAGAGGAAGGATAACCGTGTCAGAACCCTTTAGATCGGGTCAAGGGTCTGACAATGAGATACCACCGCCACCACCACCACCAGCTGTTGGTGTTGAACGGCAAGATCAGACGGGGGATTATGCCATATCGCAGGCTGTGCTGCGAGTTCTTGAGTTGGTGGCTAGTGCAGGAGGAAATTCGGGAACTCGAAAGTCTGTGCCTGAGCGGCTCCGAGCTAATAGAGCTGAAGTGTTTCGTGGAGTATCTGGTGTGGCACCCAGTACAGCTGAGTATTGGTTGGAGGCAATTGAGCGCATTATGGAGGAGCTTGATCTAACCCCTGAGGAGAAGTTAAAAGGAATGGTGGCACTGGTACGCGATGAAGCGTACCAATGGTGGTTAACCGTTCGGGATGGTGCCACAGCTAAGGATCTAACATGGGACTATGTTAAGGCAGCATATCAGAAGAAATATGTTGGCACACGGTACACGGATGAGCAAAGGAAGGCTTTTCTGGGGCTGGTTCAAGGGAACAAGTTCGTAGCCGAGTATGAAGCCGAATTTCTGAGGTTGAGCCGGTATGCTCGAGGAGTAGTGGCAACTGAGCATGAGCGCTGTGTCCGTTTTGAGGACGGATTAAGGGATGATCTAAGATTGTTGATAGCACCGCATCAGGAGCGGGAGTTTTCTGCTTTAGTAGAAAAGACCAAGGTAGCCGAGGGAATTAAGGATTCTACAAAGCAGACTATGGATCGGAATAGGCCAAAAGAGGTTTTGGATCGTCTGGGAAGGTTCAAAAGAGGCCTAGAGTTGATGGGTCGTGAGGTCAACAAGTTGGTACAGGAGGGCAGTATCGCCCTTGTGATCTGTGTGGAAAGAAGCACTTAGGAGAGTGCTGGAAGAAGACGGGAGGATGTTTTAGGTGTGGGTCCAAGGACCATGTGGTCAAGGATTGTCCTACGAAACCAGACGGGAATCGACCAGCAGCCCAGAGTGTTAATCAGGCTGGTAGAGGAGGGCAACAGCCTCAACGAGGTCGCGGTCCGAATAACAGAGGTAATGGCGCTGGCAGAGGACGTAGATCACAGGGCAGAGGTGCTGCTAATACTGAGGCAAGGCAACCGGGTTTGGTCTATGCGGTTCACCGTAGGGAGGATGGAGACGCGCCGGATGTTATAACCGGTACGTTTCTTATTTATGGCAAGCCTTATTATCCCTTAATTGATGTGGGCTCGACCCATTCATATGTTGCATGTAGTGTAGTGGAAACACTAGGCCTAGACTCGGAACTTTCTGATAGGCAGATGACTGTAGTAAGCCTATTAGGCCAAACTGTAGTGGTGGATAAGATCTTTCGGAGTGTACCTTTTGAGATTCAGGGAGTGAACTTTGGGGTGACTTAATGGAACTACCCTTTGGGAGTTTGAACTCATACTTGGAATGGACTGGCTAGTAGAGCACCGAGCCGTGTTGGATTGTGCGGCTAAACGAATGGAACTAAGGACCCCGGAGGATGAAGTAGTAGTAATGATCGGAGAAAGAATAAACTACCTGTCTAACGTAGTTTCGGCGTTAAAGGCTGAGAAAATGGTTAAGAAAGGGTGCAAGGCGTTCTTAGCCTTCGTAAGTACGTTGGGTAGAAAGGAAGAAGGTGTCAGTGGAGTTAGAACTGTAAGGGAAGAAGGTGTCAGTGGAGTTAGAACTGTAAGGGACTTTGAAGATGTATTTCCGGAGGAATTACCAGGAATACCCCCAGATAGGGAGGTGAAATTTAGAATAGACTTGCTACCGGGAATAGCTCCTGTGTCAATCGCTCCATACCAAATGGCGCCAAAGGAGTTGGTTGAGCTCAAGGCTCAAATCCAAGAATTGCTAGATCGTGGGTTCATCCGACCCAGTGTGTCTCCATAGAGAGCACCGGTCCTGTTTGTGAAGAAGAAGGATGGAACTATGCGAATGTGCATAGACTATCGTCAGTTGAATAAACTGACCATCAAGAACAAGTATCCTTTACCAAGGATAGATGACTTGTTCAATCAGCTGAAAGGGGCAGCTGTGTTTTCGAAAATAGATCTACGGTTGGGATATCATCAATTGAAAGTGAAGGAGGCAGACATCCATAAGACCGCCTTTAGGACAAGATACGGCCATTACGAGTTTGTAGTAATGCCATTTGGATTGACGAACGCGCCAGCCGCGTTCATGGATATAATGAATCGGGTTTTTCAACCCTACTTGGATAGATTCGTCGTCGTATTTATCGATGATATCCTTGTGTACTCCAAGTCAGAGGAGGAGCATGATGAGCACCTCCAAGTTGTGCTACAAGTATTAAGGGAGAAGAAGCTCTATGCCAAATTCAGCAAGTGTGAATTTTGGCTCAAAGAGGTGGCATTCTTAGGGCATGTGGTATCCGTAGAGGGAATAAGAGTGGACCCTAGGAAGATCGAAGCAGTGTTGGATTGGAAATCACCTAGGTCCGTGGCTGAAATCCGAAGTTTCTTAGGTTTGGCAGGCTATTACAGAAGGTTCGTGGAAGGGTTCTCGTCAATAGCCGCGCCTTTGACAAAGTTGCTAAGGAAGGAAGTACCCTTCGAATGGACTGATAAGCAGCAGGAGAGCTTTGAAAAGCTTAAGAAGGTGTTGACGGAAGCCCCAGTGTTAATTCAGCCAGAGGTAGGGAAGGATTTTGGGGTATACTGTGACGCTTTGCATACTGGATTAAGATGTGTCCTAATGCAAGATGGAAAAGTAGTCGCTTATGCGTCTCGGCAGTTAAGGCCGTATGAGGTTAACTACCCAACCCATGACTTGGAATTGGCAGCAGTGGTTTTCGCTCTTAAGGTTTGGAGGCATTACTTCTATGGAGAAAGGTCGATAATCTACACAGACCACAAGAGCCTTAAGTATCTGTTGACTCAAAAGGAGTTGAACTTGAGGCAGCGAAGGTGGGTGGAGTTATTAAAGGATTATGATTGCTCGATAGAGTACCACCCGGGCAAGGCGAATGTGGTAGCTGATGCCCTAAGCTGGAAGGTTGTGTCAGATCTAAGGGCTATGTTCGCACGCTTGAGTTTGTATGATGATGGAAGCATGTTGGCAGAGTTACAAGTCAAGCCCACATGGCTGAATAAGGTGAAAGGGGGACAGTTGGCCGATAAGGACCTAAGTGCTAAGTTACAGCAAGTACAGAATGGAGAGTTAGAGGATTATGGTGTAAATGATGAAGGAGTATTGTGCTACAAAGGAAAGGTCTGTATGCCGAGGGACGAGGAGTTAAGACAGAGAATTCTTCGGGAAGCGCATAGTAGCCCTTACGCTATGCATCCCAGAGGCATTAAGTCATGCAGATCTAAGGGAACAATTTTGGTGGCCTGATCTTAAACGGGAAGTTACTGAATTCGTGGGAAAATGTCTGATGTGTCAGCAAGTTAAGGCTGAACATCAGGTTCCATCGGAATTACTTCAGCCAATCGAGATTCCGCAGTGGAAGTGGGAGAGAATTACCATGGACTTCGTTAGTGGGCTTTCCCTTACGCCTACTAAGAAGGACTCGGTATGGGTAATAGTGGACCGTTTGACCAAGTCCGCGCACTTCATCCCGGTAAGAGTTGATTATTCTCTTCAGAAGCTGGCCAAGTTATATGTGGCGAAAATTGTAAGGTTACATGGAGTACCGGTATCGATCATCTCCGATAGAGACCCAAGGCTTACGTCTCGATTTTGGAGGGCACTTTATCAAGCTTTAGGCACTAAGTTAGACTTCACTATGGCTTTTCATCCACAATCAGACGGGCAGTCTGAACGTGTTATACAAGTGTTGGAGGATATGTTGAGAGGCTGTGTGATGGATTTCCGAGGAAGTTGGGAAGACTAATTGCCTTTAGCAGAGTTCGCCAACAACAACAGCTATCAGGCTAGCATCCGGATGGCACCATATGAAGCATTGTATGGTCGGAAGTGCCGAACTCCTACTTGTTGGACTGAGTTAGGAGAACGCTGAGTTTTGGGTCCAGAGTTAGTGGCAGAAACTGAAGAGAAGGTTGAGATAATTAGAGCACGATTAAAGGAAGCCTCTAATAGGCAGAAGTCGTACGAAGACCTTAAACGGAAGGAAATAGAGTTTGAAGTAAGAGATCAAGTGTTTCTGAAAGTCTCGCTTTGGAAGAAGGTGATGAGGTTTGGTCGCAAAGAGAAGTTAAGCCCACGGTTTATAGGGCCCTATCGAGTGTTGAAGCGAATTGGACCAGTGGCATACCAGTTAGAGTTGCCACCAGAGTTGCAGCAGATGCACGACGTATTCCATGTATCCATACTACGTCGTTACCGATCGGATCCATCTCATGTGGTACCAGTTGAAGAAGTGGAGCTAAGGCCAGACTTATCCTACGAGGAAGAGCCGATTCAGATATTGGAACGTGATGTGAAAGTGCTACGGAGGAAGTCAGTTCCTCTAGTCAAAGTGTTATGGCGCAATCATGGACCGGAAGAAGCTTCGTGGGAGCCAGAAGAGGCAATACGATAGCAATACCCTCAATTATTTTAGCTAAGAAATTTCGAGGACGAAATTATTTTAAGGGGGGCAGAACTGTAACATCCTGAAAAGGGCCTATGCATTTTTGATTTAATTGTACGAAATGACATGTCTTATGTGTTATGAATATATTTTGAACATTTTTGGAAACCTGGAAATGTATGGAAATGTTAGGTTTAAAAGAGGAAAGTGAACATTTTTGGAAACCTAGAAATGTAAGGAAATGTTAGGTTAAAGGAGCGAAACAAACGTTTTTGGAAACTTGAAAATGTAAGGAAATGACTTAGGAAATGTTGAGTTTTAAAGTCTAAAAGAGGAAACTAAGGCAATGTGGCCTTAAAAGAAAATGTATGTGAAATATGACACACAAACGGGCTTGGAAAAGTGGCTTGGAGATGCCACTTAGGGTCCCTGGAAATGGCGCCACATACAGGAGTATTGGGCCAAGGTTCGAGTCTGAGGGGAAGCAAAATAAAAGTTTTATTTTGCAGTGAGGATTAGTAGTAGAGGGACGGCACAAGGCTATAAATTAGGAGCTTTTATTCTTTTATAATTAGTGGATAAATAAGGGATAAATAAGGGATTTATTTATCATTATTTTCAAGAGATAATTGTGGGATTAAATTCTTTTAATTTGAATAAAGGGATAATTCAAGGGATAAAGCTATTAAAATAAGGGTGAGTGGTGGCTAAGTAAAGGACTCTAGCTAGTAATTTCGGCTACTAGAGGAAAAGAGGCCATTCATTTATTCACTCTTCCTTTGCCGAATTTCTTAAGCAAATTCTCCTCTCTCTGCCGAATTTCCTAGAGCTTTGTTCTTCTTCTTTTATTTTTGCCAAAGCCGAAATCTACTTCTTCATTATCCACCATTGCCGATTTTTCAAACCTCAACACCCTCTCTTCTTTTTTCCTTATTTAAGCCGAATCCCTTGTGTGGTGGCCATAACCGAATGCTCTCCTGTCCTTTAGGAGCCGAATTGATTCTTTAAGCAAGAGCCGAAACTCTTTGGGACTTCAAGCTTAGGTGCTGTCGACTTCTTCAAGTAAGGGTAAGGACCTATTGCTATTATTTTCTTTCTTCTTTAAACTGAAAGTCAAGATTCTAATGCCATATACATGTTGGCCGAAACTTTGAAGGAAAGCTTCGGGATTCTGTGACTATCGATTACAAGGAGGAAGGTTTCGGGATTTCTAAGATTTAAAGGTAAGGCATGTATTCGGCCGTAGGCCATTCTAATAGATTTTTGTGTAAAGGGCCGAATCTAACTGTGGATGTGTAGGGGCAGTCGACAGTGGTACACAAGGTTTCGGGATTTCAAGTCATAAAGGTAAGTACATATGTACAATCGACCAAGGCTATAACCATGATCTAGATCTATTTCTATTTGTTTAAAAAGTCGAAACTAATCCGCGAAGTAATCTAGTGCTTGGCCGATTACCAGGAGGAACTCTACGAAGTTGCGGGTTTTGATTTGTAGTCAATCGACAGGAAGGTAAGGATTTAAGTGTGTTAATCCTTCAGGATTTGGTTACATAAACGAATAGGGTTTTGCTAATATGCCTAGTAATGGCCGAATATAGGAATTGAAGATCTAAAGCATTAGATCAGATTTTTAGGAATCTCAGGGAAAGCGATAAATTAATCAGGTGTGTATCCCACATTATTTCTTAATAAGTTTTATGGCAATGTTTAATAAATATATGTATGTGATATTAAGAATGTGAAAAGTATGGCTAAAGTACCATGGAATGGTACAAAGTACTCAAATACGTTTCCTACTCCTACTAGGATTATGAATACATGTTAGATGTAATATGAGAACAATGATAAGAATGTGAAATTTGGCATGTTAATGCATAATATGTATGATATGGGGCATATGGGTTATTGAAAAGGGGAAGTGAATGTGGTGACCTAAGACCATGATAGCTGAATGTGGTGACCTAAGACCAGGAGATCTGAATGTGGTGACCTAAGACCACGAAATTATAAGGGCGATGAGCACGTCTACTGCAGCGACTGCCTTCGATAGTGTGTAGCGGATGGAGGGTTGACTTAGTAGTCTCCATGGTGTGCAGGTTGGTACGGGGAAGTGTAGCGGATGGCTAATTAGGCTTGGGTTGGGAATGCATCATTATTTGTATACTATGATATGAATGTGTATTATTTGTTATGCCTGATTCTATTTGGACTTAGTGTTGTGTACACATTGAGTCTGTTGGCTCACCCCGTTGTGGGAACATGTTTCAGGTGACGAACAGTGATGGATCGGGTCGGCAGGAGCTTATGGTAGCCATGCTCAGCTTGAAGTTTATTTAATTTTGGGCTTTTATATTCTAAGTACTTTGAATTTAAAGTTTGGAAATTATTTGATGTAATAAGGCCATAGTTGAACCATTTTACATTTATTTTTATTTATTATGTTTATGAATCTTTATCTGTTAAAGTTTAAGCAAATTTCTTCTAAACTAAACCCTAAATGTTTTGTCACCGTAAATAAAGGGATTTCAATATAAAATGAACCTGTTTTCAACTCAAGCCCAACCCAGTTCGAACTTCCTCCCAAAATCACTTCAAGTTTTCTCAAAGTGCAAATGAATTTGAACCGGTTTTTCCTAAGGAACATACGAAATCTGGTCAAGGCTCTTGGGCCAGGTTTGGGGTATTTCATTTCCTCTGCCGAATCCTCCTTTCTCTTCCCCTCCTCTCTTTGTTGTTTCTTCCCTTTTCTCTACTTTCCCAAACCTTGACCGAATAGTGTTGGGCAGTTTCGCATTGTTTTTTCTTCTGATTTGCTCTTCTTCCTTCACCCCTTTTAGGTCAACTGTTTGTCGAATATTGCCTTTCTCTCCCTCTTCATCTCTTCAATTGTGTTTTCAGCTTGACAGCTATTCTCTGACGGTTCGAATTCCTTGAGGAGTGAAAAAGTTTCAGATATCCGTTAAAGAGACTATAGTCAACCTTCATCGATGGTATAAGTGGGCTAAGCCATATTTGTCAATCGATGTTTTGGTGCTCGTGGAACTTGGAGCGGTTGCGTAAACAGGTGTGTATTCACACTGTTTTCATTGTAGAATGGCAAAAGCCGAAAAGCTGAAAGATTGGGCTTTAAGGTCACATGGGTGTGCGAACGCTCGTGTGGTCAAACCGAGCCCATAAATCACGAGCGTATGACTGTAGAGGCCTCCATGAGCTTTTTTATGGGCTTAGGCCGTATTGGGCCACGTTGGGCCAAAATGGGTTGTGTATGCCCAATGGGCTCGTGGGCCCCACACGGATGAAATCCACGATTTGTGACAAATATTGGACTGGACTATGTATGTTTCATAGCCGTGGCAAAATCTGGGCTGAACGGGCCACACGAGCGTATGGGCCTACTTAGGCCGAGTAATCCATTTACACTGTTATGACCATTTAGATTACCGAAGTCGCTCGAGGCGACTGCGAACCTTTCGAGAGGTCGATATTTGTACAGAGACCCTAAAGTAGGGTAAAATGACTGAAATACCCCATATCGTAAAATGACCGAAATACCCCCTTAGGGTAAATGACCGAAATACCCCCATAAGGTAAAATGATCGAAATATCCCTAAAAGGTAAAATGACAAAAATACCCCCATAGGGTAAAATGACCGAAATACCCCCATAGGGTAAAATGACTGTAAAATGACCGAAATACCACTATAAGGTAAAATGACCGAAATACCCTCATATGGTAAAATGATCGAAATACCCCCATAGGATGACTGAAATACCCCCCACATGGTAAAATGATCGAAATACCCCCATAGAGTAAAATGATCGAAATACCCCCATAGGATAAAATGACTGAAATACCCCCACAGGGCAAAATGACTATTATACCCCTGGGTGATGAAATGACTGTTATGGCCTTATGTTATGTATGACTGATTTGCTCTATGATATGTATGACTATGATTGAAGCTTTGCTACAATACTGTTTAGTGCCTCAACTAGTGCTAATCTTGGTGTGTCTGGCTGGGTGGGTCGATTTTATCCCCACATAGTGTGTTTGGTGGGACGGAGTGGTGTGTAAAGGCTGGATTGGGCAGGATTTCTGATTGCATATCTGCACTGATTAATGATATTGTATTGTTACTGCATCGATTAATGATATTACATACTATTCACTGCATGACTGATATCTGTTACTGTTATGGGGCAAGGCCCCGCTGATTCTAATATCAAAATTGGGCAAAGGCCCTACGACATCGGCATTGTGATGGGCTCAAGCCTAATCGCTTTCTTTATTCTGAGGAAGGGCTTAGGCCCATCTTGAATCGGATCATTATTGTAATGTACACAGCCCAAACGCGCATTTATCTTCGTTTAATTGATTTGCTTTTCTTGTTAGGGATTACATACCGAGTTTTAGTAAACTCACCCCTCTGCTTAATCAGATAAGAAATCCCCATCGTGAGGCGGGTTGGTACGCGGAATGACTTCGATGATGATGGCCACACAACCGCATCAGCTTTCGTTTTTAGCTTTTGAATTTGGGTATTTTTATGTAATAAGGCCTCTTTAAAGTTATAAACTTTAAATTGGGTTTTTTACTTATTTAGTTTGATATAAACTGCTAGTTGTAGAAAAAGACGGGTTTTGAAAAGGTAACTGTTTTCAAAGACACCACGTTTTTGTGACATTTCTAAAAAACTTCCGCAATAAATGAGATTTTGAAAATTAATAACGTTTTAAAAGTGATTAACTTTTAATGATGCACGCTTTGGAAATGAAAAACCCGTTTTGGAATCACTGTTAAATAGCAAAATGATTAATTGATTTTCAGGATTTCAACGACAACAAGTTTTACGCTAAACACTTCAATGTGACACCGCTAGATTCAGCCATAACGTCTAGGCCGGGTTTGGGGTGTTACAGAAAATTAATAATAACAATTTTAATATTTTGAATCAATTTCTCTTCTTTGTAAATAAAATACTATGATTCATACCTAGTTACAAAAAGAAAATTTTGGCCTTGAGGCTCAACCTCTAGGTCATCCCACTATATGCATGTTACAGTTAAGAACATAAGTTTGCCTAAGCTTGATCAAATTCTGGCTTGATCCCTCTTTAGCTCATCATATAAACCATTATACTTGGAAAACATAACAAAAACTAAGTTAAAATGAACTTAGTGAGTTACTAATATATCATACCATTTATGAAACTATAAGTTAGAACTTTATGGGTTTGATCTCCTATTTGACATCACTTGCATAAGTATAGTTCACCCATCTTATTGGCATACTTTTATCCTCCCTTTTTTATTAATATAAGGCATTGCCATTATTATTTTAGTTTCTTTTTCTGTGTATATAAATAAATTGAATTGTAATAAAGTCCTAAGAAAATATGATTATTCTTAAAAGGTCCTTAGTTAAGTATTAAAAGGTCCTTAGTTAAGTATTATTGTGGGCTTGGAAAACAATAACGCATTGAGTCTAATGTGTAGTTGATTGATGACAAAAAGTTGTTATTGACATAAGGATGTCAAAATTAATACATAAGTATGTGTTAGAGAATAACATATTGGACTGACCCGCTAAAGGTATGTTTATTGGATTATTATGTAATAGTCAAAATATTACTCATAGTGATAACTATGTATATGATCCTTAGACTTGAGATCATCATTGTCCCAACATCGCGAGTCGTATATTTTGATACAATCAAATGTCTATCATAACAGGTTGTACTATAAAAACTGATGTTGGATATACCACAGTCCATATAGTGGGATATGGTTGACCAAGATAGGATTTATCTCTCCTACATAATGAGAGCAATATCTTAGGCCTCTTGATGGAGTGAGACTAGAAATGCATGACCATGCTTGAATAAGTTGATATGAGATATCGCACTTATTTGTTTATTGTAGTCTACTTAGAAAATCAAGAAATATGAGATTGGACTATACAAGTGTGACGATTCTGTGACTTGTGTCCAATCTAAATATTAAGGATAAAAGGATATAATACATGAAAAGATTATCATAGAAAGGTTATGTCGAATTATGACTTCCTTTATCTTAGGTAGCAATGATGCATTGCTAGATGCCACTTATTGCTTGTATTATTAGAAATGTTCTAGTATTACTACTAACATTACAAGAACCTACAAGGTCACACCCTATGGTTAAAACAAACAAAATCAAAACACATTTGGTATTGTGTTTAGCTGTCACATGAATTAAATTAATTATTTGACAGTTAAATAATAAATGAATCAAATGTACAAGCTTGTTGTACACATATAGATAACATAGTTAAAAATAATATATGAATTTGATTCATATAAAATTTTAACAGAATATAGTTTACCGAAATTATTATAATAAATTATTATTTCGGTCAAACATTGAAACATGGTAGTTATAATTCTTTTTGGAAAAAATATAACATTTTTTAATGTTTTCCATATGTTATAATTCTTTTTAGCAAGAATTTAATGTTTTTAATGTTTTCCATATGTTCTCTATAAGATTTGATTTCGTTTTCAATATATGCATACCAAAATCCCAAATTAGGGTAAGTGTGTTTTAAATGAAGATTGAGAAAAAAAGGTCTAGCAGTCGTTTTGGGAGATTATTCTCTAAAATAGTTCCAAGAGAGTTTTGTCGTTCGTTTTAATACCGGGTGAACTACGTAGAGGCTGGAATATTTTCATTGTGGCTTGGAATCAACATCGAATCAGCAGCATCCTCTTATCATTTTCGATTAAAAAGGTATATTTTCAACCTTATCTCAAATCATTTCGTTCCTCATACATGGATCCATGGTTGTGAATCACCGAAATAATTTTTCCGTTGCACCACGGGGCATATCGGCGATCCCAACAGTTTTGGCTTGAGAAAAATAACTTATACAAACTCTCGTAGTTTGAACATAAGGACAAGACCATACAATCTCTTGCTTAGATAATAGTCCATACTGACTCTTGTGAAAGATAGTCTCTTTGAACTCTTAAACTTGAAACATGGATATAAGATCAGCAGACAACTATAGCTTGAATCATAAAGACACAACCAATGGACTGTCATACATATGGATTCATATTTAAGATTCATTGGTGCAAACTCATATACGACAAACTCATACATGCAGATTCATATACGAATATTTACATATAGATGCAGATTCATACACATAAATTGTTTCGCGAACTTTTGCATGAAGAAATTCCACGTATAACTTTGTCATGAAGCTTAGAGAACAAGTTTAGCAGACTGTCATACATACAGATTCTTATAAGAATATTCTTCCCTAGATTATTCCCTTCATGTAGACCACTTCTTAATTTCCTTTCTTATAGATTAAACTAGAGAATAAGATGGAAGAAAGAAAATGAATACCAGAATGAAAGAATCCTCCCATTATATAATCTTTCCACTATCATTTCCCTCAATCCCAAGTCGGTCAGTACTATTAATACCCTTAATCATAATGTTTCTCGCTAAAAGAAAACTCCTAGTTCTAATGTAACGAGACTAAACTTGAATTCTAACTATTTATCAGTTAGTCCGTAAGATTCTCATAATCATATTAGAACCCGCTTAAACAAAGAGTTTTCTAATTAAATACTCAGAAATTCCATTATACCAAACCTTTAAGATTTTTGAGTGTGAGAGTTTCACCCAAGCTAAAGGGAAAGGAAAATCCCAAGTATTCCTTCATCAAATGCAAGTTGTAGATGGTATTGTCAACAATAATTTTATTTCCCCTTTGAGTAGTAAACATTAAGAATCCTTTTTTATTTGTTTCACTAGTAAGGGTTACTATATATATCCTTCTAAATACATTTACAAAGGAAACTTCTCTGTGTAACTAACAATCCAAAAAATATGCTATCAAGATCCACAAAAAAGAACCCATCAACTGCCCAGAAGCTACTTCATAGGAATTCAACATTTCAACAAAAAAAACGGTGTAGAAGGAAATGAAAACCTACTTCAAATACATATAAAGGAAACAATATGGTTTTCCATCTCACTCAATCGATGCCTTCCTGTCAGAATCTCAAATTTGTATTTAAAATTGTTGAAACAAGTAATCCCTCACTCAGTCGATGCTTTCTTGTCAGAATCTCAAATTTGTATTTAAAATTGTTGAAACAAGTAATCCCTCTACATGCTAACAGGTGGCGCATTTCATCCAACGATGTAGAACATACAAACTCTTCACTCTTGATTAGAACACTGATCAGTCTCAAAGCCATATTTCAACAAGAGTAAAGTGAAACTAAAAATATTATAGAGAAAAGAAGGGTAATGGAAACCTACCAATAATAGTGCCACTAAGGAAAGAGACTAGAAAATAGAATATGCAACTTGCAGTTGCTTCAAAACTTACTAAGGTATCACGCACTTATGCGTGCACGATTATCTCTACGCAGAAAGTTTCTCCAATTAAAGCACAACGCATGTATTTAAATATTAAAATAATGATGGTTTCATAGAAACCCAATAAACATGCCGTAAAAATCTGTAGGTTCTGCAAATTTTATCATGAAATATATATAAATGTGCACATAACAATAATTTACCCTGCAATAAATTTAATGAAATTAATCATTTTGGTTATTTAAAATTCAAATTTTGAAATTAAATTACTCATATACAAGAGAAAGACACTTATACAATATTTGACACTTCAACATAAACTTCCTAACAGGCTCGTGAAGGTCATTTTATAATCTTCACTCACCTTGGGGGCAATTGTTATACCTTGTGTAATGGGCTTTGCGGGCCTTACAGTACCCTGCGAACTTGACCATTTATCCATAGAAAGCTGAACACATGCAAACCTTGGCTAGTTCGCGAACCCCAACTTAACGAACCTTTAAGACTATGTGAGGGTCACGTGGAGATCCGAAGTAATTGATTGTTAGCCACGCTAACATGTTTTATTCTAAGACGCCACATCACCGTCACTACCAAAGGTATCAAATCAAACTTTCATGTCAACAATCTTAGGACACATAGATAAGTTTGTCCCGAAATATAAAAAGATCATGCAAATAGCTCACGTAGGCTTCTCCCTCTCATTCTCTAAACTTTCTCCATGAAATTGCAATCTACTCCCAACCTTCATACTTCTTCCCTTCATTCTATCTTCATCTTCACCTTATTGCTTAACAGGGGTGAAGCTAGAAAATTTTTTAGGGGGGCTGAAATTAAATTTATATTTTCACGACAGTAAAAATGTAATTTTATCATTTCAATAGCCTATATCTTTATAATTTTTAAAGGATTAAATCAAAGTTTATCATTTTTAGGGGGGGCAAAGTATAATTTTACCATTAAAAATTTAAAATTTTAAGGATCCTAAATAGAAAATTTCCATTTTAGAGGGATGAGCCCTTGCTAGCCCCCCGAATTCACCACTGCTGCTTAACATATCTTCGTCTTTGTCTCATTCCATTTTTTACTATTGTAGGCATTTGAATTGTTTCACTTTTCATTAATAATTATATAAACGTTATAAAATAAATAAAGATAGAGAGAATAAAGAACAAAGAAAATATGAAAGCAATAGAGAATGTACTTTATTAATCAAAGGGATGATTACAATGCTTCATCAGAGTCTCTATTTATAAGCATAAGATGTATAAAAGAAGTAGAGATCTAATTCTAATAACTATTAGAATTTAAAGTACATCAAAACTTTATCTTTATCATGATGGACATCCACTTAATAAGATATTCATAACACTCCTCATAGGATGTCCATTAGTAGATAATGTGCCTTGTTAAAACCTTATTAGGAAAAATCCTGCGGGATAAAAACCTTATAAAGGAAAAAGAGTACACAATCTTCTATTACAAGCTGCCTCATTAAAAACCTTTACCAGGAAAACCCAATGGGACAAAACCTTTGTTAAAGGAAAAGAGTACTACTTGTTTTAGACTCCCCCTAATGGAAACATTACATTACATCTTTGAGTTGACCATTCCAATCTTGTGTGTTAGTCTTTCAAATGTTAAAGTTAGCAACGCCTTAGTAAAAAGATTTGCTAAATTATCACTAGAACGGATTTGATGAACATTTATATCACATCCTTTCTCAAGATCATGGGTGAAGAATAATTTTGGCGAAATATGTTTCGTTCTATCACCTTTGATGTTACCACCCTTTAATTGAGCTATACATGTTGTATTATCTTCATATAAGATAGTTGGCATCTTTTCCTATAAAGGAAAATTACATATCTTCTGGATATGATGGGTCAATAACCTTATCCAAATACACTCTCAACTTGCCTCATGCATTGCAATTATTTCTGCATGATTCAAAGAAGCAGTAACTAATGTTCGCTTTGTCGAATGCCATGATATGGTAGTACCCCCACATGTAAATAAATATCCTATTTGAGATCGTCCTTTATGTGGATTTGATAAGTACCCAGCATCAACATAGCTAACTAATAGAGATTTTGAATCATTTGAATAAAATAACCTTATATCAATGGTCCCTCTCAAACATTTAAATATATGTTTAATTCCATTCCAATGTCTACATGTTGGAGAAGAACTAAATCTTGCTAACCAGTTTACAGCGAAAGCTGTATCAGGTCTTATGTTATTTGTAAGATACATCAATGCCCCTATGACACTTAGATATGGTACTTTAGGACCAAGAAACTCTTCATCATTCTTACAAGGACAAAATTGATTTTATTCACATCTAACGATAGCACAACCATCGGAGTACTTAATTGGTTGCTTTATCCATGTAAAATTTTTATAATTTGTTTTCCAAATTCGTTGATTAATGAACATGAATTTTATCTTTTAGATGCTCGATTTGTAAGCCAATATAAAACTTTGTTTTTCCAAGAATGCAACACCCCTAACCTTTATTCGTCGCCGGAACAGGGTTATGGAGTATTACCAGGATTTACAGATCAAATATAGACAATTTCATATCATGTCACATTCATATAATAAACTTGTAATAATCAATTATATTGTCCCTTATGTGAGCCTTCGAGGCCCAAAACACACATTAGAATCAAGTAGGGATTAAACCGGGTACTCAAAGAATTTTTCGCGCAACTTCAAAAATTTTCCTAGGTGCAGGGAACACACGCCCGTGTGGCCAGGCCGTGTGGCTCACATGGTCAAGAGACAAGTAACAACCCATTTTTGAGTCAAATCAGAACAGTGGTTTTGGGACCACAAATCTGAGGTTAAAATATTTATTTTATTATTTTATTATTGTTTACAGCATGATGGAATTATTATGTGAAAGTTTCATAAAGAAATTTTACTGTTTAAATGCTTAATTCGGTAAAAAGGATTAAATCGCGTAAAGCATAAAACTTTTGTGCCAATAGTTTAATGTCTCTTATAGCTATGGTCTATTAAATTAGAGGTCCCTATAATGTTATTATGCCATTGATAAGGTTAATGGACATTAATGGCCTTATATTTGTTCATTAAATAGTTTAATAACCAAGGGTAAAATGGTAAACTATGTATTAATGTATTAATAATAAAACAAAACATAAAATTAGTGTTATTTTTCATATTTCTCACCAAAAATCAAAGGAAGAAAGACCATTTGAAGCATTTTAGGGTTCGTCCATTTGTAGTCTTGATTGAGGTATGTTTTGAGTTCAGTTTTTAATAATTTCTACATTTTTGTGATCGTTGCTTCGTATTCTAGCTAGCCCGTACCTTAATTTTTGAATTTGTTCATGATTTTGTGAAGTTCCATTGATGATTATTTGAGTTTTTAGATGTATGATGATGAAATATGAAAATTTGATTATAGATTTTAATGTTTTGTAAAGTGATTTTTGACGAAAATGTCAAAATGGGATTAAATTGTGAAATTGTAAAATGTGGTGGTTAAAAGTGTGAAATAATGAAAGATATAGGCTGCTAGTGATAGGTGGTAAATTTGGCTAGGCATGGGTTGGTATTAAATTGCATGAATTTACAATTTATGTGATAATGACTAAATGATAAAAATTGAAAAGTATAGGGGAAAATGTGTAAATTTGCCAACATATGAATTATAGACTAAATTGAATAGATTGAATGCTGAATGTATTGAATTTGATAATATATAGATCAAGATAAGTGATCGTGGTTGTCGAGTCTTAAAATTTATAAAAAGAGAATGATCAAACCTAGAAACTAACTCTGACAACGACTTAAGGCAAGTGCACCTATCGAACAGTAGTATAGCTTAGGCAAGAACGGATTGTCAAACCCAAAGGAATTAAAAGTACTAATACTAACTTTCTTTTTATTATCTAGCCTAAAATAAGTGAAATTGTTTGTTTAATCTAATTTTAATTAACTACTAAGCTAAAGAAGCAAAGACAAAAAGAATGAATTGGGAAATATTATTGGGAAAAACTCAGTTGATTAAGACGACACCCTTAGGAAGAATCCACCTAAACTTCACTTGTTATCTAACACTGAACCAGACGATGTATTCACTTGACTTGATCCGTAAGATTCCCTAATTTATATTAAACCCTCTCTCGAGGCGAATAACGTCTAACCCTAGGTTGATTAATTGAAATCTCTTTCTAATTAAAACCCCTAGAATCACATTAACTAGATCTATGGACTCCCATATTAGGTTTCACCCTAATCCGGCAAAATCTACTCTTAAGCAGGGACTTTTGCTCCTCCATCTAAGCACATCATACTTGAATCAATATCCTGAAAATATTAACATAAGAATTAAGAACACATAATTAAGAACAAATCAAGTATTTATCATATAGTTCAGAAAACAATAACAAGATCCTTCTTAGGTTTCATCTCCTTCAGGTATCTGAAGGGTTTAGTTCATAACTGTAAAATAAAACATCTCATACGAAAAGATAAAACAAAACATAAGAAATCACTAAAACCCCCTGAAGGAATTAAAGGAGAGATTTGTCGTCTTGAGTAGAATTCCAGCTTCTTGAGATGGATCAACTGGCTATCTTCGAGTGTTTCCCACAAATCTGACCTTTTTGGCTCGGCTCATTGGCCTAGCTAATCGTGCCTTTTAAGGTTATACTTAGGGGGTTTATATAGGCTTTTGAAATAGGTTTCTTTGCCCCTAAGTATCCAAATCTGAATAGAATTGCTCTTCTCCACGACAGGGACACGGCCATGGCACACGCCAGTGTGGATCGTGGCCAGGCCATGTTCGGATTTCTTTAATAAGGAACGGCCGTGTGAATCAGGGTCAGGCCGTATTCTAGTTGCTCAATGAGGCACGGCCGTGTGGGCTTAAGTCCAGGACGTGTTGATTTCCTCTTTGGCCCAATTTGGTCCGTTTTAGGCCCGTTTCTTGTTCTTTCTATCCTCAGGTGCTTTCCTGAGTATAAGACATGAAAAGAAAGGATTAAGAGCACCTTTTTACATAAATCAAGGGATAAATGATCCAAAAGTATGCTAAATATGGGATTAAAATATGTTACTTTTACGGTTTATCACATACCCCCACACTAAAGCTTTTGCTTGTCCTCAAGCAAAATTCTCAACTTACAATTAAAATGAACTTTCCATAATTCATAATCCCTATTAACAATGTCTCATCATAATTCATAGATAATTTATACATGGATAATTTAATTCAGAGAGTTCTAAAGCTTCAAACAATATAAGTTATACATTTGTATCACGAAAACATAGGTGTCTTCCTTTATCTGAATAATTACCTTTTAATTCAAATCCGACACGGATTGACATCCTTACAAAAGATTCACTCAAATCACTCAAAGTGTTTAAGGTTCAGGAAAAGAGCACTCATAAGTCGAACATAAAAAGTTAATCCCATAGGCTTGCCTGAAAATCAAATCTCCACCACTATAAAATGAGATAATACACAAATCAAAAGGTCTTAGACAGGGTTGTAATGGGGTTTAGGTTAAGGGTATGGATAAAGGCTGAATTAGAAGGTTAGAATCGAGATTGACCTAATAAATTACCTAACTAGAAAAATGAACTAATCTTAAATAATTACATCAATTGAAAACTAATAATACGAATCATAATACTCTAACATGAGCTTCTTTTTCAACATTTGGGATTTAAATATATAAGCTCAATTACATAGAACAAATATTAAGTATACTTCGTTTTTTTTAAGAACAAATCAAATAATAAAGGATAAATTCAACTACTAAAATATTATGTAATTAGGTAACTAATCAAATCAAATCTCAATTATAAGGGTAGTCAAAAGGAATGGTGATAACAAATACAAAGGGGTTTGGGTTAATATTAGCTGGTGAGTCAAAAAAAAAGGTTGTTAGGATCAACGGGGTTCACTAGGGGTTAATTATGAAGGTAGGCTTTTTAGTGGAGTAAGTGGGTTAAATTCCTAGGTGCCTTTATCATCTCGGTATACCAAATCATAGGTGTGGTCTTGACATGTATAATCAAGGCAAGTTCTAGAATAACAGTTCAATGTTGACACACTCATAATCAATAAAGTGAGCAAGAAAAAGAATATATGCTCTATACGGCTCAAAATCTCACAAAAATTATTGTAACATCCTAAATTTATGGAATTGTGCATTTTGTTTAATGTATGCTTAAATATTTAAATTAAGAATTAGAGGTTCAGTTGGGCTCAAGAATGGGCTGAGGTCTTGACTAAAACTCTGTGTAGGCACTCTAGCACTTTAAAAGTAGTCATTTGTGTTTTAAATGACAAATTGGGCTTGTGGCCCAAAGCAAGGTGGCGTCACAAAAAAGAAAAGGGGTGGCGTTATTAATGGATGGTGAGGGCCCAAATTTTGGCTGCTTGGAGCCCAAGTTATAGGGCCAAATTCGGCACTTAAGAAGGGGCTATAGGTGACGGCAACAAGGTTATTATTTAGGAGTTTTATATTTTAAATTATGTGGATAATTCAAGCTAATTAAGGAGGGAAGAGTTGGAGATAATTAAGCCTCTTTTGGATGGGTGTTTGATAGGGATAAGGGATAGAATGATAAGAGTGATCTCTTGGTTGCAGAGTTGGCCAAAAATCAAACACAGGAGAGGAGGGAAAATCGATTCAGTATAGACTAGGGGGTGTGCCGAAATTTCATTAGTTTTCCTGAGAACTTTCTTTCAGTTTTCTCTGTTGCAGAAACTTCTCTATTCTTTCTCTTTTTCTATCGAAATTACTTCCTAGCCGAAATTTCTAAGGCTTTCTTTTGTTTACTTTTCCTAAGCCAAAATCAAAACTCCATTCAATTCTTATAAAAGCCGAAGAACATATCTAGTTCATCTTTCCGGGATTTCCTTAAAAAGCTGAAACTCCTAGATCTTTAATCTTCTACGCTTCGATCTTCTTCTGTGATTGCCGGATCTTTCTACAAGGATAGCCAAAACCTTCTGTAGAGGTAAGTATCGATTTGGGTTTTCTTTCAAACTTTTTCGGCTTTTGGAGGCCATGGCTGAATGGCTAAATAGTTGGCTTATCTCGTGTTTTCTCTTATATTCGGCATTCCGGGATTTGAAGAGGAGTCAATCGCACAGATCTCTAAGTCAAAGTTCAGTAACACACGAATCGTGTTACTTCCGGGATTTCAAGGTAAGGAGATCTATTAATTTTAAATGTGTAAATTTGGGTATTTATTAACCCTTGGCTGAATGTAGGGGAGCCCAAATCTTCGTGTTCTTCCGGCTTTTGAGCAAGGCTTTAGACTAAGGATTGTAGATCCAGATAGTAAGGATATTGACTAAGGGTGTAAAACTACACGATATCAGATCTGTAACACTTTCACACAATTTAGATTGCCTGTTAAAAATATTTTTATTAATCTGCAATATTCTGTAAAATGCCGAAATCCCGGCAAACGGATGAAACCCAAGGAGGGTAAAAGCGAATAACCAGGTTAGTGATCTCTCACTCCTAAGTGAATGTTCCTGTTAAAATGACATATGTGATAAGTATGCTGATTTCTGTGATTGCATGGGGATGGGTTTGATGAAAGGGGAAGTGTTCTGTTGTAGCGGCTGTTGTCGTGACCTGTTGTAGCGGCTTTTGCCGTGACCTGTTGTAGTGGCTTTTGCCATGACCTGTTGTAGTGGCTACGGCCATAATCTGACGATGAGCAGCATGACTACCATCGATGGTGTGTAGCAGTGTAGGTTGATTGTAGAAATCCCCAATGGTGTGACTGGCAGGTAAGGGTGGTGTGTAGCGGATGGAAACCTAGGATTTGGGCTGGGCTTTGCATATATTCTTTTTATATAATATATTCTGTTATATGTTCTGTGGGGTTAAGGCCCAAATCTAATGGTGCACGAGGGTTGCACACTGAGTCTCGCGACTCACCCTATTATTTAATATCTTTCAGGTAGCACCTAGTGCATCGGACCGGGCTGGAGAGGAGCGCAAGGTGGCCATGCGAGAGAGACATTTGATCCAACAGAAGATTTTACTTGGAAATTTTATTTTAAATTAATGGGTTTTAAATTTCATTGTAATAAGGCCATGGGCCATTAGTTTTATTTTATTCCGATTTTATTTTGGGCTTTTACTATTATTAGACGTTTAAATTTTTCCTTTAATTAAGTTGAGGCATGTAACAAACTTAGTTTTTATTTACCAAGGCATTTTATAAAACTTAACTCTTATATGAATTATTAAATTATTAAGTTTTTCGGTATAAATGTTTAAACCTGATAAATTGTTTTTCAAAAATGTGACATGTTTTATAAAATTTCTTTAGTGACATACCAGATCCGGTTGTTGTGCTTGGGCCGAGTTTGGAGTGTTACAAATTGGTATCAGAGCCCGATTCAAAACTCTGCTTTGTGGGTTTTGGGCTCAAAATGTTTTCTAAAAATAGGTTTTTGAAATATGTATATTACTAAATCATACATGAGGGTTTTCTCGGCATGGCACCTGCGTCTCCGGCCTAAGTCCGCCAGGTAAGTATTCTGAACCACTGTGTGATAAATAAATGTGGGCTTGATGGGCTTTATGGGACGTAGACTACTTAGATTAGAACTTGATGGACTTTAGGCCTAGCTCAAACAACTTTCTAACTTAATTTCACTAAACAAACCCGTGAACGAGTCGCAAGACTAGGGTGTGGCAACAGGCATGCGCATGTCTAGGATTGGATCTGGAAGAGCCTGGTACTTAAGCAGTCCTAGTGACTCACCTTCTCTTCGCTGGAATCCTACCTGGTGCGTAGTGACTGTTCACCTTAACCGTGAGGACTTGTTAACGGTCCAAAAGTTTCTAACTAAAACCCGAAAGGGACCAGCCACCCTAGTTTTGAAAAAAAAAAATACCAAAACACCCTTGATTTGAAAATTTTCACCCTTGATTTGGAAAATCAACAGAATTTGTAAAATTTCCAAAATACCCCTACTTCACGAAATTACCAAAATATCCTTATTTTGAAAACTACCAAGATACCCATGATTTGCAAATATACCCTCAAATTTACAGAAATACCCTGATTTACAAAGTCAATGAAATTTTGTAAAAATAATAATAATAATAATACCACACACAACGTCAACCAACAACCACAAATACCCCTGATTTATAAAATTCCCCAAAATAACCCTGACTTGTAGCATTACTAAATTACCCCTGATTTGTAAAATGACCAAAGTACCCCCAGATTTCAAAACTACCGAAATACCATCAGATTGTAAATTATCAAAATTTCACAAAATCATCACGGAACCCTATTTTTTTGAAAAATTACTAAAATACCCCTGTAGGATAAATTACGAAAATACCCTTAGATAGTGAAATAACGAAAATACCCCTACACGAAGAATGTAGGTTCGTGGATGTACTTGTATGCTAATGTTTGATGATTGAATGTGTGTGTGCTTCATAGAATTAGGAGGTGAACTTGAGACTGAAACTGTAGATAGGTTCAAATTCGAAAGAACTACCTTTAAAATTTCTATTCATAAGACTGTTCGTGGTTAATCAGTGGGAAGAATTAATGATTCATAAAATTCCTAATCAGATAAACGCCAATCAGAAGAATGAGCACAAGGGGTCGTGGACGTCCGCCGCGTGGACGCGGTAGGGGTAGGATGACCGTGTCCGAACCAGTAGGGTCTGGTCACGGATCAGGAAACGAGATGCTGGATATACCGGTTGTGGAGGGAGAATTTCAGAACCAGGTGCCCGGAGATGATGCGGTATCTCAGGCGATGTTGCGGGTCCTCAAAAGAGTTGCTGGGGCAGGTACGGGTTCAGGAGCCCAAAAATCTGTGTCTGAACGACTCCGAGCCAACGGAACGGAGATGTTTAGGGGTGTATCTGGCGTAGCCCCTAATACAGCTGACTATTGGTTGGAGGTAAGTGAGCGTATAATGGATGACCTTGACTTCACTGTAGAGGAGAAGTTGAAAGTGGTCGTGTCTCTTCTTCGAGATGAGGCCTACCAGTGGTGGCTCACGGTAAAGGAGGGTATTGCCGTAGACCGTATTGCATAAGGAGTCATTTCAGGGAAAGTAAGTTGGGACCAGCTATGTGGATGCACAGAGGAAGGCATTTCTAAATTTGGTATAAGAAAGCAAGTTTGTGGCTGAATATGAGGCGGAGTTTCTACGCTTGAGCCATTATGCTCGAGGAATGGTGGCAACTGAATATGAACGTTGTGTACAGTTCGAGGATGGACTGCGGAATGAGTTAAGGGTTTTGATAGCACCGCAGCGAGAGAGAAATTTTGTTGTTCTGGTTGAGAAGGTTAAGATAGCTGAGGAGGTGAAGCAGACTGAGAGACAAGAAAAGGGATAAGGATCGGGGTAAGAATAAAAGAAGTTTTGGGCCATCAAGATCATCCAGAAATTTTCAGAAAAGGTCTAGGACTGATGGACCAACTCGTGCTCCGACGGGTCAGAATCGATCATGTCCTTTATGTGGGAAGGCGCACTATGGGGAGTGCAGAAGGAAAACCGGTGGATGCTTTAGGTGTAGGTCCACAGAGCATATGATTAAGGACTGTCCACAGATGGATCAAGTACAGCCAACGGGCCGAGGTTTTGATCAGGCTAGGAGGGGTGGTCAGCCTAGACAAAGGGGTGGTGGTGTAGTCAGAGGAGGAAATGGGTCTGGCCGGGATTGTAGAGCACCTGGTAGGGTGCAGGTAATGTTGATACGAGGTAGTTGGGTCTAGTTTATGCAGCTCGCCAACGGGAGAATGGTGACGCACCGGATGTTATAACAGGTATGTTTCTTATTGTTGATAAACCTATTCTTGCCTTAATTGATATTGGGTCAACCCAGTCCTATGTTGTATGTTCGGTATCTGAGACCCTAAGTATAGATTCTGAAACAACTACTAGGAAGATGACTGTGGTTAGTCCCCTAGGACAATCTAGGGTAGTGGACAAACTATTTAAGGATGTACTTTTAGAAACTCAAGGGGTAGTGGTTCCGGCAGACTTAATAGAACTACCATTTGAAGAGTTTGGTCTTATCCTAAGAATGGATTGGTTGACTAAGCATCGTGCTAAGTTGGATTGTGAGATTAAGCGTATGGTGTTGAGTACCCCGGAAGGCGGGGAGGTAGTTGTGTTAGGAGAGGGAAGGAATTATTTTTCCAACATGGTATCTGCATTGAAGGCTGTTAAGATGATTCGGAAGGGATGCAACTCATTTCTAACTTTTATCAGTGCTTTGGATGCTAAGAAGGTGACCGTCGATGAGGTTCAAACAGTCAGGGACTTCGCGGATGTTTTTCCGGAGGACTTGCCAGGATTACCCCCAGATCGCGAAGTGGAGTTTGGAATAGAGCTACTTCTGGGTACAGCTCCGGTGTCCATTACTCCTTACCGAATGGCGCCGAAGAAGTTGATAGAACTAAAAGCTCAGATCCAGGAACTGTTGGATTGAGGGTTTATTCGGCCGAGTGTGTCTCCATGGGGAACGCCGGTCCTATTAGTGAAGAAGAAGGACGGATCCATGCGTATGTGTGTGGATTATCGTCAATTAAATAAGTTGACGATTAAGAACAAGTACCCACTGTCGAGAATCGATGATCTGTTCGATCAGCTCAAAGGAGCTTCGGTCTTTTCTAATATTGACTTGAGATCAGAATATCATCAGTTAAGGGTTAAGGAAGGAGACATTCATAAGACAGCATTTTGGACTCGATACGGTCATTATGAGTTCTTAGTGACGCTGTTTGGGTTGACGAACGCACCAGTAACATTTATGGATATGATAAATCGGGTGTTCCAACCATATCTTGACCGGTTCACCGTAGTGTTCATCGACGACATCTTAGTTTATTCTAAGTCAAAAGGGGAACATGATGAACATCTTCGTGCGGTATAGCGAACTTTGAGGGAGAAGCAGTTGTTTGCAAAGTTCAGTAAGTGTGAGTTCTGGCTAAAGGAAGTAACTTTCCTAGGACATGTGGTTTCTGCAGAGGGAATTAGGGTGGACCCTCGGAAGATAGACGCCGTATTGGATTGGAAACCGCCCAAGTCTGTGGCGAAAGTTCGAAGTTTCTTGGGATTGGCCGGGTATTACAGAAGGTTTGTTGAATGGTTCCCATTAATAGTGGCACCTTTAACTAAGTTTTTGAGGAAGGAAGTATCATTTGTGTGGACCGACAAATAGCAGGAGAGCTTTGAGAAATTGAAGAGAATTCTGATAGAAGCACCGGTGTTAATTTAGCCAGAGGTGAGAAAAGAATTTACCGTCTACTATGATACGTCACACACAGGTTTAGGTTGTGTGTTGATGCAAGAAGGAAAGGTGGTTGCATATGCGTCCCGATAGTTAAGACCACATGAGTTGAACTACCCTACGTATGATCTAGAATTAGCGGCGATAGTGTTCGCTCTAAAGATTTGGAGGCACTACCTGTATGGGGAGAAGTCGATTATTTATACGGACCATAAGAGCCTGAAGTATATCCTTACCCAGAAGGAGTTGAACCTAAGACAGAGAAGGTGGATTGAGCTGTTAAAGGACTATGACTGCTCGATTGAGTACCACCCAAGTAAGGCTAATGTGATGGCGGATACGTTGAGTCGTAAGGCGATAGCGGATTTAAGGGCGATGTTCGCTCTTATTAGTCTATATGAGGATGGCAGTCTGGTAGCCGAACTTCAAGTAAGACCCATGTGGACAAGTCAAATCAAGGAAAAATAACTTCTGGATGATGTCTTGAGTACTCAAATTTGACAAGTGCAGAATTGTGAAGTAGAGGATTATAGCTTGAATTGTGATAGAGTTTTGTGTTTTCGAGGGAAAGTCTGCATGCCAAAGGAGGTGGAGTTAAGACAGATGATTTTGCGGGAGGCGCATAGTAGTCTATATGCTATGCATCCTGGAGGAGTTAAGATGTATCGGGATTTACGGGAGAAATTTTGGTGGCCAGGTCTAAAGCGAGAGGTAACGAAATTTGTGGGTAAGTGCTTGACTTGCCAACAGGTGAAAGGGGAACACCAGTTGCCTTCGGGGTTGTTGCAACCGGTGAAGATTCCGTAGTGGAAATGGGAGAGAATCACGATGGATTTTGTTAGTGAGTTACCCCTTACGCCCACTAAGAAGGATACAATTTGGGTGATCGTGGATCGACTCACGAAGTCTGCTCACTTCATACCGGTTCGTGTTGACTATTCTCTGCAGAAGTTGGCTAGGTTGTATGTGGCTGAGGTCGTGAGACTACATGGTGTACCGGTGTCGATCATATCAGATAGGGACCCTAGATTCACGTCACATTTCTGGAAAGCTCTTCATCAAGCAATGGGAACAATATTAGACTTTAGTACCGCTTTTCACCCACAGACTGATGGTCAGTCTGAGAGGGTAATTCAGATCTTGGAGGATATGCTAAGGGGCTGCATCATCAATTTTAGGGGTAGTTAGGAGGAGTATCTACCTTTAACAGAATTCATATATAATAATAGTTATCAAGCTAGTATTCAGATGGCACCTTACGAAGCGTTATATGGAAGGAGATGTCGTACCCCAATTTGTTGGACAGAGTTGGGAGAATGTTAGGTGTTGGGTCCAGAACTAGTTTCGAAAACGGAGGAGAAAGTTAAGTTGATACGGGCTCGGTTGAAGGAAGCGTCTGATCGAAAAAAATCTTATACGGATCTAAAGCGGAAGGAGATGGAATTGGCAGTAGGAGATCAAGTCTTTTTGAAAGTATCTCCATGGAAGAAGGTAATGAGGTTTGGACGAAAGGGTAAGTTAAGTCCTCAGTTTATTGGGCCTTATTGGGTACTGGAATGTATGGGCCAGTGGCTTATCGATTGGAGTTGCTGTCAGAGTTGGAACAGATACATGACGTGTTCCATGTCTCGATGCTAAGACGTTATCGTTCTGATCCCTCGCACATTGTGCCAGTGGAAGAGATTGAAGTAAGGCCAGACTTGTCCTTTGAGGAGGAGCCAGTGCAAATCTTGGATCGAGACGTAAAAGTGTTGAGAAGGAAGTCCGTCCCTTTGGTCAAGGTTTTATGGCGAAATTACGGCACAAAAGAGGCGACGTGGGAGCCAGAGGATGTTATGCGACAACAGTAACCCCATCTCTTTTGATCAGGTAAATTTCGAGGCCGAAATTTATTTTAATGAGGGTAGAACTGTAACATCCTGAATTTATGGGCCTGTGCATTTTGTGTAATGTATGCTTAAATATGTTAAATTGAGAATTAGAGGTTCAGTTGTGCTCAATAATAGGCTGAGGTCTTGACTAAAACTCTGTGTAGGCACTCTAGCACTTTAAAAGTAGTCATTTGTGTTTTAAATGACAAATTAGGCTTATGGCCTAAAGCAAGGTGGCGTCACAAAAAAGAAAAGGGGGTGGCGTTATTAATGGATGGTGAGGGCCCAAATTTTGGCTGCTTGGAGCCCAAGTTATAGGGCCAAATTCGACACTTAAGAGAGGGCTATAGGGGACGGCATCAAGGCTATTATTTATGAGTTATATGTTTTAAATTATGTGGATAATTAAAGCTAATTAAGGAGGGAAGAGTTGGAGATAATTAAACTCTTTTGGATGGGTGTTTGATAGGGATAAGGGATAGAATGATAAGAGTGGTCTCTTGGTTGCAGGGTTGGCCAAAAATCAAACACAGGAGAGGAGGGAAAATCGATTCAGTATAGGCTAGGAGGGTGTGCCGAAATTTCATTAGTTTTCATCAGAACTTTCCTTCAGTTTTCTCTGTTGTAGAAACTTCTCTATTCTTTCTCTTCTTCTGTCGAAATTACTTCCTAGCCGAAATTTCTAAGGCTTTCTTTTGTTTACTTTTCCTAAGCCAAAATCAAAACTCCATTCAATTCTTCTAAAAGCCGAAGAACATATCTAGTTCAGCTTTTCGAGATTTCCTTAAAAAGCTGAAACTCCTAGATCTTTAATCTTCTACGCTTCGATCTTCTTCTGTGATTGTCGGATCTTTCTACAAGGATAGCCAAAACCTTCTGTAGAGATAAGTATCAATTTGGGTTTTCTTTCAAACTTTTTCGGCTTTTGGAGGCCATGGCTGAATGGCTAAATAGTTGGCTTATCTCGTGTTTTCTCTTATTTTTGGCATTCCGAGATTTGAAGAGGAGTCAATCGCACAGATCTCTAAGTCAGAGTTCAGTAACACACGAATCGTGTTACTTCCGAGATTTCATGGCCAGGAGATCTATTAATTTTAAATGTGTAAATTCGGGTATTTATTAACCCTTGGCCGAATGTGGGGGAGCCCAAATCTTCATGTTCTTCCGGCTTTTGAGCAAGGTTTTAGACCAAGGATTGTAGATCCAGATAGTAAGGATATTGACTAGGGGTGTAAAACTACGTGATATTAGGTGTGTAACACTTCCACACCATTTAGATTGCCTGTTAAAAATATTTTTATTAATCTACAATATTCTATAAAATGCCGAAATCTTGGCAAACGGATGAAACCTAAGAAGGGTAAAAGCGAATCACCAAGTTAGTGATCTCTGTCATTCCTAAGTGAATGTTCCTGTTAAAATGACATATGTGATAAGTATGCTAATTTCTGTGATTGCATGGGGATGGGTTTGATGAAAGGGGAAGTGTTCTATTGTAGCGGCTTTTGCCGTGACCTGTTGTAGCGGCTGTTGCCGTGACCTGTTGTAGTTGCTTTTACCGTGACCTATTGTAGTGGCTTTTGCCATGACCTGTTGTAGTGGCTACAGCCATAATCTGACGATGAGCAGCATGACTACCATCGATGGTGTGTAGCGGTGTGGGTTGATTGTAGAAATCCCCAATGGTGTGACTAGCAGGTAAGGGTGGTGTGTAGCGGATGGAAACCTAGGATTTGTGCTGGGCTTTGCATATATTCTTTTTATATAATATATTCTGTTATATGTTCTGTGGGGTTAAGGGCCAAATCTAATGGTGCACGAGGGTTGCACACTGAGTCTCGCGACTCACCCTATTATTTAATATCTTTCAGGTAGCACCTAGTGCATTGGACCGGGCTGGAGAGGAGCGCAAGGTGGCCATGCGAGAGAGACATTTGATCCAGCAGAAGATTTTACTTAGAAGTTTTATTTTAAATTAATGGGTTTTAAATTTCATCGTAATAAGGCCATGGGCCATTAGTTTTATTTTATTCCGATTTTATTTTGGGCTTTTACTATTATTAGACGTTTAAATATTTCCTTTAATTAAGTTGAGGCATGTAACAAACTTAGTTTTTATTTACCAAGGCATTTTATAAAACTTACCTCTTATATGAATTATTAAATTATTATGTTTTTTGGTATAAATGTTTAAACCTGATAAATTATTTTTCAAAAATGCGACATGTTTTATAAAATCTCTTTAATGATACACCAGATCCGATTGTAGTGCTTGGGCCGGGTTTGGGGTGTTACAATTATGGGTGTTTTGATATCAACCTTGTGAATTTTAAATTTCAAGATAACATTCAGATTCAGGTAGACAACCTAAAAATTTTAATTCTGAAAAATTAGACTTATCATGCTTGATTCTCTAGTATTCTTCAAATTTAATCATTAATGCGCAATTAACTATGGCTTACTCTAAAACATATTAATAAAAATCATAAATCATCAGAAATTTCATCCTAATTAGTAATATGAGGAAATCACTTAAGAACAAGGTATAATTCAGGAATTTGAGAATAATGCAGAAAGTTAGGCATTTTCTCGAAATAACTATTCACCCCCCTCCACACTTAAGTTGTACATTGCCCTCAATGTACAAAGATAGATAATAACATTTAAGAGATAATCAAAAGAGAAGGGGAGAGGTGAAACTTCCTGAATTTGGATGGTTTCTCAGAGGGGTGATTGCTGCTACCGAGCTCTGCGCTAGATGAAGAAATTGGGGAGCTCGTGAAGAAATAGCCAGGGATTATTAAGACACATTTAAATTAAGCGAAATATATATAAAGGCAAGAAAGAAAAAGAGAAAGTAAATAGAAAGTAAAATAAAATTAAAAGAAAAGAAAAATGGACCGAAGAGTCCTTATTGTTGGATGGTTCATGAGGTGGGTGTGACCTCTAGGCTACTTAGGTGATGGCGGTGGCTGAAGTGGCGTGATTCTTAAATAACCTTTAGAACCTCTAAGGCTGCGTTGAGTTGGTGGTCGTGGTTCCGGTGTGATTCCCTAGCAGCCTTTTAAACCTGTCACTAAGAAACTAAAATAAAGTAGACTAAATTAAGCATAAGATAGTCAAAAAGAAGGAAAATAAATGAGAAGATAAAAATAAAACGAAAGATAAATGGTCTCAAAGACCCTTGGTTTGTTGTTTGGATGAAGCGGCCGGCATGAACTTACGTATATTGGTCTCTCTTGAGGAGACTATGCTTGCCTTCTTCCGCTTCTTCGACATGGATATTTGTAGCTCAAGAGGTTTGGAGACTTGTTGTGGAGAGGGGTGAATTCTGAGAGAAAAAGGAAGAAAAGAAGTGGAAAGTGGATGAGAAGAATTTGGAGGGGGTGGGTTTTTTTTTAAATAGAGTTTTACAGTCTGATGCTTTCCCACGCCCGTGGACCGAGGGCGTGTCGGTTCACACGGCAACTTCGCATGGCCGTGTGTCTAGGTGTGTTGATTCACCCATGCCCGTGGTCCAGATTGCCATGCCTGTTTGTGATAAGCCAGTGTCGTCCACGGCCGCGTCGCACGATCGTGGCACTTTGTCGGTGCTCGTGGTAGGGTGGTTGGGTCCGTGATTTCAAAAATTAGTTGGGATTGATTCGTACCGCCTCTGTTATGTCAGTACGAAGATTCTATATTTCCACACGGTCACGGCCACGGCCGTGTGCGAAACTGTATGGTCTAGAAATCTGCACTTTTGGTTAGTTTACACTAGGTGTTCAGAAAGAAGAAAAGAAAAGAAAAGAAAAAATGAAAAAAAATGTGAAAGTAAATTGGGTTAGTGCTCGGGTTGTCTCCCGAGAAGCGCTCGTTTATAGTCTTAAGCTAGACTTTCCTCGTATTTGCAAAAATCAGGGTGGTTTAAAAGTTTCAATATCTTCCCTCATGCTTTCAATTTTATTTTCACTATAAAGTTTGAATCGAGAAGCGTTTACCTTAAGAGTGTTGAATGTTGAATTGCTCGCCTCGACTATTCCGTATGGGAAGATATTGCGTACCTCAAGAGGGATTTCCTTGTTTGGATCAGGTTTGGTCTGGTGATGCGAGGTTCTGCTTTATCTAACAGTACATGGTATCCTATTTTGAAGTGGTTTGATGTTCCTATGAGCTCTTCTGGGGGCTCCTTTGGTTTTACTTTGTGTAGGTCCGGTTCTTCTTTGAATTGTGTTTTCCACTCTTCTAGTTTGTCGACCCTAAGGCTTCGTGCCTTATGTAATTCATCTTTGTTGGCCTGGGGTTCATGATTCGGCTCAGGTTTGTAATCCTGTGTTGTTTCTTAAAAAGAGTGGTTGACCAAATGGTTATCAAAAGAATTTACATTCCCACCTTGGTTGCTTGATGTTTTGGCCGAGTCAAGAGCTTGTAGACTGATCGATTCGTCACCTATACGAAGGATGAGTTCTCCTGTACCAATATCAATTTTTGTTCTAGTAGTTGCTAAAAAGGGTCTTCCTAGAATTAGGGGAATCGAATTATCCTCATCCATGTCTAAAACAACAAAATCTATTAGGAAAACGAATTTATCAATTTTTACAAGAACATCTTCGATAATACCCCTAGAAATTCTAATAGTTTTATCAGCTAATTGAATGCTCATCCTAGTTTGTTTGGTTTCCCTAGACCTAGTTGTTTAAACATTTTGTAAGGCATGACATTTATACTTGTCCCTAAATTAGCTAAAGCATTATCAACAGTTAGTCTACCAATTAAACATGGAATTGTAAAACTCCCTAGATCTTTTAGTTTTCGCAGTAGTTTATTCTGTAACATTGCTAAGCATACTGTGTTTAACTTCACAAGTGTCTCCTCGTCTAACTTACGCTTGTTCGTCAAGAGTTGTTTTAAAAATTTCCTCGAATCTGGCATCTGTGAAAGAGCTTCAAGAAGAGGTAAGTTAATATGTAATTTTTTTTAAAAGTTTAAGAAACTTACCGAACTGTTCCTCTGTATTGTCTCTCTTCATGGCTTCGGGATAAAAAATGCGAGGCTGGTACTCCTTGATTACCAGTTTTGGCTTTTCTTGTGTTACCTCAACTTCTCGATCCTTTACCTCGTTGTCTTGTATTGGATTGGGTTCATTTAACCCTATACTATCATCAGCTGTGATGACTTGGATTTGCTCCTTTGGGTTAATCTCCGTGTTGCTTGGTAGATGCCCTTGCGGTCGTTCGGAAATCTCTGTTCGAATTTCAGAAACTATCTTAGTAACTTGTCCAACTAACTTAGTAAGTTCTCCAACTTGACTCTCAATCCCTTTGATTGATGCTTGTTGATTATCGAGCGTTGTCTCATTTATTTTGGAGATGGTTCCCTGTAGCTGCCATGAATTTTGTCAGCATCTCTTTGAGGTTTGGTCTCTTTTCCTATGGATAGAGCTAATTTTGGAAATTTTGAGAAGGTTGTTGTCTTTGATTTCCTTGATTTCCTTGACCTCCCTATGAAAAATTTGGGTGGTTCCTCCAACCTGGATTATAATTATTACTATAAGGGTTATTATTAGCTCTGAAATTGTTACCTATATAGTTCATCTGTTCGCTTTCTGTGCCCGGTTGATAGGGTGGGTACTCAGGATTCACCACAATTCCACTTGCGTCACACTGCATTACTAGATGTACCTACGAAGAACACAAACTATCAATATTTTGATTCATCATCTCCATTTGTGTTGATAGCATAGACACTGCATCGAGGTTGTAAACTCCAGCTGATTTTGTTGGTTTTGTCCTTGTAACTTGCCACTGGTAGTTATTCAGTGACATCTCTTATATAAACTCGTAGGCTGCTTCAGGAGTTTTATTGTTCAGGGTTCCACTGGCAGCTAAATCAATTAGTTACCTCGTTGAGGATTTTACACCGTTATAGAAAGTTTGGACCTGGAGCCACAAAGGTAAACCATGGTGCGGACACCTTCTCAAGAGATCCTTGTATCTCTCCCATGTGTCGTATAATGTCTCTAAATCCATCTACACAAAAGAAGAGATATCATTCCGTAATTTGGCCGTTTTGTCTGGTGGGAAGTATTTTAATAAAAAAAATTTGGTCATTTGGTCCCATGTAGTGATTGACCATCGTGGTAACGAGTTTAACCACTGTTTGGCTTTATTCCTTAATGAAAAGGGAAATAACCGAAGACGTATGGCATCATCAGAAACGCCATTTATTTTGAAGGTATCACAGAACTCTTATTTGGGTCTTCGTCCTGCAAACCATCAAATTGAACAAATTGTTGAATCATTTGTATAGTGTTAGGCTTTAATTCAAAATTATTAGCAGCTATAGCAGGCCTAACAATACTTGATTCTGCTCTGTTAAATGAGGTTTAGCATAATCATACATAGTACGTGGAGCATTATTTTCTGCCACATCTTGTGGTAGTGGATTGTTCTCGTCCATCCCTTCAGTAGGATTGGATCTGCTTTCTCGCCTTTCTTCTGTGTAATTTAGGGCTCGCCTAATTTCTCTTCGATTCCTGTGAGCGGTAGCTCCAATATCACTATTGTATACTAACGGTCCTTTCGGGTTCTTCCTAGTCATAAACTAGAGGTACCTACTAGGAAAAGAAAGAAAGAAAATTTAGCAAAATTAGAAATTAAACTAAAAATAAAAGTAAATTACGGAAAATAAAATAAAAAGATTGGCTAGAGTAATAAAAATAGAGTTTTCTTAATATTTTATAAAAAGAGAATGATCGAACCTAGAAACTAACTCTGACAACGACTTAAGGCAAGTACACCTATCGAACAGTAGTATAGCTTAGGCAAGACCGGGTTGTCGAACCCAAAGGAACTAAAAGTACTAATACTAACTTTCTTTTTATCATCTAGCCTAAAATAAGTGAAGTTGTTTGTTTAATCTAATTTTAAGTAACTACTAAGCTAAAGACGCAAAGACAAAAAGAATGAATTGGGGAAATACTGTTGGGAAAAACTCAGTTGATTAAGACACCCTTAGGAAGAATCCACCTAGACTTCACTTGTTATCTAACACTAAACCAGACGATGTATTCACTTGACTTGATCCGTAATATTCCCTAATTTATATTAAACCCTCTCTCGAGGCGAATAATGTCTAACCCTAGGTTGATTAATTGAAATCTCTTTCTAATTAAAACCCCTAGAATCTCATTAACTCGATCTATGGACTCCCATATTAGGTTTCACCCTAATCCGGCAAAATCTCGTCACCCTATCTCTAGGCGTGCGATCAACTCCGCCTAATTATGCTAGATCTACTCTTAAGCAGAGACTTTTGCTCCTCCACCTAAGCACATCATACTTGAATCAATATCCCGAAAATATTAACACAAGAATTAATAACACATAATTAACAACAAATCAAGTATTTATCATATAGTTCAGAAAACAATAACAAGATCTGTCTTAGGTTTCATCCCCTTCAGGTATCTGAAGGGTTTAGTTCATAACTGTAAACTAAAACATCTCAGAAGAAAAGATAAAACAAAACATAAAAAATCCCTAAAACCCCCTGAAGGAATTGAAGGAGAGATCCGCCGTCTTAAGTAGAATTCCGGCTTCTTGAGATGGATCAACTGGCTATCTTCGAATGTTTCCCACAAATCTGATCTTTTCGGCTCGGCTTCTTGGCCTAGCTAACCGTGCCCTTTAAGGTTATACATAGGGAGTTTATATAGGCTTTTGAAATAGGTTTCTTTGCCCCTAAGTATCCAAATAAGAATAGAATTGCTCTTATCCACGACAGCGACACGGCCATGGCACACGCCCGTATGGATCGTGGCCAGGCCGTGCTCCGATTTCATTAATAAGGCAGGGCAGTTTGAATCGGGGTCAAGCCATGTTCTAGTTGCTCAATGAGGCACGGCCGTGGGGGCTTAAGTCCAGGTCGTGTCGATTTTCTCTTTGGCCCAATTTGGTCCGTTTTTGGCCCGTTTATTGTTCCTTCTATCCTCAGGTGCTTTCCTGAGTATAAGACATGAAAAGAAAGGATTAAGAGCACCTTTTACATAAATCAAGGGATAAATGATCCAGAAGTATGCTAAATGTGGGATTAAAATATGTTAATTTTACGGTTTATCAATAAGCCGAGATCGAATTTAGATAGGGAAAAGTAAAGATTGACGAATAGCCAATAGTTTTATCCGAGTAATACGAGGTAAGTTCGTATAATTTGAATCGAGCTTTTAAATATTTGTATTTATTTAAAATGTATATGTTTGAGGAATTGATATACTTGGAATACGAATGCCTAATCTATATATATATATATATATATATATACCGATGGTTACTGAGCCCTATTTGAACCGTAAGAATTCGTAGGATACGAGTGACATGTCTGTAGGGTTATCGTTTTGGTCGAGCTCCTACATTTGTTGCGAACTCACCACAACTCGTATGAGCTTACCGATATATCAGCTTGTAAGATATTACTCTTTTCAGCTCATTAGAGCTTACCGTTTCAGCTCATATGAGATTACTGTTCATCAGCTCAAGAGGAGCTTACCAATCATGGCTCGAAAGAGCATAATTGATAATGAATTTCTGGATTACTGATGTTTATTACTCGAGTACCCTTTGGAGTTCTAATAGGTTCAACGGGCATAAATTCTGTTTATACGAATGAGTAATGTTATAGAATGAATTATTGGCTATATGATTGAGAATGAAATGTTGAATGCTAGTTATATTGATTATTAAATTATGATAATGGATGATTTCATGTATTAAGTTGTCTAACCTATGGATGGATGCTTGTGATAGGCATTTGGAAATTGTACGGAGTTTACTTTAGTTAATTGCCTTGATTATGTATAAATGGTAAGTTTAATTCTAAATTATAAGGGCTTACTAAGTTATAAAGCTTACTCTATTTCTTTTTCTATGTTTTATAGAGGTTCGTTAGCTCGCTCGTTTTGGACAAGTCGAAGTTACACATCACACTATCCAACTTCTGATTGGTAATTTTGAATTTGTGGATAATTGTAAATATGGCATGTATATACTAGTTTAAAAGATGTTAGCTATGGCTACTTGATATTATGGTTTTGGTATATTTTGTGTATGAGTTAAGCCATGTGATTTGGCTTATTTTGGTACTATGTTTTGGTTGAGTTTAAGTGTTCAATTATGGTATGTTTTGGGCAAGGAATTGATGGAATGAAAAGGTGCAAAAGATGTCTTGTTATGTAGTTGATATATGAATGAATAATGCATGATGTTAATTAGGCATTTGAGTACTAAATTGAATTGGTATATTATGTGTATGAAATGTTATGGAATGATTGCCATTGGGTTATGAAATGTGGTCATTTATGCTTATAAATGCTTGTGTGTATAGGGTGGCAAATGGCTTTTCAAATAGCCTATTTTTTTCCACACGGTCATGTTGCACGAATAGAAGTCAGTATGCTCTACACGGCCTCACACACGGGCATATGACTGGCTTTGTGGTACAAGTCAATATACCCCCTAAATGGTACACGGCCTAGCACACGAGCGTGTGGCTTAGCCGTGTTGGTAAGTTAATATACCCTACAGTTTTGGCACGGTTTGATACACGGGCGTGTATGGCCATTTAGAAGGGCACACGGACTAGACACAAGGGGCATGTGGTTGGCCGTGTAACCCAAGTCAGTATACTCTCCAGTTTTCACACAGCCTGGCACACGAGTATGTCATCGGCCGTGTGACACAAGTCAGTATGTATTCCCTATTTTCACACAGTCTAAGACACGAGCGTGTTTACTAGCCGTGTGAGGCACACGGCCTGTTCACACGGGCGTGTGATATTTGAAAAGTTGAAATTTTTTTCTAAGTTTCCAAAAATTTTCATATGTTACTGATTTAGTCCTGAATGCATGATTGAAGCCTTGTATGCTCAATTTAAATATATATTGAATGTGAATGAATGCTATTTACTGAAATAATATGATATTTGATAAATAATTGTTCTGAACTGAGTTTCTAGTTTGGTAATGCCTCTTAACCTATTCCGACGACAGTTACGGGTTAGGGGTGTTACATTTATTGGTATTAGAGCTACGGTTTAGTCGATTCTAGGACTAACGTAACGTATGTGAGTCTAGCTATATATGCCATATATAAAACTGTGATACTGTGATTACTCCTGACGTTTTCAAATGTGTTTTTTAATATAGTAATGGATCCCGAACGAGCTGTAGCGAATAGCGTAAAAAGTAATACGCCAGCTCCCGCTCAAGGGACTGCGCTTACTGAATCTAGACCTTGTCTAGTAGTCATGGGGGTGAGGCTAAAGAAGCCTTCTTTCAGATAATGAATGAGTGGTTCACATAGTACATTCATATGAACCCGGCTGTTCAGCAACCTCCACTCCTACCTGTTTTCTAACCGATCCCTGTATTTCTTCAAGGTATTGATCCTCTGCAATTGAATAAACAACATGCTGACAAGATACGAAAACACGGGGCCGAAGACTTCAGAGCCACTGTTAATGATTGTAACATCCTAAACTCGGCCCAAACACCATGACCGGATCTGGCATGTCACTAAGAAGATTTAGTAGAACATGTCGCATTTTTGAAAAACAATCGTCAATTGTAAGCATGTATACCGGAAAACTTAATAATTTGGATAGTTTGTAAAAGATATAAATTTTCATTTAAATGCCTTTATGAATTAAAAACCAAAATTTAGTACATGCCTCAACTTAATTGAAATGAAAAATATAAATGTCTAGTAATAATAAAAGCCCAGAAAAAACGAAAATATAAAGCAAGTGGCCCATGGCCTTATTACAACAAAATTTAAATCCACTAATTAAAAATATTAAAAAATAATAAACTTGTAAAGTCTTTTGTTGAATCAAAATAATCCCTCGCATGGCCACCTTGCGCTCTTCTCCAGCCCGGTCCGATGCACTAGGTGCTACCTGAAAGTTGTTAAATATGGGGTGAGTCGCGAGACTCAGTGTGTAACCCTCGTGCACCATCAGATTGGGGCTTAGCCCCACAGAACAGATAACAGAGTATAATAAATTAGAAAATATGCAAAGCCCAACCCAATCCTAGGTTTCCATCCGCTACACACCACTCGTACTTGCCAATCACACTATTGGGGATTTCTACAATCAACCCACACCGCTACACACCATCGATGGCAGTCATGCTGCTCATCGTCAGATCATGGCAATAGCCACTACAACAGATCATGGCATTAGCCACTACAACAGACCATGGCAAAAGCCATTACAACAGATCATGGCAAAAGCCACTACAACAGATCATGGCAAAAGCCACTACAACAGAGCACTTCCCCTTTCATCAATCACCCATCCCCATGCAATCATAGAATTCGGCATACATATAAAACATATTAAACCAATGAAAACATTCACTTTAGAATGACAGAGATCACTAACCTGGCGATTCGCCTTTACCCCTTTTCGAGTTTTCAACAGCCATGCCAGTATTTCGGCATTTAACAGAATATACAGAATATCACAGGTTTATATGCATACTAATCAAGCAATCTAAATGGTGTAAGAGTGTTACACACCTGATAACACGTAGTGCTACTCTCTATGTCGATACCCTCACTAATCAGATCTACTGTCCTTTGTCTACAACTTTGCTCAAAAGCTGGAAGAACACGAAGATAAGACCTCTCCTATATTCAGCAAAGGGTTAGTGTTTTACCCGAATTATATGCTTAAATTAACAGATCTCCTTACCTTAAAATCCCGAAAGTGATACGATCCAAGGGCTACTAAACTCTGGCTTAGAAATCTAAGCGATTGAATCCTCTTCAGATCCCGGAATGTCGCAAACGATAGAAAACACCCGATTAGTTAACCATATAGCCATTCGGCTAAGATCTCTAAAAGCTGAAACAGAATACACAAATTGACATTTACCTCTACAGATGATTTCGGCTACCTCTTTGCAGAAAGATTCGGCAATCCCAGAAGAAGATCGAAGCGTAGAAGAGTATAGATCTAGGAATTTTGGCTTTTAAGAAAATCCCAAAAAGATGAACTAGATGTGTTTTTCGGCTTTTAGAAGAATTGAATGAGGAGTTTTGGCTTTTAGTGAATGGAAGAAGAATAACAATGGGGATCAGAAGATTCGACTAAAAGGAAGTTTCAAAGAAAAAGAAAGAAAAGGTGAGGGAGGTAGTGATTTTCGGCTTTTGAAAGAAAAGATGTTGAGAAGATTAGGAGATTTCGGCTTTTGAAGAAATCAAAAGAAACAAAATTGCAGAGGGAGACTGAGGATTTCGGCACAGGAAGAGAGAAAAAGAATAGGGTTTCAAATGCCAGAATTGATGAGCTATCCCCCCTATTTATAGAAATTTCGGCACCTCTTTGCCCTATCAGAAACTGATTTCTCCTCCCCTTCAGAGTCAAAATTTCGGCCACCACCTAGCCTTGCAGATAAATCCTATCTTTTCTCATTTATCTTAATCTATCCACATCTCCAGAAGAAACCTAAACAGCACCAACTCTTCCTTCTTTTATCAGCACATTATCCACCTTATTATCTCATTAAATAATTCCTATTTTTAAGCCCTATTTTCGTCCAACCTACTCCTCCTTTAAGTGCCAAAAATGGCCCAATTACATGGGCTACAATCGGCCAAAACATGGGCCTCTTCCTTTGCCATTGACGCCAACTCCCTCCCCTCTTAGTGGCGTCATTTTGCCACTGGGCTACAAGCCCAGTATGCCATTTAAACTACCAAGACTTTATTTTAAGCCCTAGAGTATCTAAATAGAATATATAATCAAGGCCTCGACCACATCCTGAGCCCAATTTGGACCCCTAACACTTAAATTAACACATTAAACATATTCACCCATTAAACGCATAGGCCCAAAAATTTAGGATGTTACAATGATGACCCTGAGAAAGACGAGTTTTGGCTCGAGAACACAATTCTGGTATTTGATGAACTGTCCTGCACACCTGAAGAATGTTTAAAATGTGTTGTACCACTGTTATGAGATACTATGTATCAGTGGTGGAATACCTTGATATCCGTAGTTCCACGAGAAAAGGTTACTTGAGAGTTCTTTCAAGTTGAATTTAGAAAGAAATACATCAGCCAAAGGTTCATCAATCAGAAAAGAAAAGAATTTCTTGAATTAAAACAAGGCTGTATGTCAGTCACAGAATATGAAAAAGAGTTTGTACAACTCAGAAAATACGCCCGTGAATGTGTATCTTCCGAAGATAAAATGTGGAAAAAATTCGAGGATGGATTGAATAAAGAAATCAGAGTGTTAGTTGGAATTTTTGAACTGAAAGAGTTTGTTGTTTTATTTGACCGAGCTTGTAAAGCCAAAGAGCTTTACAAAGAGAAAAGAAAAGCCGATTTTGAGGCTAGAGATTCTAGAAAGAGATTTGCGGGCAAATCATATCAATCAGCATCAAAGAAATTTAGAGAAAATCATCCTCGTTCTATGGCTTCTGTGGGAATTTCGATTAAAGATAGAGACGTGAGACATTTCAATTCTGAACCTCAGGTAACATCTGTTGCCAGGATTGGAAGCGTTAGAAATGCTGGACCTAAATGTAAACATTGCAATAAGAAACATTATGGTGAATGTAGATTAGTGAGTGGAGCTTGCTTTAAATGTGGATCTCTTGATCATTATCTCCGGAATTGTCCAGAAAAGTTTACGGCTGAAAGAGAACAACCGGCGAAAGTAAGTAACACGACTACTAGAGGGAGACCACCCCAAAATACTGGAAATATGAGTGGTAATAGAGGTGCTACGAGAGATTTGACTGTGAGATTTAGGGCACGAGCACCTGTCAGAGCTTATGCTATTCGTGCACGAGAGGAGGCATCATTGTCAGATGTTATTACCGATACTTTTTCTCTTTTTGATACTGATATAGTTGCGTTGATAGATCCTGGATCAACTCATTCATATATCTGTATGAACTTAGTATTTAAAAAGAGTTTACATGTTGAGTCTACAGAATTTGTAATTAAAGTATCGAACCTTTTAGGCAAGTCTGTTTTAGTTGATAAAATTTGTAAGAATTGTCTTTTGATGACTCGGGGTTACTATTTTCAGGCTGAATTCACGCTTCTACTGTTCGATGAGTTTAATGTAATTCTTGGAATAGACTGGTTGACTATGCACGATGCGGTTGTGAATTGTAGATAGAAGATTATCGAATTGAAATGTCAACGTAGAACAGATGCCTAAAGAAAAGAACCGGATAGTGTAATAGTGAGATTCTTCGAATTGATTCTGATGATTCGAATGAATTAGCTACTGTGATATCGTCTATGTTAGCTCAGAAATATTTGAAAAAGGGTTATGATGCATATTTTGCATACGTACTGGATACAAAGGTGCCTAAATCAAAGATTGAATCTGTACATGTTATTTGTGAGTTTTCTGATGTATTTCTAAAAGAATTATCAGGTTTTCCACCGATAAGAGAAGTTGAATTTGGTATTGAATTAATACCGGGAAAAATGCCGATATCGATAGCTCCATACAGAATGGCTCCAACAGAATTAAAAGAATTGAAAGCTCAGTTGCAAGAATTGATAGACAGAGGTTTTGCACGACCGAGTTATTCTCCCTGGGCTACGCCAGTATTGTTTGTGAAAAAGAAAAATGGCACGATGAGAATGTGTATCGACTACAAACAGCTGAATAAAATGACTATAAAGAATAAATATCCTCTACGATGGGTTGGTGATTTATTTTATCAGTTGCAAGGGGCTACAGTATTTTCAAATATTGATTTGAGATCAGGTTATTATCAGTTGCGAGTTAAAGATTCAGATGTGCCGAAAACCGCATTCAGAACAAGGTATGGACATTATAAATTCCTTGTTATACCTTTCAGTTTAACTAATGTTCCTGCTATTTTTATAGACTTAATGAATTGAATATTCAGACCGTATTTAGACAGATTTGTTGTTCTATTCATTGACGACATTCTAATTTATTCACGAGATGAATCTGAGCATACCGAGTACTTGAGAATTGTGTTACAAACTCTACGTGATAAGAAGTTATTTGCAAAATTCAGTAAATGTGAGTTTTGGCTCAAAGAGGTTGGATTTTTAGGGCATATTGTTTCAACTGACGGTATTAGAGTTGATCCGAGTAAAGTTTCTGCTATTGTTGATTGGAAACCTCAGAGAAATGTGTCTAAAGTCCGTAGTTTTTTGGGCTTAGTGGGATATTACCGAAGATTCGTGAAAGGATTCTCGTTGATTGCGACACCAATGACATGACTGCTACAAAAATATGTGAAGTTCGAATGGTCAGAAAAATGTTAGCAGAGTTTTGACCAGTTGAAAGTACTATTAACTTAAGCACCAGTTTTGGTTCAACTAGAATTGGGGAAGGAATTTGTGATCTATAGCAATGCATCATTAAACGGCCTGGGTTGTGTTCTGATGCAAGAAGGAAAGGTTATACCTTATGCTTCCCGACAATTGAAACTACATGAAAAGAACTATCTGACGCATGATTTAGAGTAGCTGCGACTGCATTCACATTGAAGATTTGGCGACACTACTTATACGGTGAAAATGCCACATTTATATGGATTACAAAAGCTTGAAATATCTGATGTCACAGAAATACTTGAACCTACGACAGTAAAGATGGCTCGAGCTACTGAAAGATTATGAATTTGTGATTGATCATCACCATGGAAAAGCTAATGTTGTTGTTGATGCCTTTAGCCAAAAATCTTTGTTTACATTACGAGCAATGAACACCCAGTTGATGATTTGTGATGATGGGTCTATTTTAGCTGAATTAAAAGCCTAACTGGTATTTCTTCAACAACTCTATGAAGCTCAAAAAGATGACAGTGATTTACAAGCTAAGCAAATTCAATGTGAGTCTAATTCTGATTCAAAACTTCATATTGGAACTAATGACTATTTAATGTTTCGAAATAGAATTTGTGTATCGAGAAATTCAGAACTCATTGAAAATATTTTGCACGAAGCACACCATAGCTACTTTTCTGTTCATCCGGGTAGTACCAAGATGTATAAAGATCTAAAACAGCTGTATTGGTGGTCGGGTATGAAACAGGATATATCAGAGTTTGTATCGAAATGTCTGATTTGTCAGCAAGTAAAAGCTGAACATCAAGTACCATCGGGATTACTGTAGCCAGTGATGATTCTTGAGTGGAAATGGGATAGAGTTACAATGGATTTTGTGTCGGGATTGCCCCTAACTCCGAAAAAGAAAAATGCTATATGGGTTGTCATTGATCGACTAACGAAATTTACTCATTTCATACTGGTACGTACAGATTACTCACTTGATAGATTAGCAGAATTATACAATTCTGAAATTGTTCGGTTACACGGAGTGCAACTATCTATTATTTCTGATAGAGATCTAAGATTTACATCGCGATTCTAGAAGAAACTGCAAGAGGCTCTGGGAACAAAGTTGAATTTCAATACTATTTTTCATCCTTAGACTGACGGTCAGACTGAGAGAGTTATTCAGATTCTCGAAGACATGTTGAGATGTTGTATTTTAGAGTTTGAGGGCAGTTGGGAAAAATACTTACCGTTGATTGAATTCGCATATAACAACAGTTTCCAAATTGGTATAAAGATGGCACCATACGAAGCTTTATATAGTCGCAAGTGTCGAACTCTATTATACTGGACTGAATTGAGTGAGAAAAAGATTCACGGGTTGAATTGATCAGAGAGACTGAAGAAAAAGTGAAAACGATTTGCTACAGTTTAAAAGCAGCTTCAAATCGACATAAATCCTACACATATTTGAAACATAGAAAAATTGAATTTCAAGTCGGGGACTGAGTGTTTCTAAAGGTGCCACTGTGGAAAAAGGTTATTCGATTTGGCCGTAAATGAAAGTTGAGTCTGCGTTTCATCGGACCGTATGAAGTTATTAAATAAATAGGGCCAGTGGCATATCGACTAGATTTACCGTTAGAACTTAAAAAGATTCATAATGTTTTTCACGTTTCTATGCTACGTCGATACAAATCCGATCCATCACATGTGATTTCTCCAGTAGATGTTGAGATACAAGCTGATTTGACGTATAATGAAGAATCAATCAGGATTTTGGCTCGTGAAATTAAAGAATTGAGAAATAAATGCATAGCCCTAGTAAAATTTCTTTGTCATAAACACGGGATAGAGGAAGCAACATGGGAACCCGTGGAAGCTATGCGAAAATAGTACCCTAACCTATTTACCGGTAAGATTTTCGGGGACAAAAATCCTTAAGGGGGAGAGTTGTAACAACCCGTTTTTGAGTCAAATCGGAACAGTGGTTTCGGGACCACAAATTTGATGTTAAAATATTTATTTTATTAATAATTATTATGTGAAAGTTTCGTAAAGAAATTTTACCGTTTAAATGCTTAATTCGGTAAAAAGGATTAAATCGCTTAAAGCATAAAACTTGTGTTGCAATAGTTTAATGTGCCTTATAGCTATGTTATAATAAATTAGAGGTCCTTATAATGTTATTATGCCATTGATAAGGTTAATGGACATTAATGGCCTTATATTTGTTGATTAAATAGTTTAATAACCAAGGGTAAAATGGTAAACTATGTATTAATGTATTAATAATAAATCAAAACATAAAATTAGTGTTATTTTTCATCTTTCCCACCGAAAATCAAAGGAAGAAAGACCATTTGAAGCATTTTAGGGTTCGGCCCTTTGTAGTCTTGATTGTGGTATGTTTTAAGTTCGGTTTTTGATAATTTCTACGTTTTTGTGATCATTGCTTTGTATTCTAGCTAGCCCGTACCTTAATTTTTGAATTTTTTCATGATTTTATGAAGTTCCATTAATGATTATTTGAGTTTTTAGATGTTTGATGATGAAATATGAAAATTTTATGATAGATTTTAATGTTTTGTAAAGTGATTTTTGACAAAAACGTCAAAAAGGAATTAAATTGTGAAATTGTAAAATGTGGTGGTTAAAAGTGTGAAATAATGAAAGATATGGGCTGCTAGTGATAGGTGGTAAATTTGGCTAGGCATGGGTTGGTATTAAATTGCATGAATTTGCAATTTTATGTGATAATGACTAAATGGTAAAAATTGAAAAGTATAACGGCAAATGTGTAAATTTGCCAAAATATGAATTATGGACTAAATTGAATATATTGAATGCTGAATGTATTGAATTTGATAATATATAGATCAAGATAAGCCGAGGTCGAGTTTAGATCGGGGAAAAGGGAAGATTAACGAATAGCCGATAGTTTTATCCGAGCAATACGAGGTAAGTTCGTATAATTAGAATCAAGCTTTTAAATATTTTTATTTATTTGAAATGTATGTATCTGTTTGAGGAATTGATATACTTGGAATATGAATGCCTAATCGATATATATTGATGGTTACCAAGCCCTGTTTGAACCGTAAGAATTCGTAGGATACGAGTGACATGTCAGTAGGGTTACCGTTTTGGTCGAGCTCCTGAATTTGTTGCGGACTCACCATACCTCGTATGAGCTTACCGATATACAGCTCGTAAGAGATTACTATTTTCAGCTCATTGGAGCTTACCGTTTCATCTCGATAGAGCTTACTATTCATTAGCTCAAGAAGAGCTTACCAATCATGGCTCGAAAGAGCATAATTGATAATGAATTGTCGGATTACTGATATTTATCACCCGAGTATTCTTTGGAGTTCTAATAGGTTCAACGGGCATAAATTCTGTTTATACGAATGAGTAATGTTATAGAATGAATTATTGGTTATATGATTGAGAATGAAATGTTGAATGCTAGTTATATTGATTATTGAATTATGATAATGGATGATTTCATGTATTAAATTGTCTAACCTATGGATGAATGCTTGTGATAGGCATTTGGAAATTTATGGAGTTTACTTTAATTGCCTTGATTATGTATAAATGGTAAGTTTAATTCTAAATTATACGGGCTTACTAAGTTATAAAGCTTACTCTGTTTCTTTTTCTATGTTTTTATAGAGGTTCGTTAGTTCGCTCGTTTCGGACAAGTCGGAGTTGCACATCACACTATCCAATTTCCGATTGGTACTTTTGAATTTGTGGATAATTGTAAATATGGCATGTATATACTAGTTTAAAAGATGTTAGCTATGGCTACTTGATATTATGGTTTTGGTATATTTTGTGTATGAGTTAAGCCATGTGATTTGGCTTATTTTGGTACTATGTTTTGGTTGAGTTTAAGTGTTCAATTATGGTATGTTTTGGGCAAGGAATTGATGGAATGAAAAGGTGCAAAAGATGTCTTGTTATGTAGTTGATATATGAATGAATAATGCATGATGTTAATTAGCCATTTAAGTACTAAATTGAATTGGTATATCATGTGTATGAAATGTTATGGAATGATTGCTAATTGGGTTATGAAATGTGGTCATTTATGCTTATAAATACTTGTGTGTATAGGGCGGCAAATGGCTTTGCAAATAGCCTATTTTTGTCCACACGGGCAGGGACACGGGCGTGTGTCTCAGCCATGTGTGACACACGGTCATGTTACACGGCCGTGTGTTCCCTGATGTTGAAATGGAATAGAAGTCAGTATGCTCCACACGGCTTCATACACGGGCATGTGACTGGCCGTCTGGTATTACCTAAATGGTACACGGCCTAGCACACAGGCGTGTGGCTTGGCCGTGTTGATAAGTCAGTATACCCTACAGTTTTGGCACGGCCTGATACACGGGCGTGTATGGCCATTTAGAAGGGTACACGGGCTAAACACACGGGCATGTGGTTGGCCGTGTGACCCAAGTCAGTATACTCTCCAGTTTTCACACAGCCTGGCACGCGGGCATGTCCTCGGCCGTGTGACACAAGTCAATATGTATGCCCTGTTTTCACACGGTCTAAGACATAGGCGTGTCTACTAGCCCTGTGAGGCACACGGCCTGTTCACACGGGCGTGTGATACTTGAAAAGTTGAAATTCTTTTTTAAGTTTCCAAATTTTCATATGTTACCGATTTAGTCCCGAATGCATGATTGAAGCCTTGTATGCTCGATTTAAATATATATTGAATGCGAATGAATGATATTTATTGAAATGAGATGATATTTGATAAATAATTGTTCTGAACTGAGTTTCTAGTTTGGTAATGCCTCTTAACCTATTCCGGCGACGGTTACGGGGTAAGGGTGTTACAAGACACGCCCGTGTCTCAGGTCGTGTGGTTATTCGAAGTAGGGCACACGGTCGTGTCCCAGCCTGTGTCCGTGCCCGTGTAACTCATTAACTTGGGTCACATGGCCAAGCCACACGCCCGTGTGCTAGGTCGTGTGAGCATCTCGACTTACACTAATTAGGTGTAGGGGTCACACGGCCAAGCTACATGCCCGTGTGGATAATTTTGAGTATTCTATTTCTCAACTTTAAGATGTAGGGAACACACGGCCAAATCACACGCCCATGTGCTTGGTCGTATGTCACACACGGCTGAGGCACACGCCAATGTCTATGCCCGTGTGGATGAAAATAGGTCATTTCCAAGGCCACATTTCTCAACCAATATGTCTTCCACCTACATTAACATTTAAACACGTTTAGCAACCAATTCAAGACATTCAAATCAAGCCAGATTATGCCTTAAACATGACATATTACCACAAACAACCAATGTGCTCTTAGGCACTTCAGATGACAATTTATTATCATGTTTACCTAATGTTCATATTTACTTAATTAATCAAATGCACTTATGCATAATCAATCTCATACTTCAAACATGATAAATCCACTTATATACACATAATAACATACCAAACATAAGCCATTTCAATGGCTAGTTACAACCAAAATGTTTACATGCCAACATTGGCTAAATAACCTATACGTGCCATTATAACCAAAATTAGTTTATTATTTATACCGAAGTGAGCCAATGGATAGTGTGAGATATCTCCGCCAAGCTTCCAATCCAACGCGCTTTTGAATTACTATAAAACAGAGGAAATGAAACAGAGTAAGCATTTAATGCTTAGTAAGTTCGTATAACATGAAATTTAACTTACCATTTAATCACTTCAAAGGTAAGCACACAAAACATATTCCAAACAACTTGGCCAAAAGCCTAAACACATATCCTCAATAATCATGTTAGTCATAAATTCCAAATAAATATCAAGAAACATATATGAGCTCAACCCTTATCAAATTTTCCTTATACATATGCTTTCCACATCATGCAACCATATAACATGTACAAATCATATCCATGTATTTTTTTCAAGTATATTTCCATAATAACTTATCTCAAGTTCAGATTATTCCATGTTGGAACTTTTTCCGTTGTATTATTTGAAATATCAATGGATACACAGGTAGTACACTTGAAGTGTACAAATCTAAAATCTGTCAATTCATATTCGGAAATGCTCATATGAGCACATAAACGGGAAGCTCTCTCTCGAGCCATATAATGGGAAGCTTATCCGAGCTGTATAACGGGAAGCTCATAAGAGCCATAATCAGGAAGCTCATGCGAGCCAATAACAGGTAGCTCCGAAGAGCCATTAATCGGGAAGCTTTAGATAGCCATATATTAAAACGTTCAAGCGAGCCAATATCGGGAAGCTCCGAAGATCCATATATCGGAACGCTCATAAGAGCTGTGGTGTGTCCATGTAAGATCACAACCATTCGGGAACCCTATATTCATCGAATTTCATTTGTTCCAACGGGACTTAATATTTGATAATCAATCTCAGATATGTGATCAATTTCTTATGCATGGCAATTTCATAATTTACATACACAACATTCAATTCAAACATATAAATATGCAATTTAGTTACACGAACTTACCTCGACAAGTGTTCATGTAATTGTAATCTACTAATCCGATACTTTCTCTTTTCCTCGTTCTAACTCCGTATCTGGCCTATCCGGATCTATATGAATGAATTTAACATCAATTCATATTTGATTTAATTCAATTCACATCTTTGGAAAAATTACTATTTTTCCCCTATACTTTTATTTATTTACGATTTCATCCCTAGGCTCGGAAACTGAAATTCATGCAATTTAATCCTTATTCCAAGCCTAGCCAATTTTTACATATAACATTAGCAGCCCATAAATTTCATGAAATTTAGAATTTTCCATGAATTTTACATCTTTTCAATTTAGTCCCTAAATGATAATTTCATCAAAACTCCCTTAACAAAAGTTGTTTATCTATCAACAACCTTTCATTTTCTACCATAAACTTCAAATTTTCAGCATACTCATCCATGAAAAAAATTTAATATTTTAATAACTTTGCAAATTAATCCCCGAGATAGCTAGATTAAGCTATTACGATCTCGAAAATATAAAAATTACTAAAAACGGGACCAAAATACTTTCCTAATTAGGCCAATTAAGCTTGCTCAAAAACTCAACACCTTAGCTAGGGTTTCCATCTTTTTTAATTGGGAAAGATGATGATAAATGATGATATTAGATATTTATTTGTTTATCATCTTTTATTTTATTCACTTTTCAATTTCATCCTTTTCTTTATTTAATTTTCCATGGATGACTAAGCATACATATCTAGTAACTCCTTTTAATGGTCTATTTGCTATATAAGAACCTCCAATTTTGAATTCCATAGCTATTTGATCCCTTTAGCTACTAGAATTCAACTTTTGTTTTCTATGCAATTTGGTCCTTTTAACAATTAAACATGTAATCAATAAAATTTCTTAACGAAATTTTCATACGATATTCCTATCATACTGTAGACCATAAAATAATATTAAAATAAAATTTCTTTCAGACTCGAATTTCTGGTCCCGAAACTACTGTTCCGATTTCACTGAAAATGGGTTGTTACAAGGAACCCCAGCCTCCACTATATGACCATCTTGAATGTTTTATCCTTTTTTTTATGAGGATTTTTAGCTTTGGAACCAACCGGTCTTCCATATTTTAGGCATGGTTTACTTTCTTTTACACTAACATTTTGCCCTATTAGGACATCAATTCGTATCGGTGCATTTTTAACTGGTATGTGAGATTTAATGAATTTGGCAGTTAATTTGTAAAATGAATTATTTGTTGAACTTTTGGTTCACATTGCTTTGTATGAGGATCTTAGACATTGATAATTCATTTCAAGTATTTTATTAATCCAACTTTTTATTCTCTTCCCCTAATATTGGGAAAATTGACAACTCATGTCATAACTAAATATCGAATTAATAGCTCAAAAATATTATAAGAAGGCTCATATAAATATACATTCTCAATCTCTTATTATGACCCATCTTTATGCGTTGTGGTGAAGTAGTGGGAACATATACCGCACATCCAAAAATTCTAAGATGGGAAATATTTGGCTCTTGACCAAAAATCAATTGTAATGGAGAGTATTTATAATTTATTGGTTTGATGCGTACAACATGTAAATCAATACAATCTTATGCTGAAATAGAAGTTTTTGTTCTCGTATGTAATGATTTAGCTATTAGTTGGAGGCATTTGATAAACAATTCATCTAAATCTTTTTGTGTGTGAATATAAGCTATAAGATGTTCAACTTTTATCCCAATTGACATGCAATAATCATTGAAAACTTGGGATGTAAAATTACCAACATTAGCAAGATGAATTGTTTTAATTGCATAATCTAAAATTAATCATTTAAACAAGCAATCTCGCAAACGACAGGTTGCGAGTTGATAACGCATGTGATTATTTTGTAGATGCATCTATCAAAATCATATAATATCAAAATCATCCACATGGTGGATGAAGGGGCCCATATTCATTTCAGCAATGTAAGACATTAAATCTTAACTTTAGCTAGTGAGTTTCTAATAATCAATTTTCATTGAGAACAAATAACAAATGAGAATTATTTAAATTAAAGAATCTTCTGATTCTTTAATGAATGTGCATATGAATTCTCAATTAATTTTCGAATCATATATGATCTAGGATGGTCTAACTGGTCACGCCAAGTAGTAAATACATTTGTATTAGTAAACTTTTGGTTTACTTTAACATGTATTTCAATTGTACTGAATTGTAACAAACTGATAATTTTATTATCATTCCTTTTAATATCTATCCACATATAAGCACTATTGTGACATTTACTACTGGAAATGTCTAAATCAATGTGAAGTCTATAATGCCACTAAGTCAATAAATATAATTTCCTAATAATTATATGCAGTATTCGCTTCAGGGAATATGCCAAAATCTTCAAATGCCCAAAAATCTATTAATATCAAACTTTGGGAGTAGATCTTATTTTCCAGGTGTACAACAGGTACATAACCAATGACTTTTCATACATAAATTTTCTCTCTTACAAGTTCTCATCAGTAATATTTTACCACGTAATTTTAATTGAGAACATATTCTGAATACTGTAGAGTTATACTCACAGTTTTTAAAAAAACTTGCAACTTTAGGTACATCCAACCATAATAAATTTTAGATAGAATTATCATATTCTATTGTTCATAAGTAGATCTTTCACAATCAAATATTTTGCTTTTAACCCTTTAATGGGGACGATGATAAAAGAAGATCACAAATATTACAAAATAAATATAAATTAAGAACTCAATCCCTTTTTTTTATTTATATGTTCCTCATTCATAATCTTAATAGAAGATTCATTACAAATATCTTTTAAAAGTAATGCATTAACCATCGCAAATTTTGTGTTTTTTAGATATTGATATATTAGCTCTTTTAGAGCTTTCAACTAAATTTGTACTATCAAATATTGGAATAATATTTGTTTGTTTTAGTACCAAATAATATAAATATTTTCCATTTGTAATGTTAGAATTCATTACTACATTTTCATATCCTTCCTCAAAGAATATTAACAGAAACAAAATATTTGGGCATACGCCACATATAATGGCCAATAATATTTTATATTACATTGATAACATAAATTCTTTACCCTTTGAAGAGTTATCTTAAGAACTCTTATCGTTCTCTTATTTATTACTATGTTCTCACTTTTAGTGGTCCATAATTATATTTTTTTATTTTCTTTATGTTTGCATAGGGCAACCTCTGTAACACCCCTAACCCGTATCCGTCGCCGGATTAGGGTTACGAGGCATTACCTATTTAAACCCAACCCAAAATAGGCATTAATATACATATATCGTACTTCTTTAGTACATGTTCGAATCAAATAAACTTCACACGCATGTTTATAAAAATTTTGAATTCATAATTATACATACATCAATTACGTTTTACTCACTTTCGCATATATAAGAATTAACATATTTTAAATCATTATCAATATAATACGTATACTAAGGCCAAATCTCATAGTCACTTGCATCTTCTATTTGAACATATTTTAAGCTTACTATAAGAACTATTTATAAATCATACATATCTTTACTCAATCAAGACATGTAACCCAAATTACCTTTCATACATAAGCATCTTTCATTAAAGTAAAAGTTACTATTCATTTGGTCCTTGACATTACAATGGCCGAATATGCACATGCTAGTATCACTTTATTAAAACAAATTACTTATTATCAAAACCTAATATAAATATACCAACAACTCATTTAACCAAATCTAGGATATACCAAACTCAATACCAATTGCCGAAGGCAACTAAACATATAATCGACCACATCTCTTACAATTATTATAGTCAAATTATTTAAAACATACCTATCTTATAAATAACCTAAAACATATAAACCAAACTCATTATACACATATATGTCTATCATGACTAATTTTACCATATCACATAAACACCATGGTTGAAGTTTCATAACTATAATTTAACTTAATGATTAATCAAGCCACATATTCAAACACCAAACATAAATAAACACATCAGAAATTACAAATTCATATTAAGTTAACATTATAATCGAAATCACTTTAGACCAAAATACTAAAATTCAGCCATATTCGCATGACATATATTTGTATACACACCATTCGAAATAGCTCAAGAGGTAACATAGCCTATACATGCCATAAACTTTAAGTTTAACCTCAAAAGGTACCAAAATATTAATGGTAGTGTGACGAGCTTTAACGACGATCCCCGAGCACGTAACTAGACTTCAAAATCTATAAAACCATACACAAAAACACACACAGTAAGCCATTATAGCTTAGTAAGTTATAAGCAATTTCACAACAACAAAGCATTATAACATTATACTAGCAAAGTTTAATTAAGATAATCACAACTAAGATTTATAACCATAATTTTAGTGTATATCACCTTTTGAAAACTTTCGCATTTCATAGATTAAAGGCCGAACATCCAAGCCTTTGATAATAGATTTCACATGCATATATTACTTACTGAACTAATACATGCATTTCGAACTCATATAAACCACATATTTAAGATCAAAACTAATCAAATAAACTCCTTATACAATATTCCACATAGCCGAATTACATTTCATAATTCGTAAAGCCATCAATAAGATTTTGCAAGCATTTTCTCATATCAACCTATATCAATCGAACTATAAGTTTAATAGATACCTTCCATCCAAAACAAATTTTCACACTTACTTGATTTCAATTAATATCATCTCATAATATCAACTTACCAAATTCAATCTAAGATGTAAAAATTTAATCGCACACTTAGTGCTCTTTGTCCGATTTCGCACACTTAGTGCTCGGAAATTTGATTTGCACACTTAGTGCATAATGACCGATTTCGCACACTTAGTGCTCGGTATTTTAAAATTCGCACACTTAGTGCTCATTCTCCGATCTCGCACACTTAGTGCTCGGAAGTTAAATTTACACATTAGAGCGTCTCTCGAACTTGCTCCTTATTCATACATATACACATAAACTTAACTTCAACTATATATATATTTTCGAATCAACTATTCATCACATAAACCATAATCATATTCGGCAATATCCAATATTTAAATATGCACTACCATTTAACTCATTTACATCATTATAGGAAAATTCAATTCAACTCAATTGCTTAAAAACTTAGCTCGAGTATCGACGGACTTCGTTTTCCAACTATTCAATTAACTTCTCCTTTCCCCGATCCAATCCCGATCCTTTTTGTTCTTGATCTAATAAATTTCAAATTTAGCTCATTCAAACATATTTTCATTCAATTTTAATCCAAAAAAACATAAATGGGCAAATTACTATTTTACCCCTGACATTTACAATTTCTACAATTTTTACAATTTAGTCCCTATTGCACAAAACACAAAATACTCAAAATTTGACCACACTTCCTTAGGGCCGAATCTTCATTAACTTATTACAAGCTCATACAATTCATTTATTTCACATTTTAGTCCCTCAAAAATTTGTTTTTGCAATTAATTCTAACTAATCAATTTCATCAAAAATTCAAAGACAAAACTTGTTAATCTAACACATATAATTAATATTTCATCATCAAACAACAAAAACAACAAGTTTTCTTCAATGGCAATTCACGAAATACACAACCAATTCAAAAATTCAAGCATGGGCTAGCTAAAACACAAAGTAACAATCTCAAAAACGTAAAAATTATCAAAAACCGAACAAAATCACTTACCCAATTAAGCCTCCAAATTGCCGACCTTATAAAGCTTTTCTTCTTTTATTTTTCTCTTTAGTTTCGGCAATAGAAAGATGAACATGCAAGCTTTTCATTCTTTTTATTTTTATTCACTTATAATCCATTATCATATATTAAATTATTACATTATATTATAAAATAAAACAAACAAAATCAATCACTATTACATGAATTACCAACAGGCCACTACACATTTATTTAGGGTAAATTTGCTATTTAAAGTCTCCAATTTATTAAAACAACTTCAATTAGGCACTATCTCATATAACCATCAAATTTTCATTTTACGCGATTAAGCCCTTTTTCACAATTAAGCACCAAAACGATCAAATTTTAATACGAAAATTTCACACACACCAATTCACACATAATAAACATAGAAAATCATATTAAAATATTTTTTGACTCGGATTAGTGGTCCCAAAACTACCGTTCCGATTAGAGTCAAAATCGGGCTGTTACAACCTCTATTGATTTTTTATTCCATAATCACCATCGCAAACATGCGTAGATTTTAAATCAGAATCTATCTATTCATGTTGTCATGATTATTCTCTAATTATAATAAGCTTGATATAATAAATAAAACATAATAAAATATATCTGAAGATCTTTAACATCATCGTCATCACCTTGACTATTATCACGAGCATCAATTTTGAGATTGAATCTTTCAACATCCTGAAGATAAAGTTGTAAGGGTGAAAGTTTAAGGTGAAAAGGAATTTGATTTGTGAGACGACTTCGAAAGATTTTGAAAAAATAGAGAATCATCGTGCTGATAACGTGTTATAAAATAAAGAAATATGGAGAGAATAAAGAACAAAGAAAATATGAAAGTAATAGAGAATGCACTTTATTAATCAAAGGGATTATTACAATGCTTTATCAGAGTATCTATTTGCATAAGAAGTATAAAAGAAGTAGAGATTTAATTCTAATACTATTAAAATTTAAAGTACATTAAAAACTTTATCTTGATCATTATCAACATTCATTTAGGTATTCATTATTGAGCTAAAGTGAAGAAATATATGGGAGTGTTTTGTCTAATTTAGGCAGCGATTAATAAAATAGGCAATCTATTCAGAGTGTTAGGTAATAAGAATAAAGTATTGAGCAGGCCGCCAAGCCACCAACCGCGTGTGCAGTGCCGCACCAATTCCTTTACCGAAACAAATTGCAACTACAAGTCAACATCATCTAAAGTTTGTTTGGTTTTTTCCTTTGGCTGGCCAATCAACAGCATCAAAGGTTACCGTCAAATTATCTATATCTACTTTTTCAATCTTAACTTTTCCTTGTTCAATAATCTTGAATTCCATCAGCATGGTGTTTTTTCTTTTTCATTTACATAATTAGAAATACAATAAATGTGCTCTACATTAAAAGCGACCTAATTGGTTGATTAGATATATTTAAGGATTATTATATTACGATTAAAATGGGATATGGAATAATGTTTAAAACATAATTATTTAGAAGCAGTGAAGAGTTCCCCCTACAACACTCAATATTTTAATTCCTCTCCACCAAACATACCAAACTCTCTTATTCGCTTTCCTTTTCCTTCGCTCTCTCTTTAGATCGGATCAACCGTCATCTCTTAATACGACGGTGGGCATGGCTCTATCGCGGCTCGCCTCTTCTTCTTATTCTTCTTCACGCTCCGCTGATCTTCTGAAACCCCTCTGCTCTGCCATCTCCCTCCGCTGCCCGATCTCCACCAATACCACTCCCATAACTGTGGAGACCTCCGTTCCTTTCACCTCTCACCAGTGCGACACCCCCTCACGCTCCGTCCAGACCAATGCCAAGGAGCTCTTCACCTTCTTCCGGGACATGGCGCTGATGCGTCGGATGGAGATCGCTGCCGATTCACTCTACAAGGCCAAGCTCATCCGCGGTTTCTGCCACTTGTACGACGGTCAAGAAGCTGTCGCCGTCGGCATGGAAGCTGCCATAACTAAAAAGGACTGTATCATAACCGCCTATCGTGACCACTGCACGTTCGTCGCTCGCGGTGGGACCCTGCTGGAAGTTTTCGCCGAGCTGATGGGACGCCAGGCTGGATGTTCTAGGGGCAAGGGAGGTTCGATGCATTTTTACAAGAAGGATTCAAATTTCTATGGCGGTCACGGGATTGTCGGAGCCCAGGTTCCTTTAGGATGTGGCTTGGCGTTTGCCCAAAAGTATTCTAAAGACGAAGCGGTCACCTTTGCTTTATATGGTGATGGGGCTGCTAATCAAGGGCAGTTGTTTGAGGCTTTGAACATCTCTGCACTTTGGGATCTGCCTGCAATTTTGGTCTGCGAGAACAATCATTGTGAGCAATTTGAATTGGAATGAAATTTTATTGGTCTATTAAATTTTTGTGGACTTTATTTATTTGATGTAACAGATGGTATGGGGACGGCTGAATGGAGAGCCTCAAAGAGTCCTGCTTACTACAAACGTGGGGATTATGCTCCTGGTTTGAAGGTGAGACTTGGTTAGCTGAGAGATAAATAGTGGTTATAATTTGTTGGTTCTTTAGTATTGTTATTATGATTATTAAGTAAATGAGGATTTAGATGTATGTGATGTCGAAGTGACTATGACCAGTAGATGTCGTAAGAGTGATAGTGGATGGTAAAAAATTGTGATAGTTGTGATTTTGGGCCATGTGAGATGCTTCTTCTGCTGGTTTTATATTGTTGTTTTGTTCTCTTATCCTTTTATATTAGAAACTAAACGTTTGAATGAAGTTTCAGAAAAGCAGAATCTCAAGGGATTTTTCCTGCTTATACTATCGGTTCTTAATATTTAAGTTTGTTTTCTTCTAAGATGTAAGGCATTGATGCAAAAAGAATGCCTTCTAGCAGAACTTTAAAGCAACAACCTTTCGTTCAGCTTCAGAAGCGTATTTTTTTTTTTTTTTTGACAAAACATGTCTTAGGATAATGCATGCTTAAAATTCCTTTTCTCCAGACGGTAGACATTGATGTACTTTTTAACTTCAATTCTATTTTTATGTGTTTCATATCTTCTAGGTGGATGGAATGGATGCTCTTGCTGTGAAGCAAGCTTGCACGTTTGCCAAAGAACATGCTTTGAAGAATGGACCAATTGTAAGTTTATTCATCCAGCTATTACCTGTTTTTCATTTTTTTTCTTTTTAATAATCTTTTATTGTGCTCATTTTCTGGCCATTTTCCACATACTAATACTTCCTTATTTAAAAGTGTGAATCTACCACATCAACTTGAGAAAACTTTGGTTTTCTTCATCACTCATTTTAGTGTTTGTGTAAATTGTGTTATCTTCCTTATGCCTAAAGCTGTTAGAGAATCAAATCCCCTGCTACATGATTGATCATGCTTGAACAAACTCCATAATTACATGCTTAACCTTATAAGCTAATTCTACTAGTCACCTATGCAGCTGGTAGACTCATAGAATATGTTATTGTTTCTCTTCTACACTATGAGAGGTACATGCTTCATTTTGAACTTTTTCTGATTAATCAATATTTGATTTACAACATTTGAGCACCAAGAGACAGAATACAACACTTTGTTGGAATATTGTGCTTGTTTCAAACTGTTTTATGCTTGTCGTACTGAAGACATAGATCTATAAATTTTGCAGTGTGATATTTTATCTTGATATATTATGCAATAATAAGGGTTGTATTGCATCCAAAGCCTTAAGATTGGAAGGTCACTCCTTGAGACTAGATTGCAGAAGTACTAAAATACAAGAGATTTGCATATAATGGACTAGACTATGCAAAACACTTGTTACCTTTGGGATGGGCCTGAGTGTTTTGCTGCTTTTTTTCTAGCAGTTTGATTCTGTCCCATTTTAACAATATTAGCATGTTTGGATTCTTTAGAGGGGAGCTGACAAGGAGATGAAGCTTATATGTGTGTGCTTGTGTATATACATATGTAGTAATTTGGATAGCATAAGGTAAAGTGAAACAAGCAACTTTCTATTTGTTTAGTTATTTAGATATTTAAATAAGTGACTTGGTGAAATATTAGATGAAATGGCAATTGAACTATTGAAGAATATGATCATTTTTGGCTACAAATTAGAATATATTTGGTGAGATTTGAAAAGTGGATTAGGTGATATATTATTTATTATTTCATTTCTCTCAATGGTCGAATCATTACCTGAAGTCTCTTTTGAAGCTGATAAGTTGTATTAGGAAGTTGGAATATTTTTTATTTTGTAGCTGTTAAAACTTTTTGGCTCTACATTAGAGGTGTAAGCGAGTTGGCTATTGACTTGACTTTGTGCATAATTTTATTTGTTTATTGTCAAGCCGAGCTTAAGCCATTTAGTACCTGATTGACAATATTGTAAACTTACTCAAGCCTTTCGTTTCTTTAACATATTGTATATATATATATATCTAAGTAAATAACAAAAATACTTAGTTAAGTTTTGGTGTTTACAATGTTACCAACCTATATACATAAAGCCCAACTCTCCAAGTAAAAGAGACAATCTTTCAAAAAATACAATTCTAATGATTATTCTCTGCATTTATTGCCTCTTTCAAACTCCAAAATTGAGTTCTCCTATGGATCTTTCTTAATTGCATATGTGCCCAATTGCAAGGAATGAGACTTGGAACCCACTTGGGAAATCATTGGATTTCCTTATGAGGTTTATATGACCTAGGCTCTCCAACCTCATTAGTTAGCTTTTGGGGTGTGGTTCTTCAAAGGTTCATATAAACCCCACACCCTAAAAGCTAGCTGTTGAGGTTAGAGAGTCTAGGTCCATATAAACCCCTCAAGGAAATCTCATACTTTCCTATGTGGGATCCAAGTTCCTTACCTTGCGGTTGGACGCATATCAGTTCACCATGCTTCATAGTCCCAGTGCCCGTGGGGGTTAGCTTTGCTTTAGCTTAATCTAGCTTTGAGTGAACATTGCAATATCAACGTCACAATTTGAGCCATGGGTTGGCTTTGTGCTAGTTATTTTTTCTAGCTTTTGGCGAGCACTACAATACCGTCATCACCACACACATTATGCAGTATGGCTTTAAACTATCTAGTCTCGTGCGAACATAGCAATACTGACATCACCACTTGTCCTACATGATTGCAACTAAGAGACATGATGGCTGGCATTGATATGGACCTTTGGAGAACCACACCTTGAAAGCTAGCTGTTGAGGTTGGAAAGCCTAGATCCATGTAAGCCCCACAAAGAAACCCCTTGCTTTCCTATGTGGGATTCAAGCCCTTTACCTTGCAGTTGGGCACATATAAGAACTTTCTTCTCAAATCCAAAGTATGACAATTTTGTTTCCTATGTAATCTTTTCCTTTCTTGAATATATGGCTATCAAATCTTTCACTTTCTTGAATCTATTGCTGCATTGTGATATTACTGCAATTCAAGTTGCATAAATACAGCTCTGTTTTTCATTTTTAACTTTCATTTTGATTTATTCTTTCATCCATTATGTGCTATATAATTTTACTGTTAGCTTAAAATAATTTATTATATATTTATTCATATTGTTGCTGCTGCATTATTAGTTGATGTGGATCTTTGGGGAATTATTCATTTTAGGCCATTGTTGAATTCCTTTTTTCCTGTATTATATTATTAATTCTTTTTTATCTTTTGTGTTGTGAGCTGTCTATTCATAGCTTTACTTAGGTTTGTAGTTTCAGATTTTAATTTTGAAAATCTTGGATTCATATATTAGCTGAAGTTCTAAGTATTGTTGTTTGAAGCGAGGAAAATCACTAAGCCTAGTTGAGGCTATCAAGCTGACCTCTAGCTGCTCAAGTAACTTTTGCGAGCAGAGCTCAAGCATAAAAATGAAGCTCAGGAAAGCTTTGAGTCTTGAATTTTATATCGAGCTAGGCTCTTCAACCTAAAAGCATATTATCCACTTAAATTTTTATCTTTAGACGTCCAAAAGTATAAGCTTTCTATTTTAGCAGTGTACAAATCCCACCTATATAGGCTTAAGAGGAAAATTCTAAAGCTCCTTTAACTTACTGATCTCAACTGTGGCCTTGAAATTTCGAAGAATCACTACTTTTTACCCTCATTTTGATTATATCTGGTTCTAGATGAATAGTGCTTCAGATGCATTGGAAAGGATAGAGCTTTTCCAGAATAACATTGGAACCATTTGCTTGAGAAATTTATCCCTTCCCCTCTCTCTCCAACACCCCTCCCCCTCCCCAAAAAAACCCACACAAAAAAGAAGTTGAGAAATTTTCATGGCTTTAAAGATGCTTCAGAAATCTTCTGAAAATTTGTAGTCAAGGGTAATCATAACTTCCTAACTTTTATAGAAACAATGAGCATCTATTTATGTTACAAAAGCTTTAAGGGATTCGTGAATCTCCAATATCAGTTGCTTGGTATTGATAGTTGTGCTGATCATGCCCTAAAGATATATGGTAATCACTGGGTAGCTGATACGTTTGCTTTTTTGCTTATATTTGATGAAAAGATGTTTACAATGACAATCTAATGGCCTAGATAATAGTAATATGAGGCAAAAGCTGTATTCTTTTTCACTTTTCATTGCCACATATAAAGCGAAAGTGCAGTCTATGTGTGAGAATCCTCATATTGCTTCAAGTGCGAGGTACAAAAGTAAATGCTTGCATGAGTGAAGACACAATTTTATATGCCCGTGCTTTTGTGTCTTATATGTCATCATAATTATCATCATAATATATTTTATTATGACATATATATTATGACATGAGTTTAAAGTTGTGGAAACGTCATTCTACAAGTGCCTAATTATATATGAATCCTAATCTCGTGGTCTTTATAAGTCATGATAATTGGGTTGGGATTGATGGAATGATTTAGATTTTTAATTTATCTAATTAGTTGATGAGAAATATTTATATGGTGCTATTGCCTTTGCGAAACCTCATACCATTTTCTATATTTTATTGCATAATAAATTATGTTACTTTGTTGTGCCTATATGCAGATTCTTGAAATGGACACTTATAGGTATCACGGTCATTCCATGTCTGATCCTGGAAGCACCTATCGAACCCGTGATGAGATTACTGGTGTTAGACAGGTTGATTTTCAATCACGTTGCCTTTTCAGGGATTCATTTGTTAGATGTTAGATTTTTCATGTTGTATTTTAATCAAGTTAATCCAAAACTGACATTCTAGATGTGATGTTTCTAGGAGCGTGATCCGGTTGAAAGAATTAGGAAGCTGATATTGTCTCATGACCTAGCTACTGAGAAAGAGTTGAAGGTATTTTTCAACTAAGTTCATTTATGAAGCTATCAGCATGGAAATATCGTTAGGCTTATTTATGGTGATAGATATATGAAAGTATTTGGAAAAAATTGTCAGGACATTGAGAAGGAAATAAGAAAAGAGGTAGATGACGCAATTGCTCAAGCTAAGGTAGTACATTTTTTGCTGACTTCATTTTAATTCTGTGATTCTCATTTTAAATGATTTTATTGAAGTTTATCTGTATTTATTTTTTAATTCTATTATTATTTAGAAATTTTGTCTGGTTGTCAGCATATATGACATTGGGTTTTGTTCCTCTCTTGTTTTGATTCCAGGAAAATCCACTGCCTGAATCTTCTGAGCTCTTCACAAATGTGTACGCAAAAGGTTTGGGTGTTGAGGTATGAAATATTTACCTAATGCATGTTATTTGTTTGTCACCATCATTGCAAATGTACCTTACTTGTCCTATTTGTTAAATGTCACCATCAAGTAACATTGCTATCGGATAAGATTGTTATCCTTCAAACGTAGAGATTTGCTAAAACACCTCATCAGGTATCTATTTTGAAAATTTTGTTAATCCAAACTAATCTATTTGTTAGCCCATTCTTCATTCTTACCAAGTTGTCCTTGAAAAAAGGGCAAGAAATTACCTGATGAAAGCTAGTAGGCTTCTATGTCAGTGGGAAAAATGTTTTGTTGATCCCTTTCAGTTTTGACTTCTATTATTAAGTTTGTTTAGCTATCCATCAATGATCCTTGGTGCTTTGACAATAAAGTTGAATATCATAGGTAGGAACCATGACTAAAAAATTAAGATACTTTTGTTGCTTAATCAAGGTATTAATGTTCTTTGTGTACTTGTGTCTGAAAAGGAATTGGGTTTTGGCCTCATGTTCAAATATCAAAATATTATAAACAATAATTTATCTAATGTACATGAGCTTCCATTAAATAGAAGTAGTTAAAGTTAAATACATAGGAATTGCTTAAATCTTCTTACTTTAGGTTGAGATATATGTGTGGCCATCATCATACAAAATTTTCAATCATGCGAAAACAATGTCCCAACCTACTTAAGATATTGTAATCTTAAGCATACCGATCCCTGCATGAATCCTAGCAGACATTAGTCATCTTGAGTTTTCTCCAAGCTTATGAGCAAACCAAGCGTGTTGCCTGTAATGGTCCACACAAACAATTGGTGGAGCCTTTGTAATGGATGGGGGGATTCACTAGTGCCAGCAGGCTAGTTTAATCAAATTCAAAAGGCTAAGGAAAACTCTCTTATTTCTTTTAATGTGACTCACTTGAAAACTTTTTGGGGAGTGTTCTCAAAGAAATTGAGAAATCATGAAAGAGGTTGGCAATCTTGGTGTGTGTGTGTGAGTTTTGACAAATATTTTTGTTCTCAAACTTGCTTTGAATATGTCCGAAGTCTGAGTTGGTTGAGTGCAACTAGATCTTCGGGAGATTATGTCCGACTCAGCTGGATGCTGAAGAATTAAGTACTGAATTTTTAGTACTAAATTTTATAAGCACTGAATTTATATTATAAAACTATTTGATATATTAGTCAAAATTAAATACTGAATATAATTATTTTGTTTGATAATAGTAAATCATGATTTTTGAAAATTTATTATTTCATAAGTTTTAGTCTTACAGATATTGTATTATTTATTTTATTTCGAATAGTTTTGGATAAAAGTTAAAAAGATAAAAAAATATTTTAATAAAATGAAGAAATATTTTATTTTAAAAATAAAATTTTGAAAAACAAAATCAACTTGATAATTTTCATATTAAGTGATAAGTACTATCTACTTATCATATTTGACACTTTTTTGTTGAAAATAATTAAAAAATTAAATGTTGAAATTTTCATTTTCAATGATTTATCAAACACATCCTAAGAGTAAAATGCTCTATTGTTCAAGGCATTGAATGTGGCAATCCTACTTGAAGGTTGAGTGTTCGAATTAATACTCTGGATGATGAGGTGAGTCTAGTGACGAAGAGTTTTAAGCTGGTTAAAACTCACATCATTCATGGACTACCTTGTCCGTCCACTTAGGGGAGTTTTAATTTGATTAAAACACATTCCATTAACCAGGTCTACCATCAAAATCATAGTAGTGAATATACAGGAGGACATGAGCGGGTAATTTATTGGAATATTCTAGCTTGCCCTTGCCCGCTTGATCTCCTAAATGGTAAAGAGGTTGGCTTTCTTTTCTTGTTTGTGTTAAAACTTTTTCCGGTGTAAGATTGGAGCAACATGGTTTACCACAGGATCTAGTTGCCTTCAGCAGATGTGTACAAGCTAGATGAAAACTCTGCTTCTGCAAAACCAACTAGGATTGCATCCTGTGGAAATGAACTAAAACCTCAATAGAGGCTAGGCCAGTATCAAAAAGCACTTTGTAGGAAAGCCGTCTACTAATCCAAAAAGAAGGAAAGCACAAGGGAAGGGGCATATTACATCTATTCTTGGAGTGCTAAAAGTAAAACATACTTTCTGACCGCACACAGCATTGCCTGAACAAGTTCATATTGGCAGTTGAATTCAAAACTGGATTTGTGGTTTTGAAAAGAGATTTCAAGGCTATTGTGTTTCATGGCTTGATCTTACATTATTAATACATGATTGTCAGTCATGTATGTCACTAACATGAAGATAAAAGTAAAAGTGATAGGTTTGTATTTATTGAATATGCTTAGCCAAGCTGATTGACTTTAGGACATCTATTAATTGTGTCTATAGATGAGAAAACTTCACTGGACTAAATGACATTGACAAACCCAATATGCATATTCTGTTTATACATATATAAGTAATTGGATGTTCCCTCGTACAGTTAGAACTATGCCAACTGTTCTTTCCGTTTTGTGACGATTCTAACAGGATTTTATTTATTCTTTTAACTGCAGTCATTTGGAGCAGATAGGAAAGAAGTAAGAGCTATACTTCCATAAATTGTTGGAACGTCTTCATTCTTTTTTTAAGTTTTACCACCCTCAACCTTGGAAGAAAGAAGAATAAAGAATCAAAAGAGGGTAACCAGCTCTTCCAAGTTACAAATATGACTTAGCACTTGTATTTGTACGGAATACTTATTATTTTCCCTAAAAATTACGGGCAGAATTGTTCCATTTAAATTGTGGGTTAACCCGCCCAAGGTTTTACACTCCTATGATTAAATTGTTTGGTGTTTTGCTCACAGCAATATCTGGATATTCATTTCTTGAAATGCAGAGGAGCTTTAATGCTGGCATTTATCGATCCAAATGGTGGTTGAGTGTTCATTCTATATATTTTTGTTGATAACTTAGGCTGAAATGTCTTGGGTTGGGTTCCTCCTAGTTTTGCCTGCCACCTGCTTTGGACCACACTGCCGAGGATATGAACCATCTGGTGATTGATTAATGGATTGATATGTGCCTTTTTTATAATCCATTTCCTCCATTGCTAACTTAGTTAGGGATGATCATCAAAGCATTGCTGGGCACCACTGAAGTTTGGTGGCCTTATCTTAGTCCTCATCACCGCTGCATCATCCCACGTAAGAAGCATTTACATTTGAAATTTGAAGGCAACCTTTATTCCTTCGATCCAACACATACCGTGAAGAAACCATGTGAAAACCATGAAACGGCAGAAGTAGAAAGGAAGTCGCCCGCGTTCACGGGCTAGCTGAAATTTGAAATATGCTAAACAAAATTATCACGTTTATTCTTTATCAACTTTTTTATTATTCATAAGACTTATGAATCAAAAGTCTTTGGTCTTTCACTCTCGTGTCTTCCATCCCCCAAAGACCAAGTGGTGGGAGCAGAGCAGGAGAATCACATAGTAGGGGATGCCCCCACACATTGAACCACTAGCCAACCAAGGCAGCCTCAGGCCACACCATTTTCTTACCCACTGTGTTGGTAGTATTGAAGTCAGACACTTTCTGCATTTGATATGCCATCACCTCCTCCCTTAAGCATTATTCACTCCCCCAAAATTGAATATTTTTTACTTTATCACTGCAACTCTTCTCACTTCTGGCTTCGCTTGGTTTCTACCATAAAGACAAACTCAGGGTATCCTATGCCAGCATAATATACAAGTACACCTACTTTCCCAACCTCCCCATCTTCCAATAATTTATTAATAAACCACACATTAATTAATCCCTTATTAACCTTCTTTATAATAATCAGCTACCAAACACTGGTTTTTTTTACCTGACCAGACCAGATCAGACTCACACGTGCAATTAAAAAACACCATCTTTCTCACTCTAATTAACCTTTTTAAGTAGAATAATAAGTTTGTCTCCATTGCTCTCTGTTACATTATTCAACAGGTGAGGTCAGGACATCAGATTTACATTGCTCTCTCACAGACCCTGCAAAATCCCCATTGTTTATTTGCTAACTTTTAATTGAAATCGCCGTGATTTAGTGTTTAGATTTGAGCAAGTAGATAATTAAAATTGTTGTTGGAGGTCGCAACTTTTAATTGCTTGGTTCACGAGGTCTTTTTGATCAAATAAACCCCTCCCTTTTTATATTTACAACTTGCCTGTGCTCCTCAGGTTCTCTTTGATAAACAATTGTGCACCGACCAACCAAACCCCATTATTTATCCTTTGATTTTACTCTAATTATAATTTGCTCCGGGTATAATTAAATTATTCTCTAAATTAATTTATTATGAAAAAATATAAGAGAAATTAGAACACAACATGAATTGAAAAAAATAACCAAAACATTACATGTAATGAAAACAATATGTATGTGTTAAGATCTGCACAATACAAACTGTTGACATGTAAATATTTTATATAACCGTATATCACAAAATAATTAAAAAAAACAAACTTAGAAAGTATCTAAATCAACCCTTTTAAAGGTCCAGTCTTATTACGTCCAAAATAATTAGTGTAGAAATATAGATTTATGTTATACAATTGGCCTATGCCTTGAAAATTCAAGTAAAAATGTTTTATCTTGTTTCCATGCCAAAGACTTCAATGTTGGGTCTCTGTGGTGGAATGACTAATTTATGCTTCATTTTGTGACTGGGGAAAAAAAAAGAGGTACGCACATAGCTAAAGTTGGATAAGATTCTGATTTCAAAGGACATTTGGCTTATTTGACTCTTCATCCCACTCAACCATTGATTATTTTTCCCTTCTCTTTCCATAGGGAGCCAAAACAACTCCAACTCAACTAAGTTTTAACCCAATCCGACTTGAAAGTGTCATTTATTTTTCAATGTCGAGTTTGGGGTGGAATGGATTGCTGAGTTTAAATTAAATCTATATCCTCCCTTTCTGACAAAGTTATCAAAGTATTTTTTTTTAATTTTATAACTATTTTATATATTTTAGTTAAAATTTATATAAGACTCTATAACATTTTAACTATTTTTTATATTTTATATTTTTATGAAATTTTATAATATGTATTTCATTTAATCTTGTAAAAGTAAAATAATATAATAAATTTTGGAGCAAATCAAATTGTTTAATTATTTTGGGTCGGATTATAGTATTAAAATTTTACATAAATCGAATTTGGAATAGAATCTAAATAAGAAATATAAAAATCAAGTCGAATTTGGAAAAGGGTTAGAGCAAGAAAACTCGAAAATTAACTCGAAACGAGGTGTTCTGATGGTTTGTGAAATGCAAGTTAAAAAAGTGCAGATACTTAAAACCGAACAGAATTCTATTAGTTATTTGTTATTTACTTGAAAACTTTTTTTTTTGAAATATTTATGATTTTTTTTTAAATATTTATGAAAAAAATTTTAAAATTTTGCCAAATAATATCTAAAAATTATAAAATAAATTTTATTTTTTTATCAAAATAAATCTAAAAAACAAAGAATTGAATCGATTGGAAAAATCCAAAAATATTCAACCATCCCTATTTGGAGATTAAATTTTTCATGCTCCTTTGTTTGGATAAGGTTTTTAAGATTATTATTCATTAATACAATGTTATTATCATAAATAATACATTAAAGAATAGTGTTTACTAAAACCCATAAAGAAAAAGTTGGGATTTAATTTCGCAAATTGTAAACTAAAACATTCCGCTTTGGGTTAATATACTCTTTGGTACTTAAGTTTAGTTTTAATGTTTAATTTAGTATTTGAGTTTTTTTATTATTTTAATTTGGTACTTGAGTTTAGTTTCAACGTTCATGTTGGTATTGAAATTTCTCAATTTGATACTTGAGAATTTTTTATCCTGATTTAGTACTTAAGTTTTTTTTTGTCCCAATTAAGTACTTGTTTTTTTTTTATTAAAGCATACATGTCAAATATTTATTATATCATATGATACCATTGTACCAAATTGAGACAACACAAACTCAAAGTATCAAATTAAACCTTAAAACTAAACTTGGATGCCAAATAGTACATTAAGTCAACAAGTTGTGAATGTATTTGATAAAAAATGAAATTAAAAAACCAACAACAAATGTATTAATTTCAAATGCATGCATTGTGAGAATTTTATTTTTTTAGGAAACAACTCTATTTATAAAACACTTCTTACTATTATATCAAATGTTATTATTAGAATCAATTCTTACAAATACCAAATTAAATAATTAACTTCATGTAAGAATTAAACTTAAAACCTAAAAGTTATTAGTTTACACCTTATTAAACCATGTTAGGGATTAACCCGTATAAATAATAAGATTAGTAAAAGTGGAGAAGATTAAATACAAATATTTACATGAAAAATTCCTCCGGAGAATAAAAATCACAAGCAAAAGAGGTTTCATCTTTTCACTGAATAAGTAAAAAAACGAGAGTACAATATGGAGAAAATTAACCTAAATGTACATTACCCAAAACCTCGAAAACAAAGCCTTAACTCGAGAACAAAATTTTATCCATAGTTATCACGAAACCCTCACTAAAATTCATATGCGATTACATCTTGTCACATTCAAAAAAAAAAAATTTCTTGCTGATAAGCATGTCTAAATCCAATGAGGAGAAATAGTCATGTTGAGTTGTACTAAACGTGGCTGCAAAACATCAGGAATCGTCGTGACGTGTCGACTCTCCCCGTCATGACATCGTCGTCATGTCTATTGCCAAAAATTATTGTGTCGTCCCGCCATTGAACCCGCTTTGATTCTTCTTCGATTATTTGTCAATTCTCGTCTAAAGTACCTACAACGTGTATGAAGACACTCCCCCATTAACTAATTAACTCATCAACTGATATTTTATATATTAAAAAAAACCTCTCATCCGAAAAGTTAAATTAAAAATCTGTAAAATAGAAAAATAAAAAGTTTTAACAGCTAATAAAACCAGTGGCAATGATGAAGAAAGAAGTAAATATTTTAATATTATTTTATATAGTTGAAATTGCTTAAATAATGAGTCCAACTTAGATGAAATTTTGCAGCACATGTATTGCAAGCATATCACATTTTTGGAAAGTGAAAAAGCTTAATTAAATCTCGAAAAAAAAAAAAACCCAAATTGTGTGGTTGTAGTCCAATGAGAAGACAAGAAAGAAGGCTTTATTTAATAATGATACAAGAAAAAAAAAAGATGAAAGGGAGCACGTGATCACATGGGGGAATGCCAGCCACGATGAATGAAATTAGGCATAAACCAGCTGGAATGCTTTGGGTGCGTAGCTGTCAGGCTATTAGTGGCAGGCCCATGCTCAGGCTGGCACCTCGGGGAAACTCAACCACTTAGATTATGCCATAATTAAACCATAATTAATATGCTAATCCAACGGGACTCGCCAACATTACTATATTTGTATTTGAGATTACAACATTACTATATTTATTCCTTCCTTTTTTATATTAATATTCAAAATATCCATTTTTATGGATGTTAATAATATTTATAACCCCGACATTAAATTTTTGGAGTTTAATTAAAATTTTTAAAAATTTTGGAGATTTTATGAAAATTTATAAATAAAAAAACTGAAGAATCTAATTGAATTTTTTAAAATTTTTCAAAAAAAATTGAAAGACCTAATTAAAGTTATCAAAAAATTTTAAGAGTATAACTAAAATTTTTAAAACTTTGAGGGGCCAAGGTCCCTACGCCCCAATGAGGATCCGCCTCTGTACCCTTGTATGTTTCAAGTTTTTCTTTATTGATTTTTAATTTAGCATTGTATTATAATTTATTCCACATAAATATAACTTTTAATATATATTCTAGAGTATGATATATTCATAATACGGTAAAAAATAAAATTACGTGATAAATATATTTATAAAAATTGATATAAATAATAAATTAGATTTTATTCGAGATGGTAAAATGTAAATGTTAAAAACTATAGAGGTTTGGGTTCAAATCTTATGTTGTGTATATATATATATTTATGTAAATGATATAAAGTGACAAAAAAAAACCTTCATAATAATATATTTTGCTTTGCATAATAAGGGTATTTTTGTCATTACACAATTGAGTTGGTGCTCGATTGACCCGTGACACCAACTCAATCAAATATTTAGTAGTATAAATATACTAAGATATATACATAACTAGTTTTCTTATTCGTACAATTCATGAATTAATTGTGTATTAATTTAAATATATTATACTTATTTGTTAAAAATTGGATGCAAAATTTTATAAAAAAATATATGCATTACATTAAAAATTAAATTAAATTGGTTTTTTTAGAAATTATTTTTAAGTTCAATATTAAAATTTTGATTTAAAATTGTTTTGACTTAAAAGGAGTGATGGTTAAAGTTTTTGTCAGATACTTGTTTGGTATTAATTCAAACCGTGTTACTTCCATCCCCTACTTTTAATATTGTATAAAAAATATATATATAATTTAAAACTTTTAAATATATTAGATTTAATATGTATTTGATGGGAATGATGTGAATGTGAACCCGAAAAATGACTCAAGTTTTATCATGTTTAACCATAATTTAGGTTAACTTCGGAGAAATATAAAAAAGTGATTAATTAAGATAATGCTTAACAAAATGGTATCATTAATATTCATAGAGGATTATTTGATTTGTTTAGCTAATAATTGGGATAGAAGTAGGGATGTTAAAAGATTAAATTTAAGCTCTCTTCATCTCTACACAGGAATTTTTTATAGGTTGTTGATAAGGATTATTTTAGATAAATTTTTGTGTTTTTATTATTATTATAAGAGATTTTGCTAACATTATCCTAAAATCACAGTTTAACGTAATAATTCTCATTAACTTTTGTATTATATATATGATTTTTTTTATTTATGATTTTTGCATATAACATGACACTTATGAGTTCATCTTTAACATGTTAATTTTGGGGTAAACTACACTAATTATCTCTAAACTTTATTTAAAATTATATTTCAATCACTCAATTTTCAAAAATTATATAACAATCACTAAAGTGAATTGTTATATTTTTATTACTTGTCCATTAACTACAATTAAGAGGATGACATGACACATTAATTTAAATGATTAATTACTAATTTGGTCCTTGAACTATAACTAAAATATCATTTTGATTTTTTAAAAATTTTCTTAACAATAATTAAAAAATCTTAACAAACAAATAAATATATTATAAAACAATTTTCAAAATTAAAAAAAAAAAAGTGTACCTTCTCTTCTTTTATTGAATTTATTTCTATTTTACCCTGCCATAATTAAACCTAAATCTAAACAAATGAAGTGCAAAAGAAGGAAATTTGAACAATCCCGTTATTATTCCTATATTTTCATTGGATTGATCCTGGGACAAATCATTAACAGTACCAAAAGCAATCATTTTTACTTCTTGTCTAACTAAAAGCAAAATCAAAGCCTAAATAAGTAGACAAGTTTTTGAGATAATGCAGTTTCAAGTTAACCCCCCAAAAGTGATCAATTTGATTAAACAAGCTTACCCACACTCAAGGCTCAAATTCATTTTCGTCAATTTGTTTGTATGGATTTGCAAGAATGGAGAGCTTGTTGAGAATGCTGAGAGATTTTATCCAAAAGGTGAAAAATAAGGAGGACCACTCTTTGTCAACTCATTCAAGCCATACTTTTAAAATACCTTAAATAAAGAAATAAATTACAAGCTAAAAAAAAACTAAAGGAATTGAATATTTTTTAATTAATTTATTTGTTTGTATTAAGAAATTTAAAAAAAAGTTAAATTGATATTTTAATTACAGTTCAAGGATTAAATTAGTAATTTACCATTAAATTACCGTGTTATATTATTCTCTTAATGGTAGTTAAAAGATAAGTGAAAAAAATGTAACAATTCAATAATGTTAGTGATTATTATGTAATTTTTAAAGTTAAGTGACTGAAATGCAATTTTAAATAAAGCTTAGAGAGAATGGGTGAATTTGGCGTCGGTTGTTAAATAGGCATTTGTGTTTCGACATTTGGGTTAAGTAAGGAAATAGTAAAAAATTGGTTGAAGAAGTCTGAGTTGAGTCTAATGTCGAGATTCAAACATAACAACTTAACATTACAATAATATGCTAAATAAGGATAATTCTATTATGAAATGCATTAAAAAATTATTTGAGGCGAGAGTAGACTTGGCTGAGCAGGCATTCCACAAAGTAATCACCTCCTAAATAAATATTATTTTTATTTAATAATAATATGAATAAAAAAACTATTTAATTCATGTTAGACTCCACAACTTACGAAGATGTTTAAAAGAAAATTAAGTATAAAAAAATTGACAATTTTTAAGATATAATATTATTATTTTTATCTATTTGAACCTTATTTTTTTTTTAGTTTATTGTGTTTTTAATCTTTTAAAAATAGTTAAATTTAATCATTAATTTTTTAAAAATAGTGTATTTGATTTTTTTTAACAGAAATATTAACTAAAACGTTAAATTTTTAAACATGGTAGGAGTCTGTAAGGCAATTCATGTGTACTTCATTTTTTTTCATATTTTATGATTATAAATTATTTGTTAACTTGACATATAAGACAAGTATTGTCATGTTAGTGTGAAGTATATATGGACTAACACGCGGATTGTCATGCTAATATCACTAAAATTTTTAATGTTTTAGTTAGCATTTTTGTTAAAGAAAAACGACTTGAGTTTTTTTTAAAAGGTCAATGATCAATTTTAGCACAAAAAATAAGGGTAAACTAGACTGGTAGCCACTCAACTATCACTAAGTTTTTTTTTTTGGTCACTCAACTATGAAAAGTTATAAAATCACTCAACTTTTCAATTTCTTCTTTCTTAGCCACCTGATGTTGAAAAGTTAATGGAAAGATAACATTGCAACTTTTAAAATTAGCATAATAAAAAAATTAGCCCTCAATGCTTATACATTATGTCAATTTAGTCTTAAATTTTAAAATTTAAGCCCTCAATATTTATACATTACCTAATTTTTTACATGAAAATATAATTTAATACACAATGTGTAAATTAGAGATAAAAGCAAGAATATATTTTTTTAAATTCCGTTTATTATTAAATCAGACAATCCTCAAATATATTACTTTCCTTATAATTCAAATGACTAAGAACTTGATATCTCTTAACGATAATTAATTCATTTTTTGTGGCTTGAATTGGCCGCCATTGACGAAGCAAATCAAAGCTCAAATTTTTTTTTAAAAATGTGTTAGACTTACAAATTGGATTGAATTAACAAAGCGTTTTTTTTTTTAAAGAAATATTGACTAATTTTCAAAATTTGGGTCATTTTATTTCTTGTTGTTTATTTTTTCATTGAATCAAACAACAGGAATGTAAAAAAGAGTCGCATAGAAAAGCAAAACTGTAAAAGGATCAAATTACAAAGTGTGTAAATGATAAGGGTTCAAATTTTTTAAATGAAGACTAAATTGACACAATGTATAAATGTATGAGGGTTGATGTCGTTATTAAGGAAATTTTAAAAACTACTATGACATGATTTTGGTTAGTTATTTAACCGCTTTAAAAAAAGAATAATCGAATAATTTTGGTGACAAAAAAAATATTAAATAATTGGATTACCACAAGGCACAAAGGTAATTTACCAAAAAAAATGAAATTAAAAAAATATAAACATTAAAAATTTTATTGCAAATGCAGCAAATGAGAATCGTTATTTCATCAATTAGGAAAATGAAAATTTAAAAGTGGAGTTGTAACATAAAGATGGAAAAGTGAGAATGTGAAATTTAAAGTGGGATCAATTAAAGTAAATTGGACAAAAAATGGAACAAAACTAAATCAATTGAAGTTTAATTATGAAGATAAAAGGGATGTTTTGGATTAATTGAGAAAAAAATAATATTTTAAAGGATGTTTGTATTTGTACTCTATTATTCCTTATATTTAATCAATTTGTTAAATTCATAATGCAAGAATCAAGTTAAAATCTAGAATATTTGTACTTTGTTTGAAATTTCTACAATTTTTTTTTTAAAAATCTAAATTCATAAAATAAAACTATAATTCAAAAATAAAAAACAAATCTCCCATGATCAGATTCAATTAACTCCCTCCTTAAATCAACAGTTATTCTTGCCATTTAAAGGACAACTCAAAGCTCCCACCCTCTCTGTTCATCTGTTATTCCCATAAGGAAAACAACAGGGAAGAGCCGGCGAAACCCCCAACTCTCATTTTTTGGGCTCTTTCCTTTTTCATCTATAAACCGCGTTTCGCTTTCTTGTGAAACCCACACTCTTGAAAGCTCCGCGTTATCTTTACGAGCATATCCCTTTCACCAATCATCTAATAAACTTATAACAGAACAGGACTCTGTCTTTTTCTTGTTCTGTTTTTCTTTTTAACGATAATGCGTTCCATTTTCCATGCTGCGGCCGCCGTTTTCCTTCTTCATTTCTTTCTAACGGTGACGTTTTCTGTTGGGATTCGGACTATCGGTGGAGGAGATGGGTCCGGGCCCGGGTTCGGATTCTCGGAGGCACCGGATTACCGGAACGGAGTGGAATGTCCGGTTTCTGTCAATAAAGAAGTTGTTTCGTCGTGCGACCCGGATTTAGTCCACGTGGCGATGACGTTAGACTCGGAATACTTGCGTGGCTCGATCGCCGCCGTCCACTCCGTCCTCCGGCACGCTTCGTGTCCAGAAAACGTCTTCTTCCACTTCATTGCGGCCGAGTTCGACCCGGCGAGTCCAAGAGTGTTGAGCAAACTCGTACGATCCACGTTTCCTTCACTCAACTTCAAAATCTATATATTCCGGGAAGACGCGGTAATCAACTTAATCTCGTCTTCAATCCGGCAAGCCCTGGAAAACCCACTCAACTACGCTCGAAATTACCTCGGAGACATCCTAGATCTCTGCGTTGACCGAGTCATTTATCTCGACTCGGACTTAGTCGTGGTCGACGACATTCACAAACTCTGGAACACAGCCCTCACAAACTCACGCGTCATTGGCGCACCCGAATACTGCCACGCCAACTTCACCAAGTATTTCACGGACGGGTTCTGGTCCGACCCAGTTCTTTCCCGGGTTTTCCATTCGAGAAGGCCGTGTTATTTCAACACGGGGGTTATGGTGATGGATTTGGTTCGGTGGAGAGAAGGGAATTACAGGAAAAGAATCGAGAATTGGATGGAAATACAGAGGAAACGAAGGATTTACGAATTGGGTTCGTTGCCTCCGTTTCTGCTAGTATTTGCTGGGAATGTGGAAGCGATTGATCATAAATGGAACCAACATGGACTTGGTGGGGACAATGTAAGAGGTTCATGTCGGTCGTTGCATACGGGCCCGGTAAGTTTGTTGCATTGGAGTGGGAAAGGGAAACCCTGGGTTCGACTCGATGCCAGAAACCCTTGTCCGCTTGATCATCTTTGGAAACCCTACGATCTTTACAAGGGCAGTTCAATCAAAGATCGGTCTTCTTTTCCTTCTTCAATTTTCTTGGGATTTTCCAGTTATTTGTCATGATTATTATTTTTTCTTTGTTTTAAAATTTTACATTGTTACAGAAATGATGACTGATTCTTTTGATAGAAAAGCTCAGCTGTATACGAACTGAATATATATTTTTTGGGTTATTAATTTGTGCTCTGCATATGAGTACCAAATATCAATTCGTTTCATTCATCAGATAAGGGTGGAACAATTTTTGGTTGGGTTGATTCCTTTGTATGTAATTATGGAGAGAGGAATAAGGTTGAGTTGTTCATTGATTCATTTTCCATTTCCCTTGTGCTCTACATTTTTTTGGTGGCTTCTCTTTTAGAAAATGAAAGGGGTATCATTGTGGTTGGTTTAATTTAATCATATCAATGTGTTTAACGATGATTATAAGGCAAGATAAGATCGAAGTTGAATTTAAGAAAAAGCTGAGAAGATACCAGAAGACTGCAACATTTTTGTGCATTAGTGAAATGTCACTTTATCAGCTGTTCACGGGACGTTGTTGAGACGCACTCAATAAATTTACATGTGGATGGTTCAAACCTGTCTACCACGGCAATAAACCATTTTCACATTTATCTTTTTTGATGACGGAAATCGTCTTCTTTTTCAACATTAGCACGCGTTGTTATAAATCTCGAAATGGATTGCTGATCATCCTCGTAAGATGACATTTAATTTGTGAAGTTAATAGTTTAGGGTTTGGTTGACTGTTCTAGTAGTTTCATTTTTTGTGGAATTAGTCAATGTCCAATCAATCCATTTTACATAACGTCATATTTGTTATTCTGCTTTACGTTTTCCTTTTAATAACATTTTCCCATAGAGCCCAACATTTTCATAGTTTCCAATCCAATTGTGAATTGCCATTTCATCACATGCTTCTTCACACCTAACACTTCAAAATTTTCACATGGGAAACCAAGACATTGTTTACACAATTCAAAGAATCAAATCTGGAAATAACGGATTGGGTTTTACTACATTTTTACCATATTTGTACACTGAATTGCTTCTTTCCAGAATATTTTATGATACAGATGAACACGCAACTTTTAGGCTACTTGAATTCTTTTCTTCTTTTGTTCTTTTTTTTTTAAATATTAATTTAGTTTCCATTCAAACATAAATTATTTGTTAAACTCCCTTTACAAGCAACCGTAATAAACAAATAATTCACACCTGCTTGATTATTTTATTTAAAAAAAAAACTAATAATGTTAATAATAATACACAATTATACGACCGTTGGAAGGTCTATTTTATGTGAATAAAGACTTGAACTACCATTTTTTTCCTACATCATGATCAAACGCAAGAATCAAATAATAATATGCAACGATCCCATTTCAAAAAAAAAAAAAAAAAAAAAAAATGAAAAACACACAATCACATAGGTCAGCCGCCAAGGTTTTTGCGTATCTTGGCAACGTCCTGGGGGCTGATTTGAAATGCCTTTTCCAAAACAACTTCGGGAATGGGTGGACTGGACACGAAAGCGGCCCTTGAAGCTATTTGTGCGCCTGGGTTTTGGCTGCTGAGCCCAGAGATAGCCAAAGCAGGCTTCTTTGGCTCCATGTTGTACAGAAAATGGATGAGTCCTCTGGGGAAAACGAAGGAGTCACCGGGCTCAAGTTTTTGAGTGAATAAGCGGTTAGAGGTATCCACAAAGCCCACAAGGATAACACCCTGAAGACAAATGGTGACTTCGGAGGCCCGAGGGTGGGAATGGGGCGGAACAAGGCCGTTAGCTGCTATGTCGACACGGGCCATGGTGAGGCCCATGGTGTTAATTCCAGGCAAATTTGCAAGGGTGGTGAGGGTGACACTGAAGCCGAATTGGTTAGCCTTGGTGTCACCGGGTTTGGCTAGAGCCGAGGTGGTGAAGTGGGAGGAATGAGCCAGAGTTGGGTTGAGACAGGGTGCACCATTGAGGTACAAAGGGGATTTAGTGTCTGCAATGCAGTAATCTTGAAGTGGGTCAGGGTCTGGTTTAGCAAGGCCCGATAGGAGAGTTAAACCAAGGAATAGTTGAAGAAATAAACGACACAATTTCATGTTGACTTAAACCTTGCTATAAGGTTTTTTTTGTTGATGGAATGGAGATGGAATTTCAGTAAGAAGGTAGAAGGTATATATATAGTGGAATTCAGACAGTGATGTTGACTGTGAAAGTGGAAGTTTTTATTTCCATTTCTGGAGTAGTGGAGATTGAGTAGCTTAAGAGGCATTACAGGAGGAAGAATGAAGGCAAGTTAGACAGGAGTTGAACTTAAGTTCCCCTAGGGACAAGGATTATATATGTCTTCAAAATTGACTGGAAAAAGGACAACAGCGTCAATTTGTGCATATCTCGTATTTGTATATCTATACGTATACAAAATGTTTGGTTAAAACATACAGTAAGTAATTTTACTCTTAATATATTTAGCATTTAAGTTCATAACCTTTAATTGTTAATATTGTTAAAATTCTTTCATTAAATTTAAGTTTATTACAACTCGATTCTTTGGGATCCTTCCTTTCTTCAAACGGAATGAACGGAGATAGAATCAGACCGATTCCCTAAGTGTCTTTCTAGATATTCCTCAATGTCCCGGCTATTCACGGAACGTGAGAAGCGGATGAATAATCATCTGCTTCCGAAAGAAATCGAAGAATTTCTTGGGAAACCTACAAGATCCATTCGTTCTTTTTTCTCTGATAGATTGTCAAAACTTCATCTGAGTTCGAACCTTACTGAGAGGTCTACTAGAGATCAGAAATTGTTGAAGAAAGAACAAGATCTTTCTTTTGTCCCTTCTAGGCGATCAGAAAATAAAAAAATAGTTAATACATTCAAGATAATTACGTTTTTATAAAATACCATCTCAATTCATCCTATTTCATCATATCCGGGATGTGATATGGTTCCGAAGGATGAACTGGGCAGTTCCAATAAGATTTCATTCTTAAACAAAAATCTATTTTTTAATTTATTTCATCTATTCCATGACCAGATCAGGAGGGATACATGTTACACCACGATTTTGAATCAAAAGAGAGATTTCAAGAAATGGTAGATCTATTTCATTTTTCTTTCTTTCATAACTATCAAGTAAGTATAATCTTACTCTACTGAATTTAACAAAATAATTTTAATAGTGTTACCAATTGATTCTGAATTTTTAAATTCAATAAGTAAAGAGATTGATAGATTAAATTTCAAATATACAAAGAATATATTTTAACCAAAGTGTTTGATTATCACAAGTCAAATTGCCACAAACTCAATTAAAATATTACTTAAAAACCCTATTTTAATAAAGAAGTTAATGTTAATATAATTACATTTTCATCTTTTACTATTTTTGTATAAAATGTTTAAATAAAACAACTAAAAATATAATCTCTAATAATAGAAGGAAAGTCTAAAAAAATGTTTATTTCACCTATAACACAATTATTATTTTTTATAAATTTAATTTTAATATTATGTTTTTCTTTCACTCATCTTGTGTTTGCAACAAAATCTAATGCTATATTAAAGTGTTTACTAAATTGATATTATCCTTCAACTGAATCTCAATTTAATTAAGTAATTATCGAAAATAATGTGAAATCTAAAAAATTACGTTTGATAAGGTTCAAACTAAAACATCCTAATTTTCAATGATTTTATTATTATTTTAACTACAACCTCATTTGATTCTTAAATTTTTTTTATAAATTTATATGTTACATATTTTTCTCATTGTAATTTAATATTTAATATTTTATGTAACTTGGGCTAAGTTAATTTTTGGTGTGTTTATATATTTATATTATATTTGTATTTCATTTTCATATTTTATTGTATTTATTTTTAATATTTAATTGCAATTACTGAAGCAAGTTAATCTTCTGCTTGTTAATTGAGAGATTTCTATTTGTTAACTTTGTTTTTAATAGTTACTTTTTATTTTACAATATTAATCCTTAGTTTTGATTATCGTAATATGATTTTTGGTGATTACTGTTTAAACTTGTTAGTGTAGATAATATATTTAGATTTAATTCAACCTCTCTTAGGTTCGATCCTCGGAATACTTCCCTGTGTTCCGTTGTAACACAAAACTATATTAAAATTTGACATGTTTGCTTGAAGATACCACATTGATTTTATATATTTTTATTTGCACGATTTTTACTCTAAACGTTTGCACGTTTGGAGGTGGTCAGTACTTTTGGACAAGTTCAAGGGTAAACTACATATTAGTCCAATTAGTAAAAATTTAATTTTTTTAAAATTTTTTTATACATTTTAATTTCATTTGCACACTTTATTACTTTCATCAGTAATATATAATGCTATTTTTAAACACACATACGTGTTCTAAATCTGTGGTTTCCATACACATAGGTGTGTGATAAGATTTTTAGTATCTTGATAATGTTGTTGATTGAGCTAGTGTCACAAGTCAATTCAACAAACTCAGGATCAATAATTGTACTGTATTTAGAAATCTTAATATGATATATTAAAGTGTTTAAATTTCATTTTACTCTCAATTTAGTATATTTCTTTTCATTTTAATATTGTACATATTTCATGTGTTATTGTTAATTAGTTTCAAACCATAAGTTTTATTATTTATTATATGTTATTTAAATCCCTAATTGAGCTAGCGTCATAAGTCAACCAGGCACCCACTTGGTTAGGAAAATTACGAAAATGTTCTTTCATAATATAAATAAGTTATATTGTTTGACGGTATTTTAGTCTTTTTATTTTAACAAAAACCAATAAAAATATGTATATGGTAAAATTTGAACCCACATAAATTAAATTAGCAAAACCTTAAATTTTCCATTCAACCAAAATTTCATTTTGTTATCTTTCATACATTTTTATTTTAATACGTGAATGCTAACGACTGAAAGAGTGTTGATAGAGTGTAGACTTAGTATTCTTTTTTAGTCGATCCTCTTTTCATTGTTCGTGGAGGTATTTATAGGATGAGGCCTCGTGTAAGATGATATTAACGTGTTGGACTTGCCATCTAGCCATCATTGCAAAGTGTGTGGGGATGCCTTTTTCGATGAGACAAGGATTTTGGCACAGTTGAGCCCATATGATATCCGGTGACTATCAACTTCATGTTCCATTCGTTGCACAAGGAAGTGATCTCATAAGGGTGAGCCATAAATATGAAAGAAAACAATGCTGGGGTGATCTCAAACGCTAATATGATTATTAAAAACTGACCTAGGAGTTTTATGAAACAAAAATATAGCATGCATTTAAAGATCCTTTACTGGTGTAGGGTTTAAATGCATATTTTCGTTTTAGAATAATTAATTAGATAAAAGCAGGAGTAAAGACCTGTGATATGTTGGTGTAACATTGAAAAACAATAGCAAAAGAATAAATTTCATAAGCATGTAATTTAGTGAGTGTATTTATGCCTATTAGGTATCGCCTAGAGAAATAATTTACTAATAACAGATAAACTATAATCATCAATTACAACTCAATTTCTATAATAGAAATAATTATAAAGTTATAAATATTAAGAGCTTAAAAGACAATTTCATTAGTGGTAATGGACTCACTCCTCTCTCTCTCTAAAATGATAAAATATTAATTTAATTTTTTAAAAATTATAAAAATATGTACTCATTTTATCGCACATCCTAGCACGGCCTCCGGATCAATTCCAATACCTTAAGTAAAATGCTGGAGTTCAGAGTCCTTGTAACTATAAAATTATGAATTTGAACGCACCACTTGCATTATTACTCAAAGATTTTGTAATACTTATTGTAACGACACCACCATTATTGTTCTGCATTGTCTGTATTGTTCTAAGAGAAGGGACAATGAATAAATTAGGCAACTTGAAGAAGAAAAAAAGATAAAAGACATGTTGTGTTTTGGGAATAAAGATATTTAAGTATCTTATTTTTATGAAAAAAAAATCTGTCAATTTATGAATAATGTGGCAGAGGAGCAATGGCAATATATCGTCATAGTTGAAGAAAACTGAAGAATCTAAGGGTCCACAATCCACCACCACAACCACAACTGTCGTTCAAGCAGACTTGTGAGTTGCGATATTTAATTCAGCAAAAGCAAGTTGTTGGTTTCCTTCTCCCTTATCTCTTTATTAGTCTTTACTTCACTACTTTCCAATGTGGACCCTTTTTCTTTAACCCATCTCTTGTGTTTTTCATTTTTCATCCCTCCTCTCATCTCATCAGATTTTGACTGATTTCTCCTCTTCATTGTTTGCAGAACTGTCGTTAAAATTTTGGCCAGATTTTGTTGTTATTTCTCTCCCCCTTTCTTTTTACTCAATGTGCCCAACATTTCTGTTTAAGCCATAATTATTATCCCAGCTAACCTTTTAGCCAAACTGTCATATCTCATGTTAGTACTTAAAAACTGTAGTAATCATATCATGTTAATATGCTATTAAAAAGTTGCAAAGGTAAATGATCTTTGAGAATGGAAATGGATTAGTTTTTTTTTATTACCCATTTGTTTCTTTGGGTTTTTTTTTTTTTTTTGGTTTCATTATTGAGTTTTCTTTTTTTAAATTTGGGACTTTCCACAAGTACAAGAAACAGACAAAGTTTTCCATTGAAAAGGTGAATCTGATAATAGTAGGAGGAGTGTGAATGAAAGCTTAAATTATACAGACAAGAGCACATGCCTTCCATTATTCTTTTCTTCATACTTTCTCATATTCATTTTATTCGAGGCTTCTTTTGTCTTTATCTTGGATTTCTTCTTCTTTGGGTCCTTTCAGTGTGTGATCCAATGGAAATGAACAAATGAGGGTCTGCCCATGCCAGCTGCCACTCTTGATGTGTTAGCTTTGTGGTGAATTCAAGTTTGTTTCTTGGTTTTTCTTTGAGAATTTAATGGGTGAATCCATACCAGTTGAGGCTTCAAGTGAAGAAGTTAAGGTATACACTTTGTCCTTTTGATCTGGTATAAAGTTGGTCCCTTTGCTTTTTTTAATGCACCTTCTATTATTGTTTCTTGAATTTAATTCTATTTGTTGTTGATTATTGATTGAATTTCAACCCCCCTTTCTTTTTTGTTTCTGGGTGTAGATATGAGTTGTCATTCTGTTTGTAGCTTGAGAATATGATTACAATTTTTGTTGGTTTTAAATGTGATGTAAATAGATCAAGGGAATGGGTTCTTCAAATCCAGAGCTTGAAGTGTCAGTCTCGTTTGGTAGATTTGAGAATGATTCACTTTCATGGGAGAAATGGTCAACTTTCTCCCCAAACAAGTACATGGAAGAGGTTGAGAAGTGTGCAACTCCTGGATCAGTTGCTCAGAAAAAGGCTTTCTTTGAAGAACATTACAAGAAGATTGCTGCTAGAAAAGCTGAGCTACTGGCTCAAGACAAGCCTATGGAAACTTCATCCCACTATCACAATGCTGGAGATCTGGTTCATCAATGCTCTGATGAAGGGTATAAGCAAGAAACTAACTTGGTGAATGAGGAGGAGCCTCAAATTGCAACACCATGTCAAAATTCATGGGTTGAGGAATTGAAACAGAAAATAGATATCACAATACAAAGTGAAGAGAAACAGGAAATAATGGGTAGCATAGTGGAAAGTCCTGGGTTAAACAAGCCAGAAGAAACTGCTCCAGAAGAAGAAATGGAAACTCTTTCAAAGGGGTCTCAAGATGTGAAGGAGTTATCACAGAGATCAGAGAATGTCATAGAAAACACTCCAAAGATCAAAGATAAAAACTTAAAATTGGGTCAATCTGCAAAATCTCTTAAGGTTAGTTCATCATCATCATTATCATGTTTTTTGAACTGATTTGTGTGTTCTAAAAGCTCGACTCAAGTGAATTTGTTGCTGACATGTGATACTTGATTCTTTCATTTTGATTGTCTAGATCACGGCGGTGAATAAGGAGAGGAATGATTCGAGGATAAAGAAGAAACCTGCCTCCCCTGTGACTAAAACACCACAAGTTTCTACATCTAGAACATCAAAGCAAACACTAACACCTACTACATCATCTGCTTCGAGAACAACATCATCTGCTTCGAGAACACGTTCAAAAACTGGAACTACATTATCTTATTCTTCACCTAAGACCAAGAATCCATCTGTGGAGCAAAGCAAGAAAGTGGCTCCTAGGTCCTTGCACATGTCCATTAGTTTAGGTCCCTCGAGTTCTGGCCCATCTCCCCTTACTGCAACAAGGAAATCTTTAATTATGGAGAAAATGGGAGATAAGGACATCGTCAAGCGAGCATTTAAAACATTTCAGAGTAATTACAATCAATTGAAACCTTCCTGTCAGGAACAATCTCCAGCAGCAAAACCGGTACTATGTTATTATATTTGAATTTTTAATTCTTAAGGTCTACCTGACATCTCTATTACTACATAATTCACATTCATGGATCTTTTGTTTCAATTTTTCTTGCAGGTGCCTACAAAGGGGAGAGAATCAAGGCTTTCCACTTTGACGACTCCGCAAAAGGAGAATGGAGGGTAAGCTTCTAAGTTCTAGGTGGAAAGATTTGAGATGACAAATGCCTACATGCCTGCATTGATGGATTTGCATAATGTTAGCCATAAAAATGGTACAATTAGTTGTTATATATATTGTCTATATATATAAGAGTTGGCTAACGTACTATTTAATTGTCATTTTCATTTTTTAACTTCTGAAATGATACTTATAGTTATGTTTAATCGGTTCACTCATTCGTTTTCTTCTATTTCTGTTTCCTTTTCTTTTCTCCAGCTGAAGTACACATTATCATATCATTATCAAGCTTTTTGTCATTTCTGTCAATCCCTTTTTCTTTCTTTTATAAGGCTGAAAAAAGGCAAAAAGGAAAAAGGAGTTGTGGGGGTCAACGATAAAATGGAAGTGGGGATTGAACATCAAAAAGTTTTTAATTGTTGGGTCACTGATATTTAGCCAATCAGACCATAACACTTCAAAGGAACATTCCTGTTAGAAAACTCATTTACTTCAAGCACAATTAGCTTCTTCATGGCCCTAAATTCATACTATCAGTTTTTCAGTTTCTTTCAGAGGAGCTCCAAATAATCCTTAAGATATTACTTCAAATAATTATAAGCAGAAGTTATGCCCTCGGCTAAAGCATCCATCATCTTGAAAATTCTTCGTTTTTGCATTAATGCAGGTCTTCTAAAGTTAGTAGTATGGAGAAAAAGAATGCTAAGGCTGCTCCATCTTATTCTGGCTTGAAAAGTGATGAAACACCTGAGAGAAGAAAGGAGGTACACAATGAAGAGTCCTCCTTGCTCTTCCCTTTCGTAACGCGTGCTCAATTTGTTTTGCCATTGATGTACATTGTTCATCTTTACTTATAATCTAAGCATCTCATATCCTTTATTTCAGCTCTCCAAGAAACTGGAAGGAAAATCCAATGGAAGGGAAGCCGAAAGGAAAAATCTCCAGACAAAATCAAAGGTACCATTAATTTTCTTTGTTGACAATGTCTTTCCATCCACTTGATACAGCTCATGAAGTATTGTAATGAATCAAACATGACATAAGATAGAGATATTAAAGTGGCTGTTTGGTTATTGGATTGTAAGAAAATGAAAATTTTGACATATGATTGCCTAATTCAGACAATGGGCATTGCTGAAGACTATATGATTGATACAGGATAACAGAGATGCAGAGATCAAAAAATTAAGGCAGAGCCTTAATTTTAAAGCTACACCACTGCCTGGTTTTTATCATGGACAGAGAACATCAAAAAGTCCTCTCCATAAGGTATTTCCTTCTGTTGTTTCCTTGTTTCGGACTTCATTTATTTTGATTGTGATACAAAATGAAACTTTCGATGCCAATCATCTTAAAGCATACTTTTTCCATCACCTGCTTAGGCATATGTATTGAGCACCATAAATTTTCCTTTCTCTTTGGTCAACAATTATTTTGTCAATGCCAAAATTTCACAATTTTGCTCTTCAATTATTTATTTCTTTTTGGATTTTAGCAGTTTTGTCATACGAAGAAAGGCAGTTGAACTGCTACAAGTGTACTGCTATCAAAGTAGACGATAACTTTAAGCTAAATATGAGTCATTCAAACATCAATTATTACATAAGCACCTTTTGAGAAAATCAGCAACTATTTGGTGCAAACCAGCCAGCCTCAAACGAATGGCCTGTTTAATGTGCTTTAGCACCTACAAAGTAGATTCAATAGCATGATTATGGAGCCTTTTTAATGTCCTCTCTCTAGACAACCCGTAAAAGAATTGAAATTAAAAGCCTTTCCACAGTAAGCACTGCAATTAAAATAAAGTGCAGGCCTGATCCAAATAACAAACTGTGATTTCAATAGTATACTTTACTTTCAAGTTGAGGAACTACTGGTGACAAGTCATAGTCAGTTCTGGTAGAAGTAGTGATGCTTGTCGTTTTATTGCTCTGCTGTTTTAGGCTTGATGTTGGTCTGGTGGTGTGCACCATCATGTGTATTGTAGGATAAAATGAACACGATTGATTAGCTCTTGCTCTTAAGTCTTAACCTCATCATATCAATTTTAAATCATTGTAAATTGTACTGGAACTTTCTTTTAAAGTATTGCAGTCATTTTATGTGATATATCCTTGAGTAATTTAATCCATCAAATCATCACGCAAAATTTGTTATAACTAAGGGTCCCTCAATCTTAACATTACTGTTTCTTATCTGTAATTTCACAGATAGGTTCCAAGAGTGACATCCATTGGCAACCTGGCTTCCTCGGGTAAATGAATTGGGCTTCATCAACAACTAGTGGAGGAAATATCAAGAATTTTTTAAAAAATGAAAAACAGTAGGAAAAGACGGAAGCATAAGAAGTACACCAGCTTTGGAGGCTAACTACATTGCTGGGCAAAAAGAAAAGGTCTATCTGAATTCTGAAGGCATGTTTTTCATTGAGGACACATGCCATGATATTACTGGCTTTGTCAGTTACCCCATATAGCATTTGTCCTTGATGAGTCACATGCCGTTTATCTGAATACGTCAATCTTGTCATCAAGTTGCTACGTTCGTGTAGGAGATATAGAACAGTTTGAGGCTTTTCCGGTTTCAGTGAACTGTTACTTCCGTTGTCATATAGTAGTAGAAAAGCATGTTGTAGTATGTATAAATGTGGATAAAAAGAACACCACGGAATGCATGTTTATGTATCGAATCCTGCTCGACAATTGAGTTTGAATCAATTTCAAGTTCCCAGCCTTCAAACTGTACTTCTCAGGGTTTGAGATCGATTTCTATGATTTTGTTACACGAAAAGCTCAGCCAATAAAACTTACAGTCTTGTTTAACAGCTGAGATAAACTCGAGCTTGTTTCAGGTTCCAACTTCCATAAACGACCCAGGAACATGCAATCATCTGAAACAGTCGGTTGAACAATCTGAAGATGAATTCATGGATTCTATTTTTATGAGCAAGGTACATATAATTTGACAGCCTTACTGAAATCGGATCCTGCTCAACTACAGTAGAGAAGTACTGAAATCATGGTCATAGTATTAAAATATAGACCGTGGCAGGAGAGACTGCCAGGTCAAACACAAAACCATTTCAGACACGACAGAAGCGCTAATTTTGTTCAAGTGTTCATATTCTAAGGAGTTGACTTTCCTATAGTTTCTGTTATGGACAGTGGCAACTGCAGCATCTTAAGGGCAACGCAACACCGAGTCAATGGTGTACCATCACCAAATACCAGCCATTTTTGTTTCTTTGAGTATTCCCTGCCTACTGCTGACCACCATCGTCTAGCTTTAGGCCGTTGGCAAAAATCCAACGCCTGTCATTTTTAGATCAAAGTTATGTTACATTGTAGCTATCATGACAGTATCATGGTTGTGACACACACAACCACCCTTCTTTCACGATGTGGAAAGAAGAAAGAAAGAACGAAAAATACTAGAACTCGCTATCTTTTGATAATTGATGGGAGATTTAGCATTTAGCAACCAATCTGGGAACTAATAAGTGACACAAATGGCAATGTATTCCTTTGATATTCTTCCACTGAAATATAGACATGAGATATAGAGATTGGTCATGATGAGATGATGTCATATAATATTTTTTGACACGCACCAAACTCCCAAAGGAATGATTAAAATGAAATGATTAAGTGAAAAATTAAAGTGGTGGGTTGGCACCATCGCTGTCTATTTTCATTACCGAACATCAAAGTTTGGCACTTGGATCGATTAAATAATTCTTTAGAAATTGCATAGTAAGTCATAGTTGGTTCCAACTTCTCATTTTCTTGCCAAAATTTTTTTTACTTTCCATTGGATTCATTTCATTATTATAATTAGGGTAGTTTGGTTTGGATTTAATAAATATGGCATATTGCTTGAAACTTTAGGTTACGACGGTTAAGGTGTCCTGTTTGAGAAGACTGCAAGGGCAAGTTATAATATGAATGTATGTATGTATTTTAGATAGGCATAATCACCTAGATTCGAAACTGGTGTTCAGCTTAATTGGTTCATGCAATCATTCTTAAGAGGTGATGTTCAGCATGTTTAGAGGTTTGAATCCAATCATTTACAACTCTTTCCCCTATCCCAAGCTGGGGACTCCTTTGTACAAGCAAAATAATAGCCTTCGTTCAGAAACATTTCCTGGTGCTTTTATTTAAGGAAGACACATTCTTCTTATTTGAGAACGACAACTTGTCATACAGGACAATAGCTACCCTTTCTAATTGCTTGTTCTTGTATGAGGGGGTAAAACTGCCCAACTCACAAGCAAAAAGGTGTGATGGCTGTTATTGCGTGTCTACTTGCAAGACACAATGCGACAGAGTCTCAAACCTATACTTATAAGCAATGTGCAATGGAATACTCGGTCATTATTATTAGTTTCTTTTTCCATTAAAATCATCAACAGATACCCATTCAAAAGATGATGTAACATTTTTTCTTTTCTTTTTTCTTGGTAGTCACGAAGAAGAAACTGTGAATGTTGGCGCTAATTTTTTTGCGAAACTTTGGTTAATGGTAGAATTTTCCCTATCAAAATCAGTGTTCTTCTGCTGCACTGAGTCTCAATGTGCATATATTAAATTTATCTATAATCCATTGCTTAAACCTATCATAAACCATTTCCTGACAGATTGCATAATCTAATATCACTTTCAGCAATGCATGTCTTTTCCAGTGCTCACTCAATGGAACAAGCTCAAATCAGATACAAGCTCAAATCAGAAAAATCGGACTCCAATATTATTTACCACTTGATCAAAAGTTAGTACAAAACAAATGGAAGAATTCAAAAAAACAAATTTTGTATACTTGTTCCAAATCTACATCTTTCGTATGATGTCTATGTACATTGCCTTTCCGATGAATATCTGTTCATGTTCATGAATCTGCGTCCGAATTGCTAGAATTGCTCCTGGACTTGTCTGCCATGAAATTTGCTGGCAAAACCGGGAACCTCATCTTGGTTCTTGATTCTTGTGAATTTGGTGATTGTGATCCATAATTTGCAGTTGATGACTTCCTCCTTTGTTGGTTCCTAGCTATTTCGACACAGACTTGGTCGACCATGGCTAGGAAGTCCTTAACTATAACGAATACTTGGAAAGGATCCTTAGAAGCCCCTGCTTGATAATACTCTGTTGTTCTTTTTACAACATCCATCACTCTTTTTTGCTCTTCTCTTATAACCTTCAGCTCCTCTTCGGCATCATCGATAAACCCTTTCATTTCTTGCACGAATCCCCCTTTTCCATCAGCCATACATTGCAATACAAGCTGCTTGATTTCTGCTACGCGAGCAGCAAGAGCCGAGCAAGTGCCTGAAAATATTTTGAAATCTATGGCGGCTGCTTTCTTCACGTTGGTGAACTCAGCACTGAGGCCTCCTACCACTGGTAATCCCAGCGTTACATATTCCTTCTCTCTATCCTCTTTTGATGTCGAATTGCCAGAGATGCTAATGCTGCTTCGGCGGCTGCTGCGGGTCAGGCTATGACTTCTGCTGATAAAGCATTTCTTTCCCTCAGACCGGACTACTTCTTCCACCACAAAGTGAAGTAGAGTAGTCTTTCCATCGGTGCTTTTAACGTCTGAGAGCTTAAGCAGTGACGTAAGGTTAAAGGCTTGAGCATTGCCTCTGGCAGTTCCGGCATTCATGCGATTGCCGGCCTTGAGTATTGCTTCGAGGAGTTTCATAAACAGTCGTTGAGAACGAAGCTCCTTGCACCCTAATTCTAGAGCTTGTAAAGACTCCTTCATGTGGAGAATTTCCAAGTCATAGTTTGATCTAAACTGCATGGCATTAAGACGCGTGAAGGCTGAAGGAAGAGCTTTTAAAATGTGAAACAAAAAGGAATCAGCATCAGCAAGTCTTGTTGGATCACCATCAAAATCAAGGATTTGGGACTGTTCTTCTTCAGTAGGGGCAATTCTCATGAGCTTTTCAAGAGTATCTGCTTCAAGACCTTGGCCTTCATTGAGGGCATCAAGGAGTTCTCTACGAGAGAGAGCTAGAGATTTGAGCACAATTGCTATGTTCTGCGATTTTCGAGCGTCTAGAACCATGATTTGTGATGGTGAGCCATTGTTAACACTCTTTGTGTTCTTTGAGCTACTATCACCAGTAGGGGATTTCCTATTTGTTGCTACATACCCAAATAAAGCTTCCATAAGATCATCATCAAACCTGAAGAATCAATTGAAAAAAGAGAGACATAATCAGTATTTTTTTTAAAAAAAAACATTGCTTTTTGTTCAGAAAAGAACAAAGTTGGCTTAAGTGTTCGAGAAATAGTGAAACTGAAAACTTACTTAAAAGACCCGCCATTGATTTTGTCCCACACCATGGAATGATCAGCATTTTTCTTGTTCACCTTATCCCAGTGCAATGGCTTCAATTTCACCTGATTATTCTCACCATCTCCAGAAGACTCCCCTGGTTTACCCGTACTGGACTTATCTCTGGCTGCTGGCGGAGGTTTCGAGGACGTAGTTGAACCACCCACTCTATTAGAAGGTGGCGGTGGTGGCGGGGCAGGGCCTTTCGCTGGAACCGGTGGCGTTGGTGGCGCTGGAGTTCTATTAGGTGGACGCGGTGGAGGTGGAGGCTGAGGTGTCACTGGACTTTTATTGCTTTGAATCGGTAATGGAGGTGGTGGAGGCACAAATTTTGATTGAACCGGGGCTTCCATTTTCTCGACAGCTTTTAACACAATCCCATGAGAGGAAGGTGGAGGAGTTAAAGGACCCAAATTTTCACTTGAATCATCATCATCAGGAGGTGGAACGTGGGATGTCGAAGATTTCCCACGAAGCAATGGAATTTCATTGGCAGGCTCTACCTTCTTGCTTCGACTTCCTTTTCTAACCATTCCACCACCACCGTCTTCTTCATCCTTCGGAACATGCAGAACCTCTTGGCGGAACTCAATTTTGTTATCTCCGTTCTGAAGCTGTCTCCAATAAAGAACATCCAAACCGTTTTCATCTACAATTAAACCCTTTATGTTGCCACTAACTCTAGCGAACTCATCTGGTGGAACCCTCGGCTGACCTCCTTGGGAACTATCCCCAACTCTCTCGCTTTTGCGCTGAGCAAGAACATATCTTCTGATGCAAAAGAAGAATACTGCGGCAATAACAATAGTGCTTCCGGCTGTCGCAGCCACTGCCTTTGCAATAGTACTATTGTCGTCATCCCCTGAAGATGAAGATGATGATGGTGGTGGCAGTGGCGGTGGTGACTCTGGTGGTCTTAGTGGAGGTGGCGGTGAGATGGGTTGAGGGGTAGGCGGTGGAGTTTGAGTAGGGAAGAAAACTTCAATATTTTGAGGAGAAGATTGGGAAGAAGAGAAAGGTAAGACAGAGATGAAAAACACAACGAACAGGTTGAGAGAAATCAATGTCTGAAACATGACAGCCATGAAAGAGTTGGGGGGTAGTGGAGGAAAAGGATGAGAAGAGAATAAATGTTTCGATGTGGTTAATTTGGAGAAATGAAATGAAATGAAATATTTTATTCCATTGGTTTTTCTTTAGTTTTTGCCTTAGTGGGGGGGCTTTTTTGGATTTGGTAAACTAGGCGTTGACACTTTCAAAAGAGTAGTTACTCGGTTTCCATTCGGTCCTCACTCGCCGCCCACACTTTAATTTTTTTTTTTTTCAGGGGCTTGGATTTGAGGTACCCATTTTTCTTTTCAATTTCCTTTTTTAATTTCAAATTATTTGTTATTCAACTAATTCTAAATTTTACTCATTTTTCTCCATACTCGCGTTTAAGTTTCAAATATTTTCCATAAAATAGAAAGCCAAGTTATCTGATATTTTTATTTTTTATTCATAATACTCAAATCCAAATTTCTTTAAATTTATTATCCATTAAAGCTATGTTTAGCAATGAAGTGGAAAACCATATTTGGAAGAAAAGTTAGGGTAAACAATTAACTTTAATTTTTTACTTGTCAAAATTATTTTTGGCCAAATGGAAAAATTAAAATTTTTAACTTGTATTTTCTCAAAAGCATTTTCGAGTGTTTAATTATTTTTTCATCCTTCGTCCCTTTCCCTTTTTTTTTTTACAGAGAAAAGAAGAAATTCATTATTTCACAATATTATTTTTTAAAATAATACAAATGTGTTAATATTTAATAGTTATATTTAAATATTTAAAATATGATTTATATATTTTAATTAAATTTTATAAATAATTAATATTAATTACTTAAAATATTTAAAATTTATATTTCATATATTAAAATATTAACAACAAGTTATAATAAATTATTTTTTATATTCATACTAAAATATCATAATATTAACTAATCAGAACATTATTTAAATGTATATTAGTTAATTTATAATACCATGTCTAAAATCGACATTTTATTTCTTAATAACCATTTTAAAATCTTAAACCAGACTTTTTAAAAACATTTTTTCACAGCATTTTTTTCAAAAGTTATGCTAAACTAGCCCTAATTCTGATTTCAATTTTATAAAACTGGGCTTGGGTTTTGATTTTTTATTGTTATTAAAAATATACTCAACATTTGTTTATTATCATTCATATTAGTTTTACAATTTAAGTTCGGAGTTTATGATTATCTTTCTCAACAATATTTTCTCCTAGATTCGAATATATATTCTCTCATTAAATATACTCAAATTAGGTCAAAATGTTTTAAAAATTACTCATATGAGAATCAAACTTTTCAAAATGATCAAATAAATGCTAAAACATTTTAAACTGGTCAAATAAGGATCAAATCTTTACAAATACACTCAAATAAGGTTTTTCAAATGTTAAATATTAGATTTCAAATTATATTTTCTTTTTCTTTTCTTTTTAAATAATATCTGCAACATGTTCTATTTTAAAAATGTCATCATTTGTATTAGAAAATAGAGTGACTATTTACCCTAATTTAAAATTTTAATTTTATATTTAAAAAAGTATAATTAATAAAAAAAATTCAGAACAATTGAATGAGTAAATAATAGAAACTTGAAGGAGTAAAATATAGATGTGAAAATAAAAAAGAAGACAGTTTATTGTTGGCATTGATAGGAAAGTAGAACAAGTGAAGGAAGAGGATTCCAAGATGTAACAATCTGGTAATCATTGTAAATTGGAAATGGAAAGGTAAAAGAGAGCATGATTAATATAGAAATAGGAAAGTCAAATTGCAGATTTGTTTATTGAATAGAAAATGATAATGGGGGAGTGGCTCACCCAATTATGTAATCGTCGTAGTGGTTGGCAGATTGCAGACGCGGTCTTATTATTCACTCATATCTCATTTCCTTTTAAATTTGGTAATAGAAATATATGATTATATAAATGGAATAATTTATTAAAATATAAAAAATTTTATATAAATGTGCAGTATACCTAAATAAATAAATTTAATTGTATTGCATTGGGTAGGTTTGTGAGGGCTGATGGGACTGTCCTGCTCCTGGGTTGAAGCCGCAAATGTCTGAAGAAGTCATCTCATCTCTTTTTTTTCTTTCTTCTTTTTATGCCAAATTTTGAATACTCAGATTGTGGATTGTTTTGACTCATACATATCATGAATTCAATGTTGACTTGTCCTTAAACAAAACTGAATTTTGTAAAAATGTATTTATAAATCGGGAAAAACCAGAAATGGTAGTTATTTTTCTCACACTGATTCATCCATGAAGGTACCTCTAGTCTTGGAAGGGTGGGTGCCTTTCTGCTGAATTGATGAATATATATAAAAAGAACCTCCTAATGACACGTGGACACCATGCTCCTTTTCTTTTCATTTTAACTAAATAGTTTAATTTCAATTTTAGCCCAAATTTATCTGTATCTATAAATTATATATGTGTCCTGCTTTTTCTTCATTATATTATAATGGTTCAATTCCAATTATGATCCCTTTACTTTACTTAGTTTATATAATAATGGTCAAACTTCAGTTTAAACATGTTATTTTCTCTCTCTTTTTACATTATATGATGATGGTCCTATTTCAATTTTAATCCCTTTACTTTAAAAAAAAAATTATATAACAATGGTCAAACTTTAGTTTTAATCCCTATACTGTACTCAAGTTTGAGATTTTATCCTTATATTTAATTTTTCACATAATTTGGTGCTTTTCAATGATCATTTATATAATTTATCATAGTAAATGTATACAGATAAATATATTTTATTACTTTATTTTTAAATTATATTTTGAAGTGATTCATCCACATTTTGAATGATACGTCATGTTTTAATTCTATCACATCATATTTTTAATCTCAAATAATCTCATAATTTACTAATTTATCTTAATTTAATTCTAAATTTATTTTAATAAAATAATATTTTAATTAAAAATGATGCAATATAACTGAAAATTTTATTTTACTTAATTAATTATTTAAATCGCAATATAGTGGAGTATACAATTGAAAGAGAAAGGTAAACAAACATTAAAATAAAATATTCTCAGTAATTATTATGTAAATATGAATTTGCATAGTTATTGAGCGAATTTTGTAAATATAAATGTATATGTTTATGAGTATAAGAAATTTTGGAGAGAAATGTAAGTACTATCTTCATGTAAAATTATTGGCTTGCCACGCTGTTCTGCTATGTTCAATTGTAACATGTATGAGCTCAACAATTAAGGCTGAAGTTAGGCCTAACCTGGCTCGTTTTTGAAGTTATAGTATATTATTTTAGGTTTAAATATGGTAAAAGTTTTTGTATTTTTCTGAAATTTAAAATTTATTCCCTATATTTTTTTTTATTTAAAAATTTTGATCTTTATGTCAGTTTTGTCGTTAAAATGGTTGACTTGGCTATTATATGTAAAATAACTCTTTTAGCTTTTATTATTTATAGTTTTGTGTTAATTTGGTCCTTACTCTTTAAAAATACAAAAATAATTACAAAAATTAAAATATAAATATAATTTTTTTAAAATTTAAAAACTATTTAAAATTAAAAAACACTTTTAAATAATTTTAAAATATATGAAAATTATAAAATTTTCCAATTTTTTTTTAAAAAAATGTTATTTACTTATACCTACCAAGTCGAGTCATTGCACGAGTCCAAATTTTTTTTTCAAATTCCCATTTTTGGCTTGCCATGAGGCACCAAAAAACCCATTTCATTGTTCAAATTTTAATAAAATATTAAAAAAATATTTTTATTAATATTATACATATATATATTATAATTAAATTCAATTGTAAAAATACTTTTATTTTTTAAACTGAAAACAAGCTAGGCTAAAAATAGGATAGGTTACTCTGGCCAAGCTCATGACATAAAAAAATTTTTGTTCAAGCTCGAGTCAAGTTGCCCTAGGCCTAAAAGACCGGGGGCTACCTGGTTCATAGATAGGTCTATTAATTTACTCCATGAATGGTAATAATATCTCTCCAAAATTTGTGCTATTTGTTCGATCCATATTAAATTAAATTTGAACACTTATTTATTTTCAATTAAATTAATTATATGTCAAAAACATTTTAGTACAAATTTAAATATAAATTATGTAAAATATTAATATAAAATAAATTTTAAATAAAGATACAAACCGAATCGATTAAGATTATATTTAATATATATTTGTTCAAAATACATTATATATATATATATAATGACACCATTTTGACAAAGTACAAAGGTAGTAAATTTAGTCTTAAAATTTTCATAGTGTATTTTGAACAAAAACTTTACGTGGTATATTTAAATTTAATTCAAATCGAGTTATAGTTTGTATCATTATTTAATTCAAATAATATATAAAATAATTAAAAATCGATTATTTACCTTAGGGAGGAAATATTTTTTAAATAATTTGAATCCATTGAGTGTTTGTATTATTATCTAAAACTTATTTTATACTAATATTTTATATATTTTATAATTAAATTATCATAAAGTTATTTTTAATATATAATTAATCTGATTTAACATGGACCAAACAAATAGTTCAACGTTTGAAGAGATCGTATTATCATTTATGCAGTAAATTCATAACCTGTCCATGGGTCACTCGCTCGGCCCGACCTAACTTGGGGTTGGGCTTGGACAATGTCTTTTATGTCTCTAATTGGGTCAGTCTGACCTGAATTCAATTTAAATAATAAAAAATATTTTTAAAACTAAATTAAATTTAAAAATAATATAAATAATATATTTTATATTTTATTGATTTTAAACGATGAAAATGGGCTTTTTGGGTGGGCTTGGACCTGAAAAAAAATTTAGACCTAGACTTGGCTCGGACCATGGATGGGTCTAAGTATAACACTTTTTTGAATTTTTCATATATTTTTAAATAATTTAAATTTAAATTTATTTTTAAGTTTAAATAATTTTTATATTTTTATATTTTTAAATGTTTTTTTGAAAATACAAAAAGAAAACAGTTAACTTTTAAAACAATTTTTTTAATGGTTTATCTAATTTTAAAGAGTAAGGACCGAATTGACAAAAAACTATAAATAATGAGGGCTAAAAGAGTTACTTTACCTTTTCTTATAACAGCCAAATCAACTATCCTAATGACAAAAAAATATATGGAGTAAATTTTAAATTTTGAAAGAGTACAAAAACCTTTAACATATTTAAACCTTCCTTTTATTGATAAGCAATTTTACAATCCAAGCTTACATTACAATAGAAAGAAGAGATGTTGACAACAAGACTCGAACCTTGAAGCTTAAGATGCAAACACAAAAGTTTAACCACTTACTTTTTTTTTTGGTTGTTAATTATTTTATATTATATATTATGTAATTTATATCACAGAAAAATTTATCAATAATAATTTATAATATTATAATGTACATATTAAAAATTATGGTAAATTATTTATATTTACCAACAAGCGTTGGGTGCAGTGTTAAGGTATATTGTACTTCTAAGGACAGGAAGAAAATTCACGTTTGAACCCTATAGACGACTTTGTTAGGAGGAGCGACCATGAACCCTGAAAGGATTAATATTTATGGACCGTAAAACAGATATGAAGGATGCGTTGGTCATACAAAAAAAAATTATCTAGATTATTATGTTTAAAATATGAATGGGTTTAAAATTTATAAATAAAGATAGATTTGAACAAAATTTAAGACTCATATTCTGAATTAAATTGAACTTGAATAAGAGTAGATTATATCAGTATCATAGAATGACCCAACCTCGGTTATGAACAATTCTAATTGCATCAGTCAAAATATAATACTCCTAATATCTCAATTAAAATGTCACAATTGATATTTTTTAGTCAATTTTTTTTAAACTTTCACCTCAATTAGTTAACTACACTTTAACAAAAATATTTTTCAAAAAAATATTTTTAAATAACTAGAAAGTTTTTATAATAAGTAAAAGTTAAAATGTATAATGCTTTTTATGTTTATTTATTTAAGAAAAGTACATTTTTATTATTTAATACATAATTTCATTTTAATTTAAATATTGTTTATTAAGGTTCCATTTAATTTATGAAAATATTTTTTTATTTTCATTTCAAAAACAATTTTAATTTTATATTCTTTAAAAATTGAAAAATGTGTTTGATAAATAGAAATAAATTTTTGTTTTCAATAATGAAATCATGAAAAATATGTTTGACATCTATTTTTATATAACAGAAACATGAGAAATAAAATAACAAAAAATTTTACATTTATATGAATTTCAACTAAGGTAGCAAATTTGATATTTAAAAATTGTTAAAAAATATTTTTGTGTTTATATGAATTTAAACTAAAGTTAATTCTTTTAAGTTTAAATCCCTTATTTTCAACCTTCCAATTTTGCAAAACATTTTCAATGAAAACAACTTATATTTTGATGTTCATATGTTTTATTTTCAGCTTCCAAAAATTATTTTTAAAATATTTTATAAAGAAATATTAACAAAAATCACACATGTTTCCTGAAATCAAACGAAGTTTAAGCTTCTATTATAGAATTATAAAAAGCAGAAGTGGGGACAAGATAAGGGACTTAAAACATATGTATACATTTCTTATTCATAGGTATTATAAAATCTACTGATCTATACTATTTTGTGATTGTTTCTGTGACTAAAATAGTGGCTACAACTTCAGATACCATTTCATGGTCATACTTATATTTTTGAAGAGTAGATAAATTTTAAAACAAAAACATTGATGTATTTATTTTTGATGATATTGGACGAGTAAAGCCTAAAACATGAAGACCAATTGAATTAAAATTGAAGGCTTAAAGATTGGTTTCTTGCGGATCAAGTCAAATTACTTATGGAATTATCACCATATGTTGATTTTTAGCTTTACTTTATAGAAAAGTGAATAGATTATAACTCTTATGTAAGCAAAACTTAATAAGTTTTGCCTAGGTTAATGGGAATCGAGAGTAACTGTAACACCCTTCGCCCGATCCAACTCACCACTTACATATATTCTTGTTTCATTATAATCGAGGTAACTTAAATACAAAACATTATTATTCATACATAATTCACATTTTTTTACTCATAAACCTAAGTACATGCCAAACTAAAGTCTAAAATATATATACCAAAAGGCTTGAACTTGAAGCTTGAGGACTGATATGATTCAAAATGAAGTAGCAATCCTTGATTCTTTTCAAAACTTATCTATCACCTACGCATTTAAAAAAAACGTGTCAAGCTATGTGAATAGTTTAGTAAGTACTCAATTGAATCCAATCTTACCATTTTTATATATATACAATTTAAATATTTTTTAATAACATTATTCACATAGTTTTTTTTTCACTAATATACTTAAAACTTTTTTTCCAAAACATAAAATCATTTAAATTAAATATATAACTTATAGTCTTAACTCCAACGTATATTATCACTAATTAACTCTTACATTCATATATCAAAATCTTTCTCTCATTTCACAAACGTAACATAAACACTTAATCTACATATATCTTTTAACACTTAATTCACATGTTCACTTTTATCTTTATTTTCACATATTATTACACATACACATACACATACACATGCACCTTTAGTTTCACATATCATTTTTGTAGTCTTTAGTGGGTCTCGGAGGAGTTTCAATCAATTTGAACATATTGTATTTTGATATATTCCAGACCTCCAAGCCAAAATAAAACTACTGGCCTATAATGGAACTCTAATAACAAAACTCTAGAAAATATACAAAACTCCATTAAACATATTACATAACCCATTTCTCTTCTCCTAATCCCCTTCGACCCCCTCGAGCAACACCAGCTCGGTTTCGATCTGAACCCCTTAGCTCCTTTCAACTCAAAAAATCATTTCATTATCACATATCATATATCCTTTGAGCTCACTAAGGCATTTATTCACATAACACTTTATTCGTGCATTTTAAATCGCATAAGCATTACATAATATGATCATTTCACACTTTTCACATATTCACTTTCATAAAACATACTTGACATATCAAATATATCACTTTAAAACACATTTTTTAGTTTGCACGTAATTCACTGAAACACACAATTGCCATTTTGCACAATCACTTTAAATCATATAAACACATACATTATACTTTCATTTCATAAATTCACGTAACATAAACATATCACATATTCACAATACTTTACACTTTTGATTTCAACTTACTTTCATTAAGCACTTTGCTTTCATACAACACTTCATTTAAATATTTTATTCCACTATTTTAACTCACATAGTGTAACAGCCCGTTTTTGGTCAAATCAGAATAGTAGTTTCGGAACCACAAATACGAGGTCAAAATATTTATTTTATTATGATTTCAATGTTTGAACCATGATTGAGTGATCTTTTGAAAATTTCGTTAAGAAATTTTATCGTTTGAATGGTCAATTTGATAAAAAAGACTAAATTCGTAAAGTGTAAAACTTGAGTTCTATTAGCTAAAGGTATTAAATAGCTATAGAACCTTAAAGGAAGAGTCCTTAAGTGGTAATTATACCATTTTTAATTGTAAGTGGACATAGATGGACATTATTTGGATGTTATTAAATGGTTTTATAACAAGGTTATTTTAGTAATTTGAAAATACATGTTAATAAATCATTAAACAACAAATTGTTATCATCTTTTTATGTTCTTTATCAACCGAAATTCAAGAAGAAAAAGCCATGGTTAGGGATTGATTTTGGCATAGCTTCCTAGCTCAATTGGTGAGTGAATTTTGTCTCATTTTTAATGATTTCTATGTTTTTGAGATCGTTGCAACTAGTACTAGCTAGCTAGCCCAGGAACTATTTTGCAAAAATGTTAAGGATTTTGAATTTTTCCATTGATGAATATTAATGAGTTTTGATGATTGATGATAGATTTTGAATGTTTGTTGATAGTTAAACAAGTTTTGTAAAGTGATTTTGAGTAAAAATGCTAATTAGGGATTAAATTGAGAAATGTGTAGAGTTAGTGGTTAAAATATGAAATAAATGAAAATTATGGGCTGTTAGAGGCATTATGGTAATTCGGCTAGCCTGAGTTTATTTGGAATTTCACTAATTTGTGATTTTATGCAATAATGACTAAATTGTAAAAAATGTGAAATATATGGGGCAAAAGTGTAAATGTAACAGTCCGGTTTACACCCTAGTCGGAACAGTAGTTTCGGGACCATAAATCCGAGTCCGTATAATATTTTAATATTATTTTCTGTGTCTTTGATAAGTGGTTAAGCATGTGGTAAAGTTTCGTATGTTAATTCGTCCGTCTGTGTGTTTAATTTGACAAAAGCATTGAATTGCATTAAATGTGAAAGTTGCTTGCTATTTTTTAAAGTACCAATGTGTTGTGGCTTTGTAAAGGTGAAGGCCTTATGAAGCAAATAGACCACTATTTAGTTGGCGGATGAACAAAAGACAAATATGCCCTTATTATATGTTTGTTTTGATTATTAATTGAATGGATACTTTAGTAAATGGATTAATAATATATTATTAATAAAACAAATGAAAAAGCTAGTGGATGTGTTCATCCATTCTAGCCGAAAATACCAAAGAAAAGAGAAAGAAATATGAAGCTAGGGCATTTGGCTATAAAACTCTTTGATTAAGGTATGTTTTTGCTTTGGTTTTCGATAATTTTTACGTTTTTGCATCGTTGCTTTGTCTACTATCAAGCCCATGTCTCAATTTGATGAATTGATGTTGTTCATGAAATGGGCCATTGATGATATGTTGAGCTTTGTGATGGTTTATGGTGTTAAATGAAAGATTTGAGCTAGATGAACATACCTTGTTCTTGAATTTTTGATGAATTTAGCTAATTAGGGCTAAATTGAGAAAATATTATTTTTGAGGACTAAATTGCAAATTTGATGGAAAATATGGGCTTGTATGATATATATGTACATTCGGCTAAGCATGAATGTGGGTTGATTTTGTGAATTTGGTGTTTTGAGAAAAATGGGCTAAATTGATAAATTGTGCAAATGTGAGGGTTAATTTGAAAATAACCCTAAATATATGTGTTTGGATTGAATTGAATGAGTTAGTGAATAAAAAGGGTTAATTCTGAATATATTTAGATCAAGAACCGAAGAAAACAGACTTAGATCGTGGAAAGGTGAAACTAACCGAGTAGCCGTTTCTGTTTCAGCTAAACCGAATCCGAGGTAAGTCATTATGCAAATAAACGTATTCGTATTGAATTATGTATATTCCTATGACCATTGCTATAGATGAATGTTTACGATATGATCTGTACATGAATTCCAAGATAAGATCGACATAGTGATAATGTTCGAGAAGTCCCGTATGAACATAGGAATCTGTTCTGTTTTTATCATGTAAGACCACGTCTGAGACGTTGGCGTTGATTTGAGATTTCGTGTAAGACCTCGTCTGGGACATTGGCATCGATATGAGATTTCATGTAAGACCTCGTCTGGGACGTTTGCATCGATATGAGCTTTACGTGTAAGACCACGTCTGGGGCGTTGGCATCGATATGAGCTTTACGTGTAAAACCATGTCTGGGACATCGACATCGTATTAATTCGTGTAAGACCCTGTCTGGGACAGTGGCATCGATAACTGAGTGCATATAAGACCTCGTCTGGGACGTTGGCATTGTACGAGTAATCTGAGCTTTCTGAGTATCCTACTAGATTCCTTACGGTTCAACGGGCAAGTCTGTGATACGAAATGGCCATGTAAATAGTGAATCCGTTTCAGGTACGTTGATTCATACACTAAGTGTATATATAAGGTAAGTTCCTATGTGATCTTACTATGATGATTATGTACATTTGAATAACAATATGCAATGTGTTAGTAAGTGTGAAATAACTTTGTGTATATGAGACTTTTGAATTGATGAATGTGGCAAATATGACCTAATACATGGACCAAAGTATATATGTAATAATTTACTAAGTGATTTAGATGTGCTAATGTATCTATGAGTATATATGCCTTCTATGTTAAGTTTATTTGTATAATGATTTACTAAGCTTTTGGAAAGCTTACTCTGTGTGTGCGTTTACTCTATTTAATAGGTCGTCAAAAGCTACTAAAGGCTCGGGACCGTCAAAAATCGTCATCACACTACACAACTTGTTTTTGGTACATTTTGAAAATATATTTTGCTAGATATGGCATGTATAGGCTAGTCTTTTGTAAATGTAAATGAAGTGAATTTAGCCATGTGATTTGGCTAGTTATATGTTGGTATTATGTTTTAAATGAATGTGGTATATGAAGTATACTTTGGTATGGTTGAAACATGTGAATTGGTCAAGTTTTTGGGGAAGCATTTGAATGAATTATACTTGATATACATATGTTTTTGGTCTTGGAAGTTGGCATGGTTGAAATGGATATTGAATGTTTAGATTGAATGGTTGTTTTGGTTGTCTAGTATGCATGTAATGTGTTGGTAAATCTTGCTTGTAGGTATGACCTAGTGGGTGGCATTTTGGCCTTGAAAATGGCCTATAATGTCACACGGCCGTAAGTACACGGGCGTGCCTAGTGACGATGGGCTAAGTATATAGCTAGCACAAAGAGTACACGGCCTTGGCACACTGGACGTGTCTGCTTTGCTAAAACCGTGATTTTTGACAGGATTGACCACGGCCTGGGTACACGGGCGTGCTTAGTGGCCGTGGAAGATAAGTCAGTTTCGACCACGGGGAGGACACACGGGGGTGTCTAGCAGCCGTGGAAGGCACATGGCCTGCCCACACGGGCGTGTAACCCTTGAAACTTAGAAAAGTTTTAAAATTTTAAAAATGTCTGTATGTGTTTCGGTTTAGTCCCGATCCGGTTTATAAGCATGTTTTAGATCTTGTTGACCGTATTAAGGGACATTATGTTTGAGATTGATGGATGAATGTATGAACTTCTGAATATGTTTCCGATTTGTCTGGTAATGCCTTTAACCCTAGTCCGACGCCGGATACAGGTTAGGGGCGTTACAGTAAATGTGCCTTAAAGAGTGTTTTGGACTCAATTGAATGAATAGATGATTAAATAAGTTAATTTTGAATATATTTATATCAAGAAAAGTGAAATACTGACTTGGATCGAGGAAAAGATAAAGTTATCGACTAATCGACTAGATTTGCCATTTTCACATCCGAGGTAAGTTTGTATGTAACAAGCATTATTATTGATAACATCATTATTTTGCATGGTTTATTATGTTTAATTAGGTTTATTTCTAAATCAATCCCTGCTAAATTAGTATTTTTATGATTTAATTCTTGTCAGGGATGCAATTGATCAAAAGCAAGCTGAAAAGGGCCAAATTGAAAGAAAATCATGGAAATGGGGCCAAATCAAAAAGATGGAGGAAGCGAAGGAGACATGAAATAATTTGACTTTGTAAAAAGCCAAAAATAGAAAATCCTATTTTAGTTTATTTTATATTTATTTATTTTTATTTTTAATTATTTTATATTTTATATTAAATTAATTTAGACTATTTTTAGTAAACCCCATGTATATAAATAGTGGCTTTTTGTTCTTAGAAAATCATCAATCAAATACTTCTTTTTCTATTCCTATTTGGAGTTTTATTCTTCTTTTCCTATTTCAATTTAGAATAGGATTTCTTCTTTTTCCTTCAAGTTTGACGTCAACATTCTGCCAATTTCAATCGAATTTTTGTTTCTTCTCCAAAATTGGTTCAATTGCCTTCCATCCCTTTCCCAAATTCCATCATCCTTTACAAAAGCCAAGTCATATTCCACAACCTTCAAGCATGATTAAAATCATGCCACACTAAACCCCTTTCAGCTTTAAGCCGGTGTTAACCCTCATCAAAAACCCATGAGTTACGAACCCGAGCTATTTAACCCCTACTTTCCAGTATTTATTATTTCTCCAGATTAAGAGTATGACTTTGTCAACTCACAAAGTCAAATCAACACTAAGTCAAAAAAGACGTCGTTTGAGTTAGTGTGGTTAGACGTACAGTTGGGATTCCGAAAGGATCGATTGTCTAATCGGTTTTTCGTGAACACATTGGCGTGCCAAGTGGGGATTGATGTTTGGTTCCATCAAAGGAAGTAGTAACCAGATTTAAATATCCCACGCACTTGAGGGCATTGGTTCGAGCTAAGCTCTTCTAGAATGCAAAGCTGCCGAATTTTTAAATCACAAACGTTTTGTAGGTTGTTCGATCGGTAAGAGTTAGTTATAGGACGTTCCATAACTAATTTACACAAGGAAGAGTTGATGTCCGAGGCGTCCTTGGTAGCTATAACTAGCTTATTGGAAAAGAGGAGTTCATCTAATTTCGAGGATCGGTTCAAGGACAGAAAAACCCGTGCTTAAGGCTGAGCTAAGTTTAATTGATTTTTCTTTAGATTACTTCATTGTTTTTTATTTCATCTTTTACTTTTTACGTTTTTCTTTCTGTGTTTATTTTAGGTTCCATATTTTACACCCTCTACTTCGTGGGCACGACAACTGCCCAGACATAGATCTGGTCAAGAGAAAAACAATTTTCAGTAAACATTGTCTTTGTGGGATCGACCCTACTCCCTATACTGCTTAAATTTGCAAATTAACTGTAGGTTTATATTGGTGGAATCGACAGCCATCAATTATAATTATGCTTTAAATGCTTTGATATTGCATAAATTGTGTATACGAGATTAAAGTTTTATTTGATGATGATTCGACTATATTTGGCACTTAGTGTGCGATTCGACATACGTTCGGTTATAAATGGCACTTAGTGTGCTAGATCGAGATAGCTTCGGCTATGTATGGCACTTAGTGTGCGATTTGAGATAGCTTCGGCTATGTACGACACTTAGTGTGCGAGATATCGAGTATTTAACGATATTCTGAATATGTATGAGCTTGTTACGGTTTGGTACAAGTATGTACATGCATAGTATGAGCCTTAAATCAAAGAAGTTATGAAGTTTGTATAATAGCATTTGAATAAGCATGTGAAAGGTTTGTTAATAATCACGAATTACATGTTAATATGTTTAAATTGATGAATGGTGTATTTGTGATTAGTTAAGTTTATATCATATGAGCTTACTAAGCTTTATAGCTGACTTTGTGAATTTTTCTGTGTTTTATAGTGAATACAAAGCTAGCTTGGATCTGGGGATCGTCAGAGACATCGTCACACTATCCAACCGTCACTTTGGTACTTTTGAACTTATGGTTTGGTCATATGGCATGTATAGGGACTTTGAGTCATTTTGATTATAGATTGATAAAGATTTTGGTCATTTATAATGGCTTGTAAATGTATATGTTTTGGTTTGTAAATATAGCCATAAGATTTGGCTTAACTTGGTGGATTTGGTTATGTGTTTATGTGTGCATATATGGTTGTTATTGAGTTCTTAGATGGATCTGTGAATGACCAAATTATGAAGTTTGAGGAATTGGTACCTTGCTTGTGAATTGGTACAAAATGAGGTATGTTAGGTAATGGTTTAACTAGTCGATTGGTATATATATTTTAGCAAGTTTTGGTTGTGTAAAACTTGAGATATAAGTATGTTGGTTATTAGTATTTGAAATGGTATGAAATTGGCTTGAATGTGGCTAGAATGGATGTTCTATTGTGCTATGAATTGGTGCCATTTGGGTTGCTTAGGTACATGAGATTGAGGGTGGCAAATTGGATTGGTAAACAGCCTATTTTTGTCCACGCGGGCAAAGACACGGGCGTGTGTCGCAGCCGTGTGTGACACACGGCCATGATAATAGCTGTGTGTCCCCCCGGGTGTTGAAATTGAAGTGAAGTTAGTATGCTCCATACGGTCTCACACACAGGCATATGATCGACCGTGTGACACAAGTCAGTAAACCCCTTAATTGGCACACGGCCTAGCACACGGGTGTGTGACTTGGCCGTGTTGCATATGTCAGTATACCCTACAGGTTTGGCACTGCCTAGCACATGGCCTGACATATAAGCGTGTGTGGCCATTTCGAAGGGCACACGGGCTAGACACACGAGCGTGTGGTTGGCCGTGTGACCCAAGTTAATAACCTCACTTATTTGGACACGGGGTAGGACACGAGTTGGGACACGGCCATGTGCTTCCATTTTGAATGTCCACATGGCCTGTGACACGGGCGTGTCTGGTGGCCGTGTGAGACACACGGCATGGTCACACGGGCGTGTATCCCCTGTTTTGAGAAAAATTTTCTAAGTGTGGAAAAGTTTCCCGAGTAATCGGTTTAGTCCCGAACCCCTCTCAATGCATGTTTAAGGCCTCGTAGGCTCGTTTAAGGGACATTATGATTGATTGTGATTGAATTGATAAATTGTATATGAAATGTATGTTTAAAAGTGTTGTAAGTACAGTAATGCTCTGTAACCCTATTCTAATGGTGAATACGGGTGAGAGGTGTTACACATAGTATGTTTTGAATATTTACAATTTAGTCCTTAGATTCATGAAAAATCATTTCACTGATATAACATTTCAATATCACTTTTCACTTTATTTACTAACACTTAACATTTTATTTAAACTTTTTATTATAATATTTATTCACATATCAAGTTTTACACTATTAAATTTAGTCCTCTCTATAACAATTTCACTATGCTACTACATCTATTCTATTATAAATTAATGACAACTAAATAAATTTTCACTCTTTATAATTTAATCCTTAGTTTCATAAAATTCACTAATCACTAAATTATCATTTTATCATTTCTTACATTACTAACATACCTTTAATTACATATTCTGTAACACCTCAAAATATATAGGCTTGGATGAAATAAGTTACCAAGAAATGACTTAGTTTTGATGGTTATTTAGTTAGTGCACACCCTAGAGATCCTAAGTTCTATCTTCCCCTTCCATTTTCTTTGTTTTTTATTTTCAGCAATCTAGGATGAAAATCACATTAGAATATGTACAATTTAGAGTAAAAAATTAATAAGTGTGGATAGTAGCCCAATGGTTAAGCATTCTACTTACTTCCTTGTAATCCCAAGTTTAAGTCATGCCATTCTCCACCATTTCCCTTTTATTCTCGATAAAAGGGGTAAATTTGCTATCCATTCACTTAAAATTTGAAAACCCTAGGTATTTAGCCTTTTTCTAATTACAATTGAACTATTACTTCGTTCTCCAAATTAGACTGAATTTTTGTTTTCATTTTTCCCTATTTCTTCTCTCTTTTCTTTCCCATATTCTTCTTTGCAAAATATTTTTATCATTACTGTTAAAATTTATTTTTGATCTCGAATCAAAGGCTATTCTCAATTCCAACTCATTTCCCGATCAAATTAGTAGTCGCCAATACAAACATTCATAAATATTGCCAAGAATCAGACACGATTTAGGTACTTCAAACCAGATCTAAGCGCGAGGAACAATGCTCGAGATCCTGGAGACAAGTGTGTGTTATTTTACAAGTGAATCAAGGCAAATCATGCCTCGGGATAAGGCCACACAAGCGTGTGAGCCACCTGTGTGGACTACACAGCCCCTCACTCAGCCATGTTCCCTTGAAACCCTAGGAAAATCTATTCTCACACGACCTAAGACCCTCCACACGGCCTGCCACACGATCGTGTCTCCCTTGTAGCTTAATTTTGCAATTTCTATATGACCTCAGTCTGTTACACGACCTAGCCACACAGTCCGAGGCTTCCTACATGGTTCGATCACATGGCAGCATGTTCCCTATTTTTCAAATTTTATAGTTTTTCCCTAGAATTTTATGTATTTGTGCAATTTAGTCCTTGAATGATTCTCGAACTATTTTAGTGTTTTGTTTATTCAATTGAGTCCTTAACTATATGGCTAATACTAGAACCATGATCTGATTGATTAAATTATTATATGCATGATATGAACAATATATAAATCTATTGTATCTTAATTTGTGAATGTACGTGCAACATGCCTTCTGATACCATTAAACTGAAACCATGTGAGTAAGTCATATGCTATTATAATATTTAGTTAGGGGCATGTTATCGTTGTCATATCGATCTATTATAAGCATATTATTTACTCCCATTTTGATTTGTTATAAGTATGTCAAATTGCATTGAATGGGGCGAGACGCTTTGAACAAGTGGAAGTTCTGGCAAATTAATAATCTGCAACTCTGGTGGATTATCCACATACTTTTTGCTAGCTTTCATCCTCATTTATCTTGTGTATTCACAACTATCTAGCAGCTCTCATCTACATTTATGTTGTGTATTCACAACCATCTAGTAGTGTATTAATCTGCAACATTGGTGGCTCATCCAGGTGTGTGTTCTTTTACAAGTGAATCGGGGCAAAATTGTTCCCCAAGATAGGGTCACATGGCCACCTGTTGGGAAATATTCCCATATCGTAGTAAACATCTAATTGTTTTCTATGTATTTGAATAATAAATAAATAAATTTCACATTTCACTGTTATGTCTTTTATATTTTTGTCTTTCATATTTTGCACGCATAGCGAAATTGTGAAAAATAAATATTAGTTAATTGATTGTCTAAGTTCAAACTGATGATAAGTGGCATTATAAGAATGTTTACATTATTAGAAAGACAACTTACTTTAGTAGATAATCTAAGCAAGTCCATAATTCCGTAAAAGAATCACAGTGAGCATTTGATTCAAATACTAAGAAGGATTATTATGTCGTCTACAATTCCAATTGAGGAGATGGCTCGTCTTGGCTATTGGAGCAATTGACTCTACGGGTAGAGACATAGATATATTTATTGGCAGAATGATACATTGGACTGGACCCAAGATGAATTAATTTTGAATCCGTTTATCAATTAATTCACTTGTGACATTCATGGTGTGATTTACCTAAATCCTGAATTAGTCACTAACCATGCGTATGTAACTCATGTACTTTGATATAAGTGGAGGCTTATGCTATAAACATGATCAAGTCGATAGCCAGTATGTTGGGTACATGACTTGTGTATGACATGACTTTACTAGCAACGATGAAATTCATAGCTCAATTAAAGAGTTAACGATACCTTTTCATTGGGATTGTGTACGGGTTGCTTGTTCTCGAATGAGCAATTTATAACAGTCATTTGTTGACAATGATCATATTAATCATTAAGAAGACACAATGGTGACGATGAGATAGAATAAGATTGTATGAAGTGAACGGATTTAACTTAAATGAATAACACACACATGACGAGGCCATTGGATAAAATAGTTGGATGAATTGCTTTCGTAAAGAGTATACAATAAGGAGTTTTCAATCGTAGTACTTATTGTGGACCGACTCCATGATTAAGTAATTGCAAATTATTGGAAGGATCTTTCTTGACATAATTGCAATTACTAGAGCTTGATTATATATGTCTGATTGGTTTTTCCAATAGCTTAACAAAAGCTTGATCGGATTGTATTTGAATTTGAAGTAAATTCTACAACTTTAGAAAGAATTTAATTGAGTCGACTTATTTGATGTGGAATTAAATTGGGCAGTCGTAAGAATTGTTCAACTAGAGAGTTTGATTAAATAATTTTCCTAAAAAATTAATTTGGAAAATCTAAGTGATTTTTTAGAAAATTAATTTTGATCAAGTAAAATTAAATTAATCAAGTTAATTAAAATTAATATAATATTTTTGGAAATTAATTTTCAAGTTAGACAATTGGCCCAATGGGTAACTGAACTTGAAAATTGGACCAAAGATCGTAAATTGGGCCTGGAAGCCCAAAATCGAGACCAAGACCCAAAAACTGGTCGAACTAGGCTTGGTATGTGAAACCGGGTCGACGTCCAACCGATGACTGGACTGGACCGAAAAAAAACCAAACCAGCTTGGAGTGCTGGCGTGTAACACCCCAAACCCGGTCTATGCGTTTAGACGAGATTTGGTTTGTCACATCAAACATATTTTCGTTTCTTTTCAAGATTTATGATAAATTAATGCTACAAAAACTTTTGAAAATCGAGTTTAATAAAAATTTAGTACGAGGATTTGAAATTTTGGTGTTTCAAGAAAAATAATTGTTTGAAAACTTAACGTCAAAATATAATTGTCAAAAACTTAAGATAATAAACTTTGAAGAAATTTAAAATAATTTATAGTGTCCAAAAATTTTGTTATAAAACCAATGTTCTTAAGAAAACTTAGTATATATAAGATAAAACCATATTAAGAGTTTAGAAATAAAATTTAAACCATCCACACAATAAAATCCATAAAACATACTTAGAGGCCTTATTACATCAAACCAATAATAGTAATTAAAATAAAAACTTAAATAAAGTCATAGTTCATAAAACCCAAGTTCGTAGTATGGCCTCCACCAAGTCATCTCCTACCCAAGTCCACGTCAATTTCCATTACTCAAATGGTTATATAAAATTTGGGTGAGTTACAAAGAACTCAAATGTGCAATTCACTTACCACCATTTTTGGGCGGATCGTCAAGATATCATCTTTGGCTTGAGCCCATTTACGTAATTCAACCATACATCATAAAATAACATAATAAAAAAAAAAATGCATGTAAAATGAATTTCCCAAACCAACCTAGTATCCATCCGCTATCACCCCCATTGCCAACCAACACACTGTGGGGATCAAGTCAACCCACCCCGCCAAACACACCAAACATGGGCTTAAAGCCCTTATTTAATTTTGTAGTGCACTACCAAACTAGATTGTGACATTGTCACCGAACTAGAGGCATTAAGCCAAATTTGTGGCGAGCCACCGAACTAGAGGCATTGAGTCGAATTTGTGGCAGAGCCACCGAACTAGATATTTGGCAACCGGCCATTCTTCTCTTCATATATCCCACCCATGCAATTATGCGTGTATAACAAAAATATAATCATATAACAGATTTTCAATTAATCCATAACATCGGTGGGTTTATCATTAATCATTTCATTAGGCCCATATAAATAAATAATTTAGTAATTTGCCCATTTAATGATTTAGTGGGCTTTGGCCCGCTTTTTCGAACTAAAGTATTTTGGCCCAATTTATCGAACTAGAGTATTTTGGCCCAATTTATCGAACTAGAGTATTTTGGCCCAATTTATCGAACTAGAGTATTTTGGCCCAATTTATCGAACTAGAGTATTATCGGCCCATTTATCGATTTAATGATTTTTCGCATATTTCTCGATTTTAACCGCTTTGCATGCATTTTCACAAAAGTATCAATTACTATAAAATTTCCTGGATTTACCATTTTCACGATTTTATCGCAATACTTATGATTAGAAAATCTAACTCGAAAATGAGTGTGAATTTACACACCGGTTATGGAGAGAACTAAACTTTCCGATCTTCAACACCTATACGTATTGCGTTAATTAAACACTATAATCTATAATGAAACCGATCTAAATATAGTGATCTAGAAATTTACCCTCGGATTTCCGTAAAACTTCTACTTCGATTTCCCTCCGATTGATGGTTCGCTAACCGAATCGAATCCACGAACAAATAATGGTTCGAGTACGAACGACTTCGAACAATTGATTTTCCTCGGTTGAACGTCCGCAACCCCGGCAAGTGGAAAATCCCGATTCCCAAATAGTCCTTTGCTTGTACTTAGGGGAATAATAGAACCTCCCTTCTTCCGAAGGCTAAACACCGCCTCTTTTCTTCCCTATTTTGAATGTCTTTAAAGGCAAAGAACATTAATCTAATGATATCGAAATAATTCTAAAGTTTAAAAGATGTGATTTCCTTACCACGAGAATCGATTCCTATGCTTTGTCACCCACAACTTCTTGATTCCAACTTTCCGTTATCGCACTAAAGTTTAACAAAATAAACGTTAATAAAATAAACGCTTTATTTCGATCCAAATAATGCCTTCATGCCAACATTAATATTCGGCTATAACCACTATAACTAATCGAAACGAAAAGAACTCTTACCTATATTCCACGTCGAAAAGAAAAGATTCGAGAATAGAATGGATTTAAGAAGGATTCGGCTATGTGAGATTAAGGAGAGAAGAAAATAATTTGGCTTATGAACACCTTAATATTCGCCATGAAAGTGTAGGTAGAGAGAATTTCAATTGAAAAGAATAAAATAGGAGAAAGATGGTGATGATGTTGCTTTGATTTCAAAGTGAATAGAAGAAAAGAAAAGAAAAGATGAGCTTGAGAGAGAGATGGATATTCGGCAATGGGGAGAAGAAAAGAGAAAGAGAAAAGCTTTTGGTGTAGGAGATTTTCTAAGACTAATGAAAATAAGGCACAAAGAATACCAATGATGTGCAAAAATGACCAAATGGTCAAAAATTAACAAGGCTTACCAATACTCAAATTCGGCCAAAGGGAGAAAAGGTTGAGAGAATAGCAAAACTATGCACAAAACTAAAAATGACCAAAACAAAAACTAAAATTCCTAGCCAAAACTATCACCAAAATTCGGCTCCCCTAGCCATAATGCCGCCCATATGCTTGGTCATTAAGCCAAGATATTGTTTCCAAAATAATTCCTTGATTCTTGCCTCATATCTTCACACCTTTCCTTATTTTCTTGATACCCTTCCTTAAGTTCAAATTTTCCTTATTCCTTTGATATTCTCACCAAAAATAACAAGTCAACACCTTCCATTTATGCTCTTGGCCGACACTTGCTATACATGGGCGTAAAAATCAAAAATAAAAATTCACCTAGATGCTACACAAGGGATTCGAACCTTCTCCCTCATGCCTAAACCCATGCGCCAACACCACTTTGCCATGCACTCATCTTATGCCTCACTTTGACACTTAAATTAATTTATGTGTCATAGCCACTTAATCCACTTCCATAAATAATTTCTCAAAATTTAAAAAATATTCCATCTAATAAAATTTTAAATCCTTCTTCAGGACTATACTAACCACGAAAATAAATCAGAAAATTTTACTTTCTAGAATAATTACTCAAAGCACACAAAGAAAATAAATTACTCGAATTTTCAGGGTGTGACAACTCTACCCCCCTAAAAGAAAATTTCGTCCTCGAAATTTACATGGCTGAAAAAGATGAGGGTATTGTTGTCGAATTGCATCCTCAGGCTCCCACGTAGCTTCCTCCACTCCGTGGTTACGCCATAACACTTTGACCAACGGCACCGTCTTCTTTCTTAGTACCTTAACGTCTCGGTCTAAGATTTCCACTGGTTCTTCCTCAAAAGACAAATCCGAATTCAACTCCACTTGCTGAATTAAAAGTCTCAACTTCTCATCTAACATCTGTTTTTCCTTAATTTGTTCCAACCACAAAGGCTTCACTTGAAGTTCCGCTATCAAACTACCATCCTCATACAAACTCAAATGGGCAAACATAGCTCTCAAATCAGATACCACCTTACGACTTAATGCGTCCGCCACCACATTAGCCTTTCCAGGATGATACTCAATAGAGAAATCATAGTCCTTTAACACTCCCACCCATCTCCGTTGTCTCAAGTTTAACTCCTTCGAGTAAGAAGATACTTAAGACTCTTGTGATCCAGTATAGATAATAGACTTTTCACCATATAGGTAATGCCTCCAAATCTTTAAGGCAAACACCACTGCTGCTAACTCCAAATCATGAGTAGGGTAGTTCACTTCGTGCGGTCTCAATTGACGAGAAGCATAAGCTACAACTTTCCCACTTTGCATCAATACGCAGCCTAAACCCGTATGTGACGCATCACAATAAACTGTAAACTCCTTCCCAGCCTCAGGTTGAATCAATACCGGTGCTTCCGTTAAAACCTTCTTCAGTCGCTCGAAACTTTCTTGCTGCTTGTCGGTCCATACAAACGGCACTCCCTTCCGCAAAAGCTTAGTTAGAGGTGCAGCAATCAACGAGAACCCCTCAACAAAGCGTCTATAATATCCAGCCAAACCCAAGAAACTCCGAATCTCAGCTACCGACTTCGGTGGTTTCCAATCCAATACAGCTTCAATCTTCCGAGGATCCACCTTTATTCCTTCGGCTGATACAACATGACCCAAGAAAGTCACTTCTCTTAACCAAAATTCACATTTACTGAATTTGGCATACAACTGATTATTCCGAAGCACTTGCAATACAATCCGCAAATGCGAGTCATGCTCTTCTTCGCTCCTCGAATAAACCAGAATGTCATCTATGAATACCACTACAAACCGATCTAAGAATGGTTGAAAGACCGGTTCATCATATCCATAAATGCAAACTGGTGCATTGGTCAACCCAAACGGCATCACCAAAAACTCATAGTGTCCGTAACGGGTTCGGAACGCTGTCTTGTGAATATCCACTTCTTTCACCTTAAGCTGGTGGTAACCCGACCTTAAATCAATCTTGAGAAAACAGAGCTCCCTTCAATTGATCAAACAGTCGTCAATCCTCGGCAGAGGGTACCGATTCTTGATCGTCGCCTTATTCAATTGCCTATAGTCAATACACATACGCATTGACCCATCCTTCTTCTTAACAAACAAAACCTGGTGCTCCCACGGAGACACACTCGGTCGAATAAAACCCCGATCTAGCGGTTCTTGAATTTGGGCTTTAAGCTCAGACAACTCCTTCTGCCATTCTATAAGGAGCAATGGACACTGGAGCGCCTCCGGCAAAAGCTCAATACCAAATTCCACTTCCGATCCGAGGTACACCAGAAGTTCTTCAGAAAAACATCCAAAAATTCCTTCACCGCTCACATCTTCCATCGATGACTCTTTTGGCATCTAAAGCACTAATAAATGCTAAAAATGCTCCATATCCTTTTCGCACCAACTTCTCCGCCTTTAACGCAGAAATCACGCTTTGCCAAGAAATTTCTCCGCGCTTTATCATAACTACCTCCTTATCCTCCGTAGTTCTTATCAACATCCGCTTTTCAGCATAGTCCAATTGCGCCCGGTGCTTAACCAACCAATCCATGCCCAGAATGATATCGAATTCGCCAAAAGGCAATTCTATCAAATTTGCCAAGAATGTTTCTCCTTGAATAACTAAGGGCATGTCTCTAAACAGCTTTATTAACCACCACCGATCGACCTAAGGGACTAATCACCTCTCATCTCATTATCGGAAATTTCAGAGTCTAATTTCAAGTTTCCAGTTATGGTGCTAGCAACATACGAATGAGTAGAACCAATATCTATTAAGGCAATAACGGGTACATCAGAAATGAAGAACGTACCAGTTATCACATCGTGTGCATTGCCATCCTCACGACATCCGACCGCATACACCGGTCCCCAGTCGCCTTGCATCCGCGTTGCCTCTAGGACCATTGCCTCGACCCACCGCACCTTGACCACGCCCAAATTTCACCACCACCACGACCGGTCCACGACCTCTCGGTGGTTGCCGAGCTCCTCTTGCCGGTGGTGCATCGAGCACGAACTTCTTGAGTTGTGTCCATACGCCGAGGGCAACTCCTATATTGATGCTCACGCCGATCAACATTTATAGCAAGCACCCGCCTTCCTCCAACATTCTCCGGGATGTCTTTTTCCACATTCAAAGACAAGCCTCGACTGATTAATGACTCACAGTATCCTACCTTGAGCCGATTCATCATTCCGAGACTCTTCTAAAACCTTCTCGAAGAGCCCGAATTCTTCAAATCTCTCTTGCCTCGAACTTGCTCCCGCTTTGACGTTCGAGTTCTTAGCCTCTTCGGCTATCTTAGCCTTCTCCACAAGAGCGGCAAAAGTTCTAACTTGTTGTGGGGCTATCGTAACCCGCAACTCGTCTTTCAATCCGTCCTCGAAGCGCACACAACGCTCATGGTCCGTTGCTTACTATCGTTCGAGCATAGCGACTCAAACGTAAGAACTCGACTTCATATCTCGCCACCATCTTATTTCCTTGCACCAGTTCAAGAATTCCTTCCTTCGGGCATCCACATAGCTTGTTCCCACATATTTTCCTTGAAAGGAAGCCTTAAAGAACTCCCAATTAACCAAAGCGAAGATCGCTTGCCTTCTCGGATAGTAAGCCACCATTGGTAAGCTTCGTCTCTCAACAAAGATACCGCTCCTCTTAGCTTTTGTTCCACAAAGGTGCACTCAAGATCGTCCATAATTCGTTCTCATCGCCTCAAGCCAATATTCAATGACATTGGGAGCTACTCCAGACACCTCTCTCAAACCTCGCCTCACTGGATTTCGGTCGCTCGATATCGACCCACGAGCCGTTGGTCCAGCTTCGATCCAAATGACCTTTTCAAGTACTCGCAGCATTGCTCGTGTAACAAAGATTATCCTCTTCCATATGGTCGTGCGATCCCGTCTCACTCTCGAGTGACGCGCAGTGCATCCATTTCCGCATATGACCCGGCACATCGCCACGCCCCTAACACCTCGTCCTCTACCACGCGCCACGCCTACCGCGTCCACGACCACGCCCTCTAGTGCTCATAGCGACTAATTCGATTTAATCGATTAAGAGTTTTATGAATCGTAATAATATTTCATTGTTTATTAACGATGTCTTATGATATGAAAGAGATAGAATGTTTTTGCAACAATATCCTATTGTCTCAATCTCTACGGTTTTAACACCTAAAACTAGAAGTTCTAGAGTGTTTCTTATAATCATATCATAATCGTAATGCATAATCGTTATACGAGATACTTACTTGACTTGGCGCGGGATGCTCATGGTGCCATACTACCTTTAAATCAAAAGTCTAGATATTTAAATTATTTTTCAAACAGATTTCATTATCGAACCCAAACCACACACCGAGTTTTGAACCGGGCTCGATATACCACTAAATGTAACACCCCAAACCCTGTCTATGCGTTTAGACGAGATTTGGTTTGTCACATCAAACATATTTTCGCTTTCTTTTCAAGATTTATGATAAATTAATGCTACAAAAACTTTTGAAAATCGAGTTTAATAAAAATTTAGTACGAGGATTTGAAATTTTGGTGTTTCAAGAAAAATAATTGTTTGAAAACTTAACGTCAAAATATAATTGTCAAAAACTTAAGATAATAAACTTTGAAGAAATTTAAAATAATTTATAGTGTCCAAAAATTTTGTTATAAAACCAATGTTCTTAAGAAAACTTAGTATATATAAGATAAAACCATATTAAGAGTTTAGAAATAAAATTTAAACCATCCACACAATAAAATCCATAAAACATACTTAGAGGCCTTATTACATCAAACCAATAATAGTAATTAAAATAAAAACTTAAATAAAGTCATAGTTCATAAAACCCAAGTTCGTAGTATGGCCTCCACCAAGTCATCTCCTACCCAAGTCCACGCTAATTTCCATTACCCGAAATGGTTAATAAAAATTTGGGTGAGTTACAAAGAACTCGAGTGTGCAATTCACTTACCACCATTTTTGGGCCGATCGTCAAGATATCATCTTTGGGCTTGAGCCCATTTACGAATTCAACCATACATCATAAAATAACATAATAAAAAAAAAAAAAATGCATGTAAAATGAATTTCCCAAACCAACCTAGTATCCATCCGCTATCACCCCGCACCAACCAACACACTGTGGGGATCAAGTCAACCCACCCCGCCAAACACACCAAACATGGGCTTAAAGCCCTTATTTAATTTTGTAGTGCACTCATCAACTAGATTGTGACATTGTCACCGAACTAGAGGCATTAAGCCAAATTTGTGGCGAGCCACCGAACTAGAGGCATTGAGCGAATTTATGGCGAGAGCCACCGAACTAGATATTTGGCAACCGGCCATTCTTCTCTTCATATATATCCCACCCATGCAATTATGCGTGTATAACAAAATATAATCATATAACTGATTTTCAATTAATCCATAACATCGGTGGGTTTATCATTAATCATTTCATTAGGCCCATATAAATAAATAATTTAGTAATTTGCCCATTTAACGCTTTAGTGGACTTTGGCCCGCTTTTCGAACTAAAGTATTTTGGCCCAATTTATCGAACTAGAGTATTTTGGCCCAATTTATCGAACTAGAGTATTTTGGCCCAATTTATCGAACTAGAGTATTTTGGCCCAATTTATCGAACTAGAGTATTTTGGCCCAATTTATCGAACTAGAGTATTTTGGCCCAATTTATCGAACTAGAGTATTATCGGCCCATTTATCGATTTAATGATTTTTCGCATATTTCTCGATTTTAACCGTTTGCATGCATTTTCACAAAAGTATCAATTACTATAAAATTTTCTGATTTACCATTTTCACGATTTTATCGCAATACTTATGATTAGAAAATCTAACCCAAAATGAGTGTGAATTTACACACCGGTTATGGAGAGAACTAAACTTTCCGATCTTCAACACCTATACGTATTGCGTTAATTAAACACTATAATCTATAATGAAACCGATCTAAATATAGCGATCTAGAAATTTACCCTCGGATTTCGTAAAACTTCTACTTGCGATTTCCCTCCGATTGATGGTTCGCTAATCGAATCGAATCCACGAACAAATAATGGTTCGAGAGTACGAACGACTTGAACAATTGATTTTCCTCGGTTGAACGTCCGCAACCCGTGGAAAATCCCTGATTCCCAAATAGTCCTTTGCTTGTACTTAGGGAATAATAGAACCTCCCTTCTTCCGAAGGCTAAACACCGCCCTTTTCTTCCCTATTTTGAATGTCTTTAAAGGCAAAGAACATTAATCTAATGATATCGAAATAATTCTAAAGTTTAAAAGATGTGATTTCCTTACCACGAGAATCGATTCCTATGCTTTGTCACCCACAACTTCTTGATTCCAACTTTCCGTTATCGCACTAAAGTTTAACAAAATAAACGTTAATAAAATAAACGTTTATTTCGATCCAAATAATGCCTTCATGCCAACATTAATATTCGGCTATAACCACTATAACTAATCGAAACGAAAAGAACTCTTACCTATATTCCACGTCGAAAAGAAAAGATTCGAGAATAGAATGGATTTAAGAAGGATTCGGCTATGTGAGATTAAGGAGAGAAGAAAACAATTTGGCTTATGAACACCTTAATATTCGGCCATAAAAGTGTAGGTAGAGAGAATTTCAATTGAAAAGAATAAAATAGGAGAAAGATGGTGATGATGTTGCTTTGATTTCAAAGTGAATAGAAGAAAAAGAAAAGAAAAAGATGAGCTTGAGAGAGAGATGGATATTCGGCAATGGGGAGAAGAAAAGAGAAAGAGAAAAGCTTTTGGTGTAGGAGATTTTCGGCACTAATGAAAATAAGGCACAAAGAATACCAATTGATGTGCAAAAATGACCAAATGGTCAAAAATTAACAAGGCTTACCAATACTCAAATTCGGCCAAAGGGAGAAAAGGTTGAGAGAATAGCAAAACTATGCACAAAACTAAAAATGACCAAAACAAAAACTAAAATTCCTAGCCAAAACTATCACCAAAATTCGGCTCCCCCCCTAGCCATAATGCCGTCCATATGCTTGGTCATTAAGCCAAGATATTGTTTCCAAAATAATTCCTTGATTCTTGCCTCATATCTTTACACCTTTCCTTATTTTCTTGATACCCTTCCTTAAGTTCAAATTTTCCTTATTCCTTTGATATTCTCACCAAAAATAACAAGTCAACACCTTCCATTTATGCTCTTGGCCGACACTTGCTATACATGGGCAGAAAAATCAAAAATAAAAATTCACCTAGATGCTACACAAGGGATTCGAACCTTCTCCCTCATGCCTAAACCCATGCGCCAACACCACTTTGCCATGCACTCATCTTATGCCTCACTTTGACACTTAAATTAATTTATGTGTCATAGCCACTTAATCCACTTCCATAAATAATTTCTCAAAATTTAAAAAATATTCCATCTAATAAAATTTTAAATCCTTCTTCAGGACTATACTAACCACGAAAATAAATCAGAAAATTTTACTTTCTAGAATAATTACTCAAAGCACACAAAGAAAATAAATTACTCGAATTTTCAGGGTGTGACATGGCGGTTACGACAACGCATTCCGGCGATTGACAAATGGTTGGCGATAGTGGTTCCTTGGTGGTTGAGCGGTGGAAGAATTATACTCCTATTAAGACTCTACTAGAGAATTTGATTTCAGGTTAAGTATTCCAAAAATAATAATATTTTAATAAATTTAACATTAAATTTAATTTAATAATTATCTTAATAATATTTTATTAATTTGGTATTAAAATTATTATCTTAATATTAAATTCGATTTAATATTTATCTTGTAGATAAATATTCTATTAATTTAATAAGATTTAATATTAAAGTGATTAAGGTTAGTTGTAGTTAAACTCTCTAAATTTTCCTTATATAAAGAAAGTCTTGGATCATTATTTACACACACTTAAATTGAGAAAATTGTAAAGAAAAAGTTATGTTAAAGAATATTTTGCATTTATAATAATGATATGGAAGTTGTTAGAAGTTGAGTGTTAAAAGTATAGCCGAAAAGAAATAAGTTTTACAATCATTTTCTTGGACTGTCGTATTCCCATTTTCCAATATTGAAATCTCACGGACCACACACGCTTCAATCAAATTTCCTTTCTTTTTACTCTTTTGGCAACAAATTTCTTTCAGACAAGTGAAAAACGAAATGAACCGAAAAGAAATGACAAGAGATAAATGCGTTTTTCTCGTCATCTTCCCCCACTAAACTACTAACTTATTTGCATATTTCTAATAAATTGTAGCGTAATCACTAAATTCAATTCTTCCGATTAATTATATTTCTATTTCTTACAAAACTACAAGTGTGTTGCAATATTATGAGTGTCATCGCATGTGATTTTAAGTAGGCAATTGTTGTATGCTAATTTTTAGAAGAAAAAAAAAACTAAATAGATAAGGGAAGATTTTGTTTTAATTAGGAGGAAGGTTGCCGAGTTTTACGAGATATAACTTTAGCCTAATTGAGGTCGTTGATTAGGGGATATATTTGGTAAGTTGCTTGCTAATGGCCACTAAATATAATGGACGATCATCCTTGCTGGGTGTACTGAATGTCTAACATAAAATATATTCAAAAAGGAAGTTGAAGACTAATGTATTATTTTGGAGATTAAGAAGCTCCTTTTAGAGGAAGGGACTCCTACCAAAAATGTGGAAATTATATGATATCTAAGATTGCTTGAGTTAATAATGCTTATTCCTTCTGTTTGAGTAATGATTTTTTTTCTTGAATTATGAGGGGAGGGTAAAACTTTAATAGTAACACAATTATTGTAACTTAAACTTAAGCTATACTTGAAATGGTGAACATTCTAATCATCAGATCAACACATGAAGTTCGAGTAATGAATTATTTATGTATACATGACCTTGTACATAAATATAAATAAAGGTAACACGGATTTACAGAAGACTCGCTAAAATATGAATATGAAAAAAACTGACTACATCTAAAGCTTATCTAGTTTGTTGGAATGAATATAATTGAAATTTGAGATTTCAACATTATTTAACTTGGAAAAAAAATGGTATTTACCATTGTTTTGTTTTTCTTGTTTTTGTAGTGTTTGTCCTTTTCATATATTTATTAATTAATTACATTAGTTAATAATGTTTTGTGTGTGAAGGATGGCACACGGTTTTCAAAAAAAAGGGTATGGCAATCACACGTTGCTATTTGCTTATATTAATGATGATTGATTTCCCAATAACTTACACACTAGTTTATGATTCAAAACAAAGCGTTTGCAAGTGTGAAATTGAGAAATATTAGTGTCAATAGATATTAATGTGTAAATAACTAATATGCAATGTGATATTTCAACCTAAAACTTCAATCTTTTCAAGATTTTAATTTTATTATTGAATTAAAACTTAATTATTAAATTTATTAACATTTTCAAATATGAAGAAGACATTTATAATGAAGAGAACATTGAAAAGCTCAAATTTTGGTTAATAAGGTATTGGCTTAATTTTAATGGCAAGATTGAGTTACTCGAAATCTTGAAATTTCATGTTTAAATCTTACCTCTATAAATCATGTATGTGAGAGTTAGAATTGAATTAGCTGTTCAATTTTATTTTTTTAATAATTAATTTTGATGATAATTGTTTATATGATTGTAATCTTAAAAAAGATAAAATTCTAGCTATTTTGAAGATCTTTTTTAAAGAGGGAACAAGTTTAGAGAAGATAAAAATTTTTTATTATATTGTACATGACTAGGTCGATTTTGGAAAAAAGAGAAGGAAAATTCGTCTAGTTGGACACGTGTTCAGCGGATTTGGCAGGAAAACGCTTCCAGCTGGACATGCTGTTGACGTGTGTCTATATGTGATATATCGTGGGTTCTGTTTGACTTAATTAAGACTCAAAATGGGACATCTGTTGATATGTGTCTATATGTGCTATGGTAAGGTAAGTGAAAAATACGTTTATGTTCCGTGTTCTGATAATTCCGAAAACATGATTGTGTATGAAAAGCATGATTCGGATTAATAAATTATATGTTTGCTATATGATATAATCAGTCTAACACCCCAAACCCGGCCAGGAAGTTTAAGTCGAACTTGGACGAGTTACACCAATGCATTGAAAACTGATTTCTTTTCAGGATTTTAATTTTGAAAACCAGAAATTTGTTTTTGTCTATTTAGGTGATTTTTTAGTTTCATGTTAGAAATTGACTGTTATGGATGAGATTATCAAAAGGAAAGCAAGGCAAATCCAAGACAATTTACAAACCCAAAAGATCAATTCACAATTATTTCAGTGTAAAACAATCCGAGCTCCCGTACGCTATCCAATCCTAAATTAGATGGTTTCCTAATCAGATGAAAGTAAGAGAAAGGGTGAGTTACCAAGCACCGAGTATAATCAGACTCAAATAAAAATAAACAAAACATACTATATAACTCCTAGGAACTCAAAGAACTTAAGAGTAGTTGTATAACTAGTACAAACAGCTCTAGAGTATCACAGAGATTTAATGAAAGGTAGTACAACAGAAACAAGCAAAACAGAATAGAGCAGAACAAAATTGAATGGTACAGAGCAGAGCAGAACATAACATAATAGAATGGAGCAGAGCAGAACAAAGCATGTATGTTTATGCAGATGCAGTATTTTTCAAACAAATTAGAATACAGATTTATCAGAAACAATCTTCCCAAACTCTGTTTCACACGAAAATAGAGTTCTCCCCCGAACTCATCCATCCAAAACACACCAACAAAGTCATCCTGGGTTGCCGGACAATGATGACTTATCAATATGCAATTAAACTGCCAATCAAATGTATAAGGTCAAGCCACTAAATACACAGATTATTAATTACCAGTACAAATCTTCCTCCTTTAACATCAACCCAAGTCCTATGCATTGTGTCATGGCATGCATATGCAGAATCAGAGTAATGAGCCTGTAAGACATGCTATCTTTCAATAATAGAATCAGTAAACATGAGAATCATGTTTTATAAAATAGACTTTTCGAACCATAATAGATCATATCAAATTTTTCATGAAGTCAGGTGCATGGTTATCACGGTTATAAAACAGAATCAGTAACAATCGATCTAACATATTCAGATATTGTATATTCTCTATCAATAGAATAATGCAGAGGTGTACCAACAAACTTAACAAATACACATCGTACTGGATAATTCGCACACATCAGACAGTAGCACATTACGTTCTAACAGATTCTATTCAGTTAGGTTTAAACATAACAGACGTATGTGCAAATCACACACCTATGTCATCTGCTCGTGTGGTTTTAAATCGTAAACAGTGAGGCACATGGCCTGAGCACACACCCATGTCCTCTGCCCATGTGATTCTAAACCATAAACAGTGAATTACACGGTCGAGACACATACGTATGTCCTTGACCGTGTGGCTCACACGGCTTGGGCATATGCCCATGTACCTGGTCGTGTGATTCTAAATCATAAACAGTGAGTTACACAGTTGGGATACACGCCCATGTCCTTGGCCGTGTGGCTCACACGGCCTAGGAACACACGCCCATGTGGTTTGCCCGTGTCTATAAATTCGAAGTCAAGGAGTTACACGACCCTCCATACGGCCAACACACATGTCCGTGTGGCCACCCGTGTACTGTCGAAAGTTCCCAATTTTGACGAAAAAAATGCATAAAAGAGGGGTTTTAGCACCAACCTGATATGGACTCGATGCAGGAGCAACAAGGATGAATTCCCGTCCCTAAACGACAAGCAATTGTCAACTCGTAGTCAAATCGCTAAAAACTAACATTCCAAAATTGAAGTTACGTCGAAGAACTTTTGACACCATAACTTTAAATCGAACTTACCAGCCAACGAATTGAACTAGAAAGATAAGTCAGATCTCGTACAGAATCAGTGCAACGTAACGTAACATAAGAAAAGGTCCCTTCAAAAGGAAGAAACCAAAACAAAGAACTAAATATCGAGAACGATTGACAGAAGAAACATAGCAGAAAAATAAAGAACAAAAATGAAGAGAAAAACCCGCCAGAGGTTTTTGGAAGGTTTTAAGTAACCAACCGAAACTAACTACGATACAACAAAATTCAAAATAAAATATTTCTTATTATTTTCGTCGAGATTCGAACATAAGACCAAGGAATATATAGAAGCTTAGCCATTGAATCATCAGGATCATTCTTGACATTAATTGACATAATTTAACTTATAAACCCAACGTTCAAAGGTAAGGGTTTAAGCAAAATAACAAAATTTCCAGAAACAGGATTCGAACCCAAAACCTCACACATATACCTCGTGTAACACCTCTAACTTGTAACCATCGCCGGAGTAGGGTTAAGAGGCGTTACTGATCATTTAGAAACATTTACAATCATTTCACATCATAACATTATCATCTTAACATAACAAATCATATTCATGGAGTCCCTTAAATAGGTCCACGAGACCTTAAACATGCATTAGAAAGGGGTCGGGACTAAACAGATTACATACAAAATTTTCTGAAAATCGAACATTTTTCAAAGTTACAGAGGTCACACGCCCGTGTGGGTAGGCCGTGTGCCTCACACGGCATCAGACACACCTGCGTGTCCAAGCTGTGTCAAAACAGGGCATACATACTGACTTGTCCACACGGCCGATGACACGTCTGTGTGCTTAACCCATGGTCGACACTGACTTATTTCACACGGCCAGTCACACGCCCGTGTGTCCAACCCATGTGCGAGTTTGACTTGTTTCGATTTGCAAACTTAAGAGACACGGTCAAGCCACATGCTTGTGTGCTCAACCGTGTGGGCAAATATAGGCCATTTGTAAGGCCAATTTGCCACCCATACTTTAGGTCACACATACAAGCATCAAACCATTCCAAAATCATACCTCCAATGCATTCAAGACATACCAAAACATGCATATTTTACCTCTTAACAACATCATTCACTTCATATACAAAACCTAACTCAATCATACTAATTCAAAAACACTAACATCACAATATAGACATATAAATCATTCATTATTTTAATCTAATTCAATTCATAGCAATTCTTATGACATCAACTCCCAAATCAACTATAAAACTTACCATAAATTGACCACTTCATTAGATCAACCATGAGCTTACCATACCAAAATATGCATCATATAACATAAACTACTCATTCATAAACATATTCATTATCAAGCCATATCACATGGCTATATTTACACATTTCAAAACATCAACCAAAAACTCTAGCCTATACATGCCAAACTTTAATATATACAACTTCAAAAGGTACCAAAAGATAGTTTGATAGTGCGGTGATGATACTCGATGATCTCCGAGCTTCTCGTAGCTTTAATAATCTATAAAACATTGAACAAATATACACACAAAGTAAGCTATCATAGCTTAGGAAGTCATAAGCAAATAAAGAACAAATAAACATTTGCATTTAAATCAACTAATCAAAATCACATATAGATTAACCAATTACACAATTAATATGTTTACAACTCAAATATTATCACATTTACAATATCCATATAACATCAACATTCAAACTCACATATAATCATAAGCACATATAAATTATGTTTTACCATTTCCAATTCATGTATCTATCATAATCATATACTTACCTTATTCACATATACATATTACAAAGCACATACCTGAATCTTTTAGTTTGTTTTCACATCTGATGTCATCTTGATAATGCCCATTGAACCATTCGGAATTAATAAGGATACTCAGATAATCGGAAGGCTTGTACAATGCCAACGTCCCGGATGTGGTCTTACATGTAATCACATATCGATGCCACTATCCCAGATAGGGTCTTACACGAATCAAAAATGATGCCAATGTCCCAGACATGGTCTTACACGTAAACACAAGTCGGTGACAACTTCCTAGACGTGGTCTTACACAAAATCACATAACGGAATCCTATGTCATGAAATATGTATCTTAACTATTCCTAAGGTTCGTACGGGGCTTTCGGACGTCTTATCTCGATCATTTTAGGCTCGTAAATATTACTCCCATGCTCAATTCATTTCAGCATATTAATTTACACAAATAACAATTCAATTCGGCACTATTAAATTAGATACAATAGAATTTAACAACATTATTTACTTATGAACTTACCTCAGATAACGACGGATGAAATCGACTACTCAACTACTTTTGACTTCCCCCTATCTAATTCCGATTTCTTTCGTTCTTAATCTATATAAATTAAAATTTGACTATTTAATAACACATTTCATTCATTTCAATGCACAAACACATAATTAGGGCATTTTACACTTAAGCCCCTAAAATTCACATTTTTGACATTTCAGTCCCTATTTCATAAAATCACAAAATACACAAAATTTCATATTTCCCATGCTTGGCTGAATATACATGTAGTTCATATAAGTCCACACATTTCATTTATTTCACATTTTAATCCCTCAAAATATTATTTTCACAATTTAGCCCAAATTACTCAAATTCATCAAAAATCCAAAGATAAAACATTATAATCTATCACATATCTTTTATTTTCCATCATCAAACAACAAAAATCACAAACTATCATCAATGGAAAAACACAAAATCATCATCAAATTAAAAAATTAAAATATGGGCTTTGTAGTACTCTAAGCAACGATCACAAAAACATAGAAATTATAAAAAAACGGAACAAAACTCATACCTTAATTAAACTTGAAAGCAATTGAATATCAAAGATGTAAAAACCTAACTTTTCTTTCTTCAATTTTGGCTAAACAAGATAATAATAGCCATCTTTTAATGTTTGTTTTATTTTAATGGACATTATTTACTCAATTACCAAATTAACCTTATTAATTAACATATAAAACTTATATATATAAAGACCATTAATGTCCATGCTAATGTTTAATGGACAATTTACCACATAAGGATATCATCTTTAATAAACCATATCAATTTGGCATATAATTAATTAGAACACAACTTTTACCTTTAATGCAATTCAGTCCTTTTTACAAATTAAACACACAAACGATCAAATTAAATCAAAAAAATTTCACACATATTAATTCACAAATTATAAACACAAAAATAATATTTAAATATTTTTCGACTCGGATTTGTAGTCTCAAAACCACTATTCCGACTAGGGTCTAAACCGGACTGTTACAACCCGAACACTTAACCACTAAACCAGATCAATTTACTTGTCATAAATTTCCAAAATCTAAACTCAAAATCTAGGGATGACCACTCTTGGTTTCAAAACCCAATTTCTTCTAACTCAATTTTTGGGATGTTACAATCAATGTTAGTGACATTTACATAAGCATGTTATATATCTGATTCGTTATGATTGTATGTTAGCACGTTTATGCATGTGCATTTGGAGTGGGTTTTGGATATGATGAAGGAAGTGTTTTTAGCAGTATCACTGCAACTTAGGTAGTTCAACCTCAAATTATCTGTCTGGCATCATAGATGCATATTTAATAGTGGCATACCACCACTTAACGGTGTGATTGGATGGATGGACTCATGTAGCCCTAATTGGTGTGATTGGTTTGTCAAAGATGGTGTGTAGTAGATGGGGGTAAGATCTGTTCTGGTTTGATTTGACATTTGACTTATATATGTTTTAAAACTATGACATTCCGGTCTGATATATACTTTTGGATATGTGACATTATGATGTGTTATTTGCGTATGTGAACATTATAAGTAAAACTTTGTTTTGATACTTGCAATTGTGCTTGTTATAGTAAGAAATTATGTACGTGGGCTAAGCCACACACTGAGCTTCTAGCACACTCTATTATTTAATACGTTTTAGGTGAATGTCAAACTTAGAACCAAACAGCGTGCGAGAGCTCGAATTATTTTCTCGACTAATTAAATATGGTGATTTACGTTAGTAACTTTTTTTGGACTAGAATTTGTTTTTGGGCTTTGTTTTTTGGTTTTTGCGCTATTTGTTGGTTTTTGGTATTTTAGCGTTGAATTACAAAATCGTATGATTTATCAAACTGAAAATTTGATTTTCAAAATTAAAACTCTGGAAAGTTCTGCTGCAAAGATTAAGTAATCACTTGAGTGTTTTCTGTAAATAAATATGTGGCTTTTAACGAACGTTTGTTTTAGTACTTTCAAAACACGCGACTTTGACTTCGAATTCTAAGCTTTAAATAAATATTTTCAACTTTGGTTTTTTTAAACACCTATGAGAGTTTTGCCAAATTTTATGCTTTTGAAACATGCATTGAGTTTGGTTAAAACAAAAGCTTTTAAACACGTTAATGTAATTTCTCAATATCCGGTCATAACTTCTAGGCCTAGTTTGGGGTGTTACAAGTCTGACCACGTACTACAACTTAGTATTAACTAAACATTAGGTAATTAATGAGTCAATATTTGCTTACATTTTTTTTTGCGTGCAACGATCGTTGAGGACATATACAAATTATATTAATATGAATAATGGAATTTTATTTAAATCAATATGTTTGAAAAATTATAAGTATAAATAACAAATAAATTACACTTAGGGCACTAGATCCTAGCATCTCCAAACTCGTGTTTTTATATATACTAACTTTTAATGTCACATGTGTTGCATGTGATTTTACACATTTAATATTTAATCAATTTTTTAAATATTATATTTTTAGTTGTAGTAATAAATGTAAAATAATATTTCTTAATTTAATTATTGAATATAATTAAAATATATTAACTTATCAATTCAAATAGTATAATAATTTTTTTTTGAATCATACTTAAAGCATTTTAACATATTCAACATACAGTATAATTTTACTTCATATAATTAATGCAAAGTAACATTATTCAAAACAATAACTAACTAACATAATTAACTTTTTTTGGTACATAATTAACTTTAATATTAATTAAGTGATAATTAAGATAATTAGATTTCTATTCAAATAATAATTCAATTTCACGTCAATAAAATTAGTACAAGCTCTTTCTTACATAAAAGTTTTTTAACTAATAATTGTAATATAAATTGTAATATAAAGTTTTTTCTATAATTTATGCTTAGAGTTCTATTCAAGTAACAACTTTATTTTAAAATTAGTACAACTTTTTTAACTAATAAATGTATATTAAATTATAATTATTTTTAAATGTGTAATTATCACAACTTTGATTATATTATAATTATTTTTAAATGTGTAATTATCACAACTTTGATTATATTATAATTATTTTTAAATGTATAATTATCACAACTTCTATTTTACTTCAACTTTTTTTTATTGTTAAATGTCGATCTAGTAATATGATGGAACGTAAAGAATATTCTCGTTAATTTAATTTTTTTCCTAAACTCATGCTTATATATACACTTATATATAGAGATATTATAAATATAATACTAAATCATATATTTTATATTCAAAAATTCTTAAAATATAGTAATTTCACATTATTTATGAATTAGTGAAGACTATTAATTTAGAGTATATTCATATTCTCTTTTTCAATATATATAAATCTTATAATTATGATTTGAAATTCTTTTATTATTATTATATTTTAATTAAAAATTATATATTTTATATATTTTTATTAATTTTTAATATATTATTTTACATTAATTATATAAACTAAAATATATTATTCAATGCATATGACTTCAGAACCTGTATATGTAAAAATTATGAGTTTTGAGAGATATTTGAATAAAAAAAATACCTTTTACTATTCATTATATTATTAAATTGACATTGAATAATATATTTTTATCATTTATAAAATTTATCACATTTATAAATAAAAATGTTTATTTTATTAAAATATTTGATTAAACAAATTCATTTGCTAAGGAGATTTATCACACTAATAAATAAAAAGCTGATTTTGTTAAAACACTCTTGTTAAATGAATTTAAATAAAATGTTAAAGTTTAAATTCAATTACCTTATGTTTGAAGCGTTGTTTTTCATTGACTAAAAAGTTAAAAAAATACATTAATTTAATTTTAAATTTAATTATTTATGTAATAACTCACTTTTTATTTTATATATAAAATTTTATAAACAATAAATTTATATAATTTAATATAATATATAATATATCATATATTATATGGAATAATATTTGGTATACTACCAGTGGAGTTTTTAGACTCCATAAGTAGGGGTTGACAGTGTCCTATAAGAGTATAGTAAAATAATTAAAAAACAAGAGACATATGATAATTTTTTAAGGTTATTTGTGAAATAAAAAAAACATAACTTATATATCAAATATTAACTCATATTATATATATATATATATATATATATATATTTCCTAAATATATATATTTATATATATATAATATCAAGATACATTAAAATTGAGGCAACTAACACAACTATATTTTCTTCTATTTATTTTTTTAATTTTTAATTATCTATTAAATTTATCTTTTTTATAATAAAATCATATTATTTTCAAAAATTAAGTAAAAGAATAAAATAATCCACTACTATTAATAAATTATGATTTTAATCTTATAATTTTCATTTTTTTTATATCCCAATATTCCTTCTTATAGACATCATAACTTAAACATGTTTAACAAATATATGTAAATATATTACAAAACCACAACAACATAAACATGTTCAAGTAAACATATATTCCCTTGTTATTAATAAAATATTAAAAATATTTTTTAATAAAAAATATTGCCGTGCAAATATACTAAACATTTATTAAAACATGTTCAACTAAACATGTATTCAGGTGCTTTGGCCATATATATATATATATATAAAGGTGCAATAAATTACGTGCATCAAATAATAATATTGCCGTTCAAATTAATTTGCATGTATTTATACTGTGCATTTTTTTTTTTTAAGAAAACACATTCATTAATAGAAAAATCGATCAAAGGGGACAAGGATATAACAATGAGAGCATCTAATGCCAAGCTATCTTGCTTATTCAATACATCCAAATCTAGCTCCCCTCGTTAACATTCAAGTTGGACAATTTCTTAGCGTTTATAATACGAGCAATAAAAGGATAAACAGTACAACTCATGTAGTTAGCTCTCAATAAACCTCCTCTTGCCAAAACATGAGTAGCCTTATTAGCATCCTTACGAATCAAACACAATGAAGAGGATTGAAAAGCAAAGGCAATAGTAACATAGTCCTTAAGAACTAAACTTGTGTCTGAGGCATCCTCATAATCACGATGAAAGGCTTGCCAGAGACGTTGACTATCAGTCTCCGTTACAACATTGTCTACATGCAAGGACATGAGCTAGGAGAGAGCCCCTCGAACAACAAAAATTTCTGAAAAAAGGATCAAGAGTGCTCTATATAAAACCTGAGATGCGTCGAGCAAAATCACCTTAGTCATTTCATAAAACCACTGCCCATCCCATGCATCCATTATCTGCGAAAGTGGCTCCATCAACATTACATTTTAACTTCCCCAATCCTGGCTTGTGGCAAAAAATATCCCCACCCTCAATCATATCGCGCATAACCAATTGAGAAGAATGAACCAACTGCGCCCCCTTCTAACACTATAAAAATTTGTCAACATACTGCACAAGTTGGTTTGTCTTCATAATCATTTTCTTCAACAACACCTCATTCCTACTATACCAAATACCCCAAAACAACACCTCATTCCTACAACACCGCTTATTGTTCAGCCAAAATTCGAATGATAAAATCCTCTATTGAAACATCAACTAGTATGAGTAGGGGTGAGTGTTTGATCGAATTTAGTCGAATCAAGTGAAAAAATCATGAGTTAATTGAGTTGACGAGTCCTATTTTATCATGCTAACTCTATTTGAATTTTTTCTGAATCGAGTCAAGTCGAATTAAGTGAAATTGTTTGAGTTAACTTAAAAAATTAAGCATGTCAAATTACAATCTTGTTATAGTATAACTAATTACATGTTAGAGCACATAAATTTGAAACCATATATATTTTAAAACTTTTTCAAGCAAAATAATAATAAAAATAAGACACTTTTGAACCATTAATTAACTTATTTAGGTCCCAAAAATAATTATTTTTGAAAATTTCAAAATATTTAACTTTCTTTATATATTCTTTAGAATTTTTTAAAAAAAGTTATTATTTTTTCAAAAAAATATAAATTTTGGTATTTTTATAAATATTTTAAAATTTTAAAATTATTTTGAACTTATTTTGTACTTTTTGCTGTGAGAGAGACCAATTTGCTCATTTTTAAAATTGACAGGGACCAAAATTGTAACACCCCAAACCTGGCCAAGAAGTTACGGTCGAATCTGGCGACGTCACATGGAATGGAATTTGAAATCGAATTATCAAGTTAAAATCGTTTTCGTTTCTTAGCTTTTATTTATCTTTCGTCAATTTCAAAATTGTTTACTCGTTAGTTTGATTCGCTTAAAAACTTATTCTGTAGCGGAAGTTTTTAAAATCGTGATATTTTAGGAAACCGTTCGCGTTTAGGAAAAAAACATTATTTTTAATTAAACTGAGTTTTCGTTGAGTTTTGCAGTTTAAAATCCATGGAACAGTTAAAATCCCAAAATAAAGGCGAATAGTCCAAATTACATCAAAATACTCCAAAATTAATGGGGGAAACAGGTATGTGGTCACCGTGGAGTCCTCCGTCGCACCAGTCCGTCTAAGTCTGGGGATTACCTATACAGATAAAATAGAAAGGGGTGAGTTTACTTAAACTTAGTGTGTAATCCCCACAGAAGACATACATATAGTCAAACACAACAAACAGTCAAATGCAGTCTGGGCCTAAGCCCATTTCAGTTTCAATAGCAGTTCGGGACTTATCCTATTTCAGTTTCAGTATCAGATATGCATTAGGGCCTAAGCCCATCGTAGTAACAATATCAGATATACATTAATCAGTAAACAGAGTCCTACCCAACCAGCCTCTACATACCATCTCCATCCATCCCTACACTCTATGTGGGGTTTAAAACGCCCACCTATCTCTACACTCCAAATAGTACCGAATGCGGCACATAATCAGTAATTTGCAGCTGAGCTGCCAGATAATAGACTTAAGAGCCTTTCAGTACACTTCCTCCATATATCAACATCCCAACCCAATGCAAATGCAACATAGAGTATATGACATGCTAATACATGAATATCAGTTATCCAAACAGTTCATATTCATTCATACATTCATCATGCTCAGTACATACATCATACATACAGTTCACGCATTTAAGGGTCTAAGTAGTGCTTACCGACCCTACAGTAGGTTCATAGTTAACTTGGGCAACCCCGTGCAACCTTAGAACTCATTTTAGTTAAATGGGCTCACATGCCCATGTGGCCTGCCCGTGTGGCCCATACGGCCTGGCACAGAATCCTACACACTCATGTGGACTACCCGTGTTGACCCATAAGCCCGTGTGGCCCATACGACCCAAATAGTCTAGCCTGTATGTTGTACACGACCTACCTGGCCATTGCACGGCCGTGTTTTGCGCGCACGGCCTAGCCTCGTCGATCACACGGCCTACCAAGCGGGCAACCACACGCCCGTGTGGCGTCGACAGTGGGGTTTTTGGCTTTCATCGAAACCCTATTTTTTGCATTTTCGGGTACACACCTGTTATCGATTCGATGCAGAACCACCCCTAAGCCTGCCAAAACCTAAAAACAACACCAACAACCTGATCAATTCATCTAAGGAAGCCAAACCATTCATCACCCCAAAATGTCAACTCGAGAAAATACCTCGAAAAGAGGTTCGGTCACTTACCCGAGTGAATACGAAAGTCTGCACACCCTACTCGCTGGAAAACGCGATTTGACTCCCTCGAGTAGTACCTAAACACGAAATCGACATATTAATAACCCTAAACCGCTTTCCATTATTCCTAAACTTTCATGGGAACTTACCTCAAGTACGCAACCACGAAGGTTTGTATGACAGAGAAGCGAACAAAAATCAAAAGAATAGCGGCCAGAAAGAAAAGTTTGAAAAAAAAAAGACGAAAGTTTGAAGAAGACGTAAAAAAAACACAGGGATTTTCAGCATGAGAGAAAAAGAAAACGAAGAACAAAACTGATCAGATTTTCCCCAAAATCCGTAAATTTACTCTCCCACTAACCCACTTCTCAGAATTCCTGTTTGATCGAAACTTTCTCAGTCAAACGAACAAAAATAAACTCTCACGCTCGCGCAGGGATTCAAACATAAGACCTTTAGCAAACTAACACTCCACTTAACCACCAGACCAGCAGGCCCATTCTGATATGGTTTTACAATTAATTTAATATAAGCCCGCTGAACAAGTATAAGGCTTAAGTCAGAAAGATACAAAAATTTGCCAAAGCTAAGGCTTGAACTTGGGACCTCACACACACATCCGGAACACTTAACCACTGAAGTAGATGCACAATTATGTCACATTTTACAAAAGCCAAAATAGAAATTTTTAGGGCATTACAACTCTACCCCCTAAAAGAAATTTCAACCTCGAAATTTACTTGATCAGAATAGATGAGGATATTGCTGACGCATCGCATCCTCAGCCTTCCACGTGGCCTCTTCAGTGCAATGATTCCTCCACAGCACCTTCACTAATGGGATAGACTTCCTCCTAAGGACCTTGACATCACAATCCAGAATCTGAACCGGCTCCTCCTCGAAAGTCAGATTTTGCCTAACCTCAATCTCCTCAATAGGAACAATATGAGTAGAATCAGAGCGGTAACGCCTCAACATCGAGACGTGAAAAAAATTATGGATGCAGTCCAACTCTGGAGGTAGCTCTAACTGATAAGCGACCGATCCCACTAGCTTTAGAATTCGGTAAGGCCCAATAAACCTAGGGCTCAACTTGTCCTTGCGACCAAACTTCAAAACCTTCTTCCATGGCGATACCATAAGAAACACGAAGTCCCCTACAGAATATTCAATCTCACGCCTCTTTAGATCCGCATAAGACTTCTATTTGTCAGAAGACACCTTCAAACAATCCCGAATCAGTCGTACATTATCCTCAGTCTCAGACAGCTCATGACCTAAAACTTGTCGTTTGCCCAACTTGGTCCAACATAAAGGAGTACGACACTTACAACTATATAGAGCCTCGTAAGGTACCATCGGAATACTCGACTGGAAACTATTATTGTAGGCGAACTCGGCTAACGGTAGATAATCTTCCCAACTACTTCGAAAATCGATAACACAACTCTTAAAATATTCTCTAGTATCTGAATCATCCTCTCAGATTGATCATCGGTCGGAGGTTGGAACGCAGTAGTGAAGTCCAATCTCAAACCCAGAGCCTCATGTAACTTTTTTCAGAACCGAAACATGAAGCGAGGATCTCTGTCAGAAATAATTGAAATTAGAACCCCATGAAGTCTCACTATCTCAGAGATGTACAACTTCGCTAGCTTCTGAAGAGAAAAGTCCATCCGAACCGAAATGAAATGTGTAGACTTGGTCAATCGATCCATGATGACCCAGACAAAATCCTTCTTAGTGGGCGTAAAGGGCAACCCACTAACGAAGTCCATTGTTACTCGCTCTCATTTCCATAGGAAAATCTTAACCGGCTGCAACAAACCCGAAGGTAACTGATGCTCAGCCTTAACCTACTGGCATGTTAGACAACGTGCCACAAAATCAGTAACCTACCATTTCAATCCCGGCTACAAATATAGTTCCCAAAGATCTCAATACATCTTATTCCCACCGGGATGCATAGCATAAAGGCTACTATGCTCCTCTCTTAGAATAGATTGCTCATAAGTATCATTTGGTACACAAATATGACCCCGAAAATAGAGTACCCCATCATTATTCAGCCTAAAATCTGTAGTGCTGCCACTCTCAACCTAACAGAACCGAAGACCGAACGATTCATCCTCTAACTGCCTAACTCGAATCTGTTCTATCCAAGTCAGTTTAACCTATAGCTCAACCAACAAACTTCCATTTCGAACAAACTAAGTCGAGCAAACATCGCTCTCAAATCAATCATCTCCCTACGGCTCAACGCATCAGCCACCACATTAGCCTTGCTAGGGTGGTACTTAATAATACAGTCATAGTCCTTAAGCAGCTCAATCTATCTACGCTACCTAAGATTCAACTCCTTCTGAGTCAGTAGGTACTTAAGGCTTTTGTGATCAGTGTAGATAATACACCTCTCACCGTACAGATATTGCCTCTAGATTTTCAAAATAAAGACTACAGCGGTTAGTTCCAATTCATGGGTCAGATAGTTTGCCTCATGCGTCTTGAACTGATGAGACTCATATGCCACAACCTTACCATCCTGCATCAGAACACAACCCAAACCCACATGCGAAATGTCGCTATACATTACAAGCTCCTTGCCGGATTCAGGCTGTATCAGAACAGGGGCCTGAGTCAGAACAAATTTGAGCTTCTCAAAGCTCGATTGCTGCGCATCAGTCCAGGAAAATCGTAGACCCTTACATAGCAGCTTAGTTAAAGGCACTGCAATCAGTGAGAAACCTTCTACAAACCGCCGATAATAACCCGCCAGACCTAGAAAACTGTAGATCTCAGACACATTCTTCGACTATTTCCAATCCAGTTCAGCTTCAATCTTCTTAAAATCGACTTGGATCCCTTCAGTAGACACTAGGTGCCCCAAAAAAGTGACTTCAGGAAGCCAGAACTCACATTTACTGAATTTAGCATAGAGTTGCTTCTCACGTAGAATCTAAAGCACTACTCTAAGATGCTTATCATGATCATCTTCAGTCTTAGAGTAAACCAGAATGTCGTCGATAAAAACTACGACGAACTGATCCAAATAGGGCTGAAACACTCGATTTATCAAATCCATAAATGCGTCCAGTGTATTTGTCAACTCGAACGGCATAATTAGGAACTCGTAATGCCCATAACGAGTCCGAAAAGCAATCTTGTGAATATCTACATCCTTAACTCTAAGCTGGTGGTACCCAGAATGAAGATTTATCTTAGAAATATCGAAGCCACTTAGAATTGATAAAATAAGTCGTGGATCCTCGGAAACGAATACTTTTCCTTGATAGTTAGCTTGTTCAACTGTCGATAATCTATACATATCCTCATGGTCTCATCCTTCTCCTTAACAAACAATACCGGTACTCCCCAAAGAGCCATATTAAGATGGATGAAACCACGGTCCAAAAGTTCCTGCAACTGAGTCTTAAGCTCCATAAGCTCCTTCGATGCCATTCGATAGGGGGCGATAGACACCGGAGCTGTACCAGGAAGAAGCTCAATCCCAAATTCCACTTCCTGATTCGGAGGTAGACCCGGTAGCTCTTCAGGAAAGACGTCCGGAAAATTCCTTACAGTTCGGATGTCCTTTATAGTAGAATCCCCAAAATCAAAAACACTAACATAGGCCAAGAACGCCTCACATCCCTTACGAACCAGTTTCTCTGCCACCAGTACAGAGATCACATTAGCCAAATAATCTCGACGTTCTCCAATCATGGCTATATCATTATCCTCCTCAGTTCTCAAGACGACTCTTTTAGACGCACAGTCCAAACTGACACGGTGCTTGACCAACCAGTCCATACCCAGAATCAGGTCGAACTCCCCAAACGGAAGCTCCGTCAGATTAGCTAGAAATACCGACCCTTAAACCTCTAGCGAAACATCTTTATACAGTTTGTTAACCCGAACTGATTGTCTCGATGGACTCAGTACAGTCACCTCACTAGAAGTACTCTCAAACAATATCCCCAAGTTTTCAAACACAGTGCTAGCTACATAAAAATGTGTGGAACCTATGTCTATCAAAGCAAAGTAAGGTACATCATGAATTAAAAACGTACCGGTAATGACGTCTGGAGCATCTCTATCCTCTCTACGATGAGCAGCATAAATAAAAGCAGGCTTCCTCACCTCAGTCTGTCCAGCATATCTGCCTGGTACCTTCTGACCACGGCCCATACCGTTACTACCCCTAGCCTGACCACGACCCCTCGGTGGCTGTTAAACTACCCTTTGTGGCTATGCAGTACCAGAACCCGGAGCTTACATTTAATCAGCCCTCAGCAGACACTCCTGAATACGGTGCTCTAATGACCCACGCCTCAAACACACCCCAAACCTCCTCCAACACTCGCCCTGATGGCGTCTACCACAATCTCTACACAACTGCAATCCAATAGAAGCAACAGGGGGCCCAGCTCTAACCGGCCCATCAGTTCTGACCTTTCTCTTAGGCCTTAGTATCGAACTCGAGGGCTCTGAATCCCTCTTGTTTTGGCGCTCAACGCGCTTAACCTTCTCGGTGATCTTCGGCTTCTCAACCAGAACAGAGAACTCTCGCTTCCTCTGCGAGCTATCAATACCCTTAGATTATCCCTAAGACCGTCCTCAAAACGGATGCATCTCTCATATTCAGTCACTACCATACCTCGCGCGTAGCGGCTCAGTCTCAGAAATTCGGCCTTATACTCAGCCACAGATCGATCTCCCTGAGTGAGATTCAGGAACTAATGCCCCGAGCATCAATGTAATTAACTCCTACATACTTACTCTAGAACGAAGTCTTAAAGAATTCCCAAGTTAGACAGTTAGACTGAGTACCCTCATTAATAGTCAGCCACCACAAATAAGCCTCATCGCGAAGTAAGGAGACTGCACCCTTCAATTACTGCTCAGGGGTGCAGTCTAGATCGTCCATAATCCTCTCTATGGCCTCTAACCAATATTCAGCCACATTAGAGGGGGACTCATGTGACACCCCTAAAACGTTTGGCTCTATTGGTCCGGAGTTGTTCCGTAACCGACCCTACACCCTCAGATCCAGTGTTGGGCCCAGCAATGCTCTCTAGTATCCTCAGCATGGCTTGAGACAATGCGTCGTCCCCAATCGAGCGACTCTAAGACCCAGTCTTAGTAGCAAGTGACATGAGTGTCTCACTCGTGTCCAGATTCGACATGCTACCCAGAAATAAGGACTCAGCTCGAGCCCCCTACAGCCCCTACCTCGGCCTCTAGTACCACGTCCATAGATACCTCGTACATTCATGTCTATTCTAATTTAACCGTATTACGAATTTTATGAATCAATTACAGTTTCAATATTTATTAACAGATGTTTTATATAAGCAGTATCATATATTCGAAATTTGTTTTTTTCACAAATACAGTCTCTATCGGTTTCAATTTCACTACAGTTTCAGTATACACTAACTAGAATGTTTTCAGAACAGACTATCTATAACATCATAGCAGTTTATCAAAATACTTACAAGATCGACGTCGGAGACTCGGTGTACCACATTCTCAGTCAATTCATTCCAAATCAGTTCTTTATAAACCAAGTTTTACAACCCAAAATCCACAGCCTAGTTTTGTAATCTAACTCTGATACCACTAAATGTAAGATCCCAAATCCGACCTAAACGTTATGGCCGAATCTGGGAATGTCACATAGAATTGAATTTGAAATTGAATTATCAAGTTAAAACTGTTTTTGTTTGTTAGCTTCTATTTAGCTTAAAAACTTATTCTGTACCGGAAGCTTTTAAAACCGTGATATTTTACGAAACCGTTCGCGTTTTGGAAAATCGTTGTTTTTAATTAACCCGAGTTTTCGTTGAGTTTTGCAGTTTAAAATCCATGGAATAGTTAAAATCCCAAAATAAAGGCAAACATTCTAAAAGTCCAAATTACATCAAAATACTCTAAAAATCATGGGGAAATCAAAACCTTAGATGGAATTAAATCAGTTCAACAGTTATGTGGTCACCGTGAAGTCCTCTACTGCACCAATTCGTCTAATTCTAGGGATTACCTATACAGATAAAATAGAAAGGGGTGAGTTTACGTAAACTCAGTGTGTCCCAACAAAAGATATGCATACAGTCAAACACAACAAACAATCAAATGCAGTCTGGGCCTAAGCCCATTTTAATTTTAGTAGCAGTTCGGGCCTTAGCCCATTTCAGTTTCAGTATCAGATATGCATTAGGGCCTAAGCCCATCGCAGTAACAATATCAGATATACATTAATCAGTAAACAGAGTCCTACCCAACCAGCCTCTACACACCATCTCCATCTATCCCTACACTCCATGTGGGGTTTAAAACGCCCACCCATCCCTACACTCCAAATAGTCTTAAGAGCCTTTCAGTACACTTTCTCCATATATCAACATCCCAACCCAATGCAATGTAACATACAGTATATGACATGCTAATACATGAATATCAGTTATAGATACAGTTCAGTATTCATTCACATAATCATCATGATAAGTACATACATCATACATACAGTTCACGCATTTAAGGGTCTAAGTAGTGCTTACCGACCCTACAGTAGTTTTAGAGTTGACTTGGGCGACCTGTGCAACCTTAGAACTCATTTTAGTTAAATGGGCTCACATGCCCATGTGGGCCCATACGACCTGGCCCAGAATCCCACACGTCCGTGTGGCTCGCTCGACCTAAATCAGTCTAGCCCCGTGTGTCACACACGACCTACCTGGCCATCACACGCCCGTTCTATAGCACAGGGCCTACCACACAGGCGACCACACGCCCCTGTAGTGTCGACAATGGGGTTTTTAGCTTTTGTAGAAACCCCGTTTTTTACATTTTTGGGTACACACCTGTTATCAATTCGATGTGGAACCACTCTCGAGCCTGCCAAAACCTAAAAAACAACACCAACAACCCGATCAATTCATCTAATGAAGCCAAACCATTCATCACCCTAAAACGTCAACTCGAGAAAAATACCTCGAAAGGAGGTTCAGCTACTTACCCGAGTGAATACGAAAGTTTGCACGCCCTACTCGCTGGAAAATGCCATTTGACTCCCTTGAGCAGTACCTAAACACGAAATCGGCATATTAACAACCTGAAACGGCTTCCCATTATTTCAAAAATTTCATGGAAACTTACCTCAAGTACCCAACCACGAAGGTTTGCACGACAGAGAAGCGAACAAAAATCAAAAGAATGGCGGCCAAAAAGAAAAGTTTGAAAAAAAAAAAGACGAAAGTTTGAAGAAGACGTAAAAAAAAACACAGGGATTTTCGGCATGAGAGAAAAAGAAAAGGAAGAACAAAACTAATCAGATTTTCCCTAAAATCCGTAAATTCACTCTCCCACTAACCCACTTCTCAGAATTCCTGTTTGACCGAAACTCTCTCGGTCAAACGAACAAAAATAAACTCCCACGCTCGCGTAGGGATTCGAACACAAGGCATTCAGCAAACTAACACTCCACTTAACCACCAGACCAGCAAGTCCATTCTGATATGGTTTTACAAATAATTTAATATAAGCCCGCTGAACAAGTATAAGGCTTAAGTCAGAAAGATGCCAAAATTTGCCAATGCTAAAGCTTGAACTTAAGACCTCACACACACACCCAAAACACTTAACCACTGAAGCAGATACACAATTGTGTCACATTTTACAAAAGTCGAAATAGAAATTTTTGGGGCGTTACAAAAAATGGTCTTTACACCAATCTGTTATTCGAATTATATATTTCAACTCGACTCGAACTCAAAACTCGAATTACTTCTTCGAGTTGACTCAAATAACTCGAATAATTTGAATAACTCGATTCGATTAACTTGAAATTTGATTTTGATTTTGATTTTTGATTTTTTGAATCGATTAGAGTTTTGTTCACCCTAGGTACGAGTCCTAGCTCATGCCACACAACAATTGTGAAAGGACAATAAAAAAATATGTTCTAAATCCTCATTGGCATGATGACATCTTAGGCAGAGAGGAACAATATTAGCACCTTGAGCCAAAAGCTTTTTATTATAAGGCACAAACCCTCATAATAATCGTCATAAGAATTCTTTTATTTTCGGTGGCAACGCCTCATTCCATAGAGTTTGCCAAGGGTTATTGACATGAAAATCAATAATGTTGAAAAATAAGCAAAGAGCCACCTGATAGCCAAACTTGACACAATAGGATCCATTATAACCAAAATGGCATGTATAAATATCCTCCATAGAATACCAATTTAACGACATATGCAGAACCAGCTTAGTATCATACGGTACTCGCAATCCCGTAACACCCCTACTCGACTTGATCGTCAGGTTCAAGTTACGAGATACTACAGTCGTTGCCGGAGCAACTACCATCAAATATATCGTGAATAAATCATTCAAACATTCCAACACGTCTTAATCACAATCACATTAAGATATACAATTAAATCTGAGCTTAAATCAAGCTTACAAAAGCTCCTTTATAGATCTGAGCATGAAAAATGATCAAATTGCAAAATTTTCAAAGTTTTCAGAATAGGCGATACCCCATAAAGGAACTGATACCATTTTGGCCTTCAATATTTCAATATAATTTAAATTAAAACTAATGTATCGATACCAGACATAAAGTACCGATAACCTTGTCAAAGTATTGATACATTATCTCTGTATCAATACCAATTTTAGGTTTGATGTTTGAAAATTTAAGAAAAATCACCAATGTACTGATACCCATTTCTAGGGTATTGGTACCTTTGAGCCAAAAATGTCAGAAATATGCATTTTGGTACATATTGCATGCCAACTTATCAACTTACCCAAATGGTGCTTAATTGCACACTTATACTTGTATAAAACCATGCCAAAACCATATCTAAACATCTTATTTCAATAATTTCTCAATCAACCAAACTATTATACATCAATTAGGCACTTAAACATATCATTTCAACTTATGGAATCACAAAATATTCAAACATGTAAATCCATTCAATACCATCATCTTAACCATACCATTTCACTTTCAAATTTGTCAATCATATGCCACATTTATAGCTTAACATAATACCTAACATACACATACATAGATATGAATTGTAACACCCCTAACCCGTATTCATTACTGGAATAGGGTTACGAGGTATTACCGATCAATACAACACATAGCTTATATTTATCAACCTCAAGCAATCATGCTCATACATCATTCAATACAATCATGTTGTCCCTTATAAAGGCCTACGAGGCCTTAAACATGTTTTAGAAGTGGTTCAGGACTAAACAGATAACATATAAAAATTTCAAAAAATTTAAAAGAATTTCAATCATACAAGGGTCCCATGCCCGTGTGAACAGGCCGTGGGCCTCACACGGCTAGTAGACACACCCGTGTCTTAGGCCGTGTGGAAATAGGGCATACATACTGACTTGCATCACACGGCCGAGGACATGCCCGTGTGTCCAGCCGTGTGCCCTTTGAAATGGCCACACACACCCATATGCTAGGCCGTGTGCCATTTAGGGGAGTATACTGACTTATACCACACGGCCAGTCACACGCTCGTGTGTGAGACCGTGTGGAGCATACTGACTTCAATTCAATTTCAACACCAGGGGACACACGGCCATGTAAAATAACCGTATGTCGCACACGACTGAGACAGACGCTCGTGTCTCTGCCCGTGTGGACAAGAATAGGCCATTTGTAAAGCCAATTTGCCACCCTTTTTGCACGTACCTACACAAGCTCATATGGTTTCATTTTAAGACACAATTATACAGCCAAAAGTCATTAACCAATACATAATCATACCAAATCCATTTCACCCATTTCAATACTCAATTCAATGCTATTCACCTATTCAAACACTAATCAACTCAACTTACTTTACTAAGCATAATTCACATATATAATTCATCTAACTAAACCAATTCAAATATACATAATCACTTCAACTCCATTCCTTCAGGATAGGTCTATTTTCAAACATTAAAAGTAAAACTATTTGCATTTTCATAAACACTATCAAGTTCATCATTTTATGCCAACACAAATGGCCAAAATACAAATCCATCAAATAAACCATGCCATATACTATATATACATCGCTTCAAAAGTACCAAAATAGATGATCGATAGGGTGATGAAGTCTCTGACGATTCTCGGATCCGAGCTAGCTTCGTAAAACTATAAAACATAGAAACAATTAAACAGATAAGCTTTAGGCTTAGTAAGTTCGTATGTGAACATGAAATAATCACAACATTCACTAGCAATTCAAAATGGATTATATCATTAACATTTAAAGCATCAATTCATGAGCTATCATTGAATTTATCCATATCATCATTCATAAGTTCTAATCTTCATATATCTCGATACTTGAATAATCTTCTGTATGTACCTGTATCGATACATATCTATTTCAAGTCAATACTCTTATCAAACCTTTCCAGTTTACAAATGCTTCCAATACAAACTCATCGATTTTTCCAATGCCATAGTCCAACTATTGTCTGACACATACTTTGCCAAGGCTCTGCCATAGTCTTTCATTCACATGTCATAACCCAGTTATGGTCTTATTCTTCAATTGCCATAGCCCAACTATGGTCTTATTCGGCAACTTGCCTTACTCAATCCATACATTTCATTTAATAACTCAAAATTTAATCAATAGAATAATTACTATATCAGTTTCATTCATCAAATAGATGGTACACATTTATGTTCAATTATACGAACTTACCTCATATTCGGAATTATAATATCGAATCGACTACTCGTTAACTTTGGTTTTTCCCCGATCTAAATTTGAATTCTTTCTTTCTTGGTCTATATGAATTCAAAATTGGCTTTTTCAATCATATATTCTTTCAATTTAATCCAAAACATGCATTTAGGCATATTTCTACTTTAGCCCCTAAACTCACACTTTTAACAATTTAGTCCCTATTTCACAAATACACATAATTTCATTATACTCTAGCTTAGCCGAATTACCTATAGGTCCCTAGAAGCCCATAAATTTTATTTATTTCACATTTCAACCCCTCAATTTACAAATTTCACAATTTAATCCCTTTTTGACATTTTTGTCAAAAATAACTTTACAAAACCTGTAAACTATCATCAAGCTTTCATATTCTATCATCAATCATCAAATTACTCAAGTATTCAAAAATGGAAACTCTCAAAATCTTTAACAATTTCAAAATCTAAGGTACGGGCTAGCTAGATTTCAAAGCAACGATCTCAAAAACGTAAAAATCATCAAAAATCGAGCTCAAATTGTACCTTAATCAAGCCTAATGTGTGCCGAACCCTAAGTGTTCATCAATGGATTATTTTCTTCTTCAATATTCGGCTAGAAGATGATAACGAAGCTAAATTTTTATTATTATTATGTTTTATTAATATTAACCTTATTAACTAATTTACCAATATAACCTTAATGAATAAACATTAAAAACATATAATGGTTGTCCACAATAGTCCACTATCATTTAAAATAGTTTAAAATTACCATTTAAGGCCATCATATTTAAAAGCCAAAGCCAATTGACACCCTTAACAAGTAGAATGCAACTTTTACATTTTACGCGATTTAGTCTTTTTTTCTCAATTTGACTAATTAAACGATAAAATTACTTCACGAAATTTTCACACATTCATACTTTCATGCTATAAACACATAAAATAATATTAAAAATAATTTTTCAACATCAAATTCATGTTTCCAAAACCAATGTTCCGGTTTAGCTAGAATCGGTTTGTTACATGAACATTAACTTTCTCAAAATCAACTGTTAACCAAGATTCAAACCAAACTATTATTTCCAAGTTAAACATATATATAATAACACCTATATACTTGCCACAAAATCAAATTTTAAAACGATCAAAAGTCTACTGAGTTGATAGCAGGATAGTGTGAGTTTCAGGGAGATTCGACCGACACGTTCAGCAACCCAACAATCTACAGGAAAAGGGAAAGCAACTAGGTAAACATTTCGAATGCTTAGTAAGTTCATAGGCATAAAACAATATCTTACCTCATTTTACAATTTACTACAATAGGCAATTCAACTTGGCAAGTTTGCCTAGACATAACAAAGTACATGTCAACAAGGTGAGTTAACATATAACCATCTTATATAGTAATTCAAACTTATGAAATTTCAAGTCACCTATAAACAACATTTCAATACCAATCTCATTATCAATACAACATTTAGCCATTTGCAAATCAAGTTCATATAATTTCATTTCAACTTATTTCATTCAATAATCATTTAGCCCAATGAACTCTAATGAATTGATTTGGATACACAAGTAACTACACCACACCAGGGCACCGAAGTGTAAAACCCGTAGGCAATCATATAATCGTGTAATAACACGTCCCTCTACCACACCATGACCTCTGTAGAGACATATAAAACTCGGTAATTTGCAACAAATATTGGATTTCGATATAATCAATAGTAAACTCCGTGCAATCACATATTACGTACTGTCACATATATTTCATACCAGCACGCAATACCTATTTGCATGTTAATCGTATCTTATCCTTTATTATATTCATTTGAGCACATTTAGCACATATAATTATTTCTTTACAATTTAATTCATATCTCACCTTTTTGTACCAAATCGTAAACAATACAAATTACATACAACCATACCATATGAACTTACCTGACAAAAACAGCAACAAAGAAGACGTCGATGACTAATCCATAATTTTGCCTTTTCCTCGATTTTCCTTCGTTTTATTCAAATCTCAATATATACAATAATTTATTTCAATTTATCAATTCCAAATACCTTATAACATCCTATTACACGAATATGACAGTTCAATATCATTTTTTAAAGTTCCCTAAAGTTTCGTATTTTATTCAATTTATTCCCTAAGACCAAAACTACCATAACTTTCAAATTTGAGCCTCAATTTTGAAACTGATCTCAATTGTGTCCTTTTAGAACCCTCTATCATCTATAATTACAAAAAATTAACATTAATTTTGAAATTTATGCACTTTAGTCCCTATGTTTAAAAACTAGCAATTAAACTTTACAAACTAGTTTTTTTTTCGTATCTAAGCTTAAAATCTAACAAATTAACATCAATTTCATCAAGTATTCATCAATGGTAACTTTTAGACAAGTTTGTAAAATAGTACACGGGTTAGCTAAATCAAACTTCTGAGATCTCAAAAACATAAAAATTACAAGAAACAAACTTAAAATTACTTACCAATTTAAGGATTAAAGTTTGGAAGCTTTAAAACCCTTTTCTCCCTTGTTTGTACAGTGAAGAAGATGAAGATGAGAAAAATGTTTTGATTTTCTTTTTAGTTTGTCTTTTATGCTTAGTTTAAAATTAATAAACTTAATTAATAATCATTAAGCAAATATAAGTGGAAGATTCCATCTTCCACTATTCATTAATAGAAATTGTTCCAATTGCTTAGTTGGTCCTTTAGCTAATAAAAAATCTATAGGGATGAATTTTTAACACTTTTATGATTTAGTCATTGTATCATAATTAACTATCAATTCAATAAAATTACTAGGCTAGAACTCAATATACTACTAAATTAGACTCATAGATATTAAACAATAATATTTATGGGTTCTATCTGTAACAACCCGATTTAAGGCATAGTCGGAATAGTCGTGCGAGACCACAAAACCGAAGTAGAAATATGCGTTTTATGATTTTTATGAGGTTTATGAGGTGGTTGCATAACTAAGTGAAAATTTCATGAAGAAATTTTATTAATCAGTGAATAAATTATCCATTAGGACTAAATTGCAAAGATGAGAAAATATGAGTTTTTAGAAGATTTGAGTATGAAATAGAATCATAAAAATTATTAGGAGTCCTTAATTAGAAATTAGACCATTAAATGTTAAGATGAACAAAAATGGACATGGGAAGGAAAAATCCTAAGGAATGGGCCTTAAGGGCATTTTGGTCATTTAGTTAATAAATTATTAAAAAGGGAAAAAGAAGTCAAAAATCATGTCCATCTTCTTCCCTAAGTGCTGAAATTTGGAGAGAAGCCATAGCTTGGGTTTTTCTCATTTTCAAGCTCAAAATAAGTGCATGATAGTCCCGTTTTTAATATTCTTCATATTTTTTAAATCCTCGTAACTTGAATTAGCTATTTCTAGCAATATTTTGAGCTAGGATTCATGTTCAGAAATTTACCCATGTATGACATGCATGTATTTTGATGTTTTATGGGGGATTATGAAAGCTTGATATAGTATGAACATCTTTTTCTGAGAGAATTTCATGAAAGATGCATGCAAGGACTAAATTGTAAAAGTTATGAAATTGGTCATACATAAGTGAAATAGTGAGAATTGAATATTGCTATAGATGAGGATATGATTCGGCTAGGCTTGAAACGTAAGAAAGTTGAATGAAAATCATTTTACGAGCCTAGGGGCAAAATTGTAATTATGAGAAAGATTAGGGGTAAAATGGTAATTTTTCAAAAGTCTGAGTTATGAGTCAATTTAGTCAATATAAGTATTAAACAAGTTAAATTGTTATTATAGATCAAGAAATACGAAGCCCATATTGAAACCGAGGCAAGAACAAAGTCGAGGACTAAATTGCATATCTACATTCATTTTGAATACCAAGGTAAGTTTGTATGAATTTAAGGCTACATATGTTTTTATGTTTAAAAATTACTTATTATGATGTATAATGTACAATACTTTCATGAAGTTGATTATCAATGTCTAATAAGGAAATCAATGAGAACATGTAAGTAAAAATCCCGATTGAAGATTCAGAATAACGAGGATACCTATGTCACAACATGAGACAAGGGAGTCTCGTGTAAGACCATGTCTGGGACATGGCATCGGCACTTAAGGAATGTAGGTACCGTATAAGACCATGTCTGGGACATGGGGTCTGCACCGAACGTAGATCCTGTGTAAGACCATGTCTAGGACATGGCATCAGCATCGAACGAGGAAGGTCTCGTGTAAGACCATGTCTAGGAAATTGCATCGACACCATACAAGGAAGGTCTCGTGTAAGACCATGCCTGGGTCATGGCTTCGACACCAAAGGAAGATCTCGTGTAAGACCATGTCTAGGACATGGCATCGACATCAAGTTAAGGGATCCCATGTAAGACCATATCTGAGATATAGCATTGGCATCATGAGGCGATCTCATGTAAGACCATGTCTGGGACATGGCATTGGCATCAAGACCCATGTGTGATGAGATTGAGTAACCTCAGTTATTCCGGGTAATTCATCGGGTAAAAGAGCCAAGACTGAAAGAGGTAACAAGAAAGCTAAGCAAGTAAAGATAATAATAAGCTAAGTTGTTCAAAGTTGTTAAGGAGTTTTATTCAAGTTAAAGAAGATGAAGATTAAGTTTATATTTGTATTAGCAAAATATACTGATTTATGTGATTAAGTGATACAGGTACCATGAGTACATTACAAGTATGTAATTATTATGTAACATGTGATAAGTAAGTAAGCCCAAGCACTTGAGACTCATGTTGTATTTGTCTCTTGATGGATGAGTTATATTAACCAAATATAATTGCTATCTGAATTTTATGCAAACTTACTAAGCTATATGCTTGCTTCTTTCATTTCCTTCTCCCTTGTAGTTTTGCCAAGCTAGTTCGGGGATCTTTGACGTCGGAGCTCGGATCACACTATCAATCATTATTTTGGGTATTGCCAAGTTGTTTTATTTCAAGTATGGCATGTATAGGAATTATGAGATTTTGAGCTATAGCATATTGGGAGCCAAAGTGTTGGCTATAAAGGTTATTACTCTTTTGTACATGGCCAAAGAGATTGGCCAAATGTTATTAATCTGTATATATCACTGATGATGAGTTATATGAGTTCTACAAGTGAGGTTTTAAGGGGCATATATAGTGCATTAAGGCCATATTATGTATTGCTTGAGTTGGCATAATTGAGTTTATGTTTCAAGGTGGCAATTGGCTTGGAAAATAGCCTCTAAGTGTCCACAAGTGTAGACACACGGGCGTGTGTCTAGGCCGTGTGTGACACACGGTCAACCTCTATGGGTGTGTTGATAGGCCGTGTGTCGCCTGCATTTAATTGCGAGAATTTAATTCGTCACACGGGCCAGCACACGGGCGTGTGCTTAGGCCATGTGCTACTTAAGAGGTTGCTGACGTCATAACAGAATACCCCTAGTTTTCACACACGGGTGAGGACACGGGCGTGTCTAGGCCGTGTGAAGGACACGGGCCATTGACACGGGCGTGTGTCCGGCCGTGTGAAAACCTCTGTAGGTTCGAAATAAAAATAAATTCTATACGGGCTAGGGGCATGAGAGTGTGCGACCACACAGGCGTGTCCCAAGTCACACGGGCGTGTGACCCCTGTTTAGGTAAAAATTTTCAAAGAGTGTAAAAGTTTCCGGTTGAATCCCGAAACCTTCCGGATGTATGTTTAAGGCCTCGTAGGCCTATGAGATGTATGTTATGACTAAGAAGAAAAAGTTTTTAGTTGGAACGAAATTTTATAGCCTGCTATTACATGTTCAAGCAAGATTAAGCATGGTAATGCCTCGGATCCGGTCCCGGCGTCGGACCCGAGTAAGGGGTGTTACACTATCATCGGAAATGGGGTTCCAAAATCGCCATTTTCGGCACCATTGAAAAAAATGTTGTTACAAATCTTTCCACCATATCCCTATCCTATGAGCCTCCATTAAGATGAATTAAATCACATACTCACATATGGGTACACTATCCAGAGGAACAGTGTAAACAAAAAAAAATATCATCATCATTAATCCACGGATCATTAAAAACACTAACCATGTTACCTTTTCTTATTCGCCATCTAGTACCTTCAAGTAGCATTGCTTTAGCTAGGAGTGAGCGTTTGATCGAATCAAGTGAAAAAATTTCGAGTTAATCAAGTTGACGAGTCTTATTTTATCATCCTAACTCGATTTGAATTTTTTTTTGAATAGAGTGAAATTGTTCGAGTTAAATTAAAAAAATTAAACATTTCAAATTAAAATATTGTTATAATATACCTAATTCTATGTTAAAGCACAAAAATTTGAAATCATATATATTTGAAAACATTTTCAAAGCAAAAAAAAAAAGAAAAAAAAAGATACTTTAGTATGATAAATTTGAATCATTAATTAACTTATTTAGGTCTCCAAAATTATTATTTTAGAACATTTTAAATTTTTTAAATTTCTTTATTTATTCTTTAGAATTTTTTAAAAATATATAAAATTTGAAATTTTTATAAATTTTTGAATTTTTTTTTATTTTTGTTGAAAGAAATCAATTTGCTCATTTTCAAAATTAACAGGGACCAAAGAGGTATTTACACCAATCTGTTATTTAAATTATTTGAATTATTCGAATTGTAAAATTCAACTGGACTCGAACTCGACTTACTTATTCGAGTTGACTCGATAATTCAAATAACTCGATTCAATTAACTCAAAATTTAATTTTTTTAAATCGAATCGAGTTTTTTTCACCCCTAGCTTTAGCCATATAAACACTCTTCCAAATAAAAGAGGGAGAAACACCCTCCGTTGAACCAAGAAAACTGCTAGTTGGGAAGTATTTAACTTTGAAAATCATGCACGAAAAATATTCAAACTAGGTGAGGAACCTCCACCATTTAGCTAATAGTGCCAAATTGAAAAGTTTTAATAATAACATTATTATATTTTTATTAAAAAGATGACCTCTTTATTGAAGTATTCAGCATCAACATAGCCGACTAATAAGGATTTTGAATCATTTAAATAAAATAACCCCATATTAATTGTCTCTCTTAGATAGCTAAATACATGTTTAATTCAATTCCAATATTAACTTGTTGGAGAAAAACTAAATCTTGCTAATAAGTTTACATCGAAAGTCATATCAGGTCTTATGTTATTTGCAAGATACGGTACTTCAAGATTAAGAAACTCTTCATCATTCTCGCAAGGACGAAATTTATCTTTATTCACATGGAGTACTCAATGGATATACTTTACCCTTATAAAATTTCTTTAATATATAGTTTTAAAATATTTTTCAATCTATGTTTACAATATTTCCGAACATAATCAACTTTTTATCATAAAATATATGTAGAGAACTTCGAAATATTTATAAAGAATATTTAAACACAAACATAAAAAATGTATAGTCTTACCGATGATGCATGCAACCGCTTCAAAGCATGATGAACAAAAAAATAAAATATATTCCTAATAAAAAAAACTGATGTAAATATAATCTTTTAAAAACTGATATTATAAGGTTGATCGCCAAAAAAAAAAAATATAAATCATTAAAAAATTTAATATTAAAAAAAACCACTTCACCAGTTATCCATGCGACTTGAACAAAGCAAATGCTTCAAAGCCTAATTGGAAAATTAATTTTTATTTTGGTTGAGTTTCAGAAACTTTCAGATGCCGTGGAAATGGTACTTATAAATGCAAACAAATATTGTTAAAAAATATTGTTAAAAATATTTTTTTAATTAAATCTATGTAAACAATTATTTTAATTAAATATTCGGCTCCTTAACGATTTCATCATTGTACTAATAAGTATTAATTTTTTAATTGCTAGTATTTATTGTTTATGGCCAAATCTATTTCAAATATTTTCTAACTTCTTTAAACAAATAAATTTGTAAAACTAGAAATTTCCAATAGTTTGTATATAATTTTTATTTATAATTTTAAATTAGACAGTTTTTTATTTAATATGATTTAATTTATAACCGCGACTAACCGTGCATAGCAAACTAGTTTAGTTAAATTATATTATTATATATATATATATTATGAATTTTTATGGTCAAGTGTGTAGCATTTATACAGTATTTTTTACGAATATAATATTTACAGTAAATAGAAATTATATTGTACAAAAATTAATTAACTTATTCAAAGTAAAATTATATCGTGTAAAAAATTAATTAAATTCAGTAAATAAAATAAGTCTTCCTTAAAGTAACTAATTAATGTATTTAAAATAAAGTGTTTAGAAGTCCAGTTTATACTCTAAAAGAAAAATACACCACTGCAAAAATATAAGGTTTAAAATAGAATTGGGTGGGGTGCGCCAGGCCCAAGCAATAGTGCAACGCTAGGGCGACGCTCGAGAGACCCAGTAGCAAGCTACTGTAGTGGACCCTCCCCCTCAAAAAATAAATTTAATATCATGTGGGCCAATGGCCCACGTATCAGATATTAAACTGATAAGAACAGATACTACACTTGATCTTAGCCAAAAGGCCGAGAAAGGTATGTTTTTTAAAATCCAAGCCCGCTTCTTTTATAAGCAGCTTCTTGCCTCATCCCGTTACATCTCAGTGATGTGGGATAAAGACACTGTATTCAGCAACTTGATTGTAAGCTGCTTCTGAAAAATAATGACCAACAACACCTTTGATATTACAGGCATTTCTCATATATTGAAATCGGAAATTACTTGGAAACTGAATCCTTTGTGCATTTCCACTGGAGATAATCTGGGGATTTTGTTCTGGTATTTTAACTACTCGGGGTTGATGATGAGGAAAAGAAGATAATTAAACCTAGGGGAAAAATATGTTTCTTTGCTTTTAAGATTGAAGCTTGTGTTCCCAACACTTGATCGACATATTGAAATCACGAAATTTAATCTTCAACACTTGGGGTCTGATCACATCATTGCAAGTATATGCATAAAGTAAATTCTTATTCAATTCTAATGATATTCAAGACACATTCCACTCCAGAAAGCTTACATGACAAAGTACTAGTCCCGGCTAGAAAATCTTGAAAATTTTAAATCTCCTGACAATGCTCTTGAACTCTGAGTCTAATACTAGAATGTTTAGTTTGTAACTTTTAATAATTCTAATTGCATAAATGAATTAAATTAGGTAAAAAGGTGTTAAATTTAAATTGGGTTATAACGCTACTATAAAATTGGGTTTTCAGTAAAAGACTTTAAAATCTAATAAAAAATTCAGACTTTCTTGTTAAAATTTTGATTTTTCTGATTTTTAATGTTGTTTTGTTCTTTAACTTACTGATTATTGGTTGATTCAGTCCGATTCAATATAACATCATACGTTTTACCAATTCTTTGTGCAAAGAGTTGAGACCAAAACCCTTTCAAGGGGCTGATTTTGATAACTTGTGAATTAAAAATCGTCGAAAAGGACCGTTCGGATATGTTTCGATTTTCTTTAGCCAACCCAGCTTTCTAACTTTAGGATACGTGGTAGTCCAAAAACTCGTTGGCAGAGTAGGCCGGCATTAGTTTGTAAATGGACCACCATTCAAGAAGCCCAAACCGGCATTCGTTGCCCATATGAATATGATGAACTTCAATTTCCCAATTGGAGAAGTGGCAGAAAACAGCTGAAGTCCGATCAATGGAGTGTGCCGGGAAGGGGAGTGGAACTCGGTGCTTAGGCCCAGCTAGAAAGCTTTGCGGTCGCTGTGGAGCCGTTTCTTATTGCTCTGCTTCTCATCAGGTTCTTTAATTTCTAAGTAAAAGGGAAAAAAAATAAATGAATAAAGTTCAACATGTTATCTGCAATGTTATCTCTACGTAAGCTTGTTTCTAATTGTAATATAATTGCTCCTAGATTTCTCACTGGAAGGTACATAGAGAAGAGTGTGAAAGGTTAGAGCAGCAAATGAAGAACTTAGATTTGTTGAATGATTTTCCTTTCACGTTTTCCCAAGAATCTACGGTTCAGGTAACTGTCACCTTGCTTGCAAAAAAGGGGTTCCATGAAACATTGCATTTAAGCTTATATTAGACTTAATTGACTTGGTTGCCTGACTGGTTTTGGTAGATTAGTGAAAAGCAAGAGAGCAGGTGTTCCTTCTTGAGAAAGAGGGGCATTCATCAAGTGGGGCTGTGGGTTTGTGAATGCCGTTGTGGTGCATCGGTTACATCCATTGGTAATTCCAGGTTTTCTTCAAACTCCTGATTCTTCACTCTTCAGTGATGATAGTGTAAGCCTTTGCAAAATCAGGAGTTTGATTGTGAAAGTGTTAAGTGGATGTATTTTGCCTTTATATAGTTATTTAGTTCTCTAAGCTGCGATTCAAATGCAAATTTGTTACTTGAATAAGTTGATTGCTTATGGCATTTCAGATGAAAATTATGGTCACTTTCAACTTTGTTTGCAGGCTTGAAAGTGATACCTGGAATCTCTCAAATATCTTGTGCCCATGTCGTGGTATCACTTTTGCTTCTAGACTTCCAGCCTTCTGGTTTTCCCTAATGAATGCTTCTAGAATTAACCTTGTAATAGTGCAGGGCCTTCATCTCCAATAGCAAAAGCATTGTGCAGTTGGAAGGATTACTATGAATGGAGGTGCATACCATTACAATCACCTGTTTCTTTGCTGCTCCACTGGGTATGAGATGTTATTATATGCTATAGAATCATTTCTGAGTTAATACTTTGTCATTCTAATCATCAACTGGTGATTATGGTACATCTTTTACATGCAATTCCATTCTTCTATGGTGGAAAAAGGGGATGATATTTTACTGGTTTCTTTAGTTTATGGTTAATAATCTTTCAATTCTAAGGTGCTTTACTTTTCATCTGTCCAGAAATATATGATACAATGCTAAGAAACATCCCTAGTCTGAGATTCCAAAACCTTGAGTTCTGTTTTCTGCTCAAATGAAATCCAAATACATTTTTTCTTGAAGAGTAAAGCTAGAAACTTAGTCAAAAGAAATTAGAATCATTGTCATCGAATCCAGATGCATACTCGAGGAAATGCTATACTTTGTAGATGTCTACTAGCTTGTGGACATTAGCACTAAATATATATCTGTTCAATTATTTTTTTGTCTCAGCCACTTACAGTGTATCATGCAATACAACTTGCTGGATTGGGAAGCTTGACCTCTGAAATCGGCAAACTGCGCATACACTATCTTGGTACACTATGAACTTTAGCTTTTAAATCCCCATTTGTTGTAATTTGAAATGTTTATCTGTTTGTAATTTCTGTGTGCTAGCATCTAGGTGTTCAATCAGCTATGCACTTACTGGAAACTAATTGCTGATAAACGAAAAGAGTAGATACTTTATTTAAGTAATGGTGAATCAAAAGGGAGCAAGCTATTCTTTTTTACATATGTCTATGCATGCTTGTGTGGCCTTTTTTTTCATGTAAATCAGTCTTTCTTATATGGACAAATTTTATTTTATTTTTTAATTTTTTACTTAACTTCTTGGTGGTTTCTTTATGTAGTCTTAATATGGTTATCTAAATTTAAGTGTTTCTTTTATTTGTATGTTCAAAGGACCTGAGAAGGAGCTCCTTCAACTTGCTGTCTTTGGAGAATTACATGCACTCTTTCCTGGGGTTTTTGTTCAAATTGAGCTTATTGGACCTGCAGTTCCACATCATAGGTTAGTCTTACCTTCAGTTTCTGCAGAAATTGTACTTTTGGTTTCTCTTTACTGTAAGTGCAAAGCAAACTACTTGGTTTGGATGGGAATCAATTAAATCGTCAACTTGCATATAATTCCGTTTCATGTCATGACACTGATTAGTCTTAATTGTCTTGTTGACTTTGGTGCTGGTCAGGTTGCTATGTTAAATACCCTTTCATAAATAGGCTTTTTCTTTTGCTCCTTCAAACTGTTAAATCTTTTCCCTTAGGATTGATTTTTGCATTTGCAAGGTCTGTATTAGGAACTGGTCTTTGATCTTATGTTGTTCTTTTGAATGACCCAACTTTTTATGATCGGTGGTTTAATTCTAACTTGTGCTGGGCATTGCTGAGGCTTCCTGTTCCATTTAATGCATAGGGATGGTGATAAGATTGATCTACACAGCTATGCTCATTGCATTGAGCAAGATTGTGATTGCAGATACAAAAATGAGAACACTAGCTGCAGTATAGGTCATGCATCATCTGCAGTGACACTGCAACTACGTAGAGGATATTATCATGACCGTTTCTTAGATATATCTAAGGTCTGTTTTTCCTTTACCTTCTTTCTGTCCCTCTAAAGCTTTTCATCTTGGGAATGTCTTGTGTGTTTGGCTCAGCCTACTACAATTTCCTAAGAATCTCTCTTGTGTAACAGGATTCCCTCCCACACTTAGTTATTGCTCCAAATGCTGGCGTTGCAGCTTATGCAAGTTGGTTGCCCACTATAGTATGTCTTCAGTATGCCCTTTAGATTCTTTTTTTTTTTTTTTCTAACTTCATGAGTCATAATGTTTTCTACAAGTGTCGCTTTGTGTTTCTAGGAAAACCCAAAGCTTTTATGTTTATGCTGTTGCTTGAGTATTCCAGGATTTTTTCCCTTAATTTTGGTTTTGTAATGAACATTTCAGGAGCTAATAAAGGAGATAAATGTCCCTGCAGTATTTTCTGATTATTGTGAAGAAGCTTGTAATCTTGCAGCTTGCTGCATAAATGCTGTTACAAACCAGCCTCCCAGGCTTCCTGTAATTTTACATTGCTGTTTATTCTCTTTTCACACTTTCTCTCTCCTGTAGATTTATTTTGGACATATTTTGGAGATCTATTTGCTTAATTTAATGATTCATGCGATGCTTATGTCCTGTAGATTCAGTTAAATCCATTCAGGCAGCCAATGGTGGTGGAAGACAGTCCACTGCATCTTCCTTGCTATTCCAATTGCTTCCTATTTGCTATATGAACTGCTTTGCTCTCAATTATACACATATTCAGCGGATTTCATTATTTTCATACGAGCATATAGGGGTCTTACATGAAAGGAGAATATAAACCAAGGTAATCTTGTAAAATTTACTTTTCAATCTTGACATTTGCTGATGCATTAGTAAAGGATCTCTCTATGATGGTTCTGATAGTTTAATAATGCTTGATAGTATGCATGCTTATCTTATGTTAACAGAACTTCGGTAACTGTTAAAATTGTATGTATTAAATGCGTCCGGGCACTAATTAAATTCTTAGGTTTTTCTTCATTTGCATGAGCTCGTGAACCTTATTTATCCTTTGATGCAACGGCGTTATGTTCTTACCCCTTCAAGAAATTCAAGGATTTGGAAGAAGAGAAGACTACCAATGGATAATTACAATTTGTGTTTTAGTTAAAATAACTTTTTACTGGTTGTAATTTTGTATGAGCTATATAAGCTGTCGCTTGCATTTTGTAACATTTATGTTTGTAAAATTTGTTTTTATTGTGAAGGAAGAAATCAAGGAAATTACATTACTATTGTCATCATAAATAAATTTCTCCAAAGCAACACGTGGCACATCAAACCTATGAGCACCAAGTGATAACACCCTTGTAAATTTTGCCATCGCATCAGCAGCTTTATTAAACGTGTTATACCTTGATCTCCCAATTTTGCTTTGACAGTTCCCACGCTGCTCTCGTAACCGAGTTCGGTTAGCACTTGCTATCCTTGCTGTAAAACATGTGACATAAAAAGGGCATTCTTTTGGGGATGACAGACATGTGATGTTGGATTCCTGGTGTTTCTGGCAAATGCTGCAACTGAGGTGGAACAGTCAGGGGGCAAGTTTTTTAATAGCTTTGCTCATTTTCACATAAGCCACCGTTTAAGGGCACTAATTGGCTTTTAGCGGGGTGGGCGACATCATTCCGATCCGAGGAGCCTAGTAGAATTGTCATTCCATCATTTTGATACCGTACAAAATTATTACGGGGAAAAACTTGGATTCCGTTTAAAATGGTTTTTAAAAAATGATTTTTGAACTGAAAAAGCTAATGTTGTTTTGTGTTTAGATGAAATTGTGTAAAATATTATCTGTTGTTTGGCAGATTTCCTAAAAATATTTCATAAAAATTGTTTTCAATGAAATAAACATATATTTGAGATTTATGATAAAAAATTTAAATTGAGTAGTGAATTGATTACAAAGTGATGTTAAGGTGAAATTATAGTAAATAATGAATCTTCATGATGTTAAGGGTTAAATTGTAAAATTTGTGAAATTTCTAATTGAATCCAAGAGAAATGATATGCATGAAAATTTTTTATGTGAAATAAGATATTATAAAGAATTATTTGATTAAAGTGTTTATATGGTGAAAAATAAATTACATGTCAATATGAACTAAATTGAAAAATGTACAAAAGTTTAAGCGTGAAATAATTTAATATGTGAACAAGAAATTATGATAAAAGTTTAATGAATGTGTTATGAGATGATAAAATATACATGAAGTATTGTAAAAGTGAAATTGTGGAAAAATATGGAATTTTTATAATGACAAGGACTAAATTATTAAAGTTGAGAAAATATGTGGATGAAATAATAGAAGTGAAATACATAAAAATTTGATATGTGAAACGTGATATTGAGATAAATTGTGTGATTAAAGTGTAACAAGAAAGAAAATTGATTTGATATGATTAATTAATGAATATTGAACTTTTATGATAAAAAGGGATTGAATTGAAACGTTATGAAAATTTATAAAAAAATATTTGATAAGTAATGTAGTAGAGAATGTAACATCCTGTTGCTTTGACCCGATATTCATGTTGAGTATGGGGATGTTACAGTGAACAAAACCTTATCAGTTTGGAAAATATTTTACGGAAAAAAATTTGGTAAGACTTTTTACAGAATAAGGAGGTAAATTTACGTTTACTGAAAAACATATAAAAAAAGGCTACAAATAATTTCCAGAAAATATTTTACGTTGAAATAAACGAAGCCTTAAGTTGAGTTGGCATATACTTGACGAATTTAAAAATTATTATTTATTTAAAAATAAAATTTTAAAATATAAAAAATACAAAAATTAAAATTGATGATGATTAAATCCGACCTTTTTTAAGTTTCATTTACTTATTCTGGTTGGACTCTATTTCATTGGACCCCTGTTCTAAACCCTAGTGTTCGGTAATTCCGTTAAACAATGGAAACAATTATACGTATAAACATCAACGTCTATAAACTATAATAAAAGTTCTGCATTGCATTTGTCACAAATCACTGTCAAAATAAAAGAAAAAGAAGGGCGTCTATCTTATTCAATCGACTGTTGAGCATTGGTGACAATTGTTGTTGGTGAACCGAAAAACTCTTACCTGAGAATTTATGATCAAATTACATTTCCCCATCCCAAATATCCTCAACTGTTCTAAAGGGTCCATATTTGGAGGTGTAAGCCACTCCAGTGACACCTCTGCTTTGTGGGAGCTCCTCGATCTTTTTCAACTCATCCTCATCCAGAGACCAGTCAAATATCCCAAGGTTTTGCTTCATTCTCTCACCGTTGAAACTCTTCACAATGACGCCAACTCCTTGTTCATATATCCATCTCAGAGATACCTGTTTTTGGAATGTTTTTAAGATTAATTTAATTCCTCATACTCAGAAAAACACTAGTGTCACAAAATGGGGAAAAAAGATACCTGAGCAGCAGTTTTCCCTTTGGCCTTGGCAATTTCTTTAAGCACCTCACACTCCAACACTCTGTCGCTGCCCCAAAAGGTTCCATTGGCTCCCAATGGGGAGTAAGCAGTCAAAAAGATCCCATTGGCTCGGCAAAACTCTCTTAGTTTCTTCTGTTGCCACATTGGGTTCATTTCCACCTTTCAAAACATTATAACATCACCATCGTTGTTATTCCAAAATCCAAAACAAAATTGAGAGTGTTACCTGGTTAACAGCGGGAGGGATGTTTACTATGGCGAGGATGTCAGTCAGCTTTTTGCAGGAAAAATTGCTGACACCAATGGATTTTGTGAGGTTAAGCCGCTGACATTCTTCCATGGCTGCCCATACAGAATAGAAATCCATAGGAAGGAAGTTTTCCTCCTTTATTGGGAATTCATAAGTCCCGGGTTTACAGCTGACAGGCCAGTGAATCAGAAAGAGATCCAGGTACTCCAACTTGAGATTTCTGCAGCCAATCATTAATGTCTTAGACAAGAAAAATTTACATGATTGATTATATGAGAATGAGACTGATCATTTATATGTAATTGTTTTTACTGTAAGCTTCTCTTGAGGGCAGGGACAACAAGGTCTCCATGAGCATCGCCGCACCATAGCTTAGTAGTGATGAAGAGCTCGTCTCGGGATTGGATTAATCCAATCGAAACTGCTTCTTGAATTGCTTCACCCAATGGCTGCTCTGACCCGTACTTGGCAGCCGTATCAAAATGCCTATAACCAAGTTTGATTGATTGGAGAATTGCCATTTTTGTAGCTTCAGCTCCTACGGGTGGGAAGACTGCCGTTCCGAACCCCAAAACTGGCATTTTCTCGCCATTGGAACCAAACCTATGCTCTGGAATACCGAAAGATGTTGACCCCATTCCCCGATCTGCGGATATTCCGCTTCGCGGCGTTATCTAGTTTTCTCAATGTTAAACGCAGCTTTTGGCTAATTTTTGGATCTACCACTCGCGTTAATCTAGTTTTCTCAAGGGTTGTGGATCTTAACAACAATTTTCACAGGGTTTTGGAATTTATATTTTTTAATAGGAAGTGATTTCCTTAATAATTTATTCATAATTGATAGGCAAGTTATTTTCTTGGAGACTAAAAAAAAAAATATTACCAGGAAAATCTAGCAGTTCTTTTATTTATATTTAAGATTAAGATAAATATTTTTATTAAATTCACTTTCGATTTATTCTCTTACCTATTTCGATTTAAATGGGTAATTCGATTTTAACAATTTAAACCCAATAAAACCGATTCTTTTAAACATTAAAAAGTATTTTTATATATACTCAACACAATGTAAAATAACTGAAACATAAAAAATAAAACTCAAGCCCAAATTAATATTTACAATTCCAATTTTATAATTAATTTAATTATAATTTATTAACTTTGATCTATATACATAAATATAATACATAAATAATTTATTTTTAAAAAATCTAAAAGGTAAAAAAAACAAAAACAAAAATCGATAAAACTAAATCGAATCAAACCAATGAAATTCGATTCGGTTATTTCAATTATCATTTAAATTTTGGTTTATTCAGTTATTGCAATAAAAAATTAACTGACAGAATTAGCCCAATGCACACCCCTAATTTCTTTTGCTATAAATATTTTTAAAATATAGTTTTTTCATTGATATGAAACTTTAATATCAAGACAATTTTAAGCCATATACGCTAGATATGAATACACTTGAATTTATACCTATAACGTAATGACAAAAAATTTGTAATTACAGATTCACAATCTTAAGTTAACATAAAGTTTTCATGTAATAAATTTGACCAAAACGTGAACAAACAATAACCCGTGGATTAATTCAAGTATTTTTTTAATAATAAAAAGTATTGAAATTCATTAATATTATCTTTTATTAATAAGGTTAATTTTGTAAAGAACCATTACATTCTCATAAAAGTGTTGAGTATATCAAACATGTTAACGTAACTTTCGAGATTTTAACTAATACTTTTCAATATATACCAAACATTATAAAGTAACTTTATCAACTATGACATTCCTAGTTTCACAAGCTCAGAGAGTGCTTGGTTGCCACTAGTTTTGCCTTATTGAAAGTTGATGCTTCCGAGTTCATCAAAACTTTTGACAGCTTAATCTTGTATGTTGATGACATTATTATCACAGGGAAGTCAGTCAGCTTATGTGGATGATTTTGTGAAGTCATTGATTTACAATTTTCACTAAATGACTTAGGGCAGCTGCATTTTTTCTTAAGCTTTGAAGTGTCTTATGCTTGTAGTGGATTGTTTCTGAGCCAAAGGAAATACATCTTGGATTTGTTGAAGAAATGCAATATGGATCATTCAAATGACTTTCTCACTCCCATGGCCACTTCGTGCTCTTTGTCAATTCATTGTGGCAGTCTTGTTGAAAATGATTCTGACTACAGGAGCATTGTAGAAGCTCTGCAATACACTATTATTACTTGAGGCTTTTTTATAAAACTAACCCCAAAAATTAATTAATTAAATGATTTATTTTTGATAAAATATGAAAATAACCTAAAATTTACCGTAAAAGTTAGTGGAGCTAAAGTGTTTGGCGCCACTTGTACTAGCCCATTTTGCCCAGGCTAATAATAAACCAAATAAACAGTCCATTTACAATAAATGGGCTTGAAGCCCGAATCTAATACCCTAAATAAAACTACCCAGCAAACCCAAAACACACCCAACAGCAGACTACCCAAAACAGACCCTGACCCAAAACCGAAATGGCCCAAAAAGGCCCAAATACTAAAACACCTTCAGCAGTCTAGGGTTTCTGGGGAAACCCTAGGCGCCGCAACAGATCCCTTGCACCCAGGCCACCAACAGTTGCGCCGCAAATGCCGCATCCGTCAGCCGTCGATTGTGCCACCGTTAACGCACACGAGCCCCACATCGCGCCATCGTCGCCAAGATCTTCGTTTATCTGCAAAAGAAAGGAAAGAAAAACAAGTAGCAAAATGGCAACAGCGAAGTTTTCCTTTTTTTATTTTCATTCTTTTTAGGCTATAAAAAGCCTGTTGTAAACCTATTACGGAGGAGGGAGAGGCAGAGGGATACTTGTACTCGTAGATACAGTGACAAGAATACAACGAGTTTTAAACAGAGGTCATTCCCTATTTTGATTTATTTTTTTATTTTCGATTTATATATATTTTGTATACAAAATAATACTAAAGGAAAAGAGGAGGAAACTACCATCAAAGCGGAGAGGCTTGACTCTCCAGTCGCCGACTGCAGCGGTGCATGCCCACGGATCTGAAGAACAGAACCCAGACGAGAGGAGTCTGGGAGTTTTTTTTTCTTTGAAAGATTTTTAAAAAAAAAAAAAACAGATGAACAAATGATTTTTTGGTTAAAAAAAAAAACAACTTTTATAAGGCGTTTGGAACGGCACCGTTTTGAAGGTTGCCTATAAGATTAAAAACGACGCCGTTTTCGGCTAGCAGATCCGCGTGTTGACCCGACCCGGCCCTCAGGATCCGCGTGTTTTGGTTAAAAGGGAAATTTTCCATTTAAGTCCCTTTAAAATTTTATTCTTTTTACTTTTATCCAATCTGACATTTTCTTTAATTTTATATTAGCCCTAAAATTCGTACTTTGTTTCAATTGAACCATCGAGCTTTTTAAAAGTAATAATTGGAACGACGCCGTTTTTTAAATAGGTTTGACTATCGTATCAGTCCCTGTTATTTAACGCGTACTTCAATTCTAATCCTTTTTATTTATTTTAATTGCCATTTTAACCCCTGTTTTCTTTGTTTTATTTTATTTTTATCCTTTTTATTTTATTTTATATTAAATTATTTTATCATATTAAAAGATTCTATATTATTTTTATTAATTTATCAATAGTATAATATATATGTATTATCTTATATATTAAATTACTAATTTGTATTAATTTATTTAATTTAAAGTATTATTTAATTTATATATTATTATATTTTTTATTATTTATTTTGTATATTATATTATGTTACATTTATATATTATTTTTAAAATTTTATTTTTATAAAGTTTATTCATATTACCTAATCTATTTTATTTTTTATATTATGTATGTAAATTTATGATTAGTGTATTATATATATATATTTCATCATTTTATTTTGTTTAATATTATTTTAATTATATATTATTTTCATAAATTAGTTATTATATTATTTTATACAAAATATATTTATGTTTCATTTATATTATTTATATTTTATTTATTCAAAATAATTATATACTATTCTTTTATTTACACATTGTTTGCATTATTTATATCATATATGTATGTAATATTCTTAATTTTATTTATTAATCTTGCATGAAATATGTTCATATTTGTTTTATTATTTTTTGTATTTGTTTATACTTCATCATGTATTCACTATTGTTTTAGTATAGGAATTATTATTTGTCGTATTTTGTATTACTATTTTTTTATTGCCTATATTAAATGTTAGTATGTTATAATTTTTTTTTTTTATATTTATGATCGATAATGTATAAATGCAATATTGTCACATGGTTATTGTTTAGAATAAAAAAATACATTTTTGCAAAATTAATATTTTATTTAAAAGTTTTTTAAAATAAGGCAATGTTTTGGTATTTAGAAATTTGGGAAATAGTGCCCAATCGTGCTGTGTTGCGATTTTCCGTTTGGCTAAGTAACTAAATAATCTTTTAACAAATTTTATAAATTATGAGATGATCTTAGTTACGAGGGTTTAAAAAAAATATCGTGTCCAATCGTGCTGGATGTGATGTTTATATTCTTTCGGATCGAAGAACTCTCAAATTTTAAGTCAAAATTGCTCGAAGTTTTATAAATTATGAGATGATCTTGGTTACGAGGTTTTAAAAATATCCTGTCCAATCGTGCTGGATGTGATGTTTATATTCTTTCGGAACAAAGAAATCTCAAAGTTTTAAATCAAATAAAAAACCTTATTCTTGGGAATTCAAAACATTGTATCCTAACTTATTGGGTGTGATGTTTTGTATCTCGAGTTACGAATTTTCTAAAATAAGATGTACCTAGCTTTGAAGTCATGAGGTACTCTAACTTATTGGATATGGTATTTTTTTTTCTTTGAAATAGGTAAGTCTTGGTTTTTCTTCTAATAAACGGATCTTATTTTAAAACTTTTTAAATTTTAAACATTTGGACATGATTCTATCAATTAGGTACCAATTTTTGGGCGTTACGAGGGTGCTAACCCTTCCTCGTTCGTAACCGACTCCCGAACCCGTTTTCTTGTTTTTCGTAGACCAAAATAAAATGTTTTAAAATAAAACGTTCTATAAGATGATCCAATCACACCTAGGTAAAAAAAAGGGATTGGTGGCGACTCCCATTTTTCGTTTTAAAGTTGATCCCCATTTTTTATAAAACTCGATTTTAAAAATGGTTTCGACAACTTGGCGACTCCACTGGGGACATTTTTTTTTTAGAGTCAAGCCAAAAATTGATTAGTTATTGTCCAAATGTTGAAAATTTAAAAGTCTGATTTGAAAAAAAAAACCATGATTTTGTTTTGCATGTGATTTTATAAAATGTTTCTGCATTGCACTGCATGACCATCGCGGTCGTACCTTTTAAGTGGGAGCAAGAAGCTATACCTTCGTGAGGTTTTCACCTCCGCATGGGCTAGTGGATTGCTTTCGGAATACATCTGTACCTATGTCTCCGTGAAGTTTTCACTTCCGCATGGCCATAGGGAAATGTATTCCCCTTAACCGAACTCGGTCTAGATGAGCCTATAATGGGTGAAGATCGAGGAATCTGCTGGTTCGGGTACCTCAACTCTAGAACTGAACCACACGTAGAGAACCTAGGAACCCACCCTAAGTAGAACTACGTCAAGCCTTAGTAGACACCAAGATAGGTGTTTGTTTATTGGACTTGTTTTATATTCCATGATACTAACTTGCTGTGTTTTATTCTCTTGTGCATATTATTCCATATTTTAAGAGGTATCAATTCACGGTCAGTTTCTAAGTTAGAAAGCTGGTTATGGAGAACGGGTTCCTTGATAAAGTGGAAGACAATGCAATTGTTCCTATATGGTCAAAAGCAGTCAGAGAAACAAGGGTATAGATTCGTTAGAGCAAGAGGGAATAAGGGGCAATGCTAGAATCCTTGTCATCTGTGCCTCATGATGTTGTTCCGAACAAAACATAATTGGATGTGAAGAAGATTGTACGACACCCTATGGCAAGGTGTGGTGTCGGAACTAAAGGGCAAAAGGTAACTATACTCACCAATCATTTCAAAGTGAGTATGAGGAATACGGATAGACACTTCTGTCAGCATAGTATTTTTCTTTTATGAAGATGGTCGCCCTATGGACGGTAGGAGTGTTGGAAAGAAAATAACCGATAGAGTGCATGAGATCTACAAAAATGATTTGGATGGAAAAACTTTGCTTATGATGGGGAGAAAAGTTTATTTACTGTTGGTACTCTTCCAAATAACAAGCATGAGTTTACAGTTGTATTTGAGGATGTTACAGAAACAACGGGAATGCAAGACCTGATGTCCATGATGACTCAAATGGGCAAGACAAGAAGAGAATTAAATGGCCTTATCAGTTAAAGACCTTTAAAGTAGAGATCAGCTTTGCTACAAAGATTCCCATGCAAGCCATTTAAAATGCTCTGCGTAGACAGGAATCAAAAAACTCACAGGAAGCCCTGACGGTATTGGATATCATTTTACGGCAGTATGATCGCCAATCATTCTTTCAAAATAATCCTGATAATTTTACAGACATTGGAGGAGATGTCTTTAGCTGAAAGGTTTTCCATTCAAGTTTCAGAGTCACTCAAGGAGGCCTTTTATTATATATCAATGTATCAACTACTATGATAATTCAACTTGGTCTGGTAGTTGATTTGCAAATCAGAATGCTAGAGATCCTTATTTTTCTTGATTGAAACAAGGCAAAATGGGTGCTGAAGAATCTGAGGTTAAAAGTTAGTCCGTCTAATCAAGAATACAGATTACTGGCTTGAGTGAACAACATTGCAAGGGCTTTGATTCGGAGAAACGAAAGGAATTCATAGTGATCCCTCATTTGATATACTCAATGAGATGAACCAGAATAGACGTCTTTCACATGTGGATAGAGTTGAAAAATGTTTGAACAGATACAATTTAAACTTTCTGAGCTCCGCAGTTCCTTCTTTGTCTAGAGCCATGGAAGCGGAAAAATCTCTCTGAGTATGTCGCTAGCTAGGGTGAATGATCAATACTTTTCTGAAGATCAATGCTAAGCTTGGACAGTCTCTTCACTACCATCGAAACTGTAATTCTGTAATCGAGTTGAAGTCAAGTCTGAACAAGATTGAGGAAATGAAGGGTAGGATCGAAGAGTTAAAATCAGCATTACACAATTGTGAATTTCTGATTAAGTTTCTTGAAACAAGAGAGGAGCGTTGGAAAGAAAAGCTTCATCATTTTTATGATCGAGTTAAGAATCAATATTACCTCATAGGTGAAGCGATAGTTCAGATTTGAGAGGTAGTTGATCATCTTTAGATTTTGGCCTCATAGGCTGATACATTGAGCATGAAGTATAAGCTACGGTCAGATCGTGGTCAAGAGTTGGCTTTGTAGGAGATTTAGAACTTTAAGATTTAGGGCGAAAGTATATAGTAGTCCGTTTTATGTAAAAGAATTTGTTTTCTAATAAAGTTTTCTAAAATGAAGTTGATCAGAATCGATACCTCTTTGCATTCATGCATTTGCATTACATTGCATCATTTGCATTAGACTTATATACAAATACCCTAATTAGGTAAAAAATATTTCAGTTAACCTGGAAAACATGGAGCAAAGGTTGGAAAGAATGGAGCAAATACAAATACAGATGCAGGAACAATTGACCAAGATCCAACAAGAAATGCAGGAATTCCAAAGGAATATGATAGGCCAGCTAACTCAGTTACTAGCCAAAGGACTTGAAAAAAAGAGTAGCCCAGTGGACAATAGTGAGGATAATGAGGAAGACATCGTTTATTCTCCAATGGGTATCCTGACTCAACCAGACACGCATCTGCATGGGGGACCTGTCATTATTAAACCTCGATGTTAGGCTGATACTTCGACCTTTTTGAAGTTCCCAATGGTTTCAGATTTTGACCTGAATAATGATCAAGCCAAACCGGTTGCTCTAGTAGAAACAAGAGAAAGAGGAGAAGATACCTCAAAGGCCTTGAGGAAGAAGGAAAAGAGAACTAGTAGGTATAAAAAAAGCCATTCGGAGCCAATGAACCAACCAAGGACGGTAATTACCAACGATCAGGTTTCTCCAAAGCAAAACTCTGGAAAGCTTCAGTTTACGCCAATTCCGATGACGTATAAGGAGCTATATCAAAGTTTATTTGACACGCATATGGTGTCCCCATATTATCTACGGCCGTTGTAACCTCCCTTCCCAAAATGGTATAACGAGAATGCCCAATGTGAGTACCATGCGGGAATAAAAGGCCATTCAATTGAAATATGCAATACATTTAAAAAGTTGGTCGAAAGGTTTATTAAAATGGGAGTTGTGAAGTTCGATGATCCATCAAAACCTGATCACTTTAATGAGGAAGTGTATGCAGTAATTGAAGGAGGAGACAAGAAAGTTGCTACTCCTTGAAGAAATCAAAGAGGGAATCAGAGAACGAAGTTTCCAAACCTTTGTGTACTTGGGAGTGTTTTGAATAATAAGACTGCGGAAGAAATCTTTGTACTTTTAGGGCTAATCTAGAGTAATGTTCAAAACAGGCTTGTTGTCTTAGGCCTAGAGGCAACAAGAATTCTTTTATGAAATAGGCTTATGTTCAAGATTTTATTTCAATAAAATGCATTTGTTTGAGCACATATTCTTTTATTCTTTCTGTTTTATACTGTACATTCTTTGGTTTTTATTCTTTCATTCTTTATTCATGACCATATCAATAATCATCCCTAGAATCATTTATTCTTTAGATTTGTTCGTCTTTGTACCCAGGTATCCAGATATCAATGTCATGAGCGACGTTGTTACTGACTCCCTTTTTGAACAAGATATGGGTCTAGGGGATCTCAGGACTTTGAAGATGACAAAGGTAGTGATATCTCTTCTGACTTGTTAAGAATGATTTAACAAGATGAAAAACAGACCTTACTCTATAAAGGGTCATTGGATATTGTGGGCCTAGAAAAGGGGTGAAGATCGAAGCTCATCTTACCATAGAAATAATGCGGACATCATTGAGTTATTTTCAAAAAGACTCAAAGACGTTTTGCATGATCATATCAGGACATGCTTGGGCTAATTAGACGCACCCTAAATATGAGGATTGGGCACTATCAATTTGCAGAGAAAGAGATGGTATCAACTATACCGTATCTAAGGAGACAAAATTCAATGGCTTACTCTAGTTCTTCACAAATTTTTCATATGTGGGGCATGGATATTATGGGGCCAATCTTGTCAAATACTTCTAGTTGACATCGGTTCACTGTCATGGTCATTGTCTATTTCACTAAGAGGGTGAATGTTGCTTCATATGCCAATATTGCAAAGTCGACAGTCATCAAATTCAAAAAAAAAAAAATGATGAATAAAGGAAAGGATCAAATGCCAGCACAGAATGTATAACTGTATAAAGTTAAAGTTTACAGTTTGTCCAGAGATCCGGTAGCATATCACTGTACAAAAAAAGCTGCCAAAAGAAAATAAAAAAAAGAAAAACAAAAAATTATGAAAGGTGACTTAGACTTGTAAAGATTGGCATAAGAAGCTGCCGTTACCTTCTGTCTTAATGAACATCGGCCAAAACCTTCACGGGGGCAACATGTTACCCATTGGTTTATGGATTTAAAGCATTTTGTCATTCGAACCTAATCGAAGAAAAGGTTAAAAGTTATCCATCATGGTCAGATGATGCGAGCTTACGTTAAAGAAGTTCATTTTAGGGAATTCGAAACCTGATGTTGAAAAAGATTTTTCCTTTACAAAACGATTTTAGAGGAAAGCATATTATGAATTGGGAAATACTTTATGTTGAAAAGGCCTATTTTGGAGGAGTATTTTCAGGTTTAGTCAAGAAGGATTTTACATGAAAGGGAAAAGGGTCAAGGTAAAAATCCGCAAAGGGCGCTTTGAGACCAAAGGGGATCTGAGTTGAAAACCCGAAAAGGGCGGCTCAAATTTTGATCAAAAAGCGGGGCACATAGTAGTCTTGCTACATTTGAATTAACAATAAAGAAGTATGTTATGGGGCATTGACAGAGTACTCCGGATCCCCTAAACACATATTGAGTTTAAAATGGTCCTCAAGAGATCAGAATAGAGAAGCTCAGACTGCGATATCTGGGGCACCTAGTTTCCCATTTTACCCATTTTCTGTTTTTTTTGATTACTTTATTCTTTTCAAAGAAACACCCTAATCAATTTTCTTTTATAGCTTTTGCTATCTTTGCTTACTTTATTCTTTTAAGATACACCAACCAATTTTCATTTATTGCCTTGGTTATCTTTGATTAGCTTATTTGCTTCGAGCTATACTCCTGATTAATTTCTTTCATGTTCATGGTTATGATCTTTTTCAAGAATTTTATTGAAATAAATGGACTAATAACACTTTCATAAAAGGAGTTTCGCATATTACTCTGGAAGCTTCTAAATAATATAGGAATCTGAAACATGACTATTGTTCAATATTCACCAAGCTAAAGGGATGGAAACATTGAAAATGATTATTTCTTCAAATTCTTATTGGATAAGACAACTTTGTTGGTAATACCATATTGGCAAATGACGAACAAGGTCAATTTAAATATAAAAAGGGATCATTGTCGGGATACCTTGCAGTGAGAGATACCAACTTCATGTTTCAAGGTTCAAGCGGGGCTGACTCAGAAATTACATTGGGGCAAGCTGGTTGAGAAGAACATAATTGATGAACAAAGATGAAAAACAAATGAGTAATAACACCTTGAGCGGGAATCATACTCATATCATTTTTATATTCATATATCATAGCATGTCTAATTAGGAGCATTTGATGCAGTTCGATAAAGTAATCCTAGTTATAAGCATATACCCATTCTACAGGTTATGTCCTCTAAAGGACCATGTAGTAAAATTAAAGATTTCAGTCTGGTGATCCCTGAGTTTGCAGAGATCAGATTGAAGGTACAGATTTGACATTCCTGAAGTTGTAGGAAGCAAATCTGGTGATCCCTGAGTTTGCAGGGATCAGATTGAAGGTAGCAGATTTGACATTCCTTAAGTTGCAGGAAGCAGATCGAAGACATCAGTCTGGTGATCCCTGAGTTTGTAGGGATCAGATTGAAGATAGCAGATTTGACATTCCTGAAGTTGCAGGAAGCAGATTGAAGACATCAGTCTGGTGATCCCTGAGCTTACAGGGATCAGATTGAAGATAGCAGATTTGACATTCCTAAAGTTGCAGGAAGCAGATCGAAGACATCAGTCTGGTGATCCCTGAGCTTGCGGGATCGATTGAAGATAGCGATTTGACATTCCCGAAGTTGCGAGAAGCGGATCGAAGACATCGATCCGCGGACCCCTAAGCTTGCAGGGATCAAGATTGAAAATAGCGATTTGACGTTCCTGAAGTTGCAGGAATCAGATCGAAGACATCGATCAGTGATCCCCGAGCTTGCGCAGATCGATTGAAAATAGCAGATTTGACGTTTCTGAAGTTGCAGGAAACAGATCAAAGACATCAGTCTGGTGATCTCTGAGCTTGCAGGGATCAGATTAAAAATAGCAGATTTGAAGTTCCTAAAATTGCAGGAAACAGATCGAAGACACCAATCTGGTGATCCCTTAGTTTGCAGAGATCAGATTGAAAATAGCAGATCGAAAATATTAGACTTGTTTCCCTGAGTTTGCAGTGGAGCAGATCAAAAGATAGTGGATACTGCCTTCATGAAGTTGAAGTTATCAAATTTACTGAAATCAAGATTAAGTTCCAATACAGTTGGAAGTTGCAGTGGAGTTGGAGTCATTTGAAGAAGACGAGGATCAAGAAGTCAAGGCTCGGCTAAGACCGGGCAAAATGGGTCATTTTATTATCTTTGCTCTATTCTCGTTACACAACAATAAGCAAAGAGGGGCAGCTGTAATAGCCCATTTTGCCCGGGCTAATAATAAACCAAATAAACAGTCTATTTACAATAAATGGGCTTGAAGCCCGAATCCAATACCCTAAATAAAACTACCCAGCAAACCCAAAACACACCCAACAACAGACTACCCAAAACAAACCCTGACCCAAAACCGAAATGGCCCAAAAAAGCCCAAATACTAAAACACCTTCACGGTCTAGGGTTTTCTGGGAAACCCTAGCGCGCGCAATGGATCCCTTGCACCCAGGCCACCAACAGCTGCGCGCGCAAAATGCCGCGATTCGTTAGCCCTCGATTATGCCACCGTTAACGCAAGACGAGCCCCACATTGCGCCATCGTCGCCAAGATCTTCGCTTATCAAAAAAGAAAGGAAAGAAAAACAAGTAGCAAAATGGCAACAAATGAAGTTTTCCTTTTTTTATTTTCATTCTTTTTAGGCTATAAAAGCCCATTTGTAAACCTATTACAGAGGAGGGAGAGGCGAGAGGATACTTGTACTGTGAGATACAAGTGACAAGAATACAACGAGTTTTAAACAGAGGTCATTCCTATTTTGATTTATTTTTTTATTTTCGATTTATATATATTTTGTATACAAAATAATACTAAAGGAAAAGAGGAGGAAACTACCATCAAAGCGGAGAGGCTTGACTCTCCAAATACGATCGCAATGTGCATGCCCACGGATTTGATTTAACGTAACCCGGGACGAGAGAGTCCAGGGAGTTTTTTTTTCTTTGAAAGATTTAAAAAAAAAACAGATGAACAAATGATTTTTTTGGTTAAAAAAAAACTTTTATAAGGGTTTTGGAATGTCACCGTTTTGAAGGTTGCCTATAAGATTAAAAACGACGCCGTTTTCGGCTAGCAGGATCTGCATATTGACCCGACCCGGCCCTCAGGATCCGCGTGTTTTGGTTAAAAGGGAAATTTTCCATTTAAGTCCCTTTGAAATTTTATTCGTTTTAATTTTATCCAATTTGACATTTTCTTTAATTTTATATTAGCCCTAAAATTTGTACTTTGTTTCAATTGAACCATCGAGCTTTTTAAAAGTAATAATCGGAACGACGCCGTTTTGTAAATAGGTTTGACTATCGTATCAGTCCCTGTTATTTAACGCGTACTTCAATTCTAATCCTTTTTATTTATTTTAATTGCCATTTTAACCCCTGTTTTCTTTGTTTTATTTTATTTTTATCCTTTTTATTTTATTTTATATTAAATTATTTTATCATATTAAAAGATTCTATATTATTTTTATTAATTTATTAATAGTATAATATATATACATATTATCTTATATATTAAATTACTAATTTGTATTATTTTATTTAATTTAAAGTATTATTTAATTTATATATTATTATATTTTTTATTATTTATTTTGTATATTATATTATGTTACATTTATATATTATTTTTAAAATTTTATTTTTATAAAGTTTATTCATATTACCTAATCTATTTTATTGTTTATATTATGTATGTAAATTTATGATTAGTGTATTTTATATATATATATATATATATTTTTTTTCATCATTTTATTTTGTTTAATATTATTTTAATTATATATTATTTTCATAAATTAGTTATTATATTATTTTATACAAAATATATTTATGTTTCATTTATATTATTTATATTTTATTTATTCAAAATAATTATATACTATTCTTTTATTTACACATTGTTTGCATTATTTATATCATATATGTATGTAATATTCTTTATTTTATTTATTAATCTTGCATGAAATATGTTCATATTTGTTTTATCATTTATTGTATTTGTTTATACTTCATCATGTATTCACTATTGTTTTAGTATAGGAATTATTATTTGTCATATTTCGTATTATTATTTCTTTATTGCCTATATTAAATGTTAGTATGTTATAATTTTTTTTTTATATTTATGATCGATAATGTATAAATGCAATATTGTCACATGGTTATTGTTTAGAATAAAAAAATACATTTTTGCAAAATTAATATTTTATTTAAAAGTTTTTTAAAATAAGGCAATGTTGGTATTTAGAAATTCGGGAAATAGTGCCCAATCGTGCTGTGTTGCGATTTTCCGTTTGGCTAAGTAACTAAATATCCTTTTAACAAGTTTTATAAATTATGAGATGATCTTAGTTACGAGGGTTTAAAAAATATCGTGTCCAATCGTGCTGGATGTGATGTTTATATTCTTTCGGATCGAAGAACTCTCAAATTTTAAGTCAAAATTGCTCGAAGTTTTATAAATTATGAGATGATCTTGGTTACGAGGTTTTAAAAATATCCTGTCCAATCGTGCTGGATGTGTGATGTTTATATTCTTTCGGAACAAAGAAATCTCAAAGTTTTAAATCAAATAAAAAACCTTATTCTTGGGAATTCAAAACGTTGTATCCTAACTTATTGGGTGTGATGTTTTGTATCTCGAGTTAAGAATTTTCTAAAATAAGATGTACCTAGCTTTGAAGTCATGAGATATCCTAACTTATTGGATATGGTATTTTTTTTTTCTTTGAAATAGGTAAGTCTTGATTTTTCTTCTAATAAACGGATCTTATTTTAAAACTTTTTAAATTTCAAACATTTGGACATGATTCTATCGATTAGGTACCAATTTTTGGGCGTTACGAGGGTGCTAACCCTTCCTCGTTCGTAACCGACTCCTGAACCCGTTTTCTTGTTTTTCGTAGACCAAAATCAAATGTTTTAAAATAAAACGTTTTATAAGGTGATCCAATCACACCTAGGTAAAAAAAGGGATTGGTGGCGGCTCTCATTTTTCGTTTTAAAGTCGATCCCTGTTTTTTATAAAACTCGATTTTAAAAATGGTTTCGACACCACTAATATGCCACGTTAATAATTGAGATAAAAAAAATCAATTTTTTAGCGGAGCCATGTAGGATGGTACCACCTGTATAAATATTAGGAAAATATTACGATTTTTGAAAAAATAAGGGGCTTTAAGTAAGTTTACCTTTTCCTAATGGAGCTAAATTTACCTTTTTTCAACACCCTGTTTGTTGCCTATTCCAACACCTTTTTTCCTAATTTTTTTATTTGTTTTCCATTTTTTCCATTTTTGATTTTTTTTATTTGTTTTTCCTTTTTTTACTTTCTCAATTTTTTATTTGTCCTTTATTTGTTTTTTTGTTTTTTTATTATTTGTTAAAGATAATTTTAATCATTAAAGATAAATTTCATTTGTTCCATTTTTTATTCACTCATTAAAGATAAATTTAATCGTAACTCTAATAATTTCGAGCTTGATTCAATCTGATTTGAACACTTATAATATGATAGATAGATTAGTTGAAGCCAAATTAATATATATTCCTAGTTTCCTAAGGTTAATACGATTTTTAGTTTTTATTTAGGTGGTGTCAAATTAGTGGAAGACAAATGTAACTTTTTTTGAAACACCCCAAACCCGACCCACGAGCCTTAACCGGATCTGGTATGTTCCTTAAGTAAACCGATTTCAAAGTTCTTGTTACTTAGAGAAAATTTGTGTAATTTTTTAAAATATATCGTTTTGGGTTGGGCTTAGGTTGGAAACCCATTTATTTTATTTGAAAATCCAATTAATTAAGGTGACAAAACAATTTAGGGTTTATTTTTAAAGAAATAATTTTACTTGATCTTTAATTTAAAATAATTCGTAACATAGTAATTAAAAATAAAAGTAAAGAAATGTAACTATGGCCTTATTACAACAAGTAAAATCCCAAAATAAAATTCCAAAGTACTTAAATAAAATTAAAGTGTCCATATTGAATAAAACTTCAAGTTGAGCATGGCCACCACAAGATCTACCATCCCGGTCCATCATTTGCTTCATCACCTCAAACATGTTTCCCACAACGGGTGAGTCAACAGACTCAATGTGTAACCAGCACTAAAATTCAATAGATCGTGCATACATGTTCATATCAAACACTTATTCATACAACAGATATAGCGATAATGATGCAACCCAAACCCAAACCTAGATGCCATCCGCTACACATCCCCGTACCAACTTTGCACACCGTAGGGACTACTAAGTCGACCCTCCATCCGCTACACACCATCGAAGCGATCGTTGCGATCGACGTGCTCATCGCCCATATAAAATTTGTGGCATAGCCACCAGATATTATTGTGTCAAGAGACACAGATTCGGATAATGTAACCGGTTACCACATTCGATAATGTGACCGAAGTCACCACATTCGGATAGTGAGACCGTAGTCATCACATTCACTTCCCCTTTTTCATATATCCCGAATGACCCATATTATCCATATCATGCATATCATACTTAAATTCACATTCTTATAAAGTTTCACATGTTATAAATAACATATTTCATAATCCTAGTGGAAGTAGGAAACGTACCTGAGTACTTTGTACCATAACACGGTACCTTATCCATATGCACATATTACATATTAACATAATCGTATTAAAAGTTAGTGTGGGGTACACACTTGATTCGTTTAACGAAGTCCTTAAAATCCCAAAGAATCGATCTACTGATTTAGATCCTTAACTCCTATATTCGGCCAATCATTTAAACACATTAATAAACCTTTTTGGCTTTAAAACCAAATCCTAGTAGGATTTGTATACTGAAAACCTACCTTGTTGCCGATTGACTTAAGAATCAAGTCCCAAAACTTTGTTGTATTCCTTCTTGCATTCGGCCAACATTAAAACACATCATAGGTTAGTTTCGGCTTTTGGGAATAAATCCAAATACTTAAAATAGGCCTTGGCCGAATGTCTTAAACACATACCTTTGTGATCTCAAATCCTGAAAAGTATCCTTGCTTTCTTAGGGATGTCGAAAATTCCTATAATCACATGTTAGGTTTAATCTAACATTAAAACTTAAAACAAGACCTTTGGATCTTATAGTTTCTTACCTTAGATCCTGAAATATTCCTCCTTGTAGTCGACAGTTGTAGAAACCCGAGAGATCCCCTTAATACTTCAGTCGACTGCTTCCTTGCTTAGATTCACAGGGAGATTCGGCTATGGCTTTTAATGGAGAGGAAAATATTCGGCTAGGTTCCAACAATTACTTAATTTCGGATTGACAAAAGAAAAGAAAGAAAAGAAGAGAGGAGAGCGCTAAGAATTCGGCAGAGAGAGGAGGAAGCAAAAATTGATGAGTAGCCATCCTTCCTTCCTTTTGTAGCCGAAATTATCATCTAAGGAGTCCTTTACTTGGCCACCACTCCTCTATCTGATAACTTTATCCTTTAATTATCATAAATAAAAGAGTTTAATCCAACATTTATCTCTTCAAAATAATCCAATTTAAAAATCCTTTATTTATCAACTTTTTAATCGAATATTTATGAAAATAAAACACCTCCTTTCTAGAAGCATGTGCCGTCCACCTCAGTCTTCTGGAAGCAAAAATAAAACCTCCTTTATTTGCTTCCCAAGTGACTCGAACCAGTGCCTATTCCTCTTGCATATGGCGCCATTTCCATAGGCCCTAAGTGACATCTTGAGCCACTTTTCCAGCTTTGTTTGTGTGTCAAATTTCACAAACTTTTTCTTTTAAGGCCACCTTGCCTTAATTTCCCCTTTTAAACCTTAAAACTCGTCATTTCTAGGTCATTTCTAAGTTTCCAAAAATTTTCGATCGGCTCAGAAACTTGACATTTCCTTACATTTCCAAGTTTCGAAATGTTTACTTTCCATTTTGAATCATTTCCTTACATTTCCAGGTTTCCAGAAATGTTTACTTTCCATTTTTGAATCATTTCCTTACATTTCCAGGTTTCCAAAAATGTTCATTTCCATTTTCATTTCCATGCATTTCTAGGTTTCCAAAAATGTTAATTTCCATTTTCATTTCCATGCATTTCTAGGTTTCCAAAAATGTTAAAAATGTATTCATAAAACTTAAGACATGTCATTTCGTACAATTAAACAGAAAATGCATAGGCCCTTTCCAGGATGTTACATTTTTATACCCCACAAATGAAACCAAGCATAGCAACAATGCAAAATTAAGCAAAAAGGTCGTCATATTAAAAAATATATATATATATAAATTTATGAATGTGTCATGAATTAAAAAAGTTATTATTAACACGTAAAGATCAGTTTCATGCAAAAATGAGTTAAAGGGGATTAATAACAACCAAATAAAGATTAGTTTCATGCAATCAGAACACGTTGAGCAAAGTAGCACTTAGCAAAAAAAAAAAAGCAGAAATTAAAATGAATTTTTATTTAATTTATAATTAATTTTACTATTTCATTGATAATCGATGAAGTGTGATCCATATTTGCTCCAGAAGACATTTTGATATCTGCATAATTTAAAAAAAATTACATAATTAAATATAGTTAATTATTATATTACAATAACTATAAAATATAAAATACAAACTATAAATACCTTACAAGTTTTTTTTTTTTTTCTCTTTTCTTCTTTCTCTTCTTCTACAAAATTGAAGGGGGAACAAAACCCCCACCTTCTTAAATAGGGACATTTTTCTTCTCCTCTTCTTTTTTTTTTAGCTAACAATTATTAGGCATTATAAACCTAACGACTAGTTACATAGCTGACGTTACTGACACAATGTGACCAGTTATAATATATATTTTTAATTTTTTAATATATATATTTAAAAAGCCACGGTTTTTTTAACAAATAAATTCTTTTTTGTTTTTTTTCTAATCAATTTAACTTTCACTTTTTTTTCTCATTTATTTTCATTTTTTTATTTTTTGGTCCTCCGTTTTTTTATTTCTATTAAAAATGTCCCTTTAATTTTCTTGATTTCATATTACATAAATTATTTATAGTTTTTTTTATAAAATTAACCCAAAAAATTAATTAATTACATAAACGACCTTTTTTATAAAATATGTAAATAACCTAAATCTACCGTAAATGTACAAATATACATAAAATATTATAAAACAAATAATAATAATAATAATAATAATAATAATAATAATAATAATAATAATAAAGAAACAGAAAAAATAAAGAAAAAACAAAAAAAATAAATAAATAAACTGAAAAAGTAAATAAAGAAAAATAAATAAATAAACGAAAAAGGACAAACAAATAAAAGATCAGAAAAATGAAAAAAAAAGAAAAACAAATAAAAAATAAGGAAAAGGGTGTTGGAACCAGGTGGGGCCAAATTATTTGGCTCTACTAGAAAAATGTAAATTTGTTTAAAACCCTTTATTTTTTCAAAAATCGTAATATTTTTTAGTATTTATACAGATGATGCCATTCTACATGGCTATACTAAAAAGTTCAATTTTTTTATCTCGATTGCTGATGTGGCATGTTGGTGGGTTCCAAACACTTTGGCTCCTCCAACTTTTACGGTAGATTTTATGTTATTTTCGTATTTTATAAAAAAAAGTCATTTAAGTAATTAATTAATTTTTTGGGTTAATTTTATAAAAAATGCCTATTACTCAACCAAATATTGTCTTTGCTGTCAACAAAGTGTGTCAATTTATGCATAAGCCACTTCACCAGCATTTTAAGGCAATTAAAAGGATCCTAAGGTATCTACAAGGCACTGTTGGGCTATTTTACCAAATCGACCCCAAAAAAATTGATATTTATAAAAATGACTCAGATTCAAAAATAATCACCAAAATAACCTTAAATTAACAGTAGAATGGGGTTTTGAAACCCAATAGCCTGCACCACCTAGTGTTTTGGCCCCATGATTGCCTGATGATTGTGTCAGGCTTTAAAAATTTAATTTTTTTTACTTTGGGAATCCAATGGCCGACACCAGGGTATTTTTTCTTTAAAATTGTATCATACTGGTATACAAAAATACTAGTATTTTAAAAAAATTTGGTTCTGGCCTTCTAATGGCTGACACCTGACTAGTAAAAAAAAATTTTTTTTGGTGCTAAAGACTTTTTTCGTGTCCCAATGCAAATTTTTTTACTTTTCTACACTGATGGCCTACACCAGACTAGTAAAAAAACAATTTTTTTTTGGTGTTGGGCATGTATTGGCTAGCACCAATGACTTTTTTCATGTTTCAATACAATTTTTTTTTTGGTTCTGGCCTTCTAATAACCGACACCAGACTAGTAAAAAAAATCTTTTTTTGGTGCTGGCCTGTAGATAGCCGGCACCAGGTACTTTTTTCTTATCCCAATGCAAATTTTCTTACTTTTCTACACTGATAGCCGGCACCAGAGATTAAAAAAAAATTTAGGTGCTGAGCATGTATTGGCTGACACTAGAGATGTAAAAAAGTTTTCAAATTTTTGGGTGCTAGGCACGTATTGGCCGGCGCCAGGTACTTTTTTCCTATCCCAATGCAATTTTTTTTTATTTTGATACACTGATGGCCAGTACTAGAGATGTAAAAAAAAAATTGGGTACCGGCACCAAATTTATCATATATATATAGGTATTTTATCTTCCATTTGAGTTTTTGTTTGCTTTTTGTTTGCTTTATTAGTTGAAAAGTGAGATTAAAAATTTTAGTTTTTTCTTTGTCGAAAAGAAAGCAAAATTTTTTTAAGATGAGTTCCCAAATTTTGTTTGTTTATGTTCATTTCGATGGAGAAATGATAAATACAACTGAAGAAGGCTGTGTATTTCAAAGTCGGAAAAGAAAAGGAATGAGATTCAATAAGCGTGTTTCACTGGCAGATTTAAAAAGAAAAATCAGTACAAAGAAAGCAACCCATTGCAGAAAGCAAATGTTGAAACTATTTTACAAATTTTGGGTTTCAACTGATCCGCTCAAGTTCTCAGAAACGAAGCTTGAAGATGATGATGATCTAGGGACAATGATAGCAATTTATTACCCCCCTGAGATAGAAAATCCCAGCCCGGTTGAGTTGTTCAGGGAGATAGCTGAACCGGATCCCATTCAAGTTGTAATTCTAGCAAACCAGCGCTCTGGAATTGATTTTGATCTTAACGTCTCCTGGAAAGATCAATCAATTTTTGGACGGTCAGTGCCAACTCCTGAAAATCCAAACACCGGTGGATGTTCGTATAACACCTCAAACTCGTGTCCTCGTCTAGAGATCCATCCAGAGGTGTAGCCCACCATTCAGGTGTTGGTCATTATTGCGGACATGCAAGCTCGATTCAAGTATAAAGTGTCGTACCGAAAGGCATGGTGGGCAAAACAAATGGCGATGCGAGAGTTGTATGGTGATTGGGATGCATCATACAACGAGCTTCAAGGGTGGATAGTCAGGATGCAGGAGTATGTGCCTTGGACAGTGACTGATTTTCAAACACTGTCGTTTAAAGGCCCAGATGGGGAGATACAATCAGGGAAACGAGTTTTTCATCGATTGTTTTGGACGTTCGAGCCGTGTGTTAGGGCCCCTCCTCCCTGCAAGCCGATGGTGCAGGTGGACGGGACATGGTTGTACAATAAATACCCACAAATACTCCTGATTGTAGTTGCACAAGACAGTAACCAAAATATACTTCTGATCGCTTTCGCCATCGTGGAGCGTGAGTGCTTCGAGTCTTGGGAATTTTTCCTTAAAAATCTACAGAGGCACGTTGTCAGAGAAACAACATTTGTCTTATATCAAATAGATCGAAAGGATTACTTGCTGCGATAAAGCGATAGGAGGTTTCGTGGAGGTCTGTTTATTGCATCTGGCACATCGCGGCAAACTTTCACAGAGATTATAAGAATAAAGATTTGAAAAAAGAACTTGTGAACATGGGTAAAAAAATTGTTTGTATTTATTTCAAAAAGTACTTTTCAAATTTTTTGTTGTTTTCAAAATGATGATTTCAAATTAAATCTGCAGCTTATGAGTTAGAACCGCAAAGATTCAGGCAGAGGTTCGCGAGGCTTGAATCTCAGATGTCATCTTTACCAATAGATCTTCGGACATGGGTGGGTAGATAGAGAACTGGCAATGGACTCGAAGTTACGATGAGGGGTTTCGGTATGGGCAGATGACGACCAACTTGGTAGAGGCCTGGTAGAGGCGGTCAACTCTGTATTGAGGCGCACACGCCATCTCCCGATTTCTGCTGTTTTCTCGGCAACATTCTATAGGTTGGCCACATTGATGCCTAGGATGGGGTTGAGACAAGCTAAGCAGATTGAGGCCAACCACGTGTACGTTGAGGTCGTTCAAAAGGCCATGGCGGTAAATAGTCGAAGGGCATAAACAATGAATGCAGAATTGTATTTGCGTGACTTGGTTCCAAGTTCAAGAGTACATCTACCGTCATTCGGGTCTTCCACCTAGGTCATATACAATTGATTTGCAAAACAGGCGATGCGAGTGCGGGATATTTCAAACTCTTTGATATCCGTGTGCACATGTTCATACAGCATGTGCGAGAGCAAACTTAAATGTTGAACAATTCATAGACGAGATCTACACGTTGCAACGCACATTACGTATATGGGGGAACGAATTTCCTGTAATACTCGATGTCTCAAACTGGTAAGTTCCACCGCTTGCTTTCAAGATGGTGTCTGACCGTAGCCTCCGTAAACATTCTAAAGGTCGACCATAATCGATGAGAATTTGAAATGACACGGATGTCAGGGGGACGGGTGAACCCAAACTGTACACTGTGTGTCGAACATCCGGACACAACCGATCAACATGCCCACATCGTTTCTATGTTTCCGGTCAATCGTCTCGTAATGTCGAACTCCAAGATGACGAATGATATATTATTAAGTGCATGTTCTTGTAAAAACATTGTAAATATATGAAAAATTAGATAAATGGTATGAGAAAAAATTGAAAATTACATGGAAAGATAGATAATTTAAATGAAATGAGAAAAAAATTTAATTTAAAAGAAATGAGAAAAAAATTAAATTAAAATTGAAAGAAAGATAAATTTAAATGAAATGAGGAAAAAATTTAATTTAAAAGAAATGAGAAAAAAATTAAATTAAAATTGAAAGAAAGATAAATTTAAATGAAATGAGGAAAAAAATTAATTTAAATGAAATGAGAAAAATTTAAATTAAAATTGAAAGAAAGATAAATTTAAATGAAATGAGGAAAAAATTTAAATTAAATGAAATGAGAAAAAAATTAAATTTGCATGAAAAGATAGAAAATATAAATGAAATGAGAAAAAAAATTAAATTGCCTGGAAAGATAAATAATTTAAATGAAATGAGGAAAAAAATTAAATTAAAATTAAAAAATATATAATTTAAATAAAATGGAAATGGGAAATGAAAAAAATTGAAATGAAATTGGAATGAAATGAAAAAAAAAAAAAAGATAAGGTGACATATGTGACAGGCCTGAGAAATGAGTTAGCAATAGCCGGCTGCAGCAAGGGAAAAAAATTTGAAATGACATTTCTCAGGCCTGATAAATGGGGTGTCAGGCCTAAAAAGCCCAAAAAAATGAAATGAGATATTTTTTTAAACAAATTTATAATTTAAATTGACAAAAATAAAATATGAAAAAATTTAAATGACCTTGATATTGAGACTACTTCTAATTAATATGGAAAAATATGAAATGAATTGAAAAAAAATTATATTAGGAAAAGAAATAAATTTAAATGAAAAAAAATAATGAAATGAAATGTTAAATGAAATATGAATATGAAATGAAATGTAATTTGTAATGAATATGAAATTAAATGAAATGTTAAATGAATATAAAATGAAATGATGATTATGAAATGGAATGAACGTTTAAAAAAATAAATTATAAATTTAAATGAAAAGAAATACTGAAATGAAAATAAAAATTTTTAAATGAGAAAAACAAATTAAATGTAAATGGAAAGATCGATAATTTAAATGAAATAGAAATATAAATGTAAATATAAATGAAATGAAATGTAAATGAAATGCAAATGAAATTGGAATGAAATGAAAAAAAAAAGAAGAAGAAGGGTGAAATGACTTGTCCTGCGTCAGGCTTGTGTCATTAACCAAGACCAATTTGGCCTTCCAATGGTTGGCCACATTCAACTTTTTTTTCTTCTAATTTTTGCCCTTACTTTAGCCAAATAGTCCCCCACTATAAATGGGCTACTCATCCGCCGATCGACGACCACCGACGACTATTGAGCACCTCCAAACACCTCCGACAACCGTCGTTCACCGTCAACCACCGCTGATCAGTCCATGGATCCTAATCATAATAATATTTTAAATGACAACGGCTACATTGCTAAAAATGTGAATAAGGTAAATGATCGTGTCAGAAAGTCTTAAAATTTATATAATGAATGATCGAGCCTAGAAACTAACTTATGACAATGATTGAGGCAAGCGCACCTATCGTTTGGTAGTATAGCTGAAACACCCCACACCCGGCCCACGAGCCTGAACCGGATCTGGTATGTTCCTTAAGAAAATCGGTTTTCAATGTCCTGATTAACTTAGAGAAAATTTGTGTAATTAAGAAAAATTCGTTTTGGGTTGGGCTTAAATTGGAATCCATTTAATAAATTTTGAAAATCCAACTTAAATAAGGTGACAAAATAATTTTAAAAGAAATAAATTTACTTAACTTTATTCAAAAAAATAATTTGTATCTTAATCAAATAAAATAAACCAGAAATAAAGAAAATCCAACTGGGCCTTATGGCCTTATTAAATCATTCAAACCCAAAATAAAATTTAAAGTACTAAATTTAAATAGAGTCTAAATTCTAATAAATTCTTCAAGTGTTGCATGGCCACCTTTAGCTCCTCTAGACCAGGTCCATTACTTGCTCATCACACGAAAAGTAATTCCCAACGGGTGAGTCCACTGACTCAATGTGTACACATACTAATTTTCAACAAATCGGACATACAAGTCATATCAAGCATATTCAAATCAAATAATGATGCAACCCAAACCCAAACCTATTTGTCCATCCGCTACACACCACCCGTACCAACCTGCACACCGTGGGGACTACTAAGTCGACCCTCCATCCGCTACACACCATCGAAGCGATCATTTGCGATCGACGTGCTCATCGCCCACTTATGTTGTGTCATTAGACACTCAGTATTCACTGGATGTAACCGGTTACCACTTTTCACTTTATGTGACCGTAGTCACCACTTTACGTTGGTGAGACCGTAGTCATCACCTTCACTTTCTTCCTCCACAAATATCCCGAATGCCCCAATTATTTCATAACATATTTCACATACTAAATTTTCATTCATGTTACTAATCACATGTTCAAAATATATCACATTCACAATCCTATCATAAGTAGGAAACGTGCACTGGTACTCCTTACCACATTTGTGGTGCTTAGCCACATTCACATACTGTTTACATATTTACATATCTAATGATTGCCATGCAATTTATTGAAAGTTAGTAAGAGTACACACCTTTTTCGCTTAATAGATTCCGTGAATTCCCGAAGAGCGATCTACAGGTCTAAATCTTTCACTCCTATATTCGGCCATTAATTAAAACATATAAATGACCACTTTTATTCTAAAAAAACCAAATCCTACTAGAAGTAGAATTTACTACCACTTACCTTGTTTTGCCGATTTGATTGCTAATCAAATCCCGAAGGTTTGTGTTCCTCCTCCTTGAAATCGGCTAACCACTATGTTTCTCCATAGATTAGTTTTCGCTTTTGAAATAATGGAAAAATAATCCCAAATATTTAACAAGTTAGCCTTGGCCGAATATCACTTACCTTATGATGGGATTCCAAATCAAGAGGATTCCTTTATAATCTCTGTCGAAATCCTATAACTTCGTGTTAGATTAAATCTAACTTTGAAAACGTGAATCATAATCTTTAACCAAATATTTATATTATAATCCTTACCTTAGATCCTTAGATTTCCCGAAAGATCCCCTTTTATGTTGTGGATGATTGCCCTCTTCCTTAGAATCCACAAAGATTCGGCTGACAATGAGAAACGGAGAAGAAATAGAAGAGAAAGAGAGGATTTTTGCTTAATGAAAAATTCGCAGAGAGAGGGTTTTGCTTTGGGAGAATTTTGGCGAGAGAGAAAGAGGAGCAAAAGTTGATGAGTAGCCTTCTGTCTTCCTTTTATAGTCGAAAATATCACCTAAGAGTCCCTTACTTGGCCACCACTCCACTTAGGTGATAATATCATCTATTTTGTTTAAAAATAAAATAGAGTTTAATCCTTCTTTTATCTCTTCAAATAATCCTAATTTAAAATCCCTCATTTATCACTTATTTTAAGCAATATTTATGGAAATAAAACTCCCCATTCTAGAATACTTGTGCCATCCACCTCCTTGGCCTGGGAAGCAAAAATAAAACTTCATTTACTTGCTTCCTTGTGACTCGAACCAGTGCCCATGCCTCTTGCACATGGCGCCATTTCCATAGGTCCTAAGTGCCATCTTCAGGCCAGTTTTCCAAGCTTGTTTGTGTGTCAAATTTCTCCAATTTTTTTTCTTTTAAGGCCCTCTTGCTTTTATTTCCTATTTAAAACGTCAAAACTCATCATTTAAGGGTCATTTCTAAGTTTCCTAAAATTTTCGATCGGCTCTGTAACTTGCCATTTTTCTTACATATCCAAGTTTCCTAAAATGCTCAAGTTTCCATTTTTGGATCATTTCCAAAAATGTTCAAGTTTCCAAAAATGTCTAAGTTTCCAAAAACGTTCGGGTTTCCAAAAATGTTCATTTCCATTTCCATTTCCATTTTCATTTCCATTTCCATTTTCATTTCCATCTCCATTTTCATTTCCATTTTCATTTCCATTTTCATTTCCATTTTCATGCATTTTCATTTCCATTTTTATGCATTTTCATTTCCATTTTCATGCATTTCTAGGTTTCAAAAATTTATTCATAGGACTTGAAACTTGTCATTTCATACAATTAATCTGGAAATGCATAGGCCCTTCCTAGGATGTTACAATAGCTATGGCAAGACCGGAAGTATCGTATCCTTAAGGACCAAGAGTACTAGTAATTACTATCTTTTTATTATTCAACCTAAGAATTAAGGGAATTGTCGTTTAATCTAAAACTAACTAATTACTAAGCTAAAGATGCTAAAACACAGAGAATGAATTGGGAAAATACTTTTGGGAAAAACCTATTGATTAAGACAATACCCGAGAAAGAATCCACCTAGACTTCACTTGTTATTTAACTCTAAACCGGACGATTTATTCACTTGATTTGATCCGTAGGATTCCCTAATTTATATTAATACCTCTCTCGAGGCTACTAACGTCTAACCCTAGGTTGATTAATTGAAATCTCTTTCTAATTAAAACCCCTAGAGTTGCATTAACTCGATCTATGGACTCCCATATTAGGTTTGACCCTAATCCGGCAAATTTTCATCATCCTATCTCGAGGGTTGCGATCAACTCCGCTTAACTATACTAGATCTACTCTTAAACAGGGAATATTCCTCTACTGTCTAAGCACATCAATACTTGAATCAATATCCTGAAATATTAAAACAAGAATTAATAACACATAATTAAGAACAAATCAAGTATTTATCATTCAGTTCAGAAAACAATAACAAGATCCGTCTTAGGTTTCATCCCCTGTGTATTTGAGGGTTTAGTTCATAATTATAAAAGAATACATCTCAGAAGAAAATATAAAACAAAACATAAGAAAAACCCTAAAAACCCCTGAAGAAAATTGAAGGGAAGATCTTCCGTCTTGAGTATAATTCCGGCTTCTTGAGATGAATCAACTGGCTTTCTTTGAGTATATCCCACAATTCGGCCTCTCTGGCTTGGCTCCTCGGCCTACCTGAACGCCCCTCTTTAGGTTGCCATCTAGGGTATTTATATATGCTTTTGGAATGTCTTTCTTTGCCTCTAAGTACCCTATTCCGAATAGAATTAAAACAGGTCACGTCAGGGACACGCCCGTGTGGCACGCCCGTGTGAATCGAGCCCAGGCCGTGTGAGGGTCTGCTAAAGAGGCACGGCCGTGTGGCCCGGGCCCAGGCCGTGTGAATTTCGTACTTTGGCCCATTTTCTTTGTTTTTGGCCCGTTTCTCGTTCTTTTCATCATTCGGTGCTCTCCTAAGTATAAAACATGAAATTAAAGGATTAGGAGCATCAAATTCCACAATTCAAGGGATAAATCATCCAAAAGTATGCCAAATGTGGTGATCAAAATATGTATATATTACGACTTATCAGTAAACGAGAAAAAAAATGTCCCGTTTAATTTTAAATATTCATTTAATTTTTTTTAATGAGAAATATAACAATCTATATTTACTATAAACGCAGGATCTGTATCGAATTGTGAGACCCTGGTTGCATGATCCCAGTTATTTTCCCGATTGAATAGTTTTGTCGTATTTGAATGTCGCGGGTTTTGGGGTAGCCACGTACATTCAGATATTTGAGCTACGGGTTGATTTAATATCAGCCTTAGTTGAAAGATGGTGCCCGGAAACACATACATTCCACCTCCCGTGTGGGGAGGTAACTATTACACTGCAAGACGTAGTAGTCCAACTATGGTTGTCTATAAACGACGAAGTAGTGACCGGGCTTGGAAAAGTACATGATCCATGGGACACTTGCGCACACTTACTTGGAAGAGTTTCCCTCAACAACGAGGAAGGATGACTAACTTATATTAAATTTACTTGGTTAAAAGAAAACTTCCAGCATCTTCCGAGCAGTCCAATGCAGATGGATATTATCTATTTTGCAAGAGTGTTCATTTTGCAACTTATAGGTGGGATACTATTGCCGGACGTCTCAAAATAAAGTCTCAATAATGTATCTCCCCTTGTTAGAGGATCTCGAGCTTGCCAGAAGATTTAGTTGGGGCTCTGCAGTGTTGGCATGCTTATACCGCGAGCTTTGTCGAACAACAAAGCCATCAACGAAAACAATGGGCCATTGCTGCCTTCTACTGCAGTCTTGGGCGTTATACTGAATGCCATTTTTGGCATCAGTGAGCCACCAACCGTATGTATGGCCACTCGTTAATGGGTAAATATATAGTTCAATTTTTCCATCTATTTTTTAATTGTATAGTATAGTATACAAATTTTTTAATGGAAAAAGATAATTTGATAATTTATTCATTTTTTTAAATGGGCAACTGTACTGGGAATCGGGCGATTGTTCACCATACCTATGTATCGTATGATGATAGAGACTCATTCCGGGGATGGCGTAAAATACGCTTCTGAATATTTCCTTTTTAAATACAATAATTGCACAAGAAAAAAAATTAAATAATAACGTGTTGTCTATTTTATGCAGTTTATATAGATGCCATATGCTGAGGAAGAGATCGCGCCGCTAATACCATCATGGGTTATCGAGCAGCAATAGTTGTTCGTGTCAAATGTACCGTTGATTAATTTCCATATGGTGGAGTGGCATGATAGAGGTCATGTATTGAGGTCTTTCGGTTGAGCACAACCTATCCCGAACCCTCCCATTGACATCACAGAAGTCCACGGAATGGACAAAAAAGGTTCAGGTCTGGAAGATTTAAATTGGGCATAAAAACATGAACCGTATATCTTTTTGTGGAATGATCGACATTCGAGGCGCCCTCCCTTATATGTCTTAGAATGAGAGTTCTCTTCTACGCGCGAGTACGCACAATGGTATATGGCACACAAGAAGCCATTTTTATTCCAAGGTCGTTATATGTTGATCCAAAGAGACTCGCAACCGGAATCTTCACAATGGCAACCTAGGGATGCACGACCTCGCCGTAATCGAGTTCCACTGTTCGGGAACACCGATATCGATTCTGCCTCGAACCCCAATCCTGAGCCCCAATATGAAACATCCGGCTCGTCATCACACCACCCAGAGCCTGAGCCCGAGCCCCAATTTCCTCCATCTTTCGAGGATATTTTTGGTTACGACCTCGAGCTTCAACATTCGACACGGTCCGGATTGTCCTCATACCACCTAATACTGAAGATATTTTTCCATCGGCACCTCCGGTCACGCAATACTTCTTAACTCCTGATTTTGTTGTATATGATTATACTAATTTTCTAAGCACACTAGACGAGACATCGGAGGCCAGACCAAGCAATTATCAAACGCCTCAACAAGGTGCACGTCATCGCCGATGGAGGCATCCAAACCGTTATATGCCAACGCCGGGGACGTCGCCTGGATCACGACAATTTTAATTTTTATCTATAAATATTTACTTTATTTTGTAATTATTATGTTTTTAATATTAATTTAATTTCTCTAAAATAATTTTTTGTTTTAATAAATGACTTCAAAATATTTAACAAAAAATTATATGATTCGAATAAGTAATAGTACACGACAAATTAAACTTACAGACACAATAAAATACAAACATTCTACAATATTAATACAAAAAAATATAAAATTCAAACAAAAACAATACTCACTAAATTAAATTTAAACACCCAACAAACTACAAACATATAGGTAAAATTAATACACGAAAATTTTAAATTCAAATTACATATAATATGGACTAAATTAAATTTATAGATACAAAAAAAATACAAACATTCTAAGAAATTAATACACGAAAATATAAAAAATAAAACTTTAAATCCTAAACAACTACATTAAATTTACAGATATAATAAAATACAAACATTTTAAAGAAATAATAGAATTATTTTGAATAGTAGTTTCTTCACAATTAATCGTCTTTTGCTTGAATCAGTCTCACGTTGCATCGATGCAGATAACCGGATAGTGAAACAATCAAAGAAATTAAAAAGAAACAGAAAACCAGTGATGTGAGCACACCCCGGAGTTCACCAAGCTCGAGCATGGAGCTCAACACCATGCGTTCCATACAACTTTTTGCAAGTTGCTAGATTGAACTTTTAATATATTTAGTTTAATTAATTTAGTTGTTTTAATTTTCTTTAGTTGCTTTAATACTTAGTTTAACTAATTAAGTTGTTTTGAACTTTCTTTAATTGCTTAAATAATTTCAGCATTTAATATGTTCCAGCTTAATTAATTTTCTATAGCCATTAATTTATTTAATTGTGCTTATAGGTGAATTAATTATTTGAACCAGCTGTTACATGGAGTTACAAGAAGTTTAATGGACTGGCACTAAAGAAAGAGATGACTTTAGCTGTTATAAAGATGAATTGAAGGCCAATAGCTAAATTTAATGGACAAAGAGTTACAAGGAGTTACTTTCACAAGCCAATAAGTTTCCAAACGTTTTCTTCATAATGGTGGCTGTTCATTTACACCTTTGGTTGGTTAAATTCAGCATTTACACAAGAAGGACTGTTCGTGTGCCAAAAGATACTCATTTTAGATTGGTGACCATTCGGCTGTCCAAAGGGGAATTAAAAGGGCTGTTATGATCTTTTAGATGATCAAGCATTAAAACTAAATTTATTCAGCTCTTTAGGGCTCATTATTAGCTCATTTGGAAGATTAAACAAGCTGCCATAGTCGTTATATATGTTAAAGTTCATCAAAGGTCACATAGTTTTAATTAGCTGAATTAAACTCAATTGAATGTGTGTGTCTATTCGGCTGGGGCTTGTCTCATGCCTATAAATACCTTGTTTCCAGCTTGATGTAGGGACTTTTTGCCAAATTATATGAACAAGTGTTCTTTTGTGAGATTTCCAATTCTCATAGCTCTTTTCGGGTCTGACTTGACTTATCAAGCATAGCTTGTGGCGTCAATCTTTCCTTTGTAAACTGAACTTATCACTTTTGGTGTGGCGTTCATTATACCTGTGGTTCCTATCACTTTTGATAGCGGGTCAAGGTTTTTTGTTGATTTTCCTAAACCGAATTCCTATAAGAGCTATTTTGAGTCTCGGGTCAACAATCGTTTTATTGTTGGTTCATTCTCTGCCCTTAACCGAATTCCTTATCTATTGTTTAATTATCTTTCTTTTCGACCTTTGTTTGTAGCCATTGTCTATCTTTTCCATTCCTTTTGAAACGAACCAAGTCTTACTCAAATTCATGATTGGGCAATCTAAATGACTCGAATCATCACCGAAACGAATTCGTATCAACCAGCCGCATAAACCAAGGGAAAATATAACTTCCTAAAAGCTCCAGACCCTTTATTCTTTCATTGTCTCTTGAGGTACCTTTGCATGGAGACTCTACCAACCAGTTCCAACCATAGCCTAGTTGCAGAATAAACACTATTGCACCATAGATAATGTCCATCTGCGTTGGACATCTCGATTTGTCATCTATGGCTCAGAAAATCATCTAACCCTTAATGACATAACCTTTAGGGTAGACATGACATTATATAATTCAACTCCGTTAAAACATGACAATATATAATTCAACCCCGAAATTCGGTTGTACACTACGAAAAACTCATTTGATAATATACTACAAAACACTCTCATTTTGATGGCTCTCTCAAATTTTTTTTCTCATTCCATTTACATTATCAGAACCCAAACCACCCACTATATATAAGGTTTGGTGTTGGCCATTACATGGCCCGCACACCATTTTTTTTACTCTGGTGTTAGCCAATATATGGCCAGCACCCAAAAATTTTTTTTTGTACTGGCCATCTACAAGCCCGCACCAAAAAAAAAAAAAAATCTCTGGTGCCGGCTAATACATGCCCAACACCTAAATTTTTTTTTTTACTAATCTGATGCCGACCATCAGTGTAGAAAAGTAAAAAAAAATTGTATTAGGAAACGAAAAAAGTCCCTGGTGCGGGCCATCTACAGGCCCGCACTAATTTTTTTTTAAAAATACTAGTATTTTTGTATACCAGTATGATACGATTTAAAAAAAAATCCTGGTGCAGGCCATTGGGTTCCCAAAGTCAAAAAAATTAATTTTTTAAAGCCTGACACAATTATCAGGCAATCATGGGGCCAAAACACTAGGTGGTGCCAGCCAATGGGTTCCCAAAACTCCATTCTACTGTTCATTTCAGGTCATTTTGATGATTATTTTTAAACCTGGGTCATTTTTATAAATATCAAAAAATTTTGGGCCAGTTTGGTAAAATAGCCGCACTCTTGTTATGGTATCACCTTCAAGGCTACCTCTCGTTTATCTCAAGAGGGATACTCTGATGCTAATTGGGGAACTAATCTGGATGACAGGAGGTCCACAACAGGTTTTTGTGTCTTTCTAGGAGGTAATCTGGTGTCGTGGGGTTCAAGGAAGAAGCAAGTTATCTCTTGTTCCACTGCAGAAGCTGAGTATAGGGGCTTAGCTCATGCTACAATTGAAATCATCTAACTTGAGTCCTTGTTGGCTGAATTACAAGTTAGTATTGATGGTCAAGCTACTATCTGATGCGATAATTCAGGAGTAGTAGCAGTGTCAGCCAACCTTGTACTACATTCCAAATTCAAACATGTTGAATTGGACCAATTTTTTGTTCGAGAGAAAGTGACAGCAAGAGGCAAATTGATGGGTGGTCATGTTCCATCACAAGACCAGATTACAAATGTCCTTACCAAGCCTCTGCACCGTTTTTCAATAAATTCAAATTTAGTCTTGGTGTTGTTAGCAAATGTGAGCAACAACAACAGGTTCAACATCAAAACTGCCAGGAAGACCAGTAGATAAGTGAATATCAAGGAATGAAGGCAGCTGACTGAAGTATGGTGCTGCAGCTTCAAGGTTCAAGTTGAGTAGTTCTATTAGTAGTTAGTTAGTTAGCAGTTAAGGTTAGTTAAGTCAGTTTGTAGTCTGTTAAATCTTCAGTTAGTGTGTTAATCAAGATTCTGTTAGGTTGATTGTTAGTTGATTTCTTTACTGATTTCATTAACTCCTCTTTTGTATAGATACATGGATCGATCCTATTGGGATTTCATAAAAGATATGAAAACTTCGAGTAATCATTGAGTAAAGAAAGTGGAACGTGAAAGTAAAACTAACATGGAAATGGAAGACAGGAAACAATTGTGTGGAAATATTGTATACCAAATCAAATTTCTCCATCCCAAAGTTCCTCCAGTGTCTTGAAAGGACCGTTTTCGGATACGAAAGCTTCTGCTTGGATGCCTCGGCTTTGTGGGATGTGTTGGATCATTTTCAGCTCATCCTCACTCAATGACCAATCTATTATCTCAAGGTTTTGCTTCATTCTCTCTGCGTTGAAACTCTTCACTATTACAATCACCCGTTCCTCATACGCCCATCTTAGACATACCTGGTTTTTGGTTTAGTATTTTAGTACTCAGCTTTCATCTAAATTTCCTAAAACAAAAAAGACGAAGCTAATTTTGCTTCTGTTTTCTGGATGAAAAACGCACCTGAGCCACAGTTTTCCCTTTTACTTTGGCGATTTCCTTGAGCACCTCACACTCCATAACTCTATTGCTGCCCCACTTGGTTCCTACGGCTCCCAATGAAGAGTAAGCTTACCAAAGTATTCCATTTCCATGGCAGAAGTCTTTCAGCTTCTTTTGTTGCCACAAAAGGGTTCAATTCCACCTTCAAAACATTGAAATAGCTTTACTTTCAGTCTCACAAATACTTCAAAACTTAAACAAAATTGAAGGTTAACTGTGTGTCAGAGAGAGAAAGAGCGAGTTACTTGATTAACAACCTGAGGAATCTTTGCGATTGACAAAATATCGGCCACCTTTTTGCATGTAAAATTGCTAAGACCGATAGATTCGGTGAGCCCAAGACTCTGGCAATCTTACATGGCGGCCCATACGGAACTTAAAAATCCATAGGGAATAGATCATATTCCTTATCCCCTGACACCCCTTCCTTCCTTTGTTTTAAGCATATAGGCCAATGAATGAGATAAAGATCTAGATAGTCCAACTTCAGATTCCTGCACTTCAACAACCATTCTCTGTTTTCAGCTCAATCAAAAGATAGAAAAAACAAAAAAGGGGAAACAAATATTTGATTCTACTGTAAGCTTGTCTTGAGAGCAGGAAGAACAAGATCTCCATAAGCTTGGGTGCACTACAGCTTGGAAGTGATGAAGAGCTCGTTCCGAGATTTGATTAAGCCAAGCGAGAGTGCTTCAACGATTGCTTCACCCAAAGGCTGCTCTGACCCATACAGAGAAGCTGTATCGAAGTGCCTATAACCCAGTTTGATTGCTTGAAGAACAGCTTGTTTTGTGAAAGTAAAAAAAAATCTGATCCTTTAACTATCTCCGATGCTTCCGATGCGGTGCCAAATCCCACAACCGGCATTCTTTGCCCACTCCACCTCAAAATACAATCTGGAATACTCCCCATATTCTTTTTAACAACTCAAAAAGGAAGAAAAAGAATATTTCTTTTGCTTCAACCCTATATGTGAATATGGATAATGAGAGAGCCTAAGGTAGTCAGTTTCTTGGATGGAAAACTTGCCGGCGAAAAATAGACTTGAATCTTCTCAAAAAGAAAATTCAATTTGATTCCTGAATTTAAGGCATTAAATGAGGTTTAACGCTAAATTTTGCCCCAATCTATGTTTGCTTTTTTATTTTGGTATTTAATTCTTTTTTCCAGGTTACTAGTTATGCTATTATTTTTTTCTTCTTTTACAAAATGTATCATGTAACACATCCAATTAATCAACTTGTATTATGTGACAATTCAATTTATTTAAAATAAAAACATTGAGTCACCGTTGATTAGAAGTTAACAGGTGGTGTCCATGGCTAACCATCGTTGGCCAACCATTGACCAATGTTGACCATTATTGATCGATGTTGATTACCATTGACCAACTGTTTATTATCCATGTAGCATTGTTAGAACATGCCACATCACCTTTTTTAAAAATATTATATATAATATATTGTTTAAAATATAAAAAATCATAATTCAAAAAAATAAAAGTTAAAAAGTATGTTTTATAAAATTTAAAAGTATATAAATATAAAGTTTAAAAATCAAAATATTATATAAAAAAAATTTCTAAAAACTCAAAACTTTATATATTTTTTTGTTCAACTTTGCCTATTTTGGAAATTTAGACATATTGTTTTTAATTTTTTTAAAAAATAGATCTATTTTTTAAAATTTACTGGATTTAGAGTTTCTGAAAAATTTATTTTAAAATTTATGAAAAAAAGAAAGAATATATTTTTGAAAAATTATTTTTTTTCAAATTTTAAAAGTTAAATATTTTTTTAAATTTTTAGATATTTTTTATTTTTATATAATATTTTAATTTTTTAAAAAAATTAATTATTTATATATTATATATGATTTGTTTACTTTTTTAAACAATATATTATTTATGAAAAAAATAGAATATATTTTTGAAAAATTAAGTTTTTTCAATTTTTAAAAGTTAAATACTTTTTTTAATTTTTAGATAATTCTTTTATTTTTATATAATATTTTAATTTTTTTAATTATTTATATATTATATATGATTTGTTTACATTTTTAAACAATATTTTATATATAATATTAAAAATAAATTATATATAATCACGTAATATTTTTAATGATATTAATTATTATGACTAATTAAATATATTATAAAAATATAGAAACCAAATTTCAAATTAAATTTAATAAATAGTATAAGACTCATTAATTCATCTAATTCGATATTTTTCTTAAGGAATACTTAAAAAACAATAAACAATAATATACATATATAATATGTTTTCTACTTCTAATATAAATATTATTGTAAGAGAATAGAGATAGATTTAACACTCTAAGAAGGTAATACAAATATTGTTTTTAAGCAAATCTGAATAATTTAAGCTATAAAATTTACTTCTCTCTACTAAATAAAGCCTTTGGATTAATGTATATCCAAACATTATTTAAATACACCATGTCCGTACCGTAAACAATTTCCCATCCAGATTAGACTTTTTTTGTAACTAGTAAATTTATTACTAACGTCGACAGGCCTATTAGCTCAGTTGGTTAGAGCGTCGTGCTAATAACGCGAAGGTCGCAGGTTCGAAACCTGCATGGGCCATTTGATTTTCTTTTTCTTGGGCTATGTGTTTTCTTTTTGCTAACATTTCGGGCTTTCGCTAATCCTTGGACTCTTCTCCGCCCCCTTCTTTAACAACATGTATATATTTTGGGCTTGAGGATTAGGATTTTAAACATATATTTGTAATGATTATACGAATATTACACCATTAACTAATATCAAAATAGTGTATTAATTATTTGTTTTACAAAACTTTAGCATATATATAAAATATTTTTCAAAAATATCAAATTAAAATAAATAAGATATACATTTTTTTACCTACTTAAGCTAACATTCGATCAATTATTTTGTGTTGTATTCGTACATTTTTTTCATGTGATAATCGTATTTGAAGTATTTTATATTTTATAAATTTTGATATATTAATAATTTTTTTTAAAATTCTGTTTTTCCTATATTCGAAAAGATTTTAAAATTTAGTTGTGCTTAAATAATCTTTTAACTTAATTAAATTTTTGTTTCAAAAAATATATATAAACAACGGTAAAAATACCATAAAAGTCCTTACATTAGTAGTTAAATTGTATTTTTATCTCCTTATTCAAAAAATAAATAAATTAATCTTTGTAATTAGATCAAAGAAAAAGTCATTTTTTCTGTTTAAATTTTTATCTATTTTCATAATTAAAAATGGTCCTTGTTTGCCATAATGATGTACACACGGCCACCACATATAACTGTCTAATTATTTTATGAGTCACAACAATATTTAATAATAAAAATAAATAATTTTTATTAAAAATAATTAATTTATTATTTAATCTAATATACAATAATTATTTACTAATTTTTTAAAATAAAGGAGATAAAATAAAATCTATTTCTTAATAAAATGTCGTCCATCTTGACGGTTGATTTGGGTGGCTAATTATTAGTTACAAAATCTAGAGTAACTTAATTGATATTGGACTAATCTTTTTCAAATTGAGTTTATTTTTATGAAGAAAAACACAGAGCATGCAGTGGGGCCAGCAGCTGTAATAAATGTTAACTTTTAATTATTATTGGGATTAATGACAAATTTCATCACTAATATTTATATGTTTTTATTAAAACGGTTCTAATTATATTTTTGAGCTTTTTTTAGTTATCAACTTTTATTTTTTTAAATTATTTTTTAATAGATTTAATAAAAGTACCGTTAAAAAAGTTAACGGGATGATGTGAAATTTCATACGTGAAATATTTTTAATGAGATGTAATTTATTACTTAGATAATCCAATAAAATAATTACATGTAGAAAATAATAAATAAATAATTCATGAAGTTAAAAAAATAACTCTTAGTTTAAAGAAAATAATTATCTAAAAAAATTTCAAAATAAATGCACATATTCAATATTTTCGGTTTGATTTATTAATTATCTTTTTGAAATCTCTTAGTAAACAAACATATGCATTCATTTTGAACCTTTTTTTAGATAATTACGTTTACTTTCTTTAAATTAAGAGTGTCGAAACCATTTTTATAAGTTTTGAAAAAACGGGGATCGACTTTAAAAGCGAAAATGGAGTCGCCACCAATCCCTTTTTGCTTAGGTGTGATCGGATCACCTTATAAAACATTTTATTTCAAAATATTGATTTTGGCCTACGAAATTCAAGAAAACGGGTTTGGGAGTCGGTTACGTACAAGGAAGGATTAGTACCCTTGTAACGCCCAAAATTGGTACCGGATTGATTAATTATTGTCCTAATGTCGAAAATTCGAAAAGATTTGAAAACATAATTTCTTTAAAAACTTGAACAATTTGAGTTGGAACTTGAGATTCTTTTGTTCCGAAAGAATACAAACATCACATCCAGCACGTTAGGACATGATGTTTTAAACTCTCGTAGCCAACATCATCTCATGATTTACAAAATTCGTTAAAAGGATATTTAGTTATTTAGTCAAACGGAAAATCGCAACTTAGCACGTTAGGGCGCTATTTCCCGAATTTCTAAACACAAAACATTGCCTTATTTAAGAAAAAACTTTTAGATAAAATGTAGCAATTAAACAATTAATGAATAATAAGGTAAATAATATACTCAAAACAATAAATGAATATTATAACAATTTTAAAAAAATAAAAAAAAGTATAAAAATGATATGGATAAATAAAAAAAGTTAAAAAAAAACGCACAAGTCAACCTAACTCCCTCAATATGAGGACTCAACGAAATTCCTTTACCAAAATCTAACTCGAACGGAAGCAACTCAAAAAGAAATGAAGATGAGAGAAGAACAAAATAAGAACAAGCCACAGAAAATAAGAACGCAAGAGGGAGAGAAATTTGAGTGAATACTCTCAAGAATTCTTATTGCTTCAAAACTCAAGTGTGTTTTCCAATGAAGGGAGAGGCCTCTATTTATAGTTGAGCCTCCCAAAATCCAACGGTACAGATCAATTATATTAACGGCTAAGATTAAAAGGTATCTACAAATTAAATCTCTAAGATCACAAAATCATATCTTCTAAGATTGCATACCATATCTTCTAAGATTGCATATCATATCTAAGATTGCATACCATATATTCTGGGATTACATATCATATATAAGATTTGCATATCATATCTAAGATTGCATACCATATCTTCTAGGATTGCATATCATATCTAAGATTTGCATATCATATCTAAGATTGCATATCCTTGAAGATTGTATTTCTATATACGTCAAGCTTGTAGATGGACCTTCAATCTTTTCAAGTAATAAGCCATTCCTATCAGGCCAAATGATATATTTTGGAATGGACTTGGACTTTGTTTTTTTTTTGTATGGTTTGTGGGCCCGGGAAAATTGGGCCTATTACAGCTGCCCCTTTTTGCTCATTGTCGTGAAACGAGAATGGAGGAAAGACTATAAAAGGACCAATTTTGCCCGGTCTTGGCCAAGCCTCGACTTCTTGTGTAACACCCCCAACCCCGAACCATCGCCGGAACAGGGTTACGAGGCATTACCAGATATATCAGACAATTTGCAAATAATTTTAAAAAAAATAACATTCATAGTATAATTGTAACGACCCAAAATCCGTGGGCACCAGGAAAAAAAAATGTGTGTTATCGGGCCTCCGTCTTAGTAAATCGAGTTAGTAAATAATTATTAGGAGTAATTATGAGTCTAATAGTGTGTTTAATTAGATTTTTTATTTAGTGAATTTAGCTTAATTTAAAGTAATTAGGAAAAAAGATCAAATTGAATAAGGAGTAAAAGTCTAATTGTAGATTAAAAGAAAATAAAAAGGATCAAAATGGCAAATATGCCATTTAGCATAAGTTGAGGCGGCATACATGCATAAAAATATGAGATTTTTATTTATTAAAATATATTATTAATATTAGATAATTATATTAATATAATATTATATTATAAAATAAAGTAAATGAAATAATAAAAAGAAACAAAGAAGAACAGAAAAGAACAGAGAAGTTTTCGAAACAGGGGAAAGGAAAGAAAGAAAGAAAAAGAAAAGGGAAAATTGAGGTTTTAAAGCTTGGAGCTTAATTAGGTAAGTCAATCAAGTTTTATTTTCTTAATTTTGATGTTTTAGAAGCTTTAAAGCAAGATTTTGATGAAACTAAGTTGATATTTTGAGAGTTTATTGGTTTTCAAGTATAGTTGATGTTAAAGAAAAAGATGAATTAGAGACTAAATTGAATGAAATTTAAGTTAGAATTAATAAAAGGATTAAATTGTAAAGTAAACTATAAGTTTTCTACTATAGGGATTAATTTGGAAGAAATTATGAATTAGGGTTTTATTATGAAAATTATATAATCAAGTTGAATATGGAAGGGATTTAAGTAGAATCAAAGCATGAATTAAGTTAAGAAATAAGTAAACTTAATTAGGATTTAATTGCAAAATAAGTTATAAGAAAACAGTTTTAGGACAGCAGCAGTAGAGTAACTTTGAAAATTCACCAAAAATCGTAGAAGTGGAATTAGAAGTTGAATGAGATATGAAATTAAAGCTTATTGAGTCTACTTTCATATGAAAGAAACAGAGAAAGCAAATAAGTTCTGTATTATGATATATTTAAATTTTAGTGAAACTGGTTCAGGGTGATTTCGAGATCCCCTGTTCTGACTTGGAAAAATCATTAAAAATTGTATAAAAATAATTTTGGAACATAATTTATATGGTTAGATCCCTTAATGAGTCTATTATTATAAGAAACAAACTAGAACATCATTTAAATTCTGTATAAAAAGATAATTAAATTTTAGCAAAGAGTGGTCGGAACTGTCAGACAACAGAATAGGGGTGATTTCAAAGAATAAACTGTACTTATTGGCTAAACCAAAAATTCTGAAAATTTTAATTTTATGGCAAGAATATATGTAAGTATAGTTTCATAGAAAATTTACGGATCTTAATTTGGAATTCTGTAACTCAAGATATAGATAATTTAGTGAAAATGACTCAGGTAGACAGCTTTGAAAGAACTTATAAGTAAATAATAGAATTGTGTATAAAGGATGTGGTATGAAGAGGAAGAGTAGAAATTGAATAAAATTCAATTATTTATTTTAATTTAATGTTGTAATTAATAATGTAAATTATTATTATTTTCGTAGTAAAAAAGGAATTCGAGGCATCAACACACAAAGGAAAGGAGAAAGGTTACTGAGGAATAATCAAGCAAATTCGGGTTTGTATTACTATAATTCAAGTTACTTATTATTAAATACTAATTTTATATTTATTTATTTTATAGTAAGTAAATATTGAGGTAAGTAACTTTATTGAATTGAATTTAGAAAGTGAATTAAGTGAGAAATATATGTTAGTATTGAATTGTATTTTGATTAGTGAATGGAAAAGTGAAGTTGATATTGAAAGTGAATTTTTAAATGAAAGTAAACTTGAATTGAGGATTGGAAACCCTATTAACTAGTCGGGCTGAGTCGGATATAGTTGGCATGCCATAGGATATGGAAGAGTACGAGTTTTTGCTTGCCGGCTTTATCGATCGTGCACTTACGTGCCAACCATCATATCATATATCGCATTCTGGAGATTCGACACTTTGTGTGTCGATATCGTTATCGTTATCGCTACTGATTCAGCACTTTCGTGTTGAATACTCGATATTATTATCATTATCGATTCGACACTTTGTGTGTCGATATCATGTAATCGTTAAGGCACATTGTGCCGCATCGAGTGTTTGGGTTGGAATCAGTGTATCGTTAAAGTCCAAGTCTCATTAATAGGGGTAAATGATGAAAAGGTTAAATTGAATAAAATGAAATGGTTGAGCCATTGGAAGAAATGCGAAAATAGAACATGAAATGAAAAATGTAATTGGAATATAAGTATGAGAATAAAAGTATGAACCATTGGTTCAAAAAAATGGATAGTGGCTCAACATGATTGTGTATTATTTCAATTGTTGAATAGCTAAAATTGAATTGGTTTAGTTAAATTAAAGTTATATGAATTAATGATATGATTATTATGTTTATAATTTGAATTATGGTAATACCACTGAGTATATGTATACTCGTAATGCGGTTGTTTCCGTGCGCGAGTTGTAGAAGTCAAATCATCGAACCAAAGATCCGAAGCGGACCGACTTGACAAAAACTTTTGGTGATGTATATTTCCTTTTCATAATGTGGCATGTACGTAGGTTGTGTATAAAGGTTATTATGTTTTGAATGTAAATGGTTAAAAAAAAATGTTAGTATTACAAGTTTAAGAATTATAATGAATGAAGTATATTTATTTTAATCTAACTAATATTTTGATAAATTTAAGTTGATATTATATTGATTGAGTTTGATTAGAAGGTATTTAGAATAGAAAATAAATATATGGAATGAATTGGTTGAATTCATTATGATTGAAATGAATATGGTTTAATTTACGAGGGTTTTATATAATAATAAGCGAAATGTCACTAAATTTATATTAAACAAAATTTATATTTGTAAATTGTCCGATATGTCCTAGTAATGCCTCGTAACCCTGTTCTGGCGATGGTTCGGGGTTAGGGGTGTTACAATTATTGGTATCAGAGCTATCAGGTTTAGTCGATTCTCGGGTTAAACCGGGCTCGAAAGTGAGTCAAAGAGTCTAGAAGTACATGCCACTGTTGAGTCAAAGCTGAGTCGGGTTTTTGGATGCTGATATATATTTATTTTTATTTTATAGATAAAATGTCGATTTAAAGAATGTATGATGTTGGACAGAAATGCATCTGAAATCGAGAAATTGAAGAAATCTGAATCACATACACCTCTGCAAATCAGTTAGATAATCAACCTCCTAATGTAGGAAGAGAAAGAGATAATTCACAATCATTAAGAGCTATAGCCGATGCATTACAACATGTAGCGAAATCTGTACTGCTACTACACCGCAAACCTCTTTTGTTAGACGGGCCCCGATTAAAGAGTTAAGAAAATATGGTGCCACGGAGTTTTCGGGACTAAGAGGTCTTGATCCGTCTCTCTGCTTTGAGAATTGGATAGAATCAACAAAAGAGTTTTGCAACAATTAGATTGCACCCTCAAGAGAATCGATATGTGCTTGTATCATTGTTACAAGGGGGCGTATCCTCGGTGGGAATCATTGTTAGACATTTACTGGGATGATCGGGTAACACAGGATTTGTTTCAAAAGAATTTCAAAAGAAGTATATTGGGGAAATGTATATTGAAGAGAAAAAGCAAGAGTTTTTAATGTTGAAACAGGTAATATGTCGGTATTGGATTATGATCGAGAGTTTACTAGATTGAGTAGGTATGCTTGAAATATATTCCAACAGAGGTGATAGTTGTAAACGGTTTTTACGGGATTAAGAGATGAAATTAAGATTCAACCGGTAAGTCTCGAATTCATCGAACTTGTTGACTGGTTGAGCGAGCGAAAATGATAGAACAAGTATTAGGCTGGATAAAAAGTTGAAATGGGTAAATCACCGGGAACGTATGGGAACTACCAGTAATCCATTACCAAAGAGATTCGAGAATCAAGAAGTGGTTGGAGATCAAGCTTTCGATCCGATAGAGGTGACGGAGACAGAGGAAAACAGACATTATTTCTACCGGTAGTGTAAAAGCTCCACCCCGGGAAAATGAATATCCTGAATGTAATTATTGTGGGAAAAGACATTTTGGTGAATGTTGGAAGAAAATCGGAGGATGTTTTCGTTGTGGCTCTACTGAACACTTTATTAAAGATTGTTCGAAAACTCAGAGTAGTACACCTACCACATCTCGTAGATCGATGATCATTGCAGGTAGAGGAATGTCTAGAGGAGGTTTTGTTTCGAGGAGAGGAGGAGCTAGTAGAGGCAGTGATATAGCTACACAACAGTCAGAGGCTAGAGCACCAGCCAGAGCATACGTAGTTCGGACCCGTGAAGAAGGCAATGCTCACGATGTGGTGACAGGTATATTTTTATTGTATTCTGAGCCTATTTATGCTTTAATTGACCCGGGTTCATCACATTCATATATTAATTTAAAATTAGTTGAATCGGGGAAGTTAGAATCTGAAATGTCTAGAGTTTTCATAGAGGTGTCTAGCCCTTTGGGACAAACAGTGTTAGTAGACAGAGTATGCCGGAGGTGCCCGTTAATAATACATGATAAAATGTTTCCTGTGGATTTGCTGATCATGCCTTTTGGCGATTTTGATATCATTTTGGGTATGGATTGGTTATCTGAACATGGGGTAGTTTTGGATTGCTATAAAAAGAGGTTTAGTATTCAGACAGAAAACGGGGACAGAATTGAAGTGAATGGCATCCGTACCAGTGGTTCAACACGTATCATTTCAGCTATAAAAGCTAACAAATTATTACAGCAGGGTTGTTCAGCTGTATTTGGCATATATTATTAATTACGATTCGGTGGGAAGCCAATGCGGCGATTAGGGCGTATCAGATGCGAGTTTCGGATGTATTTCGAGAAGAACTACCGGGTTTACCACCTGATAGAGAGGTTGAATTTGCTATTGAGGTGTATCCAGGTACAGCACCAATTTCTATACCTCCGTACCGAATGTCGCCTACTGAATTGAAAGAGTTGAAGGTACAGTTACAGGATTTATTAGATCGAGGCTTTATCGTAAGTATTTCACCTTGGGGCTCTCGGTATTGTTTGTTAAAAAGAAAGATGGTTCTATGCGATTGTGTATTGATTATCGATGATTGAATAAAGTGACGATCAAGAACCGGTATCCTTTGCCTCGTATAGACGACTTGTTTGATCAGCTTAAGGGAGCTTTAGTATTTTCTAAAATTGATTTGAGATCCGGGTATTATCAGCTGAAGGTGAAGGAAAGTGATGTGCCTAAGATCGCTTTCGTGCACTCGTTATGGCCATTATGAATTTTTGGTTATGCCGTTTGGATTGACCAATGCTCCAAATTTGCTTTCATGGATCTCGATGAATCGTATTTTCCAACCATACCTAGATCGGTTTGTGGTGGTCTTCATTGATGATATATTGGTATATTCAAAGACAGAGGCGTAACATGATCAAGATCTTCAAAAGTTTTACTGATTCTCATGGAAAAACAGTTGTATGGGAAATTAAGTAAATGCGACTCGGTTGTCCAAAGTGGTATTTTTAGGACATGTGGTATCTGCCGATGGGATTAGAGTTGACCCGAAGAAGATTGAAGCAATTGTTCAGTGGAAAGCGCTAAAGAATGTATCCGAGGTGCGTAGTTTTCTCGGTTTGGTGGATATTATCGAAGATTTGTGAATGGATTCTCGAAAATAGCAATGCCAATGACTAAACTACTGCAGAAGAATGTTCCTTTTATCTGGGATGATCAGTGCCAGAATAGTTTTGAGACTTTGAAGCAAATGTTGACAGAGGCACCGGTATTAACATTACCAGAATCGAGGAAAGATTTTATTGTATACAGTGATGCTTCTTTGAGTGGTTTGGGTTGTGTATTGATGCAAGAAGGAAAGGTTATTGCATATGCATCTAGACAGTTGAAGCCGCATGAACGAAATTACCCGACGCACGATTTGGAGTTAGCTGCAGTAATTTTTGCTTTAAAGATTTGGAGACATTACTTATATGGCGAGAAATGCTACATTTACACAGATCATAAAAGTCTCAAATATCTTCTATCACAGAAAGAGTTAAATTTAAGGCAAAGACGGTGGATTGAGCTTCTAAAAGATTATGATTGTGTTATAGATTATCATCTAGGAAAAGCAAATGTGGGAGCTGATGCATTGAGCAGGAAAGCTGCGATTGAATTACGAGCAATGTTTGCTCAGCTCAGTGTTAATGATGACGGAAGCTTGCTAGCTGAGTTAAGGGTTAAGCCGATGATGTTAGATCCGATTAGAGCAGCTCAAATGGAAGATGATAAATTATTAAAGAAAAGAGAAATGGTTCAGAATGGTACAGTCGAGAGTTTTAGTATTGATGAACATGATTGTTTGAGGTTTCAAAATCGGATTTGTGTTCCAATTACTTCTGAATTAAAGAAGATGATTCTTCAAGAAGCACACGATGGTACTTTTGCATTGCACCCGGGTGGAACAAAAATGTATCGTAATTTACGAGAGCTTTATTGGTGGCGTGGATGAAAAAAATATAGTTGAATATGTCAAGAAATGTTTGACTTGTCAACGAGTAAAGCGCGAACATCAGTAATCGACGTGATTACTCAGATCTATTAGTATTCCTGAATGGAAATGGGATAGTATTACTATGGATTTTGTTACGGGATTGCCACTGTCAGTGAGCAAAAAGAATGCCATTTGGGTGATAGTTGATCGACTTACTAAGTCTGCTCATTTCATAGCAGTCAGGACTGATTGGTCTTTACAGAAACTTGCTGAAGTTTATATCCGAGAAATTGTGAGACTGCATGGTATTCCAGCATCTATAATTTCCGACCGGGATCCACGATTTACATCGAGATTTTAGAGGCAGTTACATGATTCTTTGGGTACTTGGCTTAATTTTAGTACTGCATTTCATCCACAAACCGACGGACAATCAGAACGGGTAATTCAAATTTTAGAAGATATGCTTCGGGCTTGTATTATTGACTTTGAATCAGGTTGGGAACGATACTTGCATTAGCTGAATTTGTTTATAATAATAGTTTCCAATCCAAAGATTCGATGGCTCCATATGAAGCATTATACGGTAGGAGATGCCGATCACCGATATGTTGGACGAGTTGAATGAGAGAAAGCTAGTTGGACCGGAATTAATTCAAGAGACGTAAGAAATAGTTAAAAGATCGAGACAGTTGAAAGTAGCTTTTGACAGACAAAAGTCTTATGCAGATCTAAAGCGGCGAGATATAGAGTATTCTGTGGGTGATAAAGTGTTTTTAAAGGTATCGCATTGGAAGAAAGTTTTGAGATTTGGTCGCAAAGGAAAATTAAGTCCTCGTTACATTGGGCCATATGAAGTAATTGAAAGAATCGGACCGGTTGCCTATCGATTAGCTTTACCTCCAGAATTACAGAAAATTCATGATGTTTTTCATGTTTCCATGTTACGAAGGTATCGATCGGATCCATCTCATATTATTTCTACTGAAGACATTGAGATTAGACCGGATTTGTCGTATGAGGAAGAACCGGTTCAAATACTAGCTCGAGAAGTGAAAGAATTAAGAAACAAACGAGTCCCTTTGGTAAAAGTATTGTGGAGAAGCCATAGTGTGGAAGAAGCAACTTGGGAACCTAAGAAACTATGAGGGCACAGATCCTCACTATTTTTTTGCAAATTTCGAGGACGAAATTTATTAAGGGGGGGAGAAATGTAACGACCCAAAATCCGTGGGCACCAGGAAAAAAAAATGTGTGTTATCGGGCCTCCGTCTTAGTAAATCGAGTTAGTAAATAATTATTAGGAGTAATTATGAGTCTAATAGTGTGTTTAATTAGATTTTTTATTTAGTGAATTTAGTTTAATTTAAAGTAATTAGGAAAAAGATCAAATTGAATAAGGAGTAAAAGTCTAATTGTAGATTAAAAGAAAATAAAAGGATCAAAATGGCAAATATGCCATTTAGCATAAGTTGAGTATGGCATACATGCATAAAAATATGAGATTTTTATGTATTAAAATATATTATTAATATTAGATAATTATATTAATATAATATTACATTATAAAATAAAGTAAATGAAATAATAAAAAGAAACAAAGAAGAACAGAAAAGAAACAGAGAAGTTTTCAAACAGGGAAAGGAAAGAAAGAAAGAAAAGAAAAGGGAAAATTGAGGTTTTAAAGCTTGGAGCTTAATTAGGTAAGTCAATCAAGTTCTATTTTCTTAATTTTGATGTTTTAGAAGCTTTAAAGCAAGATTTTGATGAAACTAAGTTGATATTTTGAGAGTTTATTGGTTTTCAAGTATAGTTGATGTTAAAGAAAAAGATGAATTAGAGACTAAATTGAATGAAATTTAAGTTAGAATTAGTAAAAGGATTAAATTGTAAAGTAAACTATAAGTTTTCTACTATAGGGATTAATTTGGAAGAAATTATGAATTAGGGTTTTATTATGAAAATTATATAATCAAGTTGAATATGGAAGGGATTTAAGTAGAATCAAAGCATGAATTAAGTTAAGAAATAAGTAAACTTAATTAGGATTTAATTGCAAAATAAGTTATAAGAAAACAGTTTTAGGACAGCAGCAGTAGAGTAACTTTGAAAATTCACCAAAAATCGTAGAAGTGGAATTAGAAGTTGAGTGAGATATGAAATTAAAGCTTATTGAGTCTATTTTCATATGAAAGAAACAGAGAAAGCAAATAAGTTCTGTATTATGATATATTTAAATTTTAGTGAAACTGGTTCAGGGTGATTTCGAGATCCCCTGTTCTGACTTGGAAAAATCATTAAAAATTGTATAAAAATAATTTTGGAACATAATTTATATGGTTAGATCCCTTAATGAGTCTATTATTATAAGAAACAAACTAGAACATCATTTAAATTCTGTATAAAAAGATAATTAAATTTTAGCAAAGAGTGGTCGGAACTGTCAGACAACAGAATAGGGGTGATTTCAAAGAATAAACTGTACTTATTGGCTAAACCAAAAATTCTGAAAATTTTAATTTTATGGCAAGAATATATGTAAGTATAGTTTCATAGAAAATTTACGGATCTTAATTTGGAATTCTGTAACTCAAGATATAGATAATTTAGTGAAAATGACTCAGGTAGACAGCTTTGAAAGAACTTATAAGTAAATAATAGAATTGTGTATAAAGGATGTGGTATGAAGAGGAAGAGTAGAAATTGAATAAAATTCAATTATTTATTTTAATTTAATGTTGTAATTAATAATGTAAATTATTATTATTTTCGTAGCAAAAAAGGAATTCGAGGCATCAACACACAAAGGAAAGGAGAAGGTTACCGAGGAATAATCAAGCAAATTCGGGTTTGTATTACTATAATTCAAGTTACTTATTATTAAATACTAATTTTATATTTATTTATTTTATAGTAAGTAAATATTGAGGTAAGTAACTTTATTGAATTGAATTTAGAAAGTGAATTAAGTGAGAAATATATGTTAGTATTGAATTGTATTTTGATTAGTGAATGGAAAAGTGAAGTTGATATTGAAAGTGAATTTTTAAATGAAAGTAAACTTGAATTGAGGATTGGAAACCCTATTAACTAGTCGGGCTGAGTCGGATATAGTTGGCATGCCATAGGATATGGAAGAGTACGAGTTTTTGCCGCTTATCGATCGAGCACTTACGTGCCAACTCATCATTATCATTATCATTATCGATTCGACACTTTGTGTGTCGATATCGTTATCGTTATCGCTATGCATTCAGATTCAGCACTTTCTGTGTTGAATACTGATATTGTTACTGTTATCGATTCGACACTTTGTGTGTCGTATACTGTGTACCGTTAAGGCACATTGTGCCGTACTGGAGTGTTTGGGTTGGAATCCGTGTATCCGTTAAAGTCCAAGTCTGTTAATAGGGGTAAATGATGAAAAGGTTAAATTGAATAAAATGAAATGGTTGAGCCATTGGAAGAAATGCGAAAATAGAACATGAAATGAAAAATGTAATTGGAATATAAGTATGAGAATAAAAAGTATGAACCATTGGTTCAAAAAAATGGATAGTGGCTCAACATGATTGTGTATTATTTCAATTGTTGAATAGCTAAAATTGAATTGGTTTAGTTAAATTAAAGTTATATGAATTAATGATATGATTATTATGTTTATAATTTGAATTATGGTAATACCATCGAGTATATGTATACTCAAATGACGGTTGTTTCCGTGCGCGCAGTTGTAGAAGTCAAATCATCGAACCAAAGATCCGAAGCCAGACCCGACTTCAGCAAACTTTTGGTGATGTATATTTCCTTTTCATAATGTGGCATGTACGTAGGTTGTGTATAAAGGTTATTATGTTTTGAATGTAAATGGTTAAAAAAAAATGTTAGTATTACAAGTTTAAGAATTATAATGAATGAAGTATATTTATTTTAATCTAACTAATATTTTGATAAATTTAAGTTGATATTATATTGATTGAGTTTGATTAGAAGGTATTTAGAATAGAAAATAAATATATGGAATGAATTGGTTGAATTCATTATGATTGAAATGAATATGGTTTAATTTACAGGGGTTTTATATAATAATAAGCGAAATGTCACTTAAATTTATATTAAACAAAATTTATATTTGTAAATTGTCTGATATGTCCGGTAATGCCTCGTAACCTTGTTCTGGCGATGGTTCGGGGTTAGGGGTGTTACAATTATTGGTATCAGAGCTATCAGGTTTAGTCGATTCTCGGGTTAAACCGCTCGAAAGTGAGTCAAAGAGTCTAGAAGTACATGCCACTGTTGAGTCAAAGCTGAGTCGGGTTTTTGGATGCTGATATATATTTATTTTTATTTTATAGATAAAATGTCAGACGAAAGAATGTATGATGTTGGACAGGAAATGCATACTGGAAATCGAGAAATTGAAGAAACTAAATCATTACACCTCATCGCAAATCCGTTAGATAATCAACCTCCTAATGTAGGAAGAGAAGAGATAATTCACAATCATTGAGAGCTATAGCCGATGCATTACAACATGTAGCGGAAATCAGACACTGCTACTACACCAAGTACCTCTCTTTATTAGACGGGCCCGATTAAAGAGTTAAGAAAATATGGTGCCACGGAGTTTTCGGGACTAAGAGGTCTTGATCCGTCTCATCACGAGAATTGGATAGAATCAACAAAAGAGTTTTGCAACAATTAGATTGCACCCCAAAGAGAATCGATATGTGTTTGTATCATTGTTACAAGGGAAGCGTATCCTGGTGGGAATCTGTTGTTAGACATTTACTGGATGATCGGTAACACTGGATTTGTTTCAAAAAGAATTTCAAAAGAAGTATATTGGGGAAATGTATATTGAAGAGAAAAAGCAAGAGTTTTTAATGTTGAAACAGGTAATATGTCGATTGGATTATGATCGAGAGTTTACTAGATTGAGTAGGTATGCTTGAAATATATTCCAACAGAGGTGATAGTTGTAAACGGTTTTACGGGGATTAAGAGATGAAATTAAGATTCAACCGTAAGTCTCGAATTATCAACTTGTTGACTGGTTGAACGAAATAAAAATGATAGAACAAGTATTAGGCCGGATAAAAAAGTTGAAATGGGTAAATCACCGGGAAACGTATGGGAACTACCAAGTAATCCATTACCAAAGAGATTCGAGAGAATCAAGAAGTGGTTGGAGATCAAGCTTTCTGTCCGATGGAGGTGACGGAGACAGAGGAAAACAGATTACTATTTCCACCGGTAGTGTAAAAGCTCCACCCCGGGAAAATGAATATCCTGAATGTAATTATTGTGGGAAAAGGCATTTTGGTGAATGTTGGAAGAAAATCGGAGGATGTTTTCATTGTGGCTCTATTGAACACTTTATTAAAGATTGTTCGAAAACTCAGAGTAATACACCTACCACATCTCAGAGATCAGTATCGACTGCCAGAGGTAGAGGAATGTCTAGAGGAGGTTTTGTTTCGAGGAGAGGAGGAGCTAGTAGAGGCAGTGATATAGCTACACAACAGTCAGAGGCTAAAGCACCAGCCAGAGCATACGTAGTTCGAACCCGTGAAGAAGGCAATGCTCACGATGTGGCGACAGGTATATTTTTATTGTATTCTGAGCCTATTTATGCTTTAATTGACCCGGGTTCATCACATTCATATATTAATTTAAAATTAGTTGAATCGGGAAGTTAGAATCAAAAATGTCTAGAGTTTTCATAGAGGTGTCTAGCCCTTTGGGACAAACGGTGTTAGTAGACAGAGTATGCCTGGTGCCCAAATAATACATGATAAAATGTTTCGTGGATTTGCTGATCATGCCTTTTAGCGATTTTGATATCATTTTGGGTATGGATTGGTTATCCAACATGGGGTAGTTTTGGATTGCTATAAAAAGAGTTTAGTATTCGAATGAAAAACGGGGACAGATTGAAGTGAATGGCATCCGTACTCGGTGGTTCAACACGTATCATTTCAAATATAAAAGCTAACAAATTATTACAAAGAGGTTGTTCAAATGTATTTGGCATATATTATTAATTCTGATTCAGTGGGAAGCCAATGCAGCCAGATTAGGACTGTATGCGAGTTTCCAGATGTATTTCCAGAAGAACTACCGGGTTTACCACCTGATAGAGAGGTTGAATTTACTATTGAGGTGTATCCAGGTACAACACCAATTTCTATACCTCCGTACCGAATGTCGCCTATTGAATTGAAAGAGTTGAAGGTACAGTTACAGGATTTATTAGATCGAGGCTTTATCTGACCGAGTATTTCACCTTGGGGAGCTCCAGTATTGTTTGTTAAAAAGAAAGATGGTTCTATGCGATTGTGTATTGATTATCGACAGTTGAATAAAGTGACGATCAAGAACCGGTATCCTTTGCCTCGTATAGACGACTTGTTTGATCACCAAGGGAGCTTCATTATTTTCTAAAATTGATTTGAGATCCGGTATTATCACCGAAGGTGAAGGAAAGTGATGTGCCTAAGACTCGCTTCCGTACTCGTTATGGCCATTATGAATTTTTGGTTATGCCGCTTGGATTGACCAATGCTCCAGCGCTTTCATGGATCTTGATGAATCGCATTTTCCAACCATACCTAGATCGGTTTGTGGTGGTCTTCATTGATGATATATTGGTATATTCAAAGACAGAGGCGTAACATGATCAAGATCTTCAAAAGTTTTACTGATTCTGCGGAAAAAACAGTTGTATGGGAAATTAAGTAAATGCGACTTACGTTTATCCAAGTGGTATTTTTAGGACATGTGGTATCCGCCGATGGGATTAGAGTTGACCCAAGAAGATTGAAGCAATTGTTCAGTGGAAAGCGCTAAAGAATGTGTCTGGGGTACGTAGTTTTCTCGGTTTGGCTGGATATTATCGAAGATTTGTGAATGGATTCTCGAAAATAGCAATGCCAATGACTAAACTACTGCAGAAGAATGTTCCTTTTATCCGGGATGATCGCGCGAGAATAGTTTTGAGACTTTGAAGCAAATCTTGACAGAGGCACCGGTATTAACATTACCAGAATCGAGGAAAGATTTTATTGTATACAGTGATGCTTCTTTGAGTGGTTTGGGTTGTGTATTGATGCAAGAAGGAAAGGTTATTGCATATGCATCTAGACAGTTGAAGCCGCATGAACGTAATTACCCGACGCACGATTTGGAGTTAGCTGCAGTAATTTTTGCTTTAAAGATTTGGAGACATTACTTATATGGCGAGAAATGCTACATTTACACAGATCATAAAAGTCTCAAATATCTTCTATCACAGAAAGAGTTAAATTTAAGGCAAAGACGGTGGATTGAGCTTCTAAAAAATTATGATTGTGTTATAGATTATTATCTAGGAAAGCAAATGTGGCATGTACGTAGGTTGTGTATAAAGGTTATTATGTTTTGAATGTAAATGGTTAAAAAAAAAATGTTAGTATTACAAGTTTAAGAATTATAATGAATGAAGTATATTTATTTTAATCTAACTAATATTTTGATAAATTTAAGTTGATATTATATTGATTGAGTTTGATTAGAAGGTATTTAGAATAGAAAATAAATATATGGAATGAATTGGTTGAATTCATTATGATTGAAATGAATATGGTTTAATTTACAGGGGGTTTTATATAATAATAAGCGTAAATGTTTGCTAAATTTATATTAAACAAAATTTATATTCGTAAATTGTCTGATATATCCGGTAATACCTCGTAACCTTGTTCTGGCGATGGTTCGGGGTTAGGGGTGTTACAATAATTTTAATAACTAATCCCTATAATGAACTTTCAAAGTCTAAAGTCTGTATTAAAAGTGGAATGGGACTCGTTTAAGTATTTCAGAATATATTTTGTTTAATATAAATTTCTTGACATTTTCTCGCTTGTTATCATATAAAACCCCATGCAAATTAAACCGTATTCAATTCATATATTCATTTTCTATTCTAAATACCTACTAATCAAACTCAATCAATATAATATCAACTTAAATTTATCAAAGTATTAGTTAGATTAGAATAGATAAACTTCTTTCATTATAATTCTTAAACTTGTAATACTAACATTTTTAACCATTTACATTCAAAACATAATAACCTTTATATACAACCTATATACATGCCACATTACGAAAGAAAGTATACATCACCAAAAGTTTGCTGAAGTCGGATCTAACTTTGGATGCTGGTTCAGTACTTGACATCTACAACCTACGCATTTAAAAAAACAAATGCAGAGTATACATATACTCGGTGGTATTACCATAATTCAAATTATAAACATAATAATCATATCAATAAATCATATAACTTTAATTTTACTAAACCAATTCAAACATAAGTTTGTCATTCCCAATATGTTCATACAATTCAATTTTAGCTATTCAACAATTGAAATAATACACAATCATGTTGAGCCACTATCCATTTCTTGAACCAATGGTTCATGCTTTCCATTCTCATACTTATATTCCAATCACATTTTTCAGTTCATGTTCTATTTTCAAATTTCTTTCAATGGCTCAACCATTTTGTAACATCCTAAATTAGGGGTTGTGCGTTTGGAGCATAACCCAAGTGTTAGTAGGTCTTAAGTGGGGTTGGTGATGTTTTAAGGGTTTTTAAAACTCTAGGATTTAAAAGGGAGTGCTTTGGAAATTTTTGGAATTTTAGGTGAAAAAGGAGCGGGGGGGGGGAGGGGGGATAAGAAAAGAGGCCTTAAAAGAAAATTTGTGGGGTTTATTGCATAAGGAATAATTTGGCAAAGTGCCTAAGGGCGCTACATGGGACTCTGGCAGTAAGGTCCCATGTTCGAGTAACATGGAGAGCTTTTGTGAGTATTTTATTTTTCTGGGTTTGGTGCCTAAAAGGAAGGGGCTAACTAAGAAGGCTTTAAAAGGAAATTGTGAGCATTCATGGACATGAAAGTCAGGGTAGTAGAGTGGCGTGGGTCTTGTTTGGTGATTTCGGCTTTGAGGTCTCGCGTTCGAGTCCTGAGGGTAGCGCATGAGTGTGTTTTATTTTTGTTTTAGCTTTGAGACAAGGGAGCCAGCGAAAGAGTGTTTAAAAGAAATTTCGATGAGGCTATGTCACGAAAGGAGTCTGTGGTCGAGTGGCTGGAGGCGTGGGGAGCCTCCAAAGCAGTCCTGGGTTCAAACCCGGGAGCAAAGAATATGGGCTTTGGTTTTTTTCTTTTGTGACCGGCGTGGGATTGTGGCTGCATGGGCATGAACGCATGAAGTATGCTTGTTGGGTGTTGTTCCTTTTTGTTTCAAAAGCTGCATGGGGTATGGGATAGTTTTATTTTATTATTATTATTTTATGTATAGAAAGATGGGTTAGTGATGGGAGGTTTATTAAACTATGAATTATCTTATTTCTATGGTGATGGACTACATTTTTTTTTACTATGTTTCTTGTAATTGATGATGGGAATTTTCAAATGGGGAAGGGAGCTTGGTCGGCCTAGTGATTGCAAAAGCATGGCCGAATGTTGTATTTTTGGAGGTTTGCTTGATCGGCTTTGAGTGTTCAAGGAGGTGCCGAAATTTTGTTTTTCTTTTTCTTTACCTTGTGCATGGCCGAATGGGGTCTCCTTGGGTTGTTAATTTTCGATCATGTGGGGGAGCTTTAAGTGCCGAATTCTAGTTGCATGTGTATTCTTCTTTTTGCCAAATTTTGGAGTGATAGGAATTCCCTCTTTCGAAACCTCCCTTCCATCTTTTTGTTTTGCCGAAACCTTTTTGGCAAAAGCCGAAAGTTGGAACCACTTATACATTTGCTTTCTTCCTACTTTCACACCTTTTCTTTTGTTGTCATTGCTTAAACCAAATCCTCTATGTTGAGCCATAGCCGAATCTTTGTTTTGAAGGTGCTATCGACTACGTGTTTCTTTCTCTTCAAGCGATAGTGGTAAGTATTCTCTACTCTAGCAATCGGTTATGGGTTCCTTTCAATAAGGGTGCCGAAACCAAGGGTTGGTCTTGGTTCCTATGAGATGGTTGGATGCTCGTAAGCCATAATATTAATATGTGTTTCTTTTGCATGTGTCAACGTTAAGGTGCATTAAGGGAGCTCTCGGGATTTTGAACATCAAGGTAAGCAAGAATGTAGTTTCGGCCAAGGGCCATGTTCTTGGTATTCTTGTGTTGGCTGTTTCTAATAAATTGTTAAGCAAGGATATTGGTAATTACAAGAACAAGCAAATATTTTGGGACTTGGAAAAAGCTAGGTAAGATGTTTGGTATTCGGCCAAAGGGTCATCTTCATAGTATTCTCGTGCTAAGCCGTTTCTAACTGTTGATTAGTAGGGTTTTCGACACAATAAGAGTAGGCGGCGGTTTCGGGACTTAGTTGAGCAAGGTAAGTGGCTATGACATTCAGCCTTAGGCCACATAATGGGATCAAATAGTTGACCGATTTTGGTTATGTGTAATTAGCGGAAAATCGACAGAAGTGTATAACAGGTTTCGGAACTCAGATCTTTGTGGTAAGGTATTTAGTAAGTATAGTTTCGATTCAAATTTTTAGATTAAAGTGTTAGTGTTTAACCGAAGGTTCTGATTAAGATATCATTAATGGAGGCAAATATTAGTCAAGAAGGAAAAGGGAAGGTCCCTATTCTGAAGTTTAAGAAACGAGCAGTCTCTGCAGTGCGAGATTGGCCGCCGGGGTGTGGGCGGCGTCATCCAACAAAGAACGTGAGATGAGATAGTAGTAGTGTCGCTTAGTGATAGTATCGGGATTGAGGGCATAACGCTGCTAGTAATCAGGTGTGTAGTTAGCCTACTGTTTCCTGGATTTATGTGATATTTGCATGTGTTATGTGTTTACTAATAAGTGCAGTGATAAATGTGAAATAGATACCCTTAAAGGGTATGACGATGACCAGGTTAGTATCGAATCTGTGAGATATGATCATTAAACTGTATATGTGAGTATGCCTATGGTTATGAATAACATGTACATGCATTATCATGGCATTATTTTTTTATGTTGCATGTGCATGGGTGGGATATGAAAGAAGGTACGGGTGTACTTCGAGTACGTGGTTTGATGTTAGCCTTGAGCTACATCGTGGATTGACGTTGACTGAGGTCACGTTGTGGATTATTTACGATTAAGTTCGCGTGGCTTGATGAGTGGCTATGTGCCTCATCGTGGTTGATATCGGCTATGTGCCATATCGTGGTTGATGAGTGACTGTGTGTCCCATCGTGGCTTTGGTGTTAGCTACAGCTACATTGTGGATTGGCGCTGACTGAGGTCGCGTTGTGGATTTTTGTGCTTAATTGCATGTGGATGGCATTGATTGCCTTTTGGAGTGAAAAGGAGAGGGTGATTTGATAATCCCCTGGTGTGTGGTAGGCTGGATACGGGGGTGTGTAGAGGATGGACCCTAGGCTGGGTTGGGCTTCATATTTGCATGATTTTGTATATGAACATATGTGGAAATGGGCCAAGCCCAATATGATATGTGGAGTAATGTGAAAAAGGGCTAAGCCCAGTATGTGGAAATTATGCGGTTAATTACCTTGTTATTTGACAAGTGAATTGAATTTGGGCCAAGCCCAGAATGTGATAATATGTGATATTGATAATTATTATCTGATTTATGGGTTAATATATGGTTAACATGTGGGTGGAATTCAGTGGTTTAATTACACACTGAGTCCGTGTGACTCACCCAATTTTATTAAACATCGCAGGTGATCGTGATTTTTGGACCGGGTTGGTGTAGATACAAAGGTGGCCATGCAGAAGAGGATTTTCATGCAAAAAGGATATCTTGTTTAATTAATTAAGTATCTATATTTTCAGTATTTTGATTAAGTGTTTAATGTAAAAAGGCCCATTAAAGTATTTAAGTATTTTTATTAAGTACCTTTATTATTATGTTCTATTACGATTCGAAATTTAAATATTGATTGCAAATGACATTATTTCTTTAAGTATGTATAATAAAGTTTTGAATCCGGTGTTTTCATAATAATTTAGTTTTTACTTAGAATATTTCAAGTCACGAAAATGTTTTATTAAAAAAAACAAATTTTCAACGGTTTTACTCTTAAGTAAGAATATTTTTCGAACGTGTTCCGCAGTGGCATTTCAAATTCGGTCGTAGTGAATGGGCCGGGTTTGGGGTGTTACACATTTCATTTTATTCAATTTAACTTTTTCCTTATTTACCCCTATTAACAGACTCGGACTTTAGCGGATACACGGATTCCAACCCAAACACACCAATAAGGCACATTGTGCCTAAAACGGTACATAGTACCTGATCAGTATACGACACATAAGTGCCTGAAACGACACACGAGGTGCCTAATACGACACATGAAGTGCCTGAAATACGACACATAAAGTGCCTGATCGATAAAGTCGATAAATCCCGTACTCTTCCAAATCCTATGGCATGCCAATTATATCTGACTCAGCTCGACTAGTTAATAGGGTATTTCAGTTCTCAATTTCATTTTCATTTTCATAACAAATTCAATTTCAATATCAATTACACTTTTCCATTTCAATCCACATATTCATCATTCAACTCAATTTCCATTCAATTAAATAAAAACACTTACCTTATAATTTACTTACCATATACATAAATTAATTTGACATTTAATGAAGAAATAGATAATTTGAATTATAGTAATACAAACCCGAATTTGCTTGATTATTCCTCGGTAATCTTCTCCTTTCCTTTGTGGGTTGATGTCTCGAGTTCCTTGTTAGCTATGAAAATAATAATTTACGTTATTAATTACAACATTAAATTATAATAAATAATTAAATTTTATTCAATTTCTACTCTTCCTCTTCATTCTACATCCTTTATACACAATTCTATTATTTACTTATAAGTTCTTTCAAAGTTGTCTACCTGAGTCATTGTCACTAAATTATCTATATCTTGAGTTACAGAATTCCGAATTAAGATCCGTAAATTTTATATGAAACTAGACTCATATATCTTATTACCATAAAATTTTTAGAATTTTTTATTTAGCCAATAAGTACAGTTTATTCTTTGAAATTACCCCTATTCTGTTGTCTGACAGTCTCAACCACCCTTTACTAAAATTTAATTATCTTTTTATACAGAATTCAAATGGTGTTCTAGTTTGTTTCTTATAAAAATAGACTCAATAAAGAATCTAACCATATAAATTATGTCCCACAATTATTTTTGTATAATTTTTAATGATTTTTCCAAGTCAGAATAGGGGATCTCGAAATTACTCTGAACCAGTCTCACAAAAATCTAAATATATCAAAATACAGAATTTCTTTACTTTCTCTATTTCTTTCATATGAAAATAGACTCAATAAGCTTTGATTTCATATCTTATTCAACTTCTAATTCCTTTTCTACCATTTTTGGTGATTTTTCAAAGTTACTCTTCTGCTGCTGTCCTAAAATTGTTTTCTTATAGCTTACTTTACAATTTAATCCTTTTACTAATTCTAACTTAAATTTCATTCAATTTAATCTCTAATTCATCTTTTTCTTTAAAATCAACTATACTTGAAAACCTATAAACTCTCAAAATATCAACTTAATTTCATCAAAATCTTGCATTAAAATTTCTAAAACATCAATATTAAAAGAATAGGACTTGATTGACTTACCTTTTAAAGCTTAAAAACTTGAATCTTTAGTTTTTCTTTTTTCCTTCCTTTTTCTTCTTTCTTTTCTGCTTGTTTCGAAAGCTTCTGTTCTTTCTCCTTTTATGTTTCTTTTGTTTCTTTTTCTTTTATTTTAACTTATAAGAATAGTAATATATTATAATTTAATATAATAAAACAATAAAAATCTTAGATTTTTATCATCATTTGCCGCCTCAACTTATGCTAAATGGCTTAATTGCCATTTTAACCCTTTTTCTTTCTTTCAATCTATAATTAAACTTCCACTCTTTATTCAATTTGATCCTTTTTCCTAATTGCTTTAAATTAAGCTAAATTCACTAAATAAAAATCTAATTAAACACACTATTTGACTCATAATTACTCCTACTAACTCGATTTACTAAGACGGAGGCTCGATAACACCCTTTTTTTTCCGGTGCCCACGGATTTTGGGTCGTATAATAATTTCAATATGTACCGATTCATTATTTGACAGAATTGATTGAGTTATATTGAGATTTAGATCGATGACAGAGTGTTTCTAAAAGTATCGTCTTAAAAAGGGTTATTTAGTGATGTTGGAAATTGTGCGAAAGATATTCAACTTCATTCTGGTAAGATTTTCGGGGACGAAAATCCTAAACGGGGGGAGAGTTGTAACAGCCTAAATTTGGGTCTAGTCGAAACAGTGGTTTCGAGACCACAAATCGATTTAGTAAAATTCTATTTTTATTATATTTTTATGGTCTACAATTTTACGGAAAGATTTCGTAAAAATTACGTTCAAAAATTTCGACGTTTGGGCACTCAATTTAGTCAAAAGGACTAAATTGTAAATAGTGCAAAAGTTGAGCTCTACATGTTAGAAGTGTCCAATTTCTATGAAATTTTAAATTGGAGGCCCTTAAATGGAAATTAGACCATTGGTTAAATTGTTGGACAAAAAATGGACATTAGATAAATGAAATGGGATATTTTTAAGTTAGAGGCATTTTAGTAAATTGGTAATTAAATGAATTAAAAACAAAATTAAAATGCCAAATTTGTCCATCTTCTTCATATGGATGAAATTTACCAGGGGAAGACATGGCTAGGGTCTTCTAAACTTCCCAAGCTCATGGTAAGTCTGTTCTAGCCCCGTTTTTCAAGTTATTTACGGTTTTGGAGTCCCGATAGCTCGATTTAGCCTATGCTACCAATAATTCATGATAAAGTTCATCTTTAGAAAATTACCCATAGGTGAAAAGTGTGTATTTAGATGTTTTATGATAGAATATGAAGGCTAAAATTATGTTAAACAACTTTTACTAAGCGATTTTAAGTGAAAACGAGTAAAACGTCATAATCGGTAAAAATACCTATTGTTCATAAGTACATGTTAGAGTGAGAATTTGATGTTTCCATAGAAGGGAAAAATGATCAGCATGTTATAAAACATATGAATAAGGGCTGAAGTTTAATTTTCGAGTATTGGGGCAAAAGTGTAAATATGTAAAAGTTTAGGGGCAAAATTGTAATTTTGAAAAAAGTTGAGTTAGGGACTGTTTTGAATTCAGACCCAGAGAAAACAAGATTTGGACCTAGAACGTGAGGAAAGTCGAAAATCGGGAAAGTTGGTAAAATGGTCGTTTTGGTAACGAGGTAAGTTCGTATGTTAATAAGCATTAAATTTAATATGTTTAAATGTTTAACTGATACCATGTGTTATTTCGTATGTTATTATTGGATCATGAATAATATAAAAATTACGAGATTGTATTGAAAGATCAAATTAAGAGAAATGCAGGGCGGAGTATGATCGAATTTTGACATGTGATGAATTGATAGTAAAGACCATGGTTGGACCATGGCAATATGTGTGCCAGTGTAAGACCATGTCTGGGACATGGCATCGGCCATGATATGAGAGCCAGTGTAAGACCATGTCTGGGACATGGCATCGGCATTGATATGTGTGCTAGAGTAAGACCATGTCTGGGACATGACATTGGTACGATACATCTTGTACGAGTTTTTCCCGAGTATCCATCCTTAGTATCCCAAGAGTTTCAATGGGTAAATCCAAATATGATATCAAAGAAATGACAAGGTATGATCATGTTGAAAGGGTACAGGTATGTACGCAAAATACATGAGAACTAAATTTCGACGTATATGGAACATTTGGTAAGAATGTAAATGAGTAAGTCATACCTATGAAAATGATCTTGCGATGACCTTGTGACGATAGGTCTATACTTATGATGTATAAATAGGTGATAAATTTGATTTATGACTATGTGTGAGGCTTTTAGGCCAAATTAAATTGTGACATGATAAGTTTAAGTTTTGTTGTTGATGTATAGGTTAAAGGGGAAAATGAATGGCATGTAAATATTCGATAATGGCTAGCTATTGGAATGGCTAGTTAAGGATATGTTTTGGCGTTATGTATGATTAAATGGATGTTAATACAAAGCAATCATGAAAGAGTAAAATTTACAATAAAACTGTTTTGGACAGCAGCACTGACTTGAATTTGAAAAATCACAAAAAATAGTAGAAATTGAATTATAAGTTGGATGAGATATCAATTTAAAGCATATTAAGTCTATTTTCATATAAAAGAAACAGAGAAAACAAAGGATTTTTACATTTCGAGATATTTAAATTCTTGTGAGATTGGTTCAGAATGATTATGTGATCCCTTATTTTGACTTGGAAAAATCATTAAAAATTGTACAAAAACAATTATGGGCTAAAGGTTATATGCTTCGAATCCTTAATGAGTCTAGTTTCAAATGAAACAAATTATAACATCTTTTGAATTCTGTACAATGATAAAATGGATTCATAGTGAAAAGTGGTCAGAATAGTCGAATAGTGAAACAGGGGAAATTTTAATGAATAAACTGTACTAATTGGATTAGCCAAAAATTTTGGAAATTTTATGGTATAAAGATATATGAGTCTAGTTTTTGGGAAATTTATCGGTTTTAAATTCGGAGCTCTGTAGCTCAAGAAATAAATAATTTAGTGACAGCGATTCAAGCAGACAGATTAATGTGAACATGAGTAATAAGGTATAAGCATGTGATTTAATGTTTGTATCAAATTGAGAACTTGTTGTGAGGATTTGTCATGTTGAGGATTTGATAAGGCTACAAATGAGCAAGTTGGGAAAGTAAGAACTTAGCATTATTTATGCAAGTTATGACAGCTTAGTAGTACGCTAAATTCATTGCTAATGCTTATTATTTTTACATGTGAACTTGCTAAGCTTTATAAGCTTACCCCCTTTTCTTTCCCATGTTACAGAGTCCTACTAAACAAGCTCGGGTTGGAGGTCGTCGGAGATCGCTTCACACTATCAAGCTATCTATGGGTATCTTTATTTATAAATGATTTAAACTATGGCATGTATAGGGGCTTGACTAAGTCATTTTGTATATGTGTTAATTAATTTGACAAAATGTATTGTTAAGTCTGGTAATGCCTCGTACTCGATTCCTGCATAGGATACGGGTAAGGGGTGTTACATTTAGTGGTATTCAGATATGGTAACTACAGAATGAGTTAACTGAAAATTTCTTTCGAATAAGCTTTGTGAGTGAAGTGAATGATATGGGACTGTTGATGATGATATATGTTAACGGATTAGTAATGAAATTGCAGAAATATTTGAATACAGCTGCTATAGTCGGGCATCTTACAATGATCTCTTCTGGGTATTCTATATGGGTATTCTATATGTTCTTTTATCTTTAGAGGTATATGCAACTTTTCAGATGTAATTTTATTGTGTAGAAAGTTTGGAATCATAACGTTAAAATGGAAGTTCTGGTTGATTCCTAATCGGTACTGCTCTATTTTTCTTTGGATTTTCTAATTTGTTCTGTTAGATAGAAGACTTAATGGTCAGATTCATATGAGGTTATTTTCTATTACTACCGGTTGATATTTCAGTACATATACGCAATTTGTATTATCTTTATCATAATTGTTTCTAGTTAGGATAAATGGTATTCTTCTTCTGGTTTTTCTTTGGAATATTATCGATTTCTTTATCATTGAATGTGGTTTTTATTCTCGGAAATTCAATATAGCTCTACATCTGGGATTTCATTATATTGGTTTTCTTATTATATTATAGTCTGATCTTATCTATCAAATATGATTCATTCGTGAAGGGGTATTCATTGATAGAAGGTATATATATATATTACTGTTATAAATCCTGGTTCGGTTATAGGAGCTCGGTGATATGGATCTTAGATTATAGAAGTTGTATTATTATACTGGTTATTATTGAGACTACTCTTGGATTTCTTTTTTCTATTTTAAAGTACTATTGAAGTTGAAGTCTTGATCCATTTATATTATTGAAATGTCAGATTTATTATAGTACTATGGCTTTATTCTATTTGATGACTGCGGACTTGGGATAATTTGAAGTGTTGGGATTTCTTTTTAATATTTGTGAAAGTATTTTCTACGATAGCTACATCAATGATAAGAATACTACAAGAAGACACAAGGTTTGAATGGACTAATTAATGCTAGTAGAATTTTGAGTAGATAGAAGTTCTAATAATTGAAGCATCAGTTTTGGTTCAGTCTGAACTGGGTAAGAAATTTATTAAGTGGATTAGATTGTATTGTGATGAAGAAAGTTATAGTAGATGGTTTGAATTATTGAAATGTCCTGATGTGATAATGGATTATCATACAGGAAAAAATAAATATAGTTGTAGATGATTTGAATGGGAAAATAATTGTTCGCTCTGTGAGTAATAAATATTCGATTGCTATTGTCTGATGAAGGATTAATTTTAGTTGAATATCTGTTATTGGTGTTTACAGAATTATTACAGCTATTAAAGATACTGGGACGGAAGTGAGATATAAGTTTATGAAATTGACAGATGATATGGAGAATCAGTCTTTGAAATGTTTGATAGAGATCTACAGTTTACGGTTCACTTTCTGATTTCGGAATAACTTATAAGAATTCTATATGAATGATAGTTGATTAATTTATAAAGTCGAAATTGATTGATGGCTTGAAACTTATGAGATGTGTACATTCCGTAAATTGTAAGATTTTATGGTATTCCAAAGATTGATAATTTCGATCGAGATTGTAGTTCACTTTGGGGTTCTAAAAACAATTACAGGAAATTATTGAGTACTTAACTCGATTTCAGTACAGCTTTTCATTCACAGACAGATGGATAATTCGAGAGAGAGTTAGTTAGATTTAGGAAGATATGCTTTAAGCTTGTATAATTGGTATCGAATTAGGTTGGGATGTTATTTACCGGTGGCTGATCAAATATTCAAATGGCTATGTAGAAAGCATTATGTGGTTGAAGATGATGTTCATCAGTGAGTTGGGCGGAATCGGATGAAAGAAAAATGGTTGGAACAGAATTAATTCAAGGAAATGGTGGAAACTGTTAAGAAGATTTAAAATAGATTGAAAGCAGCACTTGGCAACAGAAATCAATTGTGTATTTAAAACGTTGGGATATTAAATATTTTGTTGGTGATAAGGTATTTTTTAAGGTGTTTACTTGAAGGAAACTATAAGAATTCAGTGCTTCATCTCTTTTTAAGTAAATTTCGAGGACGAAATTTCAAAAGGGGGGAGAATTGTAACGACCTCAAAAGTATGAATATCGAAAAATGAGTTATTGAGTCTTCGTTTTTAGTAAACGGACTCGTAAAATATTTATTAAAAATATTTATAAAGTTAGTTATGTGTTTAATCACATTTTAATTAAGTGAATTTAGCTCAATTAAGAGCAATTAGTAAAAAAGACTAAATTGAAATAGGAGTAAAAGTTGAATTATAGATTAAAAGAAATTATAAAGGACCAAAATGGCAATTAAACCATTTTGTATAGTTTGAGGCGGTGTAACGTAGAAAAATCTGAGATTTTTATGTTTAATATATATTATTATATTATTATGTAATAAAGATATTTTATGTTTTAATTATAATATATTATATTATATTGTTATTATATATATGTTTGTGTATAAGAGAAAAGAAACAAAAACATGAAAAGAAGAACAGAGAGTAAAGACGAAACAGAGAAGAAACAGGGGAGAAAGAAAGAAAAAGGGAGAATAGAGTTTTTAAAGCTTGGAGTTTAATTTGAAAAAGAAAAGAAAGGAAAGGATCGAATTGAAGGGAAAGGAAAAGAGAAGGTTAAGGAGTGAAGGAAGAATAACATATATCATTTCAACCTTTTTGTTGTAAGTACTACAAAAATTTTAAATTATTTTTATTTATTTATCTTTTTTCGAAATATTTATATAAAGTATTTAAATGTATGAGATTCAGCTTTAATGCCCAAGTAGACGGAATTTAGAACTACTAGGATATTAGTGGCATGCCATTAAGGAACTTTAGCGCGCTCTCTGATATTAGCACGTTGGTGCTCTCTGATATTAGCACGTTGGTGCTCTCTGATTATTAGCACATCAGTGCTCTCTGATTATTAGCACGTCAGTGCTTTCTGATTATTAGCACATTGGTGCTCTCTGTTCACTTGTGCATCATAATGTACCTCTGTATTTGTTCCGTATATCCAGTGTGTTCTATAAAGTCTACTTTGGGCTAAGAATGTGAATTGAGAACAAAAGTGAATCACTGATGTGTTAAGGTAAGTTTTATACCTTACAAAAGATAAGTTGAATTTTTATTATTGCAAGGCATAGTTGAAGAGACTTATATGTGAGTAGATATGTAATAATTGAATGAGTTTAAAATGTTTTGTTATGATCATTTACTTATTTATTCTTGTAGTGCTTACTAAGCCTTCACCGGCTTAATACGTTTATTTTAACGCGTAGGTACAATTAAACTAGAAGAGATAGAGTCCAACTAGAAGATCTCTCACCTTATCACATTCTCACGAGTTTCAAAAGTAGGTATTATATTTTGTATTAAAATGGCATGTACATATGCAGTTCAAAGGTGTTCTCATGTGATAGGGACTAAAATGTAGATTCTTGAAATTCTATCTATATTCAGTTACTTGAAGTATTTTTATATATATATGGAATGAATTAATAAACAATAAATATGTTAGCAAAAATGGTTGGTAAGTTAAAATATTATATATAAATGTTTTAATTAAAAAGTATCTAGCCATAATTGTTTTGGCACCAAATGTAATAGTCTTCTACCGGGTTTGCATAATTGAACCGGGTATAGGGGTATTACATTTATGTTAATGGCATGTAAATATTCGATAATGGCTAGCTATTGGAATGGCTAGTTAAGGATATGTTTTGGGGTTATGTATGATTAAATGGATGTTAATACAAAGCAATCATGAAAGAGTAAAATTTACAATAAAACTGTTTTGGACAGCAGCAGTGACGTGAATTTAAAAAATCACCAAAAATAGTAGAAATTGAATTATAAGTTGTATGAGATATTTATTTAAAGCTTATTGAGTACATTTTCAAATAAAAGAAACAGAGAAAACAAAGAATTTTTATATTTCGAGATATTTAAATTCTTGTGAGATTGGTTCAGAATGATTATGTGATCCCCTGTTCTGACTTGGAAAAATCATTAAAAATTGTAAAAAAATAATTATGGGCTAAAAGTTATATGCTTGGAATCCTTAATGAGTCTAGTTTCAAATGAAACAAATTATAACATCTTTTAAATTCTGTACAAGGATAAAATGGATTCGTAGTGAAAAGTGGTTAGAATAGTCGAATAGTGAAACAGGGGAAATTTTAATGAATAAACTGTACTAATTGGATTAGCCAAAAATTCTGGAAATTTTATGGTATAAAGATATATGAGTCTAGTTTCGGGGAAAATTAGCGGTTTTAAATTCGGAGCTCTGTAGCTCAAGAAATAAATAATTTAGTGACAGCGATTCAAGCAGACAGATTAATGTGAACATGAGTAATAAGGTATAAGCATGTGATTTAATGTTTGTATCAAATTGAGAACTTGTTGTGAGGATTTGTCATGTTAAAATATTATATATAAATGTTTTAATTAAAATATTATATATAAATGTTTTAATTAAAAAGTATCTAGCCATAATTGTTTTGGCACCAAATGTAATAGTCTTATACTGGGTTTGCATAATTGAACGGGGTATAGGGGTATTACATTTATATTAATGGCATGTAAATATCCGATAATGGCTAGCTATTGGAATGGCTAGTTAAGGATATGTTTTGGGGTTATGTATGATTAAATGGATGTTAATACAAAGCAATCATGAAAGAGTAAAATTTACAATAAAACTGTTTTGGACAGCAGCAGTGACGTGAATTTGAAAAATCACCAAAAATAGTAGAAATTGAATTATAAGTTGTATGAGATATTTATTTAAAGCTTATTGAGTAAATTTTCATATAAAAGAAACAGAGAAAACAAAGGATTTTTATATTTCGAGATATTTAAATTCTTGTGAGATTGGTTCAGAATGATTATGTGATCCCCTGTTTTGACTTGGAAAAATCATTAAAAATTGTACAAAAATAATTATCAGCTAAAAGTTATATGCTTGGAATCCTTAATGAGTCTAGTTTCAAATGAAACAAATTATAACATCTTTTGAATTCTGTACAAGGATAAAATGGATTCGTAGTTTAAAGTGGTCAGAATAGTCGAATAGTGAAACAGGGGAAATTTTAATGAATAAACTATACTAATTGGATTAGCCAAAAATTCTGGAAATTTTATGGTATAAAGATATATGAGTCTAGTTTTGGAGAAAATTAGCGGTTTTAAATTCGGAGCTCTGTAGCTCAAGAAATAAATAATTTAGTGACAGCGATCCAAGTAGACAGATTAATGTAAACATGAGTAATAAGGCATAAGCATGTGATTTAATGTTTGTATCAAATTGAGAACTTGTTGTGAGGATTTGTCATGTTAAAATATTATATATATAAATATTATATATAAATGTTTTAATTAAAATATTATATATAAATGTTTTAATTAAAAAGTATCTAGCCATAATTGTTTTGGCACCAAATGTAATAGTCTTATACCGGGTTTGCATAATTGAACGGGGTATAGGGGTATTACATTTATATTAATGGCATGTAAATATTCGATAATGGCTAGCTATTGGAATGGCTAGTTAAGGATATGTTTTGGGGTTATGTATGATTAAATGGATGTTAATACAAAGCAATCATGAAAGAGTAAAATTTGCAATAAAACTGTTTTGGACAACAACAGTGACTTGAATTTGAAAAATCACCAAAAATAGTAGAAATTGAATTATAAGTTGGATGAGATATTGATTTAAATCTTATTTAGTATATTTTCATATAAAAGAAACAGAGAAAACAAAGGATTTTTATATTTTGAGATATTTAAATTCTTGTGAGATTGGTTCAGAATGATTATGTGATCCCCTATTTTGACTTGGAAAAATCATTAAAAATTGTACAAAAATAATTATGGGCTAAAAGTTATATGATTGGAATCCTTAATGAGTCTAGTTTCAAATGAAACAAATTATAACATCTTTTGAATTCTGTACAAGGATAAAATGGATTCGTAGTGAAAAGTCGTCAGAATAGTTGAATAGTGAAATAGTGGAAATTTTAATGAATAAACTGTACTAATTGGATTAGCCAAAAATTCTGGAAATTTTATGGTATAAAGATATATGAGTCTAGTTTCGGGGAAAATTATCTTTTTTAAATTTGGAGCTCTGTAGCTCAAGAAATAAATAATTTAGTGACAGCAATTCAAGCAGACAGATTAATGTGAACATGAGTAATAAGGTATAAGCATGTGATTTAATGTTTGTATCAAATTGAGAACTTGTTGTGAGGATTTGTCATGTTGAGGATTTGATAAGGCTACAAATGAGCAAGTTGGGAAAGTAAGAACTTAGCATTATTTATGCAAGTTATGACAGCTTAGTAGTACGCTAAATTCATTGCTAATGCTTATTATTTTTACATGTGAACTTGCTAAGCTTTATAAGCTTACCCCCTTTTCTTTCCCATGTTACAAAGTCCTACTAAACAAGCTCGGGTTGGAGGTCGTTGGAGATCGCTTCACACTATCAAGCTATTTATGGGTATCTTTATTTATAAATGATTTAAACTATGGCATGTATAGGGGCTTGACTAAGTCATTTTGTATATGTGTTAATTAATTTGACAAAATGTATTGTTAAGTTTGGTAATGCCTCGTACTCGGTTCCGGCATAGGATACGGGTAAGGGGTGTTACATTTAGTGGTATTAGAGCTATGGTTTAGTCGATTCTCGGACTACCATAGTGAGTATGAGAGTCTAGCTATACATGCCATAATGAGACGTGATAGTGTGACGACTCCCGGCACTGATGTAAATTATTTTATTAGACAGATGCGCACTTCAACCGAGCTAACTTTGTTAGTGCAAACAGTGTGTTTATGATGAGTTGAGACTTGTAAAAAGTAAGAATAATAGTTTATGATGTTTATGTGATGATATATAAATTGTGGATAGGAATTTCTTTTGAAATATGAAAGATGAGATGAAAGGAAAGTCTATACTATGATAAGTGTCCATGTTTGATTGGCATTTGTATGATGCTATGAGTATAATTTGTGAAATTAGGTGAATGTTATGAGTAATTTTACTTGAGATTTATGAATGAAAGTATAAGTGCACTTGTTTGTATAAAATGATAGTAAGGTTGTGTAAAATGAGTATGCATGTTAAGTTACTTAAAACAAAATATATATTGATGAGTGTTAAGTTATATGCATGAATATATATAAGAGGCAAGTCAGAGGCGTTTCAACTTCACCCCTTCTAATAAGGTATGTTATAAAGAAATTTTATGAAATTCAGATCGAATGGGTTTACAATTGGAAGACTAAAGAGTTGAGTTATAGATTAACTAACAATGTGATCAGAGTTGAGAATGGTTTAGTAAATGAACACAGTTGCAGAAAAGATGTCAGATTAATATGAAGATCATTCGGATTCCAAAATGTTATAGTTAAAGAAAGGTCAGGCTCAGTTAGTTAACTCATCCAAGTATGAGACCTAAAGTATGTGATTGTCGGAATTTATTCTGAATTTATTTCTGTTTGCAATTGGAATAATATCAGATTAGTAAAGACAGAATTAGTTAGTGCAATCATGATCGAGATGTATTAGTGACTGAATGCAGTCTTTATGGTTAAGAAATTACAGCAATCTCTTCTGACTATTATATGTGTTTATTACTCCCAGAGGTGTACATATATATATCTCTGCAAGATTTCAAATGAAATTCCTATAGTATGAGAATGTCAGCTAAATTTACAGGTAGATGAAAGCATTGTAGTCTATTTGAGTTGTGATCGAAATTGCTCTTTTTTTTCTGGTTTTCTGCATCATACACAGATAGAAAGTTGACGGTAAGGTCCGTATGATGTTAGTGTCTTATTTTACTAGCTATTGCTCAATGAAAATAAAGGAAGATTGTGTGGCTTTTGTTAAGATTATTTTCAGTGCTTATGAGTTTTTTATTTTGTGTCGCTCCATGTTATGAGATTTTGTTTTTCCTGTTTCCTTAATAAATTAATGTTCAAAGAATCAGTCATGAGATATCAGTAGGAAATGTTCTATTGATGAAAATGGTTTCTTCTTATTATTAAAATGCTTAGGATGATTATAAGTTTTGACTTGATGGTGAGAGCACTTTGATACAGTTACCAGAGGTATAAAAATTGTGCTTTTGTATTGGTTGTTATGGAAATTTGTGTTTAAATTTCTCCGATGATCGAGATATTTTGTTTTTAGCAGGGACATTATCTACTAAAGTAATTCAGAAGTTAGTTTTATTATGGCACTATGATTTTTAAGTTGTATGAGTATTGTGGCATCAGTATAGTTAAGTGCTTCGTCGAGTAACAGTTGAAGTAAATTCTACTATAAGTTTAATCTTTCTCTAGATTTGAGAAGAAATTGAAGCTGACAAAGTGTGAATGATAAGAAGTTCAACTTAGACCTGTGTATTGATTTTCACTTTTCAAATGATCTTGATATATATATATCAGCAAGTTAAAGACATAATATTGTGATGTCTAGCACAATGATAATTATCTGTTTATTTGAGAAGTACAGAGATGGATGATACTCTGAGGCAGTTACACTAGTAAGAGTATGAAATGTTATGTACCAAACTTTGAACCTGATGTCTAAACTTTTAATGGGTAAGAGTATTGAACTTAGATGTGTGTCAAGTGCTTCTGAAAGTATTTCATTAATAGAGAATTTTTTTTTTTTGGATAAGTGGTAGTAAGTTCATATGGCTGAAAATAAATGATTAAATGTTAATTTCATGAATTATACAATGTATGATGAGATATATGTATTGATAAATTGAGAATAAAACAACAATGCGAAAACCAAATAAATGATCAAATCGAGCGGAACATCGGATTTGAGTACTTCTGATCAGTGACAAGTGAAAGTGAAAAGTGGTAGCTCCGGCTACCTGATCAGTGAAAAGTGGTAGCTCCGGCTACCTTGTAACATCCCGAATTTGGGCCTAGTAGGATTGGGCCCTGGGTTTAGGAGTGTTTAAAATCTTTAAGAATATGAGAATGGTGTTTTTTTTTTGCAAATTGGATTTATTAGTTAAGTGGATTTGGAAGGTTTCGAGGTTTTTATGAATTCTTGGGTTTAATTGGGTTTTACGAAAAATTTGAGTATCATTTTGTTACTTGTGTTAGCTCGGGTAGGATTGTTTGTGTGCTTAGTATAGTTTTGTGAAGGCTTGGAATAATTAGCTAAGTTAGAATAATTTTTAGTTTGAAGAATTTAGTGGAGTGATGAAACACCCCACACCCGGCCCACGAGCCTGAACCGGATCTGGTATGTTCCTTAAGTAAACCGGTTTTCAAATTCTTGGTTACTTAGAGAAAAATTGTAAATTTTAGAAAACATTGTTTTGGGTTGGGCTTAATTTGGAACCCATTTAATAAATTTTGAAAATCCAACTTAGATAAGGTGACAAAATAATTTTAGGGTTTATTATTTTAAAAGAAATAAATTTACTTAACTTTAATCAAAAATAAGTTGTATCATAATCAAATGAAAATAAGCAGAAGTAAAGAAAATCCAACTGGGCCTTATGGCCTTATTACATCATTCAAACCCAAAATAAAATTTAAAGTACTAATTTTAAATAGAGTCCAAATTCTAATAAATTCTTCAAGTGTTGCATGGCCACCTTTAGCTCCTGCCGACCCGGTCCATTACTGCTCATCACCTGAAAAATAATTCCCCAACGAGGTGAGTCCACAGACTCAATGTGTACACAGTACTAATTTTCAACAAATCAGGCATACAAGTCATATCAATTTCATGTTCATACAAAATAAAGGATGATGCAACCCAAACCCAAGCCTATTTGTCCATCCGCTACACACCACCCGTACCAACCTGTACACCGTGGGGACTACTAAGTCGACCCTCCATCCGCTACACACCATCGAAGCGCTCATTGCGATCGGACGTGCTCATCGCCCACTTACGTTGTGTCTTTAGACACTATATTCGAATAATGTAACCGGTTACCATATTCAATTAATGGGACCGTAGCCACCATATTTCGTTGGTGAGACCAAGTCAAGACCTTCGTTGGTGAGACCGTAGTCATCACCTTCACTTTCTCCCTTCACATATATCCCAAATGCCCCAATTATTGCATATCATTCATATCATACTTAAATTCACATTCATGTCACTTTTCGAATATAACACATTCATAATCCTATCAAAAGTAGGAATACGTGCACTGGTACTTTTTGCCACATTTGTGGTACTTAGCCACATTCTCATTCTTATACACATTCATATATTAAAACAATTATTGCCAATATATATATTGAAAGTTAGTGTGAGTACACACCTGATTTGCTTAATAGGTTCCTTGAATCCCGAAGAACGATCTACCGATCTAGATCTTTCACTCCTATATTCGTTAATCACTTTAAAAGTCCATTCGGCCACTTTTCCAAATACAACTAGGATTTGTATTACTTACCTTAAAATTTCCAAATCTGAAAAGGATTCCTTGCCTTGTTGCCGAATTGGATTGATAATCAAATCCCGAAGATTTGTGCTTTTCCCTTGAAATCGGCTAACCATTAAATCCATTGATTTGGTTAGTCTCTGATTTAAAACAAATAGATCTTGACATTTAAGAGAGAACCTTGGCCGATTACATAATGTTTACTTACCTCAAATCCTTGAATCCCGGATCTCTCTTCCTGATTAGCCGAAATTCCTTGAATCTGAAATCTCGATATTCTTCTTTAATAATCGGTCAAGAGACAACAGAAGAGATTATTGCCTAGATCTCGATTAGAAGAATTAGAAGAACAAAATTGATTGTTCTTACCTTAATACCTTAGTCGATTGCTTCCTTGCCTAGAGCCACGAGATTCGGCTATGGGGTTTTAGTCGAGATCAAAAGAAAAGGGTTTTGGCTTGACAGATGAAGAAAAGAGAAGAAGAAAAGAAAAGAGAAAAAGAGAATAATGGCGGCAGAAAAATTCGGCGAGAGAGAATAGGAGAAATTTTAGAGAATTTGTGAGGTTTTCTTGAAGAGAAAAGAATGAATGAAGAATAGCCTTACTCTTCCTTTTATAGCCAAAATTACTAGCTAGAGTCCTTTACTTGGCCACCACTCTTCTATTTTGATAACTTTATCCTTTAATTATCATAAATAAAAGAGTTTAATCCAATATTTATCTCTTCTAAATAATCCAATTTAAAAAAATCTTTTATTTATCACCTTTTAATCGAATATTTATGAAAATAAAACACCTCCTTTCTAGAAGCATGTGCAGTCCACCTCTGGAGGTCTTACTGGAAGCAAAAATAAAACCTCCTTTATTTGCTTCCCAAGTGACTCGAACTCAGGCCCATTCCTCTTGCACATGGTGCCATTTCCATAGGCCCTAAGTGACATTTTCAGGCCACTTTTCCAAGCCTGTTTTTGTGTCAAATTTCACCAACTTTTTCTTTTAAGGCCACCTTGCCTTAATTTCCTATTTTAAACTTTAAAACTTGACATTTCTAAGTCATTTCTAAGTTTCCTAAAATTTTCGATCGGCTCTGTTAACTTGCCATTTTCTTACATTTCCAAGTTTCCAGAAATGTTCACTTTCCATTTTTGAATCATTTCCTTACATTTCCTAGTTTCCATAAATGTTCACTTTCCTCTTTATTCCTTTACATTTTCAGGACATTTCCCTACATTTCCAAGACAAGACATTTCCTTACATTTCCTTGCATTTCCTTACATTTCCATACATTTCCTCACATTTCCTTACATTTCCTTACATTTCCATACATTTCCTTACATTTCCTTACATTTTCTTACATTTCCCTACATTGCCTTACATTTCCATACATTTCCACACATTTCCACACATTTCCATACACTTCCATACATTTCCATACATTTCCTTATTTCTAGAATTCACATAACACATTCATAATTCATAAAACATGCCATTTTACCACATAGTTCCTTGTGTCATGCTTCACACGGAGTTTCTTTTCAAGCCTCATTTGCCTAGCTCCCCTTTTTACTTAAAAACCAATAATTTTCCAAAGCTTTCTTCTTCCATCCTAAAATTCTAAAAACCCTTAATACACTTCCAACACTGCCAAAACCTACTAACTCATGAATTATGCACAAACGCATAACCCCTAATCTAGGATGTTACAAGTGAATTAAGTGAACTTGACACTTAAGTTAATTTAAGTGTTAAATTTAGCACATGAGAAGTTAGTGGCAAGGTGGTTATGATGCATGGAAGGTTGCTTGAGGGAAGAGGTTCGAGTGGCATGATTAACATTTTGAAGACTTTATTTTTATGTATCCTAGCATTAATGGACGGTCAAGCTCTAATTATGGAAGGTTGGACTTTCAACTTTTATGGCAAGTTGAATATTAGTTTAGGAAAGCTTGAACTTTGGGAAAGGAATCTTAAGATTATGGAAGGATGGGGGGACAAAGGGCTTGGATGATGGAAAGTGTTATGAAAACTTTTCAAAGGTCATTAGTCCATGAATGTGGACGGCATGTGTGGCTAGGGGGGATGGCCAAATTTTTTGGTTAGCTTTTGGTATGGTTTGGTGCTAGTTTTGGTAGAATTAGTGCTAGTTGAGCACATCTTTCTTTTGGGTCATTTTTGTGTTTCTTTCTAATTTGTTTTCTCCTTTTAGTCGAATGTATTTTTGGCCATAAGGTAAACCTTTTTCTTTCTTTTCTTTTTGGCCATTTGAGTTTTGACCATTTTGTTTTTAATTGTTCTTTCTCCCCTCAAGTCTATTCCTTCTTTCCTTTCTTTTTGTGACTGAAACTACAAAACCATCAAAAGATCATTTCTTCTCTTTTTCCTTTATTGTCGAATGCACTTGGACTCAAAGCTCTTCCTTGATTCATCTTCTATTCTTGAGAATCCGAAACCCAAACTCCTCATTTCTATTCATCTTTTCCTCTTTGCTTTCCACAAGAGACTTTCAACATTATTCTTTCCCTAATTCTTCACCATGGCTGAATGTTGATGACAATCTCCTTAGCCGAATTTTTCTCTTCACATATATTCACTTCTCAACCATTTTTCTTATTCACACCTTGATCAATCAGTAAGAACACTCTTTTCATTTCTTTTATTTTTCTTTCATTGCCGAAATTGTATATTTCCTTGAGAGGACTTTTGACCAAAATCATTATCTCTTTCAATCAAATCCTTTTATCTTTGTAGTGGTTTAGGGGAGTGCTGATCTTTTCTTTATTGATAGTCGACCATAGCCATACTAAGAACGTGTGGAAAAGGATTTCTTCATTCAAGGTAAGGAGATAATGATAATCGGCCAAAGGCCATATCTTTTTAGTGATAATCGATTTCTCATATAGTGTTATGTAGGTACTGTCGACGTTGTAGGCAAAAGTCGGAAATCTTAAGTATTCTATCGCTCTCCATGTTTACAAGGTGTGTAGCTTACACTAAAATTCTAATAGATTAATAGTATTATTGATGAAAATGTGTTTATAAAGAAATATAAATGATTATGGCTTCGGGTATCATTCAATGGTACAGTGAATTCAGGTACGATATTCCTTAGCATTTTGTATAAACTTTTGATATAAGACATATCCGATATTTGGTTATGATTTTGGGGTAATGTACAAGGCATGATATCTATCGTTAATAATGCTATAAGCATAAATATGAAATGTGTATGATTCCGATATGATTTTGGGGATATATGGCATGATATTGAAATAATATGTTATTGCATGGGCATATGGGTAATATTGAAAGGGGAAGTGTTCCAGTGGTTTTTACCACATTATCCGGTGACTTTGGTCACGATATTATGAATTCGATGACTTCAGTCACGATATTATGAATCCGGTGACTCTGTCACAAATTATCTGGTGGCCATGCCACAATTTATAAGGGCGATGTGCAAGTTGATCGCAAAGAATCGCCTTCGATGGTGTGTAGCGGATGGAGGGTCGATTTAGTAATCCCCACGGTGTGATTGGCAAAATACGGGTGGTGTGTAGCGGATGGATATCTAGGTTGGGCTCGGATTGCATTTCATTTTATATGTACATGTGATTATCTCGATTTGCTATATTATGGGCTTATGGCTAAATGTAATTTAAATGGGCTTTATTGCTATGATCGATTGGGCCTTTAGTGTATTGTTACACATTGAGGTCATTGACTCACCCTCGTGGGATATCTTTTCAGTGATTCGTAAATTCGCGGATGAGGAGCCTGGATGAACTCGAGGAGGCCATGCAATAAAATTTGGTTTTATATGAACTTGAATTGGGTACTTTATTTTAGTTTAAATTTGGTTTTTCACCTTTATTTGGATTTGTAATTAGGCCTCTTTAATTATGTGTTTGAATTATTTAAAAGCTTTGGACTTGTTTTAAATGTGACTAATAAACTACATGGCTAAATTAATAAATTGAGCACAAAGTTTTCTAGACTACAAAACGAGATGGTTTACAAAACTTTACCATCGGGTAATGTATATCATTTGATATTATTTAACAACTTAAATGTTTTCGATAACTCATGTTATTTTCCAAAACTCAAGTTCCCAAATTTCAATTAGAAATGGTTTTCAAAACTATTCGCTTTGGTTTCTTTTAAATTATAAAAGGTATTTTTATCTATGGATTTACAACTAAGTTTTTACGGAATTTCAAAGTAAATTATTAGTTTTTTAACTTATTATACACTTGTTTTCTACAAACATAGAACAACAAAGAGTTTTTCACTAAAATTTAATCGTTAACTCGATTTTCTTCGAAACGTTTTTCTTCGTGGCATGCCAAATTCGGTCATGGCATATTGACCGGGCTTGGGGTGTTACATACCTGATCAGTGAAAAGTGGTAGCTCCGGCTACCTGATCAGTGAAAAGTGGTAGCTCCAGCTACCTGATCAGTGAAAAATGGTAGCTCCGACTACCTGATCATTGAATAATGCTATCTTCAGCTACAAGTGATAAGTGGTAGCTTTAGCTACGCTTATCTGATCAGTGATAAGTGATCATACATAAAACCATAGTTATACTATGGCAAAGTAGAAGTGAAGTACTCAATTTTCCGTAACCGTTCCCTAATTTGATAAAGGATGGTAAGTCACAAAAGGGCCCCAAAGAGTTAAAGTAAATGTTTTGGGCATACGAATATGAACCTGGTACTTCTGACTCAGTATTTAGATGTTGATATGTCGACAGAATTAAGTTGAATGTTAAGTGTATTCAGGATTAACAATATCAGTGATAATATTAGAATGATAATAAGGCAGAACTATTGTGAATTTCGTATCAGGTTTTCCTCAATTTTCAGATCAAGAGAAATGCTAGTGAGTTATTTTCGAACGTTTGACGGAATTAGTAATTTCAATATGTATCGATTCATTATTTGACAGAATTGACTGAGTTATATTGAGATTTAGATCGATGACAGAGTGTTTCTAAAAGTATCGTCTTAAAAAGGGTTATTTAGTGATGTTGGAAATTGTGCGAAAGATATTCAACTTCATTCTGGTAAGATTTTCGGGGACAAAAATCCTAAAAGGGGGAGAGTTGTAACAGCCTAAATTTGGGTCTAGTCGAAACAGTGGTTTCGAGACCACAAATCCGAAGAGTAAAATTCTATTTTTATTATATTTTTATGGTCTACAATTTTACGGAAAGATTTCGTAAAAATTTCGTTCAAAAATTTCGACGTTTGGGCACTCAATTTAGTCAAAAGGACTAAATTATAAATAGTGCAAAAGTTGAGCTCTACATGTTAGAAGTGTCCAATTTCTATGAAATTTTAAATTGGAGGCCCTTAAATGGAAATTAGACCATTGGTTAAATTGTTGGACAAAAATAGACATTAGATAAGTGAAATGGGATATTTTTAAGTTAGGGGCATTTTGGTAAATTGGTAATTAAATGAATTAAAAACAAAATTAAAATGCCAAATTTGTCCATCTTCTTCATATGGACGAAATTTACCAGGGGAAGACATGGCTAGGGTCTTCTAATGTAACAACCCAAACCCGGCCCAAACACTATGGCCGAATCTAGTTCGTTACAGTGGAAAATATTTTTGGAAAACACTTTTTCTAAGTCAATTTAAATTGTCAAAACTCTTTTCAATTGATAGTCTAAAGGGAAGAATACTTAGTGTTTGTTTGGAAGTTAATTAAGCTAAGTTATTATAAAATTTCCGAATGTGCCCGATGGCACGATAAAACATTTTTCGTTTCAATATTTGAGAAAACATGTGCATTTAACTTGATATCGATAAAACAATTTTAACCAAATCATTCAACAAGTAAAAAGTAATAAAAACAATACTAGGCGGCCTTATTACAACTGAAATTAAATAAAAACCGATAATAAAAATAATAAGACTAAAATTAAAGTCCATTTAAAATTAAAGTCCACTGCATGGCCACCTCGAGTCCACATCCGCGATCTACGCATCACCTGAAAAATGTAAAGGAGAAGGTGAGTCACCAAGACTCAGTATGTAACCCTTCCCCCGTTTTAAAAACATTTTTCATACACAACATATAACAATTAATATGCAAAATATTATGTGTCCCAACCTAGCTGACCATACGCCACTTTTCTACCCGTTGTGGTACCAAACCACCGGTGGTGCCAAACCACCGGTGACATATAGTCACAATGTGTTACCAAAACACTGTGTCCGTAGACACAAATCGGGTGATGGGGCCAACCCATCGTGTGATACCAAATCACCGCGAGACGATCCGTATCTCAAGTGGGGCCAACCCACGGTGGTGTTAAACCACGAGGATAAGTCGCTATGAGGTGCCAAACCTCCGAGGTACCAAACCTCCGGTGACCGTAGTCACGCGTGTGTTACCAAAACAACGGTGCCCGTGCCCGTCGACGATCAATACCGCCCCTCCACTCATCAACCCATATCAAATCATTGTATAACAGATCTCATGCCATCACATATTTAATTAACATATATAAACAATGTCATGCTTCCCAAAAGCATTATTATCAATCTCGTTCGACGATAGAGACTTACCTAATCCTCGCTTGTACCATTAAGGCACTAAATCCATATCTACATAAAGCGATTTACACACACATGCATTTAATACAATTTATTAACTATTATAAGTGTGTATGTACACACTGATATTGATGGAAGTCCTAAATCACGAAAAGAGGAGTCGGCCACCCTAGATCTCCCCGCACCTATATTCGGCCAACCCCTTAGTATTAGTATTATGGCCTATTCGGCCAACCAAAACGAACCTAGAGGGTCGGTTGTGATCCCGAATCCTTACCCTTTTGCTTTTTGGCTACCAGCCACAGCGCTCAATAAGCGAATCTGTTTTACCAAAATAATCGATCAGTCACTATTACTCATAACCAAAGCTTTCAGCTTTTGAAAACTAACATAGGCCTTACCCACACTTACCAACTTCTTGGCGAGAGGATGGAGGCTTAGATCGAATACCTTAAAATCCCTACCTAAACAGAATCGATCCCACATTAATTAGCCACCATAATAATTCGGTTTTCCCATTTGACCAAGTCGACATAGGGAGATAATAAGATGAAAGATTTTTGGCATACTTACCCCTTGCTAATCGGTCTGAAGAAGAAATCCCAAGAACCCTTATGACTTCCCGGTATTCGGCAAAAGTGAGTCTTAACAGGGAGAAGAGATTTTCGAAATGAGAGGAGTGGATATTCGGCTAATAGAAGAAGGGAAATTGAGAAGAGAGAAGAGGGAAAATAGATGGGAGATTATGGTAGAAAAGATTCGGCCAAGGTCTAAGAGAATGGAGAGAAAAATAAAAAAGAACAAAGGGAGGTTAGGGATTTGGTAAGTAGTAAAAATGAAAAAAAAAAAACAAGGTGATGGATGGGGCTTATAAAGGAATTCGGCACCCCCTCCCCCTAGTGCTTGCCGTCTACCCCCCAATTAAGGAGTTCAAATTCTATTCAACTCCTTAATTCTCTTTCTTAGCCTCCAAGTTAAAAGTATTCAAAAGATTTTGAACTCCCAAATGCCTATTTTTCCTCTGCCACCTCTTAGAGATTAATCCACTAATTAATCTATTTAAAAAAAAACTAGTTTAATCCTACTATTATCTTATTATCTAAATAGATAATTAATAGAAAATAAAAAGAATTTAAGGAGAGAATTTCTCTCCCCTTGTGCTGTCCCTTTAAAGAGCAAAAAGGGAGAACCTTGTGACTCGAACCAAGGTTCCCCTTGCTCCCCCCTTGTGGCGTCATCTATAGCTCTTAAGTGGCCTTCCTTTTGCCACTTTTCCAAGGCCCTTTTTGTGTCAAATTATCCACATTTAATCTTATAACACCCTTCTGCTAAGGCTCCCTACCTTTTAAGTTAAAAACTGAAATTTTCTACCAAACCATGCCAACTCAAAGCCTTAATTAACCTTTATTATTCCATAAATAATATCACAGCGGTTCATACATAAGAGAAATAATTAAATTCCAAATAGCCCCGTTTTTAGGATGTTACATCTAAACTTCCCAAGCTCATGGTAAGTCTGTTCTAGCCCCGTTTTTCAAGTTATTTACGGTTTTGGAGTCCCGGTAGCTCGATTTAGCTTATGCTACCAATAATTCATGATAAAGTTCATCTTTAGAAAATTACCCATAGGTGAAAAGTGTGTATTTAGATGTTTTATGATAGAATATGAAGGCTGAAATTATGTTAAACAACTTTTACTAAGCGATTTTAAGTGAAAACGAGTAAAACGTCATAATCGGTAAAAATACCTATTGTTCATAAGTACATGTTAGAGTGAGAATTTGATGTTGCCATAGAAGGGAAAAATGATTAGCATGTTATAAAACATATGAATAAGGGCTGAAGTTTAATTTTCGAGTATTGGGGCAAAAGTGTAAATATGTAAAAGTTTAGGGGCAAAATTGTAATTTTGAAAAAAGTTGAGTTAGGGACTGTTTTGAATAGTACATTAATTAAATAAGTGAGATGTGATGTTTTAGACCCAGAGAAAACAAGATTTGGACCTAGAACGTGAGGAAAGTCGAAAATCGGGAAAGTTGGTAAAATGGTCGTTTTGGTAACGAGGTAAGTTCGTATGTTAATAAGCATTAAATTTAATATGTTTAAATGTTTAACTGATACCATGTGTTATTTCGTATGTTATTATTGGATCATGAATAATATAAAAATTACGAGATTGTATTGAAAGATCAAATTAAGAAAAATGCAGGGCGGAGTATGATCGAATTTTGACATGTGATGAATTGATAGTAACGACCATGGTTGGACCATGGCAATATGTGTGCCAGTGTAAGACCATGTCTGGGACATGGCATCGGCCATGATATGAGAGCCAGTGTAAGACCATGTCTGGGACTTGGCATCGGCCACGATATGAAAGCTAGTGTAAGACCATGTCTGGGACATGGCATTGGTACGATACATCTTGTACGAGTTTTTCCCGAGTATCCATCCTTAGTATCCCAAGAGTTTCAATGGGTAAATCCAAATATGATATCAAAGAAATGACAAGGTATGATCATGTTTAAAGGGTACAGGTATGTACGCAAAACTCATGAGAACTAAATTTCGACGTATATGGAACATTTGGTAAGAATGTAAATGAGTAAGTCATACCTATGAAAATGATCTTGCGATGACCTTGTGACGATAGGTCTATACTTATGATGTATAAATAGGTGATAAATTTGATTTATGACTATGTGTGAGGCTTTTAGGCCAAATTAAATTGTGACATGATAAGTTTAAGTTTTGTTGTTGATGTATAGGTTAAAGGGGAAAATGAATGGCATGTAAATATTCGATAATGGATAGCTATTGGAATGGCTAGTTAAGGATATGTTTTGGGGTTATGTATGATTAAATGGATGTTAATACAAAGCAATCATGAAAGAGTAAAATTTACAATAAAACTGTTTTGGACAGCAGCAGTGACGTGAATTTGAAAAATCACCAAAAATAGTAGAAATTGAATTATAAGTTGGATGAGATATTTATTTAAAGTTTATTGAGTCTATTTTCATATAACAGAAACAGAGAAAACAAAGGATTTTTATATTTCGAGATATTTAAATTCTTGTGAGATTGGTTCAGAATGATTACGTGATCCCCTGTTCTAACTTGGAAAAATCATTAAAAATTGTACAAAAATAATTATGGGATAAAAGTTATATGCTTGGAATCCTTAATGAGTCTAGTTTCAAATGAAACAAATTATAACATCTTTTGAATTTTGTACAAGGATAAAATGGATTCGTAGTGAAAAGTGGTCAGAATAGTCGAATAGTGAAACAGGGGAAATTTTAATGAATAAACTGTACTAATTGGATTAGCAAAAAATTCTGGGAATTTTATGATATAAAGATATATGAGTCTAGTTTCGGGGAACATTAGCGGTTTTACATTCGGAGCTCTGTATCTTAAGAAATAAATAATTTAGTGACAGCGATTCAGGCAGACAGATTAATGTGAACATGAGTAATAAGGTATAAGCATGTGATTTAATGTTTGTATCAAATTGAGAACTTGTTGTGAGGATTTGTCATGTTAAAATATTATATATATAAATATTATATACAAATGTTTTAATTAAAATATTATATATAAATGTTTTAATTAAAAAGTATCTAGCCATAATTGTTTTGGCACCAAATGTAATAGTCTTATACTGGGTTTGCATAATTGAACGGGGTATAGGGGTATTACATTTATATTAATGGCATGTAAATATTCGATAATGGCTAGCTATTGGAATGGCTAGTTAAGGATATGTTTTGGGGTTATGTATGATTAAATGGATGTTAATACAAAGCAATCATGAAAGAGTAAAATTTACAATAAAACTGTTTTAGACAGCAGCAGTGACGTGAATTTGAAAAATCACCAAAAATAGTAGAAATTTAATTGTAAGTTGGATAAGATATTGATTTAAATATTATTGAGTCTATTTTTATATAAAAGAAACATAGAAAACAAAGGATTTTTATATTTTGAGATATTTAAATTCTTGTGAGATTGGTTCAGAATGATTATGTGATCCCCTGTTCTGACTTGGAAAAATCATTAAAAATTGTATAAAAATAATTATGGGCTAAAAGCTATATGCTTGGAATCCTTAATGAGTATAGTTTCAAATGAATCAAATTATAACATCTTTTGAATTCTGTACAAGGATAAAATGGATTCGTAGTGAAAAGTGGTCAGAATAGTCAAATAGTGAAACAGGGGAAATTTTAATGAATAAACTGTACTAATTGGATTAGCAAAAAATTCTGGAAATTTTATGGTATAAAGATATATGAGTCTAGTTTCGGAAAAAATTAGCGGTTTTACATTCGGAGCTCTGTATCTCAAGAAATAAATAATTTAGTGACAGCGATTCAAGCAGACAGATTAATGTGAACATGAGTAATAAGGTATAAGCATGTGATTTAATGTTTGTATCAAATTGAGAACTTGTTGTGAGGATTTGTCATGTTGAGGCTTTAATAAGGCTACAAATGAGTAAGTTGGGAAAGTAAGAACTTAGCATTATTTATGCAAGTTATGACAGCTTAGTAGTAAGCTAAATTCATTGCTAATGCTTATTACTTTTACATGTGAACTTACTAAGCTTTATAAGCTTACCCCCTTTTCTTTCCCATGTTACAGAGTCCTACTAAACAAGCTCGGGTTGGAGGTCGTTGGAGATCGCTTCACACTATCAAGCTATCTATGGGTATCTTTATTTATAAATGATTTAAACTATGGCATGTATAGGGGCTTGACTAAGTCATTTTGTATATGTGTTAATTAATTTGACAAAATGTATTGTTAAGTCTGGTAATGCCTCGTACTCGGTTCCGGCATAGGATACGGGTAAGGGGTGTTGTAACACCCCAAACCCGGTCCAAACACCACGACCGAATCTGGTATGTTACGAGGGAAAACGTGTTTGAAGATCTCGAATTTGTACTAAATAGATTTGATAAAACTTTGTTCCTTTTTGAAAACAAGTTGTTTAATGTCGTTACTAAAACATTTAAACTGAGTAAAATTGGATTTCACGTTAGAAAACAATTGATCTTTATTGGTTTATAAAATCAATGTGATACCCGATGGTATAGTTGAAAACGTATCGCTTTGTTGGTTTGAAAACGTCGTCTTTCCAAATTTTAATAAAATTCGTACCAAGTTATTATTTTACAGCATACCAAAAACTAATGTAAAATATAAACATCATAAAGCACATCTTAAAAAGGCTTTTTACAGATCCAAGATAAAACCCAAAATTAAAGGTAAGCAAACTAAGGTACCCAAGTGAAAATGTCTGAGTAAAACTTTTTATTCAGCATGGCATAAGCACCCCGAGTCCATCCCGGCTCCATGTCCGCGTCTACGAGTCACCTGAAATGTCAAAGGAGAGGGTGAGTCGAATGACTCAGTGTGTAAATCCGCTCCCCGATAAAAAACAACATGCTAACACACATCATACATAGCAACATAATTAATGCAACCCGATCCTAACCATCCATACACCTTTTCTACCCCGTGTGGTACCAAACCACTGGTGGTGCCAAACCACTGGTGACGTATAGTCACAATGTGTTACCAAAACATTGGTGTCCCAAAGACACACTATCCATCAATGTGGTCCCAAACCACTGGTGTCCCAAAGACACAATTGTGCTACCAAAGCACTGGTGACCGAGGTCACAAATCCAATGATGGGGCCAACCCATCGTGTGTTACCAAAACACTAGCGAGATTTATCCCATATCTCAAGTGGGGCCAACCCACGGTGGTCAAACCACGGGGACAAGTCGCAATGAGGTGCCAAACCTCACGGTGTCCCAAAGACACAATGTGCTACCAAAGCACTGGTGACCGTAGTCACAAATGCGGTGATGGGGCCAACCCATCGTGTGTTACCAAACACTCGGCGTCAATCCCAGTATAATCATCTCAGGGGCCAACCCACTGTGGTGCTGGAGCCAGCGGGACGAGACGCTGAGGTACCAAACCTCTGGAGGTGCCAAACCTCTGTGACCCAAAGTCACAAAGTGTGCTACCAAAGCACCGGTGCTCGTCGGCACAAAATATCACCTGCTCCCTCCTCTCATATCACCCATCAACATACCATACTCATGTAATCATGCCTCTCATACAAGTCATGCATATTATGCCAACATACCAAGCATTACCTCTCATAGCATACATACATAACATAGATCATGATATCATACTTCATTAATAGTACTCATAATAGAAGCGGACTTACCCGAATCGTACACATACCTATTTGGGTATCCCATTGTCCATCATCTTCGTTATAATTTTTAACAGCAAAGCAGTTTATTAATAATCTTACTAAGTATCGGTGTGTTAGTTTACACACCGATAATACGAGCCTAGAAATCCTGACCCAAAGCGATCTAAGTCCTCGATTGCTAACTCCTACAATCGGCCAAACATTAGGGTTAGGCACTTACAACATTCGGCCATCAACCATCAACCAAAGAATCAACATTACCCATTACCTTATACTAGCGAATGGTTTGATTTCCAACCAAACCCCAACCAATAGTGGTTCTCTTTGACAATCGGCCTTCACCTCGAAATAGAATCATTAATCACTAATTAACTTGACTCAATGAAATAAAGGAATCAACTAATAGTATTGACCCTTACCAAAACTTACCCCTCTTGGCTAATCAGAAAACGAAGGCTCCACTTGACTACCTCCAATATCCAAAGGCCCTAAACAAGAAGATAACCAATGGTCAATTCCTTCCAACCAAAGCCGATCATAGGCTTTGAACCAATCGCAAACAACATAGCACTTAGAGAATCGAAGAATGGCCATTCGGCCAATCACTTACCCCAACACCAACAAAGATTCGGCCAACACCACACTAGGAGAGAACCTCAAGAGATTCGGCCAAGATGCAAGCTAAGAGAAGGGAGATTCGGCTAACACCTTTTTACAAGAGGATTCGGTTTCACTCAAAAGAAGAGAACACAAGGGGAAAATGAATAGAAAAGGGGTTGATATTTGGCCAAAATGAAAATAGATGAAAGAGAAAATTCTAGCAACACAAGGGAAAGATGGTGAGATATGGGGTTGATATTCGGCTAAACAACAAAAATAGAGCAAAGGGGAGGAAGGTATATACGGTTTGAAAAAGAAAGTAAAAGTTTGAGAAGAGGAGAGGTTTGTTTCGGCTAAGGTGTGTGCATACACTTTCGGTTTCAAGAGGAGGATGAAAGACTTACTTGAAGATTTGGTCACAAAGAACTCTCTTGACTTTCGGCTAACAATCTTGACAAAAAGGAGAAAGTTTGGCTTTTACGAATTGACCAAGATTAACACCAAAATGCCCAAAAGCATTTTCGGCACACTCCTCCCCTTACTAACCCAAAGCCGTCCACTTCCCCATGAAGCATCCAAGTTTCGGCCAACACCCACAAACACTCCTCAATATTCGGCCACATCCCCCCAAACTCTCCACACCACACATTCAAATTAGTTGAACAAGTCTTCCTCCACAATTTGCTCTCCACCCACCATTCAAACGTTTGACTTGGTCCATGCCCAACCACCTTGGCGTCAAAATGGGATCCAAAAAGTGAGCATCCTGCAACTTGAACTCAGGACCTCCCCCTCCTGCCTATGACGCCAAACACAAACTCCAAGTGGCGCACACTATGCCACTCTACTAGCTCACTTGCTTGTGCTAAAAACACCAAATAAAATACACAACCTCACCTCCATCACTCCACGACTTAACACCCAAAAACAAAAATTTTCCCATTCACTCGTGCATACACCTAGCCTATAATTAAGTCCCAAACTACACAAACCACAACACAAACATACCAAACACAGTAATACATGCAACAACAAAATAGCCCCTAACCCGGATATTACGACTCTACCCCTTAAAAAAATAATTTCGGCCCCAAAATTACACCGTCAAAAGAGTTGCGGGTATTGCTTGTCTCATCGCATCCTCGGGTTCCCACGTGGCTTCTTCCACGCCATGATTCCGCCAAAGAACCTTAACCAAAGGCACGGACTTTCTACGTAGAACCTTGACATCTCGATCTAGAATCATGCTGGTTCTTCCTCTATGGACAAATCTGGATTTACCTCGATCTTTTCTCTTCGCTACTACATGTGATGGATCTGAAGCGATACCTCGAAGCATCGAACGTGAAAAAGCGTCGTGAATCGACTAAGCTCTGGGCAACTCAAGCGATACGCCACCGGTCCAACTCGTCTCAATACCTTATACAAACCCAATAAACCTCGGACTTAGCTTGCCTTTTTCTCGCCAAACTTCAAGACCTTCTTCCAAGGCGAGACCTTTAAGAAAACCCGATCCCCACAAATAACTCTATATCTCTTCGCTTAAGATCGGCATAAGACTTTGCGGTCCGAAGCTTCCTTCAAACGAGCACGGATCAACTTAACCTTGTCTTCTCGTCTCAAAGAACCAACTCGGGTCCCAACAACCGGCGTTCACCTAACTCTGTCCAACATGTAGGTGAGCGACACTTCCTACCATACAAAGATTGCCTCATATGGTGCCATTTTGATGCTTGCTTGGTAGCCGTTGTTATAAAGCGAATCGGCTAACGGCGAAACTCTTCCCAACTACCCACGAAGTCGAACACAACCCCTCAACATGTCCTCTAAAAATCTGAATAACCGCTTTACGGTGATCGACCGTCGATCATGCGGGTGAAAAGCCGTCTTTGAAATCCAAACGAGTACCCGAGCTTGATGCAACGCTCTCGAACCTTGACGTAAACTCGGGATCCCTATCCGAGATAATCAAAATCGGAACACCGTGTAGCCTTACTATCTCGACACATAAAGCCGTCAATCTCACGAAGTGAATAGTCCACTCTCACCGAGAATGAAATGGGCCGACTTAGTCGACGGTCCACGATAACCCAAATCGAATCTTTCTTGCTTGGCGTAAGCGTAACCCACGACGAAATCCATAGTTATCCTTTCCCACTTCCATCGAGGATTTTCACAGTCAAAACAAACCCGACGATATCGATGTTCAGCCTTGACCTGGCGACAAGTCGGACATTTCCCAACAAACTCGCTCACTTCTTTCTTCAAGCCGAGCCACCAAAATCGCTCTTTAAGATCCTATATACATTTTGCTACCTCCGGGATGCATAGCATAAGGATCATATGTGCGTCTGAAGAATCCTCTGCCTCGACTCAATATCTTTAGGCATACAAGCCTTCCTTGAAAACACAGAACCTCATCACTAGACAAGTCAGTAACCTCCAAACCACCATTCTCAAGACTTGTAACCTTCGCGCGCTCGGAACCTCGTCCCCTAACTATTTCTCTTTGATCTGCTCAACCCAAGTAGGCTTAACTCCGCTCTGCGAGAATACTCCGTCGTCATACAAACTTAAATGGGCAAACAAAGCTCTTAAGTGCGAAACAACCCTACGGCTCAACGCGTGCGCCACCACTTTAGCCTTGCGGATGATATTCAATCGAGCGATCGTAGTCCTTGAGCAACTCAACCCATCTACGCCGCCTCAAATTCGGATCCTTCGAGTCGGTGGGTGCTTCTTGACTCTTATGATGCGTGTAGACGATTGACTTCTCCCCGTATAAGTAGTGCCTCTCAGATTTTTAGGCGAAGACTACAAACGCTAGCTCCAAGTCGTGCGTCGGATAGTTGACCTCGTGTGGCCTCAACACGAAGCGTAAGCCACAACCTTACCTTCTGCGTCAAAGACACAACCCAATCCCGTATGAGATGCGTCGCGATACTCTGCGAATTCCTTACTGACCTCGAGTTGAATTAACACAGAGAGCCTCTGTCAAGATCTTCTTCAACTTATCAAAACTCTCTCATGCTGTTTCTCGGTCCAAACGAGCGGAACCCCTTCCTTAACGACTTAGTCGCCGTCACGCAGTGCAATTAACGAAACCCTCAACAAACCTTCTGGTAGTATCTGTCAAACCGAAACTCCGAATCTCGGCGACCCGACCTAGGAGGCTTCCAATCCAAAACCGCCTCAACCTTCCGAGGATCTACTCTAATCCCTCACCGATACTACATGACCCAAAAACGTCACTTCACTAAGCGAACTCACACTTACATCGAACTTAGCATAGAGTTGCTTCTCCTCAAAATTTGCAACACCACTCTCAAGTGTGCATCATGCTCTTCTTTTGACCTTGAGTAAACCAAGATGTCGTCAATAAAAACCACAACGAAGCGATCCGAATCTTCTTTGAAACACTCTATTCATCATATCCATAAAAGGCTGCCGAGCGTTAGTCAACCCGAACGGCATTACGAGAATTCGTAGTGCCCGCATCGAGTCGGCTTATTTGTCTTATGGATATCCGCTTCCTTAACTTTCAACCGATGGTACCTGGACCTCAAATCGATCTTTGAAAACACCGATGCACCTTTCGGTGATCAAACAAGTCATCTACCGTGGTAACGGATACTTGTTTTTAATCGTCGACTTATTCGGTTAAGCGGTGAGTCGATACACATCCGCATTGTACCGTCCTTTTTCTTGGCGAATAATACCAGCGCTCCCCACGGTGAAACACTTGGCCTAATGAAGCCTCGATCCAACGACTCCACGAATCGAGCCTTAAGCTCCACCAATTCCTTCGGTGCCATCCTATATGGAGCAATAGACACCGGCGCGCGATCCACGGTAGCGGATCTATCCCAAACTCTACCTCACGATCCGGTGGCAAACCCTAAGCTCCTCTGAAACACATCAACAAATTCCTTAACATGCAGAACCTTCTCAACAATGGACTCTTTAGCCTCCAAGGCATACACATGAACCACATACGCTTCGCGACCGCTTCGACCATCTTTACGACTTTTAGTGCCGATACCACATTGGATAAGTAATCTCTCCTATTACCTATCATAATCACTTCATCTCCCTTATCCGTCGATAGAACCATGCGCTTAGCGCGCAATCCACCTTGGCCTGGTACTTCACCACCGGTCCATCCCGAGAATCGGATCGAACTCCCCAAACGGCGGTTCCATCGGATCGGCAAGAAAAATGACCCTTGGAGTTCTAGGGTACATCCTTATACAACTTATCTACCACTACTGAGTGACCTAGAGGGCTAAAATGCGGTCATCCGCCTAGAAGATATCTCGAATCTAAGTCCATGGTCTCAACTATACTACTAGCAACATACGAATCGTGGAACCCAAGTCAATTAAAGCGGTATAGGAGAACCAAAAATCAAAAACGTCTGCGGTGATTACGTCCCGTGCGTCGCGCCTCTCTCGCGGCGCCTAGCTGCATACATACACGACCAGTGTCGTGCCTCGAAACTACCGCACCTTTGCGGGTGCTCCACGACCTCGACCAAATCCATTACCACCTGCGCCATTACCACGGCCCCTGCGTGGTGGCGGTCCATTACCTCGAGCGATTCGGCCCGACTCTCGGGCCGAATCCACGGCCATCCCTACGCGGCACCCCTAATCGATGATCCGAGAGAACCACACTCGAAGCAACCTTTTCCACGGTCCAACAACCACCCCAATGAGTTTTCCCACATCGATTACTGCTGCGGCGATCCACGCTGCGCGCAACAAACCTAGCGATGATTACGCCCACTCGGTCTAGCCCTCTTCTGCGGATTGCCAGACGATCCCGAAGACCCAAAGCTCCTCTTAAGCCTACTTCTGTCCATGCTCTGTCTTACCGACTCCTTAACCCCCTCGGCTACCTTAGCCTTCTCAACTAAGACAGCAAACTCGCGCTCCTGGCGAGGAGCAATCAAGAACCTCAACTCGTCTACATGCGGACCATCCTCGAAAGCGAACACACCTCTCATGCTCAAGTGGCTACAATGCCCTGGCAGCATACCTACTCGGCCGGGGAACTCGGCCTCGTACTCGACAATGCAGATTTACTCCCCGAACAAGCCTCGAAATGCCTTTACATTGGGAGTCGATGTAACTAGCCCCGATGTATTTCTTTTGATATGCGGCTGCGAAATAATTCCATGTCGGATCCTCACCGCCACCTTCGTCCCGAACGGTGAGCCACCAGCGATATGACTCATCCCGAAGAAGCGTCGATGCCCTTAAGCTTCTCCTCGGCAGAAAAGGTCCGGATCATCCATGATCCGCCTCGGTTGCCTCCGGCCAATATTCGGCGGTGCTAGGAGCAACACCCGATACACCTCGGAAAAATTCGGCCCCATTAGCGGAGTCTCTCAGAACAGATTTCCTAACTCCCGCACCACCACTTACACCACTACTACTCTTTCCAACACCCGCACGATCGCTGTGACATTGCATCGCCTCGATCGATCACGGAACTCACCACCTCCAGCTGGTGGCGGAACCGGCATCTCATTTTCTGACCCTTGACCAGATCCTACGGGTTCAGAAACCGTCATTCTACCCCTACCTCTACCACGAGTATTACGACCACGTCCGCCTCGAGTGCTCATGTCTAATCTTCCTACGTATCTGATTAAAAGATTTTTATGCATTAGTATCGTTCCACTTTCTTAACCGCAAAGAAATTTTATGGATAGAGTTTAATCAGGGGTTCTTTCGAGCAACCAAGGTTTCAATCTTCTATCCTATTCACCCAAAAGAGGTCATACATCCATTCCTTAACCCTTTCCATACCTATTCACTCTTCGGACATTGCTGCCCATTCTAGCCCAAGGGTATTTTCGTCATTTTCCCTACAGGTATTTTTCGTAATAAAAGATATTTTAAACTTTAAAAAAACCTGGTCAATTTGAAATTCCAAAAATTTGAGAGTGTTCTTTGAAAATTTTGTAAAATACTTCGTTTTGGAAACCAGGGGTATTTTAGTAATTTTCACAAATTGAGGGCGTTCTTGTAAATTTCCAAATTCAAAATTTTCGATTGATATTTTGTAAAATAGAGTGTTTGAATTTCGTAATATCATTGAAATTTTGGGCAAAAATCATTGAGTTGCTATTTTATAAACCGAGGGCATTTTAGTAAATTTACCCCTAAGGGCGTGTTTGTAATTTTCCAAATCGAGAAATTCGTTGTAAAAGTGACATTCTCAGTTTTGAAAGAGTTTATTGCAAAAGTTTGAAAACATTAGGGTTGTTGTTGTATTTTTAAAACATGGTGATTCCCTTTTCGGGTTTTAGTCGTTAGGTTAAGTCTATGACCGAGCCTTCTTGGTCGGGTGAACTCGGAGCTACGCACCGGTGGGATACTGCGAAGAGGAGGTGAGTCACGAGGACTGCTTAAATACCAAGCTCTTCCGATCCTCTCCTGAGACATGCGTCTCGGAGTTACCACACCTAGCCCCGTGGGTGAATCATAGATTGGTTTAGTGCTTTAAGTCTTATGCTTTAGTTCGAGTGTTTGAGTGATCTAATCCTAGAGTTCAAGTCCTATAAATCTAACTACGTTCCATAACACCTACCCTTCTACAAATAATAATTCACGAAGAGTTTAGAATTACTTACAGGGTGAACTGGTGCTGCGGAGACTCGGTCTTATGCCTTGTAAACCATGTATTCAATCCCAAACACTTAAAACGAACTTTTGAAAACAATTTGGGCCTCAAGCCCACAGTAGAAGCTTTTGAACTTAGCTCGATACCACAATTGTAACACCCCAAACCCGGTCCAAACACCACGGCCGAATCTGGTATGTTCTGAGGAAAACGTGTTTGAAGATCTCGAATTTGTACTAAATAGATTTGATAAAACTTTGTTCCTTTTTGAAAACAAGTTGTTTAATGTCGTTACTAAAACATTTAAATCGAGTAAAATTGGATTTCACGTTAGAAAACAATTGATCTTTATTGGTTTATAAAATCAATGTGATACCCGATGGTATAGTTGAAAACGTATCGCTTTGTTGGTTTGAAAACGTCGTCTTTCCAAATTTTAATAAAATTAGTACCAAGTTATTATTTTCTGACATACCAAAAACTAATGTAAAATATAAACATCATAAAGCACATCTTAAAAGGCTTTTCTGGATCCAAGATAAAACCCAAAATTAAAGGTAAGCAAACTAAGGTACCCAAGTGAAAATGTCTCGAGTAAAACTTTTTTCATTGATGGCATAAGCACCCCAGAGTCCATCCTGGCTCCATGTCCGCGCGTCTACGAGTCACCCAAATGTCAAAGGAGAGGGTGAGTCGAATGACTCGATGTGTAAATCCCGCTCCCGATAAAACAACATGCTAACACACATCATACATAGCAACATAATTAATGCAACCCGATCCTAACCATCCATACACCTTTTCTACCCCGTGTGGTACCAAACCACTGGGTGGTGCCAAACCACCGGTGACGTATAGTCACAATGTGTTACCAAAACACCGGTGTCCCAAAGACACACTATCCATCAATGTGGTCCCAAACCACTTTGGTGTCCCAAAGACACAATTGTGCTACCAAAGCAATCGGTGACCGAGGTCACAAATCCAATGATGGGCCAACCCATCGTGTGTTACCAAAACACTAGCAGACGATCCCATATCTCAAGTGGGGCCAACCCACGGTGGTCAAACCACGAGGGACAAGTCGCAATGAGGTGCCAAACCTCTGGTGTCCCAAAGACACAATATGCTGCAAAGCAGCGGTGACCGTAGTCACAAATCCGGTGATGGGGCCAACCCATCGTGTGTTACCAAAACACTGGCGTCAATCCCGTATAATCATCTGTGGGGCCAACCCACTGTGGTACTGAGCCACTGGGACGAGACGCTGAGGTACCAAACCTCTGGAGGTGCCAAACCTCTGGTGACCCAAAGTCACAAAGTGTGCTACCAAAGCACTGGTGCTCGTCAGCACAAAATATCACTGCTCCCTCCTCTCATATCACCCATCAACATACCATACTCATGTAATCATGCCTCTCATACAAGTCATGCATATTATGCCAACATACCAAGCATTACCTCTCATAGCATACATACATAACATAGATCATGATATCATACTTCATTAATAGTACTCATAATAGAACAGACTTACCCGAATCGTACACATACCCTATTTGGGTATCCCATTGTCCATCATACTGTTATAATTTTTAACAGGCAAACAGGTTTATTAATAATCTTACTAAGTATCAGTGTGTTAGTTTACACACCTGATAATACGAGCCTAGAAATCCTGACCCAAAGCGATCTAAGTCCCTCGATTGCTAACTCCTACAATCGGCCAAACATTAGGGGTTAGGCACTTACAACATTTGGCCATCAACCATCAACCAAAGAATCAACATTACCCATTACCTTATACTAGCGAATGGTTTGATTTCCAACCAAACCCCGAACCAATAGTGGTTCTCTTTGACAATCGGCCTTCACCTCGAAATAGAATCATTAATCACTAATTAACTTGACTCAATGAAATAAAGGAATCAACTAATAGTATTGACCCTTACCAAAACTTACCTCTCTTGGCTAATCAGAAAACGAAGGCTCCACTTGACTACCTCCAATATCCAAAGGCCCTAAACAAGAAGATAACCAATGGTCAATTCCTTCCAACCAAAGCCGATCATAGGCTTTGAACCAATCGCAAACAACATAGCACTTAGAGAATCGAAGAATGGCCATTCGGCCAATCACTTACCCCAACACCAACAAAGATTCGGCCAACACCACACTAGGAGAGAACCTCAAGAGATTCGGCCAAGATGCAAGCTAAGAGAAGGGAGATTCGGCTAACACCTTTTTACAAGAGGATTCGGTTTCACTCAAAAGAAGAGAACACAAGGGGAAAATGAATAGAAAAGGGGTTGATATTCGGCCAAAATGAGAATAGATGAAAGAGAAAATTCTAGCAACACAAGGGAAAGATGGTGAGATATGGGGTTGATATTCGGCTAAACAACAAAAAATAGAGCAAAGGGAGGAAGGTATATATACGGTTTGAAAAAGAAAGTAAAAGTTTGAGAAGAGGAGAGGTTTGTTTCGGCTAAGGTGTGTGCATACACTTTCGGTTTCAAGAGGAGGATGAAAGACTTACTTGAAGATTTGGTCACAAAGAACTCTCTTGACTTTCGGCTAACAATCTTGACAAAAAGGAGAAAGTTTGGCTTTTACGAATTGACCAAGATTAACACCAAAATGCCCAAAAGCATTTTCGGCACACTCCTCCCCTTACTAACCCAAAGCCGTCCACTTCCCCATGAAGCATCCAAGTTTCGGCCAACACCCACAAACACTCCTCAATATTCGGCCACATCCCCCCAAACTCTCCACATCACACATTCAAATTAGTTGAACAAGTCTTCCTCCATAATTTGCTCTCCACCCACCATTCAAACGTTTGACTTGGTCCATGCCCAACCACCTTGGCGTCAAAATGGGATCCAAAAAGTGAGCATCCTGCAACTTGAACTCAGGACCTCCCCCTCCTGCCTATGACGCCAAACACAAACTCCAAGTGGCGCACACTATGCCACTCTACTAGCTCACTTGCTTGTGCTAAAAACACCAAATAAAATACACAACCCTCAGCTCCATCAGCTCCCCTGACTTAACACCCAAAAACAAAAATTTTCCCATTCACTCAGGCATACACCTAGCCTATAATTAAGTCCCGAAACTACACAAACCACAACACAGCATACCAAACACAGGTAATACATGCAACAACAAAATAGCCCCTAACCCGGGATATTACAGGTGTTACATTTAGTTGTAATGGCCTAAATTCAAGGTTATCGGAATAATGGTTTCGCAACCATAAATCCGATTTAAAGAGAAATTTATTTCAATATATTTATATGAATATTTATATGATAGGAAATATTTTTATAAATATTTATAAAATGTTAGTAATGTGGTATTAAAATTTTGTTAGAAAATTTTAACGTTTGGGTAGATAATTAAATGAAAAAGACTAAATTGAAATAGAAGTAAAAGTTAAATTATAGATTAAAAGAAATTATAAAGGACCAAAATGGTAATTAAGCCATTTTGTAAGTTGAAATGATTATAGCGTTAGAAAAATCAGAGATTTTTATGTTTAATATATATTATTATATAATAAAGATATTTTATGTTTTAAATATAATATAATATATTATATTGTTATTATATATATTATAAAGAGAAAGTAAAAGAAAGAAGAAGAGAAAAGAAGAGAGAACAAGACAGCGAAGGAAGAAAAAAAAAAAAAAAAAGGAAATTCAAAGTTTGAAGCTTGGGAGTCTAATAGGTAAATTAATTTAGCCCTTTTCTTTTAATTTTGATGTTTTATAAGTTTTAGAATAAAGCTTTGTTGAATGAAGTTGAAATTCAGGAAATTCTTAGACTTTTGAACATGAGTTATGTGGATCAAATTGATGAATCAGGGGTTTAATTGATGGAATATCTAGTTAGAAATTGATTTTAAGAATTAAATTGTGAAAATGTATGGAATTAAAGTCTATTACTGAAATTTTGATTCTCAAAGATTATAAAGTAGTATAAAGTGATAGAATAAAGTGTTTATTGAGAAAAATCAGCTCAGCTAAGAAGTTAATTGAGCAGGGACGAAATTATCATTTATTGAAAGCTTAGGGGAAAAGTTGTAATAAAATAGTTTGCACTAAAAAGCAGTTTGGACAGCAGCAGATAGGCTAACTTTGAAAAATCACTAAAAATTGTAGAAGTGGAATTAGAAGTTAATGAGATATGAAATTAAAGCTTATTGAGTCTAGTTTCTCATAGAAGAAACGGTGTAAGCAATAAATATGTAAAATTTTGTGAGATAAGTTCAGAATGAACTCGGGTTCCCCTGTTCTAACTTTAGAAAATCATCAAAAATTGGATAAAAATAATTATGGGCTTAAATTTATATTTTTAGAATCCTGAATGAGTCTATTTTCAATATAAATAAACAGGAACATCATCTGAATCCTGTATGAAGAGATAATTAATTTTTAGTGAAGAAGAATTCGAGAACTACTGAGACAGCAGAAACATGGGTGACTTTGATGAATAAACTGTACTAATTGGCTAAGCTAAAAATTCTGAAAATTTTATGGTATGAATATATGTGAGTCTAGTTTCAGGAAAAATTAACAATTCTTCATTTAGAGTTCTGTAGCTCTAGAAATAAATAATTTAGTGACTATGACACAAAAGGACAGCTTTGAATAAATTTATGAGTAAAGGATTAAATTGAAATGTGAGCAAAAGTAAGAATGGATGAATTTATTATATTATACATGTTTATTTTATTAAATAGTATAGAAAGTTTATTTGATTATTTTTAACATATAAATGTTATATGTTTATATGAAATTGAAGAAAAAGAAAGGAGAGGACCGAATTGAAGGAAAAGGAAAAGAGAAGGTTAAGGAGTGAAGGAAGAATAACATATATCATTTCAACCTTTTTGTTGTAACTACTACAAGAATTTTAAATTATTTTTATTTTTTTATCTTTTTTGTAATGTTTATGTAAAGTATTTAAATGTATGAGATTCAGTTTTAATGCCCAAGTAGACAGAATTTAGAACGACTAGGATATTAGTGGCATGCCATTAATGAACTTTAGCGCGCTCTTTGATTATTAGCACGTTGGTGCTCTCTGATTATTAGCACGCCAGTGCTCTATGATTATTAGCACGTCAGTGCTCTCTGATTATTAGCACGTTGGTGCTCTCTGATTTTTAGCACGTCAGTGCTCTCTGATTATTAGCACATTGGTGCTCTCTGTTCACTTGTGCATCATAATGCACCTCTGTATTTGTTCCGTATATCCGGTGTGTTCTATAAAGTCTACTTTGGGCTAAGAATGTGAAATGAGAACAAAAGTGAATCACTGATGTGTTAAGGTAAGTTTAATACCTTACAAAAGATAAGTTAATTTTTTTTTTAAAGCAAGGCATAGTTGAAGAAACTTATATGTGAGTAGATATGTAATAATTGAATGAGTTTAAAATATTTTGTTATGATTATTTACTTATTTATTCTTGTAGTGCTTACTAAGTCTTCACTGGCTTAACGCGTTTATTTTAACACGTAGGTACAATTAAACTAGAAGAGATAGAGTCCAACTAGAAGATCTCTCACCTCATCACATCCTCACGAGTTTCAAAAGTAGGTATTGTATTTTGTATTAAAATGGCATGTACATATGCAGTTCAAAGGTGTTCCCATGTGATAGGGACTAAAATGTAGACTCTTGAAATTCTATCTATTTTCAGATACTTGAAGTATTTTCACATATATATGGAATGAATTAATAAACAATAAATATGTTAGCAAAAATAGTTGGTATGTTCAAATATTATATACAAATGTTTTAATTAAACAGTATCTAGCCATCACTGTTTTGGCACCAAATGTAATAGTCTTATACCAGGTCTGCATGATTGAACCGGGTATAGGGGTATTACATTTATTGGTATCAGAGCCTAGGTTTTCTGAATTCTTGGGTCGAGTATGAGTCTATTTGTACATGCCATTTTGTATATTGATGTGATGAGATGAGGTTTAGTTATTTAATTGTGTAATTTATGAATATTGTAGAGACTTAAAGATGTCTTATGAAAGAATAAAAGATACCGGTTTTGTGATGTATACTGGTATTTATGAATTTAATAAAATAAAGTTGGTTGTCTCTTAGTATAGAAAGAGGAAATGTTAAAGAAAGAAATGTTTTCCAATCGAAATAATTAAGTAAAATGTTACTTATGATGAAACAGAATTTGAAAAGATGTGGATAAATGTCTTATAGTAAGTAAGAAATGATAAATGTTATGTTATATGAGTATATATATGAATCTAAATTATGAGGCCTTACGATCTCTACCCCCTTATTGGTACAGTTATATTTATAGTGAAATTGATAGGAATTATAATGATTTAGTTCAAAAGTGTGGAACTGAAGAGTTTAAAGGAAAGAAAGATGATGACCCAGCTGAGGCTGAAAAATGGTTAGAGAATAGTCAAAGAATATTTGAAGAATTGCAGTATACAAGGGATGAAAAGATAAAATGTGCAGTATCTTTATTAAAGGGTGAAGCTTACTAATGGTGGAACACTGTCATGAATATCCATTCTGCAGAGAAAATTAATTGGAATTCTTTTGTATCTAAATTTAAAAAGAAATATGTGAGTCAACTTTATCTTAAGAAGAAGAAAAGAGAATTTCTGGATTTGAAGCAGAACCACATGTCTGTTGCTGAATATGAACGTGAATTTATCTGATTTCTTTTCTGAAAATTATTTAGGGGATACACAGTGCTACTATTAAAGGAAAAAGTCATATATCAAAAATTGATTTATTCAGATATGGTAACTACAGAACAAGTTAACTGAAATTTCTTTCGAATAAGCTTTGTGAGTGAAGTGAATGACATGGGACTGTTGATGATTATATATGTTAACGGATTAGTAATGAAATTGAAGAAATAAGTAATGAAATTGAAGAAATATTTGAATACTGCTGCTATAGTCGAGTATTTTACAATGATCTCTTCTGGGTATTCTATATGGGTATTCTATATGTTCTTTTATCTTCAGAGGTATATGCAACTGTTCAGATGTGATTTCTATTGTGTAGAAATTTTAGAATCATAACGTTAAAATGGAAGTTCCGGTTGATTCATGATCGGTACTGCTCTATTTTTCTTTGGATTTTTTAATTTGTTCTATTAGATAGAAGACTTAATGGTCAGATTCATATGAAGTTATTTTCTATTTCTACCGGTTGATATTCGCATTACATATCATAATTTGCATTATCTTTATCATAATCGTTTCTAGTGAGGATAAATGGTATTCTTCTTCTGGTTTTTCTTTGGAATATTATCGATTTCTTTATCATTGAATGTGGTTTTTATTCTCGGAAATTCAATATAACTCCACATCTAGGATTTCATTATGCCACATCTGGGATTTCATTATATTGGTTTTCTTATTATTTTATAGTCTGATCTTATCTATCAAATATGATTCATCTGTGAAGGGGTATTCATTGATGGAAGGTAAATATATATATTACTGTTATAAATCTTGGTTCGGTTATGGGAGTTCGATGATATGGATCTTAGATTATAGAAGTTGTATTATTATACTGGTTATTATTGAGACTACCCTTGGATTTCTTTTTCTATTTTAAAGTACTATTGAAGTTGAAGTATTGATCCATTTATATTATTGAAATGTGAGATCTATTATAGTACTATGGCATATTCTACCTGATGACTACGGACTTGGGATAATTTGAAGTGTTGGGATCTTTTTGAAAGTGTTTTCTGTAACACCCCAAACCCGGCCCAAACATTACGACCGAATTTGGTTTGCTACAGAGAAAACATTTTGAAAACCATTTTAAAACCGATTTAAGTTTTGTCGAAAATCTTTCATTTTCAAGTCTCTTGTTAAAAACTTAGTGTTGTTTAAAAATATTTATCAAGTCAAGTTATTTATAGATTTCAAATGTACCCGATGGTACTTTAAAACATTTTGTTCGTTTGATTGGGAAAAATATGTGAATTCATTTTTAACATAATTAAATAGTTTAAACAAATATTCCACGTATGTAAAAAAAAATAATAAAATAATTCTAGGAGGCCTTATTACAATTTAACAAAAATAACCGACATGCAAAAGTTGATAAAATAAAACCCAAGTCCATTGTTTTAAAATTTCCACTGCATGGCCTCCTCGAGTCCCTCCGGCTCCATCTCCGCGATCTACTCATCTGCAAAATGTTAAGGGAAGGGGTGAGTCACCAAGACTCAGTGTATAAATCCCCTACCCGGAAAAAATATATCTCATACACAATTTATTAATAACATGCTCATGCAACCCAACTAGCCATCCATACACCTTTTCTACCCCGTGTGGTCAAAACCACTGATGACTTAAAGTCACAATTTAAATGATGGGGCCAACCCATCGTGTGGTCAAAACCACTGATGACCATAGGTCACAAAATATCAAGTGTGGTCAAAACCACTGGTGGTACCAAACCACTGGGACTTAGTCGCAAATATTCAATCGTTGTGGTCAAAACCACTGATGACCATAGGTCACATATAATCTGATGGGGCCAACCCATCTTGTGGTCAAAACCACTGACGACAGTCCATATTTCATCCCCCTCCTCTCATCAATCCCACCATCACATGCTTATTCATCAATTTCATATATATCATGTCATAGTATTAAACATCATGTGATGGCATATAACATATATCAAAAGTTACAAGACAGGGGACTTACCCGAAATCCGTGATTATGCCACAAGCTAATCACAATCAATATAATCAAAATAAATAATAATGTCATGTAAATTAATAAAGTGTGTAGAGATCTTACACACCTGTTACTATCGTAATTCCTAGATCCCGAAAAGTCGATCTACGATACTAGATATCTTAATCTTAAACGGATTTGATTTCCTAACAAATCCCGAAGCCTTAATTAGTCCCTTGGAAAATAAATCTCGAAAACTTTCCTACAATTGGTTTTAATCAAGTTAATACGAATCATAGGCCATAATTTTAATTCCAAAAGAGATGATTACCCCTTACCACACTTATGAAAAATTGGCAGCACCTTGTTGGAGATATGATATTCGACCTAATACACAATTGGAAGGGCTGGAAATTTTAGTGAAGGGGGAGGGTGTATTCGGCTTGTAAAAGAGAAGAAAAGCTGGAAATTTTTGAATGGTTTTGGCTATGAAATAATGGAGATTTCGGCAGCAAAGTAAAAGAAAAAGATGCTGGAATTTTTTAACAATTTAGGCAATGTAACAAGGGGAGATTCGGCAGCAGCAAATTGGAGAGAAAGAAAAAAATTTCAAAACAAAAATTTGGCCCCTCAATCTAAGAGATAAAACCGAATGTGAATGGCCTTAATGAGTCCTTCATTCGGCCAACTTTCATCCTTATTTTGTGATAATTTCAACTTTTTAATTATCAAAGATAATGCATGGTTTATCTCCCCAAGAATTCCAAAGTAAATAAACCACTAATACTCCCCCACTTCCAGCCAAATATGAGTCAAAATATAGCTCTCCCTTATCACTTCTTTAATCAAAAAATAATAATAATAATAAAACCCCCACTCCTTCAGCCAACTAAAATAAAATCCACCCTTTAACCATTATCAACTCTTTCAAATAAAATATAAAATAAACTAATGTTTATCTCCTATCCACCTCTTTAATTTAAAAAAAAATTAAAGAACCCATGTGCATAGCAAACTCCTCCAGGCGAATGCTAATTAAGGAACCATGTGCAGCCAATTTACCTTGTCACGCCAGCAGCACAAAAAAAAGAAAAAACAAAGTCCTGCTTCCTTGATTCGAACCAAGGACCTACTGCCGCAGCCCTCCTTCCCAACATCCCAACCAACTCTCCCACTTTGACTTTCATGTCAATTAACCACCACCTTTAATTATAAGGCCTTCCAACGTGAGCCCAGCACCGCATAAAAATTAAAACCCAAAACCTTCGCTTCAGCTACTCGAACCTAGGACCAGCTGGGTCCCTTGCTGCATGATGCGCCCCAAGCCAACTCCTCCAGCCCGAATTTCATGCAATAAGCCCTCCTAATTTATTTAAAAGGCCTTCCTAGGCCTAACGCCCAAAACCCAAAAAGGAAAACATTTCCCCCTTGTTTCTTCCACGAATCGAACCTGCTCCCTTGTAACCCTCCCTTAGACGCACCAAGCCACTACACCAAATGCATTCTTGTGTCATGTTTCCCTCAATTTTTATTCTTAAACCCTATCTCCACCTAGCTCCCTCCTTTTAAGTACTTTAATTTAATTCTTTTTTTTTAACCCAAATTCGACCTAAATCAGGGTTATTTCTAGACCTCAAATCATGCTAAATAAAATAATATTTATTCATTTCTTGAAGCCCACATGGAATTTATTTGAATTACAAATAGCCCCTAATTCAGGGTGTTACATTTTCTATGATAGCTACATCAATTATAAGAATACTACAGGAAGACACAAGGTTTGAATGGACTAATCAATGCTAGTAGAATTTTGAGTAGATGGAAGTTCTAATAATTGAAGCATCAGTTCTAGTTCAGTCTGAATCGGGGAAAAATAAATATAGTTGTAGATGATTTGAATGGGAAAATAATTGTTTGCCCTGTGAGTAATAAATATTCGATTGCTATTGTCTGATGAATGATTAATTTTAGTTGAATATCCGGTATTGGTGTTTACAGAATTACTACAACTAGTAAAGATACTGGGACGGAAATGAGATATAAGTTTATGAAATTGACAAACTATATGGAGTATCAGTCTTTGAAATGTTTGATAGAGATCTACAGTTTACGGTTCACTTTCTGATTTCAGAATAACTTATAAGAATGCTATACGAGTGATAGTTGATTAATTTATAAAGTCAGAACTGATTGATGGCTTCAGAAACTTGTGGAGATGTACATTCCAGAAATTGTAAGATTTCATGGTATTCTAGTATTAATAATTTCTGATCGAGATTGTAGTTCACTTTAGGGTTCTGAAAACAATTACAAGAAATTATTTACTTAACTCGATTTCAGTACAGCTTTTCATTCGTAAATTGATGGATAATTCGAGAGAGAGTTGGTTAGATTTAGGAAGAAGTTGTACTGATGGCCAGGTATGAAACGTGATATTTCTGAGTTTGTATCAAAATGTCTGATATGTCAACAAGTCAAAGCAGAACATCAGGTACCTTCGAGGTTACTCCAGCCAATTATTATACCGGAATGGAAATGGGAAAGAATCACTATGGATTTTGTATCGGGGTTACCATTATCTCCAAGGAAAAAACGATGCAATTTGGGTGATTGTTGACCGATTGACAAAATCAGCGTACTTTATTCTAGTACGTATGGATTATTCTTTAGATAAACTGGCTAAACTGTATATATCTGAGATTGTCAAACTACACAGAATACCTGTCTCCATTATATTGGATATCCCTGATTTACCTCTCGTTTCTGGGATAAATTACAAGAAGCTTTGCATATTCAGTTGTATTTCAGTACCGCATTTCATCCTCAGACAGATGGCCAATCTGAGCGTGTAATTCAGGTATTGGAAGATATGCTCTGATGTTGTATATTAGAGATTAAATTTGCTTACAATAACAGTTATTAGTCCAGTATTAAAATGGCTCCCTATGAAGCTTTGTATGGTAGAAAATATAGAACACCGTTATATGGGACAGAGCTCAATGAAAAGAAAATACATGAGGTTGATTTGATCCGGGAAACAGAAGAAGAAGTAAAGGTGATTCGGAATAGTTTGAAAGCAGCATCTGATCGTCAAAAATCATATGCCGATCTTAAACGAAAAGAGATTGAATTTCAGGTGGGTGATAAGGTATTCCTAAAAGTATCTCCTTGGAAGAAAGTTCTCCGATTTGGGAAGAAAGGCAGCTCAGTCCAAGATTCATTGGGCCGTATGAGATCTTAGAACGGGTTGGTCCAGTTGCTTATCGGATAGCCTTACCACCGGAATTGGATAAAATTCACAATTTTTTTCATGTCCCAATGCTACGAAGATACCGGTCTGATCCATCTTATGTGATTACTCCTGAAGTAATAGAAATTCAACCAGATTTAACTTATCAAGAGGAGTCAATTAAGATACTTGCTCGGGAAGTAAAGGAATTGAGAAACAAACGGATTCCGTTAGTAAAAGCCTTGTGGTGACATCATAATTCGGAAGAAGCAACATGGGAAAGGGAGGAAACGATGAGATATCAATATCCGCAGTTATTTACATCAGGTAAATTTCGAGGACGAAATTTATTAAGAGGGGGAGAGTTGTAATGGCCTAAATTCAAAGTTATCAGAATAATGGTTTCGCAACCATAAATCCGATTTAAAGAGAAATTTATTTCAATATAGTTATATGAATATTTATATGATAGGAAATATTTTAATAAATATTTATAAAATGTTAGTAATGTGGTATTAAAATTTTGTTAGAAAATTTTAACGTTTGGGTAGATAATTAAATGAAAAAGACTAAATTGAAATAGAAGTAAAAGTTAAATTATAGATTAAAAGAAATTATAAAGGACCAAAATGGCAATTAAGCCATTTTGTATAGTTAATGATTATAACGTAGAAAAATCGAGATTTTTATGTTTAATATATATTATTATATAATAAAGATATTTTATGTTTTAAATATAATATAATATAATATATTGTTATTATATATATTATAAAGAGAAAGTAAAAGAAAGAAGAACAGAAAAGAAACAGAGAACAAGACGAAAGCAGGGGAAGAAAAAGGAAAAAAAAAAAAGGGAAATTCAAAGTTTGAAGCTTGGGAGTCTAATAGGTAAGTTAATTTAGCCCTTTTCTTTTAATTTTGATGTTTTATAAGTTTTAGAATAAAGCTTTGTTGAATGAAGTTGAAATTCAGGAAATTCTTAGACTTTTGAACATGAGTTATGTGGATCAAATTGATGAATCAGGGGTTTAATTGATGGAATATCTAGTTAGAAATTGATTTTAAGAATTAAATTGTGAAAATGTATGGAATTAAAGTCTATTACTGAAATTTTGATTCTCAAAGATTATAAAGTAGTATAAAGTGATAGAATAAAGTGTTTATTGAGAAAAATCAGCTCAGCTAAGAAGTTAATTGAGCAGGGACGAAATTATCATTTATTGAAAGCTTAGGGGAAAAGTTGTAATAAACAGTTTGCACTAAAACAGTTTGGACAGCAGCAGTAGGCTAACTTTGAAAAATCACTAAAAATCGTAGAAGTGGAATTAGAAGTTAAGTGAGATATAAAATTAAAGCTTATTGAGTCTAATTTCTCATAGAATAAACGGTGTAAGCAATAAATATGTAAATCATGAGATATAATGAATTTTGTGAGACAAGTTTAGAATGAATTCGGGTTCCCCTGTTCTAACTTTAGAAAATCATCAAAAATTGGATAAAAATAATTATGGGTTTAAATTTATATTTTTAGAATCTTGAATGAGTCTATTTTCAATATAAATAAATAGGAACATCATCTAAATCCTGTATGAAGAGATAATTAATTTTTAGTGAAAAAGGGTCAGAACTGCCAGACAGCAGAACATGGGTGACTTTGATGAATAAACTGTACTAATTGGCTAAGCTAAAAATTCTGGAAATTTTATGGTATGAATATATGTGAGTCTAGTTTTAGGAAACATTAACGGTTCTTCATTTGGAGTTCTGTAGCTCTAGAAATAAATAATTTAGTGACTATGACACAAAAGGACAACTTTGAATAAATTTATGAGTAAAGGATTAAATTGAAATGTGAGCAAAAGTAAAAAATACAAAAATACTTCAAGTAACTGAATATAGATAGAATTTCAAGAATCTACATTTTACTCCCTATCACATGAGAAGACCTTTGAACTGCAGATGTACATGCCATTTTAACACAAAATATAGTACCTACTTTTGTAGTCCTTGAGGATGTGATGAAATGAGAGATCTTCTAGTTGGACTTCTTTTCTAGTCTAATTGTACCTACGTGTTAAAAATGAACGCGTTAAGCCGGTGAAGGCTTAGTAAGCACTACAAGAATAAATAAGTAAATGATCATAACAAAACATTTTAAACTCATTCAATTATTATATATCTACTCACATATAAGTCTCTTCAACTATGCCTTGCAATAATAAAAATTCAACTTATCTTTTGTAAGGTATAAAACTTACCTTAACACATCAGTGATTCACTTTTGTTCTCAATTCACATTCTTAGCCCAAAGTAGACTTTATAGAACACACCGGATATACGGAACAAATACAGAGGTGCATTATGATGCACAAGTGAACAGAGAGCACCAATGTGCTAATAATCAGAGAGCACCAACGTGCTAATATCAGAGCACCAATGTGCTAATATCAGAGAGCACCAACATGCTAATATCAGAGAGCGCGCTAAAGTTCCTTAATGGCATGCCACTAATATCCTAGTAGTTCTAAATTCCGTCTACTTGGGCATTAACGCTGAATCTCATAAATTTAAATACTTTACATAAATATTAAAAAAATAAATAAATATAAATAATTTTAAAATTCTTGTAGTACTTACTACAAAAGGTTGAGGTGATATAAGTTCTTCTTCCTTCACTCCTTAACCTTCTCTTTTCCTTTTCCTTCAATTCGGTCCTCTCCTTCCTTTTCTTTTTCTTCAATTTCATATAAACATATAACATTTATTTGTTAAAAATAATCAAATATATTTCTTATACTATTTAATAAAAATAAACATGTATAATATAATAAATTCATCCTTTCTTACCTTAGTTCACATTTCAATTTAATCCTTCACTCATAAATTTATTCAAAGCTGTCCATTTGTGTCAAAGTCACTAAATTATTTATATCTTGAGCTACAGAATTCAAATTTATGATCCACTAATTTTCCCTGAAACTAGACTCACATATATTCTTATCATAAAATTTTCATAATTTTTGGTTAAGCCAACAAATACAGATTTATTCTTTAAAATCACACATGTTCTCAATGTCTGATGGATTCGACCCTTCTTCACTAAAAAATTAATTATCTCTTCATATAGGATTCAGATGATGTTCTCGTTTGTTTCTATTGAAAATAGACTCGTTCAGGATTCTAAAAATATAAATATATATAGATGATATATGATGTCATGTGATGAAAGACTAATGTTGAAATATGAAATTAAAGCATAAATTAACACATATGATTTATATTGTTACATGTTTGATATTTATTATTTATTATTTATTATAATTTTTATAATTTGAATTATGGTAATACCACTGAGTATAGATATAGACATGCTCAACGTACGATTGTATTATTATAATTCAAATTATTTAATATTAAATGTTAAATTTAAATTATGCGTATAGTAAGTGAAGTATGAGGTAAGTGTTATTGTTGAATTAAATGGAAATTGAATTAAGTGATGGATAAATATTATATTGAATTGTATATTGATGAGAAGGTGAAATTAAATTTAGTTGTGAATAAATTGAAAATGAAATTGGAATTGAAAAATGATATGTGTGCATAATGTAATTTGCCCAAGTAAATGAGATTAGATCTACTAGGATATTAGTGGTATACCATTAAGGGACTCTAGCGCATTCTCTGATAATAACACTTTGGTACTCATCAAGTGCTATCTGATTAATAGTACATAATAGTACACTTCTATATTTGTTTTGTATATCCTAAGTGTTCTGTTTAATCTACTGGGCCTCTTATAAAAAGGTAAGTAATTTTTGTTATAAGGTATGTTCGCAATATTGAATTAAAAATAAATTGCGAACTGAAAGGAAATGCAATGGATATAAATGATAAACTAGATAAATGTGCACAAAGAAGCTATAGAATTATAGAAATAATGAAGTTCATGATCAAAATAACAAGGAAATTTCGAGGACGAAATTTTTTTAAGGGGGGAAGAGTTGTAACAGTCCAATTTCAGTAGTGTCGGAACAGTAATTCGTGATCACTAAATCTGACGAAAAAGTTAGAAAACTTTGTTAATCAATAATTATAAGTTAAGTGTGATTTTAGAAATATTTTTGAAATAGTAAATTTTGTGATTTAAAAAGATAAATTGGGTCGAAAACGAGGTATCTAGACCTCGATATTATAAATTGAGGTGTAAATATTTTTATAAATATTTATGAAGTTAGTTGTGTGTTTAATTAAATGTTGATTAGGTGAATTTGACTTAATTAGGAGAAATTAAGAAAAAAAGGATTAAATTGCAATAGAGGTAAAAGTTTAATTATAGATTAAAGAAAAGCTAAAGGGACTAAAAAGGAAATTATGCCATTCTCTATAGTTGAGGCGGCATACACATAAAAATATCAAAGATTTTTATGATTAATATATATATATGATTACTTAATAAATTAAGAATATTATTATATTATATTATATTATATTATATTATATAAATAGGTAAAACAAAAGAAAGGGAAATAAAAACAGAAAACCCAAACGAAAGGGGAAGGAAAGAAAGAAAAAGAGAAGAGAAAGAAGAAAAGGGGCAAATTGGAAAAATTGCCAAAATTAGCTAAATAAAAAGGGGATTAAATTGGAATATCTAGAGTTTTTCTTCATTTCTCTTCATTTTCATCAGCTGAAAAACAGCCATGGAAGAGGGCTTAAGTTGGTTTTCATACTCTGGCTTCATGTAAGTTTAATTCTTGCTTTCTCCTTGAAATTTCTATGTATTTAGATTTTTACAATTGGGTCCAACTTATTAATTCATTAGTTTTTATTCTATGGCTAATTTTTAAAGTTGATGTGGGTTAGTGATGGAAGAATATGATGAATAAATATTTAATTGAAGATTTAATTTTGTTATATGATGATTTTATCAAGAAAAATTGATGGAAATTGGTTTTAGGACCTAATTGTGAAAGAGTTGAAATTAAGGCCTAGTGTTAAAATTCTGATTTTTAAAGGTTATGAAGTAGTTTAAAATGATAGAGAAAAGTATTAAATGAGAAAATTATCTCAATTGAGGGGTTAATTGAGCAAGGACTGAATTGTATGAATTGTGGAATTTGGGGCAAAATAGAAATCAACATGTTACACTAAAGCAGTTTTGGACAGCAGCAGTTGTCTAAATTTGAAAAATCACCAAAAATGGTAGAAATTGAATTAGAAGTTTAGTAAGATATAGAATTAAAGCTTGTTGAGTCTATTTTCATACAAAAGAAACAGAGAAAGTAAAGGAAGTCTACATATTGAGATATTTAAATTTTTGTAAGACTGGTTTAGAATAACTTCGTGATCCCCTGTTCTTAATTTAGAAATTCATTAAAAATTGTAGAAAAAGAATTATGAGTTATAATTTATATGTTTGTATTCCTTAATGAGTCTATTTTTCATTAGAAATGATCCGAAACACTATATGAAAATCGTACTATGAGATAATTGATTTTTAGTGAATAAAGGTCAGAGCCATCAGACTGTGTAACAGGGGAGATGTACCATCCTAGATTAGGGGTTATGCGTTCGTGCCTAATTCATGAGTTAGTAGGTTTTGGAAGTGTTGGAAGTGTATTAAGGGTTTTAGAATTCTAGGATGGAAGAAGAAAGCTTTGGAAAATTATTGGTTTTAAGTAAAAAGGAGCTAGGTAAATGAGGCTTTAAAAGAAACTCCGTGTGAAGCATGACACAAGGAACCATGTGGTAAAATGGCATGTTTTATGAATTATGAATGTGTTATGTGAATTCTAGAAATAAGGAAATGTATGGAAATGTAAGGAAATGTAAGGAAATGTATGGAAATGTATGGAAATGTAAGGAAATGTAAGGAAATGTGAGGAAATGTATGGAAATGTAAGGAAATGCAAGGAAATGTAAGGAAATGTCTTGTCTTGGAAATGTAGGGAAATGTCCTGAAAATGTAAAGGAATAAAGAGGAAAGTGAACATTTATGGAAACTAGGAAAATGATTTAGAAATGATTCAAAAAAGGAAAGTGAACATTTCTGGAAACTTGGAAATGTAAGGAAATGTCAAGTTTACAGAGCCGAACGAAAATTTTTGGAAACTTAGAAATGACTTAGAAATGTCGAGTTTTAAAGTTTAAAAGAGGAAATTAAGGCAAGGTGGCCTTAAAAGAAAAAGTTGGTGAAATTTGTCACACAAACAGGCTTGGTAAAGTGGCCTGAAGATATCACTTAAGGCCCAGGTAGGTGACGCCACAAGCTAGGCAAGTGGGCATGAGTTCAAGTCATGTAACAGCCTAAAATAGGGGTTATTTGTGATTGAATTATTTTTTTCTTGTGTTTGAATTGCTGTGATATTATTTATGGTGTAATAAGACTTAATTAGGGGTCTTGAGTAGTCTCGGAATAGTAGAAGAATTTTATTTTTTTAAGCTTTAAAGTTAGGGAGCCTTAGTAAGTAGGGGTTACAAGGATAAATGAAGGATTATTTGACATTAAAAAGGACTTGGAAAAGTGGCAAAAGGGAGGCCACTTAGGAGCTGGAGTTGATGCCATCAAGGAGCAAGGGGGAGCCTATGTTCGAGTCACGAAAGTTTCCTTTTTGCTCTTTAATTGGACGGCAAGAGAGAGAGAAAGATGATCATTTTAATTTTTGGGATAATAAGGATATTATTATTATTTTAAATGGATTTTATTTGATTAATCTTAAAAAGGTGGCAAAGAGAAAAAGTAGGCATTTGAGTATTCAAATTATTTTGAATAATTTTAAACTAGTGGACAAGAGAAATTTTAGGTGATGGCCGAAATTTGAACTCCTTGTTGGAGAGGAGTGGACGGCTTGGTGGCTAAGCAAGGGGTGTGCCAAATTTTCTTTAGGCACTTGGTGGATAATTTCGGCTAGCACATATCAAAGGAACCGAAACCTTTTTCCTTCATTGAACACTAGTCGAATGCCCTTAAGGTTCTAAGCCTTTATTTTCTTTTCTTGGAATTCTTTTCTTCCTTATTGGTGAGTAGCGGAATCTCCTCCTTACTCTCTCTTCTTCAATTATTTTTCTCTCCTTCTCATTTTCTCAAAACCGAAACCTTCATCAACAACTTTCTCTCCTATTTGTTTTACTTAAACACCAAAAATCCCCTCTACTCTATCCTTTGGTCGAAACTCCTATCCCCTTTTTCCATTATTTTCTTTCTTCCACTATAGCCGAATCTACTCCCTTGGTGTGCCGAATGTTCCTGTTTGGTGTATTTTTGGCCGAACATCAAAGCAAAGGTGATCTCCTCTAGTCTTTTCTCCAATCGGTTTATAAAGGTGGGTAAATGGTCAAGGCCGAATGCCTTTTATTTTGTTTCTCTTGTTCTTTGTCGACTTCTAAAGGAGTAAGAGCCGATTTTGGTATTTGAGAGCAAGGTGTTAATTATTTTTGTTGGAATCAATTTTATCTAGGTACTCCGGGATTTTTGAAGTAAGCAATCCAAGCCTCCATTCTCTGTCAATCAGTTTTGGTAAGGTGGTAAGGATTTATTTTAAAGGATTATTCTTTTGAGTATTCAAAAGTCGAAGGCTGACAATGGGGTATATGATTGCCGATTGTAGGGGGTGAAGCAGTGTGGTAAACGTGTATTATGGCTAGTACTCAAAAGCGTTTAGGTAAGGTTTCGGGTTCATTTGTAACCCTTTGGAATTATTCTGGTTTGGCCGAATGGTCTAAGGCACTAACTTTCAGGTTTGGCCGAATATAGGAACAAGAAATCTAGAGTGGCCGATTGACTCCTTGAGATTTAGAGCTTTCGTTGGCATCAGGTGTGTACATACACACTTATAACTAATTAATGTGCTAACTGTTTGTGTATGTTAAATCTGACTTGTGTAGATGTGGGATTTAATACCATAATGGTATAAGCAAGGATTCAGGTAAGTCTTGTCGTTATGACTTTCTTTATGATGCTTTTGGGAAGCATGACATATTTGGTATATGTGGTTATAGCTAATGGTAACTTTATGTATGTTGCTAAACGAACATGTTGGCATGATCTCTGTTAAATGTATATCCTTGATTGATGTGGGTTAAACGAGTGGAGGGGGAAGTGATATTCGTGTCGACGGACACCAGTGGTTTGGTAACACATTTCGTGACTTCGGTCACCAGAGGTTTGGCACCTCCAGAGGTTTGGCACCTCATAGCGTCTCGTCCCAGTGGCTTAGCACCACAGTGGGTTGGCCCCACGGTTTATATTAAGGGATTGACGCCAGTGATTTGGTATCACACGATGGGTTGGCCCCATCATTAGATTGTGACTTCGGGTCACCAGTGGTTTGGCACCACAAGTATTGACGGATATCGTGACTTTAAGTCACCAGCGGTTTGGCACCACCAGTGGTTTGGTACCACACGGGGTAGAGAAAGGTGTTTGGATGGCTAGGTTGGGTGCATATTAAACTTAGTGCATGATTACTCGTTATAAATTGTGTATGATATTGCACTAAATCGGGGGAAGGGGTACACATTGAGTCTTGGTGACTCACCTTCTCCTTTAACATTTTCAGGTGACACGTAGATTGCGGATGAGGAGCCAGATGGACTCGAGGTGGCCATGTGTAACATCCTGAAAAGGGCCTATGCATATCCGGTTTAATTATACGAAATGGCATGTCCTATGTGTTATGAATGTATGGTGAACATTTTTGGAAACTCGAAAATGAATGGAAATGATTTAGAAATGAACATTTATGGAAACCTGGAAATGTATGGAAATGTTAAGTTTAAAAGAGGAAAGTGAACATTTTTGGAAACTAAGAAATGTAGGGAAATGATTTAGAAATGAGGAAAGTGAACATTTCTGGAAACTTGGAAATGTAAGGAAATGTCAAGTTTAAAGAGCCAAACGAAAATTTTTGGAAACTTGGAAATGAAAGGAAATGTCAAGTTTTAAGGCTTAAAAAAAGAAAGCTAAGGCACAGTGGCCTTAAGGAAATTAATAGGAAGAATTTGACACACAAACAAAGCTTGGTAAAGTGGCACAAGATATCACTTAAGGCCCGGTGTAGGTGACGCCATCACTAGGCAAGTGGGCTGAGTTCGAGTCACATGGGAAGCGAATAAAAGAAGTTTTATTTTTGCTTCTAGAAACACAGAGGTGGACGGCACAAGGCTTGCAAAAGAGGAGTTTTATCCTCTTTAAAATTCGGCTAATAAGGATAAATAATGGGATTATTTTAGATTATTCTCAAGAGATAATTGGGGATTAATTCCTTTTATTTTAATGGATAAAAGAAGAGATAATAGGAGGATTATTATTAATGAGATAAAGTTATCAAATTAAGAAGAGTGGTGGCCAAGTAAAGGATTCTGAGTAGTAATTCGGCTATAAAAGGAAGAATACAGGGCTACTCATCAATTTTCTTCCTCTCTCCTTTCTCAGAAATTCTTAGTGCTCTACTCTGCCGAAATTCCTTAGTGTTCTCTTCTCTTCTCTTTTTCTTTTGTCTAGCCGAAACCTCCATCTTTACTCTCCCCTCTCTTTTCTTTCTAATTCCTTCAAAAGCCGAAAGTTGTGAGAGCCTCAGGTGCAATAGATTTCTCCAAGTAAGGGGGGATTTCGGGATTTAGTGGTGGTCAACTACAAGAGGAGATCTGTCGGGATTTTTAAAGATCTAAGGTGAGGCAATCAATCTAAGGTTATTTCTTATGATTAAATGATTGAAAATTAGATCCAATATATAAGTCTATAGGGATTTCGACAGAGGTATACAGGGATTTCGGGATTTAAGAATTTCAAGTCTAGCAGGGATTTCGGGACTTGATTCTTAGGTCAATCGGCAAGGAATTGAGCAATAGATCGGGTTTTACCGGGATTTCAAGGAATTCGTTAAGCAAATCAGGTGTGTACCCTACACCAATCTTTATAGATTCATGGCTTTAACTTAATATATGCTTTAATCTGAAAATATAAGAATATGGCTAAGGTACCGTGTTACGGTACAAAGTATTAGGTGCGTTTCTACTTCTACTAGGATTACGAAATATGTTATATTTAACATGTGAAAAGTGACATGAATGTGAATCTAAGTATGATATGCATGATATGAATAATATGGGGCATTCGGGTTATATGAGAAAGGGGAAGTGAATGTGATGACTTCGGTCTCACTATCTGAATGTGGTGACTTCGGTCACATTATCCGAATATGGTAACCGGTTAGATTATCTCGAATGTGGTAACTTGGTTACATTATCCGAATGTGGTGTCTCATGACATAATTATCGGTGGCTATGCCACGAATTTATATGGGCGATGAGCACGCGTCGATCGTATGCTGGCGCCTTCGATGGTGTGTAGCGGATAGAGGTTGACTTAGTAGTCCCACGGTGTGCGAGTTGGTACAAGTGCGGGATGTGTAACGGATGGTATCTAGGTTTGAGTTTGGGTTGCATCATCATTTTTATCTCATTATATGAATAAGTATTTGATATGAAAATGTATGCACGATCTATTGAATTTTAGTGTTGTGTACACATTGAGTCTGTTGACTCACCCCATTGTGGGACTATTTTTTAGGTGACGATCAATAATGGACCGAGTTCGGCAGAAGCTTAAGGATGGCCATGCTCAGCTTGAAGTTTTATTCAATATGGATATTTAATTTTATTTAAGTATTTTAGAATTTTATTTTGGGATTCACTTGATGTAATAAGGCCATAAGTTACATTTCTTTACTTTTATTTTTAATTACTATGTTACGAATTATTTTCAATTAAAGTTAAGTTTAAAATTTATTTCCTTTAAAATAAACCCTAAATTGTTTTGTCACCTTATTTAATGGATTTCGATATAAGATGAATTGGTTTTCAACCCAAGCCCAACCCAAAACAATATTTTTCTTAAAATCGCACAAGTTTTTCCTAAGGAACAAAAGAATTTGAAACCGGTTTACTTAAGGAACATACCAGATTCGGTTCAAACTCGTGGGCCGGGTTTGGGGTGTTTCAATTTGGTATCAGAGCCCGTTTCAAACTCTCGGCCTGAGGTTTAAGGCCCAAAGCATTTTCAAAGCGAGCCCAAGTAAGTTTTATGAAAATATTTTTTTTGAAATAAGCAGGTTTTTCTGGCATGGCATCTAAGTCTCCGACCCGCAGTCCACCAGGTAAGTACCCCTATCTATTGTTTGATTTATGATATGAATTTTAGAAGGGTAGGATTGGAACGTAGATTAGAATATTAAGTATGTGAACCCTAGGACTAGTTTACCCCAACTATTACATAAGACTTTAATGCCTAATTAAACAAACCTGTGGTTAAGTCGCCGAGTTAGGGTGTGGCAACCATTGTGCGCATGTGTAGGATTGGATCCGGAAGAGCATGGTACTTAAGCAGTCCTAGTGACTCACCTCCTCTTCGCTGAATCCTGCAGTGCGTAGCTTCGGTTCACCCTAACCCGAGGGGCTCGATGAGGTGTGGTAACCTCATGCGCATGTCCGAAAACAGTTTCGACGGGAGCTTGGTATTTAAGCAGTCCGCGTGACTCACCTCCTCTCCACTCGAATCCTACCTGGTGCGTAGCTTTGGTTCACCCTGACCAAGAGGGCTCGGTCATAGGCTAAACACAATGACTAAAACCCGAAAGGGAACTAGCTGTGTTTTTATAAAAACCACCAAAACCCTAGTTTTAAAACTCTTAAAACTTTCTTTTAAATTTGTGAAAACCATCTTTACAAAATTTTCTGAAAATTTTTCTGATTTGTGAAATTACAAAAAAATACCCCTAGTGGTAAAATTACCAAAATGCCCTTGATTTACAAAATGACAAACTACTCAACAGTTTTGCCAAAATTTCATTATTTTATAAGTGTTCAAAAACCCCATTTTCCAAACTATCAAAAATACCTTGATTTTGGAAAATTATAAAATTGCCCCTAACTTACGAAATTACCAAAATAACCCTGATTTCCAAAATTTTTGCAACGTCACTGTTTTGGAAAGTACAATTCTCAAAAAGAACCCTCAAAGTTTTGCAACTTTTGAAATATCCCTGATTTACTAGATTTTACAAATTTACCCCGGTTTGTGAAAAAAATTATCGAAATACCCTCGAGGTCCAAAACTACCAAAATACCCCTAGATTTCAAAATTTTTCCAAAATACCCCGGGAATTTAAAAATACCAAAATACTTTGTGACAAAATCACCAAGGAACTTTTTTTTGAAAAATTACGAAAATACCCCTGTAGGACAAAATTACGAAAATACCCCTGAGTAGTGGAAAAACAACAACAACGAAAACTACAACATTTCTCTGAATGAACGAAGGTTCATAATTGTTTGATGGATGTATGAATGGATGGAAAGATTGTGTGCATGTATGAATACGAAAGAACCACTCCTAAAACTCTCTTCATAAAATTCCTTCGCGGGTAATCAAGTGAAACAAAAGTACTAATCCATAAAACTTCGTAATCAGATCCCGACGTTAGAAATGAGCGCTAGGGGACGTGGTCGTCGTGGATGAGGTAGAGGAAGGATGACCGTGTCGGAACCCGTTAGATCGGGTCAAGGGTCTAATAATGAAATTCCACCGCCACCACCACCCCCAACTGTGGGTGTTGAGCGACAAGCTCGGATGGGAGAAGATCTTTGTGTCGCGATGCGTGCTGCGAGTTTTGGAGTTAGTTGGTGGTGGTGCAGGGAGGAAATTCGGGAACCCGTAAGCTCGCGCCCTGAACGGCTCGAGCTAATAGAGCCGAAATGTTTCGTGGAGTATCGGGTGTGGCACCCGATCTACCGAAATCTTGGTTGGAGGCAACTGAGCGTATTATGGATGAGCTCGACCTGACCCCTGAGGAGAAGTTAAAAGGAATGGTGGCACTGTTACGCGATGAAGCATATCAATGGTGGTTAACTGTTCGGGATGGTGCCACAATGAGGATCGACACAGGGACTACGTTAAGGAAGCGTATCAAAAGAAGTATGTTGGAACCAGGTATACGGATGAGCAAAGGAAGGCATTTCTGGGGCTAGTTCAAGGGAACAAGTCCGTAGCCGAGTATGAAGCTAAATTTCTGAGGTTGAGCCGATATGCTCGAGAAGTAGTGGCTACGGAGCATGAGCGATGTGTCCGATTTGAGGACGGATTAAAGGATGACTTGAGGTTGTTAATAGCTCTACATCAGGAGCGGGAGTTTTCTACCTTAGTAGAGAAAGCTAAGGTAGCTGAAGGGATTAAGGACTTTACAAGGCAGAACTCCAATCGAAATAGGCTAGAAAGAGGTTTTGGATCGTCTGGATCATCTGGGAATAAGAGGCCTAGAGTTGATGGGCCGCGAGGTCGCAAGTAGTCGTTACAGGGGAGGCGCGATGTCGTCCTTGTGATCATTAAAAAGAAGCACTTAGAAGTCTTTGGAAAAAGACGGGAGGATGTTTTAGGTGTGGGTCCAAGGACCATATGCTCAAGGATTGTCCTAAGAAACCTGATGAAAGTCGAACAGCAGCTCAGAATGTTAATCAGGCTGGTAGAGGTGGACAGCAGCCTCAGCAAGGTCGTGGATCGAACCATGAAGGAAATGGTTCAGGCCGAGAACGTGGAGCACCAAGCAGAGATGCTGAAGGTTGGTTTATGCAGTTGGCCGTCACGAGGAGGAATATGTGCCAGATATGACAATGGGTACGTTCTTTATTTCTGGAATACCCTTAATTGCTTTGCTTGTTATAGGGTTAGCTTATTCTTGTATTGCTAGTGAAGTACCTAAAACTTTAGATGTGAACCTAGAGAATGTGCCTAGGAAGTATGATAGTTCTTTAAGATCAGAGTGCGCAGCAATAGCGTAGTGGGGTGAGTTAGACCGTACGATTGTTCGTTAGTAAGTAATTTCGAGGACGAAATTATTTTAAGGGGGTAGAACTGTAACATCCTGAAAAGGGCCTATGCATATCCGGTTTAATTATACGAAATGGCATGTCCTATGTGTTATGAATGTATGGTGAACATTTTTGGAAACTCGGAAATGAATGGAAATGATTTAGAAATGAACATTTTTGGAAACCTGGAAATGTATAGAAATGTTAAGTTTAAAAGAGGAAAGTGAACATTTTTGGAAACTAAGAAATGTAGGGAAATGATTTAGAAATGAGGAAAGTGAACATTTCTGGAAACTTGGAAATGTAAGGAAATGTCAAGTTTAAAGAGCCAAACGAAAATTTTTGGAAACTTGGAAATGAAAGGAAATGTCAAGTTTTAAGGCTTAAAAGAGAAAGCTAAGGCAAGGTGGCCTTAAGGAAATTAATAGGAAGAATTTGACACACAAACAAAGCTTGGTAAAGTGGCACAAGATATCACTTAAAGCCCGGTAGGTGACGCCCATCACTAGGCAAGTGGGCCCGAGTTCGAGTCACATGGGAAGCGAATAAAAGAAGTTTTATTTTTGCTTCTAGAAACACAGAGGTGGACGGCACAAGGCTTGCAAAGAGGAGTTTTATCCTCTTTAAAATTCAAGCTAATAAGGATAAATAATGGGATTATTTTAGATTATTCTCAAGAGATAATTGTGGATTAATTCCTTTTATTTTAATGGATAAAAGAAGAGATAATAGGAGGATTATTATTATTATTAATGAGATAAAGTTATCAAATTAAGAAGAGTGGTGGCCAAGTAAAGGATTCTGAGTAGTAATTCGGCTATAAAAGGAAGAATACATGGCTACTCATCAATTTTCTTCTTCCTCTCCTTTCTGCCGAAATTCTTAGTGCTCTCTACTCTCTACCGAAATTCCTTAGTGTTCTCTTCTCTTCTCTTTTTCTTTTGTCTAGCTGAAACCTCCATCTTTACTCTCCCCTCTCTTTTCTTTCTAATTCCTTCAAAAGCCGAAAGTTGTGAGAGCCTAAGGTGCAATCAATTTCTCCAAGTAAGGGGGGATTTCGAGATTTAGTGGCGGTCAACTACAAGAGGAGATCTGTCGGGATTTTCAAAGATCTAAGGTGAGGCAATCAATCTAAGGTTATTTCTTATGATTAAATGATTGAAAATTAGATCCAATATATAAGTCTATAGGGATTTCGACAGAGGTATACAGGGATTTCGGGATTTAAGAATTTCAAGTCTAGCAGGGATTTCGAGACTTGATTCTTAGGTCAATCGGCAAGGAATTGAGCAATAGATCGGGTTTTATCGAGATTTCAAGGAATTCGTTAAGCAAATCAGGTGTGTACCCTACACCAATCTTTATAGATTCATGGCTTTAATTTAATATATGCTTTAATCTGAAAATATAAGAATATGGCTAAGGTACCGTGTTACGATACAAAGTACTTAGGTACGTTTCCTACTTCTACTAGGATTACGAAATATGTTATATTTAACATGTGAAAAGTGACATGAATGTGAATCTAAGTATGATATGCATGATATGAATAATATGGGGCATTCGGGTTATATGAGAAAGGGGAAGTGAATGTGATGACTTCGGTCTCACTATCTGAATGTGGTGACTTCGGTCACATTATCTGAATATGGTAACTTCGGTTACATTATCTGAATGTGGTAACTTCGGTTACACTATCTGAATGTGGTGTCTCATGACACAATTATCTGGTGGCTATGCCACGAATTTATATGGGCGATGAGCACGTCGACTGCAGCGACTGCCTTCGATGGTGTGTAGCGGATGAAGGGTTGACTTAGTAGTCCCCACGGTGTGCAGGTTGGTACGGGGATGTGTAACGGATGGTATCTAGGTTTGAGTTTGGGTTGCATCATCATTTTTATCTGTTATATGAATAAGTATTTGATATGAAAATGTATGCCTGATCTATTGAATTTTAGTGTTGTGTACACATTGAGTCTGTTGACTCACCCCATTGTGGGACTATTTTTCAGTGACGATCAATAATGGACCGGGTTGTGAAGCTTAGGGATGGCCATGCTCAGCTTGAAGTTTTATTCAATATGGATATTTAATTTTATTTAAGTATTTTAGAATTTTATTTTGGGATTTCACTGGATGTAATAAGGCCATAAGTTACATTTCTTTACTTTTATTTTTAATTACTATGTTACGAATTATTTTCAATTAAAGTTAAGTTTAAAATTTATTTCCTTTAAAATAAACCCTAAATTGTTTTGTCACCTTATTTAATGGATTTCGATATAAGATGAATTGGTTTTCAACCCAAGCCCAACCCAAAACAATATTTTTCTTAAAATCGCACAAGTTTTTCCTAAGGAACAAAAGAATTTGAAACCGGTTTACTTAAGGAACATACCAGATTCGGTTCAGACTCGTGGGCCAGGTTTGGGGTGTTTCACCATGCAGTGAAAATTTGGACTAAACGAATTCTGAACCATTTTTACTTTATTGCTGGTTTATTTTGTTCAAGTTGTAATAAGGCCTCCTACGATTTTATTTTATTATTTTATATATTCTAGATAATTTATTTCAACCATGTAATGTCTTTAAAAATGATTACACATGTTTTCTCAAAATCAAACGTAAAATGTTTTATTGTGCCATCAGGTACATTAGAAATCTGTAACAACCTGACCTAGTGAATTTTTAACAAAACTAAGAATGGTTTCCACATACAACTCAATGGTTTTTAATAAGATAGTTAAAAATGAGATGTTTTAACCAAAAATTAAATCGGCTTAAAAGGATTTTCAAAATGTTTTTCCTCTGTAACAAACCCAAATTCGGTCATAATGTTTGGGCCGGGTTTAGGGTGTTACAAGTCACATGGGAAGCAAATAAAAGAAGTTTTATTTTTGCTTCTAGAAACATAGAGGTGGACGGCACAAGGCTTGCAAAAGAGGAGTTTTATTCTCTTTAAATTTCGGCTAAATAGGAGATAAATAGTAGATTTATTTAGATTATTTTCAAGAGATAATTGTGGATTAATTCCTTTTATTTTTTTTAATGGATAAAAGAAGAGATAATAGAAGGATTATTATTATTAATTCAAAGGATAAAGTTATCAAATAAAGAAGAGTGGTGGCCAAGTAAGGGATTCTGAGTAGTAATTTTGGCTATAAAAGGAAGGAAAGAGGGCTACTCATCAATTTTTCTTCTTCCTCTTCTCTCTCTTAGAATTTTTAGGGCTCTCTTCTCTTCTCTTTTCTTTCTAATCCTCCAAAAGCCGAAAGTTGTGAGAGCATCATTTAGCCATAGCCGAATCTCTCAAGTGGTGTCAAGAAGGATCCATCGATTTCAATATAAAGGGTAAGGATCTATAATCATAATTGTCCTTTCTTTTAAGCTGAAAGTTAGTCTAATCCCTCCTCAATCTTATTGATTGAAATATGGAAGGTGAATTTCGGGATTTCATATCTAACGTATTTCGGCATCTCCATTAATCAGGAAGAGAGTTTCGAGATTTAAAGAGTTAAGGTAAGAAACTATAAGATTCGGCCAAAGGCCATGCTTTATGTTTTGAGGATTAGATTAAATCTAACGTAAGGTTATAGGAATTTCGACACTACTAGGAAAACAAGGATCAGTTTCGGGATTTGTTGGTGTCCCAATCGGCAACAAGGTAAGTTTAAGAATACTAATCCTACTAGGATTTGGATTTATGGCTGAATGGCTTTTTATTAAATTAGTAAGTGATTAATCAAATGTAGGGATTAAGGATTTAAGCAGTAGATTAGATTTCGAAATCTCAAGGAATTTGCTAAGCGAATCAGGTGTGTACCCCACACTATCTTTTAATACGATGTATGGCTTAAACTTGTTATATGTTCTAATATGAAAATATAAGAATATGGCTAATGTACCATGTTATGGTACAAAGTACTCAGTGCACGTTCCTACTCCTACTAGGATTACGAAATATGTTATATTTAACATGTGAAAAGTGACATGAATGTGAATTTAAGTATGATATGCATAATATGAATAATATGGGGCATTCAGGCTATATGAGAAAGGGGAAGTGAATGTGGTGACTTTGGTCTCACTATCTGAATGTGGTGACTTCGGTCACATTATCTGAATGTGGTGACTTCGGTCACATTATCTGAATGTGGTAACTTCGGTTACATTATCTGAATGTGGTGTCTCATGACACAATTATCTGGTGGCTATGCCATGAATTTATATGGGCGATGAGCACGTCGACTGCAGCGACTGCCTTCGATGGTGTGTAGCGGAAGGAGGGTTGACTTAGTAGTCCCCACGGTGTGACTGGTAGGTACGGGGGTATGTAGCGGATGGACAATTAGGTTTGGGTTTGGGAATGCATCATAACTTGTATTTTATGTTTTGAATGTGTAACTATTGTATGCCTGATTCTATTATGATTTAGTGTCGTGTACACATTGAGTCTGCTTTGACTCACCCTTGTGGGGACCATGTTTCGGTGATGAACAGTGATGGACCGGACGACAAGATTTTGTGGCGCCATGCTTAACATGAAGTTTATATTTTTATGGACTCTTGAATTTATTTTAGTACTTTGAAATATTTTGGAAACTATTTGATGTAATAAGGCCATAAGGCCATGATGAACGATTTTATTTCTACTTGTTGTTTTATTGTGTTACAAATTTTGATTAAGTTAAAGACTAAGTATTTTATTTTAAAATATACTCTATATGTTTTATCACTTAACATTAAAAAGGGGTTTTCTAATATAAAAATCCAGTTTGTTTTCAACAAAAGCCCAACCCAAACAATATTTTTTTTTTAATCACACAAGTTTTTTCTCTAAGTAACAAAAGAATTTGAAACCGGTTTTCTTGAGGAACATACCAGATCCGGTCCAAGCTCATGGGCCGGGTGTGGGGTGTTTCAGTTTGGTATCAGAGCCCAGTTTTAAAACTCTCGGCCTGTGGGCTAATGCCCAAAACGTTTTGAAAGCGAGCCCAAATAAGTTTTATGGAAACATTTTTTTGAAATAAGCAGGTTTTGGAATGGCACCCAAGTCTCCGACCTGCAGTCCACCAGGTAAGTGCCCCTAACTATCTGTATGATTACGTGATTTACGAATTATGGAAGGGTAGAAAAGGCATGGAACGTAGAATAGCATGATGGGTACTTGAACCCTAGGACTAGTTTACTCAAACACAATAGACTAACTAAACAACCCTATGGCTAAGTTGCCGAGTTAGGGTGTGGCAACCCCACAATGCGCATGTCTAGGATTGGATCCTAAGAGCACAGTACTTAGCGATCCCTAGTGACTCACCTCCTCTTCGCTGGAATCCTACCTGGTGCGTAGCTTCGGTTCACCCTAACCAAGAGGACTCGGTCATAGGCTAAACACAATAACTAAAACCCAAAAGGGAACTAGCCGTATTTTTATAAAAACCCTAGTTTTAAAACTCTTAAAATTACCCTTTTAATTTGTGAGAACTATTTTTCCGAAAAATTTCTGATTTATAAAAATTACCTAAATACCCCTGATTGTGAAATTACAAAAAAATGCCATTGGTTTATAAAATGTCCAAACTACCCATAGTTTAATCAAAATTTCCTTACTTTATAAATGTTCAAAAACCCTAATTTGCAAAATATCAAAATACCTTGATTTTGGAAAAATACGAAATTACCCCTAACTTGCAAATTACCAAAATGACCTTAATTTCCAAAATTTTTGCAACACCACCATTTTGGAAAACAAATTCTCAAAAATAACCCTAAAGTTTTGTAAAATCTGCAATACCCCTGATTTATTGAGTTTTACAAATTTACCCCGATTTGTGAAAAATTACCAAAATACCCCGGAGGTCCAAAATTACCGAAATGCCCTCGGATTTTGAAATTTTCCAAAATACCTCGAAAATTCAAAATTTCCAAAATACTTTTTGACAAAATCGCCAAGAAACTTTTTTTTGAAAAATTACGAAAATACCCCGTAGGACAAAATTACGAAAATACCCCTGGGTAGTGGAAAAACAACAACAATGAAAACTACAACATTTATCTGAATGAACAAAAGTTCATAATTGGTTGATGAATGTGAACGTGACTTTCTGAATAGTGAACTTGAACTGAGAACTTTGTTTGATCGAAAGAACCACTTTTAAACATCTCTTTTCATAAAACTGTTCGCGGTTAATCAGTGAAACAAAAGTTTTGATGCATAAAACTCGTTAACCAGATTAAATGGCGACGTTAGAAATAAGTTCTAGGGGACGTGAACTTAGAGATTGTGCCTAGAAGGTATGATGGCTTTATTAAGATTGGAGTGCGCAGCGTAAGCATAGTGCGGTGAGAAGGATTGTACGACTGTTAGTAAGTAATTTCGAGGATGAAATTATTTTTAAGGAGGGTAGAACTGTAACATCCTAGATTAGGGGTTATGCGTTCGTGCCTAATTCATGAGTTAGTAGGTTTTGGCAGTGTTGGAAGTGTATTAAGGGTTTTTAGAATTCTAGGATGGAAGAAGAAAGCTTTGGAAAATTATTGGTTTTTAAGTAAAAAGGGGAGCTAGGTAAATGAGGCTTTAAAAGAAACTCCGTGTGAAGCATGACACAAGGAACCATGTGGTAAAATGGCATGTTTTATGAATTATGAATGTGTTATGTGAATTCTAGAAATAAGGAAATGTATGGAAATGTAAGGAAATGTAAGGAAATGTATGGAAAAGTATGGAAATGTAAGGAAATGTAAGGAAATGTATGGAAATGTATGGAAATGTATGGAAATGTAAGGAAATGCAAGGAAATGTAAGGAAATGTCTTGTCTTGGAAATGTAGGGAAATGTCCTGAAAATGTATAGGAATAAAGAGAAAAGTGAACATTTATGGAAACTAGGAAAATGATTTAGAAATGATTCAAAAAGGAAAGTGAACATTTCTGAAACTTGGAAATGTAAGGAAATGTCAAGTTTACTGAGTAGAAAAATTTTCTAAACTTAGAAATGACTTAGAAATGTCGAGTTTTAAAGTTTAAAAGAGGAAATTAAGGCAAGGTGGCCTTAAAAGAAAAAGTTGGTGAAATTTGACACACAAACAGGCTTGGTAAAGTGGCACAAGATATCACTTAAGGCCCAGGATAGGTGACGCCACAAGCTAGGCAAGTGGGCCCGAGTTCAAGTCACATGGGAAGCAAATAAAAGAAGTTTTATTTTTGCTTCTAGAAACACAGAGGTGACGACACAAGGCTTGCAAAAGAGGAGTTTTATTCTCTTTAAATTTCTACTAAATAGGAGATAAATAGTAGATTTATTTAGATTATTTTCAAGAGATAATTGTGGATTAATTCCTTTTATTTTTTTAATGGATAAAAGAAGAGATAATAGAAGGATTATTATTAATTCAAAGGATAAAGTTATCAAATAAAGAAGAGTGGTGGCCAAGTAAGGGATTACGAGTAGTAATTTTGGCTATAAAAGGAAGGAAAGAGGGCTACTCATCAATTTTTCTTCTTCCTCTTCTCTCTCTTAGAATTTTTAGGGCTCTCTTCTCTTCTCTTTTCTTTCTAATCCTCCAAAAGCCGAAAGTTGTGAGAGCATCATTTAGCCATAGCCGAATCTCTCAAGTAGTGTCAAGAAGGATCCATCGATTTCAATATAAAGGGTAAGGATCTATAATCATAATTGAATTCCTTTCTTTTAAGTGAAAGTTAGTCTAATCCTCCTCAATCTTATTGATTGAAATATGGAAGGTGAATTTCGGGATTTCGGATCTAAGGTATTTGGCATCTCCATTAATCGGGAAGAGAGTTTTGGATTTAAAGAGTTAAGGTAAGAAACTATAAGATTCGGCCAAAGGCCATGCTTTATGTTTTGAGGATTAGATTAAATCTAACGTAAGGTTATAGGAATTTCGACACTACTAGGAAAACAAGGATCGGTTTGGGATTTGTTGGTGTCCCAATCGGCAACAAGGTAAGTTTAAGAATACTAATCCTACTAGGATTTGGATTTATGGCTGAATGGCTTTTTATTAAATTAGTAAGTGATTAATCAAATGTAGGGATTAAGGATTTAAGCAGTAGATTAGATTTCGAAATCTCAAGGAATTTGCTAAGCGAATCAGGTGTGTACCCCACACTATCTTTTAATACGATGTATGGCTTAAACTTGTTATATGTTCTAATATGAAAATATAAGAATATGGCTAATGTACCATGTTATGGTACAAAGTACTCAGGTACGTTTCCTACTCCTACTAGGATTACAAAATATGTTATATTTAACATGTGAAAAGTGACATGAATGTGAATTTAAGTATGATATGCATAATATGAATAATATGGGGCATTCGGGCTATATGAGAAAGGGGAAGTGAATGTGGTGACTTTGGTCTCACTATCTGAATGTGGTGACTTCGGTCACATTATCTGAATGTGGTGACTTCGGTCACATTATCCGAATGTGGTAACCGGTTACATTATCTCGAATGTGGTGTCTCATGACACAATTATCTGAGTGGCTATGCCACGAATTTATATGGGCGATGAGCACGCGTCATTTGCGACGCTTCCGATGGTGTGTAGCGGAAGGAGGGTTGACTTAGTAGTCCCCACGGTGTGACTGGTAGGTACGGGGGTATGTAGCGGATGGACAATTAGGTTTGGGTTTGGGAATGCATCATAACTTGTATTTTATGTTTTGAATGTGTAACTATTATATGCCTGATTCTATTATGATTTAGTGTTGTGTACACATTGAGTCTGTTTAACTCACCCCGTTGTGGGACCATGTTTCAGGTGATGAACAGTGATGGACCGGGAGCAGTGCTTGTGGTGGCCATGCTCAACATGAAGTTTATATTTTTATGGACACTTGAATTTATTTTAGTACTTTGAAATATTTTGGAAACTATTTGATGTAATAAGGCCATAAGGCCATGATGAACGATTTTATTTCTACTTGTTGTTTTATTGTGTTACAAATTTTGATTAAGTTAAAGACTAAGTATTTTATTTTAAAATATTCTCTATATGTTTTATCACTTAATATTAAAAAGGGGTTTTCTAATATAAAAATCCAGTTTGTTTTCAACACAGGCCCAACCCAAACAATATATTTTTTTAATCACACAAGTTTTTTCTCTAAGAAACAAAAGAATTTGAAACCAGTTTTCTTGAGGAACATACCGATCCGGTCCAGCTCATGGGTCGGTGTGGGGTGTTTCGATTTGAAATATCGAGCCCGCTTTAAAACTCTCTACACATGGGCTAAGGCCCAAAACATTTTCAAAGCGAGCCCAAATAAGTTTTATGAAAACATTTTTTTGAAATAAGCAGGTTTTGGCATGGCACCCAAGTCTCCGACCCGCAGTCCACCAGGTAAGTGCCCCTAACTATCTGTATGATTACGTGATTTACGAATTATGGAAGGGTAGAAAAGGCATGGAACGTAGAATAGCATGATGGGTACTTGAACCCTAGGACTAGTTTACTCAAACACAATTGACTAACTAAACCACCCTATGGCTAAGTCGCCGAGTTAGGGTGTGGCAACCCTTGTGCGCATGTCTAGGATTGGATCCTAAGAGCACAGTGCATCAAGCGCGGTCCTAGTGACTCACCTCCTCTTCGCTGGAATCCTACCTAGTGCGTAGCTTCGGTTCACCCTAACCAAGAGGACTCGGTCATAGGCTAAACACAATAACTAAAACCCGAAAGGGAACTAGCCGTATTTTTATAAAAACCCTAGTTTTAAAACTCTTAAAATTACCCTTTTAATTTGTGAGAACTATTTTTTCCGAAAAATTTCTGATTTATAAAAATTACCTAAATACCCCTGATTGTGAAATTACAAAAAAATGCCCTTGGTTTATAAAATGTCCAAACTACCCATAGTTTAATCAAAATTTCCTTACTTTATAAATGTTCAAAAACCCTAATTTGCAAAATATCAAAATACCTTGATTTAGGAAAAATACGAAATTACCCCTAACTTGCAAATTACCAAAATGACCCTAATTTCCAAAATTTTTGCAACACCACCATTTTGGAAAACAAATTCTCAAAAATAACCCTAAAGTTTTGTAAAATCTGCAATACCCCTGATTTATTGAGTTTTACAAATTTACCCCGATTTGTGAAAAATTACCAAAATACCCCCGAGGTCCAAAATTACCGAAATGCCCTCGGATTTTGAAATTTTCCAAAATACCTCGAAAATTCAAAATTTCCAAAATACTTTTTGACAAAATCGCCAAGAAACTTTTTTTGAAAAAAATTACGAAAATACCCCCGTAGGACAAAATTACGAAAATACCCCTGGGTAGTGGAAAAACAACAACAATGAAAACTACAACATTTATCTGAATGAACGAAAGTTCATAATTGGTTGATGAATGTGAACGTGACTTTCTGAATAGTGAACTTGAACTGAGAACTTTGTTTGATCGAAAGAACCACTTTTAAACATCTCTTTTCATAAAATCGTTGTGATTAATCAGTGAAACAAAAGTTTTGATGCATAAAACTCGTTAACCAGATTAAATGGCGACGTTAGAAATAAGTTCTAGGGGACGTGAACTTAGAGATTGTGCCTAGAAGGTATGATGGCTTTATTAAGATTAGAGTGCGCAGCGTAAGCATAGTGCGGTGAGAAGGATTGTACGACTGTTAGTAAGTAATTTCGAGGACGAAATTATTTTTAAGGAGGGTAGAACTGTAACATCCTAGATTAGGGGTTATGCGTTCGTGCCTAATTCATGAGTTAGTAGGTTTTGGCGATGTTGGAAGTGTATTAAGGGTTTTTAGAATTCTAGGATGGAAGAAGAAAGCTTTGGAAAATTATTGGTTTTTAAGTAAAAAGGGGAGCTAGGTAAATGAGGCTTTAAAAGAAACTCCGTGTGAAGCATGACACAAGGAACCATGTGGTAAAATGGCATGTTTTATGAATTATGAATGTGTTATGTGAATTCTAGAAATAAGGAAATGTATGGAAATGTAAGGAAATGTAAGGAAATGTATGGAAATGTATGGAAATGTAAGGAAATGTATGGAAATGTATGGAAATGTAAGGAAATGTAAGGAAATGTATGGAAATGTATGGACATGTATGGAAATGTAAGGAAATGCAAGGAAATGTAAGGAAATGTCTTGTCTTGGAAATGTAGGGAAATGTCCTGAAAATGTATAGGAATAAAGAGGAAAGTGAACATTTATGGAAACTAGGAAAATGATTTAGAAATGATTCAAAAAAGGAAAGTGAACATTTCTGGAAACTTGGAAATGTAAGGAAATGTCAAGTTTACAGAGCCGAACGAAAATTTTTGGAAACTTAGAAATGACTTAGAAATGTCGAGTTTTAAAGTTTAAAAGAGGAAATTAAGGCAAGATGGCCTTAAAAGAAAAAGTTGGTGAAATTTGACACACAAACAGGCTTGGTAAAGTGGCCTGAAGATATCACTTAAGGCCCAGATAGGTGACGCCACAAGCTAGGCAAGTGGGCCTGAGTTCAAGTCACATGGGAAGCAAATAAAAGAAGTTTTATTTTTGCTTCTAGAAACACAGAGGTGGACGACACAAGGCTTGCAAAAGAGGAGTTTTATTCTCTTTAAATTTCGGCTAAATAGGAGATAAATAGTAGATTTATTTAGATTATTTTCAAGAGATAATTGTGGATTAATTCCTTTTATTTTTTTTAATGGATAAAAGAAGAGATAATAGAAGGATTATTATTATTAATTCAAAGGATAAAGTTATTAAATAAAGAAGAGTGGTGGCCAAGTAAGGGATTCTGAGTAGTAATTTTTGCTATAAAAGGAAGGAAAGAGGGCTACTCATCAATTTTTCTTCTTCCTCTTCTCTCTGCCGAATTTTTTAGGGCTCTCTTCTCTTCTCTTTTCTTTCTAATCCCTCCAAAAGCCGAAAGTTGTGAGAGCATCATTTAGCCATAGCCGAATCTCTGAAGTAGTGTCAAGAAGGATCTGTCGATTTCAATATAAAGGGTAAGGATCTATAATCATAATTGAATTCCTTTCTTTTAAGCTGAAAGTTAGTCTAATCCCTCCTCAATCTTATTGATTGAAATATGGAAGGTGAATTTCGGATTTCGGATCTAAGGTATTTCTCGCATCTCCATTAATCGGAAGAGAGTTTCGGGATTTAAAGAGTTAAGGTAAGAAACTATAAGATTCGGCCAAAGGCCATGCTTTATGTTTTGAGGATTAGATTAAATCTAACGTAAGGTTATAGGAATTTCGACACTACTAGGAAAACAAGGATCAGTTTCGGGATTTGTTGGTGTCCCAATCGGCAACAAGGTAAGTTTAAGAATACTAATCCTACTAGGATTTGGATTTATGGCTGAATGGCTTTTTATTAAATTAGTAAGTGATTAATCAAATGTAGGGATTAAGGATTTAAGCAGTAGATTAGATTTCGAAATCTCAAGGAATTTGCTAAGCGAATCAGGTGTGTACCCCACACTATCTTTTAATACGATGTATGGCTTAAACTTGTTATATGTTCTAATATGAAAATATAAGAATGTGGCTAATGTACCATGTTATGGTACAAAGTACTCAGGTACGTTTCCTACTCCTACTAGGATTACGAAATATGTTATATTTAACATGTGAAAAGTGACATGAATGTGAATTTAAGTATGATATGCATAATATGAATAATATGGGGCATTCGGGCTATATGAGAAAGGGGAAGTGAATGTGGTGACTTCGGTCTCACTATCTGAATGTGGTGACTTCGGTCACATTATCTGAATGTGGTGACTTCGGTCACATTATCTGAATGTGGTAACTTCGGTTACATTATCTAAATGTGGTGTCTCATGACACAATTATCTGGTGGCTATGCCACGAATTTATATGGGCGATGAGCACGTCGACTGCAGCGACTGCCTTCGATGGTGTGTAGCGGAAGGAGGGTTGACTTAGTAGTCCCCACGGTGTGACTGGCAGGTACGGGGGTGTGTAGCGGATGGACAATTAGGTTTGGGTTTGGGAATGCATCATAACTTGTATTTTATGTTTTAAATGTGTAACTATTGTATGCCTGATTCTATTATGATTTAGTGTCGTGTACACATTGAGTCTGTTTGACTCACCCCGTTGTGGGACCATGTTTCAGGTGATGAACAGTGATGGACCGGGACGACAGTACTTGTGGTGGCCATGCTCAACATGAAGTTTATATTTTTATGGACGCTTGAATTTATTTTAGTACTTTGAAATATTTTGGAAACTATTTGATGTAATAAGGCCATAAGGCCATGATGAACGATTTTATTTCTACTTGTTGTTTTATTGTGTTACAAATTTTGATTAAGTTAAAGACTAAGTATTTTATTTTAAAATATACTCTATATGTTTTATCACTTAATATTAAAAAGGGGTTTTCTAATATAAAAATCCAGTTTGTTTTCAACACAGGCCCAACCCAAACAATATATTTTTTTAATCACACAAGTTTTTTCTCTAAGTAACAAAAGAATTTGAAACCGGTTTTCTTGAGGAACATACCAAATCCGGTCCAGGCTCATGGGCCGGGTGTGGGGTGTTTCAGGAGAACTTAACTAATAAACTGTACTAATTGGCCACACCAAAAATTCTATAAAAATTATAGTAAGAAGATATGTGAGTCTAGTTTCAAATAAAATTAGCGGATCTTAATTTCGAGTTCTGTAGCTCAAGATATAAATAATTTAGTAACTATGACTCAAATGGACGGTTTTGAATATACATATGAGTAATTAGTGAAATTATTGATAATGTTACTTATAGCATGTTATATACATTAAGGATGTGGAATGGAGAGGAGGATGAGGAAGATATGTATGAATATTCAACTAGCATGGCTAATTTGTAATGTTGTAGGCTTAGGGACTAAATTGAATAAAAGTAAAATTTTATGATTAGTTTTGTAAAAAATGTTGGAAATGATCAATTTGCATGAAATAGATTATTTTTATTTATTAAAATTTCAAAATTGAATGAAATTATTAATTTAGATTAAGATCGGTTGAAAAATCGATGAAAATAGAAAATTTCCAAAATGCCCCTGAATCTTGATATTTCTACAAATTTAGCCAGATAAGTTCGTGTAATTTAATTATGTGATATAAGGAAATATGAGTTGATGGTACGTGAAATATTGATATGATGAATTAACTGATTTATGTTTATGAAAAAGAGACAAGTGAATGATATTTATCATGATATGTAAATATGTGATTATCTTTAATATGTTAATACAAGGTAATTAAGTATGTTGAGACGAGTAATAAATTTAAGTAAGACATGACAAGAAAAATAAATATGTTTAAGGGACAATATGTTTGATTTTGATTGGTTTCAAATATAAAAAAAATGAAATAAAATGTCTGATAAATAAATTTGTAATTCCGATAATGCCTCGTACCCTATTCCGGTGTTGAATACGGGTAAGGGGTGTTACATTTAGTGGTATCAGAGCTATCAGGTTTAGTCGATTCTCGGGCTAAATCAGGCTCGAAAGTGAGTCTAGAAGTACATGCCACTATTGAGTCGAAGCTGGGTCAGGTTTTTGGATGCTGATCTATTTAATTATTTTTGTTTTATAGATTAGAGATGTCTGATGAACACATTGAAGATATAAATGAAGAAATGTTTACTGGGGATGAAGAACCATATGATTTAGATGAAACTGAGTCAGCTACACCCAGTGTAAATCCGATCAGAAATCAGCTTCCCAGTGTACAAAGAGAGAACATTAGGGAGAGAGATGAAAAAGGTAGAAATGATTATGATGTAGTAAGGGTTTAACTGATGCTCTTCAACGAATAGCGGAGTCTATACCTGCTACCACATCTGTACCTATTCCTAGACGGGCCCCTATTAAAGAATTAAGAAAATAAGGTGCCACGGAATTTTCGGGTCTGAAAGGAGTTGATCCATCTGTAGCTGAAAACTAGATAGACGCAACAAAAAGAATTTTACAGCAGTTAGAATGTACGCCACGGGAAAGTCTGTTATGTGTTGTATCTTTATTACAGGGTGAGGCATATTTATGGTGGGAATCCATGATCCGACATTTACCGACTGAACAGGTAACATGGGATTTATTCCAAAAAGAATTTCAAAAGAAGTATATTGGGGATATGTATATAGAAGACAAGAAACAAGAATTTTTGACGCTAAAACAAGGTGAAATGACAGTAGTGGACTATGAATGGGAGTTCTCAAGACTTGGTAGATATGCATCAGAGTTTGTACCAACTGAAGCCGATAACTGTAAACGATTTTTACGGGGATTAAGAGATGAAATAAAATTACAATTAGTGTCCCAGCGAATTACTGAATTTGTTGATTTGATCGAGCGGGCCAAGATGGTAGAGCAAGTCCTGGGACTAGACAAAAAGCCAGAAACAGTTGGATTGACCAGGAAACGAGTAGGAGCAACTAGTTCAAATCCACTACCAAAAAGATCCAGAGAATCCAGAAATGGTTGGAAACCTAGTTTTAGATCTGATCGAAGGGATATAAGCCGAGGAAAATAGACGACGGTATCTACTGGTAGTGTAAAAAGCCCACTCAGGGATACAGAAATTTCAGAATGTGGATATTATGGCAAGAAACATTTAGGTGAATGTTCGAAAGTAACCGAGGTCGCTTAGCTAAGGGTCGATGAGAGCATTTTGTTAGAGATTGTCCGAAGAATAAAAATATTACACCTACAACATCCCAAAAATCAGTGTCTACTGCTCGAGGCAGAGGTTTGGGCAGAGGTGGTTCTGTATTCAGAGGTGGAGGTGTACGAAGGGGCAGTGATATAGTTACACAGTAGTCAGAAGCTAGAACACCAGCCAGGGCCTACGTGGTTCAGACTTGGGAAGAAGGTGATGCACATGATGTCGTGACAGGTATATTTTTGTTGTGTTCTGAGCCTATTTATGCTTTAATTGACCTGGGTTTGTCACATTCATATATTAATTTAAAATTAGTTGAATCGGGGAAGTTAGAATCAAATGTCTAGAGTTTTCATAGAGGTGTCTAGCCCTTTGGGACAAACAAAGTTAGTAGATAAGAGTATGCCTGGAGGTGCCCGTTAATAATACATGATAAAATGTTTCTGTGGATTTGCCGATCATGCCTTTTAGATTTCGATATCATTTTGGGTATGGATTGGTTATCCGAACATGGGGTAGTTTTGGATTGCTATAAAAAGAGGTTTAGTATTCAGCAGAAAATGGGAACAGAATTGAAGTGAATGGCATCCGTACGAGTGGTTTGACACGTATCATTTCAAATTATAAAAGCTAACAAATTATTACAATGAGGTTGTTGTTCAAATTATTTGGCATATGTTATTAATTGATTCAGTGGGAAGCCAATGCAGCCAGATTAGGACTATATGCGAGTTCCCAGATGTATTGCCAGAAGAACTACCGGGTTTACCACCTGATAGAGAGGTTGAATTTGCTATTAAGGTGTATCCAGGTACAGCACCAATTTCTATACCTCTGTATCGAATGTCGCCTACTGAGTTGAAAGAGTTGAAAGTGCAGTTATAGGACTTATTAGATCGAGGCTTTATCCGACCGAGTATTTCACCTTGGGGAGCTCCAGTATTATTTGTTAAAAAGAAAGATGGTTCTATGCGATTATGCATTGATTATCGACAGTTGAACAAAGTGACGATCAAGAACCGGTATCCTTTGCCTCGTATAGACGACTTGTTTGATCACCAAGGAGCTTGATATTTTCTAAAATTGATTTGAGATCCGGGTATTATCAGCTGAAGGTGAAGGAAAGTGATGTGCCTAAGACTGCTTTCCGTACTCGTTATGGCCATTATGAATTTTTGGTTATGCCGTTTGGATTGACCAATGCTCCAGCTGCTTTCATGGATCTGATGAATCGCATTTTCCAGCCGTACCTAGATCAGTTTGTGGTGGTCTTTATTGATGATATATTGGTATATTCAAAGACAGAGGCAGAACATGATCAGCATCTTCGAAAAGTTTTACAGATTCTGCGAGAAAAACAGTTGTATGGGAAATTAAGTAAATGTGAATTCTGGTTGTCTGAGGTGGTATTTTTAGGACATGTGGTATCTGCCGACGGGATTAGAGTTGACCCGAAGAAAATCGAAGCAATTGTTCAGTGGAAAGCGGCAAAGAGTGTATCTGAGGTACGCAGTTTTCTCGGTCTGGCTGGATATTATTGAAGATTTGTAAATGGATTCTCGAAGATAGCACTACCAATGACTAAACTACTGCAGAAGAATATTCCTTTTATCTGGGATGATCAGTGCCAGAAAAGTTTGGAGACTTTGAAGCAAATGTTGACAGAGGCACCGGTATTAACATTACCAGAGTCGGGAAAAGATTTTGTTGTGTACAGTGATGCTTCTTTGAGTGGTTTGGGCTGTGTATTGATGCAAGATGGAAAGGTCATTGCATATGCATCTAGACAGTTGAAGCCGCATGAACGTAATTACCCGACGCATGATTTGGAGCTAGCTGCAGTAATTTTTGCTTTAAAGATTTGGAGGCATTATCTTTATGGCGAGAAATGTTACATTTACACAGATCATAAAAGTCTCAAATATCTTTTGTCACAGAAAGATTTAAATTTAAGGCAAAGACGGTGGATCGAGATTCTAAAAGATTATGATTGTGTTATAGACTATCATCCAGGAAAAGTAAATATGGTGGCTGATGCATTGAGCAGGAAAGCTAAGATTGAATTACGAGCAATGTTTGCTCGGCTCAGTGTTAATGATGATGGAAGCTTGTTAGCTGAGTTAAGGGTTAAGCCAATGATGTTAGATCAGATTAGAGCAGCTCAGATGGAAGATGACAAGTTATTAAAGAAAAGAGAAATGGTTCAGAATGGTACAGTCGAGAGTTTTAGTATTGATGAACATGATTGTTTGAGGTTTCAAAATCGGATTTGTGTTCCAACTACTTCTGAATTAAAGAAGATGATTCTTCAAGAAGCACATGGTGGTACTTTTACGTTGCATCCGGGTGGAACAAAAATGTATCGTAATTTAAGGGAGCTTTATTGGTGGCCAGGGATGAAGAAAGATATAGTTGAATATGTCAGTAAATGTTTGACTTGTTAACGAGTAAAGCGAACATCAGTGCAATCGCAAGGATTACTCCAGTCTATTAGTATTCTGAATGGAAATGGGATAGTATTACTATGGATTTTGTTACGGGGTTGCCACCGTCGGTGAGCAAAAAAGAATGTCATTTGGGTGATAGTTGATCGACTTACTAAATCTGCTCATTTCATAGCAGTCAGGACTGATTGGTCTCTACAGAAGCTTGCTGAAGTTTATATTCAAGAAATTGTGAGACTGCATGGTATTCCAGTGTCTATAATTTCCGACCGGGATCCACGATTTACATCGAGATTTTGGAAGCAGTTACATGATTCTTTGGGTACTCGGCTTAATTTTAGTACTGCATTTCATCCACAAACCGACGGACAATCAGAACGGGTAATTCAAATTTTAGAAGACATGCTTCGGGCTTGCATTATTGACTTTGAATCAGGTTGGGAACGATACATGCCGTTAGCTGAATTTGTTTATAATAATAGTTACCAATCTAGTATTCAAATGGCTCCATATGAAGCATTATATGGTCGAAGATGTCGATCACCGGTATGTTGGACAGAGTTGAATGAGAAAAAGATAGTTGGACCGGAATTAATTCAGGAGACTGAAGAAGTAGTTAAGAAGATCAGAGACAGGTTGAAAGTAGCTTTTGACAGACAAAAGTCTTATGCAGATCTGAAGCGAAGGGATATAGAGTATTCTGTGGGTGATAAAGTGTTTTTAAAGGTGTCACCTTGGAAGAAAATTTTAAGATTTGGTCGTAAGGGAAAATTAAGTCCCTGTTACATTGGGCCGTATGAAGTAGTTGAAAGAATCGGACCGGTTGCCTATCGGCTAGCTTTACCTCCGGAATTACAGAAAATTCATGATGTTTTTCATGTTTCCATGTTACGAAAGTATCGATCGGATCCATCTCATGTTATTTCTACTGAAGACATTGAGATTAGACCTGATTTGTCATATGAAGAAGAACCAGTTCAAATACTAGCTCGAGAAGTGAAAGAAATAAGAAACAAAAGAGTCCCTTTGGTAAAAGTATTGTGGAGAAGCCATAGTATGGAAGAAGCAACTTGGGAACCGGAAGAAACTATAAAAGCACAGTATCCTCAACTATTCTCAGGTAAATTTCGAGGACGAAATTTATTAAGGGGGGGAGAAATGTAGCGACCCAAAATCCGTGGGCACCGAAAAAAGCGTGTTATCGGGCCTCCGTCTTAGTAAATCGAGTTAGTAAATAATTATTAGGAGTAATTATGAGTCAAATAGTGTGTTTAATTAGATTTTTATTTAGTGAATGTAGCTTAATTTAAAGCAATTAGGAAAAAGGATCAAATTGAATAAAGAGTGGAAGTTTAATTATAGATTGAAAGAAAGAAAAAGGGTTAAATGGCAATTAAGCCATTTAGCATAAGTTGAGGCGGCAAATGATGATAAAAATCTAAGATTTTTATTGTTTTATTATATTAAATTATAATATATTACTATTGTTATAAGTTAAAATAAAAGAAAAAGAAACAAAAGAAACATAAAAGGAGAAAGAACAGAAGCTTTCGAAACAAGCAGGAAAGAAAGAAGAAAAAGGAAGGAAAAAGGAAAAACTAAAGATTCAAGTTTTTAAGCTTTAAAAGGTAAGTCAATCAAGTCCTATTCTTTTAATATTGATGTTTTAGAAATTTTAATGCAAGATTTTGATGAAACTAAGTTGATATTTTGAGAGTTTATAGGTTTTCAAGTATAGTTGATGTTAAAGAAAAAGATGAATTAGAGATTAAATTGAATGAAATTTAAGTTAGAATTAGTAAAAGGATTAAATTGTAAAGTAAGCTATAAGAAAATAGTTTTAGGACAGCAGCAGAAGAGTAAATTTGAAAAATCACCAAAAATGATAGAAATGGAATTTGAAGTTGAATGAGATATAAAATTAAAGCTTATTGAGTCTATTTTCATATTAAAGAAATAGAGAAAGTAAATAAATTCTGTATCTTTAGATATTTAGATTTTTGTGAGACTGGTTCAGAGTGATTTCAAGATCCCCTGTTCTGACTTGGAAAAATCATTAAAAATTATACAAAAATAATTGTGGGACATAATTTATATGGTTATATTATTTATTGCGTCTATTTTTAGAATAAACAAACTAGAACACCATTTGAATTCTGTATAAAAAGATAATTAAATTTTAGTAAAGAGTGGTCGAGACTGTCAGACAACAGAATAGGGGTAATTTCAAAGAATAAACTGTACTTATTGGATAAATAAAAAATTCTAAAAATTTTATGGTAAGAATATATATGAGTCTAGTTTCATATAAAATTTACGGATCTTAATTCGGAATTCTGTAACTCAAGATATAGATAATTTAGTGACAATGGCTCAGGTAGACAGCTTTGAAAGAACTTATAAGTAAATAATAGAATTGTGTATAAAGGATGTAGAATGAAGAGGAAGAGTAGAAATTGAATAAAATTTAATTATTTATTGTAATTTAATGTTGTAATTAATAATGTAAATTATTATTTTCGTAGCTAACAAGGAACTCGAGACATCAACCCACAAAGGAAAGGAGAAGATTACTGAGGAATAATCAAGCAAATTCGGGTTTGTATTACTATAATTCAAATTATCTATTTCTTCATTAAATGTTAAATTAATTTATGTATATGGTAAGTAAATTATAAGGTAAGTGTTTTTATTTAATTGAATGGAAATTGAGTTGAATGATGAATATGTGGATTGAAATGGAAAAGTGTAATTGATATTGAAATTGAATTTGTTATGAAAATGAAAATGAAATTGAGAACTGAAATACCCTATTAACTAGTCGGGCTGAGTCGGATATAATTGGCATGCCATAGGATTTGGAAGAGTACGGGATTTATCGGCTTTACCGATCAGGCACTTTATGTGTCGTATTTCAGGCACTTCATGTGTCGTATTAGGCACCTCGTGTGTCGTTTCAGGCACTTATGTGTCGTATACTGATCAGGTACTATGTACCGTTTTAGGCACAATGTGCCTTATTGGTGTGTTTGGGTTGGAATCCGTGTATCCGCTAAAGTCCAAGTCTGTTAATAGGGGTAAATAAGGAAAAAGTTAAATTGAATAAAATGAAATGGTTGAGCCATTGAAAGAAATGTGAAAATAGAACATGAACTGAAAAATGTGATTGGAATATGAGTATGAGAATGGAAAGTATGAACCATTGGTTCAAGAAATGGATAGTGGCTCAACATGATTGTGTATTATTTCAATTGTTGAATAGCTAAAATTGAATTGTATGAACATATTGGGAATGACAAACTTATGTTTGAATTGGTTTAGTAAAATTAAAGTTATATGATTTATTGATATGATTATTATGTTTATAATTTGAATTATGGTAATACCACTGAGTATATGTACACTCAGCGTACGGTTGTTTCCGTGTGCAGGTTGTAGATGTCAAGTACTGAACCAACATCCAAAGTCAGATCCGACTTCAGCAAACTTTTGGTGATGTATACTTTCTTTCGTAATGTGGCATGTACATAGGTTGTATATAAAGGTTATTATGTTTTGAATGTAAATGGTTAAAAATGTTAGTATTACAAGTTTAAGAATTATAATGAAAGAAGTTTATCTATTCTAATCTAACTAAGACTTTGATAATTTTAAATTGATATTATATTGATTGAGTTTGATTAGAAGGTATTTAGAATAGAAAATGAATATATGAATTGAATACGGTTTAATTTGCAGAGGGTTTTATATGATAACAAGCAGAAATGCTGCCGAAATTTATATTAAACAAAATATATTCTGAAATACTTAAACGAGTCCTATTTCACTTTTAATACAGACTTTAGACTTTGAAAGTTCATTATAGGGATTAGTTATTAAAATTATACTATGAATGTTATTTTTTTTAAAATTATTTGTGTAACACCCCAAACCCGGCCAATACGCCATGACCGAATCTAGTATGTCACTGAGGAAAATACTTTGAAGAAAAACGAGTTAACGATTTAATTTTTGTGAAAAACCCTTTTGAAATTCTATATTTGAAGAAATCAGGTATATAATAAGTTAAAACTAATAATTTACTTTGAAATTACGTAAAACTTTAAAATAGGCGAATAAATCATAGGTTTGAAAACATTTATATCATTTTAAGAAAACTCGAATTATTACTTTGAAAGCCATTTGCATTTGAATGTAGAAACTTAATATTTGAAAATCATTTAAATTATCGAAAACACTTAAGTTGTTAAAATTGTCAAATAATTTATGTTACCCGATGGTAACGCTTTTAAAATCATCGCGTTGTATAGTTTAGAAAACTTTGTGCTCAATTTATTATAATAATCAAGAAATTTATAACCCATATTTAAAACATGCTCAAAACATAAAAATAATCCAAACCATAATTTAGAGAGGCCTTATTACAAACCCACAAAATATAAAAACCAAATATAAATAAAGTAAAGTTCTCAAACCAAAGTTCACGTAGAACCAAAATTTATTGCATGGCCTCCTTGAGTTCATCCGGCTCCTCATCCGCGATCTCACGAATCACCTGAAATGATAAGGGAGAATGTGAGTCACCAAGACTCAGTGCATATTCCCTCTCCCGGGTAAATGCCACATACTTACACAAATTATAACAAAGCACATACATGTATAATGCACCCAACCTAGCCATCCATAACTCCTTTTCTACCTCGTGTGGTACCAAACCACTGGTGGTGCCAAACCACTGGTGTCCAAAGACACAATTGTGATACCAAATCACTGGTGACCAAAGTCACGAATAATTAAGTGTGGGGCCAACCCACGTGTGATACCAAATCACTGGCGACGATCCCATATCTCAAAAGTGGGGCCAACCCACGGTGGAATTAATCCACAGGGACAAGACGCTATGAGGTCCCAAACCTCTGGTGTCCGAAGACACGAATGTGATACCAAATCACCGTGGCGTCAAACCACCGTGTGACCGAAAGTCACGAATCATCAAGTTGTGGGGCCAACCCACGTGTGATACCAAATCACCGCGATAATCCCATATCTCAAAAGTGGGGCCAACCCACGGTGGTGTTAACCACAGGGGACGAGTCGCTATGAGGTCCCAAACCTCGGTGTCCGAAGACACGAATGTGATACCAAATCACTGGTGGTGCCAAACCACTGGTGTCCGAAGACATGATATCAATCTTCCCCCTCCTCTCTTATTGCCCATACTAATGCAATAGATAACCAAATCATGTCAATATACTTTGATATGAACATATAACCAATACATATCGTATATCGTGATATTAAACAACATATAGCAACATCATATCGAAACGGACTTACCCGTATCCTTGCTCATACCCATCAAGGTATCATATCAATATCTCATAGTTTCGGCTTTAACAACATGAATAGTCATTTAACACACATATATATACATATATAAACCAAGTTATAAAGTGTGTAAGATACATACCTTTCACCAAAGCAATAACTAATGTCCGAAGATCCGATCTACCACTAGATCACCTTGTCCTACAATCGACCAATATTAAGATTATGAACAAAGGCCATTCGGCCATATCACTAAATCCCAAATAGTTATCCTTTGAAATACCAAGTCTTACCTAAACTTACCCAAAACGATTGTCAACGAAACGAGGCTTAGATCGATTGCTTCCAACGTCCGAAGAGCCTAAAAGAAATCGGTTCCTAAAATGGTTAGAACCTTGCAAACTAATGCCCATAGATTCGGCCTTAGTCCACAAGAAAATAACATAGAGACGAGAAAAGGATTGAAGAGAATTGGCCATGAACACTTACCCTTTTCCAAAATCGATTGAAGAAAATCAAAGAGAGTTTCCCCTTGAATATTCGGCCAAAAAAAATAATACTAAAAGGAAGTAGAAAAAATTCGGCTATGGTGAAGTAAAAAAAAAAAAGAAAAGAGAAATAGAATGGTAATGGATGTTTAAACTTTGAGTGAACGAAAAAGAAATGGAATTTGAGATGGGTAAAGATTCGGCCAAGAGAGGATGAAAGAAAATGTGATTAATCAAAAATCAAAAAGAAGAAAAGAAAAGAGAGAGGTTGAAGAAGAGAATGGTTCGGCCAAAATGAAGAGAAAGAAAATGTGATTGAACAAAAGTCAAATGAAGAAAAGAGAGATGTGGAAGAGAGAGGTTCGGCCAAACACTATTTTGCCAAAGAAGAAAAATGCACAAAAGTTCCAATGTTGCTTCGATTTCAAGAGGACAAATGAAAAAAGAGAAATGGTATTTGGTTTACACAAAATAAGGCTAAAAACCAAAAGCAAAATTGCACCAAAATGCACAATAACATTCGGCCAAAGAGAAAGTTTTTGGAGAGGGAAAACAAAAATGCAAAAAGATGTTCAAAAGGAGAAATTGGCCAACTATTCCCCCCAAAGCTACTTACAAAATTCGGCCACTCCCCTAGACACCCATACCGTCCACATACATTCACTAAAGGCCTAGGATTACTTTCCAAAACATTTTCCTACAACCAAGCCTTATGTCTCCCCAACCTTCCATAACCTTAAGATTCTTATCCACTATTTCATGCTTTCCTTTTCCAAAATTCAACTTACCAAAAACTTAAGGTCCAACCTATCATAAACATAGGTTGACCATCCATCAATGCTAGAACACAAAAATAAAGTCTTCAAAAATGCTTTCCATGATACTCGAACCTCTAACCTGAAGCCACCTTTCAAGCTCCTTAACCAACTTGCCACTTACTCCTCTTATGCTTTAATTAACACTTAAATTAACTTAAGTGTCAATCTCACCTAATTCACTTCATTAAATAAACCATACTAAAAATTATTCTAGCTTCTTAAATAAAATCAAGCCTTCACAAGACTATGCTAACACACAAAATTCATACTCAAGCCAACACAAATGATACTCAAATTTGGGATATTACAATTTGCAAATTGTCTGATATATCTGGTAATGTCTCGTAACCCTGTTCCGGCGATGGTTCGGGGTTGGGGGTGTTACAATTATTGGTATCAGATCTTTCATATAAAATTCTGTACTTATTGGCTAAATAAAAAATTCTGAAAATTTTATGGAAATAAGATATATGAGTCTAGTTTCATATAAAATTTATGGATCTTAATTCGGAATTCTGTTACTCAAGATGTAGATAATTTAGTGACAATGACTCGGGTAGACAGCTTTGAAAGAACTTATAAGTAAATAATATAATTGTGTATAAAGGATGTGGAATGAAGAGGAAGAGTAGAAATTGAATAAAATTAAATTATTTATTGTAATTTAATGTTGTAATTAATAATGTAAATTATTATTTTCATAGCTAACAAGGAACTCGAGACATCAACCCACAAAGGAAAGGAGAAGATTACCGAGGAATAATCAAGCAAATTCGAGTTTGTATTACTATAATTCAAGTTATCTATTTCTTCATTAAATGTTAAATTAATTTATGTATATGGTAAGTAAATTATAAGGTAAGTGTTTTTATTTAATTTAATGGAAATTGAGTTGAACGATGAATATGTATTGAAATTGACTTGTATACAATTATGGCTAGATACTTTTTAATTAAAACATTTATATATAATAAATTAACTTACCAACCATTTTTACAAACTTATTTATTGTTTACTAATTCATTCCATTTATATATATCAAAATACTTCAAGTAACTGAATATAGATAGAATTTCAAGAGTCTACATTTTAGTCCCTATCACATGAGAAGACCTTTGAACTGCATATGTACATGCCATTTTAACACAAAATATAGTACCTACTTTTGTAGTCCTTGAGGATGTGATGAGATGAGAGATCTTCTAGTTGGACTTCTCTTGTAACACCCCCAAACCCGGCCCACGAGCCTTGACCGGATCTGGTTATGTCACTGCGGAAAGACGGTTGCAAAATCTTTGACTTTTGAATAAACATGAAAATTTTTGATTATACTTAAAACTTTGTTATTATAAAATAACCCATATTAAAACTTTGGTGTAAACATACATATACTTCAAATAAAAGATTGCTACAATTAAAATCATTTTCACATAGTAATTTATTTTAAGTAAAACATAATATAAAATAATATCAGAAATAGCAATAACAATAATAACAATAATAAGGCCCTTATTACAAAATAATTAATCCAAGTACTTCAAATTAAAATGCTTAAAATAAAAATGTTTAAAACGTCTCCTGCATGGGCCACCTTGTATTTACTCCAACCCGGTCCGATCATCCTGTTACCTGCGATGTTGGACAAATAATTGAGTGAGTGATACAGACTCAGTGTGTAATTAAACCACTGATATCCACCCACATGTTAGCCACAAATCAACCCAATTATCAAATGCAACATGTAAATATAATCAGACATTACCACATCATGGGCTTGGCCCACATTCAAATATTCCAGTACTGGGCTAGGCCCTTTTTCTCATCAATCCACTGATCACTGGGCTGGCCCATTTTCACATATGTTCTCATAACATACCATATCCACATGTCGTATTGGGCTTGGCCCTTTTCCATATCATATCATAAACAAAACAATGCAACATGAAACCCAACCCAATCCTAAGGTTCATCCGCTACACACCCCCTTATCCAGCCTACCACACACTAGGGGACTATCGAGTCACCCTCTCCTTTTCCCTCCAAAAAGGCAACCAATGCCATCCACGATGTAGCACGTAGCTAACATCAACCACGATGGAGCACACAGCACTCATCAGCCACGATATGGCATAGAGCCGATATCAATCAAGGTAACCACGCGAACTTAATCGCAAAGAGTCCACAACGCGACCTCAGTCAGCACCAATCCACGATGTAGCACAAGGCTGACATCAACCACGTACTCGAAGTACACCCGGTCCTTCTTTCATAACCCACCCATGCACATGTAACGTAATATAATGCTGAGATGATGCGTGTGCATGATATTCACAAATATAGGCATACTCACATATTTAAAATCAATTATCACATATTAACAAATTTGCTACTTACCTGGTCATCGTCATACCCCTTAAGGGTACCATTTTCACATTTAACTGCACTTGTTAGCAAACATATAACATAGGCAAACATCACGCAAATCCCGGAAACAGTGGGCTAACTACACACCTTATAACCTGAAGCTCTAAACCTTCAATCCCGACACTATCGCTCAACGAAACTACAGCTACTTGTCTATAGTTTTCCGCTGCTGGCCCACACCCCGGTGGCCAATCGCGAACTGCTGAGACAGCTCTTTTCTTGAACTTCGGGATAGGAGTTTTCCCTTTGCCCTCTTGACTGGCACTCGCATCCATCGACGACACTTAATCAGGATTAAACGATTAATCAACGAAGTCATAATCAACTAATAACAAAACTACATCACTTACTAACATCCTTACCGAATGAACTGAGATCTCGAAAGCTTCCTTTGCTTCTGTCGATTTGCCCTATAAACCATAGTCACCATCTGGTCAACCCATACACAACCAATGGCCTAAGGCCGAATACCAAAGAATCACTTACCCTCTTTTACCTGAATCCTGAAACGCCAATGGTCCTATGGTATTGTCGAAATCCCTGTACACCACTATTAGAATCGGTCTACAATAAGAATCCATGAAAAGGCCCCTTTGGCCAAATATTTACCCTCACCTTACCTTATCTGTCGAAATCCCAAGAGAATCCCTTTTAGCTCCTTCGTGCTAGCTACAAACAAAACGAAACACATCACCATGGCCCTAGAGACATTCGGCCATACCCAAAAACTAAGGCCAACCACTCGGTTTCGGCCACCAAAACAAAGTACTCAAATCAACTGTTAAGACCGAACACTTACCTTCCCTTAAACCGAATGGAGAAGAACTAGGAGAGGTCGCCCTTGCTGATATTCGTCCAACCACACTAGGCTATTAAGAGGAGATTTTGACAAGGGTGAGAGGAGATTCAGCTAAAACATAAAGAAGAGAAAAGGAGAAGAGGCTATGGGTATTCGGCTTAGGCTAAATGGAAAAGGGTTAAGAGGTTTCGGCAATGGGGCTCAAATGAAGTTTCGGCCTAAGCAAAATAAATGGGACAAAGAAGAGGTTTTCTCTTGCTTACAACTTCGGCAAGAACAACTAGAGAAGAACAATTAAAATTCGGCACAAGAGAGGGAGATGAGAGAATGAACTTTTCGGCAAAGGCAACAAAAAGGAGAAAAGAATTACCACAAGGGTGCTCCCCTATTTATAGAATTCGGCACTCCCTCCCCTTGAAGACTCCAAAATTCGGCCAGCACCCACTAATTCAAACTAATTTGAATTAGTCCAACTCCCTAATTTACTCGTCTCAATCCGTTCAAAATAGTTTGAATGGTTTCAACCATTATCTTCACTTACTCCAAATTATAATAATAATCCTATACTTAAAATAACTAAGTAGATAAATAAAAAAATAAAAAAATAAAAAAATAAAAGATAAGCTAATAATTATCTCCTCCTCCAGCTGAATTAAAAACAAAATTAACTCAATCTCTATCCCAATTGAAGGTTCTATGTGCCGTCCAACACCTTACCAAACTGCTGCAAAATAAGCATAAAATAAAAATAAACTCCAATTGCAACTCCCTTGGTTCAAACCTGGAACCTACCGCTGCAGCCCTCTCTTCCAACGCCCCAGGCCACTCTGCCAACTTGATTTTCATGTCAAAAACCCCCATCATTTAATTTTAAATCCTTCCTACTTCAGCCCATCACCACATATAAAATATAAACGCCAAAATGCTGCTCCAGCCGCTCGAACCTGCGCCCTTCCTCTCCTCAACTCCTAAGTGGCGCATGAAAGCCACTTTGCCAAAGAGCTCTTTGTGTCAAAGACTCACCCCAGCCTCTTTTAGGGCCTTTTTCCTTTTAACGCCAAAACCCAAAAAAATAAAACACTTTGCCGCCACTTTGGTTCGAACCTAGGCCCCTTAGCCCCCCTTGAGGCGTCACCTTCCCAAAGCCCCAAGTAGCGCCTCCATGCCACTCCACCAAAGATATTTTTGTGTCTTAGCCATCCAAATATTTCTCTTAAGACCCCCACAGCCAGCTCCCTCTTTCAACACTAAAAATCCAAAATTTCCCAAGATATTCCCCTTTCATCCAAGCATTCTTAAAACCTCTAAACACATCCAAGCACACCCAAAAACCCTCCAACACTTGAATTATACCCAAACTGCATAGCCCCTAAACCAGGGTGTTACAATTCTACCCTCCTTAAAATAATTTCATCCTCGAAATTACTTACTACCGAACACTCATAACTCGCTATTCTACGCCTCTACTGTGCACTCTGATCTTAGTAAATCTATCCTGCCTTCTAGACACCGTCTTAAAGTTCACATTCAGGGTTTCTACACTTCACTAGCCACACAAGCATGAACTAACATCACATTAACAAAACAATAAATGGTGTCCCAAAATAAAGAACATACCTAATATCAAGTCCTTGGCTGACTCGTATTCGATCTTTCAGCACCTCTGCCGATACCATTTCTTCTGTGGTTCGAACCTCAACCTCTCGTTGCTTGGGGACAATTCTTAACCAAGTGAGCTTTCGACCTACACCGGAAACATTCCTTACTATTTCCCCAACATTCCCCCAAGTGGGTTCTTCCACACTTAACACATGAACGATTCCGAATCTCATCAACTGGTGTACGTACAGAATTCTCGATCCTTGGTCTTTTCTGCACACTACCAAGCGATGCTAATGGTCCAAAACTTCTCTTATTCTCGTTCCTATTCTTCTCTCGATTTTCCCTTATAGTCTTCTTAACCTCTTCAGCGATCCGAGCTTTCTCCACCAGAATGGCGAAGTCCCTTTCTCTTTGCGGAGCGATCAACTCCCGCAACTCATCTCGCAGCCCATCTTCGAATCAAACACTCCTTTCGTAATTCGTAGCCACTATCCCCTTGGCGTACTGACTCAACCGCACAAATTTCGCCTCGTACTCCGCTATCGACTTACTTCCTTGTACCAGATTTAGAAACGCTTTCCTTTGCGAGTCCAAATAACTTGCTCCAACGTACTTCCCTTCAAACTTAGCCTTAAAGTAATCCCAATCCAGTCGATCTGCCGGTACCCCTTGTTTGACAGTGAGCCACCAACGATAAGCTTCATCGCGAAGCAACGAAACAGCACCCTTCAGCTTTTCTTCATTGGTACACCCAAATCGTCCATGATTCTTTTCGATCGCTTCTAGCCATTACTCCGCTTCGTTCGAGCTACTCCAGATACCCCTCTAAAGATCTCAGCTCCGTTCGATCTAAGTCTCTCAGACACTGACTTCCGAGTTCTGTTTCCCATACCGCCTCTTGCCACTTGTCGTAGCACAGCGTAACATAGCTTGTGATATGCGTCGTCCCCCTCGCCGATCTTGATCTTTCGCGCCTCGATCGTGGTGGCGGCACTTCATTTCTCGACGGCGCGGACCCTCACGCTCCGGACGCTGCGATCGACCACGCCTCTGTGAGCTCATATCTAGCGTCGTGTTTTAATCTGATTAAATAGTTTTATGCATTAGAAATTCTATTTCACTTGTTTAGCCGCGAACAAATCTTATGAAAAGAAAGTTTCAGAAGTGGTTCTTTCGTCCAATCAAAGTTTCAGTTCGAGTTTACTACTCTACTCAAAGGATCACATTCACAACCTTAACTACACTTCTATGGCATCTTAACCCTTATTCCAACCCAGGGGCAATTTCGTCATTTTCCTACAGGGGTATTTCGGTAATAAACCAGAAAAATTTTAGAACATTAATGAATCAAGACACTTTCAAATTCCTAAAACCGGAGGGGCATTTTGGTAATTTTGGTAACCCGAGAATATTCTGAAAATCTTCAAAAATAACTTTTTTTGTTACTAAAAAAAATACTTTAGTGAATTTAAAACTAGGGTTTCCATAAAACAAGGCTAATCCCTTTCGGGTTTTATTCAGTGTGTTTAGCCTATGACTGAGTCCTCTTGGTTAGGGTGAACCGAAGCTACGCACCAGGTAGGAATCCCGCGAAGAAGAGGTGAGTCACGAGGACTGCTTAAGTACCAAGCTCTTCCGGATCCAATCCTTGACATGCGCACAGGGTTACCACACCCTAACCCGGCGACTTAGTCGTAGGTTTGTTTAGTAACTTTAAGTCTTATACATATGTTTGAGTAGACTAGTCCTAGGGTTCAACAGATCCTAGTTCACTACTCTACGAGCCCAACTAAGCCCATAACAGTTCATATAACAAATTACTTCACAAGTCTGAAGTACTTACCTGGTGGACTTCGGGTCGGAGGTACAGGTGCCATGCCAGAATACCTGAAAATATTTCATAAAAACCCATATTTTTGAAAAGCCCATTTTTGAAAATGTTTTTGGGCCCAAAACCCTCAAAGTCGAGTTTTGAACCGGGCTCTGATACCAAACTGTAACACCCCCAAACCCGGCCCACGAGCCTTGACCGGATCTGGTTATGTCACTGCGGAAAGACGGTTGCAAAATCTTTGACTTTTGAATAAACATGAAAATTTTTGATTATACTTAAAACTTTGTTATTATAAAATAACCCATATTAAAACTTTGGTGTAAACATACATATACTTCGAATAAAAGATTGCTACAATTAAAATCATTTTCACATAGTAATTTATTTTAAGTAAAACATAATATAAAATAATATCAGAAATAGCAATAACAATAATAACAATAATAAGGCCCTTATTACAAAATAATTAATCCAAGTACTTCAAATTAAAATGCTTAAAATAAAAATGTTTAAAACGTCTCCTGCATGGGCCACCTTGTATTTACTCCAACCCGGTCCGATCATCCTGTTACCTGCGATGTTGGACAAATAATTGAGTGAGTGATACAGACTCAGTGTGTAATTAAACCACTGATATCCACCCACATGTTAGCCACAAATCAACCCAATTATCAAATGCAACATGTAAATATAATCAGACATTACCACATCATGGGCTTGGCCCACATTCAAATATTCCAGTACTGGGCTAGGCCCTTTTTCTCATCAATCCACTGATCACTGGGCTGGCCCATTTTCACATATGTTCTCATAACATACCATATCCACATGTCGTATTGGGCTTGGCCCTTTTCCATATCATATCATAAACAAAACAATGCAACATGAAACCCAACCCAATCCTAAGGTTCATCCGCTACACACCCCCTTATCCAGCCTACCACACACTAGGGGACTATCGAGTCACCCTCTCCTTTTCCCTCCAAAAAGGCAACCAATGCCATCCACGATGTAGCACGTAGCTAACATCAACCACGATGGAGCACACAGCACCCATCAGCCACGATATGGCATAGAGCCGATATCAATCAAGGTAACCACGCGAACTTAATCGCAAAGAGTCCACAACGCGACCTCAGTTAGCGCCAATCCACGATGTAGCACAAGGCTGACATCAACCACGTACTCGAAGTACACCCAATCCTTCTTTCATAACCCACCCATGCACATGTAACGTAATATAATGCTGAGATGATGCGTGTGCATGATATTCACAAATATAGGCATACTCACATATTTAAAATCAATTATCACATATTAACAAATTTGCTACTTACCTGGTCATCGTCATACCCCTTAAGGGTACCATTTTCACATTTAACTGCACTTGTTAGCAAACATATAACATAGGCAAACATCACGCAAATCTCGGAAACAGTGGGCTAACTACACACCTTATAACCTGAAGCTCTAAACCTTCGATCCCGAATGAACTGAGATCCCGAAAGCTTCCTTTGCTTCTGTCGATTTGCCCTATAAACCATAGTCACCATCTGGTCAACCCATACACAACCAATGGCCTAAAGCCGAATACCAAAGAATCACTTACCCTCTTTTACCTGAATCCTGAAACGCCAATGGTCCTATGGTATTACCGAAATCCCTGTACACCGCTATTAGAATCGGTCTACAACAAGAATCCATGAAAAGGCCCCTTTGGCCGAATATTTACCCTCACCTTACCTTATCTGTCGAAATCCCAAGAGAATCCCTTTTAGCTCCTTCGTGCTAGCTACAAACAAAACGAAACACATCACCATGGCCCTAGAGACATTCGGCCATACCCAAAAACTAAGGCCAACCACTCGATTTCGGCCACTAAAACAAAGTACTCAAATCAACTGTTAAGACCGAACACTTACCTTCCCTTAAATCGAATGGAGAAGAACTAGGAGAGGTCACCCTTGCTGATATTCGTCCAACCACACTAGGCTATTAAGAGGAGATTTCGACAAGGGTGAGAGGAGATTCAGCTAAAACATAAAGAAGAGAAAAGGAGAAGAGGCTATGGGTATTCGGCTTAGGCTAAATGGAAAAGAGTTAAGAGGTTTCGGCAATGGGGCTCAAATGAAGTTTCGGCCTAAGCAAAATAAATGGGACAAAGAAGAGGTTTTCTCTTTGCTTACAACCTCGGCAAGAACAACTAGAGAAGAACAATTAAAATTCGGCACAAGAGAGGGAGATAAGAGAATGGACTTTTCGGCAAAGGCAACAAAAAGGAGAAAAGAATTACCACAAGGGTGCTCCCCTATTTATAGAATTCAGCACTCCCTCCCCTTGAAGACTCCAAAATTCGGCCACCACCCACTAATTCAAACTAATTTGAATTAGTCCAACTCCCTAATTTACTCGTCTCAATCCATTCAAAATAGTTTGAATGGTTTCAACCATTATCTTCACTTACTCCAAATTATAATAATAATAATCCTATACTTAAAATAACTAAGTAGATAAATAAATAAATAAATAAAAATAAAAAAATAAAAGATAAGCTAATAATTATCTCCTCCTCCAGCTCAATTAAAAACAAAATTAACTCAATCTCTATCCCAATTGAAGGTTCCATGTGCCGTCCAACACCTTACCAAACTGCTGAAAAATAAGCATAAAATAAAAATAAACTCCAATTTGCAACTCCCTTGGTTCGAACCTGGAACCTACCGCTGCAGCCCTCTCTTCCAACGCCCTAGGCCACTCTGCCAACTTGATTTTCATGTCAAAAACCCCCATCATTTAATTTTAAATCCTTCCTACTTCAGCCCATCACCACATATAAAATATAAACGCCAAAATGCTGCTCCAGCCGCTCGAACCTGCGCCCTTCCTCTCCTCCAACTCCTAAGTGGCGCATGAAAGCCACTTTGCCAAAGAGCTCTTTGTGTCAAAGACTCACCCCAGCCTCTTTTAGGGCCTTTTTCCTTTTAACGCCAAAACCCAAAAAAATAAAACACTTTGCCTCCACTTTGGTTCGAACCCAGGCCCCTTAGCCCCCCTTGAGGCGTCACCTTCCCAAAGCCCCAAGTAGCGCCTCCATGCCACTCCACCAAAGACATTTTTGTGTCTTAGCCATCCAAATATTTCTCTTAAGACCCCCATAGCCAGCTCCCTCTTTCAACACTAAAAATCCAAAATTTCCCAAGATATTCCCCTTTCATCCGAGCATTCTTAAAACCTCTAAACACATCCAAGCACACCCAAAAACCCTCCAACACTTGAATTATACCCAAACTGCATAGCCTCTAAACCAGGGTGTTACATCTCTTCTAGTCTAATTGTACCTACGCGTTAAAAATGAACGCGTTATGCGGGTGAAGGCTTAGTAAGCACTACAAGAATAAATAAGTAAATGATCATAACAAAACATTTTAAACTCATTCAATTATTACATATCTACTCACATATAAGTCTCTTCAACTATGCCTTGCAATAATAAAAATTCAACTTATCTTTTGTAAGGTATAAAACTTACCTTAACACACCAGTGATTCACTTTTGTTCTCATTTCACATTCTTAGCCCAAAGTAGACTTTATAGAACACACCGGATATACGCAACAAATACAGAGGTGCATTATGATGCACAAGTTAATAGAGAGCACCAATGTGCTAATAATCAGAGAGCACCAACGTACTAATATCAGAGAGCACCAACGTGCTAATATCAGAGAGCGCGCTAAAGTTCCTTAATGGCATGCCACTAATATCCTAGTAGTTCTAAATTCCGTTTACTTGGGCATTAAAGCTGAATCTCATACATTTAAATACTTTATATAAATATTTCGGAAAAAGATAAATAACAATAATTTAAAATTCTTGTAGTACTTACAACAAAAGGTTGAAATGATATATGTTATTCTTCCTTCACTCCTTAACCTTCTCTTTTCCTTTTCCTTCAATTCGGTCCTCTCCTTCCTTTTCTTTTTCTTCAATTTCATATAAACATATAACATTTATATGTTAAAAATAATCAAATAAATTACTTATACTATTTAATAAAAATAAACATGTATAATATAATAAATTCATCATTTCTTACCTTAGTTCACATTTCAATTTAATCCTTCACTCATAAATTTATTCAAAGCTGTCCATTTGTGTCAAAGTCACTAAATTATTTATATCTTGAGCTACAGAATTCCAAAATGAAGAACAGTTAATATTTCCTGAAACTAGAATCACATACATTCATACCATAAAATTTCCAGAATTTTTAGCTTAGCCAATTAGTACAGTTTATTCATTAAATTCACCCATGTTCTGCTGTCTTGCAGTTCTGACCCTTATTCACTAAAAATTAATTATCTCTTCATACAGGATTCAGATGATGTTCCCGTTTATTTATATTGAAAATAGACTCATTCAGGATTCTAAAAATATAAATTTAAGCCCATAATCAATTTTAACCAATTTTTGATGATTTTCTAAAGTTAGAACAGGGGAACCAGAATTCATTCTGAACTTGTCTTACAAAATTCATTATATCTCATGATTTACATAATTATTGCTTACACCGTTTCTTCTTTGAGAAAATAGACTCAATACGCTTTAATTTCATATCTCACTTAACTTCTAATTCCACTTCTACGATTTTTAGTGATTTTTCAAAGTTAGCCTACTGCTGCTGTCCAAACTGTTTTAGTGCAAACTGTTTATTACAACTTTTCCCCTAAGCTTTCGATAAATGATAATTTCGTCCCTGCTCAATTAACTTCTCAGCTGAGCTGATTTTTCTCAATAAACACTTTATTCTATCACTTTATACTACTTTATAATCTTTGAGAATCAGAATTTCAGTAATAGACTTTAATTCCAAACATTTTCACAATTTAATTCTTAAAATCAATTTCTAACTAGATATTCCATCAATTAAACCCCTGATTCATCAATTTGATCCACATAACTCATGTTCAAAAGTCTAAGAATTTCCAGAATTTCAACTTAATTCAACAAAGCTTTATTCTAAACTTATAAAACATCAAAATTAAAAGAAAAGGGCTAAATTAACTTACCTATTAGACTCCCAAGCTTCAAACTTTGAATTTCCTTTTTTTTTTCCTTTTTCTTCCCCTGCTTTCGTCTTGTTCTCTGTTTCTTTTCTGTTCTTCTTTCTTTTACTTTCTCTTAGAATATATATAATAACAATATAATATATTATATTATATTTAAAACATAAAATATCTTTAATATATAATAATATATATTAAACATAAAAATCTCAGATTTTTCTACGTTACACCGCCTCAACTATACAAAATGGCTTAATTGCCATTTTGGTCCTTTATAATTTCTTTTAATCTATAATTTAACTTTTACTTCTATTTCAATTTAGTCTTTTTCATTTAATTATCTACGCAAACGTTAAAATTTTCTAACGAAATTTTAATACCACATTACTAACATTTTATAAATATTTATAAAAATATTTCCTATCATATAAATATTCATATAAATATATTGAAATAAATTTCTCTTTAAATCGGATTTATGGTTGCGAAACCATTATTCCGATAACCTTGAATTTAGGCCATTACAACTCTCCCCCGCTTAATAAATTTCGTCCTCAGAATTTACCTGATGTAAATAACTGCGGATATTGATATCTCATCGTTTCTTCCCTTTCCCATGTTGCTTCTTCCGAATTATGATGTCACCACAAGACTTTAACCAACGGAATCCGTTTGTTTCTCAATTCCTTTACTTCCCGAGCAAGTATCTTACTTGACTCCTCTTCATAAGTTAAATCTGGTTGAATTTCTATTACTTCAGGAGTAATCACATGAGATGGATCAGACCGGTATCTTCGTAGCATTGTGTAACATCCTGAAAAGGGCCTATGCATTTCCAGATTAATTGTATGAAATGACAAGTTTCAAGTACTATGAATAAATTTTTGATACTTTTGGAAACCTAGAAATGCATGAAAATGGAAATGAAAATGGAAATGAAAATGGAGATAGAAATGAAAATGGAAATGGAAATGGAAATGAACACTTTTGGAAACTTAGACATTTTTGGAAACCCAAACGTTTTTGGAAACTTAGACATTTTTGGAAACCTGAACATTTTTGGAAATGATCCAAAAATGGAAACTTGAACATTTTAGGAAACTTGGATATGTAAGAAAAATGGCAAGTTACAGAGCCGATCGAAAATTTTAGGAAACTTAGAAATGATGCCGAAATGTCAAATTTTAAAGTTCAAAATAGGAAATAAGGGCTAGAGGGCCTTAAAAGAAAAAGTTGGAGAAGTTTGACACACAATTAGGCTTGGAAAAAATGGCCTGAAGGTGTCACTTAGGGCCTATGGAAATGGCGCCATGTGCAAGAGCTGTTGGGCTTGGGTTGAGTCACTTGGGAAGCAAATAAATAAGTTTAATTTTTGTTTCCATAGAATTTGGTGGACGGCATGGGTTTCTAGAAAAGGAAGAGTTTTATTTGCATAAATATGTGAATAATAAGAGATAAATAAAGGAGTTTTATTTGCATAAATATGTGAATAATAAGAGATAAATGAAGGAGTTTTATTCACATAAATATGTGAATAATAAGAGATAAATAAAGGAGTTTTATTCACATAAATATGTGAATAATAAGAGATAAATAAAGGAGTTTTATTCACATAAATATGTGAATAATAAGAGATAAATAAAGGAGTTTTATTCACATAAATATGTGAATAATAAGAGATAAATAAAGGATTATTTTCTAAGGAGATAATTGAGGAGATAATTGATGGATTAAAGGCTTTTATTTTTTAAATAAAAGAGATAATATTATCAAAAAGAGGAGTTGTGGCCAAGTAAAGGACTCCTAGGCTAATAACTTTGGCTATAAAAGGAGGGCAGGAGGGCTACTCATTCACTTTTGCTTCCTCTTTGCCGAAATTTTCCTAGCTCTCTCTCCTCTCTCTCGCGAATTTTTCTTCAAGCAAAATCCATCTTTTCTTCTTTTATTTTCTTCTCTGTTTCTACTGTCAAAGCCGAATCTTTGTTGATTCTAAGTAAAGGAGCAATCAACTACAACATCAAAAGGGTTTCTTCAACTGTCGAATACAAGGATCAAGGATCTAAGGTAAGATAAATTTATTTGATTAAAGGTTATGATGTATATGTTAGATTAGATCTAACATGAAGATTTCGACAGACATATAGGGCAAGGAATCCTCTTTAGATTTGGAATTTGTATGGTAAGTGATATTTGGCAGAGGCTTAATTTTGGTATTTGGAATTATTTTGCAAGCCGAAAACTCAAATGATTACATGAATTAGTGTTAGCCGATTTCAAGGGAAAGGATACTATCAATTTTGGGATTTGATTTACAATCATCCAATTCGGCAACAAGGTAAGTGTTAGTAGTTCTATTCCTACTAGGATTTGGTTTTAAAATCAATAGGGTATTAATGTGTTTATATATGATAGGCCGAATATAGGAGTCAACAGATCTAAAGTCTGAATCTGTGATCAATTCACTTCGGGAATTCAAGGAATCTATTAAGCGAAAAAGGTGTGTACCCTTACTAACCCTCAATATGATGGCAATAATTAATTTGAATATGAATATGCATAAGATTATGAATGTGGCTAAGTGCCCTAATGTGGTATAAGAAGTACTCAGGTACGTTTCCTACTTCTGATAGGATTATGAATATGTTATATCTTTAACATGTGAATATGTATGATGAATGAGAAATAAGATATGTATAAATATTTGGGGCATATGGGATATATGTGAAAGGGGAAGAATAGGTGTTGACTCCGGTCTCACCAACGAAGGTGTTGGCTTCGACCTCACCAACGAAAAATGGTGGCTACGGCCCCATTGTGTGAACACGATAACTACGATTACATTATCTAAACATAGTGTCAAATGACACAACGTATATGGGCGATGAGCACGTCGACTGCAGCGACTGCCTTCGATGGTGTGTAGCGGATGGAGGGTTGACTTAATAGTCCCCACGGTGTGACTGGCAGGTACGGGTGGTGTGTAGCGGATGGATCATTAGGCTTGGGTTTGGGTTGCATTATCCTTTATTTTATATGAATATGAATTGTTATGAACATGTATGCCTGACTGGTTGGATGTTAGTATCGTGTACACATTGAGTCTGTTGACTCACCCCGTTGTGGGAACTATTTTCAGGTGATGAACAGTGACGGACCGGGACGGTAGATCTTGAGGTGGCCATGCAACAATTTGAAGATTTTATTTATTTTGGACTTTATTTCGTTTCAGAACATTTAATTTTATTATTGGGTTTTTTTTTATTTGATGTAATAAGGCCATAAGGCCCAGTGGATTTTATTTATTTATTTATTTTTGTTTTGCTTTTATTTATTATGTCATGAACTATTTTGATTAAAATTTAAGTAAAAGTATTTCTTTAAGAATAAACCCCAAAAATATTTTGTCACCTTAAATAACTTGGATTTTCAAAATTAACTAAATAAGCTTCCAATCTAAGCCCAACCCAAAACGACACTTCTTGAAAATCTTATAAGTTTTCTCTAAGTAACAAAGAATTTGAAAACCGGTCTACTTAAGGAACAAACCAGATCCGGTTCAGGCTCGTGGGCCGGGTGTGGGGTGTTTCAGTTTGGTATCAGAGCCCAGTTTTAAACTCTCGGCCTGTGGGCTAAGGCCCAAAACGTTTTCAAAGCGAGCCAAATGATTATCTTTGAAAAATAAGCAGGTTTTATGGTATGGCACCCAAGTTTCCGACCCGTGGTCCACCAGGTAAGTACCCTAACTATATGTGTGATTCTGTGATTTATGAACTGTTTAAGGGTAGAAAAGGCATGGAACGTAGAATAGATGATAGGAACTTGAACCCTAGGATTAGACTACTCAAACACAAATACATAAGACTTAATGCACTAAACAAACCTATGGCTAAGTCACTGAGCTAGGGTGTGCTAACCCCTGTACGCATGTCTAGGATTGGATCCGGAAGAGCCTGGTATTTAAGCAGTCCTAGTGACTCACCTCCTCTTCGCAGGAATCCTACCTGGTGCGTAGCTTCGGTTCACCCTAACTCAGAGGGCTCAGTGGTGTGGCAACCTCTGTCCGCATGTAACACCCCAAACCCGGACAAGACACCACGTCCGAATCTGGTGTGTCACAGGGAAAACGTTTTTGAGAGGTTAGATTTTTCGTTTAAAAGTTGGGTGAAAACATAGTGTATTTGAAGAAAAATTTGAGTAGACTTGTTTGAAATCGGATGGTGTATTTGAAACCCAGAAATTTTGAAAACTTATCTGAAGTATGTGGTAAAAAAAACGAGTTCATTTCATTCAAAACTCAATAGTTCCTTAGTGTTGCTTAAAACATTTTAACTTGGTAGAAAATCGAGTTTGGTTTGAAAACCTTTGAGTTTACTTAATATCAAAACATAGTGTGATACCCGATGGTATAATTTAAAACACATTGCGTTATAGGTTTGAGATCATTGTCTTTCCAAATTTTAGTAAAATTCATACCAATTTATTTTGTTAAAGCATGTTAAAAATCTACCTTAAAGCATAAACATCATAAACATAATTTTAAGGCCTTTTACAATCCAAAACAAAACCCAAATAAAAGTAATTAAACTAAAGTACCCAATGATAGAGTTTGAGTAAAACTTTATTAAGCATGGCATGAGCACCCCGAGTCCATCCCGGCTCCATGTCCGCGCTTACGAGTCACCTGAAATGTCAGAGGAGAGGGTGAGTCGAATGACCCAGTGCATAAATCCCGCTCCCGATGAAACAACATGCTAACACACATCATACATAGCAACATAATTAATGCAACCCGATCCTAACCATCCGTATCACCTTTTCTACCCCGTGTGGTACCAAACCACTGGTGGTGCCAAACCACTGGTGACCCAAAGTCACGATATCCATAAGTGTGGTGCCAAACCACTAGTGACCCAAAGTCACGAATAATCCAATGATGGGGCCAACCCATCTCGTGATACCAAATCACTAGCGACAATCCCGTATCTCTCAAGTGGGGCCAACCCACGGTGGTGTCAAACCACAGGGACGAGTCGCAATGAGGTGCCAAACCTCTGGTGTCCCAAAGACACAATGTGGTACCAAACCACTGGTGACCGCAGTCACAAATCCGATGATGGGGCCAACCCATCGTGTGATACCAAATCACTGGCGTCAATCCTATATAATTAACTGTGGGGCCAACCCACCGTGGTGCTAAGCCACTGGGACGAGACGCTGAGGTGCCAAACCTCTGGTGACCCAAAGTCACAAAATATCATCTGTGGTACCAAACCACCGGAGGTGCCAAACCTCCGTGTCCCAAAGACACAAGTGCCCCAAAGACACGGATATCATCATCCTCCCTCCTCTCATATCACCCATCATCATACCATATTCATGTGATCATGCATATCATACAAGTCATGCATATCATGCCAACATGTCTAGCATTACATCTCATAGCATACATAACATAGATCATAATGTTGAGCATATCATCAATAGAACTCGTAATGCTACAGACTTACCCGGATCCGTACATATACCCCACTTGGGTATCCAATGATCCATCATACTGTCATGATTTTGATAGGCAAACAGGTTTAATAACAATATTACTAAGTATCAGTGTGTTAGTTTACACACCTGATTAAGCGCTATCCCTAATACCAAAGAAATGATCTACAGCTCCTCGATCACTAGCTCCTATAATCGGCCAAAAGAAATCCATTAGGCAACCACAACATTCGGCCAACCATGAGTTAATCACTTAAACCATTCGGCCATAACCATTTAACCCAAAAGGGTTTATCGATTAACCCTTACCTTGCAAATGTTTGGTTCCTTACCAAACCCGAACCAACAATGATCCCTCTTCCAACAATCGGCTACACCTTAAAAAGAAAACGGTTAATCCTTTGAACCCTTAGGCTTAATCAAAACCCAAAAGGTTGAACTAATAATAACAATACCAACCACTTACCACTACTTACTAATCGACTAACAGAAAATGACGGCTCCTCTTGCTTGCTTCCAGACTCCAATGACCCTATAACGAAAAAGATTAGCACCCTTCCACAATCGCCATATTCGGCCCTTAGCCAAACTAAATCGATGAAACATAAGAGAGGGGAAATGGCCATTCGGCTAGCACACTTACCCAACATCAACCAAAGATTCGGCCTAAACAACCACCGGAGAAGGGGAGATATTCGGCTAAGTTGAAGACTAGAAAAGAGAAAGGAGATTCATTTAGAATAAGCAAAAGGATTATGTGTTCACAAGAAAAAGAGAATCGGCCAAAGTCTTGAGAAGAGAAGAAAATGGAAAAGAGATAGGTGCTTTTCGATTTTGAGAAGAAAGAAATGGAATGGGTGAATGAATATTTCGGTTTAGGGGCAAGGTAAGTTTCGGCACTAGTGTTTCAAAAGGAAAAGAATGAAATATGAGAAAAGAGAAGAAAAAAAATGCAAGAGTGCATTCGGCTAACAAGGAAAATACAAGGAAAATAAGGCAACTTTCGGCAAGCTTAGAGAGAGGTTTGGGTCTTTCGGTTTCAAAAGAAAATACAAAAAAATACTTACTCGAGAATCGGCTACCAATGACAAAAGAGAATTTGTTTGACACAAAAGTGACCAAAAAAATAAAGAGAAGCCAATTGAATTTTCGCACTCCCATTCCCATACTCACCAAACCGTCACTCCCCCCCCAAACTCTCCTAAGGATTCGGCCACACCTCCAACATACACTCACAACCACTCATTCAAAATGCTTTGAACAAGTCCACTTCCTACAATCACTCTCCACCCACCATACCACCATTTGACCAAGTCCATGATAGAATTTGATTTGCTCTCTACCTCTTCCTCCATGCCGTCCAAAAAGGGAACCAAAATGGGGGACTCTGCGACTTGAACTCAAGACCTCTCCCTCCTGCAAGTGACGCCAAGCACAAGATCCAAGTGACGCATACTTTGCCACTCCACCAGCTCCTCTTTTGTGCTATGAATTACCAAAAATAAAATAAAAAACCCCAGCTTCCTCAGCTCCTCTCCTATGAAGCCTAAAACAAAAATTTTCCTACTTACTCAAGCACACTCCTAGCCTACAATTAAACCCCGAAACTACACAAACAGCAACACAGCACACTAAACACATGCAACAACATGCAACAACAAAATAGCCCTTGACCCGGGATATTACAGTTCTACCCCCCTTAAAAATAATTTCGACCTCGAAATTGCCTGATCAAAAGAGTTGAGGGTATTGCTGTCTCATCGCATCCTCGGGTTCCCACGTGGCTTCCTCCACGCCATGATTCTGCCAAAGTACCTTAACCAAAGGCACAGACTTCCTACGCAAAACCTTCACATCCCGATCTAAAATCTGCACAGGTTCTTCTTCCATGGTCAAGTCTGGATTTACCTCGATCTCCTCCACTGCTACCACATGTGACGGATCTGAACGATAACGCCGAAGCATCGAAACGTGAAAAACGTCGTGAATCTGACTAAGCTCTGCTGGCAACTCAAGCTGATACGCTACCGGTCCCACCCGTCTCAGAACCTTATACGGCCCAATAAACCTCGGACTTAGCTTGCCTTTCTTCCCGAACCTCAGCACCTTCTTCCACGGCGAGACCTTCAGAAAAACTTGATCCCCCACAGCAAACTCTATGTCTCTTCGCTTAAGATCGGCATAAGACTTCTGCCGGTCCGAAGCTTCCTTCAATCGAGCCTGAATCAACTTAACCTTGTCTTCTGTCTCAGCAACCAACTCGGGTCCCAACAACTGACGTTCACCCAACTCCGTCCAACACATAGGTGAGCGACACTTCCTACCATACAATGCCTCGTATGGTGCCATCTTAATGCTTGCTTGGTAACTGTTGTTATAGGTGAACTCAGCTAACGGCAGAAACTCTTCCCAACTACCCCTGAAGTCCAGAACACAACCTCTCAGCATATCCTCTAAGATCTGAATAACCCTTTCTGATTGACCGTCGATCATGGGTGAAAAGTCATCTTTGAAATCCAACCGCGTACCCAGAGCTTGATGCAATGCTTTCCAGAACCTTGACGTAAACCTGGGATCCCTATCCGAGATTATCGAAACTGGCACACCGTGCAACCTCACTATTTCTGACACATACAGCTTCGCTAGCTTCTGAAGTGAATAGTCAACCCTCACCGGAATGAAGTGAGCTGATTTAGTCAGACGATCCACCACTACCCAAACAGAATCCTTCTTGCTTGGCGTAAGCGGTAATCCACTGACGAAATCCATGGTTATCCTTTCCCACTTCCACTGAGGAATCTTCACAGGCTGAAGCAAACCCGACGGCAACTGATGTTCAGCCTTGACCTGCTGACAAGTCAGACACTTCCCAACAAACTCCGTCACCTCTTTCTTCAAACCAGGCCACCAAAACTGCTCTCTAAGATCCTTATACATCTTGCTACCTCCAGGATGCATAGCATAAGGATCTATATGCGTCTGGAGAATCTTCTCGCCTCGACTCAACATCCTTAGGCATACACGCTTTACCTTGAAAACACAAAGACCTCATCACTAGACAAATCAGTAACCCTCTCAAACCACCATTCCGCACTTGTAACCTCTACGCGCCAGAACCTCATCCTCTAACTGTTTCTCTCGATCCGCTCAACCCAAGTAGGCTTAACTCGCACTCGCGAGAATACTCCCGTCGTCATATAAGCTCAAATGGGCAAACATCGCTCTTAAGTCTGAAACAACCTTACGGCTCAACGCGTCTGCCACCACGTTAGCCTTCCCCGGATGATACTCAATCGAAGCGGTCGTAATCTTTTAGCAACTCAACCCATCTCTGCGCCGCCTCAAATTCAAATCCTTCGAGTTAGGAGGTACTTCAGACTCTTATGATCGGTGTAGACTATCGATCTCTCTCCGTACAAGTAGTGCCTCCAAATCTTTAAGGCGAAGACTACAGCCGCTAGCTCCAAATCGTGCGTCGGATAGTTGACCTCATGTGGCCTCAGCTGTCGAGAAGCGTAAGCCACAACCTTACCTTCCTGCATCAGCACACAACTCAAGCCCGTATGTGATGCATCGCAATATACTGTGAATTCCTTACCAGCCTCAGGTTGAATTAAGACCGGAGCCTCAGTCAAAATCTTCTTCAACTTATCGAAGCTTTCCTGCTGTTTCTCAGTCCAAACAAAAGGAACCTCTTTTCTTAACAACTTGGTCATTGGCGCTACTATCAACGAAAAACCCTCAACGAACCTTCGGTAGTATCCGGCCAAACCCAGAAAACTCCGAATCTCAGCCACTGACCTAGGCGGCTTCCAATCCAAAACTGCCTCAATCTTACGAGGATCTACCCTAATCCCCTCAGCCGACACTACATGACCCAAGAAAGTCACTTCTCTAAGCCAGAACTCGCACTTACTGAACTTAGCATAGAGCTGTTTTTCCCTCAAAATCTGCAGCACAACTCTCAAATGCGCATCATGCTCTTCCTCTGTCCTAGAGTACACTAAGATATCGTTTATGAAAACCACAACGAACTGATCCAGATACTGCTGAAACACCCTATTCATCATATCCATAAACGCTGCCGGTGCGTTAGTCAACCCGAACAGCATTACCAGAAATTCGTAGTGCCCATACCGAGTCCGAAACGCTGTTTTATGGATATCTGCCTCCTTAACCTTTAACTGGTGATACCCAGACCTCAAGTCAATCTTCGAAAATACCGCAGCACCCTTCAGCTGATCAAACAAATCATCTATCCGTGGCAACGGATACTTGTTCTTAATCGTCAGCTTGTTCAAGTGACGATAGTCTATGCACATCCGCATCGTACCATCTTTCTTCTTGACAAAGAGTACTGGCGCACCCCACGGCGAAACACTTGGCCTAATAAAACCTCGATCCAATAACTCCTGGATCTGAGCCTTAAGCTCCACCAATTCCTTTGGCGCCATCCTATACGGAGCGATAGACACTGGCGCAGTCCCGGGTAACAAATCTATCCCGAACTCTACCTCGCGATCCGGCGGCAAACCTGGAAGCTCCTCAGGAAACACATCAGCAAACTCCCTAACATGCAGAACCTTCTCTACAAAGCAGACTCTTTTAGCCTCCAAGGCATACACATGAACCACATACGCTTCTTCACGATTTCTTCCCGACCATCTTCTCCGGCTTTGAGCGGATACCACATTAGATAGGTAATCTCTCCTATTACCTATCATAGCCACCTCATCACCCTCAACGATCTTAGAACCATGCGCTTAGCGCGCAATCCAACCTCGCTTTGGTACTTGACCAACCAGTCCATCCCAAGAATCAGATCGAACTTCCCAAACGACAGTTCCATCAGATCAGCAGCAACCACTACCCCTTGGAGTTCTAGGGGTACATCTCTAAACAGTTTATCTACTACTACTGAGTGACCTAAAGGGCTAATCACGGTCATCCGCCTAGAAGATATCTCGAGTCTAAATCCATGGTCTCTACTATACTCGGCAACATAAGAGTGCGTTGAACCCACATCAATCAAAGCGGTATAAGGAGAACCAAAGATCAAAAACGTCTGGGGTTATGACGTCCGGTCGTCACCACCTCTCTCTCGGCGCCTCGCGGCATACACTAACCCAGTGTCGTGCCTCGTAACTACCCGCACCTCTGCGGTGCTCCACACCTCGACCAAAACCATTACCGCCTCTGCCATTACCACGACCCTCTGCGGTGGCGGTCCATTACCTCTGACATTACGGCCCGACTCTCCGGGCCAAATCACGGCCAACTTACGCGGACGATCCCTCACGGGTGCTCCAAAGAACCACACTGAAGCAACCTTTTCCTCCAGTCCAGACCACCCCCCCAATGAGATTTCCTACACTGATTACACTGCGGCGGTCCCTGCCTAGCAGCAACAAACCTAGCAGGCTGATTCGGCCCACTCGGTCTAGCCCTTTTCTGCGGATTACCCGATGATCCAGAAGACCCAAAGCTCCTCTTATGCCTATTTCGTCCCCATACCTGCCTCACCGATTCCTTAACACCTCGGCTATCTTAGCCTTCTCAACTAAGACAAGAAACTCGCTCTCTGCACAGTGGAGCAATCGGCGATCTCAACTCGTCTCTCGAGACCATCCTCGAAACGAACACACCTCTCATGTTCAGTGGCCACAATGCCCCTAACATACCTACTCAGCTTCAAGAACTCAGCCTCGTACTCAGAAACAGATTTACTCCCCTGAACTAGCCTCAGAAATGCCTTTCACGAAGGTCGATATAACTAGCTCCAATGTACTTTTTCGATATGCACCTTGAAATAGTCCCATGTCGATCCTCTGCGCCACACACCGTCCCCGAACCGTGAGCCACCATCGGTATGACTCATCCTCGAAGAAGCGATACGATGCCCTTCGACTTCTCTTGGCGCAGATCAAGTCCGGATCATCCATGATCCGCTCCGTCGCCTCCAACCAATACTCAAGCGGTCTTTGAGAGCAACACCGAAACACCTCGAAAGAATTCGGCCCGTTTGCCCGAAGTCGCTCGAGCCTGCATTTCCTAACTCCTGCGCCACCACCTATACCGGCTACCCTTTCCAACACTCGCAGCATCGCCTGCGACACTGCGTCATCCCCAGTCTGATCTTGGAACTCACCACCTCCAGCTGGTGGCGGAATCGGTATCTCACTTTCTCGACCACGACCGGATCCTACGGGCTCGAAAACTCATCATCCTACCCTACCTCTACCACGAGTATTACGACCACGTCCGCCTCGAGTGCTCATGTCTAATATCTCTACGTATCTGATTTAAGAGTTTTATGCATCAGTATTTATTCCACTGTTTTAAAGCAAATCTTATGAATATTTAAGGGGATTTGTTCTCGCGAGTTCACAGAATCCTATCAGTTTCAGTTTCTAAAGTAGTCCTACTATTGCTAAGCATACAATCACAATTACATGAAACCATAAGCAATAGTAAGGGTACTTACCGCGGCCCAGTGCTGGAGACTCGGTGCCATGCCTTTCAAACCATACTTTAAAACAAAAGACTATCAAAACAAACTTTTAAAACATTTTTGGGCCTTGGGCCTACAGCCGAGCCTTTGAACTTAGCTCTGATACCACAATTGTAACACCCCAAACCCGGACAAGACACCACGTCCGAATCTGGTGTGTCACAGGGAAAACGTTTTTGAGAGGTTAGATTTTTCGTTTAAAAGTTGGGTGAAAACATAGTGTATTTGAAGAAAAATTTGAGTAGACTTGTTTGAAATCGGATGGTGTATTTGAAACCCAGAAATTTTGAAAACTTATCTGAAGTATGTGGTAAAAAAAACGAGTTCATTTCATTCAAAACTCAATAGTTCCTTAGTGTTGCTTAAAACATTTTAACTTGGTAGAAAATCGAGTTTGGTTTGAAAACCTTTGAGTTTACTTAATATCAAAACATAGTGTGATACCCGATGGTATAATTTAAAACACATTGCGTTATAGGTTTGAGATCATTGTCTTTCCAAATTTTAGTAAAATTCATACCAATTTATTTTGTTAAAGCATGTTAAAAATCTACCTTAAAGCATAAACATCATAAACATAATTTTAAGGCCTTTTACAATCCAAAACAAAACCCAAATAAAAGTAATTAAACTAAAGTACCCAATGATAGAGTTTGAGTAAAACTTTATTAAGCATGGCATGAGCACCCCGAGTCCATCCCGGCTCCATGTCCGCGCTTACGAGTCACCTGAAATGTCAGAGGAGAGGGTGAGTCGAATGACCCAGTGCATAAATCCCGCTCCCGATAAAACAACATGCTAACACATCATACATAGCAACATAATTAATGCAACCCGATCCTAACCATCCGTATCACCTTTTCTACCCCGTGTGGTACCAAACCACTGGTGGTGCCAAACCACTGGTGACCCAAAGTCACGATATCCATAAGTGTGGTGCCAAACCACTGGTGACCCAAAGTCACGAATAATCCAATGATGGGGCCAACCCATCTCGTGATACCAAATCACTAGCGACAATCCCGTATCTCTCAAGTGGGGCCAACCCACGGTGGTGTCAAACCACAAGGACGAGTCGCAATGAGGTGCCAAACCTTTGGTGTCCCAAAGACACAATGTGGTACCAAACCACTGGTGACCGCAGTCACAAATCCGATGATGGGGCCAACCCATCGTCTGATACCAAATCACCGGCGTCAATCCCGTATAATCAATCAGCGTGGGGCCAACCCACCGTGGTGCTAAGCCAGCCACTGGACGAGGCGAGGTTGAGGTGCCAAACCTCTGGTGACCCAAAGTCACAAAATATCATCTGTGGTACCAAACTACTGGAGGTGCCAAACCTCAGTGTCCCAAAGACACGATTGCCCCAAAGACACGGATATCATCATCCTCCTCCTCTCATATCACCCATCATCATACCATATTCATGTGATCATGCATATCATACAAGTCATGCATATCATGCCAACATGTCTAGCATTACATCTCATAGCATACATAACATAGATCATAATGTTGAGCATATCATCAATAGAACTCGTAATGCTACAGACTTACCCGGATCCGTACATATACCCCACTTGGGTATCCAATGATCCATCATACTGTCATGATTTTGATAGGCAAACAGGTTTAATAACAATATTACTTGTATCAGTGTGTTAGTTTACACACCTGATTAAGCGCAATCCCTAATACCAAAGAAATGATCTACAGCTCCTCGATCACTAGCTCCTATAATCGGCCAAAAGAAATCCATTAGGCAACCACAACATTCGGCCAACCATGAGTTAATCACTTAAACCATTCGGCCATAACCATTTAACCCAAAAGGGTTTATCGATTAACCCTTACCTTGCAAACGTTTGGTTCCCTACCAAACCCGAACCAACAATGATCCCTCTTCCAACAATCGGCTACACCTTAAAAAGAAAACGGTTAATCCTTTGAACCCTTAGGCTTAATCAAAACCCAAAAGGTTGAACTAATAATAACAATACCAACCACTTACCACTACTTACTAATCGATTAACAGAAAATGACGGCTCCTCTTGCTTGCTTCCAGACTCCAATGACCCTATAACGAAAAGATTAGCACCCTTCCACAACTGCCATATTCGGCCCTTAGCCAAACTAAATCGATGAAACATAAGAGAGGGGAGAAATGGCCATTCGGCCTAGCACTTACCCAACATCAACCAGTATTCAGCCTAAACAACCACCAAGAGAAGGGAGATATTCGGCTAAGTTGAAGACTAGAAAAAGAGAAAGGAGATTCGGCTAGAATAAGCAAAAGGATTATGTGTTCACAAGAAAAAGAGAATCGGCCAAAGTCTTGAGAAGAGAAGAAAATGGAAAAGAGATAGGTGCTTTTCGGTTTTGAGAAGAAAGAAATGGAATGGGTGAATGAATATTTCGGTTTAGGGGCAAGGTAAGTTTCGGCACTAGTGTTTCAAAAGGGAAAAGAATGAAATATGAGAAAAGAGAAGAAAAAAAAAATGCAAGAGTGCATTCGGCTAACAAGGAAAATACAAAGAAAATAAGGCAACTTTCGGCAAGCTTTAGAGAGGTTTGGGTCTTTCGGTTTCAAAAGAAAATACAAAAAAAAATACTTACTCGAGAATTCGGCTACCAATGACAAAAAGAGAATTTGTTTGACACAAAAGTGACCGAAAAAAAATAAAAGAGAAGCCAATTGAATTTTCGGCACTCCCCATTCCCATACTCACCAAACCGTCACTCCCCCCCCAAACTCTCCTAAAGATTCGGCCACACCTCCAACATACACTCACAACCACTCATTCAAAATGCTTTGAACAAGTCCACTTCCTACAATCACTCTCCACCCACCATACCACCATTTGACCAAGTCCATGGTAGAATTTGATTTGCTCTCTACCTCTTCCTCCATGCCGTCCAAAAAGGGAACCAAAATGGGGGACTCTGCGACTTGAACTCAAGACCTCTCCCTCCTGCAAGTGACGCCAAACACAAGCCCCAAGTGACGCATACTTTGCCACTCCACCAGCTCCTCTTTTGTGCTATGAATTACCAAAAATAAAATAAAAAACCCCAGCTTCCTCAGCTCCTCTCCTATGAAGCCTAAAACAAAAATTTTCCTACTTACTCAGGCACACTCCTAGCCTACAATTAAACCCTGAAACTACACAAACAGCAACACAGCACACTAAACACATGCAACAACATGCAACAACAAAATAGCCCCTGACCCGGGATATTACAGCGCATGTCTAGGAATGGTTTCGATGGGAGCTTGGTATTTAAGCAGTCCGTGTGACTCACCTCCTCTCCATTCGAATCCTGCCTGGTGCGTAGCTTTGGTTCACCCTGACCAAAGAGGGCTCGGTCATAGGCTAAACATAATGACTAAAACCCGAAAGGGAACTAGCCATGTTTAAAAAAAAAAAAAAAAAACAAGACAACAAACCCTAGTTTTCAAAACTCTTAAAAATTACTTTACTAAATTTTCGAAAACCTTCTTTACAAAATTTCTCTGAAAAACTTCTAATTCGTGAAAATTACAAAAATGCCCTTAGTGGCAAAACTACCAAAATGCCCTTGATCCACAAAATGTCAAACTTTTCAATGGTTTTGTCAAAACTCCATTATTTTATAATGTTCATAAACCCTAATGTGCAAACCATCAAAAATACCTTGATTTTGGAAAATTACAAAATTGCCCCTAACTTACAAAATTACCAAAATGACCCTGGTTTCCAAAATTTTTGCAACATCCCCATTTTGGAAGGAACAATTTTCAAAAAGGACCCTCAAAATTTTTCAACTTTTGAAATATCCCTGATTTATTAAATTTTATAAATTTACCCTGATTTGTAAAAAATTACCAAAATACCCCTGAGGTCGAAAATTACCGAAATACCCCCGGATTTCAAAATTTTTCCACTTTACCCCGAGAATTTGAAATTTTCAAAATACTTTGTGACAAAAACACCAAGGAACGTTTTTCTTTTGAAAAATTTTGAAAATACCCTGTAGGACAAAATTACGAAAATACCCCTGGGTAGTGAAAAACAACAACAATGAAAATTACAATGTTTCTCTGAATGAACAGAAGTTTATACTTGTTTGATGGATGAATGAATGAATGGAAAGCCTGTGTGTTTGTATGAATACGAAAGAACCACTCCTAAAACTCTTGTCATAAAATTTCTTCGCGAGTAAACAAGTGAAACCAAAGTACTAATACATAAAACTTCTTAATTAGATCTCGACGCTGAAATGAGCTCTAGAGGACATGGTCGTCGTGGACGTGGTAGAGGAAGAATGACTAGGTCGGAACCCGTTAGATCGGGTCAAGGATCCGATAATGAGGTACCACCGCCCCCACCACTTCCAGCCATTGGTGTGGAGCAGCAAGCTCAAACAGGGGAGGATGCTGTGTCGCAGGCTGTGCTGCGAGTCTTGGAATTGGTGGCTGGTGCAGGAAACAATTCAGGAAATCGTAAGTCTGTGCCTGAGCGGCTCCGTGCTAATGGAGCTGAAATGTTTAGAGGAGTATCGGGAGTGGCACCCAGTACAGCTAAGTACTGGTTGGAAGCAACAGAGCGTATCATGGATGAGCTCGATCTGACTCCTGAGGAAAAGTTGAAAGGGATGGTGGCGTTGTTACGCGATGAAGCGTATCAATGGTGGCTAACTGTTCGAGATGGTGCCACGGCGGAGGATCTGACCTGGGAATATGTTAAGGAGGCATTCCAAAAGAAATATGTGGGAACCAGGTATACAGATGAACAAAGGAAAGCTTTTCTGGGACTGGTTCAAGGGAACAAGTCCTAGCAGAATACGAGGCAGAATTTCTGAGGTTGAGTCGTTATGCTCGAGGTGTAGTGGCAACTGGGCATGAGCGTTGTGTCCGTTTTGAGGACGGATTGAGGGATGATCTAAGATTGTTGATAGCACCGCATCAGGAGCGGGAATTTTCTGCGTTAGTGGAAAAGGCTAAGGTGGCTGAAGGAATTAAGGATTCCGCAAGGCAGAACACTGAACGGAATAGGCCAGAAAGAGGTTTTGGACCGTCTGGATCATCTGGGAATAAGAGGCCTAGAGTTGATGGGCCGCGAGGTCAGCAAGTTGGTTCAGAAGGGCAGTATCGACCCTGTGAGCATTGTGGAAAGAGGCACTTGGAAGAGTGCTGGAGAAAGACAGGAGGATGTTTCAAGTGTGGGTCCAAGGACCATATGCTTAAGGAATGTCCTAAGAACTTAGATGAAAGGCGACCAGCAACTCAGAATGTTAATCAGGCTGGTAGAGGAGGACAGCAGCCTCAGCAAGGTCGTGGACCGAACCATGGAGGAAATGGTTCGGGCCGTGGACGTGAAGCACCAAGGAGAGGTGCTGAAGGTGCAGACGCGAGGCAACCAAGGTTGGTTTATGCAGTTGGCCGTCGCGAGGAGGAAGATGTGCCAGATATGACAACGGGTACGTTCCTCATTTCTGGAATACCCTTAATTGCTTTGCTTGTTATAGGGTTAGCTTATTCTTGTATTGCTGGTGAAGTGATTGAAACTTTGGATGTGAACCTAGAGAATGTGCCTAGAAAGTATGATAGTTCTTTAGGATCAGAGTGCGCAGCAATAGCGTAGTGGGGTGAATTAGATCGTACGATTATTCGTTAGTAAGTAATTTCGAGGACGAAATTATTTTAAGGGGGTAGAACTGTAACATCCTGAAAAGGGCCTATGCATTTCCAGATTAATTGTATGAAATGACAAGTTTCAAGTACTATGAATAAATTTTTGATACTTTTGGAAACCTAGAAATGCATAAAAATGGAAATGGAAATGGAAATGAACACTTTTGGAAACTTAGACATTTTTGGAAACCCGAACGTTTTTGGAAACTTAGACATTTTTGGAAACCTGAACATTTTTGGAAATGATCCAAAATGGAAACTTGAACATTTTAGGAAACTTGGATATGTAAGAAAAATGGCAAGTTCTGAGCCGATCGAAAATTTTAGGAAACTTAGAAATGATGCCGAAATGTCAAATTTTAAAGTTCAAAATAGGAAATAAGGGCTAGAGGGCCTTAAAAGAAAAAGTTGGAGAAGTTTGACACACAATTAGGCTTGGAAAAAATGGCCTGAAGGTGTCACTTAGGGCCTATGGAAATGGCGCCATGTGCAAGAGCTGTTGGGCTTGGGTTCGAGTCACTTGGGAAGCAAATAAATAAGTTTAATTTTTGCTTCCGTAAAAATTTGAGGTGGACGGCATGGGTTTCTAGAAAAGGAAGAGTTTTATTTGCATAAATATGTGAATAATAAGAGATAAATAAAGGAGTTTTATTTGCATAAATATGTGAATAATAAAAGATAAATAAAGGAGTTTTATTTGCATAAATATGTGAATAATAAGAGATAAATAAAGGAGTTTTATTCACATAAATATGTGAATAATAAGAGATAAATAAAGGAGTTTTATTCACATAAATATGTGAATAATAAGAGATAAATAAAGGATTATTTTCTAAGGAGATAATTGAGAGATAATTGATGGATTAAAGGCTTTTATTTTTAAATAAAAGAGATAATATTATCAAAAAGAGGAGTTGTGACCAAGTAAAGGACTCTAGGTGATAACTTTGGCTATAAAAGGAGGCGGGAGGGCTACTCATTCACTTTTGCTTCCTCTTTGCAGAAATTTTCCTAGCTCTCTCCCCCTCTGCCGAATTTTTCTTCAAGCAAAATCCATCTTTTCTTCTTCTATTTTCTTCTCTGCTTTCTCTCTTTGTCAAAGCCGAATCTTTGTTGATTCTAAGTAAAGGAGCAATCAACTACAACATCAAAAGGGTTTCTTCAACTGTCGAATACAAGGATCAAGGATCTAAGGTAAGATAAATTTATTTGATTAAAGGTTATGATGTATATGTTAGATTAGATCTAACATGAAGATTTCGACAGAGATATATAGGGCAAGGAATCCTCTTCAGATTTGGAATTTGTATGGTAAGTGATATTCGGCAAAGGCTTAATTTTGGTATTTGGAATTATTTTGCAAGCCGAAAACTCACATGATTACATGAATTAGTGTTAGCCGATTTCAAGGGAAAGGATACTATCAATTTTGGGATTTGATTTACAATCATCCAATTCGGCAACAAGGTAAGTGTTAGTAGTTCTATTCCTACTAGGATTTGGTTTTAAAATCAATAGGGTATTAATGTGTTTATATATGATAGGCCGAATATAGGAGTCAACAGATCTAAAGTCTGAATCTGTGATCAATTCACTTCGGGAATTCAAGGAATCTATTAAGCGAAAAAGGTGTGTACCCTTACTAACCCTCAATATGATGGCAATAATTAATTTGAATATGAATATGCATAAGATTATGAATGTGGCTAAGTGCCCTAATGTGGTATAAGAAGTACTCAGGTACGTTTCCTACTTCTGATAGGATTATGAATATGTTATATCTTTAACATGTGAATATGTATGATAAATGAGAAATAAGATATGTATAAATATTTGGGGCATATGGGATATATGTGAAAGGGGAAGAATAGGTGTTGACTCCGGTCTCACCAACGAAGGTGTTGGCTTCGGCCTCACCAACGAAAAATGGTGGCTACGGCCCCATTGCGTGAACATGATAACTACGATTACATTATCTAAACATAGTGTCAAATGACACAACGTATATGGGCGATGAGCACGTCGACTGCAGCGACTGCCTTCGATGGTGTGTAGCGGATGGAGGGTTGACTTAATAGTCCCCACGGTGTGACTGGCAGGTACGGGTGGTGTGTAGCGGATGGATCATTAGGCTTGGGTTTGGGTTGCATCATCATTTATTTTATATGAATATGAATTGTTATGAACATGTATGCTGGATCGGTTGGATGTTAGTATCGTGTACACATTGAGTCTCATTGACTCACCCGTTGTGGGAACTATTTTCAGTGATGAATAAAGTGACGGACCGGGACGGTAGACCTTGCGGTGGCCATGCATCAATTTGAAGATTTTATTTATTTTGGACTTTATTTCGTTTCAGAACATTTAATTTTATTATTGGTTTTTTTTTATTTGATGTAATAAGGCCATAAGGCCCAGTGGATTTTATTTATTTATTTATTTTTGTTTTGCTTTTATTTATTATGTCATGAACTATTTTGATTAAAATTTAAGTAAAAGTATTTCTTTAAGAATAAACCCCAAAAATATTTTGTCACCTTAAATAACTTGGATTTTCAAAATTAACTAAATAAGCTTCCAATCTAAGCCCAACCCAAAACGACACTTCTTGAAAATCTTATAAGTTTTCTCTAAGTAACAAAGAATTTGAAAACCGGTCTACTTAAGGAACAAACCAGATCCGGTTCAGGCTCGTGGGCCGGGTGTGGGGTGTTTCACATTGAGACATGAAAAACATTATGAATTCTATCCAACTCCGATGGTAAGGCTATCCGATAAGCAACTGGACCAACCATTCTAAGATCTCATACGGCCCAATGAATCTTGGACTGAGCTGCCTTTCTTCCCAAATCGGGGAACTTTCTTCCAAGGAGATACTTTTAGGAATACCTTATCACCCACCTGAAATTCAATCTCTTTTCGTTTAAGATCGGCATATGATTTTTGACGATCAGATGCTGCTTTCAAACAATTCCGAATCACCTTTACTTCTTCTTCTGTTTCCCGGATCAAATCAACCCCATGTATCTTCTTTTCATTGAGCTCTGTCCCATATAACAGTGTTCTACATTTTCTACCATACAAAGCTTCATAGGGAGCCATTTTAATACTGGACTAATAACTGTTATTGTAACCAAATTTAATCTCTAGTATACAACATCAGAGCATATCTTCCAATACCTGAATTACACACTCAGATTGGCCATTTGTCTGAGGATGAAATGCAGTACTGAAATACAACTGAATACCCAAAGCTTCTTGTAATTTATCCCAGAAACGAGAGGTAAATCAGGGATATCCAATATAATGGAGACAGGCATTCTGTGTAGTTTGACAATCTCAGATATATACAGTTTAGCCAGTTTATCTAAAAAATAATCCATACATACCAGAATAAAGTACGCTGATTTTGTCAATCGGTCAACAATCACCCAAATTGCATCTTTTTTTCCTCGGAGATAATGGTAACCCTGATACAAAATCCATAGTGATTCTTTCCCATTTCCATTCCGGTATAATAATTGGCTGGAGTAACCTCGAAGGTACCTGATGTTCTACTTTGACTTGTTGACATATCAGACATCTTGATACAAACTCAGAAATATCACGTTTCATACCTGGCCACCAGTACATCTTCTTCCTAAATCTAACCAACTCTCTCTCGAATTATCCATCAATTTGCGAATGAAAAGCTGTACTGAAATCGAGTTAAGTAAATAATTTCCTGTAATTGTTTTCAGAACCCTAAGGTGAACTACAATCTCAATCAGAAATTATCAATACTAGAATACCATGAAATCTTACAATTTCTGGAATGTACATCTCTGCAAGTTTCTGAAGCCATCAATCAGTTCTGACTTTATAAATTAATCAACTATCACTCGTATAGCATTCTTATAAGTTATTACGAAATCGTAAAGTGAACCAAAAAAGCGTAGATCTCTATCAAACATTTCAAAGACTGATACTCCATATAGTTTGTCAATTTCATAAACTTATATCTCATTTCCGTCCCAGTATCTTTACTAGTTGTAGTAATTCTGTTAACACCAATATCGGATATTCAACTAAAATTAATCATTCATCAGACAATAGCAATCGAATATTTATTACTCACACGGAAACAATTATTTTCCCATTCAAATCATCTACAACCATATTTATTTTTCCCCGATTCAGACTGAACTAGAACTGATGCTTCAATTATTAGAACTTCCATCTACTCAAAATTCTACTAGCATTGATTAGTCCATTCAAACCTTGTGTCTTCCTGTAGTATTCTTATCATTTATGTAGCTATCATAAAAAACACTTTCACAAAAATTAAAAAAAAAATCCCAACACTTCAAATTATCCCAAGTCCACAGTCATCAGATAGAATATGCCATAGTACTATAATAAATCTGATACTTCAATAATATAAATGGATCAATACTTCAACTTCAATAATACTTTAAAATAGAAGAAGAAATCCAAGAGTAGTCTTAATAATAACCAGTATAATAATACAACTTCTATATCTAAGATCCATATCACTGAGCTCCCATAACTGAACCAAGATTTATAACAGTAATATATATATTTACCTTCTATCAATGAATACCCCTACACAGATGAATCATATTTGATAGATAAGATCAAACTATAAAATAATAAGAAAACCAATATAATGAAATCCCAGATGTGACATAATGAAATCCCAGATGTGGAGCTATATTGAATTTCCGAGAATAAAAACCACATTCAATGATAAAGAAATCGATAATATTCCAAAGAAATACCAGAAGAAGAATACCATTTATCCTCACTAGAAACGATTGTGATAAAGATAATGCAAATTATGTATATGTACGAATATCAACCTAGTAGAAATAGAAAATAACTTCATATGAATCTGATCATTAAGTCTTCTATCTAACAAAACAAATTAGAAAATCCAAAGAAAAATAGAGCAGTACCGATCAGGAATCAACCAAACCTTCCATTTTAACGTTATGATTCTAAAATTTCTACACAATAGAAATCACATCTAAACAGTTGCATATACCTCTGAAGATAAAAGAACATATAGAATACCCATATAGAATACCCAGAAGAGATCATTGTAAAATACCCAACTATAGCAGCTGTATTCAAATATTTCTTCAATTTCATTACTAATCCTTTAACATATATAATCATCAACAGTCCCATGTCATTCACTTCACTCACAAAGCTTATTCGAAAGAAATTTCAGTTAACTTATTCTATAGTTACCATATCTGAATAAATCAATTTTTGATATATGACTTTTTCTTTTAATAGTAGCACTGTGTATTCCCCAAATAATTTTCAGAAAAGAAATCAAATAAATTCACGTTCATATTCAACAACAGACATGTGGTTCTGCTTCAAATCCAGAAATTCTTTTTTCTTCTTCTCAAGATAAGGTTGACTCACATATTTCTTTTTAAATTTAGATACAAAGGAATTCCAATTAATTTTCTCTGCAGAATGGATATTCATTAAAAAATATTTACGAAGTTAGTTGTGTGTCAAATTGAGTTGTATTTAAGTGAACTTGACTTAATTAGAAGTATTTGGGAAAAAGGATTAGATTGAAATAGGTGTGAAAGTTTAATTAAAGATTAAAGAAAATAAAAAGGACTAAAAAGGCAATTATGCCATTTTTAAATGTTGAGGCGGTTTAAGTATGAAAAAAATCCTAGATTTTTTTAGTTTAAAACGTGTATGTATATAGATATATATAATAGATATTAATTATAAAGTATATTATTATATTATTATATTTTATTATATATATAAACAGACTAAAGGAAAAAGAATAGAAAGATGTAGAAACAGAGAAGCAAAACGAAACAGAGAGCAGGGGAAAGAAAGAAAAAAAAAAGAGAGAAAAGAAAGAAGAAAAGGGGAAATTAAAAGTTTGAAGCTTGGAAGTTTAGTAGGTAAGTTAATTTAGCCCTTTTCTTTTAATTTTGATGTTTTATAAGTTTTAGGACGAAGTTTTGATGAATTTAAGTTGAGGTTTTTGGAATTTTAAAGTTTTTAAACAAAGCATATGATGAACAAAAAGATGAATTAGTGGTTTAATTGAAAGAATTTGAAGTTAGAATTGGGTAAATGATTTAATTGTAAAATAAGCTATAAGAAAACTGTTTTGGGACAGCAGCAGTAAAGTAATTTTGAAAAATCACTACAAATCGTAGAAGTGGAATTAGAAGCTGAGTGAGATATGAAATTAAAGCTTATTGAGTCTATTTTTATATGAAAGAAGCAGGGAAAAGAAAAGGAATTCTGTATTTTGAGATATTTAGATTTTTGTAAGACTGGTTCAAAGTGATTTTGAGATCCCCTGTTCTGACTTCAAAAAATCATAAACAATTATAAAAAAAACTAATTAGAGGCTTAAATTTATATTTTTAGAATCCTGAATGAGTCTATTTTCAATAGAAACAAACGAGAACATCATTTAATCCTATATGAGGAGATAATTATTTTTTTTAGTGAAGAAGGGTCAGAACTGTCAGACAGTAGAACATGTGTGATTTTAAAGAATAAACTGTATTTGTTGGCTTAACCAAAAATTATGAAATTTTATGATAAGAATATATGTGAGTCTAGTTTCAGGGAAAATTAGTGGATCATAAATTTGAATTATGTAGCTCAAGATATAAATAATTTAGTGACTTTGACACAAATGGACAGCTTTGAATAAATTTATGAGTGAAGGATTAAATTGAAATGTGAACTAAGGTAAGAAAGGATGAATTTATTATATTATACATGTTTATTTTTAAATAGTATAAGAAATTTATTTGATTATTTTTAACATATAAATGTTATATGTTTATATGAAATTGAAGAAAAAGAAAAGGAAGGTGAAACACCCCAAACCCGGCCCACGAGCTTTGACCAGATTTGGTATGTTCCTCAAGTAAACCGATTCAAAGTTCTTTTGTTTCTTAGGGAAAACTTGTGTGATTTAAAAAAAATATTTTTTTTGGGTTGGGCTTATGATGAAAACGAATTCGTTTTTTTTTATATTGGAAACCCTTTATAATTTTAAGAATAAAACATTTAGAGTACATTTAAAATAAATTTCTTAAAACTTTAGCTTAATAAATTTTGTAACGTAGTTAAACAATAAACAGAAATAAAATAGTGCATTATGGCCTTATGGCCTTATTACATCAAATAAATCCAAATAATTTGGAGTACTTAAAAATTAATAGTCCATAAAAATAAAAACTTCATGTTGAGCATGGCCACCACAAGTTCTGTCGTTCCGGTCTATCACTGCTTATCACCTGAAACATGGTCCCACAACGGGGTGAGTCAAACAGACTCAATGTGTACACGACACTAAATCATAATAGGATTAGGCATACAAGAGTTACACATTCAGAACAAGGTATACAAGTTATGATACATTCCCAAACCCAAACCTAATTGTCCATCTGCTACACACCCCCGTACCTGCCAATCACACCGTGGGGACTACTAAGTCGACCCTCCTTCCGCTACACACCAATTTGTGGTCTTAGGTCACCGCATTCGTGGTCTTAGGTCACCACGTTCAGATTACTGTGGTCTTAGGTCACCACTGTTCAGATATCACGGTCTTAGGTCATCGTGTTCGTGGTCTTAGGTCACCACATTCACTTCCCCTTTCAAACATACCCATATGCCCCATATAATAATAATATGCATAAATATGCCAAAGTTCACATTCTTATCATATTCTCATGTTACTAATAACATTTTTCATATTCCTAGTAGAAGTAGGAAACGTACCTGAGTACTTAGTACCATAACACGGTACCTTAGCCACTTTCATCTTCTTAATCACACATATTTTAATTAAACATGCCATAAAACGTATTATAATATAGTGTGGGGTACACACCTGATTCGCTTAAAATTTCCTTGAGATCCCGAAAAGCTTGATCTAATGCTTAGATCCTTAATCCCTACATTGATTTATCACTTATTACCTTAATAAAAAGCCATTCGGCCAAGATTCCAAATCCTAGTAGGATTAGTATTCTTACCTTGTTGCCAATTGGAACACCAACAAATCCCGAAACTGTTCCTTGTTTCCCTAGGAATGTCGAAATCCCTAAAACCTTACGTTAGACTTAATCTTAATCATCGAAACATAAATTAAGGCCTTTGGCCGAATATGCACATGTCTTACCTTAATCTTAGAAATCCCGAATACTCCTCCTTTTAGTCGACTACTCTGATAATCCCGAAAGATCCTTCCATATTCGGCAACCATAATATGTATGGGGTTAGATTATCTCTCGGCTAATCTAAAAGAAAAGAATGGAAATCAAACTTGTTCTTACCTTTGAAGAAATCAACAGCACCTATGCTTGAAGCCCTTCCAAGATTCGGCTTTTGAATGGATTGGTAAGAAGAAATAGGAAGAAAAGAAAACTTGAGAATTTTGACAATGGTGGACTATAGATTCGGCTTGACAAAAGAAAAAGAGAAGAGAAGAGAAGAGAGCACTCAGAAATTTGGCAGAGAGAAAAGGAGGAAGAAAAATTGATGAGTAGCCCTATTCTCTTCCTTTTGTAGCCGAAACTACTACTCAGAATCCCTTACTTGGCCACCACTCTTCTTTATTTGATAGCTTTATCTCCTTAATTTAAAATAACTAGAGAATAATCCTTTATTATCTCTTCAAAAATAATCCAAATTAAATCCCTTATTTATCACCTTATTAATCGAATATTAAAGAGAATAAAACTCCTCCTTTCTAGAAGGCTTGTGCCGTCCACCTCAAGCTTCTAGAAGCAAAAATAAAACTTCCTTTATTTGCTTCCCAAGTGACTCGAACTCAGGCCCATCACCTTGCATGTGGCGCCATTTCCATAGGCCCTAAGTGACATCTTGAGCCACTTTTCCAAGCTTTGTTGTGTGTCAAATTTCACCAACTTTTTCTTTTAAGGCCACCTTGCCTTAATTTCCTCTTTTAAACTTTAAAACTCGACATTTCTAAGTCATTTCTAAGTTTCCTAAAATTTTTAGTTCGACTCTTTAAACTTGACATTTCCTTACATTTCCAAGTTTCCAGAAATGTTCACTTTCCATTTTGAATCATTTCCAAATCATTTCCTTACTTTTCCTAGTTTCCAAAAATGTTCACCTTCCATTTTTAAACTTAACATTTCCATACATTTTCAGTTTTCGAAATGTTCATTTCTAACTCATTTTTATTCATTTCCGGGTTTCCAAAAATATGCAAAATTTATTCTTAGTACATAAAACATATCACTGCATACAACTAAACCGAAAATGCATAGGCCCTTTTCGTGATGTTACGCTTTACCCCCTTAAAATAATTTCGTCCTCGAAATTACTTACTAACGAACCATCGTGCGGTCCTAACTCACCCCACTACGCTATTGTTTGCAAGACTCGATCTTAAAGAACTATCTTACCTTCTAGGCACAGTCTCTAAGTTCACATCCAAAGTTTCAAACAGTTCACTTGTAACACAAGAATGAACTATCTCTAAAACAATAAATGGTACTCCAAAAACAAGGAACTTAACCGCTATCATATCCTTGGTTGTCTCACATCTGAACCTCCAGCACCTCTACCGGGTGTTCCATGACCATTTCCTCCATGGTTTAAACCATGAACCTTCGTTGCCTGAGGGCAATTCTTAACCAAATGAGCCTTAGACTTACATCTAAAACATTCCCGATCTCGGTTCCAACACTTGCCAACATGATACCTTCCACACTGAGCACACGGACGGTCTAGATTTTTAGTAGTTGGCTTAAAAACACGAGTAAAATTCTCAACCTTCAGACTTTTCTAAAGACTCTTAGACGATTCTGACGGTCCAAGACTCCTCTTATCCCGTCCATGACGACCACGTCCCCTAGAACTCATTTTCTAACGTCGCGATTTAATCTGATTTAAGAGTTTTATACATTGGTACTTTTGTTTCACCGATTAACATGAATGCTTTATGAAAAGAGATGTTTAAAAGTGGTTCTTTCGATCAAACAAAGTTCTCAGCTCAAGTTCACTATTCAGAAAGTCACGTTCACATTCATCAACCAATTATGAACTTTCGTTCATTCAGAGAAATGTTGTAGTTTTTATTGTTGTTGTTTTTTTTCCACTACCTAGGGGTATTTTCGTAATTTTGTCCTACAGAGGTATTTTCATAATTTTTCAAAAGAAAAAGTTCCTTGATGATTTTGTCATAAAGTATTTTGGAATTTTTAAATTCCCGGGGTATTTTGGTAAATTTGAAATCCGAGGGTATTTCGGTAATTTTGAATCTCGGGGGTATTTTGGTAATAAACCAAGGTAAATTTGTAAAATTTAACAAATCAGGGATATTTCAAAAGTTGCAAAACTTTGAGGGTTCTTTTTGAGAATTGTTTTTTCCAAAACGGTGATGTTGCAAAAATTTTGGAAGTTAGGGTCATTTTGGTAATTTGCAAGTTAGGGGCAATTTCGTAATTTTCCAAAATCAAGGTATTTTGGTATTTTTGTAAATTAGGGTTTTTGAACATTTATAAAATAAGGAAATTTTGATTAAACTATGGGTAGTTTGGACATTTTATAAACCAAGGGCATTTTTGTAATTTCACAATCAGGGGTATTTAGGAATTTATAAATCGGAAATTTTTCGGAAAATTTTTTTAAAAATAGTTCTCACAAATTGAAAAGGTAATTTTAAGAGTTTTAAAACTAGGGTTTTTATAAAAACACGGCTAGTTCCCTTTCGGGTTTTAGTTATTGTGTTTAGCTTATGACCGAGTCCTCTTGGTTAGGGTGAACCGAAGCTACGCACCAGGTAGGATTCCAGCGAAGAGGAGATGAATCACTAGGACTGCTTAAGTACCAGGCTCTTCCGGATCCAATCCTAGACATGCGCACAAGGGTTACCACACCCTAACTCGGTGACTTAGTCATAGGTTTGTTTAATTTAGGCACTTAAGTCTTATGTATTTGTTGGGGTAAACTAGTCCTAGGGTTCACATACTTAACAGTCTAATCTACGTTCCATTTCTACCCTTCTATAATTCATACCGAGAATTCACACACAGAGGATAGGGTACTTACCGTGGTGGATGGGTCGGAGACTTGGGTGCCATGCCAGAAACCTGCTTATTTCAAAAATATTTTCATAAAACTCATTTGGGCTCGATTTGAAAACGTTTTGGGCCTTAGCCCACAGGCTAAGAGTTTAAAACTGGGCTCGGATACCAAACTAAAACACCCTAAACCCTGCCCACGAGCTTTGACCAGATTTGGTATGTTCCTCAAGTAAACCGGTTCAAAGTTCTTTTGTTTCTTAGGAAAAAAACTTGTGTGATTAAAAAAATATTTTTTTGGGTTGGGCTTATGATGAAAACGAATTCGTTTTTATATTGGAAACCCTTTATAATTTTAAGAATAAAACATTTAGAGTACATTTAAAATAAATTTCTTAAAACTTTAGCTTAATAAATTTTGTAATGTAGTTAAACAATAAATGAAATAAAATAGTGCACTATGGCCTTATGGCCTTATTACATCAAATAAATCCAAATAATTCGAGTACTTAAAAATTAATAGTCCATAAAAATAAAAACTTGATGTTGAGCATGGCCACCACAAGTTCTCGCCGTCCCTGGCCCATCACCGCTCATCACCAAACATGGTCCCACAACGGGGGTGAGTCAAATGCAGACTCAATGTGTACACGACACTAAATCATAATAGGATTAGGCATACAAGAGTTACACATTCTGAACAAGGTATACAAGTTATGATGCATTCCCAAACCCAAACCTAATTGTCCATCCGCTACACACCCCGCACACCGCCAATCACACCGTGGGGACTACTAAGTCGACCCTCCTTCCGCTACACACCAATTTGCGGTCTTAGGTCACCGTATTCGTGGTCTTAGGTCACCACGTTTAGATTATTGTGGTCTTAGGTCACCACTTTTCAGATATCACGGTCTTAGGTCACCGTGTTCGTGGTCTTAGGTCACCACATTCACTTCCCCTTTCAAACATACCCATATGCCCCATATAATAATAATATGCATAAATATGCCGAGTTCACATTCTTATCATATTCTCATGTTACTAATAACATTTTTCATATTCCTAGTAGAAGTAGGAAACGTACCTGAGTACTTAGTACCATAACATGGTACCTTAGCCACTTTCATATTCTTAATAACACATATTTTAATTAAACATGCCATAAAACGTATTATAATATAGTGTAGGGTACACACCGATTCGCTTAAAATTTCCTTGAGATCCTCGAAAAGCTTGATCTAATGCTTAGATCCTTAATCCCTACATTGATTTATCACTTATTACCTTAATAAAAAGCCATTCGGCCAAGATTCCAAATCCTAGTAGGATTAGTATTCTTACCTTGTTGCCGATTGGAACACCAACAAATCCAGAAAGCTGTTCCTTGTTTCCCTAGGAATGTCGAAATCCCTAAAACCTTACGTTAGACTTAATCTTAATCATCAAACATAAATTAAGGCCTTTGGCCGAATATGCACATGTCTTACCTTAATCTTAGAAATCCTGAATACTCCTCCTTTTAGTCGACTACTCTGATAATCCCGAAAGATCCTTCCATATTCGGCAACCATAATATGTATGGGGTTAGATTATCTCTCGGCTAATCTAAAAGAAAAGAATGGAAATCAAACTTGTTCTTACCTTTGAAGAAATCAACAAAGACCTATGCTTGAAGCCCTTCCAAGATTCGGCTTTTGAATGGATTGGTAAGAAGAAATAGGAAGAAAAGAAAACTTGAGAATTTTGATAATGGTGGACTATAGATTCGGCTTGACAAAAGAAAAAGAGAAGAGAAGAGAAGAGAGCACTCAGAAATTCGGCAGAGAGAAGAGGAGGAAGAAAAATTGATGAGTAGCCCTATTCTCTTCCTTTTATAGCCGAAACTACTACTCAGAATCGCTTACTTGGCCACCACTCTTCTTTATTTGATAGTTTTATCTCCTTAATTTAAAATAATTAGAGAATAATCCTTTATTATCTCTTTAAAAATAATCCAAATTAAATCCCTTATTTATCACCTTATTAATCGAATATTAAAGAGAATAAAACTCCTCCTTTCTAGAAGGCTTGTGCCGTCCACCTCAGGCTTCTAGAAGCAAAAATAAAACTTCCTTTATTTTCTTCCCAAGTGACTCGAACTCAGGCCCATCACCTTGCATGTGGCGCCATTTCCATAGGCCCTAAGTGACATCTTCAGGCCACTTTTCCAAGCCTGTTTGTGTGTCAAATTTCACCAACTTTTTCTTTTAAGGCCACCTTGCCTTAATTTCCTCTTTTAAACTTTAAAACTCGACATTTCTAAGTCATTTCTAAGTTTCCTAAAATTTTCGTTCGGCTCTTTAAACTTGACATTTCCTTACATTTCCAAGTTTCCAGAAATGTTCACTTTCCATTTTTGAATCATTTCCAAATCATTTCCTTACTTTTCCTAGTTTCCAAAAATGTTCACCTTCCATTTTTAAACTTAACATTTCCATACATTTTCAGGTTTCCAGAAATGTTCATTTCTAACTCATTTTCATTCATTTCTGGGTTTCCAAAAATATTCAAAATTTATTCTTAGTACATAAAACATGTCACTTCGTACAACTAAACCGAAAATGCATAGGCCCTTTTCAGGATGTTACAGAAGGAGAGGACAGAATTGAAGGAAAAGGAAAAGAGAAGGTTAAGGAGTGAAGGAAGAACTTATATCACCTCAACCTTTTGTAGTAAGTACTACAAGAATTTTAAATTATTGTTATTTATCTTTTTCTGAAATATTTATATAAAGTATTTAAATTTATGAGATTCAGCTTTAATGCCCAAGTAGATGGAATTTAGAACTATTAGGATATTAATGGCATGCCATTAAGGAACTTTAGCGCGCTCTCTGATATTAGCACGTTGGTGCTCTCTGATATTAGCACGTTGGTGCTCTCTGATTATTAGCACATTGGTGCTCTCTGTTCACATGTGCATCATAATGCACCTCTGTATTTGTTCCGTATATCCGGTGTGTTCTATAAAGTCTAGTTTGGGCTAAGAATGTGAAATGAGAACAAAAGTGAATTACTGGTGTGTTAAGGTAAGTTTAATACCTTACAAAAGATAAGTTAAATTTATTTAAAGCAATGCATAATTGAAATGACTTATATGTGAGTAGATATGCAATAAATGATTGAGTTTAAAATATTCTGTTGTGATTGCTTATTTAATTATTCTTGTAGTGCTTACTAAGCCTTCACCGGCTTAACGCGTTCATTTTTAACGCGTAGGTACAATTAGACTAGAAGAGAAGTCCAACTAGAAGATCTCTCATCTCATCACATCCTCAAGGACTACAAAAGTAGGTACTATATTTTGTGTTAAAATGGCATGCACATATGCAGTTCAAAGGCATTCCCATGTGATAGGGACTAAAATGTAGACTCTTGAAATTCTATCTATTTTAAGTTACTTGAAGTATTTTGAGATATATATATATATGGAATGAATTAGTAAACAATAAATAAGTTTGTAAAAATGGTTGGTAAGTTAATTTATTATATACAAATGTTTTAATTAAATAATATCTAGCCATAACCATTTTGGCACCAAATGTAATAGTCTTATACCGGGTTTGCATAATTGAACCGGGTATAGGGGTATTACATTTATTGGTATCAGAGCCTAGGTTTTCTGAATTCTTGGGTCGAGTATGAGTCTATTTGTACATGCCATTTTGTATATTGATGTGATGAGATAAGGTTTAGTTATTTAATTGTGTAATTTATGAATATTGTAGAGACTTAAAGATGTCTTATAAAAGAATAAAAGATACCGATTTTGTGATGTATACTGGAATTTATGAATTTAATAAAATAAATTTGGTTATCTCTTAAAAAAAAAAGAGGAAAGACAGAGAGTAAAGACGAAACAGAGAAGAAACAGGGGAGAAAGAAAGAAAAAGGGAGAATAGAGTTTTTAAAGCTTGGAGTTTAATTTGGTAAGTTAATTTAGTCCTTCTCTTTTAATTTTGATGCTTTATAAGTTTTAGAATAAAGCTTTGTTGAATTATGTAACAACCCAAACCCGGCCCAAACATTATGGCCGAATCTAGTTTGTTACAGGGGAAAATATTTTGAAATCTTTTAGAAACCGGTTAAGTTTTGAAAACCTTTCATTTTAGTGGTCTTGCTAAAACCATACTTAGTGTTTATTTGAATATTAATTAAATCAAGTTACTACAAAATTCCAAATGTCCCCGATGGCACGATAAAACATTTTTCATTTAAGGTTGGGGAAACATGTGCATTTAATTAACATTAGTAAGATAGTTTAAACAAATTATCCAAAATATGTAAAGTAACAAAGTAGAGTATTAGGAGGCCTTATTACATCCGAAATAAAATTTAACCAACAGTAAAATAAAGATAACTAAAGTTTAAAGTTCATTTAAATCAAGTCCACTGCATGGCCACCTCGAGTCTATCCGGCTCCTTATCCGCGATCTACGTATCACCTGAAAAATGTAAAGGAGAAGGTGAGTCACCAAGACTCAGTACGTAACCCTTCCCCCGGTTTAAGCAATTTCATACACACTTTATAACCATCAACATGCATAAGATTATGTACCCAACCTAGCCAACCAAACGCCTCTGTCTACCCCGTTGTGGTACCAAACCACCGGTGGTGCCAAACCACTCGGTGACGTATAGTCACGAGATGTGATGCCAAATCACCGGTGGTGCCAAACCTCGGTGCCCGAAGACACGAATCGGTTGATGGGGCCAACCCATCGTGTGATACCAAATCACCGGCGTCAATCCCGTATTATCATATGTGGGGCCAACCCACCGTGGTGCTAAGCCACCGGGGCGACGCGCATGAGGTGCCAAACCTCTGGAGGTACCAAACCTCACGTGACCGTAGTCACGATGTGTTACCAAAACACCGGTGTCCGCCGACCTACGATAACAATTCCCCTCCTCTCATCAACCCATATCGATTTCATGTCATCAAATATTTAAGTTACAAATAATAAACATGCCATGCTTCCCAAAAGCATCAAATAGTAACTCATATTAACAGGTACTTATCCGAATCGTCACTTATACCGATATGGTATTAAATCCAATGCTACATAAATCGAGTTAGCATTCACAATATTTAGCACGCTTAATAAGTTATAAGGTGTGTATGTACACACTGTCACCACCGAATCGTCTAAATCCTCGAAAGAGAAGTCGGCCACACCAGATCTCCCTGCACCTATATTCGGCCAACCATAGGATTAGTACTATGGCCTATTCAGCCAACCCAAAATAATTGAGAAGGGTTCCTTGTGAACCCGAAACCTTACCTATCTCCTTTGAATATTAGTCACTACTCACCAAGTATTTCTGTTTCCCCTAAATCGGCAACCACATGTTAGTAGCCTTCGGCTTTCGATCACTAAAAGAACAATCTATTACAAGTAGGCACTTACCCAAATCCGATTGACAGCGAATAAATACTTGAACCAATTACTTCAAGATCCCGACACCTAGACAGAATCGGTTTCTGAGTAGGAAGTTAATATCCTAGCAACAAGTGCCGAAATCAATTCTTATTTTCTTAAAAAAAAAATCGGCAAGAACAAGGGATCCAAATAAAGCATTCGGCCTTTACCACTTACCCTCTTTATGACCCGATTGGAGAAAAACTCGAGGATATTACCTTTGTTATGCTATTCGGCCACAACCACACCAAATAAGGAGAAGGGGTTCGTCTTTGAGTGAAAAAGAGGAAGAGAAGAAGTGCAAAAAGGAGTTTCGGCTAAGTGTTTTGAGAAGAGAAAGAAAGAAGTAGGTGGGAGATTGAGGTATAGGAATTTCACCAAGATCAAAGAAGAGGAGAAGAGTTTTTCTGTTTGAGAGAAAAAAATGAAAGAGAAGAGAAAATCAAAGAGAGTTTCTGGCTACTTGTAAATGAAGAAAAGGTAAAAGATAAAAAGATGGATAGGTATTTTTAGGGAAATTCGGCACTCTCCCCCTATCACCTTGCCGTCCACTCCTTTCAAAGGAGTTTAAAATTTGGCCAACTCCTTTTGAAAGTATTCAAAATAATTTGAATACTCAAATACCTATTTTTCCTCCTTGCCACTTATTATGGATTAATCAAAATAAAAATCCATTTAAAAACCAAATATTTACCTCATATCATCCTTATTAAAAAGAGTTTAAACTGAGAAAAACTCTCCCCCCTGTTGCCGTCCAAAATAAAGAATAAAAAGGGAACTCCGCGACTCGAACACAAGCTCCCCGCTCTCCCTTGATGGCGTCAATACCAGCTCTTAAGTGGCCTCCCTTTTGCCACTTTTCCAAGGCTTATTTTGTGTCAAATGATCCCTTATTTATTCTTGTAACCCCTACTTGCTAAGGCTCCCTACCTTTAAAGCTTCCAAATAAAATTTTCTACTATCTCGAGCCAACTCAAGACCCCTAATTAAGCCTTATTACACCACAATCAATAACACAGCAATTTAATTTAAGAAAAAATCATTTAATCACAAATAGCCCCAGTTTTAGGATGTTACAGTTCTACCCCCCTTAAAAAGAATTTCGTCCTCGAAATTACCTGATCAGAAGAGATGGGGGTATTGCTGCCGCATCACATCCTCGGGTTCCCACGTAGCTTCTTCAACCTCATGGTTCCGCCACAGCACTTTCACCAAGGGCACTGACTTCCTACGTAGAACCTTAACATCTCGATCTAAGATCTGAACCGGTTCTTCTTCAAAGGACAAATCCGAGTTGACCTCAATCTCAGCCACTGGCACAACGTGCGATGGATCTGACCGATATCGCCTAAGCATCGACACGTGGAAAACATCATGGATCTGATTCAGTTCTGTCGGCAACTCAAGCTTATAAGCTACCGATCCTACTCGCTTCAACACTGTGTAGGGCCCGATGAACCTTGGGCTTAGCTTCCCTTTTCGCCCAAATCTCAACACCTTTTTCCAAGGCGACACCTTCAGAAAGACTTTGTCTTCTACATCATACTCCATTTCCTTACGCTTCAGATCAGCATAAGACTTCTGTCTGTCAGACGCTTCTTTGAGACGAGCCCGAATCACCTTAACCTTGTCCTTAGTTTCAGTAACCAATTCCGGACCCAAAACTTGTTGTTCTCCCAACTCCGTCCAACATGTAGGGGTACGGCATTTCCGTCCATATAGTGCTTCATACGGAGCCATCTGAATACTCGCTTGATAACTATTGTTATAAGCGAATTCCGCCAATGGTAGATACTCCTCCCAACTACCACTAAAGTCCAAAACACAACCTCTCAGCATATCCTCTAAAATCTGTATAACCCTTTCATTGCCTCGCTCGACTGTGGGTGGAAAGTCATCTTGAAATCCAATCGTGTACCCAAAGCCTGATGCAACGCTTTCCAGAACCTTGACGTGAATCTCGGATCCCTATCCGAGATAATTGACATTGGCACACCGTGCAATCTTACTATCTCAGCCACATACAACTTTGCTAGTCTCTCAAGGGATAATCCATTCTTACCAAGATAAAATGGTGACTTTCGTGAGACGGTCTACAATCACCCAAACTGCGTCCTTTTTGCTGGGCGTCAGGGGTAGTCCACTGACGAAATCCATAGTAATCCTTTCCCATTTCCATTGAGGGATCTTTACCAGTTGAAGTAGCCCCGATGGCAACCGGTGTTCGGCCTTAACACCACGACACGTCGGACACTTCCCCACAAACTCGGTTACCTCACGCTTCAACACCGCCACGGTAATCTGCTTTCAGAGATCTCCACATCTTGGAGAATTCTCCGCCTCAATTCTGTATCCTTCGACATACAAGTTCGCCCTTGAAAACATAGCACTCCATCCCTAGACAGATCTGTACCTTCTAATCCACCATCACCGAACTTGTACCCTCTTAGCATTCAACCCTTCGTCTACTAACCGCTTTTCTTTAATCTCCTCGACCCAAGTTGGCTAACTTGAAGCTCGCCAAAAGGCTTCCATCGTCATACGTGACTCGAGACGAGCAAACATCGCTCTTAAGTCATCACGACCTTCCGACTCAACGCGTCGACCACCACGTTAGCCTTACCGGATGATACTCGATTGAACGATCGTAGTCCTTCAACAATTCAATCCATCGTGCCGCCTTAGGTTCAAGTCCTTCTGAGTCAAGAGATACCTTAGGCTCTTGTGATCCGTGTAGACTACCGACTTCTCCCCATATAGGTAATGTCTCCATATCTTCAAAGCGAAGACGACTGCTGCTAACTCCAAGTCGTGAGTCGGATAGTTCACCTCATGCGGTCTTAACTGACGACACATAGGCCACTACCTTCCCTTCCTCGCATCAACAAACATCCCAAACCAAGTATGGGACGCGTCACGATGAAATCAGAACAACTTCCCCGCCACAGTCAGTACTAAAAAAGCGAGAGCTTCCGCGAAATCTTCCTTAGCTTATCAAAACTTTCTTGTTGCTTCTCCGACCATACAAATGGGACTCCTTTTCTTAATAACTTAGTCAATGGCGCTGCAATAAGAGAAAATCCTTCCACAAATCTCCGATAGTACCCCGCTAGACCCAAAAAGCTTCGAATTTCGGCCACTAACCTAGGCGGTTTCCAATCCAACACCGCTTCAATCTTGCGGGGATCCACTCTAATCCCTTCTGCTAACACCACGTGACCTAAGAAAGCCACCTCCCTAAGCCAAAATTCGCACTTACTGAATTTAGCATATAATTGCTTCTCCCTCAATACTTGTAGAACTATACGTAAGTGCATATCATGCTCCTTCTTCGTCTTTGAATAGACCAATATGTTGTCTATGAACACCACGACAAATTGATCCAAGTACTGTTGGAATACTCTATTCATTAGGTCCATGAACGTCGCCGGTGCGTTGGTCAATCCAAATGGCATTACCAGGAACTCGTAATGTCCATACCTTGTTCGGAATGCCGTCTTGTGCACATCAACCTCCTTCACCTTAAGTTGATGATAGCCCGACCTAAGGTCTATCTTTGAGAATACGGAGGCACCCTTCAGTTGATCGAACAAGTCATCAATCCGAGGCAACGGATACTTGTTCTTGATCGTTAATTTGTTTATTTGACGGTAGTCGATACACATCCGCATCGAACCGTCCTTCTTCTTGACAAACAGCACAGGTGCTCCCTACGGAGATATACTGGGTCGGATAAACCCTCTATCCAAGAGCTCCTGAATTTGAGCCTTTAGCTCCACCAATTCCTTTGGTGCCATTCGGTACGGTGCTATAGACACAGGTGCCGTTCCGGGTAGCAAGTCTATACCGAATTCAACTTTCCGGTCCGGAGGCAGACCCAGAAGTTCTTCTGGGAACACATCAGTGAATTCCCCAACCGTTCGGACCTTCTCCACTTCTGACTCTTTAGCCTCCAAAGAACAAATGCGAACCAAATACGCCTCGCACCCTTTTCTGACCATCTTCTCAGCCTTCAAGGCCAACACCACATTGGATAGGTAATTCCTTCTATTACCAATCATAGTCACTTCAACACCCTCAGCCATTTTAAGAACCATGCGCTTAGCCGCGCAATCCAATCTCGCCTGATACTTAACCAACCAATCCATTCCAAGGATCAAATCGAACTCCCCAAACGGCAGTTCCATCAGATCAGCTACAAATACGACCCTTGCCCTGAATTCCACGACCTCGATTAGGACCGTTGCTTCCTCTACCATTACCACGACCCCTCTATGGTCCCATATTTCTATTCTCGAGTGCGTTACGCCTCTCGATGATTCTCGAGCTCGCTCCGGGACAATCCCTCACACGGTGATCCAAAGACCCACATTCAAAACAACCCCTCTCACCGGTCCAACAACCTCCCCAATGGGATTTTCCACAGTGATTACACTGAGCCGGTCTCTGATTAGTAGCCATGGGCCTTGCCGCCTGATTTGGCCCACTCTGCCTAGCCCTTTTTTGAGCACTACCACTCGACCCAGACGACCCGAAGCCTCTTTTCAGCTTATTCTTATCATAATTCTGCTTCACGGACTCCTTGATCCCTTCGGCTACCTTAGCCTTCTCCACTAGCGACGAAAACTCATGAACCTACTGTGGAGCAATTATCAGCCTCAAGTCATCTCTAAGCCCATCCTCAAAGCGGACACAACGCTCATGTTCGGTCGCTACGATGCCTCCAGCATATCTACTCAGCCTTAAAAATTCGCCTCATACTCGAAACCACACCGACTTAGTTCCTTGCACTAACCCCAGAAAAGCTTTCCTCTGCGCGTCAGTGTAGCTAGTACCCACGTACTTCTTCTGATAAGTAGTTTTGAAGTACTCCTAAGTCAGATCATCTGCCGTAGCGCCATCCCGAACCATAAGCCACCACTGGTACGCTTCATCCTTTAGAAGCGACACTGCTCTTTTTAGCTTTTCCTCCTCAGTCAGGTCAAGATCGTCCATGATCCTTTCAGTCGATTCCAACCAGTATTTCGCTGCACTGGGTGCCACGCCCAACACACCCCGAAATACCTCAGATCCGTTGGACATAATTCGCTCGGGAACAGATTTCCAAGCTCCCAGACTCCCACCGGCCCTAGCCACCAACTCCAGAACTCGCTCGCAACACGACTTGAGCATTGCCTCATCCGATGCGATTACGGTCCTCAGCTCCAAAAGCTGGAGGTGGTGGTGGCGGTACTTCATTCTCAGAACCCTGACCCGACCTAACGGGTTCAGACACTGTCATTCTTCCCCTACCGCGTCCATGTCGGCCACGTCCTCTAGAACTCATTCTATCTACTGCGCTTTAATCTGATTAAGGAAATTTTATGGATTAGCATTTGTTCCACTTGGTTATCCACGAAGAAATTTTATGGAGAAAGTTTAATTAGGGATTCTTTCGAGCAAACAAGATTTCAAGTCTTCTATCCTAGTTCACACAAAAGAGTACATCCATTCCCTAATACTTTCCCTACTTATTCACTCCTTGGACATTTTTATCCGTTTCTATCCCAGGGGTATTTTCGTCATTTTCCTACAGGGGTATTTTGGTAATTTTGTCAATCAGGGGTAATTTTGTAATTTTGAAACTCAGAGATGTTTTAACAGTTGTAAAACTCGGAGGGTTCCTTTTTGAAAGTTTTCCTTTTTAAGAGGTGATGTTTGTAAAGATTCAAAACCCAGGGTCATTTCGGTAATTTTGCAATTTGAGGGCGTTTTCGTAATTTTCCAACCAAAGTATTTTATTGATGATAATCAAAGTAGAGTTGTTGGATTTTGATAGAATAATGAGATTTTTGGGCAAAACCATTGAGTTGATATTTTATGAACCAAGGGCATTTTAGTAATTTTACCCACTAAGGGCATTTCTGTAATTTTTCACAAATCAAGTTTTTCGGGGAAAACATTGTAAAAATGGTTGTTCTCAAATTTGAAAGAGGGATTTAAAAGTTTTGAAAAACTAGGGTTTTGTGGTTTTCTTCTTTTTCAAAAACATGGCTAGTTTCCTATCGGGTTTTAGTCGTTATGTTTAGCATATGACCGAGCCTTCTTGGTTAGGGTGAACCAAAGCTACGCACCAGGCAGGATTCGAGTGGAGAGGAGGTGAGTCACGCGGACTGCTTAAATACCAAGCTCCCACTGAACCTTTCTAGACATGCGCACAGAGGTTGCCACACCACTGAGCCCTCTGAGTTAGGGTGAACCGAAGCTACGCACCAGGTAGGATACCTGCGAAAAGGAGGTGAGTCACGAGGACTGCTTAAATACCAGGCTCTCCCGGATCCAATCCTAGACATGCGTACAGGGGTTACCACACCTTAGCTCAGTGACTAAGTCATAGGTTGGTTTAGTTCATTAAGTCTTATGTTCTGTTTGTGTTTGAGTAGTCTAATCCTAGGGTTCAATATTCCTATAAGTCTATTCTACGTTCCATGCTTCCTACCCTTCTACAGAAGAAATAATTCACCAAGAGGTTTAGAAGTACTTACCTGGGCGGATCGGTGCCGCAGACTCGGGCCATGCTGTTCAAAAACCAAAAATTATTCCATAAGGCACACTAAAACATTTTTGGGCCTTGGGCCCCACACCAGCTTTAAAGCGGGCTCGATACTAATTTTGTAACAACCCAAACCCAGCCCAAACATTATGGCCGAATCTAGTTTGTTACAGGGGAAAATATTTTGAAATCTTTTAGAAACCGGTTAAGTTTTGAAAACCTTTCATTTTAGTGGTCTTGCTAAAACCATACTTAGTGTTTATTTGAATATTAATTAAATCAAGTTACTACAAAATTCCAAATGTGCCCGATGGCACGATAAAACATTTTTCGTTTAAGGTTGAAAACATGTGCATTTAATTAACATTAGTAAGATAGTTTAAACAAATTATCCAAAATATGTAAAGTAACAAAGTAGAGTATTAGGAGGCCTTATTACATCCAAATAAAATTTAACCAACAATAAAATAAAGATAACTAAAGTTTAAAGTTCATTTAAATCAAGTCCATCGCATGGCCACCTCGAGTCTATCCGGCTCCTTATCCGCGATCTACGTATCACCGAAAAATGTAAAGGAGAAGGTGAGTCACCAAGACTCGATGATGTAACCCTTCCCCGGTTTAAGCAATTTCATACACACTTTATAACAATCAACATGCATAAGGTTATGTACCCAACCTAGCCAACCAAACGCCTCTGTCTACCCCGTTGTGGTACCAAACCACTTTGGTGGTGCCAAACCACTTTGTGACGTATAGTCACGAGATGTGATGCCAAATCACGGTGGTGCCAAACCTCTCGGTGCCCGAAGACACGAATCGGTTGATGGGGCCAACCCATCGTGTGATACCAAATCACCGGGCGTCAATCTGTATTATCATCGTGGGGCCAACCCATCGTGGTGCTAAGCCACCGGGGGCGAGGCGCTATGAGGTGCCAAACTTCCGGAGGTACCAAACCTCTGGTGACCGTAGTCACGATGTGTTACCAAAACAACGGTGTCCGCTCGACACGGATAACAATTCCCCTCCTCTCATCAACCCATATCGATTTCATGTCATCAAATATTTAAGTTACAAATAATAAACATGCCATGCTTCCCAAAAGCATCAAATAGTAACTCATATTAACAGGTACTTACCCGAATCGTCACTTATACCGATATGGTATTAAATCCAATGCTACATAAATCAGAGTTAGCATTCACAATATTTAGCACAGTTAATAAGTTATAAGGTGTGTATGTACACACACATGTCACCACTGAATCGTCTAAATCCCGAAAAGAGAAGTCGGCCACACCAGATCTCCCTGCACCTATATTCGGCCAACCATAGGATTAGTACTATGGCCTATTCAGCCAACCCAAAATAATTGAGAAGGGTTCCTTGTGAACCCAAACCTTACCTATCTCCTTTGAATATTAGTCACTTTGCTCACCAAGTATTTCTGTTTCCCTAAATCGGCAACCACATGTTAGTAGCCTTGGCTTTCGATTACTAAAGAACAATCTATTACAAGTAGGCACTTACCCAAATCCGATTGACAAATAATAAATACTTGAACCAATTACTTCAAGATCCCGACACCTAGACAGAATCGGTTTCTGAGTAGGAAGTTAATATCCTAGCAACAAGTGCCGAAATCAATTCTTATTTTCTTAAAAAAAAAATCGGCAAGAACAAGGGATCCAAATAAAGCATTCGGCCTTTACCACTTACCCTCTTTATGACCCGATTGGAGAAAAACTCGAGGATATTACCTTTGTTATGCTATTCGGCCACAACCACACCAAATAAGGAGAAGGGGTTCGTCTTTGAGTGAAAAAGAGGAAGAGAAGAAGTGCAAAAAGGAGTTTCGGCTAAGTGTTTTGAGAAGAGAAAGAAAGAAGTAGGTGGGAGATTGAGGTATAGGAATTTCGACCAAGATCAAAGAAGAGGAGAAGAGTTTTTCGGTTTTGAGAAAAAAAAATGAAAGAGAAGAGAAAAATCAAAGAGAGTTTCGGCTACTTGTAAATGAAGAAAAGGTAAAAGATAAAAAGATGGATAGGTATTTTTAGGGAAATTCGGCACTCTCCCCCTATCACCTTGCCGTCCACTCCTTTCAAAGGAGTTTAAAATTTGGCCAACTCCTTTTGAAAGTATTCAAAATTATTTAAATACTCAAATACCTATTTTTCCTCCTTGCCACTTATTATGGATTAATCAAAATAAAAATCCATTTAAAAACCAAATATTTACCTCATATCATCCTTATTAAAAAGAGTTTAAACTGAGAAAAACTCTCCCCCCTGTTGCCGTCCAAAATAAAGAATAAAAAGGGAACTCCGCGACTCGAACACAAGCTCCCCGCTCTCCCTTGATGGCGTCAATACCAGCTCTTAAGTGGCCTCCCTTTTGCCACTTTTCCAAGGCTTATTTGGTGTCAAATGATCCCTTATTTATTCTTGTAACCCCTACTTGCTAAGGCTCCCTACCTTTTAAGCTTCCAAATAAAATTTTCTACTATCTCGAGCCAACTCAAGACCCCTAATTAAGCCTTATTACACCACAATCAATAACACAGCAATTTAATTTAAGAAAAAATCATTTAATCACAAATAGCCCCAGTTTTAGGATGTTACAAATTAAGTTTAAATTCTAAAAATTCTTAGACTTTTGAACATGAGTTATGTGGATCAAATTGACGATTTAAGGGTTTAATTGATGGAATATCTAGTTATAAATTGATTTTAGGAACTAAATTGTGAAAATGTTTGGAATTAAAGACTATTACTGAAATTTTGATTCCTAAAGGTTATAAAGTAGTTTAAAGTGATAGAATAAAGTGTTAATTATCGTTCATTGAAAGCTTAAGGGAAAAATGGTAATAAACAGTTTGCACTAAAACAGTTTTGGATAGCAACAGTAGACTAACTTTGAAAAATCACTAAAAAACGTATAAGTGGAATTAGAAGTTAAGTGAGATATGAAATTGAAGATTATTGAGTCTAGTTTCTTATAGAAGAAATGGTGTAATCAATATATATGGAAATCATGAGATATAATGAATTTTGTGAGACAAGTTCAGAATGAATTCGGGTTCCCCTGTTCTAACTTTAGAAAATCATCAAAAATTGGATAAAAATAATTATGGGCTTAAATTTATATGTTTAGAATCCTGAATGAGTCTATTTTCAATAAAAATAAACTTGAACATCATCTGAATCCTGTATGAAGAGATAATTAATTTTTAGTGAAGAAGGGTCAGAACTGCTAGACAGCAGAACTGGGGTGATTTTGATGAATAAACTGTACTAATTGGCTAAGCTAAAAATTCTGGAAATTTTATGGTATGAATATATGTGAGTCTAGTTTCAGGAAAAATTAATGGTTCTTCATTTGGAGTTCTGTAGCTCTGGAAATAAATAATTTATTGACTATGACCCAAAAGGATAGCTTTGAATAAATTTATGAGTAAATAATTAAATTGAAATGTGAGCAAAAGTAAGAAAGGATGAATTTATTATATTATACATGTCTATTTTATTAAATAGTACAGGAAATTCACTTGATTATTTTTTTACATATAAATGTTAAATGTTTATATGAAATTGAAGAAAAAGAAAGGAGAGGACCGAATTGAAGGAAAAGGAAAAGAGAAGGTTAAGGAGTGAAGGAAGAATAACATATATCATTTCAACCTTTTTGTTGTAAGTACTACAAGAATTTTAAATTATTGTTATTTATCTTTTTCTAAAATATTTATATAAAGTATTTAAATGTATGAGATTCAGCTTTAATGCCCAAGTAGACGGAATTTAGAACTACTAGGATATTAGTGGCATGCCATTAAGCTTTAGCGCGCTCTCTGATATTAGCACGTTGGTGCTCTCTGATTATTAGCACGTCAGTGCTCTCTGTTCACTTGTGCATCATAATGCACCTCTGTATTTGTTCCGTATATCCGGTGTGTTCTTTAAAGTCTACTTTTGGCTAAGAATGTGAATTGAGAACAAAAGTGAATCACTGATGTGTTAAGGTAAGATTTATACCTTACAAAAGATAAGTTAAATTTTATTAAAGCAAGGCATAGTTGAAGAAACTTATATGTGAGTAGATATGTAATAATTGTGTAACATCCCGAAATTGGGCCTAGGAGAATTGAGCCCAATGGGCCTTAGGCGTAGTAGCGTTTAAATTTTTGGAGAACAAGAGATCGGCTTAAATGCTAGTTAGACCTATTGGATAAGTGATTTTGGAAGGTTAGAGGGCTTCTATGAAGTCCCGGGATCAAATATTGGCTTTGGGGAAATTTTGGTTTTAGGTGAAAAAAACCCTGGAAGTTGGCAGATAGGCCTTAAGAATAAAATATGAAGGAAAATGACACAAGTGGAGTGTGTGGTGTAGTGGCAAAGTGACGCCACTTAGGGGACAAGGGAGTGACGCCACAAGGAAGGAAGGAGGTCCAAGGTTCAAGTCTTGGCTTTTGCATTTTGGTTTCTTTTTACTTGGATCTTAGAATTTGGGCCATAGTTTATATTTAGTTACGCATGGTTTAAGACACAAGAGGAGCTTGTGGCCAAGTGGTTAGCGGCGTGGATTATGTTGCAAGGGAGCTTGGGTTCGAATCTCATGAGAAGCAAGGGAGTATTTATTTTGCGGTCTGGACGATAAGAGTTTCAGTTGAATTTAAACTCTACTGACGAAGGGATCCCACATCGAAAAGACACAAAGAATGAAGGTGAAGAGCTAGCTATATAAGGAGCATCCTAGGAGGAGAGTAAACACATCTTGGAGGGCGTTTGGGCACAAGAGTGGTCGGAGCGCGGATTAGCCCCAGAGTCCTATCAGGTGTGTAACTCTCTCTACTCTAGCTGTAGAGCGGCAAATGCCAAAGTGCCGATCACGGCATTAGTAGCCACACGAGCGTGCGAGCGCACGTGTGGGGCTTTGATGTGATAGTTGAGGCCATCAGTAGTATTCTTGTGGGTTGGGCTGCTTGGGCCACGATGGGCCGAAGTGGGCCCAATGGGCTCGTGGGCCCATATGAGTAAATTGTATGATTGGTTAGTATTTGTTGAACTAGACTAGGTGGAACTTATATATGTGGCTAGATTCGTGCTAGGTGGGCCACACGAGCGTGTGGGCCCGGATGGGCCGAAATCGAGTTTTAGGCCCAATCGTCCGGTACGATCGGAAATGGTAGCTGAGTCGCTAGTGGCCACATTAGGCCTTCGGAAAGGCCATTGCAGGTGTGAATTTACGAAAATACCCTTGGTGGGTAAATTACAAAAATGCCCTTGGTAGGTAAAATTACGGTTATACCCTTAGAGGTTGATTAGCATGATTATGTTGTTTAGTTTTGGCCGATTGTAAGGGAAGGCTTGATCTCGCATATCTCGAGTTGTGACTAGTGCTCGAAAAGCGTTAAGGAAGGGGGATCTAGTACGTTAGATCTTGATCTAGGGATTTGATAGTCGCGTTAGTAACCAGGTGTGTAAATTTACACACTCTATTACTTAGTAATATGTTTTAATAACCTGAATATGATAAAGCTGAAACAGTATGGATGTTGATATGATACCCTATGGGTATGAGCAGGGATTCGGGTAAGTCCGTTTCGATATGAGTTCTGCTATTCGATATGTATGATATTGTGATTTATGACATATATGTATTATGATTCGTAATAAAGCATGATGACATGATTTGCATGATTTACATGAGTATGGCATGACAATGGGTGATATGAGAGGAGGGGGAAGTTGATATCCGTGTCTTTGGGACACCGTGAGGTTTGGCACCTCCAAAGGTGGTTTGGTACCACATTGATTTAGTGACTTTGGGTCACCGCAGAGGTTTGCACCTCATAGCGACTAGTCCCGGTGGCTTAGTACCACGATGGGTTGGCCCCACGCTGACATATCGGGATCGTCGCGGTGATTTGGTATCACACGCGGTTAGCCCCACGCTTGGATATTGATATTTTGTGACTTTGGGTCACCGAGAGGTTTGGCACCTCATAGCGACTTGTCCTAGTGGCTTAGCACCACAAAGGGGCCCCCCACGATTGATATTACTAAATTGTCGCCATGATTTGGTATCACACGTGGGTTGGCCCCACAGATGGATTATTCGTGACTTTGGGTCACCAAAGTGGTTTGGCACCACATTATTGGATATCGTGACTTTGGGTCACCAAAGGGTTTGGTACCACACGGGGTAGAAAAAGGAGTTTCGGATGGTTAGGTTATGGGGTTTGCATGATTTGCATGTTTTATCAATGATCCGTGTAAGTGCTTGAATTATCGGGTTGGGGATTTATACATCGAGTCTTGGTGACTCACCCTTCCCTTATATTTTGCGAGATGAGGCATAGATCGCGGATATGGAGCCGGGAGGAGTCGAGGTGGCCATGCATGTTGGTTTTGGTTTTTAACTATAAAATACCTTCTCGCTTTTATTTATTTTCTTTAAATTTGGTATGATTTTTGTAATAAGGCCATTGGTTGTTATTTTGGTTTTGGTTATTTGATTTACTTGATGTTGTTATACATGTGATTAGAACTTGTTTGCTTAATTAACCGTTAGATACAAATAAGCTTCAAAACCATACCTCTTCGGGGTTTCCAAACGTTACAAGATAATAAAGGTAACTTGGATGTTTTTATAAACTCTCATTTTCAAATCAATTTAAAGGGAAATGGTTCTAAACTTGATTTTTCTTATCGCGTTCGCTTTTTAACAAGTGTCCAATGTTTTCTAAAATCTAAGAATCACAAATGGGTTTTTACTCACGAGTTTTCCAAGTATTACGACAACTCCTAAAACAAACTCAGCATCAATTATTACTAAGTTTTCTAAACCCTAAAACAAAACAGAGTCTTCTTTAAACATTTTCGACAAACTTATGATTTTAAGATGTTTTCACTCTGTAACACGCCAGATTCGGTCGTAACATTTAGGCTGGGTTTGGGGTGTTACAAATTGAATGAGTTTAAAATATTTTGTTATGATTATTTACTTATTTATTCTTGTAGTGCTTACTAAGCCTTCACCGGCTTAACGCGTTTATTTTAATGCATTATGATAAGTGATCATACATAAAACCATAGTTATACTATGGCAAAGTAGAAGTGAAGTACTCAATTTTCCGTAACCGTTCCCTAATTTGATAAAGGATGGTAAGTCACAAAAGGGCCCAAAAGAGTTAAAGTAAATGTTTTGGGCATACGAATATGAACCTGGTACTTCTGACTCTGTATTTAGATGTTGATATGTCGACAGAATTAAGTTGAATGTTAAGTGTATTCGGGATTAACGATATCGGTGATAATATTAGAATGATAATAAGGCGTAACTATTGTGAATTTCAGATCGAGGTTTTCCTCAATTTTCAAATCAAGAGAAATGCTAGTGAGTTATTTTCTAACGTTTGACGGAATTAGTATAATAATTTCAATATGTATCGATTCATTATTTGACAGAATTGACTGAGTTATATTGAGATTTAGATCGATGATAGAGTGTTTCTAAAAGTATCGTCTTAAAAAGGGTTATTTAGTGATGTTAGAAATTGTATGAAAGATATTCAACTTCATTCTAGTAAGATTTTCGGGGACGAAAATCCTAAAAAGGGGGAGAGTTGTAACAGCCTAAATTTGGGTCTAGTCGAAACAGTGGTTTTGAGACCACAAATCCGAAGAGTAAAATTCTATTTTTATTATATTTTTATGGTCTAAAATTTTACGGAAAGATTTTGTAAAAATTTCGTTCAAAAATTTCGATGTTTGGGCACTTAATTTAGTCAAAAGGACTAAATTGTAAATAGTGCAAAAGTTGAGCTCTACATGTTAGAAGTGTCCAATTTCTATGAAATTTTAAACTGGAGGCCCTTAAATGGAAATTAGACCATTGGTTAAATTGTTGGACAAAAATGGACATTAGATAAGTGAAATGGAATATTTTTAAGTTAGGGGCATTTTGGTAAATTAGTAATTAAATGAATTAAAAACAAAATTAAAATGCCAAATTTGTCCATCTTCTTCATATGGATGAAATTTACCAGGGGAAGACATGGCTAGGGTCTTCTAAACTTCCCAAGCTCACGGTAAGTCTGTTCTAGCCCCGTTTTTCAAGTTATTTACAGTTTTGGAGTCCTGGTAGCTCGATTTAGATTATGCTACCAATAATTCATGATAAAGTTCATCTTTAGAAAATTACCCATAGGTGAAAAGTGTGTATTTATATGTTTTGTGATAGAATATGAAGGCTGAAATTATGTTAAACAACTTTTACTAAGCGATTTTAAGTGAAAACAAGTAAAACGTCATAATCGGTAAAAATACCTATTGTTCATAAGTACATGTTAGAGTGAGAATTTGATGTTGCCATAGAAGGGAAAAATGATCAGCATGTTATAAAACATATGAATAAGGGCTGAAGTTTAATTTTCGAGTATTGGGGCAAAAGTGTAAATATGTAAAAGTTTAGGGGCAAAATTATAATTTTGAAAAAAGTTGAGTTAGGGACTGTTTTGAATAGTAAATTAATTAAATAAGTGAAATGTGATGTTTTAGACCCAGAGAAAACAAGATTTGGACCTAGAACGTGAGGAAAATCGAAAATCAGGAAAGTTGGTAAAATGGTCATTTTGGTATCGAGGTAAGTTCGTATGTTAATAAGCATTAAATTTAATATGTTTAAATGTTTAACTGATACCATGTGTTATTTCGTATGTTATTATTGGATCATGAATAATTTAAAAATTACGAGATTGTATTGAAAGATCAAATTAAGAGAAATGCAGGGCGGAGTATGATCGAATTTTGACATGTGATGAATTGATAGTAAAGACCATGGTTGGACCATGGCAATATGTGTGCCAGTGTAAGACCATGTCTGGGACATGGCATCGGCCATGATATGAGAGCCAGTGTAGGACCATGTCTGGGACATGGCATCGGCATTGATATGTGTGCTAGAGTAAGACCATGTCTGGGACATGGCATCGGCCACGATATGAAAGCTAGCGTAATGCCATGTCTGGGACATGGCATTGGTACGATACATCTTGTACGAGTTTTTCTCGAGTATCCATCCTTAGTATCCCAAGAGTTTCAATGGGTAAATCCAAATATGATATCAAAGAAATGACAAGGTATGATCATGTTGAAACGGTACAGGTATGTACGCAAAATTCATGAGAACTAAATTTCGACATATATGGAACATTTGGTAAAAATGTAAATGAGTAAGTCATACCTATGAAAATGATCTTGCGATGACCTTGTGACGATAGGTCTATACTTATGATGTATAAATAGGTGATAAATTTGATTTATGACTATGTGTGAGGCTTTTAGGCCAAATTAAATTGTGACATGATAAGTTTAAGTTTTGTTGTTGATGTATAGGTTAAAGGGGAGAATGAATGGCATGTAAATATTCGATAATGGCTAGCTATTGGAATGGCTAGTTAAGAATAGGTTTTTGGGGTTATGTATGATTAAATGGATGTTAATACAAAGCAATCATGAAAGAGTAAAATTTACAATAAAACTGTTTTGGACAGCAGCAGTGACGTGAATTTGAAAAATCACCAAAAATAGTAAAAATTTAATTATAAGTTGGATGAGATATTGATTTAAATCTTATTGAGTTTATTTTCATATAAAAGAAACAGAGAAAACAAAGGATTTTTATATTTCAATATATTTAAATTCTTGTGAGATTGGTTTAGAATGATTATGTGATCCCCTGTTCTGAATTGGAAAAATCATTAAAAATTGTACAAAAATAATTATGGGCTAAAAGTTATATTCTTGGAATATTTAATGAGTCTAGTTTCAAAATAAACAAATTATAACATCTTTTTAATTCTGTACAAGGATAAAATGGATTCATAGTGAAAAGTGGTCAGAATAGTCAAATAGTGAAATAGGGGAAATTTTAATGAATAAACTGTACTAATTAGATTAGCCAAAAATTCTGGAAATTTTATGGTATAAAGATATATGAGTTTAGTTTCGGCGAAAATTAGCGGTTCTAAATTCGGAGCTCTGTAGCTCAAGAAATAAATAATTTAGTGACAGCAATTCAAGCAAACAGATTAATGTGAACATGAGTAATAAGGTATAAGCATGTGATTTAATGTTTGTATCAAATTGAGAACTTGTTGTGAGGATTTGTCATGAGGCTTTGATAAGGCTACAAATGAGTAAGTTGGGAAAGTAAGAACTTAGCATTATTTATGCAAGTTATGACAGCTTAGTAGTAAGCTAAATTCATTGCTAATGCTTATTATTTTTACATGTGAACTTACTAAGCTTTATAAAGCTTACCCCTTTTCTTTCCCATGTTACGAGTCCTACTAAACAAGCTCAAAGTTGGAGGTCGTCGAGATCGCTTCACACTATCAGGCTATCTATGGATATCTTTATTTATAAATGATTTAAATTATGGCATGTATAGGGGCTTGACTAAGTCATTTTGTATATGTGTTAATTAATTTGACAAAATGTATTGTTAAGACTATTACATTTGGTGCCAAAACGGTTATGGCTAGATATTATTTAATTAAAACATTTGTATATAATAAATTAACTTACCAGCCATTTTTACAAACTTATTTATTGTTTACTAATTCATTCCATATATATATATCAAAATACTTCAAGTAACTTAAAATAGATAGAATTTCAAGAGTCTACATTTTAATCCCTATCAAATGGGAATGCCTTTGAACTGCATATGTACATGCCATTTTAATACAAAATAAAATACCTACTTTTGAAACTCGTGAGGACGTGATGAGGTGAGAGATCTTCTAGTTGGACTCTATCTCTTCTAGTTTAATTGTACCTACACGTTAAAATAAACGCGTTAAGCCGGTGAAGGCTTGGTATGCACTACAAGAATAAATAAGTAAATGATCATCACAAAGCATTTTAAACTCATTCAATTATTACATATCTACTCACATATAAGTCTCTTCAACTATGCCTTGCAATAATAAAAATTCAACTTATCTTTTGTAAGGCATAAAACTTACCTTAACACATCAGTGATTCACTTTTGTTCTCAATTCACATTCTTAGCCCAAAGTAGACTTTATAGAACACACCGGATATACGGAACAAATACAGAGGTGCATTATGATGCACAAGTGAACAGAGAGCACCAATGTGCTAATAATCGAGAGAGCACCGACGCGTAATAATCGAGAGCACCAACGTGCTAATATCGAGAGCACCAACGTGCTAATATCAGAGAGCGCGCTAAAGTTCCTTAATGGCATGCCACTAATATCCTAGTAGTTCTAAATTCCGTCTACTTGGGCATTAAAGCTGAATCTCATAAATTTAAATACTTTACATAAATATTAAAAAAAAAAAATAAAAATAATTTTAAAATTCTTTTAGTACTTACTACAAAAGGTTGAGGTGATATAAGTTCTTCTTCCTTCACTCCTTAACCTTCTCTTTTCCTTTTCCTTCAATTCGGTCCTCTCCTTCCTTTTCTTTTTCTTCAATTTCATATAAACATATAACATTTATATGTTAAAAATAATCAAATAAATTTCTTATACTATTTAATAAAAAAAAACATGTATAATATAATAAATTCATCCTTTCTTACCTTAGTTCACATTACAATTTAATCCTTCACTCATAAATTTATTCAAAGCTGTCCATTTGTGTCAAAGTCACTAAATTATTTATATCTTGAGCTACAGAATTAAAATTTATGATCCACTAATTTTCCCTGAAACTAGACTCACATATATTCTTATCATAAAATTTTCATAATTTTTGGTTAAGCCAACAAATACAGTTTATTCTTTAAAATCACACATGTTCTGCTGTCTGACAGTTCTGACCCTTCTTCACTAAAAAAATAATTATCTCCTCATATAGGATTCATATGATGTTCTCGTTTGTTTCTATTGAAAATAGACTCATTCAGAATTCTAAAAATATAAATTTAAGCCTCTAATTATTTTTTTAAATTTGTTTATGATTTTTTGAAGTCAGAACAGGGGATCTCGAAATCACTTTGAACCAGTCTTAAAACAATCTAAATATCTCAAAATACAGAATTTGTTTGCTTTCCCTGTTTCTTTAATATGAAAATAGGCTCAATAAGCTTTAATTTCATATCTCATTCAGCTTCTAATTCCACTTTTACGATTTTCAGTGATTTTTCAAATTTACTCTACTGCTGCTGTCTCAAAACAGTTTTCTTATAGCTTATTTTACAATTAAATTCTTTACCCAATTCTAACTTCAAATTCTTTCAATTAAACCACTAATTCATCTTTTTGTTCATCATATGCTTTGTTTAAAAACTTGAAAATTCCAAAAACCTCAACTTAAATTCATCAAAACTTTGTCCTAAAACTTATAAAACATCAAAATTAAAAGAAAAGAGCTAAATTAGCTTACCTATTAAACTTCCAAGCTTCAAACTTTTAATTTCCCCTTTTCTTTTTTCTTTTCTCTCTTTTTCTTTCTTTCCCCTGCTCTCTGTTTCGTTTTGCTTCTCTGTTTCTATATCTTTCTATTCTTTTTCCTTTAATCTATTTATATATATAATAATAAAATATAATAATATAATAATATACTTTATAATTAATATTTATTATATATATCTATATATATACACGTTTTAAACTAAAAAAATCTAGGATTTTTTCATACTTAAACCGCCTCAACATTTAAAAATGGCATAAATGCCTTTTTAGTCCTTTTTATTTTCTTTAATCTTTATTTAAACTTTAACACCTATTTCAATCTAATCCTTTTTCCCAAATACTTCTAATTAAGTCAAATTCACTTAAATACAACCCAATTAGACACACAACTAAACTTAAATACAACCCAACTAGACACACAACTAACTTCATAAATATTTTTTAATAAATATTTACGTTTAAGTTTTATGAAAACGGAGACCGAAAATATATTTTTCGGTTACTCGACTATCGGGTCACTACAATTCTCCCCCACTTAATAAATTTCGTCCTCGAAATTTACCTGACGTAAATAACTGTGGATATTGATGTCTCATTGTTTCCTCTCTTTCCCATGTCGCTTCTTCCGAATTATGATGTCTCCACAATACTTTTACCAACGTGTAACATCCTAGATTAGGGGTTATGCGTTTGGAGCATAACTCAAGTATTAATAGGCTTTAAGGGTGATTGGTGATGATTTAGGAGTTTTTAGAACCCAAGGATGAAGGGGAAAACTTTGGGAAAATGTTGGATTTTAAGTATAAAAGGGGGAGCTGGGTGAAGAAGGCCTTAAGGAAAAATGTGGGAGTTTTTGGACATGAAAAGGGGCTTGGTAAAGTGGCTTAAGGACGCCACTTAAGGCTTGGGCAAATGACGCCTTGAGCAGGGAGGTTCGAGTTTGGGTGACGGCATAGAAGTGTTTTATTTTTCCTTTTTGTGTCAACAAGTGAAATTGGGCTAGGAAGGCCTTAAAAATAAATGGCAAGGTTTACGGACATGAAAGTCGAAGTGGTAAAGTGGCTTGGGGCCGCCACTTGAGGCGCTATATGCGGCTTGCGACAACAAGGGCCTTGGTTCGAATCCCGTTGGCGGCATGGGCGTGTTTTTATTTTTGCTTTGGCGTTAGGACAAGGGGGAGCTTGGGAAAGAGTTGTTAAAAGAAGTTCAGGGTGAATTATATCACAAAGAGGCGCTCTTGGCGAGTGGTCAAGGCGTTATATGCGATGAAGCTCCAGCAGAGTCTTGAGTTCGAGTGGGAGGCGGCCAGGTTGGGTGTTTTAATTTTGGTTTTTGGCACCAGGGGAAGAAGGAAGCAATGGACGGCAATTGGACTTGTAATTGAAAGAGGATTAAGTTTTTTTTATCCTTTTAAAATTCGGCTGGAGTAAGGATAATTGTTGGATTTATTTTTGTTATTTGTTTATTTTGAATAGGTAGAGATAATGATGGTATTATTTATTCTAGATAATAGAGGTGTTATTTTATTCAAATGTGGAGATAAAAGATAAAGAGGAGATAGAGTTTTTATTTTATTTGAATAGGTGATTAAGGGATAAAGATTGGCTTAATTCAATTATTTTTTTGAATGAGTTTGGGAGAGGAAAATAGGTGCCGAAATTCCTTTTTAATTTAGCATTCATCTTTTTCTCCCTTTTAGTTGCTCTGCCGAATTTCTTCCCACTTTCTTCTCTTCTCCTTTATTTTCTTTCAACCTCAATTCCTTCCTACTTCTTTGAAAGCCGAATGCCCCTGGCATTGGAAGTTATAGCCGAAACTTTGCTACCATTGTTCTCCATCTTTTTGTTAGAACCTCAAAGGTTAGTCTTTCTTCTTATTCATTGAAGCCGAACCCCCTATATTGGTAGCCATAGCCGAATCTCTTAGGGGCTGTTGACTTTTCTCTTGTAGTTTCTCCAAGCGGCATAGTGGTAAGTATTTCTTCTTTAAAGCAATCGGTTTGTTTCTTCTCTTTTGGGATGGCCGAATGTTCATAGGATCACAAGATGGTATTTCTTTGTTGTAGCTAACGTCAATGTGCACTGAGGGAGCCTTTCGTGGGTTCAATTCTGCAAGGTAAGCCTATATGGTATTCGGCCATAGGCCACTTTCCATAGATTTGCTTATAGCCGATTTTAACAAGTGACATATAGGGATTTCGACAGTTTCAAAGGATAGGAGTGGCTTTACGGGATTTCAATTTGCTTTGGTAAGTGATAATAAAGATTCGGCCTAGGGCCATATTTTGGTTATGGGTGCGATTAGTCCTTCGGGATTATTAGTTCAGCCGAATAAGGCTTTTTGATACTAACCTAGAGTGGACAAATGTAGGAGCAGTACGGGAATACGTTTCAGGATTTTTTGATATCGCATAGATTCGGGATTTCTCCTTAGATCTTCGGTTAAGCAGGTGTGTAAAACTCTTACACACTTTATTAGTTGGCATTGCTTATTATGTTACCGTTAACTATTGTGATAGTTTTGCCTTGTGGGCATGAGCATGGATTCCGGGTAAGTCTCTTGTGACTTTAAATATGTATTATGAATGACATGATGGGTAACATGCTATGCCATGACTTATATGCATGATTTATGATAATATGTTAAGCATGTTATGAGCATGTTGGTAATGGGATTGAAGAGAGCGGGGAATATTCTCTATGGATCGTCACACGATGGTTTTGACCACAAGATGGGTTGGCCCCATCGGTTTAATTGTGACTTCGGTCACCAGTGGTTTTGACCACACCGTTGATATAAATTGTGACTAAGTCCCAGTGGTTTGGTACCACCAGTGGTTTTGACCACATATTGATACTTGTGACCTATGGTCATCAGTGATTTTGACCACACGATGGGTTGGCCCCATCACTTGATTTGTGACTCCTGGTCACGATGGTTTTGACCACGGTGGTTTTGACCACACGGGTAGTTAAAGGAGTATGGATGGCTAGTTTTGGGTTGCATGTTTTGCATGTCATATTAATATCTTGTGTATGAGTTTGCACTTTCGGGTTGGGGATTTATACACTGAGTCGTGGTGACTCACCCTTTCCCATATCATTTTGCAGATGAGTAGATCGCGGAGATGGAGCCGGAGAGGACTCGAGGCGGCCATGCTTGTTCCTTGGATTTAAAATTTTATTTAGCACAGATAAAGTTTATTATTTACTAAATTTTGGTTTGGGTTGTAATAAGGCCGCTAGTTATTATTTTGGATGTTCAAGTAGTTGTTTTTACTTTACTTCTACTATACAACAAATGATTTTTATGAATTGTTAAATAAATCGGTTAAAAGTAACGTTTCTCAAAATAGGTAACTTTTACGAGTTTTCAAAGATGTTACCATCGAGTAGCAAAATTCACCAAATTAACTATAACTCCGATGTTTCTAAAAATGGTTAAATGTTTTCAAAGGAAAAAGGGTTTTCAACTCAACCATGTTTATAAAATCAATCCCATCTATAACCTCAACAAATTTTCAGATTTTCACCGATTAATCAAACTGTTTTTACTCTGTGACATACCAGATCCGGTTAGGGCTCATGGGCCGGGTTTGGGGTGTTACAAAATTGGTATCAGAGCCAGGTTCAAAACTCAGCTATGGGGGCCCAGGGCCCAAAATGTTTTTGGTAGGCCTCTGTGAAATATTATGAAAATGGTTTTTGTTATGAACAGCATGGTATCGAGTCTTCGGCACCAATCCGCCCAGGTAAGTATCTCTGACTGTTCTGTAAATACTTGATAAGGGTAGAAATGGAATGGAACGTAGATTAGCATGATAAGTATTTGAACCCTCGGATTAGTTTTCCCCAACACTTACATAAGACTTAAAGGCCTAATTAAACAAACCTATGGCTAAGTCGCTGAGTTAGGGTGTGGCAACCCCTGTGCGCATGTCTAGGATTGGATCTGGAAGAGCCTGGTACTTAAGCAGTCCTAGTGACTCACCTCCTCTTCGTAGGAATCCTACCTGGTGCGTAGCTACGGTTCACCCTAACCAAGAGGACTCGGTCGCAGACTAAACTCAATAACTAAAACCCGAAAGGGATTAGCCATGTTTTTATGAAAACCCTAGTTTTAAAATCACCAAAGTACCCCTTTAAATAGTAGAAAAAATTTAATTTTTTTTTTGAAAATTTCCAAAATATTTTCGACTTACAAAATTACCAAAATGCCCTAGTGGCAAAATTACGAAAATGCCCTTGGTTTCTAAAATGACCGTACTACCCCGATTACAATAAAAGTTTTCTTACTTTACAACAGTATCCAAAAATCCTATTTTGCAAAATAATACCCTGACTTGGAAAATTTACAAAATTACCCCTGATTGACAAAATTGCTAAAGTAATCCTGGTTTCCAAAATTTTTGCCATACCTCTAATTTGAGAAAATTTTCGAAAATACCTTCAAGTTTTGGAAATTTCAAAATGTCCTGATTTATTAAAGTTTTCAAAATTTTCCCCGATTTATTGCAAAAATACCCCTGTAGGTTAAAATTACGAAAATACCCTATGGTAGTGAAATGACGAAAATGCCCCTCCACGTTAGATATGGTCTGTGAATGTTGTTTGTGTGATGGATGTACTTAGAACTAGGAGATAAGCCTGAAACTGGAACTATAGGTAGATTCGACTTCGAAAGAATCACTTCAAAAACTATTTCTCATAAAATTGCTCGTGGGTAAACAGTGAACAGTATTAATAATGCATAAAATTCTTAATCAGTTAAACGCGAACGAGAAGAATGAGTACAAGAGGTCGTGGACGTCCGCCGCATGGCCGTGGTAGGGGTAGGATGACCTTGTCGGAGCCAGCAGGGTCTGGTCATAGGTCTGGAAATGTGATGCCGGATCTGCCGGCGGTGGAAACTGAGTTTCAGGACCAGACGGGTGGTAACAATGTAGTATCCCAAGCTGTACTACGGGTGTTGGAACGAGTTGCCGAGGCAGGCGTAGGTGCAGGAGCCCAAAAATCCGTGGTTGAACGACTCCGGGCTAACGGAGCGGAAGTGTTTAGAGGAGTTTCTGGAGTGGCTCCCAACACGGCCGAGTATTGGTTGGAGGCAATCCCAACTAATAATGGATGACTTGGATTTCTACCGAGGAGAAGTTAAAGGGGATAGTGTCTCTCCTCCGGATGAGTCGTACCAATGGTGGCTCACGGTCCGAGAGGGTGCAATGATCGGTGATATCACCCGGGATTATTTTAAGGCGACATATCGGAGAGGAAGTATGTGGGTGGGTTATATTGATGAGCAGCGTAGGCGCGTTTTAAATTTGGTGCAAGGGAATAAGTCGGTGCAGTATGAGGTCAATTCTTGAGGTTAAGTAGGTATGCTCGGGTATGGTGGCCCACAGAACATGAGCGCTGCGTTAGGTTCGAGGACAAGTTGAGAGATGAGCTACAGGTGTTAATCGCACCTCAGTGTGAAAGGGAATTTGTCGTTCTCGTGGAAAAGGCTAAGGTAGCTGAAGCAAAGAAAGCGAATTGAGAGGCGGAATCGGGGCGGAAGTAAGGATAAAAGGAATTTTGGGCCTTCGTGGTCCACTGGAGGTTCACGTAAGAGGCTAGATTTGGGAATCGAGAAAGAGCCGCAAAGCTCGCCGCGGCCACCACAAGTGTGCTAGATGCGGGAAATCCCACTCGGGAGTGTTGGAATGGTAATCGAGGGTGCTTTGAGTGTGGATCAATGGAGCACCGGGTAAGGGATTGTCCGAGAAAGTTGGCTAGGACTCAAGCTGAGGGTCAAGGACGTGGTCAATTCAGGAGGGATGGCCAGCAACCACAGAGGGGAAGAGGTGCAGCTAGGGGTAATGGTAACAGGCGTGGCCGAGGTGCTGAAGGTGCAGAGGCGAGGCAATCAAGGTTGGTTTATGCAGTTGGCCGTCGCGAGGAGGAAGATGTGCCAGGTGTGACAACGGGTACGTTCCTTATTTCTGGAATACCCTTAATTGCTTTGATTATTATAGAGTTTTCTTGTACCACTAGTGAAAGTGTTCGAAGCCTTGCATGTGAACTTAGAGATAGTGCCTAGGAAGTATGATAGTTTTATAAGATTAGAGTGCACAGCGTAAGCATAGTGTGGTGAGTGGGAGTACAATTAGCTAAGTAATTTCGAGGACGAAATTATTTTTAAGGAGGGTAGAACTGTAACATCCTAGATTAGGGGTTACGCGTTTGGAGCATAACTCAAGTATTAGTAGGCTTTAAGGGTGTTTGGTGATGTTTTAGGAGTTTTTAGAACCCAAGGATGAAGGGGAAAACTTTGGGAAAATGTTGGATTTTAAGTATAAAAGGGGGAGCTGGGTGAAGGAGGCCTTAAGGAAAAATATAGGAGTTTTTGGACATGAAAAGGGGCTTGGTAAAGTGGCTTAAGGACGCCACTTAAGGCTTGGGCAAATGACGCCTTGAGCAGGGAGGTTCGAGTCTGGGTGATGGCATGGGAGTGTTTTATTTTTCCTTTTTTGCATCAACAAGTGAAATTGGGCTAGGAAGGCCTTAAAAATAAATGGCAAGGTTTACAGACATGAAAGTCGGAGTGGTAAAGTGGCTTGGGGCCGCCACTTGAGGCGCTATATACGGCTTGCGACAACAAGGGCCTTGGTTCGAATCCCGTTGGCGGCATGGTCGTGTTTTTATTTTTGCTTTGGCGTTAAGACAAGGGGGAGCTTGGGAAAGAGGTGTTAAAAGAAGTTCAGGGTGAATTATATCACAAAGAGGCGTCTTGGCAGTGTGGTGGGCGTTATATGCGATGAAGCTCAGCTCAAAGGTCTTGAGTTCGGGAGTGGGAGCAGCAGTTAGGTGTTTTAATTTTGGTTTTTGGCGCCAGGGAAGAAGGAAGCAATGGACGGCAATTGGACTTGTAATTGAAAGAGGATTAAGTTTTTTTTATCCTTTTAAAATTAGGCTGGAGTAAGGATAATTGTTGGATTTATTTTTGTTATTTGTTTATTTTGAATAGGTAGAGATAATGATGGTATTATTTATTCTAGATAATAGAGGTGTTATTTTATTCAAATGTGGAGATAAGAGATAAAGAGGAGATAGAGTTTTTATTTTATTTGAATAGGTGATTAAGGGATAAGGATTGGCTTAATTCAATTATTTTTTGAATGAGTTTGGGAGAGGAAAATAGGTGCAGAAATTCCTTTTAATTTAGCATTCATCTTTTTCTCCCTTTTAGTTGCTCTCTGCTAGAATTTCTTCCCACTTTCTTCTCTTCTCCTTTATTTTCTTTCAACCTCAATTCCTTCCTACTTCTTTGAAAGCCGAATGCCCCCGCATTGGAAGTTATAATGAAACTTTGCTACCATTGTTCTCCATCTTTTGTTAGAACCTCAAAGGTTAGTCTTTCTTCTTATTCATTAAAGCCGAACCCCTATATTGGTAGCCATAGCCGAATCTCTTGAGGTCATTGACTTTTCTCTTGTAGTTTCTCCAAGCGGCATAGTGGTAAGTATTTCTTCTTTAAAGCAATCGGTTTGTTTCTTCTCTTTTGGGATGGCCGAATGTTCATAGGATCACAAGATGGTATTTCTTTGTTGTAGCTAACGTCAATGTGCACTGAGGGAGCCTTTCGTGGGTTCAATTCTGCAAGGTAAGCCTATATGGTATTCGGCCATAGGCCACTTTCCATAGATTTGCTTATAGCCGATTTTAACAAGTGACATATAGGGATTTCGACAGTTTCAAAGGATAGGAGTGGCTTTATGGGATTTCAATTTGCTTTGGTAAGTGATAATAAAGATTCGACCTAGGGCCATATTTTGGTTATGGGTGCGATTAGTCCTTCGGGATTATTAGTTCAGCCGAATAAGGCTTTTTGATACTAACCTAGAGTGGACAAATGTAGGAGCAGTACGGGAATACGTTTCGAGATTTTGTGATATCGCATAGATTCGGGATTTCTCCTTAGATCTTCGGTTAAGCAGGTGTGTAAAACTCTTACACACTTTATTAGTTGGCATTGTTTATTATGTTACCGTTAACTATTGTGATAGTTTTGCCTTGTGGGCACGAGCATGGATTCCGGGTAAGTCTCTTGTGACTTTAAATATGTATTATGAATGACATGATGGGTAACATGCTATGCCATGACTTATATGCATGATTTATGATAATATGTTAAGCATGTTATGAGCATGTTGGTAATGGGATTGAAGAGAGGAGGGGGAATATTCTCTATGGACTGTCACCAGTGGCTTTGACCACAAGATGGGTTGGCCCCATCAGTTTAATTGTGACTTCGGTCACCAGTGGTTTTGACCACACCGTTGATATAAATTGTGACTAAGTCCCAGTGGTTTGGTACCACCAGTGGTTTTGACCATATATTGATACTTGTGACCTATGGTCATCAGTGATTTTGACCACACGATGGGTTGGCCCCATCACTTGATTTGTGACTCCGGTCACCAGTGGTTTTGACCACACGGGGTAGTTAAAGGAGTATGGATGGCTAGTTTTGGGTTGCATGTTTTGCATGTCATATTAATATCTTGTGTATGACTTTGCACTTTCGGGTTGGGGATTTATACACTAAGTCGTGGTGACTCACCCCTTCCCATATCATTTTGCAGATGAGTAGATCGCGGAGATGGAGCCGGAGAGGACTCGAGGCGGCCATGCTTGTTCCTTGGATTTAAAATTTTATTTAGCACAGATAAAGTTTATTATTTACTAAATTTTGGTTTGGGTTGTAATAAGGCCGCTAGTTATTATTTTGGATGTTCAAGTAGTTGTTTTTACTTTACTTCTACTATACAACAAATGATTTTTATGAATTGTTAAATAAATCGGTTAAAAGTAACGTTTCCCAAAATAGGTAACTTTCACGAGTTTTCAAAGATGTTACCATCGGGTAGCAAAATTCACAAAATTAACTATAACTCCGATGTTTCTAAAAATGGTCAAATGTTTTCAAAGGAAAAAGGGTTTTCAACTCAACCATGTTTATAAAATCAATCCCATCTGAGTTTTAATAGACACCGTTTTATAACCTCAACAAATTTTTAGATTTTCACCGATTAATCAAACTATTTTTACTCTGTGACATACCAGATCCGGTCAGGGCTCATGGGCCGGGTTTGGGGTGTTACACAATGGAACCTGTTTGTTCCTCAATTCCTTTACTTCTTGAGCAAGTATCTTAATTGGCTCCTCTTCATAAGTTAAATCCGGTTGAATTTCTATTACTTCAGGAGTAATCACATGAGATGGGTCAGACCTGTATCTTCGTAGCATTGAGACATGAAAAACACTGTGAATTCTATCCAATTCCGGTGGTAAGGCTATCCGATAAGCAACTGGACCAACCCATTCTAAGATCTCATACGGCCCAATGAATCTTGGACTGAGCTTGCCTTTCTTTCCAAATCGGAGAATTTTTTTCCATGGCGACACTTTCAAAAATACTTTTTCACCCACATCATATTCAATATCTTTTCTTTTAAGATCAGCATAAGATTTTTGACGATCAGATGCTGCTTTCAAATTATTCCGAATGACTTTTACTTTTTCTTCTGTTTCCCGGATCAAATCAACCCCATGTATCTTCTTTTCATTGAGCTCTGTCCCATATAACGGTGTATTTTATGATAAATTCATCCTTTCTTACTTTTGCTCACATTTCAATTTAATCATTTACTCATAAACTTATTTAAAGCTGTCCTTTTGTGTCATAGTCACAAAATTATTTATTTACAGAGCTACAGAACTCCAAATAAAGAACCGTTAACTTTTCCTGAAACTAGACTCACATATATTCATACCATAAGATTGAAATGATATATGTTATTCTTCCTTCACTCCTTAACCTTCTCTTTTCCTTTCCCTTCAATTCGATCCTTTCCTTTCTTTTCTTTTTCTTCAATTTCATATAAACATATAACATTTATAAGTTAAAAATAATCAAATAAACTTCCTGTACTATTTAATAAAATAACCATTTTATATAATAAATTCATCCTTTCTTACTTTTGCGCACATTTCAATTTAATCATTTACTCATAAATTTATTCAAAGCTGTCCTTTTGTATCATAGTCACTAAATTATTTATTTCCAGAACTACAGAACTCCAAATGAAGAACCATTAATTTTTCCTGAAACTAGACTCACATATATTCATACCATAAAATTTCCAAAATTTTTGGCTTAGCCAATTAGTACAGTTTATTCATTAAAATCACCCCTGTTCTGCTGTCTGGCAGTTCTGACCCTTCTTCACTAAAAATTAATTATCTTTTCATATAGGATTCAGATGATGTTCCCGTTTATTTCTATTGAAAATATACTCATTCAGGATTCTAAACATATAAATTTAAACCCATAATTATTTTTATCCAATTTTTGATGATTTTCTAAAGTTAGAATAGGGGAACCTGAATTCATTCTGACCTTATCTCACAAAATCCATTATATCTCATGATTTACATATCCATTACTTACAATGTTTCTTCTATGAGAAACTAGACTCAATAAGTTTTAATTTCATATTTTTTTCATCTTCTAATTCGATTTCTACAATTTATGGTGATTTTTCAAAATCAGTCTACTACTGCTGTCTCAAACTGTTTTAGTGCAAACTGTTTATTACCATTTTTCCCCTAAGCTTTCAATAAATGATAATTTCGTCCCTGCTCAATTAACTTCTCAATTGAGCTGATTTTTCCTTAATTAACACTTTACTCTATCACTTTAAACTGCTTTATAACCTTTAGGAATCAAAATTTCAGTAATAGTCTTTAATTCCAAATATTTTCACAATTTAGTTCCTAAAAATCAATTTCTAATTAGATATTCCATCAATTAAACACCTAATTCATCAATTTGATCCACATAGCTCATGTTTAAAAATCTAGGAATTTCCAGAATTTCAACTTAATTCAACAAAACTTTGTTCTAAAACTTATAATCAAAATTAAAAGAGAAGGGCTAAATTAACTTACCTATTAAACTTCCAAGCTTCAAACTTTCAATTTTCCCTTTTCTTCTTTCTTTTCTCTTTTTTCTTTCTTTCTTTCTTTCCCCTACTCTCTGTTTTGTTTGCTTCTCTGTTTCTTCTCTTTTATTTCTTTGCTTTATTATATAATATAATATTATATTAATATAGTTATTTAATAATAATATATTTTAACACATAAAAATCTTAGATTTTTATGCTTATGCCGCCTCAACATTTAAAAAGGCATAATTGCCTTTTTAGTCCTTTTTATTTTCTTTAATCTATAATTAAACTTTTGCACCTTTTTCAATTTAGTCTTTTTCATTTAATTACCTACCCAAACGTTAGAATTTTCTAACGAAATTTTAATACCACATTACTAACATTTTATAAATATTTATAAAAATATTCATACAAATATATTGAAATAAATTTCTCTTTTGATCGGATTTATGGTTGCGAAACCATTGTTCCGATAACCTTGAATTTAGGCCATTACAACTCTCCCCCGCTTAATAAATTTCGTCCTCGAAATTTACCTGACGTAAATAACTGCGGATATTGATATTTCATCGTTTCCTCTCTTTCCCATATTGCTTCTTCCGAATTTTGATGTCTGCACAAGACTTTTACCAACGGAAACCGTTTGTTTCTCAATTCCTTTACTTCCCGAGCAAGTATCTTAATTGGCTCCTCTTCAAAAGTTAAATCCGGTTGGATTTCTATTATTTCAGGATAATCACATGAGATGAATCAGACCGGTATCTTCGTAGCATTGAGACATGAAAAACATTATGAATTCTATCCAACTCTAATGGTAAGGCTATCCGGTAAGCAACTAGACCAACCCGTTCTAAGATCTCTGTAACACCCCAAACCCGGCCCAAACACTACAACCGAATTTGGTGTGCTACAGAGAAAGTGTTTTTGAAAATCCCTTTAAGCCGATTTAAGTTCTATCGAAAATCTTCCATTTCCATTTGTCTTGCTAAAACCATACTTAGTTTGTTTTAAAAATATTTATTAAGTCGGGTTATTATAGATATCAATTGTACCCAATGGCACTTTAAAACATTTTGCGTTTGATTTGAGGAAACATGTGCACCCGTTTTAATTTCATTAAAAAGTTTAAACAAAATATTCAAAACATGTAAAAATAATAAAAATAATCCTAGGAGGCCTTATTACAACTTAATTAAAATAAAACCAACATTTAAAATATGATAAAACAAAATCCAAGTTCATCTAATTAAAATTCCATCGCATGGCCACCTCGAGTCCATCCTACTCCATCTCCGCGATCTACTCATCCGCAAAATGTTAAGGGAAGGGTGAGTCACCAAGACTCGAGTGTGTAAATCCCCCACCCGGAAAATACATCTCATACACAATTCATTAATAAACATGCTCATGCAACCCAACTAGCCATCCATACTCCTTTTCTACCGCGTGTGGTCAAAACCACTGATGACTTAAAGTCACAATTTAAATGATGGGGCCAACCCACCGTGTGGTCAAAACCACTGATGACCATAGGTCACAATATATCAAATGTGGTCAAAACCACTGGTGGTACCAAACCACTGGGACTTAGTCGCAAATAATCAATCGTTGTGGTCAAAACCACTGATGACCATAGGTCACAAATAATCTGATAGGGCTAACCCATCTTGTGGTCAAAACCACTGACGACAGTCCATAGTTCATCCCCCTCCTCTCACCAATCCCACCATCACATGCTTACACATCAAATTTCATATATCATGTCATAGTATTAAACATCATGTGATGGCATGCAAACATATAAAAATTACAAATTAGGGGACTTACCCGAAATCCATGATTATGCCACAAGCTAACCACAACCAAAAGACCTAAGGCAAATAATAACAGCATGTAAATTAATAAAGTGTGTATAGAGATCTTACACACCTGCTTCTATCGAAATTCCTAGATCCCGAAGTTTCCAATCTTTAGTGTTAGGTGTTGACCCTATATTCGCCCAAAGAGATTAGTGACATGGCCTATTCGCCAAAACCAAATAAATCTAGAGGGTTACCGCTTGAATCAAAACCTTACCCAATTGCCTTTGAACACTAGCCAACACACTCCAAGTGTGAATCGGCTTCACTTCCCTACAATCGGCACTTATCCAAAATTAGTAGCCTTCGGCTTTGAACACCAATTAAATAACTCACTAGAATATAGTCTATTTAAAAAAAACTCTTACCACCACTTACCAACCAGTCAACAGAGAAAGAAGGCTACGCTTGATTGCTTCCAAGTCCCGGAGACCCCTTGCCAAAATGATTGTCAATGAAAATCTGAAGAGATCTATCCCACTTAATATTCGACCAAGGCTACTAAAGAAATAGCAGGGAGATTCGGCTTGAATGGAAAGAAAATAGTGAGAAAAGGGGAGATAGGGGTTCGGTTTTGAGAAGGAAAGAAAAGAAAATAAATTGAAGGTGAGGTGTATAGGATTCGGCCAAGGTCTAAAAGAAAAGAAAAGATAGATTACAATAGTGTTTCGATTTGAGAGAGAATGAAAAAGAAAAATCAAAAGATGGAGGTTTGGCCGAAATTATAAAGAAAATACACTAGGAAAATTCGGCCTTCCCCCCCTAAGCTTGCCGTCCACTCCTCTCCAAGGAGTTTAAAATTCAATCAATTCCTTGAATTGCTCTTGACCAATTGTGTAAACAATATTCAAAATAATTTGAATTCTCCAAATGCCTATATTTTCTCCTAGGAGTTAATCAAGTAAAATCCAATTAAAAAGCTAATATTATCCTCATTATCCCTTATTATCTCATCAAATAAATAATAAAAAAAAACAAAGAAGCCATGTGCTCATAAACCAGCCGAACAAAGAACCCATGTGCAGGCCAACTCCATTTTCACACCAGCATAAAAAAAATAAACCCCAAACTGCAGCTTCTAAGGTTCGAACCTAGAACGTCATGCCGCAGCCCCTCTCTTCTAACGCCCAGGCCACTTTTCCAAATTGACTTTCATGTCAAATAACCCCCTTCATTTATTTTTAAAGCCTTCCTACTTAAGCCCACCACCCCAAAATAAAATAAAACACAAACTGCTGCTCCAGCCGTTCGAACCTACGCCCTTCTTCATCTCTAACTCCTAAGTGGCGCACGGAAACCACTTTGCCAATGAGTTCTTTGTGTCCTAGACTCATCCCAGCTCCTTTTAAGGCCTTCTTCCATTTTAACGCTAAACCCAAAAATTAAAACACCTTGCTGCCACCTTGATTCGAACCCAAGCCCCCCTAGCACCTTGAGGCGTCACCTTCCCAAAGCCCCAAGCAGCGCCTCCATGCCACTCCACCAAAGACATTCTTGTGTCTTAATCTTCCCCAATTAATTTTAAGGCCTTCCTAAGCCAACTCCCTACATAACGAAAAGATAATAAATTCCCAAACGCCACTCCAGCAGCTCGAACCCAAGACCTCCCTTGCCTTACCCTTAGGCGCACCAAGCCAATTGTACCAAGCCCATTGTTTGTCATATTTCACCCAAAATTTTATTTAAGCCCAATCTCACCTAGCTCCCTCCTTTTAGGTACTAAAAAAATTTTAATACTAAGTCAGGCCTAGCTCGGGTTTAATTCTAGACCCCAAAACATGCCAAATAAATCATAAATTTTATTTCTTCAAGCACACACACACACACATGGGAACAAATAATTAAATTTCCAAACAACCCCTGATTCAGGATGTTACAATTCTACCCCCCTTAAAATAATTTCGTCCTCGAAATTACTTACTATCGTCTAATCGTGTATCCTTAACTCATCACACTACGCTACAGTTGCGCACTCTGATCTTAAAGATCTATCATACTTTCTAGAAACATTCCCTACGTTCATAATCCAAGTTCCATACACTTTACTAGCAACTTAAGAATGAACTAACGTGACCATAACCAAGACAATTGAGGGTATTCCGAAAATAAGAAACTTACCCGTTGTCATGTCTGGCACATCTTCCTCCTCGCGACGGCCAACTGCATAAACGAACCTTGGTTGCCTCACTTCTGCACCTTCAGCACCTCGGGCACGCCCGCTAACATTATCATTATCTCTAGCTGCACCTCAACCCCTCTGTGGTGGTCCATTTCTAACCTGAGCACGGTTCTGACCCTCTGGTTGATTCTTAGCTAACTTTCAAGGACAATCCCTTACACGGTGAGCGAATGATCCACACTCAAAGCACCCTCGATTACCACTCCAACACTCCCCCTTGTGAGGCTTGCCACACCGAGCACATTGTGGCGGCCATTGGGTATTGGCGTGGCCAGCAGCCTAGCGACTTTGATCCGACCCACCAAACCTTGCCCTCTTCTGTGAACCTTCAGCAAACCCTGAAGACCCAAAATTCCTTTTATCCTTACTCTTGTCCTGATTCCGCCTAACAGACTGTCTTACCTCTTCAGCAACCTTTGATTTCTCTACTAGGACAGCGAACTCTCGTTCCTGTTGTGGAGCTATCATCATCCTCAGCTCATCTCTCAGCCCATCCTCAAATCTAACACAGCGTTCATGCTCGGTACCCACAATACCACTAGCATACCTACTAAACTGAAGGAATTCGGCCTCATACTCCGCCACTGACTTATTGCCTTGAACCAGGTTCAAGAAAGCCTTTCGCTGTGCATCTACATAGCTAGTTCCGATATATTTCTTTTGATAGGCATCTTTGAAAAATTCCCAGGTGAGATTTTCTGCCACTGTTCCATCCCTTACAGTGAGCCACCACTGATATGACTCATCCCGAAGCAAAGAAATTACACCCTTTAATTTCTCCTCAGCTGTAAAATCTATGTCATCCATGATCCTTTTAGTTGCTTCCAACCAAGACTCGCGCGACTTGGGTGCCACTCCGGAAACTCCCCTAAATACTTCTGCTCCATTAGCCCGGAGTCGTTCAACCACAGATTTACGGGCTCCTGCACCCGCGCCAGCCTCAGCAACTCGTTCTAATACTCGTAATACAGCTTGAGATACGACATCATTTCCACTCGTATGATCTTGAAATTGGCCACGCTTTTGGCAGATCCAAAGATCTCATTTCCGACGTGTCCAGACCTTGATGGCTCCGACAAGGTCATCCTACCCCTACCATGGCCACGCGGTGGACGTCCACGACCTCTAGAACTCATCTTAACTACCGCGCTTTAATCTGATTAAGAAATTTTTATGGATTAGTACTTTGTTTCACTTGGTTATCCGCGAAGAAATTTTATGAAAGGTTTAATAGGGATTCTTTCGATCAAACAAAGTTTCAAGTTCTCTATCCTAGTTCACAGAGAAGAGCACATCCATACATTCATTCCCTAATACCTTCCATACCTATTCACTCTTCTGACATTTCATCTGCTTTCTATCCTGTGGGTATTTTCGTCATTTTCCTACAGGGGTATTTTCGTAACAAACCGGAAGAATTTTTAAAACTTTAATAAATCAGGACATTTTAAAATTTCCTAATTCGGAGGGTTCTTTTCAAAAATTTCTCAAATTAAAGGTATGGCAAAATTTTGGAAACCAAGGGTATTTTGGTAATTTTGTCAATCGGGGTAATTTCGTAAATTTCCAAAATCAGGGCATTAATTTTGAAATACAAAATTTTCTATTACTTTTGCAAAGTAAGAAGATTTTATTGAAATCTGGTAATTTCGGTAATTTTAGAACCAAGAGCATTTTCGTAGTTTTGCCACTAGGGCATTTTTTTGTAATTTTGGTAAGTCAAAAATATTTTGAAAATTTTCCGAAAATAAATTTTTCCTATTATCTAGGGAGTACTTAAACAATTTTAAAACTAGAGTTTTCATGAAAACATGGCTAATCCCTTTCGGGTTTTATTGTGTTTAGCCTATGACCGAGTCCTCTTGGTTAGGGTGAACCGAAGCTACGCACCAGGTAGGATTCCTGCGAAGAGGAGGTGAGTCACGAGGACTGCTTAAATACTAAGCTCTTTCGGATCCAATCCTAGACATGCGCACTAAGGTTACCACACCCTAACTCGGCGACTTGGTCCTAGGTTTGTTTAATTAGACTTTTAAAGTTTTATGTACTTTGTTGGGGTAACTAGCCCTAAAGTTTAAAGCACTTATCATACTAGCTACGTTCCATGCTTCCTACCCTTCTACAAAAAATAATTCATACAGAAGTCAGAAGTACTTACCTGGGTGGATAGGTGCCGGAGACTCGGTGCCATGCTATTCAAAACCCAAAACAGTCTCAAAACATTCCAATAAGGCCTACTAACATAAAAACAAAACATTTTGGGCCTTGGGCCCCCACAGTCGAGCTTTGAACTGGGCTCTGATACCAATTTTGTAACACCCCAAACCCGGCCCAAACACTACGACCGAATTTGGTGTGCTACAGAGAAAGTATTTTTGAAAATCCCTTTAAGCCGATTTAAGTTCTATCGAAAATCTTCCATTTCCATTTGTCTTGCTAAAACCATACTTAGTTTGTTTTAAAAATATTTATTAAGTCGGGTTATTATAGATTTCAATTGTACCCAATGGCACTTTAAAACATTTTGCGTTTGATTTTAGGAAACATGTGCACCCGTTTTAATTTCATTAAAAAGTTTAAACAAAATATTCAAAACATGTAAAAATAATAAAAATAATCCTAGGAGGCCTTATTACAACTTAATTAAAATAAAACCAACATTTAAAATATGATAAAACAAAATCCAAGTTCATCTAATTAAAATTCCACTGCATGGCCACCTCGAGTCCATCCGGCTCCATCTCCGCGATCTACTCATCTGCAAAATGTTAAGGGAAGGGGTGAGTCACCAAGACTCAGTGTGTAAATCCCCCACCCGGAAAATACATCTCATACACAATTCATTAATAAACATGCTCATGCAACCCAACTAGCCATCCATACTCCTTTTCTACCCCGTATGGTCAAAACCACTGATGACTTAAAGTCACAATTTAAATGATGGGGCCAACCCATCGTGTGGTCAAAACCACTGATGACCATAGGTCACAATATATCAAATGTGGTCAAAACCACTGGTGGTACCAAACCACTGGGACTTAGTCGCAAATAATCAATCGTTGTGGTCAAAAACACTGATGACCATAGGTCACAAATAATCTGATGGGGCCAACCCATCTTGTGGTCAAAACCACTGACGACAGTCCATAGTTCATCCCCTTCCTCTCATCAATCCCACCATCACATGCTTACACATCAAATTTCATATATCATGTCATAGTATTAAACATCATGTGATGGCATGCAAACATATAAAAATTACAAATTAGGGACTTACCCAAATCCATGATTATGCCACAAGCTAACCACAACCAAAAGATCTAAGGCAAATAATAACAAACATGTAAAATAATAAAGTGTGTATAGAGATCTTACACACCGCTTCTATCGAAATTCCTAGATCCCAAGTTTCCAATCTTTAGAGTTAGGTGTTGACCCTATATTCGACCAAAGACAAGATTAGTGACATGGCCTATTCGGCCAAACCAAATAAATCTAGAGGGTTACCGCTTGAATCAAAAACCTTCCCAATTGCCTTTGAACACTAGCCAACACACTCCAAGTGTGAATCGCTTCACTTCCCTACAATCGGCACTTATCCAAAGTTAGTAGCCTTCTGGCTTTGAACATCAATTAAATAACTCACTAGAATATAGTCTATTTAAAATAAATGTTACCACCACTTACCAACCGGTCAACAGAGAAAGAAGGCTACGCTTGATTGCTTCCAAGTCCCGAGACCCCTTGCCAAAACGATTGTCAATGAAAATCAAGAGATCTATCCCACTTAATATTCGGCCAAGGCTACTAAAGAAATAGCAGGAGATTCAAATTGAATGGAAAGAAAATAGTGAGAAAAGGGAGATAGGGTTCGGTTTTGAAAAGGAAAGAAAAGAAAATAAATTGAAGGTGAGGTGTATAGGATTCTGGCCAAGGTCTAAAAGAAAAGAAAAGATAGATTACAATAGTGTTTCGATTTGAGAGAGAATGAAAAGAAAAATCAAAAGATGGAGGTTTGGCTAGAAATTATAAAGAAAATACACTAGGAAAATTTGGCCTTCCCCTAAGCTTGCCGTCCCACTCCTCTCCAAGAGTTTAAAATTCAATCAATTCCTTGAATTGCTCTTGACCAATTGTTTAAACAATATTCAAAATAATTTGAATTCTCCAAAAGCCTATATTTTCTCCTTGGAATTAATCTAGTAAAATCCAATTAAAAAGCTAATATTATCCTCATTATCCCTTATTAGCTCATCAAATAAATAATAAAAAAAACAAAGAAGCCATGTGCTTATCAATCTGAACAAAGAACCCATGTGCAGGCCAACTCCATTTTCACGCCAGCATAAAAAAAATAAACCCCAAACTGCAGCTTCTAAGGTTCGAACTCGAACGTCATGCATGCGACCCTCTCTCTCTAACGTCCGTGCCACTTTTCCAAATTGACTTTCATGTCAAATAACCCCTTCATTTATTTTTAAAGCCTTCCTACTTAAGCCCATCACTCCAAAATAAAATAAAATGCAAACTGCTGCTCCAGCTGTTCGAACCTGCGCCCTTCTTCATCTCTAACTCCTAAGTGGCGCACGAAAACCACTTTGCCAATGAGTTCTTTGTGTCCTAGACTCATCCCAGCTTCTTTTAAGGCCTTCTTCCATTTTAACGCCAAACCCAAAAATTAAAACACCTTGCTGCCACCTTGATTCGAACCCAAACCCCCCTAGCACCTTGAGGCGTCACCTTCCCAAAGCCCCAAGCAGCGCCTCCATGCCACTCCACCAAAGACATTCTTGTGTCTTAATCTTCCTCAATTAATTTTAAGGCCTTCCTAAGCCAACTCCCTACATAACGAAAAAATAATAAATTCCCAAGCTCCACTCCAGCAGCTCGAACCCAAGACCTCCCTTGCCTTACCCTTAGGCGCACCAAGCCAATTGTACCAAGCCCATTGTTTGTCATATTTTGCCCAAAATTTTATTTAAGCCCAATCTCACCTAGCTCCCTCCTTTTAGGTACTAAAAAAATATTTTAATACTAAGTCAGGCCTAGCTCGGGTTTAATTCTAGACCCCAAAACATGCCAAATAAATCATAAATTTTATTTCTTCAAGCACACACACACACACACATGGGAACAAATAATTAAATTTCCAAACAACCCCTAATTTAGGATGTTACAATCTCATACGGCCCAATGAATCTTAAACTGAGCTTGCCTTTCTTCTCAAATCGGAGAACTTTCTTCCAAGGAGATACTTTTAGGAATACCTTATCACCCACCTGAAATTCAATCTCTTTTCGTTTAAGATCGGCATATGATTTTTGACGATCAAATGTTGCTTTCAAACTATTCCAAATCACCTTTACTTTTTCTTCTGTTTCCCAGATCAAATCAACCCCATGTATCTTTTTTCATTGAGCTCTGTCCAATATAACGGTGTTCTACATTTTCTACCATACAAAGCTTCATGCGGAGCCATTTTAATACTGGACTGATAACTGTTATTGTAAGCAAATTCAATCTCTAATATACAACATCAGAGCATATCTTCCAATACCTGAATTACACGCTCAGATTGGCCATCCATTCGAGGATGAAATGCGATCTTCAAATACAACCAATACCCAAAGCTTCTTGCAATTTATCCCAGAAACGAGACGTAAATCGGGGATCTCTATCTGATATAATGGAGACAGGCACTCCATGTAGCCTGATAATCTCAGATATATACAGTTTAGCTAGTTTACCTAAAGAATAATCCATACGTATCGGAATAAAGTACGCTGAGTTTGTCAATCGATCAATAATCACCCAAATAACATCTCTTTTTTTTCCCTCGGAGATAATGGTAACCCCGATACAAAATCCATAGTGATTCTTTCCCATTTCCATTCCTATAGTAATTGGTCAAGTAACTTGAAAGGTACTGATGTTCTGCTTTGACCTGTTTACATATCAGACATCTTGATACAAATTCAGAAATATCATGTTTCATACCTGGCCACCAGTACATCTTCTTCCTAAATCTAACCAACTCTCTCTCGAATTATCCATCAATTTGCGAATGAAAAGTCAGATCAAATCGAGTTAAGTACTCAATAATTTCCTGTAATTGTTTTCAGAACCCTAAGGTGAACTACAATCTCGATCAGAAATTATCAATACTAGAATACCATGAAATCTTACAATTTCTGGAATGTACATCTCCGCAAGTTTCTGAAGCCATCAATCAGTTCTGACTTTATAAATTAATCAATTATCACTCATATAGCATTCTTATAAGTTATTCCGAAATCAGAAAGTGAACCGTAATCTGTAAATCTCTATCAAACATTACAAAGACTGATACTCCATATAGTTTGTCAATTTCATAGACTTATATCTCATTTCCGTCCCAGTATCTTTATTAGCTGAAATAATTCTGTAAACACCAATACCAGATATTCAACTAAAATTAATCCTTCATCAGACAATAGCAATCGAATATTTATTACTCATAGGGCAAACAATTATTTTCCCATTCAAATCATCTACAACTATATTTATTTTTCCCTGTATGATAATCCATCATCACATCAGGACATTTCAATAATTCAAACCATCTACTATGCCTTTCTTCATCAAAATACAATCTAATCCACTTAATAAATTTCTTACCCGATTCAGACTGAACCAGAACTGATGCTTCAATTATTAGAACTTCCATCTACTCAAAATTCTACTAGCATTGATTAGTCCATTCAAACCTTGTGTCTTCCTGTAGTATTCTTATCATTGATGTAGCTATCATAGAAAACACTTTCACAAAAATTTAAAAAATCCCAACACTTCAAATTATCCCAAGTCCGCAGTCATTAGATAGAATATGCCATAGTACTATAATAGATCTCACATTTCAATAATATAAATGGATCAATACTTCAACTTCAATAGTACTTTAAAATAGAAAAAGAAATCCAAGAGTAGTCTCAATAATAACCAGTATAATAATACAACTTCTATAATCTAAGATCCATATCACCGAGCTCCCATAACCGAACCAGGATTTATAACAGTAATATATATATTTACCTTCTATCAATGAATACCCCTTCACGGATGAATCATATTTGATAGATAAGATCAGACTATAAAATAATAAGAAAACCAATATAATGAAATCCCAGATGTGGAGCTATATTGAATTTCCGAGAACAAAAACCACATTCAATGATAAAGAAAATACAAATTGCGTATATGTACCGAAATATCAACCGGTAGTAATAGAAAATAACTTCATATGAATCTGGCCATTAAGTCTTCTATCTAACAAAACAAATTAGAAAATCCACAGAAAAACAGAGCAGTACCGATCAGGAATCAACCAGAACTTCCATTTTAACGTTATGATTCCAAACTTTCTACACAATAAAATCACATCTGAACAGTTACATATACCTCTGAAGATAAAAGAACATATAGAATACCCATATAGAATACCCAGAAGAGATCATTGTAAGATGCCTGACTATAGCAGCTGTATTCAAATATTTCTGGAATTTTATTACTAATCCGTTAACATATATAATCATCAACAGTCCCATATCATTCACTTCACTCACAAAGTTTATTCGAAAGAATTTTCAGTTAACTCATTCTGTAGTTACCATATCTGAATAAATTAGTTTCTGATAAATTACTTCTTTCTTTAATAGTAGCACTGTGTATCCCCAAACAATTTTCAAAAAAGAAATCTGATATCTCTCTCAGAACCCATCTCTATTTATTTACCCATTCTCAATTTTAACTGCTTATTTCCATCATTGAACTCTTTAGTTCCACACTTCTGAACTAAATCATTACAATTCTTATCAATTTCACTATATATATAACTGTACCAATAAAGGGGTAGAGATCGTAAGGCCTCATAATTTAGATTCATGTATATACTCATATAACATAACATTTATCATTTCTTACTTACTATAAGACATTTATCCACATCTTTTCAAATTCTGTTTCATCATAAGTAACATTTTTACTTAATTATTTCGATTGGAAAACATTTCTTTCTTTAACATTTCCTCTTCTATACTAAGAGGTAACCAACTCTATTTTATTAAATTCATAAATTCCAGTATACATCACAAAATCGATATCTTTTATTCTTTCATAAGACATCTTTTATTCTACAATATTCATAAATTACACAATTAAATAACTAAACCTCATCTCATCACATCAATTTATTAAAATGGCATGTACAAATAGACTCATACTCGACCCAAGAATTCAGAAAACCTAGGCTCTGAAACCAATAAATGTAATACCCCTATACCCGGTTCAATCATGCAGACCCGGTATAAGACTATTACATTTGGTGCCAAAACAATTATGGCCAGATACTGTTCAATTAAAACATTTGTATATAATATTTGAACATACCAACTATTTTTGCTAACATATTTATTGTTTATTAATTCATTCCATATATATGTGAAAATACTTCAAGTATCTGAAAATAGATAGAATTTCAAGAGTCTACATTTTAGTCCCTATCACATGGGAACACCTTTGAACTACACATGTACATGCCATTTTAATACAAAATATAGTACCTACTTTTGAAGCCATTGAGGATGTGATGAGATGAGAGATCTTCTAGTTGGACTTCTCTTCTAGTCTAATTGTACCTACGCGTTAAAAGAAACGCGTTAAGCCGGTGAAGGCTTAGTAAGCACTACAAGAATAAATAACTAAATAATCATAACAAAATATTTTAAACTCATTCAATTATTACATATCTACTCACATATAAGTTTCTTCAACTATGTCTTGCTTTAAAAAAAAATTTAACTTATCTTTTGTAAGGTATTAAACTTACCTTAACACATCAGTGATTCACTTTTGTTCTCATTTCACATTCTTAGCCCAAAGTAGACTTTATAGAACACACCGGATATAGGAAACAGATACAGAGGTGCATTATGATGCACAAGTGAACAGAGAGCATCAATGTGCTAATAATCAGAGAGCACCAATATGCTGATAATCAGAGAGCATTGACGTGCTAATAATCAGAGAGCGCGCTAAAGTTCCTTAATGGCATGCCACTAATATCCCAGTAGTTCTAAATTTCGTCTACTTGGGCATTAAAGCTGAATCTCATATATTTAAATAATTCACATAAAATTTCAAAAAGGATAAATAACAATAATTTAAAATTCTTGAAGTACTTCCAACAAAAAGGTTGAAATGATATATGTTATTCTTCCTTCACTCCTTAACCTTCTCTTTTCCTTTTCCTTCAATTCGGTCCTCTCCTTTCTTTTTCTTCAATTTCATATAAACATATAACATTTATATGTTAAAAATAATCATATAAACTTTCTGTACTATTTAATAAAATAAACATGTATAATATAATAAATTCATCCTTTCTTACTTTTGCTCACATTTCAATTTAATCCTTTACTCATAAATTTATTCAAAGCTGTCCTTTTGTGTCATAGTCACTAAATTATTTATTTTTAGAGCTACAGAACTCCAAATGAAGAACCGTTAATATTTCCTGAAACAAGACTCACATATATTCATACCATAAAATTTCTAGAATTTTTAGCTTAGCCAATTAGTACAGTTTATTCATCAAAGTCACCCATGTTCTGCTGTCTGGCAGTTCTGACCCTTCTTCGTTAAAAATTAATTATCTCTTCATACAGGATTCAGATGATGTTCCCGTTTACTTATATTGAAAATAGACTCATTCAGGATTCTAAAAATATAAATTTCAGCCTATAATTATTTTTATCCAATTTTTTATGAGTTTCTAATATCAAAACAGGGGAACCCAAATTCATTCTGAACTTGTCTCACAAAATTCATTATATCTCATGATTTACATTTTTATTGCTTACACCGTTTCTTCTATGAAAAACTAGACTCAATAAGCTTTAATTTCATACTCACTTAACTTCTAATTCCACTTCTACGATTTTTAGTGATTTTTCAAAATTAGTCTACTACTGCTGTCCAAACTGTTTTAGTGCAAACTGTTTATTACAACTTTTCCCCTAAGCTTTCGATAAATGATAATTTCGTCCCTGCTCAATTAACTTCTCAGCTGAGCTGTTTTTTCTCAATAAACACTTTATTCTATCACTTTATACTACTTTTTAATCTTTGAGAATCAGAATTTCAGTAATAGAATTTAATTCCAAACATTTTCACAATTTAATTCTTAAAATCAATTTCTAACTAGATATTCCATCAATTAAACCCTTGATTCATCAATTTGATCCACATAACTCATGTTCAAAAGTCTAAGAATTTCCAGAATTTCAACTTAATTCAACAAAGCTTTATTCTAAAACTTATAAAACATCAAAATTAAAAGAAAAGGGCTAAATTAACTTACCTATTAGACTCCCAAGCTTCAAACTTTGAATTTCCCTTTTTTTTTCCTTTTTCTTCCCCTGCTTTCGTCTTGTTCTCTGTTTCTTTTCTGTTCTTCTTTCTTTTACTTTCTCTTTATAATATATATAATAACAATATAATATATTTTATTATATTTAAAACATAAAATATCTTTATTATATAATAATATATATTAAACATAAAAATCTCAGATTTTTCTACGTTACACCGCCTCAACTATACAAAATGGCTTAATTGCCATTTTGGTCCTTTATAATTTCTTTTAATCTATAATTTAACTTTTACTTCTATTTCAATTTAGTCTTTTTCATTTAATTATCTACCCAAACGTTAAAATTTTCTAACGAAATTTTAATACCACATTACTAACATTTTATAAATATTTATAAAAATATTTCCTATCATATAAATATTCATATAAATATATTGAAATAAATTTCTCTTTAAATCGGATTTATTGTTGCTAAACCATTATTCCGATAACCTTGAATTTAGGCCATTACAACTCTCCACCGCTTAATAAATTTCGTCCTCGCAATTTACCTGATGTAAATAACTGCGGATATTGATATCTCATCGTTTCCTCCCTTTCCCATGTTGCTTCTTCCGAATTATGATGTCACCACAAGACTTTTACCAATGGAATTCGTTTGTTTCTCAATTCCTTTACTTCCCGAGCAAGTATCTTAATTGACTCCTCTTCATAAGTTAAATCTGGTTGAATTTCTATTACTTCAGGAGTAATCACATGAGATGGATCAGACCGGTATCTTCGTAGCATTGAGACATGAAAAACATTATGAATTCTATCCAACTCCGGCGGTAAGGCTATCTGATAAGCAACTAGACCAACCCGTTCTAAGATCTCATACGGCCTAATGAATCTTGGACTGAGCTGCCTTTCTTCCCAAATCGGAGAACTTTCTTCCAAGGAGATACTTTTAGGAATACCTTATCACCCACTTGAAATTCATTCTCTTTTCGTTTAAGATCGGCATATGATTTTTGACGATCAGATGCTGCTTTCAAACTATTTCGAATCACATTTACTTCTTCTTCTGTTTCCCGAATCAAATGATGTAACATCCTAGATTAGGGGTTATGCGTTCGTGCCTAATTCATGAGTTAGTAGGTTTTGGCAGTGTTGGAAGTGTATTAAGGGTTTTTAGAATTCTAGGATGGAAGAAGAAAGCTTTGGAAAATTATTGGTTTTTAAGTAAAAAGGGAGCTAGGTTAATGAGGCTTTAAAAGAAACTCCGTGTGAAGCATGACACAAGGAACCATGTGGTAAAATGGCATGTTTTATGAATTATGAATGTGTTATGTGAATTCTAGAAATAAGGAAATGTATGGAAATGTAAGGAAATGTAAGGAAATGTATGGAAATGTAAGGAAATGTAAGGAAATGTATGGAAATGTAAGGAAATGTAAGAAATGTGAGGAAATGTATGGAAATGTAAGGAAATGCAAGGAAATGTAAGGAAATGTCTTGTCTTGGAAATGTAGGGAAATGTCACTGAAATGTAAAGGAATAAAGAGGAAAGTGAACATTTATGGAAACTAGGAAAATGATTTAGAAATGATTCAAAAAAGGAAAGTGAACATTTCTGAAACTTGGAAATGTAAGGAAATGTCAAGTTTAAAGAGCCAACGAAAATTTTTGAAACTTGGAAATGAAAAGAAATGTCAAGTTTTAAAGCTTAAAAAGAGGAAACTAAGGCAAGGTGGCCTTAAGAAAATTAATATGAAGAATTTGACACACAAATAGGCTTGGTAAAGTGGCCTGAAGATATCACTTAAGGCCCAAGTAGGTGACGCCACAAGGTAGGTAAGTGGGCCTGAGTTCAAGTCACATGGGAAGCAAATAAAAGAAGTTTTATTTTTGCTTCTAGAAACACAGAGGTGGACGCCACAAGGCTTGCAAAAGAGGAGTTTTATTCTCTTTAAATTTCGGCTAAATAGGAGATAAATAGTAGATTTATTTAGATTATTTTCAAGAGATAATTGTGGATTAATTCCTTTTATTTTTTTAATGGATAAAAGAAGAGATAATAGAAGGATTATTATTATTAATTCAAAGGATAAAGTTATCAAATAAAGAAGAGTAGTGGCCAAGTAAAGGATTCTGAGTAGTAATTTTGGCTATAAAAGGAAGGAAAGAGGGCTACTCATCAATTTTTCTTCTTCCTCTTCTCTCTGCCGAATTTCTTAGGGCTCTCTTCTCTTATCTTCTCTTCTCTTCTTTTCTCTTTTCTTTCTAATCCCTCCAAAAGCCGAAAGTTGTGAGAGCATCATTTAGCCATAGCCGAATCTCTGAAGGTTGAAGTGAAGGTGCAATCGATTTCTTCAAGTAAGGGTAAGATCTCATTCAGTTTCATCCTTTTTCTTTTAAGATTTGCCGAAATCTAGGACTAACCCCATTAATATCTTGTTGCCGAAGCTTTAAAGAGATTTTTCGGGATTTACTAACTGTTGACTACAAGGAGGAAGGTTTCGGGATTTCTAAGATTAAGGTAAGACATATGTATATTCGGCCAAAGGCCATGTTTTATGTTTTAATGGTTAGATTAAATCTAACGCAAGGTTATAGGAATTTCGACATTCTTAGGAAAACAAGGATCAATTTCGGGATTTGTTGGTGTCCCAATCAGCAACAAGGTAAGTTTAAGAATACTAATCCTACTAGAATTTGGATTTATGGCCGAATGGCTTTTTATTAAAATAGTAAGTGAATAATCAAATGTAGGGATTAAGGATCTAAGCGGTAGATCAGATTTCGAGATCTCAAGGAATTTGCTAAGCGAATCAGGTGTGTACCCCACACTACTTTATAATATGTATTATGGCTATGTTTATTAATATATGTGTTATTAAGTATATGAAAGTGGCTAAAGTACCATGATATGGTACTAAGTACTCAGGTACGTTTCCTACTTCCACTAGGATTATGAAATATGTTATTTATAACATGTGAAACTTTATAAGAATGTGAATTTAAGTATGATATGCATGATATGGATAATATGGGTCATTCGAGATATATGAAAAAGGGGAAGTGAATGTGATGACTACGGTCTCACTATCCGAATGTGGTGACTTCAACACATTATCCGAATGTGGTAACTTTGTTACATTATCCCGAATCTGTGTCTCTTGACACAATTATATCTGGTGGCTATGCCACAAATTTTATATGGGCGATGAGCACGTCGACTGCAGCGACCGCCTTCGATGGTGTGTAGCGGATGGAGGGTCGACTTAGTAGTCCCCACGGTGTGACTGGTAGGTACGGAGGTGTGTAGTGGATGGACAATTAGGTTTGGGTTTGGGAATGTATCATAACTTGTATTTTATGTTTTGAATGTATAACTATTGTATGCTTGATTCTATTATGATTTAGTGTCGTGTACACATTGAGTCCGTTTGACTCACCCCGTTGTGGGACCATGTTTTAGGTGATGAACAGTGATGGACCGGGACGGCAGTACTTGTGGTGGCCATGCTCAACATGAAGTTTATATTTTTATGGACTCTTGAATTTATTTTAGTACTTTGAAATATTTTGGAAACTATTTGATGTAATAAGGCCATAAGGCCATGATGAACGATTTTATTTCTACTTGTTGTTTTATTATGTTACAAATTTTGATTAAGTTAAAGACTAAGTATTTCATTTTAAAATATACTCTATATGTCTTATCACTTAATATTAAAAAGGGGTTTTCTAATATAAAAATCCAGTTTGTTTTCAACACAAGCCCAACCCAAACAATATTTTTTTTAATCACACAAGTTTTTCTCTAAGTAACAAAAGAATTTGAAACTGGTTTACTTGAGGAACATACCAGATTCGGTCTAGGCTCGTGGGCCGAGTTTGGGGTGTTACAAATGAACCCCATGTATCTTCTTTTCATTGAGCTCTATCCCATATAACGGTGTTCTACATTTTCTACCATACAAAGCTTCATAGGGAGCCATTTTAATACTGGACTAATAACTGTTATTGTAAGCAAATTTAATCTCTAGTATACAACATCAGAGCATATCTTTCAATATCTGAATTACATGCTCAGATTGGCTATCTGTCTGAGGATGAAATGCAATACAGAAATACAACTGAATACCCAAAGCTTCTTGTAATTTATCCCAGAAACGAGAGGTAAATCAGGGATATCCAATATAATGGAGACAGGCATTCTGTGTAGTTTGACAATCTCAGATATATACAGTTTATCTAGTTTATCTAAAGAATAATCCATACGTATCAGAATAAAGTACGCTGATTTTGTCAATCGGTCAACAATCACCCAAATTGCATCTTTTTTTCCTCGGAGATAATGGTAACCCCGATACAAAATCCATAGTGATTCTTTCCCATTTCCATTATGGAATAATAATTGGCTGGAGTAACCTCGAAGGTACCTGATGTTCTGTTTTGACTTGTTGACATATCAGACATCTTGATACAAACTCAGAAATATCACGTTTCATACCTGGCCACTAGTACATCTTCTTCCTAAATCTAACCAACTCTCTCTAATTATCCATCAATTTGCGAATGAAAAGCTGTACTGAAATCGAGTTAAGTAAATAATTTCCTGTAATTGTTTTCAGAACCCTAAGGTGAACTACAATCTCGATCAGAAATTATCAATACTAGAATACCATGAAATCTTACAATTTCTGGAATGTACATCTCCGCAAGTTTCTAAAGCCATCAATCAGTTCTGACTTTATAAATTAATCAACTATCACTCCTATAGCATTCTTATAAGTTATTCTGAAATCAGAAAGTGAACCGTAAACTGTAGATCTCTATCAAACATTTCAAAGACTGATACTCCATATAGTTTGTCAATTTCATAAACTTATATCTCATTTCCATCCCAGTATCTTTACTAGTTTAGTAATTCTGTAAACACCAATATCGGATATTCAACTAAAATTAATCATTCATCAGACAATAGCGATCGAATATTTATTACTCACAGGGCAAACAATTATTTTTCCCATTCAAATCATCTACAACTATATTTATTTTTCCCCTGATTCAGACTGAACTAGAACTGATGCTTCAATTATTAGAACTTCCATCTACTCAAAATTCTACTAGCATTGATTAGTCCATTCAAACCTTGTGTCTTCCTGTAGTATTCTTATCATTTATGTAGCTATCATAAAAAACACTTTCACAAAAATTAAAAAAAAATCCCAACACTTCAAATTATCCCAAGTCCACAGTCATCAGATAGAACATGCCATATTACTATAATAAATCTGATATTTCAATAATATAAATGGATCAATACTTCAACTTTAATAATACTTTAAAATAGAAGAAGAAATCCAAGAGTAGTCTTAATAATAACCAGTATAATAATACAACTTCTATAATCTAAGATCCATATCACCGAGCTCCCATAACTGAACCAAGATTTATAACAGTAATATATATATTTACCTTCTATCAATGAATACCCCTACACAGATGAATCATATTTGATAGATAAGATCACACTATAAAATAATAAGAAAACCAATATAATGAAATCCCAGATGTGGCATAATGAAATCCCAGATGTGGAGCTATATTGAATTTCCGAGAATGAAAACCACATTCAATGATAAAGAATGTAACATCCTGAAAAGGGCCTATGCATTTTCGGTTTAATTGTACGAAATGACATATCTTATGTGTTATGAATGAATTTTGAATATTTTTGGAAACCTGGAAATGTATGGAAATGTTAGGTTTAAAAGAGGAAAGTGAACATTTTTGGAAACTAATGAAATGTAAGGAAATGATTTAGAAGTGATTCAAAAGAGGAAAGTGAACATTTCTGGAAACTTGGAAATGTAAGGAAATGTCAAGTTTAAAGAGGCAAACGAAAATTTTTGGAAACTTGGAAATGTAAGGAAATGTCATAGAAATGTTAAGTTTTAAAGTTTAAAAAGGGGAAACTAAGGCAAGGTGGTCTTAAGAGAAAAAGTATGTGAAATTTGACACACAAACAGGCTTGGAAAAGTGGCCTGGAGATGCCACTTAGGGCCTCTGGAAATGGCGCCACATACAGGAGTATTGGGCCAAGGTTTGAGCTGCATGGGAAGCAAATAAAGAAATTTTATTTTTTGCTTCTAGAAGCAGAGAGGTGGACGGCACAAGGCTTTTAAAAAGAGGAGTTTTATTCTCTTTAAAATTCGGCTAAATGATGGATAAATGAGGGATTAATCTTTTTTTTTTTAAATAAAGAAATAAGAAGGGAAATAAGGATAAGTGTTGAATTATCTTTTATTTTCTTTTAGGTGATAATTAAAAGATAATATTATCACATATGAAGAGTGGTGGCCAAGTAGGGGACACTAGCCTAGTAATTTCGGCTAAGAAAGGAAGAGTAAGGCCATTCTTCGTTCACTCTTTTCTCTCCTACACTCTGCCGAATTTTCCCTAAGCAATATCCTCTGTTCTTTTTTTTTTATTTTGACAAGCCGAAATCTACCTTTTTCTTTAATCCACCATTGCCGAATCTTTGAGCCTCAACACCCTCTCTTTTCTTTTCCTTATTAAAGCTGAAATCCCCTGTGTTGGTGATCATAGCCGATTGTTCATCAAGTTTCTAAGCCGAATCTCTAAAGAGGTGTCAGGAGGGATCTGTTGAATTCAATATTAAAGGTAAGGATTTTATGGTTATCAATTTATTCTCTTCTTTAAGCCGAAACAGAGGAACTAATATCATTATTATTTTGGTGGCCGAAACTATAAGGAGTGTTTCGGGGTTCTGCAACTGTCGACTTCAAGGGGGGATCTCTCGGGAATTCAAAGATCTAAGGTGAGTCAATCGGTATAGGGTTATTTCTTATGATTAAGTGATTGAAAATCAGATCTAATATATATAAGTCTATAGGGATTTCGACAGAGGTATACAAGGATTCTGGGATTTGAGAATTTCAAGGTAAGTCCATATGTACATTCGGCCAAGGCCTTAATTGATGATTAAGATCTATTCCTTATTTTTTTAAAGGCTGAAACTAATTTGTTAAAGTGAATTAAGCTTGGCCGAATACAAGAAGAGTATAGAAAAGATCTCGGGATTTGGCGCCAAGGTAAGTTTTGGGTTATACAATCCTAATAGGATTTGGATTTATGGCCGAATGGCTTTTTATTAAATTTTTTAAGTTTGGCCGAATTTAGGAACTTGAGATCTAAGGCAGTAGATCAGATTTCGGGATTTTCAGTGAAGTTGTTAAGCGAATCAGGTGTGTACCCCACACTAACTTTTAATACGATTTATGGCAACATTTAATATAAGTATGTATAAGTATGAATAAGAATGTGAATATGGCTAAGGTACCTTATTGTGGTACAAAGTACTCAGGTACGTTTCCTACTCCTACTAGGATTACGAAATATGTTATATTTAACATGTGAAAAGTGACATGAATGTGAATTTAAGCATGATATGTATAATATGAATAATATGGGGCATTCGGGTTATATGAAAAAGGGGAAGTGAATGTGGTGACTTCGGTCTCACTATCTGAATGTGGTGACTTCGGTCACATTATCTGAATGTGGTAACTTCGGTTACATTATCTGAATGTGGTGTCTCATGACACAATTATCTGGTGGCTATGCCACAAATTTTATATGGGCGATGAGCACGTCGATCGCAATGATCGCCTTTCGATGGTGTGTAGCGGATGGAGGGTTGACTTAGTAGTCCCCACGGTGTGCGCGGTTGAGTGCGGGGATGTGTAGCGGATGGCATCTAGGTTTGGGTTGAGTTGCATTATTATTCTGTTTGTATATGAATATGCCTGTGGTACAATATGGTATGCCTGATTTATTAAATTTTAGTGTTGGTTACACATTGAGTCTGTTGACTCACCTCGTTGTGGGAACATGTTTCAGGTGACGAACAGTGATGGACCGGGTCGGCAGGAGCTTAGTGGTGGCCATGCGAAGTTCAGATTTTCCTTATTTTTGGACTCTTGTTATTTTAAGTATTTTATAATTTTATTTTGGGTTTCTATTTGATGTAATAAGGCCACAACTGAACTAAGTTATTTTCTGTTTTATTCGCTTTGTTTCGACATTTTTATTTATTAAAGATTAAGTCAATTTGATTTAAAATAAACTTTCAATATTTTGTCACTTGAAACAAATGGGCTTTCAATATAAAACAAACTTGTTTTCAACTCAAGCCCAACCCAATTCGAACTTTCTTCCAAAATCACTTAAAATTTTTCGAAGTGCCAACGATTTGAACCAGTTTTCTTCGAGGAACATACCAGATCCGGTCAGGACTCGTGGGCCAGGTGTGGGGTGTTTCAGTTTGGTATCAAAGCCCAGTTTTAAAACTCTCGGCCTGTGGGCTAAGGCCCAAAACGTTTTCCAATCGAGCCAAATGAGTTTTATGGAAGTATTTCTGAAAATAAGCAGGTTTTCTGGCATGGCACCCAAGTCTCCGACCATGATCCACAGTGTAAGTACCCCTAACCATTTGTGTGATTATGTGAATTATAGAAGGGTAGAAAAGGAATGGAACGTAGAATAGTATGATAGGTATTTGAACTGTAGGACTAGTCTACTCAAACACAAATACATAAGACTTAAATGCCTAACTAAACAAACCTATGGCTAAGTCAACCGAGTTAGGGTGTGGTAACACCTGTGCGCATGTCTAGGATTGGATCCGGAAGAGCCTGGTATTTAAGCAGTCATAGTGACTCACCTCCTCTTCGCAGGAATCCTACCTGGTGCGTAGCTTCGATTCACCCTAACTCAGAGGGCTCAGTATGTGTGGCAACCTCTGTGCACATGTCTAGGAATGGTTTCAGTGGGAGCTTGGTACTTAAGCAGCCTGTGTGACTCACCTCCTCTCCATTCGAATCCAACCTGGTGCGTAGCTTTGGTTCACCCTAACCAAGAGGACTCGGTCATAGGCTAAACACAATAACTAAAACCCGAAAGGGAACTAGCCGTGTTTTTATAAAAAAAAACCCCAGTTTCAAAACTCTTAAAATTACCTTTTTAATTTGTAAGAACTATTTATACAAAATTTTTTTCGAAAAATTTCTTGATTTATAAAATTACAAAAATACCCCTGGTGGTGAAATTACAAAAAATACCCTTGGTTTATAAAATGTCCAAACTACCCACAGTTCTAATCCAAATTTCATTACTTTATAAATATTCAACAACCCTTATTTGCAAAATATCAAAATACCTTGATTTTTAGAAAATTATAAAATTGCCCCTAACTTACAAAATTACCAACATGACCCTGATTTCCAAAATTTCTGCAACATCACCATTTTAGAAAACAAATTCTCAAAAAGAACCCTCAAAGTTTTTCAAATTTGGAAATACCCCGGAAGTATTAAACTTTACAAATTTACCCTGGTGTATTACCAAAATACCTCTGAGTTTCAAAATTACCGAAATACCCCCGGATTTCAAAATTTTCCAAAATACCCCAGAAATTTAAAAATTCCAAAATACATTTTGACAAAATCACCAAGGAACTTTTTCTTTTGAAAAAAAAATTCAAAAATACCCCTGTAGGATAAATTACGAAAATACCCCTAGGTAGTGGAAAAACAACAACAAAGAAAACTACAACATTTCTTTGAATGAACGAAAGTTCATAACTGATTGATGGATGTATGAATGAAAAGACTGTGTGCATGTATGAATACGAAAGAACCACTCCTAAAATTCTTTTCATAAAACTTCTTCGCGGGTAATCAAGTGAAACAGAAACTAATTCATAAAATCCCTTAATCAGATCACGATGTTAGAAATGAGCTCTAGAGGACGTGGTCATCGTGGACGAGGTAGAGGAAGGATGACCGTGTCAAAACTCGTTAGATCGGGTCAAGGGTCTGACAATGAGATACCACCGCCACCACCACCCCCAGCTGTGGGTGTTGAGCAGCAAGCTCAAACGGGAGATGATCTTTGTATCGCAGTCGTGGCCGCGAGTTTTGGAGTTGGTGGCTGGTGCAGGAGGAAATTCGGGAACTCAGAAGTCGACACTTGAGCGATTTCGTGCCAACGGAGATGAAATGTTTCATGGAGTATCTGGAGTGGCACCCAGTACAGCTGAGTACTGGTTGGAGGCAACCGAGCGTATCATGGATGAACTTGATCTGACCCCTGAGGAGAAGTTAAAAGGAATGGTGGCACTGCTACGCGATGAAGCATACCAATGGTGGTTAACTGTTCGGGATGGTGCCATAGCTGAGGATCTGACTTGGGACTATGTTAAGGAAGTGTATCAAAAGAAGTATGTTGGAACCAGGTACACTGATGAACAAAGGAAAGCTTTTTTGGGGCTGGTTCAAGGAAACAAGTCCGTTGTGGAATATGAGGCTGAATTTCGAGAGGTTGAGCCAGGTATGCTCGAGAGTAGTGGCAATCGAGCATGAGCGCCGTGTCCGCTTTTGAGACGGACTAAGGGATGATTTGAGATTGTTGATAGCACCGCATCAGGAGCGGGAGTTTTCTGCTTTGGTAGAAAAGGCCAAGGTGGCCAAGGGAATTAAGGATGCTACAAAGCAGACTATGGATCGGAATAGGCCCAAAAGAGGTTTTGAATCGTCTGGGAAGGTTCAAAAGAGGCCTAGAGTTGATGGGCGCGAGGTCGCAAGCCGTACAGATGATAGCGATGTCGTCCTTGTGATCATTGTGGGAAGAAGCACTTAGGGGAGTGCTGGAAAAAGACGGGAGGATGTTTTAGGTGTGGGTCCAAGGACCATATGCTCAAGGATTGTCCTAAGAAACCAGATGAAAGTCGATTAGCAGCTCAGAATGTTAGCCAGCCGGGTAGGTAGAGCGACAGCAGCCTCAACGAGGTCGTGGTTCTAATACCAGAGGTAATGGCGCTGGCAGGGCGTGGAACATAGGGGCGAGGTGTCTTTGCTATCTCGAGGCAAGGCAACCGGGTTTGGTTTATACTGATTCACGGAGGAGGATGGAGACGCGCGGATGTTATAACTCCTGTGACGCGTTCTTTATTTATGGCAAGCCTTATTATGCCTTAATTGATGTGGGCTCGACCTATTCTTATGTTGCATGTAGTATATAGTGGAAACACTAGGCCTAGACTCAACTTTTGATAGGCGGATGATCGTAGTAAGCCCATTAGGCCAAATCAGTAGTGGTGGATAAGATCTTTCGGAGTGTACCTTTAGAGATTCAGGGAGTGAACTTTTGGGCTAATTTAATGGAACTACCCTTTGGGGAGTTTGAACTCATACTTGGAATGGACTGGCTAGTAGAGCACCGGGCCGTGTTGGATTGTGCGGCTAAACGAATGGAACTAAGGACCCCGGAGGATGAAGTAGTAGTAATGATCGAAGAAAGAAGAAACTACCTGTCTAACGTAGTTTCGGCGTTAAAGGCTGAGAAAATGGTTAAGAAAGGGTGCAGGGCGTTTTTAGCCTTCGTAAGTGAGTTGGGTGGAAAAGAAGAAGGTGTTAGTGGAGTTAGAATGGTAAGGGACTTTGAAGATGTATTTCTGGAGGAATTACCAGGAATACCCCCAGATAGGGAAGTGGAATTTGGAATAGACTTGCTACCGGGAATAGCTCTTGTGTCAATCGCTCCATACCGAATGGCGCCAAAAGAGTTGGTTGAGCTCAAAGCTCAAATCCAAGAGTTGTTGGATCGTGGGTTCATTCGACCCAGTGTGTCTCCATGGGGAGCACTGGTCCTGTTTGTAAAGAAGAAGGACGGAACTATACGGATGTGCATAGATTACCGTCAGTTGAATAAGCTAACCATTAAGAACAAGTATCCTTTGCCAAGGATCGATGACTTGTTTGATCAGCTGAAGGGGGCTGCAGTATTCTTGAAGATAGACTTAAGGTCGGGATATCATCAGTTGAAGGTGAAGGAGGCAGATATCCATAAGACCGCTTTTAGGACAAGATACGGCCATTATGAGTTTGTAGTAATGCCGTTTGGGTTGACGAACGCTCCACCCACGTTCATGGATATGATGAACTGAGTTTTCCAACCCTACTAGGATAGGTTCGTCGTTGTGTTCATCGACGATATCTTGGTGTACTCCAAGTCTAAAGAGGAGCATGATGAGCATCTCCGAGTTATGCTGCAAGTGTTAAGGGAGAAGAAGCTCTATGCCAAATTTAGCAAGTGTGAATTTTGGCTTAAGGAGGTGGCATTCTTAGGACATGTAGTATCCGCAGAAGGTATAAGGGTGGATCCTAAGAAGATCGAAGCAGTGTTGGATTGGAAACCACCTAGGTCCGTGGCTGAGATCCGAAGTTTCTTAGGATTGGCAGGCTATTACAGAAGGTTCGTGGAAGGGTTTTCGTCAATAGCCGCGCCTTTGACAAAGTTGCTAAGGAAGGAAGTATCCTTTGTATGGACGGATAAGCAGCAAGAGAGCTTTGAAAAGCTTAAGAAGGTGTTGATGGAAGCTCCAGTGTTAATTCAGCCTGAGGCAGGAAAGGATTTTGTGGTGTACTGTGACGCTTCGCATACGGGATTAGGTTGTGTTCTAATGCAAGATGGAAAAGTAGTCGCTTATGCGTCTCGACAGTTAAGGCCGCATGAGGTTAACTACCCAACCCATGACTTGGAGTTGGCAGCAGTGGTTTTCGCTCTTAAGGTTTGGAGGCACTATCTTTATGAAGAAAGGTCGATAACCTACACAGACCACAAGAGCCTTAAGTATTTGTTGACTCAGAAGGAGTTGAACTTAAGGCAGCGAAGGTGGGTGGAATTATTAAAGGATTATGATTGCTCGATAGAATACCACCCGGGCAAGGCGAATGTGGTAGCTGATGCCCTAAGTCGGAAGGTTTTATCGGATCTAAGGGCAATGTTCGCTCACTTGGGTTTGTATGATGATGGAAGCCTGTTGGCAAAGTTACAAGTCAAGCCCACATGGCTGAATGAGGTGAAAAGGGGGCAGTTGGCTGATAAAGACCTAAGTGCTAAGTTGCAGCAAGTACAGAACGGAGAGTTAGAGGATTATGGCGTTAATGATGAAGGAGTATTGTGCTACAAAGGAAAAGCCTGTATGTCGAAAGACGAGGAGTTGAGACAGAAGATTCTTCGGGAGGCGCATAGTAGCCCTTATGCTATGCATCCCGGATGCACTTAGTTGTAGAGAGATCTAAGAGAACAATTTTGGTGGCCTGATCTTAAACGGGAAGTTACTGAATTCGTAGGGAAATGTCTAACGTGTCAGCAAGTTAAGGCTGAACACCAAGTTCCATCGGGATTACTTCAGCCAATCGAGATTCCACGGTGGAAGTGGGAAAGAATTACCATGGACTTCGTTAGTGGGCTTCCCCTTACGCCTACTAAGAAGGACTCAGTATGGGTAATAGTGGATCGTTTGACCAAGTCCGCGCACTTTATCTCGGTAAAAGTTGATTATTCTCTTCAGAAGTTAGCCAAATTATATGTGGCAGAAATTGTGAGGTTACATAGAGTACCAGTATCGATCATCTCCGATAGAGACCCAAGGTTTACGTCTCGGTTTTGGAGGGTACTTCATCAAGCTTTAGGCACTAAGTTAGACTTTACGACGGCTTTTCATCCACAATCAGACGGGCAGTCTGAGCGAGTAATACAAGTGTTGGAGGATATGTTGAGAGGCTGTGTGATGGATTTCCGAGGAAGTTGGGAAGATTACTTGCCATTAGCTGAGTTTGCCTACAACAACAGCTATCAGGCTAGCCTTCGGATGGCACCATATGAAGCATTGTATGGTCGGAAGTGTCGAACTCCTACTTGTTAGACTGAGTTAGGAGAACGTCGAGTTTTGGGTCCAGAGCTAGTGGCAGAAACTGAGGAGAAGGTTGAGATAATTCGGGCACGGTTAAAGGAAGCCTCTGACCGGCAGAAGTCGTACGCAGACCTTAAGCGGAAGGAAATAGAGTTTGAAGTGGGAGACCAAGTGTTTCTGAAAGTCTCGCCTTGGAAGAAGGTGATGAGGTTCGGTCGCAAAGGTAAGTTAAGCCCAAGGTTTGTAGGGCCATATCGAGTGTTGAAGCGAGTTAGACCAGTGGCATACCAGTTAGAGTTGCCACTAGAGTTACAGCAGATGCACAACGTATTCCATGTATCCATGCTACGTCGCTACCGATCAGATCCATCTCATGTGGTACCAGTTGAAGAAGTGGAGCTAAGGCCAGACTTATCCTACGAGGAAGAGCCGATTCAAATATTGGAACGTGATGTGAAAGTGCTACCAAGGAAGTCAGTTCCTTTAGTCAAAGTGTTATGGCGCAATCATGGATCGGAAGAAGCTTCGTGGGAGCCAGAAGAGGCAATGCGACAGCAATACCATCAATTAGTTTAGCTAGGAAATTTCGAGGACGAAATTATTTTAAGGGGGTAGAACTGTAACATCCTGAAAAGGGCCTATACATTTTCGGTTTAATTGTACGAAATGACATATCTTATGTGTTATGAATGAATTTTGAATATTTTTGGAAACCTGGAAATGTATGGAAATGTTAGGTTTAAAAGAGGAAAGTGAACATTTTTGGAAACTAAGGAAATGTAAGAAAATGATTTAGAAATGATTTAAAAGAGGAAAGTGAATGTAATATCCCGGGATAGGGTTATTTTGTTATTGCATTCGTTTGCATGTGTTTGGGTTGCATTGTGATGTTTTTGATTGTTTTGGGGCTTAGTTAGGAGCTTGGGGTAAGCCTGAGTGGTTGAGAAAATTTTATTTTCAAGTGTTATGTGAGGGGAGCTGAAGGAGCTGGGGTTTATAAATTAATTTTGGTGAATGTTAACACAAGAGATGAGCTGGTGGAGTGGCAAAGCATGTGCCACTTGGAGCTTGTGTGTGACGTCAATTGCATGGGGAGGAGGTCCTGTGTTCAAGCTACAAAGACCTCACATTTTGCTTCTATTTTGACGGCATGGAGGGGAGAAGTTGTTGGCAGTTCAAACTCTGCCATGGACCAAGTCAAATTGTGCAAATGGTGGGTGGAGAGCAAATTGTGGAGGTTGACTAGTTCAAACTAGTTTGAATGGGTGGTTGTGAGTGATTGGAGGTAGTGGCCGAATATTGGGCTGTGTGTGGAGTGAGTGGCCAGTTTTGCTAAGTGGGAGAGGGGTGTGCCGAAAATTCAATTGGCATTTTTGGTGATTTTCGGTCACTCTTTGTCAGAACAAAATTCTCTCATTTTCTTTTGAAACCGAAAGTTCAAGAACATACTACCAAAATTTGCTTGTTTCCTCCTAATTTTCTTTGGTAGCCGAATATTCCTTCCCATTTCTTCTCCTTTCTTTTCAATTGTGTAAACCGAAACCACTACCCTCTCTTCTCACACTTTTTCTTTGCTTGAACACCTTGAGTAAGCCGAAACTAGCATTCTCTCCCTCCCATATTTTCTTTCTTTCTTAAAAACATTGTAGCCGAAACTCCATTCTCCAAACACCTTCTCCATTTCTTTTCTTCTCAAAACTGAAAGTACCTACCCCTTGTGCATTTTCTCTCTTCTTCTCAGAACCTTAGCCGATTCTCTTCTTCTTCTTGAACATATATTTCTTTTGCTTCACTTTTAAAATACTAGCCGAATCCCTCCCTTGTGTTGCCGAAATTTCCTTCTAGCATTTGTTCTCATTTTGGCCGAATATCAACCCCTCCCTTTTCATCTTTCTCTTGCGTTTCCTTTCTTGGGTAAGTGCTTGGCCGAATGGCCATTTCTTTCTTCTCTCGTTCTTGTTGATTTTGGATTGGTTAAGAGCCGATTATGGCAACTGTTGATGGGTGTTGATCTGTTGTGGTGGAACCGATTTCATTATAGGGCATCCAGGATTTTGGAAGCAAACAAGAGAAGCCGTCATCTTCTGTTAATTGATTGGTAAGTGTGGTAAGGGTTGGTTCTCTTAGTCCATTCGTTAGTTTTCGTTAAGATAAGGCTTCAGAGGACTAACTGTTTGCTTGTTAGGGGGTTGGCCGATTGTCGAGGAGGAACCATTTGTTTGGTTCGGGATTTGGTAGGAAACCAAATCAAGTGTAAGGTGAGGGTTCAAACATTAACCTATTCGGTTTAATAGTTATGGCCGAATGGTCTAGGTTACTAACCCCATGTTTGGCCGATTATAGGAGCAGGGTAATCAAGGGGCTTAGATCAGTTCGTTGGGTTTAAGGCTTTCATTTAACAGGTGTGTAACTAACACACCCTTTACTTGGTAATATGTTTAATAATCCTGATTGCTTAATAAGATTGAAATAGTATGGTTGGTTGATATGATACCCTGTAGGGTATGAGCACGGATACGGGTAAGTCCGTTTCATTATGAGCTATGTTGTTGATATATATTGATATCATGATTATGATATATGTGCTATGAGATGCAGCATTAAACATGTTAGTATGATTGCATGAGTTGCATGATTTTGCATCAGTATGAGATGTTATTAGGTGATATGAGAGGAGGGGGAATATGATATCCGTGTCTTTGGGACACCAGAGGTTTGGTACCTCCAGTGGTTTGGTACCACAGATTGATTTATTGTGACTTTGGGTCACCGAGAGGTTTGGCACCTCAAATGTCTTGTCCCGATGGCTTAGCACCACAGTGGGTTGGCCCCACGGTTGATATTACGGGATCGACGCCAGTGATTTGGTATCACGCGATGGGTTGGCCCCATCATTGGATTCGTGACTTCGGTCACCAGTGATTTGGTATCACACTCGTGTCTTTGGGACACTAGAGGTTTGGCACCTTATAGCGTCTCGTCCCAGTGGCTTTGTACCACAGTGGGTTGGCCCCATAGATGATTATACGGGATTGATGCCAGTGATTTGGTATCACACGATGGGTTGGCCCTATCATTGGATTATTCGTGACTTTGGGTCACCAGTGGTTTGGCACCACCAGTGGTTTGGTACCACACGGGGTAGATAAGGAGTATGGTTGGTTAGGATCGGATGCATTATTTGTATTGCTCTGTTATGGTGTGTGTTAGCATGTTTCCTTAACCGGGGGGAAGGATTTATACACTGAGTCCTGTGGCTCACCTTCTCCCTTATCATTTCAGGTGACACATAGCTAGTGGATGGGGAGCCGGGTGGACTCGAGACATGCCAGGAATAAATTTGGAGTTGCACTGTTTTAAACTTGGTATTTTATTTCGTTTATTTCTCATTTGGTTTATTTTGGGTTGTAAAAGCCTTTTAAAATTATGCTTTGGATATTTATATGCTTGGATGTTATTTTGAAGATGCCTTAACAAATTACTGTTTTAATAATCCGATACAACTTGGGAATTAAAAGGGGTTTTCAAAACTACAACGCGATACGTTTTAAACTCTACCATCGGGTAGAACACGGTAATTTAAAATGAATGAACTCAAATGTTTTTCAAACTCAAGATTTTTGCTCACTAAGGTCATAATGTTCTAAGCAACTAAATGAAATTACTTGGATTGTTAATTGGTATGAAACCGTTTTACTTATGGATACACCTAAGTTTTCTAAAGTTCCGGGTTTTAAAATGCACCATTAGTTTTGAACAATCATGCTCAGGATTTTAACTACAACAAGGAGTTTTCTCAAATGAATTTTAATTGGTAACCTGTTTAAGTGACTCGTTTTTCCCTGTGACATTCCAGATCCGGTCATGGTGTGATTGACCGGGTTGGGGTGTTACAGTGAACATTTCTGGAAACTTGGAAATGTAAGGAAATGTCATAGAAATGTTAAGTTTTAAAGTTTAAAAAGGGAAACTAAGGCAAGGTGGTCTTAAGAGAAAAAGTATGTGAAATTTGACACACAAACAGGCTTGGAAAAGTGGCCTGGAGATGCCACTTAAGGCCTCTGGAAATGGCGCCACATACAGGATATTGGGCCAAGGTTCGAGCTACATGGGAAGCAAATAAAGAAATTTTATTTTTTGCTTTTAGAAGCAGAGAGGTGGACAGCACAAGGCTTTTAAAAAGAGGAGTTTTATTCTCTTTAAAATTCGGCTAAATGATGGATAAATGAGGGATTAATCTTTTTTTTTAAAGTAAAGAAATAAGATGGGAAATAAGGATAAGTGTTGAATTATCTTTTATTTTCTTTTAGGTGATAATTAGAAGATAATATTATCACATATGAAGAGTGGTGGCCAAGTAGGGGACACTAGCCTAGTAAGGCCATTCTTCGTTCACTCTTTTCTCTCCTACACTCTGCCGAATTTTCCCTAAGCAATATCCTCTGTTCTTTTTTTTTTATTTTGACAAGCCGAAATCTACCTTTTTCTTTAATCCACCATTACCGAATCTTTGAGCCTCAACACCCTCTCTTTTTTTTTCCCTTATTAAAGCCGAAATCCCCTATGTTAGTGATCATAGCCAATTGTTCATCAAGTTTCTAAGCCGAATCTCTGAAGAGGTGTCAGGAGGGATCTGTCGTATTCAATATTAAAGGTAAGGATTTTATGGTTATCAATTTATTCTCTTCTTTAAGCCGAAACATAGGAACTAATATCATTATTATTTTGGTGGCCGAAACTATGAGGAGTGTTTCGGGGTTCTACAACAGTCGACTTCAAGGGGGGATCTCTCGGGAATTCAAAGATCTAAGGTGAGTCAATCGGTATAGGATTATTTCTTATGATTAAGTGATTGAAAATCAGATCTAATATATATAAGTCTATAGGGATTTCGACAGAGGTATACAAGGATTCCGGGATTTGAGAATTTCAAGGTAAGTCCATATGTACATTCGGCCAAGGCCTTAATTGTTGATTAAGATCTATTCCTTATTTTTGCAAAGGCCGAAACTAATTTGTTAAAGTGAATTAAGCTTGGCCGAATACAAGAAGAGTATAGAAAAGATCTCGGGATTTGGCGCCAAGGTAAGTTTTGGGTTATACAATCCTAATAGGATTTGGATTTATGGCCGAATGGCTTTTTATTAAATTTTTTAAGTTTGGCCGAATTCAGGAACTTGAGATCTAAGGCGATGATCGATTTTGGGATTTTCGATTGAAGTTGTTAAAAGCGAATCAGGTGTGTACCCTACACTAACTTTTAATACGATTTATGGCAACATTTAATATAAGTATGTATAAGTATGAATAAGAATGTGAATATGGCTAAGGTACCTTATTATGGTACAAAGTACTCAGGTACGTTTCCTACTCCTACTAGGATTACGAAATATGTTATATTTAACATGTGAAAAGTGACATGAATGTGAATTTAAGCATGATATGTATAATATGAATAATATGGGGCATTCGGGTTATATGAAAAAGGGGAAGTGAATGTGGTGACTTCGGTCTCACTATCTGAATGTGGTGACTTCGGTCACATTATCTGAATGTGGTAACTTCGGTTACATTATCTGAATGTGGTGTCTCATGACACAATTATCTGGTGGCTATGGCACAAATTTTATATGGGCAATGAGCACGTCGACTGCAGCGACTGCCTTCGATGGTGTGTAGCGGATGGAGGGTTGACTTAGTAGTCCCCACGGTGTGTAGGTTGGTATGGGGATGTGTAGTGGATGGCATCTAGGTTTGGGTTCGGGTTGCATCATTATTCTGTTTGTATATGAATATGCCTGTGGTACAATATGGTATGCCTGATTTATTAAATTTTAGTGTTGGTTACACATTGAGTCTGTTGACTCACCTCGTTGTGGGAACATGTTTGGTGTGACGAACAAAGTGATGGGCCGGGTCGGCGGAGAGCTTAGTGGTGGCCATGCGAAGTTCAGATTTTCCTTATTTTTGGACTCTTGTTATTTTAAGTATTTTATAATTTTATTTTGGGTCTCTATTTGATGTAATAAGGCCACAACTGAACTAAGTTATTTTCTGTTTTATTCGCTTTGTTTCGACATTTTTATTTAGTAAAGATTAAATCAATTTAATTTAAAATAAACTTTCAATATTTTGTCACTTGAAACAAATGGGCTTTCAATATAAAACAAACTTGTTTTCAACTCAAGCCCAACCCAATTCGAACTTTCTTCCAAAATCACTTAAAATTTTTCAAAGTGCCAACGAATTTGAACCAGTTTTCTTCGAGGAACATACCAGATCCGGTTACGACTCGTGGGCCGGGTGTGGGGTGTTTCAAAGAAATCGATAATATTCCAAAGAAAAACCAGAAGAAGAATACCATTTATCCTCACTAGAAACGATTGTGATAAAGATAATGCAAATTGCATATATGCACCAGAATATCAACCGGTAGAAATAGAAAATAACTTCATATGAATCTGATCATTAAGTCTTCTATCTAACAAAACAAATTAGAAAATCCAAAGAAAAATAGAGCAGTACCGATCAGGAATCAACCAGAACTTCCATTTTAATGTTATGATTCTAAAATTTCTACACAATAGAAATCACATCTGAACAGTTGCATATACCTCTGAAGATAAAAGAACATATTGAATACCCAGAAAAGATCATTGTAAAATACCCAACTATAGCGGCTGTATTCAAATATTTCTTCAATTTCATTGCTAATCCGTTAACATATATAATCATCAATAGTCCCATGTCATTCACTTCACTCACAAAGCTTATTCGAAAGAAATTTCAGTTAACTTATTCTGTAGTTACCATATCTGAATAAATCAATTTTTGATATATGACTTTTTCCTTTAATAGTAGCACTGTGTATTCCCCAAATAATTTTCAGAAAAGAAATCAGATAAATTCACGTTCATATTCAACAACAGACATGTGGTTCTGCTTCAAATCCAGAAATTCTCTTTTCTTCTTCTCAAGATAAGGTTGACTCACATATTTCTTATTAAATTTAGATACAAAGGAATTCCAATTAATTTTCTCTGCAGAATGGATATTCATTAAAAAATATTTACGAAGTTAGTTGTGTGTCTAATTGGGTTGTATTTAAGTGAATTTCACTTAATTAGAAGTATTTGGGAAAAAGGATTAGATTGAAATAGGTATGAAAGTTTAATTAAAGATTAAAGAAAATAAAAAGGACTAAAAAGGCAATTATGCCATTTTTAAATGTTGAGGCGGTTTAAGTATGAAAAAAATCCCAGATTTTTTTAGTTTAAAACGTGTATATATATAGATATATATAATAGATATTAATTATAAAGTATATTATTATATTATTATATTTTATTATTATATATATAAACAGACTAAAGGAAAAAGAATAGAAAGATGTAAAAATAGAGAAGCAAAACGAAACACAGAGCAGGGGAAAGAAAGAAAAAAAAAAGAGAGAAAAGAAAGAAGAAAAGGGGAAATTAAAAGTTTGAAGCTTGGAAGTTTAGTAGGTAAGTTTATTTAGCCCTTTTCTTTTAATTTTGATGATTTATAAGTTTTAGGACAAAGTTTTGATGAATTTAAGTTGAGGTTTTTGGAATTTTAAAGTTTTTAAACAAAGCATATGATGAATAAAAAGATGAATTAGTGGTTAATTGAGAGAATTTGAAGTTAGAATTGGGTAAAGGATTTAATTGTAAAATAAGCTATAAGAAAACTGTTTTGGGACAGCAGCAGTAAAGTAACTTTGAAAATTCACTAAAAATCGTAGAAGTGGAATTAGAAGCTGAGTGAGATATGAAATTAAGTCTATTTTCATATGAAAGAAACAGGGAAAGCAAAGGAATTCTGTTTTTTTAGATATTTAGATTTTTGTAAGACTGGTTCAAAGTGATTTCGAGATCCCCTGTTCTGAATTCAAAAAATCATAAAAAATTATAAAAAAATAATTAGAGGCTTAAATTTATATTTTTAGAATCCTGAATGAGTCTATTTTCAATAGAGACAAACGAAAACATCATTGAATCCTATATGAGGAGATAATTATTTTTTTTAGTGAAGAAGGGTCGAATCATGACAATGAGAACATGTGTGATTTTAAAGAATAAATCAGATTTGTTGGCTTAACCAAAAATTATGAAAATTTTATGATAAGAATATATGTGAGTCTAGTTTCAGGGAAAACTAGTGGATCATAAATTTTAATTCTGTAGCTCAAGATATAAATAATTTAGTGACTTTGACACAAATGGACAGCTTTGAATAAATTTATGAGTGAAGGATTAAATTGAAATGTGAACTAAGGTAAGAAAGGATGAATTTATTATATTATACATGTTTATTTTTATTAAATAGTATAAGAAATTTATTTGATTATTTTTAACATATAAATGTTATATGTTTATATGAAATTGAAGAAAAAGAAAAGGAAGGAAAGGACCGAATTGAAGGAAAAGGAAAAGAGAAGGTTAAGGAGTGAAGGAAGAAGAACTTATATCACCTCAACCTTTTGTAGTAAGTACTACAAGAATTTTAAATTATTGTTATTTATCTTTTTCTGAAATATTTATATAAAGTATTTAAATTTATGAGATTCAGCTTTAATGCCCAAGTAGACGGAATTTAGAACTACTAGGATATTAGGGGCATGCCATTAAGGAACTTTAGCGCGCTCTCTGATATTAGCATGTTGGTGCTCTCTGATATTAGCACGTTGGTGCTCTCTGATTATTAGCACATTGGTGCTCTCTGTTCACTTCTGCATCATAATGCACCTCTGTATTTGTTTCGTATATCCGGTGTGTTCTATAAAGTCTACTTTGGGCTAAGAATGTGAAATGAGAACAAAAGTGAATTACTGATGTGTTAAGGTAAGTTTAATACCTTACAAAAGATAAGTTAAATTTATTTAAAGCAATGCATAGTTGAAATGACTTATATGTGAGTAGATATGCAATAATTGATTGAGTTTAAAATATTCTGTTGTGATTGCTTATTTAATTATTCCTGTAGTGCTTACTAAGCCTTCACCGGCTTAACGCGTTTATTTTTAATGCGTAGGTACAATTAGACTAGAAGAGAAGTCCAACTAGAAGATCTCTCATCTCATCACATCCTCAAGGACTACAAAAGTAGGTACTATATTTTGTGTTAAAATGGCATGTACATATGCAGTTCAAAGGCATTCCCATGTGATAGGGACTAAAATGTAGACTCTTGAAATTCTATCTATTTTAAGTTACTTGAAGTATTTTGATATATATATATGGAATGAATTAGTAAACAATAAATAAGTTTGTAAAAATGGTTGGTAAGTTAATTTAATATATACAAATGTTTTAATTAAATAATATCTAGCCATAACCGTTTTGGCACCAAATGTAATAGTCTTATACCGAGTTTGCATAATTGAACCGGGTATAGGGGTATTACATTTATTGGTATCAAAGCCTAGGTTTTCTGAATTCTTGGGTCGAGTATGAGTTTATTTGTACATGCCATTTTGTATATTGATGTGATGAGATGAGGTTTAGTTATGTAATTGTGTAATTTATGAATATTGTAGAGACTTAAAGATGTCTTATGAAAGAATAAAAGATATCGATTTTGTGATGTATACTGGAATTTATGAATTTAATAAAATAGATTTGGTGATCTCTTAAAAAAAAAAAAGAGGAAAGACAGAGAGTAAAGACGAAACAGAGAAGAAACAGGGGAGAAAGAAAGAAAAAGGGAGAATAGAGTTTTTGAAGCTTGGAGTTTAATTTGTTAAGTTAATTTAGTCATTCTCTTTTAATTTTGATGCTTTATAAGTTTTAGAATAAAGCTTTGTTGAATTAAGTTGAAATTCTGGAAATTCTTAGACTTTTGAACATGAGTTATGTGGATCAAATTGATGAATTAGGGGTTTAATTGATGGAATATCTAGTTAGAAAGTGATTTTAGGAACTAAATTGTGAAAATGTTTGGAATTAAAGACTATTACTGAAATTCTAATTCCTAAAGGTTATAAAGTAGTTTAAAGTGATAGAATAAAATGTTAATTGAGAAAAATCAGCTCAATTGAGAAGTTAATTGAGCAGGGACGAAATTATCGTTCATTGAAAGCTTAAGGGAAAAATGGTAATAAACAGTTTGCACTAAAACAGTTTTGGATAGCAACAGTAGACTAACTTTGAAAAATCACTAAAAATCGTAGAAGTGGAATTAGAAGTTAAGTGAGATATGAAATTAAAGCTTATTGAGTATAGTTTCTCATAGAAGAAATGGTGTAAGCAATAGATATGTAAATCATGAGATATAATGAATTTTGTGAGACAAGTTCAGAATGAATTTGGGTTCCCTTGTTCTAACTTTAGAAAATCATCAAAAATTGGATAAAAATAATTATGGGCTTAAATTTATATGTTTAGAATCCTGTATGAAGAGATAATTAATTTTTAGTGAAGAAGGGTCAGAACTGCCAGACAGCAGAACTAGGGTGATTTTGATGAATAAACTGTACTAATTGGCTAATCTAAAATTCTGGAAATTTTATGGTATGAATATATGTGAGTCTAGTTTCAGGAAAAATTAATAGTTCTTCATTTGGAGTTCTATAGCTCTGGAAATAAATAATTTATTGACTATGACCCAAAAGGACAGCTTTGAATAAATTTATGAGTAAATGATTAAATTGAAATGTGAGCAAAAGTAAGAAAGGATGAATTTATTATATTATACATGTCTATTTTATTAAATAGTACAGGAAATTTACTTGATTATTTTTTTACATATAAATGTTAAATGTTTATATGAAATTGAAGAAAAAGAAAGGAGAGGACCGAATTGAAGGAAAAGGAAAAGAGAAGGTTAAGGAGTGAAGGAAGAATAACATATATCATTTCAACCTTTTCGTTGTAAGTACTACAAGAATTTTAAATTATTGTTATTTATCTTTTTCTGAAATATTTATATAAAGTATTTAAATGTATGAGATTCAACCTTAATGCCCAAGTAGACGGAATTTAGAACTACTAGGATATTAGTGGCATGCCATTAAGCTTTAGCGCGCTCTCTGATATTAGCACGTTGGTGCTCTCTGCTATTAGCACCTTGGTGCTCTCTGATTATTAGCACTTCAGTGCTCTCTGATTATTAGCACGTTGGTGCTCTCTTATTATTAGCACGTCAGTGCTCTCTGTTCACTTGTGCATCATAATGCACCTTTGTATTTGTTCCGTATATCCAGTGTGTTCTATAAAGTCTACTTTGGGCTAAGAATGTGAATTGAGAACAAAAGTGAATCACTGATGTGTTAAGGTAAGATTTATACCTTACAAAAGATAAGTTAAATTTTATTAAAGCAAGGCATAGTTGAAGAAACTTATATGTGAGTAGATATGTAATAATTGAATGAGTTTAAAATATTTTGTTATGATTATTTACTTATTTATTCTTGTAGTGCTTACTAAGCCTTCACCGGCTTAACGCATTTATTTTAATGGCAAAGTAGAAGTGAAGTACTCAATTTTCCGTAACCGTTCCCTAATTTGATAAAGGATGGTAAGTTACAAAAGGGCCCAAAAGAGTTAAAGTAAATGTTTTGGGCATACGAATATGAACACAGTACTTCGACTCTGTATTTAGATGTTGATATGTCGACAGAATTAAGTTGAATGTTAAGTGTATTCAGGATTAACGATATCAGTGATAATATTAGAATGATAATAAGGTAGAACTATTGTGAATTTCGTATCAGGTTTTCCTCAATTTTCAGATCAAGAGAAATGCTAGTGAGTTATTTTCGAACGTTTGACGGAATTAGTATAATAATTTCAATATGTATCGATTCATTATTTGACAGAATTGACTGAGTTATATTGAGATTTAGATTGATGACAGAGTGTTTCTAAAAGTATCGTCTTAAAAAGGGTTATTTAGTGATGCTGGAAATTGTGCGAAAGATATTCAACTTCATTCTGGTAAGATTTTCAAGGACGAAAATCCTAAAAGGGGGGAGAGTTGTAACAGCCTAAATTTGGGTCTAGTCGAAACAGTGGTTTCGAGACCACAAATCCGACGAGTAAAATTCTATTTTTATTATATTTTTATGGTCTACAATTTTACGGAAAGATTTCGTAAAAATTTCGTTCAAAAATTTCGACGTTTGGGCACTCAATTTAGTCAAAAGGACTAAATTGTAAATAGTGCAAAAGTTGAGCTCTACATGTTAGAAGTGTCCAATTTCTATGAAATTTTAAATTGGAGGCCCTTAAATGGAAATTACACCATTGGTTAAATTGTTGGACAAAAATGGACATTAGATAAGTGAAATGGGATATTTTTAAGTTAGGGGCATTTTGGTAAATTGGTAATTAAATGAATTAAAAACAAAATTAAAATGCCAAATTTGTCCATCTTCTTCATATGGACGAAATTTACCAGGGAAGACATGGCTAGGGTCTTCTAAACTTCCCAAGCTCATGGTAAGTCCGTTTCTAGCCCCTGCTTTTCAAGTTATTTACGGTTTTGGAGTCCCGGTAGCTCGATTTAGCTTATGCTACCAATAATTTATGATAAAGTTCATCTTTAGAAAATTACCCATAGGTTAAAAGTGTGTATTTAGATGTTTTATGATAGAATGTGAAGGCTGAAATTATGTTAAACAACTTTTACTAAGCGATTTTAAGTGAGAACGAGTAAAACGTCATAATCGGTAAAAATACCTATTGTTCATAAGTACATGTTAGAGTGAGAATTTGATGTTGCGATAGAAGGGAAAAATGATCAGCATGTTACAAAACATATGAATAAGGGCTGAAGTTTAATTTTCGAGTATTGGGGCAAAAGTGTAAATATGTAAAAGTTTAGGGGCAAAATTGTAATTTTGAAAAAAGTTGAGTTAGGGACTGTTTTGAATAGTACATTAATTAAATAAGTGAAATGTGATATTTTAGACCCAGAGAAAACAAGAGTTGGACTTAGAACGTGAGGAAAATCGAATATCGGGAAAGTTGGTAAAATGGTCGTTTTGGTATCGAGGTAAGTTCGTATGTTAATAAGCACTAAATTTAATATGTTTAAATGTTTAACTGATACCATGTGTTATTTCGTATGTTATTATTGGATCATGAATAATATAAAAATTACGAGATTGTATTGAAAGATCAAATTAAGAGAAATGCAGGGCGGAGTATGATCGAATTTTGACATGTGATAAATTGATAGTAAAGACCATGGTTGGACCATGGCAATATGTGTGCCAATGTAAGACCATGTCTGGGACATGGCATCGGCCATGATATGAGAGCCAGTGTAAGATCATGTGTAATATCCCGGGTTAGGGGCTATTTTGTATTGCATTGTTTGCATGTGTTTGGTTTGCAATAGGTTGTTTATGGGTGTTCTGGGGCTTAGTTGTAAGCCTAGTGTAAGCCTAAGTGGTAGGGAAAATTTTAGTTTTAAGCTTTGGGTGAGAGGAGCTGTTGGAGCTGGGGTTTATAATTATTTATTGGTGAATTCTAGCAGAAGAGTTGAGCTAGTAAAGTGGCAAAGCATGCGCCACTTGGGGCTTGTGTTTGGCGTCACTTGCAGGAGGGAGAGGTCCTGTGTTCAAGCTGCGAAAATCCCACTTTTTGCTTCCATTTTAACGGCATGGAGGAGGGGTAGAAGTGTGCAGTTCAAACTCTGCCATAGACCAAGTCAAAGTATTCAAACGGTGGGTGGAGAGGAAATTGTGGAGGTTGACTAGTTCAAACTAGTTTGAAGTTGTGGCTTGGAGTGTTTGGGGGAGTTGTGGCCGAATTTTGAGGAGATTTTGGGGGAGCGGCCGGTTTGGTGAGTGAGTTAGGGGGTAGTGCCGAAATGCACTTGGCATTTTGTGCAATTTCGGTCACTTTTGGTGTCAAGCAAACTTCTTCTTTTTTGTCAAAAGCAAGCCGAATTTCAAGAGAGTTTTCTCTCATTTTTTTTCTTTACTTCTTGAAACCGAAAGACCAAACCCCTATAGCTTGCCGAAAGTTGCTTGTTTCTTTGTGTTTTCTTTATCGGTCGAATGCTCTTGAGCCTTCAAGCTTTCATCTCTTTTATTCATTTTGGCCGAACCCTCCCACTTCTTTTATTTGTTGTTCATTTGTGTTGAGCCGAAACTAACTCCTCTCTTCCTCTCATACTCTCTTTTTCTTCTTGAAATCTCCTTAACCGAAACTCCATTCTCCAAAATACCTTCTTCTATTTCTGATTCTTTTCAAAAATCGAAAGCATCTTTCTTCTTCTTTTTCCCATTTTTGTTGTGGCTGAATAGCAACCCCTTTTTCCTTACAACTTTCTCTTGTGTTTTCTTCCTTTGTAAGGCCCGATCTTGGTGGTTGTTAGCAATCATAAGCAAAAACTTTGCTCTCCTAGTAGTTATCTTATGGCCGATTTCTGTGTATGGTGATAATCTCGTTTGGTTGTTCAATTGTTAGAGAAGGTAAGTACATGGCCGAATGGTTATTTCCTCTCTTCTTGTTCTTAATCGTTTTGGTTTGGTTAAGAGCCGATTTTGGGTTCGGTTGGAAGGAGTTAATCTTTTGTTAATCATTGCGTTATAGGGCATCCGGGATTTCGAAATAGTCAAGCGAGGCCTTTACCTGTTAGTGATAGGTTGGTAAGTGGTGGTAAGGGTTGGTATTTTTAGTTCATTCATTTAGTTTTGATTAAGTCAAAGGTTTCAAAGGACTAACAGTTTACATTTTAGGGTGAGGCCGATTGTCAAAAGAACCATTATTGGTTCGGGATTTGGTAGGAAACCAGATCAAGTGTAAGGTAAGGGTTAAACGTTAAACCCTTTTGGTTTAAGTGGTTTTGGCTGAATGGTATAGATGGCTAATGTTCATGTTTGGCCGATTATAGGAGCAAGGCATTGAGAGTCTTAGATCGGTTCGTTGGGTTTTAAAAGCTTGCGTTTAACAGGTGTGTAAACTAACACACTCATTGCTTGGTAAACCTGATTGTCAAACAGTATGGTTGATTGATATGATACCCTATGAGGTATGTGCACGGATACGGGTAAGTCCGTTGCATTACGAGCTCTATTAATGGTATATGATATCATGTTTGATGATATATGTGATGTGAGATGCAATATTGGGCATGTTAGCATGATTTGCATGATTTGCATATTGTACATGAGTAGGTATGACATTGGGTGATATGGGAGGAGGGGGAATATGATATCCGTGTCTTTGGGACACCAGAGGTTTGGCACCTCCAGTGGTTTGGTACCACAGATTGATTATTATGACTTTGGGTCACCAGAGGTTTGGCACCTTAGCGTCTCGTCCCAGTGGCTTAGCACCACAGTGGGTTGGCCCCACGGTTAATATTACGGGATTGATGCCAGTGATTTGGTATCACACGATGGGTTGGCCCCATCATTGGATTCGTGACTTTGGTCACCAGTGATTTGGTATCACATTGTGTCTTTGGGACACCAGAGGTTTGGCACCTCATAGCGTCTCATCCCTGGTGGCCGTACCACGATGGGTTGGCCCCACGATTGAGATACTGGATTGACGCCAAAGTGATTTGGTATCACACGATGGGTTGGCCCCATCATTGGATTATTCGTGACTTTGGGTCACCAGTGGTTTGGCACCACACTTATGGATATCGTGACTTTGGGTCACCAGTGGTTTGGCACCACCAGTGGTTTGGTACCACACGGGGTAGAAAAGGCGATATGGATGGTTAGGATTGGGGTGCATTAATTGTATTGCTATGCTATGATGTGTGTTAGCTTGTTGCATTAATCGGGAGGGGGATTTATGCACTGAGTCTTGCGACTCACCTTCTCCCTTATCATTTCAGGTGACACGTAAATCGCGGACATGGAGCCGGGTGGACTCGAGGTGACCATGCCATGAATAAATTCAGATTTGCACTGATTTAAATACTTGGTACTTTATTTCCTTTATTTTCATTTGGTTTTACTGGGATTGTAAATGGTCTTTTAAAATTTTGCTTTGGTTATTTATATGCTTAAACGTGATTTTAAATATGCCTTAACAAAGTATTGGATTAATATTGGATAAAACTTGGAAAGAAAAAGGTTTTTTTTTTAACTACAAAGCGATATGTTTTTAACGTTACCATCGGCTATCACACTAAAGCATTAAAATGAATACACCCAAATGTTTTCCAAACTTGAGATGTTGTTCACACTAAGTCTAAAATGTTTCTAAGCAAATTCAAGGAATTTTTCTCAGATCTCTAAATGTTACAAATATTTTTACAAAAGATTCATATTATAACAACTTATAATAATGTGTTAATTCAGAAATTTTTAACAAGCTTATATTATTTATTAATCTTTAAATGGACCTAGTTTTCAAAAGCTAACAAAATTCCATGTTTTATTTTAAAATCAAAAAGATTTTTCGAACGTTTTCCCCGTAACATACCAGATTCGGTCGTGGTGTATTGACCGGGTTTGGGGTGTTACAATTGTGGTATCAGAGCTAAGTTCAAAAGCTCGGCTGTAGGCCCAAGGCCCAAAATGTTTTAAATATGGGTTTTTAAGTGGTTGTTGTAAAATATATGGTTTGAAAGGTATGGCACCGAGTCTCCGGCACCAATCCGCCCAGGTAAGTACCCCTTACTATTGCTTGTGATTTTTGGATAAGATGTGATTGGATGACTAGCAATAGTAGATTACCTTAGAAACTGAAACTGATAGGACTGTGTGGACTTGCGGAAACAGAAACTTCTTTAATAAGCAATATTCATAAGACTTTGCTTTTAAACAGTGGAATAATTGCTGATGCATAAAACTCTTAAATTAGATAAGTCAAGACGCGTTAGTCATGAGCACTCTGGGGTGGGCGTGGTCGTAATACACGTGGGCGTGGTCGGGTAGGATGATCGCTTTACGAACCGGTGGGTGCAGTCGGAGGTCGAGAATGAGATACGGCACACCACCACCACCGGTGGTGGTGAGTTTCGTGATCGGTGGGGACGACGCAGCGATGTCACAGAGCGATCTTCGCGAGTTCTGGAAAGGGTAGGCGGAGTAGGTGGAGGCGCAGGAGCTCGGAAATCGTGTGCTGGCGACTCAACAAACGGGCCGAGGTTTTTCGAGGTGTTTACGGTGTTGCTCCGGACGCCGGTGAGTATTACCGGAGGCAACGGAGCGGATCATGGATGATTTAGACTTGATCTGCGAGAGAGAAGTCAAGGGGATAGTATCGCTTCTTCGGGATGAGTCATACCAGTGGTGGCTCACGGTTCGAGACAGTGTTGCAGCAGAGGATCTCACTTGGGACTATTTTAGGGCTGCTTATCAGAAAAAGTATATTGGAGCTAGTTATGTCGACGTGCGGTAAAAAGCATTTCGAGGCTAGTTCGGGAGTAAGTCCGTGTCGAGTACGGCGCGCAATTCTTGAGGCCGAAGGTATGCTGCTGGGGCATCGTGGCCACCGAACACGAGAGGTGTGTTCGTTTGAGGATGGTCCGAGAGATGAATTAAGGTTGCTGATTGCTCCACAGCAGGAGCATGAGTTTGCCGTCTGGTTGAGAAGGCTAAGGTACCCGAGGTATTAAAGAGTCCAGTGAGGCAAAACGTGGATAGGAAACAGGCATAAGAGAAGTTTTGGATCTTCCGGTCGTCAGTAACCTTCGAGAAAAGGCTGAGACAGTGGGCGAATCGATCCAGTAGGCTCATTCGCAATAATCGTGGACCGCCTCGTAACCGGGCTGGGAAATCTCATTGGGAGGATCTTTGGGCCGGTGGAAAAGGATGTTTTGAGTGTGGCTCATTGGATCACCGTGTGAGGGACTGTCCCGCATAAGTTGGCGAGATTCACCGAGAGAGTGGGCCGTACTCGGTTCGAGAATATTGATCGCCACCGCCGAGGGTCGTGGTAATGGCGAGAGGAGGTAATGGTTCTGCCGTCGGGTCGCAGAGCACCGCGCGAGGTGCAGTGGTTACGAGGCACGCCACCTGGGTTAGTGTATGCGCAATGAGACGCCGAGAGAGAGAAGCGACGCACCGGACGTCATAATCGGTGCGTTTTTATCTCTGGTTCTCCATATACTGCCTTGATTGATTTGGGTTCAATGCATTCATACGTTGCTAGTAGCATAGTAGAGACCATGGACTTAGACTCAGAAACTACTTCTAGGCGGATGTGATAATTAGCCCTCTAGGTCACTCGTAGTCGTAGATAAGCTATATAAAGGTGTACCCCTAGAACTCGGGGGTAGTGTTTGTGGTCGATCCGATGGAACCGCCGTTTGGGGAGTTCGATCGATTCTTGGGATGGACCGGTTGGTTAAGTACTAGGCTATCTTTGGATTGCGCGCTAAGCGCATGGTTCTTAAGACGGCTGAGGGTGATGAGGTGGTTATGATAGGTAACAGAAGAGATTACCTGTTCAACGTGGTGTCTGCTCTGAAAGCTGAGAAGATGATCAGGAAAGGTTGCGAAGCATATGTAGTTCATGTGTATGCCTTGGAGGCTAAGGAGTCTGCTGTGGAGAAGGTCCGAACAGTTAAGGAGTTTGTTGATGTGTTCCCAGAGGAGCTTTCGGGATAGAGTTCGGGATAGATCTGTTACCGGGAACCGCGCCAGTGTCTATTGCTCCATATAGGATGGCGCCAAAGGAATTGGTAGAGTTAAAGGCTCAGATTCAGGAGTTGTTGGATCGAGGCTTTATTAGGCCAAGTGATTCACCTTGGGGAGCGCCAGTACTCTTTGTCAAGAAGAAAGATGGTACCATGCAGATGTGTATAGATTACCGCCAGTTGAACAAGCTGACGATTAAAAACAAGTATCCGTTTCCACGGATAGATGACTTGTTTGATCAGCTCAAGGGCGCTTCGGTATTCTCGAAGATTGATTTGAGGTCTGGGTATCACCAATTGAAGGTGAAGGAGGCGGATATCCACAAGACAGCATTTCATACTCGGTATGGGCACTACGAATTTCTGGTGATGCCATTTGGGTTGACTAACGCGCCGGTAGCATTCATGGATATGATGAATAGGGTGTTCCAGCAGTTTTTGGATCGGTTCGTAGTGGTTTTTATTGACGACATCTTGGTGTACTCGAGGACAGAAAAAGAGCATGATGCACATTTGAGAGTGGTACTGCAAATTCTGAGGGAGAAGCAGCTTTATGCTAAGTTCAGTAAGTGCGAGTTCTGGCTTAGGGAAGTGACCTTCTTAGGTCATGTAGTGTCGGCTGAGGGGATTAGGGTAGATCCTCGGAAGGTTGAGGCAGTTTTGGATTGGAAGCCTCCTAAGTCGGTGGTGAGAGATTCGAGTTTTCTGGTTTGGCGAGATACTACCGAAGATTTGTAGAGGATTTTCGTTGATTGCGTGCACCGGTGACTAAGCTATTAAGGAAAGGAGCTCCGTTTGTTTGGGTGAGAAACAAAGGAGAGAGTTTCGATAAGCTTAAGAAGATTTTGTGAAGCTCTGTCTTAATTGAACTGAGGCGGAAAGGAATTCCACGGTGTATTGCGATGCATCACATACGAGGTCATTTGGGTTGTGTGCTGATGCAGGAAGGAAAGGTTGTGGCTTATGCATCTAGGCAGCTGAGGCCACATGAGATCAATTATCCAACACACGACTTGGAGTTAGCAGCAGTCGTCTTCGCTCTGAAGATTTGGAGGCACTACTTGTACGGAGAGAGGTTGATAGTCTACACTGATCATAAGAGTTTGAAGTACCTTTTGACGCAGAAGGATTTGAATTTGAGGCAGCGCAGATGGATTGAGTTGCTCAAGGATTACGACTGTTCAATTGAATATCATCCGGGCAAGGCTAATGTGGTGGCAGACGCGTTGAGCCGAAAGGTTGTTTCGGACTTAAGGGCGATGTTTGCCCATTTGAGTTTGTATGACGACGTATATTCTCGCGACTGCGAGTTAAGCCTACTTGGGTTGAGCAGATCAGGGAGAAACAGTTAGAGGATGAGGTTCTGAATGCGCAGAGGTCTCAAGTGCAAGATGGTGGGTTGAAGGGTTATAGTTTATCTAGTGATGGGGTGCTGTGTTTTCAAGGGAAAGCTTGTATGCCAAAGGACGTTGAGCTGAGACAGAAGACTCTTCAGGACGCACATAGCAGCCCATACGCTATGCATCATGGAGGTAACAAGATGTATAGGGGTCTAAGAGAGCAGTTTTGGTGGCCGGGTCTGAAGAGAGAGGTGACAGAGTTTGTAGGGAAGTGTCGACATGTCAAGCAGGTCAAGGGCCGAACATCGATTATCATGTCGTGGGTTGCTTCAGCCAGTGAAGATTCCACAGTGGAAGTGGGAAAGGATAACCATGGATTTCGTCAGTGGATTACCTCTTACGCCAAGCAAGAAGGACTCAGTTTGGGTAATTGTGGACCGTCTGACTAAATCAGCTCACTTCATTCCAGTGAGGGTCGACTACTCACTTTAGAGGTTGGCGAAATCAGATGTGTCGTCGAGATAGTGAGGCTACATAGTGTGCCAGTATCGATCATATCGGATAGGGATCCCAGATTTACGTCAAGGTTCTGGAGAGCGTTGCATCAGGCTCTGGGTACGCGTTTGGATTTCAGCACAGCTTTTCACCCGTAGTCTGACGGGCAGTCGGAGAGGGTTATACAGATCTTAGAGGATATGCTGAGAGGTTGTGTTCTGGACTTCAGAGGTAGTTGAAAGGAGTTTCTTCCATTAGCTGAGTTCGCTTACAACAACAGTTACCAAGCAAGCATCAAGATGGCACCATATGAGGCGTTGTGTGGTAGGAAGTGTCGCTCACCTACATGTTGGACGGAGTTGGGTGAACGTCAGTTGTTGGGTCCAGAGTTGGTTGCTGAGACCGAAGACAAGGTTAAGTTGATTTAGGCTCGATTGAAGGAAGCTTCAGATAGGCAGAAGTCTTATGCCGATCTCAAGCGGAGAGATATAGAGTTTGCTGTGGGGGACCAAGTTTTTCTGAAGGTCTCGCCATGGAAGAAAGTGTTGAGATTCGGAAGAAAAGGCGAGTTAAGTCTGAGGTTTATTGGGCCGTATAAGGTATTGCGATGAGTGGGACCAGTAGCTTATCAGCTAGAGTTGCCAGCAGAGTTGAGCCAGATTCACGATGTATTTCACGTGTCGATGCTGAGGCGTTATCGGTCAGATCCATCGCATGTCGTAGCAGTGGAAGAGATTGAGGTAAATCCAGATTTGACCATGGAAGAAGAACCTGTGCAGATTCTAGATCGGGATGTGAAGGTTCTGCGTAGGAAGTCAGTGCCTTTGGTAAAGGTGCTATAGCGGAATCATGGCATAGAAGAAGCTACGTGGGAACCGGAGGATGTGATGAGGCAGCAATACCCTCAACTCTTTTGATCAGGTAATTTGAGGCCGAAATTATTTTTAGAGGTAGAACTGTAATATCCTGAGTTAGGGGCTATTTTGTATTGCATTGTTTGCATGTGTTTGGTTTGCAATAGGTTGTTTATGGGTGTTCAGGGCTTAGTTGTAAGCCTAGTGTGTTTCCTAAGTGGTAGGAAAATTTTAGTTTTAAGCTTTGGGTGAGAGGAGGCTTTTGTTGGAGTGGGTTTATAATTATTTATTGGTGAATTCTAGCACAAGAGTTGAGCTAGTAAAGTGGCAAAGCATGCGCCACTTGGGGCTTGTGTTTGGCGTCACTTGCAGGAGGGAGAGGTCCTATGTTCAAGCTGCGAAAATCCCACTTTTTGCTTCCATTTTGACGACATGGAGGAGGGGTAGAACTGTGCAGTTCAAACTCTGCCATAGACCAAGTCAAAGTATTCAAACGGTGGGTGGAGAGGAAATTGTGGAGGTTGACTAGTTCAAACTAGTTTGAAGTTGTGGCTTGGAGTGTTTGGGGGAGTTGTGGCCGAATTTTAGGGAGATTTTGGGGGAGTGGCCAGTTTGGTGAGTGAGTTAGTGGGTAGTGCCGAAATGCACTTGGCATTTTGTGCATTTTCGGTCACTTTTGGTGTCAAGCAAACTTCTTCTTTTTGTCAAAAGCAAGCCAAATTTCAAGAGAGTTTTCTCTCATTTTTTTCTTTACTTCTTGAAACCGAAAGACCAAACCCCTATAGCTTGCCGAAAGTTGCTTGTTTCTTTGTGTTTTCTTTGTTGGCCGAATGCTCTTGAGCCTTCAAGCTTTCATCTCTTTTATTCATTTTGGCCGAACCCTCCCACTTCTTTTATTTGTTGTTCATTTGTGTTGAGCCGAAACTAACTCCTCTCTTCCTCTCATACTCTCTTTTTCTTCTTGAAATCTCCTTAGCCGAAACTCCATTCTCCAAAATACCTTCTTCCATTTCTGATTCTTTTCAAAAATCGAAAGCATCTTTCTTCTTCTTTTTCCCATTTTTGTTGTGGCTGAATAGCAACCCCTTTTTCCTTACAACTTTCTTTTGTGTTTTCTTCCTTTGTGTAAGGCCGAATCTTGGTGGTTGTTAGCAATCATAGCCGAAACTTTGCTCTCCTAGTAGTTATCTTGTGGCCGATTTCTGTGTGTGGTGATAATCTCGTTTGGTTGTTCAATTGTTAGAGAAGGTAAGTACATGGCCAAATGGTTATTTCCTCTCTTCTTGTTCTTAATCGTTTTGGTTTGGTTAAGAGCCGATTTTGGGTTCGGTTGGAAGGAGTTAATCTTTTGTTAATCATTGCGTTATAGGGCATCCGGGATTTCGAAGCAGTCAAGCGAGGCCTTTTCCTGTTAGTGATAGGTTGGTAAGTGGTGGTAAGGGTTGGTATTTTTAGTTCATTCATTTAGTTTTGATTAAGTCAAAGGTTTCAAAGGACTAACGGTTTACATTTTAGGGTGAGGCCGATTGTCAAAAGAACCACTATTGGTTCGGGATTTGGTAGGAAACCAAATCAAGTGTAAGGTAAGGGTTAAACATTAAACCCTTTTGGTTTAAGTGGTTTTGGCCGAATGGTATAGATGGCTAATGTTCATGTTTGGCCGATTATAGGAGCAAGGCATTGAGAGTCTTAGATCGGTTCGTTGGGTTTTAAAAGCTTGCGTTTAACAGGTGTGTAAACTAACACACTCATTGTTTGGTAAACCTGATTGTCAAACAGTATGGTTGATTGATATGATACCCTATGAGGTATGTGCGGATACGGTAAGTCCGTTTGCATTACGAGCTCTATTAATGGTATATGATATCATGTTTGATGATATATGTGATGTGAGATGCAATATTGGGCATGTTAGCATGATTTGCATGATTTGCATATTGTACATGAGTCGGTATGACATTGGGTGATATGAGAGGAGGGGGAATATGATATCCGTGTCTTTGGGACACCAGAGGTTTGGCACCTCCAGTGGTTTGGTACCACAGATTGATTATTATGACTTTGGGTCACCAGAGGTTTGGCACCTCAGCGTCTCGTCCCAGTGGCTTAGCACCACAGTGGGTTGGCCCCACGGTTGATATTACGGGATTGACGCCAGTGATTTGGTATCACTCGATGGGCTGGCCCCATCATTGGATTCGTGACTTTGGTCACCAGTGATTTGGTATCACATTGTGTCTTTGGGACACCAGAGGTTTGGCACCTCATAGCGTCTCGTCCCGGTGGCCGTACCCACGATGGGGTTGGCCCCACAGTTGAGATACGGGATTGACGCCAGTGATTTGGTATCACACGATGGGTTGGCCCCATCATTGGATTATTCGTGACTTTGGGTCACCAGTGGTTTGGCACCACACTTATGGATATCGTGACTTTGGGTCACCAGTGGTTTGGCACCACCAGTGGTTTGGCACCACACGGGGTAGAAAAAGCGATATGGATGGTTAGGATTGGGGTGCATTAATTGTATTGCTATGCTATGATGTGTGTTAGCTTGTTGCATTAATCGAGAGGGGGATTTATGCACTGAGTCTTGCGACTCACCTTCTCCCTTATCATTTCAGGTGACACGTAAATCGCGAACATGGAGCCGGGTGGACTTGAGGTGACCATGCCATGAATAAATTCAGATTTGCACTGATTTAAATACTTGGTACTTTATTTCCTTTATTTTCATTTGGTTTTGCTGGGATTGTAAATGGTCTTTTAAAATTTTGCTTTGGTTATTTATATGCTTAAACGTGATTTTAAATATGCCTTAACGAAGTATTGGATTAATATTGGATAAAACTTGGAAAGAAAAAGGTTTTTTTTTTTTTTAACTACAAAGCGATATGTTTTTAACGTTACAATCGGCTATCACACTAAAGCATTAAAATGAATACACCCAAATGTTTTCCAAATTTGAGATGTTGTTCACACTAAGTCTAAAATGTTTCTAAGCAAATTCAAGGAATTTTTCTTAGATCTCTAAATGTTACAAATATTTTTACAAAAGATTCATATTATAACAACTTATAATAATGTGTTAATTCGAAAATTTTTAACAAGCTTATATTATTTATTAATCTTTAAATGGACCTAGTTTTCAAAAGCTAACAAAATTCCATGTTTTATTTTAAAATCAAAAAGATTTTTCGAACGTTTTCCCCGTAACATACCAGATTCGGTCGTGGTGTATTGACCGGGTTTGGGGTGTTACATCATGTCTGGGACATGGCATCGGCATTGATATGTGTGCTAGAGTAAGACAATGTTTGGGACATGGCATCGGCTACGATATGAAAGCTAGCGTAAGACCATGTGTAATATCCTGGATTTATGGCTAATGCATTTGGGCTTAAATTGTGTGAAATAGCATGTCTTGTGTGGTATGAATGTGTTATGTGAATATTTAGAACCTTGGAATGTAGGGAAATGCTTTAGAAAATATTCGATCATAAGTTAAAAACAGAAAGCTAGGCAGAGTGGTCTTAAGAGAAAATGTAGGGGAGATATGACACACAAATGGGCTTGGTTAAGTGGCTTGGAGGCGCCACTTAAGGCCTCTGTAAATGACGCCACAAACAGGTGCAAATGGGCCAAGGTTCGAGTCCCGTGGGAAGCAATATTTTGGGGTTTTTATTTTTGCTTGTTGACGTCAAAGAGAGGGGAGTGATGGACGGAATTAAGGCACTAAAGGGAGGAGTTTAATCCTTTTTAAAATTCGGCTAGATAAGGGGATAAATGATGGATTAATTTTATTATTTTAAATGAAGAGATAAAGAGAAAAGCGAGGGATTTGATAGTGTTGGCCGAATAGGGGATTCTTGGGGTAGTAATTTCGACTGAAAGAGGAAAAGGGAGGCCAATCTTCATTCTTTCTCTCCTTGCTCATCTGCTGAATTTCTTAGCAAACTTTCTCTTCTTCATTTATTTTGTCAAAGCCGAAAGTACACTTTGTGCTAGCCGAAACTCCATTGCCGAATTGCTTAATCTTTCTCTCCTTCTTCTTGCAAGTTCATAAAAGTCGAAAGCAGGTTCCTTTTGGACCATAGCCGATTGGTTCATTAAAACCCCAAAAGTCGAAATTTGAGTGCTCAACAAGTAGTCCTAGCTGAATATCTCTGTGTGTTTTTGATAAAGGTGCTGTCGACTTCTACATTAAAGGTAAGGATTCAATTGTTGACGTATTATTTCTTTTCCTTAAAGCCGAAATCAAAACTCTAACACCATTAATGATCTTTGGCCGAATCTTTGAAGGAGAATTTCGGGATTCCTAGCATAGTCAACTATAAGGAGAATCATTCGAGATTTAAGGTAAGTCATGTGGTATTCGGCCAAAGGCCATGTATTGTGATTAAATGTTAGTTTTGGATCTAACACACGACTGTAGGGATTTCGACAGATACCCTAATTAAGAAGCTATATCGGGATTTAGATCCACAAGGTAAGTGAATCTGACATTCGGCCAAGGCCATGTTTAGTAACTAGATCTATTTCTGATTTATTCAAAAGCCGGAAACTAACTTGTGAGGTGATTTGATGTTAGCCAATTTCAAGGAAGAAGTATCACAAAGTTTCGGGAATTGTTTAGGAATCAAATCGGCAGCAAGGTAAGATTTCGATTGTGATAATCCTTCAGGATTTGACTTTATAGCCGAATGGCTTTTTCTAACATGACTAGGGTTGGCCGAATGTAGGAATTAAAGATCTAATGTATTAGATCGGGATTTTCGGGATTCCAATAAACTCGATAAGTAAATCAGGTGTGTACCCCACCCTAAGCTTTCATAGATTTATGGTTATGTCCTAATAAATATGTTAAAATAAATACGTAAGATGTGGCTAAGGGTACCATGCAATGGTACAAGGTACTCAGGTACGTTTACCTACTCCTACTATGAGTGTGATATGATCTGGTATGGCACGTATGTGAACTATAAGAATGTGAATATGGAAATATGACATGGCTAATGCATATTTGTATGACGTAGGGCATATGGGTGATTATGAACGGGGAAGTGAATGTGGTGACTTATGTCACGATATCTGAATGTGGTGACTTCGGTCACAATTATCTGAATGTGGTGTCCATGACACAAAATATAACATCTGGTGGATATGCCACAATTTTATAAGGGCGACGAGCATGTCGTCTGCAGCGACTGTCTTAGATGATGTGCAGCGGATGGAGGGTTGACTTAGTAGTCCGCACGGTGTGCAGGTTGGTACGGGTGAGGTGTAGCGGATGATACCTAGGTTTGGGTTCGGGTTTGCATCATTAATTCTATATGTTATTTATGTACATGTGTGATATGATATGACATGCCTAAATCATTTGGGACTTAGTGTTGGTTATACACACTGAGTCTGTATGACTCACCCTGTTGTGGGAATATTTTCTTTCAGGTGACACTCAGTGATGGACCGGGTTGGTAGGAGCTTAGTGGTGGCCATGCTCAACTCAGAGTTTTACTTGACTTTGGACTTTCTTTTATTTATTTAAGTATTTTGATTTATTTCAAAAATTGTTTTTGATGTATGAAGGCCATAGTACGAGACAGCTTTGTGTTTCTTTTTTTGCTTTTATTTATTTCTATCACGATATAAATATGGTTAAATCAAAAGTTGTTTAAATGGTTTTTGTTAAAATAAACGTTAAATGTTTTGACACCTAGATATGAATGATTTTCAATTTAAGATAGACTTTGAAACGGAGAAATAAAGTTTTATAAATACCTAGATCTCAAGAGTAAACTTGTTTTCAACTCAAGCCCAACCCAAAACTTAAAATTTCTTCCAAACCATCCAAATTATTCAAGAAGTTTTGAGCCGTTCTATTCAAGGAACATACCAGATCCGATCAACACTTGTGGGCCGGGTTTGGGGTGTTTCAGCTTGGTATCAGAGCCCAGTTTTAAAACTCTCGGCCTTGGGTTTAAAGCCCATAACGTTTTCAAAATTTAGCCCAAAAGAATTTTTGTGAAAATTTTTGAAATGAGCAGGTTTCTGGCATGGCACCCAAGTCTCCGACCCGAAGTCCACCAGGTAAGTACCCCTAATCAATTGTGTGATTTATATTATGAATTGTAGAAGGGTATAAATAGAACGTAGATTAGTATACTAAGAACTATGGAACCTTAGGACTAGTTACCCCAACAATTTCATAAAACTTTAAAGCCTAATTAAACAAACCTGTGGCTAAGTCGCCGAGTTAGGGTGTGGCAACCATTATGCGCATGTCTAAGATTGGATCCGGAAGAGCCTGGTACTTAAGTAGTCCTAGTGACTCACCTCCTCTTCGCTGGAATCCTACCTGGTGCGTAGTTTCAGTTCACCCTAACCAAGAGGACTCATTCACGGGCTAAACCCAATAACTAAAACCCGAAAGGGATTAGCCGTATTTTCATAAAAACTTCAGTTTTAAAATCACCAAAACTACCCCTTTTAATTGTGGACAAACTATTTTGAAAAGTTTTCAAAATATTTTCGACTTACGAAATTACCTAAATACCCCTAGTTGTAAAATTACTACAATGCCCTTAGTTTCTAAAATTACCATACTACCCCCGATTTCAATAACATTTTCTGATTTTGTAAAAATATCCAAAAACTTTATCGTTACAAAATATTAAGGTACCTTGATTTGGAAATTTACGAAATTACCCTATTTTACAAAATTATCCAAATGACCCCCGATTCCCAAAATTTCTTCAACATCACCGGTTTGGAAAATAAATTCTCAAAAAGCACCCTGAGTTTCGCAAATTTTGAAATACCTTTCATCTATTAAGATTTTCAAACTGACCCCGATTTATGACCAAAATACCTCTGTAGGACAAATTACAAAATACCCCTGGGATAGGAACAGACAAGAATGTTGGAATGATGGATGTGTGTGAAAGGAACTACTGAATGGATTGTACTTCTCTGAATTAGGATAGAAGACTTGAAACTTTGAATGATCAAAAGAATTACTTCTAAACTTCTTTCATAAAACTTCTTCGCGAATAATCAGTGGAACAAGGACTAATTCATAAAATTTCTTAACCAGATTAAAGTGGGATCGTAAGAATGAGCTCTAAGGGACGTGGTCATAATGTGCGAGGACGCGATCGAGGTAGAATGACCGTGTCGGAACCCGTTAGATCGGGTCAAGGGTCTGAGAATGAGGTACCACCACCCCCACCACCAGCTGTTGGTGCTGAATAGCAAGATCAGACGGGGGATGATGCAGTATCGCAGGCGGTGCTGAGAGTTCTTGAGGTGGTGGCTGGAGCAGGAGGAAATATGGGAGCTCAGAAATCTGTACCCGAGCGATTCTGAGCCAACGGAGCTGAGGTATTCCGTGGCGTATCTGGTGTGGCACCCAGTACAGCTGAGTATTGGTTGGAGGCCACAGAGCGAATTATGGATGAGCTCGACTTAATCCCTGAGGAGAAGCTAAAAGGAATGGTGGCGTTGCTACGCGATGAGGCGTATCAGTGGTGGTTAACAGTTCGGGATGGTGCCACAGCTGAAGATCTGACTTCGGAGTATGTTAAGGCGGCATATCAGAAGAAGTATGTTGGTACTCATTACATTGATGCACAGAGGAAGGCTTTTCTACGGCTGGTTCAAGGGAACAAGTCCGTGACAGAATATGAGGCTGAATTTTTAAGGTTGAGCAGGTATGCTCGAGGGATAGTGGCTACGGAGCATGAGCGATGTGTCCGGTTTGAAGACAGACTAAGGGATGATCTGAGGTTGTTGATAGCCCCACATCAGGAGTGGGAATTTACTGTGTTGGTGGAGAAGGCTAAGATGGCCAAAGGAATCAAGGACACTGTAAGGCAGAACTCTGATCGGAATAGACAAAAGAGAGGTTTTGGGTCGTCTGGATCGTCAGGGAATGTACAAATGAGGCCTAGAGCTGATGGGCCGCGAGGCCAGCAAGTTGGTTCAGGAGGGCAGTATCGTACTTGTAATCAGTGTGGAAAAATGCACTTAGGGGAATGTTGGAAGAAAACGGGAGGATGCTTTAAGTGCGGGTCGAAGGATCATATGATTAAGGATTGCCCAATAAAGATAGATGGAAGTCGACCAACAGACCAAGGTGCTGATCAGGCTGGTAGAGGTGGACAGCAACCTAAGCGAGGTCGTGGTTCGAATAACAGAGGTAATGGTGCTGGAAGAAGGCGTGGAACACCGGGCAGAGGTGTTGGTAATACTGAGGCTAGACAGCCGGGGTTGGTATATGCGGTTCATCGAAGGGAGGATGGAGACGCACCGGACGTCATAACCGGTACATTCCTTATATTTGGCAAGCCTTATTTTGCTCTGATTGATGTGGGCTCGACCCATTCCTATATTGCATGTAGTGTAGTTGAAACACTAGGCATAGCCTCTGAACTATCTGATAGGGAGATGACTGTAGTAAGCCCATTAGGCCAAACTGTAGTGGTGAATAAGATCTTTCGGAGTGTACCTCTAGAGATTCAGGGAGTGATCTTTTCCACCGACTTAATGGAACTACCCTTCAGAGAATTCGATCTCATTCTTGGCATGGACTGGCTAGTGGAGCATCGGGCTGTATTGGATTGTACAGCTAAGCGAATGGAGTTAAGGACCCCGGAGGATGAGACGGTAATTATGATAGGAGAAAGAAGAAACTACTTCTCTAACGTAGTTTCAGCATTAAAGGCTGATAAGATGGTTCGGAAAGGGTGCAAGGCATTTTTAGCCTTCGTAAGTGCGTTAGATGGAAAAGAAGGGGGAGTTAGTGGAGTTAGAACTGTAAGGGACTTTGAGGATGTGTTTTCAGAGGAATTACCTGGAATACCCCCGGATAGGGAGGTGGAGTTCGAAATTGACTTGCTACCGGGAACAGCTCCTGTGTCAATCGCCTCGTATAGAATGGCACCAAAGGAGTTGGTTGAGCTCAAGGCTCAAATCTAAGAGTTACTTGATCGTGGGTTTATCCGACCTAGTGTGTCTCCGTGGGGAGCACCGGTCTTGTTTGTGAAGAAGAAGGACAGAACTATGCGTATGTGCATAGATTACCGTCAGTTGAATAAGCTGACCATCAAGAACAAGTGCCCGTTGCCGAGGATTGACAACTTGTTCGATCAGCTTAAGGGGGCAGCAGTATTCTCGAAAATAGATTTAAGGTCGGGATATCATCAGCTTAAGGTGAAGGAGGCAGATATCCATAAGACGGCTTTTCGGACAAGATACGGCCATTATGAGTTCTTAGTAATGCCGTTTGGATTGACGAATGCCCCAGCCGCGTTCATGGATATGATGAACCGGGCTTTTCAACCCTACTTGGATCGGTTTGTCGTTGTATTCATCGACGACATTCTAGTGTATTCCAAGTCTAAAGAGGAGCATGATGAGCATCTTCGGGTCATATTGCAAGTGTTGAGGGAGAAGAAGCTTTATGCCAAATTCAGCAAGTGTGAATTTTGGCTGAAGGAGGTCGCATTCTTAGGGCATGTAGTGTCCGCGGAAGGAATAAGGGTGGATCCCAGAAAGATTGAGGCAGTGCTAGATTGGAAACCACCTAAGTCTGTGGCTGAGATCCGTAGTTTCTTGGGATTGGCAGGCTATTACAGAAGGTTTGTGGAAGGGTTTTCATCAATAGCCATACCGTTGACAAAGTTATTGAGGAAGGAAGTACCTTTCGTATGGACGGATAAGCAACAAGAGAGCTTTGAGAAGCTTAAGAAGGTATTGACGGAAGCTCCAGTATTGATTCAGCCTAAGGCAGGAAAGGATTTCGTGGTGTATTGTGACGCTTCTCATACAGGATTGGGATGCGTACTGATGCAGGACGGGAAAGTAGTCGCTTATGCGTCTCGGCAATTAAGGCCTCACGAGGTAAACTACCCGACGCAAGATTTGGAATTGGCGGCAGTGGTCTTTGCTCTTAAGGTATGGAGACACTATCTTTATGGAGAAAAGTCGGTGATTTACACAGACCACAAGAGCCTTAAGTATCTGTTGACTCAGAAGGAGTTGAACCTGAGACAACGAAGGTGGATGGAGTTGTAAAGGATTACGACTGTTCTATAGAGTATCATCCGGGCAAGGCAAATGTAGTGGCAGATGCTTTAAGTCGAAAAGTGGTGTCGGATCTAAGGGCAATGTTCGCACATCTGAGTTTGTATGACGATGGAAGTTTGTTGGCAGAGTTGCAAGTCAAGCCGACATGGTTGAATGAGGTAAAGGAAAGTCAGTTGGTAGAGGAGGATTTAAGTGATAAGTTACAGCAAGTTCAGAATGGTGGTTTAGAGGATTACAGTATGTCCAGTGATGGCGTATTGTGTTATAAGGGTAAGGTCTGTATGCTGAAGAATGAGGAACTTAGGCGGAGAATTCTTCAGAAATCGCATAGTAGCCCTTATGCTATGCATCCTGAAGGTACGAAGTTATATAGAGATCTAAGGGAACAGTTTTGGTGGCCTGGTCTTAAGAAGGAAGTTACCGAATTTGTTGGCAAGTGTTTGACGTGTCAGCAAGTTAAGGCTGAACACCAGGTTCCGCCAGGGTTACTTCAGCCAATTATGATTCCGCAGTGGAAGTGGGAGAGAATTACCATGGACTTCGTTAGTGGGCTTCCCCTTACGCCTACTAAGAAGGACTCGGTATGGGTGATAGTGGATTGGTTGACCAAGTCCGCGCATTTCATTCCAGTGCGAGTTGACTACTCTTTGCAAAAGTTGGCGAAATTGTATGTGGCAGAAATTGTAAGGTTACATGGAGTGCCGGTGTCAATCATTTCAGATAGGGATCCAAGGTTTACGTCTTGATTTTGGAAGGCTCTACATCAAGCTTTAGGCACCAGATTGGATTTCACTACAGCTTTTCATCCACAGTCGGACGGGCAGTCTGAACGAGTAATCCAAGTGTTAGAGGATATGTTTAGGGGCTGTGTGATAGACTTCAGAGGAAGTTGGGAGGAGTATTTGCCTCTAGCGAAATTTGCATACAACAACAGCTATCAAGCTAGTATTCGGATGGCACCGTATGAAGCGTTGTATGGATGGAAGTGTCGCACTCCTACGTGTTGGACAGAATAAGGGGAACGCCGAGTTTTGGGTCCAGAGATTGTGGCAGAATCTGAGGAAAAGGTTGAGGTAATTCGGGCACGGTTGAAGGAGGCATCTGATAGGCAAAAGTCGTATGCAGATCTCAAACGGAAGGAAATAGAATTTGCTGTAGGAGACCAAATGTTTCTTAAGGTTTTGCCATGGAAGAAGGTAATGAGATTTGGTCTGAAAGGGAAGTTAAGTCCCAGGTTTATAGGACCTTATCGGGTATTGAAGCGGGTTGGACCAGTGGCATACCAGTTAGAGCTGCCACCGGAGTTGAAATAGATGCACGACGTATTCTATGTGTCTATGCTACATCGTTATCGATCGGATCCATCCAATGTAGTTCCGGTTGAAGCTAAGGCCAGATTTGTCCTACGAGGAAGAGCCAATTCAGATCTTGGAACGAGATGTGAAAGTGTTACGGAGGAAGTCAGTACCCCTAGTTAAAGTGCTATGGCGTAATCATGGATCGGAAGAAGCTTCGTGGAAGCCGGAGGAAACAATGCGACAGCGATACCCTCACTTATTTCAGCCAGGTAATTTCGAGGACAAAATTATTTTAAGGGGGGTAGAACTGTAATATCCTGGATTCATGGCTTATGCATTTGTGCTTAAATTGTGTGAAATAGCATGCCTTGTGCGTTATGAATATGTTATATGAATATTTAGAACCTTGGAATGTAGGGAAATGCTTTAGAAAATATTCGATCATAAGCTAAAAAGGGGAAGCTAGGCAGAGTGGCCTTTTAAGAGAAAATGTAGGGGAGATATGACACACAAATGGGCTTGGTTAAGTGGCTTGGAGGCGCCATTTAAGGCCTCTGTAAATGACGCCACAAACAGGTGCAAATGGGCTAAGGTTCGAGTCACGTGGGAAGCAATTTTTTGGGGTTTTTATTTTTGCTTGTTAACGTCAAAGAGAGGGGAGTGATGGACGGCATTAAGGCACTAAAGGGAGGAGTTTAATCCTTTTTAAAATTCGGCTAGATAAGGGGATAAATGATGGATTAATTTTATTGTTTTAAATGAAGAGATAAAGAGAAAAGCAAGGGATTTGATAGTGTTGGCCGAATAGGGGATTCTTGGGGTAGTAATTTCGGCTGAAAGAGGAAAAGGGAGGCCAATCTTCATGCTTTCTCTCCTTGTTCATCTGCCGAATTTCTTAGCAAACTTTCTCTTCTTCATTTATTTTGTCAAAGCCGAAAGTACACTTTGTGCTAGCCGAAACTTCATTGCCAAATTGCTCAATCTTTCTCTCCTTCTTCTCGCAAGTTCATAAATGCCGAAAGCAGGTTCTTTTTGGACCATAGCCGATTGGTTCATTAAAACCCCAAAAGCCGGAATTTGAGTGCCCAACAAGTAGTCCTAGCCGAATATCTCTGTGGGTTTTTGATAAAGGTGCTGTCGACTTCTACATTAAGGGTAAGGATTCGATTGTTGACGTATTATTTCTTTTCCTTAAAGCCAAAATCAAAACTCTAACACCATTAATAATCTTTGGCAGAATCTTTGAAGGAGAATTTCGGGATTCCTAGCATAGTCGACTATAAGGAGAATCATTCGGGATTTAAGGTAAGTCATGTGGTATTCGGCCAAAGGCCATGTATTGTGATTAAATGTTAGTTTTGGATCTAACACATGACTGTAGGGATTTCGGTAGATACCCTAATTAAGAAGCTATTTCGAGATTTAGATCCACAAGGTAAGTGAATCTGACATTCGGCCAAGGCCATGTTTAGTAACTAGATCTATTTCTGATTTATTCAAAAGCCGGAAACTAACCTGTGAGGTGATTTGATGTTAGCCGATTTCAAGGAAGAAGTATCATAAAGTTTCGGGAATTGTTTAGGAATTAAATCGGCAGCAAGGTAAGATTTCGATTGTGATAATCCTTCGGGATTTGACTTTATAGCCGAATGGCTTTTTCTAACATGACTAGGGTTGGCTGAATGTAGGAATTAAAGATCTAAGGCATTAGATCGGCATTTTCGGGATTCCAGTAAACTCGATAAGTAAGTCAGGTGTGTACCCCACCCTAAGCTTTCATAGATTTATGGTTATGTCCTAATAAATATGTTAAAATAAATACGTAAGATGTGGCTAAGGGTACCATGCAATGGTACAAGGTACTCAGGTACGTTTACCTACTCCTACTATGAGTGTGATATGATCTGGTATGGCACGTATGTGAACTATAAGAATGTTAATATGGAAATATGACATGGCTAATGCATATTTGTATGACATAGGGCATATGGGTGATTATGAACGGGGAAGTGAATGTGGTGACTTATGTCACGATATATGAATGTGGTGACTTCGGTCACAATTATCTGAATGTGGTGTCCATGACACAAAATATAACATCTGGTGGATATGCCACAATTTTATAAGGGCGACGAGCACGTCGTCTGCAGCGACTGTCTTCGATGATGTGTAGCGGATGGAGGGTCGACTTAGTAGTCCCCACGGTGTGCAGGTTGGTACGGGTGAGTTGTAGCGGATGGTACCTAGGTTTGGGTTCGGGTTTGCATCATTAATTCTATATGTTATTTATGTACATGTGTGATATGATATGACATGCCTAAATCATTTGGGACTTAGTGTTGGTTATACACACTGAGTCTGTATGACTCACCCCATTGTGGGAATATTTTCTTTCAGGTGACACTCAGTGATGGACCGGGTCGGCAGGAGCTTAGTGGTGGCCATGCTCAACTCAGAGTTTTACTTGACTTTGGACTTTCTTTTATTTATTTAAGTATTTTGATTTATTTCGAAAATTGTTTTTGATGTAATAAGGCCATAGTATGAGACTGCTTTGTGTTTCTTTTTTTTTTCTTTTATTTATTTCTATCATGATATTAATATGGTTAAATCAAAAGTTGTTTAAATGGTTTTTGTTAAAATAAACGTTAAATGTTTTGACACCTAGATATGAATGATTTTCAATTTAAGATAGACTTTGAAACGGAGAAATAAAGTTTTATAAATACCTAGATCTCAAGAGTAAACTTGTTTTCAACTCAAGCCCAACCCAAAATTTAAAATTTCTTTCAAACCATCCAAATTATTCAAGAAGTTTTGAGCCGTTCTATTCAAAGAACATACCAGATCCGGTCAAGGCTCGTGGGCCGGGTTTGGGGTGTTTCACCATGTCTGGGACATGGCATTGGTACGATACATCTTGTACGAGTTTTTCCTGAGTATCCATCCTTAGTATCCCAAGAGTTTCAATGGGTAAATCCAAATATGATATCAAAGAAATGAAAAGGTATGATCATGTTGAAAGGGTACAGGTATGTACGCAAAATTCATGAGAACTAAATTTCGACGTATATGGAACATTTGGTAAGAATGTAAATGAGTAAGTCATACCTATGAAAATGATCTTGCGATGACCTTGTGACGATAGGTCTATACTTATGATGTATAAATAGGTGATAAATTTGATTTATGACTATGTGTGAGGCTTTTAGGCCAAATTAAATTGTGACATGATAAGTTTAAGTTTTGTTGTTGATGTATAGGTTAAAGGGGAAATGAATGGCATGTAAATATTCGATAATGGCTAGCTATTGGAATGGCTAGTTAAGGATATGTTTTGGGGTTATGTATGATTAAATGGATGTTAATACAAAGCAATCATGAAAGAGTAAAATTTACAATAAAACTGTTTTGGACAGCAGCAGTGACGTAAATTTGAAAAATCACCAAAAATAGTAGAAATTGAATTGTAAGTTGGATGAGATATTTATTTAAAGCTTATTGAGTCTATTTTCATATAAAAGAAACAGAGAAAACAAAGGAATTTATATTTCGAGATATCTAAATTCTTGTGAGATTGGTTCAGAATGATTACGTGATCCCCTGTTTTGAATTGGAAAAATCATTAAAAATTGTACAAAAATAATTATGGGCTAGAAGTTATATGCTTGGAATCATTAATGAGTCTAGTTTCAAACGAAACAAATTATAACATCTATTGAATTCTGTACAAGGATAAAGTGGATTCGTAGTGAAATGTGGTCAGAATAGTCGAATAGTGAAATAGGGGAAATTTTAATGAATAAACTGTACTAATTGGATCAGCCAAAAATTCTGGAAATTTTATGGTATAAAGATATATGAGTCTAGTTTTGGGGAAAATTAGCAGTTTTAAATTCAGAGCTCTGTAGCTCAAGAAATAAATAATTAAGTGACAGCGATTCAAGTAGACAGATTAATGTGAACATGAGTAATAAGGTATAAGCATGTGATTTAATGTTTGTATCAAATTGAGAACTTGTTGTGAGGATTTGTCATGTTGAGGCTTTGATAAGGCTAAAAATGAGTAAGTTGGGAAAGTAAGAACTTAGCATTATTTATGCAAGTTATGACAGTTTAGTAGTAAGCTAAATTCATTGCTAATGCTTATTATTTTTACATGTGAACTTACTAAGCTTTATAAGCTTACCCCCTTTTCTTTCCCATGTTACAGAGTCCTACTAAACAAGCTCAGATTGGAGGTCGCCGGAGATCGCTTCACATTATCAAGCTATCTATGGGTATCTTTCTTTATAAATGATTTAAACTATGGCATGTATAGGGGCTTGACTAAGTCATTTTGTATATGTGTTAATTAATTTGACAAAATGTATTGTTAAGTCTGGTAATGCCTCGTACTCGGTTCCGACATAGGATACGGGTAAGAGGTGTTACATTTAGTGGTATTCAGATATGGTAACTACAGAATGAGTTAACTGAAAATTTCTTTCGAATAAGCTTTGTGAGTGAAGTGAATGATATGAGACTGTTGATGATGATATATGTTAACGGATTAGTAATGAAATTGCAGAAATATTTGAATACAGCTGCTATAGTCGGGCATCTTACAATGATCTCTTCTGGGTATTCTATATGGGTATTCTATATGTTCTTTTATCTTCAGAGGTATATGCAACTATTCAGATGTGATTTTATTGTGTAGAAAGTTTGGAATCATAACGTTAAAATGGAAGTTCTGGTTGATTCCTAATCTGTACTGCTCTATTTTTCTTTGGATTTTCTAATTTGTTCTGTTAGATAGAAGACTTAATGGTTAGATTCATATGAAGTTATTTTCTATTACTACCGGTTGATATTTCTGTACATATACGCGATTTGTATTATCTTTATCATAATCGTTTCTAGTTAGGATAAATGGTATTCTTCTTCTGGTTTTTCTTTGGAATATTATCGATTTCTTTATCATTGAATGTGGTTTTTATTCTCAGAAATTCAATATAGCTCCACATCTGGGATTTCATTATATTGGTTTTCTTATTATTTTATAGTCTGATCTTATCTATCAAATATGATTCATCCATGAAGGGGTATTCATTGATAGAAGGTAAATATATATATTACTGTTATAAATCCTGGTTCGGTTATGGGAGCTCGATGATATGGATCTTAGATTATAGAAGTTGTATTATTATACTGGTTATTATTGAGACTACTTTTGGATTTCTTTTTCTATTTTAAAGTACTATTGAAGTTGAAGTCTTGATCCATTTATATTATTGAAATGTCAGATTTATTATAGTACTATGGCTTTATTCTATTTGATGACTGCGGACTTGGGATAATTTGAAGTGTTGGGATTTCTTTTTAATATTTGTGAAAGTATTTTCTACGATAGCTACATCAATGATAAGAATACTACAGGAAGACACAAGGTTTGAATGGACTAATTAATGCTAGTAGAATTTTGAGTAGATGGAAGTTCTAATAATTGAAGCATCAGTTTTGGTTCAGTCTGAACTGGGTAAGAAATTTATTAAATGGATTAGATTGTATTTTGATGAAGAAAGGTATAGTAGATGGTTTGAGTTATTGAAATGTCCTAATGTGATAATGGATTATCATACAGGGAAAAAAAAGTATAGTTGTAGATGATTTGAATGGGAAAATAATTGTTCGCTCTGTGAGTAATAAATATTCGATTGCTATTGTCTGATGAAGGATTAATTTTAGTTGAATATCTATTATTGGTTTTTACAGAATTATTACAGCTATTAAAGATATTGGGACAGAAATGAGATATAAGTTTATGAAATTGACAGACGATATGGAGAATCAGTCTTTGAAATGTTTGATAGAGATCTATAGTTTACGGTTCACTTTCTGATTTCGGAATAACTTGTAAGAATTCTATATGAATGATAGTTGATTAATTTATAAAGTCAGAATTGATTGATGGCTTCAGAAACTTGCGGAGATGTACATTCCAGATATTGTAAGATTTTATGGTATTCCAGTATTGATAATTTCTGATCGAGGTTGTAGTTCACTTTGGGGTTACAAAACAATTACGAGAAATTATTGAGTACTTAACTCGATTTCAATCTGACTTTTCATTCACGCATGAGATGGATAATTCGAGAGAGAGTTAGTTAGATTTAGGAAGATATGCTTTAAGCTTGTATAATTGGTATCGAATTAGGTTGGGATGTTATTTACCGGTGGCCGATCAAATATTCAAATGATTCTGTAGAAAGCATTATGTGGTTGTTCATTAGTGAGTTGGGTGGAATCAGATGAAAGAAAAATGGTTGGAACAGAATTAATTCAAGGAAATGGTGGAAACTATTAAGAAGATTTAAAATAGATTGAAAGCAGCACTTGACAACAGAAATCAATTGTGGATTTAAAACGTTGGGATATTAAATATTTTGTTGGTGATAAGGTATTTTTTAAGGTGTTTACTTGAAGGAAACCATAAGAATTCAGTGCTTCATCTCTTTTTAAGTAAATTTCGAGGACGAAATTTCAAAAGGGGGAGAATTGTAACGACCTCAAAAGTATAAATATCGAAAAATGAGTTATCGAGTCTTCGTTTTTAGTAAACGGACTCGTAAAATATTTATTAAAAATATTTATAAAGTTAGTTATGTGTTTAATCACGTTTTAATTAAGTGAATTTAGCTCAATTAAGAGCAATTAGTAAAAAAGACTAAATTGAAATAGGAGTAAAAGTTGAATTATAGATTAAAAGAAATTATAAAGGACCAAAATGGCAATTAAACCATTTTGTATAGTTTGAGGCGGTGTAACGTAGAAAAATCTGAGATTTTTATGTTTAATATATATTATTATATTATTATGTAATAAAGATATTTTATGTTTTAATTATAATATATTAATTATATTGTTATTATATATATGTGTGTGTATAAGAGAAAAGAAACAAAAACATGAAAAGAAGAGCAGAGAGAGTAAAAGGCAAACAGAGAAGAAAGCAGGGGAGAAAGAAAGAAAAAGGGAGAATAGAGTTTTTAAAGCTTGGAGTTTAATTTGAAAAAGAAAAGAAAGGAAAGGATCGAATTGAAAGGAAAGGAAAAGAGAAGGTTAAGGAGTGAAGGAAGAATAACATATATCATTTCAACCTTTTTGTTGTAAGTACTACAAAAATTTTAAATTATTTTTATTTATTTATTTTTTTTTCAAAATATTTATATAAAGTATTTAAATGTATGAGATTCAGCTTTAATGCCCAAGTAGACGAAATTTAGAACTACTAGGATATTAGTAGCATGCCATTAAGGAACTTTAGCGCGCTCTCTGATATTAGCACGTTGGTGCTCTCTGATATTAGCACGTTGGTGCTCTCTGATTATTAGCACGTCAGTGCTCTCTAATTATTAGCACATTGGTGCTCTCTGTTCACTTGTGCATCATAATGCACCTCTGTATTTGTTCCGTATATCCAGTGTGTTCTATAAAGTCTACTTTGGGCTAAGAATGTGAATTGAGAACAAAAGTGAATAACTGATGTGTTAAGGTAAGTTTTATACCGTACAAAAGATAAGTTGAATTTTTATTATTGCAAGGCATAGTTGAAGAGACTTATATGTGAGTAGATATGTAATAATTGAATGAGTTTAAAATGATTTGTTATGATCATTTACTTATTTATTCTTGTAGTGCTTACTAAGCCTTCACCGGCTTAAAATAAACGCGTAGGTACAATTAAACTAGAAGAGATAGAGTCCAACTAGAAGATCTCTCACCTCATCACATCCTCACGAGTTTCAAAAGTAGGTATTGTATTTTGTATTAAAATGGCATGTACATATGCAGTTCAAAGGTGTTCTCATGTGATAGGGACTAAAATGTAGATTCTTGAAATTCTATCTATATTCAGTTACTTGAAGTATTTTTATATATATATGGAATGAATTAATAAACAATAAATATGTTAGCAAAAATGGTTGGTAAGTTAAAATATTATATATAAATGTTTTAATTAAAAAGTATCTAGCCATAATTGTTTTGGCACCAAATGTAATAGTCTTATACCGGGTTTGCATAATTGAACCGGGTATAGGGGTATTACATTTATATTAATGGCATGTAAATATTCGATAATGGCTAGCTATTGGAATGGCTAGTTAAGGATATGTTTTGGGGTTATGTATGATTAAATGGATGTTAATACAAAGCAATCATGAAAGAGTAAAATTTACAATAAAACTGTTTTGGACAGCAGCAGTGACGTAAATTTGAAAAATCACCAAAAATAGTAGAAATTGAATTATAAGTTGAATGACATATTTATTTAAAGTTTATTGAGTCTATTTTCATATAAAAGAAACATAGAAAACAAAGGATTTTTATATTTCGAGATATTTAAATTCTTGTGAGATTGGTTCAGAATGATTTCGTGATCCCCTGTTCTGACTTGGAAAAATCATTAAAAATTGTAAAAAAATAATTATGGGCTAAACGTTATATGCTTGGAATCCTTAATGAGTCTAGTTTCAAAGGAAACAAATTATAACATCTTTTGAATTCTGTACAAGGATAAAATGGATTCGTAGTGAAAAGTGGTCAGAATAGTTGAATAGTGAAATAGGGGAAATTTTAATGAATAAACTATACTAATTGGATTAGCCAAAAATTCTAGAAATTTTATGGTATAAATATATATGAGTCTAGTTTTGGGGAAAATTAGCAGTTTTAAATTCGGAGCTCTGTAGCTCAAGAAATAAATAATTTAGTGACAGCAATTCAAGCAGATAGATTAATGTGAACATGAGTAATAAGGTATAAGCATGCGATTTAATGTTTGTATCAAATTGAGAACTTGTTGTGAGGATTTGTCATGTTGAGGCTTTGATAAGGCTACAAATGAGTAAGTTGGGAAAGTAAGAACTTAGCATTATTTATGCAAGTTATGACAGCTTAGTAGTAAGCTAAATTCATTGCTAATGCTTATTATTTTTACATGTGAACTTACTAAGCTTTATAAGCTTACCCCCTTTTCTTTCCCATGTTACAGAGTCCTACTAAACAAGCTCAGGTTGGAGGTCGTCGAAGATCGCTTCACACTATCAAGCTATCTATGGGTATCTTTATTTATAAATGATTTAAGCTATGGCATGTATAGGGGCTTGACTAAGTCATTTTGTATATGTGTTAATTAATTTGACAAAATGTATTGTTAAGTCTGGTAATGCCTCGTACTCGGTTCCGGCATAGGATACGGGTAAGAGGTGTTACATTTAGTTGTAATGGCCTAAATTCAAGGTTATCGGAATAATGGTTTCGCAACCATAAATCCGATTTAAAGAGAAATTTATTTTAATATATTTATATGAATATTTATATGATAGGAAATATTTTTATAAATATTTATAAAATGTTAGTAATGTGGTATTAAAATTTCGTTAGAAAATTTTAACGTTTGGGTAGATAATTAAATGAAAAAGACTAAATTGAAATAGAAGTAAAAGTTAAATTATAGATTAAAAGAAATTATAAAGGACCAAAATGGGAATTAAGCCATTTTGTATAGTTGAGGCGGTGTAACGTAGAAAAATCTGAGATTTTTATGTTTAATATATATTATTATATAATAAAGATATTTTATGTTTTAAATATAATATAATATATTATATTGTTATTATATATATTATAAAGAGAAAGTAAAAGAAAGAAGAACAGAAAAGAAACAGAGAATAAGACGAAAGCAGGGGAAGAAAAAGGAAAAAAAAAAAAAAAAAGAGAAATTCAAAGTTTGAAGCTTGGGAGTCTAATAGGTAAATTAATTTAGCCCTTTTCTTTTAATTTTGATGTTTTATAAGTTTTAGAATAAAGCTTTGTTGAATTAAGTTGAAATTCTTGAAATTCTTAGGCTTTTGAACATGAGTTATGTGGATCAAATTGATGAATCAGGGGTTTAATTGATGGAATATCTAGTTAGAAATTGATTTTAAGAATTAAATTGTGAAAATGTTTGGAATTAAAGTCTATTACTGAAATTTTGATTCTCAAATATTATAAAGTAGTATAAAGTGATAGAATAAAGTGCTTATTGAGAAAAATCAGCTCAGCTGAGAAATTAATTGAGCAGGGACGAAATTATCATTTATTGAAAGCTTAGGGGAAAAGTTGTAATAAACAGTTTGCACTAAAACAGTTTGGACAGCAGCAGTAGGCTAACTTTGAAAAATCACTAAAAATCGTAGAAGTGGAATTAGAAGTTAAGTGAGATATGAAATTAAAGCTTGAAGAAACGGTGTAAGCAATAAATATGTAAATCATGAGATATAATGAATTTTGTGAGACAAGTTCAGAATGAATTCGGGTTCCCCTGTTCTAACTTTAGAAAATCATCAAAAATTGGATAAAAATAATTATGGGCTTAAATTTATATTTTTAGAATCCTGAATGATTCTATTTTCAATATAAATAAACAGGAACATCATCTGAATCCTGTATGAAGAGATAATTAATTTTTAGTGAAGAAGGGTCAGAACTGCCAGACAGCAGAACATGGGTGACTTTGATGAATAAACTGTACTAATTGGCTAAGCTAAAAATTCTGGAAATTTTATGGTATGAATATATGTGAGTCTAGTTTCAGGAAAAATTAACGGTTCTTCATTTAGAGTTCTGTAGCTCTAGAAATAAATAATTTAGTGACTATGACACAAAAGGACAGCTTTGAATAAATTTATGAGTAAAGGATTAAATTGAAATGTGAGCAAAAGTAAGAATGGATGAATTTATTATATTATACATGTTTATTTTATTAAATAGTACAGAAAGTTTATTTGATTATTTTTAACATATAAATGTTATATGTTTATATGAAACTGAAGAAAAAGAAAGGAGAGGACCGAATTGAAGGAAAAGGAAAAGAGAAGGTTAAGGAGTGAAGGAAGAATAACATATATCATTTCAACCTTTTTGTTGTAACTACTACAAGAATTTTAAATTATTTTTATTTTTTTTATCTTTTTTGAAATATTTATGTAAAGTATTTAAATGTATGAGATTCAGCTTTAATGCCCAAATAGACAGAATTTAGAACTACTAGGATATTAGTGGCATGCCATTAAGGAACTTTAGCGCGCTCTCTGATTATTAGCACGTTGGTGCTCTCTGATTATTAGCACGTCAGTGCTCTCTGATTATTAGCACGTCAGTGCTCTCTGATTATTAGCACGTTGGTGCTCTCTGATTATTAGCGCGTCAGTGCTCTCTGATTATTAGCACATTGGTGCTCTCTGTTCACTTGTACATCATAATGCACCTCTGTATTTGTTCCGTGTATCCGGTGTGTTCTATAAAGTCTACTTTGGGCTAAGAATGTGAAATGAGAACAAAAGTGAATCACTGATGTGTTAAGGTAAGTTTAATACCTTACAAAAGATAAGTTAAATTTTTTTTAAAGCAAGGCATAGTTGAAGAAACTTATATGTGAGTAGATATGTAATAATTGAATGAGTTTAAAATATTTTGTTATGATTATTTACTTATTTATTCTTGTAGTGCTTACTAAGCCTTCACCGGCTTAATGCGTTTATTTTAACGCGTAGGTACAATTAAACTAGAAGAGATAGAGTCCAACTAGAAGATCTCTCACCTCATCACATCCTCACGAGTTTCAAAAGTAGGTATTGTATTTTGTATTAAAATGGCATGTACATATGCAGTTCAAAGGTGTTCCCATGTGATAGGGACTAAAATGTAGACTCTTGAAATTCTATCTATTTTCAGATACTTAAAGTATTTTCACATATATATGGAATGAATTAATAAACAATAAATATGTTAGCAAAAATAGTTGGTATGTTCAAATATTATATATAAATGTTTTAATTAAACAGTATCTAGCCATCACTGTTTTGGCACCAAATGTAATAGTCTTATAACGGGTCTGCATAAATGTAATACCCCTATACCCGGTTCAATCATGCAGACCCGGTAGAAGACTATTACATTTGGTGCCAAAACAGTGATAGCTAGATACTGTTTAATTAAAACATTTGTATATAATATTTGAACATACCAACTATTTTTGCTAACATATTTATTGTTTATTAATTCATTCCATATATATGTGAAAATACTTCAAGTATCTGAAAATAGATAGAATTTCAAGAGTCTACATTTTAGTCCCTATCACATGGGAACACCTTTGAACTGCATATGTACATGCCATTTTAATACAAAATAAAATACCTACTTTTGAAACTTGTGAGGATGTGATGAGGTGAGAGATCTTCTAGTTGGACTCTATCTCTTCTAGTTTAATTGTACCTACGCATTAAAATAAACGCGTTAAGCCGGTGAAGGCTTAGTAAGCACTACAAGAATAAATAAGTAAATAATCATAACAAAATATTTTAAACTCATTCAATTATTACATATCTACTCACATATAAGTTTCTTCAACTATGCCTTGCTTTAATAAAATTTAACTTATCTTTTTTAAGGTATAAATCTTACCTTAACACATCAGTGATTCACTTTTGTTCTCAATTCACATTCTTAGCCCAAAGTAGACTTTACAGAACACACCGGATATACAGAACAAATACAAAGGTGCATTATGATGCACAAGTGAACAGAGAGCACCAATGTGCTAATAATCAAAGAGCACCAACGTGCTAATATCAGAGAGCACCAACGTGCTAATATCAGAGAGCGCACTAAAGTTCCTTAATGGCATGCCACTAATATCCTAGTAGTTCTAAATTCCGTCTACTTGGGCATTAAAGCTGAATCTCATACATTTAAATACTTTATATAAATATTTCAGAAAAAGATAAATAAAAATAATTTAAAATTCTTGTAGTACTTACAACAAAAAGGTTGAAATGATATATGTTATTCTTCCTTCACTCCTTAACCTTCTCTTTTCCTTTTCCTTCAATTCGGTCCTCTCCTTTCTTTTTCTTCAATTTCATATAAACATTTAACATTTATATGTTAAAAAATAATCAAGTAAATTTCCTGTACTATTTAATAAAATAGACATGTATAATATAATAAATTCATCCTTTCTTACTTTTGCTCACATTTCAATTTAATCATTTACTCATAAATTTATTCAAAGCTGTCCTTTTGGGTCATAGTCAATAAATTATTTATTTCCAGAGCTACAGAACTCCAAATGAAGAACCATTAATTTTTCCTGAAACTAGACTCACATATATTCATACCATAAAATTTCCAGAATTTTTAGCTTAACCAATTAGTACAGTTTATTCATCAAAGTCACCCGATTCTATTGTCTCGCGATTCGACCCTTCTTCACTAAAAATTAATTATCTCTTCATACAGGATTCAGATGATGTTCACGTTTATTCTATTGAAAATAGACTCATTCAGGATTCTAAACATACATAATTATTTTTATCCAATTTTTGATGATTTTCTAAAGTTAGAACAGGGGAACCCGAATTCATTCTAAACTTGTCTCAAAAATTTCATTATATCTCATGATTTACATATCTATTGCTTACACCATTTCTTCTATGAGAAACTAGACTCAATAAGCATTAATTTCATATCTCACTTAACTTCTAATTCCACTTTTATGATTTTTAGTGATTTTTCAAAGTTAGTCTACTGCTGCTATCCAAAACTATTTTAGTGCAAACTGTTTATTACCATTTTTCCCTTAAGCTTTCAATGAACGATAATTTCGTCCCTGCTCAATTAACTTCTCAATTGAGCTGATTTTTCTCAATTAACACTTTATTCTATCACTTTAAACTACTTTATAACCTTTAGGAATCGAAATTTGATAATAGTCTTTAATTCCAAACATTTTCACAATTTAGTTCCTAAAATCAATTTCTAACTAGATATTCCATCAATTAAACCCCTAATTCATCAATTTGATCCACATAACTCATGTTCAAAAGTCTAAGAATTTCCAGAATTTCAACTTAATTCAACAAAGCTTTATTCTAAAACTTATAAAGCATCAAAATTAAAAGAGATGGACTAAATTAACTTACCAAATTAAACTCCAAGCTTTAAAAACTCTATTCTCCCTTTTTCTTTCTTTCTCCCCTGTTTCTTCTCTATTTCATCTTTACTCTCTGTCTTTCCTCTTTTTTTTTTGTTTCTTTAGCTTATACACACACATATATAAATATAATAATAACAATATAATATAATATATTATTATATTATTATGTAATAAAGATATTTTATGTTTTAATTATAATATATTATATTATATTGTTATTATATATATGTGTGTGTATAAGAGAAAAGAAACAAAAACATGAAAAGAAGGATAGAGAGTAAAGACGAAACAGAGAAGAAACAGTGGAGAAAGAAAGAAAAAGGGAGAATAGAGTTTTTAAAGCTTGGAGTTTAATTTGAAAAAGAAAAGAAAGGAAAGGATCGAATTGAAGGGAAAGGAAAAGAGAAGGTTAAGGAGTGAAGGAAGAATAGCATATATCATTTCAACCTTTTTGTTGTAAGTACTACAAAAATTTTATATTATTTTTATTTATTTATCTTTTTTTGAAATATTTATATAAAGTATTTAAATGTATGAGATTCAGCTTTAATGCCCAAGTAGACGGAATTTAGAACATCTAGGATATTAGTGGCATGCCATTAAGGAACTTTAGCGCGCTCTCTGATATGGTGCTCTCTGATATTAGCACGTTGGTGCTCTCTGATTATTAGCACATCAGTGCTCTCTGATTATTATCACGTCAGTGCTCTCTGATTATTAGCACATTGATGCTCTCTGTTCACTTGTGCATCATAATACACCTCTGTATTTGTTCCGTATATCCAGTGTGTTCTATAAAGTTTACTTTGGGCTAAGAATGTGAATTGAGAACAAAAGTGAATCACTGATGTGTTAAGGTAAGTTTATACCATACAAAAGATAAGTTGAATTTTTATTATTGCAAGGCATAGTTGAAGAGACTTATATGTGAGTAGATATGTAATAATTGAATGAGATTAAAATGATTTGTTATGATCATTTACTTATTTATTCTTGTAGTGCTTACTAAGCCTTCACCGACTTAAAATAAACGCGTAGGTACAATTAAACTAGAAGAGATAGAGTCCAACTAGAAGATCTCTCACCTCATCACATCCTCACGAGTTTTAAAAGTAGGTATTGTATTTTGAATTAAAATGGCATGTACATATGCAGTTCAAAGGTGTTCTCATGTGATAGGGACTAAAATATAGATTCTTGAAATTCTATCTATATTCAGTTACTTGAAGTATTTTTATATATATATGGAATGAATTAATAAATAATAAATATGTTAGCAAAAATGGTTGGTAAGTTAAAATATTATATATAAATGTTTTAATTAAAAAGTATCTAGCCATAATTATTTTGGCACCAAATGTAATAGTCTTATACCGGGTTTGCATAATTGAACCGGGTATAGGGGTATTACATTTATTGGTATCAGAGCCTAGGTTTTCTGAATTCTTGGGTCGAGTATGAGTCTATTTGTACATGCCATTTTATATATTGATGTGATGAGATGAGGTTTAGTTATTTAATTGTGTAATTTATGAATATTGTAGAAACTTAAAGATGTCAAATAGATCTCGTGAAGAGTCAGAAAATGAAGTAGAGAGCAGGGCGCCAAACCTTGATAGGGAAATAGATCAACATAGAGTCCAAGCTCGAAGTGAATCGGTAAACTTAAGAGATGATAGGGAGCCTGAATTGGAAGAAAGAACTCAATCTGAAACTGAACCGATACCGTCTAGAGAAGAAATTTCGATTGCATCCTTGTTACAGACAATGAATCAGTTATTGCAGCAAGTTGTGAGAACTAATAATGCTCCATCTGTTCCACCACTATCTTCTCCTCTTACTGCTCCACATGTACAATCATCTATAACCAGTCATCGATCTCCCTTAGAGAGAATCAGAAAATATGGAGCTGAAGAGTTTAAAGGAAAGAAAGATGATGATCCAGCTGAGACTGAAGAATGGTTAGAGAACAGTCAAAGAATATTTGAAGAATTGCGATGTCTGAGGGGATGAAAAGTCAAATATATCACGATATCTTTATTAAAGGGTGAGGCTTACCAATGGTGGATCACTGTCATGAATATCCATCCTGAGAGAAAATTAATTGGGATTTCTTTGTATCTGGATTTAGAAAGAAATATGTGAGTCAACTTTATCTTGAGAAGAAGAAAAGAGAATTTCTAGATTTGAAGCAGAACAACATGTCTGTTGCTGAATATGAACGTGAATTTATCAGATTGAGTAAATATGCAAAGGAATTAATAGCAAATGAAGCATATATGTGCAGGAGATTTGAGTAGGGATTGAATAAAGAGATTTATGTTCCTCTTATACCATTACATCTACAAGAATTTCCTATTTTGGTTGATAGAGCACAACGACTGGAAGAAGGGTTAGCTCGTTCAAAAGAAAAGAGTTTTGGGAAGAGACTAGCCACTAGTTCAGCACCACCGTCGTTTTCAAAAAGAGTAAGGGATTTTAAGGATTCTAGATACACTTCTCCTAGTGTTGGGCAAAGATCCAGAATTCAGACAAGACAAATTCAGCAGGCGACCTCTATGGGTAGTACTGGGGGTTCCAAAAGAAAGCCAACACCGCCATCATGTGAGCAGTGTGGAAGATATCATTGGGGAGAATGTCGACTGAATTCCCAAGCCTATTTTCGATGTGGGTCGAAAGATCATTTAATCAGAGATTGTCCAAAGATGTCAGAAAGTGTTGCAGAACAGTCTGTGAAAGGTAGCTAGGTTCCACAAAGAGGTAGACAACTTGGAATTTCTGGTGGCACTGGTAGTGGTATGAGATTGGTGAGGGAAACAACTGCTAGATCTGAATCCCAAAGGCCTCGAACTTATGCTATCAGAAAACAAGAAGGAGACGCTCCTGATGTGATTACTGGTACATTCTTTTTATTTGATTCTTCTGTAATTGCACTAATTGATCCTGGCTCTACACATTCATATATATGCATTACATTAGTGAAAGAAAGAGAGTTACAAGTAGAACTTACAGAATACGAAGTAGTAGTTACTAATCCTTTCAGGCAAAGTGAGAAAGTTAATAAAGTGTGTAGAAGATGTCCCTTAAAAATTCATGATTATGAGTTTCCAGCAGATCTTATGGCACTTACGTTTAATGAGTTCGATGTGATATTGGGTATGGACTGGTTATCAGAACATGGGGTTATGGTTGATTGCAGAAGAAAAAGAATTTCCTTGAGAACTTCAGATGGAGATGAAGTGATTGTAACCGGTGAAAAATATAGCGCATTGACGAATGTGGTGTCTTTAATAAAGGCTTCTAAGATGATGAGGAGAGGATATACTGCTTTTCTTGCTTACATTTTAGATACTCGTATAACAAATACTGAGATTGAAAAGATACCGGTGGTTCGATATTTTATTGATGTGTTTCCAGAAGAATTACCGGGTTTACCCCCAGAAAGAGAAGTAAAGTTTGGGATTGAGTTAATTCCAGGCACTGCACCGATATCAATAGCACCTTACCGGATGGCCCCCACTGAGTTGAAAGAATTGAAAATGCAGCTACAAGAATTATTGGACAAGGGATTCGTACGTCCTAGTGTATCGCCATGGGGAGCACCAGTATTGTTCGTAAAGAAGAAAGATGGGTCTTTGAGGCTTTGTATAGATTACCGCCAGTTGAATAAAGTGACTATAAAGAACAAATATCCGTTGCCCAGGATTGATGATTTGTTTGATCAGTTAAAAGGAGCTAGTGTATTTTCTAAGATTGATCTCAGATCGGGATATTATCAGTTACGGGTGAAAGAATCTGATGTGTCAAAAACTGCCTTCAGGACTCGGTACGGTCATTATGAGTTCTTGGTTATGCCATTTGGATTGACTAATGCTCCAGCCGCTTTCATGGATCTTATGAATAGAATTTTTCAGCCTTATTTAGATCAGTTTGTGGTTGTATTTATAGATGACATTCTAGTGTATTCAAAAGGTGAAGAAGAGCATGATAAACATCTCCGAATTGTGCTACAAATTTTGAGAGAAAAGCAATTGTATGCTAAATTGAGTAAGTGTGAATTTTGGTTAAAAGAAGTCACTTGAATGGAAACCACCAAAGAATGTGACAGAAGTAAAGAGTTTTCTCGAATTGGCCGGTTACTATAGAAGATTTGTTGAGGGATCCTCTATGATTGCATCTCCGTTAACTAAATTGTTACAGAAAAATCTGAAATTTGAATGGACAGAAAGGTGTCAGCAAAGTTTTGAAAAATTAAAAGTAGCATTAACAGAAGCTCCTGTGTTGATTCAACCAGAATCTGGTAAGGAGTACGTGATTTTCAGTGATGCTTCATACAATGGTTTGGGTTGTGTGCTAATGCAAGGAGGAAAGGTAGTAGCATATGCTTCTAGGCAATTGAAGCCACACGAAAAGAACTATCCGATGCATGATCTTGAATTGGCTGCAGTGGTGTTTGCGTTAAAGTTATGGCGGCATTACTTGTATGGTGAGAAATGTTATATTTATTCTGATCATAAAAGCTTGAAATATTTGATGACATAGAAAGATCTGAATTTAAGACAGTGCAGGTGGCTTGAATTGATAAAGGATTATGATTTGATTATTGATTACCATCCAGGTAAGGCTAATGTTGTTGCTGATGCTTTGAGCCGAAAATCTCTATTTGCTTTGCGAGCTATGAATGCCCGATTGTCTTTGGTTGATAATGGTTCAATCATAGCTGAATTGAGAGCTAAACCGACATTTTTACAGCAAATATGTGAAGCTCAGAAGAATGATGAGAAGTTACAGGTTAAATGGGCACAGTGTGAGTCAGGTACTGATTCTGAATTTCAGGTTGGAATTGATGGTTGTATGTTATTCAAAGGTAGGATATGTGTACCTCAGAATTCAGAACTCATACACAAGATTTTATACGAGGCTCACAGTGGTATTATGTCTGTACATCCGGGGAGTAATAAAATGTATAATAATCTGAAAAAAATGTATTGGTGACCAGGAATGAAACGGGATATCTCTGAGTTTGTATCAAGATGTTTAATATGTAAGCAAGTCAAAGCTGAACATCAGGTACCTTCAGGGTTACTTTAGCCAATTACTATACCAGAACGGAAATGGGAAAGAATCACTATGGATTTTGTATCGGGATTACCGTTGTCTCTGAAGAAAAGGGATGCTATTTGGGTGATTGTTGACCGATTGACAAAATCAGCGCACTTTATTCCGGTACATATAGATTATTCTTTAGATAAACTGGCTGAACTGTGTATATTTGAGATTATCAGGCTACATGGAGTGCCTATCTCCATTATATCAGATAGAGATCCCCGATTTACGTCTCGTTTCTGGGATAAATTGCAAGAAGCTTTAGGTACTCAGTTGTATTTCAGTACTGCATTTCATCCTCAGACAGATGGCCAATCTGAGCGTGTAATTCAAGTATTGGAAGATATGCTCCGATGTTGTATACTAGAATTTGAAGGTAATTGGGATAGGTATCTACCTTTGATTGAATTTGCTTACAATTACAGTTATCAGTCCAGTATTAAAATGGCATGTACATATGCAGTTCAAAGGCATTCCCATGTGATAGGGACTAAAATGTAGACTCTTGAAATTCTATCTATTTTGAGTTACTTGAAGTATTTTGATATATATATTGAATGAATTAGTAAACAATAAAATCTTGGTCCTCGTCCTCTTCAAACGGCTTCCAACTCCACTGCAATGGTATTGGAACTTCATCTTGATTTCAACTAAGTCTGATAGCTTCAATCTGCTTCACTGCAACTTCATGAAGGCAGTATCCACTATCTTTTGATCTGCTCCACTGCAAACTCAGGGAGACAAGATCTGATGTTTTCGATATACTTCTTGCAACTTCAAGAATGCCAGACCTGCTATTTTTTTAATCTGCTCCCTGTAAACTCAGGGGTGCCAGATTAGTATCTTCGATCTGCTTCACTGCAATATCAGGAATGCCAGATCTACAATCTTTAGTCTGCCCCACTACTATCTCGAGAGGACAAAATCTGACCCTTTTCAGTTTGCTTCCTTACTATATCAGGAAGACTTCAATCTTCAGTCTACTCCACTACCATCTCTAGGGAACAAAATTTGAACTTTTCAATTTGCTTCCTTACTATCTTCAGGAAGACTTCAATCTTCAGCCTGCTCCACTACCATCTCTAAGGAATAAAATCTGAACTTTTCAATTTGCTTCCTTACTATCTTCAGGAAGACTTCAATCTTCAGCCTGTTCTACTACCATCCCTAGGGAACAAAATTTGAACTTTTTAATTTGCTTCCTTACTATCTTCAGGAAGACTTCAGTCTTCAGTCTACTCCACTACCATATCGAGGGAACAAAATCTGAACTTTTTAATTTACTTTCTTACTATATCAGGAAAACTTCAATCTTCAGTCTGCTTCACTACCATCTCTAGGGAACAAAATCTGAACTTTTCAATTTGCTTCCTTACTATCTTTAGGAAGACTTCAATCTTCAATTTGCTCCACTACCATCTCGAGGGAACAAAATCTGAACTTTTCAATTGCTTCTTTACTATCTTCAGGACGGCTTCATTCTTCAGTCTACTCCACTACTATCTCGATGGAACAAAATCTAAACTTTTTAATTTGCTTCCTTACTATCTCAGGAAGACTTCAATCTTCAGCCTGCTCCACAACCATCTCGAGGGAACAAAATCTGAACCTTCCAATTTACTTCCTTACTATCTCAGGAAGACTTCAATCTTCAGTCAGCTCCCTTACCTTCTCGAGGGAGATAAGATTGATGGCTTAAATCTACTCCGCTGCTTCATGGAGAAAAAATTTACCGTTCGATCTTGTTCCACTACTGCTTAGAGTAACAAGATCTACAATCTTTGACCTATTCCTCTGCTAGTCCGGGAGATAGGACTGGTGAATTCACCGATGTTGCTACACCATCCTCTGGGGGACATGTCCTGTAGACTTGAATGTATTATGGATGACATTTTCCTGATTGTAGAATGTCATGAGAATGATGATTAGGATGCATGATCGGGATGAATCTAATGCTCCTAACTAAATGTATTATGGACGACATTTCCATGAATGCCGAATGTCATCAGAATGATCCTATTTTTAAATGTGTAATTATTATAATGCAATGATCGAAATGAATCTAATGCTCCTAACTAGATGTATTATGGACGAATTTGCATGAATGTAGAATGTCATGAGAGTGATTTCCTCTTCTTCTTCTTTTTTTTTTGTACAACGATTAGGATACAATGATCGGAATGAATCAAAAGCTCCTAATTGGAAATGTGAGAATGATCCCTATTTAATGTTTGGGTTGTCATTGCTCATAGTTCATCAAGGTTCTATCACTGATGCGTTACCATGCTTTCTCATTCAGTTGGTATCTTTGCCAAAAAACCCAAAGAAACAATCATATTTTTCTCAGCAAGCTTGCCTCACTGTAATTTCAGAGACCCCTTCACTGTACCTTCTTGGACATAAAGTTTGTACTTCCCACTACAACTTCATGGGAATAACATTTGATTTCTGTTACCACTCAGAGGTATGGAATTTATATCATCCTCAATCAATTTGATCTGTTACACCATTCCCTAGTTGTAATGACCAGATATATAAATGCAGTGTATCATTTTTCTTTTCCTGAGAATGATCCCCTTTTACACTTGGGTTTGACATTGCTCGTTATTTGTCGAAATGGTATCACTAACGAAATGTCTTAAAAATCTGAAGAGATAATTATTTTTCAATGTTTCCAACCCTAGGCTTGGTGAGTTTTAAACAATAGTGCTGCTTCAGATTTTCATATTATTTAAAAACTTCTAGAGTAATATGCGAAACTCCTTTTATAAAAGTATTATTAGTCCAATAATCATTATTTCAATATAAAATGCTTAAAAAAGATCACAACAATGGACGTCAAAGGAATTAATCGGGAGCATAGCTTGAAACAAATAAGCTAATCAAAGATAACCAAGGCAATAAAAGAAAATTGATTGGTGTATCTTAAAAAGAATAAAGTAAGCAAAGATAGCCAAGGCTATAAAAGAAAATTGATTGGGGTGTATTTTTAAAAAGAATAAAGTAATGAAAGATAGCAAATTCAAAAATGGGTAAGATAGAAGCTATGTGCCCCAGATATCTTAGCCTGAGCGTCTCTGTTCAAACTTCTTGAGGACCATTTTGAGCTCAATATGTGTTTAGGGGATCCGGAGTACTTTGTCGATGCCCCAAGACATAACATACTTCCTCATTGTTAATTCAAGTGTAGCAAGACTACTGTATGCCCCACTTTTGATCAAAATTTGAGCCGCCCTTTTCGGGTTTTCGGCTCAAAACCCCTTTGGTCTCAAAGCGCCATTTTCGGGTTTTCGCCTTGCCCTCTCCTTTTTTTTAAAGTCTCAAGACGCCCTTTACGGGTTTTCACCTTGGCCTCTCCTTTTTCTTTTCTTTTTTTTTTTGAAATTTTTTTTGAAATTCTTTTTTGAATTTTTTTTTTTGAATGAATTTGAGCTCAATGCACCCTTTGTGGGTTTTCACCTTGGCCCTTCCCTTTTCAGGTAAAATCCTTCTTGACTGAACCTGAATTCTCCAAATTAGGCAAGTCTTTGGCATCCATCTCAGTCAATATCAATGCTCCTCTAGAACAGGCTCCTTCTTACTACATAAGGTCCTTATCAGTTTGGCATCTGTTTTCCTCTGAAATCCTTTTGTAAAAGAAAGATCAGGTTCCCCTCGTGGAATCCTCTAGGATGAACCTCTTTATCGTAAGCTTTCCTTTTCTTTGATTAGGTTCAATTGGCAAAATCACTTCTATTCCTTAAACCAATGGGTAAGATGTTGCCCCAGCGAAGGTTCTGGCCGACGTTTGATAAGACAGAGGATAAATGCTAACTTCTTTATGCTAATCTTTACAAGTCTCGATCATCTTTTCTACAATCCTTGTTTTGTTTTTTTTGTTTTTTCTTTTTGGCTGCCTTTTTTTGCTCTATGATATGGCGTCTGATCTTTGAACAGACTACAAACTTTTGACTTTGTCCTTTTTGGTATTCTGTAACATCCTAGATTAGGGGTTATGCGTTCGTGCCTAATTCATGAGTTAGTAGGTTTTGGCAGTGTTGGAAGTGTATTAAGGGTTTTTAGAATTTTAGGATGGAAGAAGAAAGCTTTGGAAAATTATTGGTTTTTAAGTAAAAAGGGGAGCTAGGTAAATGAGGCTTGAAAAGAAACTCTGTGTGAAGCATGACACAAGAAACCATGTGGTAAAATGGCATGTTTTATGAATTATGAATGTGTTATGTGAATTCTAAAAATAAGGAAATGTATGGAAATGTAAGGAAATATGGAAATCTAAGGAAATGTAAGGAAATGTATGGAAATGTAAGGAAATGTAAGGAAATGTATGGAAATGTTAGGAAATATATGGAAATGTATGGAAGTGTATGGAAATGTGTGGAAATGTGTGGAAATGTATGGAAATGTAAGGCAATGTAGGAAATGTAAGAAAATGTAAGAAATGTAAGAAAATGTATGGAAATGTATGGAAATGTAAGGAGATGTAAGAAATGTGAGGAAATGTAAAGAAATGTAAGGAAATGCAAGGAAATGTAAGGAAATGTCTTGTCTTGGAAATGTAGGGAAATGTCCTGAAAATGTAAAGGAATAAAGAGGAAAGTGAACATTTATGGAAACTAGGAAATGTAAAGAAATGATTCAAAAATGGAAAGTGAACATTTCTGGAAACTTGGAAATGTAAGAAAATGGCAAGTTTACAGAGCCGATCGAAAATTTTAGGAAACTTAGAAATGACTTAGAAATGTCAAGTTTTAAAGTTTAAAATAGGAAATTAAGACAAGGTGGCCTCAAAAGAAAAAGTTGGTGAAATTTGACACACAAATAGGCTTGGAAAAGTGGCCTGAAGATGTCACTTAGGGCCTATGGAAATGGCACCATGTGCAAGAGGAATGGGCCTCAGTTTGAGTCACTTGGGAAGCAAATAAAGGAGGTTTTATTTTTGCTTCTAGAAGACTGAGGTGGACGGCACATGCTTCTAGAAAGGAGGTGTTTTATTTTCATAAATATTCGATTAAAAAGGTGATAAATAAAGGATTTTTTAAATTGGATTATTTAGAAGAGATAAATATTGGATTAAACTCTTTTATTTATGATAATTAAAGGATAAAGTTATCAAAATAGAAGAGTAGTGGCCAAGTAAAGGACTCTAGCTAGTAATTTTGGCTATAAAAGGAAGAGTAAGGCTATTCTTCATTCATTCTTTTCTCTTCAAGAAAACCTCTGCCGAAATTCTCTAAAATTTCTCCTATTCTCTCTGCCGAATTTTCTCTGCCATTATTCTCTTTTTTCTCTTTTCTTTTCTTCTTCTCTTTTCTTCTTCTTTTTTCTTCATCTGTCAAGCCAAAACCCTTTTCTTTTGATCCCTGACTAAAACCCCATAGCCGAATCTCTGTGGCTCTAGGCAAGGAAGCAATCGACTAAGGTATTAAGGTAAGAACAATCAATTTTGTTCTTCTAATTCTTCTAATCGAGATCTAGGGAATAATCTCTTCATTTGTCTCTTGACCGATTATTAAAGAAGAATATCGGATTTCGATTCAAGGAATTTCGCTAATCGGGAAGAGAGATCCGGGATTCAAGGATTTGAGGTAAGTAAACATTATGTAATCAGCCAAGGTTCTCTCTTAAATGTCTAGATCTATTTGTTTTAAATCAGAGACTAACCAAATCAATGGATTTAATGGTTAGCCGATTTCAAGGGAAGAACACAATCTTCGGGATTTGATTATCAATCCAATTCGGCAATAAGGTAAGTAATACAAATCCTAGTTGTATTTGGAAAAATGGCCGAATGGTCTTTTAAAGTGATTAACTTATGTAGGATTTGAGATCTAAATCTGTGGTCAATTCTCTTCGGGATTTCAAGGAACCTATTAAGCGAATCAGGTGTGTACCCACACTAACTCTCAATATATTACGGCAATTATTTATATATATATATATATATATATAAATGTGCATGCGAATAAGAATGTGGCTAAGTGCCACAAATGTGGTAAAAGTACCCAGGTACGTTTCCTACTTCCGATAGGATTACGAATATGTTATATATATTTTTTGAATATGTAATATGAATGAGAAATAAGATATGTATAAATATTTGGGGCATATGGGATATTTGTGAAAGAGGAAGAGTAGGTGTTGACTTCGGTCTCACCAACGAAATATGGTGACTACGGTCACATTATTTGAATATGGTAACTTTGGTTACATTATCTCAAATTGGTAACTTCGGTTTACATTATTTGAATATAGTGTCTAATGACACAACGTATATATATGCGATGAGCACGCCGATTGCAAACGCCTTTCGATGGTGTGTAGCGGATGGAGGGTTGACTTAGTAGTCCCACGGTGTGACCGGCGCGTGCGGGTGGTGTGTAGCGGATGGACCATTAGGATTGGGTTTGGGGTGCATCATCATGTATTGCATATGAATATGAATTGATTTGAACTTGTATGCCTGAAATATTGTTTGTTAGTTGGTGTACACATTGAGTCTCATTGACTCACCCCTTTGAGGACTATTTTTCGTGTGATGAGCGATAATGGACCGGGTCAGCGAGCTAAAGGTGGCCATGCATCACTTGAAGAATTTATTTAGAATTTGGACTTCACATTTTCTAAGTACTTTTAATTTTATTTTTGGGTTATTTGATGTAATAAGGCCCTAAGGCCCAAGAGGATTTCTATACTTTTACTTTACGTTTAATTATTATGTTACGAACTATGTTGTTTTAAAGTTAAGTAAAAATTTATTTCCTTAAAAATAAACCCTAAAATTATTTTGTCACCCTAGTTAAATTGGATTTAAAAAAAAATTGATTAAATGGGTTTCCAACCTAAGTCCAACCCAAACCAATAATTTTTTCTAAATTTTACAAATTTTTCTCTAAGTAACAAAGAATTTGAAAACCGGTTTACTCAAGGAACATACCAGATCCGGTTCAGGCTCGTGGGCCGGGTGTGGGGTGTTTCATATTCTTTGTCGGCGCCTGATTTGTTTTTTTTTTTTTTTGAAAATTTAATAACTATCAACTTTGTAACATTGGCATATGAAGCTACTTCCATCCTCTTAGTGAAGTAAACGACGACCATGACAATGAGTCGACATCGGCTAAAAGTTTTTAACGAGATTGGTCACATCATATCCATGCCCCATATATGGAAAATTTATGAAGAAATAGAAGAGTCACATAAATCTCGTTTTCTTCAATTTAGTATTTACGGTATAACTGATGCAATCCCCTTCCATGGTAGACCAACAGTGCTCGATCCTCATGTTCAACCCGTGTCTTAGTAGCCCAGGCATGTCCTGATATGATCGTGCGGAAACACCTTTGAATTTTTGAAAATAACTCAATGATGTCTCGCCTTAGTTCTGTAATGAGCTAGGCTACAATCTTTACCCCTTTCCTAAGCTCGCAACGTCCACTGACCCTTTGCAAAGTAAAGTCTATTTTCACTTGTTCTACCATCTTTAACAAATCAAAAGATAAGCTACAATCTCTGTCATCTTCAATGTCCTTAGATCCCCTAGACCCATATCTCATTCAAAAAGGAGTCAGTAACAACGTCGCTCATGTCGTTGATATCTGGGTACCTAAGTACGAAGGCAAAAAAATCCAAAGAATAAATTATTCTAAGGATGATTATTTGTATGGTATGGTCACGAATAAAGAATGAAAGAATATTGTAAAAAACAAAAGAATGTACAGTATGAAATGTAAAGAATAAAAAAAAATTATTTGCTTAAAAAGATGCATTTTATTGAAATAAAAATTCCGGACATAAGCCTATTTCACAAAATGATTCTTATTGCCTCTAGGCTTAAAGGAACAAGCATGTTTTGAATATTACTCTAGATTAGCTCTAAAAATACAGAGATCCCTTCCACAGTCCCATTGTCTAAAATCTTCCCAAGTATGTAAGGGCTTTGGAAACTTTTTTTCCCCAATTCTCTCTTCGGATATGTCATTAATGTTTAGATTCCCTAATATTCCTTCGGGTCTTTGATCTCTTCAATTTATTATCCATCAGGCCTTGCGCTAAGGCCTTGATCTCAATTCAGTAGACTTTCGTCAGTTCCCAGGTTGCTAAAATAATTTTTAATTAATTAGGATTTTTCTACAAATTTTAATGTATATGATGTGATGTAATGTGAATGCATGAAATGCAATGCAAATGCATGGAATTAATGCAAAAAAGAAAGAGAGGCGTTGATTCTGAATTCAATTCCATTAGAAGAACTTTTTTAGAAATTAAATTCCTTTACATAAAACGGATTACATATGCGGCTTTGTCCTCATAGTCTAGGTAAAGACATCAATCCCCTTCTTCGCAAAGGTCAAATCTTGCCAACTTCTAATAGATGCCTCCTCTAGCTCCTTTTTGCTTGGGTCGCGACTCATTACTCACTTATCCTCGCAATGCTTGTTAGAAAATTGAGACGTGACGGCTCTCAAATAGTCTTCGTCAGCTTGAATCCTTAGGCAATAAAGTCTTGTATTCCTTCACGGACTTTTACTTGGACCATATTTTGACGATTGTATTATAATCCACTTTATCAAGAAATCCATTTCTCATGACAAACTCTTCTATTTAGCAATCGAATTTGAATCAAAACCTCTTTTCTATGATGTGAATGCAATGCAATCAAAATAAAAGAGAACACGTTAGCACAAGAGAAATAAATAACATAATAGGGCACCTATTTGGGTGACCACTAGGGTTTGGCATAGTTCTACCTAGGGTAAGCCCTTAGGTTTTCTACATGTGGTTTAGCTCTAAAGAAAAGGTACCTGAACCAGCAGATTCCTCAATCTTCACCCATTATAGGCTCATACAGATCGAGTTCAGTTCAGGGGAATACATTTCCCTATGACCATGCGAAAGTGAAAACTTCACAAAGACATAGGTACAGATGTATCCCGGAAGCAATCCACTAGCCCATGCGGAGGTGAAAACCTCACGAAGGCATAGTTTCTCACTCCCACTTAAGGGTGAGACCACAACGGTCATGCAATGCAATGTGCGCAAAAAAAATAACAATCATATGCAATTACACAAACAAATGCAACAAAGGGACCGTAATTTTCAAATCAAATTTTCAAATTTCCCACAAAGGACAGAAAATAATCAAATTTACAGCTTGACTCTCTTATTAGTCCCCAGTGGAGTCGCCAAGCTGTCGAAACCATTTTTATAAGTTTTGAAAAAACAGGGATCGACTTTAAAAACAAAAATGGAGTCGCCACCACTCCGTTTTTGCTTAGGTGTGATCGGATCACCTTATAAAACATTTTATTTCAAAATATTGATTTTGGCCTACGAAATTCAGGAAAACGGGTTCGGCAGTCGATTACGTACAAAGAAGGATTAGCACCCTTGTAACGCCCAAAGGATTGATTAATTGTTGTCCTAATGTCGAAAATTCGAAAAGATTTGAAAACATGATTTCTTTAAAAACTTGAACAATTTGAGTTGGAACTTGAGATTCCTTTGTTCCGAAAGAATACAAACATCACATCCAGCACGTTAGGACATGATGTTTTAAACTCTCGTAGCCAACATCATCTCATGATTTACCAAATTCGTTAAAAAGATATTTAGTTATTTAGTCAAACGGAAAATCGCAACCCAGCACGTTAGGGCACTATTTCTCAAATTTCTAAACACAAAACATTGCCTTATTTAAGAAAAACTTGTGGATAAAATATAGTAATTAAACAATTAATGAATAATAAGGTAAATAATATACTCAAAACAATTAATGAATATTATAACAATTTAAAAAAATAAAAAAAGTATAAAAATGATATGGATAAATAAAAAATTAAAAAAAAACACACAAGTCAACCTAACTCCCTCAATATGAGGATTCAACGAAATTACTCCATCAAAATCTAACTCGAACGGAAGCAACTCAAAAAGAAACGAAGATGAACGAAGAACAAAATAAGAACAAGCCACAAAAAATAAGAACGCAAGAGGGAGAGAAATTTGAGTGAATGCTCTTAAGAATTCTTATTGCTTCCAAACTCAAGTGTGTTTTCCAATGAAGGGAGAGGCCTCTATTTATAGTTGAGTCTCCCCAAATCCAACGGTACAGATCAATTACATCAACGGCTAAGATTAAAAGGTATCTACAAATTAAATCTCTAAGATTACAAAATCATATCTTCTAAGATTGCATACCATATCTTCTAAGATTGCATATCATATCTAAGATTACATACCATATATTCTAGGATTGCATATCATATCTAAGATTTGCATATCATATCTAAGATTGCATACCATATCTTCTAGGATTGCATATCATATCTAAGATTTGCATATCATATCTAAGATTACATATCCTTGAAGATTGTATTTCTATACACGTCAAGCTTATAGATGGACCTTCAATCTTTTCAAGTAATGGGCCATTCCTATAGGGCCAAATGATATATTTTGGAATGGACTTGGACTTTGTTTTTTTTTTTTTTGTATGGTTTGTGGGCCCGGGCAAATTGGGCCTATTACAAAGAGTTATTTTTTAAATTTCATGTATGATTTATTTATTTTATTATTTTTCACATATAATTATCTTATTGAGTTACCTAAATAATAAATTACATATCATTAAAAATATTTCACATCATCCACGTTAATTTTTTTATCGGTACTTTCATTAAATCTGTTAGAAAAAGTAATTTGAAAAAAGAAGAAGCTTGCCTTATTATTAGTAGTATAGTTTTCGATTCACACTTCGCCTTGGGTTAAAATTTTTTTATTGAATTATAAAATAAAAAAGTTAAAAGTTAAAATATACTCTAAGTCTTTATACAATTCATACAGTTGGAATTTAAATAACATTGAAAATGCTAAAGTGGGTTTTTTTTTTCTTAAAAACACCTTGTCATGATAAAATATTTTTTTTCGGAATAATGTTATTAAGAAAAATTGACTTCGGCATTTTGATTGAAATAGTTAAAATTTTAACTATTTAGACTAACAATGATATTGAAAAAATAGATGAACTAAATTATGTCAAAAATTGAAATATATAAATTAAATCTCAAGTTTTAACGTAGTAGAGGAGCCACAACTAAAATTTGAATATTATCTTATAATACAAAACTGGCAAGGCAAATCCAAAAGAATCGGAAGTCATGTAACCTTTTAAATAGAAAATTAATAATATTAATTATTTGAACTAATTAATAAGAGAATAAAAATTTATAAAAATATAGGGATTATTAAAAATTAAAGCATAAAAACTCAAGTTCAATTTAAACATAATAAAAGGATGAAAATTGAATTTTAACCATTTTTATAATGTTAAAAACACCAACAAGTAGGTGGGGCACGTGTCAATTGAGGAAGGTTGTCTTGCTTTTATTTATAATTATATTTGCAAAGGACAAGAATGTCATGGAATTCCACTGGCAGTGGTTATATTTGATTTATAATTAGCTTTTATGCACCCTCACATTGAGTTCTACACAAAAGTTTGAGAAATTTCAAAACATTTGACAGAGGGTGGATATTTGGGTGCTTCCTTAATATTAAGAATATACCATATAGTGAAAAGATGAATGAAAAAACATATTGATATAATAATATTGACTTAAATATTTTTTAATAAAAGAATGTACATTTTGTATGTGATGAGTATGTTGATTTCTTAAAGAATAAATAAAAAAATATTATATATACAAAATTTATAATGATGATACGTAATAGTATTTTATTATTTAGAAAAGTCTAATAAATTATAATTATTAATGAATAATTGTGTTGTAAAGACGTTACTTTTATACATAAAGTTATCAAGATATAACTTTATGTAAAGTTATTTTATAAAACAACATAATTATTTCATTAAAAGATACGCTCCATATGAAAAGATATCTTCTTGGAAATGTATTTCATTAAAAGATAATCATTTTAACTATTCTTTTTAGAGTGTTGAGGATTTTGTTGTATCTTGGATACATAAAAAACCTTTTAAGGAAAGTGTTCTACACACCTCAAAGTGGTTATTGATTTTTTTTTTTCAATTTTCCAAATTAATTTTTTTCAACAGTTGCAACACAGGAACACCGTTCTGTAGTCTTCCAGGAACCTCGATTTGTTGAATACTTCTGCCTAGTTAAGTATTTCACCATTATTTATTACCAAAAAAATTTGATAAATTTACTTCCCAAGGCTGGTTGAGAAAACAAGGTGAATTTTTAAATGGTTGCAAGCAACAACAGAATTGGAGTATGGTCAGATGAATATTAGCAGTCGTCCATCTCCATAAAAAAGAAAGCCAAGTGGAGGCATTGAAACTCTCCGTGCAATCTCTTGGATCTTTGCGTGGACTCAAACAATATTTCATTTGCCTGTGTGGCTTGGCTTGGCTTGGCTTTGGGGCTGCTTTTAAGCATGTGGTTGACAAGGATAAGAAGAATCTCCAAATGCTTCAAGCCATGTACAACCAATGGCCTTTCTTTAGGGTCACAATGAACTTGATTGAAATGGTGTTTTCCAAGGGAGACTCAGGAATCGCTGCTTTATAAGATAAGCTGCTAATATCTGAGGATCTCTGGCCCTTTGCACAGAAATTGAGAACTAACTATGAAGACACTAAACGTCTTATTTTCATCGTTGAGTACAAAGAATGCTGAGAAAATGAGAAAATGGTGAAGGACAAGTAACTTTGAGATGGTCTTGAATAGGGAGTGGGTTTTGGTTTATCCTTTTATGAGGTAAAAGAGGAAAGTGGAAGAAAAAAAAGTATTTTGAATTAATTATAGAAATATTTTTAAGTGTTAATAAGAAAAAAATGTTATGATTCATTATTTAGTTGGTTAATGTGTCACATTAATAATCTATCAGTGAATTAATATAATTTTTAACATACTAATTAGTTTAACAATTATTTTAATTAAGTGACTAAATTAAAAAATTTAAAATAAATAAAATAAGACAAATCTTATTTTAAAGTGATCTTGAATGCAATTTACCTTTTGTGAAGGCTATTTTTTAATATGAAAATATAATCAAACTTCCCCATCCCAGAACTCCTCAATTGTCTTGAAAGTTCCGTTTTCAGAGACAAACGATTCTCCAGTGCAACTCCTACTTTGTGGGAGGTCACCGATCCTTTTACGCTCCTCCTCACTCAATGACCAATCCAATATCTCAAGGTTTTGCTTCATCCTCTCAACATTGAAGCTCTTCACGATTACACCCACACCTTCTTCAAATGCCCATTTCAAACATATCTGTTTCGGGATTAATAAATCAGACTAATTTCTATCTATAATTCCGAAATAGCTAGCTTTGGTTTTAAAGGAAACAAGAAGCACCTGACCTGAGCAACTGTCTTCCCTTTAGCCTCCGCTATTTCCTTGAGCACCTCATTCTCCAGAACTCTACTGCTGCCCCAAAGTGTCCCACTGGCTCCCAATGGGGAGAAACCTATGAGAAGGACCCCATTTGCTTTGCAATACTCTCTTAGCTTCTTCTGGTTCCATAGCGGGTTGAATTCCACCTTGCAGGAAAAAAATTGAAACTTCGTCACTATATACCCCAACGTTGAAACCAAAGTGAATGCTACTATGCTAGGTGTATACCAGATTCAGAGAGAAAAAGGGAGAGTTTTACCTGATTAACAGCAGGAGGGATCTTTGCCAAGGCAAGTATGTCAGCTAGTTTTTTGCAGGAAAAATTGCTTACCCCAATGGACTTTGTAAGGCCAAGCCTCTGGCAATCTTCCATGGCTGCCCATACGGATCCGAAATCCATGGGGCTAATCTCTTCCTTCCTTACTGGGAATTCGTATCTCCCTTGTTTTGAGCTTAAAGGCCAGTGAATAAGATAGAGATCCACGTACTCCATCTTGAGATTTCTAAAGTAGAAATAGTTTAAACTTTAGCCACAATTTACCATGTCAGTGGCCACAACGTCTATGCAGGGTAAGGAAATATTAATTTGAAATTAGAAAAAGAAATATATATAACTTACTGCAAGCTCTTGCGAAGCTGAGGAAGAACAAGTTCTCCATAAGCATCGCTGCACCAGAGCTTGGTAGTGATGAACAACTCGTCTCGAGATTTAATTAAGCCAAGCGAGATTGCTTCTACGATTGCTTCACCAAGCGGCTGTTCCGTTCCGTAAATATAAGCTGTATCGAAATGCCGATAACCAAGCTCGATTGCTTGGAGAATCGCCTGCTTTGCAACTTCCGGTGTTACCAGCGGGTGGGCTGCGGTGCCGAAACCCAAGAGCTGCATCCGCTGCCCACTTGACGTCAAAACCTGTTCCGGAATCCTAAAACTTGTTGCCACACAACTACTATCCATCTGCTTAATTGGTTACCCAAGGTTTTCCCACAAATAAAAAATTGGTTTCACAGAATGGATCAAGTTCAAGAGGTTCAGCTTCTTCCTGCTAATTTTATATCTATTGTAGGAATGTCAACATAGGAATGTCTTTTCTATCTATGTTAGTAATGTCGACAAAGGTCACTTTCATTCCACTTATATAAAAATGCTACTTCACATAAATACTATATATATATATTTTAATTTAATTCAGAATAATATCAGTATCTATAAAACACCATAATAAACCAACACAGTTTAATTACTAAATACTATAGTCATCAATATTCAAACCCCAATACCCATATCAAACTTAAAATTAGCTTATACCATTTATAAAAGTTTAATATCCAAACCGATTCGGTGAAATGAATGGCTAGAATGGTTTGGACACTTAAATATCCAAATCAATATTTTCATTTTCATACATGATATTACTAGACTTGAAATCCTAAAAGAAGGAAGAGCGGATGTCTGTATTAAAATTTAAGGGGTTTAAATTAAAAATCTCTAAAATAAAAAGATTTAATGACAACTTTTAAAAATTTTTAAGGACTTAATTAAAATTTTAAAAAAAAATTTAAAGGCTAATGATTTCTTTTTTTTCAAAAAAATTGGGGGGCAAGGCTACTCTCAGCCCTCTAGACGGTCTACCTCTGAAAGGGTGTCATTTTTAGACCCAACTTTTTCACATATTAAAAAACATAATACAAAAATAAATAAATAACCTTTAAGAAATGATAGATAAAATAAATAAAAAATTCACACATAATACCAAAAAAGAAGAAACATCCCCTCGCAGTACGTAACTATACTGATAACTTATCTAGTATAAATTATTAGCATATCAAAATTTACATTAAGTATAAAATATTTTAAATACGATTATGATAAAAAAATAACATATAAAATTAAGAAATAATAGCTAGTGTAATTTCATATATTAACTTAATTTTCTTTACTTTAGCATATAATGTATTCTGATATCTGAACGAGTTAAAATTTTTACTAAATTTATATATTTATCGAATCTTAATATTTTGCATATAATGTTATTTAACTCGGATTCATACTAAGATATTATCTATATTAAAACTAAATATATTATTCAAATATGAATACGAACTAAATAATTATCAGCAAAATACTCAAATGTTATGTTTTATGTTAGTGTATGTTTCAAAATTAAACAACCCAAGTCTGCTTTACCATTAACTATATCAATTAAGAACAATAATTAACGAGAAGTAAAATCACTATGCTAACATTAACGCATAAGGAAATTTAATGACATTAATTAAGCTGGTTTTGTACTTGAAATCAAATATTGACTAATTGATTATTTAGCAATTAATTAATATTAAATTGTATTATGTGATCGGATTGTAATGTGTGAATACAACTTATATTATTAGATAATTTAAATGATCTATAGTCTAATCAAAATTGAGCAAGTTGATTAAAAGATTATTATGTCATTTATCAAATCCAATTAAAGGGATATATTATTTTTAGTATCAGAGTGGATGACTCTCAGAAGATAAAAACATAGATGTGTCAATCTAACAATATATCGAACATGACTCAAGTAGAATAAATCCTAGATCCGTTTATGGATTTATTTACTTGTGATGTTCATAGTGTGATTTATCTCAATCCTAAGCAAGTGACAGGCTATGTTTGTGTGACTCGTACACTTTGATGTATTAAAAACCAGAGTTCAATTGGTAATAAAGTCGAAAAGTGGTATGTTGGGTATATGACTTCTGCATGACATAACTTCACTTACAATTGTAGAATTCATAGCCCAATAAAGAAGAAATGATATCCTCTCATCAACATTACATGATAGATGAAAAAATAACGTGACCACAAGTCATTTGTCTTAAAACGAATGATTTAATTATTATGTGTTAGTAATTGACCTTTTTATAAAAGAATATGTAATGATTATCGTGAGATAAAATAGGATCACACTGGGAGAACAAATTTCATCCCAAAAAGATTAAGGATATCCTATAATGGTAACATACTTATGTTAAGGTCATTAGATGAGCACTTGATAAGTAACTTTTGTAATAGTATATAATGGGGAGAGCTTAGTCATGATACTTTAGCAGAATGACTCCATTACTAAATAATGTTGTAATTAATAGACGAAGAGTCGAAACTTAATTACAAATTATTTGAACCCCAATTATACATGTCTAACCGGTCCCTCTGCTAGCTCGGTATAACCTTGATGGTTTGCATTAGAATAAATTATTTGAAGAAATGAAAACAACATATTAGAGAAATAAATTATATGTATCACTATCCGTAGTGAATACGTTTTCTCGCTATGAATAAGAGATGACTTGATAATTAAATTGATTTCTTCGAATTATTATTTAGAGTTTGAAGTGAAAAATAAATTAATTCAATTCATCACAGTTTCATAAGAACAACTTAGTTAAATTAATTTCCTTGTATATTCTAATACGATAAAGTCGTTATAACTTTAACGAGATTAGAATCAGATTGAGAAATTAATTTAATTAAGTTGATTAATTAAATGAATAATTAATATTTTGGGCATGGGAAAATATTTATTTGGTTGGATAAATAATATGAGTTGGTTTAAAAACTAGATAACATATATAATTAGACCTGATACATGACAAGGCTTAACTTGACCTGGTATGGAGCAAGGGGTGGCAAACCTAGTCCCGGGACAAGGAGTTGTTGCCGCCTCTTATAAAGCACTACTAGTGGGATAGGAAAATATTGTTATTCAGTTATACTTTGTTCGATTGAGACTTTTGTTATTTTCTCTATAAATAGATACTGAGAGCTAGGTTAAAACAAGAGATCACTTTTGCATCATTATTTTGTCAAAATATAGTTGAGTTATTTTTTTCAAAATAAATTCTATATTTTGATATAGTTTGACTTTCGGTTTTTGGCCCTTGAAAGTTCACATATTATTTTCATTGATTTACGAATAGAGTCCACACTCTAGCAAACTGAGATCGAGTGGTCAAAAGTCGAGAACAATTGAATCCGCCTATTCTATAAAAGGTAAGTAAAAATTTGTAAAAAAAAAAATTATTGTTATAAACATCACAATGGCTTGATTTAAAGAAAATCAATTTCAATGTGCCTAATAAACACTATTTTTAAACCAATTTTTTCAAAATTGACAACAAGCCAATGTCGAAGATTAGAGGATTTAGAAAACGAAGATCTTAACATGATGAATTTTGTTTAAAGATAGATCTTCCTCATTTGATGATAATTTGAATATTAAAGGTTTTATGGATTGGCTTGCAGAAATAGATAGATTCAACCATATGGAGATTCCTAAAGCAAATGGTAAGATACAAACATATTAAAAGGAGCGGCCATAGCTTGGTGGGAATGTTTACAAGACACAAAACTAGGTGTGTGCAACTGGTCAGTTCAATGCAGTAAACTGAAAACCAACTTAACTAACTTCTTTTCTTAAGAAACGGAAAAAACTAGTCGACCATTTTTGGTCAGTTAATCGACCAAACCGAGTTTAATTTGGTTATTTTTTCTAAACTTAATACAATGATGTTACTAAGCCTAATAATTCTCATACATTAATAAGCCTAATAATTCTCATACATTCTATTTTTCTTTTGTAGCAGCCAATTTTGGCCTAATCCAAAAACCAAATAAAACCCAAGCATCAACACCCAATTAAATCAACCCAATTTTATTAAACCCTAGCCCAATCTGGATCAGCCCATTTTAAAGAGAAAAATAGTGGCCACCACCCTAAAGCCTAGCCGCCTCTGCCATCAGTCTCCACTAGCCCCCCACGCCTCTGCCATCAGTCTCCACTAGCCCCCCACGCCTCTGTCAACATTAGCCACGCGCCTCTGACGCACCTGCACAGAGAAGCAAAGACACGCAAGCAAGAAAAAAACAAAGAAACAAATGACAAAATAGCAGAAGAACAAAATGAAAGAAAACAAAATGGAATCAGTAAATCGGTTATATAAACCGAAGCAAACAGATTTTGTATTCTTCTTCTTTTTACGAACCTTTGAGAAATAAGAAAATAGAATAGAAAAAGGTGGATTTCATTTTTCTTTCGTTTTTACTCTTTATTATTGCTGTTTTATTTTTTTTATTTTATAATTTTCAAACTTTTAAAAAACTAAATAGTAATAAAAAGGAGAAAAATGACCTTACCTAAATCCACGGACGCGTCGTCGGAGAGCCCATTCCGTCGTCGCAAATCTGGTTCGAAAACGGGGTTCAAGGGCTTGGCTTCAAAGGCGCCTTCAATCGGGGGCTGAGCGCCTCTTTTGTACACCGTAGGCCACCGTGCGATGGTGGTGCGACGGACGGCAAACAAACCATCAGACAGAGATGAGGATGAGAGGGAGAGAGGAGAAGCTTTAAAGTTTTATATTTTTTTTTTCTTTATTCTGAACTTGGACTAAAACAAAACAGGAAAATGGGTCTTATGCCCTCAATGAAACGGTGTCGTTTGGTTCAGGGGAAAACTGCGCATATCCCTTAAAAGAGATAATTTCGCGTTTGGTCCCTCCTTTTTGCTGCGCTATTTGATCAAGTCCCATTTCGCATTCTTTCTTTTTAAATTTTACCCTATTATTTCTATGGTGTTTTGATTTGGTCCGCGTCCAGGTCATTTGAACGCAGCGCATTAAGGGCTGGGTTTTTCACCCATTTAGTCCCTGCAAGTTTACGTGCGTGGCATTGTGGTCCCTGTTCGCCCTTTTTTGATTTATTGCGATTTTGGTCCTCATTATTTTATCCTAATTTCAATCTAGTTCTCAACCTGTTTTAAAGAGTTTATTTATTTATTATTTCTTCAAATTTTATTATTATTTATTTTAAGTTTTTTATATTTTTTTATTAAACTTTATGTATATGTTTATTTTAAATTTTGACGTTATTTTAAATTGTTTCATATATTATTTACTTTATTTTTTATGTATTCTTTATTTAAAATTATTTTGTTAATTATTTTAAATTGTTTTATGTGTTATTTCTTTTAAAATTGTTTAATTCGTTGTTCTTTGACTGTTAATGTTGATATTTAAATAGTGTAAGCTATGTGATTATCATTCTTGCATGCATTATAATTTGTTTGTTCATATTTCCATATCATTGATATTATCATCATCGCTATTATTGTTTATATTATTGTTCCATTATCGTTATTATTATTCATGCATGTTAATATTTTAGATCAACGATACCAATGTTATGTATTATGTGTATTATGTTATCATTACGCCAAATTCGTGTCACATTTCCATTATTCGTCGAGTACAGCCCCATTCATGCTTTAAATAATGTTTCTTTAAAACCTAAACTACCAAACGCATATCATTTTTAAATATTTTTAATTTTATCCAAAAACAAAAGCTTTCTAAATAAGGCAATATTCGGTGTTTGAAAATTCGAGAAATTGTGCCCTAACGTGCTGGGTTTCATTTTTTTCGTTTGGCCAAATACTCGAATATCCTTTTGATATCTTCAATGCATCAGTCTCGGGAATTATGAGATGATCTTGGATTCGAGGATTTAAATTGTCGTGTCCTAAAGTGCTGGATGTGATATTTTATTCGTTCGAAAACGAGAGAATCTTAATATTCAATTCGAGAAAATCCAAATATTTCTAAAAGAGATCGATTTTCTTAAATTCTTTTTAAAATTTTCAACTTTTGACATTAAGATATTAATTAATCAATTTGATGCCAATTTTGGGCGTGAAGAGGGTGCTAATCCTTCCTCGCACGTAATCGACTCCCGAACCCATTTTCTCGAATTTCGTATACCAAAAACACCGTTTTAGTAAACTGAAACGTTTTATTAAAACAAAGGTGATCCGATCACACCTAATAAAGATCGGCGGTGACTCCCATTTTCATTTTCGTTTTCAAAACCCTAGTCGATTCGCGTTTTCAAAAAAATGGTTTCAACAACTTGGCGACTCCACTGGGGATATAAAGAGAGTCAGGCCGTAAATTGATTATTTTCTGTCCTTTGTCAAAAATTTAAAAATTCGATTTGAAAATTACGATCCTTTTGTTGCATTAGTTTGTGTCATTGCATATGATTATTATTTTCTGTGCACATTTCATTGCATGACCGTTGTGGTCGCACCCTTAAGTGGGAGTAAGAAACTACGCCTTCGTGAGGTTTTCACCTCCGTATGGGCTAGTGGATTGCTTCCGGGATACATCCGTACCTATGTGCTTCGTGAGATTCTCATCTCCGCATGGCCATAGGGAAATGTATTCCCCTGAACTGAACTCGGTCCGTATGAGCCTATAATGGGTGAGGATCGAGGAATCTGCTCGTTTAGTACCTTTACCTTAGAACCGAGCCCCATATCGTGAGCCTTAAGAGCCCATCTTAGGTAGAACCATTCCAAACCCCTAGTAGTCACCCTGATAGGTACTCTATTTTGTTTATTTCTCATGTGCTAACGTGTTTCTTTTGTTTTCATTGCATTACATCGCATCATCTTAGAAAGGAGGTGTTGATTCATATTTTATTGCTAAATAGAAGAGTTTTTTTTCATAAGGAAATGGGTTACTTGATAAAGTGGATTATAATACAGTCGTCTGAATAGGGTCCAAGTAAACACAACGAGAGAAGGCTAATAGTCCACGGAAGAATACAAGACTTTGCCCAATGATTCAAGCCGACAAAGACGGCTCAAGAGCCGTCAAGTCTCGACTTTCTTAAAGAAGCTTATGAGCATCACGTGGGATAGGTGAGTGAAGAGTCGCAGCCTGAATCAAACAACAAGGAGCTAGAAGAAGCAACTATTGAAAAAGTTCACGGGACACAACCATAACATCTGGATACGAAGAAAAGGATTGGTGTCTTCACCTGTACTATGAGGACAAAACCGCATATGTAATCCATTTTATGTAAAGGAATTTATTTTCTAGAAAACTTCTTCTAATGAAATTGAATTCAGAATCAACACCCCTCTTTCTTTTTGCATTTATTCCATGCATTTGCATTGCATTTCATGCATTTGCATTGCATTTCATGCATTTGCATCATATGCATTTAAGTCCATAGAGAGAGCCTAATTAGTTGAAATTAATACAGAGAAAGAAAGAGAAAGAGAGAAAAAGAAAATCTGGAAACTGAGCACCATTACGGTACACGTGCCAAGATAAAGAAAATGGATCAAAGACTTGAACAGTTCCAGAAAGACATGCCAGACCAGATGCAAGAGCAATTGGCAAAGCTCCAACAAGAAATGAAAGACCAGATGTTGGAAGCTCAAAGAAACATGATGGCTCAAATGGCCAAGATGCTAAACGGGGCAATGTGCAAAGGAAAATGTCCCATGGCTATTACAGGAGAAGATAGCGAAGGCATTCCTCCGGGCTTTACCCCACCGCATGCACAAATGCAACCCGAGGAGTATCCCCAAAGGCCATCTGTCATGATTAGGTCTCAACAAGGGCAAGCTGATACTAGATCGCCCATGAACTTCTAAGTTGGCTCGGGATCTAACCCAGGAGATAGTCCAGCTAACCCTGTGCTCCCCGATCTCGACGAAATGGCAGAAATAGACAAGGCAAGAGTGGACCTACCAAGACAACTCGAGGACCGTTACAAGTGGTTAGAAGAGAAGTTCAAAGTAATGGAGACTGCTGACTACCGTTACAGGGTAGAGGCTAAGGACTTAAGCCTAGTCCCTGATTTGGTACTCCCGCCAAAGTTCAAGACTCCGGAGTTCAAGAAGTATAATGGGACTAGTTGCCCTGAAGCTCATATTACGATGTTCTGTTGGAGGATGATAGGATACGTCAACAATGACCAGCTGCTAATCCACTGTTTTCAAGACAGCCTTGTAACACCCCAAACCCGGCCCATTCGTTACGACCGAATTTGAAATGCCACTGCGAAAAACGTTTGAAAACATTCTTACTTAAAAGTAAATACCATTAAAAAAAATATTTTGACTTAAAGGTGAAGTATATATATTTATTGTCTTTAGGAAAGAAAACCTTGTGTATTTAAAATTTCGAAATAAATTAAGTTGTTGCAAAATTCCCGGATTAAAACTTTATCATATATACTTAAGAAAATAAATTCTTTTGCAATTAATACTTAAATACTTTAATGGGCCTTATTACAATAAACACTTAATCAAAATACTGAAAATATAAATACTTAATTAATTAAAATATCTTTCTGCATGGGCCACCCCAGTATCCACTCTGCACCGGTCCAAGCATCACTGAAATGTTGGTAAAAATTGGGTGAGTCATATAGACTCAGTGTGTAATTAAGCCACTGAATTCCACCCACATGTTAACCATATATTAACCCATATATCAGATAACAAATATCATATTCACATATTACCACATTCTGGGCTTGGCCCATATTCATATCACGTTCATATAACAGGGTAGATAACCACATAATTTCCACATACTGGGCTTAGCCCGTTTCCACACTGATCCACGTTCATATACTGGCCTTGGCCCTTTTCTTAATAACCCACATATCAACTGGGCTTGGCCCATTTTCACATTAATCCACATATCATATTGGGCTTGGCCCATTTTCACATATGTTCACATACAAAATCATGCAATTATGAAGCCCAACCCAGCCTAGGGTCCATCCTCTACACACCCCGTATCCACCTTTACCACACACACCAGGATTATCAAATCACCCTCTCCTTTTCACTCCAAAAGGCAATCAATGCCGTCCACGTGCAATTAAGCACAAAAATCCACAACGCGACCTCAGTCAGCACCAATCCACGATGTAGCCGTAGCTAACACCAAAACCACGATGGGACACATAGTCACTCATCAACCACGATATGGCACATATCGCAATTAATCCACAAAGTGACCTCAGTCAACGTCAATCCACGATGTAGCTCAAGGCTAACATCAAACCACGTACTCGAAGTACACCCGTACCTTCTTTCATATCATATCCCACCCATGCACATGCCACATAAAATAATGATACAATGTAATAATGCATGAGCATGTTCATCAAGCATATTATCACATATTCATATTAATAATCACATATCATCAGGTTTGGTACTTACCGGATTATCGACATACCCCTTGAGGGTATCCTTATCACAATTCCCACTGCACTAGTTAGCACATTCAAAACACATACACATATCACATACATATCATATACCCGGAAAATGGTGGGTTAATCACACACCTGACTATTTAGCGAAATCCCGAACTATTTGATTCTAACACTATGAATGGAGTTTTTCCTCCTCCCTTAATGCCGATTTGGTCTCCTACCAAATCCCGAAGGCTTTGCTTATTCCTGTCGATTAGTCCTTAAACCATAGCCAATATTCAGTCAACACTTAATACCAATAATATGGCTTATAGCCGAATATCACATAACACTTACCTAACTTACCGAAAATCCCGAATCACCACTTGCTCCTTGAATAGTCGAAATTCCTATTAATCACTTGTTAGAATCGGTTAGCTTTAATAATTAATAAGACTTATGGCTGAATTGTCCATCTCACCTTACCTCTATAATGAACCGATTGGGATAACTTGCACCAAAAGAAATCGACAACACCTCCCCCCTTTGATCACTGAGATATTCGGCCACAGGAGAGAAGTAGATCAAGGTTTCGGCTTTTGAAACTTGCGATAGAAGAAAAGAATAAGGCTGTCTTTGAGATTCGGTTATGGCTATTAATAAAAGTAAAATACAAATAGAAGATTGGTCACTTACAAGGTTCGGCTAATAATAAGCGAAATAGAGAGAAGAGGAATGGAACACAAATGGCCTTAATGCTTTTGAGGTTTCGGTCAACAACAAAAAGGGAAAAGAAACTGAAACTAAATGGCTTGCACTAGAGAGGAACGGCACCTAGAGTAAAAAGAAAGCTCTAAATTTCGGCACACCCACCTTATAAAGCTTCCAAACCGATTAAGCAACCCCAAAGAGTCCCACATTCAGCCACCTTATCACTCCTTATCAAATTCCAATTAAACTCCTATTTTAACTCCACACTACTCATTAAATTAAAAAGAATAATCCAATCCTTTATCCCTTATCTCTTTATCACACACTTAAAATAAATAAAATCAACTCTCACTTATCCATTATCTACTTATTAAACTAAAATAAATAAAATAAATAAAGCCATATTTATCCTACCTTACTACAGCCGAATTTTAATAGGAGAATTAAGCCAAATCCTTATCCAATTGAAACTCCATGTGCCGTCCAATTACTTCCTTCTCTCTTGGCGCCAAAAGCCAAAAATAAAACACCCAACTGCTGCTCACACGCCTTGAACCCGAGACCTGTTGGGACCCTTAACTGCAGGTAACGCCCGAGGCCACTTTGCCAAGGCGCCTTCTTGTGACATAATTCACCCTGAATTTCTTTTAAGACCTACTTAGCCCAAGCGCCTTCTTGCCGCACAAAAATAAAATGCCCTTTCTTGCTTCCTTCGCAACTCGAACCTGGGCCCTCATTGCCGTAAGCCACATATAGCGCCCAAAGCCACTCTGCCATGGCCTTTTTTTGTGACATAAACTCGCCACAATTTCTTTTTAAGACCTCCATCACCTTGCTCCCCCCTTAACGCCAAAAGAAAAATAAAACACTACTTGCTGCCGCCGTGATTCGAACCAAGGCCCCTGTTGGCGTCATTTCCAGGCCGTTAAGTGGCGCCCCTAGCCACTTTACCAAGGCCTTTCTTATGTCCAAACACGCCAAAGATTTTCCTTAAGGCCTCCCTGGCCTTGCTCCCCTTTAACGCCAAAAATAAAACTCCCAAGTGCGATTCCTGCCGCTCGAACCCCTTCCCTCCTGAAGTCCCCTTGCACTTTAGCGCCCCAAGCCACTTTGCGATTAATTCCTTATGTCCTAAACCCCACATAATTTCTTTTAAGGCCTCTTTGCCTAGTTTCCTCGTTTTAACCTAAAATCCAATTATTTTCCAAAGCTTTCACCTTCATTCTAGAGTTCTAAAAACTCTTAAAACATCTCCAAATACCCTTAAAACCCACTAGCACTTGAGTTATGCTCCAAACGCATAACCCCTAATCTAGGATGTTACAGTTCTACCCTCCTTAAAAATAATTTCGTCCTCGAAATTACTTACTAACGAATAATCGTACATCCTAACTCACCGCACTACGCTTATGCTGCGCACTCTGATCTTAACAAATCTAACACATCCCCTAGAACTCATTTCTAACGTCGCGATTTAATCTGATTAAAGTGTTTTATGTATCAGACTTTTGTTCCACTTATTAACCGCGAACAATTTTATGAAACGAAGTTTTCAGGAGTTGTTCTTTCGATCAATCAAAGTTTCCAGTTCAAATTCACTATTCTAATTCAGAGAATCACATTCACTTCACTATTTTGGGCATTTCTGATCATTCCCTACCCCAGGGGTAATTTCGTCATTTTTCTTATAGGGGTATTTTGGTAATAAATCGAGGTCACAAAAATAATCTTTACAAATCAAGGCATTTTGAAATCTCCAAGTTTCGAGGGTATTTTTGAAAATATTTTTCAAATCAAAGGTATTGCAGAAATTTTAGAAATCGGGGTTAAACTAGAAATTTTAGAAGTAAAGGGTGTTTTAGTAATTTTCCCATATCTGGGTATCTTAGTATTTCGAAAAATAGGGGTTTCGATATTTTTGGTAAAGTGAGAATATTTTCATAAAAGTCGAGGGTAATATGGTAATTTTATAAACCAAGGGTATTTTCGTAATCTTTTTCAACCAAGGGTATTTTCGTAAATTTTCCCAAATCATAGTATCTTGATATTTTGAAAACCAGAGATTTTGGTATTTTTGTAAAGTAAGATTATTTTAACAAAAGTTGAGGGTAGTACAGTAATTTTACAATCGTGTATTTTAGTAAATTTTTTTACACTTAGGGGCATTTTCGTAGTCAAAATCGAAAAAATTTTGGAAAAATTTTCACAATAATCTTTTACTACAATTAAAAGGGTAATTTAGGGATTTTAAAACTAGGAATTTTATACAACTGCATGGCTAGTCCCTTTCGGGTTTTAATTATCGGGTTTAGCAGTGAATAAGTCCTCTTGGTTAGGGTGAAACTGCCTTTCGCACTGTAGGATTCGAGTAAAGAGGAGGTGAGTCGCTTGGACTGCTTAAATACCAAGCTCTTACGGAATCCACTCCTGAGACATGCGCACAACCATACCACACCCCCTAGCTCGGCGACTTAATCACGAGTTTGTTTAATGGTTCTTAAGTCTTATGTACTTGTGTTTGAGTAGACTAGTCCTGGGGTTCAACAGATCCTAGTTCACTAATATACGTTCCCTCCATACTCATACAATTTCACATATACACAATTCACTTGATGAATTAGAAGTACTTACAGTGGACTTGGTAGGAGATACAGTGCCATGCCGAATAACTTTGAAATAAAAGTCCATATTTTTGAAAAGCCCATCTTTGAAAACATTTTTGGGCCCCATAACCCTCAAAGCCGAGTTTTGAACTGGCTCATACAAAGCAGAACACCCCAAACCCCAGCCCATTCGTTCTGGCCAATTTGAAATGCCATCTGCGAAAAACGTTTGAAAACATTCTTACTTAAAAGTAAATTCCGTTAAAAAAAATATATTTTGACTTAAAGGTGAAGTATATATATTTATTGTCTTTAGGAAAGAAAACCTTGTGTATTTAGAATTTGAAATAAATTAAGTTGTTGCAAAATTCTGGATTAAAACTTTATCATATATACTTAAGAAAATAAATTCTTTTGGAATTAATACTTAAATACTTTAATGGGCCTTATTACAATAAACACTTAATCAAAATACTGAAAATATAAATACTTAATTAATTAAAATATCTTTCTGCATGGGCCACCTGTATCCACCTGCACCGGTCCAAGCATCACCGAAATGTTGGTAAAAATTGGGTGAATCATACAGGACTCATTGTGTAATTAAGCCACTGAATTCCACCCACATGTTAACCACATATTAACCCATATATCAGATAACAAATATCATATTCACATATTACCACATTCTGGGCTTGGCCCATATTCATATCACATTCATATAATAGGGTAGATAACCACATAATTTCCACATACTGGGCTTAGCCCGTTTCCACACTGATCCACGTTCATATACTAGCCTTGGCCCTTTTCTTAATAATCCACATATCAACTGGGCTTGGCCCATTTTCACATTAATCCACATATCATATTGGGCTTGGCCCATTTTCACATATGTTCACATACAAAATCATGCAATTATGAAGCCCAACCCAGCCTAGGGTCCATCCTCTACACACCCCCGTATCCAGCCTACCACACACCAGGGGATTATCAAATCACCCTCTCCTTTTCACTCCAAAAGGCAATCAATGCCGTCCACGTGCAATTAAGCACAAAAATCTACAACGCGACCTCAGTCAGCGCCAATCCACGATGTAGCCGTAGCTAACACCAAAACCACGATGGGACACATAGTCACTCATCAACCACGATATGGCACATAGCCGATATCAACCACGATGAGGCACATAGCTACTCATCAAGCCACGCGAACTAAATCGCAATTAATCCACAACGTGACCTCAGTCAACGTCAATCCACGATGTAGCTCAAGGCTAACATCAAACCACGTGCTGGCGTACACCCGCATTCCGTTCGTTCATATCATATCCCACCCCGCACATGCCACATAAAATAATGATACAATGTAATGATGCATGAGCATGTTCATCAAGCATATTATCACATATTCATATTAATAATCACATATCATCGAGTTTGGTACTTACCGATTATCGACATACCCTTGAGGGTATCCTTATCACAATTCCCACTCGCACTAGTTAGCACATTCAAAACACATACACATATCACATACATATCATATACCAGGAAAATGGTGGGTTAATCACACACCTGACTATTTAGCGAAATCCCGAACTATTTGATTCTAACACTATGAATGGAGTTTTTCCTCCTCCCTTCAAGCCGATTTGGTCTCCTACCAAATCCCGAAGGCTTTGCTTATTCCTGTCGATTAGTCCTTAAACCATAGCCAATATTCAGTCAACACTTAATACCAATAATATGGCTTATAGCCGAATATCACATAACACTTACCTAACTTACCGAAAATCTCGAATCACCACTTGCTCCTTGAATAGTCGAAATTCCTATTAATCACTTGTTAGAATCGGCTAGCTTTAATAATCAATAAGACTTATGGCTGAATTGTCCATCTCACCTTACCTCTATAATGAACCGATTGGGATAACTTGCACCAAAAGAAATCGACAACACCTCCCCCCTTTGATCACTGAGATATTCGGCCACAGGAGAGAACTAGATCAAGGTTTTGGCTTTTGAAACTTGCGATAGAAGAAAAGAATAAGGCCGTCTTTGAGATTCGGTTATGGCTATTAATAAAAGTAAAATACAAATAGAAGATTGGTCACTTACAAGGTTCGGCTAACAAGCGAAATAGAGAAAAGAGGATGGAACACAAATGGCCTTAATGCTTTTGAGGTTTCGGTCAACAACAAAAAGGGAAAAGAAACTGAAACTAAATGGCTTTCACTAGAGAGGAACGACACCTAGAGTAAAAAGAAAGCTCTAAATTTTGGCACACCCTCCTTATAAAGCTTCCAAACCGATTAAGCAACCCCAAAGAGTCACACATTCGGCCACCTTATCACTCCTTATCAAATTCCAATTAAACTCCTATTTTAACTCCACACTACTCATTAAATTAAAAAGAATAATCCATTCTTTTATCCCTTATCTCTTTATCACACACTTAAAATAAATAAAATCAACTCTCACTTATTCATTATCTACTTATTAAACTAAAATAAATAAAATAAATAAAGCCATATTTATCCTACCTCACTGCAGCCGAGTTTTAATAGGAGAATTAAGCCAAATCCTTATCTAATTGAAACTCTATGTGCCGTCCAATTACTTCCTTCTCTCTTTGCGCCAAAAGCCAAAAATAAAACACCCAACTGTTGCTCACACGCCTTGAACCCGAGACCTGTTGGGACCCTTAACTGCAGGTAACGCCCCAGGCCACTTTGCCAAGGCGCCTCCTTGTGACATAATTCACCCTGAATTTCTTTTAAGACCTACTTAGCCCAAGCGCCTTCTTGCCGCACAAAAATAAAATGCCCTTTCTTGCTTCCTTCGCAACTCGAACTTGGGCCCTCATTGCCACAAGCCACATATAGCGCCCAAAGTCACTCTGCCATGGCATTTTTTTGTGACATAAACTCGCCACAATTTCTTTTTAAGTCCTCCATCACCTTGCTCCCCCCTTAACGCCAAAAGAAAAATAAAACACTACTTGCTGCTGTCGTGATTCGAACCAAGGCCCTTGTTGGCGTCATTTCCAGGCCGTTAAATGGCGCCCTTAGCGACTTTACCAAGGCCTTTCTTATGTCCAAACACGCCAAAGATTTTCCTTAAGGCCTCCCTGGCCTTGCTCCCCTTTAACGCCAAAAATAAAACTCCCAAGTGCGATTCCTGCCGCTCGAACCCCTTCCCTCTTGAAGTCCCCTAGCACTTTAGCGCCCCAAGCCACTTTGCCAATTAATTCCTTATGTCCTAAACCCCACATAATTTCTTTTAAGGCCTCTTTGCCTAGTTTCCTCTTTTTAACCTAAAATCCAATTATTTCCCAAAGCTTTCACCTTCATTCTAGAGTTCTAAAAACTCTTAAAACATCTCCAAATACCCTTAAAACCCACTAGCACTTGAGTTATGCTCCAAACGCATAATCCCTAATCTAGGATGTTACAAGCCTGATCGGATCTACGGCCAAGTGGTACAACCAGTTGAGTCGTGCCCAAATTGGTCCATGGAAGGATTTGGCTCAAGCTTTCATGAAACAATATGGCCACGTGACGGACGTGGCACCCGACAGAATTATGCTATAGAATATGGAAAAGAAATCGAGTGAGAGCTTCAGGCAGTATGCCCAGCGATGGAGGGAGGTGGCGACACAAGTCCAACCACCACTTTTAGAGAAAGAGATGACCATGCTTTTTATTAATACACTGAAAGCCCCGTTTATTAGTCATATGCTAGGGAGTGCTACAAAGAGCTTCTCGGACATTGTAATAATTGGAGAAATGATTGAGAATACCATAAAAAGTGCAAGAATAGAGGTAGGAGAAAGCGACAGGAGAGTGGCCACAAGGAAGAAAGAAAATGAAGTGAATAATACAAGTATGGGGCACTCAAGGTCGATTATCATTAATCAGCCAAAAATGGTAACTACTGGGTATCAGGATTCATCAAGAAAAGAATCTGGCGCGAGGCAAAACACTGAAAAACTCTAATTTACGCTGATCTCAATGACGTATAAGGAGTTGTATCAAAGTTTCTTTAATGCGCACGTTGTGTCCACTACCCTAAACTGATGCAACCTCCATACCCAAAATAGTATGACCCAAATGCCCAGTGTGAGTACCACGCGGGGGTCACAGGGCATTTGATAGAAAATTGCCTCGCTTTCAAGAAATTGATGGAAAAATTCATCAACATGGGTATTGTGAAGTTAGATGACGCACCAAATGTGGAAATATGAACCCGGGAGCGTTTTGGACAATGGGACTGCGGAAGAGATCCCTGTATTTTTAGAGCTAATTCGGAGTAATGTCCAAAACACGCTTATTTCTCTAAGCCTAAGAGCAATAAGAATCTTTTTGTGAAATAGGCTTATGTTCAATATCTATATTTTCAATGAAAATGCATTTTTGTATCTCATTTTTAGCAAATATTCTTTTATTTCATTCATGTTCATACCACATAAATACTTATTCTTAAATTTATTTATCCTTTGAATATTCTTTTGTACCTATAACAGGTCCCTAGATATCAACGACATGAGTCACGCTGTTACTGACTCAGAGTCTACTTGTGAGCAAGATATGTGTCTAGAAGGATCTTAGGACTTTGAAGATGACCGAGACTGTAGATCATTTCCTAATTTGTTGAGGATTGTAAAATAAGATGTGAAACAGATCCCACCTTACAAAGAATAAGTAGAATCTATGACTTTCTCCATGTGGGGCATGGATCGCAGTGGGTCGATCTTACCAAAAGCTTCTGGCGGGTATCGGTTCACCTATGTAGTCGACAATTACTTCACCAAGTGGGCAGAAGCTACTTCATGCGCCGATGTCACAAAGTCGACAGTCAGCGATTTCTATGTCGATATGGAATCCCAAAAAGAGATCATATCTGACGATGTATAAAATTTGACCAACATCGCCACATCAGAAGTTTGTAGTCTGCTCAAGATTAAACATCGTATCGCCCCAAAATGAACGGTAAAAAAAAGATTGCGGGAAAAAAGATTGAGGCTCATGAGGGTTGACATCTGTACTCGTTGAACGTTTGCTAGGACCCCCACCGGGGCAACGCCTTTCTCATCGAAGTTGAGGTTCCTTCTCTTCAAGTCTTATTAGAGATGAAGTTGGATCTAATTTCGATATGATCAAGTAAACCTGATTGAAGAAAAGAGGTGGAAAGCTATCCAAGATTATGACGAAAAGGTTCGCCCTAAAAAATTCCATGAAGGAGACCTGATTTTGAAAAGGATCCTTCCCATTAAGAAAGAACTTCTGAGAAAAATGGATGCCAAACTGGGAAGGACCATATGGGGTAAAGAATGCCTTCTCTAGAAAGGTGTTAATTTTGATTAAGAGGGATGACTAGGACTTGCCTAATCCTATGAGTTCAAATCAAGAAATATTTCAAAAAAAAAAAAAAAAAAAAAAAGAAAAGAAGATAAAAAGAAAGGAAAAGAAAAGAAAGAAAAAAAAAGGAGAGGCCAAGGCGAAAACCCGCAAAGGGCGCCTTGAGACCAAAAGGGATTTAAGTTAAAAACCTGAAAAGGGCAGCTCAAATTTTGATAAAAAATGAGGCATGTGGTAGTCTCGCTTTCTCCAAATTAACAAGAAGAAGAGATGTTAAGTAAGTTGAAAACCTGAAAAGGGCAGCTTAAATTTTGATAAAAAATGAGGCATGTGGTAGTCTCGCTTTCTCCAAATTAACAAGAAGAAGAGATGTTAAGTCTTGGGGGCATCAACAGAGTACTCTAAGATCCCCTCAGCACATATTGAGCTCAAAATGGTCCTCAAAAGGTTCATACAGAGAAGCTTAGGCTGCGATATCTGGGGCACCTAGTTTTTATTTCACCCATTTTGAGTTTGTTATCTTTGATTATCTTATTCTTTTCAAAATATACTCTTAATAAACTTTCTTCTTCATTGCATTTGCTAGCTTTGATTAACTTGTTTGTTTCGAGCTATGCTCCCAATAAATTTCTGTTTCGTCCATCATTATGATCTTTTTTCAAGTATTTTGCATTAAAATAACGATTAGTGGACTAATAACACTTTCATAAAAGGAGTTTCGCATATTACTTTGGAAGTTTCTAAATGATACGAGAACCTGACACAGGTCTATTGTTCAGAACTCACCAAGCCTAAGGTTTGGAAATATTGGAGAAAGATGATTATCTTTTTGGACTTTTTATCGGTTGAACAAAAAGACAAGACATTTCATCGGTGATACAACCTCGACAAACAACGAGCAATGTCGGCCCAAGTGAACAAGAGGATCATTCTCGAGAAAAGAAAAATGATACTCTATATTCATGCAAATATCAGGCATACACATCTGGTCATTACACCCAGAAAATAGTGTAACAGATTAAATTGATTGAAGATGATACCAATCCTATACATCGGAATTGCAACAGGATGGATGAAAGAAACCAAATATTCTTCTAGAGTCGCAATAGGAGGTACAAACTTTGAAATTACAGCGGGGTAAGCTTACTGAGCAGAATGTGATTGTTTCTTTGGGTTTTCCGTCAAGAATACCAGCCGAACAAGATGGCATCATAATACGTCAGTGATGATGCCTTGATGAACAATGAGCGATGACCTTAAACATTTGAAAAGGAATCATTTTCATGACATTTATGCATTCATATCATTCATAGCACATGTAGTTAGGAGCATTTGAGTCATTCTGATCATATCGTCCTAATCATTTGCATAAGCATAAACACATAAAACTAATTCTACAGGACATGTCCCTCAGAGGACAGTGTCGCAACATCGGTGAATTCACAGATCTTGCCTTCCTGAGCGAAGCGGATTGAAGATACTAGTCTGACATCCCTGAGTTTGCAGTGGAGCAGATTAAAGATAGCAGATCTTGCCTTCCTGAGCGAAGCGGATCGAGGATACCAGTCTGGCATCCCTGAGTTTGCAGTGGAGCAGATTGAAGATGGAAGATCTTGTCTTCCTGAGTGAAGCGGATCGAAGATAGCAAATCTTATCTCTCTGAAGTTACAGTAGAGCAGATTGAAGCCCTGAATTCTCATTTCCTCGAAGTTCCAGTAGAGTAGGTTGAGGCTACAAATCCCTTCTCCCTGAGTTTACATGGAGGATGAGTCCTTATTTTTTTGAAGCAGAGAAGATTGAGGTTATGAATCTCTTCTCTCTGAATTCTTGTCTCCTCGAAGTTCCAGTGGAGTAGGTTGATGCTACAAATCCCTTCTCCCTTTGTTTACATAGAGGATCAGTCTTTATTTCTTCAAAGTTTCAGCAGAGAAGATTGAGGTTACGAATCTCTTCTCTCTAAATTCTTGTCTCCTCGAAGTTCCAATGGAGTAGGTTGAGGCTACAAATCCCTTTTTCCTAAGTTTACATAGAGGATCAGTCCTTATTTTTTTGAATTTTCAGCAGAGAAGATTGGGGTTACGAATCTCTTCTCCCTGAATTCTCATCTCCTCGAAGTTCCAGTGGAGTAGGCTGAGGCCACAAATCTCTTCTCCCTGAGTTTACATTGAAGATCAATCCTTATTTCTTTGAAGTTTCAGCAGAGAAGATTGAGGTTACGAATCTCTTCTCCCTGAATTCTCATCTCCTCGAAGTTCCAGTGGAGTAGGCTGAGGCTACAAATCCCTTCTCCTTGAGTTTACATTAAAGATCAGTCCTTATTTCTTTGAAGTTTCAGCAGAGAAGATTGAGGTTACGAATCTCTTCCCCTAAATTCTCATCTTCTCGAAGTTCCAGTGGAGTAGGTTGAGGCTACAAATCCCTTCTCCCAGAGTTTACATTGAGGATCAATCTTTATTTCTTTGAAGTTTCAGCAGAGAAGATTGAGGTTATGAATCTCTTCTCCCTGAATTCTTATCTCCTCGAAGTTCCAGTGGAGTGGGCTGAGGCTACAAACCCCTTCTCCCTGAATTTACATTGAGGATCAAACCTTATTTCTTTGAAATTTCAGCAGAGAAGATTGAGGTTACAAATCTCTTCTCTCTGAATTTTTATTTCCTTTAAGTTTCAATGGAAAAGATCGAAGCTACAAATCTCTTCTCTCTAAAGATGTATTGGAGCAGATTGAAGATAGCAGGATCGATTGAAGCTACAAATTCTAGTGGATCTTATCCTTCTGAAGTTGCAGTAGAGCAGTGGGTCAAAGTGAGGCCACTCGAAGAACAAAAGTACAAAAAAAGTCATGATTCGGTGAAACTAGGCAAAATTGGCTTTTTTGAAGTCTTTGTTTGATTCTCGTTACACGAAAATAATCAAAGAGGGGCAGCTGTAGCAACCAATTTCGGCCCAATCCAAAAACCAAATAAAACCCAAGCATCAACACCCAATTAAATCAACCCAATTTTATTAAACCTTAGCCCAATCTGTATCAGCCTATTTTAAAGAGAAAAACAGCAGCCACCACCATAAAGCCTAGCTGTTTCTGCCATAAGTCTCCACTAGCCCCCCACGCCTCTGTCACCACCAGCCACGCGCCTCTGACGCACCTGCACAGAGAAGCAAAGACACGCAAACAAGAAAAAACAAAGAAACAAACGACAAAATAGCAGAAGAACAAATGAAAGAAAACAAAATGGAATCAGTAAATTGGTTATATAAACCGAAGCAAACAGATTTTGTATTCTTCTTCTTTTTATGAACCCTTGAGAAATAAGAAAACAGAATAGAAAAAGGTGGATTTCATTTTTCTTTCATTTTTACTCTTTATTATTGCTATTTTATATTTTATATTTTATTATTTTCAAACTTTTAAAAAACGAAATAGTAATGAAAAAAGGAGAAAAAAGACCTTACCTGAAACCACGGACGCGTCGTCGGAGAGCCCATTCCGTCATCGCAAATCGGGTTCGAAAACGGGGTTCAAGGGCTTGACTTCAAAGGCGCTTTCAATCAGAGGCTGAGCGCCTCTTTTGTGCGTCGTTGGCCATCGTGCGATGGTGGTGCGACGGACGGCAGACAAACCGTCAGACGGAGATGAGGATGAGAGGGAGAGAGGAAAAGCTTTAAAGTTTTATATTTTTTTTCTTTATTCTGAACTTGGACTGAAACAAAACAAGAAAATGGGTCTTATGCCCTCAATGAAACGGCGTCGTTTGGTTCAGGGGAAAACTGCGCATATCCCTTAAAAGGGATAATTTCGCGTTTGGTCCCTCCTTTTTGCTGCGTTATTTGATCAAGTCCCATTTCACATTCTTTCTTTTTAAATTTTACCCTATTATTTCTATGGTGTTTTGATTTGGTCCGCGTCCAGGCCATTTGAACATAGCGCATTAAGGGCTGGGTTATTCACCCATTTAGTCCCTGCAAGTTTACGCGCGTGGCGTTGTGGTCCCTGTTCGCCCTTTTTTTGATTTATTGCGATTTTGGTCCTTATTGTTTTATCCTAAATTCAATCTAGTTCTCAACCTGTTTTAAAGAGTTTATTTATTTATTTATTCTTCAAATTTTATTATTTATTTTAAGTTTTTGTATATTATTTTTATTAAACTTTATGTATACTGTTTATTTTAAAATTTGACATTATTTTAAATTGGTTCATATATTATTTACTTTATTTTTTTATGTATTCTTTATTTAAAATCATTTTGTTAATTATTTTAAATTGTTTTATGTGTTATTTCTTTTAAAATTGTTTAATTCGTTGTTCTTTGACTGTTAATGTTGATATTTAAATAGTGTAAGCTATGTGATTATCATTCTTGCATGCATTATAATTTGTTTGTTCGTATTTCCATATCATTGATATTATCATCATTGTTATTATTGTTTATATTATTGTTCCATTATCGTTATTATTATTCATGCATGTTAATATTGTAGATCAACGATACCAATGTTATGTATTATGTGTATTATGTTATCATTACGCCAAATTCGTGTCACATTTCCATTATTCGTCGAGTACAACCCCATTCACGCTTTAAATAATGTTTGTTTAAAACCTAAACTACCAAACGCATATCATTTCTAAATATTTTTAATTTTATCCAAAAATAAAAGCTTTCTAAATAAGGCAATATTCGGTGTTTAAAAATTCGAGAAGTCGTGCCCTAACGTGCTGGATTTCATTTTTTTTTGTTTGGCCAAATACTCGAATATCCTTTTAATATCTTCAATGCATCAGTCTCGGGAATTATGAGATGATCTCAGATTCAAGGATTTAAATTGTCGTGTCCTAACGTGCTGGATGTGATATTTTATTCCTTCGGAAATGCGAGAATCTTAATATTCAATTCGAGAAAATCCAAATATTTCTAAAAGAGATCGATTTTCTTAAATTCTTTTTAAAATTTTCAACTTTCGATATTGAGACATTAATTAATCAATTGGGTACCAATTTTGGGCGTGACGAGGGTGTTAATCCTTCCTCGCATGTAACCGACTCCCGAACTCGTTTTCTCGAATTTCGTAGACCAAAAACACCGTTTTAGTAAACTGAAACCTTTTATTAAAACAAAGGTGATCCGATCACACCTAATAAAGATCGGTGGCGACTCCCGTTTTTATTTTCATTTTCAAAACCCTAGTTGATTCTCGTTTTCAAAAAAATGGTTTCGACATCTTTGTATGCAGGTTGTAAATCTTTGGAGTTTTACAACTTCTGACACTCAATACATAAAGGAAACAAGCTCGATCCATGGTTAAAATACAGAGGTAGTAGAACCTTTATGATGTACCTCAAGTCAATGGGCAAATATCATGGTTATATCATGGTTATATCTAGAAAGAGTGAGTATGAGAGAAAAATGTTACCATTGAGAGAGAGAAACAATGGTGGCGGCTGGTGAATTAGTGTGAGGTGTAAGATGGCGTAGAAGAATGAAGCACGACTGTAGGCCTACAATATAGCTTAACAACACGAGAAGGAAAGGGGCAGTGTGACAGACAGAGTTCAGGAGAGGCCGAGGGATAGAGCTTAGATGTGAAATACGTGCACGACTGCAATATGCAGCAGGTTTTGGGAATTTAGGTTTTAGGGTTAGAAACTTAGAACTATTTGATTTTTTTATTGTTTAATTTTTATTAATATTAGAATTTTAATAATATCATCATCTTTATAGTTTATATTAATATTTAATTTGGGTAGAAAACTAGGCTTTATTTATTTTTATTTAATTTGGGTGGTAATAATATTGGGTTTGGATTTAAATATATATTTATTAAATACATAAAGTTGGTTAACTTTATATAAATGGTTTTCAAATTCAAAAACGAAGCTAAACCAAGTATACCGACTTAATTGTGAATTCAAGCTGGCTTTCAACTGAAATACTCAAACCAAACTGAAAAAATTGAATTGGGTCGATTTGGTTGGTTTAGTTGGTTTAGATCAAGTTTTGCAGTTTTACACAAGATGCCGTGAGGGAAAGAATCGAGTACGGACGTGGTACATAATGAAGGGCTATTTTACCCAAATGACTCAAAAATAAACAATTACAAAAATGACCCAGATTTAAAAACAATCACCCAAATGGCCTAAAATGAATAGTAAAATTGGGTTAGGGGACTTAAATGGCCGATACCATAAAAAATTCTAACAATAATTGTGTCAGGGGTTAAAAAAATTAGTTTTTGGGATATTGAACACTAGATGGCCGATACCCATATATTTTTTTCAAACCGTAGTATACTAGTATACGTTTATACCAATATTTGAAAAAAAAAAAATTGGGTCAGGGGACTTAAGTGGCTGACACCACTTTTTCACATTAAAAAAATAATTTTATTTGGGTGCTAGCACATTGATGGCTGACCCCCACTTTATCAGATTTAAAAAAAAAATTGGGTAGGGGAAGTAGATGGCCAATACCCACTTTTTCGGGAAACAAAAAAAATGGGGTGCTAGGACACTAATGGCTAGCACCCTTATACCAAATTTAAAAAAAAAATGGTGCTGGGATACTGATGGCCGGCACTAGAAACTTTTTGGGTTGTGGTATTGTAATTTGATGGGGAAAAATTTGTTGAGATTACCATCAAATAGGAGTGTTTGGGTGTGTCATGGTCTTTTGGACGATCCCAACGTACACGTGCTCGGTCTTTATCTGTTTTACTTGTCTCAGCCCCATCCTTGGCATCAATGTGGCTAGCCTATAGAATGTTGCTGAGAAAACATCAGAAATTGGCAGATGTTTTGTATGCCTCAGGACCGAGTTAACCGCCTCTACGAGGCTGGTCGTCATCTGACCATACCAAAACCCATTATTGTAACTTTGACTCCACTACCAGTTCTCCATTCTACCCAACTACTACCGAAGACGACGATTTTCGGGTAACGATGTCATCTGAGCTTCAAACCTCACGAACTTTTGCCTGAATCTTCGTGGTTCTAACTCATACCCTATGTATGTAATCTTGAAACAATATAAATTTAGAAAAAAAATTAAAAATACAAACTGATAAATCTTGATAAAAAATACAAACATATCATAAAAATAAAATATGAACAAATCAATTTTGGAACAATATTTTTTTACCCAAGTTCACGATTCTTTGCGCCATTCTTTATTCTTATAATCTCTGTAGAAGTTTGACGCGATGTGTCGGATGCAATAAAGGGACCTCCTTAAAACCCCTGAACTCCTTACTGCAACAAGTAGTCCCTTCAATCTATCCGAGATGAGGCAAATGTTATCTTACCTGACGACGTGCCTCACAGATTTGATAGGAAAAATTCCCAAGACTCGAAGTTCTTACTCTCCACGATGGAAAAAGTGATAGGAAGTACATTTCGGTTGCTGTCTTGTGCAACCGTAATTAGGAGTATTGGCATGTATTTGCCGTAGACCCAGGTTCGTCCATCTATACCAATGACTTGCAATGAGGGAACACCCTAACATACGGCTCGAATCTCCAAAACAATCGGTGGAAAATTCGTTTCCTCGATTCTATCTCGCCTTTTGGGCCTCTATGTGGAAGTGTTTGCAAATCAGTCACTATTTTCAGCATATACTCCCGCATCATAGATATCTACCCTTCAAGTTCATTATATGACGTATCCCAGTCATTATACAACTGCTTCGTCGCCATTTGTTTCGCCTACCATGCCTTCTTGTAGAAAACTCTGTATTTGAACAGAGCTTACATGTCTACAATAAGAGTCGATATAGAAAAGGTGGGACTGCCTTTCATCAATGGCATGATATAGTTGCATATTATTTTTGCATCCAATTTTCGATGGTCTTACGACATACGAGCAACCGTGAATATGTGACTGAGTCTATTGGACTATTACAGCTCGAACACGCCACTTACAACCAATTGATGCTTTCCAACATTCTTTGACATATAAAGACTACGTTGACTTCATGACTTTGTAGTCAATAGAATGCTTCAAGCTGTACTGCTTTATTGTATGTAAGCAATGTTTCTTATTATCGAATTGTTGTCCGACGAAAAACTCTTCAACTTCTGATTCTTCATCCAGTAGGTGAGCTAACACTATATTTGGATATTCGAAGAACTCGCACGCAAGCGCCACAACAGGATCTACATTAGTAATGAAAGCCTTTGGATTATTATAGATTATTATACCGGATCCAGTGTTCCCAACTGATTTGGGGTGTACATCTTCAACCTGTACCGGGCCTTCATCGTCTATTTCTTCAGGGATGTCATCCAAATTAGGGTCACCCAAATCTTCACTATCATGGTGGGACTACTCTTCATTATCGGACCCTTCATCACCATCTTCTATGATAGCCAACACCTCTGGATGAATCTCTAGATAAGGACACGGGATTGAGATGTTATACGAATGATAAACCATAATTTATACATATTTTAACCCCATGCTTGGCTTATTTTTGGATGAATTTTCATTAGATTTGATGAATTCGATGCTCCTAATCCTTTAATTTCATGTTTTACACTTAGGAGAGCTTAGGGAGTCGAAAAGAATGAGAAACGGGCCAAAAAAGGGCAAAATGGGCCTATTTAAGAATTCAACACAGCCTGGACCATCGAACACGGCCGTGTGTTATGAGTAGAATCGAACACGGCCTAGAATGTCACACACGGGTAGACCACACGGTCGTGTATGATGAGCAGAGTCGAGCACGGCCTAAGGCTATTGAATACGGGCGTGTCACACGGACGTGTCCCTGCCGAACCCAAGTTTAATTCTACTCAGAAAAGGGTTACTTGTGGGATAAGAAAGGCCTCCCAAAGCTTATATAAACACCATAGGGGAGGACCTAAAGGGACGCCGAGTAGAAGGCAGAAAATACTCGAAGACAGCCAACGGAAGCAGCTTGGAAGTAGGATTTCCATCAAGACTGAAGATCTCCTATCAATTTCTCTTGAAGTTTTTTAGGTTTTCTTATGTTTTGTAGTTTTCCTTATTTTAATATGCTTTCCTCTATCAGATGAACTAAATCCCTTAAATACCTAAGTGGATGAAACTTAAGACGGATCTTATTATTATTTGATTTATAAGATAAATACTTGTTCTTATTCTTAATTGTGAGTTTTTATTCTTGTTTTGATAATTCTGGTTATTGATTCAAGTCGAATATGCTTATTCAGAGGAGCCAAAGTCCCTATTTAAGAGTAGATCAACACAATTAAGCGGAGTTGATTGCAACCCTAGAAATAGGGCGAAAAAAATCTACCGGATTAGAGTCAAATCTAATAAGGGAATCCATAGATCGAGTTAATGGGACAATAGGGGTTTTAATTAGAAAGAGATTTCAATTAATCAACCCAGAGTTAGTTGTTTTTAGTCTTGAAAGAGATATTAACATAATTCAGGGATTTTATTACATCAAGTGAATAAATCGTATGAATCAAAAGTGATAAGTGAAGTCTAGGTGGATTCTTCCTTGGGTATTGCCTCTCTCATATAGTTGTCTAAAAAGTATTTTCCAATTCATTCTCTGTCGTGCTTTTAATTAGTTTTAGTTTAAAAGAAATCACTCTAATTCTTAGGCTAGATAATTAGAAGATAGTAATTACTAGTACTCTTGGTCCTTGTGGATACGATATTTCTGGTCTTACCATAACTATACTATTAAACGATAGGTGTGCTTGCCTTTATTGTGATCATAGTTAGTTAGAGACACATCAACGAACATCCACCGTAGTTTAGATTTCCGGGAGTTTGCAGTGACCCTCCACAACCCGATTGATCTTCTGAACAGAATTAAGATTAAAACCAATTCTAGAACGTTGAATTTTTGGAATTACAACTTGAATAGGTTTCAATTTGCTATCTTCGCGAACAAGTCAACTGAGCTGGGATTATCCATTTCAGGGAGCAATAAATTTCTATCATTATCCCTAGATCATCATCTTCTTCAAGCTCTATTTCCGAAAACTTGAGCGGATCTGTTGAAATAAAAAATTTGTAAAATAGTCTCAACATTTGCTTCCCGCAACGAGTAGCTATCTTTGTACTAATATTCTGTTTCAAATTCAGCAAAACACGCTTATTGAATCTCATTCTGATTTTTTGCCGACTTTGAAAGACACAACCTTTTTCATCTGTATTAATCATTTTTCCATCGAAATGAACATAAACAAACAGAATTTAGGAACTCATCTTCAACAAATTTCTGCTTCCACCTTAACAAACAAAACACTGATATTTTTAATACAGATTTTCAATTGATAAATCAAACAGAAAGCTCAAATGGAAGACAAAACGACTATATATATTGAAGGGGTGCCGACCATCAGTGTCCCAACACCCCAAAAAAATTTATTTTTTTATAATATGGTATTAGGGTATTAGCCATCAGTGTCCCAACATCCCAAATTTTAATAATTTGGTACAAGGGTGCCAACCATCAGCATCCCAGCACCCCAAATTTATTTTAAATCTAGTACTGGGGTGTCAGCCATCAATGTATCAGCACAAAAAACATATTTTTTTTTAAATTTGGTACAAGGGTGCCGATCATCAGTGTCCCAGCACCCAAAAAAATTATTTTTTATGTGAAAAAAGTGGTGTCGGCCATTTAAGTCCCCCAACCCAATTTTTTTTTCTGGCCATCTAGTGTCTAGCACTCTAAATTTTTTTTTAACCCCTGACACAATCATTTGGTGGTGCCGACTAGTTAAGTCCCTCAACCTAATTTTATAGTTCATTTTAGATCATTTGGATGATTATTTTTGAATGTGAGTTACTTATGTAATTAATTAATTTTTTTGGTCATTTGGGTAAAATAACCATAATGAAGCAATTGCTCAATGTTTGATTCCCCTTAGATTATGAGCAATATCAATGATGTACCCAAGGAGACAGATTAATACATGGTTACACCATATAGTTCATGATGTGTCACGAAATTAACTAAAAATACAACAAATGCAAGTGCACCTGTCAATAAATAGTATAACTATGGTGAGTAGAGATATCGTATCCACGAGGACTAAAAGCATTAGTAATTACCGTTTTCCTATTATTTACTGACAAATTGGAGTGATTGGTTTTAAAATAAAATTACTAAATTAACTTAACTAAAATCTCAACAGAGAATAAATTAGGAAAATAATCGAACATAACCAATGAGAGAAACAATACCCAGGAAAGAATCCACTTAGACTTCATCTATTATTATGAATCCAAATTAAACGATTTATTCACTTGGTACTTTGATCTATAGAAATCCCTAAATTATGCTAATATCTCTTTTGAGAGCAAGAGCAACTGACTATAGGTTGATTAATTGAAATCTCTTTCTAATTAAAACCCCTATTGTCACATTAACTCGATCTATGGATTTCCTTATTAGATTTGACTCTAATCTGGTAGATTTATGTCATCCTATTTCTAGGATTGCATGCAACTCCACCCAATTATGCTAGATCTACTCTTAAACAGGGACTTTTCCTCCTTTGATTTAAGCACATTAAACATGAATTAATGTAACAGTCCGAATTTGACCTTAATCGGAACGGTGGTTTCGGGACCACAAATCCGAGTCTGAAAAATATTTAAATATTATTTTCTGTGTTAATTATATGTGAATTAGTATGTGTGTAAGTTTCGTATAAAAAATTGATTGTTTGTGTGCTTAATTAAATGAAAAGGACTTAATCGCGTATATTGTAAAAGTTACAAACTATAGTGAAAAGTGCTTAGTTGATAGTGGCTTTTTAATGTGAGGTCCTTAAAGGGCAAATAGCCCATTTTAAGTCATAGTGGACGGCATGTTAAAGCTTAAGTGATTATATTATGTAAAGTTTTATTATTATAAATGTTATTATTAATTAAACATTATATTATACTTAAAATAATAAAACATAATATGAAAGAGAAACATTATTCATTCATTCATCTTTTGGCCGAAAGTGAAGAAAAAAGAAAAGAAAGAAACCTAAGCTAGGTCCGGTCAACTTTAAGCTTGATTAAATGTTAGTTTTAGTTCGGTTTTTGATAATTTGTACGTTTTTGAAATCCTTGCTTCGAACACTTCAAGACCCATGCTTTAATTTTTGAGTTTGATAAATATTTTGAGTTGAGCCATTGTTGATAGTTGGTTTTTTATGTTGTTTAAGGATGAATTATGAAATATATGTGTTAGATTAATATGTTTTGTCTTTGGACTTTTGATGAATTTTAGTATTTTGGGCTAAATTGCAAAAATAAAATTTTGAGGGACTAAAATGTGAAATACATGAAATTCATGGACTTGTATGAGGGCTAGGAATATTCAGCCCTTAAGGTGTGTGGCCAAATTTTGTTTATTTTGTGTTTTGTGCAAATAGGACAAAATTGTAAAAGTGTGAAATATTAGGGGCAAAATGGTAATTTTCCCATTATGTGTTTTTGGGCTAAATTGAATAGAAATGTATTTGAATGAGCTTATTTTATATATGATTAGATCAAGAACAAAAGAAAACAGACTTGGATCGGGGAAAAACGAAAATAATCGAATAACCGATTTTTGTTGTCCGACGATATCTGAGGTAAGTCTTTAAGCAATTGAGTACAATTAAATTCATTTATTAAATGGTTTACTATGATTATTCAAAATTATATAGTTATATAACTTGGTAGCCGAACGAAATTTTAGCATTTAAATGATGTGGTTCAATTTATTTCGATTGTTTTAAAAACCTCAGAAAGTAGTACGAAATGATTAAGAAATGATTTTGTGGTATCGATATTCAGGCTTCGAGACTAGCAAGCTTTGAGCTGGTGAAATTAATCGAGCTTTGTGCCTAGCAGGCTTATTGCCGGTGATTGAATATCAGACCTCGGGTCTAGCAGGCTTAGGGCCAGTGCGTGTGTTTCAGGCTTTATGCCTAGCAGGCTTTATGCCGGTGATTATTTATAAGTATGTGTTTCAATGGATCGTTATAGATGTGGAATTTTGAGTACAATAAATGAGCTAATTGTTCAGGTACATGAAAGCCTATTGGTTGTACGAGATAAGGTAAGCTAGTATATTACGATTGATACTACTGGTTTGTGATACAATTGAGGTATATTTGTAAAATTTTATTAAGGGTATTTGGCCTTATAAATGATGTGTATGTTATATTAAAAGTTGATTTGGATGTGAACATGGATGTGTCATTTAGATTCGGCCAATGGGTAAATATACATGTAATGTATATTGAACTAGTGAATTAACAATGTGCTTTTGTATATTCGGCTTTATAGATGTGGATAAAATGATATTATATAATTGTATACATGTGAAGATTAATGGATATTATTATACATGTATATTCAGTTATAAATGGTAAGTATGTACTTAGTATTTATTTAATCTGCTGTATACGGAAACATATCTAATTATATGGAATTGATAAGTGATAATTAAATTACTTTGTAAGGATGGTGGTATTCGGCCATGATGGCACAATTGTGCTAAGAAATTATATTAAGATTAAAAAAGGATTGGTTTATAATATTTAAATATTTGATTAAGTGGTTATATTTGCTTAAGGCTTACTAAGCTAAGTTAGCTTAGTCTGTGTGATTATTGTTCTGTTTTATAGATTTTGATCAAGCTAGGAGCTCAGGGGATCGTCAACAAAGTCATCCACACTATCGACTCATTTTGGTACTTTTAAAAGTTTGGGTTTGAACTTAAGGCATGTATAGACTAGTAAATTTCTTAGTAACATTTTGATGATGTAAGTATAGGCCATGCGAAAATGCCTTAGTTTAAATGCTAATGATCTAATGTATAAATGATCTTGTTCGTAATATGTATATGTCTTGCTTGAACTTTGAATTTCGTGTTGATATAAGTTCATATTAAGTGCTTATATATGAGTATATATATATGGTTTGGCATGAAGTATACGTTTATGACTTATAATTACTGCTTTTGGGAAGTTGACATATGTGAATGTGAATATGTTTAGGTTATGGATTGATGAAGACTTACTATTGAAGTGATTAATTGAAACATGAATAAATTGGAGATCATTTATAATGAAAATTTCATATTCGGTTAAAAGATGAAATCATACGTTGGATAATTGGAAATGACATATTTGTGGATACGATTATACATGTGTAATAAGTTTATTTTATGTGTTTCGGCAATGGGAGAGATAATTGGTATTTTGGTTCGGTTATGTTCTTACAAATGAATTGAGGTTTACTTTGTTTGGATAAATTTATTTGGTCTATTTGAATTTGGTTGAGCAAGGTTTCATGCAACTACATATAGGTAAGTTTAGATTTTGTGATTGTTTTCTAGATTTAGGTAGTAATTATGAACATGTGCATATTTGGTTAATGTGGCCTAAATGACCAAATGAATAGTATCCTTTGTTATTTGTTGCAATTGTTATTTGTGAATTTGTCTTAAGAGGATTAAGATATGTATGATGTTGTTTAAGCATACTTAATATCGAAATTGTTCATAATGCATTCGGTTGTGATTAGTTGAGCTTTAAATGTTTGAGGTGACTTGTGCTATGTTCGGTAATGCCTTGCAACCCCAATCCGGCGACGGATACGGGTTAAGGGTGTTACAATTAATTAAGGGTGTTACAATTAATATACTTAAAATATTAAAACATGAGATAATCACACATAACTAGAGGTGTTCATGGGTCGGGTGACCCGGCTCGGCCCGAAGGCCCGACCGAAATTTGGGAGGGTTTGGGCAAAAATATAAGCCCAAAAAATGGGCTTGGATAAAAAATAAGGCCCGTTTAAAAAATGGGCCGGGCCCGGCCCGAATTCACTAAATGACAAAAAAATCTACTATTTTTTTATTTTTGAATATTATTTTCTTATTGTTTTCTCCCTATTTTGCTACCATATTACTATTATGTTGCTACTATTTTGTTGTTATTGATTGAATATTGTATAAAACTTATTTTATTGTTAATTTTGTTATTATTTTAAAGGCCTTTGTTAATTTTATTATCTTAGAGGTATTTGCTTGTTAAGTTACATCTATCTTAGTGTTATTTAAGTCTACATTTTTTTTTTAAATTTATTTTCAATTTGCTGGGAAATATTTATTTTGATTTTTTTAGTATTTTTGATGTATTATATATATTTAAAAATTATATAAAATAATATAAAAATTTAATACGGGCGGGCCGGGTTTTAGCATTTTTATATGGGCCAGGCTTGGGAAAAATTTTAGGCCTGTTTTTTGGGCCCGGCCTGGCCCGGCCCGAGCCCGATGAATGGGCCTAAATTTTTTGTTGAGCCCGGTCTGAACCCGGCCTAGCCCGGCCCATGAACACCTTTACACATAACTGAGAACAAGAATCAAGTATTTATCGCGTAAAATAGAAATCAAGTAATAGAATTCATTATAGGGTTCATCTTCCCTAGGTATCTAGGGAATTAGTTCATAATCTTGAATAATAACATCTCAAAGTCAGAATAACCACAAGAAATTAAAAAAAATCATAAAAACTTTAAAAGAAATTAAAAGGAGGTCTGATGGCTCCAATGGTGTTCTTCGAGTTATTTTCTTCAATATTATCTAATGGCCCCTTATTCTCTTCATTTATTTGGTATTTATAGACTTTAATATGCCTAGAAGGTCTAAAAATTATGTTTTCTCGCGTGTTTGGGAAGGGAGTTGCAAAATCGACACAGTTTGGCACATGGCCATATGTTTAACCCCTGTGGGAAGGCCCTGTAACATCCCGGTTTAGGCCCTAGTTGGAACAGTGGTTCGAGACCACAAATCCAAGGTCGTAAAAACATTTTAATGTTATTTTCTGTGTGAAAGGTATGTGACTTAGTCTGTGTGAAAATTCTATGTGATAATTTGATAGTTTGTGTGTTTAATTAAGAGAAAGGACTTAATTGCGTAAAGTGTAAAAGCTATCTGCTGATTTTTAATTACCTAAGTGTTGTTGTTTTTATAAAGAGGAGGCCTTATGTTGCAAATAGCCCATTAATAACGACAGTGAGTGGTAATGGTCAAGAATGACCTTATATCATATGTTATATGTATTTTATACTAAAGGTTAGTTTTGTAATTTAATAATTATGTTTATTATAACCTAGTAAAACATGAAATAGTCATCATCTTCCCCATGTTCCACTGATTTTAGAAAGAAAAAGAAGGGGTTTAAACTTCCATGATATTCGACACTTGCTTAGCTTAATTAATGTATGTTTTGGCTTCAGTTTTTGATAATTTCTACATTTTCCTAATCGTTGCTCAGTGCTCTAGCTAACCCATGTTGTAATTTTGTGAATTGATGATGTTTTTGTGATGAGCCATTGATGAATGCTTGAGCTATGTGCTAGTTGATAGTAAAATACAAAAACTTAGTGTTGGGTTAACATAGTTTGTATTGAGATTTTTGGTGAAATTGTGTATTATGGACTTAATTGAAAAAATGAGAAATCGAAGGGTTAAATTATGAAATAAATGAAATGTGTGGACTTGTATTAGCATGGGAAAAATTCGGCTAGGCTTGTGCTAAGTGAAATTATATGAATTTGATGATTTTGTGAAATAGGGACTAAAGTGTCAAAATGTGAAAATGTGAGGGCTAATTTGTAAAATGCCCTAAATATGTGTGTTCGGAATAACATGAATGATTTGATGATTGAATGGATTGAATTTGAATGTGTATAGACCAAGAAAAGAGAGGTTCGGATCGAGATCGAGGCAAAGAGAAAGTACTCGATTAATCGACCGTTTCGGTATTTTGACATCCGAGGTAAGTTCGGATATAATGCATGATATTAACATAGGTTCTTGTATTATGAAATGGATGTGTATATATGAATGAAATTGAGATGCTATGTGCAAGGTTTAGTTAAGGGTACTAAGTGTGCGATATTAAAATCGAAATAGAAATGAATAGCACTGTGTGTGCGATGTTATGAAAGCTTCAGCTTATAGAATTGGCACTGTGTGTGTTACCGAGATAAGTCGGTTGAAAGATTAGGCACTAAGTGTGCGATGACTAATATGTTTCGACCATGTATATAGCACTGGGTGTGGGATTAAGTTGAATGAATATCAAAGGATGATCAACAAGTAATATCGAGCATTGAGTAGCATGGAAATTGAATAACTATGTGTTAGCTAAGGTATGTCTTAAACCTTTGTGGTTGATGAATTTATAGATAAAGCTATAGATGGATGAATGAGTATCTTGGCTAGAGATGATATAGTATGGATAAGAGAGAAATGATCTATGTGATGGTTACTGATTATATTGGTTTGGTTTAATAACATGATTATATTGTATATCGAACTTACTAAGCTTTGGAAAGCTTACAATGTGATTTATTTCTCTGCTTTGCAGTGTTAATAAAGCTAGCTCGGATCCGAGGATCATCAGTATCTCAGTCACACTATCGGCAATCTATTTTGGGGTATTTTGGAAAGATGTACATAGTTAAATATGGCATGTATAGGCTGGTCATTTGAATCATGTTTGAGATTTGTAATAGCCATGAGATGTGGCTAGATATGTGCTAGTTTTAGCATGAATGACTTTGATATATATATGATGCATCTTTTGGTATGGATTGTGAGTTGAGAAATTTACCTATGAATGGTAACTTTGTGTTGGTAAAATGCTAATATGAATTAGTGAAATTGAGAAGGAATGATGTTTTGGTATTGAATGCATTATGCTTGTGATGTGATAATTTTTGGTATTGAATTTGTTATGATTGGAATAGGAATTGAATGCATGGATTGAATAGTCATATTGGTAAGTTTTTGGTTGCCTTATATGCATGATATGTTTTGGTATGTGTTGCTTATAAGTTTGACCCTAAGAGGGTGGCATTTTGGCCTTGCAAAATGGCCTCTGATGTCACACGGTCTAGGCGCACGGGCGTGCCTAAAGACCGTGGGTGAATTGGTAGAATGTAGTTTAGTAGTACACGGCCTCGACACGGGGGTGTCAGCTAGCCGTGGTGTACAAGTCAGTAGCTAGCTAAGAGTACACGGCCATGGCACACGGGCGTGCTTGGTGGCCGTGGTGGAAAAGTCAGTATATAGTCTATTAGCAGACGGTCGTGGCATACGGGCGTGCCTAGTGACTGTGTTGATATAGTCAGTATATGGACACAAGAGGACACATGTGGGTGTCTAGAAGCCGTGGAGGGCACACGGTCTCCTTCCACGGGCGTGTATCCCCTGAATTTTAGAAAATTTTTAACTTTTCATGAAATTTTGTATGTGTTTCGGTTTAATCCCGACCCCTCTCTAGCATGTGTTTAAGGTCTTATATATCTTAAAAATGGACCAATTGTATATGTTTGATGTATTATGATGATTGGCTTTGTGTCGTAAATGAGTTGTGAAATGATTCTATTGTCAGGTAATGCATCTCAACCCTATTCTGGTGACGGTTTCGGGTTAGGGGTGTTATAGGCCCAACTCGTGTGGCTTCTGAAATCTGCTCTTTTTGTCTGATTCTAGCTCGTTTTTCACTTCTTTTGCTCGCAAATGCTCACCTAAGTATAAAAACATGAATTCAAAAGATTAGGAGCATAAAATTCATCAATTTGCATAAATAATCATCTAAAAAAGTATTAGAATGAGATTAAAATATGTTACTTTTATCACTTATCAGTTCATGAGGCTTACCAAATGTAATAATCTAATAGAGTCTGACAGCCAATAAGTAGCCAGATACCTTAAAGGATTAAGACATGCAATCTAAGACAAAATTGACGTGCAAATGTTGGCAAATATCACTGTAGCACAAAATATGAAGTTAAAGGTGAAGATGATAATACAAGAGAAGAAGGCGAATTGGACTAATTAAGATGAATTGCTATCAATCTACACTAGCAAACTTGGAGAATAAGAATAAACTAAATACTTGAAAATTTAATCGAAAAATCCAATTATGACAAATTAGTGAAAAAGAAGTTAGCAGAGGAGATCAAGACATAAATGCAGTCATAGACATGGAAAGAACCCATACACTAAATTCTATTCCTGGAAAATGCTACTTGTGTAATCTACCCGGACATCTCTCTAATGATTGTCCAAGGAGAAAGGATATCAAAATTATAAAGTGTGATGACCGCGAAGATGAACTTGAGGAAGGAAATGAGATCATATGCAAACTTGATGGAGCAGATTTAAGAGATGGACAAATTTTGGCTATAGGGAAGACAATGTTGAGACTAAGGATGAAGATACAACCCAAGGCCGACAACATTTCCAAACTAGTTACACCATTAAGGTAACATTTGCAACTTAGGCCTCCTTTGGTTTAACGTTGAAGGTCAGTGAGGTGCAGTTGGGGTAAATAACTGCTACCCACCTTACTGCTGTGCTATTTGGTTCAGCATCAAAGTTCAGTGTAAATACATCTCCACCACATTGGTCTGCTAAAAATCAACTGGTTGTTTCAACAGCAATTAAAATTCAGTGGGCAGTTGGTGTTTTTAACAGACAAAAATACCCATACTTTTATTTATTATTTTACTATTTTATCCTTGAAAGTTAAACTAATTTCTTTCCCAACCTTATTTTTTTTTCAGATTTGGGAACAAAACAGTCGTTTCTCTCATCTTCTTTGCTTTGTTCTTCATTGTAGATGTTTACTGGATATCCTTTGCTTATGTTAGAGTCTTCTTTTTGAAGGTATTTTTACCAAATTCCTTTCATTTTCTTATATATTCCGTCATCTTGTTGGTCCTGCAGTAGTAAATCGATCTGTTCTTTATGGTATCTTTTGAGCATCCATCTTCAAAATTTCCTCTTAAACCATTTTTCTTTGTTCTTTAGGTCGTTTTGAGTTCGAGGAAGGTGTATGAATTGCTTATAAATTGTATTCCACCGAGATTATCCGAAAGGTAAACACGGCCCAATTTAGTGTTGCGATCGATATCTTCTTGAATTAAAGTTTGCTTGCTTGTTGTCTCAGAGGCTTCTTCATGAGTTATTGAAGAAATTGGATGCAGAGCTAAAACACGAGGTGTGCCATTGGGTCACTTATTATGTAAGTTCAATAGTCTATCCTATACCGTAGGTAGTATGTGTTAACTTTATCTGACCTACATTAGATATTGGTTTTTTTATGGTTATGGCTAATTCTTGTGTGCTTCATCGAAATAGTCAATTAGCATATTGACCTTGATTCAGTGCTCAGTTTTTTGGCCTTAAATTGAAGCCAATCTTCTCTTAAACCCGTTGTTTCCATTTATTTTGCAAACCCCTAGATAAAAAGATGAAGGAAAAAGAACGTCATAGATGGCTTAAAATCAGACTATCATTTAATTTCATTTAAAAACTATTAAAATCTTTGAGCTATGAAGTTTGGTGTAAAATGGATTCTTGGATATTTGAAGACACCATGCCAATCAATAGCAGATAAAGAGGTCAACTAGCCATCAGTATGCCACTGACTTACATTGCTTAAGTCCTTGTTGTCATCAATTCTCAGGTTCAAACCTAGACAACTGCTTTCTCTACCCTTAATGATGATGATAATGATAAAGCAGATTAGGTGTAAGCAGTGAGGTCATTGGTAGAAATTTTCTATCAATTGTGACTTGAGTGATGATTCTACGGTAATATATTAAAAATCAGCATATGCTTGTGGTGAGTTAGATGTTTTCAGGGTGATAAGATCTGATGCTTCATTTTATTGTTGTCGAAATTCACTATTTTATCCTTGAAAGTTAAACTAATTTCTTTCCCAACCTTATTTGTTTTTAGATTTGGGAACAAAACCGCCGTTTTCCCCCCTTTTTTTGCTTTGTTCTTGGTTGTAGATGTTTACGGGATATCATTTGCTTATGTTAGAGTCTACTTTTTGAAGGTATTTTTACCAAATTCCTTTCATTTTCTTATATATTCCGTCGTCTTGTTGGTCCTGTAGTAGTAAATCGATCTGTCTGGCAGATAAAATCAAACAGTTTGGAGGGGCCTTGTTCATAAGGTATGATTCTTACTAATTTCTTTTTGTATGCCAAGTTTGCTTTTTAGAAAAAAGTTGTTTTGGTTGGTCTTTTTTCTTATATTTCTGACAAAATGTATAGGATTTTAAATTTGTTAATTCTAGATTCTCAAAGTGTATACACCAGAGAATAAGATCTTAGTTTAGTTGAAATGATTTAAGAACTTTTATAGCTTTTTACAATTGTTTGACCCCCATAGATATAAAAGCTCAGGAGTCAAATGCTCATTTAGGTTAGATCCTTAAATTAAATGTCAGATGCTTCCAGCTCTGTCAATTGTGGATAGCAAGGATATCAATAATCTAATGGTTGGCTTTTCATGTAGAACCTTAGTGTAAAAAAGGAAACATCATTATTGCTGATACGTAGGGATTTTTTTTGTGTTTTTAGTCTGTTAGCTAATAACATGGACGAGGAACTAAACACCTTAGCCTGTTTGTGCTTGCAATACTAGAATTTGGGAGATAGATGAGTGCTACCAGACACGGGATGGGATTCATCTGAGACGAATGCAAGCAGAAAACTCTTCATTCTTTTTGGAAATTCAAGGTAATAATAATGACCACACATGTTTGTCAAATAGTACAATACGTAAGAGATACTCAGACAATAACATGTCAATCTATTGCATCAAATCATTCTTTTTTTTTAAACTTTGCATCAAATCATTCTTTATGACAGGGTTGTTTTAGTCCTCTGTGGGTGGCATTTTCAATCTTTATTGGTGGTTTATTGATGGATGTGTTAATATCCGTTACTCTTGGTGTCTCGGCACTACCTGTTAACATCATAATTGGCATGTACACCTCACTTATATTCTTCACATACCTGTTTATAAAAAAAATAACGTTCTTAGCAAATAGCTTTTATTCTTCATGATATTCTTACTTGAAGAGACATTATACAGGTGTTAATTGGCCAAAAGTTAATAGGCCAAAAAAGTGATTTAACCCTTCTTAAAATGATTCCGTGTCGACTGGCTTTTAAGAGTTTATCTTTTGCACGAGAGATGTAGTTCTACTTGTTGAATTAATTGTTTTTGGAAGTGATCAGTGATTGTTAAGATTATTGATCGCTGTAAATCAGAGTTTTAAAATTTATAAAAGAATGATCGACATGTATAATCAAGGCAAGTTTTAGAATAACAAATCAATGTTGACACACTCATAATAAAAAAATGAGCACGAAAAAAAAATGTATGCTCTATAAGGTTCAAATACTCACAAAAATTATGGGTGTTTTGACATCATCCTTATAAAATTCGAATTTCAAGGTGATATTCAAAATTGGATCAACAACCTAGCAAAAATTTTAATTCCTGAAAAATAGACTTATCATGCTCGATTCTATAGCTAATCATCAATGTACAATTAACTATGACTTATTCTAAAACATGTCAATAAAAATCATAACTCATTAGAAATTTCATCCTAATTATAATATGAGAGACTTTACTTTTGAATCAAGGCATAATTCAGGGATTTTCAAATAATACTATAGTTAACCCCGCCACACTTAAGATGTACATTGCCCTCAATGTACAAAGATGGATAATTTCAAAATAATCATAAAATCATAAGATAGGGAGAGAAGTGAAACTTCCTGAATTTTGGATGAAGTTAATGAAAAGAAACCGAATAGGATTGGAGGTGAACGTGGGGAAGCGTCTCGACCCGTTTGAAATTGGATCCTCGAAGCAGCCAGTCTGATTTTATTGTATCCTAAGATAAATCTAAATATCATAAAAAATAAGAAGAAAATAAAATAAAATAAAACAAAAATAATAATGAAATAAAAACAATAATGAAAGACAACTAGAAAAAGGGGAATGAAGTTTAAATAGAGATGTAGCCTATGTCTTGGGATTTTGAATTTTGGGCACGTTTAGGGTGTTTAGGTACGGCCGTGGGTGTAGTGGCACGCCCGTGTCTTTCTTCATATGGTCATTTAATACGGGTGTGCTCCTCCCGTGTTCGATAAGTCAGCATATTGGCACGGTTGGAAGGCACGGCCGTGTTTAGCCCGTGCTTAACAAGTCAGTAACCTCGCACGGGGCGTCGGCACGGGCATGGACTATTATCGCCACCCGTGTTGGGAAAAGAATTTTTTTCTATGTCGTGCACGGCTACTGACACGCCCATGGTTCATCCCCTAGCTTCTACACGGCCACGGGCACGCCCGTGTGTAAGGCTGTGTGACCTGGAATACCTGCGTTTTTGATTAGTTTAAAAAGGAGAAGAAAAACAAAGAAAGAAAATAAAATGTAAACAAATGCAAAAAGAAATAGGGTTAGTACTCGGGTTGCCTCTCGAGAAGCGCTCGTTTATAGTCTTAAGCTAGACTTTCCTCCTATTTGAAAATTTTAGGGAGGTTTAAAAGTTTGAATATCTCTCCTTATGTCTACAGTTTTAGTTTTATGACAAGTTGAAGTCGAGAAGCGTTTACCTTGAAAGTACCGAATATTGGATTGCTTACCTCGACTATTCCCTGTGGGAAGATATCGTGTACCTTAAGAAGAAGTTCTCTTTTTTCCTTCAGGTCTATTGTGATGATGTAAGACTCGGCTTTATCTAACAGAACCTGGTTTCCTATTTTAAAGTGATTTGATGTCCCCACGAGCTCTTCTGGTGGTTCTTCTGGTTTTACTTTGTGTGATTTTGGTTCTTCCTCGTGTAACCCTAGTTTTTCCTTGAAGTGTGTTTCCCACTCGTCTAAGTCATTGGGTTGAATTCTTTGCTCCTCGTGAGTTATTTCTTTGTTGGCACTGAACTGAGGATCCGGTTCAATCGTTCCCTTTTTTGGTGGTTCCTGTAAAAAGGGTGTAATTGAATGATTATCAAAAAAATTTTCTTTCTCACCTTGATTCTTTGATGACCTAGCTGAGTCGAAGGCTTGAAGACTAATTGAGTCGTCACCTACACAAAGTATGAGCTCACCTGTGGCAACATCAATTTTAGTCTTGCCAGACCTAAAATTAAAGGGATTGAATTATCCTCATCCATGTCTAAAACTATAAAGTCTACTAGGAAAACAAATTTATCGATTTTCACGAGAACATCTTCAATAATGCCCTTAGGAATTCTAACAGTTTTATCTGCTAATTGAATACTCATCCAAGTTTGTTTGGGCTTCCCTAGACCTAGTCGTTTAAACAATGTATAAGGCATGACATTTATGCTTGCCCCTAAATCAGCTAACGCATTATCAATATTTAAACTACCAATTAAACATGGAATTGTAAAACTCCCTGGATCTTTTAGTTTCTGTGGTAGTCTATTTTGTAACATTGCTGAGCACGTTGCGTTCAGTTCCACGTGATGCTCTTCATCTATTTTACGTTTGTTGGTCAAGAGCTGTCTTAAAAATTTTCTCGAGTCTGGCATCTAAAGAAGAGCTTCAAGAAGAGGTAAGTTAATATGTAATTTCTTTAAAAGTTTAAGGAACTTACCGAACTGTTCTTCTAAATCGTCTCTTTTTAACGCTTCAGGATAAGGTATACGAGGTTTGTACTCCTTAATTACCGGTTTTGATTTTTCTTGTGCCACCTCTGTTGTACCTTCGTCTACCTTACTTTTTGGAATTGGTTTGGGTTTATCTAACTCCTCGCTGTCCTGAGCTGTGATGGCTTGAATTTGCTCCTTAGGGTTAATCTCTGTATTACTTGGTAGACATCCTTGCGGTCGTTCTGATATTAGCTTTGTGAGTTCTTCAACTGCTTTAGTGGCTTCCTTACTGACTTAGCAATTTCATCGATTCGGCTCTCGTTGCTTTTGATTGTTCTATCAGCTTCTTGGATACGTTCCTCGAGGGTTGGTTTCTTTTCTTATGGATAGGGCTGATTTCGGAAGTTTTAAAGAGGTTGTTGCCTTTGATTTCTTTGATTGCCTTGACCTCCCCATGAAAAATTTTGGTGGTTTCTCCAACTTGGATTGTAAGTGTTACTATAAGGATTATAATTGGATCGGAAATTATTACCTATATAGTTTATCTATTCATCTTCTGCTGCCGGTTGGTAGGGTGGGTACTCAGGATTCGCCACAGTTCCACTTGCGTCGCACTGCATGACAGGATGTGCCTGTGAAGAACACAAACTATCAAGCTTTTTATTTATCATCGCTAGCTGCGTTGATAGCATGGTCATGGTATCGACGTTGAAAACTCCTGCTAATTTTGTTGGTTTGGTCCTTGAAGCTTGCCACTGGTAATTGTTTAATGACATCTCTTCAATGAACTCGTAGGCTACTTTTGGAGTTTTGTTGTTCAGCGTTCCACCGGTAGCTGAATCTATCAGTTGCCTCGTTGAGGGGTTTACTTCGTTGTAGAATGTTGGACTTGTAGCCCCAAGGGTAAGCCATGGTGTGGGCACATCCTCAAGAGATCTTTAAATCTCTCCCATGCATCATATAGTGTTTCTAAACCCATCTGCACAAAAGAAGAGATATCATTCCTTAATTTGGCTATTTTGGCCGGTGGAAAATATTTCATTAAAAACATTTCGGTCATCTGATCCCATGTAGTGATTGACCCTCGTTGTAACGAATTTAACCACTGTTTAGCTTTATTTCTCAAAGAAAAAGGGAATAACCGAAGACGTATGGCATCATCGGAAACGCCATTTATTTTGAAGGTATCACAGAACTGTAAAAAGTTAGCTATATGCATGTGTGGATCTTCGTCCTGCAAACCATCAAATTGAACAAATTGTTGAATGATTTGTATTGTGTTAGGCTTCAATTCAAAATTGTTAGAAGATATAGCAGGCCTAACAAAACTAGATTCTGCTCCTGTTAAATGCAGTTTTGCATAATCAAACATTGTACACGGAGCATTGTGATCTCCCACATCACGTGGTGGTGGGTTGTTTTCGTCCATCCCTTCAGTAGGATTAGGTCTGTCTTCTTCCTCTCTTTCTGTGTAATTGAGGGCTTGCCTGGTTTCTCGACGATTCCTTCGAACGGTAGCTTCAATATCACTTTCGTTTACTAAAGGTCCTCTTGGGTTCCTTCTAGTCATAAACTAGAGGTACCTTGAAAAGAGAAAGAAATAAAAATTAGAAAAATTAAAATTTAACCTAAGAAAACAAAAGAAATAAATTACGAATAAAATAATGGCTAAAGTAATAAAAATAGAGCTTTCTTAATATTTCAGTTCCCCAGCAACGGCGCCAAAAACTTAATTGCTGTAAATCAGAGTTTTAAAATTTATAAAAGAATGATCGAACCTAAAAACTAACTCTGACAACGATTAAGGCAAGTGTACCTATCGAACAATAATATAGCTTAGGCAAGATCGGATATTGAACCCAAAGGAACTAAAAGTACTAATACTAACTTTCTTTTTATTATTTAGCCTTAAAAATAGAGTGAAGTTGCTTTTGACGAAGACTAAACTAAGGACACAAAGACAAAAAGGGCGAACAAGAAAATAACTTTGAAGGAAAACTCAGTTGATTACGACGATACCTTCAGGAAGAATCCACCTAGACTTCAATTATTAATTAACCCTAAATTATATGATTTCTTTTACTTAGCTTGATCCGTAAGACTTCCTAACCTATATTAAACCCTCTCTCAAGGTGAATAACGTTTAACCCTAGGTTAATTAGTGGAACTCTCGTTCGCTTATAATAACCCTCTAGGATAGCAGTAAATCAATCAATGGACTCCCATATTAGGTTTCACCCTAATCCGGAAAAATCTCGTAACCCTATCTCTAGGCCTTCGATCAACTCCGCTTAATTATGTTAGATCTACTCTTAAGCAGGTCTATTCCTCCTCCACCTAATCACATCAGATTTAGATTAAGCAATATAATTAAGAACAAACTAAGTAATTATCATAAAATTCAGAAATCAAATAACAAGATTCATCTAGGTTTTATCCCCTTCAGGTATCTAAGGGGTTTAGTTCATAACTAAGAAAGAAAACATCTCAAGAGAAAAGATAACACAAAACATAAGAAAATCCTAAAACCCCCTAAAGGAATTGAAGGAGAATTCTGCCGTCTTGAGTATAATTTCGGCTTCTTGGGATGGATCAAATGGCTACCCTTGCGTTTTTCCCTAACTCTGACCTTCTCGGCTTGGCTCATTGGCCTAGCTTTCGATGCCCTCAAAGGGTGGTACTTAGGGGATATATATAGGCTCTTTGGAATGCGATTATTTCTCCCCAAGTATCCTTTTTCGACTGAAATTGCTCTTTCCAGCTATAGAGGCACGACCATGGCACACGCCCGTATGGATCGAGACCAGACCGTGTTCGGATTCCTAACTTGAAGCACGACCGGGTAAATCAGAAGAAGGCCGTGTTCTAGATGATTGGCGTGGCACGGCCATGTGGGACAGAGTTGAGGCCGTGCTCTAGGTATTCGTCGAGGCACGGCCGTGTGGACTTTGGGCCAAGCCGTGTCAATTTCATGTTAAGGCCCAATTTACTCCGTTTTAGGCCCGTTTCTCGTTCTTTTCATCCTCGGGTGCTTTCCTGGGTATAAGACATGAAAAGAAAGGATTAAGAGCACCTTTTTACATAAATCGAGGGATAAATCATCTAAAAGCATACTAAATGTAGGATTAAAATATGTTACTTTTACGGTTTATCAATTACATTCTTAAAACTACTACGTACATGTCATATTCGCATTGTTTTATATCTAATTTGCTTTTAGTTCCAGGTTGAAAACTTTTAACTTTTTATTAAACCTTTGTTTGATCTATTTTCTTGGCATAAAAATTGTTTTATATCTGATTTGCTTTTAACTTTTTACCTTAGTGTAAAAATTGTTTTATATCAGTATTGCTGAATATAAAGTTGCAGGCTTGCAGCAATGGTGCTAAGAGTTTTAGTATTATTTTGTTCCTTTGGCTACTATTATGCATGCCATGTGCAATTGTAGGTACAGAGAGAGATAAAAGAGCCATTATGGTCTCTGTAATTTTGGGTTCTAGCATTTTAAAAGCATAAGTGATATTATTGAGTTTTAGTCCACAGCAAACATAGAACAAGATAGTAAGGTGGATTACCCGCTATTAGAAAGCGGTATACAAGCGGTCTATGAGCAGATCCTGAGATGGTGAACTGCAAAACAAAAGAAAAAAAATATTTTGAGCATAGTCCGGTTTACTGATTAGCTTAACAATAACCCAAAACATAAAGCAACTGTTATCACGAGATACTATTAAGTCAGTTGTGTAAAGGGTATATTCATCTTTCCTTAATACTTGGTTTTGTGTTACCTAAGGTTCCTTTACGGCTACCTAGAAAAATTAAAGGCTCCAATAGCATGCCAAGCAAGGCCAAAGTCAGACAATGACTTCAGGTTAGCTTGAGGGAGTGCTCAAAGATCTCCAAAATATGTGGTCCCAGTCTCATCTTCTTTAATCTATTTGGCATTATAATGGGATGACAAGTAGCATATATGGCGGTTCGATCCATGTCATTTGTTTTCTGTCATTTATTCTCAATGTCATTTGTTCTCAATCTCCCTGCTTTGATCCTGTTTTGGCTAAAATCCTTGATTTGGGTATATTTTCTGAATGTTTCCCCCTTTTTGATTTCGCTTCAAGCAACAGACTGATGGTTGTTCCTTGAATCTGGTAGTGATTCTATCTTCTTTATTTATCCCAATGTTTCCCCTTTTTTATTTTAATGTCTGCAGCGAAAAAAGCAGCTACCTAAATCCATCCAAAAGCAAGAGGTACTTTAATGTCTCTAAAAATGCCTTTATTCATTTTGAAAATATAGTCATAATCAATTATCCTTTCTATCTTGTTATTGTTTACCATGGATTTTTGAGAATTTTTTCTTTACTGTTCATTTTATGGCTTTCATCTAATTATCTTTTTTTGATGTGTCATAATCTGTTTAAATTTGTTATAAAAATGTTTAACTTTTGTTGTCTGATTAAATTTACTTTTCTTTTTAATGGAGACGAGCTTCGAGTTGTTGTGATTCATATATTTTATGGGCTCTTTTATTCTGGGTTTTTAATGTTTTTCCTTTTTTTTTCCTCAAAGAATAAAGATCAATTTTGTTGCTAATCAAAAGTTTCTTTGGTTATCATTTTGGGCAATTTTTTTTTTTATTAATTAGAATTGTATACTTCTTTTTATCATTTTGTTTCTGTTTCCTTTGATGGGTTTTGGTGGAAGCTGGTTTTGAGCCTTTTTGTTTTTTGTTTGATTGATGAATTGAATACCATTTTGAGCAATACACTTGTGTGATAACATGGTTTATGGTTTATGGTTGGGATTGTCTTGGTTGTGGCTACGAAACAAATTCTTAAGCTAGTTATCTTTTAGAAATTAGCATATTTGCTTTGACCAAACTTTTCACCCTCTGTGCCTTGTATGATGCAAGGTTCTAGTGCCCAGAATGCATTGCACATTGATGTCTAATAAACTATTTTAACATTAATATTCTACATCTGGCTTTGACAACTTTGGTTGCAGTGAAGTGATACGAATAGTGCGGACGTTAACATTTGCAATTCTGTTCCTTTTTTACCATATTAAGAAATTTGCTCCTGAAGCTACTTCTTTAGGATGCTGTACTTACCGTACAAAAAGTGCTCCTAGTGTTTTGATTTTTGTTTCACAGGATTTTGAGTTTGAAAATTCCAAATTTTTATTGCCATGTACTAGTGTTACATATTTTCAGTAGTTTTCTTTTCCTTGGGTTGTTGACTGTAGGCTGCTTGAGAAGGTATTAATGTGATTATGAATTGAAAAATGGGAAATTAAAACTGAGATAGAAAGTTAAACCAAGTATGGATTCTTAGAAATGTGTGATTATCTGGGTCCATTTGAAGGGTTAGCCTCGTGGTTTCATTTGTGAAAGTATGTGTCTCCTTTTGTAAGGATCTTTTTGTAGAATATGAGTAGTTAGTACACACAAGGTGGACACTTTAATGCATAAGGGCAATTATTTTACTTGTTTTCTTCTCTTCTTTTACCCAAGTAGTGCCTGCCCCAAATGAGAAAAAATGGACCTACCCAAGTAGTTCCTGCCCCAAACAAGAAAAAATGTGATTATGAATTGCAAAATGGACTTACCAAATTCCTTTCATTTTCTTATATATTCTGTTGTTTGGTCCTGCAGTAGTCATCGAGATTGTTGTTGGTCCTGCAGTAGTCAATCTATTTGTCTGGCAGATAAAATCAAACAGTTTGGAGGGGCCTTGTTCATAAGGTATGATTCTTCCTAATTTCTATTTGTATACCAAGTTTGCTTTTTAGAGAAAAATTGTTTTGGTTGGTCTTTTTGCTTATATTTCTGACAAAATGCGTAGGATTTTAAATTTGTTGAAATGATATTAGTTTAGTTGAAATGATTTGAGAGCTTTTATAGCTTTTTAAAAGTGTTTTACCCTTTTACATATAAAAGCTTTTTAAGTTAGATCCTTAAATTAAATGTCAGTTGCTTCTAGCTCTGTCAATGGTGGTTTACTTATAGTAATCACTTTTATTATGAGCCCAGTTTATTTTTGGATAGTAAGGATATCAATAATCTAATGGTTGGCTTTTCATGTAAAACCTTAGTGTAAAAAAAAAGTTTGGGGAGAACAAAAGTAAAAATCCTTGTAGATAGGCTAAATTTTCAAGAGAAAGTTTGTGTTAAAAAGGCATGCTATTTATTGTAAGGCTGAACATATCGTTTATGTTTGCACTAATAATGTCGGAGCTGTTGATATTACATTTTGCATCATATTCATATACTGTAAAGCTGGAAATTTGACATGATCAAAATTTGGTTCTTGGCTTCCATTTTTCCAACAATTTTCTTAGTTTATAATAAAATCTTACTTCTTTCACTAACACACAAAACTCTCAAAAACTTGCAAGTTGTGAACCACAGTCACTTTGTGCAACCAGACCCGATACCTTTCCCCCATATATAGAGTCAACAATAAGTGAAAAAACAGGCATATTAGGATTTAAGAAAGTCAAATGCTTCAATAAAGAAAAAGAAGAAAACAGAGGGAGAAACAAAAAAGAAAGGGAGATTAAATGCTGCAAATAGTGGAGAATAAAGTAAAGAAACAGTAAATATGTTACAAGGACTAAGAACAAATGAGAAAGAATATGAAACCATAAAGAATAAGACAAGCATGAAAACTTTTATCTTGTTAAGTAATTTATAGTATAAACTTTTCAGCTTTTGAGTTTGAGTTATTCAATCTTACTGTATATAATAGATGGTAAAGACACGAAAATTTGTGGAAGGAGAAAGTACCTTAGCAACAAAAGCTATTTGGGATAATGAGCTGACGTTGATATTTTGTGAACTTTACGTGAATGAAGTCAATATTGGTAATAGACCGACAATTCATCTAAACTCAAAAGGATGGGAAAATGTCGTTGCTCTTTTACAAGCAAAAACACAAAAAAATTATGGAAAACCTCAATTGAAAAATAATTGGGATACATTAAAAAAGGAATGGAGATTATAGAGGGAGTTGTTTAAGGAATCTACAGTATTGGATGGTGTCCATCTAAAAAGACGGTTGATGCTACTGAAGAATGGTGGACTGAAAAAATACAGGTTAGTGTTAACTTTATCATTATTTTAATGCATAAATTTTATTGAAATTAATAATTTACAAATATAAAAATCTGAGTATAACATTTAACATATTATGTAGGAAAATCCTGATTTTAAAGGATTTAAGAAGAAAGGAATTGAACCACAATTGAATTATTTAATGTGGCAAATGTTTGGTGGCATTGTAGCCACTGGAGAGAATGCATGGGCACCTTCGTCTGGTGTTCTTCCAAGTGGGGTTCCTATGGGAGATGATACACCTAATGAGTGATTTGGTGATTCAGATGAAAATAGTTGTAACATCCTGGTTTAGACCCTAGTTGGAATAGTGGTTCGAGACCACAAATTCGAGGTCGTAAAAATATTTTAATATTGTTTTTTGTGTGAATAGTATGTGATATAGACTGTGTGAAAATTCTGTGTAATAATTTAATCGTTTATGTGTCGAATTAAGAGAAAGGACTAAATCGCGTAAAGAGTAAAAGTTGTGTGCTGATTTATAAATATCTAAGTGTTGATGTCTTTATATTGTGGAGGCCTTATATGGCAAATAAGCCATCTTTGAGACAGTGGATGATTGAATGACTAAATAACCTTAGTATAAAATTGCCTTATATGCTTAATGGATGGGCAATTTTGTAATTTAATAAATGACATAGATAAATGAAACCAAAAGATGAGTGTTCATCTTTATTTTCTTTTCTTTTGGCCGAATGTACTCAAGAAAAAGAAAGAAAATTGGAGCTAAGCATTCGGCACTTGCAAGCCAAAAATTAAGGTATGTTTTGAGTCGGTTTTCGATAATTTCTACGTTTTTGTAATCGTTGCTTTAAGAGCTATCAAACCCATGTATTAATTTTGAGTATTGATGATGTTTGTGTGAGATGCCATTGATGCTATGTTGAGCTTTGTGATGTTTTATGATGTTAAATGAAAGATATGAGCTAGATGGATATACTTTGTTCATGAATTTTTGTTGAATTTAGCTAAATAGGGCTAAATTGAAGAAATGGTAAATTGAGGGACTAAATTGTGAATTTGATGGAAAATGTGGGCTTATATGTGATGTATATGTATTCGGCTAGATATGTGTATGTGTGGATTTTGTAAATTTGGTAATTTTGTAAAATAAGGACTAAAGTGTTGAAATGTGAAAACATGAGGGCTATTATGCAAAATGCCCTAAATGTGTGTATGTGGACTAAATTGAATAAAATGGTGATTGATTGGATTGAATTTAAATGTGTATAGACCAAGAGAGAAGAAGTTCGAATCGAGATCGAGGCAAAGATAAAGTGCTCGATTAATCGACCGTATCGATAGTTGACGTTCGGGGTAAGTTCAGACATAATACCTGTATTTAGCTATGTTTAATGCTATGAAATAAATGGTTTGATATTATTACAAAATGAATGCTATGTGATAGATTGAGTTAAATGGCACTAAGTGTGCGTATTCGAAAACGTGATCGGAATATATAGCACTATGTGTGCGGAGTAATATAAGCTTCGACTTTGTGGTTGGCACTGTGTGTGCGATGCCAATTTAAGATCGGTTTGGGATGGATGTACTAAGTGTACAATGCTAATTAAGCTTCGACTAATCATTTATGTACTAAGTGTGCAAATGAATCGAGAAAGAAATGAGTGTGGATCGAAATGAATCGTGATTATTGATTAGCAAAAATTATTTGACAACTAGGTGTTGGCTAAGGTACGCTCAGAATCTATATGGTTGGTGAAACTATGAATGTGGGTGTGGATGAGTTAATTGAACATATTGGTTGTGTATGGTATTATATTTTTGGTAGTAAACATTAATCTATGTGATGACATGTTGATATTATGTAATATGTTATGAACTTACTAAGCTTTATAAGCTTACTGTGTGATTTGTTTCTCTGCTTTGCAGTGTTAGTAAAGCTAGCTCGGATCAGGGGATCATCAGCTTCTCAGTCACACTATCGGCAATCTATTTTGGGGTATTTTGGAAAGATGTATACAGTTGAAATATGGCATGTATAGGCTGGTCATTTGAATCATGTTTGATGTTGGTAAGTAGCCATGAGATGTGGCTAGATATATGCTAGTTTTAGCATGAATAAACTTGATATATGTGATGCATCTTTTGGTATGGTTTGTGAGTTGAGGAGTTGACTTATGAATGGTAACTTTGTGTTGGTAAAATGCTAGTATGAGTTAATGAAATCTAGAAGGAATGAAGTTTTGATATTGAATTTGTTATGGTTGGAATGGAAATTGAATGCATAGATTGAATGGTCATTTTGGCAAGTTTTTGGTTGCCTTATGTACATGACATGTTTTGGTATGTGCTGTTTGTAGGTTTGACCTTAAGTGGGTGGCATTTTGGCCTTGCAAAATGGCCTATAATGTCACGCCGTCGGGGCACACGGGCGTGCCTAGAGACCGTGGGTGAATTGGTAGAATGCAGCTTAGTAGTACACGGCCTCGACGTGGGGGTATCAGCTGGCCGTGGTGTACAAGTCAGTAGCTAGCTAAGAGTACACGGCCATGGCACATGGGCGTGCTTGGTGGCCGTGGTGGAGAAGTCAGAATATGGCCTAAGAGTACACGGCCTTAGTGCACGGGCGTGCTGGGTGGTCATGGGAATTAAGTCAGTATATAGCCACAGGGAGGACACACGGTCTCCTCCCACGGCCGTGTCTCCTCTGAATTTTAGAAAAAGTTTAAATTTTCATGAAATTTTGCTTGTGTTTCGGTTTAGTCCCGACCCCTCTTTAATATGTGAATTAGGTCTCGTAGACCTTGATAAGGGACAACATGATTGTATATGAAGGTGATTAAAGATAATTGAATTTGTGTCGTAAATTCTAGATGTTAAATGTTTTGATTGATTGGTAATGCCCCTTAACCTTATTCCGGCGACGGTCTCGGGTTAGGGGTGTTACAATAGTAATGAGAATGAAGGTATTCCTACTAATGAGGTACCATTAAACCCTTCTCATGAAACTCCTAATCGAAGAAAGGAAACACTTGGGGTTGTACATGGTAAAGGAAAAAAATCAAGTTCAAGTAGAAAATCATCAAGAAATTCATTAGCTACTCATATTGAGAAATTGTGTAAGAGTATAGCTAGTCCAAGGAATTCAGTTTCTGAAATTATTTTTCCTCACTCTCAATATACTATTTCAAATGCAACGGATGCTTTGTGTGATTTGGAAGATGAAATTCCAAAAAAAGATGAACTGTACTATTTTGCCATCAAAATGTTCCAAATACTGGTGAAACGAGAAGTGTTTTTGAACTTAGATCCAGATGTTAGGGTTTGGTGGCTTCGACGTGAGTATGCTGAACAAAATCCAATTGCATCATTTTCATCCTTGGTAGTAACATCCTCATTTCCCTTCCAACCATACCATCCACAACCTCCACCATAAGCTCCTTAGAATTATTATTGTAATATAACTATACTACTTTTTTATATGTAAAACTAATGTATAATCTACTTTTTTATATGCAAAACTAATGTATGATCTATTTTTTTATATGTAAACCTAATGTATGATCTACTTTTTTATATGTAAAACTAATGTATGATATTTTTTATGTTTGGTATTTTTATGCTATGCTTTTTTTCAATTTTGTTGTGTTGTATAGAATGTCACAAGTTATTAATTTATTTTCATTTGATTACTTTTTCAGGTTATGGATGAATTTAACAATATGTATAATAGTTTTTATATGAATTATGATACCCATGAATTAAGTGAAGAAGCTCAACGAAAGAATAGCGACAATTGTTACACAAGTTGAGCACAACAATTATCATGAAGAGGAAGAACAAGTGTTAAGCAATATATTGGTACACCATGAAACTTATTTCACTGTACAACCGTGTATGAATTCAAATTATACAGGTCAAATGTGGGTAGACGAAGTATTAAACGGGCATGATGATCGTTGCATGAATAGTTTTAGGATGCCAAAAAATATATTTCACAGCTTATTGCATGATTTGCAAACAAATTATGGCTTAAAGCATGGGAAGGTATCTGCGACAGAGAAGTTAGCATTATCATTTTATATTCTTGGAAATAGAGAATCAAATTTAAATGCAGCAGAGCGATTTCAACGATCTAGGGAAACTGTTAGTCGAATTTTTATTGATATGTTGCATATATTTGCTCGAATGGGAATAGACACGATTAAACCCATTGAAGGTCAATTCGAGGAAGTACCGAACCATATTCAACTTGATACAAGATATTGACCTCACTTTAAGATAAAATTTACACAATCTTTATATTTTTAAAATATAAATTATTTCTAACTTTTATCTCATTACTTGTTTTTATTTTAAAGGATTGTATTGGGGCCATAGATGGAACACACATAAAAGCATGCATTTCGCCTTCTTGTCAAATACCTTATATCGGACGCAAAGGTGAACCAACTCAAAATATTATGGCAGTTGTGACTTCAACATGTGCTTCATTTTTGCATTTCCTGGTTGGGAAGGAACAACACATGACAGTAGAATATTTTTGCAAGCACTTAGAAAACAAGAGTTAAAGTTTCCACACCCTTCACCAGGTCGAACTTTAATTTTTTAATTAATCTTTACATAAAAATAATATTAAAATTTTTAATTTATTTTTAAACTTGATATTATGTTTTAATTTTTTTTGTAGGAAAATATTATCTTGTGGATTCAGGATATCCACAAACGACAGGTTTTCTAGGTCCATATATGGGGGAACGATATCATTTACGTGACTTTCGTCGAGGTAATCATCGAGTATCTGGAAAAAAAGAAATCTTTAATCATGCCCATTCTTTGTTACGCTCTGTGATTGAACGAAAATTTGGAGTGTGGAAAAAAAAATGGCCAATTAAGAGATATTCTAAGCTATTCATTCGACAAGCAAGTTTTAATAGTTATTGCAACAATGGTTTTGCATAATTACATTCGAAGACATGCTTGGTCAAATGATGAGGATTTTCGACAATTTGAGAATATACCAGACATGCCAATCTCTTCAGGCCATTTTGATAGAGGTGAATCGAGTTCTTCTAACAGTGAAAGTGACCTTGAAATTGCAATGTTAAGGGAAACCATTGCAAATAGTTTAATGAATCAATATTTGTAAAAACTATTTTGTATCATAACCTAATTTCTAGTAATAATGAAACTTGTTATGTCTTATGTTACTATTTTTTTTATATTAAAAAGCATTCGTTTAGATACTTCAAATTTTGATCCAAGTATAATGTTACTATTTGCGAAAATAATATTATCATTGTTATAAAAGAATATTTAACTATAAAAACTTAAAAATAATAATCATTTTATCTAATAAATAATTTAAATTGATTGTATAATTCATTAAAATATTTATAATAAAATATTGGAAGATACATTTTAATATTTTATTAAATAAATTTATAAATTCACATATTTTAATAATTTTATATAAGTAAAATAATTTAAAAACTTCTATTATATATCAATTCTAATCTGATGTCCTTAATAGTCATTTTTTATTTTCACCTCACTGCTTCAACTGTGTTTGAATCCAAACACATACTCTACCATTGTTTCTAATCTCACTGCTACAGCATCCAATCTCACCGCTACAGTAACTAATCTCACCACCACCGCTATTTTCAACCTCACCGGAGGTAAACACCGCCTATCCAAACTAAGCCTTAGTAGTTAATAATGGTTGCAATTAGAACATCATTGAAAAGAATAACCTTGAGAAAGTGTTATATCTTAAAATGTTTGATTATTATTTGAAGAGTTTAAAGATATTATGTTTCAGGAGTTGTCTGCAACGTTTCCACCTAAAATTAAGGTGAGCTTGTCCAACCTCCCAAATTACCAAGTGAATCCAAAATAGGATATAATTTTATAACTATAAGTATTTAGTATACTGATAATATATTAAATATATTTTTTTTAAAATTAAATAGATAAATATGTACTTTATTTATAATTGCATTCAGTTGATTTAGAATTCAAAGAGTGTTTAATTTATATAATTAGCTAGCTTAGGATCGTTAACATATATCATACCAAAATCAAATTTAGCAAGCATCCACATAGATGCTTAAATCAAATTTCTCCATCCCAAAGTTCCTGTATAGTGTTGAAAGGCCCATATTTGGAGATATAATCTTGCCCACTACAAAGCCTGCCTTGCGGGATATCATTGATCTTTTGCACATCCTCTTGACTCAATGACCAGTTGAATATCTCAAGGTTGCTTTTCATCCTGTCCTTGTTGAAGCTCTTCACCAATATGCTGATCCCTTGTTCGTAGGCCCATCTCAAACAAATCTGGTTTTGGATGCACTAATCAGCATTTTTATTTTCTATACCAAGTCTGTTAGCAGCAGCAGAATTGAACTTCTTTCTCGAATAACACAAAATCAATCCCGAATAATCTCAAGTCCTAAGTTGTCTTCATAACAGAATGGAGGAAACAAAAAGAGCAAAATGCACCTGAGCAACTGTCTTCCCTTTTTGCTTAGCGATTTCCTTGAGCAATTCACACTCCAAAACTCTATTGCTGCCCCAAATGGTACCTTGGGCTCCCAGTGGAGCATAAGCAGTCAACAGGATACCATTAGCCTTGCAAAACTCTCTTAGCTTCTTTTGTTGCCACAGTGGGTTCAATTCCACCTTGCAAAACATTAATAACAACTTCCTCATTCCTATTCAAAGTTGAAAGCAGCTTGGAGTGGGCTTGGGAAAGGGAGAGTTATTACCTGGTTAACAGCTGGAGGGATTTTAGCAAAGGCTAGGATGTCACCCAACTTTTTACAGGAAAAATTGCTAACACCAATAGACTTTGTGAGACCAAGCCTTTGACAATCTTCCATAGCTTTCCATACTGCCTTGAAATCCATCGCCTGGAAATCTTCCTGCTTTATGGGAAACTCATAAATCCCTGGCTTTGAACTTACTGGCCAGTGAATGAGATAGAGATCAAGATACTCCAACCTCAGATTTCTACAGGACAAACAATTTATACAATTACCAAAGGCGGTAATTAAAGAGGAAATATAAGGTGGTAGAGTGGTAGTGTTTTACTTTAAGCTCCTCTGAAGGGCAGGAAGGACAAGTTCCCCATGGGCATCACTGCACCAGAGCTTGGAAGTGATGAAGAGTTCATCTCTAGATTTAATTAACCCAACTGCAATTGCTTCTAGAATTGCTTCACCCAGTGGTCGCTCTGTCCCGTATAAACTTGCTGTATCAAAGTGCCGGTAACCAAGTTCAATGGCTTGGAGAATGGCGGTCTTGGTAAGTTGTGATCCGACGGGCGGAGAAGCAGCAGTGCCGAAACCCAATAGCGGCATTCGCCTGCCACTGCAACCCAAAACGTATTCTGGAATACTCAAAGGGGAAAGGGATGCCTCCAAACAGCCATCCATCTGCTTTACAGTGCTGGTGTAGGACTCTATTAGGTTCCTTCAACAACTCAAAGTTGCTGCTGTCTGGTTAGCAATGTAAGTAGAGATTTGTTCTACTGGGGATCTTGTTTGGGTAGCAAACACGAGGAAGACGACAGGGATGTACGTCAGCTCGTGAACTAAATTATTGCAGTCTAGATTCCACTTGCCATTGCGGATAAAATAATGGATTGTAGTTGATATATTTTATGGTTAACGTAGTGAGATAATAGTTGTCTACTTATTAGGGATGGTGTGAAAGTATGATTTTATATTATTTTTTTTATTTTTTGGTTTTTTTAAAAAAATTTAATTTATCATTTTTCTATTTTTAATTTGCAAATATGACACATGGCTCCACTAATTTAAACATTTCCCTTATATTTTGTTTTGTTTCTATAGTTAATGGTTTTTTGGTAAGAAAGCTTGCTCTCTTCAAATTCTATTGATTTGGGGACCTATGTTCTTCACTTAAATTGAAAGAGTTGTGGGATGTTTGATTGTAGCTAAGTTTAGGAACACTTAGGAGATGGAATAAGGAGCATTGTGGGAATGTTGAATCCAAAGTTTCTGCTCTTCAACACATGTTTCACTAATTTCGGATTTACTTTGCATATTACTGAAATTGATATTAGTTTATTTTGAGGGTAAAAATCCAGAAAATACCAAAAAAAAATAAAAATTACCGGAAAGGATAGGGTTGAAAAATATTTACCGGAAAGGGCAATTTTCCCCAAAAACGCGTCCCCGTCAGCGCGTTTTTGGGGGAAGACGGCCTAAAGCGCGTCCCCGGGGGAGCACTTTTGGCCACGTCATCGAAAACGCGTCCACAGGGGCGCGATTTTCTGACGTGGCGTGTGCGCCCCGGGACGCGCTTTTTTTCATTTTCCCACGCGTGGGCGTGACGCTGTTTGAATAGGTATGAGATAATTGCAATTTTGGTCCCTATTTGAATAGGTACTTTGCAAGATTGGTCCCAATTTTGGTCCCTATTTTATTACATATATTAAAATTACATTACAATAAAAAAACTTAAACAATTTCTATTTTATTAAAGATATTAAAATTAAATTACAATAAAAAAATTAAACAACTATTAGTAACTCCTAAATCATTCGGCCATGGCACCAACCTTTTTTTTTTTCACAACCGAAAGGAGAATGACCAACAAATAGACATGCCCTTGTTGAAGTTCGGCTATGGCTTCAAAATATTACTAAAGTATTGGCTGTGGTATCCCCTTAAGATGCCATGCAAGGAGGAGAGAAGGAGATACACCAAGGTTCGGCCAAGTAGCACAAAAGATGAAAGGGAAATTTTGAAGAGTTTTTGGGCAATGAAGCTAGGGAGAATTCGGCCAGAACAAATTGGGAAAGGAAGAGAAAAACACTTAGATGAAATTCGGCATCTCCCCTTGCTATGCTCAAGGCCGAAAATGGAGGTCCCTCAAGCATGCTTCAAACGGCCATGCTCCCATGTGCATATTCCCATCCATAGAATTAAAGTAAAACAATGTTTAATAATATTCCCATGCTCTAAATTCCCTTCTTCCAATAAAATTAATAATAATAATAAAAGTAGAATAAAAGATTAAACCCATACTTCCAACACAATAATAAAAAAATAATGCAGCCATCAAGCTTGTTTCATGCTGCATGTGACCATGCAGGCCACATAGAATTATATTTTTTTAATATAAGAATTTAATTTATAAAACAATATAATAATGACAGCATAGAATATCAATAATAAAATAATAGTTGTTTAATTTTTTTATTGTAATTTAATTTTAATATCTTTAATAAAATAAAAATTGTTTAAGTTTTTTTATTGTAATGTAATTTTAATATATGTAATAAAATAGGGACCAAAATAGGGACCAATCTTGCAAAGTACCTATTCAAAAAGGGACCAAAATTGCAATTATCCCATACCTATTCAAATAGCGTCCACGTCGTGAGGAAAACGGCCAAAAGCACGCCCACGGGAGTGCTGCTTTTACCACCTCAGTAGCGCGCGTCCGGGAGCGTTTTTGCTAAGGTGTGGCGCCTCCCAGGGCGCGCTTTTAGCCGTTTTCCCCCAAAAACGCGCTGACGGGGACGCGTTTTTGGGGAAAATTGCCCTTTCCGGTAAATATTTTTCAACCCTATCCTTTCCGGTAATTTTTATTTTTTTTTTGGTATTTTCTGGATTTTTGCCCTTATTTTGATGTATTTACAGATATTTTTAAAAATATTGAATGTAAGTATATATATAATATTTACAAATATTAATGAAATTAAATAAAATGGATTGAAATGAAGTAGAAGCTTTTAAGGGTTTTATTATCAGTTGATGTACTTATTTTATTATTCATTTATTTTTATCATAAAATTTTGAATTTAAAATTAATTAGTTTTGATTTATGAAGCTTTTGATAGTAATAATATCTATAAATTTTACATGTTTATTTTTAAATTATTTTAAGAAATTTTAATCATTTTCAAAATTTTAAAATACTCAAGAAAATCTTAATAAGAAAGGTCTACCGAGTGGACTATAGCATGGTTGATGCCTTAGCTAAGAAGCAGAATTGATGGTTTAAATGCTTCGGTGCTTGCTCTCTCATTTATTGCGGTGACTTTGACGTTTTGAACAGTGCTGTGAGAATTTGTGAGTAAATTTGTGGGAGAAAATGCTGATTTTAATAAATATTTAAGGAAATATATATATATTATATTTAGAAAAATAAATTAATTTTGAAAAGATAATCAGAAAACGCATTCTCGAGTTCTGGGTTCCATTAATCTCTTACTCATATTTTTATTTTTATTTCATATTGTTTCAAGATTTATTTTTATTTTTAATTACTATTTTTAACACATTAATTTTTCGGTTAGATGGTCAAAAAATAGTGATTTAATATTCAAATCATAGGTTTGATTTCTCTTTTAAGAATATTTGTATTTTTATTTCATGTTGTTCCAAGATATTTTTTTAATAAATATATTATTTTTAATTTTTTTATTTTAATTCATTTTTTAATTAATAACTCTTTTATTTATAAAATCGATCAAATATAAATATTTTTAGTAAATATAATATCTATAGGGTAAATTAAAAAATAGTTATTTTTATTTACATCATGTTATATTTTAATCACTTATATTTAGAATACTACATTTTAGTCACTTATGTTATTTTTTTATTACGAAGTCATCGCTTACTATAGTTTTTCAATTTATCCTTTACCTCCACTTTGTTGTATTGACTTTTTTTTTTGTATAGATTTTTGACAAATTAATAATTTAATATTCTGTAACATTTGCTTCATTAGATTTTAATCTCATTTGACTCTATTTGTTTTCATCATTCAAAGATAGTGTTGCAAATAATATAATTATTGTGGTTGTTCATTGAAGGAAAATAAATCATTATTTATTAATCAGAAAAATATATAATACAGTTTCATTAATTAATAATAAGATGACATATTATTATTGATTTAACATAAAAAGTATTAAATGTTTTAAAATTAAATATTAAATAAATTTATTTAAAAACAAATATTAATTATAATTATTCAACATAAATAAAGATAAAATCATTGAACTCGAAACTCAAAAATTGAAATCTAAAATTAGAAACTCAAAACCTGAAAAGAGAAAAAAATAATTAAAATTTATATTCAATTATATTAATAGTATTCATTTTGAATTTATTGAATATTTTTTTATTTTACACAAGTGATAAGATGCATAAAATTATACACTAATAATGCATTATATACTAATCCTTATTTATTATCCTCATCTTTCACTTTATAATCTTTACTATTTATTGTTATGTTTACTCAACATTTTAATATAATTATTTTTTTCTCAACCAAATTTAAAATTTTATTGAAGTAAATTAATTTGTTAGAGGATAGAGTCAGAGTTTACAATTATCCTATAAAAATATATAAAATATTAAAAAATATATCAATTTTTACTGCTTTTTTAGCCTCAATCTCAAAAGAATGGAGTTGAGTCTAACCAAAGGTTATAAATACTTGATTAAAGCGAATGAAACCTATGAATTGAACAAATTCCCTGCAAATGGCTCATGAAAAATGATTAAGGCCCCGTTCGTTGCTCCATCAGTGATGGGCTTTTGGCCAAAAAAGGACTTTTTAGTGAAATGGAATAAAGAACAAGGGCCAGTTGCCAAATTATTTTAACGTTGGAGATGAACTTCTTTACAGATGAAAAAGCCAAAATTTCCAGCTTTTCTGAGAGGAAAAGAACTTTTGGCTCGTCTTTTACCTTGTTATCCTTATTATTTCTTCTTCCTTTAGACGTCCAAATACACTTCTCTCTTTTTTTCCCTTTTCTCCTTTCTCTGATTTTAATAAAAAAATATGTAATATTTTAATTTGTTACGTTTATATTTTCTATGTTATGTTAATATCTAATATGAGTTTTACAAATGTGTTAAAAGCATTAAAAATAAAAAAAAATTTAAAATAATACAATTGTGTCAATATCTAATTACAAATATTTAACTATTATATCTAAATATTTAAATATAGTTTATATATTTTAATTAAATTTAATAAATAATTAATATTAATTACTTAAAAAAATTTAAAAATAATATTATTTATTAAAATATTAAAAATAAATTATTTTTAATATTTTTGCTAAAATATCATAATATTAACTAATTTGAACATTATTTAAATACATATTTGTTACTTTATAATATCATGTCTAAAATAGACATTTTACTTCTCAAAAGTACTTTTTGACAGCAATGCTAAACACTTAAATTTTTCAAAAGCACTTATCAAAAGCACCTCTCAAAAGTATTGCCAAACTAGCCCTAAGAAAAACTCCTAAATGTCCATCCTAAGAAGCCTAGCTTATATTCAGAATAACCCCCAAAAAAAAAAAAGGAAAAAGAAGAAGAAGCCTAACTTATAAAACTGTGTATGGAAATGAGAATCCAGTCCAGTTAAATTAAAACAGACTGTGCAGCTGGACCCATCACGATGAGAACATCCAAGATCCTAAATCAGTTCCTGTGTAAACAACAATTACTAAAACCTTATCTAGAAATCTCCTTTTAAAAAAACACATCCCAATAGAAGACGAGGGCGTACACCAGCAGTGGTTAGAACACACACACACACAAACATGGTTTAAATCCATGATATATATTACTTCAATGGTGGAAACCAATGAGCTTAATTTCTGGTCCCTCGAATGGAATGACAATTCATGTGAGCTGCTCCTAACAACCGATAACTAAAGCAAAGAGTATAAATGCCAAAACTTGAATTCTAACTATTTAATGGAAGCATCTAGTTCTTTCTCAATAACAGGGCAAAAAGATTGCGCATTGCTCTCATATTACTTACTCATCTTCATGCCAACTTCTCCCTACCCCAAGCATATACCTCGCTGGCTCGCTCTCTTTTTGTCTTTCTGCTACCATGTTTTGCATAATAAGCCTACCATCATGGTGATGCATCTATGAAGATGTTGACATAAACCTAACCACCCTCATCATATAAGCTTATTAACTGTTCCTTGTTTTGTTCAGCTTTGATGATTTATGGGGATTCTTCCATGTCACTTGTCTTGCCATAGAAACGACGAATCTCAGTCTGGCTCCTATCATCTTCATTCGGAATCATCAACCCCTTCCATCTCCTCTCAACCAAGTTTACCAACGGTTCCTTCCCTTGCTTCAACATCTCACCGACATGATGAAAAGACCCCAGCCATCCACCATAAGTGCATAGCCACCCTTAAAAACCACTCCTATGTCTTCACCCTCGCTCTTGCCGGGAAGGTCCTATACGGTGGCTCTTCAAACGGTGAGATACGAGCATGGAGGCTGGATTCTTCCGAGCATGGTGATCGAACTGATAACATTGTGGTGGCTACTAGCAACAGTGCAGTTAAGTCTCTGGTGGTTTTAGGAGATAAGCTTATCAGTGCCCACCAAGATAACAAAATCCGTGTATGGAAAATTCATAACCACGAACATCACAAGTATAAATGTTTAGCTACTCTCCCAACGTTGAACGATCGTTTCCTGAGATGCTTCTCGGAAAAGAATTATGTGCAGGTCCGGCGTCACAAGAAATGCACATGGATACATCACGTTGATACAGTATCTGCTCTGGCAATATCAACAGATTGCTCTCTCCTTTACTCTGCCTCGTGGGATCGGACCTTCAAAATCTGGCGGACATCGGATTTCAAGTGTTTGGAATCAGTGCAAAACGCGCATGATGATGCCATTAATGCCATAGTATTGTCTAGAGATGGATTTGTTCATACAGGTTCAGCAGACAAGAGGATTAAGGTATGGAAGAAGCATGCAAGTAAAAACAAACATTCGCTGGTCTTAACACTGGAGAAACACAAATCAGCTGTTAATGCTTTAGCTCTTAGTAACGATGGGACCGTACTTTATTCCGGTGCATGCGACAGATCGATTCTGGTTTGGGAAAGAGAAAGAGAAAGCGAGGGAGGCGACGGTGAGTGGCGGATGGTGTTGTCGGGTGCACTTAGAGGTCACACCAAGGCAATCTTGTGCTTGGCGGTTGCGACGGCCGATTTGATATGCAGCGGATCAGCAGATAAAACAATGAGGATTTGGAGGAGAGGAATCGACAAAAGCTATTGTTGCTTGGCAGTTTTGGAAGGGCACACAAGGCCAGTTAAATGCTTGACATGTAATACAAATACTGAAGAAGAAGAAGGTGCTTCTGAAACTATTACTTATATGGTTTGCAGTGGGAGCTTGGACTATGATATTAAGGTGTGGCAAGTTTCAGCTTCAGTTTTATGATATTCATCTTTCAGTTTCCCTTTTGTTTGTGATGTACATAAGCGTATACAAGATTCAATAGCTTTTAACAAAATTAGAAATTGAATTGTATATATAAGCATCGATATTAATTATATATGACTGAAATATGTTGTGTTGGGAATTTGATCTCAGATGAGTTTATGTATCTGGAAATAGAAACTTTAATATGCTTAACTAACATTTTCAATCATACAAGGAAAGTCTAATCAAGAATTGTTCATTGAAAAGCACTGATGCTGAAAATTGCTGTTCCAAGTGTTTCAACTTTTTTCAGCATCGTAGTATGACAGGTGACCTAACAGCATTAAAAACTTGAAAGGGCTTCCAAAATCTGACCTTCCCTGACATCTTTTAGGGTAATGAACTAATGCATATACTTAACCTCTCATTGATCTTCCTGCAAGGGATGGCGAAGGTCAACGCTTAACTGTTTAGAACAATTTCAACTTCTCTCATATAAGGTTTGGTCAAACAAAGGCAAAAAGTACTAGTTCATAAATTCTCGCAGATCAACCCCAATATGCATGTTGTGCTAGTAAACTGTTCCCAATGCATAGGACAAAAATAAAAAAAAAAGTAAATGACATGATCGATTCCATTACTGAATATCCAATATGAATTCACCATGTCATTGAGTAGTTTATGAAATGATAGGATCGTATATCAAAGCATCAGATCTTGATTAAAGACCAATTATGGTTCAACCAGAACTAAAATTAAGTGATTGGCTTATTATGCATGGGGCATTAAACAACACCTTAAGTTATTCAATCAAAAAAAAATAAAAATAGCAGTAATAATTAAATGTCATGAGATAAACAACACTCATCCGATTAATTTCTATGTTGTGCCTACATATGTTAAAAAGAAATTATTTCAGGGAATCTTTTATTTTTATGATTTTGGACGGATGTTCGAAATGGTCCTAGACATATCTGGAGGGCTACAAAAGTCATGCAAAAGGAACTTGGATCATTATTTTAATACAGTAAAAGGAAATCTAAGAACAAATAAAGAAAATGAATACTTCCTCACTGTTATAGAATATGATTTTGAAACTTTCATTACTACTCTGTAGGTATTAATCACATAATTTCTATTGTTTATTATTAAGTTTTCCATTAAAATATATAATTCCATGATAATTGCAAGTGGGGGAGGGAGGGCAGTTACGTTAAAAGTCATCCACTAGGCCTTATTTTATTGAACCAGCACTTAATCCTCCACAAACTTTTGTTAATTTTTAATGTAAAGTAAAGATAATTGAGATGTAACTTCGGGAAAACAGGCAAGGAGTCTTAATTACAAAAGTTAGATGATCAACCTATAATTCACCTTCTAGAGAAATTTACCACAATTAAATCTCATTAAGACATTACATGTGTAAATGCATGGTGTTTTCTGCTGCCACGTTGATGAACATTATTATGTCCATGGAAAAAAGGCTCATTCTCCTCATTGGAGTTTGGTCATCACTTTGGCAAGCTATTTCTAAATTACAGTCGTATGTATGACGTGAGATAGACACACAAAGATGAGAACCACCACCGACACTAATAACTATGCATGGGTATATATCAATATGCAGCGATAGCTCTTCGAAAACACTAGGCAAATTTAATATTCTTTTCTCAGAGTTCATATTTGACTTATGCTATCATATAATCTGGTAGTTTAATTTCTGAATTACTAACCATGGAATATTAAACAAGTCTAACCTGGCTGGCAGCTTTTCTTTCTTAAGTAAATAAATAATAAATAACTGGAATCAAAGCTATCTAACTGATCTAACATTTCTGATGTTAGCAACTGTTAAAACAAGCTTAGAAATGAAACAAGAAAACTGTTTGGATGCTGAGAAAGTAGAGGAAAATAAAGAGAATCATATTAATGAGAAACAGACGTGAACTAACCTAACTACTAGTAACTAACTTTTAACTGACCAGCTGCACTAACTGATAACAGTTCAGCTGTTGGAACAACTAACCAACTCAATAGCTCATAGTCTAACATTCTCCTGGTTTTATGTATCTTGTTGACAATCAACCACTACCGTCCAAGGAAGTACTCTAAGTTTATGTCTGAGGCTAGAGAATGTAGCTGCTGTAATAGGCTTAGTTAATACATTAACAGTTTGCTCCTCTGAGGGAATAAAATTCACTTGCAGCTTCCCATCAAGCACCTCCCCCTAACAAGGTGTAAGTCAATTTCTACATGCTTAATTCGACCATGGTGAGTGAGATTGGCAGCCATTGATACTGTTGAGGTGTTATCACACCAAACAGTAGATATCCTTGTCATTGCAACACCCATTTCTGAAAGCAATTGTTGAACCCATATCACCTCAGAGACTGAATTGGCTAAGCTGCGACACTCAGCTTCTGAAGAGGACATTGAGACTACACTGATTTTTCGAGCTCCAAACAATAGGATTGTTTCACAGGTACACACAATAACCTGAAGTAGAGCGCTAGTCTTCAACATTAGATGCCTAGTCAGCATCAGTATAGCATGCAAGTGCACATTCACCCTTTGTATAGTACAATCCATACTCTAAGGTACCCTTGAGGTATCTAAGAACTCTCTTGACAGCCTTCCAGTGAGTGTCAAGGGGAGAGTTCATATATTGACTCAGCTTGTTGACTGAGTAAGCCAAGTCTGGTCGAGTAAGACAACCTGAAGAGCACTATGACACTTATGTACATCTAACCATCTTCAAAGGGCATGACTGCAAAAGCTGTCAACTTTGGAGACCCAACTATAGGAGTAGGTGTAGAAGATGCGTCGAGCATGCTTTCTGTTAAGAAGATCTAGGACATACTTCTTCTGATTGAGAAAAAGACCTGATGTTGTCTTGTGAACCTCCACACCAAAGAAATAGTTGAGTTCACCTAGGTCTTTCAAAGAAAACTGGGTATGAAGTTATTGAACCACATCCCCAATCTCAGCTGAGTCACCGCTTAGAATTATGTCACCCATATATGCCATAAGAAGCTGGTTAGCTAAAACTTAAGTGATTATGTCAACCAGGTCCTCGCTTGGCCACTTTATAACCAGCCTCCAACTTAAGAGGGAGATAATTGCTATACCAACTTATGAACATGGCCATAACCTATTTCTAAAGCATGCTACAACTTGAAGAAAACTTAGGCCTAAAAGGCCCTAAGCACCTAGCTTGTCCTATTAGTGGCCAAAGAGGGAGCCACTTGAGAGTAGAAATAACAAACAGTTGCCTAGGATCATCACCCTAGAAAAAAAGAACCCTTGGTAATCAAGGTTGCAAGACCAGAAATTAGTCACAAGGTAGACTACCACGCCAACATGGTTAGATGACTGGCTAATGAATAATCTTTAGAAAACCTGTTGAGTAGCCCAAACACCAAGTATAAATACCCACCTACAACTTATTCCCATCTATCTACACTTCCAGCTTTACCACTAGCCTAAACTTTTTTGTTTCCTTATCCAACTTCTCCTCTGCTAACTTAAGCATCTAAACTTGTTCCGAAGCACAAGTTTCGATGCCCCAAAGCTCATATTTTCTTGAAAGAACACACAACTCTTAAATTCAAATCCACCGTCCTCTAAAAATTATCTTCAAGCCTAGTCCATTGCTAAAATGACATTATCAAATTTATAAAAAAAAATATTACAACAATTGCTTAGTTACATTTTGCTTCCAGCAATCTATAGTTTTCATTTTTTACAAAGTTAAATTTTTTTCTTTAAAATCAAAAGACCAGCCTTCGTATCAAAATTATATATCGTGTGTCTTAGAATTGAAAGAGTGTTGATTTTTACATTCTCAACTAAACCTATAGAGCTCAGCTCTACGATATTAGAAACTTTTACTTACCCAAAATTTTCAGTTTTTTTTTTTTAAAATTAACATGTATTCCACACATATATCAGATTGGACATAATCAAAATATTGAACAAGTCGAACTTTGTGCCATCAATATTGCCTTGCAATTCTGTCTTAATTCTCAATGGAAAGACAAGATGAAGTTGACTATGGAATCTTATTACCCCTATTCTTTCATGGTGTTCAAACTCGTCTCAAAGTTCGTGGAGGTTTGAATATTTTCAATGAGGTGGATAATCTGGCCAGCAAAATTGTTAAAGTGAGCTTCTGCCACACATTGAGGGAGGCTATAAGTTTGCAAACTCATTGGCTAAGTCTAGTGAGAATAGGAGGACAGCAACAAATTAATCACTTAGTGATGAATTCTTTATGTAATACTTAAAAGTAAACATAAATATTTATCTCTTAAAAATATTTTTTATTAGAATTTTTATTAATTTTTTATTAAAAATTAATTCGTTTTTTATAATTAGCAATGACAGATTCTCTAATCTGTCATGGTGACAAACACATTTTCATTAGTCAATTGCAAATGGTAAGGATATTTTTTTAATAAAATTCAATTTTGTTTAATTTTTTTATTTCATTGTTATATTTTAACTTGATATTTTATATATTTTTTATGTAAACAGGTGGAATATCAAATTTTACAATTCCATATTCGTAATTAATCTACCCGCTCCTACTCCACCATTGATCGAACTGTACTTGAGGGAAGTCGATTTTTGGCACGTGACCCTTGTAGGCCAGGAGTGTAAACTCGTAAGCGCATTGGTGGAGAGGTGGAGACCTGAGACGCACGCATTTCATCTTCCATGTGGCAAGTGTACTATCACTTTGGAAGGCATGGATTTACAGTTGGGGTTACTGGTGGATGGGTTGGTAGTCACCGGGTCTGTTCACTTTGTTAATTGGGAAGGTGTATGTGGTGAACTTTTGGGTTCGATTCCGAAAATGATTTACGGAGATCGGATCAAAATGAGTTGGTTACAAAGAAATTTTGTGGGGCTAGATGAGGATTCAACTGAAATCGAAAGAGAACGACACGCTCGGGCGTACATCATTCAGATTATCGAGGGTATTCTAATGCCGAACAAGTCACAAACACTCGTCCATCTAAGGTGGCTACTGAAACTCGTTGACTTTAGAAGAGTGGGCAAACTTAGTTAAGGGTATGCTATGTTAACGACATTGTACACAGAGATGTATCGGGCGACACAACCATGAAAAATCAAAATTGGTGGTTGCATTCTACTGCCACAATCACGGGTGTGGTACCGATTGCCATTTTTACGTCCTCAAGCAAACTACCCATATAAATTCTCACTCGTAACAAGGTAAAATTCATTACATATTACCATAATAAAATTGATTTAAATTTAGATTATTATGCTAAGAAGTTATTTAAATAGGTGTAACCATAGGTCGAGTCACGTAGGATTACCTACTGAGTTTCAAGATATATGGCTTCAATTAGACTAACGATCGGAAGATGAGGTATCTATTTATTTAAATTTGAACTATATAATATTAACGCAATAGATTTCATATTTAGTAGTATATATAAAACTAATATTTTTATCATGTTAATATAGTTTGAATGGACACCATACTAGGATCCGGCAATTCGAGAAGTCATCTCCAAAGAATTCTTTGTGAATCTGAACACCTAGCACGTGAAGGTTCTATTGGTAGTGTATGCTACCGTCAAGATGCACGAGACCGATAAAGTGTTGCGGCAATTCAGATTTTGACAATCGACTTGTAAGATTGGACGAATGAGGATTGGCCGATATTCCACTCTTAACATATCAACATGTGGAATAATCGGTATGATTTCTTAGCTACTCGTGAACTAATTGTCATTCCGGAGTTAACATACGATTCGGAGTACATGTTATGTTTAGGACCATGGCAAGTCATATTTGCATGAGGAAGAGGCAAGGCGTCTGCATCCCCATACAAGTAGGCCACGATGGGCCTTTTTAAATCTAAGAACTGTCGATGCGGGTATATCGTCAGCACCCATGCAAGAACCGACACCAATGCTCACACCACCCACCGGTCAGTATGTACTGTTTTATTCTGGTGCGTATTCTAAGCCTATCATCTTCACACAAGCACCATATATTGCACCATATATTTCTACTTCTAGTCTTATGTTAGTTGGACTTTTGGACATCTATCCCCGATGTATTACACGCCTATGTCATCTACTTTTCCAATGACGACGTATAGGACATCTATGTTTCAGGCACCGATGGAGAGTCTACTCATTATCCCATCGGTGTATGGAACTCAACATAGTTATGCTCATTCACCATTTGTGACGCAAACACCTCCGAGATCTTTGTTCTACCAAGGTAGGCCATCTTCTCAATCACCTATTCCCAGGGCAAAGTTTGCACGATGGCAACTAAGAATACACAAATCGTAGTCGACCGAAAGCGAAGAAGAGAAGTTACCGAGACTGCAACCCCAACCCTAATCGGAGGCTCAATCACAACTCCAATGACCACAACCCTAACCAAAGGCTGAATCAAGAAGGAATCTAGCGCGCAATCGTCGACCACTCAGTCGTCTACTGACTCCCCCAGAGTTATTGCAAACGCAATTAGAAGGGTTCTCTGATTGTCATCCTGTGCCATAGCCAACAACAGTCGATGGGTATAACTACCATACATAAAGGTATCGTATATTTGTACCAATGGCTTGCAGTACTAGAATGCTTGGGAGCATTACTTGAAAGTCCAAAACAAATAGTGGAACACTCGACATCCATGGAGTAAGCAACCATTGTGGTACGTGGACCTCATTTCCAGATCAATTGCGCAACTTGAGACGTACCTTTCCAACACCAGACACCACTATCATACCTCGTTGTATGACGTGTCCCACCCACTGTGCATCTTTTTAAATGCCTTCTGTTTTGCTGCCCACGCCTTGCGGTACGAATACGTGTAATCTAATCGACTATGAATATTTGCAATTAAAACTGACACAACAATCTTAGGACTCGATTTCACCATCAGTAGTATTATACCCGTGATCATCTCTAGATCCAACTTTGAATGATCTCGTGAAATACCTACAACGCACGAGTACGTTAAATTTAGTAATTCAACTATGTCGTAATATATACCGATATTAATACAGTTCCAATGGTAACACACGTATGCGGAGCGGTAAACTTTGTTATTATCCACAACCACGTCTTTTTCTTAACATAAGCTATGATTTTCCATGTACATCTACTGTCTAGTATTGCACACTTGGCCTCGAACTTCTCAGATTGAGATTTAACATGTGGAAGTTAACCCCGTTCTTGATGCTGTATCGCTTCACTGTAGCGATAAAACCATCTTTAGTGAAAAACTCCTTGCCCACTTCTGAATCATCCGAATCCAACGAAAAACTCATGTGGCCCAGCCTCTTGTGTGGTAGTTCTGCAAACTCCAACCTATCTTCTGACGATAGGTTGACATTATGCATGTGGGCTGAAGGTGAGTATGTCGTGAATCGTGGATCTTTTTCTTCTTCATCTTCACCCCTTTTGCCGTCTTTTGATTCAGTTAGAATAGACATCGGTTTAGAAAATAATGCAACTTATAAACTATCAGCACTGAGCTCCTAGACTGGATCGGCATCAGATTCATTACTATCTTCATTCTCGGACCTGCCAACATTTCTCGTGTTAGATGTTCCCTCGCCAGTAGACGTCGAAAGGAGTACATCATCTCTTCTTGTGTAGTTGTTGAAACGTTTAGAATCACTTGTCGATTGCCAACCGTTGGAAGTTGCTGTTATTCCCCAGTAAGTATTCCCAACGTTGAACATTGATTGACCAAGGTTCATGTCTAACCCACTAACTAAGTGTGGTGTAAGGGTCGTGTATTCCGTTTTACCACCAAAACTTGATTGTTCGGTGTCCTGCCTCCCACTGTTGAAATCTAATGTCGAGACGGATGAGTGTCTTCCCATCGATGATTTCGGGATATCATAATGGGAACTTTCTAACAAAGTGGTGAACCCACCACACAACTGTGTCGTTGGACTATCTGCATTTTCAACCGTTTGACCTCTCGAACAGGAACAGATATCGACATTCGAAGGCCTTCATCTGGCCTTGAAAATTCCATATATAACTCGAGAAACAGTGATCCACTATCGATATGTATTTGTATCATCGCCTCCAAGCCTTTAGCACCTTTAATATTGAAAGCGTCATATCTCATGGGGTCAACCGAAGCACAAAATCTATACTTAAGGGCGATACTCTCATCTGGTTGATTCTGACGATTTTTCACCTGACTCTTGTCTAGAGTTCTAGTAATGTTCTAGGTAAATGCCATCTGCGTTGTGTTCTTCGATAAAAAAATGTCATTTTCAGTGTTACAGACCTTACCTTCGTAATAAATAATATCATTCATCCGTTCACTCATTTTGAACCGAATTATCTGTAGAGAGAAGTTTGAAACAAAAAACATCATGCAAAAAAAAAAAACAATGCTTCAAATAAATATTAACAACAAAAATCAATGCTTATGCTTACTTTTTATACAAATAGTATTGTTGCTCCAACTTATGCCTTCCCTGTGAACTTCTATTCTTCTGAACTTCTTAAAATTTTATTTACACGAAAATGGCATATGCCATCGGAGACTGAAATATGTTACATTTATAGCCTAAAGAATGACATCCTGTTTGATTTTGAAAAAATTCCCTGGATAGTGAGGGGTTGAAATTTGTAGAGACAAAATGCTCCAAACAGGAAGCACGGTCAGCAGAAATACTGAAAGCGCGTCTAGTTAGAAACGTTTTCAGTGCCACCTCAGCTCAAAGCGCTTCCAGCTGGACGCGTTTTCAATAATTTTGCTGACAATGTATCCTGCTTGGAGCATTTTGTCTCTACAAATTTCAACCCCCCACTAACAGGTGAATTTTACATCATATTTCAGATATCCCGAGATTCCCGAAATATATTTTTAGAACTCATCTCGTCAAAAATAATGCACTGGGTAAGTATTTTACTGAAATATTAAATCAAACTAAAATTAAAAAAATTAAAAAAAAAATTAAAACTAGTTTTGCATCCGAACCGAGTACTCCCAGTTTCTATTTTTAATCGATTTGCAAAATAAAAAATATACAATTAGTGTAAATACGAATGTTTTAAATATCAAATTCAATAATTACAATTACTATTATTTTAAATATTTTATCAATTTAAAATTTAAAACTAAGAACCTAAAATAACCCTAAACACAATCCTACTTTAAAACCCTAATAACAAAACCACTAAAAACCTTAAACAAACCCTAAAAACCTTGAACCCTAATATAATATGGGGAAAAATATTTTTAGCTGGAAGTGTTTTACTAACATATGCAGAAAGCATTTCCAACTAAAAGTGTTTTTCTACATTTTACTTGAAAGCGCTTCCAGCAGAAAGTGTTTTTCTATATTTCACTTAAAAGCGCTTCGAGCAAGAAGCGTTTTTCTACATTTCACTTGAATTGGAAGTGTTTTCCCTAAATCCACCTATTCCCGTAATTATTCTAAAATTCAACATAATGTGATAAATTTAAAATATTTTCGAGCATTTTTCCATGAGCCTAGTAAAAAGAAAGTATGTTCAGCAAACTGTTAGCCCCGGGTCAACTTTATACAGTGGTTTCAGACTTTTTCTTTTAATGCAACACTGATATATTGCGCTTTTTCACCCAACATTTCCTCGATCATCGTCCCTCCTTACATTGTGGGGGTTCCTCGGATTTGAACTTTTCAAGAAAATTCACTGCTTTTCTTTCTTCGTTCTTTTCACTTAGTTTAATTTAATTTACTTTGAAGAATGTTGGGGGAGTTTTGACAAAGTCTTGCAGGTCAGGTAACTTGGGTAAAAAGCTGGTGAATTTGTTGGCGGTGGAGCATAAAGGTTAAAAGAATTGATTTCATCCCAAAGTTCACGACTTTCTGTTTGTCCCACAAAATGGAGTCATAATCATTACTGTGGTGGACAAAACGGGTTTACGTCATCCTGTTTTTTCTCACTAACCAACATTTTGAAATTTTTGAGCATTCGAAATGGACCATATTTTCGAAACAAACCCCCTCTCAAAATTTTCAAGAGTTTTAACCACGGCCAGCAGTAACGTCCCACAAACACTCTTTCAAGCGTATAAAGTTGGCATTTTTCCCCAAAGAAATTAAAGTGACTCTCAAAAATTTCAAAAGGATTGTGCTTCCCACCTCCACTCAGCCCAAAAGACGATCGCTGTTTGTTTATGATCATTCTTTTTTCTATGCCTTTTTCTCTTTGAAATGACAGAACCACTTCTCGGTGGTGAAATCATATGCCGGTTTGATAAAAGAGAAATTTCAACGACAGTTGTGATGGGTACTGTGATACATATCGAGTATGCCATAGTTGCTACGAGTTTAAATGTGAATAGGTATGTAATAGACTTCAATTTAATTAATTGAAATTTAGGAGTTTATGAATACTTTAACCTCCATATAAAGAATTAATGGGTTAAAATTGCTGATATTGAACACAGAAGAAACTAGAGCAAAAGAGAAAATTTTTAAAAGTTAAGTCCATTTAAAGTGCCTAACTTTATGAGGGTCAAACATAAAGTTATCAAGAAATGGATTAAACTGTTGATTCATTCCCCACTTGCCTTTGCCATTTTATCATCAATGTTTGTGATCTTCTTTACTAAAAAGTTAAAAACATTTCTTAAATAACGCTAACTAGAATATATGGTTTCTTTAACATGTTTTGGAAGCTTGTGAGTTTGTCTTCATTCAGTACTAAATACGTTGGACATCAGCTTTCTTTTTCTCTCTCTTAACATTTCCTGGAATTTCACAGGTTATTTTCAACCCACAATCATGTTCTCTATCTTGTCTCCGCTTAATCACCTACTAAGCTTTAATCAATATATGTTTAAATTTCCTGACAACACATGTGGATTAGTTTTTAAGCTAATCTGGTTTAAGGTGCAAGCATGGACAAAAGAGAACAATGAATGCTGTGTTGACAAAATGAAGAATCCAATGCCTCATGTCATCATGGTGCCTCACGAAATCTTTGCATGGGAGTTAAAAGATAGAACCTCCAACATGTCAAAGAACAATAATCACTTGATTGCTTAAATTCCCCCCCCCCCCAAAAAAAAAAAAAAAAAAAAAAAAACCTGAAATTAGCAAGTTTATCTGCATTTTCACCATAGCTTTCATTGCCTTACATGAACTCTTCTCGACGTGATTTAGTCATCCAAATCTAGATCTCCATGAACAATGATCATCACCATCATGTTTGCAACCAGCCGTCATGATTATGAAATCTAGCCAGGGGAATTTATGCGTGTTTTACAAATTAACCTTTAGTAAATTTCATGACATTGTACTACAATAATTATAAAGTGAGAAATCTTAATTAATTATATTGGTACACCGAGAAACACCAGCTGTAACTAAATATGCAGAGAAATTATCTTGCCTAACAAAACCAAAACAGTGCAACCTAGCAAGGGCCTGGGGGGACAATTTAAGGTTTAACATCAACATTCAGCATGTACTCAACTAGGTCCACATTGATTAAATTTCAAGATTCCAAGGATAACCATATCCCTTGCATAAAATTTAAGCTTTTTAAATCTCAATAACTATTGTTGCAATTATTTTATCATATCTCAATTGTGTAAAAAAGTAAAATTTAAGCTTTTTAAATCTTAATAACTATTGTTGCAATTATTTTATCATATCTCTCAATTGTGTATCAAATAGATATGTGTTTGCTATCAAATTTTAATAGGCAGAGATCAGGGGCGAAGGTAGAAATTTTTTTAAGGGGGCTAGAATTAAATTATATATTTTTATGATAGTAAAAAATGTAATTTCACTATTTTAATAGTTTATATCTTTATAATTTTTAAATGATTAAATCAAAATTTTATAATTTTTTAAGAGGTCAAAGTATAATTTTACCATTACTAATTTAAAATTTTATAAATTATAAAAAAATTAAATGAAAATTTTTCTGTTTTAAGAGATATTGGTGTTTATTTTTGTAACCTTTTTATCAATAATAAAATTTATTGTGACAGAATAAAAATCGTATGAGGTAATGATATTCTATTTTAAAAAGAAAATTAACCATCACCTCATCTATATGTTAAGATTAAATATTAAAACAAAATTGAAAGTCATAGTCCGAATATACAAACCTCATCTATTTATACGTGTTAAATAAAAATAAAAATTAGGGATAACAATAAAATGGAACGAAATGGATATTATTAAATTTATCATCGTTAGCATGTTCTATATCATATAACTTGCCCTACTCAATTAATATTTTTTAATTAATTTTAATATGTATTTGAGATATATAAATCATTAAATAATAATTTATAAATATCTCATTTAAATATTTTAAGATTTATTGTATGATATATTGATACATTCAAAAGTTAAATATATATTTATGCGAGTAAAATAACAATTTTAAAATATCAGAACAATGCAAGTGAATGACGTATCTGCTGCATAATAGCTTTTCAAACAAAATAAACCGCCTATTGAAACAAAAAGAACTCTTCATTGGAGGTCCAAATTTTATCATCTCCTACAAACAGGAAACAGCTTTAAAATATGGTTGAAAAGGAGAGGAATCTTCCCTTCCCCAGCTTTCGCATTACCAATACATCCTCCTATTGCTTTGAAATATGTGAAATGGCTTGTCAAATTTACACCATAATTCCAGTTAAATGGACTACTCTCTATCAGCATACATAAGTGTAGGGTTACGCGTATAGAATCAATTTGAGTGGAAGAAATTTTAAGAAATATGTCACTTAACATAATTATTTTTAAAATAATATTTTTTTTGTTTTAAATAAAAATAATTTTATTTTAAAAATTAGAATATAAATTAAAACTTAATTTGACATTACTTAAAATAAATTTAGAATTATTTAATCATTTCGTTCGTAGTTAGAAAATTGTTTCATAAAATATAATAGAAATTGAAAAAAAAAAAAGAAGATAAATCCTTTTCGAAGGCCTTTTTTTTTTCTTTACTTTTCAATTACATGACAAATTTAATTACATTTTTAAGAAATCTAATGATTTTTATTTTTGGTAAATAAGAAAGGTAATGATTTTTTTTTTGGTGAAAGTAATGATTTTTAAGATGTCATAAATATTAATTCATTGGAATGTGAAGTTTTTCTTAGTATCAAACTCTTTGTGGATAGTAACACCAATTCTTTTTGTCAAGAAAAAGGGCACTTCAGCCTCATTTCCTTATCAAACGCACTGAAGCAATCTGAGTGCAATGAAAAATTCCAAAATCCACTGCTGCTACTTTTTTTGACGACAGCAAAAAGCTCCGGTGGTTCCACGGTGAGAATCAAGTGTTCTCTTCTTTTTTTTTTTTTTTTGAAAAAAAAATACTCATACTTTAAAAATATCCTTTCACTAAAAATTTGTGATACGTATTAAAAATATAAAGTAGATATTTTAAAATTTTATTCAAGTATGGTGTCATTATTAATAAAAATAATACTTCACATGCTTATAATGAAATTAATTAACTATGAAAAGAATTAAAAATATTTATCATTTAATATAAAAATACTTTAAAATGATTATATAATTAATTAAAATTTTATAAAAATACATATTAATATTTTATTAAATCAAATTAAAAATTCACATATTTTTAATAATTTCATAAAATAAAATTTGAAATTTTCTATTATACATCATTCTATCTATTGTTCTTAATCATAATTATTTTCTATTTTCACCACTCAAACATATACTTCATCGCTGATTTTAATCTCACTATTACAGTATGAAATCACATCACTATAATAACTAATCTAATTTCTACAGTTATTTTTAACCTCACTAGAAGTAAACACGGCTCAACTAACTAAGTAGGATAAGTAACAAGTTAAAAAAACTTGCTTTTTAGTGAAAAAAAAAAAAAGTAACCAAGTAGAATATTGGAGAAGAATTAGTAACACCTACAGAAGAGTTTAATTAATCAAATTAATATATATATATAATATAAATGAATCTTATGTCTTTTAGTTTATTTTATTTAAAAATTAAAATTACTTATATATTTTAATTATTTATATTTTTAACCATTAATAACTTTTTATTTTTTTAATTAAGAAAAAAGTTATATGCAGGATGTAGAGAGATTTTAATCTGTTAGGTTAAAGAAAAGGTAGTTTGGGTGGTGTCCATGATAATTATCTCCATGTGAAACAAGGAAACAAAGCACAAAACCTCTCTGGTAAAATACTAATTAAGCACGCAAATCTTTATGATATTTATCTCTCTATCTATCTTGAATTCAAACCAAAAGAGTGAAACCCAAAAAAAAAAAAAAAAAAAAAAAGGCGCAGCAATCATCATGTCCTCTCCCCTCTGCTTCCTCTCATCATTAACCCTTAGCTTTCATCATCGCCACTCCATGTTTTGCTATCTACCAACCGCACACAACCCACCGCCTTACCCAACCCAGCTCCCAACACCAAGAAAAGGAAGAAGAAAAAGAAAAAAGACAAGGAAGAAGAGAATTTAGATGAAGAAGATGGGTTCTCTCAAGAAGAAGAAACGAAACCCTACCTCCTCCTTCTGCATGCCTTCTTCACTGAGTTAAAGGGTTCTCTCTTTTCTTCATCAATGAACAAAGGCCTTTTTCATTTTACTTCATATTTTCTTCTTTTCTCTTCTTTCTTGGGGAAATGAAGCATCATGGTCCGATTTGTATGCTACATATCAACTAAAACCTAATACTATACCATATATTTACTGCTGCATATGTTTGGGGAGCTGTTTCCTTTATTTTTCTGTATGGATTTTTCTTTGATTTTACAGCATCTGAGATCTTATCTATGCTCCAAAGCAGACTTTTGTTTGCCTTTAGTTTAGGTGATTGAAGATGGTTTGAGTTAATATTGTATACCATGTATGTGTTTGATCATACCTCTGTCCCTCTCTCTCTTGTCTTGAATATTATAACAATTCTTAAGTACTGTAATTTCTTTCTGCTTTTATATGTATTTCGATTTATATGACAATAAAGATTGCTCTTTGATCAGATGAGCAGTTCAACTACTGATCTCTTTTTTAGCAATTTTATTACACAGATTTTATATATTTCATATACTCTAGTGCATCGATCTCTTCAGTTAGGGTTATGAATATATATACGCTATCATTTCTGTGATTTGAATATATTTATTCCCTATGATCTTTTTTATTTCCTCTAACATATTTAAATTTAACATTTTGGCCATATTAATTAATATAGCTGGTTTGACGTATTTAATGAAAAAAAATTAAATTTGATAAATTTCTTTTTTATAATTAGGGGAGAGAATGGGATTGTTTGGGATCAAATTTAAACTCTTATGTCTGTAACATACTACTCTTACCACTAGACTAAGAGATTGTTGGTGAATTTGAGAAATTATTGAATCAAAATAGCATAGATTTTTATTTGTCAATGAGAAATAAGCAGGAGTGTTACCAAGTACCGACGGCAAGCTTAGCTTAACAATAGGGATTATACATCTAATATAATGATGCTAATTATGTTTCCTTCTGAATGTAGATCACAATTACCCTATGTTTATGCATATGTAACTGGATTATATTATTTTATATTTATGCCAATGTAATGAACTTGATCAGAAGCCTAGCCAATGAATAGCATAAATATATATTTGGTATTCTATTAGTTCGTTTTATAGGTATTTATGATTACCTCTTTCAATAATTTTATTTTTAATATTCGAATATAACATATTTTACCTTTGCACTCAATATTTGTTGGTGATATAAATATATATTTATTGCCATTGCAATATTTATTACAATTAATATATAACTTTAAGGTTTTGACATATCAAATGAAGGGCATTACTTTTTTTTTTTTTTTTGGAAAGCTACTTTCTTCCTTTTTATAATTTTGCTTCTTCCTTTTATGGGGTTTCCTGTGCATTTTTTGTCTCTAGAACTCCAAATGCAATGAATATGGCATTTTTTGTCTGTATCTATTGCTTTTATCCCTTGCTTAAATGCCGATTGTATGTAATAGGTTGACTTCACCTCACCTTCTGATTTAACTGTTAGCCTTTTTGGTCAATCATTTTCTCTCCCCCCCCCCCCTTTTCTTTTAGGCCTACTAATATCACTATTTAATTACAATTTTGCAACTGTTTGAAGGGACCCTTATGATTAATCATGCATGTGCCCAAGTTAAGGAACATTTCCTTTTCCGTGTAAAAAAGATCCTAGTTTGGAGATAAAGAGAAAGGAGAGTAAGATTAATTAGCTTTTGTTTGCTTTGGTTGACTAAAAACTTGGGTCCTTGATTCCATAGAAGATGCTTATTTGTATAAATTTGAGTTCAGCACAATGGGACAATAGTTATCAATTTTGGTGCAACTACTAACTCAAAAGTTATTACCATATATATCACCAGTTTTAAGTTATCATATAACTCAAAGAATCTTGGAAGTAGAAGCTGAGATCGAGAATCTGGATACCGAAGGTGATTGTGGCCTCCTTTCAGAATCGAACTGTATTAGGAGGAAGTCTAGAATGGGTGATTTGTGGAGATTGTTCCATCCACATGAGGTTTTATGGAAGCAAAAATCTGGAGTCAAATGGCTCTCGAAAATTTCTCCAGTGCAAAGCGAAGATTCGAGCTAAAAGAATAAAAAATTGGCGGGGGACTATTTTAGAAAGCATTTTTCAAATGATGATTGGGAAAGACCTTTTATTAAGGGATTGAGTTTTAGGAAATTGCAAAAATAGCAGCCAAAGGAGCTTGAACATATGGTATCTATTGAGGAAATCAAAGGAGAAATATGGGATTGTAATGAATCAAAGGCCTCAAGGCCCGATGGGTACGATTTCAACTTTTTCAGACATTCGTGGGTTATCATCAAGGAGGATCTGCTGCACTTTGTGAGGGATTTCATTATTTCAAGCAGAATTGATAAAGCTGTTAATTCTACGTTCCTTCTACTCATTTCGAAGGTAGATAATCCAAATATCAGCCGATTAGTTTGGTCTCTTCTCTTTATAAAATTATTGCAAAAAAATTTTGGCTAGAATGCTAGGAGTAGTCATTGATTTTCTTGTAAGCGATACCCAAACAACTTTTATTAGAGGTAGACAAATTCTCAATGGATTTTTACTTGCAAACGAAGTAGTGGACAGCATGAAGAAAAAGAGGTGCAATGATGGAGGATTTGTCTTAAAGATGGCGTATGATAGTCTCTAATGGAAGTTCCTTTTCAATGTGATGGAGAAGATGAGCTTCAGGCATAAATAGGTTGCTTGGATATAGGAGTGTGTTTCTTTGGCATGGGTGTCTGTTTTGGTCAATGGATCCCTTATTAAGGATTTTAAAATGTTTAAAAGGTTACGGTTTGGAGATCCCCTCTCCCCTTTCTTCTTTATTTTAGTTGTTGAATCATTTCATTTAATGCTACAGAGAGCTGGTGGATGCTTTAACTTCAGGTGTATTAAGATCTTTGAGTCTAGATTTTGCATCTCACATCTGTATTTTGCAGATGATATCATACTATTTTTTGAGGCAAAAGAGGATCAGACTTTGTGGTAAAGTAGTTCCGGAACTTTTGGAATTGGTGTCAGGTTTGCATATTAATTTGTCTAAATAAAAAATTCATCCTGTTGGAATTGAAGAGAGTAAAGCTATTGTGGTAGCTAGTATCATTAGTTGAGTTCGGTCGTTTTCCTCTGGCTAATTTGGGGATTTCTATGGGAGCGAATCCGAGACGAATCAGCACTTGGGAACCTTTCATCGAGAAGGTTCGACAAAGATTGGCCCTTTGGCAATGAAATTACTTATTGATGGGTGATCATATTGCACTCATCAAATCTTTGTTGAAAGCGTTACCTATTATTTATATGTGTTTAAAGCGTCAAAGGGTGTACTAAAGAAGCTTGAACAGATTTGTAGGCAATTTTTATGAGAAGAGGGGATGATAAATGCTATATGTCAAAAATGAGATGGAAGGTTATTTTCAACCCAAGGGCTTTCGATGGTTTGGTCATCTCTAAAACTGTCAATAAAAACTAGGCACCTGTCTGCAAATGGTGTGGAGATATAGAGGGGATAACAACTCTTAATGGAGGATGTTGATTTTGGAAAAAAGATAGGCAATGGGACTTCTTGGACCCCTAATTGCTCTCATGTGCAGGATATATCCATTATGTCAAAAGATATCCTACAAGTTAATGAGAGTTTGGATTTGTTAGTTAGGAACCAAGTAGATGGGTGATCGAGTGTTAACTTTTGGGAAGACCAATAGATAGATGATCGATCTTTGAGAGATTCTTTTCCCAGGTTGTTAACTTAGTTAAACTATAAGAATTTTTCAATTTTATTCTTTTGATATTAATCCTCTTAAAGAAGATAATGTTGAAAACGTCGAAATAATGAATAGCGAAAATTTAAAAATTTTCTTTCAAAACCAATTACTTGGGATGTTTACAACAATAAATCTATTTACCTGGATCATACTTATATTTTGTACAAGGCAAGCTAAATCGTCCTCAGCTTTCGACCACTCAATCTTCTTCGGTATCCTCAACCTCAGTTTATGTAACAACCCTAGTCCGTCTCGATCGTCGGGATTGAACTACAGAAAGCTACAGTACAACACGAAACAGTTACGGCATTCAACGAATAACTCAATTTAAAATTTTCAATAATTCAATCATAACAACAATTCAATACAATATAAAAGTTTTCTTATAACACCCCTAACCTGTCTTCGTCGCCAGATTAGGGTTACAGAGTATTACTAAATAACTAAAACCACTTAAACATGTTGTCATTCATTGTTATAATCACATCATAAAATATTCATACACATGTATATGGTCACTAAATCGAGCCCTTGAGGCCCTAAAATTAACTTAGAAACAATTTGAGACCAATTTGAAATAGTTTGGGAAGTTTAGCAAAAAGATACAAAATTTGCAAAATAAGGGTCACACGGCTGTGTGGCCAAGCCGTGTAACAATTGAACTAAAGATACATGGACATGTCCCAGCCCGTGTCGTCACCCGTGTAACTCTTTGAGTAGGGTCACACGGCTGTGTCACACGCCCGTGTGCTAGGTCATGTAACTCTCTGAGTTGCCCCACGTGCCCATGTGCCAGGTCGTGTGTTAGGCCGTGTAACTCATTGACTTGCACCCCTAAGAACTCATCAAATGACACACGAGCAGTGGATGGTATTGTGTTTCTGAGGAAAGAGGTTTCAAGGGAAGATACTAAGGCTGCATTGTTTGACATAGTCCCCTTAAAAGCTGCGAGAAGTTATGGGTTTCATGCATTTTTCTTCCAAAATCAGTGGGACTTGGTCGGCGGTGCAGTTTGTAAGTGGGTTCAGAGGGTTTTGGCAGGACATGCTATTGACCCAGAGCTAAATAAATCACTTATTGTCCTTTTACCAAAGGTCCCTAACCCTGAGAGTTATGCTCAATTTAGATTGATAAGCTTATATTCGGTTCTCTATAAATTGGTCATAAAGGTCATCGTCAATCGGTTCAAGGTGGTTTTCCCTTAAAATCATAACATCGGAGTAGGTAGGGTTCATTGCAGGCAGGAATATAACGAATAACACCATTGTGGCTCAAGAAGTAATACATTCCATAAGAAGCAAACAGAAGAACAGGAGGTGGATGGCCATCAAAATAGGCTTGGAAAAAGCTTACGATTGGGTTAGGTGAGACTTTATTGATGTTTCAGGCTACAGGTATTCTTGTATTTATTAGAAATTTTATTATGTCAGCTATTACAAGCTATTGTATGCAGATACTGTGGAATGGGGCAACTACTAGAAATTGCGTTTGGCAAGGAGAGTTAGGCATGTGTGTCCTCTTTCACCATACTTGTTTGTCTTATGCATGGAATGACTTGGATACTGAATTAAGTCTAACATTCATTCTGGGCAATGATATCCTATACGTTTTTCTCGATCTGGTTCGGCGTTTTCTCATTTTTTTTTGGTAAATGAGCTAGTCATTTTTGGTCAAGCTGACCTTCAGCAGGTCAGTTTGATTTAAAAAGTTTTGGATGAAATTTGTGCTTTTTCAAGGCATTAGATCAATGCGTTTAAGACCAATATGTTTTTCTCTAATTGGGTGAATGAAGAATTTGGAAGGAAGTTGTAAGATACTCTTGGATTTTAAATGTAACACCCCTCACCCGTATTCAATGCTGGAATAGGGTTATGAAGCATTACCGAACTTACAACACATTTAAACATATTTTTCTCATACGTTTAATCAATACATGCAATCATCATTCAATCTTAATCAATTTGTCCCTAATACAAGCCTACGAGGCCCTAAACATGCATTGGGAGTGGTTCGGGACTAAACCGATAACTTTTAAAACGTTTAGAACACTTGGAAAATATTTCTCAAAACAGGGGACACACGCCCGTGTGGCCAGGCTGTATGAACATTCAAAATGGAAGCACATGGCTGTGTCCCAGCCCGTGTCCCAGCCCGTGTCCTACTCCGTGCCCAAATAAGTGAGGTTACTGACTTGGGTCACACGGCCAACCACACGCCTGTGTGTCTAGCCCATGTGCCCTTCGAAGTGGCCACACACGCGCGTGCTGCGGCCACCGTGTGCTAGGCTAGTGCCAAACCCCGTAGGGTATATCTTGACTTATTCAACATGGCCAAGTCACACGCCCGTGTGCTAGGCCATGTGCCAATTAGGGGGTATACTGACTTGTGCCATACGGCTGATCACATGCCCGTGTGTGAGACTATGTGGAGCATACTGACTTCATTTCAATTTCAACACCAGGGGACACACGACCGTGTGTCACACACGGCTGAGACACACGTCCGTGTCTCTACCCATGTGGACAAAAATAGGCTATTTACCAAGCCTTTTTACCACTCCATTTGATACACACATTCACCTACACATATGGCACCAAAACAAAGCATAATAGGCAACCTAAGACAACCAAATCAAACATAATTCCTACCATTTCATCTAAGCATTTCTTAGCCTAAACATCAATCACAACATCATTAATTCATCAACCATTTCCAAGCATCATTAAACATATCACAAAATAGCATTAGCACATCTATAAACATTTACCAAACATATATCATTTTGTACCAATCCACAAGCATGATACTAATTCCACAAACCTCATAATATAAGCCATATATTTATATGTACATACACTAAGCTCAAACATACCAAAACAAGCCAATTTTCATGACTATATATACAAACCAAAACATATGCATTTACAAGCCATCTCAAATGGCAAAACTCACTACCAAAACATAACCAACATAACCATAATTCCTATACATGCCATATGACCAAACCATAAGCTCAAAAGTACCAAAGTGATTGTTGGATAGTGTGACGTAGCCTCCGACAATTCCCGAATCTGTGCTAGCTTTGAAATCACTATAAGACATGGAAAATAAACAAAGTAAGCTTTATAGCTTAATAAGCTCGTATGATATAAACTTAACTAATCACAAATACACCATTCATCAATTCAAACATATTAACATGTAATTCATGATTACTAACAAACCTTTCACATGCTTATTCATATGCTTATATACAAACTTCATAACTTCTTCTATTTGAATCTCATACTTTACATATACATACCTGCATAATTTCGTAACGAACTCATAGCCTTTCAGAATACTGTCGAATTCTCAATATTTTGCACACTGAGTGCCAATACGTAGCCGAAGCTATTATAATCTCGCACACTAAGTGCCTTACATAGTCAAAGCTATCTCGGTCTCGCACACTAAGTGCCATATATAGCCGAAGCTATTCCGAATCGCACACTAAGTGCCATACATAGCCGAAGCTATCTCGAATCGGACACTAAGTGCTATACATAGTCGATTTGTTGTCGAACATGATTTTAGTCTCGTATTTACAATTTATGCAATATCAAAGCATTAAAAGCATAATTATAATAGTGCTTATTACATACGAACTTACCTCGGATGTGAAAACGACTAAATAGGTCGATTAGTCGATAACTTTAGTTTTCCCCTGATCTAGGTCCTAATTCCGCTTTTCTTGATCTATATAATATCAAATTCAACTCATATAATCATTCGTTTATTCAATTTAGTCCAAATTTCACTTTAGGGAATTTTTACACAATTTCCCCTAATATTTCACATCTTTTATAATTTAGTCTTTATTACACAAAATCACAAATTCATGAAATTTCAAAACACCCATGCTTAGCCAAATCACTCTTATGCCCTAGCAGCCCATATTTTTCATTTATTTCACATTTAACCAAAAATTTTCAACATTTCTCAATTTAATCCCTATTTTGCATTTTCACTAAAAATCACTTAACAAAACTTGTATAACTCACAATCAACATTCATAATCTATCAAGAAACTTTAAAATACAAGCTTATTCATCAATGAAAACATTCAAAATATTTAATATTTTTGCAAAATAGTCCCTGGGCTAGCTAGTACTAGATGCAACGATTTCAAAAACATAGAAATTATTAAAAACTAAGTCAAAATCACTTACCAATTTAGCTTTGCAAGTGTCGATCCCTAAAACAAATTCTATGGCTTCTTCTTCTTTGTATTTTCGGCTAATAAAGATGAATGAATTAAATTTTATGCTTTTGTTTTATTAAATTATAACTTAATTACTCATTTACTATTTTAACCTTATTATAAACCATTTAATATCCATTTAATGTTCATATATGTCCAATCATGCTATTAATGGTTTAATTACAACATATGGACCTCCTATTTTAAGTTCCATAGCTATTAGACACCTTTAGCTAACAGAACATCAATTTTGCACTTTACGCGATGTAGTCCTTTTTCTCAAATTGATCATTTAAACGATAAAATTTCTTAACGAAATTTTCACACAATCATTCAATCATGCTATAAACATTAAAATAATAAAACAAATATTTTGACCTCGAATTTGTGGTCCCGAAACCATTTTTTTGATTTGACCAAAAACGGGCTGTTACATTAAATGACTCAGAATCTAGGAAAATATTTTGGAGTTCCCTTATTTCATGAAAGGGTAATGAATAGTTCCTTGCAGTTTATAGTGGACAAGGTTCAAAACAAGTTATAGAGTTGGGATGTTAAGAAATTGTCTATTGCCAGAGGGTTACTCTAGCCCAATCTCTTCTCTTATCCATCCTCAATTTTTTTCATGCAGTCCTTAATGATTCCCCAAGGGCTAAGTGAAGAAATCGAATGTCTAGTGTGGAAGTTCATTTGGGGGACGAATGGGGTAAGTAGGAAGGTATCACTAGTTAGTTAGCAAGCAACTTATCAACCAAAGGCTTATGGTAGGCTTGGATTTCGCTAACTTAAAGACCAAAACAATTCCTTTATGTTGAAATTGGGTTTCAATATGGTATCTAACAACGAGTCCTTGTGGGTGCGAGTTCTCATATCTAAGTATGGGGTTAAAGAAGGCATTTCAGAAGACATTCCAGAAGACATATATTGTAGAAAGTGTTCCTTCCTTTGGAGGTCTCTTTTTAGAATTTGGCCTTTTCTTCGAGACAATTTATTTTGGTCAGTAGGTAATGGGGAAAACATTAGATGTTGGAAGGATAATTGGATATGAGCGGTTGGCCCTTTGGTTAATCACATCCTTTCTTATTCCAACCTTGATTCAGACTGTTCCCTCAAAGAGTTGGTCATGGAGAATAGATTGTGGAATATGGACATGTTTCGGGTTTGGCTCTCTAATGAAATCACCAAATGTATTGTAAGTACTCCTCCCCCACAGCCTTCTGTGGGACTAGATAAAATCACTTGGGGTGGGTCTGTTTCTGGGGCCTTTTTGGTACAGATTGCCTATCGGATGCTTAGAGAGGGGTCATGGAATTCAAAAGATTATATTTGGAGGATGGTGTGGAAATTTCCGCAACCGCAGAGGGTTTGTTTGTTTCTTAGGCTTGCTTTTAAAGAGAGGTTACTCACACAGGTGGAGCGAGTAAGACAAGGATTAGGGGATGAGGAGTGTTGCACAGTGTGTGGAAATGCACATGAAGATGTTCTTCATGCCTTTAGAAATTGTTCTGGGACTAAAGAAGTGAGGTCGTGACTTACACCAGTGGAAAAGCATGACAATTTCTTTTCAGGAAACTTATAAGAATGGCTTGAATCCAATTTGTGGAATCGATATAGACTTTCCTTAAGGGATGTGGATTGGCAGTGCTTCTTTGGCCTAATAGTGTGGTGTATTTGGAAGAACCGAAATCTTCTCATATTTCAAGAAATTCAGTGGAGTATTGATGAAATGATCAAAACTTCATACAATTGGGCCTTGCAATATACCTCTTCTCAAAAGGCACCGCATTCTATGGGGCTGAGTATCAGGATGTCAGTTATTGAGGAAGGTAATTGGGTCATTTTGAATATAGATGGAGCTGTGAAGTTAAATTCTAAGTTGGCCACCGCTAGAGGGGTATTGAAGGATCCTAATGGGGGTTGGATCCTTGGGTTTAACAGGAGTTTGAGTTGTTGTTCGGTATTTAATGCAGAATTTTTGGGCATTTTTGATGGCTTGAAGATTTTAAAAAGCTGAAAGTATGATGGATTGTTGATTAGAACAGATAGTTAGGAAGCTTTCGAACTATTCAGGAATCCTTCTCCAAGACATAGCACTTATCCAACACATTCAACAGAACTTGTTAGACATTGGTCAATGGAAGCTTGAGTATATTTCTTGCGAAATGAATTTTGAAGTTGATTATATTACTAATATGGCTTTTAACGGGAATAAGGGTCTTCATTTAGTCAAAGATATTCCTTTAGTTTAGATTAGAAGTGTGTAATCATTTTGTTTGTTTTATCACAAAATATATATATAGATAAAAATGTTATGATTTTTAGTTTTTTTTTTAAACGGAAATTAAAAAAAGGTTTAGTGAATAAAAATATATGGCATGGCACATCCTCTCCATTTTGACCGGAAAAAAATAAAAAAATAAAAACGTATCTTTTTAAAACTTACTCCTCTCTCCATTTTTTCCTTTTTATTATATCATTCCTCCAATCAAATTTTGCTCCATTCCCTTCCATCAATTAAACCCCTCACCTTCTATAATTTTTTTTCCTTTTTCTTTATTTCATCTTCTTCATTGCAACTCCATAGCAGCTAAACAATAAACAATGAACACAGTGCTAGGATTGAAAAGATAAAAGAAAATTGAAAGTAAACATAAACAATAAACACAGAGCAGTTTCAAACTTCTTCAACGAAAACCTTGGTGGCTTTGGTAATAAGAGCATTGAGTCTTCTCTCATCAGCTGCAAATTTATTATTATTTCCTTTTAATTATATATATACTCTGGCTTTGATTGGAATCTGTAGAACAAGCGCCAAACGGTGAGCTCTCTTTTTAATAATCATTAATTTATAAATACAATTAACTATTGCAGTATTACATTCTCACTCTCATGTGTTTATACCATTTCCTATTAAATTATTGTTTTTTTGGCCAAACTTCGCAAACCCAGATATGTTTAAAGGTTAAGCGTTGCTTTTTTATCATCAAATTTCAATCTTTGTTGAAAAGAATTTAACTTTTCTCCTAGCCTATCTATTTTACTGAATTTATTGCCCTGTTCTCAGTTAAGGTGAGAACTTAAATGGTTTTAATTCCATAAATTGTTAATCATTACTTGTTTTGAGTTTGAGATTTTAAGGTGTTTTTTTTTTTTTGTTTTGGAGGTTGCCTAATTTATGAATTTCTAGCTCTGTTTACTTTTTATCAATAAATATTGCAGTAGGGTTTTGGGGCTTTCATCAGTAATTTTGAAAATATTTTAAAGTTGCCGTTGAGAACTTATTTCCAAAGGATTTGGATGTCAACCGCAGTATGAATTTTATGGTAATACTCTTCTAACGATAGATGTTTATGATTACTTCCAAATTCATGGCGTTTTTGCATTTCTATTGCAGTGAAGAAGATGAAAGAAGGAAAAAGAAAATAAATTATGAAAGGTGGAAGGGAATGAAACAAAAGAAATTGATTGGAGGAAGGGTATGATCAAAGTAAGTTTTAAAAAGAAACTTATTTTATTTTTTACTTTTTTTCTGAGAGAATGTGCCATGTGGTTTTTTTTTATTCGCTAAACCTTATTTTTAACATTCCTTTAATAAAGGACTAAATTCATAACGATTTGGTATTTAATTGGAAAAAAAAGGTATAAAAAGGGTATATTTTAGGAGTAGTATTTTAAGGTTTCTTAATTTTCTACATATTTCGAAGCTTATTTTCAAAATAAAATTTTACAATAACTATGATTTTTATGTTAAATGTTTTGGCTTATTCCAGCTTTCATACTTAGCGTTAATATTTTATATTTGTGAGATTTTATCTCATAAATGCGTGACTTATGTTATGCCTCGATTTGAAACGTGACAATCACGAGCATAATTTTATTCTTATTGAAAGAGCTATCAACATTCAACTTGGTTCGAAACACCTATTTTACCCCAATCACTTTTCTATCCTATGGTCTATCAACTAACTCTAAAGTAATATTTTTTTCAATCAAGGATAGCTCCTACGTTGCAGCTATCCATTTTTTATCCTTTTCTACCTCATCATACTCTGCAAGTTCACACACAGCAACATTGCACTTTTGATAGAAATTAGAAAGCAATCATGTACCTTTGACAAGAGGTTCATCCATCAGTTCAATAGAATTTGGCCAAGTACTTATATTTTGGGCACCATTTGAATCCTTCCAGCTCTACTACTCATTCTTCATAAAATGCATATCTCTGCTTATTAAAAAAGTTCCTTGTTTAAGGATAAAAAGCAGATTGTGCTATAATCTACAAAAATGCTTGGAATACCCTTGTTATCTAATTTGTCTCGCTTAACTTGAGGCACATAGGTAAAGTACAAACACCCAAATACTTTTAAGAAATTTCAAAGCAGGTTTATACATATACTAAGCCTTGAATGGAGTCTAATCCTTCACTTCTCTAGTGGAAAGCCTATTTTGAAGAAATATAGTAGTGTTTCCAGCCTCAGCCCAAAAATTTCCTTGATAATTCTTTTTCATGCAACATGCACATGGTCATCTCCAAGATGTATCTATTCTTTCTTTCATCGACTCCATTTTGCTGTGGAGTGGGGGGTAGTAAGTGTTCAATAGCAACCTTCTCACAAAATAGATTAAAATGTTCTGAAGTATAATCCTTGCCATTATCTAATGCCTTAAACTTGAGAATCTTGCAACTGCTTCTGACTTGAACTTCAAAATGAAAATCCAACACATTCTAGTTAAATCATCAATTAAGGCAATGTAATAAAGGCTACCTTTGAGGGCAGGTGTTCTTTAAGGCACAGACAAACCTGTATGAACTAGCTATAGCTTCTGAATTGCTCTCCAAGTAGTCTTAGGGAATGGCAACCTGGTTTGCTTACCATACTGACCTGCTTATTCTCCATCGAGTCCAAAGAAAAGTTTTTGCCTCTCATCATGACTCTGAACATCTCCTAACAAGCTGGACCTTTGATCCTATAGTGTTTGTCTTTGAAAATCACTTTGAAGCCTTTTTCGATCAGTTGACCCATACTTAATAGATTTTGATTAATTTCATGAACATAATTTGTTGAGAAGAAGTGGCTTTTCAGAATAAGCCTTTTGGACTGCAAAATATAAAAATAAAATAAAATTGTAATCATAGCAATGGCTATTTTGAACGGCTGATTGAGATGATAAAGGAAGTAACGACGGCTACTTGAGTGAATGTAAGGAGTTACAGCTAGTAAAGATTTTGATCAATTTCTGGAAATTAAAACAATTTGGCTAGGGAGGGAGGAATGAATCAATTCGCAACATGCTAGACTTTCAAGCTTAATTCTCATGCATGTAAACCCCTCTTTTCTACTAGCCCTTGAAGTCCAATAACACATTATGGCTTATAAACAAAATCCAAGAGACTTGTGGAATTCTTTTGAAAACACTTCATTTCCAACATTTACTAATGCAATTTTTATCCAAGATGTAGTCTAAGAGAATTCAGTTGACCAAGGATATTGATCTTCTGAAAAGCTACTTTGTGATTTATTTGATCATCTCAAATAACAATATTGAAAATGTTTTTATCAAATAAATTTCTATATTCCACATTATCTCAAATTCCAACGCCATAATTTCATACGAATGGAATTAACATGCATATAAAATTACATGTAAGCTAAAGATTGCAGGACGCTTATTATTAGGAATGAATATTGGCTCCACTAATTTGGAAGTGATGATTTAGTACCTCCATGAATGTGTAACCCTCAACTACTAATGTTGCAACAACCAGCAATCGCAGTTTGCCATGTTTTTATCACCATCAGCACTATGCTTTGATTTCTAGTTTGATAGATGTAGTAAACAATCAACATGTGAAATTCCTGTTTGTTATATTACGTTTGGTGGCAGCTTTATCATTAATTTATTGCTTTCACTGTTGTTTCAACTTGTCATTTAGTTTACAAATAACAGTAAAGTTGAAAAATGGGTATAGCTTATGTTACATGTTTATTCAAGTATTCCACCAGCTGGATGAATTTCCTAGTGGCTTCCCACACCTGTAATTCTCCACCATTAGCCTCAGTTCCCTATGCTCCCCTCCTTCTTTTCCATTACTGGGAAGTTTCCACTTTAAGCCACCAGTCCCTTCTCCAAGATGGTGCAACTTACATAATTATGAACTTCCTCAAAGTGAGCTTATTTCATTAATACACAGTGAGCTTAGCTTTTGCATCAAAAAATTCAATTAAGTGGTGGAAACACATTGGAAATTGTCTTTTAGAGAAAATAATATCATATGTAGCTCAAGTATTTGTTAAATCAACTTAAATATTAGGGATATTTTATTTATTCAAGGTTTGCCTTAGTCAATCTTGGCATTCTTTGTGGGTTTCTTTAAAGATAATTAAACGCTTTTTGGAGTTGTCTAGAAGAGAAGATTGGATGGAAACAGGAATTTGGGAGGGGTGGGCCACCTTTTGATCCTCTATCAAAGCAGGGGATAAAATGAATTGAAACCAGCTGAAATCAATCAATCAACCCACCCACCCACTTTGCCACCATAACCCATTTTCCTTCACAGTGGTCTCAGTTTATTCCACATGTTAGGATACTCAAAATGCTTTATGACAACTATTTAAAAAAAAAAACCCACAATTCAATATAAAAGTCATACCAATATTAATTTAAAGCTCAATGAATTGAATTAATTAATAGTTTATATACTTTTAATTTTATTTGGTACAATATTGACAATTTATATACGATAATAGTATAGAGGAATCAATGAAAGCATGCCTATGTCCAAAAGCAAGAAAGCAATTTGAATAGGTTTGGAGAAAAGAAATAAAGAAGTGGGGATTTGGGTAGCATGAGAGAGATCTATTGGTGGACTTGTTCGACCAATGAAAGATGAAGAAGCTATGGAGACATTGAAATAACAACACAATCTAATACAGTTTCTAAAATTGTCCCTAAAGCTACACAAAGTGGGGTCCAAAACCACAACAACTGTCTAACACAAATGCTTTTTATAATGTAATACAATAATATAGGGTTGAAGACTTGATTCACCTGAAAACATATGCTTTTGCTATAAAATATAGGCTTTCCCTGCTCTAAGAAGATATGCCCAGATCTCATCCAAGACCCCTATTCATTATAGTATATATGCTTACATCATTCCCCACTTCTTTATATTCCTTTGTTTAGCGAACTACTCTTAATATTTTAATCCCTTTCTCAAAACTTGGTCACCCCAACTTTATTTATATTTTCCTAAAACTAAAATAAAAACACCTTTGTGGGTGGAGAATGATTATTAGTAATTACAGGGAAGCTGCATCAAGTGCTACAGAAACTCAACATTATTGACGCATTAATTAAATATATGTGATAGATTTAGCAATACCTAGTTTATTATAAATGTGTTTAAGCTGAATAAAGTGATAAGAAATATTATTGTGAAAATTTTCCTACAATTACAAAGTGCTGCTAATTTATTTATTGATAAGCTTGGAGATGAGGTAGAGCATTATTAATTATTACATGATGAATGCACTGAGAGATTAGTTGGATTTAAAATATAAGAAAATAAGCATTTGGATATTATGGGGGGTTTAAGAACAGTAGAGGATTTGGGATATCTTGAAAAGCTACAATCCCTTCCTACCATGAAGATTACGTCCCCTTCTTTCTTTGACTTTGTGTTAAATTAGGGATTATTATAATAGTAACTTTAATATTGTCTTTGAGAACGGAATATTTGTTTTAAATGTGCAAGTGCTTCCATAATTGATTGTCTTTATCTAATTTAAAATTGGTTTACAGACCATAGAATTCATCGTTAAAAATGAAAACACTGAATCCTCTTTGATTGAGAAAGTTTCAAGTGTATATCTACTACAAAATGGACAGCTTTGTTTTTGTTTTTATAAACCAATAACGAATTTTTTTTCCATATTATTGAATCAGACGGCTTCTCTGATCTGACTTTTTCTTTTTCTATTTTGCTATTGACCCATTTTTACGTTTATGCTGTTCATGATTATTATAAAACTATTCCACTTTAAGATGCTTTGAATTGTTGGAAACCTTAGAGATTGGAGAGTTACTATATAAAGGTAGACAAACCAAACAATTCATAGTCATAGGCTCATAGATACATCAATACTTTCCTCAATTTCAAGAGAGATGGAAAAAGATGCATGTGATTGCGAAAATGGTTATTCTCAAGCTGGATTCTCTGTCGAGAAAAAGCTTAGACTGTTCGGGTTTGAGCTCAACCCGAGCAACAGCAATGGTGACTCCATGAAAGTTTGTGGTGAAGGTGATGAAAGCGTGAATTCATCCAACACCATTTCTTCTACAGCCAAGGAGAAAAGCTCGATGGTAGAGGCCGACGACAAGAAATTCGAGTGCCAATATTGCTTCAAGGAATTCGCCAACTCACAGGCGCTTGGAGGTCATCAAAATGCGCACAAGAAAGAGAGGATGAAGAAGAAAAGATTGCAACTTCAAGCCAAGAGGGCCAGCCTCAATTGTTATCTTCAACCTTTTCAGAACAGTCTTGGTTTCGGCTCTCCATGGTACTATGATTCTCCCGCTTATGCTACTGCTGATTTCACTCCTTGCGAAGAATCTCAAATAAGTTTCAGTCAATTCGAGCAAGATAGCCATTTTAATGGCTCTCATGCATCGAATTTGTACAGCCTACCGTCTGAAATGATTCCTTTCCAACGAGATTCATCCATGTTCACGTTAATACAAGGTGACAGATCAAGGGATAACAGGCCTGTTTTCAAGCCGCCTTCTTCCACTCCAACAAAGCAAAGCTGTAAATCCTTGGATCTTCAATTAGGCCTTGGTTTGCAGCAATCTACGATACAGAGTTCCTCTGGAGGTGGTATATAGCACATGCATATCAACTAAGGAGGACATACACAGCATGCAAGGCGCCACTAGCCGTGTTAAATACATATCCGACAAAAGCACACTTTCAATACGGCGCCATAAACAGATCCGGAACTGCAGGGCAAGACATCAAAAAAGAAACATACACGGTAAAGATATGCTTGGACACAATTGAAACAAACCTGGACACGATTGAATATAAGACGAAAGTTCTTTCTTTGTATTTTTATTTTTTTTAAATTTCATAGTTTTTAGAAGAAATTAATTATATTGGATGAAAAAGTAATATAAAGAAAAAAATTTATTGTCATGCCTTGCATGGATTGTTAATATCATATATTATTGTATCGACGAATCCATGTTCATGCCATGTTATATATCTCAATTTTATGATGATAAAAGTCCGTACATAAAACTTGGTGTATGTACTTTTGAGACATGTACCGGAGCAGAGAGCTAAGGAATTACATATTGAAGGAAACCCAGATTGAGAATGCCACTATACAGACAAAGAACCAAGCAATAAGACTGCCGGTAGAAAAGTTTAAGGTGGAACCCTAGTACTCCAAAATTCGATTCTCCAACAAGCTAAAATCCATATGGAACTCAGAATTTCAATTTTATTAAATATTATTTTAGTTTTATTTATAAGGTGGACAGGTTGTTAATTAATCTATTATTTATTACTTGGAGTCATTGTCAATATACAACAACTTGCACGCACTTGCTTTTAGAAGAATTAGCGCAATAAGATTTGCAGAAAAATTGCACTGTTTTTCTGGTGGGTTTCGTGTTCCTAGACCTGCCCTGATTGCTGATGAACAAGGTCCCCGATAACTGGTACCCGTTGTCAAAGGATTCAACAACACATTACCTGCAAGCTGGTCTTTGTTAGGAATGACCGAGCCTTTAGCCGATCAAACAAGTTTTTATTTAAAGGGTTATCTACCATTGAACTACATCACCATCTTCTAATTAATTGTTACAAAATACAGGTTTGTCGTTAATCAGTAGACAACCTATCCATTAAATATTTATGTTTGATAAATTATGTAGAATTTTTACATTTTTGAACTGACTTGTCTCCTGTTTCTTACAAAACAAGCTTCACATTCCATTTTATTTTCCAACTGTTCCCACTTCATTCCAAATTGTTTTATCTTTTGGCTTTGGATTTTTCTCGTTGAAGTAAATAACGTGATAACTTTGACCTGGCCAATTGGTCAATGATTCACTATATACTCAAGGTTATGGGATTCATCTGGAAGTTGTGTTTATGTGATAGTTTAAATGGATGTGTAAAAACCTGACTCTTATATGAACGGTATGTAGTTCTATCCTCCTTCCTTCATAAATCTTCTGTTAACATATTCTTTTATACCTCATATTTTCCCATTGATTTTATTGCATTTCTATAAATTGAGCTTAATTATGTTTATGGCTATGTCAGAGGTTGAAATTTTAGAACATGATGGCTATTGTTAAAAGGAAGCACACAAAACATGCTTGTTTTTATTATATTGCTTGTAAAACAAAAACATATTTCCCATATAACCTAATCTGTTAGATGGTAATAAAAATATATAGAGAGTTTAAATAAATAAATAAACCAAGTTACTCCGAATGAGTTATTAATTAATATAAATGGATATCATCCGCTACTTAGATTTCATTGGTTCAGCAGCAGAATATATAATTAGATACATGAAGGAGATGGTTATATTTATTTAAATAAATAAATGAATTGTTGGCCCAGAAAAACCCTCAAGAGAGAAAGAAAAGCACGCTATATACATCCATATGCAATCAATTAAATAATACGAACAGAAATGATTTTGAAATTTTAATATGTTAGAATTTTGTATTTCTAAACTAATCATGCTTCTATTTTATTCCATATCCTACTTATAATCGCTTTGTTTTACCATAACACTTTTTTTTTTCTTTTTTAAACATATATATATATATATATATGTAGCTACCTAGCGTAACTTCTACAAATACCTTATATTATTATCTTCATCATCAAAGAACGGACATGACTTTTTAGTGCAAATAACTGGTGAAATATTTTATTCAATTTTGACTATGAAAAGAATTTGGTCACCCACATTGTGCAGTGGATGTGTCAAAAGTTGGGTTCTAAAGTTCAACAAAATTGTAGAGGTTAACGGAAAGTTTTGGGCACCCATGTATGCATGTGACATGTGGGCCTTTCAACTAAAGAATAGGAATTTCTTGCACGTTTTGAAGATGGAAAGTGGCTTGTGTTCATCAAGTATGGGCTGTATTGTAGTTCCAGCCTGTACCTGTAAACCTACGGAATGTAGCGTATCAATTTCATCTATACAGAAGAAGAAGACCATTTCTCCTTACATAAGAACACTCAGTTTTATCATCTAATAACATTTTCTTAACATTATTAAAAAATAACTCAAATATGACTAATTTTAAAGTATTCTTGTGACACGTTTTTACTATACAATCACTTATTATATTAATTTCTCTAAGTATATATTGAAATTTGACTATTGAAAATTGCCTGCTTTCTACTTTGATTTCATATTTCACATTTTTTTATGTTTTTTAGGGAAAAAAATAATTATATTTAGGAATTTTTAATAAAAGAATTGTATTTAAAAACTGAATATAACAGATATTATATTTAGGACTTCTAACAAAAAGCAATTATTTTAAAGGCGAGTAAAAAGTTTTTGTGAAAACTATCTAATTAATTACATTGTTTTCATTTTGATTATTTAATTATGAAAAAATTATAATTACATTGTTTTTCCATTCAATCATTAGGTTCTGTTTGATTCACGGAAAATATTTTCTACATTTTTTTTGTGTTTGTTTCATGAAAAATAATTTGGTCAATGGAAAATAAACTCTTTTTTTCCTAAAAATGATTTATCCTTCTGAAAAGCGTAACTTATTTTTCAGAAAATAACTTCTTTATGGGTGATTTTATTTTTGTATAAAAATTAACTTAAGTCAAGCTTAATATTGTTATATTAATAATAAATTTTTATTTTTAAAAATATTTCATATTAATAAAATATTAATATAAAATACTATAATTTTCAATTTTATTAAGCATACATATTTAATTATCTATATCTAATCATATAATAATTTATTAATATAATTTATTATTTTAATAAATTATTTAATATTTCAATTTTACTTTAATAATAAATTTTAAAAACAATAATTTTAAATAATATTCTTCATATATTATTGAAAAATAATCAATATTAATATTTTAATAATAAATATTTACTATAATTATAAATATATTAATAATAAATATTTTATAGTATAAAAGTTAAAATATGTCATAAGTCTATGTACTCTTTACAAATTTAGAATTTAGTCTCTCTACTTTTTAGATTTAAAAATCAAGTTCAATTGTTAACATTGTTAATTTTTTTTGTCAATTTTGTTAATGTCACATTTTTAAATAAAAAATACACGGTATTCATGTAAATAAAAAATTACATTATAATAAACATGAACTTAACAAAATAATTTTAACAATGCTAACAGCTAAATCTGAATTTTGATATCTAAAAAGTGGGACTAAGCCAAAAATAAAAGTGCATGGACTAAATTTTAAATTTACAAAAAGTACAAGGACTTATGACATATTTTAACCTAATATAAAAATAATAATATTAATTATATAAATATGAGTATTTGTTTAAATAATGCTTAGCTTCATTTATCCCTTACAACTCTAACGTGTCAATATGTATTCTCATATATGTAATTTAAATTAAGTTTTAATTAAGCATTATTTATTATTAAGTTTATATATGACATTGATTATTACAAAATATTTTTTATTATAAAATAAATTTTGATTGTCTATAATATTTTATAAAAAAAATATTTATGTCGTGTTTGTTTTTAAAAAAACAATGTAAAATATAAATTTATAAATATAAAATAAACTCAATTAAACAATGAAAAGATAACAAAATGTTTGTTTATTTCATTGAAAACAACTTTTATGAAATATTTTCAAGAAATCTGAATATTTTATACAAATCATCCAAATACCAAAAAAATATTAATTTTTCTAAAAAAATAAATCTTTTTCTGAAACTATTTTCAGTAAAATAAACGGAGCCTACATTTCTAATTGAATGCTAACATGGACTGCTTTCTTACACCTAATATGCTAATGTGAATTTTTTTTTTTATTCTTCTTTTTCAAAATTAAAATCAATTTCAACCTTAATTCAAAACAAACCCATAAAAACTTGAAATGTGGAGAAAAACTAACAAAACAAACTCAAAGGAGAAAAGAAAACTTAGAAAAGAAATCCAGAAAAGCTTCAAATTTTAAGATTTTCTTTCTTTTGCTCCAAACTCTAAATATTCATACCATCTAGAGAGGATAAAAGATATATAAGAGAAAAAAAAGTAAAAAGAAAAAATGGATATAATTTTACAATTTGGTGGAATGAAGCTGCGCAATTTGAAGATGACCATCCTAAGTTGTTTTCCATATCAAACAAGTTTTATCCAATTATCAACTAAAATACTTTTTTTATTATTATATAAAATTGGCTAAACATATTAATTCCCTTTTGCAGTCCCACCGCTTTTTCACTTCTCTCAGCTCAGTTGAGAATGAAAGCATCTTCAATTTCTTAAAATGAAATGATCTCCAATTTCTTTAATCACAATATACATATATAGAGAAAATAATTTCTTAAATCACAATACATATAAAGAGAAAATAATCACAATAATTTCTTCACAAGAGAAAATAATTTTAAGAAAATGAAAATTGTAAAAAAAATTCTTGAGAAATAACCAACATGGTAGACTGGTGGTGAATAGACCTGTTCAAAGTGCCCGACCTGATTAGGGTCGAGTTTGGACAAAGATTTTCATACATCGATAAAGTACTGGAACGATTTGCAATGGCTAATGGGAACCAGGCACGCAACCGGCTACATCAGATTTTCATCTTTCTTTGGATGACTGTCCTAAGACAGCGGAAGAAAGAGAGTATATGAGTAAGGTTCCATATGCGTCGACAGTTGGAAGTTTTATATATACTATGCTTTGCACATGTCCAAATATTTGCTTAGTTGAAGGAATAATAAATGTGGTGAAAGTAGCTTCTGAAGATAACCTTATGGATTCGTTTACTAAGGCTCTTGTAACTAGTAATTTTAATAAACACATTGATGATATGAAAATGTGAAACATGACACATTTACTTCATTAGGGAAAATAGGAGAACCGGTTAGGGTATCAGACTAGCCGGTCGAACTGGTTGAATCGAGAATCGATTTATAACGCCCTAAATAATTTATTTATGTTTCTGTAAATACTTAACACAAATGTGTATTTGTTTCAGTGGCTAAGTGTTCTGGGTGTGTGTATGAGGTATTCGGTTCAAGTCCTACATTTGAAAATTTTGTTATTTTTCTAATCCTAGCCTTATCCTTGGTGGGTTGGGTTATATTTATCTTTAGTAAACTCATATTAAAATGAGTTTGTTGGTTCGAATGGTAAGGAGTTAGTTTCTTGGAGGTCTTGTGTTTGAGTCCCTGCGTGAGCGTGGATGTTAATTTTTGTTCCGGTTGGCTTAAAACGTTTGAATGGTCTTGAAAGTCTGAGTTAGTTGGGTTGTTAGTGATGTAGTGGGATTATGATCAAGTAGGGATTTTGTTTTTATTTTGTTTTTATTTTCTTTTCCCAAAAATTTGCTACCTTTCTAACGTTTTCTGCTTCTTTCCTTTCTGCCACTTTTTATTTTGCTTTCTTTCCATTCTGTTCAACCAATCGATCGTTTTAATCGTTGGGGCTCGGTGTTTCGGTTGTGCATCATTCATCTTGGTAAGTTTGTAGGTTCGTTTTTTTGGTTTTCGTTCTTTTGAATGGGGGTTGGTGTTGTGGTTTGGGAGATTAGTGTTGTGTAGGAGAAAACTGTGAAGCTGTGGAGTTCGCTACAATAGCTTAGTTTGTATTAGTGATTTCTATTCGTCGGCGGTAAGTGTGTGAATACGGTGAATGTTATTCTAGGCTTCGTTTTAGGATAGGTTCCGATCGAGTTTTAGAATTTTGTTACTAAAATTGGGTATTGGATTGTTGATTATAAGTTTCGTGGGTCTCGGGGTTACTTTTGCATCAAAATCTAACTAGGTGTGTTCTCAAAACGTAAAAAATCAGGTTTCAGTAAAAGCCGAAAATGCTTTCTGTCGATGCCACACGAGCGTGTGCCTGGTCGTGTGGTTGGCCGTCTGTGAGACACGGCCGTGTGTCTGACGAAGGTGCGGCCGTGCGCAAGACACGACCATGTGTTGGTGTGATTGTGGTCGTGTGGGCCACACAAGCTAGGCCAGTTTGGGCGTGTGGGTTTTGGGCCAAGCCGTGTGGACCACATGGGCAAGGCCAATCTGGGTGTGTGGGCCCACACCGGCATGTGAGCTCATAATTTTGAAATTTTCCCTAGGATCGTACGGGCCATTCCAATCGACTGTGGATGTTAAACGAACAATGTTTATTACATACGAACATACCTTGGATGTTAAAACGACAAAACTAGTCAACTATTCTGTAACTTTGTTCTTTCCTTGATCTAAGTCTATATTTCGCCTTTCTTGATTTAATATAATCAAATTCAGCTTATTTAATTACCTCGCTATTCAATTTAGTCCAAAATACGCTTTAAAACACATTTACACTTTTACCCCTAGAATTTCACAACTTTTACAATTTAGTTCTTATTTCATAAAATTACAAAATTATGAAATTCAACCACAACCCATACTAGCCAAATTTCAATTAGGTCCCTAGCAGCCCATATTCATCATTTATTCCACATTTTAACCACAAAGTTTCTATATTTCACAATTTAATCCCTAATTTGCATTTTCACCAAAAATCACTTAACAAAACTTGTTTATCTATCAACAACCATTCATAATCTATCATTAAACATCAAAACACACATGTATTCATCAATGGAAACATTTAAAATCTTTAATAGTTTTGCATAATAGTCCCTGGGCTAGTGATAAACCGTAATATAAACATATTTTAATCCCACATTTAGCATATTTTTGGATGATTTAAGCCTTGAATTATGGAATTTGGTGCTTTTAATCTTTTGTTTTCATGTTTTATACTTAGGAAAGCACCGGAGGATGAAAAGAACAAGAAACCGGCCTAAAACGGAGTAAATGAGCCATATCACGAAATCAACACGGCCTGGGCCCAAGCCACACGGCTGTGCCACCTTAACAGACCCGAACACGACCTGACCATGATTCACACGGATGTGTGCCATGGGCGTGTCCCTGTCGTGACAAAGAAGAGTTTCATTCGGATTAAGGTACTTAGAGGCAAAGAAAGTCATTCCAAAAGCCTATATAAACACCCTAGAGGCCAACCTTCAAGGGGAGTTGAATTAGGTGTCCAATTAGGTGGAAGAGTCAAGCTAGAGAGGCCAGAATTGTGGAATTTACTCGAAGAAAGCCAGTTGATTCATCTCAAGAAGCCGGAGTTATACTCAAGACGGAAGATCTTCTCTTCAATTCCTTTAGGGGGTTTTAGGGTTTTTCTTATGTTTTGTTTTATATTTTCTTTTGAGATGTATTCTTTTATCATTATGAACTAAACCCCTTAAATACCTGAGGGGGATGAAACCTAAGACGGATCTTGTTATTGTTTTCTGAACTATATGATAAATACTTGATTTGTTCTTAATTATGTGTTCTTAATTCTTGCTTTGATATTTCAGGATATTGATTCAAGTATTGATGTGCTTAGGCAGTAGAGCAAAAGTCTCAGTTTAAGAGTAGATCTAGCATAATTAAGCGGAGTTGATCGCAACCCTAGAAATAGGATAACGAAAATCTGCCGGATTAGGGTCAAACCTAATATGAGAGTCCATAGATCGAGTTAATGCAATTCTATTGATTTTAATTAGAAAGAGATTTCAATTAATCAACCTATGGTTAGACGTTAGTAGCCTCGAAAGAGGTATTAATATAAATTAGGGAATCCTACGGATCAAGTCAAGTGAATAAATCGTCTGGTTCAAAGTTAAATAACAAGTGAAGTCTAGGTGGATTCTTTCTCGGGCAATTCTTAATCAATTGGTTTTCCCACAAGTATTTTCCCAATTCATTCTCTTTGTCTTTGCATCTTTAGCTTAATAGTTAGTTAATTTTAGATTAAATAAACAATTCACTTTTATCTTAAGCTAAATAATAAAAAGAAAGTTAGTATTAGTACTTTTGGTTCCTTTGGGTTCGACATCCGGTCTTGCCACTAAACTATACTACTGTTCGATAGGTGCGCTTGCCTCAATCGTTGTCATAGTTAGTTTCTAGGCTCGATCATTCTTTTTATAAATTTTTAAGACTCTGAAACACGATCAAGTTTTTTGGCGCCGTTGCCGGGGAACTAAAATATTAAGAACGCTCAATTTTTATTACTTTAGCCATTTTTGTTTTTATTTTTCTGCTATTTATTTTTATTTTTATTTTTATTTTGCTTTTAGCTTTGCTAATTTTTCTTCTTTTATTTATTCTTGATAGGTACCCCTAGTTTATGACTAGAAGGAACCCGACAGGACCCCTGATCTACGACAGTGATATTGAAGGAACTATTCGCAAAAATCGTAGAGAAATAAGGCGAAGCTTACATTACATAGAAGAAGAGTAAGAAGTCGAAATTAATACCACTGAAGATATGGCTGAGAATAATCCGCTACCTCCAAAGGTGGTCGACAATCATGCTCCTCGAACTATGTATGATTATTCTAAACCTAATTTAACAGAAACTGAGTCAAGTATTGTTAGACTTGCTATTGCTGCAAATAATTTTGAACTGAAACCTAACACAATTCAGATGATACAGCAATTTGTTCAGTTTGATGGTTTGCAAGATGAAGATCCAAACAATCACTTGGCAAATTTCCTAGAATTTTGCGGTACCTTCAAAATAAATGGCGTTTCAGATAATGCCATCCGTCTTTGGTTATTTCCTTTTTCTTTGAGGAATAAAGCCAAACATTGGTTGCATTCTCTTCCACGAGGGTCAATTACTACATGGGAACAAATGACCGAAAAATTTTTATTAAAATATTTTTCGCCGGCTAAAACGACCAAATTAAGGAATGATATTTCTTCTTTTGTGCAGATGGATTTAGAAACACTTTACAACACATGGGAGATATACAAAGATCTATTGAGAAGGTGTCCACACCATGGATTACCCTTATGGCTACAGGTCTAAACTTTTTACAACGGTGTGAACCCCTCAACTAGGCAATTAATCGATTCAGCCGCCAGCGGAACATTGAACAACAAAACACCTGAGGCTGCCTACAAATTCATTAAAGAGATGTCACTGAATAACTATAGTGGAAGTCACAAGGACTAAACCAACAAAAGCAGCCAGAGTTTTTTTTAAACCTCGATGTAGTAACCATGCTATCAAATCAGGTAGAACTGATAAACAAAAAAATTGATGATTTATGTGATTCTTTATAGGTACATCCAATTATGCAGTGCAATACCAATGGAGGTTGGAGGAACAACACAGATTATCCACCGTACAACTCGAGCAATGAAAAGGAACAAGTTCACTATATGGGTAACAATTTTATACCTCAAAATAACCCTTATAGTAACACTTACAATTCAGGTTGGAGGAACCAGTCAAATTTCTTATGGGGTAGTCAAAGAAACCAAAGACAACAACCCTACCCATAAGAAAAGAAGCCAAACCTTGAAAAAATGCTGACAAAATTTATAGAGGAGTTAGAAACCCGTTTCCAAAATACCGAAACAATATTGAACAATCAGCAAGCATCAATTCAAGAGCTTAAGGATCAAATTGGACAACTAACTAAATTAGTTTCTGAAAGACAACTAGAAAGTTTACCTAGGGAAAAAGAGCAAATGAAAGCAGTTACACTAAGAAGTGGAAAGGAATTGATTGAAACAATGAAGAAGATACCACATGAAACAGATAAGGCAAAAGATGAGGGAGTTGAGAAGGTAACACCGGTACGCGAAGAATGTAAACCATAAATCTCATATCCGAAAAAGTTGAAGAAAGACCGATTAGATGCACAATACGGTAAATTTCTTGAACTTTTTAAACAGTTACATATTAACTTACCTTTTGTTGAAGCTATTTCACAGATACCGACATACGTAAAATTTCTAAAAGAGCTTCTATGTAACATCCTGAATTTTTGGGCTTATGCGTCTAATGGGTGAATATGTGTAATGTGTTAATTTAAGTGTTAGGGGTCCAAATTGGGCTCAGGATTAGGCTAAGGCCTTGATTAGATTATTAGAGTGGGCATTAAAGAATTAAAAGGTGGTAATTATGTTTAAAATGCCAAACATGGGCTTGTGGCCCAACAATAAGTGGCACTATAAGAGAATTAGAAGTGACGCCACACACAAGGGATTTAGGGGCCCAAAATTTAAGTTAAATGAAGCCCAAATCTTTTAATTTAAGTGAGTTAAATTTTGGCAATTAGGTTTAATGAGGTGGACGGCTACAAGGCTTAAAAATATGAGATTTGTATGGATTTAATAATAGATAATTTAAGAGATAAAAAGGAGAAAAGATAGGAGCCTATCTACAAGGCAAGTGATGGCCGAAAATCCATCACCTAGAGGAGTGTAAAATTACGACTCTTGCATGGCAAAGAGAGTGTGCAAATTTCCCTCTCTTTTAGCTTGACTTTTAAGGCATGTTTTGGTTTTTAGCGATGGAGTCTTTGAAATATCTATAAATAGAGGGGATAGCTCCTTGATTCTGACATATAAAAACCCTAGTTTTTTCTATTCTTTGTGCCGAATTCTTTAGCCTCTCCCTCTCCAATTTCTTTCTCCAAATTTCTTTCTTCAATTACTTCAAAAGTCGAAACTTCTCCCCACTTTCTTTTCCCTTGTGCCGATTTCTCTAAAAAGCCGAAGCATCCATCGCTTTTTCTTTTATTCATTATATTTGAGGAATTGTTTTATACTTCCGGCATTTAAATCTTCCATTGGCATTGCCGAATCCTCTCCCTAGTGCTAGCCGAATCTCTTTAGCTAAGGTAAGAGTCGATTTTTGATTAGTTCTCATAATCTATTTTAGAAAGGCAAAAGCTGAAAAGCTAATAGTTTAATGGTTCTATGATTGGGCGGCAATTCGGAATTTGAAGGAAGCTTGGTCGACTAGATCTAAAAGCCGAAAATAGCTAGTCTCAAATTTCGAGATTTTAAGGTAAGAAGAGTTGTTTATTCAAATATATAAAATTGGGTAGAACACTAACCATGGCCGAATATAGGACAGGCCCTAGTTTCACATCCTTCCAGCTTTTTGAAGCAAAGTTGTAGGTCGGTTTAGCGAGGGTATCGACATTAATCAGGTGTGTAGATCTCTAACATACTACTAATAAACTTCTATGTATATCTATTTATGCATGTTATGGGCTAAAAAGCGGAACAAGGTCAGTATAGACAATCGAATGGAACCTAAAAGGGTTAGGCAAGGATGCAGTGCACGTAAACATGGAACTCCCTATGTGTATCGAAAAATATTTAAGTTTGCATGATGTTTTCTTATGTATGCATGCATGGGGTGGGAATGATGATAATTGAAGGGGAAGTGCATGATAGGTCACTTGGTGATCGGTGGTAGAAATCCCACATAATATAAATGTAAGGTCGCATAGTGATTGGTGGCTATGCCACGTTTAATGATTCCTACTTGATAGGAATAGGCAGTACGGCTGTCGTTTTGGTGTGTAGTGGATGGAGGGTTGATTGTAGAAATCCCCAAGGTGTGATGGTTGGTACGGGTTGGTGTGTAGAGGATGGAAACCTAGGATAGGTTGGGTTATGCATTCCTTATTGTTTATTATGTGATTATGAATGATGCCTTCCTGTATGGGCCAGGGCCCATAATGTGTTTGTGGGCTCAGGTCGATGTGCGTTTTGTGATTTATACATTGAGTCTTTGTAACTCACGCTTTCCTTTTCTCTACTCTTCAGATAAGCAGTAGATCGTGGATATGGGAGCCGAGACGGGCTCGAGGGGCCATCAAGTTCTATTTCTACAAGTTATTTTCTTTTGGGATTTCTTAAAGTTTAATTTATTTCATTGTTATTTCGAGCATATTTATGTAATAAGGCCCCTAGTGTTCATTCAACTCAGCAGTTATCAATGTGAAGCAACTTATGAATTTTATAATAAAGTTTATTTATACTTAATAATAAAAATACAAAGAGGTTTATTTTCAAAAAGTCTCTCCTTTATTCAAATTTAATTAACTTAACTTGTGTTTTCAAAACGCGATAAAGTGTTATGTGTTCGGTAACATACCAGATCCGGTCGAAATGCATGGGCCGGGTTTGGGGTGTTACATTCTAATAAATAAAAGAAAGTTTGAAGAGATATCAACGGTGGAACTTAATAAAGAATGTTCAGCCATCCTCCAAAACAAGCTACCAACCAAATTAAAAGATCCAGGAAGTTTCACTATTCCCTATTTAATTGGTAGTTTAAATATTAAGAAAGTACTAGCTGATCTAGGCGCCAGTATTAATTTAATGCCTTATAAAATGTTTAAGCAACTTGGTCTTGGGGAACCAAAACCCACTAGGATGAGCATTCAATTAGTTGACAGATCTATTAAATATCCTAGAGGAGTTATTGAAGATATTTTGGTAAAAGTTGATAAATTTATATTCCCTGTTGATTTTGTTGTGCTTGATATGGATGAAAACATTGAGGTACCTTTAATTTTGGGCCGCCCTTTTTTAGCTACTTCTAGAGCTGTTATTGATGTAGGTGATGGAAAACTCGCATTAAGGGTAGGCGACGAGGAAATTATTTTTTAAATTTACGATGCTATGCGGTATTCTAGAGAACAAGATGATTCATGTTAATTTATTGATGCCATTGATCATTTTATTCAAGATTCTTTGCAAGAAATCATACATGACGACACGATGGAACTGTGTCTTGCCCAAAGTAAGGGGGAAGATGATGATTCCAATGAATTGAATTCTAATACATCTACTTCTAGACAAAAGAAAGAGGACATTGAAATCAATGACGAATTTAAACAAAAACCTTCTATTGATAAGCCACCAAAATTGGAATTAAAACAGTTGCCAAAACACTTAGAGTATGCATTCCTCGGGGGATAATTCTACGCTACGATGTAATAATTATCTCTTCGAATCTGAACCCAAGAGAAAGACGAGTTGCTAAAGGTGCGAGGGAACATAAAAGAGTCATAGCTTGGAAAATTTCTGACATTAAAGGAATAAGCCCATCGTTTTGCACCCACAAAATTTTAATGGAAGATGAGTATAAACCATGTGTGCAACCTCAAAGACGATTGAATCCCAACGTGAAAGAAGTTGTTAAAGCTGAGGTAATTAAACTCCTAGATGCTGGAATAATTTATCCTATTTCTGACAGTACTTGGGTAAGTCTTGTGCAGGTCGTTTCAAAGAAAGGAGGCATGACTGTTGTAGCCAACGAAAAGAATGAATTAATTCCTACAAGAACAGTCATAGGTTGGAGAGTATGTATTGACTATAGAAAGCTGAACGACGCCACCAGAAAAGATCACTTCCCTTTGCCCTTTATCGATCAGATGTTGGAAAGATTATCTGGGCATATGTACTACTGCTTCTTGGACGGACTCTCCGGCTACTTCCAAATCCCAATAGCCCCTGAGGATCAAGAAAAGGCAACATTCGCATGTTCATACGGTACGTTTGCTTATCGTAGAATGCCTTTTGGATTGTGTAATGCTCCTGCTACTTTTCAGCGCTGCATGGTGGCTATCTTTAATGAACTTGTGGAAGACATTATGGAGGTATTTATGGATGATTTTTCAGTATTTGGTAATTCTTTTCATCTTTGCCTTAAAAATATAAAACGAGTTCTAATGAGATGTGAGGAAACGAACCTTGTTTTAAATTGGGAAAAGTGTCACTTTATGGTTCGAGAGGGGATTGTGTTAGGACATAAAATTTCTAGTAAAGGGATTGAGGTAGACAAAGCAAAGGTTGAAACCATAGAAAAATTACCTCTTCCTAGTTCAGTTAAGGCTATTAGAAGCTTTTTAGGACATGCTGATTTTATAGAAGATTTATTAATGATTTTTCTAAAATAGCTAAGCCTTTAATGAAACTACTACAAAAAGATGTACCTTTCAATTTTGATCAAGAATGTTTAGATGCATTTAATATCCTCAAAGATAAATTAATAAATGCTCCAATTATAATTGCACCTGATTGGAATTTACCCTTTGAACTAATGTGTGATGCGAGCGATTTTGTAGTAGGTGCAGTTTTGGGACAGCGAAGAGACAAGCACTTTTAGCCGATCTATTACGCTAGTAAGACATTAACGGTTGCACAAGAAAATTACACCACCACGGAAAAAGAATTGCTAGCTGTGGTTTTTGCATTTGATAAATTTAGACAGTATTTGATATTATCTAAAGTTTTCGTTTACACTGACCATTCAGCTCTTCGTTATCTTTTAATAAAAGCCGATGCAAAACCTCGATTCATAAGATGGATTTTACTCCTGCAGGAATTTGATCTAGAAATTCAGGATAAGAAAGGAGCTGAAAATCTTGCAGCAGATCATCTATCTAGGCTTGAAAATCCACATATCAAAGAATTAAATGAAAGGGAGATAAATGACTCGTTTGCTGCAGAAATATTATTTGCTACTTCTAACTCCGAGGCACCCTGGTTTGCAAACATTGCAAATTACCTAGCTGCTAACATCCTACCAAAAAGGTTAACACATCATCAAAAGAAGCGATTCTTTGCTGATGCAAAAAACTATTTTCGAGAGGATCCTTTTCTTTTTCGTATATGTGCAGATCAAGTAATTCGAATATGTGTTACAAAAGCAGAAGCAAGCAAAATTTTGGAACATTGCCACTCAAGACCTTCAGGAGGACATTACAGCGGAATTAAGACAGCATATAAAATGCTTGAATTAGGTTTTTATTGGCCCACCTTGTTCAAAGACGCTAACAGGTATGTTGCTTCATGTGATAGATGTCAGAGAATAGATAATATCTCTAAATGCAATGAAATGCCTCAAACGTACATACTATCATGCGAAATTTTTGATGTATGGGGTATTGATTTTATGGGCTCATTCCCTAGTTCATTTGGAAATAAATATATGTCAAAATGGGTGGAAGCTCAAGCTTTACCTACTAATGATGCCAGAATGGTAGTAAGATTTCTTAAGAAACTCTTTTCTCGATTCGGAACACCCGGAGCAATTATTAGTGATAGGGGTACTCACTTTTGTAATACTCAATTTGATAAAGTCTTAAAAAAATATGGAGTGCACCACAGAACAGCTACCCCTTATCACCCTCAAACCAGTGGGCAAGTAGAAGTAGCAAATCGAGAGCTTAAGCGTATTCTAGAGAAAACAGTTGAATCAAACAGGAAAGACTGGGCATTAAAAGTAGACGATGCGTTATGGGCCTATAGAACAACATTTAAAACCCCCATAGGGACATCCCCATACAAACTTGTCTATAGAAAAAGTTGTCATCTACCATTTGAGTTAGAGCACAAAGCTTCTTGGGCTATAAAATTCTTCAATTACAATCTTAAAACCGCAGATGAGAAAAGGATGATGCAATTAAACGAGCTTGATGAATGGCGAGCCAATGCCTATGAGAACTTAAGACTATATAAGGAGGCAACAAAATGACGCCATGATGCTCGTTTAAAGCAATCAAAGCAATTCAAAGTAGGAGATTTGGTCTGCTATACAATTCAAGGCTTAAATTATTCCCTGCGAAGTGGAAATCAAGATGGTTAGGCCCTTTCGTGATCAAAACTATCTTTCCCTATGGCACAGTCGAGGTAACTCATCCGAAATACGGCACATTTAAGGTAAATGTTCAGCGACTGAAAATTTATAATGGTGAAGATTTTAGGGATATAAGAGAACAGCTTCAGCTCTGTGAACCTTCATTTAGAAACGAAAACGAGGAAGTTCTAGCTTAAGACTATAAACGAGCGCTTCTCCGGAGGCAACCCGAGTACTAACCCCATTAATTTTTATTTTTATTTTTATTTTTCCTTTTTAGTATCTAACTATAAACTAACAAAAAGTGTAGGTTTCTCCACCTACACAACCTCACATACGGCTGTGTGGATACCACGAACAGGTACATGGGCGTGACAAAGATGGTGTAGAAACAGGACAAAATTTTCCCAAGCCACGGGCTCCGACTAAACGACACGACTGTGCGACGTGACCGTGGTCCAAAACTAACTAATGGACACAGACGTGTGACACGCCCGTGCATCCAACCCGTGGTCGATCCTAAGTAAAGGACACGGGCGTTAAACACGCCCATGCTCTAAGGCCGTGGACAACACTGACTTACAAACACGGGCGTGGGACCATTGACACAGGCGTGGGAGAAGCGAACAAAGCTAGGCACGTCCATACGATACCGGCATGGAACACAACTTATGCGCGCCAGACCCTTGAACATTCGAAACGCACAGGCTAAAAATGATTTACACGGGGGTGTGACATGCCCGTGTACCCTTATTTCTATATAAACCCCTCACTATTCATCATCTTTTTCCCCCAAATGCTTCCTCCCAAACCCTAGCTGTTTTCTTTTTCTCCCTTCCCCCTCCCTTCTTCCTTTTCCTTCTTTTTTCCCTCTATTTTCCCTCTCTATTACACAAAACACGCAGCCCACTCCCGTACGTAGACACCACAGCCACACCCGCCCAGGCCCGTGCGCCACCACCAGCCCGTGCTCCGACCAACCCTCAACCGCGCCGCTTCTCTCCAAAAACTCCACCGGACCATAATGTCATCGTCTCGAGGTAAGAAAACCGCAGTCTAGTTCCAAAAAATGGAAGGGACTCGGTTCGTCATCAGCCAGCGTAACCGCCAAAGTACGCCATCCATTTTTACAATTTCCTCCAGGATCGCAGGAGGACCTTTATAAGATACTTCGCACGCGACCCCTCGGTACAAGGAGGTGCATTGATTGGGCCATTTTGGAGCAGGTCCAACTAGTCGATGACGTACGGGCTCTCCTGACTACCAATCCATGGGACCAATTCTTCAATATCATCGAGCCCATATATCTAGAGCTCACTGTAGAGCTCTGTTCCACTTTCCACCTTCAGACGGTGATGACGCGCCACGATGACCCCGGCACGATCCAATTCCGTTTAGGAGGGATTGTACGAGAACTGAATGTACCGCAATTCGGGGCTGCATTAGGACTCTATACGGACGAATTTATAGAGGATAATGATCTCGCGACGCTCCATCGCCATATCCATAACACCCCTATGAGATGTTGGTACAATATAGCACCCAACAACACCTCCTATGACCTCAGTCGCACCAAGGCGACGGCTCTCGCCCCATTCCTGAGGTACGTACACACTACTTTAGCTCATACACTGACAGGTAGTCGAGAAAGCACCAGCGTCGTCAACACTCACGACGCCTACTTCCTATGGTGAATGGCAAACGAGCACGTTTTCAACCTAGCCTATTTTATAGCTCATGCCATTCAGCATCAGACAGAGCAACATAGGAGAGGGGTCATATCCATGGGTCCATACATCACATGCTTGGCTCGATAGTTCGGGCTCCTCATGTAACACCCCTTACCCGAGTTCTACGCCAGAACCGAGCCCGATGTGTTACCGTAATAAAACCACTTGATCGCCATTTAGACTCATCGTGACTACTCTCTTAGGTCACCTCAACAACCTCAATCTTGACTTACGAGGCCTCACTCATACACACGAGGGCTCCCGAGACTATATCGAAACTTTTTCCAATCTAAAATTTTTTTCTCTTTTGTACAGGGTTAACGTGTCCGTGCAAGAAGAGACATGCCCATGCTCCACAACTGTGGTGAATACTGACTATATACACACGGCCTCAAAGCCTAGTCACACACCTGTGTGGCTAGACCGTGGCCAACACTGACTAAACTTACACGGCTTTTGCACACGCCCGTGTGGCTAGTCCGTGGTCTATTCTGACTTAAAATGTTAACATGCAGGGTACATACAGCCAAGTCACACGCCCGTGGGCTGACCGTGTGTCACACATAGTCTAGACACACGCCCGGGTGTCTATCCACATGGACAAAAACAAAGCTATGTGCTAAGTTCCTTTCACCCCTCTAGCATACACAATATGCATTCATTCAACACATCCATAATCAGCTCAAATTGAAGTGCAATCTCACATGGATAACTACAGTCTTTTCATAAAATAAGGTAGCCAGCTACTATGGCATTATACAAAATAGACTATCCATCTAAAGGCCAGCACATCTTAGCCATTTACAATAAAATTCACTAACTTGTCTAGCCTCTATCCATGCCATATACAAAACATTGAGTCTCATGTACCAGAGTGTGCTGATAATGTGGACGATCTTCCAATTGATCCTCGTATCTTAATTGAACACTTTTACTCTATAAGACAAGGGAAAAGAAAGGGAGTAAGCTTTGAGCTTAGTTAGTTTACACATAAACAATTAAGCATCATAGTATACGCTAAACAACAATTAGCATCATACTAACTTATAATGTACAACAATGCTTACTCTTTCTATCCCTTACCATATTTCCAACACATCATGAGTCACATACTCATAACCATGGAAATGCACCCCTACATTCAATATCACATTTACACAATATACAACACTACATCATTTCTCGATAATTCATCCACACAGATAATTAACTCAATAATATAACCACATAGCTAATCCACGCAGCTAATCCATACAGCTAATTTCTCGGTGGTTTCGCACTTAGCCCACCATAATCAATTAATAAGGTAGTATCGCACTTAGCCTACCACAAAGGTATTCATAGTGGTTTCACACATAGCCCACTAGACGATATACCTAACGATAGCATCGCACATAGCCAGCTTATCGTCAATATGCACTAAGATGGTATCGCACTTGCCCACCATTTAGCATTCTCACTACACATTTACATACACATTCACATATCTACTTACTTAACCATACATCCATTCACAAATTCTACCACATTCATCCCACATAGGTTCTCAATCATTCTCAATCATACTACACACTAGCTAGCATTAAGAAATTGTAAGTATGAATGCATTGTTTAAGCATAGACTTACCTCGATACTCGAAAGTATAGAAATATGCAATTTAGTCTACCACCTTGCTCTTGCCTTGGTTTAGATCCGGGCTTCGTATTTCTTGATCTATAATGAATAAATCAGCTTATTCAATGCACACATTGACTAAATTGACACTTATCTCATACTTTGGAAAAATTACCCTTTTGCCCCTAATCTTTCTCATAATTACACTTTTGCCCCAAGGCTCGTAAAGTGATTTTTATTCAACTTTCTAGCCTTACATGCTTAGCCGAGTCACTTACTCAACTAAAGCATTCACCAATTCTCACTAAATCATACATGTATGACCAAATTTAAAACTTTTACAAACTAGTCCTTACATGCATTTTCATGGAAAATCACTTAACAAAAGATGTTTCTACTACATCAAGTTTTCATAATCTTCCATAAACATCAACATACATGCATGTTATACATGACCAAATTTTTTAACATTCAATATAGCTCATCAAATAGCTAAAAATAACTTATTCATACAACTAGGACTTCAAAAATACAAAGAATATAAAAAACGGGGCTTGGATGCACTTACTAGCAAGCTTGAAAAATTTGAGGAACCCTAACAATGGCTCTTAAAAATTTCGGCAGCCTTAGAGAAGAAGATGAATGAATTTTGTCATCTTTTCTCCCATTTTAATCATTTAATTGCCAAATGACTAAAATGCCCTTTTTGATAAACTTCCTATTTTAACTCATCCATGCCCAAATTTGTCCAAAAATTAAAATTTGGGTAAATTGTTATTTAAGGACCTCTAATATATATTTTAAAGCCATTTCAAACAAATAGCTTCTAGAATCTCACATTTTGCAACTTTTGCAATTTAGTCCTTTTGGACAATTCAACCGAAATTTCAAAAAAATTACTTCATGAAACTTTCACACTAACATGAAAACATAGCATAAATCTTAAAAACTCATACATAGACCTCGGATTTGTGGTCTCGTACCACTATTCCGACTAGGCCCTAAACCGGGATGTTACACCTCAACACTGCCGCTTAGACCTCCTCACTCACACTGATAGATCAGATGTCCCCACAGGGCATCCAAATGATGCTACACATGAGGATGATCCAACGTCGACATGGGACCGAGCCTCCCCAATATCGGCTAGCACCAACCACCGAAGAGGAGGATCCTGAGGACATTATTAACAATGTCCCACACCCACATGAGGAACCACAACCAAGCCATCGCCCAGTTCATGCGACTGCTTCACTTTCAGACATCTCTGCACGTCTCACTCAGTTCGAGCATTACTGTACTCAATAATTCAATGACACTGCTCGATGGTTCGATGGCATTGAGGCGACTCTTCAACAGATTTGTCATCACTTTCACATATCGCTGCCTCCACCACCTCGTGACCCAGCCGATGACGAGGACCTTTGAGTCCTGTGATTTTATTTATTTATTTTTCAGTTTTCATTTTTAGTTTATGTTTAGCTTATTTCCGTTTTTAATTAAAACTTTTTGCCTTTCTTGTTTAAAACTCTTATTAGTACAGTTTTATTTCTTTTATCACTGGCTGTCTAATTTTCGAGTATCTCTAACAACACTCATTAAATAAATACTCCTTGAACATCTAACTGATAACTTCGTAGTTTAAAAGATTCAATTTGCCACTCCAAGAATGAACACATCACCGGAATACTCACCACCACATTCACCCATGCCTAAATCATCATCACTAGCTATCCTCCAAGGATTTCATCCAACATTCAGGGAGTTTCACTTCTCTCTCTCTTTTGATTTTCTTACTCCATGATTATCATTCTCTCAAAGAATGAGGGGCAAAGGGATTGATCGAGAAAGATTTCTTGTTCTACATTGACGGAAATGTACATCTTAAGTGTGGGGGGGATGAATATTTATTTCAAAAAAGTGCCTAACTTTCTGCATTATTCTCAAATCCCTGAATTATACCTTAAATTATGCCTTGTTCTTTAAGTAATTTTCTCATATTACTAATTAGAATCAAATTTCCTGTGATTCATGATGTGTATTGATATGTTTTAGATTAAGTCATTGATAATTGTGCAGTGATGATTTAAACTTTAGGAGACTAGAGAATCAAGCATGATAAGTCCATTTTAAAATAAATTAAAATTTTGTTAGGTTGTCTACCTAAATTTAATTATTACCTTGAAATTTGAAATTTACAAGGTTGATATCAAAAACCCATAATTTTTGTGAGATTTTGAGCCTTTAGAGCATACATTCTTTCGAGCTCACCTTGTGATTATGAGTGTGTCAACGTTGAGCTGTTATTCTAGAACTTGCTTCGATTATACATGTCGAGACCACATTGACTGATTTGATATACTGAGATGATAAAGGCACTTAGGATTTAACCCACTCACTCCACTAATAAGCCTACCTTCACAATTAACCCCTAATGAACCCCTTTGATCCTAACAACCCTTTTTATTAACTCACCCACTAATATTAACCCAAAAACCCGGTCTGTATTTGTTATCACCATTCCTCCTGACCACCCTTATATCGAGATTTGATTTGATCAGTTGCCTAACTATAATCTTTAAATCAATAGTTAAATTCATCATTTTTTATGATTTGTTCTTAAAAAAAAATCGAAGTATATTCATTATTAGTTCTATAATTAAGTGAGCTTACATGTTTAAATTCTACACCTTGAAGAAAAAGCTCATTTTATTAGTATTTCATATTTTCAGTTGATGTAATTATTCAGGATTAGTTCATTTTTCTAGTTAGGTAAATTGTCAATTCAATCTCGATTCTAACCCTCTAATTCAGCCTTTATCCACACCTTTAACCTGAGCCCCATTACAACCCTTTTTTAAAGACATTTTGATTTGTGTATCATCTCATTTTACAGTGGTGGAGATTTGATTTTCAGGCAAGCCTATGGTATTAACTTTTCATGTTCGACTTTTGGAGTGCTTAATTTTGAACCTTAAACACTATGAGTGATTTGAGTGAATCTTTAGTGAGGATGTCAACTCCTGTCGATTTTGAATTAAGGGTAATTATTTAGATAAAGTGAAAACACCTATGTTTTAGTGCTACAAAAACCATGACTTTGATTGTTTAAACATTTAAGACCCTTTACTTAAATTATCAATGTGTGAATTATTTTTGAATTATAATGAAACACTGTTGATGAATATTATGAATCAAGGAAGTTCATTTTATTTGTGAGTTGAGAATTTTGCTTGAGGACAAGCAAATGCTTAAGTGAGGGGGTATTTGATAAACCATAATATAAACATATTTTAATCCCATATTTAGCATATTTTTGGATGATTTAAGCCTTAATTATGGAATTTGGTGCTCTTAATCCTTTGTTTTCATGTTTTATACTTAAGAAAGCACCGGAGGATGAAAAGAACTAGAAATGGGCCTAAAACAGAGTAAATGAGCCATATCACGATATCAACATGGCCTGGGCCCAAGCCACACGACTGTGCCACCTTAACAGACCCGAACACGGCCTGGCCACGATTCACACGGGCGTGTGCCATGGGCGTGTCCCTGTCGTGACAAAGAAGAGTTTCATTCGGATTAGGGTACTTAGAGGCAAAGAAAGTCATTCCAAAAGCCTATATAAACACCCTAGAGGCCAACCTTCAAGGGAAGTCGAGTTAGGTGTCCAGTTAGGCTGAAGAGCCGACCCAGAGAGGCCAGAATTGTGGGATTTACTTGAAGAAAGCCAGTTGATTCATCTCAAGAAGCCGGAGTTATACTCAAGACAGAGGATCTTCTCTTTAATTCCTTCAAGGGTTTTAGGGTTTTTCTTATGTTTTGTTTTATATTTTCTTTTGAGATGTATTCTTTTATCATTATGAACTAAACCCCTTAAATACCTGAGGGGGATGAAACCTAAGACGGATCTTGTTATTGTTTTCTGAACTATATGATAAATACTTGATTTGTTCTTAATTATGTGTTCTTAATTCTTGCTTCGATATTTCAGTACATTGATTCAAGTATTGATGTGCTTAGGTAGTGGAGCAAAAGTCCCTGTTTAAGAGTAGATCTAGCATAATTAAGCGGAGTTGATCGCAACCCTAGAAATAGGATGACGAAAATCTATCGGATTAGGGTCAAACCTAATATGGGAGTCCATAGATCAAGTTAATGCAATTCTAGGGGTTTTAATTCGAAAGTGATTTCAATTAATCAACCTAGGGTTAGACGTTAGTAGCGTCGAAAGAGGTATTAATATAAATTAAGGAATCTTACGGATCAAGTCAATCAATAATAAATCGTGCAGTTCGAGTTAAATAACAAGTGAAGTCTAGGTGGATTCTTCCTCAGGTATTGTCTTAATCAATTGGTTTTTCCCACAAGTGTTTCCCCAATTCATTCTCTTTGTCTTTGCATCTTTAGCTTAATAGTTAGTTAATTTTAGATTAAATAAACAATTCACTTTTATCTTAAGCTAAATAATAAAAAGAAAGTTAGTATTAGTACTTTTGGTTCCTTTGGGTTCGACAATCCGGTCTTGCCGTTAAACTATACTACTGTGCGATAGGTGCGCTTGCCTCAATCATTGTCATAGTTAGTTTCTATGCTCGATGATTCTTTTTATAAAATTTTAAGACTCTAACACACAATCAGCTAGCTAGACCTAGCTGCAACGATCTTAAAAACATAGAAATCACTAAAAACTAAACAAAAATGGACTTACAATTATGCTTGGAAGTAGCCGAACCCTAGAAAGCTTCCATGGTTTTCTTATGCTTGAATTTTCGGTGGAATCATTGAAGAAGAAAGATGATAGCATTCTTTTTCTTTATTAAATTTTAAATTAATTTTATAATTACTTATTTACCCATTACGTAAACATTAAAACATGTAAAAATAATGTCCATAAATGTCCACTTAAGCAACCAATGGTCTAATTACAACATAAGGACCTCAACTTTAATAATCCATAGCTATTAGATACCTTTAACTAATAGAACTCCACTTTTACACTTTACGTGATTTAGTCCTTTTTATCAAATTGACCAATCAAACGATAAAATTTCTTAACGAAATTTTCACATAAACATATTATCATGCTGCAGACATTAAAATAATTATAAAATAATTATTTTGACCTCAAATTTGTGGTCCTAAAACCATTGTTCCGATTTGACTAAAAACAGGTTGTTACATTTCTCCCCACTTAAGGATTTTCGTCCCCGAAAATCTTACCAGCAAAAAGGTTAGGGTACTGTTTTCTCATAACTTCCTCGGGCTCCCACGTAACCTCTTCGACACTGTGACATTGCCACAAGACTTTCACGAAAGCTATGCGTTTATTTCTCAACTATTTAGCCTCTCGAGCTAAAATTCTAATCGGTTCCTCGTTGTACGTCATATCGAGTTGAATTTTAATCTCTACCGGAGAAATTACATGTGAAGGATCCGATCTATATCGACGCAAAATCGACACATGAAATACATTGTGGATTTTCTCTAACTCAGTTGGTAAAGTTAGTCGATATGCCACTAGACCTATTCTTTCAATGATCTTATACAGCCCGATGAAACGTTGACTTAGTTTGTCTTTGCGACCAAATCTAGCACTACGTTTGGTTCACTGTAATGGAATAGGGCTGTAATTGAATAAAGTTGTAATGGAATAGAGCTGTAATCAGTAACTCAATTGTTTGGTTAAATGGAATGGAATAGAACTGTAATAGTATTCTTGTGTTTGGTTGAATGGAATGATGTTGTAATAGCATAAGAAAAAAAACTAAAATGACCAGAATACCCTTAGCAGAAAATTTTTTTAGGCAGATGATTATTGTTATTGTTAATAAATTTTAATAAGATTATTATTGAAAATAATTTAATAAAAATAATAAATAATTTAACCATATTTTAACATAATTATTATTAAATATAATTTAATAAAAAAATATAAATTAATAACATTCTTAATACAATTATTATTATATGAATTTAAAAAAATCAAAATATATAATACTATAAAAATATATATAATCTACTTTATTATTTTTAAACTGCAATACATATTTAATGTGCTAAAATATCATTAGTGAAACAAATAATTTAATTATTCTACAATAAGAAACAAAATATTAGAAGTAATAAATAACTTGAGAATTATATTTCACATCCAAGCATAATATTCATATATTAACAAAAAGTTACATGATTTCATTAGTTTATATGTCATAATCCATATGTTATAAAAATTTACAACATCAAAAAGTTACAACATTGTAATGACATTCTATCATGTAAATACCATCCAAATATTACAAACACAAAAAAGTTACCAAAATATCATCAACACAACCATGATTTTCAATGGTCAGCAAGAAATCTTCTGACCCCTTCCAATCACACAATAGAAGGTAAACTAAAGAAAATGAGCATTTGCGTTGGATGATCTGGAATTTTACTCAATGCTCGATAGCGCTCATCCTCAGTTAAACCTTCTATTTCACATAATGTTGGATATAATTTCAGAGCACTTTCTTGAATGGTCATTTCTGACTTTTGTTGAATTAGCACTCCGGAGGCAATACTCTTATTGATTTCAAGGCCAACGGTCCGTATATTTTCCGCCAATAAAGTGGCAGCATCATTAAATGAAATAGAAGAATCACTTCATCAGAAATCTTTTTTTTCTTCTTTGAAAATGTGGAATCACCTTGGTTTCTACCTGGTTGCAGTTGTGTAGCTGAAAGATCCATGTCATCCAAAGAAACATCAGCTTCGCATCTATGGAAATCGTTTCTTTCTTCATGAGTATTTGTAGTAGCCACATCTTCAACATCTATTTCTTCAATAATATCGATGGCTGTTTGAACATCTTTCCCAGTGGCTCGATCTTTTGTGTAGATGGCAGTAAGTTGGTCATAATAAGGGAAACTTCGAGTGGCTTCTTTATAACTCTATAAAAATGAGGAATTCATATTAGATATAAATTTGGTCAAAATAAGAAAATAAAGACTTAAAATAATTCTTACTTTTATATATGAGTTCCACACCGCATCTTCAGCAACAACAAGCTGCCTATGCTCATCCCAACCAAAGCCACTATTGTTTTTTCCACTAAGCATGTGATAAACGATTGACCAATCCCTTTTCAATGTCCTAATCCTCGATTCAAGATTAGGTTTAGCCTTCAACATGGCATGGGGTAAAATTTTTTCTAACATTTTTTCCAACTTATTTAAATAACCGGCTTTGAATCCTGTATCTGCATTAAAGGTTCTAACATTGTGCAAGTCGACCATACAAGCAACCAACACAGCATCTTCTTCTGGAACCCATTTCCTTTTGGTTCCTCGAGAATTTTGGGAAGAAACACTTGATTGTGAAAAACCTGACATAATTATCTTAAGAAAAAAATGCAAATTAAAATTAAGTTCAATATTATGCATCAAAAGATCAACACTTTATTAAATTATAACACATGATGAATCAAAAGAAAATAAATTATCATTCAACAAGTCTAGTACAATATAAAAAAAACAATTCAAACACCACCGAAGTTTCATAAACTAGATACATGAAATAACACAAACAACTTAATGTTTACTATTTTAACCCTAAACCTAACTAATTTCTAGATGTTTGTCATTCATCAAACATTTGGTTGGCTAGTTCCATCCTCTAAGTAGCCCATGCATCTGATGGATGAATATTTACGATATTCGGTTCATCATCATCTGTCACATTACTAGTAATCCTTTTTCCAACTCCGTTTTAATAGGATCAAGACTCATATAGGTTCGAATAAAATTATGGAGCAAACAACATGCAATAATGATTCTATTGTACACCCTCATAGGATAGAATGATGGACTCCTAAGTATTCCCTATCTAAGTTTTAATAACCCAAAACATCTTTCAATAACATTACGCGCTGAACCATGTTTCATATTGAAAAATTCTTCCGAAGTACTTGGCTGGTAACCCTGATGCCACTCATTCAAATGATATACTTGTCCTCTAAAAGGCACAAGAAATCCCCCACAATTTGTGTATCCAGCATCGACTAGATAATAACAACCTATAAAAAGAAACTATTTGTCATGGTTAATTTCCCAAAAAAAGTATGATATTAAAAATTAATTCAAATTCCTCTAATTTTGCACTTTACCATGAGGAACTTTTAGTCCATGTCTCCTACTAGTGGCATCTCGAAGAACTAGTCCATCAGTAACAGAACCTTCCCAACCGAGAAGAACATAAACAAAATGCATATCAGGTGTACAAACACCTAACATATTTGTTGCTATGTCACCTTTTCGCGTTCGATATCTAAATTTATTAACTATTAGAACCCTAATCTTGATGTGAGTTCCATCTAAAGCACATAAGCAATTCTACATCACATGTATAAAACCTCGAGTTAGGATACTATATTTAAATCTAAATGGACTAAATTATGTACTTGTTATATATAGAATCCACTCCAATATCTTGAACCATTTCCACCTTTGGTTTGTAGAACTAGCTGTAATTGGCTCTGCCTTTTTAAATAACACATCTTGTAAGCGTATGACAGCATTTAAAACATTGTGAAATGATATGCTAACGGTTTCCCTGGACCTATTAAAGTGATGTTTGATAACTCTATTTTTAAGGTGATGAGAAATGATATGTAAAAACATTGCCACTTGCTCATCAACAAGCATGTTCCTTGACGACTTCAATCCCCTTAAAGTTTGTAACATCTCACATAGTTTAAAAAAGGTAATTCTATTCATCCTAACTTGTTCAATACAAGTCTCGTCACTAGCATATACAAGTCTTTTCACATAATCTCGTTTTGCATAAAAATCTAAAATATAGGATCTAATCTTTGGTCTATAAGTATGTAGGCTATGGATGGCACCCAATGCAACTAAGAACCAGCTCGCAACTGTACACATTTGCAACCATATTGTAATAGCAAGACCAATTCTTTTACGCCTCTCACTTTGTACAATTAAAGGCAAACGAGCCATTACTGCAAGATATTAAAGTGTTACATATCTTCAAATCGTAGTAAAAAGGGTCACATTTCTCCAATACTAATTTCAATAACAGTAAAACAAAATCAAAGAATTTAATTGCCAAATAACTTACAGTGATTCAGTGAATACAAGATGCTCAACCCTGGGTGGAGGAAGCAATCAAACAAGCCAAATAAGAAGAAGAATCAATAACAACCTGTCAAAGAAAAATGAACCATACATATTAAGAATATTTACAAAGCACAAAATAGAAATTACAACCTGTCAAAGATGTTTACAATAACTTATTACAATGAGGTAAAAATAATTGCGACAAAAAAGATTTGCAGACACTATTTGTAGTTTATTAGTATTACAAAAAGACAGGCAAAAGGAAACATTTCATTTATTAGCATACATCATTTTTATTTACACTAGAGCTTAAATCAATACCGAATGACATACTTGAGTTAATATTAAATGTTTTAATGGAATCAAAAAGGGGAAGTGAAATAAGTAAATAAACCCAATTGTATTTTTATTAGGTTTTAAGATGATTTAAAAAAAGAAATCAATTCGTTTCCAACTATTGTTACAGAGAAGAAAATAGGGGAAACATTAATTAATGAATAATGATAATGGAGGTGTTTACTTTAGAGCTTTGGTAGCCAATTGTTGAATATGATTTGCCTAAGCACCACTCAATAAGCATACTTGATACACATGCAATGATGCTCATTTTTGTTATTTCTTTTATATTTAATGCACTCCATTACCATATATATATATATAGTTTTAGTGCCACCATTTCCTTTCCATTTATACATGTAACTCAATATAAACAAAAGAAAAAGAAAATCTTTCCAGTACAATGATATACTAAACTTCAATTTAGTTGGTATTAACTACATGCACTTTTTTACTCGGATTAAAATTTTGAGTGAATTATAAATAGAGGTAGACATTATATTAAAACAAACAAGTTCAATAATCTTTTTTTTAAAAGTAAAATAAATTAATTGATCTATATTTAAAAATAATTGGTAAAAAACCTCTCTAGTCCCTTTCTATTTTTATATTGAGCAAGTTGATCCCTTTAAAAAAATCGAAACAATTTAATCCTCAAAAAAGTCAATAGATCTAGCTTTATCGTTTACATATTTACACAAATGTTGCGGGCTAAATTTGTTAAATCGTGAATGTGTAAATTTTGAGGTATAAAAGAATTATTATACTAATTAAAATTATGTACTATTGATGGAATACATTAAAAATATGATTAATTATTCTTAAATACTCACTTTTAAAATTAATAAAATTTTATTTTCCAACATAATTTAAAATCATACTACAACAGATATTGATAAGCAATCTACCATACATAAGATAAATATATTGTTTTTGAAGAATACTTTTTTTATGAAATAAACTGCAGTTAATATCATTATCAAGCGATGACATTTTAGCAGCCTAGAAGAACAATCCAGAAGAAAAGTAAAGTGAAATGGAAAACAACTAATGAAATCATTGGTAAGCAAAAGAAAAGTATCACTAGTTTAAGTAACATGCTAATAAGTTCTAATAAGTATAACCGGCTCAGTTTTTTGCTCCTGATGAAGTTTATGTTATAGAAGATGACAATAAAGCCAAACATAAATCTTTTGCTCAAAGACCTCCCGATTCGGTTGAATCTAAAAGGGAAAGTTCTTCAATGTGAGAACCAGAGAATTCTTCTGGATTTCAAGTAGCTCATTTCATTTACACCCTTTTATCTTGTCATCTAAATCCTTTTTTATTGCGGGCCCAGTTTGAACCTCTTGGATGAAAAACTAGAAGGTATGGGGTTGGTAAACATTGGCCAATTGGATTATTGAAAGGGTAATAGTGAAGCCCTTAACGAGTTCTCACAAGTACCAGAAACAACATATAAATAAAAGAAAGCAAAAGCATTAGTCATTTATTAGATCAACAAGAATAGTGTATAATAAGAAAATTGTAAATTAGAGTTTCAGGATCTATCTATGTTTATCGTTTTGCTTTTTCGTAAACTCCCCAGATAGAATGATCCCATAGCAACAACACAAGTTCATTATGTTATGGATAATGCTGAGGCTACTTAAGATGGTGATCAAATAAGGAAGCCATCTCAATCTGCAATACAATCCAAAAGAAATTGAACTGTAAGCACTTTTTCCTCATTACTGTGCCTTGACAACATGTATAAGACAAAATAAACAATTGCCAATTTATTCAATGACAGAGAAGCAATGGTATCAAGAGCAAAGGAGCTGCAGATACTGGGATTCAAATCCTAAACTATGACTATATGAATCAACTTTAATATGTGCAATGCAAGCAAAGCAATGATATTATATTTTATCATTTTCTTAATTCCTTCATTAGAAATAGAACACATCTATGGATATATGCAAATTACGAAAAAAGAAAAATGAATGGACAATTAAGGAGAAATCATGGAGTAGGTAAAATCATCTTTGAAAAGCACAAAAGGAAAGGAATATGGATTGACTGAAAAGGTATGCACAACTTTCTTGCAAATTAACAAGGGAGTAAATGTACTTTGCAGTTATAATTATTGTCATTATTAACACAAGTTCATCTGTGGCACGCATCAAACCATTGAAATAACCCAAAAGTACTAAAAATCGAAGGTGATTGAGAATATTGCTAAGAAATGGGAATGTATAGTGTTCGGGTTAAATGGTCTCAACCCCACCCTTTTGCTGGAAAAGTTCGTAACAAGGACCAACAGGTTCACTCATTAGCGACAGTGAGCTAGGGGAAGGTAATCTTTTTCTCTATTTACATACCTACATACCTCCATTCAACTCCTAATAACTAAATTGGAATTACAAACAATTAAAAAAAAAGAAAAGAAAATCAAATACCAACTCCATTAGTTTACAATAAACTTACCGCTGTCAAAGCACACTCTGCACCTTTGTTCCCAGATTTACCACCAGCTTGATTTAATGCCTACAGTTGTCATGTGAAATAATTACATAAAAATTCCACTCTTGAAATCATTTTGTTTCTTCAATTGCATCCAAGAATAAAAGATGTCAAACCCCTCACACATTCAAATATATCATCTTAATCTTCAAAAAAAGATGAAGTGAGATACATATATATCATCTCAAAACTACTCTAAAGTAAATGACACATCAGTCACTTGGTATTTGGTATGCACAACCTACAAGATGACCAGATTTTCCCTCCCTCTGACATTCCAATATTCAATGTGAAGGAAACTAGAGAGGGTACCCCAATATATCTGTTTGTACAGCTTCAGTGAACAACCCATCTCACTTCACAAAAAAAACCTATAGTTCATAGTACAAAATAATCTTTTATCCAGCTCCTGTATCACAACAACAATCTAATCGGAAAAGCATCATATTACTGCAAAGCAGTGTTTCACATAAAAGAAACATATGGTATGGTACCCACTATCAAACTAATCAAAAACATCGACTAATTTTCTCAAAAAGGACCAAATTTTGAGCATGAACGAGTCGAATCAAAGTAACCTATATCAGAACTAAGGACATAAAGCTTGAAATAAAAATAACCTATATCGAGAGCTTTATACCTTGGAAAGGGTATTGTAGTGTCTTCTCCTCGGTTTCAGCCTTAGAGCTTCTAAGAAAGTTGGAAGCTTGAAAGCGTGGGTAGCTAAAAGAAAGGAGCCGCTTTAGCCTTCACAGGAAGCGAGATGAGAGCAAAGGGAAAAATGGGAAGAAGAGGGAGAAGGTTGGAAGAAAATGGGAGGAAGAATGAAAAAAAAAAGATGCTTCAGAGAATGAAAAAATGGGGAAAAAGAATGAAAAAAAGAAGATGCTTTAGAAAAAGAAATGGGAAGAAGAATGAAAAAAAGAAGGGATTCAGACGAGAGAATGAAAAAGAGGGAGAAAGGTAAAGTTGAAACTCACACACATGCTGAATGGCTATTCTGTGGTCTAAATGCAGAATGGTAAACGACGATTTTACCTTGAATAGGGCTGTATGGAATAGGGCTATAATAGCCCATTACAGCCAACCAAACAATGGAATAGGGATGGACCACTGAATTCAGCTGTAATGGTTTAGCATTATAGCCAACCAAACATGTTGTAAGTATTTTCTTCCACGGAGATACTTTTAGAAACACTTTATCACCGATCTAAAATTCAATGTCTTTTCGTTAGCTGCTTTTAGACTGTCGCGAATTACTTTCACTTTTTCTTCAGTATCTCGAATCAAATCAACCTCGTAAATCTTTTTCTCACTTAACTCGGTCCAGTACAATGGATTTTAGCATTTGCGACCATATAAAGCTTCGTACGGTGCCATCTTTATACTCAATTGAAAGCTTTTGTTATACGCAAATTCAACCAACGGCAAAAATCTTTCCCAGTTACCTTCGAACTCTAAAACTCAACAACGAAGTATATCTTCGAGAATTTGTATTACTCTTTCAGACTGATCGTCGGTTTGCAGATGAAATGCAGTACTAAAGTTCAACTTCGTACCTAAAGCTTCTTGCAGTTGCTTCCAAAATCACGACGTAAATATCTATCAAAAATAATCGAAACTGGCACCTCGTGTAATCTAATAATCTCAGAGATATACAATTTAGCCAATTTGTCAAGTGAATAGTCTATACGTACCAGGATGAAATGTGCTGACTTCGTTAATCAATCTACGATAACCCAAATAATATCTTTCTTTTTCGGAGATAGAGGCAATCCCGATACGAAATCCATTGTAACTCTATCCCATTTCCATTTTGGTATTATCACAGGCTATAGTAATCCTGAAGACACTTGATGTTCAATTTTGACTTGTTGACAAACTAAACATTTCGATACAAATTCTCGTTTCATACCCGACCACCAATACAATTGTTTCAAATCATTGTACATTTTGGTACTCCCCGGGTGAACAGATAAACAACCACTGTGTGCTTCATGCAAAATTTTCTAAATAAGCTCAGAATTCTTTGGTTTACAAATTCTATCTCGGAACATTAAACAATCATCGGCTTCGATATGATAGTCTGAATCACTAGTCGACTCATATTGCACTCTTTTGGCTTGTAATTCATTATCATATTTCTGAGCTTCGTAAATTTACTGAAGAAATACCGATTTAGCTTTCAACTTTGCTAGAATCGAACCATCATCAGATAAGGTTAACTAAGTATTCATCGCTCTCAAAGCAAACAGAGATTTTCTACTCAAAGCACCTGCAACTACATTTGCTTTCCCCAGATGATAATCAATCACTAATTCATAGTCTTTAAGCAATTTGAGCCATCTTCATTGTCGGAAATTCAGATCTTTCTAGGTCATTAAATACTTTAAGCTTTTGTGGTCGGTAAAGATATAACACTTTTAGCCGTATAAATGATGTCACCAAATCTTCAATGCAAATACAATAGCGGCCAACTCTAAATCATGCGTCGAATAATTCTTTTCATGCGGCTTTAACTGTCTAGAGGCATAAGCTATAACTTTTCCTTCTTGCATCAAAATGTAACCCAAACTATTCAAAGACGTGTCATTGTAAATCACAAAATTTTTACCTGACTCAGGTTGAACCAACACTAGTGCCTCAGTTAACAATGCTTTCAACTGATCAAAAATCTGTTGACATTTCTCAGACCACTCAAACTTCACATCTTTCTATAGCAATCTGGTCATAGGTGTAGTAATCATCGAGAATCCTTTGACAAATCATCGATAATAACCAGCTAATCCTAGAAAACTTCTAACTTCAGATACATTTCTCGGTGGTTTCTAGTCAACAACTACAGAAATCTTACTCGGATCAACTCTTATACCTTCTACTGAAACAATGTGACCCAAAAATCTGACTTCTCTGAGCCAAAACTCACATTTACTAAATTTATCATAGAGTTGCTTATCTCTCAAGGTTTGTAGCACAATCCTAAATGCTCGGCAGGCTCAGACTCATCTCATGAATATATTAAAATGTCATCAATGAACACAACAACGAATCTGTCAAAATAAGGTCTAAAAATCTAGTTCATTGAATCCATAAAGATTGTAGGAGCATTAGTTAATCCAAAAGGCATAACAAGAAATTCATAATGTCTGTACCTCGTTCTGAACGTAGTTTTCGACACATCTGAATCTTTCACTCGAAACTGATAATAACCAGATCTCAAATAAATCTTCAAAAATATTGTTGCACCTTTCATTTGATTGAATAAATCATCTATTCTCGGTAATGGATACTTGTTCTTTATCGTGACCTTATTAAGCTGTTGATAATCAATACACATTCTCATTGACCCGTCTTTCTTCTTTACAAACAATACTGGCACACCCTAGGGCGAAAAACTAGATCGTGAAAAACCTCTATCTGTTAACTCTTACAATTGAGATTTCAACTCTTTCAATTCTGTCGGAGCCATTCTGTATGGAGCTATCAATTTCGATGAAGTTCTCGGTACTAACTCAATTGCAAATTCAACTTCTCTGATCGATGGTGACTAAGGCAACTCTTCTGAAAACACATCCGAAAATTCACAAACTATAGGTACTGATTCAATATTCGATTCAGTCACTTTTGTATCCAGTATATAAGTAAGATAAGCTTCACAACCTTTTCTCATACATTTCTGAGCTGACATAGACGAGATCACAACAGGTAATCCATTCGACTCATCTGATTCAATTTGAAGTATTTCATTATTCTAACATTTCAATTCAACGATCTTTCGTCTACAATTCACAACGGCATCATGCAGAGTCAACCAATCCATTCCCAAAATTACATCAAACTCATCAAATGGCAAAAGTATCAAATCAGCCAGAAAACAGTAACCCCGAGTCATTAAAGAATAGTTCTTGCAAACTTTATCAACTAGAACATACTTGTCTAAGGGGTTCGATACTTTAATCATAAACTTAGTAAATTCAACAGGTAATTTCTTACTAGACACAAAATTCATACAGACATACGAATGAGTCGGTCCAAGATCAATCAATGCAATCACATTAGTGTCATAAAGAGAAAATGTACCAGTGATAACATCAGGTGACAAAGCCTCTTCGCGAGCGCAAATAGCGTAAGCTCTGGCTGGCACTCTAGCCTTAGATCTCAAAGCTAATCTCTAGTAGTACCGTGATTACCACTAGTATTTCCCATATTTCTTGGTGGCCTCCTTCTAGTAGCTGTATTGCTTGATCTTGCATTCTGAGATTTATCTTTTTCATTTAACTCAGGACAATCTCGAATAAAATGATCTCATGAACCACAACTGTAACAAGCTCTATTATTATTTTTCACCCAACAATCTCCAAAATGCCGTCTTCCACATTGTTGACACTCAGGTTTGTTATCTTTCACGTTGCCAACACTCGATACTGATGTAGCTTGAGCTTTAGGACTGGTGTATTGCTTTTCGCGATCTCTATTGGAATACCCCGCTGAATTTGTCGATCAGTTAAAATAATCTCTGAATTTCTTTAACGAGGAATGATAAGGCTTACTCATCGATCTTGTAATACCCCTATACCCGATTCAATTATGCAAACCCGGTATAAGACTATTACATTTGGTGCCAAAACAATTATGGCCAGATACTGTCTAATTAAAACATTTGTATATAATATTTTAACTTACTAACCATTTTTGCTAACATATTTATTGTTTATTAATTCATTCCATATATACCAAAATACTTCAAATAATTGAAAATAGATAAAATTTCAAGAATCTACATTTTAGTCCCTATCACATGGGAACACTTTTGAACTACATATGTACATGCCATTTTAATACAAAATATAGTACCTACTTTTGAAGCCCTTGAGGATGTGATGAGATGAGAGATCTTCTAGTTGGACTTCTCTTCTAGTCTAATTGTACCTACGCGTTAAAATAAACGCGTTAAGCCGATGAAGGCTTAGTAAGCACCACAAGAATAATTAAATAAGTAAATAATCATAACAAAATATTTTAAACTCATTCAATTATTACATATCGACTCACATATAAGTTTCTTCAACTATGCCTTGCTTTAATAAAATTTAACTTATCTTTTGTAAGGTATAAATCTTACCTTAACACATCAGTAATTCACTTTGTTCTCATTTCACATTCTTAGCCCAAAGTAGACTTTATAGAACACATCGGATATACGGAACATATACAGAGGTGCATTATGATGCACAAGTGAACAGAGAGCACCAATGTGCTAATAATCGAGAGCACCGACGTGCTAATAATTAGAGAGCACCAACCGGCCTAAAATCAGAGAGCACCAACGTGCTAATATCAGAGAGAGCGCTAAAGTTCCTTAATGGCATGCCACTAATATCCCAAAGAGTTCTAAATTTCGTCTACTTGGGCATTAAAGCTGAATCTCATATATTTAAATAATTCACATAAATATTTCAAAAAGGATAAATAACAATAATTTAAAATTCTTGTAGTACTTACAACAAAAAGGTTGAAATGATATATGTTATTCTTCCTTCACTCATTAACCTTCTCTTTTCCTTTTCCTTCAATTCGGTCCTCTCCTTTCTTTTCTTTTTCTTCAATTTCATATAAACATATAACATTTATATGTTAAAAATAATCAAATAAACTTTCTGTACTATTTCATAAAATAAACATATATAATAAAATAAATTCATCCTTTCTTACTTTTGCTCACATTTCAATTTAATACTTTACTCATAAATTTATTCAAAGCTGTTCTTTTGTGTCATAGTCACTAAATTATTTATTTATAGAGCTACAGAACTCCTGAAACTAGACTCACATATATTCATACCATAAAATTTTCAGAATTTTTAGCTTAGCCAATTAGTACAGTTTATTCATCAAAGTCACCCTTGTTCTGCTGTCTGGCAATTCTGACCCTTCTTCACTAAAAATTAATTATCTCTTCATACAGAATTCCGATGATGTTCCCGTTTATTTCTATTGAAAATAGACTCATTCAAGATTCTAATCATATAAATTTAAGCCTATAATTATTTTTATCCAAATTTTTATGATTTTTTAAAGTTAGAACAAGGGAACCCGAATTCATTCTGACCTTGTCTCACAAAAATATAAATATCTCAGAATACAGAATTCCTTTGCTTTCCTTGTTTCTTTCATATGAAAATAGACTCAATAAGCTTTATTTTCATCTCTCACTCAGCTTCTAATTCCACTTCTACGATTTTTAGTGATTTTTCAAAGTTACTCTACTGCTGCTTCCCAAAACTGTTTTCTTATAGCTTGTTTTGCAATTAAGTCCTTTATCCAATTCTAACTTCAAATTCTTTTAATTAAACCACTAATTCATCATTTTATTCATCATATGCTATATTCAAAAACTCTAAAACTTCAAAAACTTCAACTTAAATTCATCAAAACTTTGTTCTAAAACTTATAAAGCATCAAAATTAAAAGAGAAGGGCTAAATTAACTTACCTATTAAACATCCAAGCTTTAAATCATCAATTTCTCCTTTTTCTTTCTTTCTTTCTTTCTTTCTTTCCCCGCTCTCTGTTTCGCTTGCTTCTCTCTGCTTTCTGCTGTTTCTATCTTTTTTTTTTTTAGTTTGTTTATATAATATAATATAAATATATAATATAATAACATACTTTAAAAAATCTCAGATTTTTCATACTTAACCGCCTCAACTTTACAAAATGGCATAATTTCCAATTTGGTCCTTTATAATTTCTTTTAATCTATAATTTAACTTTTACTCCTTTTTCAATTTAGTCCTTTTCATTTAATTTCCTACCCAAACATTAAAATTTTCTAACGAAAGTTTAATACCACTTTACTAACATTTTATAAATATTTATAAAAATATTTCCTATCATATAAATATTCATGCAAATATATTGAAATAAATTTCTCTTTAAATCGGATTTATGGTTGCGAAACCATTGTTCCGATAACCTTGAATTTAGGCCATTACAGATCTCTTCCCTGAATCTTTTGCCTTTGGATCAGCCTTTCTCTTTTCTTTGCTAAACTCCTCGGCTTTGCAAGCTCTGTCGACCAAAACAATAAATTCCTTCAGTTCTAAAATTCCAACTAGTAGTTTAATGTCTTCGTTCAACCCATCTACAAATTGCTTGCACATGATTTCCTCGGTGGAATCATACTCCCGAACATACTTGTTCAACTGTACAAATTCTCTTTCGTACTCAGTCACAGTCATTCGGCCCTGTTTCAACTTTAGAAACTCTTTATGCTTTTGATCAAGGAATCGTTGACATATATATTTCTTCCAAATCTCAGTCTGAAAGAATTCCCAGGTCACTCTCTCTCTCGGTACTAAAGACACCAATGTATTCCACCATTGATATGTTGTGTCTCTCAACAAGGAAATGACACACTTTAAACATTCAACTGGCATGGACAAAAGTTCATCGGATACCAGAATAGTGTTTTCAAGCCAAAATTCAGCTTTCCCAGGATCATCATCAAGGGTAGCTCTGAACTCTTCAGCCCCCGTACTTACGAATTTTATCAACTGGCGACTTATTCAATCTTTGAAGTTCCACAACTTGAGAAGCTATGGGAACATGTTGAGGATTAGATGGGGGTAGAGGTTGTTGAGCAGTCGGATTTGTAACACCCCTTACCCATGTTCGAAGCCAGGACCGGATATGAGGCGTTACCTAACTTAGCTTGCTTAAACATATCAAATTTAGCTATAAAATTTTGTTTAAACTCATAATATGTTCATTCTCGACCTACGAGGTCCTAAGCATACTTCCGAGAAGCTTCGAAATTAAACCGGAAACTTTTACGAACTTAGAAAATTTTTCATCAAAACAGGGGCCACATGACCGTGTTGTTCTAAGGGTACGCCCGTGTGCCCCTAATACATGCCCGTGTCTTTCACTCGTGGTCGACACTGACTTATTTCACACGATCGACACACACGCCTCGTGTCTCTGGCCCGTGTCCTCAACGCGCGCGCTGAGACGGTCGTGTCTCACTGCCGTGCCAAAAACCTTGGCATTCTGTTTTTGATATTATCATCTCACTATGGTCACACGGCTAAGGCACACGCCCGTGTCCTTAGACCATGTGTCGAATTAAATTCCACATTTAAGTGCAGACTTCACACGGCCTGGGCATCCGCCCATGTCCTAGGCCGTGCCTCCCATACGGCTGAGACACACGGCCGTGTCTCTGCCCGTGTGTTTACTACTGAGCATACTGACTTGTAAGCCATACATGCATGGGAACACACGGCCGCTCAACACGCTCATGGGGCTGACCGTGTATCTTACACGGCCTAGACACATGCCCGTGTGTCTATCCGTGTAGGCATTAAAAAGGCTATATTCTAAGCCAAATGCCACCCTGCATTGCAAACACACTTATGTCAACTCATATAAGCACAACTCATAACCCAAAGGAACATCCAAGAACTCAATTCAAAACATTCATTCAAACATAAACTTCATAATTCCATTATCATCGACTATATAAATTTGTCGAGTGTTGGCCTATTTACGATGACCATTTACAAAATGACTTTAATCACAAACATAGCCAACACTTTGTCTAACAATTACGATCTAACAAAATACTCAAATCCTATACATGTCATGCTCAAAATAAGTCTAAATTGTTATACCAAAGTGATGTTGATAGTGTGAATTCCGAACTCCTGCGTCCTACGATCCCCGAATTATTTTGACAATACTACAAGGAAAAGGGAAATGAAAGGGGTAAGCAAAAATCTTAGTAAGTTTGCATGAAAATAAATAGAACAATAAGTTTAGAATGACATCAATCCATGACATTTGATAACCATACAAGGTCATAAATACTTTGCCATAACTTACTCGTACCAAGGTCATAAATACTTTGCCATAACTTACTCGTACCCGTTCTTATCTATAACATACCATGCCATATACCGTAACATTCTCGGGAATTTCTCACGGGTACCTGTATTTACTCAATCACATAACTTTAGTACTAATCTCGTTTCTATTTCCAAGCTTTTCTATTTGTCCCATTAATCACTAGGGATACTCAACGACGTATACTCATCGTCATTATTATAAGCGTGAGGCCAATGCCATATCCCAACTATGGTCTTACATGGGGTCACCTCTGAGTGCCGATGCCATATCCCAAATATGGTCGTATACGGAATTCTCACATCAAGCATCGAGGCCATATCTCAGATATGGTCTTATACGATTCTCATATTCAATATCGAAGCCATATCTTGGATATGGTCTTATACGGAATTTCAATTTGATGCCGAGGCCATGTCCCCAACATGGTCTTATACAGGACCTTATATATCTCAAGTCTCGATAATATTCTATTTACATTTATAATAGTCCAACTAGGGCTTCAACATTTCAATTCCTTAGAATATTGTACATCAATATAATGTCAAACATTCTCAAACAATACGAGCATAAGTGTTGAATTCATCACATACAAACTTACCTCGATTTCAAAATAAGCTAGGTCGTCAATCTAGTCCGAGGCTTTATTCTTGCCCCGATCGAGGTTGACTATTGGTTCTTCTTGCTCTATAATAGAAAATTAGCTTGTTTCAATCATCACATTAATAAAAGCATTTTAAAAACCATGCTTTGGCTAAATTACTATTTTGCCCTTACATTTTGACAAAATGACCATTTTACCCCTAGATTCGGAAATCAATTCTAATCCAATTTCTACCTTTAATGAGCCTAGGTGAAAATTTATTTCTCTTATGGCTATCATCAAAACCTAATATTTCACACATTTACTACCAATTTTACAACCTTTACAAAAAGGTTCATTTAGGTGTTTTCACAGCAACACCTTTCACAAAAGTTGTTCATCTAACAACTAAGACTCACTTTTTTCCATAAAAATGCAGTAAATCACACGCAAGCTGTCATGGAAAAACTCTAAACTTTTCACCATATTGAAATTTAGTCCCCTCCTTAACTAGCTTAAGCTTTGGGGACTCCAAAAGTACAAAAATCATAAAAAATAATCACCAAAATGACTTACTTGTAAGGAAGATATGTTGCTAAAAATTTCAAGCTCTCAAACTCTATTCTTGCTTGAATTTTCGGTGGGTAGAAGAAAAGAAAATGGAAAGATGATAGCCTTTGTTTATTTTATCTTATTTTATTCATTTAGCCAACTAATGTTACCAACCCTTGTCAACTTTTAATATCCTTGTCTCCCTTGGCCGGCCATGACCTTTAGATAGGTCTAATTGCACATTAAAGGCTTCCAATTAAAATTCTATTGCTATTTGGCACCTCTAGCAACTAAAATAGAACTTTCACACTTTATGCGATTTAGTCCTTTTTCGCGATTAAGCATAAAATCTCTAAAATTAAAACACCAAAATTTTCATGCATCTATATAACCATGCTCTAATTCATGAAATAATATTAAAATAAATTTTCTCTGACCCCGGATTAGTGGTTCCGAACCACTGTTTCAATTAGCCCCTAAATCAGGCTGTTACAGGATTTGTCCGGATATATTGTGTGAACCATTCGTTCATCATTTGGAAGAAGGCTTCTTTAGCCTCTCCTCCTAGGCTACCCGATACGGGTCTAGATTCAAAAGGCACTGTCCCTGAGTGGGAGCTGGCGCATTACTCTCAACATCATCAGCTACAGCTCGATCGGGATCCATTTACTATACGAAAACATAGTTTAAATTGTCAGGAGTCATCACACTATCACAGGTTATATATGGCATGTATAGCTAGACTCTCACACACGCTACGTTAGTCTGAGAATCGACTAAACCGTAGCTTTGATACCAATAAATGTAACACCCCTCACCCGTATTCAACGTTGGAATAGGGTTACGAAGCATTACCAGGCTTATAAAACAATTACACATACATTTCTCAAACATTTTTCATATTTCATTCAATCATCATTCAACATCAATTATAGTGTCCCTAATATGAGCTTATAAGGCTCAAACATGCTTTGGAAGTGGTTCAGGACTAAACCGATAACATAGAAAACTTTTACGAAACTTTTAAAGTTTTTTAAACTGTAAAGGTCACACGCCCGTGTGCCCCGGCTTTGTCACTCACACGGCCAAGAAACACACCTGTGTCTCAGGTCGTGTGGACATTTGAAATGGGATCACATGACCGTGTCCGAGCCCATGTCCGACCCCCTGTAACTCTCTGACTTGGGTCACACAGCCAACACACACGCCCGTGTGACTAGCCCGTGTGCCAGGCTGTGTGCTAGGCCATGCCAAACCTGTAGGGTATACTAACTTATGCCACACGGCCAAGTCATACAACCGTGTGTGAGGCCGTGTGGAGCATATTGATTTGATTTCAATTTCAACACCAGGGGACACATGGCCGTGTAACATAACTGTGTGTCACAAGAATTAGGCTATTTACCAAGCCATTTTGCCACCCAGATCTTCAAATACCTTCATTAATCTAATTGGCACAAAACATGGCACATATAGACATTTAACTACTCTCAATCAAGCATCATTTATACCATCTCAATTTCAACAACTAACATGCTTATAATCTCATGTTTTCCTCATTCAAATCATACCAATTATACCTTTTCCAAACATACATCATCATGTATTAATCCACAAGCACATAACTTCTCAATTATCAACCAATTGACATCTATAATACCAACTATCAATAACATTTCAAAATCAACCTCAATCACATAACATAAGCTATATGCACACTTATATATATACATAACCAAACTAACCAAGTTAAGCCAAACCTCATGGCTATATATACAAATCAAAACATAACCATTCACAAGTCATCTCAGATGACAAAACTCATTACCACAATACATATCAAAATGACCATAATCCTATACATGCCATATGACCAAACCATAAGCTCAAAAGTACCAAAGTGATGGTTAGATAGTGTGACGATGTCTCCGACGATCCCCGAATCTGAGCTAGCTTTGAAATCACTATAAAACATGGAAAAATAAACAAAGTAAGCTTTATAGCTTAGTAAGCTCGCATGAAATAAACTCAACTAATCATAAATACACAAATCATCAATTTGAACATATTAACATGTAATTCATGATAACTAACAAACCTTCTGCATGCTTAATCATATGCTTATATGCAAACTTCATAACTTCTTCGATTTAAAGCTCATACTATCTATGTACCTACCTGTACCAATCCGTAACGAGCTCATGCCTATTTGGAATACTATCGAATACTCGAAATCTCGCACACTAAGTGCCATACATAGCTAAAGCTATCTCGATCTCGCACACTAAGTGCCATATCGTCAAACATGACTGTAGTCTTGTGTACACAACTTATGCAATATCAAAGCCTTTAAAGCATAATTATAACAATGTTTATTACATACGAACATACCTTGGATGCTAAAACGGCAAAACGAGTCAACTATTCCGTAACTTTGTTCTTTCCCCAATCTAAGTCCGTATTTCATGTTTCTTGATCTAAATATAATCAAATTCAGCTTATTTAATTACCTCACTATTCAATTTAGTCCAAAATACACTTTAAAACACATTTACACTTTTACCCCTAGAATTTCACAACTTTTACAATTTAGTTCTTATTTCATAAAATTACAAAATCATGAAATTTAACCACAACCCATGCTAGCCAAAATTCAATTAGGTCCTTAGCAGCCCATATTCATCATTTATTTCAAATTTTAACCACAACGTTTCCACATTTCACAATTTAATCCCTATTTTGCATTTTCACCAAAATTCACTTAACAAAACTTGTTTATCTATCAACAACCATTCATATTCTATCATCAAACATCAAAACACACATGTATTCATCAATGTAAACATTCAAAATCTTTAACAGTTTTGCAAAATAGTCCCTAGGCTAGCTAGACCTAGCTGCAACGATATCAAAAACATAGAAATCACTAAAAACCGAATAAAAATAGACTTACAATTAAGCTTGGAAGTAGCCGAACCCTAGAAAGCTTCCATGGTTTTCTTATGCTTGAATTTTCGATGGAATCATTGAAGAAGAAAGATGATAACATTCTTTTTCTTTATTAAATTTTAACTTAATTTAATAATTACTTATTTACCCTTTACTTAAACATTAAAACATGTAAAAATAATGTCCATAAATGTCCACTTAAGCAACCAATGGTCTAATTACAACATAAGGACCTCAACTTTAATAATCCATAGCTATTAGATACCTTTAGCTAATAGAACTCCACTTTTTCACTTTACGCAATTTAGTCCTTTTTATCAAATTGACCAATCAAACGATAACATTTCTTAACGAAATTTTCACACAAACATATTATCATGCTATAGACATTAAAATAATTATTTTGACCTCAGATTTTTGGTCTCGAAACCACTGTTCCTGTTTGACTAAAAACAGATTGTTACAGGTTTTATTTTGGATTTGGATTTTTTATTTGACTTTTTATTTATGACGGTTGACTAAGAACATAGTTTTTACTAAAACAATGGTTTTCTGAAAATACGAACGGGATTATTAATTATAATGATTTCTAAGACTTCTGCTTTAAACAATGTTTTGACAAAGAATTGTTTAAATAACGCTTTCAGTAATAGTTTTTAACGAATATGGGATACAAATTTTTTTTCAAAATAACTCTATTTTCAAAACCCTTATTTGTGACATCTCCAGATTCGGCCATAACGTCTAGGTCAGGTTTGAGGTGTTACACGATTAGGGTATCGGTCCGAATAGTGGCTTTGAACGAATTAGATCGAAAATCAATACAGACTGATTGAGCCAACTAAAAAATGGGTTAAATCGATTGAACTAAAATTTTTATTGTAAATTTTAATATTTTTTAATCGGACCGGTGAACTAGTGACTTAATCGGTTTGATCACTGATCTAGTTTAGAAAACATTATATGATGATGAAGAGGAATCAAATTTAAGGGGAAAAATATTAATGATAATAAGAAATTGAATTATATTTGCATAAATTTTTATGGGTTAATATTTATGCATTATTATCGTATTCCTGTAAGTCTTTTGTAAGTCTGATTTTAAAATGGGGTTTTGGTGGACATTCAATGACTCTTTTACGGGCAATCAACAAAGCAAATTAAGGTGGCAAGGTTGGTTGCATTTCACCATCGGAAAAAATGATATAAAATTAATACCCTCAAGAGTAAATATCCCCCAGCTTCTTTTTAACAGGCTGCATGACAGAGACTCCACACTATCTTCTGAAGAATAAATCCCACCATGTTAGTTTAATATGAGATTTTATAAGTCTGAAATTCCGAATTGTGATTTAAAGCCTTAACTGTTCCAAATATTTTATATGTATAACCTTTTCATTACCAGATAACTTATAGACATCTGTTAAGAATATCGACAGCTTTGAAAGACAAGTCATTTGGTAAGTGGTAAAGTATGCGGAGAGGATACACATGTCCAACAAAATGATTGATAAAATCTAAAAACAAAGGCACTGCTGTTAATTGGTCAATTCTAGTTTAAGCTTAGCAACAAGGAATTCTTTGCTCAAGTCGTCCCCGCCGATGCCAGACTCAAATCTGGCTTTTTATATTTGAATTTTGCAAATACATATTTTTATTCTTAAATTACGTTTTCAATTACTTTTAGGGCTAAAAAATGAATTTTGACTAATAAATCTATCTTTCCACCACAGTTTTATTTTAATTCATCCTCATGGGCGTCAACCTTATTTTAATATATTCACTAATTTTCTTTCTACTTCTACTCTTCCCCTTCTTTTACCTCACTGTTATTAGATTAAATATTGTAATTAGTACCTATACTTTATAAAAGTTGTAAATTTAATTTTGTATTTCAATTATACTTTTTCAAATTTTAATAAAATTTCAGTGATGGCTAAATGATAATTGTTAAATTCATTAAACTAAGTTTTACTATTTTTAAAATTTGATGTGATAAACATATCATCATATATATAATACCATGTCAACCTGTTATTTCTACAAAATACTCACTAAAAATCAAGTTAATGAATTAAGGATAGTTATTTCCGTCGAGAGTGAAATTTCAAATTTTGAACATGTTAGGGGCTTAGAATGATCCAGTTGAAAATATGGACTAAATCTACAACTATACATATAGTACATGATTAAAAATTAAATTTAATTAAACAAATTTAACTATTACTATTTAAGACAAGAGTAAAATTTTAAATAAAAAATATAAGGGTTAAAATTGACATAGATTAAAACCAGAAGATTAATAATAGAATTTAATACTAGGAAAATGATTCAGAGTAACAGTCCGTGCTTCCAAAAGGAATTCACGAACATATATATATTCTTTGTTCTTTTAAATAACTATTTTAATTAAGATATAAGTTTAGAGTTTAAGGTGGTAAAGTCAAAGATTTTAAAATATAAATTTTAGGGTTTTATAATATTAATTTAGATACAAAATCTTAATCTTAAATCTAAAATAAATAAATAAATAGCCTAGATTAGTGGTAAGTCCCATGGGACTTACGGATCGTCCCTTATTATTACTACACAAAACTAACTCATAGTGGTTTTTTCAAGGGAAGACAACTCCTAGAAGTTTGAGAAGTTATTTAGAGCTAGATGAGAGTATACACATAAATTTTTAAAATTTCACCTACCATAAAATATAAAAATTTAATTTCACGCAAATATTTATTTTTAAATAAAATTAAAATACGAAATATTTTTATTTGGAGAGGAATTAAAATTCCGTATTCTCTTTATTTCTTAGGATGAAATTTTCATTAGTATTATAGGTTTTTAACAATAAACTTTTAAATTATGAAAAGAGATTAGAAAGTTTATATCAAAAATATAAAAACACAACTTGTTATGTTTTTGTGATTACTAATCCGAGAATTAGATAAGGTATGGGTCGTTTACTCGCGACCTGGTTAAGCTCTACCGTATGGATACGCACAAGTTTTATAGTGAGAAGTTAGCAACCGGAGCTCGTTGTCTCAGCTCGCATATACTCAAGAAGCTTGCATGTGGGGACTACGAAGTCTAGCAGACAGCCCAGAACAGTACACATGTCCAGCATGTATAGAGTCTACTAAGAACGTCAATTCCAAAAATAGTGACTATGTTTATAAATATTCGATTGTCCCCTTTAATGAAATACAACGAAAAATTACTCAACATAATTCATCTCGAAGAATTTTATACTAAATTATTGATAAAATGTTCAATTTTGGTTCCCCAAAGATCGACCTCTGTTGATAAAATGATAAATCAGTCCATCTTAAATCATTGATTAATCTCTCCGGAAGCTTATATGGACTAAACCAGATTCAGATTTGTCCTTTGATAATTATCACATTCCCATTTTATAGGCTTAGCTTAATATTTTCGTGAATACCTTTTCAAATGTTAAATAGACATTTAAATTTAGAAAATTAGTTAAATAGGTCTGCAACAATTAACTTTATATAAAAGATACCCACATCATTGCCTTTGCCGTATGTTAAAAAATAATTAGGGCTGAATGTAGTTGGTATATATAATGGAAAAGGGTAGAGCCAATAATTGGATTAGACTACCAGTTTCATCAATCAGCATGTGAATAGAAATTTTGGTGGTCCAAATTACTTACACCCCTCGTTACATTCAATTTCAAAGCTTTGCTAATCATAAAACACCACAAATTTCATCATTTCAATATATATCTTCAGCTAGTATTGAAATTGTTAGTTAAGTAGAAAAACATGGATTCAACCCCGTTTATTCTATTAGTGAAAAGGGGTTATATATATGTGTGGTAAAAGTACCAAGGAGGATTGCATTTTGCCCATTGTATGTTTGATTAAATTGATCATTTCGTTAAAAGTTTTATCCTATTAAAAGCTGGGCCTTGTACATCAAAACGAGGTACACATGGCAAGTCAAGTGTCATTGTTGAGTTATTTTATAAATTACACCAGTTTTTAACAATACAAATAAATAAAAAAATTTAATAAAAAGGATCAATTTACTCTTTAATTTAATATATGAAGATTTATTTACCTATTTTTTAAGTATCAATTTAACTTTTAATACAAAAATAGGAGTCAAACTTTTACCCATATATTCCTTAATCCATCTCTAACACTGATTCAATTTGAGAACGATATTCCATCTGCAATAAGTGACAAATAACTTCAATATTTTTAATCTAGTTTTTTTAAATAATACCATAAATAAATATGGTACCTAAAGAGATCAAGCAAGGAACATTTGTTTCTAAAAGCAATAAAATAATCATTCGTAATATACGTGCCAAAGTTTACTAAAAAAAGGTTGATATTGTGTAGATATTGAGTGGACAAAACAATTTTGTGGTTAACATCAAAAAGGCAAATTTTGTGATGTTTGTAATTCTTTATTTATTTATTTATTTTGCATCAATTCCTTTCTTGTGTGTAGATTATACTTTTAAGGGGAAAATGAGATGGAAAACTCAGCACCTTTTCACCTTTCCAACTTTATTCTATGTGTTTTCATACATACAATTTATACCATTCCTTTGATTTCATATAGATTTCCATATCCTCTATCCAATCAAATATAATTTTGTACTCAAACAATATTTGGTACTGTTTTTAAACTGCTATTAGAAACAAATAAATAATTTTTTTTTATCATTTTAGATCCGCAAGTGATTGAAAAGAGTAGAAATGAATTCATTTTTAGATTATTTGAACTAAGTTTTAATCTTAGAGTGTGATTGTTAGGAAGGTTTTACTTGAATACCACTTGACTCGAATAAGATTAGTTTTGAATTTTAAAACAGATAGAGACACTTGTGATTATACCAAAAAGTAATTAATTTTATTAAAATTTAGGAGGGTTACTAATAAGTGTTGAGTGTAGTAATAATACATATTGCACTTCCAACGAGAGAATGTAGGTTTCAACATTATAAGTGGGGATGAATAAAATTCGATTCGATTCGAAAAAATTGATTTTTTTTTCAAATTTCGAGTTAATCGAATTGAGTTATTCAAATTATTCGAGTCAACTCGAATAAGAAATTTCAGATTTCGAGTTTGAGTCGAGTTGAATTTTTACAATTTAAATAATTCAAATAACAAATTAGTGTAAATACCGTTTTGGTCCCTGTTAATTTTGAAAATAAACAAATTGGTCTCTCTCTTAACAAAAATTACAAAAAAAAATCAAAGTAATTTTCAAAATTTGAAAATAATTTTTAAAATTCAAAATATTTATATTTTTTCAAAAATTATAAATTTAAAAAAAAAAACTAAAAATATGTATAAAAAATTTAATAAAATAATAATTTTGGAATCTAAATAAGTGATTAATAATTCAAGTTTATCATACTAAAAAAAATATATTTTTTATTATTTTGCTTAAAAAAAGTTTTCAAATATATATTGTTTTAAAATTTTGTGTTCTAACATGGAAATAGTTATATTGCACAAAATTTTAATTTAACATTATTAATTTTTCTAATTTAACTCAAACGGTTTCACTCGGTTCAATCGAACATTCACCCCTAATTCGAATTATCCGAAAATCCAAATATAAAAAGACAAAACTACGTCATTTTGATAAATATTTACCTTTTCTAAAGTTAAAAGTCAAAACTATTAAGTTAAAAGGCAAAACTACATTGTTTTGATAAATGTTTACCCATTAGTCTTAGTTTCCTTCCCGAATCACCCCATTCTCCTTTTTTTTTCCTTCACTCAAAATTAATCTAAAAGCTTGTACTTCGTCTACTTGTAAAATAATCGGTCCATGTAAACGGAGTATTGAGTATAAATAATAAGATTTGTTAATTCGACTCGAAATTCTTTGACTCTATTTGAAAAAAATTCAAATTGAATTTGGTTGCTAAAATAGGATTCGTCAACTCGGCTAACTAGAAAATTTTTAACTCGATTCGACTTGACTCGATCGAATACTCACCCCTAATTAGAAATGACATTGTTAGGAGGAACAATTATAAACCCTAAAATGAATCGTAAAATGGACATGGAAGATAAAAAGAAAAAAAATAGAAGGATGTATACATACAAACATCTTTAAAATTAAATTAATGTGTTTTACAAATTCAAACTATCTATATGTTTGTATCTTTCATTTCAAATTTTATCACAGGCAATAAAAAGATGAATATACATCTATAACTTTAGAATATTAATATTATTTTTACCTAGTTGATGCAACTTGGAATATATATTTAAAATTTTAAATCCATGATTTATTTTGCGGACCTTAAAAACATATGAAAACTATAGAAATATTATAAGAATTTATTTAAATAAGTGATTGTAGTTTAAGGATATTATAAAAAAAAAAGTGATTATAGTCCAAAATAGATATTCAAACCTGAAATAAAAAAATTGCAAAAAGAAAAATTGAAGGGTGGGACCCAATACTTAAATTGCGATTTCTAATTTCCCAATTAAACATTTTCCTTCTATTTTTCAAAAACCAATCACCATCGCACCTTCCTTCACATAATAACATCATGTCTATATTGCTTTGATTTAATCAAATAAAGTTAAAAAGCTAATAAGGAGTATTTTAGATTTCTCTAAAACTACTTTCTCATTTATTTATTGCTACGTAATTAGGTAAAATGGTAAGCTTTTTTTTTTTTTAAATTAATCGCTAAATAATTATAATTTATTTGATTAATTAATTTTCAAAAATATACTTATTAATAAAACTGATTAAAGAAAATTAATTTACATATAATTACAATTGTTAACTAAACAAATTAAAATTCCAATCAAAATTAAATCTAATCCTAATGGTAGGATTTGATTTCTCAATAATTTTTCTCCTAAAAGTTACAAAACGAAAAAAAAAATAAGAAAAAAGAAATATTACCATTTCACCTCCAAAATTTCGCCCTCCTTGTCTTCTCTCTCTCCTCCGAAGCTTCAGCTTGGAGCTCCCATGGAGTTTCTTCTATCTCTCTGCTTTTCTCAATGCACCTGACTCATTTTATTTTTCTTTTCTTTTTGCCTTTCTTAATCCCAAAAAATGTTGTAGTTCGCTGAAATGAGGTGGAAACCAGAAGGAAAATAATTTTCATTTGGTTTTAGAATTTAGTTCAACTTTTGGATTTTTAGGGTTCCTGAGAGGAAAAACTAAACCGAGAAGAAAATTCCCTTATCGTGTTTTTTTTGGTGGTGTTTTTAAAAAATGCCGCCACATCGATCCAAGTCGGAGAAAAACGACGGAATGGCGAAGCAGCTTCGTCGAGATCCCTATGAGGTACTTGGAGTCTCGAGGAACTCTACGGATCAGGAAATCAAGAGCGCGTATCGAAAAATGGCTCTCAAGTATGTTTAATTTTTCAATCTATAAGTTGAAAGTTTTGAAATGTTTAAAACTCTCGGTCTTTTTTCTTGAAAGTTTTTAGCAGTTGCTATATAATAGATCAGGGTTCACTAATTTGAGCATAGTGATAATTGTTGGTTAATTATGGCTTAAACTCACGCGTATACATGGAGTATACTGGGAGAATAAGTATTTAGGACTTTAATCTGGAAGTCAAATTGGGAATGATTATTAGAGCTTGATGAGTGTCAGGGATTTGGTTTGGCGGTTTTGCCCTCTATTGGTAGGGTGTAGGAGAGTCATTGTATCATTAAAGACCAAGTAGCTGTCGAGGACTTTACCAGACATCAGATTTTTGAATCGGGTATTTATCCATTTGATAGATTCAGCGTAGGGGTTCTATTTTGTAACGAGTTCAAGGATGGGGCAATAGCACTGGTTATGATAACTAGTTAGTTATCTAGAAAACCGGTCAAACAAACAGATAAACAATTGCCAAAAGTATTCCGAGGACAAAGGTAATTGTGCACCTTGGAAGGGGCTTATTTCCAACATGAACCTAAAGAATTGTTTATTTGCCCTTGACGGTTTCACACTTTCACTTAGGCAAAGAGTTTTAGACAATGAAAAATCTGATTTGGGACATACTATTCAGGACTTTGACTACTTCTGAGATGTTTGGATTCATTCATTATTTTCATGTTGTTTATTTCTTTCTATTGTACAAATTAAGCTCCTATTATACTCTTGCTTTATTTAGGTTGGTTAGGTATAGATGCTAATCTTGGGCTATTTCAGGTACCATCCTGATAAGAATGGAAATGATCCTGTTGCAGCTGATATGTTCAAGGAGGTCACATTTTCTTACAATATCTTGTCTGATCCAGATAAAAGACACCAGTATGATACAGCTGGTTTTGAGGTGAGATATGCATTCATGCAGTTAATGTCTGAAGTACTTTTAGGCTAATTGTTATCTGCCCATGTTATTTGGACTCGTGCGTAAGTTTTAGATAGGGATCTGACATGGGTATTATCAATTTTTTTTAATTTATTTTAAATATTTCATGTTTTTGGAGGACTATAACCAAGGTTATCAGTATTGAATCAGTGGATGTATCATTTTTTTCTGGTACTAGTATGTACCTATGTCAGTGTGTTTTGATGTATCGTTTCGGGTTTATTAATATTTTTTAGATATTTCTTTATATATATTTATAGTCTTATAACTACTTTCTTAAGAAAATGTATATTGTATTTATATTCAAGTATATCTGAATTGCATATGTATAAATATGTGTATATGCAAATATAAATTTTAAAATTCTTAATTGAGTATAATAACTTAATTTAATATAGTATATTTTATTTTATAATGTAATTATAGAAAGAAAATGGTTAGGACAATTAAAAATAAAAGTTTTGTACCAACAATATGCACTGGTACAGGCCTGTATTGGTTGAAACAAACTGGACACTCCAAAATTTTGACTGAAATGGAACTTAAATTACTTGGTACTAGTTTTGGACCAGAATGGTATCGACTTCCATGACTATAATCCTATACCTAGTTCGAATATGTGTCAAACACGGGTATTCTAGAGAAAATGAAGAGTCGGAGTATCATCGTTGTCTGCAACTTTCTCACTGTTTCACTCATTCAGGTTGTACACAGAGGCTGTTAAGAAGTCAGTTGTTCCATGCTTTCGCTTATTAACACCATCGTGCACCATAAAATGTGATTTTATTGATGAATCATGGAGTTTTGTTGATCATGATGTTCTTTCCTTTCAACAGGCTGTTGAAGCTGAAAACCAAGAATTGGAACTAGATCTTTCAAGCTTGGGGGCTGTGAACACCATGTTTGCTGCACTTTTTAGGTAACTCCTTTTATATTATTTAACATTTCCAACTCTTCTGTGCCTTTATGAGTGCTATGCATTGGGTATGTATTTAACTAATTCCTATACATAGTAAACTCGGTGTGCCTATTAAGACCACTGTATCTGCGACTGTCTTGGAGGAGGCACTTAATGGTGTGGTCACTATTCAGCCACTTCTGCTGGGGCAACCTGTTTCTAAGAAGGTGAGGTGATTAGATTCCTGTTCTTTGCTGGTACTTTATACTGATTTTTATGCAGTCACTGAACTTATTGCACCTATACAGGTTGAAAAACAATGTGCTCACTTCTACTCTGTCGAAATAACAGAAGAGGAAGCAAGAGATGGGTTTGTTTGCCGAGTACAATCATCTGATAAAAGCAAGTTCAAGGTAGATATTCAATGAGTTAGAAACTGGTTGATTCAACAGCATCTGCGTATGCAAACCTTTTTTTTTTTTTGGTGGGGGTTGGGGTGGTTGACATTGATAGAGACCGAGATTGATTTCATTATTACCATACCAATGAACAAAAGTTGAACTGTATCCATTTTGAGCCTTTGGCAATATGTGGTAACAGTAGAAATTAAGTAGCCACAACATTTTTTAAGAAAAGGGATTTAAACAGTAAGAGTACATTCCTTTACATCACATTAAGAAATTTAAGGTTCCCCTTCTCTCCATCATAGAAGAAAGAAACCATGCCCTGTGAGTGCTTCATTGATTTAGGATATAAGATTTGATTTATTGAGAACAATTGAAGCATTTACTTTAAGTCACAGAGGATTAATGCTGGAACTGGTATTTCATCTCTTTCATGGTCAATTGACGGTATTTAGTTAAGTACCAATGAATAGATAGATACATCTTTGTTCTTGATAATTTTATTGAGGCATGTGCTTGTGTTTTCTTTCTGTAGTTTTAATTTGCGGGCTAGGGCAGTAGTTTTAATTTTGATATTGATTCCAGTGTCACTGCTTCAGTTTAGTTTGAATCAGATTACAAGCAAGTCTGGTAGTGTTTCATTTGAGTTCTATTGAAACCCTTTTATTAAAATAATTAATGCTTTCAGGATCCTTATAACATTTAACTTTTGTTGCATGAATTGCTAAGAGCTGCCTACTTTATTGAGATCCAATGGACAATCATATTGGGCTTGTTCCCCTTTCAAAATATTTTGAAATAAAAACATATACTACTTTTATACTATATACGCTTTTCTTATGTATTTGTGTCGACTGTACTGCAAAAAGAACACGTCACTAACTAATTGTCTGGTTTACCAGGAGACACGAAAAACAAATTGAAGTATAATATTTTATCTATTTCTGGTGGATCAATAATTACTCATTGTTTTCTTAATGGATTGGTTTTGTGCAGCTATTGTATTTTGATCTGGAAGAGAATGGTGGATTAAGCCTTGCACTGCAGGTAATGTGGTCCCTTCCTTCCCCTTTCTCTTTCTACTCTCTGCTTGGTATGAAGGATAAGGATGTAAAATTTTCCATCTTCATTTTTTCCATTCTTCATACCAAGCAAAGCCTTAAAGTTTTTGAGTTATGCACTTTTTGTGTACTGTTGCATAGCAAGTTTCTTCAGATAAACTATCACTAAGTCTAGGGCTGTAAATGAATTGAGGTTGAACAAACGGACCTCTTTTCATGTTCGTTTGTTTATTTTTAAGTTTGTTTGTGTTCGTTAAGAATTTCAAAATTTTTGTTTGTGTTCGTTCGCTTAAGTTAAATGAACATGTTTGTGAACATTAAACGAACATGTTCTCAAACATGTTCATGAACATATAATTGAACATGTTCACGAACAATGTAATAATAAACAAACCAACAATAAATAAGCATATATATATATATTATTTTTTAGATATAAACTAGTCAAATATAAATATTAATAATTATATTATAAATAAAAAAGCATACAAACCATAATATACGAACGGACCTCTTTTCATGTTCGTTTGTTTATTTTTAAGTTTGTTCATGTTCGTTAAGAATTTCAAAATTTTTTTTCGTGTTCGTTCGCTTAAGTTAAACAAACATGTTTGTGAACATTAAACAAACATGTTCTCAAACATGTTCATGAACATATAATTGAGCATGTTCACGAACAATGTCATAATAAACAAACCAACAATAAATATATATATTATTTTTTAGATATAAAATAGTCAAATATAAATATTAATAATTATGTTATAAATAAAAAAGCATACAAACCATAATATTTTTATTAATATATACTAATGGAACAATAAACGAGCTTTAAATGATTTATTAAATGAGCTTTACACTAACAAAGACGAGCTTGTTTATGAACATAAATGAACTGAGCAAACTTTATGTTCAGTTTGTTTAATAAATGAGCCTCAAAATCTTGTTCATGTTCATTTGTTTAGCTTAATAAACAAACAAAAACCAAACTGTTCATGAACTGTTCATTGAACGCTCTGTTCATTTACAGCCTTAACTAAGTCTTATAATCTCCAAATTCAATGCTCTTCTGTTCTGCTTCTGCATAACATATAGATTTTCTGTTTCATAAACTGCTATTTAAAGTTAATTCTAGAACAATTTTAAGTCCTCTCCCTTGACAATATTGAGTAAAGAAAAAGCATCTCTAGACAACAACAGTTGATTTTTGATAAATTAATAGGACAAGTTTCCAGAGAGCAGGTTGGTGCAAAGCAAGCTCACAACTCATAGAACTTTAGGCCTTTCCCCCATCATCTGCAAGAGAATTCTGTAAAAACCATCTCTCTTACCTTTGTGTTTAATTACCTCTTCTGTTATATGCTCCACCTATCCCCTTTCAGAACATTGTGGAAAATTAGGCAAAACTGTCTTGGGTTTTGGAACTGTAACAGATTGTCATACCATATTTATCTTCAGAAACTTGTAATCCTATCTTCTGTCTTTTTCTCACTTCATGTGTTTATTCATTTCCTCTTACCTTCTTTTTCTTTCTTAGAACTGTTTGGTGCTTTTCATGCAGTAATAAAATGTCAATGTACTTGGTTTATCTGGGACATGGCTTTGCTGTGATCTCTTATGGTGCTTCTGATAAGAAAATTCTTTTTTTTAACTGAAGCCTTAGTAGCATAGTTGTTTAAAACTTTAAGCTCTTGGGCCTCATTTTAAATCGTGCATATGTTACTTAACTGTCTGTTGAAGGTAAGTTTGTTTCTTTTTGGTGTAGGAGGACAGTGCAAAAACAGGAAAAGTTACATCTGCTGGAATGTATTTTCTTGGTTTCCCTGTCTATCGCTTGGATCAAACAGTCAACTCAGTGAGTGACTATTTACAAATATGACATAGTTGGGCTTCAAGTTGAAGTTTGATCTTGTTGTCATCCTTAAATCTGGTTTTGACATGCCTCACTGCAGGTTGCTGCTGCAAAGGATCCAGATACAGCTTTCTTTAAAAAACTGGATGGATTTCAACCATGTGAAATAACTGAATTAAAACCGGGCACACATTTTTTTGCTGTTTATGGTTTTTTCCTTTGTTACTATGCCCTTCAAATCTCCTGTTAGTTGATTCACATGCATGGATGAAACTCACTACCATTTTTTCTAGGTGACAACTTTTTCAAGAGTGTAAGCTACACTATAGAAGCTATTTGTACAGCCCCTTTCATAGAGGAAAAAGAGAACCTTAGAGCTGTGGAAGCTGAGATTCTCTCCAAAAGGGTGGAACTGTCAAAGTTTGAAACTGAATACAGAGAGGTATCTGCTTCCACAAATGTGGTGTGTGTGCCAGTATTTAATTTTTGTTCTTGTTGATATTCATGTTGATTGCTGCAGGTCCTAGCACAATTTACAGAGATGACAACCAGATACACAAAGGAAATGCAAGAGGTGAGATTAACTTGTGGGAATTATGAGTTAAGCTCCGTGAGAATTGATATTCATAGGTGAATGGATAAATTTCTTGGACAAATCCTATATGCGGGTTTTGCAGATTGATGAGCTTCTCAAACAAAGGAATGAGATTCATGCTTCCTACACGATGATTCCTCCAAGTAAGAGAAGTTCAAGTAGGCACAGGAGTAAGGGTGTCTCCAGGGAGGCCAAAGAAGGTGAAGTGAGAGACAGGAAACATTCTACGAGGGATAGAACTAAGAAGAAGAGATGGTATAATATCCACTTAAAAATTGACAAGAGAAAGCAGCCATGCTGAACAGGTACAGTATGGGATTTGTTTTCTAAGAAAAGCTTGCCGCCCTTTTTTGATGAATTATTATGATTGCTTAAACCGTGCCAAATGTTATATCAGGATAAAGAAGCCTGCACAAATTACAAATCATCAATTTCTGCACCCATCATTTATTGCATTGGTTCAACATTTGTGCGTTGATCATGATGTGAAGAAGATGGTTAACATAGAAGTTAACCATTTCTTCAGCACGTCAAGGATGACAGTAACTCATTGTTATTGTAAAATTCTTTAACATAGAAGTTAACCATTTCTTCAGCACGTCAAGGATGACAGTAACTCATTGTTATTGTAAAATTCTTTCTTCTTCCTTTTTATTTAGTTTTTTTTTTTTCTCTCTCTGAGTCTTATTTGTAATTTATCCGCTTGTTCTCAACAAGAGCACTTGTAAGATTCCCCCATTGATCAACACTGTGGACTTATCAGGGTACAGGACGAGGTAGAATACACTCCCTGCCCAAACCCGACCTATTGACATCCCTCACCAGTACTAAATTTTCTCTCAACTTCGAAGATGATTACTTATCGTAGTGTGGTTATGTAGTATGAAGAATGTTGTTGTGGCATAGTATGAGAAGAAGCCAACTAAGGTTAGATGAAATACAGTAATGAGTTAACAAAATATAGTTTCAAGGAAACAAAACCATTAGATTCTCGAGTGTAGTTATTTTGACTTCTAAAATAATATCAAGGGGCTTCATTGGTCGGCCAAACGAGGTTATTCCATCATACAATCCTCATTTAATGTAAATATATAGGTATTATGCACATCACAGGTGGTTCCTGTAGCCAATGATTCACGGTGGCCCATAACAACCACGGCAAAAACTTTCGGCTTTCAACAAGAAAAAAAAGCTTCAATGGACTTGGACAATGTAATTTGTGCTTTAAAAGGAGGCATCCAATAGGTTTAGAATGTAAATCTCAGCATATGCAACACTTAAACCTATCTAATCCTTTTTATTTTGTAGGTTAAATCCTATCCTATCTAATCCTATTTCTCTATGACTATTATTTTTTTTTTTTGGGGTGGGGTGGGGAGGGTGAAATCCTATCTATGTTTGCTCAATTGCTGTTTAGAACCGAACATTGTATTATCCTCTCTGTTGTTTTATTTATGTATATAAAAACGTAGCATAATTTTGATCAAAGGAACTTTTCACCTACGTATTCTTGTTTGATCCAAATGATAGTTATTGTTTGTGTTTTGCCCTTCATTTATTTAGAGAGGGATGCCGGAGGAAAAATGGTTTATACAATATCTGCAAAACTAGAGAGGTAGGTCAAAGTAAACATGGGAGATTAGAGGAAGGGGTAAAATAAAATAAAAATCGATTATTTTATGTACATCTCTCTCTCGAAATATATATATACACATTTCCCTTTATGATCAGAATTTTATATACTTCTACTAGATTTTGACACAGAAATTAGCGAGTGACAGAAAAAAATACGATAAATTAAATAAATACAAATTGTGGTTGAGTTGGTTTAGTTTTTACTTTTTATCAAGGGTAGTTTCTTATCTGCATTTAATTTTTTTTAAAAATAAAATTGATATTGTTATTTTTTATTTTTTATTTTTTAGTAATTACAATCAATTAATTTAATATCAGTGGACGAATTTGTTAAAAAAAAAAAAAAAAAAAAAAACTTGCGTCTGAGATTGTATTGTTAAGATGTAATTTGTTGAGGGGATCCAAATCCCAACTATTTGGTTAATAATGAAATAAGAATATGACGTGAGCTCGTTTGAATGATGATACATTTGTTTCTTAATGAAAGTCGAACAACAAATTTAATAAATTAATTATAACGCATGAAATTTTCATAAATGAAAAGGGAAGCGGAACGAGAAGCAATACATGAATTATTGAGACCAGCGAAGAAATCCGAAACAACACTGCAATATTCAATATTATTCTGTTAAAGGGCCCAAAACTGCAACAATCAAAGCAAGGAATACCCCCATCACTGCAGTTGGAGCCAAGATGTTGCCCATATTAGTGGCCGCCGGTCCCGGAGACATGGCCATTCCGGGTGTGTGGTCGTGCCCCTCGTGAGCGGAAACAACCATGATGAGCAATGCAGCAAAGATGGCTGTTGTAACCGCAGATGCCATATTTTCAATTCCAACAATGTCTTAGCGGATGGATGGATTTAAATAGTTGACTGCTTCTGGGGTTGAATTCAATAGAAGAGTATGTTCGTAATGGCAGGAAGTTAGAATTGTACTATCTTTTGTACTTGGATTTAAATTTGATGGTTCATCCAAGTTTAATCTCTTAAGTATGAGTTTTCTAAATTAATTTGAAAATGTCAGTACGTATTCGCTGGCATTTGTACTACACAAATGGGTGGGTGGCGACATTAATATGATAAACCAAAATAACATACTTTATGTAAAAGTCAAACCATTTTAATATTCCGCAGATTTTATTTATTTTATCAAAATGTTACTTTCAATTTTATTTTGAGTTGTATTTATGCTTCGCATAAACAATTCAAATAGGTGGCAGCATAGAATTTCGACAAGCAGCCTTATTATTGGTTGACACGTGTTAATTTAATAAATAATCAATGTAAAAAATTAAAACCATAAAACATGTCGTGAAGTGAATCGCAATTAATGAAAAGCTGACACACTAAACCCAGGTCACCCTCTCCAAATGCTTCCAAAGACATGGCCAAAAAGAGGATAATCCTACTCATTGAATAGAGTAATTAACATTAATTTATGAAGTTATTATATATGTGCTATTAAAAGAGTCATTACCGTAAAATGTGTTGTGAAATTACCATATAAAGAGAGAGCAATTACCATAATATTACTACAGTATATATTAAACAACAATTATCATAACACTATTACCATATGTATATAAAATATTTGGTACATTGTCAGTAAAGTTTTTAGACTCCACAAGTAAAATTAGAGGTTGACAAGTGTCTTATAAGGATATAGTAAAATATTAAAAAATAAATATTAAAAAAAAACATGTAACAAATTTTCAAAATTATTTTTGAAATAAAAAAATTTAAACTGCTACCACACCAAATATTAGCCCATATATATTAAAGTAATGAAAAAACAATTATCATAATATTATTACCTTGTAAAATAGAATAGAGTTGCCATATTATTATTACCATAATTTAGAAGAGCAATTAACATTATATGATAATAAGAGAGTAATTACCATAATATTATTACCTTATATACTAAAATTTTGGACTAATAATATCAATAGCAGTAATTCTTCTTTTAAATTCCTCCGAAATCTTAATATATACGGTAATAATATTTATATGATAAAAATACAGAATTAATTCAACTATTTCTCTTGGGGTATTTACACATAATTTGGAAAACAAAAGCATAAATTTTACTGTCTGTCTATGTGTTTATTAAAGCGAGGACGACTAAAGCAATTTATGGATCAAAACCAATTGCCACATTGAGGAGACCCAACCTGGTTCTTCAAATTCTGATAGGCAAGTAAGGTTTTTGGTAAACAACTTGTAAAGGGTGCGATACATATGATTGTAGGCACCAATGAAGAAAAGACCACTTCCAACACTAAGCATAAAGTGCACTTAAGGGGCATCATGGTGATAAACCCAACGGCAAAAAGTCTCGTTGAGATCATAAATGGCAAGTCAATTTTAATGAAGTTGATGAAGACATAATGTTTGGCGAGAACGATAATGAACAATGAAATGAGGTTAAGAGAATATTGCTTTATAGTAGAAGCATACTAGAAGTATTACTGTTGAGGATCCCAGTTAAATTCTATTTATTTGTTTCAGTTGAACTTTGATTAGTCTAGATTATTTTATTATGTGACTTACGAATTTAGCCTATAAATATAGTCTTTTATAACATTAGAAAATGAACCCATTAAAAGATTAGAACTCATAACACTTTTGGAGAATTTTGTATTTACATTTTGAGGGTTCTTTGTTTTTGTAACACCCCAAACCCGGCCCACAAGCCTTGACCGGATCTGGTGTGTCACTGAGTAAAAACGCTTTGAGAGGTTTTCGAGTTTACAATTTGTTGGGGAAATAAAATGGTATTTGCTAAAACTTAGATGGGTTGGTTTGGTAAATACGATTGAGTTGAAAACTTTTCCTTTTTCCTTTGAAACCGGTTGACCATTTTGATTTTTAAAACATTAGAGTAATTGATAACTTAGAAAATTTTGGTTACCCGATGGTAACATTTTTGAAAACGCATACAAGTACTTATTTTGAAAGCGTTACCTCTAATCGATTTGCTTAACAGTTCATAAGTTCATCGGTTATATAATAGAGTAAAAACAACTACCTAAACAACCAAAATAATAATAAGCGGCCATATTACAACCCAATCGAATTTTAGTGAGTAATAAACTTAAAGCGGGGCAAAATAAAATTTGAAGTCCACAAAACAAACATGGCCGCCTCGAGCTCTCCCCTGCCTCGCATCCGCGCGTTCTACTCACCTGAAAAAGATAGGGAAAGGGTGAGTCACCAAGACTCGATGTGTAAATCCCCACCCCGAAAATACCACTCATACACGAGATATTAGTATGACATGCAATTATGCAACCCAACCTAGCCATCCATGCTCTTTTTCTACCCCCGTGGTACCAAACCACCGGTGGTGCCAAACCACCGGTGACTTAGAGTCACGATACTCACAATACTTGTGGTGCCAAACCACCGGTGGTGCGAAACCACTGGTGACTTAGAGTCACAAATCAAATGATGGGGCCAACCCATCGTGTGACACCAAATCACTGGCGTCGATCCCGTATCTCAAATGTGGGGCCAACCCACGGTGGAATTAATCTACAGGGACGAGACGCTATGAGGTGCCAAACCTCTGGTGACCGAAGTCACAAAATGTGGTACCAAACCACTGGTGTCCGTCGACACGATTATTACTCCCTCTCATCAATCCCACCATCATCATGCTCACGTAACAAGTATCATGATCCCATATATCATGCATTTGTATAAATCGCATAGCATTAATCAGCATATGATGGCATACACAATATATATATCGTAGATCGAGTAATAGGGGACTTACCCGTATCCAAGCTTATGCCCACTAGGCAAAGTTACCACATGAGAGGTTATAAACATCATTAAATAACAATTTATACTAATAAAGTGTGTAAGAGCTTACACACCTATTTAATCGGAGGTCTAAAAAGAAATCCCGTGTCTACGCGATATTATAAAAGTCCCGAACTTGTCCTCGTATAGCTCCTTTATCAACACGAACCAACGTGATCGAAAACTCGAAACTTCTGATTTCTTGGCCGATTTACCCCCTAAAATCAAAGTACAATTTCGGTTATACATAGGTACCCCAAATGGCCTTTGGCCGAATAGTGTATATATATATATATGCATATATATATCTTACCAAAATGAAATGAAGTCTTGGGAAGCCACTCCTTCAATGCTTCTTTACGATTACTACACACAAGGGAGCAAAACTCTTAGTGTCTTGAGAATGTATTCGGCCCACCCCCAAGGGACGTTTAAAGGTTTCGGCTCCCTTCAAAGAACAATAATAGAGTCTTTAATAATGGAATTTATCCCATCTAGGAGGGAAAAAGAATGGAAAAGAAATGAGTTTTGATTACTACACAAATCAATCAAAAAAAAAGAAAGAGATAGCACTTACCAAAAGATTTGGCCACCATCCAAAAAAACACCCTTTATTTCGATACTTACTATGGTTGCAAGAAAACGCAAGAAGAGAGCTAATAGGCAAAGTATTTGGCCAACATTTCGGTACCTCCCCTGCTAGCTCCTTAACCGATTGTAGAGGTCCTAAAAGCAAGCTTCATTTGGCCAAGAAAAATTTTAAAAAGGAAGGCAAAACAACTAGGAGAGATTCGGCCATAACCATGCAAGGGAAGGAAACAATTTCCTCAATTTCTGACCCTACTTCATTCGGCTATGCTTGAGGTGGAGGGAAGAAAAAAAAAATTAAACTTTGGTCATGCTTAAGGCCGGCCATCCTTTCTTGTTTTTGAGGAAATTGCCCATCACCATTGAAACATGCAAAATCATTGTTTATTAGCCTCTCATGCTCCAATATTTTAAGACATTAACCCATCCATCCAATAACTATAAAGTAATAATAAAATAAAATAAAAAAAAAGAACAAAAAGAAGGGCAGCCATCTAGCTTGTTTTCACGCGTGCATGTGCATGTTGGCACCCAATCACGCCGGCCAAAGCAAAAGAAAATAATGCTCCCAGCGCTGCACACGTTTCGAACCGGGGCGTGAGGAGAAACCCCACACCCCACCACTCGGCGGCGCTCCATTCATGACATAAACACGTCGCATATTTTCTTTATTCCTTCCCCCAATGGCTTCTTTAGCTTAAGCGCTAAGAGCAAAATTTAAAATGCCCTAAGTGCGACTCCTAGGGCTCGAACTCGGGACCTGAAGAAACATGCCAAAGCGCCCTGCCGTTTCTACTACTGAGACTTTCATGCCATAATCACAAAAAGCTTTCTTTTAACCTATGCTTTGCTGGTCCCTTATATGCTTTATCGTTAAAACAAAAGAAAATAAAAGCACCCGCACGCCGAACAGGACTCGAACGCCCGACCTCGAGAGCTCCCTTGCTGCTAGCGTCCTAGCCACCTCTCCCACCTGGACTTTCATGTCCAAACATGCACACAAAACCCTTTAAAGCCTTTTTGCCCTGCCCCCATTAAATGCCAAAAATAAAACCTCTAAAAGCAGTTCTTACTGCTCGAACCTCCTCCCTCCAATCACTTCCCACGCCATTATGCCACCGAGCCGACCTGACTTTCATGTTCGTAACCCTCGCCATTAATTCTTTAAACCTTCCTAACCCAACACCCCACTTAATGCAAAAGTTAAAACTCCCAGGCACGAACTCAGTGGCTCGAACCCCCGACTTGTTGCATCATTTAAACACCCTAGTGCCTCAACCACTCTACCAAATTATTTCTTATGGCCAGGTTCGCACCAAAAAAAAAAAAAATAAGGTTTCCCTCAGGAAATCTCTAAAATAATACCAACAACCCTAGTTGTAGGATGTTACAGTTCTACCCCCCTTAAAATAATTTCGTCCCCGAAATTACCTAGATCAGAAGAGTTGGGGGTATTGCTGCTGCATCACATCCTCGGGCTCCCACGTAGCTTCTTCCACGCCATGATTCCGCCATAGGACCTTCACTAGAGGAACTGACTTCCTACGCAAAACTTTTACATCCCGATCTAGGATCTGTACAGGTTCCTCTTCTACCGTCAAATCTGGACTCACCTCAACCTCCTCAACTTCCAAGACGTGTGATGGATCAGAACGATAGCGTCTAAGCATGGAGACATGGAACACATCATGAATCTGACTTAGTTCTGCTGGCAACTCGAGCTGATAAGCTACTGGTCCCACTCGTCTCAACACCTTAAACGGTCCAATGAACCTTGGACTTAACTTGCCCTTCTTCCCAAATCTTAACACTTTCTTCCATGGCGAAACCTTCAGAAAAACTTCGTCTCCCACAGCAAACTCTATGTCCCTCCGCTTGAGATCGGCATATGACTTTTGTCTATCCGAGGCTTCTTTCAACCGAGCTTGGATCTTCTTCACCTTATCCTCAGTTTCTGCAACCAATTCCGGTCCTAACATCCGTCGCTCACCCAACTCTGTCCAGCAAGTAGGTGTGCGACACCTCCTACCATACAACGCCTCATATGGTGCCATCTTAATGCTTTCCTGATAACTATTGTTGTATGCGAACTCCGCTAATGGCAAAAATTCTTCCCAACTACCTCTGAAGTCTAAAACACAGCCTCTTAGCATATCCTCTAAAATCTGAATAACCCTTTCCGACTGCCCGTCGATTTGTGGATGGAATCTTTGTCTTTGAAATCAACCGTGTACCCAAAGCCTGATGTAGCACTCTCCAAAACCTCGACGTAAATCTGGGATCTCTGTCTGAGATGATCGACACTGGCACACCGTGCAACCTCACTATCTCCGCCACATACAACTTAGCTAACTTCTGAAGCGAGTAATCCACCCTTACCGGTATGAAGTGAGCCGACTTGGTCAGACGGTCCACAATCACCCAAATCGTGTCCTTCTTCTTGCGGGCGTGAGGGTAGCCCATCGACGAAGTCTATAGTAATCCTCTCCCATTTCCACTGAGGAATCTTTACTGGTTGAAGTAACCCAGATGGCAATTGATGTTCAGCCTTTACCCGCTGACACGTGAGACACTTTCCCACGAATTCGGTTACCTCACGCTTCAACCACAGCCACCGAATCGCCTAGTAAATCTCCATACATCTTGCTACCTCCAGGATGCATAGCGTATGGGCTGCTATGTGCATCCTGAAGAATTCTCTGCCTCAATCCCACATCATTCGGCATACAAGGCCGCCCTTGAAAACATAACACACCATCACCCGACAAACCATACCCTTCCAAACCGCCATCTTGAACTTGCAACCTCCGTGCGTTTAAACTGTCATCTCTTAATTGCTTTTCCTTAATCTCCTCGATCCAAGTTGGCTTAACTTGCAATTCTGCCAAAAGACTTCCATCGTCGTATAGATCGAGATTTGGCAAACATCGCCTCTTAAGTCCATCCACGACCTTCCGCTCAACGCATCGCCACCACCACGTTAGCCTTGCACGGATGGTACTCAATTGAACAGTCGTAGTCCTTCAACAGTTCAATCCATCGGCGCTGTCTCAAATTTAAGTCCTTCTGAGTCAAGAGATACCTCAAACTTTTGTGATCCGTGTAGACTATCGGTTTTTCCCCATACAAGTAATGTCTCCATATTTTCAAAGCAAAGACTACCGCTGCTAACTCCAAGTCGTGAGTCGGATAGTTAACCTCATGCGGTCTTAACTGACGGGATGCATAGGCCACTACCTTCCCTTCCTGCATCAATACACATCCCAAACCAGTATGGGACGCATCACAATAAACCGTGAACAACTTCCCTGCCTCAGGCTGTATCAAAACTGGAGCTTCCGTCAGAATCTTCCTTAGCTTATCAAAACTTTCTTGCTGTTTCTCTGACCAAACAAATGGGACTCCTTTTCTTAATAGCTTAGTCAATGGCGCTGCGATTAGAGAGAATCCTTCCACAAATCTTAGATAGTACCCGGCCAGACCCAGAAAACTTTGAATTTCCGCCACTGACCTAGGCGGTTTCCAATCCAACACCGCTTCAACCTTGCGAGGGTCCACTCTAATCCCTTCAGCTGACACCACGTGACCCAAGAAAGTCACCTCTCTAAGCCAAAATTCGCATTTACTGAATTTGGCATACAACCGCTCCTCCCTCAGTACCTGTAGAACTATACGCAAATGCTTATCATGCTCCTCCTCCGTCTTTGAGTAAACCAATATGTCGTCTATAAACACCACGACAAATTGATTTAAGTATTGCTGAAACACCCTATTCATTAAGTCCATGAACGCTGCCGGCGCGTTGGTCAACCCAAACGGCATCACTAGGAACTCGTAATGCCCATACCGGGTACGAAATGCCGTCTTGTGTACATCAACCTCCTTTACCTTAAGTTGATGATACCCCGACCTAAGATCTATCTTCGAGAATACTGATGCACCCTTCAGTTGATCAAACAGGTCATCAATTCGAGGCAACGGATACTTGTTTTTGATCGTTAACTTGTTTAGTTGACGGTAGTCGATACACATCCGCATTGACCCGTCTTTCTTCTTGACAAACAGCACAGGTGCTCCCCACGGAGAGATACTCGGTCGAATAAACCCTCTATCCAAGAGCTCCTGAATTTGAGCCTTCAGCTCCACCAACTCCTTTGGTGCCATTCGGTAGGGTGCTATAGACACAGGTGCCGTTTCGGGCAACAAGTCTATACCGAACTCAACTTCTCGATCTAGAGGCAGACCCGGGAGTTCTTCTGGAAACACATCAGTGAATTCCCCTACAGTTCGGACCTTCTCAACTGCTGACTCCTTAGCCTCCAAGGCACAAATTCGAACCAACAACGCCTCACAACCTTTTCTGACCATTTTCTCGGCCTTCAAGGCAGACACCACATTGGATAGATAATCGCTTCTGTTACCTATCATGACCACTTCATCACCCTTAGCCGTCTTTAGAACCATGCGCTTAGCAGCGCAATCCACCCTTGCCTGATACTTGACCAGCCAGTCCATTCCAAGAATTAGATCGAACTCCCCAAACGGCAGTTCCATCAGATCAGCCACAAACACTACCCCTTGGAGTTCTAGGGGTATATCTCTATATAGCTTGTTCACTATCGCAGAGTGTCCTAGAGGGCTAATTACAGTCATCCCCCTAGAAGCAGTCTCGAAGTCTAAGTTCATAGTCTCTACCACACTACTAGCAACGTATGAATGCGTCGAACCCACATCAATTAATGCAACATAAGGAAGACCAAAAATTAGAAACGTACCGGTTATGACGTCCGGTGCGTCACCCTCCTCGCGGCGCCTCGCTGCATAGACTAAGCCAGGCTGCCTAGCTTCTGTGTTGCCTGCACCTCTGCCCTGAATTCTGCGACCTCGATTGGGACCATTGCCTCCTCTACCATTACCACGACCCCTCAGCGGTGGTCCCACATTCCTTGTCTGAGCACGGTTCTGACCCTCTGGCTGATTCTTAGCTTGCCTCCGAGGACAATCCCTTACACGGTGATCCAAAGATCCACATTCAAAGCAACCCCTCTCACCGGTCTAACAACTCCCCCAATGTGACTTCCCACAACGATTACATTGAGCCGGTCTCTGATTAGTAGCCATGGGCCTTCCAGCCTGATTTGGCCCACTCTGTCTGGCCCTCTTTTGTGCATTATTTCCTGATCCAGACAACCCAACACCTCTTTTACGCGCTTGCTCTATCATAGTTCCGCCTCACGGACTCCACGACCCTTTCTGGCTACCTTAGCCTTCTCTACCAAAACAGCAAACTCACGCACCTGCTGTGGAGCAATCAACAACCTTAAATCATCCCTAAGTCCGTCTTCAAAATGAACGCAACGATCATGCTCAGTTGACACAACTCCCCGAGCATAGCGGCTCAGCCTCAGGAATTCTGCCTCATACTCAGATACCGACTTATTTCCTTGTACTAATCCCAGAAAAGCTTTCCTCTGAGTATCAGTGTAACTGGTGCCCACATACTTTTTCTGATAAGTAGCTTTGAAGTATTCCCAAGTAAGGTCATCTGCCGTAGCACCATCTCGAACTGTGAGCCACCACTGGTATGACTCATCTTTTAGCAAAGACACTGCTCCTTTCAGCTTCTCTTCATCAGTTAAATCGAGATCGTCCATGATCCTCTCAGTCGATTCTAACCAATATTCCACTGTACTGGGTGCCACGCCCGACATACCCCGGAATACCTCCGCTCCATTGGATCGGAGTCGCTCGGGCATAGACTTCCGAGCTCCTGAACCTCTACTGGTCCCAGCCATCATCTCTAGAACACGCAGCATAGCTTGCGATACCGACTCACCCCCCGTCTGATCCTGATGTCCATCACCAAAGGTTGGGGGTGGTGGTGGGGGTGGTATTTCATTATCCGATCCTTGGCCCGACCTAACTGGTTCTGACATGGCCATTCGGCCTCTACCGCGTCCCCGACGGCCGTGACCTCTAGAACTCATTTCTTATAACGCAATCTGTCTTAAAAAGTTTTATGAGTTAGCCAATGTTCCACTGATTATTAGCAAAGAGTTTTATGGGCGAAGTTAAGAAGTTGTTCTTTCGATCAAACAAGTTTCAAGTCTTCTATTGTAATTCGAAAATACACATTTACTAATTCCATCACCCTCTTTGACCAATTCTTAACCCGGGGGTATTTTCGTCATTTACCCTACAGGGGTATTTTGGTAACAAAGTAAGTTTGTAAATCTTGACAAATCAAGGGAAACTTAAAAATTTGCAAAACTTGAGGTTCTTTTTGAGAAATTGTCTTCTCAAATTGGTAGTGTTGCAGAAACTTTAAAAATCAGGGTTATTTTGGTAATTTGCAAATTAGGGGCAAATTTTTGTAATTTTCCAAAATCGTGGCATTTTTATTATTTTGCAAATTAGGGATTTGGGGTGTGCTTGTAAAATAAGGAAAATCTTGTTAAAAATTTTGGGGTAGCTTAGTAGATTTTAAAACTAGGGGCGTTTTTGTATTTTACCACTAAGGGTATTTTAAAATGTCCATAGATCAAGAGAATTTTGTTATATAAATCTTACAAGTTTGAGGGAAGTCTTTAAAACTAGAGTTTTTATCAAAACGCGGCTAATTCCCTTTCGGGTTTTAATAATAGGGTTTAGCCCACGAACAAGTCCTCACGGTTAGGGTGAACCGAAGCTACGCACCAGGTAGGATTCCCGCGAAGAGGAGGTGAGTCGCTAGGACCACTTAAATACCAAGCTCTTCCGGATCTAATCCTAGACATGCGCACAAGGGTTACTACACCCTAACTCGTCGACTTAGTCATAGGTTTGTTTATTTAGGCCATTAAAATCTTATGCAATTGTTGGGGTAAACTAGTCCTAAAGTTCACATACTTTTTATACTATCTACGTCCCATTTCTACCCCTTTTACAGATAATCATTCACACATAGATTAAAGATACTTACAAGAGCGGATCAGTGCTGGAGACTCGACGCCATGTTGTCCAACCAAAACCATTTTCGTAGAGGTTTTCAAAAGCCTATCTACGAAAACATTTTTTTTTGTTGGGCCTTGGGCCCTCACAGCCGAGTTTTAAACCTGGCTCTGATACCAAAATGTAACACCCCAAACCCGGCCCACAAGCCTTGACCGGATCTGGTGTGTCACTGAGTAAAAACGCTTTGAGAGGTTTTCGAGTTTACAATTTGTTGGGGTAATAAAATGGTATTTGCTAAAACTTAGATGGGTTGGTTTGGTAAATACGATTGAGTTGAAAACTTTTCCTTTTTCCTTTGAAACCGGTTGACCATTTTGATTTTTAAAACATTAGAGTAATTGATAACTTAGAAAATTTTGGTTACCCGATGGTAACATTTTTGAAAACGCATACAAGTACTTATTTTGAAAGCGTTACCTCTAACCGATTTGCTTAACAGTTCATAAGTTCATCGGTTATATAATAGAGTAAAAACAACTACCTAAACAACCAAAATAATAATAAGCGGCCATATTACAACCCAATCGAATTTTAGTGAGTAATAAACTTAAAGCGGGGCAAAATAAAATTTGAAGTCCACAAAACAAACATGGCCGCCTCGAGCTCTCCCCGGTTCCGCATCCGCGTTCTACTCACCTGAAAAAGATAGGGAAAGGGGTGAGTCACCAAGACTCAGTGTGTAAATCCCCAACCCGAAAATACCACTCAAACACGAGATATTAGTATGACATGCAATTATGCAACCCAACCTAGCCATCCATGCTCCTTTTTCTACCCGTGTGGTACCAAACCACCTGGTGGTGCCAAACCACCGTGACTTAGAGTCACGATACTGTCAATACTTGTGGTGCCAAACCACTGGTGGTGCGAAACCACTGGTGACTTAGAGTCACAAATCAAATGATGGGGCCAACCCATCGTGTGATACCAAATCACTGGCGTCGATCTCGTATCTCAAATGTGGGGCCAACCCACGGTGGAATTAATCCACAGAGACGAGACGCTGTGAGGTGCCAAACCTCTGGAGGTGCCAAACCTCTGGTGACCGAAGTCACAAAATGTGGTACCAAACCACTGGTGTCCGTCGACACGATTATTACTCCCTCTCATCAATCCCACCATCATCATGCTCATGTAACAAGTATCATGATCCCATATATCATGCATTTGTATAAATCGCATAGCATTAATCAGCATATGATGGCATACACAATATATATATCGTAGATCGAGTAATAGGGGACTTACCCGTATCCAAGCTTATGCCCACTAGGCAAAGTTACCACATGAGAGGTTATAAACATCATTAAATAACAATTTATACTAATAAAGTGTGTAAGAGCTTACACACCTATTTAATCGGAGGTCTAAAAAGAAATCCCGTGTCTCACGCTGATATTATAAAAGTCCCGAACTTGTCCTCGTATAGCTCCTTTATCAACACGAACCAACGTGATCGAAAAACTCGAAACTTCCGATTTCTTGGCCGATTTACCCCTAAAATCAAAGTACAATTTCTAAGTTATACATAGGTACCCCAAATGGCCTTTGGACGAATAGTGTATATATATATATGCATATATATATATCTTACCAAAATGAAACGAAGTCTTGGGAAGCCACTCCTTCAATGCTTCTTTACGATTACTACACACAAGGGAGCAAAACTCTTAGTGTCTTGAGAATGTATTCGGCCCACCCCCAAGGGACGTTTAAAGGTTTTGGCTCCCTTCAAAGAACAATAATAGAGTCTTTAATAATGGAATTTATCCCATCTAGGAGGGAAAAAGAATGGAAAAGAAATGAGTTTTGATTACTACACAAATCAATCAAAAAAAAAGAAAGAGATAGCACTTACCAAAAGATTTGGCCACCATCCAAAAAAACACCCTTTATTTCGATACTTACTATGGTTGCAAGAAAACGCAAGAAGAGAGCTAATAGGCAAAGTATTTGGCCAACATTTCGGTACCTCCCCTGCTAGCTCCTTAACCGATTGTAGAGGTCCTAAAAGCAAGCTTCATTTGGCCAAGAAAAATTTTAAAAGGAAGGCAAAACAACTAGGAGAGATTCGGCCATAACCATGCAAGGGAAGGAAACAATTTCCTCAATTTCTCGACCCTACTTCATTCTGGCTATGCTTGAGGTGGAGGAAGAAAAAAATTAAACTTTGGTCATGCTTAAGGTCGGCCATCCTTTCTTGTTTTTGAGGAAATTGCCCATCACCATTGAAACATGCAAAATCATTGTTTATTAGCCTCTCATGCTCCAATATTTTAAGACATTAACCCATCCATCCAATAACTATAAAGTAATAATAAAATAAAATAAAAAAAGAACAAAAAGAAGGGCAGCCCTCCAGCTTGTTTTCACGCGTGCATGTGCATGCTGGCACCCAATCACGCCGGCCAAAGCAAAAGAAAATAATGCTCCCAGGCGCTGCACACGGGTTTCGAACCCAGGACGTGAGGGAGAAACCCCCACACCCCAGCCACTCGGCCAGCGCTCTATTCATGACATAAACACGTCGCATATTTTCTTTATTCCTTCCCCCAATGGCTTCTTTAGCTTAAGCACTAAGAGCAAAATTTAAAATGCCCTAAGTGCGACTCCTAGGGCTCGAACTCGGGACCTGAAGAAACATGCCAAAGCGCCCTGCCGTTTCTACTACTGAGACTTTCATGCCATAATCTGTCAAAGCTTTCTTTTAACCTATGCTTTGCTGGTCCCTTATGCTTTATCGTTAAAACAAAAGAAAATAAAAGCACCAAGACGCCGAACAGACTCTCGACGCCCGACCTCGAGAGCTCCTCCTTTGCTTTGCTAGCGTCCTAGCCACCTCTCCCACCTGGACTTTCATGTCCAAACATGCACACAAAACCCTTTAAAGCCTTTTTGCCCTGCCCCCATTAAATGCCAAAAATAAAACCTCTAAAAGCAGTTCTTACTGCTCGAACCTCCTCCCTCCAATCACTTCCCCACGCCATTATGCCACTGAGCCAGCTTGACTTTCATGTTCGTAACCCTCGCCATTAATTCTTTAAACCTTCCTAACCCAACACCCCACTTAATGCAAAAGTTAAAACTCCCAGGCACGAACTCAGTGGCTCGAACCCCCGACTTGTTGCATCATTTAAACACCCTAGTGCCTCAACCACTCTACCAAATTATTTCTTATGGCCAGGTTCGCACCAAAAAAAAAATAAAAAAAAATAAGGCTTCCCTCAGGAAATCTCTAAAATAATACCAACAACCCCAGTTGTAGGATGTTACAGTTTTTGGGTTTCAAGGTTTAGTTTTTATCTCCATCTTTCGTACTTATCGTTCTTTTGCCATTATAATAAAATTATCTTTGCCCGTTGTTTTTTATCCTGTTTGGAGGGTTTTTTCCAGATTAATTTTGTGTGTTCAATTTCTCAATTTCTTCCGCTATTTTTTACTTGTTTGTTACTTAATCAGGTTTATACCCAACAAGTAGTATCAAGAGCTAGTTCAAATTTTGTAGATCAGCCTGTTCAGAGATGGCAGGACAAGGTTTGACGTTGAGAAGTTCAATGGTGTCACAAATTTCAATCTGTGGCAAGTTCAGATGGTGGCAATTCTAGTTCAGACCGGCCTAAAAAAGGTCGTTACTGGGAAAAAGCCTGAGAATTTAGATTAAATAAAATGGGAAGAGCTTTATGAAACTGCCCTGTCTGCAATCCAATTGTGCCTCACGAATAGGGTATTGCAGGAGGTATTGATGGAGAAAACCTTATTCGCTTTGTGGAAAAGGTTAGAAACTCTTTATGCGACTAAATCTCTAGCTAACCATTTAGTGTTGAAATAATGTCTATTTATGTTTTGCATGAACAAATGTGAGCTTCTTAGAGATCATATTAGTCAATTTATTGCTCTTTTGAATGATTTAAAAAATGTTGAGGTTAAGATTGATGATGAAGATCAAGCTATGCTATTATTGTGCTATTTACCCTCTTCATACAAGTTTTTTAGGGAGACCCTGATTTATAGTAGAGATAAACTCTCATTCGAGGATGTGAAGGGTCATTTGTTGAGTAAAGACAAACTCGACAATGAGTTTGGTTTGGATAGCAAGGCAGATAAACAATATTCCGTTTTGGTAGCATCAAAGAAGCGAGACAAAATGTGCCGCTGTTGTAAGAAGTTAGATCACGTTAAAGCAGATTGTTATAAACTGCGAATAAAAGAGCTGCTAAGAGTAGCGAGGAAGATGTAGCTAGTACTAATTTGGCCAATGAAAGCGGTGATGGTTTCTTTTTAGTGTCAACGAGAGATAACTTCGAGCTTACATCCAAGTGGATCTTAGATTCAGGATGTTCTTTTCACATGCGTCCCAACAGATAATGATTATCCACATACAGTTCGGTTGAAGGTGAAGTTGTGTGCATGGGAAACGATTCATCCAATAAGGTAATCGGTATTGGTATTGTTAAAATTAGGATGCACGATGGGACGATTATGACACTCTACGATGTCAAGTATGCAACTGATTTACGAAAGAATCTCATCTTCTTGAGTATTTTATATTTGAAAGGTTGTAGAATCAACATTGAGTCGAGCAACATTAAGGTGTCTCGTGGGGCTCTCATTTTGTTAAAAGGTAAAAAGATAAGTAGTTTTTATATTCTAGAAGGTTCTATAGTGACTGGTGAAATCGGACGTCCTTCATCCGTTACGGAGTCGAAGTCAACTCGTTTGGAGCGGAGGTAGCTTGGTCATAGGATGGAAAAATGTATGATTGTTTTGTTGAAAAGAGGTTCTCTTTTGGATGCAGGTTTTAAAAAGTTGGGCACTGTGTCCGTGAAAATCAGACTGGGGTTAGTTTTGATTTGACAGTGCATAAGTCGAAGGCTAGAAGTCTTCCAACTACTAAGCACAAATTTGACTCAGTTAATTCCCTACATAGTTCAAGATAGGCCCCTGGCGGGCTTTGGCAAAGATGGTGTTGTGGAAATATGAGTCAAGGTGGAGATTTGTTGAGTATGCTTTATATTTTAGTCAAAATTAAGAGATAATCTCCCAATTAAACTTTGTTTATTTGTTTCAGTCGAACTCTGATTAGTCTAGATTATTTTATTATTATTTAACTTACGAATTTAGCCTATTAAAATATTAGAACTTATAACACTTTTGGAGAATTTTGTGTTTACGTTTTGAGGGTTTTTTGTTTTCGGATTTCGGGGTTTAGTTTTTATCTCTATTTCTTGTACTCTTCGTTCTTTTGCCATTATAGTAAAATTATCTTTGTCCGTGGTTTTTTATCCTTTTTGGAGGGATTTTTTATGTTAAATTTGTGTGTTCAATTTCTCAATTTCTTCAGCCTTTTTTTACTTTTCGTTGCTTAATTGGGTCGATCCCCAACAATTACATTGGCAAGCTTTCAAACAAATGGGCTTAAAGGAAAATGCGTTGAAAAAGGCAAGCTCGATTTTTAGTTTCACTAATCAACCTATTAATTGTTAAGTTTGGTGAATCTTGAGAGCTTAGACTTAAGATCAAACACAAGATTGTAAAAAACAAAGACAATTAAGAAAGCAAAACCCTTGCAACGTTTTTTTATAGTGACATTAAAATGATGATTTATATTTCCCAATCTTGCCAAAATGAGAAAAACACAATTTAAACAACTTGTTAAAAGAAAACATTGATATGTTCGCCTGGTCAGTTGCTGATATACCAAGCATTAACCCCACAATGATAGTCCATACCTTAATTTAGATCCAAATGCCAAGCTTGTCAAACAAAAGAAGTGAATATTTGCCCCAATTACAGTTTAGGTTATAAGAATAAAAGTTACAAGCTCGTAGTTGTTGATTTTATCAAAGAAGTAGTATACCTTGATTGGATCCCCAATGTTGTCATGGTGAAGAAGCCAAATGGTAAATAAAGAATGTGTGGACTTCATCAATTTGAATAAAGCATGCCCCAAGGATAGTTTTCCTTAACCTTCTATTAATAGGCTAGTCAATACATCATTCGATCACAAATAAATGAGTTTTATGGATGCTTTCTTTGGCTAAAATTAGACTACAATGGTGCCAAAGGATCAAGAAAAGATTTATTTCATCATGGAGGATAGGCTATTCCACTATAAAGTGATATTCTTTAAGTTATTAGCGATCCTCGAGAAGTACTTTAGGTGCTCAGGAAATAAAATATGAGGTTTCATGATTTCTAGTAAAGGTATTGAGGCAAACGCAAAAAATCAAGCCATCTTTGAAATGAGTCCACCAAATATAGGCAATGAAATTCAACGCCTAATAGGAAGGATAACAACTCTAAACAAGTTCGTGTCTAAGATGGCTAAAAGATGTTTGTCATTTTTTAAAGCTCTCAAAGCCCCCTTCTAATAGAGCGAGGCATGTCAAATATCATTTTAAGTAGTTAAAAGCCTACTTGAGTTCCATCTTGTTGTTAGTTTCTCCTTCGCCTAGTGATGAAATCCAACTCTACTTCACAACATCTGATGAGATGATCATCACTGTGTTATTCAAAGCAGAGGGAGCTTGCCTGTTCCCAGTGTATTGTGTAAGTAAAGTTCTTCAAAACGATAGATTAAATTACACCAAGTTGAAAAAGATTGCCTTTACAATGGTGGTAGCAGTGTGGAAGCTACGTTAGTATTTCAAAGAGCACTCAATCATAGTCTTATCTAATTAGTCATTAAAGGAGATATTTTAAAACAATCTGGTTTATATCAATATCATAAAATTCGTGTAACACCCCTTAACCCTTATCTGTCGTCGAAACAAGGTTACGAAGCATTACCGGACATTTCAGAACAAATACGAAGAATCATATAATAATGTAAACATACACATCATAATTTAATCATAATGTTCCTTTATTGAGCCTTCGAGGCCCAAATCACATATTAGAAACAAATTGGGACTTAATCGGAAGTTTAGAAAATTTTTCGTGAAATTTCAAAGTTTTTCCTAAGTACAGGGCTAACACGCCCTTGTGGCTCAGAGACACGCCCGTGTGCCCTTAAACACTCCCGTGCTTCAAGCCGTGTCTGACCCCGTGTAACTCTTTGACTTACCTCACACAGCCAAGCCACACGCACGTGTGCTTAGCCGTGTGTCTCACACGGTTTGGTCACACGCCCGTGTGTCAGGCTGTGTGGACTCAAAATGAGCCTTATACATCAAGTTTACCAACCCTGTAAATCTTGAACATCAAGCAATTCAAAAACCATTTATTCAACCACTTCAAAACACAATCAAACACACTCAATCATGTCAAAATAGACAATCTAAGTGCCTAACCAATGTGCCTATATAAATACTTTACATATTTCTATCAAAACAATTCAATTATAAATCATTTAAGTAAATCTGATATCATGCCATTTCAACCAAAATATTTGCCTATTTCAAATTCATTTGCATATTCACTTAAACATACTACATTGTTAACTCAACATAATATATATACAATCAACCAATTATCATTTTATAATATCATTTACAACATTCTCCAAAATGATCAACATAAAACATCCTAGATACATGCCATTACCAAAAAAAAAATTTACTTCACCACTTTGAGTTTGGGATCGACTTTGAATGCTGATTCGGCAAATTGACTTTAATCTAACCTGTGCACGGAAACAAACCGTACGCTGAGTATAAACTCAGTGTATTTCTATAATATAATACTTTATGTTATTTACACATTCAATCATACAAATACTATAATTATACAATAAACAATTCATAGTTAAATCATTTATAACACATTCACTTTCAATCAGTTGCTATCCCAGATAACTTTTCACAATGTCAACACATATCACTTTGAACAATAATATTGGTTATTCACATTCAATCCATAAATTTTCAATTCATATATCTCTAACCGTATTTCATTTCATTATTCAATATCATTCATATCGATCAAATTTGCCAATTCATTTATTTACCCCTATTAATAGAAGTCGGACTTTGACAGATACACGGACCCAACCAAAACACATCAGTATGGCACCTAGTGCCTCATCGGATAATTTGAAGTAATAGATTGACACCCGGTATCTCATCGGCCATGCCGAAGTAAGTTGGTACCCAGTACCTCATCGAATTTATCCGAAGTAACAATTTGACACCCAGTGTCTCATTGACTCGAAGTCGAAGTATTCATGAACACTTCCAATCCTATGGCATGCCAACTATATCCGACTCAACCCGATACAGTTAATAGGGTTTTCAAATCACTTTCAATACCACAAATTTTCCAATACTCAAATATCATATCAATCACAAATTCACATATATTCAATTTAATATCACCAATCACATATACTCATAAATTCAATTCAATTCAATTCAATTCAATTCAATTTAATACCACAATACCAATACTCACCTCAATTATACTTACCATGTACATTAAATAATAAATTCAACAAATAAATATTAGTTTCGAATTATAGAAATATAAACCGTAATTTCCAAGTCACTCCTCGTCGACTTTCTCTTTTCCTTTCTTAGCTGAGGTCTCCGGCACAACATTAGCTACGAAAATTAAAACAATTTAAAATTATCAATACACATAATTTCACATTGAATATTTCAATTTATCTATAACTTTTGCCTAAATTCCAATTTAATCCTTAATCAATTCTAACTTTATTTTCTTCAAAATTTTATTCTTTATTTTTATTCAACTACCACTTAAAACTAAATTTAACTCTCTAATTTCACCACAAATCCCTAAATTTTGAAATTTCCCAATTTAATCTCTATTACTTCAAAACTTATAATTTGTTTTACAATTCAATCCTTTTCTCAATTCTAATTTGAAATTCTATCAATTTAACCCCTAATTCTTCTATTTATTCTACATGAACAACATCTAAAAATTCACTATCTTCTAAAATTTCAACATAAATCAAGTAGTATTTTGTTCTAGGATTATAAAAACATCAAAATTACAAGAAAATGGGCTAAATTGACTTACCAATCAAACTTTGAACCTTAAAACCCTAGTTTTTCTCTTTCTTTTTCTTTCTTTCTTTTTTCTTCTTTCTTTCCCCTGTTTCGTTCCCAATTCTATTTCTTTTTTCTATCTTTTGTTTATTTATTTATTTTGTTTTTATGTTTATTATATTATTATATTATATTAAATAATAATTACTTAAATAATAAGTAAATATATAATAATTACAATAATATGTTTATTATTTACACACATGGAATTTACTTTTACTACACACTTGTAAATTTTAGGTTTAATTACTTAATTAATCCCTTAACTTTTCTCTATTCTATAATTCAACTTTTGCCCTATTTACAATCTACTCCCTATACCTAATTACTCTTAATTTAGACAAATTCACCTAACCAAAACCTAATTAATCACACAACTATCTTCGTAAATATTTTTAAATATTTACGAATCCATTTTTCGAAAACGGAGACCCGAAAATACACTTTCCGATACCTGTAACTATCGGGTCGTTACAATTCGATTTCAAACTGAATAAATTGAGTTGAACTAGTAAATAATTAAAATAGAATAATTACGAGTCATGTACAAATTGGGAGGTAGAATAATAAAGTCTTATTGAATTAAATCGGTTAATAAAAACAGTACAAAGGCTAAGTTGTGTAATGACCAAAATGAAGAAAAAATTGAATTAGAACTTATTATGTCCTTAAGTGGTAATTAAACTAAAGACTAATTAGTAATTAGTCTATTCATTAATAAGTGTTAGTGGCTTGGGGTGATCAAAGCCATTAATCTCCACTATTTGTTAAATATAAGGTTTAATAGCCATTGATAATTTATTAATAATTTTAGTTAAATTAAATTATATGATAAGAGAACATAGTGGGAGAAAGAAATACTAAAAAGAATAATTTCATAACATCATCTTCTCATTCTTCTTCATACACCCAAGCTTGGAAGAAACACGTTTCTCTTTCCTTCCATTGTCGTATCTAGTAGCAAGAAATATGTAAGCTTTCTTTTAAGTTGTTAGTTAAAATTTTGATGATTAATGATAGATACTAGTAGCCCAAATGATTAATTAAAGAATTCAAGAGCTTGATTTGAGTTTCCATGGTTGGGAACTTAAGAAAATTTGAAAGGTTAGAATTGAGACATGCATGTTAAAAAAATAGTAAGTTTACGTTAGCTCAATGGAACAAAACAAAAATGCCAAGAGGGGGTGAATTGGCCTTTAAAAATTTTGGTGAAAACAAAGACAAAAAATGAAACAATGAACACAAAGATTTTAGAGTGGTTCGCCCCTAATTGCCTACTCCACTACCTTAGCTCTCCAGCACTAAGGATTTTTCCAAATTCACTAATTTGTTCAACCTTTGAGGACAAGGTTTAACCTTATAACTCCTTAATATTTCTACCCCAAATCTTAAGTTACAAACCCTCTCAAAGAGATACAAATAAGCAAACAAAGAAACAATCCTTACAAGATTAAGTTGTTTGCAAAATGAAGCTCAAATACAATAAAATACACTTGAGAAAGAGAATATAGATAAAACTCACAAGAGTATGTAAGAAGAATGTGAAAGTATTAAGCTCCAAGGTTGTTTGATTGATGATTTTTGCTTGAAAGTGCTTTTCTTGATGTTGCAAGTCTTTGGAGGCTAGTATTTATACCCCCTAATAGATTTCCAACCATTGAGGTTGTTAGTGTAGTGAATATGGACGTTGGGGATGTAAAACTAGAGCATTTATTTCACCTGCAACTGCAAGTACCGATACCAAATAAAAGAGTATCGATAATTTTTGTAATAAATGTTGATTCAGTGATCGTTGGGATTTATTAATCGATACTAAAAAATATTTTAACATTACTTTTTGAAATAGGTATCGATACCAAATCGATACTTTGCAGGGTTTATAAGAAACAAAATGTTATTTTGGTATCATTTTTAAGAAGGGTATCGGTTATTTTCAAAAAGTATCGATACTGAAAAATGGTATCGATAATTTTTAAGGTTTCTGAAAACAGAATGCATGTTTGGTCTTAATTTTTCTAAGTGTATCAATAATTCCAAAAATATCGATACTTGGCCAAATGGTATCGATACTTTTTGGTGTGGAGCAATTCTGACTTGTTTGAAAATCATTTTGATGTGTTAAAATGATTTTAACTTGATTGAAACCATTTTGGCTTGGTTAAAATCATTTTCACTTGATTTTAAAAGTGTTTCAAAATTTTCTAATAGTTTAATGTAAATATTCAAAGTTTTATTTCTTAGACTTCAAATTTAAAAATCATTTTACCAATTTTAACTTATATTTAAAAACACTTCAATTTGTTATATCAAAATCTTTTATCAAATAAAGCTTGGTTTAACAATCTCCCCCTTTTTGATATAACAAAACATTTGGTAAATTTGTTTTTGAATAATTGCTCCCCTTAATAAAAGACATTTTAAATTTGAGGCCAAAATAAAATTTGTCATTCAAGTTGACATTCATTTTTACTTTAAGGAAAATTGGTCACAAAAATTTGCATTTAGTTATCATCAAAAAATAATCAAACAATAATCAATCAATTTACCTTTTATTTTTTTCCCTTTTTGTTATATCAAACATTAAATAAAGCTCAAGGAAAAAAAAAAGTTAGTTCATCACAAGAGAGAAATAAAATTGAATCAGTAATGAACTGAAAAAAAAATTGTATCTCAAAATACAAAAAAAGCAATAAAGTACAATAAAAACAAAGACACATGCATAAATATAGAAATAAAGGTGCAAATGTTATGAAAGTGAAATGTATGTCCTAGAGCTACTCTAATTATCATGAGGAGGGGAGAAAGTAGGCGTTGAAGGAAAACATGCAAGGAGAGACGCCATTTGATACTCTAAAGTAGATAACATAGAGTTAATGTCTTCCCTATGAGATCGAACCTCTTCATGACCTCTAAACACTTCCTTCCTTCCCCTCTGCTGCCTCAAACCCGTTCTTCTAAATACTTCTCCACCCCCTCTAAACACCTCCTTCCCACTCTTTCTTCCAAACCCATCCCCAAAAACCATTGTTTCTCGCTTAGGACTAATGGGTTTTCTTTTCTTCCTTCTCCAGTGTTTCTTCTCCCTCTCCAAGTATTTTTTATTTTCTGTAAATATAAGGAAAAAAGGTTGTTGCTTGATTGCTTGCTTTCCCACTGGTGTTGTAAGTTTGGTTCTTATTTTCTGGGTTTATTTAAATTTTTTTCTCTAGATTATGTTTTCTTTAATTATTATTAAAGAATACGTTTGAGATGCTTTGTCCTGTGACACCTAAGTTGTGATTTTTTGTCATATTTAATTTTATATAAAATGTATGTCTTATTGTAATAGTAGCTATTTTTCTTTACTTTCATCATGGTTATCTCAATATTTTAACTACAATGTATCATGGAAGATATTCGATTTCTCAATCTGCTATGAGAACTTGAACTAATTTGGCCTTGTTTTTTTGTTTTTCCCTTTATTTTCAGGTAATTACCTCCGCCGGAACGAAGAAATGTGATCTTTTCTTGGCTGATGTTAATACCCAACTGAAGTCTAGGAATGTTACAACTGATATCAAAATAGACATTAACTCCAATATAAGTACTTCATCTGCTCCTTCTATTGGTTTCTAGTTTTATGTATAAGTTTGAATTCTTGGTCGAAATTTCTCTTTTGCAAGTTAGATACTATGCTTTTTCCTCTATTATATATTCTTTGACCTTCATCCAGCTTCTATTATAATAAAATTAGTAATCATGTCTTGTCCCCTCTATGTTTGAAACCCTAGCTTTAAATAGGAGAATATATGCTTGATAACATTGTTTAGAACATCATATTGCTCGAGACCTTGTAATAGCCCGATTTTTTAGTGGTCTCAGGAACAGCGGTTCGAGGCCACCAAATCCGGCAAGTAAGCTCGTAAATTTTATTATTTAATATTTATGAGTCAAATATGATTTTAAAATGATTTCTGAATGGGTAATTTATGTTTTATAATGAATTATTAGGTTCGAGTGGTAAAATCCTCGGTCAAATGGTTTTAAAAAGTGAAGTATCAGGACTTCGTTTCTATAAACTAAGTTGTAAATATTTTTATAAATATTTACTGAGTGGCATTAAGGTGGTATTAAAGTTTCGTTGAAAAATTTTAACGTTTTGATAGTTAATTAATTAAAAAGGACTAAATTATAAATGATGTAAAATTTAATCACTATTTGATTAAATGGGTAATTGATAAAGGAAAAGGGACTTAAATGATAATTAAACCATGGTCAAAGTTTCCAAGCGGTGGTGTTATGATTGATTCCACTAGCTTTTGGATTAATTATTCTTTTAGTCCTAATAAGTTTGGGATTAAATTGTAAATAAGTTTATTTAGTTAAAATTTAATTAAATTGAAGGACCAACTGTGAAATTAAACCTTCCTTTGATGGTAATTGTGCCATATATTTATGTAATGAATAAATATGGGCATAGATTTGATGTTTTAAATTAATTATTAACTAAGGGTAATATGGTAATTTGATGGCTTAAATTAAATTAAAATAAAACCATAAGGAAAAAAAAGGTGTGGTTATCATCTTCTTCCCCAATTACAACCGAAAGCTTCCATGAAAATAGAGCTAGGGTTTGGCCAAGCTTTAAAATCCAATCGGTAAGTGATTTTCGTCCCGTTTTTAATAATTTTTATGTTTTTGAGATCGTTGCAATTAGATCCAGCTAGCCTATACCTTCGATTTTGAAACTGTTAAAGATTTTGAAAGTTTCCATTGATGAACCTTGTGGTTTTTTATATTAAATGAAGAATTTAAGATATTAATTGTTATTTAAAAGTATTTTATTAAGTGATTTTTGATGAATTTTCTTATTAAGGACTAAATTGTTAAAATAGTATAAATATAAAGGTTTGTTGTGAAATTATTGCAAAAATGGGCTGTATTGAATGCCTTGAATATTCAGCTAGCTTGGATTTGTATTAAAAAGGGTTAATTTGCATGTTTTCGATTTAGGGACTAAATTGAATAAAAGTAAAACTTTAGGGGCAATTTTATAAAAATGTAAAAAATGACCAAATTAAATGAAATGAATTTTTTTTATTGTCTAAATTAATATAATGAATGAAATTATTAATTTAGATCAAGACCGGGTGGATAATCGAGGAAAATAGAAAATTACCAAAATACCCCCAAGTCTTGGTATTTCTGCAATTTATCCAGGTAAGTTTGTATGGTTAACAATTAATATTTGTATTAATTTGATGAATGGTATTATGCAGTTATTTTATTATTGAAAATGAATTATTGTTGGAATTATAATATTGAATTGAATATTTTGGTTGAATGGAACGCGAGATTTGAGTACATTCGTTATTTGGCGTATGACGCTATTGAAGGAAGATATCAACAAATTACCCAAGTAAACCGGGGTTCAGAATTTGTTGCGAACTCTTGGGTTTTACTTTCTATTTAGCTCTTTTGAGCTTCTGTTTAGTTCTTTCGAGCTTACATTGGCTCTTTACGAGCTTCTGTTTAGAAATTTACTTACGAGCCTGTTCACTCTTCTACGAGCTTCGCTCAACTCTTATGAGTTTCTGTTAAGCTCTTATGAGTTTTTGTTAAGCTTTTGAGCTTCCGTTGGCGTATTTGGAAGGCTCAGTTCTTATGAGCTTCTGTTAACAATGTACTTTTATCCGTAAGTCGTTCTTCGATTTGGAAAAGTCTTGGTAAAGTGATTTATTTAATGAATTTGAAAGTTATCCAATGATATTCTAAATGGTTCAACGGGCAATGTTCTGTTACGAGACAATATGAGTTTGATACAAACTAATATAGGTATATACACAAAATACATGGAAATGATGGTACATGATATATTGATATATTTGTTCGATCCAAAACTTGAGACAATGGGTATAATCCCAAAAAGGATTCATAAGTGGTTGTTAATGGAGTAGAAGTTACCAAATTCTGAGGAGTCGGTATCAATTTATCCCTAATTACTCCACATATAGTTACTCTAACTACATTTTCTAAATGAACCAGAGCCAATCCGAATTGTTCTTGTAAGATATCCGCTTCAAAATGAATACACTTATTTTTCAAATGATTCATATTGTCAAGTGTACCCATTCCAAATTTCATTCCAATCAAATGATCCGCAACTGCCAATATATCTCGCGGTAACAAAAATGTATTGTTCTGAGGTATATTAAGATTCAATATCTGGTTCATATTTTGTCGACCAATCCTTCCTAATTCACATCTTTGTTGAAAGAATTTCTTTTTCGGATTACACCCATTGTCTCAAGTTTTGATCCTTTTGTTCTGGGAGGAATAGCCTCTCATCATATTGTAGCAGGGACATTGGGCGTATTAGCGAGCTTATTCCATTTTAGTGTCTGCCCACCCCAACGTTTATACAAAGGATTACGTATGGGAAATATTGAAACCATCCTTTCCAGTAGTATAGCTGTTGTCCTTTTAGTAGCTTTTGTTGTTTCCGGAACTATGTGGTATGGTTTAGCAACTACCCCCATCAAATTATTAGGTCCTACTCATTATCAATAGGATCAAGGATACTTCTAGTAAGAAATATATTAAAGGTTAATGTTGGGTTAGCCGAAAATCAAAGTTTATCAAAAGCTTGGTCTAAAATTCCTAAAAAATTAGCTAATGATATATTGAAATGGATGATATATGTATATGAAGAAACAGTAAGAGAATGATATGTATCATGACATGAACATATACGAATATCTTTGATATGTTGATATATGGAAATTATGTAACACCCCAAACCCGACCTAGACGTTATGGCTGAATCCGGAGATGTCACAAAGAATGGGTTTTGAAAACAGAGTCGTTACATTAAATCATCTCAACTTATTAACTCATATTCTTTTATGTCCATTGCCGAAAATGTTAATTATCGGTTTATTTGCCAAAACATATTTTACAATGGAAATCTAAGAATACCGTTATATTTTGGAAATCCAGTTCGTATTTAAAAAAAAAACCTTTTTGTTTGAGTAAAACCGTCATTTTTTTAAACGTTTTGTTAAACCATGCAAATAAACAAGCAACAAAGCAAAACCAAAAGTTTGAAAATCGTCCAGTCCAGAGAGTCCCATAAATTACAAACTCTTAATTAAGTTAGAAATTTAAATAAAAACCATAATTATTGTGTATAATCAGTTCTCGTATGAGTGGTCACCGCTGAATTTTTGTCGCACAGATCGGCGTAAGCCTGTGGATTACCTGTACAGAACAGACAATAGATGTGAGTTTTTGTAAACTCAGTGTGTAACTCAACAGAAATATGTAGGCAAAACATTTAGAAATCTCATGCTCAGTCAGATACAAATACGGACTTATGTCTATTTCAGATTCAGCTAACAGATACAGATATGCAGAATCCTACCCCCATCTTCTACACACCAACTCTATCCATCCCAATACACCATGTGGGGTTAAAAACACTCACCCATCCCTACATACCATATCGTGTCAGTACAACACATATCAGATATTATGCAGCCATGCTGCTAGAATATAGGCGGTGATCGCCATATAGAATACTTCCTCCAAATATACAAATCCCACCCCAAAACAGTTACAAAAATCAGATACAGATATTACAGATTAGACATACTCAGCATGCTTATATACAGATAACATAAATATATATAACAGAATAGTCAGACATGCATAAAAATGTCCTACTCAGAGCATACTATCAGAATACCATATCACATAAGCTAGGGTTTGGTTAGCCCTTACCGACCCTACGGTAGGCCCACAGTCGATCGGAACAACTCGTGCAACCCTAGGGAAAATTCTAGAAATTTGGGCCCACACGCCTAGATTGGCCTTGCCCGTGTGGCTCACACGGCCTGGCCCAAAATCCACACTCCAGTGCGGCATACCCATGTGGGCCCACATGCCCAACCTGGCCTAGCCCGTGTGGCCCACACGGCCACCCTCACACCATCAGACAGCCGTGTCCTCGCATACAGCCAACCACACGGGCGACCACACACCCCTGTAGCGTCAACAGTGGGCAATTTCGGTTTTCATTAAAACATCATTTTTCACTATTTGGGAACACAACTAGTACGATTCTGGTATGAAAACACTCTTAAGAGACACAACACCTAAAATTGACAAACCAAACTCACATAGTTAGTCTCAATCCACAATTAAATCGAACCAAAGAAATCGACAGCGATGAATAATCAAGTGTACGACACTTACCTAACCTCCTGAGCGATTTCTACTACAATTTCGCAAGAGGAGAACCCCGTCCTACTCGATTTACTGTTGCCAAAACAGAAATTAAGATTCCAAATGGTAATTTGGAAATCGAAAACTACAAAGCACTAGAATCCTACTTACCAACAATCGAGGGAAAACGAAGAAGCAAATTACAGATATTTGACAACCGATCGAAACAAAGGAGAGGGAAACAATAAAAGAAAAGAAAAACGAATGAGCAAAGGGAAACAAAACAAAATCGACGTCAGTTTTCTTTTCTGGAAAAGAGAAAAATTTTGAAAACAAAAGAATAAAAATGAAAGATAACTCCCAAATCCCTCAATTTACTCCCCACTAACCCAATAACAACCAACTTCTCAGAATCCAACTTCACCAAGACTCTATTAGACAACCGAGCAAAAATATAACCTCCACGCTCGAGCAAGGATTCGAACACATAACTTCTAACACACTAACCCCCTTACCACTCAAACCAGCAGGCTCATTCTAATATGGATTAATAGATAATTTTTTATAAGCCCATTCAACAAGGGTGAGTCTTGGATAAAAAATGAGAAAAATTGCCAAAGTGGGAAATTGAACCCAAGACCTCCCACACACACCTAGAACACTTAACCACTGAAGTAGATACATAGTTGTGCCAGATATTTACAGAATCAGAAAGAAATTATTCAGGGCATTACAAATTATGTAAGTTAAGACGAGTAATAAACTTAGGTGTGACATGTTGAGATGATAAGGTTATCGATGTTTAATTTATATGAAATATGTTCAAGTATGCTAACAAGTGTTGTTGTTTGATGCTTAGGCAAATGCCAAGCTGTTGGTTGAATGGTAATATGTTTAATTATAAGTTGTATTGAAATGGTAAGTGTTCAAATGAAAATATGCTTGAGCTCATGAAAAAGTGGTAAGGTTTAAAGTTAATTAAAATCCTACTATGCTAGGGATGATATGTATAAGTGATGCTGTGGATTTATTCACCTTGTAAGTTGTTGAATATAGCTTCATGAATCTTGCGGTATCGATATTGGATTATTCTTGATATGTATACATTTCATATTTGAAATGAACTGATATATTAAAGTTTATACGAGCTTACTAAGTATTCATTGCTTATGCATTTGCTTTTCTTTACTTTTTAGATTATCGAAAGCTCGATTGGGTTGGAAGCTTATCAGACTTATATCACACTATCCATCAATTTTATCAGTACTTTTAGATGTTTTGATTTTGGTTACAATGAAATGTATAGGTTATTTTGGCTAAATGTTGGCCTATATGTATTTTGTGGAGATTAGCCACTTATTTGGCTTGTGTTTTGGCACATTTTGGTTTGTGCATATTTGCTTTACGTGGTTGATGTGTGGTTTAGTTTATGTTTGTATAGTGAAAGGTAAAGTGTTAGCTAAATCTGCATTTATATACATGTGTTTTAGTATGCGGTGAGTTGATCATGAATCGGTACCTTGATATGTAAGGTATATATAACTAAATATGCTAGTATTTGAAATGCATTTTGGCATCAAATGGTATGTTTTGGTAGGTAAGTGACTTAGTTTGAAATAATGCAAATTAGTTTGGTAAACCTTGGGTATAAATATGCATATAAGTTAGTTATACATATGAATATATTGAATACATGAGTACACATGTTATAATCTGTCATCTGAGGTGCCTAAAGACATATTGGTTGTATGTGAAGATATTATATGTGAAAAGCTTGATTTTGGTTTGTTTTAGTGCCTAATTTTGGCTTGTTGATATGCATAATGTTGATTGTAGGCTAACACCAAATTAGGTGATAAATATGGCTTGTAAAATGGTCTATTTTCGTCCACATGGACAGAGACACGAGCGCGTGTCTCAGCCGTGTGTGACACACGGCCAGGTGACATAGCCATACATCCCCTGTATCTTTTCAGGAATGCAAGTCAGTATCCTCACACGGCCTAGCACACGGGCGTGTGGCTTGGCCGTGTGACCCAAGTCAAAGAGCTCACAAGTTTGGACACGGGTTGGGATACGACAAGTTTGGACATGGGCGTGTCTCTTGACCGTGTGAGCCACACGGCCTGGCCACACGGGTGTGTGTCCCTTGCACCTTTGAAAAATTTTAATATTTTCTAAAAAATTCTCTGAGTACCCGGTTTAGTCCCGACTTATTTCTAATGTGTATTTTGGGCCCCGAGGGCTCACATAAGGGACATTATGCTTGATTTCAATTGGTTTCTGGTATGAATTCTATATGATTTGAAATATCTATTTATTTGATTTGTAAATTTTGGTAATGCTCCGTAAATCTGTTCCGGCAACGGATACGGGTTAGAGGTGTTACAGACCTAACCTATTTGGCGGAAATGTTTTTCAATTGAAAGATCTCTTTGGTTGAGTTCATAGTTTCTTTTTTACCTTATTATATTCCTTTGTTGTTGATATATATGTCTGCCATATTTAGTAAGCCTTTTTGAAAATCATTTTTTGTACTATGTTTATAAGCTATTTACCACCATAACAGTTGATAAACCTATACCTGGGCTAAAGGCAATCTTTGGCTTCAGAGTCCCTGATCATAGGTCTGACAAGGTACAAAATTCTATCTCAGATTTCAATTTGTATCCTTCGAAACTTTATTCTTGTTTTGGCTTTTCTTACGAGAACGTGTTACTTAGAATGTGTTTTGAGATGCTGTTGGACATGTCTTTTTTTTTTCGCTTTTGTGTATACCAGATTGAACTCTAATATTTGCATAAGTATGCTGGGATAAGCTCAAGCATTGGATTGCCTACCAATCCGATAGTTAACTTCTCGGGTGTTTCGAGATTAAGCTTCACCAATGTAGACCTCATTGCTTCTTTGGCTCTGTATGTGGTTATATTCTATATACCTATCTACAGCTGAACATTCCAAATGATATAATCTCAAGTTTAATACCTTGTTTGTCAATGCAGGAATAAAAAGGGTAATTCGATTAATGCATCTTACTACCAAATTGTGAATCCATCAACCAACACTGTTGTTGGTGTTGAGGTGACCCATAGCTTATCTACCAATTGAACACCATCACTGTGGGTACACAACATGCATTGGATCTATTAACCACAATCAAGACACAAGTGAACCATGCCGATAAGGCAAGCGCATTCATCCAACACAAGTGGCACTCGAAATCCCTCTTTACCATTTCTGGAGAGATGGGTACAAAGTCCATCGATAAGAGCCCTAAGGTCGGACTTGCATTGGCACTCAAGCCTTAAGAGCTTAAGAAAAAGCTCATTTTGGCAAGAGTATGGTAGACTTAAAAAGATTTTTGAAGTTTTAGTCTGTTGTTGACTTTCATGGTGTTGCCATCTTTCTTTTTATGTCAATGATTTTTCATTTTTAAAAAGAATAAAGTGAAAAAAATGTGATAACTATTTTTAGTCATTCCTTGTTTAATTGAGGTGAAGTAACTTTGATTTGCCCCATAAATTTTTTTTAGAGGCTCTCTTTATTTTTTCATGAAATTTGCTAATAAAGGAAAATAAGGGTTGTACCTTTTCTTTATTGAGGACAATTTTTACTTGGCATAGAACTTGGTAACTGGTATAGGCATAAAGTCTAACATTGGACCAGCTTGTAAAACTCGACCATGGAAAGCTTTCATTACTGGTGGTGAGATTGGCTAAAGGTAGAACTATCATGGAGGCTATTATATTACGAGTCAGATTGTATTTTGATCTCTATTTAAGAAATAGACAAATTAGTACATTTATGTTAAAGTAAAGAGCAAATTATTTTTTTTACGGCACAATTCGGAACGACGACATTACAAAAGAGGACGAATACTTTAAAGAATTTTGTTTAAAAGTGTTCAGTTTGCTATCAAAAAGTACTTTGATATATTAAACATTTACTTTAGACGTGATGTTATGATATAAAATATTATTGGCTAAAGTAAACGTGATGTTTAAATTCATTAATATTATATATTTTTTAGTAAGGATATAAAAGAAAATAATTTATTATTAGCTCATTATTAATATTTTGATATATAAAATATAAATTTTAAATATTTTTTAACAATTAATATTAATTATTTTTAAAAACAAAAGGAATATGTAAATAGTAAGAATAAAATTTATATATTTTAAACAAATAAAATTAGATTAAAAAAGAGTTAAAGATATGAATTTGTTGAATTCAAAAATATTTTTATATATTTTAAATTCATTAATGATTAAGCTTTTAGAATGTATTTTGTGAGTGTCAACTATAATGAATATAACTTGAGAAGTAACGGATTCAAATACTAGTGTATTATTTTAAAATGTACTAAATAAAATATTTTAAATATTTTAATATAATTTTATATAAAAATAAAAAATCTTTTAATATAATTTAATATAATATAATTATATTAATAATTTTATTAAATTATATTTTTTATTAAATCATATTTAATAATAATTATATTAAAATATAATTAAATTATTTATTATTTTTATCAAATTAAATTTAATAATAATCTTATTAAAATTTAATAACAATAATCATCATCTAAAAAAATTCTGCTAAGGGTACTCTGGTCATTTTAGCTTTTTTCTTATGCTATTACAAATCTATTCCATTCAACCAAACACAAAAATAGTATAACAACTTTATTCCATTCCATTCAACCAAACAATTGAATTACTAATTACAGCTCTATTCCATTACAATGAACCAAACGTGTCGTAAATGGCTTAATGATTTTTAATTGTATATGTATCAATAATGTTATTCTTGAAATGTTGTTGGTTATTATGAATAATCTTGCTAAATGGTTGTATATTTGATTTTATTTTGTTTATAATTGAATTCGAATTATGTTAACACCACTGAGTAGCCGTTACTTAGCGTACGAATTTGTTTGTTTTTGCATGCAGGTCTTGGATAAAAGCTATAAAAAAAATTTGGTCAAGAATCCAACTCTCCAACTCAGCTCGGAAACCATTATGTTCTTTTTTTTATATTTATATATATATGGTCTTGAGGTCATATGACATGTATCTAGGTTGGTAGGCTTATTGCCTAAGTTAATGATTTGGTACTTTTGGTAGTTAGCCTATAATGTTATAATGGCTGGATTTTATATTTTGACTATTATTTAAATATGCTTGTTTTTATTAGTCTGATTGTGTGAATTGACTGGTTAAGTGTTGATGACTGAAGGTTATGATTTGATGATATTTGAATGTGTTTAGATAGATTGATTTGATGATTATGTTTTGAGGCAAGTTTTAGGTAAGTTTGGGTTCAATTGATTAAGGCTTTGGATACTTAGAAATGTGTAATTTTGGCTAATTGATCATTAAGTCTCGGGACAGGAAGAACATATCTCGAGACAGTTAACAAATTTTATTACTTAGAAATGTGTAATTTTGGCTAATTGATCATTAAGTCTCAAGACAGGAAGAACATATCTCGAGACAGTTAGAACAAATTTTATCTTATTGTTCTCCTATTTGCTTAATGTCTTGAGACTTGGCAAGCTAGTCTCAAGACAAGTAGCCTTTGTCTCAAGGCTAAAGTACTTCGAAGCTAAATTAATTTTGCCCTTGTCGAAACCATTTTAAAACTGGGTTTAGAAAAATGGGGATCGACTTTGAAAACAAAAACGGGAGTCGCCACCAATCTTTTTTTACTTAGGTGTGATTGGATCACCTTGTAAAACGTTTTATTTTAAAACATTTTTTGGTCCACAAAAACAAGAAAATGAGTTCGGGAGTCGGTTACGTATGAGGAAGGGTTAGCACCCTCATAACGCCCAAAAATTGGTACCAAATCGATAAAATCATGTCCAAATGTCGAAAATAAAAAGAATTACGAAATATGATCCTTTTATTAGAAAGAAAACTAAGACTTACTTATTTCAAAGAAATAAAATACTTTACCCAATAAGTTAAGGTATAGCATGTCATTACTTTAAAATTAAGCTTGTCTTTGTTTGAGGAAATTCCTACCTCGAGACACAAAATGTCGAACCTAATAAGTTAAGGCAAAACACTTTGAATTCCCGAGAATAGGTTTTTTATTTTGAAATTGATAAATCTCAAATTTCTTAAAAGATGGAGATATGTAATACCTAAAGTTCCGTGAGAGAAATCGAACCCAATAAGTTAGGGCAAAATTCTTCTCAAAATTCCCTAAATATCACATATCACTATATTTTGAAAACCATTTGAATAAAACGTGTTGATTTAAAAAATGTTTTTATGAAAGCTATGATTTAGATAGGATATTACAACATATATTGAAATAAATAACCAAATTATGAATAAATAAACAATATAAGTGACAATATAATCTACAAATTGAATTAAAAATGAACAATGAAATAATAACACAACTATAATGAACTATGCTAAACAATAATATACAATCTAAAGCAAATAAACATGTAATAGCAATAAACGAAGGAATAGTTTTTAAAAAAATATTTTTTATATAAAGTAACAAAAAATTTAGGTAAAAAGAACTTATAATAAATATACAATTTAATAATGATAATAATAAAAATAAAGTATTTTTAACAATGTACAAAACTACGTAAATTGTATAAATAAAATATGATAGATAAATTAAAAATAAGAATTTTAAGAATATATAATACAACCTAATTCTATATAAAATATATTAAAAAAATTAAAGTATATGAAATGAATAATAATAATTAAGTATGTAATAGATTAATATATAAAAATATATATATATATATATATATATATATAAAACTTATAGTATTAATAAATTAATATGCAAATAATGAAAATATTTAATATTATAAAACATTTAATATAATAACAAAATAATTTAAACAAAAATTTAGGATTAAATAAAGATAGGGGGTTAAACAGCAATTAAACAGATTTAAAGAATTGAATCAAAAATGTACGTTAAAACCTAGGGACTAATGTAGCAATTAAATCATTTTTACGTAACGACGTCATTCTGATTTTTATCTAAAACGGATCGAGGGATTAAATTAGATGGTAGTTAAACTTTTAGGGCCGATTTGTTAAAAAATAATTTCCAATTAGACCGAATCGAAGCATGTGAAATTGCGGAGGGATTGAAATTGCAATTTTCCCTTTTCTTTAAAAAAAACGCGCGGACCCTAGCTCGGATCCGAGTCAACGCGCGGGTCATGCCATGTCAAAACGATGTCGTTCGCTTTGGGCTATAAATATTAGTTTTTCTAAAAAAAAAATCATTAGCATTAGGATTTTTAAAAAAAACTTTGAAACTCTCTGAAAAAAAACAGAAGGAGAACTGTGTCTATTCGTCCGCGCTCGTCCAGGTTGCACGCACACGCGCCTCCGGTCGGCGGTTCCTGCACCTTTGAGAAGGTATATACTTCTCTTCTTGCTCTTTCAACAAACGTTATATGCAAAAATATAAGAAATAATGAAATAAATCAGAAAACCGAAGCGAGAAATCACCTATGGAATCATTGTCTGTTGAGCTTTGGTGTATGAATCTAGGGTTTACTGCTTTGGCGTATTTGTGTTGTGTTCGTTTGCTTATTTTTCTTTGTATTTTGCGAGAATATTCGTATCTGAAAAACTCTATTATTTTTGATAATTTCCGTGTGTTCTTTACAGATTTTACAAGGGTTTTTATAACCCAAAAATGAAATAAAACAAAAGGAAAGCGTATATTTTCGTATCTTTTGATATCTGCCTTGCTGCGATTTTGTTTCCTTTTTTGCTTCGGAGTTCTTTCCTTTCTTTGCAGATTGATGACGGTGATTTCGCAGTGAAGACCAGACACGAAAATGGCGGCGCTATCCTGGTGGCTGCGATGGTGCAACGATCGGACTCCAGATCTTGCGGCGTGACGATCGACCGCATTGGCATTGCGCGCGGCGGTTGTATCCTCGCTATGCGGCGCCTAGGGTTTCAGAAAACCCTAGGCTTACTGAAACTCGCTGAAGATTTGGGCCTTTTGGGCCACAATGGTTTTTGGGTCTGATTTAGGAACTGGGTAGGCAGTTTAGATGGGCCTCGGGTATCTAGTGGGTTGGTTTATGAATATTTTGGGTTTTTAGTGGGTTTGTATTTGGTTTTGTTTTAATTTTGTAAAAGGACTGTACAAAGGACATTTTAATTTGGGCTTATTTAATGCCCGGGAAAAATGGGCCATTACGACCCTATTTTAGGTCTCGAGATAAGAATCCCTTGTCTCAAGCATTCAAACATAGAAGCAAAAATAAGAAAATATGGGAGGGCTAGACTCGAGACATGAGGGACTTTACCTTGAAACACAACTTCTAGTGCTCGAGACATGTTATTTTTTAAGCTAGAACTTCCAAAATAATTTATGGCCTATCTCGAGATGGGGAACCATCTCGAGACAAAACCTTGAATTTTGGCAAATGAGTTTGGATTCATGTCCTAACCTCGGTTTTGTCTTAGCATAACCTCTTCATTAGATGAAATAAAATCTTAAACCTTATGAATTCATGTGAATGATTTTATTAAACGATTGATTTGTTATGCTATTGATAAATGTGAATTAAACCTGATAGAATTATGTTGAGTTAGTCTGAGTTGTTTTAGCAACGTAATGTGATGTCAAACATTTAAATCCAACAACCAGGTCGGATGTGGGGGTGCCACATCTTTAATTGAGTTGATTTGTCACGCAAAATGGTCAAACAAAGTTAGGAGAATTTGGTTTGAAATTTTCCCTATGAAGGATATTAAGGCGTGAGTTCTTATAGACATTGTTACTCAATGCTCATATTGCATCAAAGTCGACATCAAGCTCATAAAAAGAACTTGCTCCAAGTATCTCCAATGACTACAAAGTATATATTGTGTCCCATTTATAACAATTACTCGTATATACTAATAATGCTCATGTTTACACTTATAAAGTAGAGAGATAGGCAAAGAAACCCACTCTAAAATAGTCACAAGCAATAAGTGAATCTTCCAAAGAAAAGTGGACATCAAATGTAGATGGTTACTGTGGAAAGACTAGTTTTACCCCACACATTTTATTCATGAACCCTCAGGACAATAAGTGGTGGTATGGGCTGTTCTTTAGTGTTATAGACTATTTATAGGGTTTAAAGGTAGGGTTATGTTAGGGGCATTTAATGGGACCTTAAACAGATAAGTGATGGTAGGCTTTACAATTGAGATTCTCTCCCATAATCTTCTCCCCAATCTCAAAGGTTCAAAATTTATTATCATGCATATTAAACAAAAATAAACACATTTTGATAAAAGTGTTCAATATATTGGTCACTAGGCAGACCATCATGCCAACATGGCAAGTTTGGCAAGTTTGCCAACGAATGAATATGCTTCGTGCAATCTAAAGATAAAGTATAAATACCTAGGTAAGACCCTCTTTCTCTCACACAATCTCATTTCCTTTATGTGCCCAAGTTATTTGCTTCCTTTATTGTAATGGCATCCTTTACTGAAGCATTAAAGGGCATAAGATCCGATAGCCCCATAATTTATGTTCGTTTTGCGGGAGTCTTGAGTTTTCAAGCTTAACTCTACTTGAAGTAAGCTTAGTGTTGTTCAATAAGTTGAAAAAATAAGAGTTGAATAATTAAGTATTAAAAATTGAAGTTATAAAATATGTTTGATATATTACTTAAAATTATGGTATGTAATTATATTGTTTGATAAATGTAAATTTTAATTTATGAAAAAAAAATGTATTCTATATTTTATTCTTGATTTTTAAAAATTTCATCTAATTCTAAATACAATCAAAATTTAAATGTAAAGTCTTTATAGGATAGTATAATGTTAAAAGAAATTAAATTGAATTAAATTAATTAAATATATTCTCTTATAAGTAACTCTTATATATTTATCATTTTCACATTTTTTATAAAAAATCTCTATCCGTTTTTTTAATTTTGAATTATTATATGCATATAAAAAATTAACTTATTAAAAATATTAAATTTTAATTTATTTAATTCTTCATCAGTTTATCAAACAAGGTATTAGCCCATTAACAAAACAATTTTAAATTATTATATAACTATATTTAAAATTAAACTAAAAGTATTGATTAATTTGATCTCTTTAATTAATGGATAAGTGATTATATTAAACCAGAGTAATTAAATTAAACCATTTCACATCAACAAGTTTTAATTTGGGTTAACATATATATTTATCCCTAAATTTGTCTATTTGTACTTAGTTGACATATAATTTTTTTTAGGCTTAATTAGTAGCTAAACTTGTATTCCATCATATAGTTTAGTAACTCCACACTAATATCGTTAGTTTTTGTTAATGTAACAATAATAGTCAATATGATGGTGACAGGTGGCAGCCTCTCATAATGTCATCTGTCTATACTCATTCTAAATCTATTTTTTCAATAAATTTATATTTTAATTTATTTTTATAAAATATCAATTTTTTAGGTTATAATTATTTTGAAATATATATAAATCATAAAGTTAAATATATAAAAATTGAAATTTTATAAAGAGCCTATAATATTTTGAAAATATAAAAAAATTATAATTTATAATTTATAAATTTAAAAAAATAAAAATTTATAATATATAAAAACTGAAATTAAAAAAAATATATAATTATTAAAAAAAACAAATCTAAAATGAATTTGGACAACATATGTCCATGTCCACTCTTAATGTGAAAACCTTTTTATACCTTTTTTTATTAATTTATATATTCTAAAATTTTCTAAAATTTTATATATTTTTTAATTTAAATATAAAATTAATGATAATATAAATAACTTGATATTTTATAAAAAAATTAAAATATATAAAATTACTAAAAACACGTAATTTAGACAAATAGTTATCTAGATTCAGATGTATCTAGACAATATTGGTTTGATTCATTCTTTATTTTTAAAAAAATAATTTTCTTATTAACTTATATAATTTTAAAGTTTTTTTTATGTTTGACATGTGGCATTCTAAGAGGCTATTATGTGTCATCACCAGATTAATTATCAATGTCTTGTTAGCACAAATTAATTGTGCTAGTGCAGATGTACCAAACTGTGTGACAAAATAAGTATCAACTAAGTTTAAATAATATTAATTATCAATTAGATACAAACGAATAAGTTTTGGCGTAAAATATATACTTAATCTTTTTAATTTCAAAGAGCTTTTTCTTTAATTCTTTTGAAGAAAAAATAGTGATTTTTTTTTTGGCATAATGAATTTTTTAGCTCTCTAACTATACAAAAAAAAAGTCATTTTAGTCATTCATTTAATTTTTCGTTTATTTTAATTTTTAAACTTATATTTTTTTTATCAAATCACCTCAAAATGGATTTAACATTTGTTAAATTTGTTGACATGACATATATGTGGATTACCATGTGAATAACACATCAACATTTAATTAATTATTTAAAATTTAAAAAAATATTTTTATAGTTTTTATACTTTCTTAATAATTTAAATGATTTTAATTCTTAAAATACTTTTTATAATTTTTTTGAAATTTTAAATTTAAAAAAATCAATTAAATGATGACATGTCATTCATTTGAGAATCCACTTGTATCCCACGTTAGCAAAGTTTAACAATATTAACTTTTTCATCAAAATTGAGGTGATTTAACAAAAAACGCAATTTTAAGGGCTAAAAAAGACAAAATTAAATAGGATAGCTAAAAAATATATATTTTTATTTTTGTAAAGTTGAAGGGTCAAATAAATTATTATGTCTTTTTTAAGTTCGGCGACTTTAGTGACATCAAAAGGTGGTTTCTCAATATCCCATGATTATTTTTACGTGATTAATTATCTCTTATCTAAAGCCATTAAGAACAAAATTAATTTTATGCTTTTGAACCAGAAATGAGCAGAAAATATTTGCAATTTTCCCCATATTATGCATGACCTTATTGTCATATACTTTATGAATTTTTTTAATCAAAGTTGTACTTGTGAAATGTTTAATCTAATATTCTTCCTCAAACCAGGAGAAAGAAAATTTATATCATAGATGGTAATTTAAGAAGGAGAAATGTATTACAAACCGGCGTAGCAACAGACGGAGACACCAAAAACATTAAAAAAAAAAAAGAGCATGAAAATCGAAATACCAAGCATTTATGCTGATCAGGCTCTCTGGTTGACAACAGAAATTGAAACCATGAAAGCAAGGAATCCAAGCACCAAAGATGGAGATACAAGGTGGCTGCTTCTACTGGGCGTGGGCGCCGAGGGCATGACGGAGCCTGGTGGCATCACCATGCCGGGCGGCATGTCCATTTGAGCTGCTATTGCAATGATTAATGCGGCAAAACAGGTTGACCGAACAGTCGCTTTGATCAAAGAACCCATATTAATTAGTGATTGATTGTGATATGAGGTAGGTGGTTCATCATTGCTGACTAATACATTTATATTGGTGAAGGCCTGTTTGTGTCCATGCTGCTTCGTTAAGGTCAAGGACCATGGCAGCTGTTGGGTAGCTTCAATCGTTGAAATCTATTGCCCTAATTTGTCTTTTAACTTTAAGCTTTCCTTTTTAAGAAAGATAAGACAATGAAAATTTAAAAATATATATTATTTTCTCATATTTCATCTACCATACTATTAATAAATAATAAAATGATACATTGTTAAAATAAAAAATATCAAAGATTAATTTAAAAATAAGATTAATATTTGATGCATCCTCGATATATAAGTCTTATATACTATAGGTAAACTACAATTTATCGCTTCTTTGGCCTTTTAATTTTATAAAAAAAATTATTTTAACCTTCCATTTAATTTTTTATTTCTTTTAGCCCTTAAATCTTTGCTATTTGTCAAATCATCCCAAAATAAATAGAAAAATTCACATCTGTTAATTTTGCTGACGTGGCATACATGTGGATTGCCACATTAGCAATTAATTAATTTTTTAAAATTTAAAAAATTATTTAAAAAATTAAGAATTATAAAAAAGTATTTTTAATTTTTAAAGAATAAATTAATTGCTAATGTGACATACACGTGGATGCCACATTAACAAAGTTTCAAATGTTAATTATTCCATCTATTTTAGGGTGATTTGATAAATAATGTAAATTTAATGTATACAATAAACAAAAAATTAAATGAAGAACTAAAATATTTTTTTTATAAAATTAAAGTGCGAAATAAACCATTATGCAAGAATATAAATATTCATACAACCCAACTAAAAAAATAGCAAAAAAAAGAGAGAGTTAAGTGGTAGTAGTAAATTGTCCCCATTATTCTCTACACCTATATGGTATAAATTAGTCACAATATTAAAATTAAAGATATGGTAAAGAAGATTTGTATTACAACATAAACCATCATCATGTTATGTTATATATATTTTTGTTAGATTAGAAGGCAAGAGAAAATATATTAATCAAATTTTCACTTTGAGATTAAACCAATCATGTCTATCATACAGTGAATGGATAGAATTAATTAACTAATTTACCGGATATTCACCCAAAAAGTTTATTATTATAACTACAGAAATGAGTCCAGATTATTACCATCTAGTTTCCAATAATTCTGTATAAATAATTTACAAGTATAAATTAAATTATTAAAAAAATAAAAAACTAAATAAACCCGACTGAATTGAACTGAAAAAATTTATTTCGGTTTATTCGATTTTGACATTCTAGTCAGTTTTTAATGGTTTAATTGGTTTATTCTATTCTTGAAATCTGCAAAAGGATTTACAAAGTTAGAATGGTGAAATGGAATGTTTTAAGGCTTGGATCGTACGTAAGGGGTACAAGCAACAAGAAGCAACATTCTCTCTTGTCGACTGTCCTGACTGTTGTGGCATTTGCTGCTATTCACGATTGGCCAATACAATAATGGATGTATATAATGCTTTCTTCCGAGACGATTTAAATGAGGAAGTTTATAAGGTGGGTTTTGGCAATCAGGGGGTCAAGTCCCTATAAGGTTTAAAACAAGCGTCTTGGAAATGGAGCTTAAAGCTCACCGAGTCATTGCTGAAGGCTGGCTATGTAGAGAGTGAATACGATTACTAGGAAAGAAGGAGAAATGGCATCGACAGCAGCTGAAGTTGGGTGGAATGTTAAGGGAAATTGACAGTCAAGCAGCTCTCCAAATTGCAACAAACTCCGAGATAACTAAGCATACAGAAGTCAATTGTGAGTTTATAAGGGAATTGAAATCAACAAGAAAGGTATCATGTGTACACAACAGAACAGCTTGCTGATCTTATGACCAAAGCACTTGGAGTTCAATAACATGGTTTTCTTTTTTCTCAAGGGAAGTGTTAAGAGTACATTAGCAACTTGGCTAGTTAGCTAGTAAAAGCAATATATATAAACGATATGGTTTCATTTCTAAGTTAAAAGAGTTGTACTTCTTCCCTGTATTCTAATCTTCATCATCAATCTCAACAATATTATCCATACTTCATTAAGTTGGTGTCACAAATTATACAAGCACCAATTCAATTAAAAAAATACTAAAATATTCTCTCTATATAAAGTGATAATATAAAAGTTAATTTTGTCTTTTTATATTTTTAAATAAAATAATACTATAATAAAGTTTGAACTTTTATCATTACAATCACACTATTTTTTTATATGAATTTTTAATAAATATATTAATTTTTTTTCTCACATCATGGATGTTTAAGTAACTTGATTATTTTTTCTGTTCCAAACCAAATTATTTTAAAAGATATTATATCAATAGCCAATTAAATTAATAAATTTGATTTTAAACTGTTAATTCAATTAAAATTAAATTACACATTCTATTCCACCATAGTTGAGTCGCTTAAAATAATCACTTCATGCAAAAATATTACTAAAAAGTAATAAGTGATACCATATTTCACATCAGTTGAATTTCATTTCATTTTTTCCTTATAAATTATATGGTTTTTAGTGATAATTATGTATTAATATAGATAAAAGTAAAATAATAACTTCAACGATAGGTTTTTTTTCATAGGACAATAAATACACCTTTCTCAAATTGGCTTTATTTATTTATTTATAATTTCACTGTTGTATTAATAACGTGACACAAAATTTAGTTATATATAGATAAATGCACAATAGGTGAATTTTAACATTTTTTAATATAACTAATGAGTTAATGTAACTAAATTGACACAAAATTTAATCAAAAGTTTTATCTAATATTAAGAGTTTGGTTAAATTAATATCACTCAATTGTAAAATTATTAAAAATTCATTTCTTTCAAAAAAAAATATAATAGATATTATTTTAAGAATATTTATAACCTTTTATACTCGGATAAATCTAGAAAAATACATGAGAATAGTGAAATTTGAACCTCAATAATTATATTTTTTACCATCTCAACTTTATAATTTTAATCAAACCCCATTTGATTTTTATATCTATATATTGTAAATGTGTCACAATCTAGTATAGATAGATACAAATGTATAAATCTTACTAGTTCTGAAGGCCAGAAATATTATTTGAAATTATGAAACTGTCTCCATTATAAGTAAACTGTTTTTCCAATTTCAACATGTAAAGAAGCTTCCAAAACTCGGTCTGGCCTAAAACAGACCTTTAGTTTATAAGCCATCAGACTGAGTTGCAAGGACTAGCTGATGCGTATTTTGATGTACATGAATCAACAAGAAACCTCATGCCATCCCCCCAAGGATGAGGCTTCCTACAACCTTGGCCCAGTGCAGTTACATGCCGAAACAACAATTGGGGCTTCAATACATTCCAATGCAAGCTACGGTAGATAAGAATGCAATACCCAAAGAAACAAAATTCATAAAAATACAGATGATACCTGCAATTGATCCCTTAACATGTTTGTGGACAAAATTATGGAACGTATGGAATAGAACTAATTAGGAAGGGCCAGCCATATCCATTTCATATAGACCACATCTCCTTCCAGAAAGAACATCCAACTTATCATAAGATGGCATATGCCTTGCACATTCTTTCCAATAAGTAAAAGAAGCTATAACCCTACTTAAGTCCAAGAGTGCGAGCCAGGTGAACTTGATGGAAACAAAGTATCTGTCTGCTCCTCTTCTTTTCTTTTCCCCTTTTTTTTTTCTTTTTCATTTTTCAATTTTCTTTGTGTGTGTGTGGGCGCTTGTGTTTGTGTTTGTGCAGAGAGCAAGGAGAGTGGGAGAGCTCTTTCACAATGGGAATTTGTTCTTTAAAATATTTAATACCATACCTTTAAGTAACAAAAAAAAAAAAGAAAACTCACTTGGGTGATAATGATACAAGATTAGTGGCTAACTTTTGTTCTTTCTGTACCATGTCTTACACCATCAATTCAGCAGTTGATATGTGCCCCGCTTTGTTTGAGCCTGCTAAATTAAACAAAAATATCAAAATTTTGAGATACAGTATAAAATCCATAAAGTGGAAATTTTGGCTTGTAAAATCCAATCACAAACTCTTACCTCTCTTTTTAAGCTTGTTCCGGAAACTTCTTTTCCTGCTAAATGCTGCTTCCTACAGCCAACAAATAACATTTTAGTCATTGCTCAAGAAAGTGCAAGTCATAAACAAGCATACGGAATTTGATTTGTATAACAAGATTTCCTAATCTTTGAATCACTACCTTAAGCATTTATTCAGGATAAGAAAATAAAGAAAAGAAAAAGGAGAGAGAACACTGGAGGAGGGAACCAGAAGAGGATTATCATTTCCATCTGTGATTAAGGAGTGTAGAATTGTCAATTTAGCTAAACTTAAAGCGCAAGCTTTTTGAATTACCACAGGCTGACCCAGCTTCCCAGCTGCACGGATTGCATTAACAAGATCTTGGTTGGATTCATTGTAGAGGCTGGTAACAACTCCAAAGTGACCAGCCCGTGCTGTACGACCAACCCGATGCAAGAAATCTACGGCAGAAGTGGCAAAGTCTGCCTGAAAGAACGCAATATTTCAGATGATTAGCTCCATAAATTAGATAATTCACTAGTCAAAAACTTATAATAATATCAGTACTCAATAGTCACTGGTCAACCAACAGCAACAGGAAAAGTTTACTACTTGACACAGATTAGTCCCTACCAATATTTATTTACGTATTTCTCTTCTAATAGGAATGATTTCCTTGTGGTCTATATTATTCCTCAGAGGTGATTGCACAGAGGTATGAAGAAATATAGATGCTTTTTCTTCCTATATTCCATAGTACCAAACTGCTTCAAAATTTATATTTCTAGCATTGATTATGCTCGTGTGACATGTACGCATGCCTATTGTTATTTAGATTATTGTTGCATTATCTGGTTCAGCAAATCTGACCAGCTATCTGTTTGTCAGTGTATTGAGAAAAGACTTGGAAAAAGAAAGTTGCCCAAGTCAGGATACAGCCAGACCACTCTAACTAGGAACCTGCTTTTCTAAAGCAAAACTTAATCAAGGTGTTACAATCAATAATTTCCTTTAAAGAGAAATGACAATACATTTATGTAGTTAGTCAATTTTTCATTAAAACCTATATAAGTTTGGTAGAAGGGTGGAAAGGAGAAAGGAAGTGAAACTTTAATCCAAAGTTCAGCTATAAAATAGCAAATGTGGTTATGAATTCTAACTACTACAAATGGTTTTCCATCTATTTTCCATCCTCCCTACCAAAATAAGCCTTGGTGAAACTATTCTCCAGTCACTTTTACTACTATTATTGTTACACGATACACAGTTTATTTTATTCTCCTACTTACATATAAAAGGAGCCACATGTTGCAAGATTATTCATTTATCATGAGCATGATTTTACCTCTATAAAATTGATTTAGTAAAAATGAATCACCTGGATGACATGTGAAACATTTGGAATGTCAACACCACGAGCAGCAGCATCCGTGCACACAAAAATTCCACCTTTCACTCGGAAATCATCTAAGGACTCGGCACGTTCTGCCAGAGAGAGGCCTGTATGGTAACGGTAACACTCAATCCCAGCCCTCTGCAGTATATTAGCCACAGCTTCAACAGCCTCAACAGTGTTACCAAACACCATGGTTCGGCTAGCACCAGCACCATGATCCGATGCTTTTGAGCCAAATTGTTTTACAGCCTCTATTAGTGCATCAACCTGATTGTCAGTTGTGACTTCAATCCATTTCTCCTTCAATCTGAAACTGGAAAAAACCAACAAATCACCAACAAAGCTAAATATTGCATTGAAAATAACAGGAGTTAAGGGATTGAAATGATGATTTGTGACAAAGGCAGATACACAATTAACTCGAGGCATAAAGGAGCTGAAAATCATGCCACAGAACAAACCAAACAAGAAGAGGCTGGATTCTGTAGGGTAAGCTGTTTTTCCAAATGCCAAACTATCAAGATATTGGATCCTCAAATATTAATTGTTCCTGTCCTGAATCTTTATTATAAGAAACACAATTAAGCACACCATATCAAACCTACTAAATTCAATATGACTAAACTGTTTCAGCATAGACTCCTACATTCCCTAGCTCATCGACAACGCTCGCCAACAGAGTCAATGCTATCATTGTCTAAACCTATGAACCACAACAGATCAACTTATCAAAGAAACATACAACTTAGGAGTTTGTTTCACCTATATGTCAATTATTTTTATTATCAACATTTCCTTTGTCCAAAGCTAATTAAAAGCATCTTTTTGGCAATCAAGATCCGAGAGTCAGAAGCCCTTAAAGTTTAAAGACATGAACAGACAAAAGGAAATAAATGTTATTTTAAAATGATTATAGTGGCTTCTACACTACGGTGGGGCGTTCGACAGCTGCAGTTTTAATAAGGTAATTTGTGATATATCCTAAATTAGACTTGACAATATTAAACATGATATGAAAAAAATAACTAAAACATGACCCAAACAAGACAATGAATGCACAAATGTTTTAGAGTCTAGATAATACGAGTTATTAAAGCATCAAAGTCATGTAAATATAAAATACCCTAAATATGATTATGGCACAACAGAATACACAAACACAATGGATACACATTGCCAGGTCTAACCTAGTTCTCCATGCATATGAAAAATGATATCACAAATCTCTAAGGTCTTGTTCCTTGGTGATAACAAGCACAGATGATTTTGAAGCAAAACTGATCGACATGAGCAGTGACAAGCTTAAAACAATAAAATATGAGAAAGAGATAAATATAACTTGCATCTAAACAATTCTAATAACCATAACTAAATGCAGCACCGTTTATCCACGGAAAGGGGAAAAAGTAGTATAAGAATTTAGCACCTAGGGTTGTGTTGATGGAGGTAGCTTCCACTAACCCAGTTGGCATCCGGAAACATCTTTTTCAACACTGCACCAGCAGTTTTCTTTCCGTTAACTGGAAGGGTTGCGGCAACAAATATGTACTGCTTACTTCGTTCATAATTTTTTCTCACTCTCCTCCAGTCCTTTCTCTTGACAGGCGAAGTTTGAGTTTCTTCCATCAAGTCCTCAGCATCAACATCACCCTCAGACGTTTCCTCAGCTTCTGAGATGGATTCATTTTGCATGTCTTCCTGACCCTCGAAGTCAAAGTTTGACACAGAATCAGAACTCGGTTCTACAGGATTCTCAGATCCAGCTTTATTCACCCGAGACAATAGCTTTTCATCAAAACGGAGCATGTGTATAAGACGAATAACATGATTCTCAAAGCCCCCGGAAAGGAGCATATCTGCTTCATCAAAAACCTGCCAATTATTGTAAACACACTTTTTCTTTAAAAAAAAGGCCTTGTAGTTTCCCAAATAACCAAAAGGAATATAAAGTAATGAGTGAGAAAACATACCACATACTTTACAGCACGAATGAAATCTGAACGATGATGTTTTTTGAGGTCTATACTGTTCAAAAGAGCAACTGGTGTTGACACAATAACATCTGGTTCATTCACCGGCCACCCCTGTAGTAAAGGGTCATATTTGTGACCATCAGATTTTATCAATAAAAAAGGAACAATGCCAAATATATACATGCACCTGAAAAAATTTAAAAGCATCCTCTAAGTTCCAAAAACATTAAAAACCATGAATACTACAAATGCCAAAGAGATATGTGTTGCTGTTCACAAAAATACCTGTCGACCACACACCGCTGCAATTCTGAGAAGTGGTCTACCATCATCGCTTGAAAGATCATTAGCCATTCGAACCACTTGTTCACAGAGCAATACATTTGGGCAAAGAACAATGGAGAAGGTACGTGAAGAAACAGTAGCTTTCTCCAAATCATTGTCCGCATCATGCCGAGCACCATAGAGCTTATCAATTAGAGGAACTAGATAACCATATGTTTTACCACTGCCAGTTTCTGCTGCAATTACTACATCTTTTCCGGAGAGAATAGATGGCATGCAGGCAGCCTATAATGCATAGGGGAAAGTTTTTCAATAAACACCAAAAGCCACCAGTTAAAAGTGAGAAGGTCGAATAGAAAGAAAAAAAAAAAAACCGAAGGTGATATACTAACTATTGGCCTCAATAAACTAAAACTCCATGTCGAATTCAAATATATTGAGTACTAAATGATACATGCATTTGCTTGTTGTTTTCGGTAATATGTTTAGAATAATAAAATATATAGATGTAAAAAAAATTGTTCTACCCCTTTCAGATTTGCTCTTTAACTGTCGGTAGCATCAAAATTGATTAAACAAAAACAAATAAGTAAAGAGCCAGGCCAACTCTAAAGTAAATACCAATCATTTTGTTCTTTAAAAAGGCGTTGAACAGCAAAATTAACGAGAAATGGAGCTTAAATCACAAGGAACAGATATGAATTCATCAAAAGAAGAAGGTAAAGCACCTGAACGAGGGAAGGCCTGTCAAAACCGGCATTGGAGAGAGCTTGAGAGATCCGATCAGATAAGCCTAGAGACTGCCAGGAAACAGTGTCTTCAGCAAAGAAGGTATCCGTCCCAGTGCTCTTTGGAGAAGAGGCGGTAACAACGGCGCTACTGAAGGCCCTGGTTCGGCGGCTGTAGGATTGATTGAGCCAAATTCGGATTCGAGGAGATAGTGCGGAAGTAGAGAGAAAAAAGGAGGGAGTGAAATGAGAGAGGAGCTTTGGGGTGGTGATTGACAAACTGAAGGAATGGAGCATCGCAGTGGAGCGACGTAAAATCATTGCCACTGTTGAGATAAGCTTTTTCTATTTTTCTGGGGCTTTAAAACTGGCAGGAAGAGAGGAGGAGATCAGGGTTTAGGGTTTAATCCTCTTCACCGCTGCTTAAGCCTTCTTTAGCCTTGTTTATAAGAGCCACAAACTATCTGTTCACTCGTAAGTCGTAACTAATGTTAAACCAAAGAACAAAAATTTTAAGAAAATGTGTGCATTTTGGGTAAATTGTTGTTACACAAAATATTATTAAATTTATAATAATTTATATGATTAATTAATGCTTTACGTAATTTATATAAACTATTGCTTAGTTATATAAATTATTATAATATTTTCTTTTGTAATTACATAAAGCATTAATAAATCAAATAAATTATTATAAATTTAGTAATATTTTGTAAACATAAAATAAAATTTTAAGATTTTAAAAAATAAATAAATAAATTTTAATTTAATAGTTACAAATTGATTGACATTATTAAAGATAAAAAAATAGCAATTTATTTAATTGAATTTAATATTTTGAAATTTAGAATTTTTGATAAGAATATAAGTAAGTATAATTTAACAAATTTTTAATACATTATTTTATTTTATATTATTTTTTTACTTTAATTCTTAATTTTTCTCAAACTAACATTTAAAACAAATAAATTTTTTTGTCACCCATAACGATTCAATGTTTAATGACTAAAATGAAAATACTTGAATGATAAACTTATAAAAGAAAAATTGGTAACTAACACGAAAGCACTAAAAGTTAGATAACCAACTGAATAAATTGCACCAATATTTTTTATAACATGTTAAACAGTTGAAATTATAAACCTTTGAGTCTGACTCAATGGCTTTTGCACAATTTCTTTTTTTAAAAAAACATTTTTCAACTGTAATAATAATAATAAATTAGCTTTTATAGGATTAGAAAAACATTAATGGTCGGAAAATCTATGCTAAATAACAACCTTTTTATGAAAGAGAATAACATAAAATAATTTGAAAAATATTTAATAGAAAAGTAGTATTATGGTCTTTTGACTTAAATGAAACAATAGTTAAAGTTCTTATTAGAGATCTAATTGGTATAATTTTAAACTGTGTTACCCCATCCTCTACCTATAATATTGTATAAAAAAATGAAAAGCAATATTTCATAAAAAAATTTCTCTTCGTTGAAAATAGATGCCAATTTTAGGCCTAAAGTCTTTTGACTTAAATGAAACAATGGTTAAAGTTCTTATTAACACTATTATTTTTTTTTAATTGTTGCTATGACATTTTTTAAATAAAAAGACTCACTTGGTAGCTATGTAATTTTAAAAAATAATTTTATAATTAATTTGAATTTAATAAAAAATTAATAGTATTAAGAGTTGGACCTGAATTTTAAAATTTGAAAAATAAATCGATTAGATTTCATGAAATAAAAATACAGGGATTAAATTCTTAATTTTCAAAAAGTAAAGGGACTTGTGGAAGATTTTAACCTTTTTCTTTTTCTTTAACTGTAACACCTTTCAGCAGTGTAAACTAAAACTAAAAATAAAAATAAAAAGCCTAGGGGTTTTAGGATAAACGTTAAACCCCCGAAGGGTAGTAGAGGAAGAAAAGAAGATAAGAGAGATCAGAAAGAGATGGGTTCATTGAGCAAAGCTTTTCTTTCCTCCCCGCTTCGCTCTCTTCCCTCCTTTTCTTCTCCCCCCACTCCATTCTTCTCCTTTTCTTCTTCATGTTCATTCACTTCAAATTCTCCTTCCTTTGCATTCAAAAGCCCCTTCACTTCTTCTTTAACTAGCAAAGCCCCCACACCTAATTCGCTCTCTTTCTCGTCCACCACCTTCATTTGTAAAGCTGCCGAGTACAAATTCCCTGACCCAATTCCCGAATTCGCTGATGCTGTAAGTTCCCCTTTCTTCCTCTCTTCCCTTTAGCATGCGGTCGCCTTCCAATATCTCGGGTATGACTTTATGTTGACTGATAATTCACTTGTTGGGTTTGTTTTTTTCATCTATGGTACTTCAGGAAACGGATAAATTTAGGTCGCATCTGCTCAACAAACTGTCCAAGAAGGATACTTATGGAGACTCGGTTGAAGAAGTTGTGGGAATCTGCACCGAGGTAGTCCTCTTTCTGTTTTCTTACAACATTTTCTTCTTATTTTGATTGTTGGTGGGGCGTGCGTATGATTGTTGTTTGAGTGGATATTGAAGATTACGCGTGATTGAATCTCTCTTATTTCAGAATATGAAATCCTATTCATAATTATCACGATGACACTTGCTAAAGAAACTAAAACAACAATTTTATTACAAGGTTTGAACTTCAAATGAGATTATTATGAATGAGAATGGCTTGGTTTTTCAGAACCTGTTTAAAATAGTTTCAATTGGTCAATTATGAGGTTGTCTGGGAAAACCTGACATTGTTTTTAGAAAAAGGTGGAATATAAGCTCACCATCAATCTTTTGACCTTTTTTTCTCTCATATTCATTTGTCTCATAGCTAGTATGGTAATAACAGTTGGATCATATAGAACATACTCAGTCATAGGTAGCCCATTGTCCAAATGAAAAGGAAGAAGAGGAAGTTAATCCTAGTACTGGCTTCGCATTGAAAAAACACTCTGTTTCATCTGTCATCAGAGACTGATTGTTGGAAGAATAAACGGAAAACAAGTCCTTTGTTCTTAGTGGCGAAGAACAATATACTAAACCAGTACTTCTAATTGGTATGCAGTAATGGAATAAACATTTCATTTGAGCGCTATCATATTGTTGTGGTGATCTATCTAATTAGACAAGCACACAAATTATGTTGTTTCTGGTTTATTCTGAGCAGATATTTAGTACTTTCTTACATACTGAATACGGTGGTCCTGGGACACTCTTGGTCATACCTTTCATTGACATGGCTGATACTATAAATGAGCGTGGGTTGCCTGGAGGACCGCAAGCTGCACGAGCTGCAGTTAAATGGGCTCAAGATCATGTAGACAAGGACTGGAAAGAATGGACTGGCACCGATTAACATAGAATCGAAAAGCCTCCTTATATCAGGAATGTATGTTGTAAGAGCTAGTTCAGTATTGAAAATAGCGTTTATTCTTACCCTGCTTCCTTTCGAGATTTAGGTGTCATTGTGATTCTGTGTCTGGGCCGGTTTTGTTATCGTATGTAGTTTTGAGGAAGCTTTGTATCAGATATTCATGACCAGAATATGATGCATAGACAATTTTGCAATTTTAAGCTGTTGATTTTTAAGTAGAAACTGTTGTATCACTGCCTCACAAATTTGAATACAAAGACAAGTTCATCCCCGTTATCTCTTGGGTGTTCAGTGAACTTAAAACTTGTTCTTTGGATTTATATGAAAAAACCATGTTTCTCCAAATTGCTCACATCAGAAACAGAGAAAATAACTAAAACATGATTACATGACTAACCAGGAGGTATTTAGATTACTTAATAAGAAATAGAGCTTTGCAATCTATTGCAACCAGGCGGAAAACATTTACTGCTATACATTCTAAGAAACAGTTAACAATGGACATCTGCCATAAACTAAACTTGTCTAATTGTATTTAAGGGAATCCAGGTTACAAATTCGATCGATTACGATCACGATCCATCATTTCTTCCCTATCAATGAATCGCTCCAAGAGCTCGCTCTCTTGCAAAACTAGGCAGTCTTCACTCTTCCCAAACCAGTCATAACGCCGCTTGGCAATGAAATCATAAACTGCATCCCTCAATGGAGTTGGAATTATCAAGAATGCACTTAAAGCGGAGTAGGGAAGTGGCAAGTATGATAGCACTCTCAATGCAGCTGCAGAACAATCAATTTCAGAAGGCAGGAAATAGACGTACATCAAGCAATAAAATTCTCAATCTGATAACCATCAAGAAATTAACTTCAGCGGGCATTTAGTTTTTAGAAGCCTTTTTCATGGAAATATTGTTCATTTCATCGCATCAGGTCCAAGTGCATCACATTAAACAGTAAATCTTTAGTAACCTAAAAGCCATTTGGAGTTCTCATAAGTGGTTTTCTAGACTGCAAACAAATGCAAAAGAATTCCTAAAGTTTCAAACAATAATTTCTCCATGGCATATAACGGTACAACCAAAGAACTTGAGAAAAAGGCATTGAACATCAATTTCTAAGACAAACCCAATACAAAATCCATAACATATTTTAAAGTGAAAGACTGCAAAGAGGAAGGCATTAATTTGGAAGCAAAATAAATGGTGAGAAAACTAACCTGTGGAACCTTGATGATAAAGACCAAGGCCTTCAATGAACACAAAACGACGAAGAACATCCTCTCGATCAACACCGCAAACTCTCAAGTATGGCTCAGCAGCCTTTGACTGCACACAGCAGAACTTGATCTTCCTGTGTTTGTCCGCTTTAATGACCCACTTAACCCCTTCGAAATGACAAAAACAACAGGAAAAAAAATTGTAAGGAAAGACTTGAAGGTAAACAAAACCCAATCCCTGGAGAACACTTAAAAAAAATTTCATCAAAGAATGCGAAAAAGTAAAAAGAGGGGAAACAGAGAAAAGAAAAAAACCTCGGTGGCAAAGATGGCAGACCCCATCATAGATGACGACACGAGGTTGAAGGAGATCGGGCAAAAGAGGCTTGATGGTGGCTGATACAGGTGGGTCTGAGTACACCAAATCGCTTTTTCCAGAAATATCGGCGACATCAGTGGCAGTGCCGGCGAGGATTTTCTCTGAAGCAGAAGAAAGGGAAGGAAGGGAAAATAATAATAAATATTTTAAAGAGAAAGGAGGGGAGGGTTTAGCTGTGGTTTTGGTGAGGTTTGCAATTCTTTTCATCAACATTGCCATAATTTCCCGTATATGAAGACTACTTGGAGTTGGTTTGATTACGTTTATGGAAATTGAGAATGGCTCGTATTTCAGTTGGGCAGGCATACATGGTTGCTTTCTTGGCTTCCAGGTCGGCATGTGAAAGCAGGGTGGTGTTAGCCGTCGGATATAATGGGAACCATGAAAATGTTGGTTGGGCATCGTTAGCTCCGGCCCAACCAAATATTAATATGCTCCAAATCTCATTTTAAATTGTTTAGGTTCAGATTATCTTATGCTGCCCAAAATAAAAATAAATTGTTTGCCTTGAAATTAAATTTCATTCATGTTAAATCTTCCACACTTCCTTCCTCTTCATTTAAATATATTCACTTAAACAAATGAAGACAGAAGCTTTGGATATTAATTATTTATATTTGAGATTTATTAGGTGTGTATATATATATATATGAGTTTTTAATCTTATCATATGTTATTGTCATGAATAAATTTTAGTTTGAATAGTTGCGATTCTTATTTTGTTTGTGTCGTAATCGACACTTTGTTTTGGTTCTTAGTCCATCTCTACTATAATAATTTGATTTTACAATTTGTAGTTGCTTAAACATGTACTTGTATTTGTACTTTTAAACTTCTAAAAATAATTTAATATCTCATTTGGTGTCCAAGTTTGACAACTTTTTTCTAATGTGGTACCAATATTATTTTTTGATCTAACCTAGTACATGTATTTGATAAAAATCTATTTGTATATTCATAAAATAATTTTGAACATCACAAATCTGCAATCTACAATCTAAACCTTCTTCCCTAATCTTCGACCACCAGATCGACATGAATCTAAAGTATATTCTTCTATTCATCAATGAATACTAATCCACCATTCTAACCCCCAAATCATTACTTAAAAATCATTAATCAAACCTTTTAAAAAAAACTTAATAGCCCAATAACTTAAATTAAACTTTCGAATAATTCAATAACTTAAGTAAAAACTTTCGAATAATTTCAAAATCATTTTGTAATTTTGTGAAGTGACCAAAACATAAACTATTTACCCAAAAAAAATTTTCTTTCAAATTTTTAATCTTCCTACAAGTGCACACCAATAATTCCTTCCCTAGCCTCAATTCACAACGGAATCAGAATGTTGTAGTGTCTATAAGCTGGTCTTCGCACATTTGTATAAAATAATGGTTATGGTATACTTTCTCTGCACTTCAATAATCAGGCAAAGGATAAAAAAGAGAAGAAGCAATACCAGAAAATTACTGAACCCCTTAAAGAGGAAATAAAGAATATCAAAGTCCTATAAAAGTATGACCATGGGTTCAGTCCTGAACAATTTCACCCTAACCTTTCTACATTGGGATAAAATGGAAACCTGGAGTGGTAAAGAGAGATCCAAAATAACACTGAAGAGTTATCTTAGGGCAATGGTAAACCTAGACCTTAATGGATTTCTCAGAATGAACTTACTCCCTTCCCTTCACTGTAGATGATCTTAGGTTCCCACAACAATCTGTAGAATAAGGATTTAAATAAAACCAAAATGTATGCCATTTGAATATGATACCCTTATTAACATGCCTCTGCCACAAACAAAACTGAAATTCCTTTGCAGAGCTGAGCTTGAAGGCCAACAATAACATGATCTTTTGGGGTTTAAATGCAAAATTTTGCACCTACACAAGATCAAAATTTTAGCCAAAGAGTGACAAAATCCTTGACCTCATTTGTTTTTTATAAATACATTCTATAACAATCCAGAAATCTTCTGCAAGCACAATCAATGACTTAGGCCAACTCCTCCTGGATTTGACCTTCTGCAAGGGTTAGAAAGATCTCATAAACATCCAGCATTTAATTGATTATGATAAATACCAAAATGGTTAAAACCAATCCTCACCAGCAAGTTTGACAGCCAAGTTGGCCTCAGCATCAGCCTCGCCATTCAGTTCCTTTCAGAGGTGAGCAAGAAAGGTTAAAATCATGCAATGCAACAAAAAGACAAAAGGGGGACCAAAAGATCTTATTCATGAGAATGCATTTCCAGAGTAATTGATTTCACTAAATTAGAATACACACTGGAAGGGAAGAAACAACAGTAAAATAACATTATTGCAAAGGCTGGTCTGAGGTTGTTTAGATTTGAGACTTGAGAACTATTGGTAAGACTGATCAAAACTGATGTTTTAACACTGCAAATTATTTACAAGGTCTCATTTTCATTCTGCGTTATCCAGGAGAAATACAATTGGTATTGAAAACAAATATTAGCCATCAGTTTCTATTTTACAGGCTCCCAGCCAAAAAGCTGGTACAATAGCCAAAGCATGCACTCCATAAAAGAGCTTAAATATAATTAAAAGGAAAATTGTAGAAGCAAGCTATGATCCAAACTTCAAAAACATCTTAAAGACCTATCAATGATGGCACAACAAAAAGGCCATATTAGTCACAAGAAAAAGAAATTTTGCCCATTACTTTGCTATCAAGTATAAAAACTGGTCATACCCTTAAAACGTGATTGATCTGAAATGAAAGAAACTTATCCTTCAGTTTCATTGCTTGCTCATACAACTCAGACATGTGCTCATGTTTGACTTTCCATAAACCCAGCAGCTGTTCAAGGAAATAGTAGTTGTAAGAATACCAGAACAAAACAGAAGCTAAGCTCCTTAACTTGAAATGATAATACTTCAATAAAATGAAAATAAACAACATAGCTCCAAGATATAGGCACAATTATTATTATTTTGGTCAACCAAAATTTAGGCCCTTATTGAAGCCCAGGAATAGCAACAGTGGAGCTATAATTTTCCCAGAGACAATTTAGTTTGTCCCAGGCGACAGGCCAGCCAAAAGAGAAGAAAGATTTTATTTTATTTTTTTTTTTTTTTTTTTTTGGGGGGCAAAGGTTGGATTTAGGAAGCATGACAGAGGTAAAGAACAGGTGTGCATTCTAATAGGAAAGTCCATTAATCAGATAAAATACTCATCCCTTGTAGAACCAAGTTAAGAAGGAAAATTATAAAGCTTTCTTGTTTTGAAAGTTTTTAAGAAAAAGGGAGAAGGGACAGTGCTTCCATGCTGAACCAAGTTGCTAAGGAAACAATTGCCCGAAGGCTAAAGCTCAAAACATCTAATAGAAAACAAATGGGGCCCTAAAATGAGTCAACTAGCTTGCCAAAACTATTGCAATAGGTACGCCCTCTGAAATTGAAGTCCAATAACAGATTGGATAGCTTTACTCCATTTGTGCTGAAGCATTAACCTAGTTCCAGCATTATCATCCAGATTTTTCTTTCTGAGAAAAATAACATCAACAAAGCAACAATAAACAGATAGAAAGTTGGATTACCTGCATACAAACGAGCTTCGAGTCACCTCGTACATGAATGTTGGTATAACCTTTCCTAAGAGCATGTTTCAACCCTAAAATTATGGCGCGATATTCAGCAGCATTATTGGTTGCTATGCCCAAACCCTCGCGCAATTTGCAGATCTGTTCAAATAGCAGATTATGGAAAGATTTACATGTGGAAAAGGTCTAATTTCTAAATGGTTAATTGCATACCACATTTCCAGCATCAGTCTTCAATACAGCTGCTGCACCAGCAGGCCCAGGATTTCCTTTTGATGCACCATCAAACTCAAGAATACAAGATTGCTGCCACAAAGACATAAGTACAGGCATCAAAGCCAAATTTTGGAGCAAAAAAGCATCACTTAATCTTGGTAAATTAATTCAGACACCCTTCTCTCTCGCATAGGAAACCCTCTTATGTTGTTTGAGGAACTGTATTCAACCATCTACTTGAAAAAAAAGAAAAAAAAAAAAGAAAAGACAATTGCCTTCAAGACTATGTCCCCAATTCTGTGAATGAAGTTGATGCCAATATTCACCAACATAATCAGTTGTCACTACCAAATCTACTTACATGACCAGAGGATGTTATTTGAGCCTCAGTATGTGGATCCAACTTGAAATGCTTTCTCACGGGATCGGCTACGGCTATTGAACCAAGTGATCCCAGTCCCTAAAAAAGATTAAAGGTAAAACACTGAAAAATAGTGTCACACCCAAACTTGTATGATATTAATAATGATGTGCTCAGGGAACACTAAAACAGCTAACCTACCCCATACTCTGACTGAAGCATATCCTGTGGTCTCTTTTTGGTTGCATCATTATGAGATGTTTCACCTTTAGAAGAAGCTGGCTCCTGAAACACAAAAAATAGGAACATTGGCCTTCGAATCTATAAGAGCCAATATCTTCACCTTCTCTGGATGGTATAAAACAGCCTTTGTGATACAGTTAACATGTGAAAGAAAGAAACTAATCAAAGAACAAATAGATTGATCATCGATGGCCTCAAAACCTCCGAGCAGATCACATTAATTGGGAGATGCGAGTTTTAGGTGCAACTTCTGTCACAAGAACACATTCAAGCAAACAGAGACATGGGTGCAGGTGCAGAAAAAAAGGAAGACAACATCAAAATCTTTTTTTTTTTCTTTTTCTGACAGACTTGTTCAAACAAACAACAAATTTGCAGTATGCATAAGGTTCATGCTCAAGGTCTCACCTGGAAAGCACAGGGCATGAGCGCTCCAAAAAGATCCTCTTTCAAATCTGCAGCTCTAATAGTGTAGAGAGCATTCTTAAGCCCACAGGAAGACAGATATATTTCAGTTTCCTTTGTCAAAGAGTAGCCTTTGTAGACACTGACCGGAGGATCACATATCTACTCCAAAAGAACAATAACATGTCAGAGTTAACAGAACAGCGAAAAGAAGAAACACAGTATCTAAATTTGAAAGACTACTATGTTATTTGCATTACAATTATTATGTCATTTCATTGAAATCTAAAAAGCACATAAGTATTAATATTCCAATTTGCAATAACACAGTATAGCACAACAATTAGCCTAAAAGTAAATCAACTTTAGGTGACATTAGAAAAAGGAAGTACGAAGAATTACCGAGGATCCAACTTGGGCCTGACAATCAGCAAAGCTCTTGAAAACACCAACAACATCTCCCTTTCTCACTACAAAGAATGCATCTTTCTCGTTTTCCATCACCGGTGGTTGTTCAGGATGACCTTTTTTAGTCCTGGATGCTTTTTTTGTGCTACTACTACTATTACTTTTCCGGGAAAAGTAACACTGAGTGCGAAATCCTGTCAACAAGAACTCTAAATCCACAGTCTTAACACCCGCGTGCTCAAAATTTCTTTTCCATAAGGGAACATGGCATTGGTTCAAAGAAGTTGTTGCAATGAAATTACCAGCCTTTCTAAATAAAGCTGAGCCATAAGCACGCACGTGTGGCAGGCAGTTCATCAGAGAGTAAAATTGCTCCGCACTGCCTAAATTTCTAGAGTTAAAACAAATATAAGTTTCTAACTAAATGACTGATATACCGAATTGTTTGTAGCATTTCGCGTTTAATCATTTCTATTGATAAGCCCTCCCCCCAAAAAAGAATAATTTTTTCATCTGCTTTTTTAGCAATGGAGACTTTCATAGCAATAGCTAAAGGAGCGAAATAAACCCTAGGTAGGAAATTGAGAAAGAAAGCCTAAGACAAAAAAGGGAAAGGGCCAAGGAATGAGATATATTGTTAAAACATACCATTACCAATGTAGGAGCTGGAAACAGAGACGAACTGGAAGTAGCCTTCTTCTGCTGTTATTCACGCCGGAGAGTGACGGAAAAAGATGGGTTCCGGGTGGTTTAAAAAAGAAGTGATAAATGGAGTTCTGCTGATATCCAATCGTCCCTGAAGAGTTTTTAGTTACCTCTGTAGTTAAACTCGTCTCTATCTCTTCTCTCCACTTTTTTTTCCCGAATTTAGCCAACTGTTCTTGGAACACCTAAGCCTAATTCTTCAAGTAGTTTGGGCTCCTATGATGCCCATTTGTTCATGGGTTTGGTCCCCTTAAACACCTTTCAGTTGGCATGTAAAAATCAAAACAAAACACAAGTACATTTACATAAACCACACGCCGCATGAAAATTTTGAACTCCATATGTTTCATTTATATAATTTTTTTTAATGTTTTAATCAGGACATTCGTTAGTCTCTTAAATACATATCACAAATTATTATTCATATTAAATACATATGACAACTTAGTTCCTTCTTGTGGAGTAAAAAAAAATAAAAATTTACTAACAATACAATTGCGTCTACTTGGAAGAAAATATAAAATATATTTCAAAAGTCGTTAAATAATTGAATTTAGGTGTAACTGATTGTTATTATACATGTGTAGCACGTTTAATTAACCATTATAATTAGTAAGTTTAACTAAATTTACTCTCTCCCATTTTTAAGGATGGGTTTGGAAGAGAAGGGACTACTTTTGATGACTTTCTATTATTATTATTTAGTAAAAAAAAAAAAAGAAACTATCAAAGATAATATTAAGAATTAAGATATAATTGCACTACGCCAACCATGTCTTGTAATTATAATTAGCAATTATATCCAAACACACCTATAGCCAAATGGTAATCTCTATGATTTGAACGATGAAAGTTATAAAATTTAAGCAATCTATATTATATTGAGACTTGACATAGCAGCCCATTTTACTCATCGGCCTAGCTACATGGGGCTGCATATTTACTTGGTCCCGAATGCTTAGTTTTTCAGCCACACGAGAACGAAGATTCAACAACAGCTTCTAACTGATCTAATGATGAAATGTGGTATCGAATCCTCAAGAAATTTGAAGCAGTTTATTTACGTCCTCATCTTTAAGAGATTAGTTCTTAATAAGGGTTTGAGTTCCAACATTTGAATCCCTTCCTCTATTCTCAGCTCTTTTATCTGATAAGGAAAAATCTTGCCAAGTGTTACTTAAATCGCTTATACAATTCTTTTTAGGGTAAATTGTACAAATAGTTGTTTAATTATGTTCGCATTCTTGTTTTGGTCACTCAACTTTAATAATTTTAAATTTAGACATTAGCGTTTGAATTCATTGCTGTTTTGATCATCGTCGTTAAATTGATAATGAAAAACCTTTTTCTAACTGGTATAATTATACATTTAGTCCTCAATACTTACATATTCTATCAATTTGATCCTCAAACTTCCTAACAAAAGCTTTCAACTTTTAAAATAGAAGTATTCCACATCTATAAATTTGTAAAACCCAAAAAAGAAAAAAAGAATCCACATTTAATTAATACACACATCTAGCTCCTGCAATTTATCTTAATAGTTAGATATATCAATTAATTTATGCACGGATTTGATTGTATATATAAATTAAAATATGTTAAATATATTAAATATATTTTATGATTGATATTATAATTAAGTTTAAATCATTTTATATATTTTGGTCTTCAATATCTTATTTGATAAAATTAATAACTTAAATCATTGTTATATATATAGAGAGAGAGAATTTCCTAGATTAAACATATATGAAAAAAATGTTTATAAAAATCTATTAATTTTTTATTTATGAAATCTATTTGTAATAAACATCTTAATTTTTTTTTTAAAAAAAGCGTTTCTAAAATTTGTATAATTTTTTCAGAAACCTGTTTTAAATTGTTTTCAAAGTATAAAAATCTATTTTGAAATTATTTTATTCACATAGTTTAAAATTTAAATTTTAGATTCAAGTATGCTACTTAAAAGAATAAATTATTTTTAATTTATTAATAGTTGGATGACTACTAATGTAATTTATCTTAAAAAATACTCAGAAATCCACATTTATAAATTACAAAATGATTAAATGTATTTTAATTGATACACTTACATCTAACTAGTGCATTGCACAAGTGTATTTTATTGAACAAGATATAAAAGTGTATCTTTGTTTCTTGAGATGTCTCTTGTATTGCTTACAAATCATATACTTATTGAGTTAAGTGATGGAAATTTTAATATCTAAAATTTTATGTTTGAGTATTGTAAATTAGAAAAAAAAAAAAAAAAAAAAAGAAGAAGCTTTATTGGGTTAGCTTGATACCGATATAAAGCCTCTTACCATTTGTTTTATTGGAGAAGTTTTTTTAGGGGGGTTTACAAATTTATATGGAATGCCTCTATTTTAAAAGTTCAAAGCTTTGGTTAAGAAATTTGAGGATGAATTGATAAAATTTATAAATGTGAAGGGTTAAATTTATTTAATAATAAATCAATTAGGATCAAATTGATAGAATATGTAAGTATTGAGGACTAAATGTATTATTATATCAATTACAGAAAGGCTTTTTGTTATCAATTTAACGGCAGATGATCAAAATATGAACAAATTCAAACATTAGTACCTAAATTAAAAAATTTTAAAGTTGGGTAACCAAAACAGGAAAGCAAACATAGTTGGGTGACCACTTGTATAATTTACCCTAAAGATGAGATGGATAGCTGACGGCAGTAGTAGATATTAGTAGGAGGAGCACATGCAGTTGGTGTCCACATGCTGCTAGCAAAACCCAAGTTGAGGGCAGGCTAGCCCACTTATGTCTTAGTGCAAGGCCCATTTTCTACAGTTGGCTGCTCATTATTCATTTCATTGTAGACCATAAGTAAAGATGCTACCTAACCTTTGAAAATTGTTTATGATGTTTGTCGAAAAATAACCCTAAACTTGGGGTTGAAGCAGACGTAAATCCCTGCAACAAGGGGACACAAACCCTGATGTCCATTCCTACTGGATACGCTCCATATCTTGCCTTTCTTTTTTATTAGATGTTAAAAACTAAGAAACAAATGAAGTGGCAAACCCTAATAAATCAATTGGACAAAGGATGTTTTAGTAGACAAAACCAGAAATGCTAGGCTGTTTAGTAGACCCCAGTAGTTTAGTGTCCATACCATTCTTCTTTTTTTTCTCTTTGATGGAAGTGTCCATACCGTTCTTGATCTGGAGTTTGGTGTGTGGGATGGAATAGAAAGTGGAGGGCATTGTTCCTTGGATGTTGCCATTGGTACCTTGAGCTTTTCATTAGGCCTTGTTTAAGGATTGGATTCCTTGATATTTGGTAGTATTTTGATAATGTTATTTTACAACAAAGGCTTATTCAAAATCTTGAGCTTTATCATATATTTTTAATATGTGGTGAAAAGATTGTATGAAATTGTGATTCCACGTCATTTCTATCTCTTTCCAACCGGAGAACGATAAATAAGATTTTTCCTCCTAAAAAAAAAATCAAATCCAACTAAAAATTAAGAGAAAAAATCAAATTTGTCATTCTCCTATTAGAAAGGGATAGAAATGACATAGAATTACAGTTTCATATAATGCTTTTCCTATTTGGTGAAATGGAAAATTTCTTGTCTCAAAATTTAAAAATTATTAGTATTTAGTTAATAGAAAAAATAAAAAAAATCAATTTAAACTCATTTAATGTAAATATTTTGACTTTAATCTCTTAAAATTTTATAGTTTTAGTTTCATCCATTTAAATAAAACTTTTAATTTTTAAAAATTTTAAAATTAGAGTCTGATTTAATTAAAAATCATAAAAAAAAAACCAATAAATCAATTCGTTCACAATTTATCAAATTTAAATTTTGAAAATGAAGCAGTATGGGGAAATGATACCCTCTAAACAAGGCCTAGAATATTTCTTTTTATAAAAATATGTGTATATTCAGTTTGATTTGACATGGCTGTTTCAATTCAAAATTAAGAGGTTTGAAACTTGTGCCAGTATTGTGTGACTGTGAGACAAGTTGGTCCCTATCGGGTGGTTGACAGGTTTATATATATATTGCATTAAAAGGATGCAAAGTTAGGTCAAATTAAGAAAATGGCGATGCCTTTTTAACTGATCGTATTCAGCATTAAGCTTCCAGTTATCCAACAAGGTGGTTGAGATTTCAAAATAGCTGGGTTACAATATCAGACAAACCTTTTGATGAATAAAACACTATTAAAACCAGTAACAAAGAGTTGGACAAGCCGATTTGTCAATTGCTTGCCTTGATTTATGCACAGTTCCTAATTGAATTTTTGTTTATCATTTAGGTAGAAGGTCATGGCATTCACTCTTCAATATATGATGTTGACAAATCAAGATTGAAGAGGACAGAAATGAGTTATAAATATGTACTTGGATCCCGAAAATAGAAATCCTTTTCTTTCTTTTCCTAATAATTTACCACTATACTATTTATTATGCTATTCTTTTCTTGGATTTATATCAAAAACAGGTCTTGGGAGTTGAAATTTGTGGGGATAAAGTATGTACTCACATGGTCAGTATACCCTCAATAATTGGGTATGGTGAACAATTTAAATACACATACTAAGATCTCTGGTTTTGTCCAAATATTCACATAGACTTAGTTGGAAAAGTAGGATAAATTTGAAGGAGATTAAATAAATTATGTAGCCACTTCAAAAAGAAGACAAGACTCATTATGGTCGAGTTCTAGATAACATATTAGTTTAATTAAAACAATGAAAGCTACCATACTTTATAGGCTGCTAAACAATCACCTAAGGAAAGCTGGGTTTGATATTAAAAATATATAAATTTGGTTTGAATCCGAAAAAGCAATAATCTTAACCTAATTAGTGGGATCATCATATTTGACAAGTTTGGATCATTATTTGTACTTTGAAATTTGTTATAAGAGTAAATAACACAAAAAGGTATTGAGAACAGAAATTCAACAGTGTTTGTTCAATGTGGTTATCCCATTCGACCGACCAAAGTCCCAAAGGCAGTTTATGGGTCCTATATATGAATATTGTTTATGTTTGAGTGTGCTGAAATAGTCTTAGATAGGAACAGGTACCAGAATCCTAAGGCCTATATATCACCATCAAGGGTCCAATTTCTATCACAATATTTCTTTTCTAAAATAAATAACTGCACCTATTGTTATTATTATGTTATAAACAGAAGATAGACGATAGGGAAGAAGAATAAAGAGAAATAAAGAATGCAATTCTTGTGCTTATATTTTCTCTTTCACTTCAATCACTCCATGTATAAGATAGAGTGAATGATAGTCATAAAACTTAGGAAACAAACACAAATAAATGAGATAAACTAATATTATGGGTCCACAATCATTTATATTATTTATAGCCTTTTTTTCTTGGATATTATCATTAAATTGCCTACTTGGTTAAAAATTTTAGAGGTATGTTTGGATGAAGAATTCGTAGGAGGAATTTTATTTGTATCAATGTTTTTAAAATTTTAAAAATTATGTTCTTGAAGCTGCATTTTCAATTCCATAAGCTCCTTCAGTGCCATGCAGTAGGGAGTAATGGACACCGGAGCTATTCTAGGAAAGACCTCAATTTCGAACTCAAGCTCCCTATTCGGTGGCATCCTCGATAATTCCTTGGGAAAAATGTCCAGAAATTCTCTAGCTGTCCGAATACTCTCAACAAAAGATTCCACAATACTCGTATCATGCACATTAGCCAGAAACACTTCACACCCTTTTCGGACTAACTTTTCAGCTACTCGAACGAAGATTACATTAGAGAGGTAATCTTAGCGCTCACCAAGCATTACTATCACTACATCATTCTCATTTTTCAGAGTTACCCTCTTAGTCACACAATCCAAGCTGACTTGATGCTCCACAAGCTAGTCCATACCCAGATTCAAATCAAACTCCCCGAATGGTAACTCTATCAGATTAGCTGGAAACATAACACCTTGGATATCTAACAGACACCTTCTATATACCTTACTAACTTGTATAAACTGACCCAACGGACTAATCACAGAAATCCCACTATAAGTATCATCAGCAGGAATCCCCCAAATTACCAGAAACCATACTAGCTATGTATGAATGCGTAGAACCAACATCAATCAATGCAAAATAAGGAAGAGAATGGATAGTGAACGTACTGGCTATCACGTCGGCCACATCTCTGTTCATGTGGTGCCCCACTGTATACACTAATGTAGGCTATCTCACCTCAGCCTAATTAGCACCTCTGCCCGATACTATCTGCCGGCGACCCATACCATTACCACCCCTAGCCTGGCTACAACCCCTAGATGGCTAATGAACTACTCTCTGTAGCTAAACCAAACTCGGAGCTAGAGCTTGCAACTGATCAACCCAATATGGAAAAGTCCTTAATGCGGTGCTCCATAAACCCGCACCAAAGATAAGCTCCCAATCTCCTTCAACACCCACCCAAATGGCGTCTACCACAATTACTACAAATTTAAATCCCCACATTAGTAACCGGTGTCTCAACTTTTGGAGGTCTATTAAACCTTGCTCGTTTCTTGGACCAATCAGCATAACTAGAAGGACTCGAATCCTTCATATTCTTATTTTTACCCATCACCTTATCCCTCATTTCGCGCTCAATACGCTTAATTTCCTCGGTGATCTTAGTGTTCTCCACTAGCGTTTCGAAAACTCTCTTTTGTTGTGGAACCACTAACACTTTTAAGTCATATCGTAATCTGTTCTTAAAGCGGATACTCTTATCATACTCGGCTACCAAACTCTGAGTGTACCTGCTCAGCCTCAGAAATTTGGCCTCATACTTGGCTACAGTCTTATCACCCTAAGTAAGGTCGATAAACTCTAACCTCTAAGTCTCAATATACCTCGCCCCCACATACTTTTTTCTAGAAGACACTCTGAAAGAAAGCCCAAGTCACTCGTTCAATTGATTACCACCATTGATATGCTTCATCGCAAATCAGGAATACCACACCCTTTAGTTTTTGCTCGGGGGTGTAGTCCAAGTCATTCATTATTCTCTTGGTGGCCTCCAGCCAATACTTAGCTACCGTCGAGGTAGTCCTATTGACGCCCTTAAATAACTTAGCCCTATTCGACTTGAGTCGTTCGTTATTGACTTTCGGCTACTAGATCCAGTTGGGGTCCCAGTGACCCTCTAAAACACCGTAAATATAGCTTGGGATAGTGTGTCGTCCCCAACAGTCTGAGCTTGACACTCGATCTTAGCAGTAAGTGTCTCAACAGTCTTACTCGTATCTAAACTGGGCATGCTGTCCTTCGAAGATGGCTCAGATCGAGCCTCTCTTTGGCACCCACCGCACCCACAGTTACCACATTCATGGGTTCTACGCATACTCATTATGCTAAGTTATCTACAATTCAGAATTTTATGTATCAACTTAAGTTTATTATTGAAAACCCTAAGTCTACAGTTTTATCAGAAGTTTTTACAAGGTTATCGTAATCTTTAGCCAAAGTAGAGTAATTCTAGCATTACAGTGTTTGCAAGATTATCAAGTATAGCTAAAGCAGAAGTACTTGCATTATCGGTGTCAGAGACTCGGATTCATTTTTTTCAGACTCAATTATCAGAATTAATAAAAAATACAAGTTATTTAAAATAATTTTCATAAAAATTTTGAATCTAAAAATCACAGATTGAGTTTTGAACCTAACTTTGATACCACAAAATGTAACACCCCAAACTTGGCCTAGACGTTTTGTCCGAATCCTGAGGAATTACATACGTTCGTTTTAAAACCAGAAATTAAAATCGGAAATGTAACATAGAACAAAACATAGAGAAAAACACCTTTTTAAGTTAATTCATTTTAATTGCAGAAAAGCACATACAAGATCACTTAGTTCTGCAGCGGAATTCTTTTAGTTATACAGAGTTTTGAAAATCGTGGTTTGATTTGAAATTCAATGGATTGTAGTTTGAAATAAAATAGTTTTAAATACGATAAACCAGTTTGAAAATGACAATTAAAATCCAAAACAAATAACAGTTCCCAAAGAGTCCAAAATAATCTAATTAGAAATAAAACCTTAACTTAACCAAATTATAAAATAGAAATTTAACCCGAACTCCCGCTACGCAAACCCATCCTATGTTTGCTGTTTACTTGAGAGGAAAATAAACAAATCGTGAGCTTACAAGTTCAGTGTGTGACACATCCCAATTAACATATTAGATACACAAATTAATAGATACGTTTTCAGATGCAATTCAGATACAAATTGAAATATAATCTTAGATACAGAATCATATGCAATATCAAATACAAAATCAGATCCTACGCTCATCCACTACACACCATTTCTGTCCATCCCTATATTCCAGTAAGGGTATCAAATACCCATCCAGCCCCACACACCAATAAGTGGGCGTATTTCACTTTTCAGAAATAGTACAGTCAAGCTTCCAGATAATAATACATGGTAAACCCGCCAAATTCAGATATATGTGGTCAAGCCATCAAAACATATATATATGTGGTTTTAAGCCACCATATAAGGCAGATGGTTAAACTAGCAACACTTCTTCCGTCATATCAATATTTCGACCCCAATGCTTATGCAAGTACTAACATATAGTAAATGTACATATGTCATGTATGTTTTTCACATTAGAACATGCCATTAGAATTATCATATTACAGATCACATACGAATTTCGCATTTTAGACATGCTAGTAGTTAAAACACATACAATAGTAGTTTACCAAATTTCATGTTTCAGAGTCATTTTTAAATAGTACAGATTCTACGGGGTGGCTAAATACGAAACACGGATCAATATGAACCTAGGTGAAATTTTCAAAAAATGGGCCCACACGCTCGTGTGGCCTACATGCCCAATTGGTCTAGCTCATGTGGCCCACACGGCTTGATGCACGACCTAACACACGTACGTATGGCCCATACAGTTTAGCACACGGCTGTGTGGCACCGACAGTTCACTTTTCAGCATCGTGTCGTTCTCTGTTTTTTAGGTTTTTCGTTATTCACCTTATCATTTTCTGATATAAGTCCAACAACGTGAATTCCAGAATCTAAAATGAACATTTAAAATTCTCAAAGTAGTAATAAAACCCTAAAAGTAAATCACTAATTTGACAACAAACGCTAACCGATAATCTTTAACATCACCAAACAATCACTAGCACCACATTCGATTACTTACCCAAACTGAACAACAACTTCCAATAGAAATTAATTTGCTGGAGGAATGTTTGTTTCAAGATCTTCACCTAAAACAAAGATTTCGCAATAATTAAATCTACGCCACATAAAAATAACCAATTCATCCTTCAAAAACCTCTTATAACAACCAATAACAATACACTTACGCAAAGCAAAACGAAAGATTAACAGCACGAAAGGTAGAACACCGAAAATAAGATTTCCGGCACGAAAGTATTAAGAACAAAAGAGTGAGAGGGAACATAAACTCTATCAACAGAAAAAGATGCAAAGAAGAAGAAAGAAAGAAAATACAAACAAGAAAGAAAAGAAAAACAACATACTTGAGAAGAGGGGAAAAGATAGTGGACGTCAATAGTGGGGAAAAAAATGATCACAATTGTGGAGAGTTTTTTTTTTTTTTTTGGGGGGAAATTTTCAAAAAGAAATTTAAAGTAACCAACCACTCACTCCCCCACCAAATCTGATTTTTATCTAAATAGATTTGCCAGAGTTTATATTCAACCCAAATACTTCTATATGTCCGGCACTGATAGGGAAAAGCAAAAAGAATTTGGCTTTTGCACATAATAGGATTCGGAATGAAACCTCTAGGTAAACTAAAGCCTTACCACTAAACCAGCAAGCTCATATGGACATCAGTTGAGTAAAATAAATTTATAAACCAAATGTTCACAGATAGGGGTTTAGAAAAAAAATGATAAAAATTCAAGGAACAGGATTCCTAAAAATTTGAGTTTAATTATTATTAATTTTTGGGTATGTAATTAGATCGTGGACTATCATCTCCACGTTAGATTTTTTTTTTTGAATAATTTATGTGAGCTGAAAACAAACATGAGACTTATGTAACCGATATTTTCAGTGAAATTCAGAGAACCAAGACGAATCTAGGTTGATCGAGACGATACAAACCCATCCTAGCTAAATCGAAAAAAAGGCCAATAGTGGTCCGACAATGGAGGCCAACGAAAATGGTTGGTGTTTACTGATAATGGTCGACGGCAACCCGATGTTTGTCGAAAATTGTTCGATGGTAGTCGGAGGCCTTCTAGCGGTGGTGATGTCCACTAAACCAACTATTAAATCGACTAAAACAAGTGCAACTCTCAATTAATAGTATAGTTGGTGAGCCATGATATCGTTTCCTCGAGGACTACAATTACTAGTAATTATCGTCTTTATATTATTTAACCTAATAATTCAAAGGATTTATGATCGCTATAAATCAGAGTTTTAAAATTTATAAAGAATGTGATCGAACCTGGAAACTAACTCTGACAACGATTGAAGGCAAGTGTACCTATCGAACAGTAGTATAGCTTAGACAAGACCGGATATCGAACCCAAAGGAACTAAGAGTACTAATACTAACTTTCTTTTTATTATTTACCCTTAAAAATAGAGTGAAGTTACTTTAAACTATATTGACGAAGACTAAATTAAGGACACAAAGATAAAAAGGACGAATAGGAAAATAACTTTGAAGGAAAACTCAGTTGATTACGACGATAACCTCAGGAAGAATCCACTTAGACTTCACTTATTATCTAACCCTAAATTATATGATTTCTTTACTTAGCTTGATCCGTAAGACTCCCTAACCTATATTAAACCATCTCTCGAGGCGAATAACGTCTAACCCTAGGTTAATTAGTGGAACTCTCGTTCGCTTATAATAACCCTCTAGGATAGCAGTAAATTAATCAATGGATTCCCATATTAGGTTTCATCCTAATCCAGCAAAATCTCGTAACCCTATCTCTAGGCATTCGATCAACTCTGCTTAATTATGTTAGATCTACTCTTAGGCAGAGTATATTCCTCCTCCACCTAAGCACTTTAGATTTGGATTAAGCAACATAATTAAGAACAAACTAAGTAATTATCATATAATTTAGAAATTAAATAAAAAATTCATCTAGGTTTCATCCCCTTCAGGTATCTGAGGGGTTTAGTTCATAATGAATAAAAAGAACATCACAAGAGAAAAGATAAAACAAAACATAAGAAAACCCTAAAACTCCCTAAAGGAATTGAAGGAGAATTCCGCCGTCTTGAGTATAATTCCGGCTTCTTGGGATGGATCAACTGGCTATCCTCGCGTTATTCCCTAACTCTGACCTTCTCGGCTTGGCTCCTTGGCCTAGCTTTCGATGCCTTTCAAAGGTGGTACTTGGGGGATATATATAGGCTCTTGGAATGCGATTCTTTCTCCCTAAGTATCCTTTTCCGACTGAAATTGCTCTTTCCAGCGACAGAGGCACGGCCATGGCACACACCCGTGTGAATCGAGACTAGACCGTGTTTGGATTTCTAACTTGAGGCACGGCTGTGTGTGACAGAGTTGAGGCCCTACTCTAGGTATTCGTCGAGGCACGGCCGTGTGGACTTTGGGCCAGGCCGTGTCAATTTCGTGTTAAGGCTTACTTACTCCATTTTAGGCCCGTTTTGTGTTCTTTTCATCCTCTGGTGCTTTCCTGGGTATAAGACATGAAAAGAAAGGATTAAAAGCACCTTTTTATATAATTCAAGGAATAAATCATCAAAAAGCATATTAAATATGGGATTAAAATATGTTACTTTTGCGGTTTATCAAATACCCCCACACTTAAGCTTTTGCTTGTCCTCAAGTAAAATTCTCAACTTATAATTAAGACGAACTTTCCATGATCTACAATTCTTATCAACAATGTCTTATCCTAATTCATAGATAATTTATACATGGATAATTTGATTCAAAGAGTCCTAAAGATTCAAACGAGATAAGTCATGATTTTGTACCCCGAAAACATAGGTGTCTCTCCTCTTTTAAATAACTACCTTTTCAATTCAAAATCGACAAGGATTGATATCCTCACTAAAGATTCACTCAAATCACTCTAAAGTGGTAAAGGTTCAGAAAAAGATTGCTCATAAGTCGAACCTGAAAAGTTAATCCCATAGGCTTGCCTGAAAATCAAATCTCCACCACTGTAATATGAGATGACAAACAGATCAAAAGGTCTTTGTTAGGGTTGTAACGGGGCTATGGTAAAAGGTGTGGTCACAGGCTGAAATTAGAAGGTTAGAATCGAGATTGAATTGATAAGTTACCTATCTAAAAATTTCTAAGATAATAATTACATCAATTGAAAATAATAATAATCCTACTAATACGAGCTTTTTCTTTTGATGATTAGACTTTAACTTTTATAAGCTCACTTTTCACACTACTAATATTGAATACTTCGAAATTTTTTTAAGAACAAACTAAATACACGATAAATTTAACTACCAGAATAATATACTTAGGTAACTAATTCGAATCAAATCTCGATTATGGGGTAGTCAAAAGAAAGGGTGATAACAGATACAAAGGCTTTAGGTTAATATTAGTAGGTGAGTCAATAAAAAGGGTTTGTTAGGATCAATGGGGTTCACTAGGGGTTAATTGTAAAGGTAGGCTATTAAGTGGAGTTAGTGGGTTAAAACCTAAGTGCCTTAATCATCTCTATATATCAAATCATAACTATGGTCTCGACATGTAGAAACGAGGCAAGTTCTAGAATAACAGTTCATAGTTGACACACTCATAATCAAAAAATGAGCACGAAAAAGAATGTATGCTCTATAAGGTTCAAATACTCACAGAAATTATGGGTGTTTTGACATCATCCTTATGAATTTTAAATTTCAAGGTAGTATTCAAATTTAGGTCAACAACCTAGCAAAATTTTAATTCCTAAAAAATATACTTATCATGCTTGATTCTCTAGTATTTCTCAAATTAAACATCAATGTACAATTAACTATGACTTATTCAAAAACATGTTAATAAAAATCATAAATCATCAGAAATTTTATCCTAATTAGTACAAATATAGATAATAACATGTAATGGATTTGAGAACAATGAAAAAAAATTAAATCCTTTTTACCCCCCACACTTAAGATGTACATTGACCTCAATGTACAAATATAGATAATAACATGTAATGGATAAATCAAAAGAGAAGGGGAAGGAATTACTCCCTGAATTGTGGATGTTTTCCCGGATGAGTGTCTTTGGTGCTGGTGATGGTTAGTCGGGATGACGAGCCTGCGCTAGATGAAGAAATTGGGCAGCGCCTTGAGAAGTAGCCAGGCTTTATTAAGACCTAATAAAAATAAACTAAATATAAAATTAAAGAAAAACAAACTAAAAGGAATGAGACTAAGAAGAAAACTAAGATGAAAATAGAATATTAATGGACTGTGAAGTCCTTATTGAAGGATGGTTCGCAAGGTGGGTGTGACTTCAAGGCTGGGGAGGTGCTGGCAGTGGCGGAAGTGAAGAGGTTATTGTGGTGGTCGGCATGATTCCCAAGCAGCCTGGCGAACCTGACACTAAGAAACTAAAAGAAAATTAAACGAAAATAGCAGTAGATAAGCTTAAATAAGGAAAATAAAGGAGAAGGGAAGGAAATTGAAGCAAAAGAGAAAGAAAAAATAAAAACTAATTGGTCTCAAAGACCCTTGGCTTGGTGTTGAGACGAAGCTGCCGGCATGAACTCATGTTGATCATTCTTTAAGGAACCTATGCTTGGCTTCTTCCACTTCTTCGGCATGGTGTTGGCTTGCTCAAGGGTCTAGAGTCTTAGTGAGTGGAGAATCTGAGATGGAGGAGAGTGAGAAGCAAAGAAAATGAGGGTGAAATCAGATGGAGGGCAGGGGAAGAGTTGAGGAGTTTAAATAGAGGTTCACAGTACGTACTTCCCCACGGCCGTGGTCCTAGGGGGTGTCAATTTACATGGCCGCTTCGCACGGCCGTGTGTATGGGTGTGTTGTTACCCTAAGCCCGTGTCTTGTATTCCCACGCCCGTGTTTGACAAGTCAGTAGCTTAGCACGGTTTGGAGGCACGGGCATGGTGTGCTTGTGGTGTGGAAGTCAGTAGCTCCATACGGTTGAGGGGCACGGCCGTGCCCCTTCTGTCAGTGCCCGTGGGGAGCGTGGTTGGATCCTGTGATGTTGGAGGGTGGTTGGTCTAACTTGCACGGCCTCTGCTCTGTCAGTGTGGCAGTTTCGGTGGTCCACATGGCCACGGACACGGTTTTGTGTAAGGCCGTGTGACTGGAAAACCTGCATTTTTGGTTAGTTTAAAAAGAATAAGAAAAAGGAAAAGAAAAGAAAAGGAAAAAAATAAAAACAAATGTAAAAAGAAGTAGTGTTAGTACTCGGGTTGCCTTCCGAGAAGCGTTCGTTTATAGTCTTAAGCTAGACGTTCCTTGTATTTGAAAATTTTAGGGAGGTTTAAAGGTTTGAATATCTTCCCTCATGCTTATGGTTTTATTCTCTTGACAAAGTTGAAGTCGAGAAGCGTTTACCTTAAAATTGCCGAATATCGAATTGCTTACCTCGACTATTCCTTGTAGGAAGATATCGTGTACATTAAAAAGAAGTTTTCCCTTTGCCTTCAAGTCTGTTGTGGTGATGTGAGGATCGGCTTTGTCTAACAGTACCTGGTCTCCTATTTTAAAGTGATTTGAAGTTCCCACGAGCTCTTCTGGTGGTTCCTCTGGTTTTACTTCATGTGGATCCGGCTTTTTTTTGACGTGTGTTTGTTACTCTTCTAATTTGTCGACCCTAAAGCTTTGTTCCTCATGTAACCCTAGTTTCTCCTTGTAATGCATTTTCCACTCGTCTAAGTTATTGGATTGAATCTTTTGCCCCTCGTAAGTTATTTCTTTGTAGGCACTGAACTGAGGATCCGATTCAATTGTTCCTTTTTCCGGTGGTTCCTGAAAAGAAGGTGTAATTGGATGGTCATCAAAAGAATTTTCTTTCTTACCTTGGTTCTTTAATAACCTGGCTGAGTCGAGGGCTTGAAGTCTAATTGAGTCGTCTCCTACACAAAGTATGAGCTTGCCTGTGGCAACATCAATTTTAGTTTTGGCAGTTGCAAGAAAAGGTCTTCCTAAAATTAAGGGAATTGAATTATCCTTATCCATGTCTAAAACAACAAAGTCTACTGGGAAAACAAATTTGTCGATTTTTACGAGAACGTCTTCAATAATGCCCTTAGGATTTCTAACAGTTTTATCAGCTAATTGAATACTCATCCTAGTTTGTTTGGGCTTCCCTAGACCTAGTCGTTTAAACAATGTGTAAGGCATGACATTTATGCTTGCCCCTAAATCAGCTAACGCATTATCAATAGTTAAACTACCAATTAAACATGGAATTGTAAAACTCCCTGGGTCTTTTAGCTTCTGTGGTAGTCTATTTTGTAGAATTGCTGAGCATTTTGCGTTGAGTTCAATGTGTGGCTCTTCATCTAATTTGCGTTTGTTTGTCAAGAGCTGTCTTAAAAATTTCCTCGCGCCTGGCATCTGAAAAAAGAGCTTCAAGAAGAGGTAAGTTAATGTGTAATTTCTTTAAAAGTTTAAGAAACTTACCAAACTGTTCTTTTGAATCATCTCTTTTTAATGCTTCGGGATAAGGAATGCGAGGTTGGTATTCTTTGATTACCAATTTTGGCCTTTCCTGTGTTACCTCTACCTTTCCTTCATCTACCTTGTCTTCTTGTTGTGAGATGGGTTCGTTTATCTCTGCATTTTCCTGAGCTGCTATGGCTTGAATTTGCTCCTTTGGATTAATCTCGGTGTTACTTGGTAGACGTCCTTGCGGTCGTTCTAACATGAGCTGTGCGAGTTGTTCGACTGCATTAGTAACTTCCTTTACTGGCTTAGTGATTTCCCCGGTTCAGCTCTCGTTGCTTTTAATTGTTCTCACAATATCTTGTAGGCGTTCTTCTGTGTTTGCCGATTTTGTTAGCTCCTCCTTGTGGGTTGGTTTCGTTTCTTGTGGATAGGGTTAATTTCGGAAGTGTTGAGGAGGTTGTTGCCTTTGATTTCCTTGATTGCCTTGACCTCCCCACGAAAAATTTGGGTGGTTCCTCCAACCTGGATTGTAAGTGTTACTATAAAGATTATTGTTGGATCGAAAATTATTACCTATATAGTTCATCTGATCGCTTTCTGCTTCCGGTTGGTAGGGTGGGTACTCAGGATTCACCACTGTTCCACTTACGTCGCACTGCATGACTGGATGTACCTGCGAAGAACAGAAACTATCAAGCTTTTTATTCATCATCTCAAGCTGTGTTGATAGCATGGTCATGGTGTCAATGTTGAAGACTCTTGCCGATTTCGTCCGTTTGGTCCTTGAAGCTTGCCACTGATAATTGTTTAATGACATCTCCTCAATGAACTCGTAAGCTGCTTCTAGAGTTTTGTTGTTCAGAGTTCCACCGGCTGCTGAATCAATCAGTTGCCTTGTTGAGGGGTTTACACCATTGTAGAATGTTTGGACTTGTAGCCATAAGGGTAAGCCATTGTATGGGCACATCCTCAAAAGATCTTTGAATCTCTCCCATGCATCGTATAGTGTTTCTAAATCCATCTGCACAAAAGAGGAGATATCATTCCTTAATTTGGCCGTTTTGGCCGGTGGAAAATATTTCATTAAAATTTTTTTGAAGGTATGACATCATCAGAAACACCATTTATTTTGAAGGTATCACGGAACTCTAAAAAGTTAGCTATATGCATGTTTGGATCTTCGTCCTGCAAACCATCAGATTGAACAAACTGTTGAATCATTTGTATTATGTTAGACTTTAATTCAAAATTGTTAGCAGCTATAGTAGGTGTAACAATACTTGATTCTGCTCCTGTTAATTGTGGTTTAGCATAATCAAACATTGTACGTAGAGTATCATTTTCTCCCACATTGTGTGGTGGTGGGTTGTTTTTATCCATCCCTTCAGTAGGATTGGATCTGTCTTCTTCCTCCCTTTCTGTGTAATGTAGGGCTCGCCTGGTTTCCCTACGATTCTTGCGAGCAGTTGCTTCAATATCACTATCGTGTACCAAAGGTCCTCTCGGGTTTCTTCTAGTCATAAACTAGAGGTACCTAGAAAGAAAAGAAAGAAAGAAAAATTAGCAAAACTGAAATTTAAACTAAAAAAAATAAATTGCTGAAAATAAAAATAAAAATAATGGCTAAAGTAATAAAAATAGAGTTTTCTTAATATTTTAGTTCCCCGGCAACGGCGCCAAAAACTTGATCGCTGTAAATCAGAGTTTTAAAATTTATAAAGAATGTGATCAAACCTGGAAACTAACTCTGACAACGATTGAAGGTAAGTGTACCTATCGAACAGTAGTATAGCTTAGGCAAGACCGGATATCGAACCCAAAGGAACTGAGAGTACTAATACTAACTTTCTTTTTATTATTTAGCCTTAAAAAATAGAGTGAAGTTACTTTAAACTATATTGACGAAGACTAAACTAAGGACACAAAGACAAAAAGGACGAATAGGAAAATAACTTTGAAGGAAAACTTAGTTGATTACGACGATACCCTCAGGAAGACTCCACCTAGACTTCACTTGTTATCTAACCCTAAATTTTATGATTTCTTTACTTAGCTTGATCCGTAAGACTCCCTAACCTATATTAAACCCTCTCTCGAGGTGAATAACGTCTAACCCTAGGTTAATTAGTGGAACTCTCGTTCGCTTATAATAACCCCCTAGGATAGCAGTAAATCGATCAATGGATGGATCAACTGGCTATCCTTGCGTTATTCCCTAACTCTGACCTTCTCGGCTTGGATCCTTGCCTAGCTTTCGATGCTTTTCAAAGGTGGTACTTGGGGGATATATATAGGCTCTTGGAATGCGATTCTTTCTCCCTAAGTATCATTTTTTGACTGAAATTGCTCTTTCCAGCGACAGAGGCACGGCCATGGCACACGCCCGTGTAAATCGAGACCAGACCGTGTTCAAATTTCTAACTTGAGGCACGGCCGTTTGTGACGGATTTGAGGCTGTACTCTAGGTATTCGTCGGGGCACGACCGTGTGGACTTTGGGCCAGGCCGTTTCAATTTCGTGTTAAGGCCCATTTAGTCTGTTTTAGGCCCGTTTTGTGTTCTTTTCATCCTTGGGTGCTTTCCTTGGTATAAGACATGAAAAGAAAGGATTAAAAGCACCTTTTTATATAAATCAAGGAATAAATCATCAAAAAACATATTAAATATGGGATTAAAATATGTTGCTTTTACGGTTTATCAATTTATTAAAACTAAAGTTAACTAACAAATGCGCAGAATAACGAAACATGAAAATAATTAGATATCAATCAGGTGACAAAACAATACTTAGGGAAGAATCCACCTAGATTTTATCAATAATTCACAACCTAATTTATGCAACTTTTGTTCTGAGTTTTGATTAGTAGAAATCCCTAATTTAAGCAAATATCGCTTTCGAGCATAATATCAACTAACTTTTGGTTGATTAATTTAAATTTCTTTCTAATTAGAACCCATATTATTGCATTAAGTCACTTTATTGATCCCTGTATTAGGTTTGAATCTAATCCGTTAGATTTATGTCGTCATATTTCTAGGATTGCATACAACTGCATCCAATTATGCAAGATCTAATCATAAGAAGTGTAACACCCCTAACCCGTCTCTATTGTCGGGTTAAAATTACGAAGTATTACGACATATAACAAATTCAATAACAAACTCCTACTATTCGAAATTAAGTTTAAAAATCAAATATTCATGATCAATAAAAATTCATAGCAAATATATATGAAAACGAGCCTTAACTCGAGCCTACGAACCATTTAAAATAGACTGGAACGAATTCTAGATTAATTTGAAATTTCTACGAAATTTTTAGTGAAAAGTGTAAATAGGGGTTACACGGTCGTGTGTAGGAGAACAGCCCGTGTGGCTCCAAGCATGGCTGTATGGCTACTCTACACGCCCATGTTCTAATGCCGTGTACAATTCAAAAATAGGGTCACATGGCCGTGTTATAACACCCCTTACCTGCATTCTACGCCGGAACCGGGTACGAGGCGTTACCGTACTTGACTCACATGGTCATACAACTTTGGGTTATCAAATTTCATTCCAAATTAAAAATTTTTCATTCACATGTCTAACATCCTTATACTGGGCCTACGATGCCTTAAACATACTCCCGGAAGGTTTCGGACGTAAATCGGAAACTTTTATGCACTTAGAAAAATTTTACCTGAACAGGGGCCACACGGCAGTGTGAAATGGGACATGCCTGTGTGGGTAGGCCGTATGGTCACACACGCCCATGTCCTTCACCCGTGGTCGACATTGACTTATTTCACATGGCCGGACACACACCCATGCCCCTTACACGGCGTCAACATGCCCGTGTCTCAGCCCGTGTGCCAAAACCTTGGCATTCTATTTATGATGTCATCACCTCACTATGGTCTCATGGCCAAGGCACACGTCCGTGTCCTTAGACCGTGTGTCAAATTAAATTCCACATTTTAAGTGCAGACTTCACATGGCCTGGGTACACGCCCATGTCCAAGGTCGTGCCTTCCACACGGCTGAGACAAACGGCCGTGACTCTGCCCGTGTGTTTACTAATGAGCATCTTGACTTTGTAAACCTAGCATGCAGGGGACGCACGGTCGATCATCACGCCCATGAGGCTAACAGTGTGTCCCACACGGCCTAGACATACGCCTGTGTGTCTACCTGTGTGGACATAAAAAGGCTATGTTCCAAGCCAAATGCCACCCTGCATAGTAAACATACTTAGTCCAACTCATATAAACATCATTCATGACCCAAAAACACATCCAAGAACTTAATTTAAAGCATTCACACAAGCATAAACTTCATAATTTCATCATCATTGAATATATATAAACTTATCAAGTGTTGGCCCATTTCCAATGACCATTTACAAAATGACTTTGATAACATACATAGCCAACACTTTGGCTAACAATTACGACCTAGCAAAACACCCAAGTCCTATACATGCCATACTCAAAATAAGTCTAAATTGTTCTACCAAAGTGATGTTGATAGTGTGATTTTTGAACTTCTGCGTCCCACGATCTCTGAGTTATCTTGGCAATACTACAAGGATAAGGGAAATGAGAGGGGTAAGCATAAAGCTTAGTAAGTTTGCATGAAAATAAATAGCAACAATAAGTTCACAATGACATCAATCCATGACATTAGATAACCATACAAGGTCATATACACTTTGCCATAACTTACTCGTGCCTGTTCCTATCTAGAACATACCATGCCACATATCGTAACATTCTCATGAATTTCTTACAGGTACCTGTATTCACCCAATCACTTGACTTTAGTACTAATCTCATTTCTATTTCCAAGCTTATCTACTTATCCCATTAATCACTGGGGATACTCAAATACTCATACTCATCGTCATTATTATAAACGTGAAGCCAATGCCATATCCCAGATATGGTCTTATACAGAATTCTCACATCAAGCATCGAGGCCATATCCCGGATATGGTCTTATACGATTCTCATGTTCAATATTGAAGCCATATCCCAGATACGGTCTTACACGGGATTTGAATTCGGTGCCGAGGTCATGTCTCCGACATGGTCTTATACGGGACTTCATCCATATCATGTCTCAATGATAGTGTTTTCACATTTATAATAGTCCAACTAGGACTTCAATATCTCAACTTACTCATTCAACATCAATTACTCAATTTAATAAAATATCATGTATCATTATAATATTAAGATTCCCAAGAATGCTGGCATAATTATTGAATTTATCACATACAAACTTACCTCGATTTTAAAATGAGTTAGATCGTAATCTAGTCCGAGGCTTTATTCTTTCCCCAATCAAGGTTGATTCTTGGTTCTTCTTGCTCTATAATAGCAAATTAGCTCATTTTAATCATCACATTAATAAAAACATTTCAATAATAATGCTTTGGTAAAATTACTATTTTGCCCTTACACTTTGGTAAAATGACCATTTTACCCCTAGGCTCGGAAATCAATTCTAATCAAATTTTTACATTTAAATGAGCCTAGGTGAAATTTATTACTCTTATGGCTATCATCAAAACCCAACATTTCACACATTTACTACCAATTTTACAACATTTGCAAAAAGGTTCATTTAGGTGTTTTCATGGCAACACCTTTCACAAAAGTTGTTCATTTAACAACTAAGACTCATTTTCTTCCATACAATAATGCAGCAATTCACATACAAGCTATCATGGAAAAACCCTAAACTTTTCACCATATTGCAAATTAGTCCCCTCTTTAGAAAGCTTAAACTTTGGGGACTCCAAAAGTACAAAAACCATAAAAAAAAAAATCACCAAAAGGACTTACTTGTAAGGAAGATATGTTGCTGAAAATTTCAAGCTCTCCAGCTCTATTCTTGCTGAAATTTCGGTGGGTGGAAGAAAAAAAAATGAAAAGATGATAGCCCTTGCTTATTATATATTATTTTATTCATTTAGTCAACTAATGTTACGAACTCTTGTCAAATCTTAAATCTCTTGTCCCTTGGCCGGCCATGACCTCTAAATAGGTCTAATTTCACATTAAAGGCTTCCAATTAAAATTCTATTGCTATTTGGCACCTCTAGCAACTAAAATAGAACTTTTGCACTTTATGCGATTTAGTCCTTTTTCGCGATTAAGCCTAAAATCGCTAAAATGAAAACACCAAAATTTTCATGCATCTATATAACCATGATCTGATTTGTGAAATAACATAAAATTTTTTTTCTCTAACCTCAGATTAGTGATCCCGAGATCATTGTTCCGACTAGCCCCTAAATCGGGCTGTTACACGTGTCGCCAGGCCGTGTAACAACTTGTGGCTGTGTGGGAAAAACCTACACCAATATTAAATAAGCCATATGGCTGTGTGGAGAAACTGTGTGTGACAGCCCGTGTCCCAGGCCATGTTCACCTAAAAAGACTTCTAAAAGAAGCTAAATCATCTAGCATTTCTTAGGTACCAAGCCAAACCAATTCCAACCATTTTCACATACTCAAACATGCCTAAAACATACCGAAACATTCAACCTAAGTTTCTAACCAATATGTCTTCATTGGCTCCAATATTCAATCAGCATTCTAATATCTATTTCAATATTCAAGATCACAAGTTCTTACCATATAAACATGTTAAACATCCAATTCATCCATTCCAATCACATCTATCTTACCATAACTCATTCTTTCACAAGGCATAAACCAATTGACCAAAGGCACTTATATACAAACAAGAGCCATAATAGCAAATATTTACACAACTACAAATCATAGTTAACCAAAGTTATAAACGACATCATCATAAGCAAAACAACTTAAAGGCTCTTAGTATATTCCATTTATAACAAACTTCAAAATGATCAAAACTTCTACCGATTTGAAGATCGAATAGTGTATGTACTTGAACTTGAACTTCCAACCAACCTCGACTTCCAGTAATCTACAACGAATGAAAATGCAATAAATGTAAACAATCAATGCTTAGTAAGCTAGTATAAATTAAACTTAAACTTATCGAATAAGTATTTATTCAAACCATTCATGCATAGATTCATTAATTAACTCATAATCCCATTTCTTTTCTGTACACCAAAAATCTCATCAGGTTAGAGAGTTCCACAATAAAACATATAATCTCAACATGTCATAGAACATTTATAAGTTAACATATTAAGTATACATTTCATTCATCACATATCCAATAAGCAAAACTCTTTCATTTCAAGTGTTCATGCCAACATTTTCCATTTCACAGATTAAGATCATATAACATTTCCTATATATACATTCATTTAAGCCTTTATCACCTATTAAACCAAATGAATAACATCGAATACTTGGAAGAAATGCTCACACAAGCTATGAAATGGGCCTGCTGGAAACACGAAAATATACACACTTTTTCATGCCCTTTTAAACTCAAATTCATGCAGTTTCGGTAAAATATTTTTGTCAAAAATTATATAATTATTATAAAATAATTATTTTGTACTTAAATTATTAACATAATGAATTTTAATTAATTTTATAATAATTTTTGATTAATTTTGATCATTTTTGATAGATTCGCACAAAGGGCAAAAATTGGCTCTGCAGACACTACTAGAAGCGCAAAATCGAGAAGTGATTTTTGAAGCATCGAGACGAATGAATTTTTCAGCTAAAGGCGGTCCAAATTATGTGTATTAATTCATAATATAATTAATTTTAATTTTAGTCCAATTTAAATTGGGTTAAATAAATTATTATTAATTAAAGTGGCCCAGTTGAGCTGAACCGAGAAAACCGAACCAACCAAGATATAGGCAGCCCAAAACCGTCCAGCATGCTGACCCAATCAGCTAGCTTGGCTGATTAATTGTCTTGCAAAAAGGGCCTTGAAGACATTGTCAAACTGCAAACAAGCCCCTTCTCTTTTAGTGTCTTTCTAGATTTGCCCAAGCCTTAATATAGCAAGTTTGAAAGCTTCAAACTTGCTACATGTGTGGCCGGCCATGGTAAGGCTCTTTGGCTGCGGATTTTGGATATTTTTAGCAGCCCTCTCACCCTATAAAAACCCCCTTGGCTACTTATTTCAACATTGTAACGACCAAATTTGGGCCTAGTAGAACTGGGCCTATTGGGCCTTGGGCGTGGGAGCGTTTAAAATATTTGAGAACATGAGAATGGAATTATTGCAGGCTGGACCTGTTAGGAAGGTGATTTTCAAAGGTTATGGGGTTTCTATGAAGTCCCGGGTGCAAGTTAGGCCATAAGAAAAATTTTGTTTTTGGGCTCTTTAATGGGGAGAGCTGTAGGAGGCAAGGCTTAAGGGAAATTGTTGGTGTTTTGCTAACACAAAAAGAGTTGTGTGTGGTGGCAAGGTGGTGCCACTTAGGGAGCAAGGGAGTGATGCCACAGGGAGGCAAGGGTTCTAAGGTTCTATTCTTGGTACTTGTTTTTCTTTTAGATAATTTTCTTTTAAAGGGAATTAGACTTTAGCTGTAGGTTTAACTTTTGTTATGCATGTTGTAAGACGCGAATGGCCACTTGGTGGAGTGGTGGTGGCGTCAGTATGATAGCAAGGTGGGAGAGGGTACGAACCCCACATGCTGCATATTGAAGTTTTATTTTGTGGTCAAAGAGAAGAAGAGGTGGAGTTGGAGTGGGATTCTGCTTAGTGAAGGTTTGAAGTGTTCAAACCGTTTGAATGGGAGGAGGTGAGTGAATGGTGGAGTGATTTGGGGAGAGAATCGTGGGATTCAAAGTGTGGGGAAAGTTGGCCTAATGTGGGTATTTGGTTAGGGGGATTTTCGGCGAAACTGGTGTCTTGAGTGTGCATAATCGACCTTAAGAGGGGAGGTGCCATTTTCGTCAAGTTCTGCTTTGTGTAAATTTTGATTTTTGCGTTGGGATGATAGCATTTCGGGTCTTTCGTTTCCATTTTTCTTTTGCCGAAAACTCAGCCTCTCTTCTCCTATTCTTCACTCTTTCCAAACATTTTCCTCTTATTGCTTAGTAGCCTAAGCATTAGTAAGCCGAAACTCACCCTCCATTTCTTTTCATTTGTTCTCTTCTCTATAACCGAACCCTCAATTCCTCTCATTCGTTCTTCCTGTTTTCTTTTTGAACGTTGTCTTCACTTATGGTTGCTTAAACAGTGTTAGCCAAATCTTCCATTTCGGCTTGTGTTCTTTGGTTGTTCTCTTTTCGGTGTAGCCCCCCATAGCCGAACCTAGAGTTCGTTTGCCTTGCTGCTAGTGTCGAATCTTGTCATTCCATTCGGCTCGTCCTTGACATTAAGGTAATGGTTCATTCTCCTTCTTTCATGTTTTTTGTTCTTTCTTCTCTCGGCTTGGTTAAGTCGAAACTCTCACCTCTTGGCTAAGCCGAACTTAACCACACGTTTTATTCTAAACTCCTGTTGTTTTCTTTTGGTAAGGGCCGAATCAAGTCATCCCCTTCTACCACTTATCATTGTCTTAGCCTTGGATATCGAAAGTTGATTGGTAAGTGGGTTTAGAGCCAAATCTTGCGGGTTTATCCACTTAAGAGTTCTTTATGGAGGCAGACAATAGCCGATCGGATGAGGAATTTGGAAGGGTGCCTAATGAGAGTGGACTCATGACCCCTGCACCCAAATTTAAGTGGCGTAGGGTGTCAGCGATTCGGGACTTTCCACCTGGATGCGGAAGGGCGTCGACATCTAGTTTAGATAAACAAATCGCAGTTACTCGATCTAGTGAAAGCAAGTGCTAGTAATCTCGTAGTTAGGTGTTTAGATTTAAGATCTTCCAATTCTTTTGTTAATAGTGTTAATTGTGTGACATGTTTGGTATAGGTGACAGTGATCGTGAGTGCTTAGTTCTCTACATGATCAGGTGTGTAATCTCACACCCACTTCGATGATTGTATGTGGTATACTGTGGAACGGCCAAAAGCCAAAAAGTCAGAAAGCCCGCAATTGTGATCACTCGAGCGTGCGAGCGCTCATAGTGGTAAATCGAGATACGATTCATGATGTTGAGTCGTGAAGAGTGTCACGAACACTCTCGCGATACTGAGACTGTAATGGGCTTAACTGGGCTAAAACGGGCCAAATGGGCCCAACGGGCTATCCGGCCCAATTGGGCAAAACTGTTAGAAAAACTGTCGAATGATAACTCCGAATGCCAAATCTGTAAATCTGAGACCAAAAACAAGCGAAATGGGCGACACGAGCATGTGGGCCGGATGGCCTAAGACGGATTTTAGGCCCATTAACCCTGTAGTGGCATAAAAAGAGTTATGTGTCACTCGAGCCAACAGTAGGCCTTCGAAAAGGCCGTTGAATGCGTAGATTACCGAAATACTCCTGGGTTACAAAATTACCAAAATACCCTTGGTGGGTAAGTTACTGAAATACCCTTGGGTTACGAAATTACCAAATTACCCTTGGAGGGTAAATTACTGAAATACCCCTAGGTTGCGAAATTACCAAAATACCCTCGATGGGTAAAATTATCGAAACACCCCAAAGGGGTGAAGATGACTGTTATACTCTTGTTCGTGGTTGAATATCGTATGTATGATTTTTATTACAATTTTATATGTTGATAACATTGCATTTTATCATGTTGCATGGGGCGGGATAATGATTGAAGAGCAGTATAGCCTGGTGGATCTACCACATATTATTTTAGTGGCTATGCCACATATATATATACATACTATGACTCTGGTGGCTTAGCCACAAATATTGTGATTAGCAGCTCGTCTACAATATTGGTGTGATCGGCGGGGTGGGTTGACTTGATCCCCACGGGTGACGATTGGTTGGTACGGGGGTGTGACTGGCTGGATTGGGTTAGATTACATTGCATTACATTATCTGCACTTTCATGATTATAGGACTTTGACCCAGTTTGATGTCATATGGGTTCGGCCCAGTTAGTGACCATTTGGGGGATTACACACTGAGTTCTCGTAACTCACTCCTCTGCTTTAACCTTACAGGTTATCATCAGCATTAGAGGATTTGGGGCGACAAAGGACTCTGTGGTGGCCATACATCGGGAATATTGCTTGTGAACTTTAGTAATCCAGTTTTACTTTATTTCTAGGATTATTTATTTTGGGTTTTCATTTTGTAATAAGGCCTTTGGTTTATTTTTCTTATAAGTTTTCATTGGTAACTGTTAAACCTATGAATACAGGATTTTCTTAAAACATTAATAATCATTTTTCAAAATATCACGTTTCCGCAATGATTCAAGTTAAATTTTCATAACAAAAACAGTCTTTTCAAATGATAACAACTTTATAAAAGGGACATTAAGTAAATCGTGGTTTTTATAAACAAACATTGCAAAACTCGGAGTTTTAAAAGAGTCGCAACTTTTTTTTAGGAACGCTTAGCTTTTCAACTACCTTTTGATGTGACATGCTAGATCCGACCATAACGTCTAGGCCGGGTTTAGGGTGTTACAAAGACACTACAACATTCTCATCTCTTCTCTCCTCTTTCAACTTTCTCTCTGTATTTTCCATCCATTTTCCTTTGTCTTCTTGCTGATTTCACCTCTTGAAAGTCATTCATCCATCATTTGGAGCAGCACTCAAGTGTGCATAGAAGCCTCGGTTCGACAAGAACAAGTGAAGAAGGAAGAGTGGAGCAAACCAGTCAAGCCACAGAGAAACACCGTATTTGCTTCTTGTTCCCTATCATTTTTAATTCTGTTTTTGTTATGATGAACATGTTTTTGAATATTTGTTATGTTGATATTTTTAATTTAATTGATATGGCTTAAATTTAATTCGTGTTAGGTTGATTGCATTTCATCTTCTTAATTTATTAAAATTGTGTTTGTGTTGTTATAGGCCTTGGTAAGATGTTTGATTAAGTAAAACCATAACTAAGTTATTCTTGCATTAGAATTGTAAGATAACTAATGAGTTAATTACTTAAACAGATTGAAAATGTAATTAATTGACACGATACTTAATTTGTGCATGTTTAATCATCTAAGGTAGCTGAGGGTTAAATTAGCAACGGTATCGAGAGATACAATTGCCTTGCACAACTTGCAAGATTATTGTGATTAAACTGTTTCAAGGTAGGAATACATTGTTACCTCACTTAATCTTTTATGTGCTTATGAGATTGAATTAATTGTTTAAATTGACATAGGGATATGTACAAGAGATTATTTTGATTTCATAAGTATGTATGTGTATTAATATATTTGTCTACTAAAATTTGTTTAATTGGTTGAATTGACATAGAGATATAGTCAAGAGATAAATAGATTTTGGTTGGTAAGTATGTTCATAAGTTAGCAAATTACTGAGTTGCCGTGAATTTATTCGTAACAACATAAACATCATTTTAATAATTCTAAGTTAAGAAATGTATTAATCTAACACAATTATGTCATCTTGATTAAAATCAGCTTTAGAAATCGTGCATTAGAACTTTATTTTCTTTTATTTATTTTACTTTGTTTTCTAGTTTTTAATAATTTCTCAAATCAAAATATTTTTCTTCACCAAAGTGTTTTAAATTGCATTCACATATAATTCTTTTCACAGTCCCTGTAGCTACGATAACTCGAAATTTACTTGTCACTTTATTACTTGTTGCGTTTGTATACACTTGCACATTTCCGTCGTTTCATATTTTTGGCACCGTTGCTGGGGACTATTTTAAACGACGTTATTTGTGAAACTGTTAATTTTGCATTTTGGTCTATTTTTTTTGTTAAATTTAAATTCCTTTTTTTTTGTGTGTTTATTTCAGGTGTTTATGAGTATTGATCAAATTATTGACTTACTTCCCGTAAACCCTGAAATTGAAAGGACTTTCTGACAAAGGAGAAGACACGCGAACCAAAGAAGGACTGAAGATATGAATTTCAAAAATCAAAACCAAAATCCAGGAGGAACATTTGCTTATAATACTCACAATTCGATCATTGTTGCGGATGATAGAAACTGTCCCATTCAACAATACGCCATTCCTCCATTCAATGAGCTCAATCCGAGTATTAGGAGACCCGATATCAAGGCACAACAATTTGAGCTGAAGCCAGTCATGTTCCAAATGTTGCAAAATATGGGTCAATTTAGTGGGATTCCTACTGAAGCTCCACATCTTCATATTCGACTATTCATGGAAGTGAGTGACTCATTTAAACTAGTCGGAGTGACTGAGGATGCCTTGAGACTGAGATTATTTCCATACTCCTTAAGAGATAGAGCACGAGCGTGGTTGAACTCCCTACTGTCCGGTTCCATAACTACATGGCAAGAGTTGGTTGAACGTTTCTTAATGAAATATTTCCCTCCATCTTTAACCTCCAAGATCCGAAATGAAATCACTTCATTTCAGCAACTTGATGAAGAATCTTTATATGAGGCATGTGAGTAGTTTAAGGAGTTATTACGTAAGTGCCCTCATCACGGCATTCCTTACTGCATTCATCTGGAGACTTTCTATATTGGTCTCAATATTCATACTAGAATGGTGATGGATGCTTCAGCAAATGGAGCCCTTCTTTCTAAGTCTTATAATGATGCTTACGAGATTATTGAAAGAATTGTTAGCAATAACTATCAGTAGCCAACCAACTGAGCAGCCTCAGAAAGACGAGCAGCAGGAGTACATGAAGTGGACACACTTCCTTCTTTGGCAGCCCAAGTATCTTCTATGTCTTCTATGCTTAAGAACATAATTGTTAATGGTTTCAATGGTAATCTGTCAGGTCAGCAGCCAAACCAGTTCGAGAATATTTCTTGTGAATACTGTGGATATGGCCATTTCTTTGAAAATTTCCCATCGAATCAAGAGTCAAATTATTGCGTAGAAAATCAGAATTGGAATGGTCCGCAATCAAAATTTTACAACTCTTCATGAAAGAATCATCCAATTTCTCCATGGAGTAATCAATGGGCGGACTATAGCGACTCTGTTATGCCATTTCTACCAAATTATCCATCGAAATATTCTCAACAAGTGTAACAACCCCCACCAACTGAATCTTCAAGTGATTTTGAGAATCTGTTGAGGGTATACATAGTGAAGAATGATACCACTTTAAGAAATCTAGAGAATCAAATAGTTCAGCTAACTAATGAACTTCGAAATAAATCCTAAGGTCTTTGGCCAAACGACACAGAAAATCCAAGAATTTTGGCAAAGAACATTGCAAAGCAGTCTCTTTGCCAAGTGGAAAGACATTAGAGCCCAAGGTGATTGAGGGATAAGCCTGTTGTAGCTCAAGACAAAGAGGAAGTTCAACCAAGTGTTAAAACTCATGTATCATAGAAGTCAGATTCAGGGAATCTTGATAAGGTAAACTCTAAACCAATTAGTTCTGATTATCTAACACCCTTGTCAGATGTAGAAAAATTTCCACAGAAAAGTTGTCTGGTTAAAGCTAAGATTCCACCATTGCCATATCCTCAACGATTCCAGAAGCAGCAACGAGATGCTCAGTTGAAAGAAATTTTTGATGACAAGGTGACTTTTAATGACTTCGATGCTATTAAATCCTCGGATGTAGTTGAAGACTGTTCTGCTATTGCCAAGATGGAATCACTGGCTTCTACAAAGTTGGAGCTCAATTCTATAGATGATCCGTTAGAATGTATTCTGCTAGCAGATTCGTCAAGTGATGATGAAGACGAGGAATGTTTGGCTTTGTTAAAAGCTAAAATGAATGGATTCACTTGGGAAGTTCCACTGGAATCATTAGAGTTATTATCTCGGGAGTACACACAGCCAAAAGTGTTGATTGAAGAGCCAGTCAAATTGGAACTAAAGACTTTGCCTCCTCATTTGAAATATGATTGTTTGGGTTTATCTCCATTGTTACCTATCATGATTTCAGTTGAGTTCACCAAGAATCAATAAGAAGAGACATTTGTTGTTTTGGAATAACACAAGAAGGGTGTTGGATAGATTATTGTAGATATTTGAGTCACGACTTCAAGGATTTGCAGGAATTACAGGGAGTTAAACAAGGCCACCATGAAAGATCATTACGGGTTTTCTTTCTCTAATAAGATGTTGGACAGATTTTATGGGAAAGAATATGATTACTTCCTAGATGGTTATGGTTAGTATGACAAATGGCCATTTGACACCACCATAGCCAATGACGACCCTGAATAAAATGGAGGGAGTTCTATTCACTTTCTCTATCATTATTTTATATTTTTAGTTTCTTTCTCATTTTAATAAAATGGTAGACTTAGATAAAATTTTCTTTGGTTCATTACATTAATTAAAACTCTGTCTAGGAGATTGGTACTTAAGTGGGACCATCTGTGACCCTTCTAGTCTTTCCCAGGAGTTTAATATAATGTAATATTTCGAAAAATGTTCTTCTTAGTAGGCCAAAGAATTTAAGTATTTGTTTTGTTAAATAAAGGGTTAACTTTTAAACCAAGCACTAATTGCAATTTACTTTCAGTACAAGAGCTTAGGATCCAAAAATGAGCCTCCATTGAGCTTAAGACACTGCTAAAAAGGGAAATATTCAACCCTTTTCCGCACAAACCTATAGCCCTTACCTTGCTCCACCTCCACTCCCAAGTAGCCGAATAGTTCATCTCACTTAACCCCTTAATGTTGCAGCCCTTAACTCCCTGAATCACCACGCCGAACACCTTTATTTGAAGTCACCAACTATCGCACCTAAACTATCCTTAAAACTACCACCCTCTTCAACTCTAAACCTTACCATCGGCTACTCAACCACCTACCTGAAACTGAAACCCCCCTTAACAGATTTCCTAAGTTCAACATTGAGAGTCCCTTTATCTAGAACCATTCCACGAAGTGAACAGTTTGGTATAATGGCTATGCTGCAACACATGGACCCTCAAAAATACGGGATGACTCAATCAGATATGCATTTAAAATATATATTTCATAACCCGTTTGTTTTTGTGCCTGAATTTCCAGACTTTATACTCGAACCATGGACTCCAATGTCAAGGAAGGAAAAGGACGAGTCAGATTCTGAGGGATCTACAAATAAATAAAAAAGGGGGGATCTTTACTTTATTTCATTTTCTTTCCTAGGTTATTTAATGTTTTAGGATTAGGTTCTATTAGTATTTTTATTTTTCACATAATAAAACAAGAGGTGGAAATCATAAATAAGAATGAACAAGTTGCAAAGTACAAAGTGTGGCAATAGATATATACATGTCTAGGATTGGATCTAGAGAGAGCTTGGTGCTGAAGCAGTCAAATTGACTCACCTCCTCTTTTCTAGAATCCTACCTGGTGTATAGTATCTATTCACTTCTAACAATGAGGACATTGTTTATCTTAAGTAGGGGGACCGAAAAATTGAAATTATTTCCTCTCAGAATAAAATTTTCTTTTAATTATGATTAGGGTATATTTGTTCAAAAAAATTGATATTTTGTTAAGTATGCCAAACTTCAGTATGAATAAAGTTCGATTATTTCAATAATTGTTATGTTAACTGAAATATGACATAAGTGTACTTTTAATAAAGCATGCAAATCATACCATAAAATTGTTAGTTCCTTAAGAACGTTAGGCATGCATGAAAGTTTAAGTCTCTAGAATTGACTTAGTAGTTTCTTGAGGCGAAATCCTAGGAAGCACAGAATGTTGAAAATGATTTAGGCAACTTTTGTTTGGACCGTTTGAGCCTTTCAAGCCAACCTTGATGAAATTTTATCCTTTGAAATCCAACTTTGAGACTATATGGCTTAATTTTATTTGAACCACTGCAATATTTAGCCATCACTTCTCTTTCAATTATCTTTAAATTTTCCCAAACATTAGACTCAGTACTATTCAAATATTCTTTGAAAATAAGTTTGGGGGACTTGAAAAGAAGTATCAAATGCTTAAAAAATTGTAGTTCATACATTAAAATGCTCGTGAAAAAAAAAAGAAAAAGAACAAAAAAAGAGAGCATGTGTACTTGAAAGAAAATAGATGTACAAAAGAGCATGTGAAAGCAAAATAAGTTGGTGTATTGAAGGTAATTATTCCGAAGGTTTGATTGAAGTTGAGTCTAGGGTTTTTAGCCTAAATTTATCTATCTTTTACCTACCACTAGCCTAGTCACGTTACAACCTTTTTAAATACCTATTGATTCAAGTTTCTATACTACATACATTTGTGGAGAGAAATTGCTATGTGTAACATATGAAGGCATAAGTTAAACTTAATGATTGCAGTTTAATCTTGAATAAGGGAATAAAATCAAATTGGTAAGGATTAACATGTCTTTATTAGGAAGCATTTAGTCTATTTTTTCTATCCTAAGAATGATTGAGATTAATTTGAATGATATGTATACATAAGTAGCATAAATATCAATTTTTTTTTGTTTTTGAGCATAAGTATACCAAATTCATAATTTTGGGAAGAATGTGTTCTGAAGGAATTTTTCAAAGGTGTTTCCGAGAAATTCTTTTCAATTTGTGCATTACTCGGGACGAGCAATGAATTAAGTTTGGGGGTGTGGAAACACGAAAATATACACACTTTTCATGTCATTTTTTACTCAAATTCATGCAGTTTCGGTAAAATTATTGTCGAAAAATATATAATTATTATAAAAATTATTTTGTATTTAAATTATTAAAATAATGAATTTTAATTAATTTTATAATAAATTTTGATTAATTTTGATCATTTTCGACAAATTCGCACAAAGGATGAAAATTGGCTCGACAAACACTGCTAGAAGCGCAAAATCGAGAAGCAATTTTTGAAGCATCGAGACGAATGAATTTTTTAGCTAAAGGCGGCCAAAATTATGTGTATTAGTTCATAATATAATTAATTTTAATTTTAATCCAATTTAATTTGGGTTAAATAAATTATTATTAATTAATTATGAAAAGTGGTCCAGTTGAGCTGAATCGAGAAAACCGAACCAACCAAGCTATAGGCAACCCAAAACCGTCCAGCATGCTGGCCCAATCAGCTTGCTTGGCTGATTAATTGGCTTGCAAAAAGGACCTTGAAGACATTGTCAAACTACAAACAAGCCCCTCCTCTTTTAGTGCATTTCTAGATTTGCCCCAACCTTAATATAGCAAGTTTGAAAGCTTCAAACTTGCCACATGTATGGCAGGCCATGAGAGGGCTCTTTGGCTACTGATTTTGGCTATTTTTAGCAGCCGTCTCACCCTATAAAAAAATCCCCTTTGCTGCTCATTTCAACACACCACAATATTCTCATCTCTTCTCTCCTCTCTCAACTTTCTCTCTTTATTTTCCATCCATTTTCCTTTGTCCTATTACCGATTTCACCTTTTGAAAAAGAGTCGTTCATCCATCATTTGGAGCAGCACTCAAGTATTCATAGAAGCCTCGGTTCTACAAGAACAAGTGAAGAAGGAAGAGTGGAGCAAACTAGTCAAGCCACGGAGAAACATCGAATATGCTTCTTGTTCCCTATCCTTTTTAATTCTGTTGTTATTATGATGAACATGTCTTTGAATATTTGTGATGTTGATATTTTTAATTTAATTGATATGGCTTAAATTTAATTCGTGTTAGTTGATTGCATTTTATCTTCTTAATTTATTAAAATTATGTTTGTGTTGTTATAGGCCTCAGTAAGATGTTTGATCAAGTAAAACCATAACTAAGTTATTCTTGCATAACAATTGTAAGGTAACTAATGAATTAATTATTTAAATGGATTGAAATTGTAATTAATTGACACGATACTTAATCTGTGCATGTTTAATCATCTAACGTAGCTGAGGGTTAAATTAGCAACGGTATCGAGAGATGCAATTTCCTTGCATAACTTGTAAGATTATTGTGATTATACTGTTTCAAGGTAGGAATACATTGTTACCTCACTTAATTTTTTATGTGCTTATGAGATTGAATTAATTGTTTGAATTGACATAGTGATATGCACAAGAGATTATTTTGATTTCATAAGTATGTAGGTGCATTAATATATTTGTCTATTAAAATTTGTTTAATCGGTTGAATTGACATAAAGTTATAGTCAAGAGATAAATGGAGTTTGGTAGGTAAGTATGTTCATAAGTTAGCAAATTACCGAGTTGCCGTGAGTTTATTCGTAACTAGATAAACATGAGTTTAATAATTCTAAGTTAAGAAATGTAATTAATCTAACAAAATTATGTCATCTTGATTAAAATCAGCTTTTGAAATCGTGCATTAGAACTTTATTTTCTTTTATTTATTTTACTTTGTTTTCTAGTTTTTAATCATTTCTCAAATCAAAATATTTTTCTTCACCAAAGTGTTTTAAATTGCATTCATAAATAATTCTTTTCATAGTCCCTGTGGGTACGATAACTCGACATTTACTTGTCACTTTATTACTTGTTGCGATTGTGTACACTTGCACATTTCCGTCCTTCTACCTACTCAAATGAGCTGTGGGTTGAGATCTTAGGCTACACGATACTGCTCACATGAGTTGTGGAGAATCCACAACAAAAGCAAGACCTCAACCATCGATAGAACATCCAAGACCATCACCCGAAACTGTAATAATCCCCTAATGACATGTCATTTGTATCCTAAGCACTCACAAATTTCAAATGGGCCATTTCTTATCCAAATCTTATAGTTATTTACACATTAATTCGTCACCATTACTTAACCATGTAATTTCTCGTTTTCAAACATAACTTCAATTTAGCTAACATTATAATTTAATCCAAATAACTAATTAACATTTAAAAATCAATTAAATCTATACACAACACAAATGTTAATCAATAATTCACCCAACACAACAATTATTAATTTTAATAAGTATACTAACTTTCCTAGAAAAAAATGGTTATGAAAACAACACCGACGACTAATCCATTAACTTGACTTTTCTACGATTTGAGTCCGATTGATTTGTTTCTTTATTTCAATAATAAATTTTCACTCAATTAGTCAATTCAAACAACTCAAATAATTAAGCTTAAGCTGATAAGTCTTTTCATTATAAATTTACAAAATTACCCCAACATTTTACCTTGTATGCAATTTAGTCCATAAACTCGAAACTTACAAATTAACCACATTTAAATAAAAATCATGCTAGCTGGATTTCCTAGGGCTTCTCTACAGCCCATATTTATCTTGTTTTCCCCAAAATTTCATGAATTTTTACCATTTCAACAATTTACTCATTTAACATTAAAATTAGTAAAAACTATTTTACAAAATAGTCCTATTCAAAAACCAAACTTAATAATCTATCATCAAACTTCAAAGACAACTCAAGCTCATCAATGGCATAATGTAAAACATTTAACAACTTTACAAATTAGCCCCCAGGTTAGCTAGATTAAGCTAAAACGATCTCAAAACATAAAAATCCCTAAAAATGGGTAAAAATTACATACCATGCATAAGAAAGAACCTTTGACCGAAGCTTCCTAAGACAACAACAGAGAATTCGATTTTGGCTAGGTGAAAAACAAAGAAGATGATGGCTTTCCATCATTTATTTGTTTTTTAATTAGAATTATTTATGAAATTACAAGTTTACCCTTTAATAATTTATCAAATTTCATATTATGAGACACCAAAACCGTCCATGATCACAACTAGGGGTATAATTACCCATTAAGGCCTTCCAATCATGTTTCTTTATTAAATTAACACCTTTAACTAATAGAAACTGACTTTTTCAGCTATCTAAACGTTAAAATTTTCTGACCAAATTTGAATACGACACTATAATAGACTCGTAAATGTTAAATAAATAATATTTACTGCCCAGCTAGTCACAATTTTTGCCCCGAAACCACTATTTTCGATACCACTGAAAACGGCTGTTATAAGAAGGGTCTATTCATCCTCAAACTCATGCACAACAAACATGGATTAATACTTTAGAATTATTAACCCAAGAGCAATTAGGCATTTATTATTAATAACAAAGAAACTAAGATTTTATTGCATAAAACTAGAAAGCCATGATAACTTTATAGGAAATCATCTTGGAATCTTGAATCTTGAAGGAGAACTGCTTAGGAATCAACTTTAATGGTGCTGCTCTGTGTAATTTTCGTGCTAAACTCAAACGATTGGTTCCTATTTTTTTTTATCATTTATACCTTCCCAAAATTCCAAAAACCAAAAAATCAGAATTTCCTATTATCAGTGCACATGGTCCGCGAAATTGACATGCCTTGGGTTAATAATAACCACTCTGTTGCCCGTGTGCAGCTTCCAAACTGCTCCAATGTTATGATTTTCACTTTTTTGTCATTCCTATTGCTCCCAAGTGCTCTATGAAGCTTCAAAACATGAATTTAATGGATTAGGATTATATAATTTACAATTAACACCACGTAATCGCCCAAAGATGCATTAAGAATGAGACTAAAATATGTTACTTTTGACACTTATCAAATATACCCACATTTAAGCATTTGTTTGTCCTCAAGCAAAGTTCTCAACTCACCCATTATTTTCATTGATCATGTCTTAGGATAATCTATAGATAATCATGCATTAGAAATTTAAACTAAAATGACAATAAAGAGCATAAGCAATCCAAGAAAAAAAATTAATGCCAAAAATATAGGAATCTCCCCTAGGTTAATAATAACTTGAAGTTGAGACTAAACAAGGTTTAACATCTTCACTAAGATTCACTCAAAAGACTCAAAGTGTTTAAAGGTTAATTAATATACCCTCAAGAGCAGAACGAGGAATGTTATTACCATAATATTGCTTAAAAATCAGATATCCACAACAACAAATATGAGATGACATAAAGATCAAGAGGTCTTTACAAATATGGCTTAGGTTAGGGGTATGTTAGAGTATAAAAGGTGAATAAGGTCGAGGGTTGAAATGATGAGTTACCAAACCAAAAGAATCGAATACAAGATATGATAATGATGTTGAATTGCAAAAACTTAACATTAATGAGAAATAAAGAATTGAAGTGAGCTTTTATATAAGATATGATAATGATGATTTAAGCTCAACAAATAAGATAATGAGGCTTATAACATGAACACTGACCTCTCAATTGAACAAGATAGCCTGAAAATTTTTTCTTCTATTTTTTCTTTTTTCTGAATGAAAAAAACCAGCAATAGAAATGATCGAACGTAATTAGGCAACTTACAAAAATCTAATATCGACTAAAGGGAAGCAATGAAAAGGAAATTCTCAAAATTAATGGGGTTTAAGGGTTAAAATGGATGGGTGATAAGCATACAAAAATGGATTAGGCTCAAAGTGGTTTACTAGTTGGAAATTGAAAAGGGTAGACTATTAAAAATTAAATGGGTTAAATCCTAAGGTCCTTTATCATCTAATATATCATAGCATTAATGTGGCCTTTACATGCATAACAAAAGCAATTTCTATAATAACAAACCTAGCAGACACACTCAAAACCAAAAATAACATGAGTATGAAAGGATGGATGCTCTAAAGGCTCAAAAGCTCACAAAATTATGGTTTTGATGTCAAAACTTGGAAAGTTATAATTCAAGACAATTATTAAATTCAGGGAGAAAACATAAAATATTTTTCTGAAAATAAAAAAAATGCATAAAAAAATGCACAAACTATTGCAAAGCAGAATCAACAAAAACTCCAGGTTTAGAAAAGATAACTCGCACTATATACAATCTACAAGATTTTAAGGACTAAGTCGAACGAACATGTACAATCTACCCCACAATTAAGATGTGCATTGAATACAATGTACAATAGAAGTATAAGAAATAACACAAATTAATAAAATAAGAAAGGAACTGAAACTGCCCTGAATTGGGGTGATTGAGTTGAGAAAGTGGAAGCTTGAGAGATTGGAGATCCGACGTTAAGTACAGTTATCCTTGCATAATAAGAAGAAGAAAAAAGAAAATAAAATAAAAAATAACAGAATGAACGAAAAAGCAATAAAATAACAATAAAGTTGGTCAAAATGAGAAAAATCCAGAAAAATAAGATAAAATAATAAAAATAAGTAAAACAAAAATTTTGGAGAATGCTTTGTAGTGAACACTACCTGTCCGACATCTCCTTATCTCAAATTCTGGGGGAAAATTTCATGATCCTTAGATTTGCTAATAAACCGTAATATATACATATTTTAATCCCACATTTGGCATGCTTTTGGATGATTTATCCCCTTAATTGTGGAATTTGATGCTCCTAATCCTTTAATTTCATGTTTTATACTTAGGAGAGCACCAGAGGATGAAAAGAATGAGAAACGGGCCGAAAATGGAGAAAATGGGCCAAAATATGAAATTCACACGGCTTGGGCCCGAGCCACACGGCCGTGCCCCTTTAACAGACCCAAACATGGCCTGAGCTAGATTTATACGGGCGTGTCCCTGCCGTGACCTTTTTTAATTCCATTTGGATTAAGATACTTAGGGACAAAGAAAGACGTTCCGAAAGCCTATATAAACACCCTAAGGGTGACCTAAAATGGGGGTGTTCAGAGAGGCTAAGAAGCCAAGTCAGAGAGGTTGAATTATTGGATTTACTCGAAGACAGCAAGTTGATCCATCTCAAGAAGCTGGAATCATACTCAAGACGGAAGATCTTCCCTTCAATTTCCTTCAGGTGGTTTTAGGGTTTTTCTTATGTTTTGTTTTATATTTTCTTCTGAGATGTATTCTTTTATAAACATGAACTAAACCCCTCAGATGCCTGAGGGGGATGAAACCTAAGACGGATCTTGTTATTGTTTTCTGAACTATATGATAAATACTTGATTTGTTCTTAATTATGTGTTCTTAATTATTGTTTTAATATTTTAGGATATTGATTCAAGTATTGATGTGCTTAGGCAATGGAGGAATATTCCTTATTTAAGAGTAGATCTAGCATAGTTAAGCGAAGTTGATCGCACCCCTAGAGATAGGATGACGAAAATTTGCTGGATTAGGGTCAAACCTAATATAAGAGTCCATAGATCGAGTTAATGCAACACTAGGGATTTTAATTAGAAAGAGATTTCAATTAATCAACCTAGGGTTGGACGTTAGTAGCCTCGAGAGAGGTATTAATATAAATTATTGAATCCTACGGATCAAGTCAAGTGAATAAATCGTCTAGTTCAGAGTTAAATAACAAGTGAAGTCTAGGTGGATTCTTCCTCGGGTATTGTCTCAATCAATTGGTTTTCCCAAAAGTATTTTCCCAAATTCATTCTCTATGTTTTAGCATCTTTAGTTTAGTAATTAGTTAGTTTTAGATTAAATAACAATTCCCTTAATTCTTAGGCTAAGTAATAGAAAGATAGTAATTACTAGTACTCTTGGTCCTTAAGGATACGATATTTCCGGTCTTGCCATAGCTATACCACCAAACAATAGGTGCGCTTGCCTCAAATCGTTGTCATAGTTAGTTTCTAGGCTCGATAATTCATTATATATAATTATTAAGTCTTTCAGACACGATCAAGTTTTTGGCGCCGTTGCCGGGGACTAAGATATTAAGAACACTTGATTTTTATTACTTTAGCCATTATTTCTATTTATTTGCAATTAATTTTTTTATTTATTTGAATTTTATTTTTTTAATTTTTCTTCTTTTCTTAGCTTATGATAGGTTTTTCTAGTTTATAACTAGAAGGAACCCGTCAGGACCCTTGATTTTTGATAGCGATAGAGAAGGTACCGTTCGCAGAAACAGAAGAGAAATAAGGCAAAGCTTACAATATATAGAAGAAGAGCAAAAGGACAACACCAATACTACCGAAGAGATGGCTGATAACAATCCGCTACCTTCTGTAGTTGCCGAAAACCTGGTGAATCAAAATCCTGCTCCTCGTACTATGTATGATTATGCTAAACCTAATTTAACATGAACTGAGTCAAGTATTGTTAGATCTGCTATTGCTGCAAATAATTTTGAACTGAAACCTAACACAATTCAGGTGATACAACAATATGTTCAGTTTGATGGTTTACAGGATGAAGATCCAAATAATCACTTGGCGAATTTCCTAGAATTTTGCGATACTTTCAAAATAAATGGCTTTTCTGATGATGCCATTCATCTTCAGTTGTTTCCCTTTTCATTAAGAAACAAAGCTAAACAGTGGTTGAACTCGTTACCACGAGGATCAATCACTACAAGGGAAGAAATGACCGAAATTTTTTTGTTAAAATATTTTCCACAGGCTAAAACGGCAAGCTTGAGGAATGATATCTCTTCTTTTGTGTAGATGGATTTAGAAACACTTTACGATACATGAGAGAGATACAAGGATCTATTGAGAAGGTGCCCACACCATGGATTACCCTTGTGGCTACAGGTCCAGACCTTTTATAACGGTGTGAACCCCTCAGCCAGGCAGTTGATGGATTCAACCGCTGGCGGAACCCTTAATAACAAAACACCTGAGGCTGCCTATGAACTCATTGAAGTGATGTCACTAATAACTATCAGTGGTAAGTCACGAGGACAAGGCCAACAAAAGCCGTCAGTGTTTTCAACCTCGACGCAGTAACCATGCTATCAAATCAGGTAGAGATGTTAAATAAAAAGATTGATGGTTTATGTGGTTCTTCGCAGGTACATCCAAATATGCGATGGCGATAAGAATGGAGGAGGGATGAGCAATACAGAATATATCCACCTTACAACTTTGAAAACCAAAACGAGCAAGTTCACTATATGGGTAATAATTCTAGACCTCAAAATAACCCTTATAGTAATACTTACAACTCAGGTTGGAGGAACCACCCCAACTTCTCATGGGATGGTTAAGGAAACCAATGAAAACAACCCCTCCCAAGTTTTCAACAACAGCCCTACCCACAGGAAAAGAAGCCAAACCTTGAAGAGATGCTGACAAAATTCATCGCGGTGTCAGAAACTCGTTTCCAAAGCACCGTGACAACACTTAAAAATCAACAAGCATTGATTCAAGGGATCGAGAACCAGTTACGACAACTTGCCAAGATCATATCAGAACGACCACAAGGCTGCTTGCCAAGCAACACTGAAACAAACCCAAAGGAGCAACTTCAAGCCATAACAGCTCATGTTGGTGAAGGGTTAGATGAGCCCAAATTAAGGCAAGAGAATGTGGTAGAGGAATGTAAGGTTGAGGTAAGCCATGAAAAACCAAAACCGGTAATTAAAGAATATCAACCTCGTGTGCCATACCTCAATGCGATGAAGAAAGACAACACAAATAAATAATTCGATAAATTTCTTAAACTTTTAAAGAAATTACATATTAACTTACAGTTTCTTGAAGCTCTTTCGCAGATGCTAGATTTAAGGAAATTCTTAAAAGAGCTTTTGACAAACAAACGGAAGTTAGACGAGGAGTCGCATGTAGAATTAAACGCAATGTGCTCAGCAATTTTGTAAAATAAACTACCACGAAAATTAAAAGATCCAGGGAGTTTTACAATTCCATGCTTAATTGGTAGTTTATCTATTGATAATGTTTTAGCTGATTTAGGGGCAAGCATAAATGTTATGCCTTATAAAATGTTTAAACAGCTAGGTCTAGGGAAACCCAAACAAGCTAGGATGTGCATTCAATTAGCTGATAAGACTATTAGAATTCCTAGGGGTATAATCGAAGATGTACTAGTCAAAATTGATAAATTCGTATTCCCAGTAGACTTCGTTGTTTTAGACATGGATGAGGACAACAATGTTCCTTTAATTTTAGGAAGACACTTTTTAGTAACTGCCAGAACTAAAATTGATGTTGGTACAGGCGAACTCATACTTTGTGTAGGTGACAAAACGATTACTCTTCAGGCTCTTGACTCGGCTAGGACATCGAGTAATCAAGGTGAAAACATCAACTCTACTAATGACCATTCAATTAAACCTTCTTTTCAGGAAGCATCATTGAACTATATAGCTAAGCCAGATTCTAGACCTTATGCCAACAAGGAAATAACTCATGAGTTACGAAGGCTTCAGATTGATGAACTAGATAAGTGGAAGACACATTTCAAAGAGAAACTAGGAATACACGAAGCAAAACTGAAACAACTCCATGATAAACCTAAAGATGGTACAAACCAATTTTAGATTGGGGATCAGGTATTGTTGGCTAAAATAGACCCTCGGATCACCACCTTAGACCTTGATACAAACGATAAAATCCCATATTCGACACTTTTAAAGTAAACGCTACTCGACTTGAACTATATACTGATATTAGAACTGATAGCATGAGAAAGGATTTTCAACTCCTCAAACCACCATGATTATGTGAATGAGAGGTAAGTCTAGCTTAAGACTTTAAACGAGCGCTTTTCGGGAGGCAACCCGAGCACTAAGCCCATTAATTTTTACATTTTTATTTTTACTTTTATTTTTCCTTTTTAGCACCTAACTATAAACTAACCAAAGTACAGGTTTCTCTACCCACACGTCCTTGCACACGGGTATGGCCGTGGCAGTGTGGACACCACGAATTTTCGTACCAGCGTGGCAAAGATAGTACGAAACAAGACGAAAAATATCTCCAAGCCACGGGCTCCGACTAAATACCACGGCTATGTGGTATGGTCGTGGTTGACATTGAGTCCTCAACCATGGGCGTGGCCACCTACATAAGGGCGTAGGAGAAATGAACGAAGTCCAACAAGGCCGTGTGATACGGCCGTGTGACCTAACACGCCCATGGCACACGGGTGTGGGGACTTTTGAGTCCATTTAGTTTTTCTTTTTCTTTTCATTCTTTTCTTTTATCTTTCTTATCTTTAATTTATATGATTATATTTTGATTTTCTTAATTTAGGTTCAACGGGCTATTACCAAACGACCACACCACTGGTTCATTATCCTCCAACTCGGCCCGAATTTCACTCATTTTTTTTCTTTGACTCCATCCAAACTTCGGGAGGTTTCACTTCTCTCCCTATCTTTTGATTTTCTCACTATATTGTCATTTTATCAATCTTTGTACATTGAGGACAATGTACATCTTAAGTGTGGGGGGGTTAACTATAGTTTTATTTGAAAATCCCGGAATTATGTCTTGTTTCTAAGTAATTTTCTCATGTTACTATTAGAATGAAATTTCCTTTGATTCATGATTTTTATTGATATGTTTCGGATTAAATCATTGATAATTGTGCAGTGATGATTTAAACTTTAGGAAACTAGAGAATCAAGCATGATGAGTCTATTTTTAAAAATTAAAATTTTGTTAGGTTATGTACCTAAATCTAATTATTACCTTGAAGTTTGAAATTTACAAAGTTGATATCAAAAACCCATAATTTTTTGTGGGATTTTGAGCCTTTTAGAGCATACATTCTTTCCTTGCTCACTTTATTGATTATGAGCGTGTCAACATTGATTTGTTATTCTAGAATTGGCTTCGATTATACATGTCGAGACCACACTTTTGATTTGATATACAGAGATGATAAAGGCACTTAGGATTTAACCTACTTACTCCATAAAAAGCCTACATTCGTAATTAACCCCTATGAACCCCTTTTTGAGCCTAATCAACCGTTTTTTGATTTACCGCTAATATTAACCCGAAACCCCATTATTAACTTATTCGTCCCATTTTCTTGACTCCCTTTTTGTCGAGATTTGATTTTGAGCAGTTGCCTAACTATGTTCTATATTTCAGTTGTTAAAGTTCTTTCTTATTATTATAAATACTTATTCTTAAAAAAATGTTGGAAAGTTATTCGTTATTAGTTTTATGTTGTTTGAGCTTGAGTAATTAATTCCACATTCTGAGAAGAAGCTCGTGTCATTAGGTTACAAGTTTTCAATTAATATAATTGTTCAGAATTAGTTCATTTTTCTAGTTAGGTAAATTGTCAATGCAATCTTGATTCTAACCCTTTAATTCAGCTTTTATCCACACCTTTAACCAAAGCCCCGTTACAACCCCTAAAAGACCTATTGATCTGTGTATCATTTCATTTTATAGTGGTGGAGATTTGAATTTCATGCAAGCCTATGGGATTAACTTTTCATGTTCGAGTGAATCTTTAGTAAGGATTTGAGTGAACCTTAATTTTGAACCTTAAACACTTTGAGTGATTTGAGTGAATCTTTAGTAAGGATGTCAACCCTTGTCGATTTTGAATTAAAGGTGATTATTTAGGTAAGGGGAAACACCTATGTTTTTGTGCTATAAAAACTATGACTTTGACTGTTAGAATCTTTAGGACTCTTCTACTTAAATTATCAATGTATAAATTATCTATGAATTATGATGAAACACTACTGATGAATATTATGAATTGAGGAAGTTCATTTTAATTGTGAGTTGAGAATTTTGCTTGAGGACAAGCAAATGCTTAAGTGTGGGGGTATTTGATAAACCGTAATATATACATATTTTATTCCCACATTTGGCATACTTTTGGATGATTTATCCCTTGAATTATGGAATTTGATGCTCCTAATCCTTTAATTTCATGTTTTATACTTAGGAGAGCACCGGAGGATGAAAAGAACGAGAAATGGGCTGAAAATGGAGAAAATGGGCCAAAGTACGAAATTCACAAGGCCGTGCCTCTTTAGTAGACCGGAACACGGCGGCGTGTCCCTACCGTGACCTGTTTTAATTCCATTCGAATTAGGATACTTAGGGACAAAGAAAGACTTTCCGAAAGCCTATATACACACCCTTAGTGTGACCTAAAATGTGGGCGTTCAAAGAGGCTGAGAAGCCAAGCTAGAGAGGCCGAATTGTGGGATCTACTCGAAGACAGCCAGTTGATCCATCTCAAAAAGCTGGAATCATACTCAAGACTGAAGATCTTCCCTTCAATTTCCTTCAGGGGGTTTTAGGGTTTTCCTTATTTTTGTTTTATATTTTCTTCTGAGATGTATTCTTCTATAAACATGAACTAAACCCCTCAGATACCTGAGGGGGATGAAACCTAAGACGGATCTTGTTATTGTTTTCTGAACTATATGATAAATACTTAATTTGTTCTTAATTATGTATTCTTAATTCTTTTTTTAATATTTCAAGATATTGATTCAAGTATTGATGTGCTTAGGCAGTGGAGGAATATTCCCTATTTAAGAGTAGATCTAGCATAGTTAAGCAGAATTGATCGCACCCCTAGAGATAGGATGACGAAAATCTGCTGGATTAGGGTCAAACCTAATATGGGAGTCCATAGATCGAATTAATGCAATACTAGGGTTTTAATTAGAAAGAGATTTCAATTAATCAACCTAGGGTTAGACGTTAGTAGCCTCAAGAGAGGTATTAATATAAGTTAGCGAATCCTATAGATCAAGTCAAGTGAATAAATCGTTTGGTTCAGAGTTAAATAACAAGTGAAGTCTAAGTGGATTCTTCCTCGGGTAGTGTCTCAATCTATTGGTTTTCCCAAAAGTATTTTCCCAAATTCATTCTCTGTGTCTTAGCATCTTTAGCTTAGTAATTAGTTAGTTGTAGATTAAATAACAATTCCCTTAATTCTTAGGCTAAATAATAGAAAGATAGTAATTACTAGTACTCTTGGTCCTTGAGGATACGATATTTTCGGTCTTGCCATAGTTATACAACCAAACGATAGGTGCGCTTGCCTTAAATCGTTGTCATAGTTAGTTTCTAGGCTCGTTCATTCATTATATATAATTATTAATACTTTCAGACATGATCATTTGCTTATACAATGCTCTTACCCATCGAATGGGTCAATCCCATTGTAAAAAAGGTAGTTAAACTTGCCCCAGAAACGTTTTCATTTTTACCTTGGTAGAATACCAGAGCTACCACTCTAATTCCAGATTCCTAATTCAACAGTAACAATTGCTTGTCAGGCTTACTCGAAAAGGGCTGTCATTGATTAGACCCATGACTAGTCCTGCTTTCATAAGGGTCATACCCTAATGGATAAACGTTGGCATAAATTCTTGTTTTGGGAATCTTAAACATGTCTTCTTTCTCCCAATGCTATATATGGATTCCTTGCATTAATGAGTATGATTGTTTCCTTAGAACCCATTAAATTTTCCATTATTTCTACTATTTCCTACAATTATTACTAAACCCAATCGTTAAGGGATTTTCACAACTTCTCATTTCCTCCTCCATTTTGCCCTATGTTTCTCGCCTCTCTTTTCCTTTTCTTTCTTTCTTTTTTATCTAATATCCTTTCTGGAGTGCAGTTCCCTTGCGACTTCGACCTTTAGATTTCAAAAATAAATCCTTTATCCCCTGCTTTTCTTACCTGTCTACCCTTTTAAATCCTTTATAAAAGTCATAAGCAAGGTAATAGTTCCTGATTTATAGGATCACATCCATCGGTTATAATATGATTTATTGCCTGAGATTCTGGGAAATCCATTTTCCCTTCCTTATTTTTGTCCTAATGACAAATCAGGGTAAGGGTAATTTAAGCAACCCTAATAGTTACCTCATTTTCCCTTAGAGAGTATGATGTATCATTGAAGAATATGTTGGGAAATGTGCCCATATTATCGTAAACATGTAATTATTTTCGATTTATTTGAATGACGAATAAATAAATAAAGTTAATTTCACATTTCACTATTATGTCTTTTATATTTTTCATGTATAGTGAAATTGTGACAAGCAAATATTAGCTAATTGATTGTATAAAGTTTAAACTAAAGATAAGTGGCATTGTAAAGAATGTTTACATTGTGAGAAAGACAACTTACTTCAGTAGATAATCTGAATGAGTCTGTAATCCCGTAAAAAAATCAAAGTGAACATTTGATTCAAATACTTAATCCCGTAAAAAAATCAAAGTGAACATTTGATTCAAATACTCCACGAGTAGAGATATATATGTATTCATTGGTAGAATGATACATTGGACTAGACCAAAGATGAATTAATTCTGAATTCGTTTGTTAATTAATTCACTTGAAAGGTTCAAAGTGTGATTTACCTAAATCCTGAGTTGGCCACTGACCATGCGTATGTAACTCATATGCATTGATATAAGTGGAGGCTTATGCTCTAAAGATGATCGAGCCCATAGCCAGTATATTGGGTACAAGACTTGTGTATGGCATGGCTTTACTAGCAACTGTGGAATTCATAGCTCAATTAAAGAGTTAATGATATCCTTTCATTGGTATTATGTGGATTGATAAATATGGAACGTGACCATGGGTTTCTTGTATTGAGTGAAAATGAGATAAAATAGGATTGTATTGAGTGAACGAATTTAACTCAAAAGAATCAGGAATATCATATGAGGGTAACACACACATGACAAGGTCATTGGATAAAGCAATTGGATGAATTGCTTTCATAAAGAGAATATGATAAGGAGTTTTCAATCATGGTACTTCTTGTGGACCGACTCCATGATTAAGTAATTGTGAATTATTGGAACGATGCTTCAAGACATAATTTCAATCACTATAGCCTAATTGTATATGTCTGATTAGTCCCTTCGCTAGCTCAACAAAAGATCGATTGGACTGCATTTGAATCATAATAAAATTTTACGACTTTGGGAATAATTTAATTGAGTCGATTTATTCGATGTGGAATTAAATTAGGTAGTCGTGAGAATTGTTCAACTAGAGAATTTGATTAAAGAATTTTCTTGAAAAATTAAATTGAAAAATCTAAGTGATTTTTGGAAAAATTAATTTTGATCAAATAAAATAAAATTAATCAAATCAATTAAAATTAATATGATATTTTTGGAAGTTAATTTTCAAGTCAGAAAATTGGCCTAATGGATAATTGAACTTGAAAATTGGACCTAAGATCGTAAATTGGGCCCAGGAGCCCAAAACCGAAATGAATATTCAAAAACTGGTCTAATTGGGCCCGATATGTGAAACAAGGTCGACATTCCAACCGGTGGCTAGACCGGGCCGGTCGGGTCGTTGCTGATCCAGACCGAACCTGTAGTAGCCGAACGGGCTTGGGGTGTCGTAAGGGTGTCGCACTTGCATCACTGGATATGGCAGTGTCGGTGGCTGCGATGGTGGGTCCCAATGGTCAGTGGTGGTTGAGCAGTGGAAGAGTTACACTCCTATTGGGACTCTATCTAAGAATTTGATTTCAGATTAATTAGTTCAAAAATAATATTATTTTAATAGTTTAATATTAAATTAAATTTGATACTTATCTTAAAAGTATTTTATTAATTTAATATTAAACGGATTATCTTAATATTAAATTTAATTTAATGTTTATCTTGTAGATAAATATTCTATTATTTTAATAAGATTTTATATTAAATTTAATCTAATATTTATCTTGATAAATGTTATATTAATTTAATATTAAAGTGATTAAGTTTAATCATAGTTGAACCCTCTAAACTCCCCATATATAAAGAGAGCCTTGGGTCATTATTTTCACACACTTGAATTCAAGAGAAAGTTGTAGAGAGAAAATTCTCTTAAGAGATTATTCCAGAAAATTTCTATAGATATTTTTCTGATTTACAACTTGACCCAAAATTTTAGAGAAATTGCAAAATTACCCCATTGATAATTTTGTGAAAAATTTTCTGATTCGAAGCAAGCCCACACTCGGTAGATATGAGCTTGAGAATAACAAAGAAGATTACTCGATTAGAGTGCTCATCTTAAGCGAATAAAAAAGGTACGATTTTAATTAAGTGTTTATTACTTTAGATATCATAACCAAGATCTTGTTTTGGAAAAAAAAGATTAAAACTATGGTTTTCCCTAAATTTATTTTCTGTTGCGCCTTCTATAAGTCGTTTTTCCAATAGAATACATGCTTTCTTTGTTTTCAGATAGCCAAGAATATGGCGAGGATCTGCCTTAAGTACATAGGGAGTCCCTTTCCTCAACCTCCCTATCCTTCTCTAGAATGCCGCTCAATGCGGTTCTTTCTATAACTTCGTGGGGAGACCACATCAGTGTCGCTCACCTCTCCCTCACCTTGCATGTCAGTGGCCTAGCACTCTGCCTCAATAATCCTATTGACTTTTCTTCCACTATTGATGGGGAAGGAAAATAAATCCTAGTCCATTTTGCAAAGTCGAAGGGAAGTTAGGCGGGTTGAATCGGGGAGGGCCACCTATCCTGGTGGACGTCATAAGCAGCTCCCTAATTTCGTACGAGTCCGTCCGCTAATGGCAGGGTTCTTCTATACTCTTCCTGCTTTGAAGGTTAAATTTAACCTCCCGCTGGTTAGTAGAAGAAAATGGGTTGGGGGAGTTATTTTCTGGTGAAAATGGGGGGTTTCTAAGCCGTCAAAGTTAACACTGTAGACACCTAGTTTGGCATCCAAGTGTACTTTCCTCCACACCTCATTCGTCTACTCCAAGACTGACCCATCACAAGGGTCTTCCCTGTCTGGTTTCAAATTCACAACCCTTACTACATTTTATTAGAATATTAATTCGATATAAGGTTTAAACCTCACCCAGCAGACTACAATATTTTACCTTTTTTGTATCTCTATTTTAAAAATATTTTTCCATTATCCAATACTAGTACTTCAATGTATCTACTCAACCTTACTTTAATTTTACTTTCATTGTGCTCCTCTTCTAAATCATCTATTTCTACGGTTATCGCCATCCACCAATCTCAACAAATGTACTCATCCATATCACATTTTATCTTAATTAAATAAGGACTTGAGAGACTCAACTAGATCAATCGTCATACACATAAGGGGTAATTCTCTCAATTCTTAGGTTTAGAGGACCGCGTAAACCTTTGCTCTGATACCATTAAATTTGTAACATCCTACTAAACTCGATCATCGAATTCAAATACGGGCATCACAACTGAACCGATTTGTTATTCACACCAAAATTTCACAATGTTAAATCATAGTATATTGCCTAGTAAATAATCTTAGGGACAGTTTAGATTTTAAACAAAGTTTGTTGTTCGCAGTACGGACTCTAAGGAATCTAGACAGATATAATGTTATCACCTTATTAGGGAGTTTTCTTTAAGGTGACCCTTAACCTATGTTTATGACACTTTTCTTTGAAGCCCCATGACTCATCTCAATCTAACTTTGTGCTTCCTTGAGTTCCTTACGCCACGAACCTTGAATCCACAGGTGAACCATTTGTAAGTTCAGATGAACTAAATGAGTTTCTTTATTCAGATACGTACCACAACTTACTAGTGTTTGGATGAGTAAATGCTTATAATAAATAATAACAATACAACTACTCTATGTTCGTTGGGATGTTTATATCAAATCGCTATAGTGGATTTGATCCTATTCCTACCCTTATCCATTGATGAGTAGATTGTTGAATGATTTCCTTTCAGTTATTCTACCAACCTTCGATTAGCCTTGACAGTTTCACTAATGATCTCGCCATCTCTTCGGAATCTACCATTCTTTTCTGTTTAATGTATTTCTCTCACTTTATTCCCGTCGTAGATTTCTTCTTACACCAGTATGCTTACTAAGACAACCTTCTTGCTTACTCTCTTAAAGGTTCTTATCTTAATCCAATATGACTTGTTCGCTTTCCTACTTAGTTTAAATCACGACCAGATTACTTCTTTGTACTACACCTTAAAAATTTTGCATTACCTGTAACCGTAGCACATCCTCTTGCAATTAACCATTAAGGCCTGAATTACTTAGTCACTGTCATTGAGTGTCCATCTGGTTTCATGAGTTCTCTCTATTACCCTCTGGTTTCATAAGTCGATCACTTTAAAGTCCCCCCAAATTTTTGGGGCCTCCTTTTATCATATGGGTTTTGGCTAACCCTTCCATTCCTTGTGTACTAGTCAGCATACACTCGATCAATTACCGGTTTGTTGGGTTTTCTAAACACTCACGGAACATCCTTAATGGTAGAACCTTATCCGCAGAAATCTTCATTCATTTCCTTGTACACCAATCATCAATGATGCTTCATTTCTCGTGTTTGTACTTAACTGGGTTACCACCCTTTTTTCCCTTTAGGCTTTGATCTGCTACAAATTACATTATTATTTACATTCCTTTTTAGGTATAATTGTTGCTTGTTTAATAGTAAATCAAATCATCTTAGTATAAAACTATGTTTTCATGCTTAAAGTAGTGACTTATACTTTTTAGTAGTATTTATTACATCTTAGATATCTAAATAATGTTACATGGACTTGTAAGACAAATCGGGATCTAAAGATGCATATTTGAGCTGAAACTACTTCCTATGTTGCGACACCAAGATGCTGATGTTGTAACATTGAAGACAGAAAAAGAAACAAGTTATGGGGCTATAATGCTTGTTGTGTTGAGACACACCCCTTCGTGTGTCATGACATCGACCTATGTTGCGACACAGCTTTTGCGCGGCCTAAAAATCCCTGCATGTGACAGCTACGTTTTTGGGGACATTAGTAGCATTTTTCCTATTTGAACTCTAAGTACTTCAAAGATAGTTTAGGCACTTCAATATTTCGATTTTAACATATATAAATTCCATTGTAACCAGATTAAACATACAATTTTAAGGAGACAGAAATCATTCTTAGGTTTTTATTTTGTTCTTAGTTTTTGCTTAGTTTATGTTATGTTCTTGTAATCAAAAGATCCTATTCTGCAATGAGACTTTCGAGAGCGGAGATTGTTCGGAAGCCACGTTTCATCGATAAATCCATGAGCGTTTCTTTCCTTTATTCAATTCTTTATATTTCTTTCTTTAACATTGTTAATTGAATGTTTGTGTAAAGATTAGAATCAATTTATGCTTTATGCATATTTCATGTGTTTCAACTGTATTAACCTAATTATTTTATTGAAAGGTAGAGTTTAATTTGGATTAGTTGGATCTAGTTGAGTGCAATTAAACCCCTGGATTGATGACCCTAGAGAGTCATTTAGGTTGAAATTAACCCAAAATCGGTATTGCCTACCAAGCATCACTTGGCAGATCAATTGTTAGGGAAGGAAGAACCTAAACCCTAGGCTTGACAACACTAGGAAGTCATATAGGAAGAAATTAACCTAAAATTGGTACTGCCTATTCGTGAAAAACTTACCTTGCCCTAGTTTAAATTGTGTCATCTAGAGATGAGTAGTTCTTGTTGACTAGTTAGGTTAGTAGAAGGCTAAGAAGCCCTGCTAGGTTAACTAGTAGCCAATTATTTAGAACCCTATATCAATAATTAATCAGGTAAAATAACTGGATCTAGGCTAAAGGAACTTACATAGTCGAAACAAAGGATAGGAGAAGTAGATACATGAACTTAGAAGTAGATTTAGGTTTAATTCAATTTATTTAGTTTATTATTACTATTATTATCATTTTGCTTCCAAATTAACATTACTAATTGTGACTCGAGTAGATTAGTAGTTATTTTCAGTAATTAGCTTAATAGTAGTTTTCATTAAATTACAATCCATAGGGTTCGATCCTCGGAATACTTACTAAGTTTTTCTTTGTACACAAAATATATTACAACCTAACCCATATACTTGCAGACACTACCTTAATTCCTTATCTTTAGTTGTAGTATTCTCACTTTCGACGTTGGTATGTCGAAAGGCAGTCAATTGTTGGCGTTGTTGTCGGGGATTGCGATAGTGATCATTGTTATTGAATTAATTACTTTGTAAATAATATTAGTCAAAAGACGAACAAGTTATATAGTGTTCTAAATTTATTTATTTATTATTCTAGTTTTACTTTCATTTTCATTATTTCGTTATTTTCCTTATTGATTAAGCAAATTTAATCATGAGTGTAATTAATGATGATTACAGTTGGTATGAAGGCAAGGCGTGGGATGATTTATACAATGATGTAGAACCAAGTTGGTTAGATAGAGATTAGATAGACCAATAGGGTTCAGATAGTGAATATGGAAAAGACGGGTATTCATATGAACCTCCATATGAGTTAGATGACAAAAAGGCTGATAGGCCTGAATACCCATCAGAGTCTCTTTGCAATCCATAAGAGATATTGTCCTATGAAACAATTGAGCTTGACAAACCTTCAACCCAAAACATAGACACACACATGGATAAATTTAATTATGACGATAGCTACTCTAAGTCAGATGAGTTGTCCTTTTGGTATGACGATTGACACTATAATGGAGGACAAATTTGGTTGAACAGAGCTTTGACAATATGCCCAAACATCTGGATGAGCTACTTTACAATTTGTATGAGAGTTATGACCACAAAGATAAAAGCAAGTATTTGGAGGAACCCTTACGTGAGCCGAATAAACATCCATCTGAGTGTGATCAAATCTACTGAGCTAATAACGAAACACCCAACATATTATCAAACATGTCAAATAAGATGACATAAATGATGGCAACGCTTCGAGATTTATCAAAGGCATTACCTTTACGGAAAAGAGGTCGTATATGATGTTCTCAAGTCTAAGCATGATGACCATTGTATTCTCAACAATCGTTCGGACTTAGATGATGGAAATAAAAAAGAATTTGGAATCGGGGACTATGTTAATTAACTGAATATACCTAAAGGTGTCTCTGATCCAATTAACGTAGAAACAAACATAACACTAGATATAGCCACTGACGTAAAAGTAGAAGTAACCACTAACATGGAGTTTAAAAAAATCTTAAATGAAAGTGTAGAAAAGCTAATAGACTTTCTAGCCATAATAGAGAATGTGCCGATTGAAGAGGCTTATGAACTTGATTCATTCTCATCCGAAAAGGGCAATAAAGCTCAAGTGACCAAAACTTTACGTGACATGGAGGGGAGGAAGCTTGAGGCAATAATACCTCAAAAACAAATGGGTTTGGCTCAAATTTGGTACCAAAAGTCATGTAATATGGATGTTTTAACGGTCGAAAATAAGGCAACATCATTGGAATCGACCGAATGGGTGGTTCATATACATCAGCAGAAAAACAAACGTCTTATCAAAGTGTCGAGAACCAGTTGAAAGTTCTTCTATGATGGCGACACAGATCGTCCTAATTTTTAAAGAACTTTTATTTCCTATTTTAAATTCCATTTCATTTTTTATCCGTTTATTCTCTTTTTATTTTTAGTATTAATCTTATTTTTGTTTAGTTGTTTTTTCATAAAAGGTGTAGATACCATAGAATGACATAACCGAAAATTGAAAAAGCAAAAAATTGGGCTCGATGTCACTGACATCAAACCCTAATGTCGCGACATCCAAGATAGAACGCCATGTCACAATGATGAATAGAACGCCATGTCACAATAATGAATGGCCAAGTTCATCTGAATCCCTTTATTTAGACATTCTGTTATACATTATTAACACTTATTGTTTTTTTTTGTCTTTTTTTCACAATTTATTTCATATTTATTGTCGTAGCATTTTTTAGGTACTTTTCTGCCCGCTTGAAACACACAGAGCTCGAGACTATCACGAAAACAAGGAATCGGCCCTTCAAGGAAGTTTCTTTATTTATGCTTATGTTTTTGTTACATCTGGGGTAATGTATGCTCAAGAAGAAATTGCTAGCATAAATAAGCCAATAACCACACAAATACCTGCCTAAGAAAAAGCATATTCAACATTAACAGTAATATAGAGAAGAGCCACCATCAACCAGAGAAACACAACAAACCAAGCAAAACAGATGGACAACAAATAAAATGAAATGAAATGAACTAAAATAAGAGAGGAGACAAAATAAAAAAGCAAATAACAAAAATTAATTAATCCACAAACAATAATCAATCAAACAATTAACTATGAAATAAAATAAACACGAGTAAGTAAAAGTAATAGAAGAGAAAACGATGGTGAGAAATGATGGTGAACGGTCGACGGTGCAGATGGGCAGTGATGAGAAGATGACACGAGAGGAAAAGGGTTGTTGAATGGAAGGAAAAAAAATTAAACAAATGATGTGTTTTGGACACTATAGACACGACCGTGTCCCTAGACTATGTGACTCTTGGAAGCCTTTTGGCTTTTAATACCTGCATTCACATTTTTCACATGATTGTGTATCTAGGCCATGTCGATCACAAGACCATGTCACCAGGCCTTGTAACTTTTGGGAACCGTGTGTGTAAAGCCTGCTTTTGGGGTTAGTCGGAACAGTGATTTCGAGATCACTAATCCAAGGTTGAGGAAAATTATTTTGATATTACTTTATGTGTTATAGCATTAATATATGGCTATATGAAAATTGTGGTGCTTTAATTTTAGCAATTGTATGTGAAATTGTGAAAAAGGATTAAATCGCATAAAGTGTGAAAATTCCATTATAAGGGGGAGGGGTGTCTAATAGCCAAAGAATATCAAATTGGAGGTCCTTAAAGTGAAATTAGGCCATTGGAAGAGTGATGATTGGCCATATAGAGGCTAGGGAGACAAGATATTAAATGTTGGTCAAATTTGGTGGAAATTAGGTGATAAAAATGAATAAAATAAGATGAATAAAAGATGTTATCATCTTTCACTATTCACCCTCCTTCTTCCACCGAAAATTGAAGAGAAAAATAGAGTTTTTTGGGTTGAAACTTTCAGCTAAGCTATCTCCTTGCTAGTAAGTGATATTGGCGATTTTATTTGATAATTTTTGGACTTTTGGAGTCCCCAAAGCTTAAGCTAGCTAATGAGGGGACTAATTTGTGAAATGGTTAAAAGTTTAGAGACTTTCCATGAGAGGGTTTATGTTGTTAGCTGAGTTTTTATGGAAGAAAATGAATGTTGGGGGAGATGAGAAATAACTTTTGTGAAAGATGTTGTCATGAAAATACCTAAATGGGACTAAGTTGTAAATGTTGTAAATTGGTAATAAATGCATGAAATAGTTAGATTTGTGGGTTGTTGTAAGAGGAATAAATGTTTAGCTAGGCTTATTTAATGAGAAAATGTGTTGAAAAATGACTTACGAGCCAAGGGGCAAAATCATAATTTTACCATAGTACAAGGGCAAAATGATCATTTTGCCTAAGTAGAGATTATGATGCATTATGATCTTTAAATGTATTAAATAAGTGAATTTTTTGTTATAGATCAAGAAGAGCGCGGAACTAACCTTGACCGGGGAAAAGGCAAGGTTTCGGATTAAACCGCAAATTAACACATTTTGCATCGGGATAAGTTTATCTGTAAATGATGCATCTAAAATTCATATGTTTTTTTTATTGGTGCATTGTATGTTTGAGAGCACCTATGATTTAAATGGATTGGATTGGGTAGATAATGAATAAATTCCGTATCAATGATGAAATAGATATGTACATGCGGAATATCATCCGTAGTAAATAATGGTGGGCTCTATGCGATACCACCTTAATTATTTTGTTGGTGGGCTATGTGCAATACCACCTTAACACTTATTCATGATGGGCTGTGTGCGATACCATCGTTAGTGTTATTTGGTGAGCTAACTGCGATACCACCGTAAATATTCTTGTGGGTGGGCTATGTGCGATACCAGCCGGTTAACAATAAATGGTGGGTTAAGTGTGATACCACCGAGTGTTTGATATTACTAAGAATGATTTATTGTGTAATTGTGATGTGTTGTTTCATGTGATCATGTGGTGATCAAGTACAAGGATGTATGTTAAATAAATAGACCATTTGGTTGTGATATGGTTGGATTGTAGTAAGAGACGAATGAGTAAGCATGATCTTGGATTTCGAAATGCTATTGTTTAGCACATGTTATGATGTTTTTACATGTAAACTTACAAAGCTTTAAAGCTTACTCCCCTTTCTTTTTCCCTTGTTTTATAGAGTCAAAGAGCCGGGTTAGGATACGAAGATAATCGAAAGATCACCCACACTATCAGCTCATCTTGGTATATTTTGAATTAGCATTTTGAGTATGGCATGTATAAGGGCTAGACTAGGTGAAATGTTTGTTATTTTGGCCAAGTGTGTAGTGGCTCCTTATAGACGAATTCTTTTGTTCATGGCCATAGTTAATGGCTCAATACTATTAATTAATGAAAGAATAATGTTATTCATGATTGTGTAGGGTATATGATTGGGTTTTTTGGTTATGAATTTATGCTTGAATGAATTAGGGGGATGAAAGAGCTTGGCAAATTCTCTTCTTCTTGTCCACACGAGTAGCACACGGGCCTGTGTCTAGGCCGTGTGTGACACACGGTCAGTCCTATGGGTATGTGACCAGGCCGTGTGTCCCCTGCATGTTGGTTTTGCAAGTCAGTAAGCTTTATAGTAAATACACAGGCAGAGACACGACCGTGTGTCTCAGCCGTGTGGTAGGCACGGCCACGAACATGGGTGTGTGTCTGGGGCGTGTGAAGTTTGCATCTTGAAATTGGAATTTAAATTGACACACAGTCTAAGGACACGGGCGTGTGTCTTAGCCGTGTGACCTTAGTGAGGTGATGAGGTCATAAACAAAATGCCAAGGTTTTGGCACATGGGCGTGTGTTCGGCCGTGTGAAATAAGTCAGTGTCGACCACGAGTGAAGGACATGGGCGTCTGTGACCACACGGCCTGCCCACACAGGCGTGTGGCCCCTGTTTAGGGGAAATTTTCTAAGTGCGTGAAAGTTTTCGATTAATTCTCGAAACCTTTCGGAAGCATGTTTAGGGCCTCGTAGGCCCATTATAAGGATATTAGAGTTGTGTATGGAAAAGTTTTTAATTTGGAATAGAATTTGATAGTCCAAAGTTGTATGACTATGTGAGTTAAATACGGTAACGCCTCGTATCCGGTTCTGGCATAGAATATGGGTAAGGGGTGTTATATTTAGTGGTATCAGAGCTAGGGTTTAGTTGGTTCTCGGACTACCGTAGCGTGTGTTAGAGTCTAGCTATACATGCCATAAGCGTATGTTGACATTGTGGTGGCTTCTGACAATTCTAAACTTTGTTTTTATATAGTAATGGATCCCAATCGAGCAGCTGCTGATGACACAGCTAGTAACGCACCGGCTCCCGCACAAGGGACCACACCTGTAGAGAGTGGACCCGAGACTATGGGTAGAGGAGAATACGCCCGTGAAGCCTTTCTCCAAATGATGAATAATTGGTACACGGAGTATGTACGAGCAAATCCTAATGCTCAACCTCCTCCACCCCCTCCTATACCTCAGCCAGTTCAGTGGCTCCTCAAGGTATAGATGTAGTAAGGATAGCCAATCCCTCAGTAGACAAGATTCGGAAGCTAAGGGCTGAGGAGTTCAGAGCTAATATAGATGATGACCCCGAGAGGGCGGAGTTCTGGCTTGAGAACTGAATGAGAATATTTTATGAACTCTCTTATACACCTGAGGAGAGCCTAAAATGCGCCGTGTCTTTGCTGAGGGACTCGGCATACCATTGGTGGAAAACGTTGACATCAGTGGTTTGAAAGGAGAGAGTGATGTGGGACTTCTTTTTTGAAGAGTTCCAAAAGAAGTATATATGTAACAGTCCAGTTTATACCCTAGTCAGAACAATGGTTTCGGGACCACAAATTCGAGTCCGTATAATATTTTAATATTATTTCCTGTGTCGTTGACGTGTGATTGAGCATTCGGTAAATTTTCGTAAACTAATTTGACTGTCTGTGTGATTAATTTGACAAAAGGATGAAATTGCATTAATTGTGAAAGTTGTGTGCTATTTGCTAAAGCTCTTATGTGTCATGTCTTTATAAGTGTGAAGTCCTTATAATGCAATTTTACCATTTGAAAATAGATAGACATTAATGCCAAAGTTAGTGGAAATTTTTAATGCATTAGTAAAGGTTTATTTTGTCATTTGTGCATTATTATAAGCATAATAAAACAAAGATTGAAAATCAAGTATGTCCATCTTATTTGGGTGCCGAAAGTTAAAAGAAAAAGAAAGGGTTAAGTTTGTTTCATTCGGCCATGGTTCAAGCATAAATGGGGTATGTGTTTTTGATCAGTTTTTGATAATTTCTACGTTTTTGCAATCGTTTCTTTGAGAGCTACAAAACCCATGTATTAATTTTGTGAATTGGTGATTTTTGTGTAAAATGCCATTGATAATATGTTGAGCTTTGAGATGAGTTTAGTTGTTAAATGAAAGATTTGAGCTAGATGAACATGTTTTGTTCTTGAAGTTTTGATGAATTTAGCTAAATAGGGCTAAATTGAGAAAATAATATTTTGGAGGACTAATTTGTGAATTTGATGAAATATTTGGACTTGTATAGTCCATAGGGATATTCGGCTAAGCATAAGCATGGGTGGATTTTGTGAATTTAGTGTTTTGTGAAAAATAGACTAGATTGATAAAATTTGCAAATGTGAGGGCTAAATTGCAAATAGCCCTAAATGTATGTCTTTGGATTGAATTGAATGAACTAGTGAATAAAAAGGGTTAATTTTGAATATGTTTAGATCAAGAACCGAGGAAAACGGATTTAGATCGCGGGAAAGCGAAAGTAAACGAGTAGCTGTTTTCATTTTCGATAAACCGAATCCGAGGTAAGTCACTATACAAATAAACGTACTTGTATGAAATTAAAATTATTCCTATGACTAATGTTGATAATGGTTGTTTATGAGAGGATTGTGCATATGAATTCCGAGATAAGTTCGAATATAAAAAGTGTACTAAGCTATGTTTAAATGTTGTGACACGAATGGTTATGATATCATTGAATTATAAATGCTATGTGCGAAATAGATTTTTGTGGCACTAAGTGTGCGTAAAAGGAAATGTGACCGAGATGATTTGCACTGTGTGTGCGACATATTATAATCTTTGACTTTGTGGATGGCACTGTGTGTACGATATCGGTTTAAGATCAGTTTATTATAAATGCACTAAGTGTGCGATATCATTTAAGCTTCGGCTATGAGTTGAGGCACTAAGTGTGTGATCATAATTAATGAATAGCACTGTGTGTGCGAAATAATATAAGTTTCGACGTTGCGATTAGCATTGTGTGTGCGATATTGATAGAAGCTACGGCCTTAACAATTAGCATTGTGTGTGTGAAAAGACAAAAGTTTTGGCTTATTGAATATGCACTATGTGTGCGATACAAAAAATAAGTTCAGTTTAACATATTGGCGCTAAGTGTGCGATAACGATGATGTTCGGTTATGAAATTGGCACAAAATGTGCGATACATTGCTAATAAACAGCACTGTGTGTGCTCTCCTTTTTCAGTAACGACACTAAGTGTGCGATACGTTATTTGATTTGCACTAAGTGTGCGGAGTTACGGATCCATTAAAACATTAACCCACTAATGGAGATACCCGAGAAATATTATTTATGTAAATAATGCATGATATCTTGGTAACATAGTACTAATGAGGTAAGTTGCTCTTACTTTACGAGATTAAAGGAACGAGATGTAATTCATTAATCTATGAGCTTGTCCGAAATGAATATATGATATGTAAGTATGAGGTAATATCAACAAAATTGAGTAGCATGAATGGTGAGTAACTAAGTGTTGATTAAGGTATGTATGATAGCTATGTGGATAATGATAGTTTTAAGAGTTGAAAGAATAGATACTTGAGTATGGGGTTGAGATTGATAATGAGCTAAAGAAAGTATGAGATGAATCTGTTTCAAGTATGTTGAATTGTACACTAAGTGTGTATATAAGGTAATTCATTATGTGGTCTTATTATGATGATTATGTATAATGGGATATCAATATGATATGTGAAAGTGAGCATAAAAAGCTAAGTATTTATATATGATTTTTGAATTGATGTTGGAGGCAAATGTGGCCAAAAGTATGAACCAAAGTATATATATGTGAGAGGTTGGTTATGTATAAGAAATGTGCTTATATTTTTATATGCTTATATGCTTACATATGCAGTTTATTTGTATATGACTTACTAAGCTTTTGGAAAGCTTACTCTCTGTGTGTGTGTGATTTTTCTGTCTTATTGGTCATTAAAGCTACTGAAGGCTCGGGACCGTCTTGGATTGTCATCACACTATAGAACTTATTTTGGTACACTTTGATATTGTATAAAGCTACATATGGCATGTATAGGCTAGTATTTTGGTATAAATAGTTATTTGATCTTAGCCATGTGATTTGGCTATTTAAGAGTTGAAACTTAGCTTAAATGAATGTGTTGTAGAATGTATCTTTTGGTATGATGAAAGAATGTGGAATGGCCAAGTTTGAATGAGCAAATGCATGAATTAGTCTTGTAAGGATATGAGTTTTAACCCTTGAGATTGCCATAATTGGGATTGGTTTTGAATGTAAGGTTTGAATGGTTATTTTGGTATGCTTTTGATGGTTTTATATGCATGAAATATCTTGTCGAATATGGCTTGTAGGTATGGCCCTTTGTGGGTGGCATTTTGGCCTCGTAAATGGCCTATAATGTCACACGGTTGTGGCATACGGGCGTGCCTAACGACCGTGGGTGAATTGTAGGATGAAGTTTATCATCACACGGCCTCGACACGGGCGTGTCATCTGGTCGTGGTGTACAAGTCAGTAGCTAACATAAAAGTACACGGCCTCGACACGGGCGTGCTTGGTGGCCATGGTGGGGAAGTCAGTATATGACCTAAAAGTACACGGCCATGGCACACGGGCGTGCCTAATGACCGTGTTGGTATAGTTAGTATAAACACAAATGGATACACGGAGGTGTCTAGAAGCCGTGGAGGGCACATAGTCTCCTCCCACGGGCATGTCTCCCCTGTATTTTAGAAAGGTTTCAAATTTTCATGGAATTTCATATTTTTTTCAGTTTAGTCCCGACTCGATTTATAAGTATGATTAAGGTCTCGAGGACCCGATTAAGGGACATTATGTCTGGGAATGATGATTGAATGTATGATTTTATTTGTGAATGTTTCCGATCTGTCCGGTAACGCTCCTAACCTTAATCCGGCGACGGACTCGGGATAGGGGTGTTACAATATAAGTCAGCGATTTGTTGATCAGAAACGGAATGGATTCCTTTAGTTAAAGCAAGGAAAAATGACTGTGGCAGAATATGAGCGCGATTTTGTTAGGCTCAGCAAGTATGCACAAGAGTGCGTTGTCTACAAAAACTATCTTGTGCAAAAGGTTTGAAGATGGACTGAATGAGGATATTAGTCTTCTAGTTGGGATCTTGGAGCTAAAAGAGTTTGTAGTGGTTGTTGATAGAGCATGTAAGGCCGAAAAACTGAATAAAGAATAGAGGAAGGCTGTGAGTGAGGCCCGAGATGCAAGAAAAAGGCCGATGAATAAATCATACCAAATTCAATCAAAGAGGTCCAACTAAGTAAACCTTCGGACGACTACGCTAGTTGGATATTCACATAGAGACCCAGGTAACACATATTCTGGCTCGAAGGTTCAAACCACTTTGATGGCAAGTGTGGGCAATCCAAAGTCCAAACCGGCGTGTCCAAATTGTGGAAGAGAACACACGGGGGAGTGTTTGGGGAATAGAAGAAACTGTTACAAGTGTGGTTCACCCGATCATTTCATCCGAAATTGCCCTGAGAGGGATGACAATGAAAGAGAACAAGAGATAAGATCAAGCAATGTATCTTTAAGGGGTAGAGCAAAAAAGAACCCAGGAGGTGGGACTAGTGGTAGAGGTGCGCCTCGAGATTCTACTGTAAGACCGGAGGGTCGGGCACCTACAAAGACTTATGCCATTCGCGCTCACGAGGAGGCATCATCTTCAGATGTGATAACGGGTACTTTTTCTCTTCATGACACTTCTGTTATTGCTTTGATTGATCCAGGGTCTACCCATTCATATATTTGCATAAAACTGGCATCTAGTATGAGCATGGTTGTTGAGTCTACGGAATTTGTAATAAAGGTGTCAAACCCATTAGGCAAACATGTGCTAGTTGACAAGGTGTGTAGGAATTGTCCTTTGACAGCTAAAGGTCATTGTTTTCTGGAAAACCATATATTGTTTCCGTTTGATGAATTTGATTTGATTCTTGGCATGGATTGGTTGACTACACATAATGTTTTAGTGAACTGTGGTAGCAAGTTTATTGAATTGAAATGTGAAAATGGGGATGTCATTCGAGTTGAATCAGGTAGATCAGATAATCTGCCAGTGATAATTTCAACTATAGTAGCCGAGAAATATTTGAGGAAAGGATACGAGTCTTATCTCGCTTTTGTGCTGAATACTCAAGAGTCAGAGGTAAAGATTGAGTCAGTACCAGTGGTATGCGAATATCCAAATATGTTTCCGGGGGAGTTACCTGGATTACCTCTAGTTAGAGAGGTCAAGTTTGGGATTGAGTTAGTTCCGAGAATGACACCTATCTCGGTTGCTCTGTATAGGATGGCACCATTGGAGTTGAAAGAACTGAAGGTTCAGGTTTAAGAGTTAACGGATAAGGGTTTTGCAAGACCAAGCTATTCACCGTGAGGAGTTCCAGTGCTTTTTGTGAAGAAGAAAGGTGGTCGACGAGATTGTGCATAGACTACAGACAACTCAACAAAGTGATGGTAAAGAATAAGTATCCTTTGCGAAGGATAGATGATTTATTTGACCAACTGAAGGGAGCTACGGTGTTCTCTAAGATAGACCTAAGGTCTGGCTATTACCAGTTGAGAGTTAAAGAGCAAGATGTACCGAAAACTACATTTCGGACGAGGTATGGCCATTATGAGTTTCTTGCCATGCCGTTCGGTCTAACGAATGCTCCTGCGATTTTTATGGATCTAATGAACTGCGTCTTCCGACCGTATTTGGACAAGTTTGTAGTTGTCTTTATCGATGACATACTGGTTTATTCTCGGGATTAGAGTGATCATGCAGAGCATCTGAGAATCATTTTGCGAACTTTAAGAGACAAACAGCTGTATGCTCAATTTAGCAAGAGTGAATTTTGGCTCCGAGAGGTCGGATTCCTAGGACACATTGTGTCGGGTAATGGTATTAGAGTTGATCCGAGTAAGATCTCGGCTATTGTGGAGTGTAAATCACCAAGAAATGTGTCAAAAGTCAGAAGCTTTTGGGATTAGCGGGGTACTACAGACGGTTCGTAAAGGGGTTTTCCATGAGTCCTACCTCGATGACGAAACTGTTGCATGAGGATGTCAAGTTTGAATGGACTGAGAAATGTCAACAGAGTTTGGAGAGATTGAAAACATTGTTGACTGAGGCGCCAATTTTGGTACAACAGGAGTCGGGGAAAGATACAGTGATGCTTCATTTAACGGTCTTGCTTGTGTGTTGATGCAAGAGGGTAAGGTAGTCGCTTACACCTCGAGACAGCTAAAACCGCATGAGATGAATTATCTAACTCATAATTTGAAGTTGGCTACAATTGTTTTCGCATTAAAGATTTGGCGACATTATTTATATAGTGAGAAATGTCGAATCTTCACCAATCATAAGAGTGTGAAGTATTTGATGAATTAAAAGGATTTAAATTTGCGAGAGCGGTGGTAGCTCGAATTATTGAAGGACTTTGAGCTAGTAATTGATTATCATCCGGGGAAAGCAAATGTAGTGGCGAATGCCTTGAGTAGAAAATCTCTGTACGCTTTGAGGGCCATGAGTATGAGCTTAGTGTTACCTGATGATGGTGCTATGTTAGCCGAGCTGAAGGCTACACCATTATTTATTCAACATATATGTGAGGCTCAAAAGAAAGATGATGAGATACAAGCTAAAAGAGCTAAGTGTGAATCGAGAAAAGATTCCAATTTTTGAGTGAGTTTAGATGGTTGTTTGATGTTTCACGGCAGGATTTGTGTACCGAAAGATGATGAGTTGATCCAGAAAATTTTACATGAAGCACACGGTGGCTATTTGTCAGTGCATCCCGGTAGCACGAAAATGTACAATGATTTGAAGAGATTTTATTGGTGGCCGGGAATGAAAAGAGATATCTCTGAGTTTGTTACAAAATGTTTGGTCTGCCAACAAGTAAAAGCCGAGTATCAGGTACCTTCGGGACTACTTCAGCCGGTAATGGTTCCCGAGTGGAAGTGGGATGGGATCACTATGGATTTTGTAACGGGGTTGCCTATGACTCCGAGAAAGAAAGATTTTGAGTGGGTTATTATGGATAGACTCACGAAGTCGGTTCACTTTATACCGGTGTGTTTTGATTATGCTCTTGATAAGTTGGTTGAGTTGTATATTGCTGAGGTGGTGAGATTACATGGGGTGTCTGTTTATATTATCTCGGATAGAGATCTGAGATTTACTTCGAGGTTTTGGAAGAAGTTGCAGGAAGCCTTAGGTACAAGGTAGAATTTTAGTACCGCATTCCATCCTCAAACTGACTGCCATTCTGAAAGAGTGATTCAAGTCCTTGAGGATATGCTCTAACGTTGTGTGTTAGAGTTTGGAAGTAATTGGGAGAGATATCTACCTTTGGTTGAGTTTGCTTACAACAACAGTTATTAGTCAAGTATACAGATGGCACCGTACGAAGCCTTGTATAGTCGTAAGTGTTGAACTCCCTTGTATTGGACCGAGCTTAGTGAGAAGCAAATTAATGGGGTCGATCTAGTTAAAGAGACCGAGGAGAAAGTGAAAGTGATTCGAGATAGTCTGAAAGCTGCTTTGGACCGACAAAAGTCATACGTTGATTTGAAAAGAAAAGAAATCGAGTTTCAAGTGGGCGACAAAGTATTTCTAAAGGTGTCCCCGTGGAAGAAAATATTGAGATTTGGTCGAAAGGGCAAACCGAGTCCACGATTCATAGGGTCGTATGAGGTTACCGAAAGAATTGGGCCAGTGGCATACTGATTAGCTTTGCCGGTAGAGTTCGAGAAAATACACAACGTGTTTTATGTGTCGAAGTTGCGACGATATCATTCCAATCCTTTACATGTGATCCCTCCATCAGAAATTAAGATACGATCGGACATGACGTTTGAAGAGGAACCAATTAAGATTATGGCTCGAGAAGTGAAACAGTTGAGGAATAAAAGTATAAATTTAGTAAAAGTGTTATGGCAAAAACACGGTTTGGAAGAGGCTACGTGGGAACCGGAAGAAGCCATGAGAGAACAATATCCAAAACTTTTTACCTGTAAGATTTTTGGGGGCGAAAATCTCTAAAGGGGAGAGAGTTGTAACAGCCCGATTTTGGGGCTAGTCGGAACAGTTTTTACGAGACTACTAATCCGAGGTTCAGGAAAATTATTTTGATATTACTTTATGTGTTATAGGATTAATATATGGCTATATGAAAATTTTGGTGCTTTAATTTTAGCAATTGTATGTGAAATTATGAAAAAGGACTAAATCACATAAAGAGCGAAAGTTCCATTATAAGGGGGAGGGGTGTCTAATAGCCAAAGAATATCAAATTGGATGTCCTTAAAGTGAAATTAGGCCATTGGATGAGTGATGGCCGGCCATATAGAGGCTAGGGAGACAAGATATTAAATGTTGGTCAAATTTGGTGGAAATTAGGTGATAAAAATGAATAAAAGATGTTATCATCTTTCACTATTCACCCTCCTTTTTCCACCAAAAATTGAAGAGAAAAACAGAGTTTGTGGGGTTCAAACTTTCAGCTAAGCTATCTCCTGCTAGTAAGTGATATTGGTGGTTTTATTTGATAATTTTTGTACTTTTGGAGTCCTCAAAGCTTAAGATAGCTAATGAGGGGACTAATTTGTGAAATGGTTAAAAGTTTAGAGGCTTTCCATGAGAGGGTTTATGTTGTTAGCTAAGTTTTTATGGTAGAAAATGAATGTTGGGGAAATGAGAAACAACTTTTGTGAAAGGTGTTGTCATGAAAACTCCTAAATTGGACTAAGTTGTAAATGTTGTAAATTGGTAATAAATGCATGAAATAGTTAGATTTGTGGGTTATTGTAAGAGGAAGAAATGTTCATCTAGGCTTGTTTAATGAGAAAATGTGTTGAAAAATAACTTACGAGTCTAGGGGCAAAATCATAATTTTGCCATAGTACAAGGGCAAAATCATAATTTTGCCATAGTACAAGGGCAAAATGGTCATTTTGTCTAAGTAGAGATTATGATGCATTATGATCATAAAATGTATTAAATAAGTTAATTTTGTTGTTATAGATCAAGAAGAGCGCGGAATTAACCTTGACCGGGGAAAAGGCAAGGTTTCAGATTAAACCGCACATTAACACATTTTGCACCGAGGTAAGTTTATGTGTAAATGGTGCATCTTTAATTCATATGCTGTTGTTTATTGGTGCATTGAATGTTTGAGAGCACCTATGATTTAAATGGATTGGATTGGGTAGACAATGAATAAATTTCGTATGAATGTTAAAATAGATATTTAGATGCGGAATATCATCCGTAGTAAATAATGGTGGGCTATGTGCGATACCACCTTAATTATTTTGTTAGTGGGCTATGTGCAATACCACCTTATCACTTATTCATGATGGGCTATGTGCGATACCATCGTTAATGTTATTTGGTGGGCTAAGTGCGATACCACCGTAAATATTCTTGTGGGGGGCTATGTGTGATACCACCCTGTAAACAGTAAATGGTGGGTTAAGTGCGATACCACCGAGTGTTTGATATTAATAAGAATGATTTATTGTGTTATTGTGATGTGTTGTTTCATGTGATCATGTGGTGAACAAGTGCAGTGATGTATGTTAAATAAATAGAGCATTTGTTTGTGATATGGTTGGATTGTGGTAAGAGACGAATGAGTAAGCATGATCTTGGATTGTGAAATGCTATTGTTTAGCACATGTTATGATGTTTATTGTTTACATGTAAACTTACTAAGCTTTAAAGCTTACTCCCCTTTCTTTTTCCCTTGTTTTATAGAGTCAAAGTGCCGGGTTGGGATACGATGATAATCGAAAGATCACCCACACTATCAGCTCATCTTGGTATATTTTGAATTAGCATTTTGAGTATGGCGTGTATAGGGGCTAGACTAGGTTAAATGTTTTGTTATTTTAGCCAAGTGTGTATTGGCTCCGTATAGACGATTTCTTTTGTACATGGCCATAGTTAATGGCTCAATACTATTAATCAATGAAAGAATGAGGTTATTTATGATTGTGTAGTGTAACAGCTCGATTTAGGGCCTAGTCGGAACAGTGGTGCGAGACCACAAATCTGAAGTAGTAATATGAGTTTTTAAGGTATTTGAGATGTTTGCATGATATTATGAAAGTTTCATGCAGATATTTTATGAAAATTTCTATTAAGGGGTCTATTAGGACTAAATTGCAAAAGTTGCAAAATATGAGTTTCTAGAAGCTTTTTGTACTAAATAGCTTTAGAATATTAATTAGAAGTCTTTAAATAGCAATTTTCCCAAATTATAATTTTTGGACAAAAATGGACATGAGTTAGTAAATAGTGAATTTTTAAAGAGAATGGCATTTTGGTCAGTTAATCAATTAAATGATTATTAAGGGAAAAAGATGACAAAAACCATTCTCATCTTCTTCCCCAAGTGCCAAAAATTTGAAGGAAGCCATAGCTAGGGTTCTTCAATTTTTCAAGCTTGCTAGTAAGTTCATTTTAGCCCCTTTTTAATATTCTTCGTATTTTTGGAGTCCTCGTATTATGAATTAGCTAATTTTAGCTATAAGATGTGCTAAGATGCATGTTAAAAAAATCTACCCATGTATGACATGTTTGTAAAATGATGTTTTAAAAAAGATTATGAGAGATTGATGTTAGATAAACATCTTTTCCTAAATGAATTTCATGAAAAATGTATGACATGTTTGTAAAATGATGTTTTAAGAAAGATTATGAGAGTTTGATGTTAGATAAACATCTTTTCCTAAATGAATTTCATGAAAAATGCTAGTAAGGACTAGTTTGTAATAGTTATGAAATTTGTCATACATGGTAGAAATAGTGAGAATTGGTTATTTCTATAGTTGAGACAATGAATCTGCTGAGAATGAAGAGTTAGAAAGTTTAATGAAAATCATTTTACGAGTCTAGGGGCAAAAGTGTAATTATGAGAAAGTTTAGGGGCAAAATTATAATTTTGCCAAAGTATAAGTTAAGAGTCAATTTAGTCAATTTGATTTTTAAGTGATCTAAATTATTATTATAGATCAAGAAAAATAGAGCCCGGATCGAAACCGAGGCAAGAACAAAGTTGAGGACTAAATTGCCTATCTACATACATTTTGTATATCGAGGTAATTTTGTATGATTTCTAAGCTTTATGATTACTATCATTGAATTGCTTAGTATAATGTACATTATTACCATAGAAATGCTTAATGCTATCTTAAATAAAGAAATCAATGAGATTAAGCATGAGAAAGTCCCGATTGAAGTTGAATTACTTAGGATACTCGATCTACCACATGAGATTAGAAAGTCCGTATAAGACCAAGCCAAGGCATGGCATCGACAATCAAATAAAGTTATCATGTAAGTCCAAGACATGTCTTGGCATTGAAGAGTTATTATGAGATGAAGACCCATGTAAGCCCAAGCCAAGGCATGGCATTGGTGAGCCTCCGAGCAAAGATGTCATGTAAGTCCAAGACCAGTGATAAACCGTAATAGTAACATATTTTAGGCCCACATTTAGCATGCTTTTGGATTATTTATCCCTTGAATTATGTAACTTGGTGCTCTTAATCCTTTGTTTTCATGTTTTATATTAGAAAAGCACCGGAGGATGAAAAGAACGAGAAACGGGCCCAAAACAGAGTAAATGGGGCATATCACGAAATCAACACGGCCTGAGCCCAAGACCACACGGCCGTGCCCCATTCAACAGTATCGAACACGGCCTGGCCACGACTTACACGGACGTGTGCCATGGGCGTGTCCCTGCCGTGACAAAGAGAAATTTCACTCGTATTAGGATACTTAGCGGCAAAGAAACACATTCAGAAGCCTATATAAACACCCTAAGTATAACCTAAAAGGGGGGAACCCAAGGCTTTAGTAAGGGGGCGTCCAGCTAGGCCAAAGAGCGGTAGACTTGTGGGAATTTACTCGAAGATAGCCAGTTGATTCATCTCAAGAAGTCGGAGTTATACTCAAGACGGAGGATCTCTCCATCAATTCCTTCAAGGGGTTTTAGGGATTTCTTATGTTTTGTTTTATCTTTTCTTCTGAGATGTTTTCTTTTATTGTTATGAACTAAACCCTCAGATACCTGAGAGGGATGAAATCTAAGATGAATCTTGTTATCGTTTGCTGAACTATATGACAAATATTTGACTTGTTCTTAATTATGTGTTCTTAATTCTTGTGTTGATATTTCCGGGATATTAATTCAAATATGATGTGCTTAGGTGGAGGAGCAAAAGTCCCTGCTTAAGAGTAGATCTAGCATAATTAAGCGGAGTTGATCGCACGCTTAGAGATAGGGTGACGAGATTTTTTCGGATTTGGGTGAAACCTAATATGGGAGTCCATAGATTGAGTTAATGCAATTCTAGGGGTTTTAATTAGAGAGAGATTTCAATTAATCAACCTAGGGTTAGACGTTAGTCGCCTCGAGAGAGGGATTAATATAACTTAGGGAATCTTACGGATCAAGTCAAATGAATAAATCGTCTGATTTAGAGTCAGATAACAAGTGAAGTCTAGGTGGATTCTTCCTTGAGTATCGTCTTAATCAATTGGTTTTTCCTCAAAGTTGTTTTCCCAATTTCATTCTTCTTTGTCTTAGAGTCTTTTGTTTAGTAGTTAGTTAATTTTATATTAGATAAACAATTCCCTTAATTCTTAGGCTAAATAATAAAAAGGGAGTTAGTATTAGTACTTTTGGTTCCTTTAGGTTCGACAATCCGGTCTAGCCTTAACTATACTATTGTTCGATAGGTGCACTTGCCTCAAATCATTGTCATAGTTAGTTTCTAGGTTCGATCATTCTTTATATAAATTTTAAGACTTTGACATTGCATAAAACAATGATCAAGTTTTTCGCGTCGTTGCTGGGGAATTAAAATATTAAGAAAGCTCAATTTTTTTTACTTTAGCCTTTTTTTTTTTTGCAATTTTTTTTTTATTTTTAACTTTGCTAATTTTTCTTTCTTTTGTTCCTTTCAGGCACCTCTAGTTTATGACTAGAAGGAACCCGATAGGACCTCTACTTTACGATAGTGATATTGAAGGTACAGTCCGTAGAAATCGCAGAGAAATAAGGCGAAGCTTAAACTACATAGAAGAAGAGCAAGAAGCCGAAATAAATACTACAAAAGAGATGGCTGAAAATAATCCGCCACCTCTAGATATGGCCGAAAATCATGCTCCTCGAACTATGTATGCTTATGCTAAACCTAGTTTAACAGGAACTGAGTCAAGTATTGTTAGGCCTACTATTGCTGCAAATGATTTTGAACTGAAACCTAACACTATACAGATGATACAATAGTTTGTTCAGTTTGATGGTTTGTAGGATGAGGATCCTAATACACACTTAGCAAATTTTCTAGAATTCTTTGATACCTTCAAAATAAATAGTGTTTCTGATGATGCCATCCGTCATCGGTTATTTCTCTTTTCTTTGAGGAATAAAGCCAAACAGTGGTTGCATTCCCTTCCACGAGGGTTAATCACTACATGGGATCAAATGACCGAGAAATTTTTATTAAAATATTTTCCACCGGCCAAAACGGCCAAGTTGAGGAATGACATCTCTTCTTTGGTGCAGATGGATTTAGAGACACTTTATGATGCGTGGGAGAGATACAATGATTTGTTGAGGAGGTGCTCACACCACGGATTGCCTTTGTGGCTACAGGTCCAAACTTTTTACAATGATGTAAACCCTTCAACAAGGCAATTAACCCTTCTTTTCAGGAAGCACCACAACAAGACATAACTAAACCCGATCCTAGACCCCGTGCCAACAAAGAAATAACTCATGAGGAATAAGGGATTCAGATCGATGAACTAGAAGAGTGGAAGACGCATCTCAAAGAAAAACTAGGAATACATGAAGCAGAACCAAAGCCACTCTACGAGATAGACAAGTTCAAAATTGGAGATCAGGTATTGTTAGCTAAAGCAGACCCACGAATATCTCCTCCTGACCCCAACACAAACAAAGAAATCCCTTTTAAGGTAATCAATGTTTTTCCATACAGAACAGTCAAGGTAAGTAATCCTATTTTTAGCACTTTTAAAATAAACGCTACTCGACTTGAACTATATTCTGTTAGTAAGACAGATAGCATGAGGGAAAATATTCAACTTTTTAAACCACCATGAATATATGAATGAGGGGTAAGTCTAACTTAAGGCTATAAGCAAGCGCTTCTCGGGAGGCAACCCGACCACTAACTCTATTAACTTTTACATTCCATTAATTTTATTTTTATTTTTTATTTTTTATTTCTACTCCAGCATCTAATTATAAACTAACCAAAAGTGCAGATTTTCAAGCACTGAATCTTCGTACTGACATGGCAGAGACGGTACGAGTCAAAACAAATCATATCTTCGAGTCACAGACTCCAACTACCACGCCACGGCCGTGCGATGAAGCCGTGGCCGACACTGTTAGATCATACAGGGGCGTAGAGACCTAAACATGGGTGTGGCGTCCCTGGTACACGGGCGTGGGGATGCACCAGACCCCAAATTTCTATTTAAACCACCCACCCCTCCTCTCCCATACCACTTTATTTCCTTCTCCTTCTCAAACCCTTTCATACTTCTCTTCTCTAATCTTTTTCCCAACCATCGTGCCACACCACAACTATGTCGAAGAAGCGGAAGGATCCAAACACAGTCCCTTGTGGGAGACCAATCTACATAAGTTCATGCCGACCGCATTATCCACTCGACAAGCCAAGGGTCTTTGAGGCCATTTAATTCTTCTTCTTCTTTACTCTTCTCCTTTATTTTCCTTCTCTTTGACTATCTTATGCTTAAATTAGTTTATTTTATCTTAGTTTCTTGGGTTTAGGTTCTAAAGGCTGCTAGGGAAACACACCGGAACCACGACCACCACCCCATTACAGCCTTAAAATTTACACCCACCTCGCAAACCATCCAACAATAAGGACTCTTCCGTCCATTCATCTTTTACTTTAATTTTATTTTACTTTCTATTTTCTTTCTCTTTATCTTTCTTGTCTTTAAATATATATTTAGTATAGTTTGAATTATTATTATTATTTCCTAGCTAATTCTCTACGAGCTTCTCAATTTCTTCATCTAGCGCAGAGCTCGGTAGCAGCCACCACACCTCGGGACTCCCAACTCAAGAAAACCATCCAAATTCAGGAAGTTTCACCTCTCCCTTTCTCTTAAATTTCATATACATCTTTGTACATTGAGGGCAATGTACATCTTAAGTGTGGGGGTGAATATTTATTTCGAGAAAGTGCCTAACTTTCTTCATTATTCTCAAATCCCTGAATTATGCCATGTATGATATCTATTCTTTAAATAATTTTCTCATATTATGATTAGAATGAAAATTCCTTTGATTTATGATTTTTATTGATGTGTTTTGGATTAATTCATTGATAATTATGCATTGATGATTAATTTTGAAGGATACTAGAGAATCAAGCATGATAAGTCTCTTTTTCAGAATTTAAAATTTTGTTAGGTTGTCTACTTGAATCTAATTATTACCTTGAAGTTTGAAATTTGCAAGGTTGACATCAAATACCTATAATTTTTGTGAGATTTTGAGCCTTTTAGAGCACATATTCTTTTCTTTGCTCACTTTCTATTATGAGTGTGTCAACATTGATTTGTTATTCTAGAACTTGCATCGATTATACATGTCGAGACCACACCTTTGATTTGATATACCGAGATGATAAAGGCACCTAGGTTTTAACCCACTCACTCAACTAAAAGCCTACCTTCACAATTAACCCCTAGTGAACCCCGTTTAATCCTAACAACCCTTTTTATTGACTCACCCACTAATATTAACCCAAAACCCTTTGTATTTGTTATCAACATTCCTTTTGACTACCCTTATGTCGAGATTTGATTTGATTAGTTGCCTGACTATGATCTTTATTTCAAGTAGTTGAATTTATCCTTTATTAAATATTTAACTTTTTCTTAAAAAAAATCGAAGTATATTCACTATTACTTTTGTGATTAGGTGAGCTTATACGTTAAATTCCAATTATTGAAGAAGAAGCAAATATCAGAATATTATTATTAGTAGTAAAAGTTTTTAATTATTATCAGTTCGATATCTCTAGTTAGGTAATTTATCAAGTCAATCTTGATTCTAACCATCTAATTCAGCCTTTATCCACACCTTTAACCCAAGCCCCGTTACAACCCTGTTAAAGACTTTTTGATTTGTGTGTCATCTCATATTATAGTGGTGGAGATTTGATTTTCACGCAAGCCTATGGGATTAACTCTTCATGTTTGACTTTTGAGTGCTTAATTCTGAACCTTAAACACTTCAAGTGATTTGAGTAAATCTTTAGTGAGGATGTCAATTCTTGTCGATTTTGAATCAGAGGTAATTATTTAGATGAAGGGAAACACCTATGTTTTGTGCTATAAATGTATGAATTTGATTGTTTGAATCTTTAGGACCTTTCTATTTAAATTATCAATGTATGAATTATCTTTGAATCATGACGAAACATTATTAATGAATATTATGAATCGGGGAAGTTTGTTTTAATTGTGACTTGAGAATTTTGCTTGAGGATAAGCAAAAGCTTAAGTGTGGGGGTATTTGATAAACCGTAATAGTAACATATTTTAGGCCCACATTTAGCATGCTTTTGGATGATTTATCCCTTGAATTATGTAATTTTGTGCTCTTAATCCTTTGTTTTCATGTTTTATACATAGAAAAGTACCGGAGGATGAAAAGAACCAGAAACGGGCCCAAAACAGAGTAAATAGGCCATATCACGAAATCAACATGGCTTGGACCCAAGACCACACGGCCGTGCCCCATTCAACAGTCTCGAACACGGCCTGGCCACGACTTACACGGGCGTGTGCCATGGGAGTGTCTCTGCCGTGACAAAGAGAATTTTCACTCGAATTAGGATACTTAGTGGCGAAGAAACACATTTAAAAGCCTATATAAACACCCTAAGTATAACCTAAAAGGGGGGAACCCAAGGCTTTAGTCAGGGGGCATCCAGCTAGGCCAAAGAGGGGCAGATTTGTGGGAATTTACTCGAAGATAGGCAGTTGATTCATCTCAAGAAGCCGGAGCTATACTCAAAATGGAGGATCTCTCCTTCAATTCCTTCAAGGGGTTTTAGGGATTTCTTATGTTTTGTTTTATCTTTTCTTCTGAGATGTTTTCTTTTATTGTTATGAACTAAACCCTCAGATACCTGAGAGAGATGAAACCTAAGATGAATCTTGTTATCGTTTGCTGAACTATATGATAAATATTTAACTTGTTCTTAATTATGTGTTCTTAATTCTTGTGTTGATATTTCCGGGATATTAATTCAAGTATGATGTGCATAGGTGGAGGAGCAAAATTCCCTACTTAAGACTAGATCTAGCATAATAAAGTGGAGTTGATCGTGCGCCTAGAGATAGGGTGACGAGATTTTGCCGGATTAGGGTGAAACCTAATATGGGAGTCCATAGATCGAGTTAATGCGATTCTAGGGGTTTTAATTAGAAAGAGATTTCAGTTAATCAACCTAGGGTTAGACGTTATTCGCTTCGAGAGAGGGTTTAATATAACTTAGGGAATCTTACGGATCAAGTCAAATGAATAAATCGTCTGGTTCAGAGTTAGATAACAAGTGAAGTCTAGGTGGATTCTTCCTTGGGTGTCATTTTAATTAATTGGTCTTCTCTCAAGTTATTTTCTGAATTCATCCTTTCTGTCTTTGCATCTTTAGTTTAATTGATAGTTAAATTTAGATTAGATAAATCAGTTCCCTTAATTCTTAGGCTAAATAATAAAGAGAGAGTTAGTATTAGTACTTTTGGTTTCTTTGGGTTCGACATTTCGGTCTTGCCTAAAATATACTACTGTTCGATAGGTGCGCTTGCCTTAAATCATTGTCAGAGTTAGTTTTTAGGTTCGATCATTCTTTTTATAAATTTTAAGACTCAACAGACACGATCAGCATCCATACCAAGATGAGAGATCACATGTAAGACTATATCTAGGATATGGCTTTGGCATCGAGTTATATGTAGGAGGAGATTCAGTATCCTCGGTTAGTCATAGAAATTCATCGGGCAAATGAGTAAAGCTTAAATGAGATAGCAAGAAAATTAAGTAAGCAAAGCAATTATCATGTTGAAAATGAGTATTATTCATGTTATGAATGATGAAAATGAGTATTATAGTAAAGTTTGTTGATCTATGTGATCAAGTGATACAGGTACCTTGTTTACCTCACGAGCATGAGGCTCGTAAGTATCATGAGATATGTAGGAATCAGTAAGAGTAAGTAAGCTTAAATAGCTGAATTTTATGATGCCAATGTTTATGCCAAATGGTTTATGTTAAACAAGTATGTTGCTATGTGCATTATATGCAAACTTCCTAAGCTAAATGCTTACATCTTTTATTCTCTCTTTCCATGTAGTTCCGCCAAGCTAATCTCGTGGATCATCGTCATCGGAGCTCGGAGCACACTACCAATCGCTATTTTGGTATTGCCAAGATTTTTATATTAAGTATGGCATGTATAGGAAACATTTTATTTTGAGAATATGTCTTAAAAGGGAAAAAGTATGGGCTATCAAGTTATTATTCTTTTGTATATGGCTAAGTGATTGGCCAAGATTGACTAAGTATGTATGTTTATCGATATCAACGAAGCATGTAGTATTGTTCATGAAAGATGTAGTAAATTGAGTCGTTCAATTGAGTATGAGATTGATCTTGATTTCAGGGTGGCAATTGGCTTGGTAAATAGCCTTCAAGTGCCCACACGGATAGACACACGAGTGTGTGTCTAGGCCGTGTATTCCCTGCATGTTAGTGTCTTAAGTCAGTATAGACCACGAACTAATCCCACGGCCATTTGTATAGGCCGTGTGAGACACACGGTTAGCACATGGGCGTGTGCCCCAGGCCGTGTGAATAAGTTAGTATATCAAGCTATGACACACGGTCTAAGCCCACGGGCGTGTCAAGACCGTGTGTAATTAGTCAGTGTCGACTACGGGTGGAAGACATGGGCGTGTGACCCCTGTTTCAAGGAAAAGTTTTCGATTAAGTTTCGAAAGTTTCCAGATATGTGTTTAAGGCCTCGTAGGCCCAAGAAATGTATGACTAGACTAAGAAAGAGAAGTTTTAATTCGGAACAAAATTTTACAGCCCGTAAGTGCATGTTTGAGAAAGTTCAAGCATAGTAATGTCTCGTATCCGGTCTCAGCCTTGGACTCGGGTATGGGTGTTACATTTAGGGTATATGATTGGGTTGTTTGGTTATGAATTTATGCTTGAATGAATTAGGGGGATGAAAGAGCTTGGCAAATAGCCTTGTTCTTGTCCACACAGGTAGGCACACGAGCGTGTGTCTAGGTCGTGTGTGACACATGATCAGTCCCATGGGTTTGTGACCAGGTCGTGTGTCCCCTACATGTTGGTTTTGCAAGTCAGTAAGCTTTGCAGTAAACACATGGGCAGAGACACAGCCGTGTGTCTCAGCTGTGTGGTAGGCACGGCCACGAACATGGGTGTGTGCCCGGGGCGTGTGAAGTCTCCATCTTGAAATTAAAATTTAAATCAACACACGGTCTAAGGACACTGGCGTGTGCCTTGGCCGTGTGACCTTAGTGAGGTGATGACGTCATTAAACATAATGCGGTTTTGGCACAAGGGCTGAGACACGGGAGTGTCGAGGCCGTGTAAGGGACACGGGCTGAGACACGGGCGTGTCGAGGCCGTGTAATAGACGCAGCCCAGGGACACGGGCTTGTGTCTGGCCATGTGAAATAAGTCAGTGTCCACCACAGGTGAGGGACATGGGCGTGTATGACCACACGGCCTGCCCACACGGGCGTCTCCCATTTTACACGGGCGTGTGGCCCCTGTTTAGGCAAAATTTTTCTAAGTATGTGAAAGTTACCGATGAATTCCCAAAACCTTCCGGAAGCATGTTTAGGGCCTCGTAGGCCCATTATAAGGATATCAGAGGTGTGTATGGAAAAGTTTTTAATTTGGAATGGAATTTGTAGCCCAAAGTTGTATGACCATGTGAGTTAAGTACGGTAAAGCCTCGTATCCGGTTCCGGCGTAGAATACAGGTAAGGGGTGTTACAGTGTGGTTCCAAATTTATCATATTTTCAGTTTTCAAACGATCATGTTGCCAAGCCATTTAGGTTTCACTAGGTCGTGTGCCTTTCGCAAAAGAATAAAAATAAAAATTTCAATCAAGTATTCACACAGTCGTGTGTTGCATCTGGTGCCCTGAGTGTTGTATATTCGTTTGTAAACTTGTATTTTTTTAACAGATTAGTTAATAAAACAAATTCATTTATTACAATTAATATACTTTGTATTATTGTCCTCAAATGGTTTTTGCACGCAAAGCTAAATGGAAACAATTGTTGCTCACTTGTAGTCTAATGTTTAACTAATACTAAGCGGAATTACGTGGTTGGATCGTAATACAGAAAGACAAATTGTATTAATAGATGGACCTAAACATCTCCTTACTTTAATTGGAAATGAGCAAAACAATTGAAAGACTAATATGTTGTCTATCAAGTCTAATTGGGGAGATCCTTTGTCTTGGGCATCAAAGCAAATGATTCCCAAAAGATAAAAACTTAGATATGATTGATTGCACTAACAGTACATTGAAAAAGACCCAAGAAGAATAGATCCTAATTCTTTTTATGGATTTATTCACTTGTGATGTTCATAATGTGGCATGCCTAAATCCTAAGTGGATGACTGACTATGTATATGTGACTCATACACTTTGATTCAAGTAGATGTTTGAGTTCAAATAGATAAGAAACCCAAAGATGGTGCGTTGGGTCTATGACTTTTGTAGTATGTAGTGTCATTCAAAACAGTGGAATTCATATCCTGAAACATGGGTAAATGATATCCTCTCATTGAAATTACTATTTGATAGTGATTGACTTTTCATAAAGAAAGATGTAATGATTATCATTAGATAAAATATGATCATATTGGGAGAGCGAATATTATCCCAAAGAGATCAATGATATCCTATTAGGGTAACACACTTATGAGTTGTTACTTTCGTAATGATATGTTGTTAGGGAGAGCTCAATCATGATACTATAGTGGATTGACTTCGTGACTAAATAAGTTTATAATTAATAGGCAAAAATTCAGAACTTAATTATAAATCATTTGAGCCTTAATTACATATATCCAATTGGTTTCTCTGCTAGCTCATTTAAACTATTAATGAATTGCGTGTTTGAATTAAAATGAAAAAAGTGAATTAAAATAAAGAAATGGAAAACACTCAAAAATGATTATGGCTTTCTCCGAAATTGAGAAATGGAATCATTTGGAAATGAATGTGGATTTCTCAAAATGGAAATGGAAATAGAAATGAAAATGAGAAATATTCATTTGCAAATGTACATGAATTACTTAGAAATGATCGGTCATAGTGAACATGTTGAGTAGTTAAATATTAAACATATTTTTCTCGAAATTTTACTAGTGGTAAAATCGTCATAATTTTATCAGGGTTAAAATTGGGATGAGAAAATTATTTAATATAAATATACTGAATTTTATTTCAGGAAATAGAAAAATAGAATCATACTGGGTCAAAAAGTCCAGAAAATACTTGTAATTGAACCCGATATGAGAGAGGCTCAAAATCTCCTCATGTAACGTGAAGAAGGTGGCAACCCTAGTTGGAACTAGGATGTTTCGTCAACCATACTCTAAGTAGGAAATTATTTTTCTGTTTGAAAGAAATTACTACAACTTAACAAGGGTTCTACTTTCTCTTCCTATAAATAGATGACACCAGTAGAAGTATTTACACAACTTTGAGAGATTGCTACTCTGCCAAAAAATAGATAGAATTTATTCTTAACTATTAAATATATTTTTCCAGAATAAGAATTCTACCTGTTTCTATTAAAAAAGAGAGAATTTTTGTTTTCACCCCAAAAGGAAAAGAAAACTTTTTTCTAGTTTTGTGTTTTGATTCAATTGGTTCAAGCCCACACGAGAAACAATTTATGGTATGAAAATAGTGGAGAAAACAATGAATCTGCTTATCCGAAAACACCAGTACAATTTTGGTCTAAAGCTTCTTACTACAAATATCACAAACTGGGTCGATTTTCAAAATTTTAGTTTTTCTCTTTGCAAGAAACTAATTTTCAAATCGGATTTTTTTGACATCGTGTATCTAGGCCGGGTCGGTCACACAGTCGTGTTGCCAGGTTGTGTAATTTTCGAGAATTGTGTGGTTCCAAAAGCATTACTCTCATAATATGAACATGGCCGTGTAACTTACTTGTGCGGGTCTCACAACCGTGTGGTCAGGTCGAGTGATTCTTCTTTCTTTCTTTTTTCATAAACAACATAACTTCAGTGATTAGATTAACGAACTTTTAAATTCAAAAACAAACAACTAGTCAAAAAATAAAGAACAAGTAAATCGACAGAAAATTCACAAATTAAACATATGAAAAACAAATCGAAAAACACTCGAGTTGCCTCCTAAGAAGCGCTTATTTAGAGTCCAAGCTTGACTCTCTTTTTGTAACAAGTAAATAAAAAACACACAGTTTCTTACTTCAACTTGGCTACTAGTTTGAGGGTCATAAGGGGTAGCTACTCTATGGTTTACATCATACTTAAGAATTTTCTCAAATTGAGCTTTACAAAGATGTCTACCCCTATCACTAATGACTACCCTAGGTGTTCCAAAACGAGAGAAAAGTTTATTTAATACTCTAACTACGACACTAGCATAAGTAGTTGGTAAAGTTTGAGCTTTAACCCATTTTGACATGGTATCGATAGTTACCAATATGTATTTTTTACCATATGAACTAGGAAATGGTCCCATGAAACTAATAGCTTAGTTGTAAAAAAATTCACAATATTGCATATAAGTTTGAGGCATTTCATCACGTTTGGAAATATTACCTATCCTCTGGCGTCTATCGCAAAGAGAAGCATGCATGTTAACGTATTTGAACAATATAGGCTAATAAAAACCTGATTCAAGAACTTTATGTGTTGTTCTTACTCCACTGTAATATCCCCCAGTCGGTCCAGAGTGGCAATGCTCTAAAAATTTCTTTCCTTCTAGTACCGAAACACATCTTATAATTACTTGATCTGCACAAACAAGAAATAAAAATGGATGGTCTCTTGGTAGAATATTAGAAACTAAGTAATTAGCAATATCTGCAAACCAAGGGACTTGAGATTCTATTACCAAATAAAGCCGCTCTTCAGGAAACAAATCGTTTATTGCCTCTTCATCAAGCTTATCAAGATTTGGATTCTCAAGCTTTAAAAAGTGATCTGTTGCAAGATTTTTAACTTCTTTCTCATTTCTAATCTACAAATCAAATTCCTACAACAATAAAATCCACCTTAAAAGTCTAGGTTAGGTTTTGCATCAAGTTTAGTAAGAAGGTAGTGAAGAGTAGAGTGGTCAGTATATACAATAACTTTAGACAATTTTAAAAAAGGTCTAAATTTATCAAATGCAAAAACCACAGCTAGCAACTCTTTCTCTGTAGTTGTATAATTCTCTTGCGTATCCATCAAAGTCTTGCTAGAATAATATATCAGCTGAAAATGCTTGTCTCTTTGCTATCAAAAAACTGTAGCAATTACAAAATCACCTGTATCACACATTAGTTCAAAAGGTAAATACCAATCGGGCTCAACCATAATCGGGCATTGATCAATTTTTCCTTAAGAACATTAAATTCCTCTAACATTCCTAAGTGAAATTAAATGGTCCATCTTTTTCTAACAAGTTAGTTAAATGGTTAGCTATTTCAGAAAATTCTTTAATAATTCTCCTACAGAAATCATCATGTCCTAAAAAGCATCTAATAGCCTTAACTAAAACAGGATGAGGTAGTTTCTCAATAGTTACAATTTTTCTCCATCAATCTCAATCCCTTTACCAGAAATTTTATGATCTAATACAATACCCTATTTAACCATAAAATGATATTTGTCCCAATTAAGCACACAATTAGTTTCCTTACACCTTATTAACACTCATTTCAAATTTTGAAGGCATAGATAGAAAGAGTTACCAAACATCAAGAAATCATCCATGAATACTTCGAAAATTCATCAAATATAATTAGCATACATCCCTGAAAAGTAGAAGATGCATTATATAATTCAAAATTCATTCTTTGATAAGAAAACGTACCATATGGACTTGTAACTATCATCTTTTCTTAATTCTCTAGAGCTATCGGGATTTGAAAGTAGCCAAAAAGTCCATTTAGAAAGCAATAATACATTTGACCAAACAACCTCTTCAACATTTGATCCACAAATGGTAGCGAAAAATGATTTTTTCTTGTAGCATCATTTTGTAGTCAATGCATACTCTCCACCCCGTGACTGTTCTAGTAAGGATTAAATCATTGTTCTTATTAGCCACAATAGTCATGCCTCCTTTCTTAAGAACAACCTAGACAGGACTCACCTAAGTACTATAAGATATAAGGTAAATAACTCCAACGTCTAGAAGTTTAATTACCTCAGCCTTTAAAACTTTCTTCATATTGGGATTTAACCTCTTTTGAGCTTCCACACATGGCTTATAATTGTCTTTTGTCAAGATCTTGAGGCTACAAAAAGAAGGACTGGTCCCTCTAATGTTAAAAATCTTCAAGGCTCTAGCTCTTTTCTGTTCTTTAAGTACTTAGAGTAACTCATCCTTCTCATGTGGTTTTAAGTTTGAAGTTATAATCACTGGCAACGTAGAATTGTCTCTAAGGAAGCATACTCCAGATAATTTGGAAATTGTTTCAACTCTACTTTGGGAGGTTGTTCAATAAAAGGCTTCAATTTCAAATCCTTAGTCACCGAAATCGTCTCAAACCTACTGTGTCTATGTGATGGATCTTTAACGTCCAAATGAACTACAATTTCATTTTTCATAACATTATCTCCATCCTCCTCCTCACCTTTAACTATACATAGTTCCAATGTATTTTTATGGATAGTTTCTTACAATGAATTTTGTGCTGCATGATCAATAGAATTTATACAATAACAAGTATCATCTTGCTCACAAGAGACTCTCATAGCATCATGTATTTAATAAATAACTTCTTCATCACCTAATCTAAGCGCAAGTTTACCATTACCAACATCATTAATAACTCTAGCAGTGGCTAAAAATGGTCGGCCTAAAATAATAGGTACCTCAATATCCTTATCTATGTCAAGTATTACAAAATCAACAGGCAGTAAAAATTTATCCACTTTAACGAGTATATTCAATAATACCCCTATGATACTTAATGGATCTGTCAACTATTGTTGTTGGATCTAGTGCTCCAAGTATAGTATTTTTGTCAATATACACTTGTAATTTTTTTGAACAGATTGGTTAATAAAAAAATTCATTGATTACATTAATATACTTTGTATAATTTTCCACAAAAGGTTTTTTCACGCAAAGCAAAATGGAAGCAAATGTTGCTCATTGGTTGTCTAAATGTTTAACTAATACTAAGCGGCATTACGTGGTCAAATTATAGTATGGAAAGACAACTTGTATTATTAGACAAACCTAAACATGTCCTTAGTCTAATAAGAAATGAGAAAACCGATTAAAAGGCTAATATGTTGTATATCAAGTCCACTTGGGGAGACACTTTGATAAACCATAATATGTTCATATTTTAATCCCACATTTAGCATACTTTTGGATGATTTATTCCCTTAATTGTGAAATTTGATGCTCCTAATCATTTAATTTCATGTTTTATACTTAGGAGAGCACCGAAGGATGAAAAGAACGAGAAACAGGCCAAAAACGGGGAAAATGGGTCAAAGTACGAAATCCACACGGCCGTGCCACTTTAGCAGATCTGAACACAGCCTGAGCTCAATTTATACGGGCGAGCCACACAGGCATGTCCCTCCCGTGACCTGTTTTAATTCCATTCGGATTAGGATACTTAGGGGCAAAGAAAGACATTCCAAAAGCTTATATAAACACACTAAGTGTGACCTAAAAGGGAGGCGTTCAGGGAGACTGAGAAGCCAAGCCAGAGAGGTCGAATTGTAGGATTTACTCGAAGACAGCCAGTTGATCCATCTCAAGAAGCCGGAATCATACTCAAGACAAAGATCTTCCCTTCAATTTCCTTCAGGAGGTTTTAGGGTTTTTCTTATGTTTTGTTTTATATTTTCTTCTGAGATGTATTCTTTTATAAACATGAACAAAACCCCTCAAATACCTAAGGGGGATGAAACCTAAGACGGATCTTGTTATTGTTTACTGAACTATATGATAAATACTTGATTTGTTCTTAATTCTTGTTTTAATATTTCAGGATATTGATTCAAGTATTGATGTGCTTAGGCAGTGGAGGAATATTCCCTGTTTAAGAGTAGATCTAGCATAGTCAAGTGGAGTTGATCGCACCCCTAGAGATAGGATGACGAAAATCTGCTAAATTAGGGTCAAACCTAATATGGGAGTCCATAGATCGAGTTAATGCAACACTAGGTTTTAATTAGAAAGAGATTTCAATTGATCAACCTAGGGTTAGACGTTAGTAGCCTCGAGAGAGGTATTAATATAAATTATTGAATCTTACGGATCAAGTCAAGTGAATCAATCGTCTAGTTCAGAGTTAAATAACAAGTGAAGTCTAGGTGGATTCTTCCTCGGGTATTGTCTTAATCAATTGGTTTTCCCAAAAGTATTTTTCCCAATTCATTCTCTAAGTCTTAGCATCTTTAGCTTAGTAATTAATTAGTTTTAGGTTAAATAAAAATTCCCTTAATTCTTAGGCTAAATAATAGAAAGATAGCAATTACTAGTACTCTTGGTCCTTGAGGATACGATATTTCCGGTCTTGCTATATCTATACTACCAAACGATAGGTGCGCTTGCCTCAAATTGTTGTCATAGTTAGTTTCTAGGCTCGATCATTCATTATATATAATTATTAAGACTTTCTAACACGATCATGCTTTATCTTGGGCATCAGAGTGGATGACTCCTAGAAGATGGAGACATAGATATGACTGACTGGACTGACAATACATCGAATAGGACCTAAGTAAAATAGATCCTGAATTCATTTATGGATTTATTCACTTGTAATGTTCATAGTGGCATACCTAAATCCTAAGTGGATGGCAGATTATGTATGTGTGACTCGTACACTTTGATGTCAATAAAAGCATGAGTTCAAATAAATAAGGAATTGGAAGCTAGTACGTTGGGTGTACGACTTCTGTAGTATGTAGTTTCATTCACAACAGTGGAATTCATATCCCAAAACATGGGTAAATGATATCATTTCATTGGCATTACATGGCTACTGAAAAGTAAATATGGCCACGGGTCGTCCGTTTTTGTGGCCACTGGTCGTCCGTTTGTATGATGGATGACTTGATCATTGTTCGGCAGTGTTTGTCTTTCATGAAGGAAAATGCAATGGTTACTACGAGATAAAATAGGATCCTATGAGGGTAACACACTAATAACGAGCATTAAGTAGTTGGACGAGCATTAAGTAGTTGCTTTTGTAATGGTATGTCGTTAAGGAGAGCTCAATCATGATACTCTAGTGAAATGGCTTCATCACTAAATGAGTTTATAATTAATCAGTGAAAAGCCGGAACTTAATTATAAATCATTTGAGCCTCAACTTCTTATGTCTAATTGATCCCTCCGCTAGCTCATTGAAACTTGAAATGAAATACGTGTTTGAATAAAAATGAACGGAATGAATAGAAAAAGAGAAATGAGAAACATTTAGGAATGATTATGGTGTTCTTCAAAATAGAGAAATGGAATGATTTGAAAATTAATGTAGGTTTCAAAAAATGGAAATGAAAATGAAAATGGAAACTTGGAATCCTATATAGGATTACTTAAAAATATGGAAGAATGATTTTATGTTTTTGAACTATTTTGAAGCCCGAAAATGAAAATAAATCATTCGGTCATAGTGAACATGTTAAGTTGTAACATATTGAACGACTTTTCTCAAAATTTTATCGGGGGTAAAATTTTCAAAATTTTATTAGGATAAAATTGGGTTAGAAAATTATTTAATATGTAGATATTAAAGTTTATTTTGGGAAATAGAAAAACTTAATCGGGTTGGGTAAGCCTAGGAAGTATTCGTAATTGGAACCGATGTGAGAGACGCGCAAAACCTCTCATATAACTTGAAGCAGGCGACAACCTTAAGTAGGATTGTTTTTATATTTAAAATAAACTTCCACAACCCTACAAGGAATCTACTTTCCCTTCTTACAAATAGATGGCACCGATAGAGCTGTTTAAACAATTTTTGAGAGATTGTTATTTTCCCAAAAAATAGAGAGAATTTAGTCTCAATTTATAAACATATTTTTCAAAACAACAATTTTATCGGTTTCTATTAAAGAAGAGAGAATTTTTGTTTTCTCCCCAAAAGAATTTTTTTTTTCTAGTTCTGTGTTTTGATTCGAGCCTACACTCATGCAATTCGTGGTACGAGAATAGTAGAGATGGTCGAAAGCTGGAAAACATCAAGGATCCATTTATTCAAAAAAACAGGTATGAATTCAATTAAGGTTTATTGCTATAAATAGCACAACCCATGTCAGTTTTCAAAATTTTAATTTTTCATTGTATAAGAAAACCGTTTTCAAACCGGTTTTTTAACAGTTGAAAATTCATCCCAGTGGGTTTTGGTTCCCCGAGACTAAGTTGCTTGAACATTTTATGGGGTATCAAATTTATACTAGCACCTAAATTAGCTAAAGCTTTCTCAACAGATAAACTACCAATAAAACAAGAAGTAGTAAAACTCCTTGGATCTTTAAGCTTGGCAGGTAGTTTGTTCTGGAGAATAGTTGAACACTCCTCATTAAGTTCCATAATAGACAGCTCCATTAACTTCCTCTTATTTTTCAAAAGCTCTTTTAAGAATTTTGCATATTTGGGCATTTGCTAAAGAGCTTCAACAAAAAGTAAGTTAATATACATATGTTTAAAAATTTCAAGAAATTTACCAATTTGTTTATCTATGTAGTCTTTCTTCAACCTTGCTAAGTATGTGATTAGGGGTTTGTATTCTCTCAGTGCTATTTTTTGGTCTTTCTTGCTATCCTCAACCCCATTATCTTTCTCAACAGCTTCTTGTTTTAGCTTCTCTTTATATTCGGGTAACACTTTTCCTCTCCTCAAAGTGACTGCTTTTACTTGCTCTTTTGGGTTAGTTTCATTGTTACTAGGTAAGCTAGCTTGTTGTCTTTTTTAAACCAATTTAGCAAGCTGACCAATTTTATTTTTGAGTCCCTGAATCGGTGCTTGCTGATTTTTAAAAATTGCTTCAATATTTTGAAATCTAGTTTCTGACACTAAAATAAATTCAACCAACATCTCTTCAATATTCGGCATCTTCTCTTGTTGATAAGGATGCTGAAACCCTAAGGGGGTTATGATCTTTGATTCCCTTGACCACCTGAAGAAAACCTTGGATGATTCCTCCATCCTGTGTTATAAGTATTGCTATAAGGGTTATTCTAAGGTCTAGAACTATTACCCATAAAGTCCACTTGCTCATGCTCTATGTTAGACTTCAAGTGCAAGCATTCCTGCCTGATCATACCTACTCTAGCCACATTACATTGCATCACAGGAGTCTCCTATTTTCCTAAACTCAAACCATCAAATTTTCTACCAAGAGATTCAACCTGACTTGCCAACATAGTAACTTCATTTACATAAAAAACACCAGCTCCCCTAGTAGGCTTTGCTCTCATAACTTGCCACTGATAATTATTCACTGCCATCTCCTCAATAAACTCTTCACGGATTCAAACCATTATAAAAGGTTTGAACCTATAGCCATAAAGGAAAACCATGATGAGGACACATTCGTAAAAGATCCTTAAATCTCTCCCAATGTACCATAAAGTGCCTCAAGCTCAAATTGGGAAACCTAAGAGATATCATTCTTTAAATTAGTTGTTTTGGCCAGTGGAAACTACTTCAACAAGAATTTCTCGATCATCAAAGCCCAAGTAGTGATGGAACCCCGTGCAAGTAAATTCAACCATTAGGAACAATCTGAGGCGTATGACATCATCACAAAGACCATTGATCTTGAAAGTATCACAGATCTACAAGAAATTCGTTAGATGCACATTTGGATTTTCATCTTGTATCCCATCAAACTGAACATACAAGAAATTCTTTAGCCTTTCCTCGATTTCTGTGAGTAGTTCTTTTAATCTCAATATAAAAAATTATCGGTTCCAACTGGTTACTTCTAACCACAAACCAAAAGTACCTGTCAAAAACTAATTAAAATTGAATCAAAATCTCAAAATTAAATGAAAAACAAAATTAATATAAAATAAAATAGGCTAAATAAACAGAAATAAGACTTTCTTAATATTTTAGTCCCCCAAAATGGTGTCAAAACTTGATGTCCACTAAACTAACTAATAAATCGATTGAGGCAACTACACCTGTCAATTAATAGTATAGATATGATGAGCACAAATATCGTTCCCTCGAGGACTACAATTACTAGTAATTATCGTCTTTCTATTATTTAACCTAATAACTCAAATGATTGATTAAAACTAAAATTAACTAATGAATGCGCCAAATAGCAAATCATGAAAATTATCAAAATCAACCAAGTGACAAAAGAACACCTAGGTAAGAATCCACCTAGATTTTATCTATAATTCTCAATCTAGTTTATGCAACTTCTGTGTTTAGATCTTTGATACGTACAAAATTTCTTTCTAATTAAAATTCCTATTATTGCATTAATTTGCTCCATATTAGATTTTTCTCTAATATGATAGATTTATGTCATCCTATTTCTAGGATTACATGCAACTCCATCTAATTATGCAATATTTAGTCACAAGAAGGGTCTATTCAACCTCAAACTCAGACACATGAAACATGGATTAATACTCTGGAAATATTAACATAAGAACAATTAACCATTCATAATTGAAAACAATGAAACTAAGATTTTATTGAATAAAACTAGAAATTAAGCAATAGAATCTATCCTAGGGTTCATCTCCCCCTGGGTATTTAGAAAATTAGTTTATACTTGCAAGAATAAACACCGAAAATACAAAATAGTCATTAAAATAAAATAAACCCATGATAACTTCCTAGGAAATTATCTTGGAATCTTGAATATTGATAGAGAACTGTTTAGAAATCAGCCTCAATGGTGTTCTTTTGGGTAATTTTTGTGCTAAACTTAGACGGTTGGTTCCTCTTTTTTTATCATTTATACCTCCCCAAAGTGCCAAAACACCTAAAAATTAAAATTTCTTATTCTCAACGCACATGGTCCACGAAATCGACATGGCTTGGCCACAAGCCTGTGTGGTTCGGCTGTGTGAAATTCTATTGCTCGTATGTAGATTCCAGACTGCTCCAATGTTTTTATTTTAACTTATTTTTCACTGTTACTGCTCCCAAGTGCTCTATTAAGCTTCAAAACATTAATTTAAAGGATTAGAAGTATATAATTCACAATTAACACCATTTAGTCGCCTAAATAGGCATTAAGAATGAGACTAAAATATGTTACTTTTGACACTTATCAGATGGCGACGACAAAATGACGACGTGAATCGATTCGATAGTAGATGTCCGTAGTGGCACAATAGAACACCCAAAGTATGCTTTGTGGTGACTTTTTTTTTTTGTTTTTCTAGGAAAGAATCATGGAAACTTTGGCTGGTCAAGGTGCTTTTATTTCTAATAGTATGATGATATTTATTTGGTTGCGTGTGTATGTTCATGCATATGTATAATAAGCATGCCATATAGTTTAGGGAAAGAATGTCACATGTACTTGTCATGCATTTATAAATAATTCATTGTTGAAATCGGACATTAAAAACCTTGCATGTTTTTTAAAGATTCAGTGGGAAAAAGTCCCTAAACAAGACCTACGACTTCCATCAATGGTCACTTGTGACGACATGGCAATTTAACTACCCCATGGTAGGATTTCCATGTAGATCATCACTGATGAAATTTCTTGAAAATAGGTAGAACTCTCTTCTATCCCTATGACAATTAGATCGGCCTTTATGGTAGGTATTATCATGCAATATAACAAAAAGTTATTCTTCAAAGAGGACAACTAGTCACAGCGTCTTACTCGACAATATTGTCCCGGGATGACTCATTTGTGGTACATAATGTGATAGGTGATGAGTTTATGGTTATACACTCAAGATCTTCTAGTTAAGAAACTTCCCACCAAGCTCTACTTAAGTTAGAATGATGGTCAAATGTTAAACGATAATTAGTACGTGTGAATGCCTAAGGAATTAGGTTCATGTACTAATTGGATGAAAATCCAAGTTCTTACTAGTTGATTAAGATTACCCAACGATGAGTTGATTCAATGGATTTAGGAAATTATCGTTGCAACGACTTACTTTTCAAATTGATGCTAAAAAACATTAAGAGAAGTCTTTTGAGATAGCTCATTGCTATATGCTAAAAAAGGTGACCAAATTCCTTTATAAGCAACTAGAAATTTGTAATACTGCCAAAGTGATTCTAGACAAACCAGAGGACATGTTCAGAGGCCAAGCTGCCTTTGCTCTATAGTCAGTTATAACTAGTTTGGTGAATGCTCGGTAAAAGTCTGACACTCCTGTCAAAGACCATATGATTACTCTTATGGGATACTTTACTGAGGCTGTAGATAATGAGGACAATCTAGACCAGAACACACAAATAGAGATGATGTTTAAAAGCTTTGCCAAGGACTTTGCAGGCTTTAGTGTCAAATATAACCATGGGAACAAGAATACGATGCTTAAGCAACTCATGAAAGAATTACAATCTTATGAGTCAATGTTGAATGACGGTTAACCAGCTGAAAAGAAAAAGCAAACTTAGTTGTTGCTTCTTTCTCTAAAGGGAAAAGAAAGCATGCTAAAAAACAAATGAAGTTATGTTCTCTAGGCCACCTCATGTGGAAAGGAAGAGAACCAAGAAGCCTAAAGATTTATCCAAGTCTAAATGTTTCTTTTTCAGAAATAAAAGGCACTTCAAGCCAAACTGCAAAGGGTGGAAGGAATACTGATCTGCCATAAATCATACTATTATTTACATCCCTTTTTACACATAATTATAGCTTTTTTAATAGTAATTTATGCTTTCTAGTAGTTTTTATTACATTTTATATATCTAAATAAGGTTACATTTTCTTGTAGGTCAAGTTGGGAGTTAAATATGCTTATTCATGCCAAAACTGATACCTATGTTGCAACACCAAGATACTAATGTCTCAGCATCGAATATAGAAGCTAAAAATGAGTTTTGGAACGAAACTGCCCTCGATGTCACGACATAACCCTCTTATGTCGCGACATACCCCTTGCACAACCTAAAATTCTTTCTCGTCTTAACTACGTTTTGGAGAGAAATTAGGTGTAATTATCCTAATCGAACACTAAGGACTTCAAGGATAATTTAGGCACTTTAATATTCCAAGTTGAGCCTATATAAAGGTCATTATAATCATGTTAAACATACAATTTGAGGGTTTTGATTCTTAGGTTTTTCTTTCATTCTTAGTTTTTACTTAGGTTATTTTATGTTCTTGTAATCGGAAGATCTTATTCCTAAGTGAGACTTCCGCGAGGAGAGATTGTTCCAAAACCACACTTTTATTGATAAATTCATGAGTATCATTTTTCCTTATTATCTTCTTTATATTTCTTTCTTTAACATTGTTAGATGAATGTTTGTGTAAAGATTAGAATCAATTTCTGCTTTCTACATATTTTACATGTTTCAATTGTTTTAACTTAATTGCTTGAATGACAGAGTTTCTTAGCAAATCAGTTAATTAGGAAAGGAAGAATGTAAAACAAACCCTAGACCTGACAACCCTGGGAAGTCATTTAGGTGTTAATTAATCTAAAATTGGTATGGCCTATCCGAAAAAACCTTAACCCTGAACCGGTTTGGACTATGAGGTTGAAAGATAAGTAGTTCTTGCTAACTCGTTACTCTAGTGGAAGATCAGAAGATCCTGTTAGGATATCGACTAGTTGATTGATTAGAACTCTACTTCAATAATTAATTAGGTAAAAAATTAGATCTAGGCTAAATGGAACTCGCGTAGTCAAAACAAGGAATAGAAAAAGCCAATACAGGAACCTAAAAATAGATTTAAGTTTAGTTAAATTTATTTAGTTTCTTATTATCATTATCACCTTGCTTATTGATTAACACTACTAATTCATGACTCGAGTATATTAATAATAATTTCCTGTAATTGTCTTGATAATCGTTTTCCCTAAACTACAATCACTTGGGTATGATTCTCGGAATACTTACCAAGTGTTTCATTGTAAACAAACTATATTACAACCTAACCCATATACTTGCGAACACCTCCTCAAATCTATATCTTTAGTTGCAATATTCACACTCCAATAAATCCAAAGGCGATCAATTACCTAGCCACTAAGTGAAAAGTTATGGAATTCTTTATTATAAAAGCTTACTTAGTGAAAGATTCAATAAACCATTTGCAACAGCCTGATTTTCAGTGGTGACGGAATAGTGGTTTTGGGACCACAAATTTTTGTTGTGTTAACTTGTAAATATTATTTATAGAATATTTACGAAGTCATTAGAGTCGTATTAAAATTTGGTTAAGAAATTTTAATATTTAGATAGCTAATTAACGAAAAATGACTAAATTGTAATAAGTGCGAAACTTGTTAATTATTACATTTTTGTCATTTAATGGCTTAACTAATAAATGTGGGAGGACCAATAAGGTAAATAGGCCTTATTAGTAAATAGTGGACGATCTAGTGTGGTTCTAATGAAATTTTAATTGATTTTAAAGGGTAAAAAGGTAATAAATCAATAATTAAACATTTTGCCATCATCTTCTTTAATTTTCTTGTTGTAAATCGAATGGCCATGGCTTCTCAAGCTTGGAGAATCAGCTAGGTTCAAATCTTTGCATGTAAGTGATTTTTATACACGTTTATTGTAATTTTTATATTTTTGAGATCGTTGCAACTAGGTCCAGCTAGCTCGTACCCTTGTTTTTTAATATGTTAAAAATTTTAGAAGTTGCCATTGATGAATCTTGAATGTTTTTTATGATACTATGTATTTGAATCTTTGATTGTGATATTTGGTGATTTTGTGAAATGATTTTTGTTAGGTTTTGATTTAAGGATTAAATTGAGAAAACATCAAAATTTTAGGATTTGATAGTGAATTTGATGTTTAATAGGGACTTTTTAAGGGCCTAGTATATTCAACTGAAATGTTGGCTTGAGAAAAATGGTTAATTTGATGATTTTCGGGTTAAGGGACTAAAATGCAAAAGTTGCAAAAGTTAAGGGTAATTGTGTAAATTTGAAAAATAAAAAGGTATGAAATGTACAATGAATTGGAAGGTCAAATGTAAGCTGATAATTGAGAAATTTTACATTTTAGATCATGACCCTATTGATATACGTGGAAAAGGAAAAATCACGGATTAATCCCTGAACTTCTACAACTACTACAATTCAGCATTGGAGTGGAGATTGTTGTGGAGTGATATATATATTCCTGAGTAGGCTGAGGTTCAGCATTTGTTGCGAACTCTTGTGTTATACTCCCTGTTTTGGCGTGTTTTCAGTTGGACTAGCTCTTATGAGCATCTGGTGTGTTATCGAGTGGACTAGCTCTTATGAGCATCTGGCGTGTTATCAGGTGGATTAGATCATATGAGCATCTAGCATGTTATTAGATGGATTAGCTCTTACAAGCGATTGGTGTGTTTCGATTGGAATATCTATGTACTCATATCCGTAAGTCGTTCATCAAATCGTAAATCTCTGAATCATAACTTGTTTAGTGACTTTGATAGTTAGAATATGTATTTGAGCTTTGAATTGAACTCTTCAATTAACTGGGTTGAGATTTTGGATGATAGGGAACACATGTAGTTGAGTTATTATTGAACGATTAGTTGTATTGCTTCGGTAAGATTTATCGTTTTTGTACGTCAACTTACTAAGCTTCAATGAGCTTATTTGTGTTATTTTCTATTCTTGTAGATTGTTTGAAGGTTGGACAGTCAGACCAAAACTCAAGTCACACTATCCTTCTCTTTTTGGTAGCTTTTGGAACACTCATTTTGGATTATATGGCATGTAATAGGCTTTTTTGTCATTGCCATTTTTTTATATGTAAAACTTTAATGTATGATCTTAAATACAAGTAGTTAACCTAATATGACATATATGAATTAAGGAAGATGTTTTAGTGCAAGTTTATGGTAAGTGTTAATGGAATGTTGTGATTGAGGTTCCTATAATAGGCACATTGGTTTAATGTTAAATTGTGTGAGTTAACATACTTTGGGTGATAGTTCATTTTGTTGTGAAATTATGTATACTTGTACCAATGAGGGTACATTGGTTAGGCACTTAGGATGCTTGATTTAGCATGTTTTAAGCTTGTTTAATGTCATTTTAAGTAGGTCTTTTGGCTGGTAAACGGATTACTTAAGGTCCAAGTAAGCTTGAAATGGTAAACTTGTCATTTAAGGTTCATTTGGGTCCACATGGGACGGGCATGTAACACAGTCGTGTGAGACACACGGCATGGCGACACGACCGTGTGTCATCTGATGATTTCCTTAGGATGCAAGTCAGTGAGTTAGACGGCCTAGCAGACGGGCATGTGGGGTAACTCAGAGAGTTACACGGCCTGGCACACGGGCGTATGACACGGTCATGTGACCTTACTTAGAGAGTTACACAGGCGAGGACACGGGCTGGGACATGGTCGTGTGTCCCTCGTTCGATAGTTACATGGCCTAAGAGATGGACGTGTGTCTCAGCCGTGTGAGGCACACGGCCGTGTGACCTTTATTTTGCAAATTTTCCATCTTTTTCCTAAACTTTCCAAACTGTTTCAAATTGGTCCCAAATTGTTTCTAGGTTAATTTTAGAGCTTCGAGGGCTCGATTTAGGGACAGTATGCATGTGTATTAATGGTATAATGTACAAATGTTTTTGACTATTTAGTAATAATTCGTAACCTTAATCTAGCGATAGAGACTGGTTAGGGGTGTTACACCATTAGGTCATTGTCTCTAGAGCCACTAATCTTGTGTATGTTTCTCTACAAGGATTTGAGGAAACGAAAGATCTTAGAGATAAGAGTCTATCGTTGTAAACCAAAAATGGGAAAAGTGTGGCAACTGAAGTAGTGGGAGATGTAAATCTTTATTTTGATAATTTTAGGAAGATTTTTTTAAAAGGCGTTTTTTATGTACCAAGTTGGGTACTTGTATAGTATATTCGTTTGTATACTTTTTTTTTAATAAATTGGTGAATAAAATTATTCATGGATTACATTAATTACCTTTGTGTAATATCTTCATGTGGTTTTTGCATCTAAAGAAAAATAGAAGCAAATATTAGCTCATTGGTTGTCTAATGTTTAACTAATATTAAGCGATATTACGTGATCAGATCATAATATGGAAAGACAATTTATGTTAGTAGACGAACCTAAACATGTCCATAGTCTAATCGGAAATGAGCAAACCAATTGAAAAACTATTATGTCGTCTATCAAGTCCAATTAAGGAGATGTTTTGTCTTGGGCATCGGAGCAGATAACTCCTAGAAGATAGAGACATAAATATGACTAATTGGACTAACAGTACATCGAACAAGACCCAACCAGAATAGATCTTGAATCTGTTTATGGATTTATTTACTTGTGATGTTCATAGCGTGACATACATTAATCTTAAATGGATGATGGACTATGTATGCGTGACTCGTACATTTTGATGTAAGTAAAAGTTTGAGTTCAAATAGATAAGAAACTGAAAGTTGTTGCATTGGGTATATCACTTTTGTAATGTGTAGCATCATTCACAATAGTGGAATTCATAATCCAAGGTATAGGTAAATGATATCTTCTCATTGGAATTACATGATAAATGAAAAGTTATCGTCGCCACGGATTGTTCGTCTTTGTGATGAATGACTTAATTACTATTTGATAGTAATTGACTTTTCATGAATGAAGATGTAATGGTTACCATGAGATAAAATATGATCATATTGGGAAAGTGAATTTATCCCAAAGAGATTAAGGATATCCTATGGTGATAATACACTTATGACAATGTTATTGGACGAGCATTGATCGAGTAGCTTTCATAATGGTATGTCATTAGTGAGAGCTCAGTCACGATACTATAGTGGAATGACTTCGTGACTAAATGATTTTATAATTAATGTGTTAAAACTTGGAACTAAATTATCAATCATTAGATTCTCAGTCACATATGTCTAGTCGGTCCCTCCGCTAGCTCGTTGAAACTAGAAATGAATTGCATGTTGAATCAAATGAACATACCTGGATAGAAATGATAAAGTTGGAGAAATGTGAAAATTTTGGAAATGAATGTGGTTTTCTCACTAAATATGGAGATAACATGAAAATTAATTTATAGTTTTTTGAATAATTAATTAATTAATTGAAGTTCAAAAATGAAATTAAATTCATTGGTCAGTACAAAATCCGTTGAATGTAGAAATTAAATGTATTTTCTTATAGATTCTTTTACGGTAAAGTTGTCATGATTTTAACGGGATTAGAATTTGGTTGAGAAAATTATTTAATTGAACTTTTAATTTATGATGTTTATTTTAAAAAATAGAAAAACATGTATTGTATTGGATTGAATTATAAAATGTTGGATTAAAAGTTTATGAAACACTTATAATTGATCCCGGTACAAGAGAGGCCCAAGAGCCCTTCATATTGAATACAAGGGATGGCAAACCCTAGTATGTTTAAACTAGAGTTGCCGCCCCTCTCTCTCTCCTAATTCAACTAGGGGATTATTTTTCTATTAAATATGCATTAAATGTTTTTACTTATTCAATAAAGGTTTATTCAGTTGGACGAAACACAATAAGTTTTACACAACTTTGAGATATTGTTATTTTACCCAAAAATAGTGAGAATTTATTTCTAAGTATAAATTCTATTTTTCGTGAATAACAGTTCTACCGATTTCTATTAGATAAAGAATTTTTCTTTCCCATTAAAGGTAAAGTAAATATTTTACGATTTTATGTTTGATTCAAACTAGTTCGAGCCCACACTCAAAGCAGTTCATGGTACGAGAATAACGAAGAAGTCCATTCAATTGAAAGTCAGGAACAACAAGGATCCGTTTAATCGAAAACACAGGTGTGATTTTGGGAAAAGTTTATTTGTGATTTTGGGAAAAGTTTATTTGTAACGACCTAAAATTTTAACATTTCACTGATACATTCTGTCGTAATTGAGTCTCTTTATCTGTGGTTTTGTGCTCTATTTATGTGATTAGGGTCATGAGTTTGAGTCGCATCTTTAGGAATTTTGTTATTTTAATTTAAGATAACTTCTATCCTTGAATGACACATTTAAGTTTAATTCTGTGTAAACATGTATCAAGAATGAGCCTGCTGGTTCACTGGTTAAGCATTTGTATTACATTTGGTCCTATGTTCGAGTCTCGTAGTAGGTAATAGAGAACATTTTGCTAAATGCCAGGAATTTGAGCGGAAGTTAAGGCATAATTAACATTAGTTCTATTTTGTGTTTTTTTTTTAAAAAATTATTCCTTCTTCTTTCTTCCTCTTTCTTCTTCTCTCAGTTCTTCTTCTTTGTCCTTTATTTTTTATCACTGCCATAAGAGATTAATTAAAGTGACACTATTAGTTGCATCGATCGAAAGATTATTGAGTAAGTTTCCTTGTTAAATTCAATTAAATTCGTGATTTCTGCTTGTACTTCATGGTATGTTTTGAATTGGGTATGCTATCGTTGTTGGGTGATTTGTCTGACAATCAGTCGGTTGGTTTTCCTCTTAGGCGGGGATATTGGAAGTAGCGAACCCCAAAATGTCAATTTAGGCAATCGTTGTTGATCCTTTGGTAAGTGTTGATTTCGTTGGAGGTTTCGTGTCGAAACAATTATTCATCGGTATTCTGCTTACAATTGTAAGTTATTGTCGTTAAATTGAGTTGATTGAGTTATTGAGTGGTTGTTTTAGGCTTTGGAAGCATCTTACATAGTTACTACTTCGAAATCAATTTAGGTGCATACCGAAACCCTTAATTCTGTGAATTTCGGACGTTGGAAAACATGGATGTTGACACCACATGGCCAACCACATTGGTGTGTGCCTAGGCCATGTGGTTGGCCATGTAACTCACTATTCATCGAATTCGAGCCACACGGGCGTACGTCTAGGTCATGTAACTCACTATTTATGTTTTAGGACCACACGACCAGGGACATGGGTGTGTGCCCAAGTCATGTGAGTCACACGGTTAAGGACATGGGCGTGTGTCCAGGCCGTGTAACTCACTGTTTATGTTTTAAAACTATACGGGCAGAGGACATGGACGTGTGTCCAGGTCGTGTGAGTCACACGAGCAAGGACATGGGCATGTGTCTAGGCCATGTTAGCCATACGGGCAAGGACATGGACATGTTTCCAGGCCGTGTGGCATATAAATAGGGTCTGAATCTTGTTTATAAGGCTGTGAGTGTTGCCCAACACTAATACTAACCTCCCCAATGTATGAATGATCTGAATTTGATTGTACAAGGACTCTCTGATGTTATTTGACTGACATATGAATAACATAATTGTATGTGTACAGTGAAGGCTATTTTTTACACTGAATTGTATTTTCTATTTGTGAAATGAATTAGGATGACTGAACACATGTTGTGGATATTTGTACTCTACATTTGCGTGGGTTGGGATATTGTGAAGAATGAAGTAATCTGCTCTGAATTAGTGGCTAAGCCACGATGCGTACAAATATGAATCTGACAATTTGTCGTATTTCAACCTAGCAGCTAAGCTGCGTCTCTGTAAACATGTTATATAGACACTCTATAGTATGTAGGGTTGGTTGGGCATTAAACGCCCTTTCGATGTGTTGGGATGGCCAAAGATGGTGTGTAGCGGATGGGGGTAGTAATATTTGCATCTGAATCTGATATGTTCTGTACATGAAATTGAAATTGCTTCTGCATATGTAACTGATTTGTTCTGTATCTGAACTGACATTGATTCTGTTACCTAACTGAATCTTGGGATTCGGAATTATCTTATAAATGTGTTCTAATTGAACGAACGTCTTCTACGCACTGAGTTCACAACTCATTTTGTTATTGATTGGACTTTCAGGTGGTTCTCAAACTTGAACGGGTCGGTGCTACAGGAGCTCGATCAAGCTTTTATCTTTCCTTTAAATACTACTATTAGAAATTTTGGTATTCTAGGATATTATGATGTTTGGGAAGATTATATACTTAGTTAATTGATGTGATTGATATTATATGATGAACTGTTCATTTTGACTGCGTTATAAATGTGGTATGCTTAATATCGATGATGTAACTATATGGACTTGGTCGGGATGTCTAGGTCAGGTTTAGGGTGTTACATTATTACTATAAATATTACATGCCAGCTTGGTTTTCAAAATTTTATTTTTCTGCTATGTAAGAAAATCATTTTCGAACCATATTTTTTCCAATAGTTTTCCCAAAAAAACTACTCATTCGTATCCCACCGGCTTTATACATTTAGATGTTTCGACTACGGGTCCAAAAACTTCACATCTTGAAAGTGAAATTAATTGTACTTGAATTGTGTCTTTCAATTTTAGCCAATCTATTTTATATCTATATTTTTTTATAGATTTATTCTAGATTCTCATCCTCTTTCATTATTTCAATAAAAATATTATATGTAAAAATGTTGTTGAAAAATTTTTACTCCACTTACATATTTTCTCATAGTACCTGAATCTCTTTTAGAGTTTTAATGATTAGTTAAATCTTTGCTCTCTTTAGGAGCACCCACCTCTACTACGTAATCATCTTGATTTATTTTCTTTTACTAGAATTTTCATCTTTGGAATAAATTGGTCTATCATGGTTTAGGCGTGATTTACTTTCATTTATTCTATTAGATTATTCTACTGAGACTTTGATTCAGATTAAAACATTTTCAACTGGTAAATCGAAATTGGTTACTCTCATTAGGTTAGTGACTACATTTGCAATTGATTTGCAATACTCTGCAAATGAACTATCTTTTGAACTTTTAATTAAATTTACTTTGTAAGAGGATTTAATGATAATTCATTCTGTTTAAATTTTTTTCATAAAGTTAATTATTCTCTCCCCCTATTGTTGTGAAAACTATCTAATAAAATGTAGGCTAAAGGTGTATATAAGCCCCTAATCTTTGACAAAAAAATCAATTAAATTTCTCCATGAAAATGCACTTAATTAAGCTCTTAAATTCTCAAATTGCATCAATTAAACTATTTGACTAGCGCTTTCTATCTTTTATCGTTATGTAGCTGAAATGATTGTTACAATGCTAATGTGGCAATTCATGTCAATGACACTACCACATTAGCAAAATAAAAATTAAAATAAAAGTTCAAAAAGTTTATTTGAAATTTTAAGGTCTTGAATGAACCTGGGCAAAAGATTGTCAATGTTCATTCTGAATTTTTTTTAATTAAAAAAATTTTAAATTTTTTTATAAATTTGTAAAATATTATTAAAATTAAATAAAATTCAAAAATAAAAATTATTAAAAATCATTTAAAAGTTTAAGTCTAGAATGAATTTGGACATACAATCAAGATGATTTTTTTTAAAATTATATAAAGTCTAAAAAATATTAAAAATGTTGTTCTTTAAAAAATATGAGAAGAGTATCAATGTTTTTAAATTATATAAAATCATTTTTAATATTTTTAAACTTTATATAATTTAGAAAAATCATCTTGAATGAATCTAGAAATCAATATGTCCAGAGTCATTTTGGACTTAAAATTTTAAATAATTTTTAATAAATTTAGTTTTTTATGAAAATTTTCAAATTTATTGAAAATTTTAATAATGTTTTACGAATTTATAAAAAATAAAGACATAGGTTAATTTGTGTGGATTGACAATACTTTCGACATAACCCAAGCTAAATCTATCATGAATCTGTTTATAAATTTATTTACTTGTAACATTAATAGTGTGGTTTACCTCAATCCCAAGTAAGTGACCAACTATGTATATGTGACTCATACACTTTGATATATTGAAAGTCAGTGTTCAATTGGTATTAGAGCCAAAAGCTGGTATGTTGACTATATAACTAATGTATGACATGAGTTCACTTGTAATGTTAAAATTTATAACTCGATTGAAGAGTAAATAGTATTCTCTCACTTGTATTGCATGGATTATTAAAATGGAAAATGGTTATGGATCATTCGTCAAAGGACGAATGATTGTTATTACTATGTGTTAGTAATAATCTTTTTCATTGTGAAATATGCAACGGTAACAATTAGATAAAATAGGATCATATTGGATTAACAAATTTAACTAAAATAGATTAAGAATATTCTATGAGGTTAACATACTAAAGACAAAGCCATTGGACAAAGTATAAAACAGAGTTTCTTTCGTAATGGTATATAATGGGGAGATCAATCATAGTACTTTTAGTAGATTGATCCATGACTAAATACTGTTGTAATTAATAGACGAAGAGTCGAAACTTAATTAAAATTTGTTTAAGTCTTAATTATATATATGTTTGATCGGTCCCTCTGCTAGCTCAACACAATACTGTGCGGACTACAAATTAGAACCAATATGATAAATGAATGAAAACGATGAAAGAGGAATAGATTGTGTGAATTATTATACGCAGTAAATGCATTTTCTCGAAAGGAACAAGAGATATTTTGGAAATTAATTTAATTTCTTTAAGTTACTATTTAATTGAATTTACTAAAATACTTGAAGTTCAAAGTGAAAATTAAATTAATTAGTTACTGTAGTTTTATTGAGTAGGATAATTCAATTTATTTACTCGTATATTCTAACACAATAAAGTCGTTTTGACTTTGATAAAATTAGAATTTGGTTGAGAAAATAATTTAATTGAAATAATTAATTAGATATATAATATTTTGGGTAGATTGGATAATTATATGAGCATGTTTTAATTTTCATTAAAATGGAATTGCACATATAATTGTATGTAATACATGAAAAAGGCTCAATGAGCTCATTTGGTATAAGGGGTGGGCAACACGCTGGAAATCCCAATGTGTATGCCACCCCCCACATGAGTCCTAGAAGGATTTTGGGTTTTCTATTAAAATTTTATTTTCACTCTCTTCATGTTCTAATAGAACTCTTGTGATTTTCTCCTATTTATAGGGACCATGGGGTAGCCGAAAAGATAGACAATATATACATGGATACTCTGCCAAAATTTAAAGAAAATTTATCTAGCTACAAATAAATTATATTTTCGTGAGTACTCATATTTACGAATTTCGTGTTTTGTCCTATAGAGAAATTGAATTTTCCTCATTGGAAAGTTTTAGCTTTCATTCTGTATTCGGTTCGTGATAAGAGCCCATTTTCTTAGCAATCGAGGGTTCGAGAATAGTGGAGAAGGTCGCTCTGTAGATAATTAGGATTTAACAAACCTTTCTAGACTAGAAACACAAGTACTAAATTTGGTAAATTTTATTTACTTATATGACACAAACAAATATTGTTTAATGAATTTTGTTGAAAATTTATTGTGCAACAAAATGTTTTTCATAAATAATTTTTTCTAACGCTAACGTCATGTTGACAAATAAAAAAGTGCCATGTGGCACATTATTGATTTTTTAATTTACAACCGAGAGGCGTCTACGCATTAGGTCCAATTTCTTTTTCCAAAATTGAATAGAATAGAAATTAACTTTTCTTTTTCCATTTTCAAAAACCTAGAACAGTTACTCAGTAGCATGGTGGAAAATTTATTCATTTGTTTTCTTCATCACTCATGTTTAATAACTTGTGTACCAAATATAAAATTTCTTCCAAGATATATAGAAATTAAATAATTGAGATAATAAATCCATCAGAAATGAATAAAAAATAAAAGGAAAAAATTAAATTGAAAACACTAGTAATTTCATCTCCAATAGAATCTTAATTCATAACCATCCGCATTATTCTATTTCTATCATCTTCACCAAACATCCATTTTGAAGCAAATTATCGACGATGAAAGAACAAACATGACCATCACTTACGGCTAGTTCTTTATTATTATTGATGCGGTTGAAAAATACTTTTACAAAAAATATTTTTGAAAAGTGAAATAGAAAAGTGCTACAAAAAAGTATAATTTATTATCTTTTAGTGTTTTCTATTGTTATCAAAATTACGGTAGAAGATTAAAAGTGTTTCTTTTAAACATGATAGTGAAAATTAAAAAATTAGTTAAGTTATATGTTATTTAAATAATTTAATGTAACGATTTATGGAATATTTAAATAATTTAATATAATGATATATAAAATATAAATTAATCTAATTTTTATATACATTTTAAATAGTTAATATAAATAAGGGCATTTTGATATTTTCCACTATGCAAAAGCCAAAAAGCACCTAAATCTCAGCTTTTGTATTTTGGTGGAAAAGTAATTTTTACTGCACTTTTGGCTCCAAAAGCCAAGTGTGTTAGAACCGTAAAATTCTAATATAAAATTTAAAACCGTAAATCAAGATCTGTTATGTCAAACCCTCAAGAACAAAATTGGATGTGAATGCGTACCTAAATCCTTTATATCTTGAAATAATTGAGTTTTGCGGTTTTGATCTTCCAAATTAACACACAAGTATTTTAAAGAAAGTGATTTTTTCTTTTCTGAAGTTGGGATGTCAGAAAAGTTATGTATGTGTAATTTAGGACCATAAACTTAATATATAACTTTTGTACTATAACCTTAATTTCTAATCAGCCAATCATCAATTATAAATTAGTCATTAGAGTATCTACACATATTTGACTCATACTTTATTTAATAACTAATGCCCAATAAGTTTTAACAGAATTAGATCACTTTTAATTTGGGCTAACCTTTTTATGATAGTAAATAATTGTAACCTTTCCAACAGACCCGAATTCGGGAGATTACATCAGTCACCGAAATGGTCCAGTACAATCGAAGTTTTATAAAATAGTCAATTTAAAACATTTATTTATTTCAGAAGAAAATTTTGTCTACTTTCATAAAAACTCACTAGTTAACAAAATCCAATTAGTTTTAGCCTTATTCTTCCAAAATTTATTTATAATCTAGTAGTGGAAAAGTGATTTTTACTTGGTTTTAATAAAATTATATTTCATGCCTTAATTAAATAAAAACCATATTTTAAAATTAAGTTTAAATGTTATGTATGCTAAATAAACTCTAAATGTGTGTCTTATGCCACAAAATAAATAAAACAGTATAACTATGAAATAACAAGAAATATAAAAATAAGTTTAATAATACTTTGATAAAAATAAAACGTTTTTGAGCTCTCCGTATGTCACGTCCACGTCCTAGCCCGGTGAGTTATATGTAAAGATTGAAAAATAAAAGGGAAGTGAGCTATGAAGCTCAGTGTAAGTTCAATTAAAAGAAAACTAGTGCAAACAGTAAATCAATCAAGCAGAATAATCAACTCATAGAATAATTCACACTTAATTAGAAATATGGAATATCAGTAATTTAGACCAACTAATCAACATAACATCTTAGTGTTCATAGTCATGTGTATGTCTTATGAATACAATGCAATTTCAATTTATCAGAAAAAGTTCCTAGCCCACCGTTACACACCACAATAGGAGTTCCCCAAAACTCCTCTTCCTTTACACCACGATGTGGATGAACTACTAAACGTTGCAAATGAACTGCTAATACGGTATGGATAAACCACTAATAATAAAAAGAATGGATGAGCCACCTAAGTTTCTTGATAAAAAAATTTTGCAGATAAACTTCTAATAGGTTGTGGATGCACAACGCATTTGCATATTAAAGCTGCTAATGCGGTGTGGGTAAACCACTAATCGGTGCAAATAAAAGTTGTAACATCCCCAAACCCGGCCCATTCACTACGACCGAATCTGGTTATGTTATTGCGGAAAGACGGTTGAAAAACCTCGTTAACTTAGCATAAAGCATGAAAGAATTCAATTTTGAAAACTATATCAGATATGTGAGTAAAACGAATTCCTCTTACTTAAAACTCATGTAATTTCTTTTGTTGTGTGAAAACATTTTTGAGTTAATAAGAATTTAAAATAACAAAACCATAATCAAGTAATACCAAATAATAAAATGGCCTTTATTACAACCCAATAATTCAAATAAAGTACTTATATCAAAACCAAACATAAAATATTAAATCATCATCTTGGCATAGGCCACCTTGTCCTCTCCGATCCCTGGTCACGAAATTTATGCAATACACGAAAATGGTTAAAGGAAAAAGGTGAGTCACCAAGACTCGCAGTGCCACCACTTTTTCCCTGATTAGCAAAATATCATATGCAACATAAACATAACCATCATGCATCCAATCAATATGCACCCAATCCTAACCATCCATACACCTTTTCTACCCCTGTGGTACCAAACCACCGGGTGGTGCCAAACCACTGGTGACATATAGTCACAATGTGTTACCAAAACACCGGTGTCCCAAAGACACGATATCCGTCAATGTGGTGCCAAACCACCGGTGTCCCAAAGACACGTTTGTGATACCAAATCACCGTGACCAAAGTCACAAATCCGATGATGGGGCCAACCCATCGTGTGATACCAAATCACTAGCGACAATCCCGTATCTCTCAAGTGGGGCCAACCCACGGTGGTGTCCAACCACGGGGGCGAGTCGCAATGAGGTGCCAAACCTCTGGTGTCCCAAAGACACAAATGTGGTACCAAACCACGGTGACCAAGTCACAATAATCGGGTGATGGGGCCAACCATCGTGTGATACCAAATCACCAAGGCGCCAATCCTCAATACCGCCCTGTGGGGGCCAACCCACCGTGGTGCGAAACCACGGGGGCGAGGCGAGGTGCCAAACCTCTGGAGGTGCCAAACCTCCGGTGACCCAAAGTCACAAAGTTGTGTTACCAAAACACCGGTGCTCACGGCACAAAAAATATCACCGCCTCCTCTCATATCACCCATCATTATACCAACTCATGTATAGTATTCAAATCATGCAAACATGTTTAACGTTGCATCTCATAGCACATACATCATAAATCATGACATCATGTATCAATAATGATACTCATAATGAAACGGACTTACACGAATCAGTGCACATACCCCATAGGGTATCATATCACTCAACCATACTTTGTTTGATTTTACCAATCAATCGGTTTATCAAACATATACAAAGCAAGAAGTGTGTTAGTTTACACACCGGTTACTAATAATCGACTATCAAATCCCGGATCAAGATCTAACGCACTAGATCCCCCTTCCTTAACACTTTTCGAGCACTAGCCACAACTCGAGATATGCGAGATCAAGCCTTCCCCTACAATCGGCCAAAACTAAACAACATAATCATGCTAATCAACCTCTAAGGGTATAATCGTAATTTTACCTACTAAGGGTATTTTCGTAAATTCACACCTGCAATGGCCTTTCTGAAGGCCTAATGTCGCCACTAGCGACTCAGCTACCATTTCCGGTTGTACCGGACGATTGGGCCTAAAACCCGATTTCGGCCCATCCGGGCCCACATGCTCGTGTGGCCCACCTAGCACAAATCTAGCCACGTATATAAGTTCCACCTAGCCTAGTTCAACATACACTAACCAATCATGCAATTTACTCATATGGGCCCACGGGCCCATTGGGCCCACTTCGGCCCATCGAGGCCCAAGCAGCCCCAACCCACGAGAATACTACTGATGGCCTCAACTATCGCGTCGAAGCCCCACACGTGCGCTCGCACGCTCGTGTGGCTACTAATGCCGCGTGATCGGCATTTCGGCATTTGCCGCCTACAACTACTGAGTAGAGAGAGTTACACACCGATAGGACTCTGGGGCTAATCCAGCGCTCAGACCACTCTTGTGCCCAAACGCCTCCAAGATGTGTTTACTCTCCTCCTAGGATGCTCCTTATATAGCTAGCTCTTCACCTTCATTCTTTGTGTCTTTCCGATGTGGGATCCTTCACAGTCGAGAGTTTAAATTCAACCAAACTCTTGCCATCCAATCCATGAAAATAAATACTCCTTGCTTCTCATGAGATTCGAACCCAAGCTCCCTTGCAACATAATCTACGCCACTAACCATTTGGCCACAAGCTCCTCTTGTGTCTTAGACCATGCGCAACTAAATATAAACTATGGGCCAAATTCTAAGGTCCAAGCAAAAGAAACCAAAATGCAAAAGCCAAGACTTGAACCTTGGACCTCCTTCCTTCTTTGTGGTGTCACTCCTTTGTCTCTTATGTGGCGTCACTTTGCCACTACACCACACACTCCACTTGTGTCATTTTCCTCCATATTTTATTCTTAAGGCCTATCTCGCCAACTTCCAGGGTTTTTTCACCTAAAACCAAAATTTCCCCAAAGCCAATATTTGATCCCGGACTTCATAGAAGCCCTCTAATCTTCCAAAATCACTTATCTAATAAGTCTAACTTGCATTTAAGCCGATCTCTTATTCTCTGAAAATTTAAACGCTACTACGCCTAAGGCCCATTGGGCTCAATTCTCCTAGGCCCAATTTTGGGATGTTACAAATCTACCTCTTCCTTAAAGAAATTTCGTCCTCGAAATTTCCAACTAACTAACAATCGCACATCCTAACCTACCACACTACGCTTGCTTGCGCACTCTGATCTTAATAAAGTCATCATTCCACCTTGACCACGTCCATGACAACCACGTCCCTAGAACTCATATCTAGCGTCGTGATTTAATCTGATTAAAAGTTTTATGCATTAGAAATTTGGTTCCACTGCTTTATCCACGAGCAAATTTTATGAATGTAGTTTCGGAAGTCGTTCTTTCGAGCAATCAAAGTTTCATCTCAAGTTCTCTGTTCTAATTCAAACATTCACATACTCGCACTAAAGACACATTCATTCATCCATGTCACTTTCTTGAGCACTTCCAACCCAGGGGTAATTTCGTCATTTTTCTATAGGGGTATTTCGGTAATAACTCAGGGTCAATTTAAAAATAGTTTTCAAATTAAAGATATTTCAAAGTTTACAAAATCTCAGGGGTCATCTTGGAAAAATTTGTTTTTCAAACCAGATGTGTTGCAAAAATTTTAGAAATCGGGGTTATTTCAGTAATTGGGGGCGTTAAGGGCATTTTCAGAATTTCTCAAATTAGGATATCTCGATATTTGTAAAATGAGAGTTTTGATATTTTCATAATGTAAGAACATTTTAGTAAAAATCGAGGAATTATGAAAATTGAGAAACCAAGGGCATTTTGGTAATTTTGTTCATCGTGGGTAATTTTGTAAATTTTCAAATTAGGGTATCTTGAAAATAGCATTTTTGTATACTTTTGCAAAGTAGGAAATTTTATTAAAATTGGAGTTAAACCAAAAATCTTGAAAGTTAGGGGCATTTTAGTAATTTTCAACACAGGTATTTTTGTAATTTCCCCATACCAGTATCTTAACATTTTGAAATTTCGAGATTTTGGTATTTTGCAAAGTAAAATCATTTTAATGTGTTGAGGGTAGTACCGTAATTTTACAATACAAGGGCATTTTTGTAATTTTGCCACTAGGGGCATTTTGGAAATTTTGGTAAATCGAGAAAACGTCTTTCAAAATCGATTTAGGGTTTACAACCCAAAGGGGTAAGTTTGAAAATTTTAAAACTAGGGGTTTTAAAATAGTGAGGCTAATCCCTTTCGGGTTTTAATACTTGGTTTAGCTTTATGAACAAGTCTTCTTGGTTAAGGTGAACCGTAGCTACACACCAGGTAGGATTCGCGTAAAGAGGAGGTGAGTCGCTAGGAGCTGGTTAAATACCAAGCTCTTCTTTGAATACCAATCCTCGACATGCGTACAGTGGTTACCACACCTTAACTCGGTGACTTACTTCACAGGTTTGTTTAGTAGCCTTAAGTCTTATGCATGTGTTTAAGTAGACTAGTCCTAGGGTTCAACAGATCCTAGTTCACTAATCTACGTTCCCATAAAAGCCCATAATATTCACATATAAATCAATTCATCAAGTAGAGTTACTTACCCGTAGATCATGGGTCGAGAGTGCAGTGCCATGCGAATAACTCGAAAAGTTTCTTAAAAGCCCATATTTTGAAAAGCCCCTTTTTTTTTTTAAAAGTGTTTTGGGCCCAAAACCTCAAAGCCGAGTTTTGAACCGGCTCGATACCAAATCAGTAACATCCCCAAACCCGGCCCATTCACTACGACCAGAATCTGTTTATGTTATTGCGGAAAGACGGTTGAAAAACCTCGTTAACTTAGCATAAAGCATGAAAGAATTCAATTTTGAAAACTATATCGATATATGTGAGTAAAACGAATTCCTCTTACTTAAAACTCATGTAATTTCTTTTGTTGTGTGAAAACATTTTTGAGTTAATAAGAATTTAAAATAACAAAACCATAATCAAGTAATACCAAATAATAAAATGGCCTTTATTACAACCCAATAATTCAAATAAAGTACTTATATCAAAACCAAACATAAAATATTAAATCATCATCTTCTGGCATAGGCCACCTTGTCCTCTCCGATCCCTGGTCCAAATTTATGCAATACACGAAAATGGTTAAAGGAAAAGGTGAGTCACCAAGACTCAGTGTGCCACCCTTTTTCCTGATTAGCAAAATATCATATGCAACATAAACATAACCATCATGCATCCAATCAATATGCACCCAATCCTAACCATCCATACACCTTTTCTACCCCGTGTGGTACTAAACTACCGGTGGTGCCAAACCACTGGTGACATATAGTCACAATGTGTTACCAAAACACCGGTGTCCCAAAGACACGATATCCGTCAATGTGGTGCCAAACCACCACCGTGTCCCAAAGACACGCTTTGTGATACCAAATCACCGGTGACCAAAGTCACAAATCCGATGATGGGGCCAACCCATCGTGTGATACCAAATCACTAGCGACAATCCGTATCTCTCAAGTGGGGCCAACCCACGGTGGTGTCCAAACCACGGGACGAGTCGCAATGAGGTGCCAAACCTCTGGTGTCCCAAAGACACAAATGTGGTACCAAAACCACCACCGTGACCAAGAAGTCACAATAATCGGGTGATGGGGCCAACCATCGTGTGATACCAAATCACCGCGCGTCAATCCTCAATACCGCCTTGTGGGGCCAACCCACTGTGGTGCGAAAACCACGGGGGCGAGCCGAGGGGCCAAACCTCTGGAGGTGCCAAACCTCTGGTGACCCAAAGTCACAAAGTTGTGTTACCAAAACACGGTGCTCGTCGGCACAAAATATCACCGCCTCTCTCTCTCATATCACCCATCATTATACCAACTCATGTATAGTATTCAAATCATGCAAACATGTTTAACGTTGCATCTCATAGCACATACATCATAAATCATGACATCATGTATCAATAACGTACTCATAATGAAACGGACTTACCTCGAATCCGTGCACATACCCCATAGGGTATCATATCACTCAACCATACTGCTTTTGATTTTACCAATCAATCGGTTTATCAAACATATACAAAGCAAGAAGTGTGTTAGTTTACACACACGGTTACTAATACGACTATCAAATCCCGAGATCAAGATCTAACGCACTAGATCCCCTTCCTTAACACTTTTCGAGCACTAGCCACAACTCGAGATATGCGAGATCAAGCCTTCCCTACAATCGGCCAAAACTAAACAACATAATCATGCTAATCAACCTCTGGGTATAATCGTAATTTTACCTACTAAGGGTATTTTCGTAAAATTCACACCGCAATGGCCTTTCTGAAGGCCTAATGTCGCCACTAGCGACTCATTACCATTTCCTGGTTATGCCGGACGATTGGGCCTAAAACCCGATTTCGCCCATCCGCCCACATGCTCGTGTGGCCCACCTAGCACAAATCTAGCCACGTATATAAGTTCCACCTAGCCTAGTTCAACATACACTAACCAATCATGCAATTTACTCATATGGGCCCACGGGCCCATTGGGCCCACTTCGGCCCATCGAGGCCCAAGCAACCCAACCCACGAGAATACTACCGATGGCCTCAACTATCGCGTGAAGCCCCACACGCGCGCCGCACGCTCGTGTGTGGCTACTAATGCCGTGTGACCGGCATTTCGGCATTTGCCGCCTCACAAGAAGAGTAGAGAGTTACACACCGATAGGACTCAGGGGCTAATCCGCGCTCCGACCACTCTTATGCCCAAACGCCTCCAAGATGTGTTTACTCTCCTCCTAGGATGCTCCTTATATAGCTAGCTCTTCACCTTCATTCTTTGTGTCTTTCCGATGTGGGATCCTTCGTCAAGAGAGTTTAAATTCAATCAAAACTCTTGCCAGTCCAATCATAAAATAAATACTCCCTTGCTTCTCATGAGATTCGAACCCAAGCTCCCTTGCAACATAATCTACGCCACTAACCATTTGGCCACAAGCTCCTCTTGTGTCTTAGACCATGCGCAACTAAATATAAACTATGGGCCAAATTCTAAGGTCCAAGCAAAAAGAAACCAAAATGCAAAAGCCAAGACTTGAACCTTGGACCTCCTTCCTTCTTTGTGGTGTCACTCCCTTGTCTCTTATGTGGCGTCACTTTGCCACTACACCACACACTCCACTTGTGTCATTTTCCTCCATATTTTATTCTTAAAGCCTATCTGCCAACTTCTAGGGTTTTTTTTCACCTAAAACCAAAATTTCCCCAAAGCCAATATTTGATCCCGGGACTTCATAGAAGCCCTCTAATCTTCCAAAATCACTTATCTAATAAGTCTAACTTGCATTTAAGCCGATCTCTTATTCTCTGAAAATTTAAACGCTACTACGCCTAAGGCCCATTGGGCTCAATTCTCCTAGGCCCAATTTTGGGATGTTACAAAAGTTGCTAATACGGTGTGGATAAACCACTAAAAGGTGCAAACAAGCTACTAACACTTCTTTCGTATATAGAGTCCCACATTATGCAATGCAATAAAGCAAGCTCAAACAGATCAATACGGTTTAATTACGCTTTCTACAGAACAATACGGTAGTAATCAATATGCTTATAACAGCTCGATACAATAGCAATTAATATGCTTACAACAATTCAACTCAGTAGCAAAAGTCATGCTTATTAAGTGTTCGGTTTAATGGTGTCATAAAGCATACTATACGTACAATCGCAAACACCAAAGCAATAGTCATACGTATTGTTCACAATTCATACAATTATATAATCATCATATTAAAATGGTTAGTCAATTTATGGATTTTGACATAATTCCTAGTATTAAGGACTTAATTGAATAATATAATATACTAAAATAATTTGGGAGTCAATCAGGGACTAAACTGAATATATCATAAAATGCTAAGTAAAGCTGTAAAATTTGTAAAGTATAGGACAAAACTGTAAAATCTAACAAAATAGGGGAAAATTATAAAATCTAAAAAATAGGGGGAAACTGTAAAATCTGGAAAATAGAGGACACACGATCTTGTGATCGGACCGTGTAGAGGTGTTACACGGTCGTGTGGCTAGGCCGTGTAACAGACTAAGGCCGCGTGGAAATTGCAAAATCAAGGTGCAGGGGAGACATGGTCATGTGACAGGCCGTGTGAAGAGTCCTAAGCCGTGTGAGAATCAGAAAACCTGGGGTTTCAGGGGGACATGGCCGTGTGAGGGGTCGTGTGGCCCACACACCCATGTGGTTGGCTGTGTGGCTCTATCCCAAGGCACGGTTTGCCCCAATTTGCTTGTAAAAGAACACACCTTTCACTGAGATTCTGAGCGAAATCCCTCATGTTCAAATATGGCCTGATGCACCTGTAACGGGTCCTTCAAACGATATTTATACATGGGTTAAGGTTTGTTTTCTAAGGTTTATCAAGATTCAACAATATTAACGAAAGATTTGGCAAGAATCGTGAAAGATTGACTAATTGATTTAAAAGATCAATATCGAATAGAAATTCTACGAAATTTGGGGCCCTAAACTTTAGATCGAGATGCACTTACCGAACTTGATGAAATTACGGAGGTTATCAATGGTGAATTCAACAATCGGCAGAGAATCGATTTATCGGGGATTGATTTGATATCGAGAGCAAAAATAAATTTAGCATTGAAATGACCAATTTGATGAAAAGAAAATGGGGAGAAAAGAAAAGAAGAATTTAAAGGGAAAAGAGGGAGAATTCAAGGTGAAATAGAAAAGAAATCAAAATTCTAGGGTAATTAGGAAAAGGAATTAAATATCTAGGTTTTGAAACTTTATGGGTAGTAGGGTAATTTACCCAAAATTTCAACTGCAAGAAATAAAAGATATGGAATTGGGTAAGAAGTGGTTCAAACTTGAGTAAGGGAAGGGGAAACAATCGTGTTTAACCATTTGAGCAACTACCTATTCTTGTTCAATTTTTATTCTATTTAATAATTCTTTTAATGTGATTTTTCTTCCTAAATTGCTGAAAATTTAAAAGGAAAAAAATGAGAGAAGTGTGGTTTGAACCTAAAACCTCTAAAGAATATATAAGCCAGTTAACCATCAAGTATGTTCTTGCTTATTTATTACAACTAAAGCTGCATATTTTGGGGTGTGACAATAATAACATGTAATTATTCTTATTATATATGTAATGTCTACATTTTTCCTACAATCTCCCACTTGGATCACATATATATAATAATTACTCTATGATTACATGTCATTATATAACCTCTTAAGCTCAAAATCTTACTATCATATCCAAAAGGTATTCGGAACAATCTCGTCCAATAACCATGTTAACATAGAACCAAGGTGACTTTCGTTACATATATTGTAACTAAATCCATTCATAATAACGTATTTTAACATAACTAAATGACTTATGAGCTCAAAACCTTACTATCATATCCAAAAGGTATTCCAAACAATCTTGTCCATTGAACATGTTAACATAGAACCAATGCAACTTTCGTTACATATATTGTAACTAAATCTATCTCTAATCACGTATATTAACATGACAAAATGACTCAGATCAAATATTGATGTGTTGCTTGAAAATCTCATGCAATGTGATCTAAACATGTCTATTTCCAACTTATAAAAATAAAAATTATAAAAAAATCATTAAATTAAATTCCAAAAAATTTAAAAATTAATTAAAATTGTAAACTTTTATAAAATTTATAAAAAGTAATTTATTATTTTTATATTTTAAATTAGAAAACCCATCAATAACTTAGATCATAAAATCAAGATTAACAATTTTTTTAGTTATATTTTTTGCCTCTCTTTTTTCAATTGGTAGAAGATATAATTTGCAAAGTTATATTAAATGAGGAAAATTTTATAAAATTTTATGATTTTTAATTCATTTATAATAAATTTTATTAAAATTTTATTTCTAATTTTTATTCTTTTTCTAATTTGTTTTTATAATTATTAGTCAAATAATTTTTTTAATAATTTTATGTTTTTTATATTTCTAGAATGAATATAGATAAATTGGTGTCCAAACTCAAAAGATTCTGGACAACAATTTGTCCTGATTCATTGTGTGCTTATCTTAAAAATAATTTTAAAATATTTTTTGAACTTTTTAATTTTTTTGCTTACTAGCATTGCCACTTCAACAATAGGTGCTGGCTGGTTGTGTGCTTATTTTAGAAATAATTTTTTAATTTTATTTTATTTTTTAATTATTAGCATTGCTATGTTAATAATCGACGTTGATGTAGATGTGACATTTATTAATAATTATATCAGTATTATCGTTAAATAATAATGTTTAACATTAATCACATGACTTAATTAAATGTAAAAAATTTAGAATAACTTAATTTAAAAAAAAAAAACTCAAATAAACCTATAAAATTTGATAAATATGCATCGATTTTGAATTTAAGATACGTAAACGTAAATATGCCACCGACAAATCACGGTATTAGAATTTCGGGATGCATATATCATTATGCGACCAATCATATTCAATTTAACAAAATGAAATAAACACTATTTGAATATTTAATTTTTTAAATTATCAAATTAAATATTTAATTTTAAAAAATTCAAAAATTTAAAAAAAAAAAAAGAAGGGAAAAAAAGCCTTATGCCGGATTAATTTATTTTACATTTAAAGAAAGAATACAATTAAATATATTAAATAGAAGCATTTCTATTTGACATTAACAAGAAAAGAAAAATACAAAAATGTTATTAATAAAAGGAGAAAATATTATGCCCCACTTAAAGTTAAAGAAATAAAGAAAGAACAGAAAAAAATAAATAAATATAAGCATTTGATTTTAATAACAATAATAGAACTAATAAAATGAATTAGTTTTTAATTTAATAAAATAAAATAAATTCTGCTTGAATATTTAATTTTAAAAATTATCAAAGGTAAAGTTACGGTTTTATAGTTAAAATAAACATTATTAAGGGCATATATGTTGCTGACTATTTACAATTTTAAAGTTGGTGCTTTTATATATAAAATAATATATTATGACTAGAAATTTTATCATAGGTGAAAATTACATATTTAGAATATATATGTTCGATTATGAATAACATCCAATAGATAACAAAATGTATAGTTTGAAATTAATAATAACACATATGCAATATTTACAAAATTAAAATAAAAATTTAAATTTATAAAAAAAATTAAATAGATAAATACATGGTAGTAACAATATTAACTATACTCCAATTACTTTTCAGTTTTTTTTCTTTTTTTTTTTTTTTTTTGCAAATCAAAATATTATTACGTTAACAAGTTATTAAATTGGGGAAAGAAACATTCAATATTAAAAATATAATTATAGAAAATATTCAATATAAATTAATTTGCAACATTATTTATTACATAAAATATATTCTCTTAATTCGAATTAAATTGATCTTGTGAGATTTTGGAACAAATAAAGGAAAATTATTGCAGTTAGACAATAGAGGTGGGAAAAAGGTCAAGCTAATACGCCAAGGGAATTATGAGTTAAAAGCTTGGTAAAAATATTATAGAAGTATTTATAATAAAAGTTGGATTGTATTTTAATTTTTTTTATTTTAAAAAAATGTTAAATTAGTTTCTATATGTTAAATTAAATAGTATATTGGCTCGTTTGTTAAGAATTCTGTTCATTTTTATTGTTAAAAGTTAGTATTTATATGTTAACATAAATTATACATGACATGCCACGTATCACTATTTGATTATTATATAAGCCATGTTAGTTTTTAATAGTAGAAATGAATGAAATTTTTAATAAAAAGAATTAGTTTGCTTTTTGATTTCATGTATAATAATTAATTTACTCATCTTTTAAATAAATAAGACAAAATACAATTTGATATCTAATATAAAAACCTCCGTAATATTTTAGAGTTCCCAAAAACCAAAATTTAAATTCTATTGACGTAGTTGTCTACCAAAATAATGATAATAATAATAATTTGGTAATATGAGAGAGGAGTGGCATTTCCAAAAAAGATGGTGTAGTATTACTTTTAATATTAAATAATACCCATGGTATATGTGTAAAAATTGATCCTTGACAAAGATATTATGTGTCTATTTTAATATTAAAAAAGGCTCTCTAATCAGACAAACAGTTTGAGATTTAACACTTCAAAATAGACACATAATATCTTTGTCAAGGATCAATTTTTCTTCCAATTTACCCCACACCTCTTAAATGTTTATTACTTATTAACGCCTTTTTTGGTTATTAATTTTAATAATCTCTTCACATTTTTTGTTGTTATTGACAAGGTATTTGGTTGCTTATTAATTCATTTTACAGAATACAAGTAATAATTTATTCGCATATTTATCCCATCTAATCGAGCAATAACTCATATCTAACTCATAGGAAAGATAATCATGAACTCAAACAAATATAAAAAATAACAAAAAGAAAATGAATTACTTATGAAAAACTTTCCTATCAATACCTACAAAAAATAGGGGTATTCATTATATATATATTGGTTAAATCTTTTATATCTTTTTATATTTAAATTCTACCTAACCAACCATTAACAATTTAATTGACGTTAAGAAATTAGCAGAAATGTGAGCATCCAAAGTCCTAATTTCCCTGGCTGGATTCTAGTCATTATTTGCTGTTCCTTAATCAATACTTTTTGAAACCAAAACTGCTTATTTCACAAGTTTTAAATTAAGCAAACAATTATTTAATTTGGGATTTATTAATAAATTGAAACAAAAAGCAGATTAATAACTTTATCTGTCCATCTTGATGTGGGTTTGGAGTTTCCTTAGTCTTTTTTCTGTTTTCTCTATTTTGTTTTTCTTCATAATTAGGTATTGACGAAAACATAAATGTGATGATGCCAGCTCTGGGACTAGGACTAGGACTAGGACTAGGACTAGGAGCCATTGTCCCCAAATTAAATGTGGAATTAAAATTATATATACACAATTCTTCCACTATATATATGGTTGAGTGTGAGTCAATAGGTAATTATGATCCATGGGTATATGGTTCAAAGATGGAATTAAAGTAACATTTAGCAACTACCTTATTCAATGCTTCTGCCTTTGTATACATGTACTATTTCTGTACAATACTTTTGCGACATTCATCATCCCATTTTTATGTAATTAAACATGTTTATATACATATATTTGTTTTATTTTGCTTTTCACCTTGCATACTTTTCAAAAGTATTATAACTATATATATAAATAAGAAAAAGAATACGAATAATAATATTCAGTCTTTTTTTATTGGTAAATTTTCTTAAAAGAAAATTAAAGATATAATAATTACGTAAGCCTTAGGTCATAAGTTTATGCTCCATAAACCATTTAATATGACATATTGGACCGAAAGCAAAAGAAATTTAATAGTCTCCAACTATGTCATTAGTCTAACTACAAGATTTCAATAAGTTTGATTTTCTTCTCTCCAATCACACACACACACAAAAAAAAAAAAACATATATGTTAAAAATGTATACATATTTTCACATAAAAAATAATTTAAATTGACTTTATATGGTTTTAAATGCTTGATAAAATTTAATGATATGTTTTGATGAATAGATATATATATATATATATATATATACATACATACAGTTTAATGCAGAAACATTGAATCAAAGCATGCAATTATTAAAATTTTATGTTTTCAATGATCAAATAATTCATGTTTGTGCATAGTGACAAATTTAATTCCCAATTATTTTCTCTGCATGGCCCGTTTTAGAGAATCTAAGAAACCTAATTCCTATTTATGTTCCCCAGATATTGGTATAATTATTTCATAGAGAATGAAAAATAATGGAATGAAGTGTTTTTTTTTTTTTTTTCATTTTTAAGATTACAGTCAATTTAGAGATTGAATATCACATATGAGATATGTTTTAGACAAGAATATTGAGCATCGATTTTCTTACATTTAACATATTGTTTTATTGAAAATTCAAGTTTTATTAGGTTAATTGAATAGCCTGCCGATTGGCACGTCTCTATTCTCTTTGTTTGTCCTTAAGTGATATGTTCTTTTAGTTTTTAGGGTTTATGTGGTCACGCGAGATTGAAAGTAGTTCAGGATTTATGTCATCACGAGATTGAAAGTAGTTTAGTATGAAGAACGACTTAGCGAATTTGCATATTGACAACAAGGAAGATGAGGCTTGGGAATTACATGGGGAGGAGGGATTGGGAAAATCTCTGTACGAGTATTGTCTAGTGGGCTATTTTCTCACAGCAAGTGTGGTCCACTTCCAAGCGGTGCGGAATGCAATGGCAAATCTTTGGCACCTGCTTAGAGGGGTTTTGATATCAAATTTGGGGGAAAAGCACTATTTATTCAAGTTCTACCACGAGGTGGATATTAATCAAGTGGTTAATGAAGCTCCATGGACTTTCAACAATCATTTATTGCTTTTCCACTGATTAAAAGGTGGGAAGGATCCATTACAAATCTCGTTGGCATATTCCTATTTTTGGGTGCAAATCTATGATTTTCCTCCTAGATTGTTCTCGAAAGGAATCACAAAATAGTTTGGGGATTTTATTGGGATATTTCTAGAATACGACGCAAAGCATATTTCCTGCTCCGGTATGAAGATAGCCTTGTGTTTGGGGGATTTTCGAATGCGAGGGAGATCTTAGGTTACTTTGAGATTCAGTTTGGAGGATAACACTACTGGTAGTGGTGGATAGGAGATAGGAGGTTTAAATGGAACTGGGAAGGACTTAATGGAGCATGATTCGAGGGACAGGCCCATTGAGAACATGGAAGGAAAGAAAAGACCAAGAAATTCTAATCAAGAATCATATGCTTCTAAGTCATCAACTTGGGAGGAACATAATGAAAGGATATCGACAACTGCCATGTGGCAAGCTAATCGAAAGCAATGAAAATCCTAAGTTGAAATGTCCGCGGGTTGGGGAGCTTGCAGGAAAAAGAGGAGGCTTCAACACATACTGAATTCTTATAATCCCTAAATTTTCTTCCTAATAGAGACAAAATTGACTTCAGATCGGATGAAGAAAGTTCAAAAGAGAGGGGGATTTTTTTTGTGGCATCGATGTACCAATAGAAGGGACACAGTGTGGACTTAGCATTAAGTGGAAGACAAGGAGTATAATCATACTAAGAAGTTATCAAAGAATCACATCGATGCAATAAAGATTGAAGAAATTGATAGTGTGCAAAAATAGTGTTTTATCGGATTCTACAGATCTCTTGATTTATGATTTAAAAAATAAACTTGAAACCTTTTGAGAAGGCTTGAGCAAGGTCAAAGTTTTTGTTAGCTAGTGTATAGAGATCTTAATGAGCGTTTGAGAAGAAAAAAGGATTGCCAATGGAGGAAAGGAGAGTGGAGGATTTTTGGAATGCTTCATTGGATTGTCAACTGGAAGATTTGGAGTACATCGAACTGTGGTTCACATGGAAAAGGGGAAACTTCAAAGTAAATAATATTCGGGAATGGCTAGATCGTGATGTCGTAAACTCGACATGGTGGCTAGATTTTCCAGGCTTTTCAGTTAGTCACTTGCCTCATTCCTTTTCAAATCATTGCCCTTTATTGTTAACCACGAGTAACGAGGAAATAAAATTGATTTTAGGCCTGATGGGTATTGGAAGAATCTTGCCAAGGGAAAGTTCAACGACTATGTGAAAACAACCAAGGCTTAAGATCAATTTTATTTCTTTTTAAAGGAATGAAAAAATGGACAGAGCATCTGAAAAGGCAATAGAAAGTAGCAATAAAAGATCATTACCGAAAATTTGCTCAACTTAATGAAAGGGAAAGAGATGATGAGGTATTAGGGGAGATAATCAAATCTAAGTCGCATCTTAATTTAGAAATTGATAAAAAGGAATTATATTGGAAGCAAAAGGCAAGGGTGAACTGACACAGTAATGGGGATGGGAACACGACATTCTTCCACAGACCCGCTACTCAAAGAAAACAAGCAAAATACATAAGGGGTTACAAAGGAATGATGGGTAGATTCAATCAAATAGGGAAAGGATGGTTGATATTGCAAAGGAGTATTTCTGTAACCTTTTTACTTCGCAAGGGGTGGGAGATGTAAGTCTTATTCTTTCAGAGGTAAGTCGAAGTATTTCAAACAACATGAATCAAGCCTTTACTGCTGAATTCAACGAGGAGGAAATTTGGGTGGCGTTAAAGGAGATGGCCCCATTAAAAGCATCATGAATTGATGGCTTTCTAGTAATGTTTTTCCAAAGGTATTGGCATATTGTGGGATGTGACGTTAGTGATTATTGCCTTGGTATCCTAAATGGAGGTAATCCATTAGAATCCCTAAATACCACACATATCGTTCTTATACCGAAGGTTGCTCAACCTTCTAATTTGAAGCATTTTTGCCGAATTAACTTATGCACTGTACTTTACAAAATTATATTGAATGCCACAGCAAACCGCTTTTAGAAAGTTCTTTATGCGTGTATTGATACAACACAAAGTGTTTTTGTGCCAAGGAGGCTTATTACGAATAATGCGTTACTTGCTTATGGAATATTGCATTCGTTCAAGACGAAAAGGTTGGGGAGAAGGGGAAATTTTACACTCAAGTTGGACATGAGCAAAGCATATGACATAGTTGAATGGGATTTTCTATAGTGCATGATGCTAAGAATGGGTTTTGCGGCTAAGTGGGTAGAACTCATAATGAGTTGCATTAGTACTCTTTCTTATACGATGTTGATTAACAGAGAGGTAAGGAAGAGGTTTAGACCAGAACATGGACTTCGTCAAGGTGACCTGCTTAGTCTGTATTTGTTTCTAATATATAGTGAGGGATTATCCTCCCTTATGCAACTAGCAAAAGATAATGGTTTGGTATCCGGAACAAAAGTATGTAGGTAAGGGCTCGTAATTACTGACTTATTATTTGAAGACAACTGTAACTTATTCGAGGAAGCTACTAAAGAGGGTGCAAATTGTTTAAAGAACATTTTGCAAGAACATGAAACCTACTCAGGACAATATTGTTTAATATTGTTTATTAAATTCAATCTAATATCAATTTTTATGTTTTTAAAGATTAAACATTTAAACTTATATATTATTAAGTTTGAATTTCATAACCATATTACTAACGAAGCTTTATAAATTAATGAAAAATTTTAAAAAATAATTAAATATAATTTAGTTAATACATACAATCAATTTACGCATTATAATAGTAATAGAAGATATACATAATTACTAAATATTTAAATAAAATAATTAAATTTTTAAAAAATAAAAAATAATAAACAAAATTGAATTATCTAAGTTATATATATGAATTTAAAATAATGTAAGCTTGATTGGAATCAATCACCTCTATTTCTATATAGTGTACAGCTGTTATTTTGCTAGTTGAATGAAGATATTAAAGCATTCCACGTACAATATATGAGTGATAATCGGAGTAAGGGCGGCAGGCTTCACTTTATATCCTTTCACAAACTATACATTACCTTTTTTGAGGGTTCAATTTGTTATATCATTTCCGTTTAAAACCATACATAACTGCACTTCCCTTCTCATACTCTTACCGTTCTATTTCTATTACTTTTATATTAATTTCCTTCATTTAAAAGTAATAAAATTTATTGTCAGCTTGATTGGTATTAATATTGTTGTCAGTGTAGAAGTACGTTGAAACATATTATCCTCCTATTAAGAGTTGGAGATGGGCTATGAATAATTCTAGACATTGTATAAAAAAGAATAGATATGATAAAAATTTATAATGAGATTAATGTTAAAAAATGATGAAATTTATTAAATATTTATTAAAACAAATCCTAAACACCCTTGAATGCGTTAATGCTATCAAACAAATCAAATAATGTTTATATCCAATTATGCGAGTGTATACATATTGATAAAATTATGGGAGTATATGTAATTTCTTGAATTGATTTATAATGATAAAATGCATATGGTGATAATGATTTTTATTAAAAGAATAAATGGTAATATAGGTAGATTGATTCTTTGGTGGCAAAATTTTGAAAATTAGACAGCATGTAATGAGAGCCCTAGAAAGTTGAAAATGGTTCTGGGGTTTTAAGTATTGATGCACGCAAAACTTGAATGGTGGGGTGGAGTGAGTAGGTGGTTTTCATATTGCACATGCTGCCACAATATAATATAATATATATATGTATATTATAAAACTGGGATTCAGTAATAATGATAGCAATGCAAAGATTTCAACATAATTGTCATTGGCATATGGAAATTGCAACATATTTTCACTTTCCCATCATCATTTTGAATCAAGGCCCATTGCCATTGCCACTCCTATCACTCAAATGCCCCAAATTATAATCCAGTAGTTTTATACTACCATCACTTTCAATGGAGATATTTTTCTTGTACCTATTATATATGCTTTTTACAATGGTGGAAATGAATAGTTGATGAAAATTGGTAAAGGCAGCAAGAAACAAGTAAGTGTAAAAATGTTGTGAAAGTGAAGCTGCAAAACGGGAGGTTATGAGCCAATAAGTGCAAGGAAGGAGAGGCCAAGCCTAAATAGCAACACTATTATGGATGAACTGTTTCAACTGGATACTCACTATTCTGTTACAACCACATATAAATCATTTAAAAGGAATTGAGGATGAGTTTACATAAATATTATAACTAAAATAATTACTATTTTGATTTTATTAGAAGAAAACATGTTTCATACTTTTAAAAGAATAAACGATACGTCTTCTATTATTATAATTTATTTAACAAAAAACTAGTTATCCTTTCATTTTTTTCATTTAAATAATATTTATTATTATTATTATTTCCATAGCTAGGTAATTAGAAACGACATTTATACACGTCATTTAGTTTTAATCATCATCAAACTGGTGGTAATAACAACTCCCGTACCTTTTAAACGCCAACAGACAAAACCTCGTCATTAGTACCCTCCAAAAATGGAATCCCGTTTCCCGGGAAAATCCTACCCCCCAATCAAACCCTAAATTTAAAAAATATAAAATTAATAAAAATCCTCAGATTTTATATCCCAAGTCCCAACCCAACAGATACAATTCAACAATCAACAACTTCAAACCCAAAACCATTCCTCCTCCTCCTCCTCCTCCTCCTCCTCCTCCTCCTTATCCGTCGCTCACCCGCACACCGGCACCCGTTTTAAAATATTATCTCCGCCGCTTTGTTTCGACATCGGGAATTACTAAATCTACTGGTGGCTATGGAGAGATAATGAGGAAGTTTGAGCGGCTACCATTGCCGTCATCGTTAGTATCATCAAAACCACTATCAATATGTCGTTATCATGTTCCGATCGCTTCACGGACTTACTCTGCGCCGAGGATTCCGACGAGGTGTTATCCGGCGAGTCGCCGGCATGCTCGTCGGAGCTGGACTCTCAGGCGTCCTGCATCGAGGAGTCCAGCATCGATGGCTTTATTGAAGATGAGATAAACTTCGTCCCCGGATTTGATTACCTTGCTCGGTTTCAGTGTCAATCTCTTGACGCGTCGGCTCGAGAAGCATCGGTTGCATGGATTCTAAAGGTAAACTGTAACTGATTATACTGTTCAAACTATCTCTGTTCCACGATTTTACAATAATGCCACTGGCGGACTTTAGTTAAAAGTTTCACAGTTCTGCTAAAATGCACCCGGTCAATTCTTCTTAAAACTTTAAAGAAAAATAAAAAAGATCTCACAACAGCCGTTTAATGGACGGAGCTGAATAGTTGATTGGCGGCTGTTACTTTCAACTTTTTCGATTTAACTTTTTCCAGTAATGCTAATATCATATGTCCTTTTTGTTTGTTTGCAGGTACAAGCATATTACAATTTGCAGCCTTTAACGGCTTATCTTTCCATTAACTACTTGGATCGGTTTTTGTATTCCCGCCGCTTGCCGGTGAGCTTTTGTTTCTTTCACTAAAACTTATTAAGGATTATTTAGTGGATAACAAATTTATGTTGCGGAATTTGAGTGATTACTGTTTGATGCGATTATGTTTGACTTTTCAACAACCATGAAAAATTGAAAAGGACATGAGTAAGTCAGTGATAAATTAAAATAAAAGCGAGCTTCAATTTTTTAATTAAATAGTGGCATGCATTATTGTTAAAAAAAAAAACACAATAATTAAAGGTTGAATCTCAAATATTTCAATTTTTAAGAAAATTAACGGAGTTCCTTTTACTATTCAGCAAGCTAGTGGGTGGCCATTGCAACTTTTATCTACTGCTTGCTTGTCGTTAGCGGCCAAGATGGAGGAACCTCTAGTTCCATCTCTTCTAGATCTTCAGGTATTTTCCTGTAAATTATTATATGTTTTTTTAGTAATTCCATAGATTAGTGTAATTTCAACAAAATGGTGCATGTGTATAAGCAGGTAGAGGGAGCGAAATATATATTTGAACCAAAAACAATTCAAAGAATGGAACTGCTTGTGCTAACGGTATTGGATTGGAGACTGCGATCAGTAACACCATTCAGTTTCATTGATTTCTTTGCATGCAAGCTCGATCCAACAGGAACTTTTCTCGCCTTTTTGATTTCAAGGGCAACCGATATTATTTTATCCAATATCAAAGGTATTATTTCTCTTTCTGTCGGTTGATATAAATACGTGCATTTATAAGCCAACTTTTGTATTTGGAAACATACTTATATACATGCATATACGATAAGAAAAAAGGGGTTATATAATCCATTTGATATTGCCAACAGAGGCGAGCTTTCTAGAGTATCGGCCATCAAGCATTGCTGCTGCAGCGATACTTTGTGCAGCCAATGAGATACCAAACTTGTCTCTTTTTAATCCTGAACATGCTGAGTCATGGTGCGATGGACTGAGCAAGGTAAGTTCACTTCATTATATGTAAAAAAATTGTGAGTCTTAGTTGAATTAGAAACTCGTATGCCAATTTCGGAAAATATCCAAATATTTGCAGGAGAAAATCCTTAGCTGCTACAGGTTAATGCAAGAGCTTGTGGTTGACAATGCCAGGAGGAAACCACCCAAGATGTTACCTCAGCTTCGAGTATCAATCCGAGGCAGAATGAGGTCCAGTGACTCATCTTCCTCATCTTCTTCATCACCTTCATACAAAAGGAGAAAATTAAACAACTGCTTGAGGGTGGATGATGATGACAGAAACTCCAAGTAAGGGGAGAAGGGGAAATAATAAATAAACAATAAATAAGGGGGAGAAAGGAAAGGAAAAATGGTGGCCCTAGTTGTCTATAAACCTCTATATATATATTGGTTGGAGGGTCAGGGTTTTGAGAGTAAATTGACCTTGGAGAGTGATGTAGATTCTATAGTATAAATATATAAATATGTGCATGTAAGAGTTTGGAGATGGATTAAATATAATGGTGAGTGGGGTGGCTGGCTTTGCAGATTCCCAAGGGAGTGGGGGTGTAGGTTTGTTACATAAATATACTGGTGAGAGAAAGTTAGGGAAAAGAAAAGCATGTTTAATATTTAGAGGAAGTCATAAGGTGTGAAAGGCTAGAAGAATTGATTGTTGAACGAACATATGAAAGGGTAGGGTGGAGATGGCGGGTCCCTTAACCACAGCCGAAAGCAAAGCAGAGGAAATTTTCTGAGATGGGTTTGGCGGATTGACGGGTTCAACGTTGAAGCTTGAGCTGTTTTTTGTGGTCATTGAGATAATGAGATTGATTAAAGTCAAGCTTCCCATCTGATGATATAAATTAAATATCAAAACCGAAGGAACAATAAATTTGGGTTTTTTTTCGAGTGGATTGTGTGTTCACGCGTTTGGCATGTGTGGCACGCACGTGTGTATGTGTGCTTTTTTGGCGGGAAATGCCTCTTTCTGTTTTTTTTTTTTTTTGTTCAGTTCCTTTCTTTCTTAATGGCCTTTGCCTAACCTATTACCGGATTTTATCCGGTGGTGTTCTTGCGTGCGATGGTAACACGTGTGCATATATTTTTCCTTTTTCTATTTTAATTATTTTATTTTTTTCCACAAAAACAAATTTCCTCCGAGGAGAAGGAAAACCTCTTTCATGACCAGTTTTTGGTCTCAACATATACGAAAGGTCTTTGGGGCCTTTTTGAACTTTGTTGTATTCAATTCGTGAATAAATAAAAACTCATTATTTAGTATTATAATCTCTTTCTTCTTTTTCTTTCATTTCAATCTTTTCTTTTGCTGTGCACCGCCCGTGATCGACATTACATAATTTGTAGTTTTCCCATAGGTTTCATACTGTAACTGTAGCAAAAAGAAAATCGAATTTCATATGTTGGGCCAAAGGAGAAGAAACTTGAATTGAATGACTGGAATTTAGTGGAGGCATGGATTGAGAGAGTGAGTGAAGGGACTAGAACTTGGTCCCGCAGGCAATAAAGAGGGTTCAATTCATGAACACGACCCCCGGTTCCCGGTCCTAATTGGGAGTTGGCACTGGCAAGCGCCCCATGAAAATGGCAAGCAGCTGGTTTCCTCTCTTCCATCCTTAAATATCACCCAACTGTTGAGTGTTGTGTCATCCTCAACATTTCACTCTTTAATTTTTACTCGGATTTCTTAATTAATTATCCCATCCACATGTATGGTTAGAAAGCCTCTTTATTTATGACATCCGTGATAAAAAGGAGCGATACAGGTGAGATGAGGCAAAGAGGTCTCCTTTTTCATCTACAAATAAGTTTTCTCGTAACATCACATATACGAGAAAACAGTCCGCCAAAGAAGTTGTCATTTTGCGCGACATAGGGTATATTACCTTTGCATGTAGTAAGATTACAACAATAACCCTTTAAAGGAAGGGTGGTGCGTAACAACCTAACCATGCATCTTAGGCCAACTCAACCAATCATCATGCAAATTGCTTTTATAACCTTATCATCACCTCCACTCCACTCCAAACACGTGGTATTCTCACTCCGTAACCATGCTTCCTCCCATTCACATCCCTGCCCTTGTTCTCCAACTCGATTATTGACATTAAAACTATTATATATATGTGTGTGTATCCGTGGACCACGGCGAAAGTAAATCCGACACTAGGTGACAATTATTCATCGGTACTATTTTATCCAACTCTTTTGGACCTGTTCGCAGTTAGCTTCTGACATCTATATTCTTCCCCATATATATATATATATCAAGGACCACAAACCACTCTCATCACATAACAAATTCAAGGTATTTAACTAATTTGATCATCAAGTCTTTGTTTAATTCTTCCAAATTTATTTAGTTTTTAATTACAGTCCTGGCTACCTTTACCAAACAAAGGCTTTCTGATTTTACTTGTTCCAATAGTACCATGAATCTGATAATCAAACGTGTCAGAATCCATTTGGGTAATAAAATTATGACGAATCCTTTTGTAAAATCCTGGGATTCTCCAATCAATTAATGAGATTTGGTGTTTTCTCATTAGTGCAGCCAAGTGGGAGCCATGAAGATATTATCAACAACCCAAAAAAAGACATCATCTTCCCTACTAAAAAGGTCATATTAAAACTAAATGCTAACATTTTATTTTATTAATCCCCCAATAGCCCACCCCGTGCTGGTTAAGCCACATGTTTGGATTAATCTACAGGTTTAGGAAATAAATGGGACAGATAATAGGCCAAGGTGTCGGAATACAATGACGTAATTATTAGTTAAAGAAATAGCCTTATTTAATTTTCCATTACCATAGATTGTAAAGTCTAACTAAACAGCAATGCCTGTACTACAAAATATCCCTTTAGGCATGTATAGAGGAATATTGTGTCGGAATACTAAACAGTTATATATTATTTTATTGAATGGGGTTTTTGGAACGACGCATGCATGATGATGATGGGGTGGAGCGTATAAACGTAACCATCAAGTAGGGGCAGTGATAAGGACGTGACGTATTGGTGTTTGAGCGGAAGCTTTTAACGAGCGGAAAGAACGAAAGAGGATTTGGATTTTGTGAGCAACAGGTTCCCACCATTATCGACACCAATTTTTTTTTTTTGGGAGTTTTCCTAACAACCCTTCAATTCTTTTTTGTGCTTAACATAAAATTTATTAAATTTTGAAGGATTAAAATTAAATTATTATTTCTTGTGAGGGCCAAAAAAAATATATTTTTTCATTTAATCAAAGAGTTAAAAGGACATAAATTATTAATTTTACAAAGATGACAAATTTTATTGTTATTTTATTTAAATAAGAGTAAAGGTATCTATCTACTCTTCCTATCATCCTACAATGTTAACAGATGATATGAATTCAAATATTTGTAAATTTATAATCATATTCATATCCAAACATTTTATAATGTATTCAATAACAATAATGAAGTGCATAGAACCCTTAATTTAATGGTAAAGTTGGGAACTTTAGTTCAATTCTCATCCTCTTTCCTTTTATATATATATTCATATTTATTCTAAATAATTGAAATTGAGTTAACTGTTGGATTAATGCTTGTAATAATTGATTTTATGGAAGGAATGAATGGCAAGTGATGTTTGAATTAGAGGAATAAGCATAGGGCGAAAAGGGGGAAATAGCCTCCAACTAAGCACATCCTCCTTATCTTTGCACTTATATATAAAAAGGGGGAAACCATGCCCACACACTCTTTTATTTTTTCAAAAATGATGTTTAAAGTGAGAATCCAAAGTTTAAGCCCAAAAGCCAAAATTTCTTTCACCTCCCCATATATGAAAAGTGATGGGATAAGGGTAGGGTGCAGAATCTAGCTCTTTTACCAACTCTTTTTTTATTAGTGTTGAGCATTTTCTACTTTAGAACATGGGAATGACAAAATTGGAGGACCCCTAAAGTTGAGCCTTTTGAAATATGGATTTTTCGTTGTAAAAACAACCTCGTGGGGTTCTCTGTAAAAGTTCATATCGGACCCCCATTTTGTTAAAAGACTTGAAAAGCTAGAATGATATGCTCAAATTTCTCAGATATGGTTATGATTTACTGCTGAATTCAAGACACTTACATATTTCTCCTCTCCATTGGGCGCTTCAAAAAAAGCCAAGTTGCCCCCATTGGACCTCAGTAATCAGTTGGTGAGTTAAGAAAAAGAAAAAGGTGTAAATATTATATATTGATCATATATATACATATGTACCCCTTACTCTGTACCTCGGATGAAATCCATATTTTGTCTCTTTAATTTTTTGAACATGGACCGCCACATATATCTATTTGGCAGGTTCGTTCAGTACTTGGTGCCATGGAAATGCGTATTTATGTGAGTCCTATAGAGTCGTAGGTTGTAGACTATGGAGTAAAGGTATATATACATATAGATAAAGATAGGTTTGTGTTGGTAGATGTGGAGTGGTGCAGAGGCCCAGTTTTTAGCTTTCCAACTCACAATTATACCATCTTTGGATGCCATTGGAATTAAAAGAAAGGTGAAAGGGGATGGGTGGATGGTTACGGGTGGCTACTCTCGAGGGAGCGTTTGTTACAGTTCTCAAACATGTTCTTTATGTAGCTTTTGTCACAGTGGCTGCCTGCCTGCACCCCCCATTTGCAAAGAGTGGAGGGAGAGACAAAAGAGTCTTCCATTCAATCATCACCATTCAATGCAAGGATCCCTTTTGCAATTAATCACAGTTTAGCTGAAGACACACAACGTGAAAGCTGAGAGACATGCATCACCAAAAAAAAAAAAAAAAAAAAAAAAAAAAACCAGGAAAACAGCGTAGAAAAGCAACAGCTGTAAATAAAAATATATGGTAATTGAAAAGCAAGTTTAAAAGGGTTTTCCAAAGTACAATATGAAAGTAAACATTAAGATTGGGGTGCAACGCCATGCATGGCTTAATTTTTCAAACCCAAATCTTTCTTTAATCCATCTAATTATTAACTAAGCTAGCATAGCACCACTTTAATTTGATATAGATATGATATAAGGTTAATGCAGATACTTTTGGTCTGACTTGTCTCATCTGATCTAAACAATGTACATATGGTAAAGCGTGAGAAAATATCTGATATAGGAAGTGCATTCCAACTCAAAATCCCACCTCACAAAATATTTTCCAACTCCACGACAAGGGAAATAAAGGAGCATGGAGAAGTAAGATATTACTAGTTTGGATCTTCACCATATATATTGGAAAATCTTCTGATAAATAAGCTGGAGAATGGAGACCAGATATAAATTAATACACCCATAGCTTTTGATCCATTGCTGTCAACAAAGTAAAGCATTCGGCTTTAGAATTTGTCATTTGCAACAACCAAACAGCCCAAAAGGTTGAATCAATGGAAACGTGTTGATTGTGGAACACAAATAGTTGATGAATGGGTATTCCAATAAATTTTTTCCAACTTGATTAATCAATTCTACATATTTTGGTTTAAAAAAAAAAGAATGACGGCTTTATAAAACCATTGCAGTCGCTAAGAGTTTTTTTTTTTTTTTTAAAAGGAAAGAGAGTTAATTAGCACATTGCTTTAATGCAGAAGGTCCCTCCATTTACCAGACACCCTTTTCAGCATACTTTAGAAATTTGTTTAAAGGCTTCGTCCTTCTATTGGTTTTAAAATTGACTTTGTTTTAATCAGCAGCCCCATTTCATAATTAAATTTACAACTTAATACTTGTACCATACTCTGTCATCCATATTCATTGTAATTTGCTGTCTACTTTTTTTTTTTTTTTTTTTTCATTATGTCCATACGTACTCACATTTTGAGGTTTATTTATTTATTGTCTATTTCTTCAGGACGTTGACTAGGGTTATCTGTATAGGAGATTGATGAATTATGTATTAATACATAGTTAAAAATCTTTTTAAAATACAGATAATTAATATTTTTAATCATAATTTAGTGTGAGCTGTGTGTATACAAAAATTACAATCATTTAGGTAAAATGGAGAGTTTCATTCTGATTACAAGTTATAGATTAAAAAATGTGGTTTTGTTAGGAGTTATGAAGCACAGCACAAACGATCTCTATGAAAATGGGGCAAGTGTTTTGACACCGAAGCCTAGACTTCCAATGACAACCCTCTAATATTGGGCTCAACTTATTACAAATACAAATGAGAGAGCTCAAACTTGATGTGTTGTGTTGAACAAAATGGGCCTAAAGTGATTTCTTTTCTCTTTTTAATTTAATCCTTTAACCCACAAAGTGAAATATGCCTAAAGTTGGTACACGTTTTCTTTTTCACTTTACCTTGACGAACTACTGCTTGAAATTTGTGGACCAATATCACTAAATTATTAGCAAATTACGTTTTAATTATTTAACTTCATGACTTATTGGATGGGGATCAACAATAGTCTGATTTTGATGATGATGCTCCCTTGGCTGATGATTTCCTTCAAGGAAGTGATGATGAAGATGAAGGCACCCATTTGTTAATTCCCTGTAAATTCTTTATTTACATTAGTAAGATCGAATTTAATGGCTTATAGCAAATATGATTTTGAGCTTCAAGCTTTTCGTTTATTCAATAGTTTCTGGTAGGTGCAACTTTGATTTGTGTGCCAAGTACTGCTTAGTAATGGCCCTTGATGAGCTTATGCTTTAGGAACTGAAAATTCTAGTTTGCAACTATCTTGTTCTTCAAGTACCCATATCATGAAAGTGGAAGTTGGCATGTGGGTGCCTGCCACCCATGCAATTAAAAATTTGGAATAAATGGAATACTTAGTCCAAATCATTAATATCATTATTTTTTTCAATAAAATTATTAATATCAATAGTTTCTAAATCTAGAGTGAATTTTTCTAAAGTTATGTAAGGATAAAGAAAAGTTTGGAGATGAATCAAAAGATAAAATAAAAAAATAAAAATAAAAACCATAACACTTTATAGTTCGGTGAAATTTTTTAATTCCATAAATATAGCTAAGAAATTGGTTGTTTTTTAATGTCAATAGTAGAATTAATAAATTCTATTAGTATCGTATCAAATAATAATTCATATTGTAATCATGTCCATATGTTGTACCAAATAATAATTCATATTATGATGGTCAACTCTTTCTTTCTAGAATTTTCTAGAATTTTACTGGTTGTTTCCATTGCATATAGTGGTTATAGATTAATTAGTTATTGTTATTAGTGGATTTCCTTTGATTATTTCTATACTTATCGATCATCAACTGAAATAATGTGCGAATGGCAAGCACCATTTCATTCGACTAAGTTAGCTTAACTCATCTCAAAAGTCAGAACCATCCATTCTAGCTTCATTTATCTCAGCCTATTTCTCTCAAATTTTCATGCTAAATATTTAAAGGGGTGAATAATGCCAATGCCATTGATTAGTCTCGTTGCACAATGTTATAAATTCTAATTCTTACTTGTATCTCGAAACTTAAATTATCCTCACGAATTGGTAAAGCTATGTTCTTATCCAAAAAGCCTGTTTGAAAAATGGCTTACATAAAATAATAAGAAGTGTAACTTGTCAAGGAAATAATTATGCAAATTATCTTTTCATTCTAGGAAGGGTTATTTTTGAGAAATTTCTTTACTAGAAACATGTTCTTAGACTATTTGGAGAAGGGAAAGCTTGACAATTTTTTGTCTTTCCTTTTTCTGCAAATTGACTAGAATTCAAGTACTAAATCATGATTTAAGCACAGTTTCTTACTATGCAAGAGATGCAACAAGCTTTGTGACAAAGCATAAAAGCATCACCATTATCACCCGCCATAGCTTGAATTCCTTTGGCTTCCATCCAAACATGCATTTTTGGATTTTTAAGGGGAAAAAGGTTATCACAATCACTAATTAAGCCCTTGCTTAAATCCTACAGCCTTAATCATATAATAATTTGAGAGTGCTACTTAAATCACATCCCTTTATTCAAACTTTTCAATCCAGATCATTTTCTAATTGCCTTGTTTGTGTTAAGAAAATGCTTCAGGACTGAAACATGTCCACGTGTGTTTTTTTTTTATTCTTTTTGTTAAGTTGATTATGTCAAAGTTTATTTTTTTGTTAAGTTGATTGTGTCAAAGTTTGTTTTTTTTGTTAAGTTGTTTTTGTCAAAGTTTGTTCCTATTTTTAGGAATTAATTATTTGTGTGTTGCTTAAGTTTAGGAAAAAGTTAGTAGGTTGTTGATTTTATTTTATATAAATTCTAAATGACTGTTGAATAAAAAGTGTTCAGTTTCCTTCATCCATTAATTTTTTTCATTAAAATACTTACAATTGGTCTCGGAGCTGTATTCTTAAGGGATCTGTGAGTGAGTGTGCGACGTTGCTGTGTCATGGACGTCGAAGCAAGTTCTAGTTTCTCTTCAATTTCTCCACCGATGTTTGATAGAGACAACTACCAGGTTTGGGCAGTTCGTATGGAGGCGTATATGGAAGCTTTGGATATTTGGGAAGCAGTGGAAGAGGATTTTGAAATTCCTGCTCTCCTACACAATCCTACCATGGCGCAGATAAAATTGCAAAAGGAGAAGAAGACAAAAAAATCCAAGGCAAAGGTCTGTTTGTTCGCTGCAGTCTTATCTACTATCTTCACTCGGATTTTGACTCTGAAGTCAGCCATATGAGATATGAAATTATCTCAAGTCAGAGTATGAGAGAGATGAAAGAATCAAAGGAATGCGTGTGCTAAACTTGATTCGAGAATTCGAGTTGTAGAAGATGAATGAAACAGAATCAATCAAAGAGTATTCTGATAGGTTATTGGTTCTAAGTTTAAGGACTCAAGAATTGTTGAAAAAATTCTTATAACGGTGCCTGAAAATTTTGAGGCATCTATTTCAACCTTGGAAAATACTAAGGATCTGACTCAAATTATTCTTGCAGATAGTCTCAATGCTTTGCAGGCACAGGAGCAAAGAAGAGCCATGAGGCAAGAAGATGCTGTTGACGGAGCCTTGCAAAGGCAAAGGTCTATTTGTTCGCTGCAGTCTTATCTACTATCTTCACTCGGATTATGACTCTGAAGTCAGCCGTATGAGATATGGAATTATCTTAAATCAGAGTATGAGGGAGATGAAAGAATCAAAGGAATGCGTGTGCTAAACTTGATTCGAGAATTCGAGTTGCAGAAGATGAATGAAACAGAATCAATCAAAGAGTATTCTGATAGGTTATTGGATATTGCAAACTGAATCAGGTTACTTGGTTCTGAGTTTAAGGACTCAAGAATTGTTGAAAAAATTCTTGTAACGGTGCCTAAAAAATTTGAGGCATCTATTTCAACCTTGGAAAATACTAAGGATATGACTTAAATTACTCTTGCAGATAGTCTCAATGCTTTGCAGGCACAGGAGCAAAGAAGAGCCATGAGGCAAGAAGGTGCTGTTGAAGGAGCCTTGCCAGCTAAGTATCATGAGAATGCGAGGAACAAGAAGAAGAAGTTTTTCAAGAAGAATCAAAATTCTACTAGAGAATCTTCAGCCAACAACAAAGCAGGAGTCAAGAAGGGATCCTACTCTCCATATCAACATTGCAATAGAAAAAGTCATCCTCCTTACAAATGCTGGAGAAGACCAGATGCCAAGTGCACCAAATGTAACCAAATGGGGCATGAAGCTGTAATTTGTAGGAACAAGAATCAACAGCAAGGTGAAGAAGCTAAGATTGCTGATCAGGAGGATGAGGATCAACTGTTTGTAGCTACATGCTTCATGGGCAATAAATCAAATGAAAGCTGGCTGATTGACAGTGGCCGCACCAACCATATGACTCATGACAAGGAATTGTTTAGAGATTTGAAGCCAACTAACATCACCAAAGTCAGAATTGGCAATAGGGATTACATCTCTGTCAAATAAAAGGGGATTGTTGCGATTGCAAGCTATACAGGTACAAAACATATACAAGATGTTCTCTTTGTTCCTGACATTGACCAAAATTTGTTGAGTGTGGGTCAACTTATTGAAAAAGGCTTTAAAGTTACTTTTGAAAATGAATATTGATTGATTAAGGATGCAGCTAATCAAGATACCTTCAAAGTAAAAATGAAAGGAAAGAGTTTTTCACTCAATCTTTTAGAGAATGAGCAATCTGCTTTTCCTCTCAAAGAAGATGTCACACAAATTTGGCACAAGAGAGTCGGACGCTATCATCATCAAGGGGTACTACAACTAAAAGAAAAGAAGCTAGCACTTGATGTTCCCAAGCTTAGTGATGCAATCTCAAGCTGCAAAGCATGTCAGTTTGGAAAGCAAAATAAGAAGCCATTTCCAAAGTCAACTTAGAGAGCCACTCACAAATTGCAACTCATCTACACGGATGTTGCAAGCCCTCAAAGAACACCTTTTTTAAAAGGTAGTCACTATTATATTGCCTTTATTGATGACTTCACCAAAATGTGTTGGATTTTTTCTTGACATTTAAATCAGAAGTAGCTCAAGTTTTTGGGAAATTCAAGGCAAGAGTTGAGAATGAAAGTGGCTGCAAAATTCAGAGTATAAGGTCCGACAATGGGAAAGAGTATACTTCAGCAAAATTTGACAAGTTTTGTGAAGATTCAGGCATAGAGCATCAACTTACAGCCCCATACGCACCTCAACAAAATGCAGTTAGTGAAAGGTGAAATAGATACATCATGAAGATGTCGAGATGCATGTTGCATGAGAAGAATTTGCCAAAGAAATTTTGGGCAGAGGTAGCAAATACGGCTATATTTCTTCAAAATAGGCTTCCAACAAAGGTGGTGAAGGAACAGACACCATTTGAGGCATGGTATGGTTACAAACCATCTCTGAAATTCCTTAAAGTATTTGGTTGCTTGTGTTTCACTCATGTTCCACAAAGTAAGCATGACAAGCTTGATAGGAGAGCATCACCAGGTATATTTATAGGCTATAGTACTGTTAGCAAGGCCTATAAAATTTTTCAGCCACAAAGTGGAAATATTGTTATTAGTAGGGATGTTTACTTCATGGAGGATGAAGAGTGGAGATGTGATGATGTAGAGAAGAAGGGTCAGACCATGACAGAGTTGAAACTCAAGTTTTCTAATTCAAGCATCGGAGAAGAAGATGACTGGCAGAATGAAACAATGAATGATGCTTTCGTGAAAGGAACAAGGTTGTTCTCAAATGTTTATGAAAGGTGTAATGTTTATATATGTAAACCTGCTGACTATGCAGAAGTAAAAAAGGATCAAAAGTGGATAGCAGGAGGAGCTGTCAATGATAGAGAAGAACAAGACTTGGATCCTTGTGGACAGACCTCAAGGCAGGAAGGTAATTGGAGTTAAGTGGGTGTTTAGAACCAAGCTTAACGCTAATAGCTCAATCAACAAGCACAAAGATAGGCTTGTGGTTAAAGGGTATGCCCAAATCTTTGGTGTCGATTACTCTGACACTTTTGCTCCTCTTGCTAGATTGGACACAATCAGGTTACTTCTTGCAATAGCTGCACAAAAAGGTTAGAAAGTGTTCCAGTTGGATGTCAAATCAGCTTTTTTAAATGGTGTCTTACAAGAAGAAATTTATGTTGAGCAGCCTTAAGGATTTGGGAAGGAAGGTGAAGGAGATAAAGTCTATCTTCTTAAGAAGGCCCTTTATGGTTTAAAACAAGTTCCAAGAGCTTGGTATAGCAAAATTGATAAACATTTGTTGAACTTGAGATTTGTGAAAAGTCTATCAGAAACAACCTTGTATGTCAAACACAATGATACTAGCATCCTTATTGTTTTACTGTATGTTGATGACCTACTGGTTACAAGAAACAATACAGATCATATTTAAAATTTCAAACAGGAAATGATGAAGGTGTTTGAAATGATGGATCTCGGGTTCATGTCTTACTTCCTTGGTATGGAGATTACAAAATATAGCAAAATCGATGAACATTTGTTGAACTTGGGATTTGTGAAAAGTTTGTCAGAAACAACCTTGTATGTCAAGCACAATGATACTGGCATTCTTATTGTTTCACTGTATATTGATGGCTTACTAGTTACAAGAAACAATACAATCATATTCAAAATTTCAAACAGGAGATGATGAAGGTGTTTGAAATGATAGATATCGGGTTCATGTCTTACTTCCTTGGCATGGAGATTAAGCAAGGGCAAGGTGAAGTTTTCATCTGCAAGAAAAAGTATGCAAAGGAAATACTGAAGAAGTTTCAGATGGAGGAGTGCAAGGCAGCAAGCACTCCAATGAATCAAAAAGAGAAGCTGTGCAAAAAAGACGGTGCTAACAAAGTTGATGAATGATATTTTAGGAGTTTGATTGGTTACTTGATGTATCTCACAGCAACAGGGCCTGATATTTTGAATGTTGTAAGTATTTTATCTCGATTCATGCATTGCACAAGTGAATTAAATCTCAAGGCTGCCAAAAGAGTGATTCGATATATCAAAGGCATAAGTGATTTTGGTGTTAAGTTCATAAGGAGAAAGGAATTCAAGCTAGTTGGTTTTTCTAATAGTGACTGGGGAGGTTCCATTGATGACATGAGGAGCACTTTAGGTTACTGTTTTACTCTTGGCTCTGGTGTTTTCTTATGGAGCTCGAAGAAGCAAGAAACTGTAGCCCAATCCATTGGCGAAGCAGAGTTTCTTGCTGCAACAGCTACTGTTAATCAAAGCTTTATGGCTGAGGAAAATTTTACTTGATCTTGATCTAGAGCAAAAGGAAAGCACATAGATTTTTGTTGACAACCAAGCTTCTATTGCTATCTCTCATAACCCCGTGTTTCATGGGAAGACTAAACATTTTAACATTAAGCTATTCTTCTTAAGGAAAGTACAGAAACATGGAGATGTGATTCTTGTCTACTGCAAAATAGAAAATCAAGTTGCAGGCATTTTAACCAAACCATTGCCTACTTGCAAGTTCGAGTTTCTGAGGTCAAGACTTGGTATTTGCAGCTCCTAAAGCAAGGAGGAGTGTTAAGAAAATGTTTCAGGACTGCAACATGTTCACGTGTGTTTTTTTGTTTAGTTTTTTTGTTAAGTTGATTGTGTCAAAGTTTGTTTTTTTGTTAAGTTGTTTGTGTCAAATTTTGTTCCTATTTTTAGGAATTAATTATTTCTGTATTGCTTAAGTTTAGGAAAAAAGTTAGTAGGTTGTTGATTTTATTTTGTATAAATTCTGAATGATTGTTGAATAAAAAATATTCAATTTCCTTCATCCATTAAGTTTTTTTCACTAAAATACTTACAGTTTGGATTGTTTTATAACCCTTATCAAGAGTGTCCTCTTCTAAATAACTCAATTCAATAATTGACACAAAAACAAATATCTGGCATGACAATATAACTAATCACTCTTCTCTCACACTCTTGTTTCTGTGGATGTTTGGCCAATTGATGCGTCGTTGAATGCACCAAATATATCTTATTCCCTGCAAAATAATGAAAATAACAGTAAAGGGGAAGTAGGGTCGAATCCTCAGGGATCGGAATATACAAATGCTTGTTTGTCGAAATCCTGGGCAGAATCGTGCCCAAGAAATCCTGCGTTCCTGAAAAAAAAAATAAAAATAACAGAATTAAAGAGTTGGATCTGGAAACAGAAATAAAATAAAATAGAATAAAGAATTGAGAAGTCGAATTGAAATTGCAAAAATTAAAAATAGAAAGTAGAGTTGAGATAAAGAAATTCTTATGGGGAAATTCCAGCCTCCGGTTGCCTCGATCCGCCTTGGGTCAATCCTTAGCTTTTAGATGATCCTTCTCAATCTGAATAAGCCAGTTATAGTGGAAGAGGACGCCTACGACCACCAACTCCAAGGATTTAGATTTCGATTTGGTGGAACTTGACTCTAGCCAACAATCTCTCTTGTGGGATTATCTTATGCTAGATCAACGTTTCTCAATGGCGAATCTCACGCCATTTTGTCTCTTGGGTTCGCCAACCTCTGACGCAGTAAGTTAACGAACCGACGGAGCAATCCTTCCAAAACACACAAAGCGGCCGCCTTTGCATTCGTTGAAAAGTTTACTTCTTAAGGGACATGGACGGAAGCGTCAACCCCGTAGTGCAGAGAAACGATGAATACCCTGTTGAGAAGACTAAGTACAGATTCTAAACCTCAAGAACCCTTTTTGGGGATTTTCGACAACCTTTGGTTAGAAGGGTTTTAGTGGCTCATAGTTGTGGTGGAAAAGAAAATAAATATATATAAATGGAGAAAAGAATTTTATTAAAAGAAAATATAGAAAAAACAAAAGCCTAGACTTTTGAGGGGAGAGTGTTTACAGAAAAAGATGATCCCCCCAAAATGAGTCACTTCATCCCCTATTTATAGTGCTAAGATAGATAGACTAGTCCTACTCAAACTCCCAAAGATAATTACAATTAATCAAAGATAAATAGAGATAAATAAAGAAATTAAATAATCCTCAATAATTATCCTAATATAATTAAAATAGAGTCTAATAAAGCAAAGCCTTTTCTTTTTGCATTTCAATCCTTCTGTCCTCCATGTTTGCACTTTTGGCACCATCTTTTCCCTTTGTTGCACATTGGTCCATTTTATATTTAATTTCATAGTTTTGGCCCTCAATTTTGCTTTTGCCTACAATTTAGTCCCTATAAGATAAAAGATCATAAATAGCCCAAATTAGTAGAATCATACTCAAAATAAATATGCAATTAGCACATAAAAACATGACATTCTAGAGTATTATCACCAATGTTAGGATTTCTCTAAATATGAGTATTTGAAGGTTACAATTTCTCCCCGTATTAGGTTCTACCTATAGAAGATTCAAGTTTTGATACGAATATTTAAATTTTTGTAAAGCTCACTTTGTTTTTTTAATGATGAGAATAAGTATTTAACAATTTCTTGGACAATGAATATGGAGGACTTGGGACATTGTGGGTGGAGCATTTCCCCAGTACGTTCATTGTTGCTTACAGAAGAAGAAACCCAGAACCTATGTTATCCAGACTTGGGGTTGAGCCTAGGATACGAATATGTTTTTAATTTATTTATTATTTTTTAAAAATTTCAGTATGGGTCCTAGAAAAAAAAAATGAAGAGTTAGACTAGACTAACATAACTTGGAGCACCTATGGCTGTAAGGGCATCGGCCCAAAATTCGCCCAAGTGATTTTCTCATCATAATTCATAACATTCTCTTTCATATTATCATCGTGTTTGTACTGTAATAACTCATCAAGCTCAGAATATTTTGTATAAAATATTGACAGAGGCGGATACAAGGGGGGCAGGCAGTGGCCCTAGCCCCCCCTAAAATGGATTTATATTTAGGCCGTTAAATTTTTTTTTAATTTTAAATTAATAAAGATAAAATTTTACTTTGGCTCCACTAAAATTATAGAAATTCAATTTAATTCTTTAAAAATTATAAAGATCTAGACTATAAAAATTAAATTTTCATTTGGCTCCCTTAAAAATTTGTTTTGGCTTCGCCCCTGAATATTGTTTGGAAGAGTTGAAACATATTTCAATTTGGGAAGCTGTGATTGCAAATAAGAAATCTAAGTTACCATCTTCATTCCTTTGGGTGAATTTATATTTTTATATAGTTCTGGGGGGGTTCGTAGTGAAGTTGTAGTTTATTGCCACTCCCAAAACCCAATCTTATCTTTACAAATAAAATCCGAAAACAAACACTATTAGCTTCCAAACTCAGAGATGCTCTGTAATGAAGGCTGCCATGATTTTGAACTCATTGCAGCAGAGTTGGCAGACGTTGTCCTTGGGCGTCGTCTTTCATGTTTTGTCACCTGAGACTGTTAGAAAATAAGCGCCCATGTATTTAGGAATATGAATGAGAATGCTAGATTTAAATGAAACATGAAAATTGTTTCAATTGATTTTGTTAAGGATTCGTGAACTTGATCAGATCTTTTAAGTACTATCCTTTTGGGTTGATGAACTTTATGAATTCGTTCTAGCCTAGAAGGCTAGCTTATATATTCGTATGAGGTCATTGTCTCCATACCAGATTCTAAAATACTAAAGTCTAATGAACTACTAATGATAAAGCCTAAGGAAGTGGCGAATGGAGACATACTTGGTAGGACTTTGAACTTCGGTTATTCCTTTGTTCATGCTGCAACTTTTCACTTGATTCCTGGTGTTGCCTTGTCGTTTTTGCATATTTCTTTGCCTTTAGAACCTCCATAACCTCTGCAGCAGCGGCAGCAGCAGGCAATACACAAGTATTAGTTTCTTGATAAAAAACAATTAAGAACAAATATTTAAGCAAGCAATATAATCAGGGTTTCCGGGAGGCCGAAAAAATCTCATAATCTTGTGAAAAATAATAATACGACACATACCCTGAGAAGTGACAAGGCGATAAGCATGGCCAAGGGCGAGAGTATCAGAAGGACGAAGAAGCTTGACACGAGTGAAGCGTACGGCCTTATCGTCTTGGTTGGCGTCCTCAGAGGGAGGCAATGGTATGATGAGCGAAACATAATGGCCTGGATTCATTCTCATCACTTCACTTGCAAGAATAGGCCAATAGAACCTCTCTATCCTCCCACATGGATGTTGTATTACCAACGCCGCAGCATCTATAGCCTGACAGTTCCCCATCTCTCTGTCTCTCTCAGTTTAAGACTGAAATGAAAGATAAAAAGAAGAAAGGAGGGATGAGGTTAAGTAAAACACTAAAACAGCAATCTTTTTCTATACAGCTCTCCCCCCCACCCTACCTATGCATGTATACAAATAAGAGACTGGCTGAAGCAGGCCGTCCCTCATTTCAAAAACCGCATAATTATTGATATAAGATAATAAAAAATAAAAAAGGAGTTGTTATTAGATTATGATTGTTACTAATTAATGTTATAATATACATTGACAACTTTAAGGCATGACGAACGAGCACCGGCACTAGGCCTCGGAAAGCGGCACGACCTCCACGTGGAGAAACAATGTTACGAGTTTGGGAAGTAGTAGTAGGCATAGGTCGATTTGGGGTCAAGGGTTGAACTTGAGAGGGCACATACATCCAAAATATGTATATAAAATATAGATTAGATATGTCTAACCCATGCCTATTGGATGTAGTGCTAAAATTTTTTGGTAACAAGCATAACCCTAAGCCTAAGTAAAGGTAAGTGCTAACTACTAAGCATGCGTGTGATGCCATGGTGATTCCTTTTGGCATGGCTAGAAAATGACAACCCCACCACCATCTGCACCACCTTAGCATAGTTGTGCCTAGCTCCATAGGTTTTTTACCCTTTAGGCTTTCGTCCAAATCCCCAACTCCAATGCTGCTTGCTTTTTGTAACCCTACTATATTTTATTTGGTTTTTAAATTTAGTTTTAATGTTTAATTTAACATATTTTAAGATTCGATTTTTTAAATTTGATATTAATCTTTTTGTCTTATTTATTCAAGTACTCAATTTTTTATTTTGATGTTCAATTTAATACTTAAATTTTATTTTTTCTCATTAAGCACGTGTTATTTTATTAGAGTAAATATATTAAACATTTAATCGGTTGTTTGATTTAAATATAAATTAAACATTAAACCAAACTCAAGTGCCAAATTAAAAAAAAATTCAAATATAAAACTAAATATTAAAGCTAAATTCATATATCAAATAAATTTTTTTTTCATTAATTTTTACCAAAACAAAAGCAAAACTTTGAATCTTCTTGAACTACCTTTCATCCTTATCCGGTTGTTCTAAAATATATTTATCAAAATCTTTTATAAAAGAAAAAGAAAAGTAGGAGATGCTCAAGATGGAACCGAAGATAATGTAAATTTTGATGTTGAATTTCTTTTTTAAAATGTGTAAATTTAAAATTTAGTTTTATTATTTTTATTTTAGAAATTTAATTTTTTATTTTTTCAAATTTTCAAAATTTAGGTTAAACTATTAATAATATTAAAATTATTTTGTTATCAAATTTATTATAATTCAATTTTTTTAGTTATATCACTGTCAAGTGAGTCTTTTTACGTTAAATTATTATATTAACAAATTTAACAATATTAATAGTCGAACTTAAATTTTAAAATATAAAAAAATAAAATAATTAAATTTCTGAAAATAAAAAAAACTAATTTCAAATTTATACGACTTATTTTAACCATTTTTTTATCACTTCATTATTAATTCAACAAATTTTCATATATGAAGCAAAAGTGACCCTAGACACTAAAAAGGCACCCACTTTTTTTTGTATGGAATACAGAAACAGTAAGCACAATTTTTTGAAAAGTTGCCAAGTCCAATGTAATTCAAGTAAACGCAAAGTGATATCTAATCAAATAATTCCCTTGAGATGCTCTGCTAATTACTTGAAAAAAAATGAGCAAAACCTTTTCACGCGTTCCAAATATGTTATCTAAAAAATATTATTGGGTTAGGTTATTTTTTTAAAAAATATGGAATTAATTCGAAATAATAAAAACAAATCCAGGAAGCTGGAAACGATTTTTGCCCTCAATATTCTTTTTAAATTTTTTTTATCACTTGTATAAATCTTAAGTCTTATTTTTCTTATTTCTTAAATGATATGAGTTATGAATTTATATAGACTCATAATATATTTACAGTTTGTTTCTAAACAATGTGGAATTGCTTACTTTTTTAATAGACAATATAAAATTAAAGGCTACACTTAATTATTAAAAAATAAAGACAAAACTTTGTACAACATTAAACTCTAACAAACTATATTTTGTTACCTTTATATGATATCCTTTTGTTTGAGATTATAATTTGAGGTGGTTGGTCATTAAACAACTAATTATTATCTTTAATTTATTTTTGGATAATTCGAATAAATAATTCATGTTATTTATTTTATACTTTTTTTTATTTTCTTTCATTTTTTATTATGAAAATTTTATGCCTCGTCCGTGCTCCTTTTATATCTTGGCATTCAACTTAGTAATCGAGTCTATTTTTATATTTTTTTATCCACTTTGGTATTGAACTTAACAATTAGATTCATTTTGGTTCTTAAATTTGAAAATATAAAAGTTTGATGTCATGGCTGTAACACCCCCTACCTGTATTCGTTATCAGAATAAGGTACGAGGCATTACCAGAGTTTACAATTTTTTTTTTTTTAACCGAAACCATTCTAATTCAACATATTTTCAAAATAAAATTCATGCATATTTATAAAATAACTTCAACACATAAGCCATATCAGTGGCTAACCTTATATTCATTTCATATTAACATTTATTTTATTAGCTTATACATGCCATTCATTTCCAAACTAAAATTTCTTTAAATACCAAAATATCAGGGGTTGATAGTGTGATGAGTCTCCCACCGATTCGACCTCCCGAGCTCTTAACACTACAAAACAAGGGAAGGAAAAAGCAGAGTAAGCACTTTGTGCTTAGTAAGCCCATGTAACAAGAATTATACTTACCTAATATTTTCAATACAATGTAATAAGCATTCATATATCCATTCAATGCATTAATAGCCTAACATGCACAAGCTCAACATTCAAGTTAGTTCATTAATTTCCATATATCAATAATATACACACCATGATTGATGAGCTCATCAATACTATGATTTTCATTTCCTTGTTATTTTTCCATATTTATCCCGTTGAATTACTCGAAATTTCGATGGATTTTCAGAGGTACACTTTTGTGTACAAATCCGAGTCCGTCAATTCATATTCATGTGCGCACATTTTCATTTCAGAGAGCACACTCCGCGAACCTCATCTTTACAAATATTACCAGTCCAGGCTAAATCCTCAGTAATATAAACTCATAGAGTATTGTCGGGATTACCACCCAAAGCAAATCCTCGCAACGACAATTACTCTAATGAGCTTGGATCCAATTACCAGTCCAGCTAAATTCAGACTTAATTCGGATTACCCGTCCGGCTAAATCCATTTTCCACATATTCTTCTGGGAGGGCTATATCGTGATAGGATCACCCGTCCGCGCTAGATCCTTTTTTACCGTCAATTCCTTTTCGAGATCCATCGAATTTTTCCTTTCATTCAACCGGATTTCTTCTTTTTTTATCAAATATACCAATGTATCATCAATTTTCATACAATGAACATTCAAATTATATTCACATCAATAACATACATTTCAAGCATTTAACAATATAATTCAAGTTACATGAACTTACCTCGATACTAGTTCGTTTATAAAATCTACTAATCCGGGACTTTTTCCTTTCCTCGATCTAGCTTTGTATTTGAGTTTTCGGATCTAAATAAATAAATCCAATCATCAATTTAATACATTTCATGTTCACATGTAGCATTTTCTATAATTCTATTATTATTTTTAGCTTATTCAAAGCTGTCTACTTGAGTCACAGTCACTAAATTATTTATTTCTCGAGCTACAGAGCTCCAAACGAAGAACCGTTAATTTTCCCTGAAACTAGACTCACATATCTTCTTCCCATAAAATTTTCAGAATTTTTGGTATGTCCAATCAATACCAGATTATTCTTAAAGTTTCCCCTGTTTCACTGTTTGACTGTTCTGACCTCTCTTCACTACGAATCAAATTACTCTTCATACAGAATTCATATGACCTTCTTATTTATTTCATTTGAAAATAGACTCATTCAGGATTCTAAACATATAAAGTTAAGTCCCTAATTATTTTTCTCCAATTTTTTTATGATTTTTCAAAGTCAGAACAGGGGATCCCAAAATCCCTCTGGATCAGTCTTACAAAAATATAAATATCTCAAATTACAGAATTCCTTTGCTTTCCATGTTTCTTTCATATGAAAATAGACTCAATAAGCTTTAATTTCATATCTCATTCAACTTCTAATTCCACTTCTACGAATTTTAGTGATTTTTCAAACTTACTCTACTGCTGCTGTCCAAAACAGTTTTGTTATAGCTTATTTTTTACAATTAAATCCTTTACCCAATTCTAACTTCAAATTCTTTCAATTAAACCACTAATTCATCATTTTATTCATCATATGCTATATTCAAAAACTCTGAAACTTCAAAAATTTCAACTTAAATTCATCAAAACTTTGTTCTAAAACTTATAAAGCATCAAAATTAAAAGAAAAAGGACTAAATTAACTTACCAAATTAAACTCCAAGCTTCAAACTTTTAATTTTCCTTTTCTTCTTTCTTTTCTCTTTTTTTTTCTTCTTTCACGTTTGCTCTCTGTTTCTTTTCTGTTTCTATCTCTTTTGTTTCTTTTCTCTTTTCTTTATATATATATATATATAATAATATAATAATATAATAATATAATAATAAACTAAAAATCTCAGATTTTTCTTCAATTCACCATTCAATCTAGACAAAATGGCTTAATTGCCATTTTAGTCCTTTATACTTTCTTTTAATCTATAATTAAACTTTTACTTTCATTTCAATTTAGTCCTTTTCATTTAATTACCTACCCAAACGTTAAAATTTTCTAACGAAAGTTTAATACCGCATTACTAACATTTTATAAATATTTATAAAAATATTTCCTATCATATAAAGACTCATGCAAACATATTGAAATAAATTTCTATTTAAATCGGATTTATGGTTGCGAAACCATTATTCCGATAATCTTGAATTTAGGCCATTACAATGGCACTCTAAGATTGTGCTACATCATCAATTAAAAATTTAAGAATAATATAAATTTTCAAGTGATGACATGATACAATCTTAGAATGTCACATATAGTATTCTAACAATCGAACAATTGTTCAAACTGGTCAGTCTATTAATTTTCGATTCAATTGGTTTGATCGGTTCAATTGCTAGATAACAATAATTAAATAAACAATTAAAAATTCATAAAACTTAAAAAAATAAAAATATTAAACTGGTTTTATTGTCCTAGTTTTTTATTTTTACCAATTTTAAACAATTTTCGGTTCAATCGATTCAATCCCTTTTTATGGATCAATATACCGGTTGATTCTCAGTCCAATCGGTTCAACCGACCAATTCAATCATGTTCCAAGAACACTAATCACATCATCAAATCTTGATAGAATTCAAGTTAAAGGACAAAAATGGATCTAATTCCCAAGTTCAAGGGCAAAAAATTATATTATCCCGTTGTTATAATAAAAAAAATGTTTTTTTTCCTAATTTGTGTTTTCACTTTGGCCAAAAAAAATTGTTTTACATAACCGTAATAGTATTTTTGTGTCTGGTTAAATGGAATGATGTTGTAATAGCATGAGAAAAAAAAGACATGATCAAAGTACCTTTAGTAGAATTTTTTTAGTTAGATAATTATTGTAATTGTTATTAAATTTTAATAGGATTATTATTAAAAATAATTTAATAAATAAATAATAAATAATTTAATCATATTTTAATATAATTATTATTAAATATAATTTAAAAAACAAAAAAAAATAATATTTTTATATTAAATTATATTAAAATATTTAAAATATTTTGAAAATAAATATTTTATATTAAATTATATTAAAATATTTCAAATATTTTATTTATATATTTTCTAAGTCCAAGTTTTAAAGGACTAATCTAGAAATTAATTTTTTTTGTTACTCAGTGTTGTATGAAATAGTGGTTTTTTTGTGATTATCAAAGAATAGCTATTATAGGAAGACAAGTAATAGATAAATAATGGTCATTTCATTGAATGAGTATTCGCTCAACCAAATAAAAGAATGGTTTATCATTCAATGCATTCCCCCAATCAAACATGGTGTAAATTTTTATAATTTTTAAGTTTGAGATCAAAATTAATCTAATTGTCAAGTTCACATAATAAAGTGGATAAAAGAAATACAAAAACTAAAACGGACTTAATTACTCAATTCAAAAGCCAAAAATTATATTATCTCTAAAAAACAATTATTTACAAATTAAAAAAATTGTGACGCTTTTATATTAAAGGGGCACGGGCAGAGGCATAAAGAAAGGACAATCGATATCCATCCATTGATTGTCCCAACATATTTTTAAATATATATATAAATAAAACCTATCAATGAAAAAATTAGATTCACTTTATTGTAACAGGCAAGCATGTTGATGTGTCACACATAACATATCCACTTTTAGAATCACAACTCATCACTAATTAAACCTGTTTATTCGTCTAAGTTTAAAAAATTGTCTGAAACTTAAGAGGGTTTAACAAAAATAATAAACCTGAAAAATTGTCATGGATAAAAGAATTAGGCCTATTTAAAGGTTGGGTTTAAACTTAAACATTAAAGGTCTAAGTCTAGCTCAACTAGACTCGTTTTTAAGTTTGTAATGTTTTATATTATATTATTTTTATATATTATATAATTTTTAACACATAAAAAATATAAAATATAATTTTTTTATTTATAATGTAAACATTAAAAATGTTAATATAGCTATATATAAAATTATTAACTATTAAATTAAAAATAATATAAATATAAATATTTTTATTTTTATTTTTAAATAGTATGGACAAGTCTAAAATCAATTTAGGTTAGCCATTTACAAATATAAATGCGCTTAGGCAAAATTTTAAACTCATATTTCGGGTCGGGCTTGAGTAAGTATAAAATATGTTAATATCTAGGCCTAACCAAAACCTAGCTCAACCCGACCAATGGACACATCAATCACCAACTATAAGTTTCTTAAAAATACTCTTCTACCTTGCTTTATTTATAAATGTATATATATGGAGGGATCCACTTACATCACTGTAAAACTTAAAATGTTTTACACCTTTCTATAACTCTTTATACAATTAATAGTTTAATAATCAAATCGTTGAACTTATCGATATATTTATACTTATTATACAGATAAAATTTTAATTCGATTTGATATTTTATCATATTAATCTAAAATATTGTCTATATTGATATATATATATTTAATGGTTAGAATTTTTTTTACATAAAACGAATAGTTAAAAAATTTTAATTTACGATAAACTTGACATGCATGATCTATATGGATGGAGCATGAAATATGAAAATTAAATTGTTAAAAAATTAATCATATAAAAAATTAGAAAATACTATAAAATTACTCAAATTTTACACTCTTACATGCATATTCATACAAAATAGAGACTCTCGAAATTCATATTGCAACAGTTGATGGGCCTCCTTGATTTACATCAACATTTTATAATATTAAAATAATAATTAAAACCCAGTATTAATCACAATAAAAAAGGTTTTTTTGTCTGTTTTTGGAATTAAATTAATTTAATTATTTAATTTGGTAATAAAATCTTTTTAATTTTGGAATCATTTCTGCTAGGGTTTTTTTTTTCTTTTACATTATTATGTTTAAATGAAAATCATTCTAATATCAATTATCAAAATTTTAAAATTAAACATATATATTATTGTATTTTAAATCTTAATTATATTAAAAGTTAAAAAATAAGTAATATATTTATGATATAAGGTTTAATGCAATAAAAACAAATTTGAAAACCTTCTCCAAATCAAACTCTTATGACAAGTGGCATGTAATAAGTTTTCCAAATCAATGCTAATTATTTGCCCATGCAATAATAATTGTACCATTGTTAAGTCAAAAAATTTTAAGCATAGTAGAACTAAAGTATAATCATTTAGGTTCAGCAGTAAAGAGTTAATGTTTGAGGTTTGAATTTGGTGAAAGAGTTTTATCCCTGTTTACAACTCACTTTGGATTTAATTTGATGTCATGTATCAATGAAATTATTCAAAAATCATATTTAAAAATAAGATTCAATTGTTAAATAAATATTTTATAAATTTATTTGGGCATAAATGCTAACAATTTCTTGTAAAATAATTTTAAAAAAATTTAAGTCTCCAATAAAAACTGCACTCGATTGGGTTTTAATTAAAGTTAGGAAATAAATTAAACCCTTAAAATTAATTGTTTTTGGTCAAAACCCTTTACGATCCGTTAAAAAAACAATTAAGAAATCAAATTAGTGCTCATCTACTTTGTCACCATTTTCCACCTTAGTTGCACTTCAACAAAACAAATAATTTTAATGGCTTATTTTTTTGATTTGACTGTGATTTTCAATTAAAAATTAATTATTTTAACATTTAATTCATATTTTTAATATTAAGTTTTTCTTTTTAATAAGGGTAAACTTCTCAAATAGTTACTCAAGTTTTAACACGTTCTTATTTTAGTCAACAAATTATTTTTGTTAATTTAGTCACTCCCATTAAGTCAATTTCACATTCTTGTCACTCCACCATAAAAATGTGTTTGGTCATTAAATGGAATAAAAAATTTAACCCTCAATATTTATCCATTTTGTGTAATTTAGTCCTAATTTTTTTAAAAAAAAAATAACAAATTTAATCTTCCATGTTTAGAGATCCTATCAATTTGATAATGATTCTAAAAATTAAAAAAAAAAATATAAATTCAATATATTTGCATATACTCATACACAAACCCATCATATTTATATGAAAAATCTAAACAACAACAATAATGTTAGATATATTTGCATGATTAAATTTGATATCAACATTCCGTTGGACGCATTTTTTCTACACGTTATCTTAACCAATACCATTAAACACCGGCTAATTAAATTATTATTTTTACTGCCAAATTAATCTAGGGTTGTAGCCGGTATCTACTAGCAGCACCTCTGGGTTTGTCTGGACACGAGCAAGAACTATAACTGCTGTCACAAAGTGAAACACCATAATAAAATTTCAACAACATTGATATTAACTCCATAATTGTGACATTATATAATATATATGATTGAATACAATGAAAGGTTTAAGGTTAGTCATTTACTTGTTTTGCTTTTGCTTTTCCGCTATTGCAACACCACCACCACCACCATTTTGTCTCTTAACTTTTATTGTTTTCCCCCAAACAAAGAAACACACATTCGATTGACGTTAACACCCAAATTCATGCATGTTCGAAAAAGATATCTCCATGCACCTTATTTATTTATTAATATATTTATTTATTTTCAACATCCCTTTTTTGATGACTGATGATTGCCCTTGTTCCTTTGTATGCATTTGGAATTAGGAATATGAATTATTGAAATTGTTAGGCTAAGTGGCTAACCACATAATGCCGACTTTGAAGAGAAATCAGGAATTGACACAACAGGATACATGGTGGTCTGCTTGTCACCTTCTTCTTCTTAATTGCATCAAATCAAACAATGGAGGTTGTCCCCTTTTTTTTCTAAAACACAAATAAATTATTGTACGAGATAATCTATCTATTTTTTTTTCATTTGAATTAAAAAAAAAGAAAAAAGAAAAAAAAGATAGAGGAACAAAATAGCTTTTCTTTTATCAAATTAAATTAAACATATTGATGTGAGAAAAATCAGTTACATATAACCATGCTTAAACGATAATAATTATAAATATAATTAAAAGAACAAATTAAATCTCTATAAACTAAATGATTTTTTTAGAATAAAAAATACAGTGGCTTATAATTAAATAAAAAATCGAATGCAGAATGAGTTCTTTTGTTATGATTTGGACTTTGCTAGTAAAAAGTTTGTACATTATGTTGATCAAAGTGAGTGCAACATGTCAACTAGCTCAAAAGAGTGTCGGAAAAAAAAAAATTAGTGCCTTAGCGAAACATTGCAAGTAATCATTAAATTTACACAATAGCTGGCCGAAAAAAAAAAAAAAAAAAAAAAACTAGATAAGTCTGGTCCTACCATGCAAAACATACGTACAAATGAGTTTTTTTTTTTTTTTTTTAATATATAGTTTAAGAAAAACAATCAATGGAGCCTTAACTCAAATGGTAACCTTTTCATTATAATAATTAGGAAGACAAGGTTTGAGCACAACTAAGAGTATAATTTTTTCAAATTTGTTAGATGTGCTAAAATTTAGATTTAGTTGTTTCTTTAATAACTGGGAAAGGGCAATCTGAAATCTGAAACCATGTAGCCAGTACATATGAGATTGTTTTTTCCCCACATAAGAATTGTTATTACTTGTTAGGATATGAATGCAGCTAAAAAGTTAACAATAAACAAATTGAGAAATTGGGGTTTGAATTTAATGTAGGCAAGAGACTAGAGATTAAGGAAACCGGAGAAATTTATTATTGGAGCTTTAATTGTGTTTATACTTTATGGTACCATGGATGAATGACCTTATATTCTTTAGCCAAATGAGCAGTTCCTAGAATTGTGGGGGAACAATGGTCCTCACCCTTCTGTCTTTCCCACTTGTATCCTGTTAATAGGCTGTCAGAAAAAGACTGGGATCGCATCTTCAATAATCCAATCTGCTCATCCTACAATCTCAACTTTTTCTTAAGCATTCATATATGTTCTGTTTGTATCAGATATGACTACACTCCATATAGATGCATATGCAAGCTATGTTGGCGACAAGATGATGCGAATGGAAAAAACCAAACATCAAATATTGACCCGCAGGAGAAAACTACAAATAAATTTGAACCCAATAATCTGAAGGATGGTAGAGTTTGGAGATGGTTCATTGGGCTTTAATAAAAGTCCAATAATGGACATACGCACTATGTTATGTAAGATGTCGTAAATAATCTGCTTGTGAGTTGTAATGTAATAGCATTCAGCATTTTGGGATTTAAGGCGATATGGAAGTACCACTGAATGTACATATTTGTTTGCAGCACTACTTTGCACCAGCGTATGTTTGTTTTTCATCATGGAGTTGGGAATTGGTGAAAATGGGCAAAGGAGTTTCTAGTGATGGAAGCGTAGTATTGAGGTTGCATGCATGGCTTGAGCATCAAGCTTATAAGCTGTGTCTAACTTCACACTGATGGGAAGAACTTGTTGAGATTGAAAGGCAATGCATAGAACTCCTCACTTCTTGCATCTTTTTTAAATGATTTGAACTTCTCCCACAAGTGCATGCCACGTTCCCTCTTAGTCGCGTTGTCTTTCCCGTGCAACGTCACATCGAGAAACATTGCCAAAGAACCCGCAACAAATGCTTCGGATGAGAACGGCACATTTATCATGTCATTGAACTGCAAAAAGGAGCAGGAATAACTATGTTTTCTCTAGAGTTGTAAAAAGGGGGTAAAAGGGAAACAGATAGTTACCCATCTGGCGCCGGTGTGAACTGGACCGAAACCGTTAATTGCTGTGTACTCGTTGAAGTACTGCGGTATTGATAGTCCCATGAAAACAGAGAAACCTAATATAAACTTTATTTTGAAGTTGTTTAAGTTACAGAATTGAAGCAAGCTGAGACCCCCTGAACCTGAACCATGCAATTAGCACAAATTGTTGAATTATGGAAATCTTGAATGGAACAGTAATGGTATATAGCTTGATTCCAACCGAACTTACCAACGTATCCAAAGAAAAGACAATATAAAGCTGCAATGATTGGAGCTGGAATTGAAGCGAAAACAGCTCCGAATTTTCCTGATTAGCAGTGTAGGTATACAAATATGATTGAGTGAGTGAGACGGATCAGAGAAAGACAGAGAGAGATTTGCATTTGAAACTGACCAAGGATGGAGAAGAAGATCATGAACCCTGCAGATATCTGGACAACTCTTCTACTTCCGACACGTGTCATTGCCAACAAACCGCCATTCTCGCTGCCACAGTTCACAAAGGAGTTATATGAACAAATATTGTTTTACTTGTGTGCCGCTAGTTTCAGGAAAGAATCTTACACTGAAACGGATGACCCATTCCCAGTTCCAAATATCCCAGAAAAGAGAATGCCAATACCCTAGGATTGAAGCAAAACAAGCGGTTAAAAGGGAAAGAGATTAATACTGTACTCGTCATGTTAAAAAGTCCACCAAGCAAATTGATTTAAGTCATAGCAATTTGCAAAGAAATTTTATGAGTTTATCTTTACCTGCCAACCGATACCACGGCTAAGAATGGAAGGGGGTATTGGAGTTGCACTTGCATATCTTGCAACAGCAAGGAAGGTACCAGTAGACTGTTTAATCATAAGAACATTACAGAAATGAACACTTCACACTAAACGATTATATGCAGTAGCTAAGAAAATGAAATCTTTCAAATTTAGCAGACAGTATCATCTTATACACCCAGATTGCATTGAGGTTTAAGATAGTAGCAGGAGCAATCCAAATTTCTGCCTATTCAATTAAATTATCATAGAATATTTACTTTACAAACTGTAATCGTATGGTGCAACTGTACCAGACATAAGATAAACATGATTAACAAACATGATTATAAACAAGAGAAGCAAACCTCTACTAAAGCAACAAATGAAGCTGCCATCATAGCAAAAGCTTCTCCAGCATCGAATGTGGGAGCTCCCCATTGAAAAGGATATGGAACTCTTATCCTGTTCATGAAATGTAGTACAGTAAGATAGGGAAATAATCAATTAAATAAGCATTATCATTCTTATACAGACAGTGAATCAACGAACTCAAGTATATTGACTAGCAAAACCAACTCATGGTCATCATTTGGTCAAGTATATTCCATTGCACATATATTTAATTTAATTTTTAGTGGTTATTGTAGGGCCAAATTTAACTCTCTAAACAATTGAAAATGTAAGGAATCCCACACAGGAACAAGGAGATTTTTGCCTATATAATCAATTCTATTGCACAAATATAATTTCTTAGAGGTCATTTTGGTACAAGTTTCAACTTATTTTTTCTACTCAAAATGTAGTGAATCATACATTTCTAAGTTGTGCCAACGGTTAACGGGCAAGAGAAAAGTTAAACTTGGTTCAATAACTACCACTAACAAAACAAATAATTTAAATATATTGTGCAAAATGATAGTGTTGCTATGTCAACACACTCTCCTAAGACCAGCTTCCGTTTTACTCGTCATGCCGAGGCGAGCTACCAAGAGTTTGTTGCCACACAAGCCTCTTAGGAAAATGATTATAACTCGATCTTCTTTCTTAATATGTTCCAACTTATTTTTTTCTTGCAAGATTTTTTCTTTTTTAAAATGGCAATGCACCTTCATATTTTTAGTTCTTTAATAAAATAAAAAAACTAAATTCTCTGCCAAATGTGTTGTTAACAAGATATCAGGAATTGGAAACTCCGCTAGCTGAAGCAAGTCCTCAAATAGTTGCAAAAGCCAGGTGCTCTCTTGAGCTGCCATCATCGTTGCATTGTACTTTGCTTTTGTGGTTGACATAGACACTACTAGTTGTTTTTTGCTACACGAAGAAATTGTTCCAGTCCAAAGCGTAAATACGTATCCAGTGGGGTATCACGTGCACCTACAATAGTTAGTATCACAATAGCCAACTAACTTGCACTCTCCACTTGTTTTTGTACATAATATTGTTCAAATTTCATTGAACTGCTTTCAAATGAGGTTTCTTTGGATTTTGCATGTAGCAATTCATAATGACAATTACAAAAAAAAAAAAAAAAAAAAAAAAATCATCTCGCTATAGTTAAGTAGATAAGACTGCTTAACAATTGTCAATACATCATAGCATTTTGTAAATCTTTCCCTTCATTAGCACACATTTTGGCATTTGATTCTATCGTCATAGAAATTGTCTTGCACTGGAACATTCCAAACTTTTTTAATAAATGCTTCAAATGCTTTTGTTGGCGGAGAAAGAAAATCCTTTTTTAGTGTAATCAACCTTTAGACTAAGGAGTGTTTGAATTGTCCAAGTTCTTTAATATATAAGCGAATTGATAAATTTATCTTAGTTTGAAGAATTTCTTCCTCATAATTTCCTAGGTTAAATTCTGCTATTAGTTCCTGTACTTTTTAAATTTAAAATTTCAGTTCTCACTAAATAATAATCGTTAAATTCATTCAACTATGTTATTTTCAAAATGTGATACGACAAACATATTATCATGTAATGTCATGTTAACTTGTTATTTCCATATATTACTCACTAAAAATCTAGTTAATGGATTAACGCCCGTTATGCATCAAGAGTAAAATTTCAAATTTTGAAAAGTATAGGGATTTAGAATGATCTAATTGGAGAATATGAACTAAATCTACAACTATACACATAGTACATGACTAGCATTTGAATTTAATTGAACAGATTTAACTGTCACTATTTGGGTTAATACTAAATTTTCAAAATTTGAAAAGTACAAGGACTAGAATTGATCAAATTAAAATACATGGGCTAAATCCAAAACTTTTGCAAAGTACAAGGACTAATAACAATATTTAACTTAATTTCCTATGATGATTAAATCATCTTCATAGACTAGCACGATAGTTAGTTTTTCTCTATTCACTTTGCCGAACAAATTATATGCTACATGTGCCACTAAATAACCATAATAACTAACAAAAAATCAACAATCTTGTCATACCAGGCAAGTGGCACGCTAAGAAAATGGAAGATAAAACCAAGCAAGAAAATGTTTGCTTTAAAGACAATAATTGAGAAAGATGTGCTCTATATGCCAAAACCTTGAAGAAAGCTTGGGATACATTCACCAAGCTATTCTCTAAAATGGACCATATGAAGCTCCAACTTCTAGAGAGTGAGTTGCTGTGAGTGACACCATGCTTTCATAAAGTAAAGTCATTATGTCAAGAGGTTTTTAAGTTGGATCCAAAAGCTCCTATTGTTGATACTATGATGAGACGAATCATAATACATAGTCTGAAGCCAAAGTTTAGGAGTTTTGTTGTCGTTGTACAAGGATGACAAAAGTAGTCATCACTTGTACAATTCGAAAAATTGTTAGCCGGTCAAGAATGCTTAGCTCAAGAAATGAGATGAGTCCCACTAAAGAATAAAAAGAGGCACTCTAAGCCGGTAGGGGGAATTTCAAGCATTGTGACAATGGTGGGTTCAAGAAAAATGGTGACAATCTAAAAGGTTATGAAGGTGAAAGGAGACCTAGCGAAGGGGGAGGTTTGAAAAACCATAACAATTAAAAGTTTGAAGGGAAGTGTTGTAATTGTGAGAAAAAAAGGGTCGCATGACAAAAGCTTGCTAGTGGAAGAAAAAGTTTGTGTAGAGTAATGTTGTTACTTTTAATAATGAAGAAGAATGAATGAGATGACAAACTTGTGGCATATGAGACTAAGCCACGTTAGCTATTCTAAGCTAGATGTGATGAATGGACTTTCAGAACTTGAAGTGAGAATAAACACAAAATGTGCAAGTTGTAAGTATGGAAAAGCATATCAATTATTGTACAAGAAGTCCAAATTTTAAATCAAAAGAACCATTAGAGTTAATCCACTCTAATGTGTTTTGGACAGGTTGCATAATGACCTTTATTGTTGATTTTTCAAATATTTGTGATCTAATTTTGTGAAGGAAAGATTTGTGTGGCTCTTTCAAAGTTGAAAGAGTTTAAAGGGATTAGGAAAACAAAGGTTAGTTAAAGGGTCTATTATCTACACATTGATAACGAGAGAGAGTATATTTCAAACGAAACTTCCTTCAAGAATGTCGAATACACTATCAATTCACATGCGCTAGCACTCCACGGCAAATCGGCGTGGTGAAAATGTAGGCACCTGGTAGAAATACTCCAAAGTTTATGCTTCATGCAATGAATATTTCGACTAGTTTTTGGGTTGATGCAATGAAAACTGTGACTTTCGTTATTAATAAGCTTCATCAACAAAGGTTATGTCTTCTTTGTCTTTTGAAAAATTGTGGAACATGAAACCTACCATTAGCTAATTTCAAGTATTTAGATGTGTATGCTATGTTAAATTGTTAAATTTAAATTGTATTTCAAGTATTTCAAGGTTACACCTGATCACTTACGTAGCAAAATGAACACAAAATTTGTTAAATTGTATTTTTGTAAGATATGATAGTCAAATAAAAGGGTGGAGATGTTGTGATCTTACAACTGAAAAAATGCTATATGACCCGAAATGTGGTGTTTAATGAAGCATCTTAATGGTGGTTATAAGACAAGAAATTATTGCCAGACACAAATACTCTCAAAGATGAATTGCAGTCTTTTTAAATCCAGTTGAGTCTAGGAGAAACTGAAATTACAAATAATGGTGGAGATGTTGAAGGGGAAACTTTTGTTCACCAATGATCAATCAAAGATAGCAAATTAGAAGCACCAAATCCACTTAGAAGATCAAGAAGAGTTAGGAAGTCAAATCTCAAATATGGTAATGTTGCCATAGTAGAAGAGGGAGATGCGAAAGAACCAATGACATTTGAAGAAACATTCTAGAAGCGAAAGTGGATTGAAGCAATAATAAAAGAGGTTGTTGCACTTGAAAGAAATCAGATGATCTGGGAGCTCGATATACCAAATCCAAGGAATGTGGAGCTTATCTCTTACAAATGGATTTACGAGATGAAACGTCATATTGATAGATGAATTGAGAAGCACAAGGCTCAGGTGGTAGCTTGAGTATTCTCTCAACAATATGGACTACCACTAACAAATAGCTAGGATTGGAACTTGTGGCAATTGGATGTGAAAAATGCATTTTTGTATAGGGAGCTAGGTTGGGAGATCTACATAGACTAGTCGATGGGTTTTTAGAGTCGAGATCATCTTGCGTATGTGTCTGAGCTTCAAAAGGTGCTCTATGGATTAAAGCAAGCAACAAGTGGTAAAGATGGCAAGACTGTTGAATTTCTTACTCATAGTGGTTATTCAGTGACACCAGTAAGCTATAGTTTGTTTGTAAAAATGAATGGAGGAAAATTAGCTGTTATGCTAGTATATGCAGATGACTTAAACATCAAAGGAGATTCTGAGGAAGAAATTCTCCGAATTAAAGAGAATTTATTAATTTGTTTTCATATTAAATAACTTGAACAACTCGAGCGCTTCCTTGGCTTAGAGGTTGATTACACTGAAGAAGGCATTTTTCTCCACTCATAAAGTATATCCAAGCATTTATTAATAACTTTATAATGCTCAAGTGCAAGACAATTCCAAAATGTGTGCTAATGAAGGAAAATATTCTGAAGATGCTACCATGTATCAACAGTTGGTAAGTAGTCTTACCTATTTAACTTTAACAAGACCATGTATTTCTTTTCTAGTTTTTATGAGCTGAGGAAAAAAAACCAACCAACTTGAACCAAAGTATTTGTACGAGGTATGGAACATAAATTTAAAAGGCACGGTTACCCGAAATCTAATTGAATTATGTTTTTTATTTAACTAATTTTAGTTTTTTATGATATAAAAAATAAATGTTTTATATTTAAAATGGTGAAAATAATTTAAAAATTCTTGAAAATTTATTATTTTTTAAAAATAATTATGAAAAAAAATCTTGAAATTTTATCAAATAATATTCAAAAGCCATAAAACAAAGTGAACTGTATCAAATTATTCCGATGAAACCAAATCAATATATTTTTATTATGTGTTGATACATGCAAAATCTGGAAAAAAAAAAAAAAAAGCAGTTTAATGAGTTTTGAGGCATATAAAGAGTACGTTTAGCTACAGTATTATGCATAAAAAAAAGTGGAGATTGTAAGTTAGTTGGCTATTGTGATGCTGACTATGTAGTTGAACGTGGCACCTAATGGTTGAGTACGTCTTTTCACTTGGGACTAGAGTAATTTTTTAGTGTAGCAAAAGACGAGTGATAATGTGTTTGTTAACAACAGAGTGGTGAGGATGGCACCTCGAGAGAGTACTTGACTTTTCCAACTGTTGAAGGAGTAGAGTTTCCAATTGCTTTATATTGTGACAGAGAATCTAGTTTTTTATGCTTGAACTGGCATTATCATTTTATTAGAAATAAAATCGAAATTAAGTTTAGAAAGATATTAAGACAGTAGACCAAATTGTAGATTTATTCACGCGAGGCTTGTATGGAAACAAATTTGAAAACTTTTATCGTAGGGTCGGCATGACAAACAAAATGAAAGCTAGTGTTGACGTAGCAACCCCATTATTTTGTCAACTTTATTGCATAATATATTTAAATAATTTGTTAATGGTAATTGTTGGATCAAGTTTAACATTTTATCTTAATCTATAGTCAACTAAAAAAGTTATATGAAAATAAAGAGCAAGAGCATTTTGTGTGTATATAAATATATAACTCAAATCCATGCAGTATAGACATCACTCATTTTCTCTATGTTAGGTGCACCAGCTCAATTATTGAGATTTCTATTGACTTCCAAATTCTCTTATTTCTAAGTAGTTAAATTTTGTTCAGTAAAGTATTCCATCTCAAGAATAATAGATGCCTGAGATAATAAAAATAAATTTACGCATTCAAGCTGAGATTAAGGGTGAAAATGCAAACCTTGTAGGAGATTGATAACATCTAGGGTCAATATCAGGATAAGAATGAAGAAAGAAAGAGCCTTACCAAGGAGAAGCACCTATAATCCCAGCGCGATCGGTCCGGCAGCTTATTTGAGTTTTTGGTCCACTGTTCTTATATGCTCCACTAACAGTCAGCAGGTGAGCATATATCCACACAATCACAACTGAGAATATGACAGCAAAGCGGTCAAACACTTGCCGCTCCCCACGTGTAATATGAGGTATATACTGCCAAAAAACAAAAAAAAAACCCTCATCGAGGTGATTGTTACAATTCAAAAACATTTTCTTGTATGGTCAAGCATTAACCATCTCTTTATGTCACTACTGCTTCAAAAAACAAAGAGGGTTATCTTTAAATAAAAAATCTAAATTACCTGTGAAAAAACTAAGAGAAGAATGATCTCTGGTAACCCTATCTCTATGCATTTGGCAAGCTGCAAAAGTAATAACCAGGAAGTGAAAATGATGAATCAATTTTATAACAAATGTTCCAAACAAAAAATGTTGATGCCATACCACAGGAAATCCAAACTCATAGAGTCCAAAGCCAGAGAGAGCAACCAGGGGAACAGCTGACAGAGGACTTAAGAACCTACAAAAGCATTGAAAGATATACCAATTAAACCCACTAGTCTAATAGACTTGGGCCCTGCATTCAACCAATTAAATATAACCAGAAAAAGCCCAAAAAGTTGCTTATAAAAGATTATTTAACCAACATCATACATACCTTGCAACATTACGCCAAAGGCCACTAAATCCGAGGACAATCTGAAGGGTCGAGGCAACAATGAGGGCACCTTGGATTCCACGCATTATCTTCTCAAATTTCTGCATACTCAATAGTGGATCCAGTCAATTCTGGGATTCTATTATCATAAGTTACAAGAAAAAGAGCAAAACTATAGGGTCTTAGTGAAGCTACCTCTTGAGGATTTACAATGTCAGTGTAGCGGCCAGCCAAGATGATGGAAATGGTGGTTGGCATATAGGTATAGGAACCTCCAATCACTGCTGGTAAACGGGTACCAAACAATGTTTGAAGCAATGTGTTCACCCCAGCCACAAATAGCAATGTCTGAATCATCTTTGCTTTCTCTTCCTGATGCAAAGAATTGTACTTACAGGTAAACAACATGCAAAGCTTCTGACAAGATCCACATAAAAGAAACGACGTCGACAAGCATGAAGAAAACTAATTGAGTGTTACTGTCTCTGTGTCAAGCATACATTTCCGCCTCCCATCTGAGGAACTAGAGAGGTTGGTATGAGAACAGTTGTCCCAAGCATCACCAAGTAATGTTGAAATCCCAATAATATAGCCTCAGCTGCAAATGCAATGAGATACAAACCCACATACAGTTATCACATAGACATTCCAATACAAGACTTGAATGTATGAGGAATATTGTAACTAAATGAGAATTAACATTATTTTATATTAAAACATTGGAAAGGTGACGAGGTTGGGATTAATAACCAACAATAAGGAATCAAGATAAAATAGTTTTGAATTGATAGAAACTCACGCCAAGGAGGAGGACTAGTAATGCAATAAGCAACACCAGGCAGCTGCTCCTTAACTGGATGCGGCTGTAATTCATCTTGCTTTGGTGGTGGTGCAGCTCCTCCGCCACCACCTCCTCCTCCTCCACCTCCTCCACCACCACCCCCTCCTCCTGCCATTTTCTCTCTTCCTTCTTCTTAGTTCAGACCTTCCTTAAAAACCAAAACTTTCTCTAAGCCTCAAGCTAAAAAAACAACTCCTAATAGGAGATCTTTGAAAACCAGCAACAGAAGTTAAAACAAAAGAATCTGAAAACCAGAAAGATGGTGAGAAACTGCACTGGAATGACAGTGAAAAAGAAGAAGAAAGAAAAAGGGAGTTACAAGAAGACAAGCATTAACAGTGAAAGAACTATTTTCTCAATATTTAAAGAAAGTGTCATTGCATAAAAGGGAAACGCCAGAAAAATGCAATTAAGTACTGAATGGGGGATAAGGTTAAGCCTTAAGGCCTAAGGTGGTGCGTTCTTATTGTGCACCTATCCTATGACAGGAGATCAACTTGGGGAGAAAGAAGGAATCATAAGATACAAGAGAATGAGAGAAAAGGCGTGAACTGTGAAGTGCGAACATGAATAAAGGCAAAAATTCCTCTCTGTCTGTGTGTGAAGTGTGAACCAAAGGAATCTCTTTCTATGCCTTGATTTCTTTTTGATTTTCTAACAATTCTTTTTCATTTTCTTTTGATCACGAAAAGAAAAAGTCTTTCACAACCTACATGGTAAAAGCATCTACGCCAGCCATCATCTTTACCAAAGCTACTTCAGATTCCCCCACTAATTATTATTTAGTATAAAGAAAAAGAAAACGTTCAAATTTGGCAAATATCAAATTTGAATAAAGCTCTGCTGACACCAAGCCAGAAGGAAAAGAAAGAAAAAAAACCCTCTTTCTCACGTCAATGTAAGCTCAAAGCTGGGATGTAACAAACTTTCTGCGTTGCATTCTCTCTTTGTCTTAGTAATGGCCTTTAATATATGATTGGCTAATGGTGTATGGAAATTAAAAAAGCGATGTAGTTGTAACACATTTTGCTCATAGATTGGAAAGACATGGTTAACTTTTTTTGATTTATTATTACTATAAAATTCATTGCGTTGCAGTGTTTGCTCTTAAGGTTCTGAATTCCGAGGAGTCCTTTTCCTTTGGCTTTTGGGGTTTATCAAACACCGGAAGAAAACGTCTTCTCTCATTGCGCGTCATTTTACATCAGAGATTGTTATATGTCGTGCTGCCTGCCTGTTGCTTGCAGTGTCTGCATGGACAGCATGGTTCAAAAACCTTACTAGCCAGTTTCTATGTTCCTGTTCCTGTCGATGTTCGATTCAGTATGTACCTATTAAAAAATCAATATTTATTACCCATCATATCAAGTTAACATCAACGCTTTTAACGAGGTCAATAACTTTTTTCGAAGTTTTCTTTAATTATCATAATATCTTTTAAGTATTTTAATTTTATAAAAAAATTTATCTTATACCTTAATTTAATTATTCACCTCTTTAAATTTTAAGTGAAATATAAAATTAATACTCAAATTTATCTATTTTTTTCGGATTGATATTTATAATTTTTTTATCTCAAATTGATATTTAAATTTTTTTTTTCATCTACTATATTAATACTTAATATTAATCATGTTAATTTTTTACTAAGTCTTATTATACCTCATTTCCTTTTTATTTTCTTTTTTTATTTTCCCTCATCTTCCTTTTTTTCGTTTCGTTTCTTTTGATTTTTTTTATTTTTTATTTGGTTTTGTTTTTACATTTCTTCATTTTCTTCTTTCTTTTTTCTGTCAAAAACCCATTTGTTTCTTAAAATGCTTTCCCTTTTAAAATGCCCAATTGCTTCTTCGTTTTCCTCTCCTTACAATCTCCATCATTGAAGAAGAAGATCAAGGAACCTTAATTTCTCGATCCCATTTCATTACTTCATTTCTCCTTAATCCCAATCCTACAAAAACCCCAACACAACAACAAGCAAAGAACACAACAACGATCAAATCCAACGGTTGAGGTAAGATCTTGAGATTCGAAGCCAAAATTGAGATCAACTCAAGTGCGAGCTTAGTTGATTTGTCAGGCCCATTTCTTCTTTTACTTTTTCTTGCGCAATAATTGGTTTTTGGATATGAGTTTTGGGTGAAAGCAAAGAAGAAATGATGAAAATGGGAGGAGAAATGGTGGATTCGAGAAATGGGTTTAAGAAAATATTGGTGCTATAGTGAAGGATTTGGGATTTGAATTGAATGCTATTGTCCATTGTTCTTGAAAATGGATTGGTAAAACAAAAAATAAAATGAAATTTTGAAAAATAAAACGGAACTTATAACTTAATCTTTTATATTCATTTTCGATTTTTTTAAATGAAAGGAGGGATTGTTTGGTTTCAATCACAATCTTTTTGGGATCCTTTCCTTTTGTTGCGACAACTGCAGATTATACTAACTTGGTGTTTAAGGGCTATGTTGACCAGAAATTTCAAGACCCATATGGGGTTTACTTACAGAACCTCAAAAATCTAATGCGAAATTTGGTTTCACAATCATCACAGAGAACTTTCTCCATCGTAGCTTCTGGTGAAGACCCTAATGCAATTAATGGACTTTATCAATATAGAGGGGACCTATCGACAAGCCAGTGTTACAGCTGTGTGAGCAAGATCCCTAAAATAAGTGATAAAGTTTGTGGGAAAGCAGTAGCAGCTAGGGTCCTTCTGAGTGGATGTTACTTAAGGTCGAGATAGTTGGGTTCTAGCAGGTTCCAGAAATAGAGTTTGTGTACAAAGTATGTAGGTCGTCATTAAGTTGAAAATCGAGTTTGAGAATAGAAGAGAGACAAGTTTCAACATGGCGAAAGATGGGGTGAAAAGTGGTAGCAGCTTGGCTCTTAAAAAGCCAAGAAAAAAACCCAAGAATCTGGCGTCAGTTCTTCGTTCCAGTTGGCCCTTAAACTGGGAGATACAGAAGAGTGAAGAAGAAAGATGAAGAAGACAGGGGTAGGAAAAAAAAAAAAGAAAATAAAAACGAAAAGAAAAAGAAAGATGTATGAAACATTGAGAAAATTTGTTTTTTTGGGGGGGGGGGGGTTTGATAGAAGAAAGATAAAATGTAGAAACAGACCCAGAAAAAGAAGAAAAGAAGAGAAAAAAAAAGGGAAGAGAATGAAAGAAAATAAAAAAAAAAAGAAAAATGAGGTACACGAGAACACAATGTGGCAGCGTGTGATTGGCCAATGCTGTCACGTCAGAAAAAAATTAACTGTGTTAGTGTTAGGTATCAATATAGTGGATGGAAAAAAAATTCGGGTATCAATTTAGGACAAAAAAAATCATAAGTACCAATATGTGAGAAGTCGATAAATTCGGGTATTAATTTTATATTTAATCCTTAATTTTTTTGTTTTTTGTCGAATCACCTAATTTTAATGTTTATTAATTTTATCGATGTGGCATACACATGGATTCCACATCAGCAATCAATTAGTTTTTTTTTTAAATTAAAAAAATCATTAAATAAAATATAAGTAAATAAGCATGCTAATAAAACATATTTAATACATGCACGAATATGGTAAAATTTATTAAAGACAATTCAACCAAACTGTTAATTTTTAAGCTCAAAAAATTAATCTAACTTGCGACAAATTTTTAGTTAAGATCCAGCCAATAATGTGTTGGAAAAAACCAAGTTTGAAAACAACTTTCTATCACAATAGAAAAACAGAATTTTGAAAATTGAGCTGATTTGTGATATTTATAACAATAAACTTTTTCCAAAATATACTTGTGCTTTGAGCGAGATGGATCTTTTTCGTTCCCGGCTTTCAACCGAACGACATTCTCCGCTATTCTCATATCACAAATTGTTTGAGTATGGGCTCGAACAAATTCGAATCAAACAGAGAACCAAAAATATTTTCTTTACTTTCAAAGGGAAAGTAAATCATTCTCTTAATAGATTCTCAGAAAATATAATTTATTCCAGAAAATAAATTTTCACTACTTTTTGAAAGAATAACAATATCTCAAGTTGTATATAACTTTGTGTTTTTAACTCTATTGATGCCATCTTCTATTTATAGGGAGAGGGAGTGAAACACTAGTTGAATTAGTAGAATGCATTTAATGCTAATTTAATAGAAAAAACGATCTCCTTGTTGAACTAGGAGAGAGAGGGACCAATAGGGTGTGCTTCTCCTCGTATGTATTATGATGAGAATTCGAGTATCTTCTGTATTAGGTCCAAGTGCTTTTTGAACTTTTAACCTAACACTTTAGAATTTAATCCAACCCAGTACGTGTTTTTCTATTTCTCAAAATAGACATTATTTATTAAATTAATTAAATAAATTAAATTTTTAATTAAATAATTTTCTCAATCCAATTCAAATTTTGTTAAAATCATGACAACTTTACCATAAAAAAATCAATGAGAAAATATATTTAATTTCCATATTCAACGAATTTCATAATGACAAATTAATTTAATTTCATTTTCGAACTTCAATTATTTAATTCATTTATGGTTTCAATGAGCTAGCGGAGGGACCGATTGGATATATGTGATTAGGGTTTAAATGATTTATAATTAAGTTTCAGCATTTTGCCTATTAATAATAAACTCATTTAGTCACAAATTCATTCCACAATAGTATCATGACTGAGTTCTCCCTAATTACATATCATTACAAAAGCTGCTCGATTATTGCTCGTTCAATGACCTTGTCAAAAGTGTATTACCTTCAAAAGATATCCTTAATTTCTTTAGGATAAATCTATTCTCCCAATATGATCCTATTTTATTTCATGGTAACTATTACATCTTCTTTCATGAAAAGTTAATTACTATCATGTAGTAATTAAGTCATTCATCACAAAGACAAACGACCCGTGACCACGTTTACTTTTCATCTATCATGTAATGCCAATGAGAGGATATCATTTACCCAGTCTTGGGTTATAAATTCCACTAGTGTGAATGACGTTACATACTGCAAAAGTGGTATGCCCAATGCACTAGCTTTCGATTTCTTATCTATTCGAACTCAGGCTTTTACATATATCAAAGTATATGAGTCACACATACATAGTCCATCCAATCAGGATTAATGTATCCCACACTATGAATGCCACAACTGATTAGATCCTTAAATAGATTCATGATATATTCTACTTGAGTATTGTTATGTACTATCAGCCTAGTACGTCACATTTATGTTTCTATCTTTTGGGAGTCATCTATGTCTCTTAAGTGTAGTATTTTCGTCTATGTACACTTGTAATTTTTTCGAATAGGTTAGTTAATAAAATAATTCATGGATTACGTTAATTAGAGGTGTACATGGGCCGGGCCGAGCCGAGTTTGGGCCGGGCCTAAAAAATAGGCCTAAAATTTTGCCCAAGCCCGGCCTATATAAAAATGCTAAAACCCAGGCCCGGCCCGTATTAATTTTTATATTATTTTATATAATTTTTAAATATATATAATACATCAAAAATACTTAAAAAATCAAAATAAATATTTTTCAACAAATTGAAAATAAATTTTAAAAAATATGTAGACTTAAATAACACTAAAATAGATGCAACTTAACAAGCAAATGCCTCTAAAATAATAACAAAATTAACAAATGTCTTTAAAATAATAACAAATTAACAATAAAATAAGTTTTATATAATATCTAAACAATAACAACAAAATAATAGAAACATAATAGTAAAATGGTAGCAAAATAAGGAGAAAAACAATAAGAAAATAATATTAAAAAATATTTTTTTTCCTTTATTGAATTCAGGCAGGTCCGAGCCCGGGCCAAAAATGCCTTACCCGAGCCCAGCCCATTTTTTAAACGGGCCTTATTTTTTTATCCAAGCCCATTTTTCGGGCCTATATTTTTGCCCAAACCCTCCCACATTTCGGACGGGCCTTCGGGCTGGGCCGGGCCGCCCGACCCATGTACACCTCTAACGTTAATACACTTTCTTTAATATCATCATGTGGTTTTTGCATGCAAAGCAAAATAGAAACAAATATTAACTCATTGGTTGTCTAATGTTTAAACTAATCTTAAACGATATCACATGGTCGGATCATAATACGGAAAGATAACTTATATTAGTAGACAAACCTATACATGCTATTGGTCTAATCAGAAATGAGCAAACTGATTGAAATACTAATATGCCGTCTATCAAGTTCAATTGGGGAGATGTCTTGTCTTGGACATCAGAGCGGATGACTCCCAAAAGATATAGATATAGATGTTACTGATTGGACCCAAGAAAAATAGATCCTAAATCTGTTTATATATGTATTCACTTGTGACATTCAAAGTGTGACATACCTCATTGGCATTACATGGTAGATGAAAAGTAAAAATGGTCATGGGTGGTTCGTCTTTGTGATGAATGACTTGATTACTATTTGATAGTAATTGACTTTTCATGAATGAAGATGTAATGATTACCATGAGATAAAACAATAACATACTGGGAGAACAAATTTATTCCAAAGAGATTAAGAATATCTTATGAGGGTAACACACTTATGATAAGTTCATTAGACAAGCACTGATCGAATTACTTTGTCATTGGGGGAAGCTCAGTCACGATACTATAGTGGAATGACTTTGTGACAAAATGAGTTCGTAATTAATAGGTGAAAAGATAGAACTTAATTATAAATCATTTGAGCCCTAATTGTATATGTTCAATCGATCCCTCTACTAACTCGTTGAAACAAGAAATAAATTGCAAGTTGAATCAAATGAAAAAAAGAAAGGATAGAAATGATAAATTTAGAGAAATGTGAAACATTTAGAAAAGAATGTAGTTTTCTCTAAATAGAAATGACTTGAAAAATAAATTTATGGTTTTCGAATTATTATTTAATTTAGGGATTAAATAATTAAAGTTCAAAAATAGAAATAAATTTATTGGTTATGGTGAATCCATTGAATGTAGAAATATTAAATATATTTTCTCAAACTCGTTTACGATAAAGTCGTCATGATTTTAACGGAATTAGAATTGAGTTGAAAAAAATATTTAATTGGAAAATTAATTTATTAAGATTAATTTAAGATGTTATTTTTTGAAATAGAAAAACAAAATATTGAGTTGGATTGAATTATAAAGTATTGTGTTAAAAGTCTAGGAAGTACTTGTAATTGGACCTGATATGGGAGAGACCCAAAAGCCCTTCATGTTTAATGCTAGAGACAACAAACCCTAGTTCGTTTAACTAGGGTTGTCGCCCCACCTAATCCTAGTTAAACTAGGAGTTCTTTTTCTATTGAAATAAACTTTTATAATTCAACAAGGGTTTCACCTCTTCTCCCTATAAATAGATGATAGATCTGTTATAATTTGATATTTCAGATTAGGCTTCCCCATTATACTTAAGGAGCTTGTTTTTGAGTATTTTTATGTCTTTTTCATAATTTTTAGTAGTTTTTAGGTTTCGATGGAATAAGTGAAAATTGACTCGTTTTTAGACCCAAATTGGCCGATGGTGCCATTGGGGACCCTAACCTTTATTTGAGTGTTGTTGGTACTTTTTGGAGGCCCAAAATCATGCAAAAACATCACCGAAACAAGGGTATCAAGACATTACGGCATTGGAATCGCAATACCCCCATTAGTCTCGGGACCAAGGCATAAATCAGTGGTATCGTGATATCCCTGTAACACCCCTAACCCATCTCTGTCGCCAGATTAGGGTTACGGAGCATTACCATACAATCGAGAAACATTTATCAATATATCATTAAATAAACTAAACATATTATAATCCATTCAAGGATTTTGTCCCTAAATCAAGCCTTTGAGGCCCTAAAAATAGCTTTGGAACAATTCGAGACCAATTTGAAACAAAATAGAAGTTTTAAGAAAAAGTTGCAAAATTAGGAAACAGGGGTCACACGGCCGTGTGACATCATCCTAGGCCATGTAACATTTGAACAAGGGATACACGACCGTGTCCCAGTCCATGTTCTCACATGTGTAACTCATTGAGTTGCCCCACACGACCATGTGCCGGGCCGTGTGCTAGGTTGTGTATCTCATTGACTTAAAAAACTAAGAAAATCTCAAATGACAGATGATTGTGTGTGTGATAGCTTGTGTCCCAGGCCGTGTGAACCTAAAATTTACCTAAAAATCAAGCCATTTCAAGTCCAATTTATACCTAAACATTCAAACCATTTGGGCATACATTCAAGGGGTTCCAACACTATCCAAACACACATAAATGTACCATTTCAAACATCCTAAATCACCTAACCAATATGCCATTCAAAGGTACCACAAATATACCAAAACATTACATACCAAAACAAGTCAACATTTCCTTATTTCAACCATAAGAACCTAGTTCAAATATCTACCAATACATATCACAAATGACCATTCTCAAGCCATTACAAACATACCAAAAGACCATGCATTTCAATTACCTAAGGGTGGTCAAGATGACCAAACTTAACAAGTATTACAAGTCCATCAACTAAACATAAACTTCAAAGACATAAGCATACCAAATCAACCATTTTATACATCCATGAACTATCAATACAAATACCTATACATGTCATTATTAACCTTGGCCAAAATACTCAAAAAAAATATCGAATTGGTTGCTGGATAGTGTGATAAGTCTTCGACGAGTTTCCAAATCGATCGAACTTCTGATAATCTAAAAAAAAAGGAAAACAACCATTTTAGCAACGAGTGCTTAATAAGCTTGTATAAAATTAAACATAACTTACCAAGTCAATTATACAATTCACAGATTAAGCATAAATCATTACCAATGCCATAAGCTTAGTAAAAGCCTATACAACATCATCAAATTCACAAGTTAGAATACTTGTCCATAATACAAATGAAATCAACCATAAGATGAGTAAGTTTCTAGAGAAAAATACATAATTTAGCTTATAAATCTTTTTCATAAGGTCATGATTCAATCCATTTACATACTCACAATTTCATTTCCTTTTCTTACCCATTGGGCCATCTAGAGTTACATCATATACTCGGGAAAGCTCACGCATAGTGTGCCTTTACATATAACCGTAACCTTTCGTTTACATCAATGCTCACATGAGCTGTGGGTCGAAATTTAAGCTACACGATACTGCTCACACGAGCTGTGAATAATCCACAACAAATGTAGGACCTCAGCCATCGGTAGGAGATTTAAGACCAGCACTCAAAACATGAAACCCCTTAATGACATGTCTTTTGTATTCTAAGAATTCTTAAGGTTCAACCGGGACTCGATATTCGTCAATTCATCATAGCATGAATACATTCATATATAGGTTCATTTATATTAAAACAACATTGTAAACATTCAATTTAGATAACATTAAAATGATTACAGTTCATACGAACTTACCTCGACAACTAGGGCGTAAAAGTAAAGTCGAGTTAATCCGAAGCTTTAGCTTTTCCTCAATTTAAGTCCGATGATGGTTTATCTTGATATGCATCAACACAAGCTTGACCGAATGCTTCTTCTTTTCCAATGGTTATTTTAGGTTTTCAAATGAAAGAATAAGGAAGATGATACATAGTTTTAGTTTATCTTTTTCTTTTGTTTATTAAATTACTAATTTAACCTTTATAAATAATTTAAACTACCATAAAACCTATCCATCACAATCCACTAACACATATACATGGTCTAATTATCATATAAGTCCATTAACATCCCTTTCCTTAGCCATTTAGCCTTTTAAATAATTAGAACTCAACTTTTTTACCTTTTATGATTTAGTCCTTTTCACCTAATTAACCATTTAAACATCAAAATTTTCTTAACAAAATTATAATACGACCTTAATATAATCTTGAAGATATTAAAATAATAACAAAATAATAACTCACTCGACAGAATTGTGGTCCTAAAACCACTGTTTCCAACACTACTGGAAATAGGTTGTTACAAACCCCCTAAGGTATCGCGATACCTAGGTGACAAGAAGACCCTCCATTTCAAGACTGACGATGATACCACGATACCGAGCCCTTGGTATCACGATATTACTATCGTTAAGGGAAAAAAATGACACTAGAGGAAATGTTTGTGATAAGTGCTAAAAGTAACATATTTTAATCCCATTCTTAATGCATGTTTGGATGATTATTTGATGTAAAATGGTGAATTTTATGCTCCCAATCCTTTAAATTCATGTTTCTATACTTAGGAGAGCATTTGGGAGTAAAATGAGCGAAAAATGAGTGAAAATTAAAAAATAGGAGCAAGGTATAAGGGCCACACGGGCTGGACCCTCCCACACAAGCTGGGCACACGATCGTGTGAGCCACACAGGCTGCCATACGACCGTGTGATAAACTGTGTGAAAATCACGAATCGTGCTCTAAATACGCTGAAAAATATAATTTTTAGGTTTGTCGGGCATTCTAAGACCTATATATACCAAATATAAGAAAAATGGAGGAAGCTGTTAGAGAATATTGAAGAAAACAACTCAAAAAACAAAATTAAAGCCGACTTTGAAGTGGATTTCCATCAAGATTGAAGATCTCAAGTTTATTATGAGTTTCTTTATTTCTTGTGGTTATACTGTCTTTGAGATGTTTCTATTTGCGATTATGAACTAATTTTCTAAATACCTAGGGAAATGAACCCTAGGATGGATTCTGTTATTTGATTTCTATTTTTACATAATAAATACTTGGATGCTGTTCTCAATTATGTGCACTTAATTCTTGGTTTAATATTTCTAGAGTATTAATCCATGTTTGATGTGCTTGAATCAGAGGAGGAATAGACCCTGTTTAAAAGTAGATCTATCATAGTTGAGTGGAGTTGCATGCAATCTTAGAAATAGGATGACATAAATCTACCAGATTATAGTCAAATCTAATAGGGGAATCCATAAATTGAGTTAATATGATAATAGAGGTTTTAATAAGAAAGAAATTTCAATTAATCAATCTAGAGTCAGTTGCTCTTAGTCTTGGAGAGAGATATTAGCATAATTTAGGAATTTATATGGATCAAGATACTAAGTGAAGAAATACTAAGTGAAGAAATTGCGTAATTTAGATTGATAATGACAGATGAAGTCTAGGTGGATTCTTTCCTAGGTATTGTTTTACTTCTTGGTTGTTAATCATTTATTTTCCTAATTTGTTTTTGTCGTGTTCTTTAGTTAATTAATTTAGTTAATTTTAGTTTTAATCAATCACTCTAATTTATCGGTTAAATAATATAAAAACGGTAATTACTAGTACTTTTAGTCTTCGTGGGAACGATAATCGTGCTCACCGTAGCTATACTATTAATTGATAGGTGCACTTTCCTTAGTCGAATTTTTAGTTGTTTACGACTGCATCAGTTTGTCCAACCGAAGTACTAATTAAGAGAGACCAATTCAAGGGCATTTTTGTCACAATTTTGGGTCAAAATTGCTGCTAAAATCAACCAAAATTGGTCGAGGAGAGAGGAGGCCATAGTTAGGATAGTTTTTGCTTTAGTTTTCTTAGGTTTTCTCTTCTTTTTTTTCTAGGGTTTCATATTTTCTACCTTCTTCCTTAGCTATAAACTTTAAATTCCTATAATTTTCTTCTTTTTCTTGTTGTTCTTAGTGTTAGTTAAGTTAGTTATTAATGTAGCTAGGGTTTATTTACACTTTTAGTTGACTTCTTCTCTTGTAATGATGTTTCCATCTTTATTTAATGCATTTTAGTTTCCTTTAGTTTTAGTTATTAAAGCTTTCATCTTTAATGTTCTTTGCTTCTTATTTTACTATTAGGTGTTCTTTTTTACTTTGCTTTTAAGTTCTTTCCATTAAAAATCTTTTCTCATTCTTCCTAAGCTTTACTTTAATGGCTGTAATGTTTCTTTCTTTTATGCCTGTTAGTTTAGTTTTTATCATGAGTAACTAAACTCCTAAAGAGGTTGGTTGATGGAGATGTGGGTAAACAAATTTTTGGCTAAATGACTAAATTGCCACAAATTGGACTAAATTGAATGAAACTAAAAACTTAAGATTGACGACCTTAAGGGAAGATTTAGGCAATTGAGGCTAAGAGGAGATCTCGTTAGGCACTGATTCTTTAATCCCAGGTTAGCTAGTGAGATCAATAGATAAACCAGACTAATTTGTCTAACTTGATAAAGTTGAGATTGAGAGGTAAAATGGAGCCACTTTAGGAGATTAAGTAATTTAAAACCTTAATTAAATGATTAGTGAACCACATTAAAGTCAATCAACCACCGCTTGTTAGTTTTTTTGTGAATTTCATATTTTACAATTTTACAATTTAGTCCTCTATGTAGTTAATTGATAGTTTAGTTTAATCACTCTTCATTTTATGATTTGCCGTAATATAGCCTTTAGCGATTAGTTGTTTAGACTCCTTCCTTTCCATGCTTTTAGCTAGGAATTGCTTAACTGCCATCCTCCCTTGGGTTCAACCCTTCGGAATACTTCGTGTTCCATCGGAACTAGAGAAAAGAATAAGGAAGTTTCAACATGTTAGAGGGAGATGAGAATTATAGATATAAACTCATGTAACTTGTTGTCAATTTCTTTTGAGTGCATTTTCTTTTCTTTATTAAGGGTAATTTAGTTTATTTTAGTCATTGAAATAGAACATTAACGATTGCAATCGTTTGCAAATTTATACCAAAGTTTCTTTCTTATTGAAATGGAACATTAATGGTATAAAATATTACATGCCTTAGAAACACAGCATATTTGTTAAATAACCTAAAGACTTTACAAATACACATTAATGTAATTCATTATTGAATCATAGGACAAAAAGGAAACAATATAAAAAAGTATAAGTTTAATAATAATAAAATGTCATATGCTTTTATGGTGAGTGGAGAGAAAGAGAAGACACAATTCTCATATCCTTCTTGCATACTGAATTAGTCAAATTTTCAGAATGATTACATGAGGTTTCATGCCTTAGAAACACTGCATATATATTAGGTAACCTAAAGGTTTTACAGAAAAATTAGTGTTTCTCAACTAAGAAATCAAAAACACTTTTAGACACATCAAACCAAAGTAATAAATTTAAGTACATAGTTTTGTACTCAAAATGTGGATGTTATTTTCAACTGATAATGTATTTGTAAATTGGAATCACATGAAAAAAATGAAACAATATCAAATATTTACAAGCAAGAGTGTTTAGTAATAGTAGGCTCTATCATAAATTTCTATTACTAGAGATATATAGTTAACAATACAAACCAAATCCAAATGATACAATACTAACAATCTGTAAGATCCAACATACATTTTCAATGAGGTCCAAAACATCCTAATTATCAACAAATTCAACAAGAAACATATATTAGGTAATCTAAAGACTTTACAAAATACACATTAATGTGATTCATTAATGAATCACATGACAAAAAGGAAACAACATCAAATATTTACAAGCAATAGTGTATAGTAATAGTTCAAAATGAAGTAGAAGCCTGAACTTGATGATGATTACCCCAAGCCAATACATTTGCTGGAAAAATAGGAGAACCCAATTCAAGCCCTTCTGTTACTCGTAAAGGAGGAGCAGTATCTTGCTTTGAAGCAAAAACAAACTAATGTCGACGGTGTAGAGCTAAAGGAAGTGTTGGTTTCTTCATGCACCACCAAAGGCAAAGGAAGAGCATGAAAAAAAGAAAAACTATGAATAATGAAATGATCAATGCCAGTATGTTAACTCCATACACATGGCTGTACAAGTTTCCATACCCAAAAGCTCCTGCTACAAAATCAGTGTTAGTGGGTTTGAGTGTTTTGTTGAGTATGAAATGTGAAATTAGGAGAATGAGGGGAAAGTACATACCCATGGTGCCAGAAGCACCAGAACCTCCATAGAAGGTAGCCACCCTATTTCTCATTTGCAAATAAGTTATTGGAATCAAAATGCACAACAAGATTAATAGATTATGTATACAATCAATCACTTAGTCACTGCTATTTTCCCTAGAAAATGAAATCCATATAAAGTATGTAATGACCCAAAATTCAATCGTGTCGAAAAATATGGTTTTAGAACCTCATTTCTATAAATTGTGTTTATAAATATTAAATATTAATATTAAGGTATAATGACTAAATTGTAAAACTAATAAAAGTTCAATTATTAGAGAATTTTTAATTAGAAATAAAGATTAAGGACTCATGTGCCAATATTCCCACCTTAAGAATTAAAGTGGACGGTGGCTTATGATTTTGTAAGGTTTAAGTTATAAATTTTTTAATTAAAAGTAAAAGTTTAATAATAATAAAATTTCATATGCTTTTATGGTAAGCAGAGAGAAAAAAGACACAATTCTCATCTCTCTCTTGCATTGCGAAGTAAGAGAAAAGAATAAGGAAGTTTCGGCATGGAAGTAGGAGATGAGAATTTTAGATATAAACTTATTTTCTCTGCTTTATTAAAGGTAATTTAGTTTATTTTAGTCATTAAAACGGAACATTAACAGTTGCAATCGTTTGCAAGTTTATACCAAAGTTTCTTTCTCATTGAAATAGAACATTAATGATACATGAGGTTTCATGCCTTTGAAACACTGCATATATATTAGGTAACCTAAAGACTTTACAAAATACACATTAATGTGATTCATTAATGAATTGCAGGACAAAAAGGAAACAATATCAAATATTTACAAGCAAGTGTGTACAGTAATAATATGATCTATCATAACTTTCTTTTACTAAAGATATATAGTTAACAACACAAACCAAATCCAGATGATGGAATACTAAAACAATCTATAAGGTCCAATAGACCTTTTCAATGAGGTCCATAACATCCCGATTATCAACAAATTCAACATGAATGAAAATAATTAATAAATTAGTAAGAACAATCCAACATGAATTAAACTAATACAAGATTTAAAACTCAGTTAATATAGCTAACAAATTCAATGGAAATTAATAAGAACAAAATATGAATTGTGGAAGCAACAGTGGAAGCATGGTGCATATATACCGAGCAAACTAGTCAAAAAATTCAACATGAATGACAATAATTAATAAATTAGTAATTAATAAATCAGTAAGAACAGAATGACACTAATACAAGATTTAGAACTCAGTTAATATAGCAAACAAATTCAAAGAAAATTAATAAGAACAAGATTGAGATTTAACTAAACTCGGATTAAACTAAACTAGAACTAACAAACAAACAAACAAATAACAGTCTGTAAGATCCAACAGACCTTTTCAATGAGGTCTAGAACATCCTGATTATCAACAAATTCAATATGAATGACAATAATTAATAAATCAATAAGAACAATATAATATGAATGACACTAATACAAGATTTAGAACTCAATTAATATAGCAAACAAATTGGGATTTAACTAAACTAAAACTTGCAAACAAAAAGAAAATGCGTAAAAACAAGCCCCTAAAGTGCCGAATTGGCCTAGTAGGTTAATAAACGTAAATTTATGCGTAAAAATGCTTATTTTTGTACTTAAGTTTTGGAATTAATATAATTAATCCTAAAATGCCTAGAAAACAAGCCTCTAAAGTGTCGAAATGTGCCAAAACTACCACCACATTTGGTGACAGGTCAAATACCCCAACACTTAAGGTTATGCTTGTCCTCAAGCAAACAAAAAGAAAAATAAAATAGAAACGAAAAATGAAAAATAAACATGCACGAAAAGAAAATGTACTTGAGTTGACTTGGTACACGAGATCGAATCGGAGTATTAACACTATGAAGAATTGCTTAAATATATAATTCTAGCTAGAAAATCAGACAACTTATAATTATTCATAGTCAAACCAAGTAGTTCAAAATATTAAAAAGCAAACAAGTGAAAGAAAATTAAACATAGAATTCCATTAAAATTTATATATGAATATAGCATTTATGAGTGAAGAATATAATCAGTTCAAAATTTTCCTACTTAGCTTATTTTTATTCATGCTTTGAACTCTAATGCATTATTTATAAGCATAAGCACTTACAAGTTTTTGTGCCAATATGAGTGAGATTTTTCTTAATTTCTCATATTTTTATTACATTGTGAACACTCAACGCTCTCTTGGCTTTTATCCCATTCTATACTTTTATCACGCTCGCAATGCTTTTAACCCTCACAATGTTTTTGTTCTCACAATTCATTTTAATTTAAGCACATTCTTGTAAAGATTATACTTATTATAGTGCACTATTTCAATAACCATGATTTTATTTACTGAGTATTTTAATTTAGACATTCTAAAATTCAACAAGCGTAAATGACTATTCGTATTTACCTGTATGACTTAGTATATTTAATTTCTTTTCCTATTCACAGTTTAATAAATTAAACTAATTAGTTTAATTATAAATAACCAAAATTATTTATTTTTATACTAAATTTATAATTTATAATTTAAACAACCAATCTAGGTACATGCTCTTAACCAATCAATTGTATTTTTACAAGCTCAAACATATATAAAAAAAACAAAAAAAACAAAAAAAAGTATAGAAAAAAATTAACTACTAAAATAAACTAAAAAAATGAAACAAAACTAATAAAAATTTAAAATTTTCCTATGTCACCAAAATAACCCAACACTTTAGTCCGAACATTGTCCCTAATGTACAAATAATAAATAAAAAAAATTACCCGATAGATTGAAAATTCTTCGAATTTTAGTGGGTGGTCTCTCATCGCGAATTGTAGTGCCGGACAAAAATTGCGGGGATCTTACATAAAAAAAATACAACTACAACCTACCTAATAAATTAAAATTGTCCAAGCAAAATAAAATATCCAAGTCTTAAAAGAAATAAATAATAAATAAGTCCGAAAATTAAAAATTGTTTGAAATAGTCAGAGCTGGTCTCCGACTCCTCCGTCATAATTCCTTTTCCTCTTCCCGTTTCGCGACCCACGATTGACTTAGTGGCTCGTCTTCCTAAAGATTGGGTCGGGCTTCGTTCACTTTGATCACGGATCTTGACTCCCTTAGTTGAGGGGCATCCCGATTGGAATGCTTGCTCGTAGTCGTATGGTGGAAACGAGTTGTCATCATCATCATCATCTCCTTCGTCATCATCATCCTGTCTTCCCTCTGGTTGCTCCATCGATGGATATGGCATGTACATGTTCGGTGAGGGGGTTTGGTATTTGCAACCCATGTTTTTGTGCATAATGGATATGCACTTCACTCATTTCCTGCATCCACCAAATTTTCCGTTCCTGCTGTGACATATCTGTCAACTCGGTTAGCTTCGACGATTTTGATTTACTCTTACATTTTACCAGCCTTGGAACGTTTAATATTTCTTTCCTTCTTTGGTTCCATTATTTGAGTTGATTTCGTTGTATCTCAACGAATTGGAAGAATAAGTTGTCGCCTACGACAGTCCTTGTTGGTCGCAAGAACTGTTCGGTGGATGACATCGAGACTCTCACTCATCTGCATAAGGTTGTGATCAGATGTGGAAAATACATACTCTGCTTTTGGTTTCATATGCATTTTAACATCTCTTCATAAATCCATTTGTCGATACAAATTTGTTCTCTCTGCAAAATAGAGTGAAATAAAACCACTCAAAAAACTGGGACGCTAGATATGTTCGAGTAAGGGAAAGGGAAGATACGAGTGCATATAAATTGCACCCACATCTTGGCCATATGAAAATTTATGTCCTGATTAAATTTGAGTGGGACATTTGTGTTAGCATGGCGAGTCCACTCGCCACGTCCTTGCATCAAATAGTGCACAATTTCATCCATATCGATGTCCTCAAATTTATACAAATCTAATGCTCCCAAATAATCATCCGCATAAACTGGAGCATTATAGAATCAACATATTTCACGAGGTGTCACTAGTACCTTTCTACCTCGTCCTATTACTTGTGTATGTTGTTCCCCGAATCATTTCTTTACTTCCTGATCTTTCAGGGAAGCATAGAATTCATAAACTACTGACTCTACTGTCGATTCGCTTCAGTTCGAACTAAAATTCCTCCAATGGTGGAAATCCACCAACTCCCAAATCTCGTCACATTCATTCATCGAGGGATCGAACCCTCTTTCTTGAATAAATGTTCATTCGTTCATTTGTAAAAAATAACATTCCACTTCTGGGTTGTGGAAATGGTGCGCATTAATATTCACTTCTGCTGCAGAGAAGTGTTGTTGTTTACATGGAGCCATTTAATGGATAGTAACAATCCAAAGAGAAAATAAAACAAAAGGTTAGAATATCACACCTCTATTTTTGTGTGTTCTTGATATGTTCTATTCCAAAGACTTCCTTGAATCTGATACAGATGACGTGAAAGAAAACAAACAAAGGAAAAAGTTAACAAGTAGGAGTTACCTTTGTAGATCAGAAGGTTGAAAAGGCAATAAACAACAATGAGTGAAGGTTGAGCTGTGCCTTGAAGAGAGTTTGCTACTATTTTGAATGTTTGTGAAGTGAGTGTTAGGTTAGAAACTAATTGGTTTATATAATAACGATTCTAATGGGCTTTGTTTTGAAACGGACCGAAAATTGCAGTGTTTAGTGGTGTGTCCTGACACAGGGGGTTGTGTCACGACACGATGCCCTAGTTTCACCCAATCTCTGATTTAAAGAACTACATCACGACACAGGTCTTGGTGTGTTGCGACTTGATATGTTGATCCAATTTTTATTGCTTTGAATCGTAAGGACTGCAGTACACAAGGGGACCTGTCTCACAACAGGCGTTGTAACCTGCCCAGATCCAGTCTTTCAGGTCTTGTTGGAGTTCCGTATGCGTCCGTATTCGTATTTGAACACTTCTAGCTTCTTATTTTTTCTCCTAATACCTTTTAATTTCATGAATACTAAGAAAACAACAATCTTAACACTTTAAAACATAATTTAGTTTACAATATGTACATAAAAGTAAGAGTTTTATGATCTGTGTTTACATGGGGTTACTGGACTTATCCAGTACCCATCTTCAATGTTCTTCCAGTTCCCACGAGTCTTCATTTATTTCTGCCACTCTTCGACATTCCAATGTTTGTTTTGCCATGGTTGTTTCAAAGTTGCCTCCAAAATATCGTTTCAACTGTTGTCCGTTTACCATAAAAGTTTGGCCACCTTTGGTAATGAGTTCGACAATGCCATGAGGAGTTACTCAATTTATTGTGACTGGTCTGGTCTATCATGAGCCTAATTTCCTTGGAAATAATCTGAGTCTTGAATTAAAAAGCAATACCTCCAGTTGGAATGATTTTTCTTGATTATAGCATCGTGCCTTAGTTTATCTTTTTCTTTGTATAACTTAGCATTTTCGTATGCTAAGTATCTGAACTCTTCTAGCTCGTTTAACTGGAACAACCATGCTTCCTTAGCTAAGTTCAGATCCAAATTGAGTTCTTTGATGGCCCAGTATGCCTTTTTATCGGGCTCGATTGGTAAATGTCAATTCTTCCCGTATACCAACTTGTAAGGCGACATTCTCGATGGGGTTTTATAAGCTGTTCAATAACCTCATAAGGCATCATCTAGATGTGTACTGCAGTCCTTACGATTCAAGTTTTCGTCTTTTATATGATTTGTTTCACTTTTTGGTTTAATACTTGGGCTTGTCCATTAGCTTGTGGATGATATGTCGTGATAATGCGATGCTTGACACTGTATTTGGCTAATGCTGCCTTCAATTGTTTATTGCAATAATGTGACCCTTCATAACTAATTAGTGATCTTGGAGTTCCAAACCGTGCAAATATGTTTTTCTGCAAAAATCGTACTATTGCCTTTGTGTCATTTGTTGGTAATTGACCTGCCATCAAATGTAGTAATTAATTCGGGTCAATTTTACACTTAAGGAGCTTGTTTTATATGCAATTTAGGATTTTATATAAAGTTTTTGGTATTTAGGACTTAGAATAGAATATTAGTAAAATAAGTGTTTTTTTAACACATTTTATAAGTGCTGTGACCCAATAGGCCGACACGGGCCTTAGGTTGTGCTAATATGTTTAATTGCGTGTGTTGGATGAAAATATATAAAGGCTTCATTGATGTGAAAGCAAGGGATGAGTGATGCATAAGCTTCCCGGGACGTCAAAGCACAAAAGGAATAGCACAAGGCATGATTTGCATGTCGTGTCGTGCCATAGACATGGTGTGGCACGACATAGGTTGACTTCCTGCCCAAGTATACTGGGGCTATTTTCGTCCACCAATCAACTTTATACGAAGGCCTAGGATGTGCCGAAGACCTAGTTTGGGCTGCCGACACTTCTATAAATAAGAGATTAGGGGTTTGATGTAATTAACTCATCCTAAACGCACTTAAAAACCCTAGTAGTTTAGGAGTAGGAGATTATTAATTGTCTTTCGGCTTTTCAATAACTTAGTTGTTTTTCCTTTTGGTATCAATTTTGATCCAAGAGTTTATTTATATTTGTTAAACCAAGCTTTATTTGATAAAATATTTTGATATAACAAATTGAAATGTTTTTGAATAAAAGTTAAAATTGAACAAAATTGACATAATGATTTTTCAATTTGAAATCTAAGAGATAAAATTTTGAATATCTATTTTGAATTCTTAGAAAATTTTTATAACAAATTTAAAATCAAGTTAAAATGATTTTGACTAGGTAAGAAAGTCCTTTATCATTTTATCAAGTCAAAATACATTTCAAACAAGCCAGAATTGCTCTAGGCCAAAAAATATCGATACCTTTTAGAAAAGCGATATAAAAATTTTGTTTCTCACAAAACCTACATAGTATCAATAGGTATCGATACCTTTTCATAAAGTATCTATAGTTAAACTTCGACAGTTACATAATTTAGCATTTATTACAAAAATTATTGATACCTTTTTATTTGGTAACAATACTCGATGTTGCAGGTGTATTAAATGCTCTGTTTTTCACATCCCCAGTGACTCTATTAACTACCACAGTAACAACCCATTTTCAGTGGTGGTGGAAACTGTGATTTTGGGACCACAATTCCGACAAGTAAGTCAATATTTTATTATTTATATATTGTTTATAGGTTTATATTAGGATCGTATTAAAATTTGGTTAAGAAATTTTAATGTTTAAATAGTTAATTAAGTAAAAAAGGACTAAATCTTAAAAAATGCTAAGTTGGTATCTATTGGTTAAACGCTATGATTGTAACAGACCGTTTTTCAGTAGTGTTGGAAATAGTGATTTTGGGGCCACCAAATTCGATGAGTAAGTTTGTAAATATTATTATTTAATATTTATGAGTCAAATACAGTTTTAAAAAGGTTTTCGATTTGATAATTTATGTTATTTGAATGATTAATTAAGTTCGAGTGGTAAGACCTTAAGGTTAAGTGGTTTTAGAAAATGAGGTATCGGGACCTCGTTTCTATAAATCGAGCCATAAATATTTAAAATATTTACAGAGTGTCATTAAGGTGGTATTGAAGTTTCGTTGAAAAATTTTAACGTTTCGATAGTTAATTAAGCGAAAAGGACTAAATAGTAAAAGTTGAAAAAGTCAATCACTATTAGTTTAAAGGTGTTAATTGATTAAAGAATTATAATTAGATGGCCTTATTGATTAAATTAGCCATCCTTAAAATAGTGGGACGGTGGATGCTTTATTTTCTTTTAATTTTAAAGTTTTATATGTTATTATATTATGAAATAATGAATTAAAAAGGTTAATAAGTAATAAATTAATAAAAAAAAGAAAAGCAAAAACTTATTTTTGCTTATGTTTTCTTCTTCAACCGTGAGAACTCCATTTTTGGAGCAAGGAGAATTCGACCAACCTTCAAATGTTGCATGTAGGTGATATATTTATCCACTTTTAATAATTTTTATATTTTTGAAATCGTTGCAACTAGGTCCAGTTAGCCCGTACCTATAATTTTGAAACTGTTAAAGATTTTGAATGTTTCCATTGATGAACCTTGTGATTTATATGTTAAATGATGAATTTGAGATATTAGTTGTTATTTAAAAGTATTTTATTAAGTGATTTTTGATGAATTTATCAATTAGGGACTGAATTGTTAAAATAAAAAATATATAAGGATTTTTTGTGAAATTTTTACATAAATGGGCTGTATTGGATGCTAAAAGTATTTGGCTAGGCTAAATTTTGGGTAAAAATGGTTAATTTGCATGTTTTGGGCTCAGGGACAAAATTGAATAAAAAATAGAACTTTAGTGGCAATTTTGTAAAAATGTAAAAAATAAATAAATTGCATAAATATATTGTTTTTCTGTCTAAATTAATAGATTTAATGAAATTATTAATTTAGATCAAGATCGGGTGAAAAATCGAGAAGAATGGAAAATTACCAAAATGCCTATGTACTTTGACTGTAATTTAGCCAGGTTAGTTCGTATGAACTGAATTTTGTATAATGCTGATTAATTGAATGTTAGTATGTGATTCTATGTTGATTGAATCAATATATATATATATGTTATTATACAATTTATCAAGTAAAGAAACGATGAAAATTCAACGATGTACGACGATTATCGAGCCCTGTTTTAACCTTAGGAATATATAGGATACAAATGACATGTTATTAGGGTTACCATGTTTCGGGTGTTGGTCTTGAATGTCCTACCAGTGGATGAGTTCTGGAATTAGTTGCAAATACTCAACAGCATGTGTGAGCAGCATTGTGTAGCTTACATTCCGACCGATAACTTGTTTGAGCAGACCCATTTTACAGGTCGTGTGAGCTACGACTATATGTTTAGGACACTTTGTGTTAGCTTTCCCTCGTACCCGATATTATTTTAAGTGGTTCAATGGGCATGAAAAGGGATGAACCGGTAAGAGTTCTGATTGATTTCACTACAAAAATTATAAAAAGGTATGAGGTATCGATGATTCAAGTAAGAACATTCATGATTATGAAAAGTATGATTTAAGTGATGTTACGTTTATGTCTTATGTGTTATGCAAATGAAGTGGTAAAGAAAACGATATGAAATAAGACTTGAAACTATATCAATATCCTTGATATGTTGATACATAGAAATTATGAAAGTTGAGATAGGTGACAATTTCTAATGGTTCATGTCGAGATCAATGGCTATATATGTTATTTTTTCCCTATGATTTATACCATGTATGCTAACATGTTTAGTGTGGATGCTTAGGCTTATGCCAAGATTGTGGATATGATTGATGTTTATGATTATGCTTGTACTATGCATATGAAATAGGTAAGAAAAGGGAATGATACGGTAAGTACATAATTGGGATGTATTATGATGTTATAAAAAGGTTTAATGAGATAAATGATGTGTTCTTATGATAGTAAATTGCTTATGATTTGAATGAATCTATCGATGTCGTGAATAAGTACACTAAATTGAGAATTAATAATGTTGTTGAGACTTATGATAAGTATTGGGAACGGAAAGGAAAGTAAGTAAATTAAGAGGTGTATAATTTTATAGAAAGGTTGATGGTTATACATTACATCCCATAAAATCCTTTCATGTTATGAATTATAAATATATGTGACATAAATGAATTTACTCACTTACAAGTTGATAATTATGGTTTGATAAATCTTGAAGCATTGGTATAGGTTTAGATTTAACCTATAATGTTTATCATTGAAATGTAATATTAAGCTTATGGTTTATACGAGCTTACTAAGCAGTCATTGCTTATATGGTTTTCTTTTTCTTACTTTTCAGATTGTCGGAAGTTCGATCGAGTTGGAAGCTAGTCGGAGATCCATCATACTATCCATTGATTTTATCGGTAGATTTTAAATGCTTTGGTTGTGGTTATAATGGCATGTATAGGTGGACTATGTCTAATGTTTAATTGATGAGTTTGGCATATATATATTCCAAACTCATCAATTAAACATTAGACATAGTCCACCTATACATGCCATTATAACCACAACCATATATATATGTAACACCCCATACCCGAGACCGATGTTAAGACTGGATACGGAACATTACCATGCTTGAACTCACTTAGACCTACACTTACTGACTAAAATTTTGTTTCGAATTAAAAACTTATCTTTCTTAACCAACTTATACATCTCATAAGCCTACGAGGCCTCATACACATATTTGGACACTTTCGGAACTCAATCGAAAACTTTTCCCCAAAACAGGGGCCACACGCCCATGTTGCTTGGGACACGCCCGTGTACCCTTAGACATGCCCATGTCATCAACCGTGGGGAGTTACTGCCAATTTTTACACGGCCTGGACACGCCCGTGTCTACCAACCGTGGGAGGCAACAGACTTAATCCACACGACTTGAGCACACGCCCATATACAAACCGTGTGTCCTACACGGCTTATGAACACGGCCGTGGGGTTCACTCGTGGCCTAATTTAACTAATAATAATAAGGTGCAGGGTACACACGGCCTAGACACACGCCCGTATGTCTAACCGTGTGGGCACCTAGAGGCTATTTACCAAGCCATTTACCACCCTGAAAACAAAATCAACTCAATATATTTCATAAACTATACCACATATTATATTAACCTCAATAAACATTCATGCATAGTCAATTTGGCCAATCACTTAACCATATACAAAAGAATAATAACTTGATAGTCTACACAAGGGCCCTTCTTAAAACATCTTCTCAAAATGAATGCTTCCTATACATGCCATACTTAGTAAAATAATTTGGCTATACCAAAAAGAAGATTGATAGTGTGCTACGAGCTCCGACTCTGACGATTCACCAATTTAGCTTGGCGGGACTACATAGAAAGAAAGAAATAAAGGACGTAAGCATTTAGCTTAGTAAGTTTGCATACAAAGCACATATCAACATACTTGCTTAATATATAATCCATTTGACATAACAATGGTATCATAATTTCGGCTAATAAGCTTACTTACTCATACATGATTCTTACTTGTCTCATGATACTTACTATTCTCTTACTTGTAAGGTAAACAAGGTACCTGTATCACTTGATCACCTTGATCAGTATACTTTAACATAATGACCATAGTCTCTAATTCATCATTCATAACATAGCTGATACCCAATTTCATATTGATAATAACTTTGCTCTCTAAATTTTCTTGTTATCTCATTTTACCTTTACCCATTTTGCCCGATGAATTTCTGAGAATAGCCGAGGATACTAAATCTCGTCTTGGTTTCGAGGCCATGTCTTGACATGGACTTATACGAAGTTTTTTTTTCTCATGAACTAGTCAATGCCGAGCCTTGGCTGGGACTTACATGAAATCTCTTTCTCTTGATAGCTTTTTAATGCCAAGACTTGTCTTGGGCTTACATAATAACTATTCAATGCCAAGCTTACCTTAGACTTACTTGATATCTGTTCAATGCCAAGCTTGCCTTGGACTTACATGATATCTGTTCAATGCCAAGCTTGCCTTGGACTTACATGATATCTGTTCAATGCCAAGCTTGCCTTGGACTTACTTGATATCTGTTCAATGCCAAGCTTGCCTTGGACTTACATGATATCTGTTCAATGCCAAGCTTGCCTTGGACTTACATGATATCTGTTCAATGCCAAGCTTGCCTTGGACTTACTTGATATCTGTTCAATGCCAAGCTTGCCTTGGGCTTACATGATATCTGTTCAATGCCAAGTTTGCCTTGGACTTACTTGATATCTATTCAATGCCAAGCTTGCCTTGGACTTACGTGATATCTGCCTGATTGCCGATGCCATGCCTAGACTTGGTCTTATACGGACTTTCTTGTCTCATGTGATAGATAAAGTATCCTGGGCATTTATTCTTCAATCGGGACTTGCTCAATATTTAATCTCATTGATTTCTTTATTTACAAAACATTAAGTATTCCATGAATACAATAGACATTATACTAAGCAATTTAATGACAGAAATCAATAAAGATCAGAAATCATACAAACTTACCTCAAAATACAAAATGTATGTAGATATGGAATTTAGTCCTCGACTTTGTTCTTGCCTCGGTTTCGATCCGGGCTTTGTTTTTCTTGATCTATAGTCACAAATAGATCATTTAATACTCCTATTAACTAAATTGACTCATAACTCATACTTTGGCAAAATTATTATTTTGCCCCTATACTTTCTAATATTTGCACTTTTGCCCTTAGGCTCTTAAAATGATTTTCATTCAATTTCCTTAAACCTCATGCTTAGCTAAATCATTTTCTCTACTATAGAAATCATCAATTCTTTCTATTTCTAGTAGGTATGACCAATTTTATAACTATTACAAAATGGTCCATACTACCATTTTTCATGGAATTCATTAAGGAAAAGAGGTTTATCAAGCATCAAACCTTCTTAAACTTCCATAAAACATCATGTAGCATGCATGATAATCATGGGAAAATTTTTGGACATGTATCATAACTCATTTAATAGCTAGAAATGGCTAATTCATAATACGAGAACTCCGAAAATACGAAGAATATCAAAAATAGGACTAAGATGAACTTACTAGCAAGCTTGAAAAAAATGAAGAGCCCTAGCTATGGTGTCTCCACTTTTTCGACAGCAACAAGGAAGAAGATGAGTGAATTTTTCTCATCTTTTTCCTATTTTAATTACTAATTAGGCAAATGACCAAAATGCCCTTCCTTTTAAAAGTTTCTATTTAACACCATCTCAAGGCCAATTTTGTCCAAAACAATATTTTTGGAAAAATTGCTATTTAAGGACTTCTAATTACTATTCTAAAGCTATTTCACACAAAAATCTTCTAGAAACTCATATTTTGCAACTTTTGCAATTTAGTCCTTTTTGGACCAATCCACCACCATTTAATAAAATTACTTCATGAAACATTCATACTAGCATGCAAACATGACATAAACTTTGTAAACTCATAATTTCACCTCGGATTTATGGTCTCGCACCACTATTCCGATTAAGCCCTAAATCGGGCTGTTACAATATATATATGTCATTTTGGTTGATGTTCATGGCATGAAATGTTGCCTTGGATTTGAGGTACTTAAGGAACTATTGATAGCTTGTTGGGTATGGTTAATATGGTTAAATTGGTGTATGATTTGAAATGACCAAAATTGGTATGGTTGTTATGTATCAATTATGTCATGTTTTGGCATGAAAACAAGTTAAGTGATAATTGGTTAAATATGAACATGTATAGGTGTTTTTGTTGATGCAATTAGCCATTATGTTTGGCTTGTAAACATGTTATTTTAAGTGATGAATTATTTGTTATGTTTTCATGTATATATGGTATTTTAATGGTTGTTAGTCTGGTATCTAAGTACTTAAATGATGGTAGTTGAAATAATGACCACAAAGGTATGCTATGAAATGTTGGTTTTGTATGGAATGAGATAGTGCATTGAGTTGTTAAATGGCTATTTTTGGTAGCTTTGGTTGTGGTTGGCATATGGCCAAGTTGCTAAGGTATTGATTGAGTTGTGTGAATGGTCATATTGGTGGTTATGAGTATGAAAATGATATGTGAACATTATGGTAAATGTATTATATAAGTTGTTCAATTGTTTGATTGATTTATGGCTAAATTTAGCAAATGTTTAATCAAATTTGACTGTTGTGTTTGAGGTGCCTTTAAGGCATATTGGTTGTATGACTAAGTACGATGATGTTCTAGCATGTATGCATGTTTTAGGTGTATCTTGAATGCAAGAAAATAGGTGCATATGGTTGGTGTTAGTAACTAGGCTTTGGGTGAGAAAAATGGCATGGAAATGGCTTATTTATCGTCCACACGGCCAAAAACACGGGTGCGTGTCTCAGCCGTGTGCATGGCCATGTGTCCCCTATAGCTTACAAAGGGTTGCGAGTCAGGCAGTTACACAGCCTGGCACATGGGAATGTGAGGCCATTTCAATGGGTACACAGCTTGGCACACGGGTGTGTGGCTTGATCATGTGACCCAAGTCAGAGAGTTACACGGGCACAGATATGGGCTGGGACACGGCTGTGTGTCCCTATTTTGAATACCCACACGGCTGAGACACTGGTGTGTGTCTCAGTCATGTGAGTCACACGGTCTGGCCATACGGCCGTGTGACTCCTGCAGTTTGAAAATTTGCATATTTTTATAAAAAAATTCTATATGTTTTCGATTTAGTCCCGATTTGGTTTAAAGGTGATTTTTTGGGCCTTGAGGGCTCATATAAGAGACTATATGTTTGAGTTTACATAATTTTGCTATGATTTATGTTATTATTTGAATATGTTGAATATTTGTTCATTGTGATATGTAAACTTCCGATAATGCTCCGTAGCCCTAATCTGGAGACGGATATGGGTGATAAACCGTAATATATACATATTTTAATCCCACATTTAGCATACTTTTGGATGATTTATGTAACACCCCTAACCCGTATCTGGCGTCAGATTAGGGTTAAAGGCATTACCAGACCGATTGGAAACATATTCAGAAGTTCATACATTCATCCATCAATCTCAAACATAATGTCCCTTAATACAGTCAACGAGACCTAAAACATGCTTAGAAACCGGGTTGGGACTAAACTAAAACACATACAGACATTCTTGAAAATTTAAAACTTTTCTAAGTTTCAGGGGTTACACGTCCGTGTGGGCAGGCCATGTGCCTCCCACGGCTGCTAGACACCCCCGTGTGTCCTCCCCGTGGTCGAAACTGACTTATCTTCCACGGCCAATAAGCACGCCCGTGTACCCAGGCCGTGGTCGATCCTGTCAAAAATCACACGGTTACTAGGCAGCAGGCACGTCTGTGTGCCAAGGCAGTGTACTCTTGTGCTAGCTATATAGTTAGCCCACGGTCACTAGGCACGCTCGTGTGCCACGACCGTGTGACATTATAGGCCATTTTCAAGCCAAAATGCCACCCACTAGGGTCATACCTACAAGAAAGATTTACCAACACATTACTTGCATACTAGACAACCAAAACAACCATTCAATCTAAATATTCAATATCCATTTCAACCATGCCAACTTCCAAGACCAAAAACATATGTATATCAAGTATAATTCATTCAAATGCTTACCCAAAAACTTGACCAATTCACATGCTTCAACCATACCAAAGTATACTTCATATACCACATTCATTTAAAACATAATACCAACATATAACTAGCCAAATCACATGGCTAAATTCACTTCATTTACAATTACAAAAGACTAGCCTATACATGCCATATCTAGCAAAATATATTTTCCAAATGTACCAAAAACAAGTTGTATAGTGTGATGACGAATCTTGATGGTCCCAAGCCTTCAGTAGCTTTTGACGACCTATTAAACAGAGTAGACGTACACACAGAGTAAGCTTTCCAAAAGCTTAGTAAATCATTATACAAATAAACTTAACATAGAAGGCATATATACTCATAGATACATTAGCACATCTAAATCACTTAGTAAATTATCACATATATACTTTGGTCCATGTATTAGGCCATATTTGCCACATTCATCAATTCAAAAGTCTCATATACACAAAGCTATTTCACACTTACTAACACATTGCATACTGTTATTTAAATGTACATAATCATCATAGTAAGATCACATAGGAACTTACCTTATATACACACTTAGTGTATGAATCAATGTACCTGAAATGGATTCACTATTTACATGGCCATTTCGTATCACAGACTTGCCCGTTGAACCGTAAGGAATCTAGTAGGATACTTAGAAAGCTCAGATTAGTCATACAATGCCAACGTCCCAGACGAGGTCTTATATGCACTCAGTTATCGATGCCACTATCCCAAACAGGGTCTTACACGAATCAATACGATGCCGATGTCCCAGACATGGTCTTACATGTAAAGCTCATATCGATGCCAATGCCCCAGACGTGGTCCTACACGTAAAGCTCATATCGATGCCAACGTCCTAGACGAGGTCTTACACGAAATCTCATATCGATGCCAACGTCCCAGATGAGGTCTTGCATGAAATCTCAAATCAACGCCAACGTCCCAGACGTGGTCTTACATGATAAAAACAGAACAGATTCCTATGTTCATACGGGACTTATCGAACATTATCACTATATCAATCTTATCTCGAAATTCATGTACAGATTATATCATAAACATTCATCTATAGCAATGGTCATAGGAATATACATACTTCAATACGAATATGTTTATTTGCATAATGACTTACCTCGGATTCGGTTTAGCTGAAACGGCAACGGCTACTCGGTTAGTTTTGCCTTCCCGCGATCTAAGCGTTTTCTTCGGTTCTTGATCTAAATATATTTAGAATTAACCCTTTTATTCACTAACTCATTCAATTCAATCCAAACACATATATTTAGGGTTATTTGCAAATTAACCCTCACATTTGCACAATTTATCAATTTAGCCCATTTTTCTCAAAACACCAAATTCACAAAATCATTACACATCCAAGCTTAGCCGAATGCATATATACATCATACAAGCCCATATTTTCCATCAAATTTTCAATTTAGTCCCTCAAATTACTATTTTCACAATTTAGCCCTAATTAGCTAAATTCATAAAAAAAATTCAAGAACAAAGTATGTTCATCTAGCTCAAATCTTTCATTTAACACCATAAATCGTCACAAAGCTCAACATAACATAAATGACATACTTCATAAACAACATCAATTCTTCAAATTGAGACATGGGCTTCATAGTAGACTAAGCAACAATCTCAAAAACATAAAAATCATCAAAAACCAAAGTCAAAACATACCTTAATTAAGCCAAATAGGTGCCGAATTTCACAAAGCTCAAACCCTTCTTTTTCTTTCAAACTTTTGGTGGATGAACACTAAATTAAAGGCTTATTTTGAGCTTTGTTTCATTATAATCATATTATTAATTAATTTACCTATTTAGCCCTTTTAATAAACATTTTATAACATATTAATAAGGCCATCAATGTCTTTTAACCATCCACTATCTAAATATTGGCATAATTGCCATATAAGACCTACATCTTTACAAAGCCACAACACATAGGCACTTTAACAAATATCATGCAACTTTCACATTTTATGCAATTTAATCCTTTTTCAAATTAAATACACAGACAGACAAATTAGCATACGAAACTTTACCACATGCTTAGTCACATATCGAAGACACAGAAATAATTATTAAAATATTATATAGACTCAGATTTGTGGGCACAAAACCACTGTTCCGACTAGGGTGTAAACCGGACTGTTACAATTTAAGCTTTGAATTGTGGAAATTGGTGCTCTTAATCCTTTGTTTTTATGTTTTATACTTAGGAGAGCACCGGAGAAAAGAACGAGAAACGGGCCTAAAACAGAGTAAATGGGCCAACTTATGAAATCGAAACGGCCTGGGCCACAAGCCACACGTTCGTGCCTTCTTAATAGACCCGACCACGGCCTGGCCACGGTTCACACGGGAATGTGCCATAGGGCGTGTCCCTGCCGCGAGCTGTTTGAATTTCACTCGGAATAGGGTACTTAGAGGCAAAGAAAGCCATTCCAAAAGCCTATATAAACACCCTAGAGGCCAACCTTCAAGGGGCATCCAGTTAGGCCGAAGAGCCGAGCCAGAGAGGCCAGAATTGTGGAATTTACTCGAAGAAAGCCAGTTGATTCATCTCAAGAAGCCGGAATCATACTCAAGACGGAGGATCTTCCCTTCAATACCTTCAGGGGGTTTTAGGGTTTTTCTTATGTTTTGTTTTATATTTTCTTCTGAGATGTATTCTTTTATCATTATGAACTAAACCTCTCAAATACCTGAGGGGGATGAAACCTAAGACGGATCTTGTTATTGTTTTCTGAACTATATGATAAATACTTGATTTGTTCTTAATTATGTGTTCTTAATTCTTGCTTTGATATTTTAGGATATTGATTCAAGTATTGGTGTGCTTAGGCAGAGGAGGAATAGACCTTGTCTAAGAGTAGATCTAGCATAATTAAGCGGAGTTGATCGCAACCCTAGAGATAGGATGACGAAAATCTGCTGGATTAGGGTCAAACCTAATATGGGAGTCCATAGATCGAGTTAATGCAATCCTAGGGGTTTTAATTAGAAAGAGATTTCAATTAATCAACCTAGGGTTAGACGTTAGTAGCCTCGAGAGAGGTATTAATATAAATTAGGGAATCCTACGGATCAAGTCAAGTGAATAAATCGTCTGGTTCAGAGTTAAATAACAAGTGAAGTCTAGGTGGATTCTTCCTCGGGTATTGTCTTAATCAATTGGTTTTTCCCACAGTATTTTCCCAAATTCATTCTTTTTGTCTTAGCATCTTTAGCTTAATAGTTAGTTAATTTTAGATTAAATAAATAACTCACTTTTATTTAAGGCTAAATAATAGAAAGAAAGTTAGTATTAGTACTTTTAGTTCATTTGGGTTCAACAATCCGGTCTTGCCACTAAACTATACTACTGTTCGATAGGTGCGCTTGCCTCAATAGTTGTCATAGTTAGTTTTTAAGCTCGATCATTCTTTTTATAAATTTTTAAGACTCTGACACACAATCAAGTTTTTGGCGCCGTTGCCGAGGAACTAAAATATTAAGAATGCTCAATTTTTACTACTTTAGCCATTTTTATTTTTGCAATTTATTTTTATTTTGATTTTAACTTTGCTAATTTTCCTTCTTTTTGATCTTAGCAAGTACCTCTAGTTTATGACTAGAGGGAACCCAAAAGGACCCATGATTTACGAAAGTGATATTGAAGGTACTGTTCACAAAAATCGTAGGGAAATAAGGCGAAGCTTAAACTACATAGAAAAAGAGCAAGAAGTCAAAACCAATACCACTGAAGAGATGGCTGAGAATAATCTGCTACCTCCAGAGGTGGCCGAAGATCATGCTCTTCGAACTATGTATGATTATGCTAAACCTAATTTAACAGGAACTGAGTCAAGTATTGTTAGACCTGCTATTGCTGCTAATAATTTTAAACTGAAACCTAACACAATTCAGATGATACAACAATTTGTTCAGTTTGACGGTTTGCAGGATGAAGATCCAAACAATCACTTGGCAAATTTCCTAGAATTCTGCGATACTTTTAAAATAAATGGTGTTTCTGATGACGCCATTCATCTTCGGTTATTTCCCTTTTTCTTTGAGGAATAAAGCTAAACAGTGGTTGCATTCTCTTCCACGAGGATCAATCACTACATGGGAACAAATGACCGAAAATTTTTTATTAAAATATTTTTCACTGGCTAAAACGGCCAAGTTAAGGATTGATATCTCTTCTTTTGTGCAGATGGATTTAGAAACACTTTATGATGCATGGGAGAGATATAAAGATCTATTGAGAAAGTGCCCACACCATGGATTACCCTTGTGGCTATAGGTCCAAACTTTTTACAACGGTGTGAACCCTTCAACTAGGCAGTTAATTGATTCAGCCACCGGCGGAACATTGAACAACAAAACACCTGAGGCTGCCTACGAATTCATTGAAGAGATGTCACTGAACAACCATCAGTGGCAAGTCACAAGGACCAAGCCAACAAAAGCAGCCAGTGTTTTCAACCTCGACGCAGTAACCATGCTATCAAACCAGGTAGAACTGATAAATAAAAAGATTGATGGCGTATGTGATTCTTTACAGGTACATCCAGTCATGCAGTGCGATACGAATAGAGGAGGGATGAGCAATACATAATATCCACCTTACAACCTGAGCGCTGAGAACGAGCAAGTTCACTATATGGGTAATAATTTTAAATCTCAAAATAACCCTTATAGTAGTACTTATAATCCAGGTTGGAGGAACCACCCTAATTTTTCATGGAGTGGTTAAGGAAATCAGAGACAACAACCCCCTCCAAACTTCCAACAATAGCCCTACCCACAGGAAAAAAAGCCGAACCTTGAGGAGATGCTGAAAAAATTCATAGCGGTGTCAGAAACACGATTGCAAAACACTGAAACAACACTTAAAAATCAACAAGCATCGATTCAAGGGATCGAGAACCAATTAGGGCAACTCGCTAAGCTGATCTCTGAACGACCGCAAGGTAGCTTGCCAAGCAACAGTGAAACTAACCCAAAGGAGCAACTTCAAGCCATAACAGCTCAGGATAGTGTAGGGTTAGATGAGACTACGGTAAGCCAAGAGAATGTGGTAGAGAAAGGTATGAATGAGGTAAGTCATGATAAACCAAAACCGGTAATTAAAGAGTACCAACCCCGTATACCTTATCCTGATGCGATGAAGAAGGACAACACAGATGAATAATTTGTTAAATTCCTTAAACTTTTAAATAAATTACATATTAACTTACCGTTTCTTGAAGCTCTTTTGCAGATGCCAGATTTAAGGAAATTTTTAAAAGATCTTTTAATAAAAAAATGGAAGTTAGATGAAGAATTGCATGTGGAGCTAAACGCAGTGTGCTCAGCAATGTTACAAAACAAACTACCACGAAAATTAAAAGATCCAGGGAGTTTTACAATTCCATACTTAATTGGTAGTTTATCTATTGATAATGCTTTAGTTGATTTAGGGGCAAGCATAAATGTTATGCCTTATAAAATGTTTAAACAACTAGGTCTAGGGAAACCCAAATGAACTAGGATGAGTATTCAATTAGCTGATAAAACTATACAATTGAAGATGTTCTTGTAAAAATTGATAAATTCGTATTCCTAGTAGACTTCGTCGTTTTAGACATGGATCAGGACAATAGTATCCCCTTTTTAGCAACTGCTAGGACTAAAATTGATGTCAGTGCAGGTGAACTCATACTTTGTGTAGGTAACTAATCAATCAGTCTCCTGGCTCTTGACTCGGCTAGGACATCAAGTAATCAAGGTGAGAACATAAATTCTATTAATAAACATTCGGTTAAACCTCCTTTTCAGGAAGCACCACGGAACTACACAACTGAGCCTGATCCTAGACCTCATGCCAATAAGGAAATAACTCATGAGGAATGAAGGCTTCAGATCGATGAACTAGACGAGTGGAAGACACACTTCAAGGAGAAATTAGGAATACACAAAGCAGAACCAACGCCATTCCATGGGACAAACAAGTTTAAGATCGGAGATCAGGTATTGTTAGATAAGGTAGACCCTCGAATACCTCATCCTGACCCTAATACAAACAAAGAAATCTCTTTTAGGGTAATCAATGTTTTCCCATACAGAACAGTCGAGGTAAGCAATCCTACATTCGGTACTTTTAAAGTAAACACTAGTCGACTCGAATTACATACTGATAATAGGACTGATAGCATGAGGAAGGACTTTCAACTCCTGAAACCACCATGAATGTGCGAATGAGAGGTAAGTCTAGCTTAAGACTATAAACGAGCGCTTCTCGGGAGGCAACCTGAGAACTAACCCCATTAATCTTCACAGTTTTTATTGTTTCATTAATTTTTCTTTTTTTAGCACCTAACTATAAACTAACCAAGTGTAGATTTCCATACCACACGGCCTTGCACACGGCTGTGGCCGTGACCGTGTGGATGCTACGGATGTACGTACTGACATGGCAGAGATAGTATGAAATAGAACAAAAAATATCTTCAAGCCACGACCCTCAACTGAACACCACAACCGTGCGATGCGGCCGTGGCCGACACTGTTTTAGCAACACGGGCATAGCGACCTGCACATAGGCGTGGGAGAAACGAATGAAGCATAACACGACCGTGCGAAACGTCTGTGTGACTCGACCACGGTACACCGGTGTGGGAACGTACCAGGCCTAAAATTTCTATTTAAACCAACCCTCTCCCCTTCTTACCTACTCCCCACCCTTCTTCCTCCTTTAGAACCCCTCTCCATTTTCATTCTTTCCTTTATTCTCATAACTCTAGATCTAATGACATCCATGTCGAAGAAACATAAGGACCCTAGCACAGTCTCCCTCTGTGAGACCGATCTACATAAGTTCACGCCGGCCGCTTCATTAACTCGACAGGAAAAGGACCTTTAAGTCCATTTAACTTTTCTTTTCATTTTCACTTCTCCTTTATTTTCCTTTTCTTTATTTTTTTACGCAGTTTAATCTATTTTATTTCATTTTCTTTGATTTAGGTTCTAAAGGCTGCTTGGGAATCACCACACGACGACCATAGCCACGACACCACAGCCTTAGAAATCACACCCACCCCGCTAACCATCTAACGATAAGGACTTTACAGCCCATAAATCTTTTCTTTTAATTTATTTTACCTTCTATTTTCTTTCTCTTTATCTTTCTTGTCTTTAAATATATATTTAGTATATTTTGAATTATTATCATTATTTCCTGGCTAATTCTCCATGAGCTTCCAAATTTCTTCATCTAGCGCAGAGATTGTCGGCGACCACCACACCACGACACTCCCAACTCAAGGAAGCCATCCAAATTCAGGAAGTTTCACCTCTCCTTTTCTCTTAAATTTCATATACATCTTTGTACATTGAGGGCAATGTACATCTTAAGTGTGGGGGATGAATATTTATTTCAAGAAAGTGCCTAACTTTCTGCATTATTCTCAAATCCCTGAATGATATCTTGTCTTTACGTAATTTTCTCATATCACTAATTAGGATGAAATTTCCTGTGATCCATGATTTTCTTTGATATGTTTTGGATTAAGTCATTGATAATTGTGCAGTGATGATTTAAACTTTAGGAGACTAGAGAATCAATCATGATAAATTTATTTTCAAAAATTAAAATTTTATTAGGTTGTCTACCTGAATCTAATTATTACCTTGAAGTTTGAAATTTACAAGGTTGATATCAAAAGCCCATAATTTTGTGAGATTTTAAGCCTTTTAGAGCATACATTCTTTCGTGCTCACTTTTTGATTATGAGTATGTCAACATTGATTTGTTATTCTAGAACTTGCTTCGATTATACATGTCAAGATCACATTATTGATTTGATATACAGAGATGATAAAGGCACTTAGGATTTAACCCATTCACTCCACTAAAAAGCTTAACCTCACAATTAACCCCTAGTAAACCCCTTTATCCTAACAACCCTTTTTTTGACTCACCCACTAATATTAACCTAAAACCCATTTTGTATTTGTTATCACCTTTCCTTGACTCCCTTTTTGTCGAGATTTGATTTTAAGCAATTAGCTAACTATGTTCTATATTTTAGTTGTAAAAGTTCTTTCTCATTATTGTATTGATTTGTTCTTAAAAAAAAAACGAAGTATATTCATTATTAGTGAGCTTATACGTTTAAATTCCACATCTTGAGAAGAAGCTCATGTTATTAGTATTTCATGTTTTCAATTGATATAATTATTCAGGATTAGTTCATTTTTCTAGTTAGGTAAATTGTCAATTCAATCTCGATTCTAACCCTCTAATTTAGCCTTTACCCACACCTTTAACTCGAGCCCCATTATAACCTTTTTTAAAGACCTTTTGATTTGTGTATCATCTCAGTTTACAGTGGTGGATTGATTTTCAGGAAAGCTTATGGGATTAACTTTTCATGTTCAACTCTTGAGTGCTTAATTTTGAACCTTAAACATTTTGAGTGATTTGAGTGAATCTTTAGTGAGGATGTCAACTCTTGTTGATTTTGAATTAAAGGTGATTATTTAGGTAAGGGGAAACACCTATATTTTCATGCTACAAAAACTATGACCTTGATTGTTTGAATCTTTAGGATCCTTCTATTTAATTTATCAATGTATGAATTACCTTTGAATTATGATGAAACATTATTGATGAATATTATGAATCAAGGAAGTTCATTTTAATTGTGAGTTGAGAATTTTGCTTGAGGACAAGCAAATGCTTAAGTGTAGGGGTATTTGATAAACCATAATATATACATATTTTAATCCCACATTTAGCATACTTTTGGATGATTTAAGCCTTGAATTGTGGAAATTGGTGCTCTTAATTCTTTGTTTTCATGTTTTATACTTAGGAGAGCACCGGAGAATGAAAAGAACGAGAAACGGGCCTAAAACAGAGTAAATGGGCCAACTTACAAAATTGGCATGGCCTGGGCCCCAAGTCACACGGTCGTGCCTCCTTAACAGACCCGACCACGGCCTGGCCACGATTCACACGGGCGTGTGCCATAGGGCGCGTCCCTGCCACTACCTGTTTGAATTTCACTCAGAATAGGGTACTTAGAGGCAAAGAAAGCCATTCCAAAAGCTTATATAAACACCCTAGAGGCCAACCTTCAGGGGGCGTCCAATTAGGCCGAAGAGCCGAGCCAGAGAGGCTAGAATTGTGGAATTTACTCGAAGAAAGCCAGTTGATTTATCTCAAGAAGCCGGAATCATACTCAAGATTGAGGATCTTCCCTTCAATACCTTTAGGGGGTTTTAGGGTTTTTTTTATGTTTTGTTTTATATTTTCTTTTGAGATGTATTCTTTTATCATTATGAACTAAACCCCTCAAATACCTGAGGGGGATGAAACCTAAGACGGATCTTATTATTATTATTTTCTGAACTATATGATAAATAATTGATTTGTTCTTAATTATGTGTTCTTAATTCTTACTTTGATATTTCAGGATATTGATTCAAGTGTTGATGTGCTTAGGCAGAGGAGGAATAGACCCTCTCTAAGAGTAGATCTAGCATAATTAAGCGGAGTTGATCGCAACCCTAGAGATTGGATGACGAAAATCTGCCGGATTAGGGTCAAACCTAATATGAGAGTCCATAGATCGAGTTAATTCAATCCTAGGGGTTTTAATTAGAAAAAGATTTCAATTAATCAACCTAGGGTCAGACGTTAGTAGCCTCGAGAGAGGTATTAGTATAAATTAAGAAATCCTACGGATCAAGTCCAGTGAATAAATCGCCTGGTTCAGAGTTAAATAACAAGTGAAGTCTAGGTAGATTCTTCCTCGGGTATTGTCTTAATCAATTGGTTTTTCCCACAAGTATTTTCCCAAATTCATTCTTTTTGTCTTAGCATCTTTAGCTTAATAGTTAGTTAATTTTAGATTAAATAAATAATTCACTTTTATTTTAGGCTAAATAATAGAAAGAAAGTTAGTATTAGTACTTTTATTTGGGTTCAACAATCCGGTCTTACCACTAAACTATACTACTGTTCGATAGGTGCGCTTGCCTCAATCATTGTCATAGTTAGTTTCTAAGCTCGATCATTCTTTTTATAAGTTTTTAAGACTCTAACACACGATCAACGGGCCAAGGGTGTTACAATGATAATGTAAACTAATGGACTTATATGGTAAATAAACCATATAGGTGACTAGTGGACAATATTGGTCATGTTTTATTAATTATTAAGTTAATAGTCATAAGGGCAAATTGGTAATTAGGTAAAATAATAAACTTTAACAAAAGAATTAAGTCATCATCTTCTTCCCCATAAGTTATCTTCGTCGAAATCACCATTAGAGGGTTAGGAAGCTTTGTCCAAACTTAGCTCTCATGCATGGTATGTGTTTGACGCTTGTTTTTAATTATTTTCATGTTTTTTAGCTTGTATTATCTTAATCTGGCTAGCCCGAGGGTCAATTTGTAAAACTATTAAAATTTTAAGGACTTTCCATGAACGAGTTTGTAGTGTTAGTGAATTTAATTGATAGATTATTAAGCTTGGTTCCTAAATAAACATAATTTGTTAAGTGATTTTTAATGATTTTAAGGTTAATGGCCTATTTCAAAAAATAGTAAAATTCAATGGTAAAATTGTGAAATGGTGGAAATTTTGAGCTACTATAGAACCCTAGGAAATTCTACTAATAGGTTTTTTCTTTAAAAATGGTGAAATTGCAAGTTTTTGGTTTAGGGACTAAATTGTACGAAAGTTAAAATATTAGGGGTAATTTCATAATTTCACATTAAAATGGATTATAGGTTTGAATTAGTTATTTAAAGCTATTGAACTATTTAATTGGATTAAATTACTATTTAGGTTGAGAAAAGAAGCAACTGGACTTGAATAGAGGGAAAGCGAAAGTTTCGGATTAGTTCTTGACTTTGTTGTAACAACATTATGAATGCGCCTGTTGTGTTTATGGATTTGATGAACAAGATATTTTGGCCGTATCTAAACAAATTTGTGGTTGTTTTCATCGATGATATTCTAGTTTATTCCCGGGACAAAGTTGAGCATGCCCAACATTTGAAATTAATATTGCAAACTTTGTGCGAGAAACAGTTATTTGCAAAATTTAGTGAATGCAAGTTCTGGCTTCGAGAAGTCTGATTTTTGGGTCACATGGTATCGACTGATGGCATTAGAGTGGATCCAAGCAAAATACCAGCTATTTTGGATTGAAAGCACCTGAAAAATGTTATTGAAATTAGAAGTTTTCTGGGTTTGGTCGGGTATTACCGATGATTTGTAAAAGGGTTCTCGATAATTGCTTCACTGTTGACAAATTAGTTTAGAAAGTTGTAAAATTTGTTTTTTCTGATAAAAGGTCAACAAAGCTTAAATCAGTTAAAAGTGATGTTAACCTAAACCCCTGTGTTGGTTCAGCCAGAGTCTGGTAAAGAGTTTGTAATTTATAATGTTGCTTCACTTAATGGTTTAGGTTGCGTTTCAATGCAGGAAGGCCAAGTTGTAGCTTATACTTCCCTTCAATTGAAACTGCATGAGTGGAACTACCCGACACATGATTTAGAATTGGCAGCTATTGTGTTTACTTTAAAAATTTAGCGGCACTATTTATACGGGGAAGGATGTCATATCTTCACTGATCATAAAAGTTTAAAATACGTGAGGTCACAAAAAGAATTGAATTTGCGATAGCGTAGATGTTTGGAGCTGATAAAACATTATGATCTGATTATTGACTATCACTCGGGGAAAGCTAATATTGCTATGGATGCTCTAAGTCAAAATTCATTGTTTACTTTAAGAGCTTTGAATACTCAGTTGACGCTTGTTGATGATGGTTGTATTTTAGCTAAATTAAAAGCTAAACTGACATTTCTGCAACAAATTTGTGAAGCTCAGAAAAATGATACCGAATTGATTGCCAAACGAAAACAGATTGAAAAGACACCGGATTCAGATTTTTAAATTGGCGCAGATGGTAGTTTGTACTTTTGAAATAGATAATGTGTTCCGAAAAATTTTGAAGCTAAATAGAAGATTTTGTAGGAAGCTCACAACAGTAGTTACTCGATTCATCCGGGTAGTAATAAGATGTACTGCGATCTGAAACAAATGTATTGGTGGCCAAGTATGAAATGTGAGATCTTGAAATTTGTTTTGAAATATTTTATTTGTCAGCAAGTTAAAGCCAAGCACCCGATACCTTCAGTATTACTTCAGCCTATTATGATTTCGGAGTAGAAGTAGGAACAAGTTACTTATGATTTCGTGTGAGGATTACCACTATCTCTAAGAAAGAATGATATCATTTGGGTTATTGTTGATTGCCTGACTAGGTCCGTAGATTTCATTCCTGAACGTACAAATTATTCACTCGTGAAGTTCGCAGAGTTGTTTGTTGCTAAAATTGTCAGACTTCACGGGGTGCCACTATCTTTAATTTTCGATCGGGATCCACGTTTTACTTATAGATTTTAGGCTAAATTGCACGAAGCTTTGGGCACTAGATTATATTTTAGTAGCGCATTTTGTCCACAGGTCGACAGTCAGTCTAAGCGGGTGATTCAGATTCTCGAAGATATGCTCCGTTGTTGCATTTTGAAATTTAAAGGTAGCTGGGAAAAAATTCTTTCGTTGGTTGAATTCGCGTCTAATAACAGTTATCATTCAAGTATTAAAATAGCCCCGTATAAAGCTCTATATGGTTGAAAATGTAGAACTCCATTATACTGGACTGAATTGAGTGAGAAAAAGCTTTTTGAAACTGATTTGATTCGCAAGATCGAAGAAAAATTCAATGTGATACGGGATTGTTTGAAAACTGCTTCCAACCATCAGAAGTCATATACTGATTTGAAAAAGAAAGACATTGAATTTTAGGTCTGCGACAGAGTGTTTTTGAAAGTATAGCCCTAGAAGACAATTCTTTGTTTTGGCCAAAAAGGGAAGCTTAGTCCGCGTTTCATCGGACCATATGAGATTATCGAGAGAATTAGACCGGTAGCTTACCATTTAACTTTACCATCGAAATTAGAGAAAATTCATAACGTTTTTCATGTATCGATGTTGCGACGGTACTAATCTGACATCTCACATACGAGTTTGCCAACTGATGTGGAAATTCAGCCTGACATGTAGTATAATGAGGAATCGATTAGAATCTTGGCTCAGGAAGCTAAAGAATTAAGAAATAAATGTATAGCTTTGGTTAAAGTTATTTGGTCAAGGGGTTGAGGAAGCTAGCTGGGAACCGGAAGAAGCTATGAAAGTGCAATACTGAACCTATTTTCTGGTATGATTTTGGGGGATGAAAATTCCTTTAGGGGGAGAGTTGTACAACCCGCTTTCTGTGGTGTCGAAAACTATGGTTTCGGGACCCTGATTTGGACAAGTGAGTTAGTATTTTATTATTTATTTAATATTGATAGGGTTATATTAGGGTCGTATTAAAATTTGGTTAAGAAATTTTAATGTCTAAATAGTTAATTAAGTCAAAAAGATTAAATTGTAAAAGATGCGAAAGTTGGTATCTATTGGAGAAATGCTATCATAATGTAAACTAATGGACTTATATGGTAAACAAGCCATATAGGTGGCTAGTGGACAAGATTCGACATGTTTTATTAATTATTAAGTTAATAGTCATAAGGGTAAAATGGTAATTAATTTAGCAAAAGAATTAAGTCATCATCTTCTTCCCCATAATTTTCTATGCCGAAATCACCATTGGAGGGTTAGGAAGCATCGACCAAACTTATCTCTCATGCATGGTATGTGTTTGATGTTTGTTTTTAATTATTTTTACATTTTTGAACTCATATTAGCTTAATCTATCTAGCCTGAGGGTTAATTTGTAAAACTGTTAAAAGTTTAAAGACTTTCCATTAATGAGTTTTTAGTGTTAGTGAATTTAATTGATAGATTATTAAGCTTGGTTGTTAAGTAGACATATTTTGTTAAGTGATTTTTATTGATTTTAAGGCTGAGGGCCTATTTGAGAAAATAGTAAAATTCAATGGTAAAATTGTGAAATGGTGGAAATTTTGGGCTGCTATGAAACCCTAGGAAATTTAGCTAATAGGGTTTGTTTAAAAATGGTGAAATTGCAAGTTTTGGGTTTGGGGACTAAATTGCATAAAAGTTATTTTAAGTGATAATATTAGGGGTAATTTCATAATTTCACATTAAAATGGATTATAGGTTTGTAGTAGTTATTTTAAGCTATTGAATTGTTTAATTGAGTTAAATTACTATTTAGATCAAGAAAATAAGCAACTGAACTTGAATCGAGGGAAAGCGAAAGTCTTGGGTTAGTTCTCGACTTTGTTGTAACAACCATTGTAATCGAGGTAAGTACGAATAAGTTTTAAACTTATTAATTGTTGTTTTGATTTTATGTTAACTAATTATGCTTGGTATAATTTAAATAGATAATAATACAATGTTTTGGGATATCGGATGGTTTAACAGTCTCATTTGAACCTTATGAATACTTAGGATACAAGTGACATGTCATTAGGGATTATAAGGTTTTGGGTGTTGGTCCTAGATGTCTTACCGATGGCTGAGGTCCTACATTTGTTGCGAAATCTCCATAACTCGTGTAAGCAGCATCGTGTAGCTAACATCCCGACCCAAAACTCCTGTGAGCAGGCCCATTTCACAGCTCGTGTGAGCCTTATAAAGATGGTTACAGTTACATGAAAAGGGCACACTTTGTGTGAGAATTTCCCAATTATCCGATGTTATTCTATTTGGTTCAACGGGTAATTAAGGTTTAAAATGAAAATGTATTTATATGAAATAAGTTATATCATTGAGCTTATGAAATGGAAAATTTGATATGTGTAAATGGATTGAAAAGGGAACTAATTGATTATGTAGTGGATGGTTTACATAATGAAATTCATTTCATGTTATGTTCCATTTTCATTTATGGATGTGTTTTTAATTATATCTACTAACCATGTGAGGTGTTGTGGATAAGAAAGAAAAGTATCTTTGTGATCTAATAAACTATGTTTGAATGAATTAATCGTTTTAAGAAAAGTATCTTTGTGATCTAATGAACCATGTGAGGTGCCTTATTATCTGTCGTAATTTAGAGTAGCAGATTAAACTTGTTTTCACATTTAAGAAGCTTGAATACAAGCATTTTCATTATGTTTTAATTCGGATTCTTTAGTTTTGTTTACATTCAATAAAATATGCACATCGAGTCATTTATTAGCAGTAAGGGTCAAATGAGGCCTAAGGGAGAGCTAACGTACTTTGTGAGTGTGTAGGAGACCATTAGAAGGCATTTCGAGGCAGTACTAGACGCTATGTTGGAACATGGGGGATCTGATATAACAACATAGAAAGAAGAATAGAGAAAGTGAGAAACTGCCTTAAATATCGTGACACAGGCTGAGGGTGTCGCAACATACCCCTGAAGATGGCTACAGAAGGACATGCTGGTTGCTATGTTATGACACAGGTCCTTGTGTATCGCGACATCGACTCTTTGACAAGAATAAAACAAGAAGCAAGGGTGTTTTGGTCTTCACAATCAAACTTTAAAGCTCGGGAATGTGAGCTACTCTAGGCTAAGGAGGACGCCTACCTGAAGGCTAATAGACCTCTCTGGCACACATTGGAGGCACCGTTCTATTAGCTCAGACTTTTTCTTTAGCTTGAATTTCGTTTATTAGGTTTTCAGAATTTCATTTCTTTTTTTCTTTTCTTTCAATAGATCTGAGTGTTAGAAGAGATCGACTCTTGTGAATTCATATTCATTATCAATATTAGTGAAGCTTTTCTTAAACTCTCTACTATTCATCCATTATGATTAATTGTTATATATACTCCATGTTGTTTATGAAAGCCATGAGAAACTAATCCTTCTATAGGAGATTAGCGAGTGGAAGCATGATATTTTAACTATTTTGTAGGGTAATTCAACGGATCAACTATTTGAGAAAGGGAGAACGTGAAACAAACTCTAGGCCTGACAACCCCTGGAAATCATCAAGGTGGGAATGTAATACCCTCACCCATATTCAACGCCGGAATAGGGTTACGGAGCCTTATTGAACTTACAACACTTTTAAACATACATTTCATATACAATTTATCAATTCAAAAATAATTCAATCACAATCAATCATAGTGTCCCTTAAACGAGCCTACGAGGCCTTAAACATGCATTAGGAGTGGTTCGGGACTAAACCGAAAGCTCAGGAAAATTTTCAACACTTAACAATTTTTTCTCAAAATAGGGGAAACACGCTCGTGTGACCAGGCCGTGTGTCTCACACGGCAACCAGACACGCCCGTGTCACAGGCCGTGTGGACATTCGAAATGGGATCACATGGTCGTGTCCCAGCCTGTGTCCTACCCCGTGTCCAAACAAGTGAGCTTACTGACTTGGGTCACACGGCCAACCAGACGCCCGTGTGCCCTTCGAAGTGGCCACACATGCCCGTGTGCCGGGCCGTGTGCTAGGCAGTGACAAACCTTTAGGGTATATTGGCTTATGCAACACAGCCAAGTCACACGCCCGTCTGCTAATTAGGGGGTATACTGACTTGTACCACTCGGTCGATCACACGCCTGTGTGTTAGACCGTGTGGAGCATACTGACTTCATTTCAATTTCAACACCAAGGGACACACAGCTATGTATCATGACCGTGTGTTACACACGGCTAAGACACACGCCTGTGTGGAAAAAAATAAGCTATTTACCAAGCCTTTTTGCCACCCCATTTGATACACACCTTCACCTACACATATGGAAACCCAAAATAACCGAATCAAACATAATTCCTACCATTTAATCTAAAGCATTTCTTAGCCTAAACCTCAATCACAAACATCATCAATTCATCAACCATTTCCAAACAACATGAAACACATCACAAAATAGCATTAGCACATCTATAAACATTTACCAAACATATATCATTTTGTACCAATTCACAAGCATGATACTAATTCCACAAACATCATAATATAAGTCATATATTTATGTAACACCCCAAACCCGGCCCAAACCACCACGACCGAATTCAGGATGTTACTGGGAATAATGTTGAAAAGGGTTCTGTTTTGATGGTGAGAAAATAATAAGTTTCAAATTCTAAAACAAATACTTCGTTTAAAAGAGTTTCTCGTTTACGCTAAGCAAATTGACGGCAATTAAAATTTTCGGGTTGTATGAGGTTCAAATCGTTTATTCATGCTTGAATTTTTGGAAAAACAAACTTTTGCTTATAAGCGATCTAAGATTTTACATAACCTTCTTTGAATTTCCCCTTTGTTAAAGACATTTTAAAAACCACTTTTTAACTAGTTAAACGATAATAAATCCGACTTAAAAGAAAAACCTTAACATCTCAAAACATTTAGAGCGGCCTTATTACAATAGAATTTATCCCAAAAAGTAATGAAAAGTGCAAAAATAGATATAGTAATAAAACAACTTCAGCATGGCCACCTCGAATCCACTCCAGCCCGGTCCAAAGAGTCATGTATTACCTGCATCATTTTTTAGGAAAAATAGAGTGAGTCAAACCGACTCAGTGTGCAATTAATCCACATGTTACCACAAATGGGCTTGGCCCCAAATCCACATCAACCACATACCACGCATAATGATGCAAAATGTTAACCCAACCCAACCTAGTATCCAACCGCTACACACCACCCGTATATCCATCCACCACACACGTGGGGATTACTAAATCGACCCTCCATCCGCTACACACCTCTTTGGCAGAACACTGCTCAAAGTCCACTTAGTGGTCTAGCCACTGATCCACGTGATTGAATCACAAATATCCACGATGAGACTCAAGGTCATCATCATTCCACAATGAGGCTCGAGGCCATCATTAATCCACGTACATAAATGTACACCCTTCCCTTATCCAATATATCCCAAACCCCATGAACATGCAACATATTATAATGATATGGCAATATAACGTATGAAAATACCAGATAGGCACATATGACATGCTTACATGTATCCACAATATTTAACCACAACCACAATATGGGTAGTATACTAACCTGGTTACCGGATTACCCAAATTAGGTAATAGCATCACCACAGCCACTATTTCGGCTACCACTCATAATACATATTTTAATTAAAGCACGTAAGTAAACAGTGTGTTAATTACACACCTGATAACCCGTAACACCACGCCCTCTATGTCGACACTGTCACTAAATGACACTATCGCTATTTGTCAACGATCCTGCTCCGACGCTGGCCCACACCCTGGTGGCCAATCACGAATCAATTTGAATCGACCGCTTCTTGAATTTAGGGGTAGGGACTACGTGTCCAACCCCTTTCTCTCCTTGGCTGGTGTTCGCATCCATCAGATAGTATCTTAGTCAGAAGACCTAGTTAAGATATTGAATCAGATCTAAACGAAACCCAAAAGAACACTTGATAAAAGAATACCCTTACCGCAGTCGACCAAAACCCGAAGGCTATACCCTTGAGCTTAAAAGTTTTCGAGATCCCTTTGCATAAGCCTTGTTAGATTCGGCTCTAACACTTATGGACAAAAGAAATGGCCTTTGGCCGAACCAAAAAGTACACCCTCCTTACCTTGATCGACCAAATCCCGAAAGATCCCTTACTCTTTTAACGCTAGCCCAACAGAGATCCCGAAATCAACCCTTCATAGATTCAGCCACACATGAGAACAAGGTTAAGCCTTTGGTTTCAGAAACCAAAGAAAGAAAAGAGAAAGATTAAAAAGAATAACGAACCCTTACCACTACTACTATCCCGATTGAGAAGATTGATAGGAGATGAACGACGACGCCTCCTTTACAGGCTCTGACAGATTCGGCCAATAGATACAATTGGAGAAATAAATACAATAGAAGAAAAAAAGAAAGAGTATGGACGAAAAAGAGAAAAGAAATGGTGAATGGGAGATTCGGCCAAGGTATACAAAAATTATTCGGCTTTGATGATGAAACAATTGGTGGAAGAAAAGAAGAGAAAGTTTGAGGTTAAGAGGTTTGGCTATAGGAGAAAGTGAAGAGAAGGGTTCGGCTAGAGAGGTTTCAACAAAGAAGATGAAGACTTGAAATGAAAAAGGGAGAAAATGTGACACTTTTGGCTTTTAAGGATGAGAAGAAAAAGTTGAATGAAAGTGACCTTAACGGTCTTCTAAGTTTTGGCTAAGGGTCAACAAGAGAGAAAGAAAGTTGAGATGCTAAGTGTTTTTGGCACAAAAGAGAGGATGAGAAGCTAGAAAGAATAAAAGACTAAATTTCGCACTACACACCACACTAGCACCCAATTTCGGCACACTTAGCTCCCCCTCAAACCCGAATGCTCCCTTACCCCTTAGCCACTACAAGATTCGGCTATACACACTCACCAACCCAATCCCTTCTTTTCCTCCTCTTTTTCCTCCTGAACACTCATTCAAACAAGTTTGAATAATTCAAACTTCTATCTCCCCTCATAGACACACATTTGAGTTGTTGACTCAATCAACACCTCATCCTTGAAGTATCCTAGCCGACCTCCAACACCCCCCTCTTTGACGCAAAAACAACCTCCAAAATGTAGTTCATGCAACTCGAACCTCCTTCCCCCTGCAACTCCCTTTGACACAACCTCCCCTGCACCCAAGGTAGCGTCCCCTTGCCACTCCACCACTCCACTTGTTGTGTCAAAGAACACCACCTTAAATCCCTTAAGGCCTAGCTCCCTTAGCTCTCCCCTTATCAGCTTCAAACCAAAATTTCACTAAAGCTTAAACTTAATCCCAAGGTTTTCCGAAGCCCTCAAACACACTCTCACAGCATACAGAGCATACTAACACATAAATATGAACTAAAATGCAAGACCCTTAAATCCCGAATGTTACAATTTATATGTACATACACTAGGCTCAAACATACCAAAACAAGCCAACTTTCATGGCTATATACACAAACCAAAACATATACATTTACAAGCCATCTCAAATGGCAAAACTCACTACCAAAACATAACCAACATGAGCATAGTTCCTATACATGCCATATGACCAAACCATAAACTCAAAAGTACCAAAGTGATGGTTGGATAGTGTGACATAGCCTCCGACGATCCTCGAATCTGAGCTAGCTTTGAAATCACTATAAGACATGGAAAATAAACAAGTAAGCTTTATAGCTTAGTAAGTTCATATGATATAAATTTAACTAATCACAAATACACCATTCATCAATTTAAACATATTAACATGTAATTCATGATTATTAACAAACCTTTCACATGTTTATTCATATGCTTTTATGCAAAATTCATAACCTTTTCTATTTGAATTTCATACTTTACATGTACATACCTGTACAAATTCATAACGAACTCATACCTTTTTGAAATACTGTTGAATACTCGATATCTCGCACACTAAGTGCCGTGCATAGCCAAAGCTATCTCAAATCGCACACCAAGTGCCATACATAGTCGAAGCTATCTCGATCTCGCACATTAAGTGCCATATATAACCAGAGCTATGTCGAATCGCACACTAAGTGCCATATATAGATGAATCATCGTCAAACATAAATTTAATCTATTATACACAATTTATGCAGTATCAAAGCATTTAAAGCATAATTATAATAATGCTTGTTACATACGAACTTACCCTGGATGTGAAAACGGCGAATCTAGTCGATAACTTTATCTTTTCCCTGATCCAAGTCCGTATTTGGCTTTTCTTGATCCAAATATATTCAAAATTAAATTATTTAATCATCTATTCATTCAATTTAGTCCAAAACACTCTTTAAAGCACATTTACACTTTTGCCCCTAAACTTTCACATTTTTACAATTTAGTCCTTATTACACAAAATCTCAAATTCAAGAAATTTCTTTAATACCCATTACATCCGAATTCCTATAAGACCCTCAGTAGCCCATATTTATCACTTTTTCACACATTTAACCACTAACTTTATATATTTCTCAGTTAAATCCCTATTTTGCATTTTCTCTAAAAATCACTTTACAAAACTTGTGTATATAACAAGATGATTTTATATTTCATCATCAAACATCAAAGAACACATATTCATCAATAGCAACTTTCAAAATCTTTAACAGTTTTGCAAAATAGTCCCTGGGCTAGCTAGTACTAGTTGCAACGATCATAAAAACATAAAAATCACTAAAAACGGGACAAAAATCATACCTTAATTAGCTTTACAAGCTTGGAAATGAAGAAAAAAAATGGTGTTTTTCTATCCCTAATATCAGTTCATGCATAAACAAAACAAAGATGATATCTTTGTTTCATTAATTTATTTTACCTTTATTATTAAATTACAAAAATAACCTTATTATATAATCATTTTAAACATCCAATTATTGTCCATATATATCCACTCATGCTATTAATGGTATAATTACAACATAAGGACCTCCTCTTTTAAGTTTCATATCTATTAGGCACTTTTACCTAATATAACATCAATTGTGCACTTTACGCGATTTAGCCCTTTTTCTCAAATTGACCATTTAAACGATAAAATTTCTTAACGAAATTTTCACACAATCATTCAATCATGCTGTAAACATTAAAATAATAATAAAATAAATATTTTGACCTCAGATTTGTGGTCCCGAAACCACTATTTTGATTTGACCAAAAACAGACTGTTACAACTCTCCCCACTTAGGGATTTTCGTCCTCGAAAATCTTACCAGTGAATAGGTTAGGGTACTATTTCTCATGGCTTCTTCGGGCTCCCACGTAGCCTCTTCAACTTTGTGATGTTACCACAAGACTTTCTGATAACGGCTCGTCTCAGGTTAGGAGGCGAATCGTTAATGTTGCCCGATCGTAAATTAGACAATTTCTCGTTCAACTAACAAAGGGATAATTTTGTTGGAAAAATAATATCTTCAAAAAATAAATAAGGATAGGTGATAGGTTGAATGGATACGTATTTGAAACAAGAAAGAACCTTTAATAAAAATTAAAGACCCGAATCTTATAAGTTTCAAATTGATGGAAGGAGTTTCGAAATTTGAAACAAGAAAGAACCTTTAATAAAAATTAAAGACCCGAATCTTATAGGTTTCAAATTGATAGAAGGAGTTTCGAAATAAAACCGAGACCCACTATCTAGCAAGATAGGAACCAACGGTATAGGTAGATGAACGCCACACCCGTGAGGATGATAAGTTCAAAACAAGGAAAGAACGACGCCACTAGAAAACTAGATAAGTCAATTCAACCTTGAGAATCAGGAGAGTGAATACTCACCAAAAGAAAATTTTCTTTCATTCAAATTCAAGTTCTGTTTTTACAAAATGAAATAGCTAGTATTTATAGCCTAAAAAATTAGGCAGCCGAATGTTCAAAACATTATTGGAGGTTCGGCTATGTTCTCCTTTAATTTCAACCACTTGCTCCATTATTTTATGCTCTCCCCACTTTGCCGTCCAAGTGCTTGCCTATTTAGCAATTTCCATAAAATAATTTAATAGGTCAACTTTCCATGCTATTTGTTTATTCTACACCACAACATGCCTTCATTCCCATTTTGCCATCCTATGTAGTGCTTCAATTAAAAACCTTCAATTGTTTAATTCATTAATTTTATGCTCCATTAAGACTTCAAGCACTAAGTATTTTGTTCCATGCATTGCCGTCCAACACTAGCCTTCATGTTTTTATTTCTTTAATATTTCCACTATCACATGCTTAAATTCTTTGTCATCCAATTGTGCTTGCTTCAATTTTAATTCTTTAATTCTCCATGGTGCCGTTTGCTCCTCCCCCAATTGCTAGAATTTTTTAAAATTCCATTTCATCATGCTTAGGTAGCTAGTGCCGTATATCCAACTTGATAAATACACCATGGTGATTATTTCACTATAAAGTCAAAGCATGGTGCCGTTTATGCTTGCACATGTATTGAATTTCAGCTACCACCTTCCAACATCTTACCAAAAAACTTGGAGCACTACAAAATACAAAAAAAATCACATTAATTAAAATTCAACTAGACAGAATTTTAATCACCTTATTTAAACACTAGGTAAGAACATACTAATATTCAATTTCGACAAAGATTAACTAAAAAAAAAAAAAACTTGTATCATCTAAAAACATGAAATACGAAAATGAAGTTACTACTGAAAAATTAAAATTAAAACATGCGTAAAATAAAGTGTTAAATAAACTAGCAGTCAGACTGGCTAGTATATTCAACTTCAAATAAGTTGTAATGAGTTCAAAGATGTTTTGGGCTCTCTTTATGATCATCCCAAATTTGTGCCACCAACACCGCTAAAAAGATCTTTGAATTGTTTGGTTCGGGAACGCGTGTAATTGGCCCATTATGTAGCCTCATCGGGTCATGGTTGACGTCCGTTACGGAGCTTGATAGGCGAGCTCGTATCATCCTCCTCTTTAAGTTGATTCGCCCTCGAATCATCATCTATATCGAAAGGAGAAAGATCAGAAACATTAAAACTCGTGCTCACATTATAGTCACCTGGCAAGTCCAATTTGTACGAATTGTCATTTATGCGTTCAATGACTTGAAATGGACCGTCCCCCCTTGGGAGAAGTTTAGATCGCCTTTGCTTGGGAAACCTTTCTTTTCGCATATGAACCCAAACCCAGTCCACGGTTCAAAGAGAATGCGTCTACGACCTTTGTTAGCTCGTTGGACGTATTGCTTGGTTCTTGCTTCAATATTCTCGCGCACCTTTCGATGCAACGCTTTTATGTATTCCGCCTTTTTCCTAGCATCAGGATGGATAAGTTTATCTGAAGGCAATGGCAATAAATCAAGAGGAGTGAGAGGGTTAAACCCGTAAACAATCTCGAAAGGTGAAAATTTAGTTGCGTAGAAAAAAGCATTCGGTTGTAAGCAAATTCGATGTGGGGCGCATAGTCTTTCCCATGTTTTGAGATTTTTGCACCAATGCTCGCAACAAAGTTGATAGGACTCGGTTCACTACTTCGGTTTGTCCATCCGTTTGAGGATGACACGTGGTCGAGAATAGTAGTTTTGTCCCTAACTTTCCCCACAGAGTTCGCCAAAAGTGACTTAAAAATTTTACGTCCCAATCGAGATCGATCGTCTTGAACTCCATGCAATCGTATGATTTCCTAAAAACAAGTTTGCAATATGCACAAAGATCGCCGGGCTTAGAACAAGGGATAAAATGGGACATTTTAGAGAAATGATCAACTATGACAAAAATTGAGTCCTTCCCGGTTTTTGATCTTGGTAATCCAAGGATGAAATCCATGGAAATGTCGACCCACGGAGTTTCTGGAATAGGAAGGGGCGTATATAAACCGTGAGGCTGGACCCGTGATTTGGCTTGTTTGCAAGCAATGCAACGTTCACAAATTCGTTTCAACATCCTTGCTCATTCCTGGCCAAAAAAATGTTCTTGAAGAGTGGACAATGTTTTGTCTCTTCCAAAGTGACCCATAAGGCCACCACTATGTGCCTCTATCACAAGCATTCTCACATAGAACCTTATGGTATACAAATCTTGTTTTCCTTGAAAAGGAATCCTTCATGCCCTGTAAAACTTATCAAAAGCACCACTCTCACAAGCATTATAGACATTGCCAAAATCAAAGATCGTTAGCATACAATTCCTTAATATGATGGAAACCAAGTATTTTAGAATCAAGAAAGGTTAATAAAGTGTACCTTCGTGATAATGCATCCGCAACCACATTTTCCTTACCTTTCTTATACTTAATTACGTGCGGAAACGATTCTAAATACTCAATCCATTTTACATGTCGTTTGTTGAGCTTGTGCTGACCTTTAATATACTTGAGTGCTTCATGATCTGAATGAATAACAAACTAGTTCGGCCTCAAGTAATGTTGCCACGTTTCAAGCGATCTTATTAGAGCGTACATCTCTTTGTCATACACGGGGTAATTGAGTGTAGCTCGCTCAATTTCTTGCTTTGAAATGCGCCACCGGTCTTCCATTCGAGTTAGAAACGACTCCGATCCCTACACCGATGCATCACATTCAATTTCAAAAGTTTTATTAAAGTCAGGAAGGGTTAACAATGGAGCTTTAACAAGAAATTCTTTAACGGCATTAAAAGACCGTTCTTGCTCCTCGGACCAATGGAAAGCCGAATTCTTCTTGATCACGCTCGTTAAAGGAGCGACTATCGTGCTGAAGTTGGGCACGAATCGGCGGTAAAAACTAGCCAACCCATGGAAACTTTGTACTTGGCTAACCGTTGTAGGACGGGGCCATTCTTGGATTGCTCTAATCTTCTCTTGGTCCACCTCTAATCCATTTGCACTTACGACGTAGCCTAAGAAAATAACCTTGTCAGTACAAAAAGAACATTTCTCGAGATTGGCGTACAATACCTCGTTTCGCAGTGTTTCTAAGATCGCACGTAGATGTTGGAGATGATCCTCCAAAGATTTGCTGTACACTAATATGTCATCAAAGTAAACAACACATGATTTGCCAATAAAAGCTCGTAAAACATGATTCATAAGTCGCATAAAAGTACTCGGAGCGTTTGTAAGTCCGAATGGCATTACCAACCATTCATACAAACCTAACTTTGTTTTGAAAGCCGTTTTCCACTCATCGCCCTCTCGCATCCTAATTTGGTGATAACCACTTTTGAGGTCAATCTTTGTAAAGATTCGAGCTCCACTTAACTCATCGAACATGTCATTGAGTCGGGGTATCGGGTGTCGGTATTTGATGGTAATCTTGTTGATGGCGCGACAGTCTACACACATCCGCCAAGAACCGTCTTTCTTTGGCACTAGCAACACCGGTACCGCGCATGGACTAAGGCTTTCTCGGATATATCCCTTTTCTAGCAATTCAGTGATTTGCTTTTGGAGCTCTTTTGTTTCGTCGGGATTGCTCTGGTACGCAGGTCGATTGGGCAGTGAAGCTCCCGGCACCAAGTCAATTTGGTGTTCTATGCCTCGAATGGGCGGTAAACCACTTGGTATCTCTTCTGGAAAGATGTCCTTGAATTCCTGAATCAGAGACAACACAGAGGAAGGGAGATTCTCGGGTAAGTCGTTAGTGTTCAAAAATGATTCCTTGTATAGTAAGACATACATCGGTTGTCTCACACACAAAGCTTTTCGAATATCTCTTGCTTTTGCAAAAACACTCATTTTTCCATTTTCTTTTTCTTCTTTTTGTTCACACTCTCTTATTTTATCACTTAGTTTCTTGTCCATCTTTTTTTTTAAATTCTTTTCTTTCTCATTTTTCCTCTCACTTTCTTTTGATTTTTTTATTGATGTCTTCATTTTCAACTGATCCTCATAAACTTGCTTGGGTGTTAACGGAGCTAGTGTCACGTTCCGGCCCAAGTATTTAAAAGTGTACAACGGAGCTAGTGTCACGTTTCAGCCCAAGTATTTAAAAGTGTACTGATTAGTGTAGCCGTCATGGATTGCTCGCTTGTCAAATTGCCAAGGTTGTCCAAGCAGGAGATGTCCCGCTAGCATCGGAACCACATCGCACAAAACCTCATCTTGATACTTCCCTATTGAAAAGGAAACCAAAACTTGTTTTGTGACCTTAAGTTCTCCCGCGTCGTTAAGCCATTGTAGCTTATACGGATGGGGATGTTTTGTGGTAGTCAATCCAAGTTTCTCCACCAATATGGTGCTAGCCACATTAGTACAGCTTCCTCCGTCAATAATGACGCAACAAATCTTCCCTTGTATTTGGCAACGCGTATGGAAGATGTTTTCGCGTTGTTGCTCATTTTTGACACCTTGTAAGCTAAGGCTCCTTTTTACCACCAAGATCTCTCCACTTTTGGCTTGTTCTATTTCTTCCTCATCTTGGGATGTCTCACTGGCATCATCTTCCTCTTCACTTCCGGATTCAATCTCGCCATTATCTCGGACAAACATAGTGTTTTGGTTTGGATATTGATTTGCAATATGTCCTCGTCCCAAACATTTGAAACACTTAATGTCTCGGGATCGATTTAGAAGAGCTTCCATTTTACCTATGCTCATTTCACCGATCGGCTTGGTAAACTTGGGTGCGCCATTTGTTTCTTTGGCTCGGTTTGGTATGTCACGTTTATTGGTTACTTGCCCCCACTTCGATGTTGAAGCATGATTGGGGTTTGCTCTAGGCGTAGCTTTTCGTTTCAGCTATTTTTCAACCTTTATAGCCATGTGAACCATTTCGATGATATCGATGTAATGATGTAATTCTACAATATTTGCGATATCTCGATTGAGGCCAGCGCTAAAACGTGCCATGGTGGCTTCTCGTTCTTCTTCCACATTGGCTCGGATCATGGCCACTTCCATCTCCTTGTAGTAATCTTCACGCCGGTGACCACAGGTTAGGCTTTGCAACTTTTGATGCAACTCGCGCGGTGATAGTAGGTTGGGATGAACCTTTTCCGCATTAGCGCCTTCATTTCCGCCCATGTGGATATTGGGCATTCACCATCCCGTCTTCGACTCGTCGTTAATTGATCCCACCAAATGAGGGCGTAATCAGAAAATTCGATGGCAGCAAGTTTCACCTTCTTATTTTCTGAATAATTATGACAGTCGAAAATTAGTTCCACCTTCTTTTTCCACTCAAGGTAGGCTTCCGGATCGGACCGCCCTTGAAAAGCAGGAATCGCCATTTTAATGTTCTTTAAATCTTCATCGGCCCATTCTCGATCTCTTCGCTCACGGACTCGTAGAACTTATCTTCGTTCATCTTGTTCAAAAGTCGGGTTGCTATCGGCTTCACTTGGTTCATAGACGTCGTTGTTACGTAACCAAGGTTGTTCTTGTCCCCTTCTCGGAATTGGAGGGGTGTTTGCTCGAGGTCTTCGTTTATCACTTCGATCTAATCGTTCAGTGATTGATCTGAACATACGTGTGATTTCTTGCAATACTGTTTGCACATCCTGATTTCTCCCTTCGGGATCATTCCTTCGGGGTTGTAATCCTCCTCCACCTTCGGCGGCGTCGGATGCTTCGTCACTTATTATTCGACGTTCGGGGCTCCTAGACATGTTTTTAAACAAAATTAATGAATCCTCACTATTCACTCACAAAGAAAATTATCAACACTCACACTCGTGTTTTTACTCAATTCTGGCTTTTTTTTTAATGTATTCACTCTTGCCTTTTACCGCTCAAATTCACTCTTCTAGATTCTAGAAGGTTGTCTTTGACTTACTAGCAACTCGTAAGTCGTTTCAAGCTAATTGAGCATGAAGTCAAGCGCTTTAATGTAGAAAAGTCAAGAGATGACCAAGATATGTTGGAGGAGGTAACAATTGCGGGAAATTCAACTATAGTTGATTTTCAACATCTTATAGAGCTAACTAATTATACAGACAAGGGCTCGTCTCAGTTATTATACTTTGTAAAACACTGGGAATATAAACAAGCAAATGTCGTTCGTCTTCTTAGAGAAGAACTTGACAATCTAAACAGGCCAAGGTAGGAAGAGGGTTCTTTTTTTTTGTGAATTTTTTTTTAAAACTTACTCGGAAAAACTCAAGACGATCAAAACGTGCCTAATTTGATTGGATCTGATACCAGATGATAACGGCCCGTCTCGGGTTAGGAGGCGAATCGTTAATGTTGCCCGATCGTAAATTAGACAGTTTTTCGTTCAACTAACAAAGGGATAATTTTGTTGGAAAAATAATATCTTCAAAAAATAAATAAGGATAGGTGATAGGTTGAATGGATACGTATTTGAAACAAGAAAGAACCTTTAATAAAAATTAAAGACCCGAATCTTATAAGTTTCAAATTGATGGAAGGAGTTTCGAAATCTGAAATAAGAAAGAACCTTTAATAAAAATTAAAGACCCGAATCTTAGAGGTTTCAAATTGATAGAAGGAGTTTCGAAATAAAATCGAGACCCACTATCTAGCAAGATAAGAACCAACGGTATAGGTAGATGAACGCCACACCCGTGAGGATGATAAGTTCAAAACAAGGAAAGAACGACGCCACTAGAAAACTAGATAAGTCAATTCAACCTTGAGAATCAGGAGAGTGAATACTCACCAAAAGAAAATTTTCTTTCATTCAAATTCAAGTTCTGTTTTTACAAAATGAAATAGCTAGTATTTATAGCCTAAAAATTAGGCAAATTTAATGTTCAAAACATTATTGGAGGTTGGCTATGCTCTCCTTTAATTTCAACCACTTGCTCCATTATTTTATGCTCTCCCCACTTTGCCGTCCAAGTGCGTGCCTATTTAGCAATTTCCATAAAATAATTTAATAGGTCAACTTTCCATGCTATTTGTTTATTCTACACCACAACATGCCTTCATTCCCATTTTGCCGTCCCATGTAGTGCTTCAATTAAAAACCTTCAATTGTTTAATTCATTAATTTTATGCTCCATTAAGACTTCAAGCACTAAGTATTTTGTTCCATGCATTGCCGTCCAACACTAGCCTTCATGTTTTTATTTCTTTAATATTTCCACTATCACATGCTTAAATTCTTTGTCATCCAATTGTGCTTGCTCCAATTTTAATTCTTTAATTCTCCATGGTGCCGTTTGCTCCTCCCCCAATTGCTAGAATTTTTTAAAATTCCATTTCATCATGCTTAGGTAGCTAGTGCCGTATATCCAACTTGATAAATACACCATGGTGATTATTTCACTATAAAGTCAAAGCATGGTGCCATTTATGCTTGCACATGTATTGAATTTCAGCTACCACCTTCCAACATCTTACCAAAAAACTTGGAGCACTACAAAATACAAAAAAAATCACATTAATTAAAATTCAACTAGACAGAATTTTAATCACCTTATTTAAACACTAGGTAAGAACATACTAATATTCAATTTCGACAAAGATTAACTAAAAAAAAAAAACTTGTATCATCTTAAAATATGAAATACGAAAATGAAGTTACTACTGAAAAATTAATATTAAAACATGCGTAAAATAAAGTGTTAAATAAACTAGCAGTCAGACTGGCTAGTATATTCAACTTTAAATAAGTGGTACGAGTTCAGCATGTTTTTGGGCTCTCTTTTATGATCATCCCAAATTTGTGCCACCAACACCGTTGCAGCATCTTTGAATTGTTTGGTTCAGGAACGTGTAATTGGCCCATTATGTAGCCTCATCGGGTCATGGTTGATGTCCGTTACAGGCTTGATAGGCGAGCTCGTATCACTTTCACTAAAGCTATGCGTTTATTTATCAATTCTTTGATCTCTCAAGCCAAAATTGTAACATCTTGGAAAGGGCCTATGCATTTTCGGTTTAATTGTATGAAATGACAAGTCTTAAGCATTATGAATAAATTTTTGATATTTTTGGAAACTCGAAATGTATGAAAATGCATGGAAATGGAAATGAACATTTTTGGAAACTCGAACATTTTTGGAAACTGAAATGCATTAGGACATGAACATTTTAGGAAACCTGAAATGTAAGGAAATGGTTCAAAATGGAAAGTAAACATTTTTGGAAACTAAGAAATGAAAATGGAAATGGTTCAAAATGGAAAGTATACATTTTAGGAAACTTGGAAATGTAAGAAAATGGCAAGTAAATGTGAGCCGATCGAAAATTTTAGGAAACTTAGAAATGATGCAGAAATATCAAATTTTAAAGTTTAAAATAGGAAATAAGGGCAAGATGGCCTTAAAAGAAAATGTTGGTAAAAGTTGACACACAAACGGGCTAGGAAAAGTGGCCTGAAGATGGCACTTAGGGCCTATGGAAATCGCGCCATATGCAGAAGGCATGGGCCTGGGTTCGAGTCACAAGGGAAGCAAATAAATGAAGTTTTATTTTTGCTTCCCAGGCTAGAGAGTGGACGGCACATGCTTCTAGAATTAGAGGTATTTTAATTCCATAAATATGTGAATAATAAGTGATAAATAAAGGATTTTCTTTAATTGGATTATTTGAGGAGATAAATGATGGATTAAACACTTTGATTTTTAATAAATGAGATAATATTATCACAAGGAGGAGTGGTGGCCAAGTCAAGGACTCTTGGCCTAGTAATTTCGGCTAAAGGAGGAGAATTTGGGCTATTCTCTCATCTTTTCCTAAGTGTGCCGAAAATTCCCTAGCCCCTCTTTCTCTCTGCCGAAATTTATCCTAAGCAAAACTCCATCTTTTCTTCTCCTCTCCTTTGTCATTGTTAAGCCAAAACCCTTTTCTTTTGATCTCTGATTAAAACTCCATAGCCGAATCTCTGTGACTCTAGGCAAGGAAGCAATCATTCAAAGCACTAAAGGTAAGGTTAAGCATTATTCAAGTTCTTTTCTTTTCTATTTGCCGAAAGAGAATGGCCTAATCCCTATTCTTGTTCATGGCCGAATCTACAAGGATCCCTCAGGTTTCTACAATTACCAAATATAAGGATCAAGGATCTAAGGTAAGATCTATGAATATTCAGTAAAGGGTTACGATTTATGTTTTCAAAGTTAGATTAAATCTAACGTGAAGTTTTAGGGATTTCGACAGATATATATAAGGCAAAGAATGCTTTTCAGATTTGGAAATTGTAAGGTAAGTACATAGATCCAATCAGCCTAAGGTGATTTTGGTATTATTTTCCATTTATTTAAAAGTTAGAAACTGGCATAATTACCTGATTTGGTGGTTCGCCGATTTCAAGGGAGAAGGACACAAATTTTTGGGATTTGATTTACAATCTTTCAATTCGGCAACAAGGTAAGTAATACAAATCCTACTAGGATTTGGTTTTTAAGCCAAATAGGTTTGTTAATATGTTTTAATGGTTGGCCGAATATAGGAGTTAAAGATCTAGATCGGTAAATCGTTCTTCGGGACTTCAAGGAATCTATTAAGCAAATCAGGTGTGTACCCATACTAACCTTTAATACGATATATGGCAAATATTAACTATATGATTATATATAAGAATGTGAATATGGCTAAGTACCCTAATGTGGTACAAAAGTACTCAGGTACGTTTCCTACTCTTGATAGGATTATGAATATGATATATTTTGAACATGTGCATAGTAACATGAATGAGAAAATAAATATGTTATATATGTTATAAAATATTTGGGGCATTCGGGATACTGTGAAAGGGGAAGTGAAGATGACGACTTCGGTCTCACTATCTGAATATGGTGACTACGGTCACATTATCTGAATATGGTAACTTCGGTTACATTATCTGAATTTGGTAACTTTAGTTACATTATTTGAATATGGTGTCTAATGACACAAAATTATATGGGCGATAAGCACGTCGACTGCAGCGACTGGCTTCGATGGTGTGTAGCGGAAGGAGGGTTGACTTAGTAGTCCCCACGGTGTGACTGGCAGGTACGGGTGGTGTGTAGCGGATGGACCATTATTGGCTTGGGTTTGGGTTGCATCATCATTTTTATCGGAATATGAATTTGATATGAACATGTATGCTTGATCTGTTGAATATTAGTATTGTGTGCACATTGAGTCTGTTGACTCACCCCGTTGTGGGAACTATTTTCAGGTGACGAACAGTGATGGACCGGGACGGTAGACCTTGAGGTGGCCATGTTTCATTTGAAGATTCTATTTAATTTGGACTTTATTTCTTTTAGTACCTTTAATTTTATTTTTGGGTTTTACTTGATGTAATAAGGCCATAAGGCCCAGTGGATTTTCCTTATTTTTGCTTTACTTTGAACTATTATGTTACAAATTGTTGATGACTAAAGTTTAAGTGAAATATAAATTTTTCTTTTTTATATAAACCCTAAAAAAATTATTTTGTCACCTTAATAAAAATTTGGATTTTCAAATTAATTAAATGGGTTCCCATCTAGGCCCAATCCACCACAACACTTTTCTAAAAATTTTACAAATTTTCTGTAAGTAACAAGAATTTGAAAACCGGTTTACTTAAGAAACGTACCAGATCTGGTTTAGGCTCGTGGGCCGGGTGTGGGATGTTTCAGTTTGGTATCAAAGCCCAGTTTTAAAACTCTCGGCCTGTGGGCTAAGGCCCAAAACGTTTTCAAAGCGAGCCAAATGATTTTCTTTGAAACGAAGTAGGTTTTTTGGCATGGCACCTAAGTCTCCGACCCGCAGTCCACCAGGTAAGTACCCCTAACTATTTGAGTGATTATGTGAATTATATTATGAACTTTAGAAGGGTAGAAAAGGCATGGAACGTAGAATAGTATGATAGGAATTTGAAGCCTAGGACTAGACTACTCAAACACACAGAACCCATAAGACTTAATGAACTTAACAAACCTATGGCTAAGTCACTGAGATAGGGTGTGGTAACCCCTGTACGCATGTCTAGGATTGGATCCGAAAGAGCCTGGTATTTAAGCAGTCCTAGTGACTCACCTCCTCTTCGTAGGAATCCTACCTGGTGCGTAGCTTCGGTTCACCCTAACTCAGAGGGCTCAGTGGTGTGGCAACCTCTGTGCGCATGTCTAGGAATGGTTTCGATGGGAGCTTGGTATTTAAGCAGTCCGCGTGACTCACCTCCTCACTATTCGAATCCTGCCTGGTGCGTAGCTTTGGTTCACCCTGACCAAAGAGGGCTCGGTCATAGGCTAAACCTAAGGACTAAAACCCGAAAGGGAATTAGCCATGTTTTTTTTAAAAAGAAAAAAAAAACAACAAAACCCTTGTTTTAAAACCTTTAAAATCACTCTGTTGATTTATGGAAACTCTCTTTACAAAATTTTCCAAAACAAATTTTCGATTGGTGAAAATTACAAAAATACCCTTAGTGGTAAAATTACCAAAATGCCCTTAATTCACAAATTGTCAAACTTCTCAACGATTTTGCCAAAACTTCATTATTTTATAAATGTTCAAAAACCCTAATTTGTAAAATATCAAAATACGTTGATTTTGGAAAATTACAAAATTGCCCCTAACTTACAAAATTACCAAAATGACCCTGATTCCCAAAATTTTTGCAACATCTCCATTTTGGAAGGAACAATTCTCAAAAAGAACCCACAAAGTTTTACAACTTTTCAAATATCCCTGATTTATTAAATTTTACCAATTTACCCTGGCTTTTGGAAAATTACCAAAATACCCCCGAGGTCAAAAATTACCGACATACCCCTGGATTTCAAAATTTTTCCAAATTTACACCGGGACTTTAAAATTACCAAAATACTTTTGACAGAATCACCGAGGAACTTTCTGTTTTGCAAAATTACGAAAATGCCCCTGTAGGACAAAATTACGAAAATACCCCTAGGTAGTGGAAAAACAACAACGATGAAAACTACAACGTTTCTCTGAATGAATGAAAGTTCATACTTGTTTGATGGATGGATGAATGAATGGAAAAGACTGTGTGCTGTATGAATGCGAAAGAACCACTCTTAAATCCCTTTTCATAAAACTCCTTCGCGGGTAAATAAGTGGAACAATGACTAATCCATAAATTTCCTTAATCGATCTCGACGCTAAGAAATGAGCTCCAGAGGACGTGGTCGTCGTGGACGAGGTAGAGGAAGGATGACTGTGTCAAGAACCCGTTAGATCGGGTCGGGGTTTTGACAACGAATACCACCGCCACCACCACCCCTACCGTGGTGTCTTTGAGCGAAAGAAGCTCGAGACGGGGAAGATCTTTGTGTCGCAGTCATCTTTGCGAGTTTTGGAATTGGTGGTGGTGCGGGTGGAAATTCGGGAACCCGAAAATCTGTGTTAGGAACGGCTCAGAGCCTAATAGAGCCGAGATGTTTCGTGGAGTGTCGGGAGTGGCACCCAGTACAGCTGAGTACTGGTTGGAAGCGACGGAATGCATCATGGATGAGCTCGACTTGACCCCTGAGGAGAAGTTAAAGGGGATGGTGGCACTGTTACGCGATGAAGCGTATCAATGGTGGTTAACTGTGCGAGATGGTGCCACGGTGAGGATCGACACGGGAGTACGTTAAGGAAGCGTTCTAAAAGAAATATGTGGAACCCAGTATACGGATGAACAAAGAAAGGCTTTTCCGGGTTGGTGCAAGGGAGTAAGTCATCGCGAGAATATGAGGTGGAATTTCGAGGTTGAGCCGCTATGCTCGAGGGGTAGTGGCAACCGAGCATGAACGCCGTGTTCTGCTTTTGAGGACTGATCGAGGGACGATCCGAGATCGTTGATAGCACCGCATCGGAGCGCGAAATTCTCTGCTTTGGTGGAAAAGGCCAAGGTGGCCGAGGGAATCAAGGATGCTACCAAGCACGCCGGTGGATAGGAATAAGCCCAAAAGAGGTTTTGGGCCATCCGGAAAAAGGTCATAAGAGGCCTGGAGAGTTGATGGGCCACTAATCAACAAGTCGGCACGGCCGGCGACGCGCTCTTGTGAGCATTGTGGAAAGAGGCACTTGGGAGAATGTTGGAGAAAGACGGGAGGATGTTTCAAGTGTGGGTCCAATGACCATATGCTTAAGGATTGTCCCAAGCAACCGGATGAGAGCCGACCGGCAGCTCAGAATGTTAGTCAGGCTGGTAGAGGCGGACAGTAGCCTCAACGGGGTCGTGGTTCTGGCAACAGAGGTAATGGTGCTGGTAGAGGCCGTGGAGCACAGGGCCAAGGTGCTGCTAATGTAGAAGCAAGGCAATCGAGTTTGGTTTATGCGGTTCACCAAAGAGAGGATGGTGACGCACCGGATGTAATAACTGGTACGTTCTTTATTTCTGACAAACCCTATTTTGCTCTGATTGATGTGGGCTCGACCCATTCCTATGTTGCATGTAGGGTAGTGGAAACACTAGGCCTAGACTCAGAACTCTCTGATAGAAAGATGACTGTAGTAAGCCCATTAGGCCAAACCGTAGTGGTAGACAAGATCTTTCGGAATGTACCCCTAGAGATTCAGGGAGTGAACTTTCGGGCTGACTTAATGGAGTTACCCTTCGGAGAGTTTGAGCTTATACTTGGAATGGATTGGCTAGTAGAACATCGAGCCGTGTTGGATTGTGCGGCTAAACGTATGGAACTAAGAACCCCCGAGGATGAGGTAGTAGTGATGATCGGTGAAAGGAGGAACTACTTGTCTAACGTGGTTTCGGCGCTGAAGGCCGAGAAAATGGTTAGGAAAGGGTGCGAGGCGTTCTTAGCCTTCGTAAGTGCGTTGGGAGGAAAAGATAAAGGTGTTCATGGAGTTAGGACGGTAAGGGACTTCGTAGATGTGTTCCTAGATGAATTACCAGGAATGCCCCCAGATAGGGAGGTGGAATTTGGAATAGACTTGCTACCGGGAACAGCACCTGTATCAATCGCTCCATACCGAATGGCGCCAAAGGAGTTAGTGGAGCTCAAGTCTCAAATTCAAGAACTGTTGGATCGTGGGTTCATTCGACCCAGCGTGTCTCCATGGGGAGCACCGGTCCTATTTGTGAAGAAGAAGGATGGAACTATGCGTATGTGCATAGATTATCGTCAGTTGAACAAACTGACCATCAAGAACAAGTATCCTTTGCCAAGGATAGACGACTTGTTCGATCAGCTGAAAGGGGCAGCTGTGTTCTCGAAGATAGATCTAAGGTCGGGATATCATCAGTTAAAGGTGAAGGAGGCAGATATCCATAAGACGGCCTTTAGGATAGGATACGGCCATTTTGAGTTTGTGGTGATGCCGTTCGGATTGACAAATGCTCCAGCCGCGTTCATGGACATGATGAATCGGGTTTTCCAACCCTATTTGGATAGGTTCATCGTTGTGTTCATCGACGATATTTTGGTGTATTCTAATTTGAAAGAGGAGCATGATAAGCATCTCCGAGTGGTGTTGGAAGTTTTAAGGGAAAAGAAGTTCTATGCCAAATTCAGCAAGTGTGAATTTTGGCTTAAGGAGGTGGCATTTTTAGGACATGGGTATCCGCCGAAGGAATAAGAGTGGACCCTAGGAAGATCGAAGCGGTGTTGGATTGGAAACCACCTAGGTCTGTGGCTGAAATCCGAAGTTTCTTAGGATTGGCAGGCTATTACAGAAGGTTCGTGGAAAGATTCTCGTCAATAGCCGCGCCTTTGACAAAGTTGCTAAGGAAGGAAGTACTCTTTGATTGGACTAACAAGCAACAGGAGAGCTTTGAGAAGCTCAAGAAGGTGTTGATGGAAGCTCCGGTGTTAATTCAGCTGGAGGCAGGCAAGGATTTTGTAGTATATTGTGATGCATCGCACACGGGGTTAGGCTGTGTGCTAATGCAAGAAGGAAAGGTGATCGCGTATGCGTCTCGGCAACTAAGGCCTCATGAGGTGAACTACCCAACTCATGACTTGGAACTGGCAGCAGTGGTTTTTGCCCGTAAGGTTTGGAGGCACTACCTTTACGGAGAAAGGTCAGTAATCTACACAGACCACAAGAGCCTTAAGTATTTGTTGACTCAGAAAGAGTTAAACTTGAGGCAACAAAGGTGGGTGGAGTTGTTGAAGGATTATGATTGTTCGATAGAGTACCACCCGGGCAAGGCGAATGTGGTAGCAGACGCCCTAAGTAGGAAGGTTGTGTCAGATCTAAGGGCTTTGTTCGCTCACTTGAGTCTGTATGATGATGGAAGCCTGTTGGCAGAATTGCAAGTCAAGCCCACGTGGCTGAATAAGGTGAAAGAGGGACAAATGGCTGATAAAGATCTAAGTGCTAAGTTTCAACAAGTACAGAGCGGAGAACTAGGGGATTATGGCGTCAATGAAGAAGGAGTATTGTGCTACAAAGGAAAGGTCTGTATGCCGAAGGATAAGGAGTTAAGACAAAGGATTCTTCGGGAGGCGCATGGTAGCCCTTATGCCATGCATCCTGGAGGTATTAAGCTGTATAGGGATCTAAGGGAACAATTTTGGTGGTCCGATCTTAAACGAGAGGTGACTGAATTCGTGGGAAAATGTTTGACGTGTCAGCAAGTTAAAGCTGAACACCAAGTTCCATCGGGATTACTTCAACCAATTGAGATTCCCCAATGGAAGTGGGAAATAATTACCATGGACTTCGTTAGTGGGCTTCCCCTTACGCCCACTAAGAAGGACTCGGTATGGGTGATAGTGGACTGTTTTACCAAGTCCACACATTTTATTCCGGTGAGAATCGACTATTCCCTTAAGAAGTTAGCCAAGTTATATGTGGCAGAGATCGTAAGGTTACACGGAGTACCAACATCGATCATCTCCGACAGAGACCCAAGGTTTACGTCTCGATTTTGGAAGGCACTTCATCAAGCGTTGGGCACTAAGTTGGATTTCACTAAGGCGTTTCATCCACAATCAGACGGGCAATCTGAACGGGTTATACAAGTGTTGGAAGATATGCTGAGAGGCTGTGTGATGAATTTCCGAGGAAGTTGGGAAGATTATTTGCCTTTAGCTGAGTTCGCCTACAACAACAGCTATCAGGCAAGCATTCGGATGGCACCATACAAAGCATTGTATGGTTGAAAGTGTAGAACTCCTACTTGTTGGACTGAGTTAGGAGAACGTCGTGTTTTGGGTCCGGAGTTAGTGGCATAAACTAAGGAGAAGGTTGAGATAATCCGGGCAAGGTTGAAGGAAGCCTCGATGGCAGGCGTAAGTCGTATCACGGACCTTAAGCGGAAGGAAATTGAGTTTGAAGTGGGAGACCAAGTGTTTACAAAAGTCTCACCTTGGAAGAAGGTAATGAGGTTCGGTCACAAAGGGAAGTTAAGCCCAAGGTTTATAGGGCCCTATCGAGTCTTCGGCGAGAGTTGGGCGATGGCATACCAAGTGGAGTTGTCACCAGAGTTGCAGCTAATGCACAACGTATTCCATGTATCCATGCTACGTCGCTATCGATCGGATCCATCCCATGTGGTACCAATCGAGGAAGTGGAGCTAAGGCCAGATTTATCCTACGAGGAAGAGTCGATTCGAATCTTGGAACGTGATGTGAAAGTACTACGGAGGAAGTCAGTACCTCTAGTCAAGGTGTTATGGCGCAACCATGGATCGGAAGAAGCTTCGTGGGAGTCAGAAGAGGCAATGCGATAGCAATACCCTCAGTTGTTTAGTTAGGAAATTTCGAGGACAAAATTTTGTTTAAGGGGGGTAGAACTGTAACATCCTGGAAAGGGCCTATGCATTTTCTATTTAATTGTATGAAATGACAAGTCTTAAGCATTATGAATAAATTTTTGATATTTTTGGAAACTCAGAAATGTATGAAAATGCATGGAAATGGAAATGAACATTTTTGGAAACTCAACATTTTGGAAACTCGAACATTTTTGAAACACGAAATGCATTAGGACATGAACATTTTAGGAAACCTAAATGTAAGAAATGGTTCAAAAATGGAAAGTACACATTTTTGGAAACTAAGAAATGAAAATGGAAATGGTTCAAAAATGGAAAGTATACATTTTAGGAAACTTGGAAATGTAAGAAAATGGCAAGTAAACAGAGCCGATCGAAAATTTTAGGAAACTTAGAAATGATGCAGAAATGTCAAATTTTAAAGTTTAAAATAGGAAATAAGGGCAAGATGGCCTTAAAAGAAAATGTTGGTAAAAGTTGACACACAAACGGGCTAGGAAAAGTGGCCTGAAGATGGCACTTAGGGCCTATGGAAATGGCGCCATGTGCAGAAGGCATGGGCCTGGGTTCGAGTCACAAGGGAAGCAAATAAATGAAGTTTTATTTTTGCTTCCCGTGCTAGAAGAGTGACGGCACATGCTTCTAGAATTAGAGGTATTTTAATTCCATAAATATGTGAATAATAAGTGATAAATAAAGGATTTTCTTTAATTGGATTATTTGAGGAGATAAATGATGGATTAAACACTTTGATTTTTAATAAATGAGATAATATTATCACAAGGAGGAGTGGTGGCCAAGTCAAGGACTCTTGGCCTAGTAATTTCGGCTAAAGGAGGAGAATTTGGGCTATTCTCTCATCTTTTCCTAAGTGTGCCGAAAATTCCCTAGCCCCTCTTTCTCTCTGCCAAAATTTTCCTAAGCAAAACTCCATCTTTTTTTCTCCTCTCCTTTTTCATTGTTAAGCCAAAACCCTATTCTTTTAATCTCTGATTAAAACTCCATAGCCGAATCTCTATGACTCTAGGCAAGGAAGCAATCATTCAAAGCATTAAAGGTAAGGTTAAGCATTATTCAAGTTCTTTTCTTTTCTATTTGCCGAAAGAGAATGGCCTAATCCCTATTCTTGTTCATGGCCGAATCTACAAGGATCCCTCAGGTTTCTACAATTACCAAATATAAGGATCAAGGATCTAAGGTAAGATCTAGGGATATTCAGTAAAGGGTTACGATTTATGTTTTCAAAGTTAGATTAAATCTAACGTGAAGTTTTAGGGATTTCGACAGATATATATAAGGCAAAGAATTCTTTTCAGATTTGGAAATTGTAAGGTAAGTACATAGATCCAATCGGCCTAAGGTGATTTTGGTATTATTTTCCATTTATTCAAAAGTTAGAAACTGACATAATTACCTGATTTGGTGGTTAGCCGATTTCAAGGGAGAAGGACACAAATTTTTGGGATTTGATTTACAATCTTTCAATTCAGCAACAAGGTAAGTAATACAAATCCTACTAGGATTTGGTTTTTAAGCCAAATAGGTTTGTTAATATGTTTTAATGGTTGGCCGAATATAGGAGTTAAAGATCTAGATCGGTAGATCGTTCTTCGGGACTTCAAGGAATCTATTAAGCAAATCAGGTGTGTACCCATACTAACCTTCAATACGATATATGGCAAATATTAACTATATGATTATATATAAGAATGTGAATATGGCTAAGTACCCTAATGTGGTACAAAAGTACTCAGGTACGTTTCCTACTCCTGATAGGATTATGAATAAGATATATTTTGAACATGTGCATAGTAACATGAATGAGAAAATAAATATGTTATATATGTTATAAAATATTTGGGGCATTCGGGATACTGTGAAAGGGGAAGTGAAGATGACGACTTCGGTCTCACTATCTGAATATGGTGACTACGGTCACATTATCTGAATATGGTAACTTCGGTTACATTATCTGAATTTGGTAACTTCGGTTACATTATTTGAAATGGTGTCTAATGACACAAAATATTATGGGCGATGAGCACGTCGACTGCAGCGACTGCCTTCGATGGTGTGTAGCGGAAGGAGGGTTGACTTAGTAGTCCCACGCGGTGACCGGCGAGTGCGGGTGGTGTGTAGCGGATGGACCATTATAGGCTTGGGTTTGGGTTGCATCATCATTTTTATTGGAATATGAATTTGATATGAACATGTATGCTTGATCTGTTGAATATTAGTATTGTGTGCACATTGAGTCTGTTGACTCACCCCGTTGTGGGAACTATTTTCAGTGACGACGATGTGTGACCATCGACGGTAGACCTTGAGGTGGCCATGTTTCATTTGAAGATTCTATTTAATTTGGACTTTATTTCTTTTAGTACCTTTAATTTTATTTTGGGGTTTTACTTGATGTAATAAGGCCATAAGGCCCAGTGGATTTTCCTTATTTTTGCTTTACTTTGAACTATTATGTTACAAATTGTTGATGACTAAAGTTTAAGTGAAATATAAATTTTTTTTATATAAACCCTAAAAAAATTATTTTGTCACCTTAATAAAAATTTGGATTTTCAAATTAATTAAATGGGTTCCCATCTAGGCCCAATCCACCACAACACTTTTCTAAAAATTTTACAAATTTTCTCTAAGTAACAAGAATTTGAAAACCGGTTTACTTAAGGAACGTACCAGATCCGGTTCAGGCTCGTGGGCCGGGTGTGGGTGTGGGATGTTTCAAAAATTCTGATCGGTTCTTCGTTATACGTCATATCAGGTTGGATCTCAATCTCTGATGGAGAAATCACATGTGAGGGATCTGATCGCTATCGACGAAACACCGATACGTGAAACACATTATAGATCTTTCCTAACTCTGATGGTAAAGCTAGTCGATATGCCACTGGCCCTATTCTTTCGATGATCTCGTACTGTCCGATGAAACGCGAAATCAATTTGCCTTTCTGACCAAATCTAAGAATTTTCTTCCACGGAGATACTTTCAAAAACACTTTTTCACCGATTTGAAATTCAACATCTTTTCTTTTCAAATTCGCGTAGGATTTTTGACGATCTGAAGCTGTTTTCAAACAGTCGCGAATTACTTTCACTTTCTCTTTAGTTTCTCTAAACAAATCAACCCCGTGAATCTGTTTCTCACTTAGCTCGGTCCAATACAATGAAGTATGTAAAGCTTTATACGGTTCCATCTTTATGCTCTTTTGAAAACTATTATTATACGCAAATTCAACCAACGAAAAATATTTCTCCCAATTACCTTTGAACTCCAAAACACAACATCTGAGCATATCTTCGAGAATCTAAATTATTCTCTCAGACTGACCGTCAGTTTACGGATGAAAAACTGTATTGAGATTCAACTTCGTACCTAGATCTTCTTACAATTTCTTCCAAAACCGCAATGTGAATCTCGGATATCTATCTGAAATAATTGAAACTGGCACCCCATGCAATCTGACTATCTCAGCAATATACAATTCAGCTAATCTATCAAGTGAATAGTCGGTACGTACCAGAATAAAATGTGCTGATTTCGTCAGTCGATCAATGACAACCCAAATTGCATCTTTCTTTTTCAGAGATAGGGGTAATCTCGATACGAAATCCATATTCACTCTACTCCATTTCCACTCCGGTATCATCATAGGATGAAGCAAACCTGAAGGTACTTGATGCTTGGCTTTTACTTGCTGACAAATTAAACACTTTGATACAAACTTAGAAATATCTCGTTTCATACCAGACCACCAATACGATTTCTTCAAATCATTGTGCATTTTGGTGCTTATAGGATGAACGGATAAACAACAACTATGTGCTTCTTGCAAAATTTTTTAAATCAACTCTGGATTTTTCGGTACACAGATTCTATCTTGGAACATCAAACAATTATTGGATCCGATTTGGTACTCTGAATCACTAGTCGATATACATTGTACTCTTTTTGCCACTATCACATTTCTGAGCTGCAAAAATTTGTTGAAGAAATACTGGTTTAGTTTTTAATTCAGCTAAAATTAAACCATCATTAGATAATGTCAACTGTTTATTCATTACTCTTAAGGCAAACAACGATTTTCTACTGAAAGCATCAGCGACTACATTCGCTTTCCCCAGGTGATAATCAATCACTAACTTGTAATCTTTCAATAGCTCGAGTCATCTCTGTTGTCGCAAATTCAAATCTTTCTAGGTCATAATATACTTTAAAATTTTATGATTGGTAAAGATGTTGCATTTTTCACAGTACAAATGATGACACCAAATTTTTAGTGCAAACACTATAGTGACCAACTCTAAATTATGCGTCGGATAGTTCTTTTCATGTGGCTTCAACTATCTGGAAGCATAAGTTATCACTTTTCTCTCTTGCATCAACACACAACCCAAACCGTTCAATGACGCATCACTGTAAATCACAAATTCTTTACCTGACTCAGGTTGAACCAACACTAGTGCCTCAGTTAACAATGCTTTCAATTGATCGAAGCTTAGTTGACATTTCTCAGACCATTCAAACTTTACATCTTTCTGTGACAATCTGGTCATTGGTGTAGCAATCATCGAGAACCCTTTAACGAAGCATCGATAGTAACCAGCCAATCCCAAAAAGCTTCTAACTTCAGATACATTTCTAGGTGGTTTCCTGTCAATAACTGTAGATATCTTGCTCGAATCAACTCTTATGCCTTCCGCAGAAACAATGTGTCCCAAAAATCCAACTTCCCGGAGCCAGAACTCACATTTGCTGAATTTTGCATACAGTTGCTTATCTCTCAAGGTTTACAACACAATCCTCAAATGCTCGGCATGCTCACACTCATCTCGTGAATAGATTAGAATATCATCAATGAACACAACAACAAATCTGTCTAAACACGGTCTAAAGATCTGTTTCATCAAATCCATAAAAATAGCAGGAGCATTAGTTAGTCCAAAAGGCATAACAAGGAATTCATAATGTTCGTACCTCGTTCTGAATGTAGTTTTTGGCACATCTAAGTCTTTAACTCGCAACTGATAATAACCAGATCTCAAATCAATTTTTTAAAACACTGTTGCACCTTTCAACTGATCAAACAAATCATCTATTCTTGGCAGCAGATACTTATTCTTTATCGTAACCTTATTGAGCTGACAATAATCAATACACATTCATATTGATCCGTCTTTCTTCTTAACAAACAATACTGGCGCACCCCAAGGTGAAAAACTCAGTTGTGCAAAACCTCTATCTGATAAATCTTGCAACTGAGCTTTCAAATCTTTCAACTCTGTCGGAGCCATTCTATACGGAGCTATAGATATTGGTGAAGTTTTCGGTACTAGTTCAATGGCAAACTCAACCTCTCTTACTGGTGGCAACCTCGGCAATTCTTCTGGAAATATATTTGGATATTTACAAACTACATGCAATGATTCAATCTTCTTTTCAGACACTTCTGTATCCAAAATATAAGCAAGATAAGCTCCACAACCTTTTCTTATACAACTCTGAGCTGACATAGATGAAATCACAACAGGCAATTCATTCGATTCATCTGATTCAATTCGAAGAATTTCATTATTCTGACATTCAGTTCTATAATCTTTCGTCTATAGTTCACAAAAGCATCATGTAGAGTAAACCAATCCATTCCTAGAATTACATCGAATTCATCAAATGGAAAAAGCATCAATTCAGCCGAAAATAGTAACCCCGAGTCATTAAAGGATAATTCTTGCATACTTTATCAACTAGTACATACTTGCCTAAAGGCTTCGATACTTTAATCACAAACTCATTAGACTCAATAGGCAAAATCTTATTAGACACCAAATTTGTAACACCCCTAACCCGTACCCGTCGCCAGATTAGGGTTATGAGGCATTACCGAACCCAACTCAGATCATCACAGTTATTCATTACAAATCATACTTGAAATTTATAATCAAAACCCTTTGACAATTCAGTCTCATATACAAGGACCAACTTAAACATGTTTCATATATCTACAGTTCAAAATATTTAACTACCAAATCTGAAGCAATCAAATATTTGGTACGTATTTAAGCATTTACTATTCACTTTATATATATAATAAGTATAAAGACATCAATTACTATAGTCAAATTTCAGCATTTTATTTCATGCCTCAAACACGAATGCATATTAACACATATCAACTCATAGCATTTTTATTGGCTAACTAATCACATATATATAACATTTTGAACACTGTAACATAATCGAATCTACCTTTGATGATAATACAATATGCACATTATACCAGTCAAATATTCAATAACAAAACTGAAATATGAATAACTTATACCCATTTTCCCATTTTAAAACTTGCCTAACCAACCATTACAAATCATGATCTAGTACTTACAAAGGTTAACCTAAATGTTAAACACTTGGCTAATTTAATACAACGCTAGCATTGTCATCCATCAACCATAAAGAAGCATAATGCAAATCTTGCATAAAAGAAAAGACCATAACCAAATCATTGAAACCAAACACATTCATCAAATCGTCAAGAACCATTAAGACTGAATTTTAAATAATTAATCAAGCCATTTTCACATGGCTATTATATACAAACAAAACATCATTCAAACATTTATACATGCCTTTGATTCAAAAACTAGCTTTAAAATACCAAAAAGGGGTGATAGTGTGGTTGACTCCTCGAACGATCCTTTGAGCCCGTAGCTTGACTGGAATCTATAATACGAAACAATGAACACACACGAAATAAGCTACTAGCTTAGTAAGTCTATACTATATCTTTCAACCGTCTAAACATGAAATAAAATCAATTTATGACATTACATTTACATGTCTTACTTATAACACAACATAACAAAGTAATACTACTTTATTTAACTTGATAACTTTCAATTTCCTTAACAAATACATCAATTGCCGATTATACATAATAATCACATAGCTAAGTGTAACAATAAACCTACATGTGCATCTTTTATTTTAGAACACGCTCATGTTTCGAATTTCAAATAACCACATGGCATATTTCGTATACAAAATTCACAACCAAATATATAACACTTTTCTTTCGTCATTTTATTTGCTCACTATCATAGCATATTTATATATACATTTATAACACTAAGTATAAAAGTACATACCTTGTAGCCGAAATAACAAAGCCACTTTCAAAACTTAAGCTTTCTAGATTTGTTTCATGGCTTTAATACTATATAAATGAAATTCGAAATTGAAACTCACTGGTATAAAACCTGCTAGGCTTTAACCCGAATCACACACACCGGCACTAAGCCTGCTAGACTCAAGGTCTGAAGTTTAAACACCGGCATTTAGCCTGCTAGGCAATAAGCCCGAACTATTTCACCGGCACAAGGCCTGCTAGGCTCGAAGCCCGAAACAAATCACCGGCACATGGCCTGCTAGGCTCGAAGCCCAAATATCATCAGAACTAATCCTTCAATACACATTTCTTAATGCTAATATCACAAACAAAACATATACTTCATATTACATTCACATATCAAATCGAATATACTTATTCATATCACATTAACGAAATATATTCAATCCAATATATAATACCCTCACATTTGGCTAATTCATACATTTATGCTTAAAATTACTAAATTCATTTACTTACTATGTTCATAAAAAAATTCTTTGATGTATATTTGCTTAAGAACTTACTTCGATAGTTGACCAATTAAGCTTCTCGGCTATTCGTTTAATTTTGTTTTTCCCCGATCCAAAACCTCCTCCTTTTGGACTTGATCTAAAAGATCCAAATTAAACTCATTCAACTACATATTCATTCAATTAAATACCAAATCATATAAGTGTACAATTTACTAATTTACCCCCAATAAATTTCAATATTTACAATTTAATCCCCATAACTTTAAACACCAAATGCAAGAATTTAATTATCCCATTTAAGGGCCGAATACTCACCATTCTCATACAAGTCCTTACAAAACATTTTTTTCATATTCTAACACCATTAATTTCACAAAGGCCGAATACTCATAATTGATTTCTTCATAATTCATGACCGAATATACTAACTAAATACATGTAAATATACATTCATATATATATTTTTTATTTCAATATGTGACCATATATACAAGCTAAATAATCATCGTATATACTCACTCCATTTTGGCTGAAAATGAAGAGTATTATCAAGCTCAAATCAAAATAAATTCCATAGTATTTATACAACTTAAACCACTATTATTCATATCATCAAATTTCCTATTTAAATCATTTTGTTTTTAAACCTAGACTAGACATTTTTCCATCAAGCACCACAACCCCACGAATACTCATCCATGGCCGAATCCAACATGCTTCAATCTAAACAATTTTAACATGTTTCTGATAGTACTTAAGATCACCCACTCAAATATGTAAAAATTTTCTAAAACAAAACTCAAATACTTCCCTTACTAACACATGCAATGGCCGAAAATAGAGATTCAAACTCCCTTCTTTTCTTTGTTAAAATTCGGCAAGATGAAGAAAGAAGATGGAAGGTGAGTTTTCTCTCATCTTTTCTTTGTTTTTATTATTATAATCAAATTATAATACTAATGTCATGCCACTATCTAAAATAAATGAATTAAATAAGAAACTTAATCATCATACCGTCCACTACTATAAGAAATGGGGTATTTGACATGCAAGTCCAATCTTTCAAGGAGCAATTCAATTAAACCCTCCTACTTAATACAAGCTACTTTTATTATTTATTTCCATTTTATAATATAAAACATCCACTTAGTACTATTTTATTACACTAGCCGTCCACTATACAATCAAAATGGCTAATTTATCACTTCAATACCTACTTCAAAGAAGACAATTCAATTTGGCCACCAATTTCATAAAAGCTATTATTTTTCCACTTGTTCGATTTAATCCTTTCACTTAAATTAAACACTCAAACGATAAAATTTTTATACGAAACTTTCACACATCATAAATCACATATAATTATCACCAAAAATAATATTTAAAAATTTTTTGGACTTGGATTCGTGGTTCCGAAACCACCGTTCCAATTAGGGTCAAATTCAGACTGTTACAAAATTCATAAATATATACAAATGAGTCGATCCAAGATCAATCAATGCAATAACATTAGTGTCGTAAAGAGAAAATGTACCGGTAATGACATCTGGTGATGACGCATCTTCGCGAGCATGAATAGCGTAAACTCTAACAGGTACTCTAGCCTTAGATCTCACTGTAGAATCTCTCGTTGTACCACGATTACCACTTGCATTTCCTGCATTTCTTGGCGGCCTCCCTCGAGTAGCTGTATTGCTCGATCTTGCATTCTGAGATTTATCTTTTTCATTTAGCTCGGGAGAATCTTTGATAAAATGATCTCCTGAATCACAACTGTAACAACCTCTATTATTATTTTTCACCCAACAATCTTCAAAATGCCGTCTTCTACACTGTTGACACGTAAACTTGATATCTTTTACGTTGCCAACACTCGATACTGATGTAGCTTGAGCTTTAGGATTGGTGTATTGTTTTTCGTGATCTCTATTGGAATATCCCGCTGAAGTGGTCGATCGGTTAAAATAATCTCTGGATTTCTTCTACAAGGAATGATATTGTTTACTCATCGATCTCTTTCTCAAATCTCTTGCCTCTAAATCGGCTTTTCTCTTTTCTTTGCTAAGTTCTTCATCTTTGAAAGCTCTGTCAACCAAAACAAAAAATTCTATCAATTCCAAAATTCCAACCAGAAGTTTAATATCCTCGTTCAACCCATCCATGAACCGCTTGCACATGATTTCTTTAGTAGAAACATATTCCTGAGCATACTTGACCTCACGAATTCTCTTTCATATTCTATCATGGTCATTCAGCCCTGTTTCAACTCTAGAAACTCTTTATACTTTTGATCAAGCAATTGCCGACTTATATATTTCTTTCGGAACTCCGTTTGAAAGAATTCCCAGGTGACTCTCTCCCTTGGTACCACTGATACTAATGTATTCCACCACTGATATGAGGTGTCTCTCAGAAGGGAAATAGCACACTTTAAACATTCAGCCAGTGTACAAGAAAGTTCATCAAACACTTGGATCATATTTTCAAGCCAAAACTTGGCTCTCTCAGGGTCATCATCAACTGGAGGCTTATTCAATATTAAAGGCTCAACTCCTTGAGGAGCTACGAGTATAAGTTGGGGATTAGGAGGGGATGGAGGTTGTTGAGCAGCCGGGTTAGTTCGGATATACTGTGTGAACCATTTGTTCATCATTTGGAAGAAGGCTTCTTTAGCCTCTCCTCCTTGATTGCCCGTTACAGGTCTAGAATCAGACGGCGCTGTCCCTTGAGCGGGAGCAGGTACATTACTTTCAACCTCATCAACTATAGCTCGATTGGGATCCATTTGCTATATGAAAACACATTTTCAAATGTTAGGAGTCATCACACTATGACAGTTTATATATGGCATGTATAGCTAGGCTTTCGCACACGCTATGTTAGTCCTAGAATCGACTAAATCGTAGCTCTAATACCAATAAATGTAACAACCCTCACCCATATTCAACGCCGAAATAGGGCCACGGAGCATTACCAGACTTACAACACTTTTAAACATACATTTCATATACAATTTATCAATTCAAAAATAATTAAATCAAAATCAATCATAGTGTCCCTTAAACGAGCCTACGAGGCCTTAAACATGCATTAGGAATGGTTCGGGACTAAACAAGAAGCTCGAGAAAATTGTCAACACTTAACAATTTTTTCTCAAAAAAAGGGACACATGCCTGTGTGACTGATGTGTCTCTAACTAACTATGATCACAATAAAGGCAAGTGCACCTATCGTTTAATAGTATAGTTATGGTAATACCAGTAATATCGTATCCACAAAGACCAAGAAAACTAGTAATTATTATCTTTCTATTATCTAGCCTAAGAATTGGAGTGATTTCTTTTTAAACTAAAATTAATTAAAAGCACAACAGAGAATGAATTGGGAAAATACTTTTTAGACAACTTTATAAGAGACAATACCCAAGGAAGAATCCACCTAGACTTCACTTATTACTTCTGTTCATACGATTTATTCACCTGACTTAATCCGTAGAAATCCCTGATTTATGTTAATATCTCTTTCAAGACTAAAAACAACTGACTCTAGGTTGATTAATTGAAATCTCTTTCTAATTAAAACCCCTATTGTCACATTAACTCGATCTATGGATTCCCTTATTAGATTTGAATCTAATCCGGCAGATTTATGTCGCCCTATTTCTAGGGTTGCAATCAACTCCACTTAATTATGTTGATCTACTCTTAAACAGGGACTTTTGCTTTTTTGAATAAACACATTAGACTTGAATCAATAACCTGAGTTATCAAAATAAGAATAAGAACTCACAATTAAGAATAAGAACAAGTATTTATCTTATAAATCAAATAGTAATAAGATCTGTCTTAGGTTTCATCCCCTTAGGTATTTAGGGGATTTAGTTTATACTGATAGAGGGAAACATCTTAAAATAAGGAAAACTACAAAACATAAGAAAACCCAAAAACTTCAAGAGAAATTGATAGGAGATCTTCAGTCTTGATGGAGATCCTTCTTCCAAGCTGGTCCCGATGGCTGTCTTCGAGTATTTTCTACTTTCTACTCTGCGTGTCCTCTTAGGTCCTCCCCTTAGGTGTTTATATAGGCTTTGGAGTGCCTTTCTTGGCCCACAAGTAGCTTTTTCCGAATAGAATTAGACTTAGGTTCGGCAGGGACATGCCCGTGTTTAATAGCTCAGGTCGTGCTTGATTCTGTTTGTCACACACGGCCGTGTTTGATAACTTAGGCCGTGCTCGATTCTGCTCGTCATACACGGCCGTGTGATTTGCCAGTGTGTGATAGTCCAGGTCGTGTTCTATTCTACTCGTCACACACGGTCGTGTGGCTGCCCGTGTGCGACAGTCCAAGCTGTGTTGATTTTCGAGGTAAGCCAATTTTGTTTCTTTTTGGCCTGTTTCTCATTCTTTTCGACTTCCTAAGCTCTCCTGAGTGTAAAACATGAAATTAAAGGGTTAGGAGCATCGAATTCATCAAATCTAATGAAAATTCATCCAAAAAATAAGCTAAGCATGGGGTCAAAATATGTATAAATTATAGTTTATCAAATATCCCTACACTTAAGCATTTGCTTGTCCTCATGTCAAATCCTCAACTTACAATTAAAATTAACTTCATCAATTCATAATTCTAATCAATAATGTCTCATCATAATTCATAGATAATTTATACATTGATAATTTAACTAAAAGAGTCCTTAAATATTCAAGCAATCGAAGTCACAAATTTTTTGTAGCAGGAAAATATAGGTGTTTCCCCTTATCTAAATAATTACCTTTGATCTAAAACAGACAAGAATTGACATCCTCACTAAAGATTCACTCAAATCACTCAAAGTGTTTAAGGTTCAAATTAAGCATTCAAAAGTCAAACATGAGAAGTTATTACCATAAGCTTACATGAAAATCAAATCTCCACCACTATGAAATGATATGATACAAAAATCAAAAGGTCTTAAAAAGGGTTGTATTGGGGCTTGGTTTAGAGGTGTTGATAAAGGCTAAATTAGAGGGTTAGAATCGAGATTGAATTGACGATTTACCTAACTAGAAAAATAAACTTATACTGAATAATTGCAATTAAAAAATAACACGAGCTTTTTCTCAAAATGTGAAATTAACCATTTAAGCTCATAGAACTAATAATTAATATATTTCCAACTTTTTTTTAAGAATAAGATCACAATATAAGATGAATTTAACAACTGAAATAGAGAATATAGGCAATTGATCAAATCAAATCTCGACAAAAGGGGAGTCAATAAAGTAGGAGAAGCAAAAATTGGGTTTTGGGTTAATATTAATGGGTGAATCAAGAAACGGTTTATTAGGATCAAATGGGTTCACTAGGGGTTATTATGAAGGTAGGCTTTTAAAGGAATAAGTGGGTTAAAACCTAGGTGCCTTTATCATCTAAGTATATCAAATCAAAAGTGTGGTGTCGATATGCATAATTGAAGCAAGTTCTAGAATAACAAATCATTATTGACACATTCATAACCAACAATAAAGTGAGCAAGAGAAATATATGCTCTAAAAGGCTAAAAGTCTCGCAAAATTTATGGTTTTTGATGTCAACCTTGCAAATTTCAAACTTCAAAGTAATATTTAAATTTAGGGGAATAACCTAATAAATTTTTAATTCTAAAAATAGACTTATCATGCTTGATTCTCTAATGTCTTAAAGTTTAAACCATCAATGCACAATTACCTATGATTTAATCCAAAACATATAAAATAAAAATCATAAGTCAATAGAAATTTTATTCTAATAGTAATATGAGAAATTTTATTCTAAATCATAATTCAGGGTTTTTCCAATAATACTATAATTAATCTCCCCACACTTAAGATGTACATTGTCCTCAATGTACAAAGATAAATAATAGCAATATAGTAAGAATATCATAAGATAGGGAGAGAAGTGAAACTTCTTGAATTTTGGATGGGATCCATGAAAAAAAGCCTGATGAATTTAGGTAGCGGTGAAGGTGGGGGAGGATACTCTGGTAGCACCTTGAACCTTTTGGAATTGAGTTAATGAAGCAGCTGGCATGAACTTATAAGGAAGTTTTGGTATATCTACTGTAAAGTGGTCGCGCAAGGGAAGACCGTGCCGGGATCCTTTCGCTTTTTTGAAGCGAGGATGACGGCCTTGGTCTTGCCTCGAGTATTGGTCATTGTGTACCTAAAAATGATTTGTAATAAAAAATTCAAGCATCACCACAAGTAATATCGAAATAGTCCTAAATAACAGGTTATTCCTAACATAGTGAATTTAAAAGTTAAGCAAAAAGTAGTATTTAAATTAACGATACTAACGTATGGTACCCTAAGCTAAATCTTAAATGGAATGAATAATAAGAACAAATAATAAAGAAAATAAAAATAAATAACGGAAAATAACAATGGATTTAAAATAAAGGGAAAAAAATTGACCAACGGTGGCAAGGATGGTGGCTGGTGTGGTGGCGGTGTAAAGAAAGAATAAGAGAAAGAGGAAAGGGGAGGGAGAGAGAAAGAGGGAAAAAAGAGGGAAGGGGAAGAGTTTAGGGTTGAGGGAGAAAGAAAAAAAAGGAGGAGGGAAGAGGTTGGTCAGTGGTGGCTGGAGGTGGTAAGGAGGAAAGCTGCGGTGGCTAGAGTTGGGGGGAAATTTGGGAGGGAAGGGAAGGTGAATAGTAGAAGGGGTTAAATAGGGATTGGGGCACACGGTCGTGGCCCACGCCCGTGTTCCTTGGGTGTGTTGGCTCACATGGTCGAATTGTCCGGCCGTGTGATGTTTTGTTCATTTCTCCTACGCTTGTGTATAGGTTTCCACGCCCTTGTTAATTAATCAGTAATGACCACAACTTATAGGCACGGGCGTGTCGCACTCTCATGTGACTTACTTAGCTTAAACCATGGCTTTTGGGCACGGGCATCATTCACTTAGTATTGCCCATGGTCTTAAAGCACGCCCGTGTGGATTTATCGCTTCCCATGTTCTTTAGTTAGTGTCGACCACGACCCTATCGCACGGTCGTGGCATTTTGTCGCAGCCCGTGTTTTGGGGGAAATTTTCGTCTTGTTTCTGCACGGCTTCTGCCATGCCGATGTACCTACCCGTGGTGTCCATACGGCTATGGTCACGCCCGTGTGCAAGGCCGTGTGGGTAGGGAAACCTGCGCTTTATTAATTTGGTTAGTTTTTAATTAGGTGCTAAAAATTAAAAATATGGACTTTAATAGGGTTAGTGCTCGGGTGGCCTCTCGAGAAGCACTTATTTAGAGTCTAAGCTCGACTTGCATTTCATTTGCATAATCATGGAGGTTCGAGGAGTTTTAATTCCTCATTCCTGCTATCAATTTTTTTAAAATAAGGTTTTAGATGAGTACCATTTACGTTGAAGGTACCAAAATTGGGATGAGTTACCTCGACTGTATAGTATGGGAAAACATTGAGTACCGTAAAAGGGTTTGTTCCATTAGGTTCAGAAGTGGCAATATGAGGGTCTGCATTATCCATTAGAACTTGGTCTCCAACCTTAATTTGGGTCATTTTGTTTTTAGGCTCGTCATGGAGTTGCTTTGGTTCATCGTGTTTTCTTGGTTTCTCTTTAATGAGTGCCTGCCATTCATTTAGTTCATCGATTTGTAATCTTCTTTCCTCATGAAAAGTTTTATTATCAGTATGAGAGCTAGACCATGGCTCTGTCATCTTTTTCTGAGGAATTTTCTGCAAAGGAGATTGAACATTAAGTTTGCTTACATTAACAGGACTTGTATTATCTTGATCACTAGATATTCTGACAGAATCACGTGCTTGGAGTTTAATCATGTCATTACCTACACGAAGTATTAATTCCCCTGTACCAACATCAAGAATGGTCCTAGCAGTTGCTAAAAAGGGTCTTCCTAAAATTAAAGGAACATCACTATCCTCATTCATGTCTAAAACAACAAAGTCTACCGGGAATATGAATTTATCAATTTTGACTAGCACATCTTCAATCATACTCCTAGGAATTCTAATGGTTTTATTAGCCAATTGAATGCTCATCCTAGTTTGTTTGGGTTTCCTAAGACTTAGCTGTTTAAACATTTTATAAGGCATAACATTGATACTTACCTTTAAATCAGTTAAAGCATTATTTACAGATAAACCATAAATTAAGCAAAGAATCGTAAAACACCCTGGATCTTTTAATTTGCAGGGTAGTTTATTCTGTAGAATTGCTGAGCACACTGGATTTAGCTCCACATGCGACGAGTCGTCCAACTTCCATTTGTTTACCAAAAGCTCTTTTAAAAGTTTTACTGAATTGGGCATCTGCGAAAGAGCTTCAATAAACGGTAAGTTAATATGTAATTTCTTTAAAGGTTTAAGATGTTTACCGAATTGTTCATCTGTGCAGAATGTCTTCGTCACATTGGGGTATGGCACACAAGGTTTGTATTCTGTACTTACCATTTTTGGTTTATCATGGCTTACTTTAACCTTACCTTTATCTACCCCGTTTTCTTGTCTAGATTTTGGATTGTCTAACCCTTCACTATCGTGAGCAGTAATGGCATGAAGTTGCTCCTTTGGGTTAGTTTCAGTGTTGCTTGGCAAGCTACCTTGTGGTCGTTCTGAGATCAATTTGGCAAGCTGACCTATTTAGTTCTCGAGCACTTGAATTGACGCTTGTTGATTTTTGAGTGCTGTTTTGGTGTTTTGAAAACGGGTTTCTAACACCGAGTTGAATTTTGTTAGTATCTCCTTAAGGTTTGACTTCTTCTTCTGTGGGTAGGGTTACTGTTGAAAACCTGGAGGGGGTTGTCTCTGATTTCCTTGACCACCCAATGAGAAGTTTGGGTGGTTCCTCCAACCTGGATTGTAAGTGTTACTATAGAGATTATTCTGAGGTCTAGAATTATTACCCATATAGTTCATTTGTTCGCTTTCTATGCTAGGGTTGTAGGATGGATATTCTATATTGTTCGTCCTTCCTCCATTCGTATCGCACTGCATCACTAGATGTACCTACGAAGAACCATACAAACCATCAATCTTTTTATTTAATAGCTCTACCTAGTTTGATAGCATGGTTACTGCGTCTAGGTTGAAAACATCAGCTACCTTTGTTGGCTTCATCCTCATAACGTGCCACTGATAGTTATTCAGTGACATCTCCTCAATGAATTCGTAAGCAGTTTCATGGGTTTTATTATTTAGGGTTCCACTGGCAGCTGCATCAATCAATTGCCTAGTTGAGGGGTTCACACCATTGTAAAAGGTTTGAACTTGTAGCCATAATGGTAACCCATGGTGAGGGCATCTTCTCAGTAGGTCCTTGTATCTCTCCCATGCACAGTAAAGTGTTTCTAAATCCATCTGCATAAAGGAAGAGATATCATTCCTCAACTTAGCCGTTTTGGCCGGCAGAAAATATTTAAGTAAAAAGTTTTTAGTCATTTGATCCCATGTAGTGATTTATCCTCATGGTAATGAGTACAACCCCTGTTTAGCTTTGTTCCTCAACGAGAAGGAAAACAAACGAAGGCGAATGGCATCATCAGAAACTCCATTAATCTTGAAAGTGTCGCAGAATTCCAAAAAATTTTCCAACTGATTGTTTGGATCCTCATCCTGCAAACCATCAAACTGAACAAACTGCTGAATCATCTGAATAGTGTTAGGTTTCAGTTCAAAATTATTGGCAGCAACAGCAGGTCTAACAATACTTGATTCAGTTCTCGTTAAAGTAGGTTTAGCATAATCATACATAGTACGAGGAGCAGGATTTTGATTCACCAGATTTACGGCAACTACAGTAGGTAGCGGATTATTATCAGCCATCTCCTCTGTAGTATTAGTATCGTCTTCTTGCTTTTCCTCTACGTATTGCAGACTTTGCCTTATCTCCTTACGATTTTTGTGACTGGTACCTTTTATATTATCAAAAAGTAATGGTCCTGACGGGTTCCTTCTAGTCATAAACTGAAAGTATCTGCCAGAAGCAAAGAAAAAAAACTTAGAAAAGTAACAATGAAAATAAAAATAAATTGCAATAAAAATAAAAATGGCTAAAGTAATAAAAATTTAGTGTTCCTAATATCTTAGTCCCCGGCAACGGCGCCAAAAACTTGATATGTCTCTAACTAACTATGATCACAATAAAGGCAAGCGCACCTATCATTTAATAGTATAGTTATGGTAAGACCGGTAATATCATATCCACAATGACTAAGAGTACTAGTAATTACTATCTTTCTATTATCTAAGAATTGGAGTGATTTCTTTTTAAACTAAAATTAATTAAAAGCACGATAGAGAATGAATTGGGAAAATACTTTTTCGACAACTTTATAAGAGACAATACCCAAGGACGAATCCACCTAGAATTCACTTATTACTTCTGATTCAAATGATTTATTCACTTGACTTAATCCGTAGAAATCCCTGATTTATGTTAATATCTCTTTCAAGACTACAAACAACTGACTCTAGGTTGATTAATTGAAATCTTTTTCTAATTAAAACCCCTATTGTCGCATTAACTCGATCTATGGATTCCTTTATTAGATTTGAATCCATTCTAGCAGATTTATGTCGCCCTATTTCTAGGATTGCAATCAACTCCACTTAATTATGTTGATCTACTCTTAAATAGGGACTTTTGGTCTTTTGAATAAGCACATTCGACTTGAATCAATAACTTGAATTATCAAAATAAGAATAAGAACTCACAATTAAGAATAAGAACAAGTATTTATCTTATAAATCAAATAGTAATAAGATCTGTCTTAGGTTTCATCCCCTTAGGTATTTAGGGGATTTAGTTTATACTGATAGAGGGAAACATCTTAAAATAAGGAAAACTACAAAACATAAGAAAAACCAAAAACTTTAAGAGAAATTGATAGGAGATCTTCAGTCTTGATGGAGATCCTTCTTCCAAGTTGCTCCCGATGGCTGTCTTTGAGTATTTTCTACTTTCTACTCGGCGTGTCCTCTTAGGTCCTCCCCTTAGGTGTTTATATAGGCTTTGGAGCGCCTTTCTTGGCCCACAAGTAGCCTTTTCCGAATAAAATTAGACTTAGGTTCGGTAGGGACACGCTCGTGTTCAATAGCTCAGGCTGTGCTTGATTCCGTTTGTCATACACGGCCGTGTTTGATAACTTAGGTCGTGCTTGATTCTACTCATCATACACGGCCGTGTGATGCCCGTGTGTGATAGTCCAGGCCGTGTTCTATTCTGCTTGTCACACACGGTCATGTGGTCTGCCCGTGTGTGACAGTCCAGCCGTGTTGATTTTCGAGGTAAGCCTATTTTGTCCCTTTTTGGCCCGTTTCTCGTTCTTTTCAACTTCCTTAGCTCTCCTGAGTGTAAAACATGAAATTAAAGGGTTAGGAGCATCGAATTCATCAAATCTAATGAAAATTCATCCAAAAAATAAGCTAAGCATGGGGTCAAAATATGTATAAATTATAGTTTATCAGTGACCAGGCCATCAGAACACTCCCGTGTCACAGGTCGTGTGGACATTCGAAATGTGATCACATGGCCATGTCCCAAGCCGTGTCCTACCTCATGCCCAAACAAGTGAGCTTACTAATTTGGGTCACACGGCCAACCACACACCCCTGTATCTAGCCCGTATGCTCTTCGAAGTGGTCACACACGCTCGTGTGCCAGGCCGTGTGCTAGGCCGTGCCAAACCTGTAGGGTATACTAACTTATGCAACACAGCTAAGTCACATACCTGTATGCTAGGCCGTGTGCAAATTAAGGGGGTATACTGACTTGTGCCATACGGTCGATCACACGCCTGTGTGTGAGACCGTGTGGAGTATACTGACTTCATTTCAATTTCAACACCAGGGGACTCACGGCCATGTTTCATGACTGTGTGTCACACACGGCTGAGACGCACACCCTTGTGAACAAAAATAGGCAATTTACCAAGCCATTTTGTCACCCCATTTGATACACACCTTCACATACACATATGGAAACCCAAAATAACCGAATCAAACATAATTCCAACCATTTAATCTAAAGCATTTCTTAGCCTAAACCTCAATCACAAACATCATCAATTCATCAACCATTTTCAAATAACATGAAACACATCACAAAATAGCATTAGCACATCTATAAACATTTACCAAACATATATCATTTTGTACCAATTCACAAGCATGATACTAATTCCACAAACATCATAATATAAGTCATATATTTATATATACATACACTAGGCTCAAACATACCAAAACAAGCCAACTTTCATGGCTATATACACAAACCAAAACATATACATTTACAAGCCATCTCAAATGGAAAAACTCACTACCAAAACATAACCAACATGAGCATAGTTCCTATACATGCCATATGACCAAACCATAAACTCAAAAATACCAAAGTGATGGTTGGATAGTGTGACGTAGCCTCCGACGATCCCCGAATCCGAGCTAGCTTTGAGATCACTATAAGACATGGAAAGTAAACAAGTAATCTTTATAACTTAGTAAGTTCGTATGATATAAACTTAACTAATCACAAATACACCATTCATCAATTTAAACATATTAACATGTAATTCATGATTACTAACAAACCTTTCACATGCTTATTCATATGCTTATATGAAAAATTTATAACCTTTTCTATTTGAATCTCATACTTTACATGCACATACCTGTACGAATTCATAACGAACTCATACCTTTTCGGAATACTATCGAATACTCGATAGCTCCCACACTAAGTGCTGCACATAGCTGAAACTATCTCAAATTGCACATTAAGTGCCATATATAGCCGAATCATCGTCAAACATAACTTTAATCTCGTATACACAATTTGTGAAATATCAAAGCATTTAAAGCATAATTATAATAATGCTTGTTACATACGAACTTACCTCAGATGTGAAAACGACGAATCTAGTCGATTAGTCAATAACATTATCTTTTCCCCGATCCAAGTCTGTATTTCAATTTTCTTGATCTAAATGTATTAAAAATTAAATTATTTAATCATCTATTCATTCAATTTAGTCCAAGACACTCTTTAAGGCACATTTACAGTTTTGCCCCTAAACTTTCACATTTTCACAAATTAGTCTTTATTACACAAAATCACAAATTCCTTAAATTTCTTTAATATCCATTATAGCCGAATTCCTATAAGACCCCTACCAGCCCATGTTTATCACTTTTTCACATATTTAACCACTAACTTTACACATTTCTCAATTAAATCCCTATCTTGCATTTTCTCTAAAACTCACTTTACAAAGCTTGTGCATCTAACAAAAAGATTTCATATTTCATCATCAAACATCAAAGAACACATATATTCATCAATGGAAAGTATCAAAATATTTAACAATTTTGCAAAATAGTCCCTGGGCTAGCTAGTACTAGTTGCAACGATCACAAAAATAGAGAAATCACAAAAAAGGGGACAAAAACCGTACCTTAATTAGCTTTGCAAGATTGGCCGAATGAATAACACAAAAATGGTGTTTTTCCATCCCTATTATTCAATTCATGCATAAAAAAAATAAAGATGATATCTTTGTTTCATTAATTTATTTTACCTTTATTATTAAATTACAAAAATAACCTTATTATATAATCATTTTAAAGATCCAATTAGTGTCCATATATGTCCACTTATGCTATTAATGGTCTAATTACAACATAAAGACATCCTCTTTTAAGTTCCATAGCTATTAGGCACTTTTAGCTAACATAACATGAAAATTTGCACTTTACGCGATTTAGTCCTTTTTCTAAAATTGACCATTTAAACGATAAAATTTCTTAACGAAATTTTCACACAATCATTCAATCATGCTGTAAAAATTAAAATAATAATAAAATAAATATTTTGACCTCAAATTTGTGGTCCCAAAACCACTGTTTTGATTTGACCAAAAACGGGATGTTACAGGTAATTAACTCGAAATTGGTATTGACCCCAAACTAGTTTGGACTATGAGGTTGGAAGATAAGTAGTTCTTGCTGACTCGTTATGTTAGTGGAAGATCGGAAGATCCTGTTAGGGTAACGACTAGTTGATTGACAAAGAACCCAAGATAACAATTGATTAAGATTGTTGAAGAGAGCTAATACATCCTCAGATTTGATTCACTTTTCAATTTTATTTTATTTTTTCATTTTTTTATTATTTTACAAGTTCTAAACATAGTTCTTATTTTGCTTTTGTACTATAACTGACTTAAAGTATTAATTAGATCTTTAATTGTTTAGGTTATGATTGATTTAGCACTCGCTTCCCATGGGTATGATCCTCGGAGTACTCACCTACTCCGTTGTAAAATCTATATTACAACTCAATCCGTATACTTGCGGATACCACCTCGTAACTCACTATATTATTGCAGTATTCACACTCTGGATGTTAGTACGTCCGGAGGCGATCAAGTTGTTGGTGCCATTTTCGGGGAGACAACGTTACTAGATTGATTTTAATCTTTGCACTTTAAGGAATAATTAGGAAATTTGTAGGTTATAGCTACGACTTTCAATTTTTCTTGTTAATTAACACTTCTAACATTTGTTCGTTTTTTAGGAATCCTAGATACAATCAAACAAATTGTCAGTTAGTGAAATCCATGGATAACTTTGACTATTTGTGGTCTGATGAAGACTTCGATTATGGCAAAGATATTTATGAAGAATGAGTCTATGAAGACTAGGAGATACAAAAAAACCAATGACTACTAATGCTTTAATTAAGTCAACTCTGAGAGAAACCCCAGTTCTTTCCCAAGACGATAACGACCATATTGATATACCGTCAGAAAAGTACCAAAAGTGCTAAGTCCGATGTTGAGCAGCGAGGAGGATGTTATAATAGATCTTGTAAAAAGGGAGAACTCTTAGATGATTATCCATTTCAACAGATAGAAAAATATTCAAACACAACTACGAGAAGAAAAGGTATAGAGCTCATGGAGGAAATGGTTAGTGAATTGAAGAGTTAGATCAGTATGGAACTTATTGTCCTAGCGAGTTTTTCCAATGAAGCCAAAATACAAGAACAGTATAATGCAGCCCAACTAATATAGACAATGGTAATTAAGGCCAATCTAGTGGAGGAGTATTTGTCAATTCAGGAACTCCTAGAGTAGAATGAAGAGATACTAGTAGTCCCAGATGACAAACTTGATTTGGTTATCCTTTGCATGACCTTAGTCCTAAGCCAGACACCCTAGAGATTTGACAGCTTAGGAGTTTTCCAGATGCTGAATCGAATTGGAAAAATGTATGTAGATAGGACCCACGATCATATAACAAAGATCAATAAACTAGGGTAACTGATGAGTATAGGCCTTGAATTGCAGGCATCGTAGAATGTTCGGGCATTACAAGAACCATGTAAGGAAGTTATCTATAAACACATGGAGAGATTACAGATGAACGAATTAAAAAGTCTACAAAGTTGGAATTTAAGAGACTCAGTGCAACATCCCTTGCCAATCCCTTTACCAATATCCTTGCCAATTATCACCTCAAGTACACATGAAAAGCTATTCTTGATCGATGAGATGAGCAACTACATAACAAGCAATAAATATGATCCACAACATCGAACTTTCTTACGAAGCAAGAATGCTAAGTGCAGGCTAAAGTGGTTGAATGGTTATGTAGCTTCGCAAATAATTAATAGCCATGATCTGTAGAAAGAACTATCAGTCATCCAGGCAGGTCAAAAAGGCATGTTCAGTGAAAGAAATAATCGTAGACGAGTAGAATGACACGATGAGAGTTGGACCTATACAGATAGATAGGGAGCCCATAGGTGCATATTGACTGAGCTGATGGACGAGTTCGGTAGCAAAACCTAACTTTTTCTACTAATTGATCATTACTAACTGTACTAACTATATATTTACTAACAAAATTGTTAACAGGTCATAGGTAGGTCAAAGATGGGTCCAACATACATTTGAATCATGCCGAATGATCGAAAATATGGAAAACAAGGTCAAATTCGCGACACAAACAACCCAATGTCGCAACATCAAGGCTAATAATGAAGTTACAAATCGACCCAATGTCGCGACATCACTTATCCATGTTGCGACATAGAAGACAATTTCTTTAGAGTTTTAAAATTACAGGATGAGTCGCGACCTCGAACCTCAATGTCACGACATAGGTAGTTTGCCAAGGATGTTGTGACACAGAGCCCTTGTGTCGTGACATCACTACAATTTTTTGTAGGGTTGACCTGACCCGGGTGCGCAAATCGATAGAATAACCATGATTTTACTCGATTTTTAAACTTAAAAAACACTATTTTAAAGCATACAAATACCCTTTTAATTTAATCTAACCTCATTCTAACACTTAAACTTCTTCAAAGCTTCCTCAAAACCTTTAAATTCCCAAAATCCATTTTTATCCTCAAACCTTAAATCCCCAATTTCTCATTCCCACTTCAAAAGGCTACATTGAAAGAAGTTCTCATCAACAAAACAAAGAGGAAGTGCAAACAAAATCGAGGTTCAAGTATTTCAAACTTCTCTAATGTTTTATTGATTACTGTTCATACTTTTAGAAATATTGTTTATAATATGCCTCTTAGAAATAGTAAGAAAGCTCATGTTCAAGAAACTCCACGTGTTTTTGACCCTGTTAGAATCCATAATTCCAATATGGAAAAATACTTTTTGGAGTCGCAGGGAAGACCATTAATTTAGGAGCGAGGTTTTCAACCTACGATTGTCCATTGAAAAGAAATTTGGACTTTGGTCTGGTATCATCAATGGGAGAAATTTTGCATTAGTCCCATAAATAATGCAATTATTCTTGTGGTTCAGGAAATTTATGCGTCCTTAAAGGACCAAATAACTAAGAGGGGTTATAATGCAGTTATCACTGACGTTGAAGTGCGAGGGGAAGACGTTCCAATTTCCCATAATGATATCTATGAACTTTATAACATTTCATTTTATGAAAAACATTTTATTGATAGTATAGATTTAGAGATATTTCAAAACACTGACATGAAAGGTGTTATAAAATATTTGATACAAGGCAGGGGTAATTGGAATTACAGGCCGGATATTGAGCTTCCCACGAACTTTAAACAGGCCATTATGTTTCCTGTTGCTAAGATGTGGATGCAATTCATTGGCCCTAAAATTTCACCCGCACTGAATGTATCTAGTGTTAATGTATTTCGATTAGTTTTGTTATATGGTCTTTTGTAGTGAAAACAAATTTGTGTAAGGCGTTGGATCTTTCGAGAGATGAATCAGTGCATGTGAAGCTAAAAAGCTTGAATTTTCTTCCCCTCACCTCGTAATGGCACTATGCCGCCAGACAGAAGTGCCAATGAGCAATAATGAGCAATTCATGAAACCTACGAGGAGTATCATTGGGGATACATTGTATACAGAGTACATTGAGCTTCAATAGAAGCAAACTATTGAGCGGAATCAGAGGAGGAAGAAGAAAATGGACATACCAACATCAGTTAAACAAAAAGATTCAACGAAGGTTAAAAAGGGAGCCAGTGAAGCCATTGAAGCAAAACTCGATGGGATGAATTCACAAATATAATGGGTTATGCGCTCCACATTACCCTCCAGATATGTTCAAGTTGACTCCGACTCATTAGAATGAGGGGGCGAATCTTGAGGAGGAAGGTGCTACTCAAGAGTACCCTAAAATGGAGGGCGAGTATGAATCGGCAATTCAGCCACAATTTTCTATACGAAAAGGGCCTATCATACGAAGCCCAACTCACCATGTGACTTCAATGGGTGGGAGTTCCCAGAAAACATATGTTAGAGGAAAGGGAAAAGCCCCTATGTAGAAGAGGCATTCTCATCCTCTCGATAATTTAGAGGAGGATTGATGTGTCTAAAACTAACTATGACCACAATAAAGGCAAGCGCACCTATCGTTCAATAGTATAGTTATGATAAGACCGGTAATATCGTATCCACAAGGACCAAGAGTACTAGTAATTACTATCCTTCTATTATTTAGCCTAAGAATTGGAGTGGTTTCTTTTTAAACTAAAACTTAATTAAAAACACGATAAAGAAAGAATTAAGAAAATACTTTTAGACAACTTATATGATAAATGCAATACCTAAGGAAGAATCCACCTAGACTTCACTTATTACTTTTGATCCATACGATTTATTCACTTGACTTAATCCATAGAAATCCTTGATTTATGTTAATATCTCTTTCAAGACTAAAAACAACTGACTCTAAGTTGACTAATTGAAATATCTTTCTAATTAAAACCCCTATTGTTGCATTAACTCGATCTTTGGATTCCCCTATTAGATTTGACTCTAATCCGGTAGATTTTCGTCGCCCTATTTCTAGGGTTGCAATCAACTCCACTTAATTGTGTTGATCTACTCTTAAACAGGGACTTTTGCTTCTCTGAATAAGTACATTCAACTTGAATCAATAACCTGAATTATCAAAACAAGAATAAGAACTCACAATTAAGAATAAAAACAAGTATTTATCTTATAAATCAAATAATAAGATCTGTCTTACGTTTCATCCCATCAGGTATTTGAAAGGTTTAGTTCATACTGATAGAGGGAAACATCTTAAAATAAGGAAAACAAGAAAAAATAAGAAAACCCAAAAACTTCTAAAGAACTTGATGGGAGATCTTCAGTCTTAATGAAGATCCTTCTTCCAAGCTGCTCCCTATGGCTGTCTTCGAGTATTTTCTGCCTTCTACTTGGCGTCCCCTTTTAGGTTGCCCCCTAGGGTGTTTATATAGGCTTTGGAACGCATTTCTTGGCCCACAAGTAGCCTTTTTCGAATAGAATTAGTCTTGGGTTTGGTAGGGACATGCCCGTGTGACACGCCCGTGCGTGATGGCTAGGGTCGTGCTCAATTCTGCTCGTCACACACGGCCATGTGGTCTGCCCGTGTACGTTGGTCCAGGCCGTGTTAATATTTGAGGTAGGCTGATTTTGTCCCTTTTTGGACCGTTTCTCGTTCTTTTCGGCTCCCTAAGCTCTCCTGAGTGTAAAACATGAAATTAAAGGATTAGGAGCATCGAATTCATCAAATCTAATGAAAATTCATCCAAAAGTAAGCCAAGCATGGGGTTAAAATATGTGAAAATTATGGTTTATCAAATATCCCTACACTTAAGCATTTGCTTGTCCTCAAGCAAATTCCTCAACTCATAATTAAAATTAATTTCCTCAATTCATAATTCTCATCAATAATTTTAATTATGAGTTGAGGATTTTGCTTGAGGACAAGCAAATGCTTAAGTGTGGGGATATTTGATAAACCATAATTTTCACATATTTTAGAATATGTGGGGACAAGCAAATGTTAGAATCGAGATTGAATTGACCATTTACCTAACTAGAAAAATAACTAATACTGAATAATTACATTGGTTGAAAACTAATAACACGAGCTTCTTCTAAAGATGTGAAATTAACCGTTTAAGCTCATAAAACTAATAATGAATAAATTTCCAACTTTTTTTTTAATAATAAGAACATACAAAGAATTTAACAACTGAAATAAAGAAAATAGTTAGGCAGCTGATCAAATCAAATCTCGACATAAGAGGAGTTAATTGGTTTTAGGTTAATATTAATGGGTGAGTCAAGAAACAGTTTATTAGGCTAAAAAGGGTTCACTAGGGGTTAATTATGAAGGTAGGCTTTTTAGTGGAATAAGTGGGTTAAAACCTAGGTGCAGTTATCATCTCAGTATATCAAATCAAGGGTGTGGTCTCGACATGTATAATCGAGGCAAGTTCTGGAATAACAAATCAATGTTGACATACTCATAACCATCAATAAAGTGGGCAAGAAAAAGATATGCTCTTAAAGGCTAAAAATCTCACAAAAATTATGGTTATTGATGTCAACCTTGCAAATTTCAAACTTCAAAGTAATATTTAAATTTAGAGAAACAACCTAACAAATTTTTAATATGGAAAATAGACTTATCATGCTTGATTCTCTAATGTCTTAAAGTTTAAACCATCAATGCACAATTACATATGACTTAATCCAAAACATATCAATGAAAATCATAAATCAATAGAAGTTTCATTCTAATAGTAATATGAGAAAATTACTTAAGAATAAGGCATAATTCAAGGATTTTCTAATAATACTATAGTTAACCTCCCCACACTTAAGATGTACATTGTCCTCAATGGATAAAGATAGATAATAAAGTAAGATAGTAATAAAATCATAAGATAAGGAGAGAAGTGAAACTTCCTGAATTATGGATGAAATCCGTAGGGAGTGAAAATAGAGCCAATGATAAACATGATGAACTAGGCAGAGGTGAAGGTGGGGGAGAATACTCCGATAGTTTGTTCGTTCTTTAGTAGCACCTTGAACCTTTTGAAACTGCGGAGTCATCAGTAAAGTTTTAAGGGGGTTGTGTTAATGGACGTTGTTATGGTTACTCGATAATAGACAGCCAGAGATAAAAAAGAAACCAAAATATACTAATAAAAATTAAAGACAAGAAAGATAAAAAGAAATAGTTTAAAAATTAAAATAAAGAAAATGAAAAGAAGAATAAAATAAAAATAAATGGACTCAAAGGTCCTCATCCCCAGATGGATCGTGAGGTGGGGGTGGCGGCGATATGTGAAAATGCTGACAAATCTGTTGCAGCGTCGCCTCGATGCCGTCGAATCGTCGAGCGTTGTTGTTAAATTGTTGAGTACAATATTGCTCGAAATGAGTGAGGCGCTCAGAGATGTCAGTCAGTGAAGCTGCCACATGAACTGGTCGTTGCGATGGTGGTGGTACAGACGGTGGTGCCTCATGCTGTGGGGGGACATCATCAGTAATGTCCTCTGGGTTGTCCTGCTCGGTGGGTTGCGATAGCCAGTACTGGGGAGGATCAAACCTACCTCGGTGGTCTATCATTCTCATGTGAAGCATCGTTTGGATGCCCTGCAGTGTGTAAGTACCTTAATGATGGGGTGAGAGCTGACGCCTTGGAGTGACTAGGGTCATAGGTGGCTGAGGCAGGGACTAAGTCTCTCCAACAGGCAGAAGGGGAGTAGTGGATGTGGCGGTGGAGGTCCTCAAAGTCGTCGTCCTCCAAGAACTCCTCAGTTTAAATTCCTAAAGCGGCTCCAAACTATAGGACACTCAGCTTACGTACAAGACCTCCGAGACGAAACTGGACTGTGCTGGAGTTGTCAAAGTTTGTCATGACCGTTTGGAGGTGGAATGTGGAACAGAGCTCCAAAGTGAGCTCTGGGTATGTCGGCTAGACAATCTCAAAGTCGTTCCCCCACAAGTCGGTGGATAAAAGGGCCTGAACCGCGTCGGCTAACTGGACCTGCTCTAGGTTGGTCCAATCGATACATCTCTGATTATTGTAAATCAGTGTTTTAAAATTTATAAAAGAATGATCAAAACCTGAAAAGTAACTCTGACAACGATTAAAGGCAAGTGTACCTATCAAACAGTAGTATAGCTTAGGCAAGACCAGATATCGAACCCAAAGAAACTAAAAGTACTAATACTAACATTCTTTTTATTATTCAGCCTTAAAAATAGAGTGAAGTTGCCTTAGACGAAGACTAAACTAAGGACACAAAGAAAAAAAGGACGAATAGGAGAATAACTTTGAAGAAAAACTCAGTTGATTACGATGATACCCTCAGGAAGAATCCACCTAGACTTTATTTATTAATTAACCCTAAATTATACGATTTCTTTTACTTAGCTTGATCCGTAAGACTCCCTAACCTATATTAAACCCTCTCTCGAGGTGAATAACGTCTAACCCTAGGTTAATTAGTGGAACTCTCGTTAAACATAATAACCCCTAGGATAGCAGTAAATCAATCAATGGATTCCCATATTAGGTTTCACCCTAATCCGGCAAAATCTCGTAACCCTATCTCTAGGCGTTCGATCAACTCCGCTTAATTATGTTAGATCTACTCTTAGGTAGGGTCTATTCCTCCTTCACCTAAGCACATTAGATTTGGATTAAACAACATAATTAAGGACAAACTAAGTAATTATCATATAACTTAAAAATCAAATAAAAAGATCCATCTAGGTTTCATCCCCTTCAGGTACCTGAAGGGTTTAGTTCATAATGAATAAACAAAACATCGCAAGAGAAAAGATAAAACAAAAAATAAGAAAATCCTAAAACTCCCTGAAGGAATTAAAGGGGAATTCCGCCGTCTTGAGTATAATTTCGGCTTCTTGGGATGGATCAACTGGCTATCTTCGCGTTATTCCCTAACTCTGACCTTTTCGGCTTGGCTCCTTGGCCTAGCTTTGACGCCTCCTCAAAGGTGGTACTTAGGGGATATATATAGGCTCTTGGAATGCGATTCTTTCTCCCCAAGTATCCTTTTCTGACTGAAATTGCTTATTTTGAAGACAGAGGCACGGCCATGTAGCACGCCCGTGTGGATCGACTCCAGGCCGTGTTCCGATATCTAACTTGAGGCACGGCCGTGTGAATTGGGGGAGAGACCGTCTACTAAATGTTAGGCGTGGCACGGCTGTGTGGTCGCCGGGCCAGGCCGTGTCGAATTCATGATATGACCCATTTACTTCGATTTGGGCCTGTTTTATGTTTTTTTCATCCTCGGGTGCTTTCCTGGGTATAAGACATGAAAAGAAAGGATTAAGAGCACCTTTTTACATAAATCATGGGATAAATCATCCAAAAGCATACTAAATGTGGGCTTAAAATATGTTACTTTTACGGTTTATCAAATACCCCCACACTTAAGCTTTTGTTTGTCCTCAAGCAAAATTCTCAACTTACAATTAAAACGAACTTTCCATGATTCATAATTCCTATCAACAATGCCTTATCCTAATTCATAGGTAATTTATACATGGATAATTCAACTCAAAGATTCCTAAAGATTCAAACAAGATAAGTTATACATTTGTAGCACAAAAACATAGGTGTTTCCCTTCATCTAAATAATTACCTTTAATTCAAAACCTACAAGGATTGACATCCTCACAAAAGATTCACTCAAATCACTCGAAAGATGTTTTAAGGGTCAAAATTAAGCACTCATAAGTCGAACCTGAAAAGTTAATCCCATAAGCTTGCCTAAAAATCAAATCTCCACCACTGTAAAATGAAATGATACACAGATCAAAAGGTCTTTGTTAGGGTTGTAACGGGGCTAGGGTTAAAGGTGTGAATAAAGGCTGAAATTAGAATGTTAGAATCTAGATTGAATTGATAAGTTACCTACCTAAAAATTTCTAAGATAACAATTACATATACTACTAATACGAGCTTTTCTTTTGAAAAATAGTCTTTGATTATGTAAGCTCACTTTTCATAAAACTAATTACTGAATAAACTTTGATTTTTTTTTTGGAACAAACTAAATACAAGATAAATTTAACTACCAGAATAATATACTTAGGTAACTAGCTCAAATCAAATCTCGATTAAGGGGTAGTCAAAGGAAAGGGGGATAACAAATACAAAGGGTTTTGGGTTAAAATTAGTGGGTGAGTCAATAAAAGGGTTGTTAGGCTCAACGGGGTTCACTAAGGGTTAATTATAAGGGTAGGTTATTTAGTGGAGTAAGTGGGTTAAAACCTAAGTGCTTTTATCATCTCGGTATATCAAATCATAACTGTGGTCTTGACATGTATAATCAAGGCAAGTTCTAGAATAACAGTTCATAGTTGACACACTCATAATCAATAAGGTGAGCAAGAAAAAGAATATATGCTCTATAAGGCTCAAAATCTCACAAAAATTATTGGTGTTTTTGACACCAACTTTGTAAATTTCAAATTTTAAGATAACATTCAAATTCCGGTTGACAACCTACAATTTTAATTTTTAGAAATTTAGACTTATTATGTATGATTCCCTAGTTTTCTTCAAATTTAATCATCAATGCACAATTAACTATGACTTAGTCTAATACATATCAATAAAAATCATAAATTATCAGAAATTTTATCTTAATTAGTAATATGACAACTTTGCTTAAAAACAAGACTAAATTCAGGGATTTGGGAATCATGCAAAAAGTTAGACATTTTTATCCTCAGGGTTTAAGAATAATGCAGAAAGTTTGGTATTTTCTCAAAATAGTTATTCACCCCCCACACTTAAGATGTACATTGCCCTCAATGTACAAACATAGATAATAACATTTAAGGGATAAATCAAAAGAGAAGGGGAAAGAATTACTCCCTGACTTGTGGATGTTTTCCCGGATGAGTGTCTTTGGTGGCGGTGATGGTCAGTCGGGATAACAAACCTGCGTTAGATGAAGAAATTGGGTAGCACTTTGAGAAGTAGCCAGGTTTGATTAAGACCTAATAAAAATAAACTAAATATAAAATTATATAAAAATAAACTAAATGGAAGGAGACTAAGAAGAAAACTAAAATGACAAGAAAATATTAATGGACTGTGAAGGCCTTATTGAAGGATGGTTTGCAAGGTGGGTGTGACTTCTAAGGCTGGGAAGGTGCTGGCGGTGGTGGAAGTGAAGAGATTATCGTGGTGGTCGGCGTGATTCCCTAGCAGCCTGGCGAACCTGACACTATGAAACTAAATTAAGCTAAACTAAATTAAACGTAAGATTATTTAAGAAAAGGAGAATGAAAGGAAAGAGAAATGAAAAATAAAAACTAATTGGTCTCATAAATCCTTGGCTTGGTGTTGAGACGAAGCTGCCGGCATGAACTTATGTTGATCGTTCTTTGTTAAAGAGCCTATGCTTAGCTTCCTCCGCTTCTTCGGCATGTTGTTGGCTTGCTCAAGGATCTAGAGTCTTAGTAAGTAAAGAATCTGAGATGGAAGAGAGTGAGAAGCAAAGAAAATAAGGATGAAAATCAGATGGAGGGAAGGGGAAGAATTGAGTGGCTTAAATAGAGGTTCAAATCTGGTGCTTCCCTACGGCCGTAGTCCTAGAGGGTGTCGATGTACACGGCCGCCTCGCACGGCCGTGTTGATGCGTGTGTTTGTCACACCATGCCCGTGCTGCATCACGCACGCCCGTGTACGTCAATTTTTTCTTTTGGCACGGTTCTTCTGCACTGGCGTGTTGTACCCGTGTGAAATAAGTCAGTAGCTTCACACGGTTGAGGGCACGACCGTGCCCTCTCTGTCGGTGCCCGTGGGGATGGTGGTTGGATCTGTGACGTTGGAGGGTGGTTGGACTGGCTTGCATAGCCTCTGCTCTGTCAGTGTGGCAGTTCCGGTGGTCCACACGGCCACGGACACGGCCGTGTGTAAGGCCGTGTGGCCTGGAAATCCTGCATTTTTGGCTAGTTTAAAAAAAAAGAAAAAGGAAAATAGATTTAAATGCAAATAAAAGTAAAAAGAAATAAAGTTAGTACTCGGGTTGCCTCCCGAGAAGCGCTCGTTTATAGTCTTAAGCTAGACTTTGCCTTGTTATTTGAAAATTTTAGGGAGGCTTGAAAGTTTGGATATCTTCCCTCATGCCTATAATCCTATTTTCTTGACAAAGGTTGAGTCGAGAAGCGTTTACCTTAGAAGTGCTGCATGTTGGGTTGCTTACCTCGACTCTTTCGTGTAGGAAGATATTGTGTACCTCAAGAGGGATTTCTTCCTTCAGGTTTGCTGTGATGATGCTAAGATCGGCTTTATTGATTAGTACCTGATTTCCTATTTTGATGCGATTTGATGTTCCTACAGGCTCTTCTGGTGGCTCCTTCAGATTTATAATGTATAGCTCTAGCTCTTCCTCATGTATCCCTAATTTCTCCTTGAAGTGCATTTTCCACTCATCTAGGTCATCGATATGAATCCTTTGCTCCTCGTGAGTTATTTCTTTGTTGGCACTGAGCTGAGGATCCTGTTCAATCGTTCCCTTTTTTGGTGGTTCCTATAAAGAGGGTGTAATTGAATGATTATCAAAAGAATTTTCTTTCTCACCTTGATTCTTTGATGACCTAGCTGATTCGAGGGCTTGAAGGCTAATTGAGTCGTCACCCACACAAAGTATGAGCTCACTTGAGGCAACATCAATTTTAGTCTTGGCAGTTACTAGAAAAGGTCCTCCTAAAATTAAGGGGATTGAATTACCCTCATCCATGTCTAAAACAACAAAATCTACTGGGAAAACAAATTTATCGATTTTTACGAGAACATCTTTAATAATGCCCCTAGGAATTCTAATAATTTTATCAGCTAATTGAATACTCATCCTAGTTTGTTTAGGCTTCCCTAGACCTAGTCGTTTAAACAGTGCATAAGGCATGACATTTATGCTTGCCCCTAAATCAGCTAATGCATTATCAATAGTTAAACTACCAATTAAACATGGAATTGTAAAACTCCCTGGATCTTTTAATTTTTGTGGTAGTTTATTTTGTAGGATTGTTGAGCACTTTGCGTTGAGTTCAATGTGTGGCTCTTCGTCTAATTTGCGTTTGTTTGTCAAGAACTGTCTTAAAAATTTTCTCGAGTCTGGCATCTGAAAAAGAGCTTCAAGAAGAGGTAAGTTAATGTGTAATTTCTTCAAAAGTTTAAGAAACTTACCAAACTGTTCCTCTAAATCGTCTCTTTTTAATGCTTCGGGATAAGGTATGAGAGGTTTGTACTCTTTTATTACCGGTTTTGACTTTTCTTGTGCTACCTCTATTATCCCTTCGTCTACCTTACTTTCTGGAATTGGTTTTCGTTCATCTAATTCCTCGCTCTCCTGAGCTGTGATGGCTTGAATTTGCTCCTTTGGATTAATCTCGGTGTTAATTGGTAGACGGTCGTTCTGACATGAGCCGTGTGAGTTGTGCGACTGCATTAGTCATTTCCTTGACCGACTTAGCAATTTCACTCATTCGACTCTCATTGCTTTTAATTGTTCTATTTATATCTTGTAGGCGTTCTTCTGTGTTTGCTGATTTTTTTAGTTCCTCCTTGTAGGGTGGTTTCTTTTCTCGTGGATAGGGCTGATTTTGGAAGTTCTGAGGAGGTTGTTGCCCTTGATTTCTTTGATTGCCTTGACCTCCCCATGAAAAATTTGGATGGTTCCTCCAACCATGATTGTAAGTGTTACTATAAGGATTATTATTGGATCGAAAATTATTACCTATATAGTTCATCTGTTCGTTCTCTGCTTCCAGTTGGTAAGGTGGGTACTCAGGATTCACCACGGTTCCACTTGCGTCACACTACATGACTGGATGTACCTATGAAGAACATAAACTATCAAGCTTTTTATTCATCATCTCAAGCTGCGTTGATAGCATGGTCATGGTGTCGATGTTGAAGACTCCTACCGATTTCGTTGGTTTAGTCCTCGAAGCTTGCCACTGATAATTGTTTAATGACATCTCCTCAATGAACTCGTAGGCTGCTTCTGGAGTTTTGTTGTTCAGAGTTCCACCGGTGGCTGAATCAATCAGTTGCCTCATTGAGGGGTTTACACCGTTGTAGAATGTTTGGACTTGTAGCCACAAGGGTAAGCCATGGTGTGGGCACCTCCTCAAGAGATCTTTGAATCTCTCCCATGCATCATATAGTGTTTCTAAATCCATCTGCACAAAAGAAGAGATATCATTTCTTAATTTGGCCATTTTGGCCGGTGGAAAATATTTCATTAAAAACTTTTCGATCATCTGACCCCATGTAGTGATTGACCCTCGTTGTAACGAGTTTAACCACTGTTTAGCTTTTTTTCTCAATGAAAAAGGGAATAACTGAAGGTGTATGGCATCATCAGAAACGCCATTTATTTTGATGGTATCACAGAACTCTAAAACGTTAGCTATATGCATGTTTGGATCTTCGTCCTGCAAATCATCAAATTGAACAAACTATTGAATCATTTGTATTGTGTTAGGTTTTAATTCAAAATTGTTAGCAGATATAGCTGGCCTAACAATACTTGATTCCGCTCCTGTTAAATGTGGTTTCGCATAATCAAACATTGTATGTGGAACATTGCGATCCCCCATATCGTGTGGTGGTGGGTTGTTTTCATCCATCCCTTCAGTAGGATTGGATCTGTCTTCTTTCTCTCTTTCTGTGTAATTTAGGGCTCGTCTGGTTTCCCGACGATTCCTTCGAGCAGTAGCTTCAATATCACTTTTGTATACTAAAGGTCCTCTCGGGTTCCTTCTAGTCATAAACTAGAGGTACCTGGAAAGAAAAGCAAGAAAGAAAAAATTAGCAAAATTAAAAATTATCCTAAAAAATAAAAAATAAAAAATAATGGCTAAAGTAATAAAAATAGAGTTTTCTTAATATTTTAGTTCCCCGGCAACGGCGCCAAAAACTTGATCACTATAAATCAGAGTTTTAAAATTTATAAAAGAATGATCAAAACCTGAAAACTAACTCTGACAATGATTAAAGGCAAGTGTACCTATCGAACAGTAGTATAGCTTAGGCAAGACCGGATATCGAACCTAAAGGAACTAAAAGTACTAATACTAACATTCTTTTTATTATTCAGCCTTAAAAATAGAGTGAAGTTGCTTTAGACGAAGACTAAACTAAGGACACAAAGACAAAAAGGACGAATAGGAGAATAACTTTGAAGAAAAACTCAGTTGATTACAATGATACCCTCAGGAAGAATCTACCTAGACTTCACTTATTAATTAACCCTAAATTATATGATTTCTTTTACTTAGCTTGATCCGTAAGACTCCCCAACCTATATTAAACCCTTTCTCGAGGCGAATAACGTCTAACCCTAGGTTAATTAGTAGAACTCTCGTTCGCTTATAATAACCCTCTAGGATAGCAGTAAACCGATCAATGGACTCCCATATTAGGATTCACCCTAATCCGAAAAAATCTCGTAACCCTATCTCTAGGCGTTCGATCAACTCCACTTAATTATGTTAGATCTACTCTTAGGCAAGGTCTATTCCTCCTCCACCTAAGCACATTAGATTTGGATTAAACAACATAATTAAGAACAAACTAAATAATTATCATATAACTTAAAAATCAAAGAAAAAGATCCATCTAGGTTTCATCCCCTTCAGGTATCTGAAGGGTTTAGTTCATAATGAATAAACAAAACATCGCAAGAGAAAAGATAAAACAAAAAATAAGAAAATCCTAAAACTCTCTGAAGGAATTGAAGGAGAATTTCGCCGTCTTGAGTATAATTCCGGCTTCTTGGGATGGATCAAATGGCTATCTTCCCGTTATTCCCTAACTCTGACCTTCTCGGCTTGGCTCCTTGGCCTAACTTTGACGCCTCCTCAAAGGTGGTACTTAGGGGATATATATAGGCTCTTGGAATGTGATTCTTTCTCCCCAAGTATCCTTTTCCTACTGAAATTGCTTATTCTGACGACAGAGGCACGGCCATGTAGCACGCCCGTGTGGATCGACTCCAGGTCGTGTTCGGATTTCTAACTTGAGGCACAGCCGTGTGAATCGGGGGAGAGACCGTGTACTAAATCTTAGGCATGGCACGATCGTGTAGTCGTCGGGCTAGGCCGTGTTGAATTCATGATATGGCCCATTTACTCCATTTTGGGCCCGTTTTATGTTCTTTTCATCCTCGAGTGCTTTCCTGGGTATAAGACATGAAAAGAAAGGATTAACAGCACCTTTTTACATAAATCAAGGGATAAATCATCCAAAAGCATACTAAATGTGGGCTTAAAATATGTTACTTTTACGGTTTATCAATCTTCCCACGCCAAGGGGTCACGCCCGAAGTATCTGGAAAAGCTCCTCCTCGGGTCCTAGAGGAACCTGTAGAAAAGGATGTCGTACTTTGACAGAGGTGCTCGAGGAGGTCGCATCGGGTCCCTTTCACTTTTTCGAAACAGGGACGGCGGTCTTTTTCCCACGTGGGGGAGTCGTTACGTTCCTGAGAAAGCCAAAGATTTTCAATGAATAAATTATTATCACCAGCCAAAAACGTACTATCCAAGTATTCCTAAATAATATAATAGTGAGATCAGATTATCAATTGATTCTAACATTAGTACGAATTAACAAGGTTAATAAGAAGTAGTATCAAACTAATAAATTCAAACTAACCATTAAAAGAACTAAGGTTTTGGAAATAGAAATTTAAATTGTAATGAAGATAAAACAAAGAATAATATCAGATAAATAATTAAAAATGAGAGAAATAAGTAACAATGGTGGAGAATGGTGAACCGATGGAGCTGTTTGAAGCGGTGGCACGAATGTGGCAGTGGCGGTGGCGCACGGGCATAGTCTGTGTACTATACATGTGAAGAAGAAGGGGAAAGAGGAAAGGAAAAGATGAGGGCAAAAGGAGAAAGAGGGAAATTTGGGCGACAGTGGTGGCCGGAATAGGGGAACAGAGTAAAGAGAGTGGAGAGTGGCTAGGGTTTTTAGGGGGAAATTTGGGGAGAAGATGAACAGTGGGGTGGTTAAAATAGAAATTGGGGCACAAGGTTGATACCCACGGCCATGTGCCTTTTATTTTGCCCGTGTGTTTCGAAATTTCAATTTAGGGCACGTCTGATCCTTGTCCCACGCCCGTGTTCCTTAGGCATGTTGGGTCACACGGCCTAATCGCACGGCCGTGTGATGCTGCATTCATTTCTCCCACGCCCGTGTTTAGGATCACACGCCAGTGGTAATTAGTCAGTATTGACCACGACCTAAAGGCACGGGCGTGGGATTTAATTGGTTTCAACCCCGGCTTCTGGGCACAGGTGATAAACTGTAATAATAACATATTTTTAGCCCACATTTAGCATGCTTTTGGATGATTTATCCCTTGAATTATGTAATTTGGTGCTCTTAATCCTTTAATTTCATGTTTTATACTCAAGAGAGCATAGAGGGATGAAAAGAATGTAAAATAGGCTTAAAATGGACCAAATGGGCCAAAGAAAGAAATCGACATGGCCTGGGCCCAAGACCACACGACCGTGCCTCATTAATAGACTCAACTCGGCCTAACCACGATTCACACGGGCATGTGAAATGGGCGTGTCCCTGACATGACAAAGAGGAATTTCACTCGGATTAGGATACTTAGAGGCAAAGAAACACATTCCAAGAGCCTATATATACACCCTAAAGGCCAACCTTCAGGGGGAGTCCAGCTAGGCGTCCAACGAGGCCAAAGAGCTGAGCCAGAGGGGTCAGAATTGTGGAATTTACTCGAAGAAAGCCAGTTGATTCATCTCAAGAAGCCAGAGTCATACTCAAGACGGAGGATCTCTCTTCAATTCCTTCAGGGAGTTTTAGTGTTTTTCTTATGTTTTGTTTTATCTTTTCTTTTGAGATGTATTCTTTTATGATTATGAACTAAACCCTCAGATACCTGAAGGGGATGAAACCTAAGATGAATCTTGTTATTGTTTGCTGAACTATATGATAAATACTTGATTTGTTCTTAATTATGTGTTCTTAATTCTTGTTTTGATATTTTCGGGATATTAATTCAAGTGTGATGTGCTTAGGTGGAGGAGCAAAAGTCCCTGTCTAAGAGTAGATCGAGCATAATTAAGCGGAGTTGATCGCACGCCTAGACATAGGGTGACGAGATTTTGCCCGATTAGGGTGAAACCTAATATGGGAGTCCATAGATCGAGTTAATGCAATTCTAGGGGTTTTAATTAGAAAAAGATTTCAATTAAGCAACCTACAGTTAGACGTTAGTTTCCTCGAGAGAGGGATTAATATACATTAAGGAATTTTACGAATCAAGTCAAGTGAATAAATCGTCTGGTTCAGAGTTAGATAATAAGTGAAGTCTAGGTGGATTCTTCCTCGGGTATTGTCTTAATCAATTGGTTTTTCCCAAAGTATTTTCCCAAATTCATTCTCTTTGTCTTTGTGTCTTTAGCTTAGTTGTTAGTTAATTTTAGATTAGATAAAAATTCCTTTAATTCTTAGGCTAAATAATAAAAAGAAAGTTAGTATTAGTACTTTAGGTTCCTTTGGGTTCAACAATCCGGTCTTGCCGCTAAGCTATACTACTGTTTGATAGGTGCACTTGCCTCAAGTCGTTGTCACAGTTAGTTTCTAGGCTCGATCATTCATTTTATAAATTTTTAAGACTCTGGCACATGATCAAGTTTTTGGCACCGTTGCCGGGGAACCAAAATATTAAGAAAGCTCAATTTTTATTACTTTAGCCATTTTTTTATTATTTTCTACAATTTACTTTTATTTCTTAGTTTGTTTTTAACTTTGCTAATCTTTTTTCTTTTGTTCCTTTCAAGTACCTCTAGTTTATGACTAGAAGGAACCCGACAGGACCCCTAATTTACGACAGTGAAATTGAAGGTACTATTTGCAGAAATCGTAGAGAAATAAGGCGAAGCTTAAACTACATATAAGAAGAGCAAGAAGACGAAGTTAATACTACCGAAGAGATGGCTGGGAACAATCCGCCACCTCCAGAGATGGCCAAAAATCATGCTCCTCGATGTATGATTATGCTAAACCTAATTTAACAGGAACTAAGTCAAGTATTGTTAGACCTGCTATTGCTGCAAATAATTTTGAACAGAAACCTAGCACAATTCAGATGATAAAACAATTTGTTCAGTTTGATGGTTTGCAGGATGAAGACCTAAATAATCACTTGGCAGATTTCCTAGAATTTTGTGATACTTTCAAGATAAATGGCGTTACTGATGATGCCATCTGCGGTTATTTCCCTTCTCCTTGAGGAATAAAACCAAACAGTGGTTGTATTCTCTTCCACGAGCGTCAATCACTACATGGGATCAAATGACCGAGAAATTTTTATTAAAATATTTTCCACCGGCCAAAATAGCCAAGTTAAGGAATGATATCTCTTCTTTTGTGCAGATGGATTTAGAGACTCTTCATGATGCATGGGAGAGATACAAGGATTTGCTGAGAAGGTGTCCACACCATGGATTACCCTTGTGGCTACAGGTCTAAACTTTCTACAACGAAGTGAACCCTTCAACAAGGTAATTAATCGATTCAGTCGCTGGTGGAACTCTGAATAACAAAACTCCTGAAGCAGCCTACGAGTTTAAAGAGGAGATGTCATTGAATAACTATCAGTGGCAAGTTACAAGGACAAGGGTAGCAAAAGTAGCCAGAGTTTCCAACCTCGACGCAGTAACCATGCTATCAAATCAGGTAGAGATGCTAAATAAAACGATTGATGGTTTGTGTTCCTCGCAAGTACATCCAGTTATGCAATGTGAGATAAGTGGAGGCGTAGCGAATCCTGAGTACCTACCCTACTGACAGGGCATGGAAAGCGAACAAACGAACTATATGGGTAACAATTTCCGATCTCAAAATAACCCTTATAGTAATACTTATAATCTAGGTTGGAGGAACCACCCCAATTTCTCATGGGGTGGTCAAGGAAATCAGAGACAACAACCACCCCAAAACTTCCAACAACAGCCCTACCCACATGAAAAGAAGTCGAACCTTGAGGAGATGCTGAAAAAATTCATAGCAGTCTCAGAAACACGTTTCCAAAATACCGAGACAACACTTAAAAATCAACAAGCATCGATTCAAGGGATCGAACACCAGTTAGGGCAACTTGCTAAGCTGATCTCTGAAAGACCACAAGGAAGCCTACCAAGCAACACTGAGACTAACCCAAAGGAGCAAATTCAAGCCATAACAGCTCAAGATAGTGAAGGGTTAGACGAGCCCAATTTCAGGCAAGAGAATTCTGTAGAAGAAGGTAAGGTTAAGGTAAGTAATAAAAAGCCAAAACTGATAATCAAAGAAAACCAACCTCACATACCATATCCTGAAGCAATAAAGAGAGACGACACAGAGGAACAGTTCAATAAGTTTCTTAAAATTTTAAAGAAATTACATATTAACTTACCGTTACTTGAAGCTTTTTTGCAGATGCCAGATTCTAGGAAATTTTTAAAGGAGCTATTGACAAAGAAACGAAGGATAGACGAGGCATCGCATGTGGAACTAAAGGCAATGTGCTCGGCAGTCTTGCAAAATAGACTACCACGAAAATTAAAATATCCAGGGAGTTTTACAATTCCATGCTTAATTGATAGTTTATCTATTGATAATGCGTTAGCTGATTTAGGGGCAAGTATAAATGTCATGCCTTATAAAATGTTTAAACAGCTAGGTCTAGGGAAACCCAAACAAACTAGGATGAGCATTCAATTAGCTGGTAAAACTGTTAGAATTCCTAGGGGTATAATCGAAGATGTACTCGTAAAAATTGATAAATTTGTATTCCCAGTAGACTTTGTCGTTTTAGACATGGATGAGGACAACACAATCCCCTTAATTTTAGGAAGACCATTTTTAGCAACTGCCAGGACTAAAATTGATGTCGGCGCAGGTGAACTCATACTCTGTGTAGGTGATGAGACAGTCACTCTTCAAGCTCTCGATTCGGCTAGGACATCGAATAATCAGGGTGATAACGTAAATTCTATTCATGACCATTTGGTTAAACCTTCTTTTCAGGGAGCACCACAAAAGAACACAATTGAACCAGATCCTAGACCCCGTACCAACAAAGAAATAACTCAGGTGGAACGAGGGTTTTAGATCGATGAACTAAACGAATGGAAGACGCATTTCAAGGAAAAACTAGGGATACACGAAGCAGAATCAAAGCCACTTTATGGGACAGAAAAATTCAAAATCGGAGAACAGGTATTGTTAGATAAAGTAGACCCACGAATATCTACTCCTCATCCTAATACAAACAAAGAAATCCCTTTTAAGGTAATCAATATTTTCCCATATGAAAAAGTCGAGGTAAGTAATCTTATATTCGGCACTTTGAAAATAAATGATACTCGACTTGAACTATATACTGTTTGTAAGACAGTTAGCATGAGAGAGGATGTTCAGCTCTTCAAACCACCATGAATATGCGAATGAGAGGTAAGTCTAGCTTAAGACTATAAATAAGCGCTTCTCGGGAGGCAAGCCGAGTACTAACTCTATTAACTTTTACATTCCTTTATTTTTATTTTTATTTCCACTTCAGCATCTAATTATAAGCTAACCAAAAGTGCAAATTTTCATGTCGTGTGGACACCACGAATCTTCGTACTGACAGGGCAGAGATTGTACGAGTCAGAACGAATCATATCTTTGAGTCATTGACTTCGTACTGACAGGGCAGAGATTGTACGAGTCAGAACGAATCATATCTTTGAGTCACTGACTCCAACTACCACGCCACGACCGTGTGATACGGCCGTGGCCGACACTGTTAGATGATACACGGGCGTGGCGATCTGAACATGGGCGTGGGAGAAGTAAACGAAGCACAACACGGCCATGCGATACGGCCATGTGACACAACACGCGCATGGCACACGGGCGTGGGGATGTACCAGACCCCAAAACTCTATTTAAACCACCCCACCCCTCCCTTTTCTCACCTACTCCCCATTTCTTTTCTTCCATACCATTTTCTTTCCCTTTTCTTTTTTAGATCTTTCCCCTTCCATATTATTCTTCTAACCCTTGATCTCTACAATACCTATGTCGAAGAAGCGGAAGGATCCAAGCACAGTCTCCCTATGGGAGATCGATCTACATAAGTTCATGCCGGCCGTTTCATTAACTCGAAAGGAAAAGGACCTTTGAGTCCATATAATTTCTCTTTTCATTTTCACTTCTCCTTTATTTTCCTTTTCTGTAATTTTCTTTTACTTAGTTTAATCTATTCTATTTCATTTTCTTTGATTTAGGTTCTAAAGGCTGCTAGGGAGTCACTACGACCACGACCATAGCCACCCCACCGTAGCCTTAGAAATCATACCCACCTTGCGAACCATCTAACAATAAGGACTCTTCGGTCCATTAATCTTTTCTTTTAATTTTATTTTACTTTCTATTTTCTTTCTCTTTATCTTGTCTTTAAATATATATTTAGTATATTTTGAATTATTATTATTATTTCCTGGCTATTTCTTCACGAGCTTCCCAATTTCTTCATCTAGCGTAGAGCTCGGTAGCAGCCACCACACCTTGGGACTCCCAACTCAAGGAAACCATCCAAATTCAGTAAGTTTCACCTCTCCCTTTCTCTTAAATTTCATATATATCTTTGTACGTTGAGGGCAATGTACATCTTAAGTGTGGGGGGGTGAATATATATTTCGAGAAAGTGCCTAACTTTTGCATTATTCTCAAATCCCTAAATGATATCTTGTCTTTAAGTAATTTTCTCACATTAGTATGAGAATGAAATTTCCTGTGACTCATGATTTTTATTGATATGTTTTGGATTAAATCTTTGATAATTGTGCAGTGATGATTTAAACTTTAGGAGACTAGAGAAATCAAGCATGATGAGTCTATTTTCAAAAATTAAAATTCTGTTAGGTTGTCTACCTGAATCTAATTATTACCTTGAAATTTGAAATTTACAAGATTGATATCAAAAACACATAATTCTTGTGAGATTTTGAGCCTCTTAGAGCATACATTCCTTCGTGCTCACTTTTTGATTCTGAGTGTGTCAACATTGATTTCTTATTCTAGAACTTGCTTTGATTATACATATCGAGACCACACCTTTGATTTGATATACAGAGATGATAAAGGCACCTAGGTTTTAACCCACTTACTCCACCAAAAGCCTACCTTCATAATTAACCCCTAGTGAACCCCTTTGATCCTAACAACCCTTTTCATTGACTCACCCACTAATATTAACCCAAAACCCTTTGTATTTATTATCACCATCCTTCTTGACTACCCTTATATTGAGATTTGATTTGATCTGTTGCCTAACTACGATTTTTATTTTGGTAGTTAAATTCATTCTTTATTATGCATTTGATTTGTTCTTCAAAAAAAATCGAAGTATGTTCATTATTAGTTATGTGATTAAATGAGCTTATATGTTTAAATTCCAATTGTTGAACAAGAAGCTCGTATTATTAGTATTAGTATTACAATTTTTAAATGATGTAATTATTTATATTCAGTTCGTTGTTTCTAGTTAGTTAAATTGTCAAATTCAATCTCGATTCTAACTGATTGTTGTTTTATGCGATGTCAAAGTCTTAAAAATTTATATAAAGAATGATCGAACCTGGAAACTAACTATGACAAAGATTTGAGGCAAGCGCACCTATAGAACAATAGTATAGTTAAGACAAGACCGGATTGTCAAACCCAAAGGAACCAAAAGCATTAATACCAACTCTCTTTTTATTATATAGCCTAAAATAAAGGGAATTTGTTGTTTAATCTAAATTAACTAACCAATTGATTAAAACGATACCCAAGGAAGAATCCACCTAGACTTCACTTGTTATCTAACTCTGAACTAGACGATTTATTCATTTGCCTTGATTCGTAAGATTCCCTAAATTATATTAATCCCTCTCTCAAGATGACTAATGTCTAACCCTAGGTTGATTAATTGAAATCTCTTTCTAATTAAAACCCCTAGAATTGCATTAACTCGATCTATGGACTCCCATATTAGGTTTTACCCTAATCCGGCAAAATCTCGTCACCCTATCTCTAGGCGTGCAATCAACTCGGCTTAATTATGCTAGATCTACTCTTAGGCAGGGACTTTTGCTCCTCCACCTAAGCACATCACACTTGAATTAATATCCTGAAAATATCAACACAAGAATTAAGAACACATAATTAAGAATAAGTCAAATATTTATCATATAGTTCAGCAAACGATAACGAGATTCATCTTAGGTTTCATCCCCCTCAGGTATCTGAGGGTTTAGTTCATAATAATAAAAGAAAACATCTCAGAAGAAAAGATAAAACAAAACATAAGAAATCCCTAAAACCACCTGAAGGAATTGAAGGAGAGATCCTCTGTCTTGAGTATGATTCTGACCTCTTGAGATGGATCAACTGGCTATCTCCGAGTAAATCCCCACAAATCTGCCCTCTTTGGCCTAGCTAGACGCCCCCTGACTGAAGCCTTGGGTTCCCCCTTTTTTAGGTTATACTTAGGGTGTTTGTATAGGCTTCTGAATGTGTTTCTTTGCCCCTAAGTATCCTAATCCGAGTGAAATTTCTCTTAGTTACGGCAAGGACATGCCCATGGCGCACGCCCGTGTAAGTCATGGCTAGGCCGTGTTTGAGACTGTTGAATGAAGCACGGTCGTGTGGTCTTGGGCCTAGGCCGTGTGGATTTCGTGATATGTCCCATTTACTCCGTTTTGGGCCCATTTTCCGTTCCTTTCGTCATCCAGTGCTCTTCTGAGTATAAAACATGAAAACAAAGGATTAAGAGCACCAAATTACATAATTCAAGGCTTAAATCATCCAAAAAGCATGCTAAATGTGGGCTTAAAATATGTTACTTTTACGGTTTATCACTAACCCTCTAATTTAGCCTTTATCCACACCTTTTAACCGAAGCCCCGTTACAGCCCTTTTTAAAGACCTTTTGATCTATGAATCATCTCATTTTACAGTGGTGGAGATTTAATTTTCATGCAAGCTTATGGGATTAACTCTTCATGTTTGACTTTTTAGTGCTTAATTCTGAACCTTCAACACTTCGAGTGATTTGAGTGAATCTTTAGTGAGGATGTTAATTCTTGTCGGTTTTGAATCAGAGGTAATTATATAGGTGAGGGGAAACATCTATGTTTTGTGCTACAAATGTATGACTTAGATTGTTTGAATCTTTAGGACCCTTTGAGTTAAATTATCAATGTATGAATTATCTTTGAATTATGATGAAACATTATTGATGAATATTATCAATCAGGGAAGTTCGTTTTAATTGTGAGTTGAGAATTTTGCTTGAGGACAAGCAAAAGCTTAAGTGTGGGGGTATTTGATAAACCGTAATAATAACATATTTTAAGCCCACATTTAGCATGCTTTTGGATGATTTATCCCTTGAATTATGCAATTTGGTGCTCTTAATCCTTTAATTTCATGTTTTATACTCAGGAGAGAAAAGGAGGATGAAAAGAATGAAAAACGGGCTTAAAACAGACCAAATGGGCCAAAGAAAGAAATCGACACGACCTGGGCCCAAGACTCAACACGGCCTGACCACGATTCACATGGGCGTGTGCCATGGGCATGGCCCTGACGTGACAAAGAGGAACTTCACTCAGATTAGGATACCTGAGGCAAAGAAACACATTCCAAGAGCCTATATATACACCCTAAAGGCCAACCTTCAGGGGGAGTCCAGCTAGGCGTCCAGTGAGGCCAAAGAGCCGAGCCTGAGGGGTCAGAATTGTGGAATTTACTCAAAGAAAGCCAATTGATTCATTTCAAGAAGCTGGAGTCATACTCAAGACGGAGGATCTCTCTTCGATTCCTTTAGGGAGTTTTAGTGTTTTTGTTATGTTTTGTTTTATCTTTTCTTCTGAGATGTATTCTTTTATGATTATAAACTAAACCCTTAGATACCTAAGGGGGATGAAACCTAAGATGAATCTTGTTATCGTTTGCTGAACTATATGATAAATACTTGATTTGTTCTTAATTATGTGTTCTTAATTCTTGTTTTGATATTTTCAGGATATTAATTCAAGTGTGATGTGCTTAGGTGGAGGAGCAAAAGTCCCTGCCTAAAAGTAGATCTAGCATAATTAAGCAGAGTTGATCGCACGCCTAGACATAGGGTGACGAGATTTTGCCGGATTAGGGTGAAACCTAATATGGGAGTCCATAGATCGAGTTAATGCAATTCTAGGGGTTTTAATTAGAAAGAGATTTCAATTAATCAACCTAGGGTTAGACGTTAGTTGCCTCGAGAGAGGGATTAATATACATTAGGAAATCCTACGGATCAAGTCAAGTGAATAAATCGTCTGGTTCAGAGTTAGATAACAAGTGAAGTCTAGGTGGATTCTTCCTCGGGTATTGTCTTAATCAATTGGTTTTTCCCAAAGTATTTCCCAAATTCATTCTCTTTGTATTTACGTCTTTATCTTAGTTGTTAGTTAATTTTAGATTAGATAAAAATTCCTTTAATTCTTAGGCTAAATAATAAAAGAAAGTTAGTATTAGTACTTTAGGTTCCTTTGGGTTCGACAATCCGGTCTTGCCTCTAAGCTATACTACTGTTCGATAGGTGCACTGGCCTCAAGTCGTTGTCACAGTTAGTTTCTAGGCTTGATCATTCTTTTTATAAATTTTTAAGACTCTGACATACGATCAATAGGCTTGTCACACAATCGTGTCTTTTACTCAGTATCGACCACGGTCGCCTCGCACGGTCGTGGCACTTTATCACAGCCCGTGTTTTCGAGTCAATTTCGACCACGACTGCATCGCACGGCCGTGGTGTTTTATCGTAGCCAGTGTGTTGTGGAAAATTTTTCTTTCTTGTCCCGCATAGTCTCTGCCACATTGATGTCCCTTCCTGTGGTGTCCACACGGCCACGGCCATGCCCGTGTACTAGACCATGTGGGTAGGAAATCCTGCGCCTATTAATTTTGTTAGTTCTTAGTTAGATGCTAAAAATAAAAAATATGGATGTTAGTGAGGTTAGTGCTCGGGTTGCCTCCCAAGAAGCGCTCGTTTAAAGTCTTAAGCTAGACTTACACTGCTTTCATCTCTATATGAAGGTTCACGGAGCTGAAGCTCCTCTCTTATACCCCTAAAATCTTCACCATTATCTGTTTTTAGTCGTTGACTGTTTACCTTGAATGTGCCATAAGTCGGATGAGTTACCTCAATTGTACCATAGGGAAAAATGGTTTTGATTTCGAATGGACCTGACCATCTTGATTTCAGCTTTCCAGGAAACAATTTGAGCTTTGAATTGTATAGTAGAACAAGATTTCCAACTTCAAATTGCTTTGGTTGCTTCAAACGAGCATCATAGCGTTGTTTTGTTGCTTCCTTGTATAAACGTGAGTTCTTGTAGGCACTAGCTCGCTACTCATCTAGCTTGTTCAACTACATCAATCTTTTCTCATCTGCAAGTTTGAGATCATAGTTTAAGAATTTTATGGCCCAAAATGCTTTGTGCTCTAATTCAAATGGTAGATGACAACTCTTTCCGTAGACAAGTCTGTACGGGGATGTTCCTATGGGAGTTTTAAATGCGATTCTATAGGCCCATAAAGTATCGTCTACTTTTAATGCCCAATCTTTCCTGTTTGATCCTACGGTTTTCTCTAGAATACGCTTAAGCTCTTGATTTGCTACTTTAACTTGTCCACTGGTTTGAGGGTGATAAGGGGTAGCTGTTCTGTGGTGTACTTTATATTTCCTTAAGATTTTATCAAACTGGGTATTATAAAAATGAGTACCTCTATCACTAATAATTGCTCTAGGTGTTCCAAATCGAGAGAAGAGTTTCTTAAGAAATCTCACTACCACTCTAGCATCATTAGTAGGTAAAGCTTGAGCTTCTACCCATTTTGACATATAATCAACCGCTACTAAGATGTATTTATTCCCAAATGAGCTACGGAATGGACCCATAAAATATATACCTCATACATCAAATATTTCACATGATAGCATATACGTTTGAGGCATTTCATCGCGTTTAGAGACATTACCTGTTCTCTGACATCTATCACACGAAGTAACATACATGTTAGCATCCTTGAACAGAGTGGGCCAATAAAAACCTGATTCAAGCGTTTTATGTGCTGTCCTAGTCTCACTCTAATGTCTTCCTGTTGGTCCTGAGTGGCAATGTTCTAGGATTTTACTTGCTTCTGCCTTTGTAACATATCTTTGAATTACTTGATCTGCACATACACGAAAAAGGAAAGGATCCTCCCAAAAATAGTTTTTCACATCAGCAAAGAATCGCTTCTTTTGATGATGTGTCAACCCTTTTGGTAAGATGTTAGCAGCTAAGTAATTCGCAATATCTGCAAACCAGGGTACCTCGGAGTTGGATATAGCCAAGAGTTGTTCTTCAGGAAATGAGTCATTTATTTCACTCTCATCGAGTTCTTTGATATGTGGATTTTCAAGCCTAGAAAGATGGTCTACCTCAAGATTTTCAGCTCCTTTCTTATCCTGAATTTCCAAATCAAATTCCTGTAAGAGTAAAATCCATCTTATGAGTTAAGGTTTTGCATCAGATTTAGTTAAAAGATAATGAAGAGCTGAATGGTTAGTGTAAACGACAACTTTAGATAATATCAAATACTGTCTAAATTTATCAAATGCAAAAACCACAGCTAGCAACTCTTTTTCTGTGGTTGTGTAATTTTCTTGTGCGACCGTCAATGTTTTGCTAGCGTAATAAATCGGTTAAAAATGCTTGTCTCTTCGCTGTCCCAAAACTGCACCTACTGTAAAATCACTTGCACCACACATTAGTTCAAAGGGTAAATTCCAATCAGGTGCAATTATAATTGGAGAATTTATTAATTTATTTTTTAGGGTATTAAATGCATCTAAACATTCCCGATCAAAATTGAAAGGCACATTTTTTTCTAGTAGTTTTGTTAAAGGCTTAGCTATTTTAGAAAAATCCTTAATAAATCTTCTATAAAATCCAGCATGTCCTAAAAAGCTTCTAATAGCCTTAACTGAACTAGAAGGAGGTAATTTTTCTATGGTTTCAAATTTTGCTTTATCAACCTCAATCCCTTTACTAGAAATTTTGTGACCTAACACAATCCCTTCTCGAACCATAAAGTGACTTTTTTCCCAATTAAGCACAAGGTTTGTTTCCTCACATCTCATTAGAACTTGTTTTAAATTTTTAAGGCAAAGGTGGAAAGAATTACCAAATACTAAAAAGTCGTTCATAAATATCTCCATAATATCTTCCACAAGTTCATCAAAGATGGCTAGCATGCAGCGCTGAAAAGTAGCAGGAGCATTACATAATCCAAAAGGCATTCTACGATAAGAAAACATACCATATGGACATGTAAATGTTGTCTTTTCTTGATCTTTAGAAGCTATTAGGATTTGGAAGTAGCCAGAGTGTCTGTCTAGGAAGCAATAGTACATATGCCCAGATAATCTTTCTAACATGTGATCAAAGAAGGGTAAAGGAAAGTGATCTTTTCTCGTGGCATCGTTCAGCTTCCTATTGTCAATGCAAACTCTCCAATCTGTGACTGTTCTTGTTGGAATCAATTCATTCTTTGCGTTAGCTACAACAGTCATGCCTCCCTTCTTTGGAACAAACTGCACATGACTTACCCAAGTACTGTCAGAAATAGGATAAATAACTCCAGCATCTAGAAATTTAATTACCTCAACCTTAACAACTTCCTTCATGTTGGGATTCAATCGTCTTTGAGGTTGCACACATGGTTTATATTCATCTTCCATTAAAATTTTTTGGGTGCAAAACGATGGACTTATCCCTTTAATGTTAGAAATCTTCCAAGCTATGGCTCTTTTATGCTCCTTTAGTACCTGTAGCAACTCGTCTTTCTCTTTGGGTTCTAGTTCTAAAGAGATGATTACTGGTAGTGTAGAATTATCTCGGAGGAATGCATACTCTAAGTGATTTGGTAACTGTTTCAATTCTAATTTGGGAGGTTCTTCAATAGAGGGTTTTTGTTTTAGTTTGTCATTTATTTCAATACCCTCATACTTCTTTTGTCTTGGGGAAAAGTATTAGAATTCAACTTACTTTTTATCTCCCCCATCTCATTGGTATCTTCATCTGCCCCCTCACCTTGGTTAAGACACAATTCCAACGTGTCTTCATGTATGATTTCCTAAAAAGAATCTTGAATAAAATGATCAATAGCATCAATAAAATAACAGGAATCATCTCGCTCTCTAGAATATCGCATAGTATCATAAATTTTATAAATAATTTCCTCATCACCTACCCTTAGCACAAGTTTACCATCACCTATATCAACAACAGCCATAGCAGTAGCTAAAAATGGGCGTCCTAAAATTAAAGGCACCTCAACATCCTCATCCATGTCGAGCACAACAAAATCAACAGGGAATATGAATTTATCAACTTTTACCAAAGCATCTTCAATAATTCCCCTAGGATATTTAATAGAACTGTCAACTAATTGAATACTCATCCTAGTGGGTTTTGGTTCCCCAAGAACAAGCTGCTTGAACATTTTATAAGGCATTAAATTAATACTGGCACCTAAATCAGCTAATGCTTTCTCAATATTTAAACTACCAATTAAACAGGGAATAGTAAAACTTCCTGGATCTTTCAATTTGGTTGGTAGCTTATTTTGGAGAATAGCTGAACATTCCTCGTTAAGCTCCACGGTCGATAGCTCTTCAAACTTTCTTTTGTTTGGTAAAAGCTCTTTTAGGAGTTTTGTGTATGTCGACATCTGCGAAATAGCTTTAACAAAAGGTAAGTTAATATGTAATTGTTTAAAAAGTTCAAGAAATTTACTATATTGTAAGTCTATGCGGTCTTTCTTCAACTTTACTGGATATAGGATCGGTGGTTTATAGTCTTTAAGTACCAGTGTTACATTCTCATTTACTTTCTCACCCTTTTCCTTATCAGTTTCTTGTGGCATCTTCTTTTTAGCTTCAACAAATATCTTCTTCTCAGCTTCAACCAATACATTTCCATTCCTTAGTGTTACTGCCTTTACATGCTCTTTTTGGTTAGGTTCGGTGTTACTAGGTAAACTACCTGGTTGCCTTTCGGAAACTAACTTGGCCAGCTATCCAATTTGATTCTTAAGACCTTGATTTAATGTTTGTTGATATTTCAACGCTGATTCAGTATTCTGAAAATGAGTTTCTGACACCTAGATGAATTTCATCAGCATCTCTTCAAGGTTCGATTTCTTCTCCTGTGGGTAGGGTTGCTATTGAAAGCCTGGAGTGGGTTGTTGTCTCTGATTTTCCTGACCACCCCATGAGAAGTTTGGGTGGTTCCTCCAAACTGGATTGTAAGTGTTACTATAAGGGTTATTTTGAGGTTTAGAATTATTACCCATATAGTTCATCTGCTTGCTTTCTATGCCAGGGTTGTAGGATGGATATTCTATATTACTCATTCCGCCTCCATTCACATCGTACTGCATAACTGGATATACCTACGAAGAACCACAAAAAACCATCAATCTTTTTATTTAACAGCTCTATCTAGTTTGATAGCATGGTCACTACGTCGAGGTTGAAAACACTGGCTGCCTTTTTTGGCTTCGTCCTCATAACTTGCCACTGATAGTTATTTAGTGACATCTCTTCAATGAATTCATAAGCAGCCTCAGGTGTTTTATTGTTTAGTGTACCGCCGGCGGCTGCATCAATCAACTGCCTAGTTGAGGGGTTCACACCATTGCAAAAGGTTTGAACTTGTAGCCATAAAAGCAACCCATGGTGAGGGCATCTCCTTAGTAGATCATTGTATCTCTCCCATGCATCGTAAAGTGTTTCTAAATCCATCTGCACAAAAGAAAAGATATCATTCCTCAAGTTAGCCGTTTTAGTCAACGGAAAATATTTAAGAAAAATTTTAAGTCATTTGGTCCCATGTAGTGATTGATCCTCGTGGTAACGAGTTCAACCACTGTTTAGCTTTGTTCCTCAACGAGAAGGGAAACAACCGAAGGCGAATGGCATAATTAGAAACGCCATTAATCTTGAAAGTGTCGTAAAATTCTAGAAAATTTGCCAAGTGATTGTTTGGATCCTCATCTTGCAAACTATCAAACTAAACAAACTGCTGAATCATCTGAATAGTGTTAGGTTTCAGTTCAAAAATATTTGCAGCAGTAGCAGGTCTAACAATACTTGATTCAGTTCCTGTTAAAGCAGGTTTAGCATAATCATACATAGTACGAGGAGCAAGATTTTGATTCACCAGATTTGCGGCAACCACAAGAGGTAGCGGATTATTATCAGCCATCTCTTCGTTAGTATTGGTTTCGTCTTCTTGCTCTTCTTCTATATATTGTAAACTTCGCCTTATCTCTCTTCGATTTCTACGAGCTGTACTTTCAATCTCACTGTCAAAAAGTAATGGTCCTGACGGGTTCCTTCTAGTCATAAACTAAATGTTCCTACCAGAAGAAAAGAAAAGAAAAAGTTAGTAAACTAAAAATAAAAATAAATAAAAATAAGAACGGCTAAAGTAATAAAAATTTAGTGTTCCTAATATCCTAGTCCCTTGCAACGGCGCCAAAAACTTGATGTGTCTAAAACTAACTATGACCACAATAAAGGCAAGCGCACCTATCGTTCAGTAGTGTAGTTATGGTAAGACTGGTAATATCATATCCACAAGGACCAGGAGTACTAGTAATTACTATCCTTCTATTATTTAGCCTAAGAATTGGAGTGGTTTCTTTTTAAACTAAAACTTAATTAAAAACACAATAAAGAAAGAATTAAGAAAATACTTTTAGACAACTTATATGATAAATGCAATACCTAAGGAAGAATCCACCTAGACTTCACTTATTAATTTTGATTCATACGATTTATTCACTTGAGTTAATCCGTAGAAATCCCTGATTTATGTTAATATCTCTTTCAAGACTAAAAACAACTAACTCTAGGTTGATTAATTGAAATCTCTTTCTAATTAAAACCCCTATTGTCAGATTAACTCGATCTATGGATTCCCCTATTAGATTTGACTTTAATCCGGTAGATTTCGTTGCCCTATTTCTAGGGTTGCAATCAACTCCGCTTAATTGTGTTGATCTACTCTTAAACACGGACTTTTGCTCCTCTGAATAAGCACATTCGACTTGAATCAATAACTTAATTATCAAAACAAGAATAAGAACTCACAATTAAGAATAAGAACAAGTATTTATCTTATAAACCAAATAATAATAAGATCTGTCTTAGGTTTCATCCCCTCAGGTATTTGAGAGGTTTAGTTCATTCTAATAGAGGGAAACATCTTAAAATAAGGAAAACAAAAAAACATAGGAAAACCTATAAACTTCTGAAGAAGTTGATGGGAGATCTTCAATCTTGATGAAGATCCTTCTTTCGAGCTACTCCCAATAGCTGTCTTCGAGTATTTTCTACCTTCTACTCGACGTCCCCTTTTAGGTTGCCCCCCAGGGCGTTTATATAGGCTTTGGAATGCCTTTCTTGGCCCACAAGAAGCCTTTTTTGAATAGAATTAGTCTTGGGTTCAGTAGGGACACGCCCGTGTGACACGCCCGTGCGTGATGGCTTAGGCCGTGCTCAATTCTGCTCGTCACACACGAACGTGTGGTCTGCCCGTGTACGTTGGTCTAGGCTGTGTTGATTTTTGAGGTAGACCCATTTTGTCCCTTTTTGGCCCGTTTGATTTTTGAGGTAGACCCATTTTGTCCCTTTTTGGCCCGTTTCTCGTTCTTTTCGACTCCCTAAGCTCTCCTGAGTTTGAAACATGAAATTAAAGGATTAGGAGCATCAAATTCATCAAATCTAATGAAACTTCATCCAAGAGTAAGCCAAGCGTGGGGTTAAAATATGTGTAAATTATGGTTTATCAAGGATTGACCAGCTTTTGTTTTTCTGGTTTAAAATACTTGTATTAATTATTAATGATTTTAGATTTTCTTTTAGTTTTGTTGCATTGTGTTTAATTTTTCTATGTAGGAACCCAACACAAAGGAGACATAAACAAATTCAAACTTTCAATGATCAAAGGAGGAAGCACCCACCCATATGAGTTAGAGCGATCACGATCAATCGGGTAACTTCTTTCTTTAGAGCGATCACAATCAATCAGGTAGCTTCTTTCTTTATCTTTTAATGGGCTACACATTGAGGACAATGTGTCGACTAAAGTGTCGGGGGTAACATAGAAAATTTGCTTATTTTTACATTTTCTTTGATTTTTCTTGTCTTTTAGTGCACTTGAGCTTGTAGAAATACAAGTGATTGATTAGGAGCATGTACATAGGTTGCTTGTGTTTATAAATAAGTTTGGCATGATAATAGGTGGTTTTAAATTTTTTATTATTAAATTACTAAAGTTCTATATGTTTCACTGTAAATAGTTATTAAGCTATCATTTGTACCAAGTGATATAGAAAATATAAGGAAACGAGCATGCTAGTATGAATGATAAATGGTTGAATTTGTGTTTTTTTGGTTAATTAGATTTACGGATGTTGAGATATTTAGGGATAACCTTCGGCATTTTTTGGAACACATCTAAGAGCCAAAAATCTATCCTATTTTTATTTCACACTTAGTATCAATTTTGAGCCTTTTGACACTTCTTGATGAACTACAATACAAACCCCGAGCCTAAAAATGTTAATTTGTATATGCCCTTTTTCTTTGGTCTTATACTACACGATTATAGATGCTTGACCATATGTATTGATGGTTAAGTAGATACATCACAGCGGAGTTTGTAAAACTAGAGTGAAATAGGAAAGATTGGTGTGATATAGGAACTATAAGTTAGCCCGAATGTGTGAAACAAAAGAAAAATTCAAAGAGAGAATTGGTAACAGTAGAAAAAGTCTTAAACTAAGTGAAAAAGCATTCATGAGTAAGATGTAATAAAAAAGAGAAAAGTCACAAAGTCACAAAAGAAAGAAAAACTTGTTCATTAGTGCACAAAAACTTGTAAGGCTAGCCATAGTTACTATGTCATGTTATGAATTCCTATATACAGAGAGACAAGGAAGGTGAGAGAAGGAGAAGTAAGGCAGTGAGCGGGAAAAAGTCATTAAGGTGGAGAACAAGGATCGATACGATGTGCCAAACTATTTTCGTGTTTGTAACCCTTTGATGCTTACTATTTTTGAATTCCATACCTGTCTTAAACCTTAGAATGTTACAAGCCGAAAAGCCCTATGTGACCTAAATATCATTATACATGAATGGACATCATACGAAATATTTACATAAATGACTATTTGTATTCTACTCGGATAATCAAAGTACTTGTATGATTTGTTGATGGATTCCTATAGGTGAGAACTTTAATACTTGTATATTTTGTAACATACTGAACTTAGATGTTTGTGATCAAAAGTGGTAAGTCAATTACTCATCATGTTGAAATTCTTAGTAAATGTGAAATGTCTAAGTCATATGCTCTGAAATCAATACTTGTACCATACCTGCTCAAGGGTCGTCATTTTTCATTTTGTTTATGTTGCTTGAGGAAAAGTAATGCGGGGGAGTTTGATCTGCTGTAATTAGATGTAGCAGATAGTTTTCACATTTAAGAAGCTTGAATACAAGCATTTTCGTTATGTTTTAATTTAGTTTCTTTAGTTTTGTTTACATTTAATGAAATTTGCACATCGAGTCTTTTATTAATTGTAAGGGCTGAATGAGGCCTAAGGGAGAGCTAACGTACTTTGTGAGTGTGCAGGAGACCATCAGAAGGCATTTTGGGGCTATACTGGACGCTATGCTGCAACATGAGGGATTCAATGTCGCAATATAGAAAGCATAATATAGAAATTGAGAAACTGCCTTCAATCTCGCGACACAGGCTGAGGGTGTCTCGACATACCCCTGAAGATGGCTACAAAGGGACATGATGGTCGCGACATAGGTCCTGGTGTGTCACAAAATAGACTCTGTGACGAGAATAAAACTCGAAGCAGAGGCGTTTTGGTGTGCACAATCAAACTTTAAAGCTCGGGAACATGAGCTACTTTGGGCTAAAGACGACGGCTACCTGAAGGCTATAAATAGACCTCTCTGGCACAAATTAGAGGCACTATTCTATTAGCTCATACTTTTTCTTTTGCTTTAATTTCGTTTATTAGGTTTTCAGAGTTTCATTTCTTTTGTTCTTTATTTTCTTTCAAGAGATCTGAGTTGTAAAGGAGATCGACTTTTGTGGATACACATTTATTATCAATATTAATGAAGCTTTTTTTAAATTGTCTACAACAATCCATTATGATTAATTGTTATATCTACTCCATGTTGTTTATGAAAGCCATGAGAAACTAATCTCTCTATAGGGGATTAGCGAGTGGAAGCATGATCTTTTAACTGTTTTGTAGGGTAATTCAATGGATCAACTATTTGGAAAAAGGAGAACGCGAAATAAACCCTAGGCCTGACAACCCCAGGAAGTCATCAAGGTGGGAATTAACCCAAAATTGGTATTGCCCATCCGTGATTACCTTGACCCCAAACCAGTCTGGACTGTTAGGTCAAAAGATAAGTAGTTCCTGCTAACTCGTTATGTTAGTGGAAGATCGAAAGATCCTGCTACATTCACTTTTTCTCTCTCTATCTTTTACAATTTTAATTATTTGTTTTTCATTTTATTTTATTATTACAAGTTCTAAACATGTTTCTTATTTTACTTTCTTACTATAACTGACTTAAAGTATTAATTAGATCTTTAATTGTTTAGGCTAAGATTGATTTAGTACTCGCCTCCCTTGGGTATGATCCTCGGAGTACTCACCTACTTCGTTGTAAAATCTATATTTTAACTCAACCAGTATGCTTGCGGATATTGCCTCATAACTTTCTATTTTATTGCAATATTCACACTTTGAACGATAGTATGTCCGGAGGCGGTCACCTTTTGATGGCATATTGGTTAAATACAAGATGGATGAATAATTTGCATGTTTTTATGTTTTTAATGTGCTTTTAACTATTTGAAATAGGCTAGGTATGGTGTGTCATGGTGTGCAAGAATTTAGGCTTGGTTTGGCTTGCTATAGGGGCAACTTATGTTTGCACACGGGTTGGGACATGTGCTGTCTCATGGTCGTGTGCCACACACGGCCAACCTACACAGCCGGTGTCATTATTGTTTTAGGTGCAAGTTTCACATGATTTGAGACATCGCTTACGACATGGCCGTGTGACCCGACATCAAATGCACACAATTTGGCACACGACCTACAACATGGCTGTGTGGACCTATTTCGAATACCTACACGGGTGGACGTAGGGGCTAAGACACGACCATAAGTCCATACTTCGAATGTCCACACGGTTTGGGGGCCACACGGTTGTGTGTCCCCTCTTTCCAAAATTTTGAAGTTTTTCCAAAATTTTCTATTTTGTTTCAAATTGATCTCGTAATTTTCCCAAACTGTATTTAGGGCCTCGTAAGCTCAATTTAAGGTCGGTAAGTGTGTTCTTTCTTTAATTAAATTGAGTTATTAAATGATAATAGTTGAATTGCATAATTGTTTCTATTTTGATGTTGAATGTTCTATTTTGTACGGTAATACTCCATAACCCTAATCCGATGACGGGAACTGATTAAGGATGTTACAACCACAACAACCTCAATAGTTGGAAATTAATTAAGGGGTATAAAACCAGCTTCTAGAGTTCCTACAACAAAAAAAAAAAGCATACTCAAGCAAAAATCATCAATCAAACAACCTTAGTAATCAATACTTCCAAAATTTTCTTATACACACTTGTGAGCTCTTATTGTCTTTCTTTTGCTCAAGTGTATTCTTCCCTATTTGTGCTTAATTTGCAAACATTTTGATCTTGTTAGGATTATTTCTTAGTTTGCTTCTATGTAATTCTTTGAGAGGGTTTATCTTAAGATTTGGGGTAGAAATCTTAAGAGAGTTGTAAGGTTAAACCTTAGTTGTGGAAAGCTAGGTTAGTGGAGTAGGCTGTTGGGGTCGAACCACTCTAATTTTTTGTGTTAATTATTTATTTCTCTCTTTGCTTCCACCAATATTTTAAATGCCAATTCAACCCCCTCTTGGCATTTTTGGTTTGATTAATCGAGCTAGCAATATTATTCAAGTATTTTAGTCTATCTTTTCTTAAATTCAATTTATTTTTTATTCCAAGAAATTGATTTGCTACTCCGCTCCCCATTTGATATCCATGATTATTCAAATCTCTTTTCTCTTCCGAATCAATCATGTTCTTCTTATGGTTTATTCAATTGAGATTGAGATTATGAATAACATGAGTGACTAAATCCTTTAGGAGAGATTAACGAGTGGATGGGGATGTGATTAACGAAGGATTTAGGGTGTTCCTGAAAGGGATAGTTAGTATAGGTTATGTGTTCTTCAATTACTATTAGAAACCCTAGGAAGTTATCATAAGCTAGACGAGGTCGAGAGATAAGTCGAACGGAGTAAATCATAATTTATCCTGGTTGACAAAGTGATGTCAGAAGATAAGCGAGTATCAACCAATCAATTAGTTAATTAGAGACTGGGAGGTAATAATTGGTTAATCAATAGCTAATCCATCCTAAACCCTAATATGAAGTTAATTTCAAACCCTGAAATGAATTAATCTTCCTGATTGGTTTATTGTTTTTTATTTGTCTTATTTATTTATTTTTGTTATTTGTTCTTATCTCAATAATCTATTTTATGGTTGATCGTAGTATAGAAATTAATTACCACTACTTAGACTTATTATTGTAAAAACATTTTCATAATTTATTCCATCCTCCCTTGGGTATTATCCTCAGAATACTTCCAAGTATTTCGTTGTACTAAACTATATCACAGTTTGACCCGTGCACTTCAGACACTGCTGTTCTAATTTTTTATATATTTTTGGTGCTGTATTTTACTATAAATGCTAACTCGTTCATAGGCGGTCAAGTTGTTTGTAACACCCTAAAATTTGAGTTTTGTTACTAAGATATGTCGATGAATATGTATTTGCTTCTGCGGTTGTGTGTTTTGTTTGCTTACTAAAGGTCTGACGTTCGAGCCACATCTTTTACGGTTTTGTGTATTCTTTAATTGAACTTTTAGACTTGCATGTACCAATTAAGTTAGCTTCGGTGCGTTGGGGTATCAGAATGAGCCTGCAGGTTCAATAGTTAAGCATTAGTCTATGACTCTGATCCTGTGTTCGAATCATTGCGTGTGCATTAGGGAATATAATTTTTGCAATTCTCCGTAATATTTATTCTAGGAATTTTTCTTTGATTTTTCTTATTATTTCTTTTGATTTTTCTTTTTTTTTTCTTTCTCCTTTCTTTTTCTTTTTGGCAATTGTCTCATATAACATCCTGTTGAGCTAACCACTAAATCATATTACTTTGTTGGTTGTTACGGTGCTTAGAGGTAAAACCTTATAGCAAAAATTTTAGTAATTACGTATGGTTGTGAGTTTCTTGAAATCTCGAAGTGAGGATGTTGATTGGTTTATTTTACTTTGTTGGTTGTGATTTCGAAAACATAGGGGAAAGTTAGGAGACACCTAACAGTTCTCTCACTGTTTATATTTTGAGTGTGCCCTATTAGACTTCTGGTAAGTAAGTTATGCTCATTTCGATTTTTACATCAGAGGTCTCATTGTTGTGTTGTTGCGAATTAGCGCATGTATTGAATTTTCGTTAATCGAGTGTTGGATTATGGTTTTTAGGCTTTGGGGAACCTCAGGTTTTACTCTAGGGTTGTTGTTACTAGTAGGTAGGGCATCAAAACCCTTTTCTTCTATGTATTCAATGTGAAACCGGGGCAGACGACAACACATAGACTGCCACACGGGCGTGTGTGTAGGCTGTGTGTAACACACAGCCCTGTGGTAGATCGTGTAACTCTCTGATTGTAGATTTGGGCCACACAAGAGTGTGTTAGGTTATGTATTGGAAAATGAAGTGTAGGGGTCATACGGGCTAGCCACACAGGCGTGTGCCCAAGCTGTGTAACTCACTGACTTCATATTTGAGTCACACGAGAGAGACACACGGATGTGTGTCCAGGTTGTAAAACTCACTAATTTCAGATTTGAGTCATACGAGTGTGTGTCTAGACCATGTAACTTATTAATTTTTTTAATTGAGATACACTAGCAAGACACACGGGCGTGTGTCAAGCCGTGTGGAATCACACAAACGTGTGAGCCTGGAAATTGAACTTCTATTAAGACCATAGTTGATGTGTGAAGTAGTTGAAAGTTGTCTGCAGGATGTGTATGGACTGAAATGAATTGTATGACCTATTTTATTGCGAGTATTTGTGACTCGGGATATCGGTAAAGTAGACATTAATGGTATCCAATCACTGTTATATTGAAAGTGTTAAATCATATTTGCTTTTGAATTTCATATATATTGGTCTTCTATTTTGCATTTGCATAGGGAAAGAATTATGATTGAAGGAAGTGTTCTGTACTGATTTGGTGTTCAAATCACCTACAATTGCATCCGATCTGGTAGTGAGACTATAAACACTGCAATGTGTCGTACCGACACTATGCAGTGTGTAGGGATAGATAGATAATACATATACCTATTGGTGTGTAGGGTGGATGGCGATGCTGTGTAGCGCTGAGGTGGGAAATTACAACTGTATCTGCTACTGAATTTTGAGTTACAATTGCGTCTGTAATTAGTCTATTACGATTAAGGACTGTGTGTGTCTGAAGCCATTTTGAGTTATTAATCTGACTAACAAGACTGAATTGTTGATCAAACATTCAATAATGATTGAGCTTTCATATATAGACTAAATTGTGTATGCGAAATTCTAAGCTACAACACACTAACTAGTTTGATTGAATTTTTGGGAATTCGCAGAGCTAAGCGGCTGACGAACGAAGGGGTCGGTCATCTATCTGACTTATTATATATGTGTGTGTGTGTGTGTGTGTGTGTGTGTGTGTGTGTGTGAATTTAAGTCTCTGATGTCTATTTAAGTTTTAAAGATTCAACTATGTTTTCGAATAACGAATGATTTTTATGGTTTACTTATGGAATGAAAATTTGCTTTAAGTATGTTTGTATTGTGACAAGATAATATAATGTTCTAGACTTGGCCATTCCGTCTAGGCTACGTTTAGGGTATTACATTTAGTGGTATTAGAGCTAGGTTAATCAACACTCAAGTTGTGTAATTGGGCCTCAGTCTTGATGAATAGTGTTTTAAATAAAGTATTTTATATCGTCAAATGAGTAATTGGTTTGGTAAAGCACAGAGTCTCTGACGTTGCGCTTGTAAGTATTCCTTTTGATATGATGTGTGTAAATTGTACAGTAATAACTGATTTTGGTTGGTTAATTCCGCAACCCAAAATAAACTGATATGTGAATATTGGATTGATTTGTGCGCTTCTAATATTGCAATCACTGAAAAACATGAGTTCACGAGGAAGTCAAGGACGAGGGTCACGTGGGTATCGAAAGCATTGTGGGGAAGCTCAAGTTGAGTCATCCTCCATGAAAAGCATACCTATTTTGGAGACCAGCGAGGCAGTTGGTACTCCTACTGCTGAGACAAGGTCTTAGACTGCGCCAATTAAGGACGATCATGTATCCCAAGCGATGCGACGAATAAATGGTGCGGGTCCTGCACTGTCATGCGGTGCACGAGTCCGAGGGTCGATTACTAAACGCCTCCGATCGAATGACGTTTAATTGTTCAAGGGCGTTACTGAAGTCGCTCCTATGGTGGCTGAGTACTGGCTCGAGGCTATTAAACGCATTATGAACGACATTAACTGTACACCTGCACAAAGGTTGAGAGGTGCGGTATCTTTGCTCCAAGATGAGGCGTATCAGTGGTGGTTGACGGTTGAGCAGAGTACCCAATCAGAACTGATTTCTTGGGATTATTTTAAGAGTGCCTTTTAGGGCAAGTATGTGGGAGCTAGCTATATTGAGGCTCGCAGACGCAAGTTTATGAATCTGGTTTAAGGGGAAAGGTCCATAGTTGAGTACGAGGCCGTGTTTTTGGGATTGAGTAGGTACGCTCGAGCATTGGTCGAGATTGAGTATGATAAATGTGTGTGGTTTGAGGACGGACTACAATATGACTTGCATGTTCTGATAACTCCTCAAAGGAAGCGAGTGCTTGAGGTTTTAGTGAATAAGGTCAAAATAGTAGAGGAGGTCAAGCGCACTGAGCGCGAAAGGAAAGATCGAGAGAGAGCTTTGAGTATAGGGAAAAAAGATTCCGGCTCTTCTGGTTCTGTTCAGCGCCCCTAGAAACGGGCTAGAGTTGACGGGCCTTTTAGGAAAGGGTCGTTGGTTGTTTCTAATGTGATTCCGCATTGTGCCGATTGCAGGAGACGCCATCCGGGTGAATGCTGGAGGAAATCTGAGGCTTGACTCTGTTGTGGGTCGATGGAGCACCGAGTTCAAGATTGCCCTCGTCGACCTGATCAGGTGCCAGCTTAGACACCAGTTACAGCTTCGAATACTGTTCCACCTCCGAAGGGAACTCCACAACCACTAGAGGTTGGGGTTCTGGTAGGGGTCACAATAGTTCTAGTAGGGGTTAGTAAGCAGCAGACAGAGGTACGACTCAAATTAAGGCTAGGTAGTCTGTACTTGTGTAGGCGGCTGGATGCCGTGAGAACAGGGAACGCCAGTGTTATTACGGGTACGTTTTACATTTACTCTATACCTTACTTTGCCTTAATTGATATAGGCTCTACGCATTCTTACATAGCTAGTATTGTATCTATGAAACTGAACATCTCTGTCGAGTATACTGCTAGTAGGATTTTTGTGGTTAGTCCTTTGGGTCAGTCAGTCAGGGTTAACAAGACTTATCGACGAGTACCGTTAGAAATTCAGGGCGTTTAGTTTTCGACTAATTTAATGGAACTAACTTTTGGGAAGTTTGGCTTGATTTTGGGTATGGATTGACTCGTTGAGCACTAAGTCAGTCTTGATTGTACTTCCAAGAGGGTAACCTTAAGAACAGAAGACAACTGTGAGATAGTCGTGAGAGAGGAACGACGAGATTACCTTGTCAACGTAATCTTTGCTCTTGTAGATGAGAAATTAGTTCGAAAAGGGTACAAGGGTTACCTTGCCTTTATCTCCGACTCTGATTCAACTAAGGCATCTGTTCTGACATTCAGATTGTTTAGGATTTTTTAGATGTCTTTCCCGATGAGTTGTCAGGAGTACCACTGAACCGAGAGGTTGAGTTTGGTATCGATCTGATACCTGAGATAGCTCCAGTGTTGATTGCACCCTATCGCATGACAACGAAAGAGCTTGCTGAGCTAAAAGCTCAATTTATTAGACTGAGTGTATATTCGTGGGAAGCACCAGTGTTGTTTGTTAAAAAGAAAGATGGTACGATAAGAATGTGCATTGATTACCAGCAGTTGAATAAGTTAATAGTTAAAAATAAGTATCCACTCCTGAGAATCGATAATCTATTTGATCAATTTCATGGAGCTTCTGTGTTTTTTAAAATCGATCTCTATTCTCGTTATCATCAACTCATAGTTAAAGAGATGAATGTATTCAAGACTACTTTGAGGAATCGTTACGAACATTACGAGTTCCTTGTTATGCCTTTCGGGTTAACTAATGTTTCGGCTGCATTTATGGATTTAATGAATCAGGTATTTCAATGGTACCTGGATCGATTTGTAGTTGTGTTCATCAATGATATTTTGATTTACTCTAAGAATGAAGTTGAACATGATGAGCATCTTCGTATCGTACTGTAGACCAACTTTATTTTAAATTTAGTAAGTGCGAGTTCTAGTTGTTTGAGGTTGCCCTTCTAGGGCATGTTGTGACCACCAGTGGAATCCAAGTCGATCCCAAGAAAATTGAGGTTGTAGTTGAGTGGAAACAACTAAAGAATGTATTTGAAATTTAGAGTTTCCTTGGTTTAGCGGGTTACTACCGGAGGTTTGCTGAGGGGTTCTCCTTGATAGCATCTCTCTTGACTAAATTGCTGTGGAAGAATACTCCGTTTAAGTGGTCTAAGAAGCATCAGTTAAGCTTTAAGAAGCTCAAGTCTATTCTGACACAAGCTCCTGTTATTATTCAACCTGAATTGGGTAAAGATTTTGTAGTCTATAGCGATACGTCATACGTCAGCTTAAGGTTTGTTTTTATGCAAGGTGGTAGCTTACGCATCCCACTAGCTTAAGTCATATGAGGATAACTATCCTACTCACAATCTTGAGCTGGCAACGGTCATGTTTGCTTTAAAAATATGGAGACATTACTTGTACGATAAGAGGCGTATCATCTACACCAATCACAAGAGTCTCAAGTACTTGTTAACTCAAAAGAAGTTGAACCTTAGACAGTGTAGATGGGTTGAACTTCTTAAAGACTATGACTATACTATGAGTATCACCCTGGTAAGGCCAATGAGGTGGCCGACGGCGTTAGCCATCGAGTGATGTCTGATTTGCGAGTGATGTTCACTGGATTAAGTATGGTTGATAATGGGAGTCTTTTAGCCAAACTACAAGTTAAGGCCATTTGGGTTGAGAAAATCCGAGTTAAATAGCTGGAAGATGAGTCTTTAATTCATCATTTACGTCAGGTTGAGTCTGGTGAAGCTTCTAAATTTGGTTTGAATAGTAACGGGGTTTTGTGTTTTAGAGGTCGGGTTTGTGTGCCTAAGGACCGTGAATTACGACAGTCAACCCTGTAGGAAGCACTTAGCAGCCCTTACGCTATGCATCCTAGTGGGAATAAGATGTACCATGATCTTCGAGAGCTGTACTGGTGGCCTGGTTTTAAACGGGAAGTGACTACTTTCGTTTCTCACTGTCTGACGTGTCAAAAGTTAAGGCTGAACACCAGTTACCTTCAAGGTTGCTTCAGTTGGTTAAGATTATTCTGTGGAAGTGGGAGTGCGTGACAATGGATTTTGTTAGCAGGTTACCTCTGACACCCACGAAAAAAGATTCAGTATGGGTCATAGTTGATAGACAGACTAAGTCTGCTTATTTCCTTCTAGTCAAAATCCATTATTCACTACAGAAATTAGCTAAACTATATGTGTCTGAGATTGTGAGGTTACATGGGTTTCGATTTCTATCATTTTAGATAGCGATCCGCATTTCACCTCTAGGTTCTGGAAAAAGTTACACAAAGCTTTAGGTACGCAACTGGATTTCAGTACTGCGTATCATCCCTAGTCTGACGGATAATCTAAGCGAGTGATTCAAATTTTAGAAGATATGCTTAGGAGCTGTGTGATTGACTTCAGGGCCAGTTGGAATGATCACCTACCGTTAGCTGAATTTGTATATAAAAACAGTTATCAGTTTAGAATTCAAATGGCACCATACGAGGCTCTCTATGGCTGTAGGTGTCGTACTCCTCTGTGTTGGACCGAGTTAGGTGAACAACGGATGTTGGGTCCTGAATTAGTGTCTGAGACTGAGAACATGGTTAAATAGATCCGGGATCATTTGGAAGCTGCTTCAGACTGATAAACCATAATATATACATATTTTAATCCCACATTTAGCATATTTTTGGATGATTTATTCCCTGAATTGTGGAATTTGGTGCTCCTAATCTTTTAATTTCATGTTTTATACTTAGGAGAGCACTGGAGGATGAAAAGAACGAGAAACGGGCCAAAAATAGAAAAAATGGGCCGAAGTACAAAATTCACACGGTTTAGACTCGACTTACACGAATGTGCTACACGGGCGTGTCCCTGGCGCGACCTGTTTTAATTTCACTCGGATTAGGATACTTAGGGGCAAAGAAAGACATTTCGAAAGCCTATATAAACACCCTAAGTGTGACCTAAAATGGGGGTTCAGGTAGGCCGAGGAGCCAAGCTAGAGAGGCCGAATTGTGGGATATACTCGAAGAAAGCCAGTTGATTCATCTCAAGAAGCCGGAATCATACTCAAGACGGAAGATCTTCCCTTCAATTTCCTTCAGGGGGTTTAAGGGTTTTTCTTATGTTTTGTTTTATATTTTCTTCTGAGATGTATTCTTTTATGAACATGAACTAAACCCCTCAAATACCTGAGGGGGATGAAACCTAAGACGGATATTGTTATTGTTTTCTGAACTATATGATAAATACTTGATTTGTTCTTAATTATGTGTTCTTAATTCTTGTTTTAATATTTCAGGATATTGATTCAAGTATTGATGTGCTTAGGCAATGGAGCAAAAGTCCCTGTTTAAGAGAAGATCTAGCATAGTTAAGCGGAGTTGATCGCAACCCTAGAAATAGGATGACAAAAATCTGCCAAATTAGGGTCAAACCTAATATGGGAATCCATAGATCGAGTTAATGCAATTCTAGGAGTTTTAATTAGAAAGAGATTTCAATTAATCAACCTAGGGTTAGACGTTAGTAGCCTCGAAAGAGGTATTAATATAAATTAGGGAATCCTACGGATCAAGTCAAGTGAATAAATCGTCTGGTTCAGAGTTAAATAACAAGTGAAGTTTAGGTGGATTCTTCCTCGGGTATTGTCTTAATCAATTGGTTTTTCCCAAAAGTATATTCCCAATTCATTCTCTGTGTCTTAGCATCTTTAGCTTAGTAATTAGTTAGTTTTAGATTAAACAACAATTCCCTTAATTCTTAGGCTTAATAATAAAAAGATAGTAATTACTAGTACTCTTGGTCCTTGAGGATACTATACTTCCGGTCTTGCCATAGCTATTCTACCAAATGATAGGTGCGCTTGCCTCAATCGTTGTCATAAGTTAGTTTCTAGGCTCGATCACAGACCAACATAAGTCGTATGCGGACTTAAAAAGAAAAGGTATTTAGTATTCTGTGGGATATCAGGTGTTTCTAAAAGTGTCACAGTGGAAAAAGTTCCTCCAGTTCAGACGGAAATCCAAGTTAAGTCTGAGATTCATTGGACCTTACCGTATTCTGAAACGGGTGAGACCTGTTGTTTATCAGCTCGAGTTGCCACATGAACTTGATTGGATCCATGACGTGTTTAATGTCTCGATGTTATGAAATATCGGTCTGATCCTTCCCATATAGTGCCTGTAGAGGAAATCAATATGAAACAAGATCTGACTTTCGAGGAGGAACTAGTTCAGATTATAGAGCGGGATGTTAAAGTCTTACGAAAGAAGGCTATACCCCTGGTTAAAGTCCTGTGGTGAAATCATGGCACTGAGGAAGCCACCTAAGAACCTGAATATTCGATATGCCAGTAGTACCCGTTTTTGTTTGAAGCAGGTAAAATATCGTCGCCAAATTTTTTTAGGGGGAGCGAAGGTCTGAGGTTGGAGTTGCATCTTTTGCGATTTTTATTCTTTAATTGAACTTTTAGATTTACATGTACCAATTAAGTTAGCTTCAATGCGTTGGGATATCAGAATGAGCCTGCTGATTCAATGGTTAAGCATTTGTCTGTGATTGTGGTCTTGTGTTCGAATTCTTGTGTGTATATTAGGAAATATAATTTTTGCAATTCTCCTTAATATTTATTCTAGGGATTTAAACAATTTTTGCAACCGCGTGACAGCTTGAAGCCACGTGGTAAAACGCCACACACCGGTGTCTTCAAACCGTGTAATAATTTATGCCCGTGTAAACAAGGGTCACATGGTTGTGTCGCCAGGCCGTGTAAACTAAAAATCACCCTAAATGTGTAGTACACATGGCCATGTCAACCACCCGTGTGTGACACACGGCCGTGTGGTAGCCCGTGTGTAGCTTAAATAACCTATTTGAGCAAGTTTTCATACCATTTCCTAAAGTGACCCATAATGCCAATTTATGTCATTCAAATCTAGCCTGGCCAGAGCTGTATATACATGTAAGGTTAGCAGTCTAAGTTAAACATTTAAAACGATAATAGATTATCGGTCCAGGCTAAATCTGTGTCACATGTATCTTCGAGTTTGCAACAAATGCTGGAGCTCGTTACCATCAGAATTCAACATGTACCCTCGAGTACGAGACTTTTACCTAGTTCACCGGGATTTAACCTTAACATTTTCATTTCGTATCAATCTATTTTAATTAAATTAAATCCTCAGTTTATGTAACAATTCATATACAATTCAAACTATTAATAAAATATTAATATACATTTAGATATAATTTAACAACAAATTAAACTTATTTATACTATATGAACTTACCAGAAAAAATCGTAGCAATTTAGCTAACAGAGACTATTCCATAGTTTTCCCTTTTTTGCTTAAGTCAATAACTTGGTCTATATAATAGTTAAGGTTCAAAATATCAATATCAATCTCATAATACTACTCAAATTTGTGCTTATAATCTTTTAATTTTATTTTACATAATTTACCTAGACTTTTACATTTTATTCAATTTAGTCCTTAAAACCAAAATAAACATAATTTTCACAATTGAGCTTCATTTTTCATTCTGATTTTAATTATGTCCTTCTATGACCCTAAAAATCCAAAATTATAGAAAATTAATGTCACTTTTGACATCTTCACAATTTATTCCCTAAATGCAAAATTAACAAAAATTTACTAAATCAAATAGTTCTTAAACATTTCATACCTTCCAAATTTAACAATTTCTGCCAAAAACATCTATGATTCATAAATGGCAAGTTTTAAAATCTTTAACGGCTTTGAAAATAGAGATACGAGTTAACAGGACCTAATTGCAACGATCTCAAAAACATAAAAATTACTAAAAACAAATCAAAAAATCATACCATGCAAAGCAAAGAAAGATGTTCAAAATCTTGAATTATCTTCCGTGGTGTATTCGGGTTTCCAAAATGAAAAATAAAGATGATCATGGTTTTTGATATGTTTTACTTTTATTATAATATAATATAATATAATAAATTAATTAATTAAAATTAGTTTAATTAATCACTAATTATTAAAATTAACCATGATAAACTTAATTAGTGGATGATAGTTGGTTATCAACACTGCTTGACCATTTACCAATGGTCTAATTACTGATTTGGTCTTCCAATTAACTAAAATTCCATAGTGATTAATTGTTTCCACTTCTACAATTTAATCCTTATACCTTAATTAATCATCCAATCACTAAAATTTTTGGACCAAAATTCAATTCACTAATAATAAAACTCTGTAAATATTTAATAAAAATATTTACGACCTCGATTTATGGAAACAATGTCCTGACATCTCATTTTTCAAAACCATTTGACTTTAGGATTGAACCACTTGAACTTAACTAATTATCCAATTATATAAAAATAATCTATATCATACTACTTGACTTGTAAATATTAAAAAATAACACTTACAAACTCAATCGTCGAAATTGTGGTCCCGAAACCACTGAAAAATAGGTTGTTACAGAGGCCCTATTGTAACACCCCTTACCCGTGTTCGAAGCCGGAACCAGATATGAGGCATTACCTAACTTAACTTGCTTAAACATAACACATTGGGCTATAAAATTTCGCTACAGCTTAGAAACTTTTCATTTAAGCTCATAACCTGCTCATTTTGGGCTTACGAGGCCCTAAACATACTTCCAGGAGGTTTCGAAATTAAACCAAGAACTTTTATGCGCATAGAAAGTTTTTTTCCAAACAGGGGTCACACGCCCGTGTTGTTCTAAGGACATGCCCGTGTGCCCTTGAGACATGCCCATGTTCTTTACACGTGGTCGACATTGACTTATTTCACAAGGCCGTGTCCCTGGCCCGTGTCCCTCACACGGCCTCGACACGTCCGTGTCTTAGCCCATGTGCCAAAACCTTGGCATTTTGTTTATGACGTCATCACCTCACTAAGGTCACACAGCCAAGGCACACGCCCGTGTCCTTAGACCGTGTGTCAAATTAAATTCCTAACTTCAGGTGTAGACTTCACATGGCCTGGGCACACGCCCAAGTCTAAGGCCGTGCCTCCCACACGACTAAGACATAGGGCCATGTCTCTTCCCGTGTGTTTACTACTGAGCATACTGACTTGTAAACCTAGCTCACACGCCCATGGGGCCGACCGTGTGTCTCACACTATCTAGACACATGCCCATGTGTCTACCCGTGTCGGCATTAAAAAGGCTATATTCCAAGCCAAATGCAACCTTACATAGCAACCATACTTATACCGACTCAAATAAAACATCCACACCAACATACACTTTGTGATTCATCATCAATGAATATATATATAAGAACTAGTCAGGTGAGTAGATCGCGGAGACGGAGCCGGAGAGGACTCGAGGCGGCCATACATGTTCCTCGGTTTTGAAATTTTATTTCGTACCATTAAAGTTAATATTTATTACATTTTGGTTTGGTTTGTAATATGGCCGCTAGTTATTATTTTGTATGTTTAAGTAGTTGCTTTTACCTTATTTCTATTATATCACTAACGAACTTATAAGCTGTAAGCAAATCGGTAAAAGCAATATTTTCAAAGGTAAGTGCTCGTACGCATTTTCCAAGACGTTACCATCGGGTAGCAAATTTTACTAAGTTATTAATAACCCCGACATTTCTAAAAATCTAAATGATCGAATGGTTTCAAAGGAAAAGAAAGAGTTTTCAACTCCATCGTGTTTATCAAACCAAACTATCTTAGTTTTAGCAAACATTGTTTTACAAATTCAGTAATAGTTTCAGATTTCCAATGTTAACCTGAATCTTTCAAAAAGTTTTTACTCCGTGACATACCAGATTCGGTCAAGGCTTGTGGGCCGGGTTTGGGGTGTTACAAAACTTTAATGACCATTTACAAAATGAATTGGAACAACCTTAGTAGCCAACACATTTGGCTTGCAAATATGACATAACCAAAACATTCAAGTCCTATACATGCCATACTCAAAATAAGTCTAATTAGGCTATACCAAAAAGTGGTCGATAGTGTGGTCTCCAACTCCGACATCCGCGAATTCTCGAGCTAACTTTGCAATACTACAAGGAAAAGGGCAATGAAAGGAGTAAGCATAAAGCTTAGTAAGTTTGCATGGGAATAAATAGCAAACAATAAGCTCATGATAAAAATCCATCCAATGCATTAATTAACCATACACAAAGTTATAGGCTTCTTGCCATACTTACTCATGCTTGCCCTTATTTAGCACATACCATGCCACATATCGTAAATGTTTCTTCGTGAATTACTCATGGGTACCTGTGTTAACTCAATCACATAGCTTTAATAAAATTCTCGTTTCTATTTCTAAGCTGCTCTATTCATCCCGATAAATCACTAGGGATGCTCAAAGATGCATATTCATAATCATTAGCATAAACACGAAACCAATGCCACATCTCAGATGTGGTCTTACATGGGGTCACCTCTGAGTGCCGATGCCATATCCCTGATATGGTCTTATACGGAATCTCACACCAAGTTTTGATGTCATATCCCAGATATGGTCTTATACGATTCTCATACTCAATACCAAGCCATATCTCGGACATGGTCTTACACGGGACCTTATCCATCTCATGTCTTGATGATAGTATTCTCACACTTATTATAGTCCCACCGGGACTTCAACATCTCAACTTTTATCATCTTTCTCATTCAACACCAATATTCAATTTCATAGAATATCATGTATCATTATAATATCAACCATTCTCAAACATGCTAGCATAAATGTTGAATTTATCACATACAAACTTACCTCGTTTTCAAAATAGGCTAGATTGTCGGTCTAGTCCGATATTTTGTTCTTTCCCCGTTCGAGGTTGATTCTTGGCTCTTCTTGCTCTATAATAGAAAATTAGCTCATTTTAATCATCACATTAATAAAAGCATTTCAATAATCATGCTTTGGTAAAATTACTATTTTGCCCTTAGACTTTGGTAAAATGACCATTTTACCCCTAGGCTCGGAAATCAATTCTAATCAAATTTCTATCGTCAACAAGCCTAGGTGAACATTCATTTATCTTATGGCTATCATCAAAACCCAACATTTCACACATTTACTATAAACTTTATAACCTTTACAATAAGGTCCATTTAGGTGTTTTCATAGTAACACCTTTCACACAAGTTGTTTATCTAACAACGAAGACTCATTTTCTTCCATAAAAATGCAGCAAACAACTGAAAAGTTCACATGTAAAATCCCTAAAATTTTCACCATATTGATAGATAGTCCCTTCTTTTGAAAGCTTAAGCTTTAGGGGTCCCAAAAGTACAACTATCATCAAGAAAAACCATTAAAATCACTTACTTGTAGGGAGAAGAGTTTGCTGAAATTTTAAGATTTCAAAACCCTTATTTTTCTTGCTATTTTTGGTGGAGGAAGATGAGTAAAAAGAAGGATATCATCTTTTCTTTATTTTAATATTAAACTATCAATTTGGTTACCAAACTTACCAACTTTGACCAATTTTGACAATTCTTGTCTCCTATGGCTGGCCACCCTATACTTAAGGGTCTAATTGTACTTTAAAGACCCCCAATTTATATTTTTTTAGCTAATAAACAACTTTAGCTAGAAATTTTAAACTTTCGCACTTAATGCAATTTAGTCATTTTTCGCGATAAAGCATGAAATCGCTAATCATGTACTTATACCATTATACTCTAACTCATAAAATATCATGAAAATAATTTTCTCTAACCTCGGATTAGTGATCCCGAGATCACTGTTCCGACTAGCCCCTAAATCGGACTGTTACACCTATGGCGTGACACACCTTTAATTAAAAGTAAAAACAGGGGTAAAATTACTTTCGCATCGTGCCATGCATCCCCTGTGGTGCGACATTCAGGCTATTTTTGGCAACTTTACGTTCTTGATTCGACGCGATCTTCAGAGATTTTTACCAAGTTTGGACGACAAGTAAAGCCCTAGACAGCTTCTATATAATGCCTTTCCAACTCATACACCCTTCAAGCTGTCATAGCCAGCCAACTCAATGTTTGTAACCCTTTCTTCAGAATTCCACGAATTCTATGTTTCACCTTTGTCTCAAAACCCTAAAAATCATGCATAGTAACCTTTTCGATAGCAAATTCGTAATGGATAATGACACCTACCTTTGGGAAAGGGAACTCGAAAGTAACCTTCTTGCAACTCAACGCAAAATCCCAATCCAAGAACGAGGTTTCAAATCGATAGACGCATTGAAGAATGAAACACGAGAGTTGATTCAATACCAGCGATGGTAGAAGTTTTGCCTAACTCTGACCAAGCCGATGTACTTTCTGATCATGCACGAACTTTACGTAACATTGAAGAAGGTGGATGTGAGTAGACTGATGGAGGTACCATGGATGCGGTTCTTAGTTTGAGGGAAGGAGATGTCTATCTTGCCTCCCGAGATAGCAAGTATTATAAAGTTCCACTATATCTTTTTTATTTTGTACAATGAACTGACCTAATGTATTTCTTGAGATAGAATATGAATGACATAATCAAACTCCTAATAGATGGAAAGGGTGAGCGGTAACGACACTTAGGAGAAAACTATCCCATATCATTCTCTCAAGCGTAGTTAAATCCGACAACGCGAATGTGGTTGAAATTCACTAATACTGAAATTTACCCAGTGACAGACATGTCCAATATCGATACGTTTCAGGAAACTTTGTTGTACGCAATTTTAACAAAGGAACGAATTTGTGTGGGAACATGGATATATCATAACATGCTCCAATGCCAATGAAAAACAAGGTGGAATTACTGTTTCCGCACTTAGTGACAACCATATGCTAACAAACGAAGGTGTCTATGGGAAGATCAGGTTATGTCATATAACCAAGCAAGTTGTTGATCTTGGAATCGAGTGTAGAATATCTTATAGGGAATCGAAAACGAAATAGAGTAATAAAAACCAAACCATAGAAAGGCAAGAATGTGTTACCCAATTCGGAAAGGCGAGCTAATTTTTGAAGATTTTGCAAGAAAAATTGGGTTGACACTGCCACAATTCCCAGCAGCTAAGTGCGAGGTAACGATCAAATCAAACAAGAGGAAGAAAGTGAGGTAATTAGAGGAAGACTCCAAAGAAGATCCGGAGGAAGATTCGGAGGAGGAGCCGAAAGACGAACTAAGCAAAGTGGAAGAGGCGTTGGATCCTGATTTCGACTAAGTTTGAACATTTTTATTTAATTTTCAATTTTTTTAAAATTTTTATTTGAGTTTTTAAGACTTTAATACTATATATATGTAGTGTTATTTAATATTTCTTAGTAGAAACCCCAAATTTTTTAAGGCAATAAGAGATTGAGCCAAAAATCTAGTCCTACCAATTGTATTACCCCAATCACGCGAATTGGGTAACTTCTGTCCTTTATAATTTCAATTGCACATTAGGGACAATGTGCTAAATAAAGTGTGGGGTGACTTAGGAAAATTTTCAATTTTTTTGTTATAGTATTTTATTTTCTTTCGTTTTTAGTTTTTAGTTTTTAATTGCATGTTTTCTATTTGTGCTTGAGCTTATAGAAATACAAGTGATTGGTTAGGAGCATATACCTAGATTGTTTGTTTAAATTGTAAATTTATCCTAAAATTGAATAATTTAGGTTGTTTATATTTAAACTAATTAGTTCACTTTATTAAACTGTAAATAGGAAAAACAAATTAAATATACTAAGTGATAAAGATAGATACGAATAGTATATACATTTTGATGGAGATATATATTTAATGTTATTTAACTTGTTTACTTTGTAATTTATTGAACTAATCTATTTAGGTGTAAATAACTGTGAATTGTTTAAATTTCTAGCTATGGTTATATATTTAGGCAAAATTTATCGATCAAATGCTTGATAGGTGTAACTAACTCATTTCTCTCATTTGCGACCAGCATTAAACCTCATTTCTTAGGAACGCATTGTGTTGGGATTACCCATTCGCTATTATAGATAGGATAAACAATTCTTGCCTCTAACTAGTTTAAGAATTCTTTATTCACTACTTCCTTCATTGCTGAATTGAGTCGTCGTTGTTCATCCACCATTGGTTTCTTTCCTTCTTCTAAGCGTATCTTGTGCTGGCAAAAGATCGGATTGATCCCCTTAATATCAACAATAGTCCATCCAATTGCACATTTTCTTGAGGACCCCAAAAAGCACATTTTCTTGTTCCACTATAAAGCCCGATGCAATGATTACGGGTAGAGTGTTGTTATCAGCCAAATACCTATACACTAAATGAGAAGGAAAGGATTTTAATTCCAACATTGGTGGTTTAACAATTGATGGAATCAGTTTAGATGGAAATTTTTCTAATTGATTAACAAATTTCTTACATTGTTTGTCCCCATCAATAGGATAAATTTGTTGTAGCCTTTTTCTTAGCAGTTTTTCAGAAAACCGTTCTTCCATGATCTCTTCTACATCCGCAGTGTCAACTACATCGTCACTTTCTTATTTTTTAATACATTATTTTGCATTCTAATCTTCTTTTTGTTTCATGATATTCATCACCTCTTCACTGATTTGTACTTCTCGAACTTTCCTCCAGGTGTGGTCATTATTGCTTACTTTCTCAAGGAGCATAGCAATCTCTTGAGTGAGTTTTCGACCACATGCTTCGGTTTTCGACCAGATGCTTCCACCAACCATCATATCAAATCGTTCTTTACTTTCTTGATTAACTCGACATGAAAAATTTTAATTGGATACCTGTATCAATTCCTCCCCCAATTGCTTTATGCAGGCTTATCATAAATCTATCTTATGCTTGATCAATTGTCTCTATCGAGCATTGCTTGAATTGTAACAGCTCCTCATAAGCTTTTAACATCACCAGCATAGGTATGACACATTACAAGAACCATTGCACTAATTTTTCCCAAGATGTAATGGTGTCTGGTGGTAATGCTTCTAACCATTCTCTAATTTGACCTCCAAGTGCAAATGGAATTAAATCAGCTTGATTGCTTTCTATGGAACTCTTATATAACCCACTGTGCTACATATTTGTTCAAACCGTCTTAGAAAAGCTACCGGGTCCATTCTTGTGTCTTCACTAAATTGAAAATTCGTTGACACCCAAGTTAGCAATGCGGGGTTGATCTCAAACTGAGTTTGGTTGATAATTGGTTTGCCAATACTAGGTCTCAGCCAGTTGGAGTTAACAGTGGTTCGTCCTGCAAGTGTTGCCATCCTATGATTTTCACAAAGTGATATATGATTGAAGAAAAATAGAAAATAGAAAATAAAAATCATATCTATAAATTTTAACTTTCCTATTTACCTTATTAATTGCAGAAAATATTTTTTTATTTAATGTCGAACCTCCCCGACAACGGCGCCAAACACTCGACTACCTCTAAACATGTTATTGTTTAGAGGATAAATACCATACCAAAAATATCAGCGATGTCTGCAAGTATACGGGTCAAATTATAATATAGATATGTTACAAGGAAACATTGGTAAGTATTCCGAGGATCGTACCTAAGGGAAGATGAATTAAACCAAAAATATATTTCTACAATAATAAATCTAAATAATAATAATTAAAAATTATATTACGATGAGCAATTAATTAGATAATCAAAAATAAAATAAATTAACTAAGTAAAACAAATAGAAAATAATCAAACAACCAAATCAGAATAACAGGCAGAAGATTAACGTGTTTTAGTGGCCGTAACTAACTTCATAATTGGGTTTTAGGTGGAATTAACTATTAATTAACTAGTGTTACCTCTCGGCCTCTACTAACTAATTAATCGAAAGGTACTTGCTTATCTCTTGACCTTACTTTCCCTACTGGGATAAACTATGATTTACTCGGTAAACTTATCTCTCGACCTCGTTTATCCTAGATTACTTCCTAGGGTCGTCACTCCTAGGGTTTAAGTACACATAAATTATTACCAGCTAATTCCTCTTGGGAAACCTAATTCATCCGTTAACTACTCCCACATTCACTCATTAATCTTCCTAGAGATTAAGCTTCATATAGATCTAGATGCCATAACTCTTAAGTTTAATTTAAGCATGCAAAAAGAACACAAATAAATTAAATAAGAGAAAGGTAAGAATTTGCCCAATCGATTGAACTGGATGTGCTTGGAGCTGCGTAATCTCATAATCATTAACTGATCTCAATGTTCGAATAAGAACAATGAAAGAAAACTGAATACTTCAATAGAAAATACTTAAATTCAAACTGAACCTAGTCAAAAAGAACAAAGAGTTTTTAGAAATAAAATAAAAACTTAAATATACTAACTCTGGCTCCTAATGGCCTCCCTTAACTTAGGAATAGGCTTCTTATTTATATAGGTGTTTAGAACCAGTAACTAGGTCAATTGAAAGCCCTAACCCTGGAATATATTGATTGTACGGATGAATTTAACCTTCTCGATACTTGCTCTCCACGTTTAGCCTTGTGTCACAACACACTATGCCTACGTCGCGACACGACATCGACATGTTGTATTTGGTCTTCTGGCTTCACGTGTTGTGTATTAGGAAATCATGTTTTGCTCGGGTGTTATCCATGAGGCTATTGGGTTGCTAAATAATCATCTCGCACACTCAATTGAACACATTAGAACTACCTAAGGCCCAAACTGGACTAGTAGGTCAATAAGCGTCAATTTATGCGTAAAAATGCTTATTTTTATACGTAAGCTACTAGTGAAAAATTAACAAAATTATTCATAAAATGCCTAGGAATTAAGCCTCCAAAGTGTAGAAATGTGCCAAAACTAGCACCACATTTTGTGGCAGGTCAATACGATTAAGGCTCAAATGATTTCTAATTAACTTCCAGCTTTTCCCCAATTAATTATAAACTCATTTAGTTGCGAAGTCATTCCACTATAGTATCGTGATTGACCTTTCCCTAATGTCATACTATTACGAAAACAACTTGATAAATGCTTGTTCAATGATGTTGTCATAAATGTGTTACCCTCATAGGATATCCTTAATCTCTTTGGGATAAATCCACTTTCCCAATATGATCCTATTTTATCTCATGGTAACCATTACATCTTCCTTCATGAAAACTCAATAACTATCAAATAGTAATAAAGTCATTCATCAAAAAGACGAATGACCTATGGCCATATTTACTTTTCATCAACCATGTAATGCCAATGAGAGGATATCTTTTACCCATGCCTTGGGCTATGAATTGCACTATTTTGAATGATGGTACATACTGCAGAAGTCGTATACCCAACCCACTGGCTTTCAGTTCCATATCTATTTGAACTCAGGCATTTACTTACATCCAAGTATACGAGTCATGCACACATAGTTCATTATCCACTCAAAATTTAGGTATGTCACACTATGAATTTCACAAGTGAATAAATCCATAAACGGATTCAAGATCTATTATTCTTGGATTAGTTAGATGTATTGTCAGTCTAGTCAGTCACATTTATATCTCTATCTTCTGGGAGTCATCCACTCCGATGCCCAAGACAAGGCATCTCCCCAATTGGACTTGATAGCCAACATATTAGTCTTTCAATTGGTTTGCTCATTTCTGATTAGACTAAGGACATGTTTAGGTTCGTCTACTAATATAAGTTATCTTTCCATATTACAATCTGCCCACTTAAACTGCTTAGTATTAGTTTAAACATTAGACAACCAATGAGCCAATATTTGCTTTTCTTTTGCTTTGCATGCAAAAACCACATAAGGACAATTATACAAAGTATATTAATGCAATCCATAAATTATTTTATTAACCAATTTGATAAAAAATTACAAGTTTACAAACAAATATACTACACTTAGGGCACTAAATCCAACATTATGAGTAAAGCAACGAGCTAGAAGCAGCCCTTAGTTGGCAAGTGACAAATGATCAAGTAGTGCAGTTGGGTTTCTACACATGAGATGCATCGAGCGAGCTTGGTGTCGAGTTCCAGCAAGTTTTGAGCCAAGATACCTTAGAACTTGGACTGTGATGGTTGATGCTCAGGATCATCGATGGAGATGATGCTTGAGACCTCTTACGAGCATGAGGGCCAAATGTGTGATGAAAGTGGTTGTCCTCCCTTGATCTAAGCGATTGGAGGCAAATGACTTCGTAAGGCTGGACCAAGCGAGAGGCCTTTGGGACAAGGTATTGATAGGAACTAAGATAGTTCGTGAAAAAAGTCGTGAGAAAGGTTTATCATGGCTAAGAGTAGTGAGAAAGGTTTATCATGGCTAAGAGTAGTCATAGTGCCGTATGGGATCAGGTTGTTTAGGTCAGGGAACGGGCGATCTGTGACACACTGATAGCTAATCCGGTGGTGCCACGTGGTAGCTTTTCAATGTACCACCTAATGAGCATAAATTAAAAAATTAAAAAATATATATAAATTACTAAAAGCACATCTAGAATAAATTTGGGCAAATGTTTGTCGAGATATTTGTCTCTAGACAACCATTTGCCTAGGTTAATTCTTGATATTAAAAATATATAAATTACTAAAAACACATCTAGGATGAATTTGGATGTCGAAGTTCATTCTTGATGTGAAAAAATAAACTTTTTTATTAATTTATACATTTATATATATATATATAATTTTTAAATTAATGCTTGCCATGTGGTATACTAAGAGATTATTATGTGATACCACTGGATTGACTCGTAGTGTCATGTAAGCACAAACGATGTTAATACAAGCATACCAACCTAGTTAATGAAATATAAGTTCAAGTACCAACTAAATACTAAAGAAAGTAAACATCAATTAAATACTAATGAACGAGAAAAATATATATTAATCCTAATTAAAATGCGTGTTTAAAATGTTAGTTCAATTTTGGACGCTAAATGGTCATTTAACCTCACCTCATGCTTAATCCAATATGTATAGCCTTCGATAGATTAAGCCTTTTTCTTTTTTCTTTTTCTTTTTTTTTTTTTTTGTGACAATTAAGCCTCTGTCTTTAAGATTAATTAGATTTATATATTTATTTATTTATAAATGAGGCTTCACTTATTGGTTAAGAGTGAAAATTTTGGGTGTTTAATATTTAAATTTGAGTTTTATTGTAGGTGTATATCATGTGTGGTTTTTTTTTTTTTACCCTGATTTTTTTTCAGTTTTTCATTTGTCATGTTAGTTTGATGTTATATTATAGTTTGTCAGACATATATTTATATTTGTACTTATATAAATGTAGGGTAAGTAAAACTCAATTTGATTCGAAAAAATTAAAAAAAAAATCAAATTTTGATTTAATCGAATTATTCGAGTTAACTCGAATAAGTAATTCAAGTTTCCAGTTTGAACTGAGTTTGAATTTTACAATTCGAATAACAATTTGGTTTTAATACCTTTTTAGTCACTGTCAAGTTTGAAAATGAGCAAATTGGTTTCTCTTTCAGAAAAAATTTAAAAAAATCAAAATAATTTTTAAAAATTCTAAAATTTATATTTTTTAAAAAAAATTATAAAAATTTTAAAAAAATTCTAAAAATATATATAAATAAAGTTAAGAAATTAAAAAATTTCTACAATAATACTTTTGGGGACCTAAATAAGTTATTTAATTATTCAAGTTTATCATACTAAAGTATTTTTTTTATTATTTCGCTTCGAAATTATTTTTCAAATATATATGGTTTCAAATTTATGCGCTCCAACATAGAATTAGTTATATTATAAAAAGATTTTAATTTGACATGTTAAATTTTTTAATTTAACTAGAACATTTCACTTGATTTGACTCGACTTAAATTTCATTTCACTCGACTCGATTAAAAAAATTTAAATCGAGTTAGGATGATAAAATAGAACTTATAAACTCAATTAACTCAAAATTTTTCACTTGATTCGATCGAACGCTTACCCCTATATACGTGTAATAGTGAACCTCTCAAAAAAATTATATTTTATTTTTAAATATATTTCCATAATCAAAATAGAATAGAATTATTTTAAATTGGACCTAATTAGTACCTAACTTCAATTCCATCACACATTTTTATACCTCAGTAATAACATCGTTAAAATATGCTGACATGACATTAAAGGTCAATAACATGGTGACACGTGGCAACCGTATATTTTTACATGTGGCAAAAATAAAAATAAAAATAAATTATATTTTTTTACACACAAGGAATGAATCTGGATAAATAGTTGTGTGACACCCCTTACCCGTATTCCACGCCGGAGCTGGGCGCGAGGCGTTACCGTACTTGACTCACATGGTCATACAACTTTGGGTTATCAAAACCTATTCCAAATTAAAAACTTTACCAATCTCATATCTAACATCCTTATAATGGGCTTACAGGGCCCTAAACATACCTCCGAAAGGTTTCGAAAATAAATCGGAAACTTTTACACACTTAGAAAAATTTTACCTAAACAGGGGCCACACGCCAGTGTGAAATCAGACACGCCCGTGAGGGCAGGCCGTGTGGTCACACACGCCCATGTCCCTCACCCGTGGTCGACACTGACTTATTTCACACGGCTAGACACACGCCCATGTCCTTGGCCCATGTCCCTTACACGGCCTTGACACGCCCATGTCTCAACCCGTGTGCCAAAACCTTGGCATTCTGTTTATGACGTCATCATCTCACTATGGTCACATGACCAAGGTACACGCCCATGTCCTTAGACCGTGTGTCGAATTAAATTCCAATTTCAAGGTGCAGACTTCACACGGCTTAGGCACACGCCCATGTGCAAGGCTGTGCCTCCTACACAGTTGAGATACACGGCCATGTTTATGCCCGTGTGTTTACTACAAAGCTTATTGACTTGTAAAACTAACATGCAGGGGACACACGACCTGGTCACACACCCATAGGACTGACCGTGTGTCACACATGGCCTAGACACACGCCCGTGTGCCTACCCATGTAGACAAGAACAACTATTTGCCAAGCTCTTTCATCACCCTAATTCATTCAAGCATAAATCATAACCAAACAACCCAATCATATACCCTACACAATCATGAATAACCTCATCTTTTCATTGATTTATAATATTGAGCCATTAACTATGGCCATGTACAAAAGAATTCATACTCAAAATGCTAATTCAAAATATACCGAGATAAGCTGATAGTGTGGGTGATCTTCCAATTATCTTCGTATCCTGACTCGGCTCTTGTCACTATAAAATAAGGGAAAGGAAAAAGGGAGTAAGCTTTAAGCTTAGTAAGATTACATGTAAACAATAAACATCATAACATGTTCTAATCAATAAATAGCATTTCACAATCCAAGATCATGCTTACCCATTCATCTCTTACCACAATCCAATCATATCACAACCAAATGCTCTTATTATTTAACATACATCCCTGCACTTGATCATCACATGATCACATGAAACAACACATCATAATTACACAATAAACCATTCTTAGTAATACCAAACACTCGGTGGTTTCGCACTTAGCCCACCATTTATCTTTAACAGGGTGGTATCGCACATAGCTCACCAACAAGAGTATTTACGGTGGTATCGCACATAGCCCATCAAATGATAATATTAACGATGGTATCACACACAGCCCATCGTGAATAAGTAAATAGGTGGTATTGCACATAGCCCACCAACAAGAATGGTTAAGGTGGTATCGCACATAGCCCACCATTATCTACCACGGATAATATTCCGCACTTACATATCTATTTCAACATCCATCCGGAATTTATTCATTTTCTACCAAATTCAATCCATTTAAATCGTAAGTGTTCTCAATCATACCATGCACCAATAAGAAACAACATATGTATTTAAAATGCATCGTTTACACATAAACTTACCTCGGTGCAAAATGCGTTAATTTGCATTTAATCCAAAACATTGCCTTTTCCCCAGTCAAGGTTAATTCCGCGTTCTTCTTGATCTATAACAACAAAATTTCACTCATTCATTCATTTTATGATCACAATACATGGTAGTCTCTACTTAGGCAAAAATGATCGTTTTGCCCTTGTACTATGGAAAAATTACGATTTTGCCCCTAGGCTCGTAAATCATTTTTCATCACATTCTCCCATTAAACAAGCCTAGCTAAACATTTATTACTCTTACAACTACTCATAATTTCAATTATTTCATGCATTTATTATACAATTTCAATCTTTGCATTCAAGTCCTACTTAGGTGTTTTCATGCTAACACCCTTTATAAAAGTTCCTTCTCATCTCACTAACATTCATTTTCTTCCATAAAAACTCAGCTAAAAACATAAACTCTCTCATGGCAAGTCCCTAAACTTTCAACCATTTAATAAATTAGTCCCCTCATTAGCAAGCTTAAGCTTTGGGGACTCTAAAAGTACAAAAATCATCAAAAATAATCATCAAAATGACTTACTTGCAAGGATGAGATGTAGCTGAAATTTTCAAGCTTTGAAACCCTTAAGCTTGCTGATATTTTCGGTGGAAGAAGAAAAGAAAATGAAAAGATAATAGCCTTTGTTTATTTAATCTTATTTTATTCATTTAGTCAACTAATGCCACCAACCCTTATCAAATTTTAATTCTCTTGTCCCCCCTTGGCCGGCCATCACCTCTAGGAAGGCATAATTGCACTTTAAGGAGCTCAATTCTATATTCTATAACTATTTGACACCTCTAGCTTGTAATTTGAAACTTTTGCACTTTATGCGATTTAGCCCTTTTTCGCAATTAGGCCTATAATCGCTAAAATTAAAGCACCAAAATTTTCATGCATCAGTTTAAACATGTTATAACACATAAAATATTATTAAAAAAATAATTTTCCTCAACCTCGGATTAGTGGTCCCGAGACCACTTTTCCGACTAGCCCCAAAATCAGGCAGTTACAAGTTGTCCAGGTTAATTCTATACAACTTTTTAATATTTTATATATTTTTAAATTTTTTATAACATTTCATATTTTTTATATTATTATTTTGAAATTTACAATATATAAAATCCAAAATAATCATATATAAATTTATGAAAGTATTTTGGCATTAGAATAAACCTAGATAACTAATTGTCTAAAAACATTTGAACCTCGACATTTTTTATATTTTATTTTCAAAAACTATTATATTTTTTATATTATTATTAAATTAAAATACAATTAGATAGTTATTATTCACACTCACGCGAAATGGACATAATCACACCACACATGCATATATTGTGTTCAAAGGGAGCTATCCAAATAAAGGCCTACCATTTACTCCCCAAAATTTTGAACCCGACTGGGTTCTATTAATGAACAACCCTTGACCCTAGGCCAAACATGAGAGTTCAAGGGAATGCCAAGTGTTAAAATATTTTTATTTTAAATTTTTCCACGTGTCAAAATATAGAGATGTCACATTTCGTCGTGTTAATTGCCGTTAATTCCATGCCAACATATTTTAACGGGGTTATTATTGAGGTACCAAAATGTGTGATAGAATTGAAGTTTAGGCACCAGTTAGGTCCAAAAAAGGATTTAAGTACTAGTTAAGTGCAAATGGCCAAGTTCAAGGAGCAAATATATATTAACCCATTTTAAATTTTTGAATTTTGAATTTTAATTTTTCAATATTTTTATAATTTCAAAATTATTTGTTAACATGACATGTAAAACAAATAATGTTATGTCAACATGAAGTACACATAAACATTGTTAAAATTAATGTTTTAGTGATTTGAACTTTTGTTTAAAGGGTAATAGTCAAATTTAACAAAAAATAAAAAACCAAATTAACAAAAAAATGTAAACATTGAAGACTAAATTACGACTATGGCTGATTTTATACAAATAGTTGTGCTCATAAACAAATCTATTTCATAATTCTTTTATTATTTTAATATAAAAAATTGACTCTTAATTGTTTTCCCCACGATTATTTTACTAAAAAAGGCCCATTTCCTACTTTATTTACGGAAATAGGCCACTTTAAACTTTATTTACAAGAATGGGTCAAAAAACAAAAAACGCGTCCACGTAGGGTCGTTTGAAGGGGAAATTTCAGAAAAACGCATCACTGGGGGAGCACTTTTGCCATGTCAGCATAAAACGCGCTAATGTGGACACGCTTTACTGACATGGCAAAAGCGCATCCCTGGAGCGCTCCCCCAGGGATGCGCTTTAGCCCATGTTTTTGGCCTCAACGGTCATTTAAACATTTGACCGTTAGGGGGCCAACGGTCATAAAAAAAAAAAACTATAAACCCCCCACCTATTTTTTTCACACAATTTCCTTTAATTTCTTCCAAATTTTCTATCTAAATTTCTCGAAAAAGCTCTCAAATTTCTCTCTAAATTTCTCAAAGTTCTCTTTAAATTACAATTTCCTTTAATTTTTTTTCTAAATCAGTATTATTTTTTTATATAAATTTTAAGATATTTGATCATGTTAGCAATGGCGGGGAATTAATTTGTCTCGACCATAAACATATCTCTGTCAAGCAAATGAAAATGGTAACGGTTAATTTCAATTTTTGAATATTTTTTTTTCATTTATGTAATTTTAATTATTATTTATTTTATAATTTTTTATAGCAGTTGGTAGATCGGGTGTTACAATGTTATATTTGTAATATGTCTAGTCCTCCATCACCGTTGATAGAAAAATACTTGAGGGAAGAGGGTTTTTGGCAAGTGGCCAATATAAGCCGAGGTGCAAGTTGGACCTGAAACTCATCAGCGCGTTCATAGAAAGGTGGAGACCCAAGACGCACGCATTCCATTTTCCATGCGGGGAGTGTACCATCACTTTGGAGGACGTGCAGTTACAATTAGGGTTGCCAGTGGATGGGTCCGTACTCATCGGGTCCGTTCAATCTGCTGATTGGGGAGCCGTATGCTACGATCTTTTGGGCGCGATTCCGAATAATATTTACGGAGGTCGGATGGGATGGGCAACAAGACACATTCCTAAAGCTAGGGGATGATTTGATTGAAGTAGAAAGAACACGATACGCTTGGGCATACATCCTTGAGATCATTAGAGGTTATCTAATGTCGGACTTGTCACGAAACCTCGTACATCTGAGGTGGCTGCTGAAACTCGTCGATTTTAGAGTAGCTAGCCAATTCAATTGGGGGTCTTCTGTGTGTTGTTGACATTGTACCAGGAGATGTGCCGAGCGACGCAACCAAGTAAAGCCAAAATCGGAGGTTGCCTATCACTGCTACAATCATGGGCTTAGTTTGGCTTTCCATTTTTACATCCTTAAGTAAACCACCCATATACATTCCCACTCTTAACGAGGTAAAGTTTATATTAGATTTTACAATTATTACATATATTTAAAATAAAATTTTATGCTAAAAATTTACTTAATTAGGTGGAACCATTCGGTGAGTTATGTTGGAATACCTATTGCTCTTGAAGATATACAGCTTCTATTAGACCAACGGTCGGAAGTGCATGTAAGTATATATATAAATGAAATATATATACATAACATAGTCATTTCGTATTTAGTATTATGTATATAACTAATATTTTTATCACATTCATATAGTTTCAATGGACACCATACGAGGATCCAGCAATTCGGGCAATAATTCCTGATGAATTCCTATAGAATCCTTACATCTAGCATGTTAGGATCCCATTGATCAACTACGCTACTATTGAGATGCACCATACAGATAAAGTGTTGAGACAATTTAGATTTCGACAACCGATTCTTATGGCACCTGAGGTGCTCGATGAAGACCACAAAAATGACTTACAGTGACCGAATACGAATTGGCCAATCTTATTCTCGAATTATATCGAAAACTGGGAAAATCGGTATGATCATATACCTACTCACGAACCGATCATCGTTCCAGAGTTAGCGTACGAGCCTAATTACATGCCACAGTTTAGGATCCATGGCAAGCCATATTTGCTCTCCAAAGAGCAAAGGCATTGGCAAATCCGTGTCAAAAGGGAATGACGGGGCCCTTTAAATCCAATGAGAAGGGCTAACGGGGAGGCCATCAACAATACCCAAGCCTCAAGCGACGACTGCTTGAAGTGTTTTTGACCTTATTTTTTCATAACCATATTCTCAAAATTATTTTTTCAAAAACTACTGTAGAAAAAGAGCATCCAGGTGGGAGCTTTTTTCATTACTTTTGCTGACAATGCATCCTGCTTGAAGCGTTTTTTACCCTATTTTTTCATAACCATCTTCTCAAAATTATTTTTTCAGAAACTACTGTAGAAAAATAGCGTCTAGCCGGGAGCTTTTTTCAGTACTTTTGTCGACTGAACAAAAAAAAAATCAATCTCGTCAAAATAATTTTTTCAGAACTCATTCCTAAAACTATTATAAAAACCTTAAAACCATAAACAAAAATTTATTTTTAAAAATCCTTAAACCTAATTTATTTTTTATAAACAATAAATCCCAATTTAATTTATTTCTTAAACATCATAAACCTTAATTTATTTTCTTCAAAACCTTAAACCCTAAACATATAAAATCCTAATTTATTTTAACAAAAAACCTAATCCTAAAATTCTAAAACCCTAAACCTTAAGCCCTAAACATGCAAATAACCCACCCCAGAAAAAACACGGGCTAAAGCGCATCTGTGGGGGAGCGCTTTTTCCATGTCAGTAAAGCGCATCCCCGTTAGCGCGTTTTATGTTGACATGGCAAAAGCGCTTCCCCAAGGATGCACTGATAAACCATAATTCACACATATTTTAACCCATGCTTGGCTTAATTTTGGATGATTTTCCATTGAATTTGATGAATTCGATGCTCCTAATATCTTAATTTCATGTTTTATACTCAGGAGAGCTTAGGAAATTAAAAAGAACGAGAAACAGACCAAAAAGGGACAAAATGGGCCTACACGGCCTGGACCACTGCACACGGGCGGACCACACGGCCGTGTTTGACAAACAAGATCGAACACGGCCTGGACTATCAACCACGGGCATGTCACACGGGGTGTCCCTGCCGAAACTAGGATGAATTCTATTCGGAATACGATACTTGTGGGCCAAGTAAGGCATCTCGAAAGCCTATATAAACATCCTAGGGGGCAACCTAAAAGAGGAGTCGACAGGACGTTGAATAGACGCCGAGTAGAAGGAGAAAATACTCCAAGACAGCTGTTGGGAACAGCTTAGGAGAAAGATCTCCATCAAGATTGAGGATCTCCCATCAAGTTCTTTAGAAGTTTTTGGGTTTTCTTATGTTTTGTTGTTTTCCCTATTCTAATATGTTTCCCTCTATCAGTATGAACTAAATCCCTTAATACCTAAGGGGATGAAACCTAAGATGAATCTTATTATTGTTTGATTTATAAGATAAATACTTGTTCTTATTCTTAATTGTGAGTTTTTATTCTTGTTTTGATAATTCAGGTTATTGATTCAAGTCGAATGTGCTTATTTAGTGGAGCAAAAGTCCCTGTTTAAGAGTAGATCAACACATTTAAGCGGAGTTGATTGCAACCCTAGAAATAAGGCGACGAAAATCTGCCGGATTAGAATCAAATCTAATAAGGGGATCCATAGATCGAGTTAGTGCGACAATAGGGGGTTTTAATTAGAAAGAGATTTCAATTAATCAACCTAGAGTCAGTTGTTTTTAGTCTTGAAAGAGATATTAACATAAATCAAGGATTTCTACGGATTAAGTCAAGTGAATAAATCGTATGAATCAAAAGTAATAAGTGAAGTCTAGGTGGATTCTTCCTTAGGTATTGCCTATCTCATATAAGTTGTCTAAAAGTATTTTCTGAATTCTCTCTCTGTCACGTTCATAATTATTTAGTTAGTTAAATTAGTTAGTTAAATTTAGATTAAAAATAAATCCCCTTAATTATTAGGCTAGATAATAAAAAGATAGTTATTACTAGTAATTTTAGTCCTTGAGGATACGATATTCCGGACTCACAACAACTATACTACTGTTCGATAGGTGCGCTTACCTTTGTCGAAATAATAGTTAGTTTCGAGCCCATCATGTGCTGTTCTGAAATTTTCCCTTAAAATGAGCCTACGTAGACACATTTTTAGTTTTTTTTTTTTTTGCCTATTACGATAAATAAAGTTTAAAGTGATCCATTTCCATAAATAAAGTAGGAAATGAGCATTTTTTAGTAAAATATTCTTTCCCAGCTTCAATCTTGTTGAAAAATTAAACAACGAAAAGCAAATATACAAGTGAATATTTAACTAAAATTTATTCCATTATTGACAGAGCTCAGTAACGATGAAGTGCTTTGACAAATAGGTTTTTGCCAAAAGCATATTTTTAATAATTTATTCGGTTTAAATTAATTTTAAAATGATAAAATTACTAAAGAATATTAATATTAATATTGATATGAAATAATTTTTTATTGTTATAATATTGGGAAAGGGAGGGGTATGACAAAATTTAAACATTGTTAGAAAAAATCTAAATAAATAAAAATAAAATTTTAATATAACAAAAATAATTGTTATATTTAGAGATTTAATAATGAGTCCACCTCTAACAATGAATCTGAATTTAATCATTTTGACAAAACCCATTACATCAAATCATGTAATTAATCTAATGAGGCATTTATTTTGAGTGATAAACCTGCCATCAGAAAGAAGACATATAACAGATAATTATTTCCCTTAAATACATCTTCAAACCTTTTTAGGCACCCTCTTTCTTCTCTCTTGTTAGCTAAGCTTCATTGGAGCTTCTCATAATCTCTCGTCTCTTAATTCAATTATTCAATCACATCACATTTTTATATCAACAATAATAAAGCTAAAACTTAGTCTAAACATATATAATTTCTCTATCTTAAACTACAACTTATTTGGTATAAAAGAAGTTCTAATTTTGTGTCGGTGGCCGAAACATACATTAGTGTCGTTGGCTTTTAATAATTAGCTACAACGAAACGAAGTATGAAAAGAAAAACGTGTTGATTTGTAAATGAGTGGAAAATATTGTCCTTACCAAGGCCATATCATTATTCCTCCAGATTTAGATCTAAAGGATTGTAATGCCACCTCTCAGATTGCGAGAGCCAATATGTTTTTTAACATTGAATCTGCTTCCTTGTCTTTTCCTCACCAGCCACAAGTTTCAACGATATTTAAGACCCACATTAATTAAGTATACCCAAGATTATTTGATGTTTGAGTGAAGAGTTGATGGAGTCGGTGGGGACTGTTTTTGGTTGTTTAAGGAAACGGATGATACGAAATCATTGACATTTGTATCCTCCACCACTATAGTCAACCCAATCTATATATGCTTAACCTGTATTTTATGACTTCAAAAATTGTCAAAATTGTGAGTTATTATTATCCAGTGGAATAAAAAAATATTCACAGATATTATCAAGTGCAAGTGTACAGCGCTAAGAAAAATAGCATTCACAAGAAAATTCAATTACAAAGTAAGGCAGTAGATAAAATGTTGGAAATAGGAGGAGCATTTTAATATGCAAGGCCTAAAATCGAGAATTTTAAGATTTCAAACCCAAGATACATCGGTTTCCATGGTCCATGAATTAATTGATGAGGACAAGAGGTGTTGGCAAATACGTCTTCCACAACTCTTCACCTAACGGAAAGTCGAAGCCATTCGAATGATTCCCATTGAAAATTCCGCAAATTGAGGACTCTCGCTCTTTCGGCAAAACGCGAGGGATGGTAGATGCACTGTTAAGCGTAGTTATTATTTACTCATGAATGTGTCAGGAGCAGGATAATCTAATTAAACATTTAGAAGAATAGACCTACGGTAATCTGTTTGAAATCTCAACACCATACATCGAGTTAAAGATTGTTTTATATGGCGTATGTGTAAGATTATGTGTGTTTACTCATAAAATTGTTTGAAAATGTTAAATATAAGGTGTGGGTCTTAAACTCATAAAATTGTTTGAAAATGTTAAATATCATGTTATATTTTATAAATTAGCTTGCTAAATGGATTGGCTTAATAGCCAAATTATTGATTTTGTGAGTGGTCGAACCAGATATGTTTCGAGCCTTAAAATATTGACATGTTGGCAAAATTGCTAGTTTGATAGTATGAATGCTTGATTGAGTTTTTAATTGCATATTTGAGTTACGAGATATGTGTAACATCCCTAACTCGAATCCGTCACCGGAACAGGGTTACGAAGCATTACCAGAGTTTACAAATTAAACAGACAGAAAATGCAAACATTTCATATCATATAGCATTATTGTCAAAAACCAACCAAAATCAAACATATTGTCTCTTATACGAGCCCTCAAGGCCCAAATTACGCATCAGAAACAAATCAGGAATAAATCGAAAACTCAAAAAGTTTTTCAGAAATATTTAAAATTTTCAACACTACAGGGGTGACACGACCATGTGGCTAGGCCTTGTGACTCACACGGTCAGGAAACACACCTATGTCTCCATCCGTGTGGGCATTCGAAATAGGGACACATAGTAGTGTCTCAGCCCGTATCCATGCCCGTGTGAGTATACTGACTTGAGTCACACGCCCATGTACTAGGCCATGTAAGCATACTGACTTACATTCTTAAAAGATACAGGGGACACGCTGCCGTGTCACCTGGCTGTACACACTGTTGAGACACACACCCGTGTCTCTGCCCGTGTGGATGAAAATGGACAATTTTTCAAGCCATATTTCTCACCCAATTTTGTGTCAACCTACAATCAACATTATACATATCAACAAGCCATAAGTAGGCATCTAAAACAAGCCAAAATAAGTGGCTAATCCCAAAAAATTACATATAGGCCAACATTAAACAAAATACCTATACATGCCATTATAACCAAAATCAAAACATTCGAAAGTACCAATAGAATCGATGGATAGTGTGATATAACTCCGGCAAGCTTCCAACCCAATCGAGCTTCCAATGATCTGAAATGTAAAGAAAAATAAATAAATAAGCAATGAATGCTTAGTAAGCTCGTATAAACTTTAATCATATCAATTCATTTCATTATGAAATTTACATTTATCAAGAATAAACATTTACTGATGCCACATGATTCAAGAAACCATATTCAGAAACTCACAGAATGAGTAAATCCATAGCATCTCTTATACATATTATCCCAAGTATAGTAGAGTTTTAAACAACTTTATACTCTTCCAAATCTCTTTATTCTCATTTGTATTTCTTTACTTATCACACTCATTCCATATGCATAACACACAAGTCATAAGCATATCATACCAGCATAGCCACAAGCTAGTGCATGCAAACATAGCCCTTTTCAAATTAATCAAATAATAAGCCATTTCACAAGAAATTGTATAACTTAAAACTTACCACTCTTTCATGAGCACAAGTATATTTTCATTTGAGTACTTAGCATTTCAATGCATCTTATAATAAAACATATTACCATTCAACCAATAGTTTGGCACTTGCCTAAGCATCAAACAACAACACTTGTTAGCATACTTGAACATATTTCATATAACTTCAACATTGATAATCTTATAATCTCAACATGTCACACTTGAGTTTATTACTCATCTCAACTTACATAATTTCAATGTATCAACATATCAAGATATTGATATATATACATATCATGATACACATCATTCTCTTACCATTTCTTCATATACATATATCATCCAAGACAACTCCCGATATTTTACCATTCAAAGAACGACTTACGGATTTGAGTACATCGTTAACAGAAGCTCGAAAGTTGAACAAAAGCTCGTAAAAGCTAAACAGAAACCCATAATGCTGAACAGAAGCTCGTAAGAGCTGAACAAAAACTCATATGAGTTAAACAGAAGCTCATAAGAGCTGAACGGAAACTCATAAGAGTTGAACAGAAGCTCGAAAAAGCTGAACGGAAACTCATAAGAGTTGAACAGAAGCTCGAAAAAGCTAAACGGAAACTCATATGAGTTAAAAAGAAACTCGTAAGAGCTAAACGGAAAGTAAAACACGAGAGTTTGCAACAAATTTTGAACCTCAGTTTACTTGGGTAATTTGTCGCCATTTTCCTCCAATGCCATCATGAGCCACAAAATAAATGTACTCAAATCTCGCATTCCATTTAATCCAAATATTCAATTCAAATTATAATTTCAACAATAATTCATTCTCAACAATAGAATAAATACATAATATCATCCATCAAATCAATATAATTATTAAAGTATAACCGTACGAACTTACCTGGTTAAATTGCAGAAATACTAATATTCAAGGGCATTTTGGAAATTTTTAATTTTCCTCGATTTTTCACTCGACCTTGATCTAAATTAATAATTTCATTCAATATATTAATTTAGACAATAAAATAATTCATTTCCTGCAATTTGGTCATTTTTGACATTTTTACAACATTGCCCCTAAAATTTTACTTTTATTCAATTTAGTCCCTGAGCCCAAAACATGCAAATTAACGTTTTTTAATGCAAACCCATGCTATATGAATATTCATGGTATTCAATACAGCCCATTTTTACAATAATTTCACAAAAAATCATTGTATTTTTACTAATTTAACAAATTAATCCTTAATCAAAAAATTCATCAAAATCACTTAACAAAATACTTTTAAATAACAACTAACATCTCAAATTCATCATTTAGCATCAAAAATCATATAGATTGATCAATGGAAACATCCAAAATCTTTAACAAAATCAAAAACTAAGGTAAGATTTAGTTGAACCTAATTGTAACAATCTCAAAAACATAAAATTTATAAGAAACAGGTAAAAATTGGACTCACATGAAACAAATATGCAAAACCAGCTCAAAGAGCTCTCCCCATGTCTGTTTGAACCAAAATTGAAGAAGAAATGTTTAGAAATCCTTTTAAAATTCAATTTGGGTGTTTTAATTTCACTTTAATTACAATTTTGCCATTAATGGCTTTTTTTTTTTCATATGCCACCTCAATTTTTCATTTAGGCATAATTTCTATTTAGGTCCTTCTTTATTTATTAATCATGCCACTTAATCACTTAATTATTATAATTAGCAAGTTTTTCACCTTTTTCAATTTAATCCTTTTTAATAATTAATTGTCAAAACGTTAAAATTTTTCAACGAAACTTTAATACTACATTAATGACACTCTATAAATATTTATAAAAATATTTATAGCTCAGTTTATAGAAATCAAGTCTCGATACCTCATTTTATAAAAACACTTCACTTAATAAATTATTATAAAACACAAATTATCAATTCAAAAACCTTTTTAAAATTCATATTTGACTCGTAAATACTAAATAATAAAATTTACGAGCTTACTCGTCGATTTGGTGGCCTCAAACCACTGTTTTCGACACCACTGAAAATCAGGCTGTTACAATATGAGAATGTTTGATTGAATGATATAATGTGTTGAGATATTAAGCTTATCTATGATTTAAATGTATGAGATATTTGTTATATTGTGTACTGAAAAGTGTGCTATTTGTGCACAACGAAAATCTGTAAAGTATGCGAAATTGAATGATATTGATTGATACCAACACAATGGTAATTTGAAAGATTGGAACACTGTTTCCATTTACTGAAAATAGGTTATTATTGAGGACATGCTGAGCATATCAAATGAATGTGAAAAGTATTGAGATATGATTATGTATGAGATTGTGTGACATATTGCATATGCATTGGGTTGGGATTTCGTGGTTGATGGAGGAGTTTTAGAGTACCGACGGCATATTAAGTCCGCAATAATTGTAGTCATGCACTGCACCTGGAGTACCGAGGGGAATGGGGATTTATCGTATTTTTACTAGCAAAATTTTTTGCATATTGTTATCAATGGTTTTAACCACAACGGGCTTAAGCCCATAATGTTTTGGAGTTCAGATGACAGGTTCTGGGGAACTCGTAGTGTGTAATGGATGGTATGGGTGGGAACCTTTTTGCATTGCATCATGCTCATGACATATTCAAATGTTATTGATTTATGATATGTGGTGTATTGTGTTATATTGAATGGTATCAAAATTAATGATTGTTACTCGAATGAATAATGTCTCATGCTCATACACCGTTTGACATCAATTTGATAATGGCTATGTAATGATATGAATTCCTATGATGGTTCTGTTTTCTTCTGTTAAAGCTAATATGTTTCACTATATTCGATGCTTCTGCTCGTTTGAATAATTATTCGACTAACACTGAGCTTTTCATAAGCTCACCCCCCAATAGTGTTTAACTTTTTAGGTAAACCTTGAAACTAGGACTAGACTCGGCATTCGGAGAATCACCTTGGACCTCAGACTATTTTTAATAAGTATTAATCAGTTTCTATTGGTTTTGGTTTGTAAATTTATTTTTAATTATTTATAGTCTGTGGCTTGCTAACTTTTATTCTGGGATTTTTGCATGCATGGATTACTTAAGCATAATAATTGGATAATGCATGATTTCGAGCTTAAGTAAAATTTGATATTGTCCCCTAGTTTCCACTAAATTGCAAAGGAATCATTTTTGAAAAACAAATCGACAATGCAACTAAGTTTCCAAAATGACTTGAAAAATGGTTTTTTGGCTGCATTAGTTTAACATCGAGTTTTTTTTTTCTTAAAGAAGAGCGACAAGAAAACGATTTTTTTAAAACAACACTATCAACAATAAAATGAATCCATAGTATACACAACCTAATGAATGAACGCTTTTAAGCTTACTCAAAGTACAACTACGGTTTTCTTTAAAAAAAAGTTTATTTTAGGTCTTCAAAAGTAACGTAAGTTAGCTTAGTCTGGAGGTTCAACTTGGGTTTATGCTATTAAGGAGCCGGAGGATCAGGATCCAATTGATGTTATCGCAAGTACATTCACTTTGTAGTCTATTCCATTATTCTCTTTGGTTGATTCTGGTTCTACGCATTCGTATATCTTAAGTGAGTTGCAATGTAAGTTAGGGATTCCTGTAGAGACTATTGGTTTGGGTATGACTATTATTAGCTCCTTCAGTGATAGTGTTATGGTAAATCGAGTGTATCGTAGGTGTCCCCTTATGATTCAATGGCATGTTTTCTCTGTGGATCTTATGGAATTGATTTTTTACAGTTTCGATATGATTCTTGGTATGGACTACTTAACTAAACATAAGGCTAAGGTGGATTTTGAAACAAATTTCTTTGTGGAATAGTGATAGGCTTGAAATTGTAGTTGTTGGTGAAAGACTTGAATTTATGTCTAATGTGGTTTTTGGCTATCAAGGCTGAGAAGATGATGAGGAAAGGCTGTGAAGCTTATTTGGCTTATGTGATGAAATTAGTTAGTAAGGAATTGAGAGTTTAGGATATTTGTGCCTTTAAGAAATTTCCTAACGTATTTCCTAATGAATTGCTTGGTTTTCCGTTGGAACGTGAACTAGAGTTTGGTATTAAGCTCTATCCTGGTACTGCACCAGTTTCTATTACGCCCTATTGCATGGCCCCAAAAGAGCTCAATGATTAAAGATTCAGTTGTAAGAGTTGCTTGACAGAGGGTTCATTCGACCAAGTGTTTCTTCATGGGGTGCATTAGTTTTGTTTGAGAAGAAGAAAGATGGCATGATGCTATTATGTATAGAATATAAATAGTTGAATAAGTTAACCATCAAGAATAAGTACCATTTACCTCGAATTGATGATTTATTTGATCAGTTCTGTAACACCCTAACCTGTATCCATTGCTGGAACAGGGTTACAGAGCATTACCAGAGTTTACAAATCAAAAAATAGATATTTCATATAACAACACATTCATGTAAGAAACCAATTGAAATCAAACATATTGTCCCTTACAGGAGCCCTCAAGGCCCAAAATACGTGTTAGAAACAAGTCAGGACTAAATCAAGTACTCAAAGAATTTTTCGGAAAACATTGAAATTTTTCAAAACTATAGGGGACACACGGCGTGTGGCCAGACTGTGTGACTCACATGGTCAGGAGACATGCCCATGTCTTAAGCTATGTTCAACCTGAGTCCATACTTGTGTAACTCTCTAACTTGGGTCACATGGCCAAGTTACACGCCCGTGTGCTAGGCCGTGTGAGCATACTGATTTGCATTCCTAAAAGATACAAAGGACACACGGCCGTTTCACCTGGCCGTATGTCCTAGACGGTTGGGACACACGTCCGTGTCTCTACCCTTGTGTACGAAAATAGGTTATTTTCTAAGCTACATTTCTCACCCAAATTGATACCAACCTAGCCTCAAAAATTTACACATCAACAAGCCATAACAAGGCATTTAACACAAGCTAAAATCAAGTCCTAAACATGTATTATCACCACATACAATTAATAAACCCTTAGATACCTCAAATGACAACTTACAAAAATGTCAACCAAGTATCCAACCTTACCTAATTAGTTTATCTAACCAAGTTACCAAAGTTCATTATAACTCAATTACATACATACATATATCACTTATACTAACATCACAATCATGCCTTAATATCATACCAATATGTGAGTTGGTTATATAGACAAAATATTATTCATAATATTTTTATAAGCTAAACTTTGACTAGGTCTGTACGAAGGCCTATACATGCCATATAAATCGTATTTAATGTTTCAAAAACTACCAAGATAAGCTGGATAGTGTGATTTGAATGCTGATCCGATCGTCTAACCTTCCGAAAATCTATAAAGACATTAAACAACACATATAAGCTTAATGAAGCTTAGTAAGTTTGACGGGTTAAACAAAAAGCTTAGTAAGTTCGACAGGTTAAACAAAGTCTTATCGAACCTACTATAACAAGTCAAATAAATAAAAGCATTAATGTCAATTCCCTGTCATTCATGGACAATTTTCTGTCATTTATAACTTCTATTGATAAATACATCTGTATTCAAATCAATACAAAAATGAATAAAATGTACTTTAAATTCATTTAGTAAATCACCTTACCGAAATGTTTCCATTCGAAGAACGACTTATGGATAAAAGTACATCATCAACAGAAGCTCATAAGAGCTGGTTCTCCTAAATACGCCAACAGAAGCTCGAAAGCTGACAGAAGCTCATAAGACCTGAACATAAACTCGTAATTACGAGCTGATCCACCTAATTACGCCAAACAAAAAGTAAAACATGAGAGTTCGCAACAAATGTTAAACCCGGTTTACTTGGATAAAATGCTTATATTTCCCTCCAATACCATCATACACCAAATTACGAATGTACTTAAATCCCGCGTTCAATTCAAATCAAATACACAATTCAATATTATAATTTATACAAATGTTAAATTTTTGACCGTACGAACTTACCTAGATTGAATTGTAATAATTGTAGAAGTTCAGGGACTATTCTGCTATTTTTCCTTTTTCACGAGTATCTACGGGATCTTGATCTAAAATATATAATTACTCATTTATTAGAATATATTCCATTTCCAATTCATTTTATAATTAATACCCTTTTTTATTTTTTGAATTTACCCAATTACCCCAAACTTTTACAATTTTTGCAATTTAATCCTTTAATTAATTAATCTATCAAATTAACTAATTTTCTTAATCAATAATCTATCCAAATATTTTAGGCTCTCATACAGCCCTTAATAAACCAAAAATTCACTATCAAACCCTAATATTTTAACCTTTTCACAATTTAATCCTAAAATCAATATTTAAGAAAAATCACTTGTAAAATCATCATACAACATAATCAAAGCTCTAAATCCATGTTATTCATCAAAAAAATATAATATTTATCAATGGAAACATCCAAAATTTTTAATAAAATCAAAAACAAAGGTATGGTTTAGTTGGACCTAATTGTAACAACCTCAAAAATATGAAAATTACAAGAAACAGGTTAGAATTGAACTCGCATGAAGCAAAAATATGGAAAACTAGCTTAAGCTCTCTCCTATGTCTGTTTTGAACCGAAAATTAAAGAAGAATATCTCTAGAAACTTTCTAATTTCAAATTTGTTTTATTTTAATTTCACTAAAATTACAATTTTACCATTGAATGGCCTTATTTTATTTTATTTTTCTCTTATGTTGCCTCATCCATTAAATTTAGGTACAATTATTACTTAGGTCCTTCTTTATTTATTAATCAAGCCATTTAATCTCTTAAATATTATAATTAGTAAGTTTTACATCTTTTTCAATTTAGTCCTTTTTAATTAATTAACTATCGAAACGTTAAAATTTTTCATCGAAACTTTAATACTACCTTAATGACACTCCGTAAAAATATTTATGGCTCAGTTTATAGAAACGAGGTCCCGATACCTCACTTTCTAAAACCACTTGACCTAATAAGTCATTATAAAATATAAATTACCAATTCAAAAACCTTTTTAAAACTATATTTGAATCGTAAATATTAAATAATAAAATTTACGAGCTTACTCACTAGATTTGGCAGCCTCAAACCATTGTTTCCGGCACCACTAAAAAATCGGGCTGTTACAACTCTCCCCCTTAGGAAATTTTGTCCTCGAAATTTGTTACCTTAAAATAGATTCAAATATTGTAATCTCATTGATTCTTTAGTTTCCCTGGTAACTTCTTCCAAACCATGTCGATGCCATAAGACTTTTACCAATGGTACTCGTTTATTCCACAATTCTTTGACTTCTTGGGCTGAAATTTTCACTGGTTCCTCCGAATACGTCAAATCTATCTGTAGCTTAATCTCACAATGAGGAATCACATGTGAAGGATCAGATCTGTATCGTCTCAGCATTGATACGTGGAACACATTATGGATTTTCTCGAGTTTATGGGGCAAAGCTAATCTGTAAGCTACAGGGCCAATTCATTCAACAATTTCATACAGTCCAATAAATCTCGAACTCAGCTTTCCCTTTCTGCCGAAGCGTAACACTTTCTTCCACGGAGAGACTTTTAAGAATACCCAATCACCAATAGCAAATTCTATATCTTTTCTTTTCAAATCCACATACGATTTCTGATGATTAGATGCAGCTTTCAAATTGTCTCGAATAACCCAAACTTTATCCTCAATTTCTCGGATCAAATCAACTCCTACCATTTTGGATTCATTCAGCTCAAACCAATACAACGCTGTTTTAAATTTTCTCCCGTAAAGAGCTTCAAATGGTTCCATTTTTATACTGGATTGATAACTATTATTATATGCAAATTTAGCTAACGGTAGATACTTTTCTCACTATGTAATAGTTCGATTTTGGGTCTAGTAGGAACAGTGGTTTCAGGACCACAAATCCGACGTAGAGAAATTTATTTTTATTATATTTTTATGGTCTACAGTTTTATGGAATGATTTCATGAATATTTCGTTTGAAAATTTTGACGTTTGGGCACTCAATTTAGTTAAAAGGACTCAATTCAAAAAAAGTGCAAAACTTGAATTCTATATGTTAGAGGTGTCCAATTGCTATGAAATTTTAAATTGGAGGTCCTTAAATGGTAATTAGACCATTGGTTAAGTTGGTGGACAAAAATGGACATGGGTTGGTATGTTTCTAAAGTTCTTCATTAAGGGTATTTTAGTAATTTGGTAATTAAATGAATTAAAAATCCAAATTAAAAGCCAATTTTTGTCCATCTTCTTCCTCATGGCTGAAATTCACAAGGGAGAAGCCATAGCTAGGGTTTGTCCACTTCCAAGCTTGATTGTAAGTCCGTTCTACCTCCGTTTTTAATGATTTTTATGTTTTTGAAATCCTTTTAACATGATCTATCTATTTCTACCACTAATTTGAAGAGATGTCAAAGTCTAAAATTTTACCCATGTTTAACATGTATGTATTTTGATGTTTTATGGTAGAAAATGCATGTTTTTTGTTTGTTAAACGACTTTTGCTAAGTGATTTTCAGTAAAAATGTCAAAAAGGACCTATTTGTAAAAGTTATAAAATGAGTAGAAAATGTGAATAAATGAGAAATGTGGGCTGTTATGAGTATGAAAATGGTTCAGCTAGGCTTGAGTTTTGAAGAAATTGAATGAAATTCATTTTACGAGCCTATGGACCAAAATGTAAAAAAGTCAAACTTTAGGGGTAAAAATGTAATTCTTGCCATAATGTGATTTTGGGCTGATTTGAATATTATAATGATTAAATAAGTTAAATGTGATATTATAAATCGAGAAAAATGAGGTTCGGAGTTAGAATAGGGGAAGAATGAGTATTTGACGATTTACTCTTTTTTGCCATTTTTATACCGAGATAAGTTCGTATGTTTAATAAGCATTAAATTATATGTGTATAAATGCTTAATTGATATAATTTTGGATTAATAAATGTTGTGAGTATGATTGATGTGGATAATGTGTTGGTTATAATTGTGGTAAATGCTACATTATTGAAATGAAATATGAATGCCATTGAGTATGATACTACGGAAATGACCGATAGAAATTTGATAAAGAAAAAGTCCCGATTGAATATTAGGAATAGATATGATACAAATTTCATAACATTAGGGTTACTGAGATTACGTGTAAGACCATATCTGGAATATGGCATCGATATGAAACTTCGTGTAAGACCATATCTAGGATATAGCATCGATATGAGACTTTGTGTAAGACCATAGCTGGGCTATTGACATCGATACGAGATTACATGTAAGACCATATCTGCGATATGGCATTGGTACGGTATTGTGTGTACGAGATCCCCGAGTATCCTTTAGTATTCCAAATGGTTCAAAGGGAAATTCAACAGGTATGTTAAAGAAGAGAAAGAGTATGTAAGTATTACGAATTGGTACATGTAAGTACGCAAATTTTATAAGCATTGATTTCATAAAATTGTGAGTTCATGATTTTCCACGAGAATGATTTTATGAAAACCTTGTGATTATTGGTCTATACTTATGATGTATGAAATACATGGTAAATTCGATTGACGATTTTGTGATTGGCCTTTGAGCCAAATTGAGTTATGATATAGCATGTTTTATTCACACAAATTGTGATTTATCGGATATGAGAAAAAAGAACGATTGGCATAATTGCCTATTAAAATAGTTATGGAAGTAAGGGAAGATAAGATTTTAGGCAATTGAAAGATATTAAGACATATGCTCAGAAACATGAGTACACATAATTAATGTGCATGTTTACTATGAGGTTTGAAATGATTTGTTGAATTGCTATAATATGCTACAAAGGAGAGATTATGGTTACTAGGCTGACGCCAAGATATGTTAAATTATGCTTTTAAGTTGATAGAGTAAATATTATGACTGAATGAAAATTTTAACTGTGAGCTTTATAGCAATTTGTATTATCTTGTGTTTAAATTGTTGAACTTGATAAAAGATTTGTAAGAGTTGCTTATTATTTTCGTACAGATTTAGTAAGCTATATAGCTTACCCCATTCCTTTCCAATGTCTTATAGGGTTATTGAGCTAGCTCGGGTTGGAAATTGTCGGAGATCCTATCACACTATCAAGCTGTCATTTTGGGTATAATGAATTCAAGTATTTTAAGTCTATGGCATGTATAGGGACTAGGCCAATTTGTTATGTGTGTCATTGTTAATTTGGGCATATGTGTTAGCTTGTAATTGTTAATGTTTCATCTTATATAAATAGCCATGAATGATGGCTTATGTTGATCATAAGTTTATTCATATGTTAATGCCCTCTTGTGAATGTGAAATTAGTATGTTTTTAATGGGCTAAGTATGATGTTTTTAAGTATGATAAATGATAGTATAAGAAAGACATGTTATTGTCTTGTTTGTGGTTGTTTGGTTGCAATTATAAATTTGTGCCATGTGATGTTGTGTAGATGTGTGTAAGTAAGGGTGGCAAAATGGCTTGGTAAATAGCCTTGTTTTTGTCCATACTGGTAGGCACACGGGCGTGTGTCTAGGCCGTGTGTGACACACGGTCTGCCCCACGGGCATGTGATCCAGCCGTGTATCCCCTGCACCTTAATTTTTGAAAAACAAATATCAAAAATAGAGCACACGGTGTGTGTCTCAGCCGTGTGTGCTACATGGCCTAGCACACGGGCGTGTAGCACGGGTGTGTGGCACAAGTCAGAGAGCACCCGAATTTGAACACGTTTTGTAGCACGGGCGTGTCTAAGGGTTACACGGGTGTGTCCCTCGGACCACACGGGCGTGTGAGCCCTGTAACATGGAAGATTTTCTAAAGTTCTTGATTTAGTCCCGAACCACTTCCAAAGCATGTTTTGGGCCTTGTAGGCTCATTTTAGGGACGATATGAATGTGTATGAAAAGTTTTAATTTGGAGGCAAAATTTATGACTTGGAAGTGTATGTTTTCTTATGTTTATGTCTGGTATATGTTTGCTTGTGTTTATGTCTGGTAATGCCTTGTACCATGTTTCGGCGTTGAATACGGGTCAGGGGTGTTACATTTAGTGCTATCAGAGCTATGGTTTAGTCGATTCTCGGACTAACGTGGCGTATGTGAGTGTAGCTATACATGCCATATTACTACCTGTGATAGTGTGATATCTCCCGACTCTAATGAAATTATTTTGTTGAGGCAGAGGTGCTTTCCAACCGAGCTATTTTCGAAAACGTTGAAAGTGATACTAAGATATTTGAAAATGTGATTGTGATGAGTCGAAACTTGGAAAGGTATGAATAAGAGTTCATGATATGTATGTGATGATGTACAAAATGAAATAACCATAAGTTGAGAAATATGGATAAAATGTCATTGTTCCGGTTGAACACTATATTCGATGAATTATGGTGATTTTATGAAACGGATAAAATGTTTTAAATGTTCCAAAAAGGATTTAGCCCGAAACAACAATCCTAAATTAAGCCCTCTCGAGCATATGTTATGAAATGGATTTAGCCCGGATGGGTAATCTAGAGTAAGCCCTTTAAACCATACGTTACTGAAAGGATTTAGCCTGGACTGGCAATCCTGTTATATCATATGTGACTCGGGAGTGTGCTCTATGAATATATGCCAAAAGGGCACTTTTGAATATGAATTGACAGATTGTTGACATGCATACCTTGAGTATACTACCCTAGTATCCATCGAAATTACAATAGTTCAATGGGAATTATTCTTGAAATATGGAAAGGTGAAATGAAATGGAAGTTTATAATGTGATAAGCTCATCCATGTTGTTTGGCATTCATATGATGTTATGTGCCTAATTTGTTTGATTAAGTGAATGTGATTAGTAAACTTACTCAAAATTTACGGAACGTATGTTTAAGTACACTTGCTTGAAAAAAAGAAAAAAGAGAGATGATCGAAAAGTTCGTGTAGCATAAATATGTACGTTAATTAGCTTAAAGTGAATTATATGATTGTGAAGATATTATGTTGATGATGAATGCTAAGTTATATGTGTGTATTTATGAGAGTCGAGTTAGAGGCTTTAGACCTCACCCCCTTACCGATGTGGTATTTTATAATGAAATTTCACGAGATTTAAGTTGAACGAGCTCACAAGTAAGAGACTAAAGAGTTCAGTAGCGGAATGACTAATAATATGGTAAGAGTTAAGAATAGTTTGACAAGTGAATACAGTTCTGGAAAAGATGCCAGGTTATTCTAAAGATCATTCTGATTTCATGATGTCACGGTTAAAGAAAAAGTTAATCTCGGCTAATCGACTCATTTAGTTATGATGTTTAAAGTATGTATTTACTGGAATTTCTTCCAGATTGATTTTCGTTAGTGAATGGAATAATACGGGATTAGTGATGATAGAATTAGTCAGAGAAATATTTGAATCGTAAAAATGTCTGAGTGTAACAGTTATAATTAAATAGATTATGATGATCTCTCCTGGGTATTTTATATATTCATTTATCCTTAGAGATATATATGATTGTTCGTTTTCTGATGAAATTCTTATCGTATGAGAATGCTAGCAGATTATAATGTTAGATGAAAGTACTGTTGGTCTGGTTGGTTGATGAGCAGCATTTCTTATCTCTCTCTGTGGGATTCTATTCTATTATGTTTGGAATAAAAGTTGCTGGTGAAAATTTATGTGAGACTATTCTTCTGTTTCTACTGGATGTTGTTTTGTTTTGTATATATATTTGGAAAATATATTATCTCTATAACAGTTGATTCCAGAGCGTATAAACATTGTTTTTCTTCTGGTTTTCTCTGAGAAATCATCAAGATCTTTATTATTTTCTTATGAGTTATGTTCTCAGACTTCTAGTATGATATCACATCTTGGATTTATTTATCTCGGTTTTCTTATCATCCTTATTTCGTAAAATATCAATCATGGCTCATCTTTAAATTGTGTTCTTTGGATTGTGATAACTATGTCTATTATGGTTGTATTTCTGGTTCGATCATAGGAACGTGGTGATTCTGGTATCAGGATTTCTCTAATTTTCGTGAAAGGAACTAACATCGACAAAGGTATAGATAGTGGAAGCTCAAGCTCAAATTGTACGATGGTTTTCTTTTCTCAGGTAAGTTTGATTAAGGTCGATGAGTTCAATTAGGATATTTTGTTTCCTTGAGCTAATGTAGTTGTAAAGATCTTTGACTAGCATGTGAGGAAATTTTGAAAGATTGTATGTTTGAGTTGTTTTAACAACATGAAGAAGGGAGTATTTTGATATGATATTATTTGATAGTTGAGATCGACTTAGTTGTTTTTTATCTGAGCAAGCTGGTTAGTTGAAAGATAATTTGAGTTATATGCATTTAAGTTTATCCTCAGGTAGGAAGATAAAATCTTGTACATTCATGGGTAAATTGACGAACAGTCTAAATGAAGAATTTATATTAAAAAAGGGTGTGATACAAGGACGTACGTATTATTATTATGAGTTAAAGTTCTTTTGATTGATAAAGTTATCACATTTGTGAAAGTTTGAATGGTCTGTTGAGTGTTAGCAAAGTTGAAAATAGTTGAAGGTATTGTTAACCGAAGCACTGATTCTGGGTCCAATTTAAATTGAGTAAAGAATTTGTGATTTTTCAACGATACACTATCGAACGGATTGGAATGTGTTTTAATATAAGAATGTAAAAGTGATAGCTTATGCTTTTAGACAGATAAAGTCACATGAAAGGAACTGTCCGACGGTTGATTTAAAGTCAGCCACTTTTTATGTCTATTTTGAGGATTCGATAACATCGATTGTCAGACGAAAAATGTCATATGTTTCCTGATCCCAATATTTTAAAGTATCTAATGTCACAGAAGGATCTGAATTTAAAACAGCATAGATGGCTTGAACTATTGAAAGATTGTGAGCGGTTATCGATTAACCTTTGGGAAAGCAAATATAGTTGCAAATTCTTTAATGGAAAACCTTTGATTATTTTGTGAGTATTGGATACATGATTAATCTTATTTGATGACTGTCTGAATCTAGCTAAATTAGAAATTAAAGCGATGTTTCCTTTACAAGATTGAGAACCTCAGGAATGTGATAGTGAGTAGTAAACTAGACGAGTACAACGTGAGATGACTTTTGATTCTGAATTTCAGGTCGGATCTGATGACTGTTATCATTATTCTGAGATAGAATTTGCACACTGAGTAATTCAGAGCTTATGCAGAAAATTTTGTACGAAGCTCAATAGTAGCTCGTTTGTTCATTCATGGAGTAATAAAATGTACAGTTATTTGAAATAGATGTTCTAGTGATCGGGTATGTAACATGATAGATTAGTTGAGTTATATGTTTCAGAGGTTATCCGATCAGAAATCGTACAGAAAGTAAAAGTGATTCGTGGCAGTTTAAAATCCACTTCAGATTGTCAGAAAACATATATAAACTTGAAACATGAGGATATGAAATTCCCATTCAGCGATAGCATGCTTCCGAAAGTATTGCTTTCGAAAAAGATTCAAAATGTGTTTTGTGAATCTATGTTGCGATGGTATCGATTGGACCCTTTAAGTATGAATTCTCCGATAGGGATTAAGATTCAGCCGATATGTTGTATAACGAAGAACCGATCGGAATTTTAACACAAGAGATTAAAAAGTTCAGAAATAAAAGCATAACCTTAGTGAGAGTTCTTTGGCAGTGGCATAAGATAGAGGATTCTACGTGGAAATCGAATTTATATTCCGGTAAGATTTTCGGGGACGAAAATCCCTAAAGGGGGAGAGTTGTAACAGTCTGATTTTGGGTCTAGTCGAAACAGTGGTTTTGGGACCATAATCCGGCATAGAGAAATTTATTTTTATTATATTTTTATGATCTATAGTTTAATGGAACAATTTCGTGAAAATTTCGTTCAAAAATTTTGATGTTTGGGCACTCAATTTAGTTAAAAGGACTAAATTGAAAAAAGTATAAAACTTGAATTCTATATCTTAGAGGTGTCCAATTGCTATAATATTTTAAATTGGAGGTCCTTAAATGGTAATTAGACCATTGGTTAAGTTGGTGGACAAAAATGGACATGGTTTGGTATGTTTCTAAAGTTTTTCATTAAGGGTATTTTAGTAATTTGATAATTAAATTAATTAAAAGCCAATTTTTTCCATCTTCTTTCTCATGGACAAAATTCACAAGGGGGAAGCCATAGCTAGGGTTTGGCCACTTCCAAGCTTTTCTAGCCTCGTTTTTAATGATTTTTATGTTTTTGAAATCCTTGTAACATGATCTATCTATTTCTACCACTAATTTGAAGAGATTTCAAAGTCTAAAATTTTACCCATGTTGAACATGTATGTATTTTGATGTTTGATGGTAGAAAATGCATGTTTATTGTTTGTTAAACGACTTTTGCTAAGTGATTTTCGGTAAAAATGTCAAATATGACTTATTTGTAAAAGTTATAAAATGAGTAGAAAAATGTGAATAAATGAGAAATGTGGGATATTATGAGTATGAAAATGGTTCGTCTAGGCTTGGGTTTTGAAGAAATTGAATGAAATTCATTTTACGAGCCTAGGGACCAAAATGTAAAAATGTCAAACTTTAGAGGCAAAAATGTAATTCTTGCCATTATGTGATTTTGGGCTGATTCGAATAGTATAATGATTAAATAAGTTAAATGTGATATTATAGATCGAGAAAAACGAGGTTCGGAGTTAGAACGAGGAAAGAACGAGTATTTGATGATTTAGCCCTTTTTGCCGTTTTTATGTCGAGGTAAGTTCGTATGTTTAATAAGCATTAAATTATATATGTATAAATGCTTAATTGATATAATTTTGGATTAATAAATGTTGTGAGTATGATTGGTGTGGAAAATATGTTGGTTATAATTATGGTAAATGCTACATTATTGAAATGAAATGTGAATGCCACTGAGTACGATACTACGGAAATGACCGACAGAAATTTGATACAGCAAAAGTCCCAATTGAACATTAGGAATAGATAGGATACAAATGTCATGGCATTAGGGTTACTGAGATTATTTGTAAGACCATATCTGGAATATGGCATCGATATGAAACTTCGTTTAAGACCATATCTAGGATATGGCATCGATATGAGACTTCGTGTAAGATCATAGCTGGGCTATTGGCATCGATGCGAGATTACATGTAAGAACATATCTGGGATATGGCATTGGTACAGTACTGTGTGTATGAGATCCCCGAGTATCCTTTAGTATTCCAAATGGTTCAACGAGAAATTCAACAGGTATGTTAAAGAAGAGAAAGAGTATGTAAGTATTACGAATTGGTACAAGTATGTACGTAAATTTTATAAGTATTGACTTCATGAATTTGTAAGTTCATGATTTTTCACGAGAATGATTTTATGAAAACCTTGTGATTATTGGTCTATAGTTGTGATGTATGAAATACATGGTAAATTCGATTGACGATTTTTTTATTTATGTCATTATTAATTTGGTCATATGTGTTAGCTTGTAATTGTTAATGTTTCATCTTATATATATAGCTATGAATGATGGCTTATGTTGATCATAAGTTTATTCATATGTTAATGCCCTTTTGTGAATGTGAAATTAGTTCATTTTTATTGGGCTAAGTATGATGTTTTTAAGCATGATAAATGATAGTATAAGAAAGACATGTTATTGTCTTGTTTGTGGTTGTTTGGTTGCATTTATATGCTTGAATTTGTGCCATGTGATGTTGTGTAGATGTTTGTAAGTAAGGGTGTCAAAATGGCTTGGTAAATAGCCTTGTTTTTGTCCACACGTGTAGGCACACGGGCGTGTGTCTAGGTCGTGTGTGACACACGGTCTGCCCTACGGGCATGTGATCCGGCCGTGTTTCCCCTACACCTTAATTTTTGAAAAATAGAATGTCCAGATAGAGCACACGAGCAGAGACATGGGCCTGTGTCTCAGCCGTCTGTGCTACATAGCCTAGCATACGGGCGTGTGGCACAAGTCAGAGAGCACCCGAATTTGAACACGGTCTGCAGCAAGGGCGTGTCTAAAGGTCACACTAGCGTGTCCCTTGGACCACACGGGAGTGTGAGCCCTGTAACATGGAAAATTTTCTAAATTTTGTAAAATTTTCTAAAGTTCTTGATTTAGTCCTGAACCACTTCCAAAGCATGTTTTGGGCCTCGTAGGCTCGTTTTAGGGACGATATGAATGTGTATGAAAATTTTTAATTTGGACGCAAAATTTATGACCCGGAAATGTATGTTTGCTTGTGTTTATGTTCGGTAATGCCTCGTACCCTGTTCCGACATTGAATACGGGTAAGGGGTGCTACAAGCTACATTCAAATTCAAGTATACAACATCTCAACATATCTTCCAAAATCTGAATTACTCGTTCTGATTGCCCGTCAGTCTGTGGGTGAAATGTTGTGTTGAAATTAAGCTTCGTACCTAGAGCCTCATGAAGTTTGCTCCAAAATCTCGATGTAAATCTCGGATCTTGATCTGAAATAATGGATGTCGGAACTCTGTGTAATCTTACAATCTGAGATATATATAGTTCCACTAATTTCTCAAGTGTAAAATCTGTTCTGACTGGAATAAAATGTGATGATTTAGTCAATTTGTTAACAATCACCCAGATCGAATCTTTCTTTTTCGGAGTTACAGGTAAGCTAGAGACAAAGTCCATCGTGACTCGTTCCCAGTTCTATTTAGGAATCATAACAGGTTGTAATAAACCCGTTGGTACCTGATGTTTTACTTTCTCCTGCTGACAAATCAAACATTTGGCTACAAATTCAGAAATTTCCTGTTTCATACCCGACCACCAATACATCTATTTCAAATCACAATACATCTTCATATTACCTGGATGAATAGATTACGTGCTATTGTGAGCTTTAGAAAGAATATCATTTTTCAAATCTAAATTACTCGGAACACAAATTCTATCGCGATAACACAATGTACTACTATCATCAATACTATACTCTGAACTCAAATTATCCTGAGCCATCTTCCATTTCAACACCAACTTTGGATCGTCATCTTGCAATTCTCGAATTCATTGTAGAAACAAGGGTTTTGTTCTCAAATCCGATAATACAGAACCATCTTCATTAAGAGCTAAATGAGCGTCCAATGCTCGAAGTGCAAACAATGACAACTTTCAACTAAGTGCATCTGCAACTACATTAGCCTTTCCTGAATGGTAATCAATAACCAGATCAAATTCAATTCTTTTTTAGTCATCAAATACTTTAAACTTTTGTGATCTGTAAACACATGACATTTTTCGTTGTATAAATAATGTCTCCAAATTTCAAAGTAAATACAATCGCGGCCAACTCAAGATCATGTGTAGGATAATTCTTCTCATGCAACTTTCATTGTCGAGAAGCATAGGCTACTACCTTTCTGGATTGGATCAGTACACAACCCAAACTATTGAGAGATACATCATTATAAACAACATATGCTACTCCAAATTCAGACTGGATCAAGAATGGAGCTTTCATTAACATTTTCTTCATCTGATCAAAACTCTGTTGGCACTTATCGGACCAAACAAACTCAACATTTTTATGTAATAATCTGGTCATTAGCGAAGCAATAATCGAAATTTTTTTAACAAAACATCGATAGCAACCTGCTAAACCTAAAAATCTTTTCACTTTTGAGACATTTTTCGGGGTTTTCCAATTTATCACGGTAGAAACTTTACTTGGATCAACTCTAATCCCATCATCTGATACTATATGACCCAAAAATCCAACCTCACGATGCCAAAATTGACATTTACTAAATTTTGCGTACAATTGCTTTTCTATTAAAGTTTGTAGTACAATCCTTAGATGTTGTGCATGCTCAAATTCTATCTTGGAGTAAATTAGTATATCGTCAATAAACACAACAACGAATCTATCCAAATGAGGTTGAAAAATTTGATTCATTAAATCCATAAAAGCAGCAGAGGCATTAGTTAAACCAAGTGGCATTACCAGAAACTCGTAGTGACCGTAACGAGTTCTGAAAGCAGACTTTGGCACATCATAGTCTCTAACCTTCAATTGATAATACCCGGGTCTGAGATCTATATTCTTGAACACTGCGGCACCTTTCAATTGATTAAACAAATCATCAATACGTGGAAAATGGTATTTATTTTTTACTTGTAACTCTGTTGAACTATCTGTAGTCTATAAACAATCTTAAAGAGTCGTCTTTCTTTTTCACAAACAAAACAGGTACACCCCAGGGAGACATGCTCGGTCGAATAAACCCTCGATCTAATAACTCTAGCAAATGTGTTGTCAATTCTTTTAGTTCAGCGAGTGCCATACGGTAAAGTGATATTGATATCGGTGTAGTTCCAAGAATCAAATCAATCACAAACTCAACTTCACGATCAGGAGGTAAACACCGGCAATTATTCAGGAAATTCATCAACGAATTCACTAACAACTGATAACTGATCTAGCTTTGATTCTGAATCTTGGGTATCAAGGATATATGCTAGAAATGCTTTGCTACCTTTTCGTATCAATCTCCGAGCAAAAAAAAAGTCGAAATAATTTTAACAACATCTTTCGAATACTCAGACTCAACTAAAATCATCTCTCCTATCTGACATTTCAAATCGATCCGTATCTGTCTACAGTTTACCACAGCATTATGCAAAGATAACCAATCCATACCTAGGATAACATCAAATTCCCGAAAGGGTAACAACATCAAATCAGCAGGGAATTCACGGCCCTTAACTTTCAGTAGACAATTATGACAAACTAAATTAACTATCACACTTTGACCTAGTGGATTAGTAAATTGAATATCATAATCAGTAGATTCAATAGGCAATTTCTTTTCCGTTACTAATGCAGGTAACATCAGAGAGGTAGAATGTATCGGTGATCACATCTACAGCAGTAGCTTCCCTTCTAGCTCGAATGGCGTAGGTACGACCAGGTGCTTTAGCCTCTGGCCGAACGAGTAGTTCTGGTAGCACTATTCTAACCCGAACGTCTACTTTTCTGAGAGGTAGACATTTGCTTTTATTTATGATCTTAATCCTCTTTTGGAAATTTAGCATAATTACGAATAAAATGATTAGTTAATCCACATTATAACAGGCTCTCGTTTTACCTCTACACTCGCCAAGGTGATATTTCCCACAATATCTACATTTAGGCTTCGGAGTACTTTGTACACTACCCACACTATCAGTTGGTCTAGTAGCTACCCTAAAATCATGTTGAATCGTCTTGTTTTTATTCGAACATTCAGGCACTGAGGTAGCTCGGCTAAAATCATCTTTAGTCTTTTTCGTCAGTGATGCCGAAAATGACTTAGAACAACCTCTGTTGTGAAATTCTCGATTCCGCCTATCCCATTGTATCTTACAGTTATACACTTCTTCCATTTTCTGTGCACGATCGGACAAGACAACAAATTCTCATATTTCATTACCTCCGATCATCATTCGAATTTAATCATTCAAACCATCTCCAAATTGGATACACATTTCTTCTTTAGTAGGCACAATTTCTCGAGCATATTTACTAAAATACACAAATTCTCTCTCATATCCAGCTACTGATCTATTTTGCTGACATAACTCAAGAAATTTTCTCTTTTTCTTGTCCAAATACCATTTCCCGACATATTTCTTTTTAAACTCAATCTGGAATCCAGGAAATTTTCTCCTTTGGTACCACAGCTATTATTGTCGACCACCAGTTATATGCTTCCTGTAACACCCCAAACCCGGTCAAAATGCTACGACCGAATCTGGCATGTCACAGGGAAGAAAACATTTAGAAAACCGATTTATCGTCTCGAGTTGAAAAGCAAGTTGTCGTTTCTATGTTGGAAAGAGAAAACTTTTGTTTTTATAAAACCCCGAATTGTTTTAAACCATTTGTTAAAGCCATTTCGTTATTTGAAATTAGTGAAGCCTTGTCGTTATTACGTGTTAGCCAAGTACCCGATGGTAAAGTTTTGGAAATCCCGAAAATTCGTTAAGTTTTGAAAACATTCATTTCCATAAGTATAATAGGCATGTCGCTCATGCTTAAGCAAATTTTAAGAAAATTTTAGCAGATAAATGATCCCGAAATAAAAATCTAGTGGCCTTATTATATAACCAAAAAAAAAAAACCAACTTCAAATAAATTAAATCCGAATAATAACCATTAAAGTAAAAACCAAACTAGTGTGCATGGCCACCTCGAGTCCATCCCGGCTCCGTATCCGCGCTCTAGGGATTATCTGTAAAATTTAGCGGAGGGAGTAAGTCACCGAGACTCAGTGTGTAAATCCCTGTCCAGTTGAGCTTTGAGCTCTCACACTAATCATATATGAAGCATGTATGTAATGCAACCCAATCAACCTAGTATTCATCCTCCATATCTCCAGAATCTACCCAACTTTTGTGGCACCTAGCCACTGGTGGTACCTAACCACTAGTGGTTCCAAACCATTAGTGACAAATGTCACAAAATATAATACGTGGGGCCAACCCACTTGTGGTACCTAACCACTGGTGACAATCCCTTAATGAATATATGTGGGGCCAACCCACTGTGGTACCAAACCACTGGGACGAGTCACAGAAATAATATATGTGGTACCTAACCACTGGTGGTTCCAAACCACTGAGACTTAGTCACAAAATATAATATGTGGGGCCAACCCACTTGTGGTACCTAACCACTGGTAACAGTCTAAAAGAGATCATGTTTCCTCCCTCTTCACATCATACCCCAGCCCATGCAACATGTCATGACATAATAATTCGTGTATGCAGTATGACATGTATGCAAAACATATATCAAATATAAGTATAACATGAATTACCATCATAATCAGATAGACATAATACAACATAATCAAGCTAATCAACCTCTAAGGGTATAACCGTAATTTTACCTAACAAGGGTATTTTCGTAATTTACCTATCGAGGGTATTTCAATAATTTCACACCTGCAATGGCCTTTTCGAAGGCCTAATGTCGCCCCGAGTGACTCAGCTACCATTTTCGGTCGTACCGGACTATTGGGTCTAAAACCCGATTTCGGCCCATTCGGGCCCACACGCTTGTGTGGCCCACCTAACACAAATCTAGCCATGTATATGAGATTCACCTAGTCTAGTTCAATAAATACTACACCATCATACAATTTTATTCAATTGAGCCCACGGGCCCATTGGGCCCACTTCGGCCCATCGTGGCCTAAGCAGCCTCAACCCACAAGAAAACTACTGATGGCCTCAACTATCGCGTCGAAGCCCCACACGTGCGCTCGCACGCTCGTGTGGCTACTATTGCTGTGTCCGGTACTTCGGCATTTGCCACTCTACAACTAGAGTAGAGAGAGTTACACACCTGATAGGAATCTGGTGCTAATCCGCGCTTCGACCACTCCTGTGCCCAAACGCCCTCCAAAGTGTATTCATCCTCCCCCTAAAATGCTATATATAGCTAGCTTCTCACCTTTCTTCTTTGTATCTTTCCGATGTGGGATCCCTTCGTCAGTAGAGTTTAAATCCAACTCAAACTCTTCCCGTCCAGACCGCAAAATAAATACTCCCTTGCTTCTCATGAGATTCGAACCCAGGCTCCCTTGCAACATAATCCACGCCGCTAACCACTTGGCCACAAGCTCCTCTTGTGTCTTAAACCATGCGCAACTAAATATAAATCTATAGCTAAATACTAAGGTCCATGTAAAAAGAAAACCAAAATGCAAGAGCCAAAACTTGAACTTTGGACCTCCTTCCTTCCCTGTGGCGTCACTCCCTTGCCTCTTATGTAGCGTCACTTTGCCACTACACCACACACTCCACTTGTGTCATTTTCCTCCACATTTTATTCTTAAAGCCTACCTACTAACTCCAAGGGTTTTTCTCGCCTAAAACCAAAATTTCCCCAAAGCCAAAGTTTGATCCCGGGACTTCATAGAAGCCTCTAACCTTCCAAAATCATTTACCTAATAGGTCCAACTTGCACTTAAGCCGATCTCTTGTTCTCCAAAAATTTTAAACCCTACTACGCCCAAAGCCCATTGGGCCCAATCCTACTAGGCCCAATTTCGGGATGTTACACTTCCTCTTTTAATAATGAAATAGCACATCTAAGAAAGTTATCAGGATAACAAGCCATTTTTTTGAAAACCCTTATTATATTTTGAAGCCAATACTCAGCATTAACCGGATTATCCTCAGATCTACCCTGAAATTCTTCAGTACCACACTTTCTAAGTTTTCAATCAGATACGTCTATTAGGTTCAACTACTGGAGGAGGTGGAGGTGCAACCAGAGGTACAACAGGTGGTACAATAGAGGGTGGAGGTTGCTGAGCCGGATTTCTTTCTTGCATAAACTCACTAAACCACTGGTTCATATACCCAAAGAACATATTTTTAAGTTCAATTTCCTAGGTCGAAGAAATCGAGACATTACTACTTGTCCTATGTTCAGAATTCGGTACTTTACTGTTAACCTCATTATTGTTAACATGTTCAAATCCATCTAACATCTTTATAATCTATAAGAAAAAAAAGGTTAGATCAAATCATACACATCACATTATCACAGATTTATATGGCATGTAATTCTAGACATTTCATACGCTACGTTCAGTCCGAGAATTGACTAAATCAACGCTCTGGTACAACTAAATGTAACACCCCTAACCTATATCTATCGTTAGAACAGAGTTACGGAGCATTACTGGAGTTTACAGATCAATAAAAAGATATTTCATATAATATTACATTCATGTCATAAACCAATCGAAATAAAACATATTGTCCCTTATACGAGCCCTCGGGGTCCAAAATACGTGTTAGAAACAAGTCGGGACTAAATCTGGTACTCAAAGAATTTTTTGAAAAACATTGAAATTGTTCAAAACTGCAAGGGACACACGACCGTATGGCCAAGCTATGTGACCCACATGGTCAGGAGACACGCCTGTGTCTCAGGCCTTATGGGCATTCGAAATAGGAACACACAGCCGTGTTCAGCACATGTCCATGCCCGTGTAACTCTCTGACTTGGGACACACGACCAAGTCACACACCCGTGTGCTAGGCCGTATGAGCATACTGACTTGCATTCCTAAAAGTTACAGGGGACACACGGCCGTGTCACCTGGCCGTGTGTCACATACGCTGAGACGCACGCCGTGTCTTTACCCTTGTGGACGAAAATAGGCCATTTTCTAAGCTACATTTCTCACCCAATTTGATACCAACCTAGCCTCAAAAATTTACACATCAACAAGTCATAACAAGACATTTAACATAAGCTAAAATCAAGTCCTAAACATGTATTATCACCACATACAATTAATAAACCCTTAGATACCTCAAATGATAACTTAGAAAACTGTCAACCAAGTATCCAACCTTACCTAATTAGTTCATCTAACCAAGTTACCAAAGTTCACTAACTCAATTACATACATACATATATCACTTATACTGACATCACAATCATGCCTTAATTTCATACCAATATGTGAGTTGATTATATACTCAAAATATTATTCATAATATTTTCATAAGCTAACTTTCACTAAATCCATACAAAAACCTATAAATGCCATATAAACCATATTTAATGTTTCAAAAAATCCCGAGATAAGCTGAATAGTGTGACTCGAGTGTTGATCCGATCATCCAACCTTCTGAAAATCTACAAAGACATTAAACAACACATATAAGCTTAATGGAGCTTAGTAAGTTCGATAGGTTAAACAAAAAGCTTAGTAAGTTCAAGGGGTTAAACAAAATCTTACCGAACCTACTATAACAAGTCAAATAAAATCATTAATGTCAATACCCTATCATTCACTGACAATTTTCTGTCATTCATAACTTCTATTGATAAATACATCCGTATTCAAATCAATATAAAAATGAATAACATGTCTTTCAAATTCATTTAATAAATCACCTTATCGAAATTTTTCCATTCGAAGAATGACTTACAGATAAGAGTACATCGTCAATAGAAGCTCATAAGAGCTGGTCCTCCTGAATACACCAATAAAAGCTCAAAATCTTAACAAAAGCTCGTAAGAGCTGAATAGAAGCTCATAAGAGCTGAACAGAAGCTCGTAAGAGCTGATCCACCCAATTACGCCAAACAGAAAGTAAAACACGAGAGTTCGCAAGAAATGCTGAACCCCAATTTACTTGGGTAAAATGCTGATATCTCCCTCCAATACCATCATACACCAAATTACGAATGTACTCAAATCTCGTGTTCAATTCAAACCGAATATCCAATTCAATATTATAATTCCAACAATAAAACCGAATATCCAATTCAATATTATAATTCCAACAATAATTCATTTCCAAAAATAGAATAAATACATAATACCATTCATCAATTTATACAAATGTTAAATTTTTAACCGTACGAACTTACCTGGATTGAATTGTAATAATTGTAGAAGTTTAAGTACTATTCTGCTATTTTTCCTTTTTTATGAGTATCTATGGGATCTTGATCTAAAATATAAAATTACTCTTTTATTAGAATATATTCCATTTCCAATTCATCTTATAATTAATACCCTTTTATTTTTTTATTTTACACAATTACCCTAAACTTTTACAATTTTTGTAGTTTAATCCCTTAATTAGTTAATCTATCAAATTAACTAATTTTCCCAATCAATAATCTATCCAAATATTTTAGGCCCTCATACAGCCCTTAATAAACCCAAAATTCACTACCAAACCCTAATATTTTGACATTTTCATAATTTAATCCTAAAATCAATATTAACAAAATCACTTTATAAAATCATCATACAACATAATCAAAGCTCTAAATCCATGCTATTCATCAAAAAAATCTAATAGTTATCAATGGAAACTTCCAAAATTTTTAATAAAATAAAAAAAAGGTATGGTTTAGTTGGACCTAATTGTAACAATCTAAAAAATATAAAAATTACAAGAAACAGGTAAGAATTGAACTCACATGAAGCAAAAATATGAAAAACCAGCTTAAGCTCTCTCTTATGTCTATTTTGAACCGAAAATTGAAGAAGAAAATGTCTAGAAACTTTTCAATTTCAAATTTGTTTTATTTTAGTTTCACCAAAATTACAATTTTGCCATTGAATGGCCTTATTTTATTTTTCTCTTATGCCACCTCATCCATTAAATTTAGGTACAATTATTACTTAGGTCCTTTTTTGTTTATTAATCAAAGCATTTAATCTCTTAAATATTATAATTAGCAAGTTTTGCATCTTTTTCAATTTAGTTCTTTTTAATTAATTAACTATCGAAACGTTAAAATTTTTCAATGAAACTTCAATACTACCTTAATGACACTGTGTAAATATTTATAAAAATATATATGGCTCGATTTATAGAAACGAGGTCCCGATACCTCACTTTCTAAAACCACTTGGCCTAATAAATCATTATAAAATACAAATTACCAATTCAAAAACCTTTTTAAAACTATATTTTACTTGTAAATATTAAATAATAAAATTTACGAGCTTACTCACCGGATTTGGTGGCTTTAAACCATTGTTTCTGACACCACTGAAAAATTAGGCTGTTACAAGTTCAGAAGAGTAACGATGTTTTCAAATATTGACTTAAGATCAGGGTATTATCAGTTAAAAGTGAAGGAGTCTGTCATATTGAAAACTGCTTTTAGGACTCGCTGTGGGCGTTAGGAGTTTTTGGTCATGCTGTTTAGTTTAACTAATGCCTTGTTGCATTCATGGATTTGATGAATCGTGTGTTTCATTCGTACTTGGATTAGTTTGTGATTATTTTCACTGACAAAATTTTGGTGTATTCTCATTCAAAAAAGAATCACGATGCACATTTAAGTATTGTTTTGCAAGTTTTGAGGGATAAATAGTTGTATGCGAAGTTGAGTAAGTGTGAATTTTGGTTAAAAGATGTGTCATTCTTAGGTTATGTTGTGTCGGCAAAAGGAATACGCGTGGACCCAATGAAAATTGAGGTGATCTTATAGTGCAAACTGCCAATGAGTGTTACCAAGGTTCAAAGTTTCTTGGGTTTAGTTGTCATTATCGTATGTTCATTGAAGGGTTTTCCCTTATTGTTGCACCTTTAAGAAAACTACTTCAGAAGAACGTGGTGTTTGAATGGATTGAGGAAAGATAGAAAAGTTTAGAACAACTTAAAGCAGTTTTGACTGAGGCACATGTGTTGAGTCAACTAAAGCCTGGAAAAGATTTTGTGATTTACAGTGATGCTTTGTATTCAGGACTCGGTTCTGTGTTTCTATAAGAGGGAAAGGTTATGGCATATGCCTCGAGACAGTTGAAGGTGCATGAGCGTAATTATCCAACTCATGACTTGGAGTTAGTTGATATGGTATTCACGCTTAAGATTTGGCGTCATCACTTGTATGGTTAAAAGTGTGTTATCTATACATATCATAAGAGCCTTAAGTACCTTCTCACCCAAGAAGGGTTAAATTTAAGGCAAAGGCATTGGATTGAACTTTTGAAAGATTATGATTGTGTAATAGAGTATCATCACAATAATGAGAATATTGTTGTTGATGCTTTAAGTAGAAAGTCGGTGATGGAATTGAGAGTTATGTTTGCGCGCTTGAGTTTAGCTAGTGATGGTGGTTTGTTAGTTAAACTTCAAGTGAAGTCAACTTTGTCTCAGCAGATTAAGGAGAAACAACCATTAGATAGGGAATTGCTGAAGAGGATTCAACAGGTTGAGCAAGGTGGAAAGGGAGAGTTTGATGTTGACAGTGAGGGTATATTGAATTTTCAAGGAAGATTTGTGTGTGCCACATGATGTGGATTTGAGACCAGCGATCCTTATCGAGGCATATTGTAGCCCCTACACTATGCATCTCGGCAGTGGTAAAATGTATCATGATCTTCAAGAGATTTATTGGTAGCCTAGTTTGAAGCGTGGTCTTATCGATTTTGTGACTTGATGTTTGGTTTGTCAGAAGGTGAAAGTAGAACATCAGTATCCTTCAGATTTGTTGCTACCAGTTGTGATTCCTGAATGGAAGTGGGAAATGATCACCATGGACTTTGTCTCCGATTTGCCTCTGACCCCGGTGAAGAAGGATTCAGTGTGGGTAATAGTTGATTGGTTTTCGAAGAGTGCGCATTTCTTGGCAATGCATACTAGTTATTCTTTACAGAAATTGATAGAGTTGTATATTTCTAAAGTTGTACGTCTTCATGGGGTTCCAGTTTCTATTATTTTGAATAAGGATCCACAGTTTACTTCTATGTTTTGGAAAAGTTAACAAGAGGCTTTAGGTCGAAGCTTAGTTTCAGTACAACTTATTATCCTCAGACAGATGATCAATTAGAAAGGGTAATTCAAGTTTTAGAGGATATGTTGCGAAGTTATGTGATCGAGTTTAGTAGTAGCTGGGAAAGATATTTGCCATTAGCAGAATTTGCCTACAACAACAATTTTTAGTCGTGTATTCGTATGGCATCGTTTGAAGCGTTGTATGGTAAGAAGTGTAGGAATCCTTTGTGTTGGATAGAATTGGATGAAAAATAGGTTGTTGGACCGGATTTGGTTCGAGAGATTGAAAGAAAGTGAAGTTAATTTGTGAGCGATTGAAAGTAGCATCCGATAGGCAGAAATCTTGTGTAGATTTGAAACATCGAGATATCAAGTTTCAAGTTGGCGATAATTTGTTTTTGAAAGTTTCATCATGGACGAAGATTTTAAGGTTTACTAAGAAAGGTAAATTGAGTCCAAGGTATGTTGGACCTTATGAAGTTGTTGAGCGTATTGGTTTGGTAGCTTATCAACTCAAGTTGTCACCAAAACTTGAGTTAATCCATGATGTTTTCCATGTATCTATGTTATGGAAGTATCATTTAGATCCGTCGCCCATTGTTCTAATAGAGAAGATTGAAATTCGAATTGATCTCACTTATGAGGAAGAGCTGATTGAGATTCTAGCTCGCGAAGACAAGGTTTTGCGAAATAAGATGGTTCTGTTGGTTAAGGTTTTGTGGCAGAACCACAAGACAAAAGAAGCTACTTGGAAGTCGAAGATGAGATGAAACGGTAATATCCTTATTTTTTTAGATCAGGTAAATTTCGGGGGCGAAATTCTTTTTAGAGGGGGAGAGTTATCACACCCCAAAATTGGGCTTAGGAGTTTTGAGGGTAATTTAAAGATTTTATCTCAAAATGTGTTCAGAAAATTGAAGCATGGTAAATCAGAAATGTCTTCGTCTATAGATTTTTTAAAGTTAAATCAATTTTTGAAAATAATGTAGAAAAGATCTTCAATATTGAAAAGATAATTATTTTGAAAAGGAGGTTAAATTTAGGAGTACCAAAAGAGTAAATACACTAAAGTTTAAAATTGACCTATTTCTTCCCCCCACCCACAGCAAAACTCACGAAACTATTTTTCCCTCACCCCTTATTACTGTCCCTTGATTTCCCAAACACCATTCACTCAATTTATATTTTCTAAACATCAATCCTTTGATTTCAATCATCTTCTAAACATTAAACTTCTCTAGAATTTCAAGAAAAATACAAAAAAACACCATTAATTTTGTCATCTCTCAAACTTGTGGGTTTTTCAAATTTTCAACCAAACGTTCGTATTTCTCTCATTGAAGGTAATGATTCATTTTTCCTATTAGTTTTGATGATATCTATCCTTTTAAATCGAGTTTTTATCTATTGAATTGACAGTTCTGAATAAATGCCAAAAATTAGGTCGTTAATGATGAAATTAGGGATTTTGAATGAAAACAATGTTTCAAAGTGTTTTTCAACTTTTTTTGATGTGATTATAAGGTTTCTAAACTTTCCCTAAAGTTTCGTTAAATAATTATAAAGTTTTATTGAGTTTTTGTAAAAATTGCCATTGTATGTCGAAATTTCAAAACCATGAATCCGTATAGTATTGTGTATTTTTAAGTTTGAGAATGATTCTTAGATATATAATTAGGTGACTAGAATCATTTGTATCTAATGAGAATGAGTAGGTGTAGAGATTTTTGTGTTTCGGCTAAGTTAAAATTTTAGTTTCAAGAGAATCTAGCTTAGGCTTGTGTTTTTATTTGATTTAGGTTGGTCTATGGCTGAATGTTAATCGTGTTTATTTTATGATTTACTTTGATGAAGATCCGAAATCGTTAGGACCTTCTTCAAGTAAAACGAAAGGCAAGGAAAAGCTAGTTTAAGCTTTTGGCATCTAGGCGAGAACGCGAACGGTGAGTGTTTAGAACCGCTGCCAGTAGACACGATTCATAGTGTTAATTGGAAATTTAAAAGTAGCCTAAACTCCTACTCTAAGTTCCGAGTGAAAGCTTTCTTATACCCTTGTTTAATTTGCGAAATATGTGATTGTGTGTTGTGGAATTGAGAATTGAGATGTGATAATATGACATGTGAAATATGTTGTGATGGCTATTGAGAATGTGACAATTATGGGTATGTTATACATGCCGATTGACGGTGATAATATTGTGCTTATATTGTGAATGTGTAGTGAAAAAATGCAGACAAAGATAAGTAAAATGTATGTATAATTGCAAATATTTTGGCCTTGTAATCTTTGAGACCATATGATATAGTTGGCATGTCATAAGATCTATGAATACTCACTCATGTGTTGTGTTTTTAGGATAATGAGGCCTGAGATAGATTTGGGGAGATAAGAGAATGTGAGCTTGACACCATTCATTGAGATATGTTGGTGTGTTAGAGAGTGTTAGCTAAATGTTACACTTTTAGGATATGTTCGACTCATCAATTCATTGGTGTGTTGGAGATCCAAGTATCCAATGTATGGTAGTAGAGCCCATTTTTATGTTTTATAACCTCAAGTGTCAATTTATCATTAAATGAAATATTGCAATATTTGATGTATGCATAATCATGTGATTAATGAACTAGAAGAGTTGGTAAATGTTGCATGAATACTTTATGTATGTCATCATAGTAAATGGTGTATGTAATTGTGCTTTGGTAGTTTTCATTTAACGTGTGAATTCTTGTTTATTTGGTGGTTTTTCTGAGCATTCACTGAGCTTGTTTAAGCTCATTCACTCTTTTTAAACCTTTGTAGATAGTTTGTGTTGTGTTGTGAGCGGTGTAGAGATACCAAAGAAGTGATCCAAGTTAGCTTTAGTAATTAAGTAGGTGATTTTATAGTTAATATTTTGAACTGTGGGAATAAGATATTGTAATAGATTTGTTGGTTGATTATTGTCATGAGTTTCAGATGATTGCTTGATTTTATTACTCATAGAATTTATGGACGTTTGATACTAGTTCATTAATTTGCTTAGCTTAATTTATTGATGACGCGTGGAACTGCGAATTCGAATATTTTTTATGTTGAATTTCAGTGTAAAGTTTTAAAATTTCAGTTTAAAATTTCAGTTTAAAATTTGCTTAGCTTAATTTGTAAAGTTTTAAAATTTCAGTGTCGATGTCATGATGTCGCTAAACAGTTTATCATGTTGCGATGTCCAACCTCTTGACGTTGGGATGTCATAAATTGTCGATTGATGTTGCAACGATGAGAGTTGCTAGTCTCTGTTGACTCTGTTTTTTGTAGCCATTTGGTACTTATTCCATGTCAACCTAACCAATTTCACATTTGGAGCATAATTGTACACCTTTACCTCCACAAGATCATGCCATAATACATACCAAAGACCTTACAACATCATTTTCAATTCAATCTATCCAACATGTCTTCATTTAAACAACAAAAAATATCAAATTTACTTAATCAATTCAATATAATCATCAATGCATTTTCCATTTCTTACCATCACATATACTACCTCATTTCACACTCGTTTTACCATTGAAATATCAAACACAAAGTTACACAAGTTACCAAAACATACACTATTGCATATATGAACATTAGTTTTCCAAAATCAAACATTAACCGAGGATTAATCATATATCAATTTCACATTTAATCATCATCATGTATATATTCATATTAGTCATTTATTTCATATTTACGATTTAGTCCCTTTGATGTCAACAGACATTATTTACCTAACAATTTGAACTAAAAAGTAAAACAATATAATACAAACATAACATGAATTAATAAAGTAAGTCTCGTATGAACTAACCTGGCAAAAACAATAAGCAAAACATCGAGGATTAATCTATAATTTTGCCTTTTCCTCTATTTTCCTCCGATTAGTTCAAATCCTGATCTATACTATAAATCATTTCAATTTATCAATTCCAAATACCTTATATCATCATACTATATGTAGATGATAGTTCAATTTTTTTGAATACTCCCTCAAGTTTTTTTATTTTATTCAATTTAGTCCCTAAAATCAAAATTACTATAACTTTCTAATTTGATTTTCGATTTTGAAACTGATCTCAATTTTGTCCTTCTACAGACCCCAACTATCAATAATTACTATAATTAAACATCAATTTTGAAATATTTACACTTTAGTCCCTATGTTCAAACTAACAATTTTCACTTTACAATTTTGTTCTTTTTCATATCTAAGTTTAAAATTTAACCATTTAACATCAATTTCATCAAGAACTCATCAATGGCTACTTTTGAAAATTTTAACAGTTTTACAAATTAGTACTCGATTAGCTAAATCAAACTTTGGAAACCTCAAAAACATATAAATTACAAGAAACGAATTAAATTGAATTGACCAATCAAAGGACTAAATGTTGAACTTTAAAATAGTTTTTCTTCTTTCTTTCCTACGGGTTGAAGAAGATGATGAAGAAAATAACCTTTTTTTTTTATCATTTCTTTAACTTATATAGTTTGATTAAATCTAGTTAACCTTAATTAATTTAACTAACTTTAATTAGCTTAATCTTAATAACAACTAACAAAATTTGGTGGATACTAGCTAATTCCCACCACCACTTGGTATATTTGTAAGGGTCCAATTTCTTAATTCGTCATTCGATTAATTACAAATCTATAGCAATTAATTTTTATTATATTTATAATTTAGTCATTGTACCTTAATTAGTCACTAATTCGATAAAATTACCTATCTAAAATTTAATTTACCTATAAAATAAATCCGTAAATATTTAATATAAATATTTACGGGCTTGGTTTACGAAAACGATGTCCCAATACCTCGTTTTCCAATACCACTGACTTTAAGATTGTTACACTTGTACTTTTGTTAACTATCCAATTAACAAAATTAAAGAACTAAATTCTAATTAAACTTTATACTAAACTCGTAAATATTACGAATATCAGAATCGAGGTTTCGAAATCATTGAAAATTGAGCTGTTACAGATATTTGCACCAAATATTCAAATTAACAAAATATTCAAATTATAAAAGTCAACTTAATCCAAACCCATATAACTAAAACTACTTATTTGAATTAATTTAATAACTTGTAACTTGAAATATGAAAAAAAGTTAAATTTAGATGGCATCAAATTTTACTCGAAATAAATGTTTTAGCCCTGGGAATAAATAAGCAAGTCTAGTAGCATCTGCCTAAGACTCTTCGAGAGGAATCATCAACGAAACCAATGCATTGATGCATTGCTCGACGACATCAATGGTTGAAGCTTATATGTTGAGGTTTGGGTATGAATTTATGAAGAGTCAAAAGTGAAAATCGAAAATCGTGAAATCAGATAAGCCGAGACTCATTAATGCCCTCAATGGTGCTAATGATGCTCCATGGAAAGTCAAGGCTAGACATTCATATGTTGCTTGCCTCTTGTCCAAATTTCAAGTTTAATCATGCTTTTAGGGAAGAGAACAAAGCAATGAATTGGTTAGCCAAGAGAAGAGCAATGTTTCCCTTCTAAATCGCTTGGTTTTCTCTCTTATTGTAGTGGTATTCAACTGATGAGTTGGATTAATAATTAAATTAAATTATCAATTAATCAAAATTTTAAAACACTTAATCGTTAATCAAATAAAAATTTATTTAAAGTCTTGAATTAATCAAATTTTTTATTCAAACAAGCTTATAACATTACAAAAACTACAACAGTGATTTTTATTTATTTGTTTGTTTTTAGTTTAAATAAAGTTTAAAGTGGGCAAAAAACCAGAAAATACCAAAAAATAACAAAAAGTACCGGAAAGTATAGGGTTGAAAATTAATGACCGGAAAGGGCAATTTCCCCCAAAATCGCGTCCGTCAATAGCGTTTTTGGGAGTCAGTGAGCGAAAGCGCGTCCGGGGCGCGCTTTAGGCCACGTCAACAAAACGCGCCCGTGGACGCTTTGCTGCCGACGTGGCTAAAGCGCTCCCGGGACGCGCTTTAGGCCGCATGACGGTCAATTTTTTTGACCGTTGGGGGCCCAACGGTCAGAAAAAAAAACCCTATAAATACCCCCCCAACCTTTCATTTTTTTCACAATTCAATCCTTTCTCATTTTTCTCTCAATTTGCTATCAATTTGCTCTCAAATTTCTCTCAAATTTACGCTTAAATTTCAAAATAGTCCTTTACTATTTATAAAAAAGCCCTTTATAATTTTTTTTAAACCTATTTTTGGAAAATTTTTAAATTATTTATCGGAGTACAATGGCCGGGGAATTATGTCGCCTAGGCGAGGACCACATTGCCAGTCCAAAGAAAAGAAAATGGTAAGTTTGAATGTTAATTTTTCAATATTATTAAATTTTTAATTATGCAATTTTAATTAATTTAGAATTTTATAATTTTATAATTTTTAAATAATGATCAGATCGGGTGTTGCAATGTTATATTCGCAACATGCCCGGTCCCCATCGCCATTGATCGAGAATTACTCGCGGAAGCGGGTTTTTTGGCACGTGGCCACGATAGCCCGGGGTTCAAGTTGGAGCCGCTTTGATCGGTAGCGTTGATAGAGAGGTGGAGACCAGAGACGCACACTTTCCATTTGCCATGCGAGAGTGTACCATCACCTTGGAAGATGTGCGATTCTGCTTGGGATTACCGGTGGGCGGTCGGTAGTCACCGGTCCGTAACATCTCTCGATTGGATGGCCGTATGCTACGAGCTTAGGGGTGCCATTCCGGATAAAATTCAAGGAGCTCGGATCGATTTGGCTTGGTTACGAGACGCAATCCCGCAGCCGAATGAAGGTTCGATCAAGAAGAAAGAATACGGTATGCGCGCGTATACATACTTCGATAATTGGAGGCTATCTCGATGCCGGACCTCTCTAGAAACCTCGTCCACCGAGATGGCTCCCGAAACTTGTTGATTTCGAGAGCAAATCGGTGAATTGAGTTGGGGTCCGCTGTGCTATCGATATTATACCGGAGATGCGCGGTGCATGACGCCGAGTAAACAAAAATCGGAGGTTGCCTATCACTACTCGCAATCATGGGCATGGTTTCGATTTCCATTTTTACGCCCTCGACTCGACCACCATATTCATTCCCACCGATAACGAGGTAAATTTAATATTATATTTTACAATTATGTCGATATTTATAGTATAATTGCATGCTAAAAGTTTATTTAATTAGGTGGAACCATCCGAGGAGCAGTCATGTTGGAATACCAAACTCGCTTGAGGATATACGGCTCCTGTTGGACCAAAGGTCGGAATCACAAGTAAGTGTCGAATTTCGTTATTATAATTTAGTATTTCGTAGGTAGTGTCTAATATTATGTATATAACTAATAAGTTGGTAATGTTAATATAGTTTCAATGGACACCGTGCGAGATCCCGAAATTCGGGCGATAATTCGAGGAGTATCTCCAAAATCCGAACAGCTTGGCACGTTAAGGTCCCGCTAATCACCTACTCAACGGTGGAGATGCACCACCGATCGGATCGGGTTCTCGCGGCAATTTGGATGCCGAAGAACCGATTCCAAGCCTCCCGAGGTGCTCGATGATGAGCACAAAGTGGACTTACTGGCAGCAAAGACACTGGATTGGCCAAGATTTTGGTCGAACATATCGAGACGTGGGAGAACCGGTATGACTTTTTACCTAACCGGAACCGATCATAGTTCCAGAGTTAGCGTGCGTCTTGAGTACATGCCATGGTTTAGAATCTATGGCATGCCGATCTCGTTGTCCGGATGAGAGAGGCGACGGCTAATTCGCGAGCGAAGGGGAACGTCGGGGCCTTTACATCGAAGGAGAATGGATGATGAACCGCCCAAGAGCGCGTCAGAGTCAGTCACGGGCCCATCAACAAATACTACACGATCCATCGGGCCCATCAACGCGCTACACAATCCACCGGGCCCATCCGCTCAGCTAACAACACCGACATCACAAAGATCCACGCTTTATGCCGTGTACGCACCTTGCCCCTTATATGTATCCTCCTAACCCATATATGTTTCCTTTTCCTTGTCCCACCCAAAGTTGGAATGCATGGCCGAAGTTCGAGTCCGTTCTCGACAACTCCCGCTACCACCGATCGTGAGACCGACTTCGGGTGTGGGATTAGATGAGGTGCCGTCGGGAGCGATGAGTTTCTACCGGTGCTCCTTCACCGTGACGGGATGCGATCACCCCCCGCCGTGGTTTATGCAAACACCTCCGGTCATTATTTTATCAAGGTGGGTCATCATCGCAACACCTAGAACTGCACCCACTTCCGAGGAACCCAATCCACGCCCGAGGTTCCACGACCCTCACGGAAGCTAAAGAGAGGAGGAATCCAAATACAGAATCGCCGACCACCCGATCAGTGGCACTCGTTCCCACCGCATCAACATTGATTAGGATAGGCTTTTTTATTTTATAAATTGTAATTTAATTTTTTTATTCTTTGAATAAAAAAAGTTGTTTTTTAATTTGTGTTTGTAATTTAATTTTAATATCAAAAGTTGTGTATTTTTTTTGTATGTAATATAATTTGAATTTTTGAATAAAATAAAAAATTATTTCCTATTTTATATTCTTTTAATTTAGTCCTCTTCACTAAATTAAAATTGAGTTTTTTTGCAGAAAATTGAGTTCTTTGATAAAATAAAAATTATTGCCTATTTTATATTCTTTTAATTTAGTCCTCTTCACTAAATTAAAATTGAGTTTTTTGAAAAATTGAGTTCTTTGATAAAATAAAAAATTATTGCCTATTTTATATTCTTTTAATTTAGTCCTCTTCACTAAATTAAAATTGAGTAAAAATTATTTCCTATTTTATATTCTTTTAATTTAGTCCTCTTCACTAAATTAAAATTGAGTTTTTTGCAGAAAATTGAGTTCTTTGATAAAATAAAAAATTATTGCCTATTTTATATTCTTTTAATTTAGTCCTCTTCACTAAAATATAGTTGAGTTCTTTGCAGAAAATTGAGTTCTTTGATAAAATAAAAAATTATTTCCTATTTTATATTCTTTTAATTTAGTCCTCTTCACTAAAATATAATTGAGTTCTTTGCGAGAAAATTGAGTTCTTTGATAAAATAAAAATTATTTCCTATTTTATATTCTTTTAATTTAGTCCTCTTCACTAAAATATAATTGAGTTCTTTGCAGAAAATTGAGTTCTTTGATAAAATAAAAATTATTTCCTATTTTATATTCTTTTAATTTAGTCCTCTTCACTAAAATATAATTGAGTTCTTTGATGAACCGTTGTACTAAAAAAACAGAAATTACATAGCCAAAGAAGAGACAAACAAGCTAATAACACGGTCAACTATTCCGATTTGGACACGAGCGAGATGTATGGCCCGGGTTCCTACACCATCCGCACCGCTTACTTTGGTTGGTCGGTTCTCGGATATCCATATTGTTGCGTATTCTAGTCGAGGAAGGTCGACCTTTTGGTTTGCGCCTCAAATTTCTATCCGGCGACATGACTTTATACGGTGCACGCGATACCGATGGCCACTTACGCTCATCCGGGATCAGGTGGGAATACGTGTCTCCACACGTTGTACATGTTTTCTAATTTGTACACTTCCGTCGACATAGCTCATGGGATCAATACGGAGATTCTGACAAGCCGCAAGTACATGAGCACATGGGTAACGAAGTGCATCAAATATCCCACAGTCGCATGTCCTATTTGTCAAGTGTACACGATAATGACCGCCAACAATACCTTGGTTGGGTCTGTCAAACTCCGTGACACGAAACCATAGGCTGTCGCGATCATGACATACCTTTGTGTGCATGGTGTTCGCACGCGCCTTCCCACGATTAATTTGTTGCAAGACCTTCTCGCTCCATACATGGCCTCCTTCCATTTGCCCTCTATAACTCGGCGCTCTCTTCGGAAATAGTGCCGCTAACCGAAAATATGTCTCTCGCACAACCGCCAGAATCGGCGGATGACGTTCCTTTCGTAATGTAATTTATGCATTCGGCAAGGTTTGTGGTCATATGCCCATATCGTAGGCCACCGCCATATGCTTGTGTCCACTGCTCGAAAGGAATATTGCAAAGGTAGCTTGCGCTTTCGGCGTTATCTCGAGCGCAAATCGCCAAAGATCTCGTGAAAACGGTCTTTATTGATCTCATACCTCGCTAATATACGTTGATAGCGAATATTACATACCACTCTTCAATTGCGAATAAATTGAATATATCAAAAGAAATTTTATTATTAGATATTTCATACCCATATCGATCACTTGCCGCTTTCTCTCTTTTAGATCGATGTTGCCCATAGTAGTTGGATGCGACATGCCTCGGGCAATATCGATGGTGTGTGCGATGCCACATGCTTCCACGGCGTTCTATTGCCGCAAGTATTCCAGGCCCCGATCCGATATAACGCATATGTCGTGGTTGGGGGCAAACATGCCTCCTTAACTCGGATAGGAAGAAGTCCCAATCATCACCGATTCCCCGTTTATTGCGAACGCAATCGGAAGGATTCTCCCACACCGTCTTGTGCCACGGCTAGCAATAGCCGATCGCGTATATCTACCATATACATGAAGGTACCGTCAATTTGTACCAATGGCTTGCAATATGTAAAAGCATCTCGGCATTGCTTAAATGTCCGAGCAATGTGCACGCTTGAACACTTTGTGCATCCACGGAGCGCGACGATCGTTGTAGTAATACGCCGCCGTTTCAAGGTCTGTTGTCTTTGCTCGGGACATACCTCTCCAAAGACTGACACCACCGCCACACTTCATTATATGAAACGTCCCACCGACCGCGCGTGCAATTTTTCCAACGCCGCAGCTTGGCTATCCAAGCCTTTCAGTAAGAGGGCGTGTACCCCATTTGGCTACGAATATTGCCAATTAAGGCCGCAGATCAGTAGTTCTGGGATCGGCCTTCACCGTCGGATTATTAAATCACCAACATGTCCGAATCCATCCTTGGATGATCTTCATTACACACATCAATGAAGTACGTTAAATAATGCAACATTACATAATATTAGTCTTATTCAAATCATTGAACACATAAGTGGTACTGCATCGGTAAGACATGTATGCGACCTTTGTACTTTTTCACCTCCCACACCTGTCCTTTTCCTCAACGACACCATGATTTTCCATGAACATGTGCCGCCTCTTGCATCGCACACTTTGCCTCGTACCTATCGAGCTTTGATTTAACCATAGTGTAGTTAACCTGCTCTCGATGTTTGTATTGTTTCAATGCAAGAAGAAAAGTATTCTTGTTGGAAAATCGGTTACCAACTTCTAATTGATCCGAATCCAACAAAGAATTTGTACGGTCACGCGTCCGTGTGGTAGTTCAGAAACTCCAATGCATCATCTTCGATAGATCGACATTATGCATGTGCTGCTGGAGGTGAGTATGCCCCGAATAGCGGATCTTCTTCTTCTTCGTCCGAACCGCCTCAACGTCTTCGTACAATTGGAACGGGCTCCGGTTCGTAAAAATAATCCAACTTCTACACCATCGTGCCCCGCTCCCGAGGTGGATCCACATCGGATTCATCATCCCATCCTCCATAATCGCAACAAACGAAGGCCCCTCACCGGTGCATGTCATCGGTAACAACGAGGGCCCTCATCGGTGGATGTCGCTTCGGTAATACATCATCCCTCCTTAAACATCTTTCGTATCGATCCCAATCGTATGTGGATTGCCATCCACTAGAAGTTGATGACCTCCCCAATACGTATTTACGTCATCCGACGTCGAATGACGAATATGCATGTCCCATCCACCAACCGAGTGTCGTGCGGGGGCGGTTATGTTTTCCATACTACCACCGCACACCGGCACTTCGTGTGTTTTGCCTCCCACTTACAGTAGTGTCGACTTGGGGTCGTGTATATTCCCTCGAACGATACTAGATGTTGAGGTCGCAAACGGATCACTTGGAGATGAAAATTCCACATATACCTCGATATAGGGTGAACCACCGGCAAGATGAGTCTCCACCATTGCCTCAAGGCTCCGAGGACCTTTGATGTCGAATGAGTCATATCTCACCGGATCAACCAAAGCACAAAATCTATACTTAATAGATCGAACTTTCATTAGCGTTGTTCCAATATTTTACGCCTAATTCTTTTGCGAAGTTCTACCAAATCGACGTTAGATTAAAACTCAATCGCTACTGTGTTCTCTCCGATAAGAAAACAACACCATTTTCAATGTCACGCACTTCACCATCGTAGTAAATAACAAAGATTAATACGCTCACTCATTGCAAGTGGACGGTGTAAAGAGTAAAATTATTGTACTAAAAATCACACTAAGTTCAATTCCCGTGAGAGAGAGGTGGATCACAAGGATCACTTAAGTACCAAGTCTTTCCTAGCGAATATCCTCAATCGTAATTTAATAGCACAATAAATAACTACGATCACACTCACAAGATATGAAAAATTTTTGCCTACGTCTTCTGGGCACTAACAAATATATTTCACTCCAAAAATACAAGTGAAAATTTACAAATAGGAGAGAGAGAACAATGCCTTAAGTAGAGAATGGCAAATTGTGGGATGAAGAAAATGAGAAATGGTTAGGCCTATTTATAGTTGAGGTTTAGGGATCAAACTTACAAAGTACCTATTCAAATAGGGACCAATATTGCAATTACCCCATACCAATTTTCACATCACATCAACTTTGGTGCCTAATTTTGGAGCCATTTTCTTCCCACTTGCGCCACCATATTTCCGGAAAAAAGCCTAAAAGCGCGTCCCCCCAGGCGCTTTAGGCCACGCCAATAAAAACGCGCCCCGCCCCGGGGGCGCTTTAGTCACACTCCCCAAAAACGCTACCGACGGGGGCTTATTTTGGGAAATTGCCCTTTCCGGTCATTAATTTTCAACCCTATACTTTCCGGTAATTTTTGTTATTTTTTGATATTTTCTGGAGTTTTGCCCGTTTAAAGTCTATATTATAAAAAGTAATAAAATGTAATATAGTGAGTCAAAGTAAAAAGAAAAGAAAATTACCATTTTAAAGTAATCAATAATTGAAGTTTCAGAAGAACTTTTAATCAACTTGGGACTGATGATTCACTGTTGAATGGATTATAAATTTTAAGTAATTCATTTATGGAATAGAAAATTAGTAATATATAATCCAATTCATGAAAAAGTAGTGGTAGTAGTTATACAAGATTCAATGCATCTCACTTTATCAGGAGGCGATTCCTTTACCAACGTACTCAAAATTTTAATTTGTTTGAAAAGAATAAAAATTTAGACTCCAGTTTTATCTCAATTTAAATAAATCCAAAAAGTCAAAAATAATCTGCGTATATTTTAATTGAATTAATTTTTTAATAATAACTCGTTCTGGTCCAGGACCAGGTATGTATGATGGGTTTTAGGTGGGATGTGATGGAAGGAAAAAGGCATTCCTGTATGCTTTTTCTTAAGATCACGTTTATGGCTTGTGGTGTCACCGTCCTATATCATATGCTTAATTAATCACCGCTTGCAATGTAAAAACCATCACCAGTGGATTAGGCTGGAAAAAGTGAAATCTGAATCCCTTGAATTTTGAGATTTATTATGCCAACCAATTAAGTGAGCTTGCTATAAGTATATTGTTTTATCATTTCATTGATTTGAATGGTAAATACAAATCATTTAGCTCCAACAAGGAAAAAAAAGACGACATTTGGCTGTTATTGCTATAGGCACAGGTATAGCCATGTTCCAGATTTTTTGTTTCTAGTTTTTACCCTTATAGACCAAATTATTTTCCCTTTTAATAGAAGGGTGATTTTGGATTTTTGACACTATTAATTAGTATAAACATGCTTGGTTTTTCATGGAGGAACATGTTTAGTTTTTTTTGTTTTTTTTATTTTATACAGAGATATAAGACAGAGAGACATGACAAAAGGTTAACAACAACCTCCCGCTAGCTGTATTATGTTGTCCAACTCACATTTATAATAATCGTAGATTAATAAGATTCTTTCGATGTCACTGGAACACCACCCCAGCCTCTGCATAAAGTCATAAGCTTCTTTTATTATTATAATTTCTCTCTCTCTCTCTCTCTCCCCCTCTACCTCTCCGGCTGCTAGTTCAAGAGCACTTTTGTGACTTGACCTCCACAGTGGCCATAGCTTAGAGAAACCTAGAAAACACAGGTGAAGAGGAGACTGTGTGAAAAATGGGTGTAACAAGTCCACTCAAAGGCCAATCTCACTCTCGTTCACTCACCAGGAAGTTGTTGCCCTATGTTCTTTATGCTCTCCTCCCCATAGCTGTTTTTCGCTTCTACTTTCACCCTTTTCCTTTCCCTCTATCCACCTCAGATCAGCTTCCTCACCCCAACCGCATCATCCTCACCACTTCTTCTTCTTCTTCTTCTTCTTCTTCTTCTTCTTCTTCTTCTTCTTCTTCTTCATCCTTCTCTAGAGGTACATAGAGTAAAACATAAAAGTTGTCAGACTTTTTTACCTTTTCTTGACTTATGTTCTTTTATTTTTAGTTGTTTTAAATATGGGTGTTATTATTAAACAAGTTTTTGTTTTTGCTTTTTTGCAGAAGAGGAAATAGCTAATGAAACTCCATGTAACTACACCTATGGCAGATGGGTACATGACAAGATGGGGCCTTTATACAATGGCACAACCTGTGGTACAATTAGGGAAGGTCAAAATTGCATCACACACGGGAGACCTGACTTGGGTTACCTTTACTGGAGATGGCAACCAAGCCAATGCAATCTCCCAAGGTTTGATCCCAACACTTTCTTCAACCTCCTTAGTAACAAGCATATAGCTTTTGTTGGTGACTCTATGGCTAGGAACCAATTGGAATCACTTCTTTGCATGCTAGCCACTGCCTCCTATCCTAACCTGGTTTACAAAAATGGGGAGGATAGCAAGTTTCGTAGATGGCATTTTGCTTCTCATAACATTACCGTATCAGTTTATTGGTCACCATTTCTTGTTAACGGTGTTGAGAAATCAAAAACTGGCCCAGATCATAATAAATTGTATGTAGATGTTGTTGATGAGAGGTGGGGATCTGATTTAGAGCATATAGATATGGTTGTACTCTCAATAGGGCATTGGTTTCTTCATCCAGCAGTGTATTATGAGGGTGGTTCGGTTTTAGGTTGCCATTACTGCCCTGGACTAAATCACACTGAGATTGGATTTTATGATGTGATGAGGAAGGCCATAAAGACCGCACTTAAGGCAATAATTGAAAGGAAGTCGACTGATGGTAATGGAATTGATGTGTTTTTAACCTCTTTTTCACCTTCACATTTTGAAGGTGAATGGGATAAGACTGGTGCTTGTCCCAAAACGAAGCCTTACGAGGAAGGAGAAAAGATGGTTGAAGGAATGGATGCAGATATGAGATCAATTGCCATTGAAGAAATGGAAGCTGCTAAGGTAAATGCTAAGCAATTCAAAGGATTGAGACTAGAGACATTGGATGTGACCAAATTATCATTAATGAGACCAGATGGTCATCCCGGGCCTTACATGTATCCATTTCCATTCGCTAATGGCGTTCAAGAACATGTTCAGAACGACTGTGTACATTGGTGTCTTCCAGGTCCTATAGATACATGGAATCAGATAGTGTTAGAAGTTATTAGGAGATGGAGTGTTGTATCAAAGAGAGAGGAGTGAGGGAATACAGATACCAGATTCTGGGTTTTGTTTTCATTTTGCATTTCTGTTGTATTTGTTGGTGTATATTTCTTTCTCAAAACAAGCAATGTTGTTTGGGGTCATATCTTTCAGCTTCATTAGCAAGCAGAATGGGAAGTGTGCGGTTAATGACTGAACTTACTACCCACCTAACACCCTCAAAATTTACTTTAGAAGATGAACCTTGTTGATGCGTCTATCTCTTTCAAATCAAAATTTAAAAAAAGTAGAGGCTTCTCTCTATTACGATAAGAATAGCTAAGGCCAAGGTATCCAAAGAAACTTACCTTTTTTACCTAAGCTTGAATAGGAAGAAAGGGGGACAAGGTTCTAACAAGTGGTTAAAGTTGGTGAAATGATTTCAGTATTTCACCCACAAACACAAAAGTTAGGCTTGCCAAAAAGGCAAAGGGCTTTGCATCCGCATCATTAGTGTTTTTGCCCATCCCTTATTTTGGTTTTGGTCCACACACTAGTGCTTCCTGTCATGCGCACAAAGCAGACCAGGTAAAAAGGCAAAAGCTAGAAAACTTATTATGTACCAATAGAATTCCATTCCCTTCCTTTGATTAATTTGATTCATTAATCATACTTTTTATTCAAACCCAACTTATTTTCCTCTTCTCTATTACCTCAATTAAGGATAGGTTCCTGTTTGATCACAATTTTTTTTTTTCTTTTTTGGCATAACCAAATATACAAGCATTTTTAAAAAATAATTTAATGTATAATTATAATATTGCGACAACTAGACTTCTAATCTTCATTCAAATCTTTAAAAAACTAAAACTCTTTTTTAAAAAATAAATATTTAATTAGATAAATTAAATTAGATGGTTAATTTTAGTTTAAAATAAATTAGACAAATATTTAATTACACAACCAGAAATTTTAAAAATTATATAAAACATTTAATTAATTAAATAAAATTTTGTTTAGATGATTTATCTATTTTTTAACTTAAATAATTTTTATTTATATATTATCTATATTACTATTTATTTTAAATTTTGGTTTTAATTAAATAAAATTTTATTTAGATGATTTATCTATTTTTTAACTTAAATACTTTTTTATTTATATATTATCTATATTACTATTTATTTTAAATTTTGGTTTTAATTTTAAAAAACAACTATCACATTTTTAAAAAGATTTTTTTTTAAAAAATTACATAATCTATCTATTCCTTAGATTTTATGGTTATTTTCAAATCACTTTTAAAAATAATTATTATATATTTATATTATCTTAAATAATATTATTCAAAGAATAAAATTGAATATAAAGGTTATTATAAATATTTTTATCCAATATTAAATTTTAAGATTTAAAACTAAAATACATTTCTACCTTTATTATCTAAAATTAAATAATTAAATATATGTTGGAATTTTTTTTTTAAAAAAAAGTATCCAATTCAACTATAAATAGTTTGATCATGTACAGGTTTTAATTTAATGTTTTAAGTTGTTTTTCTATTATTTAGTCTTATTTTTCTTTTTAGTTATGTTTTAAGTATTTAAAAAACAATTGATGGCAGAGATGAAGGAAATGATAATTACAAATTGAAAACTAAACTGGTGTCAAAGAATTGAGTTATTGGTATCTTTTAAGTCACGAATATATGATTTGTAGTTTTGTTTACAATTTAGTTTTTAATTTTAACTCTTTTATATTTGTGTACTTTTTTAAATCATTTATCTATTTAAATAGGAAAAAAAAAAGAAGAAGAAGAAGTTCATCGTTTTCTTTCAAAATTCAGATCAATATATACTGTGAGTCAATTGCAACTAATATTATTTTTTTTATTAATATTTTATATATGCTATTTTTCATTTTTAACATTAAATCATACTTTAAATGTTTTATTATGCTTAGATTTGAATTATAATATAATGTATAATATATTATTAAAATTTAGTAATATCTATAATGCCTATTTGATATATTGACAAATTTTAACAATAATTTTAAAAATATAAGAATATTTTAAAATATTTTAATTAAATAAATAAAATGAACACGCTGCATATGTAGCAAACTCGTTTTTTTATATATAGAAAAATGTTTGTTTTATTATTTTTAGACTTTAAAATTTTAAAGTCTTTTTTTATATAAATATTTTTAAAAATTAATTTATCTAGTAAATAAAAAATAATCAGTAACTCTTATATAATATTTTCAAGAATAAATTTTTATAATGGAAATATAAAGTTATTTTGACTATTTTTATAACGACCTAAAATTTAACGATGTCGGAAAATGCGATTTCAAAATATTATTTTTCATAAATCAAATTTGTAAATATTAAATAGAAATATTTACGGAGTTAATGAGAATATAATAAAGAAAGGTCAAATAATTTAGCTGATAAAATAGTTAATTAAAGTTCAAAGACTAAATTGTAAAAGTATATTAGCTATTGAGTTTTAATTAATAAAATGCCTGAAGACCTAGATTGTAATTATTCTAAGGACCAAAATGGTTATTTAACCATTGTCCATCATGGCTTTGTGGATGATGATGTAGATTTCCATTTTGTTTAGCTAATGGTTAATCAAGTATAATAAAAGATTAATTTAACTAATTAAATAAGTTTAATTAAATAATACGCCATCTATAAAAGGAAGATAGTGGGAGGAAATATGAGAATGCTCTATCTTCTTCCATCGTCCCAAAGGAGGAGGAGAAAATAGGAGAAAGTCTCAAGTATTCAACCATTCGGCCATATTAAAATTATTAGCTAATTGAGTTATTCTTCATCAAATTTGTATAAATTTGTGATTATGGGAGTTTGTTTTAAATAGCCCATGTATCAGTTTGTTCAACTGTTAAGTTTTTAGCAAGTTGCCATTGTTTAGGAATTGTTAATTTAGGCTTGGATTTGATAGATATTAAGCTTAGATTATGATAATGACTAAATTGTAAAACTAAATAAACTTGTTAGTTAACTTTGTAACATTAGAGACCAAATTGAATAAATTAAAAAACTGACATAAAATTATGTTAGGAGTAGAAAGTATAAGGTCCATAATGAAAGAATGTGAAATCAGATTTAAATTCGATGCTAAGTATCGAAAGATACGCATATCCCAATTATATGGACTAAATTAAATAAAATAAAAAATTATGTGTGATTTTGTATTTGGATGTGGATTGAATGAAATCTGATATCGTTTTATTTATTTATTTATCGTAAGGTAAGATGACGTCAGACTGTCATAAGTGAAAGGAAAAGCGAGAGTTGTAGACGAATAACTGCGATTATCGGTTTGTATGTTTATGATTCGAGTGATATATATATATTATACATGCATGATTGTAGCATATAAGCTATTAAAGTAAGATGATTAATTGTCTTATGACTTGATTTGTAACACCCATCACCCGGTCCAGTCGCCGAACCCGAGTTACAGGACGGAATAGCAGTCAATGGAATGGTTACATTCAAAACTAAATTCAAAATATAAATTGACATGCAATTCTTACATATATCATGCATAACAAACAAAATCGAGTCTAATTTGAGCTTACGAAAGCTTTAAAATTAACCCCGGAAACAAGTAGGGATCAAATTGTAACATTTTCAAAAGATGAATGTAATTATGCAAAACAGGTGTCGCACAGTCGTTGTCCAAGCGTGTAACTCTTTAAATTTGTGTGGATCAAATTGTAAAATTTCATCAAAAGTCACACGACCGTGTAGCTTAGTGGTGTAACAAACTGAAATTGTGTGAAACTTAAATGACTAAATCTACAGTACTCGCATAGGTGTAGGCTAGCCCGTGTGACAATCGAGAACCGTGTGGGTTCAATGTTGACCGTGTCTAAACATGTTATCATTTAGAGTATAAATACCACACCAAAAATATCAGCGATGTCTGCAAGTATAAGGGTCAAATTATAGTATAGATATGTTACAACGAAACACTGGTAAATATTCCTAGGATCGTACCCAATGGAGTATGAATTAAACCAAAAATATATTTCTACAATAATAAGTTTAAATAGTAATAATTAAAAATTATATTACGATAAACAATTAAATAGAAAATCAATCATAAAATATATTAACTAAATAAAACAAACAAAAAACAATCAAAACACCCAAATCAGAATAACAAGCAAAAGGTTAACTTGTTTCAGTGGTTGTAATTAACTTAAGAATTAGGGTTTAGGTAGAATTAACTATTAACTAATTAGTATTACCCCTCGTCCTCTACTAATTAATTAACCAACATGTACTCACTTATCTTTCAACCTCACTTTTCCCACCGGGATAAATTATGATTTGCTCGATAAACTTATCTTTCGACCTCGTTTATCCTAGATTACTTCTTAGGGTCGTCACTTTTAGGGTTTAAGCACACATAATTTATTACCAATTAATCTTGATCGGGAACCCTAATCCATTCGTTAATTACTCTGTAATACCCTATACCCGACCCGATTGTCAGGTTTGGATACCAAATATAACAATTAAATCATACTACTTAATAGCAAATGTAACAATTAAATCATACTACTTAACAAACTTCCTAACTTGATTCAATTATAACTTAAACCACGCAGATTTTCAAGCCCAATGTAATCCCTGCAATTCCATTTTAGCTTCTTAGATGATAACTTTTTTCAGAGTTTAACCTTCAATTTAAAATCTCTATTACGCAATTATTAGAATTCTTACAATTGTTCTACCCTACTGAGCTTGTATATTTATAAATACAACGACTTGGAATTTAAAGTTTCGATTAATTCACTCTTATTTATACCCTAAGGCGCAGCCTCTAAGGGTGCCCCTCTATATACATGATATTGCTACGGCACCATTCGTGTGGACTTGGTGGTATCTGGCTTGGTCCTTCCATGGTCCTTGAATCATTCTTAACCTTGCATTTGGAGCAATACAAAAGTAAGTCCATATGAACTTAGTGAGGTTCTATACAGTAGTACTTATAGAAACTCTTAATTTGACGAGTAAATAAGAATTAATGCATAGATTTAAAACTCCCTGAGTGACTTAAGAGATCCTGCAGGTTTGACATGGCGTTGTTGACACCTTTACGTGTTTTGAAGTAACCAATGGTGGACATATTGACAAGTGTAGTCGTAACAATGCTTTCCCAAACACCCTATTTATGGGGCTTGGCCTATATGGTTTCAGCTCATACTTCTACGTTTGCCTTTTTGATTTGACTCATCATAGAGTAACCATATGTGTGAATACCTATATTGACGACTGCTGTTGGTGGACTATTAGATAACTCGCCATAACTATTGGCTTCTTACATTAATCTCCTCGTTCCATATGGAGCCTAATTCTAAGTTTGTCGGCTTATTCTCAATAATGTATTTCTGGCGACTTATCCTACGTACAAATCTCTCCTTAAAGGATAACATATTTACTAATGCACTTATTGGCAGCATTGGTTATGGATCATGTATGGTGGATTCGCACCTCACTTTCTTGGCGGTTTCTAACCTACCAGACAATCCTATAGGACTTCCCCATTTAGGTCCATCCTACCAAGATACTCCTAATGTCAAATGGTCTTTCTTACGGACTCTCTTTTCCTTAAGTTGTCCTTGGCAGACTTCTACATCTACTAGTCCCCTAGGGACTATCCTATGCCAAAAACTCGTGATGGACACTTTCTTTCTTTGAAAATTTCTAGGGGACTTTATCGGTCCTTTAGCTTTGAGTTGACATTCACTTTTTTGGGATCCTTTGACGGACTACCCACTTTTCTGGCTACTCCTTTTATCGACCACTAATTAGGATTTCAACTACGATGATCCATTATGTATTTGCTTAGCCAACAATGGTTCTATATCAACTTAGGCGGACTCTTAATGGCAAACACTAGATATGCCCATATGTTGAAGGAATTTCCCCTTCACATTAAGACGCTTATATTAATTCCCAATACCATTGCATTTTGGCGGATCCTCTTATTATCACGTTTTCCCATGGTCTCAGTCATGCCACAATCATTTTGTCTTACTACTCACCGCACGAATCATACGACGACTTCCTTTTTTTTATGCTTTGACGGGCTTTCTGATTCAATGTCCTAGTGGACTTCATATGTTGTCATAGCCCAGCTATGGTCTTACACAATATGGTGCCATGTTTACTATCCTGGCAGAATTCATATGTTTCTATAACCCAACTATGGTCTTACACGATATGGTGTCATATAAACTATCTTGGTGGACTTTATATGTTGCCATAGCCCAACTATAGCCTTACACGATATGGTATCATGTTTACTGTCTTGGTGGACTTCATATATTGTCATAACCCAACTATGGTTTTACATGATATGGTACCATGTTTACTGCCCTCGCAAACTTTATATGTTACCATAGCCCAGTTATGGTCTTACACGGTATGGTGTCATGCACCTATAATTTTAAAGAATTAGTAAACCTCTTTTGAGATGTCGTCTCGAAGGACCTATATAATGTTTACACGATGTCACCTCGAAGGAGTAACCGATAGATTATCGTCACGATGTCGCTCTCGCAAGCCAATAGATTCATTTCACGTTGCCGCCCAAACTTCCTTGAATCCCATAACAATCCTCCCATTCCTCCAAAATGCCAATTTTTCCTATCTTCAACTAACCCGCCAATGTACTTCCATTCGTACTTTGCATATAGCATAATCATGCATTACAATCCAGATAATACTACCTTAAGGAGTACGCCACACTATATTACAACCACATTCAATTCTATCATACAGACATACTTGCATATTTTCATGATTTAAGAACATTCAATACATTTACAAACATAAATTCACCATATTACCAGGTACAAATAGAAACAATAGAAGTGTAAGGGACTAATTTGTAATTTTCTTTTCGATTATCTATCGGTTGATTCAATTATTGATCTCTATAGTAATTCATTTCAAAATATCAGTGTCAATTAGCTAAGAAATTTTATTTAATGCGTATGATATCCTATTATCACTTTTCACAGTTTCCTAAAGTTTCATATTTTATTCAATTTAGTCCCTAAAACTGAAATTATCATATCTTTCACATTTAAACCATGTTTCACAATCCGATTTCAAATACATCCTTTCATGACCCTCTACAATCAATAATTATAGAAATTTCATGCCAAATTAAATTATTTTCATTTTAGCCCCTAAACTCAAAACTAACCAATTTCACTTTACAATTTAGTTATTAGTTAAATCTAAGCTTACAACCAAGCTATTTAACATTAATAACCATCAATGGCATTTCAAAACTTTGTCAATTTTACAATTTAATACCTAATTAGTTAGATTAAGCTACAATGATTTCAAAAACATAGAATTTACAAGAAAGGGGTTTCAAATTCACTTACATGCACATAGCTAAACTTAATATATACAAACTGGCTTATTTGCTTCTTTTCTTGTTGAAGAAACGGTGGAAGAAGGATGAAATGATGAAGATGATCACTATATTATGTTTTATTATATTTTATTAATAATTTAGCATTATAAATGTAACACCCCTAATCCGTATCCATCTTCGGAATAGGGTTACGGAGCATTACCAAAGTTTTCAAATCAAACAAATGCATATTTATAAACATTTCATATCATACCAATAAACGTATTAAAATCAAGTCAAAACATACATATTGTCCCTTAAACGAGCCCTTGAGGCCCAAAATACGCGGTAGAAACAAGTCAGACTAAATCAGAAGCTCAGAGAATTTTTCAGAAAACATTGAAAATTTTCAATACTGCAGGGGTCACACGATCGTGTAGGCATTCAAAGTAGGGACACACGGTCGTGTCCCAGCTTGTGTCTGTGCCCGTATAACTCACTGACTTGGGTCACACGGCCAAGCCACATGCTCGTGTGCCAGGCCGTGTGTTAGGCAATTTAACAGCTTGACTTGCAACCCTTCGAAAGCTACAGGGGACACACGGTCGTGTCACCTGGCCGTGTATCACACACAGCTGAGACACACGCCCATGTCTCTACCCGTGTAGACGAAAATAGGCCACTTTACAAGCCATTTTTCTAACCCAACAAAGCATATACCTACAACCAAAAATCCATATATGCACAAGCCATAACAAGGCACCAAAATCATGCATAATCAAGTCATATACATAGGATATAATGTCATACAACCCATATGCCCTTAGGCACCTCAAATGAAAAAATATAAACATGTACAATCATGTAATCCATTTGGCCAAATAATCAACTAACTTCCAATAAAGATTGCATCAATTCAAACTATTGAATTAGCTTACCATAACCTATCAAATAGTACCAAGTATGCTATTCAATCACTAACATTAATAAACATGTATGCCTTTCATAACAAGGCACCAATTCACAACAAGTTACAATACTTATACATTATGCATACTTAACTATCATTTCATCTTCCATTATTCAACCATATCAAGCAATTCATCAACCATTTTAATGCTAATATTTACATGCCAAAAACTAAGTTCATCTTATCATCAATGTACCATATCACAAGCCAAAACAAATGACCATTTCAACAACCAAAACACATGGCCAACACTAGTCAAAATACCTATACATGCCATTATAACCAAAATTAAACATCCGAAAGTACCAAAAAACCCGATGGATAGTGTGATATAGCTCTGACAAGCTTCCAACCCGAACGAGCTTTCGATTCTTTATAAGACACGAAAAATAACACAGAGTAAGCATTTAAGCTTAGTAATTTTGTATAACTTAAAACATAACTTACCATGTAATCACATAATAGGTAAGATAAACATGACATAATCCAACACAATTTGGCTAAATGCCTGAGCATATAAATCAAACATGTTAGTCATGTAAACACATATATGAATCAATATACATGGATGGGCACAACCATTAATTAAGTTTCCTATACATATATCATCCGTTTCATTTCTTAATATACATTGTATCATTATTTCCATGTAATCACATATTTCCCTATACATTTGATTAATGTTAAATAGCTTGGTTGTAAGCTTAGATTTAAGTAATAACTAAATTGTAAAGTGAAATTGGCTAGTTTTGAGTTTAGGGACTAAAATGAAAATAATTTAATTTGGCATGAAATTTCTATAATTATTGATTATAGAGGGTCATGAAAGGATGTATTTGAAATCGGATTGTGAAACATGGTTTAAATGTGAAAGATATGATAATTTCAGTTTTAGGGACTAAATTGAATAAAATATGAAACTTTAGGAAACTGTGAAAAGTGATAATAGGATATCATACGCATTAAATAAAATTTCTTAGCTAATTGACACTGATATTTTGAAATGAATTACTATAGAGATCAATAATTGAATCAACCGATAGATAATCGAAAAGAAAATTACAAATTAGTCTCTTACACTTCTATTGTTTCTATTTGTACCTGGTAATATGGTGAATTTATGTTTGTAAATGTATTGAATGTTCTTAAATCATGAAAATATGCAAGTATGTCTGTATGATAGAATTGAATGTGGTTGTAATATAGTGTGGCGTACTCCTTAAGGTAGTATTATCTGGATTGTAATGCATGATTATGCTATATGCAAAGTACGAATGGAAGTGTAACACCCCTTACCCGAGACCGTTGCCGGAGTCGAGCACGAGGCATTACTAAACTTAACTACTAATTCGGCATAAAATTTAAAACTGCCCATCTGTGTCATAGTCACTAAAATATTTATATCTGGAGCTACGGGACTCCAAATTAAGATCCGTTAATTTTTCCTGAAACTAGACTCATATATATTTTTACTATAATTTTTCCAGAATTTTTGGTATGGCCAATCAATACCAGATTTTTCTTAAAGTTTCCCCTGTTTTACTGTTTGACTGTTCTGACCTCTCTTCACTACAAATCAAATTACTCTTCGTACAGAATTCATGTGACCTTTTTATTTATTTAATTTGAAAATATACTCATTCAGGATTCCATACATATAAATTTTAATCCACAATTATTTTTGTGAAATTTCTAATGATTTTTCAAAGGCAGAACAGGGGATCACGAATTCATTCAGAACCAGTTTCACTAAAATTTAAATATCTCATAATTTCGATTTCTTTTGCTTACTCTATTTTTTTTATATGAAAATAGACTCAAAGAGCTTTCAATTCATATCTTATTCACTTTCTAATTCCATTTCTCCTATTTTTGGTGATTTTTCAAAATCACGTCACTGCTGCAATTCAAAAACCGTTTCATTGCAAAATATTGTTAACTAGTTTATAACATCTTTGCTCCATCTCATTTAAACTCTATACATGCCATATAAATCTTTAAACATAAAACAAAAGCTACCGGAATTGATCTGGATAGTGAGCTTTGCTGTGATGATCCGATCTACCAACTTCTCTTTAATTCAATCTACATAAAAAAAATCAAACACACACGAGTAAGCTTGATGAAGCTTAGTAAGTTCATTGGTTTAAAAGTAACTTACCACACATAATATTTCCAAAACAATAACAAAATATTTACTAAAGTTCCCTGCCATCCACAACCATTGTTAAAATACTTCACATAGTTGAGCTCAACATTAACAACTACTCAATCTCTTCCATTTGATTCACTCATTTTATATTACTACTTATCAAATTAGGAAACGTCTTACGAATTTGAGTACGTCGTTGCTCAGTGCCACGTTTCACAACTCAGTATGGATAATTCCATACCTACATTTCACAACTCGGTATGGATGATACCATACCTACATTTCACAACTCGGTATGGATGATACCATACCTACATTTCACAACTCAGTATGGATGATACCATACCTACATTTCACAACTCGGTATGGATGATACCATACCTACATTTCACAACTCAGTATGGATGATACCATACCTACATTTCACATTTGCCATGGATTAACCATGGTCTTATCCGTCAATTCATCACATGTCACGACACGAATGTACTCAATTCTGCGTTTTTCCTAATTTGAATTACCACCATTTATTCTTTCATTTATCATATTTTTCACAATCCCACAGCAAATTCATATTTAACAGCACATTATATCATTCAATCATTCACAAATAAACATATAAATTCAACCATATGAACTTACCCTACTGATTTGTAGAAGATTTTGAAATTTAGGGACTACTCTCTGCAACTTTTTCTTTTCCTCTTTCTTCTTTGGTTTCTTGATCTATAATATAAAATATTTTCACTCATCAGCATATATTTCATTTCTATTTCACTTCACAAATTATGCTCTTCAAATTTCAAAATTGCACTTTTACCCTAAAATTTACAATTTTTACAATTTAGTCCTCGCTCAATTCAAATGCCATCAATTGAACTAATTTTTCTCAATCAACACTTTATTCTATCATTACAAACTATTTCACAACCTTTGATATTTTGAATTTCAACACCAACCTCTAATTCACAACTTTTTCACAATTAGGTCCTAAATATCATTTCCTATCAAAATTACTTAATAAAACCACCTTAATATGAAATTATAATTTAATTTTCATAATAATTCATCATAAACTTCCATTTCTCAGCAAGGGTAACTTTTAATTTTACCCACCAAATCAAAAACTAATGAATTCTATAAGTGGATCTAGTTGTAAAAGTCATAAAAACATAAAAATTATCAAGAAAAAGCAAGAATCAAACTCACATGGTGTAAAAATATGAAAACCAGCTTTCTCCAGAACTCCTATGGTGTTTTGGCTGAGATAATGTGAATTTTTCTCTAGATTATTTTCAATCTTATCTTAATAAACATATTAAAATCACAAAAATTCCAATTTTGCCCTTGTTTCACTTATCCTCTGCTGATTTCCTTGCCTTTGCCGTCCAACCTTCTCACTTTTAGGTTTAATTTCCCTTTAAACCCTCCTTCTTTTAACACTTGAGCTATTTAATTCTTCTAGCAATTTTGTATTTGTTACAATTTAGTCCTTTTTATTAAATTGGCTACCCAAACATTTAAATTTCTCAACCAAATTTTAATACTAATTTAATAACACTCCATAAATATTTCTAAAAATATTTATGGCTCAATTTTCAAATTCGAGGTCTCGATACCTCGTTTTTGACCCATTTGACCTAATAAATTCTTTTAATTCACTAAATTCACCAATCCACAAATTCTTCTAAATTCTCACTTGACTCATAAATATTAAATTACTATCTTATTTAATCTTACTTGCCGGATTTAGTGATCTCATATCACCATTTCCGACACCACCTTGAAATTAGGCCGTTACAACTCTCCCCTTTTAAAATTTCGTCCCTCGAAATTTGTTAATCTGAAAATAGATTTGGATCTTCGTGATCTCATTGACTCCTCTGTTTCCCAGTGTTGCCTCCTCCATACCATGCCGATGCCATAATACTTTAACCAATGGTATTTTCTTATTCCGCAACTCTTTTACTTCACGAGCCAAAATCTTTATTGGTTCTTCAATAAGTCATATCCGGTTGAAGCTCAATGTCGATGATGAGGAATTACGTGTGAAGGATCTCACCTATACCGCCTTAACATAGACACATGAAACACATTATGGATCTTCTCAAGTTCCGGAGGTAAAGCCAACCGATAAGCTACAGGACCAACCCTTTCCACAATTTCATACGGCCCTATAAATCTCGGACTCAATTTTCCTTTTCTACCAAAACCGTAACACCTTCTTCCATGGTGAAACTTTTAAAAATACTCGATCACCCATCGTGCATATTCTATGTCTCTTCGTTTCAAATCTGATATGACTTCCGACGATCCAAGCGCCTTTTTAGACTATCTCGAATAATCCGGACTTTCTCTTGTTTCCCGAATCAAATCAACCCCAACTACTTTTAGACCAACACAATGGAGTCTTGCATTTCCTACCATAAAGAGCTTCAAATGGTGCCATTTTTATACTAGACTGATAGCTATTATTGTAAGCAAACTCAAACTAAAGGTAAATACCTTTCCCAACTATCACCAAACTCAAGTATACAACATCTTAACATATCTTCTAGAATTTGAATCACTCATTCTGATCATCCATCTGCTTGAGGATGAAATGTCAGTACTAAAATTTAATTTGGTACCTAAAGCTTCTTGCGCTTGTTCCAAAATCTCGAAGTAAACCTCGGATCCCTGGCCTGAAATGATAGATACTGAACTCCATGTAGTCTCACAATCTCGACGACACATACAATTCTCGCTAACTTCTCAAGTGAAAAATATGTTACGATCGAATAAAGTGTGTTGACTTTGTCAATCTATCAACAATCACCCATATCGAATCTTTCTTTCTTGGAGTCATAGGCAATCCCGACACAAAATCCATTGTAACACGCTCCCACTTCCATTCAGAATCATAATGGGTTGTAGTAAACCCGTTGGCACTTGATGCTCCGCTTAACTTGCGACAAATCAAACATTTTGCAACAAATTCTCAAATTTCTTTTTCATACCAGTGCCACCAATATATCTTTTTCAAATCACCATACATTTTTGTAATCGCCTGGATGAATAGAATACATACTATTATGTGCTTGAAAGAATATTATTCTTCAAATCGTAATTGTTTGGAACACAAATTCTGTTATGATAACGCAACATACCTTCATCATCAATGCTAAACTCTGAATCTAAATTATCTCAAACCATTTGTCGCTTAAATACCAATTTCGGTCTTCATTCTCTGCAGTTTCAAATTTGTTGAAGAAACATGGGTTTCACTTTCAATTCACGCTAATACAACACCTTCTTCATTAAGAGCCAAATGAGCATTTATTAACCGGTGCAAACAATGATGACTTTCGACTAAGTGCATCAAAGAAACTACATTAGCTTTTCTGGATGGTAGTCAATAACCAAATCATAATCTTTCAAAGAACTCTAACCACCGCCTCTCTTCTTAAGTTCAGTTCCTTCGAGTCATTAAGTATTTCGGACTTTTGTGATCCGTATAGATATAACACTTCTTACCATATAAATAATAGTCTCCAAATTTTTAAAGCAAAAACAATTGCAAACTAATTCAAGATCGTGTGTAGGGTAATTCTTTTCATGTGGTTTTAATTGCCGTGAAGCATAAGCCACTACCTTTCCCGATCGCATTAACACACAACCCAAACCATTTAAAGATGCATCATCAGACACAATATACTGTGTATACCCGATTCGGTTGAGTCAAAACGAGCTTCATTAACATTTTCTTCAATTGGTCAAAGCTCATTGACATTCATCGAGACCATACAAACTCAACATTCTTTTGTAACAAACGAGTCATTGGTGAAGCAATCATGGAAAAATTCTTTACAAAACGGCGATAATACCCTGCTAGTCCCAGAAAACTTCGCACTTCAGTTACATTCCTCGGTGTTTTCCAATTCACCACTGCTGAAACTTTACTTGGATCCACACGAATTCCTTCAGTTGATACAATGTGACCAAGAAATCCAACTTCATGAAGCCAAAACTCACATTTACTAAATTTTGCATATAACTGCTTTTCTCTCAAAGTCTGTAATACAATTCTCAAGTGTTGTGCATGCTCGGATTCTGTCTTTGAATAGACCAATATGTCATCAATAAATACCACCACAAATCTATCCAAATAAGGCTGAAAAATCCGATTCATTAAATCCATAAATGCAAATAGGGGCATTTGTTAAACCAAAAGGCATTACTGTAAATTCGTAGTGACCATACCGAGTTCGGCGAGCGCTTTGGCACATCACACTCTTTAACCTTCAGCTGATAATACCTAGATCTAAGGTCTATCTTTGAGAACACTCAAAGACCTTTCAATTGATCAAATAAATCATCGATACGAGGTAATGGATATTTATTTTTAATTGTTACCTTGTTCAAATGCTCAGTAATCAATACACAATCGCAACGAGCCATCTTTCTTTTCACAAATAAAACAGGTGCACCCAAGGTGATGTACTCGGTTTGATGAACCCTTTATCCAATAACTCTTGCAATTGCGTCTTCAACTCTTTTAACTCACCGGGTGCCATTCTATACGGTGCTATTGATATCGGAGTGCACTTCGGAATTACATCAATTACGAATTCAACCTCACGATCCGGGGTAAACTGTAATTCCTCGTGAAACACATCAAGAAACTCATTAACAATCGCAATTGTTCCGCTCTTCAATTCGTAACCCCGAGTATCAAGAATATAAGCTAAAAATGCTTCATTACCCTTCCGAATCAATTTACGAGTTGTAATGGTGATATAATTCGACATCATTCTTTTTATCTCCAAACTCAAATTGAAACTATTTCCCCATCTCGACATTTTAAATCAACCCGCTTTTTCTCTACAATTCACTATGGCATCGTGTTTAATCAACCAATCCATGCCAAGAATAACATCAAATTCTCGGAAAGGTAACAACATTAAATCAAAGCAGAGAATTCACAACCTTGTATTTTCAAAGTGGACACTTCCGCATATTAAATTAACTAACACACTTTGCCCTAACGGATTAGTGACTTGCATATCAAAGTCGAAGTGGACTCAATGATCATTTTCTTTTACGACACTAATGCAAAGGCAAATATATGAATGCGTAGATCCAGGATCAATTAAAGTATACACAGAATCATTAAAGAGATGGAAAATACCAGCTATCACATCTGGAGCAGAAGCTTCCTCTCTTGCCCGAGTAGCATATGTACGTGCGGGTGCCCTTATTTCTGATCGGGCTACAGTATCTCTCATTCCCGAACGAGCAGTCTCAGCAGCACTACTTTGACCCGAACGTCTACTTTTCTGAGGAGTATTTGTTTGTTTCTCGCCTTGTTCTTTATTTTCTTTTAATGACTGAGGACAGTCCCGAATAAAATGATCAGTTCCACCACATCTATAACAAGCTCCTGGTTCTTCCCAACATTCACCAATATGAAATCTACCACAATTTTTGCATCTAGGTCTCGGAATATTTTGTACACTACCAAAGACTAATCTTTGGTTTATTAATCACTCCAACATCTCTTTGAGTTGTTTTACTTTTATTTGATCGTTCCGGAATTGTAACAGATCGACTAAAATCATCTCTGAACTTTTTAGCTGGAAAAGTCGTTGGTCTAGAGAAACTTCTTTTATATACTTCTTTGCCTTTTCTTTCTCTTTGCATCTTTCTATTATACACTTCTTCCATCTTTTGAGCTCTATCAGACAGAACCACAAATTCTCGAATCTCAGTGCCTCCTATCATCATTCTGATTTCATCATTAAGCCCTTCTTCAAATCTAATGCACATTTCTTCCTCTGTTTGGTACAACATCCCGAGCATACCTACCGAGATACACAAATTCTCTCTCATATTCAGCCACTGCTTTATTCCCCGTCAAGATCAAGGAATTCCCTTTTCTTTTATCTAAATATCTCCTTCCCACATATTTTTTCTAAACTCATTTTGGAAGAATTCCCAAGTAAGTTTATTTGCAGTACCATCGCCTCAATGGTTTCCCACCAATTATACGCTTCTTCTTTCAAAGAATGAAATCGCACACCTCAAATAGTCTTCCTGAGAACAAATCATCTGCTTGAAAACTCTCTCCAAACTCTTTAGCCAATACTCGCTTTAATCGGATCATCATCCGATCTTCCCGAAATTCTTCACTCCGAACTTTCTGAGTTTCTCAATCGGTGTTCTTTTGATAGATTCATCTATTGAAGGAGGAGCAACTAGGGCTCAGAATCGGTGGTACAAAGAGGGGAGGAGGAGGTTGTTGTGCTCGACTTCTTCCTTGTATTGTTTCACTAAACCACCGATTCATTACCCCATAAATCAAATTTTTAAGTTCTTCCTCTCTCATCAAAGAAATCGGAACATTATTACTTGTTCCTCGCTCGTAAGTCTGTACTCTACTATTAACTTCCTCTTCATGATCAGCACCCTCGGGTCTATCAGACATCTTTACAATCTATAACAAAAATTAATAGTTAGATCGGATCATTCACATCCCACTATCACAGATTTATATGGCATGTATTTCCAAACATTTTATACATCACATCCATTCCGAGAATCGTCTAAACCAAAGCTCTGATACCAATAAATGTAACACCCCTTACCCGAGACCGTTGCCGGAGTCGAGCACGAGGCATTACTAAACTTAACTACTAATTCGGCATAAAATTTAAAACTGCCCATCTGTGTCATAGTCACTAAAATATTTATATCTGGAGCTACGGGACTCCAAATTAAGATCCGTTAATTTTTCCTGAAACTAGACTATTATATATTTTTACTATAATTTTTCCAGAATTTTTGGTATGGCCAATCAATACCAGATTTTTCTTAAAGTTTCCCCTATTTTACTGTTTGACTGTTCTGACCTCTCTTCACTACAAATCAAATTACTCTTCGTACAGAATTCATGTGACCTTTTTATTTATTTAATTTGAAAATAGAATCATTCAGGATTCCATACATATAAATTTTAATCCACAATTATTTTTGTGAAATTTCTAATGATTTTTCAAAGGCAGAACAGGGGATCACGAATTCATTCAGAACCAGTTTCACTAAAATTTAAATATCCCATAATTTTGATTTCTTTTGCTTACTCTATTTCTTTTATATGAAAATAGACTCAAAGAGCTTTCAATTCATATCTTATTCACTTTCTAATTCCATTTCTCCTATTTTTGGTGATTTTTCAAAATCACGTCACCGCTGCAATTCAAAAACCGTTTCATTGCAAAATATTGTTAACTAGTTTATAACATCTTTACTCCATCTCATTTAAACTCTATACATGCCATATAAATCTTTAAACATAAAACAAAAGCTACCGGAATTGATCTCGATAGTGAGCTTTGCTTGTGATGATCCGATCTACCAACTTCTCTTTAATTCAATCTACATAAAAAAATCAAACACACACGAGTAAGCTTGATGAAGCTTAGTAAGTTCATTGGTTTAAAAGTAACTTACCACACATAATATTTCCAAAACAATAACAAAATATTTACTAAAGTTCCTGCCATCCACAACCATTGTTAAAATACTTCACATAGTTGAGCTCAACATTAACAACTACTCAATCTCTTCCATTTGATTCACTCATTTTATATTACTACTTATCAAATTAGGAAACGCCTTACGAATTTGAGTACGTCATTGCTCGATGCCACGCTTTCACAACTCAAGATGGATAATTCCATACCTACATTTCACAACTCCTGGTATGGATGATACCATACCTACATTTCACAACTCGGTATGGATGATACCATACCTACATTTCACAACTCAAGTATGGATGATACCATACCTACATTTCACATTTGCCATGGATTAACCATGGTCTTATCCAAATCAATTCATCACATGTCACGACACGAATGTACTCAATTCTGCGTTTTTCTAATTTGAATTACCACCATTTATTCTTTCATTTATCATATTTTTCACAATCCCACAGCAAATTCATATTTAACAGCACATTATATCATTCAATCATTCACAAATAAACATATAAATTCAACCATATGAACTTACCCTACTGATTTGTAGAAGATTTTGAAATTTAGGGACTACTCTGCAACTTTTTCTTTTCCTCTTTCTTCTTTGGTTTCTTGATCTATAATATAAAATATTTTCACTCATCAGCATATATTTCATTTCTATTTCACTTCACAAATTATGCTCTTCAAATTTCAAAATTGCACTTTTACCCTAAAATTTACAATTTTTACAATTTAGTCCCTGCTCAATTCAGCCATCAATTGAACTAATTTTTCTCAATCAACACTTTATTCTATCATTACAAAATATTTCACAACCTTTGATATTCTGAATTTCAACACCAACCTCTAATTCACAACTTTTTCACAATTAGGTCCTAAATATCATTTCCTATCAAAATTACTTAATAAAACCACCTTAATATGAAATTATAATTTAATTTTCATAATAATTCATCATAAACTTCCATTTCTCAGCAAGGGTAACTTTTAATTTTACCCACCAAATCAAAAACTAATGAATTCTATAAGTGGATCTAGTTGTAAAAGTCATAAAAACATAAAAATTATCAAGAAAAAGCAAGAATCAAACTCACATGGTGTAAAAATATGAAAACCAGCTTTCTCCAGAACTCCTATGGTGTTTTGGCTGAGATAATGTGAATTTTTCTCTAGATTATTTTCAATCTTATCTTAATAAACATATTAAAATCACAAAAATTCCAATTTTGCCCTTGTTTCACTTATCCTCTGCTGATTTCCTTGCCTTTGCCAGTCCCAACCTTCTCACTTTTAGGTTTAATTTCCTTTAAACCCTCCTTCTTTTAACACTTGAGCTATTTAATTCTTCTAGCAATTTTGCATTTGTTACAATTTAGTCCTTTTTATTAAATTGGCTACCCAAACATTTAAATTTCTCAACCAAATTTTAATACTAATTTAATAACACTCCATAAATATTTCTAAAAATATTTATGGCTCAATTTTCAAATTCGAGGTCTCGATACCTCGTTTTTGACCCATTTGACCTAATAAATTCTTTTAATTCACTAAATTCACCAATCCACAAATTCTTCTAAATTCTCACTTGACTCATAAATATTAAATTACTATCTTATTTAATCTTACTTGCCGGATTTAGTGATCTCATATCACCATTTCCGACACCACTGAAAATTAGGCCGTTACAGGAAGTACATTGGCGGGTTAGTTGAAGATAGGAAAAATTGGCATTTTGGAGGAATGGGAGGATTGTTATGGGATTCAAGGAAGTTTGGGCGGCAACGTGAAATGAATCTATTGGCTTGCGAGAGCGACATCGTGACGACAATCTATCGGTTACTCCTTCGAGATGACATCGTGTAAACGGTATATAGGTCCTTCGAGACGACATCTCAAAAGAGGTTTACTAATTCTTTAAAATTATAGGTGCACGGCACCATATCGTGTAAGACCATAACTGGGCTATGGTAACATATAAAGTTTGCGAGGGCAGTAAACATAGTACCATATCATGTAAAACCATAGTTGGGTTATGACAATATATGAAGTCCACCAAGACAGTAAACATGATACCATATCGTGTAAGGCTATAGTTGGGCTATGGCAACATATGAATTCCAACAAGATAGTTAATATGACACCATATCGTGTAAGACCATAGTTGGGTTATAGAAACATATGAATTCTGCCAGGATAGTAAACATGGCACCATATTGTGTAAAACCATAGCTGGGCTATGACAACATATGAAGTCCACTAGGACATTGAATCAGAAAGCCCGTCAAAGCATAAAAAAAGGAAGTCGTCGTATGATTCGTGCGGTGTGTAGTAAGACAAAATGATTGTGGCATGACTGAGAACATGGGAAAACGTGATAATAAGAGGATCCGCCAAAATGCAATGGTATTGGGAATTAATATAAGCGTCTTAATGTGAAGGGGAAATTCCTTCAACATATGGGCATATCTAGTGTTTGCCATTAAGAGTCCGCCTGAGTTGATATAGAACCATTGTTGGCTAAGCAAATACATAATGGATCATCGTAGTTGAAATCCTAATTAGTGGTCGATAAAAGGAGTAGCCAGAAAAGTGGGTAGTCCGTCAAAGGATCCCAAAAAAGTGAATGTCAACTCAAAGCTAAAGGACCGATAAAGTCCCCTAGAAATTTTCAAAGAAAGAAAGTGTCCATAACTAAAGGATCGATAAAGTCCCCTAGAAATTTTCAAAGAAAGAAAGTGTCCATCACGAGTTTTTGGCATAGGATAGTCCCTAGGGGACTAGTAGATGTAGAAGTCTGCCAAGGACAACTTAAGGAAAAGAGAGTCCGCAAGAAAGACCATTTGACATTAGGAGTATCTTGGTAGGATGGACCTAAATGGGGAAGTCCTATAGGATTGTCTGGTAGGTTAGAAACTGCCAAGAAAGTGAGGTGCGAATCCACCATACATGATCCATAACCAATGCTGCCAATAAGTGCATTAGTAAATATGTTATCCTTTAAGGAGATTTGTACGTAGGATAAGTCGCAAGAAATACATTGTTGAGAATAAGCCGACAAACTTAGAATTAGGCTCCGTATGGAATGAGGATATTAATGTAAGAAGCCAATAGTTATGGCAAATTATCTAATAGTCCACCAACAGCAGTCGTCAATATAGGTATTCACACATATGGTTACTCTATGATGAGTCAAATCAAAAAGGCAAACGTAGAAGTATGAGCTGAAACCATATAGGCCAAGCCCCATAAATAGGGTGTTTGGGAAAGCATTGTTACGACTACACTTGTCAATATGTCCACCATTGGTTACTTCAAAACACGTAAAGGTGTCAACAACGCCATGTCAAACCTGCAGGATCTCTTAAGTCACTCAGGGAGTTTTAAATCTATGCATTAATTCTTATTTACTCGTCAAATTAAGAGTTTCTATAAGTACTACTGTATAGAACCTTACTAAGTTCATATGGACTTACTTTTGTATTGCTCCAAATGCAAAGGTTAAGAATGATTCAAGGACCATGGAAGGACCAAGCCAGATACCACCAAGTCCACACGAATGGTGCCGTAGCAATATCATGTATATAGAGGGGCACCCTTAGAGGCTGCGCCTTAGGGTATAAATGAGAGTGAATTAATCGAAACTTTAAATTCCAGGTCGTTGTATTTATAAATATGATTACATGGAAATATTGATACAATGTACCTTTAAAATTAATCAAAATTTCAATATTGCCAAACCATTCTCATCCACTAACATATAAATGGTCTAATTATCATATAAGGACTTAAACTTTAAAGTTCTATAGCTATTTAATACCTTTAGCTACTAGAACTCAACTTTTGCACTTTACCCAAGTTAGTCCTTTTTAACAAATTGAGCATGTAAACGGTAAAATTTCTTAACGAAATTTTTATACAGTACTACTATTATGCTGTTGAAAATAAAATAATAATAAAAATAATTTTTTTGACTTCAGATTTGTGGTTCCAAAACGAACGTTTTGATTTTACTGAAAATGAGCTGTTACAATAAAAACATATTGTTCTTTTACACACAAGCACCAACTGTTCATTATTTTTTAACAGTGGATAACTGCCACTTAAATCATTGAAATATTACCATACAAGCCCTTTTATCCATTAAAATTGACCGTCTCCAAACGTATCAATGTCCAGGGTGTGAATACTGTAACTAAAGATGTGGAATAAAGGCGGCGTCTGCAAATATACAGGTTAGGTTGTAATATAGTTATAACGAAGTCGGTGAGTACTTCGAGGATCATACCAAGGGAGGCGAGTACTAGATTAAATTTAACCTAAATGCAAATACAACCAATTAGTAATCTAGATAAATCATATTATGACAAAACGTAAAGAAGAGATTTTTGGGTTTTTATGAATGAATAAGAATTGCATAAATAAAGTGAACTTTGAATAACTAAAATATAAACTTAATCAAATCTAAACATGGGTGATTAGCTCACTTCGGTAGTCGTAATCAACTTTCGTCTCAGGTTTTCTTGTTCAATCAACTAGTCAATACCCTAGCAGATCTTTCGATATGTCCACTAAAATGCTAAGTAGACAAGAACTACTTATCTTCTGACCTCACAGTCCAGATCAGTTTAGGAATAAGGTGTTCATGGATAGGCCATACAAAATTTGGGTTAATTCCCACTTTAATGACTTCCTAGGGTTGTCAACGGTTTAGATTCTTCCTTTCCTGAACAACTGATCCATTAAGAAATCCCTACAAAACAGTTAATTATTCATACCTCCACTCACTAATCCCTTATAAGAGGATTAGCTCCTCATGAAAGCTATAAACACAGTAAACTTGATAAATAAGATATGCATAAATAATAAATCAAGAGTGAAGTTTAAGAGAATTCTAATTGTATTTGATTGATGAAAGCACAGAAATCCAAAATAGTTTGATTGCGTCTACAAATCAAGTTCTCTAAGGAACACGAATGAAAAGAACTGAAAAGAAATCTAAACCCTAAGAGAAAGAAAAAAATGAACACTAAATTACAAAGAAAAACTTTGAATACCAAAAGTTGTCCTTTAATAAGTGTTTAAGAGCATATTTATAAAGTTAGGGTTGCTGTCATCCTCAACCCTAGGTCAGCTGACGCTATTGTATTTAACTTTTGATTGTGCAGACTAAAACGCCCTTAGCTCGTAAGTGTTTCCCGTACAAGACTGATGTTGCAACACCCTAGTGCTTGTGTTGCGACATCAAAGGCAATATGCTCAGGTTCAGAGTAGCTTCAGGGGTGTGTCACAACATCCAATGGTTGTGTTCTGACACCAAAGGCAATCTCAAGATTCTTGTAATCTACTCCTTATGTTGCGACATCAAACTTTCCGTGTTGCAACACAACAACCAGTATTGAGTTTGTACACCCTCTGATGGTTTCCTACACACTCACTAAGTACATTAGCTCACCTTTAGGCCTCATTCAACCCCTAAGATCAATAAAAGACTCCAAATACAATTTTATTGGATTTAAACAAAACTATAAAAACTTAACTAAAACATAATGAAAATGCTTATACTCAAGCTCCTCAAGTGTGAAAACTAGTTTAATATGTTATACCAAAATAAGGCAAATAAAAAAAAACCGATAACAATTAACTTTTACAATTTAGTCTTTGTTCCTTGATTACTAATCGTTCAATAAAATTACTAACCAAAATTTAATTTAACACTATAATAAACTCATAAATATTAATAAATAATATTTATTGACTCAGTCATCAAAAAATAGGGTTTCAAAATTGTCATTTTTGGTACCATTGAAAGACGTGTTGTTACATGATTCGTGATTGGTGAAATTGAATATTGAGAAATTGGACTTAATTGAATAAAATAGAAATAAGTAATATATAAATTGATAAATATATTATATTATGAATCGATGATAGAAATGGTATGGAATGATGGTGTGGAATATGTGGTGATATGAATTTGGATAATACTAAGTTATATGAATTGACTTGTGTTAACAATATTAAACGATATTGAATATCAAGAATTTGGACTAAACTGAATATAATATAAAATATTGAGATATTATTTATATATGATATGTGATATGAATTATTCTATATGATATTGAATATTTATATATATGTATATGGATTGATGATAAATTGAAATGAGATTATGATATATGAATGATTGATGCTCATTTGGACTTAGTAAAAGGCTAGGATACAATCGACATGCCCATAGGGTCATATGCATGCATTTGCATGGTATAATTCATGATGTGGAGATTATGATATGTTATTTCGAGATCCAACATTTGTTGCAGATCATTGAGCATTCATTGTCTCTATAGAGACCTTGGTGTGGTAGAGGGATGTATTTGAATACATACATTTGATGCCTACGGACTTTGCACTTCGGTGCCTTGGTGTGGTGTAGTTATGCTCAGATGAGTTATATTGGTGTGGTATAGTTCACCTTCATGTCTTAACCATTTTATAAGACTGCATTGGGCAAAACGTTACATTTAATTTTGAAATCGAAATATGACATGTGTATTAGTTAAATGATGTTTGCAATGATTTGATAATATAGAATGGTATTACAAGTACATATATGTGAAATTTGTTTCAAGATAGCATGTGAAAGACCACGCAAAATGATTTATACGAGCCTAGAGGATCGATATGAAAATATAGCAAATTAATAAATTAGATACGAAAATGGACTAATGATACGTTAAATGGCTTGAATTGAAATGAAATTAAATGTATTAATGCTAATACAAAGTAAGGTTTGGTATGTTATATTGATGTAATTAATTGGAGACAATTGAGATGGAAATACATGCATGATTAGTAATAGATTGATAACATGATATGTATAAATTAGATTGAAATTGATGGCATTGTATGAAAATGAAACACTTGATATGTGATAACTCTAAATTATATAGATTTTTTAGCACCTTTTAAGTAGTAATTCATGTAAATTCTAAGTGTTTCTACAGAAAATTTTTAAATTTTATTACAAAATAATTAAAATAGAAAAAATTAAAAACAAATCTCCATTTTTAATATTTATATGCTAAATTTACATATTTTTGCCAAATTTGAAGCAATTTGGTGCAAAAGGAGAAAAGATAGCCTTGAAACTCACATTTTGACGGTCAAATACTATAGCATCCTGTAACACTCACCATGCAAAGGATGGCTGGTAATTAATTAGCTTTAGATGTCCAGTTAATTAAATTTGTGAATCATGGGACAAACTTGACCTAGCTCAAAATTGGATCACTGAAGTGGACAAGCCTGCTACTTAATTTGAAGCCAAACCGTCCATTAAAGAGGAAAGAGCCGAAATTCAACAATGGGTAGCCCAACCATCCATAAATTAATTAAATTAGGCTACCTGTTAAAAAAATCACAAAACAACCCCAACAATTTCCTCAAGTGATCATTCACTTCCCTCCCTTGAATCAAACTTGGACTAATTATTTTTAGCAAAGCCATCCACCTCCCTTCCTTTTCTCAAGGTGGCTGACCATGTATGACAGAAAAAGTGGGGGTTGACATGCTATTTTTAGCAAACTCAAGTTATCCACTCCTAGTATAAGTACCCTTTGCCATTCCCTCATTCATCTTCTCTTTTCTCTCTCTCTTTTTTTTTTTTCCATTTTTCCATTCTTCAAGAGAGTTTTGCAAGGCATTGAGAGAAGCTCAATTTGGCCATTTTAGAAGCAATTTAGCCTGGTTTCCACAACAAGAAGTGAAGAACAAAGGGGGATCACAGTGAGTTGTGCCTCGGAGAATCACCTGAAACGACTTGCCTTTCTTTTCCCTTTACTTTTTTTTTTCTTTAGTTTTTGTACAATTTAAGAAACATGATTGCAATTGAGTTTTATGTTTTTAATATAATCATGGTTTCTTAATTATTTTAGTGTTAGAATGATTTAAATTTTGTAGATTAGATTAATTAACTCTGTTAATGATGTTATGTGCCTTGGTTCTTATTCGTTTAGATAAAATCATGCATTTTTTATTCGTGCTTTATAAATGTAGGGATGCAATTAAATTAATTATTAAATTAGAACTAAATTGTAATTAATTGACACAATATCTGAATGGTGCATGTTTAATCTATATTTGAGAAAATTAGGTTAAAATTTGTAATAATTCGAAAGAACATTATTACCTTACATAACCCTGGGATTTATGTGATTAAACTATGTCAGTATAGAAATATCACTGTTATCTCACATAAATTTTTTATGCTTATTAAAAATACTAAGTTGTTGACATAGATATATGCTAGACTTAATAATTTAATAAGTATGAATTCTTAGATGATGCCTGAAAAGGTAACCTTAAAGTCGGAATAGACATAGAAATATGTAAACAAGAGGTTAAACTTAGGACTTCGAAAGAAGCCAAAGTACTCGTAATTAAAATATGGTTAATAAATAGCTGAGTTGCCATGGGATTTCCTGTACATCATTTGCATTATTTAAATATTTATGAGTTAGGAAGAAAAATTATTCTAACACATGCATGCTATTGTGATTTCTCTTGAAAACTTGCATACTTATTTCTTTATTTATTTAATTTAATTTTGAGCATACTTGGTTAGTTTAATATAATTAAAACCCATCACTTTAATTTATTTTCATCATTGACCAATTTTCTTAATAGTTAATTTTGCAACACTTGATTCATATAAACAGTTCTTGTAAAGATGATAACTCTTACTCACTACTTTATTACTTGTCAACGATTGTGTATACTTGCACATCAATCGAATTATTTCGAGACAATATGATATAGTTGGAATGTGATCTTGCAATAACATATATGTATATTGTTACCATGTTATTTATATGACTTGAATCATGAAAGTACCACAGAGCTTTATTCTCAATGTACGGTTTGCTATTTTGTATGTAAGTATCAAAAGATCTTGAAGTTTTGAAAGGTGGTGCAGCATCTAGATCGCCGAATCTTGACTAAAAAATGTTTGTACCATCTTTACATTTCACTAGATGGCATGTACCTAAAATTTTATCGGTTTAAAGTTTTAATTGGTCAACTAGATATTTCGGTTAGAAAATGTTAGATGGAATTGATTTGTGAATTGTTTTAGTCTTGTTTAAAAAGTGTTTTGAAGTCTTTAATATGTTTTAAAGTGAAAATGAATACTTTAAGTTGAATAGAAATGCATATTGGGTCCTTAGAACATTGGTGTCTATAATTTGGCAGGTTGAATCCAAAAGAAGTAAGCTTTGTAGGAGTCTGCCATCAGAGTCGCAACACTAGCTCCCAACGTCACGACACCTCTTGTTTGAAGTTGCAACACCTACCTATTGTTTTGAAATTCGCGACATTGCACCCTTGAAGTCGTGACGCCAGCCCGAAATATTTTGAAACTTTGTAGTTTAGTCCTCTAATGGCCTCGGGTTATCATAAGAGCTTTCGTAAGCTCGGATAAACCCATATTATAATATAATGATGTAATGAACATGTTAGTGAATATAAGGTGCTGATCGATAGAAATTATGATCGTAGTTGCTTCGGCAACGAATGTGACATCCTGTAGCTCAGACCCAATGAACAAGTCGGGTATGGGGTGTTACAATTTTAAATATAAAATATTTATTTTACAACAAAAAAAGTAAAATTAAATAAAAATATAATTAAGTTTGATTCAGATAACCTTGATAACTTGTATTCCAAAAATCATCCAAACACCATAGTTCAAAACGAATCTTGATTTCTTTTTTTGCTTAACCTTAACTTCATGATTTTCTCTCTCTTTTGGATTTGCTCTCTTTGCCTTCTTCATATGCAATAAAATAGTGATGGGCTCGAAACTAACTAATATTTTAACAAAGGCAAGAGCACCTATCGAACAGTAGTATAGTTGTGGTGAGTCCAGAATATCGTATCCTCAAGGACTAAAATTACTAGTAATAACTATCTTTTTATTATCTAGCCGAATAATTAAGGGATTTTATTTTTAATCTAAAATTAACTAACTAATTGACTAACTAAATGACTATGACCACGACAGAGAGTGAAGAGAATAATCGAATTTATAAAGACAATACCCCAAGGAAGAATCCACCTGGACTTCACTTATTATTCTGACTCTGAATTAAATGATTTATTCACTTGACTTGATCCTTAGAAATCTCTAAATTATGTTAATATCTCTTTTAAGACTAAGAACAACTGACTCTAGGTTGATTAATTGAAATCTCTTTCTAATTAAAACCTCCATTGTCGCATTAACTCGATCTATGAATTCCCCTATTAGATTTGACTCTAATCCGAATATTTATGTCTTCCTATTTCTAGGATTGCAATCAATTCCGCTTAATTATGTTGGATCTTCTCTTAAACAGAGACTTTTGCTCCACTAAATAAGCATATTAAAGTTGAATTAATATTCCTGAAAGCATCAAAACAAGGATTAAGAACACATAATTAAGAACAAGAATAAGTATTTATCACGTAATTCAGATTTATTGAATAATAAGATTCATCTAGGTTTCATCCTCCCTAGGTATTTAGGGAGTTTAGTTCATAATGTCAAAGGAAAATATCATAGAATTAAGAAAACAACAAGACATAAAGAACCCAAAAACTTCTAAAGAACTTGATGGAGATCTTCAATCTTGGAGTGAATCCGCCTTCTAGATGATTCCGACGGCTTCCTTCGAGTAATTTCTTCGATCTACTCTGCGTGCCCTTTAGGTCTTCCTCTGGCTCGTATTTATAGACTTTAGAAGGCTCAGAAACTCTAAATATTGGCTTTTTCTACGTGAAAACAAAGCAGGGTATGACAGGGACACGGGTATGTGATCAACTCGTGTGAGGAGGCCCAGGCCGTGTGGGAATTTTCATGACTCTCGATCGACACGGGTTGGTACACGGGCATGTGTCCTGCCCGTGTGGTTCACACGGGCATGTGTTCAACCTGTGTGGTGCGGGCTTTTGTAATAGCCCAATTTAGGGGCTAGACGAAACAGCGATCTCGGGATTACTAATCCGAGGTTAGGGAAAATTATTTTCATATTTTTTTATGTGTTAGAGCATGATTTTAGAATTACATGAAAATTTTGGTACATTAACTTTAGCGATTTCTTGTTTAATCGCGAAAAAGGACTAAATCGCACAAAGTGCGAAAGTTCCATTCTATAAGCTAAAGGTACCAAATAGCCGTAGATTGAAACTTGGAGGTCTTTAAAAGGAAATTAGACCCCAATATAGGCTTGGTCGGCCATAGGGGACAAGAATTGACCAAGTTGGTCAAAGTTGGTGATGTTTGGTAGATTAAATTAATAGTTTAATATTAAAATAAAGAAATGATGATGTCCATCTTTCTTCTTCACTTCTTCCACCGAAATTTGCAAGAGAAATAAGGGTTGAAAGCTTCAAAAATTTTAGAACACTCATCTCTTCATTAGTAAGTGTTCTAATGATCTTTTCTTGAAAATAATTGTACTTTTGAAACCTCTAAAGCTTAAGCTTTCAAATGAGGGGACTATTGTGCAATATTGTGAAACGTTTAGAGTTTTTCCATGAGAGCTATCATTGTTGTTTGCTGCATTTTCAGGGAAGAAATTGAGTCTTAGTTTTTAGAGAAACAACTTTTGTGAAAGGTGTTAGCATGAAAACACCTAAATAGGACTTGAATGCAAAGATTAAATTGTACCATAAATGCATGAAATAGTTGGAATTGTGAGTATTTGTAAGCGAAATAAACGTTCATCTAGGCTTTTTGAAGGTGGAAATACGATTAGAATTCATTTCCGGGCCTAGGGGAAAAATAGTCATTTTGCCAAAGTCTAGGGGCAAAATAGTAATTTTACCAAAGCATGATTATTGAAATGTTGTTATTAATGTGATGATTAAAATGAGCTAAATTGTTATTATAGATCAAGAAATATGAAGCCCGGATTGAAATCGAGGCAAGAACAAAGTCGAGGACTAAATTGCATATCTACATACATTTTGAATACCAAGGTAAGTTTGTATGAAATTGGTGTTTCATAATGTTTGATATTATGGTTATGTGCATTATTACTGTTAAACTCGAGCGGTGAAGTCTCAATAGGTAAATGGTGTGAATAGGTTAAATTTAAATCCCGGATCAGGTTCTGGACTAAGGATGATACTATGCATTCATATGAGAGAAAGAAGGTCACGTATAAGACCATGTTTGGGACATGGCCTCGGCACAAAAGAAAGTTCTCGTATAAGACCATGTCGGGGACATGGCATCGACATTTAAGTACGATCTCGTATAAGACCATGTTTGGGATATGGCATCAATATCGAGTTATGAGATCCCGTATAAGACCATATCAGGGATATGGCATCAGCATCAAAGAATAATCCCATATAAAACCATATCCGGGATATGGCATTGGTATCAAAACTTATGTATGATAAGTTCGAATAATTCATGATGATCCGGTTTATTTATGGAAAAAGAGTTGAGTATGTGAGTTGGCCTATATCCAAATTTGTTATTGGATGGCCTTGAGTAAAACTCATGATATGAATGTTAAAGATGTGAACTTCTGGTTATGTTAGCATATGTGCTCAATTATGTGATTTAGTGATACAGGTAATGCGAGTAATTAAAAGTTACTAGATTATGTTGACATGAGGTGGGTAAGAGTAAATGTGAATAACTACGAGTAAGTACTTTTATTCATTTGAGACTATGTTGCCATTGTTCCATGATATGAATGTTTATAGTTGAAGTAAATATGTTATCTTAGAGTTTCATGCAAACTTATTAAGCTATATGCATACCCCTCTTCTTTCCCTTTTTCGTGTAGTTTCGCTAAGTTAGCTCGAAGATCATAGGACGTCAGAGCTTCGGTCACACTATCAACCGCTCTTTTGGTATAATATAGTTAATTCATTTTAGGTATGGCATGTATAGGGAATTGATCATTTTGTGTTATATCATGCTTAGAAGCCAAAGAGTTGGCTACCAATGATTACATTCATTTTGTAAACGGGTTATGGTAAATTGGCCAGAATTACTAAGTTTATGTTCTAAGTTGACAAGTATTATGAAATGAACGTTCATGCTTGATATTGAGAAGAAAGTGATGGTATGAACAAGAATCTAAAGATTCTTCATAGTAAATAATGTTATTTATGTGCTATAAGTGTTGAAATGAATGAATTATTCTTTCAGGGTGGCAAAAAGGCTTGGATTAGCCTTTGGTTGTCCACATGGATAGACACACGGGCTTGTGTCTAGGCTGTGTGTTACACACAGTCATTTCCCATGGGTGTGTTACCAGGCCGTGTGTCCCCTGCATGTTGATGTTTTAAGTCAGTGTCGACCACGGGCGTGTGCCTAAGCCGTGTGACATAAACAGAATACCCAAGTTTTTACACACGGGCAGGACACGAGCGTGTCTAGGCTGTGTGAAAATTCTAGTAGGTTCGAAGTAAGAATTAATCCCACATGGGTAGGAACATGGGCGTGTGTGACCACACGATCTGACCCCACGGGCGTGTCCCATATCATATGGGCGTGTGATACCTGTTCTGATGAAAAGTTTTTCTAAGTGCGTAAAAGTTTCCGGATGTGAGTTTAAGGCCTCGTAGGCCCATAATATGCACGTTATGAATAAGAAAGAAGGGTTTTAAGTTTCAATGAAACTTTATAGCCCATTATTACAAGTTTAAGTAAAGTTGAGCATAGTAATGCCTTGTATCTGGCCCGATGTTGGACCCGGGTAAGAGGTGTTACATTTAGTGGTATCAAAGCTACGGTTTAGTCGCTTCTAGGACTAACGTAGCCTAAGTATGAGTCTAGCTATACATGCCATATGTATGAGAATCTATATAATGATAGTGTGACGACTCCTGATGGCTTAAATTATATTTTCATATAGTTGATGGATCCTGATCCTGATCGAGCTGCAGCTGATGATGCTGCAAGTAATGCACCGGCTCCCGCCCAAGGGACCGCGCCAGTTGAAAGTACACCTGAGACTTTGGGTCAGGGAGAAGAGGCCCGAGAAGCCTTTCTTCGAATGATGAGTAATTGGTATACAGAGTACATCCGAGCAAATCTGAATGCTCCACCTCCTCCACCCCCGCCTATTTCTCAGCCTACCCATGTAGCGCCCCAAGTGGTAGAAGTTGTAAGAAGAGAAACGCCTCTTGTTGATAGAATCCGGAAACAAGGGGCAGAAGAATTTAGGGCTAGTAAGGATGATGACCCAGAAAGAGCCAAATTTTGGCTGGAAAACACCATTCGGGTGTTTGACGAATTATCGTGCACACCCGAAGAGTGCATGAAGTGCGTGGTTCCTCTTCTGAGAGACTCCACTTATCAATGGTGGAACACCCTTGTGTCGGTGATACCAAAGGAAAGGATCACATGGGAGTTCTTCCAAGAGGAATTTAGGAAGAAATACATAAGTCAAAGAATCATCGATCAGAAGAGAAAGGAATTCCTTGAACTGAAGCAAGGAAAGATGACAGTAACTGAATACGAGCGCGAGTTTGTGAGACTCAGTAAGTACACTCGAGAATGTGTGTCCTTAGAAGCCATTATGTGTAAGAGGTTTGAGGACGGGCTACATGAAGATATAAAGTTGTTTGTTGGTGTCCTCAAATTGAAAGAATTTGTTGTGTTAGTAGACTGAGCCTGTAAGTGATAAACCGTAATATATACATATTTTAATCCCACATTTAGCATACTTTTGGATGATTTATTCCCTGAATTGTGGAATTTGGTGCTCTTAATCCTTTAATTTCATGTTTTAAAATTAGGAGAACACCGGAGGATGAAAAGAATAAGAAACGGGCCTAAAACAGAGTAAATAGGCCAAATTACAAAATCGACATGGCCTGGGCCCAAGACCACACGGCCGTGCCACTTTAACAGAACCGAACACAGCCTGGCCACGATTCACAGGGCGTATGCCATAGGCGTGTCCCTGACGTGATCTGTTTGAATTCGGAATAAGGTACTTAGAGGCAAAGAAAAACATTCCAAAAGCCTATATAAACACCCTAGAGGCCAACCTTCAAGGGGGCATCCAGTTAGGCCGAAGAGCCAAGCCAGAGAGGCCAGAATTATTGGATTTACTCGAAGAAAGCCAGTTGATTCATCTCAAGAAGTCGGAGTCATACTCAAGATGGAGGATCTTCCCTTCAATTTCCTTCAGGGGGTTGTAGGGTTTTTCTTATGTTTTGTTTTATATTTTCTTTTGAGATGTATTCTTTTATTATTATGAACTAAACCCTCAAATACCTGAGCGGGATGAAACCTAAGACGGATCTTGTTATTATTTTCTGAACTATATGATAAATACTTGATTTGTTATTAATTATGTGTTTATAATTCTTTCTTTGATATTTTAGGATATTGATTCAAGTATTGATGTGCTTAGGCAGTGGAGCAAAAGTCCCTGTTTAAGAGTAGATCTAGCATAATTAAGCGGAGTTGATCACAACCCTAGAAATAGGATGACGAAAATCTGCCGGATTATGGTCAAACCTAATATAGGAGTCCATAGATCGAGTTAATGCAATTCTAGGGGTTTTAACAATTAATCAACCTAGGGTTAGACGTTAGTAGCCTCGAAAGAGGTATTAATATAAATTAGGGAATCCTACGGATCAAGTCAAGTGAATAAATCGTCTGGTTCAGAGTTAAATAACAAGTGAAGTCTAGGTAGATTTTTCCTCGGGTATTGTCTTAATCTATTGGTTTTTCCCACAAGTATTTTCCCCAATTCATTCTCTTTGTCTTAGCATCTTTAGCTTAATAGTTAGTTAATTTTAGATTAATTAATAATTCCCTTAATTTTTAGGCTAAATAATAGAAAGGAAATTAGCATTAGTACTTTTAGTTCCTTTGGGTTCGACAATCCGGTCTTGCCACTTAACTATACTACTGTGCGATAAGTGCACTTGCCTCGATCGTTGTCATAGTTAGTTTCTAGGCTTGATCATTCTTTATATAAAATTTTAAGACTCTGACACACGATCAAGTTTTTGGCGCTGTTGCCAGGGAATTAAAATATTAAGAACGCTTAATTTTTATTACTTTAGCCATTTTTATTTTTGCAATTTACTTTTATTTTTATTTTGCTTTTAACTTTGCTAATCCTTCTTTTATTTGTTCTTATCAGGTACCTCTAGTTAATGACAAGAAGGAACCCGACAGGACCCCTAATTTACGACAGTGATATTGAAGGTACTGTTCGCAGAAATCGTAGAGAAATAAGGTGAAGCTTAAACTACATAGAAGAAGAGCAAGAAGTCGAAACCAATACCACAGAAGAGATGGCTGAGAATAATCCGCTACCTCCAGAGGTGGCCGAAAATCATGCTCCTCGAACTATGTATGATTATGCTAAACCTAATTTAACAGGAACTGAGTCAAGTATTGTTAGACCTGTTATTGCTGCAAATAATTTTGAACTGAAACCTAACACAATTCAGATGATACATCAATTTGTTCAGTTTGATGGTTTGCAGGATGAAGATCCAAATAATCACTTCACAAATTTCCTAGAATTTTGCGATACTTTCAAAATAAATGGCGTTTCTGATGATGCCACCCGTCTTCGGTTGTTTCCCTTTTCTTTGAGGAATAAAGCTAAACAGTGGTTGCATTCTCTTCCATGAGGATCAATCACTACATGGGAACAAATGACCGAAAATTTTTTATTAAAATATTTTCCACCGGCTAAAACGGCCAAGTTGAGAAATGATATCTCTTCTTTTGTGCAGATGGATTTCGAGACACTTTATGATGAATGAGAGAGATACCAAGATCTATTGAGAAGGTGTCCACACCATGGATTACCCTTGTGGCTACAGGTCCAAACCTTTTACAATGGTGTGAACCCCTCAACGAGACAATTAATTGATTCAGCCACCGGCGGAACCTTAGATAATAAAACACCTGAGGCTGCTTATGAATTCATTGAAGAGATGTCACTGAATAACTATCAGTGGCAGGTCACAAGGACAAAGCCAACAAAAGCAGCCAATGTTTTCAACCTCGACGGAGTAACCATGCTATCAAACCAGGTAGAATTGTTAAATTAAAAGATTGATGGTTTATGTGCTTTCTCATAGGTACATCCAGTTATGCAGTGCGATATGAATGGAGGAGGGATGAGCAATACAGAATATCCACCTTACAGCCGGAGCGCTGAAAACGAGCAAGTTCACTATATGGGTAACAATTTTAAATCTCAAAATAACCCTTATAGTAATACCTATAATCCAGGTTGGAGGAACCACCCCAATTTTTCATGGGATGGTCAAGGAAATCAAAGACAACAACCCCCTCCAAACTTCCAACAACAGCCCTACCCACAGGAAAAGAAGCCGAACCTTGAGGAGATTGTGACAAAATTCATCGCGGTGTCAGAAACACGTTTCCAAAACACCGAAACAACACTTAAAAATCAACAAGCATCGATTCAAGGGATCAAGAACCAATTAGGGCAACTCGCTAAGCTGATCTCTGAACGACCACAAGGAAGCTTGCCAAGCAACACTGAGACTAACCCAAATGAGCAACTTCAAGCCATAACAGCTCATGATAGTGAAGGGTTAGATGAGCCCAAGGTAAGCCAAGAGAATGTGGTAGAGGAAGGTAGAGTTGAGGTAAGTCATGATAAACCAAAACCGGTAATTAAAGAATACCAACCTCGTATACCATATCCCGATGCGATGAAGAAAGACAACACGGACGAAAAATTCGGTAAATTTCTCAAACTTTTAAAGAAATTACATATTAACTTACCGTTTCTTAAAGCTCTTTCACAGATGCCAGATTCAAGGAAATTTTTAAAAGAGCTATTAACAAACAAGCGAAAGTTAGACGAGGAATCGCATGTGGAACTAAACGCAGTGTGCTCAACAATGCTACAAAATAAACTACCACGAAAATTAAAAGATCCAGGGAGTTTTACAATTCCATGCTTAATTGATAGTTTATCTGTTGATAATGCTTTAGCTGATTTAGAGGCAAACATAAACGTTATGCCTTATAAAATGTTTAAACAACTAGCTCTAGGGAAACCCAAACAAACTAGGATGAGCATTCAATTAGCGGATAAAACTATTAGAATTCCTAGGGGTATAATCGAAGATGTTCTCGTGAAAATCAATAAATTCGTATTCCTAGTAGACTTTGTCGTTTTAGACATGGATGAGGACAATAATATTCCTTTAATTTTAGGAAGACCCTTTTTAACAACTGCTAGGACTAAAATTGATGTCGACGCAGGTGAACTCATACTTTGTGCAGGTGAACTCATACTTTGTGTAGGTGACGAATCAATCAGTCTCCAGGCTCTTAACTCGGCTAGGACATCGAGTAATTTAGGTGAGAACATAAATTCTATTAATGACCATTCAGTTAAACCTTATTTTCAGGAAGTATCACGAAACCACACCGTTGAACCAGATCCTAGACATCATACTAACAAGGAAATAACTCATGAGGAACGACGGCTTCAAATCGATGAACTAGACAAGTGGAAGACACATTTCAAGGAGAAACTAGGAATACACAAAGCAGAGCCAACACCATTCCATGGGACAAACAAATTTAAAATCGGAGATCAAGTATTATTAAATAAGATAGACCCTCGAATATCTCCTTCCAACCTTAATGAAGAAACTCCTTTTAAGGTACTCAATGTTTTCCCATACGGAACAGTCGAGATAAGTAATCCTACATTCGATACTTTTAAAGTAAATGCTACTCGACTCGAACTATATACTGATAATAGGACTGATAGCATGATAAAGGAACGCAAATGAGAGGTAAGTCTAGCTTAAGACTTTAAACGAGCGCTTCTCGAGAGGCAACCCGAGTACTAACCCGTTAATTTTTACATTTTTATTTTTTATTTTTCCTTTTTAGTACCTAACTATAAACTAACCAAAGTGCAGATTTCCATACCACACGACCTTGCACACGGCCGTGTGGATACTACGGATTCTCGTACTGACATGGCAGAGATAGTATGAAACAGAATGAAAAATATCTTCAAGCCATGGGCCCTAACTAAACACCACAGTCGTGCAACGCGGCCGTGGTCAACACTGTTTCATCACCACGGGCGTGGCGACCTACACACAAGCGTGGGAGAAACGAATAAAGAACAACACGACCGTGTGACTCGACACGCCCACGGTACACGGGCGTGGGGATGTACCAGATTAGAAATCTCTATTTAAAACACCTCTCTTCCCTTCTCACCTACTCCCAATTCCTTTCTCTTCCACACTCCTTACATTCCCTTTCTTTTTCATTCTTATTTTTCTTCATTCCCCCTAACTCTAGATCTAACCATATCCATGTCGAAGAAATGGAAGGATCCTAGCATAGTTTCCCTCTGTGAGACCGATCTACATAAGTTCATGCCAGCCGCTTCATTAACTCGACAGGGAAAGGACCTTTGAGTCCATTTAACTTTTCTTTTTATTTTCCCTTTTCCTTTATTTTACTTTTCTTTACTTTTCTTTTACTTAGTTTAATCTATTTTATTTCATTTTCTTTGATTTAGGTTCTAAAGGCTGTTTGGGAATCACACACCACAACATTAGAAATCACACCCACCTTGCTAACCATCTAACAATAAGGACTTTTTAGTCCATTAATCTTTTCTTTTAATTTTATTTTACTTTCTATTTTCTTTATTTTTATCTTTCTTTTCTTTAAATATATATTCAGTATATTTTGAATTATCCTTACTATTTCCTGGCTAATTCTTCACAAGCTTCCCAATTTCTTCATCTAGTGTAGAGATTGTCGGCGGCCACCACACCACGACACTCCCAACTCAAGGAAGCCATCCAAATTCAGGAAGTTTCACCTCTCCCTTTCTCGTAAACTTCATATATATCTTTGAACATTGAGGGCAATGTACATCCTAAGTGTGGGGGGTGAATATTTATTTTGAGAAAGTTCCTAACTTTCTGCATTATTCTCAAATCACTGAATGATATCTTGCCTTTCAGTAATTTTCTCATATTACTACTAGGATGAAATTTCTTGCGATCCATGATTTTTATTGATATGTTTTGGATTAAGTCATTGATAATTGTGCAGTGATGATTTAAACTTTAGGAGACTAGAGAATCAAGCATGATGAGTCTATTTTCAAAAATTAAAATTTTTTAGGTTTTCTACCTGAATCTAATTATTACCTTGAAGTTTGAAATTTACAAGGTTGATATCAAAAACCCATAATTTTTGTGAGATTTTGAGCCTTTTAGAGCATACATTCTTTCGTGCTCACTTTTTGAATATGAGTGTGTCAACATTGATTTGTTATTCTAGAACTTGCTTCGATTATACATGTCAAGACCACATTATTGATTTGATATACAGAGATGATAAAGGCACTTAGGATTTAACCCACTTACTCCACTAAAAACCTACCCTTACAGTTAACCCCTAGTGAACCCCTTTTTATCCTAACAACCCTTTTATTGACTCACCCACTAATATTACCCAAAAACCCATCTTATATTTGTTATCACCATTCCTTGACTCCCTTTTTGTCGAGATTTGATTTTGAGCAGTTGGCTAACTATGTTCTATTTTTCAGTTGTTAAAGTTCTTTCTCATTATTGTAATGATTTGTTCTTTAAAAAAATCAAAGTGTATTCATCATTAGTTCTATAATTAGGTGAGCTTATACATTTAATTTTCACATCTTGAAGAAGAATCTCGTATTATTAGTTTCAAAATTTTCAATTAATGTTTATTTTTCTAGTTAGTTAATTGTCAATTCAATCTAGATTCTAACCCTTTTAATTCAGCCTTTATTCACGCCTTTAACCCAAGCCCCATTACAACCTTTTTAAAGACCTTTTGATTTGTGTATCATCTCATTTTACAGTGTTCGACTTTTGAGTGCTTAATTTTGAACATTAAAACACTTTGAGTGAATCTTTAGTGAGGATGTCAACTCTTGTCGATTTTGAATTAAAGGTAATTAATTAGGTAAGGGAAAACACCTATGTTTTCGTGCTACAAAAACTATGACTTTGGTTGTTTGAATCTTCAAGACCCTTTTACTTAAATTATCAATGTATAAATTATCTATGAATTATGATGAAACACTATTGATGAATATTATGGATTAAGGAAGTTCATTTTAATTGTGAGTTGATAATTTTACTTGAGGACAAGCAAATGCTTAAGTGTGGAGGTATTTGATAAACCGTAATATATACATATTTTAATCCCACATTTAGCATACTTTTGGATGATTTATTCCCTCTTAATCTTTTAATTCCATGTTTTATAATTAGGAGAGCACCGGAGGATGAAAAGAACAAGAAACGGGCTTAAAACGGAGTAAGTGGGCCAAATTACGAAATTGACACGGCTTGGGCCCAAGACCACACGGCCGTGCTGCTTTAACAGAACCGAACACGGCCTGGCCACGATTTACACGGGCGTGTGCCATGGGCGTGTCCCTGACGTGATCTGTTTGAATTCTATTCGGAATAGGGTACTTAGAGGCAAAGAAAGACATTCCAAAAGCCTATATAAACACCCTAGAGGCCAACCTTCAAGGGGCGTCCAGTTAGGCTGAAGAGCCAAGCCAGAAAGGCCAGAATGGTTGGATTTACTCGAAGAAAGCCAGTTGATTCATCTCAAGAAGCCGAAGTCATACTCAAGACGGAGGATCTTTCCTTCAATTTCCTTCAGGGGGTTTTAGGGTTTTTCTTATGTTTTGTTTTATATTTTCTTTTGAGATGTATTCTTTTATTATTATGAAGTAAACCCTTAAATACCTGAGGGGGATGAAACCTAAGACAGATCTTGTTATTGTTTTCTGAACTATATGATAAATACTTGATTTGTTATTAATTATGTGTTCTTAATTTTTGCTTTGATATTTCAGGATATTGATTCAAGTATTGATGTGCTTAGGCAGTGGAGTAAAAGTCCCTGTTTAAGAGTAGATCTAGCATAATTAAGCGGAGTTGATCGCAACCCAAGAAATAGGATGACAAAAATCTGCCGGATTAGGGTCAAACCTAATATGGGAGTCCATAGATCGAGTTAATGCAATTTTAGGGGTTTTAATTAGAAAGAGATTTCAATTAATCAACCTAGGGTTAGACGTTAGTAGCCTCAAAAGAGGTATTAATATAAATTAGGGAATCCTAAGGATCAAGTCAATTGAATAAATCGTCTGGTTCAGAGTTAAATAACAAGTGAAGTCTAGGTGGATTCTTCCTTGGGTATTGTCTTAATCAATTGGTTTTTCCCACAAGTATTTTCCCCAATTCATTCTCTTTGTCTTAGCATCTTTAGCTTAATAGTTAGTTAATTTTAGATTAATTAATAATTCCATTAATTTTTAGTCTAAATAATAGAAATAAAGTTAGTATTAGTACTTTTAGTTCCTTTGGGTTCGACAATCCGGTCTTGCCACTTAACTATACTATTGTTCGATAGGTGCACTTGCCTCAATCATTGTCATAGTTAGTTTCTAAGCTCGATCATTCTTTATATAAACTTTTAAGACTCTGACACACGATCAGTAAGGCTAAAGATCTAGTTAAGGAAAAAAGAAAAGCTGAGGTGGAGTCTCGTGACTCGAGAAAGAGACAGATGAGCAAATATTTCAATCTTCTTCTAAGAAGTCAAGAGACTTCTCTACCCGATCAGCTACATTAGCCGGGTTTCCAAACAGGAGTAAGAGTAAATAGTACTCAGGGTCTAAAGCTCAGACTACATCAGTTGCTAGTGTTGGCAACCCCCGACTCAGGAGACAGGAGTGCCCACAGTGTGGCAGACGTCACCCCGGTGAATGCCGAGCAAATGAAAAAGCTTGCTTCAGGTGTGGGTCTTTAGACCATTTTATTAGAGATTGTCCAGATGTGGATGAGAAAGAGAAGCCTCAGGAGACAAGACTGGGAGGCACTATAAGAGGGAGACCACAGAGAAACCCGGGAAATGGGGTAAGTAGTAAGACTACTCACAAGGAGCAGGCCGTGAGACCTGACAGCCGAGCACCTGCGAGAACTTTCGTCATTTGTACTCGCGAAGAGGCATCGTCTCCTGACGTGATCACGGGTACCTTTTCTCTCTATGATACTAAAGTTATTACTTTAATAGATCCGAGATCTACTCATTCTTATATATGCATGAAATTAGTATCTAGATTGAGTATGCCCGTAGAGTCTACAGAATTTGTGATAAAGGTGTCAAATCCTTTAGGAAAAAGTGTACTAGTTGATAAAGTATGCAAAGATTGTCTATTGACGATTAGAGGTCACTATTTTAGGGCAAATCTTATGATATTGCCATTTGATAAATTTGATATAATTCTTGGTATGGATTGACTAACCACCCATGATGTGATTGTAAATTGTGGAAAGAAATATATTGAGTTGAGATGTGAAAATGGGGACACTCTTCATGTTGGATCAGATGAACAAGACAGATCGCCGAAAGTAATCTCTTACATGTCGGCTCAGAGGTGTTTAAGAAAAGGGTATGAGGCATATCTGGCTTTTGTGATGAATGCCAAAGAAACTGAGTTGAAGATTGAATCATTACCGGTAGTGTGTGAATACCAAGATATTTTTCCTGAAGAATTGCCAGGACTACCTCCGATCAGAGAGGTTGAATTCGGTATCAAATTAGCTCCTAGTACAGTACCTATATTGATTGCTCCTAACAGAATGGCTCCAACCGAGTTGAAGAAGTTGAAGGCACAATTGCAAGAATTGACGGACAAAGATTTTGCAAGACCGAGTAGTTCACCATGGGGTGCTCTAGTACTATTTGTGAAAAAGAAATATGGTTCCATGAGATTGTTTATCAATTATCGACAGCTTAATAAGGTAACCGTGAAGAACAAGTGCCCTTTACCAAGGATTGATGATCTGTTCGATCAATTGAAAGGGGCTACTGTGTTTTCTAAGATAGACTTGAGGTCGGGATATTACCAGTTGAGGGTAAAAGACTCAGATGTGCTGAAGACGACTTTTCGAACAAGGTATGGGCATTATAAATTTCTAGTCATGCCATTTGGTTTGACAAATGCTCCTACGGTGTTCATGGACTTAATGAACCGCATTTTTCAACCATTATTAGACAAGTTTGTTGTGGTGTTTATTGATGATATATTAATAAACTCTCGGGATGAGCATGAGCATGCCAAACACTTAAGGACAGTTTTACAGATTTTGGGAGATAATCAACTGTATGCCAAGTTTAGTAAAAGTGAGTTTTGGCTAAAGGAAGTTGGATTCTTGGGACACATTGTCTCAGGTGATGGGGTTCGAGTTGACCCAGGAAAATCTTAGCTATTGTTGATTGGAAACCGCCGAAAAATGTATTAGAGGTTAGAAGCTTTTAGGGCTTAGCTGGCTACTATAGGCGGTTTGTCAAGGGGTTTTCTATGGTAGCTACCCCGATGACGGGATTATTACAGAAAAATGTAAAGGTCGAATGGATAGAAAAATGCCAACAAAGTTTTGAGAGATTAAAAGCCATGTTAGTAGAGGCTCTAATCCTAGTACAACCCGAGTCGAGGAAAGAATTTGTGATATTTAGCGATGCATCCTTAAACAGATTGGGCTGTGTACTTATGCAAGAAGGCAAGGTGATAGCGTATGCTTCCAGACAGCTAAAACCCCACGAGAGGAATTATCCGACACATGACTTAGAATTGGCTGCCATTGTTTTTGCATTGAAAATTTAGAGGCACCATTTGTATGGCGAAAGACGTCGGATATTCACAGATCATAAGAGTTTAAAGTACTTGATGACTCAAAAGGAATTGAACCTAAGGCAGCTAAGATGGTTAGAATTAATAAAATATTATGAGTTGATCATTGACTTTCCTCCGAGAAAGGCGAACGTAGTCGCTGATGCTTTAAGTAGAAAGTCCTTATTTACATTAAAGGCCTTGAATACGCAGATGATCTTATTCGAGGATGGTGCTATTCTAGCTGAACTGAGAGCTAGACCGATGTTCCTTCAAGAAATCTATGAGGCCTAGAAAAATGACCGTGAGTTACAAGCCAGAAGGACTCGGTGCGAGTCGGGTGTGGAGTCCGATTTTTGGATTAATCTAGACGGATGTTTGATGTTTTAGGACCAAATATGTGTACCAAAAAATGATGAGCTCATTCGTAAAGTTTTGCATGAAGCACATAGTGGATGCTTATCTGTGCATATGGGTAGCACCAAAATGTATAACGACTTGAAACAACAGTATTGATGGCCGAATATAAAGAAAGATATTTCTGAGTTTGTCTCAAGATGCTTAATTTGTCAACAAGTGAAAGTTGAACATTAAGTACCATCAGGTTTGTTACAACCTATAATGGTACCCGAGTGGAAATGGGATCAAGTCACTATGAATTTTGTAACAAGTTTGCCGTTGACACCCAGTAAGAAAGATGCTGTATAGGTCATGGTCGATAGACTTAAGAAGTCAGCCCATTTCATACCAGTGCGTGTCGATTATTCACTAGACAAGTTGGCAAACTTGTATATCTCTGAGATTGTGAGGCTACACGGAGTGCCCTTATTGATTATATCGGATAGAGATCCGAGATTCACTTCCAGATTTTGGAAAAAAGTTGCAAGAGGCCCTGGGCACAAAATTGAATTTTAGTACGGCTTTTCACCCCCAAATCAACGGTCAATCGGAGAGGTTGATACAAGTATTAGAAGATATGCTCCGATGTTGTGTTCTTGAATTTCAAGGAAGCTAGGAAAAGTACCTACTGTTGGTAGAGTTTGCTTACAATAATAGTTTTCTGTCAAGCTTAAAGATGGCGCGTTATGAGGCCTTGTATGGGCATAAATGTTGAACGACTTTATATTGGACAGAACTTAAGGAAAACCGGATTCACGAGGTTGATCTGGTTGAAGAAACAGAAGAAAAAGTAAAGGTGATTCGAGATTATTTAAATGCTGCCTCTGATAGACAAAAATCCTACTCGGATTTAAAAAGAAAAGAGATAGAGTATCAAATTGGTGATAAGGTATTTTTCAAAGTTTCACTATGGAAGAAAGTCCTCAGATTTGGCCGGAAAGGTAAGTTGAGTCCGCGTTTTATTGGACCATATGAGATCACTGAAAGAATTGAGCCGGTAGCCTATCGGTTGGCTTTTCCGTCTGAGTTAGAGAAAATTCATGACGTGTTTCATGTGTCTATGTTGTGACGCTACCGATTAGATCCTTCGCATGTGATTACACCGACAGAGGTAGAGATACAACCTGGCTTGACTTATGGCGAAGAGCCGGTTAGAATTTTGGCACGAGAGGTCAAGTAGTTAAGAAACAAAAGCATAGCCCTAGTGAAAGTTTTATGGAAAAGGAACGGAATAGAAGAGACTACATGGGAGTCCGAGGAAACAATGAGAAACCAATATCCCAACCTTTTCACCGGTAAGATTTTCGGGGACGAAAATCCCTGAGGAGAGAGAATTGTAACAGCCCGATTTAGGGGCTAGTCGGTACAATGATCTTGAGATCACTAATTCGAGGTTAGGGAAAATTATTTTCATATTATTTTATGTGTTAAACAATGATTTCAGAATTACATGAAAATTTTGGTACGTTAATTTTAGCGATTTCTTGTTTAATCGTGAAAAAAGGACTAAATCGCATAAAGTGAAAAAGTTCCATTCTGTAAGCTAAAGGTACCAAATAGCCATAGATTGAAAATTGGAGGTCTTTAAAAGGCAGTTAGACCCCTAATATAGGCTTGGCCAGCCATAGGGGACAAGAATTGACCAAGTTGGTCAAAGTTGGTGATGTTTGGTAGATTAAATTGATAGTTTAATATTAAAATAAAGAAATGATGATATCCATCTTTCTTCTTCACTTCTTCCACCGAAATTTGCAAGAGAAATAAAAGTTGAAAACTTCAAAAATTTCAGCACACTCATCTCTTCATTAGTAAGTGTTCTAGTGATCTTTTCTTGAAAATAATTGTACTTTTGAGACCCCTAAAGCTTAAGCTTTCAAATGAGGGGACTATTGTGCAATATTGTGAAAAGTTTAGAGTTTTTCCATGAGAGCTATCATTTTTGTTTGCTGCATTTCTAGGGAAGAAATTGAGTCTTAGTTGTTAGAGAAACAACTTTTGTGAAAGGTGTTAGCATGAAAACACCTAAATAGGACTTGAATGCAAAGATTAAATTGTGCCATAAATGCATGAAATAGTTGGAATTGTGAGTATTTGTAAGATAAATAAACGTTCACCTAGGCTTGTTAAAGGTGGAAATACGATTAGAATTCATTTTCGAGCCTAGGGGCAAAATGGTCATTTTGCCAAAGTCTAGGGGCAAAATAGTAATTTTACCAAAGAATGATTATCGAAATGTTGTTATTAATGTGATGATTAAAATGAGCTAAATTGTTATTATAGATCAAGAAATACGAAGCCCGGATCGAAATCGAGGCAAGAATAAAGTCTAGGACTAAATTGCATATCTACATACATTTTGAATACCAAGGTAAGTTTGTATGAAATTGGTGTTTCATAATGTTTGATATTTGAAATCGTTTGATATTATGGTTATGTACGTTATTACTGTTAAACTCGAGCGGTGAAGTCTCGATAGGTAAATGGTGTGAATAGGTTAAATTTAAGTCCCGAATCAGGTTCTGGACTAAGGATGATATTATGCATTCATTTGAGACAAGGAAGGTCCCGTATAAGACCATGTCTGGGACATGGCCTTGGCACCAAAGAAAGATCTCGTATAAGACCATGTTGGGGACATGGCATCGACATCTAAGTACGATCTCGTATAAGACCATGTTTGGGATATGGCATTGACATCTAGTTATGAGATGCCGTATAAGACCATATCTGTGATATGGCATCGACGTCAAAGAATAATCTCATATAAGACCATATCCGGGATATGGCGTTGGTATCAAAACTTATGTATGATAAGTTCGAATAATTCATGATGAACTAATTTATTTATAGGCAAAAGAGTTAAGTATGTGAGTTGGCCTAGATCCAAATTTGTTATTGGATGGCCTTGAGTAAAGCTCATGATATGAATATTAAAGATGTGAATTTACGATTATGTTAGCATATGTGCTAAATCATGTGATTTAGTGATACAGTTAACGCGAGTAATTAAAAGTTACTAGATTATGTTGACATGAGGTGGGTAAGAGTGTATGTGAATAAGTACGAGTAAGCACTTTTATTCATTTGAGACAATGTTGTCATTGTTCCATGATATGAATGTTTATAGTTGGAGTAAATATGTTATCCTAGAGTTTCATGCAAACTTACTAAGCTATATGCTTACCCCTCTTCTTTCCCTTTTCCTTGTAGTTTCACCGAGTTAGCTCGAGGATCATAGGATGTCGGAGCTTGCGTCACACTATCAACCGCTCTTTTGGTATAATATAGTTAATTCATTTTGGGTATGGTATGGCATGTATAGGGAATTGATCATTTTGTGTTATATCATGTTTAGCAACCAAAGAGTTGGCTACCAATGATTACATTCATTTTGTAAAAGGGTCATGGTAAATTGGCTAGAATTACTAAGTTTATGTGTATTATGAAATGAACGTTCATGCTTGATATTGAGAAGAAAGTGATGGTATGAACAAGAATCTAAGGATTCTTCATAGTAAATAATGTTATTTATGTGCTATAAGTGTTGAAATGAATGAATTACTCTTTCAGGGTGGCAAAAGGGCTTGGATTAGCCTTTGGTTGTCCACATGGATAGACACACGAGTGTGTGTCTAGGCCGTGTGTGACACACGGTCATTTCCCATGGGTGTGTTACCAGGCCGTGTGTCCCCTGCATGTTGATGTTTTAAGTCAGTGTCGACCACCGGCTAGCCACACGGGCGTGTGCCTAGGCTATGTGACATAAACAGAATACCCAAGTTTTTACACACGGGCAGGACACAGGCGTGTCTAGGTTGTGTGAAAATTCCAGTAGGTTCGAAGTAAGAATTAATCCCACACGGGATAGGGACATGGGCGTGTGTGACCACACGACCTGACCCCACGGGTGTGTCCCATATTATATCGGCGTGTGATCCCTGTTCTGATGAAAAGTTTTTCTAAGTTCTAAAAGTTTCCGGATGTGAGTTTAAGGCCTCGTAGGCCCATAATATGCACGTTATGAATAAGAAATAAGGGTTTTAAGTTTCAATGAAACTTTATAGCCCATTATTACAAGTTTAAGTAAAGTTGAGCATAGTAATGCCTCGTATCCAGCCCGATGTTGGACTCGGGTAAGGGGTGTTGCAGCTTTGGCCGTGTGGATCCTTAAGATGGCCTATTTTGTCCGATTTTGTCCCGTTTTCCATTCCTTTCGCCCCCATGCTCTCCTAAGTATAGAAACATGAATTTAAAGGATTAGGAGCATCGAATTCACCAAATTCTATAAAAAAAACATCCAAAAACACACTAAGCGTGGGATTAAAATGTGTTACTTTTATGGTTTATCAAATAGTCTTAGAGGTAGACTTGTTTAATAGTCGAGCTACCCATCCTAACTTGAGGGCTTATGTGAAATTTGAGAGAGTTTAGGTAAACATATTAAACCTAAAAAAAGGCTTAGGCAAAATAAAAGGTTCATTCAAAATATAGGTTGATATCAGGCTCAAACATTCAAATTCCATGCCCGACTCGAACATTGACTCAACCTGGCCCAACAACATTTCTTCTTAAAAGTCAACAAAACATTTAGCTATTAGCAATTCTATTTATTCTATATATTGGTTTATATGAAGTTAAAGTTCACTTTTAAGAAACAAGCCGATCTCAAATAAAATGGGTTCAATTCATTTATTCTTATAAATGAAATTGTTTATGGATTTTATAAATTGATCAGGGTAAATTACATTAGTATTCACTCAATTATGTTTTTTTTTGTCATCCAAGTATGAAAAATTACAAAATGATCATCCAACTACAATTTTATCTTCTTCGTTCTTTTTTTTTTGTCACCAGCTGGCTAACATAAAAATAGAAACACCCAAATTCCAAGATAGTTGGGTGACCATAAAAGATAAAATTGAATAATTGAGTGACCATTTTGTAAGTTGTCATAGTTTGGTGACCAAAAAATAATACTACTAATAGTTGGGTGACCATTTTGTAACTTTTCATAGTTGAGTGGTAAAAAAAATCATAGTTGGATGACTACTAATGTAATTTACCTAATTGATTATGTTACTATACTCTTTTTTTGTATTTAATGAGTCCTTAAATGTCAAAATTTTTCTTTACTCAAACTGTTAAGTATATTTTAAAAAAAAGGATTAACCCATAAATTGGTACTTAAACTATGCCATTATTTTCATTTTGGTACCTATTTTTTTTTTTGCCACAATTGATATCTAAACTATTTTTTTTTTTCAAATTGATACCTCTTTTAGTTCAGTTGTTAGTCAACTCGTTAAGTATATTTAAAAAAAAAAAAGATAACCACTTAAAATTTGCCATCTAGCAAGAAAATACAAAGTATTATTTTCTTTATATATGTATTTAAAAAATTATATAGAAATTCACTAAAAATTAAAATAAAAATAAAAACTGGAGAAATCCAGTTAAACTAGTTCAATCGATTTTTAGTTGGTTCAAATGTTTTGTATTGGTTCACAAGTCAACTGGTTCAACCCGTATCTCCGGACTGATTCCCAATCCAACCAACCACTCTTGTTTAGTCTTGAAAACATTGGTTTTGATCGATGAAAGAACTTTTCCATATTGGAAAATATGGACATCACATATAGTTACTGATTCCCAATCCAACCGACCACTCTTGTTTAGTCTTGAAAACATTGGTTTTGATCGATGAAAGAACTTTTTCATGTTGGAAAATATGGACATCACATAAAGTTAGGTCAGGCAAGTAGGCAATGAAGTTCGAAAATAGAATTAATCACATGCATCTCAATCTCAAGAGGACCAATTTAGAGGCTTGTTGGCATTGCCAAACATTATAAAGGAAGAAAAAAGAAAGAATAAGAAAAAGTAGAAAAAATAAAGAGAAAAATAATGTAAAATAAAATAAAATCAAAAAATTAAAAATTATTTTTCAAATTTTATATGACCTCACGGTCTATTTACTGGCTGAATTTTTTTAACGGATATAATAGATTGGTGTAAAATAAATAATGCAAAAATAATTTAAGTATCACTTGTGACAAAAAAAATAATTTACTAAATTGTGGGTTAAGTTTTTTTAATAGACTTAACGGTTTAACTAACATGATATTAGCTTGGAAAAAAATAGTTTACATATCACTTGTGACAAAAAAAGAAAAAAGAGTTGAGATACCGAGGTGGAAAATGACATAGTTTAGGTATCATTTTATAGGTTAAGCTTTTTTTTTTTTCTAGACCTCATCATTCATCAATATCAAGATTTCCTTAAAAAAATAGAGAGAATTAAACTTGAATTGTAGTGAAGTCTCTAGAATCCCATTTGTCTATTAAAATTTTTTCTGTTATAGAGAGGTAGTTGTTATAGACCTACCGAAGAGTTCATATCGTGATTTTTCATCAAATAAATAAAGTGTGAATTGTGTTCAAAAAGAAAGAAAGTGAGAATCAAATCAACAGCATTAGAAGATGTATAATAGGTGCATGCATTATTGCTATTATGCGTGTTTTATTTAATTCATAAATTTAACAAATTCAATTAATTAACATGAGTTATTAAATTCAAGTAATCAATTTGTAAGTTTATAATGTTCCATATTCATAGTAGAATATTTAATTAGGAAACTTAATAATTTATTGAATCGATATCTTTAATTCTAGTTATAAAATATTATTTTTATTTAATAAAATATGGTTAATAGATTTTTTAATTAAGAAGGGTTAAATTTATTAAATTATTTAGAATTAGGACCAAATCGATAGAATATGTAAGTATTGATGATTAAATGTGTTATTATACTGGTAAGAAAAAAGGCTTTCTGTAATCAATTTAACGATGAGTGACCAAAACATGAATGGATTCAAATGTTAGTGCCTAAATTGAAAAATTTTAAAGTTGGTGATCAAAACTGGAGCGCGGGCATAGTTTGGGTGACCATTTGTATAGTTTTCCCTAGATCTTTTGATGTGAAATTTAAACATTTTATTGAAATAATATTTTAATTAAAATCATTTTATTAATAAATTATAATTAATAGATTTGCTTATATGAAATATCTATAATTTTATTTAAAATTTTAGACAATATGCTGTTATAGAGAACTAACTTAATAAAAATGTACTTCACAACTATGGATGTTGCTGTAATAAATGAAAAATTGTTACTGAAGGGTGAAATAAAGTATAAAAAATTGATTTTACTAAAAACTTGATTATTATAATGATATGTTGTAATAGAGGATAATTGTTATAGGGAGAGTTGATTGTGTAAAAAATAAAATAGAATCAAATAATCTTGAAAAATTTAAGAAATAAAGATATAGTTTACGACTAAACCTGATCATGGGTCGAGCCACCGTCTAAGCCTGAAGGCTTGTCCGAAAAGTGAGAGTGTTTGGACAAAATATAAGCCCGAAAAATGGGTTTAGACAAAAAATAAGATCTATTTTTTAAACGGGTCGAGCCTTGGGTAAGAATTTTTTTTGTGCTAAGCTTGAACCTGACTAATTGTTTTTCTTGTTGTTGTTTTGCTGTCATTTTATTATTATATTTTTAATATATTTTCAATTTTTTGAAAAATATTTATTTTAATATTTTGATGTATTATATTTTTAAAAAATTGTTTTTATATAACAAATTTAATATAGACAAGGTTGGGCTCGAAATTAACACTTTTTTAATATGAATTAAAATTGAACAAAATTTCAAATTTATTTTTTGGACCGAATTTAGGCAACGAGCATACATTTTGACCTCGATCTTACCCGAACCAGACCCGGCCATGATAAGGTATATATAGTACACATTGGAGGAATAATACAACACGTGCCTTGAGACAAACATGGTTAGACTTGGTTTGCCCTCAACCGATCAAACTGGCTATCTATTTCTGTTCTTCCGTCACTTCGCCAGTTCACAAAATCGTAAATAAAGACAATTCCCACCAACGAAAAGAGGAAGACATTCAGTTAGCAGATTTTACTTCGATGATGTTTCCCAAATTTATCTCATCATCAACTGATTTTGATCTCAAATAAGTTAAAACAATTGCTATGGCAATAGCAGCAGCACCACCACTTAAGCTGTCTCCTTACTTAGATCCTCAACAACAGCCACGCTTACAAACCGAATTTAATCCCATAAAAAGGGTACCCTTTCTTTCATCTAGAAACCCTCTCCTTTGTGTCTGCAAACTCCATCGTTACAATTTCAAGTGTTGTCTCCCTTCTTCTTCCTCCACCAACTCCGTCACTCCAGCTCAATACTACTCCTTTCTCGATGAATCATTTAGGGGAAGCCGTGTTTTAACCAATGAAGAGCTTGAAAAGCTCAAAGCTTTGGAGTCTTTCGTTTATCTTCAAGAGTTGGAATCTGGGTCGTTGTGGGTTCGGGTCATGAGGATTGAGGAGATGGATATGACTGTCGGGTTGTTGGCTTTGTCATTCGCTGAATCAATGTTCATGTCCTTGCAATACGAGGCTTTGTTGAGGTTCTTCGTGAAACAGTATTTGATTGAGAGGAGAGCTTCGATGCCACACGCTGTCACTCTTGTTGGGTTCTATAGAGAGGAAGGTGGGAAGAGAGGTGAGGAACTGGCTGGAACAGTGGAGGTTTGCTTTGACAAAAGGGGTGCTAACGCTTCTCCTCCTACACCTACACCTCCCAGGAATTCTCCATATATTTGTAACATGACTGTCACAAAGGAGCTTAGAAGGTAAAGGGTTTCATTTGTTTTTCCTTCTACTTTTGTTTTAGTTTTCTGTATTCTTTATTTGGTGGATATTAGTGGAACGGAATTATGACATGATGTTTTGTAATGTTAAAACCATATTATGCCTAAGTGTCTTAGTTATTGTGTTCAGTTTAGTCCAAGTTGAGTTGTTCATTTGGATAATGGTGGCTGCACAAATAGTAGGGTCAAAGATTATTGGTAGGTTAACCACCAATTGAAAGACAACGTGGTATTTGTAATGTTCAAGCCATTATGTGAAAAGTTTCTCTTGTAGTCAATAAGCTCTCATTTCAGGTTGAGTTTTTCCTTTGTCAGTTTTTTCACATCTTTGTACAATGGCCTGGTCTTTGGTTCTAAAAATGGAAAAGAATTTGAGGCACAGAATACAAATTTTACAATTTGCTAAATCTGGGAATGATATTGATTGAATAATGTTGTAATGGTAATTCAGATCTCTTCCATTTAATTTGTGATGGAATTTTACATAGATGGAATTTAAATTTCATATACAAGCTACTAGATTCTTTAAATTTAACCCATTTTTTATGATTTTATTGTTATAGTTCTGAAAGTCTCAATGCTTGATTTTTCTTAGTTCCATGAATCCTTATTAATCTGCAAATTCAAAATTTTCTAGTTTGAGAATGGAATCAAGAGGCTGACTAATTCTGTGCATGATATTTGCTATACTGAATTGTTGCTCCAATCCTTTGTACTTTAATGGCTCTTATGAATTGTAATTATAAAGATATTTTCTCTGCACAGCTTGTTCAGTTTAAAAAAAAAAAGTATTTTTTTTTAATTTAATTAAATTGTTGGTGTTTGCATTTGAATCATTTAGGAGGGGCATTGGTTGGCATCTTCTCAAAGCAAGTGAGGAGCTAATATCCCAAATGACTTCTTCAAGAGAGGTTTATTTGCATTGCAGAATGATTGATGAGGCTCCATTCAACATGTACATAAAAGCAGGATACAATGTTATTCAGACAGATCGTATCTTTATCTTGTTGACATTACAGAGACGTAAGCACTTGATGTGCAAGAAACTCCCTGTATCTAACAGTTTCCCAGAGCCAGATATGTCAGAATCCGGTGAGGAACCTCCCTCATAAACATATAAGTTGCAATCATACTGTAATCATAACCTTTTGAGCTACGAGCAGTTCAAGTCATACACGATAGCTTTATGTTTATCATGTTTAATGAAACTCTCACCTCCTCTTCTACTGTTACTGTTGTAAACCTGTCAATTTTTGCTGCTTTGAGATGATTTAGTTCTTGTATCTTTCTTCTGCATTGTCTCTTTTCATAGTCCCTAATGGAGTTCAGAAAGCTTGCTAGGATCATCCATTTGGGTGGATTTCGTACTAGGAACTTGATGGCTACTTACAATATCTCCTTGTGTTTAGTTTATCATGCGCATGGTAGAGCACACTTGAAAGGTAAATTGCATCCAGCATATCCATTGCTTTTGTCATTTTTTGTCAAGTTATTGTCTTAGCTCGTAAACAAACTTCTAAGCACTTCCTCTCTCCTGCTTTGTTTACGTGTTCTTGAGCATGAACTTATGATCAGGAAAGGGAGAAAACGAAATGTCTTTCCATGTGCTTTTGTCATTGTTGGTACAAATGAAATTAAAGCCACCATTTGTTTACATTTTTTATTTTGGTGCAGAATAGTTTCTAAATCACGTGTTTATACAATGTATAATGCATAGAATTAGCTACACCAAGCAAAATATTAGCAAACAAACTGGTGATACTAGACTAGAACTAAAAGTACTGAAGAAATATTTTCTCTTAAAAATTTTCAGTTCTCCAATAATTTCCTTACCATGGAATGACTTTCGACGTGGTCCTACTAAAGTTGCTTTTGTTTTGACTCATAGATAACTCAAATACCTTATGCTTTCATGTATTTTACCCAATTGCCCTGGTAATAGTGTTTTTTCATAATTTTAAGTGCCCTTATTGTTGATAGGATTTTAAGTTTCACAGCTGGTGAAAGATCCACATTTCTCAACCCATCCTAAAAGCCATGCCCTAGGCCTTTTGCATTTGTACAGAAAATCAGTTGGAGTTCCTTCAGACATTCTGACATTGAGGGCCTGTGTCTGCTCTCAACACGGACACAGCGTGATGCCAGGTTTGCAAACATAGCTATAGATTCAATGGTGTATGAACTTCGAGCCATCTCTGGGTCGATCACCTTTCGTAACTTCTTCCTGTCATTCAGAATGTGCCTAACCTGAAACATGGACCACCCACTAACTAATATGTTGCAAGTCCTTGAAACTTTTGAACCATCGTCTCTTTGAATGAGAAGCTGTTATGACATACCTGGAGTACAAGGTTTCGGTCATTTGGTCCCTGGTTTAAGTCCACAGCTCTGCGTCCCGTCAAAAGCTCTAGAAGAACCACTCCGAATGCATAAACATCACTTTTTAAAGTTAATTTTCCTGTCTGTCACAAGAAAATCTAGTTTAGTTGAAGAAAATCTGACATCTAATATTATTTTATTGAAGGTTAAAGAATGATCTATTTGCTTATTAATGTTCTTCTTTCTAATATTTTAGACTTACCAATACCTTTTTGTTAGGAATAATCATAATAGTGATCTGTTTGCATTTTACAATCTCCTATAGAAGTCTTACGCTTTGTTGGATTTTTGGGTCATGTTTAGCTATATGTTTGACACAGTGAACCAAAATACAACTCTAAAAGTCTCAAAGAAAACATATATGGAAATTTTTGACCTAGAGAAGTTCATAAATTTGGAATGCCCTAGCACCCACGATTCTCAGAATGCATGAAGCTCAACAGTTTTAACATACGTTGAAAATCAGAGAATCTGATAAGATAATATTGAAAATCTTCAGACATGAGTATAAAGGTCATGTAACTAATGTAAAGAAAAGTTATTAATACATGAGGATGCATACTGATGTATACTCGGGATCAAAATAGCCAAATGTGCCAAGAACTCTGGCAGTCACATCAGTCTCCTGGCCCTCTGGCATCAGTTTGGCTAGTCCGAAGTCAGATATCTGTGATGAGTAGCAAATTAGTTAGGAATGCTTTTTAATGTGAACCCTTGATGAAAAAGTACTTATGTTCTTTACATTGCTTCGAAGTTGGTGTTTAGAAGAACATTTGTGGACTTGAAATCTCTGTGAACTATTGGAATTCTTCCATCAGAACTAGAATGGAGATAAGCAAGTCCTCTGGCTGCACCAATTGCCACTTTGAGCCTTGAAGGCCAATCTATTTTCTTCTCACTAATACCTATTCAGCAGTTTAAAATTGGTGGATGTTAATTGGACAAGGGACTAGGTTAGAAACGGATTTTGAGTGGAAACCAACCATTTAAGTGATCTTGCAGGTTCCCTTTTTGCATGTATTCGTAGACTAGAAACCGATGCTTTCCATCTGCACAATAACCTATCAACGAAACCAGATTTGGATGGTCAAGTCTGCTCAAGATATCAACTTCTACCCGGAACTCACGTTCTCCTTCAGCTTCTTTGAGTGGTGGCAGCTCCATTTTCTTGATTGCAACAACCTTCAGAATACAGAGAGAGCATTTGTATGTTTCCATCACTCTTTGCTACATTACTGTCTATAATATAGGTGTTTCATCAGAGGAATTAAAGTAAGATATAGATGATGTGACTGAGTTATTGAAGTAGCATAACTCATTCATCGAACAAGCATGCCATGCCTAAACAAACACCGAGAAAATTATGAATACCTCTCCTGATCGTAGAGTGCCCTTGTAGACTCGGCCAAATCCTCCTTTCCCAAGCAGATTCTCATCATTGAAAGAGCTTGTTGCCTCCTTCATCTCCTTGAGTGTGAAAACTGATAATCCATGGCACCGTTTTGTTGGCCGGGGTGTTTGATCTTCAATTTCCCAGTACACTGCAGGTTTGTAAATCCCTGAAAAGTAGGTAGTTTAATATGTTGAAACTTTAAAAGCCCCAGCACTGCCAAAGGATAAAATGGTTATCACATGAAGGAAAACAAAATACAGGGGTCAGTATGATCCTGGTTGTTGCTTCTGCGGCGCTTGTTCCATGCTGAGACTAACCGGAGAGGCATTATTATATCAATGCTTGATGATTGACTTGACTGACAAATGGAACAAGAGTCTAGTTGCATGGCCGTTGTGGAATTATGAGAATTAGCTAGGTGTCGTAAAATAAATGAAGACAACACATGAAGAGATCAAGACTTAGGCTACTTCTTTTATTAAGTGGATGCTCGAAACAATATAAAGAAAAGGAAATGGTTCTGAGGATTTGCCTGAAAGAGGTTAGATAGTACAGGGACACGTATGGAGCAAGTGGAGTTAGATTTAAAGAGTACTCAACACCATTTTTTCCAACCAACATATATCAGTTAGAAAGAGAGATGTAGTACTTGAAGAAAAAGAAAAAGCAGATGAAAGGGCAAAAATAAAATAAAAAGTTGGTTTTGAAATTGAAGCTACTGTTGCTATTACTATCTTTCCCTCCCTCCATTCAAGTTTATTAGCTTTTGAAAGGAGAAATTGAGGGTGGGTGTTGGGAGGGTGCTTTCATACATTCGTTTTAGTGCCAGACTTGTGTATGATTAATTTCTTCCAAACCATCGGCTCTCACCATCTTAGAAATTCAAAACGTTATGAAAATGACAAGGTAAGAGATTGGTCCATATTTATTATTTCATTTCTAACAGCAGTGTGGGGACTAAGATACCAATTCTTTCTTGCATGTCGGCATTTTTTGTAACGTTATATATTATATGATGAAAATGGGTTATTTTTAAAACACCCAAAATTCTAACACAAAGATATTGTTTAGTGCTATTAAGATGCTTGTAGGGGTGTTCAATCGGTTAATCGACCCGAATTACCATTAACCGACTCTTTTAAACCCTTAACCGTTAACCGAACCGAAATTTTTTCAAAAAAAATTAATCGAACCGAATTTTTTCGAAAAATTCGGTCGATTAACCGAATTAATCGAAATTTATATATATATTTTTATTTTTGGTTAAAATAAGTATAAAACATATAAAAAATTAATCGACCGATTAATTTATATTTCCAAAAAATTAACTGAACCGAACCGACCGAATACTTATATATTATAATATTATTTATTAAATTCGGTTAATTCGATTAACCGACCAATTTCGAACCGAATTAACCGTTCCAAAAAATTATTAACCGACCTCGACCGAATTAATTCGGTTAACCGACCTCGACCGAATTAATTCGGTTAACCAACTGATTAACCGAATTCGGTCGGTTAACCAAATTAATTCGGTTTTATCCGAAATTTGCACGCCCCTAAATGCTTGTTCAAAATAAACTTAAAGACATGCTTTTTAAGGACAAAAAAAAAAAAAAAGAGAAGATAGATCAAATAGGAGTTGACAATTGAATCATGATGCCAAAACTTGAAGCAAGGTTTTGCAAATATGTACAAGAAGAAGAGTATTATAATAAGATTGTATTAACTTGAGTAGCATGCCATTAGATAATGACAGATTACCATAACGACTCATGGGCTGCCTAGTCGGTCGAAAACCTATAAATGATCATAGGTTGGTTGCAATGCTTGAGATGCTTATAGAGTTTTAATGAAGAGTAAATATACATTTTAACCCATAAAATCGACAATTTGTATAAACTTGGTATTTGCATTTTTTTATTTAATTGGTATGTAAATTTAGATTTCGTTAACTAAAAAAAAATACCTCGATAACACCATTAATTTTAGCTAAATTCACCGATCCTTATGCAACACGTGCACATTTAAAATAAGAAAATATACTCAAGATAAATTAGTTTTAATAAATAAAAAACGGGAATTTGGAAATGCCTGAATTATAAGTGTTTTTCATTAATTAATTGTTTTTTATGAAAAAAAAAACCAATTAAAAGTGATTTGCTTTGCTGACTTTTCTTTTATCGAAACCTTATCAATCACAAAAAACACTTTCTTTCATCAAAGCCAAATTCTTCCATTGATTTTGGTTAACATATTTTCTCGATTAGTCATGTATGTAAAGGTTTTTTTTTTTTTAAATGTTTGTTTGTTTTTATTAGATTTGAATTTGTTTGATATTTTGGGTTATTGTTTCAGTCCTTTGATGAGAAAATGATTCTAGTTTAGGGAAATGTGGGTGAATGATTTTTTTTTTTTTTTCGGAGCCCTAAGTCCACAATGATAGAAAATTCCCCTCACTTGATGTGTTGGTTTTGAACTTCAACTTGAAGAAGCCATGAGTTGAATCTGGCTTTAGAATTTGATTTGTTGGTGTGTTCAATATTAAAGCTTTTCCAAAAAAAGGTTATGGGTTTCGGGAAAAAAATTATAGGTTAAATTCTATTATTATTCTTTGTACTTAGTAAAATTTGTGATTTTAATTCCTATATTTTAATTTGGTTGTTTTTAGTCTCTATACTTTTCAAATTTTAAAATTCCTCTCCTCACCAAATAATAATGTTAAATTCAATAAGTTTTGCTATTTCTAGAATATGATGAGCCAAATATATTATCATATGTATAATGTCATGTCAGCTTATAATTTTCACATATTACTCACTAAAAATCTAGTTAATGGATTGTTGATTGTCTTTTGCATTAAGACTGAAATTTAAAAATTCGGAAAGTATAGAGACTTGACTGTTTCAATTGGAGAAAATGGACTAAATCTACAACTGTATGCATAGTATAGGACTAGTAAATGAATTTAACCAAATGAATTTAACTATAATATTTAGGTCAAGATTAAAATTTCAAAGTTTGAAAAGTATATTGACTGAAAATTACCAATTCGAAAAGTATAGAAACTAAAGTGATCGAATAAAAGTACAAGGACTAAATTCATAATTTTTTCCAAACAAGGACTAAATTCATAATTTTTTCCAAGTATAGGGACTAATAATAAAATTTAACTAAAATTATAACTAAAAGCTAAATGTTTAATTTATGGGGTTTTAGGAAAAACTTGGGGTCATGGGGAGAGGATGTTGAACCAAAAAAAAAAAAAAAAAAAAAAATCTAGGGAGAGTTTGAAAAAAACACAACTAATGAACCAATGTTGTGGGTTTAGGGTTATAAACATTTAGTTGAAGTTTTTGATATTATGTCAAGATTATGTGTGAATATGAAATATTAATTTATGTGCTTCAAAGCTAACATTTGTATCATACTTGCTCAATGGTCGTCTTTTCATTTACTATTTTGTTTGTGTTGCTTGAGGACAAGCAACGACTTAAGTATGGTGGAGTTTGATCTGTCGTAATTCGGTTTAGCATATTAAACTAGTTTTTTTTCACTTGAGGAGCTTGAACACAAGTGTTTTAATTACATTTTCGTAAATTTAGTTAAATTCAATAAAGTGTGTAATTTGAGTCTTTTATTGACCTCAGGGGCTGAAAGAGGCTTAAGGGTGAGCTAATATACTTTATGAGCGTGCAGGAGACCACTAGGAGGCGTGCTAACTCGATACTAGTCGATGTGTTGCAACACAGAGCATTAGATGTCGCAACATAGGTAGCAGAACAGAAGAATTCCAAGACTGCCTTTGGTGTCGTGACACAGCCTGATGATGTTGCGACACACCCCTAAAGATGAGCATACTACCCTTAATGTCGCGACATAGGATCTGGTGTGTTGCGACATCACCTCTGTATTGAAAATAATTATGAGCCAGGGGCGTTTTGGTTCGCACAATCAAATGTTAAACATGAGCACGGCAACTGACCTAGGGTTAAGGATCACAACCACTTTAAAGTCTATAAATAGGCTCATTTAGCACATGTTATGGACGTCTTTCATATTGTATAATTTTATTCTTAGATTTAGTTTTTAGTTTTTCTTTTCTCTTAGGCTTTAGGTTTATTTCAGTTTTTGTTATTTACTTTTGTGGGGAGAAATCATATTTGTCAAACACAAATAAACTCTATGAGGATTTTGCGTTCAATTATAATACAAATCAGGCTTCTTCTCAACTTTATACTCTTGAATTATTATTCATCTTTACTCTTTCTATCAAGTTTATATTGTTTATTAGATCCACGAGGAACTAATCCTCCTGTGAGAGATTAGTGAGTGAAGCTATGATTAATTAACTATTTTGTAGGGTTCTCTTATCGAATCAACTATTCAGGAATGGAAGATCCTAAAACCCTAGGCCTGACAACCTATGAAATCATTAAGGTGGGAACCTAAATTTGGTATGCACTATCCATGAACACCTTAACCCTGAACTGATCTAGACTGTGAGGTCAAGAGATAAGTAGTTCTTGTCAACTTGTTATTCTAGTAGAAGATCGAAAGATCTTGATAGGGTATTGACTAGTTGTTTGAACAAGAAAACTCGAAACAACAGTTGGTTATGATTACTAAAGCGGTCTAATCACCCATATTCAAAATTGTTATATTTCATTATTTGATTTCTCGTATTTTCTTTCATTCATTAGTATTGCTAGTTTAGATTACCAAAACCTTTCTTTTATTCATCGTAATATAATTCAATTAAAGTACTAATTAGATCTATTTATGCTTAGGTTAAAATTAATTTAGTGCTCGCCTCCTTTGGGTACGATCCTCGGAGTACTCACCTACTCCGTTGTAACTATGTTACAACCTGACCCGTATACTTGCAGATATCACCTTTCATATATTTTGTGCATGATTTCTACTTTGGATGTTGGTACGTTTAGAGGCGGTCAAGATGTTAAGGTGGCTTCTTGTGTGATAAAAAGGAAAAGAAGAGACTACGCGATATAGCACATATAAACCCTTGCTAAGTCAAGTAATAAAACAAAAGAGAAAAAAAATAGAAATGTTAAATGAATAAAAGCAAGGTGAAGGTTAAAATCATTATGAGTGAAATAGTGCAAAAAGTAAAAAAAGTTTAAACAAAAGAAAAATCTAGCTCGGAAAGAAAATCTTTCAAGTCATAATGTATTAACACTTAGTAGTTGTGTATGTGCCTTTTTTGCATAGTATCTTTTAAATTTTAGGAGAAATAAGTAGGCGAGCTTATGAAAAAATTATGGACGAAGGGGAACAATGTTATGTGCTTTAACCATTTCTAGGGCTTGAAACCATTTTGAGCTATCTATTGTTTCAACTCTGAACCTTCCTAATCCTTAGAAAGTTACAAACCTAGAAGACCTTTGAGACTCGAATAATTCACTAACACAATAATTCTTGAATTGCTTGCATTTTTCCGGATGAACATGACCAATTCATTTTTTTATATTTATGAGCTATCCACCTAATTCATTTTGATGGATAACATTTGTACATATATTCAATTTAATTGCCTTTATATTTGTTAAAATTTTAATTTATTGAACTAATTGTGTTTGCGTTGAGGATGCCGAGTTAGCCAAATATCAGTCTTAAGTTGCATGTGAGGTTGTTCTCGTAAAAGTTTGATGTTTTACCACTATGTGACTTAATTTTTTGATTTAGTCCAAGGGTCGTCTTTTTGCATGTTTAGCGTGTTTGCTTGAGGACAAGCAAAGACTTAAGTATGGGGGAGTTTGATCTGTCGTAATTTGATATGTCAAATTAAGCTCTCTAATACACTTGAGGAGCTTATTCTCAAGCAATTTAGTGTCTTTTATATGTTTTTTTTCGATTTTTAGTTCTTTTGTTAATAAATTGTTTTTATTAGTTTTAAAACATTTTTGAGACCCAAATTGACCAATCGTGCCATGGGGAACCTAATAAGATGATCGAGTGTTGTAGGGAGTCGACGGTGGTCCAAACGTGAAGAAAACATCACCAAGAATGGGGAATCATGATATCAAAGCATGGAAGTCGTGATACCCTTGGTAGTGTTGAAATGAGGAGAGTATAGGCAGTCTATAGTGGTATCGCAATAGCAGACCACGTGTATCACGATACCGAGACCTCAAGACTTCCAATCTCAAGATTATTGTGGGTATCGTGATACCCAAGCCTAGGTATCGCAATACCGTTGCCTAATGAGTGAAAAAACTATAGTGGCAGTTTTGTGTCCAAACAAGCTTATGTCTTCTTTCTACTTACGAGTAAAATGATCAATATTAGGTTAAATGTTAGTAGGCTATAAATACCACTTTATAAGCCTTTGAACTTAGACTTTTGGTGGCTGAATAGTTTCATTAATTTTCCATAGTTTTAGGGTTAGGTTTTCTTTTTTTTTTTTCTTTTCTTTTCATTTTTAGATTAGATTTTCTCTTTTCTTTTTATATTAGATTTTATTTTTATTTTTTCCTTTCTTACTCATTGTTGAAGACTGGGTAAAAAGATGGACAACCTTTTGAGTTCAATGAAACTTCAAAAATTGAATGAGCTTTTTCTTAAACCCCTTTGCTTTCATTTTATGCTTACAATATGTTTGATAAAACGCTTGTTAGGACTTTGAGTTTAAGTATGTGCTAAATTTGTTGGATGGTTGAATGGTTGGTTAATTGGTTGTTTGTTATTTTAAGTTAATGTCTATTTTTGATTGATTGGTTGTTCAATTATATTGAAATGCTTAATACGTTAGAACTGATGTCTCTAATAGAAAACCTAGATATACGAGATCAAGAGGAGAGTTTATCCTTAGATAGTTTGATATAATCGTGTCAAGTAGTGAGACTGAGAGGTAATCTATATGCCTAGGTGAGATTGAGAGGTAATCTTAGGCGGTATCTGTAACACCCCAAACCCGGTCCAAACACCACGACCGAATCTGGTATGTTACGAGGGAAAACGTATTTGAAAATTTTGAGGTTGTACTAGTTAGACTTGATAAAACTTTGTTTCTTTTCGAAAACAAGTTGTTGAATATTGTTACTAGAACATTCAGTCTTAGAAAAATTTTTGGTTTCAAGTTTGAATCCGATTGTTTTTCATTCAATTATAAAATCGGTGTGATACCCGATGGTATAGTCCAAAAACATATCGCTTTGTTGGTTTGAAAACGTCGTCTTTCCAAATTTTAATAAAATTAAATACCAAGTTATTTTAAATTCTGACATATTAAAATCCAACGTAAAGCATAAACATTATAAAGCACATCTTAAAAAGGCTTTTACAAATAAACTAAAGTACCCAAATGCAATAATCTGAGCAAAGCTTTTATTAGAGCATGGCATGTGCACCCCGAGTCCATCCCGGCTCCAAGTCCGCGTCTACGAGTCACCTGAAATGTCAAAGGAGAGGGTGAGTCGAGTGACTCAGTGTGTAATTCCCGCTCCCGATAAAACAACATACTAACACACATCATACATAGCAGCATAATTAATGCAACCCGATCCTAACCATCCATACACCATTTCTACCCCGTGTGGTACCAAACCACCGGTGGTGCCAAACCACCGTGACGTATAGTCACAATGTGTTACCAAAACACTGTGTCCCAAAGACACAATATCCGTCAATGTGGTACCAAACCACCGTGTCCCAAAGACACAATTGTGCTACCAAAGCACCGTGACCAAAGTCACAAATCCAAAGATGGGGCCAACCCATCGCGTGTTACAAAAACACTAGCGGATTTATCCCATATCTCAAGTGGGGCCAACCCACGGTGGTCAAACCACGAGGACAAGTCGCAATGAGGTGCCAAACCTCTGGTGTCCCAAAGACACAATGTGCTACCAAAGCACCGGTGGCCGTAGTCACAAATCGGGTGATGGGGCCAACCCATCGTGTGTTACCAAAACACCGGGCGTCAATCCCATATAATCATCTCGTGGGGCCAACCCACTCGTGTGGTACTGAGCCACTGGACGAGACGCCGAGGTACCAAACCTCTGGAGGTGCCAAACCTCTGTGACCCAAAGTCACAAAGTGTGCTACCAAAGCACCGGTGCTCACGTCGACAATATACCACTGCTCCCTCCTCTCGTATCACCCATACATATCAGACTCATGAGGTTATGCATCTCATACAAGCCATGCATATCATGCCCACATATCAAGCATTACAACTCATAACATGCATAACATAAATCATGATATCATACTTCATTAATAGCACCCATAATAGAACAGACTTACCCGAATCGTACACATACCCCATTTGGGTATCCATTTGTCCATCATACTGTTATAATTTTTAACAGGCAAACAGGTTTATTAATAATCTTACTAAGTATCAGTGTGTTAGTTTGCACACCTGGTATACACGAGTCTAAAATCCCAATCGAAACGATCTAAGTCCCTCGAGTACTGACTCCTACAATCGGCCAAACATTGGGGTTAGGCATCTAAGACATTCGGCCATCACCATTTAGACCAACAAGGGTTTGTCGAATCACCCTTACCTTACTATTGGTTCGGTTTCTTAGCAACCCGAACCACAATGATTCCTCCTCCAACAATCAGCACCCTAACAAACCAATAGTTAATCACTAATCACTTTAAACTTAAACTTAATCGAAATCAACTGATTGCACTAACAAAAATATACCAACAGCTTACCCTTTACTTACCAATCGGTCACTTGCAGTCAAGGCTTCAATTGACTGCCTCACCTAATCACCACCACGATCAAAAGACCCTAACACAAAACGATAACCCAAAAAGGTTAACACCCTTCCAAACTGACCATAATCGGTCCTTAACCAAACCATTACCAACAAAAACCAAAAGAGGGAGATATGGCCATTCGGCCTTGCACTTACCAACACCCAATATTCGGCCAACTAGGACTTCTAGGAAGGAACCACAAGAGATTCGGCCAAGGCTACAATAGGAGAAAAGAATTCGGCTTCAGGTGTTTTAATATCCTTAAATTCGGCTTTAGTGTAAAGGAGAGAAAAAGATTGTAAATGAGTAGAGTTTCGGCACAAAAAGAAAGGAGAAAAGAAATGGAGAATTCGGCTTCACAATGGACAAAAGAAAAGAAGATGAGGAGGAGAATATTCGGCTAGTAGAGTTTCAAAAGAGAAAAAGAAAAAGAATGAAAGAGGAATGCTAGGTTCGGCCAAAAGTAAAAGTGAAAGAAATCAAGCCACGGGTGTGTCTTCAAGGTGACATTGACATTCGGCTAGCAAGGAAAATTAGAAAACAAAAAAAAATGAGCAAAGAACAATTCGGCAAGTGCTAAAACTTTCGCTTTGGTAAGGCACAAAGAGAGAATTGCTTCCCAAATGCTTTTGGCCGAAAATGCACAAAATGAGAAGTGCATTTCGGCACACCTCCCTTCCCTCTACCAAACCGTCCACACCCCCACTCCAACACCCCACAAAATTCGGCCAAGAATCCCCCAATTCACTCCACTCCACACATTTCAAATGTGTGGACCAAGTCACACTCCACTATTTACTCTCCACCATCCTTTTGAATGTGAAGACTTGGTCCAAGCTAGAGTTTCACTAGTCTTCTACCCTCCTCCATGCCGTCCCAAAAAGAAGTAAAAGGAGAACTCTGCAGCTCGAACACCGGACCTCCACCTCATGGAATTGACGCCACACCAAGCTCCCAAGTGACGCATGCTTTGCCACTCCACCACTCCTCTTTTGTGCTCGAAACACAACATAAAATACACATCCTCACTCCATCGGCTCCCGACTTAACACCCAAAAACCAAATTTTTTCCATACACTCAGACATACACCTAGCCTACAATTAAGCCCCTAAAACACCGAAATAGCAACACAGCACACAAAACCCATGCAATATCATGCAACACAAAATAGCCCCTAACCCGGGATATTACAGTTCTACCCCCCTTAAGAATAATTTCGGCCTCGAAATTACCTGGTCAAAAGAGTTGCGGGTATTGCTGTCTCATCGCATCCTCGGGTTCCCACGTGGCTTCCTCCACATCATGATTCCGCCAAAGTACCTTAACCAAAGGCACAGACTTTCTTCGTAGAACCTTGACATCTCGATCTAGAATCTGCACTGGTTCTTCCTCTATGGTCATATCTGGGTTTACCTCGATCTCCTCCACTGCTACTACATGCGATGGATCTCAACGAGCGTCCGTCGAAGCATCGACACGTGAAAAACATCGTGAATCTGACTAAGCTCTGCTGGCAACTCAAGCTGATACGCCACTGGTCCAACTCGTCTCAATACCTTATACGGCCCAATAAACCTCGGACTTAGCTTGCCTTTTCTGCCAAACCTCAGCACCTTTTTCCAAGGCGAGACCTTTAAGAAAACACGATCTCCCACCGCGAACTCTATATCTCTTCGCTTAAGATCGGCATAAGACTTTTGCCGGTCCGAAGCTTCCTTTAAACGAGACTGAATCAACCTAACCTTGTCCTCGGTCTCGACAACCAACTCGGGTCCCAACAACCGACGTTCACCTAACTCGTCCAACAAGTAGGTGAGCGACACTTCCTACCATCTGACGCCTCATATGGTGCCATTTTGATGCTTGCTTGGTAGGCGTTGTTGTTGTAGGCAAACTCACCTAACGGCGAAACTCTTCCCAACCGCCTCAAGTCCGAACACAACCTCTCAACATGTCTTCCAAGATCTGAATGACCGCTCGCATTGCCGTCGATCGGGTGAAAAGCCGTCTTTTGAAATCAAGCGCGTACCCGAGCAGCGATGCAACGCTCTCCGAGAACCTCGACGTAAACCTCGGATCCCTATCCGAGATAATCGAAAGGAACACCGTAGCCTTACTATCTCTCGACACATAAAGCTTCGCCAATCTCACGAGTGAATAGTCCACTCTCACCGAATGAAATGGGCTGACTTCGTCAGACGGTCCACAATAACCCAAACTGAATCTTTCTTGCTTGGCGTAAGCGGTAACCCACTGACGAAATCCATGGTTATCCTTTCCCATTTCCACTGAGGAATCTTCACCGGCTGAAGCAGACCCAACGGTAACTGATGTTCCGCCTTGACCTGCTGACAAGTCAGACATTTTCCAACAAACTCTGTCACTTCTTTCTTCAAGCTAGGCCACCAAAACTGCTCTCTAAGATCCCTATACAACTTGCTACCTCCAGGATGCATAGCATAAGGACTGCTATGTGCGTCCTGAAGAATCTTCTGCCTGAGCTCAACATCTTTAGGCATACAAGCCTTCCCTTGAAAACACAGAACCTCATCACTAGACAAGCTGTAACCCTCCAAACCACCATTCTGCACCTGCAACCTTCGCGCACTCAGAACCTCATCCTCTAACTGTTTCTCTCTAATCTGCTCAACCCAAGTAGGCTTAACCTGCAGCTCTGCCAAAATACTCCCGTCGTCATACAAACTCAAATGGGCAAACATCGCTCTTAAGTCCGAAACAACCCTACGGCTCAACGCGTCTGCCACCACGTTAGCCTTGCCTGGATGGTATTCAATCGAACAGTCGTAGTCCTTGAGCAACTCAACCCATCTACGCGCCAAATCAAATTCGGATCCTTCGAGTCAATAGATACTTGGACTCTTATGATCTGTGTGTAGACTATTGATCTCTCACCATAAAGTAGTGCCTCCAGATTTTTAGAGCGAAGACTACAGCTGCTAGCTCCAAGTCGTGCGTCGGATAGTTGACCTCGTGTGGCCTCAGCTGCCGAGAAGCGTAAGCCACCACCTTACCCTCCTACATCAGCACACAACCCAATCCCGTATGTGATGCGTCGCAGTAGACCGTGTATTCCTTACCAGCCTCAGGTTGAATTAGAACCGGAGCCTCAGTCAAGATCTTCTTCAGCTTATCAAAACTCTCCTGCTATTTCTCGGTCCAAACGAACGGAACTCCCTTCCTTAACGGCTTAGTCATCGGTCTTTGCAATTAACGAAAACCTCAACAAATCTTGGTAGTATCCTGCCAAACCGAAACTCCGAATCTCGCCGACCGACACTTAGGAGGCTTCCAATCCAAAATCTCTCAACCTTGGGATCCACTCTAATCCTCACCGGTGATACTACATGACCCAAAAACGTCACTTCACTAAGCCGAACTCGCACTTACTTATCGAACTTAGCATAGAGTTGCTTCTCCTCAAAAATTTAACACCACTCTCAAGTGTGCATCATGCTCTTCTTCCGACCTTGAGTAAACCAAGATGTCGTCAATAAAAACCACGACGAAGCGGTCCGGATCTTCTTTGAAACACCCTATTCATCATATCCATAAAAGTCGCGGAGCGTTAGTCAACCCGAACGGCATTACGAGAATTCGTAGTGCGTGCATCGAGTCCAAACGCCGCTCTTATGGATGTCCGCTTCCTTAACTTTCAACCGATGGTACCTGGACCTCAAATCGATCTTGAAAACACCGATGCACCTTTTCACCGATCAAACAAGTCATCTATCCGTGGTAGCGGATACTTGTTTTTAATCGTCGGCTTATTCGGTTGGCGTGTCGATACACATCCGCATCGAACCGTCCTTCTTCTTGACGAATAATACCGCGCTCCCCACGGCGAAACACTTGGCCTAATGAAGCCTCGATCCAACGACTCCACGAATCGAGCCTTAAGCTCCACCAATTCCTTTGGTGCCATCCTATATGGAGCAATAGACACCGGCGCAAATCCTCGGTAGCGAGATCTATCCCAAACTCTACCTCACGATCCGGTGGTAAACCCTAAGCTCCTCCGAAACACATCAACAAATTCCTTAACAAGATGCGAACCTTCTCAACAATGGACTCTTTAGCCTCCAAGGCATACACATGAACCACATACGCTTGCACCGCTTCCCGACCATCTTTACGACTTTTAATGCCGATACCACATTGGATAAGTAATCTCTCCTATTACCTATCATAATCACTTCATCTCCTTATCCGTCGATAGAACCATGCGCTTAGTCACAAGAATCCACCTTGGCCCGGTACTTAACCAACCAGTCCATCCCGAATCGGATCGAACTCCCCAAACGGCGCTCCATCGGATCAAGAAGAAAAAAATGACCCTTGGAGTTCTAGGGGTACATCCTTATACAACTTATCTACCACTACTGAGTGACCTAGAGGGCTAAGTACACTCATCCGCTCTGTAAAGCGGTTTACGAGTCTAAGTCCATGGTCTCAACTATACTACTAGCAACATACGAATCGTGGAACCCAAATCAATTAAAGCAATATAGGAGAACCAAAAATCAAAAAGCGTCACGGGTGATTACGTCCGGTCGCGTCGCCCTCTCGCGGCGCCTAGTTGCATACACCGCACCAGTATGTGCCTCGTAACTACCCGCACCTCGCCCAAAGGCCCCACGACCTCGACCAAATCCATTACCACCTCTCGCCATTACCACGCCCCTCTGCGGTGGCGGTCCATTACCTCTCGAATCGACACGGCCCCGACTTTCGGATCAATCCGCCATCCTACGCGGACCGGTCCCTAATGCGATGATCCGAGAGAACCACACTCGAAGCAACCTTTTCCACCACCCAACAACCACCCCAATGAGTTTTCCCACACCGACATACATCTGCGGCGGTCCTCGCCTGGCGAAGAACGAACCTAGCGGATCGGTTCGCCCCTTCGCTTCTAGCCCTCTCTCTCTCGCGGATTGCGGACGATCCCGAAGACCCAAAGCTCCTCTTAAGCCTACTCCTGTCCATGCTCTGTCTCACCGACTCCTTAACACCTTCGGCTACCTTAGCCTTCTCGACTAAGACGAAAAACTCGCTCCTCGCGCGCGGAGCAATCAGCGACTCAACTCGTCTCGCACCATCCTCGAAACGAACACACCTCTCATGCTCGGTGGCTACAATGCCTGCGGCATACCTACTCAACCAGGAACTCACCAGACTCAAAGAATGATTTACTCCCTCGAACAAGCCTCGAAATGCCTTTATTTGGGAGTCGATGTAACTAGCCCCGATGTATTTCTTTTGATATGCAAATCGAAATAATCCCATGTCGATCCTCACCGCCACACCTTGTCCCGAACCGTGACCCACCACCGATATGACTCATCCCGAAGAAGCGATCGATGCCCTTCAACTTCTCCTCACCAGTCAAGTCCAGATCATCCATGATCCGCTCGGTTGCCTCCAAACCAATATTCGGCGGTGCTAGGAGCAACACCCGATACACCTCGGAAAAATTCGGCCCCATTAGCGGAGTCTCTCGAGAACAGATTTCCTAACTCCCCGCACCACCACTTACACCGGCTACTCTTTCCAACACCCGCGACATCGCTCGCGTGACATTTGCATCGTCTCGATCGATCCTGGAACTCACCACCTCCAACTGGTGGCGAACCAGATCTCATTTTCGACCCCTGACCAGATCCTACGGGTTCAGAAACCGTCATTCTACCCCTACCTCTACCACGAGTATTACGACCACGTCCGCCTCGAGTGCTCATGTCTAATCTTCCTACGTATCTGATTAAAAAGATTTTTATGCATTAGTATCGTTCCACTTTTTAACCGCAAAAGAAATTTTATGAATGGAGTTTAATCAGGGGTTCTTTCGAGCAACCAAGGTTTCAATCTTCTATCCTATTCACCCAAAAGAGATTATACATTCATTCCTTAATCCTTTCCATACCTATTCACTCTTCGGACATTGCTGCCCATTCTAGCCCAAGGGTATTTTCGTCATTTTCCTACAGGGTATTTTCGTAATAGAAGATATTTTAAACTTTCGTAAAACCGGTCAATTTGAAATTCCAAAATGTGAGAGTGTTCTTTGAAAATTTTGTAAAATACTTCGTTTTGGAAACCAGGGGTATTTTAGTAATTTTCACAGACTGAGGGCGTTTTCGTAAATTTCCAAAATCAAAATTTTCGATTGATATTTTGTAAAGCAGAGTGTTTGAATTTCGTAACATCATTGAAATTTTGGGCAAAATCATTGGGTTGATATTTTATAAACCGAGGGCATTTTAGTAAATTTACCCCTAAGGGCATTTTTTGTAATTTTCCATAAATCAGGTTTTTCAAGAAAATTGTTGTAAATGTGACATTTTCGGTTTTGAAAGAGTTTATTGCGAAAAGTGTGAAAACATTAGGGTTGTTGTTGTATTTTTCGAAAACATAGCTAATTCCCTTTTCGGGTTTTAGTCGTTAAGTTAAGTCTATGACCGAGCCTTCTTGGTCAAGGTGAACTCGAGCTACGCACCAGGTGGGATACCTGCGAAGAGGAGGTGAGTCACGAGGACTGCTTAAATACCAAGCTCTTCCGGTTCCTCTCCTAGACATGCGTACAGGAGTTACCACACCCTAGCCCCGTGGCTGAGTCATAGATTGGTTTAGTGCTTTAAGTCTTATGCTTTAGTTCAAGTGTTTGAGTGACCTAATCCTAGAGTTCAAGTCCTATAAATCTAACTACGTTCCATATCACCTACCCTTCTACAAATAATAATTCACAGAAGAGTTTAGAATTACTTACAGGCGGCGAATCAGTGCGGGAGACTCGGTGCCATGCCTTGTAAACCATGTATTCAATCCAAAAACACTTAAAACGAACTTTTGAAAACAATTTGGGTCTCAAGCCCACAGTCGAGTTTTTGAACTTAGCTCTGATACCACAATTGTAACACCCCAAACCCGGTCCAAACACCACGATCGAATCTGGTATGTTACGAGGGAAAACGTATTTGAAAATTTTGAGGTTGTACTAGTTAGACTTGATAAAACTTTGTTTCTTTTGAAAACAAGTTGTTGAATATTGTTACTAGAACATTGATCTTAGAAAAATTTTTGGTTTCAAGTTTGAATCAGATTGTTTTTCATTCAATTATAAAATCGGTGTGATACCCGATGGTATAGTCCAAAACATATCGCTTTGTTGGTTTGAAAACGTCGTCTTTCCAAATTTTAATAAAATTCGTACCAAGTTATTTTCAAGTTCTGACATATTAAAATCCAACGTAAAGCATAAACATTATAAAGCACATCTTAAAAAGGCTTTTACAAATCCCGAGATAAAACCCAAATAAAAGTAAATAAACTAAAGTACCCAAATGCAATAATCTGAGCAAAGCTTTTATTAGAGCATGGCATGTGCACTCTGAGTCCATCCCGGCTCCAAGTCCGCGTCTCACGAGTCACCCAAATGTCAAAGGAGAGGGTGAGTCGAGTGACTCAGTGTGTAATTCCCGCTCCCGATAAAACAACATACTAACACACATCATACATAGCAAAGATAATTAATGCAACCCGATCCTAACCATCCATACACCATTTCTACCCCGTGTGGTACCAAACCACCGGTGGTGCCAAACCACCGTGACGTATAGTCACAATGTGTTACCAAAACACCGGTGTCCCAAAGACACAATATCCGTCAATGTGGTACCAAACCACTTTGGTGTCCCAAAGACACAATTGTGCTACCAAAGCACCGGTGACCAGAAGTCACAAATCCAAAATGGGGCCAACCCATCGCGTGTTACCAAAACACTAGCGAGCGATCCCATATCTCAAGTGGGGCCAACCCACGGTGGTCAAACCACAGGGACAAGTCGCAATGAGGTGCCAAACCTCTGGTGTCCCAAAGACACAATGTGCTACCAAAGCACTGGTGACCGTAGTCACAAATCGGGTGATGGGGCCAACCCATCGTGTGTTACCAAAACATCGGCGTCAATCCCATATAATCATCTCATGGGGCCAACCCAGCACTGCGTGGTACTTGAGCCACTGGGGCGAGGCGCCGAGGTACCAAACCTCTGGAGGTGCCAAACCTCTGGTGACCCAAAGTCACAAAGTGTGCTACCAAAGCACTGGTGCTCGTCAGCACAATATACCACTGCTCCCTCCTCTCGTATCACCCATACATATCAGACTCATGAGGTTATGCATCTCATACAAGCCATGCATATCATGCCCACATATCAAGCATTACAACTCATAACATGCATAACATAAATCATGATATCATACTTCATTAATAGCACCCATAATAGAACAGACTTACCCGAATCGTACACATACCCCATTTGGGTATCCATTTGTCCATCATACTGTTATAATTTTTAACGAGCAAACAAGTTTATTAATAATCTTACTAAGTATCGGTGTGTTAGTTTGCACACCGGTATACACGAAGTCTAAAATCCCAATCGAAACGATCTAAGTCCTCGAGTCTCGACTCCTACAATCGGCCAAACATTGGGGTTAGGCATCTAAGACATTCGGCCATCACCATTTAGACCAACAAGGGTTTGTCGAATCACCCTTACCTTACTATTGGTTCGGTTTCTTAGCAACCCGAACCACAATGATTCCTCCTCCAACAATCAGCACCCTAACAAACCAATAGTTAATCACTAATCACTTTAAACTTAAACTTAATCGAAATCAACTGATTGCACTAACAAAAATATACCAACGACTTACCCTTTACTTACCAATCGGTCACTTGCGGTCAAGGCTTCAATTGATCGCCTCACCTAATCACCACCACGATCAAAAGACCCTAACACAAAACGATAACCCAAAAAGGTTAACACCCTTCCAAACTGACCATAATCGGTCCTTAACCAAACCATTACCAACAAAAACCAAAAGAGGGAGATATGGCCATTCGGCCTTGCACTTACCAACACCCAATATTCGGCCAACTAGGACTTCTAGGAAGGAACCACAAGAGATTCGACCAAGGCTACAATAGGAGAAAAGAATTCGAACCTGTGTTTTAATATCCTTAAATTCGGCTTTAGTGTAAAGGAGAGAAAAAGATTGTAAATGAGTAGAGTTTCGGCACAAAAAGAAAGGAGAAAAGAAATGGAGAATTCGGCTTCACAATGGACAAAAGAAAAGAAGATGAGGAGGAGAATATTCGGCTAGTAGAGTTTCAAAAGAAAAAAAAAAAGAATGAAAGAGGAATGCTAGGTTCGGCCAAAAGTAAAAGTGAAAGAAATCAAGCCACGGGTGTGTCTTCAAGGTGACATTGACATTCGGCTAGCAAGGAAAATTAGAAAACAAAAAAATGAGCAAAGAACAATTCGGCAAGTGCTAAAACTTTCGGTTTTGGTAAGGCACAAATAGAGAATTGCTTCCCAAATGCTTTTGGCCGAAAATGCACAAAATGAGAAGTGCATTTCGGCACACCTCCCTTCCCTCTACCAAACCGTCCACACCCCCACTCCAACACCCCACAAAATTCGGCCAAGAATCCCCCCATTCACTCCACTCCACACATTTCAAATGTGTGGACCAAGTCACACTCCACTATTTACTCTCCACCATCCTTTTGAATGTGAAGACTTGGTCCAAGCTAGAGTTTCACTAGTCTTCTACCCCTCCTCCATGCCGTCCCAAAAAGAAGTAAAAAGGAGAACTCTGCAGCTCGAACACTAGACCTCCACCTCATGGAATTGACGCCACACCAAGCTCCCAAGTGACGCATGCTTTGCCACTCCACCAGCTCCTCTTTTGTGCTCAGAAACACAACATAAAATACACATCCCTCACTCCATCACTCCCGACTTAACACCCAAAAACCAAATTTTTTCCATACACTCAGACATACACCTAGCCTACAATTAAGCCCCTAAAACACCGAAATAGCAACACAGCACACAAAACCCATGCAATATCATGCAACACAAAATAGCCCCTAACCCGGGATATTACAGTATCTTTTAGTCTAGGATGAGACCAAGAGGAGATCCCTAACTAAGAGTGACAACCAATATAATAAGTATATGTTCATTAGTTTAGTTAGCATTCAAATAAAAATTTGAATATCGTTTAATCATTTACATTATCTAATAAATTAGGAAGAAATTTTAGATTAGTTAGTTTAATTAATAGTTTAATTTTAGTTTATAAACAATTTTATTTAGACTTGTACTAATAATTTTCGACTCGATTAGTTTAGTAATTTCTTAACTTGTAATTAATTTGATAAACACATTTACCCACTTAACAATCCTTTGGATTCAAACCCTTGGAATACTCTGTGTTCCATCGAAACTACAAATATTACAACTGACATTGTAACATCCCAGTTTAGGGCCTAGTCGAAATAGTGGTGCGAGACCACAAATCCGAGGTCTATGTATGAGTTTTTGAGATTTATGCTATGTATGCATGCTAGTGTGAAAGTTTAATGAAGCAATTTTGTGAAATTTTGGTTGAATTGTCCAAAAGGACTAAATTGCAAAAGTTACAAAATGTGAGATTCTAGAAGCTATTTGTGTGAAATGGCTTTAGAATATATATATATTAGAGGTCCTTAAATAGAAATTTACCCAAATTCTAATTTTTGGACAAAATTGGGCATGGATGAGTTAAAATAGGAAGTTTATCAAAAGGGCATTTTGGTCATTTGGCAATTAAATGATTAAAATGGGAGAAAAGATGACAAAATTCATTCATCTTCTTCTCCAAAGGCTACCGAAAATTGAGAGAGCCATTGTTAGGGTTCTTCAAATTTTTCAAGCTTGCTAGTAAGTGCATCCAAGCCCCGTTTTTTATATTCTTCGTATTTTTGAAGTCTTAGTTGTATGAATAAGCTATTTTTAGCTATTTGATGAGATATATTGAATGTTCAAAAATGTAGCCATGTATGACATGCATGTATGTTGATGTTTTATGGAGGATTATGAAAGCTTGATGTAGTAGAAACATCTTTTGTTAAGTGATTTTCCATGAAAATGCATATAGGGACTAGTTAAAAATCACTTTACGAGGCTTGGGGCAAAAGTGTAATTATGAGAAAGATTAGGGGCAAAAAGGTAATTTTTCCAAAGTATGAGATAAGTGTCAATTTAGTCAATGTGTGTATTGAATAAGCTGATTTATTCATTATAAATCAAGAAAGACGAAGCCCCGATCTAAACCGAGGCAAGAGCAAGGTGGTGGACTAAATTGCATATTTCTATACTTTTGAGTATCGAGGTAAGTCTATGCTTAAACAATGCATTCATACTTACAATTTCTTAATGCTAGCTAGTTTGTAGCATGATTGAGAATGACTGAGAACCTATGTGGGATGAATGTGGTAGAATTTGTGAATGGATGTATGGTTAAGTAAGTAGATATGTGAATGTGTAGTGAGAATGCTAAATGGTGGGCTAAGTGCGATACCATCCTAATGCATATAACGATAAGCTGGCTATGTGTTATGCTATCATTAGGTATATCATCTAGTGGGCTATGTGCGTAACCACTATGAATACCTTTGTGGTAGGCTAAGTGCGATACTACCTTATTAATTGATTATGGTGGGCTAAGTGCGAAACCACTGAGGAATTAGCTGTGTGGGTTGCGTGGATTAGCTGTGTGGTTATATTATTGAGTTAATTAGTTGTGTGGATGAATTATCGAGAAATGATGTTGTGATGTATATTGTGTAAATGTGATATTGAATGCCGGGGTGCATTTCAATGGTTATGAGTATGTGACTCATGATGTGTTGGAAATGTGGTAAGGAATAGAAAGAGTAAGCATTGTTGTACATTATATGTTAGTATGATGCTAATTGTTGTTTAGCTTATACTATGATGCTTAATTGTTTATGTGTAAACTTACTAAGCTCAAAGCTTACTCCCTTTCTTTTCCCGTCTTATAGAGTAAAAGTGTTGATTTGAGATACGAGGATCAATTGGAAGATCGTCCACATTATCAGCACACTCTGGTACATGAGACTCAATGTTTTGTATATGGCACGTATAGAGGCTAGACAAGTTAGTGAATTTTGTTGTAAATGGCTAAGATGTGTTGGCATTTAGATGGATAGTCTATTTTTTATAATGCCATAGTAGTTGGCTACCTTATTTTATGAAAAGATTGTAGTTATCTATGTGAGATTGCACTTCAATTTGAGTTGATTATGGATATGTTGAATGAATGCATATTATGTATGCTAGATGGGTGAAAGGAACTTAGCACATAGCTTTATTTTTGTCCATGTGGATAGACACACGGGCGTGTGTCTATACCATGTGTGACACACGGTCAGTCTACGGGCGTGTGACTTGGCCGTATGTCCCCTGCATGTTAATACTTTAAGTCAGAATAGACCATGTATTAGCCACACGGGCGTGTGCATAGGCCGTGTGACTTTTGTCAGTGTTGGCCACAGGCTAGCCACACGGGCGTGTGACTAGGCTTTGAGGCCATGTGTATGTAGTCAGTATTCACCAAGGTTGTGGAGCATGGGCGTGTGGGTCTATGCATGGGTGTGTCTCTTCTTGCATGGGCGTGTTAACCCTATACAAAAGAGAAAATTTTTAAGATTGGAAAAAGTTCTGATATAGTCTCGGGAGCCCTCGTATGTATGAGTGAGGCCTCGTAAGTCGAGATTGAGGTTGTTGAGGTGACTTAAGAGAGTAGTCAGAATGATCCTAAGTGGCGATCAAGTGGTTTTATTACGGTAACGCCTCGGGCTCGATTCTGGGGTAGAACTTAGGTAAGGGGTGTTACAGACATTGTATGCTTGCAGTTAAAACCCGTATTTTTAAAATAGTTTTATAAAATCATTGTTTTCCTGCGCATATCTATGCAGGTCAGTAGCTAGGTATTCTTTCCACTTTTTGCAGTTCACCTTGAAATGCCCTTTCTTATTGCAGAAGAAGCACTTAGACTTAGATAAGTCTTTAGGATTCCTGGTTCTCTTCCTTTCCACTTTTGGTGGCCTAGAGACCTTAGCCTTGCCTTTTTTAGCGCACTCTCCCTTCCCTTTTGAGGAAGAAACGATGATTATATTTGCTTATGCTTTTCAAACTGGTTGATTGTTGTTCAACATCAACTCATAGGACTGTAGTTCCTTCATGAGTTGTGTAAGCATCAAATTCTTGTTCCCAATGTTATAAGTGACTTGAAAACCAACAAAATCCTTGGACAGACTTTTGAACACTATCTTTATTTGGGTGTTTTGGTCCAAATTGGCCTTATTTTTCACTACCTCGGCAAAGTAGCCCATAAGAGTGATCATAAGGTCTTTGACCAGAATGTTGGGCTTTTGTTGGTCATTCATTAAGCTAGTTATGACAGACTATCAAGCTAAGGTAGCTTGGCCTTCAAACATGTCTTCTAGCTTATCTAGAATCGTTCTAGCGGTCTTACAACTCTGCAGTTGCTTATACAAAGTGTTGGTCATGCTTGCTAGCATTTAGCAATGAGCTATCTCATTAGTCTCTTCCCAGCATTTTCTAGCCTCAACTTGAGTGGCCGGAGGACACTTAGTATCAATAACTATTTTAAGTTTCTCATAGTTCATGAAAATTATCAGGTTCCTTTTTCATTCCTTATAGTTATTTATGTTCAGTTCGTTTTCAGTATGTTCAATAAGGGAGTAGATTTCATTTTTGAACTAAAAACAAAATATTCATCTAATAATATCTTTGTATAAGAAAATGTTTGAAAAATTTTGCAACGTTATGATATGTATTAAGATGATGCATGTGTCTTACACTAAACCTTGAAAAACATTTATAAGTTGTTGCAACAATAATTCCCACACCCAATGAATCAAGCCACCATGGGGTGGTCATGATCAACTAGTAAGAACATGGATTTATATCCAATTAGTACATGAACCTAATTCCTTAGGCATTCACATGTACTAATAATCGTGTAACGTCTGACCATCATTCTAACTTAAGTAAAGCTCCGTGGGGAGTTACTTAACTAAAAGATCTTGAGTTTAGAACCATGAACTCGACATTCATCATGTAAATCTAAGATAAGTAGACTTGATTGATGGTTGTGATTCGACATGGTAGGATTTCACTCTCCACATAATTCTGAGCTATGAGAGTTAACGGTAGTGCAATCGACATATGATTCTTCCTATAACCCTCCGCCATGAGTGGGAGCAGAGCCTCTCGTAAGCCTTCCCCAAGCGTAGAAGTAATACCCCCCGTAAGCCTCCTTCCATGTATGGGAGCAAGACCCCCTATAAGCTTTCCCCCATGTGTAGGAGTAGGATATTTGTTACTCTCCATGTAATTTTGGGCCGTAAGAGCTGACGGTAGTGCTATTGACTTGTAATTAGCATACGGGCCCCTATGTGAACTATTTAATGGATCTCTCTAAAGGTGAGGCATATCTCTAGGCAACATTTGGGCCTCTCTGCGAATCGTTCAACAAATTTATGCAGAGGTGAAGTATATATTTAAAAATCAACATTCGGACCCCTTTTTGAACTGGACATTAGCTTTCCGCGGAGGTGAGGCGCATCTTCAAAAATTGACACACGTTACCCTCTCGAAACTACTTCCATGGTACTCTTCCATGAGTACCCTCCAACGATACCCTTCCATGGTACACTCCCATTGAAACCACCTAAGTTACAACTCTCACACTCTTCCACTAAGGTTTCATTTTCATTCCAATAATGGTTTATTCATTAAATGGTGGTTCATCTTATTACATCTGCATAGGCTCGAATGGTTTCTACCACCTTTGAGGTAAGCTTAATTTTGAATGGTAATTTTACCTTCAACATTAATGTAATTTTAAATACTTATGAAAATTTGCAATACCGATGCTACAAGCACAATTCTAAATATTTGCGAATTACCAAAATTTTTGTAAATAGAAATACAAGAAAATTTTCCTTAAAGCAAATTGACCTTACTTAAAACAAAACAATCTTACCATTGTTTTTCATCTTAGGCAAAGTCACTTTATAAAATTTCCTTCAATTATAATGGAGAGGGAAATTATTATAGGCATGAATGTTGACCATAATATGGGTCCCACAAAAAAACCATAATATGGGTACCCCTTTTAGGATTTTTCAATGTCACGGGTTGCGATTCAAAGTCCGTAAACAAAGCAAAAAGAGCATTCCATGGAGGTCTACATATTAAATGAGGCTTATTTGACCCACTTAAACTAACTTGATTCGAAGAACAAGTGATAAAGCCCATCTTCTTGAAGCCTTAGTGGCCCAACGAAGCACTTATGGTAAATTAGGACTACCTTGGTAAATAGGGAAAGTAATCTTAGAAGATTTGTAATTTGATAAGATTTAATTTTGTAATCTTGGGAATTTTGTAAATTCCTTAATTGTAGATAGGCTTTGATCTTGTCCGTCAATGTAACTCAATCTGTATCGTCGGTTTTGGAGGAGCTCAATAAATAAAGAGCCTCCCCTCAATTGTAGTAATCCATTGAGTCCATTGTATTCAATTCTTTAGTAGTGAATACTAAATTGAGAGCATTTGCTCAAACATCTTGTGTGCATTATTTATCCGTGTCTAATCTGCTCTTGCAAGCTTCTTTTGTCTTTAACATTGCTTCTACTATATTTTAGTGTCTGAAAGGAATTTTGTGAGAATCCTCACATTGCAAGAGTTAGGCCAACCTAGGCACATTTGAAGCAAAAGAATCACTTAAGGCCGCATGGATTGCGAGACGAAAGGTCTAGCCCGTGACGGTTGGTATCCGAGCTAAGGTTTCGAAGGAACTGTTTGAGATGTTGAAAGAAGTTGCCAATAATATTGAGCCAATAGAGACCCATGAGAGAGCCAGGAAAGTAATCCGATCAAGGGACATGCTATCAGTTTTGGAAAATTGGGTGGTCAATCTTGAGGAGTCCATGGGGGACATGAGGGAGACGCTCGAGGTGGTTGAGGGACGTATTGGTGAGTTGGACTCAATAAGGGATCAACTTAAGGAATTTGTGTTCAATTCTCTCGGTTTCAATGTGGACAAGTTGATGGCAAGGCATAATGCTCTCGAGGCCATGATGACGACTTTTAAAGAAGAGATCACGGAGCTTAAAGGGGAGCTCATGATTTACAAGGCTGCTTTGAGTAATGGGATGTTGGCTTCAGGATCGAAGCAACAAGCAATAGATGTTCTCAAACCAAAAGAGTTCAATGGGACAAGGTCCATGAGGGAAGTGGACAACTTTCTTTGGGGAATGAAGCAACACTTTTAAGTGATGAACATTGATGGGCTCGAAACTAACTAATATTTTGACAAAGGCAAGCGCACCTATCGAACAGTAGTATAGTTGTGGTGAGTTCGAAATATCGTATCCTCAAGGACTAAAATTACTAGTAATTACTATCTTTTTATTATCTAACCTAATAATTAGGGGATTTATTTTTAATCTAAAATTAACTAACTAATTAACTAACTAAATGAATATGAACGCGACAGAGAGTGAAGAGAATAATCAAATGAATAAAGACAATACCCAAGGAAGAATCCACCTAGACTTCACTTATTATTCTGACTCTGAATTAAATGATTTATTCACTTGACTTGATCTGTAGAAATCCCTAAATTATGTTAAGATCTCTTTCAAGACTAAGAACAAGTGACTCTAGGTTGATTAATTGAAATATCTTTCTAATTAAAAACCCTATCATCGCATTAACTCAATCTATGGATTCCCTTATTAGATTTGACTCTAATCCGGCAGATTTATGTCGTCCTATTTCTAGGATTGCAATCAACTCCACTTAATTATGTTGGATCTTCTCTTAAACAGGGACTTTTGCTCCACTAAATAAGCACATTAAACTTGATTTAATATTCATAAAAACATCAACACAAGGATTAAGAATACGTAATTAAGAACAAAATCAAGTATTTATCACGTAATTCAGATTTATTAAAGAATAAGATTCATCTAGGTTTCATCCTCCCTAGGTATTTAGGGAGTTTAGTTCGTAACGTAAAAGGAAAACATCATAGAATTAAGAAAACAACAAGACATAAAGAACCCAAAAACTTCTAAAGAACTTGATGGAGATCTTCAATCTTGGAGTGAATCTGCCTTCTAGATGATTCTGACAGCTTCTTTTGAGTAATTTCTTCAATCTACTCTGTGTCCTCCTTTAGGTCTCCCTCTAATGTGTATTTACAGACTTTAGTAGGCTCAAAAACCCTAAAAATTGGCTTTTTCTGCGTGAAAACAAAGTAGGGTACGATAGGGACACGGGCGTGTGATCAACCAGTGTGATGAGGTCCAAGTCGTGTGAGAATTTGCATGGTTCTCGATTGACATGGGCTGGCACACGAGCGTCTGTCCAGCCCGTGTGGTTCACAAGGGCATGTGTTTAGTCCGTGTGGTGGCCATGTGGATCCTTAAGATGGCCCGTTTTGTCCGGTTTTGGCCCATTTTCCGTTCCTTTCACTCCCCTATGCTCTCCTAAGTATAGAAACATGAATTTAAAGGATTAGGAGCATCGATTTCACCAAATTCTATAAATAAACATCCAAAAACACGCTAAGCGTGGGATTAAAATGTGTTACTTTTATAGTTTATCAAATATCCCCACACTTAAGTGTTTGCTTGTCCTTAAGCAAAATCCTCAACTCACAATTAAAATTAAACTTCTTTAATTCATAATTCTCATCAATAGTGTCTTCTCATAATTCATAGGTAATTCATACATTGATAATTTAACTAAAAGAGTCCTAAAGATTCAAACAATTTAAGTCACAAATTTTTATAGCACAAAAATATAGGTGTTTTCCCTTATCTAAATAATTACATTTGATTCAAAACTGACAAGAATTGACATCCTTACTAAAGATTCACTCAAATCACTCAAAGTGTTTAAGGTTCAAATTAAGCACTCAAAAGTTAAACATGAAAAGTTATTACCATAGGCTTGCATAAAAATCAAATCTCTACCATTATAAAATGAGATGATACACAAATCAAAAGGACTTAAAAAGGGTTGTAACGAGGCTTGGGTTAAAGGTGTGGATAAAGGCTGAATTAGAGGGTAAAAATCGAGATTGAATTGACAATTTACCTAACTAGAAAAATGAACTAATACTGAATAATTACAATTGAATAATAACACGAGCTTCTTCTCAAAATGTGAAATTAACTGCTTAAGCTCAAATAACATAGAACTAGTAATACATATTTCCACTTTTTTTTATGTACAATAATAAGACGGATTTAACAACTGAAATAAAGAAAATAGTTAGGCAAATGACCAAATCAAATCTCGACAAAAAGGGAATCACTAAAGTAGGATAAGCAAAAATTGGGTTTTGGGTTAATATTAATGGGTGAGTTAAGAAAAGATTTATTGGACTTAAAGGGGCTCACTAGGGTTTAATTATGAAGGCAGACTTTTAATAGAATAAATGGGTTAAAACCTAGATGCCTTTATCATTTCAGTATATCAAATCAAGGTTGTGGTCTCGATATGCATAATCGAAGCAGGTTCTAGAATAACAAATCAATATTGACACACTCATAACCAACAATAAAGTGAGCAAGAAAAATATATGCTCTAAAAGGCTCAAAATCTCACAAAAATTATGGTTTTTGATGTCAACCTTGCAAATTTCAAACTTCAAAGTAATATTTAAATTTAGGGAAACAACCTAATAAATTTTTAATTCTGAAAATAGACTTATCATGCTTGATTCTCTAATGTCTTAAGGTTTAAACCATCAATGCACAATTACCTATGACTTAATCCAAAACATATCAATAAGAATCATAAGTTAATAGAAATTTTATTCTAATAGTAATATGAGAAAATTTATTTAAGAACAAGACATAATTCAGAGATTTTCTGATAATGATATAATTAACTTCCCCACACTTAAGATATACATTGTCCTCAATGTACAAAGATAGATAATAACAATGTAAGCAGAAAATCATAAGAGAGGGAAGGAGGTGAAACTTCCTGAATTACGGATGAAATCCGTAGAAATAAGCATGATGAACTAGGCAGAGGTGAAAGTGGGGAGAATACTCCAGTAGTTTGTTCGTTCCTTAGTAGCACATTGAACCTTTAGAAACTGCAGAGTCTTCAGTAAAGTTTTAGGGGGTTTTAGTAATGGACTTCGTTATGGGTACTCGATAATAAACAGCCAGAGATATAAAGAAATCAAAATATACTAATATAAATTAAAGACAAGAAAGATAAAGAGAAAGAGTTTAAAAATTAAAATAAAAGAAAAAAGAAAAAATAAATGGACTCAAAGGTCCTCGTCAATAGATGGTTTGCGAGGTGGGGGTGGTGGTGATATGTGGAAGTGCTGACAAATCTATTGTAGAGTTGCCTCGAGGTCATCGAATTGTCGAGTCAATAAAGCAGCCACATGAACTGGACTATAAGGAGGTGGTGGCATATCTGCTGTAAGGTGGTTACGCACGGGGAGACCGCGCCGGGACCCTTCCACTTTTTCGAAGCTGGAACAGTGACTTTGGTTTTACCTCGAGTATTAGTCATGGTGTATCTAAAAACTAAATAATTCAAGGCATCACCAAAAGTAATATCAAAATAGTCCTAAATAACAATATATTCCTAACATGGTGAATTTAAAAGTTAAACAAAAAGTAGATATTTTTATTATTAACAATAAAAAATAGTAACTTATGGTACCCTTAACACATGAAATAAAATGATCCAATTAGTAACAAAAATGGAAAATAGTCATAATCATAAGCTAAATGGAATTAATAATAAGAATAAAATAATAAACAAAATAAAGATAAGAAAAATAAATAATAAAAAATAAATATGAATTAAAAATAAAGGGGAAAATGAGTAAACAATGGTGGTGAGGATGGTGGCCAGGGTGGGGCGCGACGGTAGGGTTTGGGGGGGAATTTGGGGAAGAAAGGAAGAAAAAAGAAAAAGACAAAGAGGTTTAAATAGGGGACACGGTCGTTTGTTGGGTCACACGTCCATGTCACACGCCCGTATGGCTCGAATTCTAGCCCGTGTTCGTCACGAAATCTAAAAACTTGGTATTCACACGGCCTTGGACACACCCGTGTGTCCAGGATGTGTGGTCCACATGGCCGCATCGCATGGCCATGTGTTAGGTGCTTAACTTCTCCCACGCCTGTGTAGAAGTCCACACGCCCGTGTGATCACTCACACGATCGTGTGTGTTGCCTGTGGAGTCTCCTGACTTGTTTTAAATTTTGAATTTTAAAAAATTAAGCTCCACTTTTCACACGGCCTAGAACACGCCCGTGTGGGATTTTGACACGGCCATGTGATATCACACACGACCATGTGTCGTGTCCATGGAGCCCCCTGTCGATTTCTTTGAATTTTAAAACTAAGTCCCCATATTTACACGGCCAGGGACACGCCAGTGTGTCCAGATCGTGTGGGACACAAAACCCGCATTAAAAAACACATGAAGAAAGTGAAAAATAAACTAATTAGTAAGGTTAGTGCTCGGGTTGCCTCTCGAGAAGCACTTATTTAGAGTCTAAGCTCAACTCACCTTACATTCGCATAATCATGGTGATTCGAGGAGTTGAAACTCCTCATTCCTACTATCAATTTTGTTAAAATAAGGTTTTAGACCAGTACTATTTACCTTGAAGGTGCCAAATTTGGAATGAGTTATCTCGACTGTACCGTATGGGAAAATATTAAGTACTGTGAAAGGGGTTGTTCCATTAGGTTTAGCAGTGGCAACATGAGGATCTGCATTATCCATTAGAACTCGGTCTCCAACCTTAATTTGACTCGTTTTATTTTTAGGCTCGTCATGGCTCTGCTTTGGTTCATTGTGTACTCTCGATTTCTCCTTGATGTGTGTCTGCCATTCATCCAGTTCATCGATTTGTAGTCTTCTTTCTTCATGAACGGTTCTGTTCTCAATATGATTGCTAGACCATGACCTTATCATCTTTTTTAGAGGAATTTCCTGCAAAGAAGATTGAACATTAAGTTCACTTACATTAATAGGATTTGTATCATCTTGATCACTAGATATTCTGACAGAATCATGTGCTTGGAGTTTAATCATGTCATTACCTACACGAAGTATTAATTCCCCTGTACCAACATCGATAACGGTCCTAGCAGTTTCTAAAAAGTGTTGTCCTAAAATTAAAGGGACGTCACTATCCTCCTCCATGTCTAAAACAAAAAAGTCGACTGGGGATATGAATTTATCAATTTTGGCTAGCACATCTTCAATTATACTCCTAGGAAATCTAATGGTTTTATCAGCCAATTGAATGCTCATCCTAATTTGTTTGGGTTTCCCAAGACCTAGCTATTTAAACATTTTATAAGGCATAACATTGATACTTGCCCCTAAATCAGCTAAAGCATTATTAATAGATAAACCACCAATTAAGCAAGGAATCGTAAAACTCCCTGGATCTTTTATTTTGTGGGGTAGTTTATTCTGTAAAATTACCGAGCAAACAGCATTTAGCTCTACATGCGACGCATTGTCTAACTTTCCTTTGTTTGTCGGAAGCTCTTTTAAAAATTTTACTGAATTAGGCATTTGTGAAAGCGTTTCAATAAACGGTAAGTTAATGTGTAATTTCTTTAAAAGTTTAAGAAATTACTGAATTGTTCATCTGTGCTGTCTTTCTTTGTCACATTGGGGTATTGCACACGAGGTTTGTACTCTGTACTTACTAGTTTTTGTTTATTATGGCTTACCTCAGCCTTACCTTTAACTACCATGTTTTCTTGCCTTGGGTTTGGTTCATCTAACCCTTCACTATCGTGAGCAGTAATGGCATGAAGTTGCTCCTTTGGGTTAGTTTCAGTGTTGCTTGGCAAGCTACCTTGTGGTCGTTCTGAGATCAACTTGGCAAGCTGACCTATTTGGTTCTCGAGCCCTTGAATTGACACTTGCTGATTTTTGAGTGCTGTTTTGATGTTTTGAAAACGAGTATCTGACACCGAGATGAATTTTGTTAGCGTCTCCTCAAGATGCGGCTTCTTTTCCTGTGGTTAGGGTTGTTGTTGAAAGCCTGGAGTGGGTTGTTGTCTCTGATTTCCTTAACCACCCCGTAAAAAGTTTGGGTGGTTCCTCCAATGTGGATTGTAAGTGTTACTATAGGGATTATTCTGAGGTCTAGAATTATTACCCATCTAGTTCATCTGTTCGCTTTCTATGCCAGGGTTGTAGGATGGATATTCTATATTATTCGTCTCTCCTCCATTTGTATCGAATTATATCACTGGATTTACCTGTGAAGAACCATACAAACCATCAATCATTTTATTTAAAAGCTTTATTTGGTTTGATAGCAAGGTGACTGCGTCGAGGTTAAAAATACTGGCGGCTTTTGTCGGCTTTGTTCTTATGACTTGCCACTGATAGTTATTCAGTGACATCTCCTCTATAAACTCATAAGCTGCTTCAGGGGTATTTTTATTTAGGGTTCCATCGGTAGCTGCATCAATCAATTGCCTAGTTGAGGGGTTCACACCATTGTAAAAGGTTTGAACCTGTAGCCATAATGGTAACCCATGGTGAGGGCATCTTCTCAGTAGATCCTTGTATCTCTCCCATGCATCGTAAAGTGTTTCTAAATCCATCTGCACAAAAGAAGAGATATCATTCCTCAACTTAGCCGTTTTAGCCGGCGAAAAATATTTAAGTAAAACTTTTTAAGTCATTTGTTCCAATGTAGTGATTGATCCTCGTGGTAATGAGTTCAACCACTGTTTAGCTTTGTTCCTCAATGGGAAGGGAAACAACCGAAGGCGAATGGCATCATCAGAAACTCCATTTATTTTGAAAGTATCACAGAATTCTAGAAAATTTGCTAAATGAGTATTTGGGTCTTTGTCCTGCAAACCATCAAACTGAACAAACTGTTGAATCATTTGAATAGTGTTAGGTTTAATTTCAAAATTATTTGCAGCAATAGTAGGTCTAACAATACTCGAATCAGCCCCAGTTAAATTAGGCTTACCATAGTCGTACATAGTTCGAGGAGCAGAATTTTTGGCAACCACCGGAGGAAGCAGATTATTATCAACCATCTCCTCGGTAGTATTAGTATCGTCCTCTTGCTCTTCCTCTATGTATTGTAAACTTCGCCTTATCTCTCTACGATTTCTGTGAGCGGTACTTTCTATCTCACTGTCAAAAAGCAAGGGTCCTGACGGGTTCCTTCTAGTTATAAACTAGAGATACCTGCTAGAAGCAAAGAAAGAGAAAAACTAGAAAAGTAACAATAAGATAAAAATAAATTGCAATAAAATAAAAATGGCTAAAGTAAAAAAAAATAGTGTTCCTAATATCTTAGTCCCCGACAACGGCGCCAAAAACTTGATGGGCTCAAAACTAACTAATATTTCGACAAAGGTAAGCGCACCTCTCGAACAGTAGTATAGTTGTGGTGAGTCCGGAATATCGTATCCTAAAGGACTAAAATTACTAGTAATCACTATCTTTTTATTATCTAGCCTAATAAATAAGGGGATTTATTTTTAATCTAAAATTAACTAACTAATTGACTAACTAAATGAGTATGAACACGACAGAGAGTGAAGAGAATAATCGAATGAATAAAGACAATACCCAAGGAAGAATCCACCTAGACTCCACTCATTATTCTAACTCTGAATTAAATGATTTATTTACTTGACTTGATCCGTAGAAATCCCTAAATTATGTTAATATATCTCTCAAGACTAAGAACAACTGACTATAGGTTGATTAATTGAAATCTCTTTCTAATTAAAACCCCTATCGTTGCATTGACTTGATCTATGGATTCCCTTATTAGATTTGACTCTAATCTGACAGATTTATGTCGTCCTATTTCTAGGATTGCAATCAACTCCGCTTAATTATGTTGGATCATCTCTTAAACAGGGACTTTTGCTCCACTGAATACGCACATTAAACTTGAATTAATATTCCTGAAAACATCAACACAAGGATTAAGAACACATAATTAAGAACAAGATCAGATATTTATCACGTAATTCAGATTTATTAAATAATAAGATTCATCTAAGTTTCATCCTTCCTGGGTATTTAGGGAGTTTAGTTCATAACGTAAAAGTAAAACATCATAGAATTAAGAAAACAACAAGACATAAAGAACCCAAAGACTTCTAAAGAACTTGATGGAGATCTTCACTCTTGGAGTGAATCCACCTTCTAGATGATTTTGACGGCTTCTTTCGAGTAATTTCTTCAATCTACTATGTGTCCTCCTTTAGGTCTCTCTCTGATGTGTATTTATAGACTTTAGAAGGCTCAAAAACCCTAAAAATTGGCTTTTTCTACGTGAAAACAAAGCAGGGTACGATAGGGACACGGACGTGTGATCAACCCGTGTGATGAGGTCCCGGCCATTTGAGAATTTGCATGGCTCTCGATCGACATAGGCTGGCACACGGTGTGTATCCAGCCCGTGTGGTTCACACGGGCATGTGTTCAGTCTGTTTGGTGCGGGCTTTGGCCGTGTGGATCCTTAAGACGACCATTTTGTCTGGTTTTGGCCCGTTTTTCGTTCCTTTCGCTCCCCTATGCTCTCCAAAGTATAGAAACATGAATTTAAAGGATTAGGAGCATCGAATTCACCAAATTCTATAAATAAACATCCAAAAACACGCTAAGCATGGGATTAAAATGTGTTACTTTTATGGTTTATCAAACATCAAGGATGAACCACTAAGGTAAACACTACTTCAATTTTTTTTTACTGATATTGCTCTTTTATGGTGGCGTTATAAGTATACAGATGAGAAATGTGATGGGACAACTCTTGAGAGTTTGGAGGACTTTGGATAGCTATCGGCGTTGGTAATAGTGGCAATGGGAAACGACAAAATAAGAAGTGGAAAACCAATAATAACCTGAAAAAGAAGGGAAGCAAGATAAAATGCTTTCTTTGGGACGGCTTGCATATGGTGAGAAATTGTCTAAAGAGGTCTACGTGTTTTTTCCATCAAAAGGGATGATGAGCCAAAAGAAGTGCACATGAAGCTTTGTTTGATTATGAGGGTTGTCAAAGACAATAGGGCCAAGGGGTATGAGAAAAAGCTAATGAAGTGCTTCTTGTGTTGTGGGCCGCATAGATTGTGGTACTGTCCAGACTGATCTAAGCTAGTCGTGACCAATGGAAAAGATTGAGCGGAGCTTAAGGAGGATAGGCTATCGAATCTTGGATCAATGATACTTGTTTCACAAATAGTGCTCTTGTTGACACAAGAGAATCATACTTGTTCGTATCAGAGAAAGTCGTGGGAAACTTGGTCTTTCGGTTAGCAAATTAACCAATACAACCAAGATGGTGAATTTCGAAGAGGTCCCTACTATGGGAATAGTGGAATGATAGAAATGTGCAAGTGAACACAATCATATCAAGTAATAGAGTGACAAGTAACGTTGAGTTATCATACCCATAGGGATTGTGCAAGAAAATATTTATGAAATGTATTTGGTGATGGAAAAAAATGCTGATTTGAGAAGGTGTTATAAAAACTAAAAATTAACTAATTAATTAAACTAAGAAAATAAAAAGTAAAAATATTCCAACGCACGATTTCTAAAAGACGAGTTTAATCAATATGACATAAATGTGTTAGATCAATTTTATTCTTTAACTTAGAATAATGAAAGCTATGTTCATGTTGTTACGAATAATTTCACGACAACTCAGTAACTTGCTAAGTAATGCAAATACTTACCTAGTAAAACCCAATAACCTCTTGACCATATATCTATGTCATTTCAAATTGTTGATCGAATTCTAATAAGCAAGTAAAAGATTAAGTGAAGTAAAAATATATCTTTATATTGAAACAATTTAATCACAATAATCTTGCAAGTTATGTAAGGCTAATGTATTGTTTAATACCATCACTAATTTAACCCTTTGCTACTTTAGAAGATTAAACATACACCAATTAAATTTTGTGTCCATTAATTACAATTTCAATTTGTGTAAATAATTCATTCAATTTTTACCTTAAAATTAAAATGCAAGCATAACATAAGAATGGTTTTATTTAATTGAACAATTTAATTAGACCTAATAACAACACAAACACATTTTTAATAATCTAAGCGGACATGATGTAATTAATCTAACATGAAAGGAATTTAAGTAATTTTAATTAACTAAAAAAATAACAACACAAATATTCATATTCATGATAAAAAAAAAACTTAAAATAAAATTTAAGAGAAGGGAACTAGAAGAATAAATCTCGGTGGTTTTCAGAAGCCAGACTAGTGCGCTCCTCTCTTCTTTACTTGTTCTACTGATCCAAGGCCTTCATGAACACTTGATCGTTGCTACTCCAAGAGGTGTGCAAGCTCTTTTTCAATAGGGGAAATCAGAAAGGAAGAAGGGAATTGAAAGGCAACTAGAAGGGAGAAAGATAGAGAAAGTGTGTGAGAGAGATGTGTGAAGTGAGGGATGATATTTTAGGAAGTGAAGGGGCATATTTATACTTGAAATTGGAAGCTCAAATTAGCTAAAAAATAGCAGCCAATTCCCTTTGCCATGGCTTTCCCATGATAGTAGGGGGAGGGGTTGATAAACCGTAATAGTAACATATTTTAAGCCCACATTTAGCATGCTTTTGGATGATTTAAGCCTTTAATTGTGTAAATTGGTGCTCTTAATCCTTTGTTTTCATGTTTTATACTCAGAAAAGCACCGGAGAATGAAAAGAATGAGAAACGGGCCCAAAATGGAGTAAATGGGCCATATCACGAAATCAAAACACCTGGGCCCAAGCCACACGGCCGTGCCTCACTCAACAGTCTTGAACACGGCCTGGCCATGATTCACACAGGCATTTGCCATGGGCGTGTCCCTGTCGTGACAAAGAGAAATTTCACTCAGATTAGGATACTTAGAGGCGAAGAAACACATTCAGAAAACTATATAAACACCCTAAGTATAACCTAAAAGGGGGGAACCCAAGGCTTTAGTCAGGGGGTGTCCAGCTAGGCCAAAGAGGGCAGATTTGTGGGGATTTACTCGAAGATATCCAGTGATTCATCTCAAGAAGCCGGAATCATACTCAAGACAGAGGATCTCTCCTTCAATTCCTTCAGGGGGTTTTAGGGATTTCTTATGTTTTGTTTTATCTTTTCTTCTGAGATTTTTTTTTATTGTTATGAACTAAACCCTCAGATACCTGAGGGGGATGAAACCTAAGATGAATCTTGTTATCGTTTGCTAAACTATATGATAAATATTTGACTTGTTCTTAATTATGTGCTGACAATCCGGTCTTGCCTTAACTATAGCCTCACATCGTTGTCATAGTTAGTTTCCAGGTTCATTCATTCTTTTTATTATTATAAATTTTTAAGACTTTGACATCGCATAAAACAACGATCAAGTTTTTGGTGCCGTTGCCAGGGAACTAAAATATTAAGAAAGCTTGATTTTTATTACTTTAGCCATTTTTATTTACTTTGATTTTTTTTTTTACTTTGCTAATTTTCTTTCTTTTGTTCCTTTCAGGTACCTCTAGTTTATGACTAGAAGGAACCCGATAGGACCCCTACTTTATGATAGTTATATTGAAGGTACAGTCCACAGAAATCGTAGAGAGATAAGGCGAAGCTTAAACTACATAGAAGAAGAGCAAGAAGTCGAAGCTAATACTACCGAAGAGATGGCTAAGAATAATCCGCCACCTCAAGAGATGGCCAAAAATCATGCTCCTTGAACTATGTATGATTATGCTAAACCTAATTTAACAGGAACAGAGTCAAGTATTGTTAAGCCCACTATTGCTGCAAATAATTTTGAACTGAAACCTAACACTATACAGATGATACAACAGTTTGTTCAGTTTGTTGGTTTGCAGGATGAGGATGCTAACACACACTTAGCGAATTTTCTAGAATTCTGTGATACCTTTAAAATAAATGGCGTTTCTGATGATTCCATCCGTCTTCGGTTATTTCCCTTTTCTTTGAGGAATAAAGCCAAACAGTGGTTGCATTCTTTTCCACGAGGGTCAATCACTACATGGGATCAAATGACCGAAAATTTTTTATGAAAATATTTTCCGTCGGCCAAAACGGCCAAGTTAAGGAATGATATCTCTTCTTTTGTGCAGATGGATTTAGAGACACTTTATGATGCATGAGAGAGATACAAAGATTTTTTGAGGAGGTGCCCATACCACGGATTACCTTTGTGGATACAGGTCCAAACTTTCTACAACTGTGTGAATCCTTCCACAAGACAATTAATCGATTCAGCAGCCGGTGGAACCCTGAACAACAAAACTCCTGAAGCAGCCTACGAGTTTATAGAGGAGATGTCGTTGAATAACTATCAGTGGCAAGTTAAAAGGACAAGGCTAACCAAAGCAGTCGGATTTTTAACCTCGACGCAGTAACCTTACTATCAAATCAGGTAGAGATGTTACATAAAAAATTTGATGGTTTATACGGTTCTTCGTAGGTACATCCAGTTGTGCAGTGCGACGTAAGTGGAGGCGTGGCGAATCCTGAGTACCACCCTACGGACAGGGCATGGAAAGCGAGCAAATGAACTCTATGGGTTACAATTTCCGATCTAACAATAACCCTTATAGTAATACTTGTAATCCAGGTTGGAAGAACCACCCCAATTTCTCATGAGGTGGTTAAGGAAATCAAAGGCAACAACCATCCCAAAACTTCCAACAACAGCCCCCATAGGAAAAGAAGCCAAACCTCGAGGAGATGCTGACAAAATTCATAGCAGTCACAGAAACAAAACTTGAAGAACAGCAAGCATCGACACAGGAACTCAATGATCAAATTGGGCAACTTACTAAGTTAGTTTCTAAAATACGATCAGAAAGCTTACCTAGCGAAAAAGAGCAGGTAAAGGCAGTGACGCTAAGAAGTGGAAGGGAGTTAGTCGAACCAAAGAAAAAGATACCACACGAAACTGATAAGGCAACTGCAACTCCGATCTATGAGGAAAGTAAACCATCGATCCCATATTCAGTAAAGTTGAAGAAAGACAGCTTAGACGCACAATATGGTAAATTTCTTGAACTTTTCAAACAGTTACATATTAACTTACCTTTTGTTGAAGCTATTTCATAGATGCCAATATATGCAAAATTTTTAAAGGAGCTTCTAACAAATAAGAGGAAGTTCGAAGAAATTTCAACAGTGGAACTTAATGTAGAATGCTCAACTATCATCCAAAACAAGCTGCCAACCAAATTGAAAGATCTAGGAAGTTTCACTATTCCCTGTTTAATTTGTAGTTTGAACATAGAGAAAGCACTTGTTGATTTAGGTGCCAGTATTAATTTAATGCCTTATAGAATGTTTAAGCAACTTGGTCTCGGGGAACCAAAACCCACAAGGATGAGTATTCAGTTAGCTGATAGATCTGTTAAATATCCTAGGGGAATTATCGAAGATGTTCTGGTGAAAGTAGATAAATTTATATTTCCTGTTGATTTTTTTGTGCTTGACATGAATGACGACGTAGAAGTACCTTTAATTTTGGGACGACCCTTTCTAGCTACTACTATGGCTGTCATTGATGTTGGTGATGGTAAACTTGCACTAAGGGTAGGCGATGAGGAAATTATTTTTCAAATTTACGATTCCATGCGATATTCTAGAGAATAAAATGATTCTTGTTACTTTGTTGATGCTACTGATCACATTATTCAAGAGTCTTTACAGGAAATCATGCATAATGACACGATAGAACTGTGTCTTATACAAGGTGAGGGGGTAGATGACGATATCAATGAATTGAATCTTAATACATCCTCCTCTAGACAAACGAAAATAGTGGGTATTGAAATAAATGACGAACTAAAACAAAAACCCTCTATTGATGAGCCACCAAAATTGGAATTAAAACAGTTGCCAAAACACTTAGAATATGCATTTCTCGAGGATAATTCTACGCTACCCGTAATCATCTCTTTAGAACTAGAACCCAAAGAGAAAGAAAAATTGCTAAAGGTACTAAGGGAACATAAAAGAGCCATAGCTTGGAAAATGTCTGACATTAAGGGAATAAGCCCATCGTTTTGCACTCACAAAATCTTAATAGAAGATGAATATAAATCGTGTGTGCAACCTCAGAGACGATTGAACCCCAATATGAAAGAGGTTGTCAAAGCTGAGGTAATTAAACTTCTAGATGCAGGAATAATTTATCCTATTTCTAACAGTACTTGGGTAAGTCCTGTGCAGGTAGTCCCAAAGAAAGGAGGCATGACTGTTGTAGCCAAGGAAAAGAATGAATTGATTCCTACAAGAACAGTCGTAGGTTGAAGAGTCTGTATTGACTATAGAAAGCTGAACGATGCGACCAGAAAAGATCACTTCCCTTTGCCCTTTATTGATCAGATGTTAGAAAGATTATTTGGGCATATGTACTACTGCTTCTTGGACGGACTCTCCGGCTACTTCCAAATCCCAATAGCTCTTGAGGATCAAGAAAAGACAATATTTACATGTCCATATGGTACGTTTGCTTATCGTAGAATGCCTTTTGGGTTATGTAATGCTCCTGCTACTTTTCAGTGGTGCATGCTGGCCATCTTTGACGAGCTTGTGAAAGACATTATGGAGGTATTTTTGGACGACTTCTCGGTATTCAGTAATTCTTTCCATCTTTGCCTTAAAAATTTAAAATGAGTTCTAATGAGATGTGAGGAAACGAATGTTGTTTTAAATTCGAAAAAATGTCACTTCATGGTTAGAGAGGGAATTGTGTTAGGACATAAAGTGTCTAGTAAAGGGATTGAGGTAGATAAAGCAAAGATTGAAACGATAGAAAAATTACCTCCTCCTAGTTCAGTTCAGGCTATTAGAAGTTTTTTAGGACATGCTGGATTTTATAGAAGATTCATTAAAGATTTCTCTAAAATAGCTAAGCCTTTAACAAGATTACTAGAAAAAGATGTTCCTTTCAATTTTGATTAGGAGTGTTTAGATGCATTTAATATCCTCAAAGATAAACTAATAAATGCTCCGATTATAATTGCACTTGGTTGGAATTTACCCTTTGAACTAATGTGTGATGCGAGTGATTTTGCAGTAGGTGCAGTTCTGGGACAGCGAAGAGACAAGCATTTTCAGCCAATTTATTATGCTAGTAGAACATTGACGCCCGCACAAGAAAACTACACCACCACAGAGAAAGAATTGCTAGCTGTAGTTTTTTCATTTGAATAATTTAGACAGTACTTGATATTATCTAAAGTTGCCGTTTACACTGACCATTCAGCTTTTTGTTATCTGTTAACTAAATCTGATGCAAAACCTCGACTCATACGATGGATCTTACTCTTACAGGAATTTGATTTGGAAATACAGGATAAGAAGGGAGCTGAAAATCTTGCGGCAGATCGTCTCTCCAGGCTTGAGAACCCACATATCGAAGAACTCGACGAGAGCGAGATAAACGACTCGTTCCCTGAGGAACAACTCTTTTCTATAACTAATTTCGAGGTACCATGGTTTGCAGATATTGCGAATTATTTAGCTACTAACATCCTACCAAAAAGGTTAACACATCATCAAAAGAAGCGATTCTTTGCTGATGTGAAGAACTATTTTTGGGAGGACCCTTTCCTTTTTCACATATGTGCAGATCAAGTAATTGGGAGATGTGTTACAAAGGCAGAAACAAGCAAAATCCTAGAACTTTGCCATTCAGGACCTTCAGGAGGACATTACATCGGGATTAAGACAGCACACAAAATGCTTGAATCATGATTTTATTGGCCAACTCTGTTTAAAGATGCCAACAAGTATGTTGCCTCGTGTGATAAATGCCAAAGAACTGGTAATATCTCTGAATGCGATGAAATGCCTCAAACATATATGTTATCGTGCGAAATATTCGACGTCTGTGGTATTGACTTTATGGGTCCATATCCTAGTTCATTCAGAAATAAATACATCTTAGTAGTAGTAGATTACATGTCAAAATGGGTGGAAGCCCAAGCTTTACCTACTAATGATGCTAGAGCAGTAAAAAGGTTTCTTAAGAAACTCTTCTCTCATTTTGGAACACCAAGAGCGATTATTAGTGATAGGGGTACTCACTTTTGTAATACTCAATTTGATAAAGTCTTAAAAAAATGGAGTACACCACAAAACAACTACCCCTTATCACCCTCAAACTAGTGGACAAGTGGAAGTAGCAAATTGAGAGCTTAAGCAGATCTTAGAGAAAACAGTTAAATCAAACAAGAAAGATTGGGCAGTAAAAGTAGATGACGCTTTATGGGCCTATAGGATAGCATTTAAAACCACTTTAGGAACATCCCCGTACAAACTTCCCTACGGAAAAAGTTGTCATCTACCATTTGAGTTAGAGCACAAAGCTTACTGGGCCATAAAATTCTTGAATTACAATATTAAAACCGCAAGAGAGAAGAGGATGATGCAACTGAACGAGCTAGATAAATGGTGAGCTGAGGCCTACGGGAACTCATGACTATATAAGGAGGCAACAAAACGACACCATGATACTCGCTTAAAACAACCAAAATAATTCAAAGTAGGAGATTTGGTCATGCTGTATAATTCAAGGCTCAAACTATTTCCTGGAAAGCTGAAATCAAGGTGGTCAGACCCATTTGTGATCAAAACTATTTTTCCTTACGGCATAGTCGAGGTAAGCCATCCAACTCAGGGAACATTCAAGGTAAATGGTCATCGACTGAAACTTTATAATGGTGAAGATTTCAAGGAATTGAGAGAGCAGCTTCAGCTCCGTGAACCTTCATTTATAATTGAAAACAGGGTGAGTCTAGCTTAAGACTTTAAACGAGCGCTTCCCGGGAGGCAACCCAAGCACTAACTCTATTAACTTTTACATTCCTTTATTTTTATTTTTATTTCTACTTCAGCATCTAATTAGAAGCTAACCAAAAGTGCAGATTTTCATGCCACACGGCCTTGCGCACGGCCATGGCCGTGTGGACGCCAGGGGACAAAAAGCAGGCGTGCCGGTAGATGTGTGAGGTAAAGAAGAAAATTTTTTCCCAACACGGGCTGCGATAACAAGACCACGACCGTGCAATGCAACCATGGTCTATCCTGAGTAAACCAGTACAGGCATGAACCACGCCCGTGTCTCCCCACCGTGTGAGACACTGACTACATGGGCACGGGTGTGGCAACCTGAGCACGGGCGTGGGAGAAGCGAACACGATAGCACACGCTCAAGGAACACGGGCATGGGTAACATCCCAAATGCGCCCAAATTTGAAAATCACGAAAAACATGGGCTGAATAATGGCAACACGAGTGTGGCACCTGCCCGTGACCCCTTCCCTATTTAAAGAACATTGTCCACCGTTTTCCTAAAAACCCTTCCCCAAATTCCCAACCTAGCCGTTTTCCTTAAAATCCTCTCCCCTCACTCCAGCCACCATCAGAGAAACCAACACCCTTTACTTCCTCTACCCATTATCTCCCTCATTCCTTCACATACACATCAAAAAGCAGTACACGCCCGTGCCAATAGAGTACACGCCCGCCCTAAAGGTGTTCCACCACCATGTCGCCTCAACTATTTGTAGAACATGCCCGTGTCTCACATCTACATGCCCGTGCTCCGCCCAACCACGCTAAAACACCTCAAAAACACTACTGGTCACCTCTCATTGTTACATTTACCTCCATTTAACTGTTTTCTGATTAGAATTTTTATTAAGTTTAATATTAGTTTATTCTTATTATTATTTTATCAATATTAAATAGATTTAGTCATTTAATTTTAGTTTAAATAATAATTAGAATTAGACGGAACATTTCTTTGTCAAATTCTTGCTCATGCTGAACATGCTTGAATTATCATATTAAAAGTCTAGTCTTTTAAGTATTTTGGATATTGATCAAAGCCCTTGATATATCATGATAGGAAATTTTACTTAAACCATCGATTATCTAATATTTCCAGGACCAGAATGTCATCGTCCCGAGGCAAGAAAATCGCAGCCCCCACTTCTAAAAAATAGAAGGGACTCGGTTCATCATCAGCCACAACATCCACCGAAGTGCGCCACCCATTCTCACGATTTCCTCTAGGAGTCCAAGAAAACCTTTATAAGATACTTCGGGCACGACCACTCGGCACAGGGAGATGTATTGATTGGGCCGTATTGGAGCAAGTCCAACTAGCCGACGATGTATGGGCTCTCCTAACTACCGACCCTTGGAACAAATTCTTCAACATCATCGAGCCAACATATCTAGAGCTCACTTTGGAGCTCTATTCAACATTCCACCTTCAGACAGTGATGTCACAACACGATAAACTCGGTACAATCCAATTCCGTCTCGGAGGTATTGTACAAGAACTAAATGTACCGCAATTCGGGGTCGCATTGGGACTTTATACCGACGAATTCATGGAGGAAAATGATCTCTTAGAGCTTCATCGCCATATCCACAACACCCCCACGAGATGTTGGTACAATATAGCCCTAAACAACAACAATTATGACCCCAGCCGCTCAAAGGCGATAGCCCTTGCCCCATTCCTGAGGTACATACATGCTATTTTAGCTCATACACTGACAGGTCGGCGAGAGAGCACTGGCGTCGTCAACACTCACGATGCCTACTTCCTATGGTGCATGGCAAACGGGCACGTTTTTGACTTAGCCTATTTCATAGCTCGCGCCATTCAACATCAAACGGAGCAACATAGGAGAGGGGTCATATCTATGGGTCCATACATCACACGCTTAGCTCGATATTTCGGGCTCCTGAACACCGTTGCCCAGACATCCTCGCTCACACTGATAGGTCAGATGTCCCCACAGGGCATCCAGACAGTGTTACACATGAGGATGATTCAGCGTTGATGTGGGACCGACCCCCCAATATCGGCTAGCACCCACCACCGACGAGGAGGATTCTGAGGACATTACTGAAGATGTTCCTCCACCACAGGAAGCACCATAATAGAGCCATCGAATAGTTCATTTGGCTGTTTCACTCTCAGACATTTCTGCACGTCTCACTCAGTTCGAGCATTACTGTACGCATCAATTCAATAACACCGCTCGAAGATTCGACAGCATTGAGACGGCTCTTCAGTAGATTTGTCATGTAATACTCCGACTTATACCCTAGTCAGAACAGTGGTTTTAGGACCACAAGTCTGAGTTCGTATAATATTTTAATATTATATTCTGTGTCGTTGATATGTGAGTTAGCATGTGTTAAATTTCTGTAAGCTAATTTGACTGTCTGTGTGTCTAATTTGACAAAAGGATTGAATTGCATTAAATGTGAAAGTTGCTTGCTATTTGCTAAAGCACCTATGTGTTGTGGCCTTATATATGTGAGGACTTATGCGGCAATTAAGCCAATTTTATTGATGGTGGACGGCAATGAGCGATGATATGTACATAAATTATATGTTTATTATACTTACTTTAATAGTTTATTAATATTATTATGTTATATGTTATATTATTATAATGAAAACAAAAAGGAAGCCATTATCATCATTTTCATCACCTCATTGCCAAAAACAAAAGAGAAAGAATAAAAGCTTAAGTGTTCGGTTGGTTTCAAGCTTAAATTCAAGGTTAGTTTTTGATCCGTTTTCGATAATTTATACGTTTTTGCAATTGTTGCTTTGAGAGCTACAAAACCCATGTCTCAATTTTGTGTATTGATGATGTTTTTGAATTATACCATTGATGATATGTTGAGCTTTGAGATATTTTAAGGTGTTAAATGATAGGTTGGTGGTAGATGAACATATTTTATTCTTGAATTTTTGATGAATTTAGCTAATTAGGGCTAAATTGAGAAAATATTATTTTAGAGGACTAATTTCTAAAATTGATGAAACATATGGACTTATATAGTCCCTAGGAAGATTCGACTATGCATATGTATGAACAAATTTTGTGAATTTGATGTTTTGTGAAAAAGTGGACTAAATTGATGAATTGTGTAAATATGAGGGCTAATTTGCAAATTGCCCTAAATGTGTGTGTCCTTGGATTGAATTGAATGAATTAGTGAATAAAAGGGTTAATTCTAAATATGTTTAGATCAAGAACCGAGGAAAACAGACTTAGATCGTGGGAAATCGAAAATAATCGAGTAACTGTTTTCATTCCGACATATCGAATCCGAGGTAAGTCACTATGCAAATAAATGTATATGTATGAATTTGTAATTTTTCATATGACTAATGATGATATTGAGTGTTTATGAGATGTTGAGCATATGAATTCCGAGATAAGTTCGTAATAGTGACTAAGTCCGAGAAGCCCCGTATGAACCTAGGAATAGATAGGATTGACTAAGTCACGACATAGACATCTGTTCTGTTGTTATCATGTAAGACCACACCTGGGAAGTTGGCGTTGATTTGAGATTCGTGTAAGACCATGTCTGGGACAGTGGCATCGATATCTGATTACATGTAAGACCACGTTTGGGACATTGGCATCAAAATGAGCTTTACGTATAAGACCAAGTCTTGAACGTTGGTATTGTTATGATCCTTACGTGTAAGACCATGTCTGGGACATCGGCATCGTACTGATCCGTGTAAGACCCTGTCCGGGACAGTGGCATCGATATCTGAGTACACGTAAGACCTCGTCTGGGACGTTGGCATTGTACGATTATTCTGAACTTCTGAGTATCCTACTGAATTCCTTATGGTTCAACGGGCAAGTTTGACATACGAATGGCAAATCTGAGCTTTGATAGATTAAGTAAATGAATGTACGATTCAGGTACGTTGATTATACATCAAGTTTGTATATAAGGTAAGTGACTTTGTGATCTACTATGATGATTTGTATGAAAGTTTAGAAATATGTTACATGGAAGCATACATGAAAAATCTATGTGCATATGATTCTTGAATGGATAAACGTGGCAAAATTTGGCCAAGATTATGAATCAAAGTATAAATGTGAGAAATTTAATTTGTAGAAGAAATGTGCCAATGTGGTTATATGTTTATATGCTTTACATATTAAGTTTGTTTGTATATTGACTTACTAAGCATTTGGGAAGCTTACTCTGTGTGTGTTTTCTCCGTTTTATAGGTCGTCAAAGCTACTGAAGGCTCGGGACCATCACGGATTGACATCACACTAATTAACTCATTTTGGTACACTTTAGAAATGTATAAATTAGATATGGCATGTATAGGCTAGCATTTTGGTATAGACTAGTTTTGGTTATAAGTTGCTATGTGAATTTGACCTTGTGATTTGGCTAGTCATGAAATGGGATATATGCATTAAAGACTATGTTATGTGAGGTATGTTTTGGCATGTTGAATTGGTCCATGATATGGTTAAGTATTTGGGTAAACAAATGAATGTATTATGCTTGTGATGAGCTAAATTTTGGTATTGAATTTGTTATGGTTGGAATGGGAATTGAATGCATAGATTGAATAGTTATATTGGTATGTTTTTGGTTGCCTTATATGCATGATATGTTTTGGTATGTATTGCTTGTAGGTGTGACCCAAGTAGGTGACATTTTGGCCTTGAAAATGGCCTATAATATCACACGGTTGAGGCGCACGGGCGTGCCTAAAGACCGTGGGTGACTAGCAGGATATAGCTTGGTAGCATACGGCCTCGACACGGGGGTGTTAGCTAGCCATGGTGTACAAGTCAGTAGCTAGCAAAGAGTACACGGCCATGGCACATGGCGTGCTTGGTGGCCGTGGTGGGGAAGTCAGTATATGGCCTAGTAGCACACGGCCATGGCACACGGGCGTCCCTAGTGACCGTGGAGATATAGTCAATATATGGACACGGGAGGACACACGGGGGTGTCTAGAAGCTGTGGAGGTACACGGTCTCCTTCCACGGACGTGTATCCCCTAAATTGTTTAAAAGTTTTAAATTTTTCTATGGAATTTGTATGTGTTCCGGTTGAGTCCCGACCCGGGTTATAAGCATGTTTGAGGTCTCATTGACCATATTTAAGGGACATTGTATGTATGATGGATGAATGAAATGTATGAAATGTTATGAATGTTTTCGATCTATCTGGTAACGCTCCTAATCCTAATTCGATGGCGGACACGGGATAGGGGTGTTACATGTCATCACCTTCATATCTCATCCCTACCACCACCTCAAGACCCAGCTGATGCAGAGGACCTCTGAGACCTTTTCTTTTTATTTTTATGTTTATTTTTATTTTTATTTTTATTTTTACCTATATCTTTATTTCTACTTTTATTTATTTTGATTCTATTTTAGTTTACTGTGTAAAGACTTGAAAGTTTCATTAGTACTATTGATCTCACTTCATCACTGGCTATCTAACCCTAAGTCTCCATAACAACATCCATTAATTAAATTTAATTGATGACTTTGCAGATTAAATAGATTAAATATACCACTCAAGGAACGAAAACATCACTTATACCTAGTTATCACATTCGTCATGGAACATCCTCCAAGGATTTCATCCATAATTCAGGAGGTTTCACTTCTCTCCCTATCTTATGATTTTATTTTGCTATTATCTATCTTTGTACATTGAGGGCAATGTACATCTTAAGTGTGGGGGGTGAATATTTATTTCGAGAAAGTGCCTAACTTTCTTCATTATTCTCAAATCCCTGAATTAGGCCATGAATGATATCTTGTCTTTAAGTAATTTTCTCATATTATGATTAGAATAAAATTTCCTTTGATTTATGATGTTTGTTGATATGTTTCGGATTAAGTCATAGTTAATTGTGCAGTGATGATTTAAATTTTAAGAGACTAGAGAATCAAGCATGATAAGTCTATTTTTCAGAAATTAAATTTTTTTTCTAGGTTGTCTACCTGAATCTGAAAATTACCTTGAAGTTTGAAATTTACGAGGTTGACATCAAAATACCCATAATTTTTGTGAGATTTTGAGCCTTTTAAGAGCACATATTCTTTTCGTGCTCACTTTTTGATTATGAGTGTGTCAACATTGATTTGTTATTCTAGAACTTCCATCGATTATACATGTCGAGACCATACCTTTGATTTGATATACAGAGATGATAACGGCACTTAGGATTTAACCCACTCACTCCACTAAAAAGCCTACCTTCATAATTAACCCCTAGTGAAACCCTTTTGATCCTAACAACCCTTTTTAATAACTCACATACTAATATTAACCCTAAACCCTTTGTATTTGTTATCACCATTCCTTTTAACTACCTTTTTGTCGAGATTTGATTTGATCGATTGCCTAACTATGATCTTTATTTCAGTAGTTAAATTTATCCTTTATTATGTACTTGACTTGTTCTTAAAAAAAAATTGAAGTATATTCATTATTAGTTCTATGATCAAATGAGCTTATACATGTAATTTCCAAATCTCAAAAAAGAAGCACGTATTATTAGTTCTCAATTGATATAATTATTTAAGATTAGTTCATTTTTTTTAGTTAGGTAAATTGTCAATTAAATCTCGATTCTAACCTTCTAATTCAACCTCTTCTAATTCAACCTTTATCCACACCTTTAACCCAAGCCCCGTTACAACCCTGTTAAAGACCTTTTGATTTGTGTATCATCTCATAGTGGTGGAGATTTGATTTTCATGCAAGCCTATGGGATTAACTCTTCATGTGTGACTTTTGAGTGCTTAATTCTGAACCTTAAACACTTCGAGTGATTTGAGTGAATCTTTAGTGAGGATGTCAATTCTTGTCGATTTTGAATCAGAGGTAATTATTTAGATAAGGGGAAACACCTATGTTTTGTGCTATAAATGTATGACTTTGATTGTTTGAATCTTTAGGACTCTTTGAGTTAAATTATAAATGTATGAATTATCTTTTAGTTATGATGAAACATTATTGATGAGTATTATGAATCGAGGAAGTTCGTTTTAATTGTAAGTTGAGAATTTTTCTTGAGGACAAGCAAAAGATTAAGTGTGGGGGTATTTGATAAACCATAATAGTAACATATTTTAAGCCCAGATTTAGCATGCTTTTGGATGATTTAAGCCTTTAATTGTGTAAATTGGTGCTCTTCATCCTTTGTTTTCATGTTTTATACTCATAAAAGCATCGGAGGATGAAAAGAATGAGAAACGGGCCCAAAATGGAGTAAATGGGCCATATCACGAAATCAAAATAGCCTGGGCCCAAGCCACACGGCCATGCCTCAGTCAACAGCGGCCTGGCCATGATTCACACGGGCGTGTGCCATGGGCGTGTCCCTGTCGTGAGAAAGAGAAATTTCACTCGGATTAGGATACTTAGGGTGTGAAGAAACACATTCAGAAGACTATATAAACACCCTAAGTATAACCTAAAAGGGGGGAACCCAAGGCTTTAGTCAGGGGGCGTCCAGATAGGCCAAAGAGGGCAGATTTGTGGGGATTTACTCGAAGATAGCCAGTGATTCATCTTAAGAAGCCGGAATCATACTCAAGACGAAGGATCTCTTCTTCAATTCCTTCAGGGGGTTTTAGGGATTTCTTATGTTTTGTTTTATCTTTTCTTCTGAGATGTTTGCTTTTATTGTTATGAACTAAACCCTCAAATACCTGAGGGGGATTAAACCTAAGATGAATCTTGTTATCATTTGTTGAACTATATGATAAATATTTGAGTTGTTCTTAATTATGTGTTCTTAATTCTTGTGTTGATATTTTTGGGATAATAATTCAAGTGTGATGTGCTTAGGTGGAGGAGCAAAAGTCCCTACCTAAGAGTAGATCTAGCATAATTAAGCAGAGTTGCTCGCGTGCCTAGAGATAGGGTGACGAGATTTTGCTGGATTAGGGTGAAACCTAATATGGGAGCCCATAGATCGAGTTAATGCAATTCTAGGGGTTTTAATTAGAAAGAGATTTCAACTAATCAACCTAGGGTTAGACGTTAGTCGCCTCGAGAGAGGAATTAATATAAATTAGGGAATCCTACGGATCAAGTCAAATGAATAAATCGTCTGGTTCAGAGTTAGATAACAAGTGAAGTCTAGGTGGATTCTTCCTCGGGTATTGTCTTAATCAATTGGTTTTTCTCAAAGTATTTCTCCCCAACTTCATTCTTCTTTGTCTTAAAGTCTTTAGCTTAGTAGTTAGTTAATTTAGATTAAACAATAATTTCCTTTATTTTAGGCTAGATAATAAAAAGAAAGTTAGTATTAGTACTTTTAGTTCATTGGGGTTCGACAATTCAGTCTTGCCTTAACTATACTACTGTTCGATAGGTGCACTTGCCTCACATTGTTGTCATAGTTAGTTTCCAGTTTCGATCATTCTTTTTTTATAAATTTTTAAGACTTTAACATCGCATAAAACAACGATCAGGGGTTGAATTGGTTTTGCTATTTTTAGCTTGTGCCTAGAAATTAAATGCACAAAAAGTGGAGGGGTGAGAACGGGTTTAAGAGAAGTTTTAGGGTTGTTTTGCAATTATTATAATTAGCTTAGTTATCTGATTTGGGCAGCAATTGGTTTGGCATTGGGCTGCTCTTTTCGGCTCGTCCCTCTTCTTTCTTCAGTTGCTTAATTCAGGCCCTTTTTATCCACTTCAAGTTGTCCGATTTTTCTTGATAAAATTCAGTTGAACCAATTGATTTAAATAAGTTCGAGAACATGAAATTAATTTCTACAAGGCAAATAATTTATCATCTTGAGCTCCCAAGGTGCCTCGATACTTGAATCATTCAAGGTGATTTCCAAGCTGATTTTTCACCCTTTGTGCAAAACTGTCAAAAAATGGTCAAATTATGCAAATTTAATATAAAAATAACTAAAATTTAGAATGAAATATAATTTAGGCTCAATTTAATTATTTTACAATAAAAGCATAAAATTTTACAGAAATTACTTAGAATTTGCATGAATTCATGTTCAAAAGGTGCTAGAAAAGTCTATATATTTTTGTGTTTCCAAGTAGAACAAGAAGTAAAGCTACAAATCGACAAGTGGAAGGGAAAAGAAGATTTCAAGGCAATCCATTTAGATGACTATGACTTCGTTCTTGGCTTGAACTTCCTTGACAGGATTAAGGCGTGTCTTTTTTCCTGTTGTCGATTGCATTGATATATTTGATGATCCAATATCATGAACTATTGTGTCGATAAATCGAGACATTAGGGTTGGGACTAAGGTATTTTCGACAACCCAACTAGTCAAGGATGTTTCCTATGGGAGGAACATTGACTTGGTAGATCGGACTATTGAGGAAGCACCTTTAGAAATGTTACTTGGACAGAAAATCGATATGAAGCCTGTTGAGTCATCAGTGGGGCTACCACCTATGAGAAAGGTGGGTTGTGCATCAAACTTTGGGGTTCAAGTGGTGATACAAACTAGGCAGTTAAGACGAGTAAATGCTACGAGTAAGGTACATCTCAAACACTTTTGTTGTGTTTTTCAATCTAACTTATTGGCTTGATAAGGGCACATGGGCCCTTTCAGAGATCTGAAGTAAGGAAGTTGATGGGCTTACAAACCAAAGTTAGCGAGAATACTCAAGGTTAACCCAATGTTCAATGTGGGCATGCCGAAGTCGATGTGTGAGGACCAAGGGGTTCTCGATCAAGGCAACTCATAATGTGGGCAAGTAAGAGTGGCGGGCTCTTACAAACGAGATTAACCAAAAACGAGTGAAATAGTTCAAGTTAGGAGATGACAGAAGCCGAGGAAAAAGTTTTGTAGAGCAGGACTACCCAATAGTCAGACTAGTCGAGAAAGGGCCAAGACGAACCAAACCAGTGTCATTCCAAAGACACAACGAGGATGTTGTGAGAATGAGTGGGGGAAAACATCGTGGGCCGTGGTTTAAAGCCCATTACAAAGCATAAAGAGTGTGTCACGGACGTTTACATATTAAATGGGGCTCATTTGACCCATTTGAACTGGCTTGATTAGAAGAACAAGTGACGAAGCACATTTTCTTGAAGCCTTGGTGGCCCAACAAAGAACTTATTGTAACAACTCGCCTGGTGTAAATCATACTAATATTCTTTTGGCTTATAACTGAGTTAGCCAGAGTAGTGTTAGGGTGAATTATCAGCTAAGTTTTTGGTTGGCATGTTTCATAAATTCTTCAGTACACCGTTAAAAGGTTCGCCTTGGTGGAACTCGTCATTTGGAGAATTCTAAGGTTGAAAAACTTTAGGGTTTGACAGACTCTTTTATAGTACGATCCGCCAACCCCAAATGTTCTGGGTGAACTTGCTAATTCGCGGAGCTGTAAGATTGCCTTATATGGAAACGATAGCCTGGTGGGCATCATTAGAATTCAGTTTAGACCTAGTTAGAATTGAATTAGAGTACTGTAGGTGGCAACTTGATATGTTTAGGTAACCGAATGACCTGTTTATTTGGTTGCCTAATTGTGCAAGCAATGTTTTTACCAGATCAACGTCTGGGAGGAACTAAATAGGAAGCTCAAGGAAATAAGCAGTTCTTGCCTGAGAATGTTGCATGGCTTGCACGAGAGCCCCCGATGTGAATTGGCACTATTCTAGAAAATCAAAGAAAACCATTGGGGATTGACCCGAGCTATAGATAAAGGATGGACTTTGATAGATAGAATAAGGCACTCAAACATCAAAAAGTGGGCTACTTCACTATGAATGGTAACATATGAATTGAAACTAATGCGATGGGTGTTAATTACCAAAAATGACTCGACCACTAACTTAGTCTCACGGGACTTCTAAGACAAGGCCGAAGATAGATGTGAAGAATATTTGAAACCACTCTCGAACCATTACATGGATTCCAGCCCAACTTACCATGATATGGTAAGAACGAAATGAAAAGGAAAAAAGATAATTTTATGCGCAGACATGAAAGCTCTATCAATAGAAGCATTCTAGCCTATTTTGATTTAGAGAGGATTCCCTCATCTGAGAACTGCCATTCATGCGGTATTCTTCCCCACTAAAAAGAGAACAAAAATGCAGAAGTGAGCATATGCCAAAGCTCTCCTCTTCCCCCCGTTTTTAGCCAACACCATTTTCCACCTTGTTTAGGTCAAAGGAAAAAAATCTGATGAATAGAAGGAAAAGAGATCAGAAGGATTCGTGGACAACTTTACTATAGTTTAGGTCAGATGTTTTCGTGAGCAGTAAACAGCTGATCCCCCCTTATTTTGGGAAATTTGGTGGCAACGTGTGAATTCCTTCAAGAAAGGGTTAGCTTGATTCGACATTGTTATTTTCTCTAATCTGGTCGAGGTGATTTTTGTTTACCAGCGCGTAGGTGGTCTAATTTCCTGTGATCGACCCTTTCTGGCCCCTGTGAACATCGTTTCTTAATGTATTAAAGAGGGCCTCTCTAAATGGTGAAAACTGGTGGGTGTCCACTAACGAACATTCCTAGCTCAGCTCCAATAACATAATTTCAGGAGGAGTCGATAGTTGGACATTGGATCCCTTCAGACTTGGAGAACCTATGACGAGGGTTGGGGTTTGGTGAACCAACTGGTTGCTCTTCTAGTTGAAGTATCGGGCCCCTTTTTCGTTGCCTAAGTTACACCTTCGGAATACCCCTAGAAGGGATTTTTTCTCTACTTCCCTCAATATTCACTTTACGCCATGCCGACTCTCCTTTCATCATAAGGCATAGGATTAGGCCAAGGGGAATCCCAATAGGAACTACTCCCTAGATTTCGCATCTAAGATATTGGAACGACGAAAATGTGCAAGTGTACACAATCGCAACAAGAAATAAAGTGACAAGTAAATGTTGAGTTATCGTACCCACAGGGACTGTGAAAAGAATTATTCATGAATGCAATTTTAAAACTACTTTGGTGAGAAAAATATTTTGATTTGAAGAAGTGATTAAAAACTAGGATTTTAACAAATTAAAATAAATAAAAATAAAATAAAAGTTCCAATGCACGATTTCAAAAGATGATTTTAATCAAGTTGACATAATTGTGTTAGATTAATTACAATTCTTAACTTAGAATTATTAAACTCATGTTCATGTTGTTACGAATGAATTCACAGCAACTCAGTAATTTGCTAACTTATGAACATACTTACCTACCAAAATCCATTTATCTCTTGACTATATCTCTACATCAATTCAACAGATTAAACAAATTTTAATAAGCAAATGTGTTAATGCACATACATACTTATGAAATTATAATGATCTCTTGTACATATCTCTATGCCAATTCAAACAATTAATTCAACCTCATAAGCACATAAAAGATTACGTGAGGTAACAATGTATTTCTACCTTGAAACAGTTTAATCACAATAATCTCGCAAGTTATGCAAGGCTAATGTATCGTTAGATACTGTTGCTAATTTAACCCTCAGCTACCTTAGATGATTAAACATGCACTGATTAAGTATTGCGTCAATTAATTACAATTTCAATCCGTTTAAATAATTATTTCATTAGTTACCATACAATTGTAATGCAAGAATAACTTAGTCATAGTTTTACTTAATCAAACATCTTACCAAGGCCTATAATAGCACCAACACAGTTTTAATAACTCAAGATGACGACATACAATCAACCTAACACAAATTAAGTTCAAGACGTATTAATTAAGTTAAACAATTGAACATTACAAATATTCATAGACATGTTCATCATAACAACAACAAAATTAAAAGGATAGGGAACAAGAATCAAATCCGGTGTTTTCTCCATGGCTTGACTAGTTTTCTCCACTCCTCATTCTCCGCTTTTTCTTGTCGAACTGAAGATTCTACGAACACTTGAATACTGATCCAAATGGTTTTTGGTTGACTCTTTTTCAAGAGGTGAAATCGGAAAGGGAATAAGGCAAGAAAATGAAGAACAATGGAAGGGAATGAAGAGAGAAAAATGAGAGAGATGTGAAGAGATGAGAAGGGTTGAGATGTGTTTGAGGTGAGCAGCCAAGGGGGGTATTTATCAGTTGAGAAGGCTGCTAAAATAGCCAAAATCAGCAGCCAAAGACTCCCCCCATGGCCGGCCACACATGTGGCATGTTTGAAGATTTCAAACATGCTATTTTAAGGTAGGGGCAAATCTAGAAAGGCATAAATAGTGGAGGGGTTTGAATGCAATCTGAAGGAGTCTTCAAGTGCCATTTTACAAGCCAAATAATCGGCCAATCAAGCTGATTGGATCAGCATGTGGGACGATTTTGGGCTGTCCAGTGCTCGGTTGGATCGATTTTCTCGGTTCAGTCTAACTAGGCCCCTTTACATTATTAATTAACAATAATTTATTTAACCCAAATTAAATTAAATTGAATTAAAATTAAAATTAATTATATTATGAATTAATACACATAATTTGGACCGTCTTAGGCTGAAAAATTAATTCGCCTTGATGCTTCAAAATTGCTTCTCGGTTTTGCGCTTCTAGTAGTGTCTGCCGAGCCGTTTTTGGCCCTTTGTGCGAATCTGTCGAAAATAATCAAAATTTGATATAAAATTAATTAAAATTAAACATGTTCATAATTTGGGTGCAATTAAATTATTTTATAAATATTATTTATTTTTCGACACGAATTTTACCGAAACTGCATGAATTTGAGTTAAAAAAAGCATGAAAAAGTGTGTATATTTCTGTGTTTCCAGAGATTGAGACACATCCCCAGGGCTATGAAGAAGAATACAATAAAGACTCTTTTATTGCCCAATTGTCTAGGATTACTCGACAACTTGGCTCTAGGAAAAGCTAGATTGCTTAGACGACTTCCCAATAGGGAAGGCGCAGGAAAGCATAGCTTAAGAAGTGCTAGGATGTGGAAAATAGGTACGTTACCCCTCCATACCACCCTCAGGAAGGATTACACTCAATAGTTCATAATGCAGTTAACTTTACTATAGAACAAGGAAGCATCGCTCGAAGGCTATAGCCAATAGCCCCTCATTCTACCATAAACTATTTAGTGGTAGTAGTTACATTTGGAATGGCTTAGATTTCAAACCTTATTAGGTAAGTGGAAACACGAAAATATACACACTTTTTCATGCCCTTTTTAACTCAAATTCATGCAGTTTCGGCAAAATTATTGTCGAAAAATAATTAATTTTTATAAAATAATTAAAATTCACTTAAATTATGAACATGTTGAATTTTAATTAATTTTATAATTAATTTTGATTAATTTTGATTATTTTTCAACAGATTTGCACAAAAGGCAAATAATGACTCGACAGACACTACTGGAGGTTCAAAACTGAGAAGCAATTTGAAGTATCAAGGCGAATTAATTTTCAGCCTAAGTCGGTCCAATTATGTGTACTAATTCATGATATAATTAATTTTAATTTATATCCAATTTAATTTGGATTAAATAATTTATATCCAAATCAGCTTATTGGCTGATTATTTAGCTTGCAAAGAGGCCCTTGAAGACTTGTTCAAGTTGCAAACAAACCACTCCACAATTGGTGGCTTTATAGATTTGCCCTAAGCTTAAATTAGCAAAGTTGAAACTATCAACCTTGCCACATGTGTGGCCGGCCAAGGGAGGGCCCTTTGGCTGATAACTTTAGCTATTTTTAGCAGCCCTCTTTAGCTATAAAAACCGCCTTAGGTTGGTCATTTAAAACACATCTCAAGCATTCACATCTTTTCTCTCTTCTATTCACTTTCTCTCTTCTTTTCCATTCCAAATTCACTTTCTTTCTTGCCGATTTCTCCTCTTGGAAAAGGGGCGTTCATCAGCCATTTGGAGCAGTAATTAAGTTTTCATAGTAGCCTTGGTCGATGAGGACAACGAAGAAGGAAAAACAGAGCAAACTAGTCAAGCCATGGAAAAACACCGGATTTGAGTCTTGTTCCCTATCTTTTTAATTTTTGTTGTTGATATGATGAACATATCTATGAATATTTATGTTGTTGGAATGTTTAATTTAATCAATTTAGCTTGAATTTAATTCATGTTAGGTTAATTGAAATCCGTTCGCTAAAATTGTTAAAATTATGTTTATTTTGTTATAGGCCTCGATAAGATGCTTGATTAAGTAAAATCATGACAAAGTTATTCTTGCATTACAATTGTGAGGTAGCTAATGAATTAATTATTTAAATGGATTGAAATTATAATTAATGGGCACAGTACTTAATCAGTGCATGTTTAATCATCTAAGGTAGCTAAGGATTAAATTAGCAACGGTATCTGACGATACATTTGCCTTGCATAACTTGCAAGATTATTGTGATTAAACTGTTTCAAGGTAGGGATACTTTTTTACTTCACGTAGTCTTTTATGTGCTTATGTAATAGCCTGATTTTGGGCCTAGTCGGAGCAGTGGTTTCAGGACCACAAATTCGACATAAGAAAATTTATTTTTATTATATTTTTATGGTCTACGATTTCACGAAATAATTTTGTGAAAACTTTGTTTCTAAGATTTTAACGTTTGGGCACTCAATTTAGTCAAAAGGACTAAATTGTAAAAATTGCAAAAGTTGAGTTCTACATGCTAGAGGTGTTCAATTGTTATGAAATTTTAAATTTGAGGTACTTATATGGTAATTACACCATTGTTTAAGTTGGTGGACAAAAATGGACATAGTTCGGCATTTTTTCAAAGTTTTTCATTAAGGGCATTTTGGTCGTTTAGTTATTAAAATGAATTAAAAACAAAATTAAGAGCCAAATTTTGTCCATCTTCAACCTCTTGGCCGAAACTTGCAAGGAGAAACCATGGCTAGGGTTTTTCAAGCTTTCGAGCTCGATTGTAAGTTTGCTCTAGCCCCGTTTTTAATGATATTTACGTTTTTGAAATCCTCGTAACAAGATCTATCTATTTCTACCACTAATTTGAGATATGGTTAAAGTCCAAGGTTTTGACCCATGATGAATATGTGTGTATTTTGATGTTTAATGGTAGAAAATGCATGTTTATTGTAACAGTCTGAATTTGACCCTAATCAGAACGGTGGTTTCGGGACCACGAATCCGAGTCCAAAATTTTTTTTAATATTATATTTTGTGTTAATTATATGTGATTTATGATGTGTGAAAGTTTCGTATGAAAATTTGATCGTTTGTGTGTTTATTTAGATAAAAGGACTTAATCGCGTAAAGAGAAAAGAAAAGAAAAGCTGAAGAACTTGGGAAAGAGAAAAGAAAAGCCGAGTTTGAAGCTAGAGATATTCGAAAAAGATCATCGAGTAAGACCTTTCATTCTGCACCAAAGAAGTTTAAAGATGAACCCAGTCGACATAAGGCTACTTTAGACTTCTCTATACGAGATCGACCTCCTACGGGTTCTCGAGCTACTTTGATAGCCAGTGTTGGTAATGTCCAGCAGAATCGGGTTGAATGCAAGCATTGTGGTAAACGGCATTCTGGGAGTTGTAGATTTCATGATCGGTCCTGCTTTAGATGTGGATCATCGGGTCATTTTATTCGAGAGTGCTTGATGCTAGTCGAGCAAAATACGGCTCAGAATACAAGACCGAGCAGCGCGTCAGCATGAGGCAGACCACCTAGACATTCGGGCAATGTAGGTGGCAGTCAGAAAGGAACAAAAGACACTACAGTACGATCAGAAGCTTGAGCACCTGCTAGAGCATATGCTATACGTGCCAGAGAGGATGCTTCTTCCCCAGATGTCATCACCGGTACTTTCACTCTTTATGATACTACTGTGATTGCATTGGTTGATCCGGGTTTGACTCATTCATATGTGTGTGAAACTTTAGTATCCAGTAAGACTCTACCTGTTGAGTCTACTGAGTTTGTGATTCGTGTATCAAACCCCTTGGGTCTGTGTGTTCTAGTCGACAAAGTGTGTAAAGGTTGCCCGTTGATGATTTGAGATTTATGCTTCCCAGCTGATCTAATGTTGTTTCCTTTCGACGAGTTCGATATAGTTTTGGGTATGGATTGGTTAACTTTGCATGATGCTGTGGTGAATTGCAAAAGAAAGACCATTGATTTGAGATGTCAGAACGGTGAAATTATCCGGATTGAATCTAATAACCTGAATGGGTTACCGGTAGTAATATCTTTGATGTTAGCTTATAAGTATGTGAGAAAAGGGTGTGAAACTTACCTGGCTTATGTGTTGGATAGTAAAGTTACTGAGAAGAAGATTGAATCCGTACCAGTTGTGTGCGAATATCCTGATGTGTTTCCTGAAGAACTACCGGGGTTACCACCTGTTCGAGAAATAGAGTTTGGCATTGAATTAGTACTGGGGACGACTCCGATTTCAATAGCTCCGTATCGAATGGCACCTGTAGAATTAAAAGAGTTGAAAGTACAGTTGCAAGAATTAAAAGATAGGGGCTTTGCACGACCAAGCTTTTCTCCTTGGGCTGCACCAGTCTTATTTGTGAAAAAGAAAGATGGGACTATGCCAATGTGTATTGATTATCGGCAGCTGAACAAAGTGGCTATAAAGAATAAATACCCGTTACCTCGGATTGATGATTTGTTTGATTAGTTGAAATGGGCTTCAGTGTTTTCGAAGATAGATTTGAGATTGGGGTACTATTATTTGAGAGTTAAAGATTCTGATGTGCCAAAGACTGCCTTTCGAACGAGGTACGGACACTATGAGTTTTTGGTTATGCCTTTTGGACTCACTAATGCACCTACTGTTTTTATGGATTTGATGAATCAGATTTTCAGTCAGTATTTAGATCGGTTTGTGGTAGTGTTTATAGACGATATTCTGATCTACTCCAGAGATGAAACCGAGCATGCTGAACACCTGAGGCTTGTGCTACAAACTTTGCGAGATAAACAGTTGTACGCAAAGTTTAGTAAGTGTGAATTCTGGTTGAATGAAGTCAGTTTTCTGGGTCACGTTGTTTCTACATCCGGTATTCGGGTTGATCCGAATAAAATATCGGCTATACTTGGTTGGAAACCACCAAAGAATGTTTCTGAAACTCAAAGTTTCCTGGGACTTACTGGTTATTACAGACGGTTCGTGAAAGGTTTTTCTATAATAGCTACCTCGTTGACAAAGCTATTATAGAAAGATGTTAAGTTCGAATGGTCAGAAAAGTGTCAGAAAAGTTTCGAGCAGTTGAAAGCTCTTTTGAGTGAAGCTCCAGTGTTAGTCCAACCTGAATCGGGTAAAGAATTTATTGTTTATAGTGATGCTTCTTTGAATGGTTTGGGTTGCATCTTAATGCAAGAAGGCAAAGTAGTAGCCTATGTTTCGAGACAGTTGAAGCCTCATGAAAGAAATTATCTGACTCGTGATCTGGAATTAGCGGCCATTGTTTTTACGTTGAAGATCTGGCGTCATTACTTATTCGGTGAGAAATGCCATGTTTATTCAGATCACAAAAGTCTAAAGTATTTGATGACTCAGAAAGATTTGAACTTGAGACAACGCAGTCAGTTAGAGCTGTTAAAAGATTATGAATTAGTGATTGACTACCATCCGGGGAAAGCCAATGTTGTTAAAGATGCCTTAAGTCGAAAATCATTGTTTGCTCTTCGTGCGTTGAACGCACATATGGTTATGTCTGGTGATGGTTCGATACTAACTGAATTGAAAACAAGACTGTTGTTTATTCAACAAATTTGTGATGCTCAGAAGATTGACAAAGATACGATTGTTAAACGAGTTCAGTGTGGAAATGATGCAGAGTCAGAGTTTCGAGTTGATGAAAATGATTGTTTATACTTCAAAGGCCGAATATGTGTTCCAAGGAATGTGGATTTGATTCAGATGATTTTGAACGAGGCTCATAATAGTCGATTGTCGGTACATCCAGGTAGCACGAAAATGTATAATGATTTGAAACAGTTTTATTAGTGGCCTGGTATGAAACGGGATATATCTGAAATTGTTTTAAAGTGTTTAATTAGTCAGCAAGTAAAAGCCAAACATCAGGTGCCTTCTGGGTTACTTCAGCCGATCATGATACCTGAATGGAAATGGGATAGAATTACTATGGATTTTGTATCAGGTTTGCCTGTGACATCGAGCAAGAAAGATGCAGTCTGGGTTATAGTGGATAGACTGACCAAATCAGCTCACTTTGTTCCAGTTCGTACGGACTATTCGCTCGATAAACTTGCTGAGTTGTATGTATCTCAAATTGTGAGATAACATGGTGTGCTGATTTCTACTGTTTCAGACAGAGACCCAAGATTCACATCACGGTTTTGGAAGAAGTTACAAGATGCTTTAGGTATTAAACTCCACTTTAGCACAGCCTTCCATCCGCAGACAGACGGCCAGTCTGAACGAACCATTCAGATACTTGAGGACAGGTTGAGATGTTGCATCCTTGAGTTTGAAGGTACGTGGGAAAGATACTTACCTTTGATTGAATTTGCTTATAATAACAGTTTTCAATCTAATATCAAAATGGCACCTTACGAAGCTCTATATGGCCGCAAGTGTCGTACACCGTTGTATTGGACTGAGCTCAGTGAAAATAAGATACACGGGGTTGATTTGATTAAAGAGACTGAACAGAAAGTGGCTATAATCAGAGATAGTTTGAAAGCTGCCTCGGATCGTCAAAAGTCCTATGTTGATTTGAAACGTAAAGACATTGAGTTTCAAGTCGGAGATCGAGTATTTTTGAAAGTTTCTCCATGGAAGACAGTACTCCGATTTGGCCGAAAGGGCAAACTAAGTCCGAGATTCATCGGACCATATGAGATCATTGAACGTATCGGGCCTATTGCTTATAGATTGAAGTTGCCTTCTAAATTAGAAAAGATACACAATGTATTCCATGTTTCGATGCTTTGCAAATATTGATCAGACCCATCACATGTAATTTCTTCATCTGAAATTGAAATTTGATTCGATATGACATATGAGGAGGAACCAATCCGTATTTTAGCCTGTGAAATGAAAGGGTTAAGAAACAAGAAAATTCTGTTAGTAAAAATACTATGGAATTGAACGGAGTAGAAGAGGCTACGTGGGAGCCTGAGGATACAATGAGGCAACAACATCCGACTTTGTTTACGGGTAAGATTTTCGGGGACGAAAATCCCTAAGGGGGGAGAGTTGTAACAGTCTGAATTTGACCCTAATCAGAACGGTGGTTTTGGGACCACAAATCCGAACCCAAAATTTTTTTAATATTATATTTTGTGTTAATTATATGTGATTTATGATGTGTGAAAGTTTCGTATGAAAATTTGATCGTTTGTGTGTTTATTTAGACAAAAGGACTTAATCGCGTAAATTGTAAAAATTGCAAACTACAGTGAAATGTGCTAAATTGATAATGGATTTTTAATATGGGGTATTAAAAGGGTAATTAGCCCATTTTAAGAGTAGTGGGCGGCATATGTCAATATTAACCTTATTATTATTGTTTATATATTAAAGTACAAAGGTTAATTTAGTAATCAAACAATTACATGATATATATGTTAATTAAAACATAAAAATAGGCATGTTTGTTTCATCTTTCTCTTGGCCGAATCATGCAATTGTAGAAAAGAGAAAAGCCAAGCTAAGTTCAGCATATATCAAGCTTAATTAGGTATGAATTTTAGCTCGGTTTTTGTTGATTTTTACGTTTTTGAGATCGTTAATAAGAGTATTAGCTGACCCATGCTGAAATTTTGATATTAACACATGAATGATGTTCGGCCATTGACATGTTCTTATGATTTTTGATGTTTGATGATTTTATTTTAAAGTTATGATATAGATTAACAAGTTTTGAATTGGAAATTTTGGTAAATTTGAGCAATTAGGGCTAAATTGAAAAGAATAAATTTTGGAAGGGTTCAATTGCAAAATAAATGGAATAAATGGAATTGTATAGTCCCTATGAACATTTGGCCCTTAGGTGGTGTAATGAAATTATGTGTATTTTGTGTTTTGTGCAATAGGGACTTAATTGTAAAAGTTATAAATGTCAGGGGTAAAATGGTAATTTACCTATTTATGTGTTTTGGGACTAAATTGAGATGAAATGTGTTTGAATGAGCTTATCTTAAATATGTTTAGATCAAGAACAAAGAAAATCGGATTTGGATCGGGGGAAAGCAAAAGTTCACGAATAGCCGATCTTCGTTGTCCTGACGATAGCCGAGGTAAGTCTTTAAGCGAATACATGTCGAAAATTATTTACGTATTATAATAAATGTTGAAATTTGGAAATTTTGGAAATAGATATGTGGAATTGCCGAATGTGATTAGTGTAATATAGAATCAATTTTATTTGAGGTAATGTGGTTAAATGTATCCAAATGGGATATGTGATATTATGAAATATATGTGTTATATGAGATTTTGGAATTTATAAATGTGCATGGAATGGTTACTAATGTTGATATTCGGGCTTCGAGCCTAGCAGGCCTTGTGCCGGTGATTTATATCGGGCTAAATGCCTAGCAGGCCTTGTGCCAGTGAATCTTATCAGGCTTATTGCCTAGCAGGCTAAATGCCGATGTTTAAATATCGGACCTCTGGTCTAGCAGGCTTAATGCCGATGTATATTTCGGGCTTTGATGCCTAGTAGGCTTAATGCCGGTATATGTTGTAAACAGTAAATTTGCGAATTAAACAAGGTGAGACACATTTAATGCAATGTGCTAAAAACTCGGGTAGGTGTAAGTCTACTATATTGGTAAGGAATGTAGTAAGTTGCTATACTATTATTTGAGTTGAGTGTAATGTGATAAAGTTGATGATTCAAAAAGGATTTTATTATGTGTTTCCAAGCTTATCCATGATGAGTATGAACATTATATATATGAAATTGAGTTTTATATGTACATTACTTTGAATAATCGGTTATTAGTGGAAATGTTAATGGTAAAAGAGTTCGAATGTGTTTGCAGATGTGTACAAATAGGAATATGTGATTGATATTTATAATATGTTCATTTGACTTGGAATATACAAATGCATATGATATTTATGTGACTTGGTGATGTATAACTTTATAGAAATAAAGTGCTAATATTTAGGATTTAGGTTAATGGTACTAAAAGCATTCGGTCATGATTTATTTATATAATGAAATGTGTATATTCAATGTCACGAATTCAATGATTAAAAGGGTCTTTATGATTAATCATTGTATTGAATTTGCTTAAGACTTACTAAGCTAGTAAGCTTACTCTGTGTGTGTTCATTGTTTTGTATTATAGATTTTGATCAAGCTACGGGCTCAGAGGATCGTCGACGAAGTCATCCATACTATCCACTTATTTTGGTACCTTTAAGAGTTTAGACATTTGAACTTAAGGCATGTATAGGCTAGCTAAATGTTCGAATGATATTTTGTTTATGTATAAAAGCCATGCGAAATTGGCTTGTTTTAAATGTTAATATTTGATGGTTTATTAAATCTTTGGTGTAATATACGTTTTAGTTATGCAAATTGGTATGTTTTTAATTAGTTTTGAGTGTATAGATTGAATGAAAATTTAATGTATAGTTATGATTATCTTAGTGGTCAAATGTGCATGATTTGGATGGCTAATTGGTATGTTTTTGGTTGCCATATATGCTTGATATGTGTTGGTAAATGATGCTTATAGGTTTGAACCATTTGGTTGGCATTTTGGTCTTGCAAAATGACCTATAATGTCACACGGTCATGGCACACGGGCGTGCCTCGAGACCGTGGTGAATAAGTCAGTAGCTAGCTTCTAAAGTACATGGTCATGGCACGGGTGTGCCTAAAGGCCGTGTGAAAAATGGCAGTATATGACTTAGTTGGACACGGCCATGGCACACGGGCGTGCTTGGTGGTCGTATTGATTTTGGCATTATGTTACCACGGGGAGGACACACGGGTATGTCTAGTAGCCGTGGGAGACACACGGTCTCCTCCTACAAACGTGCCTCCTCTGTATTTTAGAAAAGTTTCAAATTTTTCATGAGATTTGGTTGATGTTTTAGTTTAGTCCCGACTTAGTTTGGAAGCATGATTTTAGGTCTCGATGACTGTTTTAAGGGACACTATGCCTGAGAATGAGGTTTAAATGTATGAACTTCCGTAAATGTTTTCCAATATGTCCGGTAATGCTCCCTACCCTAATCCAGCGACGGACACGGGATAGGGGTGTTACATTTATGGTTAGAGAAATGACTTTTACTAAGTGATTTTCGGTGAAAATGCTTAAAAGGACTAATTTGTAAAAGTTATAAAATATGTCATAAAAGTGTGTTTTGATGGAAATTGTGGGATGTTATAGTTATGAAAATGGTTCGGCTAGGCTTAAAGTACAAAGAGATTGAATGAAAATCATTTTACGAGCCTAGGGGCAAAAGTGTAAATATGACAAAGTTTAGGGGAAAAATATAATTTTTGCAAAATATGATTTTTGGGCTGAGTTGATTAGTTTAATGATTAAATAAGTTAAATGTGATGTTTTAGATCAAGAAAAACAAGGTTCAGATCTAGATCGGGGAAAAACAAGTAAATAACGAATAAGTCATTTTCACCAATTTTGCTTTCGAGGTAAGTTTGTATGTAAATAATGCATCGTTTTTACTTACATTTTTATGTTTTGATATGTTTTATGAGATGTGGCTGAATATTGAACAAAATTGACAGTATCGAAATGTGAGAAATTTCTTGGTTGAACCTTAGGAATAGAATAGGATACAAGTGACATGTCAGTAGGGACCTATGTGAAATCTATGTGAAATTGTGAATAAGTGAATCCGAGTGCTGGTCTGAAGTTCTACCAGTGGTTAGGTATATCGACATGTGCTTCCGATACCTAACAGCTTGTGTGAGCAGCACTGAGTAGTAACGAATGACTGACAGCTTGTGTGAGCAGACCCATGAAAGTGAATAGCTCGAGAACGAGCCTCTATATGAAAAGTGATGTGAAGAAGCTTTGGCTACAAGTGTGGCACTTATGTGCAAACTTCCAATGTACCCAATATTATTTCGATGTGTTCAACGGGAAAATGACAAAGTGTAATTGAATGTGATTATGTGATGAACAAGTGTAGGTACACATACATGTGTATATATATTTATGAGCAATGTGCTTGATATGTGATCGAACTTTGGTAAGGTTGATATGGAGTAAGTGTTACAATGAAGACTTGTAAATACTTGATGATGACTAGCTATTGGCATGGCTAACTATGGATATAGTTTAGTGTTATGTGTGTGTAAATGAGAATTAATACAAAGAAAACATGATAGAGTAAAATTAGCAATAAAACAGTTTGGACAACAGCGATTGTATCACTTTGAAAAATCATCAAAAATGGTGAAAATCGAATTAGAGGTTGAATAAGATATAAAATTAATCTTATTTAGCCTATTTTCACATAAAATAAACGGTGTAAGCAAAACAATTTCATATTCAGAGATATTTAAATTTTTGTGAGACAGAGTTAGAATGATTTCAGAATCCCCTGTTCTGACTTGAGAAAATCATTAAAAATTGTAAAAAATTAACTATGGGTTATAATTTACATGATTAAAATCCTTAACGAGTCTATTTTCAAAAAAAAAAAAAAAAAAAACAAATGGGAACATCATCCGAATCCCATACAAGGAGATAATTAATTTTTAGTGAAGAGGGGTCAGAACTGTCAGACAGCAGAACAAGGGTGACTTTAATGAATACAATGTACTTATTGGCTAAACCAAAAATTCTAAAAAATTTATGGTAATAAGATATGTGAGTCTAGTTTCAGGGACAATTAATAGATCTTCATTTGGAGTTTTGTAGCTCATTATATAAATAATTTAGTGACTATGACTCGAGTAGATAGCTTAAGATGAACATAAGTAAATAGTGAAATTTTGTGCAATTATGATTGTATTACCTTGAGAACATGTTGTGAGAATTGGTGAAAACATGTTAATAAATTGCTTATTGTTTTCATATGGGCTTACTAAGCTATATAGCTTACCCCCTTCCTTTCCTTTTTCCTATAGTGTCACAGAGGCTAGCTCGGGTTGGAGATCGTCGGAGATTCTATCACACTATCAAGCTTTTGACTGGTATCAATGCCTTCAAGTAATTTAAGTCTATGGCATTTATAGGGATTTAGTCATTTTGTGTATGTGTTATTATGTTTTGGCCAAATGTATTGGCTTGTAATAGTTAAAGGTTATTGTAATATGTAGCCCTACTAATTGGCTTATATTGGCTAATTGATTGTAAGCCTTTATATATTATTTATATGCCAATGTCTTGTGATGTGAGCTGTGTTTGCATGATACATGATGAGTTGTGGGTTACGACCTAAATACCTAATGGTTGAATGTGCTAGTAGTCTTGATGTCAAATGGCTAAGTTTGGATCAATGGTATGGTATGATAATTAGATATAATTATGAATGTATAAGAGTTGTTGAGGATGCATATTGAGTGTGACCCTGTTTTGAAGAAAAATTTTCTAAGTGTTGTGAAATTTTCCAAAGTTCTCGGTGTAGTCCCGAATCGCTTCCAAAACATGTTTTGGGCCTCGTAGGTCTATATTAGGGATTCTATTATTGAATATGAAAAGTTTTAAATTTGGATGGAAATTTGTTACTTGGAAATGATCAGTTATAGGTGATTAAGTCCGGTAATGCCTCGTATCCTATTTCGACGACGGATACGGGTAAGGGGTGTTACAACTTATTAGATTTAATTAATCGTTTGAATTGACATAGGGATATGTAAAAGAGATTATTTCAATTTAATAAAAATGTATGTACAATAACATATTTGCCTATTAAGATTTGTTTAATCGATTGAATTGACATAGGGATATAGCCAAGAGATGAATGGATTTTGGTAGGTGAGTATGTTCATAAGTTAGAAAATTACCAAGTTGCCGTGAATTTATTCGTAACAATATAAACATGAGTTTAATAATTCTAAGTTAAGAAATGCAATTAATCTAACACAATTATGTCATCTTGATTAAAATTGTATTTTGAAATCGTGCATTTGAGATTTACTTATTTAGTTTACTTAGTTTAAAATCTTAGTTTTTAATCATCCTCTTTAAACAAAATATTTTTCTTCACCAAAGTGTTTTAAATAGCATTCATAAATAATTCTTTTCACAGTCCCTGTGAGTACGATAACTCGACATTTACTTGTCACTTTATTACTTATTGTGATTATGTACACTTGCACATTTCCGTCGTTCCAAGTTTTCGGCGCCGTTGTCGGGGATTGTTTTAAAAAGTCATTATTTGTGAATTTGTTAGTTTTGCATTTTGATTTTATTTTCTATTTAAATTTTAACTTAATTAATTTTCCTGTGATTATTTCAGGTGTTTATGAGTATTGACCGAATTATTGACTTACTTCCTGTAGACTTTGAGATTGAACGAACTTTTCGACAACGAAGAAGACAAGTGAATTAGAGAAGGACCGAAGAAATGAACCTTGAAAATTTGAATCAAGGAAACGGAGCAAACCCTGCTCAAAATCCTATCGTTATTGCTAATGATTGGGATAGAGCTTTAAGATAGTATGTCGTGCCAGTGTTTAATGATCTTAATCCGGGTAGTAGGAGACCTAAAATTGAGGCACAACAATTCGAGTTGAAGCCAATAATGTTCCAAATGCTTCAAACTGTGGGCCAAATCAGTGGAATGCCTAACGAAAATCCTCATATTCACTTAAACTATTTATGAAGGTGAGGGACTCTTTCAAGTTAGCCGGAGTACCCGAAGATGCATTACAATTGAAGTTGTTCCCGTATTTTCTAAGGGATAGAGCTCGAGCCTGGTTGAACTCATTGCCACCAAATTCAATTTCCACATGTCAAGAGTTAGCAGAAAGATTTCTCATGAAGTATTTCCCACCTAGCAAGAATGCTAAGTTGAGTAATGAGTTCACTACCCTCCAACAAATGGATGATGAGTCCTTGTATGAGGCATGGGAAAGGTACAAAGAATTATTACAGAAGTGCCCTCATCATGGAATCCCACATTGCATCCAACTTAAGATGTAACACCCCAACCCTATATTCGTCGCCGAATTAGGATTATGAGGCATTTATTATTAAAAAAAAAGTATAGCTTTCACACATTCACCTAATCACCTGGAACTTATCCACCAATGTTTATATATAAATATATATGTATATAAAATTATAATAAACAAATATAATTCTTAAATGATTAGACATACTCATTACGCAAAACATGTCTCACAGTTCAATCAATTCACTTCAATTATAAATCATTTTAATGATTTATTCGAACCAAGTATATGATGTTCGTTAGCCTTGTACAAATGAAATCAAAAATCAAAAATATTTTCTACTTAATTCCATGTATGGCCGAATAAATAACTCATGAGGTTTATTTCTACAATTCACATTTAAGCTAAACATGTGTATTTAATAATTGATATCACACAAGTAAACACATCATTCCTAAATGACATAACTAACCTTTATATGCATCTATCCATATTTGTATTCGATATGTCCTAGGTTATAACCGAATATACCCACATACAATTCATATTGTCCATGCATCTTAATCATTTATGCAAATTATCTTATACCTAACACATTCACATAATATTATAACATCATCGACCTATTTACAAAACACAACCATGGTTCAATATAATCGAGTATACCATTGATTACTCATACCACAATACCTAACTCAAAGGTTCATTTCATAAACATACATTTCCTTACCATATTCAATTAGAACTTTGATTAAATTTGCACAAACATTAACAACATAAACCGACAATATATATCAAGAGCATGAAAAGCATACTTAACTAAAAATTTAGCCATATTCGCATGGCTATTATATACATGAACAAAAAGTTTTCTTCAAAACAAAGACAAAGTCTTTCCTATACATGCCTCCCTCCGAAAACCAAAATGAAAGAGTACCAAATTAGATTGATAGTGTGGACGACTTTCTTGACGATCCCGATGAGCTTGTAGCCTGCACCTAATCTATAAAACAGAGGAAAACATTTCACACAAATAAGCTTACTAGCTTAGTAAGTCCTAAGCTCCTGATAATATAACATTCAAACATTAAACATTTAAATTATTCAACTTAAGACATTGCACATACACATTTAAATATATTGATTTATACAGGGCTGAATACTAGTGGGTCGTTAATCTAAGTAATTATACTTCAATCCCATAAACCTGTATCTCTTTGCAGCACAAACTAAGTATATTACAAGAATTATATGATCCAAATCATATAAATACAACATTCATATCAATCATGTAAACATACTAAAATTTCTTTTACTCATAGCATTTCTATTTGTAAACCGAATCTCCATAATAGTACATTCAAACTTTATTTAAATCATATAACACTTACTCATATCAATCTTAACATTCGATGTACTTAACACTGTTCTCATAGTATTTACTTGACTTAAGTAAAATTAAACATAACATACCTTACATGCTTACCTGAGCCATTAACTAGATACGTTAGCTATAGCTTGCCTTGAACAAAAATTCAGTTTCTCTTTTGTAAAACACATCACCGGCATCAAGCCTGCTAGGCGTAAAAGCCTGATAAATAACACCAGCACAAGGCCTGCTAGGCGTAAAAGCCCGATAAGTAACACCGGCACGAGGCCTGCTAGGCGTAAAAGCCCGATAAGTAACACTGGCACGAGGCCTGCTAGGCTCAGAGCCCGTAATAAGTCACCGGCACTAGGCCTGCTAGGCTTAAAGCCCGAAACATATCAATGTGGTTAAACATTTCATACACACTTCATAACTATTTTATATATATATATATATCCAATTCAATTGAGCTCACTCACATTAACCAATAAAATCATTATGTCATTATACCATACAATCCAACAATTCACATCGAAACACTTATTCACATCACATAACCAACTTTAATCATCAATCTAGAATACCTTTATGCATTTGGCAATGACATAAATAGGTACTAAAATTCATCAAATCTTACTATATAATATATTCATAAATAGTTCTTTGATGTATTTCAGCTGAAGGACTTACCTCGGTTGTCGATAGTCCTTGCGAATTGGCTATTCGAGAACCTTCGTCTTTCCTCGGTCTAATTCCGTTTTTCTTTGCTCTTGATCTAAAACACATAAAAATTTAGCTCATTCAAATACATTTCATCTCAATTTAGTCCCAAAACACCCAAATGGGCAAATTACCATTTTACCCCTACTATTTCAATACTTTGCAATTTAGTCCTATTTGCATAAAACTCAAAATACATCTAATTTCCCCATACTCATTAAGGGCCGAATATGTATAGGGACTATACAAGTCCATTTCTTTCATTTATTTTGCAATTAAGTCCCTCTAAAATTTTATTTTTACAAATTGGCCCTAAAAACACAAATTCACCAAAACTTCCAACACATAATATACTAATTTTTAACCTATCTTTTATCTAAATTCATCAATCATCAAAAACCATATAAACCTATCAATAACCGAACATCAAGAATGCTTAGATTCAAAAATTTCAACATGGGTCAGCTACGGTTTGAAGCAACGATCTCAGAAACATAAAAATTAACAAAAACCGAGTTCAAACTAACCTTGAAATCAAGCCTTCAATTACCGAAAATCAAAGAACAAAGACTCCCCTTTTCTTTTTCAACATTCGGCCATTAACTAAAAAGATGAGAATGGCCATTTGTTTTTGTTTTATTTAACATATAATACATTATTATTAAATTACCTAAATAACCTTAAGTTAAAAATAACCAAACAATATAATTTAAGGACAAACTTGTCTATGGCCGGCCACTAACCCTTAAAATGGGTTATTTACCCTTTTTATACCTCATTTTATAAAGCCATGCTCAAATTAACACCTTTCACTTTAGTATGCTACTTTTACGCTTTACGCGATCAAGCCCTTTTTATCAAATTAAGCACTTAAACGATAAAATTTTCATACGAAACCTTCACACACATCCATTCACATATTATAGACTCAATTTATAATATTAAAATATTTCTCGGACTCAGATTCGTGGTCCCGAAACCACTGTTTCGATTAGGGTCAAATTCGGTCTGTTACATAAGACATTTTATAATGGTCTAAATGCTCACATGAGGATGGTAGTAGAGGTGCTCTCCATTCTAAGTCTTATAATGAGGCTTATGAAATCATTGAGAGGATTGCCAGCAACAATTATCAATGGCCAACCAATCGAGCAGCACCAGGAAGACGAGTTGCTGGAATACATGAAGTAGACACTCTTACTTCACTCACATCTCAGGTATCATCAATATCCTCAATGTTAAAAAATCTTACTACTAATGGGTCTAATAGTTTTGCAGCACAACCACCAAATCAATTTGAAAATATAGCTTGTGTCTATTGTGGGGAAGGATATTTGTTTGAAGAATGTCCATCGAACCCAGAATCTGTATATTACATGGGTAACCAGAATCAAAATCGAGGAAGGTAAGGACTGCAATCCAATTTCTATAACCCATCATGGCAAAACAACCCAAATTTTTCCTAGAGTAACCAAGGGGCTGGAACCAGTAACACTTACGCCTAACCTAGATCGACCTGCCCACCTAGTTTTCCCCAACAAGTTTAGAAACCAACCCATGCTGAACCATCCAATGGCTTAGAAAATTTGTTAAAGGCATACATGGCGAAGAATGATGCCTTAATTCAAAGCTAAGCGGCTACATTAACAAATCTGGAGAACCAAATGGGCCAGCTTGCTATTGAACTCAGGAATCGACCACAAGGTGCTTTACCTAGTGGTACGGAGAATCCGATAAATCTAGGGAAGAAGCATTGTAAAGCGTTGACATTGAGGAGCGGAAATACTTTAGAGCCTAATTCCGCCGAAGTTGAGAAGGAGCCATCTAATGCTCAAGACTCTGAGGAAGTTCAACCGAGTGTTGAAATTCCAGTTTCACAAGAACCAGAATCTGCAAAATCTAACAAGGTAACTTTAGAACCAGCTAATTCTGATAAACTAACAACTCCGTTAGATATAGAATTACCACAGAAGATGAATCAACCAATTCTAATAAAGAAACCTGATGTGTCTCTAACTAACTATGATCACAATAAAGGCAAGCACACCTATCATTTAATAGTATAGTTATGGTAAAACCGAAAATGTTGTATCCACAAGGACCAAGAGTACTAGTAATTAATATCTTCTTATTATCTAGCTTAAGAATTCGAGTGATTTCTTTTTAAACTAAAACTATTTAAACTCACAACAGAGAATGAATGGGGAAAATACTTTTAGACAACTTTATGAGAGAGGCAATACCCAAGGCAGAATCCACCTAGACTTCACTTATTACTTTTGATTCATACGATTTCTTCACTTGACTTAATCCGTAGAAATCCCCGATTTATGTTAATATCTCTTTCAAGACTAAAAACAACTGACTCTAGGTTGATTAATTGAAATCTTTTTCTAATTAAAACCTTATTATCGCATTAACTCGATCTATGGATTCCCTTATTAGATTTGACTGAAATCTGGCAAATTTACATCTTCCTATATCTAGGATTCCATTCAACTCTGCTTAATTGTGTTGATCTACTCTTAAACAGGGACTTTTGCTCCTCTGAATAAGCATATTCGACTTGAATCAATAACCTGAATTATTAAAACAAGAATAAGAAATCACAATTAAGAATAAGAACAAGTATTTATTTTATAAATCAAATAGTAATAAGATCCGTCTTAGGTTTCATCCCCTTAGGTATTTAAGGGATTTAGTTCATACTGATAGAGGGAAACATCTTAAAATAAGGAAAACTACAAAACATTAGAAAACCCAGATGGAGATCCTTCTTCCAAGCTGCTCCAGATGGCTGTCATCGAGTGTTTTCTGCTTTCTACTCCGTGTCTCTTTTTTAGGTCCTCCCCTAGGGTGTTTATATAGGCTTTGGAACATCTTTCTTGGCCCACAAGTAGTCTTTTCCAAATAGAATTAAACTTGGGTCCGGCAGGGACACGCCCGTGTGACATGCCCGTGTTCAACAGCTTAGGCCGTGCTCGATTTTGCTTGTCACACACGGCCGTGTGGTCTGCCCATGTGCGATAGTCCAGGCTGTGTTGATTTCTGAGGTAGGCCTATTTTGTCCCTTTTTGGCCCGTTTCTTGTTCTTTTCGACTCCCTACGCTCTTCTGAGTGTAAAACATGAAATTAAGGGATTAGGAGCATCGAATTCATCAAATCTAATAAAAATTCATCCAAAAATAAGCCAAGCATAGGGTCAAAATATGTATAAATTATGGTTTATCAAAACCTCCACCACCCTGCCCTCAAAGACTTCAGAAGCAAAACCAGGAAATTCAATTCAAGAAGTTCCTAGACGTACTCAATCAACTACATATCAACATCCCATTGGTTGAAGTACTTGAACAAATGCCGAACTACGTCAAATTCATGAAGGATACCCTGTCTAAAAAATGAAGACTTGGAGAATTTGAGACGGTAGCCTTGACAAAGGAATGCAGAGCATATCTTCAAGACAAACTACCTCCAAAGTTTAAGGATCCTAGATGTTTTACCATACCTTGCAACATTGGAGAAATATATTGTGGTAAGGCACTATGTGACTTGGGTGTGAGTATCAACTTGATGCCTATGTCAATATTTAGAATGTTAGGGATAGGTGAAGTTAGACCAACTTCAATTAGCAGATCGATCCTTAGCACATCCAGAAGGTAATATCGAGGACGTATTGGTACATGTAGATAAATTTATCTTTCTTACTAACTTTGTGATTTTAGACTTTGAAACAGAAAAAGAGGTGCCAATCATCCTAGGAAGATCGTTCTTAGCAACTGGAAGGACCCTTATTGATGTGCAGAAGGGCGAGCTTACTATGCGTGTTCATGATGATCAGGTAACATTTAATGTTTTTAAGTTTATGTAATTTCTTGACACAATTGATGATTGTTCTATAGTGTCTGATTTAGAGGATTTGATAGTGGAGAAGGAACTCAACTATGTTGAGGATCCATTAGAACAAAATTTGACACCAGATCCTCCAAATGATGAAGAGGAGGATGAATACTTAGCTTTGTTAGAAGCTAATCAAAGGGGATTTAATCTGCAATCTTGCTTTGAATCTTTGGAGTTAGAGAAAAGGGATTATGCCCAACCAAAAGCATCAATCAAGGAGCCACCTAAATTAGAACTGAAGGTACTTCCCTCACATTTGAAATATGTTTATTTAGGTAACTCTTCTACTTTGCCTATGATTATTTTAGTAGAATTAACTACTGAGCAAGAAGAGAAACTCATCCTTGTACTGAAACAATTCAAGGAGGCTATTGGATGGACCATAGCCAATATTCACGGTATTAGTCCATCTGTATGCATGCACAGGATCATACTAGAAGATGGCGAGAAAGGGATGATTGATGGACAACAAAGATTAAACCCCATCTCAGACAGTTCATGGGTAAGTCCAGTCCAGTGCGTACTGAAAAAAGGAGGTACCATGGTCATTGAAAAAAAGAATAATGAGTTGATACAGACTAGAACGGTTACGGGATGGAGAATTTGCATCGATTACCGAAAGCTAAACAAGGCGACTAGGAAAGATCACTTTCCTTTGCTGTTTTTGGATCAGATGCTAGATAGACTCGCAGGGCGAGACTATTACTATTTTCTTGATGGATACTCGGGGTATAATCATATTACAGTAGCACCAGAAGATCAACACAAGATAATATTCACCTGCCTGTACGGTACATTTGCATTTAGGCGCATGTCATTTGGTTTATGTAATGCACCTACTACATTCAAAGATGTATGATGTCTATTTTTACTAACATGGTTGAAAAATATTTGGAAGTTTTTATGGATGATTTTTTAATATTCGAAGATACATATGATGATTGCCTAGCCAATCTAGCCAAGGTACTAAGACGATGCAAAGAAACAAACCTTGTACTTAATTGGGAAAAGTGCCATTTCATGGTACGAGAAGGTATTGTTCTAGGGCATCGAATAATAAGACATGGAATCGAGGTAGATAAAGAAAAGGTAGATGTTATTGAAAAACTCCCACCTTCAACATCTGTAAAGGGTATTAGGAGCTTTTTGGGCCACGCCGGTTTCTATTGAAGATTTATCAAAGACTTCTCCAAAATTGCTAAACCATTATGCAAATTATTGGAGAAGAGCACGGTGTTTAAATTTGATGAGGAGTGCTTAAGAGCTTTCAACGTTTTGAAGAGTCAGTTAGTCTCCACACCCATAATAGTCACACCAGACTGGGATTTTCCATTTGAATTGATGTGTGATGCAAGTGACTTCGCGATCGGAGCTGTCATGGGTCAGCGAAGGAACAAAGGTTTTCATCCCATCTACTATGCGAGTCAAACTCTGATAGGAGCTCAATTAAATTACAGGTAACAGAAAAAGAGTTACTTGCTATTGTGTTTGGTTTTGACAAGTTTTGATCTTATCTTGTAGGTACCAAAGTGACTGTCTATACGGACCACTCAGCAATTAAGTATTTACTTGCCAAGAAAGACGCTAAGCCGAGACTGATCCGGTGGGTACTTCTACTTCAAGAGTTCGATCTAGAAATTCAAGATCGAAAGGGAGTAGAAAATCAAGTAGCAGATCACTTGGCCAAATTGGAGCCGCGAGAAGGGAATTCTCCACTCATACCAATTCAGGAGACATTTCCAGATGAACACATACTAAAGGTAAATCATGTCCATAATACCCCTTGGTTTGCTGATATTGTTAACTATTTAGCGTGTGGTTTGATGCTAATTGATAAGACATATAATCAAAAGAAAAAGTTTCTTCACGATGTGAAGTAATATTTCTAGGAAGAACCATATTTGTTTAAAAAGTGTGCAGATCAAATGATCAGGAGATGCGTGGTAGAAGATGAAGTACATAAGATTTTATACCACTATCATTCAGCTCTGAGTGGGGGACACTTCAGAGGAACACGTATTGTGGCCAAAGTATTGTAAGCCAAATTCTTTTGGCCAACACTATTTAAAGATGCATATGCTTATGTAAAGAGTTGTGATCGATGTCTAAGGGTCAGAAATGTTACCAACAGAAACGAGATGCCTTGAAAAAACATCATTGAGGTAGAATTGTTTGATGTTTGGGGTATTGACTTTCTCAGTCCTTTCCCTTCGTCTTTTGGTCACAAGTACATCTTGGTAGTTGTAGAATATGTGTCTAAGTGGATTGAGGCTGAAGCATATCCGAAAAACGATGCTAACATTGTGATAAAGTTTTTTCAGAAGTATGTGTTCACAAGGTTTGGAACCCCACGAGCCATCATTAGTGATGAAAGGTCCTATTTTGTGAACAAGTGGTTGAAATGGTTGCTTGACAAACATGGAGTGAAGCACAAGGTTGCCACAGCTTACCATCAGCAGACGAATGGGCAAGTTGAACTGGCAAACAAAGAGATCAAAGGCATACTTGAGAAGGTAGTTTTCCTAAATCGATGAGATTGGTCCAAAAGACTAGATGATGCTTTATGGGCTTACCGGACAACATACAAGACACCTTTAGGGATGTCACCCTATAGGTAGGTCTTTGGGAAAGCCTGTCATCTGCCTTTGGTGTTAGAGCACAAAGCTTACTGGGCTCTCCAACGACTCAACTTGGATCTTAAAATTGCTAAAGAGAAATGGATGCTTCAACTTAACGAGTTAGAAGAATTCTGAATGTCTTCATACGAGAATGCCAAATTACTTAAGGAGAGACTCAAGAAATGGCATGACAAGCACATTCGAGTTCGAGAATTTGAAGCAGGTTAGCAAGTCTTGTTATTCAATTCCAGATTAAGGTTCTTTCCAGGTAAGTTAAAATCACGTTGGTCCGGTCCATTTATGATTCATCGAGTCTATCCATACTGAGTTGTTGAACTTCAAGGTAAGGGAGGTAATTTTTGAGTTAATGCTCAACGCTTGAAACATTACTGTGGAGATAAAATTGAACGTGATCAAATCTCGTTCATTTTATCAAATGATTAAATTTTCTTGTTTTCTTTTTAAATAAATGATTTAGGATGTGTTTTCAAGATTAGTATGTTTAAATAAATTCTGTCTAGGAGATTGGAACTTAAGCGGGACCACTTGTGACCCCTCCAATCTTTCCTGGAATTGATTTTGACATAATTTTTCGAGAAATTATTCCCTAAATGGCAAAATAAATTTTTAAATTTTCAAAAAAAAAGGGGTCAATTTCGATCCAAGTTTTAAAATTGCAACTCAATTTCAAATTTTCATTAAGTCTATGGACTTAATTGAACTATTTTTTAAAATTTGGTTTCTCTTTTTGTAAATATTAAAAATTAGATGCCTCTTTTTGTAAATATTTTAAAAAGGCTTCTAGAATAAATATTTTTAATAATAAAAAAGATGACAATTATTAATATATAATTATATCTATTATAATATATATTAATTATTATCAACTTTACATAGAGTTAGGATTAGTTTTAATTTGATCATATTTTATTTTAATCAATTTTTATATTTAATAAACTAATAACAAATAATAATTTAATATGCCTTATATTAATTATTAAATGTTGTTAACTTTGTATAGGATTAGAACTTAGAATAATTTAATTATTAAATTGCTCTAAGAATTCTACTTTAATTCCTACTTCTCTCATTATAAATACCACCAACATTCTCCATCATTCATCACTCAAAATCCATTCCCACCAAATGTTGAATCATCTAGTGCCGCAAGCTTCCAATGCTGTCTAGCTACTCGGCACCCTCACCCAATCGGCGAGCAGCCCCACGCCTAATGTGCGCACCCAGCAGCTGCTCCTTAGCTCCACACCTACGCACGTCCAGCTCTAGCACTCGTCACGGATTCGTACGCCTAGTGCTGCTTGCTCCCACGCTGCTACCTCCTCCCACACACATCCGTGCGGCACACCAGCCCTGCACCAACATCCTTAGCCGACAACCCTCTAACCTACCCTAAATCGACCTCTTTTGTTTTCTAATTATTTTTTTAGGAGTTCTTAATTTTTATAAAAAGGTGGTAAACAAATTTTTCTCTTAAATTTTATATTTTATTTAATCATTTAATTTTTCAATTTATTGAATTATTAATATTTTATATTAATTAAATTTTTGAGAAATTGTTTTCCATCTTATGTTCAGGTTAATCATGCCTCGCAAAAGAACTCGTGCCTCTGCCCAAATTGACAAATCAAAAAGTAAATTACATTGTGAAGAAGCCAAAGCGAGATACAAAAGTGTTTTCAAGAATCAACAGATGCATCCAGAGAAAGGATTCACATTGAAAGAAAGTAACTATATTGATTTTATGGCACATATTCGTCAGGTTGCTTAAACTCTCAATTGGGATTTGTTTTGTGAGAAGAGACCTAGTGTGGATGAAGTGTTAGTACGCGAATTCTATGTGAATTTAACCTCAAGTGAGTTGACGGAAGTTCCAATTTGCGGAATCAAGGTACCAATTACTTCAAATGTTATTAGTGAGTTCTTTGAATTACCTGATTTCGAAAACGATGAATATTATTCCTTAATGAGCAATATCGAGCTTGAAAATTTGCAAGAAATACTCGAGGAACTTACAGTTCCAAGTTCTAAGTGGACTGTGTCAAAGCAAGGAATCCACACTTGTAGAAGAGAATATTTGACACCACTTGCAAATGTATGGTTCTATTTTATCCGTTTCAGCCTTATGCCTAGTTCACATTAGAGCGAACGGTCTTATTATACTCGATGTTAATCAGAAAGATTATTTATGTAGGAAAAATCATCCTGAGAGAAATACGAAATTGTGTCATTAGACGTTCTGGCCCAGCTTACTTTCCGTTTACAATTACAATTATGTGCCTGAAAGCTAAAATTCTTGCAAATGTAAAGAAGACAGGATATAACCAAGGCACAATCAAAGATTGGGACCTCTATCGGATAGTTGGAGACTCTGTTGTACAACAATGAGTTGAAAAAAGTGAGGATCCCGAAGAAGAAGAAGATCCCACAGAGATCGAGCCAGTGAAATCGACTGAAGTCCCTGATAAGGTGGAACCACTGGAACTAGAAGCTGAACCTAATGTCGAGACTTTAATGTTCAGAGCTCAACTGCCTCGCCCAGATCTTCGAGATGAGCTGTCAAAGTTGATGGACATAATGCAACATATGCAGTGGCAGCAACAAGCTTACTGGAGATACTAAAAAATAAAGGATGACTCGATGAGAAGTGCTGTTACGAAAATTTACAATGACCTTTTAGTTTTGTGCTTGAGTTTCCAGATTACATATTTGAACCATGGAGCCAATTATCAAAGAAGGAGTGAAGCAATTCATGCAAAGAAAATAATGATGAAGAAAAAGATGAGTCGAATTCGGAAGGATCTACAAATAAATAAAGGGGGGATCTCGACATTATTTTATTTATATTCTTAGGTTATTTTAGGATTAAGTTAATTAGGAATTTTTATTCTCGCATAATAAAACAAGATATAGAAATCATTAATAAAATTGAACAAATCGCAAAATATAAAGTGTGGCAATAGATATATACATGTCTAGGATTGGATTTAGAAAAAGCTTGGTACTTAAGCAGTAAAATTGACTCACCTCCTCTTTTCTAGAATCCTACCTGGTGTATAATATCTATTCACTTTAAACAATGAGGAAATTGATCATTTTAAGTAGGGGGACCGAAAAACTGAAATTATTTCCACTCAGAATAAATAGTTCTTTTAATTATGATTAGGATATATTTTGTTCAATAATTCGAAATTTTGTTAAGTATGTTAAACTTCATTATAAATAAAGTTCTATTATTTCAATAAACTGTTATGTTAGCTTAATAATGATATAAATGTATTTTTAATAAAGCATGCAAATCGTACCATAAAATTTTTAGTTCCTTAAGAAAGTTAGGCATGCATGAAAGGTTAAGTCTCTAGAATTGACTTAGTAGTTTCTTAAGGCAAAATCCTAGGAAGAATGGAATGTTGAAAATGATTTAGGCAGCTCTTGTTTGGACCGTTTGTGCCTTTCAAGCCAACCTTGATGAAATTATATCTTTTGAAACCCAACTTTGAGACTATATAGACTAATTTTATTTGAACCCTTGCAATATTTAGCCATCACTTCTCTCTTAATTATCTTTAAATTGTCCCAAACACTAGACTCAGTACTATTTAGAATATTCTTTGAAAATAAGTTTGGGGGAGCTGAAAAGAAGTATCAAATGCTCAAAAAAAATTTTAGTACATAAGCAAAATGCTCGAAAAAAAAGAGCATACGTACTTGAAAGAAAATAGATGTACAAAAAGAGCATGTGAAAGCAAAGTAAGTTGGCGTATTAAAGGTAATTATTCTGAAGGTCCGATTGAAGCTGAGTCTAGGGGTTTTTAGCCTAAATTTATCTATCTTTTACTTACCCCTGGCCTAGCCACGTTACAACCTTTTTAAAGACCTATTGATTCAAGTTTTATATGCTACCTACATCAGTGGAGAAAAATTGCTATGTTCAACATATGAAGGCACAAGTTAAGCTTAATGATTGCAGCTTAATCTTGAATAAGGAAATAAAATAAAATTGGTAAGGGTTAACATGTCTTTGTTAAGGAAGCATTTAGTCTAATTTTAATATCATAATAGTTGTTGAGATTAATTTGAACGATATGTATACTTAAGTAGCATAAATATCAAATTTCTTGGTCTTGAGCATAAGTATACCAAATTCATAATTTTGGGAAGAATGTTGTTTTGAAGGAATTTCTCAAAGGTGTTTCCGAGAAATTCTTTTCATTTTGTGCATTACTCGGGACGAGCAATGAATTAAGTTTGGGGGTGTGTAACACCCCAAACCCGGCTTAAACGTTACGACCGGATCTGGCATATCACATGAAAGGAATGTCTAAAAACTGTGCGTTCGTTAAAAAGCTCGTATTCTTTATAGTTGTTGTGAAAAATCGAGTTTAAGTAATTTTTGAATAAGAAACGGTTTATTATCATTTTAAGAAAATCCCATATTGATCATTTAATAATAAGCAGTAACCAAATTGAAAGCTGAAACCAAATAAAATACCCAAGGCCTTATTACATAACAAAAACCCAAATAAAAATAAGTCCAAATAAAAGAAACGAATTTACGAGTAAACTTATGTATGGCCTCCACGAGTCCACCTGAGCTCCCAAATCCGCGATCTAATGATTACCTGCAAAATTTAACTAAGGGGTGAGTCATCGAGACTCAGTGTATAAATCCCCATCCAACGGGTGTTAAACCCATACACAATTTCATATGAAAATATGCATGTCATATAACCCAAAACCTAACCATCCTAAACTCCCGATTCTACCCCGTGTGGTACCAAACCAATGGTGGTGCCCAACCACTGGTGACCCAAAGTGACAAATAATCATATCAATGTGGTTCCAAACCACTGGTGGTGCCAAACCACTGATGACCCAAAGTCACAATTAAACACATGTGGGGCCAACCCACTTTGTGGTACCAAACCACTGGTGACAATCCCTTTTCAATGTAATATGTGGGGCCAACCCACTATGGTACTAAGCCACTGGGACGAGTCACAAAGATATCATATGTGGTGCCAAACCACTGGTGACCCAAAGTCACAATTAAACATATGTGGTACCAAACCACTGGTGGTGCCAAACCATTGGTGACCCAAAGTCACAAATAACATATCTTCCCCCTCCTCTCTTTATACCCATGCAATATGACATAATAATTCGTGTATGCAATATGTCATGTATGCTAGACATATATCAAATATAAGTATAACATGAATTACCATCATAATCAGATAGACATAAAACAACATAATCACGCTAATCAACCTCCAAGGGTATAACCTTAATTTTCCCTACCAAGGGCATTTTCATAATTTACCCACCAAGGGCATTTTCGTAATTTATGTTCTAAGGGTATTCCGGTAATTTACCCTTCCAAGGGTATATCAGTAATTTTGCACCTGCAATGGCCTTTCCCAAAGGCCCAAATGTCACCCCGAGCGACTCGGTTACCATTTCCGATCGTACCGGACTATTGCGCCTAAAACCCAATTTTGGCCTATTCGGGCCCACACGCTCGTGTGGCCCACCTAACATAAATCTAGCCACGTATATGAGATTCACCTAGTCTAGTTCACTATATACTACACCATCATACAATTTTAATCAATTGGGCCCACTTCGGCCCATCGTGGCCCAAGCAGTCTCAACCCACAAGAATACTACTAATGGCCTCAACTATCGCGTCGAAGCCCCACACGTGCGCTCGCACGCTCGTGTGGCTACTATTGCCTTGATCAGCACTTTGACATTTGCCGCTCTACAGCTAGAGTAGAGAGAGTTACACACCTGGTAGGAGTCTGGTGTTAAACCGCGCTGCGACCACTCCTGTGCCCAAACGCCCACCAAGGTATGTTAACTCTCCTCCTAGAATGCTCTTTATATAGCTAGCTCTTCACCTTCCTTCTTTGTATCTTTCCGATGTGGGATCCCTTCGTCAGTAGAGTTTAAATTCAACTAAAACTCTTGCAGTCCAATCCGCAAAATAAATACTCCATTGCTTGTCATGAGATTCGAACCCAGGCTCCCTTGCAACATAATCCACTCCGCTAACCACTTGGCCACAAGCTCCTCTTATGTCTTAAACCATGCGCAACTAAATATAAATCTATAGCCAAATTCTAAGGTCCAAGTAAAAAGAAAACCAAAATGCAAAAGCCAAGACTTGAACCTTGGACCTCCTTCCTTCCTTGTGGCGTCACTCAATTGTCTATTATGTGGCGTCACTTTGCCACTACGCCACACACTCCACTTGTGTCATTTTCCTCCACATTTTATTCTTAAGGCCTACCTGCCAACTTCTAGGGTTTTTTTCACCTAAAACCAAAATTTCCTCAAAACCAAAGTTCGATCCCGGGACTTCATAGAAGCCCTCTAACCTTGCAAAATCACTTACCTAATAAGTCTAACTTGCATTAATGCCGTTCTAAAAAATTTTAAACGCTACTACGCCTAAGGCCCATTGGGCCCAATCCTACTAGCCCAATTTCGGGATGTTACAGGGTGTGCAAACACAAAAAATATACATACTTTTTCATGCCCTTTTTAACTCAAATTCATGTTGTTTCGGTAAAGTTATTGTCGAAAAATAATTAATTTTTACAAAAATAATTAAATTGCACTTAAATTATGAACATGTTGAATTTTATTTAATTTTATAATTAATTTTGATTAATTTTGATAATTTTTTGACAGATTTGCACAAAGGGCAAATAACGACTCGGCAGACACTACTAGAAGTTCAAAACTGAGAAGAAATTTAAAGTATCAAGGCGAATTAATTTTCAGCCTAAGTCGGTCCAATTATGTGTATTAATTCATAATATAACTAATTTTAATTTATATCCAATTTAATTTGGATTAAATAAATTAGTATTAATTAATTATGAAAAAGTGGTCCAGTTGAGCTGAATCGAGTGAACCAAACCGACCAAGAAGTGGACAGCCCAAAACCGTCCATATGCTGGACCAAATTAGATTATTGGCTGATTATTTATCTTGCAAAGAGGCCCTTGAAGACTTGTCCAAGTTGCAAACAAACCCCTCCACAATTGGTGGCTTTATAGATTTGCCCCAAGCCTAAATTAGCAAAGTTGAAACTATCAACCTTTCCACATGTGTGGCCGGCCAAGGGAGGGCTCTTTGGCTGATAATTTTAGCTATTTTTAGCATCCCTCTTCAGCTATAAAAACCCCCTTAGGCTGTTCATTTAAAACACATCTCAAGCATTCACATTTTTTCTCTCTTCTTTCCACTTTCTCTCTTCTAATCCATTCCAAATTCCCTTGCTCTCTTGCCAATTTCTCCTCTTGGAAAGGGGCATTCATCAGCCATTTGGAGCAGCAATTAAGTGTTCATAGCAGCCTTGTTCGACGAGGACAACAGAGAAGGAAGAATGTAGCAAACTAGTCAAGCCACTGAAAAACATCGGATTTGATTCTTGTTCCCTATCTCTTTAATTTTTGTTGTTGTTATGATGAAAATATCTATGAATATTTATGTTGTTGGAATGGTTAATTTAATCAATTTAGCTTGAATTTAATACGTGTTAGGTTGATTACATTTCGTTTGCTAAAATTGTTAAAATTGTGTTTATGTTGTTATAGGCCTCGGTAAGATGCTTGATTAAGTAAAATCATGACTAAGTTACTCTTGCATTACAATTGTGAGGTAGCTAATGAATTAATTATTTAAACGGATTGAAATTGTAATTAATGGACACAGTACTTAATCAATGCATGTTTAATCATCTAAGTTAGTGATGTTTCTAAAACTAACTATGATCACAATAAAGGCAAGCGCACCTATCGTTTAATAGTATAGTTATGGTAAGACAGGTAATATCGTATCCACAAGGACCAAGAGTACTAGTAATTACTATCTTTCTATTATCTAGCCTAAGAATCTGAGTGATTTTGTTTTAAACTAAAACTAATTAATTAAAACACGACAGAGAAAGAATTAGGAAAATACTTTTTAGATAACTTATATGAGATAGGCAATACCTAAGGAAAAATCCACCTAGACTTCACTTATTACTTTTAATTCATATGATTTATTCACTTAACTTCATCCGTAGAAATCCCTGATTTATGTTAATATCTCTTTCAAGACTAAAAACAACTTACTCTAGGTTGATTAATTGAAATCTCTTTCTAATTAAAATCCCTATTGTCGCATTAACTCGATCTATGGATCCCCTTATTAGATTTGACTCAAATCCGGCAGGTTTTTGTCGCCGTATTTCTAGGGTTGCAATCAACTCCGCTTAATTGTATTGATCTCTTCTTAAATAGGGACTTTTGCTCCATTGAATAAGCACATTCAACTTTGAATTAATAACCTAAATTATCAAAACAAGAATAAGAACTCACAATTAAGAATAAGAACAAGTATTTATATTATAAATCAAATAATAAGATTCGTCTTAGGTTTCATCCCCTTAGATATTTAAGGGATTTAGTTCATACTGATAGAGGGAAACATTTTAAAATAGGGAAAACAACAAAACATAATAAAACTCAAAAACATCTAAAGAAATTGATAGGAGATCTTCAGTCTTGATGGAGATCCTTCTCCTAAGCTGCTCGCGATGGCTGTCTTTGAGTATTTTCTGCTTTCTATTTGGTGTCCCCTTTTAGGTTTCCCCCTAGGGTGTTTATATAGGTTTTGGGATGCCTTACTTGGCCCACAAGTAGCCTAGTCTGAATAAAATATAGTAGGGACACGCCCGCACGCAAGAGCTTAGGCCGTGTTCGACTCTGCTCGCCACACACGGTCGTGTGATCTGCCCGTGGACGATAGTCCAAGCCATGTGATTTCTAATGTAGGCCCATTTTGTCCCATTTTGGCCTGTTTCTCGATCTTTTCGACTCCCTAAGCTCTCCTGAGTATAAAACATAAAATTAAGGGTTTAAGATCATCGAATTCATCAAATCTAATGAAAATTCATCCAAAAGTAAGCCAAGCATGGGGTTAAAATATGTGTAAATTATGGTTTATCAAACATCCCCACACTTAAGCCTTTGCTTGTCCTCAAGCAAAATCCTCAACTCACAATTAAAATTTACTTCCTCAATTTATAATCTGATCAATCATGTTTCATCATAATTCATAGGTAATTTATACATTGATAATTTGACTAAAAGACTCCTAAGGATTCAAACAATCCAAGTCATAAATTTTTATAACACGAAAACATAGGTGTTTCACCTTACCTAAATAATTACATCTGATTCAAAATTGACAAGAATTGACATCCTCACCAAAGATTCACTTAAATCACTCAAGGTGTTTAAAGTTCAAATTAGGCACTCAAAAGTCAAACATGAAAAGTTAATCCCATAGGTTTGCATGAAAATCAAATCTCCACCACTGTAAAATGAGATGATACACAAATCAAAAGGTCTTAAAAGGGTTGTAATGGGGCTTAGGTTAAATGTGTGGATAAAGGCTGAATTAAAGGGTTAGAATCGAGATTGAATTGACCATTTACTTAATTAGAAAAATAACTAATATTAAATAATTACATTGATTGAAAACTTATCACTAATACACGAGCTTCTTCTAAAGATATGAAATTAACAGTTTAAGCTCATAACACTAAAAATGAATAAATTTCCAACTTTTTTTAGGTATAATTACATACAACAATAAGAAGGGATTTAACAACTGAAATAAAGAAAATAGTTAGGCAACTAATCAAATTAAATCTCGACATAAGGGGAGTTAAAGTAGGGGAAGTAAAAATTTGGTTTTGGTTAATATTAATGGGTGAGTCAAGAAAAAGGTTTATTAGGCTAAAAAGGGTTCACTAGGGGTTAATTATGAGGGTAGGCTTTTTATGGAGTAAGTGGGTTAAATCCTAGGTGCCTTTATCATCTCAGTATATCAAATCAAAGGTGTGATCTCGACATGTATAATCAAAGCAAGTTCTAGAATAACAAATCAATGTTGACACACTCATAATCAATAAAGTGAGCAAGAAATAATATGCTCTAAAAGGCTCAAAATCTAACAAAAGTTATGGTTTTTGATGTCTACCTTCCCAATTTCAAACTTCAAAGTAATATTTAAATTTAGGGAAACAACCTAATAAATTTTTAATTTTGAAAATAGACTTTATCATGCTTGATTCTCTAATTTCTCAAAGTTTAAGCCATCAATGCACAATTACTTATGACTTAATACAAAACATATCAATAAAAATCATAAGTCAAAAGAAGTTTCATTCTAATTAGTGATATGAGAAAATTTACTTAAGAACAAGAAAAAATTTAGGGATTTTCTGGTAATGAAATCAATAACCTCCCCACACTTAAGATGTACATTATCCTCAATGTACAAAGATAAATAATGACAATATAGTACGATGATCATAAGAGAGGGAGAGAAGAGAAACTTCCTGAATTTTGGATGGAGTCAAAGCAAAGAAACTGTGTAAAGTTGGGCAGAGGTGGTGGATACTCCGGTGGTGGTGTGGTCGTTCTGTAATATCCCCTTGAACCTAAATTAAAGAAATCAAAATATAATAATATAAATTAAAGACAAGAAATATAAAAGGAAAGAATTTAAAAATAAAAATAAAAGAAAAAGAAAAAATAAATAGACTCAAAGGTCCTTGTCTTGTCGAGTAAATGAAGCGACCGACATGAACTTATGTAGAGTGGTTGTGCACGGGGATACCGCGCCAGGATCCTTTTTCCTTTTTGACATGGAGATGATGGCTTTGATCTTGCCTCTAGTATTAATCTTTATGTATGGTGGAAAGGATGGTAGTTTGTGTGGTGGTGGTGTAAAGAAAGAAATAAGGGAAAGGGGGAAAAGGGGAAAGGGGAAAGGAAAATAAAGGGAGAAGATAATGGGAAAAGAAAGGGGTGTGGTGGCTAGGGTTTGGGAGAAGAAAATTTGGGGAAGAAAGTGAATAGAAGAAATGGGTTTAAATATAAATATTAGCATCTAGTCACTGCCCAAGCCCCTGTGCCCTGGGCGTGTTAGGTCACACGGCCATTTCGCATTGTCGTGTTGTGTTTCGTTCATTTCTCCTATGGTCGTGTAGAGGTTTCGACACCCATGTTGATTGATCTGTGTCAACCACGACTTAGGGCACGGGCGTGTCGCATGCCCGTGTGTCTTTCTCAATTTCAGCCACGGCTTTTTGGCATGAGCGTGTCACACGCCTGTGTCATTTGCTCAGTATCGACCACGGCCGCATCGCACGGCCGTGGCATTTTATCACAGCCCGTGTTTTGGGTTAAAATTTTGTCCTATTCTAGCACAGTCTCTGCCACGCCGATGTACCTACTTGTGGTGTCCAAACGGCCACGGCCACGCCTGTGTGCAAGACCGTGTGGGTAGGGAAACCTGTGCCTATTGATTTGGTTAGTTTTTAGTTAGATGCTAAAAATCAAAAATAATGACATTAGTGAAGTTAATGCTCGGGTTGCCTCCCGAGAAGCACTCGTTTAAAGTATTAAGCTAGACTTACCTTTCATTCGCATAATTATGGTGGTTTAAGGAGTTGAAACTCCTTATTCTTGCTATCAATTGTATTAAAATAAGGTTTTAGACGAGTACGATTTACCTTGAAGGTGCCAAATTGAGAATGAGTTACCTCAACTGTACCGTATGGGAAAGTATTAAGTACCGTGAAAGGAGTTATTCCATTAGGTTCAGAAGTGGCAACACGAGGATCTGTATTATCCATTAGAACTCGGTCTCCAACCTTGAACTAGTTTGCTTCATCTTTAAGTTCGTTATGGAGTTGCCTCAATTTTTCTTTGTGTGTTCTTGGTTTCTCCTTGACATGTGTCTTCCACTCGTCTAGTTCATCAATCTGAAGTCTTCGCTCCTCATGAGTTATTTCTTTGTTGGTACGAGGTCTAGGATATGGCTCGGTTGTGTATTTTCGTGGTGCTTCCTAAAAAGATGGTTAAACCAAGTGGTTATTAATAGAATTTATGTTCTCACCTTTGTTACTCGATGTCCTAGCCGAGTCACAAGCCTGAAGAGTGATCGTTTCGTCACCTACACGAAGTGTGAGTTCACCTGTACCAACATCAATTCTAGTTTTAGTAGTTGCTAAAAAGGGTCTCCCTAAATTAAAGGAACGCCACTATCTTCATCCATGTCTAAAACAACAAAGTCTACTGGGAATATGAATTTGTCAATTTTCACTAGTACATCCTCAATTATACCCCTATGAACTCTAATGGTTTTATTAACTAATTGAATGCTTATCCTAGTTTGTTTGGGTTTCCCAAGACCTAGCTGTTTAAACATTTTATAAGGCATAACATTAATACTTGTCCCTAAATCAGCTAAAGCATTATTAATAGATAAACCACCAATTAAGCAAGGAATTGTAAAACTCCCTGGATCTTTTAGCTTTTGACGTAGTTTGTTTTGTAAAATTGCTGAGCACACTGCATTTAGCTCCACATGTGACACGTCTTCTATCTTCCGTTTGTTTGTCAAAAGCTCTTTTAAAATTTGTTTTGAATTGGGCATCTGCGAAAGAGCTTCAGTAAACGGTAAGTTAATATGTAATTTTTTAAAAAGTTTAAGAAATTTACCAAATTGTTCATCTGTACGGTCCTTCTTCGTCGCATTGGGATATGGCACACGAGGTTGGTACTCTGTACTTATCAATTTTGGTTTATTGTGGCTTACCTCAACCTTACCTTTATCTGCCACGTTCTCTTGCCTTGGTTTTAGTGCGTCTCACCCTTCACTTTCGTGAGCTGTTATGGCATGAAGTTGCTTCTTTGGGTTAGTTTCAGTGTTGCTTGGCAAGCTACCTTGTGGCCGTTCAGATATGAGCTTAGCAAGCTGTCTTAATTGGTTCTCGAGCCCTTGAATCGATGCTTGTTGATTTTTTAGTGCTGTTTCGGTGTTTTGGAAATTGGTTTCTAACATCACGATAAATTTTGTTAGCATCTCCTCGAGGTTCGGCTTTTTCTCTTGTGGGTAAGGATACTGTTGAAAGCCTAGAGAGGGTTGTTGTCTTTGATTTCCTTGGCCACCCCATGAGAAGTTTGGGTGGTTCCTCCAACCTGGATTGTAAGTATTACTATAAGGGTTATTTTGAGGTCTAGAATTGTTACCTATATAGTTCATCTGTTCGCTTTCTATGCCAAAGTTATAGGATGGATATTCTGAAACACCCCCAAACCCGGCCCACGAGCCTTGACCGGATCTGGTATGTTCCTTGAGTAAAACGGTTCAAAACTTTTTGAATACTTTGGAAAATTCGGATGGTTTTGAAAGAAATTTTAATTTATGTTGGCTTCAGGTTGGAAACAAGTTTATTTATTTGAAATCTAGGTTTTTATAAAACTTTACTGTTGAATTTCGAACTCACATGTTAAAGGTAAAAATTGAGTTCTTAGAGTTTAACATCTTAATTGAAAATCATTTGTGTTAGGTGACAAAACATTTGAGGGTTTATTTTAAAAAAAAATAATTCAAATAACCTTTGACTTAACAATAGTAGGATCGTGATAAAATAAATAAAAGCAACCATAAAACAATTAAGTACTATTGGCCTTATTACAACTGAAATCAATCCCGAAAATAAATCCAAATACTTTAAATGTAAAAGTCCAAAATTTAAATAAATTCCGAACTGAGCATGGCCACCACTAAGCTCCTACCAACCCAGTCCATCACTGATCGTCACCTGAAAAACATTCCCACAACGGGGTGAGTCAAACAGACCCAATGTATAACCAACACTACATCTTATCGATTCAGGCATGTCAAATCATATAATACAAATGTATATAACTGATGAAAGTAGTGATGCAAACCCGAACCCAAACCTAGTTACCATCCGCTACACATCACCGGTACCAACCTGCACACCGTGGGGACTACTAAGTCAACCCTCATCCGCTACACATCATCGAAGGCAGTCGCTGCAGACGACATGCTCATCGCCCTTATAAAATTGTGGCATAGCCACCAGATAATATTTTGTGCCAAGAGGCACCACATTCAAATAATGTGACCGAAGTCACCACATTCAGATATTGTGGTATAAAACCACCACATTCACTTCCCCTTTCATATAACCCATATGCCCCATGTCATACAAATATGCATATGTCACATTCCTATTTCTCATTCTTATAGTTTCACATATATGCCATGACAGATCTCATTATAATCCTAGTAGGAGTAGGAAAACGTACCTGAGTACTTTGTACCATTGCATGGTACCTTAGCCATATTTTTCACATTCTTATTAACAAATTTAAGAAAACATAACCATAAATCTATCGAGAAATAGTGTGGGGTACACACCTGATATACTTAACGAATTCGCTGAAATCCCAAAAGCTCCTCTTAACTACTGTCGATTTGCCCTATAAGCCATGGTTAGAATTGGTCACACTTAAATACCAAATATGGCCTATGGCCGAACATTAGCAACTACCTACCTTGCTTATCTAAAGCCCGGATTGCTTGCTTACTCCTGAAGTTATCGAGATTCCTATATGCCCCCTGTTAGATTCGGTTATAACCAATAAATCCCTAAAGATGGCCTTTGGCCGAATTGCACATATCACTTGCCGTTGTGATTCTAAATCCCGAAACTGTCACTTCTTGCTCCTGAAACTGTCAGAATCCCTATATGCCACATAATAGAATCGGTTATGCATAAACCTATGAAGATGGCCCTCTTGGTCGAATCTACACATCACTTACCTTGATGTTTCAAAACCCAAGAGATCTCCCTTAATGCTCCTTAGCGTCGGCTACACCAAAAAAACACATTATTATGGCACTATGACATTCGGCCATCTTAAACCAAGGCCTAACTATATGATTTCGGCACCTTTGTGAAAAGAATCCAAAATCGATTGCTAAAGGAATAATTACCCCTACCATTTGCTTGCAGAGACTAAAGGAGAAAAGATTTCGGCTTACTGCTTCGGCCATTTTAAGACTTGCGACAGAAGAAAAGAATAAGGGCCCTTTGCTATTCGGCTATGACCTCAAATGATGATAGAACATTCGGTTATCACAAAAGAACATTCGCTTCAAAAAACTTAGGAGAAAAGGAGAGGTGAATGCTTTTAATGAGTCTGGGCTAGCCTCCAACTCACAAGAGTATTCGGCTATAAGGAAATTGGGGTTGAGAATAAGGCAAAGAATAGGAGAATAATTTCGGCAAAGATGGCTAGGGAGAATTCGGCTACAATGGCAAAGAAGAAAAAGAGAAAGTTCTCTCAAAATTTCGACACAAATGAGAGAAGTGAGAGGAAAACAAATTTTTAGCACACTTATCCTACCAAAGCCGAAATTACCAACCAAGACACTCCCTTGGCCGGCCAACTCTTCCTCCCCCTATCTCCCCCTTTTTTTTCTCTTATCACTTCATTTAAATTAATAAAAAATAATCTAACATTTATCTCTTATCCACCCAAACAAAATAAAAAGAATTAATCCACAATTATCACACCCTTTAGCCGAATTTTAAAAAGAATAAACCTTATCTAAATGAAGTCCCCATGCCGTCCACCTCTCTCTCTTTTTGCCGAAAATAAAAGCCCAAAAAATATGGCTCCCCTTGCTACTCGAACTTAAGACCTGCACCACGCTTGTGGCGTCATTTCCAGAGGCCCTAAGTGGCGCCTCCAAGCCACTTAACCAAGCCTGTTTGTGTGTCAAATCTCCCCTATATTTTCTCTTAAGGCCCCTCTGCTTCAGTTCCCTCTCTTTTAAACTTTAAAATCTACTAATTTCTAAGGCATTTCCCTATTCTCTAAAGTTCATAAAATTCACCTAACACATGCATAACACACAAAGGCATGTTATTCCATATAATTAAGCAAAATGCATAAGCCCATTTTCTGAATATTACATATTCTGTATTACTCATTCCTCCTCCATTCGTATTGCACTACATAACTGGATGTACCTACGAAGAACCATACAAACCATCAATCTTTTTATTTAAAAGCTCTACATTGTTTGATAGCATGGTAACTGCGTCGAGGTTGAAAACACCGGTAGCTTTTGTCGGCTTTGTTCTCATGACTTGCCACTGATAATTATTTAGTACCATCTCCTCTATAAACTCATAAGCCACTTCAGGGGTCTTGTTATTTAGTGTTCCACAGGCGGCTGAATTAATCAACTGCTTGGTTGAGGGGTTCACACCATTGTAAAAGGTTTGGACTTGTAGCCACAAAGGTAACCCATGGTGAGGGCACATTCTTAGTAGATCCTTATATCTCTTTCATGCATCGTAAAGTGTCTCTAAATCCGTCTTCACAAAAGAAGAGATATCATTCCTCAACTTAGCCGTTTTAGCAGGCGAAAAATATTTAAGTAAAAATTTTTCAGTCATTTGATCCCATGTAGTGATTGATCCTCGTGGTAACGAGTTCAACCACTGTTTAGCTCTGTTTCTCAATGAAAAGGGAAACAACCGAAGGCGAATGACATCATCAGAAACACCATTAATCTTGAAAGTAACTATGATCACAATAAAGGCAAGCGCACCTATCGTTTAATAGTATAGTTATGGTAAGACCGGTAATATCGTATCCACAAGGACCAAGAGTACTAGTAATTACTATCTTTCTATTATCTAGCCTAAGAATTTGAGTGATTTTGTTTTAAACTAAAACTAATTAATTAAAACACGACAAAGAAAGAATCAAGAAAATACTTTTTAGACAACTTATATGAGATAGGCAATACCTAAGGAAGAATCCACCTAGACTTCACTTATTACTTTTGATTCATATGATTTATTCACTTGACTTAATCTGTAGAAATCCCTGATATTATGTTAATATCTCTTTCAAGACTAAAAACAACTGACTCTAGGTTGATTAATTGAAATCTCTTTCTAATTAAAACCCCTATTGTCGCATTAACTCTATCTATGGATCCCCTTTTCAGATTTGACTCTAATCCGGCAGATTTTTGTCGCCCTATTTCTAGGGTTACAATCAACTCCGCTTAATTGTGTTGATCTCCTCTTAATCAGGGACTTTTGCTCCACTGAATAAGCACATTCGACTTTGAATTAATAACCTAAATTATCAAAACAAGAATAATAACTCACAATTAAGAATAAGAACAAGTATTTATCTTATAAGCAGCTTTAAGACAACGTGAAAATAAAACCTTGGATGTAAGTAAGTAGGCTTTAAGAATATTGTTGGGGAAATCATGACACAAGAAGGGTTGGTGATCCAGTGGTAGTGGCATCATGATGGTGGCAAGAGGATCTTGAGTTCAAATCGCATGGGATGCAAAGAGATTTTATTTTATTTCTATGAGGTGAGAGAGGTAGAGTTAGGTTAAAACTCTCCCAGGGTGGTTGTTGACTTGGTCTTTGAGGGATTTATGGAGTGATTTTAGGAGGATTTTCGGGGATTTAGATAAGTGGGTTGTTGGTTGAGGATTTTGGGGAGAAAAAGACGGAATTTGGTATGTAACAGGTGTATTATGTCGAATTTGAGTGGGGACTACTTAGAATTTTGGGATTGGTAGTTTCAATACACTATTTTGGGTTAGGGTATTTGACCATTTGGGGAATTGTCCTTTACTACTGAATATATCATTCTTTTTTCCCCCTCTTCTTTTTCGGTTTTGGTCTGTCAATCTTCTTCTTCCCTTCTTGCCGAACCTTTTCTGTTGCTCTCATCTTTCTATTTTTCTGTCGACTTTTAGTTAATAATTTTCTTGATCGATTGTTTTGATCTCTCCTCCCCTCCAGTGTCTTGATTCTGTTACTGATTTCTATCTCCTTCTTCTTTGATCAATTTCGATTTGGGAGTGGCTTTAGCAAACGTGAGTTACTAGATTTCATCTTATTTTTCTATTCCTTCGATATGTCCAAACTCCCTTCTTAAACGTATGCTCTTTTCTTTTATGTTCTCTGTTGGCCGATTCTCTTTCCTTCCTTATGCTTGGTATTACCTTCGGTTTATATAATTCCACGAGGAGTGCAAACCGTTCGCTCATCTCGTGATCAAAGGTAAAGTTGAAGGCTTGTAATTTCTTAAATGGTTGGCCAAATGTTACTTTCCCCTTTTTGGGGGAAGGGTTACGTGTACTTCCTTTAGACTAATGTGCGCTAAACCATGGTGACCATCGTGGTTGATAGGTTGTATTCGTAATGCAGTTAATCGTCAAAGAGGAGTGTGATCAACTTTAGCCTATGATTTAAGGGAAATAAACCGATTAGCGATCAATCAAGGTAAGTATGGATTGTCGTTTTGGGCTTGGATAGTTATTAACCTTATTGGTGGTAAATCTGATACGATTTTTGGTTGATTATAGGATTCGGAGAGCGTGGATCTTAGCTAGTTTTGCGAACAGGTGTGTATTTGTATGCGGTATTCGATGATCGACTGAAAAGCCGAAAGTATGTGTTGTTTACACTACTATGACTGTAGATTGGCAAAATGTCGAAAAGCCAGAAATATAGCGTATGATCCACACTAGTGTGCGATCGTGCTTGTGGTGAACCGAGCCCATGAACATGGACGTTAGTTTGTAGAGGCCACCACAAGCGCTCTCGTGGTCTTGGGCTGTACTGGGCCTCGATGGGTCGAAATAGGCTATGTGGGCCCAGTAGGCTTGTGGGCCTACACGGATAAAATGTATGTGATGTGGTAAATGTTGTTTGGACTGTGACATTTGCATAACTGTGGCTGTTTCTGGGCTAATTGGGCCACACAAGCGTGTGGGCCCACTTAGGCCAAATAATGGGCCTTAGGCTCATTTACACCATTGTGACTGTTTAGGTCACTTAAGTCGCTCGAGGCGACGTTGGACCTTTTGTTGAGTCGCTGAGACTCTAATTTGAAAAATTACCAAAATGCCCCTATAGGGTAAAATGATTGCAATGCCCCTATAGGGTAAAATGACCGTAATACCCTCATAGGGTAAAATGACTATTTTGCCCTTGTGGGTAAATGACTGACTTAGACTATGAATTTGACTGATTTGACTGTGATCGTATGACTGTGTTTTAACTGACTTGACTGTGGTTGTGTGACTGATATGCTTTTAATATATGTTTAAATAACTGTTATTGAGCATGGCCATTTTGCATACACGTGCAATGATTGAGCATGACATACACGACATATTGCATAGGTTGGGACATTCATACGGAGGAAGTTCTGATAGGGTCGCACGGGTCGCATGAGACGACTATAGATCCAGTATTGATCTGTTAAGGTCACACGAGTCGCATGAGACGACTGTGGACCGACGGATGGCTTAAAGCCGCGTAATATGATTTTGGCTCTGTGCCAACCTAAATATGGCTCTGTGCCATCTTGATTATGGCCTTGTGCCAATCGTATTTACCCGTGGCTATGTGCTGATTATATTACCGTCGTTGATGGCTATGTGCCAAACTTATTACAGTTACCGATAGCTTTGTGCCATCCTAATTATGGCTCTATGCACATCCTGATTATGGTTTATAACCATTCTATTTATGGCTTTTAGCCGTTCTGTTAACTGGAAGCGTTGCTGCTATGTTTATAGCTTTTAGTCGTTCTATCCACGGCGTCGAGCCATTCTATTGACTTAGTGCCACAACCGGTGCAAAGCTTGGTGTGTTGGCTGGGTGGGTCAATTTTATCCCCACGTAAGTGTAGGGTTGGTATGGATGGTGTGTTGGCTGGGTGGGTCGATTTTATCCCTACGTAAGTGTAGGGTTGGTACGGGTGGTGTGTTGGCTGGATCGGGGTGGGATGATCCTCCTACTATTGTATATCTGTTTATGAGATATATCACTGTACTGGGATTAGGTCCACTTGTTCTGTTATTAGTTTGGGCTAGGCCCAATTGATTCTATTATGGGCTGTGACCCAAATGATATTGTAGTGGGCTTTGGCTCACTCATGCTTTGAACTGGATTGTACTGTTACTGTTAAAGGGCTTTGGCCCAAACTGTTTCAGTTTCTGTATACTGACTGTTACTCTAGTAAGGGGATTACACATTGAGTTTTCGTAAACTCACCTCGTTTCTAACTGTGCAGGTAATCCCCAACGTTAGAGGATCGGTGCTGCGAGGGACTCGGACGTGACCACACGACTGCGGCTGTTATTCTTTGGACTTTATATATGTTTTATATTCTGTTTTAGGTTTTAATTTCTGTAATAAGGCCTCTCTAGATTTAATTCTGAATTTGGGATTTTGTTACGTTTTATATCTGTTAGACATAGACGAGTTTTCAACCCAATTACTACTTTTAAAAACTTATGTTTTAAACTTTTTTACCTTAAACTAGCTTCCGTGACCAAAAGAGATTTTAACGAAGTTAATAATGTTTTTAAAGTGATTAACTTTTCAATGAACCACGTTTTAAAATTGAACAAACACAAACTGATACTTTAGTTTTTAAATATTAAGGAGGGTTTTCAATGAAAACATGGTTTTCGAAAAACACTTCAATGTGACACGCCAGATTCGGGACTAACTTCTGGGTCGGGTTTAGGGTGTTACTTGGATTGAATTGAATATGAATTGTATTAAATTAAGCTAAATTTACTCATATAGATTTGGATAAACCAAATATGGAATTGGATCGAGGAAAAGAAAAAGTATCGGATTAGTAGATTACAATTCACGAACACTTGTTAAGGTAAGTTCGTGTAACTAAATTGTAAAATTATTTGTTTGAATTGAATGTTATGTATGTGTATTGTATAATTAACATGTATGAAAATCGGTCACATATCCGATAATGCCCGACAAGTATTAAGTCCCGCTTGAATAAATAAAATTTGATGGATACAGGGTTCCCGAATTGGTTGTGGTCCTGCATATGTTGCGGACACACCATAGCTCGAAAGAGCATCCCATTATTAGCTCTCATGAGCATCCCAATAAATGGCCTTCTCGAGCTTCCCATTATATGGTTCTTGCGAGCTTCCCGTTAATAGCTCTTCGGAGCATCCCGATTGGTTGTGATTCTGCATGTGTTATAGACACACCACAGCTCTTATGAGTGTCCTAATATATGGCTCTTTGTGAGCTTCCCGATTAAAGGCTCTTTATGAGCTTCCTGATTAATGGCTCTCCAAAACTTCCCGATATGACTCGCTTGAACTTCCCGATATAAGGTTATTTAGAGCTCCCTAATTAATGGCTCTTCAGAGCTACCTGTTATTGGCTCGTATAAGCTTCCTAAATATGGCCCTTACGAGCTTCCCGTTATACAGCCAGGATAAGCTTCCCGTTATAAGGCTTGAGAGAGAGCTTCCTGTTTATGTACTCATATGAGCATTCCTAAATGTGAATTGACGAATTACAGTTTTGTACATTTTGAGTGTACTACCTGTGTATCCATCGATATTTCAAGTAAATTCAACAGGCAAAGTTTTGACATGGGATAATCTGAACTTGAGATGAATTATTATGGAAATGTACATGTTATATGAATATTTGATGTGGAAAGCATATATATATGAAAACTGTTACATGATGAGGTCATCCTTGTTTCTTGATATTCACATGAAGCACATGACTAACATGTTTCTTGAGATTATATGTGTCTAGGCAAATTGCCAAATTTCTTTGGATAAATTTTGCATGCTTACTTTAAATGTAAATGAATGGTAAGTTAATTTCTTGTTATACGAACTTACTAACCATTAAATATTTACTCTATTTTATTTTCTCTGTATTATAGTAATTCAAAAGCTCCATTTGGTTGGAAGCTGGTCAAAGCAACATCACACTATCCCTCGGCTCATTTCGGTATAAATAGTAAACTCATTTTGGTTATAATGGCATGTATAGGTTAATTAGCCAAAATGTTGGCATGTAAATGTTTGATTGATAATAGCCATTTGAATGTCTTATGATTGATAATAGCCCTCTGCACTCGACATTATTACTAGTACTTTTTCTCTTCTTGATACTGATATAACTGCTTTAATTGATTCCAGCTCAAATCATTCATATATTTGCACAAATTTAGTGTCCAGTAAGAATTTTCTTGTCGAGTCCACTAAATTTTTGGTTAAAGTATCAAACCCCCTGGGCCAGTATGTGATGGTGGATAAAATTTGTAAGAATTGTCCATTAATGATACTGGGTTACTATTTTATAGCTGATTTTGATGTAATTCTAGGCATGGACTGGTTAACTCAGCATGATGCCGTGGTAAATTGTAAACAGAAGTATATTATATTGAAATGTTAGAACAGTAAATTGCTCTGTATTGAATCTGATAAATTGGATGGGTTGTCTAATGTGATATCAGCTATGTCAGCACAGAAATATGTTAAAAAAGATTATGATGCCTATCTTGCTTATGTGTTGGATACTAAAGTGTCTGAATCGAAGATTAAATCAGTGCCAGTTGTTTGTGAATGTCCTGATGTGTTTCTAGAAGAGTTACTTGGATTACCACTGGTCAGACACATCAAATTTTCTATAGATCTTGTTCCGGGGACAACACCAATTTCTATAGCACCCTACAAAATGGCTCCGATAGACTTATAGGATCCAAAAGCACAGTTGTAAGAACTGATTGAAAGAGGTTTTGCTCGACCTAGTTCTTCACCTTGGGGCGCACCGATTCTGTTTGTCAAGAAAAAGGATGGATCTTTGATATTGTGTATCGATTACCGATAGTTAAACAATGTCACAATCAAGAATAAGCATCCACTGCCTCGTATTGTTGACATGCTTGATCAGTTGAAAGGTGCTACAATGTTTTTTAAGATTGATCTTCATTCTGGTTACTATCAGTTCGAGTAAAAGATTCAGATGTGCTGAAAACAACATTTAGAACCAGGTATGGACATTATGAGTTTCTCGTGATGCCATTTGGCTTAACTAATGCACCTACAGTATTTATGGATTTAATGAATAGAATCTTCAGACCGTATCTGGATAGATTTTTTGTTGTATTCATTGATGATACTCTAGTATATTCTCGAGATGAAAAATAAACATACTGATCATTTGAGAATTGTTTTACAAACACTGTGTGAGAAACAATCGTATGCTAAATTCAGTAAATGTGAATTCTAGCTTCGGGAAGTTGGTTTTCTGGGACATATAGTGTCTACTGAAGGCATTAGAGTGGATATGAATAAATTATCAGCTATTGTTAACTAGAAACCGCCGAAAAATGTATCCAAAGTTAGAAGTTTTCTGGGATTAGCCGATTACTATCAGAGATTTGTAAAAGGGTTTTCGATGATAGTTTTACCGATGACAAGGCTATTACAGAAATATGTGAAATTTGAATGGGCCGATAAATGTCAACAAAGTTTTGATAGGTTAAAAACCCTATTGACTGAAGCAACAGTCCTAGTTCAGCCAGAATCGGGTAAGGAATTTATAATTTACAATGATGCGTCATTGAATGGTTTAGGCTGTGTTTTGATGCAAGAAGGTAAAGTAATAGCCTATGCTTCTAGACATCTAAAACCACATGAAAAGAATTACCCGATTCATGACTTAGAATTGGCAGATATTGTATTTGCCTTGAAAATTTGGCTATTTGGTGAAAAATGCCATATATTCACTGATCATAAAAGTCTGAAGTATCTTCTCAAAAAGATTTGAATCTTAGACAGCGTAGGTGGCTTGAATTGTTGAAAAACTATGACTTGGTTATTGATTATCATCTGGGAAAAGCAAATGTGAATACAGATACTCTGAGCAGAAAGTCTTTGTTTGCTTTGCGAGTAATGAATACTCGATTGTCTTTGGCATATGATGGCTCAATTTTAGCTGAGTTAAAAGCTAAACTGACAATTCTACAACAGATTTATGAAGTTCAGAAAAATGATGATAAATTGACAGGTAAACGGGTACATTGTGAGTTGACTTCTGATTCAGAATTTTAGATTGGATCTGAAGGTTTTCTGTTGTATAGAGGCAGAGTATGTGTACCGAGGAATTCAGAGCTTGTACAGAAGATTATGTACGAAACTCATAATGGTACTATATCTGTTCATCCAAGGAGTAATAAAATGTACAATGATTGAAAAAGATGTACTGGTGGCCAGGAATGAAAAGTGATTTTTCAAAATTTGTATCTAGATATTTGATATGTCAGCAAGTTAAAGCTAAACATCAGGTACCTTCAGGATTATTATAGCCAAAAACAATACCGGAATGGAAATAGGAAAACGTTACTATGGACTTTGTATCAGGGTTACCCCTATCTCCAAAAAAGAAAGATGTCATTTGGGTAATTGTTGACCGTTTGACTAAGTCTGCACACTTTTTTTCAATACTTATGGATTTCTCCCTAGACAGATCAGCAGAGTTGTATGTTCCAGAAATTGTCAGGTTACATGGTGTACTAGTTCTATTATTTTTGATAGAGATCCACGATTTACATCCCGATTCTGGAATAAGTTGCAAGAGGCCTTGGGTACACAATTACATTTCAGTACTGCATCCCATCCTCAAACTGAAGGTCAGTCTGAACGTGTAATACAGATTTTGAAAGATACGTTTCAGTAGCTATCTCGGGGATTAATTTGCAAAGTTATCAAAGTACTAGGATTTTTTCGTGAATGAGTATGCATGAATTATGAAGTTTTATGGTATAAAATGAAAGGTTGTTGATAGATAAAAAAACAACTTTTGTAAAGAGAACTTTGATGAAATTGTGATTTAGGGACTAAATTGTAAAGATGAAAATTTTATGGAAAAATTCTGAGTTTTGTGAAATACATGGGCTGCTATTGTGATATGTAAAAATCAACTAGGCTTGGAATAAGGATTAAATTGCATGAATTTTATTTTTTGAGCCTAGGGAAGAAATCATAATTAAATAAAAGTATAAGGGGAAAATAGTAATTTTGCCTAATATGTGAATTGGATTGAATTGAATATGAATTGTATTAAATTGAGCTAAATTTACTCGTATAGATCCGGATAGACCAAATACGGATTTGGATCAAGGAAAAGAAAAAGTATTGGATTAGTATATTACAATTCACGAACACTTGTCAAGGTAAGTTCGTGTAACTAAATTGTAAAATTATATCTTTGAATTGAATGTTATGTATGTGTATTGTATAATTGACATGTATGAAAATTGGTCACATATTCGATAATGCTCGACAAGTATTAAGTCTCATTTGAATAAATGAAATTTGATGGATACAAGGTTACCGAATTGGTTGTGGCCCTGCATATTTTGCGGACACACCACAGCTCAAAATAGCTTCCCGTTATTAGCTCTCATGAGTATCCCAATATATGGCCCTCTCGAGCTTCCCATTATTAGCTCTCATGAGCATCTCGATATATGGCCCTCTCAAGATTCCCGTTATATGGCTCTTGTGAGCTTCCCGTTAATAGCTCTTCAGAGCATTCGTTTGGTTGTGATTCTGCATGTGATGTAGACACAAGACAGCTTTTATGAGCATCCCAATATATGGCTCTTCCTGAGCTTCCCGATTAATGGCTCTCCAAAGCTTCCCGTTATTGGCTTGTATGAGCTTCCTGAATATGGCTCTTATGAGCTTCCTATTATACAGCCTGAATAAGCTTCCCGTTATAAGGCTTAAGAGAGAGTTTCCTGTTTATGTGCTCATAAGAGCATTCTCAAATGTGAATTGACGGATTATAGTTTTGTACACTTCAAGTGTACTACCTGTGTATCCATTGATATTTCAAGTAAATTCAACAGGCAAAGTTCCAACATGGGATAATCTGAACTTGAGATGAATTATTATGGAAATGTACATGTTATATGAATATTTGATGTGGAAAGCATATATATATGAAAATTATTACATGATGATCTCATCCTTGTTTCTTGATATTCATATGATGTACATGACTAACATGTTTCTTGAGATTATATGTGTTTAGGCAAATTGCCAAATTTCTTTGGATAGATTTTTCATGCTTACTTTAAATGTAAATGAATGGTAAGTTAATTTCCCGTTATACAAACTTACTAAGCATTAAATGGTTACTCTATTTTATTTCCTCTGTTTTATAGTAATTCGGAAGCTCAATTTGGTTGGAAGCTGGTCGGAGTAACATCACACTATCCCTCAGCTCATTTTGGTATAAATAGTAAACTCATTTTGGTTATATTGGCATGTATAGGTTAATTAGCCAAAATGTTGGCATATAAAATTTTAATTGATAATAGCCATTTGAATGGCTTATGTTTGATGTGTTTTGATGTATATATAAGTGGAATTATCATGTTAGAAATATTGAGTTTGATTTTACATATATGCATTTGTTTATTTAGGTAAATATGACCACTAAGTAGACATGATAATAAATTGTCCTTTGAGGTGCCTAAGAGCACATTGGTTATGTATGGTATGTTATGTTTAAGTCATGATTTTGGCTTGATTCGAATATCTTGAATTGGTTGGTGAATGTGTTTAAGTGTTAATGTAGGTGGAAGACAAATTGGGTGAGAAATGTGGCCTTGGAAATGGCCTATTTTTGTCTACACGGGCGTGTGTCTCAGCCATGTGTGACACAGCCTAGCACATGGGCGTGTGGTTTGGTCGTGTGTCCCCTGCATCTTTAAATTTCAAAATAGAATGCTCAAATTTGGTCACACGGCTTGGCACATGGGTGTGTGGCTTGGCCGTGTGACCACCGCACCTATACACGACCTAGCACACGGGCGTTCGACTTGGCAATGTGACCCAAGTCAGAGAATTACTCAGGTACTAAAACGGGCTGGGACACGACCGTGTGTCCTATTTCGAATGCCCACATGGCCTGACAACACAAGCGTGTGTCCCCTGCACTTACGAAAAATTTTGAAATTTTGCAAAAAAATTCTCTAAGTACTCAGATTAGTCCCAACTTATTTCTATTGCAAATTTTGGGCCTTGAGGGCTCATATAAGGGGGAATATGATTGATTTCTGATATGAATGATAAATTATATGAAATGTTTGTATTTGATCTATAAACTTCGGTAATGCTCTGTAACCCTATTCCGGCGATGGATATGGGTTAGGGGTGTTACATTGAATACATGAATGATCGCTAAAAATAAATATGTTTGCTTGAAATAGGTCTTTGTGAGTCCGGAGTATAATGAATTGTGTGTATAGGTGTATGCAATTATGTTGAGTAACTAAGTGTATGTGTTTGTAATGTGGACTATGAGATGTGACTGTGTTGATGTGTGTAAAGCATGTAATGAAGTATATTTGGGTTAAGAAGATGAACTAGTGTACCTAAATCTATGTATATTGAATATGTAATAAATGATTGGAAATTTTTTTGGGGGAAATAGGAGTGTCTTTCAGTGTGGAGAGGTTGAGTTGTGAGTTTGGTTATCGCAGTGGTATACAATAAAGTCAGTCGGGACAGTAAACATGAATTCTTATATGTAAATTCTGAATAAAGTCTATGGCCATGACACATTTTTGAAAGGGTGGATGAGCCTCAACTATCGACTGGGATTCTCTGCATGTCCCAGGGCAATGATAGGCAAACCTCACGCGATCTGAGTTCAGGCAGATCCATATTGCCAACATGGAAGTTATGGGGGTGCCTGGGTGGCATTCTGCTAACTTTACGGCATTATCTGATATGGCCTTTGTGGCATTTTGCTAGCCTTTGAGGCTTAATCTACATTATGCCTTCATGGCGTAATCTATATGTCGCTTTTGTGGCGTAATCTTACTGGCCCTAGTGGCGTACTATGGCAAGTTTGTATCAAGAATATGTCCTTTCTGAAACTCTAGTATGTGAAGTTTGTGATAAATATGAATAAATCTTAAACGAAGTATGATTCAACATGTTCAAGAGTCATGTTGCGATTATCTACCAACCTAGTATATGGGCGTATTTAGTACAAGAGTCTGTCAATTCAAGTTACAGCTACTATGGTAGAATTCTAAGCTATCTAACATATCTATTTAGAATCATGTCTTGTTCTAAACTCTTCTATAATCTATGGTGTTTGATATCTTGGATATCTAGGGTTCGTTACAAAGAGGTGTATAATTCTTCTGAATGATCTAGAGAAACTCTCATCTATATGGTTATGTGTTGGGCTAAATCAGGGTTCAGTTTGGATTATGATTCAATTTATCAAGATCAGTAAGGGTATCCACCAAAAGTATGATCAGTCAATGATATGAAGAATAATGCTTGCGATTAATTGTTCGAGAATAACTGTTGAAAGTTGTTTGAAGGGAAATGAAAAGTGTGGCATTTGAATCTCAAGACCTAGATCTAGACAAATAGTTGAATGAATGGGAATATGGTATGAATGGTAAGTGACATATAAGTATAATAGTGTACAACTACCACTATAAGGTATTCGCCAAAGACAAATGTGGAAAGTCCAAATATTCACAATGAAGAAATTATCAAGAAAAGCTAGAAGGTAAAATGTGTTCATAACTCACTAAGTTCATCTGAACTTACTGGTGTTATATTTATTTTTCAGGTATTGTTGTGTCAGTGTAAGTACTTGAGGAGACGATGCCAGGAACATGCCAAAGTAGCAGCAAATGGGGATACTATCCATATAGTGGGCATGTAGGAAGGGCTGATGTTTAGAATGACTATACACTTAGAGTTTGTCTTTTGTAACTTATGAGTTGTAATAAAATTTTAGCAAGCTCGTTACAATAAGTTAATTGCAAATACTTTCATTTGTTCTTTAAGAATGAAGTTTTAATCAATTTAATGAGAAATGTCTTCAGTAAAGAGTTTTTGTCGAAGGTTTTGAGAACTTTGTTAAGTTTTTTGTATAGTAATGCCTGAAACCCAGACTCAGTGAATCGAATCGGGAGAGAGTGTTACAAGCCAGATTTTTTACAAGCTCATAGGGACAGCCCAAGCACCCTAACCATAGCAACCTTAACTTGAGGTGGTACAGCCAGTACCTCCTGCACCTTCGACACCAGTCACTAATCGATTTAAAGGAGATCTTGTAAGAGAAGTCTCTAAGCATGGCGCTAAAGAATTTCCTGGGGATAAAAGTGATGACCCCACCACAGTAGAATAGTGGCTATCATACATAGGCAAAGTGATTGCAGAACTAAAATGTACACCAACGAATAGTCCATTATGGAATGTTTCCTTATTAGAAGGAGAAGTGTATCAATGGTGTGAAACACTAGTAAGCGTATCCCTGGAAGAACAAATCGATTGAGAGTTTTTCTTGATGAAGTTCAGATAGAAGTATGCCAACCTGATGTATGTTAAAAAGATGAAGAAAGAGTTTTTGTACGTCAAGAATAGACTGATGTCGATAATATTATATGAACGAAAATTTATCAGATTAAGTTGTTATGTGAGGGAAGTGTTTCAAATCGAAAAAGCCTTATGTGATAAGTTTGAGTAGGACTTAAGGGATGAAATTTGTGCCCTGGTAGCAGCATCAAAAGTCCATAGTCTAGCAGCGATGACAACTAAAGCTCAGAAAATGGAAACAACTATTCAAGAAAGGAATAGAGGGAAGGATAAAGAAAGAATGAAATGAGCATTCTCTAGTTCACCACCCTTGACAAATTTCAAGACCGAAAAGTAGAAGCTTCGCTGCTCTAAGGAAGGAGTTTCCACCCTTGTGTTTCCAACGGGAAGGAGGCATACGACAAACCACCTCAAAGGCGAGTACTGGAGGATCCAGGGTGATAAGGGATCCAATATGCAACCATTGTGGAAGAAATTACCTGGGCAAAAAGGGGCATGTTTTGCTTGTGTATCAATAGACCATCAGATTTAGGACAGCCCCTCAAAGGCTGATACCATATCGAAACAATCTGTAAGTGGGACTCCAAATACTCAGCACGAGGCAAGATCTTGAATAGTTTGAAAGTCAAGATCAGTTCAGGGGACTTAGAGGAAGAGCTACACTAAGCCCACCTCTGAGGTGTCTACCAGAGCCTATGTGATGAAGGCTAAGGAAGATGTAGATCGACCAAAAGGTTAAAACATTCATGCATTAATAGACCCTGGTTCAACTCATTCGTACATATGCACAAAGGTCGTAAAGGGTAAGAGTCTAGAAGTTGTTCCTTCTTAGACAAAAATGTCGATGACCAACCCCTTTGGTGGATTTTTGCTGATTTTTGGCAAACACATCTTTTTGGCAAACATATTATAATCAAAGATTTTCGCTGATTTTTGGAAAACACATCTTTTTGGTGGATTTATTGCTGATAAGCTTTCACGAGTTCGATGTTATACTTTGTTGGACTAGCTAACCAGACACAACTTCGTAGTAGACTATCGAACCAGACAAGTACGTCTTTTAACTACAAAAGGAAAAGAAGTGCTATTGCTTGGTATGCAGACCAATTTGGCAGGTAGCATGATTTCGACAGTATCTACTAGGAAGGTTATAGTTAAAGGTGTAGATGCATACCTGACATATATTATGGATTCAATTGAGGCAAGGAAGGATATCAGCCAAGTACTAATTGTGAAGGAGTTCTTCGATGTGTTTCTTGAGGAGCTTCCAAGCATGTCGCCAGATCGAGAGGTAGAGTTCTCGATTGAAGTAGTGCCTTGTACTGTGCCTCTATCTTGTACCTCATATAGAGTTGAGCCATTAGAGTTAAATAAGCTAAAGAAGTAGCTAAAAGACCTTTTGGGTAAAAGCTTTATTCGACCAAGTATCCCACCATGAGGCATGCCAATCTTGTTCGTGAAGAAGAATGATGAGACTCTTCGCTTGTGCATTGACTATCGCCAATTAAACAAGCAAGGTAACTATAAAGAAAAAGTATTTGCTACCTTAGATAAAAAAACTTGTCCGATCAACTAAGTGGAGTAGTCTTATCCAAAATTGATTTACAGTCTAGCCACTATCAAGTGAGGATTAAAGATGATGACGTTATGAGTTCTTAGTGATGTTATTCAGATTAACGAATGCACCAACAATATTCATGGATCTAATGAATAGAAACTTCCAACCCTATTCAGACCATTTTTTTCGTTGTATTTATTGATGATATTTTGGTCTATTTTAAAAGCATGGCGGATCACGAAGAACATCTGGAAATTGTGCTAAGGACTCTACAAGAAAATAAGTTGTACGCCAAATTCAGTAAATGAAAATTTTGGCTGAGAGAAGTTCATTTCTTCGGTCACATTATTTTTGCGGAAAGGATCAAAGTAGACCTTGATAAGATCAAATCCATGCTTGATTGGAATCTACTAAGGAATGTCATTGAAATACGTAGTTTCCTGGGTTTGGCGGGTTACTATAGGCGATTTGTAAAAGGGTTTGTCATGTTGGCAACACTTCTTACACGTCTACTAAGAAAGAAGGAAAAGTTCGAGTGGACAGAGGCGTGCGAGAAAATCTTTGACAATCTGAAAGGAATTCTAACGGAGGCCCCAATTTTAGCCCAGTTAGAGTCTGGCGTAGAGTACATAGTATACACTCACACATCCCTAAATAGGCTGGGATGTGTGCTCAAGCAAAGAGGAAAGGTCATGGCGTATGCATCTCACTAGCTCAAGTCACGAGAAGAACTATCTGACCGCCTCCAGATGTACCAACCTCCAAAGTAGAAATCTTGCACAAAATATATTAAAAAGGTGATATCCACAAGTATATGGGTCAAGTTGTAATACAGTTATAATGAAGTAGGCGAGTACTCCGAGGATCGTACCCAAGGGAAGAGAGCACTAAATTAATCCTAACCTAAGCACAAATAGATCTAATTATTAATTTAAAAATATTATATTATGATGAAGTATAAAAGAGGGATTTTTGGGGTTTTTAATAATAAAAGTAAAAAAGAACATAAATAAATAAATAGCAGGAAATCAAATTGTAGAATTTATCAAATCTGAACATGGGTGATTAGCTCGCTTTAGTAATCATAATCAACTATCACTTCGAGCTTCTTATTCAATCAACTATTAGATACCCTAGCAGGATCTTTCGATCTTCAACTAGATTAATGAATCGGTAAGAACTATTTATCTCTCAACCTCATAGTCCAGATCGATTTGGGGTTAAGGTGTTCATGGATAGACCATAACAACTTTGGGTTAATTCCCACCTTAATAACTTTCTAGGGTCATCAAGCTTAGGGTTTAAATTCTTCCTTTCCCGAACCCTAATCCGCTAAGACAACCCTACAAAATAGTTAATTACTCGTACGTCTACTTGCTAATTCCCCACAAGAGGATTAGTTCCTCATTTATCTCATAAACAGTATAGACTTTATATATAAAATAGACATGAATAACAATTCAAGAATATAAAGTTTAGAAGAAGCTTGATTTGTATTGAATATAATGTCAAATCCTCACATAGTTGGATTAAGTTCACAAATCCGATCTCCCTACAAAAGCAAGAACAAAACTAAAAATAACCTAAAATCCTCAGAAAAGGGAAAACTAGAAACTAAAACTATGAAGAAAATTATACAATATGAAAAGTTGTCCATAACATGTGTAAATGACCCTATTTATAGACTTAGAGTGGTCATCGTCCTTAACCCTAGGTTAGTTTTCGTTCTCGTGTTTAACGTTTGATTGTGCGGACCAAAACGCCTTTGGCTCGTAATTATTTCCTATATAGTGGCGATGTTGCGACTTCGAAGACAATATGTTCATCTTTAGGGTATCTTTAGGGGTGTGTCGCAACACCGAAGGGAGTCTTGAAATTCTTCAATTTTGCTCCCTATGTTATGACATCCAACTCTCCGTGTTGCAACACAACGACCAGTATTGAGTTAGCACACCTTCTAATGGTCTCATGCACACTCACAAAGCATATTAACTCACCCTTAGGCCTCATTCGACCCCTAAGGTCAATAAAAGACTCAAATTACACAATTTATTGAATGTAAATAAAATTACGAAAAGTTAACCAAAGTGTTTGTATTCAAGCTCCTAATATGTGAAGTACAACCCTGGTAAGGCTACCGTAGTGGCGAATGCCTTAAGTAGGAAAATTATAACAGCATTGGCATCCCTTCAAGCGAGTGTTCACATGTTAGACGATGAGTCACTACTTGCCAAATTGACTGCCTGTCCTACTGTTCTTTCTCATATTCTAAAGGAACAACTAAAAGATACTAACTGTGAAGAGTACAAGAAGCAATTAGCATTTGGCGATACTTTGAACTTTACCCTGGGAAATGATGGCGAACTTCGGTATATGGGAAAGATGTATGTGCCAGCAAGAAATGAATTAAGACAAACACTGTTAAGGGAGGCTCATCAAGGACCCATTTTTCTTTATCTAGGAAGTGTTAAAATGTATTTTGATTTAAAAAGCTTATATTTGTGGCTTGGAATGAAGAGGAGATATCAGAATATGTTTCGAGCTGTTTGGCATGCCAGCGAGTGAAGCTGAAACACCAAGTTCCCTTAGGGAAGCTGTATCCTTTAAAGATTCCAGAGTGGAAGAGGGATAAGATCACAATCGAATTCATTTCAAGTTTCCCTTCAGTCCTACCAAGAAGAATGCAACTTGGGTGATTGTGGATCGATCACTAAGTCAGCTTATTTCCTGCTTGTGTGTACAAACTACTCACTAGAAAAGTAGGCAAAGCTTTATATATCGAAAATTGTACAACTCTATGGGATACCAGCATCCATAATATCTAATTAAGATCCAAGGTTCACGTCAAGATTTTAGAAACAACTACAAGAGTCATTGGGAACCAAGTTACAGTTCTGTATCGTCTTCCATCCTCAAACAGATGGGAAATTAGAAAGAGTTATTCAAGTTCTAGAAGACATGCTCAGAAGCTGTGTAATCGATTTTGGAATTAACTGGGAAAAATATCTTCCATTGGCAAAGTTCGCATACAACAACAGTTATCATGCTAGCTTAGGAATGACTTCTTTCAAAGCACTATACAAAAGAAGGTGCAGATCTCCCACCTGTTGGTTGGATCTCAATGAGAAAAAGATAGTTGGTCTTGACTTGGTGTGAGAAACAGAAGAAAAGGTTTCTATTATTCAAACTCACTTAAAAGCTATTTAAGACTGACAGAGAGCTTACGCTGATAGGAAGAGGAAAGATATTACGTTTGAGGTTGGAAACAAGGTATTTTTAAAGATGCCTCCCTACAAAAAGGTAATAAGATTCAGACAAAAAGGGAAGCTAAACCCGCATTTTATAGGAGATACTGGAGTAAGTTGGCCCAGTGGCGTATAGATTAGCGCTACCACCAGAACTGTCAAAGATTCATGACGTGTTCCACATCTCCATGTTAAGAAGATATCAATCAAATACAGACCATGTAGTACAAGTAAAAATTTTAGAAGTGAAGCCTAACCTATCTTATGATGAAGAGCCTGTTCAAATTTTAGCTAGAGAAGAGAAAGAGATGAGGAATAAAAGAATTCAACTAGTAAAACTGTTATGGAGGAATCACAACATGGATGAAGCCACTTGGGAAAGGGAAAGTTTAATGAAAGAACAATACCCATAGCTTTTCATAGGTAAGAATTTTGAGGATGAAATTTCCTAAATGGGGGGAGAGTTGTACCAACCCGCCAATGTAGACCATACTAATATTTTTTTGGTGTATAATTGAGTAAGCCAGAGTAGTATTAGGGTGAATTATCAGCTTAAGTTTTGGGTTGGCGTGTTTCATGAATTCTTCAGTACACCATTGAGAGGTTTAGCTTGGTGGAATTCACCATTTGGCGAACTCTAAGGCTAACGAACTTTAGGGTTTGACAGACTCTTTTATAAGATGATCCATGAACCCCAGATGTTCTGGGCAAACTTGCTAGTTTGCGGAGCGGTAAGATTGCCTTATATGGAAACGATAGCTTGATGGGCGTCGTTAGGGTTTAGTTTAGACCTAGTTGGAATTGAACTAGAGTACTGTAAATGACAACTTGATATGTTTATGTAATCAAATAACCTGTTTAGTTGGTTGCCCAAGTGTGCAAACAATGTTTTACCACTCTGATTAGTGGTAGTAGTTACATTTTGAAAGGGTCAGATTTCAAATCTTATTAAGTAAGCTTAGTCTCTAAATTCAAGGTTGATAGTAGGGTCTTAGACCTTCCCACTAAGCTTATTATCATTGTCTGTGCAATAAAAGGGTGTCTATAACCAACATGTTTTTCTTTTTTTCTTTTCTCTCTATGTTCTCTCCTATGTCTTTAAGAAATTTATTTTAATTTATCTTCTCTAAAGGAGATGAGGAAAATATCCAAAAGCTTGTTAAACGCCATTGATAAGTATCAACAGACTGTAATTTTAGGGAAGTCCTTCGGATGTTGTCGAAAAGATTTACATCTTTTTTCTAGTACATGCATGGTCAATTTATAGTAGATAAAGGGTCTGATAATTATGATTGTTTCTTATTTAGCTCAAGAAGCTAGAGAAGGTCTGAACGATCAAGGCAAAGGACCAATAGAGTAGATTTTATCCTGAAGGTTCTGGTGAGTTTCTTTTTGCTTTCTTTATGTTTTAAAACTCTATGATATAGAGTTGTGTAAGGTAAGTTGCCTCTGCTGAATATATGTTGATGTGTTGTGTATTAACGAGTCAATATTCTATGTACATGGCCATGGTCACGGTTAATGCCCACCTTGTGTGCTAGCCTAGTACCAAACTATCTGCGATATGTGAAAATGTGGAAAGAAACTTTATTTGTGATGCCTTCAGTAGGGCAGCTTTATTGCAAACCGGACTGGCAGGTCATGCTCCAACCTTGTAGGAGAACACGTGTTCAATATGACAAGGAATATGAATAAAGATATGCGGTTTTGATTTTTGAATTATGGGGCTGAGGCTGGCACAAGGATGGGTTAATGGTAAACACATATGATTGAGAGAAGTATGTATGAATAACGAGCGCGTGCCCAATGAGGATATTGTGTGTTATATTTGTAATGTGTGCGCTAGTGAGCTGTACTGGTAGATTGGCGTAGTGTTACGGTAACACAAAGTTTGAAAAATTACTTTATCTTTTATTTGATCATAGGTAACCTAATAATAATGTTGTGTTTTTAATAAACTGAGTAAGTTCAAATCAACTTACTCTATTACCTTTCTTTCCCAGAAAATTGAGTATTAGAAGAATATTTGTGGAGGAGGGATTGTGCCAAACTTGCGACTATAAGTGAGCCACTTATCCGTTTTTTTTCATGCATGGTTGTTCGACGCAGGGCGTATTCATGTATTGTGTTTAATTTGTGTTTTCGCTTCACAAATGTAACAGCCTGATTTTTAGTAGTGTCAAAAACAGTGGTTCGAGACCACCAAATTTGGCGTGTAAGCTCGTAAATTTTATAATTAAGTATTTACCAGTTAAACGTGGTTTTAGAAAGGTTTTTGCATTAGTAATTTGTGTTTTATAAGGAATTTGTTAGGTTAAGTAGTTTAGAAAATGAGGTATCGAGACCTCGTTTCTATAACCGAGCCGTAAATATTTTTATAAATATTTATGGAGCGTCATTAAGGTAGTATTAAAGTTTCGTTAGAAAATTTTAATGTGTTGATAGTTAATTAATTAAAAAGGACTAAATTGAAAATGGTACAAAACTTGCTAATTAAAGAAATACTAATTAAATAGCCTAAATTTTAAATAAGGGAGGACTTAAAGAGTAATTAAGCCTAAATGAAATGGCTGAGATGGCATAAGCACAAAAAAAATGTTAAAATGATGTGATTAAAAGGCAAAATTAGAAATAAATGAAATTTAAATATCAAATTGAAAAACCTAAAAGTTTCTAGACATTTTCTTCATCAATTTTCTATCAAAAAACACCATTGAAGAGCTCTCAAAGCTGGTTTTCATATTTTTAGCTTCATGTGAGTTTAATTCTTTCCTTTTTCTTGTCATTTTTGTGTTTTTAAGACTTTTACAATTAGGTCCAACTAGCTATTTCATTAGTTTTTTATTTTATTGGAAATTTTGAAAGTTACCATTGACGAATACTGGATGTTTTTGATGAAATAACATGGATTTAGAGCTTTAATTTAGTTGTATGATGATTTTATAAAGTGATTTTGATAGATATTGATTTTAGGACCAAATTGTGAAAAGGTTAAACATTAGGGTTTGGTATTAAATTTATATTTATCAAGGGCTGTATGATAGCATAGAATATTTAGATAAATTATTAATTGATAAAAAAATTATTCCATTTGATAAACTAATTAGTTAAGGACTAAATTGCAAAGTTGTAAAAGTTGGGGTAATTGTATAAATTTAAAAATTGAGGGGTATTAAATGTAAATTAAATTGAAATTGAAATATATGCTAATGAATGAGTAATTTTATATTTTAGATCAAGAGCCTATATATATTCATGAAAAGGGAAAATTAGTAGAATAGTCCCTGAACTTCTACAAATCTTACAATTTAACTCAGGTAAGTTTGTACGGTTCAACTTTAATATTTATATTGAATTGATGAATGGTATTATATATATTTATTCTATTGTTGAAAATAAAATATTGTTAAAGTTACAAAATTGAATTGAATGTTCGGATTAAATGGAATGCGGGATATAAGTACATTCAGCAATCGATGAATTGATAGCAAATTACCCAAGTAAATCGAGGTTCAGCATTTTTTACAAATTTTCATGTTTACTTTCCGTTTAGCTCTCATAAGCTTCTATTTAATTCATATAAGTTTCCGTTTAGCTCTATTGAGCTTCTGTTTAACCCTGATGGGTTTCTGTTCAGCTCTTATGAGCTTCTGTTTAACCCTTATGGGTTTCTGTTCAGCTCTTATGAGCTTCCGTTCAACCCTTATGGGTTTCTGTTTAGCACTTATGTACTTCTGTTCAGCCTTCGGCCTTCTGAAAACGATGTACTCTTATCTATAAGTCGTTCTTCGATTTGGTAAGATTTGGTAAATGACTTACATAAATGAAATTGGGAGACTTATTGTTATTATTGGTATTGGTCTGAAAAGCATATTCATCGATTGAAGTTGTGGTTGACAGGGAATTTACATTAAATGAATTTATTTAATTGATGGGTTATAGTAGGTTCGGTAAGATTTATGTTTAACCTATCGAACTTACTAAGCTTCATTAAGCTTTCTTATGTTGTTTAATATCCTTATAGATTAATGTGAGGTCAGGAGATCGGATCAACACATCAAGTCACACAATCCAGCCTATTCTGGTAGTTTTTGTACGTTCAATATGGTTTATATGGCATGTATAGGGTTTGTGTGGATTTAATCAAAGCTTTTTTGTGTAAATGTTAATAATTATAATTTTGCTTATATATACATATGTTGGGTTGGAAGAGAGACATATTGGTGATGTTGATGTGAATAATGTAGGTTAATTGTATTCAATTTTGTGGTTAACATTTGTAGACAAGTTAGATGGGTTAAATAGGTAAATTTATTTGAGTATAGATGATGTTATGTTTTGTTGAAAACATGATTTTGCCTTATTTTGAATGCTTGGTTGGGGGTTAATTGATGTGTGAAAATGTTGTGTTTAGAGTGCTACCTAAAAGGGTGAGAAAACTGGCCTTGAAATGGCCTATTTTCATCCCTATGGGTAGAGACACGAGTGTGTGTCTCAGCCGTGTATGACACACAGCCTAGCACATGGGCATGCGGATTGGCCGTGTGTCCCCTATATCTTTAAAATTGAGAAACTGAATGCCCAGGTTTTTGCACACGGCCTCGCACATGAGCATGTGGCTTGGCCGTGTGACCTCTGCACCTTAATTTCACAAATTAATATGCTCACATGGCCTAGCACATGGACGTGTGTCCCCTGCACCTAAGGGAAAATTTTGAAATTTTGGGAAAAATTACCTGAGTTCCCAGTTTAATCCCGATTTATTTCTAATGTGTATTTTAGGCCTCGAGAGCTCATACAAGGGACCATAAGAGTGTTTTATGGTTAGTTTCTGATATGTATATTAAATGTTATGAATTGTTCGTATTTGATCTAAAAGATCCGGTAATACTCTGCAACCCTGTTCCAGTGACGAATAAGGGATAGGGGTGTTACAACGAATATATTGTTTTTTCATATAAAGTGTAATTGACCTTGTTTATATATATTTATAGTCTCCATATTCCCCTGATTTTGAAATTTTCAAAATTTTCTTTTCCTAAGCGTATTCGCCTTTAATGGCAGAGTCTAATTAATGAGTAGTTTAGTAATTCTTATTACTGTACTTAAAGATGTAATACCAAACTAGAAAGGATTAATAATTTTAACATAAAGGGAAATCCTTATAACTGTTTTTCTCAAACTTTAAAACAAATCCAGGGTTTTGAATATATTAGTAACGCCCTAGTTCATTGGGCCGACTGTTGACTATTTGGTATACACCATGTCTTCCTAATGGGCTAATGGGTGTTACACTTATGGTAAATTAGGGCTACCTTGGTAAATAGGGTCCTCCCTGTAACACCCCTAACCTATATCTGTCGTCGAAGTAAGGTTTCAAAGTATTACTGAAACTTTCAAAACATTTTACAAATAATTTATGTAAATTACTATTTATAAACCGAGAACATTCAAAATGTCCCTTAATTGGATCCTCAAGGCCTAATACAAGCATTAGAATCATGTCGGGACTTAATCGGGAACTCTAAGAATTTTGCACGAAATTTTAAGAATTTTCCAAGGTGTAGGGCTCACACGTCCGTGTGGCCAAAGGGACACGCCCGTGTGACCCTAGGACACACCCGTGCTACAGGCCGTGTTCGACCCCATGTAACTCTCTGACTTGTGCACACGGCCATGCCACACGCCTGTGTGCTAGGCTGTGTAGTTAATTAATTCAATTCGAAGTTTGGTGCAGGTTTCACACAGCCAAGACACACGCCCGTGTTCTAGGCCGTATAGCACACATGGTTGAGTCACACGCCTGTGTCTCTGCCCTTGTGCTCAATTCTGAGCATTTGTTTCCCAAAATTTAGGGTGCAGTGGACGCACGACCTAACTACACGCCTATGTACCTTGAAACACCCCATACACGGCCCACGTGTAACATCCTGGAAATGGGCCTATGCATTTTTTATTTAATTATACGAAATGGCATGTCTTGTGTGTTATGAATGTATGGTGAACATTTTTGGAAACTTGGAAATGTAAGGAAATGACTTGGAAATGTAAGGAAATGTCTTGTCTTGGAAATGTAAGGAAATGACTTGGAAATGGAAGGAAATGTCTTGTCTTGGAAATGTAAGGAAATGACTTGGAAATGTAAGGAAATGTCTTGTCTTGGAAATGTAAGGAAATGACTTGGAAATGGAAGGAAATGTCTTGTCTTGGAAATGAAAGGAAATGACTTGGAAATGGAAGGAAATGTCTTGTCTTGGAAATGTACGGAAATGTCTTGTCTTGGAAATGTAAGGAAATGTCTTGTCTTGGAAATGTAAGGAAATGTCTTGGAAATGTAAGGAAATGTCTTAGAAATGTAAGGAAATGCTTTAGAAATGTCAAGTTTAAAGTTTAAAAGAGGGACATGAAGCAAGGTGGTCTTAAGAGAAAATGTATGTGAAATATGACATACAAATAGCCTTGCTAAAATGGCTACAATGCGCCACTTAAGGGCCTAGAAAGTGACGCCACATACATAGGCAAATGGGCCAAGGATCGAGTCGTATGGGAAGCAAATCAAGAACTTTATTTTTTCTACAAGGAGCAGAGAGGTGGACGGCATTAAGGCTCTTAAAAGAGGAGTTTTATTCTCTTTAAAATTTGACAAATAGATAGATAATGATGGGTTATTATTAGTATTATTTTTATTAAGAGGTAAGAGATAATTGATGGATTAAATTCTTTTAATTTGAATATATTGATAATTAAAGAGATAAAGCTACCAAAATAGAAGAGTGATGGCCAAGTAAGGGATTCTAAGTTAGTAATTTCGGCTACTAAAGGAAAAGAGGGCCATTCATTCTTTCTTTCAACTCTCTCTCTGCCGAATTCTCTCTAGCAAATAACTCCTCTCTTCTCTTTTATTTTTGCCAAGCCGAACTACCTTGTGCTCTAGCTGAATCCTCCATCTTTATTCTTCTTTCTCTTTTCTTTCTACCAATCAAAAAGCCAAAATCAAGATCCTTCTAGCCTACATAGCCAAATATTGTTAAAGGTTCAAGCAAGGATTGCCGATTCCTAAAGTAAGGGTAAGATCTCATTCAGTTTCATCCTTTTTCTTTTAAGATTTGCCGAAATCTAGGACTAACCCCATTAATATCTTGTTGCCGAAACTTTGAAGAGATCTTTCCGGATTTACTAAGTGTCGACTACAAGGAAGGAGAAGTTCTTTTCTCGAAGGTACACCATAGGCCGCGTGTTTCCTAGTTATTCGGTGAGTTTCGGGATTTAAAATCCACAAGGTAAGTGTCTATAGCATTCGACCAAGGGCCATCTATGATGATTTAATGTTAGAATCGAATCTAACATATGTGTATAGGTATTTCGACAGATAATTAAGATAAGGGATACTTTCGGGATTTGAAATCGCAAGGTGAGTGCATAAGTACAATCGGCCAAGGTCTATTTTGGTAATTAGATCTATTCTTTATTTGTTTAAAAAGCCGAAACTAATCAAGTTAAATGATCTAGCATTGGCCGATTGAAGGGAGGAGTAGCACAAAGTTTTCGGGATTTGATTTATAGTGAAATCGGCACCAAGGTAAGTTTTGGGTTACAACAATCCTAATAGGATTTGGTTTTATGGCCGAATGGTCTTCATTAAATTTTTAAGTAATGGCCGAATGTAGGGACTAAGGATCTAAGGCTTTAGATCGGATTTTTGGGATTTGAAGTGAAGTTGCTAAGTTAATTAGGTGTGTACCCCACACTAATCTTAATAGATTTATGGCTTAGACTTGATATGTGTGTTTATATGAAAGTGTAAGAATGTGGCTAAGGTACCATGATATGGTACAAAGTACTCAGGTACGTTTCCTACTCCTACTAGGATTATGAAATATGTTATATTTAACATGTGATAAGTGATAAGAATGTGAAATTTGGCATGTTAATGCATAATATGTATGATATGGGGCATATGGGTTATTGAAAAGGGGAAGTGAATGTGGTGACCTAAGACCACGATATTTGAATGTGGTGACCTAAGACCACGAGATCTGAATGTGGTGACCTAAGACCACGATATCTGAATGTGGTGACCTAAGACCACGTTATCTGAGTGTGGTGACCTAAGACCACGAATATTCATAAGGGCGATGAGCACGTCGACTGCAGCGATTGCCTTCAATGGTGTGTAGCAGATGGAGGGTTGACCTAGTAGTCCCCACGGTGTGCAGGTTGGTATGGGTGATGTGTAGCGGATGGCATCTAGGTTTAGGTTTGGGTTACATCATTTTAATTTAATGATATATGAATTTGTATGCTATGAAATGCCTAAATTTGTTAAGACTTAGTGTTGTGTTACACATTGAGTCTGTTGACTCACCCCGTTGTGGGAACATTTTTAGGTGGTGATCAAGAATGGACCTGCCAAGATGCAGGCTTAGGGATGGCCATGCTCAAAGAAGAAATTCATTTTATTTGGACTACTTTATTTTAAGTACTAAGGTTTTAATTTTGGGATTTATTTGATGTAATAAGGCCATAGTTGAATTACTTTAATTTTTCTTTTAATTACTATGTACGAATTTTCACCAAGTGAATTTTAAGTAGATTTATTTTAAAACAAAGCCTAAACGTTTTTTCACCTAAAGTAAAGGGTTTCAATGACAAATAAATTTGTTTTCAACTCGAGCCCAACCCACAAACAAACTTTCTTCAAAACACATAGTTTTTCAAAGTAATAAAAGAATTTTTAACCGGTTTGCTTCGAGGAACATACCAGATCCGGTGCAGGCTCATGGGCCGGGTACGGGGTGTTTCAGTTTGGTATCAGAGCCCAGTTTCAAACCCTCGGCCTAGGGGTTTAAGGCCCAAAACGTTTTCAAAGCGAGCCCAAATAAGTTTTATAAAAATATTTTATGAAATCAGCAGGTTTTTCTGGCATGGCACCTAGGTCTCCGACCCGCAATCCACCAGGTAAGTACTTCTATCCATTTGTGTGATTTATTGAATGATCTGTAAAAGGGTAGAAATGGAATGGAACGTAGATTAGCATGAGAGGTACTTGAACCCTAGGACTAGTCTACCCTAACTATTACATAAGACTTAAGGACCATTAACAAACCTAAGACTTAGTCGCCGAGTTAGAGTGTGGTAACCCCTGTGCGCATGTCTAGGATTGGATCTGGAAGAGCCTGGTACTTAAGCAGTCCTAGTGACTCACCTCCTCTTCACAGGAATCCTACCTGGTGCGTAGCTACGGTTCACCCTAACCAAGAGGACTCAGTCACAGGCTAAACGCAATAACTAAAACCCGAAAGGGAACTAGCCGTGTTTTTATAAAAACCCTAGTTTTAAACCTTTTAAAATGACCCTTTTAATTTGTGAGAACTATTTTTACAAAATTTTTCGAAAAACTTTCGATTTACAAAAATTACCAAAATACCCCTAGTGGCGGAATTACAAAAATGCCCCTGGTTTCTAAAAAAAAATTACCGTACTACCCCGATTTCAATAAAATTTTCCTTACTTCATAAAATGACCAAAAATTCTAGATCACAAAATATCAAAATATCTTGATTTTGGAAAATTACGAAATTGCCCCTGACATACAAAATTACCAAAATGACCCTAATTTCCAAAATTTTTTGCAACATCACCGATTTGGAAAAAAAAATGAATTCTGAAAGATAACCCTCAAGTTTTGTAAAATTTGCAATACCCCTGATTTATTGAGCTTTACAAATTTACCCTGGTTTCGCACCGAAATACCCCTGAGTTTCAAAATTACCAAAATACCCCTGAGTTTCAAAATTTCCAAAAATACCCCGGGAACACAAAATTACCAAAATTCCCTTACTGACAAAATTACCATGGAACCTTATTTTGAAAATTTACGAAAATACCCCTGTAAGACAAATTACGAAAATACCCCTGGGATAGGAATAAGGCAAAGGGTGTTCGAATAGTGAATGTGGGTGGTAGATACCACTGAATAAATATGTCTATGTCGATGAATGAATGTGCCTCTATTGAGGAATGAAGGTGTCTCTGTTGATGAATGTGAATGTGATTCTCTGAATTAGAGTAGTGAACTTGAACTAAAACTTTGTGTGATCGAAAGAACTACTTCTAAATATCTTTATTTCATAAAATTGTTCGTGGTTAATAAGTGGAACAAAATTCTAATGCATAAAACTTTTTAATCATATTAAATTGCGGCGTTAGAAATGAGTTCTAGGGGACGTGAACTTAGAGATTGTGCCTAGGAAGTATGATGGTTCTATTAAGATCAGAGTGCGCAGCATAAGCGTAGTGCGGTGAGTTAAGATGTATGATTATTCGTTAGTAAGTAATTTCGAGGACGAAATTATTTTTAAGGGGGGTAGAACTGTAACATTCTGGAAATGGGCCTATGCATTTTTGATTTAATTATACGAAATGGCATGTCTTATGTGTTATGAATGTATGGTGAACATTTTTGGAAACTTGGAAATGTAAGGAAATGACTTGGAAATGTAAGGAAATGTCTTGTCTTGGAAATGTAAAGAAATGACTTGGAAATGGAATGAAATGTCTTGTCTTGGAAATGTAAGGAAATGACTTGGAAATGTAAGGAAATGTCTTGTCTTGGAAATGTAAGGAAATGTCTTGTCTTGGAAATGTAAGGAAATGACTTGGAAATGGAAAGAAATGTCTTGTCTTGGAAATGTAAGGAAATGACTTGGAAATGTAAGGAAATGTCTTGTCTTGGAAATGTAAGGAAATGAGTTTGAAATGGAAGGAAATGTCTTGTCTTGGAAATGTAAGGAAATGACTTGGAAATGGAAGGAAATGTCTTGTCTTGGAAATTGAAGAAAATGACTTGGAAATGTAAGGAAATGTCTTGGAAATGTAAGGAAATGTCTTAGAAATGTAAGGAAATGCTTTAGAAATGTCAAGTTTAAAGTTTAAAAGAGGGACATGAAGCAAGGTGGTCGTAAGAGAAAATGTATGTGAAATATGACATACAAATAACCTTGCTAAAATGGCTACAATGCTCCACTTAAGGGCCTAGCAAGTGACGCCACATACATAGGTAAATGGGCCAAGGATCGAGTCGCATGGGAAGAAAATAAAGAATTTTATTTTTGCTACAAGGAGCAGAGAGGTGGACGGCATTAAGGCTCTTAAAAGAGGAGTTTTATTCTCTTTAAAATTAAAAATAGATAGATAATGATGGGTTATTATTAGTATTATTTTTATTAAGAGATAAGAGATAATTGATGGATTAAATTCTTTTAATTTGAATATATTGATAATTAAAGAGATAAAGCTATCAAAATAGAAGAGTGATGGCCAAGTAAGGGATTCTAAGTTAGTAATTTTGGCTACTAAAGGAAAAGAGGGCCACTCATTCTTTCTTTCAACTCTCTCTCTGCCGAATTCTCTCTATCAAATAACTCCTCTCTTCTCTTTTATTTTTGCCAAGCCGAACTACCTTGTGCTCTAGCTGAATCCTCCATCTTTATTCTTCTTTCTCTTTTCTTTCTACCAATCAAAAAGCCGAAATCAAGATCCTTCTAGCCTACATAGCCTAATATTGTTAAAAGTTCAAGCAAGGATTGCCGATTCCTAAAGTAAGGGTAAGATCTCATTCGGTTTCATCCTTTTTCTTTTAAGATTTGCCGAAATCTAGGACTAACCCCATTAATATCTTGTTGCCGAAACTTTGAAGAGATCTTTCCAGATTTACTAAGTGTCGCTACAAGGAAGGAGAAGTTCTTTTCCCGAAGGTACACCATAGGCCGCGTTTTTCCTAGTTATTCAGTGAGTTTCGGGATTTAAAATCCACAAGGGAAGTGTCTATAGCATTCGGCCAAGGGCCATCTATGATGATTTAATGTTAGAATCGAATCTAACATATGTGTATAGGTATTTCGACAGATAATTAAGACAAGGGATACTTTCGGGATTTGAAATCGCAAGGTGAGTGCATAAGTACAATCGGCCAAGGTCTATTTTGGTAATTAGATCTATTCTTTATTTGTTTAAAAAGCCGAAACTAATCAAGTTAAATGATCTAGCATTGGCCGATTGAAGGGAGGAGTAGCATAAAGTTTTCGGGATTTGATTTATAGTGAAATCGGCACCAAGGTAAGTTTTGGGTTACAACAATCCTAATAGGATTTGGTTTTATGGCCGAATGGTCTTCATTAAATTTTTAAGTAATGGCCGAATGTAGGGACTAAGGATCTAAGGCTTTAGATCGGATTTTCGGGATTTGAAATGAAGTTGCTAAGTTAATCAGGTGTGTACCCCACACTAATCTTAATAGATTTATGGCTTAGACTTGATATGTGTGTTTATATGAAAGTGTAAGAATGTGGCTAAGGTACCATGATATGGTACAAAGTACTCAGGTACGTTTCCTACTCCTACTAGGATTATGAAATATGTTATATTTAACATGTGATAAGTGATAAGAATGTGAAATTTGGCATGTTAATGCATAATATGTATGATATGGGGCATATGGGTTATTGAAAATGGGAAGTGAATGTGGTGACCTAAGACCACGATATTTGAATGTGGTGACCTATGACCACGAGATCTGAATGTGGTGACCTAAGACCACGATATCTGAATGTGGTGACCTAAGACCACGTTATCTGAGTGTGGTGACCTAAGACCATGAATACTCATAAGGGCGATGAGCACGTCGACTGCAGCGATTGCCTTCGATGGTGTGTAGCAGATGGAGGGTTGACTTAGTAGTCCCCACGGTGTGCAGGTTGGTACGGGTGATGTGTAGCGGATGGCATCTAGGTTTAGGTTTGGGTTGCATCATTTTAATTTAATGATATATGAATTTGTATGCTATGAAATGCCTAAATTTGTTAAGACTTAGTGTTGTGTTACACATTGAGTCTGTTGACTCACCCCGCTGTAGGGAACATTTTTCGTGTGGTGATCGAGAATGGACCGGGTTGGCGTAAGCTTAGGGATGGCCATGCTCAGCAAGAAATTCATTTTATTTGGACTACTTTATTTTAAGTACTAAGGTTTTAATTTTGGGATTTATTTGATGTAACGCCATAGTTGAATTACTTTAATTTTTCTTTTAATTTCAATGTACGAATTTTCACCAAGTGAATTTTAAGTAGATTTATTTTAAAACAAAGCCTAAACGTTTTCTCACCTAAAGTAAAGGGTTTCAATAACAAATAAATTTGTTTTCAACTCGAGCCCAACCCACAAACAAACTTTCTCCAAAACACACAATTTTTCAAAGTAATAAAAGAATTTTTAACCGGTTTACTTCGAGGAACATACCAGATCCGGTCCAGGCTCGTGGGCCGGGTATGGGGTGTTTCAGTTTGATATCAGAGCCCAGTTTCAAACCCTCGGCCTAGGGGTTTAAGGCCCAAAATGTTTTCAAAGCGAGCCCAAATAAGTTTTATAAAAATATTTTATGAAATCAAGTGGTTTTTTCTGCATGGCACCTAAGTCTCCGACCATGATCCACTGGTAAGTACTTCTATCCATTTGTGTGATTTATTGAATGATCTGTAGAAGGGTAGAAATGGAATGGAACGTAGATTAGCATGAGAGGTACTTGAACCCTAGGACTAGTCTACCCCAACTATTACATAAGACTTAAGGACCATTAACAAACCTAAGACTTAGTCGCCGAGTTAGGGTGTGGTAACCCCTGTGCGCATGTCTAGGATTGGATCCGGAAGAGCCTAGTACTTAAGCAGTCCTAGTGACTCACCTCCTCTTCACAGGAATCCTACCTGGTGCGTAGCTACGGTTCACCCTAACCAAGAGGACTCAGTCACAGGCTAAACGCAATAACTAAAACCCGAAAGGGAACTAGCCGTGTTTTTATAAAAACCTAGTTTTAAACCTCTTAAAATGACCCTTTTAATTTGTGAGAACTATTTTTACAAAATTTTTTGAAAAACTTCCGATTTACAAAAATTACCAAAATACCCCTAGTGGCGGAATTACAAAAATGCCCTTGGTTTCTAAAAAAAATTACCGTACTACACCGATTTCAATAAAATTTTCCTTACTTCATAAAATGACCAAAAATTCTAGATCACAAAATATCAAAATATCTTGATTTTGGAAAATTACGAAATTGCCCCTGACGTACAAAATTACCAAAATGACCCTAATTTCCAAAATTTTTTGCAACATCACCGATTTGGGAAAAAAATGAATTCTCAAAGATAACCCTCAAGTTTTGTAAAATTTGCAATACCCCTGATTTATTGAGCTTTACAAATTTACCCTGGTTTATTACCGAAATACCCCTGAGTTTCAAAATTACCAAAATAACCCTGAGTTTAAAAATTTCCAAAAATACCCCGGGAACACAAAATTACCAAAATACCCTTACTGACAAAATTACCAAGGAACCTTATTTTGAAAATTTACGAAAATACCCCTGTAAGACAAATTACGAAAATACCCCTGGGATAGGAATAAGGCAAAGGGTGTTCGAATAGTGAATGTGGGTGGTAGATACCACTGAATAAATATGTCTATGTCGATGAATGAATGTGCCTCTATTGAGGAATGAAGGTGTCTCTGTTGATGAATGTGAATGTGATTCTCTGAATTAGAGTAGTGAACTTGAACTGAAACTTTGTGTGATCGAAAGAACTACTTCTAAATATCTTTATTTCACAAAATTGTTCGCGGTTAATAAGTGGAACAAAATTCTAATGCATAAAACTTTTTAATCATATTAAATCGCGGCGTTAGAAATGAGTTCTAGGGGACGTGAACTTAGATATTGTGCCTAGGAAGTATGATGGTTCTATTAAGATCAGAGTGTGCAGCATAAGCGTAGTGCGGTGAGTTAAGATGTACGATTATTCGTTAGTAAGTAATTTCGAGGACGAAATTATTTTTAAGGGGGTAGAATCTGTAACATCCTCGAAAATGGGCCTATGCATTTTTGATTTAATTATACTGAAATGGCATGTCTTATGTGTTATGAATGTATGGTGAACATTTTTGGAAACTTGGAAATGTAAGAAATGACTTGAAATGTAAGGAAATGTCTTGTCTTGGAAATGTAAGGAAATGACTTGGAAATGGAAGGAAATGTCTTGTCCTGGAAATGTAAGGAAATGACTTGGAAATGTAAGGAAATGTCTTGTCTTGGAAATGTAAGGAAATGTCTTGTCTTGAAATGTAAGAAATGACTTGGAAATGGAAGGAAATGTCTTGTCTTGGAAATGTAAGGAAATGACTTGGAAATGTAAGGAAATGTCTTGTCTTGGAAATGTAAGGAAATGACTTGGAAATGGAAGGAAATATCTTGTCTTGGAAATGTAAGGAAATGTCTTGTCTTGGAAATGTAAGGAAATGTCTTGGAAATGTAAGGAAATGTCTTAGAAATGTAAGGAAATGCTTTAGAAATGTCAAGTTTAAAGTTTAAAAGAGGGACATGAAGCAAGGTGGTCTTAAGAGAAAATGTATGTGAAATATGACATACAAATAGCCTTGCTAAAATGGCTACAATGCGCCACTTAAGGGCCTAGCAAGTGACGCCACATACATAGGCAAATGGGCCAAGGATCGAGTCACATGGGAAGCAAATAAAGAATTTTATTTTTGCTACAAGGAGCAGAGAGGTGGACGATATTAAGGCTCTTAAAAGAGAAGTTTTATTCTCTTTAAAATTCGGCAAATAGATAGATAATGATGGGTTATTATTAGTATTATTTTTATTAAGAGATAAGAGATAATTGGTGGATTAAATTCCTTTAATTTGAATATATTGATAATTAAAGAGATAAAGCTATCAAAATAGAAGAGTGATGGCCAAGTAAGGGATTCTAAGTTAGTAATTTCGGCTACTAAAGGAAAAGAGGGCCATTCATTCTTTCTTTCAACTCTCTCTCTGCCTAATTCTCTCTATCAAATAACTCCTCTCTTCTCTTTTATTTTTGCCAAGCCGAACTACCTTGTGCTCTAGCTGAATCCTCCATATTTATTCTTCTTTCTCTTTTCTTTGTACCAATCAAAAAGCCGAAATCAAGATCCTTCTAGCCTACATAGCCGAATATTGTTAAAGGTTCAAGCAAGGATTGCCGATTCCTAAAGTAAGGGTAAGATCTCATTCGGTTTCATCCTTTTTCTTTTAAGATTTGCTGAAATCTAGGACTAACCCCATTAATATCTTGTTGCCGAAACTTTGAAGAGATCTTTCCGGATTTACTAAGTGTCGACTACAAGGAAGGAGAAGATCTTTTCCCGAAGGTACACCATAGGCTGCGTGTTCCCTAGTTATTCGGTGAGTTTCGGGATTTAAAATCCACAAGGTAAGTGTCTATAGCATTCGGCCAAGGGCCATCTATGATGATTTAATGTTAGAATCGAATCTAACATATGTGTATAGGTATTTCGACAGATAATTAAGACAAGGGATACTTTCGGGATTTGAAATCACAAGGTGAGTGCATAAGTACAATCGGCCAAGGTCTATTTTGGTAATTAGATCTATTCTTTATTTGTTTAAAAAGCCGAAACTAATCAAGTTAAATGATCTAGCATTGGCCGATTGAAGGAAGGAGTAGCACAAAGTTTTTGGGATTTGATTTATAGTGAAATCGGCACCAAGGTAAGTTTTGGGTTACAACAATCCTAATAGGATTTGGTTTTATGGCCGAATGGTCTTCATTAAATTTTTAAGTAATGGCCGAATGTAAGGACTAAGGATCTAAGGCTTTAGATCGGATTTTCGGGATTTGAAGTGAAGTTGCTAAGTTAATCAGGTGTGTACCCCACACTAATCTTAATAGATTTATGGCTTAGACTTGATATGTGTGTTTATATGAAAGTGTAAGAATGTGGCTAAGGTACCATGATATGGTTCAAAGTACTCAGGTACGTTTCCCACTCCTACTAGGATTATGAAATATGTTATATTTAACATGTGATAAGTGATAAGAATGTGAAATTTGGCATGTTAATGCATAATATGTATGATATGGGGCATATGGGTTATTGAAAAGGGGAAGTGAATGTGGTGACCTAAGACCACGATATTTGAATGTGGTGACCTAAGACCACGATATCTGAGTGTGGTGACATAAGACCACGAATACTCATAAGGGCGATGAGCACGTCAACTGCAGCGACTGCCTTCGATGGTGTGTAGCGGATGGAGGGTTGACTTAGTAGTCCCCACGGTGTGCAGGTTGGTACGGGTGATGTGTAGCGGAATGCATCTAGGTTTGGGTTCGGGTTGCATCATTTTAATTTAATGATATATGAATTTGTATGCTATGAAATGCCTAAATTTGTTAAGACTTAGTGTTGTGTTACACATTGAGTCTGTTGCCTCACCCCGTTGTGGGAACATTTTTCAGGTGATGATCAGTAATGGACCGGGTCGGCAGAAGCTTAAGGATGGCCATGCTCAGCGAGAAATTCATTTTATTTGGACTACTTTATTTTAAGTACTAAGGTTTTAATTTTGGGATTTATTTGATGTAATAAGGCCATAGTTGAATTACTTTAATTTTTCTTTTAATTACTATGTACGAATTTTCACCAAGTGAATTTTAAGTAGATTTATTTTAAAACAAAGCCTAAACATTTTGTCACCTAAAGTAAAGGGTTTCAATAACAAATAAATTTGTTCTCAACTCGAGCCCAACCCACAAACAAACTTTCTTCAAAACACAAAGTTTTTCAAAGTAATAAAAGAATTTTTAACCGGTTTACTTCGAGAACATACCAGATCTGGTCCAGGCTTGTAGGCCGGGTATGGGGTGTTTCACCACGAGCCTGGACCGGATCTGGTATGTTCCTCGAAGTAAACCGGTTAAAATTCATTTGCACTTTGAGAAAACTTGAAGTGATTTTGGGAGGAAGTTCGAACTGGGTTGGGCTCGAGTTGAAAACAAATTTATTTGTTATTGAAACCCTTTACTTTAGGTGACAAAACGTTTAAGCTTTGTTTTAAAATAAATCTACTTAAAATTCACTTGGTGAAAATTCGTACATAGTAATTAAAAGAAAAATTAAAGTAATTTCAACTTTGGCCTTATTACATCAAATAAATCCCAAAATTAAAACCTTAGTACTTAAAATAAAGTAGTCCAAATAAAATGAATTTCTTCTTTGAGCATGGCCATCCCTAAGCTTCACGACCGGCCCATTACCGATCATCACCAAAAAATGTTCCCACAACGGTGAGTCAACAGACTCAATGTGTAACACAACACTAAGTCTTAACAAATTTAGGCATTTAATAGTATACAAATTCATATATCATTAAAAACCCAAACCTAGATGCCATCCGCTACACATCACCCGTACCAACCTGCACACCGTGGGGACTACTAAGTCAACCCTCCATCCGCTAGACACCATCGGCGCGCGCGGCCGCAATGACGTGCTCATCACCCTTAAGAGTATTCTTGGTCTTAGGTCACCACACTCAGATATCGTGGTCTTAGGTCACCACATTCAGATATCATGGTCTTAGGTTACCACATTCAGATCTCGTGGTCTTAGGTCACCACATTCAAATATCGTGGTCTTAGGTCACCACATTCACTTCCCCTTTTCAATAACCCATATGCCCCATATTATACATGCCATGCATATCACATTCTTATCACTTATCACATGTTAAATATAACACATCTCATAATCCTAGTAGGAGTAGGAAATGTTCCTGAGTACTTTGTACCATTACATGGTACCTTAGCCATATTCTTGCACATTCTTGTAATCACATATAGATTAAATATTGCCATAAATATATTAAGAGATAGTGTGAGGTACACACCTGATACACTTAGCAATTCACTTCAAATCCCGAAAATCCGATCTCACTGCTTTAGATCTTTAATGCCTATATTCGGCCAACACTAGGAATATTTAATAAAAAGCCATTCGGCCATAAATCCAAATCCTATTAGGATTGTTGTAACTCAAGACTTACCTTGGTGCCGATTGATGTCTAATCAATCACGGAAACTTTGTATCCTTCTTTTCTTGAAATCGGCAATCACTAGATTACTTGAATAGATTAGTTTCGGCTTTTGAATGATTAATGAACACATATATTTACCAAACATGGCCTTGGCCGAATGCTATAGACACTTACCTTGTGGATTTTAAATCCCGAAACTCACCGAATAACTAGGGAACACGCGGCCTATGGTGTACCTTCGAGAAAAGAACTTCTCCTTCCTTGTAGTCGACACTTAGTAAATCCCGAAAGATCTCTTCAAAGTTTCGACAACAAGATATTAACGGGGTTAGTCCTAGATTTCGGTAAATCTTAAAAGAAAAAAGGATGAAACCGAATGAGATCGTACCTTTACTTTAGAAATCGGCAATCCTTGCTTGAACCTTTAACAATATTCGGCTATGTAGGCTAGAAGGATCTTGATTTCGGCTTTTTAATTGGTATAAAGAAAGAAAAGAGAAAGAAGAATAAAGATGGAGGATTCAGCTAGAGCACAAGGTATTTCAGCTTGGCAAAAAATAAAAGAGAAGAGAAGAGTTATTTGCTTGAGAGAATTCGGCACAGAGAGAGTTGAAAGAATAAATGAATGGCCCTCTTTTCCTTTAGTAGCCAAAATTACTAACATAGAATCCCTTACTTGGCCATCACTCTTCTATTTTGATAGCTTTATCTCTTTAATTATCACCTAAAATAAAAGATAATTCAGCAACTATCCTTACTTAGCCGATATTATTAAACTCAAAGTCCCTTACTTGGCCATCACTCTTCTATTTTGATAGCTTTATCTCTTTAATTATCAATATATTCAAATGAAAAGAATTTAATCCATCAATTATCTCTTATCTCTTAATAAAAATAGTACTAATAATAACCCATCATTATCTATTTATTTGCCGAATTTTTAAAGAGAATAAAACTCCTCTTTTAAGAGCCTTAATGCCGTCCACCTCTCTGCTCCTTGTAGCAAAAATAAAATTCTTTATTTGCTTCCCATGCGACTCGATCCTTGGCCCATTTGCCTATGTATGTGGCGTCACTTGCTAGGCCCTTAAGTGGCGCCTTGTAGCCATTTTAGCAAGGCTATTTGTATGTCATATTTCACATACATTTTCTCTTAAGACCACCTTGCTTCATGTCCCTCTTTTAAACTTTAAACTTGACATTTCTAAAGCATTTCCTTACATTTCTAAGACATTTCCTTACATTTCCAAGACATTTCCTTACATTTCCAAGACAAGACATTTCCTTACATTTCCAAGTCATTTCCTTACATTTCCAAGACAAGACATTTCCTTCCATTTCCAAGTCATTTCTTTACATTTCCAAGACAAGACATTTCCTTCCATTTCCAAGTCATTTCCTTACATTTCCAAGACAATACATTTCCTTACATTTCCAAGTCATTTCCTTACATTTCCAAGACAAGACATTTCCTTCCATTTCCAAGTCATTGACATTTCCTTCCATTTCCAAGTCATTTCCTTACATTTCCAAGACAAGACATTTCCTTACATTTCCAAGTCATTTCCTTACATTTCCAAGACAAGACATTTCCTTACATTTCCAAGTCATTTCCCTACATTTCCAAGACAAGACATTTCCTTACATTTGCAAGTTTCCAAAAATGTTTACTTTCCTCTTTCGAAACTTAACATTTCTGAAGCATTTCCTTACATTTCCAAGTTTCCAAAAATGTTCACCATACATTCATAACACATAAGACATGCCATTTCATATAATTAAATCAAAAATGCATAGGCCCATTTCCAGGATGTTACAGTTTTTTGAAACTTAACATTTCTGAAGCATTTCCTTACATTTCCAAGTTTCCAAAAATGTTCACCATACATTCATAACACATAAGACATGCCATTTCGTATAATTAAATCAAAAATGCATAGGCCCATTTCTAGGATGTTACATACCTGCCCGTGTGTCATACACGGTTCAGACAAACGCCCATGTGTCTATCCGTGTGGATAAAACAATGCCATTTCTAGCTTCATTTCTCACCCAAAATCATACCAAAATCTTGCACCAAAGTTACATCCAAATACCAGCCATTTCACATTGAAATTAAACAAATTCCATCATTCACCATGGCATACCATTACATGCATACATTCTTACCTTTTATAAGTATACTTGGAACGACAGAAATGTGCAAGTGTACACAACCACAACAAATAATAAAGTGACAAGTAATGTCGAGTTATCATACCCACAGGGACTGTGAAAAGAATTATTTATGAATGCTATTTAAAACATTTGGTGAAGAAAAATATTTGTTTGAAGAGGATGATTAAAAACTAAGATTTTAAACTAAGTAAACTAAATAAATAAATCTCAAACGCACGATTTCAAAATACGATTTTAATCAAGATGACATAATTGTGTTAGATTAATTACATTTCTTAACTTAGAATTATTAAACTCATGTTTATATTGCTACGAATAAATTCACAACAACTCAATAATTTGCTAACTTATAAACATACTCACCTACCAAAGTCCATTCATCTCTTAACTATATCACTATGTCAATTCAACCAATTAAAAAAATGTTAATAGGCAAATATGTTATTGCACATAAATACTTATTAAATCAAAATAATCTCTTGTACATATCCCTATGTCAATTCAAACGATTAATTAAATCTAATAAGCACATAAAACACTACATGAAGTAACAAAGTATCCCCACCTTGAAACAATTTAATCACAATAATCTTGCAAGTTATGCAAGGCAAATGTATCGTCAGATACCGTTGCTAATTTAGTCCTCGGCTACCTTAGATGATTAAACATGCACTAATTAAGTACTGTGCCCATTAATTACAATTTTAATCTGTTTAAATAATTAATTCATTAACTACCTCACAATTGTAATGGAAGAATAACTTAGTCATGATTTTACTTAATCAAGCATCTTACCGAGGCCTATAATAACATAAACACAATTTTAGCAAATGAAATGCAATCAACCTAACACGAATTAAATTCGAGCTAAATTGATTAAATTAACCATTCCAACAACATAAATATTCATAGATATGTTCATCGTAACAACAACAAAAATTAAAGATATAGGGAACAAGAATCAAATCTGGTGTTTTTTCGTGGCTTGACTAGTTTGATCTGTTTTTCCTTCTCCATTGTCCTCGTCAACCAAGGCTGCTATGAACACTTAATTACTGCTCTAAATGGCTGATGAATGCCCCTTTTCCAATAGGAGATATTGGCAAGAGAGCAAGGGAATTTGGAATTGAAAAGAAGAGAGAAAGTGGAGAGAAGAGAGAAAAGATGTGAATGCTTGAGATGTGTTTCAAATGACCAGGCTAAGGGGGTTTTATAGCTGAAGAGGGCTGCTAAAATAGCTAAAATTTTTAGCCAAAGAGCCCTCCCTTGGTCGGCCACACATGTGGCAAGGTTGATAGTTTCAACTTTGCTAATTTAGGCTTGAGACAAATCTATAAAGCCACCAATTCTAGAGAGGTTTGTTTGCAACTTGAACAAGTCTTCAAGGGCCTCTTTGCAAGCTAAATAATCAGCCAATAAGCTGATTTGGGTCAGCATATGAACGGTGTAATGCCCTGAATATTTGGGCCTAGTAGAATTGGGCCTATTGGGCCTTGGGCATGGGAGTGTGTAAAATTTTTTGAGAACAAGAGAGCAGCACAAATGCATGTTGGATCTGTTAGGTGAGTGATTTTGGAAGGTTAGGGGGCTTCTAAGAAGTCCAGGGTTCAAGTCATGTCGTTTGGGAAATTTTTATTTTTAGCATTAGGGGAACCCTGACTCCTGGTATTAAGCCTTTTAAGTAATTAAGACTAGATTGTGACACAAGAGGAGCTGTTGGCTTAGTGGTAAATGGTATAGGGAGTGAAGCTTGAGGTCTGAGGTTCAAGTCTCTTTAGGAGCAAAGGAGGTTTTATTTTGCAGCATGGTTGGCAAGAGTTGTGGTGGATTCAAACTGTTTGGAATGGTGATGGACTTGGTAAAAGCGGGAGAGTATCATGGGATATGGATGATGGTTGTTGGGGATTTGGAGGAGGAAAATGTGGAGGGATTTTAGGGGAGAATTAAGGATTTTGATTTGGAAGGGAGTTTGTGTCGAATTTGAAAAGGGAAAAGCATAGGAATTTCAACTATTGGAAAATTGTGTTGGTCATTTCAGCTTTGGAGGAGCATTGTGGTATATGCATTTGCCGAAATTCCATTTTACTTTCTCTCTTTTTATTTCAGTCTGGAGTGGTTAGTTAGGTTGGAGAACAACTCTCCCATTTCTTCTTCTCTCTTTCTCTTCTTCAATTTGTTTCTACTCTAGCTAAATGCACTATTGGCCCTCTCAAGTATTCTGCATCTTATCATCTCTTCTTTGGTTGCTTTGTTAAGCCGAATACATTCCCTTCTCCTCCCTCTTCTCCTAAGCCGAATGATATTATCTTTTTCCCTTATTTTGTAATACTGAGTTACTTCCTTGGCTGAATAGGTGTTTATCAGTTGGTCTCATTTTGTTGCCAAGTTTTGCTTCTTTCTTCTTAAACCTTGCCGAATTGATCTTGTCTCGTGCCATACGTCTTCTTTCGGTTTCTAAAACTTCTCAAGTTGTAGAAGAGTTTTCAAGTATCATTGGAGCATTCGAATCTGCCTTTTTCTTTCGTTCGAATATCTAAGGTAAGTTAGATTGTATTCTTGGTTTGGGCCGAATGCCACTTTCCCTATTATGGGGTGTTGTGCTTGCTGTAGATTAATTTATGTTTAACCCATGGGTTTAGGGAATCAAGAGATTATCATGGAGATAAGTGATAGCCAGTTTGAGGGGGGATCAAGAAGAGTGCCAACTGGAAATGAACTCGTAGTCCCTGCTCCTAAGCTTAAGAGGCATGCAGTGTTGGCTATTCGGGACTTTCCGTCAGGATATGGAAGGGTGGCTGCACCAAACTCTGGTTCGAGTAGGCTAATCACAGTCGACCTATCTAGTCAAGGCAAGTGGTAGTCGACCTCTCGGTTAAGTGGTTGTTCAGTGATAAACCATAATATATACATATTTTAATCCTACATTTGGCATACTTTTAGATAATTTATCCCTTGAATTGTGGAATTTGATGCTCCTAATCCTTTAATTTCATGTTTTATACTTAGGAGAGCATATGAGGATGAAAAGAACGAGAAAAGGGCCAAAAATGGAGAAAATGGGCCAAAGTAAGAAATCCACACGGCCGTGCCACTTTTGCAGATTTGAACACGGCCTTAGGCTCGATTCACACTGGCGTGTCCCTGCCATGACCCATTTTAATTCCATTCGAATTAGGATACTTGTGGGCCAAGTAAGGCATCCCGAAAGCCTATATAAACACCCTAGAGGGCAACTTAAAAAGGAGAGTTCGACAGAAAGCCTCTGTCAGGGCTCTTGACAGAGAGCAAAGCCAGAGATGGCTGAATATAGGGAATTACTCGAAGAAAGCCAGTTGATCCATCTCAGAAGCTGGAATCACGCTCAAGACTGAGGATTTTCCCTTCAAATTCCTTCAGGGGGTTTTAGGGTTTTTCTTTATGTTTTGTTACTTAATTTCTTCTGAGATGTATTCTTTTATTAACATGAACTAAACCCCTCAAATACCTGAGGGGGATGAAACCTAAGACGGATCTTGTTATTGTTTTTTGAATTGTATGATAAATACTTGATTCGTTCTTAATTATGTGTTCTTAATTCTTGCTTTAATATTCTGGGATATTGATTCAAGTATTGACGTGCTTATCTAGAGGAGCAAAAGTCCCTGTTTAAGAGTAGATCTAGCATAATTAAGCGGAGTTGATCGCACTCCTAAAGATAGGACGACGAAAATCTGCCAGATTAGGGTCACACCTAATATGGGAGTCCATAGATCGATTTAATGCAACACCAGGCGTTTTAATTAGAAAGAGATTTCAATTAATTGACCTAGGGTTAGACGTTAGTAGCCTCGAAAAAGGTATTAATATAAATTAGGGAATCCTAAGGATCAAGTCAAGTTAATAAATCTTCTGGTTCAGAGTTAAATAACAAGTGAAGTCTAGGTGGATTCTTCCTTGGGCATTGTCTTAATCAATTGGTTTTCTCAAGAGTATTTTCCCAATTTATTCTCTGTGTCTTGGCATCCTTAGTTTAGGAATTAGTTAGATAAACATCAATCCCTTTTATTTTAGGCTAGATAATAAAAAGAAAGTCAGTACTAGTACTTTTGGTTCCCTTGGGTTCGACATTTTGGTCTTGCCACTAAGCTATACTACTGTTCGATAGGTGCGCTTGCCTCAATCGTGGTGATAGCTTCTAGGCTCGATCATTCTTTATATAAATATTAAAACTCTCAGACTACGATCATTCAGAGTCTTTCTAACACTTTTTGATAAGTGATTAACTGAATGTTATGTTTAAATATAGGTTCTGGCGATCGTGAATTCTTAATACTCTACGTGATCAGATGTGTAACGGTGTTATGTTTCATAATCGGCTGAAAAGCCGAAAGTATGTATTGTTTACACCGCGATGATTGTAGATCGGTAAAATGCCAAAAAGCCGGAATACCGGCGAATGATGCCACACGAGCGTGCAATCACACGTGTCGTGGACCGAGCCCACAAATATAGGCGTAAGATGGTTGAGGCCACCATGAGCGTTCTCATGGGCTTAGGTCGTTTTGGGTCGCGTTGTGGCCGAAATGGGTCGTGTGGGCCCAATGGGTCTATGGGCACCACACGGATTAAATTTTCATATTGTGGTAAATGTTAGACTGAGCCGTGTAGTCCACATGGCTAAGGTCGTTTTTGGGCAATGGGTCGTGTGGGCCCACTGGGCTAGTGGGCCCCAAATGGATAAAATGCTTGTTATATGGTTTCTATTGGTTTAAACTGTGTTGTTCGTATAGCCGAGGCTACTTCTAGGCTAATTGGGCCACACGAGCATGTGGGCCCACTTGGGCCGAGTAATGGGCCTTAGGCCCATTTACACTGTTGTGACTATTGAGGTTACTTAAGTCGCTCGAGGTGACGGTGGACCTTCTGTTGGGTCGTTGAGACCCCGGTTTGAAAATTACTGAAATACCCTTGGTTTGCAGAATTACTAGAATACCCCTGGTTTTCAAAATTACTGAAATACCCCCGATTTGCAAAATTACTAAAATACTCTCTGTTTGAAAATTTACTGATATACCCCTGGTTTGCAAAATTACTAAAATACCTCCGGTTTGTAAAATTATTAAAATACCCCCAGTTTGTAAAATTACTAAAATACCCTCGATTTGTAAAATTACTGAAATAACCTCAGATTGTGAAATTACCGAAATACCCTCGATTTGTAAAATTACCGACATACCCTCAGATTGTGAAATTACCAACATACCCCGATTTGTGAAATTGCCGAAATACCCCTGAAGGGTAGGATTACTGAATTACCCTTATAGGGTAAAATGACTATTTTGCCCTTGTGGGTAAATGACTGACTTAGACTCTGAATTTGACTGATTTGACTGTGATCGTATGACTGTGTTTTAACTTACTAAATTGTAGTCGTGTGACTGATATGCTTTTAATATTTGTTTAAATGACTGTTACTGAGCATGGCCATTTTGCATACACGTGTAATGATTGAGCATGACATACACGACATATTGCATGTGGTTAGGACATTGATACGGAGGGAGTTCTGATAGGCTCGCACAGGTTGCAAGACGACTATGGATCCAATATTAATTTGTAAGGTCGCACGGGTCGTATGACACGACTGTGGACCGACTGACGGCTTAAAGCCACGTAATCTGATTATGGCTCTGTGCCAACCTAAATATGGCTCTGTGTGTAACCCCCAAACCCGGTCAACACACCACGACCGAGTCCGGCATGTTATCGAGTGAAAATGTTTTGAATAAACAAGTCTGCCAATTTACCTTTATCGAAAACCCTTTGTGATTTTGAGTTTAGTAGAAACCCGTTTAAAGTGTTGTTGAAAACATTTTTGTTGCTTTAAAACCCAGAAAACTCATTTTTAGAAAACCCGCTTGCCGTTTCAAATTCTGGAAAATCATGCGATTCGATTAACACCCGGGTAAGTTGATCATAATTAAATTAAAACTTGTTCGCTTTTGATCTTGAAGAAAACTTAGATTGGAAAAACATTTAAGTTATCTCGTTATCATCTTGTATAGATTACTACCCAATGGTAAGGTTTGAAAATCCCGATAAGAAGTAAAATTTTGAAAACATTGATTTTTACCGGTTATCTGAGCATGTAAGGCTATTTAACTTAAGCATAATATGATAAACATAAAAGCAGATAATTAAAAACCCAAAATAATAACTTAGCGGCCTTATTACAAATCCAAAACCAACTTTTAAGAAAAATATAAACCGAAATTAAAGTTTAAAACAAAAACCCGAAAGTAAAGTGCATGGCCACCTCGAGTCCTCCCCGGCTCCATATCCGCGATCTATGCCTCATCTGCAAAATATAAGGGAAAGGGTGAGTCACCGAGACTCAGTGCATAAATCCCCATCCCGAGAATAATAGGCACTTACACAAGTCATAAGTAATTATGCAAATCATGCAAACCCAACCAAACCATCCGAACTCCTGTGTCTACCCGTGTGGTCAAAACCACTGGTGGTCAAAACCACTGGTGACCGTAGTCACAAATCATATAATATGGTCAAACCCACTGGTGACCGTAGTCACAAATCATATGGTGGTACCAACCCACCGTGTGGTCAAAACCACTGATGACAATCCCGTAATCAACATGTGGGGCCAACCCACTGTGGTACCAAACCACTAGGATGAGTCACAACAATCCATATGTGGTCAAAACCACTGAGACTTAGTCACGAATATAGTATCAAAAGCGGGGCCAACCTGCCATGTGGTCAAAACCACTGGTGACAGTCTAGAACCATCCTTCCCCCTCCTCTCACCATACCCACATCAGTGAACATATTTTCCATGGCATAAATATCATGTTTAACATGCAAATATCACATAACATAGCATAATCCAATGGAATAACAGCACATCTCGGTAATCAATCGATAAGGGACTTACCCGGAGTCCACGAACATACCCACAAAGCACAACACTGGATTCAATGGCTATTTCAGCTTTTCACAGTAAACATAATTAACACATATTACTAATGAAGTGTGTAAGCGTTACACACCTGACTACTTGCGAATCTAGCGAAATCCTGAAACTACGACCTACCCACAAATCGAGAGGAACCCGAGGATCTAATGCTTGCCTTCACCTTTCCTATAATCGGCCAACACCACACTATTGAGGACATAGCCATTTGGCTTTAATCATGAAATCTCGAAGGAAGAAATAACACAACGATAGAACCCTTACCTAAATCGATCACACCCAAGCCTTTAGGCTTAAATTGCAAGCCAAACAAATCCCGGAGATCCACTGAATGCGGCTACACTCCTCCCTACAATCGGCCCAAACACATTATCAATAACCCAATAGACATTCGACTCAACATACATCTCAAAGAAACAACTTGAATCCAAAAGAGATCGTCCCCTTTACCTTACTGACAGATTCGTCCACCCTTACCTTAACACCTTTCGGTTTTCAACCAAATCCCCCTACTATCGGCCAAGCACAGATTAAAAGATCCGATTAGCCCCTTTAAAGCAATCGACATAAGCCTTGCTAATGGAAAAATTCGATAATGTTAGGTAGAAGATACAAGAATCGACAAATACCTCCAAGAGATTATGGGATTGAAGTGATTCGGCTAAAGCATGACTTACCAAGCGAATGCTGTTGAGACTTGATCACAAACCAAAGAAAATAGAGAAAGGAAGGCAGTTTCAGTAAACTAAGAATGTTCGGCTTATGAATCCAAAAGAGAAGAAAAGCAGAAAAAATTGCAGAGGAAGAGAAATGATGATCTCAAATGGAAGAAGAGAAGAAGGTTGGGTATTTTGGCACAAGGAGATTGAAAGAAAAGAAAGAAGTCAAATGCGGAAAGAATGTTGGTTTCGGCTTTTGAGCATAATGGAGAAAAGAAAGTGAAAGTCAAATTTTGGCTCTTTAATGAAATAGCAAAAGTGATTCAGCCAAGCCCCCTATTGTCGAAAATAGAAGAAGAAAAAGATGCAAATGAGGTTTCGGCTTTGACCCTAAACGAAAGAGGAAGGAAACTCTCTCACCAAGCCGAAATGCTCCCTAAATCCACTAAGGACATTTGGCACACCCTTTTTGCTAACCTAACCGATTCCTCCCTCACCCCTTAGAGTTTGGCATTCAGCAAACACTAGGCTCCCTTAGCCAATTCCTCAAAATCCTCCTAGCCACCCATTCAAATGAGTTTGAAAAGTTCAAACTCCTCAATTTCCTCTCCTTCATCCGTTCAAATCTGTTGAACCCTTCCATCCTTATCTTCAAGAGTCCATCCTGAGCACACCACCTCCTCAGCTTTGGCGTCAAAAATTAATGCACAAGGGAAGATTTCTGCAGCTCGAACCAAGGCCCTCCTAGTTCCCTGCGGCGTCACCTTCCTTGTACCTTAGTGGCACCTCCCTTGCCACTTTACCACTAGGTTATTTGTGTCAAGACACTCCAACAACTCCTTTTAACCCCTAACTTCCTTAGCTCCCCCTTCCAAGTACTTAAACAAAAATTTTAGCCATGACTCAGGCCTAACCCGAGGTCATTCCTGGACCCCAAAACACCCTAAACTAGCACAGCAGGCATATTATCACATGCAATCACACAAAAATGCAGAGACCCCGATTTAAGGATGTTACAGTTCTACCTCCCTTAAAAATAATTTTGGCCTCGAAATTACCTGGTCAGAAGAGTTGAGGGTATTGCTGCCGCATCACATCCTCTGGTTCCCACGTGGCCTCCTCCGTTCCATGGTTCCGCCATAATACTTTCACCAAAGGTACTGACTTCTTACGTAGAACTTTGACATCCCAATCCAAAATCTGCACTGGTTCCTCCTCGAAAGACAAGTCTGAGCTCACCTCTATTTCCTCAATTGGCACGACATGCTACGGATCTGATTGATAGCGCCTAAGCATTGAAACATGAAACACGTCGTGAATCTGACTTAACTCTACTGGCAACTTGAGCTGATAGGCTGCTGGTCCCACTCATTTCAACACCGTATATGGCCCGATAAACCTAGGGCTTAGCTTGCCCTTCCGCCCAAATCTCAACACTTTCCTCCACGGCGATACCTTCAGAAAGACTTTGTCACCTACTGTGTACTCTATATCCTTGCGCTTAAGATCGACATAAGACTTCTGCCTATCCGACGCTTCCTTCAGATGAGCCCGAATCACCTTAACCTTATCCTCTGTTTCAGTAACCAATTCCGAACCTAACATCTGTCGTTCACCCAGTTCTGTCCAACACGTCGGAGTACGACATTTTCGTCCATATAATGCCTCATGTGGTGCCATCTGAATACTCGCTTGATAACTGTTGTTATAAGCGAACTCTGCCAATGGTAGATACTCCTCCCAACTACCGCTGAAATCCAGCACACAACCCCTTAACATATCTTCTAGAATCTGGATTACCCTTTCTGACTATCCATCAGACTGCGGATGAAAAGTCGTGCTAAAATCCAACCTCGTTCCCAAAGCCTGGTGCAAAGCTTTCCAGAACCTTGACGTGAACCTGGGATCCCTATCTGAGATAATTGACACTGGCACTCCATGCAACCTTACTATCTCTGCCACATACAACTAGGCTAACTTTTGGATCGAGTAATCAACCCGAACTGGTATGAAATGAGCTGATTTAGTCAGATGATCAACAATTACCCAAACTAAATCCTTCTTGCTAGGCGTAAGCTGTAGCCCACTGACGAAATCCATCGTAATCCTTTCCCGCTTCCACTGCGGAATCTTTACCGGCTGCAATAGACCTGACGGTAACTGATGCTCAGCTTTGACTTGCTGGCATGTCAAACACTTACCCACAAACTCAGTTACTTCCCGTTTAAGACCCGGCCACCAGAACTGTTCCCTCAAATCCTGATACATCTTGCTACCTCCAGGATGCATAGCGTATGGGCTACTATGAGCTTCCTGAAGAATCTGCTGTCTCAACTCAACGTCCTTTAGCATACATACCTTCCCTTGAAAACACAGTACTCCATCACTGTGCAAGCTGTAACCTTCCGATTCACCATTTTGCACTTGCAACCTCCGAGCACCCAAAACCTCATCTACAAGCTGCTTCTCCTTCACCTGATCAACCCAAGTTGGCTTTACTTGCAATTCTACCAATAGACTCCCGTCGTCATACAGACTAAGGTGAGCAAACATCGCTCTCAGGTCCGCTACCACTTTGCGACTCAACGCGTCAGCCACTACATTAGCCTTACACGGATGGTATTCAATTGAGTAGTCGTAGTCTTTTAACAACTCGATCCATCTCCGCTGCCTCAAATTCAAATCCTTCTGAGTCAAGAGGTACTTCAGACTCTTGTGATCCGTGTAGACTATCGACTTCTCCCCATATAAGTAATGCCTCCAAATCTTCAAGCCGAAAACCACTGCAGCCAATTCCAGATCATGTGTCGGGTAGTTACCTTCATGAGGTTTCAACTATAGAGATGCATAAGCCACTACTTTCCCCTCCTGCATCAGCACACATCCTAAACCAGTATACGATGCATCACAGTAGACCGTGAATTCCTTCTCTACTTCCGGCTGAATCAAAACTGGAGCTTCAGTCAGAATCTTCTTTAACTTGTCGAAACTTTGTTCCTATTTTTCAGACCACACAAACGGAACCCATTTTCTCAACAACTTGGTCAACAGCGCTGCAATCAGAGAAAAGCCTTCTACAAACCTTCTGTAATATCCTGTCAGACCCAGAAAACTCCAAATCTCAGCTACCGACTTAGGTGGTTTCCAATCCAACACTGCCCCCGATCTTTCGAGGATCCACCCTAATCCCCTCAGCTGATACTACATGACCCAAGAAAGTTACCTCCTTAAGCTAGAACTCGCACTTACTAAACTTGGCGAATAACTGCTTCACCTTCAAAACTTGTAAAACCACCCGAAGATGCGCGTCATGTTCCTCCTCAGATTTCGAGTACAGCAAAATGTCGTCTATAAACACTACGAAAAAACGATCCAAGAACGACTGAAACACCCGATTCATCATGTCCATGAATGCTGCCGGCGCATTGGTCAACCCGAACGGCATTACCAAAAACTCGTAGTGCCCATAACGAGTACGAAATGCCATCTTATGAATATCAGCCTCCTTCACCTTGAGTTGATGATACCTCGATCTAAGATCTATCTTAGAGAAAACCGATGCACCCTTTAGCTGATCAAACAAGTCGTCTATCCTGGGCAACGAATACCTATATTTGATCGTCAACTTATTCAGCTGGCGATAGTATATACACATCCGCATTGTACCGTCTTTCTTCTTAACAAAGAGCACATGCGCTCCCCAAGGAGATATACTCGGCCGGATGAAACCCCTGTCCAACAATTCCTGAATCTGCGCCTTTAACTCCACCAATTCCTTCGGCGCCATCCTATATGGGGCAATAGACACTGGCGTAGTTCTGGGTAACAAGTCTATACCGAACTCAACCTCACGGTCCGGAGGCAAACCTTGAAGTTTCTCTGGGAATACGTCGACAAATTCCCCCACCGTTCGAACACTCCCTACAGCTGAATCCTTAGCTTCCAAAGCACAGATATGCACCATAAATGCCTCACAATCTTTCCTCACCATTTTCTCAGCCTTTAGTGCAGATACAACATTGGATAGGTAATCTCTCCTATTACTATCATCACCACCTCTTCACCTTCAACTGTCCTCAACACCATGCGCTTAGCCGTGCAATCCAAACTGGCCTGGTACTTCACTAGCCAATCCATCCCGAGAATCAGATCGAACTCCCCAAATGGCAGTTCCATCAAGTCCGCCAAAAACACGACCCCTTGAAGTTCTAGGGGTACACCCTATACCATTTATTTACCTCTACAGAGTGACCTAGAGGGCTTATTACTGTCATCTTCCTAGAACTAATCTCAGAGTCTAAGTTCATAGTTTCCACTATGCTACTGGCAACATACAAGTGCGTCGAACCAACATCTATCAAAACAGTATAGGGTAGTCCAAAGATTAAGAACGTACCAGTGCGTCGCCCTCCTCTCGATGCCTCGCTGCATAAACCAACCCAGGCTGTCTCGCCTCTGTACTACATATACCTCTGCCCGGCGCTCCTCGGCCTCTACCAGAACCATTACCTCCTCTGGCTGAACCACGGCCCCTCTGTGGTTGCTGACCATCCCTCCTGAACTGTGTACGATTCTGATCCTCAGACTGAAGCTTAGCTGATCTCTGCGGACAATCCCTCACTCGGTGCCCTATTGACCCACATTCGAAGCACCCTCTGTTCCCAGTCCAACACTCCCCCGTGTGAGACTTCCCACACCGAGCACACTATGGCGGCCACTAAGTATTAGCAGCAGTAGGCCTCGCAGCTTGATACGGCCCACCATACCTAACCCTTTTCTGCTGATTCTCGGCAGACCCAGATGACCCAGAATTCCTCTTATTCCAACCCTTATCCTGGTTCCGTCTTACTGACTATTTCACTTCCTCAGCCACCTTAGCCTTCTCGACCAATACTGTAAATTCTCTCTCCTGCTGTGGAGCAATCAACGTCCGCAGCTCATCTCTCAACCCATACTCAAATCTGACACAGCGCTCACGCTCCGTGCCCACAATGCCACTGCATACCGGCTCAGCCGAAGGAATTCCGCCTCATATTCCGATACTGACTTATTTTCCTGAACCAAATTTAGGAACGCTTTACGCTGTGTATCAATGTAGCTAGCCCCGATGTATTTCCTCTGATAAGCTACCCTCAAGAAATCCCATGTGATGTCGTCAGCCATTGCTCCATCTCTGACTGTGAACCACCACTGATATGACTCATCTCGGAGAAGAGATACTATACCCTTCAGCTTCTCCTCAGCCGTAAAATCCAGGTCATCCATGATACGTTCCGTCGCCTCCAACCAATATTCTGCCGTACTGGGAGACATACCAGATACACCCCTGAATACCTCTGCACCATTAGCCCGGAGTCGTTCGGACACAAATTTTTGAGATCACGATTCGACGCCTACACTCGCGACCCTCTCTAGCACCCACAGCATCGCCTACGACACTGCGTCGTAACCACTTGTCTGGTCCTGAAATTCTGCACCCACAGCTGGCGGCGGTGGTACCTCGTTTTCAGACCCATGTCCAGACCCTACCGGTTCTGACACTGTCATCCTACCCCTACCTCGTCCACATGTGTTACGCCCACGTCCTCGTGCACTCATGACTACAGATACGAATTGATCTGATTAAAAATTTTATGCGTTAGACTTATTCCACTGTTATTAAGGCACAGTTTTACGAATAGTTTAATTCGAGAATTATTTCGCGAGTTCATACCATCCTACAGTTCAAGTCTATAAATTATTTCCCTACTACTATTTAGCCATAGCATCATCATTACAACCATGTAAATAATACACAATAATTAGGCGTACTTACCTGGGCGGATCGGTGCCAGAGACTACGTGCCATGCTTCCCTAACCATACTTTTTCCACACAACCTTTCATAATCCGATTTAAAACATTTTTGAGCCTCAGGCCCACAGCCGAGCTTTTGAACCTAGCTCTGATACCAAAATTGTAACACCCCAAACCCGGTCAACACACCACGACCGAATTTGGCATGTTGCCAAGTGAAAATGTTTTGAATTAACAAGTCTGCCAATTTACCTTTATCGAAAACCTTTTGTTATTTTGAGTTTAGTAGAAACCCGTTTAAAGTGTTGTTGAAAACATTTCTATTGCTTTAAAACCCAGAAAACTCATTTTTGGAGAACCCGCTTGCCGTTTCAAATTCTGGAAAATCATGCGATTCAATTAACACCCAGGTGAGTTGATCATAATTAAATTAAAACTTGTTCACTTTTGATCTTGAGGAAAACTTAGATTGGAAAAACATTTAAGTTATCTCGTTATCATCTTATATATATTATTACCCGATGGTAAGGTTTGAAAATCCCGATAAGAAGTAAAATTTTGAAAACATTGATTTTTACCGGTTATCTGAGCATGCAAGGTTATTTAACTTAAGCATAATATGATAAACATAAAAGCAGATAATTAAAAACCCAAAATAATAACTTAACGGCCTTATTACAAATCCAAAACCAACTTTTAAGAAAAATATAAACCAAAATTAAAGTTTTAAACAAAAACTCGAAAGTAAAGTGCATGGCCACCTCGAGTCCTCCCCGGCTCCATATCCGCGATCTATGCCTCATCTGCAAAATATAAGGGAAAGGGTGAGTCACCGAGATTAAGCGATGAGCCTCCCCCTAATCGGCCAAGCACAGATTAAGAGATCCGATTAGCCCCTTTAAAGCAATCGACACAAGCCTTGCTAATGGAGAAATTCGACAATGTTAGGGAGAAGATACAATAATCGAAAATTACCCCCAAGAGATTATGGGATTGAAGTGATTCGGCTAAAGGATGACTTACCAAGCGAATGTTGTTGAGACTTGATCACAAACCAAAGAAAATAGAGAAAGAAAGGCAGTTTCAGCAAACTAAGAAGGTTCGGCTTATGAATCAAAAAGAGAAGAGAAGCAAAAGAAATTGCAGAGGAAGAGAAATGATGATCTCAAATGGAAGAAGAGAAGAAGGTTGGGTATTTCAGTACAAGGAGATTGAAAGAAAAGAAAGAAGTCAAATAGGGAAAGAATGTTGGTTTCGGCTTTTGAGTACAATGGAGAAAAGAAAGTGAAAGTCAAATTTTGGCTTTTTAATGAAATAGCAAAAGTGATTCGGCCAAGCCCCCTATTGCCGAAAATAGAAGAAGAAAAAGATGCAAATAAGGTTTCGGCTTTGACCCTAGGCGAAAGAGGAAGGAAACTCTCTCAACAAGCCAAAATGCTCCCTAAATCCACTAAGGACATTCGGCACACCCTTTTTGCTAACCCAATCGATTCCTCCCTCACCCCTTAGTGTTTGGCATTCGGCCAACGCTAAGCTCCCTTAGCCAATTCCTCAAAATCCTCCTAGCCACCCATTCAAATAAGTTTGAAAAGTTCAAACTCCTCAATTTCCTCTCCTTCATCCGTTCAAATCTGTTGACCCCTTCCATCCTTATCTTCAAGAGTCTATCCTGAGCACACCATCTCCTCAACTTTGGCGTCAAAAATTAATGCACAAGGGAAGATTTCTGCAGCTCAAACCAAGGCCCTCCTAGTTCCCTGTGGCGTCACCTTCCTTGTACCTTAGTGGCACCTCCCTTGCCATTTTACCACTAGGTTATTTGTGTCAAGACACTCCAGCAACTCCTTTTAACCCCTAACTTCCTTAGCTCCCCCTTCCAAGTACTTAGAACAAAAATTTTAGCCATGACTCAGGCCGAACCCGAGGTCATGCCTGGACCCCAAAACACCCTAAACTAGCACAGCAGGCATATTATCACATGCAATCACATAAAAATACAGAGACCCCGATTTAAGGATGTTACACTATGCCATCTTGATTATGGCTTTGTGCCAATCGTATTTACCCGTGGCTATGTGCCTAACATATATATTGATGACTCTGTGTCGATCATAATTACCTAGGGTTGTGTGCCAATTATATCATCGTCGCTGATGGCTATGTGCCAAACTTATTACAGTTGTCGTTAGCTTTGTGCCATCCTGATTATGGCTCTGTGCCATCTTGATTATGGTTTCTAACCATTCTGTTTATGGCTTTTAGTCGTTTTGTTAACAAGCAGCGTTGCTGCGATGTTTATGGCTTTTAGACGTTCTGTTAACTTGGTGCAGCAACCGGTGCTAAGCTTGGTGTGTTGGCTGGGTGGGTCAGTTATATCCCCACATAAGTGTAGGGTTGGTACGGGTGGTGTGTTGGCTGGATCGGGGTGGGATGCATCCTCATACTACTGCATATCTATTTATGAGATCTGCCACTGTACAGGACTCAGGCCATTTGTTCCGTTATTGGGTTAGGCTAGGCCCAATTGATTCTGTTATGAGCTATGACCCAAATGATATTGTAGTGGGCTTTCACCCACATATGCTTTGAACTGGATTGTCTTTATATCATATTAAAGGGCTTTGGCCTAGTCTGCTTCGATTTTGCTTTAGTATCTTCGCTTCTGTGATAATCTTGATCGTTATTGATCGGGCACTTTCATTTATCGGGCTTTAACGAATATGTGATCATTTCATATAATTATGGCATTTATACAATTCAAAAACACAACATTTAATTCAAGCATATAAATATACACAATTTAGTTACACGAACTTACCTTGACAAATGTTCGTGTACATAAATCTACTAATCCAACATTTTCCTCTTTTCCTCGTTCTAACTCCGAATTTGGTCTATCTGGATCTATAACAGTAAATTTAACATCAATTTATAACATTTCAAATTCGCGTGGACTCAATTTACATCCTAGGTAAAATTACCATTTTGCCCCTAACTTTTCCATATATTCCAATTTCATCCCTAGGCTCGAAAAAAGAAATTTGTGCAATTTACTCCCAGTTCCAAGCCTAACCACAATTCCATCATAAAATTTACAGCACATGTTTTCTATAAATTTTAGAATTTACTCCAGTAATACTCGTAACCCTATTCTGGCATTGAATATAGGTGAGGGGTGTTACATGTTTTCTATAAATTTCAGAATTTTTCATCAATTTGACAACTTTACATTTTAGCCCCTAAATCATGTTTTCATCAAAAATCACTTTGTAAAAGTTGTTTATCTATCAACAACCTTTCATTTTCTACCATAAATTTCTAATTTTCAGCATATTCATCTATAACCCATTTCCATCCTTTCAAATTAATCCCCTAAATAGATAGATTAAGCTATCCCGATTTCAAAAATATCAAAATTACTAAAAATGGGCCAAGGAAACTTACCCAATTTGGCCATGAAAGTTTCTTCTCTCTCTCCTAGGGTTTCCATGTATTTTTTGGGAAATAAAATGATAAAATAAGATGATATTTCTTTTTTATCATCTTTTAATTAATTAAATATTTCACTTTCCAATTTAGTCCTTGCCCTTTTTCTAAATTTCCATGGATGAGTCACCAAAATTATCTACATACTTTTCTTTAATGGTCTAATTACCATATAAGGACCTCTAGTTTTAAATTTCATAGCTATTTAATCCCTCTAACTACTAGAATTCAACTTTTGTATTTTATGCTATTTGGTCCTTCTCGTAATTAAGCACATAATCGGTAAAATTTTCTTATCAAAATTTTCACATGACTTTTCTAACATAATACAGTCTATATAATAAAATAAAAATAAATTTATTTTTGGCTTGAATTTGTGGTCCCAAAACCACTGTTCCGATTTCACCAAAATTGGGCTATTATAACTCTCCCCCTTAAGGAATTTTTGTCCTCGAAAATTTTACCAGAAAAGAGATTCAGACATTATTTCCTCATGTTTCCATCCGATTCCCAGATAGCTTTCTCTATATAGTATCATTGTCAAAGAACTTTTACTAAAGCTACCTTTATATTTTTCATTTCTTTCACTACACATGCCAGAATTTCAACCAGTCACTCACTATAAGTCATGCCAAGCTGTATTTCAATCTCTATCAGAGAAATAACAGATGACGGGTCTAATCAATACTGTCATAACACATATACACATAAAACATTGTGATTTCTGTAGAACTCTGATAATAATACCAATCAATACGCAACAGGTCCAACTCCTTTCAATAATCTTATATGGCCCAATAAACCACAGACTTGATTTGACTATACAGCCAAACCGGGGAACTTTCTTCCATGGCAAAACTTTCAAAAATATTTTGTCGCCAATCTGAAACTCTATTTCTTTTCATTTTTAGATTTACATCGGATTTCAGATGATCAAATACTGCTTTTAAATTGTAACAATCCGGTTTAGGCCCTAGTCGGATAGTGGTTTCGGGACCACAAATCTGAGTTAAAAAATATTTTAATATTATTTTATGTGTCTACTGTATGTGATTAAGCATGTGTTAAAGTTCCGTTAATTAATTTTATCATTTGCATGTTTAATTTGAGAAAAGGACTAAATTATAAAAAAGGTAAAGGTGGCAATTCATATGTTAATGTGTTGATTTGATATGCCTTATTAAAGGTGAAGTCCTTAAATAGAAATTTGACCATTTTATATTGGTATGGACAGTTATAGTTAGTTAAAGGTTGATGCATTAAAATTATGATGGTCAAAATAGTAATTGTTATAATAATACATGTTATAATAAAAAAAATAAATCAAAGATGATAGTGGTTTGGTCATCCATCTATCACCAAAAATAGAAAAGAAAATAAGGTTTAAGTTTCATAAGCTCTTTGATTCAAGGTATTTTTTGCTTCAATTTTTGATAATTTCTACGTTTTCGTAATCGTTGCTTCGAGTACTTTGAAACCCATGCTTCAATTTTGTGAATTGATGAATATTTTGAAATGTGTCATTGGTGAACATATGAGTTTTTTGATGTTTGATGGTGAAATATGAAATATATGTGTTAGATTAACATGTTTCGTCTTTGAAGTTTTGATGATTTTGAATAATTTGGATTTAATTGAGAAAATAATATTTTGAGGGACTAAATTGTGAAATAAATGAAATTTATGGACTTGTATGGACTACATGAGAATTCGGCTAGCATGGGTGTATTGAAATTTAGTGTATTTTGTGATTTTGTGAAATAGGGACTAAAATGTTAAAATGTGAAAATGTGAGGGCTAATTTATAAATTGCCCTAAATATGTGTTTTTGATTGAGTTGAATGATTTGGTGGATAAATGGATTAAATTTGACTATGTATAGATCAAGAACCGAAGAAAACGAACTTAGATCACCGAAAGTCGAAAGTGATCGAATAGTCGAGTCCGTACGTTAACCGAATCCGAGGTAAGTCTATATACAAATAAATGTATTTGTATTGATTTATGTATGTTCATGTGGAATCTCATTGTGATAAATGCATACGAGAATGAAAAATATATGAAAATCGAGGATGCATCAATAGTACAATAATGTCCGAGAAGCCCCGTACAAACCTAGGAATAGATAGGATTACATATGTCATGACATAGGTTTTCGATATGTGAGATCATGTAATACCACGTTTGGGACGTTGGCGTTGATTCGAAATTTCATGTAAGACCACATCTGGGACGTTGGCATCGATATGAGATTTACGTGTAAGACCATGTCTGGGACATTGGCATCGTATTTGATTTATGTAAGACCCTGTCTGGGACAGTGGCATCAATAACTGAGTACATGTAAGACCACGTCTAGGATGTTGGCATTGTACTATTATTCCGAGTACTCTGAGTATCCTATTTAATTCCGAACGGTTCAACGGGCAAATCCGTGAAATGAATGTCTATGTGAAATGTATAAGTGATTCAGGTATGTTGGAAAGGTAAGTGTTCAAATGAGCTTACTAAAGTGAATATGTGTATGAATTTGATGAGATAATATGTGATACAAGAATGAATGAGCTATGATTAAAGTGATATTTTGAGCTATGAAAAGTGGGTAAGTAATGGATAAACAAATGAGCCAAAGGATATGTGATGAATTTGCAAATGAGAAATATTAATGTCATTGTGTCATTATGGTTATGTGCATTTTATGTAAAGTTTATTTGTATATAGCTTACTAAGCTTTTGGAAGCTTATTTTGTGTGTGTTTACTCTGTTTTACAGATCGTCAAAGCTACGAAAGGCTCGAGAATCGTCGAGGATCATCACCACACTATCAATCTCTATTTTGGTACTTTTGATTGTGTATATAACTAAATATGGCATGTATAGGCTAGATGTTTTGGAATATGTTTAATATATGTACTTGGCCATGTGATATGGCTAAGTATATGGTTGTTTTATGAATGACTAGTCATGTCTTATGATGCTTAGTTTTGGTATGGTTTAATGGCTAATGAAATGGTCATGTGAATGGTAAGCTTAATGATACATAGTTAGCATATTATTGTAGTATGTTTATGAAGCAAAGTTGGTATCATATAGATGGGAAGATGTCATATTATATTGGTAAGATTTTGGATGAAACTTGCTTAGAAATGGTTGTTATTTAGTTGAGATAATAGTTGCATATGATGTTGTGATTAAGATGCCTTTGAATGCTTGAAAAAGTTGGTTAATCTGGCATAAATTGAATTGGTATGGTGCTTGTAAAAATAGCCCATAGTGTAGGTGGCATTTTGGTCTTGAAAATGGCCTATAATTGCCCACACGGTTCAGCACACGGGCGTGTGGCTCGACCGTGTCTCTCGTGGTTCAAATTCAAAATAAGTCAGTAGTGACCACGGGCGTGTGACTGGCCGTGTGGTGCAAGTCAGTATCGACCACGGGCTGGACACACGGGCGTGTGACTGGCTGTGTGGTGCAAGTCAGTAGCGACCACGGGTGAGGCACACGGGCGTGTCCACGGCCATGTGGACAAGTCAGTATTTATGCTCTGTTTTGACACGGCTTAAACACACGGGCGTGTCTGAGGCCATGAGAGGCACACGGCTTGCCCACACGGGCGTGTGACCTCTGTAACTTTGAAAATTTTTTAAATTTCTGAGAATTTCCGTATGTACTTGGTTTAGTCCCGGCCCTATTCTAAAGCATGTTTAAGGTCTCATAGACCTACTTAAGGGACACTTTGATGTGATTTGTCTGATTTTGCTATGAAATGTCAGTAAAAGATTTTATTTGTCCGGTAATGCCTCTTAACCTAATCTGGCGGCGGATACAGGTTAGGGGTGTTACATAAACTGTCTCAAATCACTTTCATCCTTCTTCGGTTTCGAAGAATCAAACCTACTACATGTGTCTTTTCTCACTAAACTTTGCCCAAAACACCAGAGTTTTATATTTTTGACCATATAAAGCCTCGTACAGTAAAAATTTTATACTTGACTGTTAATAGTTATAATTAGCAAATTCAACCAAAGGCAAATACTTTTCCCAATTACGTTCAAATTCAAGTACACGACTTTGAAATCATATCTTCCAAATTCTGAATCATATGTTCAGATTGATCATCTGTGTGAAAATAAAATACGGTACTAAAATGTAATCGTATACCCAGAGTTTCTTGTAGCTTGTTTCATAATCGGAATATGAACTGTAGATCTTTATCAGAAATAACAAAAACTAGCACATCTTATAATCTGAAAATGTCAAAAACAGATAATTCAAGCAATCTATCAAGTGGGAAATCCACTCATTCCAGAATGGAATGTGCAGTCTTCGTCATAAAAATCGACAATTACTCAAATAGTATCTTTGTTTTTCATAAACAGATAATTTCGATATAAAATTCATAGTAACTTTGTCCCATTTCCATTTCAGTATCTTCGCTGGCTATAACCATCCTGAAAGTTTCATCCTTATCTTGCTGGTACATCCAACATTTAAATACAATTTCAGAAAAACCACATTTCATTTCCGAGCTACTAATACATCATTTTCAAATCATCATATATTTTATCATTCTCCGGATAAACAGACATACTATTACTATGATCATTCATGTAAAACTTTCTGTACTAGCTCCAAATTCTTTTGTACACAGACTCTGTCTCTGAATAACAGACATTTATCAGTTCTACTCTAAAATTCTAAATCAAAAATTATTTCACATTGTATTCATTTAACTTACAATTCATTATCACTTTTCTAGGTTTCACTAATCTGTTGTAGAAACATCGATTTAGCTCCATACTCAGTTAAAATTAAGCTATTATCAGACAATCATAATCGGTATCCATGGCTTGCAAATTATACAGAAATTTTCTACTCAGAATATATGCAACCACATTTGTTCTTTCCGAATGATATTCAATTATCAAATCACAATCTTTCAACATTTCAAACCATATACGCTATCTCAAAATCAACTCTTTTAGCAACATCAGATACTTCAATTTTTTATGATCAGTGGATATATGACATTTTTCACCAAACAAGTAGTGTTTTCAGACTCCAATACAAAAACAATACCTGTCAATTCTAGATCATGTATCAAGTAATTCTTTCTATGTAGTTTTTAACTTTCTGAAAGCACAGGCTATTATTTTTCCTTACTACATTAAAACACAGTCTAATCCCATTCAATAGTACACTACTGTAATAACAAATTCCTTACTCGATTCAGGCTGAATCAGTATTAATACTTTGATAAACAGAGCTTCCAACTGGTCAAAACTTTACCAATATTTATCGGTCCATTCAAATCTTACCTCTTTTCTGTAATAACTGGGTCATCAATGTAGCTATTTTAAAACCATCAGATAGATTCAAAACCATAGTGCTATAATATGACTGACATTTCAACCGTATAGATAAAGCAAAACTTCAATATCAATAGCGTACCTCAAATTAGAATAGGGAGAACCGAAAGTGGCTCCAATAATAAACAATGCAGTAATACAGTTCCTATAATTTGTCATCTCTATCACCATACTTCATGATCGAGTCAATATTTATAATGGTAATAAATGTAATTACCTCTGATCAAAGAATATCTTTCACAGATAACCCATGTTTACATACTAAAGAGATTGTTGATATCAAAGAGAAAATTCAGAAGATTAATATCACTCATATTCAGTAGAAATAACTGTGATAAAGACAATATAATTTGCATATTCGCAATTCAAAGTTTCAATCAGTAAAAATAGAAAATAATATCATATGAACCTTGATAAACCGTAATTATAACATATTTTAATCCCATATTTAGTATGCTTTTGGATGATTTATCCCTTGATTTATATAAAAAGGTGCTTTTAATCCTTTCTTTTCATGTCTTATCCCCAGGAAAGCACCCGAGGATGAAAAGAATATAAAACGGGCCCAAAACGGAGTAATTGCGCCTTAGCACAGAATCGACACGGCCTGGTCCAAATCCCACACGGTCGTGCCTCATCGATCACCTAGAGCATGACCTGACTCTCGACTTACACGGCCGTGCCTCAAATAAGAAATCCGAACACGGCTTGAAGTCGATCCACACGGGCGTGTGCCATGGCAGTGCCCCTGTCGCTGGAATGAGCAATTTCAGTCAAAAAAGGATACTTAGGGAGAAAGAATCGCATTCCAGGGAGCCTATATATATCCCTTAAGTGCCACCACTGAGAGGGCGTCGAGCTAGGCCAAGGCGCCAAGCCGGAAAGGTCAGAATTGTGGGAATCGCTTGAAGTTAACCAGTTGATCCATTCCAAGAAGCTGAAATTATACTCAAAACGGTGGAATTCTCCTTCAATTCCTTCAGGGAGTTTTAGGAATTTCTTATGTTTTGTTTTATCTTTTCTCTTAAGATGTTTTCTTTATTCATTATGAACTAAACCCCTCAGATACCTGAAGGGGATGAAACCTAGATGAATCTTGTTATTTGATTTTTGAATTATAGGATAACTACTTAGTTTGTTCTTAATTATGCATGCTTAATCCAAATCTGATGTGCTTAGGTGGAGGAGGAATAGACCCTGCTTAAGAATAGATCTAGCGTAATTAAGCGGAGTTGATCGAACGCCTAGAGATAGGGTTACGAGATTTTGCCAGATTAGGGTGAAACCTAATATGGGAATCCATAGATTGATTTACTACTATTCTAGGGGGTTATTATAAGAGAATGAGAGTTCCACTAATATATGTTAGGGAGTCCTACGGATCAAGCTAAGTAAATAAATCATATAATTCAGGGTTAGATAACAAGTGAAGTCTAGGTGGATTCTTCCTGAGGGTATCGTCAGGATCAATTGAGTTTTTCTTCAAGTTATTTCCCAATTCATTCTTTTTGTCTTAGTGTTCTTAGCTTAGTCATCGTTAATTTAGATTAAAACAACTTCACTTTAATTTTAAGGCTAAATAATAAAAAGAAAGTTAGTATTAGTACTTTTAGTTCCTTTCGGTTCGACAATCCGGTCTTGCCTAAGGTATGCTACTGTTCGATAGGTACACTTGCCTTTAATCGTTTTCAGAGTTAGTTTCCAAGTTTGATCATTCTTTTATAAATTTTCTAGGTTTGATTTTATTAGACTTACGACTATCTCCTCTGAACCCTGACACAAACAAAGAAATCCTTTTTAAGGTAATCAATGCTCTACCACACGAGACAGCCGAGGTAAGCAATCCTAATTTTGATCCTCTTAAAATAATTCCTATGCAACCTGAACCACACAATGAACATAAAACGGATAATATAAGAGAAGATATTCAAACCTTTAAACCTCCCTGAATTTTTCAAACACGATGAAAGTCTAGCTTAAGACTATAAATGAGCGATTCTCGGGAGGCAACCCGAGCACTAACCTTACTGAATTTTGCACCTATTTTCATTTTCCATTATTTTTCCTTTTTCTTTTCTCTTTTAATCTAACAAGAAGTGCAGATTTCTAGGCCGCACGGCCTCCCACACGGCCATGCCCGTGGCCGTGTGGACCACCAGAATCTTCGTACTGACATAGCAGACGCCGTGCAAACCAGTTCAACCACTTCCCGACATCACGAATCCAACCACCCTCCCCCATGGGCACCGACAGAGGGGCACGGTCGTGCCCTTCGGCCTTGTGAAGCTACTGACTTACATAGCACAACCAAAACATGCCCGTGGCTCCCAACCATGCCTACATACTGACTTCTGAAGCACGGGCGTGGATGGCTGAAGCACGGGTGTGGGTAACAACACACTCCAAAACACGGCCATGCGAGGTGGCTGTGCAAATCGAAATGGCCTTAGACCACGGGCATGGGAACACGCCAGATTTGGAAAATCTATTTAATCTACACCACCCTCTCCCTTGCCCCCATCTAATTACATTCTACTTTTCTTTTCCCCCCTTCTTCCTCTCAGACTTTTCACTACTAAAACTCTAGATCCTTGAGCAATCAAACAACATGTCGAAGAAGCGTAAAAGGCCAAACTCCTTAAAGGAAGATGATTTACATGAGTTCATGCCGGCAGTTTCATCCAACCAACAGGCCAAGGGTCTTTGAGACCATTCAGTTTCTATTTTTCATTTCTCTTTCCTTTCATTCTCCTTTTCTTTAACAATCTTATGCTTAATTTAGTTTAACTTAATTGAGTCTCTTAGTGTCAACTTCGCCAGGTTACTTGGGAATCACGCCAACCACCACGATAACCATGCCATTTCTGCTACCGCCAGCACCTCCCCAGCCTTAGAGGTCACACCCACCTCGCGAACCATCCAACAATAAGGACTCTTCAGTCCATTTATCTTCTATTTTCATTTCGTTTACATTTTTGTGTCCTCTTTCTTTATTTTTCTTATCTTTAATTATATACTTAGTTTATTTTAAATAGGTCTTAATAATTCCTGGCTACTTCTCAGAGCGCTACCCAATTTCTTCATCTAGCGCAGGTTCGTCATCCAGACCGACCATCACCGCCACCAAAGACACTCCTCGGGGAAAACATCCACAATTCAGGGAGTAATTCGTTTCCATTCTCTTTTGATTTATCCCTTAAATAACAATCTTTGTACATTGAAGGCAATGTACATCTTAAGTGTGGGGGTGAATAATTATTTTGAGAAAATGCCTTTCTGCATTATTCTCAAATCCCTGAATTTAGTCTTGTTTTTAAGTAATTTCCTCATATTACTAATTAGGATGAAATTTCTATTAATTCATGATTTTTATTGACATGTTTTAGAATAAGTCATAGTTAATTGTGCATTGATGATTAAATTTGAAGAATACTAGGGAATCAAGCATGATAAGTCTAATTTTCAAAAATTCAAAAAATTTTAGGTTGTTGACCTAAGTTTGAATATTACTTTGAAGTTTGAAATCTATAAGGTTGATGTCAAAAATACCCATAATTTTTGTGAGATTTTGAGCCTTATAGAGCATCTATTCTTTTTCATGCTCATTTTTTTATTATGAGTGTGTCAACCATGAACTGTTATTCTAGAACTTGCCTTGATTATACATGTCAAGACCACAGTTATGATTTGATATTCCGAAATGATAGAGGCACTTAGGTTTTAACCCATTCACACCATTAAAAGCCTACCTCCACAATTAACCCCTAGTGAACCCTGTTGATCCTAACAACCCTTTTCATTGACTTACCTACTAATAACCCAAAACCCTTTGTATTTGTTATCACCCTTCTTTTTTACTACCCTTTGATCGAGATATGACTTGATTAGTTACCAAACTTATTATGTTATGAGTTGAATTCATTATTAGTTTGTTCTTAAAAAATAATAATAATAATAATAATAATATTATATATATCATCAAATCAAAGTATATTCAGTTTTTTGAAGAGTGAGCTTATACAGTTAAGTTCAAATTATCAAAAGAAAAGCTCGTATCAGTAGGTTTATTATTATTTTCAGTTGATGTAACTATTATCTCAGAAATTTTTAAGTAGGTGCTTGTCAATTCAATCTCGATTCTAACCCTCTAATTCAGCCTTTATCCACACCTTTAACCCTAGCCCCGTTACAACCCTGTTAAAGACCTTTTGATCGGTTTGTCATCTCATTTTACAGTGGTGGAGATTTGATTTTCAGGCAAGCCTATGGGATTAACTTTTCATGTTTAACTTATTGAGTGCTTAATTTTGAACCTTAAACACTTTTTGAGTGATTTGAGTAAATCTTTTGTGAGGATGTCGATCCTTGTAGATTTTGAATTAAAGGTAATTATTTAGATGAAGGGAAACACCTATGTTTTCGTGCTACAAATATATGACTTATCTTGTTTGAATCTTTAGGATTCTTTGAGTTAAATTATCCATGAATAATTTATCTATGAATTAGGATAAAGCATTGTCAGTAGGAATTATGAATTATGGAAAGTTTGTTTTAATTGTAAGTTGAGAATTTTGCTTGAGGACAAGCAAAAGCTTAAGTGTGGGGGTATTTGATAAACCGTAATTATAACATATTTTAATCTCACATTTAGTATACTTTTGGATGATTTATCCCTTGATTTATATAAAAAGGTGCTTTTAATCCTTTCTTTTCATGTCTTATATCCAGGAAAGCACCCAAAGATGAAAAGAACATAAAACGGGCCTAAAACGAAGTAATTGGGCCTTAGCACAGAATCGACACGGCCTGGCCCAAATCCTACACGGTCGTGCCTCGCCGATCACCGTGCCCCTGTCTCAAATTACACGGCTTGACTCTCAACTTAGCACAGAATCGACACGGCTTGACTCTCAACTTACACGGCCGTGCCTCAAATAAGAAATCCGAACACGGCTTGAAGTTGACCAACACGGACGTGTGCCATGGCCGTGCCCCTATCGTTGGAATGAGCAATTTTAGTCGAAAAAGGATACTTAGGGAGAAAGAATCGCATTCCAAGGAGCCTATATATATCCCCTAAGTGCCACCATTGAGAGGGCGTCGAGCTAGGCCAAGGAGCCTAGCCGGAAAGGTCAGAACTGTGGGAATCGCTTAAAGTTAGCCAGTTGATCCATTCCAAGAAGCCAGAATTATACTCAAGACGGCGGAATTCTCCTTCAATTCCTTCAGGGAGTTTTAGGAATTTCTTATGTTTTGTTTTATCTTTTCTCTTGAGATGTTTTCTTTATTCATTATGAACTAAACCCCTCAGATACCTGAAGGGGATGAAACCTAGATAAATCTTGTTATTTGATTTTTTAATTATAGGATAACTACTTAGTTTGTTCTTAATTATGCATGCTTAATCCAAATCTGATGTGCTTAGGTGGAACCCTGCTTAAGAGTAGATCTAGCGTAATTAAGCGGAGTTGATCGAACGCCTAGAGATAGGGTTATGAGATTTTGTCGGAATAGGGTGAAACCTAATATGGGAATCCATAGATCGATTTAGTGCTATTCTAGGGGGTTATAATAAGAGACCGAGAGTTTCACTAATTAACCTAGGGTTAGACGTTATTCGCCTCGAGAGGGGGCTTAATATACGTTAGGGAGTCCTACAGATCAAGCTAAGTAAATAAATCATATAATTCAGGGTTAGATAACAAGTGAAGTCTAGGTGGATTCTTCCTGAGGGTATCGTCGTGATCAATTGAGTTTTTCTTCAAGTTATTTCTCAATTCGTTCTTTTTGTCTTAGTGTTCTTAGCTTAGTCGTCATTAATTTAAATTAAAACAACTTCACTTTATTTTTAAGGCTAAATAATAAAAAGAAAGTTAGTATTAGTACTTTTAGTTCCTTTAGGTTCGACAATCCAGTCTTGCCTAAGCTATACTACTGTTCGATAGGTACATTTGCCTTTAATCGTTGTCAGAGTTAGTTTCCAGGTTCGATCGTTCTTTTATAAATTTTAAAGTTCTGATTTCAACGATCAACCTTATCATCAAATTTTATACCAATCATGATGAATTAGCAACCCAAGCAAAATAGAGCATTACCGTGTTGTATGAATCAAAATCCGTCAATTCATGTCCCATGATACCCATAAGATACTATTTCAGAGAGTACACTCTCGAGCCATATATATAAAAACAACAGGATTACCAGTCTAGGCTAAATCCTTTTTATGACATATGCTCTAAAAAGCTTGATCTGGATTACCCGTCCGGGCTAAATCCAATCCATAACATATGCTCAAGAGAACTTATATCAGGATTACCCATCTGGGCTAAATCCTTTCTATAATGAGGTCAATAGGATTTCTCGTCTAAGCTAAATCTCGTCAGCAACAAATGCAGGACCTCATTCATTTCGGGAAATTACATATCCATCGATTTTCCATTTTATTCAACTGGGATTTCAACATTTTTCTCAAGCATTATCGGCATGTGGTTATTTCATACATCCACAACATTCATATAATTCAAATAAACACATTCCACATTCATTTCAAGCATATAAGTAACATTTTTATCATTTATCATTTATCGGGTATTATTATTGATCAGGCACTTTCATTTATCGGGCTTTAACGAATATGTGATCATTTCACATAATTATGGCATTTATACAATTCACAAACACAACATTTAATTCAAGCATATAAATATACACAATTTAGTTACACGAACTTACATCGACAAATGTTCATGTACATAAATCTACTAATTCGACATTTTCCTCTTTTCCTCGTTCTAACTCCGAATTTGGTCTATTTGGATCTATCCGAGTAAATTTAACATCAGTTTATCACATTTCATATTTGTGTGGACTCAATTTACATCCTAGGTAAAATTACCATTTTGCCCCTAAATTTTCCATAAATTCTAATTTCGTCCCTAGGCTCAAAAAATGAAATTTCTGCAATTTACTTCCTATTCCAAGCCTAACCAAAATTCCATCATAAAATTTACAGCACATGTTTTGTAACAACCCGATTTTAGTCAAATCAGAACAGTGGTTTCAGGACCACATATCCGAAGTAGAAATAATTATTTTATTATTATTTTAATGTCTACAGGATGAATATATGATGGTGTGAAGTTTTCGTTAAGAAATTTTAGCATTTGGTTGCTCAATTTGATAAAAAGGGCTAAATCGAGTAAAGTGTAAACCTTGTGTGCTATTTGTTTAATGTGTCTAATAGCTATGGTTTATTAAGTTAGAAGTCCTTAAGTTGTAGTTATACCATTGGTTGTCTAAATGGACATTTATGGGCTTATAATAAGTGTTTTAAGTGATTATTATGAAATGTTAATTTAGTAATTTAGTAAAATAAGTAAATTAAATAAAACAACTATGACTATCATCTTTCTTTCTTGAATCTTCAACTGAAAATTTTCTTAGGAAGCCATTAAAGACCATTCAAGCATTCGGCCATCTTTATTTCTCATGCATGTGAGTATTTTTCATCTGTTTTTTTTATGATTTTTACGTTTTTTAAATCGTTGCAACTAGGTCTAGCTAGCCCAATGACTATTTTGTAAAACTGTTAAAGATTTTGAATGATGCCATTGATGAATACATGTATGAATTTTAATGTTTGATGATAGATTATGAATATTTATTATGAATTATACAAGTTTTGTTAAGTGATTTATGGTGAAAATGCAAAATAAGGACTAAATTGATAAATGTGTAAAGTTAGTGGTTAAAATATGAAATAAATGAAAAATATGGGCTTCTAGGGGCATTATAGTAATTCGGCTAGCATGGGTTTAATTGGAATTTCATTAATTTGTGTTTTTGGTGAAATAAGGACTAAATTGTAAAAATGTAAAAGTTTAGGGGCTAATGTGTAAAATAGTTCAAATGCATATTTTTGGATTAAATTGAATAAATAAATGATTAAATGAGTCAATTTTGAATATATTTAGATCAAGAGAGAAGAAATACGGACTTAGATCGGGGAAAGAAAAAAGTTATGGAATAGTTGACTCGATTCGCCGTTTTAGCAACTGAGGTAAGTACGTATGCAATGATCTTTATTTATGGTTGTGTTTAAATGCTTTGGTATTGCATGAACTGTGGAAATGTGACTACGGATATGTTCAACAACGATTCGAGAACGATTCGACAATAGATTGAAAGTGATTCAACTACGGTTTGGTATTGAAATCCCGATTGAACATTAAGAATAGTTTAGGATACTAGTGACATGTCATTAGGTATACTTTGAGTTGGCTTCAGGCCATGATTTAGCACTTTGGGTGCGAGATAAACTGGTTTGGCTTCGGGCCATGCATATCGGCTGATTTGGCTTTGGGCCATGATATCAGAACTTTGGATATAAGTTACCTTGATTTGGCTTCGGGCCATGGTATAGGTACTTATCGTGTGAGACCCTTGAATATCTGACTCCTATTTTGAATGGTTCAATGGGTAAATAAAAGATGTGGTTAAGTATGAGATTGGAACAATATGGTACAGGTACGTACAAAAATGAATTGAGTATTGAAATTATGGAATTAATGAGTTTCTTGATAAGTTATGTGAATGACCATTGATAGCTTTGTGATTTAATAAAATTGTTGTATATTGCTTTCTATTATTTGAATGATTAATGAATAGTGATATTTGCTTATTGTTAACATGCGAGCTTACTAAGCTATATAGTTTACTTTGTTGCTTTTTCATGTTTTATAGTGATTTCAAAGCTAGCTCGGATTCGGGGATCGTCGGAGACTTCATCACACTATCCGCTGACACTTTGGTACTTTTGAAACTATGTTTTGGGTTATATGACATGTATAGGGACTTTGAGTCAATTTTGGTAAGTGATGTAGCCATTTGAGTTGGCTTATAAATATCTATGTTTGGTTTGTATATAGCCAAGGAAGTTGGCATATTTTGGTTGATTTGGATGTGTTTATAAATGTGCTAATGGTTTTGTTTTAGGTTTGGTAATTGGCCTATCTTGTGAGATTGAGGTTGTATTTATGATGTTTAATGATATTAGGTATTTTGAATGTTAAAGGGTTGATAATTGGAAAACTATGTGCTTGTGAATTGGTACATGATAATGCATGTTTGGAAGGGTTTAGTTAATTAAATTGTATATGTGAATTAGGTATGAAATTAGATGTAAATTATGGTATATTTGTGATTTGTATTGATGGTAAAGAAATAGTATGATTTGAACAATTGTTGATGGTATTTGGCTGCATATTTGTGTCTTGAATTGGTACCATTTGGATTGTTTAGGTACATGCAAATTTGGGTGGTAAAATGGCTTGGTAAATAGACTACTTTTGTCCACACGGGCAGAGACACGAGCGTGTGTCTCAGTCGTGTGTGACATACATTTATGTTACACGGCCGTGTGTCCCCTGATGTGGTTTTAGAAATCAAGTCAATATGCTCCACACGGCCTCACACACAGGCGTGTATGGCCATTTTTAGGGCACACAGGCTAGTCACACGGGCGTGTTTGCTGGCCGTGTGACCCAAGTCAGAGAGTTACACGGGGTCGGACACAGGTTGGGACACGGCTATGTGCTCCCATTTCGAATGTCCACACGGCCTGTGACACGGGCGTGTCTAGTGGCCATGTGTCTCACACGGCCTGGCCACACGGGTGTGTGTCCCTTGTTTTGAGAAAAAATTTTACAGTTTCATGAAAGTTACTTGAGTTATCGGTTTAGTCCTGAACCACTCCCAAAGCATGTTTAGGGCCTCGTAAGCTCATAATAGGGACCATGTGATTGAAATTGATCTATGATTGCTTATAATGTGAAAATTTATGTAGAGTTGAATGTTTAATTGTTTTATAAGTCCGGTAATACTCCGTAACCCTATTCTGGCATTGAATATAGGTGAGGGGTGTTACATGTTTTCTATAAATTTCAGAATTTTTCATCAATTTGACAACTTTACATTTTAGCCCCTAAATCATGTTTTCATCAAAAATCACTTTGTAAAAGTTGTTTATCTATCAAAAACCTTTCATTTTCAACCATAAATTTCTAATTTTTAGCATATTCATCCATGACCCATTTTCCATACTTTGATAACCTTTCAAATTAATCCCCCAAATAGATAGATTAAGCTATCCCGGTTTCAAAAATATCAAAATTACTAAAAATGGGCCAAGGAAACTTACCCAATTTGGCCATGAAAGTTTCTTCTATCTCTCCTAGGGTTTACATGTAACTTTAGGGAAGACGATGATAAAATAAGATGATATTTCTTTTTTATCATCTTTTAATTAATTAAATATTTCACTTTCCAATGTAGTCCTTGCCCTTTTTCTAAATTTCCATGGATGAGTCACCAAAATTATCTAGATACTTTTCTTTAATGGTTTAATTACCATATAAGGACCTCTATTTTTGAATTCTATAGCTATTTAATCCCTCTAGCTACTAGAATTCAACTTTTGTATTTTATGGGATTTGGTCCTTCTCGTAATTACGCAGATAATCGGTAAAATTTTCTTATCAAAATTTGCACACGACTTTTCTAACATAAAACGGTATCTATAATAAAATAAAAATAAATTTTATTTTCGGCTCGAATTTTGGTCCCGAAACCACTGTTCCGATTTCACCGAAATTGGGTTGTTACACTCCCCCTCAATTGTAGTAATCCATTGAATCTATTGTATTTCATTCTTTAGTAGTGAATACTAAATTGAAAGCATTTACTCAAACACCTTGTGTGCATTGCTTTTCTATAGTTAATATGCTCTTTCAAGCTTTTTTTGTCTTTAAGATTGCTTCTTTTATATTTTGTTGCCTTAGAGGAATTCTGTGAGAATCCTCACTTTATGAGAGTTAGGCTGACTTAGGCATATTTGAAGCAAAGGAATCACCTAAGGCCACACGGATTATGAGACAAAAGGCCTAGCCCCTTGATAGTAACACATTGTTAAAAGGGTAGACATAATGATGTGTCTAAAACTAACTATGATCACAATAAAGGCAAGCGCACCTATCTTTCAATAGTATAGTTATGGTAAGACAGGAAATATCGTATCCATAAGAACCAATAGTACTAGTAATTACTATCTTTCTATTATCTAGCCTAAGAATTGGAATGATTTTGTTTTAAACTAAAACTAATTAATTAAAATGTGACAAAGAAAGAATTAGGAAAATACTTTTTAGACAACTTATATGATAAAGGCAACATCTAAGGAAGAATCCACCTAGACTTCACTTATTACTTTTGATTCATATGATTTATTCACTTGACTTAATCCGTAGAAATCCCTGATTTATGTTAATATCTCTTTCAAGACTAAAAACAACTAACTCTAGGTTGATTAATTGAAATCTCTTTCTAATTAAAACCCCTATTGTTGCATTAACTCGATCTATAGATTCCCTTATTAGATTTGACTCTAATCCGGTAGATTTTCGTCGCCCAATTTCTAGGGTTACAATCAACTTCTCTTAATTGAGTTGATCTACTCTTAAACAGGGACTTTTGCTCCCCTGAATAAGCACATTCGACTTGAATCAATAACCTGAATTATCAAAACAAGAATAAGAACTCACAATTAAGAATAAGAACAAGTATTTATCTTATAAATTAAATAATAATAAGATCTGTCTTAGGTTTCATCCCCTCAGGTATTTAAGGGATTTAGTTCATACTGATAGAGGGAAACATCTTAAAATAGAGAAAACAACAAAACATAAGAAAACCCAAAAACTTCTAAAGAACTTGATGGGAGATCTTCAGTTTTGATGGAGATCCTTCTCCTAAGTTGCTCCCGATGGCTGTCTTCGAGTATCTTCTGCCTTCTACTCGGCGTCCCCTTTTAGATTGCCCCCTAGGGTGTTTATATAGGCCTTGGAATGCCTTTCTTGGCCCACAAGTAGCTTTTTCTGAATAGAATTAAACCTAGGGTCGGCAGGGACACGCCCGTGTGACACGCCCATGGTGGACTCCTTCGGCCATGCTCAATTCTACTCGCCACACACGACCATGTGATCTTGCCCGTGGACGATAGTCCAGGCCGTGTGATTTCTGATGTAGGCCCATTTTGTCCCATTTTGGCCTGTTTCTAGATCTTTTCGACTCCCTAAGCTCTCCTGAGTATAAAACATGAAATTAAGGGATTAGGAGCATTGAATTCATCAAATTTAATGAAAATTCATCCAAAATTAAGCCAAGCATAGGGTTAAAATATGTGTAAATTATGGTTTATCAAATATCTCCACACTTAAGCCTTTGCTTGTCCTCAAGCAAAATCTTCAACTCACAATTAAAATTAATTTCCTTAATTCATAATTCTCATCAATAATGTCTCATCATAATTCATAGATAATTCATACAATGATAATTTAACTGAAAGAGTCCTAAAGATTCAAACAATCTAAGTCATAAATTTTTATAGCACGAAAACATAGGTGTTTCCCCTTACTAAATAATCACCTTTAATTCGAAATTAACAAGAATTGACATCCTCACTAAGGATTCACTCAAATCACTCAACGTGTTTAAGGTTCAGATTAAGCACTCAAAAGTCAAACATGAAAAGTTAATCCCATAAACATGCATGAAAATCAAATCTTCACCACTATAAAATGAGATGATACACAAATCAAAAGGTCTTAAAAGGGTTATAATGGGGATTAGGTTAAAGGTGTGGTTAAAGGCTAAATTAAAAGGTTAGAATCGAGACTGAATTGATAATTTATCTAACTAGAAAAATTGAACTAATACTGAATAATTACATTGATTGAAAACTTATCACTAATAAAATGAGCTTCTTCTAAAGATGTGACATTAATCGTTCAAGCTTAAAACTAGTAATGAATAAATTTCCATTTTTTTAGAATAAGAACATACAATAATAAGATAGAATTTAACAACTGAAATAAGGAAAATAGTTAGGCAACTGATCAAATCAAATCTCGACATAAGGGAGTCAATAAAGTGGGAGAAGTAAGAATTTGGTTTTTGTTTAGTATTAAAGGGTGAGTCAAAAAACAGTTTATTAGGCTCAAAAGGGTTCACTAGGGGTTAATTATGAGGGTAGGCTTTTTGGTGGAATAAGTGGGTTAAACCCTAGGTGCCTTTATCATCTCAGTATATCAAATCAAGGGTGTGGTCTCGACATGTATAATCGAAGCAAGTTCTAGAATAACAAATCAATGTTGACACACTCATAATCAATTAAGTGAGCAAGAAAAAATATATGCTCTTAAAGGCTCAAAATCTCACAAAAATTATGGTTTTTGATGTCAACCTTGTAAATTTCAAACTTCAAAGTAATATTTAAGATTAGGGAAATAACCTAATAAATTTTTAATTATGAAAAATAGACTTATCATGCTTGATTCTCTAATGTCTTAAAGTTTAAACCATCAATGCACAATTATCTATGACTTAATCCAAAACATATCAACAAAAAAATCATAAATCAATAGAAGTTTCCTCCTAATAGTAATATGAGAAAATTACTTAAAAATAAGACATAATTCAGTATTGTTGACACCTCCCCACACTTAAGATGCACATTGTCCTCAATGTACAAAGATAAATAGTGACAATATAGTAAGAAAATAATAAAACAATGAGAGAAGTGAAACTTCCTGAATTTTAGATGGAGTTAAAGAAAAGAAACTGTGTAAAGTTGGGCAGGGGTGGTGGATACTCCGGTGGTGGTGTGGTCGTTCCGTAATAGCCCCTTGTACCTAAATTAAAGAAATCAAAATATAATAATATAAATTAAAGACAAGAAAGATAAAAAGAAAGAATTTAAAAATGAAAATAAAAGAAAAAGAAAAAATAAATGGATTCAAAAGTCCTTGTCTTGTCGAGTAAATGAAGCGGCCGGCATAAACTTATGTAGAGTGGTCGTGCATAGGGATACCGCGCCAGGATCCTTTTGCTTTTTCGACATGAAGATGGTGGCTTTGACCTTGCCTCTAGTATTAATCTTTATGTATGGTAGCAAGGATGGTGGATGGTGCGATGTCGGTGTAAAGAAGAAATCAGGGAAAAGGGGAAAGGAAAATAAAGGGAGAAGATAATGGGAAAAGAAATGGGTGTGGTGGCTAGGGTTTGGTAGAAGAAGGATTGGGGAAGAAAGTGAATAGAAGAAAGGGGTTTAAATAGAAATTAGGGCATTTGTTTGCTGCCCATGCCCGTGTGCCGTGGGCGTGTTAGGTCACACGGCCGTGTAGTGCTTCGTTCGTTTTTCCCACACCTGTGTGGAGGTTTCCACGCCCATGTTGATTAATCAGTGTCGACCACGGCCTAGGAACACGGGTGTGTCGCACACCCTTGTTACTTTCTCAGTGTCGACCACGGACGTATCGTACAGCCGTGGCATTTTATCACCGCTCGTGGTTTGGGGAATTTTAGTCCTTGGTTCGCACAGTTTTCTGCCATGCCGATGCGCGTATTCGTGGTGTCCACACGGCCACGCCCGTGTGCAAGGCCGTGTGGGTATGGAATCCTGCGCCTATAAATTTGGTTAGTTTTTAGTTAAACGCTAAAAAACGTAAATATGGATGTTAATAAGGTTAGTACTCGGGTTGCCTCCTGAGAAGCACTCGTTTAAAGTCTTAAGCTAGACTTACCTTCTATTCGCATAATCATGGTGGTTTGAAGAGTTGAAACTCCCCATTCTTGCTATCAATTTATTAAAATAAGGTTTTAGATGAGTACGATTTACCTTAAAGGTGCCAAATTAAGAATGAGTTACCTCGACTGTATCGTATGGGAAAGTATTAAGTAACATGAAAGGAGTTATTCCATTAGGCCACGAGGATCTGTATTATCCACTAGAACTCGGCCTCCAACCTTGAAGTAGTTTGCTTCATCTTTAAGTTTGTTATGGAGTTGCCTCGGTTTTGCTTTGTATGTTCTTGGTTTCTCCTTAGCATGTGCCTTCCACTCGTCTAGTTCATCGATCTGAAGCCTTCGCTCCTCATGAGTTATTTCTTTGTTGGCATAAGGTCTAGGATATGGCTCAGTTGTGTAATTTCGTGGTGCTTCCTGAAAAGAAGGTTGAATCGAATGGTCATTAATAGAATTTATGTTCTCACCTTTATTACTCGATGTCCTAGCCGAGTCAAGAGCCTGAAGAGTGATCGTTTCGTCACCTACACGAAGTGTGAGTTCACCTGTACCAACATCAATTTTAGTTTTAGTAGTTACTAAAAAGGGTCTTCCTAAAATTAAAGAAACATTATTGTCCTCATCCATGTCTAAAACAATAAAGTTTACTGGGAATATGAATTTATCAATTTTTACTAGTACATCTTCGATTATACCCCTAGGAACTCTAATGGTCTTATCAGCCAATTGAATGCTCATCCTAGTTTGTTTGGGTTTCTCAAGACCTAGCTGTTTAAACATTTTATAAGGCATAACATTTATGTTTGCCCCTAAATCTGTTAAAGTATTATTAACAGATAAACCACCAATTAAGCAAAGAATCGTAAAACTCCCTGGATCTTTTAACTTTTGTGGTAGTCTATTTTGTAAGATTGCTGAGCAAACTGCATTTAGCTCCACATGCAACGCCTCGTCTAACTTTCGTTTGTGTGTCAAAAGCTCTTTTAAAAAAAATTGAATTGGGCTTCTGCGAAAGAGCTTCAATAAATGGTAAGTTAATATGTAATTTTTTTAAAAGTTTAAGAAATTTACCGAATTCTTCATCTATGCGGTCTTTCTTTGTTGCATTGGGATATGGCACACGAGGTTGGTATTTTGTACTTACCAGTTTTGGTTTTTCATGGCTTATCTCAACCTTGCCTTCTTCTATAACATTCTCTTGCCTCAATTTTGGTTCATCTAACCCTTCACTATCGTGGGCAGTAATGGCATGAATTTGCTCTTTTGGGTTAGTTTCAGTGTTGCTCGGCAAGCTGCCTTGTGGTCGTTCAGATATGAGCTTAGCAAGTTGTCCTAATTGGTTCTCGAGCCCTTGAATCGATGCTTGCTGTTTTTTGAGTGCTGTTTCGGTGTTTTGGAAATGAGTTTCTGACACCGCGATAAATTTTGTTAGCATCTCCTCAAGGTTCAACTTTTTTCTCTTGTGGGTATGGTTGCTGTTGAAAGCCTGGAGGGGGTTGTTGTCTTTGATTTCCTTGGCCACCCCATGAGAAGTTTGGGTGGTTCCTCCAACCTGGATTGTAGGTGTTAGTATAAGGGTTATTTTGAGGTCTAGAATTGTTACTCATATAGTTCATCTGTTCGTTTTCTATGCCAGGGTTGTAGGGTGGGTATTCTGTATTGTTCGTTCCTCCTCCATTTGTATCGCACTGCATCACTGGATGTACCTGTGAAGAACCATACAAACCATCAATCTTTTTATTTAAAAGCTCTACCTGATTTGATAGCATGGTAACTGCGTCGAGGTTGAAAACACTGGCAGCTTTTGTCGGCTTTGTTCTCATAACTTGCTACTGATAGTTATTCAGTTTCATCTCCTCTATAAACTCATAAGCTGCTTCAGGGGTCTTGTTATTTAGGGTTCCACCGGCGGCTGAATCAATCAACTGCCTAGTTGAGGGGTTCACACCATTGTAAAATATTTGAACCTGTAGCCACAAAGGTAACCCATGGTGAGGGCATCTCCTTAGTAGATCCTTAAATCTCTCCCATGCATCGTAGAGTGTTTCTAAATCCATTTGCACAAAAGAAGAAATATCATTCCTCAACTTAGCTGTTGTAGCTGGCGGAAAATATTTAAGTAAAAATTTTTCGATCATTTGGTCCCATGTAGTGATTGATCCTCGTGGTAACGAGTTCAACCACTGTTTTGCTTTGTTTATCAATGAGAAGGGGAAAAACCGAAGGCGAATGGCATCATCAGAAATGCCATTAATTTTGAAGGTGCCGTAAAATTCTAAAAATTCGCCAAGTGATTGTTTGGATCCTCATCCTGCAAACCATCAAACTGAACAAATTGCTGAATCATCTGTATAATGTTAGGTTCCAGTTCAAAATTATTTGCAGCAATAGTAGGTCTAACAATACTTGATTCAATTCCTGTTAAATTAGGTTTAGCATAATCATACATAGTACGAGGAGCAGGATTTTGATTCACTGGGTTTGCGACAACCATAGGAGGTAGCGGATTATTATCGGCCATCTCTTCGGAAGTATTGGTTTCATCTTCTTTCTTTTCTTCTATGTATTGTAGGTTTCGCCTTATTTCTCTTCGATTTCTACAAGCGATATGTTCTATCTCACTGTCAAAAATGAAGGGTCCTGACGGGTTTCTTCTAGTCATAAACTAAAATTACCTACCAAAAGCAAATAAAAGAAAAATTAGCAAAGTTAAAATAAAAATAAATTGCAAATAAATAAAATGGCTAAAGTAATAAAAATTTAGTGTTCCTAATATCTTAGTCCCCGGCAACGGCACCAAAAACTTGATGTGTCTAAAACTAACTATGATCACAATAAAGGCAAGCGCACCTATTGTTCAATAGTATAGTTATGGTAAGACCGATAATATCGTATCCACAAGGACCAAGAGTACTAGTAATTACTATCTTTCTATTATCTAGCCTAAGAATTGGAATGATTTTGTTTTAAACTAAAACTAATTAATTAAAATGTGACAAAGAAAGAATTAGGAAAATACTTTTTAGACAACTTATATGATAAAGGCAATACCTAAGGAAGAATCGACCTAGACTTCACTTATTACTTTTGATTCATATGATTTATTCACTTGACTTGATCCGTAGAAATCCCTAATTTATGTTAATATCTCTTTCAAAACTAAAAACAAATAACTCTAGGTTGATTAATTGAAATCTCTTTCTAATTAAAACCCCTATTGTCGCCTTAACTCGATCTATGGATTCCCTTTTTAGATTTGACTCTAATTCAGTAGATTTTCGTCGCCCTATTTCTAGGGTTGCAATCAACTTCGCTTAATTGAGTTGATCTACTCTTAAACAGGGGCTTTTGCTCCACTGAATAAGCACATTCGACTTGAATCAATAACCTGAATTATCAAAACAAGAATAAGAACTCACAATTAAGAATAAGAACAAGTATTTATCTTATAAATCAAATAATAATAAGATCTATCTTAGGTTTCATCCCCTCAGGAATTTAAGGGATTTAGTTCATACTAATAGAGAAACATCTTAAAATAGAAAACAATAAAACATAAGAAAACCCAAAACTTCTAAAGAACTTGATGGGAGATCTTGATCTTGATGGAGATCCTTCTCTAAAGTCGCTCTCGACACTTGCCTTTGAGTATCTTACGCCTCTACTCTGGCGTCCCCTTTTAGGTTGCCCCCTAGGGTGTTTATATAGGCTTTGGAATGCCTTTCTTGGCCCACAAGTAGCCTTTTCTGAATAGAATTAAACCTAGGGTCGGCAGGGACACGCCCTTGGTGGACTCTTTCGGTCACGCTCGATTCTGCTCGCCACACACGACCGTGTGATCTTGCCAGTGGACGATAGTCCAGGCCGTGTGATTTCTGATGTAGGCCCATTTTGGCCCATTTTGGCCTGTTTCTCGATCTTTTCGACTCCCTAAGCTCTCCTGAGTATAAAACATGAAATTAAAGGATTAGGAGCATCGAATTCATCAAATCTAATGAAAATTCATCCAAAATTAAGCCAAGCATGGGGTTAAAATATGTGTAAATTATGGTTTATCACATAAATTTCAATAGCCTTGCAAGGTATCGTATATTCTCGGATCATCGGGCTAATAATTGCATCCCACGTCTCGTTGCTTAATTTGCAACAACTACCACTCATGGGGGCAACCTACAGATGGTTTTGAGGCACGGTCACTTTAAAACCTATCTCTCAATTGGGGGAGGGGACTATTATTATACCTCTACCTCGATAGGGACATGTGACAACACGAAAACCAATCGAAGAGATCCACGAGTAACCCTCTGCCTTGTATTGTTTAGATGGTCACTTAGTGACCTACTAGCTCCCCCCCCCTCACACACAGAAGGAACCATCCATTCTTGACCTCCTAGTCGAGTCCTCTTTTAAGCCATCTGTTATTAATAGGTGTGCACTCTTCAAGAGGGGACCACCCTAAAACTATCACCTCTCCTATAAATACCCTCAAAGCACATCATAAAAAAGGGGTCTCTCCTTTCCTTCCGACAAAGCCTAAAAGGCCAAGCCATCATCCTCTCCTCTCGATTCTCCCCTCCACCCTCCTACTTTTCCAACTCTTAGCCTGACATGGGTGAATCGATCTTCCTTGATATCATCTCTTCCTCTTTTTCAACATCATTACCATACTTTCCTTTTTTTTCAACCTCGTTGATATCTTATATCAACAAATATAAATTCAGTCCGACTATAATGCACGTAATAAAAACTACTCCCTAATTTAGCGACTAATTTATTATGCGCCAACCGCTTTGGCATGCAGTTCAATTCACTTAATTTTCCCCCCAACTTTGGTTTTTTGTTCAATCATTTTGTCCAAACTAAAAAAGAAATTCACTTCATCTTCGAGAAGCCCCGAGAGCTAATGAATCTTTCTCGCTACTACAACTGAATTAGCTAAAAACCAAAAGCACTGTTAGCATTGTTAAATAATAATTCACTAGAATTTATAATTTCATATATATACTCTCTTTAGCCAAGTAATATCATCATATTAAAAATAAATTTTAATTTTAATTTTAAAATTTTCTAACGAAATGAATAATCTAATTGACTAATAATATATATATATGAAGTTACAACTAATAAATCATGATTTAAAAGAACTAACAAATTATATCAACCATTTTAAATCATTACAAGTATTAAATTGATAGGTTATGTAAAAGTAATTCAACTCAATTAATTAATTAATTAATTCATACATAATTTCGAGACTTAAATTTAAAAGCTTAAAATTCTAAAATAAATAATAATAAAGTTTCATTAATAATAATGTATATATTTTTATACCTTGTTTTTTAATAATAACTTATATATTACTTTCTTGTTAAATTAATAAGTGTACACATTGCGTCAAGTAATTAATTTGTTCATCTTTGAATCAAATCTAGTAGGATGGTCCACCGACAACATTGAATAATTAATTTAAATTTATCAAATGTTTAGCCGTGTTTTGTATTAAAGTTCGTTTGGTTTGTTTCATCTATTTAAACATGTTATTAAAAGATATTCCAAAATAATTTTTATTAATAAAATTGGCTTATTAGAAAACTCTATCCAAAAGACTTGCATTCATCATAAGCCAGTTTTATTAATAAAAATATTTTTAATTATAAAATATATTAAATGTTTGCATTCTTATTAGCCTGTTTTGTTTTTAAATAGAAAATTATATTTTCGAATACATTTTATTGCTTTTTTTGGTTAACCCGTTGAAATGACATATTTTACACTACGATCCATTAGTTATTGCTTCACCTACTAGCTTTGAAATTGCATCAGTGAACGCCACAAAAATATTTAATGCGACATTTAGAAACCACTTATCTCTTCTGCTACTATATATACACATCTATGCTACCAGGTGTATGTCAACAACCTTTCTGCAGAAAAAGTGGGCAGCTTCATGTGGATTTCGAGCTCAAGTCTCCTGCAGAAAAAGTGTGGGGAACCATTAGGGACTCCACCACGATTTTCCCTCAAGCCTTGTCCCATGATTACAAGAGCATTCAAGTGCTAGAAGGAGATGGCAAAGCCCCTGGATCTGTTCGTCTTATTAACTATGCCGAAGGTAACTAAAACAACAGTAACTTAAATTGCCAATTTAAATGCAGTACGAGGCATTCATTGATGCAAATGTACCTAAGGGTTGGACTTCAAATTCAATTTTTTTTTGCATTTTTGTTTGCTTCATGGTAGGGTCTCCAATCGTTAAGGTATCAAAAGAGAGAACCGAATCAGTGGATGAAGCTGAGAAGAAATATGTTTACAGCATCATTGATGGGGATCTCCTGAAATACTACAAGACTTTCATTGGCAAGATCATTGTGGTTCCCAAGGGAGAGTCGAGCTTGGTTAAATGGTCCTGTGAGTTTAAGAAGGCAAGTGAAGAGATCCCTGATCCAAGCGTCATTAAGGAATTTGCAGTGATAACTTTAAGGAGATCGATGACTATCTTCACGGTAAGGCTTAGAGAGGCCAGGCCATGCCATGCCATGCCATGCCATGCATGCGCCTAGCCCTTTTTAATGGATTCTCTCATGTTTTATTAGTAATAAAATAACATGCAAGGATCCCGCTTCAGAATATTTGTCTAGGATCCATCCTTAATTAGTTCATCTTGTTGAGTGGTGACTTCTTGCTGCGAAGTAATTCTGTTGCTTTGTATTTTCAATATTAATTTATGTATTGCCATGGGTTTTCTTAATTTCCTCTATATTGTCTGTGAACTTATGTTGCGGACTGGATTCAAAAAGGTAAAAGGTAAAAGGAAAAAAAATGCAGCAAACAAGAGATAATTACATGAGCAGGTAAACAAATTAAAGAAACCTTCAAACAAACACCATAGCTGTTTTAAACACTCCAATACATAAATTAAACATATACGATTTTTGTCATTTTTTTCACAGTTTTTTATTCACACAGAAACCACATATGACAGAGTCATTTAAAACTTAAGAATCTGTCCTCAAACCTCCAACAAGTAGGGGGGAAAACACAGCAAGAAGATTTACATTTTACAGTGAAAGGCCATCCTATCAAATGTATATACATGTAATAGAAGGGGCTTCTACAAAATCACAGCACCTTCTGGTTTGACAGGCCAGGCCTCTTGCTGTTGAATCCCTTTTTTTTTTTTTTTTTTTTGTAGAAAAATTGGGACACTTTCCACTTGATTTTTTAATTCAATAATAGTTGTAGAGGTTGCTTGGCCTGGCTCTAGACTTGGGCATCTTCGTTTTCCTGCAACAAAGGGGCGTTGAGGTCTGAAATATCACCCACTTTTTCAACTTCACGCTCTTTACGAAGTTCCTCTTCCCTGATTTGTCCCCACATCACAGCATAATATCCCGTTCCTACTATTATTGTACCTATCACACTGTACAACCTTTTTGTGTCAACAACATATAAAGATTTGAAAGGTAAGAGAAAAGGGAGAAATATTTTAATTACCTTCCATAATGAAGACTGTTTGTAAAGAAACAGGTTCCGAAAACTGTTGCAAAGACCACCCCAAAGGGCTTGAACATAGGCACATAAAAAGGGCCTTTCATTCTCGTACATGCTAAATGAACGTTGCTACGGATAATACTCCCAAATACTCCCTATAACCATCATTATGGAATCTATTAGTCACTAATTTTCTTTAACTTGTAATGTTTGGTGTTACCCAAATTTCACTTTCTTTTTTTTTTTTTTTGGGGGGGGGGGGGGTCTTACTGTCACAATAATGAGTAGGAGATCCCGCTTGCGTTTCAGTTTCCATGCATCTAGATCTCCTTCCATGATCAAAGAAAAAACCAGGCACTGGATAGTCCCAACTAAGCTATAAGACGTGGCCACTTTCATCACTTGTGGATATTGTTTGACGGTTCCCATCTGACAAACAAAAAAGTTGTATTGTTTTTGAATGATAAAAGGAGGACAAGGTTTCAAGGCACAAAAACCAAATACTGAGCTTAGTTTATTTGTGGACCGAAACCTTGTACCTGAACAATATTCCATACTGAAATCGACAAGGTAGCAGCCGCAAGCAAAATACCCCCAAGAACCCAACGATCTGGCGTCGAGTAGAAAACAAAAAGTTTTGGTATAACTTGAAGGTGGTGGTCAAGTGAAACAGGTGATGGTCGTGTAAACGGGCCTTTGTATAGTTCTACAAAAATTGCACCTGCAATTGATATAAAAGTTCCAATCATTTTGGCTTGGCTGCTTGTGCTTCTCCAATCCAGCCTTGCCGTCCTGTGATAATTACGAAATTTCAGCCAACACTGAATAAGATGTTCCAATAGACAGTCTTTCTTTTTTCCTAAGCATCCCACCACAATGATTTTGACCTTCCTTCAACTGATATTTATTTTCTTTATTTACAATATTTGAAATTTAAGAGTTACTAACAATTGAATCCAATGGGCCGTGGTCTTCACTTCCTCTACTCTTTAAATTGTATAATGAAAGTGATAGGTTATTTCGTTTATCAATTATTAGATTTAAAATCACATTTTGGATATATCTATAAAAAAAATCATATAAAAAGTAAATGATAACTTAGTTAAAATGATAACTTTATTATATGCATCTTTTTTTGTTTTATATAAAATATATTCTCATAATTATATTTGTTATTTTATAAAAAAAAATTTAATAATTTTTCAACTTAATTAAAACGCGATGAATAAGTAACACTAAGCTAACTCACCGTATACATACCATTCAATATTCTAACTATATCATTATCATGAATCATGCATGGGTGAACCCGTAGATATCTGTATTTTGAGCCAAAAAGAAAAAAGATCTAGATAACTGTATTCAGTTTGTACTCGTCAACTTTGAATATTAAATATGTTTTCTCACTTCTTCTTTTTTTTAAAAAAGAAACCGAAATCGACAAATTAAAACAAAAAGGAAAGAAAAATGGAGATGGCTGGGAGAAAGTTAAGAACCTGAGAATGATGGAAAGCAAGAAGGAAATGGTAGGCATCAAGAGGCCCATTGCGCATACAACGATTGGTGAACTGTAGCTTAACCCGAGAAATGCAAGGTTCTGAGAGATTGCAACCCTACAAATCAACACCAGGATATAAAAAATAAAAATAAAAAATCAATCTTCACTTTGAAAATAGATTTGACAGTTTGTAGCAGCAGGAACATTAGAAAAGAAGAGAAAACTACCCTGTTAAACCCATGAAAAAAATACGAAAGAGGAGTGGGAAGGTGAAGAGCGATTGTTCTATTCTGCAATTAATGAGAACGAAACAATGGTGAAGAAGTGGGTTAATGGAAAAGAAAGCATATGCATACGTCCTGTAAAGATACATGTAGAGCCTAGAGAGGGAGACACAGACACACCTTTCCCCACGATGATAAAGGAAGGAAAAAGGGAGTAGGAGAATGGAGCCAACAGCATTGGTATACACTACAAAAACAAAAGGGCTGATCCCAGCCGTTAAGGCTGTTTTGGCTAATATCGTCAATGCGATGGTGCAACCCTCCATTATGAGCATCACCGCAAACGGTGCCACTTCACTCATTCTCTCTCTCCTCGTCTCTGCAACCATCTTCTCTGGTTTGGCCGATAAATCAAAAACACAACAACGAGAGGTAATGAAGCCTAGCCTAGCCTCTCATAAAGTAAAGTTGCTCGCTTGTTCTTCTGGGACTGTGTGTGTGGCCTTGTGCTTGCGTGTGTGTGGGGATGCTATTTATAAAGAAAGAAAAGACTTTATTTTATGAGGAGAAGGCAACCACAGCCTCAGAGTAGCCCTTGGAATAAGGGTGAGGCTACTTTGGAAGTGAAAAAGCGACTCGGTTAAATAGTTATCTGATTCCACCTCCAACCAGAGGCGGAGTTGCTGACATACGCAGTCCTTTCTCTCTTTTTTAAATTTTCTTTTCTATTTGTTTAAACTAAAAAAGTTGGCTATATGTTTTCTTCTAATTCGTCATCAATAATTATGTCACACCATTAAGAAAATAGTAATATTGTTAATGATGTATCAAATGCCAAAAAAATCTTTAGTTAACTACGGGCCATAATCTTAATTGTTTTTGATTTTATGGTTGAAGTTTATGGTCGACATTCACAATGGCCCTACCTTAAATGCATTATAATAAGTATACCGACCCATCCACATGCCTCAAGGGACCTAAACTTCTCAGCCAAATCTGTATGATTAATCCTACAGGCCGAGGCTGGTACTCTAGATTCTCATTTCATAAATTGGAAGCCAGCAATCTTAAGTTTACATGGATTTAAATTTATGGCACAGGTGAAAAATAAATATTATTAAAAATTCACATAAAAATTAATTATGATGGTAAATTTAATTATTTATTATGTATGATATTTCAAGTTCAAATATAATTTAATTTATATATAAAAATTATTTTAATAATTGCTTAGGAGGGTAAATAACAAAACAAACGATAAAAGAAGGCTAATGGAAGAAAATAGTTAAATATATGTACTGATTTGCTACAACTCAAAAATTACGCAGAATTCAAGTTATTCATTAGCTTACAAATGCTTGATAAGGTGGTTTATTATACTTTACTCACTAACGAAGCGTCCGCGCTGCTATATTAGATATTTTTTGTATCTGCCATGTTTTATGATTTGAATATCAGTTATGGAAATATGAAAAGCAAAAAAAAATTTAATGATTTTTTTTCATTCTAATTTTATAAAAAAAATTCATTTAAACTTTTTATTTAACTTTTTATCTTTTTTAATCTTTAAACTTGTATTTTTTATCAAGTCACTTCAAAATTAATGAAAAAGTTAATATTTGTTAACTTTGTTGACATAGCATACACGTGAATTGCCACTTGAATGACATGTTAGCATTTAATTAATTTTTTAAAATTTTAAAAATATTTAAAAAGTATTTTTTATAAATTTTATATATTTTAAATATTTTTAAATATTTTTATTTTTTAAAAATAATTTTTGAATTTTTATAAATTTTTAAAATTTAAAAAAAAATTAATCAAATGTTAACGTGTCATCCACGAGAATACCGTGTCAGGAAAGTTTAAAAAGTTAAATTTTCCATCCAATTTGGGGTGATTTGACAAAAAACACAAATTTATGGACTAAAAAATAAAAAATTAAATTGATGACTAAAATATTATATTTTAAATTGAAAGGGTTAAATAAGTTGATATACCTAAAAGAGTTATTATAAATTAGGATAACAATGGTTAATGCAAATTCGAATATTTGTAAATATTTGATTTATATTTTACAAATTTAAAAAATATTCAAACTTGTATATTTTAATTATTATCTACACTAAATCCAAAGCAAATGTGATTATTAACCTACGAATATTCATAATTTGAATCTATTTTACTTTTGTAAATAACAAATTTACATTCTAATATTTGAATTTATCTTTCACATTACTCTTTAAAATTTCTTACTAAATACAGATATTTAATAGATTCATATATCCGATGGTTAGCTTAATTCAAATAATAATACCTAATTTAATGTGGATAATAAGTATATTTAATTTTTTAAAGTAAATTTAGGAATTTAAATTCAAATGTTATAGAAATGGAAAATATTCAACATTCCTCAAATTGCTTTGCTTTTACATTAAGTCCAAAATTATTGGATTTAATTATCTCTATATTGGAGTAAATGGCGGTGACAATTAAGGTTGAATTTCGTTAATGTTTTTCTTTTAAAATTTTCATAGTATTTATATTATTTATTAAGTATTGCATTTACACTATAACAAAATATGTCAAATGTGATAGATGACTTGAGACGTGTCAAGATCGCGTCTTCTTAAATTGATTGGCATCAATATGTAGAGATGCACATAAATAGCGTTTCCTTAGGTAGGCTGTAACACCCCTTACCCGTATTCAACTCCGAAATCGGGTACGAGGCATTACTGGACTTAACCTACTTAAACTTATAACTTTGGGCTTTAAATGTTCATTTCCAACTTCAAACTTCTCATTTATATGCATAACATTCTTATTATGGGCCTACGGGGTCTTAAACATACATTTGGAAAGTCTCGGAATTAAACCGGAAACTTTTACGCACTTAGAAAAATTTTGCTTAAACAGGGGCCACACGCCTGTGTGGGCAAGCCGTGTGGTCACACATGCCCATGTTCCTAGCCCGTGTCCCTCACACGGCCTCGACACACCCGTGTCATAGCCCATGTGCCAAAACCATGGCATTCTATTTATGACGTCATCACCTCACTATGGCCACACGGCCAAGACACACGCCCGTGTCCTTAGACCGTGTGTCGAATTAAATTCCAAATTTTAGGTGCAGACTTTACACGGCCTGGGCACACGCCCATGTCCACGGCCGTGTCTCTCACACGGCTGTATCTCTGCCCGTGTGTTAATTACTGAGCATACTGACTTGTAAACCTAGCATTCAAGGGGACACACGGCCGATCAACATGCCCATGGGGCTGACTGTGTGTCACACACGGCCTAGACACACGCCTGTGTGTTTACCCGTGTGGGCATTAAAAGGGCTATCTTCCAAGCCAAAAGCCACCCTACATAGCAACCATACTTATACCAACTCAATTCAACATAACTCATGACACTAAGGCACTTCCAATAACTCAATCAAGCATCCACACAAGCATAAACTTCATAATTTCATCATCGTTGAATCTATATAAGCTTGCCACGTATTGGCCCAATTCCAATGACCACTTACAAAATGATTATCATAAATAGCCAACACTTTGGCTAATACATATGACATAACAAAATGCCCAAGTGCTATACATGATATACTCAAAATAAATCTAACTTTCTTATACCAAATAGATGTCGATAGTGCGATTCCGAACTCCGACGTCCCACGATCCTCGAGTTATCTTGGCAATACTACAAGGAAAAGGAAAATAAGAAAGGTAAGCATAAAGCTTAGTAAGTTTGCATGAAATAAATAGCAACATAAACTCATAATGCCATTCATCCATTTCATTGAATAAAACACAAGTCTTAAGCTCATTTCCGTACTTACTCTTACCAATTACATAACATGCCATATATCGTGAACCACTCTCATGAATTATTCACATATACCTGTACCACCTCATCACTTGGTATTAGCATTAATCTCATCTCTAGCATAAGTTTAATCATTTTCCATATGGAAATTACTTAAGTTATTCAATGATATATATGTAATCATCCTCATTCATAGAATTTCGACACCAATTCCATATCACAGATGGGTCTTACATGGGGTCACTTCTAAATGCCGATGCCATATCCCTGATATAGTCTTATACGGGATCTCATATCGTTTATCGATGCCATATCCCAGATATGGTCTTATACGATTCTCATATTCGATGCCGATGCCATATCCCAAATATGGTCTTATACGGGATCTCTATTCGGTGTCGAGGCCATGTCTCGGACATGGTCTTATACGAGACCTTACCTTTCTCATATTTTGATGATCTTATTCTCTCGTTTATTAAAGTCCAACCGGGAATTTCACATTACAATTCTCATCATTTTCTCATTTAGCATTATAATACAAAATTCATAGGAATTTTAGATAACATTGCTACTATCAAACATTTAGAAGCTTAATAACATGACGTTCAATTTATTACACGCAAACTTACCTCGATTTTCAAAATAGGTTAGATGGTCGAGCTAGTCTAATACTTTGCCCTTTCCTCGATCGAGGTTAATTCTTTGTTCTTCTTGATCTATAATAGCAAATTAGCTCATTTAATTATCATATTAGCTAATGCATTTCAATAATCATGCTTCGGCAAAATTACTATTTTGCCTTTAGACTTTCACAAAATGACCATTTTACCCCTAGGCATCGAAATCAATTCCAATCAAATTTCTTTCTTTAACTAGCCTAGGTAAGCATTTATTAATTGCAACCATCAAAACTCAACATTTCACACATTTACTACATGTTTTACAACCTTTACAAAAAGGTCCTTTTAGGTGTTTTCATGGAAACACCTTTCACAAATGTTGTTTATCTAACAAATAAGACTCATTTTGTTCCATAAAAATGCAGCAACCAACATAACTACTCACATGGCAAAACTCTAGACTCTTAACCATTTTGCAAAATAGACCCCTCATTAGCAAGATCATGATACAAGGGTTCTAAAAGTACAAAAATCATCAAGAAATGTCACCAAAATCACTTACTTGTAAAGAGGACAAGTTGTTGAAAATTTTAAGCTTTCAAACCCTTATTTTTGCTGATAATTTCGATGGAAGGAGGTGAATGAATAGTGTGATATCATCTTTTCTTTATTTATTTATTTCCTTCAATCTATTCCACCTAATCCATCTACTTAACCAACTTTGACCTCTTTTTGTCCCCTATTGCCGGCCAACCATCAACTAAGGGGCTAATTTCCCTTTAAAGACCTCCAATTAATATTCTATGGTTATTTGGCACCCTTAACTTGTAGTTTGGAACTTTCGCACTTTATGCGATTTAGTTCTTTTTGGCGATTAATCATGAAATCGCTAAAATTAAAGCACCAAAATTTTTATGTACTTATATAATCATGCTCTAACTCATAAAATAACATAAAAATAATTTTTCTCTGACCTCGGATTAGTGATTCCGAAACCACTGTTCCGACTAGCCCCTAAATCGGGCTGTTACAATTCTCCCCCTTAAGGATTTTCGTCCTCGAAAATCTTACCAGTAAAAAGGTTGGGATATTGGTTTCTCATGGTCTCTTCGGGCTCCCATGTAGCCTCTTTTATTCCATGTTTCTACCATAGCACTTTAACAAGGGCTATACTTATAACACCTCTTACCCAGATTCTATGCCGGAACCGGGCACGAGGCATTATCGGACTTGATTTGCTTTATCCTTCCACTTTGGCTATAAAAATTCTTTTCGATTTAAAACTTTTCATTTACCATCATAACGTCCCTATCATGGGTCTACGAGACCCTTTACACCCGCTCGGGATATCGAGGAACCAGACCGAAACTTTTTGAACACTTAGAAAATTTCCACCTAAACAGGGGCCACACGCCCATGTGAAATGGGACACGATCGTGGGGGCAGGCCGTGTGGTCACACACGCCCATGTCCCTACCCCCTGTGGGATTTATTATCATTTTGAACCTACAGGGGTTTTCACACGGCCGGACACATGCCCGTGTGCTTGGCCCGTGTGCTCCACACGGCCTAAACATCATAGTATGTGCTAAACAACAAATAGCTTTATACTAAACAAAAGCAATTTACATTCACAATCATGCTTACCCTTTTTTATCCCCTTACCATATTCCCACCACATCACAAGCTTAATGCTTACATTCATTCACTTGCATCCCTGCACTTAACACCACAATGTCTCATGATACAACACATCATAAGTTCTCACTAATCCAACTAAAATGCCAAATACTCGGTGGTTTCGCACTTAGCCCACCTTCAATTGTTAATAGGGTGGTATCGCACATAGCCCATCAAAAAGGGTAATTATAGTGGTATCGCACATAGCCCACTAAATAATATAATAAACGATGGCATCGCACACAGCCCATCGTAGTTAAGTAATAAAGGTGGTATCGCACTTAGCCCACCGTTAAGTGTGGTCATCACACTTCCACATAACTATTTTGTCATTCATACGAAACTATACAATAACTATCGAATTCAACCCACTTGAATCATACACGTTCTCAATTATGTCATACACCAATCAACAACAACAATGTATATAAAATGCATCGTTTACACATAAACTTACCTCGGTGCAAAATGTTTTGATTTGCGGTTTAATCCGTGACCTTGCCTTTTCCACGGTCAAGGTTGATTTCGCGCTCTTTTTGATCTATAACAATAGAATTCACTCATTTAGATCATTCTATGGTCATAATGCATCAAAATCTATAATTAGGCAAAAATGACCATTTTACCCTTGTACCATGGCAAAATTACGATTTTGTCCCTATACTCGTAATTCATTTTTCAACTCACTTTCTCATTAAACAAGCCTTGCTGAACATTTATTTCTTTTACAACTACTCACAATATCAACTATTTCATGCATTTATGACAAATTCAATCTTTGCATTTAAGTTCTATTTAGGTGTTTTCATACAAACACCTTTCACAAAAGTTGTTTCACATCTCCCTAACATTCATTTTCTTCCATAAAAACTCAGCTAACAACATAAAATCTCTCATGGAAAGTCCCTAAACTTTCAACCATATTGCAAATTGGTCCCCTCATTAGCTAGCTTAAGCTTTGGGGACTCCAAAAACACAAAAATCATCAATTTAAACCATCTAAATCACTTACTAGCAAGGGAGATAGCTTGGCTGAAAGTTTGAACCCCAAAAGCTCTATTTTCTCTTCAATTTTTGGTGGAAAGAAGGAGTGTGAATAGTGAAAGATGATAACATCTTTTATTCGTCTTATTTTATTCATCTTATCACCTAATTTCCACCAAATTTGACCAAAAATTAAATGCTCCTGTCCCCCTTGTCTACATGGCCGGACAACACATTCTAGATGGTCTAATTGCACTTTAAAGACCTCCAAATTATATTCTATAGCTATTAGGTACCTCTACCTTGAAAAATAGAACTTTCGCACTTTATGTGATTTAGTCTTTTTTCACAATTAAACAGGCTATTGCTAAAATTAAAGCACCAAAATTTCCACATAGCCTTATAATAATGCTATAACACATAAAATAACATCAAAATAATTTTCCCGAAACTCAGTTTAGTGGTCTCAAAACCACTGCTCCGACTAGCCCTAAAATCGAGCTATTACAATACTTTTGTTTCTCAATCGTTTGACCTCTCATGCCAAGATCTTAACCGACTCCTCGGCATAAGTCATGTCTGGTTGAATCTCTACCTCTGTTGGTACGATCACATGTCAAGAGTCCGAACAGTATCGGTGTAACATGGATACGTGAAAGACATCATGAATCTTTTCCAACTCAGGTGGCAAGGCCAAACGATAAGCTACCGGCCCTATCCTCTCGGTAATTTCATAAGGTCTGATAAAACGCAGACTCAATTTGCCTTTTCGACCAAATCTGAGGACTTTTCTCCATAGTGGTACTTTCAGGAACATTTTATCACCTATTTGAAACTCAATCTCTTTTTTTCTTAAATTCGAATAGGACTTTTGTCTACCTGAGGCCGCTTTCAGACATTCACGTATCACCTATACTTTCTCTTAAGTTTCTCTGACCAAATTGACCCCGTGAATCTAATTCTCTCTGATTTCTGTCCAATACAAGGGCGTTCGGCACTTACACCCATACAATGCCTCATAAGGTGCCATTTTCAGACTTGTTTGAAAACTGTTGTTGTAAGCGAATTCCACCAATGGTAAGTATTTTTCTCAATTACCTTGGAATTCCAAAACACAACATCGAAGCATGTCTTCAAGTATCTGGATTACTCTCTCCAACTGCCCGTCGGTTTTTGGATGGAAAGCAGTACTGAATCTCAATTTTGTGCCTACAGCCTCTTGCAACTTTTCCAAAACCGTGACGTAAATCTTAGATCTCTATCTGAAATAATCGACAACGGTACTCCATGAAGTCTTACTATTTCTGCCACATACAAATACACCATCTTATCAAGTGAGTAGTCGACCCGTACTGGTATGAAATGGGCTGACTTCGTGAGTCTATCAACTACGACCCATATAGCATCTTTCTTTTTTGGCGTCAACGATAAACCGGTCACGAAGTCCATAGAAATACAATCCCACTTCTACTCGGGAACTATAATAGGATGAAGTAGACCCGAAGGTACTTGGTGTTTAGCCTTCACTTGTTAGCAAATTAGGCATCTCGATACAAACTCGGGAATGTCTTTCTTCATACTCAGCCACCAATACCACTTCCTCAAGTCGTTATACATCTTCGTACTGCCTGGATGTACAGACAAACATCCACTATGTGCTTCATGCAAAATCTTTCAGGTAAACTCATCGTTTCTAGGTACACAGATCTTATCTCGAAACATTAAACATCCATCAGGACTTATCCAAAAGTCCGACTCAATATTTGACTCACATAGAACCCTTTTGGCTTGTAAGTCGCCGTCACCTTTTTGAACTTCACAAATCTCTTGGAGAAACAATGGTCTAGCCCTCAACTCGGCTAGAATAGGACCATCATCTGACAAAACCATCCGCGAGTTCATGGTTCTCAGCGTAAACAAAGATTTTCTACTTAAAGCATTGTCGACCACGTTCGCCTTTCCCGGATGATAGTCAATCATTAGCTCATAATCTTTGATCAGCTCTAAGCATCTTCTTGCCCAAGATTCAACTCTTTTTGAGTCATCAAGTACTTTAGGCTCTTATGATCAGTGAACACTCGACACCTCTCACCATACAAATGGTGTCTCCAAATCTTTAGTGCAAAAACAATTACGGCTAACTCCAAATGTGTTGGGTAATTCTTCTTGTGCGGCTTTAACTGTCTAGAAGCATATGCAATCACCTTGCCCTATTGCATAAGTACACAACCCAATCCATTCATGGATGCATCACTGTAAAATAAAAATTCTCTTCCCGACTCAAGCTGCACTAAAACAGGAGCCTCAGTCAACAACGCATTTAGTCTCTCAAAACTCTGTTAGCAATTTTCTGTCCAACCAAACTTCACATCCTTTTGCAGTAGCCTCGTCATTGGAGTAGCTATCATGGAAAACCCTTTAACAAAACGCCTATAGTAGCCAGCTAGGCTCTCCTAACCTCGGTTACATTCCTTGGTGGCTTCCAATCTACAATTGCTGAGAATTTACTCGGGTCGACTCTGATTCCATCACCCAAGACAATGTGCCCCAAAAATCTAACTTCCTTCAACCAAAATTCACTTTTACTATACTTGGCATATAATTGTTTATCTCTCAAAATTTGCAAAATCATTCTCAAATGTGCGGCATGCTCGTTCTCATCCCGAGAATAGATTAGTATATCATCAATGAAGATCACGACAAATTTATCCAAATATAGCCGAAAAATGTGATTCATCAAGTCCATGAAAACGGCTGGGGCATTTGTTAAACCAAAAGGCATGACCAAAAATTCATAGTGGCCATACCTCGTCCAGAATGTAGTTTTTGGCACATCCGAATCCTTGACTTTCAATTGATAGTACCCAGACCTTAAGTCTATCTTGGAAAACACCATGGCTCCCTTCAATTGGTCAAACAAATCGTCGATCCTTGGTAACGGGTACTTGTTCTTAACAGTTACCTTGTTGAGTTACCTATAATCTATTCAAAACCTCATAGAACCATATTTCTTCTTCAAAAATAATACAGGAGCACCCCACAGAGAAAAACTCAGTCTTGCGAAGCCTTTATCTGTTAGTTCTGGAAACTGCACCTTTAATTCTTTTAGCTCAGTTAGAGCCATTCTATATGGAGCAATAGAAATAGGGGCAGTACCCGGAGCTAACTCAATCCCAAATTCAATCTTCCTAACCGAAGGTAACCCTGTCAATTCCTCCAGGAAAACATCTGGATACTCGCATACTATGGGTACCGACTCAATTTTCAACTTAGTCTCTTTCGCATTAATCACAAAGGTAAGGTAAGCTTTGTACCCCTTTCTTAAATACGTCTGAGTCAACAAGGATGATATCACTACTGGTGATCTGTCTTGCTTATCTGATTCAACACGAATAAAATCCCCACTTCACATTTTAACTCAATAATCTTCTTTCCATAATTCACAATCACATCATGAGTAGCTAACCAATCCATCCCAAGGATGACATCGAACTCATCAAACAGTAATAACATGAGATTAGCAGGAAAACAATGCCCCATAATCCTCAGAGGGCAGTCTTTGCATACTCTATCAACCAATACATATTTGCCTAGGGGATTTGACACTCTTATTAAGAATTCAGTAAACTCTATAGGCATACTCATGCTAGAGACTAATTTCATGCAAATATACGAGTGGGTAGATCCCGGATCAATTAAAGCTATAACACGAGTATCATAGAGAGAAAATGTACCCGTGTATCACGTCAGGGGAGGACGCCTTTTCGCGAGCATGAATAGCATATATTCTCGCTGGTGCTTTACTTTCAACTCTTGCAGTATGCTCTCTAGATAAATTCTTGCTACTCATCTCATTTTTTGAGTTTTTCTGTGGTCTTCCTCTAGTAGTACTACCTGGTCTTACATTCTGAGGTTTCTCTTTCTCACTCGCTTCAGGGCAATCTCTAATAAAGTGGTCTAGAGATCCACACTTGAAACAAGCTTTCTTGTTTGCTCGACACTCCCCAGGGTGACGTCTACCACACTACGGGCATTCTGGTCTACTCGGCCTAGCGTTGCCAACACTAGCAACTAATGTAGTCTAGGCTTTAGACCCTGAGAACTGTTTACCTTTACTTCGACTTGAAAATCCAGCTAAGTTGGCTGATCGAGCAGCAAAATCTCTTGACTTCTTGGATAAATATTGGAATGACTTTCCCATTAGTCTTTTCTTCGTGTCGCGAGACTCAATCTCAGCTTTCTTTTTCTCTTTGACTAGTTCTTATGCCTTATAGGCTCGATCTACCAACACCACAAACTCTTTTAGTTCGAGGACACCAACAAACAAACGGACATCCTCTTTTAACCTATCCTCGGACCTTCTGCACATGGTAGCCTTGGTAGACACGCACTCTCAGGCATACTTACTGAGCCTTACGAATTCACATTCGTATTCAGTCACTGTCATTCGGCCCTGCTTCAGTTTAAGAACTTTTTTCTCTTCTGATCAATAAAAATTTGACTAACATATTTCTTCCGGAACTCCTCTTGGAAGAATTCTCAATTTATCCTCTCCCTTGGTACCACCGACACAAGAGTGTTCCACCACTGATAAGCCGAATCTCTCAAGACAGATACTACACATTTCATGCACACTTCAAACGTGCATGACATTTCATCGAATACCCTGATGCTATTCTCAAGCCAAAATTTTGCCCTCTCTGGGTCATCGTCTTTACTAGCTCGAACTTCCTCTGCTCCTTGCTTTTGGATCTTACCGACTGGGGGCCTTTCTCTTTTTACAACCTCAACCGCTTGAGGAGCTGCATGAGCAGGCTAAGGAATAGGTGGGGGTGGAGGAGGTTGAGCATTAGGATTTGCTCGAATATACTCGGTGTACCAGTTGCTCATCATCTGGAGAACGGCTTCTCGAGCCTCTTCTTCCTGACCCATAGTCTCGGGTCTACTTTCTCTGGCACAGACCCTTGCGCGGAAGCCAGCGTATTACTTGCAGCATCATCGGCTGCAACCCGGTCAGGATCAGGATCCATTTACTATATAAAAACACAATTCAAATCGTCAAGAGTCGTCACACTATCATTACACACATATTCTTACATATGACATGTATAGCTAGACTCATACTTACGCTACGTTAGTCCGAGAATCGGCTAAACCTTAGCTCTGATACCACTAAATGTAACACTCATTATCCGTATCCAACTTCTGAACCGGGTACGAGGCATTACCGGACTTAACCTACTTAAACTTACAACTTTGGGCTTTAAATGTTCATTTCCAACTTCAAACTTCTCATTCATATGTATAACATTCTTATTATGGGCCAGCAGGGTCTTAAATGTACATCCGAAAAGTCTCAGAATTAAACTGGAAACTTTTACGCACTTAGAAAAATTTTGCTTAAATAGGGGTCACACGCCAGTGTGAAATGGAACACGCCTGTGTGGGCAAGTCGTGTGGTCACACACGTCCATGTTTCTAGCCCGTGTCCCTCACATGGGCTCGACACGGCTGTGTCATAGCCCATATGCCAAAACTATGGCATTCTGTTTATGACATCATCATCTCACTATGGTCACACGGCCAAGACAAACGCCCATGTCCTTAGACCGTGTGTCGAATTAAATTCCAAATTTTAGGTGCAGACTTTACACAGCCTGGGCATACATCCATGGCCACACGGTCGATCAACATGCCCATGGGGCTGACTTGTAAACCTAGCATGCAAGGGGACACACGGCCGATCAACATGCCCATGGGGCAGACTGTGTGTCACACACGGCCTAGACACACGCCCGTGTGTCTACCCATGTGGGCATTAAAAGGATTATCTTTCAAGCCAAAAGCCACCCTACATAGCAACCATACTTATATCAACTCAATTCAACATAACTCATAACCCTAAGGCACTTCCAATAACTCAATCAAGCATCCACACAAGCATAAACTTCACAATTTCATCATCGTTGAATATATATAAGCTTGCCACATATTGGCCCAATTCCAATGACCACTTACAAAATGATTTTGATATCATAAATAGCCAACACTTTGACTAATACATATGACATAACAAAATGCCCAAGTCCTATACATGATATACTCAAAATAAATTTAACTTTCTTATACCAAAGAGATGTCGATAGTGCGATTCTGAACTCCGACATCCCACAATCCTTAAGTTATCTTGGAAATACTACAAGGAAAAGGGAAATGAGAGAGGTAAGCATAAAGCTTAGTGAATTTGCATGAAATAAATAGCAACATAAAACTTATAATGTCATTCATCCATTTCATTGAATAAAACACAAGTCCTAAGCTCATTTCCATACTTACTCTTACCAATTACATAACATGCCATATATCGTGAACAACTCTCATGAATTATTCACATATACCTATACCACCTCATCACTTGGCATTAGCATTAATCTCATCTCTAGCATAAGCTTAATTATTTTCCACATGGAAATTACTTAAGTTATTCAATGATATATATGTAATCATCCTCATTCACAGAATTTCGACACCAATTCCACATCCCAGATGGGTCTTACATGGGGTCACTTTTAAATGCCGATACCATATCCCTGATATGGTTTTATACGGGATCTCATATCGTTTATTGATGCCATATCCCGGATATAGTCTTATACGATTCTCATATTCGATGCCGATGCCATATCCCAAATATGGTCTTATACGGGATCTCTATTCGGTGCCAAGGCCATGGCTCGGACATGGTCTTATACGGGACCTTACCTTTCTCATATTTTGATGATCTTATTCTCTTGTTTATTAAAGTCCAACCGGGAATTTCACATTACAATTCTCATCATTTTCTCATTTAGCATTATAATACAAAATTCATAGGAATTTTATATAACATTGCTACTATCAAACATTTAGAAGCTTAATAACATGACGTTCAATTTATTACACGCAAACTTACCTCGATTTTTAAAGTAGGTTAGATGGTCGAGCTAGTCTAATACTTTGCCCTTTCCTCGATCGAGGTTAATTCTTTGTTCTTCTTGATCTATAATAGCAAATTAGCTCATTTAATTATCATATTAGCTAATGCATTTCAATAATCATGCTTTGGCAAAATTACTATTTTGCCCTTAGACTTTCACAGAATGACCATTTTACCCTTAGGCATCGAAAATCAATTCCAATCAAATTTATTTCTTTAATGAGACTAGGTAAGCATTTATTACTCTTATTGCAACCATTAAAGCTCAACATTTTACACATTTACTACGTGTTTTACAACCTTTACAAAAAGGTCCTTTTAGGTGTTTTCATGGAAACACTTTTCACAAATGTTTTTTATCTAACAAATAAGACTCATTTTCTTCCAGAAAAATGCAGCAAACAACATAATTACTCACTTGGCAAAACTCTAGACTCTTAAACATTTTGAAAAATAGACCCCTCATTAGCAAGATCATGATACAAGGGTCCTAAAAGTACAAAAATCATAAAGAAAAGTTACCAAAATCACTTACTTGTAAGGAGGAAAAATTTTAAGCTTTCAAACCCTTATTTTTTCTTATAATTTTGATGGAAGGAGGGGAATGAATAGTGTGATATCATCTTTTTCTTTATTTATTTATTTCCTTCAATCTAATCCATCTAATCCACCTACTTGACCAAATTTGACCTCTTTTTGTCCCCTATGGCCTTCCAACCATCAATTAAGGGGCTAATTGCCCTTTAAAGACCTCTAATTAATATTCTATGGCTATTTGGTGCCCTTAACTTGTAGTTTGGAACTTTCGCACTTTATGCGATTTAGTCCTTTTTCGCGATTAAGCATGAAATCACTAAAATTAAAGCACCAAAATTTTTATATACTTATATAATCATGCTCTAACTCATAAAATAACATAAAAATAATTTTTCTCTAACCTCGGATTAGTGATTCCGAAACCACTGTTCTTACTAGCCCCTAAATTGGGCTGTTACATAGGCACTTGAAAGACATCACCGTGAAGCGTCTCCTGAGGCCTAACTTAGGGAGACACTTCTGTCGCATCTCCTTGGAACAAACCAATGGAGAAATTAAGCTGCATCTCTCTAGATTACCTAAGGCGACACTTACTTGCGTCTCCTAAGGTGTCGATTGTAGAGACGTCGGTCATCATCTCCTTAGGTTTCTAAATTGTTTTGCACAACTGAAACACTGAAATATTCTGTTCTTGCTTTCTTCGTAGGTCTCTTGGATCTTGCTTTCTTTCTTCTAATGCCAATCTCACATTCTCCCTAATTTTTGCTTCCTTACGAATTCACGATATTTTAGTAGAGACAACAATATGTCCATCTTCACTATCTTGAAAATTTATCAATTCATATGGTTTCAAATTCACTTATATAAAGTTTAATGGTTTTTTTTGTTTACTTTTATGTATATATATACATTACATGAATGAGTTTGTGATATAAGTATTTCATCTGTATGTATACAAATAATGAATCAGTTTGTTACTAAATTTGTTGTTTTAAATTGATTCTTTTCTTCTTTGAATCAATTATTTGTTGTTTTAAATTGGTTCTTTGCTTATTTGAATCGGTTCATTATTTTTGTTTTAAATCGATTATTTGCTTCTTAAATTGATTCATGATTTTTGTTTTAAATTGATTCTTTACTTCTTTGAATCGATTGTTTGTTGTTTTAAATCGATTCATTATTGTTTGAATTGATTCTTTATTGTTTAACTCGATTCAAACTCCAACATAAATTCACTGTTGATATTCATTTGGTCACTTATCAATACTTGCACTGTTGTAAGTAAGTTCTTTTTCCCTCAAACCTCTTGTTGAACGTGTCGGATGTTCCCCCAATATTCTGTTAAGGGAAAATGCTTATATACACTGAAGTAAGTAAATTCTTTGAATTGATTGTTTGTTTTCAAATATATAGGTATTTTCCATTTATTCCATGGAATTAACCAATGCAGACAATAGGCTGCGTCTCTCTAGATTACCTATGTAGACGCGAGAAAGTCTCCTAAGCTGTTGATTGTAAAAATGTCAGCCATCATCTCTGTAGCTCTCTTTCGATAATTTCTTTTATAAAATCCCACTAAAACCCTCCTCTTCTATTCATCAAATTATTGCCTCCAAAGATTTTTCCCTCCTCTCTCCTCTTTAATTTTCCCTTCTTTCAATTTCGTGTGGAAGAAAACAAGAAAGAATGGAAGCTCTCAATTTCCAACAACTTTCTACACTTCTTTGTACCCCATTTTCAAATCATTTCCGATTCCATCTCTCTGTAATTCCTTCTTCAATTTTTATTTCTTTATTTATTGTTTTTACTAATGAGAAGCTCACTTTGTATAGTTTATTTAATCCCAAACAGAGAAAATAGATGAAGCCTCGGACAGTCAAAAAATAATTGGTTATGGTTAGAAAATTGAGTTGTGTCGCCAACAAACCCATCCCTGATTTACCAAGAGGTGAGTGATTTCCTCGATTCTCTTTCATGGGTTTAGTTAAAAATGGGGGAATTTTTCTTACCTTAATCTCTTTAAGTAGGTTCTTGTGGATAAAGTGATGATACCTAGAAGGTAATGCTTGTTTAGAGTTTTTTATTTTTTTTTAGTTTGTATTTTTTGGGTTTCATGACTTTTTGGTGGCAAATTTAGGGTATCTAAGCATAAGGATTTGTCAAACCAAGTGTATGCTTCAGATAAAGCTAGAGTAGATGCAACACCCCTTACCTATGCTCGAAGCCGGAATCGGGTTTGAGGCATTACCTAACTTATCACGCTTAAACCTCTCACATAGAGCTATAAAAATTTCGTTTAAACCCATCACGTGCTTATTCTCGACCTACGAGGCCCTGGACATACCTCCGAGAGGTTCCAGAATATAGCCGAGGACTTTTACGAACTTAGAAAACTTTTCATTAAAACAGGGGCCACACACCCGTGTTGATCTAGGGACACGCCCGTGTGCCCCTAAGACATGCCCGTGTTCACCACCCGTGGTCGACACTGACTTATTTCACATAGCCGGACGCACGCCCGTGTCCCTAGCCCATGTCCCTCACACGGCCTTGACATGCCAGTGTCTTAGCCCGTGCGCCAAACCTTGGCATTCTGTTTGTGACGTCATCACATCACTATGGCCACACGGCCAAGGCACACGCTCATGTCCTTAGACCGTGTGTCCAATTAAATTCCATATTTAATGTGTAGACTTCACACGGCCTGGGCACATGCCCATGTCCTAGGCCGTGCCTCCCACACTGCTGAGACACACGGCCGTATCTCTGCCCGTGTGTGTTTACTACAAAGCTTACTGACTTGAAAAACTCTCATGCAGGGGACACACGGCCTGGCCACACACCCATGGGAATGACCGTGTGTCACACACGGCCTAGACACACGCCCGTGTGCCTACCTGTGTGGACAAGAACAAGGATAGATGCCAAGCTTTTCTCAACACTCTAACTCATATATACACAAACACATTCAACCATTCACTAAATAACTTCATAGCAACATACTTTTATTGAATAACCACATATTTTCATAAAATAAAAAAGTGATCCATCAACCATGGCAATATACAAAATAGTTTAACTTTTAAAGGGGCCAACACACTTTTTGCCAAAATAACAAAACATTCTATCTAGTTTAGCCCTTATACATGCCATACACAAGTGTACTAAGTCCAGATATACCGAAATGAGCTGATAGTTTGGGCGATCTTCGAATTATCTTCATATCCCGACCCGGCTCTTTAACTCTATAAGACAAGGGAAAAGAAAAGGGGAGTAAGCTTTGATCTTAGTAAGTTTACATGTAAACAAACAACATTATCGTATGTGCTAAATAATAAATAGCATCATATACTAAAAAAAAGCAGTCCACATTCATAATCATGCTTACTCATTTCTTCCCTTACCAAATTCCCACCATATCACAAGCTTAATGTTTACATTCATTAACTTGCATCCCTGCACTTAACACCACAATTTCTCATGATACAACATATCATAATTTCTCACTAAACTAATCACAACGCCAAATCACTCTATGGGTTCGCACTTAGCCCACCATCAATCTTTAATCGGGTGGTATCGCACATAGCCCACCAAAAGGATAGTTACGGTGGTGTCGTACATAGCCCACCAAATATTAATATAAATGATGGTATCGCACACATCCTATCGTAGTTACGTAATAAGGTGGTACCGCACTTAGCCCACCGTCAAGTGTTGTTATTACACATTTACATATCTATTTCGTCAGTTATACGAAAACTATTCAATAACTTTCACATTCAATCCACTTGAATCATACATGTTTTCAATCAAGCCATGTACCAATTAGCAACAACAATGTGTATATAAAATGCATCGTTTACACATAAACTTACCTCGGTGCAAAACTTTTCAATTGCGGTTTAATCAGTAACCTTGCCTTTTCCCCGGTCAAGGTTAACTCCACGCTCTTCTTGATCTATGACAATAAAATTCACCCATTTAGAACATTCTATGATCATAATGTATCAAAATCTATACTTAAGCAAAAATGACCATTTTACCCTTGTACTATGGCAAATTTACGATTTTGCCTCTAGGCTCGTAAATCATTTTTCAACTCATTCTCTCAATAAATAATCCTAGCTGAACATTTATTTCTCTTACAACTATTCACAATTCCAACTACTTCATGCATTTATGACACAAATTCAATCTTTGCATTCAAGTCCTAATTAGGTGTTTTCATGCTAACACCTTTCACAAAAGTTGTTTCTCATCTCCCTAACATTCATTTTCTTCCATAAAAACTCAGCTAACAACATAAATACTCTCATGGAAAGTCTCTAGACTTTCAACCATATCACCAATTTGTCCCCTCATTAGCTAGCTTAAGTTTTGAGAAAGTGCAAAAATTATCAAATAACACCACCAAAATCACTTACTTGTAAGGAGATAACTTGGCTAACATTTTAAAGCTTTCAAAACCCCTCTAAGCTTGAAATTTTCGGTGGATATGAAGACTGAATAGTGAAAGATGATAGTTTTTCTTTTTACCATATTTTATTCATCTTTTCTCACCTAATTCACCTAATTTTGACCAGAAATTAAATGCTCTTGTCCCCCTATGCAATTTGGCCGGCCAACACTCAACTATTGGTCTAATTTCACTTTAAAGACCTCAATTTTAACATTCTATAGCTATTAGGTACCTCTACCTTGTAAAATAGAAAATTTCACACTTTATGCGATTTAGTCCTTTTTCACAATTACACATACAATTGTTAAAATTAAAGTACCAAAATTTTCATGCATCCATATAATCATGCTACAATACATGAAATAATATGAAAATAGTTTTCCTCAACCTCGGGTTAGTGGTCTCGAAACCACTATTTCAACTAGCCCTAAAATCGGGCTGTTACAGTAAAGGCTTTGGAGAAAGCAGGAAAACTAGAATCTGGTTGGACACTCATTCTCCTGTCTTCATTAAGTCCATGCTTCAATCACATGTTACCATTGGATTTTGGCTGGTTTGTTTATCATTATAATCTATTTCGTTGTTCCTTATTCAATATATAGATGATAGCAAAGCTAATAATGCCAGCCACGACATGAAAATACAAAAAAAGTCAACATTTATATAATCCAAAATATTAACCAATCAAAAAGTCTACACATGAACAGAAATATATACACGAATTGTCATGATAGCTATGTAATAGTATCATTGATTTATGGCTTCACTGTTAATATACATGTTCTTGTATAAAGTTTGGGATTTGGGAAACAAAATTGATGGTATAGGTTGCTTTTTGCATCAAAATTTAGGATATGTTGCCATGTTGCATGTCTGCATTTTTCACTACTTGTGAAATTTCTCTAATTTTTAATTAAATTTTTAACTTTTTCTGCGTTATTTTACTAATAAAAACTTAATTTCAATATTATTTATTTATCTTAAGAATTAAAAAAAGATGAAAATCGTATATTTGTGCAAATGCAGCACCATCATTGGTGCAATAAGTGGCACTTTCCACACGAGATTTCTGATTTTATTTTCTCTTCAAAATTTGGCATGATTTTAATCTAACATTATCAAATAGTAAGTCCCGAAAGGTGTTTATGAAGATCAATAGAAATGCTTTGTTGAGAAGTGAAAGGGTTGGCGACATGATATACGTAATTAATAAATTAAGATTTTTTATTGAAATGCTCACTACCTATTTTTACAATAAATGAGAATGACCGATAAGTATAGGTTGAATGTTGACAGAGATTAAATGCCTAGTTGAATTTTTGGTAATGATTTGCAAGTATAGTCTGAATGTGACAGAGATTAAGTATAGCCTGAATATTGACAGGCTGAAATTTATTGAGATGTTCACTACCTGGTTAGCAATATGTTTGTACATTAAATACATATTTGTGTACTTACGCATATATGCATATATATATACACACACAGTTAGAGTTGTGTGACTCAAATTCTAAGAAATTGCTTGCAAGTCAAGTTAGACAAAATATATTTTCTATCTAGAAGATTTAGTAGTATAATATATTTTGCATTGATTAGAATTAGGCTTTTTCAACCTATAAATAGATGTGGTTGAAACTCCTCTTGCATAATCATTCGAATTCGGCATTAGTAAATTTTCTTCTCCTCTACCCATGATTTTTTCTGAAAAGGTTTCCACATAAAATCTGTGTGTTCTATTTTTCTTTCTTTTTTCTTTGCGATCTTTCTACATTGCCATTATCGACGTTCAGTTTTCAATAAATTGGTATCAGAGCTTTTCGAGTTGCTTGTCTCGATCATGGTAATGGCGACAATGAAGTATAATGTTTCACTATTAAATCGCAACACCACATTCTCATTATGGCAGATAAAGATTCAAACAGTTCCTGCGTTTAGAGAATGTCCTGCTAGGGTTAGATAAGATATCTTCAACATTGATGGAAGAAAAGAAAAAGTGTAAAGATCAAAAGGCTTTAACGCAATTACATCCGCATCTGTCGAATGAAATTCTACAGGACGTGATGAAGGAGAAGACTGTTGTTGCATTATATGCAAAGTTGCAGCAACTACGCATGTCAAAAACCTTAACTAGGAAGTTGCATCTGAAGCAACGCTTTTATGCTCATCGTTTGGAGGAAGGTGCGTCTGTGTACAAACATTTAACTGTGTTTAAAGAAATTCTCTCGAACCTAGAGACCATGAAGCTTCAGTACGATAAGGAAGATTTAGGATTAAATCTACTTTGTTTGTTTCCTCCGTCTTGTTCAACCTTTAGAGATACTATTTTGCATAGTCGTGAATCTCTCACAGTTGATGAAGTCTATACTTTCTTAACATCATATGACAAGATGAAGCATATTGTGTCTAGATCTGACCCTCAGAGAGAGGGTCTCATTGTTCACTGTTGAAGAATACCCTTAAGAGGTTTCATAGAAGAGGTGGAAAACTTGTTCGTTGAGAGTTCGTGGTGAATAACTTGTTCGTTGAGAATTCGTGTCAGGATGGAGATTGTTAGAGTTGTGTGACTCAAATTTTAAGAGATTGCTTGTAAGTCAAGTTAGACAAAATATATTTTCTTTCTAGAAGATTTAGTAGTATAATATATTTTGCATTGATTAAAATTAGGATTTTTCAACCTATAAATAGATATGGTTGAAACTCCTCTTATAATCATTTGAATTTGGCTTAGTGAATTTTCTTCTCCTTTGCTCGTGGTTTTTTCCAGAAAGGGTTTCCACGTAAAATCTGTGTGTTTTATTTTTTTTCTTTCTTTCTTTTTTGTGATTTTTATAAATTTCCATTATTGACGTTTAGTTTTTAACATAAACATTCTTTGACCACAAATTTTCTCACTTGATGATTCTTTGATGCAATGCTCGGACGATATTGGAACAGGGTGTGGAGATAAGATGTGACACTTGACGACTACTATAGGATGGTGGATACAACTTGAACTTCCTAGTCCTTTTGGATATGCTTGAGTTGGAATGAAGCCAAAAAAACAATCACATACTTTCTTTTTATTTATTTTGTTGCTATGATTGACAATTTGTAGACATGTAATGTTAGATTTTAATGCTCAACTTGTAACAAGCTACATTTGGAAACTAAATATATCAAGTTAGTTTAATTATCAGATTTTTATATTTTTTAGTGATTTATTTGTATTATTAATAATTGATTAGTAACAAGGACTCCAGCCCCACCGAAAATTATACTAGTGGCAATAGAAATGCAAACCACATCTCTTTACAAACTGTATTATAGAGGCACACTGTGCCTCCACTAACTAAAGGTAGAGACACAAAGAATATGTCTTCTCTAAAAAGGTTATAGAGACACAAACGACATGTCTCTAAAAACTAAATTATAGAGACGTACATTTGCATCTTCGTTGACTAGAAGTAAAGACACAAATATTGTGTCTCTTCTGACAATGCTATAGAGATGCATGCCTCGTGTCTCCATAGACTGAGCTATAGTGTCGCGCACATGCGTCTCCACTAACTAAAGGTAGAGACACAATGGATGCATCTCCATTGACTAAGCTATGGAGACCGTGAGTTTTTGCATTGCCAGCCCTAAGAAGACATACCTAGTGGTGACGCATGCGAATGTGTCACCACTCACATCACCGAACTCTATAGTGACGCCATTTCGCGTCTCCTTAGATTTCTCGGTGCGTCACTATTGACCTGTTTTGTTGTAGTGTTAGCTTCTGTCACTCATCAATCGGGTCTCAACTCAATAAGGGAATTACTAAAAAATCATTTTAAGTTATATGACTATATGATTGTTTTTATCTTTTTATATTTTTTTTATAAATCAATAAAAATTTATTCATAATGAAATTTGAACTAAGAGCACCATGCATACAAAACTTTTTCATTTACCATTTAAATTGAACAAAAATCAATTTTAGTTTTTATAGGAAACTTTAATAAATATATTTTTGTTGACTCATGACACTAACTCAATTAGGGAAATTAGTTTGATGTCATTTCATAATTGAACTAAGTTCTATAATTTGAGGGTACTTTAGTCTTTTTATTTTACCAAAAACCAATAAAGAATGCATATGGCAGGATTTAAACCCAAGCCAATTTGATTAATAAAATTTTATATTTCCCACTTAATCAAAAGCTACATTTTTATAATTTTATATTAATATTGCACAATATTTGTAACACCCCAAACCCGGCTTAGACGTTATTGTTGAATCGGGCGATGCCACATGGAATGGAATTTGAAATCGGATTTATCAAGTTAAAACCATTTCCAATTATTAGCTTCTATTTTATCTCTCGTCAATGTCAAAATTATTTCCTCGTTACTCTGACTCGTTTAAAAACATACTCTATTGTGGAAGCTTTTAAAACCGTGATATTTAAAGAAAACCATACGCGTTTAGGAAAATGTTATTTTTAATTAAACCAAGTTTTCGTTGAGCTTTGTAGTTTAAAACTCCATAAAAACAGTAACCCCTAAATAAAAGCAAACAATCCAAAAGTCCAAGTTACATAAAAAAAATACTCCAAAATAAACAGGAATAAAAAATGTTAAATGGAATTAAATCAGTTCAATAGTTACGTGGTCACCGTTAAGTCCTCCGTCGCACCTATCCGTCTAAGTCTGGGGATTACCTGTACAGATAAAACAGAGAGGGGTGAGTTTTTATAAACTCAGTGTGTAATCCCCACAGAAGACATGCATATAGCCAAACAACAACAAACAGTCAAATGCAGCCTAGGCCTAAGCCCATTTCAGTTTAAGTAGCAGCACGGGCCTTAGCCCATTTCAGTTTCAGTATCAGATACGAATTAGGGCCTAAGCCAATCACAGTAACAGTAGCAGATATACATTAATCAGTAAATAGAGTCCTACCCAACCAGCCTCTGCCCACTATCTTCGTCCATCCCTACACTCCATGTGGGGTTTAAAACACTCACCCATCCCTACACTCTAAATAGTACTAAATACGGCACATAATCAGTAAATTACAACTGAGCTGCTACATAATAGACTTAAGAGCCTTTCAGTACACTTCTTCCAAATATCAACATCCCAACCCAATGCAATGCAACAAACAATATATGACATGCTAATACATGAATATCAGTTATACATACAGTTCAATATTCATTCATATAATCATCATGCTCAGTACATACATCATACATACAGTTCACGCATTTAAGGGTCTAAGTAGTGCTTACCGACCCAACAGTAGGTTCACAGTCGACTTGGGCGACCCGTGCCACCTTACAATACATTCCAGTTAAATGGGCTCACACACCTATGTAGCCTGTCCATGTGGCCCACACGGCCCAAATCAGTCCGTGTGTTGCACACGGCCTACCTGGCCATCACACGGCCTTGTCTTTCCCGCACGGCCTGGCCTCGTCGACCACACGCCCGTGTTATGGCACACAGCCTACCACACAGACGACCACACCCTCGTGTGGTGTCGACAGTAGGGTTTTCAACTTTTGCTGAAACCCTATTTTTTGTATTTTAGGGTATACACCTGGTTCGATTTTGACGTCAAAATAATCCCGAGACCACCAGAACCTATAGAAAATGGCATCCAAATGCCCAATTAGCAGTCAACTGATAAATCGTTACTAAAACCCGAGATAACACCCAAGACTTACCGATGCCAAAAATCACCGATCGCACCGTCAAGCAAAAAAGGTGAAACTTACTGTTCACAGCCTTCTCCTATACCAAAATATTCGTAGAAAAGTCAAACTCCACGATTACTCTCACAAAAAACTAACACACAACCAAACTAACTCAGAAACACAATGAAACCCTTACCTTCACAACAACACGGAGGATATCACGACAGTAATACGCAGTTTGAAGTTGAATTCTGATAAGAATCAGAAAAAGAAGAAGCCGAAAGTTGTAAGAGGAGAAACAGAAAGGAAAAAAATGTCAGAGGGAGAAATTTTGAGAAAAAGTAAAAATAAAATTGAATATTCTGATAACTCCCTCATCCCACAAATCTCTCCCACTAACCCACTACTCAACCTCCTCAGAATTCCAGTTTGACCGAAACTTTCTCGGTCAAATGAGCAAAAATAAGCTCCCTCGCTCAAGCAGAGATTCGAACACAAGGTCTCCAACACACCAACACTCTTGCCACTTGAACCAGCAGGCTCATTCTGATATGGTTTTACAATTAATTAAATATAAGCCCACTAAGCAAGTGTAAGGTTTACATCAGAAAAATACCAAAATTTTACCAAAGGTAAGGCTTGAACCTGGGACCTCATACACACACCCAGAACACTTAACCATTGGAGCAGATACACAATTGTGTCAAGATTTCACAAAAGCCGAAACAAGAATTTTGGGGCGTTACAACTCTACCCCCTAAAAGAAAATTTCGTGCCCGAAATTTACCTGATCAGAACAGATGAGGATACTGCTGACGCATCGCATCCTCAGGCTCCCACATGGCATCCTCAGTGCTACGATTCCACTATAGCACCTTTACGAAAAGGATAGACTTCTTCCGAAGAACTTTTACATTGCGATCCAAAATCTGAACCGGCTCCTCCTCGAAGGTCAAAACTGGCCTAACCTCAATCTCCTCAACAGGGACAATATGAGTAGGATCAGAGCGATAATGCCTCAACATTGAGATGTGGAATATGTCATGAATACGATCTAGCTTTGGAGGTAACTCCAACTGATAAGTGACCGGTCCTACTCGCTTCAAAATTCGATAAGGCCCAATAAACCTAGGGCTCAACTTGTCGTTACGACCGAACCTCAGAACCTTCTTCCATGGAGAGACCTTAAGAAACCATTGAGAGACATTAAGAAACACAAAGTCCCCCACCGAATACTCAATCTCACACCTCTTCAGATCTATATACAATTTTTGTCTATCAGAAGCCGCTTTCAAGTGATCTCGAATCAGTCGTACTTTATCCTCAGTCTCAGAAATAAACTCAGGACCCAAGACTCGATGTTCACCATACTTAGTCCAACACAAAGGAGTACGGCACTTATGATCATACAGAGCCTCGTAAGATGCCATCTAAACACTCGACTGGAAACTGTTATTGTAGGCGAACTCGGCTAATGGCAGATAATCCTCCCAACTGCCTCAAAAATCAATGACACAACTCCTCAACATATCCTTTAGTATCTGAATCACCCTCTCAGATTGACCATCAGTCTAAGGATGGAATGCAGTACTGAAGTCCAATCTCGAACCTAAAGCCTCATGTAACTTTTTCCAAAACCGAGACATGAAGCGAAGATCCATGTCAGAAATTATTGAGACCGGTACCCTATGCATCTCACTATCTCAGAGACGTAGAGCTTCGCCAACTTCTGAAGAGAATAGTCGGTCCTAACCGGAATGAATTGCGCCGACTTGGTCAATCGATCCTCGATGACCCAAACAGAATCTTTCTTTGTGGGTGTTAGAGGCAACCCACTAACGAAGTCCATCGTTACTCACTCTTACTTCTGTAGTGGAATCTTAACCGACTGTAGCAAACCTGAAGGTAACTGATGCTCAACCTTAACCTGCTAGCATGTTAGACATCATGCCACAAAATCAGTAACCTCCCGTATCAATCCTGACCACCAATACAGTTCTCAAAGATCTCGGTACATCTTATTCCCACCGGGATGCATAACATAAGGGCTACTATGCGCCTCTCTCAAAATAGACTACTTCAGATCAGTATCATTCTATATACAAATTCGACCACGAAAACAGACTACCCCATCAATATTCAACCTAAAGTCCGTAGTTCTACCACTCTCAACCTGACGGAACCGTAAACTGAGAGACTCATCTCCCAACTGTTTATCTCGAATCTGCTCAATCCAAGTTGACTTAACTTGCAACTCGGCCAATAGATTCCCATCATCAAACAAACTAAGGCGAGCAAACACCGCCCTTAAATTAGACATCGCTCTTCGACTTAGAGCATCGGCCACTACATTAGCCTTACCAGAATGGTACTCGATGGTACAATCATAATCCTTGAGTAGCTCAATCCATCTACACTGTCTAAGGTTCAACTTCTTCTGAGTAAGGAGATACTTGAGACTCTTGTGATCGGTGTAGATGATACACCTCTCACCATACAGATAATGTCTCCAGATTTTCAATACAAAGACCACGCAGCCAACTCAAGATCATGCGTCAGATAATTCCTCTCGTGTGTCTTAAGCCGACGAGAAGCATATGCCACAACCTTACCATTCTGTATCAGAACACAACCTAGACCCACATGCGACGTATCACTGTAAACCACAAACTCCTTTCCAGGTTTAGGATGTATCAGAATAGGAGCCTGAGTCAGAACGATTTTGAGCTTTTCAAAGCTTGATTGTTGCAAATCAGTCCAGACAAATGGTACACTCTTACGTAGTAGCTTAGTTAAGGGTGCTGCAATCAGTGAGAAACCTTTCACAAACCGCAGATAATAACCCGTCAGACCTAGAAAACTACAGATCTCAGACATATTATTAAGTTGTTTCCAATCCAATACAGCCTCAATCTTTCTAGGATCGACTCGGGTCCCCTCAGTAGACACTACGTGCCCCAGAAAAGTGACTTCACAAAGCCAAAACTCACACTTACTGAATTTAGCGTAGAGCTGCTTCTCACGCAAAATCCGAAGCACTATTCTAAGATGTTCATCATGCTCATATCCGGTCTTAGAGTAAACTAGAATGTTGTTGATTAAAACTATGACGAACTGATCCAGATAGGGCTGGAACACTCGATTCATCATATCCATAAATGCGGCTAGTACATTCGTCAACTCGAAAGGCATCACTGGGAACTCGTAATGCCCATAACGAGTCCTAAAGGTAGTCTTGTGAATATCCACATCCTTAACTCTAAGTTGATGGTACCCAGAACGAAAATCTATCTTAGAAAATACCGAAGCTCATCGAAACTGATCAAAAAGGTCGTCGATCCTCAGAAGTGGATACTTATTCTTTATAGTCAGCTTGTTCAACTGTCGATAATCTATACATATCCTCATGGTCCCATCTTTCTTCTTAACAAACAGTATTGTTGCTCCCAATAGAGACACACTAGGATGAATGAAGCCACGGTCCAAAAACTCTTACAGTTGAGCCTTAAGCTCTGTAACCTTATTCGGTGCCATTCAATAGGAAGCGATAGATACCGGAGCTGTACCAAGAAGAAGCTCAATCTCAGATTCTCGATTTGGAGGTAAACTCTGTAGCTCTTTAGGAAAGACGTCCTGAAAATCCCTTACAGTTCTGATGTCCTTTACAGTAAAGTCCCCAAAAACGAAAACACTAACATAGGCCAAGAACGCTTCACATCCCTTACGAACCAGTTTCTCAGCCACCAGTGCAGAGATCACATCAGCCAAATAATTTCGACGTTCTCCAATCATAACTACCTCATTATCCTCCTCGATTCTCAAGACGACCCTCTTAATCGCATAGTACAGACTTACACGGTGCTTAACCAACCAGTCCATACCTAAAATCAGGTCAAACTCCCTAAACGGAAGCTCCATCAGATTAGCCAGAAATACCGACCCTTGAAACTCTAGCGGAACATCTCTATACAGTTTGCTAACTCGAACTGATTGCCCCAGTGGACTCAGCACAGTCACCTCACTAGGAGTACTCTCAACCAAAATCCCCAAGTTTCCAGACACAGTACTAGCTACATAGGAATGTGTGGAACCTATGTCTATCAAAGTAAAGTAAGGTACATCATAAATGAAGAACGTACTGGTAATGACGTCTAGAGCAACGACGAGTAGTATAAATAAGAACAAGCTGCCTCACCTCAGTCTGTACAGCATATCTGCCTGGTACTCTCTGTCCACGGCCCATACCGTTACCATCTCTAGTCTGTCCACGGCCCCTGGTGGTCTGGCTTTGAACTACCTTTGTGGTGTGCAAGCACTAAAACCCGAGCTTGCAACTGATCGGCCATCAGCAGACAGTCTCGAATGCGGTGCTCTAATTACCCACACCTCAAACACGCCTCAGTCCTCCTCCAACACTCGCCCTGATGGCGTCTATCACAACCTCCACACAGCTACAATCTAGTAGGAGCAATAGGAGGCCCAGCTTTAACTGGCCTATCAGTCTTGGGCTTTTTCCTAAGTCTCTACACCGAACTCGAGGGCTCTGAATCCCTCTTGTCTTTACCCTCTCACGATTTCTATTTTGGCACTCAGCGCGCTTAACCTCTTCGGTGATCTTCGCCATCTCTACTAAAACGGAGAACTCTCACTCCCTCTATAAAGCTATCAGTACCCTAAGATTATCCCTAAGGCCATCCTCAAATTGGACACATCTCTCATACCCATTCGCCACCATGCCTCGAGCAAAGCAGCTCAGCCTCAGGAAATCGGCCTCATACTCGGCCACAGATCGGTCACCTTGCGTGAGGTTCAGGAACTCACATCTTCTAGCATCAATATAATTGGTTCCCACATATTTACTCTGAAATGTAGTCTTAAAAAACTCCTAAGTCAGATGGTCAGGCTGAGTCCTACCCACCCAGCCTCTACACACCATCTCCGTCCATCCCTATACTCCATGTGGGGTTTAAAACACTCACCCATCCCTACATTCTAAATAGTACTGAATACGGCATATAATCAGTAAATTACAGCTGAGCTACTAGATAATAGGCTTAAGAGCCTTTCAATACACTTCCTCCAAATATCAACATCTCAACCCAATGCAATGCAACATACAGTATATGATATACTAATGCATGAATATCAGTTATACATACAGTTCAGTATTCATTCATATAATCATAATGTCCAGTATATACATCATACATATAGTTCATGTATTTAAGGGTCTAAGTAGTGCTTACCGACCCTACAGTAGGTTCACAATTGACTTGGGCGACCCGTGCAACCTTAGAACACATTCAAATTAAATGGGCTCACACACCCATGTAGACTACCCGTGTGGGCCCACTGGCCCAATTTGGCCTTGGCCGTATGGATCACACGGCCTGGCCTAGAATCTTACACGATCCAAATCAGTATAGCCCGTGTGTCGCACACGGCCTACTTGGCCATACACGACCGTGTCTTGCACGCCCGGCCTGGCCTCTTCGATTACATGCCCGTGTTATGGCACACGGCCTACCACATGGGCAACTACACGACCGTGTAGCATCGACAATGGGATTTTTAGCTTTCGTCGAAACCCTATTTTCTGCGTTTTTAGGTACACACCTGGTTCAATTTTGACGTCAAAACAATCCCGAGACCACTAAAACCTAAATAAACTACATCCAAATGCCTAATTAGCAGTCAACTGATAAATCGATACTAAAACCCAAGATAACACCCAAGACTTACCGATACCGAAATCACCAATCGCACCGTTCAAGCAAAAGGGCAAAACTCACTGTTCACAGCCTTCTCCTATACCAAATATTCGTAGAAAAATCAAACTCCGCGATTACTCCCACAGAAAACTAACACATAACCAAACTAACTTAGAAACACAACTTCACAATAACATGGAGGACAGCACGACAGTAATAAGCGGTTTAAAGTTGAATTCTGATAGGAATCAGAAAAAGAATAAGTCAAAAGTTGTAAGAGGAGAAACAGAAAGGAAAAAAAGTCAAAGGGAGAAATTTTGGGAAAAAGTAAAAATAAAATTGAATATTCTAATAACTCCCTCATCCCACAAATCTCTACTACTAACCCACTACTCAACCTCCTCAGAATTCCAGTTTGACCGAAACTCTCTCGGTCAAATGAGCAAAAGTAAGCTCCCTCGCTCGAGCAAGGATTCAAACACAAGACCTCCAAATATCAACATCCCAACTCAATGCGATGCAACATACAATATATAACATGCTAATACATGAATATCAGTTATACATACAGTTCAGTATTCATTCATATAATCATCATGTTCAGTATATACATCATACATACAGTTCATACATTTAAGGGTCTAAGTAGTGCTTACCGACCCTACAGTAGGTTCACAATTGACTTGGGCGATTCGTGCAACCTTAGAACACATTTCAGTTAAATGGGCTCACACACCTATGTGGCTGTAAATTACAGCTGAGCTGCTAGATAATATGCTTAAGAGCTTTTCAGTACACTTCCTCCAAATATCAACATCCCAACCCAATACAATGCAACATACAGTATATGACATGCTAATACATGAATATCAATTATACATACAGTTCAGTATTCATTCATATAATCATCATGTTAAGTATATACATCATACATACAGTTCATGCATTTAAGGGTCTAAGTAGTGCTTACCGACCCTACAGTAGGTTTACAATTGACTTGGGCGACCCGTGAAACCTTAGAACAAATTTCAGTTAAATGGGCTCACACACTCATATGGCCTGCCCGTGTGGATCACACGGCCTGGCCTAGAATCCCACACGGCCCAAATTAATATAGCCCGTGTGTCGCACAAGGCCTACTTGGCCATCACACGGTCGTGTCTTGTGCGCCCGGCTTAGCCTCGTCGATTACACGCCAATGTTATGGCACACGGCCTACCACACGGGCGACCACATGCCCGTGTGGTGTCGACAGTGTGATTGTCAGCTTTCGTCGAAACCCTATTTTCTGTGTTTTCGAGTACACACTTGGTTCGATTTTGACGTCAAAGTAATCCTGAGACCACCAAAACCTAAAGAAACAGCATCCAAATGCCCAATTAGTAGTCAACTGATAAATCGGTACTAAAACCTGAGATAACACCCAAGACTTACCGATGCCGAAAATCACCGATCGCGCCGTTCAAGCAAAAAGGGCGAAACTCACTGTTCACAGCCTTCTCCTATACCAAAATATTCGTAGAAAAATCAAACTCCACGATTACTCCCACAGAAAACTAACACATAACCATACCAACTTAGAAACACAATGAAACCCTTACCTTCACAACAACACGGAGGATAGCACGACAGTAATACGCGGTTTGAAGTTGAATTCCGATAGGAATCAGAAAAAGAAGAAGCCGAAAGTTGTAAGAGGAGAAACAAAAAGGAAAAAAAAGTCAGAGGGAGAAATTTTGGGAAAAAAGTAAAAATAAAATTGAATATTCTGATAACTCCCTCATCCCACAAATCTCTCCTACTAACCCACTACTCAACCTCCTCAGAATTCCAGTTTGACCGAAACTCTCTCGGTCAAATGAGCAAAAAATAAGCTCCCTCGCTTGAGCAAGGATTCGAACACAAGACCTCCAACACACCAACATTCTTGCCACTTGAACCAACAGACTCATTCTAATATGGTTTTACAGTTAATTAAATATAAGCCCACTAAGCAAGTGTAAGGCTTACATCAGAAAAATACCCAAATTTTATCAAAGGTAAGGCTTGAACTTCGGATTTCTCATACACACTCAGAACACTTAACCACCGGAGCAGATACACAGTTGTGTCAAGATTTCACAGAAGCCGAAACAAGAATTTTGGGGCATTACAATATTAAAGTAGAGTTATTACTTCAATATAATTCTAAGTACAAACAATAGAAAAAATATTGTATTATAATTTACAATTATTAGTTTAAAAAATTTTGACTAAATAAAAGTTATGCTAATTATATTAAGGTAAAATAGAGTTTTACTTGAATAGAATTTTATGCGTCTTAATTATCATTTAATTAATATTAGAGTTAATTATGTTAATTAATTTTTATTTTAAATAATTTTACTTTGAATTAATTACCTAAAATATAACTATATTGTATGCTGAGTATGTTAAAAATGTTTTAATTAGTATTTGAATTGAAAAGTTAATATATTTTAATTATATTCAATAATTCAAATAAGAAATATTATTTTACACTAATTATTGTAATCAAAAATAAAATATTTAAAAAAATTAATTAAATACTAAATACTTGAAATCACATGCAATGCAAGTGATATTAGAAGCTAGTAATACAAAATATAAAGTTCATCTACATAAAATGATACATCAAACTTTTAAAGCAATAAATCAATTTATCAATAAAACTAAATTATGTGGATTGAATCTTTACTCAGTTGACACCGATGCTTTACAGCAATTAAGATAACATGATTTTGAGTGCATTTATGCATGCTTTTCTTCCTATCTAAGGTTTGAAAGTGGTTATATATATATATATATATATATATAAAGGCTTAATACCATTTTTGACTCCTCTACCATAGAGAGATTCTCACTTACTCTTTTACTATTATTTCCATCACTTTGCCTTCTTCTACTTTCATTCTATCAGTTAAATTAGTCCTTTGACAGATTCTGTTAAATAAAATTTCAATCTGTTTATTTAAGCCAATTAAATCCATACAAGTATACAATTAATCCAAATCATTTCTAGCATTGGAATTTTTTTCTTTAGCGATAAAACATTTCATTTTTCTTTATTGTTTTATCGCTAAAGGGTCATAAAAGCCTTTATACTTTTTCAAAAAAATTAAGTTATTGAATTTTTCTTGCACTCAATTAAGCTCTTGAACGTTAAAATATAATCAATTACATCCTTTGACCGTTAAAGTAATGTTACAAACCAAACATTAGTCATTTTTCTAGACTTTTTCATCATGTAGCACACTTAGGGGTGAGCGTTCGATCGAATCGAATCGAATAAAAAAATTTTGAGTTAATCGAGTTGACGAATCATATTTTATCATCCTAACTTGATTTGAAATTTTTTCGAATCGAGTCGAGTGAGATGGAATTCGAATCGAATATATTTGTTCGAGTTAAATTTTAAAAAATAATTTTGAATCCTTGTAACCACTGTCACCCATTGTAATAAAATTTGTCCACCTTAATCAAATTTTTTATTAACTTTCATCACCTCATAATTTATTTATTAATCTTTTATATACGGGTTAGCTTCTTTGCTTGTTTAGTTGTTTCAATTATCTTCAAATTCTTGTCACTATGTATTTTGGAATTAAAAATATATTAAATGTAAAAATGTAATTTTTTTAATAAAAGTTATTTTAAAGATAAAATGTAAAATTGATACCAATATAAAATTTTAACACGATTATTTTATGGCATAATTAATAATTCAATTTTAATATAAATATTCAATAGGACTAAACAATTCAATAATATAAATAATATAAAATGTAAAATTTAATTTAATAATATAAATAGTAGATATAAATAAAATTATTACTATTTATTTTAGTTATTTTTTTTGGATAATTTTGATTTTTTTATTTGAGAGTAAATGGTGAGAAGTAAAAGTTTAGGGGGAAAATAAAAAGTTTTGAGGAATAAAAGTTTGAGGGAAAGTAAATAGAGGGGAGTAAAATTTTGGAGGGAAAATATTAAAAAAAAATTAGGGGGGAGGGATGGGTTTGGGGTAGATGGGAGGTGGATGGTGGAAGGTGGGATGGGAAGGAGTAAAAGTTTTAGGGGGAAAGTGGGAGGGAGTAAAAATTTTGGGGGAAAATAAAAAATTTTTGGGAGTAAAATTTTGAGAAAAAGTAAATGGGAGAGTGAAATTTTGGTGGGAAATGGATTTTGGGTAGATTGGGGAGTTGGGATAGGAGAGGAGTAAAAAATTTAGGGGAAAAGTGGGAAAGAGTAAAAGTTTTGAGGAAAAAGTAAAAAGGTTTGAGAGTTTGAGGTAAAAATATAAAATATTATAGTTTGATATTCGAATTATTCGAGTTAAACTCGATTCAAACTCGAAATTCAAAAAAAAAATTTCGAGTTGGCTCAAATAACTCAATTCTTTTAACTTGAAATTCAAATTTTTTTTTATTTTTTCGAGTTGAATCGAGTTTTGCTCACCCTAAGCACACTAAGATTGTACCATATGATGAAAACAAGTATTTTATATAAAAATCATTATAAATCAATAAAAAATTATAAAAAATCATAAAAATATATAATTAATGAATAATTATATAATAATGATTATATTAAAAATATATTATATTTTTAATTAATGCTTTTAAAATTTATTTTAATTTATAGTTTAACATAAATGTTTATTATTAATTACTTTTATTGTTGACAAATTCTTAATATAATTATATAATATTTACAAATATATTTTTCATAAATTAAATAATAGTATTTTTATTCATTTTATTTTATTTTAAATATTATCGTATTATTACATTAATTATTAATGTCTAATTAATTATAAATTTGAATTTTTTTTAAGTTTTAGTTAGGAGTTATCTCAAATCTAAACTCAAATCAGCTCGAGCTTCGATCTCTTTTGAGCTCGGATTGAGCTCAAATAGAAATGAGTAAACTTTTGAACTTGAGATTATTAAAATTTGGGTTTTTATTAGCTATGAAACATGCTGAGTCAACTATTGCCATTGAATTAAAAAGAATAAATTAGAAGAAGAAAAGGAAAGCATGATGTTTTCATTCACTATGTCAACAAAACCTTTTCTAAATTTTTTTAAAGCAGGAATGAATCGTAGCTAAATCCCTTGCAATAATACCAGACAGAATGTGTGATGTGCCAAACATACATCAACAGTATTAACTAATTATTCGAATCTATTTGCACCCGTGCGATAGAGATAAGGACGTCAATTTTGTAACCCTTCAATTCCCATCATTTTCCTTTTCCAGAATCTATATAGCTTATCTCTGTCCACAACCTCTGAAAATTTGATCTACCTATCAAACCCCAGTGCACATGAGACTAATACGAACAAATGGCTTGATTTTTGATGCACTACATTTACCCTAACGTGTAGCTGACGCAAGACTAGGGCTTTCTCTACATAACTCTTCTGAGAGTTTACTGCAGACTGCACATGTATGCAATGCTCATATCCATGATCGTGCCTGCCATATCCATGTCCCTATATTACAGAAAATAATATGTTTATGCATTCACATTGTTTCTATTGGACTTTATCAGCCCTTCAGGTATAGGCAAAGCAACTACATCACTATACTAAAAGCTGGGAAACCGTCAAGGATTTGGATCACTCATTATAGGAGAAAACATATAGATTATCAAGGCGTTGACAAAGTGTAACATCCCAAACCCGGCCCAAACATTACGACCAAATTTGGTGTGCTACAGAGAAAACATCTTTGGAAATCCTTTTAAGTCGAATTATCCTTTTAGTAAAAGATAGTTATTTTGTTTAAAACATTTGAGGTGTATAAAATCCATACTTAGGTTTATTTTAAAAATATTTATTAAGCCAGATTGTTACCGATTCAGATGTGCCCGATGGCACGATAAAACATTTTACGATTAAATTTTAGAAACCACGTGTACTTAATTTAATGTTAAGAAATAGTATAAACAAAATTAATCCAAAACATAGAATAATAAAAATATATCTAGGAGGCCTTATTACAACTTAATTTAAATAAAACCAACATTAAAGTAAAATAAAACAAAATCCAAGTTCATCTAATTAAAATTTCCCCTGCATGGCCACCTCGAGTCCATCCAGCTCCATCTCCGCTGCTCTACTCACCGCAAAATGGTAAAGGAAAGGGTGAGTCACCAAGACTTAGTGTGTAATCCCCACCCAGTGGGTAACTCATACACAAGTCATTAATAAACATGCACATGCAACCCAACCTAACCATCCATACTCCTTTTCTACCCCGTGTGGTCAAAACCACTGGTGGTCAAAACCACTGATGACTTAGAGTCACAAATCAGATGATGGGGCCAACCCATCGTGTGGTCAAAACCACTGATGACCATAGGTCACAATATATCAAATGTGGTCAAAACCACTGGTGGTACCAAACCACTGGGACTTAGTCGCAATAATCAATCGTTGTGGTCAAAACTACTGATGACCATAGGTCACAATAATCTGATGGGGCCAACCCATCTTGTGGTCAAAACCACTGACGACAGTCCATAATTCATCCCCCTCCTCTCATCAATCCCACCATCACATGCATACATATCAATATCACATACCATGCAATTAACAGCATATGATGGCATGCAAAACATATATCAATAGATCACGTACAAGGGACTTACCCGGAATCCATGTTTAAGCCCACAAGCATATCATAGATCACTACCAAAATTTATACACAAGGCAATAATATAGCAAATTTATTAATAAAGTGTGTAAAGAGTTTACACACCTGCTTCTACCGGAATTCCTAGATCCCGTAGATCCGATCTACGTCGCTAGATCTCTTGTCCTATAATCGACCAAAAAGCATGATTAGGGACTTAGGCTTATTCGGCCAAACCAAGTAATATCAGAGGTTCTTTTACGGCCTTACCTTGAACGGATTTGATTTCCAAACAAATCCCGGAGTCTTAATTTGCCCCTAAAACCATGGCACACTCATTAGTTCGATATTGAACAATAAACTTTTATCAAAGGCCCTTGGCCGAAAGTGCTTACCAACTCACCCTTGGAAAAAAAAAATAATTCCCGAAAGCTTCCCTTAATTTATGTAGGCTCCTAAACTCCACATATCAGCACCTCTCTTTAGGGAGATTCGACCAAATGCACAATTGGAAGGGCTGAAAATTTTAGTGAAGGAGGAGGGTAGGTTCGGCTAGTGGAGGAAGAAAATAATGGGAAAAAGGGAGATGGGGTTTCGATTTTGAGAAGGAAAGGAAAGAAAAATAGGTTGAAGATGATGGTATAGGGGATTCGGCTACTTAAGAAAAATGAAGAAAAGAAAAAAACAAGTTAATAGGTAGGTGCTTTTAAAGGAATTCGGCACCCCCCTCCCCTTTGCTTGCCGTCCACTCTTCCCATGAAGAGTTTAAATTTTGGTCACTTTCCTTAATTCACTCTAGGCCACTTATTCAAATCAATTTAAAATAATTTGAATAGCTAAAATGCCTAAATTCTCTCTTGCCAACTCTTAAGGATTAATCAAATAATAATTCAATTAAAAAAACAATTTAAAAGCCTCATTATCCCTTCACCTCTTCAAAAACAATTAAACAATAAAGCCACCTTTGCCTTCCTAAATAAATAATAAAATAAAATAAAGGTTAGCAAACACCCCAGCCGAATGCAAAGACCAAAAACTAGATTAATCTTTTACCAATTTCCTATATATTCTCTTATCCTTTAACAATTATCAAATAAATAATGAAAATAAAAGAGACCATGTGCTTGTCAAACTCCAGCCGAAAGAAACAAGGGACCATGTGCAGGCCAATTCACGCCAACAGCGAAAGAGGAAAAAATAAAAACCATTTGCAGCTGGTTGGGGTTCAAACCAAGACCCCACTGCAGCCCCCCTCTTCAACGCCCCTTGCCACTTCTCCCATTAGACTTTCATGTCAATTTACCCTTTCCTTTATTTATAAGACCTACTTATTGGCCCTTTTTCTTCTAACGCAAAAGCCCAAAATAAAAATGCTCCTGCGTCCTTCGAACCCGAGACCTGCCTCTTCTAAACTCTCAAGTAACGCCCCAAGCCACTCCTACTACCTGGGCTTTGATGCCATGAACCTTCACGAATTAATTTTAAGGCCTTCTTACTTAAGCCCATCACTTCCTTAAAAAAAACAAAACGCAGAAATGCTCCTCCTGCCACTCGAACTTGTGACCTGCGCCCATTGTCACCACAAGCTCTTAAGTGGCGCATGGTAGCCACTTAGCCAACCCAACTTTCATGTCAATACCTTGCCCCCAAAGTTCTTTAAAGCCTTCTTACTCGGCCCCCTTCCCTTTAGCGTCAAAAAGCCAAAAATAAAACTCATCCCCCTTGTACCTCCCAAGACTCGAACCTCCTCCCTTGCAACACCCTTAGACGCACCAAGCCAATTGTGCCAATTAGTTTATTGTGTCACACTTCTCCCAAATTTTTACTTAACCCCTATCTCACCTAGCTCCATCCTTTTAGGTACTAAAAAAAATTTTTTAATACTAAGTCAGACCTAGCTCGGGGTTATTTCTAGACCCTAAAACATGCCAAATAAATCATAAATTTTATTTCTTCAAACACACACACACACACACACATGGGAACAAATAATTAAATTTCCAAACAGCCCCTAGTTCAGGATGTTACAATTCTTCCCCCTTAAAATAATTTCGTCCTCGAAATTACTTACTATCGTCTAATCGTGTATCCTTAACTCATCACACTACGCTACTGTTGCGCACTCTGATCTTAAAGATCTATCATACTTTCTAGAAACATTCCCTACGTTCATAATCCAAGTTTCATACACTTTACTAGCAACTTAAAAATGAACTATCGTGACCATAACCAAGACAATTGAGGGTATTCCAAAAATAAGGACTTACCCGTTGTCATGTCTGGCACATCTTCCTCCTCGCGACGGCCAACTGCATAAACCAACCTTGGTTGCCTAAATCTGCTCCTTCAACACCTCGACCACGCCCGCTAACATTATCATTACCCCTAATCGCACTCTCGACCCTCTCGTGGTTTGTTGGTTATCCTTCGTTCGGTGCACAATCCTCGACCCTCCGTTCTCGGCTTTAGTTGCCTTCTTAGGGACGATCTCTAACTTTCGATGCTCCATAGACCCACACTCAAAGCATCCACGATTACCATTCCAACACTCCCCTTGTGAAACTTGCCACACTTATCACACCGTGGCGGCCATTGAGGATTAGTAGCGGCGAGCAGAGCTAAGCGGCTTGATCCGACCCATCAAACCTCGTCCTCTTACATTCATTACCCGAGAACCTTGAAGGTTCCGAGCTCCTCTTATTCCAATTCCGTTCTTGGTTCCGCTTAACAGACTGTCTTACTCCCTCAGCAACTTTAGACTTCTCCACAAGAACAGCAAACTCTCGTTCCTGTTGTGGAACTATCATCATTCTCAGCTCATCTCTAAGCCCATCTTCGAACTCCGACATACGGCGCTCATGCTCTCAGACCACAATACCACGGGCATACCTACTCAACCGGAGGAACTCGGCCTCATATTCCGCCACTGACTTATTTCCCTGAACCAGGTTCAAGAAAGCCTTTCGCTGTGCGTCTACATAGCTAGTTCCGATATACTTCTTTTGGTAGGCTTCCCTGAAGAATTCCCAAGGTTCTCTGCCACCGTTCCGTCCCTTACAGTGAGCCACCACTGATATGACTCATCCCGAAGCAGAGAAATTACACCCTTTAATTTCTCCTCAGCTGTAAAATCTATGTCATCCATGATCCTTTCAGTTGCTTCCAACCAGTACTCCGCCGCACTGGGTGCCACTCCGGAAACTCCCCTAAATACTTCTGCTCCATTAGCCCGGAGTCGTTCAACCACAGATTTACGGGCTCCTGGACCCGCGCCAGCCTCAGTAACTCGTTCCAATACCCGTAATACAGCTTGAGATACGACATCATTTCCACCCGTCTGATCTTGAAATTCAGTTTCCGCCGCCGGCAGATCCGGCATCTCATTTCCGACCAGTGGCGGACGCTTGCTGGTTCCGACAAGGTCATCCTACCCCTACCACGGCCACGCGACGGACGTCCACGACCTCTTGAACTCATTCTAACTAACGCGCTTTTAATCTGATTAAGAAATTTTTATGGATTAGTAATTGTTCCGCTTAATTATTTGCGACGAAATTTTATGAAAAATTTAATAAGGATTCTTTCGATCAAACAAAGTTTTAAGTTCGCTATCCTAGTTCACACAGAGAGGAACATCCATTCCCTAATACCTTCCATACCTACTTATTCACTCCTCGGACATTTCTGTCCTGTTTCTATCCTAGGGGTATTTTTGTCATTTTCCTACAGGGGTATTTTCGTAATAAATCGAAGAATTTTTTTTTTAAAACTTCCATAATTCAGAACATTTTGAAATTTCCAAAACTAGGGGGTATTTTTTCAAAATTGTCAAATTTAAAGATATGGCAAAATTTCAGAAACCAGGGGTATTTTGGTAATTTTGTCAATCAGGGGTAATTTCGTAAATTTTCAAAATCAGGGCATTAATTTTGAAATACAAAATTTTTCGGCTACTTTTGCAAAGTAAGAAGATTTTATTGAAGTCGGGGTAATTCGGTAATTTTAGAACCAAGGGTATTTTCGTAATTTTGCCACTAGGGGCATTTTTGTAATTTTGGTAAGTCAAAAATATTTTGAAAATTTTCCAAAAATAAATTTTTCCTATTATCTAGGGGGTACTTAAACAATTTTAAAACTAGAGTTTTCATGAAAACATGGCTAATCCCTTTCGGATTTTATTATGTTTAGCCTATGACCGAGTCCTCTTGGTTAGGGTGAACCGAAGCTACGCACGAGGTAGGATTCCTGCGAAGAGGAGGTGAGTCACGAGGACTGCTTAAATACCAAGCTCTTCCGGATCCAATCCTAGACATGCGCACCAAGGTTACCACACCCTAACTCGGCGACTTGGTCCTAGGTTTGTTCAATTAGGCTTTTAAAGTCTTATGTCCTTGTTAGGGGTAACTAGTCCTAAAAGTTCAAAATACTTATCGCTATCTACGTTCCATGCTTCCTACTCTTTTACAAAAATAAATCATACAGAAGTTAGGAGTACTTACTTGGGCGGATAGGTGCCGGAGACTCGGTGCCATGCTGTTTAAAAAAAACAATTCAAAAAGGCCTACTAAAACATTTTTGGGCCTTGGGCCCTCACAGTAGAGTTTTGAACTGGGCTCTGATACCAATTTGTAACATCCCAAACTCGGCCCAAACATTACGACCGAATTTGGTGTGCTACAGAGAAAACATCTTTGGAAATCCTTTTAAGTCGAATTATCCTTTTGGTAAAAGATAGTTATTTTGTTTAAAACATTTGAGGTGTATAAAATCCATACTTAGGTTTATTTTAAAAATATTTATTAAGCCAGATTGTTACCGATTCAGATGTGCCCGATGGCACGATAAAACATTTTGCGATTAAATTTTAGAAACCACGTGTACTTAATTTAATGTTAAGAAATAGTATAAACAAAATTAGTCCAAAACATAGAATAATAAAAATATATCTAGGAGGCCTTATTACAATTTAATTTAAATAAAACCAACATTAAAGTAAAATAAAACAAAATCCAAGTTCATCTAATTAAAATTTCCCCTGCATGGTCACCTCGAGTCCATCCACTCCATCTCCGCGTTCTACTCACTGCGCAAAATGGTAAAGGAAGGGGGTGAGTCACCAAGACTCGATGTGTAATCCCCACCCCAGAAGGTAACTCATACACAAGTCATTAATAAACATGCACATGCAACCCAACCTAACCATCCATACTCTTTTTCTACCCCGTGTGTGGTCAAAACCACTTCGGTGGTCAAAACCACCGATGACTTAGAGTCACAAATCGGATGATGGGGCCAACCCATCGTGTGGTCAAAACCACCGATGACCATAGGTCACAATATATCAAATGTGGTCAAAACCATCGTGGTACCAAACCACCGGGACTTAGTCGCAATAATCAATCGTTGTGGTCAAAACTACCGATGACCATAGGTCACAATAATCGATGGGGCCAACCCATCTTGTGGTCAAAACCACTCGACGATACCCATAATTCATCCCCCTCTCTCATCAATCCCACCATCACATGCTTACATATCAATATCACATACCATGCAATTAACACATATGATGGCATGCAAAACATATATCAATAGATCACGTGACAGGACTTACCCTAATCCATGTTTAAGCCCACAAGCATATCATAGATCACTACCAAAATTTATACACAAGGCAATAATATAGCAAATTTATTAATAAAATGTGTAAAGAGTTTACACACCTGCTTCTACCGGAATTCCTAGATCCCGAAGATCCGATCTACGTCGCTAGATCTCTTGTCCTATAATCGACCAAAAAGCATGATTAGGGACTTACGCTTATTCGGCCAAACCAAGTAATATCAGAGGTTCTTTTACGGCCTTACCTTGAACGGATTTGATTTCCAAACAAATCCCGAAGTCTTAATTTGCCCCTAAAACCATGGCACACTCATTAGTTCAATATTGAACAATAAACTTTTATCAAAGGCCCTTGGCCGAAAGGGCTTACCAACTCACCCTTGGAAAAAAAAAATAATTCCCGAAAGCTTCCCTTAATTTATGTAGGCTCCTAAACTCACATATCAGCACCTCTCTTTAGGGAGATTCGACCAAATGCACAATTGGAAGGGCTGGAAATTTTAGTGAAGGAGGAGGGTAGGTTCGGCTAGTGGAGGAAGAAAATAATGGGAAAAAGGAGATGGGGTTTCGATTTTGAGAAGGAAAGGAAAGAAAAATAGGTTGAAGATGATGGTATAGGGGATTCGGCTACTTAAGAAAAATGAAGAAAAGAAAAAAACAAGTTAATAGGTAGGTGCTTTTAAAGGAATTCGGCACCCCCCTCCCTTTGCTTGCTTGCAGTCCACTCTTCCCATGAAGAGTTTAAATTTTGGTCACTTTCCTTAATTCACTCTAGGCCACTTATTCAAATCAATTTAAAATAATTTGAATAGCTAAAATGCCTAAATTCTCTCTTGCCAACTCTTAAGGATTAATCAAATAATAATTCAATTAAAAAAACAATTTAAAAGCCTCATTATCCCTTCACCTCTTCAAAAACAATTAAACAATAAAGCCACCTTTGCCTTCCTAAATAAATAATAATAAAATAAAATAAAGGTTAGCAAACACCCCAGCCGAATGCAAAAACCAAAAACTAGATTAATCTTTTACCAATTTCCTATATATTCTCTTATCCTTTAACAATTATCAAATAAATAATGAAAATAAAAGAGACCATGTGCTTGTCAAACTCAAATAAAAGAAACAAGGGACCATGTGCGGGCAATTCACGCCAACAAAGAAAGAGGAAAAAATAAAAACCATTTGCAGCTGTTGGGGTTCGAAACCAAGACCCCACTGCAGCCCCCCTCTTCCAACGCCCTTGCCACTTCTCCCATTAGACTTTCATGTCAATTTACCCTTTCCTTTATTTATAAGACCTACTTATTGGCCCTTTTTCTTCTAACGCAAAAGCCCAAAATAAAAATGCTCCCTGCATCCTTCGAACCCGAGACCTGCCTCTTCTAAACTCTCAAGTGGTGCCCAAGCCACTCCTACTACCTGGGCTTTGATGCCATGAACCTTCACGAATTAATTTTAAGGCCTTCCTACTTAAGCCCATCACTTCCTTAAAAAAAACAAAACACAGAAATGCTCCTCCTGCCACTCGAACTTGTGACCTGCGCCCATTGTCACCACAAGCTCTTAAGTGGCGCATGGTAGCCACTTAGCCAACCCAACTTTCATGTCAATACCTTGCCCCCAAAGTTCTTTAAAGCCTTCTTACTTGGCCCCCTTCCCTTTAGCGTCAAAAAGCCAAAAATAAAACTCATCCCCCTTGTACCTCCCAAGACTCGAACCTCCTCCCTTGCAACACCCTTAGACGCACCAAGCCAATTGTGCCAATTAGTTCCTTGTGTCACACTTCTCCCAAATTTTTACTTAACCCCTATCTCACCTAGCTCCCTCCTTTTAGGTACTAAAAAAAAATTTTTAATACTAAGTCAGACCTAGCTCGGGGTTATTTCTAGACCCTAAAACATGCCAAATAAATCATAAATTTTATTTCTTCAAACACACACACACACACACGGGAACAAATAATTAAATTTCCAAACAGCCCCTAGTTCAGGATGTTACACAAAGAAACTATAGTTCTAAAGAATATGGAAGACTCTTAAAGTGTGCTTCAATGGTTTGAAAGGATAAAGAACTTAGGTATTCAAGTTGTCCTCTCAAACTTGGGAGGCACCGGATCATGTTTGAAGTAACCGTTACATTATCTTCTGGCCAAGGGGGGAAAAAACAAGAGAAAGCCACAGTGGATTAGAATGTATCAGGGGGCAGATAGAAAGGGGCATTTCAAATTTGATTATGTCTACATGACAAGATAAAACACGAGCAATGTTAATATATGGCTAACTCAGACCGACCTTCGATACCAATCTGATGTAATCTATTCTGACAACATATATCTGAATGACACAAAAATATTAATAAAATATGGATACTTGTCATACCTTGTGATAGACATTAAATCATGATGCAAGTCGATCGATTACCATAAATGATCAATGCTGCCTGCTCAGTTAAATTTAATCTAATCTAAAACCGTTCAGAACGGCTTTTCAGCTCTTAATTCAACCTTCAACGCTATCCTACATATAAAACAGTCATAGGTGCAAAGAAGTCAGGATATGCCCTCTGCTACAACTACGAGATTAAGAACAAATGTAAAAAGATAATGTGCAGCTCCAACAAGATGCCAAAAGAAATGCTAAGTTGGTATTACTAGACTGATGTATTGGAAAAATTGCAATTAATTCTTCTCACTAGAGTATTTTCCATGCATTCTCCCTATGGTAGTGTCCATATTATTCATCAGAGAAAACAGTAAACAAAAGAGGAAAACAAGCAATTTAATATAATTATATGTATATATCAAAGAAACAAATGTAGAAGAAAGAAACATGTCAACCAACACTTATAGGTAAGGGCATATATGGAACTCAACTGTGGAGCAGGCTTAGAGAGTAATAATTGAGAGTCAATATGACAGAGCAATGAAAGAAGAATTAATACTCATCTTGTTTTTTTTTTTTTTTTTTATTTGCTTCATAATAAGGAAACAAATATGAGATGTTTTAATTTCAGTTGTCTAGATAGATCCCCAGAAGAGAGCGAGGCTACATGTGAAGAAGGTATAAGATCAGCTTCTCAACTCTTGTATCTTATTTTCTCATCCCTCCATTTATTTCAGCTTGTAAAGGTTGAACTTGCGGTTGCAAAGCTGAGAGTGCACCCATGCACCCGTACACAGGATCTCTTCGCCTCACATTAGCCTCTTAAACAGGACTACTCACAGTGTTAGCTCTTTGGCTATTTATAGGTCAATGGCTGCCTCTATTATTTGTTATAAATTCCGGTGCAAGGAAGGTAAATTGAGGTAAAGAAAAAATAGATTTAAAGCGTGATTTACTGTCATTAAGACTTTTATTTCTATTTGAATTTTATATAGACATATTATTGTATTTTATTGGAATAAAAGAACGAATAACAAGAAAGTTGGAAAATTTAATAACAAGAAAGTTAGAAAATTGGAGCATGAGATTCCTTTCGGTAGGAGGAAAAGAGGTGTTGATTAAGTCAATTTTACAGGCCATCCCGATTTATGCTATGCAGTGTTTTATGTTGCCAATTTGTTTTTTCCGTGAATTAGAAAATATATTTAACAGATTTTGGTGGCAATATTCAACAACAAATAAGGGCACACATTGGTGCAATTGGTCAGCCATGTGTACATCGAAATCGCATGGGGGTATGGGGTTTAGGGGCTTCTCCAAGTTTAACATTGCTTTGTTAGCAAAACAAGGATGACAGTTAATTATGAAACCCAACAGTTTACTAGCACGGGTTTTGAAAGCCAAGTATTACCCAAGAGGAGAATTTTTAAGTGCAAAGTTGGGACCTTACCCTTCGTACACTTGGGCGAAGTATCTGGAATGCCCGACAACTTCTGCAGCAGGGGATAGGCTAGAAAGTGGAGAATGGTGCCTCTATAAACATCTGGAATGATGCATGTCTTTCTGGACTTGGGGAAGGAAGAATAAGTAATCAGAATATCAATGTGAATTTTTTGAAAGTTATGGACAATAGAGATGGAATCATTTACTTGGAATGTTGATGTTCTCAAGTTGTTGTTTAGCGAAGAACAAATCAAGCGGATTCTTGAGATTTCTCTTGTTGATCGGAGTCAACCAGACGTATTGGTGTGGAGATGTGATGATTCATGTGAGTATACAGTTAAAAACGGATACAAATGACTTATTACAACTGACATAATTAATACGGAAACCAACCTTACAATCCACCAAGCAGAATTGAAGACCTATTATACATAATTGTGGAAACTAAAGTTGTTAACTTAACAAAATAAAAATAGGTATGTGGAAGCTATCTAAAGAATTAATGCATATGCTCCACAATTTGAATAAGAGAGGGCTGGTAAGAGACGATCGGTGCCCATTATGTAAGTTGGATGTGGAGTCAGTGGCCCACTTGTTTCGAGATTGTAACTTCACAATTAAGGTCCTGCAAGGACTGGGAGTGGCAAACTCCACCATTAACAGAAATCAGAGTTGGCATAATTGGTTAGTGGAAAAGTTCTTGAGTTATGATTTACTGAAATGCAAAACTAAAGCAATTACTTACTAGGCGATATGGTACAACAGGAACAGAGTGTATCATGAGGGTTTAAAATCGAACGTGTGTGAGGTGGTCTCTTTTATTAAAGCTTACATGATGGAAAATGAGTTAATAGAAAGTGTTCTGGTGCCAAAAACAATACTAAAAAATTTTAATGGGAACCACCCGGGGAAGACACGATTAAGATCAATTTTGATGCCTGTTTTCATCAGGAATCAAACACTTCAAGAGCAGGTATTATTGCTAGAAATAAAGAGAGACTTGTAATGGTAGCACGTATTTACCCGAGTAAAAATATAGCGACGCCTGCAATGGTAGAAGCCTGGGCGTGTTTGCATGTTGTCAAATTTGGGGAAGATCTGGGCTTTCGACATAACTGTGTGGAAGATTAACGATGCAAAAGATGACAAATCTCATATCAGTAATGTCCTCAAGGCAGTCCAAAACAAAATCAGTAATTTAACACACATAAAGTTTCGATTTGTACCTTGTTTGGCTAATAGCGCTGCGCATACTTTGGCCAAAGCAGGATGGCACCACGAACAACCGGAATACTGGATGGAGGAAGCCTCAGCTTTTATGGTGGAGTTGGTTGAAAGAGAACGAACAGGGAACGAGACGGGGGGTTAGAGAGTGAGGGATGAGACCAGAAATATATCAAGGTAGTTTCGAAGAACTCAGTCATTTTACAGAAGGCTTCTAAAGAGCTTTTAATGGTTTTTCTTTTTTCGCCGGAGATGGGTGGGAAGCTTTTACCTCTGGTGCTGATGCAGTTTAGGGGCTCGTAGGTTAAGGAAATTGATCGAATGCCTCTTTTTCAGTTCAGTTTAGGGTTTCATTTTCTTGCTTTTTGGATGAAGTATTTGACTGTTTTGTTTTTTCTTTTATTTGATGGTTTTAATGGTGCGTCGTTTGAGTGCCCAATAGCTGTTGAACAAGTACTTTGTGTTCGGTGATAGGATTGAGGCTGTTTGATTTCTTTAATTTTAATGCATCAGTTTTGGTTTAAAAAAATGTCACTTAGCATATAACTTGTGACACAAGTCACGCTTTTCTATAACATTAGAATTTTTCAAAAAAGTTATGTTTTATTACAAGTCTTTTCTGAAAGTTTTGTTTATATGAATAATTTTTTTCAATTGCAATAAAAATATATAATCACTTCAAAAAATAAAATAAAATAATATATAAATATTATTTACAACACAAACTTAAAGCCTAAGTGACCCAAGTGCTTGTCTTTTGAGCTTATAAATATGTAAACAAAGCCTAATAAAGCTGCGTTCTTTATTGATTCTAAAACGAGCTTTTCTATTGAAAAGTGCTTTTCCTTGAAAAGCATTAAAGAACAAACACCAGTGTAGAAAAAATTTCAAACTTATTTGAAGTGCTTTTGCATAGATGAAAAAGCAGAAATCTTTAGCTTTTTCATCCCGGAAGTGCTTTTAGGCTGACATTTTACTTGTTTAACCTTTTTCCCTTTTTTTCACAAATAGACGTTACCTTTTTTTTTCAGCAGAAATTTCATCCTCTATTCTTTGTTCCTCTGGTTCTTGGTGTTTTTCTGCAAGTAAACTCCACCGTTTCATTCCATCTTCGTTTGTTGGGTTTCGGCTCAGATCGACTATCGGGTAAGAATTCGTGCCTTTGTTTCACAGTTCGACTCCTTAATTCTCTTCTCCTAAAGATTCTTCTCATTTGAATCTTTGCCGCTATCGTTTTTACACAGCTTTTGGTTTGGAATTACGGGTCGACCATAGGATGGTAGACTGAATCGGTTTCCAAATTGGGTTTTTGTTTTGTATTGTAAGCAATTGAGTGAATTGGGATTATAAATCCATAATGGATTTTGGATTTCTTTGTCTTTGTTGTTTCAGAAAGTGATTTGTTTGTAATTTATGGTTTTGGTTGGTTTAAAATAGTTTAACTATTTTGGAGTGGCATAGGGATTGTTATAGTTTATTTTAGATGAAATAAAACACAGTTCATCCTCATTTTGTTCTATCCGATTTTTCCTTTCTGAAAGATAATGTAGAATAAATATATTATGTGGTATGTACTGTTTGTTTTCTTTTGCTGGAAATCATAGAAGATATTCATCTGAAAATAGGGTCATGATATGATTCTGTAACCTATTTTCGAATCTTGTTATCGCCTTCTTCACTCCTTGTATGGTTGGATAATGAGTCCCAGAAGTTGCTCTCTTCCTGTTTTTGAAATATATTATTAAATTGATGCATTAGTCCTCATTCCCATTCGAGCATGAAGAGCCAGATCCCTTTAAATTGTTCTTGTGCTCAACTAATATGTGATTCTTCAAAGAATATTCTTATTTAGACTGGAAATGTTCTTTAAGTTCCTTCCCAGTTTTATTTCTTTGAGTGGAATCGTATGAACATGCCTTATTATTTAATAGCAGCTAAACGTCAACAAAAATGAAGTTTATATCTTTTTCTTGATAGGCAATGCTATATGATACTAAAACGGTGAATAGAATTTAAGATCTAGAGAGGTGGTTAAGATCAAGAGTATTTCAAGATTCCTTTGACAAGGCAATCACATCTTCGTGAAGGTAGGACTGAGTTCTTGATGTCTCATTTTAAATAAATTGTTTGTTGCGAAGTTGCATGAACAGTCTTTCCAGCTACAAATATGGTTGCCAAAATGCATGTCTTAGATTTTCTATATGAAAATTTATCATGCTCTCATTCCTCTGCATATTACAGATAGCACTTCTCAAATGTGGCAAACATTCAGGACTTGAAAAGCCATGGAGTGATGATGTTACTTGTGCTCTTAAAGTATTGTGTCCAAAGAAGCAAGACTCTAGAATGCAGCAGGTGCAGATGGTAAAAACTATGGAACTTAAGGATCAATGTCCAGTCCAAGTTGAGAATCTTCACAACAAGCATGACTTGTCGTTGCTGGATCACTATACTTATGTCTCACAAAAATCTGTTTCATCAATATCATGGGAGCATCATAGTGGTGGAAAGGTAGCATCTAGATGTTAGAAACACCTAACAGTTAGTAAATATTCAACTTTTTAATTCGTAAAGCTTAGTTAATGCTGTACAATGCATTCTTCTAACTGATGGCTAAAACTTTGCAGCATAATTTTGCCCCTTTCTTTACTTGATCACTAAGTAATGTTATCAGAAAAAAGAAAGTTGTTTGTTTACACTTGTGGAGCACACCACTGGCTGATAATAATTTTGTCCGTCGAAATGATGCAGATTTTATGGAATACGAAGATATTAACTGGGCATACGAGAATACTATTGATTCAGAAAATGTACATGGTCGAGAAACTGATGATGATGACGACGACGATGATGGTGGTGATGATGATGGTGAATCAAGCAACTTCAGTGATTTTGAAATGGAATTAACAAGAGATGCTATAGTTTCTAATTTAATGAATTCACCTTAAATTGTAAATGCTATTGTAAAATTTTTTGTATTTATATTTGGTATATAAATATTATCTCTTTTTGAAACTTTAATCCAAGTATATGTAATATTTTAATTTGTTACGTTTATGTTTTCTATGTTATGTTAATATCTAATATGAGTTTTACAAATGTGTTAAAAGCATTAAAAATAAAAAAATAATTTTTAAAATAATAAAATTATGTTAATATCTAATTACAAGTATTTAATTATTATATTTAAATATTTAAATATAGTTTATATATTCTAATTAAATTTAATAAATAATTAATATTAATTACTTAGAAATATTTAAAATTAATATTATTTATTAAAATATTAACAATAAATTATAATAAATTATTTTTTATATTTTTGTTAAAATATCATAATATTAACTAATTTAAACATTATTTAAATATATATTTGTTACTTTATAATATCATGTCTAAAATAGACATTTTACTTTTCAAAAGACTTTTTTTTTTGTGATGCCAAACACTTAAATTTTTCAAAAGTACTTATCAAAAGCACTTCTCAAAAGTACTTTTCAAAAGCACTTCTCAAAAGCATTGCCAAACTGGCCCTAAGTAATGCCACTTATCCAACGAGTTAGACACCTAACTCAGTTACCTAAAATATAAAAAAAAATTTGTCTATTTAAATTCTTTATATTTTAAATATGTTAGCAATGTGAAAATATATTAACAATGTAGGATTACTAACATTGGAAACTACTAACATTATTTGGCCTCAAGTTTGCTCAAAAGTGCTTTTTCTAGAAAATAGTCCATTTTAAACTAAGTAGTAAGCTAAAAACCATATGATAATATGTCTAATATATATGGTTATTGTGCTTAATTTTGATAAATTATTGAATGAGATGTCAATAGTAGAGGTGTGCATGGGTCGGGCCGGGCCAGTTTTGGGCCGGGCTCAAATTTTTTTGACCCGATTGATAGGCCCGAGTCCAGCCCGGCCCAAAATATGGGCCTGAAAATTTGTCCAGGCCCCACCCGTCGTAAAATTGGTAGGCTCGAGCCCGGCCCGGCTAATATAATTTTTTTACTTATATTATTAAAAAATAAAATATAATAAATTAAATACATTTAAAAAATAAAAATAAATATTAAAACAAGAAATAAATAAAAAATATAATAAATTAAATATATTTAAAAATATTATCCTCATGTAAATCCGTCCTCACATAAGTTATGATAGATAGTAACTACTTTCTTCAGTCCATACACCTTTATATCTATAAACTGAAAAGGAAAATTTAAGGGATTATAGCCAAGAAAAAAAAAGAAGGGAAAAGGATTCAGCAGGAGGGACAAGCAGAATTAGTTTAAATTGCATGCATGTATATGTATTTCCACATGTTCTCATAGTTACAAGAAGCAAGACACTAAACAAATATTCAGTCACAAGACACTAAACAATGCATCAGCAATTTTTTCAGTCTTGTGCATATAAATCCCAATAAACTAATTTTCCAAAAGCCGCACATGCTAGCCAAAATTCAATAAAATAATAAAAAGAATCCATTATTTCAAACCATCATATGTCCATCCTGGAAGAGATTAAGAGAAGGCAGTAGCACGTGAAAAAATAAATTAAATATAATACTAAAGTTAACATTTTATCAATAAAAAAATAATATTATTTGAATATTTCGGGCCGGGCCGGGCCCAGGCCAAAAAATCATACCTAAGGCCCGGCCCGTTTTCTAAACGGGTCTCGTTTTTTTGCCCAAGCCTATTTTTCGGGCCTATATTTTTGCCCAAACCCTCCCACATTTTGGGCCGGGCCGGGTTGCCCGACCCATGCACACCTCTAGTCAATAGTTTTGAGTTTATTATTTGATTTTTGATTAGTTGCAAAAGCAAGACCGAAAAATAAAAAAGAGTCAGAAATCAAGCTTTCATAACAGAGATATATTTTTTAGAACTTTATTTTGGATATTTATTTGTAACACTAATATTTTTAATTTTTTATTAAGATAATATTTTAATTTTCTAATATTTTCTATTTTAATTATTTTTTATAACTCTTTAAATCCACTATCTCCTTAAACAGTATATTTACCATTCAAGTCCCTTATTTTAAAATTTCATAGCCATTGGACCCCTTTAACTAATAGAACTCAATTTTTACACATTTTATGATTTAGTCCTTTTCACCTAATTAACCATTTAAACATCAAAATTTTTTACCGAAACTTTAATACGACTTTAATATAATTCCGTAAATATTAAAATAATAACTCGCTCATTGGAATTGTGGTCCCGAAACTATTGTTTCCAACATTACTAAAAACGGGCTGTTTCACAAATACATCAAGTTTTTCATATGAAGAGGTCTATTATTTGTAAGCAATATACTCTAGCCACTGCTAGATATGGACAAAAATTGGCCATTAGCAACAGTCACCTTACCTATACTAGTATATGGAACACTATTTGACACCTTGGAGGCATCACGACTGAGGTGGGAAGTGGCCCTTGAATCAGGAAACCAGACATGTTTTTCAGCAATAGCAGCATTTACAAAAGCAGAAGAACCATCAGCAGAAATGAAAGCACCTGCTACATTCTGTTTGTTGTCACCATCATCATCACCCATTGAACAATGATTAGCACTTGCACCTCTAGGCTCTATGACCTGCATCAGGCTTAGGAAAACCAGTAAAAGAAGTATCAAAGCGATAATATCACTTTTGCACAATATGCCCAATTTTTCCACACAGATGGCACTAAGGTCTATTTTAAGCATTTCCAAAACGACCTCTACCTCTACCTCTACCTCAATGAAATGAACCTTTTCTGCCTTGATATCCAACTAAACCAGACACACCTTCTGTGGACTGCTTATAACCTTGTGCACTATGAAAACTAGACTAACTTGTGGCAAGATTAACACTAAAAAACCCAATCATAGCACCTGACTTTTTCCTAACTTCAAGATTAATCAGCATTGAAGACAAAATAGGTACATCATAGACTTTTCTGCTAGTGGTGATAAAGGTGACCACCGAATCAAACTCACTAGGTAAACCATTAAGAATAGTTGCAATATGCTCTACATCAAATATCTTTTCTCCATATATACCAAGATTATCCTTAATCAATTTAAGTTGTCTCAAATAATCACGCAAGTTTTGATCCTCTTTCTTTTAAGATTACAGAGAATACCTAATATTCATAACCTTGGTAGTTATTTTAGCAGAATACAACTGACCAATGACTTCCCAAATTTCAGTAGCCGATTGACACATGACCAAACCTAGTAGGATATCAGGATTAACAAACAGAAAGTAACCAAGATGCTATGGCTTTATCTTGTTTATTAAATGAAACTCTTTCAGGATTTTTAACTAGATGACCAAACTCATCAGAAACAAACTCAGGATGTGTAGCTTGAGTACCATCCATGTAAGGCTCCAAACCATAACTCTCCAAAGTAAAAGGTACTTGTTGTTTCCATAGATGATATTTGATTTCATCAAGATGAATATTAATCTTCTTGTTAGTGAAATTCTTAGAAACATTAGTGGAACCGCTACTAGCAACTTCTTGATCTTTAGAAGCACCAATTGCCATCACGAATTTTAGGGGGAAAAAATCAAAAGAGTGGCTCTGATACCATATCAAAAGAATATGAATGAGATGAATAGAGAAAATAATCTTGTATATCATATATCTACATTACACTCAGGTAAGCATCCATATATATACATGAAAAGTATCAAGAAAGCATAACAAAGATAAACAACTGCAACTAACTAACATTAGCTAACTAACTAACAGTCTTAACAGTTAACAGAATGAACCAACAGTACATTTACTACTAACCATAGAGGAGTGGTTTTACAAGTTAGAGATTTAAAAGGATTGAATTAGGATGGAGTCTTAAGTGATCTTGTTACTTCTTTGGTTCTCAAGTTAACAAGTTTAATGGAAGTTTATAGAAGGAAATAATGGTTGATTTGAGATGTAGACAGTGATGAAATATATAGAAAGTTTTCTGATAAGTTTCCCAATTTAGAAAAAGATTAAGATTTGCAATTGTTTTTCATTGCTTCTTTCAAGACTTCTTTTGATGGGGCTTACCCTATATTCAGGTGGGTATTTTTTACTTTGATTACAATGCTTCGAATATCTTTCATATGGATTTGAAACCATGTTTTTTTTGTTATTGTTTTAGAAAGTTGGTTCTGTTAGCAATTTTTATCTACCTGATGTTGTTGTCACTCTTCTGAGTATAAAACATTCAACAAAGAAATCGTAATGTACTACTAGTTTAGAAAAGAAGGTTTTATCTCTCATGGTCTTGTCCTTTAATACTAATTTGCAGCAGCAACAATAGAGAGGGAGAGGGGTGGTGGTAGGGAGGAGAGGGATGGTGGTAGGGACGGTGGTTGTTGAGGTTTTTATTTTATTTTATTTTATTTTATTTTATTTTAATACAATTATATTTATTTAATATTAATATTAATATAAAATCTACATTTATTATTATATTTTAAAAATATTTATGTATTTTTATATGTTTATTTGAATTTTTAGAATTCGAATCAAATTAAGATCATTTGTAAAATTTGAAGGTTAATTTTTTAAATTTATGACTATACTGATATAATATGTAGAAGTTGATGGCTAAATTTGTTATTATATCAATTTTTTAACTACCACGTTAACTTGCCGTTTGTGCTTTTAACAAGAGTGACAAAAGTGACTGAATTATGTAACGTGGGTACTTAAATTGCAATTTTTTTTAATTTTTGGTGCCTAAAAAAATTGTTGATAGTTGAGTAATTATCTGTGTAGTTTACTCTTTAATTTATAGAAAATAATTTGGTACATTACATGTGGAGTTTTTAAACTTCAGAATAAGATTAGGAGGTTGACAAATGTTTTATAGGATATGGTAAAATATTAAACAATAAATATTTAAAAAAAAAGACACATGTCAAGTTTTTAAAATTATTTGTGGAATAAAAAAATTACACTACAATGTACTAGATAATCACCCTTAATTTATTGTAATTTGAAAAACTAATATAAAAGTATTTAGGTCAACTTGATTTTTATGATATTCACTTGTTAAATGAAGCCGTTTTTTTTTTCTTCTTCTTTTTTTTTTTATGGGAAAGGTAAGCACAATATCGATGATGTTGGATACTCTTCTTTGGAGGAACATTGAAAAATGGGGCTGTTGATGTTATGTTTATTAGACCTATTCAATTTCGTGATCCAAATGTGTGTGAGCTGACTGTCATTAGGTTTGCTTTGGAGGTGTTTCTTGAAAACATCATAGAAAGGAAAAGTGGGACTTTATGTGGAGATTGATTACGTGATTGCAATAAAATGGTGTCTTGAGGCACATCAGCCGCCCTTGAAGTTGTCTTATCTGTGCAGTCATATTGAGAAACAGAGTTGGTGATGCGGAGATTGACGAAGTCCCGAAGAAAGCTACTAATATGCCCAATTCTTTGGCAAAAGAAGCCAATTGATCTCTGCTTTTTGCTGGTCGGTGGTGAATCCACTAAGATTTCTGTTTTGTAGTGTTTTTTTTATATGTTCTGTAAGGCAGTAACTTTATTTTAATCAATAAAGTGGTTTATTCTTCTTGGAAAAAAAAAGCTAGAAACCTTCCGACCCAAGACTGTAGGTAATGAAAATCTGAATCACAATTTTACTAGAAGACTTTATTTTGAGAATTGAGGTTAAATAGAAAAGGATCTATAATCTCTTTATTCCAATATTTCCCCTTCACAACTTCTAGCACCTCTCCTTTTCAATTTTTCCCCCAAAATCATTATACCACTAAGGTATGAGTAGTATTTGGGAGTAAAGGATCTTTATTTGAGGACTGTGCGTCATGGACCATTTTCTCTTCTTGAGCTTGCCCCCAAATCACAGCATAAAATCCAATGGCTATTATCGCTGCTCCTAGCAAACTGCACCCACACATATCCAATTCAAAGCTTAATAATGCCTATAATGATTTTTATTTTTATTTATTACTGCATGAAAAAATTGCACTGACCTTCCAAGATAAAGTTTGTCACCTAGAAAGGCGATCCCCATAGCAAGAGCAATGACCATCTCAAGTGGCTTAAACATGGAAACGTAGATAGGCCCTTTCTTCCGCAACGCCCATTTGTGAACCACACTTCGAAATGCTACTGCGAAAGCTGCCTACAAATCAAGAGGTGCATCATCAAGTTTCTTTCTAGGCCTAACTATTGAGTTTGTCGAGTATTTTTATTCGAGTCTATGCTTACTGTGTATACGGTAGCTATTAATTCCATATTAAACCCAATTTTCCAAGCATTTGGGTCCTTCTCTACCATCAAAGAGACAACAGAGGATAGGATGGCCACAATGATGCTGCAAATGAGTGTTACTAGCATCTCTGCTGGGTATCTCCTTATTATCCACGTCTGCAAAATGAGTGTTACCAGCTAATTATGCATGAACCTCCTCAAGAAAAAAACCGAATGGTTGATTGTGTATTCGTTAGGGGTCTGTGTACCTGAACATTAAGAATAATTGCGAAGATAACACTATGAGAGGCTAGGAAAAAGCCGCCAATGATCCAGTTTGAGTGAGGAATCCCAAGAACTTGGTGAAGGAAGCTGTACTTCCTTGGAGAAGTGGTGAGTGGAAGGCCTTTGTATAAAGTCACAACAAATGCCCCCGTGATCGATGCCAAAGTTCCTAAAGACTTGGCTTGGCTGCTTTTGATCCCTAAGTCCAGCTTTTCCATCCTACAGACACCATTTAAAATCGTTTGCTATTAGAGCTCTTTATGGGCTCATCAAATCAAATTAAAAATACTATGGAGGTACTTATATTATGAGTTACATTACATTTTATTCTTTTTATTTAATAAATAAATAAATTAATCATTGTACTTTAAATCAAAAAGTAAACTGATCTTTCCTGTTAAAAATTTCATTCATTTATATTGTTAAAAACTTGTATAACTGACAGAATCATATGTGGCATACTACGTGTATCTCATATTAATGTACAAATACAAATTTTTAACAATAAAAATAGATGAAATTTTGTAACCGCGGGACCAGTTTACTCTTTAATCTAACTTACAAAGACTAATTTGTCCATTTTTAATATAAAGGTCAAAATGTAGTTTAACTTCTAGTATAAAGACCTTCATAATACTTTTACATATATTTATCCAATTCTAGTATGCATAAATTTAGACCTCAATTTTGCTTGCAAATTATTAAGTTTAGGTTTTCTTTGAAACATATGTAAGATTACCTCTAGTAAATTTAAAAATAGTGGTGATGGCGAGATTAATTATTGTAGCCATTATATTAAGTATTATAATAGTGAATTTTAAATATATGTGTTTGGATTCAATTTCGGTGATAAGAAAAAATGACCATTATAAATATTATTTTAAAGTATTTATGAAATTAAATAAATAACCAAGATTATTAAAATAATATTTATGACAGATAATAGTTTTAATGCTAAACAATTAAAAAAAGGTTATTTTGTAAAATAACTTTTCAGTAGACTGAGTTTACTCCCACGGTGAGATTGTATCCAAAGGGAGCATTAGATATTTAGGCCGGTTGATATTATTTTTTCAAAATTAAACATCTAAGCAATTTTATTATATAATTTTATAAAATTTAAAAACAGACAATAGGTTAAACTACTTGCGAAGTTATTGTATTGTAAGTAGAAAAGCAAATTAATCCATTTACGACTTAAAATGTCTGGCTAAATTGATATAATAAGTTAAGTGAACATTAGAACATTTGGAAAATAATTAAAAAATTATTTCTCTAAAAATAAAGATTAATTATGTTTATAGTCACACAATTATTGATAAGTATTTTTTGGTTACTTAATTATAAAAAAGTTATAAAATAATAATCCAGCTATTTAATTGTCTTTTTTGGTGGCTAACACAAATATGACGTGATAGTTTTTAAAATTGGTATAATATTAACTTTAACTCTCAATATTTATATATTGCACCAATTTAGTTTTGATTCTAAAAAAATTAACCCTCAACATTTACACATTTTGTAATTTTATCTTTTTGCGGTTTTGTTTTTCTTTGTCACCCTTTCACCTAAAAAACTAAGGAAAAAATAAATTTATTAGCTAAATTTATCCTTAAAAAAAAAGAAAAACTTACCAATAGTTAGATGACTACTAGTGTAATTTATCCTAAAAAGTAATAAATATTATTAAGAGAATGCTTTTATTTTTAATAAAAAATTTACAAAAAATACTTTAAATCCAAAAATACAAGACTTTAATCATTTCAATCAAAACTAGTCAATTTTTTATATTTTTTTCATAAAGAGAGGGGTAAAAGACTTTAATAACTACTCTTTTATTCTATTCTAGAGATGCTCATAGGTCAGGTCAAGTCGGGCCCATGAAAGGATTTAGATCAAATTTTTAAACTCGAGTTTGGCTCGGCCTGAAAAATTGTTTTACTTTTTTATTCAAGTCTGACTCAATTTAAGAAAAGTAAAACTCAAGTTCGACTCGGTCCGCCCATATTTGACTTTTCTAGATTAGTTTTAATTTAATTTTTAATATATATATATAATATACACTAAAAAACTAACACATTAAAAATATTTATTTTAAAAAAACTACCATAAATATAACAAATGTTTTATTATATTAAAAAACACAACTAAATATAATAAATATTTTATTATATTAAATATAATTTTAAAATTTTATATTTTAGGTAAAGTTATTTAATTAGATAATTTTTTTTAGATTTTAAATAATAAATTTAACTGTTATTGAATTAGTGATTTAATATAAATATATAATTATTATTTAACATATATATAAATAATATAATATTTATTATATCATAATATATTAGGATGAGGTAAAACTCGGACAAAAAATATCTCTCTACAGGCTTGGCTAATAAAATTTAATCGCCGAATGCCATCATCTCGTCTACATCATTATCTTATCTCACGAGTGAAGGGACCCTTGAACCACCAGTACCAGACTGCCAACTAACATGCTTAGTTCCATTTTTCTAGGCCACTGAAAAGTAAAAGTAAGAAAAAAGAAACCACAGATAAAGGCTTATCTAGGTGAATGATGGTGATATATCAATGAATCTGAATGAATCATCAGCCATTGACCATAACAAATTAAATAGGCAGTGAAAATAAACAGAAATAAGAGCGCACCCAGAGATGATGGAGAAGATGAAAGTGAAGGCTGGAGTAAGATCAGCCATGGCGGATGCCAGAGTTGGAGATCCATATCCTATTCCAATATATGTGCATATCTGTCCTCCATAACTGAAACCCATGTTGATTAGCAATTTCTCATCATCCCCCCATCTCCACCTTTCTTTTATCTCTATTTCAAAGTCCACGGAAAACGTACCTGAGAACGCCTAGAAGGAAGATTTTGCAGATGGTAGACCATGTAAGCACTGGTGGGCTTCTTTTTCTGTCATCAATTCATAAATAACTTGGTTCAAATTTCAATTCCCATTGCTACCCAAGAAGCTGAAAACAGTATATAATATATATAGAATTAATTTATTACCTGTAGAAGATGATAATACATGGGGCAAGCATAAAGATGCCAAGAACGTTCGAGTAAAATACTAGCACGAAATCACTGAGTCCTTTGTTCATGGCAGCTTTATTTACAGTGTTTAAGCCCACCTCTAAGAACTCTGTTGCAACCATTATTGCAGTAACACTTTTTTCCCACATTATGTTATCCTCTCTAATCTAAGGGTGACTTTTGCTTTGGGGATTGTGATATTCGGTGTTTCAAGCGGAAGATAAAAGGGATCACGTTCCTGACATATAGAAAAAGAGGTTAAGTAAGAAAAAGGAGGGAAGGGGGAAGAATTGGATTTTTCAAAGATGCCACGTCCATGACATTTTTGTACCGTATAGTGGAGCCTAAATTGGTGGCCAGTAGCCACTATTCAGACACACCATACACTTAAATAGATTAATCTCAGCTCTTGACCTAGCGCATAAAAAATTAATGTGTTAAGGTTTGAATAAAAATGACAACTTTTGTTAACAAGTGACAGAGGTGTTTGCTTGAAGACAATCTTTCACCTCTTGGTTGTCGGATTGTCATTGTTGGTTTAATCGCTCGAAATTAATTATCTATTCATTATGGTTAGGTTATCCACTTTTCAATGTAAACATTTATCTAAATATAAACACTCTCTTCATGGATTACTAGAGTCGACTTGAGTATAGCAATCTTATACTCTTTCAAAAAACATAATCGAATGGATCTCACTCTACATGCACATACTCCATGATAGTAACCATCACCTTGTAATGTCATTACTATCAGACAAGGGATACCCCTTATAAATACCCTCCAATTCAAAAAGAAAGAGAGCTTCCTTATAAGCAAACCCTAAGCACTCATATTCTACATTCAGCCTTCTTTACCCCTATAAGAATCTCTTTCTTGCTTTTGTACTTTTTTTACTTTCTGCATGTTTTGATGAATTGGCATCCTTTATGCCACTACTCCTCCTTAACTCTTCTTTTATTGAGACTTGTAACAACAATGATTTATTTTTACACAAATAAATAAATAAATGGTCTCTTATGGTTCCAATTTTCTTCATTAGGAATATTTATCATAATGTGAATGATCCACAATCATCAAAATGTTAAATTAATGATTATGAATTGCATGTATAAGGGAAAAAAATCAAGGTGACGATAAACATAATAACTATAATAGCATTTGTTAGCTTTGAGCAAGCCAATTCTTTCATATAAGAATTGCATATGATATATATATATATATATATATATATATATATATATATATAACGAAAAACAAATATATTTACAACCATAATTCACATCCATTTCACAATTGCTTTAGAGCAATTGGCCAACTTGTTGAGAAGTTTTTATGGGTTTTGACTTTTGAGCAAGCCAGTGCTTTCATATAAGAATTGTATTGCTGAAGTTATAATTAAGCTGGTATGGGGACTAATTGTCATATTGGTTATCCACGTATCTTGATATATACTAGAATCATGGTAATCCATGTATCCTGATATAAACTAGAATCAGATAGCAGTGACAACTAGTCCTCCAATCACACCGTAGAGTGATGACTGATATAACCAAGTTCTAATTAGTAACTTCCTTCAGTCTTGGTAATATATAATATATATATATATATATATATATATATATAGCAAAACAGTATTAGAACTTTTATAAACAACGGCAATGATGAAGGAAAAAATAATCAAAATCGTAAAATAATCATTGTAATTATTGGTTGAGATCGACCATGCTACTTACCAAGAAGGAGTGTTATATTTCGGTTTTATGTCCCAACACAAAAAGTTTTGTTGCCATCCATATAATTTATAACGACTAATAGTATAAAATGTACGTATGTAAGATGCCATCCACATCTAATGTTGTCGCTCTATGAATTACAGACAATGAAGCGGCCATCCTACTGACCTTCCTCACCCACGAGCAGTACTTGCATAAACAGAAACCATTTCCCAATAAGAAGGAATCTTGATTTTGGTATGACAATGTCCACTCAGATTTCTTCATACAAATACAGGGTTCTTTTCTAAAGAAAAAATAAAGGGCTTCAAAAGCAGCAGAATTCTTTTGTGGGAAGCGTAAAAAAGAAAGCAAAACATACATATTTCCCGGTATAAAAGTGCTTTGAGAAATGGATAATATTTTCTCTAAGAATATCCTCTTTCTGTTGTTGGCTCTACTATATGGTATTTGTGAGTAAAATGTGGCTGAATTTTGTATATGTGCAGGGGTGGCTAGGAGAGCTAGCAGGGCCGACCCCTTTTAAAATGATTTTTTTTCCATTTAGGCCTTTTAAATTTTTAATATTTTAGATTAATAAAAGTAAAATTATACTTTAACCATTCTAAAAAGGATAAAAATTTAATTTAATATTTTTAAAATTATAAAAATATAAGCTATTCAAATGGTAAAATTATATTTTTACTATAGTAAAAATTAAAATTTAATTTTGACCCCCTAAAATTTTTTTTGCCTTTGCCCTTGTATATGAGGGTCCTATTCTTTATTGAATGGGGATTATTCTAGGTGGTATCAGTAACTGATATTGTATTATGTTGGGAAAAAAATAGGGAGAACAGGGTATTAAGAAGTTGAATTTGGGGAGCTTATATTCTTCTCCTAATTAAACTCTGCTATCTTTTCTCAGTTAAACTTTGATTATTTCAGTGATATTTTAGTATGATTAGAACTATAATATTAGCCTATTTAAAGGGACCTTGTATCCCTATTTCAAGATGCCAATTAGAAAAAAGGTTTTCCTTTTGAGAGTGATAAGATATAGTCGCATATAAGTTTTAGTGAGAGTTTCGTGGTAATTATGGAAAGTATTTTATATCTCTTTTGTGAGTGCCTTATGAGATTTAGGGTTTTGTTTATACGTTTGCTCTTTAGAATTTTAAGCTTTATTTTAGGGGGTTTGGGTAAAGTACGTTTAGTACATTTGGGTTTATTTTTTCCATATTGTACTCTCGTTTGTTTACTCATTTAGTGAAAAGTCGAAGCCTCCTTTAATCGTAGTTTTTTTCCCTCTTTTTAGGGTTTTCCATGTAAAATATTTGTGTTCATTATTCTCTAATTTTATTATCTCGTTGTTTAGACAAGTCGATCCCTAACAAATTGGTATAAGAGCTACCGTTCAACTTTCACAGATAAACTCGTTCGGTGGAACAACAACGTCTTTGAATATTGAGAAATTCGATGGACCACAAAATTTTAGTTTTTGGCAGCTTCAGATAAGGTAGCTGATGTGGTTGAGGATAAGAGTGATAATTCGTTGCTCTCCACGTAATCTGATTGAAGGTGGTTGGATGGTAAACATGTGCTTCATTTAGAGAAAAATCTCATCCCCTTTTGATTTTAAGGACTTGAATGGTTCGCATAATGTTTTGAGGCAAGGTTGGTTGAAAAGGGTTACAGTTAGGTGGAATGAATTGATGTTTTCTCTCCTGTTCGGGTATTATTGGCCTTTATTGCATTATACAACTTTGATTTGAAGATTAAAAGTCTTTCAGTTTTCAAGTTCGAGCACGGTTTTGACTTGGTTGACATTTTCCAAAATTCGAGTTAGGCTCGTGATGCGGAATGAAAAAGGAGGCGTGATAAATATGAGTTAAGGTGGAGATTTTTAGGGCGCCTCGTATTCTTCTTCCAATTAAACTCTCTTATATTTTCCCAGTTAAACTCTGATTATTCCAGGGATATTTTGGTGTGATTAGAACTCTAATCTTAGCCTATTTAAAGGGGCCCTGTATCCCTGTTTCAAGATGCCAATTAGAAAAAAAAGGCTTTTCTTTTGGGAGCGACAACATGTAGTCACATATGAGCTTTAGTGAGAGTTTTGTGGTAATTATGGAGAGTATTTTATATCTCTTTTGTGAGTGCCTTATGAGATTTAGAGTTTTGTTTATCGATTTACTATTCAAAATTTTGAGCTTTGTATTTAGGGTTTTGAGTAATGTGCGTTTAGTACAATTAGTTTTATTTTCTCCACATTGTAATCTCGTTTATTTACTCATTTAATAAAAATTCGAAGCTTCCTTTGTCAGTGGTTTTTCCCTCTTTGAAGGCTTTTCATGTAAAATATTTGTGTTTGTTATTCTCCACTTTTATTTTCTCGTTGTTTATATGGATCAATCCTCAACATTATTCTATTAGTCATTGCTCGGTTCATATCATATAGTGAAACATGTCTTTAACAGTATCATCAAAATGTACAAACCCCACAAGCCCACTATCAGCAGTCAGCAGAGTACAACTCAATCTTTTTGTTTTCAAATTAAACCAATTTCAAGTTAAAGGAATAGAATTATTCAAGTTAATCAAGTTATTTGAGTCAGCTCAATTTTTTTCTTCAGATTTCGAGTTCAAATCGAGTTGAGTTTTCAAATTCGAATAATTCGAATAAATCGAATATCAAACTATAATATTTTATATTTTTTCCCCAAAACTTTTACTCATTCCCACTTTCCCCTAAAACTTTTACTCCTTTCCCATCCCACCCCATCTACCCCAAACTCGTTTTCCTTTTTTTTTTGAATATTTTCCCTCCAAAATTTTACTCCCTAATTTACTTTTCCCCAAAATTTTACTCCCCCAAAACCTTCAAAGCTTTTATTCCCCTCCCATCTTGGTAACTTGTACAGTTCACACTCTTCGGCTCTACTCATAAATTTTCCAGTAATAGATCTTTTGCAACGAGATCTATCTTATACAGTAACGATATGTAAGGATGAGGATTAATTGGTAGTTGACCCTGTTAGTCCGTTCTTTGCAAGACTCGAAGCATAATCTTTTTGCTTTTTAAATAGGATTTTCCCCGCTTAATGGATAAGCATTTGCTACCAATGGGAAATTTTTTCTCATCTTAAATTCTAAGATTGGATTTGCGCCAATGGAAATTCATACACAATAGAAGGATATGGTAGATCTATCTTTTTTAGATAGTGAATGGATGAACCCCATTCTATTCATTGGTACGGATCGTTGATATTGAAAAAGTTGTTTCTTTTTTCTCAGCCCATGATCTGAACAAGTTACACATACACCCTAGTACATGTTCCTCGGCGCTGAGGACATCCCCTAAGAGTAGGGGATTTCGTGACATTTCTAATTGGCTGTCTTGCATTTCTAATAAGTTGTTTAATAGTTGGCATACTGAATCATATACATAATAGACTGGTTTAGATCGATCCTAACCAGATGATTCTAAATTACTTCTTTTTCTATTTAATAGATTAATAAAATATTAACCCATTGGGCTTAAGTTAAGAAGGAAAGGAAGAAGAGGGATTAAATCAATCTTAATTAAATTGTGGATTGGTGTTAAATCGTTGCTATTGCTATTTGTTATTTAACTTATTTAACCGCTACAAGATCCACAATTCCATAAGCTTGGGCTTCTGTTGCTAACATAAAAACATCTCTTTCCATGTCTTCGGATACAACCCATAAGGGCTTGCCCATTCTTTGTACATAAACCCTTGTGAGGCTTTCGCGAAGTTTCAGTAGTTCTTCCGCTTCCAGGATAAATTCTCCTGTTTGTGCCTCATAAAAAGAACTAGCAAGTTGATGGATCATTACCCTGATAATATAACATAATAAAAGGTTCTTCTAACTCACATAATGAGGCGAGAAGAATAGCTAAAAATAGCTAAAGAATAATAAGAAAAAAAAAGATAGTATTGAACAACCGTACAAGCATTTTTTGTACATTGCATACGGCTTTACAATGGAATCCTCTTTTTTCTTTCATCGAAAAAAGAAAAAGAGAAAATATAAAGATCGTCTATTAGACCCAGATCACTAAATAATCCAATTACCACCCCTTTTTTTTTTTTCGAAAAAGTTCAAAAATACTATGATGGCTCCGTTGCTTTATATATTTATTTCGTCTGTGATTTAGCAATCCCAAAGTTTTTTTTTTAAAAAAAAAGAAAGAAAAAAATAGTCTTTTTTTTGTACTCTTTTATTTCATAACATAAATATTGTTAATAGCCTCTGGTGTGAAAAGAAAAAAAGTTTGTGACGCTGAGATGGGCCCACGACAGTTAAGATAAAATTGGAAATGCCCTTTTTCTCATACTACTCTTTCGATACATAATCTAATGTTTTGAAAAAAAAAAGAAATAAAAAAAATTTTCATATCGAATTCAAAGTGCCATGCTATTATTACTTACTAATTTATATTTCATATGGCGAAGGCATAATTTTCTTTTTTCTTTCCATCAAATAAAAAAAAACTCATTGGCGCCGAGCGTGAGGGAATGCTAGACGTTTGGTAATTTCTCCTCCGGCCAGGAGAAAAGATCCCATTGAAGTAGCCAATCCCATGCATATTGTATGCACATCTGGTTGCACAAATTGCATAGTATCATAAATAGCTACTTCAGGTATTACCCATCCACCAAGAGAGTTTATAAACAAATACAGATCTTTGGTATCATTCTCTATACTGAGATATACCATAAGACCAATAAGTTGATTCGAGATCTTGCTATCAACCTCTTGGCCTAAAAAAAGTAATCTTTCTCGATAAAGTCTGTTGATTATCCCTTAGTACCCGTACAGGCACCTTTTGATGCATACGGTTCAACAAAAATTGCGAAAAAAAAAAATCAATGTGTAGATTTCAGCCATCCTTCGTTTTTTTCTAGTGTGCCTTTTCTAACTTCTAATTTCTAACGAAGGGGCTTTTTCTTACATTTTTAAAATAAAATGAAATTAAAAATGAAATTAAAGAAAGATAAGTTTTGGCCCGTTTTCCTATAATCTATAATATAGAAAAAATTAGCTAAACTTATCGCACAAACTTTTCATTGATCTATTTTTTTTCATTGGGATTCAACCCAAATCACGATGTCATTTTCTTGTTCCCGAATAGGTTTCATCAATTTTTTTTTCAATTTTTTTAGGTTTATGCTCTACTTCGAGTAAAGATTCGCCAGATTTTGATTTGCGCATATAGGACAAATGACCCAATACCATATCTTTTTGCTATGATTTCATTTCCTTTTTTATTTTAATTTAATTCCTTTTTCTTTCATGTTTTCCGCCAAATATTAAATGTGTTTCTCATATTATTCGATTGATTAATAGTTTGAAATCGTTCTTATTTCTATTTCGAATTTGTAAATAAAAAAGATTTATGATTATGATATAAGTTGTAATCATAAATGTATTACCAATTGGGTTTTTCCTAAAAGGAGCCTGGATGCTTTATTTTTTCGGTCCAACCAAGCCAATCATAAATCATTCTAATTAAAAATATTAATCTGGATACCCCCAAAAAATGAAATGGATCTCTAATTGCACTTCATTACACTTCACGCTACAAATTTTTGATAATTCAATCAATTTTTTATGGGCGAAACTGAGGATATCTCGATCGAGCAAGAGAACGGGGGAATCCCATATGACCCAATATGTTTTCTTCAAAACTTTTATTCCCCTCCCATCTCACCCCCATTTACCTCAAACCCATTCCCTCCCTCAAATTATTTTTTGAATATTTTCCCTTCAAAATTTTACTCCTCTCATTTACTTTTCCCTAAAATTTTACTCCCCCAAAACCCCCAAAACTTTTTATTCCCCCTAAACTTTTACTTCTCACCCTTTATCCCCAAATCAAAAATCAAAATAATCAAAAAAAAATCCCTAAACTTAAATAGTAATAATTTTATTTGTATATACTATTTATATTATTAAATTAAATTTCACATTTTGTAATATTTATATTATTAAATTTTTAATCATATTGAATCTTTATATTAAAATTAAATTATTAAGGATTTCATAAAATATTTGTGTTAAAATTTTATGTTGGTATCAATTTCACATTTTATCTTTAAAATAACTTTTATTAAAAAATCACATTTTTACATTTAATATATTTTTTAATTTCAAAATACATAATGACAAGAATCAGAAGATACTTGAAGCAACTAGGAAGCAAATAAGCTAACCCGTATATAAAAGATTAATAAATAAATTATGAGGTGATGAAAGTTAATAACAAATTTGATTACGGTGAAAAAATTTAATTATGGTAGGTAATAGTGGTTACAAGGACCCAAATTTATTTTTTAAAATTTAACTCGAACAAATATATTCGATTCGATTCGAATTCCATCTCACTCGACTCGATTCAAGAAAATTTTAAATCAAGTTAGTATGTTAAAATAGGATATTCGTCACCTCAATTAACTCCGAATTTTTTCATTCGATTCGATCGAACGCTCACCCCTAACTTAATATTTAATCATTTGGGTTTGATTTAATGTATGACAAATGAACTTATTCAAGAGTCAGAAGGTTTGTTCAAAATTTAAGATGGTTCACACAAAAATATTAGATTAAAAAAATGGATTTGAATAAAAAAATAGACTCATTCAAAATATGGGCTTGGCCCAAACTCAGCCCATTTTTTAATATTGTAATATATTATATTGTGTAGTTTATAATATATAAAAATTAAATCTATAGTAATATATGATACTATAATAAGAAAATATTAAATTGCATGTATATAATTTTAATAAATTAAAATTATTAATATTAAATTAAAAATAATATAAACATTTAAAAAAAAAAGATATAAAAGGCCTAAAAACAACTTGGACTAACCATTTAAAAATGAGCTAGGCCTATGGACACGGCACTTCATATGATAAATTGTTGAAGTAAATGTGATAAACTATACTTGAGTTTATAGTTATAGATTTATGACAATCTTTTACTACCATTATATTTGTGATAAAATTAAAAAAGAGGATAATGATTTATTTTTACTTATGTGTCTATCCAAATAAATAAATAATTTTCATGTAATTTATTAATTTTTAAATTCATTGCCATCACAAATACCAGGCAATTAAAATAAAAGTTTTTATACGTATAAATTAAAGAAAAGAGCTTATTTAAGAAAAAAAAAATTATAATTTCTTATTTAAATAAATAAATATATTTATATATAAAAGGAAGGTTGACAGGATCTTCTTTCTTTGACACGTGTCTAACTATTCATGCCTTTCTTCTTTTATTTTACATTATGTTGAGAATGATTAAATGGCAACTTTGGTCTCTATATTTTTTTAGGTTATATTCTCCCTTTCTTTTTTTGTTTGTTTGCATTCTACTAGGTCCTTCTTTGACAACTGTCCAGCCATTCATGCCTTCTCTCTCTCTACATTATGTTAAGAATGGTTAAATTATAATTTTGGTCCCTTTTCTAAGTTATATTTCTTCCTTTGTATTTTTTTAATTTTATCAAAATGGTTAAATTTTAGTTTTGGCCCTTCTAATATGTCTAAATTTGAGATTTAATCTCTATACTTTAATTTTCAATATATATTGGTCCCTATTTTGTTAGTGTTATTAATTAGTCCAAGTAGTTAATATTGTTAACTTTTCAATTAAAATATTACGTTGTTATATATAATTTGAATATCCTAAAAGTCTTACATACTGACACATTGTTTCCTATTTCTTTTAGGTTTGCGTACCTTTTTTTTACAATTTTAGAAAAATGATTAAATTTCAAATTTGATACCTCTATTATGCCTAAATTTAAGATTTAACTACAACACCTTAAATTCTAATGTAATTTGGCCCATGTGTTTTTATAATGTTATTAATTAGTCCAAATAGTTAATATTATTGATTTTTTTATTAAAATATTATGTGATTATATATAAATTTTCTAAGTAAGATTAAAGTATATTTTAACCATCAAATTTGTATTCTATAATTTGACAAAAAAAAAATCAACTTAATATGAAGCGAGAGAATCATATTAATTATTATAATTCAAGGGCTTTTTTTAAATATATAACTCGAATGAAATAATCCAATAAGATTATGGAAGGGATAGATTAGACCCCATTATAAAAGGGGGAGTTTGCAGTATCAGTTTCAAAATCTAAAATTGGGCTGCTCCATAACATAGGCTTGGCCCAATTAATCTTGTTGTATTGGGCCCTCCTTAAAGTTACTGAAGAAACATTCAATGAAATCGAATAAACTACCTTAACGGAAATAAATCAGATTTGAGTGTATTTCAATAAATATAATGATCATAATGACCAATAAATATTGACTTGCAAAGTTTTAAGGGAACGTACATTCGAACTTTAAATTTTGGTGACGACAATGTTGGAAGGATTAATAAAATGGATGTGAACGGTGTAAAAAATGTATCTTTTAAACTGATCAAATAAGCATATTAAAATTAAATTATGTCTAGACAAGAGTGAAATTATATATACATTTTAGGCGTCGGAATTAAGTTATAAATTTTGATAAGAGTTAAAATACAATTTCACCATTGTATTAGTTAATAGTTATAATATTTTAAAAGTTCAAATCAAAATCTTATTATTTTTGGGATCAAAGTACAATTTTATCATTACTAATTTATAATTTTATATATTTTAAAGAATAAAAAAAATACAAAATTTCAATTTTAGGGACCAGCCCCAGCCTTCCCTTCCGCTCCCCTTATATCTAGATAAAATCAAAATCCAACAAACTAAACTAAATGAACTAAATATGATCAATTTTAATTGATTCATTCAGTAAGCAAATGTTTTGGTGGCCTCTACTTTCCCTAGTGGCTGAAGCAGTTAATACACATATTATGTCCAAAGAGAATTTCTCAAATAAAGTCTATTACTTGTTCTTTTAAAGGCTCAATTCTTGATATATTCTATGAGTGAACAACTCTTGGCCGTCAAACCAAAAATGAGAGTTCAATAATATTTCTTTTAAATAGTAATTTTTTTATCAATAATATTAATTTATTATTTCAAGAGTATTAGTTCTCTAATCTATTTCAAACAACTGAAAAGAAGAAGAAGAAGAAGAAGAAAAAACACTCAATTTGGCAATTCATACTGAAACTTGATTATTTAACATTGACATTAGAACTATTGCGAAGTGGCCATTCATGCAGTGGCGAATTCAACATTAGAAGATGCAAGCTCAAACAAGCTTTTTGTGAGGTCAATTGCAACTACGAGCTCAACAACAAAATGCGAGCCCATTTAGAGATGTGAATTCAATCTAAGATGCAAGCCAAGCTAAGTGCGAGCTATTATGGAATTTGGCGAACCACAAGATGTGTTGCAAGAAGGGTTCACATGTGTTGATATTTTGTGTAAGTCTGCTTACTTAAGATTACTTGTTAGATAAACAGAGTTAGTATTGAAATAACCTTGATTGGTACGAATTTACCTAATCAGGTTGTGTTTTATGCTTAATTTTCCTAGAAGATTAGATATGATTAGTTGATAATTTGTAATCATTTTCATATATATTGCAATTTTTGGAATGAAAAAGTTGAATGAATGCACAAGCAATTTATTCCATCTGCTGTGTCATTTCTTTGTATTATGCACTTGGATAGAAAACCCCCAACAATTGGTATCAAGAGCTTAAGTCTTTGATGGCCTTTTGTGAGTGTCACCATGTCATTTGGAAGCTTCACACAACCTCCACCTCCTATTTTTGCTAGTGAAAACTACCACATCTGGGTAGTAAAAATGAAGACATATATTTAAGCATATGATTTATGTGAAGTGGTTGAGATAGATAAAGAGCTAGCACCTTTGAGAGCTAATCAATGATAGCTCAAATCAGACAACATAGTGATAAGTCTGCTAAGAAATACAAGGCTTTATCATGCCTTTAAAATGGTTTGTCAGATGTTATCTTCACAAGGATTATGGCTTGAAAGACATCGAAACAAGCTTGAGACAAGCTGAAAGAGGAGTTCCAAAGGAATGAGAAGATAAGGCGACAACAACTCTTGAACCTGGAAAAAGACTTTGAGAACTTGAAGATGAAAGAGACTGAAACGATCAAGCAGTATGTAGACAAGATTATGTCCATTGTCAACAACATAAGGCTGTTTGGCAATCAGTTCAGTTGTAACACCCCTAACCCGTATCTGTCGCCGGAATAGGATTACTGAGCATTACTGGAAACTTTTAACTTAAAACATTCGATTACAATCATTTTATAAAACACATCATATTCCATTCGAACACATGCTTAACGTCCCTTTTTTCGAGCCTTCGAGGCCTTAAAAACACTTTAGAAATGATTCAGTACTAAATAAAAAACATTTAGAACTTCATGGCAAAAGATAGAAAAATTCATACTATAGGGGTCACACGGCCGTGTGACTCACACGACTAATACACACGCCAGTTTCTTAGGCCTTGTGGGCATTCAAAGTAGGGACATACGACCGTGTCCTAGTCTGTGCCTGAGTCCGTGTAACTCTCTGACTTGGTTCACACGGCCAAGCCACATGCCTGTGTGCTAGGCTATGTAAACTCTTGAAATGCAACCTTAAAAAAAAACCTACAGGGACACACGGTTGAGACACACGCCCATGTCTTAGGCCGTGTGGACAAGAGATAGACCAATTTCAAACCATTCCTTTCACCCAAATCAACCTTGAACCTACAAGCCAAAAACATCTATGAACAAAGCACCAAAACATACCAAAATATGCATAATAAGACCACTTTCAATATGCCATTGAAGCACCTCAAACATATCAAATTCACCCAAAACATATGCATAATTGATCATTCATTTGGTATTTATATCTAATTTATTTCCATACTAAAACTTACCTAAAATGACCTCAATGAAATCTCATCATCACATACCAAGTTTGGTTATAAAACCTTGCATCAACTTGACCAAATAAACATCAACCATTTAGCATCAAAGTACTACAAACATACCAACCATCAAGGTATGAAAATACCATTAATTCCGCATTTCAAAACAACATTACAAGTCATACACATTAGCTAAACCTTAAACATAAGTCCACCTATACATGCTATTATAACCATGACCCAAAATGTCAAAATCTACCGATATTATCGCTGGATAGTGTGATAAACCTGCAATGAGCTTCCAAATCGATCGAGCTTCTGATAATTTGTAAAGTTAGGGAAAAATAGCTACGTAAGTAATGGATGCTTAGTAAGCTCGTATAAACTTTATACATAACATTCCATTTCAACAATGAACTTTGTATATTAAATATAAAACTATACCCATGCCTCAAGATTTATCAACTACATAACCATCAACTCATAAATGAGTAAGTTTACCAACATCATATATATTTTTCATTCCTAAATTAATAGGATTTTATAAAACAATATACACCATTATTAATCTTTTCATAAAACTATGAATTACTTCATTTACTTATTTTCCATTCCATTTACTAAGCATAAACTTAAATAACAACATCAATTCACTAATTAGTATATTTATTCACATCATAGGTAAGTTCATTCATAACATACGTAATTTCTCATATATAAGTACATCTTTAAATTCATCAATCCCTTTTTCTTCATATCATATTTCATTAATGAACTTACCATTTCATTACCTTTTCTTACCCGTTTCATTTGTATAATACCATACATAAGCATAAACATCAATCATAATCTCAAGCTTGACATAAGCCTAATCACCATCATCAATACACAAGTTAGTGCATTTATGTATACAACTCATTTGGGGTCAATCACATGCTAAACCATTTTTGTAAGAAAATACACCTTTTGAATAATACCACCTTCTCATGAACATAAGCATATTCTTATTTTTGTCATTTACCATTTCAATGTATATCATTAATATTAAACATAATATAATGTATCCTTAAGCTTAACATAAACCTAAGCATCATCCACAATCTCAACTATTGAATTCATTCATGTTTAGATTAATATTCAATAAATAACAAATCTTTCAAATTAATTATGTAGATTACCTTACTGAGATTTTTCATTCGAAGAACGACTTACGGATAAGAGTACATCGTCAGTCCAACCAAACACACCAAATGCTCACACGAGTCAATCCCTCCAAAACACACTAGATGCTCACACGAGCGAATCCCTCCAACACACCGATGCTCATAAAAGCTAATCCAACCAACACACCAATGCTTATAAAAGCTAATCCAACCAACACACCAAATAGAGAGTATAACATGAAAGTTTGCAATAAATGCTAAACCTCAGTTTACTCGGGTAATATGAATATACATCACTCTATAGCCATCTCCACTCCAATCTCCCGTAACACACCAAATCACGACTGTACTCTATCTCGCGTTCAATCCAATCTAAACATCAATTTTCAATAATATTTCTCAAATAATCATTCATTATCATGAATTGAATAAATACAATTCAACAATTCATATATATATTAAAATTTTAAACCGTACGAACTTACCTGGCTAAATCGCAAAAATGTCAAAGTATAGGGGCTATTTGGTAATTTTCCATTCTCTTCAATTTTCCACTCGATCTTGATCTAAATTAATAATTTCATTCAATTTATTAATTTAGAAAATAAAAAAAATATATATATTTTATGCAATTTAGTCATTTTTACATTTTTACAAAATTACCCCTAAAATTTTACTTTTATTCAATTTAGTCCCTAAGCCTAAAACATGCAAATTAACCATTTTTGTTGTAATTTCCCACTAGGAAAATATTCATGGCATGAAAAAAAATCCCATTTTTTGAAATAATTTCACAACAACTACTTGTACTTTTATTATTTCAACAATTTAGTCCCTAATCGGAAAATTCATCAAAATTACTTAACAAAATACTTTTAAATATCAACAAACATTTCAAATTCATCATTTAATAACTAAAATCACATAGATTCATCAATGGAAAAATTAAATATCTTTAACAGTTTCAAAATCGAAGATAGCTGGACCTAGTTGCAACGATATCAAAAGCATAAAATTAAAAGAAATAAACCCAAATTTAGCTTACATGCAAAGGAGGACTTTGGCCGAATACTTAAGCTATCATCCATGGCTTCTTCATTCTTCAAATTCGGCAAAACTCATGAAAAAATAGATGATAGCCTAATTGTTTTGTTTTTAATATAATTTAATTTATCAAATTACCATTTTAACCTGGGTTAATAATTAAAATAAACATCAAATTCAAGCCTATAATTGTCCACTAAATCCTTGAATGGTTTAATTACCATTTAAGTCCCTTTTCCTTTATTCAATAAGCTATTTAATCACTCAAATCAAATAGTGATCAAATTTTACATCTTTTACAATTTAGTCCTTTTTAATAATTAATTATCGAAACGTTACAATTTCTTAATGAAAATTTAATAGAACCTAAATGAAACTCCGTAAATATTTATAAAAATATTTACGACTCGATTTATAAAAATATTTTCTAAAACCACTTGACTTTAGGGTTTTACCATTTGAACTTAATAAATCGTTTATAAAACATAAATTATCAATAAAAAACCTTTTAAAAACCATATTTGACTCATAAATATTAAATAATAATATTTACAAACTTACTCGTCGAATTTGGTGGCCCCGAAACCACTGTTTCCTACACCACTGAAAAACGAGCTGTTACATCAATGATAGGAGGATTGTTGAGAAAGCCATCACAACTTTGCCTGAGAAGTATGGGTCCAAGATTTCATCCTTGGAGGACTCGAGAGACTTAACAACAATCTCTCTGTCAGAGCTTATAAATGTTATGTATGCACAGGAACAAAAAAGAGCAAGCATAGAAGAAGGGCACGCTGAATGTGCTTTCCAAGCAAGAAATAAGGAGACTCCATGTTATTTAAGCAACAAAGGAAAGAAGAATGAAAGAAAAGAAAGGAAAAAAATATGGTGAGAATAAAAAGTATCCATCATGCAGTCATTGTAAAAGACAGGTAACTCAGAAAAATTTATCTAGTTTAGACCTGGTGTGCAAGGTAGAAACTGCAAACAATTTGGTCATATTTAAAAAGTTTGTAAAAATAGAGAGTAGCAACAAAAACACACCAATCAAGCTTAAGCTGCTAATGAAAATCAAGTTCAAGAGGAGCTCGCATTCATTACCTCATCTTTTACAGTCAACAACCAAATGAGGAAAAACTGGTTGATTGACAGTAGCTGCACAAACCATATAGTTTCAAATGAAAGCATGTTCAAGAGAATTGACAAGTCATTCAGTTTGAGAATCAGATTTGGAAATGACCAGATAATTAAAGCAAAGGGAAAAAGAGATGTTCAGGTTAGCACTCCCACAGGTGCAAAAGTCATTCCTAATGTTTTGTTTGTACCAGATATTGATCAGAACTTGCTCAGTGTTGGTCAGCTTATTGAAAAGAACTATTCTGTCATTTTTGAAAGCAGAAAGTATATTATATTTGAGTCACATGATCATGAGCTTATGTCAATTGAGATGAAGGATAGGAGCTTTGTTCTAAATTGGAACTTAGTTGCCTTATAAGTGTACTCTAGTTCTACTAATGATTCTAACTTATGGCACAAGAGATTGGGGCACGTCAACTATAGGTCACTGGATATGCTGTATAAGCATGGTTTGGTTGAGAACATGTCTAAATTTAGTGAGCAAAATGAAGTTTGCGAAGTCTGTCAGTATGAGAAGCAAGCAAGGCTTCCATTTCCTGTGAACAAGGCTTGGCGAGCTATAAAAAGCTACATTTGGTTCATACTGATGTATGTGGGCCAACGGAGACTGCTTCATTTAGCAATAACAGATACTTCATTCTGTATATTGATGATTACACTAGATACTGTTGGGTGTATTTTTTGAAGGCTCAGTCTGAAGTTGCTGAAATCTTTTGGAAGTTTAAAGTTGCTGTTGAGAATCAAGCTTGTTGCAAGTTGAGAATACTCAAGTCTGATAATGGGACTATGTACACTTATGAAAAGTTTCAAAAGTTTTGTGAATATGTTGAGATTGAGCATCAGTTGACAAACACGTACACCCCTCAGCAAAATGGTGTACATGAAACAAAGAATAGAACTGTGATGGATATGACGAGATTTTTTTTGTTTGAAAATAAACTACCAAAAAAGTTATGGGCTGAAGCTGCGAGTGCCTCTGTTTATTTGCTTAACAGATTACCCATAAGATCTGTGAAAGGTAAGACACCGTTTGAAGGATGGTTTGGATTTAAGCCATCAGTGTTAGACTTGAAGATATTTGGTTGTTTGTGTTATGCACTCATTCCTACTATTAAGAGAAATAAGTTAGAAAGAAGAGTACAACCGGGTATCGTTGTTGGGTACAATAGAAGCAAGAAAGGGTACAGGATTTTTGGTTCATTCACAAATAAAGTTTTTGAGAGCAGATATGTCAAGTTCAGTGAAGAAGCCTTGTAGAATTGGGAAGCTACAAAAGCAGAAATGGTTGAACAAAGTCAGATTGAGCTAAATGTGTAAACTGATGAAGTTCAACACCAAGATGGTGATAGTGTCAATGATTTTCCAATCAGAGGCACCAGGCCTATATTTGAGATTTATGAAAGATGTGATGTTACTGTGCTGGAGCCTACAAGCTATTAAGAGTCATTAAGAGAAAAAGGCTGAAAAGAGGCTATGGAAGCTGAGCTAGCCATGATTAAGAAAAATTTAACTTTGGAGTTGGTTGATAGACTAGTTCACCAGAAGGTTATTTGAGTAAAATGGGTTTGTTGAACCAAGTTAAATGTTGATGATTCAGTAAACGGACTCAAAGCTAGGCCGGTCACATAGGTTTATATTCAACAATATGGGGTAGACTATGCTGAAACCTTCGCACCAGTAGCTAGATTGGAAACCATCAAGTTGTTACTAACTATGACAACTCAGAAAGGGTGGAAGTTACATCAGCTTGATGTAAAGTTTGAATTCCTCAATGGTATTCTGAAGGAAGAAGTATATGTTGAACAGCAACAAGGTTTTGTAGCTGATGGTGAAGAGCACAAAGTATGTAAGTTGAAGAAGGTTTTATATGGCCTCAGATAAGCTCCGCGAGCCTGGTATGAAAGAATTGATATGCACCTGGTGAGCTTAGTATTTAAAGGGAGCATCAGCGAACCCATCTTGTATGTCAAGAAAGAAGAAAGGGAGACTTCACTGATAGTGTCCTTGTATGTTGATGACTTACTGGTAACTGAGGGTTATAAAAGGCAGTTGATAGAGTTTAAGAAGCAGATGCGGGCTGAATTTGAGATGTTTGATCTAGGAGGCATGACCTATTTCCTTGGTTTGGAAGTGTTTCAATCTGAACAAGGAATCTTCATTAGCCAAAAAAATTTTGCTTTAAAAATCTTGAACAAGTTTTGCATGGAAAACTGCAAGACAATGAACACTCCTATTGCCCAAGGAGAAAAGCTCGCAAGCCAAGGTGACTTTGAAAAAGTTGATGAAGGTACCTATAGAAATTTTACAAGATGTTTGCTTTATTTAACAGCGTCAAGGCCATATATCATGTTCGCTGTTAGTCTTCTTTCAAGATTTATGCATTGTTGCAATGTGGTTCACTTCAAAGCTGCGAAGCGAGTTCTCAGGTATATTGAAGGAACCTTGAGTTATGGAATTGAGCATGTGAAGGAGAATGGGCTGAATTTAATTAACTTCATAGATAGTGACTGGGCTAGTTCTGTTGAAGATATGAAGAGCACTCTAGGGTACTTCTTCACTTTGGGTTTGAGTGTATTCAATTGGAGCTCAAAGAAGCAAGAGACTGTTGCACAATCAACTGTTGAAGCTGAGTACATCGCAGCAGCTGTAGCAGTAAGCTAAGCATTTTGGCTAAGAAAGTTAATGTTTGATTAAATTTGAAGCAAGTGGAGGCAACGTAGATACGTTGTGACAATCAATCTGCTATTGCAATTGCAAAGAACCCCGTATTCATGGAAAGACAAAGCACTTCAAGATGAAGTACCATTTTGTTAGAGAAGTGGAGCAGTTAAATGAAGTTAAGCTGGTTTATTGTAGTTTAGATGTTCGATTTGCTGATATTCTCACAAAACCTCTTGGAAGAATGAGATTCGACCGGTTGAGAGATGATATTGGAGTTCGCAGTATTATGATCAATGAGGAGTGTTGCGAAGTGGCCATTCATGTAGTGGCGAACTCAGCATTAGAAGATGTGAGCTCTACATTTGCGAGCTCAATTGAAGCCGCTAGCTTGACAAAAAAATGTGAGCTCAATCCAAGATGCAAGCCAAGCTAAGTGCGAGTTGTTATGGAATTTGGCGAACCACAAGATGTGTTGTAAGAAGGGTTCACATGTGTTGATATTTTGTCTAAATCTGCTTACTTAAGATTACTTATTAGATAATCAGAGTTAGTATTGAATGACCCTAATTGGTACAGATTTACCTAATCAAGTTGTGTACAAGTTTTATGCTTACTTTTCCTAAAAAATTAGATAGGGATAGTTGATAACTTGTAAGCATTTTCATATATATTTTAATTTTTAGAATGAAAAAGTTGAATAAATGCAAGAAATTTATTCCATCTGCTGTGTTATTTCTTTGTGTTCTACACTTGAATAGAAAAACCCCAGCAAGAACTTTTGACATTTTTTGAGAAAAGGGAATAACAACTAAACAAGTAAGGAATAGAGTTTGAGTATGGGTGATAATTTCCTTGGAAAATAGAGACGACCTTAATGGCCTACATCATGTAGTACGTTCAGAAGTTCGAGTCTCTAATGCAGTTTATCCAATTAAATGCCAAAAATTAAGAATACATATTTTATTTTTGAAAACATCAATTGAAACCCAAATTAAAGGTTCTCAAGTCCAAAATATGATGAATATATGTTTACAAGTAATTTTTTATTTATTATTTGTATGTAGAGGGTAATTTGGTAGGAGGAAAAATGAAAAACAATGACGGTAGTAAACCCTGAAGTATTGGGTGAATAGTATAGATGATGATACGTTAGCAGAAGCAAGAGTTAGCTAAGTGGAGAACAAGGGTTAAACCTGCTAGAATAGGTAATTCTTTGCTTTGATACTTTAATATATAAAATAACAATATATAAACTAAATGCTGTTATTTTCAGGTCTATTCGGTGTTGCTGACTCTAATATGACGGAAACTCACGCTGGTAAAGTTGCGTTGCAGTAGTTTACCAAGACGGAATACTGGATCCGACTCCTTCACAGTGGTTTCTCGTTGCTCTGACGACAGGACAGGCTTTGGAGGCTTTGGGAAATTTTCAACGCCATGGATCATTTGATTTGTGTGATGTCAGTTTCGCCCATGTTTTGCGTGAAGTGAATTGATTTGCAGACGCTCTCCCCAAAGATGGTGTGGCATGGAACAGGATGTTTATGGGAATATGTGTTTTAGATTCTCTAACATCATATCTTCCAACAGTGTGACAACCAAGGCTAGCATAAGTGAATTGATTTGCAGACGCTCTCCCCAAAGATGGTGTAGGATGGAACAGGATGTTTATGGGAATATGTGTTTTAGATTCTCTAACATCATATCTTCCAACAATGTGATAACCAAGGCTAGCATAGTGGGAGCCTAGTAAATCAATATGTTTATCGTTGCATTGTGAAGTCATCATTTCAAAGAATAACATATTCGAAGAAACAGCAAGCCATTAGCCAGGCCTTTAGGCATTTAACATTCCTGTCACCTGCTGCTACATCAACTACCATTGTTGTTCATTATTTTGAGACTTTCTTTTTTTGAGACTTTCTTTTTCCCCAGAAGAAAGCTTCAGCTAATGATAATGCACGGATAACGTGCAAATAACCTGGAAGTAATTAATGGAAGGTTGATAGCAGTGTCATAATTCAGCCACAAAACATTACGAAATTGAATTTTGTGTTGCATAGCCAAGTTCAAGTGTGGTTGAGGTTAGACTTTATCAAGGTAGTGGAGTTGTTGAGGTAACATGATGCAATGAATGTTCTGAATCCATTAGTCAAATGCAACTTGATGGTTGATAGAGATGGAATGAGCTAATAATGGAGAATGGAAAAATTTTCGCCTTATGCCTCACTTGATCTTCTCGCCTTACAGAAAAGCAATGAGTGCGGTATCTAGAAACCCTGATTGTGACCGTAGTTGATATCGACGTTGTAGTTTTGCCAGCTAGATGGGTTTTGAAAAAGGGCAAAACCAAAACAAGACAACTTACTAGGTTTATCTTTTACCTTAAACATGGTAAGGAACTTTGAAATGCAACTACTGTAACAGATACAACACATTCAAGTGACTTCAAATTTGAAATGCAACTTATGGAAGTTTTAACATATATTTTGATCTTGATATTTGCGTAAATATAGGGCGGATCTAGGTCATCGTAGTTAGTCCCTTTAGCTTCTAAGTGCTCTTCCCTTTTTAGGCAGTAGGCGCTGGACCAAATATGTTACCATTTTCAACTTTAAAGTGGTCCAGATGTTTGAACTCTACGCACACTCCTCTTACGGGACATCACTCGAAAAATTCCCAATTTCATTTGTGTTTCCAGATCAGCTGCTATGGATTGTCACATTTAAACGATCAATTTCGAAAAAGGTTCACTTTTCCAGCCACACGAAAGTGACATAAGATTGCAGTATTTCAAAATATTGGCACGCTGCAGTATTTCTTTCCACTATAATTTAAGACACAAGACTACGTCCAAGCATAGGTTAAAAGGAGGTCAATTATTTGAAGTTCTGACTTCTCCTTAAGAATTGGGTCGACTTGGCTCCTTTTATTTTCCACTATCATATATACGTGTTTCTTATGCGGCTGGCATGCCAAGCTCTAACAACGGTTGCAGAGCAACCAATTTGCATCAGAAAAAAAAATAAAAATATACTGTGTTAATGAGTGTAAATACTTCTACATTTTCATGCATGCACATACATGCATAATATACATCAGCTAATTAGTTACTCTATATATCACTTCATGTCTAGTTAAATGGGGAAAAGGGAGTGGGACTTGATGCATAATTGAACTTGGTAACTTAATTTCGTAAAGTTAGTTGGTTGGGATCAGCCTTTAGTGGTACTGAAAAAGTCAAAACAAATTAATGAGCAGAGGCAGATGAAACACAAATATCAATCAGACCTATATTTCTGCTTTACTCGATATCAAATCCACCAACATTTTGTCCTACAAACTCCCTTCCTTTCCTTTCTTTCTTCATCTGGTCCACTTGAAAAAACCAGGACTGCACGTAAATTTAAGCCTGAGCTTAAAATCCCAAGCCAAGACTGAATATTCAACCAAAAAACTCCAACCCAAAACATAAAAAACCATGTAGTTCTGAGTATAAGAAAACAAGTGGAGATGTATGGGACATGTTGGATCCATGTCTGTCTTTTCAAGCTAACTAATATATCAGCGCTGATGTTACTGTTTGCAAGAAACCTCAGGAGAGCAGTACTTTTTCCGAATAGAGACAAATTCGGTAGTGAATTATATTTGTTAAGTATCACTCTTATTTCAGTCAAATTTGAGAATAATCTTCTAGTTAAATTTTGTTTATTTGTTTCAATCAAACACTGATTAGTTTAGATTATTTTATTATTATTTGATCTATAAATTTAGCCTATAAATAGACTCTTTTACAATATTAGAAATACACCCATTAGATATTAGAACTCATAACAGATTTAGAGAATTTTGTATTTACGTTTTGAGGGTTCTTTGTTTTTGGGTTTTTGGGATTTAGTTTTTATCTCCATCTTTTGTACTCTTCGTTCTTTTACCATTATAGTAAAATTATCTTTGCCCGTAGTTTTTTTATCCTCTTTGGAGGCGTTTTTCCACGTTAAATTTGTGTGTTCAATTTATCAATTTATTTCGCTATTTTTTTACTTATTGCTTAATTGGGTCAATCCCAACAATATTATTATTGTGGTAATTACAGTGATGAGGGTATATCATATATGGTCCCTTGTGGGCCGATGGCCATCCGAATTTTACTGTTCATTCCCCGATTTTACCAATGTGATTTGCAGTGCTTGCCCTTAAATAAGTACACCCATAAGTTGGTGACTCCTTGATACTGTTATTGTCTACCAAGAGAATGGAAATTAAAATTGACAGGCATATAAATACAATTAATTGGTGCTAATAGACAGATAGAAATGAATGCAAAAGCTTTGCTAAAAAAACTGACTTTTTGTTGAGTTTTAAATCAAACCCAAGATAAAAAACAACTAAAAATTTGTGTTGAAAGATGAAAAATAGAAGCAAGAATCGGATGTTGAAGGAGAAAAGAAGTGGACTTATCTCATTACTTCATTAAGCAAAAATAACATGTACATATATGGTTCTATTACATTGAAAGAAAATCAATCTTGCTTGTGCAAGTAACTAAGCTGTAAAATCAGCTTAATGATAACCTAAAACCTACTAAAACTACTAACTACATGGCTAACCTTAGCTAATAAAAAAAGTTACAATCAAATCAAACACAAGTCACATGTTACAAAAGTTCAATAACCGAAATACACCATGGACATTTGCATGCTGCATCATTGTTGCTTGGACACTTGCATGCTGCTGGTATGTTGCCAACTTTCAACATTCCCCCTTGGCTACAAAGCAGCAGACTCCAATTTCCTTCCTCAAGTACTCGAACCTTGTGGCTGCCAATGACTTGGTCAAAATTTCAGCAAGTTGAACCTCCGAGCAGCAATGGATCAAGTTGATTTCCTTTGACAATTCTGCCTCTCTTACAAAATTCTTGCTTAAACCTTGCTTAAACCTTCAATTCAAATGCTTGTTGGCTTATGAAGATGCCATGTTCATTCTGATTCACCTCCATACCAAGGAAGTAGGTCATCAATCCTAGATCAGTCATATTGAAAACATCTTGCATCTGCTTATTAAAATCCTTAATCAATTCTACAGCCAGTAACTAACAAGTGATCCACATACAGAGACACAATCAACAAGGTTTCTTTTTTAACCTTTTTCACATAGAGTGTAGGTTCACTAATGCTCTTCTCGAACCCCAGCCTTGACAAGTATGCATCAATCCTGTCATACCAGGCCCTTGGAGCCTGTTTTAGGCCATACCAGGCCTTCTTGAGCTTGTAGACCTTTTGCTCTTCACCAAGAACCTTGAATCCCCCGGGTTGTTCAACAAAGTTTTCTTCTTTGAGAAATCCATTCAAAAAAGCTGACTTAACATCCAGCTGATGCACTTTCCACTACTTCTAAGCAGCCAAGGCAAACAATAGCCTTATGGTGTCCAACCTTGCAACTGGTGCAAAGGTTTCAAAGAAATAGATGCCATGCTGCTGACTGTATCCCTTCACAACCAGCCTAGCTTTGTGCTTGTTCAGTGACCCATCTGCATTGTGTTTGGTCCTGAACACCCATTTCACACCAATGACCTTTCTGTTTGCTGGTCTATCAACTACCTCCCATGTGTCATTTTTGTGGATCATCCTCAATTCAGCCTCCATAGCTTCTTTCCAAAAGTCCTCCCTTGTAGCTTCATCAAAGCAAAAAGGCTCAACAATAGTCAAACCACACCTCTCATAGATGTCTATTATGGTTCTAGTGCCTCTGACAAGTACATAATCAAAATCATCCTCAATTTCAGCTTCAATTTTAGCATGCTGCAGATCAAGATCATGCTGGTCTTGCTTAGACAAGTTTGCATCTATTCTATCCCATTTCCAACAGCTCCTTTCATTAAATTTCACATCCCTACTCACAACAATCCTCTTAGTAGATGGATCAAAGACCCTATACCCTTTCTTCACACTGCTGTAGCCAACAAAGACTTCAAGCATGGATCTCTTTTCCAGCTTAGTTCTCTTCTCAGTTGGCAGTAGTATATAGCATAAGCAGCCAAACACCTTCAAGTGTGAGACAATTGGTTTTTGTCCAAACCAGGCTTCAAAAGGTGTTTTGCCTTTGACTGCATTAGTTGGCAGCCTATTTAGCAAATACACAGAGGTATTTACTACCTCAGCCCAAAAATTGTTAGGCATATTGGCTTCAAACAATAGGCACCTGGCCATATCGAGAACAATCCTGTTCTTCCTCTCACAAACACCATTCTGTTGTAGTGTATAGATGGTGGTTAATTGGTGCTGAATTCCAGCTTCATCATAAATCTTCTAGAACTTTTAAGATACATATGTAGTCCCATTATTAGACCTCAATATCTTCAACTTGCAACTGGCTTGATTCTTAGCCAATGACTTGAACTTGCAAAAGAAGTCAGCCACATCTGAATTTTGTTTCAGAAAGCTCACCCATCAAAATCTGGTGCAATCATCAATGAACAATGCAAAGCACCTACTGCCATTCAAAGAGGAGGTCTTCATAGGTCCACAAATGTCTGTATGGACCAGTTGGAGCCTCTTTTGAGCTCTCTAAGCTTTGTTAACAGGAAAAGGCAGTCTAGTATGCTTGCTAAACTGGCAAACTTCACACACATCTTTCCTATGCTCGATCTTAGACATGTCTTCAACTAGGCTCATCTTATGCAGTAGACTTAGTGACTTATAGTTCACATACCCCATCTGCTTTTACCACAAACATGATTCATCAGCCAGAGCTGTATGTGCCTTTTCTTCTAGCCGATTTACATCTAAAATGAAAGATCTATCATGCATGGCTACTATCACTAGCACTTGACCAGAAGGATCTTTGATTACAGAAGTCTTATCTTCAAAGATAAGAGAGTACCCCTTCTCCAACAACTGACCAACACTAATGTCAGGTACAAAAAGAACTTCTGATATGGTTTTGTTACCTGACTGAGTGTAAATCACAGCCTTGCCCTTGCCTTTAGCCTCGATGAACTTACAATTCCCAATTCTGACTTTGGACACAAAGCTGGTGTCTAGCTCCCTGAACATGCTTTTTTTTGAAGCCATATGATGAGTGCAACCACTATCAATCAGCCAATTTTTCCTGACTTTGCTTGAACTTGCAAAACAAGAGGCAGTGAAAACATGCTCCTTCTGAGCTTGAACATCCTCAGCAGCCTTAGCTTGATTCTACTACTATGGTTGTGTTTTTTCCTTGTTCTTGCAAAATTTATCAATGTGGCCAAGTTGCTTGCAGCTTCTACATTGAATGTCAGGCCTGTACTAGTAGTATTTTTCCAAACGAGTGGACTTCTTGCAGTGAGTGCATGGTGGAAACTTCTTTTTAGCAACATCCTTCTTCCTTTTCTCTTTCTTTTCTAGCCAAAGCTTCTTGCCTTTGTAACTTGAGCTCGAGCTTGAGCTCTCTCTGCTTCTGACCTGAAAGACTCTCTCAAAATGCTCCTCTATTCTATTTGCTCTTCTTTGCTCTTTTTCATAGAGAGCATTTATTAGCTCTGTCAAGGGTATAGCTAATAGGTCCCTCGAGTCTTCCAAAGAAGAAATTTTTGACTTATACTCCTCTAGTAGAGTTGTAATGACCTTTTCAAATATCCTCTTGTCACTAAACTCATCTCTAAGCAGTCTTATGTTGTTGACTGTGGCCATAATCCTGTCAGCATACTGCTTGATGGTTTTAGACTCCTTTATTCTCAGATTCTCAAAGTCCCTTCTCAAATTGATCAACTGCTGTTGCCTGGTATTGTCTGACCCTTGAAACTCTTCCTTGACTCTGTCCTAAGCCTTCTTTAGAGTGTCACAAGCCATTATCCTTGTGAAGATCACATCTGAAACTCCATTTTGAAGGCATGACATAGCCTTATACTTTTTTGCAGTATCCTCATTATGCTGCCTAATTTGAGCTATGGTCGAATTAGCTCTCAAATGTGGTGACTCTGTGTCAGCTAGAACAACACTCCACAAATCATGAGCCTGCAGATATGTCTTCATTTTCACATCCCAAATGTTGTAGTTCTCACCAGGAAAGACAGGTGGTAGTGGTGGTGGAAAACTCCTCCTTTTGCAGCAACTGAACAAGCCAACAAAGATAGCTTTTGTTTCTTTTCTTTCAGGCATGAGTCACCCAAAGAATCAACACAAATCAACACATAGCAAAGGCCGCCCTCAAAGATGACAGACTCTTGATACCGTTTGTTGAGTTTTAAATCAAACCAAAGATAAAAAAAAAAAAAAAACTAAAAATTTGTGTTGAAAGATGAAAAACAGAAGCAAGAATCAGATGTTGAAGGAGAAAAGAAGTTGACTTATCTCATTACTTCATTAAGCAAAAATAACATGTACATATATGGTTCTATTACATTGAAAGAAAATAAATCTTGCTTGTGCAAGTAACTAAGCTGTAAAATCAGTTTAATGGTAACCTAAAACCTACTAAAACTGCTAAGTACATGGCTAACCTTAGCTAATAAAAAAAGTTACAATCAAATAAAAAATAAGTCACATGTTGCAAAAGTTCAATAACCGAAATACACCATGGACATTTACATGCTGCTTCATTGTTGCTTGGACACTTGCATGCTGCTGGTATGTTGCCAACTTTCAACACTTTTATTAACTTACCTAATAGGTTGAATCAAGTAATTAATATAATGTGCTCAAATATTTTGTTTATCAGTATCAACCTATATATGCTTACATCCATGTTTTAAAAATTATTTGATTGGTTGTTAGTCTAAAGTTTTAAAGCATCTAAAAACAATTATATATTTTTATTACTGCATAGTGCATACACTGCATTTTATTAAATTATTAGTGCTGAATTTATGCATCATGTTATAACAATTTCTTTTTAAAAAAATAGCTTCATGATTTCTATTTTTTTTAAAAAGTAGCAATAAAAACTAAAAATAAAATATAAAATAATATTTAAATTTCTTCGAAATCTTGTTTGCTTCAACTGTTGACTAATTCTAGCAAATTTAAGGCATGTTCGATATTCCAACTGTTGGCAGAGCACAAAGCAGAAATAATTGTCACTCACTAAAAACGAATAACAAAATACAAATATATTTTCCTCTCACAAAATATACTATCAGCCGTTAGTTATATATACCAACTCACTTGCACTATTTTCTTTCACTCATACACACGCACACTTCTTTTTATATCTCACTCACACTTACACTTTTCTTACTCACTTATACACACAATATACGTCTAAACTAGTATATATGGGCTTAATAAACTATCTTATCAAGCTAATCTTTTTTGCCATACTTATCCATTATTATTATTTTTGGATCTTTCAATTAGATTTATGTGACACTCTCTTTGTAAACCCCTTGCAAACTAATTTCTTGCCACCTTGTTTTTTGCCTATGAATTGCGAACCTTATCTGTAACAGCCCGTTTTTAGTCAAATCAGAATAGTGGTTTAGGGACCACAAATCTGAGGTCGAAATAATTATTTTATTATCATTTTAATGTCTACAACATGATAATATGTTTGTGTAAAAAATTCGTTAAGAAATTTTATTGTTTGAATGATCAATTTGATAAAAAGGACTAAATCACGTAAAATGTAAAAGTGCTGTTCTATTAGCTAAAGGTATCAAATAGCTATAGAACCTTAAATTTTAGGTCCTTAATTGGTAAATATACCATTAATATGTTAGTGGATGATAATGGTTTGGCATAAATGAAATTTTGAATTAATTATAAGGTTAATTTTGGTATTTGATAATTAAAGGTTAATTAAATTAAAGAAAACAAAAATTCTAATCCATTATCATCTTCCTTAGCCGATTCTATCAAGAAGAAATCCATTTTAGGGCTTGAATTTTTGGCAAGTTAATTTCCTTCAATTAGGTAAGTATTTTGCTCCATTTTTAATGATTTTTACGTTTTTGAGATTGTTGCAACTAGGTTTAGTTAGCCCAGGGACTATTTTGCAAAATTTTAAAGGTTTTAGATATTTCCATTAATGAATAAGCATGTGTTTTGAAGTTTCTTGATAGATTATGAATGCTTGTTGAGAGATATACAAGTTTTGTTAAGTGATTTTTAGAGAAAATGCAAATTAGGGGCTAAATTATGAAATGTGTAAATCTAGTGGTTAAAATGTGAAATAAGTGAAAAATATGGGCTTCTAGGGACCTAATTGTGATTCGGCTATCATGGGTTGTGGTTGAATTTCATGAATTTGTGATTTTATGAAATAAGGACTAAATTGTAAAAGTTGTGAAATTATAGGGGCAAAAGTGTAAATGTGCTTTAAAGTGTGTTTTGGACTAAATTGAATAGAGGGATAATTAAGTGAGCTGAATTTGATATTATATAGATCAAGAAAAGCGGAATTTGGAATTAAATCTGGGAAAAGACAAAGTACTTGATTAATCGACCAATTTTATCGTTTTTGAACCCGAGGTAAGTTCGTATATTATAAATTTTAATACAAATGTATTTCATATGCTTTGATATTGCAAAAATTGCAAATACGAGACTATAGATATGATCGATAGTGTTTCGATGATGATTCAACATTCGAAATCCTGATTGAACTTTAGGAATAGTTTAGGATACTAGCGACATGTTATTAGGGAATACATTGAGTTGGCTTTGGGCTATGATATTAGCACTTCGGGTTCAAGTTATACCGATTTGGCTTCGGGCCATGAATATCGGCTGATTTGGCTTCGGGCCATGGTATAGGTACTTAGTGTGCAAGACTCTTGAGTATCCGACTTCTAATCCAAATGGTTCAACGGGTAAATGAAAGATGTGATATGAGAATGATATAAGATGGTACGTGTACGTACGTGAAATGTATAAGCTTTGATTCGAAGAAACTTGTGAAGAATGTGATAGATATCATAATTTTGTATATGAAAGGTTTGTTAGTCAATATATGCTAATTGTTGATTTATTCAAATTGTTGAATTATAATTTTGGGGATCATTGGAGATCGCTTCACACTATCCACCTATCACTTGGTACCTATGAAATTTGTTATTTTAAGTATATGGCATGTATAAGGACTTTGAGTCATTTTGGTATATATAGCATGATTTTAGCCATCTGTGTTGGCTTGTAGATATTAAGTGTTTGGTTTTGTGTTAGCTACGTAAGTTGGCTTATTTTGGCAATTATGTGATGTGTATATATATATATATGTATTAATGCCTCTTAGTGATGTGGTTCAAGTTTCTTAGGAATGGCTTGTTGAATGCAATTTTTAGGGTAGATAACGGTTGATGAATTGAGAATGGTTGTGCTTGTGATTTTAGGCTAAAAAATGCTTAGTTGATATGGTACATATGAATACTTTGGAAATGTGAATTGGCATGATGTGAGTAGGGAAAATATGGCCTTATAAGTATGTTAGTTTTTGATATTGAAATGGTACACTTTAGTCTTGGTTGTGGTTAATTTGGATACCCATATATGCTATGAATGTGTACCAATTGAATTGTGTAGGTGTGTGCAATTTGGGGTGGCAAAATGACTTGGTATATAGCCTATTTTTGTCCACATGGGCAGAGACACGGGTGTGTGTCTTAGCCGTGTGTGACACACGGTCAAGTACACGGTCGTGTGTCCCCTAGTGATGAAATTAAAATCAAGTCAGTATTCTCCACATGGCCTCACACACGGGTGTGTGACTTGGCCGTGTGGTATAAGTCAGTATACCCTACAGGATTGGTACGGCCTGGCACACGGGCATGTGTGTTGGCCGTGTGACCCAAGTTAGAGAGTTACACAAGGTCAGACACGGCTATGTGTTCCCATTTTAAATGTCCACACGGCCTGAGACACGGACGTGTCTGTTGGCCGTGTGAGACACACGGTCGGGCCACATGGGCATGTGTCCCCTGTTTTTGAGAAAATTTTCTAAGTGTTCAAAAAGTTTCCAGAGTTATTGGTTTAGTTCCGAACCACTCTCAATGCACGTTTAGGGCCTCATAGGCTCGTATTAGGAACAAATTGATTGAGATTGAATGATGAATGTAACACCCCAAACCTGGCCTAGACGTTATGGTCAAATCTAGCGTGTCACATTGAAGTGTCTTTCGAAAATTTGACTTAAAATTCGTTTCCAAGTTTAAAAGCCCCTTTATTATTATTTAAAAAATCATCTAGTCAAAACGTTTGCCTTATTATCTGCTCTTGTTTTAGTAGGTTGATTTAAAATCGCGGAAGCTTTTGAAAAATGTAATGTTTAAATTTTGTGTCTTTGAAAACGATAATTATTTTGAAAATTCGTCATCTCCTAAACTAGCAGTTTAAAATAAGTAAACAAAAGCCCCAATTAAAAATTTAAATAAACATAAATGGCCTTATTACATAAACAAAACCCAACACAAACTTTAAATTTTAATAAAAGCAAGTGTAGAACAGTTGCAGTTGTGTGGCCACCTCCGAGTCCCTCACAACACCAAATCGCCTATGGCTGAGGATTACCTGTATAGTTAAAAGGAAAGGGTGAATTTACGAAAACTCAGTGTGTAATCCCCTATCGATCGATCGAGATATAACACGCAAAGAAAAGTCTAGGCTCGAGCCCTATCCAATAACGATGACAAAGGGGTCTTAGCCTAATCTGATATGATGGGCCTTAGCCCAATACCATATTAGTACAGTGCAATAATGCAACCCATCCTAATCCAGCCAACACACCACTACGTACCACCAACACACCATGTGGGCATAAATCGACCCATCCAAAAACACACACCAATATCGCGGCAAAGTCGCTCAGCGATATTGCGGCAAAGAAAGTCGCCAAGCATGATATATGTGGCAAAGCCACCATCTGATATACTTCTTCCATAATAGTATCCCAACCCCATGCGGTATGACATGTCATAAATCATACGTATATGCAGAATGTCATATAAATCATACATATATGCAGAATGTCATACTCAGTAACAGTCATCTACAAATCATGAACACATCAACCAACCTACCCCTAGGGGTATAACGGTCATTTCCCTCTATTAGGGGTAAAATAGTCATTTCACCCTTTAGGGTTATTTTGGTCATTTTACCTACTTTGGGGTCTCGATGCAGATATCGATCTCTCAGAAGGTTCACAGTCGCCTCGAGCGACTTCGGTAACCTAAATGGTCATAACAGTGTAATTGAGCCCAAGGCCCATTACTTGGCCCAAGTGGGCCCGCACGCTCGTGCAGGCTGTTTAGCCCAGATTTTGCCACGGCTATGAGACCTACATAGCCCAGTCCAGTATTTGTCACAAGTCGTGGATTTCATTCGTGTGGAGCCCATGAGCCACTGGGCCCACACGACCCATTTAGGCCCAACGTGGCCCATTACGGCCTAAGCCCATTGAAAATTCTCATGGAGGCCTCTACGATCATACGCCCGTGATTCGTGGGCTGGGTTTGACCACATGAGCGTTCGCACGTCCATGTGACCTCAAAGCCCAATCTTCTGGCTTTTCGACTTTTTGGCTTTTCGATTTTTACCGTGCTACAGTCTAAACAGTGTGAATACACACCTGTTTACATAACTGCTCCAAGTTTCACGAGCACCAAAACCTACATTCATACAAGGCTTTCCATTAATCGCTGAAAAATAGGGTTAATCCCCTTCTTTTACACCCTTAACTAAAACTAAAATTAACACTTGCCTCGATTGACAAATGTGGCTTAGCCCACTTATACCACTGACGAAGGTTGACTACAATCTCTTTGACGGATATCTGCAATACAAATGAATTTTATTAAACATGATTGTTTATTCATGTGGTTTTCATCCACACATGTTAACCTACAGAATCGCAGAAAGCATTCGGCCTACACTTTAGAATGCTAGCCTACATACTTACTTTTAATCGAGTGATGGGAGAAAGGTTTCGCCGACTTTAATCTCACCTGAAACTCTTTCACTCCTCGAGGAATTCGAACCGTCAGAGAATAGTTGTCAAGCCAAAAACAAAATTGAAGAGATGAAGAGGGAGAGGAAAGCAATATTTGACAAACAATTGACCAAAAAGGGGTAGAGGAAGAAGAGAAAATCAGAAGAAAAAATGCAACACGAAACTACTCAACACTAATCGGTCAAGGTTTGGGGAGGTAGAGGAGAGAAAAGAAATAGCAAAGAGAAGATGGGAAGAGAAAAGAGGATTCGGAAGAGGAGAGAACCAAAGAGCTATTCGGCCAAACAAAAAAAAAAAGAATTAAAGGGAGGATGATAAACCGTAATTATAACATATTTTAATCCTACATTTAGCTTACTTTTGGATGATATATCCCTTTATTTATATGAAAAGGTGCTTTTAATCCTTTATTTTTATGTCTTATACCCAGGAAAGCACCCGAGGATGAAAAGAACATAAAATAGGCCCAAAACGGAGTAAAATGGGCCAAGGAAGAAATCACACGGCCTGGACTTAAGTCCACACGGTCGTGCCTCATTGATCATCTAGAACACAGCCTTCTCCCGATTCACACTGCCGTATCTCATTAAAGAAATCCGAGCACGGCCTCGCCACGATTTACACGGGCATGTGCCATGGCCGTGTCTCTGTCGCTGGAAAGAGGAATTTCACTCAGATTTGGATACTTAGGGAGAAAGAAACGTATTTCAAAAGCCTATATAAACCCCCTAGGTGCCAGCTGAAAGGGGGCGATTAGCTAGGCCAAGGAGCCAAGTCGGAAAGGCCAGATTTGTGGGAAATCACTCGAAGATAGCCAGTTGATCCATCTCAAGAAGCCGGAATTCTACTCAAGACGGCGAATCTCTCCTTCAATTCCTTCAGGGAGTTCTAAGAATTTCTTATGTTTTGTTTTATCTTTTCTCTTGAGATGTTTTCTTTATTTGTTATGAACTAAACCCTTCAGATACCTGTAGGGGGTGAAACCTATGATGGATCTTGTTATTATTTTCTGAACTATATGATAAATACTTAGTTTGTTTTTAATTATGCATGCTTAATCCAAATTTGATGTGCTTAGGTGGAGGAGGAATAGACCCTGCCTAAGAGTAGATCTAGCATAATTAAGCGGAGTTGATCGCACGCCTAGAGATAGGGTGACGAGATCTTGCCAGATTAGGGTGAAACCTAATATGGGAATCCACAGATCGATTTACTGCTATTCTAGGGGGTTATTATAAGAGAACGAGAGTTCCACTAATTAACCTAGGGTTAGACGTTATTCGCCTCGAGAGAGGGTTTAATATATGTTAGGGAGTCTTACGGAGCAAGCTAAGTAAATAAATCATTTGGTTTAGGGTTTAATAACAAGTAAAGTCTAGGTGGATTCTTCCTGAGGGTATCGTCTAAGTCAACTAAGTTTTCCTAAAGTTATCTCCCCAATTTAGTCTTTTTGTCTTTGTGTCTTTAGCTTAGTAATTCGTTAATTTTAGATTAAAAATAACTTCATATATTTTAGGCTAGTTAATAAAAGGAAAGTTAGTATTAGTACTTTTAGTTCCTTTGGGTTCGACAATCCGGTCTTGCCTTAGCTATACTACTGTTCGATAGGTACACTTGCCTTTGATCATTGTCAGAGTTAGTTTCTAGGTTCGATCATTCTTTTTATAAATTTTAAAGCTCTGATTACAGTGATCAAGTTTTTGGCGCCGTTGCCGGGGAACTAAAATATTTAGAATGCTTAATTTTTATTACTTTAGCCATTTTTTTATTGCAATTTATTTTCATCATCATTATTATTACTATTATTATTATTATTATTTTACTTTGCTAAATTTTCTTTTATTTGATTCTGGCAGATAGAGGAGATGGTACTAAATAACTATCAGTGGCAAGCTATGAGGACAAAGCCAACAAAAGCAGCCGATATCTACAACCTCGACCCAATAACCATGCTATCAAACCAGCTAGAGATGCTAAATAAAAAGATTGATGGTTTGTGTAGTGTCTCGCAGGTACACCCAGTAATGCAATATGACCCGAATCCAGGAGGCATGGCGAATCCTAAGTACCCACCCTACGGATATGGCATGGAGAACGAACAAATCCACTATATGGGTAACTATTATAGACCTCAAAATAATTTTTATAATGACACTTATAATACAGGTTGGAGGTACCATCCCAATTTCTCGCGGGATGATCAAAGTAGCCAAAGATAAGAACTTCCTCCAAATTTTCAACAACCACCTCATCAACAGGAAGATAAGTCGAACCTTGAAGAGATGCTGGCAGAATTCATAGCAAACACAGAAACACGCTACAAAAATATAGAAACGAAACAAGAAGCATCGATTCAAGGGATTGAGGATCAGTTAGGTCAGATTGCGAAGCTAATTTTCGAACTACAAGAAAGCTTGCCAAGCAACACTGAAACTAACCCAAAAGAGCAAATTCAAGCCGTAACAGCTCATGATAGTGAAAGGTTAGTGGAATCTAACCCGAGGCAAGAGCCTGTGGTAGGTGAAGGTAAGGTTGAGGTAAGCCATGATTTACCAAACCTGGTAAATACAGAGTACCACGCTCATGTGCCATATCCCGATGCAATAAAGAAAGATCACACAGAGGAAGAATTCGGTGAACTCACACTTCGGGTAGACGACAAAACAATCGCTCTTTACGCTCTTGACTCAGCTAGGACATCGAGTAATAAAGGTACGAATGTTAAATTTTTTATAAAAAACACCCATAATTTACGAGGTTGACATAAAAAAAATACCTTTTTTATAGGAAGCTTCAAGAAATCACCTAGCTCAGCTAGATCTTAGACCTCGTACTCATAATGAAATAATTCATGAAGAACTAAAGCTTCAGGTCGATGAACTAGACGATTGGAAAACACACTTTAAAGAGAAACTAGGAATACACGAAGTGAAACCAAAGGAAACCCCAGACGAGCTGATAGGAACAACAAATCACTTCAAAATAGGGGATTAGGTATTGTTGAATAAGGAAGACCCTCGAATCACCAATTCAGACCTCAAGGAAAATGAAGAAATCACTTTTGAGGTACTTAATATCTTCCTACACGGTGTAGTCAAGGTAAGCGATCCTAATTTCAACACTTTTGAGGTAAACACTACTCGACTTAAACTATATATCCACAACCGAATTGATCCCATGAGAAAGGATTTTCACCTCCTCAAACCACCATGACTATACGAATAAGAGGTAAAGTCTAGCTCAAGACTTTAAACGAGCGCTTCTCGGGAGGCAACCCGAGCACTAACCCCATTAATTTTTACATTTTTTTTACTTTTATTTTTCCTTTTATCACCTATCCATAAACTAACCAAAGTGCAGATTTCCATACCACACGGCCTTACACACGGCCGTGGTCGTGTGGCCACCACAGGAAGGTACAAGAGCGGGGGCAATCATTAGATCCATAATTTCTACTTAACCCCCTTCTTCCTTCTTCTTTTCCATTTGTTTTTCTTCTATCTACTTTTATTTTTCTTTTTATTTTCATTTTCATTTTTTATTTTCTTCTTATTCTTCGTACCATTTAGATTTAGCTTAGGACACAATAAAATTCGAACGGCTACTTCGAGGATTCAATTTCAAATAGTTCGAGACGCTTCTGCACGTTCACCTCCAATCCTATCCGGTTTCTTTTCAATGACTTCATCCAAAATACAGGAAGTTTTACTTCTCTCCCTATCTTATGATTTTATGATTATATTGTTATTATTTATCTTTATACATTGAGGACAATGTACGTCTTAAGTGTGGGGGGTTAATTATAGTATCCCTGAATTATGCATTGATCTTAAAGTAAGTTTCTCATATTATGATTAGAATGAAAATTCAGTTTCTCATATTATGATTAGAATGAAAATTCAGTTGATTCATGATTTTTATTAATATGTTTTAGATTAAGTCATTGATAATTGTGCATTGATGATTAAATTTGAAGGATACTAGAGAATCAAGCATGATAAGTGTATTTTTCAGAAATTAAATTTTTTTTTCTAGGTTGTCTACCTGAATTTGAATATTACTTTGAAGTTTGAAATTTACGAGGTTGATATAAAAAACACCCATAATTTTTGTGAGATTTTGAGCCTTAAAGAGCATATATACTTTTTCATGCTCACTTTATTGATTATGAGTGTGTCAACATTGGACTGTTATTCTAGAACTTGCCTTGATTATACATGTCAAGACCACAGTTATGATTTGATATACCGAAATGATAAAGGCACCTAGGATTTAACCCACTTACTCCACTAAAAAGCCTACCTTCATAATTAACCCTTAGTGAACCCCTTTTGATCCTAACAACCCTTTTTATTGACTAACCTACTAATATTAACCCAAAACCCTTTATTTTTGTTATCACCATTTTATTTAACTACCCTTATATCGAGGTTTAATTTGATCTGTTGCCTAGCTATGATCATTATTTTAATCAATAGATTCATTCCTTATTATGTAATACTTAGTTTGTTCCTAAAAAAATATAAATAAAAAAATAAAAAAATAAAGTATATTCAGTTATGAAGAGTGAGCTTATACAGTTAAAGTTTAATTATCAAAAGAAAAAGCTCGTATTATTAGTATTATAAATTTTCAGTTAATTTAAATTATCATAGATCAATTTATTTTTCTAGATAGGTAACTTATCAATTCAATCTTGATTCTAACCCTCTAATCCAGCCTATATCCATACCTTTAACCCTAGCCCCGTTACAACCCTGTTAAAGACTTTTTGATCTGTTTATCATCTCATTTTACAGTGGTGGAGATTTGATTTTCAGGCAAGCCTATGGGATTAACTTTTCATGTTCGACTTATGAGTGATTTTCTAATTCTAAACCTTAAACACTCTTTGAGTGATTAGAGTGAATCTTTTGTGAGGATGTCAATCCTTGTCAGTTTTGAATTAAAGGTAATTATTCAGGTAAGGGGAAACACCTATGTTTTCATACTACAAATGCTTATCTTGTTTTGAATCTTTAGGACTCTTTGAGTTGAATTATCCATGATTAAATTATCTTTGAATTATGATGAGACATTGTTGATAGGAATTATGGATCATGGAAAGTTCGTTTTAATTTTAAGTTGAGAATTTTTCTTGAGGACAAGCAAAAGCTTAAGTGTGGGGGTATTTGAGAAATCATAATTATAACATATTTTAATCCCACATTTAGCTTACTTTTTGATTATTTATCCCTTTATTTATATGAAAAGGTGCTTTTAATCCTTTATTTTCATGTCTTATACCCAGGAAAGCACCCGAGGATGAAAAGAACATAAAATGGGCCCAAAACGGAGTAAGATGGGCCAAGGAAGAAATCACACGGCCTGGACTTAAGCCCACACGGTCGTGCCTCATTGATCATCTAGAACACGGCCTTCTCCCGATTCACACTGCCGTGTCTCATTAAAGAAATCCGAGCACGGCCTCACCACGATTTACACGGGCATGTGCCATGACCGTGTCTCTGTCGCTGGAAAGAGCAATTTCACTCGGATTTGGATACTTAGGGAGAAAGAAACGTATTTCAAAAGCCTATATAAACCCCCTAGGTGCCAGCTGAAGGGGGGCGGTTAGCTAGGCCAAGGAGCCAAGTCGGAAAGGCCAGATTTGTGGGAAATCACTCGAAGATAGCCAGTTGATCCATCTCAAGAAGCCAGAATTCTACTCAAGATGGCGGGTCTTTCCTTCAATTCCTTCAGGGAGTTCTAGGGATTTCTTATGTTTTGTTTTATCTTTTCTCTTGAGATGTTTTCTTTATTTGTTATGAACTAAACCCCTCAGATACCTGAAGGGGATGAAACCTATGATGGATCTTGTTATTATTTTCTGAATTATATGATAAATACTTAGTTTGTTCTTAATTATGCATGCTTAATCCAAATTTGATGTGTTTAGGTAGAGGAGGAATAGACCCTACCTAAGAGTAGATCTAGCATAATTAGGCGGAGTTGATTGCACGCCTAGAGATAGGGTGGCGAGATTTTGTCGGATTAGGGTGAAACTTAATATGGGAATCCACCGATTGATTTACTGCTATTCTAAGGGGTTATTATAAGAGAACGAGAGTTCCACTAATTAACCTAGGGTTAGACATTATTCGCCTCGAGAGAGGGTTTAATATACATTAGGGAGTCTTACGAATCAGGCTAAGTAAATAAATCCTTTGGTTTAGGGTTTAATAACAAGTAAAGTCTAGGTGGATTCTTCCTGAGGGTATCGTCTAAGTCAACTGAGTTTTCCTAAAGTTATCTCCCCAATTTAGTCTTTTTGTCTTTGTGTCTTTAGCTTAGTAATTCGTTAATTTTAGACTAAAAACAACTTCATATATTTTTGGCTAGATAATAAAAAGAAAGTTAGTATTAGTACTTTTAGTTCCTTTGGGTTCGACAATCTGGTCTTGCCTTAGCTATACTACTATTCGATAGGTACACTTGCCTTTAATTGTTGTCAAAGTTAGTTTCTAGGTTCGATCATTCTTTTATAAATTTTAAAGCTCTGATTACAGCGATCAGAGGAGCAGAAAAAGTAAACAAAAAAATCGATAGGTACTCGAAGTCTTAGCCAAAATTCAACACCAAAATAAAAAAGGTGAGAAGGCTTATCGAAATCGAAGTAGACAGAGAGAAAACAACCTAAAAACCCCCAAAATCGGTTATCTGAGTGCCTAGTGACCAAATTCGGCACAAACACTTCCTCTCAATCGAACTCCTTGATTTTCTCCTAGTATCTCTCCCCTTATCCCTCTTTGAATTACTCCACCGATTTGTCCTCAACTCCCCCAACAACTCCATTCAAATTCTATTCAAACTACCCTTAGCTATGTTTCAGTCCTATTCCGAGTAAAACTCCTCTTGGCCGTAGCAGGGACACGCCCATGGCCCACGCCCGTGTAAGTCGTGGCCAGGCCGTGTTTGAGACTGTTGAATGAGGCATGACTGTGTGATCTTGGGCCCAGGCCATGTGGATTTCGTGATATGGCCTATTTACTCCGTTTTGGGCCTGTTTTTCATTCTTTTCATCATCCAGTTCTCTTTTGAGTATAAAACATGAAAAAAAAAGGATTAAGAGCACCAAATTACATAATTCAAGGCTTAAATCACCCAAAAGCATTGCAAATGTGGGCTTAAAATATGTTTCTTTTACGGTTTATCAAATACCCCCACACTTAAGCTTTTTCTTGTCCTCAAGCAAAATTCTCAACTCATAATTAAAACAACCTTCCCTGATTCATAATATTCATCAATAATGTTTCGTCATAATTCAAAGATAATTCATACATGGATGATTCAATTCAAAGGGTCCTAAAGATTCAAACAATCAAAGTCATACATTTATAGCTCGAAAACTTTCCATAATTCAATATTCCTATCGACAATGTTTCATCATAATTCATAGATAATTTATACATGGATAATTTGCTTCAAAGAGTCCTAAAGATTCAAACAATATAAGTCATATATTTGTAACACGAAAACGTAGGTGTCTTCCTTTATCTAAATAATTACCTTTAATTCAAAATCGACAAGGATTGACATCCTCACTAAAGATTCACTCAAATCACTCAAAGTGTTTAAGGTTCAGGAAAAGAAGCACTCATAAGTCGAACATGAAAAATTAATCCCATAGGCTTGCCTGAAAATCAAATCTCCACCACAGTAAAATAAGATGATAAACAGATCAAAAGGTCTTTAACAGAGTTGTAACGGGGCTTAGGTTAAGGGTATAGATATAGGCTGAATTAGTAGGTTAGAGTCGAGATTGGCCTGATAAATTACCGAACTAGAAAAATGAACTAATCTTAAATAATTACATCAACTAAAAACTAATAATACGAGCTTTTTCTTCAAGATTTGAAATTTACAAATATAAACTCAGCTAATCATAGAACTAATAATGAATATGCTTCAAAATTTTTTTTAAGAACAAATCAAATAATAAAGGATAAATTCAACTACTGAAATAATATAATTAGGTAACTAATCAAATCAAATCTTGATATAAGGGTAGTTAAAAGGAATGGTAATAACAAATACAAAGGGTTTTGGGTTAATATTAGCTGGTGAGTCAATAAAAAGGGTTGTTAGGATCAAAGGGGTTCACTAGGGGTTAATTATGAAGGTAGGCTTTTCGTAGAGTAAGTGAGTTAAGTCCTAAGTGCCTTTATCATCTCGGTATATCAAATCATAGGTGTGGTCTCGACATGTATAATCGGGGCATGTAACAGTCTAATTTTGGGGCTAGTCAGAATAATGGTCTCGAGACCACTAATCCGAGGTTGATGAAAATTATTTTAGTATTATTTTATCTGTTAAGGTATTAATATATGACTATATGGAAATTTTGGTGCTTTAATTTTAGCAATAGCATTTTTAATTGAGAAAAAGGGCTAAATCTCATGAGATGCGAAAGTTCTATTTTATGAGGTAGGGGTACCTAATAGCTATAGAATATAAATTGGAGGATTTTAAAGTGCAATTAGGCCATTTATCTAGTGATGGCCGGCCATAGGAAGCTAGGGGAGACAAGAGCATTAATTTTTAGTCAAATTTGGTGAAAGTTGTTGACTAGTTGACTAAAATATGATAAAATAAGGGAAGGCTATCATCTTTTTCTCTTCTTTTCTTCTTCCACCGATTTTCACACTCAAAAGAGGGGTTTTGAAGCTTTGAAATTTCAGCAACTTGTCCTCACCCAAGTAAGTTATTTTTGGTGGTGTTATTTGATAATTTTTGTACTTTTAAAGTCCTCAAAGCTTAATCTAGCTAATGAGAGGACTAATTTGTGATATGGTTGAAAGTCTAGGGACTTTCCATGAGAATGGTTATGTTGTTAGCTGAGTTTTTATGGAAGAAAATGAATGTTAGAGAGATGAGAAACAACTTTTGTGAAAGGTGTTAGCATGAAAACACCTAAATAGGACTTTAATACAAAGATTTAAATTATGTCATAAATGCATGAAATAGTTGGAATGGTGAGTAGTTGTAAGAGAAATAAATGTTCATCTATGCTTGTTTATGGATAAAATGTGTTGAAAAATAAATTATGAGCTTAGGGGCAAAATCATAATTTTTGCCAATGTACAAGGGCAAAATGGTCATTTTTGTCCAAGGTTAGAATTTGATGTATTATGATACTAGAATGATCTAAACAAATAAATTTTGTTGTCATAGATCAAGAAAAGCGTAGAATCAACCTTGTCCGTGGGAAATGCAAGGTGACCGAGTAAATTGCTAGTTAACACGTTTTGCATTAAGGTAAGTTTACATGTAAACAATACAATTTACTTATATGCATTGTGCTGCTAATTGAATTATGACTTGAGTGAGACCATATGTGATTCAAATGTGTTGAATGTGGTAGTCATTGAATAATCATTGTATGAATGAAGAAATAGACGTATATATATGTGAAAACATAACTTAATGATAGGCTAAGTGCGATACCACCATATTGTTTGATTACGATGGACTTTGTGTGATACCATTTTTTTATTTATCTTTGGTGGGCTAAGTGCGTTACCACCTTATTGCTCGATTACGATGGGCTTTGTGCGAAACCATCGTTTACTTTTTATTTGGTGGGCTATGTGCGATACCACCGTAACTAATTCTTTTGATGGGTTAAATGCGGTACTACTCTAATAAAAACAAATGGTGGAATAGGTGCGGAACTATCAAGTAAATTGACTATAAGTAATTAATTAGGAAATTGTGATGTGTTGTATATTGTAACCTTGTGATGTTAAGTGCAGGGAAACTTGAGAATGAAAGTATGTATTATGCTAGTGATATGGTTGGGATGTGTGAATGGAGGAAATGAGTAAGCATGCTCATAAATATAAATTGTTTCTTGTTTAGTATTATAAAGCCAAGAAAATTGTTGAATACATGTTATGTGTTATATTGTTTCCATGTAAACTTACTAAGCTTAAAGCTTACTCCTCTTTTCTTTCCATTGTTTTATAGTGCTAAAAAGCCGAGCTGGGTACGTCGATAACCAGGAGACCGCCCACACTATCTGTTCACTTCGGTATAAATAGACTTAGTGATTTGGTGTATGGCATGTATAGGGATTAGACTAGATAGATTATTTTGTTATTTTGGCCAAAAGTGTATTGTCTCTTGTTAAGATATTCATTTTTTAAATTGCCAAGAATGATGGCACACTTTATCATACATGAAATTTCAAAGTTATCAAAGAGATGTTTATTAGTAGTTGAATGAGCTCATGTATTGTAAGATATAAGGGTGCTGGAAGTTGGGCAAATAGCCTTGTTCTGTCCACATGGGTAGGCACACGGGTGTGTGTCTAGATCATGTGCGACACACAGTCAGCCCACAGGCGTGCGATTTAGCATGTTAGCATTTTAAATTAGGATAGACAACGGGATATCCACACGGGCGTGTCAAGGCCGTGTGAATATAGTCAGTAACTTCCCAGAGTTTAAAGACACGGGCATGTTGTGAGGGTACACGGGCGTGTCCCATTTCACATGGGCGTGTGCTCTAACCGTGGTGTTAAAATAGAATACTGGAGTTTTAGGCACGATTTGGGGGCATAGGCGTGTCTATGTCTACACACGGGCGTGTCTCGTTGTACATGGGCATGTGAGCCCTGTACAAAAGAGAAAAATTTTAAGATTTGAAAAGGTTCCGATAAGGTCTCGAGAGTTCTCGTGTGTATGAGTGGGGTCTCGTAAGTCGAGAATGAGGTTTATGAGGTGACTTAAGAGAGTAGTCATGACGAATCTTCATGGCGATTAAGCGAATTTTGGTATGGTAACGCCTCGGGCCCGGTTCTGGCATAGAATCTGGGTGTGGGGTGTTACATTTAGTGGTATCAGATCTATGGTTTAGTCGATTCTAAGACTACCGTAGCATGTGTGGGAGTCTAGCTATACATGCCATAAGCGTATAATGATAGTGTGGTGGCTTCTAATGATTTTAAATTTGTTTTATGTAGTATATGGAACTCGATCAGTCGACTGCTAATGACGCAGCTAGTAATGTGCCAGCTCCTGCGCAAGGGACCGAGCCTGTGCAGAGTGAACCCGAAACCAAAGGGCAATGAGAAGAGGCTCGGGAGACCTTTCTCCAAATGATGAGTAACTGGTACACTGAGTATGTACGAGCAAACCCCACTGCTCCATCTCCTCCATCCCCTCCTATACCTTAGCCAGTTCCTGTAGCTCCCCAAGGTATAGAAATGGTGAGGGCAACTAAGCCCCCGATAGATAAAATTCATAAGCAAGGGGCTGAAGATTTTTGAGCTAAAATAGATGATGACCTTGAGCGAGCGGAGTTCTGGTTGGAGAACTCAATGAGGGTTTTTGATGAACTCTCCTCTACACCTGGGGAGAGTTTAAAATGTGCCGTGTCTTTGCTATGGGACTCGGCCTATCATTGGTGTAAAACATTGATCTCAGTGGTTCTTAAGGAGAGGGTAACGTGGGACTTCTTTTTGGAAGAGTTCCAAAAAAAGTATATAAGTCAGAGGTTTGTAGACCAAAAACGAAAAGAATTTCTTGAGCTGAAGCAAGGAAAAATAACTGTAGCTGAATATGAGCGCGAATTTGTTAGGCTCAGCAAGTATGCGCAAGAATGTGTATCCACGGAAGCTACCTTATGCAAGATATTTGAAGATCGGTTAAATGAGGACGTCAAACTTTTAGCTGGGATTTTAGAGCTAAAAGAATTTGTGTTATTGGTGGATAGGGCTAGTAAGGCCGAGGAATTGAGTAAGGAAAGGAGGAAAGCCCTGAGTGAGGCTCGGGAAACGAGGAAGAGGCCGATGAGAAAATCACATCAAGCTCAATCGAAGAGATCTAGGGAAGTGAACCCTCGGATGACTGCATCAGTCAGATATTCGCAAGGAGAGCGAGGCAATACGTACTCGGGTTCGAGAGTTCAGGCTACCTCAATGGCAAGTGTGGGCAACCCAAAATCTAAACTAGAGTGCCCAAGTTGTGGTAGACATCACACTGAGGAGTTTTGTGGAAACAATCGAAATTGCTATAAGTGTGGATCCCCCGATCATTTCATCCGAAACTGCCCTGAGAGGGATGATAAAGAGAAAAATCAAGAGGTGAAACCAAGCAATGTATCCTCTAGAGGTAAGTCACAAAGGAACCCAGGAGGTGGGACTAGTGGTAGAGGTGCATCGCGAGACACTACTGTGAGGTCAGAGGGTCGGGCGCCAGCAAGGACTTATGCTGTTCACGCTCGAGAAGAGACATCATCGCCAGTTGTAATAACGGGTACTTTTTCTCTTCATGACACCTTTGTTATTGCTTTGATTGACCCGGGGTTGACCCATTCATATATTTGTAGGGGATTGGCATCTAGTCTGAATATAACTATCGAGTCTACTAAATTTGTGGTAAAAGTGTCAAACCCACTAGGTAAATAGGTGTTAGTTTACAAGGTGTGTAGAAACTGTCCCTTGATAGTTAGGGGTCATTATTTTCCGGCAAACCTTATGTTGTTGCTGTTTGATGAGTTTGATTTGATTCTTGGTATGGATTGGTTGACTGCCCATAGTGTTCTAGTGAATTGTGGTAGTAAATTTATTGATTTGAAATGTGAAAATGGGGATGTTATTCGAGTTGAATCAGGCGGGTCAGATAATTTACCGATGATGATTTCTTCTTTGGTGGCTGAGAAATGTTTGAGAAAAGGATGTGAGTCATATCTTGCTTTTGTACTGAACACTCAAGATTCTGAAGCGAAGATTGAAATAGTGCCGGTTGTATGTGAGTATCCGGATGTATTTCCGGAAGAGTTACCTGGATTACCCCCAATTAGAGAGGTTGAGTTTGGAATTGAGTTAGTTTTGGGAACGGCACCTATTTCTATCGCCCCGTATAGGATGGTGCCGTTAGAGTTAAAAGAACTGAAGACTTAGTTACAAGAGTTGATGGATAAGGGTTTTGCAAGACTGAGCTATTCACCGTGGGGTGCTCCGGTGCTATTTGTGAAAAAGAAAGATGGATCGATGAGATTGTGTATAGACTACAGACAGCTCAACAAGGTGACAGTGAAAAATAAGTATCCTTTACCAAGGATAGATGATTTATTTGATCAATTAAAGGGAGCTACGGTGTTCTCCAAGATTGACTTGAGGTCAGGATACTACCAGTTAAGGGTTAAGGAGCAAGATGTACCAAAAACAGCATTCAGGACTAGATATGGCCATTATGAGTTTCTGGTCATGTCGTTCGGTTTAACGAATACTCCTGCTATTTTTATGGACTTAATGAACCGTGTCTTCCGACCGTATTTAGATAAGTTTGTGGTTGTCTTGTCTTCCGACCGTATTTAGATAAGTTTGTGGTTGTCTTTATTGACGACATATTGGTTTACTCCCGAGATGAGAGTGATCATGCGGAGCATCTGAAGATTGTCTTGCAGACTTTCAGAGATAAGTAGTTGTATGCTAAATTTAGTAAGAGCGAGTTTTGGCTCCGAGAGGTCAGATTTCTAGGACACATTGTGTCAGGCAAGGGTATTAGAGTTGATCCAGGAAAGATCTCGGCTATTGTGGAATAGAAATCGCCGAAGAATGTTTCAGAGGTTAGAAGTTTTTTGGGTTTAGCGGGGTACTATAGGTGGTTTGTGGAGGGATTCTCTATGATTGCTACTCCAATGACGAAACTATTGTGCAAGGATGTTAAGTTTGAATGGACTGAAAAATGCCAACAGAGTTTTGAGAGATTGAAAACGCTGTTAACGGAGGCACCGATTTTAGTACAATCTGAGTTGGGCAAAGAGTTTGTAGTCTACAGTGACGCGTCATTAAATGGTCCCGGGTGTGTATTGATGCAAGAGGGTAAGGTAGTCACTTACGCCTCGAGGCAGCTAAAACCACATGAGAAGAATTACCCGACTCATGACTTGGAGTTGGCCGCGATTGCTTTTACGTTGAAGATTTGGCGACATTATTTATATTGCGAGAAGTGTCGAATCTTCACGGACCATAAGAGTCTAAAGTATTTGATGGTCCAAAAAGATTTAAATTTACGGCAACGATGGTGGCTCGAATTATTGAAGGACTATGAGCTAGTAATCGATTATCATCCGGGAAAAGCGAATGTCGTTATGGACGCCCTGAGTAGGAAATCCTTGTATGCTTTGAGAGTCATGAATACAAGTTTGTCTTTGTCCGATGATGGTGCTATACTGGCCGAGTTGAGAGCTAGACCATTATTTGTTCAACGAATATATGAGGCTCAAAGGAATGATAGTGAAATACTAGCTAAAAGAGCTAAGTGTGAATTAGAAACTAATTCAGAATTCCGGGTGAGTTCGGATGATTGCTTGAACTTCTTTAATGAGGCACGACCGTGTGAATCGAGACCAGGCCCTGTTCTAGTAGATTGACGTGGCACGGTCGTGTCGATTTCGTGATATGGCCCATTTACTCCATTTTGGGCCCGCTTTATGTTCTTTTCATCCTCGGGTGCTTTGCTTGGTATAAGTCATGAAAAGAAAGGATTAAGGGCACCATTTTACATAAATCAAGAGATGAATCATCCAAAAGCATACTAAATGTGGGATTAAAATATGTTATAATTACGGTTTATCAAATACCCCCACACTTAAGCTTTTGCTTGTCCTCAAGCAAAATTCTCAACTTACAATTAAAACGACCTTTCCATGATCCATAATTCCTATCGAAAATGCCTTCTCATAATTCATAGATAATTTCTACTTGGATAATTCAATGCAAAGAGTCCTAAAGATTCAAACAAGATAAGTCATACATTTGTAGCACAAAAACATAGGTGTTTCCCTTTATCTAAATAATTACCTTTAATTCAAAATCTATAAGGATTGACATCCTCACAAAAGATTCACTCAAATCACTCAAAAAGTGTTGAAGGTTCAAAATTAAGCACTCAATAAGTCGAACATGAAAAGTTAATCCCATAGGCTTGCCTGAAAATCAAATCTCAACCACTGTAAAATGAGATGATAAACAGATCAAAAGGTCTTTGTCAGAGTTGTAACGGGGCTAGGGTTAAAGGTGTGGATAAAGCCTGAATTAGAAGGTTAGAATCGAGATTGACTTGACAAATTACCTAACTAAAAAAATGAACTTAATCTTACATTAATTAAGAACTAATAATACGAGCTTTTTCCTTGAGAATTTGGAATTTGAACATTCAAGCTCACTTAATCATAGAACTAATAATGAATATACTCAGTTTTTTTTAAGAACAAACTATCATAATAATAAGAAAGAATTTTTACAACTGAAATATAAAACATAGTTAGGAAACTTTTTTAAAATCAAATCTCGACAAAAAGGGTAGTTAAAAGAAATGGTGATAACAAATACAAAGGGTTTTTGGTTAAAATTAGTAGGTGAGTCAATAAAAAGGGTTGTTAGGCTCAATGGGGTTCACTAAGGGTTAATTGTGAAGGTAGGCTTTTTAGTGGAGTAAGTGGGTTAAATCCTAGGTGCCTTTATCATTTCGGAATATCAAATCATAACTGTGGTCTTGACATGTATAATCAAGGCAAGTTCTAGAATAACAATTCATAATTGACACACTCATAATCAAAAAATGAGCATGAAAAAGAATATATGCTCTATAAGGCTCAAAATCTCACTAAAATTATGGGTGTTTTTGACATCAACCTTGTAAATTTCAAACTTCAATATAACATTCAAATTCAGGTTAACAACCTAAAATTTTAAATTTTTGAAAATTAGACTTATCATGCTTGATTCCCTAGTATTCTTCAAATTTAATTATCAATGCATAATTAACTATGACTTATTCGAAAACATGTCAATAAAAATCATAAATCAAAGAAATTTCATTCTAATCATAATATGAGAAACTTACTTTAGAACAAGGCATAATTCAGGGATTTTCAAATAATACTATAGTTAACCCCCCCACACTTAAGATGTACATTGCCCTCAATGTACAAAGATAGATAAAATGACAATGTAGTGACAAAATCAAAAGATAGGGAGAGATGTGAAACTTACTGGATTTTGGATGAAGTCAATGAAAAGAAACAAGATAGGGTTGGAGGTGAACGTGGGAAAACGTCTCGAACCGTTTGAAATTGAATCCTCGAAGCAGTCGGTCGAATTTTATTGTGTCCTAAGCTAAATCTAAATGACATAAATAATAAAAAGGAAAGAATAAAGAAGATAAAAATAAAAATAAAAGAATAAAAAATAAAGATAAGAATAAAAATAAAAATAAAATAAAAATAAAAAATAAAAATAAAAATAAAATAAAAATAAAAATAAAAATAAAAATAAAAATAAAAGTAAATAATTAAATAGTGATACGGTCCACGCCCTTATGCCGACCCGTGGTGTTCACACGGCCACGACCACGGTCGTGTGCAAGGCTGTGTGGGAATGGAAACCTGCGCTTAAATATGAAAAGAGATAAAACTACACCAATTAGTAGGGTTAGTGCTCGGGTTGCCTCCCGAGAAGCGCTAGTTTATAGTCTTAAGCTAGACTTTACCTCTTACTTTCATGGTCAAGGTGGTTTGAGGAGGTGAAAATCCTTTCTCATGCGATCAACTCGATTTTTGATATAAAGTTTAAGTCGAGTAGTGTTTACCTCAAAACTGCTGATTTTAGGATTGCTTACCTCGACTGTCCCGTATAGGAAGATACTAAGTAACTCAAAAGTGATTTCGTCGTTTGTCTTTTGGTCTGAATTGGCGATTCGAGGCTCTTCCTAATTCATCAATACTTGATCCCCTATTTTGATGTGATTTGTTGTTCCTATCAGCTCGTCTGGGGTTTCCATCGGTTTCACTTCGTGTGGTTCCGGTTCTTTTTTAAATTGTGTTGTCCACTCTTCTAGTTTGTTGACCCTAAAGCTTCGTTCCTCATCTAATTCTTCTTTGTTGGCACGAGGTCTAAGATCTAGCTCAGCTAGGTGATTTCGTGATGATTCCTGTAAAGAAGGTTGAACCAAATGGTTATCAATAAAATTATCGTTCGTACCTTTATTACTCAATGTCCTAGTTGGGTCAAGAGCTTGAAGAGCGATTGACTCGTCGTCTACACGAAGTGTGAGTTCACCGAGTTCTTCCTCTGTATGGTTTTTCTTTATTGCATCGGGATATGGCACACGAGGTTGGTATTCTTTATCACTTGATGTTCTGGTCGAGTCAAGAGCTTGAAGAGTGACTATCTCGTCGCCTACGCGAAATATGAGTTCACCTGCATAGATATCAATTTTAGCTCTGGCAGTTGCTAAAAAAGGTCTTCCTAAAATTAAAGGAATATTATTGTCCTCATCCATGTCTAAAATGACAAAATCTACTGGGAATACGAATTTATAAATTTTGATTAGAACATTTTCTATTATACCCCTTGGAATTCTGATAGTTTTATCAGTTAATTGAACGCTCATCCTAGTTTGTTTGGGTTTCCCTAGACCTAGTTGTTTAAATAGTTTATAAGGCATAACATTTATGCTTCCCCTAAATCGACTAACGCATTTTCTATAGATAAACTACCAATTATGCATGGAATTGTAAAACTCCCTAAATTTTTTAATTTCTGTGGTAGTCTATTTTGTAGAATTTTCGAGCACTTTGCGTTGAGTTCCACATGTGATTCCTCGTCTATCTTTTGCTTTTTCCTTAACAGCTCCCCTAAAAATTTTCTAGAGTCTGGCATCTGCGAAAGAGCTTCAAGAAGAGGTAAGTTAATATGTAATTTCTTTAAAAGTTTAAGAAACTTATCGAACTGATCTTCTAAATCGTCTCTTTTTAATGCTTTGGGATAAGAAATGCGAGGTTGGTACTCTTTTATTACCGGTTTCGGCTTTTCTTGTGTTACCTCTATTTTTCTTTTGTCTACCTTGTTTTCTTGTTTGCGAGATGGGTTCGTCTATCTCTGCATTTTCCTGAGCTGCTGTGGCTTGAATTTGCTCTTTTGGATTAATCTCGGTGTTACTTGGTAGACGTCCTTGCGGTCATTCTAACATGAGCTTTGCGAGTCGTTCGACTGCACTGGTGACTTCTTTGACTGACTTAGTAATTTCCCCGATTCGGCTCTCACTGCTTTTAATTGTTCTCTCAGTTTCTTGGATATGTTTTTCTGTGTCTGCCGAAAATTTTGCCAGTATCTTCTCGAGGGTTGGTTTCTTCTCTTGTGGATAGGGCTGATTTTGGAAGTTTTGAGGAGGTTGTTGCCTTTGATTTCCTTGATTTCCCTGACCTCCCCATGAAAAATTTGGGTGGTTCCTCCAACCTGGATTGTAAGTATTACTATATGGATTATTATTGGATCTGAAATTATTACCTATATAGTTCATTTGTTCGCTCTCTGCTTCTGGTTGGTAGGGTGGGTACTCAGAATTCGCCACAGTTCCACTTGCGTTGCACTGCATTACTGGATGTACCTGCAAAGAACAAAAATTATCAAGCTTTTTATTCATTATCTCCATTTGTGTTGATAGCATGGTTACTGTGTCTATGTTGAAAGCTCCGGCGGATTTTGTCGATTTTGTCCTTGTAACTTGCCACTGATAATTATTCATTGACATCTCTTCAATGAACTCGTCTGTGCTGTGGAGTTTTGTTGTTCGTGGTTCCACCGTGGTGAGTCGATTAGTTGTCTCGTTGAGGGGTTTACATCGTTATAGAATGTCTGGACTTGTAGCCACAAGGGTAAACCATGGTGTGGACACCTTCTCAAGAGATCTTTGTATCTCTCCCATGCATCGTATAATGTCTCTACATCCATCTGCACAAAAGAAGAGATATCATTCCGTAATTTGGCTGTTTTGGTCAGTGGAAAATATTTCATTAAAAACTTTTTGGTCATTTGATCCCATGTAGTGATTGACCCTTGTTGTAACGAGTTTAACCACTGTTTAGCTTTATTTCTTAATGAAAAAGGGAATAACCGAAGACGTATGGCATCATCAGAAACACCATTTATTTTGAAGGTATCACAGAACTCTAAGAAATTAGCTATATGAGTATTTGGGTCTTCGTCCTACAAATCATCAAATTGAACAAACTGTTGAATCATTTGTATTGTGTTAGGCTTTAATTCAAAATTATTAGCGGCTATAGCAGGCCTAACAATACTTGATTCTACTCCTGTTAAATGCGGTTTAGCATAATCAATCATGGTACGTGGAGCATTGCGTTCCCCCACATCGTGTGGTGGTGGATTAGTTTCGTCCATCCCTTCAGTAGGATTGGTTCTATCTTCTTCATCTCTTTCTGTATAGTTTAGGGCTCGCCTGATTTCTCGGCGATTCCTTCGAGCGGTAGCTTCAATATCACTGTCATATACTAAAGGTCCTCTCGAGTTCCTTCTAGTCATAAGCTAGAGGTACCTAGAAAGAAAAGAAAGAAAGAAAGAAAAATTAGCAAAATTAAAGTTTAACCTAAAAAATAAAAATAAATTGCGAAAAATAAAAAAATAATGGCTAAAGTAATAAAAATAGAGTTTTCTTAATATTTTAGTTCCCCAGCAACGAAGACAAAAACTTGATCGTCGAAATTCGAGCTTTAAAATTTATAAAAGAATGATCAAAACCTGGAAACTAATTCTGACAACGATTAAAGGCAAGTGTACCTATCGAATAGTAGTATAGCTTAGGCAAGACCGGATTATCGAACCCAAAGGAACTAAAAGTATTAATACTAACTTTCTTTTTATTATTTAGCCTAAAAAATAAGTGAAGCTTGTTTTAATCTAAATTAACGACGACTAAGCTAAGGATAAAGACAAAAAGAACGAATTGGGAAATAACTTGAAAAAAACTCAATTGATCACGACGATACCCTCAGGAAGAATGCATCTAGACTTCACTTGTTATCTAACCCTGAATTATATGATTTATTTACTTAGCTTCATCCATAGGACTCCCTAACCTATGTTAAACCCTCTCTCGAGGCGAATAATGTCTAACCCTAGGTTAATTAGTGGAACTCTCGTTCTCTTATAATAACCCCCTAGAATAGCAGTAAATCAATCTATGGATTCCCATATTAGGTTTCACCCTAATCCGGCAAAATCTCGTAACCCTATCTCTAGGCTTTTGATCAATGCCGCTTAATTACGCTAGATCTACTCTTAAGCAGGGTCTATTCTTCCTCCACCTAAGCACATCAGATTTGGATTAAGCATACATAATTAAGAACAAACTAAGTATTTCTCATATAATTCAAAAATCAAATAATAAGATTCATCTAGGTTTCATCCCCTTCAGGTATCTGAGGGGTTTAGTTCATAACTAAATAAGAAAACATCTCAAGAGAAACGATAAAACAAAACATAAGAAATTCCTAAAACTCCCTGAAGGAATTGAAGGAGAATTCCGCCGTCTTGAGTATAACTCTGGCTTCTTGGGATGGATCAATTGGCTAACTTCAAGTGATTCCCACAATTCTGACCTTTCTGGCTTGGCTCCTTGGCCTAGCTCGACTCCCCGGCAGAGGGCTTCTGCCGAACTCCCCCTTTCAAGCTGCCTCATTGGGTATTTATGTAGACTTTGTGATGCTTTACTTGGCCCCTAAGTTTCCTAATTTAAGTAGAATTCCTGCTAGGGTGTTTGAATAGGCTTTGGAATGTGTTTCTTTGCCTTCAAGTATCCTTTCTCGAATAAAATTGCTCTTTCCAGTGACAGGGACACGGCCATGGCACACGCCCGTGTGAATCGTGGTCAGGCCGTGCTCAAACTTCTTTAATGCGGCACGACCGTGCGAATCGCGATTAGGATGTGTTTTAGTAGATTGACATGGCAAAGCCGTGTCGGCTTAAGTCCAGGCCGTGTCGATTTCGTGATATGGCCCATTTACTCCATTTTGGGCCCGTTTTATGTTCTTTTCATCCTTGGGTGCTTTCCTAGGTATAAGACATGAAAAGAAAGGATTAATGACACCTTTTTACATAAATCAAGGGATAAATCATCCAAAAGCATACTAAATGTGGGATTAAAATATAATTACGGTTTATCAGAGGCCTTAGGTACAAGGTTGAATTTTATTACTTCATTCCATCCTCAAACTGACAGACAGTCTGAAAGGGTGATCCAAGTTCTTGAGGATATGCTCTGATGCTGTGTATTAGAGTTCGCAGATAATTGGGAGAGATACTTACCCTTAGCAGAATTTGCTTACAACAATAGTTATCAGTTGAGCATATGGATGGCATCGTATGAATTCTTGTATGGTCGTAAGTGTCGGACTCCCTTGTATTGGACCGAGCTGAATGAAAAGCAAATTCATGGAGTTGATTTAGTTAAAGAGACTAAGGAGAAAGTGAAGGTGATTCGGGATAGTTTAAAGGCTACTTCGGACCGACAAAAGTCTTACGCGGATTTGAAGAGAAAAGAAATTGAGTTCCAAGTGTGTGACAAGGTCTTTTTGAAGGTGTTGCCATGGAAGAAAATATTAAGATTTGGTCGAAAAGGTAAATTAAGCCCGAGGTTCATAGGGTCGTATGAAATTACCGAAAAAATTGGACCAGTGGCATATCGGTTGGCTTTACCGACAGAGTTAGAGAAAATTCACAATGTGTTCCACGTATCAATGCTAAGGCGTTATCGCTCCGATCCTTCACATGTGATTCCTCCAATAGAAATTGAGATACGACCAGATATGACGTACGAGGAAGAGCCGATTAAAATTTTAGCTCGAGAAGTGAAACAATTAAGGAATAAAAGTATAGCCTTAGTAAAAGTATTGTGGCAAAGACATGGTGTAGAAGAGGCTACGTGGGAACTAGAAGGAGCCATGAGAGAGCAATATCCAAACCTCTTTACCGGTAAGATTTTCGAGGGCGAAAATCCCTAAAGGGGGAGAGTTGGAACAGTCTGATTTTTAGGCTAGTCGGAATAGTGGTCTCAGGACCACTAATTCGAGGTTGATGAAAATTATTTTAGTATTATTTTATGTGTTATGGTATTAATATATGACTATATGGAAAATTTGGTGCTTTAATTTTAGCAATAGCATGTTTAATTGAGAAAAAGGACTAAATCGCATGAGATGCGAAAGTTCTATTTTATGAGGTAGGGGTACCTAATAGCTATAGAATGTAAATTGGAGGATTTTAAAGTGCAATTGGGCCATTTATCTAGTGATGGTCGGCCATAGGAAGCTAGGGGAGACAAGAGCATTAATTTTTAGTCAAATTTGGTGAAAGTTGTTTACTAGTTAACTAAAATATGATAAAATAAGGGAAGGCTATCATCTTTTTCTCTTCTTTTCTTCTTCCACCGATTTTCACACTCAAAAGAGGGGTTCTGAAGCTTTGAAATTTCAGCAACTTGTCCTCACCCACGTAAGTGATTTTTGGTGGTGTTATTTGATAATTTTTGTACTTTTGGAGTCCTCAAAGCTTAATCTAGCTAATGAGAGGACTAATTTGTGATATGGTTGAAAGTTTAAAGACTTGCCATGAGAATGGTTATGTTGTTAACTGAGTTTTTATGGAAGAAAATGAATGTTAGAGAGATGAGAAACAACTTTTGTGAAAGGTGTTAGTATGAAAACACCTAAATAGGACTTTAATGCAAAGATTTAAATTATGTCATAAATGCATGAAATAGTTGCAATGGTGAGTAGTTGTAAGAGAAATAAATGTTCATCTATGCTTGTTTATGGATAAAATGTGTTGAAAAATAAATTATGAGCTTAGGGGCAAAATCGTAATTTTTGCCAATGTAATGGGCAAAATGGTCAATTTTGCCCAAGGTTAGAATTTGATGTATTATGATCCTAGAATGATCTAAACGAATAAATTTTGTTGTCATAGATCAAGAAGAGCGTGGAATCAACCTTGACCATGGGAGAGGCAGGGTGACCAAGAAAATTGCTAGTTAACACGTTTTGCATCAAGGTAAGTTTACGTGTAAATAATACAATTTACTTATATGCATTCTGCTGCTAATTGAATATGATTCAAATGTGTTGAATGTGGTAGTCATTGAATAATCATTGTAGAATGAAGAAATAGACGTATATATATATATATATATATATATATATATGAAGACATCGCTTAATGGTGGGCTAAGTGCGATACCACCATATTGTTTGATTACGATGGGCTTTGTGCAATACCATCTTTTATTTATCTTTGGTGGGCTAAGTGCGTTACCACCTTATTGCTCGATTACAATGGGGTTTGTGCGAAACCATCGTTTACTTTTTATTTGGTGGGCTATGTGCGATACCACCGTAACTAATTCTTTTGATGGGTTAAATGCGGTACTACTCTAATAAAAACTAAGGGTGGAATAGGTGTGGAACTATCAAGTAAATCGACTATAAGTAATTGATTAGGAAATTGTGATGTGTTGTATATTGTAACCTTGTGATGTTAAGTGCAGGGAAACTTGAGAATGAAAGTATGTATTATGCTAGTGATATGGTTGGGATGTGTGAATGGAGGAAATGAGTAAGCATGCTCATAAATATAAATTGTCTCTTGTTTAGTATTATAAAGCCAAGAAAATTGTTGAATACATGTTATGTGTTATATTGTTTCCATGTAAACTTACTAAGCTTAAAGCTTACTCCTCTTTTCTTTCCATTGTTTTATAGTCTTTGAAAAGCCGAAATTTACGCTGATAACCAGAGATCGCCACACACTATCTGCTCACTTCGGTATAAATAGACTTAGTGATCTTGTGTATGGCATGTATAGGGATTAGACTAGATAGATTATTTTGTTATTTTGGCCAAAAGTGTGTTGTCTCTTGTTAAGATATTCATTTTGTAAATTGCCAAGAATGATGGCACACTTTATCATATATGAAATTTAGAAGTTATCAATGAGATGTTTATTAGTATGTTGAATGGGCTCATGTATTGTAAGATATAGGGGTGTTGGAAGTTGGGCAAATAGCCTTGTTCTGTCCACATGGGTAGGCACACGGGCGTGTGTCTAGACCATGTGTGACACACGGGCAGCCCACGGGTGTGCGATTTGGCTGTGCATCCCCTGCATGTTAGGATTTTAAATTTGGATAGACCACGAGATATCCACACGGGCGTGTCAAGGCCGTGTGAATATAGTCAGCAACTTCCCACGGTTTAAAGACACGGGTATGTTGTGAGGGTACATGGGCTTGTCCCATTTCACATGGGCGTGTGCTCTAACCGTGGTGTTAAAAAAGAATACTGGAGTTTTAGGCACGGTTTGGGGGCATGGGCATGTGTATGTCTACACAAGGGCATGTCTCGCCGTACACGAGCGTGGGAGCTCTGTACAAAAGAGAAAAATTTTAAGATTTGAAAAAGGTTCCGATAAGGTCTCTAGAGTTCTCGTGTGTATGAGTGGGGTCTCGTAAGTCGAGAATGAGGTTGATGAGGTGACTGAAGAGAGTAGTCATGATGAATCTTCATGGCGATCAAGCGAATTTCAGTATGGTAACGCCTCAGGCCCGGTTCCGGCGTAGAATCCGAGTAAGGGGTGTTACAGGGCAGGTTCTAGAATAACAGTTCAATGTTGAAACACTCATAATCAATAAAGTGAGTAAGAAGAGGAATATATGCCCTATAAGGCTCAAAATCTCACAAAAAATATGGTGTTTTGATATCAACCTCGTAAATTTCAAATTTCAAGATAACATTCAGATTCAGGTAGACAACCTAAAAAATTTTTAATTCTGAAAAATTAGACTTATCATGCTTGATTCTCTAGTATTCTTCAAATTTAATCATCAATGCACAATTAAGTATGGCTTAATCCAAAACATATCAATAAAAATCATAAATCAAAGGCAATTTCATTCTAATCATAATATGAGATACTTACTTTAGAACGAGGCATAATTCAGAGATTTTCAAATAATACTATAGTTAACTCTTCCACACTTAAGATGTACATTGCCCTCAATGTACAAAGATAGGTAATATCAAAATAATCATAAAATCATAAGATGGGGGAAGAAGTGAAACTTCCTGAATTTTGAATGAAGTTAATGAAAAGAAACTGGATAGGATTGGAGGTGAATGTGGGGAAGCGCCTCGAACCATTTGAAATTAAATCCTCGAAGCAGTCGGTCGAATTTATTGTGTCCTAAGCTAAATCTAAATGTCAAAAAGAATAAGAAGAAAATAAAAATAAAAAATAAAAATAAAAAATAAAAATAAAAATAAAAATAAATAAAAATAAAAATAAATATTAGAAAATGAAAGAAGAAAAACAACTGGAAAAGAAAAAGGAAGAAGAGGGTTAAATAGAAATTATGGATCTGGTAGTTGGCCCCGCCCTTATACCTTCTTGTGGTGGCCACATGGCCACGGCCACGGCTGTGTGGTATGGAAATATGTACTTTGGTTAGTTTATGGTTAGGTGCTAAAAGGAAATATAAAAGTAAAAAAATAAAAAATGTATAAATTAATGGGGTTAGTGCTCGAGTTGCCTCCCGAGAAGTGCTTGTTTATAGTCTTAAGCTAGACTTTACCTCTTATTCGTATGGTCATGGTGGTTTGAGGAGGTGAAAATCCTTTCTCATGCGATCAATTTGGTTATTGATATAAAATTTAAGTCGAGTAATGTTTTCCTCAAAAGTGCCGAAATTAGAATGTGTTACCTCGACTGTTCCATCTGGAAAGATTTTGAGTACCTAATCTCCTATCTTAAGCTGGGTTGTCCCATTATTAAGTTTGTCTTGGAGTTGCCTCGTTTTTGCTTCGTGTGTTTTTAGTCTCTCCTTAAAGTGTGTCTTCCATTCGTCTAGTTCATCGATCCCAAGCCTTCGTTCCTCATAAATTTCTTCTTTATCGACACGAGGTCTAGGATTAGGCATCTTCGAAAGAGCTTCTAGAAACGGCAAGTTAATATGAAATTTCTTTGAAAGTTTAAGAGACTTATCGAGTTGTTCCTCTGTGTTGTCTTTCTTTGTTGCGTTGGGGTATGTCACACGGGGTTGGTACTCTGTAATCATCGGGTTTGGTAAATCATGGCTCACGTCAACCTTACCTTTACCTACCACAGGCTCTTGCCTTGGGTCAGATTCCACTAACCATTCACTGTCATGAGCTATTACATCTTAAATTTGCTCCTTTGGGTTAGTTTCAGTGTTGCTTGGCAAACTTTCTTGTTGTTGTTCTAAGTGCAGCTTAGCAGGCTGATCTAACTGATCCTCGATCCCTTGAATCGATGCTTCTTGTTTCGTTTTTCTATTTTGTAAACGTGTTTCTGTGGTTGCTATGAATTTTGCTAGCATCTCATCAAGGTTTGACTTCTTTTCCTGGTGGTGAGGTAGTTGTTGAAAATCTGGAGGAATTTCCTGTCTTTGGCTACTTTGATCATCCCACGAGAAATTGGGATGGTACCTCCAACCTGTATTATAAGTGTTATCATAAAAATTATTTTGAGGTCTAGCATAGTTACCCATATAGTTGACTTGTTCTCTGCCCATGCCATGTACGTAGGGTGGGTAGTCAGGATTCACCACGCCTCCGCTTGTTTCATACTGTATAACTGGATACACCTGCGAAGAACCCCATAAACCGTCAATTTTCTTATTTAAAAGCTCCAGCTGATTTGATAGCATGGTTATTGGGTCGAGGTTGTAGATATCGGCTGTTTTTGTTGGCTTTGTCCTCATAACTTGCCACTGATAGTTATTCAATGCCATCTCTGCTATAAACTAAAATTACCTGTCAAAGAAAATAAAAGAAAAATAAGCAAAATAAAAAAAATTTAATTGCAAAAATAAAATATGTCTAGAGTAATAAAAATCGAGTTTTCTTAATATTTTAGCTCCCCGGCAACGGCGCCAAACTTGATCGTAGCTGCCGAGTCTTAAAATTTATAAAAAGAGAATGATCAAACATGTCAACTAACTCTGACAACGACTTAAGGCAAGTGCACCTATCGAACAGTAGTATTGCTTAGGCAAGACCGGATTGTCGAACCCAAAGGAACTAAAAGTACTAATACTAACTTTCTTTTTATTATGTAGCCTAAAATAAGTGAAGTTGTTGTTTAATCTAATTTTGACTAAACACTAAGCTAAAGACGCAAAGACAAAAAGAATGAATTGGGGAAATGCTGTTGGAAAAACTCAGTTGATTAAGAGGATACCCTTAGGAAGAATCCACCTAGACTTCACTTGTTATACCCTTAGGAAGAATCCACCTAGACTTCACTTGTTATCTAACACTGAACCAGACGATGTATTCACTTGACTTGATTCGTAAGATTCCCTAATTTATATTAAACCCTCTCTCAGGGCGAATAATGTCTAACCCTAGGTTGATTAATTGAAATCTCTTTCTAATTAAAACCCCTAGAATCGCATTAACTCGATCTATGGACTCTCATATTAAGTTTCACCCTAATCCGGTAAAATCTCATCACCCTATCTTTAGGCGTGCGATCAACTTTACTTAATTATGCTAGATCTACTCTTAGGTAGGGATTTTTGCTCCTCCACCTAAGCACGTTCAACTTGAATCAATATCCCGGAAATATCAACACAAGAATTAAGAACACATAATTAAGAACAAATCAAGTATTTATCATATAATTCAGAAAACAATAACAAGATCCGTCTTAGGTTTCATCCCCTTCAGGTATCTGAAGGGTTTAGTTCATAACTATAAAGGAAAACATCTCAGAAGAAAAGATAAAACAAAACATAACAAATCCCTAAAACCCCCTGAATGAATTGAAGGAGAGATCCTCCGTCTTGAGTAGAATTCCGGCTTCTTGAGATGGATCAACTGGCTCTCTTCGAGTGTTTCCCACAAATCTAACCTTTTCGGCTCGGCTCCTTAACCTAGCTGACCGCCCCTTTTAAGGTTATACTTAGGGGGTTTGTATAGGCTTTTGAGATAGGTTTCTTTGCCCCCAAGTATCCAAATCTGAATGAAATTGCTCTTCTCCACAACAGGGACACGGTCATGGCACACGCCCGTGTGAATCGTGGCCAGGCCGTGTTCGGATTTCTTTAATGAGGCACAGCCATGTGAATCAGGATCAGGCCGTGTTCTAGTTTATCAGGGAGGCACAGCTGTGTGGGCTTAAGTCCAGGCTGTGTTGATTTCCATTGTGGCCCAATTTGGTCTGTTTTAGGCCCGTTTCTTGTTCTTTCTGTCCTCCGGTGCTTTCCTGAGTATAAAATATGAAAAGAAAGGATTAAGAGCACCTTTTTACTTAAATCAAGGGATAAATCATCCAGAAGTATGCTAAATATGGGATTAAAATATGTTGCTTTTATGTTTTATCAATGTACATTGCCCTCAATGTACAAAGATGTATGTGAAATTTAAGAGAAAGGGAGAGGTGAAACTTCCTGAATTTGGATGGTTTCCTTGAGTTGGGAGCCCCAAGGTGTGGTGGCTGCTACCGAGCTCTGCGCTAGATGAAGAAATTGGGAAGCTCGTGGAGAATTAGCCAGGAAATATTAAGACACATTTAAAATAAACTAAATATATAATTAAAGATAAGAAAGATAAAGAGAAAGAGAATAGAAATGTAAATAAAATTAAAATGAAAGATGAATGGACCGAAAAGTCCTTATTGTTGGATGGTTCGCGAGTTGGGTGTGAATTCTAAGGCTGTAATAGGGTGGTGGTCGTGGTTCCGGTGTGATTCCCTAGCAGCCTTTAGAACCTAAATCAAAGAAAATGAAATAAAATAAACTAATTTAAGCATAAGATAGTCGAAGAGAAGGAAAATAAAGGAGAAGAGTAAAGAAGAAGAAAAATTAAATGGCCTCAAAGACCCTTGGCTTGTCGAGTGGATGAAGCGGCCAGCATGAACTTATATAGATCGGTCTCACAAAGGGAGACTGCGCCAGGATCCTTCCGCTTCTTTGACATAGATGTGGTATAGCTTAAGGGTTTGGGTAGTAGCTAAAGAAGAAAAGTGTGGGAGTGGGTAAGAAGAAAATGGGGGTTTAAATAGAATTTTCAGGTCTGATACGTCCCCACGCCCGTGTACCATGGGCGTGTTATGTCATACGGCCGTATCACACGGTCGTGTTTTGCTTTGTTTGCTTCTCCCATGTCTATGTTCAGGTCTCCATGCCCGTGTATGATCTAACAGTGTCGGCCACGGCCGCATCGCACGGCCGTGGCGTGGTAGTTGGAGCCCGTGACTTGAAGATATGATTCATTCTGACTCGTACCATCTCTTCCATGTTAGGACGGAGATTTGGTACATCCACATGGCCACAGCCACAACCGTGTGCAAGGCCATGTGGCTTGAAAATCTGTACTTTTGGTTAGTTTATAATTTGATGCTAGAGTAGAAATAAAATAAAAATAAAAATAAAATTAAAGGAATGTAAAAGTGAATAGTTAGTGCTCGGGTTGCCTCCCGAGAAGCGCTCGTTTATAGTCTTAAGCTAGACTTACCTCTCATTCGCATATTCATGGTGGTTTAAGGAGTTGAAAGTCCTTCCTCATGCTGGCAGTTCCATTATCATGATAGAGTGTAAGACGAGTAGCTTTTATTTTCAGAGTGCCGAACATAGGATTACTTATCTCGACTATTCCTTATGGGAAAACATTGATTACCTTAAAAGGGATTTCTTTATTGTGTTAGGATCAGGAGAAGGTATTCGTGGATCTGTTTTTTCTATCAATACTTGATCTCCAATTTTGAACTTGTCTGTCTCGTAGAGTGGCTTTGGTTCTGCTTCATGTATCCCCAGTTTTTCTTTGTTATGCGTCTTCCACTCTTCTAGTTCATCGATCTGAATCCTTTGTTCCTCATGAATTGCTTCTTTGTTGGCACGGGGTTTAGGATCAGTTGTGTTCTTTTGTGGTGCTTTCTGAAAAAAAGGGTTAACCGAATGGTTATCAATAGTATTTACTTTCTCACCTTGATTATTCAATGTCCTAGCTAAATCGAGAGCTTGAAAAGTGACTGTCTCGTCACCTACACAGAGTATGAGTTCAACTGTGTCGACATCAATTTTAGTCCTGGCAGTTGCTAAAAATGGTCTTCCTAAAATTAGAGGGATCGTGTTGTCCTCATCCATGTCTAAAACGAAAAAGTCTAGTGCGAATACGAATTTATCAATCTTCACAAGTACATCTTCAATTATACCCCTAGGAATTCTAACAGTTTTATCAGCTAATTGAATGCTCATCCTAGTTTGTTCGGGCTTCCCTAGACCTAGTTGTTTAAATAATTTATAAGGCATGACATTTATGCTTGCCCCTAAATCAGCTAACGCATTATCAATAGTTAAACTACCAATTAAGCATGGAATTGTAAAACTCCCTGGATCTTTTAATTTCCGTGGTAGTTTATTTTGCAATATTGCTGAGCATACTACGTTCAATTCTACATGCGATTCCTCGTCTATCTTCCGCTTATTTGTCAATAGCTTTTTTAAAAATTTCCTCGAATCTAGCATCTGCGAAAGAGCTTCAAGAAATGGTAAGTTAATATGTAATTTCTTTAAAAGTTTAAAAAACTTACCGGACTGTTCCTCTGTGTCGTCCCTCTTCATTGCTTCTGGGTATGGTATGCGAGGTTGGTATTCTTTGATTACCAGTTTCGACTTTACCTCAACCTTACCTTCTTCTACCACATTCTTTTGCCTTAAATTGGGCTCGTTTAACACTTCACTATCTTGAGCTATTATGGCTTGAATTTGCTCCTTTGGGTTAGTCTCTGTGTTGCTCGATAGTCTTCCCTGTGGTTTCTCAGAGATCTGCTTAGCAATTTGCCCGATTTGATCCTTGAGCTCTTGTGACGATGCTTCAAGTTTTGTTTCTATATTTTGGAAACGTGTTTTTATATTTTGGAAACGTGTTTCTGAGGCTGCTATGAATTTTGTCAGCATCTCTTCAAGGTTCGGCTTTTTTTCCTGTGGGTAGGGCTGTTGTTGGAAGTTTTGGATGGGTTGTTGCCTTTGATTTCCTTGACCACCCCATGAGAAATTGGGGTGGTTCTTCCAACCTGGATTATAAGTATTACTATAAAGGTTATTGTTAGATCAGAAATTGTTAACCATATAGTTCATTTGTTCGCTCTCCATGCCCTATCCGTAGGGTGGGTACTTAGGATTCGCCACTCCTCCACTTGCGTGGCACTGCATAATTGGATGTGCCTGCGAAGAACCATATAAACCATCAAATTTTTTATGTAGCATCTCTACCTGATTTGATAGCACGGTTACTGCGTCGAGGTTGAAAACTTCGGCTGCTTTGGCTGGCTTTGTCCTTGTAACTTGCCATTGATAGTTATTCAGTGACATCTCTTCTATAAACTCGTAGGCCACTTCAAGAGTTTTGTTGTTCAGGGTTCCTCCGGCAGCTGAATCAATTAGTTGCCTTGTTGAAAGGTGCACACCATTGTAAAAAATTTGGACCTGTAGCCACAAAGGTAATCCATGGTGTGGGCACCTCTTCAACAAGTCTTTGTATCTCTCCCATGCATCGTAAAGTGTCTCTAAATCCATCTGCACAAAAGAAGAGATATCATTCCTCAACTTGGCCGTTTTGGCCGGGGAAAAATATTTTAATAAAAATTTTTCGTTCATTTGATCCCATGTAGTGATTGACCTTCGTGGAAGAGAATGCAACCACCGTTTGGCTTTATTTATCAAAGAAAAGGGAAATAATCGAAGACGGATGGCATCATTAGAAACGTCATTTATCTTGAAGGTATCACAGAATTCTAGAAAGTTTACTAAGTGTGTATTAGGGTCCTTATCCTGCAAACCATCAAACTGAACAAATTGTTGTATCATCTGTATAGTGTTAGGTTTCAGTTCAAAATTATTTGTAGCAATAGTAGGCCTTACAATACTTGACTCAGTTCCTGTTAAACTAGGTTTAGCATAATCATACATAGTTCGAGGAGAAAGATTTTTGGCCATCTCTGGAGGTGGCGGATGATTTTCAGCCATATCTTCGGTGGTATTAATTTCGGCTTCTTTCTCTTCTTCTATGTAGTTTAAGCTTCGCCTTATTTCTCTACGATTTCTGTGAACGGTACCTTCAATATCACTATCATAAAGTAGGGGTCCTGTCGAGTTCCTTCTAGTCATAAACTAGAGGTATCTGAAAGGAACAAAAGAAAGAAAATTTAGCAAAGTTAAAAATAAAAATAAATTGCAAAAAAAATGGCTAAATTAATAAAAATTGAGCTTTCTTAATATTTTAGTTCCCCGGCAACGACGCCAAAAACTTGATCGTTGTTTTATGCGATGTCAAAGTCTTAAAATTTATATAAAGAATGACCGAACCTGGAAACTAATTATGACAATGATTTGAGGCAAGCGCACCTATCAAACAGTAGTATAGTTAAGGCAAGACCGGAATATCGAACCCAAAGGAACCAAAAGTACTAATACTAACTCACTTTTTATTATTTAGCCTAAGAATTAAAGGAATTGTTTATCTAATCTAAAATTAACTAACTACTAAACTAAAGACTCTAAGACAAAGAAGAATGAAATTGGGAAAATAACCTTGAAGAAAAACCAATTGATTAAGATGATACCCAAGGAAGAATCCACCTAGATTTCACTTGTTATCTAACTCTGAACTAGACGATTTATTCATTTGACTTGATCCGTAAGATTCCCTAAGTTATATTAATCCCTCTCTCGAGGCGACTAACGTCTAACCCTAGGTTGATTAATTGAAATCTCTTTCTAATTAAAACCCCTAGAATTGCATTAACTCGACCTATGGACTCCCATATTAGGTTTCACCCTAATTCGGCAAAATCTCGTCACCCTATCTCTAGGCGTGCGATCAACTCCGCTTAATTATGCTAGATCTACTCTTAGGTAGGGATTTTTTTCTCCTCCACCTAAGCACATCATACTTGAATTAATATCCCAGAAATATCAACACAAGAATTAAGAACACATAATTAAGAACAAGTCAAATATTTATCATATAGTTCAGCAAATGATAACAAGATTCATCTTAGGTTTCATCCCCCTTAGGTATCTGAGGGTTTAGTTTATACCAATAAGAGAAAACATCTCAGAAGAATAAATAAAACAAAACATAAGAAATCCCTAAAACTCCCTAAAGGAATTGTAGGAAATCCTCCGTCTTGAGTATGACTCCGGCTTCTTGAGATGAATCAACTGACTATCTTCGAGTAAATCCCCATAAGTCTGCCCTCTTTGGCCTAGCTGGACGCCCCCTGACTAAAGCCTTGGGTTCTGGCTTCTGCCGAACTCTCCGCTTAAGTTGCCCTATAGGGTGTTTATATAGGCTTTGAGATGCCTTACTTGGCCTCCAAGTATCTTAATCCGAATAGGATTCCTATTTGGGTGTTTATATAGGCTTTGGAATGTGTTTCTTTGCCTCCAATTATCCTATTCTGAGTAAAACTCCTCTTGGCCGCAGCAGGGACACGTCCATGGCACATGTCCGTGTAAGTTGTGGGCAGGCCGTGTTCGAGACTGTTGAATAAGGCACGGCTGTGTGGTCTTGGGCCCAGGCCATGTGAATTTCGTGATATGGCCCATTTACTCCATTTTGGGCCCGTTTTCTATCCTTTTCGTCATCCGGTGCTCTTCTGAGTATAAAACATGAAAACAAAGAATTAAGAGCACCAAATTACATAATTCAAGGCTTAAATCATCCAAAAGCATGCTAAATGCGGGCTTAAAATATGTTGCTTTTATGGTTTATCAATCATCCGAGCAAAGCTAATGTTGTTGCTGATGCTTTGAGTCAAAAATCTTTATGTGCTTTGTGAGCTATGAGTACTCAGATAGATCTATGTGATAATGGTTCGGTTTTAGCTGAGTTCAAAGTGAGACCGATGTTTATATGTCAGATTTGTAATACTCAGAAAAGTGATGATGAGATGATAGCAAAACGAGCTCAATGTGATTTAAATTCTGATTCAGAATATCGAGTTGATAGTGATGACTGTTTAATATTCAGAGATCGGATTTGTGTTCCGAGGAATTTAGAGTTGATTCAGTTGATTTTGAATGAAGCTCACAATAGTCGTTTGACTGTTCATCCAGGGAGTACAAAAATGTACGGAACATTTTATTGGTGGCATGGTATGAAACGGGACATCTCAGAGTTTGTTTCAAAATGCTTGGTTTGTTAGCAAGTTAAAGCTGAACATCAGGTTCCATCCGATTTGTTACATCCGATTATGATTCCTGAGTGGAAATGGAAGAGAATCATGATGGACTTTGTGTCGGGATTGCCTTTATCTCCGGGTAAGAAAGATGCAATTTGGGTGGTAGTTGATAGATTGACGAAATCAGCTCATTTTGTTCCGGTGAGAATAGATTATTCATTTGACAAGTTAGCCAAACTTTATATTTCTGAGATTATGAGACTGCACGGGGTGCCACTATCAATTGTATCTGACAGGGATCTGAGATTTACCTCGCGATTTTGGAAGAAATTACAAGAGGCTTTAGGTACAAAGTTGCATTTTAGTACTACATTTCATTCGCAAACGGATGGACAATCCGAGCGGATCATTCAGATTATTGAGGATATGTTGAGATCCTACATTCTTGAGTTCGAAAGTACATGGGAAACGCATTTGCCGTTGATTGAATTTGCATACAGCAACAGTTTTCAATCTAGTATCAAAATGGCTCCATATGGGGCTCTTTACAGTCGAAAATGTCAAACTTCATTGTATTGGACTGAGCTGAGTGAGAATAAGCTTCACAGGGTTGATTTGATAAAAGAAACAGAGGATAAAGTAAAAGTGATTCGTGACAGTTTAAAAGTAGCATCAGATCATCAGAAGTCTTATGCAGATTTGAAATGAAAAGATATTGAATTTGAGGTTGGTGACAAAGTATTTTTGAAAGTGTCTCCGTGGAAGAAAATACTTCGATTTGGCTGAAAAGGCAAACTGAGTCCCAGGTTTATCGGGCCATATGAGATTATTGAACGAATTGGACCTGTTGCTTATATATTGTTGTTGCCATCTGAATTAGAAAAGATTCATAATTTATTCCACGTATCGATGCTTCGACAATATAGATCTGATCCATTGCATGTAATTGCTCTTACTGAGGTTGAGATTCAGTCAGATTTGTCGTATAGTGAAGAACCAATTAGAATCCTAGCACGTGAGATCAAAGAGTTGAGAAATAAGAGAATTTCCTTAGTGAAAGTGTTATAGCACAAACACGGAGTTGAAGAGGCTACGTGGGAGCCTGAAGATGTAATGAGAGAGCAATATCCAAACCTATTCACTGGTAAGATTTTCGGGGAGGAAAATCCCTAAGGGGGGAGAGTTGTAACAGCCTGATTTAGACTCTAGTCGGAATAGTGGTTTCGGGACCACAAATCTGAGGTCAAAAAAATATTTTAATATTATTTTTGGTATTTATAATATATAATTGAGCATGTGTGAAAGTTCTGTGTGAAAATTTTATCAATTGTGTGCGTAATTAGCAAAAATGACTTAATCTCATAAAATGTAAAAGTTGTGTGCTGATTATTAAAGTGTCTATTTGGCATGGCTTATTAAATGGGAAGTCCTTATGTGGTAATTAGCCCTTTGGTAGTGGAGATGGACATAAATGGCCATTAAATGAATGAAATAAAAATGTTTTAACAAAGGGCAAAATAGTAAACTATGTATTAAGTTAATATAATCAAAACAAAGAAAATTAGATGGCCATTTCTCATCTTTCTTCCACCGAAAATAGAAAAGAGAATAGCCATTGAAGCTTTGTGATATTCGGCTAGGGCTTAGCTTGATTGAGGTATGTTTTTGACTTGGTTTTTTGATAATTTCTACGTTTTTGTGATCGTTGCTTAGTGTTCTAGCTAGCCCATGCTTTAATTTTAGAAATTGATGGTGATTTTGAGATATTTCATTGATGAATGTTTGAGCTTTGTGATAGTTGATGATGAAATATGAAAGATATGTGAAAGATTAACATGTTTTGTCTTTGAATTTTTTGTGAAATTGAGTAATTTGAACTGAATTGTGAAAATAATATTTTGAGGGACTAAAATGTAAAATAAATGAAATATATGGGCTTGTATGGGACTAAGGAGAATTCGGCCTAAGCATGGTGCAGTAAAATTTTGTGTATTTTGTGATTTTGTGAATTAGGGACTAAAGTGTCAAAATGTGAAAATGTGAGGGTTATTTTGTAAAATGCCTTAAATATGTGTGTTTGGACTAAATTGAATGAATTGGTGATTGAATGAATTAAATTTGAATATGTATATACCAAGAAAGGAGAGATTTGGATCGAGATCGAGGCAAAAACAAAGTACTCGATTGATCGACTAGTTTCGGTATTTTGACGTCCGAGGTAAGTTCGGATATAATACGTGTTCTTAATTATGTTTAAATGCTATGAAATGAGTAGTTTTGTGATTATCGAATTAGAAATACTATGTGTGGAATCGAGTTAAATGGCCCTAAGTGTGCGTAAATGGAATCAAGACAGAAATGAATAGCACTGTGTGTACGAAGTAATGGAAGCTTCGGCTTTATTGATTGGTACTGTGTGTGTGATATCGAGATATATTCAGTTCTATGTAAAGGCACTAAGTGTGCGATGACAATTCAGTTTCGGCTATGAAATTTGCACTAAGTGTGCGATTGTATCGAAGAAATAATGAAGATTGATCGAAAGGTGGGGTTGAGTATTAAGAATCAAAATTGGTTATAAACTAGGTGTTGGCAAAGGTATGTATGGACCTATGTGGTTGATGAATTTGTAAATGATGAATGAATAAAGATGTGAACATATGGTTATAGTTGAGATTGTATATTCATGAAAATCAATCTGTGTGATGGTTTATTTTGTATATTGATTTGAATTGTTGAGTTACATGTATCGTATTACGAACTTACTAAGCTTTAAAAGCTTACTGTGTGATGTGTTTCTCTGTTTTACAGTGTCAGTAAAGCTAGCTCAGATTCGAGGATGGTCAGTGACTCAATCACACTATCAGCTACCTATTTCGGTACTTTTGAAAGATGTACATATTTGGTATATGGATGTATAGGCTAGTAAATATGGTCTATTTTGAGATGTTGGACCTTGCCATGTGACATGGCTTGGAAGTTAGATGATTTTGGTTATTATGTGTAAGCTATCTAAATGATGAATGTGGTATGAAATAGTGAGGTTGAAAATGGTATAATTCATGCTTGAATTTGTTGATGAGATTGGTATTTAAGTGTGAATTTGTGGTATGACTAGATGATGTTTAGTTCATATGATGTAAGTTGTGAAGATGATGTTATGGATGAGTTTATTTGAGTAGGAATTGAGTATGGAGTAAATAAGGTAGTAGTTGATTAGTTGGTACTTGTATTGCTATGTTTTAATTGCATTTGAGGCATAAAATGGTATTGGTTTGATGCTTATAGGTGATTTCAATGTGTGGATGGCATGTTGGCCTTGAAAATGGCCTATAATTGCCTACACAGTTGAACACACAGGCGTGTGGCTCGACTGTGTCTTTCGAGGTTGAGTTTCAAAACAAGTCAGACTCGACCACGGGCTGGACACAAGGGCGTGTGACTGGCCATGTGGTGCAAGTCAGTATCGACCGCGAGTGAGGCACACGGGCGTGTCTCAGGCCATGTGGACAAGTCAGTATGTATGCCCTGTTTTGCCACGGCTTGGAAGCACAGGCGTGTCCGAGGCCGTGTGAGTTACACGGCCTACCCACACGGGGGTGTGACCTCTGTAACTTAGAAAAATGTTTGAATTTCAGAAATTTTCGTATGCGTTCGGTTTAGTCCCGACCCTTTTCTAACACGAGTTTGAGGCCTCGTAGACCTCATTAAGGGACTCAATGAATGTGAAATGCTATGTTTGGATGTGGAATGATATGATATTTTCGGAAATGATTAGTAATGCCTTTTAACCCTAGTCCAGCAACGGTTACGGGTTAGGGGTGTTACAGTAATCATCGAGAATCCTTCAATGAAACGTCGATAGTAACCAGCTAATCCCAGAAAACTTCTGACCTTAGATACATTTCTAGGTGGTTTCCAGACAATAATTGTAGAAATCTTGCTCGGATCAACTTGAATGCCATCCGCCGAAACAATTTGTCCCAAAAATCTGACTTCCCAGAGCCAAAACTCACATTTGTTGAATTTAGCATACAAGTGCTTATCTCTCAAGATTTGCAACAAAATCCTCAAATGCTCGACATGTTCAGACTCATCTCGGGAATAGATCAGAATGTCATCAATGAACACAACAAAAAATCTGTCTAAATACGGTCTAAATATTTGATTCATCAAATCCATAAAAATGGCAGGAGCAATAGTCAAACCAAAAGGCATAACAAGGAATTCATAATGTCCGTACTTCGCTCTGAATGAAGTTTTTGGCACATCTGAGTCTTTAACTCGCAACAGATAATAGCCAGATCTCAAGTCAATCTTTGAAAACACTGTTGCACCTTTCAATTGATCAAACAAATCGTATATTCTCAACAATGTATACTTATTATTTATCGTAACCTTATTGAGCTGGCGATAGTCAATACACATTCTCGTTGACCCATCTTTCTTCTTTACGAACAATACAGGCACACCCCAGGGTGAAAAACTCGATTGTGCAAAACCTCTATCTATTAACTCCTGCAACTGAGCTTTCAACTCTTTCAATTCTGTCGGAGCCATTTTATACGGAGCTATAGATATCGATGAAGTTCCTGGTACTAACTCAATAGCAAACTTAACCTCTCTAATAGGTGGCAACCCAGGTAGTTCTTCTAGAAATACATCTAAATATTCACAAACTATAGGCACTGATTCAATCTTCTTTTCAGATACTTTGGTATCTAAAACATATGCTAGATACACTTTGCAACCTTTTCTCACATATCTCTGAGCCGACATCGACGAAATCACTATAAGTTACCCACTCAACTCATTAGATTCAATCTAAAGAATTTCATTATTTTGACACTTCAATTCTATAATCTTTCGTCTATAGTTCACAACAACATCACGCAGAGCCAACCAATCCATTCCCAGAATTACATCGAACTCATCAAATGGCAAAAGTATTAAGTCGGCCGAAAAACAGTAACCCCGAGTCATTAAAGGACAGTTCTTGCAAACTTTATCAACTAGAACATACTTGCCTAAGGGGTTCAATACTTTAATCACAAACTCAGTGGACTTGACAGGCAAACTTTTATTAGACACCAAATTCATACATATATACGAGTGTCTCGATCCAGGATCAATTAAAGCAATCACATTAGTATCGTAAAGAGAGAATGTACCGATAATAACATCCGGGGATGATGCTTCTTCGCGAGCACTAATAACGTAGGCTCTAGTAGGTGCTTTGGCCTTGGATCTTACAGTTGAGTCCCTAGTCATACCTCTACCACTGGATACATTTCCCATATTCCTCAGTGGTCTTTCTCTCGCAGTCGTATTGCTCGATCTTGCATTCTAAACTTTTTTTTTTCTGATAATTCTGGGCAGTCTCAAATAAAGTGATCTGGTAAACCACATTTGAAGCAAACTTTATTACTCTTATTCTAGCATTCTCCAAAATGTAGTCTCCCACACTGTTGACACTCTGGTTTGTTATTTCTCACGTTGCCAACACTCGAGACAGAAGTAGCTTGAGCTTTAGGATTCACATATTGATTTCCACGATCTCTATTCTGGTATCCCACTGATGCATTTGTTCGACTATATGAATCTCGAGATTTCTTTGATGAAGAAGGATAAGGTTTATTCATCTGTCTTTTTCTTGAATCTCTAGCCTCTGAATCATCTTTCTTCTTTTCTCGGCTAAAATCTTCAGCTTTGCAAGCCCAGTCAACCAATGGAAAAGTTGGGTTCCTTACTTTAGCAAGTGGAAAATGGTGTGAAAGGGGATTTCAGAATGAATAATGATGGAGTATTGTGTTTCTGCGGAAGAATTTGTATGCCCAAAGATTCAGAATTGAGACAAGTGATTCTACGAGATGCGCATAATAGCCCTTATGCTATGCACCCCGGGGGAAATAAAATGTATCGAGATCTCCGTGAGCAGTTTTGGTGGCCAGGGTTGAAGCGAGAGGTTACTGATTTCGTGAGTAGGTGCCTGACATGTCAGCAAGTGAAGGCGGAACATCAATTGCCGTCGAGATTGCTGCAACCGGTGAAGATTCCATTATGGAAATGGGAACGGATAATGATAGACTTTGTTAGTGGGTTACCCTTATCGCCTACTGAGAAAGACTCCGTCTGGGTAATAGTGGATCGGTTGACAAAGACTGCCCATTTTCTACCTATTCGTACGGATTACTCATTGAAAAAGTTGGCTAAGTTGTATGTAGTAGAGATCGTAAGGTTACATGGGGTACCAGTGTCTATTATATCGGACAGGGACCCTAGGTTTACATCACGATTTTGGAAAGCTTTATATGAAGCTTTGGGAACAAAGTTAAATTTCAGCACGGCTTTTCATCCTCAGTCAGATGGTCAGTAGGAAGGAGTAATCTAGATTTTGGAAGACATGTTAAGGGGTTGTGTGATTGACTTCAGAGGTAGTTGGGAGGATTTCTTACCGTTGGCAGAATTTGCGTATAACAATAGTTATCAATCCAGTATCCAGATGGCACCCTACGAGGCTTTGTATGGTCGTTGGTGTCGTACTCCTACTTGCTGGACTGAATTGGGGGAGCGATAGTTATTGTGTCCTGAGCTGATATCAGAAACGGAGGAAAAGGTAAAGGTAATTCGGGCACGGTTAAAGGAAGCTTCGGATAGACAGAAATCATATGCGGATCTGAAGCGTAAGGATATTGAGTTTGCGATGGGAGATCAAGTCTTTCTAAAGGTCTCACCTTGGAAGAAGATCTTCAGATTTGGAAGGAAGGGCAAATTGAGCCCTAGGTTCATCGGATTGTACCGTGTATTGAAGCGTGTTGGGCCAGTGGCTTACCAGCTTGAGTTACCTTCAGAGTTGAGTCAGATACATAGTGTATTTCACGTCTCAATGTTAAGGCGTTACCGATCGGATCCGTCTCATATAGTACCAGTAGAGGAAATTGAGATAAGATCTGATTTGTCGTTCGAGGAGGAACCAGTGCAAATTCTAGATCGAGACATTAAGGTACTGAGAAGGAAGACCGTGCCATTTGTCAAGGTTCTATGGCGTAATCACGGAGCAGAGGAAGCTATGTGGGGGCCTGAGGACACGATTCGGCAGTAACATCCTCACCTCTTTTAATCAGGTAAATTTTGAGGACGAAATTTTCTTTAGGGGGTAGAATTGTAACATCCTAAAATTTGGAATTTTATGAGTTGCATTGTTTTTGGTATTAAGCTTGTTAAATTATTAATTATGTATGTTTAGGAGGTCCTGGGAAGGCTCGGGATTTATTTGGACCTAGTAAATTTGTTTTGAAATTTAGCACTTTAAGGAGATGAAGTAAGTGACCTTTAAGCATATGAGAATAAATGAGTAAATAGCTAGCATAATTGAGCATTTGGTAAAGAGGTAGTGGCGCCATATGATAGACTTGAAGGGAGGAGGTTCGAATCACTTTATGTACAAATTTGGACTTTTATTTTTGCACTCGTCCATCAAGTGTCGGCCAAGCATATTATTATGGTAAGTTGGACTTTTATTTTTATGGCAAGATGGCTAAGGGATTAAGGAAAGATTGAAGTTAGGGAAAGGAATCAAATGAAAATGGCATGTAAGGGGAGCATGAGGCTTATTCCATGGGTGATGTTTTGGTAAGTTTGGGTGGCCAAACTTTTGACCATTTGGCTATGTATATGGACGGTTTTTGGGGCTAAGGGGGATGGCCGAATTTTATTAGCATTTTGGTAAGGCTTAGGTGCTAGTTTTGGTCAATTCCGTTAGCAACTAGTGTATCATTTTTTCTCCAAAACTCTTTTTCCCTAGCTGAATGTGGTCAATAGCAATAGGTAAATTTTTGGTTGTTTTGGCCATTTCTTTTTGACCAATTTGGTATCATTTTCTTTTCTCCCCAAACTTTTTTCTTCTTTGTGCTGAAACCATGCAACCTTGAAGAGGCATAATTTATTTCTTTTCTCTCTTTGCCGAATGCATACAAACTTGGAGACGATTTCCTTGTTCATTTTTCATCCTTGAAAACCAAAACTTAAACACCATATCTTCTACTTCTTTTTCTTCTTATTTTCTTTTTGCAAAAACTTTAAAACATCACTCCCCCTTTAATATTCTCACCATAGCCGAGTCTTCCATCCTTCCATTGAACTCTCTTTTCCATTCGAGTTGTCACTCATACTTTGATCAACCGGTAAGTGATCTATTTCAACGTTTTTCTTTATTTTATTCTTTCTCTTAGTGCCGAATCTATACCTTGGTGTGGGATGGCCATATTGATCGAGACCACCACCATACTTTCTCTCATTCGAAATCACTTTTCTTTGCCATGGAAATATAGTGGAAGGCAGAAACTTGGAGTTTTCGAAGTCATCGTTTAATCGCTAGATTTTGGTCCAAAAATCTCTAAGGTAAGGATTCTTCGAGGATTCTATAATCATTTTTTTATTATTTGTTAAGATAGTGATGATTAGTCGATATTATTATAGGGACTCTATCGCTCAATCTTTCATCTTGAGATCGTACGGATTCTTGTGGTAAGCCGACCTCACTCCTAAGATCAATCATTCATAATAACGTAATATTAGTTTGGACTAATATTTGTTTTCAATGGAGGCAAGCAATATCGAATCAAAAGGGGTAGTGATTGGTGATCGAAAAAGGAGCGGATCTACGATCCCTACTCCTAAATTCAAGCAAAGGGCTGAATCAGCGATTCGAGAATTTCCTCCAGGTTGTGGGCCATATCCGACGAGAATCAATTATTCGAGGTCGTTCGTAATTTTGAGGCATCAGCGATTCGGGATTTTCCACCAGGTTGTGAATCGTTAACCGGGGAAAACCGACAAATCGTAGTTGTTCCTGACTCCGAGGGTAATTGTTAGATCGTTTGTTTTTAAATAGATTTATTAAATTGCGTATGTCGACTAATCAAACATTATAAAATTTTAGGTGTCAACAATTGAGAAAGCGTAGTGCTAATCGTAATCAGGCGTGTAATCTCACACCATGTCTCATAGGCTAAAGATATATATCGTGTTAGTGGTAAATCACTTGACCAAATCATATTTTGGTGAAATTGGAAAAAATGGATTAGACACCATTAATTTGGTAAAATTATGAAATCGGTATTAAGACCGTGAAAATTACGAAAATATCCTTAAATGGGCCAAATCGATATATTGATATATGACTATGTGGGCCGATTGATATATGACTATATGGGCCAAATTGATATATTTGCTATATGGGCCATTTGATATTTGCTATATGGGCCAAATTGAGATATTTGCTAAATGGGCCAAGATGATAATTTGCTTAATTGGACTACTTGATAAATTATTATAATGGGCCATAATGTTTGTAAGAAATATATGAGTTAATTGTTGTGAATGGCTTTGTATTATATACATGATTTGCATGGGATGGGATATTGATGAAGAGAAGTTCTGGTAGCTCTGCTACGTAATTCTGGTGGCTCTGCCACATATATGAAAAATTGCAATGCCATGTAAATTTTGTTAATCTGGTGGCTTGTCCACAAACTTGATATGTAACACCCCTATCCCGAGTCCGTCGCCGGATTAAGGTTAGGAGCTTTACCGGACAGATCGGAAACATTCACAAATGAAATCATACATTCAACCATCATTCTCAGACATAATGTCCCTTAAACGGGTCCTCGAGACATTAATCATACTTATAAGTCGAGTCGGGACTAAACTGAAACACACATGAAATTCCATGAAAATTTGAAACTTTTCTAAAATACAGGGGAGACACGCCCGTGGGAGGAGACAGTGTGCCCTCCACGGCTTCGAGACACGATCATTAGGCACGCCCGTGTGCCATGGCCGTGTACTTTTAGGTCATATACTGACTTCAACCACACGGCCAGGGCACACGCCCATGCTTTGAGCGTGTGTCATACACGGTCCTTACACACGGCCGTGTAAAATGATCGTGGTCTAACTTTATTTAAAACATTAAGGTGCAGGGTTAGCACGGTCTAGACACACGCCCGTGTGTCTAACCGTGTAAGTAACTAGAGGCTATTTACCAAGCCATTTGCCTCCTTGAAATTAAGATCAACCCAACTCATAACAATTCAATTCATTAATAGTTTGGCCTACTTGATAAATTGTTATAATGGGCCATAATGTTTGTAAGAAATATATGAATAAATTGTTGTGAATGGCTATGTATTATATACATGATTTGCATGGGATGGGATATTGATGAAGAGAAGTTTTGGTAGCTCTGCTACGTAATTCTGGTCGACATATATGAAAATGGCAATGCCATGTAAATTCTGTTAATTTGGTGGCTTGTCCACAAACTTGATATATACGGCTTAATGCCTACTTTTGGTGTGTTGGCGGGGTGGGTGACTAAAGCTCCCCACAGGTGTACTGGTTGGTACGGGTGGTGTGTAGCGGATTGAAATTAGGTTTGGTTTGGGAATTGCATATCACATGCATATTATATGATATTATTATGATAATTGTAAATGTGTTTTGGCCCAATTGAAAGTTTAATTGGAATTTTGGCCCAGTGGACAATGGTAAGTGAGTTACACACTGAGTTCTAGTAACTCACCCCATTTTCCTTATCCCTTTCAGGTAATGATCAGTGATGGAGACTTGGGCTGTGGATGACTCGGTGGAGGCCATACTTCGTAAACGGTTAAATTTGGATTTTAGATTTCTTTTAGTATTTTTAATTACTTTGCTATTTTTGAATTAAGGTTGTAATAAGGCCTCTGGATTAATTTTTGTTTTGTTTATTGTGTGATGTATTTATAAACTGCTTAAAGTATTTCAAATTATAATTTTATTTTTCTAAAAACTTAAATAAATGTTTTCTTAAATGGATATGCAAAAAGGGTTTCATAATAACTTTCTTAAATAACTTAACTCGGAAAATTTTCTCTTAACATTGTTCTTCAAATTTTTCCAAAATTATTTCCAAACTCTTTTAAATCTTCTCGAAATATTAATTAAATTTTTCTAAGTTTCAATTTATAAATTCTTACGTCTCAAATTGTTTGATTTATCAGTCAACCTTTGTTTTCAATAAACTCCACGTCAAAATTTTTGAAAATCTGTTTTACTTAAATTTTCTTTAAAGGGCTAAATGTACATTTACTTCATGTGACATGCCAAATCTGGCCTTAACGCATAGACCGGGTCTGGGGTGTTACATCTAGAATCCCGGCTAGAAGTTTAATATCTTTATTCAGCTCATCAACAAACTGCTTACACATAATCTCTTCGGTAGAAACATACTCTCGAGCATATTTACTTAACCGTACAAATTCTCTCTCGTACTCGGTTACGATCATACGGTCCTGTTTCAGTTCTAGAAACTCTTTGTGCTTTTGATCCAAAAACCTTTGGCTTATATATTTCTTTCGGAACTTGGTCTGAAAGAATTCCCAGGTAACTCTCTCCCTCGGTACCATGGATACTAACATATTCCACCCCTGATACGCGGTGTCTCTCAGAAGGGATATAGCACACTTTAAACATTCAGCCGGTGTGCAAGAAAGTTCATCAAACACTTGGGTCGTACTTTCAAGCCAAAACTCGGCTCTCTCAGGGTCACCATCAACATTAGCTCTAAACTCTTCAGCCTCGTGTTTACGGATCTTATCAACTGGAGGCTTGTTCAATATTAAAAGCTCAACTCCTTGAGGAGCTACGGGAACCGATTGGTGATTAGGAGGTGGTGAAGGTTGTTGAGCAGTCGGGTTCGTACGAATGTATTGAGTGAACCACTCATTCATCATTTGGAAGAAGGTTTCTTTAGCCCCTCCTCCCTTGCTACCTGTCACGGGTCTAGAATCAGACGACGCTGTCCCTTGTGCGGGAGCAGGCGCATTACTTTCACCCTCATCAGCTATAGCTCAATTGGGACCCATTACTATATGAAAGCACATTTTAAAATGTCAGGAGTCATCACACTATCACAATTTGTATATGGCATGTATAGCTAGACTCTCGCACACGCTATGTTAGTCTTAGAATCGAATAAACTGTAGCTCTAATACCAATAAATGTAACACCCGTCACCCGTATTCAATGCCAGAAGGTTTGTGAAGGGTTTTCAGTGATACTATCGCCTTTCACTCAGCTGTTGAAGAAGAAGGAAAAATTTGTATTGTGTGATGATTATCAATAAAGCTTGGAGAAATTGAAGGCAATTTTGATTGAACCTTCGATTTTAGCACTGTAACACCCATCACCCGTATTCAACGCCAAAATAGGGTTACGGAGCATTACTGGACTTACAACACTTTTAAACATACATTTCATATATATTTTATCAACTCAAATACAATTCAATCATAACTAATCATAGTGTCCCTTAAACGAGCCTGCGAGGCCTTAAACATGCATTAGACAAGGTTCGGGACAAAACCGATAACTCGAGAAGCTTTTCCACACTTAGAAAATTTTTCTCAAAACAAGGGACAAACGCCCGTGTGGCTAGGCCGTGTGTATCACATGGCCACTAGACACGCCCGTGTCACAGGCCATGTGGACATTCGAAATGGAAGTAGATGGCTGTGTCCCAGCCCGTGTCATACCCCATGTCCAACAAGTGAGCTTATTGACTTGGGTCACACGGCCAACCACACACCCTTGTGTCTAGCTCGTGCGCCCTTCGAAGTGGCCACACACGCCCGTGTTCCAGACCGTCTGCTAAGTCGTGCCAAACCTGTAGGGTACACTGACTTATGCAACATGGCCAAGTCACATGCTCGTTTACTAGGCCGTGTGCAAATTAGGGGGTATACTGACTTGTGCCACACGGCCGATCGCACGCCCGTATGTAACACCCCTTACCCGTGTCCGACACCTGGATAGGATACGAGGCATTTCCAGACTTAAAAAAAACATTTATACAAAACTGGGCTATAAAATTTCATTCAATTTAAAATTTCTCATTCACATACAAATCGCCCCTTATATGGGCTCACGAGGCCCAAAACATACATTGGAAACTGTTCGAGACTAAACCGAGAACTTAGGAAACTTTAAGGTGACGTAGAAAATATTTCATCAAAACAGGGGTCACACGCCCGTGTGGCTTGGGAAACGCCCATGTGGGTAGGACGTGTGGTCACACACGCCCATGTCCTTAGCCCGTGTAACTCTCTGTTTATGACGCCATCAACAAAATAGGGTCACACGGCCAAGTCAGACGCCCGTGTGCTTTGGCCGTGTGGCGACTTAAATTTCAAAAAATAGATGCAGACTTCACATGCCCTGGGTACACGCCTATGCCCCGGGGCCGTGTCCTCCACACGGCTGAGACACACGGTCATGTCTTTGCCCGTGTGGCCAAGAAAATGGCTATTTACAATGCCATTTGGCACCCTCATTTGCACATACTTAAACACAACCTCAATAGCATCTTTCATGGCATCATTATCATCAACACATCCTAAATCCATCCATACCAAACACACATAACCACATCAAATGAAACCTTTACTATAAGCACACACACATAAATAGGCATTACAACTCATTAACCAATATGAGCCACATCTCATGGACATATACAAAATGAATCATATTACCATTATGAACCAACACATTTGGCCAAATCAAATGACACATATACAATTGACTATGTCCCTATACATGTCTGTATTCACTTTTACCCCACGATGATAGCTTGATAGTGTGATAGCATCTCCGGCGATCTCCAACTCAAGCTAGCATAAAACCGTATAAGATACAAGTAAGGAAGGGGAGTAAGCTACAATGCTTAGTAAGTTTGTATGCAAATAATAAGCAACTTATTATCATATTTTTCCCCAATTCTCACTATATGTTCTCTAGGTAATACAATCATAATTGCATAAAATTTCACATTTCATTTATGTTCATCTTGAGCTGTCTACTCGAGTTACAGTCACTAAATTATTTATGTCTAGAGTTACGGAACTCCAAATTAAGATCCGCTAATTTCCTTGAAACTAGACTCACATATATTCTTACCATAAAATTTCAAAAATTTTTTGTTCATCCAATTAGTACAGTTTTTCTTTAAAGTCTCCCCTATTTTTCTGTCCGATAGTTCTGACCCCTCTTCTCTAGAAATTTATTTTCTCATTGCAAAGAACTTGAAAGATATTCATGTTTGTTTCTTTGAAAATAGACTCATTAAGAAATTCAAGCATATATTTTTGTACAATTTTTAACGAATTTTCAAATTCAAAAAAGGGGATTCCAAAATCATTCTAGCCCTGTCTTATAAAATTTCAAATATCTCATAATCTGAATTTCTTTTGCTTACACTGTCTCTTTTATGCAAAAATAGACTCAATAAGCTTTAACTTCATATCTTATTAAACTTACAATTCAATTTCCACCATTTTTGGTGAATTTTCAAAATGATTCAACTGATGTTGTCAAAACTGGTTTATTGCTAATTTTACTCTATCATGTTTTGTTTGTATCAATTCTCATTTACACACATATATCACTAAAGCATACCCATAGTTAGCCATGCCAATAGCTAGTCATCATCAAATATTTACAAGCCAATCATTGGCCAATTTATCTTATACATCAACAACAAAAAGTTGAACATTTCATTTGTTAATTGAATTTGGCTTAAAAGCCTCACACATGATCACAATTCACATTTTTGACATATTCTTACATCATAAGCATAGACTTAGCTCTTTTTCATTAATGCATAAACTTAGCTCTTTATCATCTTTACATGCTTAGCTCTTTTGCCTGTTGAACTATTCGGAATATCGGAGGATACTCAATCTCATCATACATGTATCACAATGCCAATGCCATATCCCAGATATGGTCTTACATGGGATCACCTCTTGATGCCGATGCCATATCTGAGATATGGTCTTACACGAGATTTATTAGCTCGATGTTGATGCCATGTCCCAAACTTGGTCTTATACGATATCACATATAGATGTCGATGCCATGTCCCAGACATGGTCTTAAATGAGATCTTCCTTTGGTTTCGAAGCCATGTCCCAGACATGGTCTTACACGGGACCTTCATTATTCGATGCCTATGCCATGTCCCAGACATGGTCTGATACGAGATCTACATTCGGTGCCAATGCCATGTCCCAGGCATGGTCTTACACAGGACCTACATTCGGTGCCGATGCCATGTCCCAGACATGGTCGTATATAGGACCTTCCTTACCTCATGTTGTTACATAGGTATCCTCGTTATTTCGAATCTTCAGCTGGGACTTCAACTTGACATATTCTCATTATTTTCTCTTTGAGGCATCCTTAGTCGATTTTCATAGAAATGACATTCATCATCATGATATTAAGCAATTTAAAATATAAAAACACAATGAAGCTTTAATTTCATACAAACTTACCTTGGTGCCAAAATGGCAAAAAGGGACCTAACCATTAGTTACTCCTTTTTTTACCCCGTTCTAAGTCTGAACCCCATTTTCTTTGATCTATAACATCACATTTAGCTTACTCATTAGTCACATTATTCATTGTGACCCAAAAATCATACTATAGAAAAATTATGTTTTTGCCCCTAAACTTTGTCATATTTACACTTTTGTTCCTAGGCTCGTAAAATGATTTTTATTCAATTTTCTTGTATTTTAGGCCTACTCGAACCATTTTCATAACTATAGCAGTCCAAAATTTGCATTCGTTCACACATTTCCATACATTTTTAACTTTTTTACAAATTAGTCCTTTTATGTGATTTCATCGAAAATCACTTAGTAAAAGTCGTTTACTACACACCGAGCATTCATATTCTACCATTATACATCAAAGCACATGCATGTAATCCATGGGTAAATTTTTAAACTCAAACCCTAGCTCAATATAATGGTAGGAATAGCTAAACTGAGTTACGGGGGTCTCAAAAATGTAAAGAACATTAAAAACGGGGCTTGGATGTACTTACGATTGAGCTTGAAAGCTTGGAAACCCTAGCCATGGCTTCCCCCATGCTAAATTAGGCCAAGGAAGAAGATGGAAAAAGGTTTTTGGCTTTTACTTTGTCTGTTAGTCCATTTATTACCAAATTACCAAAATACCCCTAACTTAAAAATATCCTATTTCACTTATCTAATGTCCATTTTTGTCCAACAATTTAACCATGGTCTAATTACCATTTAAGTACCTCAAATTTAAAATTTCATAGAAATTGGACACTTCTAACATGTGGAACTCAACTTTTGCACTTTCTACAATTTAGTCCTTTTGCCTAAATTGACTGCCCAAACATCGAAATTTTTGAACGAAATTTTACGGAATCTTTCTGTGAAATCGTAGACCATAAAAATAAAATAAGAATAAGATTTTCCTCGTTGTATTTGTGGCCCCAAAACCACTGTTCGGACAGGCCCAAAATCAGCTGTTACACCTTAGTTGAGACCGTGTAGAGCATACTGACTTCAATTCAATTTCAACACCAAGGGACACACGGCCGTGTAACATGATTGTGTATCACACGTGGCTGAGACACACGCTCGTGTCTCTGCCCGTGTGGACAAAAAATAGGCTATTTACCAAGCCATTTTACTACCCATTTGGTATACAGCTTCACCTACATAAATGACATCAAACCATAGCATAATATACCATCTAAAACAACAAAACCAAGTATAAATGTTACCATTTCAATACTAACCAATTCAAGGCACATAAATACCACAATATACTATCTAAATTCATACCAATCCTTATCTTCTCAATTCATCGAAATGACCATTATCAAAGATGCATTATTAGGCCTACTTTCACTATCATACAATATCCACAATTCATCTATATAACATTCATAATACCTATTACCATCAATCATCACAACCAGCTCAATACACATAAGACATAAGTATATATATGTGTGCATGATTCAAACATACCAACTATACCAAAATTAAGCCTTCACTCATGGCTATATATATACAAATCAAAATATAAACATTTACAATGCCAATTCATTTGGCCAACACCATTACCAAAACATAAAAAACATGACTCAAGGTCGCTATACATGCCATATGACCCAAAACATAGTTTCGAAAGTACCAAAGTGTCAGTGGATAGTGTGATGAAGTTTCCGGCAATCCTCAAATCCGAGCTAGCTTTGAAATCACTATAAAACATGGAAAAACAACAAAGTAAGCTATATAGCTTAGTAAGCTCGTATGTCAACAATGAGTAAATATCACCATTCATTAATCAATCAAATAATAGAAAACAATATACGACAATTCTATTAAATCTCAAAGCTATCAAATGATCATTCACATACTTACCAAGGAACTCATCCATTCCATAGTTTCAATACTCAATTCATTACTGTACATACCTGTACCTTCTCGTACTAATCTCATACTCATCCACATCCTTCATTTACCAGTTGAACCTTTCGGAATAGAAGCCGGATTGTAACAGCCTAATTTAGGGTCTAGTCAAAATAGTGGTTTCAGAACCACTAATGTGAGGTTGGATAAAATTATTTTTACTATTAGTTTATGTATTATAGCATGATTATATGAGTTCATGAAAATTTTGGTGCATTAATTTTAGCGATTGCATGCTTAATTGCGAAAAAGGACTAAATCGCATAAAGTGCGAAAGTTTTATTCTACAAGATTGGAGGTCTTTAATGTGCAATTAGACCTTTAGGAAATTGGTCAAATTTGGTAGATTAGGTGACTAAATTGAAGAAATAAAAATAAAATAAAGAGAAGAAAAGATATCATCTTTTCTCTTCATCTTCTCCACCAAAAATATCAGAAAAATAGGGGTTTTGAAAGCTTGAAAAATTCAGCAACTCTTCATCCTTGCAAGTAAGTCATCTTGAAGGTCATTTTTAATAATTTTTGTACTTTTTGAACCCTTGTAGTTTAAGCTAGCTAATGAGGGGACTATTTTGCAAAATGGTTGAAAGTTTGGGGTTTTTCCATGAGAGAATTAGTGTTGTTTGCTAAAATTTTATAGAATAAAATGAAACTTGGTTGTTAAATAAACATCTTTTGTGAAGAGATTTTTCATGAAAGCATCTAAAAAAATGACCTTTTTGTAAAGGTTGTAAAATAGGTGGTAAGTGTGTGAAATAATTGGTATTGTCGGTTTCTATAAGAGTAATAAATGTTCATCTAGGCTTGTTAAAGGAGGAAATTTGATTAGAATTGATTTACGAGCCTAGGGGCAAAATCATAATTTTGTGAAAGTCTAAGGGCAAAACGATAATTTTGCCAAAGTATGAATTTTGAAATATTTTGATTATTGTGGTGATTAAATGACTTAATTTTATCATTATAGATCAAGAAAAGTGGAGTCCGTACTTAGACCGGGGGAAAACCAAGATAGTGGACTAAATCGAAATAGTCACTCAAATTTTGTATATCGAGGTAAGTTGTATGTGAATAATACAACTCTATTTCTATTATGTATTCAACCATTGATATTGCATTATATGTATGATTATTTTTGACATCTATTAAAATGATGGAAAATGAGGAAATTCTTGGATGAACCTTCGAAATAGGAAAATGATAAGTATAAATACCATGAATAAGTGATTGTTGGTGAGTTGTGTGTGATACCACCATATTTATTATTGTTGGTGGGCTATGTGTGATACCACCATAGATATGTGGATATTTGGTGGGCTGTGTTTGATACGACCATAGATATGTGGTTATTTGGTGGGCTGTGTACGATACCACCTTGTTATTTATTATTGGTGGGCTGTGTGCGAAACCACCATACATTCAGTATTATTCCAAAGTATTCATAGAGAAACTTTAATAAGTGAATTTACGTGAGATTATGAGATGCCAAGTGCAGGGTATAAGTGCATACAAATGTGAGCAATGTTGATGATATGTACTTGGGATATGATGAGATTTGAAATGAGCACGAATTGTGTTGTATGATTTGTAAGGATGGAAATGAGTAAGTTATGCCTTTGAATATGTAAGAAGTTTATGCAAGTTTAAAATATGTTGTGAGTATGATGTTGGAAGGTAATTGTTGTTGATTATTTACATGCGATTACTAAGCTTTATGCTTACTCCCTCTCTTTTCCATATTCTTATAGTGCCACCAAGTGAGCTCAGGGCCAAAGAATGTCGGAGGCTCGATTACACTATCAATTGGAACATTTGGTATAGTTAGACTTATCTTTTTGAGTATGGCATGTATAGGGACTTAGTATTTGTAAAGTGTCATATTGTTTTAGCCAAATGGATTGGCTTAATTTGGAGATGGATTCATTTTGTGTGAGGCCATAATTAATGGCTAATTCTTATCATTAATATATGAAAATGATGGTGTTTCTCGTGAATGTACAAGTTGTATGGTTGAGTATTGGGTACTGATGCATGGATAAGTAGGTTACTTGATGCGGTTTATGTTGGTGCAAGTAAGGGTGACAAAAAGGGCTTGGTAGATAGCCTTGAAATTTGTCCACAGGGGTAGACACACGGGCATGTGTCTCGGCCGTGTGTAACACACGGCCGTCACATGGGCATGTGCTCAGGCCGTGTGAAGTCTGGACTTGATTTTAGGAATTTAAATTACCACATGGCCTAAGGAAACGGGCATGTGCCTTGGCCGTTTGACCTTATTGAGTTGATGACGTTAGAAACAGAATGTCAAGGTTTTTGCACATGGGCTAAGACACGGGCATGTCATGGCCGTGTAAGAGACACGGGCCATGGACATGGGCGTGTGTTAGGCCGTGTGAAAACCCATGTAGGTTCAAATTGAGAAATAAATCCACACAGACAAGGGGCATGGGCGTGTGTGATAACACGGCCTGCCAACATGGGCGTGTTCCTTTCCACATAGGCGTGTGGCCCTGTTTTGAGTAAAAACTTTCTAAATGTTCGTAAGTTTCTGGTTCAGCTCTTAACTACTCCTTATGTTAGTTTTGGGCCTCATAGGCTCGTTTAAGGAGTGATATGAATATTTACAAAAAGTTTTAAATTTGGGTGGAAAGTTATATATCGATTTATATGATTGTTTGCTTGTAAGTCTAGTAATGCCTCGTACCCTGTTCCGGCGTCGTATACGGGTAAGGGATGTTACACGGATACTCAAGGTCACTCACGATACGTACTTATACCATAGCCCGAAGCCAAATCAGGATAACTTATTCGAAATTCTGATATCATGGCCATAAGCCAAATCAGCCGATATGCATGGCTCGAAGCCAAATCGGTTTATCTCGCACCCGAAGTGCTATATCATGGCCCGAAGCCAACTCAAAGTATACCTAATGACATGTCACTAGCATCCTAAACTATTCCTAAGGTTCAACCGGGATTCCAACTGTCGAATCATCGTTGAATCATTTCCAAACTTGTCCATAATCACATAATCACAATTCATACTATATCAAAACATATAAAATACATTTGCAATGAAATTATAACATACGAACTTACCTCGAATGTTAAAAAAGGCGAATCGAGTCGATTAGTCGATAACTTTTTCTTTTCCTCGATCCAAGTCCGTATTTCACTTTTCTTGATCTAAATATATTCAAAATTAACTTATTTAATCATCTATTCATTCAATTTAGTCCAAAACACTCTTTAAGGCACATTTACACTTTTACCCCTAAACTTTCACTTTTTTACAATTTAGTCCTTATTTCATAAAATCCCAAATTAGTGAAATTCCAAATATACCCATGCTATCTGAATTACTAATATGCCCCTAGCAGCCCATATTTTTCATTTATTTCACATTTCAATCACAAAATTTCAACATTTCTCAATTTAATCCCTATTTTGCATTTTCACTAAAAACCACTTAACAAAACTTGTATAACTCACAATCAACATTCACAATCCATCAAGAAACTACAAATTCATGCTTATTCATAAATGGCAACATTCAAAATCTTTAAAATATTTTGCAAATTAGTCCCTGGGCTAGCTAGATTATGTTGCAACGATCTCAAAAACATAGAAATCATTAAAAACGGGACAAAAATCATACCTTAATTGAGCATCAATGTCTTAACCGAATGAAACCTAAAATTTAGCTTTTCTCTCCTTCAATATTCGGCAAAGGAAGATGAAGTACTAAAACAATTTGGTTTATTTTATTTAATTAACTTAATTAACCAAATTACAATATTAACCTTTAATATAAACCATTAAAATACCTTAATATAAGTCCATCTTTGTCCACTCACAACTAAAATGGTTTAATTACAACATAAGGACCTCTAATTTAAGATTCCATAGCTATTAGATACTTTTAGCTAATATAACTCCACTTTTACACTTTACGCAATTTAGTCCTTTTTATCAAATTGACCAATCAAACGATAAAATTTCTTAACTAAATTTTCACACATACATGCTATCATGCTATAAAAATTAAAATAATAATAAAATAAATATTTCAACCTCAAATTTGTTGTCCTGAAACCACTATTCTGATTTGACTAAAAACGGGCTGTTACAAGCACAACCAGAGCCTAGGGTAGAATACATAGTTTATGCAGATGTATCTCTGAATGGGTCAGGATGCGTGCTTATGCAAAAAGGTAAGGTCATACCTTATGCATCACGCCAATCGAAGCCTCATGAAAAAAAAAAAAACTATCCTATGTATGACTTGGAATTAGCAGTAGTGGTCTTAGCATTGAAACTATAGTGACATTAAATGTATGGTGAGAAATGTCATATATTTTCTGATTATAAGAATTTGAAATACTTGATAACCCAAAGAGACTTGAACCTGTGCCAAAGAAGATGGTTAGAGCTGTTAAAGGATTATAACTTGGTTATTAAGTATCATCCAGGCAAAGCAAATGTATTAGCAGACGCTCTAAGTAGGAACACTATGACAGCCTTGTTGTCTTTTTGGGCTAAGGTGACCATATTTGATAATTGAGCCTTGATGGTAGAATTTGTAACACCCCTAACCCGTATCCATCGCCAGAACAGAGTTATAGAGCATTACCGAATTTACAGATCAAACATACAAATAAATTTTTAAACATTTCATATCATATAGAATTCATGTCAAAAACCAATCAAATTCATACATATTGTCCCTTATACGAGCCCTCGAGGCTCAAAATATGCATTAGAAACAAATCAGGACTAAATCAATAATTTAGAGAATTTTTTGGAAATTTATAAAAATTTCAAAACTACAGGGGTCACACGACCAAGAGACATGCCCGTGTCTTAGGCCGTGTGGGCATTCGAAATAGGGACACATGGCTGTGTCCCAACCCATGTCCATGCCCGTGTAACTCACTGACTTATGCCACACGACCAAGCCACACGCCAGTGTGCTAGGCCATGTGAGCATACTGACTTGCGCTCTTCAAAAGATACAAGGGACACACGGCCATGTGTCACACACGGCTGAGACACACGCCCATGTCTCTGCCTGTGTGGATGAAAATAGACAATTTTACAAGCTACATTTCTCACCCAATTTGGCATCCACCTACACTATCATTTTGCATATACACAAGTCATATTAGGCATCCACAACAAGCCAAAATCAAGCCTTAAACATGTAAAACCATCACATACAACCAATATGCAAACATGTCAACCATGTATCCAAATTTACCTAAGTGACCAAATACATATATGCATAATTGTACCAAAACCTATCATGTAAGTCATTTATAAAGCTCACCCATTTGCATCATTTCATGTCACTTAACTTACTTACCAAAACATACCAATATTTCCAAATGGTACCAAATATACCATTCTAACTAACATCAATATACTTATAAGTTTTCCATAACAAAGCACTAAATCACACCAAGGTATATAACATATCTTATATGCATATTCAAACCACATTTTACTTTCCATCATTCTACCATATCAAACACACATCAAATATGATAAGGCCAAGTATATATACACATCAAAATATACCAAACACAAGCCATTAAGTGGCTAATCTCAACAAAACACTTATATGCCAACATTGGCCAAATTAACCTATACATGCCATTATAACCAAAATTAAATAACCGAAAGTACCAAAAGAGTCGATGGATAGTGTGATATAGCTCCGACAAGCTTCCAACCCAAACGAGCTTTCGAATCACTATAAAACACGAAAAATAACACAGAGTAAACTTTTAAGCTTAGTAAGTTCGTATAATAGAGAATTTAACTTACCATTTTAATCACATTTAAGGTAAGTAAACCAAAGCATATCTCAACTCAATTTGGCCAAAAGTCTAACACATATTCATCAACCATGTTAGCCATGTAATCATGTATGAGTTCAACAACCATTCAAACTCCATATACACGTAACATATATATCATGTATCCATATATCATATACAAAATATTTCCATGTAATTCATGTAAATACTTGTACTAATTCGTATCAAACTCATATAAACTTGTAACAGAACTGTGCTCGTTGAACCATTTAGAATATCATTGGATACGCGGGTAGTACACACGAGGTGTACTGAACTGTCTTCCGTCAATTCATGTACATGTATGCTCATACGAGCTGTAAACGGTAAGCTCCTTCGAGCTGAGTAACAGTCAGGTCCTCTGAGCTAAATAATGGTAAACTCATATGAGCTAAGTATTGGTAAGCTCATAAGAGTTGAAATCTGTAATAGTAATGACATGTCATTTGTATCCTATGAATTCCTAAGGTTCAAACGGGGATCGATAATTTTCGTATGTTGTCAGATATGTGATCGGTAATTATACACAGAAATTATACTATCCACATACATATATTTCAATTAAAGCATATAAATACACAATTTAACTACACGAACTTACCTCGACGAGTGTTCGTAGATACGGAGGCGACTAAACCGAGATTTTCTCAATCTAACTCTATACGAGGTCTAACCAGATCTATACGAATGAATTTAACTCAATTCAAAATAAGTCATATTCAATTTAGTCCAGCACATATTTTTGGCAAAATTACCATTTTGCCCATATACTTTTAATTCTTTGCAATTTAGTCCCTATTTCATAAAAATGGGAATTTGCACAATTTCATTACAACCCATCATAATCGAATTATATACATGCTTATAACAACCCACATTTTTCACAAATTCACAATTTTACCACATAATTTATAACAATTTTTAATTTAATCCTTAATTGATAATTTCATCAAAAATTCCTTTACAAAAGTTGTTTATCTAACAACAACCCTTTATTTTCTACCATTAAACTTCAAAACCCTAACATGTTCATCAATGGAAAAAATCAAATACTTTAACAGTTTCACAAATTAGTCCCCAGGATAGCTAGATTAAGCTACAACGATCTTGGAAATATAGAAATTATAAAAAATGGGGCAAAACACAACCTAATTGATGGAAACAAGCTTGTCGAACCCTAAAGAGAAAAAAATGGCTTTCTTCCTTCAATATTCGGTTGAAAAAAATATATGGATAAATATGATAGTAAATTTGGTTTTATTTATTTTATCATTTATTACTTATTTACAAAATTAACCTTAATTAACTTTAAAAATTACATTAATGCCAAGCCATGTACATCCAATATCACATTTAATGGTTTAATTACCATATAGGGACCTCCACTTTAAAATTCTATAGCTATTAGACACCTTTAGATATTAGAACACAACTTTTGCACTTTATGCGAGTTAGTCCTTTTTATCAAATTGAGCATGTAAACAGTAAATTTTCTTAATGAAATTTTTATATGGTATTTCTATCATGCAGTAGACCAATAAATAATGAAATAAATTTTTTGACTTCAAATTTGTGGTCTCGAAACCACTGTTTCGATTTCACTGAAAACGGGCTGTTACAACTCTCCCCCTAAAGGAATTTTTGTCCTCGAAAATATTATCAGAAAAAAGGTTCGGATATTGTTTTCTCATAGCTACTTCAGGTTCCCAGGTAGCTTCTTTTATTCTGTGTCACTGCTAGAGAACTTTTACTAAAGCTATGTTCTTATTTCTCAATTCTTTCACCTCTCGTGCCAGAATTCTGATCGATTCTTCACTGTATATCATATCAGGCTGAATCTCAACATCCATCGGAGAGATAACTTGTGAAGGGTCAGATCGATACCATTGTAACATGGACACGTGAAAGACATTATGAATCCTCTCAAGCTCTAACGGTAAATCTAATCGGTACGCAACATGTCTGATTCTTTCAGTAATCTCATACGGTCCGATAAATCGCAGATTCAGCTTCCTTTGCGACCAAACCAAAGGATTTTCTTCCAGGGTGAAACTTTCAGAAATACTTTGTCACCAAATTGAAACTCTATATCTTTACGTTTAAGTTCCGCGTAAGATTTTTGACGATCTAAAGTTGCTTTTAAGCTATCTCGGATCATTTTCACTTTTTCCTCAATTTTGCGAATCAATTCAACCCTATGTATCTTTTTCTCACTGAGCTCAGTCCAATATAATGAAGTTCAACATGTATGACTATACAGAGTCTCATACAGTACCATCTTTATACTCAATTGAAAACTATCATTATACGCGAATTCGACCAATGATAAATATTTCTCCCAGTTGTCTTTGAACTCTAAAACACAGCAACGAAGCATATCTTCAAGAATCTGAATCACTCTCTTGGATTGACCATCGGCCTGAAGGTGAAATGCGGTGCTAAAATGCAGTCGCGTACCTATAGCTTCCTGTAACTTTCTCTAGAATTGCGATGTAAACTGCGAATCTCTATCTGAAATAATGGATACTGGCACCCCGTGTAATCTGACAATCTCAGAAACATATAACTCAGCTAATTTGTCAAGTGAGAAATCTGTATGTATCTGAATAAAATGTGCAGACTTCGTCAAAAAATCAACAATAACCAGATAGCATCTTTCTTTTTTGGAGATAGGGGTAACCCCGACATGAAATCCATAGTGACTCTATCCCATTTCCACTTCGGTATCATACTGGCTGTAACAGTCCTGAAAGTACTTGATGTTCAGCTTTAACTTGTTGGCATATAAAACATATGGATACAAAGTTAGAAATCTCATGTTTCATTCCCGGCCACTAGTAGATCTGTATCAAATCACTCTAGATTTTATTGCTCACCAAATTAACAGACAAGCTACCACTATGAGCTTTGTGCAAAGTTTTCTGTATAAGCTCTGGACTCTTCGGTACAGAAACTCTACTTCTGAATAACAAACAATCATCGGGTCCTATCTGAAATTTTGAATTAGAAGTAGACTTACATTGTACATGTAACACCCCTAACCCATATCCGTCGCCAGACTAGGGTTAAAGGCGTTATCGAACAGATAAAGCATTTAAAGAAATGTCATACAATTGAATATTAACCTCAACCATAATGTCCCTTTAATAGGTCTTCGAGACCTAAAACATGCTATAAACTGGGTCGGGACTAAACCAGAACACATACAAAATTTCATGGAAATTTAAAACTTTTCTAAGTTTCAGGGGTTACACGCCCGTGTGGGTAGGCCGTGTGCCTTCCACGGCTGCTAGACACACCCGTGTGTCCTCTCCGTGGTCAAAACTACATTGCTCCACGGCCACCAAGCACGCCCGTGTACTTTGGCCGTGGTCGATCCTGTTGAAAACCACACGGCTACTAGGCACGTCCGTGTGCCAAGGCCGTGTACTCTTATGCTAGCTACTGACTTTGTCCCACGGTCACTAGGCACGCCTGTGTGCCACAACCGTGTGGCAAAGTAGGCCATTTGCAAGGCCAAAATGCCACCCACATGGGTCTTACCTACAAGCAAAATCACAAAGACATCTCATGCCTATTTGGCAACCAAGAACATACCAAAATAACTATTTAAATTACAAGACTAAAAATCATACCATAACAAGCATAAATCATTCATTTGCTTAATCAAAACTTGACCATTTCATGAATCAACTAACCATGCCAAAAACATACTTCGCATATCACATTCATTCATGCAAATTCTCAACTCATAACTAGCCAAATCATATGGCAAAGTTCATATAACAAACTTATATAAAATACTAGCCTATACATGCCATATCTAGCTATATAAATTTCCAAAATGTACCAAAATGAGTTTAGTAGTGTGATGATGATCCTTGACGGTCCCGAGCCTTCAGTAGCTTTGACAACCTATAAAACAGAGAAAACACACACATAGAGTAAGCTTTCCAAAAGCTTAGTAAGTCATAACACAAATAATCTTAACATAAAAGGCATATATGCACATAGGTATATTGGCACATCTTAATTACTTAGTAAACTATCACATATATGCTTTGGTCCATGTACTTGGCCATATTTGCCACATTCATCAATTCAAAAGTCTTATAATATACAAAGCTCTTTCATGCTTACTTTCACACATCATAATGTTATCCCAATATACATAATCATCATAGTAAGATCACATAGATACTTACCTTATATACACACTTAGTGTATAAATCAACGTACCTGAAATGAATTCACTATTTACATAGCCATTCGTATCACAGACTTGCCCGTTGAACCGTAAGGAACCTAGTAGGATACTCAAAAAGCTCGAAATAGTCGTACAATGCCAATGTCCTGGACGAGGTCTTATATGCACTCAGATATCGATGCCACTGTCCCAGACAGAGTCTTACACGAATCAATACGATGCCGATGTCTGAGACATGGTCTTACACGTAAAGATCATATCGATGCCAACGTCCCAGACATGGTCTTATACGCAACGCTCATATCGATGCCTACGTCCTAGATGAGGTCTTACACGAAATCTCAAATCAACGCCAACGTCCAAGACGTGGTCTTACATGATAAAAACAGAACAAATACTTATGTCATGACATAGCTAATCCTATCTATTCCTAGGTTCATACGGGACTTCTCAGACATTGTCACTAAGCAATCCTTATCTCAGAATTCATGAACAGATTATATCATGAATATTCATCGATAAAAATAGTCATAAGAACATACATAATTCAATACGAATACGTTTATTTGCATAATGACTTACCTCGTATTCGATTTAACAAAAATGGAAATGGCTACTCGGTTACTTTCACTTTCCCGCGATCTAAGTCCGTTTTTCTCTGTTCTTGATCTAGACATATTCAGAATTAACCCTTTTATTCACTAATTTATTCAATTCAATCCAAGGACACACATTTAGGGCAATTTACAAATTAACCCTCACATTTGCATAATTTATCAATTTAGTCCATTTTTCTCAAAACATCAAATTCACAAAATCATCACACATCCAAGCTTAGCGAATGCATATATATCATACAAGCCTATATTTTCCATCAAATTTGCAATTTAGTCCTTCAAATTACCATTTCTCAATTTAGCCCTAACTAGCTAAGTTCATCAAAAATTCAAGAACAAAGTATGTTCATCTAGCTCAAATCTTTCATTTAACAACTAAATTCATTACAAAGCTCAACATATCATCAATGGAATATCTCACAAACATCATCAATACACAAAATTGAGACATGGGCTTAATAGTAGATAAAGCAACGATTGCAAAAATGTAGAAATGATCAAAAACCGAAGTCAAAACTCACATTAATTCAAGCTTGCAAGTGCCGAAACCTAGGATAGTTTTCTTTCTTTTCATCCTTCAATATTCGGCTAGGTGAAGGATGATAATGGCTTATTATCATGTTATGTTCGTTATAACATTATTATTATTTCATTTACTAAATTACCCTTCCAATTAATAAATAAAACAACCATGCATTAAGGATATATTTGTCCATATCCATCCACTAACTAAATAGTGGTTTAATAGCCACATAAGTCCTCACACTTATAAAGTCATAACAAATAGGCACTTGAACATATAGCATACAACTTTAACATTTAATGTAATTCAATCCTTTTGTCAAATTAAACACACAGACAGACAAGTTAGCTCACGGCAATTTACCACATGGTTAATCACATATCAACGGCATAGAAAATAATATTAAAATATTATACAGACTCAGATTCGTGGTCCTGAAACCACTATTTTGACTAGGGTATAAACCGGATTGTTACAATTCTCCCTCCTTAGGGATTTTTGTCCTAAAAAATCTTACCGTTAAACAGATTCAAATATTGCTGTCTCATTGAGTCTTTATGCTCCCATGTAGCCTCTTTTATTCCATGTCGATTCCACACTATTTTCACTAATGGAATTTTTTTATTTTTCAACTCTTTTACTTCACGAGCTAATATACATATTGGTTCTTTTTTATAAGACATATCGGATTGAATTTCAATTTTAGATGGGGTAATTACATGTGACGTATCAGATCGATATCTACGAAGCATCGAGACATGGAATACATTATGTATCTTTTCTAGCTCAAAAGGTAACCTTAATCTATATGCAACGGGTCCAACACGTTCAATGATCTCATACGGTCCGATGAACCTCGGACTTAACTTGCCTTTGCGTCTGAATCGGAGTACTTTCTTCCATGGAGAAACTTTCAAAAATACTTTGTCGCTGATCCCAAATTCTATATCTTTTCGTTTCAAGTTCGCATATAACTTCTGACGATCAGATGCTGCTTTCAAACAATCTCGGATCAGTTTCACTTTCTATTCTGAATCTTTTATTAAATCGACTCTGTGTAGCTTATTTTCACTGAGCTCGGTCCAATACAAAGGTGTAAGACATTTACATCCGTACAAAGCTTCATAAGGTGCCATTTTGATGCTTGACTGAAAACTGTTATTGTATGCAAATTCAATCAATGGCAGATACTGTTCCCACGTTCCGTTAAACTCAAGTATACAATATCTTAACATATCTTTGAGAATCTGAATGATCAGCTCGGATTGACCATCTGTTTGAGGATGAAAAGCTGTACTGAAATGCACTTTCGCGCCTAAAGCTTCTTGCAATTTCTTCCAGAACCTCGATGTAAACCTCGGATCCCTAACTGACACAATGGATAGTGGCACCCCGTGCAATCTAACAATCTCAGAAATATAAAGCTCGGCTAATCCATCAAGTGAATAGTCAGATTTTACCGAAATAAAATGGGCATATTTCGTCAATCGGTCAACTATGACCCAAATCGGTCAAATTTTACCGAAATAAAATGGGCATATCTGCTGTAAAAATAATGGTTTCGCTTTTAACTCAGCTAACACAGAACTATCATCATACAAATCTAACTAAGCATTCAAAGCACGTAGTGCAAACAATGATTTTCTGCTAAACGCATCAGCAACAACGTTCGCTTTACCCAGATGATAATCTATCACGAGCTCATAATCTTTTAACAGCTCTAACCATCTTCTTTGACTCAAGTTCAAATCTTTCTGAGTCATCAGATATTTCAGACTTTTATGATCTGAAAACACATGACATTTCTCACCGTACGATAATGGCACCAAATCTTAAGTGCAAACACAATCAAAACTAGCTCAAGGTCGTGCGTCAGATAATTCTTTTCATGGGGCTTCAACTGTCTCGAGGCATAAGCTACAATTTTGCCTTCCTACATCAAAACACATCCCATACCATTTAACGAAGCATCACTATATATAACAAATTCTTTACCCGATTCTAGCTGTACTAACACTGCAACTTCTGTTAACAGGGTTTTCAACTGATCAAAACTTTTCTGGCATTTATCCGACCATTCAAATCTAACATCTTTCTGAAGTAATCTAGTCAATGGAGTAGCTATCATAGAAAATCCTTTTACAAATTGACGATAATAACTAGCTAAACCCAAAAAACTACGGACTTCAGATACATTTCTCGGAGGTTTCCAATTCAGAATAGCAGAAATCTTACTCGGATCCACTCAGATTCCAGAAGCTGACACAATATGTCCCAGAAAACTAATGTAACCATAATTCACATTTTCTAAATTTCACGTACAATTTCTTTTCTCTTAAAGTTTACAACACAATTCACAAATGCTCGGTATGTTTGGCCTCATCACGTGAATAAATTAAAATGTCATCGAACACCACCACAAATCGATCTAGGAATGGTCTGAAAATTCTATTCATCAGATCCATAAAAACAGCAGGAGCATTGGTTAGTCCAAATGGCATAACTAAAAACTCATAAGGCCCGTACCTCATTCTGAAAGTATTTTTTGGTATATCTGAATCCTTCACTCTCAACTGGTAGTATCCCGATCTCAGATCAATCTTGGAAAATACTGTAGCCCATTTTAGCTGATCAAATAAGTCATCAATTCTGGGCAACAGATATTTATTCTTTATGGTCACCTTATTCAACTGACGGTAATCGATACACATTCTTATCGTGCCATCTTTCTTTTTCACAAACAGAACAGGAGCACCCAAGGTGAGAAACTCGATCTAGCAAACCCTCTATCTGTCAATTCTTGCAACTATGACTTTAACTCTTTCAACTCTGTTTGTGCCATTCTATACGGAGCTATCGATATAGGTGTAGTACCAGGCAGTAAATCAATACCAAATCCGACTTCACGAATCGGAAGTAAACCCGGTAACTTTTCAGGAAACACATCAGAATACTCACAAACAACAGGCACTGATTCAACTTTCTTCTCAGACACTTTCGAATCAATCACATAAGCAAAATATGCCTCATAACCCTTTTCCACATAACTTTGAGCTTTCGAAATAGATATCATAGCAGGCAATCCATTCAAATCATTAGACTCAACTCATACAATCTCATCATTCGGACATCTCAAATCAATAATCTTTCTTTTACAATTTACAACAGCATCATGCAAAGTCAACCAGCCCATACCCAGAATGATATCGAACTCATCAAATGGCTAAAGCATCAGATCAGTAGGGAAACAGATATCTCAAAAAATTAACGGACAGTTCTTGAATACTTTGTCAACCAGGACTCTTTTACCTAAGGGGTTCGATACTTTTATAGTAAACTCAGTAGACTCTACAGGCAAAGTCTTACTGAATACTAAATTCATGCATATATACGAATGCATAGAACTAGGGTTTATCAATGCAATCACTGAAGTATCATAATGTGTAAAAGTACCCGTTATAACATCTGGTGATAAAGCTTCCTCTCGAGCCCGGATAGCATACGCTCTGGAAGGCGCTCTAGCTTCAGATCTTGCAACAGTGTCCCTCGTAGTCCTTTAACTACTACTGACATTTCTTACATTATTTGTAGGTCTTCCTCTCACAGGTGCATTATTCAATCTTAGATTCTGAACAGTTTCTGGCTTAACCGACTCAGGGCAATCACGGATAAAATAATCAAGTGATCCACATCTGAAGCAAGCTCTGTCATTTAATCTGCAGCTTCCCAGATGCCTTTTCCTACAATGTTTACATTTAGGTCTCTCGGATTGAACATTACCAACGCTGGCTACTAAAGTTGCTGGAGTTTTGGAACTCATTTGCGATCTTGATCAATTTCTGTTCCAATGTCCCACATTATCTCTGGAACGACTTTGATCATCTCTGAATCTTTTCGAAACAGACTGAAATGATTTGCTCGAAAATCTCTTCCTCGTATCTCGGGCTTCAAACTCAGCTTTTCTTTTATCTTTCCCGAGTGCCTCAGCTTTGCACATTCGATCAACTAGTATAACGAACTCTTTAATTTCTAATATCCTGATTAACAGGCGAATAACTTCATTAAGACCATCTTCGAATCTTTTGCACATTATAGCTTCAGATGATACACATTCTCGAGCATACTAACTCAGTCTCACGAACTCTCGTTCATATTCTGAAACAGTCATTCGGCCCTATTTTAGTTCCAAAAATTCCTTTCGTTTCTGATCGACGAATCTCTCACTAATATATTTCTTTCGGAACTCACTCTGAAAGAAGTCCCATGTAACTCGCTCTTTCGGAACAACAGAAATCAAAGTTTTCCACCATTGATAAGCTGCATCTCGGAGTAATGATACAATGCACTTTATGCATTCTTCTAGAGTCAAAGACATTTCGTCGAATACCCGTATAGTATTTTCTAACCAGAACTCAACCCTTTCAGCATCATCATCATTAGTAGCCCAAAACTCTTCGGCCCCATACTTAGGGATCTTGTCAACCAGAGGCTTATTACACGAATTCAGATTTGCAATTGAAGGTATATCAGATGTCTGAGGAGGATTAACCGGGGGCAGGGGTTGCGAAATAGTCCAGTTATTCTTTACAAATTGAGTGAACCACTCACTCCTCAACTAGAAGAAAGCTTGTTTAGCTTCTCCCTCTTGACCGCTCTTAGCCGGTCTCGAATCAGAGGGTGTTGTCCCTTGCTGGGGAGCAGGTGCATTACTTTCTATGTCGTCAGCTACGGCTCTTTGGGGATCTATTTCTATACAAAAATCACATTTAATGTATCAGGATTCATCACACTATCACAATTCATATATATGTCATGTATAGTTAGAATCTGACACGCTATGTTAGTCCGAGAATCGACTAAATCGTAGCTTTGGTACCAACCAAATGTAACACCCCTAACCCGTATCCGTCGCTGGACTAGGGTTAAAGGCATTACCAAACAGATCAAAAATGTTTACAGAAATGTCATACAATTGAATATTAACCTCAACCATAATGTCCCCTTAATAGGTCATCGAGACCTAAAACATGCTATAAACCGGTCGGGACTAAACCGGAACACATACAAAATTTCATGGAAATTTAAAACTTTTTTAAGTTTCAGGGGTTACACGCTCGTATGGGTAGGCCGTGTGCCTCCCACGACTACTAGACAGACCCGTGTGTCCTTCTCGTGGTCGAAACTAACTTTGCTCCACGGCCACCAAGCACACCCGTGTAATATGGCCGTAATCGATCCTGTTGAAGATCGTGTACTCTTATGCTAGCTACTGGCTTTGTCCCACAGTCACTAGACACGCCCGTGTGCCAAGACCGTGTACTCTTATGCTAGCTGCTGACTTTGTCCCACGGTCACTAGACACTCTCGTGTGCCACAACCGTGTGGCAAAATAAGCCATTTGCAAGGCCAAAATGCCACCCACATGGGTCTTACCTACAAGCAAAATCACCAAGACATCTCATGCCTATTTGGCAACCAAGAACATACCAAAATAACCATCCAAATTACAAGACTAAAACTAATCTAATCACAAGCATAAATCATTCATTTGCTTAATCAAAACTTGACCATTCCATGAATCAACTAACCATACCAAAAACATACTTCACATATCACATTCATTCAAGCAAATTCCCTACTCATAACTAGCCAAATCACATGGAAAAGTTCATATAACAAACTTATATCAAATACTAGCCTATACATGCCATATCTAGCTATATACATTTCCGAATTGTACCAAAATGAGTTTAGTAGTGTGACGATGATCCTTGATGGTCCCGAGCCTTCAGTAGCTTTGACGACCTATAAAACAAAGAAAACACACACGGAGTAAGCTTTCCAAAAGTTTAGTAAGTCATAATACAAATAATCTTAACATAAAAGGCATATATGCACATAGGTACATTGGCACATCTTAATTACTTAGCAAACTATCACATATATGCTTTGGTCCATGTACTTGGCTGTATTTGCCACATTCATCAATTCAAAAGTCTTATAATATACAAAGCTCTTTCATTCTTACTTTCACATATCATAATGTTATCCCAATATACATAATTGATAAACCGTAAAAGTAACATATTTTAATCCCACATTTAGTATGCTTTTGGATGATTTATCCTCGATTTAAGTAAAAAGGTGCTCTTAATCCTTTCTTTTCATGTCTTATACTCAGGAAAGCACCCGAGGATGAAAAGAACGAGAAACGAGCCTAAAACGGACCAAATTGGGCCAATGAGGAAATAGACACGGCCTGGAATTAAGCCCACACGACCGTGCCACGCCAATCTACTAGAACATGGCCTGATCTCGATTCACACGGTTGTACCTCATTAAAGAAGTCTGAGCATGGCCTGGCCACGATTCACACGGGCATGTGCCATGGCCGTGTCCTTATCGCTGGAAAGAGCAATTACATTCGGAAAAGGATACTTGGAGGTAAAGAAACACATTCCAAAGCCTATTCAATCACCCTATTAAAAATACTACTTAAATTAGGATACTTAGGGGCCAAGTAAGGCATCTCAAAGTCTATATAAACACCCAATGGGGCAACTTGAAAGGGGAGTTCAGTAGAAGCCGAAACCGGCGTCAAAGCTAGGCCAAGGAGCCAAGCCGAAAAGGTCAGACTTAGGGAATAACGTGAGGATAGCCAGTTGATCCATCCCAAGAAGCCAAAATTATACTCAAGACGGCGGAATTCTCCTTCAATTCCTTCAGGGGCTTTTAGGATTTTCTTATGTTTTGTTTTATCTTCTCTCTTGTGATGTTCTTTTTATTCATTATGAACTAAACCATTCAGATACCTAAAGGGGATGAAATCTAGATGAATCTTTTTGTTTGATTTTTAAGTTATATGATAATTGCTTAATTATGTTGGTTAATCCAAATTTAATGTGCTTAGGTGGAGGAGGAATAGACCCTGCCTAAGAGTAGATCTAACACAATTAAGCAGAGTTGATCAAACGCCTAGAGATAGGGTTACGAGATTTTGCCGGATTAGGGTCAAACCTAATATTGGAGTCCATTGATCGATTTACTGCTATCCTAGGGGGTTATTATAAGTGAACAAGAGTTCCACTAATTAACCTAGGGTTAGATATTATTCGCCTCGAGGGAGGGTTTAAGATAGTTAAGGTGTCTTACGGATCAAGCTAAGTAAAAGAAATCATATAATTTAGGGTTAGGTAACAAGTGAAATCTAGGTAGATTCTTTCTGAGGGTATCGTCATAATCAACTGAGTTTTCCTTCAAAGTTATTTTCCTATTCGTCCTTTTTGTCTTTGTGTCCTTAGTTTAGTCTTAGTCAATATAGTTTAAAGCAACTTCACTCTATTTTTAAGGCTAAATAATAAAAAAAAAAGTTAGTATTAGTACTTTTAGTTCCTTTGGGTTCGATATCTAGTCTTGCCTAAGCTATACTACTGTTCGATAGGTACACTTGCCTTTAATCGTTGTCAGATTTAGTTTTCAGGTTTTGATCATTCTTTTATAAATTTTAAAACTCTAATTTACAACAATCAAGTTTTTGGCACCGTTGCCGAGAAACTAAAATATTAAGAAAGCTCTATTTTTATTACTTTAGCCATTTTTTTTACTATTGCAACTTATTTTCATTATTATTTTTTATTTTTATTTTTACTTTGCTAATTTTTCCTCTATTTTGCTTTTGATAGATAATTTTAGTCTATAGAGAAGATGGCACTGAATAATTATCAGTGGCAAGTCATGAGGACAATTCCTACTAAAGCAGCTAGTACCTTCAACCTCGACCTGTTCACCAGGTTGTCTACCCAGTTAGAGATGATGAATGAAAAGATCGATGGTTTGTGTAGTCTCTCGCATGTACACCCAATAATGCAATATGACTCAAATCCAGGAGGCATGACAAATCTTGAGTACCCACCCTACGGATATGGCATGGAGAATGAACAAGTCCACTATATGGGTAACTACTCTAGACCTCAAAATAATTTTTATAATGACACTTATAATGCAGGTTGGAGGTACCATCCCAATTTCTCGTGGAATGATCAAAGTAGCCAAAGACAGGAACTTCCTCCAAATTTTCAACAACCACCTTACCAACAGAAAGATAAGTCCAACCTTGAAGAGATGCTCAAAATTCATAGCAAACGCAGAAACACGCTGCCAAAATATAGAAACAAAACAAGAAGCATCGATTCAAGGGATCGAGGATCAGTTAGGTCAGCCTGCTAAGCTGATCTTAGAACAACCACAAGAAAGCTTGCCAAGCAACATTGAAACAAACCAACGAACATCGATTGAAGAGATCAAGAGCCAAGTTGGGGAAATCACTAAGGCAGTCGAACAACTTGCAAAGTTAATGTCCGAACGATCGCAAGGACATCTACCAAGTAACACTGAGATTAATCCAAAGGAGCAAACTCAAGCCATAGCAGCTCAGGAAAATGCAGAGATAAACGAACCCATCTCAAAACAAGAAGACAAGGTAGATGAAGGTAAGGTAGAGGTGACACAAGAAAAGCCAAAACCGAAAATCAAAGAATTCAACCTCGTATTCCTTACCCCGAAGCATTAAAGAGAGACGATACAGAGGAACAGTTCAGTAAGTTCCTTAAACTTTTAAATAAATTACATATCAACTTACCTCTTCTTGAAGCTCTTTCGTAGATGCCAGACTCTAGAAAATTTTTAAGGGAGCTGTTAACGAAAAAGAAAAGGATAAACGAGGAATCACATGTGGAACTCAATGCAAAGTGCTCGGCAATTCTACAAAATAGACTACCACAGAAATTAAAAGATTCAGGGAGTTTTATAATTCCATGCATAATTGGTAGTTTATCTGTAGAAAATGCGTTAGCCGATTTAGGGGTAAGCATAAATGTTATGTCTTATAAACTGTTTAAACAACTAGGTCTAGGGAAACCCAAACAAACTAGGATGAGCGTTCAATTAACTGATAAAACTATCAGAATTCCTAGGGGTATAACAGAAAATGTTCTAATCAAAATTGATAAATTCGTATTCCAAGTAGACTTTGTCGTTTTAGACATGGATGAGGACAACATTATTTCTTTAATTTTAGGAAGACCTTTTTTAGCAATTGCCAGAGCTAAAATTGATATCTATGCAGGTGAACTCATATTTCGCGTAGGCGACGAGATAGTCACTCTTCAAGCTCTTGACACGGCCAGAACATCAAGTGATAAAGAATACCAACCTCGTGCGCCATATCCCGATGTAATAAAGAAAAACCACGCAGAGGAAGAATTCGATGAACTCACACTTCGTGTAGACGACGAAACAATCACTCTTCAAGCTCTTGACCAACTAGGACATCGAGTAATAAAGGTACGAACGATAATTTCATTAATAACCATTTGGTTCAACCTTCTTTACAGGAATCATCATGAAGTCACCTAGCTGAGCTAGATCTTAGACCTTGTGCCAACAAAGAAGAATTAGATGAGGAACGAAGCCTTAGGGTCGACAAAATAGAAGAGTGGACAACACAATTTAAAAAAGAATCAGAACCACCACACGAAGTGAAATGGACAGAAACCCCAGACGAGCTGATAGGAACGACAAATCACATCAAAATAGAGGATCAGGTATTGTTGAATAAGGAAGACCCTCGAGTCACCAATTCAGACCTTAAGACAAACGAAGAAATCACTTTTGAGGTACTTAATGTCTTCCTATACGGCATAGTCGAGGTAAGCAATCCTAAATTCAACACTTTTGAAGTAAACATTACTCGACTTAAACTATATATCCATAACCGAAGTGATCGCATGAGAAAGGATTTTCACCTCCTCAAACCACCATGACCATACGAATGAGAGGTAAAGTCTAGCTTAAGACTATAAACAAGCGCTTCTCGGGAGGCAACCCGAGCACTAACCCTATTTTTACATTTATTTTATTTTAGTTTTTTTATTTTATTTTAGCACCTAACCATAAACTAACCACAGAGTAGATTTCTAGGCCACACGGCCCTACACACGGGTGTGTGTTAGTTGATAGTGAAATATGAAAACTTGGTGTTGGGTTAACATAGTTTGTATTGGGATTTTTAGTGAAATTGAGCATTTTAGGCTTAATTGAGAAAATGAGAAATTGAAGGATTAAAATGTGAAATAAATGACATGTGTGGGCTTAAATTAGCATGGGAAGAATTCGGCTAAGCTTGTGTGAGTAGAAATTTGATGTATGTTGTAATTTTTGTGAATTAGGGACTAAAATGTCGAAATGTGAAAATGTGATGGCTATTTTGTAAAATACCCTAAATAAGTGTGTGTGGATTAAATTGAATGAATTGGTGATTGAATAGATTAAATTTGAATGTGTATAGACCAAGAAAGGAGAGGTTCGGATCAAGATCGAGGCAAAGACAAAGTGCTCAATTAATCGACCGTTTCGGTATTTCGACGTCCGAGGTAAGTTCGAAAATAATACGTGTATTTAGCTATTTTTAATGCTATGAAATGAATGGTATGATATTATTGAGTTAGAGAACTTGATTTATATGGCACTAAGTGTGCATATTTGGAAATGTGACCGAAACGATTAGCACTGTGTGTGCGGAATAATATAAGCTTTGGCTTTGTGGTTGGCACTGTGTGTGCGATACCGATTTAAGATCGATTTGATATAGATGCACTATGTGTGCGATGCTAATTAAGCTTTGGCTAACTATTTGGGCACTAAGTGTGCGATTGAATCGAAGAAGGGATGAAAGTTGATCGAAATGAAATAGTGAGTGTTGAGTAGCAAACGTAATCGACAACTAAGTGTTGGCTAAGGTACGTTCGGAACCTATGTGGTGGATGAAACTATGAATGAGATATGGAAGGTTGGTTGAACATATTAGTTTTGGATGGAATGATATATGTGATTGTGAAATAATCTATGTGATTGTTTGTTTTAGTATAATATGTTATGTTATGAACTTACTAAGCTTTTGAAAGCTTACTGTGTGATTATTTCTCTGTTTTACAGTGTCAGCAGAGTTAGCTCGGATCCGAGGATCGTCAGCATCTCTATCACATTATCGGCAATCTATGTTGGCACTTTTGAAAATGTGTATATTGAATATGGCATGTATAGGCTAGTTGTTTTGAAACACAATTGAGATGTGTAAATAGCCATGTGATATGGCTAGAAAAATGTTGGAAATATGTATATGTGGATTTGGTATATGAAGTATGCTTTGGTATGTTTTGATGGTAATGGAAATGACTTATAAATGGTAAGCTTGGTGAAGTGTTGATGCTATTGTAATCTAGTGATATTATGGATGAATCATGCTTGGTAATATATGTGTTTTAGTTGTGAAATTGGGTATATAATTTGGCATGATTAGAAATGAGATTGGATAGGATGATATGTTGATCGTTTGACATGTATTTGGTTGCCAAGTTGTGTGGGGATACATGCTTAATTGTGCTTGTAGGATTGACCCTTGTGTGGGTGGCAAATTGGCCTTGCAAATGGCCTATTTTGCATACAAGGTCGAGAGACACAAGTGTGTGTCTCCCTCGAGCGGTTTAAGGATCACTTCTAGGTGTGTCTGAACAGGTTACACAGTCGAGGCCTACAGGCGTGCTTGGTGGCCGTGTGAATAAGTCAGTAGCTAGCCTAATAACACACGGCCATGGCACACAGGCGTGTCTAGTGGCCGTGGAGATAAGTCAGTATATATGCTCTGTTTTGACACGGCCTGGACACATGGGTGTGTCTCAAACGGCTTGGTTGCACGGGCGTGTGACCTCAACAGTGTTGAAGAATGTTTGAAATTTTGAAAACTTTCGTAAGTGTTCGGTTTAGTTCCGACCCCTTTTTAGTATGTGATTAAGGTCTTGTAGACATCAATAAGAGACCATATGTGCATAATTGAATATGTTTGCTGGATGATTGACTTTGTTTCGTGATATGGTGGTGAAATGTTCCGAATGTTTGGTAACGCCTCTTAACCCTTTTCCGGTGATGGTTTTGGGTTAGGGGTGTTACACAGGATGGAACACGGGCGTGTGTCCAGCCCATGTGGTTCACACGGGCATGTGCTCCGCCCGTGTGGTTCTGGCTTGGCCGTGTAGATCCTTAGGATGGCCTTTTTTGTCCGGTTTTGGCCCTTTTTTGCTCTTTTCGCTTCCCTATGCTCTCCTAAGTATAGAAATACAAATTTAAAGGATTAGGAGTATCGAATTCACAAAATTATATAAACAAACATCCAAAAATACACTAAGCATGGGATTAAAATGTGTTACTTTTATGGTTTATCAACTCGCTTAGCTAACAATTTACTATCACATTTCTAAGCTTTGCAGATTTGCTATAAAAACATCAGTTTATCTTTTAACTCTGCTAAGATCGAGCCATCATCAGTCAATGACAATCGGGTATTCATCACTGGCAAAGTAGACAAAGACTTTCTACTCAGAGCATCCGCAACTACGTTTGCTTTTCCTAGATGATAATCAATAACTAACTCATAATCTTTCAACAATTCGAGCCATCTACGCTGTCTCAGATTCAAATCTTTCTGCGACATCAGATACTTTAAATTCTCGTGATTGGTAAATATGTGACATTTTTCACCGAACAAATGGTGTCGCCAAATTTTCAATGCAAACACAATAGCTGCCAACTCTAAATCATGTGTTGGATAGTTTTTCTCGTGCAGCTTTAACTGTCTGGAAGCTAAGTTATCATTTTGCCTTCTTGCATTAAAACACAACCTAACCCATTCAATGATACATCGCTGAAAATCACAAATTCTTTATCTGATTCAAGCTAAACCAGAACTGGTGCTTCGGTCAACAATGCTTTCAACTGGTTAAAACTTTGTTGATGTTTATCAGACCATTCAAACATCACATCTTTCTATAATAGTCGTGTCATCGATGTAGCTATCATTGAGAACCCTTTTACAAATTTAAGATAATAACCAGCTAATCCCAAAAAGCTTCTGACTTCAAGTACGTTTCTCGATGGTTTCCAGTCAACAACTGTTGAAACTTTACTCATATAAACTCTGATGCCTTCAGCCGATAATATGTGTCCTAGAAAACCAACTTCTCGGATACAAAACTCATATTTGCTGATTTTAGCAAAGAGTTGTTTATCTCGCAAAGTTTGCAAAAAAAATATCAAGTGCTCCGGATGCTCAGACTCATCTCTGGAATATATCAGAATATCATCAATAAATACAACAACAAATCTATCTAAATACGGTATGAAGATTCTGTTCATCAAATCCATTAATACTGCAAGTGCGTTAGTTAAATCAAACAGCATCACAAGAAATTCATAGTGTCCATACCTGGTTCTAAATGCAGCTTTAAGCACATACGAATCTTTCACTTGTAGCTGATAATAACCAGAACAAAGATCAATCTTCGAGAAAACTGTGGCAACCTTCAACTAGTTAAACAAATCATCAATGCGAAGTAGTGGATATTTGTTCTTGATTGTAACTTTTTTGAGCTTACGGTAGTCAATGCATAATCTCATCAATCCGTCCTTTTTCTTAACAAACAGAACAGGTGCACCCTAAGGTGAAAAGCTAGGTCAAGCAAAACCCTTGTCTGTCAATTCTTGCAATTGTGTTTTCAAATCTTTTAACTCTGTAAGAGCCATTTTGTAAGGTGCTATTGATATCGGTGTTGTTCCTGGTACAAGTTCTATAGCAAATTCAACTTCTCTGACCGGTGGTAATCCAGGTAATTCCTCTGGAAACAAATTGGAATATTCGCAAACCACTGGCATTGACTCAAGCTTCGATTTAGACGCTTTAGTATCCAATAAATAAGCAAAATGAGCATTAAAACCTTTTCTCACATATTTTTGTGCTGACATAGCTGATATCACAATAGGCAATCTGCTCGAATTATCTTATTCAATACGAAACATCTCACCATTTTGATATTTCAATATGATAAGCTTTTGTCTATGGTTTACCAAAGCATCATGCAGATTTAGCCAATCCATACCTAAAATCACATCGAATTCATTGAGCGGTAATAACATAAAATTAGCCAGAAAACTGTAACCTCGAGTCATCAACGGACAGTTGTTGCAAGCCTTATCAACTAGCACATACTGGCCTAGGGGTTCGATACCTTAACCATGAATTCAGTGGACTCAATATGTAAATTCTAACTAGAATCTAAATTCGTGCAAACATATGAATGGGTTGATCTGAGATCAATCAAAGCAGTTACATCAGTATCATAAAGAGAGAAAGTATCGGTAATAACATTTGGCACAGAACCATCCTCGCGTGCGCAAATGGCATAAGCCCTAGCTGGTGCTCGTGCCTCGAATCTCACAGTAGAGTCTTTCGTTACACCACGATTACCACTCATATTTCCAGGATTACGAGGCGGCCTACCTCTCGCAACAGTATTGCTCGACCTTGTGGTCTGAGCTTTCTCTTTCTCATATTTCTCTGGGAAATCTTTAAGATAGTGGTCAAAAGAACCACATCTAAAACACGCTCCGCTCTTCATCCAACACTCACCATAATAAGGGCTCTTATTGTGGCCTATCATTAAAAGGGAAAGTGCAGAATATGTCTCAACTTGTTTGAATTATTAGAGAGTAAAGGTTGAACTTCAAGTTCCTTGAGGTGAACTGTATCCTTTGGAAATTCAAAAATGTAACACCCCTATCCCATAACCGTCGCCGAACTAGGGTTAAGAGGCATTACCGAATCATTGGAACAATTTACATTCACTTCACGACACAAAGTCAATCATCAATCACACATACTCAAATACGAGCATATATTCCCATATATAGGTCTACGAGACCTTAAAATCGTGTTGGAAAGAGGTCAGGATTACACTGAACACTTACAAAAGTTTTCAGAATTTCAAACATTCTTCTACACTGTTGAGGTCACATGCCTGTGCAACCAGGCTGTGTGCCTCACACGGCTACCAGACACACTCATGTGTCTAGGTCGTGTCAAAATAGAGCATACATACTGACTTATCTCCACGGCCACTAGACCCGCCCGTGTGCCATGGCCGTGTCATAATATGCTAGCTACTGATTTGGTCAAACGGTCACTAGGCACACCCGTTGTCACGACCATGTAACTTGTCCAGACACACTTCGAAGTGGTCGTTGAACCACACGGTGGAGATACACGCCCGTGTCCCTTAACCAAATATGCAAAATAGGCCATTTGCAAGGCCAAAATGCCACCCATACTTGGGTCAAACCTACAATCAATATACCAATTCATTTCATGTACCATTGACAACCAAAAACATGTCAAATGATCAACATATCATCTTATTTAATCTCACTTCTAATCATGTCTACTTATAACCAAATTTCATAAATAAACACATGCATTACCAAGCATGATTCATCCATAATATCAATAGGTTCCAATAGCATGTATCCATTACTAAGCTTACCCTTTATAAGACAGTTTCATTGCCAACAAAACATACCAAAACTTACTTCACATGCCAAATTCACATATGCATAATTTCAACATTTATCTAGCCGCATCACATGGCTATTTACACATCTCAAGTGTATTTCTAAACAACTAGCCTATACATGCCATATTCAATTATACACATCTTCAAAAGTACCATAATAGATTGTCGATAGTGTGATAGAGATGCTGACGATCCCCGGATCCGAGCTAGCTTTATTGACACTATAAAGCAGAGAAACAAATCACACAGTAAGCTTTCCAAAGCTTAGTAAGTTCGAAATACAATACAATTAATTCTTTGAATCAAATCAATGTACACATTAAACCATCACATAGATAATTTATCAATGTCACACAAATTCAACCATATCCAATACTCACATAGCATTCCATTCATCTACTTTAAATTTCATCTACCACATAGGTATCTTACATACCTTTTCCAACACTTAGTTAGTCACCAACGATGCTACTCACCACTCGACTTTACATTTCGATCAACCTTTGCTATTCTCTTGCTTTATTCACACACCTAGTGCTAACTTATAGACAAACATAATTGTCATCACACACTTAGTGCCAATACATTAAACCGAGCTTATATCGGTATCGCACTCACAGTTCTAATTCAATAATGCAAAGCTTCTATCATCTTGCACACACAGTGCCAATCATTTCTATCCCGTTTCTAATTTCGCACACTTAGTGCCCTCTAATTCAATTCAGCACATAGCATTTATAATCTAATAGTTATATAGATATGCATTCAATTCACATCACATAGAACATAAATTAACAACTTGTACTATATCCGAACTTACCTCGGATGTCGAAATACCGAAACGGTCGATTAATCGAGCACTTTATCTTTACCTCGATCTCGATCCAAACCTCTCCTCTCTTGGTCTATATACATTCAAATTCAATCCATTCAATCACTACATCATTCATTTTAGTCCAAACACACATATTTAGGGCATGTTATAAAATAGCCCTCACATTTTCACATTTCGACACTTTAGTCCCTAATTCATAAAATCATCAAATACATATAATTTGTTTGAACCCATGCCTAGCCGAATTCTCACTATACTCATACAAGCCCACACATTTCATTTATTTCACATTTTAGTCCTTCAGTTTACAGTTTTCACAATTTAGCCCAAATTACACCATTTCATCAATATTTCAAAAACAAACTATATTAATCAAGCACATATCTTTCATTTTCCACCATCAAACATTTAAGAACTCACTTGTTCATCAATGGTATATTTCAAAAACATCATCAATTCACAAAATTATGACATGGGTTAGCTAGAGCACAAAGCAACGATTACGAAAACGTAGAAATTATCAAAAACCGAACAAAAATCACATACCAATTGAAGCTTGAAGTGGCCGAATATCACAAAGCTCCCAATCCCTTTCTAGTTTCCTATTTTTGGTTGAAAAGAAACAAAGATGAACATGTTTCATCTTTTTGTTTTTCTTAATATTAACTAAGTTATCAATTTGCCAATTTGCCCTTTTATTAGTCATATAAGACAAATATACATTAAGGTTAATATGTCATTTAACCATCCACTAACTTTAATAATGGCTAATTGCCTCATAAGGCCTCCACATTATAAAAACAACAACAATTAAGCACTCAACAATTAGCACACAACATTTTACACTTTATGTGATTAAGTCCTTTTCTCACAATTCGACACACAGTCGATAAAATTTTCACACCAAATTTTTACACAGGCCATATCACATATAATAAACACCAAGAATAATATTAAAATATTATTCCAACCTCGAATTTGTGGTCTCAAAACCATTATTCTGACTAGGGTCTAGACCGAGCTATTACAACTCTCCCCCCTTACAAATTTTTGTCCCTGAAAATCTTACCGGTGAATAGATGTGGATATTGCTCTCTCATAACATTCTCAAGCTCCCACGTAGCCTCTTCAATTCCATGCTTGGGCCACAATACTTTCACGAAAGAGATTTTCTTATTTCACAACTCTTTGGTCTCTCGTGCCAAAATTCGGGTCGGTTCTTCATTATACGACAAATCTGGTTGAATTTCAACCTTAGAAGAAGCAATCACATGAGATGGATCAGATCTGCACCGTCGAAGCATTGACACATGAAACACGTTATGAATCTTTTTTAACTCATGAGGCAACATTAAACTATAAGCAACCAGTCCAATTTTCTCGATGATTTCATACGGTACAATGAACCTCGGACTTAGCTTGCCCTTTAGGCCAAATCGAATTATTTTCTTCCACAGAGATACTTTTAAAAATACGCTGTCACCAACTTCAAATTCGATATCCTTTCGTTTCAAGTCTGCATAAGACTTTTGACGATCTGAAGCCGCTTTCAAGCTATCATGAATTACTTTCACTTTCTACTCAGTCTCTTTTATAAGATCAACCCCGTGAATCTTATTCTCACTTAGCTCAATCCAATACAATAGAGTTTGACATTTTCTACCATAAAGGGCCTCATACGGTGCCATTTTAATGCTGGATTGAAAACTATTATTGTACGCAAACTCAATCAACGGTAAATGCTTTTCCCCCGTACTTTTGAACTCAAGTATACAGCATCTCAACATATCTTCAAGAATCCGAATGGTCCTCTTGGACTGACCATCCGTTTGCGGATGAAATGCAATGTTGAAATATAATTTTGTGCCTAAAGCATCTTGCAACTTCTTCCAAAATCGTGAGGTAAATCTCAAATCTCTGTCAGACACAATAGATAGTGGCACCCCATGCAATGTCCCAATTTTAGTAATATATAATTCAGCTAATCTATCAAGTGAATAATCTGTTCTCACCGGAACAAAATGAGCCGATTTCGTCAATCTGTCAACTATCACCCAGATCATATCTTTCTTTCCTGGAGATAACGGCAATCCTGACACAAAGTCTATCGTAATTCTCTCCCATTTCCACTCAGTAATCATGATCAGCTGTAACAAACCGGACGGAACCTGATGTTTAGTTTTAACTTGATGAAAAATTAAACATTTTGACGCAAAGTCACAGATGTTCCGTTTCATACCATGCCACCAATAGAACTGTTTCAAATCATTATACATTTTTGTACTCCCCGGGTGAATAGTCAAACGACTATTGTGAGCTTCTTTCAAAATTGTCGGAATCAATTCTGAATTTCTCGAAACACAAATCCAATCTCTAAATCTTAGACAATCATAATTATCAACTCGAAATTCTGAATCAGCATTCAATTCACACTGAGTTCGTTTAGCCATCATTTCAGCATCACTTTTCTGAGCATCACAAATCTGACGTACAAACATCGGCTTTACTTTCAACTCGGCTATCATCACACAGTTCTTTCTGAGCATTCATTACTCGCAAAGCACATATAGACTTTTGGCTCAAAGCATCAGCTACAACATTAGTTTTACCCAGATGATAATCAATTACAAGTTCATAGTCTTTCAACAATTCTAACCATATTCTTTGTCGCAAATTTAATTCTTTCTGAGTCATCAAGTACTTCAAGCTCTTGTGATCAGTATAAATATGACATTTCTAACCAAATAGATAGTGACGCCAAATCTTCAATGCAAACACAATCGCGGCCAATTCAAAGTCGTGCTTCAGATAGTTCTTCTCATGCGGCTTTAACTACCTCGAAGCATAAGCAATAACTTTGCCTTCTTGCATCAGCACACAGCCCAATCCATTCAACGATGCATCACTATAAACTATGAATTCTTTGCCAGATTCAGGTTGAACTAAAACTGGTCCTTCCATTAACAACACTTTCAACTGTTTAAAACTCTTATGGCACTTTTCTGACCACTTAAATTTAACATCTTTTTGTAACAACTTCGTCAACGGAGTCGCAATAATCGAGAAGCCTTTCAAAAACCGTCCATAATATGCCGCTAGTCCCAGAAAACTATAGACTTCAGACGCATTTCTCTGAGGCTTCCATTCTAATATAGCAGAGATTTTACTCGGATCAACTCGTATTCACGCAGGTGATACAATATGCCCTAGGAAACCAACCTCAAGCAACCAAAATTCACATTTGCTAAACTTAGAATACAACTGTTTCTCAGGCAGAGTTTGTAGCACAATTCTCAAATGCTCAACATGTTGCGTCTCATCACATAAGTAGATCAAAATATCATCAATGAAAACCACAACAAATCGATCTAAATATAGTTTGAATATCCAATTCATCAGATCCATAAAAACTGCAGGAGCATTTGTTAGTCCAAAAGGCATCACTAAGAACTCATAATGTTCGTACCTCGTTCTGAAAGCAATTTTCGGCACATCAGATTCTTTAACTTTCAACCAATAGTAGCCCGATCCCAAATCTATTTTAGGAAACACTATAGCTCTTCTCAGCTGATCAAACAAATCATCGATACGAGGCAATGGATATTTGTTCTTTATCTTCACTTTGTTCAATTGTTGGTAATCAATACACATTCTTATAGTACCGTCTTTCTTTTTCAGAAATAACACAAGAGTACCCCAGGGCAAGAAACTCGGTCTTGCAAATCCTCTATCAGTTAACTCTTGCAACTGTGACTTTGACTATTTCAATTCTGTTGGTGCCATTCTATACGAAGCTATCGAAATAGGAGTAGTCCCTGGCACTAATTTAATACCAAATTCAACTTCTTGATTCGGAGGTAATCCCGATGAAACACATCTGGAAACTCACAAACCACAGGCACAGATTCATCTTTCTTTTTTGACACTTTTGTATCAATCACATATGCTAGATAGGCTTCGCAACCCTTTCTCACATAGTTATAGCTTTCATCATGGATAGAACAGCTGGTACTCCTTTCATATCACTGGATATAATTCGAACTATTTCACCGTTCTGACTTCTCAATTCAATACTCTTTCTTTTATAATTCATAATAGCATTATGCAAAGTGAGCCAATTCATACCCAGAATTATATCAAATTCATCGAATGGTAGCGGCACCAAATTAGCTAGAAAACATAAATCCCGAAATATCAATGGACAGTTTTTGCACAATTTATCCACTAAGACACACTTGCCTAAAAGGTTCAATACTCAAATCATAAATTCAGTAGACACAATAGGTAGAGTTTTAATTGATACTAAATTCACACACACATACAAATGAGTAGATCCTAGGTCTATCAATGCAGTCACATAAATATCAAATAGGGTAAAAGTACCAGTGATGACGTCTGGAGATGACGCTTCCTCTCATGCTCGTATAGCATAGGCTTGGGCAGGTGCTCTCGCCTCTGATCTCATAGCTGTATCGGCAGGCCCTCTCTGGCTTCCACTCACATTTTCGGTGTTTCTGGGTGGTCTACCTATAACTGTCACATTACTCGATCGCATATTCTAAACATTTTCTTCCTCAGCCATCTTTGGGCAGTCTCGAATGAAGTGATCTCGTGATCCACATTGTAACAACCCCACACCCGCCTAGACAATATGATCCGATCTAGCATGCCACATCAGGTGTTGTTTAAAAACTTTATGTTCGTTGGGAAGCTCATCTACGAATCAAAATTTTCTATTGTTCAAAAATCCCGATTTTCGTTGCGTATAAACATAACAAGTTTTACTCGAAATCATTCCTTTTCAAAAATGTTATTATGCATCTATTATTTTGCTTTTTTGGTTTAAATAGTTGCGAAAATGTGATATTTTAAAAACAGTAGTTATTATTTTAAAATCCGTGTTTAACAAATTAGTAGTTTGTAAAGAAATATCGAATAAGAGTTAAAAACAATTCCAATGGCCTTATTACAAAAATCATTAACCCAAAAATTAAAGTAAAGTAAAGTAAATTAACATAACTAAATTAACCTCAAGAACATACAGGATGTGTGGCCACCACTGAGTCCCTCACAGCTCCAAATCCTCTAAGGCTGGGGATTATCTGCACAGTTAAAGAGAAAAGGTTAGTTACGAGAACTCAGTGTGTAATCCACTTATTACACCCACAGTTTGGGCCTAAGCCCAAATAGTATAAATCTGGGCCTAAGCCCTATTCAGTGACGGTCTGGGCTGAAGCCCTATCCAATAACAGTGTGGGCCGAAGCCCTATGATATGCAAAACAAACATGTACCCAACCCAGTCCAACCAACACACCACTCGTACCAACCAACACACCTGTGAAGACCAAGTCAACCCACCCAACCAGTAGACCCATAACACAGCCTAGCTGCTAATAACAGTATATGTGGTTGAGCCACTAAATAAGTATAACGTGGAAAAGCCACTAAATTAGTATAACGTGGCAGAGCCACTAATAAACCGAAAAAGTAACATATTTTAAGCCCACATTTAGCATGCTTTCGGATGATTTAAGCCTCAATTTATGTAATTTGGTGCTCTTAATCCTTTCTTTTCATGTTTTATACCAGAGGAGCACCCAATGACAAAAAGAACGAGAAACAAGCTTAAAACGGACTAAATTGGGCCAAAATAGAAATCCATACGGCCTGGGCCCAAGACCACACGGTCGTGCCTCATTCAACAGGCTCGAACACGGCCTGGCCACGACTTACACGGGCGTGTGCCATGGGCGTGTCTCTGCCATGGCCAAGAGGAGTTTTACTCGGAGTTGGATACTTGGAGGCAAAGAAACACATTCCAAAGCCTATTCAAACACCCTAGTAGGAATTCTACTTAGATTAGGATACTTAGGGGCCAAGTAAGGTATCTCAAAGCCTATATAAACACCTAAGGGGGCAACTTAAAGAGGAGTTTGGTAGAAGCCGGAACCCACGGCTTTTGTTAGGGGCAGTTAGCTAGGCCAAGGACCCGAGTCGAAAAGGTCAAATTTGTGGGAAACACTCGAAGGTAGCCAGTTGATCCATCTCAAGAAGCCGAAATTCTCCTCAAAACGGAGGATCTCTCTTTCAATTCCTTCAGGGGGTTTTAGGGATTTCTTATGTTTTGTTTTATCTTTTCTTCTGAGATGTTTTCTTTTATGGTTATGAACTAAACCCTTCAGATACCTAAAGGGGATGAAACCTAAAACGGATCTTGTTATTGTTTTTTGAACTGTATGATAAATACTTGATTTGTTCTTAATTATGTGTTCTTAATTCTTGTGTTAATATTTCCGAGATATTGATTCAAGTATGATGTGCTTAGGTGAAGGAGCAAAAGTCCCTGCCTAAAAGTAGATCTAGCATAATTAAGCGGAGTTGATCGCATGCCTAGAGATAGGGTGACGAGATTTTGCCATATTAGGGTGAAACCTAATATGGGAGTCCATAGATCGAGTTAATGCGATTCTAGGGGTTTTAATTAGAAAGAGATTTCAATTAATCAACCTAGGGTTAGACGTTATTCGCCTCGAGAGAGGGTTTAATATAAATTAGGGAATCTTATGGATCAAGTGAAGTGAATACATCGTCTGGTTTAGTGTTAGATATCAAGTGAAGTCTAGGTGGATTCTTCCTAAGGGTATCGTCTTAATCAACTGAGTTTTTCCAACAGTATTTCCCCAATTCATTCTTTTTGTCTTTGCGTTTTTAGCTTAGTAGTTAATTAAAATTAGATTAAACAACAACTTCACTTATTTTAGGCTAGATAATAAAAAGAAAGTTAGTATTAGTACTTTTAGTTCCATTGGGTTCGACAATTCGGTCTTGCATAAGCTATACTACTGTTCGATAGGTACACTTGCCTTAAGTCATTGTTAGAGTTAGTTTCCAGGTTCGATCATTCTCATTTATAAGTTTAAAACTCTCAAAAATAATGATCAGCCACTAGTACAGTGCTTCTTCCAAATCCATAACCTAACCCATGCAGTATGCCATGTCATAATTAAATCATGTAAGCAGTGCATCATCATTAACATCAATCATACAGTTACTACTCATACATCAATGACCCTACCACTAAAGGTAAAACGGTTATTTGGGGGATAAAAGGTAATTTCGCCCCTCGGGGGTATTTCAGTAATTTTACCCACCAAGGTTATTTCGGTAATATACCTACCAAGGGTATTTTGGTAATATACCCATCAAGGGTAATTTGGTGACTTTACCCCTACAACGGCCTTTTCGAAGGCCTACTGTCGCCTCGAGTGACACAATTTCCATTCCTGGTCAAAACGGTACAATTGGGCCTAAGATCCAATTTCGGCCCAAACGGGCCCACACGCTCGTTTGGCCTAACCAACCTATTTTCAGTCTCAATTCTGCGGACTTCGCAGCCGCATCAATCACCCGGTACTCACCATAGATTTCGCCCCTGTGGGCCCATTAGCCCACTGGGCCCACTTAGCCCACTACGGCCCAACAAGGCCCATTACGACCTAAGCTCACGAAAAGGTTCGTGGCACTCCCAAAGGGTCTATCGTCAGAGTTCGTGGCTTGATTTATTACTACGAGCACTCGCACGCTCGAGTGATTTCGGCTTTTAGCCGGTTCACAATTCAAACATACACAGAATAAGCAGAGGTGTGAGATTACACACCTTGATTATGAGTTATGGTTTCAACCGCTTCTAAGACACCTATGATAATGATTTGCTACTAGTTCGTCTCAACCTTTGGTAACCCTTAATATTGAAACACGCTACTAGACTAACTTCACTTACCACGAACCGCGATCTTCTGTTGCAACAGTAATCGGCTCTATCCCTTGGTTACAGAAACCAAGTCCCAAGCAATATTTGATGAGCACAAAGAAAAAGTGTTAGCAATCATCCAACATTCGCCCCTCCCATAGAGAAGAAAGAGGCCAAAGTTTACTCTTGCAGTCACAAGAATTCTAACTAACAACAAATTAAGAGAGTTTTTGCATTACTCCACTCTTACCAACACCAGCACACGACAACAATCGACAGTTGTCTAACAACAGGATTCAACCTTCACAACAGAGAACAAAAGGGATTTGAGATGGAAAAGGGTGAGTAGATTCGGCCTAGACAACAAGGAGTCAAGGTTAAGTGTTTTGACTTTAGCTAAGTAAAAAGAGGGGAAACAAGAGGAAGAGAAAACATTACCTTCAACTAGAGAAGAATCGAATGGAGGAGAGAGATTTGGCAGCAAAGAGCAGTAACCACAAAATAGTGACGAAGCAAAGAAAAGAAAGTGGAAGAAGAGAGCCTTCACAGTTCAATGAATGGCCACAACAAAGAATGAAAACGAGTAGAAGAATAGAACTGAATTCGACAGAGGTCAAGAAGAAGAAAGGTGGCAAATGAAATGAACCTGAAATGTCACTCCAGAAAGAAAACTCGAATGGTAGAGAAATACCTAAAACATCACTTCAGAAAAAGACCCGAAATGAAAATAAAATAGCATAACACAAAGGAATTTTGGTTTTGCTCTCACACTCAAATTGCCGAAATTGCTTCCAAAACCTAACCCCTAGCCAAACTCCCTACTTAGCCACACTCCCAAATTTAGCCAACACTCCCATACACATCACTCCCTTGATTTTCTCCACTATTTCCTCCTTGAATCACTCCTAGCCTCCCATTCAAACTTGTTGACCAAGTCCTCAACCACCATTGTAGAGTTTGATTCGAACTCTGCTTCCTCCCCTCTCAAGTCACAAAATAAAAGCCACCCTTTTTCTACTCATGAGATTCGAACCCCTCACCTCCTTTGTTACTCCCTTCACGCCATACCACCAAGACACAAGCTTCTTTGTGTCACAAAACTCACATAAATATACTTAAGCCTTACAACTGCCAACCCTCTCCACTAAAGGGACAAAAACTAAAATTTTTCCCAGGCTCAGACTTGAACCCAGGCCTCCTTAAGACCACCAAACACACTCAAACAGCTAGCCGAGCAATCACATCATGAAATTATGCAAAAAATTACAACCCCTAATTTTAGGATGTTACACACATTTATAGAAAACTTTATTGTTGTACTTGCCCTAGCATTCTCCCACATGTCGTCTTCCACACTGTCTAACTCAGGTTTGTTACTTTTGGCACTATCAACACTTGATTCTATTGGAGCTTGAGTTGTCGGACCAACACTTAGTCTTGTTCGGTCTCTATTCAGATGTCCAAATGAGGTATGTGATCGGTTGCTTGTATCTCTAGATCTCTTTGTCGAAGGTTAAGAAAACTTACTCATCGATCTTTTTCTTTCATCACGAGCTTCAGAATAAGCTTTCTTCTTTTCTTTACTAAGCCCCTCGGCTTTGCATGCTCTTTCGACTAACACAACAAGTTCGTTTATATCAAGTATCCCAACCAACAACTTAATGTCCTCATTCAATCCTTCTATGAAGCATTTACACATAGTAACTTCGGTCGAAACACATTGTGCATACTAGCTTGGTCTCACAAATTCCCGTTTATATTCTGTAACTGACATACGACCCTATTTCAGTTCTAGAAACTCTTTACATTTCTGATCAATGAATCATTGACTAATATACTTCTTTTTGAACTCAACTTGAAAGAAATCCCAGGTGATCCTCTCTCTTGAAACCACGGATGTCAACGTCTTCCACCAATTATAAGCCGTATCTCTCAACAATGAAACTGCACACTTGATACACTCATCAGGAGTCAACGACATCTCATCTAATACCCGAATTGTATTCTCGAGCCAGAAATCGGCTCGTTCAGCATCATCATCAGCTGTGGCCCTAAACTTTTCAGCCCCGTACTTATGAATCTTATCCATAAGAGGTTTATTCAGTCGATTCGGATCTATCACTTGTGGCACAACAGGTACTTGTGGGGGTGGAGGTTGTGGAGTAGCCGGATTCGTTCGAACAAACTCTAAAAACCACTCACTAATCATTCGGAAGAAGGCTTGCTTAGCCTCTCCTCCCTCCCTACTTTCATTCTGCCTAGATGTGGTCGGTGTTGTCCCTTGAGTGGGAGTAGGCGCGTTACTCTCTACATCGTCAGCAATTGCTCGATCGGGATCCATTAGCTATACGAAAACACATTTATAACTGTTAGGATTCATCACACTATCGCAATTTCATATATGGCATGTATAGCTAGACTCACACTCCCTATGTTAGTCTGAGAATCGACTAAACCGTAGCCCTCATACCAATAAAATGTAACACCCCAAACTCGTAACCGTCGCTGGACTAGGGTTAAGAGGCATTACCAAATCGTTGGAACAATTTACATTCACTTCACGACACAAAGTTAATCATCAATCACACATATTCAAATACGAGCATATATTCCCTTATCTAGGTCTACGAGACCTTAAACACGTGTTGGAAAGGGGTGGGGACTACACTAAACACTTACAAAGTTTTTGGAATTTCAAACATTCTTCTACACTATTAAGGTCACATGCTCGTGCAACCAGGCCGTGTGCCTCACACAGCTACCAGACACACCCATGTGTCCAGGCCGTGTCAAAATAGAGTATACATGCTGACTTATCTCCACGGCCACTAGATACGCTCGTGTGCCATGGCCGTGTCATAATATGCTAGCTATAGACCGTGTTTCACGATCGTGTAACTTGTCCAGACACACTTCGAAGTAGTCCTTGAACCACACGGTAGAGATACATACCCGTGTCCCTTAACCAAATATGTAAAATAGGCCATTTTCAAGGCCAAAACGCCACCCATACTTAGGTCAAACCTACAATCAATATACCAATTCATTTCATGTACCATTGACAACCAAAAACATGTCAAATGATCAACATATCATCTTATTTAATCTCACTTCTAATCATGTCTACTTATAACCAAATTTCATAAATAAACACATGTATTACCAAGCATGATTCATCCATATTATCAATAGGTTTCAATAGCATCAATCCATCACTAAGCTTACCCTTTATATGACATTTTCATTGCCAACAAAAGATACCAAAACTTACTTCACATGCCAAATTCACATATGCATAATTCCAACATTTATCTAGCCACATCACACGGCTACTTACACATCTCAAATGTATTTCTAAACAACTAGCCTATACATGCCATATTCAATTATACACATCTTCAAAAGTACCAAAATAGATGGCCGATAGTGTGATAGAGATGTTGACGATCCCCGAGTCTGAGCTAGCTTTACTGACATTGCAAAGCAGAGAAACAAATCACACAGTAAGCTTTCCAAAACTTAGTAAGTTCGAAATAAAATACAATTAATTCTTTGAATCAAATCAATGTACACATTAAACCATCACATAGATAATTTAATAATGTCACACAAATTCAACCATATCCAATACTCACATAGCATTCCATTCATCTACTTTAAATTTCATCAACCACATAGGTATCTTACATACCTTTGCAAACACTTAGTTAATCACCAACCATGCTACTCACCACTCGACTTTACATTTCGATCAACCTTTGCTATTCTCTTGCTTTATTCACACACCTAGTGCCAACTTATAGACGAACATAATTTTCATCGCACACCTAGTGCCAATACATTAAACCGAACTTATATCGGTATCGCACACACAGTGCTAATTCAATAAGGCGAAGCTTCTATCATCTCGCACACACAATGCCAATCATCTCTATCCCATTTCTAATTTCACACACTTAGTGCCCTCTAGTTCAATTTAGCACATAGAATTTCTAATCTCATAGTTATATAGATCTACACTCAATTCACATCACATAAAACATAAATTAACAACTTGTACTATATCTGAACTTACCTCGGACGTTAAAATACCGAAACGATCGATTAATCGAGCACTTTATATTTGCCTCGATCTCGGTCCGAACCTCTCCTCTCTTGGTCTATACACATTCATCTTCAATCCATTCAATCACCACATCATTCATTTTAGTCCAAACACACATATTTAGTGCATTTTATAAGATAGCCCTCACATTTTCACATTTTGACACTTTAGTCCCTAATTCATAAAATCATCAAATACACATAATTTGCTTGTACCCATGCCTAGCTGAATTCTCACTATACTCATACAAGCCCACACATTTCATTTATTTCACATTTTAGTCCTTCAATTTACACTTTTTCTCAATTTAGCCTAAATTACACCATTTCACCAAAACTTCAAAAACAAATTATATTAATCAAGCACATATCTTTCATTTCCCACCATCAAACATTCAAGAACTCACATGTTCATCAATGGCATATTTCAAAAACATCATCAATTCACAAAATTATGACATGGGTTAGCTAGAGCACGAAGCAACAATTACGAAAACGTAAAAATTATCAAAAATTGAACAAAAATCACATACCAATTGAAGCTTGAAGTGGCCGAATATCACAAAGCTCCCAAACCCTTTCTATTTTCTTATTTTCGGTTGAAAAGAAACAAAGATGAACATGTTTCATCTTTTTGTTTTGTTTAATATTAACTAAGTTATCAATTTACCAATTTCCCTTTTTATTAGTCATATAAGACAAATATACATTAAGGTTAATATGTCATTTAACCATCCACTAACTTTAATAATGGTTAATTGCCTCATAAGGCCTCCACATTATAAAAACAATAAGAATTAAGCACTCAACAATTAGCACACAACATTTTACACTTTATGCGATTAAGTCATTTCTCACAATCCGACACACATTCGATAAAATTTTCACACCAAAATTTCACACAGGCTATATCACATATAATAAACACCAAGAATAATATTAAAATATTATTCTAACCTCGGATTTATGGTCTCGAAACCACTGTTCTGACTAGGGTCTAAACCGGGCTGTTACACAAAATAGAAATAGGATAGGATTACTATGGATTTTGTATTGGGATTAACCCTCAGTCCATCAAAGAAGAATTTTGTTTGTGTTGTTGCAGATCGGCTTACAAAGTCAACTAATTTTCTGCCAATGAATACTACCTATTCTCTAGAGAAGTTAGCTGAACTTTATATTGCTGAAATAATACACCTGCATGGAATACCATCTTTCATAGTGTTGGACAAAGATCCAAGGTTTAATTTAAGGTTCTAGAATCAGTTATAGAAATCATTGGGATAAAGCTGAAATTTAGCACAGTATTTCACCCTCAAACTGATGGCCAATTAGAAAGAGTTATTCAGGTTTTAGAAGATATGCTAAGAAACTATGTAATCGACTTTGGGATAAACTGGGAAAGGTATGTTCCTTTGGTCGAGTTCACCTATAATAACAATTACCACATTAGTTTGAAGATGTCACCATTCAAAGCTTTGTATAGTAGAAGGTGTAGAAAACCTACTTGTTGGATGAAACTTAGTAAGAATAAGATAGTAGGGTAAGATCTAGTGCGCGAAATTGAAGAGAAAGTTACTATCATTCGTAGTCATTTAAAAGTTGCAAAGGATCGATAGAAAATATATGTAGATATGAAAAGGAAAAGAATCTCCTTTGAGGTTGGAGATAAAGTGTTTTTGAAAGTATCCTCCTGGAAAAAGATCATTAGCTTTGGCCAGAAAGGAAAATTAAGTCCAAGGTTTGTAGGGCCATATGAGGTTTTAGAGAGGGTTGGACCTGTAGCATACAAGTTAGCTTTACCTCCTGAATTGTCAAAAACCCACAATGTGTTTCATGATTTAATGTTGAGAAGGTATAGATCCAATCTCGATCGAGGTTGAATCAAACTTGTCCTATGAAGAATAACCTGTCCATATCCTAGCCAGAGAAGTAAAGGAGCTGAAAAATAAAAGGATTGCTTTGGTGAAGGCGTTGTGGAGAATCATAGCATTGAATAAGCCACTTGGGAAAGAGAAAGCCTAATGAGAGATTAGTATCCTCAATTATTTTCAGGCATGAATTTCGGGGATGAAATTTCCTAAGTGGGGGAAAGTTGTAACATCCAATTTGGCGTAGTCCTAATGTTTGGATATTTTTTATCGAAGTATATTATTTACAGCAAGTTCTAAGTTAGTAAGGTATTAACTGTGACTAAATATGTAAGTCTGTGAGTGTGCCTTTGGGTGAAGTCTGTTTTTGGTGTGCTTGGTGGTTTGGCAGACTTCCTTATAGAGTATATGCCGCCTCAACTACTAGACAAATACGTTAAGTCCCTAGTTTGAAAGAACCAATTACTATATTATTTTATTATTCTGGTTGAATAATTTAGCTAGACAAATGAAAATTGGTTAGAATAGAACTAAGTTACCGAAGTTAATAAGACTCACATTTATGATGAGAGAGAAAGTGCTCTGTCATAGGAATCGACGGGGGTTAGTGGGGTAATTAGACTTATCTACTAAACCTAGCTTCCATGTATAGTTGTTTAAGGTTGGTATTAGCTTCTAGAGGAAGTTTACGTTTTCTCTTGCACCCATATTCTAACAGCCTATTTTTAGCTAAATCAGAACAATGGTTTTGGAACCACAAATCTGATGTAAAAAATTATTTTTATATTATTTTCAGTATTTACAACATGTTATTTGATATGTGTGAAGATTTAGTGAGCTAATTTTATCGTTTAATTTCTCAATTTAATAAAAAAGACTAAATCGGGTAAAACGTAAAACTTGAGTTCTAATAGCTAAAGGTGTCTAAAAGTTATAGAAACTTAAAGTAAATGTCCTTATTTTGTAATTAGACCATTAGAAATATGAGTGGACAAAGATGGACATATATTAAGGTGTTTTTAATGGTTTATATTAAAGGTTAATATTGTAAATTGGTTATTTTAGTATATTAAAATAAAACAAAATAAAATCGTCACTTAATATCATCATTTTCAACCGAATTTAAGAAGAGAAAAACCATTCTCTTAGGTTTTTCATTCGGCCATGTTCAATAGCTAATTAAGGTATGGTTTTTGTCCCTTTTTTATGATTTCTATGTTTTTGTAAATGTTGCATCTCAATCTAGCTAGCCCGTACTTTCAATTTCAAAACCGTTAACATTTGTGAGAGTTGGCATTGATGTATATATGTGTTCTTGGATGTTTGATGTTGAAATATGAATACAAGTTTCGAGCTCAGTGTGAGTCGACTTCTGATTCAGAGTTTTGATTAGGGCCTGATGACTGTTTGATGTTTCGTGATAGAATATGTGTACCAAGAAATTCTAAACTAATTCGAAAGGTTCTAAACGAAGCACACAGTAGTTGATAGTACATCTGGGAAGCATGAAAATGTATAATGATTTGAAACAGTTTTATTGGTGGCACGTAATGAAACGTGATATCTCAAAATTTGTTTCGAAATGTTTGATTTGTCAGCAAGTCAAAGCTAAGCTTCAAGTTCCGTCAGGTTTATTACAGCCTATTATGATTTCTGAGTGGAAGTGGGATAGAGTAACAATGGATTTTGTATCGGGTTTGCCCTTATCTCTGAAAAAGAAAGATGCGATTTGGGTTGTTATTGATAGATTGACGAAATCAGCTCATTTTATTTCGGTACGTACAGATTTCTTGCTTTGAGATATATATTTTCAAAATTTTGAGATTACATGGTGTTCCCCTCTCTATTGTTTCAAATAGAGATCCGAGATTTACTTCGCGATTTTGGAAGAAATTGTAAAAAACTTTGGGTTCAAACTTGCATTTTAGCATTGTGTTTCATCCGCAAACGGATGGTCAATCCGAGTAAGTTATTCAGATACTTGAGGATATGTTGCATTGTTGCATTCTTGAGTTTGAAGGTAACTGGGAGAAATATCTACCACTGATTGAATTTGCTTACAGTAATAGCCTGCTGACAGTAATAGCCTTCAATCGAGTATTAAAATGGTGCCATACGAAGCTCTATACGATCATAAATGTAGAACACCATTGTATTGGACTGAGCTTAGCGAGAATAAGATTCATGGGGTTGATCTGATCTGAGAAATAGAATAAAAAGTGAAAGTAATTCATGATAGTTTAAAAGCAGTTTCGGATCAACAGAAATCATACACAGACTTGAAACAGAAAGATATTGAGTTCCAGATCAGGGATAAAGTGTTTTTCAGAGTGTCGCCGTGGAAAAAGATATTACGGTTTGGTCAGAAAGGGAAATTAAGTCCGTGATTCATCGGACCGTATGAGATTATTGTGCAAGTTGGGCCAGTGGCATATTGACTATTTTTATCGTCTAAGTTAGAGAAAATACATAATGTGTTTCATGTGTCGATGCTTCAACGATACCGATTTGACCCTTCACATGTCATTTCCCCTATCAATGTTGAAATTCAGTCTGATATGTCATATGCTGAAGAATCGATTCGAATTTTAGCTCGTGAGATCAAAGAGCTGAGAAATAAGAGAATCGCATTAGTAAAAGTATTATGGCATCGACACGGGGTTGAAGAAGCTACGTAGGAACCCGAGGAAGCTATACGAAAATAGTACCCAAACCTATTCACTGGTAAGATTTTCAGGGACGAAAATTCCTAAGGGGGGAGAGTTGTAACAGCCCATTTTTAGCTAAATCGAAACAGTGGTTTTGGAACCAAAAAATGTCAAAAAATTATTTTTATATTATTTTCAGTATTTACAGCATGTTATTTGATATGTGTGAAAATTTCGTGAGCTAATTTTATCGTTTAATTGCTCAATTTGATAAAAAGGACTAAATCGCGTAAAGCGTAAAACTTGAGTTCTAATAGCTAAAGGTGTCAAATAGCTATAGAAACTTAAAGTAAAGCTCCTTATTTTATAATTAGACCATTGGAAATATGAGTGGAGAAAGATGGACATATATTAAGGTGTTTTTAATGGTTTATATTAAAGGTTAATATTGTAAATTGGTTATTTTAGTATGTTAAAATAAAACAAAATAAAATTATCACTTAGTATCATCATCTTCAATTGAATTTAAGAAGAAGAAAACCATTCTCTTAGGTTTTTCATTTGGCCATGTTCAATAGCTAATTAAGGTATGGTTTTTGTCCCGTTTTTTATGATTTCTATGTTTTTGTAATTGTTGCAGCTCAATCTAGCTAGCCCGTACTTTCGATTTCAAAATTGTTAACATTTGTGAGAGTTGGCACTGATGTATATATGCGTTCTTGGATTTTTGATGTTGAAATATGAATTTTTTTATGAATTATACAAGTTTTGTTAAGTGATTTTTAGTGAAATTGCAAAATAGGGATTAAATTGAGAAAAGTGTAAAGTTAGTGGTTAAAATGTGAAAAAAATGAAAATTATGGGCTGCTAGGGGCATTATGGTAATTCATCTAGCATGGGTTAATCTTGAATTTCATTAATTTGTGATTTTTGTGAAATAAGGACTAAATTGTAAAAATGTGAAACTTTGGGGGCAAAATTGTAAACGTGCCCAAATATGTGTTTTGGATTAAATTGAATAAAGTAGTGATTGAATAAGCTGAATTTGATATTATATAGATCAAGAAAAGTGGAATTCAGACCTAGATCGAGGGAAAACTAAAGTTATAGACTAAAAGACTCGATTCGCTGTTTTAGCATCCGAGGTAAGTTCGTACGTGATAAACATTGTTACAATTACACCTTTAATACTTTGATATTACATAAATTGTATACACGAGACTACGGTCATGTTCGACGATAAATCGACTATTATTTGCACTTAGTGTGTGATTCGAGATAGCTTCGGCTATTTATGGCACTTAGTGTGTATATTTTGAGTGAAATTTAATTATTTTATAATTATTATATATTTTTCGACAAGAATTTTACCGAAACTACATGAATTTGAGTTAAAAAGGGTATGAAAAAGTGTGTATATTTTGGTGTTTCCAAAAAAAATGCTATCTAAATCAATAGTATAGAATATATGAAAGAGCCTGATTGTATTGAGATTTAATCGCGAATCCACAAAATTTGAATGCTTTCCATAATTCAGATCTCTTGAGAACAGCGAAGAACAATTGGAATAAATTCTAAAACCTAAAAACAAAAGAAAAACTAAACTAAATTTTGTAAAGAAAATCTAGGCTAAGTGAATAGAGTCCATAACAAGTGAAAAATAAGCCTGTTTATAGCGTTCAGATGGTCGTTGTCCTTAACATTAGGTTAGCTAACACTCCTAGGCTTGAAGTTTAATTCTGTAGACCAAAACGCCCTTACTTCCTGTTTAATTTCCATCATAGAGTCGATGTCACGACACCCCAGGACCTATGTCTCGACATTGCAATTAGTATACTCCTCTTGGGCTATCTTCAGGGGTATGTCGCGACACCCCTCAATCTGTGTCACGACATCGAAGGCAGTCTTGAGCTTTCTCCATTCTGCTCCCTATATTGTGACATCGAACATCCCCTATTATGACATAGTGACCAGTATCGATTTAGTACACCTTCTAAAGGTCTCATGCACACTCACAAAGTGCGTTAGCTCTCCCTTAGGCCTCATTCGGCCCCTAAGTTCAATAAAAGACTCAATTTTCACATTTTATTGAATATAAATAAAACTAAGAAAACATAACAAAAATGCTTGTATTCAAACTCCTTAAATGCGAAAACTAGTTTAATCTGCTACATCGAATTACAACAGATCACTAGTGAACTGTGAGATTGTGCTGAGTTAGAAAGATTTACTTGTATTATATGTGAGTATTGTTTATTTTTTCTCTAGATCTCACTAGGTTCTTTGAACCTACTTAGTTGCCTTTCCTACTCAGACCAGTTGTTGAAGTAAAGGAATCTCTAAAGACTACATTAGAGGATAATCGTTGTCCTGAGACTTCTTATATTTTGTATCATGCATGACATGGGGGTGGTGCCCAGAAATTTATTTTTTGAAGAATGTATTTTGTAACTAAGCACATGATCATGAACCTATGGTTCAAATGAAATTTTAGTGAAGTATTTATGGTTTTCGAAAGGTACTATCTTATTTATTCTTGAATGTCAAATAGTTTATACTTTATACAAATTAAATTGTAGTTTAAAGTGGTCAACATAAGATACGATTTTAAATATAATGATTTTAAGGTAGCGACGCGCCATTTCTAAATCCTCCTTAAGGATTGGGTTTGATGTGTTACAAACACACTTATGATTATGTCATTGGAGGAGAACTGAGTAGTTGCTTTAGTAATTGTATATCATTAAGGAGAGCTCAGTCATGGTACCATAGTAGAATGTCTTCATGACTAAATGTGTTTATAATTAATAGGGGAAAAGCCATAACTTAATTATACCCCATTTGAGCCTTAACTACATATGTACAATCCGTCCCTCTGCTAGCTCGTTGAAACTATAAATGAATTGTGTGTTTGAATAGAAATAAATGAAATAAATATGAAATGAGAAATGAGAAATATTCAAGAATGATTATGGTTTTTTTTCCAAAATGGAAAAATGGAATCAATTGAAAATAAATGTAGGTTTCCAAAATGGAAATTGAAATAGAAAGGGAAATGGGAATGATTCATTTGAAGTTATATAGAGATTACTTAAAAATGATCAGAAAAATGAGTTTATGATTTTGAGCTGCTTTGAAGCACGAAAGTGAAATATTAAACATATTTTCTCAAAATTTTACCAGTGGTAAAATTGAAAAAATTTTATCGGGGGTAAAATCTTAAAAATTTTATTTGGAGTAAAATAGGGATGAGAAAAGTGTTTAATATAGAATATTAAAGTTTATTTTGAGAAATAGAAAAACTGAATCAGATTGGATCACATTACAAAGTACTGGGTCAAAAAGCCCAGGAAGTACTCGTAATTGGACCCGATATGAGAGAGGACCGAAACCCTTCACATAACATAAACGGGGCACAACCCTTGTAGGAATACTAGGGTGTGCCGTCTAACCCACTCCTACTCTAAGTAGGAAGTTATTTTTCTATTTGAAATAAACCACTACAACTCAACAAGGGTCTTACGTTCTCTTCTTATAAATAGATAGCACTGGTAAGACATAAAACACAACTTTGAGAGATTATAATGTTGCCAAAAAATAGAGAGAATTTATTCTCAACTATTAACTATATTTTTCAGAATAATAATTCTACTGGTTTCTATTAAAGAAGAGAAAATTTTTGTTTTCACTCCAAATAAAAGAGAGAACATTTTCTAGTTTTGAATTTTGATTCAGTTGGTTCGAGGCCACACTCAAAGAAGTCCGTGGTACGGGAATAGTAGAGAAGATCATTTGATTGAAACCTGAGAACGATGAACATTCACTAAGCTGAAAACACATGTATGAATTCAGTTAGGGTTTATTGCTATAAATATCACAAATTGAGTCGATTTTCAAAATTTTATTTTTATATTATGCAAGAAAATCATTTTCAAATCGGATTTTTTGCAAAATATGTCACATTGCGATAAGGAATCGTGACGTCAACCTGAATTTTTGTCAATAATTTAGTCCTAATTCAACCTCAGGTTAGAATTATAGTTTTTGTATGCTCGTATAAGACCTGTGGATGATTATATGTTGTATCATATGCTTATATTAATTTTATTTTCATGTTAATTGATATTAGTTGAATGTAATTTGCTCAATATTGCTCCGATAATGAATGTGACACCTTATGACTCGAACTCGACGACCGGGTCGGGTTTGGGGTTTTACACAATATAAGACCTTTTGGAACAATATATTCTACTATAAGGAAACAAGATTATTGGTGGTTTTCCATGATTAGAAAAAAAAACAAACTTGATTTACTTTATATTTGAGGACATGATAAAGGTAGATGAAAAATATAAGAATGAGTACAATTTTGTATTTGGCATGGCTATTAGTAAACTTCTTATAAGTCTTGGTATAAATACATCAACTGATTAGGTCATTCTCTTCTTCAAGGGATGGAAATTGGGATATATTCACTACATCAAATGGGTTATGTGGAAACTACTGAGTTTAATTGGCTAAAAAAGTAACGGCGAGACATGAGGAAGGGTGATATGTCTAATTCGATGTAGTAGATTAAACTAGTTTTCACACTTTAGGAGTTTGAACATAAGCATTTTAGTTTTTTTTTAATTACATTTCAGCAAGTTTAGTTAAGATTAACAAAATGTGTAATTCGAGTATTTTATTAACCTTAGGGGCCGAATGAGGCTTGAGGGTGAGCTAATACACTTTGTGAGTGTGCAAGAGACCATTAGAAGACGCATTAACTCAATATTGGTCGCTAGGTTGCAACACGAAGCATGCGATGTTGCAACATAAAGAGCAGAATAGAAGAAGTCCAAGACTACCTTTGATGTCGCGACATAGGACCTGATTTGTTGCGACATCACCTCTTTACTAGAAATTAATACAAAATAGGGGCGTTTTGGTCTACACAATCCAACTTTAAGCTCGGGAACGTCAGTTGACCTAGGGTTAATGATGACGGCCATTCTATGTCTATAAATAGGCTTAGTTAACACATATTATGGACGCATTTAACTATTGTATAATTTTCTCTTTAAATTTTAGTCTTTAGTTTTTTCCTTTCTTTTAAGTGTTAGATTTTATTCTTGTCCTTCTTATTTACTTTTGGGGAGAAATCATATTCTGAAATTATTTTCAAACTCTGTGATGATTCAGCACTTAAATTCAATACAATCATGCTTTTTCTAAACTCTATTCTTAAAATTGTTCTTTATGGTCATTCTTTCATTCAAGTTTATATTGTCTACTAGATCCATGAGGAACTAATCCTCCTATGGGGGATTAGCGAGAAGAGGTATGAATAATTAACTATTTTGTAGGGATTTCTTAATGGATCAGCTGTTCAGGTAAGGGAGAACCTAAACCCTAGGCCTAACAAGCCTAGAAAGTCATTAGGGTGGGAATTAAGCCAAAACTGGTATGGCCTATTCATGAACACCACTAAAAAATATTGTGTTTTTATCACCAAATTGTTAACTCTAATTTCACAATTAATTGATTAACATATGCAGTCCCTATGGAGACGATAACTCTTTTACTTATTACTTGATAATGACTGTGTACAGTTGCACAAACCTAAACATTACAAGTTTTTGGCACCGTTGTCAGGAACTGTTGCGTTAATCACTTTTGTAAATTATTCTTTCCAAGTTGGTTTTATTTTATTTTTATTTTTATTTGACTCCTAAATTTACTAATTAATTCTTTATTCTTTATTTTCTATTATTTATTTTCAGGAGTTTATGAGCATAGATCGAATCATCAATTCATCACCTGTAGACCTTGAAATCGAGCAGACATTTAAACAAAGAAGATGTGAATGATTAGCCCAGAGACAAGCCAAAATGGTCCTTGTAAATCAAAACGATGGACAAGGAAATAGAGTCGATCATATGCACAATCCCATCCTTATTGTTGATGATAAGGATTGTGCCATAAGATAATATGCTATCCCCCTTTTCAATGAGTTAAATCTAGGAATTAGGAGACCATAGATCGAGGCACCCCGATTTGAACTGATGCCTGTAATGTTTCAAATGTTTCAAACCACGGGCCAATTTAGTGGTATGCCCACAGAAGATCCACATATTCACCTTCAATTTTCCATGGAGGTGAGCGATTCCTTTAAGATAGCTGGTGTGACTGAAGGCACACTAAGGTTGAAGTTGTTTCCACACTCATTGCGAGATCGAGCATAGATGGATCAATTCGTTTCCACCACATTCAATTTCAACTTAGCCAGAATTAGTTGAGCGATTTTTAGTTAAGTATTTCCCACCTAGCAAAAGTTACGAAATGAGATCACCATTTTTCAATAATTGGATGACAAATATTTATACGAGGTGTGGAAAAGATTCAAAGAGTTACTTCGTAAGTTTGCTCATCATGGTATTCCATATTGCATCTAGTTGGCAAAATTTTATAATAGTTTCAACGCACACACAAGGTTAGTGGTAGATGGTTTTGTGAATAGTGCTCTCTTGTTGAAGTTTTATAATGAGGCTTACGAGATTATTGAGAGGATAGCCAGTAACAATTACCAATGGCTGACAAGTCGAGCAACTTCAGAAAGACAAGTACCCGGAGTGCATGAAGTGGACACGCTTACATCACTCTCAGCTCAGGTATCTTCTATATATTCAATGCTGAAATAATTTACTGATAATGATTTTAATCCTATTGCAGCTCAAACACAAAGTCAATTCGATGTAGTTTATTCCATATATTGTGGGGATGGTCATTCTTTCAAGAATTTTCCATCAAATCGTCAGTCGATTTATTATGTAGGGAACCAACTCCAAAATAGAAGTGGAAAAGGACCACAGTCCAACTTCTACAATCCTTCATGGTGTAATCATCTGAACTTTTCTTGGCGTAACGAAGGAAATGGACTGAACAACTACATGCAACATAGACCCAATCAATCTTAAGGGTTTAATCAACAAGTTCCAAAACCACCACAGGTTGAATCATCTAACAGTTTGGAGATTTTGTTGAAGGCATACATGGAAAATAATGATGCCTTAATCTAAACTAGTAAATTCTGATAAGCTACATCTTCTTTAGATGCAGATTTATCTCCTCAGAAAAGTTGTCCAGTCCAACCCAAAGTTCTAACACCTCCATATCCTAAAAAGTTCCAACGAAATAAGAAGAAATAGAAGGTGCAATTCAAGAAGTTTTTAGATTTTCTAAAGTAACTTCACATCAATATCCCACTGGTGGAGGGTTTAGATCAAATGTCCAACTATGTCAAGTTCATGAAGGACATTATGTTTAAAAAGAAGAGACTTAGTGAGTACGAAATTGTAGCTTTGACAAAGGAGTGCAGTGCGTTCCCACATAACAAGCTACCTCTAAAATTGAAAGACCCTGGAAGTTTTACCATACCCTGTAATATTGGAGAATCTTATTGTGGTAAAGCTTTGTACGACTTAGGAGCAAGCATAAACTTCATGCCTAAATCTATTTTCAAGCTGTGGGGAATATGTGAAGACCCACAATTGTGACACTCCAATTGGTGCATTGATCTTTAGCATACCCCGAAGGAAAAATCGAGGATGTTTTGGTAATAGTAGATAATTTTATTTTTCTTGATAACTTCATTGTCTTAGATGTTGAAGTAGATAAGGAAGTGTTGATCATCTTGGGATGACCTTTCCTAGACACGGGAAGAACATTAATAGATGTGCAAAAATTTGAACTCACCGTAAGAGTTTTGTTAACTCTTGAAAAGAGTTATATTTCATGTCTTTAGACCTAGCTAATTGATTGCACTTAGGTACATTTAGTTGCATTTTAGGACATTTTATTTGTATTTTCATCATTTCATTTGGAGCTTGGACTGTGTTTAAATATTAGGTACTTTTAATTGCTTATGGTAGGGCTGTGTTTAGTGGTTTGACAGGTACAAGTTGAGGAATGAGAAATAAAGGAATCAAGGTTTGCCGGGGCACAAGGTTGGACATTTTATTAGCATGAATGTTGTGGCAATTTTAGGTAGACAGAGTAAACACTCAACACATACCAGTTTCAACCCAACTATACTTGTTCCAGAAAAATCTTCCTATAAAGGAGAAGATAATCATGGGTTGTTGGTTTTTTCCTAGAAAATAAAATTTAAAAAAATGAAAAGATAATCTTGGGTTGTTGAAAAAGAATTTAAAAAGAGGAGAAGATAAACATGGGTTGTTGGATTTACCCTAGGGAAAAAACTATAGAAAGCCAAAGGAGGAAACTGTAAATGAATGAAAAAGGAAGAGATCATTAGGCAAAAATAGAGGGTAATGGTTGAGTAGAGACAGAAAGAGGAAGATGAAAGTAGTCCCTTTTAGCCATCACAGGACACTATGCTGCTAGAATCTGAACTGGACACAGGAAAACTGTCTTCCTGAAGTCTTCCATATTTCTTATTTTTTTCTTCCGTGAATTGAATGATGAAAACGGTGTTGGATGTTATTTTAGTTTTGAATTTTATGTGCCAACCCATGAGCTAAATCTCATCGGGTTGGGCTTACATGATGAAACTTTTATTTTCTTTAATGGTTGAAGTATATATCTGAATCAATTTACTGTTTCATTTAATTGTTCTATTTTTAAGTTGTATACGTGCAATCCCTAGACATAGAGGACTGTTCATCATGTCCATAAACTAAGTCTAATTCTGAAAAGGTAGGATTAGTTGGATCGATATTGAATGATATGAGAATTGATAAACCATAATTTATACATATTTTGGCCCCATGCTTGGCCAATTTTTGGATGAATTTTCATTAGATTTGATGAATTTGATACTCCTAATCCCTTAATTTCATGTTTTACACTCAGGAGAGCTTAGGGAGTCGAAAAGAATGAGAAACGGGCCAAAAAGGGACAAAATGGGCTTACATCAGAAATGAACACGGCCTGGACCAACGTACACGAGCGGACCACACGGTCGTGTGTGGCGAGCAAAAGCGAGCACGGTCTAAGGAATTGAACACGGGTGTGTCACACGGGCGTGTCCCTGCCGTACCTAAGTTTAATTCTATTCGGAATAGGCTACTTGTGGGCCAAGAAAGGCATTCCAAAGCCTACATAAACACCCTAGGGGGTAATCAAAAGGGGATGGAGAGTAGAAGGTAGAAAATACTCGAAGACAGCCATCGGGAGTCGCTTGGAACAAGGATCTCCATCAAGACTGAAGATCTCCTATCAATTTCTCTTGAAGTTTTTGGGTTTTCTTATGTTTTGTAGTTTTCCTTATTTTAAGATGTTTCCCTCTATTAGTTTGAACTAAATCCCTTAACTATCTAAGGGGATGAAACCTAAGACAGATCTTATTATTATTTGATTTATAAGATAAATACTTGTTCTTATTTTTAATTGTGAGTTCTTATTCTTGTTTTGATAATTTAGGTTATTGATTCAAGTTGAATGTGCTTATTCAGAGGAGAAAAAGTCCTGCTTAAGAGTAGATCAACACAATTAAGTGGAGTTGATTGCAACCCTAGAAATAGGGCGACATAAATCTACCAGATTAGAGTCAAATCTAATAAGGGAATCCATAGATCGAGTTAATGCGACAATAGGGTTTTAATTAGAAAGAGATTTCAATTAATCAACCTAGAGTCAGTTGTTTTTAGTCTTGAAAGAGATATTAACATAAATCAGGGATTTCTACGGATTAAGTCAAGTGAATAAATCATATGAATCAAAAGTAATAAGTGAAGTCTAGGTGGATTATTCCTTGGGTATTGCCTATCTCATAAATTTGTCAAAAAGTATTTTCCCAATTCATTCTCTGTCGTGCTTTTAATTAGTTTTAGTTTAAAAAGAAATCACTTCAATTCTTAGGCTAGATAATAAGAAGATAGTAATTACTAGTACTCTTGGTCCTTGTGGATACGATATTACCGGTCTTACCATAACTCTACTATTAAACGATATGTGCGCTTCCCTTTATTGTGATCATAGTTAGTTAAAGAGACATCAAGTTTTTTGTGCCGTTGCCGGGGACAGAGATATTAGGAACACTAAATTTTTATTACTTTAGCCATTTTTATTTTATTACAATTTGTTTTTATTTTTAGTTTTACTTTTCTAATTTTTCACTTTATTTGCTTCTGGCAGGAGTCTCTAGTTTATGACTAGAAGGAACCTGTCAGGACCATTACATTTTAATAGTGAGATAGAAAGTATAGTTTGCAGAAACCGAAAAGAGATAAGGCGAAGTCTACAATAAATAAAGGAAGAGCAAGAGGACGATAATAATACTACCGAGGATATGGCTGACAATATCCTCCGGTGGTTGTTGAGAATCCCGCCCCTCGGACTATGTATGATTATGCTAAGCCTACTTTAACAGGAACTGAAACAAGTATTTATAGACCTCCTGTTGCCGCAAACAATTTTGAACTAAAACCTAACACTATTCAAATGATTCAGCAGTTTGTTCAGTTTAATGGTTTGTAGGATGAGGATCTAAACAATCACTTGGCAAATTTTCTGGAATTCTACGACACTTTTAAAATTAATGGTGTTTCTAATGATGCCATTCGCCTTCGGTTTTTTCCCTTTTCATTGAGGAACAAAGCTAAACAGTGGTTGAACTCGTTACCACAAGGATCAATCACTACATGGGAGCAAATGACCAAAAAATTTTTGTTAAAATATTTTCCTCCAGCTAAAACGGCTAAATTAAGGAATGATATCTCTTTTTTTTGTGCAGATAGATTTAGAAACACTTTACGATGCATGGGAGAGATACAAAGATCTACTGAGAAGATGCCCTCACCATGGGTTACCTATGTGGCTATAGGTTCAAACCGTTTACAATGGTGTAAACCCCTCAACTAGGTAGTTGATTGACGCAGCCACCGGCGGTACACTAAACAACAAAACACCTAAGGCTGCCTACGAATTCATTAAAGAGATGTCACTAAATAACTATCAGTGGCAAGTTATGAGGACAAAGCCGACAAAGACAGCTGGTGTTTTCAACCTCGACGCAGTAACCATGCTATCAAACCAGGTAAAGCTTTTAAGTAAAAAGATTGATGGTTTGTGTGGTTCTTTGCAGGTACATCCAGTAATGCAGTGCGATACAAATGGAGGAGGAATGGGTAATATAGAATATCCATCCTACAATCCTGGCATAGAAAACGAACAGATGAACTATATGGGTAATAATTCTAGCCCTCAGAATAATCCCTATAGCAACACTTACAATCCAGGTTGGAGGAACCATCCAAACTTCTCATGGGGTGGTCAAGGAAATCAGAGACAACAACCCCCTCCAGGCTTTCAACAGCAACCCTACCCACAAGAGAAGAAGCCGAGCCTTGAGGAGATGCTAACAAAATTCATCTCGATGTCAGAAACCCGCTTTCAAAACACCGAAACAGCACTAAAAAATTAGCAAGCGTCGATTCAAGGGCTCGAGAACCAAATAGGTCAGCTTGCCAAGCTGATCTCAGAACGACCACAAGGTAGTTTGCCAAGCAATACTGAAACTAACCCAAAGGAGCAACTTCATGCCATTACTGCTCACGATAGTGAAGGGTTAGACGAACCACAACTGAGGCAAGAAAACTTGGTTGATAAAGGTAAGGTTGATGTGAGCCATAATAAACCAAAACTGGTAAGTAGAGAGTACAAACCTTTTGTGACATACGCCAATGCGACGAAGAAAGACAGCACAGATGAACAATTCGGTAAATTTCTTAAACTTTTTAGAAAATTAAATATTAACTTACCATTTATTGAAGCTCTTTCGCAGATGCCCAATTCAGCAAAATTTCTAAAAGATCTTTTAGCAAACAAACGGAAGCTAGACGATGCGTCGCATGTGGAGCTAAATGCAATTTGCTCAGCAATTTTACAGAATAAACTACCTTGCAAACTAAAAGATCCAAGGAGTTTTACAATTCCTTTCTTAATTGGTGGTTTACCTATTAATAATGCTTTAGCTGATTTAGGGGTAAGTATCAATGTTATGCCTTATAAAATGTTTAAACAGTTAGGTCTTGGGAAACATAAACTAACTAGGATGAGCAAACTGATTACTTTTGCAATCAGTTTTGTGCCTCAATCTGATCCTTGTGGGAACGATACTCACTAATAAATTTATTACATGATTTGACATGTATACTTGCACAAATTGCATATCATTTCACACGTGACAAGTTCAAGACGATCATGTAACGTTTAATGGTTTTAAAGTAATGAGATTTCTTGATCCGACAGAAGAATCTTTAATGATGGACGAGTTAAAAACTTTAGTTTCTATCGAATGAGAGAATAACTTTGAAGACCCATTGGAGAACATTTTAGGGTTTGAGCCACTGAAAGATGAAGAAGGTAATGAAAATATGGCTTTGATGGAAGCCAATCTAAGGAACTATGTTCAACCAGCACACTATTAGAGTTGGAAGCTCATGAATACATGCAACCCAAGTTGTCAATTGAGGAACCGCCTAAACTTGAACTTAAGGTACTTCCTTCCCATTTGGAATACGTTTATTTAGGTAACAGTTCTACTTTGTCTGTGATTATTTCAGCAAAACTGATAGAATAGCAAGAAGAGCAACTGATGAAATTTTTAAAGAAATTTAAAAGGGTAATCCGTTGGACCATAGTTGATATTTGAGGAATAAGCCATTCCTTCCGTATGCACAAGATTATCCTAGAAGAGCATGAAAGAGCTAGAATTGATGGGCTAAGAAGACTCAACCCTATAATGAAAGAGGTAGCGCAAAAGGAAGTGATCAAATGGTTAGATGCGGGAATTATCTACCCCATCTTGGATAGTTCATGGGTAAGTCTGGTACAATGTGTACCAAAGAAAGACAGAATCACGATTATTGAGAATAAATGTAATGAGTTAATCTTGACGAGAACTGTCACGGGTTGAAGATTTTATATAGACTATAGAAAATTGAACAAAGCTACTTGATAGGACCATTTCCCGTTGCCTTTTATGGACCAGATGTTAAACTGACTAGCAGGTAACGAATATTAGTGTTTTTTAGATGGATATTTAGGATATAGCCAAACAGTTGTAGCCCTGAAATACCAACACAAAACGAATTTTACTTGCCCATATGGTATGTTTGCTTTTAGGCAAATGTCTTTCGGTTTATGTAATGTAGCTACCACATTTTAGCGATGCATGATGGCAATATTTACTAATATGGTAGAATTTTTTGTTGAGGTTTTCATGGATGATTTTTCTATTTTTGGGAATACTTACGATGTTTGTTTGAGTAATTTGGCTAAGGTACTAAAAAGGTACGATGAGACAAACATTATCCTTAACTGGGAGAAATGCCACCTTATGGTTAAGGAGGGAATTGTCTTAGGACACAAAATTTCCAGAAACAGGATTGAAGTTGACAAAGTGAAGGTGGATGTAATTGAAAAATTACAACCACCAGTCAGTGTTAAAGGAGTTTGAAGTTTCTTAGGTCATACCGGTTTTTACCAAAGGTTTATAAAAGATTTTTCAAAAAATTTTAAGCCTTTTTGTATGCTATTATAGAAAGATACTATTTTTTTATTTTAACAAAGCATGTTTAGAAGCTTTTGAAGAGTTGAAAAATCGGTTAATCTCAGCCCCAATAATTTTTACACCTAATTGGAAATCAACTTTTGAGTTGATGTATAACACAAGTAATTTCATTGTTGGAGCTGTGATGGGTCAAAGAAGAAACAAAGTGTTTCATTTGATCTACTATGCAAGCAAAACTTTGATAGGATCCCATATCAATTATACGGTAACTAAAAAAGAACTTGTTGCTATAGTTTTTTTTTTTTGACAAGTTTCATTCTTATCTCATAGGTTTGAAAGTCACTATTTTTACTGACCATGCAGCCATTAAATACTTACTTACAAATAGAGATGCTAAACCGAGGCAAAGTCGATAGATACTTCTGCTCTAAGAATTTCACCTTGAGATCCAAGACAGAAAAGGTGTTGAAAATCAAGTAGTTGATCATCTGTCAAGGTTGGAACAAAATGAGGTAACTCATTCACTTATTCCAATCAATGAAAATTTTCCAGATGAACATATCTTCGAGGTAAGCCAAATTCATGAAATACCTTCGTTTGCTGATTGTGTGAATTATTTAGCATGTGGAATAATACCTCGAGAAATGACATACCAACAAAGGAAGAAATTTCTTCACGATAGTCGGAAATATTTTTGAGTGGATCCATTTTTTACTAAACAATGTGCAGATAACATAATCAGGAAGTGCATAACTAGAAGTGAAATTGATGAGATCTGTATCATTTACATTCATCTCCAAGTGAGGGAAACTTTGGTGGTTCTAGAATTGGAGGAAAGATTTTATAAGTAGGATTCTTTTAGCCTACAGTGTTCAAGGATACATATGCATATGTGAAAATTTGTGATAGATGCCAAAGGATCAGAAACATATCAAGGATGAATGAGATGCCCTTGACAAACATTTTAGAGGTATAATTATTTGACGTATGGGGCATTGATTTTTTAGGCCCATTTCCTTCTTGTTATGGTAATAGGTATATCTTAGTAGCTGTGTGATAAACCGTAAAAGTAACATATTTTAAGCCCACGTTTAGCATGCTTTTGGATAATTTAAGCCTTGAATTATGTAATTTGGTGCTCTTAATCCTTTTTTTTCATGTTTTATACTCAGAAGAGCACTGGATGACGAAAAGAAAGGAAAACGGGCCCAAAACGGAGTAAATAGGCCATACCACGAAATCCACACGACCTGGGCCCAAGACCACACAGTCGTGCCTCATTCAACAGTCTCGAACACGACCTGGCCATGATTTACACGGGCGTGTGCCATGGGCGTGTCCCTGCCGCGACCAAAAGGAGTTTTACTCGGAATAGGATACTTGGAGGCAAAGAAACACATTCCAAAGCCTATTTAAACACCCTAGTAGGAATTCCACTTGATTAGGATACTTAGGGGCCAAGTAGGGTATCTCAAAGCCTATATAAACACTTTAGGGGGCAACTTAAAGGAGAGTTCGGTAGAAGCCGGAACCCAAGGCTTTAGTCAGGGGGCGTCCAGCTAGGCCAAAGAGGGCAGATTTGTGGAGATTTACTTTAAGATAGCCAGTTGATTCATCTCAAGAAGCCGGAATCATACTCAAGACGGAGGATCTCTCTTTCAATTCCTTCAGGGGGTTTTAGGGATTTCTTATGTTTTCTTTTATCTTTTCTTTTGAAATGTTTTCTTTTATTGTTATGAAGTAAACCCTCAGATACCTGAGGGGGATGAAACTTAAGATGAATCTTGTTATCATTTGCTGAACTATATGATAAATATTTGACTTGTTCTTAATTCTTGTGCTGATCTTTCCGGGATATTAATTCAAGTGTGATGTGCTTAGGTGGAGGAGCAAAAGTAAGAGTAGATCTAGCATAACTAAGTGGAGTTGATCGCACGCCTAGAGATAGTGTGACGAGATTTTGCCGGATTAGGGAGAAACCTAATATGAGAGTCCATAAATCGAGTTAATGCAATTCTAGGGGTTTTAATTAGAAAGAGATTTTAATTAATCAACCTAGGGTTAGACGTTAGTCGCTTCGAGAGAGGGATTAATATAACTTAGGGAATCTTACGGATCAAGTCAAATGAATAAATCGTCTGGCTCAGAGTTAGATAACAAGTGAAGTCTAGGTGGATTCTTCATTGGGTGTCGTCTTAATCAATTGGTTTTTCCTCAAAGTTATTTCCCCAATTTCATTCTTTTTTTTCTTAGAGTCTTTAATTTAATTGTTAGTTAATTTTAGATTAGATAAACAATATCCTTAATTCTTAGGCTAAATAATAAAAAGAGAGTTAGTATTAGTACTTTTAGTTCCTTTGGGTTCGACATTCCAGTCTTGTCTTAACTATACTATTGTTCGATAGGTGTGCTTGCCTCAAATCATTGTCATAGTTAGTTTCCAGGTTCGATCATTCTTTATATAAATTTTAAGACTTTGACATCGCATAAAACAACGATCACTGTGTACTATGAAACACCTCAAACCAGGCCCACGAGCCTTGACCGGATCTAGTATGTTCCTCGATGTATACCGGTTCAAATTCGTTTGCACTTTGAAAAACTTTAAGTAATTTTGGGAGAAAGTTCGAATTGGGTTGGGCTTGAGTTGAAAACAAGTTTATTTCATTATTAAAATCCTTTACTTTAGGGGACAAAACGTTTAGGCTTTGTTTTAAAATAAATTTACTTAAACTTTACTTGATAGAAATTCGTACATAGTAAATAAAAGTAAAATAAAGTAATCCTACTATGGCCTTATTACATCAAATAAATCCCAAAATTAAAACCAAAGTACTTAAAATAAAATAGTCCAAATAAAATGAATTTCTTGCTGAGCATGGCCATCCCTAAGCTTCTACCGAACCCGTCCATTACTGATCGTCACCTGGAAGAAAAAGTTCCCCAACGGGGTGAGTAAAACAGACTCAATGCGTAACCAACACTAAGATTTAATAAATTCAGGCATACATTATCATATCACATACACATTCATATATCAGATAGAAAAAAAATGATGCAACCCGAACCCAAACCTATATGCCATCCGCTACACATCACCGGTACCATCCTGCACACCGTGGGGACTACTAAGTCAACCCTCCATCCACTACACACCATCGAAGGCAGTCGCTGCAGTCGACGTGCTCATCGCCCTTATAAATATTCGTGGCATAGCCACCAGATTAAATAATTGTGATCGAAGTCACCACATTCAGATATCGTGGTCTTAAGTCACCACATTCAGATAATGTGACGGAAGTCACCACATTCAGATATCGTGGTCTTTGATCACCACATTCACTTCCCCTTTTTCAATAACCCATATGCCCCATATCATACATATTATGCATTATCATGCCAAATTTCACATTCTTAACACTGTTCACATATGAGTCATAATATATATTCATAATTCTAGTAGGAGTAGGAAACGTACCTGAGTACTTTGTACCACAATATGGTACCTTAACCATATTCACATTTTTATACATACTTATATTAAATATTTCCATAAATCGTATTAAAAGATAGTGTGGGGTACACACCTGATTTGCTTAACAAATTCATTGAAATCCCGAAATCCGATCTACTGCCTTAGATCCTTAACTCCCTACATTTGGCCACACTTAGTATTTTATGGAAAAGCCTATTCGGCTAATTTTTTATCAAATCCTGAAGGATTATCGTAACCACTTTCTTACCTTGTTGCCGATTTGTCTACTAATCCAATCCCAGAAACTTGTATTCTTCCCCTTTGAGATCGGTTAATCACTAGATCCCTTGAATTGGTTAGTTTTCGGCTTAAACATATAAATAGATCTAACTACTAAAATAGGCCCTTGGACGAATGTGTGAGTACACTTACCATGAAATTCTCAAATCCCGAAAAGTATCCCTTGCCTCAGATGTCTGTCGAAATTCCCATGGATACATGTTGGATCAATTCCTATCATTTAAACACATTAAGAATGGCCTAAGGCCGAATGTCATTGAAACACCCCACACCCGGCCCACGAGCTTGAACCGGATCTGGTATGTTCCTTAAGAAAAAACGGTTTTAAAGTTCTTTATTACTTAGAGATAATTTGTGTATTTTTCAAAAGATATTGGTTTTGGGTTGGGCTTAGGTTGGAAACCCGTTTACTTAATTAAAAAAAACAATTATTTAAAGTGACAAAAACAATTTAGGGTTTATTCAAGAAATATGTTTTTAAACAATCATTAATTTAGAGTAATTCGTAACATAATAATAATTTAAACAGAAATTAAGTAATCAAACTTGGGCCTTATGGCCTTATTACATCAAATAATTTCCAAAATTAAAATGAAAAGTACTTAGCAAAAATAAAGTCCAAATCGTTTATTTTTCTCCCCGCATGGCCACCTTCACTCCCCGCCACCCGGTCCATTACTGCTCATCACCTGAAAAATAGTCCCACAAGGGGTGAGTCTACAGACTTAATGTGTACACAAACTAACAATCAACAATTCAGGCATACATGTTCATATCAAAGACATATTCATATAAAAATGATGCAACCCAAACCCAAGCCTAGTTATCCATCCGCTACACACCACCCGTACCTGCCAATCACACCGTGGGGACTACTAAGTCAACCCTCCATCCGCTACATACCATCGAAGGCAGTCGCTGCAGTCGACGTGCTCATCGCCCATATAATTTGTGTCATTAGACACCATATTCAGATAATGTAACCGGTTTACCAAATTCAAATAATGTAACCGGTTACCATATTCATATTATGTGACCGTAGTCACCATATTCCGTTGGTGAGACCGAAGTCAACACCTTCTTCCCCTTTCACATATAGCCCAAAATGCCCCAAATATTATCATATCATGCATAACATACTTATTTCTCATTCATGTTACTATTCACATGTTCAAACTATATCATATTCGTAATCCTATCAGAAGTAAAAAACGTACCTGGGTACTCTTTACCACATTTGTGGTACTTAGCCACATTCTCATTCTTATGCATATTAAAATAATTATTGCCATAATATATTGAAAGTTAGTGTGAGTACACACCTGATTCGCTTAATAGGTTCCTTGAAATCCCAAAGAACGATCTACCAATCTAGATCTTTACTCCTATATTTGGCCAATCATAAAAACATATGGATCAACCTATTTGGCTTAAAAACCAAATCCTAGTAGGATTTGTATCACTTACCTTGTTGCCGAATTGGATGATGGTAAATCAAGTCCAAAAAAATCACTAGTATCCTTTCCTTGAAATCGGCTAACACTAAATTCATTAAGAATGGTTAGTTTGACTTCTTAAAATCATAAGAAATAAATCTGAGTTCCTTGGCCGAATATAATGTTTACTTACCTCTAATTTCCCGAAAATTCCTCTTGATTGTGGATCTGTCGAAATCCCTACATATATTAGATCTGATTTCCAAGTCACTTAATAACTTAATCAAATAGCCTTTGGCCTAAACCATACTTTTCTTACCTTAAATCCTTGAATTTCCCGAAACTCTTTCCTTGATTCCTTAGATCTGAAAGCCCGAAATCCTTCCTTGGATATTCGGCCAGAGACATCCAAAAAGATCAGTCCTAAATCTTGATTGAAAAAGAAGTAAACACAAGAATCCATTCTTACCTTATCACCACAGTCGATGGCACTCTTGTTTGAAGCCACAAAGATTCGACTAATAGGGATCAAAAGAGAAGGTTTTGGCTTGACAGATGAAAAAAAGAGAGGAAGAAAAGAGAAGAAGAAAATTCGGCAGAGAGGGTTTGCTTAGAGAATTTCGGCCACACTTGGAAAAGATGAGAGAAAATCCTTTAATTCTCCTCCTTTAGCCGAAATTATCAGGCCAAGAGTCCTTGACTTGGCCACCACTATTCCTTGTGATAATATTATCACCTTATTTAAAAATAAATAAAGAAAAATCCTTTTTATCTCTTCTAAATAATCCAAATTAAAAAGCTTTTATTTATCACATTATTATGCAATATTAATGGAAATAAAACACCTCTCTTTTAAACACATGTGCCGTCCACCTCTTTAGCACAGGAAGCAAAAATAAAACTTCATTTATTTGCTTCCCTTGTGACTCGAACCCAGGCCCATTCCTCCTGCATATGGCGCCATTTCCATAGGCCCTAAGTGGCATCTTCAGGCCACTATTCCTAGCCTGTTTGTGTGTCAAATTTCACCAACTTTTTCTTTTAAGGCCACCTTGCCTTAAATTCCTATTTAAACTTTAAAACTTGACATTTCTAGGTCATTTCTAAGTTTCCTAAAATTTTCGATCGGCTCTGTAAACTTGCCATTTTTTTACATTTCCAAGTTTCCAGAAATGTTCACTTTCTATTTTTGAATCATTTCCTTACATTTCCTAGTTTCCATAAATGTTCACTTTCCTCTTTTTAACTTAACATTCCTTTACATTTTCAGGACATTTCCCTACATTTCCAAGACAAGACATTTCCTTACATTTCCTTGCATTTACTTACATTTCCTTACATTTCCTTACATTTCCTTACATTTCCATACTTTTCCTTATTTCTAGAATTCACATAACACATTCATAATTCATAAAACATGCCATTTTACCACATGGTTCCTTGTGTCATGCTTCACACGGAGTTTCTTTTAAAGCCTTATTTATCTGGCTCCCCTTTTTACTTAAAAACCAATAATTTTCTAAAGCTTTCTTCTTCCATCCTAGAATTTTAGAACCCTTAATACACTTCCAAACACTGCAAAAACCTACTAACTCATGAATTATGCACGAACGCATAACCCCTATTCTAGGATGTTACAGTCATCTTACCTTGAATCTTAAATATCCCGAAAGATCTTTTCTTGATGTCGACAACACATAAATCCTGAAACCTCCCTTCCATAATTTGACCAAGATTAATAATAGGGATTTGTCCCTAAATTTCGATAAGTATAAAGAATGGAAACCAATATTTGGATCTTACCCTTACTTGAAGAAATCAACAGCACCTATGCTTGAAGCCCCTCAAAGATTCGGCTATGAAGACTTGAGGAATAATCGGCTATGAGCCACCTATGTATTCGACTTTTCAAAGATGAAAGGAGAGAGGGATATTAGGCGGAATTGGCACTAATGGAATTTAGAAGAAGTTTCGGCTAAAACACAGAGTATTTCGGCTTTAGTAAAAATAAAAGAGATGAAGAGATGCTTAGAGAATTCGGCATATGAGAAAAGGAGAAGAAAGAATGTTGAATGGCCTTAGTTTTCCTCCTTTTGCCGAAATTACTAGGCCAAGACTCCCTTACTTGGCCATCACTCCTCCATATTTTGATAGCTTTATCTCTTTAATTATCACCTAAAATAAAAGATAATTCAGCAACTATCCTTACTTAGCCGAAATTATTAAACTCAAAGTCCCTTACTTGGCCATCACTTCTCCCCTATTTTCCTAATTAAAGAATAATTCCTCATTTATCATCTTTTATCCTTAAATAAAATAAAAGGGATAAAACTCCTAAAATTTAGCCATGTGCCGTCCCCCTATTCCCTCTTATTGATGCCACTTAGCAAAATAAAGGCTTTAAAATTTTGCTCTCCACGCGACTCGAACACAAGTCCTTCCCCCTAGCATGTGGCGTCATTTCCAGAGCTCTAAGTGGTGCCTCCAAGCCACTTTTCCAAGCTCATTTGTGTGTCATGTTTTGCATACAATTCCTCTTAAGACCACCTTGCTTCATGTCCCCTTTTTAAACTTTAAACTTATCATTTCTAAAGCATTTCCTTACATTTCCAAGACATTTCCTTACATTTCCAAGACAAGACATTTCCTTACATTTCCAAGTCATTTCCTTACATTTCCAAGACATTTCCTTACATTTCCAAGACAAGACATTTCCTTACATTTCCAAGACATTTCCTTACATTTCCAAACATTGCCAAAACCTACTAACTCATGAATTATGCACGAACGCATAACCCCTAATCTAGGATGTTACATACTAAGTATCCAAGTGGGTTGAAGCTAAGGTATACCTAACGAATGATGCTAAAGTTGTCATGTGATTCCTACAGAATCATGTATTTACGCGGTTTGGGACTCCTAAAGCTATAATTAGCGATGAAGGATCTCACTTTGTAAATAAATGGCTTAAGTTGTTGCTTGGCAAGTACGATGTGGAACACAAGATTGCCGTTACCTATCATCCACAGTCAAATGGGCAAGTTGAATAGGTAAACTGTGAGATCAGAGGAATCCTTGAATAGGTAGTGCGACCTAATAGAAAAGATTAGTCTCAAAGGGTCGATGATGCTCTATAGGTCTATCAAACTACTTTTAAGACTCAGTTAGGAATGGCTCCTTATAGGTTAGTCTTGGGAAAGGAGTGACATTTTCCACTTGAGTTGGAAAATAAAGCTCACTGGGCTTTGAAACAATTAAATTTGGATTTTAAGTAAGCTGGTAATAGAAGAATGTTACAGCTTGATGAGTTTAAGAAGTTGAGGTTATTTTCATACGAGAATGCCAAGATGTACAAAGAAAAGATTAAGAGATGGCATGACAATCGTATACAACCTCATGAATTCTAAGAAAGTGAGAAAGTGTTGTTGTTTAATTCAAGGCTTAGGTTATTTTCGGGAAAGCTGAAATCGCAACGGAAAGGACCTTATACCATTCATAGAGTTTATCCATATGGAGTTGTCGAATTGTATGATAACAATGGAGGTATATTTAAAGTTAATGGTCAACGTCTCAAACACTATTGGGATGGTGAAATTGAGAGAATTGAAGCTTCATTCAATTTAATAAACCCTTGATTTTTAATATTTTTATTTTTAATAAATGGCGTACTTTCAAATTATTTTCTTGAATTAATACATTATATTAAATCTTTCTAAGGAGTTTGGAACTTAAGCGGGACCATTTGTGACCCCTCCAACCTTTCTTGGGATATTAATTTAATGTAGGCATAAATAGGCATTTAAACTAGCCAATTCAAACCTAATCCATGCATATTATATACCACATTTCTCAATACACACAAGTTGCAAAATAGACCAATCCTTTTATACCCAAAATCTCATAAACTTAGATCATCAGTATGACTACTTAAAACATACACTCTTTACCTTGATTCACAAACAAATAACATCACCACTATCAACATTCAACTTCCATAAGACCAACTATTAATAAGCACCACCAAAACCAACCTCAATTTATATAACATAAACTATATGCACATACACATATACACAAGCAAATTAACTCAAAATAAGCCAACTCTCATGGCTATTATATACAAACCAAAAACATATACATTTACAAGCCAATTGAAATTGTAACGCCCTGAATTTTTGGGCCTAGTAGAATTGTGCCTATTGGTCCTTGGGCATGGGAGCGTTTAAAATTTTTGAGAATAAAAGAACGGCACTAATGCAAGTTGGGCCTATTGGGTGAGTGATTTTGGAAGGTTAGGGGCAACTTAATAAGTTAGTTGGACAACTTACTAAGATAGTTTTTGAAATTCGATCAGAGATTTCCAAACAACCACAAGGGCGTCTACCAAGCAACACTGAGATTAACCCAAAGGAGCAAATCCAAGCCATCATAGCTCATGACAGTATAGGGTTAAATGCACCCAATCCAATACAAGCAAACGAGGTAGAAGAAGGTAAAGTTAAGGTAACACAAGAAAAGCCAAAACCGGTAATCAAAGAGTACAACCCCTCATACCTTATCCCGAAGCGATGAAGAGAGACGATATAGAGAAACAATTCGGTAAGTTTCTTAAACTCTTAAAGAAATTACATATTAACTTACCACTTCCTGAAGCTCTTTCACAGATGCCAGATTCAAGGAAATTTTTAAAACAACTCTTGACGAACAAGCGTAAGTTACACTAGGATCCACATGTGGAACTAAACGCAGTATGCTCAGCAATGTTACAGAATAGATTACCACGAAAGCTAAAAGATCCAGGGAGTTTTACAATTCCATGTTTAATTGGCAGACTAACTATTGATAATGCCTTAGCTGATTTAGGGGCAAGTATAAATGTCATGCCTTATAAAATGTTTAAACAATTAGGTCTAGGGAAACCCAAACAAACTAGGATGAGCATGCAATTAGCTGATAAAACTATTAGAATTCCTAGGGGTATTATCGAAGATGTTCTTGTAAAAATTGATAAATTTGTTTTCCCAGTAGATTTCGTTGTATTAGACATGGATGAGGATAATTCGATTCCTCTAATTTTAGGAAGACCCTTTTTAGCAACTGCTAGAACAAAAATTGATGTTGGCACAGGAGAACTCATCCTTCGTGTAGGTGACGAATCGATCAGTTTACAAGCTCTTGACTCGGCCAGGACAGCAATTGATGAAGGTGAAAGAGTAAAATCAGTTGATAACCAAGTTGTACAACCTTCAGCATAGGAAACACTACAAGGTTACAAACCTGAGCCGAATCATAGACCCCATGCCAACAAAGAAGAATTACATAAGGAATGAAGCTTTAGGGTCGACAAACTAGAAGAGTGGAAAACATAATTCAAAGAAAAATCAGAACCACACAAAGTAAAACTGAAGGAGCCCCCAAAAGAGCTCATAGGAACAACAAACCACTTCAAAATAGGAGACCAGGTACTGTTAGATAAAGCAGATCCTCGCATCACCACACCAGACCTGAACACAAACAAAGAAATCACTCTTGAGGTACACAGTATTTTCCATACGAAATAGTCGAGGTAAGCAATCCTATATTCGGCACTCTTAAGGTAAACGCTTCTCGACTTAAACTTTATCAAGAAAATAGAACTGGTAGCATAAGGAAGATATTCAAACTTTTAAACCACCCTGATTTTTGCAAATACAAGGAAAGTCTAGCTTAAGACTATAAACGAGCGCTTCTTGGGAGGCAACCCGAGCACTAACCCTATTTACTTTCGTATTTGTTTTCATTTCATTTTCTTTTCTTCTCTTAGTCTTAAATACTAGTCATAAACTAACCAAAAGTACAGATTTCCTGTAACATCTTTAAATCGGGGTCTCTGCATTTTGTATGTGTTTGTATGTGATGTTGTGTCAGCTGTGTTTGTTTGGTATGTTTTGGGGTCTAGGCAGGACCTCGGGATTACTCCTGGGTCATGGCTAAAATTTTGTTTTAGCATTTAGGAAGAAGGAACTAAGAGAGCAAGGGGTTAAAAGAATTTGTTGGAGGGAGTAGACACAAGAAGTACCAGTGGAAAAGTGGCAAGGAGGCGCCATTAAGGTGTCTAAGGAGTGACGCCAGAAGCAGGTTGGGAGTGCCTGTGTTCGAGCAGCAGGAATTGCACTCCCTGCTAATTCTTTTTAACGCCACAAGCTAGAGGAGGAGTGCTCAGGATAGACTCTCGGGGATAAGGATGGAAGGAGTCAAATGAATTTGAATGGATGGAAGGGAGAAAAATGTGGAGTTTGACTCATTCAAACCAATTTGAATGAGTGGATGGGAGAGCTTTGAGAAGGTTGGCCGAATTTGAACTCTGGGGCAAGAGTGTTTAGCCGACTTTGGTAAGGTGCTTTGGGTGAAGGGTGCTATCGGTTTTGGGAGCATTTTTGGTGATGACCGAATATCTATGATGGTTTAAGGGAGGGTTCGGCTAGTTTAGATGGTTTTTTTTTCTTCTTGCGTTTTGTGCTAAAACCCGAACCTTAAGTGCTTTTCTTTCTTTTCCTCTTTTGGCAATTCTGGGCACTTGGCCGATTGTTCACTTCTTCTCCTTCTTGTTGCTCAAAGCTGAAATCACCTTGTTCACTTCTTTTTCCCTCTATTTTTTTTCAAAGCTGAAAACAACAACCTCACCTCCCAATCGGCATCTTCTTTCTTCTCTCTCAAAACCTCTTGTGCCGAAAGTGATTGCATTCACCTTTGCTGAATTCTTTCTTCTCCATTGCATTATTCATCTTCACCTTTCCATTGTTCAAAAAGCCGAAGCCTTGTTGATTCTCTTCTTGGCCGAATACCCTGCTCCTGAGCCCCTCTTTTCTTGTGTTTTCTCATCATCATCTCAGTGCCGAAACCAAGTTCCTTCTTTTGAGGATAGCCGAATCTAGTGGTAAGTAATATCTTTTCTCTTCTTGATCAATTCGGGTAATGATCGAAACCCCATCTCTTTTCTATCATCTTTCTATTATAGAGTGATGTGTTGAATTTTATTCTTATTCTTTAAGGGTAGCCGAAACCCCTAACAACATTAAGAAGTGCCGAACTATGGTGGTTAGGAGCCGAATCAATCATCAAGGTAAGGTAGCGATAATCCCTTTGGGTTTTGGGATTTATGATTATGGCCGAATGGCCTTTAGACTCAAGATGATGTGTCAAAACCGATTATAGGGAGGAGTACAACCCGAACTTGTGGATCTTCGGGATTTGGTTGTTAACTTAGGTAAGTGCTTTAATGTTTTGGGATCTATTTCTTAATTGATCAAAAGCCGAAGACTAACCTTTGTGTGTGCTAGTGTTTGGCCAATTACAAGGGGGACTCATCGCGTAGCTTCAGGATTTGGTAGGAAACCAAATCGGCATTAAGGTAAAGTACTACCTTCTTGCGACACATTTTCAGGATTTTGTGAGTAAGCCCAATTGCTTCAGATCTAAAGGGTGATGTTGGCCGATTGTAGGTGCAGTGAGGGCATACGTTTCGGGATCTCGTAGTATCGCGTAGTTTCGAGATTTCGCATTAGATCTACTTATAGTCAGGTGTGTAAACTCTTACACACTTTATTAGTATAATATGCTTATTGTGTTACCGTTATAACTATTGAAGCAGTGATTTTGCCTTGTGGGCACGAGCTTAGAAACCGGGTAAGTCCCCTGTTATGTGATTTTTGGTATACATCATCATGATCTGTTAAATGCTATGTTAGATGTTATTTGCATGATCATTCGATATTATGACACGTATGATATGAGCATGATGATGGGATTGATGAGAGGAGGGGGAATGATCTATTTGCACAGTCACTAGTGGTTTTGACCACAAGATGGGTTGGCCCCATCATTTGATCTGTGACTACGGTCACCAGTGGTTTTGACCACATTATTATTATTATTTGCGACTAGTCCCAATGGTTTTGACCACCAGTGGTTTTGACCACACTTATGATATTTGTGACAACGGTCACCAGTGGTTTTGACCACACATGGATATTATGACTCGTCCCAGTGGTTTGGTACCACAATGGGTTGGCCCCGCATGATATATTACGGGATTTTCATCAGTGGTTTTGAACACACGATGGGTTGGCCCCATCACTTGATTTGTGACTACGGTCACCAGTGGTTTTGACCACGCCGATATTATTTGTGACTTCGGTCACCAGTGGTTTTGACCACCAGTGGTTTTGACCACACGGGGTAGATAAAAGAGATCGGATGGTTAGGTTATGGGTTACATAATCTACATGTTTTACTGATGATCTGTGTAAGTGCTTAAACTATCAGGTTGGGGATTTATACACTGAGTCTCGGTGACTCACCTCTTCCCTTATATTTTGCAGATGAGGCATAGATCGCGGATATGGAGCCGAAGAGGACTCGAGGTGGCCATGCATCTTAGTTTGGTTTTGGACTATAAACTGCTATTTCGATTTTATTAATTTTCTATTAATTTGGTTTTGGGTTGTAATAAGGCCACTAGTATTATTTTGGGTTTTTAATTACTTTCTTTTATTTTGATTATATTATACATATATTGGATTTGTGGACTTGTTAAATTAGCCGGTAAAAAGTAATGTTTTCAAAACTATAACTCTTTCGGGTTTCTAAAACGTTACTATCGGGTAATACAACTTATAAGATGGTAACAAAAGTAACCTGAATGTTTTAAACTTAAATTTTCAAACGACTTCAAATGTAAAAGGTTTCATACTTGATAATACTCATCACATCCCGTTTTTAACAAATATCGTATGTTTTCCAAAAATTGTAACAACAAGTAGATTTTCAAACATGGGTTTTAAGGTAACCATTACACGATTTCAATACCATCTTAAACAAGCATTTCTAAACTTTTAAAACTATAAAAGGGTTTTCTAAGAAAATTATCCGACAATCTTGTGTCGTCAAATTATTTTCACTCTGTAGCATGCCAGACCCGGTCGTGGTGTGTTGACCGGGTTTGGGGTGTTTCAATTGTGGTATCAGAGCTAGTTTCAATAGCTCGGCTGTGGGCCGAGGCCCAAAAATGTTTGAAAATAGTTTATGAAAGGCTTTTATGGGAAAAAGTACAGTGGTGAAAGCATGGCACCGAGTCTCCGACACCAATCCGCCCAGTTAAGTACCCCAAACTATTGTTTGTTGATTATATGATTATGATGATGGCATGATTAAATAGTAGTAGGAACTGCTATAGAGACTGGAACTATAGGATGATGTGAACTCGCGAAACAAACTCTTACTAAACCCCTCATAAGACTGTGCTTTAATAGACGGTGGAATAAAAGTCTAACGCATAAAACTTTTAATCAGCTCGAATATATCGGTATATATGAGTACACGTGGACGTGCGCGTAACACTCGTGGATGAGGTAGAGGTAGGATGACGGTCTCGGAACCGGTAGGGTCCGGACATGGTTCGGAAAATGAGGTACCACCGCCACACCACCGTGTGTGGCGCGAATATCGTGGATCGATGGGTGGTAATGACGCAGTGTCACAGGCTGTACTGCGGGTGCTAGAAAGGGTCCCGAGTGTAGGCGTCAGAACAGGAGCTCGGAAATCTGTGACCGAGCGACTCAAGGCTAATGGTGCAGAGGTATTCAGAAGTGTGTCTGGTGTGGCACCTAGTACAGCGGAATATTGGTTGGAGGTGACGAAACGTATCATGGATGACCTGGATTTTTCAACTGAGGAAAAGCTGAAGGGCATAGTTATGTTGATGCGCAACGCAGATGACCTCACTTGGGAATTCTTTAGGGCAGCTTATCAGAGAAAGTACATAGGGGCTAGTTATGTTGATGCGCAACGCAGAGCTTTCTTGAACTTGGTTCAGGGTAATAAGACTGTAGCGGAATATGAGGCGGAATTCCTTCGGTTGAGTCGGTATGCACGGGGTATTATGGGCACCGAGCATGAGCACTGTGTCAGATTTGAGGATGACCTGAGAGACGAGCTACGGATGATAATTGCCCCACAGCAGGAACGAGAGTTTGCCGTTCTAGTGGAGAAAGCTAAGGTTGCTGAAGGGATGAGACAGTCTATAAGGCGGAATCAGGATAGGGGTTGGAATAAAAGGAGTTCTGGATCATTTGGGTTTTCTGGGAATCAGCAGAAAAGGGTTAGATATAGTGGGCCAAATCAAGCTGCTAGGCCTGTTGCTGCTAACACTCAGTGGCCGCCACGGTGTGCTCGGTGTGGAAAGTCTCATACGGGAGAATGTTGGACTAGTAACAGGGGATGCTTTGAGTGTGGCTCGATGGGGCATCGAGTTAGAGATTGTCCACAGAGATCAGCTAGGCTGCAGTCTGAGGATTAGAACCGTACACAGTTTAGGAGGGATAATCAGCAGCCACAGAGGGGCCGTGGTTCAGGCAGGGGAGGTAATGGTTTCGGTAAAGGCCGTGGAACACCGGGCAGAGGAGCAGGTGGTACAGAGGTGAGACAACCTGGGTTGGTCTACGCAGCGCGGCGTCGAGAGGAGGGCGACGCACAGGACGTCATAATCAGTACGTTCTTAATTTTTGGATAACATTATAATGCTTTAATTGATGTTGGTTCGACACACTCGTATATTGCTAGTAGCATAGTGGAAACCATGAGCTTAGACTCTGAGATTACTTCTAAGAATATGACAGTGATAAGCCCTCTAGGTCACTCTGTAGAAGTAAGTACACTGTATAGGGACGTACCCCTGGAACTTCAAGGGGTCGTGTTTCTGGCTGACTTGATGGAACTGCCATTTGGGGAGTTCGATCTGATTCTCCGGATGGATTGGCTAGTTAAGTATCAAGCTAGTTTGGATTGCGTAACTAAGCGCATGGTGTTGAAGACCATGGAAGGTGAAGAGGTGGTGATGATAGGTAATAGGAGAGATTACTTATCTAATGTGGTCTCTGCGCTGAAGGCTAAGAAAATGGTTAGGAAGGGTTGTGAAGCATTTTTGGTGCATGTTTGTGCCTTGGAAGTGAAGGATGCAGCTATGAAGAATGTCCGAACCGTGGGGGAGTTTGCTAATGTATTTCCTGAGGAACTCCCGGGTCTACCTCCTGACCGCGAGATTGAGTTCGGTATAGACTTGTTGCCCGAAACCGCGCCAGTATCTATTGCTCCATATAGGATGGCGTCGAAAGAATTAATGGAGTTAAAGGCTCAGATTCAGGAATTGTTAGACAGAGGTTTCATCTGGCCGAGTGTATCGCCTTGGGGAGCTCCAGTACTTTTTGTTAAGAAGAAGGATGGTACAATACGGATGTGTATAGTCTACCGCTAGCTGAATAAGTTGACAATCAAGAACAAGTATCCGTTGCCCAGGATTGACGACTTGTTTGATCAACTGAAGGGTGCATCAATTTTCTCTAAGATTGACATTAGGTCGGGGTATCATCGTTCAAAGAGAAGGAGGCTGATATTCATAAGACGGCATTTCGTACTCTGTATGGGCACTACGAATTCCTGGTAATGCTTTTGGTTTGACCAACACACCGGCAGCATTCATGGACATGATGAATCGGGTGTTTCAGCCGTATTTGGATTGGTTCGTCATAGTGTTTATAGACGACATTTTGGTGTACTCAAAATCGAAAGAGGAACATGACGTGCATCTTCGAGTGGTTCTGTAGGTTCTAAGAGAAAAGCAGTTGTACGCCAAGTTTAGTAAGTGTGAGTTCTGGCTTAAGGAGGTAACTTTCTTGGGTCATGTTGTATCAGCTGAGGGAATTAGGGTGGATCCTCCAAAGATTGAGGCAGTGTTGGATTGGAAACCACCTAAGTCGGTTGCAGAGATTCGGAGTTTTTTGGGTTTGACAGGATACTACAGAAGGTTCGTAGAGGGTTTCTCTTTAATCGCAGCACCGTTAACTAAGCTATTGAGGAAAGGGGTTCCGTTTGTATGGACTGAAAAATAGCAAGAGAGTTTTGACACGTTGAAAAAGATTCTGACTGAAGCTCCAGTCTTGATTCAGCCTGAGGCAGGGAAGGAATTTACGGTTTATTATGATGCATCACATACTGGCTTAGGGTGTGTGCTGATGCAAGATGGGAAGGTAGTCGCTTATGCATCTCGACAGTTGAGGCCTCATGAAGGTAACTATCCGACACATGACTTGGAGTTGGCTGCAGTGGTTTTCGCCTTGAAGATTTGGAGGCATTACTTGTACGGGGAGAAGTCGATAGTTTACACGGATCACAAGAGTCTAAAGTATCTTTTGACTCAGAAAGATTTAAACTTGAGGCAGCGAAGGTGGATCGAGTTGTTGAAGGACTACGACTTCTTGATTGAGTACCATCCGGGTAAGGCTAACGTAGTAGCTGATGCGTTGAGCCGTAAGGTGGTAGCGGACTTGCGAGGGATGTTTACTCACCTTAGCCTTTATGATGATGGGAGTCTTTTGGCGGGATTGCAGGTTAAGCCATCTTGGATTGATCAGGTTAAGGAGAGGCAGCTGACAGATGAGGTTTTGAGTGCTCGAAGGCTGCAAGTGCAGAATGGTGAATCCGAAGGTTACAGTTTGGGCAATGATAGAGTACTGTGTTTTCAGGGGAAGCTATGTATGCCTAAGGATGTTGAATTGAGATAGCGGATTCTTCAGGAAGCTCATAGCAGCCCATATGCTATGCATCCTGGAGGCAGTAAGATGTATCGTAATTTAAGGGAACAGTTCTGGTGGCCGGGTCTTAAGCGTGAAGTAACAGAGTTTGTGGGCAAATGTTTGACATGCCAGCAGGTTAAAGCTGAGCATCAGTTGCCATCAGGGCTGTTGCAGCTGGTAAAGATCCCATAGTGGAAGTGGGAAAGGATTACGATGGATTTCGTCAGTGGGCTTCCCCTTACGCCTAGTAAGAAGGACTCAGTCTGGGTAATTGTGGATCGTTTGACTAAGTCGGCTCATTTCATACCGGTGAGGGTTGATTATTCACTCCAGAAGTTAGCCAAGTTGTATGTGGCAGAGATAGTAAGGTTGCATGGAGTGCCTGTGTCAATTATTTCAGATAGGGATCCCAGGTTTACGTCGAGGTTTTGGAAAGCTTTGCATCAGGCGTTGGGTACGCGATTGGATTTTAGTACGGCATTTCATCCACAGTTGAATGGACAGTCTGAAAGGGTAATTCAGATTCTGGAAGATATGTTAAGGGGTTATGTTCTAGATTTCAGTGGTAGTTGGGAGGAGTATCTACCTTTGGCAGAGTTCGCTTATAACAATAGTTATCAAGCGAGTATTCAGATGGCACCATATAAGGCACTCTATGGGCAGAAATGTCGTACTCCTACGTGTTGGACAGAACTGGGTGAACGACAGATGATGGGTCCTAAGTTAGTGGCAGAAACAGAAGATAAGGTTAAGGTAATTCAGGCTCGTCTTAAGGAAGGTCGGACAGGCAGAAATCTTACGCCGATCTTAAGCGCAGGGATATTGAGTATGCAGTGGGTGATAAGGTCTTTCTGAAGGTATCGACTTGGAAGAAAGTGTTGAGATTTGGTCGAAAGGGCAAGTTAAGCCCTAGATTCATTGGGCCGTATACAGTGTCGAAGCGAGTGGGACCGGTAGCTTATCAGCTTGAGTTGCCAGCAGAATTGAGTTAGATTCACGACGTCTTTCATGTTTCAATGCTTAGACGCTATCGATCAGATCCGTCACATGTTGTACCAGTTGAGGAGATAGAGGTGAGTCCTGATTTGTCTTTCGATGAGGACCAGTACGGATTTTGGATCAGGATGTCAAGGTTCTACGACAGAAGTCAGTCCCCTTGGTGAAAGGATTATGGCGGAACCATGGTACGGAGGAGGCCACGTGAGAACCAGAGGAGGCGATGCGGCAGCAATACCCTCAACTCTTCTGACCAGGTAATTTCGAGGCCGAAATTATTTTTAAGGGGGTAGAACTGTAACATCCTTAAATCGGGATCTCTACATTTTGTATGTGTTTGTATGTGATGTTGTGTCAGCTGTGTTTGTTTGGTATGTTTCGGGGTCTAGGCAAGACCTCGGGATTAGTCCTGGGTCATGGCTGAAATTTTGTTTTAGCATTTAGGAAGAAGGAACTAAGAGAGCAAGGGGTTAAAAGAATTTGTTGGAGGAAGTAGACACAAGAAGTACCAGTGGAAAAGTGGAAATAAGGCGCCATTAAGGTGTCTAAGGAGTGACGCCACAAGCAGGTTGGGAGTGCATGTGTTTGAGCAGCAGGAATTGCACTCCCTGCTAACTCTTTTTGACGCCACAAGCTAGAGGAGGAGTGCTCAGGATGGACTCTCAGGGATAAGGATGGAAGGAGTCAAATGAATTTGAATGGACGGAAGGGAGAAAAATGTGGAGTTTGACTCATTCAAACCAATTTGAATGAGTGGATGGGAGAGCTTTGAGGAGGTTGGCCGAATTTGAACTCTGGGGCAAGAGTGTTTAGCCGAATTTGGTAAGGTGCTTTAGGTGAAGGGTGCTATCAGTTTTGGGAGCATTTTTGGTGGTGGCCGAATATCTATGATGGTTTAAGGGAGGGTTCGGCTAGCGTAGATGGTTTTCTTCTCTTCTTGCGTTTTGTGCTAAAACCCGAACCTTAAGTGCTTTTTTTTTTCCTCTTTTGGCAATTTCGGGCACTTGGTCGATTGTTCACTTCTTCTCCTTCTTGTTGCTCAAAGCCAAAATCACCTTGTTCACTGTTTTTTCCCTCTATTTTGTTCAAAGCTGAAAACAACAACCTCACCTCCCAATCGGCATCTTCTCTCTTCTCTCTCAAAACCTCTTGTGCCGAAAGTGATTGCATTCACCTTTGCCGAATTCTTTTTTCTCCATTCCTTTATTCATCTTCACCTTTCCATTGTTCAAAAAGCCGAAGCTTTGTTGATTCTCTTCTTGGCCGAATACCCTGCTCCTAAGCCCCACTTTTCTTGCGTTTTCTCATCATCATCTCAGTGCCGAAACCAAGTTCTTTCCTTTGAGGATAGCCGAATCTAGTGGTAAGTAATATCTTTTCTCTTCTTGATCAATTCGGGTAATGATCGAAACCCTATCTCTTTTCTATCATCTTTCTATTATAGAGTGATGTGTTGAATTTTATTCTTATTCTTTAAGGGTAGCCGAAACCCCTAACAACATTAAGGGGTGCTGATCTGTGGTGGTTAGGAGCCGAATCAATCATCAAGGTAAGGTAGCGATAATCCCTTTGGGTTTCGGGATTTATGATTATGGCCAAATGGCCTTTAGACTCAAGATGATGTGTCAAAACCAATTGTAGGGAGGAGTACAACCCGAACTTGTGGATCTTCGGGATTTGGTTGTTAACTTAGGTAAGTGCTTTAATGTTTTGGGATCTATTTCTTAATTGATCAAAAGCCGAAGGCTAACCTTTGTGTATGCTAGTGTTTGGCCGATTACAAGGGGGACTCATCACGTAGCTTCGGGATTTGGTAGGAAACCAAATCGGCATTAAGGTAAAGTACTACCTTCTTGCGACACATTTTCGGGATTTTGTGAGTAAGCCGAATGGCTTCAGATCTAAAGGGTGATGTTGGCCGATTGTAGGTGCAGTGAGGGCATACATTTTGGGATCTCGTAGTATCGCGTAGTTTCGAGATTTCGCATTAGATCTATATATAGTCAGGTGTGTAAACTCTTACACACTTTATTAGTATAATATGCTTATTGTGTTACCGTTATAACTATTGAAGCAGTGATTTTGCCTTGTGGGTACGAGCTTGGAAATCGGGTAAGTCCCCTGTTATGTGATTTTTGGTATACATCATCATGATCTGTTAAATGCTATGTTAGATGTTTATTTGCATGATCATTCGATATTATGACACGTATGATATGAGCATGATGATGGGATTGAGGAGAAGAGGGGGAATGATTTATTTGGACTGTCACCAGTGGTTTTGACCACAAGATGGGTTGGCCCCATCATTTGATCTGTGACTACAGTCACTAGTGGTTTTGACCACATTATTATTATTTGTGACTAGTCCCAGTAGTTTGACCACCAGTGGTTTTGACCACACTTGCGATATTTGTGAACGGTCACCAGTGGTTTTGACCACACATGGATATTGTGACTCGTCCCAGTGGTTTGGTACCACAGTGGGTTGGCCTCACATGATATATTACGGGATTGTCATCAGTGGTTTTGACCACACGATGGGTTGGCCCCATCACTTGATTTGTGACTACGGTCACCAGTGGTTTTGACCATACGATATTACTTGTGACTTCGGTCACCAGTGGTTTTGACCACACGGGGTAGATAAAGGAGATCAGATGGTTAGGTTTATGGGTTGCATAATCTGCATGTTTTACTGATGATCTGTGTAAGTGCTTGAACTATCGAGTTGGGGATTTATACACTGAGTCTCGGTGACTCACCCCTTCCCTTATATTTTGCAGATGAGGCATAGATTGCGGATTTGGAGCTGAGGAGGACTCGAGGTGGCCATGCATCTTAGTTTGGTTTTGGACTTTAAACTGCTATTTCGATTTTATTAATTTTCTGTTAATTTGGTTTTGCGTTGTAATAAGGCCGCTAGTATTATTTTGGGTTTTTAATTACTTGCTTTTATTTTGATTATATTATTCATATATTAGATTTGTGGACTTGTTAAATTAGCCGGTAAAAAGCAATGTTTTCAAAACTATAACTCTTTTGGGTTTCTAAAACGTTACTATCGGGTAATAAAACTTATAAGATGATAACAAAGGTAACCTGAATGTTTTAAACTTAAATTTTCAAACGACTTCAAATGTAAAAGGTTTTATACTTGATAATACTCATCACATCCCTTTTTTAACAAATATCGTATGTTTTCCAAAAATTGTAACAACAAGTAGATTTTCAAACATGGGTTTTAAGGTAACCATTACACGATTTCGATACCATCTTAAATAAGCATTTCTAAACTTTTAAAACTAATAAAGGGATTTCTAAGAAAATTATCTGACAATCTTGTGTCTTCAAATTATTTTCACTCCGTAGCATGCCAAATCCGGTCGTGGTGTGTTGACCGGGTTTGGGGTGTTTTATTTCCATACCACACAGCCTTGTACACGGCCATGGCCATCGCCATGTAGACCTCAAGAATCTCCGTACTGACATGGCAGGGATAGTACGAGTCAGAGAAAATCGAATTTCAAAGTCATGGGCTCCAACCACCACCCCACGGGCACCGACAAAATGCCAGAGTCGTGCAACGCGGCCGTGGACGTCACTAACATATCACCAACAGGCGTGGAAATCTGAAAAACGGGCGTGGGTGAACCAACACGCCTAGACACATTGCCTTGCAAGTCAGCCGTGTAAATCAACACGCCCACAGTACACGGGCGTGTGACTGTACCTGACTTGGAATTCTATTTAAACCACCCACCCCTCCCTCTTCTCACCTATTTCTCACCATCCTTCCCCCCTTACACCCTCCATTCTCAGAATTCTTTGTTTCCATGACATGCTTCTCAAACTTTTGGCCATGTCGAAGAAGCAGAAGGATCCAAGCACAGTCTCCTTCATGAAGACCGATATACATAAGTTCATGCCGGCCGCTTCACTCATTCGACAAGCCAAGGGTCTTTGAGACCATTTATCTTTTGTCTCACCTTTATCTTTTCCTCTATTTTCCTTCTCTTTGACTATCTTATGCTTAAATTAGTTTATTTTGTTTTAGTTTCTTAGTGTCAGGTTCTAAAGGCTGCTTGGGAATCACGCCACTTCCGCCACCACCAGCACCTCCACAGCCTTAGAAGTCACACCCACCTCGCGAACCATCTACCAATAAGGATTCTCAAGCCCTTTTATCTATTACCCTTAGTTTAACTACATTATTATTTTCCTTCTCTTTATCTTTCTTGTCTTTATTTATGTATTTAGTTTATTTTAAATGTGTCTTAATAACTCCTGTCTAATTTTCTACGAGCTCCCCAATTTCTTCATCTAGTGCAGAGCTTGGTAGCAGAAACCACCCCTATCGACTTCCAACTCCAGGAAACCATCCAAATCCAGGAAGTTTCACCTCTCCCTCTCTCTTAAATTGCATATCTATCTTTTTACATTGAGGGCAATGTACATCTTAAGTGTGGGGGTTGAATAGTTATTTCGAGAAAATGCCTAACTTTCTGCATTATTCTCAAATCCCTGAATTTAGTCTTATTCTTAAGTAATTTCCTCATATTACTAATTAGAATAAAATTTCCCCTGATTTATGATTTTTACTGATATGTTTTTGAAGCCATAGTTAATTGTGTATTGATGATTAAATTTGAAGAATACCAGAGAATCAAGCATGATAAGTCTAATTTTTTAGAATTAAAATTTTTTAGGTTGTCTACCTGAATCTGAATGTTATCTTGAAATTTGAAATCTACGAGGTTGATATCAAAACACCCATAATTTTTGTGAGATTTTGAGCCGTATAGAGCACATATTCTTTTTCTTGCTCACTTTATTGATAATGAGTGTGTCAACATTGAACTGTTATTCTAGAACTTGCGTTGATTATGCATGTTGAGACCACATCGATGATTTGATATACCGAAATGATAAAGGCACTTAAGACTTAACTTACTTACTCCACAAAAAGCCTACATTCATAATTAACCCCTAGTGAACCCCTTTGATCCTAACAACCCTTTTTATTGACTCACCAGCTAATATTAACCCAAACCCCTTTGTATTTGTTATCACCATTCCTTTTAACTACCCTTATATCGAGATTTGATTTGATTTTATTAGCTACCTAATTATATTATTTCAGTAGTTGAATTTATCCTTTATTATTTGATTTGTTCTTAAAAAAACGAAGTATATTCATTATTAGTTCTATAATTAAGTGAGCTTATACATGTTTAAGTTTCAAATCTTGAAGAAAAAGCTTGTATTATTAGTTTTCAATTGATGTAAGTAATTAGGATTAGTTCATTTTTCTAGTTAGGTAAATGGTCAGGTCAATCTCGATTCTATCCTTCTAATCCAGCCTTTATCCACACCTTTAACCCAAGCCCCATTACAACCCTGTTAAAGACCTTTTGATTTGTGTATCATATCATATTATAGTGGTGGAGATTTGATTTTCATGCAAGCCTATGGGATTAATTTTTCATGTTCGACTTATGAGTGCTTCTTTTACTGAACCTTAAACACTTTGAGTGACTTGAGTGAATCTTTAGTGAGGATGTCAATCCTTATCGATTTTGAATTAAAAGTAATTATTTAGATAAGGGGAGACACCTACGTTTTTGTGTTACAAATATATGACTTATATTGTTTGAATCTTTAGGACTCTTTGAATAAATTATCCATGTATAAATTATCTATGAATTATGACGAGACATTGTCGATAGGAATTATGAATTATGGAAAGTTCGTTTTAATTGTAAGTTGAGAATTTTGCTTGAGGACAAGCAAAAGATTAAGTGTGGGGGTATGTGATAAACCGTAAAAGTAACATATTTTAATCCCACATTTAGCATATTTTTGGATGATTTATCCCTTGATTTATGTAAAAACGTGCTTTTAATCCTTTCTTTTCATGTTTTATACTCAGGAAAGCACCCGAGGATGTAAAGAACGAGAAACGAGCCTAAAACGAACCAAATTGGGCCAAAGAGAAAATCGACACGACCTGGACTTAAGCCCACACAGTCGTGCCTCCTTGAGAGACTAGGACACGGCCCGATTACGATTGACACGGGCATGTCACCTCATTAAAAATCCAAACACGGCCTGGCCATATGAACACGGCCTGACTATGATTTACACGGGCGTGTGCCATGGCCGTGTCCCTGTCGTGGAGAAGAGCAATTCTACTTGGAAAAGGATACTTAGGGGCAAAGAAACCTATTTCAAAAGCCTATGTAAACACCCTAAGTGTATCCTTAAAGGGGGCGGTTAGCTAGGCCAAGGAGCCGAGCTGAAAAGGTCAAATTTGGGGGAAACACTTGAAGATAGCCAGTTAATCCATCTCAAGAAGCCGAAATTCTACTCAAGATGGAGGATCTCTCCTTCAATTCCTTCAGGGGGTTTTAGGGATTTCTTATGTTTTGTTTTATCTTTTCTTCTGAGATGTTTGCTTTTATAGTTATGAACTAAACCCTTCAGATACCTGAAGGGGATGAAACCTAAGATGAATCTTGTTATTATTTTCTGAACTATATGATAAATACTTGACTTGTTCTTAATTATGTGTTCTTAATTCTTGTGTTAATATTTCCAGGATATTGATTCAAGCTGAATGTGCTTAGATGGAGGAGCAAAAGTCCCTACTTAAGAGTAGATCTAGCATAATTAAGCGGAGTTGATCGCATGCCTAGAGATAGGGTGACGAGATTTTTCCAGATTAGGGTGAAACCTAATATGGGAGTCCATAGATCGAGTTAATGTGATTCTAGGGGTTTTAATTAGAAAGAGATTTCAATTAATCAACCTAGGATTAGATGTTATTCGCCTCGAGAGAGGGTTTAATATAAATTAGGGAATCTTACGGATCAAGTCAAGTGAATACATCGTCTGGTTCAGTGTTAGATAACAAGTGAAGTCTAGGTGGATTCTTCCTAAGGGTATCGTCTTAATCAATTGAGTTTTTCCAACAGTATTTCCCCAATTCATTCTATTTTGTCTTTGCGTCTTTAGCTTAGTAGTTAATTAAAATTAGATTAAACAACAATTTCACTTATTTTAGGCTAGATAATAAAAAGAAAGTTAGTATTAGTACTTTTAGTTCCTTTGGGTTCGATAATCCGGTCTTGCCTAAGCTATACTACTGTTTGATAGGTGGACTTGCCTTAAGTCGTTGTCAGAGTTAGTTTCCAGGTTTGATCATTCTCTTTTTATAAATTTTAAGACTCGACAGCTACGATCAGCAATTCATTTTGATTTCCTTTTAAATGAACTTAGACTTTGGCCCATAGGCTTATATTTAGTTGCGCATGTTTTAAGTCACAAAAGGAGCTTGTGTTGTGGTGGCATGTAGCGTCTGGAGCATAGGAGAGGGCAAGGGATCGAATCCCATTGCAAGTAAAAAGGGAATAGTTTTTTTTATAAACCACGTTTTGAAAATAAACGAACGCAAATGAAAACATGATTTTCGAGAAACACTTCAATATGACACGCCAAATTCGGGTCTAACTTCTAGGCCTGGTTGGGATATTACATTTAGTGATATCAGAGCCCGGGTTGCAAAACTCGATTGTGGAATAGGTTTTAAAAAAATTGGATATCTAAAAGAATTGTTTCAAAAGGGTTTGAAACGATTTGAAGTAATCGAAATGTTTTTCTGAATATTTTTCTAAAAGTGTGGGTGACCGAGTCTCCAACGCCGAATCCATAAGTTTTCTGTTAGACAGCATTTAAAGTTTGATTTTGTATTTATTCAGTGTATGTTCTGGAAGGCAGATTAGTGCTGTGATGGATTCAGAAGGCAAGCACGGTCGCGAGGAGTGGCCCGTCTCTCCAGAACATAAGATGGTTCAGGAAACGGTAGTTGATATAAGTCTACCAACTTTAGGATGCAATAACCCGGAGCTTGGTACGGAGGCACTGACTCGGTTGGTAAGGGAAGTGCTGGAAGAAGTGTTTGAGGCAGGAGTTAAGGCGTATGGTGAAACACTTCAGGCTAGGTGCTCGGACTGTAATATCCTGGATTTTGGGCTTATGCATTTGTGCTTAAATATATGTGAAAGCATGCCCTTGTGTGTTATGAATGTGTTGTATGAATTTTGTAAACTTTAGAAAATAAGAGAGTGCTTTAGAAATTATCAGATTTTAAGTTTAAAAGAGGAAGCTAGGCAGAGGAGGCCTTAAGAGAAATTGTAGGTAAATTATAACACAAAAATGGGCTTGGAAAAGTGGCAAGGAGGCGCCACTTAAAGCCCAGTAAGTGACACCACAAGGAGTGTCAGAGGGGCTTGTGTTCGAGCCACAAGGGAAGCAAAATAGGAGTTTTATTTTGCTGAAAGGGTGAGCAATGATGGACGGCATAGGGAGACTGAGTGGATGAGTATAGATCAAGTCAAATTCCTTTTAAAATTTTGGCTAAAGTACGTATAAATGATGATTTTATTTTGAATTATTTTTGAATGGGTAAAAAGAGAGAAAAGAGGAGAAAAATGAGGAAGTTGATAAGGGAGTGTGAGTTGGCCGATTGGGGGACTCTAAGTGTAGTAATTTCGGCCAAGGAAGGAGAATAAGGCCATTCTTCATTCTTTTCCTCCCTTTTGAGTCTCTACCGAATTCTCTGGCAAATCCTCTCTTCTTCTCTTTTATTTTGACAAAACCAAAAACCTCTCAAACCTTAGATCCCTTCTTCTCCATCTTCTCACGATCCAATCATCTCCAAAAGCCGAAAATAGGATCCTCCTAGGCCTTGCCGATTCTCTCTAAGTCCCCTACACTCTCTTTTCTTTCCATTGCTAAAGTCGAATACTCAAAGTAGTCCTAGCCGAATATCTCTGTGGGTTTTGGTAAGGGTGCCGTCGACTACAACATTAAGGGTAAGGATTCAACTATTGCCGTTTTATGTCTTTTCTTAAAGCTGGAATCAAGACTCTAATGCCATTAATGTCTCTAGGTCGAAACTATAAAGGAGGTTTCGGGAATTGTCTATAGTCGACTATAAAGAGGAGATCTTCAGGATTTCAATATCTAAGGTAAGTCATGTATTCGGCCAAGGGCCATTTATTATGATTAAATGTTAGAATTTGATCTAACATATGCCATAGTGATTTCGACAGATACCCCAATCAAGTAGCAATTTAGGGATTTAGATCCACAAGGTAAGTGTTTAAGATATTCGGCCAAGGCCCTATTTAGTAACTTAGATCTGTTTCTTACTTATTCAAAAGCTGAAAACTAACTAGTTCAGTGATTTAGTGTCTAGCCGATAGCAAGAAGAGGCATCACAAAGTTTTCAAGATTTGATTAGTAGTCAAATCGGCAGCAAGGTAAGAAGTTGGTTACGTTAGTCCTTCGGGATTTGGTTTTATAGCCGAATAGGCTTTTGTTAAAATATTAAGTGTTGGCCGAATGTAGGGACTAAGACCTAGAGCAATAAATCGGGATTCTTCGGGATTTCAGTGAACTCGTTAAGTATACCAGGTGTGTAGCCCTTCCTTAAGTCTTAATAGATTTACGGCATTAAATTTACTATATGTGTTTATAACAATATGCAAAGTGGGCTAAGGTACCATGCAATGGTACAAAGTACTCAGGTACGTTTACCTACTCCTACTATGAGTATAATATGATCTGTACAGCACATATGTGAAATTATAAGAATGTGAATAAGAAACATGACATGGTTTATGCATATTTGTATGACATGGGGCATATGGGTTGTATGGATGATGTGTAGCAGATGGAGGGTGGACTTAGTAGTCCCCACGGTGTGATGGTTGGTACGGGTGATGTGTAGCGGATGGTTATCTACGTTTGGGATCGGGTTTGCATCATTATCTCTATCTGTTATATATATGTATGATATGATATGATATGCCTGAATTGTTGGGATTTAGTGTTGGTTATACACACTGAGTCTGTTTGACTCACCCCGTTGTGGGATATTTTTCAGGTGACACTCAGTAATGGACCGAGTCGGCAGGAGCTTAGTGGTGGTCATGTTCAGCTCAGATTTTACTTTATTTTGGACTTTTTATTTCCATGTATTTTTGGATTAATTTTTGGGTTTGTTTTTGATGTAATAAGGCCACTAGTATGAACTGTTTATGCATGCATTTTTATTATTTCTGTTATGAAATGGTTATTACAAAATCAGGATTAAACAATTTTTCCTAAAATAAATGTTAACTGTTTTGACACCTGAGCATAAATGATTTTCACATTAAGAGATAATCTTTAACCAATTCGACAACTCTTTTTAACTTGTGGTTTTGAAATATAAAAACAAGGTTTTAATAAATCCCTGATTTCAAGAATAACACTGTTTTCCAATTGGAATCAACATGAATCAAACTTTCTACAAAACCACCCAAGTTTTCCAAAGTAACAAATGAATTTTGAAAAGGTTTTACTCAAGGAACATACCAGATTCGGTCAAGTCTCGTGGGCCGGGTTCGGGGTGTTTCACGGACGATAGCAGGAAGAGGGACCAAGTTCTCTGAAGCAGGAGCCTTATTCCGTGAAAGCGTTAAGACGCTTCCAAACTTTCTGGCTTGCGAGCATTGCAAAAGGCGCCATCCGGGTGAATGCTGGAAGACGTTAGGAGCGTGTCTTAGATGCGGGTCTTAGGAGCATCGGGTTCAGGATTGCACAGCCCCTTTTAAGTCGGGTATGTTTTGTTTGGATGTGATGTTTGAATATAGAAATTGTATGCATGTGTGATAAATATCTATTTGTTTCTGTGGTTAGATGTTTGGTTGTGTGTAAGAGGTTTCAAGATTAAGTTAAAATTGTATTAGTGTTATTGGGATGAGAGTGCGCAGCGGTAGCGTAGTAAGGTAGTTTGTGTTAAAAGACTGATAGATAGTTGGAAATTTCGAGGACGAATTTTCTTTAAGGGGGTAGAATTGTAACGCCCCAAATTTTTGGGCCTATTGGGCCTTGGGCATGGGAGCGTTTAAAATTTTTGAAAATAAGAGAATGGCACTAATGGTGAGTGATTTTGGAAGGTTAGGGGGCTTCCATGAAGTCCCGGGTTCAAACCTGGGCTTTAGGAAAAATTTTGGTTTTAGGTGAATAAAACACTAGGAGTAAATAGACTTTAAGAATAAATTATGGGAAAAAAATGACACAAGGAAGTGAGTGGTCTAGTGGCAAGGCGTCATTAAGGTTGTAAGGGAGCATGGGTTCAAGTCTTGGTGCTTGCAGTTCATTTTGATGTCCTTTTAAATGAACTTAGACTTTGGCTCATAGGCTTATATTTAGTTGCGCATGTTTTACGTCACAAAAGAAGCTTGTGTTGTGGTGGCATGTAGCATCCGGACCATAAGAGAGGACTAGGGTTCGAATCTCATTGTAAGTAAAAAGGGAATAGATTTTTTATAAACCACGTTTTGAAAATAAACAAACACAAATGAAAACACGATTTTCGAGAAACAATTCAATGTGACACGCCAGATTCGGGTCTAACTTCTAGGCTAGGCTTGGGGTGTTACACAAATGGCCAAAATCATTACCAAAACATAACCAACATGACCAAAGTACCTATACTTAAAATACCAAAGTTCATAAGTACCAAGTGATAGGTGGATAGTGTGAAGCAATCTCTGAGGATGCCCGAATCCGAGCTAACTTGATAACACTATAAAACATTGGAAAAATAAACAAAGTAAGCTATAAAACTTAGTAAGCTCATATACAATAAACTTAATTCAATCTCAAGATTATAATCCAACAATTTGAATATATCAGCATCTAGCATATATTAGTTAACAAACCTTTCATATACACAATTACGATATCAATCACATTCTTCACAAGTTTCTCTGAACCAAAACTTATACATGTCACGTGCGTACCTATACTGTCTCATATCATTCTCATACTCAATCACATCTTTCATTTACCCGTTGAACCATTCGGAATTTAGTCCTTATTTCATAAAATCACAAATTAATGAAATTCAAAATAAACTCATGTTATCCAAATTACTATTATGCCCCTAGCAGCCTATATTTTTCATTTATTTCACATTTTAACCACAAAGTTTCAGTATTTCTCAATTCAATCCCTATTTTGCATTTTCACTAAAAATCACTTAACAAAACTTGTATATCTATTAACAAGCATTCATAATCTATCAAGAAACTTCAAAACACATGCTATTTTGTCAATGGCAACATCTAAAATCTTTAACAATTTTGCAAATTAGTCCCTGGGCTAGCTAGAATAAGTTACAACGATCTCAAAAACATAGAAATAATTAAAAACGAGACAAAGTTCACTCACCAATTGAGCTACCAAGCTTAGCCGAATCGGTATGCATCCATGGGGTTCTTTTTTTTTTTTTTTTTATTTTTGGTTGAGAAAGTGAAGAAGAAAGATGATACTAATGTTTGTTTTATTTAATTAAACTTTAATTTTTAATTTATTATTTTAACCTTGTAAATAATACATTAAAATTCACCAAACTATGCACATAAATGTCCACTTACAAATGAATGGTCTAATTACCATGCAAGTTCTCATATATTTCCATTCTATAGCCAATTAGTGCATTTAACTTATAGACCTCAAGTTTTGCACCTTACACCATTTAGTCCTTTTTATCGAATTGAGCACTCAAACAGTGAAATTTCTTAACGAAACTTTCACACAATCATACCATCATGTTGTAGGCATTCAAATAATAAAAAAATAAATTTTTTGACTTCGGATTTGTGATCCCAAAACCACTGTTCTGATTTAAATAAAAATGGGTTGTTACAGATTAAAGCACATGACCCTAATTTGTTGGCTAGATAATAAGAATACGGTAATTACTAATACTTTTAGTCCTCGTGGATACGATGTTTCCTAGTCACCATAGCTCTACTATTGTTCGATAGGTGCGCCTGCCTTTTTCGTATTTATAGTTAGTTTAGCGACCATCAAGTTTTTGGCGCAGTTGCCGGGGACTAAAATATTAGGAACACTTTATTTTTATTAATTTGGTCATTTTTATTTTTATTATAATTTTTTTTAGTTTAATTTTTATTTTCTTATTTTTCTTTTATTTGCTTTTGGCAGGTTCCTTTAGTTTATGACTAGAAGAAACTCGTCAGGACCATTGTTATTTGACAGTGAGATTGAATGTACTGCTCATAGAAACTGTAGAGAACAAGGAAAAGTCGACAAAATATAGTAGACGAGCAAGAGGACACTATTATTACTGAATAGATGGGTGATAATCATAATAATCAGCTACCTCCTTTAGTTGCTATAAATCCAGATCATGTTCCTCGTACTATGTACAATTATGCCAAGCCCACTCTAACTGGGGCTGAATCGAGTATTGTGAGACCCATCATTGCTGCAAATAGCTTTGAATTGAAGACGAACACTATTCAGATGATACAACAATTTGTTCAGTTCGATGGTTTGCAAGACGAAGATCCAAATACTCATTTGGCTAATTTTTTGGAAGTCTTTGATATTTTCAAGATAAATGGTGTTTCTAACGACGCCATTCGCCTACGGTTATTTCCTTTCTCATTGAGGAACAAAGCGAAACAGTGGTTGAATTCTTTATCAGGAGGTTCCATCACTACATAGGATCAAATGGCTGAGAAATTCCTACTGAAGTGCTTCCCACCCGCTAAGATAGCCAAGTTGAGGAATGATATCTCTTCCTTCGTTCAGATCGACTTAGAAACCTTATATGATGTATGGGAGAGATATAAGGATTTATTGAGAAGGTGCCCTCACCATGGCTTACCTCTATGGTTATAGGTTCAAACTTTTGCAACGGATTGAATCCCTCAACTAGACAATTGATCAATGTAGCAGCCAGTGAAACTCTAAATAATAAAACACCCGAAGCGGCTTATGAATTTATTGAGGAGATGTCACTAAATAATTATCAGTGGCAAGTCATGAGGACGAAGCTGATGAAAGCAGCCGGTGTTTTAGCTTAGATGCGGTCACCATGTTATCGAATTAGGTAGAACTTTTAAATAAGAAAATTGATGGCTTATGTGTTTCTACTTAGGTACATCCGGTGATGCAATGCGATACAAATGGAGGTGGAATAAATAATCCAAAAAATTTACCGTTCAGTCCTAGCATGGAGAATAATCAAATAAATTATATGGGTAATAATTCTAGACCTCAAAATAACCCTTATAGTAATAACTATAATGTAGGATGGAGGAATCACCCAAAGCTCTCATGGGGTGGTCAAGGAAACCAAATACCACAACCCCATCCGGGCTTTCAACAACCCTACCAGTAAGAGAAGAAGTCGAACCTTGAAGAGATGTTGGCAAAATTTATTTCGGTGTTAGAGACCCATTTTCAAAACATCGAGACAACTTTGAAAAATTAGCAAGCGTCAATTCATGGGCTAGAAAATCAAATTAGGCAGCTTGCTAAATTGGTTTTAGAAAGGCAGCAAGGTAGTTTACCTACTAACATTGAACCCAACCCAAAAGAGCATGTGAAAGCAGTTACATTAAGGAATGGGAAAGTGTTGGCTGAAATCGAAAAGAAGCTACAACAAGAATATGATAGGGAAAATGATGAGGGAGTAAACCCCAAAGAAACCCCAAAGAAATTCAAACACCATTTCTTAAAGAATACAAACCACCGATCCCATACACGAAAAAGTTAAAGAAAGACCGCATGGATGAACAATTTGGTAAACTTCTTAAACTTTTTAAACAATTGCATATTAACTTACCTTTTGTTGAAACTATCTCACAGATGTCGACATATGCAAAATTTTTAAATGAGCAATTAACAAATAAAAGAAAGTTGGAATTGCTATCCACTGTGGAACTCAATGATGAATGTTCAACTAAAGATCCAGGAAGTTTAATTATTCCCTTTTTTATTTGCAGTTTAACATTGAGAAAGAATTAGCTTATTTGCGTACTAGCATTAATTTGATGCCTTATAAAATGTTCAAGCAACTTGGTCTTGGGGAACCAAAACCCACTAGGATGAGTATTTAAGTAGCTGATAGATTTGTTAAATATACTAGGGGTATTATTAAAGATTTACTTGTAAAAGTAGACAAATTCATATTCCCTGTTGATTTTGTTGAGCTTGACATGTATGAAGATGTTGAGGTACCTTTAATTTTAGGTCATCCCTTTTTAGCCACTACTAAGGCTATCATTGATGTGGGTGATGGTAAACTTGTGCTTATGGTAGGTGATGAGGAGATTATTTTTAAAATCTATGATGCTATGCAATTCTCTAGAGAACAAGATGATTCTTGTTATTATATGAACTCTACTAATCATGTTATTCAAGATTCATTGTAGGAAATCAGTCACAAGGACACATTAGAACTGTGTTTAGTTCAATAGAGGAGGTAGATGGCGATGATGCTGTAATTGTAAAAAAAATTGATTTAGTCTCTAATGAATCTTCACTAAGACAAAGAAATTATGAGGACATTGAGGTAAGCAAGGAATTGAAATTAAAACCCTCTATTGAAGAACCTCCCAAATTGGAACTGAAGCAATTACCAAATCACCTAGAGTATGCATTTCTTGGAGACAATTCTACATTACCAGTGATTATTGCTTCAGAATTAAAGCCAAATGAGAAAGATGAGTTATTGAAAGTGTTGAAGGAACATAAAAGAGCTATAGCCTGGAAGATTTCTGACATTAGAGGGATCAGTCCTTCTTTATGCACCCATAAAATTTTAATGGAAGATGAATACAAACCATGTGTGCAAGCTCAAAGAAGGCTAAATCCTAACATGAAGGAAGTTATTAAGGTTGAGGTAATTAAACTTCTAGATGTTGGAGTTATTTATCCTATTTCTGATAGTACTTGGGTGAGTCATGTACATGTTATTCCTAATAAGGGAGGCATGACTGTTGTAGCCAACGAGAAGAACGAGTTGATTCTAATGAGAACAGTCACGGGATGGAGAGTTTATATTGACTATAGGAAGTTGAACGATGCCACGAGGAAAGATCATTTTTCTCTACCATTCATAGATCAAATGTTGGAAAGATTATCTGGTCATATGTATTATTCCTTCTTAGATGGTCTTTCTAGCTACTTCCAAATCCTAATAGCTCCTGAGGACTAAGAAAAAACAAAATTTACATGTCCATATGGTGCATTTACTTATCAAAGAATGCCATTTGGATTATGCAATGCTCCTGCTACTTTTCAGTGTTGCATGTTAGCCATCTTTGACGAACTTGTGGAAGACATTATAAAGGTATTTATGGACGACTTCTAGGTATTCGGTAATTCTTTCCATCTTTGTCTTAAAAATTTAAAACGAGCTTTAATGAGATGTGAGGAAACAAACCTTGTGCTTAATTGGGAAAAATGTCACTTCATGGTTCGAGAAGGGATTGTGTTGGGCCATAAAATTTCCAGTAAAGGGATAGAGAATAAATTGAAACCATCGAAAAATTACCTCCCCTTAGTTCAGTTAAGGCTGTTTGAAGTTTTTAAGGACATGTTGGGTTCTATAGAAGGTTATTAAAGATTTTTCTAAAATAGCTAAGATTTTAACTAATTTTCTAGAAAAGATGTGCCATTCGATTTTAGTCAGGAATGCTTAGAAGCATTTAATACTCTTAAGGAAAAATTAATTAATTCCCCGGTTGTGGTTGCACCTAATTGGAATTTACCTTTTGAACTAATGTTTGATGCGAGTGATTTTGCAGTAGGTGCAGTTCTTGGACAGCGAAGAGACAAGCATACCAGCCAATCTATTATGCCAGCAAGACGTTGATAGAAGCACAAGAAAATTACACTACAATAGAAAAAGAATTGCTAGTTCTGGTTTTTGCATTCGGTAAATTTAGATCATATTTAATATTATCTAAAGTTGTTGTTTACACTGACCATTTAGCTCTCCCCTATCTTCTAACTAAATTGGATGCAAAACATTGACTTATAAGATGGATTTTTTTATTGCAGGAGTTCAATTTAGGAATCCAGGATAAGAAGGGAGCTGAAAATCTTGCAGTAGATCACCTCTCCAAACTAGAGAATCCACATCTCAAGGAGCTTAATGAGAGTGAGATTAATGGCTCGTTTCCTGCGGAAAAAATCTTGGTTATAACCGATTTGGAAGTCCCTTGGTTTACGGATATCGCAAATTACTTGGCTGCTAACATCCTACCAAAAGGGTGGACACGTCATCAAAAGAAGCGATTCTTTGTCGATGTGAAAATTTATTTTTGGCAGGATTCTTTTCTTTTTCATGTATGTGCAGATCAAGTAATTCGAAGGTGTGTTACAAAATAAGAAGTGAGTAAAATCTTGGAACATTGTCACTCAGGACCAATAGGAGGACATTACAGTGGGACTAGGACAACACACAAAATACTTGAATCAGGTTTTTTTTGGCCCACACTGTTCAAGGACGCTAACAGGTATGTTGATTCTTGTGATAGATGCCAAAGAACAGGTAATATTTCTAAACGTGATGAAATGCCTCAATCTTATATGCTCTCGTGTGAAATTTTTGACGTCTGGGGTATTAATTTCATGGGCCCATTTCCTCGCTCTTTTAGTAATAAATACATCCTAGTACCAGTCGATTATATGTTCAAATGGGTAGAAACTCAAGCTTTACCTACCAATGATGCTAGAGTGGTAGTTCAATTTCTTAAAAAGCTATTTTCTCGACTTGGAATGTAACACCCCTAACCCGAAACCGTCGCCAGAATAGGGTTAAGAGGCATTACTGGAAAATAGGATTATTTACAACCTAATTCCGACACAAAGTCAATCATCATCATAATGCATCAAACATAAACAATTAGTCCCTTATTAAGGTGTATAAGACCTTAAATACATGCTAGAGAGGGGTCGGGACTAAACCGAAGTACATACAGAAACTTCTCAGAAATTTAAAACTTTTCTAGGTTTCAGGGGATACACGCCCATGGGGGTAGGCCGTGTACCTCCCATAGCTGCTAGACACACCTGTTTGTCCTCCCCATGATCGATCCTGACTTAGTTCCCACGGCCACCAAGCACGCTCGTGTACCTTGGCAGTGGTCGATCCTGTCAAAAACCACACGGCTACCAGGTACGTCCGTGTGCCATGGCCGTGTGCTCTTAGGCCATATACTGTTACGCCCAGGTCACTAGGCACGCCCGTGTACCACAACCGTGTGGCATAAATAGGCCATTTGCTAGGCCAAAATGCCACCCACATGGTTCAATCACTACAAGCACACTTAAGCATGTTTATACACACATTTTGGCAACCATTTCCTATCATATGATCAATCTATCAACTCATACAAACTCACTTTCAAACATATCAACTTATAAACTAACATATAAACCTTGAACACATTTAATACTAAACAATTTTTTTCCTTCTCAATTTCACTAAATCATACTAGCATTTTACCAACACCAAGTTACAAATGATAACTCATTCTCTTCCACCATAAACCATACCAAAATATGCCTCATATCACAAAGCAATTCATACTTGAAGCAACAATATATTTAGCCACATCACATAGCTAATTACACACCTCAACTATGTACCAAATAACTAGCCTATACATGCCATATTTCAACTATATACATCTTTCCAAAAGTACCCAAAATAGATTGCCGATAGTGTGATTGAGATGCTGACGATTCCCAGATCCGAGCTAGCTTTACTGACACTGCAAAGTAGAGAAACAAATCACACAGTAAGCTTTCTAAAGCTTAGTAAGTTCGAAATACAATACAATCGTATCATCAAATCAAACCAATGTATACAATAACCATCACATAGATTTTTTTTTTCTCTTATATTCATACCATATTATCTATAGTTAAAATACTCATTCATCCATCCATAGCATCATCTATAAACTCATCAATCACAAAGGTTCGATACATACCTTGGCTAACACATAGTTATTCAATTTCCAAGCTACTCAATGCTCGATATTACCAGTCGATCTTCCTATGATTTTCTTACAATTTTAATCGCACACTCAGTGCCATCTACATGATTGAAACTTATTAAACATCGCACACTTAGTGCTTAATCTTTCAACCAACTTATCTCGGCATCGCACACACAGTGCTTAATCTGTTTCGATTTCAATTTTGCACACTTAGTGCCATCAACTAAATCTTGCACATAGCATCTCGATTTCATACACATATACATATTCATTTCATAATAGTAAAACATCTCTTAATAACATGTAGTAAATCTGAACTTACCTCGGATGTCAAAATACTGAAACGGCCGATTAATCAAGCACTTTCTCTTTGCCTCGATCTCGATCCGAACCTCTCCTCTCTTGGTATATACACATTCAAATTTAATCCATTCAATCACTAACTCATCCAATTTAGTCCACACATACACATTTAGGGCATTTTACAAAATAACCCTCACATTTTCACATTTCGACACTTTAGTCCCTAATTCATAAAATCATCAAATTCACATAATTTCACTTGGTTCAAGCCTAGCCGAATTCTCACCATGCTTATACAAACACACACATTTCATTTATTTCACATTCTAGTCCTTCAAAATGCTATTTTCACAATTTAGCCCTAATTAGCTAAATTCATCAAAAATTCAAGAACAACACATGTTCATTAAACACATATCTTTCATTTAACACCAACACTCATTACCAAGCTCACATACTCATCAATGGCACATCACAAATACATCATCAATTCATAAAATTACAACATGGGTTAGCTAGAGCACGAAACAACGATTACGAAAATGTAGCAATTATCAAAAATCGAGCTCAAACATACCTTAAATCAAGCTTAACCCTAGCCAAAATTTCAAAGCTTTTCTTCCTCCTTTTTCTTTTCTAATTTCAGCACCAAGAAGATGAACATGGTTTCATCTTTCTTTTTGTTTTATTTAATACATAATAATACAAACTTTATTATTTTACCCTTATTATAAAACATTATAACATACATTGTAATTGGTTATAAATGTCCATCCACCATCCACTAACTTAATAATGGCTTAATTGCCTCATAAGCCTCCACCTTAAAAAGCCATCCACAATTTGACACTTATGAATCAGCACACAGCTTTTACACCTTATGCAATTAAATCCTTTTTCATAAATCAGCACACAATCGATAAAATTATCACACAGGCTATATCACATACTATTCACACAGAAAATATCCTTAAAATATTTTTACGGCCTTGGATTTGCGGTCTCGAAACCACTGTTCCAACTAGGGTCTAAACCGGGCTGTTACAACTCTCCCCCCTTTAGGGATTTTTGTCCCAGAAAATCTTACCAGTGAATAGTTATGGATGTTGCTCTCTCATAATGTTCTCAGGCTCTCATGTAGCCTATTCAATTCCGTGTTTATGCCATAATACTTTCATTAAGGAAATTCTTTTGTTTCTCAACTCTTTAATCTCTCGTGCCAAAATTCGAATCGGTTCTTCACTATAAGACAAGTCTGACTGTATCTCAACTTAAGTAGGTGTAATCACATGAGACGGGTCTGATCTGTACCGTCGAAGCATTGACACATGAAACACGTTATGAATCTTTTCTAACTCAGATGGAAATCTCAATCTATAAGCAACCGGCCCAACTCGTTCAATAATCTCATACGGTCCGATAAACCTCGGGCTCAGCTTGTCCTTTCGACCAAATCAAAGTATTTTCTTCCACGGAGACACTTTCAAAAACACTTTATCACCAATTTCAAATTCAATATCCTTCCTTTTCAAATCTGCATAAGACTTCTGACGATCTGAGGCTGCTTTCAAATTGTCATGAATTACTTTCACTTTCTGTTCAATCTCCTTTATCAGATCAACCCCGTGAATCTTATTCTCACTCAGCTCAGTCCAATACAATGGAGTTCGGCACTTTCGACAATAAAAAGCTTCATATGGTGCCATTTTAATGCTAGATTGAAAACTGTTGTTATACGCAAACTCAATCAAAGATAAATGTTTTTCCCACGTACTTTCAAATTCAAGTATGCAACATCTCAACATGTCTTCGAGAACCTGAATGATTCGCTCTGATTGACCATCTGTTTGCGGATGAAAAATAGTACTGAAATGCAATTTCATGCCTAAAGCATTTTGCAATTTCTTCCAAAATCGCGAGGTAAATCTCGAATCTCTGTCAGACACTATAGATAATGGTACTTCGTGTAATCTCACAATCTCATTGATATACAGTTCAGCTAACTTATCTAAAGAATAATCGGTTCTCACCGGAACGAAATGAGCTGATTTCGTCAATCTATCAACTATCACCTAGATTGAATCTTTTTTACTCAGAGATAATGGCAAACCCGACACAAATTCCATAGTAATTCTCTCCCATTTCCACTCAGGAATCATAATCGATTGTAACAAACCAGACGAAACTTGATATTCAGCCTTAACTTGCTGACAAACTAAACACTTCGACACAAAGTCAGAAATATCTCTTTTCATACCATGCCACCAATAGAATTGTTTCAAATCATTATACATTTTCGTACTCCCCGGATGAACAGTCAAATGAATATTGTGTGCTTCATTCGGTCTCTAAATCTCAAACAATCATCACTACCAACTTGATATTCTGATTCAGCATTCAATTCACCTTGAGTTCGTTTAGCCATCATTTCAACATCATTTTTCTGAGCATCACAAATCTGTTGTACGAACATCGGCTTAACTTTCAACTCAGCTATAACTGTACTATCATCACACAGATCTATTTGAGTACTCATAGCTCTCAAAGTATATAACAATTTTCGACTCAAGGCATCAGCTACAACATTAGCTTTACCCGAGTGGTAATCTATCACAAGTTCATAGTCTTTCAACAATTCTAACCATCTTCTCTGTCACAAATTCAAATCTTTCTAAGTCATCAGGTACTTTAAACTCTTATGATGAGTATAGATGTGACATTTTTCCCCAAACAGATAGTGATGCCAAATCTTCAATGCGAATACAATCGCGGCTAATTCAAGATCATGCGTTGGGTAGTTCCTTTCATGTGGTTTTAACTGTCTCGAAACATACGCAATGACTTTCCCCTCTTGCATCAGCACACAGCCCAAAGCATTCAATGATGCATCACTGTAAACTATGAACTCTTTACTTGATTCGGGTTGAATCAAAACTGGGGCTTCCGTTAACAACACTTTCAACTGCTTAAAGCTCCGTTGGCATTTTTCTGACCATTCAAATCTGGTATCCTTCTGTAACAACTTTGTCAATGGAGTCGCAATCATAGAGGAACCTTTCACAAACCGCCTATAATATCCTGCTAGTCCCAAAAAACTACGGACTTCAGACACATTTCTCCGAGGCTTCCATTCCAAAATAGCAGAGATTTTACTCGGGTCCACTCTTATTCCCGCAGCTGATACAATATGTCCTAAAAACCCAACTCACGCAACCAAAATTCACATTTACTAAACTTTGCATACAACTGTTTCTCACGTAGAGTTTGTAGCACTGTTCTCAAATGCTCAGCATGCTGCATCTCATCACACGAATAAATCAAAATATCATCAATGAACATCACAACAAAACGATCCAAATAGAGTCTGAATATCCGATTCATCAAATCCATAAACACTACAGGAGCATTTGTTAGTCCGAAAGGCATCACAAAGAATTCGTAATGTCCGTACCTCGTTCTGAAAGCAGTCTTTGGCGCATCAGATTCTTTAACTCTTAACTGATAGTAACCCGATCTCAAGTCTATCTTTGAAAAGACTGTAGCTCCCTTCAGCTAATCGAACAAATCATCAATACAAGGCAACGGGTATTTGTTCTTTATCGTCACTTTGTTCAATTATCGATAATCAATGCACATTCTCATGGTTCCATCTTTCTTTTTCACAAATAACACAAGAGCTCCCCAGGGTGAGAAACTCGGTCGTGCAAATCCTCTATCAGTTAATTCTTGCAACTGGGATTTTAACTCTTTCAATTCTATTGGTGCCATTCTATACGGAGCTATAGAAATGGGAGTGGTCCCTGGCACTAATTCAATACCAAATTCCACTTCCCAAATTGGAGGTAATCCCGGCAGCTCTTCAGGAAACACTTCTGGAAACTCACATACAATAGGCACAGATTCAACTTTCTTTTCCGACACTTTTGTATCAATCACATACGCCAAATAAGCTTTACAACCTTTTCTCACATAATTCATAGCTTTCATCCCAGATACAATAGCTGGTAATCCTTTCATGTCATTGGATTCAATTCGAACTATCTCACTATTCTGACTCTTCAACTCAATACTCTTTCTTTTACAATTCACTATGGCATTATGCAGAGTAAGCCAATCCATACCCAGAATTATGTCAAACTCATTGAATGGCAGTAAAATCAAATTGGCCAAAAAACATATATCACGAAACATCAATGGGCAATTCTTGTATATTTTATCCACCAGGACATACTTGCCTAAGGGATTTGATACTCTAACCAAAAATTCAGTAGACTCAACAGGTAAAGTCTTATTCAATACTAAGTTCATACACACATAGGAATGAGTTGATCCTGGATCTATCAATGCAATGACATCGATGATCAAATAAAGTGAAAGTACCGGGTGATGACGTCTGGAGATGATGCTTCCTCTCGTGCACGTATAGCATAAGCTCGGGCAGGTGCTCTCGCTTCTGACCTCACAACTGTGTCAGTTATCCCCTTTTGACTTTCGCTCACATTTCTGTTGTTTCTGGGTGCTCTACCTCTAGCCGTTACATTACTTTGTCTTCCATTCTGAACATTTTCCTCTGCGACCATCTTCGGGCAATCTCAAATAAAATGATCTCAGGATCCACATTTATAACAAACTCTATTATTGTACTTGCCCCAGCACTCTCCCACATGTCGTCATCCACACTGTCTGCACTCAAGTTTGTTACTCTTAACGCTACTAACACTCGATTCATTCAGAGCTTGAATTTGTAAACCAGTATTTTGTCTTGAACGATCTCTACCTTGATATCCAAACGAAACATTTGAACGATTGCTTGCATCTCTATATCTCTTCGCTGAAGGTTGAGAGAACTTATTCATCGATCTCTTTCTTCCATCATGAGCCTCAGAATCGGCTTTCTTCTTTTCTTTACTGAGCTCCTCAGCTTTGCATGCTCTTTCAACTAACACAAAAAATTCATTTATATCAAGTATCCCAACCAACAATTTAGTGTCTTCATTCAATCCCTCTATGAAATGTTTGCACATAGTAGCTTCAGCCGAAACACATTCCCTCACGTATTGACTCAACCTTACGAATTCCAGCTCGTACTCAGTAACAAACAAACGACCCTGCTTCAATTCTAGAAACTCTTTACGTTTCTGATCAATGAAACGCAGACTGATATACTTCTTTTTGAACTCAACTTGAAAGAAGTCCCAAGTGATTCTCTCCCTCGGAACCACAGATATCAATGTTTTCCACCAGTTATAATCCGTGTCTTTCAACAAGGAAACTGCACACTTAATGAACTCATTAGGATTCAACGACATTTCATCAAATACTCTAATTGTATTCCCAAGCCAAAACTTGGCTGCCGCAGCATCGTCATCGGATGTGGCCCTAAACTCTTTTGCCTCGTATTTACGAATCTTGTCTACAGGTGGTTTATTTAATCTGATCGGATCTACAACTTGTGGCACAACAGGTACTTGTGGGGGTGGAGTTGTGGAGTAGTCGGATTCGTTCGAACGAACTCCGTAAACCACTCGTTCATCATTCGGAAGAAGGCTTGCTTAGCCTCTCCTCCCTCACCACTATCATTCGGCCTAGATATGGCCGGAGTTGTCCCTTAAGCAGGAGCAGGCGCATTGCTTTTTACATCGTCAGCAACTACTCGGTTGGGATCCATTACTATATGAAAACACATTTTCAACTATCAAAATTCATCACACTATCGCAATTTCATATATAGCATGTATAGCTAGACTCGCACTCGCTACGTTAGTCCGAGAATCGACTAAACCGTAACTCTGATACCAATAAAATGTAACACCCCTAACCCAAAACCGTCAACGGAATAGGGTTAAGAGGCATTACTGGACAATAGGATTATTTACAACCTAATTTCAACAAAAAGTCAATCATCATCATAATGCATCAAACATAAACAATTAGTCCCTTATTAAGGTGTATAAGACCTTAAATACATGCTAGAGAGGGTTTGGGACTAAACCGAAGTACATAGAGAAACTTTTCAAAAATTTAAAACTTTTCTAGGTTTCAGAGGATACACGCCCGTGGGGGTAGGCCGTGTGCCTCCCACGGCTGCTAGACACACCCGTGTGTCCTCCCTGTGGTCGATCTTGTCAAAAACCACACGGCCACCAGGCACGTCCGTGTGCCATGGCTGTGTGCTCTTAGGCCATATACTGACTTACGCCCACGGTCACTAGGCATGCCGTGTACCACAATCGTGTGGCAAAAATAGGCCATTTGCTAGGCCAAAATACCACCCACATGGTTCAATCACTACAAGCATACTTAAGCATGTTTATACACACATTTTGGCAACCATTTCCTATCATATAATCAACCTATCAACTCATACAAACTCACTTTCAAACATATCAACTTATAAGCTAACATATACAACTTGAACACATTCAATACTAAACATTTTTTTCCTTCTCAATTTCACTAAATTATACTAGCATTTTACCAACACCAAGTTACCATTGATAACTCATTCTCTCCCACCATAAACCATACCAAAATATGCCTCATATCACAAAGCCATTCATACTTGAAGCAACAATATATTTAGCCACATTACATAGCTAATTACACACCTCAAATATGTACCAAATAACTAGCCTATACATGCCATATTTCAACTATATACATATTTTCAAAAGTACCCAAAATGGATTGCCGATAGTGTGATTGAGATGCTGACGATTCCCAAATCCGAGCTAGCTTTACTGACACTGCAAAGCAGAGAAACAAATCACACAGTAAGCTTTCTAAAGCTTAGTAAGTTCGAAATACAATACAATCGTATCATCAAATCAAACCAATGTATACAATAACCATCACATAGATTTTTTTCTCTTATATTCATACCATATTATCTATAGTTAAAATACTCATTCATCCATCCATAGCATCATCTATAAACTCATCAATCACAAAGGTTCGATACATACATTGGCTAACACATAGTTATTCAATTTCCAAGCTACTCAATGCTCGATATTACCAGTCGATCTTCCTATGATTTTCTTACAATTTTAATCGCACACTCAGTGACATCTACATGATTGAAACTTATTAATCATCGCACACTTAGTGCTTAATCTTTCAACCGACTTATCTTGGCATCGCACACACAGTGCCAAATCTATAAACCGAAGCTTTCATAACATCGCACACACAGTGCTATTCATTTCTGTTTTGATTTCAATTTCACACACTTAGTGCCATCAACTAAATCTTGCACATAGCATCTCGATTTCATACACATATACATATTCATTTCATAATACTAAAACATCTCTTAATAGCATGTATTAAACCCGAACCTAACTCGGATGTCAAAATACCGAAACGGTTGATTAATCGAGCACTTTCTCTTTGCCTCGATCTCGATCCGAACCTCTCCTCTCTTGGTATATACACATTCAAATTCAATCCATTCAATCACTAACTCATTCAATTTAGTCCACACACACACATTTAGGGCATTTTACAAAATAGCCCTCACATTTTCACATTTCGACACTTAATTCACAAAATTTCACTTGGTTCAAGCCTAGCCGAATTCTCCCCATGCTTATACAAACCCACGCATTTCATTTATTTCACATTCTAGTCCTTCAAAATGCTATTTTCACAATTTATCCCTAATTAGCTAAATTCATCAAAAATTCAAGAACAACACATGTTCATTGAACACATATCTTTCATTTAACACCAACACTCACCACCAAGCTCATATACTCATCAATGGCACATCACAAATACATCATCAATTCATAAAATTACAACATGGGTTAGCTAGAGCACAAAGCAAAGATTACAAAAACGCAGAAATTATCAAAAACCAAGCTCAAACATACCTTAAATCAAGCTTAACCCTAGCCGAAATTTCAAAACTTTTCTTCCTCCTTTTTCTTTTCTAATTTCGACACCAAGTAGATAAACATGGTTTCATCTTTCTTTTTGTTTTATTAAAATACATAATAATACAAACTTTACTATTTTACCCTTACTATAAAACATTATAACATACATTATAATTGGTTATAAATGTCCATCCACCATCCATTAACTTAATAATGGCTTAATTGCCTCATAAGCCTCCACCTTAAAAAGCCAATCCACAATTTGGCACTTATGAACCAGCATACAACTTTTACACCTTATGCAATTAAATCTTTTTTCATAAATCAGAACACAATCGATAAAATTATCACACAGGCTATATCACATACTATTCACACAAAAAATATCCTTAAAATATTTTTACGGCCTTGAATTTGTGGTCTCGAAACCACTATTCCAACTAGGGTCTAAATTGGGCTGTTACATGGAACACCTAGAGTGGTTATTACTGATAGGGATACACATTTTTGTAACGCTCAATTTGATAAGGTCCTTAAGAAGTATGGTGTGCATCATAGAACAGCTACCCCTTATCACCCTTAAACTAGTGGGCAAGTTGAAGTTGCAAATCGAGAAATCAAATGTGTCCTAAAAAAAACTGTAGAATCAAATAGGAAGTATTGGGGAATAAAATTCAATGACGCTTTATGGGCTTATAAGACTGCATATAAAATACCCATAGGAACATCTCCTTACTGAATTGTGTATGGAAAGAGTTTTCATTTACCGCTTGAACGCGAGCATAAAATATTTTGGGTAATAAAATTTCTTAACTATGATCTCAAACTTGCAGGTGAGAAGAGATTGATGCAACTAAACGAGTTAGATGAGTGATGAGCGAATGCTTACGAGAACTCGAGACTATATAAAAAAGCAACAAAGCGACACCACGATGCTCGTTTGAAGCAGCCTAAACAATTCATAGTTGGGGATCTTGTCCTTTTATACAATTCAAAGCTCAAGTTGTTTCCCAAAAAGCTGAAATCAAGATGGTCAGGCCCATCCATAGTACAGACCATTTTCCCATATGATACGATAGAGGTAACCCATCCGGAATATGGCACATTCAAGGTAAACGGTCATCGACTCAAACTTTATAATGGTGATGATTTTAGAAATGATAAAGAGGAGTTTTGGCTCTGCGAACATTCGTAACCGTGCGCACAAGGTAAGTCAAGCTTAGACTTTAAATAAGCACTTTTCGGGAGGCAACCCGAGTGTTAACACTGTTATTCCTTTTAATTTTATTTAATGTTATTTTTAAAACTAATTAATTTTCAAAAAAAAAAGTGTTTTTAACCCATACGGCCTGGACACACGGACCTGTCTCATGCCCTGTGCACTATAAGGGGTTGGACAGTAAGTTACACGGCTGGGACTTCATTTTTCAAAAATTTGATGGAGACACGGCCTAATTTAGTGCACACAGCAATGTAAACCCTAGAGCAAATTTTTTCAATTTTAAATCAAGTTAGAGAGTTACACGGGTAAGGCACACGGCTGTGTCTTGAGCCACAAGGGTGTGTGGGAGTTCCCACGGGCATGGAAGAAACGAAGAAGACCACACACGGCCATGCGACTGGGCGTGTCCTAGGCCGTGTGAACCTCGAGCTAATTTTTTCAATTTTAATTCAAGTCAGAGAGTTACACGAGCAATAAACACGGCCGTGTGTGAGACACGGTCAATAGACACGGTCGTGTGTGAGACACAGATGAGCTACACGGGCATGGGAAAAGGGAAGGACATCAAACACGGCCTGGACACATAGGCGTGTCCGAGGATGTGTGAAGACTGGGTTAAAAAATGTTATCGTACACGAGTTGATAAAGCGCCACACGGGCGTGTGACACAACCATGTGGCCCAACACGGACCCTTACATGATCGTGCCATCTATTTAGCCCCTAACCCCCTTTCTTTTCTTGTGTTTGTCTTCTTCCTACCCAAAAAGAAACCTTAGCCATCGCTCACCATCCCTCAGCACTAATCGACCTTACCTCACCACTCCGTCCACCATCGTTGCACCCCCCAACCACCGACCCCACATGCTCCTTTCCTCTAACCCCATACCCTAGCCTCTTCCCTCTTTCCCTCACCTCGTCACGCCCCTACACCTTGCACCATGTCCCTTACCGACCCTAAGCCATCCCCTTCTCCTATTCCCCTCTATCGTCCCCTCCCACTGCACAAGCCATAAACCCCATACCCTCGTCGTCCCTTTCACTCAACCACGCCCTCTTCCCCTTCTCCTTTTCTTCCCCCATATACACACCAACCCCTACAGTCGTCCCCTTCGCGTCCTCTCCAACTTGTGTCCAGTCCCCATTGATCAACCACCCACGCCCGTCGACCACCGTGTGTACCACCACCATCACTGTCTGTTTCCCCTTTGCCCTATTTTATTTTATTTTTTATTTTATTCTATTCTATTTTGTTTTATTTTATTTTATTTTATTTAGTTCATATTTATTTATTATTTATTTTTGTTTCTTTAATTTGATTTTGTGTTTATTTTACTTCTACACATTATTACTTTTTTATTTTATTTTTATTATTGCCTCTAGTGTTATTATTATTCTGTTTATTATTTTTAGTCTTAGGTAGCTTATTTTTTATCGTATAGTTTTGATAATTGGTCTTATTGCTTTTGTTGATTTCTGTTTGTCAATCATTATTAGTCTACTTAGTAAATCTATTCATATCAGTTTCATATTTTTTTTTCTATTATTCTTTTTATTCTTGCTATGTTTATTTTAGTTATAGTAGTACTATTTGGTGCCTTCAATTAGTATATTCTTTCTTTTCTTTTTATTTTTTGATATTTGATTATTTTCATTCATTATTATTCAGTCTTATTCTCTAGATTGGTGACTGCTATGAGTTTATTATTTTATTATTTTATTATTGTCCATTATTATTATTCTATTCGTCCAATTATTATTGTTTCTTCTATTCTGCTATTTATTTCAGTATTTAGCTAAGTGTTTGATATTGTGATTTTGGATTTTCATTAGATTCGACTCTCGTTATGGGATTATGTGACTTAATTAATTGTCCAAATTCCTACTATTGCATTGAATGCTGAAATTATCCTATTTTTCTTGTAAGAACACCATGACGAACACACACAGTAAATCTAAGGTTGTCGTCCTGCTTCAAAAAAGCGGAAGACACCTGGCGCGATCTCCTCCTCGAGCGCTTCCGCCGAGGCCTGCCACCCCTATATTCGATTTTTAGCTGGTTTCTAGGAGGAGTAATATCAGCTACTTCGACTGGGACCACTCGGTTTAGGCCACTATATTGATTTGGCCGCTTTGGAGCAGGTCCAGTTAGTTGATCATGTTCGAGCCTTTATTGCTACAGCCCCGTGAGATCGGTTTTTCTCTATTATCGAGACTATATACATGGAGCTGACTTTAGAATTCTGCTCGACATTTACTCTACAGCATGTGATGACGACTCATGATGAGCCAGGCACTATCATTTTCAGAATCGATAGCTTGGCGCAACATATAAGTGTCCCTAAGTTCGGTGCTGCTTTAGGACTATACACTGAAGAGTTTATGAGTCCCAAGATCTTTCTCCACCTACATTGGCACATCCACTACTCGCCATCTCTTTGTTGGATAAACATTACGGCGAGTATGACAGGTTATGATGCGAGTCACTCAAAGGCTACTTATCTCCCTCCTGTTTTACTATATATTATGCCTTTTTAGCTCACACTTTAACCTGTAGGAGAGAGAGCACTGGAGTTGTTAGTACCATCGATGCTTATTTTCTCTAGAGCATGACCACGGCACATATTTTTTATCTACCTTACTTCATCGCTCTCGCCTTTCACCATCAGACAGACCGCAACAGGAAGGGTCTTATCTATTTAGGCCCTTATATGACTCGACTCACTCGACACATTGGTTTCCTCAACACACCAGAGTAGTCCTCTATGCTTACACTCACTGGCCAGATGTCTCCACAAGGAATTTCAAGCATGATCCCTATGAGAATGATCGAGTGACTTCGTAGAGTGGATCCTCCTCAGTACCGATTTTCTCGTTCTGACCTTTAGAGCCCGAGGACTTCACTGATGATGTATGTTTCCATCACGAGGATCCACCTCATCCTTCACCTTCAAGTCACCGTCCTGTTTCTTCTGCTGCTATATTAGAGGACCTCTCCGAGCAGTTCACTCACTTCGAGCAGCACTGCTTTCAAAGGTTTGACAGTATTGACGCGACATTGTAGTAAATCTGTCAGCATCTCCATATCTCCTTTTTAGCGTCGGCAACTCACGACACTGATGTTTCTAACGATGAGGACCATTAAGTTTATTTGTTTTCTTTTTTTTTTTCTTTTTATTTTATGTTTAAGTTTGTTATTATTTTTAGTTCTTTTTACTGTTATTTTCTTAGACTTATTTCGTTTCTTATCTTTTGAACTATATTTTTATTCCTATGGTTGTTTCTAATCGAGTTAGTAACCTTTTAATCTTATTCACTATTTGTGTTTATTTTCTTATTAGTTTGCTTGGAATCATGCACTACATTTAAATCTATCTACAATTCCGCTTTTCACCATTCTGGCAATTTCATCCAATATTCAGGGCAGTTTCAATTTTCTCCCTCTCTTATGATATTTTGTTTATACTGTGATTATATATGTTTTTACATTAAGGACAATGTACATATTAAGTGTGGGGAGGTTATTTATATAATTATTAGAAAATCCCTGAATTATGTCTTGTATTTAAGTAATTTTCTCATACTTCCAATAGAATTATTTTTTGTCGATTTAGAATTTTTGTTGATGTGTTTTAGATTATTTTGTCGATAATTGTGTATTGGTTGATTTAAACTTGAAGACATGAGAGAATCAAGCATGATAATTTATTTTTCATAAATTAAAATTTTTTTAGGTTGTTTCCCTAAATTGAAGTATTATCTTAAAGTTTGAGATTTGCAAGATTTACATCAAAAACCATGATTTTTTGTGAGATTTTGAGCCTTTAGAGCATACATTTTTCTTGCTCATTTTATTACTCGTTATGAGTGTGTCAATTTGATTTGTTATTCTAGAACTTGCGTCGGTTATACATGTCGATACCACACTTTTTTATTTGATATGCTGAGATGATATATGCACTTAGGTTTTAACCCACTTATCCCATAGAAAGCCTACCTACATAATTAACCCTTAATGAATCCCATTGAGCCTAACACACCATTTCTTGATTTACCCATTAATTTTAACCTATAACTCATCTTTTCGTTGAAAATTTTTCCCATTTTATTGACTCCCCTTTTGTCGAGATTTGATTTGGTTAGTTGTCTATCTATACTCTTTTGTTGATTTGCTGAATTATTTCTTATTGTTAAAAAAAAAGATCAAAAAAATATTGTTTATTATTTAGTTCTATATTGATTGAGTTTGAACAGTTCAATTCATATTTTGAGAAGAAGCTCATTTTTGTTCTTGAATAGTTTTCGATTGATGTAATTGTTTTTAATTCAGCACTTGTTTATTTTTTGTAGTTTGGTAATTTGTCAGTTCGATCTCGATTATAACCAACCTTTCTGGCCTTTCTCCATACCCTTAACCTAAGCCCTGTTACAACCTTTTAAAGATCTTTTGGTTTGTGTATCATCTCATTTTATAGTGGTGAAGATTTGATTTTCATGCAAGCCTGTGGTAATGACATTTCTTGTTCGACTATTGAGTGCTTATTTGTGAACCTTAAACACTTTGAGTGATTTGCGTGAATCTTTAGTAAAGATGTTGATTCTTGTAGATTTTGAATTAAAGGTAACTACTTAAATAAGGGGAGACACCTATGTTTTGGTATTTAAAAATGTTAGCTTGGATTGTTTGAGACTTTAGTGCTCTTTTGGTTGAATTGTCAATGCATGATTATTTGTGAATTATTTTGAGACATTATTGATGGGAATTACAAGTTGAGAAATATTAATTTTAATGTGAGTTGAGGATTTTGCTTTAAGACAAGCAAACACTTAAGTGTGGGGATATTTGATAAGCTATAAAAGTAACATATTTTAATCTCATTCTTAATGTGTTTTTGGATGATTAAATACAAAAATTAGTGAATTTAATGCTCCTCATCCTTTAACTTCACGTTTCTATACTTATGAAAGTATTTGGGAGCTAAATGAGCAAAAAATGAGTCAAAATTGGACAAAGAGAGTTGTTTTCAGCATCCACACGGCCTGGGCATTTCCACACGGGCTGGCCACACGCCCATGTAAGCCACACGGGTTGGCCACACGCCCATGTGCCAGCCCGTGTCGATTTTGCACCCTCCAAATACGTGAAAAAACCCAAATTTTAACCTTTCATGCATTCTAAAGTCTATAAATACCAATTAGAAGAAGACCTAAAGGGGCAACCAGAGAAGATCAAAGAAAACACTTGAAGAACACCATCGGAGCCAATTCGAAAGAGGATATGCATCAAGATTAAAGATCTCATTTTAATTTCTTTCGAAGTTTTATTGAGTTTCTTTATGTCTTGTGGTTTTTCTGACTCTGAGATGTTTTCATTCAGGATTATGAACTAATCCCCTAGATACCTAGGGGAGATGAAACCTGTGATGAATCATATTATTTAATTTCAGTTTTATGCAATAAATACTTGATTCTTGTTCTCGATTTTGTATGCTTATTTCTTGTTTTAATATTTCCAGGATATTACTTCATGTTTAATGTGATTATTTTAGTAGAGAAAAAGTTCATATTTAAGAGTAGATCTAGCCTAATTAAGTGGAATTACATGCAATCCTAGAAATAGGACGACATAAATCAACTAGATTAGAGTCAAATCTAATAGGGGAATCCATATATCGAGTTAATGCGATAATAGAGGTTTTAATTAAAAATAATTTTCAATTAATCAAACTAGAATCAGTTGTTCTTACTCTTGAAAGAGATATTAACATAGTTTAGGGATTTCTACGGATCAAGTAGCAAGTGAATAAATCGTTTAATTCATATTAATAATAATAGGTAAAGTCTAGGTGAATTCTTTCCTGGGTATTGTCTATTTCATTGGTTATCTTCTATTATTTTCCTATTTCATTCTCGATTACGTTCTTAGATAAATTACTTTAGTAATTTTAGAATAAAACACATCACCCCAATTTGTCGTCTAGATAATAAGAAGATGGTAATTACTAATACTTTTAGTCCTTGTAGATACGATATTCCCTACTCACCATAGCTATACTATTGCTCGATAGGTGTGCTTGCCTTTGTCGTATTTATAGTTAGTTTAGTGACCATCAGTTATTTTGATTTTAATCATGTTTGCAATGTGTTTTTTATCTTGTCATCAACAATGATAGCTTAAATCTGTTTAGCTAGGTTGATTGCATAATTCAATGAAGTTTGTTTAAATCATGTTTATAGTGTTTGTGCCTCATTCAATCATGTTTTCAATTAAACTTATGTATTTTATTCATACGTGATTGGGTGCATTAGAATTAGCTGAGCGATCCTAACCAGACAATGGCTAATGGACACAATAGTTGAAAAGTGCATGCTTAATTTAGATCCTAACCCTACTAAATTGAAGGTTTATAATAACTTTGACGAGCTCTATTATCTTACATAGTTTTTAGGTTTATGTGATTAAATTGTTTCAAACCTAACCTGTCCCTGTTACTTCATACGAATTCTAAGAAACCCTTAGTTTAATATGATCAATAAAATGCATGTTTTACTAAGTAAAAAATCACAAAAGGACTTAATTTGGTTTCAAAATCCATGAAAGATTGAGTTGCTATGGAATATTTTTTTAAACACTATTAAGCGTGAGAAAAATGAATTAAGTTGAATGATGTAATTATCCTAGCTTCATGTTATTGATTGTTGAATTTTTGTATTTTTGCTGCTAAACTCATTTCATACTTTGCATTTAGATTAAAATTGCATTAGGGATCATCTTACATTTAGTAATTATTTTTACATCACACCACTAAAAGATATTGTGTTTTTATTACCAGATTGTTAACTCTAATTTTACAATTAATTGATTAACATATATAGTCCTTGTGGAGACAATAACTCTTTTACTTATTACTTGATACCAACTATGTATACTTGCACAAACCTACGCATTAGAATTATTGATACTTGAATTAAGTCAACTTTGAGAAGAGATCCCCATTCCTTTACAAGATGATGACACTAGCATCAATACGGATACAAAGGCATATTAGTATAAACAAGGAGGAGAATTTAGTTGTAAACACTTGTGAGGAAGGGGAGTTCTCAAACAACCGGTTAATCTTGAGTATAGTAGAATATCAAAATGGATTAGAAGAAATAACCCATCAAAAAAGTTATAGAATTGGTTGAGGAAATGGTGAGTAGACACAGGAAACAATCAGAAGTTGCACTCACTTGTTATACATTTTTAGATTCTCTTAATGGAGATAGTGTGCAAGATTAGTACATTTTAGAACTACCCTGACAATCGAAGCTAATGATATTCACTACCAACCTAGTGGAAGAATGTCCAAAGTCTAGGAACCTTATGAAAAAAAACAAGGATAAACATGCACTTTCAGGGGAAATACTCAACTTGAATGTTTTTTGCAAGATATTAATCTTTAATCAGACGCACAAAATTTTAACGATCTAGGGATTTTCCAGATGCTGACAAAGATCGAAAAAATATACATTAATAGGACCTATGATCAAATGGCAGGCATCATCCAAACAATATCACTTGTAAGCAAAGAGATATCGCTGAAGAAATCACGAAGTACTCAATTACCGCAAGAAACACCTGATAGAATGGTAATACAACCCGTAGAAAAACTCGAAGGCCTTTGGAATTGAGATTCAAGTTATGTGGTACTGGATGGCACACTAATCGAGATGTTTATAGAAATACCTATAATACTATTTATGTTGGAAGAATTATCTAAGCACTTTATGCGTAACAAATACGAACAGCAACCTTCGAACCTTTTACAAAATAAGGTTAATAGCCAAAAGTTAGGATGGTTACGATGTTCCTTAATTCTACAAGTGATTAATGGTTACAATATGCAGAAAGAATTGTCGATGATTAGTGCAAGCTGAAAAGGAATGTTCCAAAAGAAGGATAAAAGAATAATAGAATGGCAGGATGAATGTTGGACTAATACTACCAGAAACAAATTGCAGAAGTCACCCAAGTGCGTAGTAGCTGAGCTAACGGACGAGTCTGGCAACAAAATCTGACATTTTTATGTAATTTTAACTAGCTGTACAAAATTGTATATTTCGCTGACCAAATAACTAAATTTTTCAGGAAGATCAGATGTAGTGCTAACAAGCACCTGAGGCACCCTGAAGATCGAAAATTTTGGAAAAATTAAAGTTGATATCATAATACAACAACCCTATGTCATAATACTGCGGCTGGCAACAAGAACCGAAGAAAATCATCTCGATGTTGCGACATCGAACCCTGGTGTCACGACATTGGCAAAATAACAGGGATGTCGTAACACAAAACCTCTTTGTCGTGACATCACTGCAATTTTTCTGCAGGGTCGAATCGACCCATTCGTGCCATTCGGTGACCTATACACCTTACTTTAACCGTGTTTTAAACCTAAAAACCCTTACTCTTAATATTTAAACACATTAACTCAAACTTTTAACCTCTCCTAAACACTAAAATCCTTCTACAAACTCTCAATCTCTAAATCTCTTTTTCACCCCAAACCCTAACTACACAAACCTCAATTGTTATTTCTAAGGCTAAAGTGGGTGCACAATAGTCTATCATTTGGAGAAGAAGCAAGGAATTCGATGTTTAAAGTATTTATTTTTCTCATTTTATTGTTCCATTGATTTTTGTTCATCGTTCCTTGTTGCATCAAAGTAGAATAGTAGAAAATAACTCCTAGGAAGAGTAAGAGAACTTTGGTCCAAGAAACTCCGATAGTTTCAAACCCTGCAAAATTTGAGAATCCAAACGCTGAAAAATATTTTTCTTGAGTTGCAGGGTAGACCATTCATTCAAGAACGAGGGTCCGAACCCTTAATGATTTTGTGCAGCAAATTTTGGACTTTAGTTAGATACCATCATTGAGAGCGATTCAATATCACTCCCAAGGAAACCACGGTAAATTCAATTGTGCAAGAATTCTATGCTTCCTTTAGAAACCAAGAAATACAGAAAAGACAAAATTGGGATACAGTAACAATGAGAGGCGAAGAAGTGCCAATTACTCCAAAGGGAATCTGTGAGTTTTACGATATACCATAATAGTAAAGACTTCTTGGATAGTACTAATTTACAAAATTTTGATGATATAGATATGGAGAATGTTATTAAGTACTTAACTTAGGGTATAGGTACATGGAATCATAGACCAGATTCAGATTTACCCACTAATTTCAATCAAGCAATAATGTTCCCAGTAGTGAAAATGTGGATGCAGTTCATAGGCACTAGAGTTGCACCTGCATTAAATGTTTCTAATGTTAATACTTTTCGAGCTATTCTATTGTATGGAATTTTGCAGCAGAAGTATATATGCGTTGGTAAATGGATTTACCATGAAATGAGGGGTTGTACATACAACCAAAAAACTAGAATTTTTTTCCTCACCTGGTAACAAAACTCTGTCGAAGGGTGGAAGTTCCAATAGGCGAGAATGAACAGTTCATGAAATCATTGAGAAGCATCATCAGAGACTTGCTGTACACACAATATGTCGAGCTTCAAAGAAAATAGATCATGAACTAGAATCAAAGAAGGAAAGAAAAGATGAATGTCCCGGTTTCCTTTAAACGAAAAGAGAAGTCGAAAGCTCAAAGAGAGACAAGTGGGAGCATCGAGGAAAAGCTCAATGGAATGATTCGATAGATGCAGGAAACAGGGCTAGTACTTCAAGAATTTGGAAGGATGAATGGTTTACGAGCTCTAAAGTACCCACTTGACATGTTTGGCCCAGATGCGACATACCATGATGGAAGAGGAGATGAGACAGAAGCAGACTCTGAAGATAAAGACGAAGGGGATGCGCAGGATTTTCCATGAGCTGAGGATGAGTATGATGCAGCATTTCAGCTGCAATGGGTGGGAGCACCCACCAAAAATATGGCTCGAGTAAGGAAAAAGCACTTATGGAACAGAGGCATGCACCTGCTTTAGATTATTCGGAGGATTGATTTTAACTTTTTAATTTTTTTATAAGGATTGTATTAATTCTTTTTGGGATGATGTTAATTTGATTCTTTTAGAAGTAGGGTTAATAGTAGATTATTAGTTGTTTTGTGTCTTGCTCTAATTTTCTACGTAGGAACCCCACATGGATGAGACACAAGAATTAGAGCTTTTGACAAGCAATGGAGGAAGAACCCACCAATAGCCTATTGAATTGTCACGATCAATTGGATAACTTCTTTCGTTATCTTTTTAGGGGCTACACATTAAAGACAATGTGTTATCTAAAGTTTGGGGGGTAACATAGAAATCATTTTTTAAATTTTTATGTTTTTCTTTGATTTTTCTTATCATTTGTGTTCTTGATCTTGTAGAAATGCAAGTGATTAGTTAGGAGCATGTACTTAGGTTGATTGTATTTACATTAAATTTGGCATGAGGATAGATGAATTTAAAATTTTTATTATTAAACTACTAAGTTTTATATATTACACTGTAAATAGGCATTAAAACAATTGAATGTACCAAATGATATAGAGAATAAAAGGAAACGAGCATGCTGGTATGAATGATAAATTGTTAAATTTGTGGTTGTTTGGTTTATTAGAGTTGTGAATATTGAGATACCTAAGGATGATCTAAGGCATTGTTTGGTATACACCCAGAGCCAAAAAGCTAACCATGTTATTTATCTTTAGTACTTTTTTTAGCCGAAAAACACTTCTTGATGAACCTTCGTACAAAACCCGAGCCAAAACACATCAATTTGTACTTACCTTTTTTTCGTTGGTATTAAACTACAAGACTATAGACGTCCGACCATACGTATTGAGAGTTAAGTTGATAAATTATGGCAGATTTTTGTAAAAATAGAGTGAAATGGAAGGGATCAGTGTGATATAGTAATTATAGGTTAGCCAATATATGTAACAAAAGAAAAATTCAAGAAGAAAATCAAAACGAGTAGAAAAAGTACTTGAAAAGTAAAAGCATTTGTGAAGGAGATGTATTGAAAAATAAAAGAATGTAACAAAGTCACAAAAGTAGAAAAACTCGTTCATAAGTGCACAAAAACTCTTAAGCTAACCGTAATTGTTATATTATGTTGTGGTTTCCTACGTGGAGAAACAAGGAAGGTGAGAGGAGAAATAAGGTGGTAAGCGAGAAAGGGTTACTAAGGGGGAGAATAGGGGGCAATATGATGTGCCAAACTATTTTTGTGCTTAAAACTATTTTATGTTTACTTTTCTTGAAATCCATACCTATCCTAAGCCTTAGAACGTTACAAGCAGAAAAGTCTTATGTGATCTAGGTAGAATTATTCATAATTCAAAATCATACTAAACAATTGCATTCATGATTGTTTGTATTTTGCTAGGATAATCAAGTTATTTGTATAATTTATTGATGGATCTTTACATTTGAGACCCTTAATGTTTGTATGCTTTGTAATATACTTAACTTAGGTGTTTGATATCAAAAATGGTAAGTCAGTTATATCTCATGCCAAGACTATATGCAAATATAAAATGCCTATTCACGTGCTCTAAGCTAACTCTTGTACCATACTTATTCAAGGGTCGTCTTTTTTTTTTATTGTTTTTGTCCATGTTGCTTGAGGACAAGCAAAGACTCAAGTGTGGGGGAGTTTAATCTGTTGTAATTTGGTGTAGTAGATTAAACTAGTTTTCACACCTTAGGAGCTTGAACATAAGCATTTTAGTTGTGTTTTAATTACATTTCAGCAAGTTAAGTTAAGAGTAATAAAATATGTAATTTGAGTCATTTTTTCACCTTAGGGGCCGAATAAGGCCTAAAGGGAGCTACTACACTTTGTGAGTGTGCAGGAGACCATTAGAATGCGCATTAACTTAATATTGGTCGCTAGGTTGCAACACGGAGTATGCAATGTCGCAACATAAAGCACAGAATAGAAGAAGTCCAAGACTACCTTCGATATTGCGACACAATCTGAAGATGTCGCGACATACCCCTAAAGACACCCTGAAGCTGAGCATACTACCTTCGATGCCACAACACAAGACCTGGTCTGTTGTGTGATCACCTCTGTACGGGAAATTAATACAAGACAGGGGTGTTTTGGTCCGCACAATCCAACTTTAAGCTCGAGAACGTCAGCTGACCTACGGTTAAGGCGACAACCATTCTAAGTCTATAAATAAGCTTAGTTAACACATGTTATGGACACCTTTGACTATTGTATAATTTTCTCTTTAAATTTTAGTCTTTAGTTTTTCCTTTCTTTTAGGTTTTAGATTTTATTCTTATCCTTGTTATTTACTTTTGGGGAGAAATCAGATTCTAAAATTATTCTCAAACTCTGTGAGGATTCATCACTTAAATTCAATTATAATCAGGCTTATTCCAAACTCTATTCTTGAAATTATTCTTTATGTTCATTCTTTCATTCAAGTTTATATTGTTTTCTAAATCCATGAGAAACTAATCCTCTTATGGGAAATTAGCAAGTGGATGTATGAATAATTAATTGTTTTGTAGGGATTTCTTAGCAGAAAGGGAGAACCTAAACCCTAGGCCTGGTAAGCCTAGGAAGTCATCAAGGTGGGAATTAACCCAAAATTGGTATAGTCTATCCATGAACACCTTAACCTTGAATCGGTATGGACTGTGAGGTCAGAAGATAAGCAGTTCTTTCTAACTCTGTATTTCAGTTGACGTTTCGAAAAATATTGCTGGGGTATTGACTAGTTGATTGAACGAGAAAACTCGAGAGGACAGCTGATTATGATTACCAAAGTGATTTGATACTTATTTTCTTATTTTATTTCTTGTTTTTCGTTTATTTAATTTTTGTTTATTTCTTTTCTTAATTTTATTATAATTTATCCAAAACCCTTATTTTAATTCTTTGTATTATAATTTAATTAAAGTATTAATTAGATCTATTTATGTTTAAATTAGAATTAATCTAGTTCTCGCCTCCTTTGGGTACGATCCTCAGAGTACTTACCTACTCCATTGTAACTATATTACAATCTAACCTGTATACTTGCAGATATCACTTTTTCACATCTTTTGTGCAGGATTTTAACTCTGGACTGTAAAAAAAATAGAAAAAAAATGAAAAACACATAGATTTTACGTGGAAACCCTTTCAGGAAAAAACCACGGGCAGAGGAGAAGAAAATTCACTATGTCGAATTCGAATCAATTACAAGAGGAATAGACCATGTCTATTTATAGGCTTACAAAGCCATATTCTAATAGGAGTAGTAAGATTGAAACTCCTTATTCTAATCAATATCAAATAGATGGAGTTTAATAAGGTTTAAAAACCTTATTCAAAATAAAATAAAAGAAGTGTAATTCTATAGGGATTCTTCTTTTATTTTATTTAAATAAGAATTTGGGTCACTTAATTCTAACAATCTCCACCTTGACACGAATTCTCAATAAACAAGTTCTTTATCGCGAACTTTCAACGAACAAGTTCTCCACCTCTTCCATAAAACCCCTTAAGGATTTAACTTCAACAATGTACACCAACCAAGTCTAAGCAATGCTTAAACTTGGTTATAGGAAGTGACTTAGTCATCATATCTGTAGGATTTTCATGAGTACTAATTTTGCTCACAACAATATCACCACGAGCAATAATATCACAAACAAAATGATACCGAACATCAATGTGTTTTGTTCTCTCATGAAACATTTGATCTTTTGTAAGAAAGATGGCACTCTGACTGTCACAAAATACTGTGCTAATTTGAAGGTCTTCATTGAGCTCACTAAAGAGTCCCTTCAACCAAATAGCTTCTTTACAAGCCTCGGTAATCGCCATGTACTCGGCTTCAGGTGGTAGACAAAGTGATCAGAGTTTGCAAAGTAGCTCTCCAACTGATTGCACAACCTCCGATTGTAAAGACATAACCAAATGAGAGATCTTCTTCTATCAAGGTCTCCAAAGAAATCAGCATCAACATATCCAATGACTCCATCTCTAGTTCTTTAAAACCGTAAGCAAACATCGTGAGTACCTCGTAAGTATCTTAAAATCCATCAATCGCTTTCCAATGTTCTTTACCGGATTCGCCATGTATCCGCTAATCGCACTCGACTACATATGATAAATCCGACGTGAACAAACCATAGCATACATGAGAGATCCCACTCGCACTAGAGTATGGAACATGTGACATGTATTCAATCTCATCATCCGATTGTGGAGACAAAGCCGATGAAAGTCCGAAATGGTCGCTAAAGGAGTACTAACAAAGCTTAGCACTCTGCATATTGAACTCGCAAAGAACTTTCTCAATGTACCCTTCTTCGACTTAGGTACAATTTACTTGCTTTTCTATCTCTCGAGAATCTCCATACCAAGTATCTTCTTTGCTTGGTCCTAAATCTTTCATCTCAAATTCTTCACTTAGTTGGGCTTTGACCTTTCTTATCTCTCCTTTATCTTTTGTCGCTATCAACATGTCATCAACATAAAGAAGTAGATACACAAAAGCACCATCAACTGCTTTTTCTTAAAGTAAACACACATTGTCAAAATTACTTCTTTTAAAATCATGAGAAGTCATAAAGGAATCAAACCTCTTGTACCATCTGTCTTGGTGATCAAGTTTTCAAACCGTAAAGAGACTTTTTCAAAAAGCAAACATAGTCCTCTTTTTCTCGAGGTCAGAAACCCTCTGATTGTTGCATGTAAATATCTTCCTCAAGCTCTCCATGCAAAAATGCGCTTTTTACATCTAACCGCTCAAGCTCCAAATCTTGCATGGCCACAATACCAAGCAAAGCTCGAATCGAACTATGCTTCACAACCTGGGAGAACACATCTCAGAAAGTCCACTCTCGGAATTTGATCAGAACCCTTTGCAACAAGCCTTGCTTTATATCTAGGTTCTTCAACTCCTGAGTCCCTTCTTTCTTTTTAAACACCCATTTACAAATGAACAACCTTTTTACCTTTAGGAAGTTTCACAAGATCCCATGTTTTGTTTTTGTGGAGTGATTCTATTTCCTCTTGCATAGAAAAGATCCACTTTTCTGAGTCTTCACAGCTAACCGTCTCAGAATAATTTGACGGCTCTTGGTTTGCATCTATATCTTCACCACATTTAAAGCATAAGCAACTAGGCCACCTCTCAAATACTTCTTTGGAGGTTTAATTTCTCTTTTAGTTCTGTTTTTGGCGATAGAGTATTGTGGTGAAGAAGCAACTCTATTCTCAATTTTTGTACTGACTTGAGGAGTTGACTCTGTATTAACTCGATGCTCCACCGCTTTTGATTTTCTTTATTGGAAGAGTCTTTAAGAGATAAGTTAGGTAGCATAGCGGTTTCATCAAAAACAACATCTCTCGCTAATCACAACTTTTCTATTTTCAGGACACCATAAGTTATACCCTTTTACACCACTTTTATAACCAAGAAAAACACATTTAATGGATCTTGGTTCCAATTTTCCATTATTAACATGAGCATACGCAGACACCCAAAGATCTTTAAATCGTAATAATTAGCGGATTACTGCACCATACCTCTTGTGGAGTCTTTTTCTCAATGGAAATGATGGAGATCGGTTGATCAAAAACATGCAAGAGAAAGTCGCCTTACCCAAAACGACTTTGGTAAGTTGGCATTTGACAACATGCATCGAACCTTCTCCATAATCGCTCGCTCATTCGCTCGCAACGCCGCTTTTGTTGTGGAGTATGACGAATCGCCAAGTGTCTCACGATTCCTTCCGACTTACACGCTTTATTAAACTCATCGAACAAAACTCTAAGCCATTGTCTCATGATTTTGATGTATTTTATTTGTTTTCTATCTGCTTTTTCAATCATAGTTTTCCAAGACTTAAATGAGGAAAACACATCACTTTTCTCGCTTCAGAAGAATGCCCAAACTTTTCTCGAAAAATCATCAATAAAAGTTAGCATATAATTAGCTCCACCTCTCGAAGGCACTCTTGATGGCCCCACGATCGTAATGAATATACTCCAATGTTCCTTCGTGTTTATGGATTCCTCTAGTGAATCGAACTCTCTTTTGCTTCCCAAAAACACAGTGCTCACAGAACTTCAGTTTGCAAATTCCTTGCCCATCAAGAAGTCCTCTTTTGCTCAATTCCGCCATGCCATTCTCACTCATATGCCCTAGGCGCATATGCCAAAGTTTAGTAATATCATCGTCTCACAAAGAAGAGGAAGCAATAGTTGCATCACCAATAACAAAGAGAACCACTCGCAAAACATATAACTTGGCGGTCTTTCTCTCGCCTTTTCATCACAATGAGGAACCTTTGGAAATCTTCAACATCCCACTTTCAATTGTGTATTTGTACCCTTTTGAATCAAGAGTACTCAACGAAATTAAATTTCTCTTCAATTCTGGAACATGCCGTACATCACTAAGTGTTCTGACAACTCCATCAAACATCTTAACTTTAATTGTTCCAACACCTGCGATTTTACACGAAGCATTATTTCCCATTAAAACAACCCTTCGCATAATCGCTTTCGTAATTTGTAAACCAATCCCGATTGGGACTCATGTGGAAGGTGCAGACTGAATCAAGTATCCACTCCTCGCTCTCTTTAGAATTGTTGACAGAAGCGACTAGAAGTTCACCATCACTGTAGTCTTCTACATATCAGCTTCACTAGAATTTTCTGGTTGTTTTCCCTTTTGATTTGCAAAATTTCCTTTTAATCTTGTTCTGTAGCTTGTAGCACTCGATTTAATGTGCCCTTTTCTTCTTGCGTAAGTTACAAGTTTTACCTCTGTTTGAAGACTTTGATCTACCCTTAGATTTACCACGAGGATTTCGCCTCGTGTCCTTCCACGATCATCATCGACATTCCGATCTTGTCTCCCACGAACAATGAGACCCTCTCCCCGAGAGTCGGGCTTTAACCACAAGATGCTTCATCTTATCATACGAGGTCAAAGAATCATAAACCTCATCAACCGTGAGAGACTCGCGGCTATATAAAATCGTGTCTCTAAAGGTTGAATAAGACGGAGGCAACGAACAAAGCGAGAATCAACCCTAGATCTTCCTTATCATACCAACCTCCATGGCCTCCAAGTTTGAGAGAATTTCTTTAAACATCATTAAGTGTTGTTCGTGCACGCACGCACCTTCCTCCTCCAAACGATGAGCATAAAGACGTTGCTTCATATGCAACTTGCTAGTTAAAGTTTTCGACATACATATTTGTTATAGCCTCTTCCATAATGCTGCGGCAGTCTTCTCCTTCATCACATCCTGCAAAATTTCATTAGACAAATGCAGATGTAACTGTGTTAGTGCCTTTCGATCCTTACGCTTCTTATCTTCCTCCGTCAATGTCGAAGGCATCTTATCTACCCCTAACAGGCTTCCTCTAAATCCATCTGCAAGAACCGCTGCATCTTTATCTCGCCACAACGCGAATGCGTGTTACGATCCAACAGCCGAATTTCATACTTCAAAGACGCCATTACCGTGATCGAGATGAAAAAAAAACCCGGAAGGTCTGATACCAATTTGTAAAAAAAAAAATAGAAAAAAATGAAAAACACACAGATTTTACGTGGAAACCCTTTCAGGAAAAAACCACGGGCAGAGGAGAAGAAAATTCACTATGTCGAATTCGAATCAATTACAAGAGGAATAGACCATGTCTATTTATAGGCTTATAAAGCCATATTCTAATAGGAGTAGTAAGATTGAAACTCCTTATTCTAATCAATATCAAATAGATGGAGTTTAATAAGGTTTAAAAACCTTATTCAAAATAAAATAAAAGAAGTGTAATTCTATAGGGATTCTTCTTTTATTTTATTTAAATAAGAATTTGGGTCACTTAATTCTAACATGGACATTAGTACATCCGGAGGCGATCAAAAGGGATCCACAAATGGAAGTAGAAGAACCAAAGAATTTAGTTCGGACGTAATCTTCTTAGTTCTCGAGGTGTTTTGAAGTCAATTTTAGAAAAATTAGATGGATGGTGTACTAGGATGGAATGTATGGAACAACGGTAAGGGGCAATTTTAGAAATATTAGATGGCTTGACTGCTAGGTGTAACAATGACATGAGGCACATCTTATTTTTCTTCTCGTTGTATCCATAACGATTATTAGAGTGAGTAATGTTACAAACATATTTCTTTTTCTTTTTTTTTCATTAGTTTTAAAAAGTTTGGACTATTTATTATTTTTTAAAATTGTTTAATTTTTTTTAAATGTTGTGTTGCAATTGTCCTTAGAGTCTCCATGGTTTGGTTCGATACTCTTGATCATTGAATCTTATTTGGCTACGATTTTCTGATGGGTCTACAATTGGGAGCTGAGTCCTTCGAAGCTTTTATGGTTTTAATGATCTTAATAATATGTTGCTTTTGAAATGGTTTTTCTTTGGTCGTACTGATCCTCTCATACCTTTTTTCCTTGTTTACAATGGTGATTTTTCTTAAAGGCTTTGTTTTTTGTTGGCGTTTCTTTGTGATGTTTGGTTGTTATGTGGTTTTGAATTTTTTTCCTTAATATATACTTTTCTTGAAAGAGAAAAAAAAAACACTTATATTCAGCTATTTTTGTTGCTTAGCAACATTATAATTTTTATTAAAAATATTATAAACATCATTTTAAAGACATTATCAAGCACTTGCAAATACCAAACAGTGTTAGAATAATCCCATAACTCAAATTTTTAGCATTGTTGCTAATATCAAACATTTGCCAAGGATAAATACATACTCGCATAAAAAACCTAATTAAACAAGTAATAACCCAACAACAATAGTGCATAAAAGGATCTAGATAATGTCAAAAATTTAGAATCAACCAACGATGAAATAAAAATACCAAATCACCGATCATTTCACAATTCTCAAATTTACTAGCATAGTTATGGGCCAATTTGCATTTGACAGCCATGATTCTTTAAGATGCAATCACCACATCAACGACATTTTAAGGTTGTTTGTATTTTAATATTTAACCATTTATTTTGTCATTACAAACTTTATTAAGATTTCTCAATGATAAATTGTGTTGTTGCAATCAATAAATAGAAAATTAAAATACATACCGATATTTTAAGATTGTTAGTACTAATGTTTAACAACAATTTATTTTGTCGTTACAAATTTTATTAATAATTCACAATGACAAATCGTGTCGTTACTATTAATAAGTAAAAAAAAAAATACGTAACGATATTTTAAGGTTATTGTTAATATTTTAACGTTTAATAATAACTTGTGTCTTGTTACAAATTTTATCAAGAATTCGCAATAACAAATCATGTCGTTGCGATGAATAAGCATAAAATTAATTTATGCAACAACATTTTAATGATGCTGCTAATATTTTAATGTTTACCAACTTGTTTGGTTGTTTCACATTTTATTAATAATTCACAACGACAAATTGTCTTGTTATGATTAATAGATAAAAAATTAAATTATGTAACGAAATTTTAAAGTCATTGCTAATATTATAATATTTAACAACATTTTTTTTGTTACATATAAAATTAAAATTTCACAACGGCGATTACTATCTTAAAAGTTCAATTTGACAACTATATCTATAAATCATTGCAAATATTCCACTTCTACACAACGTTATTTAATGTCGTTGTTGTATTGCACAACAAAATGTCCTTGCAAAATTTGATTGCTAATATCTATTTTTCTTATAGTGCATGTCTAGCCCATGCTTATTCGGTAATTGAAGCTTAATTAAGCTTAATCCTATTACATCACTTATAGTCTTATTTTATATGCGTGTGTCCATGAGAGACGTACAAATCCAACAAAATTCCCCATTGAAATTTGGTAATAATTTGTTGGCATGCCAAGCATGAACTTAGCAATATTAGATATGGGGTTGCATGCTCCAAAAACAAGACTGCATGTTCATGCATGGGTTTTCTAGGAAGTTTGGAGATGTCAGTGGATTGTACACATCAATCCAATAGTGATGTTTAACGATAGTGCTGCTGAGGGTAACAATGCTAACAATGCTAACAATGATAGAAAAGGATATATGGATTGTATTTTTTATATTGAGGTAGAGACATAACTGTCATTCCCCACCTATGGCTTCAAATTGCTGTTATCTTCTCGCTGAAGTAACTAGGTAGCTTTCTAAGTTGTTTGGAACAAGGTGATGAGTCTTATGGGACAAAAAAATGAATTTGAATGGCATCAGAGTTTAAGCACCAAGATGAATTCCAATGCTTCAGTCAATGAAGTTTAAGAGAATTATCAAGGTAGGTAAAAGGAATAAATTGAGAAAATGTTCTCAATGTCAAAGAATTATAGTTATGTAAGGAATGCTTTTTTGGGGGGACCAGGGGGGTTGATAAGGAAGTGTAGGGAATGTCATGCAGAGGATACCTAACAATATGTTATAGACTTTACTCATTTGATGTTTAAGATTTGAAATTGCCTAACATGGCTTGACATTAGAGGATAAGATGGGGATGTTTGAAGCCAAACTTAGAATGAGTAATGAGTAGAAACAAGAAGAAACTAATTAAGCAAATTGATGAAAAAAATAAGAGTTGCCTAATCGATCTATTGCTTTTGCTATCCCCATGTCTAGCCCATAAAATCATCTGTCCTAATAATACACAACTTTATTGTTTTCCAATACAAGCTAGTAACGTAGCCTGGTAGGCTCAATTAACGTCAAAGTTTGGAGTAGGGATTGTCGATTAGCATTTCCATATGGCAAGCGTCACCATCGAACTCGTGGAAGTCACATGCGCTGAGAGTGAGCCATGAATTGAAGGGGGGAGCTGTAGGAAAGTACAAAGTGTGTTTTGATCCAGCTCCTTTAGAGGCCCGCTGACTTGGATTAATATTATTGGTAAAATTAATATTTTAATAGATAAAATTATTTAAATTTAAGAAGTTATATTTGGTAGACTTCACAATTGGGATGAGCAAAATCCGATTCAATTTGAAAAACTTGATAAAAAATTCAAATTTTGAATTAAATAGTTCGAGTTATTTGAGTTAATCAAGTTATTCGGACCAACTCGAATAAAAAATTAAGTTTTTTGGTTTAATTCAATTAAATTGGATTCAAAAAATTCAAATTGAGTTCGGTTGCTAAAATATGATTCGTCAACTTAACAAACTTAAATTTTTTTGACTCGATTCAACTCAACTCGGTCGAATACTCACCCCTACTTCACAAATAAAGTTAGAGATTGACGAATCTTCTATAAAAATATTAAAAAATAAATATTTTAAAAAGATAAACTCATGACAATTTTATAAAAATATTTATAGAATAAAAAAATAGGATGTCAATATATACCAAATACTAACCCTAAATTTAAATATAATTATAAAAATGCTTATTATTTAATTGTTATTTTTAATATAACAATTTTCTTATTATTCAAGCTCCAACTTAAGTAAAATTTTCAAAAATTTAAAAGTGGGATCTAACTTATGAATGCTTCTGAACGTTAGTAATGGGACACGGATTTTTTTTTTTTTTTTTTTTTTGCAATCCATTAGTTATAGACTAATGGTAACATCCTGATATCACAATTTATTTATTTATATTAATTTTTCCAATTATATTTTATATTAATAATTTATCGTGTTTAATATTATGAGTCTAATGGGTAGGTTTCCATTTGCTCTTCAGTAACAATGCAAATAAAAGGAAGCATAGAGAAACAAAAGAAAAGGGAGCCTCTGCTCCTGCATTAAAGCTGAAGGGGGGGGTTGTAGGTCCCCTTCTGCTTTTCTTGTGAAGTAGGTCCCCCCTTTTTAAACTTTCGAATTTGCCTTAACTCTTTTGACACTACATAATTCTATTCAGTTTCTGTATTGAGCTACGTATGATAACTGTAATGTTTCTACTAGCCGGCTCATGAAAAATAACGTCCCCCTTTCTCTTTTTTCAACTTAAAAATGTACCCCAGATGAATGTTTTGGGTTAAAAACTTGATTTCCCAATCTCATGATGTGTGTTCAATGTGCTGGAAAGTAGAATAAAGTTCAATGGTGGGAATGATATTTTATTGAGAAGACAAAAAACCATTGTAAAAAAATTATGTTACCTACCAATGTCAATGAATCATGGTCGTAAAACCAGCCCATAAGTTGGACAACAAAAGGGCGAGGAAGGGTTCGGATTTGCTTTGCTGGTTCAGGAATTTGGGGCTTAGAAGGAAAGGATAGTGGGGGGTCCAGGTTTGGGCCAATGGGTCCACCAACTTACCAGCCGAATTGGATAAGCATATCCTGGGGTACGAACCCGGTGAGGAAACTACTGTAATATGGTACCATATTTATCACCTAATAAGAGTGGAGAAACGTCATCATAATCATCAATAGCCAATAGAGGACCTCCGCTTGACAATTTGTGGGCCTGATTTTCTTTGATGGAAGGGAGAAAAGAATCTAATCAGACTCATCATCCAATAGAAATCAAAATGTGTATGAACATGGAAAATCCAATACCCAATTCCAATATATTCCTGCTTTTTTTTTTTTTTTTTAGGCTTTGAGAAGAGAGAGCAAAGAGCATCTTGCCTACATTGTGGCCATGCCCCCATGTGCAAGCCCTTCTGTAAAGAAATAAAAGGAAAAAAATGGCAGAGGAGTAAGTGCTATTGTTTGGCATTGAAATGACATTGTTGGGGACATCTTAAGGGTAAAAAAATGATGAATAATTCGCAGACATACTATGGTTGGTAGTTAGGGAGAATATGCAATATGGTGTCACAGTTTTTTTAGTCCTTTTGAAGCTTCTCAACGGAGTTTTTTCTGTGTCAATTTATAAATAGTTACCCCACGTTTGTGTGTGTATATATATATATATATATATTATATAGTGTGTGTTTGTCTATGGGCGCGTGTTTATGCCTTGGTGCATGTGTGGGAAAAGAAAGGTAATGCATTGTGTAGGAGAGGGTAATTCAGAGGGGTGGGGGTCACTTTCTGGTTGATTGATCAAATGTCTCTATCTCCATAGTCCCCTTACATGAAATCTCAGTCGTGTTGTCCTCAACCAAGGGGCTTTAGATGCCTATTCAATCTCTCCATGATTGTGAGTCGCTTTCAGTACTCTGTTGGTTAAAGAAGCTAGCATCATCAAAAGCTAGCCCACCCAAGTGGTGCAACTGCAATCATATAGCCCTTTTTTCTCACTCCTCTCAAATTAAGCTTTCTTTTGGTTAGGGACAGTTTAATTGGCTGCTTATCCTCCATAATCACATCAAACAGCCACATTTGCATGGCTCCATCAATGTTATTTAAGATTTAGTTTTGGTTTCCTATAGGTTCCACTTTACCTCTTAAATGTCACTTAAAAAGTGGTCAATATTGCATTATAAGTACGTGATCAAAAAAGGGTTATGCTTAAGAAATGAGGTTAGAAACCCTAAACATGAACTGTTCCTTTTTTTCTTTTCTTGTTGTTTGGTCATAGATAACTTTATTTTGTGATGTTGATGGATGATGATAGTGAAGTAGAAGGTGAGAGGGAGGAGGATGGCCAAATCTTTACAAGCTCCAATGAGAAGATCTTGCGTTGAACATCTGTATCCACAATAAGAGTAGTTGGACCATCATCTACATCGTCCAATAGATTGACTACTCTAGTCGGTGATCTTAAAAGTCGACCAATCACTTTCCGTTTCTTCAGCATGGAAAATAAGAAATTTAAGGCAAAATTTTCTCCCAACTTTGGGGTGGGAACATATATATATATGAATATATTAGATTATTGTATCAAAGTATAAGTTATGCATTGTAATGAGAGCATATATATATATTTATATAAGCGATGCTAGTTCATATGGTACAATATCCTTTTTCCTACATTGATGATAAGCAAAAGTTGGGTGTGGGCAGGAATTCAAGGGTTACTGAAGTTTTAAATTAATTTTCTTTAAAAAAAAAAAAAGGAAATATGAGTTTTTTACGGTGCTGAAAAGGTTAGAGAAAGTGCCTAAAAGGGACTGTCTTTCTTTCAGTCTCTTCTCTTTATATCAAATTTTCTTTATTGTTTAATATTTATAATTTAGTTAGGTGGGTACGCAAGTTTTTCTAGGTCCTAGATAGTGACCACGATGCTTCACGTGATGTCTTGGAGTTTTTCTCTGTGTTGGAAAGCTAGAATTCCCAGTGGTTTTGATGGATTTGACCAAGATTCACTTCTCTTACAAAACTAAAATTTTAGTGGTGAAAATAATTAGTTTTTTCTTTTTAAATTTAAGTTTAAAACGAAAAATATATATATAAATTTTGATATATATTTAATTTTATATATAAAATTTTGATTTAATTAAATATTTATAATTGATACAATAATTATTTTACGATTATATATTATATATGCATATAATTATATTTATTCAATATAAAAATAAATTAATATATTTATTTTTTAAATGTATACAATTGAATCAAAATTAACGTTTTATATATACATTTGAGCCATAATTAAAATTACACATATATAATTACATCAAATCAAAGTTTATATCAAATTACACATTAATTCAAAATTCATATATAATTTTTAAATTTATCTTCAAATAAAAAACAATTTTTTTTATCATTAGAATATTTGGAATGGGAATGGGAGATGATATGGTTTCCGTGTCTAGGAAAAGCTTTAACAATTACTCCAAATAAATCTTCGTAAATAAAAAGATAAACTTAAAAAAGAGTTTTGGGTTGTTTAAAATCTAACCCGATTTAACTTAAAAATAATTCAAATCCAATAAGAAACATTGGATCAAAAGAAATCTCTGTCTATTTTCTTTGGAGGAGTTTGTGAGTAGGATTGGATTAGGTAAAGTTTATGTATAATATTAATATACATTTTATATTTATTAAAGTTTGGTCTAGTTCAAAATATGAGCCTTAAACCTATTCATATTTGTATATATTTGACCAAAACTTGTTTTAGGCTCACTTATATTATTTTTTAATTTTTAAAAAATATTTATATTATTTTAAATTTATTAAATATATATTTTATTTATTAAATCTTTATATAAGTAATTTAATATATATTTTTAATGTTTACGTTATAGTATTTTATTTTATTATAAATTTAAGTTTTATGTTATAAACTACATAATGTATAAAAATAAAATAACATAATATATAACATACTTTAAAAAAATAAATTGATTTTAGTCGAATTTAGTCCTTAATTGTTTAAACCTAAATTTGATTTGTATTTTAAAATAACTTAATTTTTTTACTCAATTTTATTTTTCAGGTCTAATATTTTTACTTAAATTTAAGATAAACTTTCGACTACCAACAAATATAATTTTCTCTCCATTTTTAGGGGAACGTCTCTCTTTATTTATAATTTCTCAAGTTCCTTTATTTTGGTGGAAAATTTTCAAGTCCCTTAATGTATTTGCTGTAGGGCATATCCCTAATCATGTAAAACGTAAATGTAGATAACGTTGGTTTGCGCATTGAAAATATTGATCAATTATTTTTCTCCTTATCCAACAACTGGTAATAGAAATGTTGAGAGGTTGCTAAGATCCCTAATAAAAAGCATTTTTCATATCATGGAATACAGCTGCTTTAAAATGTAGTTTCCACTAATACTGGTTGTTAGGATAACAGGCAGAGATGACCTCAGGATGTTGTACCTATGGTCACCAAACATCAAACCATAATTAAGTTTTTTAGCATATTTTGCGGGATAAATACCAATATAAATTGTGATTATTTAATGTGTAATTATACATACAAAATTTGATTTTGTGTAATTTTATATATAAAATTTTGATTTGATTTAATTCTTGCAAATTATTAACACAATTATTGATATAACATCATTTTATATTTATATATTACATACATAAATAATTATATTTATCCAATATAAAAATAAATTGATGTATTTATTTCTTTAAATGTGTATGGTTAATTCAAAATTAAAGTTTCAAGTATATATTTGAACTACAATTAGATTTTCACGTGTATAATTGCACTAAATTAAAATTTATATATATAATTACACATTGAATTAAAATACATATATAATTTTGAAATTTACCCTATTTTGCACAATATCACAATAATATAATATTTTTTAAAAAAATCAATAAAGCATTTCTGAGAGCTTTTTAAGTTAAAAGATTTTTCTTTTTCAGCCAAAAAAATTTATTAAAAATCCAAATGGTAAAATTAATGGAAAGGTTAATAAAACGTCAAAACCAGATGCACTACTGCAATACACTCAAAACAACCCAAATTAACACCTAGCTAGAAGTATAGAACTAATTTGACTTAAGACACACCAAAATGCATAATAATAGCAGCACTGAAGACATCGACAAGAACCCAAACTTTATATAATAAAAAAAAATCCAGAAAACTACAACAAATCACCATCATCTTGAGAATGCTCATTATACATGAAAGGCACAACAAATGTATTCTAAAAAAGGTTCTCCCAAACCTTTTAAAAAAAAAATTCACCATGAACATATTCAGGGAGTTAGAGTTAGGCAAAATCCACTTCCCCATCAAACTTTGTCTTGGTTTCCCCATAAACTCCATGATCAAATTCACCTTATTGGCAGTGTAGTTATTGAATTGAATTGAATTTTAATTAATTAGTTTGAATTAAATTATTTTGTTCATGATATATTATGATTGAAATTATTGATATAAATAAGTAATTGTAACTTAAAACACTATACTATGGATTAAAATTTTCTACGCACAAAATTAGAAAAGTTTTGATTTTTTATATTTAAACTAAATGAGGCAATTGTTGAAATAATTAAAGTTAATATCTTAAGATTCATCCGTCCGAAATTGAAATACCATTGTAGTATTATTTTGTTAAAAATTTATTAAAAGAAAAAAACACTCATTCTAGTATTATTTTAGGTGAAGACTTATATTAGAATAATTTTAAAATTTATAATTTTTAGGCACCAATAAAATAATGTCACTCAATCATATCTAATATCTTTTATTAATTATATTGAATTACTTATAAATTAAAATTTTGAAAAAAATAAATAAATAAGTTAGTAAATTGCGTTGGCTTAATGACAAATTTGGCCACTAACGTTTACATGTTTTGTCAAAATGACTCTAATTGTATTTTTGAGTTTTTTTTTTTTTTTTTGCCATCAACTTGTATTCTTTTTTCAAATTGTTTTTTTTTAACAGATTTGATGAAAGTACCGTTAAAAAAGTTAACGGGATGATGTGAAATTTCATATGTGGAATATTTTTAATAAGATGTAATTTATTACTTAGATAACCCAATAAAATAGTTACATGTGGAAAATAATAAAATAAATAAATAATTTATGAAGTTAAAAAAATCTTAATTTAAAGAAAATAAATAATTATCGAAAAAAAGTTTTAAAAAAATGCACAGATTCAGTATTTTCGGTTTGATTTATTAATTACTTTTTTGAAAAACAAATGTAAGCATTCATTTTGAAACCCTTTTTTTAGATAATCACATTTATTTTTTAAAAATTAAGAGTTATTTTTTTAATTTCATGTATGATTTATTTATTTTATTATTTTTCACATGTAATTATCTTATTGGGTTGCCTAAGCAATAAATTACATCTCATTAAAAATATTCCACATCATCCCCGTTAATTTTTTTTAACAGTACTTTCATCAAACCTGTTACAAAAAACAGTTTGAGAAAAAAAGGTTGATGGCCAAAAAAAGGTTCAAAAATATAATTAGGGCCATTTTGACAAAACATATAAACATTAGTACCCAAATAATTTGTCATTAAGCCAATTGTGTTTTCAAAGGTTTTTTTTCTTTTATAATTTAAACTATTTTTAGATATACTTTCCAAATTCTAATAGTCTTTTATTTGTTTTATAAGGTTTTTACTTTCTTTTTTTTAATCTTTTTTTTAGTAATTTTTAAAAAAATTTTAAAAATTCATAAAAATGCATAAGCAAAAAATTGAAAATGAAAATGAAAACTAAAACTAATAAATAAAAATTAAGCAAAATAGAAATAAAAAGTGTACCACCCCTAACCCATATCTGTCGCCGGAACAGGGTTACGAAGTATTATCGGAATATACAGATCAAATACAGATATTTCATATCATTTAACATTCATGTCAAAAATCGATCATATTCAATCATATTTTCCCTTATATGAGCCTTCGAGGCCTAAAATACACATTAGAAACAAGTCGGGACTAAACAGGGTACTCAGAGAACTTTTTGCAAAATGTCAAAATTTTTCCAAAGTGCAGGTGACACGCTCTCGTGTGGCCAGGCGGTGCGTCTTAGCATACTGACTTGTATTAAATAGGTGCAGGGGTCACATGTCCAAGCCACACACCCGTGTACTAGGTCGTGTGGATAATTTTAAGCATTTTGTTTCTCAATTTTAAAGATGCAGGGGATACACGGTTGAGATACATGCCCATGTCTCTGCCCGTGTGGACGAAAATAGGTTATTTTCCAAGCTATATTTCTCACTCAATTTCTCTTCGACCTACATCAACACTTAATTACATTCACAAGGCAACCCAAGACTTTTGAATCAAGCCAAAACCAAGCTTAACACATATCATAATATCCCATATATATAAGTATTCAATCTTACCTAATTGACCATATAAACCTATATGCATATTTCTCCAAAAATATTATCTCAAATCATGCATTATCATATTCATAAATTATTCATTACCTAACCACATTAAACACAACAAACATATTAAGCCACATATACATATACATATCAAAATATATCAAACTCAAGCTATTCCAATGGCTATTTACAACAAAATATTTTTAAGCCAACATTGACTTAATTACCCTATACATGCCATTATAACCAAAATAAATTTTCTATATATATCGAAATGGGCCGATGGATAGTGTGGTGTTGCTCCGACTAATTTCCAACCTTTACGAGTTTCTGAATACTATAAAATAGAGAAAATAAAATAGTGTAAGCTTTTCAAGCTTAGTAAGTTCGTATAACGGAAAAATTAACTTACCATTCATTTACATTTAAGGTAAGCATACAAAATACATCCAAAGCAATTTGGCCAATAGCCTATACACATCTCCTCATCAAACATGTTAGCCATGTATTTAACACGATTATCAAGAAACATGTATGAGCTTATCAATATCAAGTTTTCATATTCATAAACTTTCCACATCTTGTGTTCATATATCAATTCCATATATTTCGGGTATATACTGGTATAGTTCATTCCAATTTCATGTTGTCTCATGTCAGAACTTTGCTTATTGAATCATTTCAAATATCGATGGATACACGGGTAGTACACACAAAATGTACAAATCTGTAATCCGTCAATTCATATTTGGGAATGCTCATATGAGCACGTAAACAGGAAGCTCTCTCTCGAGCCATATAACAGGGAGCTCATGTGAGCAATATAACGGGAAGCTCATTCGAGCTATATAACGGGAAACTCATTTGAGCTGTATAGTGGGAAGCTCATAAGAGCCATAATCGGGAAATTCAAGAGAGCCAGTATCAGGAAGCTCTGGAGAGCCATTAATTGGGAAGCTCATGAAAGAGCCTTTAATCGGGAAGCTCCAAAGAGCCATATATCGAGACTCTCATAAGAGATGCGGTGTGTCCACAACACATGCAGGATCACAACTAATCGGGATGCTCCGAAGAGATATTAACAGGAAGTTTGCAAGAACCATATAACGGAAAGCCCATGAGAGCTAATAATGGGACGCTCTTTCGAGTTGTGGTGTGTCTGCAACACATGCAGGACCACAACCAATCCGGGAACCTTGTATCCATCAAATTTCATTTATTCAAACAAGACTTAATACTTGATGATCATTGTCGGATATGTGATCAATTTTATATACATGACAATTATACATTCACATACATACAATTCAATTAACACATATAAATTATCAATTTAGTTCCACGAACTTACCTCGACAATGTACGTGTACACAAAAGCTACTAATCTATTACTTTCTCTTTTCCCCGATCTACTTTCGTATTTGATCTATCTAGATATATACAAATGAATTTAACATCAATTTATATTCAATTCAATCCAATTCATATCTTTGGAAAAATTACCATTTTGCCCTTATACTTTAATTAATTATGATTTCGTCCCTAGGCTCGGAAAATGAAATTCATGCAATTTATTCCTTATTTCAAGCCTAGCCGATTTTTATATATAACAATAGCAGCCCATGTATTTCATAAAATTCATAATTTTTCCATAAATTTTACATCTTTTCAATTTAGTCCCTAAATCATAATTTCATCAAAATTCCCTTTATAAAAGTTGTTTATCTATCAACAACCTTTCATTTTCTACCATAAAACTTCATAATTCAACTATATTCATCCATGGAAAAACCCTTTTACTTTGATAACTTTGCAAATTAATCCCCGAGATAGCTAGATTAAGTTATTACGATCTCAGAAATATAAAAATTACTAAAAATGAGACAAAAATAGTTACCCAATTAAGCCAAATAAGCTTGCTACCTTCAAGCTCTTCTAACTAAGGTTTCCATGTAAAAATAATTTTGGAAAGATGATAATATGATTATATTTTCATTATTTAATCATTTATCATATTTTATTATTTTTGTTTTCCAATTTAGTCCTTCTCTTTATTTAATTTTCCAATGATGAATAATTAGACTTATCTACTAACTCCTCTTAATGGTCTATTTGTCATATAAGGACCTCTAATTTTGAATTCCATAGCTATTTGATCCCTTTAGCTACTAGAACTCAACTTTTGCATTTTATGCAATTTGGTCCTTTCCATCTAACTAGACATATAACTGATAAGATTTCTTTACAAAATTTTTATATGACACTTCTATCATAATGCAGACCATGAAAAAATATTAAAATAATTTCCTTCCGGACTCGAATTTGTGGTCCCAAAACTACTGTTCCGATTTTTATTGAAAACGGGCTATTACAAAAAGACTATAAGCAAAAAATTGAAAATTGAAACAGTAACATAGATTGCATTATCAAACTTTGGTATTTGATTAGAAAATTCAAGAACGATTAAAATCTAAAAAGAAATATAAAATAAATGGCTATTAGAATTAGAAAGGAATAGCTAAAAATTATTTAAATTATAATAGAAAATCTTAGAAAACGTAATTTAATAATCTTTTTTTATACAAGTAATTTAATTTAATTAGAGAAGTTATTAGATATGATTAGGTGTATAATAACCTTTAAAATTGAGTATTTGACATTATTTTATTAGTGTCTAAAAATGATAAACTTTAAGATGATTCTGATAAGTTATTTCCTTATTTTAGTAAATTTTCGATTGACTCTTGACCTAACTTAATTACAGGCTTAATAATAACTATATTTATGGCACAATCACAATGTGAGTGAAAAAAAAAATTATATAACAAATATACTTATTAAAAATTTACTTAAATGTCAATTGATGATTTGGTTATAATAATAAAGTTAATTATTTACCATGCATAGTAGTTCGAATTTAAATCTTATTATAATTAAATTTTTATTGATTTATTATATATAAAAAATAAAAAAATCTCATAAAAATATAATTTGATTTATATATAAAAAGATATTTTAATAATTTCATAACTAAATCGATCGGTGTATTATTAACTTATGATACTAAGTAAAACATATAAAATAAGTATTGATGATGGTGTTGATATGGTTAGGCACTTCAGCACTAGTTTTGGTTTGAGGTTTTAACTAGGACATTTATTGCTTAAAATGATTGGACTAATAAACTGTATTAAAACCCTAGGTTTAGAATGAGAAACTGTACAGATTAAGGCAAATTGCATTATTGTGATAACAATATGGTTTTGGGATAGGGGAAAAAATGCCACATTAATTACTAAGGAGAACATGGCATGACATGCATGTGGGCACTTAAGCATGTCATGCATGAAGAGAGAAGATGCATGCATCATTCACGATTGATTGGGAAGATGTAGCAGGTTTTCTCCTCCTTGACAACCCCATGTGTCGGGAAATGTGGATTAAATGAATATAATAATATTTTGACGAGTATTATTATTATATCGATCAACAAAGGTAGAAAACAAAGTGTTCCGTTTAGATGATAAGATATTTCATCACTTCAAGAAACACTGAAATTTAGATCTTTGGACATCATTGATACCAAACATCCAACCCCCTTTCTAACAATAACCCCATGTTTCTCAAAAGCTGTACCTCTAATATTATTATATGATATACAAATCCAACATTCCAAATTCAAATATCAAATTAATTAGACTCCCTCTATACCAACTTCATTTTCATAAAACATCAAGGCAAGAATTGTGGGAGAATAGGGATATTTGGCTGCTTTGAAGTATGCAATATTGGATTGTGTTTCATTGTTATATATATATGTATAAACAATTTCAGTCATTATTTATTGCTTGTTTTGGTTGTTTCTTAGAATTGAAATAGTTTTTTTTTAAATGCAAATTGGGACATTGGGAAGGATGGGGAGAGCAGAGATTCCATTTCCTCAATGGAAGAAAGGGATGGGGTACTTCAACACCTGTTATCTTGACCAAGACTCTTGTGCCACTCTTGTCTCCCATACTTATTAAGCTTCTTCCCAAAATACTATTCCACAAACAATTCAACAATAAAAGAAAAAGGTGAAATATAATATCATATATACTAGTATAAAAGTAAGAGGTAGAAGAATCGCTATAAATAAATATGGCTTCTAGAGAAATCACATCTTATTATATCAGTAAAATCCAAGCTAGTTTCACTTGGGCTTTTGCTGACATCAAGTCATCAGAGGCTGTCCCCAACACTGCTGTTTTCACCTTGCCAAAGGGACCGTACTTTTACGACCTACACAACTTTAAACAACAACCATAACACCTACAGTTTTGCGTTCGGAGGAGTCTAATAGGATTCTGAATGTATTAACTATATGAATATGAAGATAGGCATGCCAGTCGCTATCAAAGAAAAAAAAAAGGGGGTGAGAAATGCCGGTTGGTTGATGATAATTAATGTGGTGAATTGGAGGATGATTACAGTGGCTAATGATCTCATTTTGTCATAAACAGACGGTCAAAGACAAGAGTATAATTATCTGTCAAAACTTTCTTGGTGTCAGGAAGGTGAATTGAAAGCACTGAAAGCTCCTTTTAGTCATCATGTAGCTGCAGACCAGAGAAAGAAAGAGAAAGATAGATCCCAAAGGACCCAAAACTAATGAAAATCTTACTAGTAGAAAGTACACTGGTTCTCTCATACATCTTTGCATCAATATCCGTGTATGTCAAAGTGTACAAAACTGTTTGTAAAGCAGCTCTCCCCCCTGATGATCAATTTACCATATTAATTGCTGCAACTTATTTGTTTTATTCTTAAACACCCCTGTATTACAATTACATTATCAAACCCCTTTCCTTAGGACCTCTTCTTGACAGCCTCCCAGGTGATCCATCCATCCATCAAGATTTACAACAAAATGTCTCCATCTCTCAAGCTAGTCAAACAGACCACTTATTAAATCTGTCAAGAAATGAATAGAATCATGTGATTTTTGTGCTCTAGCACTTCCAAGTGTGGGGTCCTTTATTTTTTTGATGCTCACAATCTGTACATACTTTCATGTTATAAGAGTGTGGCAGGTAATGCCATACCTTTGACAATTTGAGAAGTCATGCAGGCGTAATGCATCAACCATGCGTATTCTTATCATATGTGGATTGAGATTGGCGGCAAAATTTGACATTTCTATCATAAAATATCACAATCACAACCTAAAATCTCATCAATTATAACTCTCACACTTTCTTCCTTTTCATTCATGAATACAAGTTGAGATTCAAGAATACATATAATAAATACAGAAGACATACATGAACATCTTTGATATTATATCAAACCTTCTTAATCTTGCATTCATATATGTAGTAGCAAAGGAATAAGTGTGGTCATATTTGGTTGTTGATATGCCCCATATAGAGGGACACTTGGATGCACCAAAATGATGGCTATAAAGAATGGGGTGGGGGAAAAGAGTGAGAGAGAGAGAGAGAGGAAGTGAGAGAAGTAACCTAAATGAACATTTAAAAATACTCTGCTAAAGAAGAAGAAATCAATGGATCGTAGTAGCTCGACACTGAGAGTGAATAAATAGAGATGGTGGAAATGTAAGTGTTGTTCCTGGGACTGAAATGAGTGGTTATACCTAGATGTGTCAGATAGGTAAGGAAAAAAAACATTGGGGTTGAATAGAAAGAGAGATATGTGTGTATGGGTCCTCAGAGAAATACTCAGAAATGGGGCAAAACCCATGATGTTAGCATAAGAAGAATAAGGTTTGGTCTGTGTTTGAGAGTGGTATTTTCACTATTGGGATAAGGGTAGAAAGAGAAAATACAACCAGGACAGGAGAGCTGTTTTTGAAACGGAGGGTTGATTGATAAAGGAGAACCGTTGGGAACCGAGAAGGGCAAATCGTGGGGCCTCATAAAATCATTTTGGTAAAATTTAAAGCATGATTAAATGCAATACAGTAACAGAGAGAGAAAGATAGAGAGAGGTATAAATGTGACGTTTCCATGTTGGTTTGCTTATATAAAGGAGGTTAAGATGCTGGCTTCTCCCTTCTTTTAAGGAAATATATCTCGGTAGAGAGGAGGGAAAAAAAAAAAAAAAAAAGAATGAAAGAGAGGGTCTAAAAGAAAGTGTGAAGAAATTTGATGGAGGAACATCTCAGTCCATTAGCTGTTACTCATCTCCTTCAACACACACTAAGAAGCTTGTGCATTCATGAGAACTCTCAATGGGTTTATGCAGTCTTTTGGAGGATCTTACCTAGAAACTATCCACCTCCCAAGTAAGGAAGCTAAGCATAAAGCCAAATTACACAAACACACTAATACTGCTTTCCTTTTTCTTTCTCCTTAGGGGTACTGCAGTAGGTTTCCTTTTCTTCCAAGATAAAGGATCTAACATATCTGACTCATTCAATGGATAAACAACACACAAATGTCATAATCTCTCACTAATTTATGGTTTTCTCATGCCTTTTTGAGACATAATTGTTTTTCCATTACTTTTATCATAGATGGGATGGTCAAGGAGCTTATGACAGGTCAAGAGGAAACAGAAGAAACTGGTATAGGTTTTCAGTTTCTTTTTTCTTTATGGAAAACAATATGCCATGCATATTTGATAACTTACTTACAGTTGATAGTGAACAAATTGCAGGATATTAGTTTGGGAAGATGGTTTCTGCAACTTTGCTGCCTCAGCAGCTGAAATAAACTCTGGAGACTGTCATGGTTCCTCAGTCCATGGCAGCAGTGAGTTTCAGCATTACCAAGGACTGCAACCAGAGCTTTTCTTTAAGATGTCACATGAAATCTACAACTATGGAGAAGGGTAAGAATTTGTATAAGCTATTAGGTAATTGGTAATATTAATTTCAAGTAAACTGACCTTTTATCTGTTAACGTGGGAAGTTTGATAGGAAAAGTGGCTGCAGATCACAGTCACAAGTGGATATACAAAGAACCAAATGAGCAGGAAATCAACTTCTTGTCAGCATGGCATAACTCTGCAGACTCAGTAAGCATACATGTTTGCCCGTCCAATCCATGCTTACAGTTACATCCTTTGGTGATTACAGGTTCCTCTTGTTTCTCACAAAATCTTCCTTGTTTTCTCTAGCATCCTAGGACATGGGAAGCACAGTTTCAGGCCGGAATAAAGGTATACCACAATATCAACATCACAAAACTCTCAAGAATTAAGGTAGATCTAATTACCTGCTTTGAATTGAACATCTTTTCAGACCATCGCCTTGATTGCAGTTAGAGAAGGTGTTGTGCAACTAGGAGCTGTTCACAAGGTCTCTCTCTCTCTCTCTCTAAAGTTGATACAGTACACAATTTGGTTTGCTATCATGATGCACCTGACAGTACCATATATATCTCCATTTTCTTTCTCATTTATGTTACTCAAAGGTAATTGAAGACCTGAGTTATGTAGTTCTACTGAGAAAGAAATTCAGCTACATAGAAAGCATTCCTGGAGTACTCTTGCCCCACCCATCATCTCCTGCTTACCCTTTCAAAGTAGATGCCTATGGAACACCAGAAGCATGGGCGCATTTCCCAGCAGGGACAACAATTGCACCACCGCCACCACCTGAATTCTACGACCACTTCAATCAGCCCATGAAAATAACACCTTCCATGAGCAGCCTTGAAGCCCTTCTTTCCAAGCTTCCATCAGTTGTACCACCGCAAGCTTCTTCCGGCTACTGCGAGTCTCATCCACAGTCTCAGTTCCTATCATCGCAAAGGCCAGTGGAATACATTGGGATGGAGAAAGTGGCAAAAGAAGAAATTGATGAAGAGTATAAGCCCGAACAAGATATGGGTGAAAGCAGCACCTCCTTTTCTGCATATCGTCGCCAACAACAGTATCATCAACACCTCTCAATGTAACCAAACGGCAGGCCCAACAATGGATTTTGATATATAGCGAGTGATATTTGGAGTATCTTTATATATCATATAGCCCAGTTCTTATATGTAGATTGTGCATGGATCGGTGCATTGATTTCTATAATGTTTCAGTTAGGCCATTGGGGTGTTAATTTCTACTAAACTATAACAGCTTTCTTTGCTGTTGAAGCTTTGTTTAGCCCTAGACTCCAAGCTAGTATATACTATCATGAATCTTCATCTTCCACCGATCCCTTCATATATATATATATATATATATATATATATATATATATATATGAGCTTAAATTCCTTGTTAGTATATGATTCTTGAGACGATTAAGCACCCTTCACTGAATACCGTATGTTATGATGCACATTTATTTGATAAGAATCATACTTCAATTATTTCAAAATTAATGCCAACTAAATCAGAGGAAAATATTGCCAAGAGAGGAAACTTCATATAATAGGAAAATGAGTATCAGAAATATAGAAGGCTTCATTAATCTTCTTAAGATATAACAATATAATATTATATTATCTGTGTAAGGAAATAGTTAAACAAATAAACAGGATAATAATCCTTTTTTTTATTCTTGAAACAAAGTATGAGTTTAAAGATTAATAAATTTGACATTAATTTTTTTTACGCGTTAGCAATATTAAACAATAATTTTTCAAGCCTAATTAGTTTTCTAAATTGTCTTTTGAAGTTGAATGAAAAAAACTAAGAATTATAGCATTTAGCTTTTCAAAAACCCTGCTAGCCCATTTTTACCCGGCCCAATACCAGAATAAAAAATCAATTAAACCATAATAAACCCAAATTAATAAAGTCCAATTACAAAGTAGTCCAAAATAAATATTGGCCCAAATTACAAAATAGTGGCCCAAAATCATTACAAACCCGATTAACCCCAACTTGAGCCCAAATTTACAAACAAATAGCCCAACCCAAAGCCCAAACGCCAAATGAGGCCCGATTGGCCCAACAACATTAAACTATCCAGAAACCCTAAAGGTTTCTGGAAACCTCTAGTGCCGCTCTCCCCCACGAGCAGCTCCCACGTGCGTCGCAGCCCCGCGCCAGCCGAATGCTCGGGCCACCCTGCCTCCATGATGCTCACGCCTGCAAGAAGAATAAGGAAGCAAAATAGCACAAAAAGAAAGCCAGCAAAGCAGTAACAGAAGAAAAAAAAAGAAGAAGCAAAAACAGACTGTAATTTTGGATTTTTTGTTTTTTATTTTCATTCGGCTATAAAGCCAAGGCCGAAAACGAATGTTGGGGATCCTCATTTTTTTACGTACATATACGCAATACAAACACAAAAATTAAAAGCAAAGATATTGAAAGGTGATTTGAAGGATCTTTTTGTTTTCGTATTTCTTTTTTCTGCATTTTTTTGTTTACATGGAAATTAAAGTGAAAGGGTTTTAACTTTGAGAAACTATCGGGCCGCTTTCTTCGAAGAAATCGAAGCAAATAGGGTTTTTGGGATTGAGAACGTGGAGGCCTTCAGTCCGGTTGAAGGGGAGTAGTCGGTTGAGGCTTGAATGGGCCACTAATCGCCGATTGTCATGGCGTTGCAGTGGCTGGATGTAATTGCTTTCTGCGGCTGAGGACGAAAACAAAAGAGGGGCTAGGGTTTCATTAAAGGGGATTAGCAGAGGGTTTAATTTGGTTTTTAAAGGGTTGGTGGCTATTAAGAAAACGATGGCGTTTAGGCTCAGTTTAATAGCCTTGAAACGGCGCCGTACTGAGCAGCCCGACCCAAATCCGACCCGCTCCAAGCAAGATCCGCGTGTTTTTGCAAGTTTTAGGATATTTTTAATTAAGTTTTCATTCATTTTGATTTTACCCAATAATTTTTGTGCAGTTTTAATTTAGTCCCTATTTAAACGCTGCGTTTAATACCTTGGGTAAATTGCATTTTTAGTCCCTTTTAATTCACGCGCATGGCCTTTTAGTCCTTTTTCAATTTCTTTTTTAATTTATTGTTTTAGCTCGCTAATTTTTGTTCTCATTTCAATATAGTCCTCTAACTATTTTATTTAATTATTTGTTTATTGTTTTTTATTATTCTTCTTTAAAAAAATCAATTTAATATTATATATTTCAAATTGTTCTAGATTTTATTTATTTTCTTTTATATGTTATTTGTTTTCATTAATTATTATTTTTTATATATTATTTTTTTTATATACACATATAATTTATATTAAATTTTTATACATATTATGGATTTCACATTATTTTATGTATGAACTTTCTTTTAATCTATTTATCTGTATATGTATATTCATTATTCCCTTTCAAGTTCCTATTTTATTATATATATTCTTTTATTTCAAAAGCTTTTGTATATTATTACTTTCATATATAAATTATTTATATTAGGGTTTTTATGTAAATTAACATATATTATTATTTTTTATATATTCCACTATGATTTTTCTCCTTGTATAATATTTCATTTTAAAATCCACTTACTTCATTATTGCATGCAATAGTTATTTTCATCCTTTTTTTACCTATTTTAAGCTTTATCATGTGTATTACCTCTTTTAATTTGTGTTTATAGATTACTTGTGATTCATTATTGTAATATGTTGTGTATGGTATACATTGCCATGTATGTTATCATTCTATTGTGATTTTTTTATTAACAAAAAAAAATCGATTTTAATGTCATTCAAGTTTTAAAATCATTCCATTCAGAGGTTTTCAAAATAAGGCAATGTTTCGTGTTTGGAAATCCGAGAGATCATGCCCTAACATGCTGGGTTTCGGTTTTTCGTTTGACCAAACAACAGAATATCCTTTTAAAATTTCATCCATATTTTTTTTAATTTTAAAAAGGCAATATTTCGTGTTTGGAAATTCGAGAAATCGTGCCCTAACGTGCTGGGTTTCGATTTTTCGTTTGATCCCCAAATAACGAAATGCCCTTTCAAAATCTCAAATGCATGAGTTTTGAGAATTTTTGGGATGATCTAGAGTTTGAAGATTTAAATTGTTGCATCCTAACGTGCTGGATGTGATATTTTACTCCTTCGGAACTAGAGAATCTTAATATTCAAACTCGAATATCTTCAAATGAGTCAAGGAAGGTCATAATTTTAAAATCTTTCAAATTCTCGGTGCTAGGACATTAATTAATCAATTTGGTACCAATTTTGGGCGTTGCGAGGGTGCTAATCCTTCCTCGTATGTAACCGACTCCCGAACCCGTTTTCTCGAATTTCGCAGACCAAAATATTTTTATAGGTGATCCGATCACACCTAAACAAAAAAGGATTGGTGGCAACTCCTTACTTTTAAAGTCGATCCCCATTTCTCAAACTCAAAAAATGGTTTATTTATATTAATTATAAATTATAAATTTAAGGTAAAAAAAAATCTCATTAAAAATAAAAAATTAATTAAATTTTATTCAAAATTTTTTATCCAATTGAGTATTTATTGACAAAGAAAAAATAAATTAAGTGTATTTGCTAAAGTTGATTGTGTTGGAACCCAAGTTGTGACTTTTTTGGTCAGGTTTTGATCTGCTGTAATTTGATGTGGCAAATTAGGTTGCCCTGTTACACTTGAGGAGCTTGTAAAGTATCATATTTTCTATAGTTTTTCGTAGTTTTTAAGTTTTTAGCTAATAAGCGTAAATGCCTCATTTTTCTTGTTTTTGAGACCCAAATTGGCCAATAGTGTCATTGGGGGCCCTAACATATGATTGAGTGTTGTAGGGATATGTTGGAGGCCGAAATTGAGTGAGAACTTCACCAAAGGAGAGGGTATCACGATATCCTACCCTTGGAATCACGATACCTCCAACAAGCCCTAAGGATGGAGACTTCACACAACGATGTCGGGATATCCACCCTAAGGTATCGCGACATCCACCAGTTTTGTCAACCCCCCATTTCAAGACTGTCAATGATGTCGCGACACTCATCCTCTAGGTATCGCGATATCCACATCGTGAGGGGACAAAAATGAAAAAAATGATAATCTTTGTCCACCCGAAGCACCAATCATTTAAGGCTCGTTCAAGGGTATTTTGGGCAACAAAATTAGGTTAGAATAATTGCTTATATCAGCCAAAATTTGGTTGAAACAAAAAGAGGCCACATTAGACTAGTTTAACTTTAGTTTTCTCTAGGTTTTCTTTTAGTTTTCATGCACTTTTTCTAGGGTTTCTATTTTCTCTTCTTATTTCATAGTTTTAGAGTTTATTTTACTACACTTTCTTCTTGTAGTTAGTTAAGTTAGTTAACATTGTAGCTTAGGTTTATTTGCACTTTTAGGCCCTATACCTTGGTTATAATGATATTTTTAGCTTTAGTTTAATGTATTTCAGTTTCCTTTACTTTAAACCTATTAAAGTTTGTTCCTTTTATGTTTCTTACTTTTGATTTTTATGTTGTATGCTTCACTTTATATTTCCTTTAAGTTTCTTTGCATAAAAATCCAAAGTTTTGTATTTTTCTTAAGTTTTTCTTTAATGGCTTCCATGCTTTTCATTTACATGTTCATTAGCTTTATTTTTCACATGAGTAACTAAACTTTAAAGTGGTTGGTTGATGGAAACGTGATAAGTTGATTTTAGAATGAGGGATCAAATTGTAATACATTGAACTAATTTGAATGAATCTAAAAACTTAGGATTGACGACCCTAAAGGAATATCTAGGCAATTGAGATCAAGAGGAAATCTTGTTGGGCACCAATTCATTAGTCCCGGGTTAACTGGTGAGATTGAGAGATAATCTGGATTAATTTGTCTAACTTGGTAAAATTGAGACTTAGAGGTAAAATGGAGCCATTTTAGGAGTTTAAGCGATTTGGATCCCTAATTTGAAGATTGGTAAATCACATCGATATCAATCAACTTTCGTTTGTTAATTTCATAATTTTGCACTGATAAGCTATAAAAGTAGCATATTTTTAATCCCACTCTTGATGCGTTTTTGGATTGTTTTGTTATGTAAATTAGTGAATTTGATGCTCCTAATCCTTTAAATTTATGTTTCTATACTTAGGAGAGCATTTGGGAGCAAAAGAAGAGAAAAACGAGCCAAAATTGGGCAAATAGAGCTGTTTCCAGGATCCACACGGCCTGGCCAGCCCGTGTTGATATCGCACCTTGCTTCCCAAATACGCAGAAAAACCCAATTTTTAGGCTTTCTGAGCATTCTAAAGTCTATAAATATCAATTAGAAGAAGATCTAAGGGGGCACTCAGAGAAGATCGAAGAAAAGACTCGAAGAACACCATCGGAATCAACTTGGAAGTGGATCTCCTTCAAGATTGAAGATCTCCATTTAATTTCCTTCGAAGTTTTATTGAGTTTTTTTATATCTTGTTGTTATCCTAATTTTGAGATATTTTCATTCCAGATTATGAACTAAATTCCCTAGATACCTAGGGAAGATGAAACCTATGATGAATCTTATTATTTGATTTTTGATTTACATGATAAATATTAGATTCTTGTTCTCAATTACGTATGCTTATTTCGTGTTTTAATATTTTCAGGATATTAATTCATGTTTAATGTTCTTATTTCAATAGAGCAAAAGTCCCTGTTTAGGAGTAGATCTAGCATAATTGTGTGGAGTTGCATGCAATCCTAAAAATAGGACGACATAAATCTACCGGATTAAAGTCAAATCTAATAGGGGAATCCATAGATCGGTTAATGTGACAATAGGGGTTTTAATTAGAAAGATATTTCAATTAATCAACCTAAAGTTAGTTGTTCTTACTCTTGAAAGAGATATTAACATAATTTAGGGGTTTCTATGGATCAAGACACAAGTGAATAAATCGTTTAATTCAGATTCAGAATAATTGGTGAAGTCTAGGTGGATTCTTTCTTAGGTATTGTCTTTCTCTTTGGTTATCTTCGATTATTTTCCCATTTTATTCTCTGTTGCATTCGTAGTTAAATTAGATTTGTAATTTTAGATTAAAAACAATCACTTCAATTTACCGGTTAAATAATAGAAAAACGGTAATTACTAGTACTTTCAGTCCTCGTGGATACGATATTCCCTAGTCATCATAACTATACTATTGTTCAATAGGTGCGCTTGCCTTATTTGTATTTATAGTTAGTTTAGTGATCATCAAGTTTTTGGCACCGTTGTCGGGGACTAAAATATTAGGAATACTTGATTTTTATTAATTTAGCCATTTATTTTTATTGCATTTTGTTTTTGTTTTTAGTTTAATTTTTTACATTCTATTTTTTTTCTTTTATTTGCTTTTGGCAAGTTCCTTTAGTTTATGATTAGAAGAAACCCGTCGGGACCATTATTATTTGGCAGTGAGATTGAAAGTACAGCTTGCAAAAATCGTAAAGAAGCAAGGCAGAGTCGACAGAGTATAGTAGAGGAGCAAGAGGACGTTATTATTATTACTGAGGAGATGGGTGATAATCAGAATAATCAGCTACCTTCTGCAGTTGTTGCACATCCATATCTTGCTCCTCGTACTATGTACGATTATGCCATGCCCATCTAATTGGGGCTGAATCAATTATTGTGAGACCTATCATTGCTGTGAAAAATTTCAAACTGAAGCCGAACACTATTCAGATGGTATAACAATTTGTTCAGTTTGCTGGTTTGCAAGACAAAGATCCAAATACTCATTTAGCTAATTTTCTAGAATTTTGTGGCACTTTCAAGATAACGGTGTTTCTGATGACGCCATTCGCCTACGATTATTCCTTTTCTCATTGAAGAACAAAGCTAAATAGTGATTAAATGCTTTACCACGAGGTTCTATCACTATATGGGATCAAATGACTGAGAAATTCCTGCTAAAGTATTTCCCACCAGCTACGACAACTAAGTTGAGGAATGATATCTCTTCCTTCATTCAGATTGACTTAGAAACCCTATATGATGCCTGGGAGAGGTAAAAGGATTTACTGTGAAAGTGCCCTCACCATGAGTTACCTTTATGGCTACAAGTTCAAACCTTTTACAACGGTTTGAACCCCTCAACTAAGTAGTTAATCAATACAACAACTGGTGGTACTCTGAGCAATAAAACACCTGATGCGGCTTATGATTTTATAGAGGAGATGTCACTGAATAATTATCAATGGCAAGTCATGACGACGAAGCCGATGAAAGCAGCTGGTGTTTTTAACTTAGATGCGGTCACCGTGTTATCGAATTAGGTAAAACTTTTAAATAAAAAAATTAATGGTTTATGTGTTTCTATGCAGGTACATCCGATGATGCAATGCAATGCGAATAGAGGTGGAATAAATAATTCAGGATATTCACCCTTCGGTCCTAGCATAGAGAATGAGCAGATAAATTATATGGGTAATAATTCTAGACCTCAAAACAACCCTTATAGTAATAAGTATAATGCAGGATAGAGGAACCACCCAACTTTCTCATAGGGTGGTCAAGGAAACCAAAAACCACAACCCCCTCTAGGTTTTCAACAACCTTATCAGCAAATGAAGAAACCGAACCTTAAAAAGATGTTGGAAAAATTTATTTCGTTGTTAGTGACCTGTTTTCAAAACACCGAGACAGCTTTCAAAAATTAGAAAGCGTCAATTAATGGGCTTGAAAATCAAATTGGATAGCTTTCTAAATTAGTTTCAGAAAGGCATCAAGGTAGTTTACCCAGTAACATCGAACCCAACCCAAAAGAGCATGTGAAAGCAGTTACATTAAGGAATGGGAAAGTGTTAGCTAAAACCGAAAAGAAGCTACAACAGGAAGATGATAAGGCAAATGATGAGGGGGTAAATCCCGAAGTGATTCAAACACCAGTACTTAAAGACCGCATGGAGGAACAATTTGGTAAATTTCTTAAACTTTTTAAACAGTTGCATATTAACTTACCTTTTGTTGAAGCTATTTAGCAGATGCCCACATATGCAAGATTTTTAAAGGATCTATTAACAAATAAAAGAAAGTTTAAAGAGCTATCCACTGTGGAACTCAATGAGGAATGTTCAGCTATTCTGCAAAATAAACTACCAACTAAGCTGAAAGATCCAAGAAGTTTTACTATTCCATGTTTTATTGGTAGTTTAAAAATTAAGAAAGCTTTAGCTGATTTGAGTGCTAGCATTAATTTGATGCCTTATAAAATGTTCAAGCAGCTTGGTCTTGGGGTACCAAAATCCACTAGGATGATTATTCAATTAGCTGATAGATCTGTTAAATATCTTAAGGGTATAATTGAAGATGTCATTGTAAAGGTGGATAAATTCATATTCCCTGTTGATTTTGTTGTGCTTGACATGAATGAGGATGTTGAGGTGCATTTGGTTTTAGGTCATCCTTTTTTAGCTACTGCTAGGGTTATCATTGATTTGGCTAATGGTAAACTTGTGCTTAGGGTAGGTGACGAAGAGATTATCTTTAAAATCTATGATGCTATATGGTTCTCTAGAGAACAAGATGATTCTTGTTATTTTATTGACTCTATTGATCATGTTATTCAAGATTCATTATAGGAAATCATTCATAGGGACACGTTGGAACTGTGACTAGTTTAAGAAAAGGAGGTAGATGGCGATGATGCTTTAATAAGTAAGACGCAAATTTATTTAGACTCCAATGAGTCTTCACTGAGACAGACAAAGTATGAAGACATTAAGGTAAGCAATGAATTGAAATTAAAACCCACTATTGAATAACCTCCCAAGTTGGAACTGAAGCAATTATCAAATCACCTAAAGTATGCATTTCTTAGAGACAATTCTACATTACCAATGATTATTGCTTCAGGTTTAAAGCCAAATGAAAAAGATGAGTTATTGACAGTGTTGAAGGAACATAAAAGAGCGATAGCCTGAAAGATTTTTGACATTAGAGGGATCAGTCCTTCTTTTTTCAACCATAAAATTTTAATGGAGTATGAATACAAACCATGTGTGCAATCTCAAAGACGGCTAAATCCTAACATTAAAGAAGTCATTAAGGCTGAGGTAATTAAACTTCTAGATGCTGGAGTTATTTATCCTATTTCTGATAGTACTTGGGTGAGTCCTATGTAGGTTGTTCCTAAAAAGGGAGGCATGGCTGTTGTAGCCAACGAGAAGAACGAGTTGATTCCAACGAGAACAGTCACGGTATGGAGAGTTTGTATTGACTATAGAAAGTTGAACGATGCCACAAGGAAAGATCATTTTCCTCTACCATTCATAGATCAAATGTTGGAAAGATTATCTGGGCATATGTATTATTACTTCCTAGATGAACTCTCTAGCTACTTTCAAATCTCGGTAGCCCCCGAGGACAAAGAAAAAACGATATTTACAAGTCCATATGGTACGTTTTCTTATCGAAGAATGCCTTTTGGATTATGTAATGCTCCTGCTACTTTTCAGCATTGCATGTTAGCCATCTTTGATGAACTTGTAGAAGACATTATGTAGGTATTTATGGACGACTTCTCATTATTCAGTAATTCTTTTCATCTTTTTCTTAAAAACTTAAAACGAGTTTTAATGAGACGTGAGGAAACGAACCTTGTGCTTAATTGGGAAAAATGTCACTTTATGGTTCAAGAAGGGATTGTGTCGGGCCATAAAATTTCTAGTAAAGGGATTGAGGTTGATAGAGCGAAAATTGAAACCATTGAAAAATTACCTCTCTCTAGTTCAGTTAAGGCTATTCGAAGATTTTTAGGACACGCTGGGTTCTATAGAAGGTTTGTTAAAGATTTTTCTAAAATAGCTAAGCCTTTAACATATAACAGCCCGTTTTTAGTCAAATCGGAATAGTGGTTTTGGGACCACAAATTTGAAGTCAAAATAATTATTTTATTATTATTTTAATGTCTACAACATGATAGTATAGTTGCGTGAAATTTTTGTTAAGAAATTTTATTGTTTGAATGCTTAAATTGATAAAAAAGACTAAATTGCGTAAAGTGCAAAAATGATGTTCTAATAGCTAAAGGTATTAAATGGCTATGAAATTAAATAGTGGAGGTCCTTATGTTATAATTAGACCATTTTTAATGTTAATGGACATTCTTGGAATGATTAAATGAATTTTAATGAATTATAACAAAGATTAAATAAGTAAATTAATAAATAACCTTAAGTAAAATAATGAAAATAAAGATATCATCTCTTTAATTGGGATATCACCACCAAAAAATTAAAAGATCAGCCATGGAAGCTTGAGCATTCGGCCTTCTCATTTTTTCTTGCATGTGAGTATAATTTGTCTCGTTTTTAATGATTTTTATGTTTTTGATATCGTTGCAACTTAATCTAGCTAGCCCAGGGGCTAATTTGCAAAACAATTAAAGGTTTAGGGTTTTTCCATTGATAATTGTTGATGTATTTTGATGTTTGATGATAGAAAATGCATGCTTGTTGTTAGATAAACAACATTTGTTAAGTGATTTTTAGTAAAATGCCCAATTAAGGATTAAATTGTGAAATGTGTAATTTTTGTGTTTAAATTGTGAAATAAATGAAAAATATGGACCACTGGGGACCTAATTGAAATTTGGTTGGCATGAGTTGTGGTTAAATTGCATGAATTTGTTATTTTATGAAATAGGAACTAATTTGTAAAAATGTGAAATATTAGGGGCAAGTGTAAAGTGACTTTAAAGTGTATTTTGGACTAAATTGAATAGAAAGATTATTAAATAAGATAAATTTGATTATAGAGATCAAGAAAAGTGAAATACGGACTTAAATCAGGAAAAGAACAAGATTTTGGATTAATCGACTTGTTTCGCTGTTTTTGCACCTGAGGTAAGTTTGTATGTAATAAGCATTGTTATAATTGCATTTTAAATGCTTTGATATTGCATAAATTTTAAATACGACATTACGGACATGTTCGACGACAATTTGGCAAGTGGGAATTCCCGGTTGAACCTTAAGAATACTTTAGGATACAAATGACATGTCATTAGGGGTTACATTGTGATTGGGTGCTGGTCCGTACGTTCTACCGGTGGATGAGTTATCCGACATGTGTTGCAAATTCTCGTCAACTTGTGTGAGTAGCACCGTGTAGCTATGTAACACCCCAAACCCGACCTAAAAGTTATTGCCGAATCTGGCAATGTCATATGGAAAGGAATTTGAAAATCGAATTCATCAAGTTAAAGCTATTTCCGTTTATTAGCTTTTATTTATCTCTAATTAATTTCAAAACTTATTTCCTCGCTAATTTGATTCGTTTAAAAACATATCTCGTAGCAGAAGCTTTTAAACCATGATATTTGAAGAAAACCATTAGTATTTGGGAAAAAAACATTGATTTTAATAAAATCAAGTTTTCGTTGCAGTTCAAAATCTCATGAAAACAGTTTAAACCCAAAGCAAAAGCAACAGTCTAAAAGTCCAAATTACATCAAAACATCACATAAAAATAGAGAATAAAACCATAAATGAAGTTTAAGCAGTGTGATAAATAAGTGGTCACTGTAGAGTCCTCCGTTGCACCAACCGTCAAGTCTGGGGATTACCTGATCACATTAAACAGAAAGGGTGAGTTTACGTAAACTTAGTGTGTAATCCCCATAGAAAATATGCATATAGTCAATTAGCAGTAAACAGTCAAATGCAGTCTAGGGCCTAAGCCCATTACATTTTTAGTTGTAGTTTGGGCCTTAGCCCATTTCAGTTCAGTATCAGATATGCATTAGGGCTTTAGTCCATCACAGTAACAGTGATGCAAATAGTAAACAGTAAACAGAGTCCTACCCACCAGCCTCTACACACCATCTCCTCCCATCCCTACACTCCACGTGGGGTTCATAACACCCACCCATCCCTACATTCCAGATCGTACCGAATGCGGCACATATCAGTAAATTTGCAGCCGAGCTGCCAGATAATAGGCTTAAGAGCGTTTCAGTACACTTCCTCCAATCATAATCATCCCCACCCCATGCAATCCAACATACATTATATCGTGCTTTTATGCAACTATCAGTCATTCATATATAATTATCAGTGATCATGCATAAATTATCATGCTCAATACATACATTACATACAGTTAGATCACACATCTTGGGGTCTAAGTAATGCTTACCGACCCTACAGTAGGTTCACAGTTGACTTGGGCGACCAGTGCAATCCTAAGAAACATTTCAGTAAAAATAGGCCCACACGCCTAGATTGGCCTTGGCCTATGTGGATCACACGGCCTAGCTCAAATTTCCACACGCCCGTGTGGACTTCCCGTGTGGGCCACACGACCCAAATTAGTCTAGATCGTGTGTTGTACACGGCCTATCTGGCCATCACACAACCGTGTCTTGCATGCACGGCCTGGCCTCGTTGATCACACGCCCGTGTTAGGGCACACGGCCTACCACACGGGCGATCACACGCTTGTGTGGCAACGATAGTGGGGTTTTCGACTTTCACTGAAACCCTATTTTTTGTGTTCTCGGGTACAGACCTATCTTTGTTTATATACAAAAACACTCCTGAAGCCTTGGAACCTAAGAAAAGAGCACCCAAAAGCCGTTTTAGAAGTCAATTTATGATTCAATACTAAAACCCGAAATAACGATCAAGACTTACTAGCGACAAAATCCACTACTTAAACCATTCAAGCGAAAGGTGCGAAATTCGCTGCTCACCGTCTTCTCCTATAGCCAAAATAGTCGCAGAAAAATCAATTTGCACGATTGTATTAACATAAACTAACGCAAAAGCAAACTATCTCAAAAACACCTTGAACCCTTTACCTACACAATAATGCGGAGGATCAAAACGTCAACGTACCATGGTGAGGAAGGAAGAAAAACGAATGAAAGTACAAAATAGAAAGCTGAAAGTTTAAAAGTGGAAGAACAAAGAAAAACGTTAGAAAGAAAAGAGAATTTTGTAAAAACTAAAAAACTGTTCACATATCCCTAATTTCTCTCCACCAACTGTAATACCCCCAGACCCAGCCCAGACGTTATGGCCAAATCCGGTTGTAATAACCATTTTTGCCCGGGGGCCTATTATAGTCCAATTCCAAACAGCCTGTTCAAGTACAACAAATAATAACCAAATAAATAAAACAAAAAGCCAATAAAAGGTCCAGTCCATGTACAAAGCAAATTCAGAGGCCCAATGGCCCAGGATCTTAAATTTATTGGAAAGCTTAAGGTTCTGCTTATTCTCGCGCCGCAGCTCTCCATGCATCTGCAACTATCCCGCGCGTCCTCCACATGCGCTCTTGCGCCACGTCTGCCACGCGCCCATGCACCCTGACGATTCGAGCTCCCCCAGGCTCCTCGTCTGCCGCTCCCCGCACGCTTTTGATCACTGCCTTTGCCCATACCCTGCGACAGACAAAAACGAAGAACGACGAGCAAGAATAGAGGCAACAAAAGCGGAAAAATAGGGGACAAACGATAGAATAAAAGAAACAGTTGTAAGCTTTAGGCTATAAAAAACCATTAAAAAGACAATGTAACGTCTTGGTCGGCTTTTACAAACTTTTAGCAATTGAAAAACAAAAGAAACAAGATGGTTGATTTGGAATTTTCATCGTTTACTGTTTTCCCTTTATTTCTCATTTTATTTTAGATCTTTTACAGACATTAGAAAAAAAAAACCAAAATAGAAGTTAAAAAAAAAAAAAAACAAAATAAAAGTTTGAAAGCTCTTTTTTCCTTTTACGAATTTCACGAATCAGCAATAAAAAGATTGAACAGAAGCATCAAGGTCTTCGTTCTCTTCGTTTATTTTATATTTCGATTCACTTTTGATTTTGATTCATTTTTGTTTTACTACTTTGAATCTAAAAAAAAGGGGTAAATAAAAAAGACGAGGACTTACCTGCGGAAGTGGGATCGGCGGACTCTTTTCCCGTCGAAATCGAAATAAAAGGGGTCGTCGAGGCTAGCTCCGGGTTTGGTTTGAAGGAGGGGCTGAATAGTCTCGAATCAGCCACTAATCACTGATCATCATGGCATCGTAGTGGCCGTATCTTCCTTCTTTCCTTTACGATGGAGAATGAAAACGAAGAAGGGGGGCCTTTCATTCTGTTTTTGTTTAGAAAAAAAGAAATGGTCTGATAGTTTTAGGGTTTCATCAAGAGGCACTAAACGACACCTTTTAAGGCCCGTTTCAATGGTCCTAAAACGGTGTCGTATAGGGGACCCGGTTCAGCTCGACCCATTTCAGGAGGGGAACCCGCGCGTTTTTTAGTAATGGGTTATTTTCGTGAAAGGTCCCTCCTCTTTTAAGGCTCATTGCAATTCGGTCTTATTTCTTTTTTCGTTTTTAATTTTACCTCCGTAGTTTTGCATTGTTCCTGTTTAATCCAATTTGTGTGCTGCGCTTTGGCTAATAGGAATATTTACTGATTTGGTCCTTATTAATTTACGCGCAATGTATTTTAACCCTTTTATATTTCATTTTTGATTCATTGCCTTTTAGCCCTCTGATCTCGTTCTGATTTTCAATATAATCCTTAGATGGTTCAGTTAATTACCTATTTATTGACTTCTTTAAATGTTTTTTTAATCAATATTTAATATGAAATATTTTAAACTATTCTAAATTGCTTTATGTATTATCTCTCCTTTAAATTGTTTAATTCATTGTTCCTTTATTATTAATTTTGATATTTAAATCGTGCAAGCTATGTGATTGTCACTCTTGCATGTATCGTGACATGTTTATTCGTATTTCCATGTCTTTGATATTACCATTGTCACTATTATAGTTCATATTATTGTTCTATTATTATTACTATTATTCATGCATGTTAATATTTTAGATTAATGATTCCAATGCTATAAATTACATGCATTGTGCCAAATCCGCGTTACATTATTGTTATTCGTCGCATGACCCCATTCACTCTAAATAATGTTCCTTTAAAGAATAATCTAAATTTTTTTTTATAAATTTCGTCCAAATTAAAAGTTTCCAAATAAGGCAATATTCTATGTTTGGAAATTCGAGAGATCGTGCCCTATGTGTTGGGTTTCAGTTCTCTCGTTTGGCCAATCAATCGAATATCCTTTTAATATTTTAATGCGTGAGTCTCGAGAATTAAGAGATGATCCTGGATTCGAGGATTAAAATCATCGTGTCCTACGTACTGGATGTGATATTTTGTTCCTTCGAAACAAGAAAATCCTGGTATTCAATTCGAGAAAACTAAGTACTTCCAAAAATGATCGATTTTCTCTTTATTTTTAAATTTTCAAACTTTCGATATTAGGACATTAATTAATCAATTTGGTACCAATCCTCGCATGTAACCGACTCCTGAACCCATCTTCTCAAATTTTCGTAGACCAAAAACATTGTTTTAGTAAATCAAAATGTTTTATTAAAACAAAGGTGATCTGATCACACCTAATAAAAGATCGGTGGCGACTCCCATTTTATTTTCATCCAAGTCGTTCCCGTTTTCAAAAAACTGGTTATGACAGCTTGGCGACTCCGCTGGGGACCTTGAGAGTCAGGCCGTAAATTGATTGATTTTTGTCATTGTGATTGAAAATTTGGAAAATTGTTTTGGAAAATCATGTTTCTCTTTGATGCATTTGCTTGTGCTATAGTGTCGAGTCTCGTGAAATACTTTGGCATTGCATTGCATGACCATTACGGTCATATCCTTAAGTGGGAGTGAGAAGCTACTCTTTCGTGAGGTTTTTACCTCCGTGCAAGATAGTGGATCACTTTCGGGATACATCCGTACCTATGTCTTCATGAGATTTTTATCTCCGTGCAGCCATAGGGAAATGTATTCCCCTAAACTGAACTCGGTCTATATGAGCCTATGATGGGTGAGGATCGAGGAATCTGCTGGTTCAGGTACCCTTGCTTTAGAACCGAACCACATATAGAGAGACCTAAGAGCCCATTGTAGGTAGAGCCGTGTAAACCCTAGTTGTTACCTTAAATAGGAGTTTGATCATTTCCTGTTTATTTTAAGTTCTTTTTGTACCTGATACTAACTTGTTGTGTTTTGCTGTTATTGCATGGCATTTTATCATAAAAAGGAGTTGATCCATATTCGGTTACTAGATAGAAAAGCTTAACATAGAAAAGGGGTTTCTCGATAGAGTGGAGGATAATGCGGCCGTTCAAGTGTGGTCTGAAAGGATACAGCAAGAGAAAAGAGATAGCCTGACAGTGGGGCATGAATCAGAGTTATGAGATTTCACCCGTATCAGTGTGGCTCAAAATGACCTGCGAGAATTGAAGGAAATATGGGATTCCTGGGGCAATGAGGTCAAACAACTATTCTACTATAATTATGGTGATTTATCCTATCTGCTTGATATCAAGGTAGACGAGTACCTACTCCGAGCCATTACCCAGTTTTGGAACCCTGCTTACAGTTGCTTTACTTTCGGAAAAGTGGATTTGGTGCCTACCATAGAAGAGTACACAGCTTTGTTTCGATGCCCGAGAATTCAAACTGATAAGGCGTATTCAAGGTTTGCTAATGTGCCGGCGTTCTCAAAAAGGCTAATGAACATTACAGGGATGAGCGAGCAATGGATTACGGCCCGGATCAAGCAAAAGGGAGATTGTAAGTGCATCCCTTGGAAACACTTGAGGGACTTGATTTTGGCGCATCCTGATAAGAAAAAGAGGGTCGACGTCTTCGCTCTGAGCATCTATGGCTTGGTCATCTTCCCCAAGGCGTTAGGGCATATAGAGGATGCGGTCTTAGACCTATTTGATAAACTTGATAAGGGAGTCACACCTGTCCCCGCAATTTTAGCCAAAACCTTAAGACCATTGAACGGTTGCCGAAGAGCGGGCGAAGGGAGGTTCGTGGGATGTGCACAGCTGTTGCTATCTTGGTTTCATTGCCATTTTTGGAAGATAGAAAAGGTTTCATACAAAGTCTTTTTCGAGAACTATTCTCCTCTAGAGGAATTAGTAGGTACACCAAGGCGGGACGACCTATCTGGAGAGAAATGGATAGCGATTCTCCAAAATCTACAAGTTAAAGATGTAGAATGGAAGGCTCCGTGTGTAACATCCTGAAAAGGGCCTATGCATTTCCGGTTTAATTGTACGAAATGACATGTCTTATGTGTTATGAATGTATTTTGAACATTTTTGGAAACCTGGAAATGAATGGAAATGTTAAGTTTAAAAGAGGAAAGTGAACATTTCTGGGAAACTAGAAAATGTAAGGAAATGATTTAGAAATGGTTCAAAAGATGAAAGTGAACATTTCTGGAAACTTGAAAATGTAAGGAAATGTTAGGTTAAAGGAGGGAAACGAACGTTTTTGGAAACTTGGAAATGTAAGGAAATGACTTAGAAAATGTTGAGTTTTAAAGTCTAAAAGAGGGAACTAAGGCGAGGTGGCCTTAAGAGAAAAGGTATGTGAAATATGACACACAAACGGGCTTGGAAAAGTGGCTTGAAGATGCCACTTAGGGCCTCAGGAAATGGCGCCACATACTGGGGTATTGGGCAAATGTTCGAGTGCAGGGAAGCAAAATAAAAGTTTTATTTTGCAAACAGAGAGAAAAGCAAGAAGGGACACACACAAGGCTATAATTTAGGAGCCTTTATTCTTTTATTTTTAAGAGATAAATAGTGGATAAATAAGAGATAAATAATGGATTTATTTATTATTAATTTTCAAGAGATAATTGTTGGATTAAATGCTTTTAATTTGAATAAAGTGATAATTAAGGGGATAAAGCTATCAAAATAGAAGAGTGGTGGCCAAGTAAGGGAGTCTTGGCCTAGTAATTTCGGCACAAGGAGAAGAATTAAGGCCATTCATTCAGTCTCTTTCTCTCTGCCGAATTTTCCTAGCAAAATCCTCTCTTCTCTGCTATTTTGTCAAAATCGAAATCTCTAGCAAAGCAAGCCGATTTCTTCACCTTTCTTCTCTTCCTTTTCCTTTTCTCTCAACCTTCTAAAAGCCGAAAGTTGTGAGATCATCATCTAGCCATAGCCGAATCTCTGAAGGTTGAAGTGAAGGTGCAATCGATTTCTTCAAATAAGGGTAAGATCCAAGTTTGGTTTCCATTCTTTTATATTTTAGACTTATCGAAATTTAGGGACTAATCCTATTATTGATTTTGGCCAAATATGGAAGGATCTTTCGGATTATCGAGTAGGCGACTAAAAGGAGGATTTTTCGGGATTTAAAGCTTCAAGGTAAGACATGTGAATATTCGGCCAAAGGCCATTTATTATGTTTAAGGATGAAATCGGATCTAACATGAGTCTATAGGTATTTCGACAACTTCCTAAGCAAGTGAATCTTTTAAGGATTTTAGAATCCACAAGGTAAGCATATAAGGTATTCGACCAAGGCCTATTTTTGGTATTCAAAACTGTTTCTTATTTATTCACAAGCCGGAAAACTAACCTATGAAGAGATCTAGTGTTTGGCCGAATACAAGAAGGAACTCAGCAAGGTTTCGTGATTTGATTTCTAATCCAATCGGCAACAAGGTAAGTTTTGGTTGCAATAATCCTTCGGGATTTAGTCTTATGGCCAAATAGGCTTTTACTAAATAGTAAGTGATTAATCAAATGTAGGAACTTGAGATCTAAGGCAGTAGATCGATTTTTTCGAGGATTTCAAGGAATACGTTAAGCTAATCAGGTGTGTACTCCACACTATTTCTCAATAAGTTTTATGGCATGCCTAATAAATATATGTATGTGATATTAAGAATACGAAAATGTAAGAATGTGGCTAAGGTACCATGTTATGGTACAAAGTACTCAGGTACGTTTCCTACTTCTACTAGGAATATGAAATATGTTATATGTAACATGTGAATAAAGATAAGAATGGGAAATTTGGCATATTGATGCATAATATGATATGGGGCATACGGGTTATTGAAAGGGGAAGTGAATGTGGTGACCTAAGACCACGAGATTTGAATGTGGTGACCTAAGACCACAATATCCGAATGTGGTGACCTAAGACCACGATATCTGAGTGTGGTGACCTAAGACCACGAATACTCATAAGGGCGTTGAACACGTCGACTGCAGCGACTGCCTTCGATGGTGTGTAGCGGATGGAGGGTTGACTTAGTAGTCCGCACGGTGTGCAGGTTGGTACGGGGAAGTGTAGCGGGTGGCTAACTAGGTTTGGGTTCGAGATTGCATCATTATCTTGAATTATTATGTGAATATGTTATGTATGGGATGCCTAAATCTATTTAGACTTAGTGTTGTGTAGACATTGAGTCTGTTGACTCACCCCGTTGTGGGAACATGTTTCAGGTGACGAACAGTAATGGACCGGGTCGGCAGGAGCTTAGTGGTGGCCATGCAAAGTTCAGATTTTCTTTGTTTTGGACTCTTGTTATTTTAAGTATATTTCTTTTAAATTTGAGTTATATTTGATATAATACGGCCATAGTGAACTATTTTGTTTCGGTTTTATTTATTGTATTTCGAATTTTTATTTATCAAGGATTAAGTCAATTTAATTTAAAACAAGGCCTAAATGTTTTGTCACCTAAAGCAAAGGATTTTAAATAATAAATTAAACTTGTTTTCAACTCAAGCCCAACCCAACTCGAACTCTCTCCTAAAAATCATTTGAAGATTTTCAAAGTGCAAAAGAATTTGAACCGGTTTTCTTGAGGAACATACCAAATTTGGCCAAGGCTCGTGGGCCGGGTTTGGGGTGTTTCAGTTTGATATCAGAGCCCAGTTTTAAACTCTCGGCCTGTGGGCTAAGGCCCAAAATGTTTTCAAATCGAGCCCAAATGAGTTTTATTTTTTTAAAGATAAGCAGGTTTCTGGCATGGCACTTAAGTCTCCGACCCGCAGTCCACCAGGTAAGTACCCCTAACCATCTGTGTGCTTTATGAATTGTAGAAGGGTAGAAATGAAATGGAACGTAGAATAGTATGATAGGTACTTGAACCGTAGGTCTAGTCTACTCAAACACAAATACATAAGACTTAAATGCCTAAACAAACCTATGGCTAAGTCGTCGAGTTAGGGTGTGGTAACCCCTGTGCGCATGTCTAGGATTGGATCCTAAGAGCACAGTATTTAAGCGATCCTAGTGACTCACCTCCTCTTCGCTGAAATCCTACCTGGTGCGTAGCTTCGGTTCACCCTAACCAAGAAGACTCAGTGGGTGTGGCAACCTCTATGCGCATGTCTAGGACCGATTTCGATGGGAGCTTGGTACTTAAGCAGTCCGCGTGACTCACCTCCTCTCCACTTGAATCCTACCTGGTGCGTAGCTTTGGTTCACTCCGACCAAGAGGACTCGGTCATAGGCTAAACACAATAACTAAAACCCGAAAAGGGAACTAGCCGTGTTTTTTTTTTAAAAAAACCCTAGTTTTAAAACTCTTAAGATTACCCTTTTTAATTTGTGAGAATTATCTTTACAAAATCTTCCGAAAAATTTTCGATTTACAAAATTACAAAAATACCCCTAGTGGTAAAATTACAAAAAAATGCCCTTGGTTTATAAAATGCCCAACTACCCAACAGTTTTACCAAAATTTCATTATTTTATAAATGTTCAAAAACCCTAATCTGCAACCTATCAAAAATACCTTGATTTTGGAAAAAATTACAAAATTGTCCCTAACTTACAAAATTATCAAAATGACCCTAACTTCCAAAATTTTTGCAATATCACCATTTTGGAAAACAAATTCTCAAAACTAACCCTAAAGTTTTGTAAAATCTGCAATACCCCTGATTTATTGAGCTTTACAAATTTACCCTGGTTTAATACCAAAACACCTCTGAGTTTCAAAATTACCGAAATGCCTTCGGATTTCAAAAATTTTCAAAATACCCCAAAAATTTAAAAATTCCAAAACACTTTTTGAGAAAATCACCAAGGAACTTTTTCTTTTGAAAAATCACGAAAATACCCCTGTAGGACAAATTACGAAAATACCCCTGGGTAGTGAAAAAACAACAACATTTCTCTGAATGAACGAAAGTTCATAATTGATTGATGGTTGTATGAATGCAAAGACTGTGTGCATGTATGAATACGAAAGAACCACTCTTAAAATTTTTTTCATAAAACTCCTTCGCGGGTAATCAAGTGAAACAGGACTAATTCATAAAACTTCTTAATCAGATCACGACGTTAGTAATGAGCTCTAGAGGACGTGGTCGTCGTGGTGACGCAGAGAGGCGAGGATGATCGTGTCGTAACCCGTTAGATCGGGTCAAGGGTCTGACAATGAGATACCACCGCCACCACCACCACCAGCTGTTGGTGCTGAACGGCAAGATCAGACGGGGGATGATGCCGTATCACAGGCTGTGCTGCGAGTTCTGGAGTTGGTGGCTAGTGCAGGAGGAAATTCAGGAACTCGGAAGTGTGTGCCTGAGCGGCTCCAAGCTAATGGAGCTGAAGTGTTTCGTGGAGTATCTGGGGTGGCACCTAGTACAGCTGAGTACTGGTTGGAAGCAACTGAGCGCATTATGGATGAGCTTGATCTGACCCCTGAGGAAAAGTTAAAAGGAATGGTGGCACTGCTACGCGATGAAGCATACTAGTGGTGGTTAACTGTTCGGGATAGTGCCACAGTTGAGGATCTGACCTGGGAGTATGTTAAGGAAGCGTATCAGAAGAAATATGTGGGAACCAGGTATACTGATGAGCAAAGAAAAGTATTTCTGAGGTTGGTTCAAGGGAACAAGTCCATTGCGGAATATGAAGCTGAATTTCTGAGGTTGAGCCGGTATGCTCGAGGAGTAGTGGCAACTGAGCATGAGCGCTGTGTCCGTTTTGAGGACGGACTAAGGGATGATCTGAGATTGTTGATAGCACTGCGTCAGGAGCGGGAGTTTTCTGCTTTAGTAGAAAAGGCCAAGGTAGTCGAGGGAATTAAGGATTCTACAAAGCAGACTATGGATCAAAATAGGCCAAAGAGAGGTTTTGGATCGTCTGGGAAGGTTCAAAAGAGGCCTAGAGTTGATGGGCCGCGAGGTCAGCAAGTTGGTACAGGAGGGCAGTATCGTCCTTGTGACCTGTGTGGAAAGAAGCACTTAGGAGAGTGTTGGAAGAAGACAGGAGGATGTTTTAGGTGTGGGTCCAAGGACCATATAATCAATGATGGTCCTACGAAACCAGACGGGAATCGAGCAGCAGCTCAGAATGTTAGTCAGGCTGGTAGGGCAGAGGTGCTGCCAATGCTGAAGCAAGGCAACCGGGTTTGGTTTATGCGGTTCGCCGGAGGGAGGATGGAGACACACCGAACATCATAACCGGTACGTTCCTTATTCATGGCAAGCCCTATTTTGCTCTTATTGATGTGGGCTCGACCCATTCATATGTTGCATGTAGTGTAGTGGAAACACTAGGTCTAGACTCTGAACTTTCTGATAGGGAGATGACTGTAGTGAGCCCATTAGGCCAAACTGTAGTGGTGGATAAGATCTTTCGGAGTGTACCCCTAGAGATTCAGGGAATGAACTTTAGGGCTGACTTAATGGAACTACCCTTTGGGGAGTTTGAACTCATACTTGGAATGGACTGGCTAGTAGAGCACCGAGTCGTATTGGATTGTGTGGCTAAACGAATGGAACTAAGGACCCCGGAGGATGAAGTAGTAGTAATGATCGGAGAAAGAAGGAACTACCTGTCTAACGTAGTTTCAGCGCTGAAGGCTGAGAAAATGGTTAGGAAAGGGTACAAGGCATTTCTGGCCTTCGTCAGTGCTGTAGACGCAAAAGAAGGGGGAGTTAGTGGAGTTAGAACGGTAAAGGACTTTGAAAATGTGTTTCCGGAGGAATTACCAGGAATACCCCCAGATTGGGAGGTGGAATTTGGAATAGACTTGATACCAGGAACAGCTCCTGTGTCAGTTGCTCCATACCAGATGGCGCCAAAGGAGTTAGTTGAGCTCAAGGCTCAAATCCAAGAATTGCTGGATCGTGGGTTCATTCGACCCAGTGTGTCTCCATGGGGAGCGCCGGTCCTATTCTAAAGAAGAAGGATGGAACTATGCGGATATGCATAGACTACCGTCAGTTGAATAAGCTGACTATTAAGAACAAGTATCCTTTGCCAAGGATCGATGACTTGTTCGATCAGCTGAAGGGGGCCGCGGTTTTCTCAAAGATAGACTTGAGGTCAGGATATCATCAGTTAAAGGTGAAGAAGGCAGATATCCATAAGACCGCTTTTAGGACAAGATACGGCCATTTTGAGTTAGTAGTAATGCCGTTTGGGTTGACGAACGCTCCAGCCGCGTTCATGGATATGATGAACCGAGTTTTCTAACCTTATTTGGATAGGTTCGTTGTCATGTTTATCGATGACATTCTTGTGTATTCGAAGTCAGAGGAGGAGCATGACGAGCACCTACGGATAGTGTTACAAGTATTGAGGGAGAAGAAGCTCTATGCCAAATTCAGCAAGTGTGAATTTTGGCTTAAGGAGGTGGCATTTTTAGGATATGTGGTATCCGCAGAGGGAAAAAGGGTGGATCCTAGGAAGATCGAAGCAGTGTTGGATTGGAAACCACCTAGGTCAGTGGCTGAGATCCGAAGTTTTTTAGGTTTGGCAGGCTATTACAGAAGGTTCGTGGAAGGGTTCTCGTCAATAGCCGCGCCTTTGACAAAGTTGCTAAGGAAGGAAGTACCCTTTGAATGGACGGAAAAGCAACAGGAGAGCTTCAAAAAGCTTAAAAGGGTGTTGACAGAAGCTCCAGTGTTAATTCAGCCGGAGGCAGGGAAGGATTTTGTGGTGTATTGTGACGCTTCGTACACGGGATTAGGGTGTGTTCTAATGCAAGATGGAAAAGTAGTCGCTTATGCGTCTCGGCAGTTAAGGCCGCATGAGGTTAACTACCCAACTCATGACTTGGAATTGGCCGCAGTGGTTTTCGCTCTTAAAGTTTAGAGGCACGACCTTTATGGAGAAAGGTCGATAATCTACACAGACCACAAGAGCCTTAAGTATCTATTGACTCAGAAGGAGTTGAACTTGAGGCAGCGAAGGTGGGTGAAGTTATTGAAAGATTATGATTGTTCGATAGAGTACCACCCGGGCAAGGCGAATGTAGTGGCTGATGCCCTAAGTCGGAAGGTTGTGTCGGATCTAAGGGCTATGTTCACACACTTGAGTCTGTATGATGATGGAAGCCTGTTGGTAGAGTTGCAAGTTAAGCCCACATGGCTGAATGAGGTGAAAAGGGGGCAGTTGGCTGATAAGGACCTAAGTGCTAAGTTGCAGCAAGTACAGAACGGAGAATTAGAGGATTATGGCGTTAATGATGAAGGAGTATTATGCTACAAAGGAAAAGTCTGTATGCCGAGGGACGAGGAGTTGAGACAGAGGATTCTTTGGGAGGTGCATAGTAGCCCTTATGCTATGCATCCCGGAGGCATTAAGCTGTATAGAGATCTAAGGGAACAGTTTTGGTGGCCTAATCTTAAACGGGAAGTTACTGAATTCGTGGGAAAATGTCTGACGTGTCAGCAAGTTAAGGCTGAACACCAAGTCCCATCGGGATTGCTTCAGCCAATCAAGATTCCCCAGTGGAAGTGGGAGAGAATTACCATGGACTTCGTTAGTGGGCTTCCCCTTACGCCAACTAAGAAGGACTCGGTATGGGTAATAGTAGACCGTTTGACCAAGTCCGCACACTTCATCCCAGTAAAAGTTGATTATTCTCTTCAGAAGCTGGCCAAGTTATATGTGGCGAAAATTGTGAGGTTACATGGAGTACCGGTATCGATCATCTCCGATAGAGACCCAAGGTTTGCGTCTCGGTTTTGGAGGGCACTTCATCAAGCTTTAGGCACTAAGTTAGACTTCACTACGGCTTTTCATCCACAATCAGACGGGCAGTCTGAGCGGGTTATACAAGTGTTGGAGGATATGTTGAGAGGCTGTGTGATGGATTTCCGAGGAAGTTGGGAAGACTATTTGCCTTTAACGGAGTTTGCCTACAACAACGGCTATCAGGCTAGCATCCGGATGGCACCATATGAAGCATTGTATGGTCGGAAGTGCCGAACTCCTACTTGTTGGACTGAGTTAGGAGAACGTCGAGTTTTGGGTCCAGAGTTAGTGGCAGAAACTGAAGAGAAGGTTGAGATAATCAGGGCACGATTAAAGGAAGCCTCTGATAGGCAGAAGTCATACGCAGACCTTAAACGGAAGGAAATAGAGTTTGAAGTGGGAGATCAAGTGTTCTGAAAGTCTCGCCTTGGAAGAAGGTGATGAGGTTTGGTCGCAAAGGGAAGTTAAGCCCAAGGTTTATAGGGCCCTATCGAGTGTTGAAGCGAATGGGACCAGTGGCATACCAGTTAGAGTTGCCACCAGAGTTGCAGCAGATGCACGACGTATTCCATGTGTCCATGCTACGTCGTTTCCGATCAGATCCATCTCATGTAGTACCAGTTGAAGAAGTGGAGCTAAAGCCAGACTTATCCTACGAGGAAGAGCCGATTCAGATATTGGAAAGTGATGTGAAAGTGCTACGGAGGAAGTCAGTTCCTCTAGTCAAAGTGTTATAGCGCAATCATGGATCGGAACAAGCTTCGTGGGAGCCAGAAGAGGCAATGCGACAGCAATACCCTCAATTATTTTAGCTAGGAAATTTCGAGGACGAAATTATTTTAAGAAGGTAGAACTCGTAACATCCTGAAAAGGGCATATGCATTTCCTGTTTTAATTATGCGAAATGACATGTCTTATGTGTTATGAATGTAATTTGAACATTTTGAAAACACGAAATGAATGGAAATGTTAAGTTTAAAAGAGGAAAGTGAACATTTAGGAAACTAGAAAATGTAAGGAAATGATTTAGAAATGATTCAAAAGAGGAAAGTGAACATTTCTGGAAACTTGAAAATGTAAGGAAATGTTAGGTTAAAGGAGGGAAACGAACGTTTTTGGAAACTTGGAAATGTAAGGAAATGACTTAGAAAATGTTGAGTTTTAAAGTCTAAAAGAGGGAACTAAGGCGAGGTGGCCTTAAGAGAAAAGGTATGTGAAATATGACACACAGACGGGCTTGGAAAAGTGGCTTGAAGATGCCACTTAGGGCATTAGGAAATGGCGCCACATACTGGGGTATTGGGCCAAGGTTCGAGCTGCAGGGGAAGCAAAATAAAAAGTTTTATTTTGCAGCAGAGAGTAGCAGCAAGGGAGGGCACAAGGCTATAATTTAGGAGCCTTTATTCTTTTATTTTTAAGAGATAAATTATGGATAAATAAAGGATAAATAAAGGATAAATAATGGATTTATTTATTATTAATTTTCAAGAGATAATTGTTGGATTAAATGCTTTTAATTTGAATAAAGTGATAATTAAGGGGATAAAGCTATCAAAATAGAAGAGTGGTGGCCAAGTAAGGGAGTCTTGGCCTAGTAATTTCGGTACAAGGAGGAGAACTAAGGCCATTCATTCATTCTCTTTCTCTCTGCCAAATTTTCCTAGGAAAATCCTCTCTTCTCTGCTATTTTGTCAAAATCGAAATCTCTAGCAAAGCAAGCCGATTTCTTCACCTTTCTTCTCTTCCTTTTCCTTTTCTCTCAACCTTCCAAAAGCCAAAAGTTGTGACATCATCATCTAGCCATAGCCGAATCTCTGAAGGTTGAAGTGAAGGTGCAATCGATTTCTTCAAATAAGGGTAAGATCCAAGTTTGGTTTCCATTCTTTTATATTTTAGACTTATCGAAATTTAGGGACTAATCCCTATTATTGATTTTGGCCGAAATATGGAAGGATCTTTCTGGATTATCAGAGTAGGCGACTAAAAGGAGGATTTTTAGGGATTTAAAGCTTCAAGGTAAGACATGTGAATATTCGGCCAAAGGCCATTTATTATGTTTAAGGATGAAATCGGATCTAACATGAGTCTATAGGTATTTCGACAACTTCCTAAGCAAGTGAATCTTTTCGGGATTTTAGAATCCACAAGGTAAGCATATAAGGTATTCGGCCAAGGCCTATTTTTGGTATTCAAAACTGTTTCTTATTTATTCACAAGCTGGAAAACTAACCTATGAAGAGATCTAGTGTTTGGCCGAATACAAGAAGGAACTTAACAAGGTTTCGGGATTTGATTTCTAATCCAATCGACAACAAGGTAAGTTTTGGTTCCAATAATCCTTCGGGATTTAGTCTTATGGCCAAATAGGCTTTTACTAAATAGTAAGTGATTAATCAAATGTAGGAACTTGAGATCTAAGCGAGCGATCGGTCGGTTTTTAGGATTTCAAGGAATACGTTAAGCTAATCAGTGTGTACTCCACACTATTTCTCAATAAGTTTTATGGCATGCTTAATAAATATATGTATGTGATATTAAGAATACGAAAGTGTAAGAATGTGGCTAAGGTACCATGTTATGGTACAAAGTACTCAGGTACGTTTCCTACTTCTACTAGGAATATGAAATATGTTATATGTAACATGAGAATAAAGATAAGAATGGGAAATTTGGCATATTAATGCATAATATGATATGGGGCATACGGGTTATTAAAAGGGGAAGTGAATGTGGTGACCTAAGACCACGAGATCTGAATGTGGTGACCTAAGACTACGATATCCGAATGTGGTGACCTAAGACCACGATATGTGAATGTGGTGACCTAAGACCACGAATACTCATAAGGGCGATGAGCACGTCGACTACAGCGACTGCCTTCGATGGTGTGTAGCGGATGGGGGGTGGACTTAGTAGTTCCCACGGTGTGCAGGTTGGTACGGGGAAGTGTAGCGGATGGCTAACTAGGTTTGGGTTCGGGATTGCATCATTATCTTGAATTATTATGTGAATATGTTATGTATGGGATGCCTAAATCTATTTGGACTTAGTGTTGTGTACACATTGAGTCTATTGACTCACCCCGTTGTGGGAACATGTTTCAGTGACGAATAAAGAATGGGCCAGAGTCGGCAGGAGCTTAGTGGTGGCCATGCGAAGTTCAAATTTTCTTTATTTTGGACTCTTGTTATTTTAAGTATATTTCTTTTAAATTTGAGTTATATTTGATGTAATAAGGCCATAGTGAACTATTTTGTTTCGGTTTTATTTATTGTATTTCGAATTTTTATTTATCAAGGATTAAGTCAATTTAATTTAAAATAAGGCCTAAACGTTTTGTCACCTAAAGTAAAGGATTTTAAATAATGAATTAAACTTGTTTTCAACTCAAGCCCAACCCAACTCGAACTCTCTCCCAAAAATCATTTGAAGATTTTCAAAGTGCAAAAGAATTTGAACCGGCTTTCTTGAGGAACATACCAAATCTGGCCAAGGCTCGTGGGCTGGGTTTGGGGTGTTTCACCGTGGATGATCACTGAAGAGATCTTGTATCGGTGTGGAGGCTTCGACTGGGTTCCTTTACTCGAAATATTGGGAGCTATCAGATATGCCCCGTTACTAGTGATGAGGCAGTATCAATCGAGGCAGTTCATACCTGCGACACATGGATTAGCCCAATATGAATTTTCATACAAGGATGACAACTATAAGAAGAGAGTTCGCGAAATATCAGATGCATGGACCCAAACTCGGAAAATGAAGAGACTCGCCATAGGGCCAATGGTGACCCCCGAGTACGATCGATGGTGGGGCAAAAGAATCAACGACAATGTCCAAAGGCCAATCCAAGGAAATGCTCGACCAATAGAAGAGCAGCTGCAAGTAATCCCGTCTGAATTAAAGATTATCAAGCAAGATTTCGAAAGAAAGAGCCGGGAATTGGGTAAGAGGACAGAGCAGCTAGAAGAGGAAAAGATGCAGTTGGGGTTAGATGTTGACATCCATAAGTTCGAGGCCGAGAAATTGAAAAAAATGAAAAAATAAGGCCGAAGAGTATTTGGATAGCTTAAAGATGGCCTATAAGAAGCTACGCCTGTCCATCAGAACTGTTGGTTTGGGCAAATCATCAGAGCAATGGCGATAGGAAATTAAAGAAGAAAAGTCCAGAGCCGATCAGTGGGAAAAGAAATTCCAAGATGCTCGAGTACGGGAGGACGCTTTGGAAAAAGCCTGTCGGAAAGCCAAAGTGAAAAAGAGAGGTTACGCACCCAAGTAGCAGAATTAGAAAGGTCACTGCATTTGCACTATAGTCGCAACTCGGTAGTCGAATTAAGAGCCAGTCAGAACAAGATCGATGAGATGAGAGGAAGTATAGGAGAGCTCGAGACTGCATTACAAGATAGCAAAATTCGAGTTGAGCTCCTTGAAGCGAACAATGAACATTGGAAGGAGCAGCTCCACCATTCTCAAGAACAGATCAGAAACAGAGACTATGTAATGGGCGAAGCTGTGGCTCAAATCCGAGAGGTGGCCGATCATTTGCAAACCTTAGCGGTTCGGGCTGATGCGTTAAGTCTGATGTACGAGTCAGGATCGGAGCGAGGCCAAAGTTTAGCTTGGCTTCTTAGGAAAGTTAAGGATTTAGGCATTAAGGCAAAGTCGTATATGTAATCGTCCGTTCTATGAAAGGAAATTTGTTTTCTAGTAAAGTTTATCTAATGGAATTGAATCAAATCAACACCTTTTTGCATTCATACCATGCATTTGCATTACATTGCATACATTAGCATCACATAGCCATAATCATTTACTAAGGCTAAAATCGTATAATCTGCAGCTACAACACTACGAATTTGGAATCACGTCATCTCTATAGGACACGTCTAAGAACTAGAGCTATGGACGCCGAACTCAATGAGAGGATCAAAAGAATGGAAAGAATCCAGAAAGAGCTACAAGAACAGTTAGTCAAGTCGCAGCAAGAAGCAAGAGATCTGAAGGTAAGATCCCGAGAGGAATCACTATAGCAAAAGGATCAAATGGCTAGAATGATGGAGATGTTGGCGGCTCTGGCCAAAGGAAAAGGATTTGCGCAGAGTCCTGATATTACAGAACCCCATTCGAGAGTTAATCAGGATCCGCTCTATCCCCCAGGATTCACGCCACCCCATGCTCATGCAACGCAAAGCGGATATCCTCAAGGGAATCGGGTAGGCCTAGAACAACGACCCATACCACCTACTCATCTGGGGCAAGGTATATTCGTATCAAACTCTGGAGATAATTCTGCTAATCCAATTGTTCCAGATTTGGATGATCCGGTAGAAATAGCTAGGTTAAAAAGGGACGATTATGATGCTGAGGAAAAGTACAGGAGCTTGGAAGAAAGACTCAAGGTGGTAGAGGGTACTGGAGTCTTCTCTGCACTGAGTGCCAAAGAGCTCAGTCTGGTGCCCGATTTGGTTCTGCCTCCAAAGTTTAAAGCGCCAGATTTCAAAAACTATGATGGAACGAGATGCACGAAGGTGCATCTTATCATGTTCTGTCGAAAGATGGCTGGTCATGTGAATGAAGACAAGTTGTTAATACACTGTTTCCAAGATAGTTTGATCGGATCAGCCCTCCGGTGGTATAATCAACTCAGCAGAGAGAGGATCCGATCATGGAAGTACCTGGCATCAGCATTTTGTGAACAATACAAGCATGTCTCTGATATGATGCCTGATCGACTAACGCTGCAAATGATGGAGAAGAAGCCAACAGAGACTTTCAGACAGTACGCTCAAAGGTGGAGAGATGCTTCGGCTCAAGTAGAGCCTTCACTGAGTAAAATAGAGTTAACGGTTATTTTTATCAACACGTTGAAGGCGCCATTTTATGACATACTGGTAGGAAATGCCACAAAAGACTTTGCCGATATCCTAATGTCTGGGGAACTCATTGAAAATGGCATCAAGAGTGGAAGGATGGAGGGTCCTGAGAGTTTGAAAAGGCCAGTACCTGTAAAGAAAAAAGATCCTGAAACCTATATGGTGGGGACCGGGAGCCACTATGCTACTAATCCGTACCCAACCCAACCACGACCTCAGTTTTGCCCACCGCCAAATTTCTATTTTCCTCCACAAAACCCTTACTATCAAGCACCTCCTCCTTACCCCGTTTATGCCGCTGATAACCAAAGACCATTCACTATATTCTCGCCAAATACTACGCCTGCCCAAAGTCAGCCCAAAAATGAACCAAGACCAACAAAACCCAATCCTGAAAGGCTTTAATTCACCCCTATTCCTGTGTCGTATGGAGAGCTGTGCCCGAAATTACTAGAAAAATAACTAATATCCCCACATTACATGGCATCCTTGAAACCTCCATACCCAAAATGGTACGATCCTAATGCCCGTTGTATGTACCATGCTGGAAACCAAGGGCATTCTACAGAAAATTGTCTAACCTTCAAGAAAAGGGTTCAAGGTCTTATTGACGCAGGTATTTTACGATTTGATGGTGTTAATAATATGGCAGGAGCTCCCTAGTCATGCCGAAGGGAATGTGAGCGTGGTGACACAGCAAGACAGATGGCGAGCCAAAAGTTGTGTCTCCGAGATAAGGACACCTTATGGAAAGTAGGGGAAATGATGATTGAGAAGGGCTTGCTCTGCCCATTCAACAGAAGTTTCGAGGAAGAAAGTACAAAAGGTCAAAGTTTTTGTATCTTCCATGGCATAGAAGGGCACAACATCCAGTCTTGTGGGAAATTCAAAGAGTTACTTCAAGACATGATGAACAACAAGGAGGTTAAGATCTTTGATAAAACAGATGAGGCCGAGGAAAAGGATATATGCGCCTCCGATGATCAACCACCAGCCATCCCTTATAGTGTCGATCGACCTCTGGTGATTTATTATGAGGTCAAGAAGAAGGAAGCCGAACCAAAGATGATAATCAAAGCACCAGCTCCTTTCTTTTACAAGGATACAAAGCAGTACCATGGAAATACGATGTCAACATCACCATACCCGAAGCTACGAATGGAAACGTCAGCGAGGTGGGGCATTTTACCCGTAGTGGGAGATGTTATTCCCCTGAGGTGGTTGAAACAAAGAAGAAAGCCGTTGGCACGAGTCAGAAAGGAAAGGTACCAATACATGATACCGAAGTTGATGTTGAGATACAATCTGAACAAGGAACTAAGAAACCGGTGAATGAGGATGAAGCACATAAATTCTTAAAGTTTATTAAGCACAGCAAATATAACATCGTGGAGCAGCTAAACAAACAACTGGCAAGAATCTCAGTATTATCTCTATTGTTGAACTCAGAGCCACATCGAAACGCTTTATGAAAGTGTTAAACCAAGCGTATGTGCCGAGCAATGTACCCGTTGAAAAACTTGATAGGTGGGTGAACAATTTAAATACGGATAATTTCATCTCTTTCAGTGATGATGAGATACCACCAAACGGTAGGGGCTCTGTTAAAGCATTGCACATTACAACCGGTTGCAAAGGCTATATAATACCGCGTGTGCTTATTGACAACGGGTTTGCGCTCAATGTCATGCCGTTGGCTACACTGACCGAGATGCCAGTTGATATGTCTTATCTGAGGCCTTGCCATTCCGCAGTAAGGGCATTTGATAGAACACGGCAAGAGGTCATGGGAAAGATTGAGATTCCTCTGGAGGTGGGCCCGTGCACATATAATATCAAGTTCCAGGTCATGGACATCGCACCTTCATATAATTGCCTTTTAGGAAGGCCCTAAATCCATTCTGCTGGAGCAATCCCTTCATCTCTCCATCAAAAAATAAAGTTTATTATGGATAACCGCTTGATCACGATCGCTGGTGAAGAAGACATTGTCGCATCACTCTCTACTGACGCACCCTACATCGAGGCAAACAAAGATGCGGCAGAATGCTCCTTCCGTTCCTTCGAATTTATCAACGTTACATTTATTGCTGAAGGGAATAGGGCCCCCACGCCCAAACTGTCAAGGAATACCAAGATGGGAATCAAACTGACGGTGGAAAAAGGAGCCCGAGCAAGGAAAGGCTTAGGAAGATACCAGCAAGGGATAGCTAGAGCGTTAAAACTGGTACACCATAAGGCTCGATATGGTTTAGGGTTCAAGCCAGATATACGACAAAGAAGGAAACAACTACAGAAAGATCAGGAAAAGAGGATTGCAAGAGCCTCAGGTCAGGAAGTAGAATGGGAGCCCATAATGTATCCGTCCTTATCGAAAACTTTTACATCTGCAGGAATGATGTACCCAGAAGGAGATAATTTATGAAACACGCTGTTATTGGTTGAAAGGGATTTTCAGAACTTCAATATAAACGTTATTGAAAAAGCGGATGATACGATGGAAGACATCTCAAAGATACGCCCTGGTCCTCCGGGATTTGTTTTGAGCAATTAGACCGCTGAGGATCTTCTTGTAGTTTCTAGGGCCCCTCCAAAGTAATGCTCAATGCTCACTTCTTGTATGACCCTAAGTTGTAGGGGAATCTGTTATAAGAGTTTATGTTGGCTATTTAGCTTTTAAATGAACATTAATGAAGATGCATTTTGTCATGGTCTCTCATTCTCATTGGCCTCATATTTATTCCCTCTTCTCATAGCCTGTGTTTACATATATCTCATATCATGCCATAATATCACGTTTGTAGGTTCTAATACCTCGATGCTCCTCTATAGTTTCTTTTCCATTTACCTTTCAGGTGCTCAGATATCGATGACGCGAACAATCCCGTTACATGTCCTAAAATCGATTTCGAGCAAGTTATTTGTTTAGGAGAGTTCGAAGCTGAGGAAAATGCTGAAGATTATGTCTCGTCCCCCGACTTACTAAGGATGATAGAACAAGAAGACAAACAGATACTACCTCATCAAGAATCTGTTGAGACGGTGAACTTGGGAAGTGAAGAAAAGAGGCAAGAAGTGAAGATCGGGACCACTATTTCAGAGAACACCAAACATGACTTGGTCACCTTGCTTCACGAGTACGAAGACGTATTTGCATGGTCATATCAGGACATCCCGGGATTGAGCGAGGATGTAGTGGTCCATAGGCTCCCATTGAAACCAGAATGCAAGCCTCTCCAGCAGAAGCTAAGATGAATGAGACCCGAAATGCTTTTAAGGATAAAAGAAGAAGTCAAAAAACAATTCGATGCCAGCTTCTTACAAGTCTCTAAATATCCAGAATGGGTAGCTAATATAGTTCCAGTGCCAAAGAAAGACGGCAAGGTGCGAATGTGTGTGGACTATCGTGATCTGAATCGAGCAAGCCCTCAGGATAATTTTCCCTTGCCACACATCGATACATTGGTAGATAACACGGCAAAACATTCATTATTTTCTTTCATGGATGGATTTTCGGGTTATAACCAGATAAAGATGGCTCCTGAAGATATGGAGAAAACTACATTCGTGACGATGTGGGGAACCTTCTTCTACAAGGTGATATGACATGATGCACAAAGAAATAGAAGTTTATGTCGACGATATGATTGCCAAATCTCGGGGGGAAAGAGAGCATGTTGGAAACCTTAGGAAATTGTTCAAAACACTGAGAAAGTTCCAGCTGAAGCTTAATCCAGCCAAGTGCACATTTGGAGCAACCTCGGGGAAATTACTGGGTTTCATTGTCAGTGAGAGAGGTATTGAGGTTGATCCGGACAAGATAAAAGCCATACAAGAATTACCACCTCCATGGACACAAAAAGAAGTCATAGGATTTCTAGGAAGGTTGAACTATATCGCTCGGTTCATTGCTCAGCTTACCAACCAATGCGACCCGATTTTTTGACTCCTTCGAAAACACAATCCTGGAGAATGGAACGAAGAGTGCCAAGATGCTTTCGACAAGATAAAACAATATTTGTCTAGCCCCCCAGTGCTAGTACTGCCAACTCCCGAGAGACCGTTAATATTGCATCTGACTGTGTTCAAAAATTCAATGGGTTGTGTACTGGGGCAACATGATGAGTCAGGGAGAAGAGAAAAGGCGATCTATTACCTCAACAAGAAGTTCACAGAGTATGAAGCAAAATATTCGTCAATTGAAAAATTCTGTTGTGCTCTGGTCTTGACAGCTCGAAGGCTCAGACAATATATACTGTATCATACGACGTGGTTGATCTCAAGGCTAGACCCAATGAAGTACTTGATGGAATCACCTGCACTCTCAGGAAGAATGGCACGATGGTAGATCCTATTGTCGGAGTACGACATCATCTATGTAAACCAAAAGTCGATAAAAGGGAGCGCAATAGCTGACTTCCTAGCAAATTGAACGATAGAGGAATACGAGCCATTAAGATTCGATTTCCCAGATGAAGACTTGATGTGCATTACAGAAAAAGAATGTGAATCATCAAAAGAGAAATCATGGAAGATGAGCTTTGATGGCACATCAAATGCATTGGGCACGGGATTGGAGCAGTCTTAGTGTCATCAGAAGGGAATCATTATCCATTCACTGCCAGATTAAATTTCTTCTGTACCAATAACATAGCGAAATACGAGGCTTGCATCATGGGACTTCGCGCAGCTATTAAACGAGACATCAAAATCTTAAAGGTATCCGGGGATTCGGCATTGGTGATTTACCAAATCCGTGGAGATTGGGAAGTGAGAGACTCGAAGTTGGTCAAATATCGCGATCTTGTTGCGAAATTGGTCAAAGAATTCAAGGAAGTGACTTTTAATTACTTCCCACGAGAAGAAAACAAATTGGCCGATGCCCTGGCCACCTTGGCTTCAATGTTCAAAGTGAACCGAGAAATGGAAATAATGCCTCTCTAGATGAGCATATATGAGGCCCCAGCGCATTATTTTAGCATTAAAAAAGAGGCGGATGGACAGCCATGGTTCTATGATATCTTAGAATATGTCAAGAATCAAAGATATCCTGAGCAAGCAAATGAGAACGACAAAAGAACAATTAGAAGAATGGCAGCGGGATTTATTCTTGATGGGGACATCCTATACAAAAGAGGAAAAGATCAAGTGCTTCTAAGATGCGTGGATGATATTGAAGCCAGAAAGATACTTGAAGAGGTCCATGAAGGAATTTATGGAACGCATGCCAATGGTTTCACTATGGCCAGGAAAATTATGAGACTCGGTTATTCTCGGTTGATGATGGAAAGCGATCGCATCGATTCGCACAAAAAAGTGTCACAAATGCCAAGTTTACGGCGATAAAATTCATGCAGCACCTTCGCCCCTTCATGTCATGACTTCTCCCTGGCCTTTTTCTATGTGGGGCATGGATGTTATAGGGCCAATTTCCCCAAAAGCTTCTAATGGGCATCGGTTCATTTTTGTGGTCATAGATTACTTCACAAAATGGGTTGAAGCCGCTTCGTTTGCGAATGTGACAAAGACCACAGTTTGCAAGTTCTTAAAAAAGGAGATCATATGTCGATATGGATTACCGGAGAGAATCATTTCAGATAAAGCTTTGAATCTGAATAACAAGATGATGAAGGAAGTGTGCGAGTAATTTCAAATAAAACATCATAATTCCTCGCCCTACCGCCCAAAGATGAATGGAGCAATAGAAGCGGCCAACAAAAATATCAAAAAGATTATTGGGAAAATGACCGAGAAATATAAAGACTGGCATGAGAAGCTACCATTTGCCCTATACGCATATCGCACATGTGTACAGACCTCCACGGGGGCAACTCCCTTCTCTCTGGTATATGGAATGGAAGCTGTGCTGCCCATCGAGGTGGAAATCCCCTCTTTACGAGTCTTAATGGAGTCAAAACTAGAAGAATCAGAATGGGTTCAAGCTCGATACGACCAGCTGAATCTGATCGAAGAAAAACACTTGAAAGCAATCTGTCACGGGCAGATGTACCAGAAAGAATGATCACAGCCCATGACAAGAAGGTGCGACCAAGGGAATTCCATGAAGGAGAACTCGTGTTGAGGAAGATTCTCCCTATACAAAAAGACTTTCGAGGAAAATGGGCACCGAATTGGGAAGGACCATATGTCGTAAAGAAGGCCTTCTCGGGTGGAGCTCTGATTCTCACTGAGATGGATGGAAAAGAGGTACCAAATCCAGTGAACTCAGATGCAATGAAGAAGTACTATGCCTAAAAAAAGGGGGGGGAAGATCAAGATGAAAGCCCGAAAAGGGCGTCTTGATAAACAAGAAGGTTTAGGATGTAAACCCGGAAGGGCATCCTAAGGAAGTAGATCATGGCTTAAAGAGCAAAGGTGATTTGAACAGAAAGTTAAATGGCGAGATTATAATATTTGAAGCAGACTCGGAGGCTCAAAATCTTCTACACAAGAAGCTTCGCGCGAAAAGATCCAGGATGAAGGAATAGGGAGAAGTTCATGCATCGGATATCTAGAGCATTTGTGACAATTGAACCCTGCTTTCCTTTGTTATGTTGCTTTCTATATTGAATTATTCCTTGTCCATTTTCTTTGCTTGTTGCCTTTAAAATAAATATAGATATGAGGTATCCTTTTCATACCCACTTGGCCATTTTCATACATCTCATGATTGGTTCATTTAAATGATAAATAGTGAAATGACCTACTCTAAATAAAAGGGATGTTGAGCATTACCTGGATGAGGATCTAGTAAGTACAAGAGCCTCAAAGCAAGGACAAAGTTCAACAGGGGGCAAAAGGGTGTTATACGAGAAACGTAGATTACTCATAAAACTTGAGGATGGGTACAAAACCTGAAAGAAAAGTCAAGAATCGAAGCAATAAATACAAGTCATCATGAAAGTCATAACGAGAGATACATGACAAATAGGCCCAGGGCGCATAAAAGCATTTAAGGCCAACACGTGCATATCATGATAACATCACGCATAACACATACAGTTACACCCATAAAGCGAGAAACTCTGGTGATAGTTGTACCAAATCGAGGAAAAAGAAGACATCTGAGTCCCACCAGATGATATGTTTTGAAATTCTGATTGCAAAAAATCAGCTCATAGTACAAGAGGTGAGTTGAGCCTCAGGTCACGCGCTGAGATGTTTTTCAATTTTTATTTTTCAAATACCAACTCATAATAAGAGAGGTGAGTTGAGCCTCGGGACACGCCGAGGTATTAAATATCTGTTCAAAAATCAACTCATAATACGAGAGGTGAGTTGAGCCTTGGGGCACGCTGAGGTATTTGTAATTTCTGTCTTTAAGTTTTTGTTCAAAAATTAACTCATACTACGAGAGGTGAGTTGAGCCTCAGGACACGCTGAGGTATTTTTAATTTCTGTTTTTCAATCTCTGTTCAAAAGTCAACTCATAATACGAGAGGTGAGTTGAGCCTCGGGACACGCTGAGGTATTTTTAATTTTTGTCTTTCAATTTCTGTTCAAAAGTCAACTTATAACACGAGAGGTGAGTTGAGCCTTGGGCCACGCCGAGGTATTTTTAATTTCTGCATTTAAATTTTTGTTCAAAAATCAACTCATAATACGAGAGGTGAGTTGAGCCTCGGGACACACTGAGGTATCTTTAATTTTTGTCTTTCAATTTCTGCTCAAAAGTCAACTCATAATACGAGAGGTGAGTTGAGCCTCGGGCCACGCCGAGGTATTTTTAATTTCTGCCTTTAAATTTCTGTTCAAAAATCAACTCATAGTACGAGAGGTGAGTTGAGCCTCGGGACACGCTGAGGTATCTTTAATTTTTGTCTTTCAATTTCTACTCAAAAGTCAACTCATAATACGAGAGGTGAGTTAAGCCTCGGGACACGCCGAGGTATTTTTAATTTCTGTCTTTTAATTTCTGTTCAAAATCAACTCATAATACGAGAGGTGAGTTGAGCTTCAGGACACGCCGAGGTATTTTTAATTTCTGCCTTTAAATTTCTGTTCAAAAATCAACTCATAATACGAGAGGTGAGTTAAGCCTCGGGACACACTGAGGTATCTTTAATTTTTGTCTTTCAATTTCTGCTCAAAAGTCAACTCATAATACGAGAGGTGAGTTGAGCCTCGGGCCACGCCGAGGTATTTTTAATTTTTGCCTTTAAATTTCTGTTCAAAAATCAACTCATAATATGAGAGGTGAGTTGAGCCTCGGGACACGCTGAGGTATCTTTAATTTTGTCTTTCAATTTCTGCTCAAAAGTCAACTCATAATACGAGAGGTGAGTTGAGCCTCGGGACACGCTGAGGTATCTTTAATTTCTGTCTTTCAATTTCTGTTCAAAAGTCAACTCATAATACGAGAGGTGAGTTGAGCTTCGGGACACGCTGAGGTATTTTTAATTTTTGTCTTTCAATTTCTGTTCAAAAGTCAACTCATAATACGAGAGGTGAGTTGAGCCTCGGGACACGCTGAGGTATTTTTAATTTTTGTCTTTCAATTTCTATTCAAAAGTCAACTCATAATACGAGAGGTGAGTTGAGCCTCGGGACACGCTGAGGTATTTTTAATTTTTGTCTTTCAATTTTTTTTCAAAATTCAACTCATAATCCGAGAGGTGAGTTGAGCCTCGGGACATGCTGAGGTATTTTTAATTTTTGTCTTTCAATTTCTGTTAGAATCAACTCATAATGCGAAAGGTGAGTTGGGCCTCGGATCACACACACTGAGGTATTTTCAATTTCTATTTCCAATTTCTGTTTTTCAATTTCCATTTTTCAAAAAAAAAAAAAGGGGAAAAGAAAAGTCAATTCATATTGCGAGAATAAGGAAGCAGTTCGAAAAGTTCAGATTTATTTCCTCAAAGTCCCAGTGGAGCAGTTGGTAGATTGAAGCTACAAATCTTTTTGTGTCATAAAGTCATAGTGGAGCAAGTTGAAAAATAAACAAGATTGGGGAAAAGTGAATTGAAGCTACGGGTCATGGCTCGCGGAAGCAATGGCAGAATGAATCAAAGTTACAGAGGAGTTTGAAGATGTTTGAAGAAGACGAGAACCAAGAAGTCAGGGCTTAGCCAAGACCGGGCAAAAATGGGTTCTTTTATTGTCTTTGCTCTATTCTCGTTTCACAATAATGAGCAAAGAGGGGCAGCTGTAATAACCATTTTTGCCCGGGGGCCTATTATAGTCCAATTCCAAATAGCCTGTTCAAGCACAACAAATAATAACCAAATAAACAAAACAAAAAGCCAATAAAAGGTCTAGTCCATGTACAAAGCAAATTCAGAGGCCCAATGGCCCAGGATCTTAAATTTATTGGAAAGCCTAGGGTTCTGCTTATTCTCGCGCCGCAGCTCTCCATGCCTCGGCAACTGTCCCGCGCATCCCCTACACGCGCTCTTGCGCCACGTCTACCACACGCCCATGCACCCTGATGATTTGAGCTCCCCCAGGCTCCTTGTCTACCGCTCCTTGCACGCTTCTGATCATCGCCTTTGCCCATACCCTGCAACAAACAAAAACGAAGAACGATGAGCAAGAACAGAGGCAACAAAAGCAGAGAAATAAGGGACAAATGATAGAATAAAGGAAACAGTTGTAAGCTTTAGGCTATAAAAAACCATTGAAAAGACAATGTAACGTCTTGGTCGGCTTTTACAAACTTTCAGCAATTGAAAAACAAAAGAAACAAGAAGGTTGATTTGGAATTTTCATCGTTTAATGTTTTCCCTTTATTTCTTATTTTATTTTAGATCTTTTACAGACATCAGAAAAAAAAAAAACTAAAATAGAAGTTTTAAAAAAAAAAAAACAAAATAGAAGTTTGAAAGCTCCTTTTTCCTTTTACGAATTTAACGAATTAGCAATAAAGAGATTGAACAGAAGCATCAAGGTCTTCATTCTCTTCGTTTATTTTATATTTCGATTCACTTTTGATTTTGATTCATTTTTGTTTTACTACTTTGAATCTAAAAAAAAAGGGTAAATAAAAAGGGCGAGGACTTACCTGCAGAAGTGGGATCAGCGGACTCTTTTCCCGTCGAAATCGGAATAAAAGTGGTCGTCGAGGCTAGCTCCGGGTTTGGTTTGAAGGAGGGGCTGAATGGTCTCGAATCAGCCACTAATCACCGATCATCTTGGCATCGTAGTGGCCGTATCTTCCTTCTTTCCTTTACGGCAGAGAACGAAAACGAAAAAGAGGGGGGGCCTAGGTTTCGTTCTGTTTTTGTTTAGAAAAAAAGAAATGGTCTGATAGTTTTAGGGTTTCATCAAGACGCACTGAACGACACCGTTTAAGGCCCATTTCAATGGCCCTAAAACGGTGTCGTATAGGGGACCCGGTTCAGCCCGACCCATTTCAGGAGGGGAACCCGCGTGTTTTTTAGTAATGGGTTATTTTCGTGAAAGGTCCCTCCTCTTTTAAGGCTCATTGCAATTCGGTCTTATTTCTTTTTTTTTTTGTTTTTAATTTTACCCCCGTAGTTTTGCATTGTTCCTGTTTAATCCAATTTGTGTACTGCGCTTTGGCTAACGGGAATATTTACTGATTTGGTCCTTATTAATTTACGCGCAATGTATTTTAACCCTTTTAGACTTCGTTTTTGATTCATTGCCTTTTAGCCCTCTGATCTCGTTCTGATTTTCAATATAATCCTTAGATTGTTCAGTTAATTACCTGTTTATTGACTTCTTTAATTATTCTTTAATCAATATTTAATATGAAATATTTTAAACTATTCTAAATTGCTTTATGTATTATCTCTCCTTTAAATTGTTTAATTCATTGTTCCTTTATTATTAATTTTGATATTTAAATCATGCAAGCTATGTGATTGTCACTCTTGCATGTATCGTGACATGTTTATTCGTATTTCCATGTATTTGATATTACCATTGTCATTATTATCGTTCATATTATTGTTCCATTATTATTACTATTATTCATGCATGTTAATATTTTAGATTAATGATTCCAATGCTATAAATTACATGCATTGTGCCAAATCCGCATTACATTATTGTTAATCGTCGCATGACCCCATTCACTCTAAATAATGTTCCTTTAAAGAATAATCTAAATTTTTTTTATAAATTTCATCCAAAATTAAAAGTTTCTAAATAAGGCAATATTCTATGTTTGGAAATTCGAGAGATCGTGCCCTATATGTTGGGTTTCAGTTCTCTCGCTTGGCCAATTAATCAAATATCCTTTTAATATTTTAATGCGTGAGTCTCGAGAATTAGGAGATGATCCTGGATTCGAGGATTAAAATCATCGTGTCCTACGTATTGGATGTGATATTTTGTTCCTTCGAAACAAGAAAATCCTGGTATTCAATTCGAGAAAACTAAGTACTTCCAAAAATGATCGATTTTCTCTTTATTTTTAAATTTTCAAACTTTCGACATTAGGACATTAATTAATCAATTTGGTATCCAATTGTGGGCGTTGCGAGGGTGCAAACCCTTCCTCGCACGTAACCGACTCCCGAACCCATCTTCTCAAATTTTCGTAGACCAAAAACTTTGTTTTAGTAAATCAAAATGTTTTATTAAAACAAAGGTGATCTGATCACACCTAATAAAAGATCGGTGGCGACTCCCATTTTATTTTCAACCAAGTCGTCTCCCGTTTTCAAAAAACTGGTTACGACACTGGTGATGTCACATCAAAGGGATAATTCCAAAACGACTTTGTTTAGTTAAATTTATGTTCAGTAGAAAATTTACATAGTTAAAAAAACTTAAGTTTAAGACTTAGAAATCCAAAATCCAAACACTTGTTATGTTATGATAAAAGCCCATGTTTTAAAAAAACGTCTATATGTTATAGTTATTTCGAAAACCATGATTAAACTTTAGAAATTTATTTAAGTTTAATATTTAGGCAGTTGAAACAATAATAAGATCCAAATGTAAGTCAGATTGGATATACAAGGCCTTATTACAAATGAAATAATTAACCATAAGTCATTCAAAACAAATAAACAAAAACTTCTAAGTAACTTGTAGTGTGGCCATCTCCGAGTCCTCTCCCACGTCGAGCCGTCTACTGAGGGTCACCTAAAACATTTAATAAAAGGGTGTGAGTTTTGAAACTCTGTGTGTACGACCCTTGGTAATCCAATCAACATACAATTATCACATTGGGCCTAAGCCCTATCAAAATTGGTGGTCTGGGCCTTAGCCCACAGTGACTTCATATCAACACAATATCACATGAATGTAATGCACCCATCCCAAATCTAATCCTGCACTCCATTTCCCTTCCAACCCTACACTCATGTGGGGATATAAATATCAATGCATCCATCCCTACACTCCAAAGGTAGCACCAACAGCGGCACTACTCAAACGTTGCAGCAAGGCTGCTAAGCATATAATGGGCTTAAAGCCACCAGTGGATCCACGGTCGTCAAGCGACTATGCGATCCTCACATATCTTTCTTCGTGTCATCAAACCCACCCAAGTGCAACATATATTTCATGAATGCAACACACATTTTCACACATTAAGCACTTGGGGTATTTTAGTAATTTTGTAAACCTCGGGTATTTTCGTAATTCTACCCTATAGGGGTATTTTTGTAATTTCTTTCATCTTGGGTTTTAGTTATGAACTTTGGCCCATTAACAAGTCCTTGCGACTAAAGGGAACAGACACTATGTACCAGGTAGGATCCCAGAGAAGAGGAGGTGGGTCACTAGGACCGTTTAAGTACCAAGCTCTCTCTAGATCCAATCCTGACATGCATATGTCTACACTCTAACCTAACGACTTGCCCACAGACATGTTTGATTATTAGGTTAAGTTTTATGCGATTTAAGAGTTTATCAGAACTAGGCCTAGAGTCCATTAAAACCCGAGCATACTTTCCTAAGACCTCTTAAGACCCATTAAGCCCATTTCATGTTCATATAACCCATTAAGCCCATTTCAGGTTCATATAGCCCATGAAGCCCAATCATGACCAAATCATACAACATCTATATCAATCCATCAGTCACATATCAACTCTAGTCAACTTGGGCCCACGAATTTGGTAGGCCCATTTAGTGCCGACTTGTCGTGTGTGTGTGTAGTGTATGTACACACCTTTAATTGCAAAGCACACTCTGATTCCTTAGCCACGAACCTTGATCAATCAAAACTAATAGTTAATCGTACGCTTAGTATCGTTTCTCCCTTTTTATCAAAAGCTGAAAACATACCAATCCCTTACCTTGAACGATTAAGTCTATCAACCCTTCACTTATTCGCTAACCGTAATTGACTCCAAGATCCGCGTTAAAGAACCTTGACTATCAAAGGCTACACAACCAAGTGATTTACATCCATAAAAGGTCACTCTTAACCAATCCTAACCATATTCGGCCAACCATTAATCCAAGAATTATAGATGAGTACACTTACCAATTGACTAGGGACTTTACCACACCAAAAACCAAAGCGCAATGAGAGTACGTCGTCAAAGAAACAAAAACGATTCGGTAGAGAAACACAAGGGTTCGGCCTAGGCAAGAGAATGAGTGAAAGACACAATAAGTGGTTTCGGCTAAGAATAAGATAATAAAGCGATTAAAACTTACCCCTTTTGTTGAATAAAGAAAGATTTGCTCAATTACCGCGACAAGATTACTTGCCCACAAGATTTTAGATTATAGAGTGTGATTTTTAGAAGTGAGATTCGATTTTACAAATGGAGAAGAAGAAATTGGTTTGACAAAGAATGAAACCCCAATGAGAGAATTTCTCTTCTAATTCGGCAATAGAAGAAATATTGTGGGAGGGAAGGAGAATTCGGTCTAGGCGCTTTTGTTTGGAAAAAGAAAGAAATTATGATTACTCGGGTATTTGCCAAAGGGAAAGAAACTAAAAAGAATTAGGAGATTGGAAGAAATTTTCCCCTAATTAATCAACTAAAGCACACAAAAGAAACAAATGCCCTACTTACCCATATGAAACACATATATATACTAAAAGTAAATAAATAAATAAATAAAATAAACCTACACTCTCCAGTCGACTGAAACTTATCACCAATTAAATTCTTTTATTTTCTCCAAATTTTATCTTCATCCCCATCCAAAAATTCTTTATTTACCCAAAAATTCAATTTGAATTACATTCAACTTTCTTTCCCCGAATAGTAGCCATCCTTTGGTGTTTCGGTCCACTTCAAACACCTTCCCCACGCTAGCAGCAAAATAGCAGGTTATTGCGCATAAGGCAACTCGAAACCAAGACCTCTAGGCACCACCATACGCTACCAGCCACCGGGATTCGAACCTGCTACCACTCGGATCCATAGCACGCTTCTCACCACTACACCATAACTCTTCTTGTGATATGTTCCATTCTCAACTTCTTTTAAGGCCTATTTCCCAGCGACCAAGTCATCCAAAGAAATCTAAAAATATTCGCCACACCCAGCTTCAAACCTCCAACCACTTCACTATGATACACGCCCCTTGCCACTACGCCGCTCGCTTTATTTGAGTCATATTTCCTCCCTAATTAACTATAAACCTTTCTTCTGCGCTCCAGGTTTACATAAAAAACCCAACATTTAGCGTACACTGCGACTAGAATCCTGCTCCCCCTCCTGCTCTCAACGCCTTTGCCACTGTGCCAGGCGTTTCTTTGTGTCGTGAATCAGGCCCAACTAATTATAAGGCCTAAACTCTGGCCTTCATACTAACATATACGCAATAAAATTTTTTGCCAAGTCTAGGACTTGAACCTTTGACCACCAGCTTGTTCAGAACGCCCCAGGACACCAGACCACCTACTTCCTTGTGCTATCTTTTAACCCAAAAATATTTTAAAAGCCTTCTGACTATATAACACCCCAAACCCGGCCCGAACGCTACGACCCGATCTGGTATGCTACGAGGTTTAATGTTGAAACTTTACTTTGATGATTTTTGGAAATCTCAATTTATTTATTTAGGTATTCATTCAGAAAAACGATATTTGATGAAAACCTTTGCTCTTTCGTTGAACATGTTTGAAAATCCCATTTTATTACTCCTTATGACTTAAATCCCTGAACATAAATTTATAAATTGTAAACATTAACAAATAGTAAATCAAAACCTAAGCCATGGGGACTTATTACATAAATAATCCAAAAATTAAAACTTGAAGGTAAACTGAAGATAGTTTATTAAAACAAAAGAACTTGATGGCCCCTCGAGTCTGCCTCGGCTCCCATGTCCACGATCTACTGCTCATCTGAAAAGTCAAGGAAAATACGGGGTGAGTCACCAAGACTCAGTGTGCAAATCACAAAAACACATAAAAAGCTTGAGGCCCACAAACACATTATCGGCCTTGGCCTATACACAATAACAAATGTAATATTTACATGCAACATGGCCCAACCCACAAAAGTCCATCCTCACACACTAGCCCGCACTCACCATCACACCTCGGGGATTTCTACAATCAACCCACCAACCGCTACACACCATATCGACAGTCATGCTGTCAGTCAAAATGCTGATCACCATGTGACCTTATAATCCACTGTGGCAGAGCCACCGATCACTGTTGTGACCTAAATGTACATATCATGGTTTAACCACCGATCACGAGGTGACCTTTCAACATGCTCTTCCCCTTCATCATATCAACCCCATCCCATGCATACATCCATGTAGAAGCGAAATAATATACTACCTAAAATATCACAATTTATCACATACATCGATACACATAGAGAAGTTTCTATGATTACGTACCTGGCATCCCTTACACATAGAGAAGTTTCTATGATCACATACCCATCTTGCATCAACACAAATCCTAGTCCCGTGTGTGAAGCATCACAGTAAATCACAAACTCCTTCCCAGCCTCCGGCTGAATCAACACCGGAGCCTCTGTTAAGATCCTCTTTAACCTCTCGAAACTTTCTTGCTGCCTATCAGACCAAACAAACGGAACCCTTTTCTGCAACAACTTAGTCAAGGGTGCCGCAATTAATGAAAATCCTTCAACAAACCTTCTGTAATACCCTGCTAAACCAAGAAAACTTCGAATCTCTGCTACCGACTTCGGCGGCTCCTAATCCAACACTGCTTCAATTTTTCGAGGGTCAACCCTAATCCCCTCTGCTGACACAACGTGACCTAGAAAAGTCACCTCACTTAGCCAAAATTCGCACTTACTGAATTTGGCATACAACTGTTTCTCCCTCAGAATCTGCAGAACCACCCGAAGATGTGAGTCATGCTCTTCATCCGATCTTGAGTAAACCAGGATATCATCTATAAATACCACGACAAACTGATCCAAGTAGGGTTGGAATACTCGGTTCATCATCTCCATAAACGCTGCCGGTGCGTTAGTCAACCCAAATGGCATCACCATGAATTCGTAGTGACCATAGCGAGTCCTAAAAGCCATCTTATGAATATCCGCCTCCTTGATCTTAAGCTGATGGTACCCTGACCTCAGATCTATCTTCGAAAAGACTGAGGCCCCAGCCAACTGATCGAACAAGTCGTCGATCCTCGGCAACGGGTATTTATTCTTGATTGTTAACTTATTCAACTGACGATAGTCAATGCACATACGCATTTAACTGACGATCCTGTATCTGCGCCTTTAACTCCACCAACTCCTTCGGCGTCATTCTGTATGGAGCGATAGATACTGGCACTGTCCTCGGAAGAAGATCAATACCAAACTCCACTTCATGATCCGGGGGTAATCCCGGAAGCTCTTCTGGGAAAACATCAGGAAATTCCTTCACCGTCCGAACGTCTTTGACAGTTAGTTCCTTGGCTTCCAGAGACCAAACCAACATTAAAGTTGCCTCGCATCCTTTCCTCACCATCGTTTCTGCCCTTAAGGCGGACACCACATTTGACAACCAGTCCCCCCTTTCCCCTATTACCAACACTTCGCCACCCTCGAGTGTTTTTAACACCATACGCTTGGCTGCACAGTCTACATTAGCTTGGTACTTCACTAGCCAATCCATACCTAAGATTAAATCGACCTCCCCGAACAGTATTTCCATTAAATCCGTCTGAAAAGCTATCCCCTAAACTTCTAAAGGTACCTCCCGGTAAAGTTTGTTTACCACCATGGATTGTCCTAACGGGCTAACTACAGTCATCTCCCTAGAGGAAATCTCAAAATCTACGCTTAAAGTTTCAGACACCCTACTAGCCATATATGAATGCGTCGACCCAATGTCAATCAATGCAGTGTAAGGCAACCCAAAAATAAAAACGTATCGGTTATGACATCCGGTACGTCAGCCTCCTCCGTGAGGTCCAGATCCTCCATTATTCTCTCAGCCGCCTCCAACCAATACTCAGCTGTACTCGGGGTTATACCAGAGATTCCCCTAAACATTTCTGCCCCATTGGCTCGGCCGCCCAAGACAGATTTCCGGCCTCGTGCCCATGCTCGCCCCAAAGAACCCTCTCTAAAACCCTTAACATCGCCTGAGATACCACATCATCTCCGTCCATCCGATCTCTCAATTACGCCTCCGCAATCGGGTGGAACTGGCATCTCATTCCCCGACCCATGGCCAGATCCTACTGGTTCCAACACGACCATCCTACCCCTACTACGGACACGCGGCGGACATTCACGTCCCCTTGTACTCATTCTACCGATTCGCGTTTATCTGATTAGAAATTTTATGAATTACTAATTTCTTCCACTGATTAACCCCGAATAATCTTATGGACAGTAATTTCAATAGTAGTTCTTTCGAATTCGAAATTATATCTACGGGTTTCAGTCTCAAGTCTGTATCTCCTATTTCTTGGAACCACATACATCCAACCATCATACATCAACACAAAGTAGCATCCATGAACCCACATTCATCACATAAGGGTATTTTCGTCATTCCACTACCTAGAGGTATTTTCGTAGTTCTTTCCTACAGGGTATTTTTTGTAATTTCACAAAATAGAGTATCTTAGTGATTTTTCGAAATAGAGATATTTTGGTGTATACATTTTTTTTGTAAAGCTGGAGTATTTTGAAAAATTTAATTTTTTTTTCCAAATCGAGGGTATTTGGGTAATTTCACAAATTTTGATAATTTTGTAAACCAGGTGCTTTTGCAAATCTAGGGGTTTTTGGGTAAATTTTCAAAACATAGGTATTTGGGTAATTTTGCCAATCGGGGGTGTTTCAGTAATTTCACGAATTTTGGTAGTTTTACAAATCCAAGGTATTTTGGGAAATTTTCACAAATCAAGGGTATTTCGGAAATTTTACGAAACCAGGGGATATATTTTAGCAATTTCGCGAAATAGGGTGGCTAGTCCCTTTCGGTTTTTGTTATAAATTTTGGCCCGTCAACTAGTCCTCGTGGCTAAGGTGAACAGTCACTATACACCAGGTAGGATTCCAGTGAAGAGGAAGTGGGTCACTAGGACCACTTAAATACCAAGCTCTCCCTGAATCCAATCCTAGACATGCGCATGCCTGTTGCCACACCCTAACCCAGTGACTGGTTTAGAGACATGTTTAGTTAGATTAAGTTTTATGAGTTTGAGGAGTTGTTTAAACTAGTCCTAGAGTCCATTAATTCCTAACATGCTAGTCTACGTCCACAAAGCCCATCAAACCCAACATGCATATCACATCAAGAGTTAGAAAACTTACCTGCGTGGATTGGGTGCCGGTAGACTCGAAGGCCATATCTTAACCCCAGCATTTTTTCCAATTTATAAACTACTACTAGACCCATTTCACAGCCAGAGTTTTGCAACTGGGCTTTGATACCAAAATTGTAACATCCCAAACCTGGCCCGAACGTTACGACCCGATCTGGTATGCTACGAGGTTTAATGTTGAAAACTTTGCTTTGATGGTTTTTGGAAATCTCAATTTATTTATTTAGATATTCATTCAGAAAAACAATATTTGATGAAAACCTTTCCTCTTTCATTAAACATGTTTGAAAATCCCATTTTATTACTCCTTATGACTTAAATCCCTGAACATAAATTTCTAAATTGTAAACATTAACAAATAGTAAATCGAAACCTAAGCCATAGGGCCCTTATTACATAAATAATCCAAAAATTAAAACTTGAAGGTAAACCAAAGATAGTTTATGAATATAAAAGAACTTGATGGCCCCTCGAGTCTGCCTCGGCTCCCATATCCACGATCTACCACACATCTGAAATGTCAGGGAAAATAAGGGGTGAGTTACCAAGACTCAGTGTGCAAATCTCGAAAACACATAAAAAGCTTGAGGCCCACAAACACATTATGGGCCTTGGCCCATACACAATGGCAACAAAATATTTACATGCAACATTGCCCAACCCAGCCTAAAAGTTCATCCTCTACACACCAGCCCGTACCAACCATCACACCTCGGGGATTTCTATAATAAACCCACCAACCGCTACACACCATATCGATAGTTATGCTGTCAGTTAAAATGCCGATCATCATGTGACCTTATAATCCACTGTGGCAGAGCCACCGATCACTGTTGTGACCTAAATGTACATATCGTGGTTTAACCACCGATCACTAGGTGACCTTTTAACATGCTCTTCCCCTTCATCATATCAACCCCATCCTATGCATACATCCATGCAGAAGCTAAATAATATACTAGCTAAAAGATCACATTTTATCATATACATCGATACACATAGAGAAGTTTCTATGATTACGTACTTGGCATCCTTTGCCTACCCTTTTCGGGTAATACGACTGTCTATACAGCCTTTTTCCGACTTTTAGCCCATAACATATATAGTATAGATTAATTAGTGTGATAGAGATCTACACACCTGATTACAGACAAGATGAGACTTTCTATGTTGACACTATCTGAAGTCAATACGACTGCTAACTGTCTAAGGTTTTGTTCTGAAGTCGGTCCACAATCCGGTGGCCAATCCCGTACTGCTGACACTGCTCGCTTCTTAAACTTCGGGGTTGGTTTAACAGATCCAATCCCCTTCTTCACCTGATCGATATTTGATTCCATCAAAAGACTTTATCAGTTGCTACCACCATAACATATGATTAAGATCACAATTACGATAGCGAATCTAACGACAATATAAAGAGAACACCCTTACCTTGAAATCCCAAAAAGAGAGATATAATGTTCAGAGACTAGCGGTTCTGGCTTTTAGATCTAAGCGATCTACTTCAATTCCCGAATGTCGCCCAACACGTAAACACAGGAAACCAGCAATCTATTAGCCTTTCGGCTTTGTCTTCTAAAAACCGAAAGAGAAAAAGAATAGATCAGAAGAAATTGGCACCTACCTTTACAGAGAATTCGGCAGCTCCTAGAAGATTTCGGCATTTGAGAAGATCAAAAAGAGAAGATAGGAAGAAATCTATGTAGATTCGGCTTTTCGTGAAGAGATCGGCAAAAGAAAAAGAATGGACACTAGGACATTCGGCTATGGCAGAAAAGAGTAAAGAGAAGGAATACTTAAGGGTTTCAGCTTATAGCAGAGAATGAAGAAGAAGATGGAACTTTAGGAGTTTTTGACTTTTTAAGAAAAGAAACAACTAAGAGAAGAGAATGAGAATAAATGCCGAAATTAAGAAGTACCCTATTTTCTAATCAAATTTTTGGCACACACACTAACCAAAAGCCGGAATTGCCCTCTTTTGAAAACTAAGACTAATTAATTAACAAGAGCAATTCCGGCACCCCCTTAGCCTCATCAAAACTGATTCCCTCTTTCCCCCAGAGTTGGAAATTTGGCCACTACTGTGATCAGTAGATAATTTCTAAACTTTCTCCCTTATCCTTACCTGATCTCTCATCCTCAAGTGACCTAGATAACACCACCTCTTCTTCCTTTTATCTGCCATATTATCCACATTATCCAAACACATAAATCTCCTAATTTCAAGCATTCTAGCCACTCCCAACTCTCCTCTCTTTTGACGCCAAACACATTTAAAATAAGTGGTAATGCGACTCGAACCTTGGACCTCCTTATTGCTAATCATGCCACCTGAAAGCCCCTAAGTAACGCCACTGACCACTGGGTCACAAGCCCATTTGTGTGTCTTAATTTACAGATAATATCTTTTAAGCCCTATCCTAACTGGCTTTCCACCAGAGTGCCCAAATAGAAAAATTTTACTAAGGCCTTGGCCCAATTCTTGAGCCCAGTCTGAACCCCTTAAACACCCTAATCAACACCTTAAGCATAACATCACATCACAACACATGAAATGCAAAGCCCCACAAATTCAGGATGTTACAGTTCTACCCCCATTAAAGAAAAATTTGGCCTCAAAATTACCTGATACGAATAGATGCAGGTACTGCTGCTGCATTACTTTCTCTGGTTCCCAAGTAGCCTCCTCAGAACCGTGATTCCGCCATAGAACTTTAACCAACGGAACCGTCTTTCTTCACAATACTTTGACATCACGATCCAATATTTCCATGGGGTCTTACTTCGATTTCTTCCACTGGCACCACATGAGAGGAATCCGAACGATATCGTCTCAGCATAGAGACATGAGACACATTATGAATCTGGCTTAGTTCAGAAGGTAGCTCTAGCTGATAAGCTACGGGTCCCACTCGTTTCAACACCCGATAGGGTCCAATGAATCTGGGACTCAATTTACCCTTCCGTCCAAACCTCAATACTTTCTTCCATGGCGACACTTTCAAGAACACCTTGTCACCCACTGCAAATTCTATGTCCTTACGCTTCAAATCAGCATAGGACTTCTGTATGTCTGACGCTTCCTTTAGTCGAGCATGAATTAATTCCACCTTCTCCTCTGTCTCGGTAACCAACTCCAGACCCAAAATTCGACGTTCCCCTAACTCCATCCAACAGGTAGGTGTATGACACCTCCGCCCGTACAATGCTTCATAGGGCGCCATTTGAACACTTGACTGGTAGCTATTGTTGTACGCAAACTCTGCCAACGGTAAGAACTCTTCCCAACTACCCCTGAAGTCAATGACACAACCTCTTAACATGTCCTCTAAGATCTGGATTACCCGCTCAGACTGTCTATCGGTCTAAGGATGAAACGCCGTACTAAAATCCAACTTCGTACCCAATGCTTGATACAACGCCTTCTAAAATCATGAGGTGAACCTAGGGTCCCTGTCCTATATGATTGATACTGGTACCCCATGCAACCTCACTACCTCCGCTATGTATAGCTTAGCCAATTTCTGCAAAGGGTAATCGACCCGTACTAGTATGAAATGAGCAGACTTCGTCAAGCGATCAAAAATCACCCAGACCAAATCTTTCTTAGTAGGCATGAGGGGTAGCCCACTAACAAAGTCCATCGTGATCCTTTCCCACTTCCATTGTGAAATCTTCACCGGCTGTAACAACCCTGATGGTAACTAATGTTCCGCCTTTACCTGCGGACAGGTCAAATACTTTTCTACAAATTCGGTCACCTCTTATCTTACTTCCTCTAGGGTGTATAGTGTATGGACTACCATGCGCTTCTTGCAAAATCCTATGCCTCAACTCAGGATCTTTCGGCATGCACACTCTCCCTTGAAAACATAATAGCCCTTCCTCATTCACACTAAATTCTGTTGATCCCTCACTTGATCCTACCGAAAACTTCCCGTTTAGCAACTTATCAGTCAGCTGCTTCTCTTTAACCTGACTGACCCAAGAGGGTTTCACTTGAAGTTCAGCTAATAAACTCCCATCATCATATAAACTAAGGTGAGCAAACACTGCTCTCAAGTCATAGATTACTTTATGACTCAGAGCATCCACCACTACGTTGGCTTTACCCGGATGGTACTCGATCAGGCAGTCATAATCCTTTAACAACTTGATCCACCTCCTTTGCCTTACATTCAACTCCTTCTGGGTTAAAAGGTATTTTAAGCTCTTCTGATCGGTATAAATGACAGATTTCTCCCCGTACAGATAATGCCTCCAGATCTTCAAGGCAAAAACCACTGCTACCAATTCCAAATCATGTATGGGATAATTTGATTCATGCGGTCTTAACTGCCGAGATGCATACGCAACAACCTTCCCATCTTGCATCAACACGCATCCTAGTCCCGTGTGTGAAGCATCACAGTAAATCACAATCTCCTTTCCAGCCTCCGACTGAATCAACATCGGAGCCTCTGTCAAGATCCTCTTTAACCTCTCGAAACTCTCTTGCTGCCTATCAGACTAAACAAACGGAACCCCTTTCCGCAACAACTTAGTCAACAGTGCCGCAATTAATGAAAATCCTTCAACAAACCTTCTGTAATACCCGGCTAAACCAAGAAAACTTCGAATCTCTGCTACCGACTTCGGCGGCTTCCAATCAAATTTCGAATCTCTGCTACCAACTTCGGCGGCTTCCAATCCAACACCGCTTCAATTTTTCGAGGGTCAACCCTAATCCCCTCTGCTGACACAACGTGACCTAGAAAAGTCACCTCACTTAGCCAAAATTCACACTTACTGAATTTGGCATACAACCGTTTCTCCCTCAGAATCTGTAGAACCACCCGAAGATGTGAGTCATGCTCCTCATCCGATCTTGAATAAACCAGGATATCATCTATAAATACCATGACAAATCGATCCAAGTAGGGTTGGAATACTCAGTTCATCATATCCATAAACACTGTCGGTGCGTTAGTCAACCCAAATGGCATCACCATGAATTCGTAGTGACCATAGCGAGTCCTAAAAGCCGTCTTATGAATATCCGCCTCATTGACCTTAAGCTGATGGTACCCTAACCTCAGATCTATCTTCGAAAAGACTGAGGCCCCAGCCAACTGATCGAACAAGTCGTCGATCCTCGGCAACGGGTATTTATTCTTGATTGTTAACTTATTCAACTGACGATAGTCAATGCACATACGCATTGATCCATCCTTCTTAACGAATAACACCGGTGCTCCCCAAGGCGACACACTTGGTCGAATAAACCCTCTATCCAGTAACTCTTGTATGTATGCCTTTAACTCCACCAACTCTTTCGACGCCATTCTGTATGGAGCGATAGATACTGGCTCTGTCTCTGGAAGAAGATCAATACCAAACTCTACTTCACGATCCGGAAGTAATCCCGGAAGCTCTTCTGGGAAAACATTAGGAAATGCCTTCACCATCCTAACGTCTCCGACAATTACTTCCTTGGCTTCCAGAGCTCGAACTAACATTAAAGTTGCCTCGTATCCTTTCTTCACCATCTTTTCTGCCCTTAAGGCGGACACCACATTTGACAAGCAGTTCCCCCTTTCCCCTATTACAAACACTTCGGCACCCTCGAGGGTTTTTAACACCATACGTTTGGCTGCACAGTCTACATTAGCTTGGTACTTCACCAGCCAATCCATGCCTAAGATTAAGTCGACCTCCCCGAATGGTAATTCCATTAAATCGGTCCAAAAAACTATCCCCTGAACTTCTAAAGGTACCTCTCGGTAAAGTTTGTTTACCACCATGGATTGTCCTAACGGGCTAACTACAATCATCTCCCTAGAGGAAATCTCAGAATCTACGCTTAAAGTTTCAGACACCCTGCTAGCCACATATGAATGCGTCGACCCAATGTCAATCAATGCAGTGTAAGGCAAGCCAAAAATTAAAAACGTACTGGTTATGACATCCGGTGCGTCAGCCTCCTCCGTGAGGTCTAGATCCTCCATTATTCTCTTAGCCGCCTCCAACCAATACTCAGCTGTACTCGGGGTTATACCAGAGATTCCCCTAAACATTTCTGCCCCATTGGCTCGAAGCCGCTCCAGCACAGATTTCCGGGCTCCTGTGCCCATGCCTGCCCCAGCAACCCTCTCTAAAACCCTTAACATCGCCTGAGATACCACATCATCTCCGTCCATCTGATCCTGAAATTCTGCCTCCGCAACTGGTGGAACTAGCATCTCATTCCCCGACCCATGGCCAGATCTTATTGGTTCCAACACGACCATCCTACCCCTACTACGGACATGCGACGGACATTCACGTCCCCTTGTACTCATTCTACCGATTCGCATTTATCTGATTAGAAATTTTATGAATTACTAATTTCTTCCACTGATTAACCCCGAACAATCTTATGGACAGTAATTTCAATAGTAGTTCTTTCGAATTCGAAATTATATCTACGGGTTTCAGTCTCAAGTCTGTATCTCCTATTTCTAGGAACCACATACATTCAACCATCATACATCAACACAAAGTAGCATCCATGAACCCACATTCATCACATAAGGGTATTTTCGTCATTCCACTACCTAGAGGTATTTTCGTAGTTCTTTCCTACAGGGTATTTTTTGTAATTTCACAAAATAGAGTATCTTGGTGATTTTTCGAAATAGAGATATTTTGGTGTATATATATTTTTTTGTAAAGCCAGAGTATTTTGAAAAATTTAATTTTTTTTCCAAATCGAGGGTATTTTGGTAATTTCACAAATTCTGATAATTTTGTAAACCAGGTGCTTTTGTAAATCTAGGGGTTTTCGGGTAAATTTTCAAAACATAGGTATTTGGGTAATTTTGCCAACCGGGGGTGTTTCGGTAATTTCATGAATTTTGGTAGTTTTACAAATGCAAGGTATTTTGGGAAGTTTTCACAAATCAAGGGTATTTTGGAAATTTTATGAAACTAGGGGAAATATTTTAGTAATTTTGTGAAATAGGGTGGCTGGTCCCTTTCGGGTTATAGTTATAAATTTTGGCCCGTCAACTAGTCCTTGTGGCTAAGGTGAACAGTCACTACGCATCAGGTAGGATTCCAACGAAGAGGAGGTGGGCCACTAGGACCGCTTAAATACAAAGCTCTCCCTGAATTCAATCCTAGACATGCGCATGCCTGTTGCCACACCCTAACCCAGTGACTGGTTTACAGACATGTTTAGTTAGATTAAGTTTTATGAGTTTGAGGAGTTGTTTAAACTAGTCCTAGAGTCCATTAATTCCTAACATGCTTGTCTACGTCCACAAAGCCCATCAAACCCAACATGCATATCAAATCTAGAGTTAGAATACTTAACTGCGTGGATCGGGTGCCAGTAGACTCGAAGGCCATATCTCAACCCCAGCATTTTTTCCAATTTATAAACTACTACTGGACCCATTTCACAGCCCGGGTTTTGTAACTGGGCTTTGATACCAAAATTGTAACACCCCAAACTCGGCCCGAACGTTACGACCTGATCTGATATACTACGAGGTTTAATGTTGAAAACTTTGCTTTGATGGTTTTTGGAAATCTCAATTTATTTATTTAGGTATTCATTCAGAAAAACAATATTTGATGAAAACCTTTCCTCTTTCGTTGGACATATTCGAAAATCCCATTTTATTACTCCTTATGACTTAAATCCCTGAACATAAATTTATAAATTGTAAACATTAACAAATAGTAAATCGAAACCTAAGCCATGGGGCCTTATTACATAAATAATCCAGAAATTAAAACTTGAAGGCAAACCGAAGATAGTTTATGAAAATAAAAGAGCTTGATGGCTCCTCGAGTCTGCCTCGGCTCCCATGTCCACGATCTACTGCTCATCTGAAAAGTCAGGGAAAATAAGGGGTGAGTCACCAAGACTCAGTGTGCAAATCTCGAAAACACATAAAAAGCTTGAGGCCCACAAACACATTATGGGCTTTAGCCCATACATAATGGCAATAGAATATTTACATGCAACATGGCCCAACCCAGCCTAAAAGTCCATCCTCTACACACCAGCCCGTACCAACCATCACACCTCTGGGATTTTTACAATCAACCCACCGACCGCTACACACCATATCGACAGTCATGCTATCAGTTAAAATGCCGATCACTATGTGACCTTATAATCCACTGTGGCAGAGCCACCGATCACTGTTGTGACCTTAATGTACATATCGTGGTTTAACCACCGATCACTAGGTGACCTTTTAGCATGCTCTTCCCCTTCATCATATCAACCCAATCCCATGCAGACATCCATGTAGAAGCGAAATAATATACTACCTAAAAGATCACAGTTTATAACATACATCGATACACATAGAGAAGTTTCTATGATTATGTACCTTGCATCCCTTGCCTACCCTTTTCGGGTAATACGACTTTCCATACAGCCTTTTTCTGGCTTTTAGCCCATAACATATATAGTACAGATTAATTAGTGTGATAGAGATCTACACACCTGATTACAGACAAGACGAGACTTTCTATGTTGACACTATCAGAAGCAGATACAACTGCTAACTGTCTAAGGTTTTGTTCTGAAGTCGGTCCACAACCTGGTGGCCAATCCCGCATCGCGACATCGCCGCTTCTTAAACTTAGGGTTGGTTTAACAGATCCAATCCTCTCTTCGCTTTGATCGATATTTGATTCCATCAAAAGACCTTATCAATTGCTACCATCATAACATATGATTAAGATCACAATTATGATAGCGAATCTAACGAGAATCTAAAGAGAACCCCCTTACCTTGAAATCCCGAAAAGAGAGATATGAGGTTCAGAGACTAGCGGTTCTGGTTTTTATATCTAAGCAATCTACTTCAATTCCCGAATGTTGCCCAACACGTAAAGACAAAAAACCAACAATCCATTAGCCTTTCGGCTTTGTCTTCTAAAAATCAAAAGAGAAAAAGAATAGATCAGAAGAAATCGGCACCTACCTTTACAGAGAATTCGGCAACTCCTAGAAGATTTCGGCTTTTGAGAAGATCAAAAAGAGAAGATGACAGGAAGAAATCTATGTAGATTCGGCTTTTAGTGAAGAGATCGGCAAAAGAAAAAGAATGGACACTAGGACATTCGGCTATGGCAAAAAAGAGTAAAGAGAAGGAATACTTAAGGGTTTTGGCTTATAGCAGAGAATGAAGAAGAAGATGGAACTTTAGGAGTTTTTGGCTTTTTGAGAAAAGAAACAACTAAGAGAAGAGAATGAGAATAAATGCCGAAATTAAGAACTACCCTATTTTCTAATCAAATTTTCGGCACACACACTAACCAAAAGCCGGAATTTCCCTCTTTTGAAAACTAAGACTAATTAATTAACAATGGAAATTCCGGCACCCCCCTTAGCCTCATCAAAACCGATTCCCTCTTTCCCCTAGAGTTGGAAATTTGGCCACTACTGTGATCAGTAGATAATTTCTAAACTTTCTCCCTTATCCTTACCTGATCTCTCATCCCCAAGTGACCTAGATAACACCACCTCTTCTTCCTTTTATCTGCCACATTATCCACATTATCCAAACACATAAATCTCCTAATTTCAAGCATCCTAGCTGCCCCCAACTCTCCTCTCTTTTGACGCCAAAAACATTTAAAATAAGTGGGTAATGCGACTCGAACCTTAGACCTCCTTATTGCTTATCATGCCACCTCAAAGCCCCTAAGTAACGCCACTGACCACTAGGCCACAATCCCATTTTAGTGTCTTAATTTACATATAATATCTTTTAAGCCCTATCCTAACTGGCTTTCCACCAGAGTGCCCAAGCAGAAAAATTTGACTAAGGCCTCGGCCCACCCCGAGCCAGTCTCCACAACCCCTTAAACACCCTAATCAACATCTTAAGCATAACATCACATCACAACACATCAAATGCAAAGCCCCACAAATTCAGGATGTTACAGACTAACACCAACCTCACTTAAGGGTAAAAACAAAATTTTTGCTAAAGCCCTAGATCGAGCCCAGGACTTTTCCAACACTACCAACCCTTCCTAAATCACCTAAAAATTAAGTTAAACATGAAATCATAATTTTTTTTAAACACACTTAATTCATTATTCCCTTTCTTTTTTTTTTCTCGATCGACAAAATCCATTCTCTCGACACATAAAACCTATTTATTCTAGGCCCAATTTTCGGGGTGTTACACCAACCCACTACTCAGAATTTTTGTTCAACCAAAACTCTATCGGTTAAACGAGCAAAAATAAACTCCCACGCCTGCGCAGGGAATCGAACTCCAGACCCCAACACACCAACACACATATTAACCACCAGACCAGTAGGCCTATTCTGATATAGAATTACAAATGATTTAATATAAACCCACTGAACAGAGATAGGGCCTATATCAGAATAATACCAAATTTTACCAAAGCTCAGGCTTGAACTTAGGACCTCACACACACACCCAGAACACTTAACCATTGAAGCAGATACACAGTTGTGTCACATTTTCAAAAAAGCAGAAATAAGAATTTTGGGCGTTACAACTCTTCCCCCCCCAAAAGAAAATTTTGGCCTCAAAATTTACATGATCAGAACAGATGAGGATACTGCTGATGAATCGCATCCTCAGGCTTCCACGTGGCCTCATCAGTGCTATGATTCTGTCACAGCACCTTTACTAACTGAATAGACTTCCTCTGAAGAACCTTCATATCGCGATCCAGAATATGAACCGGCTCCTCCTCAAAGGTTAAATCTGGCCTAACCTCAATCTCCTCAACAGGGACAATATGAGTAGGATTAGAGTGGTAACGCCTCAACATTGAAACGTGGAATACGTCATGAATACCGTCTAGCTCTAGAGGTAACTCCAACTGATAAGCGACCATTCGTACTTGCTTCAGAATTTGGTAAGGCCCAATAAACCTAGGGCTCAACTTGCCCTTGCGACCAAGCCTCAGAACCTTTTTCCATGGCGAGACCTTAAAAGACATAATGCCCCCACAGAATACTCAATCTCACACCTCCTTAGATCATCATACGATTTCTATCTGTCAGAAGCCACTTTCAGACGATCCCGAATCAGTCAAACTTTATCCTCAGTCTCAAAAACCAACTCAGGACCAAACACTTGACGTTCACCCAGCTCAGTCCAACACAAAGGAGTACGACACTTACGACCGTACAGAGCCTCGTAAGGTGCCATCTAAATACTCGACTGGAAACTGTTATTGTAGGCAAACTCGGCTAGTGGCAAATAATCCTCCCAACTGCCATGAAAATTAATAACACAACTCTTCCAGTATCTGAATCACCCTCTCAGATTGACCATCGTTTGAGGATGGAACACAGTACTGAAGTCCAACCTTGAATCCAGAGTCTCATTTAGCTTCTTCCAAAACTGAGACGTGAAGTGAGGATCTCTATCAGAGATGGTCGAAATCGGTACCCTGTACAGTCTCACTATCTCAAAAATGTAGAGCTTCGCCAGTTTCTGCAAAGAATAATCTGTTCTAACTACGATGAAGTGTGCAAATTTGGTCAATCGATCGACGATGACCCACACTGAATCCTTCTTAGTGGGTGTTAAAGTCAGCACACTAACGAAATCCATCGTTACACACACCCATTTTCATAACGGAATCTTAATCGACTGCAGCAAACCCGAAGGCAACTGATGCTCAGCCTTAACCTGCTGGCATGTCAGGCATCTAGCCATAAAATCGGTACCTTCTCGCTTCAATCCTGGCCACCAATACAACTCTTAAAGATCTTGGTACATCTTATTTCCACCAGGATGTATAACATAAGGGCTACTATGCGCCTCTCTCAAAATACACTGCCTTAAGTCAGTATCATTCAGAACACAAATCCGTCCACGAAATTAGAGCACCCCATCATTATTCAGCCCAAAATCCGTAGTGCTACCACTCTCCAGCTGTTGGAACCGATGACCCAAAGATTCATCCTCTAACTGCTTAACCCTAATCTACTCAATCCAAGTCGATTTTACTTGTAGCTCAGCCAACAAACTCCCATCGTCGAACAGGCTAAGTCGAGTGAACATTGCTCTCAGATCAGTTATAGCCCTATGGCTTAATGCATTAGCCACCACATTGGCCTTGCTTGGATGGTACTCAAATGTACAGTCGTAATCCTTAAGTAGCTCAACCCATCTATGTTGCCTAAGATTCAGCTTAGGCCTCTGTACCGAACTCGAGGGCTCTGAATCCCTCTTGTTTTTACCCCTCTCACGGTCTCTGTTCTGGCGCTTAACACGCTTAACATACTCGGTGATTTTCGCCTTCTCTATCAGTACAGCAAACTTTCGCTTCCTCTGTGGAGCAATCAACACCCTCAGGTTATCCCTTAGCCCGTCCTCAAATTGGACACACGTATCATACTCATTTGCTAACATGCCTCGAGCATAGCGACTCAGCCTCAGCAATTTGGCCTTATACTCAGCCACAGATCGGTCTCCCAGAGTGAAGTCTAGAAACTCACGTCCCCTAGCATCAACATAACTAGCTCCCACATATTTACTCTGAAACGAAGTCTTAAAGAACTCCCAAGTTAGACGGTCCAGCTGAGTGCCCTCCTCAATAGTCAACCACCACTAGTAAGCCTCATCACGAAGTAAGGAGACTACACCCTTCAATTTCTGCTCAGGGATACAGTCCAAATTGTCCATAATCCTCTTGGTGGCCTCCAACTAGTACTCAGCCATGTTAGGGGCAACTCCTATTACACCCTTAAATAACTCAACTCCGTTGGACCGGAGTCGTTCAGTAACTGACCCTCGGCCCCTAGATCTAGCGTTAGGCCCAACGACCCTCTCTAGTATCCTCAGCATGGCTTAAGACAGTGCGTCGTCCCTAGCCGATCGACTCTGAGACCTAGTCTCAGTAGCAGGTGACACTGGTGTCTCACTCGTGTCCAGATTTAGCATGCTACCTAGAGATGAGGACTCAGCTCAAGCCCTTCTACGGCCTCTACCACGGCCTCGAGTACCAAGTCCACGGATACCTCATGCGTTCATTGTAAGTTTAAAGTTTATCTGTATTACGAATTTTTTGAATCAATTACAGTTTCAGTATTTATTAACAGATATTTTATGTAAATTAGTATGATAAATTTGGAGTTTTTTTTTCGCAAATACAATCTCTATCAGTTTCAATTTCACTACAGTTTCAGTATAGACTAACTAGAGTGTTTCAGAACAGACTATCTATCATAACAATTTATCAAGATACTTATAAGATCAGCATCGGAGACTCGGTGTACCACATTCTCAGTTAAATTATTTCAAATCATTTGAAAATCAGTTCTTGAAAACCAAGTTTTAAAACCCAAAATCCACGGACGAGTTTTGTAACTTGGCTCTGATACCACTAAATGTAACATCCTAAACCCAACCTAGATGTTATGGCTAAATCTGGCGATGTCACACGGAATGGAATTTGAAAATTGAATTCATCAAGTTAAAGCTGTTTCCGTTTATTAGCTTTTATTTATCTCTCGTTAATTTCAAAACTTATTTTCTCACTAATTTGGTTTGTTTAAAAAACATATTGTAGCAGAAGTTTTTAAACTGTGATATTTGAAGAAAACCGTTCGTATTTAGGAAAAAACTTTGATTTTAATAAAACTAGGTTTTCGTTGCAATTCAAAATCTCATGAAAACAGTTTAAACCCAAAACAAAAGCAACAGTCCAAAAGTCCAAATTACATCAAAACATCCCATAAAAATAGAGAATAAAACCATAAATAAAGTTTAAATAGTACGATAAACAAGTGGTCACCGTAGAGTCCTCCGTTGTACTGAACCGTCAAGTCTGGGGATTACCTTATCACATTAAAAAGAAGGGGTGAGTTTACGTCAACCTAGTGTAATCCCCACAGAAAACATGCATACAGTCAATTAGCAGTAAACAGTCAAATGCAGTCTAGGGTCTAAGCCCATTACATTTTCAGTAGTAGTGTGGGCCTTAGCCTATTTCAGTTCATTATCAGATATGCATTAGGGCTTTAGCCCATCATAGTAATAGTAATGCAAATAGTAATCAGTAAATAGAGTCCTACCCACCAACCTCTACACACCATCTCCGTTCATCCCTACACTTCATGTGGGGTTTATAACACCCACCCATCCCTACACTCCAAGTCGTATCGAATGCGGCATATATCTGTAAATTTACAGCCGAGCTGCCAGATAATAGGCTTAAGAGCCTTTCAGTACACTTCCTCCAATCATAATCATCCACACCCCATGCAATGCAACATACAGTATATCATGCTTTTATGCAACTATCAGTCATTCATATATAATTATCAGTGATCATGCATAAATTATCATGCTCAATACATGCATTACATACAGTTAGATCACCAATCTTGGGGTCTAAGTAATGCTTACCGACCCTACAATAGGTTCACAGTCGATGTGAGTGACCCATGCAACCCTAAGGAACATTTCAGTAAAAATGGGCTCACACGTCCATGTTCTACCCACGTGGGCCCACACGTTTAGATTGGCCTTGGCCCATGTGGATCACACGGCCTGGCCCAAATTCCTACATGCCCGTGTGGACTATTCATGTGGGCCCACACATCTCTATGGCCTACATGCCAAAATCAATCTGGCCCGTGTATCGCACACGGCATATTTGGCCCTCGCACGGTCGTGTCTTGCGCACACGACCTGGCCTCGTCGATCACACGACCACGTTAGGGCATATGGCCTACCACACTGGTGACCACACGTCCGTGTGGCAAACTAAAACCCTATTTTCTACATTTTTGGGTACACACCTGTCTCGATTTATATGCAAAAACACTCCTGAGGCCTTGGAACCTAAGAAAGGAGCATCCAAAAGCCGTCTTAACAGTCAATTTATGATTCAATACTAAAACCCAAAATAACGCTCAACACTTACCAGTGACGAAATCCACCACTTAAACCGTTCAAGCGAAAGGTGCGAAATTCACTGCTCACTGCCTTCTCCTATAGCCAAAATAGTCACAGAAAAATCAAATCCCACGATTGTATTAACTTAAAGTAACGCAAAAGCAGACTATCTCAAAAACACCTCGAACCCTTTACCTACACAACAATACGGAGGATCGAAACATAAACGTACCACGGTTAGGAAGGAAGAAAAATAGATAGAAGTACAAAATAGAAAGTCAAATGTTTGAAATTGGAAGAACAGAGAAAAACATCAGAGAGAAAAGAGAATTTTGGAAAAACTGAAAAATTGTTCACATATCCCTAATTTCTCTCTACCAACCCACTACTCAGAATTTCTGTGTGACCAAAACCCTTTCGGTCAAACGAGCAAAAATAAAATTCCACGCCTATACAGGGACTCGAACTCCAGACCCATAATACACCAACACACATCTTAACCACCAGACCAGCAGGCCTATTCTGATATGGAATTACAAATGATTTAATATAAGCCCACTGAACAGAGATAGCGCTTATATCAGAAAAATACCGACTTTTGCCAAAGCTTAGGTTGAACTTGGGACCTCACACACACACCCACAACACTTAACCACTAAAGCACATACACAGTTGTGTCACATTTTCACAAAAGCAGAAATAATAATTTTAGGGCGTACAAGCTACGTCATGACCGTCAGCTTGCGTGAGCAGACCCGTTATAGCTCTAGAGTTAGCATCATTGAGATAGCTTCGGCTATGCATTTACACTTTGTGTGCGAGATTCATTAAGATAGCTTCGACTATATATTGGCACTTAGGGTGAGAGATAACCGAGTTTCTGATAGTATTCTGAATGGTTCAACGGGTACATCACAGACATCGAGAAGAATGAGATTATTAAGAGGTCGTATAAGTATGTACATGAACAGCTTTGAATCAAAGAAACTTGTGAATTTTACATCTACTCGTATGTTTGAACATGTGGAAGGTTTGTTAACTAATATGAATTATATGTTCATATATTAAATTGCTTGAGTTATGTATTTATGATTAATTGAGTTTCTTCATACGTGCTTACTTAGCTATATAGCTTACATTATGTATTTTCCCATTTTTTATAGTGAAATCAAAGCTACCTAGGATTCAGGGATCTTTGGAGATTTTGTCACATTATCCAACTATCACTTTGGTACTTTGAACTTAAGTATTTTGGGTATATGGCATGTATAGGGACTGTAACATAACACATTAGGCTATAAAATTTTGCTGTAGCTTAGAAACTTTTCATTTAAACTCATAACCTGCTCTTTCTAGGCTTACGAGGCCCTAAACATACTTCTGGGAGGTTTCAAAATTTAAACTGAGAACTTTTACGCGCTTAGAAAATTTTTATCCAAACAGGGGCTACACAACCGTGTTGTTCAAGGGACACGCTCGTGTGCCCCTGTTACATGCCCATGTTCTTCACGCATTGTTGACACTGACTTATTTCACACGACCGGACTCACACCTATGTCCCTCACACAGCCTCGACATGTCCGTGTCTTGGCCCGTGTGCCAAAATATTGGCATTCTGTTTATGACGTCATCACCTCACTAAGGTCACACGGCCAAGGCACACGCCTGTGTCCTTAAACTATATGTCGAATTAAATTCCTAACTTCAGGTGTAGACTTCACACGGCCTGGGCACACGCCCATGTTTAAGGCCGTGCCTTTCACACGGCTGAGACACACGGCCGTGCCTCTGCCCGTGTTTACTACTGAGCATACTTGTAACATCCGAGATTTTAGGGGCTTTGCATTTACTTTGTATCTGTATGTTTGGTATGCATAGTATGTGGTTTGAGTGTGGTTGGGGTCCCCGGGAAGGCTCGGGATCGAGTAGAAGCCTTGGTAAAGTTTCAAGTTTGGTACTTAAAGGGGATGGAGCTGGTTGGGTCAGGCTTCAAGAGTTTTTGCTTGTGCTTGAGGACACAAGAAAAGGTTTGGTAGGGTGGCAAGGAGACGCCACCTAGCATGTAGGGAGGTGGTGTCACAAGGGAAGCTGAGGGAGAGGGTTCGAATCTCTCAGGTGGCGCAATAGAGCTTTATTTTTTTTTAGCTGGCAGGAAAGGTGGTTGAATGGCAATCAAATTCTAAAGAGAGAGGGAAGACTTGGTCAAGGTATTCAAACAAATGGTGGAGAGCTATTTGTGGAGTTTGAATAATTCAAACTCATTTGAATGGGTGATGTAGAGGGAATGTAGGAGAAAATCGTGGGAGGGGTGATGATAAGGGAAGAGTTGGCTGAATTTGTGGAGTAGGTGGGGTTGAATTTCGGCCAAGGGTGTTTTGGTGGTACATTTTGGCATTTTTGGAGGTAGGGAGCTGAAGTGAATGGTAGCTTTTGTGTAGTATAGTGCCAAAAGTCTTTAGGTGCTTTTAGTTTGCATTTTGGTCATTTTCGGACTGTATTAGAAGAGTAAGTAGAACCGAAACCTCACCCTTTCTTTGTTGACATTTTCTTCTTCTCTTATTTTCTTTTACATTCATCTTTTCTCTCTTCAAACGAACCTAGGGCACCATTCCCTTTCTTCTCACCATTCGTGATTTGTACCTTCTACATAGCCAAAACCCCTCTTGCTTTCTTCTTTTTTTTTTTTGTTCGTGTGGTGTTAGCCAAATCTCCCCTACCCCATTTGTCATTTTTTCTCCATTCTTTCTAAAGCTGAAAATCTTCTCAGCCACTCTTTTTATAATTTTCCCTTTTATTCTGATGCAAAGCCAAAACTTAATCTATCTATTTTTCTTTCTGAATTTGCTTAATAGGCAAATTCCTTTGGGTGTTTAAACCTCTTCATTCATCCTTGGTTCAGTGGATAGTCGCTTCTCGTTCTTTGAGCCTTCTCAAATCGGGTTCTTCTTGTGCGTTGTGGTAAGTGTTCTTTTCTTCTTTGATTTATTTCCTTCCCCTGTGAGTTGTTGGAACGAAGGTGTTAACCTTGTATTTTGGGTACATGGGCCGAATGTGGGGGTGATGTAGGGACTTAGCCTTATTCTCGGTGCAAGTTTGTTAGCCTTCGGGTCCTGTCAATCTAGGTAAGAGACTCCCTCGCTTGAGTATTTATCCTTTCATTCTCGTCTTTACTTAACCTGGTTCTCTGATTAAGATCTATCATGGATTTGAATGCCAGTCAAGGGAAAGAGAGGGTTGGACTCATAGTCCCTACCCCTAAGTTTAAACAGCATGCGGTTTCAACAGTACATGGCTTTCCACCGGGTTGTAGGCCAGTATCGGAAAGGGATAAACAGATTGCTGTGATCCCTGCAGGTGAAAATGCTAGCGAGATCGATAGTGTAGTTTTGTGTGTCTTCAGGTGTGTAATTCTCACGCCATTTATGGTTGTTTCTGTTAATTATTTATATGCTTTGCTAAAATACCGGAACTCGGTATGTGCTGTTGGATTACCCATGGAGGGTAATGTTGAGGTGTCAAGTTAGTGTTTTTGATTATGCGATACAAGTAACTATGTTGACATGTTTATATGCACGTTCTAAGTATCTTCTGTATGTATGTATATGCCGAAACCTGTTGTATTTCTGTATCATAACCATATGTATTTGCATGGGGATGGGCATATGATGTTGATGAAAGGGGAAGCGTTCTGTTCTGGTGGCTTTTTGTCACAATCTGTTCTGGTGGCTCTACCACGTTCTGTTCTGGTGGCCATGCCACATATCTGGTGACTCTGTCACAATTTGACGATGAGCAGCTAACTACAGAATGTCTGCTATTGATGGTGTGTAGCAGTGAGGGTTGATTGTAGAAATCCCCATTGGTGTGATTGGTTGGTACGGGTGGTGTGTAGCGAATGGAAACTTAGGCTAGGTTGGGTTTTGCATCACACTGCATTGATATCTGATTATCTGTTATTCTGTACTGTGGGGCTAAGGCCCAATTTGATTCTGAGTGGGCTTGGGGGCCCAGTGATGGTACTTGGAAATTGCACACTGAGTTGTTAGACTCACTCTGTTGTTTAACATTTTCATAGGTAATACAGAATGCAGTGGACCGAGCCGGAGGGGACTACGTGGTGGCCATGCACGGTTTATTTAATAGAACGTTATTTTTCTTAAATTTTCGAGATTTTGTTATGTAATAAGGTCGCTAATTACTTAGCTTAATTTCGATTTAAATGTTGACATTTCGAATTGCAAGTCCTTGATAAGATGTTTTTTTTAAAATGAAAAAGTAAGTTTTCTTATGATTTAATTACACGAGTTAAAAACAGGTTTCTATGACAAACTTCTAGATTAATCTAATATAACAATATGTGTTTTCAAATGTCACCTAAACATATGAATTGGGCTAATTAAAATTTTTCCTTTAAATGAATAACGGGTTTTCTAATGAAACAACTAACTTGGAGTTTTAAAATAATGAAAAAAAACTTAAAATTCTTCTGAAGTTCGTGGGGTTTTATAAATTCTTTCCAAGTAACATGCCAGATCCGGTCGTACTGTTTGGGCCGGGTTTGGGGTGTTACAATACTTACTTGTAAACCTAGCTCACAAGGGAACACACGGCTGATCAACACGCCCATGGGGCTGACCGTGTGTCTCACACGGCCTAGACAAATGCCCGTCTGGGCATTAAAATGGCTATATTCCAAGCCAAATGCCACCCTCCATAGCAACCATACCTATACCAACTCAATTCAAGCATCCACACAAGCATACACTTCATGATTCATCGTCAATGAATATATATATATATAAGAATTAGTCAAGTATTGGCCCAACTTTAATGACCATTTACAAAATGAATTGGAACAACCTTAGTAGCCAGCACATTTGGCTTGCAAATATGACATAACCAAAACATTCAAGTCCTATACATGCTATACTCAAAATAAGTCTAATCTGGCTATACCCAAAAAGTGGTCGATAGTGTGATCTCCAACTCTGACGTCCGTGAATTCTTGAGCTAACTTTGCAGTACTACAAGGAAAAGGGCAATGAAAGGGGTAAGCATAAAGCTTAGTAAGTTTGCATGGGAATAAATAGCAAAAATAAGCTCATGATAAAATCCATCCATGGCATTAATTAACCATACACAAAGTTATAGGCTTCTTGCCATACTTACTCATACTTGCCCTTATTTAGCACATACCATGCCACATATCGTAAATGCTTCTTCGTGAATTACTCACGGGTACCTGTGTTAACTCAATCACATAGCTTTAATAAAATTCTCATTTCTATTTCTAAACTGATCTATTCTATTCGTCCCGATAAATCACTAGGGATGCTCAAGATGCATATTCATAATCATTAGTATAAACACGAAACCAATGCCACATCCTGGATGTGGTCTTACATGGGGTCACCTCTGAGTGCCGATGCCATATCCCGGATATGGTCTTATATGGAATCTCACCTCAAGTATCGATGCCATATCCCGGATATGGTCCTATACAATTTTCATACTCAATACTGAAGCCATATCCCGGATATGGTCTTATACGGGATATCAATTCAGTGCCGAGGCCATGTCCCGGACATGGTCTTACACGAGACCTTATCGATCTCATGTCTTGATGATAGTATTCTCATACTTATTATAGTCCCACCGGGACTTCAACATCTCAACATTTATCATCTTTCTCATTCAACACCAATATTCAATTTCATAAAATATCATATATCATCATAATATCAACCATTCTCAATCATTCTAGCATAAATTTTGAATTTATCACATACAAACTTACCTCGATTTCAAAATAAGCTAGATCGTCGGTCTAGTCCGATATTTTGTTTTTTCCCTGATCGAGGTTGATTCTTGACTCTTCTTGTTATATAATAGCAAATTAGCTCAATTTAATCATCGCATTAATAAAAGAATTTTAATAATCATGCTTTGGAAAAATTACCATTTTGCCCTTACACTTTGGCAAAATAACCATTTTACCCCTAGGCTCGGAAATCAATTCCAATCAAATTTCTACCTTTAATGAGCCTAGGTGAACATTTAGTCCTCTTATGGCTATCTTCAAAAACCCAACATTTCACACATTTACTACCAATTTTACAACCTTTACAAAAAGGTTCATTTAGGTGTTTTCGTAGTAACACCTTTCAAAAAAGTTGTTTATCTAGCAACTATGACTCATTTTCTTCCATAAAAATGCAGAAAATAACAATGACAGCTCTCATGGAAAAAATTTAATCTTTTCACCATATTGCAAGATAGTCCCCTCATTATAAAGCTTAAGCTCTATGGGTTCTAGGAAGATGGAGAGAAAAGATGATATCTTTTCTTTCTTTATTTTATTAATACAAGTGAATTTAATCACAACCTTTTACCAACTTTGACCAATTTTGTCAATTCTTGTCTCCTATGGCTGGCCACCTTATTCTTAGGGGTCTAATTGCACTTTAGAGACCTCAAATTAATATTCTATGGCTATTAGGCACCTTTAGCTTATAAAATAGAACTTTCGCACTTTATGCAATTTAGTCCTTTTTCGCGATGAAGCTTGAAATTGCTAAAATTAAAGCACCAAAATTTTCATGCACTTATATAATCATGCTATAACTCATAAAATATCATGAAAGTAATTTTCTATAACCTCGGATTAGTGATCCCGAGATCACTGTTCCGACTAGCCCCTAAATCGGGCTGTTACAGGGACTTTGGGTCATTGTGGTATATGTGTTTATAATAAATTTAGCCATTTGAATTGGCTTGTAAATGATGTATGGTTTGGTTTTGTTTAAAGCCATGTAAGTTGGCCTATATTTTGGGTTAGTTGATGATGTGATTATATGAGTGCTAATACCCTATTTTTATGTGGCTTATAATTTCTTGTTGAATGGTTGGTTGTGGATTAATAGTTTAGGTAGCCAATGGTTGAGTTTCGAATTTGGTATATAGGTGAATTTAGGTAGAATAATGCGTGTTTTAAAAAAATGACCTTATTGATGATTTAAGATTATGAGTTTTGGCATGGAATTGAATGCCATATTGTGGAATTTGTGTATCTTCTTGTTGTTGTTAGTATTGAAATAGTAAGTTTTATGCTTGGTTGAGGTTATTAGAATGCCTATTTTTATGCAATGAATTGTTCCATTTGAGATTGGTGTAGGTACATGCAAATTGGGTGGCAAAATGGCTTCGTAAATAGCTTATTTTTATCCACACGGTAGAGACACAAGCATGTGTCTCAACCGTGTATGACACACGGTTATGATCCACGACCGTGTGTCCCCTGGTGTTAAATTAAAATTCAAGTCAGTATGCTTCACACGGCCTAGCACACGAGCATGTGTGACTATTTTTAGGGCACATGGGCTAGCCACACGGGCGTGTGTGTTGGCCATGTGACCCAAGTCAGAAAGTTACACGGAGTCGGACACTGGCTGGGACACGGCCATGTGATCCCATTTCGAATATCCACACGTTAGGTGTGTCTTTGGCCGTGTGAGATACACGGCTGGGCCACACGAGCGTGTGTCCCCTGTATATTGAAAAATTTTCTATGTTTTCTAAAAGTTTCATGAGTTATAGGTTTAGTCTTGAACCACTCCTAAAACATGTTTAGGGCCTCGTAGGCTCGTATTAGGGACAAAGTGATTGAAATTGAATGATGATTACATGAAATTTGAAAATGTATGTGAAATGAATGTTTAATTGTTTTATAAGTCCGGTAATGCTTTGTAACCCTATTCTGTCATTGAATACAGGTGAGGGGTGTTACATAAGGAGTTTGCTAGAAAAAGATATGCCCTTCGATTTTAGTCAGGAATGCTTAAAAGAATTTAATACTCTTAAGGAAAAATTAATTAATGCCCCAATTGTGGTTGCACCTGATTGGAATTTACCCTTTGAACTAATATGTGATGCGAGTGATTTTGCAGTAGGTGCCGTTCTTGGATAGCGAAGAGGTAAACATTTTTAGCCAATTTATTACACTAGCAAGACATTGACAGATGCATAAGAAAATTACACTACTACAGAAAAAGTATTACTAGCTATGGTTTTTGCATTCGATAAATTTAGATCATATTTGATATTATCTAAAGTTGTTGTTTACACTAACCATTCAGCTCTCCGCTATCTCCTAACTAAATCGGATGCAAAACCTTGTCTTATAAGATGGATTTTATTATTGTAGAAGTTCAATTTGGAAATCCAGGATAAGAAGGGAGCTAAAAATCTTGCAGCAGATCACCTTTCCAGACTATATAATTCACATCTCGAGGAGCTTAATGAGAATGAGATAAATAACTCGTTCCCTAAGGAACAACTCTTGGTTGTAACCGATTCTTAAGTCCCTTGGTTTGCGGATACCGCAAATTACTTAGCTACTAACATCCTACCAAAAGGGTTGACACATCATGAAAAGAAGCGATTCTTTGCCGATGTGAAAAATTATTTTTGGGAGGATCATTTTCTTTTTCGTGTATGTGTAGAACAAGTAATTTGGAGGTGTGTTACAAAATTAGAAGCGAGTAATGTAACACCCCTCATCCGTATTCAACGCTGAAATAGGGTTACGGAGTATTACTGGGCTTATAACACATATAACCGTACTTTTCTCATACATTCGATCAATTCAAACAATCATCATTCCATCTCAATCAATTTGTCTCTTATAATAGCCTACAAGTCCTTAAACATACTTTAGGAGCAGTTCGAGACTAAACCGATATATTTTAAAGCTTTCACAAAACTTTGAAAATATTTCTCAAAATAGGGGACACATGCCCGTGTGGCCAGGTCGTGTGTCTCACATGGCCACTAGACACACCCATGTCACCGACCGTGTGAAAACATGAGGTACATACTGACTTGGGTCACACGGCCAACCACACGCCCGTGTGTCTAGCCCGTGTGCCCTTCGAAGTGGCCACACACGCATGTGTGCCAGGTCATGTGCTAGGCCGTGCCAATCCTGTAAGGTATACTGACTTATGCAACACAGCTAAGTCACACGCCCATGTGCTAGGCCGTGGGCCAATTAAGGGGTATACTTACATGTACAACACGGCTAGTCACACGCCCGTGTGTGAGACCGTGTGGAGCATACTAGCTTGGTTTTAATTTCAACACTAGGGGACACATGGCCATGTAACATGACTGTGTGTCGCACACGGTCAAGACACATGCCCGTGTTTCTGCCCTTGTGGACAAAAATAGGCTAATTGCAAAGCCATTTTGCCGCCCTATTTTTACATACCTGCACAAGTGTAATATGCAACATTTTATAACTCAATAGGCAACCAATCCATAACATTTCATACACATATTATACCAACTTAACATAGTACTCAAATACCTAAGTAATACCATACATTTTCCATTCATAAGTCTACTACATATCAAGACAACATTTGCATATTTCCATTCCATCTACTACTTGCCAAAACATACCATATTTGAATACTTATACACAACCAAAACATTATACCAAGTTAAGCCAAATCACATGGCTTTAACTTATACCACAACATGTACCAAAATCACTATCTCAAGTAACCATAACTATGATCTTTATAACTAGCATATACATGCCATATTTACAAATATCCAAGAGTTCAAAAGTACCAAACAACAACTGGATAGTGTGATGCGTAACTCCGACTTATCCGAATCGAGTGAGCTATCGAACCTCTATAAAACATGGAAAAAGAAAAAGAGTAAGATTTAAAGCTTAGTAAGCCCTTATAATTAAGAATTTAACTTACCATTTATACATAATCACACAATTAAATAAAGTATATCAACTTCTCTTGCCAAATGCCTATACACAAGCATTCTTCAACAAGTTAGTCACGTAAATGCATGAAATCATCCATTATCTCAATTTAATACTCAATACATTGTATCATATCAAAATTCATATATCATGTACATCATTTGTAACATTTCACTCTCAATCATATAAACAGTAAAATCATTTGATAACAGTAACTCATTCGTTTGAACAGTGCTTCATCCATATAACAGTAATTCATTCGTATAACACATACCTTATTCACATAACTAATAATAGAATTTATGCCCGTTGAACCTATTAGAATATCGAGGGATACTCGGGTGATATGCATTACATTTAATAATCAGTAATATGTCAATTTATTATCATTTCCGCTCTTTCGAGCTATGATCAGTAAGCTCATCTTGAGCTGATGGAAAGTAAGCTCTATTGAGCTGAAATGGTAAGCTTTGACAAGCTGAAAACAGTAAGCTCTTACGAGTTGATATATCAGTAAGCTCATACGAGCTGCAGTGAGTCCGCAACACATGCAGGATCTCAACCTAAACGGTAACCCTAGTGACATGTCACTCATATCTTATGAATTCTTACGGTTCAAATGGGGCTCGGTAACCATTAGACTTTATCAGTAAGGCATTCTTATTTCAAGTAGACCAATTACTCAATTATATACATTCATTTCAAATAATGACAACTATTTAAAAGTTTGATTCTAATTATACGAACTTACCTCGAGTTGCTCGGATAGAAATATCGGCTAGTCGTCAACCTTTCCTTTTCTCCGATCTAATCCCGATCTAAGCCTATCTTGATCTATATAATATTAAAATCAGCTGCTTTAATCAACTATTTATTCAATTTAGTCCAAAACACACATTAGGGCTATTTTACACATTTGCCCTTAAATTTTCATATTTTTACAATTTAGTCTTTATCACATAAAATTGCAAATTCATGCAATTTGGTACAAACCCATGCTTAGATGAATTTTAATGGAGTCCCTAGTAGCCCATATCTTTTATTTAATCACACTTTTACCTACATAATTTTACAATTTCACAAATTAACCCCTTTTGTGACATTTTTGTCAAAAATCACTTTACAAAAACTATTAATCTAACATTAAACCTTCCAAATCTATCATAATTCATCAAATTACTCAAGCATTCAGTAATGGCAACATGATAAATCTTTAACAATTTCGAAATCTAACGTACGGGCTAGCTAGAATACAAAGCAACGATCGCAAAAACATAAAAATCATTAAAAACCGAATAAAAATGGACTTACAATTAAAGATCAAAGTGACCAAACCCTAAAACACCGAAAATGGAGTCTCCCTTTCTTCTTTTCAGTGAACAATTGAAGAATATGAAAGATTTTTCTTTGTTTTTACTAATTTATCATAATTAATAACTAATTTACTATATTAACCTTAAGTATATAACATTAAAATTCATTTATACATGTCCATTAATGTCCACCTACCTTTAAAATGGCTTAATTACCATTTAAGTCCATCATATTTAAAAGCCAAAGCTATTTAACGCTTTTAACTAATAGAATGACACTTTTGCACTTTACGCGATTTAGTTATTTTTATCAAATTAACCATTCAAACAGTAAAATTTCTTTAAGAAACTTTCATGAAATTAATCTATCATGTTGTGGACCTTATTAAAATAATAAAATAAATATTTTGACTTCAAATTTATGGTTCCAAAACCACTATTTGGATTTGACTAAAAACGGGTTGTTACAAGTAAAATTTTAGAACATTGCCACTCAAGACCAACAGGAGGACATTACAATGAGACTAGGACAACACATAAAACACTTGAATTAGGTTTTTATTGGCCCACACTGTTCAAGGACACTAACAGGTATGTTGCTTTTTGTGATAGATGCTAGAGAAGAGGTAATATTTCTAAACATGATGAAATGCCTCAAACTTATATGCTCTCATGTGAAATTTTTAACGTCTGGGGCATTGATTTTATGGGCCCATTTGCTAGCTCTTTTGGTAATAAATACATCCTAGTAGCAGTCAATTATATGTCAAAATGGGTAGAAGCTCAAGCTTTACCTACCAACGATATTAGAGTGGTAGTTCAATTTCTTAAGAAGCTCTTTTCTCGATTTAGAACACTTAGAGTGATTATTAATGATAGGGGTACGCATCTTTGTAGTGCTCAACTTGATAAAGTTCTTAAGAAGTATGGGGTGCATCATAGAACAACTACCCCTTATCACCCTCAAACTAGTGGACAAGTTGAAGTTGTGAATCGTGAACTCAAACATATCTAAGAAAAAATTGTAGAGTCAAATAGAAAGGATTGAGCGATAAAACTAGATGACACTTTATGGGCTTATAGGACTGCTTATAAAACACACATAGGAACATCTCCTTACAAATTTGTATATGGAAAAAGTTGTCATTTACTGCTTGAACTTGAGCACAAAGCATTCTGGGCAATAAAATTCCTAAACTATGATCTTAAGCTTGCAGGTGAGAAGATACTGATGCAGTTGAACAAATTGGATGAGTGGTGAGTGAATGCTTACGAGAACTAATGACTATATAAAGAAGTGACAAAGCGACAAAGCGACGCCACGGTGCTCGTTTGAAGCAGCCCAAACAATTCACAGTTGGAGATCTTGTTCTTTTATACAATTCAAAGCTCAAGCTGTTTCTTGGAAAGCTGAAATCAAGATGGTCAGGCCCATTCATAGTACAAACCATTTTCCCATATAGTATGATAGAGATAACCCATCCAGCATTTGACACATTCAACGTAAACGGTCATCGACTCAAACTTTATAGTGGTGACGAATTTAGAAATGATAGAGAGGAGCTTTGGCTCAGCGAACCTTCATAATTGTGCACACAAGGTAAGTCAAGCTTAGACTTTGAATAAGCGCTTCTCGGGAGGCAACCCGAGTGCTAACACTACTAATTTTCTTAATTTTATTTCATTTATTTTTAAAATTAATTAAAAAAAGTGTGTTTTTGACCCACACGGCTTGAACACACGGGCGTGTCCCAGGCCGTGTGCACTAAAAAGGGTTCGATAGTGACTTACATGGTCTGGCAACACGGTCGTGTGACCTACACGGCCTGAACACACGGGCGTGTCCTTGGCCGTGTGGATCCTAAGACTTAATTTTAAAATTTAAAAAAAAATTGACTGTGAGTTACGCGGTTGTGTGACCTATTCGACCTGTACACATGGACATGTCCTTGGCCGTGTGAATCTTGGGACTCAATTTTTCCAAAAATTGATGAAGACACGATCTAAAATAGTCCACACGGGCGTGTCTTAGGCCATGTGAAACCTGGAGCTAATTTTGTTTTCATTTTTAATCAAGTTAGAGAGTTACACGGGCCAGGCACACGACCGTGTGTGAGACACGACCGAGCCACACGGGCATTTGGGAGTACACACGGGTGTGGGAGAAGTGAAAGTGGTTGCACACGGCCATGCGACACGGCCGTGTGTGCCACACGACCTGGACACACGGGCATGTTTGAGGCTGTATGAAGACTGGGTCTATATTTTTTAAGAACGCACACGGGCTGGAAAGGAACCACACGGGCGTGTGACACGATCGTGTGGCCCAACACAGGCCCTTACACGACCGTGTCCCCCCTTTTTAACACCTAAACCCTAACTTCTTTTTAATTTTATCTTCCCCAAATTTTCAACCCTTAAACCATAGCCGCCGTCAGCCTTCCCCTTGCAAATCTGGCCACCGTCGTTCGTTTATTACCCACACCCTCTCCCTCTTTCCTCCTCCCTTCGAGCCACCTTCTCTCCCACGACCACACCGCCCTCCCCTTTTCTTTCCCTTCCCTTCCCTTTCCTTGCCTTCCCTTCGCTTTCCCCTTTTTCCTTCTTTTTTTCCCTTTCCTCCTTCCTTTGAACCACGCACGAGCTGCCCCCAACAGACCCCCTCCACCATCCTCGGTAGCCCTCACTCCACCGCATGCTTGTTGACCGTCGCGGCCCTCAGAGCTACGGCCACCCACCGTCGGTCTTTTGCCCATTTTTCTATTTATTATTATTATTATTTATTTTATCTTCTTTATTTGTTTATTCTATTATTGTATTTTATTATTCTGTTTATGTTTATTTCATATCTTTTTATCCCATTTTAGTAATTTTATTATTCTTATTTGATTATGTTGACTTCTATTTGGTACAGTTAGTTTGGGTTAGCTACTATTATTATTTTGGCTATATTATTATTTATTATTATACTTGTTTATTGCTCTTATTGTTATTGTTCTTCGTCATTTACGTCAAATTAGTATTCTTTATGTTACTGTTTTAGTTTATTTTAGATATTATTATGATCCATCCTTAGTTTATTATTTTGAAGTATTTGCTCACTGTCTCTATTAATTTTGTTCCTTGCTTTTAATATTCGACTATCGGGCTTAGTTTATGTTTTGGTGAAGCGTATTTTATTTTCTGATAGTGAATTATTTTATTTTAGGCATACTATGACCAACACTCGCAGCAAGTCCAAGGACGTCGTCCCCGCTTCAAAAAAGCGGAAGACCCCAAGTGCAACCTCCTCCTCGAGTGCTTCTGTCGAGGCCTGCCACCCTTATCTCAGATTTTCAACGGGTCCCCAAGAGGAATTATTTTAGCTACTTCAATTGTGACCACTCGGCTTAGGCCGATGTATTAATTGGGCCGCTTTAGAGTAGGTCTACCTCGCTTATTCGAGCCTTTATTGCCACAGCCCCGTGGGACCGGTTATTCTCTATCATTGAGCCCACATACATGGAGATGACTTTGGATTTCTACTTGACATTTACTCTCCAGCATGCGATGACGACTCGTGACGAGCCAGGTACCATCACTTTCAGACTCGGTGGCCTGGAGCGCCATATGAGTGTCCCTGAGTTCGGCGCTGCTTTGGGACTATACACTGAGGAGTTTATGAGTGCCGAGTATTTCCTCTGCCTACATCGGCACATCTAATACTCACCATCTAGTTGTTGGGCAGATCTTACGGTGAGTATGACACTTTATGATGCGAGTCGCTCGAAGGCGACTTCTTTCCCTCCGGCTTTACGGTATATTCATGCCCTTTTAGCTTATACTTTGCCCGGTTGGAGAGAGAGCACTAGAGTCGTCAATATTATCGATACCTATTTTTTACGGAGTGTGGCTACCGGGCATTTTTTTGATTTAGCTTAATATTTTTGATTTAGCTTACTTCATTTCCCTCACTTTTTGCCATCAGACAGACCGCAACAGGAAGGGTCCTATGTGACTCGACTAGCTCGACACTTCAGTCTCCTCGACACGGCGAAGCAGTCTTCTACAGTTACACTTGCCGGCCAAATGTACCCACAGGGAATATTGAGCATGACCTATATGAGGATGATCTAGCGGCTTCATAGAGTAGATCCTCCTCAATACCAATTAGTTCATTCTGACTCATAAAATGAACTCGAGGATTTCACTGATGATGTCCCTTTGCATCATGAAGACCCACCTCATCCTCCATATTCGAGTCACCGTCCTGTTTGTTTTGCTGCTACTTTAGCGGACCTCTTTAAGCGGTTCACTCGCTTCGAGCAGCATTATTTTAAGAGGTTTGACATTATTGATGCGACATTGTAGCAGATCTGTTAGCATCTCCATATCGCCTCCTCAGCGTCGACGACTCACGACACCGACGCTTCTGATGATGAAGACCATTAAGTTTATTTGTTTTATTTTTATTTTCTTAGACTTATTTCGTTTTTATCTTTTGAAACTATATTTTTATTTTTTATGGTTGTTTCTAATCGAGTTAGTAACTCTTTAATCTTCTTCACTATTTGTGTTTATTTTCTTATTAGTTTGCTCGAAATCATGCACTACATCTAAATTTGTCTACAATTCCGCTTTTCAACATTCTGGCAATTTCAGCCAATATTCAGGGTAGTTTCAATTTTCTCCCGCTCTTATGATATTTTGTTTATACTGTGATTATATCTTTCTGTAAATTGAGGACAATGTACATATTAAGTGTGGGGAGATTATTTATATGATTATTAGAAAATCCCTAAATTATATCTTGTGTTTAAGTAATTTTCTCATACTTCTATTAGAATGAATTTTTATCGATTTATGATTTTTATTGATGTGTTTTAGATTAAATTGATAGATATTTGTGCAGTCGTTGTTTTAAACTTTAAGACATGAGAGAATTAAGCATGATAAGTTTATTTTTAGAATTAAAAATTTTAAGTTGGTTCCCTAAATTGAGGTATTACCTTGAAGTTTTAAATTTACAAGTTGATTTGATATATTAAGATGATAAAGACACTTAGGTTTTAACCCACTTATCCCATAAAAAGCATACCTTTTTAATTAACCCTTAGTGAACACCCTTGAGCCTAGCATACTGTTTCTTAATTTACCCATTAATTTTAACCTATAACTCATTTTTTTTTGTTCTTTGAGAATTGTTCCCGTTTTATTGATTCCCTTTTTTGTCGAGATTTGATTTGGTTAGTTGCCTAATTGTGCTCTTTTGTTTGATTTGCTCAATTATTTCTTATTGTTAAAAAAATAGTGATTATTATTTAGTTCTATGCTTGAGCTTGAACAATTAAATTAATATTTTGAGACGCAGCCCGATTTCTTATTCTTGAAAAGTTCTTAATTTATTCACTTACTTTTAATTCAGCATTTGTCTATTTTTCTAGTTTGGTAATTTATCAATTCGATCTCGATTTTAACCAACTTTTTCAGCCTTTCTCCACACCCTTAACCTAAGACCCATTACAACCTCTTAAAGACCTTTTGATTTGTGTGTCATATCATTTTATAGTGCTAAAGATTTTATCTTCATACAGACCTATGGTAATGACTTTACACATTTGAATATTGAGTGCTTATCCCTGAACGTTAAACACTTTGAGTGATTTGAGTGAATCTTTAGTGAGGATGTCAATTCTTGTCAATTTTGAATTAAAGGTAATTACTTAGATAAAGGGAAATACCTATGCTTTAAAAATGTTCGACTTGGATAGTTTGAATCCTTAGTGCTCTTTTAGTTGAATTATCAATGTATGATTATTTTTGAATTATTTCGAAACATTATTGATGAGAATTAAAGTCAAGAAAAGATTAATTTTAATTGTGAGTTGAGGATTTTGCTTGAGGACAAGGAAACGCTTAAGTGTGGGGATAATTGATAAGATATAAAAGTAACATATTTTTAATCCCATTCTTGATGCATTTTTGGATGATTTATTATGTAAATTAGTGAAGTTGATGCTCCTAATCCTTTAAATTCATATTTCAATACTTCAAAGAGCATTTGATAGTAAAAGGAGCAAAAAACGAGCCAAAATAGGGCAAATACAGCTGTTTCTAGGATCCACACCGCCTGGGCATTTCCACACGGGCTAGCCACATGCCTCTGTGTCTAACACCCCTTACCCGTATTCAACGCCGGAACAGGGTACAAGGCATTACCGGACTTAAGCATGAGCAAACATACATAACCAGGATGTAAATTTCTATCCAAATTTAAAACTTTTCAAAAACATTCATATCGTCCCTAAAACGAGCCTACGAGGCCCAAAACATGCATCGGAAGTGGTTCAGGACTAAACCGAGAACTTTGGAAACTTCTGGAAAACTTCAAAAAGTTTTCATGAAAAAGGGGTCACGTGCCGGGTGGGTTCGGGACACACCCGTGTGACCCTTAGACACACCCATGTTTCAGGCCATGTTCAAATTAGGGAGCATTCTGTTTATGACGTCATCATCAAATTGAGGTCGCACGGTCAAGTCACACACCCGTTTGCTTAGGCCGTGTGATCGATTAAAATTTTATAATTTTTCATAAAATAGGTGCAGACTTCACACAACCAGGGCACATGCCCGTGTTCGAAGCCATGCTGTACACACGGCCAAGACACACACCCGTGTCTCTGCACGCGTGCTCAATACTAAGCATTCTGTTTTGCAACAATTAAGGTGCAGGGGACACATGGCCGAAACACATGCCCGTGGGGCAGACCGTGTGTCACACATGGCCTAGACACACATCTATGTGTTTACCCGATAAGGCTAGTTACTAAGCCTTTTTTCCACCCTTCCATGCACCTACCTACACAACAAAACATAGCACCAATCCAAGCATATACTTTCAACCCAATCAACCATACTCAAGGCATCTACATATCATTTACATGCTATCATTTATCACATACAAACATCACACACTTAGCATCTCAAACCATGCAATTTCCCACAATCATGAAAACATCATCATATGTTTATATACTTAACCAATATTAACCAATATCAAATGGCCATTTACAAAATGAATTATCAACTATTAAAGCCAACACATATGGCCAAATCAATTATGACCAAGTCCCTATACATGCCATAACTCAAAATATTGTAATCATAAGTACCCAAAATGATAATTTGATAGTGTGAATGGATCTCCGACAATCTCCGATCCCCGAGTTGGCTTAACTTGGCATGGATATTATTTACGAACCTTAATATCATATCTTGCACAATCATAAACTTACCGAGAGATTCTTCACATATCGAGTTAGGCATAAGTTCTACATACATAACTGTACCAATTGGCAACACACCATGGTCTTTCGCAATGTTAACATTTCCATTACGTTTCCTGTTAAACAACTTGGAATACTAAAGGATACTCAGGGAATCTCACTAATAAACCGTAAAAGCAACATATTTTAATCTCACATTTAGCATACTTCTAGATGATTTATCCCTTGATTTATGTAAAAAGGAGCTCTTAATCCTTTCTTTTCATGTTTTATACTCAGGAAAGCACCCGACAATGTAAAGAAAGAGAAACGGGCCTAAAACAGACCAAATTGGGCCAAATAGAAAATTGACATGACCTTAACTTAAGCCCACATGGTCGTGCCTCCTTCAGAGACTAGGACACGGCCCGATTATGATTTACACGGGCGTGTCACCTTATTAAAAGTCCGAACACGGCCTGGCCACGATTCACACGGGTGTGTGCCATGGCCTTGTCCCTGTCGTGGAGAAGAGCAATTCTACTTGGAAAAGGATACTTAGGGGCAAAGAAACCTATTTCAAAAGCCTATATAAACACCCTAAGTGTATCCTCAAAGGGAGCTATTAGCTAGGGCAAGGAGCCGAGCCGAAAAGGTCAAATTTGTGGGAAACACTCAAAGATAGCCAGTTGATCCATCTCAAGAAGCCAGAATTCTACTCAAGACGGAGGATCTCTCCTTCAATTCCTTCAGGGGGTTTTAGGGATTTCTTATGTTTTGTTTTATCTTTTCTTCTGAGATGTTTTCTTTTATAGTTATGAACTAAACCCTTCAGATACCTGAAGGAGATGAAACCTAAGACAGATCTTGTTATTGTTTTCTGAACTATATGATAAATACTTGACTTGTTCTTAATTATGTGTTCTTAATTCATGTGTTAATATTTTTGGGATATTGATTCAAGTATGATGTGCTTAGGTGGAGGAGAAAAAGTCCCTACTTAAGAGTAGATCTAGCATAATTAAGCGGAGTTGATCACACGCCTAGAGATAAGGTGACGAGATTTTGCCGGATTAGGGTGAAACCTAATATGGGAGTCCATAGATCGAGTTAATATGATTCTAGAGGTTTTAATTAGAAAGAGATTTTAATTAATCAACCTAGGATTAGACATTATTCGCCTCGAGAGAGGGTTTAATATAAATTAGGGAATCTTACGGATCAAGTCAAGTTAACACATCGTCTGGTTCAGTGTTAGATAACAAGTGAAGTCTAGGTGGATTCTTCCTAAGGGTATCATCTTAATCAACTGAGTATTTCCAAGAGTATTTCCCCAATTCATTCTTTTTGTCTTTGCATCTTTAGCTTAGTAGTTAATTAAAATTAGATTAAACAACAACTTCACTTATTTTAGGCTAGATAATAAAAAGAAAGTTAGTATTAGTACTTTTAGTTCCTTTGGGTTCGACATTCCGGTCTTGCCGAAGCTATACTGCTGTTCGATAGGTGCATTTGCCTTAAGTCATTGTCAGAGTTAGTTTCCAGGTTCGATCATTCTCTTTATATAAATTTTAAGACTCGACAGCTACGATCAACTTTTTGGCGCCGTTGCCGGGGAACTAAAATATTAAGAAAACTCTATTTTTATTACTCTAGCCACTCTTTTATTTTTATTTTTTATTTTTCTGCAATTTACTCTTATTTTTATTTTTTTGTTTCGTTTTTGCTAAACTTTCTTTCTTTCTTTTCCTAACAGGTACCTTTAGTTTATGACTAGAAGGAACTCGAGGGGACCACTAGTATACGATGGTGATATTGAAGCTACCGCTAGCAGGAATCGCAGAGAAATTAGGCGAGCCCTAAATTACACAGAAGAAGAGCGAGAAGGCAGACCCAATCCTATTGAAGGGATGGACGAGAATAATCCACTACCACAGCATGTGGCAGAAAATAATGCTCCGCGTACTATGTATGGTTATGCTAAACCTCATTTAACAGGAGCAGAATCAAGCATTGTTAGGACTGCTATAGCTGCTAATAATTTTGAATTAAAGCCTAACACTATACAAATGATTCAACAATTTGTTCAATTTGATGGTTTACAGGACGAAGACCCAAGTACTCATATAACTAATTTTTTAGAGTTCTGTGATACCTTCAAAATAAATGGCGTTTCTGATGATGCCATACGTCTTCGGTTATTTCCCTTTTAATTAAGGAATAAAGCTAAACAGTGGTTAAACTCGTTACCACGAGGGTCAATCACTACATGGGATCAAATGACCGAAATTTTTTTATTAAAATATTTCCCACCGGTCAAAACGGCCAAATTACGGAATGATATCTCTTCTTTTGTGCAGATGGATTTAGAGACATTATACGACGCATGGGAGAGATATAAGGATCTCCTGAAAAGGTGTCCACACCATGGTTTACCTTTGTGGCTCTAAGTCCAAACTTTCTATAACGGTGTAAACCTCTCAACGAGGCAACTAATTGACTCAGTCGCCAGTGGAACCCTGAACAATAAAACTCTTGAAGTAGCCTACGAGTTTATAAAAGGGATGTCACTGAATAACTATCAGTGGCAAGTTACAAGGACAAAACCAACAAAACCAGCCGGAGTTTTCAACGTCGATGCAGTAGCCATGCTATCAACACAGGTAGAGATGATGAATAAAAAGCTTGATAGTTTATGTTCTTCGTAGGTACATCTAGTAATGCAGTGCGACGCAAGTGGAACTGTGGCGAATCCTGAGTACCCACCCTACCAACCGGGCACAGAAAGCGAACAGATGAACTATATAGGTAATAATTTCAGATCTAATAATAACACGTATAGTAATAATTATAATCCAGGTTGGAGGAACCACCCAAATTTTTCATGGGGAAGTCAAGGAAATCAAGGAAATCAAAGACAACAACCTCCTAAAAATTTCCAACATCAGCCCTATCCATAGGAAAAGAGGCTGAACCTCGAAGAGATGCTGACAAAATTCATAGCAGCCACAGATGCCCGTTTCCAAGACACTGAGACGACACTCGATAATCAACAAGCATCAATCAAAGGGATCGAGAACCAAGTTGGGGAACTTACTAAGTCAGTTGGACAACTTACTAAGATAGTTTCTGAAATTCGATCAGAGATTTTTCTAAAGGAACCGAACAGATAAAAACAGTTACACTGAGAAGTGGAAAGGAGTAGTCGAACCAAAGAAAAAATTACCACACGAAGATAACAAAGCAAAGGAGGAGGGAATTGAGGATGAAACTCTAGTGCGCAAAGAAAGTAAACCAACAATCCCATACCCAGCAAAGTTGAAGAAAGATCGATTAGATGCCCAATACGGTAAATTTCTTGAACTTTTTAAATAAATACATATTAACTTACCCTTTGTTGAAGCCATTTCACAGATGCCAACGTACGCAAAATTCCTAAAAGAACTCCTGACTAATAAAAGGAAGTTTGAAGAAATATCAACAGTGGAGCTTAATGAAGAATGTTCAGCCATCCTCCAAAACAAGTTACCAACCAAATTAAAAGACCCAGGAAGTTTTACTATTCCCTGTTTAATTGGTAGTTTAAATATTAAGAAAGCATTAGCTGATCTAGGTGCTAGTATTAATTTAATGCCTTATAAAATGTTTAAACAACTAGATCTTAGGGAACCAAAACCCACTAGGATGAGTATTCAGTTAGCTGATAGATCTATTAAATATCCTAGAGGAGTTATCGAAGATGTCTTGGTAAAAATTGATAAATTTATTTTCCCAGTTGATTTTGTTGTGCTTGACATGGATGAGGACATTGAGGTTCCCTTAATTTTAGGGTGCCCTTTTTTAGCTACTGCTAGGGCTGTTATCGATGTAAGTGACGGTAAACTTGCATTAAGGATAGGTGATGAGGAAATTATTTTTCAAATTTATGATGCCATGCGATATTCTAGAGAACAAGATGATTCCTGTTATTTTGTTGATACCACTGATCATATCATTCAAAACTTATTACAGGAAATTATACATGATGACACGATGGAACTGTGCCTGACTCAAGAAGATGGGGAAGAAGATGAAGTTGATAAGCTGACTTTAAATACATCTTCATCTAGACATACGAAAGAAGAGAGCATTAAAGTCAATGACAAACTAAAAACCCTCCATTGATGAGCCGCCTAAATTAGAATTAAAATAGTTGCCGAAACACTTAGAATATGCATTCCTCGGGGAAAATTCTATGCTACCGGTGATTATCACTTCAGAGCTAGAACCCAAGGAAAAAGAGGAGTTGATACAGGTACTAAGAGAACATAAAAGAGCCATAGCTTGGAAAATCTTTGACATTAAGGGAATAAGCCCATCGTTTTGTACCCACAAAATTTTAATGGAAGAAGAATACAAGCCATGTGTGCAACCTCAAAGACGATTGAATCCCAACGTAAAAGAAGTTGTGAAAGCTGAGGTAATTAAACTTCAGGATGCTGGAATAATTTATCCTATTTCTGACAGCAATTGGGTAAGTCCTGTGCAGGTTGTCCCAAAGAAAGGAGGCATGATGGTGGTAGCCAACGAAAAGAATGAACTAATTCCCACCAGAACAGTCACATGTTGGAGATTTGCATTGATTACAGGAAGATGAACGATGCCACTAGAAAAGATCACTTTCCTTTGCCCTTCATTGATCAAATGCTAGAAAGGTTATCTGGGTATATGTACTATTTCTTCCTAGATGGACACTCTGGCTATTTCCAAATCCCAATAGCACCTGAAGATCAAGAGAAGACAACATTTTAATGCCCATACAGTACGTTTGCTTATCGTAAAATGTCTTTTGGATTATGTAATGCTCCTGCTACTTTTCAGCGTTGCATGTTGGCAATCTTTGATGAACTTGTGGAATACATTATGGAGGTATTTATGGACGATTTCTCGGTATACAGTAATTCTTTCGATCTTTGCCTTAAAAATTTAAAACGAGTTCTAATGAGATGTGAGGAAACTAACCTTGTTTTAAATTGGGAAAAATATCACTTTATGCTATAAGAGGGAATTGTACTAGGACATAAGATTTTTAGTAAAGGGATTGAGGTAGATAAAGCAAAAATTGAAACCATAGAAAAATTACCTCCCCCTAGTTCAGTTAAGGCTATTAGAAGCTTTTTAGGACATGCAGGATTTTATAGAAGATTCATTAAAGATTTTTCTAGAATAGCTAAGCCCTTAACAAAATTACTAGAAAAAGATGTTCCTTTCAATTTCGATCAGGAATGTCTAGATGCATTCAATATCCTTAAGGATAAACTAATAAATGCTCCGATTATAATTGCACCTGATTGGAATCTACCCCTTGAACTAATGTGTGATGCAAGTGATTTCGTAGTAGGTGCAGTTCTGGGACAACGAAGAGACAAGCATTTTCAACCAATCTATTATGCTAGCAGAACTTTGACACCCGCACAGGAAAACTACACCACCATAGAGAAAGAACTGCTAGCTGTAATTTTTGGTTTTGACAAATTTAGATAGTATTTATTATTATCTAAAGTTGTCGTTTACACTGACCACTCCGCTCTTCATTATCTTTTAACTAAACATGATGCAAAACCTCGACTCATAAGATGGATTTTACTTTTAGAAGAATTTGATTTGGAAATACAAGATAAGAAGGGAGCTGAAAACCTTGCAGCGGATCACCTCTCTAGGCTTGAAAACCCACATATCGAAGAGCTCGATGAAAGTGATATAAACGACTCGTTTCCCAATGAACAATTCTTTTCTATAACCCACTCTGAGGTACCATGGTTTGCAGATATTGCGAGCTATTTAGCTGCTAACATCTTGCCAAAAAGACTAACACATCACCAAAAGAATTGATTCTTTGCTGATGCAAAAAACTATTTTTGGGAAGATCTCTTTCTTTTCCGCATATGTGCAGATCAGGTAATTTGAAGATGCGTTACAAAAGCGGAAGCAAGCAATATTCTGGAACATTGCCATTCGAGACCTTCAGGAGGACACTACAGTGGCATTAAGACAGCACATAAACTACTCAAATTAGGTTTTTATTGGCCCACTCTATTCAAAGATGCCAACAACTATGTCATTTTGTGTGATAAATGCCAAAGAACAGGTAATGTTTCTAAACGTGATGAAATGCCTCAAACATATATGCTATCATGTGAAATATTTGATGTATGGGGTATTGATTTTATGGGTCCATTCCCTAGTTCATTTGGAAATAAATACATCCTAGTAGCAGTTGATTACATGTCAAAATGGGTGGAAACTGAAGCTTTACCCACCAATGATGCTAGAATAGTAGTTAAGTTTCTCAAGAAACTGTTCTCTCGATTTGGAACACCTAGAGCCATCATTAGTGATATGGGCACTCATTTCTATAATACTCAATTTGACAAAGTCTTAAAAAAATATGGAGTACACCATAGGATAGCTACCCCATATCACCCTCAAACCAGTGGGCAAGTTGAAGTAGCAAACCGAGAACTTAAACGCATCCTAGAAAAAAACGGTTGAATCAAACAGAAAAGATTGGGCATTAAAAGTAGATGATGCCCTATGGGCCTACAGAACAGCGTTTAAAACCACTTAGGAACATCACCATACAAACTTGTCTATGGGAAAAGCTGTCATCTACCATTCGAGTTAGAACACAAAGCTTTTTGGGTTATAAAATTTTTAAATTACGATCTTAAAACTGCAGGAAAGAAAAGAATGTTGCAAATGAACGAGCTAGACGAATGGAGAGCTGAAGCCTACGAGAACTCGAAACTATACAAGAAAGCAACGAAGCGACTCCACGATGCTCGTCTAAAGAGATCAAGATAATTCGAAGTAGGAGACTTGGTCCTGCTATACAACTCAAGGCTTAAATTGTTTCCTGGAAAACTGAAATCAAGATGGTCAGGTCCATTCATGATTAAAACAATCTTTCCCTATGGCACAATCGAGGTAACCCGTCCCACTCAAGGCACATTCAAGGTAAATGGTCACCGACTCAAAATCTATAATGGTGAAGATTTTAGGGATATGAGAGAGGAGCTTCAGCTCCATGAACCTTCTTTTAAAAATGAAAACAGGGTAAGTCTAGCTTAAGACTTTAAATGAGCGCTTCTCGGGAGGCAACCCGAGCACTAACCTCACTAACATTAAATTCTTAATTTTTAGCATTTAATTCCATACTAATTAATCCAATAAAGCGCAGGTTTTAGACCACACGGCCTTGCACACTCCACAGGTCTGAACCTCGTTCTTTTGATCTAGGTCCGAACCTCATTTCTCTTGATTTAGTCCAAAAATCACATTACTGCTCTAATAACCCAATTTTACCCGGGCCTGATTAAAATAAAACCCAAATACAAAAATCCAATATTAAATAGTCCATAATAACAGTCCATTACAAAAAAAAAAAAAAAGAATAATAGTAATAACAGGACCGAATACTAAAGGCCCAATGCTGAACCGGCCCAAATGACCCAAAGTTCTAACAAGTTTCAGAAACCCTGGGGGTTTCTAGAATTCTCTAGCGCCGCAGCTCCCCCACGCGCGCGGCAACCGCTCTACATCACCCCACACGCACACCTCAGACGGTTTCACTTGCAAAACAGAAAGAGAGCACAACAAAAAGAGGAAGAAAATAGATTGTATTTCATTATTTTTTTTATTTTTTGAATTCGGCTATAAAAACCGAAAGGAAAATCCATTGTACTCTGGACATTTTTTACGATAACACACAAGAGCATTACGAAAATCAGAGAATAGATTCGCAAAGATTTTCTTCATTTTCTTTATTTTTTTTTCTATTTTTCTCTTCAAAACTGCTTATACATTTATAAAGATTTTTTTTAATATAATCAATATTAAAATACAGTAAAAAAAAAGAAGAAACTTACCTGGGACATCCGACCGCCGTATACGGCAGAGCTGTGGCGGAGCAGTGACGGGCCTGTAATGGTCTCTGTGGCCGGAGAAAGACGCCTGGTAGAGAAAAGAACCATCCCTCATTTGTTTTTTTATAAAACAACAGAAATAAGGTTTTCAATTTTTTTTACTTTTATAAGATTTCAGAACGACGTCGTGCGGGGCATGTTCCAGTGGCCTCAAAACGGCGCCGTTTTGGCAATGACCTGCGTGCCGAACCAACCCGGTCCTAGGATTTAAGCATTTTTTAATGGAGGGATTAATTGTGCTTTTAGCCCCCCGCTTTTTTGTGGTTTTGCAATCAAGTCTTTTTTATCTTTAATTTGTACCCCATGAATTGTTTTGATTTCAATTGGGTTCTAATTGAACAACGTCGTTTTGGAGGGCAGGGATTAATTTACCTTTTGGTCTCTCTCTGTTATTCGCGAGTTCAATGTGGTCATTTTCTTTTTATTTATTTCAGACTTGCCCCTAAATTTCTATTTTATGTTCAAATTAGTCCTTTTTGTTATTTTTGCTATTAAATTAATTATTTTTTTATTATCATTATTATTATTTTTATTACTACCATTATTATTATTATTATTATATTATTATTATTATTAAATTGATATATTTAATATTTAATATTTATTTTTGCCAATTATTTTTATATAGATTTCACTTATTTCCTTTTTTATTTTTTTATTATCACTTTCATTATAATATTTTATTCATCATTTATTTTTGAAATGTTAGATTATTATATTTCATTATTTTTGTTATTATTATTAGCATATTATTATTATCTTCATTATTTTTACCTAAATCCTATATTAGTTTTACTAATTAATTAATTTATATTAATTTACTTATAAAATACTTAAATCTAATATCATATATTTGTTTTATTTACTCACTTATTTATTTATTTATTTATCTCATTAATTGTTTATTATTTATATGTATATGTATATATATATTTTTTATTTTTTTATTTTTCTTCTTGAATTGCTAAATAGGCTCGTTTTCGGTTTATTGTATTTTATTATTATCATTTTTATTTGTTTCGCTGTTAATATTATTATCAGTATTAATAGTCATTATTATCATTGCTAATATCTTTTTTAATAATGTTGTTATGGCATGCATATTTGTTATTTATTATCATCATGATCTTTATACTTTATTAGTCTACTAAATTTATGTCGAATAATTGTTCTTTAAATATGAGATTTTCACATTTAGCCATACCCGAATATGAGATTTTGTTTTGAAATAAGCAAATACTTCGCGTTTTAAGATTCGGAAGAAATTGTGCCCTAACTTACTGGGTTTCGATTTTTCTCATCGAGTCTAAAGAACCAATTTTTAAAATCAAAACATATAAATTAAATAAAAACTTATTCTCGGGAATTCAAAAATGTTGTGTCCTAACTCACTGGATGTGACACTTTGTTATCTCGAGGTAAGGATTTCTAAAAACAAAGACAATATTGTATTTGGAATCTTGAGAAATTGTGCCCTAACTTACTAGGTTCCGGTTTTTCATTTGACCCAAATGATCGAATATCCTTCTTAATTTTAAATGCACGTGTTTTAAAAGTCAAAAGGTAAGTTTAGTTTCAAGGATTCGAAATGTCATATCCTAACTCACTGGGCATGACATTTTACTTTGTCGAAATAAGCGGGTCTCAGCATCTGATTCAATTCATTTAAGTTTTTCTTTAAATAAAGAGGATTGTATTCTAAAATATTTTCAAATTTTCGACATTAAGACGTTAATCAATCAATTCGGTACCAATTTTGGGTGTTATGAAGGTGCTAATCCTTCCTCGTGCGTAACCGATTCCCGAACCTATTTTCTCAAATTTTATAGGCCAAAATCATTGTTTTAATAAATTAAATTGTTTTAATGATCAATCTCAAGGTGACCCGATCACACATAAGAAAAAGATTGGTGGCGACTCTATTTTCTTTTTTAAAGTTGACCCTGTTTTTCAATGACAAAAAAATGGTTTTGACAGCTTGGCAACGTCGCTGGGGACATTAGAGAGTCAAGTCGTGAAATTGATTATTTTATGTCTTGTTGTTGAAAAATTAAAAATCTGATTTGAAAAATTACGATCCTATTATTGCATTTGTTCATGTTGTTATTTCATATGATTATTATGGTTTGAGTCTCGCATCATATTGCATAAGGACCGTTTTGGTCTTATCTTTTTTAAGTTGGAGTGAGAAGCTACTTCTTCGTGAGGTTTTCACCTCTGTGCAGGATAGTGGATCGCTTTCGAGATACATCTGTACCTATGTCTTCGTGAGGATTTCATCTCCGTGCAGCCATAGGGAAATGTATTCCCTAAACTGAACTCGGTCCGTATGAGCCTATAATGGGTGAGGATCGAGGAATCTGCTGGTTCAGGTACCTCAACCTTAGAACCAAACCGCATGTAGAAGACCCTAGGAGCCCACCCTAGATAGTACTGCGACAAACCCTAGTGGTCACCCGAATAGGTGCTCTATTTGTTTCTTTCTTGCTTGCTTTTACTTTGTACTAACGTGTTTCATTTTGTTTTGGTTATGATTGCATTGCATGTCATTTCATATTTGAAAGAGTGTCGATTCACGTTCGATTACTAAATTAGAGAGCTTGTCATGGAGAACAAATTTCTTGATAAAGTGGAAGACAATGCAGTTGTCTGTATATTTTTAATCTGTTTTATGTAAAGAATTTTGTTCTCTAGTAAAGTTTTCTAAATGAAATTGAATTAGAATCGACACCTCTTTTTTTTCATTTATGCATTAGCATTGCATTGCATCATGTACAATAAATTCACACAAAAAAAAAACCTAATTAATCAAAAGAGTTGGAATTCTTTGAAGGGGTCAAAGGCCCGGAAGAAATGTCGGGAAATATTCACATCAATGCCATATATGAAGAAACCACTGAAAGGGGGACCTTGTCAGGTATCCGTCCTTATGAACCTGGGAGTGTTCTGAATAACTGGACTGTAGAAGAAATTCATGTAGTTTTTAGAGCTTACAACTGTAGAAGAAATTCATGTAGTTTTTAGAGCTTACACAGAGTAATGTTCAAAACACACTTGTTGCTTTTAGCCTAAAAGCAATATGAATTCCTTTGTGAAATAGGCTTATGTCCGAACAGCATTATGAAATACATACTTGAGATCATTTTGAGTAAATAATCTCTCATTCTTTTAGATTTTTCATTCTTTCTATATAAATAATTATGTTAGATTCTTTCATTCCTTTGATTTTTTCATCACATTCATAATCATACCATACAAATAATTATTCTTAAATTCATTTGTTCTTTGTATATTCCTTTGTGCCTACAGCAGGGTCTCGGATATCAACGACATGAGTAACGCTGCTACAGAATTAGAACTGCCTTTTGAGCAAGACATGTGTTTAAAGGGATCCTAGGACTTTAAATATGACATAGACTGTGGCTTATCTCTGAACTTGTTAAGAATGGTAAAATAGGAGGAAAAACAAATTCTGCCTTATAAAGAGACAGTGAAGATTGTGATCTTGGAAAAAGGAAAAGTAGTGAAAATTGGAACGTGCATAACTTAAGAAACAAAGCGAGACCTCGTAGAGTTACTTCAAGAATTCAAAGATATCTTCAAGTGGTCATACCAAGATATGCCTGGGTTAAGCACTAACACTGTTGTACACCACCTCCCCATAAAAGAGGATTGCAAGCTGGTTCAGCAGAAGCTCCGGAGAATGAGGCCAGACATTATGCTAAAAATAAAAGAGGAAGTCAAAAAGCAGTGTGATGCCAGATTCTTGCAGGAAGTCAAATACTCAGAATGGGTAGCCAACATTGTGCCTGTCCCTAAGAAAGATGGGAAGGTATGAATGTGTATAGATTATAGAGACTTGAATAAGGCTAGCCCTAAAGACAATTTTTTCTTACCTCACATTGATATTTTAGTGGACAATACGGCAGGCTATTTGCTGTTTTCCTTCATGGATGGCTTCTCGAGATACAATCAGATAAAAATGCATCCTGAGGACATGGAAAAGACTACATTCATAACCTTGTGGGGTACACTTTGTTATAAGGTGATGCCATTTGGGTTAAAAATGTAGGAGCAACCTATCAAAGGGCCATGGTGACCTTGTTCCATGATATAATGCACAAAGAAATCGAAGTTTCTGTTGATGATATGATCGCAAAGTCTCTAACAGTAATGGAACATATCTAAGTTTTGAGGAAGTTATTCTTGACACTGAGGAAATTCCAATTAAAGCTCAATCCAACGAAATGTACTTTTGGAGCTAGATCGGGAAAATTGTTGGGCTTCGTAGTCAACAAAAAGGGAATCAACATTGACTTAGACAAGGTTCGGGCTATATAAGAATTGCCTCTGCCGCACACTCAAAAAGAAGCTTGAGATTTTCATGGAAGGTTAAACTACATTGCTCGGTTCATTTCACAATTAACTAAGAAATGTGATCCCATATTTCGTCTTCTTAAGAAATACAATCCAGGCGTGTGGGATGATGAGTGCCAGAAAGCCTTTGATAAGGTTAAATAATACTTGTCGAGTCCTCTAGTATTGTCACGTCCATGCCCAGATAGAACATTAATACTGTAGTTGACAGTGTTTAATAACTCTATGGGATGTGTGCTGGGTCAACACGATTATTCGAGAAAAAGAGAAAAGGCGATATACTACCTCAGTAAAAAATTCACTGAGTGTGAAATGAGATATCTGCCAATTGAGAAATTGTGTTGTGCCTTGATTTGGACAACTCGAAGGTTGAGGCAATACATGCTATACCATACAACCTGGCTAATCTCGAAGTTGAACCCTCTAAAGTATATGATAGAGTCAACTGCTTTGAATGGAAGGATGGCTAGATGGCAAATTCTGCTCTCTGAATTTGTAATAGTTTATGTGAGCCAAAAAGCTGTGAAAGGAAGCACAGTAGCAGATTTTCTGGCCAGCAAAGCTTTAGAAGAGTATGAGCCTCTGAACTTTGACTTCCCCAATGAAGAACTAATGTATGTGGCAGCTGCTGAAGAAGAAGCTACAAAAGATCACCTTTAGAAATTGAACTTTGACGGAGCATCAAATGCTGTAGGAAATAGAATTGGGGCAGTCTTGGTATCCCCAAATGGAGATTATTATCCATTCACATGCAAATTGGACTTTGATTGTACAAATAAGATGGCAGAGTATGAAACATGTATCATGGGACTCCGTGCAGCCATAGAACTCAAAATTAGAGTGCTGGAAGTACATGGGGATACTGCAACTGAAAGGTGAATGGGAGACAAGAGACCCCAAATTGATCAATTATCAAAGGATAGTTCTGGATTAATTGAGGAGTTTAATGATATTACTTTCAACTATCTCCCACGAGACGAAAACCAGATGACAGATGCTTTGGCTACTTTAGCTTCCATGATCAAAGTGAGCAAATAAGAGGATGTAAAACCCATTCAAATGAGTATTTACGAGGCCTCGGTTCATTGTTCCAACATGGAGGAAGAAGAAAGAGATGAACACCCTTGGTACCACGATATCTTACGATATGCAAGAAACTGTGAATACCCTGATCAGGCAACCGAGAATGATAAAAGGACGTTAAGAAGACTAGCCTGTGACTATGTCTTAGACGGAGAGATCCTGTACAAAAGAAGGAAGGATCAGGTACTATTGAGATGTGTGGACGTTGTTGAAGCTAAGAAAATTTTGGAAGAAGTCCACGAGGGTGTTTGTGGAACACATGCCAATGGTTTCACAATGGCTAGACAAATAATGAGATTTGGGTACTATTTTTCTACCATGGAGGGAGACTGCATCAATTATGCTAAGAGATGTCACAAATGCCAAATTTATGGAGACAAAATTCATGTACCTCATTCGCCTTTGCATGTTATGACTTCCCCATGACCTTTCTCTATGTGGAACATGGATGTCATAGGGCCAATCTCTCCAAAAGCTTCAAATAGGCATTGGTTCATATTTGTAGTCATCAATTATTTCACCAAGTGGGTAGAGGCTGCTTCATATGCCAGTGTTACCAAGTCGACAGTCAGTAGATTCCTAAAAAAGGAAATCATCTGTCAATATGGAATGCCTGAGAGGATTATATCCTACAATGTGTTAAATTTGAACAACAACACTATAGTGGAGGTTTACAGTCAGTTCAAAATCAGAATCACAATTCATCACCATATCGTCCAAAAATGAATGGTGCAGTGGAGGCAGCTAATAAAAACATTAAGAAGATTGTGGAGAAAATGGCTGAAACTTATAAAGATTGGCACGAGAAATTACCATTTCCTCTTTATGCTTATCGAACATAAGTCAGGACCTCTACCGGGGCAACTCCTTTCTTATTGGTTTATGGAATGGAGGCAGTTTTACCCATTGAGGTTGAAATTCCTTCCCTTCGAGTCTTGTCAGAGCTAAAGTTAGATGAAGCAGAATGGATGTAGTCTCGATACGATCAATTGAACTTGATTGAAGAAAAGAGGCTAAGAGCTATTCGTCATGGTCAGATGTACCAAAAACAAATGATGCGAGCTTATGAAAAAAAGGTTCACCCAAGAGAATTTCATGAGGAGGACCTGGTATTGAAAAAGATCCTTCACATACAAAAAGATTTCAGAGGGAAATGAATGCCAAATTGGGAAGGACCTTATATTGTAAAAAAGGCTTTCTTCGGAGGAGCACTGATTTTGACCGAAATGGATGGGAAAAACTTGCCCAATCCTGTAAATTTGGATTCAGTCAAGAAGTACTATACTTGAAGAGGAAAAGAGGCCAAAGTGAAAACCCACAAAGGGCGCTTTGAAACCTTCTCCAAAAAAAAAAAAACCCAAAAACGGAGAGGCCAAAGTGAAAACCCGCAAAGGGCACCTTGAGACCAAAGGGGTTTTGAGTCGAAAACCCAAAAAGGGCGGCTAAAATTGTGATAAAAAAGGGTATGCGGTGATCTTGCTATACCTGAATTATAAAGAAGGAGAGATGTTACGTCTTGGGGCATCAACAAAGTACTCTTGATCTCTTAAACACATATTGAGCTTAAAATGGTCTTCAAAAAGTCCGTATAGAGAAGCTCAAGCTACGATATCTGGGGCACCTATTTCTTTTCCCCTTACTATTTTGTATTCTAGCAATGTTTTCTTTCTTTAATTAACCCATTCTTTTCAGGTTTTGTTCCTAATAAATTTCAGTTTTGTCCATCATTACGATCATTTTCAAGCATTTTGTATTGAAGTAATGATTAATGGACTAACAATACTTTCACAAAAGGAGTTTTGCATATTACTACGGAAACTTCTAAATAATACGAGAACTTGAAACAAGACTTTTATTTAGAACTCACCAAGCCTACGGGTTGGAAATATTTGAGAAGGAAACTTTAAACAGTGACCATTTCTTCGAATTTTCTGTAAAAAATGTCGATTGAACAAGAAGACAGGATATTACGTCAGTGATACAACCTTGAAGAACAACGAGCAATGACAACCCTAATCATTAAAAAAGGGATCATTCTCATGATATCCTGCATTCATGCAAATATCATCCATCACACATTTAGTTAGGAGCATTCGATTCATTCTGATCATTGCATCCAAATCATTATAGGGATCGTTCTCATGACATTCTAGATCCATGCAAATATCATCCATAACACATTTAATTAGGAGCATTCGATTCATTTTGATCATTGCATATTAATCATTATAGGGATCATTCTCATGACATTCTGCATTCCTGTAAATATCATCCATAACACATTTAGTTAGGAGCATTCGATTCATTCTGATCATTGCATCCAAAGCATTATGCATAAACATAAGTCCATAAATCGATTCTACAGGTCATGTTCCCCAGAGGACGGTGTAACAAGATCGGTGAATCCATAAATCCCATACCTCTGAAGTTGCAGTGGGATGGATCAAAGTCAAGATAGCGAATCTTATTCCTCTGAAGTTGCAGTGGAGCAGATTAAAGCTACGAATCCACAAGTCCTATACCTCTAAAGTTGCAGTAGGTCGAATCAAATCCATTACGGCGGATCTTATCTTCCTGAAGTTGCAGCGGAGTTAATTGAAGCCAACAACCTTATCTCCCTAAAGTTGCAGTGGAGCAGACTGAAGACAGCAAATATTATTTCCTTAAAGACGCAGTGGAACAGATTAAAGCTACGATAGATCTTATCTTTATGAAGTTGTAGTGGAGCAGATTGAAGCCACAACCTTGTTTCCCTGAAGTTGCAGCGGAGCAGACTAAAGATAGCAAATTTTATTTCCCAGGCGTTGTAGTGGAACAAATTAAAGCTACAGATTATGGCAGATTTTATCTTCCTGAAGTTGCAGTGGAGTAAATTAAAGCCATCAACCTCATCTCCTTGAAGTTGCAGTGGAGCAGATTGAAGACAACGAATCTTATTTCCCTAGCATTGCAGTGGAACAGATTAAAGCTACCGATTACGGCGGATCTTATCTTTCTGAAGTTGCAGTGAAACAGATTGAAGCCACCAGCCTTATCTCCCTGAAGTTGCAGCGGAGCAAACTAAAGATAGCAAATCTTATTTCCCTGGCGTTGTAGTGAAACAGATTAAAGCCACATATTACGGAGGATCTTATCTTCCTGAAGTTGCAGTAGAGTAAATTGAAGCCACCAGCCTTATCTCTCTGAAGTTGCAGCAGAGCAGACTGAAGAGAACAAATCTTATCTCCCTGAAGTTGCGGCGGAGCAGATTGAAGCCACAAGTCTAATTTCCTTGAATTGGATCAAAGCACTAGTTCTTATGCCCCTGAAGATGAAATGGGATGGAATGAAGCCACTCGAAGAATAAAAGCACCGAAAGAAGTCAGGATTTGGCAAGACCGGGAAAAATTATCCCTTTTTAAAGTCTTTGCTCCATTCTCGTTACACGACAATGAGCAAAGAGGGGCAGCTGTATTAACCCAATTTTACCCAGGCCCAATTAAAATAAAACCCAAATACAAAAATCCAATTTTAAACAGTCTATAATAACAATCCATTACAAAAATAATAATAATAATAGTAATAATAGGACCAAATACTAAAGGCCCAATGCTGAACCAGCTCAAATGGCCTAAAGTTCTAACAAGTTTCAGAAACCCTAGGGGTTTCTAGAATTCTCTAGCGCCGCAGCTCCCCATACGTGCCACAACCGCTCCACGTCACCCCACGCGCGCACCTCAGACAGTTTCACCTGCAAAACAGAAAGAGAGCACAACAAAAAGTGGAAGAAAACATATTGTATTCCATTATTTTTTTATTTTTGGAATTCGACTATAAAAACCGAAATGAAAATCCATTGTACTCTGGACATTTTTTACGAATACACACAAGAGCAATACGAAAATCAGAGAATAGATTCGCAAAGGTTTTCTTCATTTTCTTTATTTTTTTTCTATTTTTCTCTTCGAAACTGCTTATACATTTATAAAGATTTTTTTTTAATATAATCAATATTAAAATACAGTAAAAAAAGAAGAAGAAACTTACCTGAGGCATCCGACCGTCGTATACGGCGGAGCTGCGGCGGAGTAGCAACGGGCCTCCGGTGGTCTTTGTGGCCGAAGAAAGACGCTTGGCAGAGAAAAGAACCATCCCTCATTTGTTTTTTTACAAAACAGCAGAAATAAGGTTTTCAAAATTTTTTTTTCTTTTATAAGATTTCGGAACGACGTCGTTTGGGGCCAGTTTCAGTGGCCTCAAAACGACGCCGTTTTAGCAATGACCCGTGCGTCGACTCAACCCGATCCTAGGATCCGCGCGTTTTTTAATGGAGGGACTAATTGTGCTTTTTGCCCTTCCACTTTTTTGTGGTTTTGCAATCAAGTCTTTCTTATCTTTAATTTGTACCCCATGAATTGTTTTGATTTCAATTGGGTCCATAACTGAACGACATCATTTTGGAGGGCAGGGATTAATTTCCCTTTTGGTCCCTCTCTGTTATTCGCGCGTTCAATGTGGTCCTTTTCTTTTTATTTATTTCAGACTTGCCCCTAAATTTCTGTTTTATGTTCAAATTAGTCCTTTTTGTTATTTTTGCTATTAAATTAATTATTTTTTAATTATCATTATTATTATTTTTATTACTACCATTATTATTATTATATTATTATTATTATTATTATTATTAATAAATTGATATATTTAATATTGAATATTTATTTTTGTCTATTATTTTTATATAGATTTTACTTATTTCCTTTTTTATTTTTTTATTGTCACTTTCATTATAATATTTTATTCATCATTTATTTTTCAAATGTTAGATTATTTTATTTCATTATTTTTGTTATTATTATTAGCAAATTATTATTATCTTCATTATTTTTACCTAAATTCTATATTAGTTTTACTAATTAATTAATTTATATTAATTTACTTATAACATACTTAAATCTAATATCATATTTTTGTTTTATTTACTCACTTATTTATTTATTTATTTATTTATCTCATTAATTTTTTATTATTTATATGTATATGTTTATATTTTGTTTTATTTCTTTTATTTTTCTTCTTGGATTGCTAAATGGGCTCGTTTTAGGTTTATTGTATTTTATTATTATCATTATTATTTGTTTAGCTGTTAATATTATTATCACCATTAATAGTCATTATTATCATCGCTAATATCTTTTTTAGTAATGTTGTTATGGCATGCATATTTGTTATTTATTATTATCATGATCTTTATACTTTATTAGTCTACTAAATTTATGTCGAATAATTGTTCTTTAAATATGAGATTTTCACGTTTAGCCATGCCCGAATATGAGATTTTGTTTTGAAATAAGCATATAATCCGCGTTTTAAGATTCGAAAGAAATTGTGCCCTAACTTACTGGGTTTCGATTTTTCTCATCGAGTCTAAAGAACCAATTTTTAAAATCAAAACATATAACTTATATAAAAACTTATTCTCGGGAATTCAAAAACGTTGCGTCCTAACTCACTGGATGTGACACTTTATTATCTCGAGGTAAAGATTTCTAAAAACAAAGGCAATATTCTGCATTTGGAATCTTGAGAAATTGTACCCTAACTTACTGGGTTCCGATTTTTCATTTGACCCAAATGAACGAATATCCTTCTTAATTTTAAATGCACGGGTTTTAAAAGTCAAAAGGCAAGTTGAGTTTCGAGGATTCGAAATGTCATATCCTAACTCACTGGGCATGACAGTTTACTTTGTCGAAATAAGCGGGTCTCAACATCTGATTTAATTCATTTAAGTTTTTCTTTAAATGAAGAGGATCGCATTTTAAAATCTTTTCAAATTTTCGACATTAAGACGTTAATCAATCAATTCAGTACCAATTTTGGGCGTTACGAGGGTGCTAATCCTTCCTCGTGCGTAACCGACTCCCGAACCCGTTTTCTCGAATTTTGTAGGCCAAAATCATCGTTTTAATAAATTAAAATGTTTTAATGATTAATCTCAAGGTGAGCCGATCACACCTCAAAAAAAAGATTTGTGGCGACTCTATTTTCGTTTTTAAAGTTGAATCTGTTTTTCAATGACAAAAAAAATGGTTTCGATAGTTGCAAAATTATATTTTTGCCCTTAAACTTTAACATATTTACATTTTTTCCCCTAGGCTCGAAAAATGAAATCCATTCAATTTCTTCGATTCCCAAGCCTAGCCGATCCTCTTTTATAATTATAGCAGTCCATTTTTTTATTTAATCACACTCTTACACACATTTTATAATCTTTTTACAAATAGGTCCTTTCGACATTTTCATTAAAAACCACCTAGCAAAAGTTGTTTATCACACATCAAGCATGCATAATCTACCATTAGACATCAAAATGAAAAAATATCCAACATGGGTCAAACCCTAGACCTTGACCTTTTCTTAAATTAATGGTAGAAATAGGTAGATCGAGTGATAATGACTTCAAAAACAGAAAGAGCATTAAAACGGGGCTAGGATGTACTTACAATCAAGCTTAAAAGATGAAAAAACCCTAGCTATGGTGCTCTCCCAAGTTTCAGCCAAGGTTGAAGAAAGATGAGCAAATTTTGGCTTTAATTTCCCTTTTTATTCTTTTATATTCTAAATGACCAAAATGCCCTTCACTTAAAACTTTGAAATTTTATCTCACCATGTCCATTTTTGTCCACTAACTCAACGAATGGTCTAATTACCATCTAAGGGCCTTCAATTTAAAATTTCATAGAAATTTGACACCTCTAGCATGTAGAATTCAACTTTTGCACTTTTTACAATTTTCGAACGAAATTTTCACGAATTCATTTCGTAAAACTGTAGAACATAGAAATGTAATAAAAATAAAATTTTCTATGTCGAATTTGTGGTCCTGAAACCACTGTTTTGACTAGCCCCAAAATCGGGCTGTTACATTTTGAGCCACACGGGTTGGCCATACGCCCATGTGCTAGCCCGTGTCGATATCGCACCCTACTTCCCAAATACGCAGAAAAACCCAATTTTTAGGCTTTCTGAGCATTCTAAAGTCTATAAATATCAATTATAAGAAGATCTGAGAGGCACTCAAAGAAGATCGAAGAAAAGACTCGAAGAATGCCATCAGAATCAACTCGGAAGCAGATCTCTTCAAGATTGAAGATCTTCATTTAATTTCCTTTGAAGTTTTATTGAGTTTCTTTATGTTTGTTGTTATCCTAATTTTGAGATGTTTTCATTCTAGATTATGAACTAAATTCCTTAGATACCTAGGGAAGATGAAACCTATGATGAATCTTGTAACACCCCAAACCCGATCAGAACGCTACGACAGAATCTGGCATGTCACAGGAAAGACAAATTTTGAAAACTGAGTTATCGCCATGAGTTGGGAAAAATCTTCGATTCTATAGAAACAGAATTTATATTGAGTGATCAATTGAAAACACTTCGAGCTTTAATTTGAAAATTTAGTTACTTTGCTACTAAAATCCATTTTTTAAATAATCAATTGAGGAATCTCAAAATCCCATAGTTTTTAAGTTTTGGAAATCATCCATTTCGTAATTTATTAGGCATGCTTTAATGATTAAAATTAAAATAAGAGAGAATTAACAAAACAAATAAAAACCAAATTAAGGTTTAGATGGCCTTATTACATTACCAAAATCCAAATTTAAAGTAGAATAATTCCAAAATAACTCTTTAAAATAAAATCCAAAATATTATGCATGGCCACCTCGAGCCCACCTCGACTCCATATCCACAGTCTAAGGATTACCTGCAAAGATTAACGGAAGGGGTGAGTCACCAAGACTCAGTGTGTAACTCCCTGTCTAAAAGATTTTAGGGCTCTCACACAGATTTATATGCAAAGTATGTATGTCATGCAACCCAACCAACCTAAATATCGACCTGTATCTCCTGTGTCTACCCAACATTTGTGGCACCTAGCCACTGGTGGTACCTAACCACTGGTGGTTCCAAACCACTGGTGACAAAAGTCACAAATAATAATATGTGGGGCCAACCCACTCGTGGTACCTAACCACTGGTGACAAAAGTCACAAATAATCATATGTGGGACCAACCCACTTGTGGTACCTAACCACCGGTGACAATCCCTAATATCAATTCGTGGGGCCAACCCACTGTGGTACCAAACCACTGGGACGAGTCACAAAAATAAAATATATATATGTGGTACCTAACCACTGGTGGTTCCAAACCACTGAGACTTAGTCACAAAATGATAATATGTGGGGCCAACCCACTTGTGGTACCTAACCACTGGTGACAGTCTCAAAGAGATCATGTTTCCTCCCTCTTAACATCATACCCCAGCCCATGCAACATGTCATGACATAATAATTCATGTATGCAGTATGACATGTATGCAAAACATATATCAAATATAAGTATAACATGAATTACCATCAGAATCAGATAGACATAATACAACATAATCAAGCTAATCACCCTCTAAGGGTGTAACCGTAATTTTACCTAGCAAGGGTATTTTTATAATTTATCTATCGAGGGTATTTCAGTAATTTTGCACCTGCAATGGCATTTTCGAAGGCCTAATGTCGCCCCGAGCGATTCAGCTACCATTTCTGGTCGTACCGGACTATTGGGCCTAAAACCCAATTTCGGCCCACTTGGGCCCACACACTCGTGTGGCCCACCTGACACAAATCTAGCCACGTATATGAGATACACCTAGTCTAGTTTATTATATACTACACCATCATACATTTTATTCAATTGGGCCCACGGGCCCATTGGGCCCACTTCGGCCCATCGCAGGCCCAAGCATCCTCAACCCACAAGAATACTACTGATGGCCTCAACTATCGCGTCGAAGACCTACACGTGCGTTCGCACGCTCGTGTGGCTACTATTGCCGTGACAGGCACTTCAGCATTTGCCGCTTTACAACTAAAGTAGAGAGAGTTACACACCTGATAGGAATCCGGTGCTAATCCGCGCTCCGGCCACTCCTATGCCCAAACGCCCTCCAAGGTGTATTCACTCTCCTCCTAGAATGCTCTATATATAGCTAGCTTCTCACCTTCCTTCTTCGTATCTTTCCGATGTGGGATCCTTCCATCAGCAGAGTTTAAATCCAACTCAAACTCTTCCCGTTCAGACCGCAAAATAAATACTCCCATGCTTCTCATGAGATTCGAACCCAGGCTCCATTGCAACATAATCCATGCTGCTAACCACTTGGCCACAAGCTCCTCTTGTGTCTTAAACCATGCACAACTAAATATAACCCTATGGCCAAATTCTAGAGTCCATTTAAAAATAAAACCAAAATGCAAGAGCCAAGACCATTTAAAAATAAAACCAAAATGCAAGAGCCAAGACTTGAACCTTGGACCTCCTTCCTTCCTTGTGGCGTCATCCCCTTGCCTCTTATGTGGCGTCACTTTGCCACTACACCACAGACTCTACTTGTGTCGTTTTCTCCACATTTTATTCTTAAAGCCTACCTACCAACTCTCAAGGTTTTTTCCACCTAAAACCAAAATTTCCCCAAAGCCAAAGTTTGATCCCGGGACTTCATAGAAGCCCTCTAACCTTCCAATATCACTTATCTAATAGGTCCAACTTGCATTTAAACCGATCTCTTGTTCTCCAAAAATTTAAACGCTACTACGCTCAAGGCTCATTGGGCCCAATCCTACTAGGCCCAATTTCGGGATGTTACAAATCTACCCTCCTTAAAGAAATTTCTCCTCAAAATTTCTAACTAACTAACAGTCGTACGTCCCAACCTACAATACTACGCTCACGCTGCGTACTCTGATCTTAATAACATTAATATATTTTAACCTAGAATTTAGAACTCCTACACATACTCAAAAACACTCAGCCATTAAAGCAGACAAATATTTCATACGCAACCAACTCTATATCCGAACATCACATCCAAACTAAACACACAGAATAGATACCAGAAATACAGCATATAACAAAGCAAAGTATCAGGAAACTTACAGTGCAGGTTGGTGCCGGAGACTCGGATGTCATACTTCCAGAAAATAGATATATATTTTCTAAACCATTTTCCAAACCATCCTTTGAAACCATTTTTGAAGCCAAACACACAGTCGAGTTTTTGAACCTAGGCTCTGATACCACAATTGTAACACCCCAAACCCGGTCAAAACGCTACGACTGAATCTGGCATGTCACAGGAAAGAAAAATTTTGAAATCCGAGTTATCGTCATGAGATGGGGAAAATCTTCAATTCTATAGAAACATAATTTATATTGAGTGATCAATTGAAAACACTTCGAGCTTTAATCTGAAAATTTAGTTACTTTGCTACTAAAATCCATTTGTTAAATAATCAATTAAGGAATCTCAAAATCCCATAGTTTTTAAGTTTTGGAAATCATCCATTTCGTAATTTATTAGGCATGCTTTAATGATCAAAAATAAAATAAGAAAGAATTAACAAAACAAATAAAAACTAAATTAAGGTTTAGATGGCCTTATTACATTAACAAAATCCAAATTTAAAGTAGAATAATTCCAAAATAACTCTTTAAAATAAAATCCAAAATATTATGCGTGGCCACCTCGAGCCCACCTCGGCTCCATATCCGCAGTCTAAGGATTACCTACAAAGATTAATGGAAGGGGTGAGTCACTGAGACTCAGTGTGTAACTCCCCGTCCAAAAGATTTTAGGGCTCTCACACAGACTTATATGCAAAGTAAGTATGTCATGCAACCCAACCAACCTAAATATCCATCCGTATCTCCTGTGTCTACCCAACATTTGTGGCACCTAGCCACTGGTGGTACCTAACCACTGGTGGTTCCAAACCACTGGTGACAAAAGTCACAAATAATAATATGTGGGGCCAACCCACTTGTGGTACCTAACCACTGGTGACAAAAGTCACAAATAATCATATGTGGGGCCAACCAACTGTGGTATCAAACCACTGGGACGAGTCACAAAAATAAAATATATATGTGGTACCTAACCACTGGTGGTTCCAAACCACTGAGACTTAGTCACAAAATGATAATATGTGGGGCCAACCCACTTGTGGTACCTAACCACTGGTGACAGTCTAAAAGAGATCATGTTTCCTCCCTCTTCACATCATATCCCAGCCCATGCAACATGTCATGACATAATAATTCATGTATGCAGTATGACATGTATGCAAAACATATATCAAATATAAGTATAACATGAATTACGACATAATCAAGCTAATCAACCTTTAAGGGTATAACCGTAATTTTACCTAGTAAGGGTATTTTCGTAATTTACCTATCGAGGGTATTTTAGTAATTTTGCACATGCAATGGCCTTTCCGAAGGCCTAATGTCGCCTAGAGTAACTTAGCTACCATTTCCAGTCGGACCAGACTATTGGGCCTAAAACCCGATTTCGGCCTATTCGGGCCCACACGCTCGTGTGGCCCACCTGACACAAATCTAGCCACGTATATAAGATACACCTAGTCTAGTTCATTATATACTACACCATCATACATTTTATTTAATTGGACCCACGGGCCCATTGGGCCCATTTCGACCCATCGCGGGCCCAAGCAGCCTCAACCCAGAAGAGTACGACTGAGGGCCTCAACTATCGCGTCGAAGCGCCACACGTGCGCTCGCATGCTCGTGTGGCTACTATTGCTGTGACCGGCACTTCGGCATTTGCCGCTCTACAACTAAAGTAGAGAGAGTTACACACTTGATAGGAATCCGGTGCTAATCCACGCTCCGACCACTCCTGTGCCCAAACGCTATTCACTCTCCTCCTAGAATGCTCTATATATAGCTAGCTTCTCACCTTCCTTCTTTGTATCTTTCCGATGTGGGATCCTTCCATCAGCAGAGTTTAAATTCAACTCAAACTCTTCCTGTCCAGACTGCAAAATAAATACTCCCTTACTTCTCATGAGATTCGAACCCAGGCTCCCTTGCAACATAATCCACGCCGCTAACCACTTGGCCACAAGCTCCTCTTGTGTCTTAAACCATGCACAACTAAATATAACCCTATGGCCAAATTCTAGAGTCCATTTAAAAATAAAATCAAAATGCAAGAGCCAAGACTTGAACCTTGGACCTCCTTCCTTCCTTGTGGCGTCATCCCCTTGCGTCTTATGTGGCGTCACTTTGCCACTACACTGCACACTCTACTTGTTTCATTTTTCTCCACATTTTATTCTTAAAGCCTACCTACTAACTCCCAGGGTTTTTTCCACCTAAAACCAAAATTTCCCCAAAGCCAAATGTTCACATGCTTCGTGTAAATCCACACATTTTATTTATTTTACATTTTAGTCCCTAAAAATATTATTTTTACAATTTAGTCCAAATTACTCAATTTTATCAAAAATCTAAAGACAACATTTTAAAGCTCAAGCATTCATCAATAGCACATCTCAAAATCTTCATCAAATTCTAAAATCAAGGCATGGGCTTGATAGTACTCAAAGCAACGATCACAAAAACATATAAATTATCAAAAACCGAACAAAACTCATTCCTTAATTAAGACTTGCAAGTGTCGAATGTAACAAAGCTTTAAACCCTTCTTTTTCTTTCATTTTTTGGTGCAACAAAGATGAATGAATGCTTTATTTTAGCTTTTGTTTTATTATAATTAAACTTTTCAACTAATTTACCTTTTTATCCTTATTATTTAACATATAAAACTTATATAATGGTTGGTTATAAATGTCCATTAACCATATCAATGGCATAATAACCTCTTAAGGACTTTTGATATTAAAGACAATAACAATTCGACACTTATTCAATTAAAAGGCCACTTTTACATTTTCTACGATTAAGTCCTTTTCTCAAACTAAACAAACAAACAATAAAATTAATTCACGAAACTTTCACACATGCTTAATCACATACTACAAGCACAAGAAATAATATTAAAATATTTTTCGACTCGGATTTGTCGTCCTGAAACCACTATTTCGACTAGGGTTTAAACCGAATTGTTACAAATAATAATCACTTCATTTTATCGATTAAATAATAGAAAAAATGGTAATTACTTGTACTTTTAGTACTCGTGGATATGATATTCCCTACTCACCATAACTATACTATTGTTTGATAGGTGCGCTTGCCTTATTCGTATTTATAGTTAGTTTAGTGATCTTCATGCACATTTTACAATTTAGTCCTTAGTAGCTTGCTAGTAGTTTAGTCCTATTGATTTTATGGTTTCTTTTAATATAATCTTCTGCGATTAGTTGGTTAGACTCTTTATTTTGCACACTCATTATTTAGAAATTTTTTAAACCCCAGGCTCTCTCGGTTTCGATCCTTGGAATACTCTAGTGTTCCATTGTAACACTACAAATATTACAACTGACCTGTCACACTTGTAGTAAGCTGCAATATTTGTTTTAGTAGGACTGTTGATTTTTCTCTCTTTGTTCGATACGACAGAGAGACGCGGTCAAGTGTTCCCTTTCTCGAGGAATAGTTTAGGTTCGATTTTTATTTGTACCAAAAGAAAAGGTTGATTGTGTTGACTGTTATATTTTGTTGAGATGGCAAATGATGACACAATTCATTGACACATGGCATGCCATGTGTAGCTATTGTCGATGTGGCATTTTTTACATCAACAAATATTTTAAAAAATCTTAAAATTTAACTGAAAATTCAAAAAAAAAGGGGCGTCCAAGTTCATTTGACTCATGACTGGCATTTGTGTAGGTTCATTTTAGAAGTGATTTTTTTAAATAATATTATATATTTTTTATAATTTTAAAAATAGTAATTTCAAAATAAATCATCAAATTTTAGATTTTATTGAATCATGGATGAATATCTTGTTTTTTAATTTTGATTGTTTTTTATGGAGAAAAAGTTTTGTGATGATGCAAAATGCAAAAGACAATGAGTACTTGGGGTGGATCCATCGTTGAAGTTTGTTATAACCTTCCAAGAAAAAGCAGTTGGAGCTTCAACAACTTTGTTGATGCTTAATAACAACACGAGATTTTCTTGCACAAATAAAATCCATTTGCAATGTTGCACATTCAATTAGAGGCGAGCGTTCGGTTGAATCGAATGAAAAAAATATCGAGTTAATTGAGTTGACGAATCCTATTTTGTCATCCTCACTCGATTTGAAATTTTCTTGAATCGAATTGAGTGAGATGAAATTTGAATCTAATCTAATCGAATATATTTGTTCGAGTTAAATTCCAAAAAATAACTTTAGGCGCTTATAACCATTGTTACCCACCGTAATTAAATTTATTATTAACTCTCATCACCTCATAATTTATTTATTAATCTTTTATATATGGGTTAGCTTTTTTGCTTGCTAGTTACTTCAATTATCTTCTGATTCTTGTCACTATATATTTTGAAACTAAAAAATATATTAAATGTAAAAATGTGATTTTTAATAAAATAAAATTTTAACACGAACATTTTATAGCATTATTAATAATTCATTTTTAATATAAAGATTCAATATGATGAAAAGTTCAATAATATAAATAGTAAAAAATGTGAAATTTAATTTAATATTATAAATAGTAGATATAAATAAAATTATTACTATTTAGGTTTAGGGATTTTTTTGGATGATTTTGATTTTTGGTTTGGAGGTAAAGGGTGAGAAGTAAAAGTTTTGGGGGAAAATAAAAAGTTTTAGGGGGTAAAATTTTTGGGGAAATAAAATGGGGGCAGTAAAATTTTGGAGGGAAAATATTAAAAAAAATAGGGGGGAATGGGTTTGGGGTAGATGGGATGTAACACCCCTATCCCGTATCCGTCGCCGGACTAGGGTTATAAGGCATTACCAGACAAGACTCAGTTCATCACAGTCATTCATCATCATTCATGCTACAGGTTATAATTATAACTCCATAACCTTTCAATCTCATACGCAATCACGATCCATTTGTTTATTAATCCAAACAAGCATATTCGATTCTCGATATTCAATAAATAGTTCATGCATAACCTATACTCTTATCTCATGCTACTCGAGACCTACAAAATGAATCATGTACGAAATTTGAATACATCATTACTCCTAATTTACACAAGTTTCATACTTCTAAAATCCAAACCATCTAACCATTGAATCTATGTTATTCAAACATTTTGACATATCCAGGCATATATCATTCACTTTATATATATATAAACTACGTGTCAATACATCAATTTCATTAGTCAAATAACAGCTTATTATATCATAACTTATGCACATGCAAATATCAAAACATATAGACCCATAATATTCTGTTAAACATCCATTCATATATGTGGCGTTAAAACATTATAGCATGGCCGAACATGCTCCTAAATACATAAATATAACAAATCCCTTGACTATATATTCGGACCTCGAATTAAAACTCCAACGATCAACCCAAAATATATACTTAAACATTTTTATTATCATCACCGAATCATAACCAAACATCACAATCATATATGTCAAGCTATATATATATATATAAAATATAAGCTTAAAACATGACTAAAACACATAACCATTAACATCAAAATCAAGCCATTTTCGCATAGCTTAAATACATTATCAAAACGATATTCAAACATAGAGTTAGCCTATACATGCCTTATGCCTAAATTTCAACTTCTATTAGTACCAAAATAAGTTGATAGTGTGGGTGACTTCAGTGAAGATTCCTCGAGCCCGTAGCTTGATCAAAATCTATAAAGTAGAATGATGAACACACGGAATAAGCTAACTTAGCTTAGTAAGTCTTAAGCAATCATAATATACCAATTGGACATTCAAGCATTTTAAAATACTCAAGAAATAATATGGAATAAAATAGCTTAATTCGAAAGTCCATCAAAACAGAATACTTTTACCTCACTTAACATAACACTTATCATTTCCTTACCATTAGTATACAACTTACCAACTCAGCATCAAATTCAAAATATAAAACATCCTTTCTTTATAATATAATCATAATACCTATACATGAAACTCAATAAATTCACATAAATATTCGAGCAAGTAAAGGGCCATGTACATCCGAATTACCTTCTCAATTACATAAATACATGTTAATTTAAACTCTCATATATCCAAGCATCTAATATCAATATTTCAAAGCTTAGTACTTAAATGATCTACTAATGTCGAATGCTGATGCTCATTTAGATTAACCATCATCACTATTTTACCTTTAAACTTCAATTTATAATCTCATTATATAGTTCACATATTATAGATTAAATACTCTTTTCCAACTACTCATATTTTCGATACACATAATTCCATAGGATCACATACTAATGTATATACAATAAGTATATACTTTACACTTAGTAACTTCACATAAAAGGAATATATATTCACATATATTTGTATGTATATCCATTTGACATTTCATACATTCGTATACCTGGCATCAAAGTAATCCCAATATGTCACATAATCATAAGCATAAGGCCAAATATACAGGTTCAATTTGTATCCTTCATATCAATATACTTATACGAATACCTTTAACCACATTACGCTTTCATATAACCAATTTTCTCATGACCTAGTTTATAACAACTTGCATCTACCAATTGTATATCACATTTCATTCATCAATTCATTTACTTATTATCATCACATGTATATATGTATAATACATGAATATGAATAACACATTCCTTGCAGCCGAATTTAACCCATTTCATTTTCAAATGCTTAGGCTCACTTAATTCATTTCATGACTTTACTAGTACATGATCTAAGCTTGGGATTTCAACACACTGATATAAAACCTACTAGGCATTTGCCCGAATCTCACATACTGGCACTAGACTTGCTAGACTCAAGGTCCGTAGTTCAAACACCGGCATTTAGCCTACTAGGCAATAAGCCCGATATAATTCACTGGCACGAGGCCTGCTAGGCATTTAGCACGATAAAGATCACCGGCACAAGGCCTGCTAGGCTTGAAGCCCGATATAAATCACCGGCATAAGGCCTGCTAGGCAATAAGCCTGATAAACTTTCACCGGCACAAGGCCTGCTAGGCTTGAAGCCCGAACATTCATATTTTTGAGTCATCTCATTCACATCATATACTATCAATATCACATATATTTCATTTAATTCAATATCACTTTCACACCATACCAATATTACATATATTCTATATAATTCAATATCACTTTCACGTATTACCTCATTGAGTTCGATTACATAAAATGCTAAATTACTTCCTCACATTCGGTTTTAACATGTTTAACTCAACAAGTTCATAATTCAACATATACGATAAATTATAATCAATTATTATGGAATTAATTTGCTTAAAGACTTAACTCGGATTTCGTCGGACGACGAAGACCGGTTATCCGTAAACTTGCGTTTTTCCCGGATCCAAAACCGATTTTCTTTATTCTTGATCTAAACACATTAAAATTTAGCTCATTCAACCACATTTCATCTCAATTTAGTCCCTAAACACATAAATAGGCAAATTACCATTTTACCCCTGACATTTACAATTTTTACCATTTAGTCCTTATTGCACAAAACACAAAATACACATAATTTGAAACTACTCCTTTAGGGCCGAATCTTCCCCATGCTCCTACAAGTCCCCACATTTCATTTATCTTGCATTTTAACCCTTCAAAAATTTATTTTCTCAATTTAACCCTATTTAGCCAAATTCATCAAAAATTCAAGAACAAAGTTTGTTCATCAACTATATATCTATCATTTAACACCATAAAACATCATGAAACTCAACATAGCATCCATGGTGTTTTACACAAACATCATCCATTCATAAAATTAAGACATGGGCTTTAATGCTCTCAAAGCAACGATTACAAAAACGTAAAAATTATTGAAAACCGATCAAAATCTAACTTTAAATCACCAATTTCTTCTTGGCCGAATGCTAAACCTTGTTCTTCTTTTCTTTTTATGAATTTCGGCAAGAACAATGCAAAATAAGGCCACTTTCTATCTTTCTTTTATTATAATATAAACATAACTTTTATAATAAATAAAATATAACTTTAATTATTAAATAATTAAAATAAACATGTCATATAATGATACACCACTAGCTTTTGCCGTCCACTATCCTTTAAATTGGGTAATTTGCATTTTAAATGCTCCCAATTAGAAAAACAACCTTAACTTAGTCCTTACACTTTAAACTATCAAGTTTATAATTTACGCGATTAAGCCCTTTTGTCTAATTAAACACAGAAACGATCAAATTTTTATACGAAACTTTCACACATCATAAATCACATATAATTAGCACTGAAAATAATATTAAAAAAATTTTCGGACTCGGATTCATGGTCCCCAAACCACCGTTCCGATTAGGGTCAAATTCGGACTGTTACAACTCTCCCCCTTAGGGATTTTCGTCCCCGAAAATCTTTCCGCTGAACAATTTTAGATATTGTTGTCTTATTGAATCTTCAGGCTGGCATTTCTTATTTCTCAACTCCTTTACTTCACGACTAAGATATGGATCAGCTCTTCTTCATATGTCATATTAGATTGGATTTCTATTTCAGATGGCTATCCCATGTGACGGGTCGGATCGATATCTACGAAACATTGAAACATGAAATACTTTATCATCGATCTCCAATTCTATATCTGTGAAGCATCGAAACGTGAAATACGTTGCGTATCTTATTTTCACTGAGCTCGGTCCAATATAACGGTGTACGACACTTGCGGCCATATAGAGTTTCGTGAGGTGCCATTTTGATACTCGACTGAAAACTGTTATTATAAGCAAATTCAATCAAAGGTAAGTATCTTTCCCACGTACCTTCAAACTCGAGGACGCAACATCTCAACATGTCTTCAAGTATTTGAATGGTTCGCTCAGACTGACCGTCTGTCTGCGGATGGAAGACTGTGCTAAAGTGGAGTTTAGTACCTAAAGCATCTTGCAACTTCTTCCAAAACCGCAATGTAAGTCTCGGGTTTCTATCTGAAATAATGGAACTCGGCACACCATGTAATCTCACAATTTGAGATACATACAACTCAGCAAGTTTATCGAGCAAATAGTCTGTACGAACTGGCACAAAGTGAGCTGATTTGGTTAATCTATCCACTATAACCCAAACTGCATATTTCTTGCTCGGTGTCGTTGGCAAACCGGATACAAAATCCATAGCAATTTTATCCCATTTCCATTCAGGTATCATAATCGGCTGAAGTAACCCAGAAGGCATCTGATGTTCAGCTTTTACTTGCTGACAAATTAAGCACTTCGAGACATATTCAGATATGTCCCGTTTCATACCAGGCCACCAATAGAACTGTTTCAAATCATTATACATTTTTGTGTTACCTGGATGTACCGATAGTCGACTATTATGAGCCTTATTCAAAATCATCTGAATCAAATCCACATTCCTCGAAACACATATTCGGCCTTTGAAGCTCAAACAATCATTTTCATCTATTCGAAACTCTGACTCTGCATCATTTTCACACTGATCCCTTCTAGCAATCATATCTTTGTAAATTTTCTGTGCATCACAAATTTGCTGAATAAACATCGGTCTTGCTTTTAATTTGGCTATTATCGAACCTTCACTAGCCATAGCCTTATGTATATTCAGCAATAACGTTAGCTTTCCCTGGATGGTAGTCGATTACTAGCTCGTAATCTTTCAACAATTCTAACCATCTGCGTTGCCTTAGATTCAAATCTATTTGCATCATCAATTACTTCAAACTCTTGTGATATGAATAAACGTGACATTTCTCACCGAATAGATAATGACGCCAAATCTTCAGTGCGAACACAATGACTGTGAGCTCTAAATCATGCGTCAGGAAATTTCTTTTATACGGCTTCAATTGTCTCGAAGCGTAGGCTATGACTTTGCCTTCCTACATCAAAACGCAACCCAAACCATTCAAAGAAGCATCACTATAAACAACAAATTCTTTACCCGATTCAGGCTTAACTAACACTGAAGCTTCAGTCAAAAGGGCTTTCAACTGATCGAACCTTTTCTAACACTTTTCCAACCATTCAAATCTGACATCTTTCTAAAGCGGTCTAGTCAACTGAGTAATTATCATTTGAAAAACCTTTTTATAATTTTGCGGTAATAACCAAATAAAGCCCGATAACTACGAACTATAGACACACTTTTCTGAGGTTTCCAACTCAAAATAGCGTAAATCTTACTCTGGATCTACTTGGATTCCAAAGACTAACACCATATGTCCTAGAAAACTAACTTCATACAATCAAAATTCTCATTCGTTGAATTTCACATATAATTGTTTTTCTCTCAAAGTTTGCAACAAAATTCTCAAAGGTTCAGTATGCTCCTTTTCATCCCGTGAATAAATCAAAATGTCATCTACAATTATCACAACAAATCAATAACAGATTCAACTTCATGAATCAAAGGCAAACCCGATAACTCTTCAGGAAATATATCAGAAAACTCATAAACAATAGGCACCGATTCAATTTTCTTCTTAGATGCTTTCGAATCATTCACGTAGGCAAAATATGCCTCGTAACCCTTTTTCACTTAACTCTGAGCTTTCAACACAGATATTACATCAGGCAATCCATTCAAATGATCAGACTCAATCTGTATTTTCTTATCCTTTGAACATCTCGAATTTATAGTCTTTCTTTTGCAGTTCACAACAGCATTAGGCATAAACAACCAATCCCTTCCCAAAATAATATCGAATTCATCAAACAAAGAAAAGCATCAACTCGAAAAAAATGATATCTCAAACCTTAATGAGACGGCTTCTTGCATACTTTATCAACCAAAACACTTTTACCAAGGAGTTCGTTACTTTTATAGCAAATTCAGAAGATTCTACAGTTAAAGTCTTACTGAATACTAAATTCATGCATACATATGAATGCGCAGAGCCAGGGCCTCTCAAAACACATATGAATGCGTAGAGCCAGAGCCTCTCAAAACAATCACAAAAATATCATAAAGAGTAATTGTACCGGTTATGACATCAGGTGATGAGGCATCCTCTAGAGCTCGAATAGCCTACGCTCTGACTGGCACTCTGGCTTCAGATACGACAATATTGTCTCCTAACAAAGATATGGCACACTTTAAACATTCATCCGAAATACAATATAGCTCGTCGAACACGCAGATAGTATTATCAAACCACAACTCACTCACTTCGCCAAAGATCATTATCATTATTAGCTTTAAACTCTCCGCCCAAAGTTTCTTGATTTTATCTACAAGAGGCCTGCCAAATCTCATCAGATCTACTATCGGAGGCACCATAGATATCGGAGATGGATTATTCAGGGGTGGAGGTTGTTGCACAGTTGGGGTAGTCCAGATATATTGAGTAAACCATTCGTTTATTATCTGGTAGAAGGCTTACTTAGCCTTCCTCCTCATGACTACTCGAGATAGGTCGAGAGTCTCACCTGTTGACCTGTGCGCGAATCGGGCACTACGCTCTCAACATCATTAGCTACGGCTCTATCGGGATTCATTTACAATATAAAATCATAATTCAAATGTCAGAAGTCACCACACTATCGCATTGTAATTTAAGGCATGTATAGCTAGACCCACACGTGCTACTATAGCCTAGAATCGACTAAATTGTAAGCTCTGATACCAATCAAATGTAACACCCCTATCCCGTATCCGTCACCGGACTAGGGTTATAAGGCATTACCAGACAAGACTCAGTTCATCACAGTCATGCATCATCATTCATGCTACAGGTTATAATTATAACTCCATAACCTTTCAATCTCATACGCAATCACGATCCATTTGTTTATTAATCCAAACAAGCATATTCGATTCTCAATATTCAATAAATAGTTCATGCATAACCTATACTCTTATCTCATGCTACTCGAGACCTACAAAATAAATCATGTACGAAATTTGAATACATCATTACTCCTAATTTACACAAGTTTCATACTTCTAAAATCCAAACCATCTAACCATTGAATCTATGTTATTCAAACATTTTGACATATCCAGGCATGTATCATTCACTTTATATATATAAACTACGTGTCAATACATCAATTTCATTAGTCAAATAACAGCTTATTATATCATAACTTATGCACATGCAAATATCAAAACATATAGACCCATAATATTCTGTTAAACATCCATTCATATATGTGGAGTTAAAACATTATAGCATGGCCGAACATGCTCCTAAATACATAAATATAACAAATCCCTTGACCATATATTCAGACCTCGAATTAAAACTCCAACGATCAACCCAAAATACATACTTAAACATTTTTATTATCATCACCGAATCATAACCAAACATCACAATCATATATGTCAACCTATATATATATATATATATATATATATATATATATATAAGCTTAAAACATGACTAAAACACATAACTATTAACATCAAAATCAAGCCATTTTCGCATAGCTTAAATACATTATCAAAACGATATTCAAACATAGAGTTAGCCTATACATGCCTTATGCCTAGAATTCAACTTCTATTAGTACCAAAATAAGTTGATAGTGTGGGTGACTTCAGTGAAGATTCCTCGAGCCCGTAGCTTGATCAAAATCTATAAAATAGAATGATGAACACACGGAATAAGCTAACTTAGCTTAGTAAGTCTTAAGCAATCATAATATACCAATTGGACATTCAAGCATTTTAAAATACTCAAGAAATAATATGGAATAAAATAGCTTAACTCGAAAGTCCTTCAAAACAGAATACTTTTACCTCACTTAACATAACACTTAATTTTTCCTTACCATTAGTATACAACTTACCAACTCAAAGATCAAATTCAAAATATAAAACATCCTTTCTTTATAATATAATCATAATACCCATACATGAAACTCAATAAATTCACATAAATATTCGAGCAAGTAAAGGGCCATGTACATCCGAATTACCTTTTCAATTGCACAAATACATGTTCATTTAAACTCTCATATATCCAAGCATCTAATATCAATATTTCAAAGCTTAGTACTTAAATGATCTACTAATGTCGAATGCTGATGCTCATTTAGATTAACCATCATCACTATTTTACCTTTAAACTTCAATTTATAATCTCATTATATAGTTCACATATTATAGATTAAATACTCTTTTCCAACTACTCATATTTTCGATACACATAATTCCATAGGATCACATATTAATGTATATACAATAAGTATATACTTTACACTTAGTAACTTCACATAAAAGGAATATATATTCACATATATTTGTATGTATATCCATTTGACATTTCATACATTCGTATACCTGGCATCAAAGTAATCCCAATATGTCACGTAATCATAAGCATAAGGCCAAATATACAGGTTCAATTTGTATCCTTCATATCAATATACTTATACGAATACCTTTAACCACATTATGCTTTCATGTAACCAATTTTCTCATGACCTAGTTTATAACAATTTGCATCTACCAATTGTATATCACATTTCATTCATCAATTCATTTACTTATTATCATCACATGTATATATGTATAATACATGAATATGAATAACACATTCCTTGCAGCTGAATTTAACCCATTTCATTTTCAAATGGTTAGGCTCACTTAATTCATTTCATGACTTTACTAGTACATGATCTAAGCTTGGGATTTCAACTCACTGATATAAAACCTGCTAGGCATTTGCCCGAATCTCACATACTGACACTAGACTTGCTAGACTCAAGGTCCGTAGTTCAAACACCGACATTTAGCCTGCTAGGCAATAAGCCCGATATAATTCACCGGCACGAGGCCTGCTAGGCATTTAGCACGATAAAGATAACCGGCACAAGGCCTGCTAGGCTTGAAGCCCGATATAAATCACCGGCACAGGGCCTGCTAGGCAATAAGCCTGATAAACTTTCACCGGCACAAGGCCTGCTAGGCATTTAGCCCGATAAACTTTCACCGGCACAAGGCCTGCTAGGCTTGAAGCCCGAACATTCATATTATTGAGTCATCTCATTCACATCACATACTATCAATATCACATATATTTCATTTAATTCAATATCACTTTCACACCATACCAATATTACATATATTCTATATAATTCAATATCACTTTCACGTATTACCTCAATGAGTTCGATTACATAAAATGCTAAATTACGTCCTCACATTCGGTTTTAACATGTTTAACTCCACAAGTTCATAATTCAACATATACGATAAATTATAATCAATTATTATGGAATTAATTTGCTTAAAGACTTACCTCGGATTTCGTCGGACGACGAAGACCGGTTATCCGTAAACTTGCGTTTTTCCCCGATCCAAAACCGATTTTCTTTATTCTTGATCTAAACACATTAAAATTTAGCTCATTCAAGCACATTTCATCTTAATTTAGTCCCTAAACACATAAATAGGCAAATTACCATTTTACCCCTGACATTTACAATTTTTACCATTTAGTCCTTATTGCACAAAACACAAAATACACATAATTTGAAACTACTCCTTTAGGGCCGAATCTTCCCCATGCTCCTACAAGTCCCCACATTTCATTTATCTTGCATTTTAACCCTTCAAAAATTTATTTTCTCAATTTAACCCTATTTAGCCAAATTCATCAAAAATTCAAGAACAAAGTTTGTTCATCAACTATATATCTATCATTTAACACCATAAAACATCATGAAACTCAACATAACATCCATGGTATTTTACACAAACATCATCCATTCATAAAATTAAGACATGGGCTTTAAAGCTCTCAAAGCAACGATTACAAAAACGTAAAAATTATTGAAAACCGACCAAAATCTAACCTTAAATCACCAATTTCTTCTTGGCCGAATGCTAAACCTTGTTCTTCTTTTTTTTTTATGAATTCCGGCAAGAACAATGCAAAATAAGGCCACTTTCTATCTTTTTTTTATTATAATATAAACATAACTTTTATAATAAATAAAATATAACTTTAATTATTAAATAATTAAAATAAACATGTCATATAATGATACACCACTAGCTTTTGCCGTCCACTATCCTTTAAATTGGGTAATTTGCATTTTAAATGCTCCCAATTAGAAAAACAACCTTAACTTAGCCCTTACACTTTAAACTATCAAGTTTATAATTTACGCGATTAAGCCCTTTTGTCTAATTAGACACAGAAACGATCAAATTTTTATACGAAACTTTCACACATCATAAATCACATATAATTAGCACCGAAAATAATATTAAAACTCGGATTCATGGTCCCCAAACCACCGTTCTGATTAGGGTCAAATTCGGACTGTTACATGGGAGGTGGGAGGTAGGAGGGGAGGGGAGAAATTTTTAGGGGGAAAGTGGGAGGGAGTAAAAGTTTTGGGGGAAAATAAAAAGTTTGGGGGTGTTTGGGGAGTAAAATTTTGAAGGAAATTAAATGGAGGGAGTAAAATAGGGGGAAATGGGTTTGGGGTAGATGGGGGTGGGATGGGAAAGGAGTAAAAGTTTTGAGGGAAAATAAAAAGTTTTGAAGGTTTTTGGGAGAGTAAAATTTTTGGGGAAAATAAATGGGGGAGTAAAATGGGGGTAAATGGGTTTAGGGTAGATAGTGGTGGGATGGGAGGAGAGTAAAAGTTTTAGAGGAAAAGTACAAATGTTTGGGGGTTTAGGGTAAAAATGTAAAATATTATAGTTTGATATTTGGTTTATTCTAATTATTCGAGTTTTTCGAATTTGAAAACTCAACTCGGTTCGGAAAAAAATTTAAGTTGACTTGAATAACTCAATTCATTTAACTTGGAATTCAATTTTTTTTTTTTTATTTTTTCGAGTCGAATCGAGTTTTGCTCACCCTTACATTCAACTAAGAAAGGCAATAGGAAACGTGGTTATATTGGGGAGAAACATATATAAGTATTCTATTTTTCTTTGTTTAACTTTTCAATTATTCATTTTTATTTATTTATTTGAATATTGAATATTCTCTCTCAATATATCATTTGTTAAGTCTGAATTGCTTACTCAGATTCATATTGGATCTTATATGACTATTGTTGATACAAGTGTTCAACAAAAACGAGATTAGGAGAAGAAGGTGGTGGTCAATTGAGGGTCGGTTTACCTGTGACAGGCGAAGAGCTGAAATAGGAGTAAAAGGTTAAAAGAGAAGAGGAGAAGGGATAAAAGAGATAGATGGGAAATACTTTGGTTTTTCTTAGAGAAAAAGGGGATCATCAATCTCTCATGCTCTGGGTGTATATAGGTGGATGCCCCTTGTCTAATAGTGCCATGTAGTCGACAATACGAAGGGTAGGTATGTCCGTGTGGTTAGCTAGGTGATAGGGCCATTAAAGGTCAATTATCTCTATATGTAGTATTATGTGGTCCTACTCTGACATTCTGCTTACCATGGTTGTATGAGGTTGTTATGTGCAATGATCCTTTAGTGGTCTCCACAGAGGGTCTATAGCTGATGGTATCTAGGATGGCTCTAAGATGGCTCGAGTGAGATTCGTAGAGGGACATCACAAAGGGTATCTAGTGAAGGGTTGCTCATTAGTTGTATCCAACGAAATGTCATTACTATGCCATCTCATGCTCTACCAAGTGTCATTGTTAGGTTAGGGTTTTAACAATTTCCCCATGATCGCCTTTGGATGTAATAACGTCCAGAGTGAGAATGCTACACAAAAGATATAGAATAAAGCGGCGTTCGCAAGTATACAAGTCAGGTTATAATATAGTTACAACGAAGAAGGCAAGTACTCTAAGGATCGTACCCAATGGAGGCGAACACTAAATCAATTCTAACCTAAACACAAATAGATCTAATTAGTATTTTAAATAAATCATATTACGATAAAACATAAATGAGAGATTTTTGGGTTTTTATAATTTAATAACTAAAATAGCATAAATAAAGAAATTTTGGAAGACAAATTTGTAAACTGTATTAAATGGAGGAGGAATGAAAAATCTAGAATATTTACCCTTCGGTCCTATAGTAGAGAATGAACAAATCAATTATATGGGTAATAATTCTAGGCCTCAAAATAACCCTTATAGTAATAGCTATAATGTAGGTTGGAGGAACCATCCTAATTTCTCTTGGGGTGGTCAAGGAAATCAAAGAGCACAAACCCCTCCAGGCTTCCAACAACCACTTTATCAGCAAGAGAAAAAGCCAAACCTTGAGGAGATGTTGACTAAGTTTATCTCGGTGTCAAAAACCCATTTTCAAAACACTGAGGCAGCATTGAAGAATCAACAAGCATCAATTCAAGGGCTCAAAAATCAAATCGGTCAACTTGCTAAGTTAATTTCAGAAAGACCACAAGGTAGCCTGCCTAACAATATCGAAACTAACCTAAGGGAGTAGCTTCATGCAATTACTGTTTGAGATGAAGAAGGGTTAGTTGAATCTGAACAAAAATTGAAGCAAGAAATTATGGTGAATAACAATAAGGTTGAGGTAAGCTAGAAAGAGCAAAAGTCAGTTGCCAAAGAAGATAAACCTCAAATGCCATATCCTAACATGACGAAGAGAGACCACACAAACGAACAAATTGGTAAATTTCTTAACCTCTTAAAAAAATTACATATTAACTTACCGTTTGTTGAAGCTCTTTTACAGATGCCCAATTATGTCAAATTTTTAAAGGAGCTGTTGGCAAACAAATGAAAGTTAGATGATTCATTGACTGTGGAGCTCAATGCAGTTTCCTCAGCCATCTTCTAGAATAAACAACCCAACAAATTGAATGATCCAAGGAGTTTTACTATTCCTTGTTTAATTGGTAGTTTAAATATTGATATTGCCTTGGCTGATTTAGGGGCTAGTATTAATGTCATGCCTAATAATATGTTTAAACAACTAGGTCTTGGGCAACCCAAACAAACTGGGATGAGTATTCAATTAGCGGATAGAACCATCATATATCCTAGGGGTGTTATTGAGGATGTGATTGTAAAAATCAATAAATTTATATTCCCCTTGACTTTGTTGTGTTAGACATGGATAAGGGTAGTGAGGTACCTTTAATTTTAGGATGACTCTTTTTAGTAACTACTAGGACTATAATATATGTTGGTAGGGTGAACTTGTACTTCGTGTAGGTGACGAAACGATTACTCTCTAAGCTCGTGATTCTGTGAAAACATCTAGTGATCGAGATCATTTTAAATATTCTATTAATGTTAGTGACCATATAGCTTAACCTTCTTTAGAGGAAACCCCTTGAAAAAATGTAGTGGAGCCATGTTTCAGTCAATGCGACAGAAATAGAACCACTTATGAAGAACGAATACTACACCTCGATGAACTAGATGAATGGCGAACACATGTTTAGGAGAAACTGAAAAAACACGATGAAGAGCGAAAGCAACGCCATGATGAGGATGTGAATGGAATGAACCGATTTAAGGTTAGAGACAAAGTACTGCTGGACAAAATGGATTCACGAATCTCCCCTTCGGAGCTCGAGTCAAATGGATCAAACCCATTTACGGTACTGAATGTTTTCCGTTACGGTATAGTCAAGGTAACTCATTCTGAATTCGGCATATTTAAGGTAAACAATACTTGACTTAAACCTTATCTTGGTAGAATAATTGATAGCGAGAAAGAGGAGCCTCAGCTCCACGAACCACCGTAGCTGTATGCATACGAGATAAGTCGAGCTTAGACTTTAAATAAGTGTTTCTTCGAAGACAATTCGAGTGTATAACATTCTATTTATTCTTTTAATTGTATTTCATGTTATTCTCAAATTAATTAAATTAATTTTTAATTTTAAAAAATAAAATTTTGACCTACACGGCCTGTAACAGCTTGATTTTGGGGCTACTCAGAAAAGTGGTTTCAAAACCACTTATCCAAGGTCAAAGAATTTATTTTTAATATTATTTTATATGTTATAGCATGATTATATGAGTACATGAAAATTTTGGTGAATTAATTGTAGTGATTTCATGCTTAATTTTGAAAAAGGACTAAATCGCGTAAAGTGCAAAAGTTTTGTTCTACAAGCTAAAGGTGTTTAATAGCTAGGGAACACTAAATTAGGGGTCCTTCTTGAGTAAAAAGACCAATAAAATTAGTGATGGCTGAACATGGAATTTAAAAATCATGAATAGTCAAAGTTGGGGGCATTAGGTGACTTAATTGATATAATAATCATAAAATAAAAGAAAAAGCTTCATCTTCTTCATATTACCACCGAAGGTTTTAGCAAAGAGGAGCTTTGGAAAGCTTAAAGTTTTCTACAACTTAAACCCTTGCAAGTAAGTGATTTTAATGGTCATTCTTGACAATTTTTGTACTTTTGGGACCCTTGTAGCATAAGCTAAATAATAGAGGGACTATTTTGTAAAATGGTTGAGAGTCTAGGGTTTTACCATATGAGTATTCATGTGTTTGCTAAAATTTTATGGAAGAAAATGAATCTTGGTTGTTTAATAAACAACTTTTGTGGAAGGGGTTTTCATGAAAACACCTAAAATGGACCTTTCTGTAAAAGTTATAAAATGGGTAGTAAATGTGTGAAATAATTGGAATTATGAGTTGCTATAAGTGTAATAAAGGTTCGACTAGGCTTGTTAAAGGAGGAAATATGATTAAAATTGTTTTGCGAGCCTAGGGCAAAATCATAATTATGTAATAGTTTAGGGGTAAAATGGTAATATTGCCAAAGTAGAAATTTTGGAATGTCTTGATTAATGTGGTGATTATATAAGTAAATGTTGTCATTATAGATTAAGAAAAATAGAATTTGGACCTAGACCGGAGGAAGACCAAGCTAGTAGACTAAGTTGAATCTAGTCGCCCACTTTTTGCATACCGAGGTAAGTTGTACGTAAATAATACAACTTTATTAATATTTTGTATTGAGAAATTAATATGGTATAAAGTGTTTGGTTATTGTTTTGAATATACATGATGGGAATTGATGTAGTAAAAACTCCCGGTTGAACCTTAAGAATAGATGGGATATCCATGCCATGACATTTGGGTGATATGTGTGTTAGTGTAAAACCATGTCTGGGACATGGCATCGGCCACATTATGAGAGCCAGTGTAAGACCATGTCTGGGACATGGCATAGACATTGATATGTGTGGTCGTGTAAGACCATATTTGGGACATGGCATCGGCCACATTATGAGAGACAGTGTAAGACAATGTCTGGGACATGGCATCGGCCACATTTTGATAGCCAGTGTAAGACCATGTCTGGGACATGGCATCAGCCTCGACATGTGAGCCAGTGTAAGACCATGTTTGGGACATGGCATCGACATTTTACCCTTTTGTGTGAGGCCTATCGGATATCCTTTAGTATTCCAAAAGGTTCCACTGGTTATTTAAAGCTTATGATAAAGATATGAAAGGATATAATCATGTTGTGAGTGGTACAGGTTCTTACTCAGAGCTCATGAGATATGAGCTTTGTTATGATGCCTTAATGGTAAGGATGAACTTGAGTAAGTTCTATCTATGAGAACAATTTCGGGATGATCTTGTAATCCTTGGCCAATACCTGTGATGTGTAAATATGTAGTAAATTTACCATTGTTAAATCAAGAATGTTGTGCTTGTTTATAATATGCTATGTGTTAAAGATGCATGGTTGATGTTGTTTCTTATTTACATGCAACTTACTAAGCTTTATGCTTACTCCCTCTCTTTTCCATTTTCTTATAGTGTAGCCAAGCGAGGTCGGGGATCAAAGGGCATCGGAGGCTCGATCACATTATCAATCTAAACATTTGGTATAGTTAGATTTATCATTTTGAGTATGGCATGAATAGGGACTTGGTCTTTTGTCAAGTGTTATATTATTTTGGCCAAATGTGTTGGCTTGTCTTGAAGATTGATTCATTTTGTATAAGGCCATGGATGATGGCTAATACTTGTTATTGATATACGTAAATGATGATGTTTTTCATGAATGTGCAATTTCCATGGAGAATTATACGATGTGGCTTATGTTGGTGCAAGTAAGGGTGACAAAAGGGCTTGGTAAATAGCCTTTTTTTTTGTCCGCACGGGTAGACACACGGGCGTGTGTCTAGGCCGTGTGTGACACACGGTCCGCCCCATGGGCATGTAGTCCGGCCGTGTGTCCCTTGCACCTTAATTTGGTAAAATAGGATGCCCAGTAATAACCACACAGGCTGAGGCAAGGCCGTGCATCTCAATCGTGTGGATGAAACAGGCATAATACACGGGCGTGTGCCTTGGCCATGTGACCCTAAAATGTTGCTGACATTAGAAACAAAATGTCAAGGTTTTAACACATGGTTGAGACACGGGCATGTCATGGCCGTGTGAGAGACACGGGCCATGGACATGGGCCTGTGCCAGGCCGTGTGAAAACCTTTGTAGGTTCGAATTGAAAAATAAATCCACACGGCTAGGGACATGGGTGTGTGTAAGCACACGGTCTGCCCACATGGGCGTGTTCCTTGCCACACGGGTGTGTGCCCTTTATTATCAGTGAAATTTTTTGAAGTTTTCTAAAATGCCTGGTTTAGTACCGAACCATTTCTAAAGTATGTTTTGGGCCTCGTAGGCCTATATTGGAGTCTTCAAGATGAATTTTGAAAAGTTTTAAATCTGAACGTAATTTCATAACCTGAAAATGGTTGTATGCATGTTATCAAGTTAGGTAACACCTCATACCTTGTTTCGTCATAGGATATGGGTAAAGAGTGTTTCATTTAGTGGTATCAGAGCTATGGTTTAGTCGATTCTTGGACTAACCTAGCATGGGTACGAGTTTAGCTATACATGCCATATATGAACTATGATAGTGTGACGACTCTTGACTATTTAAAATGTGTTTTTATATAGTAAATGGATCCCAATGGAGTAGTGGCGGATGATGTCGAAAGTAATGTCCCAGCTCCCGTAGAAGGGACCGCGCCTGTCGAAAGTGGGCCCGTGACACTGAGTCAGGGCGGATGGGCTAGAGAAGCCTACCTCCATATGATTGATGCTTGGTATTCAGAGCTTGTTCGTGCAAATCTGAACACTCCACCTCATTTACCCCTCCAATCCCCAGTCTGCCCTGTAGCTCCCCAATTGGTGGAGATGTTAAGAAGGGAAAAATATCCAGTTGACAGAATTTGGAAGCTAGGGATTGAGAAATTTAGAGCGAATATAGATGATGACCCAGAGAAGGCAGAGTTCTGGCTAGAAAATACTATTAGAGTATTCAATGAATTGTCTTGCACATCTGAGAAGTGCATGAAGTGTGTTGTGTCACTCCTGCGAGACTTGGCCTACCAATGGTGGAACACCCTCGTGTCGGTTTTACCAAGGGAAAGGATTACATGGGAGTTTTTCCAAGAGGAATTCTAAAAGAAGTATATTAGTCAAAGGTTTATCGATCAGAAAAGAAAGGAATTCCTTGAGCTAAAACAAGGTTGAATGACAGTAACCGAGTATGAACATGAGTTTGTAAGGCTCAGCAAATACACTAGGGAGTGTGTATCTACCGAAGCCATCATGTGTAAGAGGTTTAAGTATGGATTAAATGAAGACATCCGACTATTAGTTGGCATCCTGGAATTAAAGGAGTTTGTGGTGCTTGTTGAGAGAGCGTGCAAGGCCGAAGAATTGGAAAAAGAGAAAAGAAAAGCTGAAATCAAGTCTCATTACTCGAAGAAAAAACAAATGGAAAGATCATTTCAAACCTCATCTAAGAAATCAAGAGAGTTTCCTACTCGATCAAATGCGTCAGTAGGATTCTCGAGCAGAAATAAGAATAAGTAGTATATAGTGTCTAAAGCTCAAACCACTTCTATCGCGAGTGTTGGTAATGCTCGACTGAACAAACTAGAATGTTCACAGTAAGGTAGACGTCATTTTAGTGAGTGCCGAGGAAATGAAAGAGGCTATTTCGAATGTGGGTCACTAGACCATTTTATTCGTAGTTGTCCTGAGATGGTCGAGAAAGATAGAGATCAAGGCATGAGATCAGGTAATGCTCCTTCTAGGGGTAGACCACAAAAGAACCCGAGAAGTGGGGCTAGCAGCAGAGGTGAACCTAGAGATTCCGCCGTGAGGTCCGAGGGCCAAGCGCCTGCAAGGACTTATGCCATTCGCGCTCGCGAAGAGGCATCGTCATCGGATGTAATTACGGGTACTTTTTCTTTTCATGATATCTCTGTTTTTGCTTTGATTGATCCGAGGAATACCCATTCGTATGTTTGTATGAAATTGGTGTTTAGTATAAATATGCATGTTGAGTCTACCGAATTTGTGGTAAAAGTGTCAAACCCTTTAGGCAAGCATGTGCTAGTTGACCAAGTGTGGAGAAATTGTCCCTTGACAATTAGAGGTCATTGTTTTCCATCTAATCTTATGCTACTACCGTTTGATGAATTTGACGTGATTCTTGGTATGGACTGGTTAGCAGCTCATGATGTGATAGTAAATTGTGGGAGAAAATTTATTAAACTGAAATGCGATAATGGGGATATCCTTCGGGTTGAATCAAGTGAATCAGATAGCTTGCCTGTAGTGATTTCTTCTTTGGTGGCTGTGAATTGTATAAGAAAAGGGTATGAGTCTTATCTCGCATTTGTGTTGAATACTCAAGTGTTAGTAGTAAAGATTGAGTAAGTGCCTATGGTATGTGAGTACCTAGATGTGTTTTCGGAAGAGTTGCCCATATTGCCTCCAACTAGGGAAGTCGAGTTTGGTATTGAGTTGATCCCTAGTACGGCACCTATTTCAATTGCCCCGTATAGGATAACACCATTAGAGTTAAAAGAGCTGAAAGTTCAGTTACAACAGTTAACGAATAAGGATTTTGTGAGACTGATCTATTCTCCGTGGGGTGCTCTGGTACTTTTCGTGAAAAATAAAGACAGGTCGATGAGGTTATGTATAGACTACAGACAGCTCAACAAGGTGACTGTGAAGAACAAGTATCCTTTGCCAAGGATTGATGATCTGTTTAACCAATTGAAAGGAGCCACAGTGTTTTCTAAGATAGACTTAAGGTCCGGTTATTACCAGCTAAGAGTTAATGAGCAAGATGTATCAAAAACTACGTTTTGGATGAGGTATGGGCACTATGAGTTCCTTGTCATGCCCTTTGGCTTAACAAATGCCCCTGCCGTGTATATGGATTTAATGAATCGTATTTTCTGACTGTACTTGGATAAGTTCGTTGTTGTTTTTATTGATGATATATTAATTTATTCTCGTGATGAGAGTGAGCAAGCGGAACATTTGAGAACTGTTTTGCAGACTTTAAGAGATAAGCTGTTGTATGCCAAGTTTAGTAAAAGTGAGTTTTGGCTCCGAAAGGTCGGATTCTTAGGACACAACGTGTCGGGTGATGGAATTAGAGTTGACCCGAGTAAGATCTCGGCTATTATCTGAGTGGAAATCGCCGATGAATGTATCGAAGATTAGAAGCTTTCTAGACTTAGCGGGTTGCTATAGAAAATTCGTTAAAGGATTATCCATGATTGCTACTCTGATGATGAGGTTGCTACAGAAAGATGTCCAATTCGAATGGACGAAAAAATGCCAATAGAGTTTCGAGAAACTCAAGGCGTTGTTGACTGAAGCTCTAATTTTAGTGCAACCAGAATCGGGAAAAGAATCCATAGTGTTTAGCGACGCATCCTTGAATGGATTGGGATGTGTGCTCATGTAATAAGGCAAGGTAATAGCATATGCCTCGAGACAATTGAAGCCGCATGGGAAAGACTATTCAACTCACTACTTAGAGGTAGCCGCCATAGTGTTTGCACTGAAGATTTAGAGATACCATTTGTATGGCGGGAGATGCCGAGTATTCACCGGTCATAAAAGTCTAAAGTACTTGCTAACTCAAAAGGACCTGGACCTTAGCCAACGGAGATGGTTAGAGCTCATAAAAGATTACGAGCTGGTGATCGACTATCACCCGAGGAAGGAGAACATGGTCACCGATGCTTTGAGTTGGAAATCATTGTTTGCCTTGAGGGCTATGAACACTCAGTTGTCAGCAATCGAAGATGGTTCAATTTTAACCGAGTGAGAGTGAAACCAATGTTTTTGCAAGAGATCTGTGAAGCTTAGAAAGGTGATAAAGAATTGCAAGCTAAGATAACTCAGTGCGAGACAGGTATAGAATCAGAATTTTGAATTGGTTTAGATGGTTGTTTAATGTTTCGAGACAGAATTTGTGTACCCAAAGACAATGAGCTTATTCAGAAAATTTTGCATGTGGCACATAGCAGTTATATTTCTATCCATCCGAGTAGTGTGAAAATGTACAATGACTTGAAGAAAATGTATTGGTGGTTGGGAATGAAGAGAGACATTTTAGAGTTTGTCTCTAAGTGCCTAATTTGTCAGCAAGTGAAAGCCAAACACCAAGTACCTTCGGGTTTACTTCAGCCTATGATGGTTCCCGAATGGAAATGGACCGTATTACGATGGATTTCGTGTTCGGGTTGCCTTGGACGCCAAGGAAGAAAGATGTCATATAAGTTGTGGTTGATAGGCTAACAAAGTCAGCTATACCGGTGCATACGGATTATCCACTTGAAAAATTGGCTGATTTGTATGTTTCCGAAATTATGAGACTTTACAGAGTGCCCTTGTCGATTATTTCGGATAGAGATCCGAGGTTTATCTCGCAGTTTTGGAAAAAGTTACAAGAAGCTTTAGGGACAAAGTTGAATTTTAGCACAGCTTTCTATCTGTAAACTGATGGTCAGTCGGAGAGAGTAATTCAGATTCTTGAAGACATGTTGCAGTGTTGTGTCCTTGAATTCCAAGGTAGTTGGGAAAAATATTTACCGCTGGTAGAGTTTGCCTACAACAATAGCTATCAGTCGAGTTTGAAAGTAGCGCCTTATGAGGCTTTGTATGGGTGTAAGTATCGAACTCCCTAGTATTGGACTGAACTCAGAGAAAATTAGATTCACGAGGTTGACTTAGTCAAAGAGACCGAAGAGAATGTAAAGGTAATTCGTGACTATTTGAAGGCCACTTCGGATAGACAAAAATCCTATGCAGATTTGAAACGAAAAGAGATTGAGTTTCAAGTTGGTGATAAGGTATTTTTAATAGTATCCCCGTGGAAGAAAGTCATCAGATTCGGTAAGAAAGGAAAATTAAGTCCACATTTTATGCGACCTTATGAGGTGATTGAGAAAATTGGGATGGTAGCATATCGTTTAGCCTTGCCGTCTGAGTTAGAAAAGATCCACGATGTATTCTATGTGTCTATGTTGCGTCGTTACCGTTCGGACCCATCACATGTGATTTCACCAACAGAGGTTGAGATTTGTTCAGATATGACATATGGTGAAAAGCCGATTAAGGTATTTGCTCGGAAGATTAAGAAATTGAGAAATAAGAGTATAGCACTAGTGAAGGTATTATGGCATAGACATGGGGTTGAAGAGGCTACATGGGAGTTCGAGGAGACTATGAGAGATCAATACCCAAACCTTTTCACTGGTAAGATTTTCAAGGACGAAAATCCCTAAGGGGGGATGATGGTGGTAGGAAAGTCTTAAAATTTATATAATGAATGATCGAGCCTAGAAACTAACTATCACCACATTTGAGGCAAGCACACCTATTGAACAGTAGTATAGTTTAGTGGCAAGATCGGATTGTCGAACCCAAGGGAACCAAAAGTACTAATACTGACTTTCTTTTTATTATTTAACCTAATAATTAAGGGAATTGTTGTTTAACCTAAAATTAACTAACTACTAAGCTGAAGATGCTAAGACACAGAGAAGGAATTGGGAAAAATTCTATGGGGAAAAACCAATTGATTAAGACAATACCCGAGGAAGAATCCACCTAGACTTCACTTGTTATTTAACTCTGAACTAGACGATTTACTCACTTGACTTGATCTATAGGATTCCCTAATTTATATTAATACCTCTCTCGAGGCTACTAACGTCTAGCCCTAGGTTGATTAATTGAAATCTCTTTCTAATTAAAACCCCTAGAGTTGCATTAACTCGACCTATGGACTCCCATATTAGGTTTGACCCTAATCCGATAGATTTTTGTCATCCTATCTCTAGGGTTGCGATCAACAACGCTTAATTATGCTAGAACTACACTTAGACAGGGAATATTCCTCCACTGCCTAAGGGCATCAAAAACTTGAATCAATATCCTGAAATATCAAAACAAGAATTAAGAACACATAATTAAGAACAAATCAAGTATTTATCATATAGTTCAGAAAACAATAACAAGATCCGTCTTAGGTTTCATCCCCCTCAGGTATTTGAGGGGTTTAGTTCATAATTATAAAAGAATACATCTCAAAAGAAAGTATAAAACAAAACATAAGAAAAACCTAAAACCCCCTGAAGGAAATTGAAGGGAAGATCTTTCGTCTTGAGTATGATTCTGACTTCTTAATATGAATCAACTGGCTTTCTTCGAGCAAATCCCACAATTCTCACCTCTCTGGCTTAGCTCCTCGACCTACCTGAACCCTCCTTTGAAGGTTGGCCTCTAGGGTGTTCATATAGGCTTTTGGAATGTCTTTCTTTGCCTCTAAGTACCCTGTTTCGAATAGATTTAAAACAGGTCATGTCAGGGACACACCCGTGTGGCACGACCGTGTGAATCAAATTCAAGCCGTGGTCGGGTCTACTAAAGAGACACGGCCGTATGGCATGGGCCCAGGCCATGTGCATTTCATACTTTGGCCCATTCTCTCCATTTTTGGCCTATTTCTCGTTCTTTTCATCCTCCGGTGCTCTCCTAAGTATAAAACATGAAATTAAAGGATTAGGAGCACCAAATTCCACAATTTAGGAGATAAATCATCCAAAAGTATGCTAAATGTGAGATTAAAATATGAATATATTACGATTTATCAAGGGAGAATTGTAACAGCCTGATTTTGGGGCTAGTCAGTACAGTGGTTTTGGAACCACAAATCTGAGGTCGAAGAAATTATTTTTAATATTATTTTATGTGTTATAGTATGATTATATGAGTACATGAAAATTTTGGTGAATTAATTTTAGTGATTTTATGCTTAATTTTGAAAAAGGACTAAATCGCGTAAAGTGCAAAAGTTTTGTTCTACAAGCTAATGGTGTTTAATAGCTAGGGAACACTAAAGTAAGGGTCCTTATTGAGTAAAAAGACCAATAAAATTAGTGATGGCTGAACATGGAATTTAAAAATCATGAATAGTCAAAGTTGAGGCATTAAGTGACTTAATTGATATAATAATCATAAAAGAAAAGAAAAAGCTTCATCATCTTCATACTACCACCGAAATTTTCAGCAAAGAGGAGCTTTGGAAATCTTAAAATTTTTTGCAACTAAAACCCTTGCAAGTAATTGATTTTAATGGTCATTCTTGATAATTTTTGTACTTTTGGGACCCTTGTAGCAAAAGCTAACTAATGGAGGGGCTATTTTGCAAAATGGTTCAAAGTCTAAGGTTTTACCATATGAGTATTCATGTGTTTGCTAAAATTTTATGGAAGAAAATGAATCTTGGTTGTTTAATAAACAACTTTTGTGAAAGAGGTTTTCATGAAAACACCTAAAATGGACCTTTTTGTAAAAGTTATAAAATGGGTAGTAAATATGTGAAATAATTGGAATTGTGAGTTGCTATAAGTGTAATAAATGATCAGCTAGGAGGAAATATGATTAAAATTATTTTACGAGCCTAAGGGTAAAATCGTAATTATGTGAAAGCCTAAGGAAAAAATGGTAATTTTGCCAAAGTAGAAATTTTGGAATGTCTTGATTAATGTGGTGATTAAATAAGTAAATATTGTCATTATAGATTAAGAAAAATGGAATTCAGACCTAGACCGGGGGAAGACCAAGCTAGTAGACAAAGTTGAATCTAGTCGCCCACTTTTTGTATACCGAGGTAAGATGTACGTAAATAATACAACTTTATTGTTATTATGTATTCAAAAATTTATTTTTATTTTGTATACCAGTTGAACCTTAGGAATAGATGGGATATCCATGCCATGGCATTTGGGTGATATGTGCGCTAGTGTAAGACCATGTATGGGACATGGCATCGGCCACATTATGAGAGCTAGTGTAAGACCATGTCTGGGACATGGCATCGGCCACATTATGAGAGCCAATGTAAGACCATGTCTGGGACATGGCATAGGCATTAATATGCGTGGTAGTGTAAGACCATGTTTGGGACATGGCATTGACATTGAGATGAGAGCTAGTGTGAGACCATGTCTGGGACATGGCATCTACATTTTACCCTTTTGTGTGAGGCCTATAGGATATCCTTTAGTATTCCAAATGATTCCACGGGTTATTTAAAGCATATGATAAATATATTAAAGGATATAATCATGTTGTGAGTGGTACAGGTTCTTACTCAGAGCTCATGAGATATGAGCTTTGTTATGATGCCTTAATGGTAAGGATTAAATTGAGTAAGTTCTATCTATGAGAACGATTTTGGGATGATCTTGTAATCTTTGGCCAATACTTGTGATGTGTAAATATGTAGTAAATCTACCATTGTTGAATCAAGAATGTTGTGTTGGTTTATAATATGCTATGTGTTAAAGATGCATGGTTGATGTTGTTTCTTATTTACATGCAACTTACTAAGTTTTATGCTTACTCCCTCTCTTTTTCATTTTCTTTTAGTATCGCCAAGCTAGCTCAGGGATCAAAAGACATCGGAGGCTCGATCACACTATCAATCTAAACATTTGGTATAGTTAGATTTATCATTTTGAGTATGGCATGTATAGGGACTTGGTCTTTTGTCAAGTGTCATATTGTTTTGGCCAAATATGTTGGCTTGTCTTGAAGATTGATTCATTTTGTATAAGGCCATGGATGATGGCTAATACTTGTTATTGATACACGTAAATGATAATTTTTTTCTTGAATGTGCAATTTGCATGGAATTATATGATGTGGCTTATATTGGTGCTAGTAAGGGTGGCAAAATGTAACAGCTTGGTTTAGACCCTAATCAAAATAGTGGTTTCGGGACCACAAATTCGAGTCAAAAAATATTTTAATATTATTTTTGACGTTTATGGCATGTGATAAAGTATGTGTGAAAGTTCTGTGTGAAAATTTTATCGTTTGTGTGCAGATTTGTGAAAAAGGACCTAATCAAGAAAAATACAAAAGCTGTGTGCTAGTAGTTAAAAGTGCTTATTTGATGTGTCTCTTTAAATGTGAGGTCGTTATGTTGTAAATGGGCCATTGAATTCATGAAATAACAAGGTTGGACATTAGCTAGTGGGTTATTAAATGTTTTATATTAAGGTTAAAATGATAATTAGGTTATTAAGTAAATATTAAATAAAACAAAGTGAAAATAAGCCATATTATCATCATTTATAGCCGAAAATCAGCAAAAGAAATAGGGTTTTGAGTTTTCATCTATTCGGCCCTTGTTCATCTTGATTGATGTATGAAATTTGTTCGGTTTTTAATGATTTCTATGTTTTTGTGATCGTTGCTTTGAGTACTAGCTAGCCCATGTCTAAATTTTTGAATTTTTTGAAGATTTTGTGAAGTGCCATTGTTGATTTTGTGAGCTTTGTGATGTTTGATGATGAAAATTAAGTATTTGATGATTGATAAACATATTTTCTAAAGTGATTTTGAGTAAAAATGCATTTTGGGATTTAATTGAGAAATGTGAAAACTTTATGTTGAAATGTGAAATAAAATGTAAAATATGGGCTACTAAGGGCACTATGGTAATTCGGCTAAGCATGGAGTAAATTAGATTTTGTGAATTTGATGTATTTGTGAAATAAGGACTAAAATGCTAAACTGTGAAATTATAAGGGCTAAAGTGCAAAATGCCCTAATTGTGTGTTTGTGAATTGAATTGTGTAACGATGAGATTGAATGAGTTCAATTTGATATTATATAGATCAAGAAAAGAGAAATTCGGAGCTAGATTGAGGCAAGAACAAAGTGCTCGATTGATCGACTAGTATCGTTGTTTCTACGTCCGAGGTAAGTTCGTGTATAATACGTATTGTTTCAACAATGTTCATATGCGATGAAATGAATGGAAATGTGATTGTGGAGTTTGATAATGTGAAATGTGAGTTCGAAGATATGTGGCACTAAGTGTACGAGATAAAGAAAGCATCGGCTGTATTATTTGGCACTACATGTGCGATTCTGAGACAAATTTGGTTTAATGTGATGGCACTAAGTGTGCGATATTACAATAGCTTTGGCTAATTAATTGACACTAAGTGTGCAAGTTCATCTAACGTTTAAAGAGGATCAAATGAATTATGGCATCGAACATTGAAGTGGTAAATGTGATAGATAAATACGTGATGGTACAGGTATGTACAGAACCTAAGTGGTTGATGATATTGTGTATGAGATAGATGGAAGATTATGTGAATGAATGATGAGAAGAGTTGGATTGAGTAGCATTATAAATGCTTGTATATGAACCTATAGATATGGTATGAAAATGAGCACAAGCCATGGATGAGATTAAGTAGTGATGTGAATTGAACTAAGTGTTAGTTAATTTTGCATATTGAATTTTGAATTGTTGATTAATTGTGATATATTACGAACTTACTAAGCTTTAAAGCTAACTGTGTGAAGTCTTTCTCTATTTTACAGTGGTAATTAAAGCTAGCTTGGATCCAGGGATCGTCAACGACTCAATCACACTATCGGACATCTATTTTGGGTACCTTTTGACAGTTGTATTTAGGGTATATGGCATGTATAGGCTAGTGAGTTTGTGGAATGTTTTGAGGTGTATAAATTTTGCGATGTGAAAATGGTGTATGTAATGTGTATATATGGTCTTGTGTGAATGGCCATTATGGTATGCTTTAGCGAAATAGAAATAGTATGTTTCATACTTGATTTGGTAGTTGAGATGGCGAATATATTGCATGTTTGAAATGGTTTGAAATGAGATGTGAATCATATGCTTTTGGTATGGAATTGGTTCATGAAATGGACATGTTTTGAGTATAGAGTGATGCTTGTAGGTATGACCCAATTTTGGGTGGCAAAATGGCCTTGCAAATAGCCTATATTTGCCCACACGGTTGACCACACGGGCGTGTGTCTCGACCGTGTCTCTCAAGGTTGTAATTCGAAGCATGTCAGACTTGCACACATGCTAGACACACGGGCGTGTGACCCAAGTTAGTGTTGCACACGGCCATACATACGGGCGTGTGCTAGGCCGTGTGATCCAAGTCAGTGTTGCACATGGGGTAAGACATGGTCTTAGACATGGCCGTGTGAGGCACACGGCCTAGCCACACGGGCTTGTGCCTTGATTTGAAGAACAAAATTTTCTAAGTTCCGCAAAGTTTCTGTATGAAATAGGTTTAGTCCTGAACCACTTCTAAAGCTTGTTTAAGGTCCCGTAGACCTTCTAAAGAGACTTTGTGTTATTGACTAACTATGATATGTTGATGTGTGAGCAATGGTCGTTTAAATGTTATGATTCGACTGGTAATACATCGTAACCCTAGTCCGGTGATGGATACAGGTTAGGGGTGTTACACAAAAGGGCTTGGTAAATAGCCTTGTTTTTGTCCACACGGGTAGACACATGGGCATGTGTCTAGGCCCTATGTGACACACAGTCCGCCCCATGGGCGTGTAGTCCGGCCTTGTGTCCCCTGTACTTAATTTGGTAAAACAGAATGCCCAAAAAACCACACGGGCTAAGGCACGGCTATGTGTCTCAACTATGTAGATGACACAGCCATAATACACGGGCGTGTGGCTTGGCTGTGTGACCCTAAAATGTTGCTGACGTCAGAAATAGAATGTCAAGATTTTAACACACGGGTTGAGACAAGGACGAGTCATTTCTATGTGAGGGACACGGGCCATGGACACGGGCGTGTTCTAGGCCGTGTGAAAACCCCTATAGGTTTGAATTGAAAAATAAATCCACACGGCTAGGGACATGGGTATGTGTAACCACATGGTCTGCCCATATGGGCGTGTTCCTTGCCACACGAGTGTGTGCCCCTTATTTTTAGTGAAATTTTCCAAAGTTTTCTAAAGTGCCTGGTTTAGTACCGAACCATTTCTAAAGTATGTTTTGGGCCTCATAGGCCCATATTAGAGTCTTCAAGACGAAATTTGAAAAGTTTTAAATTTGAACATAATTTCATAACCCAAAAATGGTTGTATGCATGTTATCAAGTTAGGTAACGCCTCATACCTTGTTCCGGCATAGGATACGAGTAAGGGGTATTACACGGCCAGGACACATGGGCGTGTCCCAGCATGTGTGTACAACGGGCAATTCGACAGTGAGTTACAAGGCCTAGCAACATGGCCATGTGACCCACATGGCCTAGACACACAGGCGTGTCCGTGGCCATGTGGATACTTGGACTTATTTTTTAAAAAAATTGAAGGTTACACGGCCTAAAATAGACCACATGGTCGTGTCTGGAGCTATTTTTTTAGTTTTGCTTCAAGTTAGAGAGTTACACGGGCAAGAGAAACGGCCATGTGCGAGATATGGTCGGGCCACATAGGCGTGTGGGTGGTTGTGTGACACACACGGCCTCTCATATGGGTGTGGCAGAAGCGAAGGAAATCACACATGACTTGGACACATGTGTGTGTTTGAGGCTGTGTGAAGATTGGGCTTGAGTTTCAAATCTCACACGGGCTGAGAACACCCCACATGAGCCTAAACACGACCATATCTTCTTTAAAATCCGAATTCCCCATTTCTTTTCTTTTGTTTTATCTTCTTCCCCAACTATCCCCAACCTAGCTGCCACTCCACCTTTCATCGTCGATCGACTCCCACGTGCTCCAACCACCGTCTATATAGCCTTTCCATCTCACCGCCCCACCACTCACGCCCCCATGCCCTAGCCCTTTCCCCCTCGCCTAGTCACGCAAATCCAACACACTTGCCCCTTTCCTCTCCCTCGCACCAACCATCGCACCCCTAGCTTTTTTCCCCATGCACCGCTCTCCTCTTCCCCATCACAATCGCAGCCCCACACCCTTCCCCTTCTCCATTTTTCCCCACGACTAGCCCCCTAACGTATCCTCATCGGAACCCCGTGCCTTCCACACTTAAATCTCTAGTCGCCGCCACCACCCCACTGTCAGTCAACCACCATTTGCCCCTTCTTTTTCATTATTTTATTTTATTATTCTTATTTCTATTGATTTTATTACATTTGTTTTCCGTTTTTTTTCTTATTATGCTTTTCATTTGTTTATTATTATTCTATTCATGACTTTTATTTTTATTATTTGCTATGTTATTTTACCTCTATTTTGGTGACTTGAAATAATTTGCTTTTTTTTTGTTGATTTACTATATTTCTTTATTTTTATTATTTTTATTATTCCTTAGTTTTATTTTATTATCATTATGGTATTTCGACCTTATGATTTTGGATTTTAGTTGGATTCACTGTTCGATTTGTGCTTATTTTACCTGATCCATTGTGTCGACTCGTACTTCTGTATTGAACACTAATATTTTTATTTGGTCATCTTTTTTTGCAGATTAATCATGACGAACACACGCAGCAACACCAAGGCTTTCGTCAATGCCCCCAATCTATTTTTACGATTTTCCCAAGGTCCCAAGGAGGACTTATATTAGCTTCTTCGACTGAGGCCACTCGGCTTGTGCCGTTGTATTGACTGAGCCGCTTTGGAGTAAGTCTAGTTAGCTGATAACATTGGCGCCATCATTCTTTTTCATCATCAAGCCCACATACATGGAGCTAACTTTGGAGTTCTGTTCGACATTTCTCCTATAGCAGGTGATGACGACCCATGACGAGCCAGGCACCATCACTTTCATACTCGGTGGTATGGCACGACATATAAGTGTCCTAGAGTTCGGAGTTGCATTGGGACTGTACACTACTGAGTTCATGAGTGCCGGGGGGTTCCTTTGACTATACCGGCACATCCACTACTCGTCATCTCTTTGCTGGGTGAATCTCATGGCGAGTACAACACCTTATGACCTGAGTCAGTCAAAGGCGACTTCTCTTCCTCCAACTTTAAGATATATTCATGCCATCTTGGCCCACACATTGACTAGTAGGAGAGAGAGCACCGGAGTCGTCGGTACCACCAATGCTTACTTTCTATGGAGCATGGCCATGGGGCCTATTTTTTACTTTGTCTACTTCATCGATCTCGCCTTTCACCATCAGACAGAGTGCAGCAGGAAGGGTTCAATCTGTTTAGGCCCTTATGTGACTCACTTGCACGTCACCTCAGTCCTTTTGACATAACGGAGCAATCTTCCTCACTTACACTAGTAGGCCAGATGTCCCCACAAGGATTATCGAGCATAAGCCATATGAGGATGATTGAATGATTTCGTGGAGTGGATCTTCCTCAGTACCGATTATTTCATTTTAACCCTCAGGATGAGCCCGAGGGCTTCACTGATGATGTCCTTTTCCATCATGAGGATCCACCTCATCATCCACATTTGAATCACTGTCCTACTTCTTCTACTGCTACCTTAGAGGTCCTCTCCAAGCAGTTCACTCGCTTCAAGCAGCACTACTTTCAAAGGTTTGACAGTATTGACGCGGATTTGTAGCAGATCTATCAGCACCTCTATATATCCCCTTTAGCACCAGCAGCTCACGATACTGATGCTTCTAATGATGAGGCTCATTGATTTTATTTATTTTCCTTTTCTTTTTATGTTTATGTTTATTTTTTATTTTTAGTTGTTTTATTGTTATTTTCTTAGACTTATTTCGTTTTTTATTTTATTTTTGAACTATATTTTTATTTTTATGGTAGTTTCTAATTGAGTTGTAACCTTTTAATCTTCTTCACTATTTGTGTTTATTTTCTTATTAGTTTGCTCGGAATCATGCACTACATTTAGATTTGCCTACAATTCCGCTTTTCACTATTCCGGTGATTTCATCTAATATTCAGGGCAGTTTCAGTTTTCTACCTCTTATGATATTCTGCTTATACTGTGATTATATATGTTTGTACATTGAGGAAAATGTACATCTTAAGTGTGGGTAGGTTATTCATATAATTATTAGAAAATCACTGAATTATTTCTTGTATTTAAGTAATCTTCTCAATCTTCCGTTAGAGAGAGTTAATTTTGAGTTGGAATTTTTATTAATGTGTTTTGGATTAATTTGTAGATATTTGTGTAATTAGTTGATTTAAACTTTAAGACATGGGAGAATCAAGCATGATAAGTTATTTTTTCAATTGTTTCTCTAAATTGAAGTTTTATCTTGAAGTTTGAGATTTGCAAGTTTGACATCAAAACCAAAATTTTTTGTGAGATTTTGAGCCTTTAGAGCATACATTTTTTTCATGCTCATTTTATTATTGGTTATGAATGTGTCAACCTGATTTGTAATTCTAGAACTTGCTTCGATTATGCATGTCAAGACCACACCTTTGATTTGATATACTAAGATGACAAAGGCACTTAGGTTAAAACTTATCCCATAAAAGGCCTACCTTTCTAATTAACCCTTAGTGAACCCTGTTGAGCCTAATACATTGTTTTTTTTATTTACCCATTAATGTTAATCCATAACTCATTTTTTTCGTTGAGACTTTTCCCGTTTTATTGACTCCCTTTTTATCGATATTTGATTTGGTTAGTTGCCTAACTATGCTCTTCTATTTGAATTATTGAATTAGTTTTGATTGTTCTAGGTAAAAGAAAAATAGAAAAATAGAAAAAAATAGAAAAAAATAAAAAATATAGTTATCTATTGATTTTATTTAGTTCTTTGTTGGTTGAGCTTGAACAGTTAAATTCATATTTGGAGAAGAAACTCATTTTTTATTCTTGAATAGCTCTGGATTGATGCACTTGTTTTTAATTCAGCATTTGTTTATTTTTCTAGTTTTGTAATTATCAACTTGATCTCTTTTATAACCAACATTTCTGGCATTTTCTCCACACCCTTAACCTAAACCCCATTACAACCTCTTAAAGACCTTTTGATTAGTATGTCATATCATTTTATAGTGGTGTATATTTGATTTTCAATCAAGCTTATGGTAATGACATTTCTTGCTTGACTGTTGAGTGTTTATTCTTGAACCTTAATCATTTTGAGTGATTTGAGTGAATCTTTAGTAAGGATGTCAATTCTTGCCGATTTTGAATTTAAGGTAATTACTTAGATAAGGGGTGATACCTATGTTTTCATGCTTTAAAAATTTTCGACTTGGATTGTTTGAATCATTAGTGCTCTTTTTGTTGAATTGCCAATGCATGAGTATTTGCGAAATATTTTGAAACATTATTGATGAGAATTACAAGTTAAGAATGATTAATTTTAATGTGAGTTGAGGATTTTCCTTAAGGACAAGCAAATGTTTAAGTGTGGGGATATTTGATAAGCTATAAAAGTAACATATTTTAATCTCATTCTTAATGCATTTTTGGATGATTATTTATGAAAATTGGTGAATTTGATGCTCTTAATCCTTTAAATTCATGTTTCTATACTTAATAAAGCATTTTGAAGCGAAAGGAGAGAAAAATGAGCCAAAATCGGACAAATAGAGCTATTTTCAAGAGCCACACGGCCTGGGCATTTGCACACGGCCTGGAAACACGCCCATTTGTGCCAAACGGGATGGACACAACCCTTGTGCCAGCCCATGTCGATTTCACGCTCTGCTTCCCAAATATGCGAAAAAACACAATTTTTAGGCTTTCTAAGCATTCTAAAGTCTATAAATACCAATTAGAAGAGGAAATAAGGGGGCCATCAGAGAAGATCAAAGAACACTACCAGAATCAACTCAGAAGCGGATCTCCATCAAGATCAAAGATCTCCTTTTAATTTCTTTCATAATTTTTATGAGTTTCTTTATGTCTTGTGGTTTTTCTGACTTTGAGATGTTTCTATTCTTTTATTTTTCATCACATTTCTTAATTTTAGTGTTAGGTCTAATGTCATAAGTGTAGTGTTTTCATCTAAGTACACTTGTAATTTTTTTTTGAATAGATTGGTTAATAAAATTATTCATGAATTGCATTAATACTTTTTATATTGTCCTCACGTGGTTTTTGCATGCAAAGTAAAATTGAAGCGAATGTTTCTAATTAGTTTTCTAATTAGTTCATAATCATAAAAAAATACATCTCAGAAGAAAAGATAAAACAAAATAGAAGAAAAACCCTAAAACTCCCTAAAGGAATAGAAGAGAGATCCTCCATCTTGAGTATGACTCTGGCTTCTTGAGATGAATCAACTGGCTTTCTTTGAGTAAATTCCACAATTCTGACCCCTCTGATTCAGCTCTTTGGCCTCGCTGGACTCCTCCTGAAGGTTAGCCTGTAGGGTGTTTATATATGCTTTTGGAATGGCTTTCTTTGCCTCTGAGTATCTTAATCCGACTGAAACTTTTCTTTCTCACGTCAGGGACATGCCCATGGCACACGCCCGTGTGAATCATGGCCAGGCCGTGTTGAGTCTATTAATGAGGCACGGCCGTGTGGTCTTGGGTCCAGGTCGTGTCGATTTCTTTCTTTGGCCCATTTGGTCTGTTTTAAGCCTGTTTTCCGTTCTTTTCATCCTCCTATGCTCTCCTGAGTATAAAACATGAAATTAAAGGATTAAGAGCACCAAATTACATAATTCAAGGGATAAATCATCCAAAAGCATGCTAAATGTGGGCTTAAAATATGTTATTATTACGGTTTATCAAATACCCCCACATTTAAGCTTTTTCTTGTCCTCAAGCAAAATTCTCAACTCACAATTAAAACGAACTTCCTTAATTCATAATATTCATCAATGACGTTTCATCATATTTCAAAGATAATTCATACATTGATAATTTAACTCAAAGTGTCCTAAAGATTGAAACAATCTAATTCATACTTTTGTAGCACAAAACATAGGTGTTTCCCCTGACCTAAATAATTACCTCTGATTCAAAACCAACAAGAATTGACATAACTAATAATGAATATACTTCAATTTTTTTTTTGTTTTTGTTTTTTTTAAGAACAAATCAAATGCATAATAAAGGATGAATTTAACTACTGAAATAAAGATCATAGTTAGGCAACAGATCAAATCAATTCTCGATATAAGGGTAGTCAAGAAGGATGGTGATAACAAATACAAAGGGTTTTTGGTTAATATTAGTCGGTGAGTCAATGAAAAGGGTTGTTAGGATCAAAGGGGGTTCATTAGGGATTAATTATGAAGGTAGGCTTTTAGTGGAGTGAGTGGGTTAAATCCTAGGTGCCTTTATCATCTCTGCATATCAAATCAAAGGTGTGGTCTCGCCATGTATAATCGAAGCAAGTTCTAGAATAACAAATCATTGTTGACACACTCATAATCAAAAAGTGAGCACGAAAGAATGTATACTCTAAAAGGCTCAAAATCTCACAAGAATTATGGGTTTTTGATATCAATCTTGTAAATTTCAAACTTCAAGGTAATAATTAGATTGAAGTAGACAACCTAACAGAATTTTAATTTTTGAAAATAGACTCATCATGCTTGATTCTCTAGTCTCTTAAAGTTTAAATCATCACTGCACAATTATCAATGATTTAATCCAAAACATATCAATAAAAATCATGAATCACAGGGAATTTCATTCTCATAATAATGTGAGAAAATTACTTAAAGACAAGATATCATTTAGGGATTTGAGAATAATGCAGAAAGTTAGGCACTTTCTCGAAATAAATATTCACCCCCTACACTTAAGATGTACATTGCCCTCAATGTACAAAGATATATATGAAATTTAAGAGAAAGAGAGAGGTGAAACTTCCTGAATATGGATGGTTTCCTTGAGTTGGGAGTCCCGAGGTGTGGTGGCTGCTACCGAGCTCTGCGCTAGATGAAGAAATTAGAAAGCTCATAAAGAAATAGCCAGGAAATAATAATAATTCAAAATATAATAAATATATATTTAAAGACAAGAAAGATAAAGAGAAAGAAAATAGAAAGTAAAATAAACTTAAAAGAAAAGATTAATGGATCGAAGAGTCCTTATTGTTAGATGGTTCGTGAGGTGGGTGTGATTTCTAAAGCTGTGGTGGGGTGGCTATGGTCGTGATCGTGGTGATTCCCTAGCAGCCTTTAGAACCTAAATCAAAGAAAACGAAATAAAATAGATTAAACTAAGTAAAAGAAAAATACAGAAAAGGAAAATAAAGGAGAAGTGAAAATGAAAAGAGAAATTAAATGGACTCAATGGTCCTTTTCTTGTCGATTTAATGAAATGGCCGGCATGAACTTATGTAGATCGATCTTCCACAGGGAGACTGTGCTTGGATCCTTCCGCTTCTTCGACATAGGTATTGTGGAGATCAAGAGTTAGAAGAATAATATAGAAGGGGAAAGATCTAAAAAAGAAAAGGGAAAGAAAATGGAATGGAAGAAAAGAGATGGGGAGTAGGTGAGAAGAGGGAAGGGTGGGGTGGTTTAAACAGAGTTTTGGGGTCTGGTACATCCCCACGCCCGTGTACCATCGGGCGTGTTGTGTCACACGGCCGTATCGCACAGTCGTGTTGTGCTTCGTTTACTTCTTCCACGCCCATGTTCAGGTTGCCACGCCAGTGTATGATCTGACAGTGTCGGCCACGGCCGTATCGCACGGTCGTGGCGTGGTAGTTGGAGTCCGTGACTCGAAGATATGATTCGTTCTGACTCATACCATCTCTGCCCTATCAGTACAGAGATTCGTGGTGTCCACACGGCCACGGCCACGGCCGTGTGCAAGGCCGTGTGGCATGAAAATATGCACTTTTGGTTAGCTTATAATTAGATGCTAAGGTAGAAATAAAAATAAAAATAAAGGAATGTAAAAGTTAATAGAATTAGTGCTCGGGTTGCCTCCCGAGAAGCGCTCGTTTATAGTCTTAAGCTAGACTTACCTCTCATTCGCATATTCATGGTGGTTTGAAGAGTTGAACATCCTCTCTCATGCTATCTGTCTTACTAACAATATATAGTTCAAGTCGAGTATCATTTATTTTGAAAGTGTTGAATATAGGATTACTTATCTCGACTGTCCGTATGGGAAAACATTGATTCCCTCAAAAGGGATTTCTTTGTTTTTATTAGGATCAGGAGGATATATTCGTGGGTCTGCTTTATCTAACAATACCTGATCTCCAGTTTTGAATTTTTCTGTCCCATAAAGTGGCTTTGATTCAGCTTCCTATATCCCTAGTTTTTCCTTGAAATGTGTCTTCCATTCGTCTAGTTCATCGATTTGAAACCGTCGTTCCTCCTGAGTTATTTCTTTGTTGGCACGGGGTCTAGGATCGGGTTCAATTGTGTTCTTTTGTGGTGCTCCCTAAAAAGAAGGTTTAACCGAATGGTTATGAATAGAATTTAAGTTCTCACCTTGATTATTCGATGTCCTAGCCAAATCGAGAGCTTGAAGGGTGACTGTCTCATCACCTACACAGAGTATGAGTTAACCTACATCGAAATCAATTTTAGTCCTGGCAGTTGCTAAAAATGGTCTTCCATAAATTAAGGGGATTGTGTTGTCCTCATCCATGTCTAAAACAACAAAGTCTACTGGGAATACGAATTTATCAATTTTCACAAGAACATCTTCAATTATACCCCTAGGAATTCTAACAGTTTTATCAGCTAATTGAATACTCATCCTAGTTTGTTTGGGTTTCCCTAGACCTAGTTTTTTAAACAATTTATAAGGCATAACATTGATGTTCGCCCCCAAATCAGCTAAAACATTATCAATAGATAATCTACCAATTAAGCATGGAATTGTAAAACTCCCTAAATCTTTTAATTTTCGTGGTAGTCTATTTTGCAAGACTGCCGAGCATATTGCGTTTAGTTCCACATGCGATGCCTCGCCTATCCTTCATTTGTTCATCAATAGCTGCTTTAAAAATTTCCTAGAATCTGGCATCTGCGAAAGAGTTTCAAGTAACGGTAAGTTAATATGTAATTTCTTTAAAAGTTTAAGAAACTTACCGAACTACTCCTCTGTGTCATCTCTCCTTATTTCTTTGGGATATGGTATGTGAGGTTGGTATTCTTTGATTACCGGTTTTGGCTTTTTATTACTTACCTCAACCTTACCTTCTTCTATCGAATTCTCTTGGCTGAAATTCGACTCGTCTAACCCTTCACTATCTTGAGCTGTTATGGCTTGAATTTGCTCCTTTGGGTTAGTCTTGGTGTTGCTTGGTAGGCTTCCTTGTGGTCTTTCAAAGATCAGCTTAGCAAGTTGCCCTAACTGGTTTTCGATCCCCTGAATCGATGCTTGTTGATTTTTAAGTGTTGTCTCGGTATTTTGGAAACGTGTTTTTGAGACTACTATGAATTTTGTCAGCATCTCCTCAAGGTTCGGCTTCTTTTCCTGTGGGTAGGGCTGTTGTTGGAAGTTTTGGGGTGGTTGTTGCCTTTGGTCTCCTTGATCACCCATGAGAAATTGGGGTGGTTCTTCCAACCAGAATTATAAGTATTACTATAAGGGTTATTGTTAGATTGAAAATTGTTACCCATATAGTTCATTTGTTTGCTCTATATGCCCTATCCGTAGGGTGGGTACTCAAGATTCGCCACGCCTCCACTTGCATCGCACTGCATAACTGGATGTGCCTGCGAAGAACCGTATAAACCATCAAATTTTTTATGTAATCATCTCTGTCTGATTTGATAGTAGGGTTATTGCGTCGAGGTTAAAAACTTCGACTGCTTTGGCTGCCCTTGTCCTTGTAACTTGCCACTGGTAGTTATTCAATGACATCTCCTCTATAAACTCATAGGCTGCTTTAGGAGTTTTGTTATTTAGGGTTCCACCGGCTGCTGAATCGATTAATTGCCTTGTTGAAGGGTTCACACTATTGTAGAAAGTTTGGACCTGTAGCCACAAGGGCAATCCATGGTGTGGACACCTTCTCAGAAAATCCTTGTATCTCTCCCATGCATCATAAAGTGTCTCTAAATCCATCTGCACAAAAGAAGAGATATCATTCCTTAACATGGTCGTTTTTATCGGTGGAAAATATTTTAATAAAAATTTCTCAGTCATTTGATCCCATATAGTGATTAACCCTCGTGGAAGAGAATGCAACCACTGTTTGGCTTTATTCCTCAAAGAGAAGGGAAATAACCGAAGACGGATGGCATCATCAGTGATGCCATTTATCTTGAAAGAATATCAAACTTCTATGAAATTTTCCAAATGATTATTTGGGTCTTCATCCTGCAGACCATCAAACTGGACAAATTGCTGTATCATCTGAATTGTGTTGGGTTTCAGTTCAAAATTATTTGCGGCAATAGCAGGTCTAACAATACTAGACTCAGTTTTTGTTAATTTAGGTTTAGCATAATCATACATAGATCGAGGAGCATGATTTTCGGACATCTCTAGAGGTGGCGGATTGTTCTCAGCCATCTCTTCGGTAGTATTAACTTCGTCTTCTTGCTCTTCTTGTATGTAGTTTAAGCTTCGCCTTATTTCTCTACGATTTCTACGAATAGTACCTTCAATATCACTGTCGTAAATTAGGGGTCCTGTCGGGTTCCTTCTAGTCATAAACTAGAGATACTTGAAAGGAAAAAAAGAAAGAAGATTAGCAAAGTTAAAAACAAACTAATAAATAAAAGTAAATTGCAGAAAATAAAAAAAAAGGCTAAAGTAATAAAAATTGAGCTTTCTTAATATTCTGGTTCCCCGGTAACGGCGCCAAAAACTTGATCCTGTGTCAGAGTCTTAAAAATTAATAAAAAGAATGATCGAGCCTAGAAACTAACCGTGACAACGACTTGAGGCAAGTGCACCTATCGAACAGTAGTATGGCTTAGCGACAAGACCGGATTGTCGAACCCAAAGGAACCTAAAGTACTAATACTAACTTTCTTTTAATTATTTAGCCTAATAATTAAAAGAATTTTTATCTAATCTAAAATTAACTAACAACTAAGCTAAAGCCACAAAGAAAAAGAGAATGAATTTGGGAAAATACTTTGGGAAAAAACAATTGATTAAGACAATACTCGAGGAAGAATCCACCTAGACTTCACTTGTTATCTAACTCTGAACCAGAGGATTTATTCACTTGACTTGATCCGTAGGATTACCTAAGTTATATTAATACCTCCGTCAAGGCTGCTAGCGTCTAACCCTAGGTTGATTAATTGAAATCTCTTTCTAATTAAAACCCCTAGAATTGCATTAACTTGATCTATGAACTCCCATATTAGGTTTCACCCTAATCTGGCAAAATCTCGTCACCCTATGTCTAGGCGTGCGATCAACTCTCTTAATTATTCTAGATCTACTCTTAGACAGGGACTTTTGCTCCTCCACCTAAGCACATCACACTTGAATTAATATCCCGGAAATATCAAAACAAGAATTAAGAATACATAATTAATAACAAATCAAGTATTTATCATATAGTTCAGCAAACGATAACAAGATTCATCTTAGGTTTCATCCCCTCGTATCCGAGGTTTAGTTCATAATCATAAAAGAATACATCTCAGAAGAAAAGATAAAACAAAACATAAGAAAAACCCTAAAACTCCCTGAAGGAATTGAAGAGAGATCCCTCATCTTGAGTATGACTCCGGCTTCTTGAGATGAATCAACTGGCTTTCTTCGAGTAAATTCCACAATATTGACCCCTCTGGCTCAGGCTGGACGCCTCCTGAAGTTTGGCACTCTAGGGTGTTTATATAGGCTTTTGGAATGGCTTTCTTTACCTCTAGGTACCCTAATCTTACTAAAACTCTTCTTTCTCATGTTAGGGACACGCCCATGGCACACGCCCGTGTGAATCATGGTCAGGCCGTGTTGAGTATATTAATGAGGCACAGCCATGTGGTCTTGGGCCCAGGCTGTGTCGATTTCTTTCTTTGGCCCATTTGGTCCACTTTAAGACCCTTTTTTGTTCTTTTCATCCTCCTATGCTCTCCTGAGTATAAAACATGAAATTAAAGGATTAAGAGCACGAAATTACATAATTCAAGGTATAAATCATCCAAAAGCATGCTCAATGTAGGCTTAAAATATGTTATTATTACGGTTTATCAAGCTTAGTCATAATACTATAATGGAATGACATCGTAACTAATGAGTTTATAATTAATAGGAAAAAAATTGAAACTTAATTATAAATCATTTGAGCCTTAATTGCATATGTCTAATCGATCCCTTTCCTAACTCACTACAACCATAAATGAATCAAATGAACAGAAATAGAGAAATAAGAAACATTCAGGAAATTATTATGGTTTCTCCAAAATGAAAATGAAATTGCAGAAAAATGGAATAATTTGGAAATGAATGTGGTTTTCTCAAAATGGAAATGGAAATGAAAATGGAGTTGAAAATGAGAAATGAATTCATTTACAAATGAACAAGGATTTCTCAAAAATGATTAGGAGATTGAGTTTATGTTTTTGAGCTATTTTAAAGCCCGGAAATAAAAATAAACCATACGATAATAGTGAACAAGTTGAATGGTGAAATATTAAATATATTTTCTAGAAAATTTTATTAGGGGTAAAATTGTTATAATTTTATCAGGGGTATATTTGGGATGAGAAAATTATTTAATATATACATATTGAATTTTATTTTAGGGAAATAGAAAAAAAATATTGAGTTGGATCAAATTACAAAATATTGGATTAAAAGCCCGGAAAGTACTTGTAATTAGATTCGATATGGAAGAGACCCAAAAGCCCTAATGTAATAAGGGGGACGGAAAACCTTAGTATATTTAACTAGGGTTGTCACCCCTTACATCCTAGTAAAACTAGGGTTTCATTTTTCTGGTTGAAATAAACGTCTTTAATTCAACAACGGTTCTACCTTCTCTCTTTATAAATAGATGGCACCAGAATAGCTATTAACACAACTTTAAGATATTGTTTCTCTTCCTAAAACTAGAGAGATTTTATTCTCAACTATTAAATATATTTTTTAGAATAACGATTCTGTCAATTTCTAATTGAGAAGAGAATTTTTGTTTTCACCCTAAAAGAAAGTAAAACTATTTCTAGTTTCTGTGTTTGATTCAATTTAACCAAGCCCACACTTGAGGCAATTCGTGGTACGAGAATACTGGAGAAGATCATTTGGTTGAAAGTCAAGAATGACAAAGATCCTTCTATCCGAAAACACAGGTACGATTTCGGTCTAAGATTTATTGCTATAAATATCACAAACTGGGTTGTTTTCAAATTTTTTGTTTTCTACTGTGTAAGAAAACTGTTTTCAAATCGATTTTTTTTCCAACATTTAGTTATTTGTTTTTTCATTGCCTTCATTATTTTTCCAATTTTAAAGTTCCCAACGGTAAGATTATATTTCTAAAACCTTTTCAATTTCAATTTCTTCCTTTTTCCTTTGATTCTAGTGGCTGAGGACAACCGAGGTAGGGAAGCTAGCACTTATGAAGTCATTGCCAAAAAGATTAGAAAGCTTCCTAGGCTAGAGAAAGAGTTAATAGTGGGTGACACTTTCGAGTGCACCACTATTAATAAGGAGATGAGGCAACTGCTCCACTACCATTGGTTGAAAGTGAAGCATTATAAGATCGAGTTCAATATCCTTACAAGATATAAATCTCTAAGCACTATGAGTGGCGTAAAATTATCCTTACAAGATATAAATCTCTAACTCTCTATGGTAAGTATTATCCTGCGATATAAATCTCTAACTCTCTATGGTAAGTATTATCCTGCGATATATTAAGAAATTTTGTCCTCAAAGAGGACAACTAGTCACAGCATGCTACTTGGTGATATTGTCCCAAGATGACTCATTTGTGGTGCATGATGAGATAGGTGTTGAGTTTATGGTTATACACTCAAGATATTCTAGTTAAGTGATCTGTTGTAATTCGATGTAGCAAATTAAACTAGTTTTCACATTTAAGGGGCTTGAATAAAAGTATTTTTGTAATGTTTTAGTTAAGTTTTCTTAGGTTTATTTATACTCAATAACATTTGCAAATTGAGTATTCTATTGACCTTAAAGGCCGAATGAGGCCTAAGGGTGAGCTAACTCAATTTGTGAGTGTGCAAGAAACCATTAGAAGTTGTACTAAATGGATACTAGTTACTATGTCGCAACACAGATAACTCAATGTCGCAACATAGGGAGCAAAATGGAGAAAACTCAAGACTACCTTCGATGTTGTGACATACCCCTGAAGATAGCTGAAGAGGAGTATATTGATTGTTATGTCACGACACAGGTATTGGTGTGTCGCAACATCGACTCTGTGACAAAAATTAAACATGAAGCAAGGGCGTTTTGGTATGCACAATCAAACTTAAAGCTCGAGAGTGTCAGCTAACCTAGGGTTAGGGACGATAGCCACCTAAAAGCTATAAATAGGCTCATTTGTCACTTGTTATGGATACCATTCCTTTAGCCTAGATTTTCTATGTAAAATTTAGTTTAGTATTTTCTTTCATTCTTAGGTTTTAGATTTATTTTAGTTATTCTTGTTGATTTCAACTTATCTGAATTGTGGAAGCATTTAAACTATGTGGATTCATGATTAATCTCAATACAATCAAGCTCTTTCATTTACTCTATCTTGTCTATTTAATTAGCATGCTTTCTCTTTACATCGATTCTATATTGTTTATGAAAGCCATGAGGAACTAATCCCTCAATGGGGGATTAGTGAGTAGAGGTATGATCTGTTAACTGTTTTGCACGGTTACTCAACCGATCAGCTCTTTGAGAAAGGAAGAACATGGAACAAACCCTAGGCCTGACAACCCCGAGAAGTCATCAAGGTGGGAATTAACCCAAAATTGGTATAGCCCATCTGTGAACACCTTCACCCTAAGCCAGTTTGGGCTGTGAGGTCGAAAGATAAGTAGTTATTGCTAACTTGTTATGTTAGTGGAAGATCAGAAGATCCTACTAGTGTAGCGTCTAGTGGATTGACTTGGAACTCGAAATGACAGTTGATGGAGATTACCGAAGCGAGCTAATCACCCATAATCAAGATTTGACTTATTCTCCTTTTGTATCTCTTAAAGTCTATTTCTTTAATGTTATTTTGTCTTTATTATTATAAAACCCTAAAAATCCTTTATTTTATATTTTTGTACTATAAATAATTTAAAATTACTAATTAGATATTTTAGTGTTTAGGTTAGAAATTATCTAGCACTCACCTCCTTGGGTACGACCCTAGGAGTACTCACCTACTTTGTTGCAAAACTATATTACAACTCGACTCGTATACTTTTTAATAGCTCGTTTTCAATTGTGTCAGAAATAGTGGTTTTGGGACCACAATTTCGATGAGTGAGTTATTATTTTCTTATTATTTTACTGCAAGTGGGATTTTATTAAGGTCGTATTAAAATTTCGTTAAAAATTTTAATGTTTAAATGGTTAATTAGATAAAAAGGACTAAATCGTAAAAAGAACAAAAGCTGAGTTCTATTAGTTAAAGGGGTTCAATGGCTATGAAATCTTAAACTAAAGGACTTGAATGGTAAATATACCATTTAAAGTGTTATTGGATATGCATGGACAAGGTTTTAATGAAATTTTGATAGTTTTTAAAGGGTAAAATAGTAAAATGATAAATAAAGTGGAAATCAAATAGGCTAAAATCATCATCTTCCTCACATTTGTTTCTTCATAACCAATTCATCATTGGAAGATTAGCTAGGGTTCGCTAAGCATTGTTCTCACTTGCATGGTATGTGTTCAAGCCCCGTTTTTAATAATTTTTATATTTTTGAGTTCGTTTTAGCTTAATCTAGCTAGCCCGAGGGTTAATTTGTAAAACTTTTAAAATGGATGATTTTGAATGATTTTTTATGTTAATTGATAAATTATGAGTCCTTATTGAAAAATAAACACGTTTTGTTAAGTGATTTTTGTTGAATTTCTGAAATATGGATTAAATTGTTAAAGGTATAAATCCTAGGGGTTTTTTTGTGAATTTTTAGTTATTGTGAGTTGTTTTAAGGTCCTTTGCAACATGGGTTAACTTGGATTTAGATTAAAATGGTTAGATTTTAAGTTATGAGCTTAAGGACTAAATTATAAAAAGTTAAAATGTTGGGCAAATTAGTAATTTTGCATAAATATGAATTATGGGTTAAATTGAATTAGATAAGTACTTAATTGAATGAAATTATTTATTTAGATCATGATAAACCACAATTGGACTTAAATAGAGGAAAAGCTAAAGCTTCGAATTAGTTTAACAGTATTTCTACGCCCTAATTATCGAGGTAAGTTCATATGTATTGTAATCGTTTTAAGGTTAGCTAAATTGAATTTTCACTACATTGTTTTAATATAAATGAATTACCATATGAATGTATAAATGCTATAACAAATCGACGGATATCGAATCCCGGTTGATCCTTAAGAATTCTTAAGATACAAATAACATGTCATTGGGGATTTCATATTTCGGGTGCTGGACTTGAGTGTCCTACCAATGGCTAAAGTCCTGCATTTTTTGGCATTCTTTACAGCTCGTGTGAGCAGTATCTTGTAGCTTACATTCCGACCCATAGCTCGTGTGAGCAGGCCCATTTCTCAACTTATGTAAGCAATGATGTAAAGGAAAGGCTACATTTATATGTAAATGCACACTATGTGTGAGGTTTCCCAAGTATCCGATGTAATTCTAGATGGTTCAACGGGTAAGAAAAGGAAATAAAAAGGCAAGTATGCAAATGGAATGAATCATGATCTCATGAAGATATTGATGAGTTAAATGATATGTTTACATATGGAAACTACTTATCTTAAGGTTGAATTCATTTGTATCATGGAAATTATACTAACTTGTGAGTTAGTGATGTTGTATAGGCTTATACTAAGCTTATGGCATTGGTATTGACTGATGCTTATTCTATGAATTGTATAAATGAAATGGTAAGTTATGTTTTGGGTTATACGAGCTTACTAAGCACTTGTCACTTACGTAGTTTCATTCCTTCATTTTATAGATTATCGGAAGCTCGATTTGGTTGGAAGCTTGTAGGAGACCTATCACACTACCCAACAATCAATTCGGTAGATTTTGAGTATTTTGGCCAAGGTTTAAGATGGCATGTATAGGATGTTTTGTAATGGTGTTTTGGTGTGTTTATGCTTTGAATGTTATGTTTGGTTTGGTGCACTTTAATGCCTTACCAAGTTATGTCATTTTGGTCACTTTGAAATGGTTGCATATAAGGTTCTTTTGGTATGTTTGTAATGGTTTGATAATAGACAATTGTGATATTCTTTGACAAGTATTTGAATTAGATTTTATGCATGAAATAAGGTAATGTTGGCATGTTTATGTCAATGATGTTTGAATACAATTTTGGTGCCTTTGAATGGCATATTGGTTAGGTGAATTAAATTGTTGAAATGGCATGATTATGTGTTTTTGAATGATTCTTTAGTCTCTTGAAAGTGTGCATAAGTAGGTTGGTTAGTTATGCATGAATTGGGTATGAAATGGCTTGATTTTAGGTAAAATTTTAGGTTCGCACGGCCTAAAACACGAGCTGTCACATGGCCATGTGATACACACAACCTTGCGACACAACCATGTGTCATTAGAAGTTTCTTAATATTCCAAGTCAGTGAGTTACACAACCTAGCACACGAGCCTGTGGAGTAACTCAAAGAGTTACACGGCCTGGCACACGGGCATGTGACCCTACTCAGTGAGTTACACGAGTGAGGACATGGGCTGGGACACGACCGTCTGTCCCTTGTTTAAAAGTTACACCGCCTAAGGTTATGTCACACGGCCTGACCACACGGCTGTGTGACCCCTGTTTTTCAATTTTTGCAACTTTTTCCTTTCTATTTTGTTTCAAATTAGTCTCAAATTGCCTTAAAGCTATCTTTAGGGTCTCGAGGGCTCGTTTCAGGGATAGAATGCATGTGATTGAATGGTTTATGACATTTTTAAATTATTGAATGTTATGATGTTTAAATATTTTTTATTGTACAGTAATGCTCCATAACCCTAATCCAGCGACGAAGACGGGTTAGGGTTGTTACATACTTGTGGAAACTGCATTGTCTTTCTGTATTTTATTGCAATTATCACACTCTAGACGTAAGTACATCTGGAGACGGTCATTAATTAAATCCCCAAAGAGCTATGCTTAACTTAGAATGATGGTCAAACATTACACGATTATTAGTATGTGTGAATGCCTAATGAATTAGGTTTATGTACTAATTGGATGGAAATCCATGTTCTTACTAATTAATCATGATTACCCCAAGGTGGCTTGAGTCAATGGATGTAGGAATTATCATTGCAACGATTTACAAATGTTTTCAAGGTTTAATTTAAGAAGCATGCATCATCTTAATGCATATCATGATGTTACAAAATGTTTTCAAACATTTTCTTAATACAAAGATATTAATATATGAATGTTTTATTTTTAGTTTAAAAATTACACTAACTCCCTTATTGAACATACTCACTGAGAACAAAATGAAGGAAAATAATTATAAGGAATGGAAAAGGAACCTAATAATTGTCCTAAGCTGTGAGAACCTTAAAATATTTCTTGATAATAAGTTCTCTCTGGCCACTCAAGCTGAGGCTAGAAAACGCTGGGAGGAGTCTGATGAGATAGCTCACTGCTATATGCTGGCAAGCGTGACCATCACTCTATATAAGCAACTAGAGAGTTGTAAAACTGCCAAAGTGATTTTGGATGAGATAGAAGACATGTTTGGAGGCCAAGCTACCTTGGCTCGACAGTCTTCTATAACTAACTTGATGAATACCCAACAAAAGCCTGGTACTTCGATCAAAGACCATGTGGTAACTGTATTGGGATAATTTACTGAGACTGTGAGCAATGAGACCAATTTGGACTAGAACACTCAAATTGAGATGGTGTTCAAAAGATTTTCCAAGGATTTTGCTAGCTTTCAGCCCGCATATAACTTTGGAAAAAAATGATGCTTGCACAATTCATGAAGGAGTTACAATACTGTGAGTTAGTAAGTTTATGTTGAATGGCGATCAGTCAGTCTGAAGAGTAGAAGAAAATATAATTGTCTTTTATTTCTCAAAAGGGAAGGGAAAGCATGCTAAGAAAAGCAATGGTAAGGTCTCTGGGCCACCACAAGTGGAAAGGAAGAGAACCAGAAAGCCTAAAGACTTATCTAAGTCTAAATGCTTATTCTACAATAAGAAATGCAACTTCAAGGCAAACTGTAAAGAGTGGAAGGAATATCCAGCCTCTAAAGGCAAAGGTATGGAACTTTTTATGATAGAAGCTTGCTTAGTAGAGGATTCAATAGACCACTGGGCCATTGATACGAGAGCCATTAATCATGTTTGTATTTCTCTAAAGAGGTCTGAGGAGATGAAAGATCTTAGAGGTAAGAGTCTATCGTTGTGGACCAGAAACGGGACAACTGTGGAAACTAAAGTAATGGAAGATGTACATCTTTATTTTCATAATTTTAGGAAGATTATTTTGAAGAACATTTTCTATGTATGGAGTATCAAAACAAACTCATGTTTATATAAATACAACTTGATTGTGACTTTTAATAATGGAATTGCAATATTTAGAAATCACAATCTTATCTGTAATGGATGGATGTCAAATATTCTCTATTTAATCAAATCAAAGATGTACACACTTCTTGAGACTAAAATATCGAATAAGAAACTTAAAACTTCTCAATCTAGTAAGACATATTTTTGGCATTTGAGACTTGGTCATATTAACCAAGAAAGAATCACTAAACTTGGGAAAGACGACATCTTAAGTTCGCTTAAAGAAATCAATCTTTCACAATGTGAATCTTACTTGGAAGGTAAGATGACCAAACAATCTTTTAATATGCCATTCAATTTAATACATTCACCGAAAAAAGTTCGAGTACTAATCTAGGAGAAGTGGACAAGTTTAGGTACTAATTTTATATTTTAGCCAATTCAAAAAAATAGAGAGATTGAATTCTTGAAAATAAAAGTAGGATGATTAAATTTCTAATGTATGAAGTGTATAAGGGCTTAAGTCATATTCTAGCATTCAAAATTGTACTTTATATAACTTGATGCAAATAAATATTTAACCTAAGGCGATGCATAGATTAGAAACATACTAGTATATTAATAATAACAATGGTCACATCAATGTCACTAGTGACAATAAAAAGGTTAAAATATGTCATAGTCCTTGTACTCTTCACGAATTTGAAATTTAATCATTATACTTTTATTTTCAGGAATTTAGTCTCTCTACTCTTCATATTTCAAAATTCAGATCTAATTATTAACACTATTTTTTTTTGTTAAATCGGTTGGTATAACATTTTGAAATAAAAAACTCACTTAATAGTAATGTAAATAAAAAATGGCATTGTGATGACCTAAATTCAACAAAATATAATGTTAACAATTGGACATGAATTTTGAAATCTGAAAAATAAAAAGACTAAATTCCAAAAAATAAGAACACAGACTAAATTCTTAATAAAAAATATTATTCTCTCCATCCCAATAAAAATGTAACAATTGATAATTTTGAAGTCAATTTTTTTTTACTTTAACCTTAATTATTTTAAATATTTTAACAAATTAAATTTTATTAAAGAATATATTTAAAAACTTTATAGTATACTTTTTCAAATTTTTATTAAGAATAAAATTTAAAATAAAAAATCAAAATGGAAAGTTTTGATCATTAAAATTATAACAAATTAGTGGTAAAGGAAATAGCATTTAGACCATTTTAAGAGTCATAATTAAAGACTTGAGAAGCATGCTGAGTCACGATGGGAGGACACATGGTAATAAATCTCAACCCAAAGATTTTTTAAATCAATCAGCCCAATAATTATCATAGGTTAAGGAAATTTTATCCAATGGCTTAGACTTTGTTTGGCCCAAAAATATGGGTTCAAAATGGCAAGGGCTTGAGTCCCAACACTGGTTTGCTTCTCTTTCCCTGAAGAAGCCTATAGCTTTGATTTCATTTCATTAAGCCGTTTTGAGAAACCTTTTCTCCCTTTGCAGAAAGAGCTTTGCTTAACTACACTTTAGTTGCGGCTGACATAAGAACTGATACCCATTGTTTTAGGATGACAGTATTCCGATTGTCCAATAGATTTTAAATTCATCAATTTTAGATGAAATGGATTTATTTATGAGATACAGATACAAGTCATAATAAACATTTTTTTAGACAGTGAGTATGAAGCGATTATCGTAATTATTTGTCTTATTTTATTCTGTTAAATGAAATTATCATTTTTCCCTTACATATAACTATTAAAAGAATAAAAATATGTTAATAAAAAAATCCTTTTAAGGTTTAGGCTTATTTTTTGTTATGATTAAATATTTGCTTGACTTTAAAATTATTGAAAATATTATAAATAATTTTAAACGAAAAGAGGTTGATGGATAAATCCAACATTTATAAAGGTGATAGTAAATTTCAAATTTTCATATGTATAGTAGAGTGGGATGGATGATAAGGCACAGCAAGCAAAGTTTAAAGTGGCAAGGAATTTCAACATCGGGCTTCGCTTTACTTCATTGTCATCTCTATATTGCTCTCTCTAGTATGGATTACCATGGCAGAGCTTTTCACCTCCTTGCTTCTTCTCTAAGTGTTGAATCGATTGTACCCTACTGAATCAAGTCTTAGCCGAGCCTTGCATGGTCATGCTTCGTTTTTTCCTTCTATTCTCTTTTATGTTTTTTCTTCGCTTTTCGGATGGATTTTTATTCTATCATTGTTGTAGGTTCCAGGTTCTTCTTTTGATAGGATGTGATGTATTTTGGTAAACTTGGGTTTGATTTCACTAGGGGTTTCTATTTAAGACAATATTTGAAAGTGAGGATTTTTTTCTTTTTATGACTGGGGTGATTGTTGTGAAAGATGGAAATATGGCTGTGGTGATGATAAAATGCAGATGATGAGGAACACACAGGGTCTGTTGCAATTTTCAAAGTTGCAGACTTTCAAGTCTAATTTTTTCTAACAAACCAAAAAGCCACAAATTTTTGTTGTTTTTATTTCCATAATCCACTCAGCTTATGCTGAAGATTGAGAAACAATATTTAATGTAGTGTCATTTCAATTCTAAAATTAATGTTGTCGTTTCCAGTTATCAACAAAGCACCCACGTAAATCAACATGATGACAATCTTATGTTCTTATTTCTTAGTAAATAGTGAGTATTTATGTTTAGTTTGCAAATATCTAGCTTTCAAGAATGCCTTTGTAAGCTTCAAATTACAAGGACGAGAGGCTTGCTTCAAGTCATAGGGATTTTACTAGTTGACATACACGTCCCTTATAAACATCTACTTATGCAAATTGCCATGTTGAAAGGAATTGTACAATCCTTCTGATATATATGGGCCAATCATGGATGGTTGTGGTTGCAATAGTAGTCTTAATAGCAGCAAGAGAGAATGTATCCTAATAATCAACCCCTCGTTTGTTATAGGCAACCAAACAAGCTTTGAACCTTTCAATTTTTCCCTTAGATTGATATTTGACTTTATATAACCATTTACATCTAATGGGTGTCTTTCCAGGGAGTAACAGAACTATATGTCATGATTATTGGCTTTTAATGCTTGAAATTCTAGTTTCATGGCTTTTACACATTGATTGTCGTTAATGGCTTCATGATAAGTCGTAGGTTCAATAGTGGTGATGTACTGATGTGGAAGTAAGGAAAGCTTTTAAACCAAGAGGTAAATCAAAATAAGAAATAGAAATGGAGATTGGGTACTAACCTTTGCATAATGGTAAAGAGGAGGAGAATTGATTTGAGTAAACAAATTATTTTATCCATATTGGTGGTTTAGTGCCACTTAACGACCTGTGAAGGGAGAAGGTGATTCTGTAGTGACATTATCAAATAATGGTTGGACTAAGGGTGGCTATAATGTATTGAAAGAAATGCTAAATAAAGGTAAAGAATACAGAGAAGAAACAAATATGAAAATAGATGAGAAACTAATTCTTTAAAATACTGTCAAATGAAATTTACCTGATGTTCATTTTCTACTGAGCTATATACTTATACTAACATTGAATGTTAACCACTATTAACAGAAAGGCTAACAACCAAAACAAGCTAACTAACTGCAGCTACTTACAGTAGACTAACATTCACCGAACTTCCTGAACGTCGAGAACATGAAGAAGATTTCTAAAACGAGCAAAAAATGAGGCAAACAATGGTTTTGTGAGAATATCAACAACTTAATCACACGCTGAAACCTCCCCAACATGAAATGAACCGGCAGCCACCTTCTCACGGATAAAAAATAGATCAAGTTCAACATGCTTGAACTTGGTGTGTAAAACCAAATTAGCAACTACTGTGACAGCACCAGAGTTATCACACCAAATAGTAGGAATATCAACGGAACAAATCAGTTCTAGTAACAATGAAATAATCCACGTGACATCGGATGCAGTAGTAGCCAATCATCGATATTCAGCCTCAGTAGTGGACCAAGACACAACTTCCTGCTTTTTCGAGCACCTGGAAATAGGGTTGTCTCCAAAGTAAATACAATAACTGGTGGTGGATTATTGATCACCAAAATCCAATCCCCAGTTGGCATCAGCATAGCCGACCAATGATAGTCGGTGGAAGGGCAAAATATCAACCCATGATCAATAGTACCACATAGATAACATAAAACCCATTTTAAAGCAACCATATGAATGTCTATCGGGGGATGCATGAACTGACACAGACGGTTAACAGTATATGCAATATCAGGTCGAGTTAAAACAACATACTGTGACGCACCAGCAAGACTCCTATACTCTATAGGATCATCAAAAAAGCCGACCATCATGATTAGACAAAGTGGAAGAACTAACCATAGGGGTATGAACTGCTTTGGCATTAGTCAGAGAGCACAGGTCAAGAAGATCAATGACATACTTACGCTGACACAGATGAAGGGTCCCTGTGGCAGAACGTGTAACCTCAACCCCCAAAAAATAATGCAAATCTCCCATGTCCTTAAGGGAAAACTTAGTGTAAAGTTGTTGAACAAACGTATTAATATCATCAGATGAATCTCTCATAACAATAATATCATCCATATTGATGAGAACATACATAGTGGTCTTGCTGGTAACACGAATTAACAGAGAGGCATCAGACTTCGGAAGATCAAACCCTAATGAGACAAGAGAATTCTTTATGTTATCAAACTAGTCATGTAGAGCTTCTCGCAACCATATAAAACTTTTGTTAACCGACACACAAATGGTTTGACATCATCACCATACTTACTTATCCTAGAGGTTGTTTAATATAAACCTCTTTAGTAAGATCACCACTAAGAAACGCATTGTTGACATCAACTTGTTGAAGTTGCCAGTGTTTGGAAACTGCAATAGATAGAATAGTTCGAATAGTGGTTGGCTTAACGACTGGACTAAATGTTTCTCTAAAATCATATCCTGGTACCTGAGAACATCCTTTAGCAACTAAACGATAGTACCATCAAGATTTTTTTTAACCTTAAATAACCAGTTACAACCAATTACCTTCCTTCCAGGTTGTAAAGACACTAACTCCCAAGTGCGATTACGAATCAAAGCATCATACTCAACTTGAGCTGCTGCTTTCCAATCCTCATGAGCAAAAGCTTCATCAATTGTGCCCGGCTCAAGCTCAGAAACTGCAATAGCTAAGACTTTATGTAACACTCTGGTTTAGGGGCTAGGCAATTCGGGTATAATTCAAGTGCTGGAAGGTTTTTGGGTGTTTTTAGATGTGTTTTAGAGTTTTAAGAATGCTCGGATGAAAGGGGAAGGCTTTGGAAAATTTTGGATTTTTAGGGCAAAAAGGGGAAATAGGGCAGGAAGGCCTTAAAATAATTTTATGGAGTTTAGGACATAAGAAAGGAGTTGGCAAAGTGGCATGGAGGCGCTGCTTGGAGCTTGGGAAGGAGACGCCTAAGGGGTCAAAGGTTCGAGCTGCTAAGGCAGCAATTTTGTTTTATTTTTGCGTCAGCTAAGGGACTGGGCTAGGTACACCTTAAAAATAAATGGCCAGGTTGGTGGACATGAAAGTCCAACTGGCGAAGTGTCTCTCATGCGCCACTTAGGCGCTGAAGGAGAGCAAGGGCGCTGGTTCGAGTGGGGGCAGTAGCATTTTGGCGTTTTATTTTTCATATGCGGTTATGGGCTTGGGTATGAAGGCTTTAAAAATAAATGGTGTGGCTTTATGTCATGAAATACAATGTGGCCAAGTGGCCTGGGGCGTTGGGGGAAAGGTGTGAAGCAGGTTGGTTCCAGGTTCGAACCAAGGGAGTGGCGTTTAGAGTTTTATGTTTTTTCCTTTTCGGCAGCAATTTTGAAGGTGTTGGACGGCACATGCAAGCCTCATTAGATAAGGATTAGATTAATGTAGTTTAATCTTTTTTTTTATTCGGCTGAGAGGTAGGTGATAGCTTTTATTATTTTATTATTCTAGATAATTATAGGAGTATTTTATTCAGTTTAAAATTTGTAATAGAGATAATGGCTGCTGGTGGTTTTAAGTATTTTAATAGGATTAGGTGATAGAATATGAGGAAAAATAAGAGTCAAGTAGGGAATTGGACTAATTCAAATTAGTTTGAATTAGTATGAGATGGCCGAATCTTGGGTTCTTCATTAGGGTTAGTGGCCGAATTTTATAAATAGGGGAGCACCCTTTTCATACTTTTTCTCCTTTTAATTGCTTGTGCTTAGAAAATTCTAGTCAAGCAATTTATTTAATTTTTTCCCTTTTCCTTGAAACCAAAACTTCTCCACCATTACCAAATTCTTCTAAACTTTTTCTACATTTTATTTCTTTTCCTCTCAACCTCGGTTTGTACCTATTTTGTTAGCCGAATGGTTGATCTTCCTTGGTGACCATAGCCGAATATCTAAGGTGCTTTATTCTCCTTTTTATATTGCAAGTTCAAAAGCGAAAGTATTCTTGGGGATTAGCAAAAAAGGGCTTTAGAGTGCGTTAAAGGAGGTCATTTGGGGTTCCAACTCAGCAAGGTAAGAGACTTGTAATATTCGGCCTTAGGCCATAGTATGAGCACTTTAGTGTTAACCTATATTGACTATGGTGTATAGGGCAAATCGACAGAAGCAAAGGAAGGCCTTCGGGATCTCAGTTTATTTCGTCAAGAGGGGAAAGGGAAGGTCCCTGTCCCGAAGTTTAAGAAAAGAGCCGTCTCGACGCCGGGATTGGCCACCGGGTGGGGCGTGCAGCAGAAAAACGTTAGGCAAATAGGCGTAGTCTCGCTAAACGATAGCGTCGGGATCGAGGGTTTGGAGCTTCAGGTTATAAGGTGTGTAGTTAGCCATTGTTTCCGGGATTTGCGTGATATTTGCCTGTTTTATATGTTTGCAAACAAGTGCAGTAAATGTGAAAAAGATACCCTTGAAGGGGGTATGGTGATGACCAGGTAAGTAGTAAATTTGTTAATATGTGATAATTGATTTTAAATATGTGAGTATGCCTATATTTATGAATATCATGCACACGCATCATCTCAGCATTATATTACATTACATGTGCATGGGTGGGTTATGAAAGAAGGACAGGGTGTACTTCGAGTACGTGGTTGATGTCAGCTTTGTGCTACATCGTGGATTGGCGCTGACTGAGGTCGCGTTGTGGATCTTTGCGATTTAGTTTGCGTGGTTACCTTGATTGATATCGGCTTTATGCCATATCGTGGCTTGATGGGTTGCTATGTGCCCCATCGTGGTTTGATGTTAGCTACGTGCTACATCGTGGATGGCATTGGTTGCCTTTTTAGAGGGAAAAGGAGAGGGTGACTCGATAGTCCCCTGGTGTGTGGTAGGCTGGATAAGGGGGTGTGTAGCGGATGGACCCTAGGTTTGGGTTGGGTTTCATGTTGCATTGTTTCGTTTATGAAATTATATGGAAATGGGCCAAGCCCAACATGACATGTGAATTGGTATGTTATAAGAACATACGTGGAAAATGGGCCAAGCCCAGTGATCAGTGGACTGATGAGAAAATGGCCTAGCCCAGTATTTGTTATAATTTGATTGTGGGCCAAGCCCAGATCGTGGTAATGTCTATATGATTATGTTTACATGTTGCATTTGATAATTGGGTTGATTTGTGGCTAACATGTGGGTGGATATCAGTGGTTTAATTACACACTGAGTCCGTGTGACTCACTCAATTATTTATCCAACATCGCAGGTGACTTGTTGATCGGACCGGGTCGGAGAGGATGCAAGGTGGCCCATGCAGAAGGAGATTGATTTAATTATTTTTAAGCAATTTTTTTATACTAAGTGTTTTGTTTAATATTGGTTGTAATAAGGGCCACCTTTTATTTAAAGTATTCTATTTACGATTATTGAAGTTTATATTATACTTAGATATATTTTCTTCAAATGGTTTATAATATAATAAATTATAGTAAAGTTTTAATTCACATAATTCAAACCAAGCTTATATTATTTAATAATTTTTAATGGACTTACTTCCCGAAAATTAATAAAATTTTCAAGTTTTATTCTAAAGTCAAGGATTTTTCAAACGTTTTTCCGCAGTGACATACCAGATCCGGTCAGGACTTGTGGGCCGGGTTTGGGGGTGTTACAGTTTGGTATCAGAGTCCGGTTCAAAACTCGGCTTTGAGGGTTTTGGGCCCAAAAATGTTTTCAAATGGCCTTTTCAAAAATATGGGTTTTTATGAAATATTTTCAGGTTATTCTGGCATGGCACCTGTACCTCCGACCCGAAGTCCACAGGTAAGTACTTCGGACTTTTGAAGTAATTTGTTATATGAATTGTTATGGGCTTTTATGGGAACGTAGATTAGTGAACTAGGATCTGTTGAACCCTAGGACTAGTCTACTCAAACATATGCATAAGACTTAAGGACTCTTAAACAAACCTGTGAAGTAAGTCGCCGTGTTAGGGTGTTGCAACCTGTGTGCGCATGTCTAGGAGTGGTATTCAGTGGGAGCTTGGTACTTAAGCAGTCCGCGTGACTCACCTCCTCTCCACTTGAATCCTACCTGGTGCGTAGCTACGGTTCACCTTAACCAAGAGGGCTTATTCATAGGCTAAACCAATTATTAAAACCCGAAAGGGACTAGCCGTGCAGTTTTATAAAATTCCTAGTTTTAAAATCCCTGAATTACCCTTTTAATTTAGTAAAAGATGGTTGTGAAATTTTTTCCAAAGTATTTCTCGATTTGCCAAAAATTACCAAAATGCCCCTAGCGGCAAAATTACAAAAATGCCCCTGTATTGTAACATTACCGCACGACCCTCAACTTTTGTTAAAATGATTTCTACTTTGCAAAATATTAAAATATCTAGCTTTCAAAATATCAAGATACCCTGATTTGAGGAAATTTACGAAAATACCCCTGTGTTGAAAATTACTAAAATGCCCCTGACTTTCAAAATTACCGGTTTAACCCCAATTTTAATAAAATTTCCCTACTTTGCGAAAGTATTCAAAAATGCTATTTTGTAAAATTCAAGACACTCTGACTTTGGGAATTTACAAAATTACCCCTGATTGACAAAATTACCAAAATACCCCTGGTTTCCAAAAAAATTCTGTTATACCTTTAATTTGAGAAATTTTCGAAAATACCCTTAAAAGTTTGGAATATCAAAATATCCTGATTTATTAAGGCTTTCAAAATTTTTCTGACATTACTGAAAATACCACAGTAGAAAAATGACGGAAATACCCCAGGGTAGAAACGGTAGAAAGGTCTGAATAGTGGATGTGTGTGGTGGACACCACTGAATGTGCCTCTACTGAGGGAGAAATGTGTTCTTGTGGATAAATGAATGTGTGTGTAAATGTGATTCTTTGAATTAGGGTAGCAAACTTGAACTGAGACTTTGTGTGATCGAAAGAACTACTTTAAAATACCCTTCTTTCATAAAAATTTGCTCGCGATTAAATAGTGGAACAAAATTTCTAATGCATAAAATTTCTTAAATCAGATTAAATCGCGACGATAGAGATGAGTTCTAGGGGACGCGGTAGAGGTAGGATGGCGACTTGGAACCGTAGGTCCGACCATGGGTCGAGAAATGAAGTGACGCCACCACCGCCAGTGAAGCGAAAAAGATCAAGATCGAGCGGAGAGGGATGACGTGGTGTCACAAGCTATGTTATGCGTAAGGGAAATGGAACTCGGAAGTCAGTGTCCGAAAGGCTTAGATCGAACGGAGCCGAGATCTTTAGAGGAGTGTCGGGAGTGGCTCCGAACGTGGCAGAATATTGGCTAGAAAGAGTCGAAAGAATCATGGACGATTTGGATTGTACCCTTGAGGAAAAGCTGAAAGGTGCTGTTTCGCTACTTCGCGACGAAGCTTATCGATGGTGGCTCACTGTCAGGCAAGGTGTCTCGGCAGATCGACTGGATTGGGATTACTTTAAGGTTAAGTTTGAAGGAAAGTACGTAGGAGCCAGTTATTTGGACTCGCAAAGGAAAGCGTTTCTAAATCTAGTGCAAGGAAGTAAGTCGATAGCAGAGTATGAAGCGGAATTCGTGCGACTAAGTCAGTACGCCAAAGGAATCGTGGCTACTGATTATAAAAGGAGTGTTTGATTCGAAGATGGGCTGCGAGATGAGTTGCGGGAGTTGATCGCGCCGCAAAGAGAAAGGGACTTCGCCATTCTGGTAGAGAAAGCTCGGATCGCTGAAGAGGTTAAAAAGACTATAAGAGAAAACCGAGAGAAGTATAGGAACGAGAATAAGAGAAGGGTTGAGCCGTCAGCATCGTTTGGAAATGCTCAGAAAAGACCAAAGATCGAGAATCCTGTGCGTGCACTTGCCCCAGTGGATCAGAATCGTTCTTGTGTTCGATGTGGAAGACCTCACACAGGAGAGTGTTGGGGGAATAGTAAAGAATGCTTTCGGTGCGGATCTAAGGCACATCTGGTTAAGAATTGTCCTCGAGCAACGAGGGGTCGTGGTTCAAGCCATGGAAGGAATGGTTCTAGTCAGAGTCAACCAAGGATGTGATATCGGGTAAGCTCCTTTGTTTTGGAATATTCTTTAATGGTTTTCCTTGTTTGTAAGTTAGCTCTTTCTTGTATGATTTGGATCCTGAGTGAGAACTTAGGGACTGTGTCGGGAAGTATGATAGATTAAGATCAGAGTGCGCAGCAGAGGCGTAGAATAGCGAGTTATGATTGTTCGGTAATAAGTAATTTCGAGGACGAAATTATTTTAAGAAGGGTAGAATTGTAACACCCTGGTTTAGGGGCTAGGCAATTCGGGTATAATTCAAGTGTTGGAAGGTTTTTGGGTGTTTTTGGATGTGTTTTAGAGTTTTAAGAATGCTCGGATGAAAGGGGAAGGCTTTGGAAAATTTTGAATTTTTAGGGCAAAAAGGGGAAATAGGGCAGGAAGGCCTTAAAATAATTTTATGGAGTTTAGGACATAAGAAAGGAGTTGGCAAAGTGGCATGGAGGCACTGCTTGGAGCTTGGGAAGGAGACGCCTAAGGGGTCAAAGGTTCGAGCTGCTAAGGCAGCAATTTTGTTTTATTTTTGCGTCGGCTAAGGATGGGCAGTACACCTTAAAAATAAATGGCCAGGTTGGTGGACATGAAAGTCCAACTGGCGAAGTGGCTCTCATGCGCCACTTAGGCGCTGAAGGAGAGCAAGGGCGCTGGTTCGAGTGGGGGCAGCAGCATTTTGGCATTTTATTTTTCATATGCGGTTATGGGCTTGGGTATGAAGGTTTTAAAAATAAATGGTGTGGCTTTATGTCATGAAATACAATGTGGTCGAGTGGCCTGGGGCGTTGGGGGAAAGGTGTGAAGCAGGTTGGTTCCAGGTTCGAACCAAGGGAGTGGCGTTTGGAGTTTTATTTTTTTTTTCCTTTTTGGCAGCAATTTTAAAGGTGTTGGACGGCACATGCATGCCTCATTAGATAAGGATTAGATTAATGTAGTTTAATCTTTTTTTTTCTTATTCGGCTGAGAGGTAGGTGATAGCTTTTGTTATTTTATTATTCTAGATAATTATAAGAGTATTTTATTCAGTTTAAAATTTGTAATAGAGATAATGGCTGCTGGTGGTTTTAAGTATTTTAATAGGATTAGGTGATAGAATATGAGGAAAAATAGGAGTCAAGTAGGGAATTGGACTAATTCAAATTAGTTTGAATTAGTATGAGATGGCCGAATCTTGGGTTCTTCATTCGGGTTAGTGGCCGAATTTTATAAATAGGGGAGCACCCTTTTTCAAACTTTTTCTCCTTTTAATTGCTTGTGCCAAAATTCTAGTCAAGCAATTTATTTAATTTTTTCCTTTTTCCTTGAAACCAAAACTTCTCCACCATTACCAAAATTCTTCTAAACTTTTTCTACATTTTATTTCTTTTCCTCTCAACCTCGGTTTGTACCTATTTTGTTAGCAGAGAATGGTTGATCTTCCTTGGTGACCATAGCCGAATATCTAAGGTGCTTTATTCTCCTTTTTATATTGCAAGTTCAAAAGCCAAAGTATTCTTGGGGATTAGCGAAAAAGGGCTTTAGGGTGCGTTAAAGGAGGTCATTTGGGGTTCCAACTCAAAGAAGGTAAGAGACTTGTAATATTCGGCCTTAGGCCATAGTATGAGCACTTTAGTGTTAACCTATATTGACTATGGTGTATAGGGCAAATCGATTGTAAGCAAAGGAAGGCCTTCGGGATCTCGCTTTATTTCACAAGAGAGGGAAAGGGAAGGTCTCTATCCCGAAGTTTAAGAAAAGAGCCGTCTCGACAGTTCGGGATTGGCCACCGGGGTGTGGACGTGCAGCAGAAAACGTTAGGGAAATAGCTGTAGTCTCGCTAAACGATAGCGTCGGGATCGAGGGTTTGGAGCTTCAGGTTATAAGGTGTGTAGTTAGCCATTGTTTCCGGGATTTACGTGATATTTGCCTGTTTTTTATGTTTGCTAACAAGTGCAGTAAATGTGAAAAAGATACCCTTGGAGGGGTTATGGTGATGACCAGGTAAGTAGTAAATTTGTTAATATGTGATAATTGATTTTAAATATGTGAGTATGCCTATATTTGTGAATATCATGCACACGCATCATCTCAGCATTATATTACATTACATGTGCATGGGTGGGTTATGAAAGAAGGACAGGGTGTACTTCGAGTTCGTGGTTGATGTCAGCTTTGTGCTACATCGTGGATTGGCGCTGACTGAGGTCGCGTTGTGGATCTTTGCGATTTAGTTCGCATGGTTACCTTGATTGATATCGGCTTTATGCCATATCGTGGCTTGATGGGTTGCTATGTGCCCCATCGTGGTTTGATGTTAGCTACGTGCTACATCGTGGATGGCATTGGTTGCCTTTTTGGAGGAAAAGGAGAGGGTGACTCGATAGTCCCCGGTGTGTGTGTAAATCGGATAAGGGGGTGTGTAGCGGATGGACCCTAGGTTTGGGTTGGGTTTCATGTTGCATTGTTTCGTTTATGAAATGATATGGAAATGGGCCAAGCCCAACATGACATGTGAATTGGTATGTTATAAGAACATACGTGGAAAATGGGCCAAGCCTAGTGATCAGTGGACTGATGACAAAAGGGCCTAGCCCAGTATTTGTTATAATTTGATTGTGGGCCAAGCCCAGATCGTGGTAATGTCTATATGATTATGTTTACATGTTGCATTTGATAATTGGGTTGATTTGTGGCTAACATGTGGGTGGATATCAGTGGTTTAATTACACACTGAGTCCGTGTGACTCACCCAATTATTTATCCAACATCGTAGGTGACTTGTTGATCAGACCGGGTCGGAGAGGATGCAAGGTGGCCCATGCAGAAGGAGATTGATTTAATTATTTTTAAGCAATTTTTTTTATACTAAGTGTTTTGTTTAATATTGGTTGTAATAAGGGCCACCTTTTATTTAAAGTATTCTATTTACGATTATTGAAGTTTATATTATACTTAGATATATTTTCTTCAAATGGTTTATAATATAATAAATTATAGTAAAGTTTTAATTCACATAATTCAAACCAAGCTTATATTATTTAATAATTTTTAATGGACTTACTTCCCGAAAATTAATCAAATTTTCAAGCTTTATTCTAAAGTCAAGGATTTTTCAAACGTTTTTCCGCAGTGACATACCAGATCCGGTCAGGACTTGTGGGCCGGGTTTGGGGGTGTTACACTTTAGGTTTAAAAATGCCTGCTTTGGAGAGCGTAACCATCTAATGAGTAGTACCAAGTGGCGGAGGTGTAGAGTCAACAGTAGGAGTGACCAAACTAGACCGTGAAGTACCGGGGAAGGAAAGGCCCCAAGGTGGAAGCACGTCTTCAATCGAAGCTAAGTCTATAGCATCACCAACGGCTGTACCACGAGAGAAAACAACATCACGACAAACCTCCACAGAACGACCATTAGAGAGAGCAGGAGATAAGGAGACAGGCTGCACAATAGGAATATACGTAGTAACATGCTCACTCTTCGGGTTAGTAGACAGAGGTTCATCAAGATGTAAAAAGTGATGTTCATAAAAAACAACTTGGCGAGAAATGACAATTTTACCATCTGGCGTAAGACACTGATACGCTTTGTGCTGAGAACTATACCCTAAAAATGTGCATGGTTGAGATCAGAATTCCAATTTATGATTGTGAAAAGGTCAAAGATAAGGAAAATAGCAGCATCCAAACAGCCGTAGATGATCATAAGAAGGATCTTTACCATAAAGAGCCATGTATGGAGAGTCACCCTTCAAGATAGGGGTGGGAAGTCTGTTTATTAAATACACCGCACATGTGAAAGCATACCCCCAGAATCGTAGAGGTAGATTGGCTTGAGCGAGGAGTGTAAGACTGGCCTCAAAAATATGACGATGCTTTCGCTCCACGACTCCATTCTACTCAGATATATGAGGACAAGAGACTCGATGAGTAATGCCATGTTGAGCAAGAACAGATGTGAAACGCAATACTCGATACCCCAATCACTCTAAAATTGTTTAATTTCCTTTCCAAATTGAGTTTTCACCATCTTCTGAAACCAAAGAAAGCATTCAAGGGCTTGGGGTTTTTTCTGAATAAGATAAAGCCAAGTGAAATGAGTAAACATGTCAACAAATGAGATATAATACCAGTTGTTACCACATTCAATAGAAGCAAGCCCCCATAAATTCGATACAACTAACTCAAAAGAATAATTATACTGAGTAGTAGACGTAGAAAATGGTAATTTGTGAGATTTTCCATTCTGACAGGCAGTACATATGGACCCAAGAACATATTTATTAGAAACAACATGGCATTTACGTAACACAGACTGAACAATACGGTCAGACGGATGACCCAACCGTGGATCTCAAAGCTTAAAAACTTTGTTGTCCATAGAATCTGAATTAACACTAGTGTGATGCACGGAAGGATAAGCACAGCTACCATCAGAAGACACTGGGGAAAATTGATACAACCCATCACGAGTGTGGCCCCGCAACAAGATATCCTGAGTTTGTATATTCTTGATTACATAATGAAACGGATGGAATTCAAAAAACACATCATTTTCATAAGCAAATTGAGACATAGATAATAAATTCTTGCGGATGCTTGGTACAAGTAAAACAATAGAGAGATGAAGTAACCTATTGTTTGCAGCCATAGTAAAAGATCCAATGCTCTTAATTAGAACACGATCCCCATCACCCATTAAAATAGGAGTAGTACCTGAATAATGTGTGCACTCGTTCAGGGAGAGTCCTCCTTGTACACATGGTGTGTAGGCCCCAAGTTAGGATACCATGTCAAAGTACCCATTGTAACACCCCTAACCCGTATCCATCACCGGAACAAGGATTAAGGAGCACATTTCATAATATTTAACATTCATGTCAGATATTGTTCATAAAGTCCCTTATATGAGCCCTCGAGGCCCAAAACATACATTAGAAACAAGTCGGGACTAAACTGGGTACTCAGAGAATTTTTCACAAAATCTCAAAATTTTTCCAATGTGTAGGGGACACATGCCTGTGTAGTCAAGCCGTATGGCTCACACGGACAAGGGACAACCCTGTGTCTCAGGCCATGTGGGCATTCGAAACAGAGTACACGGCCGTGTCCATACCCGTGTAACTCTCTAACTTAGTCACACGGCCAAGTCAAACTCCCGTGTGCTAGGACGTGTATAAGTGCAGGGGTCACATGGCCAAGCCACACGCCCATGTGAAAAATCCTGAGCATTCTGTTTTAAATTTTAAAGATGTAGGGGACACACAGCTAAGACACACGCCCATGTGCTAGGCCGTGTGTCACGCACGGCTAAGACACACGCCTGGATGATACGGGCACACCCGGGGCACCCACCGAATTTTCAAGTCGACGAAGCTCGACTCCGAATTTTTAAATTTTATTGCTTTAAATAAATCGAGTCCTCAAATTAATTATTTCTTAACCAAATTAATGCGGCCTAATAATTTAAATTGGTGTCTAAATTAATTTGTCCAAGCTTTAATTAATTTGTTTGCATGTTTTTAATTAAATTTTAAGTTGATCTAGTTTTAAAATTTTAATGTGTTTGTGTTAGTCATAGCCAAATTTAATATGTCTTTTTAAGACTTTATTAAAATTGTTTAGTTTAGTTTATGTATCTATTAATGTGTGTTAATTATTTCATGTGTTTAATTGTGTTTTAAAGTTATTACATTATTTTAATAAGTTTTAGCCGAATTGAATTCAACTTGCTGCCCAATTTATGAAATAAATTTGTGGATTTAATTGTGCAGGTGGGAGATTAATGGATGATGGACGGACAGCTTACATGGAGCATGGTTCATGAATTTTAACTCTTGAATGATGCTTGATGGAGCAATCTTTTAATGGTGGCTGAATTTTTAAAAGCATGCATATGCGTGAATGAAACATGATAAATTAAACAAATGAAGGAATTAAAATAAAACCATATGGAGCATGCGGCAACAAGACTTGGCGGAGGAATAAACAAATGGGCGGCATGATGGTCTTGGATAAACATATGGAGCTGAATTTTTTTTATCTTTTAATTGGAGCATGGAATTGCATAAGTGGCTTGACTTTTAAAATCATTAACAAGGAGAGGAAGTGGTTGGAAATGAAGAACCATGTTGGACGGCAATTAGGGGGGGATTAATTGTTGATTAAAACAAAGCCATGGATTGCACAAGCACTCACCTAGGTAGACGGCAAAATGGAGCTTTGACTTTTGAAAACAAATTGTGAAATAAATTAAAGAATGGAGGCATTGGACAGCAAGCATAAAGCACCATGGAGGATTTAAATCTTACAAGAAAATGGGAATAATAGGGGTGCATGCGTGAAAGGTGAAAAACATGTTGATTAATCAAATATAAAAGGTGAAAGTGTGCAAATGTGCATGGATTAAAAAAGGAAGAAAATGTGGCATGTTGACTTGAAATTAATGGGGCGGCATTGGGAGTTAATGGGAGAATAATTAATTGAAGTGTGTTTAGTGGAACAATCAATTAATGTGGACAGCAAACTAATGTTTGGGGAGCTTGGAATTTAAAAGTATTATGATAAATTGAAGGTGCATGGACGGTAGAGCATGAATTGGAGTTTAAAATTATTTATTTTGAGATAATGATTTGGTGCTCAAAATCTTAAACGGCAACATCCAAGCTTGGTATTTTGACCATTCGGCTAAGTAACTATAAATAGGACATTTATTTTCATGTGTAAAAAAAAAAAAAAACAACTTGAATTTGAATGAAAGAAAATTTTCTTTTGGTGAGTATTCACTCTCCTAAATTCTCGAGGTTTGAATTGGCTTATCTAGTTTTCTAGTGGCGTCATTCTTTCCTTGTTTTGAACTTATCATCCTCACGGGTGTGGCGTTCAGCTACCTATACCGTTGGTTCCTATCTCGCTAGATAGTGGGTCTCGGTTTTATTTCGAAATATCATACCGTTGGTTCCTATCTCACTAGATAGTGGGTCTCGGTTTTATTTCGAAACTCATTCCATCAATTTTAAACTTATAAGATTCGGGTCTTTAATTTTTATTAAAGGTTCTTTCTTGTTTCAAATACGTATCCATTTCAATCCATCACCTATCTTTTCATTTCAAAGATATCATTTCCAATAAAATTATTCCTTTTGTTAGTTGAACGAGAAACTGCTCTAATTTACGATCGGGCAACTTTAACGATTCGCCTCCTAACCCGGACGGGCCGTTATCATCATCCGCATCGAGCCAATTAAATTAGGCACGCTTTTGATCGTTTGAGTTTTTCCGAGTAAGTTTAAAAAAAAAGAGATATACAAAAAAAGAACCCTCTTCCTACCTTGGCCTGCTTAGATTGTCAAGTTCTTCTCTAAGAAGACGAACGACATTCGCTTGCTTATATTCCCAAGTGTTTTACAAAGTATACTAACCGAGACGAGCCCTTATGTCTGTAGATAGTTAGTTAGCTCTATAAGATGTTGGGAATCAACTATAGTTGACTTCCTCGCAATTGTTACCTCCTTCAACATATCTTGGTCATCTCTTAGCTTTTCTACATTAAACGCTTTCCAAACTTCATGCTCAATTAGCTTGATTCGCACCTTTCTTCAAGCTGATTTAGTCGTGTTAGCTTAAGCTTCATTCGGTATACAACTAGCCCAATGCCTTTTGGTGAGTAAAAAAAAAAAAAGAGAGAAAAAAAAAGGGGTTCAAATAAAAAAAAAAGTTAAAAAAAAAATCAAAGTTAAAAAAAAAGGTGTGAAAGTTTGCAAGTTTTGTTTCATTACTTCTTTTCCCGATCTTCACCACCCTTCTTCACTCCGACGCCACTAGACCAATTCTTTTTTTCCTCAGCCGACCTCCACCCCATAACATCATTTTCCCTTGTACCAATTTTTGAAGCCGACCCTCAAGCAGCAAATAAGTCTTTCGAAAACGAAATACGAATTTGTGAGAGTGAGAAATATCGGTAAAAGGCACGAGTGATTCATCAAAGAAAAGCCTTAATACGAGTGAAACACGAGTGTGAGCGAAATTTTTTTGTGAGTGACTTGTGAGATTTTGTGGTAAGGTATTTTAATTTTGTCGGTTTATTTCCCTTTGTTATAATAGTTTCTTTTTCAGCAACAAATATGTCTCAAGAAGAGTTCTCATCCAATGACTACCCATATTTGTTGAATGAAATGCGAAGAGCCATAAACAAGTTGGAAAAGCACTTGGATCGGATCGAGGAACGAGACCAACGAGATCGACCTTCTTCAAGTCGAAGGACGGAGTCAAGATCATCCCAAAGACACACTTTCGAAGAATATTCGAGAAGAGAATGTTATCGAAATTTTTATTCCTCAAGAAGTTCGAAATAGTATTCATCCATGAAAGATTATTCTCAAAGTGGTACATATTATGATTCCTATTCCCTCCAAGAAAACATGCAAGTTGATCGGTATATTCGTTCAGGAATTTCCAAGAAAGCGTCCATGGAGTATTCTCCCCGAAGAACTCATCGAAATATCTTTGAGAACGCTATCCCTTCTCTTGAACAAAACCTTACTCATTTTGATTCTTTTGTATCCTCTTCTTATCATAATGAAAGGAAGAGAGAAAAAGAAATAAAAAGAAAAGAGATAAAAAAGAGAGACGATGAGCAAATTTTGAGAAGGCTTGAAAAGGCCATTGCGAAGATTACTGAAAAAGAACGAGAAAAAGAGAGAGAAGAAAACAAAAAAGAGTGTGAAAGGGAAACAAGAAAACGAGATGAGCAAATAAAAGTGAGTGTTGATTTAACTAACTCATTTGAAGTTTGTTCTTCTTTTGCTTCATTTCAGGTCCCCGACGTATCTCACAAGAGCCTACCACTTCAACTCCTCCCTGAAGAGCAAAGTATTTCTTTGATCGAAAGAGGTAAAGTTGAAGGTGAAGTTGAACCTCCCGAGTCGAAAGGTAAGGAAGGTAAGCGTTTTGAAGCATCAAATTTTTTGTATAAAGATGATTTTTCTTCTAACCCTAATTTGATTGATTCTAGATATTACGAGATTAATTCATTTTCCAAAATGAAATCCTTGAGCTTTTGTAAATACATTTTGGAATATGTTAAAAGTTTTGATCGTTTCATCTTGAACGTACATAATTCTTATTGGTCTAACATGATTGATTTTTCGGAACCTAAGTCCCATAAATCGGGCATATGTTTCGATTTGTTTTGTGGAGAACTCAAGTATCATCAAATATGTGTGAAAAATTCCTATTGTGTTGATACTTGGTTTTTAAATAAGGTAACGAATTTTGTCAACCTTGTTTTCAATTTTTATTCGTTTCTTAAGCAAATTTTATATTTGTATATGCAAATCGTGTACATGGATTTCCCATTTTTTTTGAGAAATGTTGACTCGCGCATAAAGCATCGGCTACATTACATGCCCCAGGAGAGAAAGTTCGTCCTAATCAAGCAAGATAAATTCGAACTTCGAGTTTTAGGTTGTGAAGACAAGCAAGGTAAGAATGACTTTTGTCATACCGCATGTAAAGGTAAAGCCGAATTCTTTCTTTCAACACCCAAAGGTAAGACACTTGAACCTTATGAACCCATTTTGTGTTCTTCGGATGTTGACAAAAATCACGTTGTTGAATCCACTCTTGTAAAATTTTTGAAACGTGATGTTCTTCATTGTTCTATCTTGTTGGATAATGGACTATCTATTTTAGTTCTTAACAAAAATATAATTGTTTGCGATAAGTGTCATGAAGCATTTGTTAAAATATTTTTGTTCATTTTTGATGTTGAAAGAGTTCATAATGATGATTGCCATTTTGTAAAGAATTTTGTTTTAAAGAAAAACAAAAAGAGTTTTGTGTTTGATCGTTTTTATTCATATGCGAATCTGAAGCAAGGTTTGAATGTTCAATTTCAGTGCCATATCGCTTTCTTCATTACTTGTCGTTGACGATTATATCTATCATTTGATGTATTATTCGCATGATTATTTTGACTTATGGGATCCAATTAGATCGTGTGCATGCTTTAAAGCTTATCCGATTTTGTTCCAAGATTTTGACGAGGCATTGATCCTTTTGTATGATAAAGTGTTTATGCCTGACCGCATGCGATTTATTTTGGTGTTGATTTTATTCGGGTTGCAAGTATGTTTAAAACATTGCTTACTAATCCTTGAATTTTCTTTTCAGGTATTGTTATTATCATCCTTCCCATTTGATCGAGGAAAGACGAACAAGGAGTTGTTCGAATAACAAACAGGTCGATTCGAGGACGAATCGTCTTGAAGAGGGAGGGGATGATACAGGCACGCCCGGGGCACCCACCGAATTTTCAAGTCGACGAAGCTCGACTCCGAATTTTTAAATTTTATTGCTTTAAATAAATCGAGTCCTCAAATTAATTATTTCTTAACCAAATTAATGCGGCCTAATAATTTAAATTGGTGTCTAAATTAATTTGTCCAAGCTTTAATTAATTTGTTTGCATGTTTTTAATTAAATTTTAAGTTGATCTATTTTAAAATTTTAATATGTTTGTGTTAGTCATAGCCGAATTTAATATGTCTTTTTAAGACTTTATTAAAATTGTTTAGTTTAGTTTATGTATCTATTAATGTGTGTTAATTATTTCATGTGTTTAATTGTGTTTTAAAGTTATTACATTATTTTAATAAGTTTTAGCCGAATTGAATTCAACTTACTGCCCAATTTATGAAATAAATTTGTGGATTTAATTGTGCAGGTGGGAGATTAATGGATGATGGACGGACAGCTTACATGGAGCATGGTTCATGAATTTTAACTCTTGAATGATGCTTGATGGAGCAATCTTTTAATGGTGGCTGAATTTTTAAAAGCATGCATATGCGTGAATGAAACATGATAAATTAAACAAATGAAGGAATTAAAATAAAACCATATGGAGCATGCGGCAACAAGACTTGGCGGAGGAATAAACAAATGGGCGGTATGATGGTCTTGGATAAACATATGGAGCTGAATTTTTTTTATCTTTTAATTGGAGCATGGAATTGCATAAGTGGCTTGACTTTTAAAATCATTAACAAGGAGAGGAAGTGGTTGGAAATGAAGAACCATGTTGGACTACAATTAGGGGATTAATTGTTGATTAAAACAAAGCCATGGATTGCACAAGCACTCACCTAGGTAGACGGCAAAATGGAGCTTTGACTTTTGAAAACAAATTGTGAAATAAATTAAAGAATGGAGGCATTGGACAGCAAGCATAAAGCACCATGGAGGATTTAAATCTTACAAGAAAATGGGAATAATAGGGGTGCATGCGTGAAAGGTGAAAAACATGTTGATTAATCAAATATAAAAGGTGAAAGTGTGCAAATGTGCATGGATTAAAAAAGGAAGAAAATATGGCATGTTGACTTGAAATTAATGGGGCGGCATTGGGAGTTAATGGGAGAATAATTAATTGAAGTGTGTTTAGTGGAACAATCAATTAATGTGGACAGCAAACTAATGTTTGGGGAGCTTGGAATTTAAAAGTATTATGATAAATTGAAGGTGCATGGACGGTAGAGCATGAATTGGAGTTTAAAATTATTTATTTTGAGATAATGATTTGGTGCTCAAAATCTTAAACGGCAACTTCCAAGCTTGGTATTTTGGCCATTCGACTAAGTAACTATAAATAGGACATTTATTTTCATTTGTAAAAAAAAAAAAAACAACTTGAATTTGAATGAAAGAAAATTTTCTTTTGGTGAGTATTCACTCTCCTAAATTCTCGAGGTTTGAATTGGCTTATCTAGTTTTCTAGTGGCGTCGTTCTTTCCTTGTTTTGAACTTATCATCCTCACGGGTGTGGCGTTCATCTACCTATACCGTTGGTTCCTATCTCGCTAGATAGTGGGTCTCGGTTTTATTTCGAAATATCATACCGTTGGTTCCTATCTCACTAGATAGTGGGTCTCGGTTTTATTTCGAAACTCATTCCATCAATTTGAAACTTATAAGATTCGGGTCTTTAATTTTTATTAAACGTTCTTTCTTGTTTCAAATACGTATCCATTTCAATCCATCACCTATCTTTTCATTTCAAAGATATCATTTCCAATAAAATTATTCCTTTTGTTAGTTGAACGAGAAATTGTCTAATTTATGATCGGGCAACTTTAACGATTCGCCTCTTAACCCGGGACGGGCCGTTATCATCATCTGGTATCAGAGCCAATTAAATTAGGCACGTTTTTGATCGTTTTGAGTTTTTTCGAGTAAGTTTAAAAAAAAAAAGAGAGATACAAAAAAAAAAAAAAGAACCCTCTTCCTACCTTGGCCTGTTTAGATTGTCAAGTTCTTCTCTAAGAAGACGAACGACATTCGCTTGCTTATATTCCCAGTGTTTTACAAAGTATACTAACTGAGACGAGCCTTCGTCTGTATAGTTAGTTAGCTCTATAAGATGTTGGGAATCAACTATAGTTGACTTCCTCGCAATTGTTACCTCCTTCAACATATCTTGGTCATCTCTTAGCTTTTCTACATTAAACTGCTTTCCAGCTTCATGCTCAATTAGCTTGATTCGCACCTTTCTTCAAGCTGATTTAGTCGTGTTAGCTTAAGCTTCATTCGGTATACAACTAGCCCAATGCCTTTTGGTGAGTAAAAAAAAAAAAAGAGATAAAAAAAAGGGGTTCAAATAAAAAAAAAAGTTCAAAAAAAAATCAAAGTTAAAAAAAAAAAAAGTGTGAAAGTTTGCAAGTTTTGTTTCATTACTTCTTTTCCCGATCTTCACCACCCTTCTTCACTCCGACGCCACTGGACCAACTTTTTTTTTTCTCAGCCGACCTCCACCCCATAACATCATTTTCCCTTGTACCAATTTTTGAAGCCGACCATAAGCGAGAAATAAGTCTTTCAAAACGAAATACGAATTTGTGAGTGTGAGAAATATTGGTAAAAGGCACGAGTGATTCATCAAAGAAAAGCCTTAATACGAGTGAAACACGAGTGTGAGCAAAATTTCTTTGTGAGTGACTTGTGAGATTTTGTGGTAAGGCATTTTAATTTTGTCGGTTTATTTCCCTTTGTTATAATAGTTTCTTTTTCAGCAACAAATATGTCTCAAGAAGAGTTCTCATCCAATGACTACCCATATTTGTTGAATGAAATGCGAAGAGCCATAAACAAGTTGGAAAAGCACTTGGATCGGATCGAGGAACGAGACCAACGAGATCGACCTTCTTCAAGTCGAAGGATCTGAGTCAAGATCATCCCAAGACACACTTTTTCAAGAATATTCGAGAAGAGAATGTTATCGAAATTTTTATTCCTCAAGAAGTTCAAAACAGTATTCATCCATGAAAGATTATTCTCAAAGTGGTACATATTATGATTCCTATTCCCTCCAAGAAGACATGCAAGTTGATCGGTATATTCGTTCAGGAATTTCCAAGAAAGCGTCCATGGAGTATTCTCCCCGAAGAACTCATCGAAATATCTTTGAGAACGCTATCCCTTCTCTTGAACAAAACCTTACTCATTTTGATTCTTTTGTATCCTCTTCTTATCATAATGAAAGGAAGAGAGAAAAAGAAATAAAAAGAAAAGAGACAAGAAAGAGAGACGATGAGCAAATTTTGAGAAGGCTTGAAAAGGCCATTGCGAAGATTACTGAAAAAGAACGAGAAAAAGAGAGAGAAGAAAACAAAAAAGAGTGTGAAAGGGAAACAAGAAAACGAGATGAGCAAATAAAAGTGAGTGTTGATTTAACTAACTCATTTGAAGTTTGTTCTTCTTTTGCTTCATTTCAGGTCTCCGACATATCTCATAAGAGCCTACCACTTCAACTCCTCCCGGGAGAGCAAAGTATTTCTTTGATTGAAAGAGGTAAAATTGAAGGTGAAGTTGAACCTCCCGAGTCGAAAGGTAAGAAAGGTAAGCGTTTTGAAGCATCAAATGTTTTGTATAAAGATGATTTTTCTTCTAACCCCAATTTGATTGATTGTAGATATTACGAGATTAATTCATTTTCCAAAATGAAATCCTTGAGCTTTTGTAAATACATTTTGAAATATGTTAAAAGTTTTGATCGTTTCATCTTGAACGTACATAATTCTTATTGGTCTAACATGATTGATTTTTCGGAACCTAAGTCCCATAAATCGGGCATATGTTTCGATTTGTTTTGTGGAGAACTCAAGTATCATCAAATATGTGTGAAAAATTCCTATTGTGTTGATACTTGGTTTTTAAATAAGGTAACGAATTTTGTCAACCTTGTTTTCAATTTTTATTCGTTTCTTAAGCAAATTTTATATTTGTATATGCAATTGTGTACATGGATTTCCCATTTTTTTGAAAAATGTTGATTCAGCGCATAAAGCATCGGCTACATAACATGCCCGAGAGAGAAAGTTCGTCCTAATCAAGCAAGATAAATTCGAACTTGAGTTTTAGCTTGTGAAGACAAGCAAGGTAAGAATGACTTTTGTCATACCGCACGTAAAGGTAAAGTCGAATTCTTTCTTTCAACACCCAAAGGTAAGACACTTGAACCTTATGAACCCATTTTGTGTTCTTGGATGTTGACAAAAATCACGTTGTTGAATCCACTCTTGTAAAATTTTTGAAACGTGATGTTCTTCATTGTTCTATCTTGTTGGATAATGGACTATCTATTTTAGTTCTTAACAAAAATATAATTGTTTGCGATAAGTGTCATGAAGCATTTGTTAAAATATTTTTGTTCATTTTGATGTTGAAAGAGTTCATAATGATGATTGCCATTTTGTAAAGAATTTTGTTTTAAAGAAAAACAAAAAGAGTTTTGTGTTTGATCGTTTTTATTCATATGCGAATACGAAGCAAGGTTTGAATGTTCAATTTCAAGTGCCATATGCGTTTTCTTCATTACTCTTTGTTGACGATTATATCTATCATTTGATGTATTATTCGCATGATTATTTTGACTTATGGGATCCAATTAGATCGTGTGCATGCTTTAAAGCTTATCCGATTTTGTTCCAAGATTTTGACGAGGCATTGATCCTTTTGTATGATAAAGTGTTTATGCCTGACCGCATGCGATTTATTTTGGTGTTGATTTTATTCGGGTTGCAAGTATGTTTAAAACATTGCTTACTAATCCTTGAATTTTCTTTTCAGGTATTGTTATTATCATCCTTCCCATTTGATTGAGGAAAGACGAACAAGGAGTTGTTCGAATAACAAACAGGTCGATTCGAGGACGAATCGTCTTGAAGAGGGAGGGGATGATACAGTCACGCCCGGGGCACCCACCGAATTTTCAAGTCGACGAAGCTCGACTCTGAATTTTTAAATTTTATTGCTTTAAATAAATCGAGTCCTCAAATTAATTATTTCTTAACCAAATTTATGCGGCCTAATAATTTAAATTGGTGTCTAAATTAATTTGTCCAAGCTTTAATTAATTTGTTTGCATGTTTTTAATTGAATTTTAAGTTGATCTATTTTAAAATTTTAATGTGTTTGTGTTAGTCATAGCCGAATTTAATATGTCTTTTTAAGACTTTATTAAAATTGTTTAGTTTAGTTTATGTATCTATTAATGTGTGTTAATTATTTCATGTGTTTAATTGTGTTTTAAAGTTATTACATTATTTTAATAAGTTTTAGCCGAATTGAATTCAACTTACTGCCCAATTTATGAAATAAATTTGTGGATTTAATTGTGCAGGTGGGAGATTAATGGATGATGGACGGACAGCTTACATGGAGCATGGTTCATGAATTTTAACTCTTGAATGATGCTTGATGGAGCAATCTTTTAATGGTGGCTGAATTTTTAAAAGCATGCATATGCGTGAATGAAACATGATAAATTAAACAAATGAAGGAATTAAAATAAAACCATATGGAGCATGCGGCAACAAGACTTGGCGGAGGAATAAACAAATGGGCGGCATGATGGTCTTGGATAAACATATGGAGCTGAATTTTTTTTATCTTTTAATTGGAGCATGGAATTGCATAAGTGGCTTGACTTTTAAAATCATTAACAAGGAGAGGAAGTGGTTGGAAATGAAGAACCATGTTGGACGGCAATTAGGGGGGGATTAATTGTTGATTAAAACAAAGCCATGGATTGCACAAGCACTCACCTAGGTAGACGGCAAAATGGAGCTTTGACTTTTGAAAACAAATTGTGAAATAAATTAAAGAATGGAGGCATTGGACAAAGAAGCATAAAGCACCATGGAGGATTTAAATCTTACAAGAAAATGGGAATAATAGGGGTGCATGCATGAAAGGTGAAAAACATGTTGATTAATCAAATATAAAAGGTGAAAGTGTGCAAATGTGCATGGATTAAAAAAGGAAGAAAATATGGCATGTTGACTTGAAATTAATGGGGCGGCATTGGGAGTTAATGGGAGAATAATTAATTGAAGTGTGTTTAGTGGAACAATCAATTAATGTGGACAGCAAACTAATGTTTGGGGAGCTTGGAATTTAAAAGTATTATGATAAATTGAAGGTGCATGGACGGTAGAGCATGAATTGGAGTTTAAAATTATTTATTTTGAGATAATGATTTGGTGCTCAAAATCTTAAACGGCAACTTCCAAGCTTGGTATTTTGGCCATTCGGCTAAGTAACTATAAATAGGACATTTATTTTCGTTTGTAAAAAAAAGAAAAAAAAACTTGAATTTGAATGAAAGAAAATTTTCTTTTGGTGAGTATTCACTCTCCTAAATTCTCGAGGTTTGAATTGGCTTATCTAGTTTTCTAGTGGCGTCGTTCTTTCCTTGTTTTGAACTTATCATCCTCACGGGTGTGGCGTTCATCTACCTATACCGTTGGTTCCTATCTCGCTAGATAGTGGGTCTCGGTTTTATTTCGAAATATCATACCGTTGGTTCCTATCTCACTAGATAGTGGGTCTCGGTTTTATTTCGAAACTCATTCCATCAATTTGAAAATTATAAGATTCGGGTCTTTAATTTTTATTAAAGGTTCTTTCTTGTTTCAAATACGTATCCATTTCAATCCATCACCTATCTTTTCATTTCAAAGATATCATTTCCAATAAAATTATTCCTTTTGTTAGTTGAACGAGAAATTGTCTAATTTACGATCGGGCAACTTTAACGATTCGCCTCCTAACCTGGGACGGGCCGTTATCATCATCTGGTATCAGAGCCAATTAAATTAGGCACATTTTTGATCGTTTTGAGTTTTTCCGAGTAAGTTTAAAAAAAAAGAGAGATACAAAAAAAAAGAACCCTCTTCCTACCTTGGCCTGTTTAGATTGTCAAGTTCTTCTCTAAGAAGACGAACGACATTCGCTTGCTTATATTCCCAGTGTTTTACAAAGTATACTAACTGAGACGAGCCTTTGTCTGTATAGTTAGTTAGCTCTATAAGATGTTGGGAATCAACTATAGTTGACTTCCTCGTAATTGTTACCTCCTTCAACATATCTTGGTCATCTCTTAGCTTTTCTACATTAAACTGCTTTCCAGCTTCATGCTCAATTAGCTTGATTCGCACCTTTCTTCAAGCTGATTTAGTCGTGTTAGCTTAAGCTTCATTCGGTATACAACTAGCACAATGCCTTTTGGTGAGTAAAAAAAAAAAAGAGATAAAAAAATGGGGTTCAAATAAAAAAAAAGTTCAAAAAAAAATCAAAGTTAAAAAAAAAAAAGTGTGAAAGTTTGCAAGTTTTGTTTCATTACTTCTTTTCCCGATCTTCACCACCCTTCTTCACTCCGACGCCACTAGACCAACTTTTTTTTTCTCAGCCGACCTCCACCCCATAACATCATTTTCCCTTGTACCAATTTTTGAAGCCGACCCTTAAGCAGCAAATAAGTCTTTCGAAAACGAAATACGAATTTGTGAGAGTGAGAAATATCGGTAAAAGGCACGAGTGATTCATCAAAGAAAAGCCTTAATACGAGTGAAACACGAGTGTGAGCAAAATTTCTTTGTGAGTGACATGTGAGATTTTGTGGTAAGGTATTTTAATTTTGTCGGTTTATTTCCCTTTGTTATAATAGTTTCTTTTTCAGCAACAAATATGTCTCAAGAAGAGTTCTTATCCAATGACTACCCATATTTGTTGAATGAAATGCGAAGAGCCATAAACAAGTTGGAAAAGCACTTGGATCGGATCGAGGAACGAGACCAACGAGATCGACCTTCTTCAAGTCGAAGGACGGAGTCAAGATCATCCCGAAGACACACTTTCGAAGAATATTCGAGAAGAGAATGTTATCGAAATTTTTATTCCTCAAGAAGTTCGAAACAGTATTCATCCATGAAAGATTATTCTCAAAGTGGTACATATTATGATTCCTATTCCCTCCAAGAAGACATGCAAGTTGATCGGTATATTCGTTCAGGAATTTCCAAGAAAGCGTCCATGGAGTATTCTCCCCGAAGAACTCATCGAAATATCTTTGAGAACGCTATCCCTTCTCTTGAACAAAACGTTACTCATTTTGATTCTTTTGTATCCTCTTCTTATCATAATGAAAGGAAGAGAGAAAAAGAAATAAAAAGAAAAGAGACAAGAAAGAGAGACGATGAGCAAATTTTGAGAAGGCTTGAAAAGGCCATTGCGAAGATTACTGAAAAAGAACGAGAAAAAGAGAGAGAAGAAAACAAAAAAGAGTGTGAAAGGGAAACAAGAAAACGAGATGAGCAAATAAAAGTGAGTGTTGATTTAACTAACTCATTTGAAGTTTGTTCTTCTTTTGCTTCATTTCAGGTCTCCGACGTATCTCATAAGAGCCTACCACTTCAACTCCTCCCGGGAGAGCAAAGTATTTCTTTGATTGAAAGAGGTAAAGTTGAAGGTGAAGTTGAACCTCCCGAGTCGAAAGGTAAGAAAGGTAAGCGTTTTGAAGCATCAAATTTTTTGTATAAAGATGATTTTTCTTCTAACCCCAATTTGATTGATTGTAGATATTACGAGATTAATTCATTTTCCAAAATGAAATCCTTAAGCTTTTGTAAATACATTTTGAAATATGTTAAAAGTTTTGATCGTTTCATCTTGAACGTACATAATTCTTATTGGTCTAACATGATTGATTTTTCAGAACCTAAGTCCCATAAATCGGGCATATGTTTCGATTTGTTTTGTGGAGAACTCAAGTATCATCAAATATGTGTGAAAAATTCCTATTGTGTTGATACTTGGTTTTTAAATAAGGTAACGAATTTTGTCAACCTTGTTTTCAATTTTTATTCGTTTCTTAAGCAAATTTTATATTTGTATATGCAATTCGTGTACATGGATTTCCCATTTTTTTTGAAAAATGTTGATTCGTGCATAAAGCATCGGCTACATTACATGCCCGAGGAGAGAAAGTTCGTCCTAATCAAGCAAGATAAATTCGAACTTCGAGTTTTAGCTTGTGAAGACAAGCAAGGTAAGAATGACTTTTGTCATCATACCGCATGTAAAGGTAAAGTCGAATTCTTTCTTTCAACACCCAAAGGTAAGACACTTGAACCTTATGAACCCATTTTGTGTTCTTCGGATGTTGACAAAAATCACGTTGTTGAATCCACTCTTGTAAAATTTTTGAAACGTGATGTTCTTCATTGTTCTATCTTGTTGGATAATGGACTATCTATTTTAGTTCTTAACAAAAATATAATTGTTTGCGATAAGTGTCATGAAGCATTTGTTAAAATATTTTTGTTCATTTTTGATGTTGAAAGAGTTCATAATGATGATTGCCATTTTGTAAAGAATTTTGTTTTAAAGAAAAACAAAAAGAGTTTTGTGTTTGATCGTTTTTATTCATATGCGAATACGAAGCAAGGTTTGAATGTTCAATTTCAGGTGCCATATGCGTTTTCTTCATTACTTGCTGTTGACGATTATATCTATCATTTGATGTATTATTCGCATGATTATTTTGACTTATGGGATCCAATTAGATCGTGTGCATGCTTTAAAGCTTATCCGATTTTGTTCCAAGATTTTGACGAGGCGTTGATCCTTTTGTATGATAAAGTGTTTATGCCTGACCGCATGCGATTTATTTTGGTGTTGATTTTATTCGGGTTGCAAGTATGTTTAAAACATTGCTTACTAATCCTTGAATTTTCTTTTCAGGTATTGTTATTATCATCCTTCCCATTTGATTGAGGAAAGACGAACAAGGAGTTGTTCGAATAACAAACAGGTCGATTCGAGGACGAATCGTCTTGAAGAGGGAGAGGATGATACTGATCCGCCGGGGCACCCACCGAATTTTCAAGTCGACGGCTCGACTCTGAATTTTTAAATTTTATTGCTTTAAATAAATCGAGTCCTCAAATTAATTATTTCTTAACCAAATTTATGCGGCCTAATAATTTAAATTGGTGTCTAAATTAATTTGTCCAAGCTTTAATTAATTTGTTTGCATGTTTTTAATTAAATTTTAAGTTGATCTATTTTAAAATTTTAATGTGTTTGTGTTAGTCATAGCCGAATTTAATATGTCTTTTTAAGACTTTATTAAAATTGTTTAGTTTAGTTTATGTATCTATTAATGTGTGTTAATTATTTCATGTGTTTAATTGTGTTTTAAAGTTATTACATTATTTTAATAAGTTTTAGCCGAATTGAATTCAACTTACCGCCCAATTTATGAAATAAATTTGTGGATTTAATTGTGCAGTGGGAGATTAATGGATGATGGACTGACACTGACTTACATGGAGCATGGTTCATGAATTTTAACTCTTGAATGATGCTTGATGGAGCAATCTTTTAATGGTGGCTGAATTTTTAAAAGCATGCATATGCGTGAATGAAACATGATAAATTAAACAAATGAAGGAATTAAAATAAAACCATATGGAGCATGCGGCAACAAGACTTGGCGGAGGAATAAACAAATGGGCGCATGATGGTCTTGGATAAACATATGGAGCTGAATTTTTTTATCTTTTAATTGGAGCATGGAATTGCATAAGTGGCTTGACTTTTAAAATCATTAACAAGGAGAGGAAGTGGTTGGAAATGAAGAACCATGTTGGGCGGCAATTAGGGGATTAATTGTTGATTAAAACAAAGCCATGGATTGCACAAGCACTCACCTAGGTAGACGGCAAAATGGAGCTTTGACTTTTGAAAACAAATTGTGAAATAAATTAAAGAATGGAGGCATTGGACAGCAAGCATAAAGCACCATGGAGGATTTAAATCTTACAAGAAAATGGGAATAATAGGGGTGCATGCGTGAAAGGTGAAAAACATGTTGATTAATCAAATATAAAAGGTGAAAGTGTGCAAATGTGCATGGATTAAAAAAGGAAGAAAATGTGGCATGTTGACTTGAAATTAATGGGGCGGCATTGGGAGTTAATGGGAGAATAATTAATTGAAGTGTGTTTAGTGGAACAATCAATTAATGTGGACAGCAAACTAATGTTTGGGGACCTTGGAATTTAAAAGTATTATGATAAATTGAAGGTGCATGGACGGTAGAGCATGAATTGAAGTTTAAAATTATTTATTTTGAGATAATGATTTGGTGCTCAAAATCTTAAACGGCAACTTCCAAGCTTGGTATTTTGGCCATTCGGCTAAGTAACTATAAATAGGACATTTATTTTCATTTGTAAAAAAAAAAAAAAACAACTTGAATTTGAATGAAAGAAAATTTTCTTTTGGTGAGTATTCACTCTCCTAAATTCTCGAGGTTTGAATTGACTTATCTAGTTTTCTAGTGGCGTCGTTCTTTCCTTGTTTTGAACTTATCATCCTCACGGGTGTGGCGTTCATCTACCTATACCGTTGGTTCCTATCTCGCTAGATAGTGGGTCTCGGTTTTATTTCGAAATATCATACCGTTGGTTCCTATCTCACTAGATAGTGGGTCTCGGTTTTATTTCGAAACTCATTCCATCAATTTGAATTTTATAAGATTCGGGTCTTTAATTTTTATTAAAGGTTCTTTCTTGTTTCAAATACGTATCCATTTCAATCCATCACCTATCTTTTCATTTCAAAGATATCATTTCCAATAAAATTATTCCTTTTGTTAGTTGAACGAGAAATTGTCTAATTTACGATCGGGCAACTTTCACGATTCGCCTCCTAACCCGGGACGGGCCGTCATCACTGTGTCTCTACCCGTGTGGACGAAAATAGGTCATTTTCAAGGCCACATTTCTCACCCAATTTGTCTTCCACCTACATAAACATTTTAACATATTCACAAGCTAGTCCAAGACATTTAAACCAAGCCAAAAATCAAGTCTTATGCATAATATATCGCTTCATAAATCTATATATCCAAATTACCTATTTGACTGAAAATGCATATAGACATACTTATAAAGGTTACTATCAATTAACCTTACTAAACACTCATATCATACATCAAAACACATTCATTACAAGCAATTCCAATAGATATTTACAACCAAAACATATGTTTGCCAACACTGGCAAGTTATCCTATACATGCTATTATACCAAAGTTAATTTACTAAATATACCAAGATGAGCCGATGGATAGTGTGATGATATCTCTGCCAAGCTTCCAACCCAATGAGCCTCCGAATTACTATAAAATAGGGGAAAATAAATAGAGTAAGCTTTAAAGCTTAGTAAGTTCATATAACGGAAAATTAACTTACCAATCATTTACATTTCAAGTAAGCATGGAAAATTCATCCAAAGAAATTTGGCAATTTGCCTAAACGCATATAATCTTAAGAAACATGTTAGTCATGTACTTCATGTGAATATCAAGAGTAAATGATAAGCTCATCATGTAAAATTTTCATAATCATATGCTTTCCATATCATATATCCATGTAACATGTACATGTCCATAATAATTCATCTCAAATTCAGATTATTCCATGTCAGAAAATTGCCTGTTTAATTTATTAGAAATATCGATGGATACACAAATAGTACATTTGAAGTGCACGAACTGTAATTCGTCAATTCCTTATTTGGGAGTGCTCATTAAAGCACAAAATCGGAAAGCTCTCTCTCGAGCCATATAATGGAAAGCTTATTCAGGCTGTATAATGGGAAGCTTATACGAGCTATATTTAGGAAACTCATACGGGCCAATAATGGGTAGCTCCAAATAGCCATGAACGAGAAGCTCCGGATAGCCAAAAATCAGGAAGTTCAAGCGAGCCATATCGGGAAGCTTCGAAGAGCCATTAATCAGGAAGCTCACAAAGAGCCTTTAATCAGGAAGCTCACGAAGAGCCATATAACGGGACGCTCATAAGAGCTATGCTGTGTCTACAACACATGCGGAATCACAATCAATCAGGATGCTCAGAAGAGCTATTAACGGGAAGCTCGAGAGGGCTAATAACGGGATGCTCTTTCGAGTTGTGGTGTGTCCGCAACATATGTAGGACCACAACCAATACGGGAACCCTATATCTATCGAATTTCATTTATTCAAATGGGACTTAAAATTTTTCAGACATTATCAGATACGTGAAAGATTTCATATACATAGCAATTACACAATTCACATACATAACATTAAATTCAAACATATAAATATACATAATTTAGTTACACGAACTTACCTTGACAAGTGTTTGTGAATTGTAATCTATTAATCTGATACTTTTTCTTTTCCTCTATTCAATTCCATATTTGATCTATTCGGATATATACGAGTAAATTTAGCTCAATTTAATACAATTCATACTCAAGTCAATACAATTCACATCTTTGGCAAAATTACCATTTTGCCCCTATACTTTTAATTAATGATGATTTCGTCCCTAGGCTCGAAAAATAAAATTCATGCAATTTAATCCTTATTCCAAGCCTAGCCAATTTTTACATGTCACAATAGCAGCCCATGTATTTCAAAAAATTCAGAATTTTTCCATGAATTTTACAACTTTTCAATTTAGTTCTTAAATCACAATTTCATTGAAATTCCCTATACAAAAGTTGTTTATCTATCAACAACCTTTCATTTTCTACCATAAAACTTCATAATTCATAGATACTCATCCATGGAAAAACTTTAGTGCTTTAATAACTTTGCAAATAAATCCTCGAGATAGCTAAATTAAACTATTACAATCTCGAAAATATAAAACTTACTAAAAACGAAACAAGAATACTTACCCAATTAAGCCAAATAAGCTTTCTTGGGTACTCTTCTCTTAGCTAGGGTTTCCATAAAAAAATTTGGGAAAGATGATAAAAAAGATGATATTTTCATCATTTAATTACTTATCATCTTTTATTATTTTTACTTTCCAATTTAGTCATTTTCTTTAATTAATTTTCCATGGATGAATCATCATACTTATCTACTAACTTCTCTTAATGGTCTATTTGCATCTTTTATTATTTTTACTTTCCAATTTAGTCATTTTCTTTAATTAATTTTCCATGGATGAATCATTATACTTATCTACTAACTTCTCTTAATGGTCTATTTGCAAAATAAGGACCTCCAATTTTGAATTCCATAACTATTTGATACTTATAGCTACTAGAACTCAACTTTTGCATTTTATGCAATCTGGTCCTTTTATCAATTAAACATGTAATCATCTTAACGAAATTTTTATTCGACATTCCTACCATAATGCAGACCATGCAATATTATTAAAATAATTTTCCTTCCGGACTCAGATTTGTGGTCCCAGAACCACTGTTCCGATTTCACTGAAAACGGGTTGTTACACCCATGTTTTAAACTGGAGATCCATATTGGGCCAAGTGCATATGAGACTCAGTACCAGTGGAAGAGTCAGGGCCTGACACATCAGGAATGCAAGGAAGCCCAACATTGGGACGTGGTTCTGAAGAAAAATATTGACATATTGCAGCAAATTCCAGTGGCTGAACATGAGAAACACAGACCCTAGGCTTAGTAGAACAAGGCACTTGCGGCCCAACTGAGGCCCATTGATCATGGCTCATTGGAGTTGATATTTGATTTCCCAAATGAGACATAGGTAGCCCATCGTTGTCATAACCTACATGGCTAGAGTGTTGAGGCCCAAAACCATGTGGAAGAGTTAGCCTATAATCACCAAAGTGGACATGATGAACCGCCGGCCAAACTGAAAAAACATTAGGGTTAGCATCATTATTAGGAAAATGAGGGTGAGAAAATAACCTATTTTTATTTCTACAAAAATTTGACGATGGCACTTGAGGCACAAATTGCGGCTGGTAACCAACCGCATTGCCAAAACCCGATGACTGCATTTGAGGCACAAATTGAGGTTGGTAACCACCGCCACGTGCACCAAAATGTTGATTAAAAGATGAATGAACCAACGTCGATGCCAGACCTTCATAGCTCCAATTAAACTAGTAAAAATACCGTAGTACGAGGTGACCAAAGTGACCACAAATTTGGCATTGCACATGGCCTCTGGAACGGCGACCACGACTGCCAAGTGAGGGATGAACGGACCTAGAGGAGTTAGCCATCGTCAGTGCCAAGGGTGGGATCGACTCAGTGAAATTCACATGATAAGAAGTCTCGACAACCAGGCGTTGTTGTCTCATTCCAAACTGAAGAAGAATATCTATCAATCGACATAGTGGGAGGGGTTTAGTGGAGAAGGACACAATGGTAACCATCGCATCGTACTCCAATGACAACCCTGCGAGAACAATCTCAACCTTCTCGGAGTCCAAAATCTTGTGGCCAGAGGCTGCAAGGAGAGCGCAGGTATTTTGAATCTTCACAACATATTCTTTGATCGTCATTGCACCTTTCTAGACTGAATGTAGATCGTGTTTGATTCGAGATAATTGAGCACCAGATACGGTGGCAAACATGAGATTAGCGGTGGTTCAGACATTATTAGATGTTCGCACATCAGTAAAGCACAACAGTAACAAACCACTGATTATGGAGAGTAACCGGGATGCAAGAAGTTTATCCTGTTCATGAAAAATAGAAGCCTCTGAATTCAAAACCATTTGGCCATTCGGACTCGGTACAAATTGTGGCAGAGATGAATGAGATCCGTCAAAAAATCCAGTGAGATTATATCCTTCTAAATTTAGTTTAACATGTTGATGCCACTAGATGAAGTTGCTATCATCCAATTTAATCATGTCATGTTTAGGGAAATTTTGAATCAAACGAGTCGTACCGAAGTCAAAGTGTAGTAGAGGTGTTGTAGCATGTACATGTGGAGAATGACCATCAGCAGCAACAGAATCTGTGGACTGAGCCAATGAGTGCATAGCAAGAAGTACACCAGAATCTCAGGCGACTGATACCATGAAAGAAATGTTGAACAAAGGTAAAGAATACAGAGAAGAAACAAATCTAAAAATAGATGAGAAACTAATACTTTGAAATATTGTCAAATGAAATTTATCTAATGTTCATTTTTTGCTAAGCTACATACTTATACTAACATTGAATGTTAACCGCTGTTAACAGAAAGGCTAACAGCCAAAACAAACTAACTAACTGCAGCTACTTATAGTAGACTCTAACATGTATTAACTCAAGGTGGAAAGTAAAGAAAATCGTGAGGCAATGTAAAAGGAATAAAGGATAATTAAAAAAATGTAACCCCCAAAATTTTTAATATAAGATTTCGAGAAATTTCAATGGTATTGAAAGGTTTATCGTAAATTAATTTTTGTATCCTAAATTTAATATAAAAAATTTAATTCTTTAAGTGAACAATTATTTTCAGAATTTTTTTTTTGGTTGTTGAGATTTAAATTGGAACAAGGGGGAATGCGATTGAAAACAAAAATGATGAGGATTAAAGTTCGAAAAAGAAAATAAGGAAGAGAAAAACAAGCAGGAAGGAAAACAGAAAGAAATGATAAGGAAGAAACTATTCACACTATTTTCATAATTGTCTTTCCTATCATGGATTGGCCAATTAAAAGCAAAAAGCGATAACAAACTTGCCACACTGTCACCACTAAAACACACCGTTTAGTAATTGTACTAAAATACCCTGTTTAAGTGCTACTAAACGTACTGTTTCATTAACCTCTATCCGCAAATCACACCATTTCAGTATAGTAAATAAAACTAATAGAATTACAAAAGTAAAAACATGTTATTAGACAGTTGGAAAAATATCCCATATCAAATATTCTTTTGCTCGAATAGAATCCTTGTCCTCAAGGATCAAACAGTGGGTACCGTTGTTGGAGATCAAAAAATCGTTCCTATGTCAAATCTTCTAGGAAGGTGTTAGCCCATTCAACTAACACTTCGGTGTCTGCATGGCCACCATGTTTAACCATTAATCTATCCATGATTTGAACTGGAATCTTAGCAATGGTCCCATCTGATTCAGTACGAGGAAGTGTAGCAAAACTGGGAGAAGAGCCAATATGTTTCTTGAGCTGTAAAACATGGAAATGGGAGGTATGCGAGCATCCTATGGAAGGTTGAGGGTATAAACCACTTGCTTTTATCTAGCTGCCACAAGATATGGCCCAAAGTAATGGGGAGCCAGCTTCTGGTTGCCTCGTTTCCTTAAAGAAGGTTGCCTATATGGTTGAAATTTGAAGTAGACCAAATCTCTCACTTGAAATGCCCTGTCAGATCTTCGTTTATCAACCATGAGCTTCATTCATTCCTTAGCCTGTGTAAGATGAAACTTAAGCATACTACGAGTTGCTTCCCTTTGTTGGAGACTCCTATCCACCACAATAACTAGTGATGCTCTTGGTAAATAAGGCAAGTGATGTGGGGGTTCTTGGCAATAAAGGGCCTCATATGGGGTCGTGTGTAGGGAGGAGTGGTAGGTAGTGTTATAGCACCACTCAGCTAAGGAAAGTCAGACTGCCCATTCAGAGGGTTTTTCCTCGGACATACATCTCAAATACCTCTCGAAACTTCATTTGAGGACCTCTATTTGTACATCTATTCGGGGGTGGTAAGCACTGGATAGATGCAGTTTAACCTCAAGATGTTTAAATAGGGATTGCCAAAATGAACTAATAAAGACCTTGTCTTTATTAGAAATGATACACTTTAGAACTCCATGGAGTTTGTAGACATGTTCCAAATACTGTTGAGCCATGAGTAAGGAAGTGAAGGGATGGGATAGTGCTATAAAATGCCCATATTTAGTGAGCCTATCCACTACCACAAGGATAGCATCTTTTCCCTTTGATATTGGTGAGCTTTCTATAAAGTCTAGGCTGACTGCTGCTCATGCTCTATCAGGTACTAGTAAGGGTTAGAGTAGACCAGGAGAGGCTGAATTGTCATATTTGTATCCCTGGCAAATAAGGCATTCTTTGACTCATTTCTTAACATCTTTGGAGAGACCCTTCGAATAGAGAAGTCTTGAAATTCAGTGTTTGGTTGCATGCACCCCTGAATGACCCTCTATAGCCTTGCTGTGAAACAAGTCAAATAGTTATTTTCTCAAATTTGGATCCTAACCAACGACCATTTTCCTTTTTCTCCTTAAAACCTTACCATCCCAAGAATACTTTGAATGAAGATGGGGATCCCTTTGTAATTCCTGACAGATTTGTTGTAAGTTAGGGTCAGTAACACAAGACTGTAAAATAAGGTCCCACCCTGTAGACCATGAAATGGTTCCCACACATTGAAATAACTGTTCTTCCTATGTATGGTCCCTTCTTGAGAGTGCATCATCTACTGTGTTTTGGCTCCCCTTCCTATAAAGGATGGAGTAATCATAGCCAAGCATTTTCCCAACCCATTTCTACTGGTAGGGTGTAATAACTTGACGATCAACAAGGAATTGTAGGCTTTGATGATCTATTTTGATACTAAAATGCCTGCCTGTCAAGCATGAGTGCCATTTCTTGATAGCCAATAACAAGGCCAACATCTCCTTGTCATATATAGATAATGTCTGGTGTTTGATTCCTAACCCCTTACTAAAGAAAGCAATCGGTCTCCCTTGTTGTTGTAAGTCTGCCCCGATCCTTTGTGTAACACCCCTTACCCGTATTCAACGTCGGAGCTAGATATGAGGTATTAGCGAACTTAACTTGCTCAAACACTTAACATCGAGCCATAAAATTTTGTTTCAACTTAAAACTTATTGATTCATATTCATAACATCCCTATTTTGGGTCTACGAGACCCTAAACATACATATAGAATTGTTTGAGATTAAACCGGAAAATGTTACACACTTAGAAAATTTTTGCTTAAACTAAGGCCACATGCCCGTGTGGAATGGAACACGCCCGTGCGGGCAGGCCGTGTAGTCACACACGCCCATGTTCCTAGCCCTGTAGATTTTATTTTCTAATTCGAACCTACAGGGGTTTTCACACAGCCGGACACACGCCCATATCCCTAGCTCGAGTCCCTCACACGGCCATGACACGCCCGTGTCCTCGCCTATGTGTGAAAAGCTTGGCATTCTATTTATGACATCATCATCTCAATAAGGTCACATGGCCAAGGCACACGCTCGTGTACTTAGATCGTGTGTCAAATTAAATTCCTAATTTCAGGTGCAGACTTCACACGGCCTCCATGGCCGTGCCTCCCACACAGTTGAGACACACGGACATGTCTCTGCCCGTGTGTTTACTACTGAGCATACTGACTTGTAAACCTAGCATGCAAGGGGACACATGGCCAATCAACACGCCCATGGGGCTGGCCATGTGTCACACATAGCTTAGACACACACCCGTGTGTCTACCCATGTGGACATTTGAAAGGCTATCTACCAAGCCAAATGCCACCCTACGCAGTAACCATACTTATACCAATTCAATCCAACATGTATCATAACTATAAAGCACTTCTAGAGACTCAAAATCAAGACATTCATACAAGCATACACTTAATAAATATCATCATCATTGCATATATATAAACTTGTCAATTATTGGCCCAATTCCAATGACCACTGACAAAATGAATTTGATAATATTAATAGCCAACACTTTGGCTAACAAATATGAAATAACAAAAGAGACCAAGTCCTATACATGTCATACTCAAAATGAATCTAACTTGGCTATACCAAAGAGTAGTCACTTGTGATTTCCAAACTCTATCATTCCACAAATTCTTGAACTAGCTTGGTAATACTACAAGGAAAAGGGAAATCAAAGGGGTAAGTATAAAGCTCAGTAAGTTTGCATGAAATAAGTAACAACATAAAAGCTCATAATGTCATCCATCCATTGCATTGAATAAGTCTTAAGCTCTTTGCCATAACTTACTCATGCTTACTCTTACCAATTACATATCATATCTCAAATCGTAAACATTTCTCGTGAATCACTTACATGTACCTGTAATCACTTCATCATATAGCTTTAGCACTAATCTCATCTCTATTATGAGCTTAGTTGTTTACCCATTGATTTCACTTGGAATACTCGGAGTTTCATATTATCATCATTCACATAAATGCGACACCAATGCCACATACCAGATGTGGTCTTACATGGGATTACCTTTAAATACCGATGCCATATCTCAGATATGGTCTTATACGGGATCTCATAGAGATTGTCGATGCCATATCCCTGATATGGTTGTATACGGGATCTTAATTCAGTGCCGAGGTCATGTCCCGGACATGGTCTTATACAGGACCTTACCCATCCCAAGTCTTGTTGATATTATTCTCTCATTTATTAAAGTCCAACCGGGACTTCAACATTACAATTCTCATCATTTTCTCATTCAACCTTATTTCTCAAATTCATAGAAATATTATACATCTTCACAAACATCAACATTTTAAATCATACAAGCATGGTGTTGAATTTATTACACACAAACTTACCTCGATTTTAAAATAGGCCAAATTGCCGATTTAGTCTGATACCTTGCCCTTTCCTCAGTCAAGGTTAATTCTTCATTCTTCTTGATCTATAATAACAAATTAGGTCATTTAATTATCACATTAATCAACAAATTTCAATAATCATACATTGGCAAAATTACCATTTTGCCCTCATACTTTCATAAAATGACTATTTTACCCCTAGGCTCGTAAATTGATTCTAGTCGTATTTCTTCCTTTTACAACCTTAGATGAACATTTATTACTCTTATGGAAACCCTCAATACTCATTATTTCACACACTTACCACATGTTTTACTACCTTCACAAAAACCTTTTAGGTGTTTTCATGGTAACACCTTTCACAAAAGTTGTTTATCTAACAACTAAGACTCATTTTCTTCCTTAAAAATGCAGGAAACAACTTAAAAGCTCACATGGAAAAACTCTAAAATTTCAACCATTTTGCAAAATAGTCCCTTGTTTAGCTAGCTTAAGCTTTGAAGGTTCCTAAAGTACAAATATTATCAAGAAATGATCACTAAAACACTTACTTGTAAGGAGAAGAGTTTGCTGAAATTTTTGAGCTTTCAAACCCCTATTTGCTGCTAATTTTCGGTGGAGGAGTGAAGGAGAAAAGATGATATCTTTTCGTTCATTATTTTAATTTAAAACCTCAATTTAGTCCACCTAACTTCAACAACTTTGACTAATTTTGACATTGTTTGTCCCCTATGGCCGACCAACCATTACTAGAGGGGTCAATTGCACTTTAAGGACCTTCAATTAATATTCTATAGCTATTAGACACCTTTAGCTTGTAAAATAGAACTTTCGCACTTTTAGTCCTTTTTCGCAATTAAGCATGAAATCGCTAGAATTAAAGCACCAAAATTTTCATGCACCTATATAATCATGGTCTAACTCATAAAATAACATAAAAATAATTTTCTCCAACCTCAGATTAGTGGTTTCGAAACCACTGTTCTAACTAGCCCCTAAATTAGGCTGTTACAATTCTCCCCCTTAAAGATTTTCGTCCCTGAAAATCTTATTGGTACAAAGGTTGGGATATTGGTCTCTCATAGCCTCATCAGGCTCCCAAGTAGCCTCTTCTACTCCATGCCTTTGCCATAATACTTTAACAAGGGCTATACTTTTGTTTCTCAACTGTTTGACTTCTCGTACCAAAATCTTAACAAGCACTTTGCAATAAGTCATGTCCAGTTGAATTTCTACCTCTGATGGTACAATCACATGTGAAGGGTCCGAACGGTATCGACGTAACATCAATACGTGGAAGACATCATGAATCTTTTCCAGCTCAGGTGGCAAGGCCAAACGATAAGCTACCGGCCTTATCCATTCAGTAATCTTAGATGGTCCAATAAAACACAGACTCAATTTGCCTTTCCGGCCAAATCTGAGGACTTTTCTCCATCATGATACTTTCAGAAACACTTTATCACCTACTTGGAACTTAATCTCTTTCCTTTTCAAATTTGAATAGGACTTTTGTCTATTTGAGGCAACTTTTAGACATTCACGTATCACTTTTACCATCTCTTCAATTTCTCTGACTAAATCGACCTCGTGAATCTGATTCTCTCTGAGTTCGGTCCAATACAGGAGTGTTCAACACTTACGCCAGTACAACGCCTCATAAGGCGCCATCTTCAAAATCGACTGAAAGCTGTTATCGTAGGTGAACTCCACTAGCGGTAAGTATTTCTCCCAATTGCCTTGGAATTCCAAAACACAATATCGAAGCATGTCTTCAAGTATCTATATTACTCTCTCCGACTGCCCATCAGTTTGCGGATGGAAAGCTATACTGAAGCTCAATTTTGTGCCTAAGGCCTCTTGCAACTTTTTCCAAAATCGTGACGTAAATCTCGGGTCTCTATCCAAAATAATTGACAACGGTACTCCGTGAAGTCTTACTATTTCTGCCACATACAAATCCGCGAACTTATCAAGCGAGTAGTCGACTCGTACTGGTATGAAATGGGCTGACTTCATGAGTCTATCAACCACGACCATACAACATCTTTCTTTTTCAGTGTCAACGGTAAACCCGTCACGAAGTCCACAGTAATAACGTTCCACTTCCACTCGGGAACCATAATAGGCTGAAGTAGACCCAAAGGTACTTGGTGTTTAGCCTTCACTTGTTGACAAATTAAGCATCTCGAAACAAACTCAAAAATGTATATTTTTATACTCGGCCACCAATACCGTTTCCTCGAGTCATTATACATCTTCATGCTGCCTGGATGTATAGACAAACATCCACTATGTGCTTCATGCAAAATCTTCCGAATAAGCTCATCATTTCTGGGTACACAGACCCTATCTCAAAACATCAAACATCCATAAGGACTTATCTCAAAGTCCGACTCAACATTTGACTCACATTGAACTCTTTTAGCTCGCAAATCATTGTCGCCTTTATGAGCTTCATAAATCTCTTAGAGAAAAATTGGTCTAGCCTCAACTCGGCTGGAATATAATCATCATCTGACAAAGCTATTCGTGTATTCATGGCTCTCAGCGCAAATAAGGATTCCTTCTTAAGGCATCGGTAACCACGTTCGCCTTTCCTGGATGGTAGTCTGTTACTAACTTGTAATCATTTAACAACTCTAACCATCTCCGTTGCCTAAGGTTCAACTCTTTTGAGTCATCAAATACTTTAAGCTCTTATGATCCATAAACACCCGACATCTCTCACCATATAAATGATGTCTCCAAATCTATAGTGCAAATACAGTTGCAGCTAACTCCAAGTCGTGAGTCGAGTAATTCTTCTCGTGCGGCTTTAATTATCTAGAGGCATATGCTATCACCTTATCCTCTTGCATGAGTACACAACCTAACCCATTCAGCGATGCATCACTGTAAACCACAAATTCTCTTCCTGGCTCAGGTTGCACCAAAACAGGAGCCTCAATCAACAACGCCTTTAGTTTCTCAAAAATCTGTTGGCACTTTTCTGTCCACTTAAACTTTACATCTTTTGTAGCAACCTCGTCATCGGAGTAGCTATCACGAAAAATCCCTTAACAAAATGTCTATAGTAGCCAGTTAGGCCAGGAAAACTCCTAACTTTGGTCACATTCCTTGGTGGCTTCCAATCTACAATTGCTGAGATCTTACTCGGGTCGACTCTGATTCCATCTCCCGAGACAATGTGCCCCAAAAACCCAACTTCCTTAAGCCAAAATTCACTATTACCAAACTTGGCATATAATTGTTTATCTCACAAAAGTTGCAGAACCGTTCACAAATGTTTAGCATGCTCATTCTCATCCCGAGAGTAGATCAATATATCATCGATAAAGACTACCAAAAATTTATTTAAATACGACTGAAAGATACGATTCATCAAATCCATGAAAACTGCAGGGCATTTGTCAAAACGAAAGGCATGACCAAAAATTCATAGTGGCCATACCTTGTCCGGAATGCGATTTTCGGCATATCTGAGTCCTTGACTCTTAATTGATAATATCCAGACCTCAAGTCTATCTTGGAAAACACCGTGGCTCTCTTCAATTGATCAAACAAATCATTAATTCTTGGCAACGGGTACTTGTTCTTCACAGTTGCCTTATTGAGTTGCCGATAATCTATACATAACCTCATAGAACAATCTTTCTTCCTCACAAATAGTACGGGAGCACCCCACGAAGAATAACTCGATCTTGCGAAGCCTTTATCTGTTAACTCTTGTAACTGTGCCTTCAGTTCTTTTAGCTCGGTTAGACCTATTCTGTATGGAGTAATAGAAATAGGGGTACTACTAGGAGCTACCTCAATCCCAAATTCGACTTCTCTAACCGAAGGTAGCTAATAAATCGTAAAAGTAACATATTTTAAGCCCACATTTAATATGCTTTTGGATGATTTATCCCTTGATTTGTGTAAAAAGGTGCTCTTAATCCTTTCTTTTCATGTCTTATACTCAGGAAAGCACCAAAGGATGAAAAGAACGTAAAACGGGCTTAAAACGGGCCAAATGGGCCAATTTACAAAATCAACATGACTTGGACTTCAAGAGACACGGCCGTGCCACGGCTAACATCTTGAACACGATCTCTTCCCCGATTCACACGGCCGTGCCTCAAGTTAGAAATCCAAACACGGCTTGGAGTCGAGCCACACGGGCGTGCTACATGGCCGTGCCTCTGTGGTCAGAATGATCAATTTCAGTCGGAAAAGGATACTTGGGGAGAAAGAATCACATTCCAAAAGCCTATATATATCCTCTAAGTACCACCTTTGAGGGGGCGTCAAAGCTAGGCCAAGGAGCCAAGCCGAGACGGTCAGAACTAGGGAATAATGCGAAGATAGCCAGTTGATCCATCCCAAGAAGCCGGAATTATACTCAAGACGGTGGAATTCTCCTTCAATTCCTTCAGGGAGTTTTAGGATTTTCTTATGTTTTTTTTATCTTTTCTCATGCAATGTTTTGTTTACTCATTATGGACAAAACCCCTCAGATACCTGAAGGGGATGAAACCTAGATGAATTTTTTTATTTGATTTTTAAGTTATATGATAATTACTTAGTTTGTTCTTAATTGTGTTGCTTAATCCAAATCTAATGTTCTTAGGTGGGGGAGGAATAGATCCTGCCTAAGAGTAGATCTAACATTATTAAGCGAAGTTGATCGGGCGCCTAGAGATAGGGTTACAAGATTTTACCGGATTAGGGTGAAACCTAATATGGGAATCCATTGATCGATTTACTGCTTTCCTAGGGGGTTATTATAATCGAACGAGAGTTCCACTAATTAACCTAGGATTAGACGTTATTCGCTTCGAGAGAGGGTTTAACATAGGTTAGGGAGTCTTATGGATCAAGCTAAGTAAAAGAAATCATATAATTTAGGGTTAAATAATAAGTGAAATCTAGGTGGATTCTTCCCGAGGGTATCATCAAAATCAACTGAGTCTTTTTCAAGTTATCCCCAAGTTCGTCTTTTTGTCTTTGTTTACTTAGTTTAGTTGTCATCAATTTAGTTTAAACACAACCTTCACCCTATTTAGGTTAAATAATAAAAACAAAGTGAGTATTAATACTTTTAGTTCCTTTGGGTTCGACATCCGGTCTTGCCTAAGCTATATTATTGTTCGATAGGTACACTTCCCTTAATATCGTTGTCAGAGTTAGTCTCCAGGTTTGATCATTCTTTTATAAATATTTAAAACTCTGATTTTACAGCGATCAAGTTTTTGGCGCCATTGCCGGGGAACTAAAATATTAAGAAAGCTCTATTTTTATTACTTTAGCCATTATTTTATTTGCAATTTATTTCTTTTGTTTCTTAGGTTAAATTTTAAATTTTTTCTAATTTTTATTTCTTTCTCTTTTCTAGGTACCTCTAGTTTATGACTAGAAGGAATGCGAGAGGATATTTGGTATACGATAGTGATATCGAAGCAACCGCTCGTAGGAATCGCAGGGAAACCAAGCGAGCCCTATATTACACAGAAAGAGAGGAAGAAAACAAATCCAATCCTACTGAAGGGATAGGTGAAAACAACGCACCACTACGCGATATGGGAGATCACAATGCTCCACGTACAATGTTTGATTATGTGAAACCACATTTAACAGGAGCAAAATCTAGTATTGTTAGGCCTGCTATATCTGCCAACAATTTTGAATTAAAGCCTAACACAATACAAATGATTCAACAGTTTGTTCAATTTGATGGTTTGCAGGATGAAGATCCAAACATGCATATAGCTAACTTTTTAGAGTTCTGTGATACCTTCAAAATAAATGGCATTTCTGATGATGCAATACATCTTCGGTTATTCCCTTTTTCATTAAGAAATAAAGCTAAACAGTGGTTAAACTCGTTACAACGAGGGTAAATCACTACATGGGATCAAATGACCGAAAAGTTTTTGATGAAATATTGTCCACTGGCCAAAGCGGCCAAATTACGTAATGATATCTCTTCATTTGTGCAGATGGATTTAGAGACACTATACGATGCATGAGAGAGGTTCAAATATCTCTTGAGGAGGTGTCCACACCATGGTTTACCCTTGTGGCTACAAGTCCAAACATTCTACAACGGTGTAAACCCCTCAACAAGACAACTGATTGATTCAGCTGCCGGTGGAACCCTGAACAACAAAACTCTAAAAGCAGCCTACGAGTTCATTGAGGAAATGTCGATAAACAAATATAAGTGGCAAGCTTCGAGGACTAAACCAACGAAATCGACAGGAGTCTTCAACGTCGGCACCATGACCATGCTATCAACGCAGCTAGAGATGATGAATAAAAAGCTTGATAGTTTGTGTTCTTCACAGATACATCCAGTCATGCAATGCGACGCTAGTGGAACTGTGGCGAATCCTGAGTACCCACCCTACCAACCAGGAGCAGAAGATGAATAGATGAACTATATAGGTAATAATTTCCGTTCTAATAATGATCCTTATAGTAACACTTACAATCCAGGTTGGTGGAACTACCCAAATTTTTCATGGGGAGGATAAGGCAATCAAGGAAATCAAAGGCAACAACCCCTCCCAAACTTCCGAAATCAGCCCTATCCACAAGATAAGAAGCCAGCCATTGAGGAACGCATCTAAGAAGCTGACAGGACAATCAAAAGCAACAAAAGCCGAATTGATGAAATTACTAAGTCAGTCAAGGAAATCACTAAAGCAGTCGAACAACTTGCAAAGTCAATGTTAGAACGACCGCAAAGTCATCTACCTAGTACTACAGAGATTAATCCTAAGGAGCAAATTCAAGCCATCACAGTCCAGGGTAGCAAGGTTAGATACACCCAACCCAACTCTAGAAAGTAAGGTAGGCGAAGGTATAACAGAGGAAGTACAAGAAAAGCCAAAACCGGTAGTCAAGGAGTACAAACCTCGCATACCTTATCCCGCAGCATTAAAAACAGATGATTCAGAGGAGCAGTTTGGTAAGTTTCTTAAACTTTTAAAGAAATTACATATTAACTTACCTCTTCTTGAAGCTCTTTTACAAATGCCAGACTCGAGGATATTTTTAAGACAGCTCTTAACCAACAAACGCAAAATAGATGAAGAGCATCACGTGGAATTAAACGCAACATGCTCAGCAATGTTACAAAATAGACTACCACAGAAGCAAAAAGATCCAGGGAGTTTTACAATTCCAATTTTAATTGGTAGTTTAAATATTGATAATGCGTTAACTGATTTAGGGGCAAACATAAATGTTATGCCTTATACATTGTTTAAGCGACTAGGTTTAGGGAGGCCAAAACAAACTAAGATGAGTATTCAATTAGCTAATAAAACTGTTAGAATTCCTAGGGGCATTATTGAAGATGTTCTCGTAAAAATCGATAAATTTGTTTTCCCAGTAGACTTTGTTGTTTTAGACATGGATAAGGATAATTCAATCCCCTTAATTTTAGGAAGACCTTTTCTAGCAACTGCCAAGACTAAAATTGATGTTGCCACAGGTGAGCTCATACTTGTGTAGGTGACGACTCAATTAGTCTTCAAGCCCTCGACTCAGCTAGGTCATCAATGAATTAAGGTGAGAAAGAAAATTCTTTTGATAATCATTCAATTACACCCTCTTTTCAGGAACCTCCAAAAAAGGGAACGATTGAACCGGATCCTTAGTTCAATGCCAACAAAGAAATAACTCACGAGGAGCAAAGAATTCAACCCAATGACTTAGACGAAAGGGAAATGAACTTCAAGGAAAAACTAGAGTTACACAAGGAAGAACAGAACACACAGGTCAAAGAAGAGCCGGATTCACACAAAGTAAAACCGGAGGAACCACCAGAAGAGCTCATGGGGACATCAAATCACTTTAAAATAGGAAACCAGGTTCTGTTAGATAAAACCAAGCCTCACATCACCACAACAAACCTGAAGGAAAAGAGAGAACTCCTTCTTAAGGTACACAATATCTTCCCACAAGGAATAGTCGAGGTAAGCAATCCAACATTTGGCACTTTCAAGGTAAACGCTTCTCGACTTCAATTTTGTCATAAAACTGAAACTGTAGACATGAGGGAAGATATTCAAACTTTTAAACCTCCCTAAAAATTTCAAATATGAGGAAAGTCTAGCTTAAAACTATAAACGAGCGCTTATCGGGAGGCAACCTGAGTACTAACCCTATTTCTTTTTGCATTATTTTACATTTGCTTTTCTCTTTTTCTTTTCCTTTTTAACTAACCAAAAGTGAAGAATCACAGACCACACGGCCTTATACACGTTCGTGTCCGTGGCCATGTGGACCACCAAAAAACTGCCACACTGACAGGGCTACAGTCAGCCCAACCACCACCCCAACGTCACAGATCCAACCACCCTAGACATGGGCATCGATAGATATGGCACGGTCGTGGCACCAACTGTGTAAGACTATTGACTTCCATACCACGGCCAGAGCACGCCCATGCCACAAACCGTGTGAAATTACTAAGGTTACTGACTTATCGGACACGGGTAAGACACGCCCGTGTCAGACAACCGTCCCAACAGAAAAACATCACGAGCACGGGCATAGAGGGCTTAAACACGGGCATAGGATGACAACACCCTCTAGAACACGACCGTGTAAGGAGGCCGTGTAAATCGACACATCCTGGGACACGGCTGTGGGGGATTACCAAACTTGAGCATCTATTTAAACCCCTTAACTCTTCCCCTTCCCTCCTTTTGATTTTCACTCTTATTTTTGTTTCTCATTCTCTTCCCTCTCAGATTCTTTACTCTAGATCTTTGTGCACGCCAACAACATGCCGAAGAAGCGAAGGAAGCTAAGCATAGGCACCTTACCAAAGAGTGATCAACATGAGTTCATGCCGGCAGCTTCGTCTCAACACTAAGCCAAGGATCTATGAGACCAATTAGTTTTTATTTTTCATTTCTCTTTCCTTTCATTCTCCTTTTCTTTAATAATCTTATGTTTAAATTAGTTTAACTTAGTTAGTTTCTTAGTGTCAGGTTCTAAAGGCTGCTTGGGAATCACGGCACTTCCGCAACCACCAGCACCTCCGTCGCCTTAGAAGTCACACCCACCTCGCAAACCACCTACCAATAAGGATTCTCAAGCCCCTTTATCTCCTAGCCTTAGTCTATTTTCCTTTTTAGTCTCTTTCTCTTTATCTTTCTTGTCTTTATTTATATATTTAGTTTATTTTTATTAGGTCTTAATAAAGCCTGGCTACTTCTCAAAGCTCTACCTAATTTCTTCATCTAGCTCAGGAACGTTATCCCAACTGACCATCACCGCCACCAAAGACACTCATTCGGGAAAACATCCACAACTCAGGGAGTAATTCTTCCCCCTTCTCTTTCGATTTATCTTTAAAATGTCATTATTTATCTTTGTACATTGAGGGCAATGTACATCTTAAGTGTGGGGGGTGGGTATTTAATCCAAGAAAATACATAAGTTTAACCTTGTTTTAAAGTAATTTTCTCATATTACTAATTAAAATGAAATTTTTGAGGATTTATGATTTTTATTGATATGTTTTGGAATAAGTCATAGTTAATTGTGCATTGATGATTAAATTTGAAGAATACTAGGGAATCAAGCATGATAAGTCTAATTTTCTAAAAACTAAAATTTTAGGTTATCAACCGAAATTTGAATATTATCTTGAAATTTGAGATTTCAAGGTTGATGTCAAAAACACCCATAAATTTTGTGAGAATTTGAGCCCTATAGAGCATACATTTTTTTTTCATGCTCACTTCTTGATTATGAGTGTGTCAACTATGAACTGTTATTCTAGAACTTGCCTTGATTATACATGTCAAGACCACAGTTATGATTTGATATACTGAGATGATAAAGCCACCTAGGTTTAATCCACTTAGACCACTAAAAAGCCTACCCTTATAATTAACCCTTAGTGAACCCCGTTGAGCCTAACAACCTTTTTTATTGCTTAACCGCTAATTTTAATCCAAAACCCTTTGTATTTTTTATCACCCTTTATTTTGACTACCCCTTAATCGAGATTTGATTTGAGCCAGTTATCTAAGTTTATTATTCTGGTAGTTAAATTTATCTTGTATTTAGTTTGTTATTAAAAAAAAAAATTCAGGTTTTCAATATTAGTAGTACGGAAAGTGAGCTTACACAATCAAAGACTATTTTCCAAAAGAAAAAAAGCTCGTATTAGTAGGATTTTTATTATTTTCAGTTGATGTAATTATTATCTTAGAAATTTTTAGGTAAGTAACTTATCAATTCAATCTCGATTCTAACCTTCTAATTTCAGCCTTTATCCATACCCCTAACCTAAGCCCCGTTACAACCTTGACAAAGACCTTTTGATTTGTTTATCATCTCATTTTACAGTGGTGGAGATTTGATTTTTAGGCAAGCCTATGGTATTAACTTTTCAGGTTCGACTTATAAGTGCTTAATTATAAGGGTGATTTGAGTGAATCTTTTGTGAGGATCTTAATCCTTATAGGTTTTAAATTAAAGGTAATTATTTAAATGAAGGGAAACACCTATGTTTTCGTGCTACAAGTGTATGACTTATCTTATTTGAATCTTTAGGAATCTTTGAGTTGAATTATCCATGTATAAATTATCTATGAATTAGGATAAGGCATTGTTGATAGGAATTATGAATCATGGAAAGTTCATTTTAATTGTAAGTTGAGAATTTTGCTTGAGGACAAGCAAAAGCTTAAGTGTGGGGGTATTTGATAAACCGTAAAAGTAACATATTTTAAGCCCACATTTAATATGCTTTTGGATGATTTATCCCTTGATTTGTGCAAAAAGGTGCTCTTAATCCTTTCTTTTCATGTCTTATACTCAAGAAAGCACCAAAGGATGAAAAGAATGTAATACGGGCTTAAAATGGGCCAAATGGGCCAATTCACGAAATCAACACGGCCTGGACTTCAAGAGACACGGCCGTGCCACGCCTAACATCTAGAACACGGTCTCTTCCCCGATTCACACGGCTGTGCCTCAAGTTAGAAATCCAAACATAGCCTGGAGTCGAGCCACACGGGTGTGCTACATGGCCGTGCCTCTGTCGTCAGAATGAGCAATTTCAGTCAGAAAAGGATACTTGAGGAGAAAGAATCACATTCCAAAAGCCTATATATATCCCCTAAGTATAACCTTTGAGGGGGCATCAAAGCTAGGCCAAGGAGCCAAGCCGAGAAGGTCAGAACTAGGGAATAACGCGAAGATAGCCAGTTGATCCATCCCAAGAAGCCGGAATTATACTCAAGACGGTGGAATTCTCCTTCTATTCCTTCAGGGAGTTTTAGGATTTTCTTATGTTTTGTTTTATCTTTTGTGATGCAATGTTTTGTTTACTCATTATGGACTAAACCCCTCAGATACCTGAAGGGGATGAAACCTAGATGAATCTTTTTATTTGATTTTTAAGTTATATGATAATTACTTAGTTTGTTCTTAATTATGTTACTTAATCCAAATCTAATGTGCTTAGGTGGAGGAGGAATAGACCACACCTAAGAGTAGATCTAACATAATTAGCGCGAGTTTGATCGGGCGCCTAGAGATAGGGTTACGAGATTTTACCTGGATTAGGGTGAAACCTAATATGGGAATCCATTGATCGATTCTTCGCTTTCCTAGGGGTTATTATAAGCGAGCGAGAGTTCCACTAATTAACCTAGGATTAGACGTTATTCGCTTCGAGAGAGGGTTTAACATAGGTTAGAGAGTCTCATGGATCAAGCTAAGTAAAAGAAATCATATAATTTAGGGTTAAATAATAAGTGAAGTCTAGGTGGATTCTTCCCGAGGGTATCTTCAAAATCAACTGAGTCTTTATCAAGTTATCCCTAAGTTCGTCTTTTTGTCTTTGTTTCCTTAGTTTAGTTGTCGTCAGTTTAGTTTAAAAAGAACCTTCACCCTAATTAGGTTAAATAATAAAAAAAAAGTGAGTATTAATACTTTTAGTTCCTTTGGGTTCGACATCCGGTCTTGCCTAAGCTATACTACTGTTCGATAGGTACACTTCCCTTAATATCGTTGTCAGAGTTAGTCTCTATGTTTGATCATTCTTTTATAAATATTTAAAACTCTGATTTTATAGCGATCAGTAACCCTGGCAATTCCTCTAGGAAGTCATCTGGATATTCACATACTATGGGCACTGATTCAATTCTTAACTTAGTGTCTCTAGCATTCATTACAAAGGCAATGTAAGCTTCGTACCCCTTTCTTAAATACTTCTGAGTCAACAAGGAATATATCATTACTGGCAATCTGTCTTGCTCATTTGATTCAACACGAATAAAATCCCCACTTTCACATTTTAACTCAATAAACTTCCTTCCACCATTCACTATCACATCATGAGTAGCTAACCAATCCATCCCAAGGATGACATCGAATTCATCAAACGGCAATAACATGAGATTAGCAGGAAAACAATGACACCTAATCATCAAAGGGCAACCTTTGCATACTCTATCGACCAATACACATTTGCCTAGGGGATATGACACTCTTATCACAAGTTCAGTAGACTCTACAGGCAATAACATGAGATTAGCAGGAAAAGAATGACATCGGATCAATTAAAGCTATAACATGACTATCATAGAGAGAAAATTTACTCGTGATTACATCGGGGGAAGACACCTATTCACGAGTGTGAATGGTATATGTTCTCGCTGGTACTCTACCCTCAGCTCTTGCAGTCTGCTCTCTAGATGTATTCTTACTACTCATTTCATTTCCTGGGTTTCTCTGTGGTCTTCCACTAGCAGTACTTCCTGGTCCTGCATTCTGAGATTTCTCTTTCTCACCCGCCTCGGGGCAATCTCTGATAAAATGGTCTAGAGATTCACACTTGAAGCAACCTTTCTATTCACGAGTGTGAATGGTATATGTTCTCGCTGGTACTCTACCCTCAGCTCTTGCAGTCTGCTCTCTAGATGTATTCTTACTACTCATTTCATTTCCTGGGTTTCTCTGTGGTCTTCCACTAGCAGTACTTCCTGGTCCTGCATTCTGAGAGTTCTCTTTCTCACCCGCCTCGGGGCAATCTCTGATAAAATGGTCTAGAGATTCACACTTGAAGCAACCTTTCTCATTTGCTCGGTACTCCCTGAGATGACGTCTGCCACACTAAGAGCATTTCGGTCTACTCGGTAAAGCATTGCTAACATTAGCAACTGAAGTAGTCTGAGCTTTAGACCTCGGGTACTGTTTACCTCTACTTCTACTTGAAAATCCAGCTGAGTTGGTTGATCGAATGGTGAAATCTCTTAACTTTTTCGATGAGGATTGGAATAACTTACCTAACTGTCTCTTCTTCGAGTTGCGAGACTCGATCTCAACCTTTCTTTTCTCTTTAACCAGTTCATTGGCTTTACAGGTTCTATCTACCAGCACTACGAATTCTTTTAGTTCGAGGACACCAACAAATAAACGGACATCTTCATTCAACCCATCCTTGAACCTTTTGAACATTATGGCTTCTGTCGATTCGCACTCTCGAACGTATTTGTTGAGCCTAATGAACTCACGCTCATATTCAGTCACCGTCATTCGACCTTACTTTAACTCCAAGAACTCTTTCTTTTCTGGTCGACGAACCTTTGACTAATGTACTTCTTCTGGAGTTCTGCTTGGAAGAATTCCCAGTTAACTATCTCCCTTAATACAACCGACACAAGGGTGTTCCACCACTGATAGGCCGAATCTCTCAAGAGAGATACCACACACTTCATGCACTCTTTCAATGTGCATGACAGCTCGTCGAATACGCTAATGGTATTCTCAAGCCAGAACTTTGCCTCCTCCGAATCATCATCTTTACTAGCTCGAAATTCCTCAGGTCCTTGTTTCTGAATTTTGTCAACCGGAGGCCTTTATCTTCTTACTACCTCTACCACTTGGGAAGCTACAGGGGCAGGTTGAGGAATAGGTGGGGGTGAAGGGGGTTGAGCATTAGGATTTGCTCGAATATACTCAGTGTACCAGTCGTTCATCATATGGAGAAAGGCTTCCCGAGCCTCTTCTCCCTAACCCAAAGTCTCGGGTCTACTCTCTACTGACGCGGTCCCTTGTGTGGGAGTTGGCGCATTACTTGCAGCATCATCGGCTGCAGCTCGATTGTGATCCATTACTATATAAAAATAAAATTCAAATCGTCAGGAGTCAACACAGTATCATTATGTAAATACTCATACATATGGCATGTATAGCTAGACTCATACTTACGCTACGTTAGTCTGAGAATCGACTAAACCGTAGCTCTGATACCACTAAATGTAACACCCCTTACCTGCATTCAATGTTGGAAACAGATATGAGGCATTACCGAACTTAACTTGCTCAAACACTCAACATCGAGCCATAAAATTTCATTTCAAATTAAAACTTATTCATTCATATTCATAACATCCCTATTATGGGTCTACGAGACCCTAAACATATATATAGAATGGTTCAGGATAAAACCGAAAACTTTTACACACTTAGAAATTTTTTGCTTAAACAAGGGCTACACGCCCGTGTAGGCAGGCTGTGTGGTCACACACGCCCATATTCCTAGCCCGTGTGGATTTTATTTTCTAATTCAAACCTACAGGGGTTTTTACACAGCCGAAAACACGCCCGTGTCCCTGGCCCGTGTCCCTCACACGGCCATGACACGCCCGTGTGCAAAAACCTTGACACTTTATTTATGACGTCATCATCTCAATAAGGTCACGCGACCAAGGCACACGCACGTGTCCTTAGACCGTGTGTCAAATTAAATTTCTAATTTCAGGTGCAGACTTCACATGACCTCCATAGTCGTGCCTTCCACATGGCTGAGACACACGACCGTGTCTCTGCCCGTGTGTTTACTACTAAGCATACTGACTTGTAAACCTAGCATACAAAGGGACACACGGCCAATCAACACGCCCATGGGGCTGGCCGTGAGTCACACATGGCCTAGACACACGCCCTTGTGTCTACCCCTGTGGACACTTGAAAGGCTATCTACCAAGCCAAATGCCACGCTAGGCAGCAACCATACTTATACCAAATCAATCTAACATGTATCAGAACTATAAAGCACTTTTAGAGACTCAAAATCAAGACATTCATACAAGCATACACTTAATAAATATCATCATCATTGCTTATATATAAACTTGTCAAGTATTGGCCCAATTACAATGACTACTGATCGTTGTTTTATGCGATGTCAAAGTCTTTAAATTTTATATAAAGAATGATCGAACCTGGAAACTAACTATGACAACGATTTGAGGTAAGCGCACCTATCGAACAGTAGTATAGTTAAGGCAAGACCGGATTGTCGAACCCAAAGGAACCAAAAGTACTAATACTAACTTTTTTTTATTATTTAGCCTAAAATAAAGGGAATTTTTATCTAATCTAAAATTAACTAACGACTAAACTAAAGACTCTAAGACAAAGAAGAATGAAATTGGGAAAATAACTTTGAGTAAAAACCAATTGATTAAGACAATACCCAAGGAAGAATCCACCTAGACTTCACTTGTTATCTAACTCTGAACCAGACGATTTATTCATTTGACTTGATCCGTAAGATTCCCTAAGTTATATTAATCCCTCTCTCGAGGCGACTAACGTCTAACTGTAGGTTGATTAATTGAAATCTCTTTCTAATTAAAACCCCTAGAATTGCATTAACTTGATCTATGGACTCCCAAATTAGGTTTCACCCTAATTCGGCAAAATCTCGTCACCCTATCTCTAGACGTGCGATCAGCTCTGGTTAATTATGCTAGATCTACTCTTAGGCAGGGACTTTTTCTCCTCCACCTATGCACATCATACTTGAATTAATATCCTAGAAATATCAACACAAGAATTAAGAACACAAAATTAAGAATAAGTAAAATATTTATCATATAGTTCAGCAAACGACAACAAGATTCATCTTAGGTTTCATCCCCCTCAGGTATCTGAGGGTTTAGTTCATAACAATAAAAGAAAACATCTCAGAAGAAAAGATAAAACAAAACATAAGAAATCCCTAAAAACCCCTGAAGGAATTGAAGGAGAGATCCTTCGTCTTGAGTATGATTCTGACTTCTTGAAATGAATCAACTGGCTATCTTCGATTAAAGCCCTACAAGTCTGCCCTCTTTGGCCTAGCTGGACGCCCCATGACTAAAGCCTTGGGTTCCCCTCTTTTAGGTTATACTTAGAGTGTAACACCCCAAACCTGGCCTAAATGCTACGACTAGATCTGGTATGTTACAGGGTGAAGTAAAAACGAAGTTTTGTTTAATATAGGAAAAATCGTAGATTCGAAATCTTTTCGAATAAGGCGGTGTCTTGAAAACAGTGGTTCGGTAGTGTAGGAAAAATTTCAACTTTTAGTTAATCAAATATTTGTTAAAATTGGTAATATTTGGAAGAAAACGTGTGTCTTGAGTTACTCGTATTTTGAAAACTCCATTTCTAATTTCGTGATTAAGTTTGCGTAATGTCAACTTTTAAATAAACAATAAGTAAATAAAAATAAAGCCCAAATGTTAAATTAGAAAGGCCTTATTACACAAATCAAATCCCCAATTAAAATTAGAGTAAAGTAGGAAAAATTTACGAAAAGTAAAGTCTTTATGGCCTCCACGAATCCGCCTCGGCTCCCATATCCACGATCTACTGATTACCTAAAAGGTTAAGCAAAGAGTTGAGTCACCGAGACTCAGTGTGTAAATCCCCTATAACACATAAACGGCTCGAGGCCCACAATCGTATATTGGGCCTTAGCCCACCCAAGATGACATAAAAATAAATGAATGCATCATGTCCCAGCCCAAACCTAGTTTTTCCATCCTCTATACGCCATCCCGTGCCAGCCAATCACACCGTGGGGATTTCTACAACAACCCTCCATCCGCTACACGCCACTTTGACAGTCATGCTGTTAGTCATAATGCCGATCACTAGGTGACCAAATAATACAACGTGGCTTAGCCACCGATCACTATGTGACCTCATAATATAGCGTGGCTTAGCCACCGATCACTACGTGACCTCATAATATAGCACTTCCCCTTAAACATCATATCCATATCCTATGCATAACATACATGTCATAATGAATGCCACATGCTATCAACAAGGTAATAGATTACCACATACATCCATACACGCAAGAATGATACTATAATCACGTACCTGGCATTCCTAGCCTTACCCACAAGGGTATCACGACTGTCATCACAGCCTTTTCTAGCTTTTCACCCCATACAATTAATATTACAATTAAAATAAAGTGTATGAAGTTTTACACACCTAATAACACGCAAAATAATACCATCTACGTCGACACTATCGATAGTAGAAACGACTACTATCTGCCTACTACTCTATTCTGAAGCCGACCCACAACCCGGTGGCCATTCTCGCACTGCTCACACGGCACGTTTCTTAAACTTAGGGGCTGAGTTTACGAGTCCAACCCCCTCCTTTGCCTGATTGGTATTGGATTCCATCAAAAGATCTTGGCCAGAAGATACTATAAGGAAACAATGGCTGTTTAACAACAACACAGGGTTAAAATAGCGAATAACGATAAGTGAACCTAATCAAATATCTGAAGAGAAAACCCTTACCTTGAAATCCCGAAAAGAGAGGTAGGGTTCAAAGATCCGACTAGCACTATTTCCCGGAATAGGCGCCCTTAATAGCCCAAACCAAAGAATGATCTGAAGTAGATTCCTAACACTAGCCCCTTAATCGATGAAACACCGAGAGAAAGAAACAGGTTAAAATATCAGTCAAGGCAGATTCGACCCTACCAAGAAAAGAGGGAATACGGGTTTAATTAAGGAGAAAACGAAATGGAATGGTCTTACCTTAACACAGAGGATTCGAATAACACTAAAGAGAATTCGGCACAAGTACAACAGTAGAGAGGATTCGGTAATGAACAAGAGTGGAAGAGAATAAAATAAAAGAACCGAAAATGAAGATAAAAGAACTCAATTGAAGGCTTAAGAGTTTCGGCTTTTAGAGAGTTCGAGGGAAAATGCAAGAAAGAATGGCTAGGTAGATTCCACTTATACAAGAAAATAGAGAGGAGGAATCACTTCCAACGAGAAGAAATGGAATAGGTTTCGGTTCGAACAAAAAGAGAACAAAGATGGATGTGCAATGGAAATTCAAGAAGAAATGGCGAAATGATAGAGTTGGCAGGAGGTTTCGGCCAAGAGGTTATCACTATAACTTGTTCGAACCAGGAAGAAGAAATAAATATTCGATTTTTGATGGTGAAGTAATTACACTCAAGTGACCGAAAATGTCAAAAGAAAGGGAGAAGATGCTTTCAATTTCTGATAGAAAAGAATGAGAAATGGAAAAGAACTAAAGGTTACCCAAAACAAAACACTAAATGCTCTCCTCGAGAAAACTCACAACCCCAAGTTGCTAAGGCTTCAAACTTTCGGTACTTACCAAAACCGAACCCACAAGTTTTGACCGATCCCCCCTTGACACCCAACCAAATTTCGGCTAACACCTTTGCCTCACTCCAAATCCCTTATTTTTCTCCACAAAGCACTCTCTAACACCCATTCAAACCGATTGACCACTTCAACCCTCCTTCATCACCTCTTATCCACTCATTTCAAATTCCTTGACTCATTCCACCGACCACCCTGAAGAGTCCCCTAGAAGCCACCTCCTTAGCTTCCTGACGCAAAAAGGGAGCTTCCAAATGCTGTCAGCGTGACTTGAACTCCTTCCCTCAGCTGACTCTTGTTGACGCCACCCTCCTTGTTCTCTAAGTGGCGTCACTTGCCACCCTACCACATCACTCCTTGTGTCAACAAACACAACCAATAAACCTTAAGTCCTGCTCCTAACCAGCTCCCCTCTTAAAGTGCCCAAAATTTAAAATTTTCCCAAGGTTCCGACTTAACCCCGGGCCTTCCCAGAGACCCCAAACACACTCAAACAATACACATAGCATACCAGACACAAAGAAACAAGATAAATACAGAGGCCTCAAATCCAGGATGTTACATAGGGTGTTTATATAGGCTCCTAAATGTGTTTATTTGCCCATAAGTATCCTAATCCGAGTGAAATTTCTCTTAGTCACGGCAGGGACACGCCCATGGCACACGCCCATGTAAGTCATGGCCATGCCGTGTTCGAGACTGTTCAATGAGGCACAGCTGTGAGGCTTTGGGCCCAGGCCGTGTAGATTTCGTGATATGGCCCATTTACTCTATATTGGACCTGTTTTCCGTTCTTTTCATCATCCGATGCTCTCCTGAGTATAAAACATGAAATCAAATGATTAAGAGCACCAAATTACATAATTCAAGCTTAAATCATCCAAAAGCATGTTAAATGTGGGCTTTTACAGTTTATCAACCCCTTACAAAATGAATTTGATAATATTAATAGCCAACATGTAACACCCCTTACCCGTATCCAACACCGGAACAGGGCACGAGGCATTACCGGACTTAACTCACTTGGTCATACGACTTTAGTCTATAAAATTTCATTCCAACTTAAAATATCTCTTTCACCATCAAAACATTCTCATCAAGGACCTATGTGGCCTTAAACATGCATACGGAGGGTTTCGGAACCTAACTGAAAACTTATGTTCACTTCAAATTTTTTTACGTAAACAGGGGCCACACGACCGTGTGAAATGGGACACGCCTGTGTGGGCAGGCCGTGTGGTCGAACACGCCCATGTCCCTAACCCGTGTGGGATTTATTTTCATTTCGAAACTACAGGGGTTTTCACATGGCCGAACACACGCCCGTGTGCTCCACACGGCCTAAACATGCCTGTGTGTAAAAACTTGGGTATTCTATTTGTGATGTCAGCAACCTCATATGGGACACACGGCCTAGGCACATGCCCATGTAGCTAGCCCGTGGTCGACACTGACTTGCAGCACTAGCTTGCAGGGGGCACACGGCCTAGTCACATATCTATGGGACTAACCGTGTGTCACACACGGCCTAAACACATGCTCGTGTGCCTACCCATATGGACAAGAACAAGGCTATTTGCCAAGCTCTTTTCACCAGCTTAGTTCACACAACAGAATTCTATTCAACAAATCACTAAGCAACTCAAATTTGCATATACACTTCCATGAATAACTTCATCTTTTCATAAATTAGTAATAATAAGCCATCAACTATGGCTATATACAAAAGAATTCATCATTAAAAGAGCCAACACACTCTTGCCCAAAATAACAAAACAAGTCACCTAGTTTAGCCCCTATACATGCCATACTCAAAACACTAAGTCTAGATATACCGAGATGAGCTGATAGTATGGGTGATCTTTCAATTATCTTCGTATCCTGACCCAGATCTTTGACACTATAAAACAAAGGAAAAGAAAGGGAGTAAGCTTTAAGCTTAGTAAGTTTATGTAAACAATAAACATCATGATATGTGCTAATCAAAAAATAGCATTACATACTAAGTAAGAATAATCCACATTCCATGATTATGCTTACTCATTTCATCTCTTACCACATTCCAACCATATCAAAAGCCAAATTCTCACATTATTTAACATACATCCCTACTCTTATCACGACATGATCACATAAAACAACACTTAACAATTTTACAATAAGCCATTCCAGGTAATACCAAACACTCGGTGGTTTCGCACTTAGCCCACCATTAATCTTTAACAGGGTGGTATCGCACATAGCCCATATTACAAATTAGTCCCCTCATTAGCTAGCTTAAGCTTTGGGGGTCCCAAAAATACAAAAATCATTAAGAAAGACCTCTAAAATCACTTACTTGCAAGGAGATAGCTTGGCTGAAACTTTGAACTCCAAAAACCTCTATTTTCTCTTCAATTTTCGGTGGAAGAAGAAGGGTGAATAGTGAAAGAGGATATCTTTTCTTTTTATCTTATTTTATTCATCTTTTCACCACCTAATTTCACCAAATTTTGACCAAAAATTTAATGCCCTTGTCTCCTTGTCTCTATGGCTGGCCAACACACCTATAATGGCCTAATTGCACTTTAAGGACCTCCAATTTAATATTCTATGGCTATTAAACACCTCTACCTTGAAAAATAGAACTTTCGCACTTTATGCAATTTAGTCCTTTTTCACAATTAAACATGCAATCATTAAAATTAAAGCACCAAAATTTTCATATAGCCATATATTAATGCCATAACACATAAAATAATATCAAAATAATTTTTCTCAACCTCGGATTAGTGGTCTCGAAACCACTATTTAGACTAGCCTCAAAATCAGGCTGTTACATCTCTCCCCTCCTTTAGAGATTTTCGTCCCCGAAATTCTTACCAGTAAAAAGGTTTGGATATTGTTCTCTTATGGCTTCTTCCAGTTCCCACGTAGCTTCTTCCACATCGTGTTTTTTCTATAACACTTTTACTAAAGCTATGCTCTTATTCCTCAACTGTTTAACCTCTTGAGCCAATATCTTAATTGGCTCCTCTTCATAAGTAATGTCCGATCGTATCTCAATTTTCGATGGAGGGATTACATACGAAGGATTGGAATGATATTGCTGCAACATCGATACATGAAACACGTTGTGTATCTTCTCTAACTCTACCGGCAAAGCCAACCAGTATGCCACTGGTCCAATCCTTTCGGTAACCTCATACAGCCCTATGAATCGCGGACTCAATTTGCCCTTTTTACCAAATCTCAATATTTTCTTCTATGGGGATACTTTCAGAAATCCTTTGTCGCCCACTTGAAACTCAATTTCTTTCCTTTTTAAATCCGCGTACGACTTTTATCGGTCTGAAGCAGCTTTTAGACTATCACCAATCACTTTCACTTTCTCCTCGGTCTCTTTAACTAGATCGACCCCATGAATTTGCTTCTCCCCAAGCTCGGTCCAACACAAGGGAGTTCGACACTTGCGACCGTATAAAGCTTCGTACGGTGCCATCCGTATAGTCGACTGATAACTATTGTTATAAGCAAACTAAACCAATGGTAGATATTTTTCCCAACTACCTCCGATTTCTAACACATAGCATCGGAGCATATCCTCAAGAACTTGAATTACTCTTTCAGATTGGTCATCGGTTTGGGGATGGAACGCAGTACTAAAATTCAACCTTGTACCTAAGGCTTCCTGTCACTTCCTCCAAAATCTTGAAGTAAATCTAGGATTTTTATCCGAGATAATAGATATAGGCACTCCATATAATATCACCACCTCAGCAATATACAACTCGGCCAACTTATCAAGTGAATAATCAACACGCACAGGTATAAAGTGAGCCGACTTAGTTAGTTTATCAACAATAACCCACACAGCATCTTTTTTTCGGAGTCATAGGCAACCCCGTTACAAAATCCATGGTGATCCGATCCTATTTCCACTCGGGAACCATCACCGGCTGAAGTAATCCCGAAGGTACTTGATGCTCGACTTTCACTTGTTGACAGATCAAACACTTTGTAATAAATTCGGAGATATCTCTTTTCATACCCAACCACCAATAAAACTTCTTCAAATCATTGTACATTTTCGTGCTACTAGGATGGACTGACAAGTGATCACTATGTGCTTCATGTAAAATTTTCTGGATCAAATTGTCATCTTTAGGTACACAAGTCCTGTCATGAAACATCAAACAACCATCTGAAGTCACCCAAAAATCAGAATCATTTCCCGATTCATACTTAGCTCTCTTTGCTTTCATCCCATTATCATTCTTTTGAGCCTCACATATCTGTTGAATAAATAATGATCTAGCCTTCAACTCGGCTAATATAGCACCATCCTCAGACAACTTTAAGCTCGTACTCATAGCTCTCAAAGCATACAGAGATTTTCTGCTCAAGGCATACGCAACTATATTCGCTTTCCCCAGATGATAATCAATTACTAGCTCATAGTCCTTCAATAATTCGAGCCACCGCCGTTGTTACAAATTCAAATCCTTTTGGTCCATTAAGTACTTCAAACTCTTATAATCGGTGAAGATTCGACACTTCTCACCGTATAAATAATGACGCCAGATCTTTAATGTGAAAACAATAGCAGCCAACTCCAAATCATGAGTCGGATAATTCTTCTCATGCGATTTTAGCTGTTTCGAGGCATAAGCTATTACCTTACCCTCTTGCATCAGCACACAATCGAGACCATTTAATGACGCATCACTATAGACCACATACTCTTTCCCCGACTCAGGTTGTACTAAAACCGACACCTCAGTCAACAATGTTTTCAATCTCTCAAAACTCTGTTGACATTTCTCAGTCCATTCAAACTTGACATTCTTATGCAAAAGTTTCGTCATTGGGGTAGCAATCATGGAAAACCCCTTTACGAACCGTCTGTAGTACCCCGTTAAACCCAAAAAGCTTCTGACTTCCGACACATTTCTTGGCGATTTCCACTTCACAATAGCCGAGATCTTACTCGGATCGACTCTAATACCATCACCCGGCACAATGTGTTTTAAGAATCCGACCTCTCAGAGCCAAAACTCACTCTTGCTAAATTTAGCATACGACTGCTTGTCTCTTAAAGTTTGTAAAACAATTCTCAGGTGCTCTGCATGGTCACTCTCATCCCGTGAATAAATTAATATGTCGTCAATAAAAACAACCACAAATTTATCCAAATACGGTTGAAAGACATGGTTCATTAAATCCATAAAAATCACAGGAGCATTCGTTAAACCGAACGACATGACAAGAAAATCATAATGGCCATACCTCGTCTGAAATGCAGTTTTTGACACATCTTACTCCTTAACCCTCAACTAGTAATAGCCATACCTTAGGTCTATCTTAGAGAACACCATAGCTCCCTTCAGTTGGTCAAATAAATCATCTATCATTGGCAAAGGATACTTATTCTTCACAGTCACTTTGTTGAGATGTCTATAGTCTATGCACAATCTCATCGACCCATCTTTCTTCTTCACAAAAAGTACCGGAGTACCCCACGATTAATAGCTCGGTCTTGCAAAACCCTTTTCTGTTAACTCTTGCAATTGAACTTTCAATTATTTCAGTTCCAATGATGCCATCCTATACAGAGCAACCGAAATAGGTGCCGTTCCCTGAACTAACTCAATCCCAAACTCGACCTCTCTAACTAGAGGTAATCTGGGTAACTCTTCCGGAAACACATCTGGATATTCGCATACCACTGGCACTGATTCAATCTTTACCTCTGACTCTTGGGTATTCAGCACAAAGGCGAGATAGGACTTGTATCCTTTCTTCAAGTATTTCTCGGCTATCATAGTTGAAATTATCACAGGCAAATTATCTGATCTACCTGATTCAACCTGAATGACGTCTCCATTTTCACATTTCAATTCAATAAACTTGCTACCATAGTTCACTAAAACATTATGAGCCGTCAACCAATACCAAGAATCGAGTCAAATTCATCAAACAGCAGCAGCATAAGATTTGTCAAAAAACAATGACCTCTAATCATCAAAGGACAATTTCTACACACTTGTCAACTAGCACATGTTTACCTAGCGGATTTGGCACCTTTACTACAAATTTCGTAGACTCAACAATCATACTCATATTAGATGCCAATTTAATGCAAATGTAAGAATGGGTAGACCCCCAATCAATCAAAACAATAACAGAGGTGTCATGAAGAGAAAAAGTACATGTTATCACATCTGGAGATGATGCCTCTTCGCGAGCGCGAATGGCATAAGTCCTTGTAGGTGCCCGACCCTCTGGTCTCACAACAGAGTCTCGAGGCGTACCTCTATTATTGGTCCACCTCCGGGTTCTTTTGTGATCTACCCCTCGAAGATACATTGCTTGATCTCACTTCTTGCTTTTTTTCTTTCTCCTCTCTCTCTCTGGACAATTCTGAATAAAATGGTCGGGTGAACTGCACTTGTAACAATTTCGATTGTTCCCCCAACACTCCCCAGTGTGTTGTCTACCACAACTTGGACACTCAGGTTTAGACTTTGGATTGCCCACAATTTCCATCGAGGTGGCTTGAACTTTAGAGCCCAAGTACGTGTTACCTCGATCTCAATATGAATACCCAACTGATGCAGTCATCCGAGGGTTCAACTCCTTGGACCTCTTCGATTGAGCTTGGTATGATTTACGCATTATCCTTTTTCTTGCATCCCGGGCCTTATTCACGGCTTTCTTTTTTTCCTTATTCAGTTCCTCGGCCTTACAAGCCCTATCCACCAACACCACAAATTCTTTTAGCTCCAAAATCCTAACTAAAAATCTGATATCCTCATTCAGCCCATTTTCAAACCTTTTACACAAGATAGCTTCTGTAGACACACATTCTTGTGCTTACTTACTGAGCCTAACAAATTCGAGCTCATATTCTGCCACAGTCATTTTTCCTTACTTTGACTCAAGGAATTCTTTCCTTTTCTAGTCAACAAATCGCTAACTTATATACTTCTTTCAGAACTCTTTCAAAAAGAAGTCCTACGTCACTCTCTCATTTGGAACACTGACGTCAATGTTTTCCACCAATGGTATGCCGAGTCCCTCAGCAAAGACACGACACATTTTAGGCTCTTCTCAGGTGTGCAAGAGAGTTAATCACATACTCTTATTGAGTTCTCAAGCCAGAACTCCGTCCTCTCAGGGTCATCGTCTATATTAGCTCTGAATTACTCGGCCCTTTGCTTCTAAATCTTATCTACTAGGTGCTTGGTTATTTTCACTAAATCTATACCTTGAGGAGCTAGAGGAATTGGCTGAGGTATAGGAGGAGGTGGAGGAGGTTGAGCATTAGGGTTCGCTCGTACATACTCTACGTACCGATTACTCATCATTTGGAGAAAGGCTTCTCGGGCCTCTTCTTCTTGACCCATAGTCTCAGGTCCACTCTCTATAGGCACGGTCCCTTGCGCGGAAGCCGGGCTGTTACTAGCTGCGTCATCAGCAACCGCTCAATCGGGATCCATTTACTATATAAAAACAAAGTTTAGAATTGTCAAAAGTCACCATACTATCAATATACGCTTGTGGAATGTATAGCCATACTCTTACCTACGCTACGGTAGTCCGAGAACCGACTAAACCATAGCTCTGATACCACTAAATGTAACACCCCTTACCCATATCCTACGCCGGAACCAGGCACGAGGCATTACCAGACTTAACTCACTTGGTCATACAACTTTAGTCTATAAAATTTCATTCCAATAAGGTCATCATCTCAATAAGGTCACACAGCCAAGGCACAGGCCCATGTCCTTAGACCGTGTGTCGAATTAACTTTCTAATTTCAGGTGCATACTTCACACGGCCTTTATGGCCGTGCCTCCCACACGGCTGAGATACACATACGTTTGAATGCCAATTATTGAAGAAGAAGCTCGTATTACATTATTATTATTAGTATGACAAGTTTTCAATTGATGTAATTATTCATTATTAGATCGTTGGTTCTAGCTAGGTAATTTGTCAGGTTAATCTCGATTCTAACCCTCTAATTTAGCCTTTATCCACTCGATTCTAACCCTCTAATTTAGCCTTTATCCACATCTTTAACCCAAGCCTCGTTACAACCCTGTTAAAGACCTTTTGATTTGTGTATCATCTCATATTATAGTGGTGGAGATTTGATTTTCATGCAAGCCTATGGGATTAACTCTTTATGTTTGACTTTTAAGTGCTTAATTTTGAACCTTGTATACTTCGAGTGATTTGAGTGAATCTTTAATAAGAATATCAATCCTTGTAAGTTTTGAATCAAAGGTGACTATTTAGATAAGGGGAAACACCTATGTTTTCGTACTACAAATGTATGACTTAGATTGTTTGAATCTTTAGGACTCTTTGAGTTAAGTTATCAATGTATGAATTATCTTTGAATTATGACAAAACATACAGATAAATATTATGAAATCAAGGAAGTTCATTTTAATTGTAAGTTGAGAATTTTGCTTGAGGACAAGCAAAAGCTTAAGTGTGGGGGTATTTGATAAACCGTAATAGTAACATATTTTAGGCCCACATTTAGAATGCTTTTGGATGATTTATCCCTTGAATTATGTAATTTGGTCCTCTTAATCCTTTAATTTCATGTTTTATACTCAGGAAAGCACCGGAGGATGAAAAGAACGAGAAACAGGCCCAAAAAGGAGTAAATGGGCCATATCACGAAATCAACACGGCCTGGGCCCAAGACCATATGGCCGTGCCTCATTCAACAGACTCGAACACGGCCTGGCCACATTGATTTTAGCTTTCCAAGAAATAGTTTGATCCTTGAATTATACAGCAGGACTAAGTGTCCTACTTCGAATTGCTTTGATTGTTTTAAATGAGCATCATGGCGTTATTTTGTTGCCTCCTTATATAGTCGTGAATTCTCAAAGGCCTTAGCTCGCCATTCATCTAATTCGTTTAACTGCATCATCCTCTTCTCACCTGCGGTTTTAAAATCGCAATTCAAGAATTTTATAGCCTAGTAAGCTTTGTGCTCTAACTCAAATAGTAGATGACAACTTTTTCCGTAAACAGGTTTGTATGGGGATGTTCCTAAAGGGGTTTTGAATGTTATTCTATAGGCCCATAAAGCATCATCTACTTTTACTGCCCAATCTTTCCTGTTTGATTCAACTGTTTTCTCAAGGATCCATTTAAGGTCTCGATTTTCCACTCCCACTTGCCCACTGGTTTGAGGATGATAAGGGGTAGCTGTTCTGTGGTGTACTCCATATTTTTTTTAAGACTTTATCAAATTGAGTATTGCAAAAGTGAGTACCTCTATCACTAATGATCGCTCTGGGTGTTCCAAAATGAGAGAAGTGATTCTTAAGAAACCTTACTATAGTTCTAGCATCATTAGTAGGTAAAGGTTGGGCTTCCACCCATTTTGACTTGTAATCTACTGCTAATAAGATGTATTTATTTCCGAATGAACTAGGAAACGGACCCATAAAGTCAATACCCCATACGTCGAATATTTCACATGATAACATATATGTTTGAGGCATTTCATCACGTTTAGAAATATTACCTGTTCTTTGGCATTTATCACACGACGCAACATACCTGTTGGCATCTTTAAACAGAGTTGGCCGATAAAATCCTGATTCGAGCGTTTTGTGTGCTATCTTAATTCCGCTGTAATGTCCTCCTGAAGGTCCTGAATGGCAATGTTTTAGAATTTTACTTGCTTTCGCCTTTGTAAAGCATCTCCGAATTACTTAATCTGCACATATGCGGAAAAGAAAGGGATTCTCCCAAAAATAGCTTTTCGCATCAGCAAAGAATCACTTCTTTTGATGATGTGTTAACCTTTTTGGTAGGATGTTAGCAGCTAATTAATTCGCAATATCAGTAAACCATGGTACCTCAGAGTTTGTTATAGAAAAGAGTTGTTCATCGGGGAACGATTCGTTTATCTCACTCTCGTCGAGCTCTTCAATAAGTGGGTTCTCAAGCCTGGAGAGGTGACCTGCTGCAAGATTTTCAGCTCCCTTCTTATCCTGTATTTCCAAATCAGATTCCTGTAAGAGTAAGATCCATCGTATGAGTCAAAGTTTTGCATCAGATTTAGTTAAGAGATAACGAAGAGCTGAATGGTCAGTGTAAACGACAACTTTAGATAATATCAAATACTGTCTAAATTTGTCAAATGCAAAAACTATAGCTAGCAATTCTTTCTCTGTGGTGGTGTAGTTTTCTTGTGCGGGTGTCAATGTTCTACTAGCATAATAAATTGGCTAAAAATGCTTGTCTCTTCACTGTCCCAGAACTGCACCTACTGCAAAATCACTCGCATCACACATTAGTTCAAAGGGTAAATTCCAATCAGGTGCAATTATAATCGGAGCATTTATTAGTTTATCTTTAAGGATATTAAATGCATCTAAACACTCCTAATCAAAATTGAAAGGAACATCTTTTTCCAGTAGTCTTGTTAAAGGCTTAGCTATTTTCGAGAAATCTTTAATGAATCTTCTATAAAATCCAGCATGTCCTAAAAAACTTCTAATAGCCTTAACTGAGCTAGGGGGAGGTAATTTTTCTATGGTTTCAATCTTTGCTTTATCAACCTCGATCCCTTTACTAGAAATCTTATGTCCTAGCACAATCCCCTCTCTAACCATAAAGTGACATTTTTCCCAATTTAAGACAAGGTTCATTTCCTCACATCTCATTAGAACTCGTTCTAAATTTTTAAAGCAAAAATGAAAAGAATTATCGAATACCAAGAAGTCTTCCATAAATACCTCCATAATGCCTTCCACACGTCAAAGATGGCCAGCATGCATCGCTGAAAAGTAGCAGGAGCATTACATAATCCAAAAGGCATTCTACGATAAGCAAACGTGCCGTATGGACATGTAAATGTTGTCTTTTCTTGATCCTCCGGAGCTATTGGGATTTGGAAGTAGCCGGAGAGTTCGTCCAAGAAGCAGTAATACATATGCCCCAGATAATCTTTCTAACATCTGATCAATAAAGGGCAAAGGAAAGTGATCTTTCCTGGTGGTGTCGTTCTACTTCCTATAGTCAATACAGACTGTCCAACCTGTGACTGTTCTTGTAGGAATCAATTCATTCTTTTCGCTGGTGATAAATCGTAAAAGTAACATATTTTAATCCCACATTTAGCATATTTTTGGATAATTTATCCCTTGATTTATGCAAAAAGGTGCTCTTAATCCTTTCTTTTCATGTTTTATACTACGAAAAGCACCCGAGGATGTAAGGAATGAGAAACGGGCCTAAAACGGACCAAATTGGGCCAAAGAGAAAATTGACACGATCTAGACTTAAGCCCACACGGCCGTGCCTCCTTGAAAGACTAGGACACGGCCCGATTACAATTTACATGGGCATGTCACCTCATTAAAAGTCCAAACACGACCTGGCCATGATTCACACGGGTGTATGCCATGGTCATGTCTCTGTCGTTGAGAAGAGCAATTCTACTCGGAAAAGGATACTTAAGGGCAAAGAAACTTATTTCAAAAGCCTATATAAACACCCTAAGTGTATCCTTAAAGGGGGCAGTTAGATAGGCCAAGGAGCTGAGCCGAAAAGGTCAGATTTGTGGGAAACACTCGAAGATAGCCAATTGGTCCATCTCAAGAAGCCAGAATTCTACTCAAGACGGAGGATCTCTCCTTCAATTCCTTCAGGGGGTTTTAGGGATTTCTTATGTTTTGTTTTATCTTTTCTTCTGAGATGTTTTCTTTTATAGTTATGAACTAAACCCTTCAGATACCTGAAGGGATGAAACCTAAGATGGATATTGTTATTGTTTTCTGAACTATATGATAAATACTTGATTTGTTCTTAATTATGTGTTCTTAATTCTTGTGTTGATATTTCTAAGATATTGATTCAAGTTGAATGTGCTTAGGTGGAGGAGCAAAAGTCCCTGCTTAAGAGTAGATCTAGCATAATTAAGCAGAGTTGGTCGCACGCCTAGAGATAGGGTGACGAGATTTTGTCGGATTAGGGCGAAACCTAATATGAGAGTCCATAGATCTAGTTAATGCGATTCTAGGGGTTTTAATTATAAAGAGATTTCAATTAATCAACCTAGGGTTATACGTCATTCGCCTCGAGAGAGGGTTTAATATAAATTAGGGAATCTTACGGATCATGTCAAGTGAATAAATCGTCTGGTTCAGTGTTAGATAACAAGCGAAGTCTAGGTGGATTCTTCCTAAGGGTATCGTCTTAATCAACTGAGTTTTTCCAACAGTATTTCCCCAATTCATTCTTTTTGTCTTTGCGTCTTTAGCTTAGTAGTTAATTAAAATTGTATTAAACAACAACTTCACTTATTTTAGGCTAGATAATAAAAAGAAAGTTAGTATTAGTACTTTTAGTTCCTTTGGGTTCGATAATTCGGTCTTGCCTAAGCTATACTACTGTTCGATAGGTGCACTTGCCTTAAGTCGTTGTCAGAATTAGTTTCCAGATTCAATCATTCTCTTTTTATAAATTTTAAGACTCGATAGCTACGATCAAGTTTTTGGCGCAGTTGCCGGGGAACTAAAATATTAAGAAAACTCTATTTTATTACTCTAGTCACTCTTTTTATTTTCCACAATTCACTTTTATTTTTATTTTTATTTATTTTGTTTTGCTAAATTTTCTTTCTTTCTTTTCTTAACAGGTACCTCTAGTTTATGAATAGAAGGAACCTGAGAGGACCACTAGTATACGACAGTGATATTGAAGCTACTGTTCGTAGGAATCGTAGAGAAATTAGGCGAGCCCTAAATTACACAGAAGAAGAACGAGAAAGCGGACCCAGTCCTACAGAAGGGATGGACAGAACAATCCACCACCACAAGATATGGTAGAAAATAATGCTCCACGTACTATGTATGATTATACTAAACCTCATTTAACAGGAGCAGAATCAAGCATTCTTAGGCTTGCTATAGCTGCTAATAATTTTGAATTAAAGCCTAACACTATACAAATGATTCAACAATTTGTTCAATTTGATGGTTTACAGGACAAAGACCCAAATACTCATATAGCTAATTTTTTAGAGTTCTGTGATACCTTCTGTAACACTCCTTACCCGAAACCCTTGCCGGAATCGAGTGCGTGGCATTACTAGACTTAACCATTAACTCGGGGAGTAAAATTTTTAAAGCTGTCCAACTGCGTTACGCTGACTAAATCGGCCATAACTCGAGTTACAAAACTCAAAATTTAGATCTGTAAATTTTCCTTGAAACTAGTCTCATATAACTATTCACCATAATTTTTCCAGAATTTTTCATGTGGCCAATTAGTACAGTTTATTCATCAAAGTTACCCTTATTACACTGCTTGACAATTCTGACCTGTCCCTACAAAAATACAGTTATCTCATTGCACAAATTTCCTATGATGTTCTTGTCTATACAATGAAAAATAGACTCATTAAGGGTTCTACACATATAAACCATGCTTCTTAATTATTTTTGTACAATTTATGGCAATTTTTCCAAAACAGAATAGTGACTCACGAATTCATTCAGAGCAGGTCTGACTAAAACTTAATTATCTCATAATATATAAATCTTTTGCCTACTCTGTTTCTTTCATGTAAAAATAGACACAATAAGATTTAATTCCATATCTCATTCACCTTCTAATTAAATATACCATATTTTTTGTGATTTTTCTAACTCACATCACTGCTGTTACTACAAGCTGTTTTGTAGCATTTTATGAGAGACTAGCTTCTAACCGAACCTTCCTACATTCCTACTTCAAGGATTCATTTCGTATATAAACATTTCCTTAACAAAAACGATTAAACTTTGATTGAGAAAGCATAAACCTTGCCATCATGAACCAACATACATATCAAAAACACAACAACGTATTTAACTAGAAATTTAGCCATATTCGCATGGCCATTATATACATGAACTGTGAAATTTCATCAAACAAAAACCCAAGTCTTTTCCTATACATGCCTTTGTTTAAAACCAAAATGAAAGAGTACCCAAAATGTAGATTGATAGTGTGAGCGACTTTCCAAATGGTCCCGACGAGCTTGTAGATTACACCTAATCTATAAAACAAAAGAAACATTTCACACGATAAGCTTGCTAGCTTAGTAAGTCCTAACTTCATAAAAATAACATTTGAATATCGACCATTAAATTACTATAATTCAAATTTGTGAACTTGTACTCATACTTATTTTCAAACTTAGATTTTCATACTCATTTTAACAAGTATGAATTTGTAGAAACGATATTTCTTCACCCACATGCTTATGTTCAAATACTTGTTTATACTTTAACCTTTCAAACCCAAAATGTCATCGTATAATTTTAGGTACACATATTCATATACTGGTCAATTACTATAATATGGCATCAATTACACAACCACTCATGTAGCCAAGTATGCCTAGTCATGTATTCTCATCATAAAAGACTAAGATATAACAATCATATCATTCATTTGTAAAGCCGATAACACATATTATAACCATATATATATATATTTTCTACACTCGTAACACGTGCTATTTACAATAAATTACTGATTTTCCTTGTCTTATATAAGTAAGAAATTCATTCCTACTTCACATACTCACCGAAAGCGATTAACTCGATAAGTTTGCTTTAATTCACCTTGAACATAAATTTCGATTTCCATTTTGTAAAATACATCACCGGCATCAAGCTGCTTTGGCGTATAAGCTCGAAAAGAATCACCAAGCACAAGGCACGCTAGGCATAAAAGCCCGATAAGTAACACCGCACAAGGCACGCTAGGCATAAAAAGCCCGATAAGTAACACTCGGCACTAGGCTCGCTAGGCATAAAAGCCCGATAAGTAACATCGGCACAAGGCTCAAGCTAGGCTCAAGCCCAATGTCGAAATAGTTTTACATGCTTTTACATTTCACTATCACATATCGAACCATATGCATTTCTTCACATTGCATTAAAATATTTGAAATCAAGTCCAATTCATCATCATCACATTCGGCCAACTCATGGTTTTACACCAAACTCATACAAATTTTATCATTCACTAGATTTATAAATAACCTTTAAAGATAAGGTAGCTCAAGAACTTACTTATTCACCTTGCATTAGCCAAAATAAATTCACTTCAATACTATACATTCCCATTCGGCTATATCATGAATTTATACTCTAAATTTCCACAATTCATCATTCACTCAGTTCATAATTAATTTATTGACATATTTTACCTAAAGGACTTACCTCGGTTGTCGATAGTCCGTGCGAATCGGCTATTCGAGAACCTTCGTCTTTCCCCGGTCTAATTCCGTTTTTCTTTGCTCTTGATCTAAAACACATTAAAATTTAGCTCATTTAATTGCTTTTCATCTCAATTTAGTCCCAAGACACACAAATGGGCAATTTACAATTTTGCCCCTAATGTTTTCCATTTTTACAATTTGGTCCAATTTTACACAAAACTCAAAATATGCAAAATTTCCTAACACTATGGCTAGGCCGAACCTTCCCCATAGCCATGGCTGTCCATGCATTTCATCAATTTGACATTTTAATTCTTCACAATTTTATTCTTTTCAATTTAGCCCTATAAACTCAAAATTACCAAAAACTCCAATACAAAACTTGTAAATCCTTAACATACATTTAATCTAAGACCATCAATCATCAAAACTCTCCAAGCATGTTAATGGCCGAATCCTATATACATAGTATTTTCAAAAATTTAAACATGGGTTGTATAGGATTTAAAGCAACCATTCCAAAAATGCAAAAATTTTCAAAAACTAAACAAAACACATACCCTTAATTAAGCCCCAAAGTGCCAAAAATTCAAGCTCCAAAATGGAGTTTCTTCCTCCTACTTTCTAAAGGAGATGAGCAAGGTGAAGTTCTCTTTCCTCCCACTTAACTTTATTATTTTATGTTAAAACAAACATATATATTATCATATTTATTAACACAAATCTTTAACTTATAATTATACGAAAACAACTTAAATTTTATGATTAAAAGGCCTATTGCCGTCCCTCCTTATTGCACATGGGCTAATTGCCCTTTTAGTACACCCACTTAAAAAGCCACAATCAAATTAGTACCTTTCACTTTAGCATGCAACTTTCGCGTTTTCTCGATTAAATCCTTTTTATCAAATTAAGCACTTAAACGATAAAATTTTTCTACGAAACTTTCACACATTTTCATTCACATATAATAATCATGAAATAAAATATTAAAACATTTCTCGGACTCGGATTCGTGGTCCTGAAACCACCGTTCCGATTTGGGTCAAATTTGGTCTGTTACACCTTCATAATAAATGGCATTTCTGATAATGCTATATGTCTTCAGTTATTTCCCTTTTCATTAAGGAATAAAGCCAAATAATGGTTAAACTCGTTACCATGAGGGTCAATCACTACATGGGATTAGATGCTCGAAAAATTTTTATTAAAATATTTTCCACCGGCCAAAATGGCCAAATTACAGAATGATATCTCTTCTTTTGTGCAAATGGATTCAGAGACATTATACAATGCATGGGAGAGATATAAGGATCTCTTGAGAAGGTGTCCGCACCATGGTTTACCTTTGTGGCTCCAAGTCCAAACTTCCTATAACGGTGTAAACCCCTCAACGAGGCAAGTAATTGACTCAACCACCGGTGGAACCCTGAACAATAAAACTCCTAAAGCAGCCTACTAATTTATAGATGAGATGTCACTAAATAACTATCAATGGTAAGTTACAAGGACAAAACCAACAAAATCAGCCGGAGTTTACAACCTCGATGCAGTAACCATGCTATCAAAATAGGTAGAGACGATGAATAAAAAGCTTGATAATTTGTGTTCTTCACAGGTACATCCAGTAATGTAGTGCGACGCAAGTGGAACTATGGCGAATCCTGAGTACCCACCCTACCAACCGGGCACAGAAAGCGAACAGATGAACTATATAGGTAATAAATTCTGATCTAATAATAACCCTTATAGTAATAATTATAATCCAGGTTGGAGGAACCACCCAAATTTTTCATAGGAGGTCAAGGAAATCAAGGAAATCAAAGACAACAACCTCCTCAAAATTTCCAAAATCAGCCCTATCCACAGGAAAAGAGGCCGAACCTCGAAGAGATGCTGACAAAATTCATGGCAACCACAGATGCTCGTTTCCAGGACACTGAGACGACACTCAATAATCAACAAGCATCGATCAAAGGGATCGAGAACCAAGTTGGGGAACTTACTAAGTCAGTTGGACAACTTACTAAGATAGTTTCTGAAATTCGATCAGAGATTTTTTCTAAAGGAACTGAATAGGTAAAGGCAGCTACACTGAGAAGTGGAAAGGACTTAGTCGAACCAAAGAAAAAAATTACCACACGAAGATAACAAAGCAAAGGAGGAGGGAATTGAGGATGAAACTCTAGTGCGCAAAGAAAGTAAACCACCAATCCCATACCCAGCAAAGTTGAAGAAAGACCGATTAGATGCCCAATACGGTAAATTTCTTGAAATTTTTAAACAAATACATATTAACTTAGCCTTTGTTGAAGCCATTTCACAGATGCCAATGTACGCAAAATTCTTAAAAGAACTCCTGACTAATAAAAAGAAGCTTGAAGAAATATCAACAGTGGGGCTTAATGAAAAATGTTCAGCCATCCTCCAAAGCAAGTTACCAACCAAATTAAAAGACTTAGGAAGTTTTATTATTCCCTGTTTAATTGGTAGTGTAAATATTAAGAAAGCATTAGTTGATCTAGGTGCCAGTATTAATTTAATGCCTTATAAAATGTTTAAACAACTAGATATTGGGGAACCAAAACCCACTAGGATGAGTATTCAGTTAGCTGATAGATGTATTAAATATCCTAGAGGAGTTATCGAAGATGTATTGGTAAAAATTGATAAATTTATTTTCCCTGTTGATTTTGTTGTGCTTGACATGGATGAGGACATTGAGGTTTCCTTAATTTTAGGGCGCCTTTTTTTAGCTACTGCTAGGGCTGTTATCGATGTAGGTGACGGTAAGCTTGCATTAAAGATAGGCTATGAGGAAATTATTTTTCAAATTTATGATGCCATACGATATTCTAGAGAACAAGATAATTCCCATTATTTTGTTGATACCACTGATCAAATCATTCAAAACTCATTACAGGAAATTATACATGATGACACGATGGAATTATGCCTGACTCAAGAAGAGGGGGAAGAAGATGAAGTTGACGAGCTGACTCTAAATACATCTTCATCTAGACATACGAAAGAAGAGAGCATTAAAGTCAATGATGAACTAAAACAAAAACCCTCAATTGATGAGCCACCCAAATTAGAATTAAAACAGTTGCCGAAACACTTAGAATACGCATTCCTCGGGGAAAATTCTACGCTATTGGTGATTATCTCTTCAGAATTAGAACCCAAGGAAAAAGAGGAGTTGATACAGGTACTAAGAGAACATAAAAGAGCCATAGCTTGGAAAATCTCTGACATTAAGGGAATAAGCCCATCATTTGGCACCCACAAAATTTTAATGGAAAAATAATACAAGACATGTGTGCAACCTCAAAGACGATTGAATCCCAACGTAAAAGAAGTTGTGAAAGCTGAGGTAATTAAACTTCTAGATGCTGGAATAATTTATCCTATTTCTGACAGCAATTGGGTAAGTCCTGTGCAGGTTGTTCCAAAGAAAGGAGGGATGATGGTGGTAGCCAACGAAAAGAATGAACTAATTCCCACCAGGACAGTCACAGGTTGGAGAGTTTGCATTGATTACAGGAAATTGAACGACGCCACTAGAAAAGATCACTTTCCTTTGCCCTTCATTGATCAAATGTTAGAAAGGTTATTTGGGCATATGTACTATTGCTTCCTAGATGGACTCTCCGGCTATTTCCAAATCCCAATAGCACCTGAAGATCAAGAGAAGACAACATTCACATGCCCATACGGTACGTTTGATTATCGTAGAATGCCTTTTCGATTATGTAATGCTCCTGCTACTTTTCAGTGTTACATGTCGGCAATCTTTGATGAACTCGTGGAAGACATTATGGAGGTTTATGGACGATTTCTCGGTATACGGTAATTCTTTCCATCTTTGCCTTAAAATTTTAAAATGAGTTCTAATGAGATGTGAGGAAACAAACCTTGTTTTAAATTGGGAAAAATGTCACTTTATGGTACAAGGGGGAATTGTATTAGGACATAAGATTTCTAGTAAAGGGATTGAGGTAGATAAAGCAAAGATTGAAATCATAGAAAAATTACCTCCCCCTAGTTCAGTTAAGGCTATTAGAAGCTTTTTATGACATGCAGGATTTTATAGAAGATTCATTAAATATTTTTCTAAAATAGCTAAGCCTTTAACAAAATTACTAGAAAAAGATGTTCCTTTCAATTTCGATCAAGAATGTCTAGATGCATTCAATATCCTGAAGGATAAACTAATAAATGCTCCAATTATAATTGCACCTAATTGGAATCTACCCTTTGAACTAATATGTGATGCAAGTGATTTCGCAGTAGGTGCAGTTCTGGGACAACGAAGAGACAAACATTTTCAGCCAATCTATTATGCTAGTAGAACTTTGACACCCGCACAGGAAAACTACACCACCACAGAGAAAGAACTGCTAGCTTTAGTTTTTGCTTTTGACAAATTTAGACAGTATTTATTATTATCTAAAGTTGTCGTTTACACTGACCACTCCGCTCTTCGTTATCTTTTAACTAAACCTAATGCAAAACCTCGACTCATAAGATGGATTTTACTTTTACAGGAATTTGATTTGGAAATACAGGACAAGAAGGGAGCTGAAAACCTTGTAATGGATCACCTCTCTAGGCTTGAAAACCCACATATTGAAGAGCTCGATGAAAGTGAGATAAACGACTCGTTTCCCGAAGAACAACTCTTTTATATAGCCCATTCTAAGGTACCATGGTTTGCAGATATTGCGAACTATTTAGCTGCTAACATCTTGCCAAAAAGACTAACACATCACCAAAAGAAGCGGTTCTTTACTGATGCAAAAAACTATTTTTGGGAAGATCCCTTTCTTTTTCGCATATGTGCAGATCAGCTAATTTGAAGATGCGTTATAAAGGAGGAAGCAAGCAAAATTCTGGAACATTGCCATTCAGGACCTTCAGCGTAACACCTTATATTTCGGGTTGTTTGTAATTTAGCTAATTTCCCACGTGTGTGCTTGAAGAAAAAATATAATGATTTATTTGGCGTGTTCTAGGGTCTAGAATTAAACCCGAGTTAGGCCTGACCTAGTGTTAAAATTTTTTGTAGTACCTAAATGGGGGGAGCTAGGTGAGATAGGGCTTAAATAAAAATTTGGACGAATTATGGCACAAAGAGCACCTTGGTAAAGTGGCTCCCATGCGCCACTTAAGGGCTGGAAGTAACGCCAGCAAGGGCCTGGGTTCAAGGCACGGCAGCAGCAAGTGGCATTTTATTTTTGGTTTTGGCGTGAGACAAGGGGGCTGACGAAGGAGGCCTTAAAAGAGGTTTTGGGGGGATTATATCACAAATGGCGCATTGGCAAATTGGCTGGGACGTTGGCTGCAGATTATGGTTCCAGGGAGGGCGCAGGTTCGAATGGCGCGATGAGCGATTTGCGTTTTATTTTATTTTGGAGTGATGGGCTTAAGTAGGGAGGCTTTAAAAATAAATGTTGTGGTGTTATGACATGAAAGTCAATTTGGAAAAGTGGCCTGGACGTTGGAAGAGAGGGCTTGGGCGTGAGGTCGGTGGTTCGAATCAAAGAAGCAGCACTTTGGTTTTTTTTCCTTTTTGCTGCTGGCGTGAAAATGGAGTTGGCCTGCACATGGGCATTTGGATGGGATAAAGATAAGCTTAGCATTTTGAATTTTGATTTCGGCTGGAAGAATTTGTTAAGCACATGGCTTCTTCTATTTTATTATTATTTATTTGAAGAGGTAAGGATTAAATTAGTTGTTAATTGTTAAAGGATAATATATAGGAAATTGATTGAATTTTAAACTCTTCAAAGGAAGAGTGGACGGCAAGTATAGGGGCATTAGTGCCGAATTTGCTTAACTAATTACTTGGAAATTTCGGCTAAAGCAATTACCATCTTTCGAGTTATTCTTTTCACTCTTTTTCCAACCTTTATCAAAACCGAAAACCATTCTTTCTTCCTCTAAACTTTGGCCGAATCCACTACATCATCATCTTCCATCTATCCCTTTTCTTTTCTTCTTAAAACCGAAAATCTAACACCTTTCCATTATTTTTTTTCCTTCTTTCCTATAGCCGAATATACTCCTCCTTGGTGTGCCGAATTTCTTTCCCCTATTTGGTGTAGTCTTGGCCGAATATTGAGAGTAGTATAGATCTCTTTGGATCCTCATTGTCAATCGATTTGGTGAAGGTAAGAAGTGCCGAAACTCTCCTCCTATAATTCTTATTCCCTGTCGATTTGGTTGAATGAAAAAGGGTCGAAATATATTGATGGATGGCTAATGAGTGTTGGAACCGATTCCTAGGAACTTCAGGATCTCAAAGCAGGAAATCTAATCTACCATTCTTTGTCAACCAGTTGGTAAGTAGTGGTAAGCTTCTATTCTTAGTGAGTATTTAATTAGTGTTCAAAGCCGAAGGCTACTAATTTTGGATAAGTGCCGATTGCAGGGAAGTGAAATCGATTCATACTTGGAGTGTGTTGGCTAGTGTTCAAAAACATTTGGGGCAAGGAGGGCTAGTGTGGCCGATTTGGTTCTTCGGGACTTCGGACTATCTTTGGTGACAGGTGTGTACATACACACTTATAACAAATTAATAACTGTGCTAAATACATGTTGTATGCTAAATCTAATTTGTGTAGATTTGGATTTAATACCATGAATGGTATAAGCAAGGATGCAGGTAAGTCATTGTTGATTACGAGTTATTTTATGATGCTTTTGGGAAGCATGATATATCTGGTATGTGCAGTGAATACATGACTGATAATAAACCCAGTATGTGATATTAAGTAAACATGTTTAGCATGATTCTATTAAATGCATTTTGTAAATATGTGGGTTGATGAGAGGAGGGGGAATTGATATTCGTGTCGACGGACACCAGTGGTTTGGTACCACATTGTGACTACGATCACCAGAGGTTTGGCACCTCATAGCGTCTCGTCCCAGTGGCTTAGCACCACAGTGGGTTGGCCCCACAGATGATAATATGGGATTGACGCCAGTGATTTGGTATCACACGATGGGTTGGCCCTATCATTCGATTTGTGTCTTCGGACACCAGAGGTTTGGCACCTCTAGTGATTTGGTATCACAATTGTGACTTTAAGTCAACAGTGGTTTGGCACCACCAGTGGTTTGGTACCACACGGGGTAGAGAAAGGAGTTTGGATGGCTAGGTTGGGTGCATGATTTAGTGCATGTTAATTTGTTATAAATTGTGTATGATGTGGCATTAAACCGGGGGAAGGGTTACATACTGAGTCTTGGTGACTCACCTTCCCCTTTACATTTTTCAGGTGACATGTAGATCGCGGATGTGGAGCCGGATGGACTGGAGGTGGCCATGCAGTGGACTTTGATTTAAATGAACTTTAATTTTAGTTATTTTATTTTTATTATCGGTTGAATTTTTAACCAAGTTGTAATAAGGCCTCCTAGATTTATTTTTTATTATTTCATGTTTTGGAATAATCTGTTTAAACTATTTCTTAATATTAAGTTAAATACACATGTTTTCTTAAAATCCAAACGCAAAATGTTTTATCGTGCCATCGGGTACACCTGAATCGATAACAATCTGGCTTAATGAATATTTTAAAATAAACCTAAGTATAGTTTTTAACAAGAGACTTGAAAACACAAGGTTTTCGACAAAACTTAAAACGGATTTTGAAAAGATTTCAAAATGTTTTCTCGATAGCAACCCAAATTCAGTCGTAATGTTTGGGCCGGGTTTGGGGTGTTACAAAATTGGTATCAGAGCCCAGTTCAAAGCTCGGCTGTGGGGGCCCAAGGCCAAAAAATGCTTTAGTAGGCCTTTTTGAATTGTTTTGGGTTTTCGAACAGCATGGCACCGAGTCTCCGGCACCAGTCCTCCTAGGTAAGTACTCCTAACTTCTGTATGATTTATTTTCTGTAGAAGGGTAGGAAGCATGGAACGTAGATAGTGATAAGTACTTTAAACTTTAGGACTATTTACCCCAAACAAAGACATAAGACTTTAAATGCCTAATTAAACAAACCTACGACCAAGTCACCGAGTTAGGGTGTGGTAACCCTGGTGCGCATGTCTAGGATTGGATTCGGAAGAGCTTGGTATTTAAGCAGTCCTCGTGACTCACCTCCTCTTCGCAGGAATCCTACCTGGTGCGTAGCTTCGGTTCACCCTAACTAAGAGGACTCTGTCATAGGCTAAACACAATAAAACCCGAAATGGATTAGCCATGTTTTCATGGAAACTTTAGTTTTAAAATTGTTTAAGTACTCTTTAGATAGTGAAAAAAAAAATATTTTTGGAAATTTTCAAAATATTCCCGGTTTACCAAAATGCCCCTAGTGGAAAAATTACGAAAATGCCCTTGATTTTTTTTTAAAGTACCATATTACCCCGATTTCAATAAAATTGTCTTAACTTTGCAAAGGTACCCAAAACCTTGTATTTCAAAATATATACCCTGACTTTTGTTAAACTTACAAAATTACCCCAGATTGACAGAATTACCAAAATACCTCTGGTTTTCAAAATGTTGACATGTCTTTAATTTGACAAATTTTCAGAAATACCCTCCAGTTTTGGAAACTTCAAAGTGACCTGATTTATTAAAATTTTTAAATTTCTCTGGTTATTACGAAAATACCCCTGTAGGAAAATGACAAAAATACCCCTGGGATAGAAACAGGACAGAAATGTCCGAAGAGTGAATAAGTAGGAATGGAAGGTATTAGGGAATGGATGTTTTTCTCTGTGTGAACTAGGATAGAGAACTTAAAACACTTTGTTTGATCGAAAGAATCCCTACTAAACTTTCCATAAAATTTCTTCGCGAATAACCAAGTGGAACAAATTACTAATCCATAAAATTTCTTAATCAGATTAAAAGCGCGTTAGTTAGAATGAGTTCTAGAGAATGTGGCTGTCGTGGACGCGAAGAGAGGCGTGGATGACCGTGTCCGAACTCAAGTTAGGTCGGGTCAGGGTTTTGAAAATGAAGTACCACCGCCACCACCACCTCCAGCTTTTAGAGCTGAGGAGCAGGATCAGACCGGAGGTGATGCAGTATCGCAAGCTGCGTTGCGAGTTCTCGAGTTGGTGGCTAGGGCTAGTGGAAATTTGGGAGCTCAGAAATCTGTTCCTGAGCGACTCCGATCTAACGGAGCTGAGGTATTCCGGGGTGTCTCGGGAGTGGCACCCAGTCTGGCAATGAATATTGGCTAGAATCAGCGAAAAGGACCATGGACGATCTTGACCGACTAATGAGGAGAAGTCGAAAGGAGCAAAGTAAACTCGAAGGATGAGTCATATCAGTGGTGGCTCACGGTTCGGGATGGTGCTACGGCAGATGATCTTACTTGGGAGTATTTAAAAACTGCTTATCAGAAGAAGTATGTGGGCAGCAGTTACACTGATGCTCAGAGGAAAGCCTTTGTGAGATTGGTGCAAGGAACTAAGTCAGTGTCGGAATATGAGGCAGAATTTTTAAGGCTGAGCTGCTATGCTCGGGGAATTGTGTCAACGGAGCACGAACGCTGTGTCCGCTTTGAGGACGGACTTAGGGATGATCTAAGGTTACTGATTGCTCCACAGCAGGTTCGTGAGTTTTCGTCCCTAGTAGAAAAGGCTAAGGTAGCCGAAGGGATCAAGGAGTCCGTAAGATAGAATCACGAAGAGAATAAACAGAAGAGAGGCTTTGGATCGCCTGGATCGGGCAGTAATGTGGAGAAGAGGGCTAGATTTAGGGAATCAGAAAGAGCCACAAAGCCTGCTCAGTGGCCACCTTAGTGTGCTAGATGCAGGAAATCCCACTTGGGAGAATGTTTGGCTGGAAGTAGAGGGTGCTTTGAGTGTGGATCGTTGGATCACCGTGTAAGGGATTGTCCTCGGAAGCTAGCTAAGAATCAACCAGAGGGTCAGAACCGTGCTCAGGTTAGAAATGAAGGACCACCACAGAGGGGTCGAGGTGCAGCTAGAGGTAATGATAATGGTAACGGGCGTAGCCGAGGTACTGAAGGTGCAGAGGCGAGGCAACCAAGGTTGGTTTATGCAGTTGGCCGTTGCGAGGAGGAAGATGTGCCAGATATGACAACTGGTAAGTTTCTTGTTTCCGGAATACCCTCAATTGCTTTGGTTGTGGTTACGTTAGTTCATTCTTATGTTGCTAGTAAGTGTATGGAACTTGGATTATGAACGTAGGGAATGTTTCTAGAAAGTATGATAGATCTTTAAGATCAGAGTGCGCAACAGTAGCGTAGGGTGATGAGTTAAGGATACACGATTGGACGATAGTAAGTAATTTCGAGGACGAAATTATTTTAAGGGGGTAGAATTGTAACACCCTAAATTAGGGGTTGTTTGTAATTTAGCTAATTTCCCATGTGTGTGCTTGAAGAATAAATATTATGATTTATTTAGCGTGTTCTAGGGTCTAGAATTAAACCCGAGTTAGGCCTGACCTAGTGTTAAAATTTTTTTTTAGTACCTAAAAGAGGGGAGCTAGGTGAGATAGGGCTTAAATAAAAATTTGGGTGAATTATGGCACAAAGAGCGCCTTGGTAAAGTGGCTCCCATGCGCCACTTAAGGGCTGGAAGTAACGCCAAAGAGGGCACAGGTTCAAGGCACGGCAGCAGCAAGTGGCATTTTATTTTTGGTTTTGGCGTGAGACAAGGGGGCTGACGAAGGAGGCCTTAAAAGAGGTTTTGGGGGATTATATCACAAATGGCGCATTGGCAAATTGGTACCGGCGTTGGTGCGCAGATATGGTTCCGGAGAGGCGCGAGTTCGAATGGCGGCAGCCAGCGGTTGCTTTTATTTTATTTTGGAGTGATGGGCTTAAGTAGGGAGGCTTTAAAAATAAATGTTGTGGTGTTATGACGTGAAAGTCAATTTGGAAAAGTGGCATGGACGTTGGAAGAGAGGGCTTGGGCGTGAGGTCGGTGGTTCGAATCAAAGAAGCAGCACTTTGGTTTTTTTTCCTTTTTGCTGCTGGCGTGAAAATGGAGTTGGCCTGCACATGGGCATTTGGATGGGATAAAGATAAGCTTAGCATTTTGAATTTTGATTTCGGCTGGAAGAATTTGTTAAGCACATGGCTTCTTCTATTTTATTATTATTTATTTGAAGAGGTAAGGACTAAATTAGTTGTTAATTGTTAAAGGATAATATATAGGAAATTGATTGAATTTTAAACTCTTCAAAGGAAGAGTGGACGGCAAGTATAGGGGCATTAGTGCCGAATTTGCTTAACTAATTACTTGGAAATTTCGGCTAAAGCAATTACCATCTTTCGAGTTATTCTTTTCACTCTTTTTCCAACCTTTATCAAAACTGAAAACCATTCTTTCTTCCTCTAAACTTTGGCCGAATCCACTACATCATCATCTTCCATCTATCCCTTTTCTTTTCTTCTTAAAACCGAAACTCTAACACCTTTCCATTATTTTTTTTCCTTCTTTCCTATAGCCGAATATACTCCTCCTTGGTGTGCCGAATTTCTTTCCCCTATTTGGTGTAGTCTTGGCCAAATATTGAGAGTAGTATAGATCTCTTTGGATCCTCGTTGTCAATCAATTTGGTGAAGATAAGAAGTGCCGAAACTCTCATCCTATAATTCTTATTCCCTGTCAATTTGGTTGAATGAAAAAGGGTCAAAATATATTGATGGATGGCTAATGAGTGTTGGAACCGATTCCTAAGAACTTCGGGATCTCAAAGCAGGAAATCTAATCTACCATTCTTTGTCAACCAGTTGGTAAGTAGTGGTAAGGTTCTATTCTTAGTGAGTATTTAATTAGTGTTCAAAGCCGAAGGCTACTAATTTTGGATAAGTGCCGATTGCAGGGAAGTGAAACCGATTCACACTTGGAGTGTGTTGGCTAGTGTTCAAAAGCATTTGGGGCAAGGAGGGCTAGTGTGGCCGATTTGGTTCTTCGGGACTTCGGACTATCTTTGGTGACAGGTGTGTACATACACACTTATAACAAATTAATAACTGTGCTAAATACATGTTGTATGCTAAATCTGATTTGTGTAGATTTGGATTTAATACCATGAATGGTATAAGCAAGGATGCAGGTAAGTCCTTGTTGATTACGAGTTATTTTATGATGCTTTTGGGAAGCATGATATATCTGGTATGTGCAGTGAATACATGACTGATAATAAACCCAGTATGTGATATTAAGTAAACATGTTTAGCATGATTCTATTAAATGCATTTTGTAAATATGTGGGTTGATGAGAGGAGGGGGAATTGATATTCGTGTCGACGGACACCAGTGGTTTGGTACCACATTGTGACTACGATCACCAGAGGTTTGGCACCTCATAGCGTCTCGTCCCAGTGGCTTAGCACCACAGTGGGTTGGCCCCACAGATGATAATATGGGATTGACGCCAGTGATTTGGTATCACACGATGGGTTGGCCCCATCATTCGATTTGTGTCTTCGGACACCAGAGGTTTGGCACCTCCAGTGATTTGGTATCACAATTGTGACTTTAAGTCACCAGTGGTTTGGCACCACCAGTGGTTTGGTACCACACGGGTAGAAAAGGAGTTTGGATGGCTAGGTTTGGGTGCATGATTTAGTGCATGTTAATTTGTTATAAATTGTGTATGATGTGGCATTAAACCGGGAAGGGTTACATCATCGAGTCTTGGTGACTCACCTTCTCCTTTACATTTTTCAGTGACATGTAGATCGCGGATGTGGAGCCGGGATGGACTCGAGGTGGCCATGCGGTGGACTTTGATTTAAATGAACTTTAATTTTAGTTATTTTATTTTAATTATCGGTTGAATTTTTAACCAAGTTGTAATAAGGCCTCCTAGATTTATTTTTTATTATTTCATGTTTTGGAATAATCTGTTTAAACTATTTCTTAATATTAAGTTAAGTACACATGTTTTCTTAAAATCCAAACGCAAAATGTTTTATCGTGCCATCGGGTACACCTGAATCGATAACAATCTAGCTTAATGAATATTTTTAAAATAAACCTAAGTATGGTTTTTAACAAGAGACTTGAAAACACAAGGTTTTCGACAAAACTTAAAACGGATTTTGAAAAGATTTCAAAATGTTTTCTCGGTAGCAACCCAAATTCGGTCGTAGTGTTTGGGCCGGGTTTGGGGTGTTAATTCAGGAGGACACTACAGTGGCATTAAGACAGCACATAAAATACTCGAATCAGGTTTACTCTATTCAAAGATGCCAACAGGTATGTCGCTTCATGTGATAAATGCCAAAGAACAGGTAATATTTCTAAACGTTATGAAATGCCTCAAACATATATGCTATCATGTGAAATATTTGATGTATGGGGTATTGATTTTATGGGTCCATTCCCTAGTTCATTTGGGAATAAATACATCCTAGTAGCAGTTGATTACATGTCAAAATGGGTGGAAGCTGAAGCTTTACCCACCAATGATGCTAGAATAATAGTTAAGTTTCTCAAGAAACTGTTCTCTCGATTTGGAACACCTAGAGCCATCATTAGTGATATGGGCACTCATTATTGTAACACTTAATTTGACAAAGTCTTAAAAAAATATGGAGTACACCATAGGATAGCTACCCCATATCACCCTCAAACCAGTGGGCAAGTTGAAGTAGCAAACCGAGAACTTAAACACATCCTAGAAAAAATGGTTGAATCAAATAGAAAATATTGGGCATTAAAAGTAGATGATGCCCTATGGGCCTACAGAATAGCGTTTAAAACCCCCTAGGAACATCCCCATACAAACTTGTCTACGAGAAAAGTTGTCATCTACCATTCGAGTTAGAACACGAAGCTTTTTTGGGCTATAAAATTTTTAAATTACGATCTTAAAACTGCAGGAAAGAAAAGAATGATGCAGATGAATGAGCTAGACGAATGGAGAGCTGAAGCCTACGAGAACTCGAAACTATACAAAGAGGCAATGAAGCGACGCCACGATGCTCGTCTAAAGAGATCAATGCAATTCGAAGTAGGAGATTTGGTACTGCTATACAACTCAAGGCTTAAATTGTTTCCTGGAAAACTGAAATCAAGATGGTCAGGTCCATTCATGATTAAAACAATTTTTCCCTATGGCACAATCGAGGTAACCCATCCCACCCAAGGCACATTCAAGGTAAATGGTCATCGACTCAAAATCTATAATGGTGAAGATTTTAGGGATATGAGAGAGGAGTTTCAGCTCCATGAACCTTTTTTTAGAAATGAAAACAGGGTAAGTCTAGCTTAAAACTTTAAACGAGCGCGTCTCGGGAGGCAACCCGAGCACTAACCTCACTAACATTAGATTCTTAATTTTTAGCATTTAATTCCATACTAATTAATCCAACAAGCCGCAGGTTTTAGACCACATGGCCTTGCACACGGGCATGCCCGTGGTCGTGTAGAAGCCAAGGGACGAACCACGGGCGTGCCAGTAGACGTGCATGACAAAGAAGAAATTTTTTCCCAACAAGGGCTGCGATAATAGTCCACGCCCGTACTGACTTTTCGTGGACTCTACTGACTTGCCAAACACGGGAACGACATGGCCGTGCCTCACAACCGTGTGAAGATACTGACTTGTCGAACAAGGGCAGAACACGCCCGTTCTAAACGACTGTGTGAAGAAAACCTTGGGCGTACCACTTTACCCACGGCTGTGCCCAAACACCCTGAACGTGCCAAAAATAAAAAATCACGAAAAATACGAGCTGATTAAAATGAAGCACGGGCGTGGCCCCTGTCTCTGTTTCCACCCCTATTTAAGCAACTTAACCGTTCATCTTCCCCAACACCAACCCTAAATCGATCCTCTTACCTCATTTTACCCTAATTCCGGCCACCATACCCAAAATCACCCACATTTTGACCCCCAAAATACCTCAACCTTCCCTTCTTTCCAAAACCCATACAAAACTACAACCACGCCCGTGCCAAATAGGAGCCCACGCCCCCGCTACCGCTGTGCTGCCCAGGAAAATCACACCACACGATCATGCACCACCATGCTCGGCCCGTGTTCAACCGTTTACACTGCCACACCCCCAAAACACTGCTAGTTCCCTTCATTACTTCATTTTCAACCATTTACTGATTGTTTGACTTAATTTTCATAATATTTTTTCATTTTTACTATTAGTATTAACTATTTTCTTTTAGAATAATTCCTTGAAATTTAGAACTAGTTTAGATTTTCATATTATCTAGTTTCCTTTTCTCCTATTAATGTTATTTACTCTATTGCAAACTCATTTGATTACTATATTGAAAATTTTGCTTTAGATATTTATTTTAAATTAGGTAAAATAAAATTGGTTGCTCATAGTTAGAATAGTTGTATTTAGCCTTTATATATTTCAGGTCTAGATAAAAGTTCTTGATTTAATACAAACATTACTTGAATATAAACTATTTTCAGGTACAATGTCATCATCGAGAGGAAAACAAACCGCGGCCGCCCCCACTAAGAAACGAAAGGGACCTGGCTCGTCCTCCGCCAGTGCCTCTTCCGAAGTATGCCACCGGTTCCTCCAATTTTCTCAAGAGGCCCGGGAAGAACGGTACAAAACATTTCGGGCACGACCTCTCGGCACCGGTAGGTGCATTGACTAGGACGCTTTAGAATAGGTCGGGCTAGCAGTCGATATCCTAGCACTTCTTTCGATCGAGCCGTGGGAACAATTCTTTAACATCATCAAACCCACGTACTTGAAACTCACCTTAGAATTTTGTGCCACCTTTACCCTATAGACGGTGATGGCCTAATATGATGACCCGGGTACAATTCAATTCCGTCTAGGGGGCACGGTACGACGACTAAATGTGCCACAATTCGAGGTCGCACTCGGCCTTTACACAGATGACTTCGTGGTAGAAAATGACCTATCCAAGCTACACCGTCACATCCACTTGACTCCCGTCAGCTATTGGTATAACGTAGCCCCCAACAAGGGTAACTACGACCCCAGTCGCTCCATGGCGACGGCTCTAGCCCCGTCTCTAAGATACGTACACGCAATTTTGGCTCACACTCTTACAGGTCGACGCGAGAGCACCAGCGTCATAAACACTCATGACGTCTACTACCTGTGGTGCATGGCAAATGCACACGTCTTTGACCTAGCCTATTTCATAGCCCGTGCCATACAGCACCAGGCGGAGCCACATAGGAGGGGAATTTTATCGATGGGCCCATACATCACACGTTTGGCTCGGTACTTTGGCCTCCTCAACATCGAGAACCAGACCTCCTCTCTAACACTGATGGGACAGATAGTACCCCAAGGTATCCAGACGATGCTGCACATGAGGATGATTAAGTATTGACGAGGGACCAATCCTCCTGAATACCGAATAGCCCCACCCACTGACGATGAGGAGCATGAGGACAATCTTGATGATGTTCCACCACCACAGGCGGAACCATTCCCGAGCCAGCGCCCCTCTCATGCAGCAGCTTCACTTTCAGACATTTCTTCACGCCTTATTCAGTTCGAGTAGTACTGTACGCAGCAATTCATTAACACAGCTCGACGATTTGACAGCATTGATGCAACTCTTCAGCAGATCTGTCATCACTTCCATACACTTCACCACCACCACCGCAGGACCTAGCAGATAATGAGGACATTTGAGTCCTCTTATTATCTTTAATTTTAGTTTTCTCTTCTTTATTTTTAGTTCTTAGTTTTAATTTCTATTTTTATTTTTATTTAAACCTGTTGCATTTTATACTTCAAAATTTTATTTGATACAAAGATATCATTGGCTATCTAAACTTCGAGTACTACTAACAACCACTTGTTTAATCATGCCACCGAGACATCTAACTGATGACTTCGCAGTTTCAATTACACACTCCAAATAACGAACAAATCACTAAGAGTAATTCAATACCACATAAGTCATCATCTTTTCACCTCCGACTCAAGGAATATATCCAGAATTCAGGAAGTGTCACTTCTCCCCTTCTCTTTTGATTATCTCTTAAATGTTATTATCTATCTTTGTACATTTAGGACAATGTACATCTTAAGTGTGGGGGGTTAACTATAGTATTATTTGAAAATCCCTGAATTATATCTTGTTCTTAAGTAATTTCCTCATATTACTAATTAGAATGAAATTTCTACTAATTTATGATTTTTATTGATATGTTTTTGAGTAAGCCATAGTTAATTGTGCATTGATGATTAAATTTGAAGAATACTAGAGAATCAAGCATGATAAGTCTAATTTTTTTGAATTAAAATATTTAGGTTGTCTACCTGAATCTGAATGTTATCTTGAAATTTGAAATCTACAAGGTTGATATCAAAACACCCATAATTTTTGTGAGATTTTGAGCCGTATAGAGCACATATTCTTTTTCTTGCTCACTTTATTGATTATGAGTGTGTCAACATTGAACTGTTATTCTAGAACTTGCCTTGATTATACATGTTGAGACCACATCTATGATTTGATATACCTAGATGATAAAGGCACTTAGGACTTAACTCACTTACTCCACAAAAAGCCTACCTTCATAATTAACCCCTAGTGAACCCCTTTGATCCTAACAACCCTTTTTATTGACTCACCAGCTAATATTAACCCAAACCCCTTTGTATTTGTTATCACCATTCCTTTTAACTACCCTTATATCGAGATTTGATTTGATTAGCCCATGGGAGGAGACCGTGTGCCCTCCACGACTTCTAGACACCCCGGTGTATCCATCCTTGTTTATACTAACTATACCAACACGGTCATTAGGCACGCCCGTGTACCATGGCCGTGTACTTTTAGGTCATATACTGACTTCCCCACCACAGCCACCAAGCACGCCCGTGTCGAGGCCGTGTACTTTTATGTTAGCTACTGACTTGTACACCACAGCCAGATGACACACCCGTGTCGAGGCCGTGTGATGATAAACTGTATCCTACAATTCACCCACGTTCGTTAGACACGCCTGTGTGCCACAACCGTGTGACATTATAGGCCATTTACAATGCCAAAATGTCACCCATAAGGGTCAAACCGACAAGCCATATTTAACAAGAATCTCATGTACATATATAACCATCAAAACATACCAAAATAATCAACCAATTCATGCATATTTGTTAACTAAAGTAATCACACTACAATCCATTCAATATTCATTCAATCTAACTATTCAAACCAATTCCAAACATACCAATTTGCATAACTAAATCTAAATTGTACCAAGCTCCTTTCATCCATAGATACTTACCATATCATAACCACCATATCATAACCATTTCATGTAACAACTAAGCATGCCAAAACAACTTCACATATCACATTCATTAAGGCATATTATCAAAACATAATTAGCCAAATCACATGGCTAAGTTCATTATACAACTCATACCAAAACTAGCCTATACATGCCATATTGAGCTATATACATTCTCAAAGTGTACCAAAATAAGTTTTAGTAGTATGATGATGATCCGTAATGGTCCCGAGCCTTCAGTAGCTTTGACATCCTATAAAACAGATTAAACACACACGGAGTAAGCTTTCCAAGAGCTTAGTAAGTCATATACAAATAACTTAGCATAATTCATTCATAAGTATGGCAATTTGAATTCATTAACATATCCTTAATTCAAGGACATAAATGAACTCTTTGTTCACTTGGTTTGCCATTTCTTACCAATCCACACATCCCAAAGATATCATTTGCTCATATCTCAAACATACATATATCTCAATGTTCATTTGCATTAATGCACATATATACTTACCTTCCATGCTTATACAAAGCATATATATATCAACGTACCTGAGACGGATGTACATTCACGTATTTGTTCCTAACTTGGAATTGTAATTTGTATCACAGATTTGCCTGTTGAACCATTAGGAAATCTAGTAGGATACTCAGAAAGCTCGGAAAGGGTAATACAATGCCATCGTCCCAGACGAGGTCTTACATGTATTCAGATATCGATGCCACTGTCCCGGACAGGGTCTTACATGAATCAGAATGATGCCAATGTCCTAGACATGGTCTTACACGTAAAGATCATAATGATGCCAACGTCCCAGACGTGGTCTTATACACATAATCAGATATCGATGCCACTATCCCAGACAGGGTATTACACGAATCAGAATGATGCCAATGTCCCAGACATGGTCTTTCACGTAAAGTTTATATTGATGCCAACGTCCCAGACCTGGTCTTACACATAATCAGATATCGATGCCACTGTCCCGGACAGGGTATTACACGAATCTCAAATCAATGCCAACGTCCCAGACGTGGTCTTACATGACGAAACAGAACAGATATCTATGTCATGACAAAGTTAATCCTATATATTCCTAAGTTCGAACGGGACTTCTCGGATATTGTCGCTATATTGACCTTATCTCGAATTCATATACTCAACTTCTCATAAACATTCATTATCATTATTAGTCATATGAACATTTACAAATTCATACAAATATGTTTATTTGCATAATGACTTACCTCGAATTCGGTTTGTCGGAATAGAAACGGCTACTCGTTTACTTTTTCTTTCCCGCGATCTAAGTTTGTTTTCTTCGGTTCTTGATCTAAACATATTCAGAATTAACCCTTTTATTCACTAGTTCATTCAATTCAATCCAAATACATACATTTAGGGCTATTTGCAATTTAGCCCTCACATTTGCACATTTTATCAATTTAGTCTATTTTTCTCAAAACATCAAATTCACAAAATCCACACATACACATGCTTGGCCGAATACATATATATCATATACAAACCCACATTTTTTGTTCACAAATTAGTCCCTCAATTTGTCATTTTCTCAATTTAGCCCTATTAAGCTAAATTCATCAAAACTTCAAGAACAAAACATGTTCATCTAGCTCATATCTTTCATTTAACACCAAAAATCATCAAAAAGCTCAATAAATTATCAATGGCATAACACACAAACATCATCAATTCATTAAATTGAGACATGGGTTTGATAGCTCTCAAAGCAACGATTATAAAAACGTAGAAATTATCGAGAACGGATCAAAAACTTACCTTGAATTTAGCTCTCAAATGGTCAAAACTTTGAAAGCTTAAAACCTTTCTTTTTCTTTATCACATTCGGCCAAAGATAAAGAAATATGGCTTTATTTTTTTATGAGTTGTCTTAAAAAATAGCTTATAATATAATAAGGTTACTATTAACTAATAAACAAATAACATATAAAAGCATATATATCATCTTATGCCGTCCACTATCAAAGAAAATAAGCAAATTGCCATATAAGGCCTCCAACCTTACAAAGCCACAACACTTAAGTACCTTAACAAATAGCAAGCAACTTTTACATTTAATACAATTTAATCCTTTTGTCAAATTGAACATACAAACAAACAATTTAACTTACAGAAATTTAGCACATGCTTAATCATATATCAACGACACAAAATATAATATTAAAATATTATACAGACTCGGATTTGTGGTCTCGAAACCACTGTTCCGACTAGGGTATAAACCAGACTGTTACAGTGTATCCTTAAAGGGGGCGGTTAGCTAGGCCAAGGAGCCGAGCCGAAAAGGTTAGATTGGTGGGAAACACTTGAAGTCAGTTGATCCATCTCAAGAAGCCAGAATTCTACTCAAGATGGAGGATCTCTTCTTCAATTCCTTCAGGGCGTTTTAGGGATTTCTTATGTTTTGTTTTATCTTTTCTTCTGAGATGTTTTCTTTCATAGTTATGAACTAAACCCTTCAGATACCTAAAGGGGATGAAACCTAAGATGGATCTTGTTATTTTTTTCTAAACTATATGATAAATACTTGATTTGTTCTTAATTATGTGATCTTAATTCTTGTGTTGATATTTTCAGGATATTGATTCAAGTTGAATGTGCTTAGGTGGAGGAGCAAAAATCCCTGCTTAAGAGTAGATCTAGCATAATTAAGCGGAGTTAATCACACGCCTAGAGATAGGGTGACGAGATTTTGCAAGATTAGAGTGAAACCTAATATAGGAGTCCATAGATCGAGTTAATGCGATTCTAGGGGTTTTAATTAAAATGAGATTTCAATTAATCAACCTAGGGTTAGACGTTATTCACCTCGAGAGAGGGTTTAATATAAATTAGGGAATCTTAGGGATCAAGTCAAGTGAATCAATTGTCTGGTTCAGTATTAGATAACAAGTGAAGTCTAGGTGGATTCTTCCTAAGGGTATCGTCTTAATCAACTGAGTTTTTCCAATAGTATTTCCCCAATTCATTCTTTTTGTCTTTGTGTCTTTAGCTTAGTAGTTAATTAAAATTAGATTAAACAACAACTTCACTTATTTTAGGCTAGATAATAAAAAGAAAGTTAGTATTAGTACTTTTAGTTCCTTTGGGTTCGACAATCCGGTCTTGCCTAAGCTATACTACTGTTCAATAGGTGCACTTGCCTTAAGTCGTTGTCAGAATTAGTTTCCAAGTTCGATCATTCTCTTTTTATAAATTTTAAGACTCGACAGCTACGATCAGTTGGCTACAACAGTCATGCTTCCTTTCTTTGGAACTACCTGCACAGGACTTACCCAAGTACTGTCAGAAATAGGATAAATTATTCCTGTATCTAGAAGTTTAATTACCTCAACTTTGACAACTTCTTTCATATTGGGGTTCAAACATCTCTGAGGTTGCACACACGGTTTATACTCATCTTCCATTAAAATTTTATGGGTGCAAAATGATGGGCTTATTCCTTTAATGTCAGACATTCTCCACGCTATGGCTCTTTTATGTTTCCTTAGTACCCTTAGCAAATCTTCTTTCTCATTGGGTCCTAGTTCTGAAAAGATGATTACTGGTAGCGTAGAATTATCCCCGAGGAATGCATATTCTAAATGTTTTGGCAATTATTTTAGTTCTAATTTGGGCGGCTCATCAATAGAGGGTTTTTGTTTTAGTTCATCATTGATTTCAATACCCTCTATTTTTGTCTATCTAGAGGATGATGTATTGAGATTCACTTCATCAGTATCGTCGTCTATCCCTTCACCTTGTGTAAGACACAGTTCCATCGTGTCATTGTGCATGATTTCCTATAAAGACTCTTGAATAATGTGATCAGTAGCATCAACAAAGTAGCAAGAATCATCTTGTTCTCTAGAATATCGCTTGACATCATAAATTCAAAAAATAATTTCCTCATCGCCTACCCTTAATGCAAGTTTACCATCACCAGCATCAATGATAGCCCTAGCAGTAACTAGAAAGGGTCGTCCCAAAATTAAAGGTACCTCTACGTCCTCATTCATGTCAAGCACAACAAAATCAACAGGGAATATAAATTTATCTACATTTACCAGAACGTCTTTGATAATTCCCCTAGGATATTTAACAGATCTATCATCTAACTGAATACTCATCCTAGTGCGTTTTGGTTCCCTTAGACCAAGCTGCTTAAACATTCTATAAGGCATTAAATTAATACTAGCACCTAAATCAGCAAGTGCTTTCTCTATGTTCAAACTACCAATTAAACAAGGAATAGTGAAACTTCCTGGATCTTTCAATTTGGTTGGTAGCTTGTTTTGGATGATAGCTGAGCATTCTTCATGAAGTTCCACTGTTGAAATTTCCTTGAACTTCCTCTTATTTGTTAGAAGCTCCTTTAAAATTTTTGCATATGTTAGCGTCTGCGAAATAGCTTCAACAAAAGGTAAGTTAATATGTAACTGTTTGAAAAGTTCAAGAAATTTACCATATTGTGTGTCTAAGCGGTCTTTCTTCAACTTTGCTGAATATGGGATCGTTGCTTTAGTTTCCTCACGGGTCGGGGTTACCTTTGCCTTATCGATTTCATGTGGTATCTCATTCTTCATTTCGACTAACTCCCTTCCACTTCTTAACATCACTGCCTTTACATGCTTTTTTTCCCTAGGTAAGCTTTCTGATCATTTTTCAGAAACTAACTTAGTAAGTTGCCTGATTTGATCCTTGAGCTCCTGCGTCGATGCCTCAAGTTTCATTTCTGTATTTTGGAAATGTGTTTCTGTGGTTGCTATGAATTTTTCCAGCATCTCTTCAAGGTTTGGCTTCTTTTCCTGTAGGTAGGGCTGTTGTTGGAAGTTTTGGGGTGGTTGTTGCCTTTGGTATCCTTGATCACCCCATGAGAAATTGGGGTGGTTCTTCCAACCTGAATTATAAGTATTATTATAAGGGTTATTGTTAGATCAGAAATTGTTACCCATATAGTTCATTTGTTTGCTCTCCATGCCCTGTCCGTAGGGTCGGTACTCAGGATTTGCCACGCCTCCACTTGCGTCGCACTGTATAACTGGATGTGCCTGCAAAGAACCGTATAAACCGTCAAATTTTTTATGTAACATCTCTACCTGATTTGATAGTAGGGTTACTGCGTTAAGGTTAAAAATTCGGCTGATTTGGCTAGCCTTGTCCTTTAAACTTGCCACTGGTAGTTATTCAATGAAATCTCCTCTATAAACTCGTAGGCTGCTTCAGGAGTTTTGTTGTTTAGGGTTCCGCCGGCTACTAAATCGATTAATTGCCTTGTTGAAGGGTTCACACCATTGTAGAAAGTTTGGACCTGTAGCCACAAAGGTAATCTGTGGCGCACCTCCTCAACAAGTCTTTGTATCTCTCCTATGCATCATAAAGTGTCTCTAAATCCATCTGCACAAAAGAAGAGATATCATTCCTCAACTTGGCCGTTTTGGCTGGTGGAAAATATTTTAATAAAAATTTCTCGGTCATTTGATCCCACGTAGTGATTGACTCTCGTGGAAGAGAATGCAACCACTGTTTAGCTTTATTCCTCAAAGAAAAGGGAAATAACCGAAGATGGATGGCATCATCAAAAAGGCCACTTATTTTGAAGGTAACACAGAACTCTAGAAAATTTGCTAAGTGTGTATTAGGATCCTCATCCTGCAAACCATCAAACTGAACAAACTGTTGTATCATCTGTATAGTTTTAGGTTTTAGTTCAAAATTATTTGTAGCAATAGTAGGCCTAACAATACTTGACTCAGTTCCTGTTAAACTAAGTTTAGCATAATCATACATAGTTCGAGGGCCATCTCTAGAGGTAGCAGATTATTCTCAGCCATCTCTTCGGTGGTATTGATTTTGGCTTCTTTCTCTTCCTCTATGTAGTTTAAGCTTTGCCTTATTTCTCTGCGATTTCTGCGAACAGTACCTTCAATATCACCGTCGTAAAGTAAGGGTCCTATCGAGTTCATTCTAGCCATGAACTAGACATATCTGAGAGGAATAAAAGAAAGAAATTTTAGCAAAGTTAAAAATAAATTGCAAAAAATAAACATGGCTAATGTAATAAAAATTGAGCTTTCTTAATATTTTAGTTCCCTGGCAACGGCGCCAAAGACTTGATCGTTGTTTTATGCGATGTCAAAGTCTTAAAATTTATATAAAGAATGATTGAACCTGTAAACCAACTATGACAACGATTTGAGGCAAGCGCACCTATCGAACAGTAGTATAGTTAAGGCAAAACCGGATTGTCGAACCCAAAGGAACCAAAAGTATTAATACTAACTCTCTTTTTATTATCTAGCCTAAGAATTAAATGAATTTTTATCTAATCTAAAATTAACTAAAAACTAAAATAAAAACTCTAAGACAAAGAAGAATGAAATTGGGAAAATAACTTTGAGGAAAAACCAATTGATTAAGACGATACCCAAGGAAGAATCCACCTAAACTTCACTTATTATCTAACTCTGAACTAGACGATGTATTCACTTGACTTGATCCGTAAGATTCCCTAACATATATTAATCCCTCTCTCGAGGCGACTAACGTCTAAGCCTAGGTTGATTAATTGAAATCTCTTTCTAATTAAAACCCCTAGAATTGCATAAACTCGATATATGGACTCCCATATTAGGTTTAACCCTAATCAGGCAAAATCTCGTCACCCTATCTCTAGGCGTGCGATCAACTCCGCTTAATTATGCTAGATCTACTCTTAGGCAGGGACTTTTGCTCCTCCACCTAAGCACATCACACTTAAATTAATATCCTGAAAATATCAACACAAGGATTAAGAACACATAATTAAGAACAAGTCAAATATTTATCATATAATTCAACAAACGATAATAACATTCATCTTAGGTTTCATCCCCCTCAGGTATCTGAGGGTTTAGTTCATAATAATAATAAAGGAATACATCTCAGAAGAAAAGATAAAACAAAACATAAGAAATCCCTTAAACCCCCTAAAGGAATTGAAGGAGAGATCCTCCGTCTTGAGTATGATTCTGGCTTCTTGAGATGAATCAACTGGCTTTCTTCGAGTAAATCCCCACAAATCTTGTAACATCCCTGTTTAGGGCCTAGTCAGAATATTGGTGCGAGACCACAAATCCAAGGTCTATGTATGAGTATTTGATATTTATGCTATGTATGCATGCTAACGTGAAAGTTTCATGAAGCAATTTTGTGAAATTTTGGTTGAATTGTCTAAAAGGACTAAATTGCAAAAGTTGCAAAATGTGAGATTATATGAGCTATTTGTGTGAAAATGCTTTAGAATATTAATTAGAGGTCCTTAATGAGTAATTTTCCCAAATTCTAATTTTTGGACAAAGTTGGACATGGATGTGTTAAAATTAGAAGTTTATCAAAAAGGGCATTTTGGTCATTTGGCTATTAAATGATTAAAATGGGAGAAAAGATGACAAAATTCATTCATCTTCTCCCCCCAAGCTGTCGAAAATTTCAAGAAGCCATTGTTAGGGCTCTTCAACTTTTCAAGCTAGCTAGTAAGTGTATTCTAGCCTCGTTTTGATATTCTTTGTATTTTTGAAGTCCTTGTAGCATGAGTAAGCTATTCTTAGCCATTTGATGAGCTATAATGGATGTTCAAAAATGTGGCCATGTATGACATGCATGTATTTTGATGTTTTATGGAAGATTATGAAAGCTTGATGTAGTAGGAACATCTTTTGTTAAGTGATTTTCCATGAAAATGCATGTAAGGACTAGTTTGTAAAAGTTTTAAGTTTGGTCATACATGTGTAATTTAGTGAGAATTGATGATTGCTTTAGTTGAGTAAGTGATTTCGCTAAGCAAGAAAGGCTAGAAAGTTGAATAAAAATCACTTTCCGAGCCTTGGGCCAAAAGTGTAAATATGAGAAAGATTAGGGGCAAAAGAGTAATTTTTCCAAAGTATGAGATAAGGGTCAATTTAGTTAATGTGTGTATTGAATAAGCTGATTTATTCATTATAAATCAAAAAAGACGAAGCCTGGATCAAAACCGAGGCAAGAGCAATGTGGTGGACTAAATTGCATATTTCTATACTTTTAAGTATCGAGGTAAGTTTTTACACATAATGCATTTATACTTACACATTCATAATGCTAGTTAGTGTGTAGCATGAATGAGAATGATTGAGAACCTATGTGGTTCAAGTGGAATGAATGTGGTAGACATTGTGAATGGATGAATGATTGAGTAAGTAGATATGTGAATGTGTAGCGATAATGCTATATAGTGGGCTAAGTGCGGTACCATCTTAATGCTTAATGACAATGAGCTAGGATGTGTGCGATGCTATCGTTAAGTATATCTATCTAGTGGGCTAAGTGCGAAACCACTATGATTACCTTTGTGGTCGGCTAAGTGTGATACTACTTTATAAATTGATTGTGGTGGGCTAAGTGAGAAACCACCGAGGCATTACCTGTGTGGATTAGCTGTGTGAATGAACTGTGTGGTTGTATGATTGAGTAAGGGAGCTGTGTGGATTGGTTATGTGAACTAGCTGTGTGGTCGTTATATTGAGTAAGGTAGCTGTGTGGATGTATTATTGATAAACAATCATGTGTTGTATATTGTGTAAATGTAATATTGAATGTAGGGGTGCATTTCAAAGGTTATGAGTAAGTGACTCATGATGTGTTGAGAATGTGGTAAGGAATAGAAAGAGTAAGCATAGTTGTACATTATGTTAGTATAGTGCTAATTGTTGTTTAGCTTATACTATGATGCTTAATTGTTTATGTGTAAGCATACTAAGCTCAAAGCTTACTTCCTTTCTTTTCCTTTGTTTTTATAGAGTAAAAGTGGTGAACCGAGATACGAGGCTCATTGGAAGCTAGTCCACATATCAGCACACTCTGGTACATGACTCAATGTTTTATATATGGCATGTATAGGTGCTAGAAAATTTAGTGAATTTTTGTTGTAAATGGATAAGATGTGTTGGCCTTTGGATGGATAGTGTATTTTGTATAATGCCATAGTTGTTGGCTATTACATTTTATGAAAAGATTGTAGTTATCTATGTGAGATTGCATTTCATTTTGAGTTGATTATGGATGTGTTGAATGGATGCATATTGTGTATGCTAGAGGGGTGAAAGGAACTTAGCACATAGCTTTGTTTTTGTCCATATGGATAGACACACGGGCGTGTGTCTAGACTATGTGTGACACATGGTCAGCCCACGGGCGTGTGACTTGGTCGTGTGTCCCCTGCATATTGATCTTCTAAGTCAGAATAGACCACGGACTAGCTACACGGACGTGTGCATAGGCCGTGTGAGTTTAGTCAGTGTTGTCCACGGGCTAGACACACAGGCGTCTGACTATGCTTTGAGGCCGTGTGTATGTAGTTAGTATTCACCACAGTTTTGGAGCATGGGCGTGTGGGTCTAGGCACGGGCATGTCTCTTCTTGCACGGGTGTGTTAAACCTGTACAAAAGAGAAAATTTTTAAGATTGGAAAAAGTTCTGATATAGTCTTGGGAGCCCTCGTGTGTATGAGTGAGGCCTTGTAAGTCGAGATTGAGGTTGTTGAGGTGACTTAAGAGAATAGTCACGATGAACTTTAGTGGCAATCAAGTGGTTTTATTACGGTAAGGCCTCGGGATCGGTTCTGGAGTAGAACTCAGGTAAGGGGTGTTACAAATCTGCCCTCTTTGGCCTAGCTGGACGCCCCCTGACTAAAGCCTTGGCAGAAGGCTTCTGCCAAACTCCCCTCTTAAGTTGCCCCCTAAGGTGTTTATATAGGCTTTGAGATGCCTTACTCGGCCCCTAAATATCCTAATCTGAGTGGAATTCCTACTAGGGTGTTTAAATAGGCTTTGGAATGTGTTTCTTTGCCTCTAAGTATCCTATTCTGAGTGTAATTCTTATTCACGTCAGGGACACGCCCATGGCACACGCCCATGTGAATCGTGGCCAGGCCGTGTTCGAGTCTGTTGAATGAGGCACGGCCGTGTTGATTTCGTGATATGGCCCATTTACTCTGTTTGGGGCCCGTTTCTCGTTCTTTTCATCCTCCAGTGCTTTCCTGAGTATAAAACATGAAATTAAAGGATTAAGAGCAGCAAATTACATAATTAAAAGGATAAATCATCCAAAACCATACTAAATGTGAGCCTAAAATATGTTACTATTACGGTTTATCATCTGTTTGTGAGTCAGCAACCTCATATGGGACACACGACCTAAGCACACGCCCTTGCGGCTAGCCCGTGGTCGACACTAACTTGCAACATTAGCTTGCAGGGGACACACGACCTGGTCACACATCTGATCGCTGTGAAATCAGAGTTTTAAATATTTAGAAAAGAATGATCAAACCTGGAAACTAACTCTGACAACGATTTTAAGGCAAGTGTACCTATCGAACAGTAGTATAGCTTAGGCAAGACCGGATATCGAATCCAAAGGAACTAAAAGTATTAATACTCACTTTCTTTTTATTATTTAACCTAACTAAGATAAAGGTTGTGTTTTTAAACTAAATTGACGATAACTAAACTAAGGAAACAGAGACAAAAAGATGAATTTAGGGATAACATGAAAAAGACTCAGTTGATTTTTATGATACCTTCAGGAAGAATTCACCTAGACTTCTCTTATTATCTAACCTTAAATTATATGATTTCTTTTACTCAGCTTGATCCGTGAGACTCCCTAACCTATGTTAAACCCTCTCTCGAAGCGAATAACGTCTAATCCTAGGTTAATTAGTGGAACTCTCGTTCGCTTATAATAACCCCCTAGGAAAGTAGTAAATTGATCAATGGTTTTATTATTTAACCTAACTAAGATAAAGGTTGTGTTTTTAAACTAAATTGACGATAACTAAACTAAGGAAACAGAGACAAAAAGATGAATTTAGGGATAACATGAAAAAGACTCAGTTGATTTTTATGATACCTTCAGGAAGAATTCACCTAGACTTCTCTTATTATCTAACCTTAAATTATATGATTTCTTTTACTCAGCTTGATCCGTGAGACTCCCTAACCTATGTTAAACCCTCTCTCGAAGCAAATAACGTCTAATCCTAGGTTAATTAGTGGAACTCTCGTTCGCTTATAATAACCCCCTAGGAAAGTAGTAAATTGATCAATGGATTCCTATATTAGGTTTCATCCTAATTCGGCAAAATCTCGTAACCCTATCTCTAGGTGCCCGATCAACTCCGCTTAATTATGTTAGATCTACTCTTAGGCAGGGTCTATTCCTCCTCTACCTAAGCACATTGGATTTGGATTAAGAAACATAATTACGAACAAACTAAGTAATTTATCATATAACTGAAAAATCAAATAATAAAATCTGTCTAGGTTTCGTCCCCCTTCAGGTATCTGAGGGGTTTAGTTCATAATGTAAAAAGAAAATATCACAAGAGAAAAGATAAAACAAAACATAAGAAAAATCCTAAAACTCCCTGATGGGATTGAAGGAGAATTTCGCCGTCTTGAGTATAATTCCGGCTTCTTGGGAAGAATCAACTGGCTATCCTAAAACTCTGACCTTTTTGGCTTGGCTCTTTGGCCTAGCTTTCTGCCTCCTTTCAAGGGTGGTACTTGGGGTATATTTATAGGCTCTTGGAATGCGATTCTTTCTCTCGAAGTATCCTTTTTCGACTGAAATTGCTCTTTCCAGTGACAGAGGCATGGCCATGTCACACGACCATGCAAATCGAGACCTGACCGTGTTCGGATTTCTACTTTAGCACGACCGTGTGCGGTGGTGATGAGGTCGTGCTCCAGGTTTCGTCGAGACACGGCCGTGTGGTCCTTGGCTCAGGCCGTGTTGATTTCGTGGAAAGGCCCATTTACTTCGTTTTAAGCCCGTTTTGTGCTCTTTTCATTCTCGGGTGCTTTTCTGGGTATAAGACATAAAAAGAAAGGATTAAAAGCACCTTTTTATATAAAACGAGGGATATATCATCCAAAAGCATACAAAATGTGGGATTAAAATGTTATTTTTATGGTTTATCAAATACCCCCCACACTTAAGCTTTTGCTTGTCCTCAAGCAAAATTCTCAACTTACAATTAAAACAAACTTTCCATGATTCATAATTCCTATCAACAATGCCTTATCCTAATTCATAGATAATTTATACATGGATAATTCAACTCAAAGATTCCTAAAAATTCAAACAAGATAAGTCATAAATTTGTAGCACGAAAAACATAGGTGCTTCCCTTCATCTAAATAATTACCTTTAATTCAAAATCGACAAGGATTGATATCCTCTCAAAAGATTCACTCAAATCACTCAAAAACTGTTTAAGGGTCAAAATTAAGCACTCCTAAGTTGAACATGAAAAGTTAATCCCATAGGCTTGCCTGACTCCACCACTGTAAAACGATATGATAAACAGATCAAAAGGTCTTTGTTAGGGTTGTAACGGGGCTAGGGTTAAAGGTGTGGATAAAGGCTGAAATTAGAAGGTTAGAATCGAGATTGAATTGATAAGTTACCTACCTAAAAATTTCTAAGATAATAATTACATCACTGAAAACAATAAAAAAATCCTACTAATACGAGCTTTTCCTTTTGGGAAATAGTCTTTGATTGTGTAAGCTCACTTTCCATATTACTAATATTGAAAACTTTGAATTTTTTTTAAAGAACAAACTAAATACAAGATAAATTTAACTACAAGAATAATAAACTCAGATAACTGGCTCAAATCAAATCTCGATTAAGGGGTAGTCAAAATAAAGGGTGATAACAAATACAAAGGGTTTTGGGTTAAAATTAGCAGGTAAGTCAATAAAAAGGGTTGTTAGGCTCAACGGGGTTCACTAAGGGTTAATTATGAGGGTAGGCTATTTAGTAGAGTAAGTGGATTAAAACCTAAGTGCCTTTATCATCTCAATAAATCAAATCATAACTGTGGTCTTGACATGTATAATCGAGGCAAGTTCTAGAATAACAATTCATAGTCGACATACTCATAATCAAGAAGTGAGCATGAAAAAGAATGTATGCTCTGTAAGGCTCAAATTCTCACGAAAATTATGGGTGTTTTTTGATATCAACCTTGTAAATCTCAAATTTCAGGATAATATTCAAATTTCGGTTGACAACCTAAAATTTTAATTTTTAGAAAATTAGACTTATCATGCTTGATTCCCTAGTATTCTTCAAATTTAATCATCAATGCACAATTAACTATGACTTATTCCAAAACATATCAATAAAAATCACAAATCTTAGAAATTTCATCTTTTAAATTCAGGGATTTGAGAATAATGAAAAAAATTAGGCACAATTTGAGAATCATGCAAAATTTAGACACTTTTACCCCCAACACTTAAGATGTACATTGTCCTCAATGTACAAAGATATATAATGACATTTTAAAGATAAATCAAAAGAGAAGGGGGAAGAATTACTCCCTCATTTGTGGATGTTTTCCCAAATGTGTGTCTTTGGTGGCGATAATGGTCAGTCGGGATAACATTCCTGCGCTAGATGAAGAAATTGGGTAGCACTTTGAGAAGTAGCCAGGCTTTATTAAGACCTAATAAAAATAAACTAAATATATAAATAAAGACAAGAAAGAGAAAGAGAAAGAGACTAAGAAGGAAAATAAACTAAGGCTAGGAGATAAAGGGGCTTGAGAATCCTTATTGGTAGATGGTTCGCGAGGTGGGTGTGACTTCTAAGGCGACGGAGGTGCTGGCGGTGGCGAAAGTGGCGTGATTCCCAAGTAGCCTTTAGAACCTGACACTAAGAAACTAAAATAAAATAAAATAAATTAAGTATAAGATAGTCAAAAAGAAGGAAAATAAAGGAAAAGATAAATGTGAAACAAAAGGTAAATGGTCTCATAGGTCCTTGGCTTGGTGTTGAGACGAAGCTACCGGTATGAACTCATGTTCTTTGTTAAGGGGCCTATGCCTAGCTTTCTCCGTTTCTTTGGCATGGTGTTGGCTTGCTCAAGGATCTAGAGCCTGAATAAGTGGAGAATCTGAGATGAAGAAGAGTGAAAAAACAAAGAAAATAGAGATGAAATTAGATGGGGAAAAGAGAAAGGGGTGAGGGGTTTAAATAGATTCTGAAATGTTCTGCTTTCCCACGACCGTGGTCCAAGGGTGTGTCGACTGACACGGCCTCCTCACACGGCCATGTTAGAGAAGGTGTTGTCACCCTATGCCCGTGCTTGTTCCTTCTACGTCCGTGCTTTTGATGTTTTTCTTGTTGGCACGGGTGTCTGACACGGGCGTGTTTTACCCGTGCTTGATAAGTCAGTAACCTCAGTAATTTCTCACAGTTTGTGGCATGGGAGTGTTCTGTCCGTGGTATGGAAGTCGATAGCCTCACACGGTTGGTGCCCCGGCTGTGCCATGTTTGTCGGTGCCCATGTTGAGAGTGGTTGGATCTGTGACGTTGGGGTGGTGGTTGGGCTGACTGCACGGCCTCTACCCTGTCAGGGTGGCGGTTTTGGTGGTCCACACGGCCATGGACATGGTCGTGTGTAAGGCCGTGTGATTTAGGATTCTGCACTTTTGGGTTAGTTGAAAAAAAAAAGAAAAGAAAAAAATAAAATAAAATAAAATTGCAAAAAGTTGTAGTGTTAGTACTCGGGTTGCCTCCCGAGAAGCGCTCGTTTATAGTCTTAAGCTAGACTTTCCTTATATTTGAAAATTTTAGGGAGGTTTGAAACTTTGAACATCCTCCCTCATGTCTATATTTTCAGTTTTATGACAAAATTTGAGTCGAGAAGCGTTTACCTTAAAAGTGCCAAATTTTGGATTGTTTATCTCGACTATTCCTTGTGGGAAGATATCATGTACCTCAAGAAGGAGTTCTCTCTTTTCGTTCGAGTTTGTTGTGGTGATGTGAGGCTCGGCTTTATCTAACAGGCCCTGGTCTCTTATTTTATAGTGATTTGATGTCCCCACAAGTTCTTGTGGTGGTTCCTCTGGTTCTACATTGTGTGGAGCCATTCTCTTCATTGACTTGTGTTTCTGTGCTCTTCCTGTGTAACCCTAGTTTTTCCTTGAAGTGTGTTTTCCACTCATCTAGGTCATCGATTTGGGTCCTTTGTTCTTTGTAAGTTTTTTCTTTGTTGCCACTGAACTGAGGATCTGGTTCAACTGTTCTCTTTTTTGGAGGTTCTTGAAAAGAAGGTGAAATTAAATGATTATCGAAAGAATTTTCTTGCTCACCTTGATTTCTTGACGACCTAGCTGAATCAAGGGCTTGAAGACTGATTGAGTCGTCACCTACACAAAGTATGAGCTTACCTGTGGCAACGTCAATTTTAGTCTTGGCAATTGCTAGAAAAGGTCTTCCTAAAATTAAGGGGATTGAATTATCCTCATCCATGTCTAAAACAACAAAATCTCTTTGGGAAAACAAATTTATCAATTTTTACGAGAACATCTTCAATAATGCCTCTAGGGATTCTAATAGTTTTATCTCTAATTGAATACTCATCTTAGTTTGTTTTGGTTTCCTAGACCTAGTCGCTAAAACAATGTATAAGGCATAACATTTATGCTTGCCCTAAATCGACTAACGCATTATCAATATTTAAACTACCAATTAAATATGGAATTGTAAAACTTCCCGGATCTTTTTGCTTCGTGGTAGTCTATTTTGTAACATTCTTTGAGCATGTTGCGTTAAGTTCCACGTGGTGCTCTTCATCTATTTTGCGCTTGTTGGTGAAGAGTCATTTGTAAAAATTTCCTCCGATCGGCATCTAAAAAGAGCTTCAAGAAGAGGTAAGTTAATATGTAATTTCTTTAAAAGTTTAAGAAACTTACCGAACTGCTCCTCTGAATCGTCTTTTTGTAATGCTGTGGGATAAGGTATGCGAGGTTTGTACTCCTTGACTACCGGTTTTGGGTTTTCTTGTACTACCTCTGTTGTACCTTCGTCTACCTTACTTTCTGGAGTTGGGTTGGGTGTATCTATCTCCTTGCTATCCTAAAGTGTGATAGCTTGAATTTGCTCCTTAGGATTAATTTCGGTGTTACTAGGTAGGCGTCCCTGCGGTCGTTCTGACATTGACTTTATAAGTTGTTCAACGGCTTTGCTTACTTCCTTGACTGACTTAGCAAGTTCTTCCATTCGGTTTTCATTGTTTTTGATTGTTCTGTCAGCTTCTTGGATACGTTCCTCGATGATTGGCTTCTTGTCTTGTGGATAAGGTTGATTTCGGATGTTTTGGGGGCATTGTTGCCTTTGATTTCCTTGATTGCCTTGTCCTCCCCATGAAAAATTTGGGTGGTTCCTCCAACCTGGATTGTAAGTGTTACTATAAGGATTATTATTAGATTTACCTATATAGTTCATCTGTTCATCTTCTGCTACTGGTTGGTAGGGTGGGTACTCGTGATTCGCCATAGCTTCCACTAGCGTCGCCTCGCATGATCGGATGTATCTATGAAGAACACAAACTATCAAGTTTTTTATTCATCATCTCTAGCTGCGTTGATAGCATGGTCATGGTGTCGACGTTGAAAACTCCTGCCTATTTTGTCGGTTTGGTCCTCAAAGCTTGCCATTGATAGTTGTTTAATGACATCTCTTCGATGAACTCATACGCTGCTTCAGGAGTTTTGTTGTCCAGCATTCCACCGGCGGCTGAATCTATCAGTTGCCTTGTTAAGGGGTTTACTTCGTTGTAGAAGGTTTGGACTTGTAGCCACAGGGGTAAACCATGGTGTGGACACCTCCTCAAGAGATATTTGAACATCTCCCATGCGTCGTATAATATCTCTAAATCCATCTGCACAAAGGAAGAGATATCATTATGTAAATTGGCTGTTTTGGCTGGTGGAAAATATTTCATCAGAAACTTTTCGGTCATTTGATCCCATGTAGTGATTGACCCTCGCTGTAACGAGTTAACCACTGTTTGGCTTTATTCCTCAACGAAAAAGGGAATAACCGAAGACGAATGGCATCATCAGAAACACCATTTATTTTGAAGGTATCATAGAACTCCAAAAAGTTAGCTATATGCATGTTTGGATCTTCGTCCTGCAAACCATCAAATTGAACAAACTGTTGAATCATTTGTATTGTGTTAGACTTTAATTCAAAATTGTTAGCAGTTATAGCAGGCCTAACAATACTAGATTCTGCTCCTGTTAAATACGGTTTCGCATAATCAAACATTGTACGTGGAGTATTTTGATCTCCCACAACGCGTAGTGGTGGGTTGTTTTCGTCCATCCCTTCAGTAGGATTGGATCCGTTTTCCTCCTCTTTTTCGGTGTAATCTAGGTCTCGCTTGGTTTCCCTGCGATTCCTACGAGTGGTTGCTTCGATATCACTATCGTATACCAAAGGTCCTCTCGGATTCCTTCTAGTCATAAACTAGAGGTACCTAGAAAAGAGAAAATAATAGAAAATAGAAAATAAAAATAAGAAAAATTTAAAATTTAACCTAAGAAAACAAAAGAAATAACTTGCGAATAAAATAATGGCTAAAGTAATAAAAATAGAGCTTTCTTAATATTTTAGTTCCCCAGCAACGGCGCCAAAAACTTAATCGCTTTGAAATCAGAGTTTTAAATATTTATAAAAGAATGATCAAACCTGGAGACTAACTCTGACAACGATTTTAAGGCAAGTGTACCTATCGAACAGTAGTATAGCTTAGGCAAGATCGGATATCGAACCCAAAGGAACTAAAAGTATTAATACTCACTTCCTTTTTATTATTTAACCTAGCTAAGATAAAGGTTGTGTTTTTTTAAACTAAATTGACGATAACTAAACTAAGGAAACAGAGACAAAAAGCTGAATTTGGGGATAACTTGAAAAAGACTCAGTTGATTTTTATGATACCTTCAGGAAGAATTCACCTAGACTTCTCTTATTATCAAACCTTAAATTATATGATTTCTTTTACTCAGCTTAATCTGTGAGACTCCCTAACCTATGTTAAACCCTCTCTCGAAGTGAATAACGTCTAACCCTAGGTTAATTAGTGGAACTCTCGTTCGCTTATAATAACCCCCTAGGAAAGCAGTAAATCAATCAATGGATTCCCATATTAGGTTTCACCCTAATTTGACAAAATCTTGTAACCCTATCTCTAGGCACCCGATTAACTCCGCTTAATTATGTTAGATCTACTCTTAGGCAGGGTCTATTCCTCCTCTACCTAAGCACATTGGATTTGGATTAACAAACATAATTAAGAATAAAATAAGTAATTTATCATATAACTTAAAAATCAAATAATAAAATCTATCTAGGTTTCATCCTCCTTCAGGTATCTGAGGGGTTTAGTTCATAATGTAAAAAGAAAACATCACAAGAGAAAAGATAAAACAAAACATAAGGAAAATCCTAAAACTCCCTGATCGGATTGAAGGAGAATTCTGCCATCTTGAGTATAATTTCGGCTTCTTGGGATGAATCAACTGGCTATCCTCGCATTACTCCCTAACTCTGACCTTCTTGGCTTGACTCTTTGGCCTAGCTTTCTGCCCCCTTTCAAAGGTGGTACTTGGGGTATATTTATAGGCTCTTGGAATGCGATTCTTTCTCCCGAAGTATCCTTTTTTGACTAAAATTGCTCTTTCCAGTGACAGAGGCACGGTCATGTCACACGACCGTGCAAATCGAGACCTGACCGTGTTCAGATTTCTGCTTTGGCACGGCCGTGTGCGGTGGTGATGAGGCCGTGATCCACGTGTTCGTCGAGACACGGCTGTGTGGTCCTTGGCTCAGGCCGTGTTGATTTCTTGGAAAGGCCCATTTACTTCGTTTTAAGCCCGTTTTGTGTTCTTTTCATCCTCGGGTGCTTTTCTGGGTATAAGACATAAAAAAAAAGGATTAAAAGCACCTTTTTATATAAAACGAGGGATAAATCATCCAAAAGCATACTAAATGTGGGATTAAAATATGTTACTTTTATGGTTTATCAACATCTATGGGACTGACCGTGTGGACAAGAACAAGACTATTTGCCAAGCTCTTTTCACCAGCCTAGTTCACACAACAGAATTCCATTCAACAAATCACTAAGAAACTCAAATTTGCAACATACACTTCCATGAATAACTTCATCTTTTCATAAATTAGTAATAATGAGCCATTAACTATGGCTATATAGAAAAGAGTTCATCTTTAAAGGAGCCAACACACTCTTGGCCAAAATAACAAAACAATTCACCTAGTCTAGCCCCTATACATGCCATACTCAAAACACTAAGTTTCGATATACCAAGATGAGCTGATAGTGTGGGTGATCTTCCAATTATCTTCGTATCTCGACCCGGCTCTTTGATACTATAAAACAAGGGAAAAGAAAGGGAGTAAGCTTTAAGCTTAGTAAGTTTACATGTAAACAATAAACATCATAATATGTGCTAATCAATAAATAGCATTACATACTAAGTAAGAACAATCCACATTCCATGATAATGCTTACTCATTTCATCTCTTACCACATTCCAACCATATCACAAGTCAAATGCTCACATTATTTAACATACATCCATGCACTTATCACCACATGATCACATGAAACAACACTTAACAATTTCATAATAAGCCATTCCTAGTAATACCAAACACTCGGTGGATTCGCACTTAACCCACCATTAATCTTTAACAGGGTGGTATCGCACATAGCCCACCAAAACGATGCTATCGCACACAGCCTATCGTGAATAAGTAGTAAGGTGGTATCGCACATAGCCCACCAACAAGAATTATTAAGGTGGTATCGCACACAACCCACCATTAATTACTACAGGTAATATTCCACACTTACATATCTATTTCAACGTTCATACGAAAATTATTCATTATCTATCAAATTCAATCCACTTGAATCATATATGTTCTCAATCATACAATGCCCCAATAAGTAACAACATGTGTATTTAAGATGCATCATTTACACATAAGCTTACCTTGGTGCAAAATGTGTTAAGTTGCGGTTTAATCCGAAACCTTGCCTTTTCCCCGGTCAAGGTTAATTTCGCACTCTTCTTGATCTATAATAACAAAATTCACTCATTCAATCATTTTTTAATTATAATACATCATAATCTCCACTTAGGCAAAAAATGACCATTTTGCCCTTGTACTATGGCAAAATTATATTTTTGCCCATAGGCACGTAAATCATCTTTCATCACATTTTCTCATTAAACAAGCCTACCTAAACATTTATTCCTCTTACAACTACTTACAAATCCAACTATTTCATGCATTTATTACTAAATCACAACATTTACAACTTGGTCTCATTTAGGTGTTTTCATGATAAAACCTTTCACAAAAGTTGTTTCTCATCTCATTAACATCCATCTTCTTCCATAAAAACTCAGCAAACAACATAAACACTCTCATGGAAAGTCCCTAAACTTTCAACCATATTAAAAATTAGTCCCCTCATTAGCTAGCTTAAGATTTGAGGGTTCTAAAAATACAAAAATCATCAAGAAAGACCTCTAAAATCACTTACTTGCAAGGAGATAGCTTGGCTGAAAGTTTGAACTCCAAAAACCTCTATTTTCTCTTCAATTTTCAGTGGAAGAAGAAGGGTGAATAGTGAAAGATGACATCTTTTCTTTTTATCTTATTTTATTCATCTTTTCATCACCTAATTTCACCAAAATTTGACCAAAAATTTAATGCCCTTGTCTCCTTGTATCTATGGCCAGCCAACACACCTATAATGGCCTAATTTCACTTTAAGGAACTCCAATTTAATATTCTATGGCTATTAGACACCTCTACCTTGAAAAATAGAGCTTTTGCACTTTATGCGATTTAGTCCTTTTTCACAATTAAGCATGCAATCATTAAAATTAAAGCACCAAAATTTTCATATAGCCATATATTAATGCCATAGCACAAAATAATATCAAAATAATTTTCCTCAACCTTGGATTAGCGGTCTCGAAACCACTGTTCTGACTAGCCCCAAAATCGGGCTGTTACACAATACTTTGGCTAACAAATATAACATACCAAAAGAGACCAAGTCTTATACATGCCATACTCAAAATGAATCTAACTTGGCTATACCAAAGTGTAGTCGATAGTGTGATTTTTGAACTCTGACATTCCACGAATTCTCGAACTAGCTTGGCAATATTACAAGGACAAGGGAAATGAGAGGGGTAAGCATAAAGCTTAGCAAGTTTGCATGAAATAAGTAACAACATAAAAGCTCATAATGACATCCATCCATTGCATTGAATAAAACACAAACTCTTAAGCTCTTTGCCATAACTTACTCATGCTTACTCTTGCCAATTACATATCATATCTCAAATCGTAAACATTTCTCGTGAATCACTCACGTGTACCTGTAATCACTTTATCACATAGCTTTAGCATTAATCTCATCTATATTAAGAGCTTAGTTGTTTACCCATTGATTTCACTTAGAATTCTCGGAGTTTCATATTATCATCATTCACATAAATGCGACACCAATGCCACATCCTAGATGTGGTCTTACATGGGATTACCTTTAAATGTCGATGCCATATCCCAGATATGGTCTTATACGGGATCTCATATAAATTGTCGATGCCATATCTCAGATATGGTCTTATACTATTCTTATATCAATACTGATTCCATATCCCAGATATGGTCTTATGCTGGATCTCAATTCGGTGCCGAGGCCATGTCCCGAACATGGTCTTATACGAGACCTTACCCATCTCAAGTCTTGTTGATATTATTCTCTCATTTATTAAAGTCCAACCGGGACTTCAACATTACAATTCTCATCATTTTCTCATTCAACCTCATTTCTCAAATTCATAGAAATATTATACATCTTTACAAACATCAACATTTTAAATCATACAAGCAAGGTGTTGAATGTATTACACACAAACTTACCTCGATTTTAAAATAGGCCAAATTACCGATTTAGTCTGATACCTTGCCCTTTCTGCGGTCAAGGTTATTTCTTCATTCTTCTTGATCTATAATGACAAATTAGCTCATTTAATTATCACATTAATCAACACATTTCAATAATCATATTTTGGCAAAATTACCATTTTACCCTCATACTTTTACAAAATGACTATTTTACCCCTAGGCTCGTAAATCAATTCTAGTTGAATTTCTTATTTTTACAAGCCTAGATGAACATTTATTACTCTAATCCTCAATACTCATTATTTCACACACTTACCACATGTGTTACAACCTTCACAAAAAGGTCCTTTTAGGCGTTTTCATGGTAACACCTTTCACAAAAGTTGTTTATCTAACAACTAAGACTCATTTTCTTCCATAAAAATGCAGCAAACAACTTAAAAGCTCACATGGAAAAACTCTAAACTTTCAACCATTTTGCAAAATAGTCCCCTCTTTAGCTAGCTTAAGCTTTAGGGGTTCCAAAAGTACAAATATTATCAAGAAATGATCACTAAAACACTTACTTGTAAGGAGAAGAGTTTGCTGAAATTTTTAAGCTTTCAAACCCTATCTGCTGCTAATTTTTGGTCGAGGAGTGAAAGAGAAAAGATGATATCTTTTCTTTCTTTATTTTAATTTAAAACCTTAATTTAATCCACCTAACTTCAACAACTTTGACCAATTTTAACATTGTTTGTCCCCTATGGCCGGCCAACCATTACTAGAGGGGTCAATTGCACTTTAAGGACCTCCAATTAATATTCTATAGCTATTAGAAACCTTTAGCTTGTAAAATAGAACTTTCGCACTTTATGCGATTTAGTCTTTTTTCGCAATTAAGCATGAAATCGCTAGAATTAAAGCACCAAAATTTTCAAGCACCTATATAATCATGATATAACTCATAAAATAACATAAAAATAATTTTCTCCAACCTCGAATTAGTGGTTCTGAAACCACTATTTCGACTAGCCCCTAAATCGGGCTGTTACACTTTGACCACAAGCATCAGTCTCGACACAAAAGTCAACATTAAAATTAGGAAGGACTAATACTGGTGCCTGATTTATTACAGCTTTAAATTAATCAAAAGCTGATTGTTCTTTGTTAGACCAACTCTAAGGTGTCTCATTCTTCAACAAAGCGGTTAAGGTCTTAGCATTAATCCCATAGTGGTGAATGAACCTCCTGTAGTAGCCCGAGAGCCCCAAAAATTCTCTCAACCCCTTAACTAAATTTTGAATAAGCTAAGTAAGTACCCCATCAGATTTTGAGGGATCCATGGAAACAGAACCTTGGGAGATAATATGCCCTATGTATTCCACTTGTGTAGTGCCAAAACTACATTTGCTCTTTCTGGCATACAACTTATGGTATCTCAGAATAGTGAGAACCTCCTTTAAGTGCTACAAATGATCTGACCAACTAGCAAAGTAAACTAGGATATCATAAAAAAATAACACTATCTTCTTGAGCAATGGCTTGAACATACTATTCATCAAGGACTGAAAACTCAAAGGTGCATTGGTTAAGCTAAAAGACATGATCAAAAACTCATAATGCCCTTCATGATTTCGAAAAGCTATTTTGTGAATGTCCCTCTCCCACATTCAGATTTGATGGTAACTAGACCTGAGGTCTAACTTGGAGAAGTAGGTTGCTTGTCCTAACTCATCGAGCAGCTCTTTGATTACAAGAATTGGAAATTTATCCTTAATTGTTAGCTGGTTAAGTTTCCTGTAATCCACACATAAATGCAAGCTCCCATATTTTTTTTTACCATGACAATAGGTGAAGCAAAAGGGCTGTTACTATCCCTGATAATACAAGCATCATGCATCTCCTTGACCAGTCTCTCAATCTTATTTTTCTGGATAAAAGGTTATCGATATGGATGGATTCTGACCACTTGAAATTCATTCAGGAGAGGAATCTTATGGTCCTGCTGTCTGACTGGAAGAAGACCATTAGGCACTTGGAATACATATTCAAATTCACTCAAAATGTCCTCGATGTCCTGGTGCGCAGTGTTGGAAGGCAATGTCAAGGCAGTTTGAACTGAACTAGTCAACAACATGGGTGTGGGGCCCTGTTACCCGAGACTGAAACATTTGCATAGCTGAGCACCAGAAGGTACATTAGTACACCTGGAAGAATGCCTTGGAGAGTACACTAGTGTCCTAGTTACTCAAACTGCATTGTCAGAGAAGAAAAGTTCCAAACAATGGACCCTAAGGAGAGAAGCCACTGTATACCAAGAACGAGATCACACCATTTTACTAGAAGCACCATGAAATAGTGGAAAATTGATAACCTTATGCCTTCCAGGTCACTTGATGACAAACTCCTTGAGTAGCTAGTTGGACCCCATTTGCAACCATAACTTTAAGTTTACAAGAAGGGTCCACAAGTAGTTGTAAGAGTTTCACTAATTTGTAGTCCATAAAATTATGGGCACTGCCAGATTCAACCAGAATAATTGCCTCACAGTGGCCAATTTGAGCAGACAATCGCATAGTATTGTGACCTTCAGATCCATTAAGGGCGTGTAAAGACAATACAGGGGCTACTGATTCTTCTTTGTTTTCAACTACTTCTAACTTTTGAGGACAGTTTTGGAAGTCATCAGAAGATGGACTCTTCAGGTCAGTACCTTGGTCAACTGAAGTTTCAATCACCAATTGGTAAAGCTGGGATTTAGTACATTTATGTCCTAGTGTGTATTTTGGAGAGCACCGAAAACATAAACCTTTCTTCTTATGGTCTTCCATCTCCACCTAGGACAAGACCTTAATTGGTGTTCTAGTAGTGATATGGCTAGAAGACTGACTGCTAGAGGGAGTGTATCCCTTGATAAGAGGCAAAAGAGGTTTAGGGCCACTCAAACTACCCCCTCCCAAGGGACTTTTCTTAAGTACATGACCAACAATGTCCTCAACCTTAATAACACTATTGAAAGCCTCGTCTAAAGTAGCTGGTTTAAATAACCGTAAGTACTGACCAGTATCGGGTTTGAGATTATGCACAAAGATTCTCATGGCATAAAGTTTAGGTAAATGTAACTGATTCAAGAAACTTGCAAAATACTCATAATACTGATCCACTGTACCGATTTCTTTAAAGCCCAACAGCTCTGTCATAGGGTCCAGATGTCTACATGACCCAAACCTATCTTGGAGGGCTCGAACATGCACCTCTCATGCCAACTGTCGAAGGCCACCATGTCATTGAGAGAATAAATGGTACCACTCGAGAGCTCTGTCATCCAGATGTAGCATTACCAGTCGAACCTTAGCTGAATTGTCCACCCCTTCAGCTTTAAAAAACTGTTCGAGCTTGGACCACCACCCTTGAAAGTTAGTACCATCAAATTGAGGACAAGTCAACTAGTATTGAAACACCCCAAACCCGGCCCACGAGCTTGGACCGGATCTGGTATGTTCCTTAAGTAAACCAGTTCAAAGTTCTTTTGTTACTTTGGGAAAATAGTGTGTTTTGAAAGAAATATTGTTTTGGGTTGGGCTCGAGTAGAAAACAAAATCGTTTTATAATGAAACCCTTTTAAATTTTAGGGGATAAAACATATAGAATACATTTAAAGTAAATTACTTAATCTTTAACTTAATAAAAATTTCGTAACATAATAAATAAAAACAGAAATAAAATATTGCACTATGGCCTTATGGCCTTATTACATCAAGTAAATCCAAATAATTCAGAGTACTTAAAAATTAATAGTCCATAAAAATAAAAACTTCATGTTGAGCACGGCCACCACAAGTTCTACCGTCCCGGTCCATTACTGTTCATCACCTGAAACATGGTCCCTCAACGGGGTGAGTCAACAGATTCAATGTGTACGCAACACTAAATCATAATAGAATCAGGCATAACAAATATTACACATTCATATCATAGCATACAAATTATGATGCATTCCTAAACCCAAACCTAATAAGCCATCCGCTACACTCCCTCGTACCAACCTATACACCGTGGGGACTACTAAGTCGACCCTCCTTCTGCTACACTCCATATCGCGGTCTTAGGTCACCGTATTTGTGGTCTTAGGTCACCACATTCAGATATCGTGGTCTTAGGTCACCGCATTCAGATTACTGTGGTCTTAGGTCACCACATTCAGATACCACGGTCTTAGGTCACTGTGTTCGTGGTCTTAGGTCACCACATTCACTTCCCCTTTCAATAACCCATATGCCCCATTTTGTAATATGCATTAGTATGCCAAAGTTCACATTCTTATTCTCATGTTACAAATAACATATTTCATATTCCTAGTAGGAGTACGAAACGTACCTGAGTACTTTGTACCACATTATGGTACCTTAGCCATATTCACATTCTTAATATCACATATATTAATTAAACATAGCCATAAAACATATTATGAAATAGTGTGGGGTACACACCTGATTAACACTTTCATATTAACACATATATCAAGTTTAAGCCATAAATCTATTAAGATTAGTGTAGGGTACACACCTGATTAGCTTAACAAATTCCTTGAAATCCCGAAAAATCGATCTATCACTGTAGATCCTAAATCCCTACATTTGGCCACATTTAATATTTTAGGAAAAAGCCTATTCGGCTAATTTAATCAAATCCCGAAGGATTATCGTATCCACTTTCTTACCTTGCTACCGATTTGATAATTAATCAAATCCCAGAGACTTGTATTCTTCCCCTTTGAAATCGGCTAATCACTAGATCCATTGAATCGGTTAGTTTTCGGCTTAAAACACATAAAAAAAATCTAACTACTAAAATAGGCCTTGGCCGAATATTCATAGTCACTTACCTCTAAGGATCTTAAATCCCGAAATTATCCCTTGGTTATAGCTTCTGTCGAAATCCCTAAAACCACATGCTAGATCAACTTCTAACCTTTAATCACAATCAATGACCCTTGGCCGAATGTCAGATATGACTTACCTTGATGGTCAAATCCTGAAGATCTTTTCCTTTATAGTTGACTATGGCAAAAATCCCGAAAGAATCCTTCCAAATTTTGGCAAATAAGAATATTGATGGGATTAGTCCTAGATTTCGACAAATCTAAAAGAAAAGAATAGAAATCAAAACTTGTTCTTACCCTTTCTTGAAGAAATCGACAAAGACTTATGCTTGAAGCCCTCAAAGATTCGGCTTTTGATGGATTGGAAAGAAAAGAAATTGGCTAATGGTGATATCTTGAATTTTCGGCTTTGGCTAACAAAAAGAAGAAGAGCAAATGCTCTAGGAAATTCGGCAGAGAGAAGGGTTGAGAGAAAGAAAGATGAATGGCCCTCTTTTCCTTATTTAGCCGAATTTACTAACTTAGAATCCCTTACTTGGCCATCACTCTTCTATTTTGATAGCTTTATCTCTTCAATTATCTCCTAAAATAAAAGATAATTCAGCAACTATCCTTACTTAGCCGAAATTATTAAAGTCAAAGTCCCTTACTTGGCCATCACTTCTCCCTTATTTTCCTAATTAAAGAATAATTCCTCATTTATCTCTTGAAAATAATCTAAAATAAATCCATTATTTATCCCTTATTTATCCACTATTTATCTCTTAAAAATAAAAGAATAAAGGCTCCTAAATTATAGCCTTGTGCCGTCCACCTCACTTCTTCTGGAAGCAAAATAAAATTTCTTTTATTTGCTTTCCCCTGACTCGAACTCAGGCCCAATCCCCTTGCATGTGGCGCCATTTCCAGAGGCCCTAAGTGGCATCTCCAGGCCACTTTTCCAAGCCTGTTTGCGTGTCAAATTTCAGATGCTTTTTTCTCTTAAGGCCACCTTGCCTTAATTTCCTCTTTTAAACTTTAAAACTCAACATTTCTAAGTCATTTCCAAGTTTCCAAATATTTTCGTTTGCCTTTTTAAACTTGACATTTCCTTAATTTCCAAGTTTCCAGAAATGGTCACTTTCCACTTTTGAATCATTTCCAAATCATTTCCTTACATTTCCAAGTCATTTCCTTATATTTCCAAGTCATTTCCTTACATTTCCAAGACAAGACATTTCCTTCCATTTCCAAGTCATTTCCTTATATTTCCAAGACAAGACATTTCCTTACATTTCCAAGTTTCCAAAAATGTTCACTGTCGTAACCCTTTTTCGAGTTTTGAAAAACTGTGGATCGACTAAAAGATTATGGAGTCGCCACTGATCCTTTTTATTTAAGTGTGATCGGGTCACCTATAAAAATGTCTTGGTTTATAAATTCGAAAACAGTTTCGGGAGTCGATTACGTGCAAGGAAGGATTAGCACCCTTGCAACGCCCAAAATTGGTACCAAATTGATTAAGGTTGTCCTAATGTTGAAAACTTTGAAAATATTTAGAGTAAAAAAATTTAAAGAGAGAAAAAAAATCATTAAATTGGAATTGAATCTCAAGATTAACTCGTTTCAGAGGAAATAAAAGTATCATACCCAGCACGTTAGGATATAACACGTTTATATTCTGACACCGAGAACATCTTTGATCTCCAAAACATATTAAAAGGGTATTTGGTTATTTAGTTGAACGGAAAAAAATCAACACCCAACACGTTAGGATGTAATTCTCCGAACTTCTAAACACGCAAATATTGCCTTGTTCTTCAAATATAAAAAATCTTAAAATTGGCTCAATATTTATTTTTTAACGTTATAAAATATTTGGAAAAAGTTTTAATATGTTGAAGTTTGAAATGCTATATAAAGATAAAATGCGTGAACATAAAAATTTAAGTGCCAATAGATTATCAATAACTATTATATACAAAGAAAAATTAAAACAAATAATGTACAAATAACGTGTTAATCCATAATATGTTAAATGAAACTTAATGTTAATAATTTATGTGTGAAAATAATAATGTATAAGGATTTTCGAAATAAACAGAAACATATAATGAAGTATAGACTTAAGAGAAAATAAACTATATTGATAGATAAATTTAAAATATAACTACACATATAAATATATTCAAAAGAAAATAATATGAAAGTAGCAACATATGCAAAAAAAAAAAAATAATTTAACAACAACAATGGAAATTTGTTAGTTAACGAATGAAATATTGTATATGATAGTTCAAATATAGTAAAATGATAATAATAATATTATTAACAGTAATAATAAAAATAGTTAAGTAATGGCAAAATGACAAAATAATTAAAGAGAATGAAATATACAAAGGGGACTAAATTAAAATGAACGTAGGATTTTGGGATAAAAATCGAATTAAAGAAAATGCAATTAGAGAGTGGCGCAAAGGGAAGGGGACTGGTCACAAAAATTTTCCATTCAAATTGGAAAGGCGCACGTCCAGCCTTTAAAGCAATGTTTTCACTGCTTTTAATACACCACCTTTAATGCATTACTTTAAAAAAACTTTTATTAGACCCCCATTTTCCCCTTTTTTTTAAAAAAACTCATAAGTTTATTTTTTTTAAACAAAAAATGAAGGGTCCCCCATCTTCTTTCAAGAACCAGAAAAAAAAGGCTCTCTCTCTCTGCTTCTGTCCGACGCTTGGGCTCTCTTTTGGTCATCGATCGCACCACCATGCCACCACCGTATAGGTGGCTGGTGGTGCTCGAAATCAAGCCTTTTAAAGGCCAAGCCCTTACTATCCCGTCACTGGCGAGGGAGAGAAGCCCCAAGTCCCTTTGTCGACACCGAAGACTGCTATGAAAGGGCCTTCCGACGACGTATCTACGGGGTTCCGGTAAAAATCCCTTTCCCTTTTCGTTATATAGTTTTTGATATCACAAAAAAATAAAAATAACAGTAGATAACCATAAATATGTAAAAAAAAATGAAGACCACCTTGTAGCTTTTTTGGTTTCTCCTTTTTTGATTTCTTAGTGTTTTCCGAAGGCCGAAAAAAAGATAGTACAATGGTTTTCATTTTGGTTTTTATAACCGTGTTACAGACTCGATTTCTGTTCTTGATTCTGTTTGTTCTTTCCTCGCTTTTTGTTTTCTACTCGCGTGCCATTGTTGTTTTCTTGTCGCTTTTCCTTGCCTCTGCGCTTTTTCATTTTGCAGTGAAGTATGCACGACGATAGTGGCCGACCATATTGGGTGTCTTTGTGCGCTCATAGGGAGCGCGGTGGTGTGGGGCGAGGCACGCGGGTGGACAGAGACCGAGGAGTAGAGGGACCGACAACATGCATGGCTCCTAGGGTCCTGAAAATTTCTTTTTCTCAGAGTGGGCTAGGTGTTTTAGATTTTAGCGGCCTAGGTTATTGGGCTTCAGTTTTGGAATTGGGTTTGTAAATAGGGCTTGTAAAAAGGGACATTTGGGCTATACTTTTTGTGGGATTTTTATTTTTATTATTTTTATTATTTTTGATTAATTGTTTAATCTGGGCCCGGGTTTTTAGTTCAGTTTTATTTTGACTAAATAGGCCCGGGCAAAAATTGGGTATTACAGCTGCCCCTCTTTGCTCATTGTCGTGAAACGAGAATAGAGTAAAGACAATAAAAAGACCAATTTTGCCCGGCCCGAGCCTTGACTTCTTGACCCGTGTCTTCTTCAAACAGGCTTCAAACTTCATTGTAACTTCCTGCTTCGATTCATTCTACTGGTGGCTTGGGGTGATGAGAATTCAGAAGGAAGAGGTCCGCAACTTGGTTCTTCTTGCTGAAACTTCTCGAAAACGAAAGGCGATAGGAATTCAGAAAGGAGAGATCCGCAAATTGGATCTTCTTACTGAAACTTCTTGAAAACGAACGGTGATAGGAATCCAGAAGAGACCCGCGACTTGGATCTTCTTGCTAAAACTTCTCGAAAATGAACGGTGATAGGAATCCAAAAGAGACCCGCGACTTGGATCTTCTTGCTGAAGCTTCTCGAAAACGAACGGTGATAGGAATCCGAAAGAGACCCGTGAGTTGGATCTTCTTGCTGAAACTTCTCGAAAACGAAGGATGATAGGAATCCAGGAGAGACCCGTAACTTGGACCTTCTTGCTGAAACTTCTCGAAAACGAACAATGATAGGAATCCAGAAGAGACCCGTAACTTGGACCTTCTTGCTGAAACTTCTCGAAAATGAACAATGATAGGAATCTAGAAGAGACCCGCAACTTGGATCCTCTTGCTGAAACTTCTCGAAAACGAACAATGATAGGAATCCAGAAGAGACCCGCAACTTGGATCCTCTTGCTGAAACTTCTCGAAAACGAACAGTGACAGGGATGAACTTTTAACTTGCTTCCTCACTACCCTCAGAAAGACTTCAATCTTTTGACTGCTTTGCTGGATCAAAGCACAAATTTCGATATGGCGGTGCCCCCTTTTGAGGAACCTGTCACGTAGAATATGCTTGTGCTTATGCAAATAACGGGGATGATATGATCGAGATTGCTCAAATGCTCCTAACCATATGTGTCATTTACATGAATGCTGAATGTTATGCGAATGATGATTTTTTTGGGGAGGGGGGGATGATCGAATGCTCCTAACTAGATGTGTATGAATGCGTGACAAGGACCCCATTTATGGTTTAGGTCGTCATTGCTCATAGCGAGATTCTATCATTGACGCACTACGATTGTGGCAGATGTAGGGAACTCAAAGAGACGAGCTTACCCCGCCATAATTTCATTGTCTTTTCCATTGTACTCCCTGAGACATAAGGTTCGGACCTCTCACTACCACATCAGGAGAGTAGCCTTTGTCTTCTTCTAATCCTTTCGTTGCGACTTCGAGGTGTAGAATCAATAATGGTACTACACCTTCATTATGTGCCTAGACTGGTATTGCTGTATTTATGAATGGCATGTTGCCGACGAGGCATCTGGTCTTTGTTCAAATAAACGATCATTCGTCATTTTTCAATGTTTCTAAACCTTAGGTGGAATGAATTTCGAACAATAGTCATGTTTCAAGTCCTTGTATTATTCAGAGGCTTTCAGAATAATATACAGGACTCCTTTTATGAAAGTATTATTAGTTCCGTAATCGTTATTTCAATGTAAAATGCCTAGGAGGGATTGGGAGTATAACCCGAAATAAAACAGGTCAAATCAAACTGGCAAATGCAATCAAGGAGGAAGTTCATTGAAATAAGATAATTACAAATTACAAAAATGGGCAGAAAAGAAATTAGGTGCCCCAGATATCGCAGCCTAGGCTTCTCCGCCTGAGCATTTGGAAGACCATCTTGAGTTTGATATGTGCTTTAGTAGATCTTGAGTATTTTGTTGATGCCTCGAGACGCAGCATACCCCCTCCTTGTCCATTCTAGCGCAGCGAGATTTTTCATAGTTGAAGCCGCCTTTTCAGGTTTTCGACTCAAATCCCCTTTGGTCTCAAGGCGCCCTTCACGGGTTTTCGCCTTGACCTCTCCTCTTTTTTTTTTTGTTTTTGGGAATCAAGGTGTCCTTGGTGGTTTCTTGTCTCAGCTTGTTCAAGCGAAGTATCTTTTGACTGAATCTGAGTTCACGGGGTTGGGCAAGCTTTTCCCATCCATTTCCGTTAGGATCAGTGCGCCTCCGGAGAAGGCCTTTTCCACCACGTACGGTCCTTCCCAATTCGGCATCCATTTCCCTCTGAAATCCTTTTGTATGGGGAGCATCTTCTTCAATACCAAGTCTCCCTCGTGAAACTCTCTTGGGCGAACCCTTTTGTTGTAGGCTCGCATCATGCGTTTTTGATACATTCGACCGTGACGAATAGCCTTTAGCCTCTTTTCTTCGATTAGGTTCAATTGATCGTATCGAGCCCGAATCCACTCAGCTTCATCCAGCTTTACTTCTATCAAAACTCGAAGAGAAGGTATTTCCACTTCTTTGGGCAAGACTGCCTCCATCCCGTAGACCAGTGAGAAAGGTGTTGCCCCGGTAGAAGTTCTGACGGACGTTCGATAAGCGTAAAGTGCAAATGGAAGTTTCTCATGCCAGTCTTTGTAAGTATCCGTCATCTTCCCCACTATCTTCTTGATATTCTTATTTGCCGCTTCCACTGCCCCATTCATTTTTGGACGGTACGGAGACGAGTTATGATGTTTAATGTTAAATTGACGACAGACATCTGCTAGCGTGCTGTTGTTCAAATTCAACGCATTATCTGATATGATCCTTTCGGGCATCCCATATCGGCAAATGATTTCCTTCTTTAAAAACTGACTAACCGCTGATTTGGTTATGTTAGTGTATGAAGCAGCTTCTACCCATTTCGTGAAGTAGTCGATGACCACGAAGATAAATCGGTGTCCGTTCGACACTTTTGGTGAGATCGGTCCGATAACATCCATGCCCCACATGGAAAAGGGCCATGGGGCAGTCATAACGTGTAAGGGAGACGGAGGCAAATGAATCTTATCCCCGTAAATTTGGCATTTATGACATCTCCTGGCATAGTTGATACAATCTCCTTCCATGGTGGACCAGTAATATCCAAATCTCATTATTTGCCTGGCCATTGTGAATCCGTTAGCATGCGTTCCGCAAACGCCCTCATGAACTTCCTCTAGGATCATCTTGGCTTCTAAAGCATCGACGCATCTCAACAATACTTGATCTTTTCCTTTCTTGTACAAGATGTCTCCATCCAAAACATATTCGAGGGCCAATCTCCTGAGTGTCCTTTTCTCATTCTCAGTTGCATGATCTGGGTATTCGCGATTTCTCACATATCGCAATATATCTTGGTACCAGGGGTGATCATCCCTTTCTTCTTCTTCTACGTTGCAGCAATAAGCTGGGGCCTCGTAAATACTCATTTGAATAGACTTTACATCCTCTTACTTATTCGCCTTAATCATGGAAGCTAAAGTAGCCAAAGCATCTGCCATCTGGTTCTCCTCTCGTGGGAGATAACTGAAGGTGATATAGTCGAACTCCTCCATTAACCCCATGACTATCTTTCGATAGTTGATCAATTTGGAGTCTCTCGTCTCCCATTCGCCCCTTAGTTGGTAGATCACTAATGCCAAATCTCCATATACTTCCAGCATTTTAATTCTACGCTCTATAGCAGCGTGGAGTCCCATGATACAGGCTTCATATTCTGCTATATTATTTATGCAATCGAAATCCAACCTGACTGTGAACGGGTAGTGATCTCCTTTTGGGGATACCAAGACTGCCCCAATCCCATTTCCGATAGCATTTGATGGCCCATCGAAATTCAGTTTCCAAAGGTGATCCTTTGCCGTGTCCTCTTCCGTAGCTGCCACGTACATTAAATCCTCATTGGGGAAATCAAAGTTCAACGGCTCATAGTCTTCCAAAGCTCTGTAAGCTAGGAAGTCGGCTATCGCGCTCCCTTTTATAGCTTTCTGGCTCACATATACAATGTCAAATTCAGCCAGTAGGATTTGCCATCTAGCCATCCTCCCATTCAAAGCCGTTGCCTCCATCATGTACTTTAGGGGGTCTAACTTCGAGATTAACCAGGTCGTGTGGTACAGCATGTATTGTCTCAATCTTCGAGTTGTCCAAATCAGCGCACAACACAGCTTTTCCATTGGTGAATATCTCATTTCGCACTCAGTGAATTTCTTACTGAGATAGTATATCGCCTTCTCTTTTCTTCCCGAATCATCATGCTAACCTAGCACACATCCCATAGAGTGTCCTAGCACCGTCAGATATAGGATTAATGGCTTGTCGGGGCGTGGCGGTGACAGTACTGGAGGGTTTGACAAGTACCGTTTGACCCTATCAAAAGCTTCTTGACATTCATCATTCCACACGCCGGGGTTATGTTTCTTTAAAAGACGGAATATGGGATCACATTTCTCAGTTAGCTGTGAGATAAACCAAGCGATGTAATTTAGTCTGCCGAGGAAACCTCAAACTTCTTTCTGAGTGCGCGGCGAAGGCAATTCTTGTATAGCCCGGACCTTGTCCGAGTCGATTTCGATCCCCTTCTTGCTAACTATGAAGCCCAACAGCTTGCCAGATCTAGCTCCAAAGGTACATTTCGTAGGATTGAGTTTCAATTGGAACTTTCTTAATCTCAGAAATAGTTTCTGTAAAACTTGTATGTGTTCTTCCTCCGTTCTAGACTTCGCAATCATGTCATCCACATAAACCTCAATCTCTGTATGCATCATATCATGGAACAAGGTCACCATGGCCCTTTGATATGTAGCTCCTGCATTTTTCAACCCAAAAGGCATTACTTTATAACAGAATGTCCCCCACAGTGTTATGAAGGTGGTCTTTCCCATATCTTCAGGGTGCATTTTTATCTGATTGTATCCGGAGAAGCCATCCATGAAGGAAATAGTGAAAAGCCTGCTGTATTGTCTACTAGCGTATCAATATAAGGCAAAGGAAAGTTATCCTTTGGGCTAGCCTTATTGAGGTCTCTATAATCCGAGTCGATTTCGATCCCCTTCTTGCTGACTATGAAGCCCAACAGCTTGCCAGATCTAGCTCCAAAGGTACATTTCGTAGGATTGAGTTTCAATTGGAACTTTCTTAATCTCAGAAATAGTTTCTGCAAAACTTGTATGTGTTCTTCCTCCGTTCTAGACTTCGCAATCATGTCATCCACATAAACCTCAATCTCTGTATGCATCATATCATGGAACAAGGTCACCATGGCCCTTTGATATGTAGCTCCTGCATTTTTCAACCCAAAAGGCATTACTTTATAAATGTAATGTCCCCACAAGTGTTATGAAGGTGGTCTTTCCCATATCTTCGTGGTGCATTTTTATCTGATTGTATCCTGAGAAGCCATCCATGAAGGAAATAGTGAAAAGCCTGCTGTATTGTCTACTAGCGTATCAATATAAGGCAAAGGAAAGTTATCCTTTGGGCTAGCCTTATTGAGGTCTCTATAATCCACACACATCCGTACCTTTCCGTCCTTTTTCGGGACAGGCACAATATTGGCCACCCATTCTGAATATTTGATTTCTTGCAGAACCCAGTGTGGCGAATTGGACCTCTTCCTTTATTTTCAGTACTATATCTGGTCTTATCCTTCGGAGCTTCTGCTGAACTGGCTTGTAATCCCTCCTTATGGGTAAGCGATGTACTGTGATATCGGTGCTTAAACCGGGCATATCTTCATAAGACCATGCGAAGACATCCTTGAATTCCTACAGCAGTTTGATAAGATTCTGCCTCGTTTCTCTGGCTATACATGTCCCAATGTTTACCGCTTTCCCTTCCTCTAACATCACAGTCTCTACTGCCTCTTTATGGGGCCGAATCTGTCTCTCCTCCTACTCTACCATTTTTAACCAATCAGGAGACGGGTCACCGTCTGTGTCATCTTCAAAATCCTGTAATTCTCCTAAGCACATGTCTTGCTCAAAAGGATATTTCGAATCTGAGGCGGCGTTGCTCAAGTCATTGACATACGGGGACCTGTTGCAGTTTGAGAAAATACGAGTGGAATGAATGAATTTGTAAATGAACAATTGTATGTATGGTGATGCTGAAAGAATAACCGGAAAACAAAGAAAAAAAATGTTTGCTTCGAATGATGGTGAAAATGCATTTTATTGATATAACGATACGTGAACATGCGCCTATTTCACAAAAGAAATCTTGTTGCTCTTAAGCTCGAAGCAACAAGTGTGTCTTGGATATTACTCTGAAGGAGCCCTAAATACTACAGGGATTTCTTCCGCGGTCCAATTGTTCAAGATGCTTCCTGATTCATAAGGCTGGATATTTGGCAAGACTCCTCCATCGACCGCCTCCTCAGATAGGGTACTAATATAGACATCGCCTAACATTGCCGCGATGTCCTCTTCCTTCGGTGTCCATTGCTCAGAGTGGATTACCCCTCCCGACACAAAGGTCTTGGATATGTGCGGGATTATCATTGGTTCCCACCTGGTTTCCTTCCCACTCAAACGGGTGAGTCTTCTTTCCCGTCTCCTTTCTAACTCCTCCTTCTTTTGCCTTGCATCTGGTCTGAATCCCAGGCCAAAGTGATCCTATTTCTCTCTCAGTATTGGGGCCGCTATTCTCCTCTGAAGGTGTCTTCCAAGCCCTCTTCCCGGCAAAGTGCCCTTTCCTACGGTCATTTTCAAACCCATCCTTGTGGTCCTCGAGATTTTTGGCTTCAAGATCTTGTTTCCTTCCATAACAAAGGTTGCGTTCACGAACTCGAGAGATCGGAACGAGCATTCCGTTGCCTCGTCGTTTTTCTCCAAGAAAGGCATGTCACTGGTCACGGTGGCAGTGATGTCCTCTTCAGCTTTTATCGTTATCAGTCGGCCATCCGCTATCAACTTCATCTTTTGATGTAGTGATGAAGGTACTGCCCCGGCTGAATGTATCCATGGTCTCCCCAACAGGCAGTTGTAGGAAGGTTCAATGTCCATAACCAAAAAATCTATTTCATAAATGGTTGGGCCAATCAGTAAGGGTACCTCAATCCTCCCCATGACCCTTCTTTGGGTGCCGTCAAAGGCCTTTACCACACTCTGGCATTCCTTCATATGCGAACCATCCACCGGTAGTCTGTTGAGGGTGGATAGGGGCAATACATTTAATGTAGACCCGTTATCTATCAAGACCCCTGGCAGTGTGTGCCCTTTGCATTTAGCTGTAATGTGTAAAGCCTTGGTGGACCCTCTACCTCCTGGAGGTATTTCATCATCATTAAAATGAATGAAATTGTCCGCACTTATATGGCCAATCAATCGATCCAACTTGTTAACCGAGATGTCACTGGCGACGTAGGTTTCGTTTAAAGTTTTCATCAGTGCGTTCCTGTGTACTTCTGAGCATTGGAGCAAAGCCAATACGGATATGCGCGCTGGCTGTTTGTGCAGCTGTTCTACCACACAATACTCACTATGTTTTAGAAATTTCAGGAACTCTTTAGCCTCCCCCTCAGTCACTGGCTCCTTGATCCTCGGCTCAGGTTCGGCTGGCTTTCCCTTCTCCTGTTCCACCATTGGAGCTTTCCCCTTTATCAAGTCGTAGCGTCTCCCGCTTCGAGTATGGAAGCCTTCATTTGTATCCTCCTTCGTCACATTAGTCGAGCTCTTTGTGACTTCTACATTACACTCGTAATTCCAGGGAACTTCTTTGCTATCTTTGTAAGTGAATGCAGCGGGTTTCCGTATTATCACTTTCAGTGTTACCCGTGCTCCCCTCTCATTGCTAGCAGAATTCTCCTTTACAGAGACTACTACCTCACACCCATGATTCTAGGAAGCCTCCCTATTATCTTCAATGGCAGCGGGCCTCCGTATAACCACTCTCGGCACTACCTGTGCCCCTGTTTTATCATTCTTGGGACGTGAAATAGTGATCATCGGAAGATTAACTTTCGAGCTTTTGACTGTTGATTCTGACGCGCATATGCTCTTATCTTCTGTGCCTTCCTCATAAAATTCGACTTCTTTATTGTTCATTAAGTTTTGCACTAAAGTTCTGAATTCTCCACAACTCTGGATCTCATGTCCCAACTCTTGATGGTGCTCACAATAATTTGTCAGTTCCCCTCGACTTTCTTCTGCAATAACTAGTCCATGCTTGGCCATTTCTTTCCAGACCCATCTTAGGGGAGTCTTGACCTCTGCAACATTCGTTTTGATCCTTTTTTCGGCATTTTCGCTGATCGCGTTAATTCTGCCCTTAGCGTGATTAGGTAAAGGATTTGTTACATTTGGCATGTCATCCAACTCGACCACACACATGTTGATAAATTTCTCTACCAATTTCTTGAAAGCCAGGCAGTTCTCTATTGAGTGCCCCGTGATTCCTGCATGGTATTCACCCTGGGAGTTCGAGTCTTACCACTTGGGGTACGGAGGTTGCATTGGTTTGAGATGAAAAGGGGACACAATATGTGCATCGAACAGGGTTTGATACATTTCCTTATACGTCATCGGAATCAGTGTGAATTGGGGCTTCTCATTATCTTGTCTTGAGGTGCCGGGTTCTTTCTTGGGTAACCCTTGTTGCCCCGTGGTCGTTGCTTTTGGCTGATTTATGGTGATTGTCCTCGGGTGTCCTATGCTCGCATTATTCACCTCACTTTCTTTCCTTCTTGGGGGCATTCTTTTGGCGCTCTCCCCCGTCTCGATCCCTCCGCTTTTCATAATATTTTCAATCATTTCTCCAGTAGCTACGATGTCTGAAAAACTCCGGGTTGCGCTTCCTATCATATGCATGAGGAATGGGGCTTTCAACGTGCGGATAAAGAGCATTGTGGTTTCTTTCTCCATGAGCGGTGGCTGGACCTGGATGGCAACCTCTCTCCATCTCTGTGCATATTGCCTAAAGCTTTCATTCCCTTTCTTTTCCATATTCTGCAGAGTGATCCTATCAGGGGTCATGTCCGTTACGTGACTGTATTGCTCCAAGAATGCTTGAGCCAAATCATCCCATGACCCAATTTTGGCACGACTCAACTGATTGTACCATCCGGTGCTTTACTCTATCAGTCGTCTTGGAAACAATGGATCAAGCCAGGGTCATTATTAGTGTAGCCCGTCATCCTTCTACGTAACATAGTGATGTGGGCCTCTGGCACTTTGTCCCATTATACCTTTCGAACTCAGGCATCTTAAAATTGTAAGGAGCACCAAGTGGGGACTAAGCTTAAGTCATTGGCTTTTATTCCCGACGTTCACTCTAGATTTTCCATAGCTTTGAACCTCTCCTCCACCCATTTTGGCGCTTCTTGTTTTACTTTTTCGCCATCTCATCCAGATCTGGGATGTTAGGATTGACCAAATTTTCTCCTGGGTTAGTACCCGAACCCGTCGGGCGGTGTGTCGGTGTTGTGGAATCAGCCTGATATTGTGGCCTGATAGTGACAGATGCCCTTTGGGGATACGTATCTTGTGGTGTTTGGGCATCTAGTGGGGGAAGAGGGGGATTATCATTGTCGTTCCCTGAGCTAGTGGCAATGCCTCGTTCTTTAGACATCAGTTGCTTTAGTTGGTTCAGCATATTGTCCTGGGATTTTTGCATCTTCTCCATCATGTCCTGCTGGGTTTTAGCCAACTGCTCTTGTAGCTGCGCTTGTCCTTTCATTTGATCCTGGATTTCCTTTTGTATCTGTTCTAGCCTCTCCATTCTTTGATCAATTATTTTTGTTTTGCCTCTCGTACTGTAATGATGTTCCAGAGTAACTACCATAATTTTAGGGTCCTTTTGCGAGATTCGATGTGTATGATGCAATGTAATGCAAACGTATGAGATGAAGGTAAAAAGGTGCCAATCTTGATTCAATTCCACATAGGAAGCTTGCTTAGAAAACCTTTTGTGAGATTCGATGTGTATGATGCAATGTAATGCAAATGTATGAGATGAATGCAAAGAGGTGTCAACTCTGATTCAATTCCACATAGGAAACTTCCTTAGAAAATAAAGCTCTTTACATAAAACAAATTACAAGAACAGCTTTGCTCTAACGCCTAAGGCTTTAATCCTGGTCAGTAGGGAAGCCAATTCTCGCCCACGATCCGACTGCGTCTCGAACTGCACGCTCAATGTATCAGCTTGTATAGCTAGAGTCTGTAAATAATCGGCTATCTCTCGTATCTTGGTTATAGCCTCCCCCATGAGGTAATCTCTATCTTTGACTTGATTCTGGGAATGGTACAGCTCCACTCCTCTCCGTTCTTCGTTCTCCTTTAAATATCCAATGTGATTTTGACAATTCCGCAACTCCATTTCCAACTCTTCAGTCTTCTTCTTCATTTCTTCGATTCTACTCAAACTTGCCTTTAATTCTCTTACCGAGTTGCGGTTTCGGTGATAGTCGAGGGACCTTTCCAACTCTGCCACCCTTGTCTTCAATTCATTTCTTCCGTTCTGACCTTCTGACACTTGCTTTTCTAAGATTTCTTTCTGAGCTTTCATTTCTTGAAACTTCTTTTCCCATTGCTCGGATTTAGCTCTTTCTTCTTGTAGCTCTTGCCGCCATTGGCTTGAAGTCTTTCCTAGTCCGACAGTCCTCATTGAGAGACGCAGCTTCTTGTAGTCCCCCTTTAGGCTATCCAGCTCTTCTTCGGCTTTGCTCTTCCCTTTCCTTATCTTTTCCGCTTCTGATTTCTGTATCTCCACATCCAATTTCAAAAACATCTTGCCCTCCTCCAACTGCTCGATTCTCTTTTCTAGTTCCGAACTCCGCTGCACGAAATCTCGCTTTACAATTTCCAACTCTATTGGTATCACTCGCAATCATTCCTCCATAGACTGAGCATTATCCGAACTTGGTCCCAAGATATTATCGTTGATTCTCTTGTTTAGCCATGCTTTGTACTCAGAAGTCGTCGTTTCGCCCGCAGCTAACCTCTTCATTCGATGAGTTTGTTTCCAAGCATTCGCGATTTCCTTAATCTTCTTCTTATAACCCTCTCCTGTATAAGAGGATTCGCTTCAATCCAACCCATGTGTTGCTGGCACAAACTGTCTAGACTGGTATTGCCTCGCTGCTAACAATGGGGCATACCCGATGACTCCCCAAATTTCGGGTAGAGGTACCCAATTGAAGTCTCCGCATCTATAAAAGATCTCTCCAGGCGCCATCCACGGGGCTCTCCACTCAATGTCTTTTTCTTGAAGATTCTAAAAAATTGTCATCCATCCTTCTTCTGTTATGTCTTCTCGTCTTGACATGGCCACCTCCTCTCTTATCGGTGAATAGTCCTTATAAAAGGGGCGACAAGAAACTTTATCCATCTTCCAAAAATGCCCATGAAACCATACCATCAATAGCTGTGCACATCCGATAAACCTTCATTCTCCCGACCTTCTGCATGCATTCAACGATCTGAAAGTCTCTGCAAGAATTATCGAGATTAGCGTGACTTGTTTATCCAAACAGTCGAATAGATCCACCACCGCCTCATCTATGTGCCTTAGGGCCTTTGGGAAGATGACTAATCCGTAGAGGCTCAGGGTGAAGATATCAACTTTCCTTTTCTCATCAGGATGCGTCAAAATCAGGTCCCTTAAATTTACCCAAGGAATACACCTCCCCTCGCCCTTCTGTTGGATCTTGGTCGAGATCCATTGTTCACTCATTCCCGTAATTCTCACCAATTTCTTCACCAAAGGAGGAACATAGGCAGGCCTAATATAAACCTTGTCGACTTGCATCTCGGGAATACAGAGCAAAGTGGTGTATTCTTCTACTGTTGGCACTAAATCTACCTCCCCAAAAGTGAAGCAACTGTATGCAGAATTCCAAAACTGGACCATAGCTCGAAACAGGTGTTTATCTATTTTAACATCCAATAGGGAGGAGATATCATCGTAACGGTGGCAGAACATCTGTTTAACTTCATCCCCCCAGTTGGTCCAGATATCCCGCAACTCTTGGAGCTCATTTTGTGTCACGCTAACACGGGAGAAGTCCCTCAGCTCCGACACATGACCTTCAATTAAGCTATCCCCTTTTTCCAATTGTAATTTTTCTGACCACGTACGCACGGCCGCATTGTCTTCTACTTTATCAAGAAAGTTCTTTTCCATAGCAAGCTTCCTATTTCAGCAACCGAGCAGAAATTGACACCTTCTATATGAAATGTCATGCAAGTCAAACAAATCAACACAAGTTAAGATCGCGTAATCAAAATAGGTAAGATATCATTAAACACTTATCTAGGTAACTATTTCGACATTCTACCTAGGGTAGGCTCTAGGGTTCCTATATGGGGTTTGGTTCTAGAGAGAGGTACCTGAACCAGCAGATTCCTTGATCCTCACCCATTATAGGCTCATACGGACCGAGTTCGGTTCAGGGGGATACATTTCCCTATGGCCATGCGGAGGTGAAAACCTCACGAAGCACATAGGTACGGATGTATCCCGGAAGCAATCCACTAGCCCATGCGGAGGTGAAGACCTCACGAAGGCTTAGTTTCTTACTCCCACTTAAAGGTGTGACCAACGGTCATGCAATGCAATGCCGGAGTACTTCACGAGACTTAACACCATAGCACCAGCAAATGCATCAAAGAGAAACATGATTTTTTTTCAAAACGAACTTCCAAATTTTCCATTGAAAGGACAAAAATCAATCAATTTACGGCCTAACTCTCGAAGTCCCCAGTGGAGTCGCCAATCTGTCGTAACCCTTTTTCGAGTTTTGAAAAAGTGCGGATCGACTAAAAGATTATGGAGTCGCCACCGATCCATTTTATTTAAGTGTGATCGGGTCACCTATAAAAATGTCTTGGTTTGCGAAATTCGAGAAAATAGGTTCGGGAGTCGATTACGTGTAAGGAAGGATTAGCACCCTTGCAACGCCCAAAATTGGTACCAAATTGATTAAGGTTGTCCTAATGTTGAAAACTTTGAAAATATTTAGAGTAAAAAAATTTAAAGAGAAAAATCATTAAATTGGAATTGAATCTCAAGATTAACTCGTTTCAGAGGAAATAAAAGTATCATACCCAGCACGTTAGGATATAACACGTTTATATTCTGACACCGAGAACATCTTTGATCTCCAAAACATATTAAAAGGGTATTTGGTTATTTAGTTGAACGGAAAAAAATCAACACCCAACACGTTAGGATGTAATTCTCCGAACTTCTAAACACGCAAATATTGCCTTGTTCTTCAAATATAAAAAATCTTAAAATTTGCTCAATTTTTATTTTTTAACTTTATAAAATATTTGGAAAAAGTTTTAATATGTTGAATTTTGAAATGCTATATAAAGATAAAATGCGTGAACATAAAAATTTAAGTGCCAATAGATTATCAATAACTATTATATACAAAGAAAAATTAAAACAAATAATGTACAAATAAAGTGTTAATCCATAATATGTTAAATGAAACTTAATGTTAATAATTTATGTGTGAAAATAATAATGTATAAGGATTTTCGAAATAAACAGAAACATATAATGAAGTATAGACTTAAGAGAAAATAAACTATATTGATAGATAAATTTAAAATATAACTACACATATAAATATATTCAAAAGAAAATAATATGAAAGTAGCAACATATGCAAAAAAAAAAAAAAAAAATTTTAACAACAATGGAAATTTGTTAGTTAACGAATGAAATATTGTATATGATAGTTCAAATATAGTAAAATGATAATAATAATATTATTAATGATAATAATAAAAATAGTTAAGTAATGGCAAAATGACAAAATAATTAAAGAGAATGAAATATACAAAGGGGACTAAATTAAAATGAACGTAGGATTTTGGGATAAAAATCGAATTAAAGAAAGTGCAATTAGAGAGTGGCGCAAAAGGGAAGGGACTGGCTGCGCAAATTTTCCATTCAAATTGGAAAGGCGCACGTCCAGCCTTTAAAGCAATGTTTTCACTGCTTTTAATACACCACCTTTAATGCATTACTTTAAAAAAACTTTTATTAGACCCCCTTTTTCCCCTTTTTTTTTTTTAAAAAATCATAAGTTTATTTTTTTGAACAAAAAATGAAGGGTCCCCCATCTTCTTTCAAGAACCAGAAAAAAAAGGCTCTCTCTCTCTGCTTCTGTCCGACGCTTGGGCTCTCTTTTGGTCATCGATCGCACCACCATGCCACCACCGTATAGGTGGCTGGTGGTGCTCGAAATCAAGCTTTTTAAAGGCCAAGCCCTTACTATCCCGTCGCTGGTGAGGGAGAGAAGCCCCAAGTCCCTTTGTCGACACCGAAGACTGCTATGAAAGGGCCTTTCGACGACGTATCTGTCACACCCTGAAAATTCGAGTAATTTATTTTCTTTGTGTGCTTTGAGTAATTATTCTAGAAAGTAAAATTTTCTGATTTATTTTCGTGGTTAGTATAGTCCTGAAGAAGGATTTAAAATTTTATTAGATGGAATATTTTTTAAATTTTGAGAAATTATTTATGGAAGTGGATTAAGTGGCTATGACACATAAATTAATTTAAGTGTCAAAGTGAGGCATAAGATGAGTGCATGGCAAAGTGGTGTTGGCGCATGGGTTTAGGCATGAGGAGAAGGTTCAATCCCTTGTGTAGCATCTAGGTGAATTTTATTTTTGATTTTTCTGCCCATGTATAGCAAGTGTCGGCCAAGAGCATAAATGGAAGGTGTTGACTTGTTATTTTTGGTGAGAATATCAAAGGAATAAGGAAAATTTGAACTTAAGGAAGGGTATCAAGAAAATAAGGAAAGGTGTGAAGATATGAGGCAAGAATCAAGGAATTATTTTGGAAACAATATCTTGGCTTAATGACCAAGCATATGGACGGCATTATGGCTAGGGGGGGAGCCGAATTTTGGTGATAGTTTTGGCTAGGAATTTTAGTTTTTGTTTTGGTCATTTTTAGTTTTGTGCATAGTTTTGCTATTCTCTCAACCTTTTCTCCTTTGGCCGAATTTGAGTATTGGTAAGCCTTGTTAATTTTTGACCATTTGGTCATTTTTGCACATCAATTGGTATTCTTTGTGCCTTATTTTCATTAGTGCCGAAAAATCTCCTACACCAAAAGCTTTTCTTTTCTCTTTTCTTCTCCCCATTGCCGAATATCCATCTCTCTCTCAAGCTCATCTTTTTCTTTTCTTTTTCTTCTATTCACTTTGAAATCAAAGCAACATCATCACCATCTTTCTCCTATTTTATTCTTTTCAATTGAAATTCTCTCTACCTACACTTTCATGGCCGAATATTAAGGTGTTCATAAGCCAAATTATTTTCTTCTCTCCTTAATCTCACATAGCCAGAATCCTTCTTAAATCCATTCTATTCTCGAATCTTTTCTTTTCGACGTGGAATATAGGTAAGAGTTCTTTTCGTTTCGATTAGTTATAGTGGTTATAGCCGAATATTAATGTTGGCATGAAGGCATTATTTGGATCGAAATAAACGTTTATTTTATTAACGCTTATTTTGTTAAACTTTAGTGCGATAACGAAAAAGTTGGAATCAAGAAGTTGTGGGTGACAAAGCATAGGAATCGATTCTCGTGGTAAGGAAATCACATCTTTTAAACTTTAGAATTATTTCGATATCATTAGATTAATGTTCTTTGCCTTTAAAGACATTCAAAATAGGGAAAAAAAGGGCGGTGTTTAGCCTTCGTAAGAAGGAGGTTCTATTATTCCCCTAAGTACAAGGGATTTTCCACCGGGTTGCGGACGTTCAACCGAGGAAAATCAATTGTTCAAGTCGTCGTACTCCCGAACCATTATTTGTTCGTGGATTCGATTCGGTTAGCGAACCATCAATCGGAGGGAAATCGCAAGTAGAAGTTTTACTGAACCGAGGGTAAATTTCTAGATCGCTATATTTAGATCGGTTTCATTATAGATTATAGTGTTTAATTAACGCAATACGTATAGGTGTTGAAGATCGGAAAGTTTAGTTCTCTCCATAACCAGTGTGTAAATTCACACTCATTTTCGTTAGATTTTCTAATCATAAGTATTGCGATAAAATCATGAAAATGGTAAATCCGGAAATTTTATAGTAATTGATACTTTTGTGAAAATGCATACAAACGGTTAAAATCGAGAAATATGCGAAAAACTATTAAATCGATAAATGGGCCGATAATACTCTAGTTCGATAAATTGGGCCAAAATACTCTAGTTCGATAAATTGGGCCAAAATACTCTAGTTCGATAAATTGGGACAAAATACTCTAGTTCGATAAATTGGGCCAAAATACTCTAGTTCGATAAATTGGGCCAAAATACTTTAGTTCGAAAAACGGGCCAAAGCCCACTAAACTGTTAAATGGGCAAATTACTAAATTATTTATTTATATGGGCCTAATGAAATGATTAATGATAAACCCACCGATGTTATGGATTAATTGAAAATCTGTTATATGATTATATTTTGTTATACACGCATAATTGCATGGGTGGGATATATGAAGAGAAGAATGGCCAGTTGCCAAATATCTAGTTCGGTGGCTCTCGCACAAATTCGCTCAATGCCTCTAGTTCGGTGGCTCTGCCACAAATTTGGCTTAATGCCTCTAGTTCGGTGACAATGTCACAATCTAGTTCGGTAGTGCACTACAAAAAATTATTTAAGGGCCTTAAGCCCATGTTTGGTGTGTTTGGCGGGGTGGGTTGACTTGATCCCCACAGGTGTGTTGGTTGGTACGGGGTGATGATAGCGGATGGATACTAGGTTGGTTTGGGAAATTCATTTTACATGCATTTTTTTATTATGTTATTTTATGATGTATGGTTGAATTACGTAAATGGGCTCAAGCCCAAAGATGATATCTTGACGATCCGCCCAAAAATGGTGGTAAGTGAATTGCACACCGAGTTCTTTGTAACTCACCCAAATTTTTATTAACCATTTCGTAATGGAAATTGACGTGGACTTGGGCTAGAGATGACTTGGTGGAGGCCATACTACGAACTTGGGTTTTATGAACTATGACTTTATTTAAGTTTTTATTTTAATTACTATTATTGGTTTGATGTAATAAGGCCTCTAAGTATGTTTTATGGATTTTATTGTGTGGATGGTTTAAATTTTATTTCTAAACTCTTAATATGGTTTTATCTTATATATACTAAGTTTTCTTAAGAACATTGGTTTTATAACAAAATTTTTAGACACTATAAATTATTTTAAATTTCTTCAAAGTTTATTATCTTAAGATTTTGACAATTATATTTTGACGTTAAGTTTTCAAACAATTATTTTTCTTGAAACACCAAAATTTCAAATCCTCGTACTAAATTTTTATTAAACTCGATTTTCAAAAGTTTTTGTAGCATTAATTTATCATAAATCTTGAAAAGAAACGAAAATATGTTTGATGTGACAAACCAAATCTCGCTCTACGCATAGACCGGGTTTGGGGTATTACATTTAGTGGTATCGAGCCCGTTTTCAAAACTCTCGGTGTGGTTTGGGTTTGATAATGAAATCTATTTGAAAAATAATTTAAATATCTAGACTTTTGATTTAAAGGTAGTATGGCACCATGAGCATCCCGCGCTAAGTCAAGTAAGTATCTCAGATATCGATTGTCTCATTACGATTATGATATGATTATAAGAAACACTCTAGAACTTCTAGTTTTAGGTGTTAAACCCGTAGAGATTGAGACAATAGGATATTGTTGCGAAAACATTCTATCTCTTTCATATCATAAGACATCGTTAATAAACAATCAAAATATTATTCGATTCATAAAACTCTTAATCGATTAAATCGAATTAGTCGCTATGAGCACTAGAGGACGTGGTCGTGGGCGCGTAGGCGTGGCCGTGGTAGAGGACGAGGTGTTAGGGCGTAATCGATGTGCCGGGTCATATGCCGGAAATGGATGCACTGCGTCACTCGAGAGTGAGACGGGATCGCACGACCACCATATGGAAGAGGATAATGCATTACACGAGCAATGCCGCGAGTACTTGAAAGGGTCGCCGGATCCGGAATCGACCAACACTCGTGGGTCGATATCGAGCGATCAAATCCAGTGGAGCCGAGGTTTTCGTGAGGTGTCTCTCGAGTAGCTCCCAATGTCGCCAATATTGGCTTGAGGCGAGAGCGAATTATGGACGATCTTGAGTGCACATCGGGAACAAAAGCTAAGAGGAGCGGTATCTTTGTTGAGAGACGGCTTACCAATGGTGGCTTACTATCCGAGAAGGCACCGATGTCGCTTTGGTTAATTGGGAGTTCTTTAAGGCTTCCTTTCAAGGAAAATATGTGGGAACAAGCTATGTGGATGCCCAAGGAAGGAATTCTTGAACTCGGTGCAAGGAAATAAGACGGTGGCGGCAAGCATATATGAAGTCGAGTTCTTACGCTTTGAGTCGCTATGCTCGAACGATAGTAGCAACGGACCATGAGCGTTGTATGCGCTTCGAGGACGGATTGAAAGACGAGTTCGCGGGTTCCGATAGCCCCACAACAAGTTAGAACTTTTGCCGCTCTTGTGGAGAAGGCTAAGATAGCCAAGAAGAGGCTAAGAACTCTAACGCCAAAACCGGAGCAAGTTCGAGGCAAGAGAGATTTGAAGAATTCGGGCTCTTGAGAAGGTTTCAGAAGAGGTCTCGAATGATGAATCACTCAAGGTAGGATACCGTAGTGTTAATCGTCAGTCGAGATCGTCTTTGAATGTGGAAAAAGACATCCCGAGAATGTTGGAGGAAGACGGTGCTTGCTATAAATGTGGATCGACAGAGCATCAATATAGGAGTTGCCCTCGACGTGGGACACAACTCAAGAAGTTCGTACTCTTGATGCACCACCGCAAGAGGAGCTCAAAGCAACCACCGAGAGGTCGTGGACCGGGTCATGGTGGTAATGGGGCCGGGCGTGGTCAAGGTGCGCGGGTCGAGGCAATAGTCTTAGAGGCAACGCGGATGCAAGACAGCCAGGATCGTGTATGCGGTCGACGTCGTGAGGATGGCAATGCACTGATGTGATAAACGCACGTTCTTCATTTCGATGTACCCGTTATTGCCTTAATAGATATTGGTTCTACTCATTCGTATGTTGCTAGCACACATAATCGAAACTTGAAATTAGACTCAAATTTCCGATAATGAGATGAGGGTGATTAGTCCCTTAGGTCGATCGGTGGTGGTTAATAAATCTGTTTAGAGACGTGCCTTAGTTATTCAAGGAGAAACATTCTTGGCAAATTTGATGGAATTGCCTTTTGGCGAATTCGATATCATTCTCGGCATGGATTGGTTGGTTAAGCACCGCGCAATTGGATCTGTGCTTTGGCGCTTGATGTTGATAAGAATGCGGAGGATAAGGAGGTAGTTATGATAGGCGAAGCGAGAGAAATTTCTTGGCAAACGTGATTTCTGCGTTAAAGGCGGAGAAGTTGGTACGAAAAGGATATGGAGCATTTTTAGCATTTATTAGTGCTTTAGATGCCAAAGAGTCATCGATGGAAGATGTGAGAACGGTGAAGGAATTTTCTGGATGTTTTTCCCAAGAACTTCCCGTGTACCTCCGGATCGGAAGTGGAATTTGGTATTGAGCTTTTGCCGGAGAATCGCTCCAAAGGTCCATTGCTCCTTATAGAATGGCACCGAAGGAGTTGTCTGAGCTTAAAGCCCAAATTCAAGAACTGCTAGATCGGGGTTTTATTCGACCGAGTGTGTCTTCGTGGGGAGCACCGGTTTTGTTTGTTAAGAAGAAGGATGGGTCAATGCGTATGTGTATTGACTATAGGCAATTGAATAAGTCGACGATCAAGAATCGCACCTCTGCCGAGGATTGACGACTGCTTTGATCAATTGAAGGGAGCTTCTATTTTCTCCAAGATTGATTTAAGGTCGGGTTACCACCAAATTAAGGTGAAAGAAGCGGATATTCACAAGACAAATGCGTTCAACCCGCTACGGACACTATGAGTTTTTGGTGATGCCGTTTGGGTTGACCAATGCACCAGCTGCATTTATGGATATGATGAACCGGGTCTTTCAACCATTCTTAGATCGGTTTGTAGTGGTATTCATAGATGACATTCTGGTTTATTCGAGGAGCGAAGAAGAACATGACTCGCATTTGCGGATTGTATTGCAAGTGCTTCGGAATAATCAGTTGTATGCCAAATTCAGTAAATGTGAATTTTGGTTAAGAGAAGTGACTTTCTTGGGTCATGTTGTATCACCAAAGGAATAAGGGTGGATCCTCGGAAGATTGAAGTCAGATTGGATTGGAAACCACCGAAGTCGGTAGTTGAGATTCGAGTTTCTTGGGTTTGGTGGATATTATAGACGCTTTGTTGAGGGGTTCTCGTTGATTGCTTTGCACCTCTAACTAAGCTTTTATGGAAGGAGTGCCGTTTGTATGGACCGACAAGCAGCAAAGAAAGTTTCGAGCGATCAAGAAGGTTTTAACTAAGCGCCGGTATTGATTCAACTTTGAGGTCAGGAAGGAGTTTACGCTTTATTGTGATGCGTCACATACGGGTTTAGGCTGCGTATTGATGCAAAGTGGGAAAGTTGTAGCTTATGCTTCGTCGTCAATTGAGACCGCACGTAAGTGAACTACCCTACTCATGATTTGGAGTTAGCAAGCGGCGGTGTGTTTGCCTTAAAGATTTGGAGGCATTACCTATATGGTGAAAAGTCTATTATCTATACGGATCACAAGAGTCTTAAGTATCTTCTTACTCGTAAGGAGTTAAACTTGAGACAACGGAGATGGGTGGAGCCATAAAGGACTATGATTTCTCTATTGAGTATCATCCCGAAAAAGGCTAATGTGGTGGCGGACGCATTAAGTCGTAAGGTGGTGGTATCTCGATTTGAGAGCTATGTTTGCCCATTTGAGTTTGTATGAGGATGGTAGTTTGATAGCGGAACTTCAAGTGAAGCCTTTGTGGTTGGAACAAATTAAGGAAAAACAGATGTTAGATGAGAAGTTGAGACTTTTAATTCAAAGCAAGTGGAAAATGATGGAATTGAGGATTTTGGAATAAATTCGTAAGGTGTATTATGCTTTCGTGGAAGAGTCTCAGATGCCTAGGGACTCGGATCCGAGGCAAATGATTTTGCGGGAGGCGCATAGTAGTCCTTATGCTATACATCCCGAGGAAATAAGATGTATCGGGATCTTCGTGAACGGTTTTGGTGGCCTCGGATTGAAGCGGGAGATTTGAGAATTTGTAGGAAAATGCTTAACTTGTCGCCAGTGTGAAGGCGAGCATCAATTGCCGTCAGTCTTTTACAACCGCTTAAGATTCCTCTTTGGAAATGGGAGCGGATAACAATGGATTTTGTTAGTGGGTTACCTTTAACGCCTACTAAGAAAAACTCTGCTTGGGTAATTGTTGATCGCTTGACAAAGATCGCTCATTTTCTACCAGGTTAAATGCGGACTACTCGTTGCGAAGTTAGCGAAACTGTATGTATCTCAAATCGTGACGTTGCATGGGGTACCAGATCGATTATATCGGATCGGGATCCTAGGTTTACATCTCGATTTTGGAAAGCTTTGCATGAAGCTTTGGGTACAAAGCTTAACTTCAAGATGGCTTTTCATCCTCGATCGATGGTCACTCGGAGAGAGTGATTCGATTACTTGGAAGACATGTTAAGGGGATGTGTAATCGACTTCAAAGGTAGTTGGGAGGATTTTCTACCGTTAGCAGAATTTGCGTACAACAACAGCTACCAGTCTAGCATTCAGATGGCACCCTACGAGGCATTGTATGGTCGTAGGTGTCGTTCTCCTATTTGTTGGACCGAGTTGGGCGATCGGCGCGTTGTTAGGACTCGAGATGATTTCAAAAGCGGAAGAAAAAGTGAAAGCTATTCGAGCACGGTTAAAGGAAGCTTCGGATAGACAGAAGTCGTATGCGGATCTGAAGCGTAAGGATATTGAGTATGCCGTAGGAGATCAAGTTTTCTTAAAGGTCTCACCTTGGAAAAAGATATTCAGATTCGGGAAGAAGGGCAAGTTGAGTCCTAGATACATTGGACCATATCGTGTGGTGAAACGAGCTGGTCCAGTGGCCTATCAAATCGAATTACCTCCGCAATGAGTCAAATTCATAATGTTTTCCATGTATCCATGTTGAGGCGCTATAGATCGGATCCTTCGCACATAGTACCGGTAGAAGAAGTGGAGTTGAATTCGGATTTGTCTTTTGAGGAAGAACCAGTGGAAATATTAGACCGAGACGTTAAGGTACTAAGAAAGAAAACGGTGCCGTTGGTCAAAGTGTTATGGCGTAACCACGGAGTGGAGGAAGCTACGTGGGAGCCTGAGGATGCAATTCGACAACAATACCCTCATCTTTTTTTCAGCCAAGTAAATTTCGAGACGAAAATTTTCTTTTAGGGGGGTAGAGTTGTCACACCCTGAAAATTCGAGTAATTTATTTTCTTTGTGTGCTTTGAGTAATTATTCTAGAAAGTAAAATTTTCTGATTTATTTTCGTGGTTAGTATAGTCCTGAAGAAGGATTTAAAATTTTATTAGATGGAATATTTTTTAAATTTTGAGAAATTATTTATGGAAGTGGATTAAGTGGCTATGACACATAAATTAATTTAAGTGTCAAAGTGAGGCATAAGATGAGTGCATGGCAAAGTGGTGTTGGCGCATGGGTTTAGGCATGAGGGAGAAGGTTCAATCCCTTGTGTAGCATCTAGGTGAATTTTATTTTTGATTTTTCTCGCCAATGTATAGCAAGTGTCGGCCAAGAGCATAAATGGAAGGTGTTGACTTGTTATTTTTGGTGAGAATATCAAAGGAATAAGGAAAATTTGAACTTAAGGAAGGGTATCAAGAAAATAAGGAAAGGTGTGAAGATATGAGGCAAGAATCAAGGAATTATTTTGGAAACAATATCTTGGCTTAATGACCAAGCATATGGACTGCACATTATGGCTGTGGGGAGCCGAATTTTGGTGATAGTTTTGGCTAGGAATTTTAGTTTTGTTTTGGTCATTTTTAGTTTTGTGCATAGTTTTGCTATTCTCTCAACCTTTTCTCCCTTTGGCCGAATTTGAGTATTGGTAAGCCTTGTTAATTTTTGACCATTTGGTCATTTTTGCCCATCAATTGGTATTCTTTGTGCCTTATTTTCATTAGTGCTGAAAATCTCCTACACCAAAAGCTTTTCTCTTTCTCTTTTCTTCTCCCCATTGCCGAATATCCATCTCTCTCTCAAGCTCATCTTTTTCTTTTCTTTTCTTCTATTCACTTTGAAATCAAAGCAACATCATCACCATCTTTCTCCTATTTTATTCTTTTCAATTGAAATTCTCTCTACCTACACTTTCATGGCCGAATATTAAGGTGTTCATAAGCCAAATTATTTTCTTCTCTCCTTAATCTCACATAGCCGAATCCTTCTTAAATCCATTCTATTCTCGAATCTTTTCTTTCGACGTGGAATATAGGTAAGAGTTCTTTTCGCTTCGATTAGTTATAGTGGTTATAGCCAAATATTAATGTTGGCATGAAGGCATTATTTGGATCGAAATAAACGCTTATTTTATTAACGCTTTATTTTGTTAAACTTTAGTGCGATAACGGAAAGTTGGAATCAAGAAGTTGTGGGTGACAAAGCATAGGAATCGATTCTCGTGGTAAGGAAATCACATCTTTTAAACTTTAGAATTATTTTGATATCATTAGATTAATGTTCTTTGCCTTTAAAGACATTCAAAATAGGGAAGAAAAGGGCGGTGTTTAGCCTTCGGAAGAAGGGAGGTTCTATTATTCCCCCTAAGTACAAGCAAAGGACTATTTCGGGAATCCGGGATTTTCCACCGGGTTGCGGACGTTCAACCGAGGAAAATCAATTGTTCGAAGTCGTTCGTACTCCCGAACCATTATTTATTCGTGGATTCGATTCGGTTAGCGAACCATCAATCGGAGGGAAATCGCAAGTAGAAGTTTTACGGAAATTCGAGGGTAAATTTCTAGATCGCTATATTTAGATCGGTTTCATTATAGATTATAGTGTTTAATTAACGCAATACGTATAGGTGTTGAAGATCGGGAAAGTTTAGTTCTCTCCATAACCAGTGTGTAAATTCACACTCATTTTCGTTAGATTTTCTAATCATAAGTATTACGATAAAATCGTGAAAATGGTAAATCCGGAAATTTTATAGTAATTGATACTTTTGTGAAAATGCATGCAAACGGTTAAAATCGAGAAATATGCGAAAAACTGTTAAATCGATAAATGGGCCGATAATACTCTAGTTCGATAAATTGGGCCAAAATACTCTAGTTCGATAAATTGGGCCAAAATACTCTAGTTCGATAAATTGGGACAAAATACTCTAGTTCGATAAATTGGGCCAAAATACTCTAGTTCGATAAATTGGGCCAAAATACTTTAGTTCGAAAAACGGGCCAAAGCCCACTAAATCGTTTAAATGGGCAAATTACTAAATTATTTATTTATATGGGCCTAATGAAATGATTAATGATAAACCCACCGATGTTATGGATTAATTGAAAATCTGTTATATGATTATATTTTGTTATACACGCATAATTGCATGGGTGGGATATATGAAGAGAAGAATGGCCAGTTGCCAAATATCTAGTTCGGTGGCTCTGCCACAAATTCGGCTCAATGCCTCTAGTTCGGTGGCTCTGCCACAAATTTGGCTTAATGCCTCTAGTTCGGTGACAATGTCACAATCTAGTTCGGTAGTGCACTACAAAATTATTTAAGGGCTTTAAGCCCATGTTTGGTGTGTTTGGCGGGGTGGGTTGACTTGATCCCCACAGGTGTGTTGGTTGGTACGGGGGTGATAGCGGATGGATACTAGGTTGGTTTGGGAAATTCATTTTACATGCATTTTTTTATTATGTTATTTTATGATGTATGGTTGAATTCTGTAAATGGGCTCAAGCCCAGCATGATATCTTGACGATCCGCCCAAAAAATGGTGGTAAGTGAATTGCACACCGAGTTCTTTGTAACTCACCCAAATTTTTATTAACCATTTCGTAATGGAAATTGACGTGGACTTGGGCCGGAGATGACTTGGTGGAGGCCATACTACTACGAACTTGGGTTTTATGAACTATGACTTTATTTAAGTTTTTATTTTAATTACTATTATTGGTTTGATGTAATAAGGCCTCTAAGTATGTTTTATGGATTTTATTGTGTGGATGGTTTAAATTTTATTTCTAAACTCTTAATATGGTTTTATCTTATATATACTAAGTTTTCTTAAGAACATTGGTTTTATAACAAAATTTTTGGACACTATAAATTATTTTAAATTTCTTCAAAGTTTATTATCTTAAGATTTTGACAATTATATTTTGACGTTAAGTTTTCAAACAATTATTTTTCTTGAAACACCAAAATTTCAAATCCTCGTACTAAATTTTTATTAAACTCGATTTTCAAAAGTTTTTGTAGCATTAATTTATCATAAATCTTGAAAAGAAACGAAAATATGTTTGATGTGACAAACCAAATCTCGTCTAAACGCATAGACCGGGTTTGGGATGTTACAGTATCTACGGGGTTCCGGTAAAAATCCCTTTCCCTTTTCGTTATATAGTTTTTGATATCACAAAAAAATAAAAATAACAGTAGATAACCATAAATATGTAAAAAAAAAAAAATGAAGACCACCTTGTAGTTTTTTTGGTTTCTCCTTTTTTGATTTCTTAGTGTTTTCCGAAGGCCGAAAAAAAGATAGTACAATGGTTTTCATTTTGGTTTTTATAACCGTGTTACAGACTCGATTTCTGTTCTTGATTCTGTTTGTTCTTTCCTCGTTTTTTGTTTTCTACTCGCGTGCCATTGTTGTTTTCTTGTCGTTTTTCCTTGCCTCTGTCAGTTTTTCATTTTGCAGGTGAAGTATGCGGACGATAGTGGCCGACCATATTGGGTGCTGTGCGTTCATGGGGAGCGGCGGTGTATGGACGAGGCACGCGGGTGGACAGAGACCGAGGAGTAGAGGGACCGACGGCGCATGGCTCCCTAGGGTCCTGAAAATTTCTTTTTCTGTAGTGGGCTAGGGTGTTTTAGATTTTAGCGGGCTAGGTTATTGGGCTTCAGTTTTGGAATTGGGTTTGTAAATAGGGCTTGTAAAAAGGGACATTTGGGCTATATTTTTTGTGGGATTTTTATTTTTATTATTATTTTTTTGATTAATTGTTTAATCTGGGCCCGGGTTTTTAGTTCAATTTTATTTTGACTAAATGGGCCCGGGCAGAAATTGGGTATTACATTCACCATACATTAATAACACATAAGACATGCCATTTCGTATAATTAAATCAAAAATGCATAGGCCCATTTCCAGGATGTTACAGTTGTACCCCCCTTAAAAATAATTTCGTCCTCGAAATTACTTACTAACGAATAATCGTACATCTTAACTCACCGCACTACGCTTATGCTCGCACTCTGATCTTAATAGAACCATCATACTTCCTAGGCACAATCTCTAAGTTCACGTCCCCTAGAACTCATTTCTAACGCCGCGATTTAATCTGATTAAAAAGTTTTATGCATCAGAATTTTGTTCCACTTATTAACCGCGAACAATTTTATGAAATAAAGATATTTAGAAGTAGTTCTTTCAATCACACAAAGTTTCAGTTCAAGTTCACAACTCTAATTCAGAGAATCACATTCACATTCATCAACAGAGACACCTTCATTCCTCAATAGAGGCACATTCATTCATCAACATAGACATATTTATTCAGTGGTATCTACCACCCACATTCACTATTCGAACACTCTTTGCCTTATTCGTATCCAGGGGTATTTTCATAATTTGTCATACAGGGGTATTTTCGTAATTTTTCAAGATAAGGTTCCTTGGTAATTTTATCAGTAAGGGTATTTTGGTAATTTTGTGTTCCCGAGGTATTTTTTTGGAAATTCTGAAATCCGAGGGTATTTCGGTAATTTTCAAACTCAGGGGTATTTTGGTAATAAACCAGGTAAATTTGTAAAGCTCAATAAATCAGGGTATTGTAGATTTTACAAAACTTTAGGGTTATTTTTGAGAATTTGTTTTCCAAAATGGTGATGTTGCAAAAATTTTGGGAATTAGGGTCATTTTGGTAATTTGCAAGTTAGGGGCAATTTCGTAATTTTTCAAAATCAAGGTATTTTTATATTTTGCAAATTAGGGTTTTTGAACATTTATAAAGTAAGGAAATTTTGATTAAACTATGGGTAGTTTGGACATTTTATAAACCAAGGGCATTTTTGTAATTTCACAATCAGGGGTATTTAGGTAATTTATAAATCGGAAATTTTTCGGAAAAATTTTGTAAAAATAGTTCTCACTAATTAAAAAGGTAATTTTAAGAGTTTTAAAACTAGGTTTGTTTTATTAAAATACGGCTAGTTCCCTTTCGGGTTTTAGTTATTGAGTTTAGCCTATGAATAAGTCCTTATGGTTAGAGTGAACCGTAGCTACCCTTCTACAGATCATACAGATCATACAATAAATCACACAAGAGATAGGGGTACTTACCTGGTGGACTGCGGGTCGGAGACTTGGGTGCCATGCCAAAACATGCTTATTTCAAAAAAATGTTTTCATAAAACTTATTTGGGCTCGCTTTGAAAACGTTTTGGGCCTTAACTCTCAGGCCGAGAGTTTGAAACGTGCTCTGATACCAAACTAAAACACCCCAAAGTTGGCCCACGAGCTTGGACCGGATCTGGTATGTTCCTCAAGTAAACCGGTTCAAAGTTCTTTTGTTACTTTGGGAAAATAGTGTGTTTTGAAAGAAATATTGTTTTGAGTTGGGCTCGAGTAGAAAACAAAATCATTTTATAATGAAACCCTTTTAAATTTTAGGTGATAAAAAATATAGAATACATTTAAAGTAAATTACTTAATCTTTAACTTAATAAAAATTTCGTAACATAATAAATAAAAACAGAAATAAAATAGTGCACTATGGCCTTATGGCCTTATTACATCAAGTAAATCCAAATAATTCGGAGTACTTAAAAATTAATAGTCCATAAAAATAAAAACTTCATGTTGAGCATGGCCACCACAAGTTCTGCCGTCCCGGTCTATTCTTTATTCATCACCAAACATGGTCCTCAACGGGGTGAGTCAACAGATGAACGTGTACACAACACTAAATCATAATAGAATCGGGCATAACAAATATTACACATTCATATCATAGCATACAAATTATGATGCATTCCCAAACCCAAACCTAATAAGCCATCCGCTACACTCCCCCGTACCAACCTGTACACCGTGGGGCCTACTAAGTCGACCCTCCTCCCGCTACACTCCATATCGCGGTCTTAGGTCACCGCATTTGTTGTCTTAGGTCACCACATTCGGATATCGCGGTCTTAGATCATCGCATTCGATTCATCGTGGTCTTAGGTCACCACATTCATATACCACGGTCTTAGGTCACCGTGTTCGTGGTCTTAGGTCACCACATTCACTTCCCCTTTCAATAACCCATATGCCCCATTTTGTAATATGCATTAATATGCCAAAGTTCACATTCTTATTCTCATGTCACAAATAACATATTTCATATTCCTAGTAGGAGTAGGAAACGTACCTGAGTACTTTGTACCACATTATGGTACCTTAGCCATATTCACATTCTTAATACCACATATATTAATTAAACATAGCCATAAAACATATTATGAAATAGTGTAGGGTACACACCTGATTAACACTTTCATATTAACACATATATCAAGTTTAAGCCATAAATCTATTAAGATTAGTGTAGGGTACACACCTGATTAGCTTAACGAATTCCTTGAAATCCCGAAAAATCGATCTATCGCTTTAGATCCTAAATCCCTACATTTGGCCACATTTAGTATTTTAGGAAAAAGCCTATTCGGCTAATTTAATCAAATCTCGAAGGATTATCGTATCCACTTTCTTACCTTGCTGCCGATTTGATAATTAATCAAATCCCGGAAACTTGTATTCTTCCCCATTGAAATTGGCTAATCACTAGATCCCTTGAATCGGTTAGTTTTCGGCTTAAAACACATAAAAAAAGATCTAACAACTAAAATAGGCCTTGGCCGAATATTCATAGTCACTTACCTTAAGGATCTTAAATCCCAAAATTATCCCTTGGTTATAGCTTCTGTAGAAATCCCTAAAACCACATGTTAGATCAACTTCTAACCTTTAATCACAATCAATGACCCTTGGCCGAATGTCAGATATGACTTACCTTGATGGTCAAATCCCGAAGATCTTTTCCTTTATAGTCGACTATGGCAAAAATCTCGAAAGAATCCTTCCAAATTTCAGGAAATAAGAATATTGATGGGATTAGTCCTAGATTTCGACAAATCTAAAAGAAAAGAATAGAAATCAAAACTTATTCTTACCCTTTCTTGAAGAAATCGACAGCACCTATGCTTGAAGCCCCTCAAAGATTCGGCTTTTGACGGATGGAAAGAAAAGAAATTGGCTAATGGTGATATCTTGAATTTTCGGCTTTGGCTAACAAAAAGAAGAAGAACAAATGCTCTAGGAAATTTGGCAGAGAGAAGGGTTGAGAGAAAGAATGATGAATGGCCCTCTTTTCCTTATATAGCCGAATTTACTAACTTAGAATCCCTTACTTGGCCATCACTCTTCTATTTTGATAGCTTTATCTCTTTAATTATCTCCTAAAATAAAAGATAATTCAGCAACTATCCTTACTTAGCCGAAATTATTAAAGTCAAAGTCCCTTACTTGGCCATCACTTCTCCCTTATTTTCCTAATTAAAGAATAATTCCTCATTTATCTCTTGAAAATAATCTAAAATAAATCCATTATTTATCCCTTATTTATCCACTATTTATCTCTTAAAAATAAAAGAATAAAGTTTCCTAAATTATAGCCTTGTGCCGTCCACCTCACTTCTTCTGAAAGCAAAATAAAATTTCTTTTATTTGCTTTCCCTGTGACTTCAACTCAGCGCAATCCCTTGCATGTGGCGCCATTTCCAGAGGCCCTAAGTGGCATCTCCAGGCCACTTTTCCAAGCCTGTTTGCGTGTCAAATTTCACATACTTTTTCTCTTAAGGCCACCTTGCCTTAATTTCCTCTTTTAAACTTTAAAACTCGACATTTCTAAGTCATTTCTAAGTTTCCAAAAATTTTCGTTTGCCTCTTTAAACTTGACATTTCCTTACATTTCCAAGTTTCCAGAAATGTTCACTTTCCACTTTTGAATCATTTCCAAATCATTTCCTTACATTTCCAAGTCATTTCCTTACATTTCCAAGACAAGACATTTCCTTCCATTTCCAAGTCATTTCCTTACATTTCCAAGACAAGACATTTTCTTCCATTTCCAAGTCATTTCCTTACATTTCCAAGACAAGACATTTCCTTACATTTCCAAGTCATTTCCTTACATTTCCAAGTTTCCAAAAATGTTCACCATACATTCATAACACATAAGACATGCCATTTCGTATAATTAAATCAAAAATGCATAGGCCCATTTCTAGATGTTACAAGTATCCTTGCCCCACAGCTTCGCCAGAGCCATTTCCCGAATAAGAATCTCTGTGGCCCAAATCTACAGCGGTTGACATAGTCAAATGGTCTTTGGAAGGAAACCCTGGTGGAGGTGTTCCCAAAATACCCTTGCCTTTGTCTGTAGTACCCCTATGAATGTTGGTGGTTGGTAAGCCAAAATACTGCTTGAAGAAGGAATGCATATCAGAGCAGATCTCACCTCGAATTTCCCCTTGAAATCATCATAAAACTCCTTAAAACGAGAGTCCAACTTACCTTCTAGTTTAGGTTTGAGCTTACTATCGAGCTGGGAGAGCTCATGTTGCAGCAGACCCATCTCCTTCTATAATCGCGTCATAACACCATCGTTGGCCATAAGGACTGTGTAGCTCTAATACCTTAGATGAGGATTAAAGATTGAAAAAGAAAATGAACAAGAGAAAAAAAGCAGGAAGGAAAATAGAAAAAATAGAGAAAGAAGAAACTTTTCACATTATTTTCATAATTGCCTTTCCTCTCACAGATTGGCCAAATAAAAGTAGAAAACGGTAACAAACTTGCCACCCTGTCATCACTAAAACACACTGTTTACTAACTGTCCCAAAATACCTTGTTTAACTACCACTAAACGCACCTATTTCATTAACCCCTATCCACAATACACATCATTTCACTATAGTAAATAAAACTAACAGAATTATAAAAGTAAAAACTCATTATTAGATCATTGGAAAAATAGCCATATCAACAAATTGGGGTGCTGACCTATTTCAGCAAGGAAAGAAACTTGGAGCTTTTAAGAAGCCATTTTCCAAAGGGCACTATAGCTAATGACCCAAAGCCATTTTTCTTTTTCTTTTTTTGGTTCTATTTCAAAATTCTTATATCTCCATTGCACTGTTCATCACCATCGAGAGGGAAACTCGGTTCTTTTCCATCAAAATAGCATCAAAATAAAATAAGAAAATTAGTTCTTTTCATCCATGAAGTGAATCTGACCATACCAAATTCAGTTTTGAGTATCAACAACAAAAACCCAAGTATCCCATAACCCAGAAATCTGAAATTTCAAGAAAAGAAAAGGCGAGAATCCAAAATTCAACTGTAAATTGAGTTTTTAAGAATTATTAGATTTGGATTGATTTTGATACAAAATTGCTTAAAATGATTGCTTGTTATTGATAGTATTGATATAAAAGATGGAGATAAAAGAACAATTGTTATTAAATGATGGAGATTTATTTGAAAGTATTGAAAATTTGAGATTTTTTTTTAAAAAAAAATTCTAGAGAGTATGAAAAAATAAGAGAAATTTAAGAGCAAAATGACAGTGACGGAAGAAAATAAAGGATAAGAAATTTTGAATTTTAGTAAGTTGAGAGAAATTCATTTATTTTTTTATATAAAATATTTATTTTTGAAAACTTTTTGCAAGCATTTTTCAAATTTTTGTATGATTAGTTGATTTTAGATATTTTCAAATTTTTGTAGAATAAAACATCAATTATATAATTTTAATTATACTTTAATTATTTATTATATTTTTTATTAAAATTTCAACTTTATATTTATTAAAATAATTATAATAAAATTTTAATTAAAAATAAAATTTTTTAAATCATCAAACTTTTTATTAGATCAAATGACAAATGGTTGTGCTAAGTAAATATTATTTTATGTCAACTTCCTGTTATGATCATGTACTATGTTTAATTTTAGGTTTCAGTACTTATACTTTAATTTGACAAATTTTAATTCCTTTGATTTTATCATATCATTAGTTTGTCCAAATGGTTGACATCCTTAATTATTTTGGTTAAAATGTTAAGGTGAAAATTCTTTTTCTTAAAAATATTCACTTTAACTTATCATGTCGAAATATATATATTTTGTATTCAAAAAGTGTTGTTAAGAAAAATTCATGTAAGCATTTTAAACGAAATAGTTAAAGATACCAACTATTTTTGCTAACTAAAGTATATGACAAAATCAAGTAAAATTAAAAAGATCAAATGTGGTCGATTGAGTCTTAACTCGATTGGCATACGCGTTGTTGCCAATGCAGGAGGACGTGGGCTCAAGTGTGTCGAAACGCATTATCCTTCTATTTATGGATTGGGGAGGGTTATGTGATACAAATGAGTGCGAGTGAGCATGGAAGCAGATCGTAAAGTTTGTTCAAGTATCATATTTGACTTAGGGTTCTAGACGTTCAGAAAGAAAATTGGATTTTAGCACCACCTGAAACACAATCGAATCCAAGTTAGATAAAAATAATTGATAGTCACTAAACTAACTATAATTACGAAAAAGGCAAGCGCACCTATCGAACAATAGTATAGCTGTAGTGAGTAGGGAATATCGTATCCACGATGACTAAAAGTACTAGTAATTACCGTTTTCTATTATTTAGCCGATAAATTGAACTGATTTTTTTAATCTAATTTAACTACGAACACAACAGAGAATGAAATGGGAAAAATAACCGAAGACAGCCAATGAGATAGACAATACCTAGGAAAGAATCCATCTAGACTTCACCTATTATGAATCTGAATTAAACGATTTATTCACTTGTGTCTTGATCCGTAGAAATCCCTAAATTATGTTACTATCTTTTTCGAGAGTAAGACCAACTGACTCTAGGTTGATTAATTGAAATCTCTTTCTAATTAAAACCCCTATCGTTACATTAACTCAATCTATGGATTCCCCTATTATATTTGACTCTAATCTGGTAGATTTATGTCGTCCTATTTCTAGGATTGCATGCAACTCCACTCAATTATCCTAGATCTACTCTTAAACAGTGACTTTTGCTCCACTGAAATAAGCACATTAAACATGAATTAATATCCCAAAAATATTAAAACATGAAATAATCATACATAATTGAGAACAAGAATCAAGTATTTATCATGTAAATCAGAAATCAAATAATAAGATTTATCATAGGTTTCATCTTCCCTAGGTATCTAGGAATTTAGTTCATAATCTGGAATGAAAACATCTCAAAGTTAGGATAACAAAAAGATATAAAGAAACTCAATAAAACTTCGAAGGAAATTAAATGGAGATGTTCAATCTTGAAGGAGATCCACTCCTGAGTTGATTCGATGGCGTTCTTCGAGTGATTTCTTCAATCTTCTCTGAGTGCACCCTTAGATCTTCTTTTAATTGATATTTATAGACTTTAGAATGCTCAGAAAGCCTAAAAATTGAGTTTTTCCGCGTTTTTGGGAAACAGGGAGCAATATCGACACGATCTGACACATAGGCATGTGGCCAGCCCGTATGGCTCACACGGGCGTATGGCCAGCCCGTGTGGAAATGCCCAGGCCGTGTAGATCTTGGAAATAGCTCTAGTCATCTAATTTTGGCTCATTTTTTGCTCCTTTTGCTCCCTAATGCTCTCCTAAGTATAGAAATATGAATTTAAAGGATTAGGAGCATCAAATTCGCTAAGTTACATCATTACTCATCCAAAAATGCATTAAGAATGGGATTAAAATATGTTACTTTTACAGATTATCAATAATTAAAAAATAGCTAAGATAAATAAAATAAAATAATAAAATCAAAGATTGGACAATAAAGAAGATAGATAGAAAAGATAGAATGTCATATGTGGAAGTCCTAAGAAGCCTTGGAAACACGAAGGATCCACAACTCCTTTCAAACGGCTCTAATTTCCCTCCAAGATAGAAACCTTGGCAAGTAAAAGTTTGAAGATGAACCCTACAATCTAAAAAGATTGTTCAAAACTCTTTTAAGAGAAACTCAAGAATAATTCTTGAAAAGAAAAACTCAGAGAACTTGAATAATAATCAATTGTGTAATTTGTGTACAATACAAAGGCCTATATATAGGCTAGCTAAATAAATCTAAATAAAACTATTAATTACACCAGAAATCTAATTAATCTAAACAAGAAGTAGTTTTAAACTAAACTTTCTTTTTGACATAAAACTCATAAATAACTTAAACTACTTAATAATTATTAAAAATTTGGAATAATAAAATAATAAAATAATAATAGCGATAAATACAATATTGGGCTCATATATAATAAAAATTAAGCCTAAAACCCGAATCCAATATGATTTAAACTTAAATTAAAAGCCCAAAAGTCATAATTTCCATCATAATCTCGTTTAGAAATTCTACTCACACACTTTTTACTAAAATGGTCATAACTTGACCTCCCGAACTCAAAATTGAGTGATTCAAAGTTTGTTTCAAAGCTAAAAGATAGATCTTCGAACTCCATAAGGACATCTCAACCTAGAAATGCTAGGATCATATCTAAAAATTCATTTCAAGTCTTTTGACTTCCTAAGCTCGAAAATTTGCAGCTTCAGTGAATGACATTTAATAAATTTCACCTCATCCATTCATGTATCATTCCCCCTTTCCTAAAAAAGATTCGTCCTCGAATCTTGTATTTGATTGAATCTTGGTTTGATTTTCTTGGCCATTAATATTATTGTTTGACCTTGAGGTAATATGAATTCATCACATCCATGGGTCTAAACTTGGGCCTTTAGACTCTCATCATTCCCCCATTCCTCAAAAAGATTCGTCCCCGAATCTTTAGCTACACAAAAAGAAAAGGGATTAGGACAAATAAAAATAAAATAAAAAAAGACTTACCTAAACTTTCTTGTGCGCCAAAACTATCTCTAGGATCAAAGATATGATTTTGATCTCCCAAATGAGCATGGATCAAGTATCTCTCCTTCAAAAACAAACCATTAACACTAAATAAAGAAATATTAGGCACATGAGTGTTCAAGTAAAAAATAACTTGTAACTTTCTTTGAATATACATGGTCATCCATAAGAATTTCCAGCGATGAGTCAAGAATTTTACATAATTATAAAAATCAAGAATGTTAAGATTATGTAAAAATTCATCGTTAAAGGTGAAGATAGAAAATTTTGTTGTAAGAGCAAAAATATAAAAAGCTTTAATAAACTTATCTAGTACAACATAATTACTATTTTTAAACTTTACAAATCTAGATAAACCCATAAAATCAATTGAACTTTCAGACCAAGGTTTAATGAGATTTGACCAACGAGAAAGCATGTTGTAAGGAAAAATAAGATTAGTAGTATACTTATCAAAAACATTTATTGTGTGCCTTCTTAAATAAATTTCTAATGTTTTCTTACTTTTCTTACCTTGTAGCACTTGTGGAGAATTATTAATGTTCAACTTACCTCTCTCCCACAAGTAAAAGTTTCGATCGATGGTAGAGTAATGTAATTGGAAGTTCGTCAATGGATCTTTAAAGTCCTGTAACAAGGAAAAACCACTAAATAAATTCGAGTTATGGTTAGTTAATACATAATCATTCCTCACTTTTGCATGAATATTTTCTTGTTTTTCATTTTCTTTTCCCACTTGAGAACTCTCCAATTTTACCTTAAATGTATTTTCACTCACCAAAAGTGGACCATCAAGTAGACTTTTATCACTCAATGTCTCTTTTGTCTCTATCTTTTCAATTCTTTCTTCCTCACTTCCCATATCCCCCTCACAAGTATTATGAATATTCAATTCAGTACAATATATCCTAATAGGAGAACATGACGTTCCTAACTCAACTAACTCCAGAGATTCGAGGAAAAAATTCTCACTATCATCTGTTTTTATTAACAAAAATCTTGTGTTGGCATAATCATGACTATAGTGTCTACAACCTTTGCATATAAAACATTCAACGTCATGAGCTCTTTGTTGTTTTGGTGAAAAATTAGTACAAGTGGGCTGCTTAGAAGATGTAGAAGAAGGTTTTGTATAAGCCCCACTTTTCCACTCAAAAGATTTAGTCTCATCATGTTTTGATAGCAATTTATTAGTAGCATAAAAGAGGTTTCTAATGCACCAAATATTATGATGCACCAAATGGACGAGATTGAAATTGTTGAATCTGCTACTCAATCTCAATTGCCTTGTGTACCACCTCCTTAAGATCAATGTAGGTTTGAAGATTAAGAGCATTGGCTATCAAAACGTTCAAGCTATCTACAAACCATACCATGGTAGTCTTTTCATGTTCTCGGACATTTGCTATTTGCATAAGCATCTCCATCTTCTTAAAATACTCATCAACATATCGATTACCTTGAATAAGGCGTCGGAGTTTCATTTTGACCTCTCTGTAGTAATGAGAAAGAATGTGACGCTTTCGCATCACTTGCTTCAACTTGTCCCATGTTTCAATTACCTTTTGTATTTTCTTTGACAATCAATTCCAAGTTGAATCCACCAACTCAATGCATAATCTGAAAATTCAAGGGTAGCCAATGGCACTTTGTCCTCTTCCCAGCGTTTATAGTAACAAAACATAAGTTCAATTTTTTATTCCCACTCACAATATGCCTCGGGATCATACTTCCCTTGAAATGGTGGAATGTTGAAATTTGGTTTAGCTAAAAACTATTGCCTACGATCATTATTAACCAAAGTCTCATCATTTTCACGAGAGACACATCGAGCGTTATTTGCACGAAGATGATGGTGATCAACCTTATCTCCCCAATTACGATTATGACACTCAATTTTGTGTCTAGAATAGTGTCACATATTTGATCTGGAGCATTTCAAACCCCTTGATCCCTTTGCAACTTCCCAATCATAGTATCGCGAATCATTATGAAAGCCTGAAAAGAACACAGCACTCAAGAAAAGAAAAATTAAGCAAATCTCATTGCTATGCACTCAGAAATAAAAATCAAATTATCAATGAAGTAAGAATTAATCTTTTGAGTCTTTTAAAAGGGTTTATATCAACTAATTAGAATGTATTAGAATCAAACTAGCAAAGCAAACCTAGTAGCACTAGGAGTCCAAAATTGGCTAGAAACCAAAGAGTTGTGTTATACAGAGGAAGGAACGTGCAATGCGCTTTAACCTACTCACACAAGAAACAATAAAGTGTTAGAATGTGTAAATAAATAATAAAAGGAAAAAAAACAAATGAAAACCTAAGGCTAAGAGTCAATGAAAATTGCTAGAACCCGAAAGCTCGAAAAATTGGGTAACAACTTGACAAACTTCGTTTGATGTGTTCCCGATTTTCGAAAATCACAAACTTTAAACTGAAGCCCCCTCAAATAATGTATATTTGATCTGGAAATTTTTGGCACAAAATTCAACCCACATAATTTTTTAATTTTTTTCTTTTTTTTCGTTTTTTACTTTTTTATCATATTTTTTTCGTGGGAAATATTTTTTTAATTCTAAAATAGTGCCAATAAATAATATGTAAAATTTCAAATAATTTGAAAAACGTTTACCAACTGAAAAAATTTTTTTCCAAAAATTTTCTAGGTAAAAAAAAATTTGTTTTGAGGCTGTTTGTTGGAAATCAATTTATAAAAACAAAATATTCACCTAAAATGCCCAAATATGATACAAAATGATAAAGAATGAGGCGAATGAATATAGAATTGGATCGAGGATCATATTCAAGATGTTTAACTTGAAAAAGAAAGATTTGGATATGAACTGAAAAAGAAAATGAACAAATTTAGTAATAAAGAAATAAAAAATAGTAAAAAAAAGGAAATTTGAGAATAAAAAGAATATAAAAATCATAAATAAATAAGAAAATAAAATTAAAAAAGAACAACGTGGAAGATGAAAGAGTAACCTGATGGTTATGATGGATAGAAGTATAAATGCCGAGTTAAACCCTTTGAGATATAAATCCTAACAAACTCAATTAATAGCTCTAATCACCCCCCAAAAAAAATAATCCTTGGCAAATTGAAGGGTGAAGAATGAATTTCCACGACTCCTTGAAAAAAATCGAGAAGAAAACTACTAAAAATCACAAGAAAGAAATCTTGCACAAGAAACAAACCCCATTCGTGCATGTATCATTCCCCCTTTCCTCGAAAAGATTTGTCCTCAAATCTTGTATTTGATTTAATATTGGTTTGATTTGCTTCGCCTTTGACATTGTTGTTGAGCCTTGATGTAATATGAGCCCATCATATTCATGGGTCTGAAATTGGGCCTTAAGACTCGCATCAATACGAGTAGTTCTTAATATTGTGTTAAAAAGAGCAAATATAATTACAACCTATAATGAGATTATTCAAAAAAAAAAAAAGATTAAATGTGAAATTGGTAAAAAGATGGAAACTGTAATTTCTTTATTTCTCACCATAACTAAAAAAAAAAAAAAAAAAAAAAAAAAAAAAACTTTACTGATGTCATGCACGCTTGATTCGAATTTAAATTAATTTTTTTATATTTTTATTTAAATATAATATTAATATAAAATTATGTATTTATTATTTTGTAAACAATGATATGAACTTTTTGAATTGATTAACCGAAGTTTGAAATTTTTAAAAAGTTGAAGTTGTCTCCTAATTTCTAGTAATGATTTGGATTCATTGAAAGCTATTTTTGTTTTAGCTCAAATTTTTTCAATATTTAATAATAATATTGAATTTTAATTAAATGCAAAATCAAACTCAAATCTCTAATGAAAATAAACTATCTTGATGCTGCTTTTTTATCTATAAAACTCAAAATTGTATTTAAACGCTCCAACTCCTCTATAATTAATTAGTTATTGACACAAAACACAATGTACTTGGAACCAAAACATATCTTGATCGATTTCCTGAAGACACGTTTTCCCAATAAATGGAACGATTTGTACGCTATTAGGCACTAGCTAGACAATGGCAAAGATATGGCTAATCATAAGTGGAACAAAATAGCTAAGGAGGGAGTGGGGTTGAGTTGAGTGGACCAATAATTAGTGTCCAAAATCCTTATCCTGGGGGTAGGGCAGTGGCCACTCATCAAAATAGTGAATAGAAATGAAAAAAAGCTAATGAAGTTGGGAGGGTAATGAAGTTAAGACATCATGTGCAAGCATGTGAAATTGGTTCCCACCACTAGATCCAGCTCAAACCCAATCAGTCCCTCCCCACCTCACTCACATTCATTTCACCACATTCATTGCCCCACCACCTAGCCCTTACTTGGTCAACTCACCCAAATGGACACCAATCTGCGGAGCGAATTGTCCATGATTCCCCCCTTGTTCACACCAAGTCAATAAATCACCACTTTATCTGTTAATATGTCTAAAACCTTGATTAAATTTGTATCAAATAATAATTAATTTTAAAAAATAATGGTGTTGGTGTATGAGATTAATAAGGGAGGAGACACAGAAGATGGAGGGGTGGTGTTAGTGGAGGCCGGTTCATTTAATCTGAACGAAGAGTCGAAGGTTGAAACAAGCAAAAAGTTTGAGATAGCAAAGGATTATGTTGGAGGTAGTAAGAGGGCTAGATTGGGGATCGATCCTTTCTTCATCACTTCAGGGTATATATAAGGGAGGTTCAGTGTTAAGTGACATTAATGTGGCGGGTTTGTTATTAGACTATCATTGAGAGATGTATGAGAAGGATTTCTGTGATAGGATACATATAGTCATTCCATATAATCCTTGAAGTAAAGTGGTTAGACCAACGTGAGGTTTGGTGGCCTAAGGATCACGTTTTGAACAAGAGAACAAGTGATTGTTTGCCTCACGGGAATGGTCCATTCTGGTAAGGTAAAAAGTTGACTGGGGTCGAGCCTTTAGGACCATCAGTCCCTTGGTGATTGGCTAGTAACAAGCGGAGTGACATTCTCCAAGTAACTTACTATTCTATCATGTGTCACAGTCCGAAAGAATATAACAAATGGAGTATAACTTAACCAAATTAAATTTCCCAATCCCCACTTCTCTGTTTCTATGCGTATATATGTAATTATTAAATCAAATTACAACTCCATTTAAAGCACAAGAATTACTCGAGTAAGCAGAAATAATACAGAAACATGTATCAAGTAGTCATATGCACCCCTAGCTAGTTTATGATTAAGGATTTATTGTGTACAAAATCCTTAGTGATAGAGGGTTATGGTAACATGGGTCTCTTTCAGTTGTGAACAACCAAATATTTTGGGGGATAATTTTACTTTTTCATGTCTTTCCAGCTTTAAGAAGCAAAAGGATTGAAGATGGGGGGGTTTATTTTCCATTTAGTGGTTTTTTTACCAAAATAGGATAGAAAAAAAGAAAATGTTCCAAAATAGGATGCCATACCAATTATTTACGAAAATAGGTTAAATGGGTGGTGCCGCCTGCCACCCACGCGGCACCTCTGACATCGCCACCTTTGGGTGCCGCTTTGTGGCGAACCATCAACCCCAATTTTGGTTTTTGTTTTCAGCAGTTTCTTGAGGACCAATTAAGCAATTTTTCCAATTTTTAGAAAAGGGAGGGAAAGGTGCATTTTTGCCACACCAATTTTAAATTTGAATAAAAGAAAATAATAAATAGGGAGGGCTTAGAAGGCAATTATTCAAATTTAAAGTTGGTGTGTGCGTGCACCTTTCCCTCCCCTTTCTAAAAACTGGAAAAATTGCTTAATTGGTCCTCAAGAAATCACAAAAAACAAAAACCAAAATTGGGGTTGATGGTCTGCCACAGCGGCACCCAAAGGTGGCAAGCGATGTCGAGAGGTGCCGCTGCAGGCAGGCGGCACCACCCATTTAACCCATTTTCGTAAATAATTGGTATGGCATCCTATTTTGGAACATTTTCTTTTTCTATCCTATTTTGGTAAAAAAACCCCCATTTAGTGGCCTAGGGACCCCAAACATAGGATGTGTTTCGATTAAGATACATAATCTTGCACACCCAGACTTACTGTGTGTTGGCCAATAGTGTAGCACAAAAATTATTGGATAGTGATGTAACATTACTTTCCTCAATAAAATATCCGAGGTATGTTTAATTCTAGGGGGAAAAAATACTCTTTACATCTTACAAGCTTCACCTTCCCTCCAAATAAGGTGCTAGTTATTATTTTATAGGTTGCAAGATATTATGTGGTTTAAAGATCAAAATGTCTTAGTTTTGCATATAATAGTGGTCATATTGGAGAAAACAAATGATATATGTCTATTGTATAAATTTCTATAATTTTACAAATTATAAACTCAGAAAATTAATTATGTTACATATAGACCCTTCATTTTTAAATTATTTACTAGATATATAACCCACGTGTTGTAGTGGGCATGATATCAAATTTATTAAAATGATATTTTATAATACTTTTAAATGATAAAAAAGTAAGAAAAATTAAAACTTACCACAAAATTGAGTTATTAGAATATGTCAATCAGTTAGCATTGATAATTTTGGACAAAACATTATTATATTTATGTGATACAAACACAATACTGTAAAAATAATTAAACACAAAACAAATAAGATGATAGAAATACAAGAATGTGTAAAATTTACATAAAAAATTATTAAAATGTCAAGGTTTATATAAATATGCCTCAAATACATTTATGATAGAAAATTGGCATAATGGCAAAAATTTCCCTCAACGTTTATATTTTTAGATAATTCGATTTTTTTTTTTTGGAACAATTTTGTCTTCATTGTTCCATTTTCGAGTCAAATTACTTATTTATTAACAGATAAAATTTAATAAATTTAATAAATAATTAAAATAAAATATTTTTTTTTTAAAAAAAGAAAAAAGCAAAAGCCTCCCCAGACTAAAAATCTAAAAAAAGAAACAAAGTAAATAAAAATAAAATGTAAATCAATTCGTAAAATTGGAGTAACTTTGCCCAACCTAGTTTATTCTAAAATCAAATCTTCCTTTGTTTCATTTAGGTTTTACTTGGTAGGCGGAAAGAAAATTAGGAACATGGAAAATTAGAAATTTAGAAGGATGAAAAATATAATTTTTCTTTTTATAGGTATATTTGATAGAAGAGATGTAAAAATCGAAAAAAATTTATTTTTTCTTTCCATCCATTGCTTGGTAGAGTTGAAAAATTGAAGGAAAGAAAATAAAACATTCAAAAAATGCATAAGTTTGAACTAACACACACATGGCTCTCATTTTCTCTCCTCTCATCTTTCCAATTCGAAATGATTGATTTTTATGCATTAGGATAGAAAATGATTCTCTCTCTTATTTTCTTTTCTCTCACTTTTCTTCCCAACCAAACATATTCAAAATTTATTTTTCTTCCATTTTTCAATTACCTCCTTCCATCTCTCCACTTTTTCACCCAATCAAGCACATCCTTATGCTTTGCTTGGATGAGAGAAAAGTAAATTAGAAAGATGGAAAATTAAGGGGGTAGAAAACTAAAATGATATAAAACATAATTCTTCATTCCATAAGTGTGCTTGGTAGGAGAAATGTAAAGAAAATTACTTTTTCTTGCCATCCATTGCTTAGTAGATGTGAAAAAGTGAAGGAATAGAAAATAAAACATTTGAAAAATGCATAACTTTGAACTAGCATGCACATCTCTCTCATTTTTTGTTCCCTCATCATTCCAATTTTGAATGATTGATTTTTATGCATTATGATGAAAAATGATCTCAGCTCCTATTTTCTTTTCTCTCACTTTTCCATCTAACCAAGCACACCCTTAATCTTACAAAGAGTAAAAATTACATAGAGAGCAACCACTTATTTGAACAGAAGGTAACTGACTTTTGTAAAAAAAAAAAAAAAAACTATTATTCATTATTAAATTGATTGTTTTGGATTTTTTTTTTGTGCTTTAGTTGGAGGCTTATCTATATTGTTTACGAGTAAGGGTTTAAAACCCTAAAAATCTAACCCTAATTTTGTCATCCCATGAGTATATGTTTGGTTTTTTACTCAGAATAGTTTAAGATTTCTATAGTTGATATAAACCCTAAATTAGTGTTTAAGTGTTTTTCCTTCATTTCTCATTGGCTCGAGCTTTAGCCGTGCGAGGGATTAAAATCCCCAAATTCACTTATGACTTCTCCATTCCCGAAGGGTCGCATAGGTTGAGCGACACTAGTGATGGCAGCTTCTTGCTCCCCCTCCCTACTCTGGAAGTTGGATTCCATTTTCCCCTGAATTCATTCTTGATTCATCTTCTTGAAGAGTACAGGATCTCTCCCAGTCAACTTTGCAGGATTTCTGGGTGGATTGGCTTACTTTATCAACTACTACCGACATAATGAAGTGCCACAGCTTGCAATTTTCCAACGCTTATATCTATTAAAAGCCTAGAACTAAGGGAACTCATTGGGCTTCTACTATTTCCCTCATCACGAAAAGGTCGAGACTATAATTTCCAATTGGTGAACTAATTTTTGATTGAATCGGGGGAAATACATTAGGGTGAGATGTAGGCCCATTAACGGGTTTACTTTTCTAATAGAGTGGTCCGCACTAAGTAGAGACATGTATTCGTTTAAGTGAAGCATTACAACAGAGAATGGTTCAGCCTAACTCGAAAGGTTTCGCACTGGCAGTCACCTAGTTGTAGAGGATGTTATAACTGCGAGATATGTGTTTTGATATTGTTTGGACGGCTTTAGCCCCAATAGGTGGAGGTTGGATGACAATGGGGAAGTGGCTGAGGCAGTTGGTGTATGACCTGAAAGACAGATATAGACCCATGGGGCCAAAGATGACCTAGGTCTGATATTAACAGGATATAAAGAGGAACCCATGAACTTCTTTTACAATGTTTGCAGGATGAGACTCTGCCCTTGGATCTCAACGGTCTCGTAGCACGAAGAAAATGGTACAGATATGAATTTGATAATTGATCTCGCTAACCCTGGAATTATTGGCGGTCCAAGCACAACTCCCAATTCTGGAAGCGACTCGGAGGAAATTACCAGTCTGACCCACAAAATTAACAAACTTATAGATAGTGTACTTCTTTGAGGGACATGAATAAGAAGCGCAGAACCGATGCGAGGCCTGTAAATGTGGTTATCAACAACGAAAAGGTGGCGGATAGTGGAAGACTAGAGCATCATCGTAAAATAAGAGTAGATCATGCTGGGCCTTCTACTATGATAGTCCCTACTACTACTTCTCTCCCAGGGGGCTCACCATCTATGGCTCATGCAAGTTCTCTGATTATTGCTCACAGTAATTCTCCTCCTTCTCCTCCCCCCAATATTCCTTCATTTTTACCCTCTGTTGAGGAATCCTTAGCTAGAGAGGATGGTGAGATATTCCCGTGGCGGAACATTTGAGCACGTGGAAGTATCCCTATAATCCCAACGAAGTGGTTGAGAAGTGTAAGCCTTCTTGACCAAACACTACAAAGAGGCATATGTGTATCATTGAGTCCTCAAGTGGTGCGAAGAAGTGTAACATCCTGAATTTTTGGGCCTATGCGTTTGGTGTAAGGATATGATTAATATGTTAATTTAAGTGATAGGGGTCCAAATTGGGATCAGGACTAGGTAAAGGCCTTGGTTAAATTATCTGATTGGGCATTATAGGGTTAAAAGGAGGTAATTGTGTTTAAAATACCAACGTGGGCTTGTGGCACTGCAAGGGAATTTGAAGGTGGCGTCATTAACAAATAAATGGGCCCAAGTTTTGGCCGCAAGGAGCCCATGTTTCTGGGCCATTTTTGGTACTTTAAAGGGAGTAAGTGGTGACGCTACACACAAGGAGTTAGGGGCCCAAAATTTAAGTTTCATAAAGCCCAAATCCTTTAATTTAAGTTAGTTAAATTCGGCATTAGGGTTAGGTGAAGTGGACGACAATAAGGCTCAAAAATAGGAGGATTTATGTGGATTTTATAATTGATAATATAGATGATAAAAAGGAGAAAAGATAGGAGCTATCTGCAAGGCAAGGTGATGGCCGAAAATCCACCACCTAGAGGAGTAAAGAATTTGGCTACTTCATGGATAAGGGGTGCCGAATTTTCCCTTTTTAATTAGCCTGATTTTTAGTTATCAGGAAGGGCACTTTTGGGTTTTTGATAGGAGTGCCAAATTTTCTATAAATAGGGGGGATATCTCATTGATTCTGGCATTTAAACCCTAATTTCCTCTTCATTCTTTGTGCCGAAATTCTTAGTCTCTCCCTCTACAATTTCTTTTCTTTAATTTCTTCAAAAGTCGAAACCTCTCTCTTCACTCTCTTTTCCATTCTTTTCCTCTTGTGCTGATTTCTCTAAAAAGCCGAAGCATCCATAGTCTTTTCTTCTATTCATCCTATTTGAGAATTAGTTCTACACTATCGGCATTTAAATCTTCCATTGGTATTGCCGAATCCTCTCTCTAGTGCTAGCCGAATCTCCTATGCTAAGGTAAGTGTCGATTCTTGATTAGTTTTCATGATCTATTCCCGGTTTTTGAAAAGCAAAAGTCGAAAGCTAATAGTTTAATGGTTTTATGATGGTCGGCAATTCAGGATTTGAAGGAAACTTGGTCGTCTAGATCTAAAAGAAAAATCGTTAGTCTCCAATTTCAGGATTTTAAGTTAAGGAGATTTTCCCTAGATTTTTACTAGATTCGTTCATTGTATACAAGATCTTAACTTTATGATGAGGATTAACGATCATATATTGTGATAGTAGTTCTGACAAGGACTTGTGATGGAATTTAATATGGATCAGGCAAAGGAGAGAATCTCTAAGTTTAAGAAACGAGCGATATCTGCCGTTCGAGATTGGCCACTTGGTTGTGGACCGGCTTTTGAACAACACCTTAGGCAGATAGCAGTGGTGTTGGCTACAGATAGCATCAACTTAGAGGGTCTCGTTCTAACGGTAATCAGGTGTGTAGATCCTTATCACATATGTTTCATTTTGTATTATACCTATTAGGGGCTGAAAAGCCAGAAAATGAGGCTGTATAAACAGTCCTGTGTAGATCTCTAACACACTAATAATCTGTATGAATATATGTATGTTTATGTTATGGGCTAAAAAGCCGGAAAGTGGCTATGTAGACAGTCGAATGAAACCCAAAAAGGGTTAGGCAAGGAATGCCAGGTACGTAATCATAGAACTTTTCTATGTGTATCGATGTATGCGAAAGACTGTAAACTCTTAGGTAATAGATTGTTTGATTTTGCATGAATGTATGCATGGGAAGGGTTTGTTATGAAAAGGGGAAGAGCATGATTGGTCACATGGTGATCGATGGTAGAAAACCCACCTAATGAAATGTTAGATCACATAGTGATCGGTGGTAAAAAACCCACCTAATGAAATGTTAGATCACATGGTGATCGGTGGTAGAAAACCCACCTAATGAAATGCTAGATCACATGGTGATCGGTGGTAGAAAACCCATCTAATGAAATGTTAGATCACATGGTGATAGGTGGTAGAAAACCCACGAAATGAAATGTTAGGTCACTTGGTGATCGGTGGTAGAAAACCCATGTTAAAATTCCTGTCGATATGGTGTGTAGCGATTGGCGGGTTGATTGTAGAAATCCCCAAGGTGTGATGGTTGGTACGGGTTGGTGTGTAGAGGATGGAATTCTAGGATGGGTTGGGCTTTGCATTATTTATTATCTGTCATGTGATTATGATTGTTGCCATTGTGTATGGGCTAGGGCTCATAATATGTTTGTGGGCCCAAGCCTTTTATGTGTTTTCGGGATTTACACACTGAGTCTTGGTGACTGGTGACTCACCCTATTATGTTTCCCTAACTTTTCAGATGAGCAGTAGATCGTGGACATGGGAGCCGAGACGGACTTGAGAGGCCATCAAGTTTTTATTTCTATAGATTATTTTCAGTTTTTCCTTTAAGTTTTATTTTAGGAATATTTAGGTAATAAGGCCCCATAGTTTATATTCGCCTAAGTAGTTTTTTAAATATTTCAAACTTATGAAATTTTGTCAAAGGTTTAATTATCCACAATAACAATAATACAAGGGTTTTTTTTTAAATGTCACTTATTTATTAATTACTGCCTAATAAATCTATGATTTCCAAAACCAACAAAGCAAAAGTTTTCAATGTACAACCCATAGCATACCAGATCCGGTCGAAACGTATGGGCTGGGTTTGGGATGTTACATATTGGTATCAAAGCCCAGTTTCAAAACTCAGGCTGTGAAATGGGCCTAGTAATGTTTTGTAAAGTTGATGTGAATTTGAAAAAAAAAAATTCTGGAAGAAGATGTGGCCTTTGAGTCTACCGACACCCGATCCACGCAGGTAAGTATTCTAACTCTGGATGTGATATATATGTTGGGTTTGATGGGCTTGATGGACGTAGAATAGTATGTTAGGCGTTGATAGACTTTAGGGTTAGTTTAAACAACTCCTTAAATTCATAAGACTTAATCCAACTAAACAAACCCATGAACGAGTCGATGGGTTGGGGTGTGGCAACAGGCATACGCATGTCTAGGATTGGATTCAGGGAGAGCTTGGTACTTAAGCAGTCCTAGTGACTCACCTCCTCTTCACCGAATCCTACCCAGTGCGTGGTATTGTGCTCACCTTAGCCACGAGGATTTGTTGACGAGCCAAAACCTATAATTAAAACCCGAAAGGGACCAGCCATCCTATTCTGCAAAATTACTAAACTACCCCTGATTTGTGAAAATTTCCCAGAATACCCCAGAACTGTAAAACCGCCAAAATTCGTGAGAATTACCGAAACATTCCGGTTGGCAAAATTTCCAAAACAACCGTGACTTTATAAAATACCCATGTTTTGCAAATTTACTTGAAAACCCCTAGATTTACAAAAGTAACCCCGGTTTGCAAAATTAAATTTCCAAAGTACCTCTGCTAAAAAAAACACAACAACAACAACACCAAGATACCCTATTTTGAGAAAATCACCAAGATACTTTATTTTGGAAAATACCCTGTAGGGCAAAACTACGAAAATACCCCTGGGTAGAGGAATGACGAAAAAAAAAAAACCTTATGCGATAAATGTGTGTGCATGGATGCTACTTGTATGATTGATGTATGCTGGTTGATGTATGTGGTTTCAAGAATTAGGAGATAAACTTGAGACTGAAACTATAGATAGGTTCGAATTTGAAAGAACCACTTTTAAAACTACTTTCCATAAGATTGTTCGTGGTTAATCAGTGAAAGAAATTAATTGTTCATAAAGTTTCTAATTCAGATAATACGAGAATCAACGATGAGCGCTAGAAGAGGAAGAAGAGGCCGCGGCCGAGGCCGTGGAAGTTTTAGGACTGATGTGTTGACTCAGCTAGTTTGGGAGGTACTGAAGGAGGTTAAAGAAATCGGTGAAACACTTCGGTTTGGGTGCATGGACTGTAAGAAAAAAAGATACCGTAGTTTTCTAAGGTTGCAGTCTCGTTCTGTGAAGCGTGTTAAGGTACGTCCAAACTTTCGGGTTTGTGAATATTGCAGAAGGCGTCATCCGGGTGAATGTTGGAGGAAGTTAGGAACGTGTTTAAGATGGGGGTCTGAGGAGCATAAGGCTCGGGATTGTTCAATTACCATTAAGTCGGATATGTTTTGTGTGGATGCTATATTTTTGGGTATAGAAACTGTATGCTTGCAATGTTTATATATTATTAAATTAGAGTGCGCAGCGAAAGCATAGTGGTGAGACTTGGGTAGTACGATTAATAGTTAGTTGGAAATTTCGAGGACGAAATTTCTTTAAAGGGGTAGAACTGTAATATCCTGAATTTTTGGGCCTATGCGTTTGGTGTAAGGATATGATTAATATGATAATTTAAGTGATAGGGGTCCAAATTGGGCTCAGGACTAGGCAAAGGCCTTGGTTAAATTATCTGATTGGGCATTATAGAGTTAAAATGAGGTAATTGTGTTTAAAATATCAATGTGGGCTTGTGGCCCAACAATAGGTGGCACAGCAAGGGAATTTGAAGGGGGCGTCATTAACAAATAAAGGGGCCCAAGTTTTGGCCACAAGGAGCCCATGTTTCTAGGCCATTTTTTGGCACTTTAAAGGGAGCAAGGGGTGACGTTACACACAAAGAGTTAGGGGCCCAAAATTTAAGTTTCATAGAGCCCAAATCCTTTAATTTAAGTTAGCTAAATTCGGCATTAGGGTTAGGTGAAGTGGATGGCAACAAGGCTCAAAAATAGGAGGATTTATGTGGATTTTATAATTGATAATATAGATGATAAAAAGGAGAAAAGATAGGAGCTATCTGCAAGGCAAGGTGATGGCCGAAAATCCACCACCTAGAGGAGTAAAGAATTTGGCTACTTCATGGATAAGGGGTGCCGAATTTTCCCTTTTTAATTAGCCTGATTTTTAGTTATCAGGAAGGGTACTTTCGGGTTTTTGATAGGAGTACCGAAATTTCTATAAATAGGGGCGATACCTCATTGATTCTGGCATTTAAACCCCAATTTCCTCTTCATTCTTTGTGCCGAAATTCTTAGTCTCTCCCTCTACAATTTCTTTTCTTTAATTTCTTCAAAAGCTGAAACCTATCCCTTCACTCTCTTTTCCATTCTTTTCCTCTTGTGCTGATTTCTCTAAAAAGCCGAAGCATCCATAGTCTTTTCTTCTATTCATCCTATTTGAGAATTAGTTCTACACTTCCGGCATTTAAATCTTCCATTGGTATTGCCGAAACTTCTCTCTAGTGCTAGCCGAATCTCCTATGCTAAGGTAAGCGTCGATTTTTGATTAGTTTTCATGATCTATTCTCGGTTTTTGAAAAGCAAAAGTCAAAAGCTAATAGTTTAATGGTTTTATGATGTGCAGCAATTCAGGATTTGAAGGAAACTTGGTCGTCTAGATCTAAAAGCCGAAAATCGTTTGTCTCCAATTTCAGGATTTTAAGGTAAGGAGATTTTCCCTAGATTTTTACTAGATTCTTTCATTGTATACAAGATCTTAACTTTATGATGAGCATTGACGACCATGTATTGTGATAGTAGTTCTGACAAGGACTTGTGATGGAATTAAATATGGATCAGGCAAATGAGAGAATCCCTAAGTTTAAGAAACGATCGGTATCTGCCGTTCGAGATTGGCCACTTGGTTGTGGACCGGCTTCTGAACAACACCTTAGTCAGATAGCAGTGGTGTTGGCTATGGATAGCGTCAACTTAGAGGGTCTCGTTCTAACAAGATGTCGTGTGTGTAGATCCTTATCACATAAGTTTTATTTTGTATTATACACATTAGAATGAAAAGCTAGAAAATGAGGCTGTATGAACAGCCGTGTGTAGATCTCTAACACACTAATAATCTGTATGAATATATGTATGTTTATGTTATGGGCTAAAAAGTCGGAAAGTGGCTGTGTAAACAGTCGAATGAAACCCAAAAAGGGTTAGGCAAGGAATGCCAGGTACGTAATCATATAACTTCTCTATGTGTATCTATGTATGCGAAAGACTGTAAACTCTTAGGTAGTAGATTTTTTGATTTTGCATGAATGTATGCATGGGATGGGTTTGTTATGAAAAGGGGAAGAGCATGATTGGTCATATAGTGATCGGTGGTAGAAAACCCACCTAATGAAATGTTAGATCATATGGTGATCGGTGGTAGAAAACCCACCTAATGAAATGTTAGATCACATGGTGATTGGAGGTAGAAAACCACCTAATGAAATGCTAGATCACATGGTGATCGGTGGTAAAAAACCCACCTAATGAAATGTTAGATCACATAGTGACCGGTAGTAGAAAACCCACGAAATGAAATGTTAGGTCACTTGGTGATCGGTGGTAGAATACCCACGTTAAAATTCCTGATTAATAAGGAATAGGCAGTGTGACTGTCGATATGGTATGTAGCGGTTGGCGGGTTGATTGTAGAAATCCTCAAGGTGTGATGGTTGGTACGGGTTGGTGTGTAGAGGATGGAATTCTAGGATGGGTTGGGCTTTGCATCATTTATTATCTGTCATGTGATTATGATTGTTGCCATTGTGTATGAGCCAGGGCTCATAACATGTTTGTGGGCCCAAGCCTTTTATGTGTTTTCGGGATTTACACACTGAGTCTTGGTGACTCACCCTATTATTTTTCCCTAACTATTCAGATGAGCAGTAGATCGTGGACATGGGAGCCGAGACGGACTCGAGGGGCCATCAAGTTTTTATTTTTATAGATTATTTTCGGTTTTTCCTTTAAGTTTTAATTTGGGAATATTCAGGTAATAAGGCCGCATAGTTTATATTCGCCTAAGTAGTTTTTTAAAAATTTGCAGCTTATGAAATTTTGTCAAAGGTTTAATTATTCACAATAACAATAATACAAGGGTTTTTTTTAAATGTCACATATTTATTAATTGCTGCCTAATAAATCTACGATTTCCAAAACCAACAAAGCAATAGTTTTCAATGTACAACCTGTAGCATACCAGATCCGGTCAAAACGTATGGGCCGGGTTTGGGGTGTTACAAGAAGCCTCCACTCTCAAAGCTTACCTCATCCTTCCATGTTTTGTTGGCTGAGGCTACCATGGTTAGCGTAGGCCTTAGCGAAAATGTTGGTAGCCCAGAGGCTAGTCAGAGGAAGCTCGAGGAAACTAAGTTAGAGTTGGAAAGAACTCGCAAGCTATACCTCAAGATGAATGAGGAGAATGAAGAGCTTTATGAAACACCCCAAACCCGGCCCACGAGCCTTGACCAGATTTGGTATGTTCCTTAGGAAAAACCGGTTCAAATTCGTTTGCACTTTGAAAAACTTTAAGTGATTTTGGGAGAAAGTTCGAATTGGGTTGGGCTTGAGTTGAAAACAGGTTTATCTTATATTGAAATCCCTTTATCTTAGGTGACAAAACATTTAGGGTTTAGTTTGAAAGAAATTTACTTAAACTTTAATTGATAAAAATTTGTAAACATATTAGATGGAAATAAATGTAAAATAGTTCCACTATGGCCTTATTACATCAAAATAATTCCAAAATAAATTTAAAGTACTTAAATAAAAGAAATGTCCAAAATAAAATAATTCCTTGCTGAGCATGGCCACCACTAAGCTCCTGCCAACCCGGTCCATTACTGATTGTCACTTGAAAAAAAATGTTCCCACAACGGGGTGAGTCAACAAACTCAATGTGTACACAACCACTAAGTCCAAATAGATTCAGGCATAATAAATCATACACATTCATATCATAGTATACAATTAATGATGCATTCCCAAGCCCAAACCTAGATGCCATCCGCTACACATCACCCGTACCAACCTGCACACCGTGGGGACTACTAAGTCTACCCTCCATCCGCTACACACCATCGAAGCGATCATTTGCGATCGGCGTGCTCATCGCCTCTTATAAATATTCGTGGCATAGCCACCAGATTAAATAATTGTGACCGAAGTCACCACATTCAGATATCGTGCTCTTAAATCACCACATTCAGATAATGTGACCGAAGTCACCACATTCAGATATCGTGGTCTTAGATCACCACATTCACTTCCCCTTTTCATATAACCCGTATGCCCCATATTATATATGCCATGCATTTCACATTCTTATCACTTATCACATGTTAAATATAACATATTTCATAATCCTAGTAGGAGTAGGAAACGTACCTGAGTACTTTTGTACCATTACATGGTACCTTAGCCATATTCACATTCTTATAAACATACACATATCAAATATTGCCATAAATCTTATTAAAAGTTAGTGTAGAATACACACACGGTATATTAACGCTTTATGGAAATCCCGAAAACCTGATCTAACGCTTTAGATCCTAAGTTCCTTGCTGCCGATTTGATTATTAGTCAAATCCCAAAAATTTGTGACCTTCCTTAAATCGGCAAATGTTAATTCACTTACTTGGTTAGTTCCGGTTTTTGAATAAATATGAACTAGATCTAAAACACCAAATATAGCCTTGACCGATTGTACATATATACTTTACCTTGTGATTTGAAATCCGAAATTGATCCTTGCTCCAAGTGATGTCGAAATCCCTTAAAGAATCGAATTCCAAAAGAACTCCTCTGATGTTTCTTATCGCTACTTACCTTTACAAAAACATATCACAGAACTTAAAGCACATTCGGCCATCCCTAGGCCTAACTTATATGATTCAAAGACACTAATAGAAAAGAGAAGGAAACCGACACAAAGGAAAACACATTTACCATCGTGATCAACTTCCCAAATCACTTTCCCTCTATACTGAACCATTTGGATAACTTACACCAAAAGAAATCAACAACACCTCCATCCGCTTTGATCACTGAGAGATTCAGCCACAGGTGAGAACTAAATCAAGGTTTCGGCCAAACTAGCAAATAGAGGAGAAGAAGAGTTTGAAGAAAAGAAGAATGGGAGATTGTTAGAGCCTTAGGAGCATTCGGCAAAGGTGCACAATAGAAGAGGGGTTTCGGCTTAGCAGAATAAATGAAGAAGGAGAGGATTTTCTTGGCTACCAAAATTCGGCAAGAGAGGCTAAAAGATGAACAACTAAATTTCGGCACTTAGAAATTAAAGAAGAAAAAATAACAAAAAATGATCACTCCCCCTTACAAAGAATTCGGCTACTACCTTACCTCCTTATCACATCCCTCATAATTCTCCTCTTATCCCTTCCTTATCACCTTAACAAATAAAACCAATAATCCAACACATTATCTCTTATCACTCTCTTATATTAACTCTTAATCACCTATATATAAAAAAATAAATAAAATAAAGCAATACTTTATCACCTTATCTTATCTACCTATCTAAAATAAATAAAACAAATAAAATACATTTATCCTACCTTAGCCGAAAATTAATAGGAGAATTAAGCTCAATCCTCCTCCAATTGAAAGTCCCATTGCCGTCCAATTTCTTCTCACCTTTCTTCCTTGACGCCAAAGAAAAAAATAAAACACTCCCCTTGCTGCTCACCAGCCTCGAACCCAAGACCTGCTGGAGCCCTTGGACGCAAGCTGCAGATAACGCCCCAGGCCACTTTGCCAAGGCCTTTTTTTGTGACATAAACTCCCAACAATTCTTTTTAAGGCCTTCTTCTCCCTTAGCGCCAACTTGGAAAAATAAAAACACGCTTATGCTGCCTACAAGACTCGAACTTGAGCCCTCCTAAAGCTCCCTTTGCAGCAAGCGTCCAAGCCACTTTGCTGCTGGTTCTTTTGTGTCATCAACTCCCCATAATTTCTTTTAAAACCTCCTTAGCCAAGCTCCTTATTGATGCAAAAATAAATGCTCCTTCCTGCTTCCTTCGCAACTCGAACCTGGGCCCTCTACCCATTGCTTGAGGCGTCACTTGCCCAAGCCTTAAGTGGCGCCTTGCAGCCACTTTTTACCAAGGCACTCTTTGTGTCCAAAAGCGCCTATAACTTCCCTTAAGGCCTCCCTGGCCCAATTCCCTTTTTAACTCTAAAAAAAATAAAAGTCCCTAATGCTTCCTACGTCGCTCGAACCTCTTCCCCTGGGCACTCCAAGTGACGCAACCACCCTTGCACCTTAGGTGGCGTCCCTTGCCACTTTTCCACATCACTTCTTGTGTCCTAAACTCCCCAAAACTTTTCTTAAGGATACCTTAGCTGAGCTCCCCCTTTTTAACTTAAAAACCAATAATTGTCCAAAGCTTTCTCTTCCATCCTAGAATTTTAAAAACCCTTAATTCACTTCCAAACACTGCCAAAACCTACTATCATGAATTATGCACGAACGCATAACCCCTAATCTAGAATGTTACAGTTCTACCCTCCTTAAAAATAATTTCGTCCTCGAAATTACTTACTAATGAATAATCGTACATCTTAACTCACCGTACTATGCTTATGCTGCGCACTATGATCTTAATAGAACCATCATACTTCCTAGGCACAATCTCTAAGTTCACGTCTCCTAGAACTCATTTCTAACGCCGTGATTTAATCTGATTAAAAAGTTTATGCATCAGAATTTTGTTCCACTTATTAACCGCAAACAATTTTATGAAATAAAGATATTTAGAAGTAGTTCTTTCGATCACACAAAGTTTCAGTTCAAGTTCACTACTCTAATTCAGAGAATCACATTCACATTCATCGACAGAGACACCTTCATTCCTCAATAGAGGCACATTCATTCATCAACATAGACATATTTAATCAGTGGTATCTACCACCCACATTCACTATTCGAACACTCTTTGCATTATTCCTATCCCAAGGGTATTTTTGTAATTTGTCCTACAGGGGTATTTTCATAATTTTTCAAAATAAGGTTCCTTGGTAATTTTTTCAATAATGGTATTTTGGTAATTTTGCGTTCCCGGGGTATCTTTGGGAATTTTAAAATCCGGGGGTATTTCGAAAATTTTGAAACTCGGGGGTGTTTTGGTAATAAACCAGGGTAAATTTGTAAAGCTCAATAAATCAAGGGTATTGCAAATTTTACAAAACTTGAGGGTTATCTTTGAGAATAAGAAATCGACAACACCTCCATCCGCTTTGATCACTGAGAGATTCGGCCACAGCTGAGAACTAAATCAAGATTTCGGCCAAACTAACAAATAGAGGAGAAGAAGAGTTTGAAGAAACGAAGAATGGGAGATTGTTAGAGCCTTAGGAGCATTCACCAAAGGTGCACAATAGAAGAGGGGTTTCGGCTTAGCAAAATAAATGAAGAAGGAGAGGATTTTCTTGGCTATCAAAATTCAGCAGGAGAGACTAAAAGATGAACAACTAAATTTCGGCACTTAGAAATTAAAGAAGAAAAAATAACAAAAGATGATCACTCCCCCTTATAAAGAATTCGGCTACTACCTTACCTCCTTATCACATCCCTCATAATTCTCCTCTTATCCCTTCCTTATCACCTTAACAAATAAAACCAATAATCCAACACATTATCTCTTATCACTCTCTTATATTAACTCTTAATCACCTATATATAAAAAAACAAATAAAATAAAACAATACTTTATCACCTCATCTTATCTACCTATCTAAAATAAATAAAATACATTTATCCTACCTTAGCTGAAAATTAATAGGAGAATTAAGCTCAATCCTCCTCCAATTGAAAGTCCCATTGCCGTCCAATTTCTTCTCACCTTTCTTCCTTGACGCCGAAGCAAAAATAAAATACTCCCCTTGCTGGTCACCAGCCTCGAACCCAGGACCTGCTGGATCCCTTGGATGTAAGCTGCAGATAACGCCCCAGGCCACTTTTTTTGTGACATAAACTCCCAACAATTCTTTTTAAGGCCTTCTTCTCCCTTAGCACCAACTTGGAAAAATAAAAACACGCTTATGCTGCCCACAAGACTCGAACTTGAGCCCTTCGGAAGCTCCCTTTGCCGCAAACGTCCAAGCCACTTTGCTGCTGGTTCTTTTGTGTCATCAACTCCCCATAATTTCTTTTAAAACCTCCTTAGCCAAGCTCCTTATTGACGCAAAAATAAATGCTCCTTCCTGCTTCCTTTGCAACTCGAACCTGGGCCCTCTACCCATTGCTTGAGGCGTCACTTGCCCAAGCCTTAAGTGGCGCCTTGCAGCCACTTTACCAAGGCACTCTTTGTGTCCAAAAGCGCCTATAACTTCCCTTAAGGCCTCCCTGGCCCAATTCCCTTTTTAACTCTAAAAAAAATAAAAGTCCCTAATGCTTCCTACGTCGCTCGAACCTCTTCCCCTGGGCACTCTAAGTGACGCAAGCACCCTTGCACCTTAGGTGGCGTCCCTTGCCACTTTTCCACATCACTTCTTGTGTCCTAAACTCCCCAAAACTTTTCTTAAGGCTACCTTAGCCTAGCTCCCCCTTTTTAACTTAAAAACCAATAATTGTCCAAAGCTTTCTCTTCCATCCTAGAATTTTAAAAACCCTTAATTCACTTCCAAACACTGCCAAAACCTACTACTCATGAATTATGCACGAACGCATAACCCCTAATCTAGGATGTTACAGTTCTACCCTCCTTAAAAATAAGCCTAGAAGGAATTTAAAAGGGAAACTCTGGAGAACTTGAGTAACCTTGCTCAAGAGCTCAAGTCAAATATACTTTTACATGCCCATGTTATAAGTGACCCTTTTCATGCTCGCAAAGTTGACCTCGATGCGCTTTGCGATGTGGATATAAAGCAACTGGGTTTCGATGTCCGCTTCCTCTCAAAAGCTTCTTGGGATAAGTTCGCATCCAAATGGAGGAACTTAAAAGACTATTACCAAGATGAAGACCTAGCTATAACCAATACTACTCCTGCTGACAACAATAAAGCCAATGAGGACCCTGTTGAAGCCAACGTTGCTTCTACTAATGGTAATGACAACAGCGAAGTTGTTGGAAAAGAAAGAGAAAATGATGTCCCCAGTAACCATGAAAGGGCTGATAATGTGCTTTAATTGTAACTCTGTATTAGTTTTCTCACCTTGAAATGAAAATTTAAACTTTGAAAATTTTCAATTTTGCTTGTTACTATTACGACATCATACCCTTTTGCAAACTTATTTATCTTTTTGCATAACACTACTCGTACAAAAAATTTGAACTTATTAATTAAATTAGTGCAATTAAATGGTGTAACACCCTTAACCCCTCTCCATTGTCAAATTAGGGTCACAGGCATTACCAACCAATTAGAATATTTAATTTCATCGCAAGCAATGGTACAAGTTAAATATTAATATCACATGTTATAGGGGCAATGTTGGCTAATTTAATATTTCCATAATCGCGTCTTATACAATTCAATAACGAATCATGCTATATCATACAAATTTAGAGTAAAATATACTCTTACAATCCTTAAAATGAGTTTACGAGACCCTAAAAATAGTCTAAAAATAGGTAGGGACTAATTTGAAATAATTCTAGAAGTTTAGGGTGAAATCTCAAAATGCTTAGAAATAGGGGACACACAGTCGTATGGCCAGGCTGTGTAGAATGCCCCAGACCTTGTGACTTTTGAAGTTGGGACACCCGGTCGTGTCTCAGCCCGTGTTTCTACCTGTGTAACTCACTGACTAGGGACACACGGCCATGTCCCAGCCTGTGTCTTTGCCCGTGTAACTCACTAACTTGGGTCACACTGCCATGTGTCAGCCATGTGGAAACTACACCTATACTATTTTTTCAACACGCTCAGGGCACTCCCATGTGTGTTGCCCGTGTGTGACGCACGACCGTGTGACAAACTGCGCCGCCATGTACATCTAAATGTTTCTTAAAACTCAAGTTTACCAAATTGTGTTTACTTGGACATGAAGCAACCAAATCACCATCCATTTAATCTATTCAAAACTTGATTAAACATGCTCAAAACAAGCCAAAACAACCATCTTAAGTACCTAACCAATGTACCCTCATTGGTACCACATTTTATATCTTGAAACAAATCAACAAGACATCAACCATTCAAAACTATCATTCATACCAAATTTGCCAATATAGAACTAACTTTTAGCTACTTAGGCTATCAAGGATTAAAGCTAAAAGACATACCAACACATTAAGCTATGCAACATACCAAAACACTACTTCAATCACCACCATATATACAAATTACCATTATTTCACTTAAAAACAAAAATATTATCAAATATCAACAACATCAAGCAAAGGATTCCCTAGGTACATGCCATTACAAAATAAAATATCACCACACTTGAGCTCGGGATTGAGGTTGGATGTTGAGTCGACGAAAAATTTAAAAGTACCTAACTTGTTCACGAAAAACAAAACCACACGCTAAGTATATCTTATTGGTATTTCTATAATTCGAACAATTTAAACTTAATATGAGTAGTTAAAATGCAATCAATGTAACAAGTAATGTTATAAATATATGTAAGTTTGATAATACGAATTTAATCATTCTTCATTTACATCTACTAGATTCCACATGTTCAAATACATATCAATGGTATCTCATATATATATAGCATTTGCTAATCTCAACTCATGCAATGGCATGATTCATCTTTTTGATCAATACTTGAACTCATTTCAAAATTCACATCTCATTTCATCATTTCATATTTCATTTCTCATCTCATAATCATTTCTTAACTCTGCCGTTCCAATATCCAACACATAAATTCATTATTTAATTTTCCCTATTAACACAACTCGGACTCGGACGGATACATAGATCCAACCAACACACCAGTTTGGCACTCAGTGCCTCATTAGTTAAATCCAAAGTAATAACTGGGCCCAACGCTATATAAGTTGACACCCAGTGTCTCATCAATTAAACCGAAGTAATTTGACACCCGGTGCCTCATCGACTTGAGGTCAAAGAAATCTCAGAATTCTTCTTATCCTATGGCATGCCATCTATATCCAACTTAGCCCGAACAATTAATAGGCTTTCCTTTCACATTTCAATATAACCAATGTCTCATTTCCATATATATAAATATATATATATATATTTGTAACATATAGGCATTTAATTCAATTCATTAACAATCACAATTCTCAAACATATCTTCAATTTGTCATATATATACAAATACATACATTTCTCAATACACACATTTAAATCATATAAACAATCATTAATTCAATTCAATCTGTTTCATCTCAATTTTAACAAAACCACTCACATCATGTCTTACCATGCATAATAGTTCAAAATGCAACAATTTACAAGAGTTCGGATTATAGAAACACAAACTGTGAATTCTGAGCTATTCGATGTCAACCTTGTCTTTCCCCTTCTTACTCGAGGATTCAGGAACGACATTTGCCATGGAATAAAATAATTACAATTAATTAATAACATACCACTCAAATCACAAGAATTTCAGTTTTTCTAATATATTTCGCTTAATCTTCAATTTAGTCTTAAACCGAGACTAAATTTAATATCCATATTTAACCTCAATTTTATATTAATTTCACTCTAAGCTAAATTTTAGCTCTCTATTTTCAATTCTACTCCTTAATTTAAATTTTTTCACAATTTAGTCCCTATTGCTCAAAATTAACAATTTATTCTACAATTTAGTCCTTTTTCACTTTTAACTTAAAAATCTATCAATTTAATCCCTAATACTTAAAATACTCAACCATGGCAACATCCAAAATTTTGAATAATACTAAAAATTACAACACGGGTCGGGTAGCTCTAAATACCAGAATTCCAAAAATATAAAAATTACAAGAAAATGGGACTAAATTGGCTAAACAATTAGAGTTAGAAAGCTTAAGACCATAATGTCGTGCGTTTCTCCCTTCTCTTTCTCTTGCTTTCTTTCTTTTAATACTTTGTTTTCATTTCATTTATTATTATTATTATTATTATTATTATTATTATTATTATTATTATTATTATTATAGTTAACTAAAATTGTATATATATAACATATCATTAATTGTTTTAACCCTTCTACCGTCCACTTAAAAGAATTAAAGGTATAAGTGCTACTTAGTCGCTTTAGTTTATTTAAACCTATAATTCAACTTTCGACCTTAATGCGATTTAGTCCCTGTACCTTAATAACTCCTAATTCATGAAAAATACTTAACTAAAATCTAATTCACTACTAAACTAACCTCGTAAATATTTAATAAAAAATATTTACGGTTTTGCTTTATAGGAATGAAGTCCTAAACCTCCCTTTCCCACACCCCTAACTATCGGGTTGTTACAAATGGTTTTGTTTTTAGCGACTTATTATCAATTTTGAGTTGAATGTTCTTAAACATTTTGTGTTGTGAATTTAAGTCAGCAAACTCGAAGGAAATTAAGTTACAATCTCAAATCAAGTAAGCCTTAAGTACCATCTAGGAATGTAGCCTTGCTAGCTTTGTTGGATCTACGAGCTTAATTCTGCAAGCTCTTATAATGTCAGTTGGGAGAGTAACACCCCTTACCCGTATTCGACACTTGAAATAGGTACGAGGCATTACCGTCCTTAACTAGCTCAATCATACTACATCAATCCATAAAATTTCGTTTCAAAATAAAACTTTATAATCAAGACCATAATGTCCTTATTATAGGTCTACGAGACCTTAAACTTGCACTTGGGATGATCTGAGATCAAACTGTAAACTTTTTGACACTTAGAAAAATTTGACACAAAACAGGGCCACACGCCCATGTGAAAGGTGGGACACGCCCGTGTGGCATATCACATGCCCGTGTTCCACACCCGTGTGGACTTATTTTTCAAATCAAACCTACAGGGGTTTTCACACTGCCAGACACGCTCATGTCCCTGGCTAGTGTCCCTCACACGGCCACAACATGCCCGTGTCCTCACCCGTGTGTGAAAACCTTGACGTTCTATTTATGACATCATCATCCTAATATGGTCACACGGCCAAGGCACACGCCCCGTGTCCTTAGACCATGTGTCGAATTAAATTCCTAATTTCAGGTGCAGGCTTCATACGGCTTGGGCACATGCCCGTGTCTTAGGCTGTGTCACCCACACGGTTGAGAACATGGCCGTGTCTCTGCCCGTGTGTTTACTACTGAGCATACTGACTTGTCAACCTAACATGCATGGGGACACACGGTCTCTCAACAAGCCCATGGGGTTGACCGTGTGTCACACACGGCCTAGACACACGCCCGTGTGTCTACCCGTGTGGACAATTGTAAGGCTCTCTACCAAGCCATTTGCCACCATACACACAACCACACTTATACGAAATCAATTCAACCTATATCATGACCATAAGGCACTTCCAAGAACCCAAAATCAAGACATCCACACAAGCATGCACTTCGTGAATTTAATCATCATTGAATATATAAACTTGTCAAGTATTGGCCCATTTCCAATGACCACTTGCAAAATGAATTTAACAACATTAATAGCCAAGTCCTATACATGCCATACCCAAAATAAGTCTAACTTTGCTATACCAAGAAGAAGCTGATAGTGTGGTTTTTGAACTCTGACGTTCCATGAATTCCTGAGCTAGCTTGGCAATACTACAAGGAAATGGGAAATGAGAGGGGTAAGGATAAAGCTTAGTAAGTTTGCATGAAATAAATAACAACATAAGGCTCATAATGTCATCCATCCATGCCATCGAATAAAACACAAAGTCTTAGGCACATTGCCATAACTCACTCATGCTTACTCTTACCAATTACATATCATATCACATATCGTAAACTTTTCTCATGAATTACTCACATGTACCTGTATCACTTCATCACACAACTTTAGCACTAATCTCATCTCTATTACAAGCTTAACTATTACCCCATTGAAACACTTGGGATATTCAAAGATACATAAAATCATCATCATCTACATAAATACGACACCAATGCCATATCCCAGATATGGTCTTACATGGGGTCACCTCTAGATGCCGATGCCATATCCCCGATATGGTCTTATACGGGATCTCATATCAATTGTCGATGTCATATCCCGGATATGGTCTTATACGATTCTCATATTCGATGCCGATGCTATATCCCAGATATGGTCTTATACGGGATCTCAATTCGGTGCCGAGGCCATATCCTAGATATGGCCTTATACGGGACGTTACCCTTCTCAAGTCTTAATGATATTATTCTCTCATTTATTAAAGTCCAACCGAGACTTCCACATCACAATTCTCTTCATTTTCTCATTCAACATCATTACTCAAATTCATAGAAATATTATACAACATCACTAATATCAATCATTCAGAAACTTAATAACATGATGTTGAATTTATTGCACACAAACTTACCTCGACTTCAAAATAGGCCAATTTGCCGATCTAATCTGAAACCTTGCCCTTTCCTCAGTCAAGGTTAATACATCATTCTTATTGATCTATAATAGTAATTTAGCTCATTTAATTATCACATTAATCAATGCATTTCAAAAATCATACTTTGGCAAAATTACCATTTTGCCCTTAAACTTTCACAAAATGATGATTTTACCCCTAGTCTCGTAAATCGATTTTAATCAAATTTCATCCTTTTACAAGCCTAGATGAACATTTATTACTCTTATGGAAACCCTTAATACTCATTATTTCTCACATTTAACACCTATTTTATAACCTTTGCAAAATGGTCCTTTTTGGTGTTTTCATGGTAACACCTTTCACAAAAGTTGTTTATTTAACAACCTTGACTCATTTTCTTCCCTAAAATATAAGAAAACAACATAATTACTCACATGGAAAAACCCTATAATCTTAACCATTTTGCAAAATAAACCCCTCATTAGCTAGATCATGATACAAGGGTCTTAAACGTACAAAAATCATCAAGAAAAATCACCAAAATCACTTACTTGCAAGGAGGACAAGTTGCTGAAAATTTTAAGCTTTCAAACCCCTATTTTTGCTAGTATTTTCGATTAGTCCACCTAATTTCAACAACTTTGACCAATTTGACATAGTTTGTCTCCTATGGCCGGCCACCCTATCTCTAAGGGTCTAATTACACTTTAAAGGCCTCCAATTTATATTCTATGGATTTTAGACACCTTTAGCTTATAAAATAGAACTTTTGCACTTTATGCGATTTAGTCCTTTTTCACAATTAAGCATGTAATCACTAAAATTAAAGCACCAAAATTTTCATGCACTCTTGCAATCATGCTATAACACATAAAATAATATAAAAATAGTTTTCTTCAACCTCAGATTAGTGGTCCCGAAACCACTGTTTTGACTAGCTCCTAAATCGGGTTGTTACAGGGAGTGTAGGTCTGCTATCTACTTTGGAGGTTGCAATCTTAAACCGAAAAATTGTTATGACATCCACTGGGAGCGTAGGTCCACTAGCTATGTTGGAGTTGTAAGTTTAACTTTGCGAGCTCTTATAATGTTGAGAGCGTAGGTCTGCTAGCTACTTTGGAGGTTTCGATCTTAAACCATCATACCTTTAAACTATACCAAGTACAAGTATTTATAAAGATAATATTTTTATTCAAGGAGTAAGAAATTACACATATTATTTCTTGAGGTGACGAGCATTCCATGTTCACGTAGAACCGTGTCTTCCAATTGATTGCATTTTTCAACTAGGGCCCAATTGATTTCCAAATTAGTTCCAAATGGCTTTTTTTAGTACTTCATCCTTATTCTTTTTTAACATAATTCTCACTTTTTTAATAGAAATTCACAATATAAATTCTATGATAGGTTTACAACAATTATCTTTCTATAAAAGCATTTTGTTATAGGTGTATTATAGTATGTTGTTATAAGTGTATAACAACTATCTCTCTATAGCAGACAAAATCTCGACAAACAAATGAGACTCTTATAAATAGAGTCGAATGTATTTATAAAATTTTCTATTTGTATTTAACATGTAAAATCCTCTAACTATATAAGAAATTCTAAATATTTTAACTATACTTATATTAAATATATATTCATATTTATACTCAGATTGAATTTAAATAGCTTAGCAATTCTTATATCTAATTTCTTCTAATCATATTTGTAAAATTTAACTCCATTTATGCTTGGACATCCCCAAAAAAAAAAAGGGTTGAGATCCTATTCATTATACTTTTGTTGATTACTTTTCAATAATTATGATAGAAAATTATTCATAAACATCCCTCAATGAATTATAAAATCATAATTTTGAATAATGATTAAAATTTGTATTAGATAATATAAGAATAATATTTGATGTATTATCGGTGTATAAATCTCATGCACTATTAAAAAATTTACATTAAATCACCTTATCAATAAGTAAAATAATAAAATATAAGAACTTATAAATAAATATTGATAAGATTAGTTAATTATAATTAAAATTAATAATATTTTTTCTCAAGACTTTCCCTATATATTGATGTAGCAAACTTCTCTAAATTAGGTTTTGGTTATTGGGATTCTTTTGGTTCAATTTAAAAATATTTCACTAATTTCCAATCACCAAACAATTAGAATTATTTTTGTGATTTTTTCTCTTCTCCTTCTCCCATATTAAATTATTCTGACAATCTTTTTGCTTCATTAAGTATGCTGAACATTATTGATTTAATGACTACTGTAAAAAAAAAAAAACTTACAACTCCAGCAGATTTAACGATTATTGTAATAAAAATATATTGTTAACAACAATACTTCCATAGGTGATGAATTATTGTTGATTTCAGTTGTTTTACTTTTCATGGGTGTTTATTTCTCTATAAGAATAGATGTACATAGTAAATTCTTCACCTTTGAGCTTCACCTGCCCTACTAACAAATTTAGTTGTCCCTAGAAATAGATGAATATAAATAACTGTTTGGTAGTTGAAAATCAATAAAATAATTCTAAATTGAGAAAAAAAAATCCCAAAAGCTAAAACCTAATTTGGATAAGTTTTCCTATCTCTATACACCGGAAAGAAGTTGAGAAAAAAATTATAATTAATTTAATTATAACTAAATAAACTTATTTACATTTATTTATAAGTCTTAAAATACTCAATTATTTTGCTCATTGTGAGGTGGCTTAATGTGGTTTAATGATGGTGCATGAGACTTATACACTGATAGTGTATCAAATATTAACCTATAATATAATTCAATATCATTTTCTTTCAAAAAAAAAGTAATTCAATATCATCTAAAGGATACAAAGGGAACAATTTTGGAACAAACCAAGGAAAAGGGAAATTGCCACAAATGTCGATAAAAGAATTATGGAGGTTCATGTACTAAAAGTCAGATTACATTTTACCTTTTCTATTAAAAAAATGAGCAACCTAGTTCTTATACATTAGATTAAAAAGAAAATTAATCATTTCTGTTAAAAATTCTATCCATTTGTAGGGTTAAAAATTAACATAGTTGAAGGAATAATCAAAGAGTGACATATAGTGTGCCACATATACCTCATGTTGATGTATTTAATAGCAAAACTGAATTTTTTTCTAACAAAATGTCTAATTTACTATTTAATCTAATGTACATAGATTACTTTGTCCATTTTTTAAATAGATAAAATAAAATACAATTTGACTCTTAATACAAAAGCTTCCATAATACTTTTATCCATATATATTCAACAAGAAATTATTAATGTATAGGTAATGAATGGTCAAGGTCAATGAGTTGGCAATCCTCATGGTTAGTATGGGATGAAGGGTGCAACAAACAGTTTGTGGGATGATGGAGGGATTGCCCCCACCCTCCATATCATATCATATCATATCATCGTCATCCATGCAACCCCTTACATGTCATCAGATTACTTATACATCCAACCATGAAATTAAATTAATCCCATTTTCTCTTTCATTTGTTGCCTTAATTTGCATATATGGGTTAGCTTTTTACGTTCAAACTCCTCAGTTCTCCCACTTATATTCCCGAGGGTTTCAATGGTTGCAATAAAGGTGACAATATAATTCTCTTAAGTATGGATATATAATCGTTCATATATATGAAAATTATTTTAAAAGATTTTATCATATTTACCAGTCGCAAAACTTAGCAGATATCAGATCGCATGGCTTCTTAAAATGGTAAAATTTTAATTTAGACTTTTTATAATTTATAAAATTTTAAATTAGTAATAATAAAATTATACTTTAACCACTTAAAAATGATATAAATTTAATTTAACTTTTTTAAAATTATAAATATATAAATTATTAAAATGATAAAATTACATTTTCACTATTGTAAAAGTTCATATTAGACACTTATCAGTATATACACTTAAACTCAAATAAATGTAAAAATTCATATGTATTATAGAATGTTTGTAATTAAATTCAATAAAAGCAATAGTATTACTATTGATGATTCATTTTCAAGGAATTTGATAATATTCACACACACCTTTCTATAAAGACGTATCTGTCACAATTAAGAAGTATTGTATATAGATGATTCACCATATATAAATTAATAAACTTTGATGCAGAAGTTATAGACTCCATACATACACATATTTTTGTATAGACGAAATCAAGCCAGCAGAGTACATATATGATTTTCTTCCATAAAAGGTAACCGTTCACTTTCCCATTAGTTTTTAATGTTATCTAGATTATAAAATTAAATTTTAGTTATGAAAATTGAATGTTTTAGTTAAAACTCGAAAATCGAGTCATTAATGGTGGATTTCGGGTTTGTTGATTAAAACTTGGTTTTAAATTGTTTTTCAACTTGTTTAACTTGATTAGAAGGTTTCTAAAGTTACTTTAAAGTTTCGTTAAGAATTTCTCAAGTTTTAATGAATTTTCGTTGTTATCGCCAAAGTTTGTCAAAAAATTTTGATACTTTGAAACGTGTAGTTTTGTGTAGTTTAAAGGTTGGGAATTAGTCGTAGATGAATATGAAGATGAATGAAACTCATTTTGTACGAATAGATTAAGTGTAGACCGAGTTATTCGAATTTTAAGTTTGTCATGCTAAATGGTTTAGTTACATGAGAATGTAGTTTAGGCTTGTATTTTAGTTGGTTTAAGTGAGTCCTTGGTTGTTACTTGACTGCATATATCGTGTGATTGTTGTGTGTGAAGCCTCAAATTCATTAGATTCTACTACGAGTTGAAGGAAGAGCTAGTTCAAGCTTTCGATTTTTGACGAAAGTTGATAATCGGTGAGTGTTTTGGAATTGCTGCTCATAGATGATTCATTGTGTAATTGGGAATTTAGAGGTAGCCTAAACCCCTACTCTAAATTCCGGAAGTAAGTGTTCTCACACCTGTGATTAAATGTGATATATGTGTGCTTGTGAAATTATGAACATACATGAGATGCTATACATATGCTATAAGCTTATGATGATTGATGTGGAAGTGAATATAAAGGTGTGTTGTTCATGCCATGTGACAGTAAATATGTGGGTATGTTAATCATGTCATGTGATAATGTTTGTAATGTGCTAATGATGTGAATATGTGTGGAAAATCAGTAAGTAAATATGTGATAATAATGTGGACCTTTGGCCTTATGTTATTATGAGATCGTTGAATATAGTTGGCATGCCATAGGATTGTGAGTTTTCACCTTTGTGTTGTGATATATGTAGGGCGTTGAGGCTTAAGAACAATTTCAGAGAGATAAGGGAATGTGAGCTAAGCTCCATTCATCAGGATATATATGTGTGGTGTGTTGGAGAGTGTTAGCTATATGCTTCACTTATGGGACATGTTTGAATCTTTGAGTCATTATGATGTGATGGAGATCCGCGTATCCGATGTGTGGTGATAGAGTCCGTTTTATGTTTCATAATCTCAAAAGCCAAATTATCATAAAAAGTGATTGAATGTGTTTAAATGTTATTGATATATGCTGAATATATGCTTAAGTACTCATGTGAATATTGTGTGAATGAAGTCTATTAAGATGATTAATGTGTAAGATATGTCATAAAAGTAAAATATGATATAAGTATGATGTACGCCTATTTCGTTGATGCATGATAGCTTATTTACGTAGTGGTTATTTAGAGCATTCACTGAGCTTGTTAAGCTCACCAAGTCCATTTTAGCCTTTGCAAAGTAGTTGCGTTTTTGGTGTGAGCGGTGTGGCCTTTGAAGAAGTGATCCAAGCCATTCTTTTAGTTGTTATAGTAGGTGTAATTGGTTTATTCATTATATGGGACTTTAAGGCAATGTGGTAGACTTTATATTGGTTTTGTTAGGTCACATTTGGGCTATTTGCTTATTGTTCATGAATGGAAGCATGTGGACTTAAACATAGTGTTTAGGCTACTATTTTAGACATTTTAATGTTTATTTGATTAGGTGAATGAAACATGATGTTTAAGGATTAAATTGAATGGTTTTAATGCTTGCATATGTTGAATTTGTGTAACCTAGAGCAAATGTATTGATATTAGAGCTTTAAAAATGATACCTCTGTATTTTTTGAAAGTGAAAGAAGACAGAATAGAGATCGATACCTCGGCCCGAGTATCAATACTTGGGGTAAGTTTATCGATACCTTGTGAAAGGTACCGATAATTTTTATGTTTTGAAATTGGATGAGAAACATAATGCAAGTTTGGTCTCAATTTTCCACGTGGTATCGATACCACTTAAGGAAAATATCGATACCTTTGAGATAATATTGATACATGCGTAACGATTTTGAAAAATTTGCAATTTGGCCCATATGCAGGTTTTATTGATGTTTTTAATGGCATGTTTTAACGATAAGAAGTGGTTGTACGACTATAATTCATACGTATGATTAATAAAGATGACGATTGGTTACTTATGGAACTATTTGCTAAATAAATGATGCGTGACAGTGGTGTAGCATCTTTGTATTCGGGCTCATGACTGGGCTGGGTATAAGGTGTTACACCTTTGACTCCCTGAGTCTAGTTTCCTTATTGGGCAAAGGCAGATACAATTCTAATTCTTGGTTGGTGGATAACCATAAGACGAATACTGCACTTAACTATTTTATACTTTTTTCACGTTAACTGCTGTATATAAGCCCATTGTGGTTGTAGTTGGATGCATTTCTTAGATCACTACCCAATGGGTTCTATTCTACATAGATTTTAATAGTTATCAGGTATGGCAGATTCATACTCTACCAACATCTCATATGTCTTAAGTTCCCTGTCATGGCAGATCACTATGGCAGATTTTAGAATGGGTTATTTTATCGAGTATCTTACCATAAAATGCTTTACCATCATACTCAGATCTCACATACGACAGATTGGCATCTCTCTATTTAAATGTTACAGAATTCATTCCACTGATTCCCAAGATAAGACATCACAAAGGGCTTTCAAAAGGGGTTAGCCACATAGGCTTTCCAAAGGATTTGCCACAAAGGCTTTCCAGAGAATTCGTGTTTATTGTCCTGGCAGACAATTTCAGTGGATGCCATAGGCTTCTCCCTTATGGTCTTATACCTTCATGCCCTCTTGGTGTATTATCATATGATGCCATGGCCATGGACTTCCACAGATCTATCTCATAATCTACCAGTCTAGTTAGCATTACAACTTCCCTACCAGAGGCTACACAATAAATCTCTTTTCATCTTTTTACAGAACTTGAAAATTATCAGGCACTAAACCCATATAATCATAAAGTATAACACACGAACTAAACATACACCAATAACAATACCATATAGTACACAACTCTGTACCATGCTGTACATGATTCATCTCATTTACATATTGCAGAATCTCTCAAGACATGCATTTTCATAACTACATGATATGCAAGAGTTAGTCTCTTATCCCCTATGGCCGGCTGTCCCCTTTAGAAAGGCTTAATTGCACTTTAAGAACCTCCAATTCAAGGTTCTATAGCTATCTAACACCTGTAGCTTATAAATTAGAAGTTTTGCACTTTATGCGATTTAGTCCTTTTTCGCAATTGAGTATGAAATCACTAAAATTAATTCACCAAAATTTTCATGCACTCATATAATCATGATATCACACATAAAATGATATTAAAAATAATTTCTTCAACCTCAAATTAGTGGTTTTAGAACCACTATTCTGACTAGCCCCAAAATCGAGCTGTTACAAATAGGATACTTAGATAGCTCGGAAAGCTCGTACAATGCCAACGTCCCAGACGTGGTCTTACATGTAGTTAAATAACGATGCCTCTGTCTTATAAACCATAAAATATAAATATTTTAACCCCATGATTGGCTTTTTTTTGGATGAAATTTCATCAGATTTGATGAATTCGATGCTCCTAATCCTTTAATTTCATGTTTTACACTCAAGAGAGCTTAAAGAGCCAAAAAGAATGAGAAACGGGCCAAAAAAGGACAAAATGGGCTTACCTCAGAAAACAACATGGCCTGGACTTCCTCACACGTGCAGACCACACGGCCGTGTGTGACGGGCATAATTGAGCACGACCCAAGCCATCACACACGGGCGTGTCCCTATCGAAACCAAGTTTCATCCTATTCAGAAAAGGCTACTTGTGGGCCAAGAAAGGCGTTCCAAAGCCTATATAAACACCCTAGGGGGAAACCTAAAAGAGGACGCCGAGTAGAAGGTAGAAAATACTCGAAGACAGCCATCGGGAGCAGCTCGAAAGAAGGATCTTCATCAAGACTGAAGATCTCCCATCAAGTTCTTTAGAAGTTTTTGGGTTTTCGTATGTTTTGTTGTTTTCCTTATTTTAAGATGTTCCTTTCTATCAGTATGAACTAAACCTCTCAAATATCTGAGGGGATGTGTAATAGTCTGGTTTATACCCTAGTCGGAACAGTGGTTTCAAGACCACAAATTCGAGTCTGTATAATATTTTAATATTATTTCCTGTGCCTCTGATAAATGATTATGCATGTGTTAAAGTTTCGTAAGATAACTTATCTGTTTGTGTGCTTAATTTGATAAAAGGATTGAATTGCATCAAATGCAAACTTAGCATGCTATTTGTTAAGGTATCAATGTGTTGTGGCTTTGTAAAGGTGGAGGCCTTATATGGCAATTAAGCCATTTATAAGTTAGTGGTATGTTTATTAAAGGTCAGTTTAGTAAATGAATTATAAATGTTTTATAATTAAAAAAAAATAAAACATGGCCATTGTTTATCCTATTTTGGCCGAAAATCAAAGAAGAAAAGAAATGGTTTGAATGTCTCTAATATTCGGCTAGCTTTTGATTCAAATTCAAGGTATGTTTTTCTTCGTTTTTTTGATAGTTTCTACGTTTTCGTAATCGTTGCTTCAAGTGCTATCAAACCCATGTCTCAATTTTGTGTATTGATGATGTTCATGAGATATGCCATTGATGATATGTTGAGCTTTGTGATGAGCTTAGTTGTTAAATGAAAGATTTGAGCTAGATGAACATACTTTGTTCTTGAATTTTTGATAAATTTAGCTAATTAGGGCTAAATTAAGAAAATAGTAATTTGAAGGACTAAATTACAAATTTGTGGGAAAATATGGGTTTTTATGATATATATATACATTCGGCTAAGCTTGGATGTGTGATGATTTTGTGAATTTGATGTTTTGAGAAAAAATAGACTAAATTGATAAATTGTGCAAATGTGAGGGTTAATTTGTAAATAGCCCTAAATGTGTGTCCTTGGATTGAATTGAATGAATTAGTGAATAAAAGGGTTAATTATGAATATGTACAGATCAAGAACCGAGGAAAACGGACTTAGATCACGGGAAAGCGAAAGTAACCAAGTAGCCGTTTCCGTTTCTATTAAATCGAATCCGGGTAAGTCATTATGCAAATAAACGTATTCGTATTGAATTATGTATGTTCTTATGACTATTTTTATCGATGATTACTTATGATATGATCTGTTCATAAATTTCGAGATAAGGATTACATAGAGACAATGTCCGAGAAGTCCCGTATGAACCTAGGAATAGATAGGATTAGCTAGGTATTTGTTCTGTTTTATCATGTAAGACCACGTCTAGGATGTTGGCATTGATTCGAGATTTCGTATAAGACCTCATCTGGGACGTTGGCATCGGTATGATTTTTTTGTGTAAGACCTCGTTTGGGACGTTGGCATCGATATGATCTTTACGTGTAAGACCATGTCTGGGACATCGGCATTGTATTGATTCGTGTAAGACCCTGTCTGAGAAGTGGCATCGATATCTGAGTGCGTATAAGACCTCGTCTGGGACATTGGCATTGTACGACTATTCTGAGCTTTCTGAGTATCCTACTAGGTTCTCATCGGGTCAACGGGCAAATCTGTGATATGAATAGCTATGTGAATTGTAAATCTATTTCAAGTACGTTGATTTATATACTAAGTGTGTGTATAAGGTAAGTACCTATGTGATCTTACTATGATGATTATTTATATTGGGATAACAATATGATATGTGAAAGTAAGTATGAAAGAGCTTTGTTTATATAAGACTTTTGAATTGATGAATGTGGCAAATATGGCCAAGTACATGGACCAAAGCATATATGTGATAGGTTGCTAAGTAATTAAGATGTGCCAATGTACCTATGTGCATATATGTCTTCCATGCTAAGTTTGTTTGTATTATGACTTACTAAGCTTTTGGAAAGCTTACTCTGTGCGTGTGTTTTCTCTATTTTATAGGTCGTCAAAGCTACTGAAGGCTCGGGATCGTCAAGGATTGTCATCACACTACTAAACTCATTTTGGTACACTTTGGAAATGTATATAGCTAGATATGGCATGTATAGGCTACTATTTGATGTAAGTTTGTTATATGAACTTCGCAATGTAATTTGGCTAGTTATGAGTTGAGAATTTGCTTAAATGAATGTGATATGTGAAGTATGTTTTTGGCATGGTTAGTTGATTCATGAAATGATCAAGTTTTGATTAAGCAAATGAATGAATTATGCTTGTGATGGGTTGAGTTTTAGTCTTGTAATTTGGATGGTTATTTTGTTATGTTATTGGTTGCCAAATAGGCATGAGATGTCTTGATGATTTTGCTTTTAGGTAAGACCCATGTGGGTGGCATTTTGGCCTTGCAAATGGCCTATTTTGCCACACGGGCGTGCCTAGTGACCGTGGGACAAAGTCAGTAGCTAGCATAAGACTACACGGCCTTGGCACACGGACGTGCCTAGTAGCCGTGTGGTTTTCAACAGGATCGACCACGGCCAAAGTATACAGGTGTGCTTAGTGTCTGTGGAGCAAAGTCAGTTTCGACCATGGGGAGGACACACGGGTGTGTCTAGCAGCCGTGGAAGGCACACAACCTGCCCACACGGGCGTGTAACCCCTGAAACTTAGAAAAGTTTTAAATTTCCATGAAATTTTGTATGTGTTCTGGTTTAGTCCCGACCCGGTTTATAGCAATGTTTTAGGTCTCAATGACCTACTAAGGGGACATTATGGTTCAGGTTAATATTCAATTGTATGACATTTCTGTAAACATTTCTGATCTGTTCGGTAACGCCTTTAACCCTAGTCCGGCGACGGATACGGGTTAGGGGTGTTACAGGATGAAACCTAAGACAGATCTTATTATTATTTGATTTATAAGATAAATACTTGTCCTTATTCTTAATTGTGAGTTCTTATTCTTGTTTTGATAATTCAGGTTATTGATTTGATTCGAATGTGCTTATTCAGTGGAGCAAAAGTCCCTGTTTAAGAGTAGATCAACACAATTAAGCAGAGTTGAACATAACCCTAGAAATAGGGCGACGAGAATCTGCCGAATTAGAGTCAAATCTAATAAGGGAATCCATAGATCGAGTTAATGCGTCAATAGGGATTTTAATTAGAAAGAGATTTCAATTAATCAACCTAGAGTCAGTTGTTTTTAGTCTTGAAAGAGATATTAACATAAATCAGGGATTTCTATGGATTAAGTTAAGTGAATAAATCATATGACTAAAGTAATAAGTGAAGTCTAGGTGGATTCTTCCTTAGGTATTGCCTTTATCATATAAGTTGTCTAAAAGTATTTTCTTAATTCTTCCTTTGTCGTGTTTTTAATTAAGCTTTAGTTTAAAAGAAACCACTCCAATTCTTAGGTTAAATAATAGAAGGATAGTAATTACTAGTACTCTTGGTCCTAGTGGATACGATATTACTTGTCTTACCATAGCTATACTATAAACGATAGGTGCGCTTGCCTTTATTGTGATCATAGCTAGTTTTAGACACATCAAGTTTTTGGCGCCATTGCCGGAGACTAAGATAATAGGAACACTAAATTTTTATTACTTTAGTCATTCTTATTTTTATTCGCAATTTGTTTGCAATTTACTTATTTTAATTTAACTTGTTAATTTTCCTTTTATTTGCTTCTGGCAGGCAATTTTAGATTATGAATAGAAGAAACCCATCAGGACTCTTGATTTTTTACAGTGAGATAGAACATACCGCTCGCAGAAATCGAAGAGAAATAAGGCGAAGTCTACAATACATAGAAGAAGAGTAAGAAGACGAAACTAATACTACCGAGGAGATGGTTGACAATAATTCGCTACCTCCTGTGGTTGTCACAAATCCGGTTGATCAAAATCCTGCTCCTTGTACCATGTATGATTATGCTAAACCTAATTTAACAGGAACTGAATCAAGTATTGTTAGACCTGCTATTGCTGCAAATAATTTTGAACTAAAACCTAATACTATTCAGATGATTCAACAATTTGTTCAGTTTGATGGTTTGCAGGATGAGGATCCAAATTAATGGCGTTTCTGATTATGCCATTCGCCTTCGGTTGTTTCCCTTTTTGTTGATGAACAAAGCTAAATGGTGTTTGAACTCGTTACCACGAGGATCAATCACTACATAGGATCAAATGATCGAAAATTTTTTACTCAAATATTTTTCGCCGACTAAAATGGCTAAGTTGAGGAATGATATCTCTTCTTTTGTGCATATGGATTTAGAGACACTTTACGATGCATGAGAGAGATATAAGAATTTACTAAGAAGGTGCCCTCACCATGGGTTACCCTTGTGGCTATAGGTTCAAACCTTTTATAATGGTGTGAACCCCTCAACTAGGCAGTTGATTGATTCAGCTGCAGGTGGAACCCTAAATAACAAGACCCCTAAAGCAGCTTATGAGTTTATAGAAGAGATGGAACTGAATAACTATCAGTGGCAAGTACTGAGAACAAAGCCGACAAAAGCTGCCAGTGTTTTCAACCTCAGCTGATCTCTGAACAACTTGCTAAGCTGATCTCTGAACGACCACAAGGTAGCTTGCCAAGCAACACTGAAACTAACCCAAAAGAGCAACTTCATGCCATAACTGCTCATGAAAGTGAAGTGTTAGACGCACCAAAACCAAGGCAAGAAAATGTGGTAGATAAAGGTAAGGTTGAGGTAAGCCATAATAAACCAAAACTAGTAAGTACAGAGTACCAACCTCGTGTGCCATATCCCAATGCGACTAAGAAAGACCGCATAGATGAACAATTCAGTAAATTTTTTTCGCAGATGCCCAATTCAAAAAAAAAAATAAAAGAGCTTTTGACAAATAAACGGAATTTAGATGATGCGTTGAATGTTGAGCTAAATGCAGTGTGCTCAGCAATTTTACAAAATAAACTACCTCAAAAGTTAAAAGATCCAGGGAGTTTTACTATTCCTTGCTTAATTGGTGGTTTACCTGTTAATAATGCTTTAGCTGATCTGGGGGCAAGTATGAAGGTTATGCCTTATAAAATGTTTAAATAGCTAGGTCTTGGGAAACCCAAACAAACTAGGATGAGTATTCAATTGGCTGATAAAACCATTAGAGTTCTTAGGGGTATAATTTAGGATGTACTAGTGAAAATTGACAAATTCATATTCCCAGCAGACTTTGTTGTTTTAGACATTGATGAGGATAGTAACGTTCCATTAATTTTAGGAAGACCCTTTTTAGCAACTGTTAAAATTAGAATTGATGTTCGTACAGGTGAACTGACACTTCATGTAGGTCATGAAACGATCACTCTTCAGGCTTGTGACTCATCTAGGACATCGAGTAATACAGGTGAGAACATAAATTGTATTAATAACCATTTGGTTCAACCCTCTTTTCAGGAAGCACCTCGAAAATACACAATTGAGCCACATTGATAAACAGTAATATGTACATATTTTAATCCCACATTTAGCATACTTTTGGATGATTTATCCCCTGAATTGTGGAATTTGATGCTCCTAATCCTTTAATTTCATATTTTATACTTAGGAGAGTATCGGAGGATGAAAAGAATGAGAAACGAGCCAAAAATAGAGAAAATGGGCCAAATTAAGAAGTCTACACTACCTGGAGATAACCACACGGCCGTGCCATTTTAGCAGACCCGAACACGGCCTGGGCTCGATTTATACGGCCTTGCCACACGGGCGTGTCCCTGCCGTGAATCATTTTAATTCCATTCGTAGGTTACTTCGGGGCCAAGAAAGACATTTCGAAAGCCTATATAAACACCCTAAGTGTAACCTAAAAGGGCAGGCCGATGAGCAAAGCCGGAGAGGGCTGAATTGTGGATTTACTCAAAGACAGCTAGTTGATCCATCTCAAGAAGCCAGAATCATACTCAAGATGGAAGATCTTCCCTTCAATTTCCTTCAGGGGGTTTTAGGTTTTTTCTTATGTTTTGTTTTATACTTCCTTTTGAGATGTATTTAATAAACCATAATAGTAACATATTTTAATCCCACATTTAGCACGCGTTTGGATGATTTATTCCTTGAATTGTGTAATTCGGTTCTCTTAATACTTTGTTTTCATGTTTTATACTCAGAAGAGCACTGGATGATGGAAAGAATGAGAAATGGGCCCAAAAAGGAGTAAATGGGCCATATCACAAAATCGACACGGCCTGGGCCCAAGACCAACGGCCGTGCCTCATTCAACAGACTCGAACATGGCCTGGCCACCATTCACATGGGCGTGTGCCATGGGCGTGTCCCTGCTGTGACAAAGAGAAATTTCCCTCGGATTAGGATACTTAAAGGCAAAGAAACACAGTCAGAAGACTACATAAACACCCTAAGTATGACCTAAAAGGGGGGAACCCAGGGCTTTAGTCAGGGGGCGTCCAGCTAGGCCAAAGAGAGCAGATTTGTGGGGATTTACTCAAAGATAGCCAGTTGATTCATCTCTAGAAGCCGAAATCATACTCAAGATGGAGGATCTCTCCTTCAATTCCTTCAGGGGGTTTTAGGGATTTCTTATGTTTTGTTTCATCTTTTCTTCTGAGATGTTTTCTTTTATTATTATGAACTACACCCTCAGATACCTAAAGGGGATGGAACCTAAGATGAATCTTGTTATCGTTTCCTGAACTATATGATAAATATTTGACTTGTTCTTAATTATGTGTTCTTAATTCTTGTGTTGATATTTTCGGGATATTAATTCAAGTGTGATGTGCTTAGGTGGAGGAGCAAAAGTCTCTGCCTAAGAGAAGATCTAGCATAGTTAAGCGGAGTTGCTCGCGCGCCTAGAGTTAGGGTGACGAAAATATGCCGAATTGGGGTCAAACCTAATATGAGAGTCCATAGATCGAGTTCATGCAATTCTAGGGGTTTTAATTAGAAATATATTTCAATTAATCAACCTAGGGTTAGACTTAGTCACCTCGAGAGCGTTAAGGAATCCTACGGATCAAGTCAAATGAATAAATCGTCTGGTTCAGTGTTAAATAACAAGTGAAGTCTAGGTGGATTCTTCCTCAAGTATTGTCTTAATCAATTGGTTTTTCCCAAAGTATTTTTCTCACATTCATTCTCTTTTTATTTGCATCTTTAGATTAGTTGTTAGTAAATTTTAGATTAGATAAAAAATTCCTTTAATTCTAATGCTAGATAATAAAAAGAAAGTTAGTATTAGTACTTTTAATTCCTTTGGGTTCGACAATCCGGTCTTGCCTTAACTATACTACTGCTCGATAGGTGCGCTTGCCTCACATCGTTGTCATAGTTAGTTTCCAAGTTCAATCATTCTTTATATAAATTTTAAGACTCTGGCATCGCATTAAACAACGATCAAGTTTTTGGCGCCGTTGCCGGGGAACTGAAATATTAAGAAAGCTCAATTTTTATTACTTTAGCCATTATTATTATTATTTCTTTTTTCACTTTGCTAATTTTCTTTTATTTGATTTTGGCGGATAGAGAAGATGTGATAAACCGTAAAAGTAACATATTTTAATCCCACATTTAGCATATTTTTGGATGATTTATCCATTGATTTATGTAAAAAGGTGCTCTTAATCCTTTCTTTTCATGTTTTATACTCAGGAAAGCACCCGAGGATGGAAAGAATGAGAAACGGGCCTAAAACGGACCAAATTGCGCCAAAGTGGAAATCAACACGGCCTGGACTTAAACCCACACGGGCGTGCCTCCCTGATAAACTAGAACACGACCTGATCCCAAGTCACACGGCCGTGCCTCAATAAAGAAATTCGAACACGACCTAAAGACGATTTAAACGGGCGTGTGCCATAACCGTGTCCCTGTCATGGAGAAGAGCAATTCTACTCGAAAAAGGATGCTTAGGGGCAAAGAAACCTATTTCAAAAGCCTATCTAAACCCCCTAAGTGTATCCTTAAAGAAGGCGATTAGCTAGGCCAAGGAGTCGAGCCGAAAAGGTCAGATTTGTGGGAAATACTCGAAGATAGCCAGTTGATCCATCTCAAGAAGCTAGAATTCTACTCAAGATGGAGGATCTCTCCTTCAATTCCTTCAGGGGGTTTTAGGGATTTCTTATGTTTTGTTTTATCTTTTCTTCTGAGATGTTTTCTTTTATAGATATGAACTAAACCTTTCAGATACCTGAAGGGGATGAAACCTAAGACAGATCTTGTTATTGTTTTCTGAACTATATGATAAATACTTGATTTGTTCTTAATTATGTGTTCTTAATTCTTGTGTTGATATTTCCGAGATATTGATTCAAGTATGATGTGCTGAGGTGAAGGAGCAAAAGTCCCTGCTTAAGAGTAGATCTAGCACAATTAAGCGAAGTTGATCGCACGCCTAGAGATAGGGTGACTAGATTTTACCGGATTAGGGTGAAACCTAATGTGGGAGTCTATAGATCGAGTTAATACGATTCTAGGGGTTTTAATTAGAAAGAGATTTCAATTAATGAACCTAGGGTTAGACGTTATTCGCCTCAAGAGAGGGTTAAATATAAATTAGGGAATCTTACGGATCAAGTCAAGTGAATACATCGTCTAGTTCAATGTTAGATAACAAGTGAAGTCTAGGTGGATTCTTCCTAAGGGTATCGTCTTAATCAACTGAGTTTTTCCAACAATATTTCCCCAATTCAATCTTTTTGTCTTTGCGTCTTTAGCTTAGTAGTTAATTAAAATTAGATTAAACAACAACTTCACTTATTTTAGGCTAGATAATAAAAAGAAAGTTAGTATTAGTACTTTTAGTTCCTTTGGGTTCGACATTCCGGTCTTTCTGAAGCTATACTACTGTTTGATAGGTGCACTTGCCTTAAGTCATTGTCAGAGTTAGTTTCCAGGTTCGATCATTCTCTTTTTATAAATTTTAAAACTCGACAACCACAATCAAGTTTTTGGCGCCGTTGCCGGGGAACTAAAATATTAAGAAAACTCTATTTTTATTACTCTAGCCACTCTTTTATTTTTATTTTTATTTTTTCGTAATTTACTCTTATTTTTATTTTTTTGTTTTGTTTTTAACTTTGCTAAAATTTTCTTTCTTTCTTCTCTTAACAGGTACCTCTAGTTTATGACTAGAAGGAACCCGAAAGGAGCATTAGTATACGATACTGATATTGAAGCTACCGCTCACAGGAATCACAGAGAAATTAGGCGAGCCCTAAACTACACAGAAGAAGGGCGAGAAAGCAGATCCAATCCTACTGAAGGGATGGATGAGAACAATCCACCACCACAAGATATGGTAGAAAATAATGCTCCGCGTACTATGTATGATTATGCTAAACCTCATTTAACACGAGCAAAATCAAGCATTGTTAGGCCTGCTATAGCTGCTAATAATTTTGAATTAAAGCCTAACACTATACAAATGATTCAACAATTTGTTCAATTAATGGTTTTCAGGACGAAGACCCAAAATACTCATATAGCTAATTTTTTAAAGTTCTGTGATACCTTCAGAATAAATGGCATTTCTGATGATGCCATATGTCTTCGGTTATTTCCCTTTTCATTAAGGAATAAAGCCAAACAGTGGTTAAACTCACTACCTTGAGGGTCAATCATTATACGGGACCAAATGACCGAAATTTTTTTATTAAAATATTTCCCACCAGCCAAAACCCCCAAATTACGGAATGATATCTCTTCTTTTGTGCAGATGGATTTATTGACATTATACGATGCGTGGGAGATATATAAGGATCTCTTGAGAAGGTGTCCGCACCATAGTTTACCTTTGTGGCTCCAAGTCCAAACTTTCTATAATGGTGTAAACCCCTCAACGAGGCAACTAATTGATTCAGCCGCCGGTGGAACCTTGAACAATAAAACTCTTGAAGCAGCCTACGAGTTTATCGAAGAGATGTCACTGAATAACTATTAGTGGCAAGTTACAAGGACAAAACCAACAAAATCAGCAGGAGTTTACATCCTCGATGCAGTAACCATGCTATCAAAACAGGTAGAGATGATGAATAAAAAGCTTGATAATTTATGTTCTTCGCAGGTACATCCAGTAGTGCAGTGCGATGCAAATGGAATTGTGGCGAATTCTGAGTACCCACCCTACCAACCAGGCACAGAAAGCAAACAGATAAACTATATAGGTAATAATTTCAAATCTAATAATAACCCTTATAGTAATAATTATAATCCAGGTTGGAGGAACCACCCAAATTTTTAATGGGGAGGCCAAGGAAATCAAGGAAATCAAAGACAACAAACTCCTCAAAATTTCCAAAATCAGCCCTATCCATAGGAAAAGAGGCCGAACCTCGAAGAGATGCTGACAAAATTCATGGCAGCCACAGAAAACTGACTCCAAAAAACTGAGACAACGCTCGATAATCAACAAGCATCAATCAAAGGGCTTGAGAGCCAAGTTGGAGAACTTACTAAGTCAGTTGGACAACTTACTAAGAGAGTTTTTGAAATTCGATCAGAGATTTTCGAACGACCACAAGGGCGTCTACCAAAAAACACTGAGATTAACCCATAGGAGTAAATCTAAGCCATCGCAGCTCATGATAGTATAGGGTTAGATACGCCCAATCCAATACAAGAAAACGAGGTAGAGGAAGGTAAAGTTGAGGTAACACAGGAAAAGCCAAAACTGGTAATCAAGGAGTACCAACCCCGCATACGTTATCCCGAAGCGATGAAGAGAGACGATACAGAGGAACAATTCGGTAAGTTTCTTAAAGTCTTAAAGAAACTACATATTAACTTACCACTTCTTGAAGCTCTTTCACAGATACCAGATTTGAGGAAATTTTTAAAACAACTCTTGATGAACAAGCGTAAGTTATACGAGGATCCACATGTGGAATTAAACGCAGTATGCTCATCAATGTTACATAATAGACTACCACAAAAGCTAAAAGATCTAGGGAGTTTTACAATTCCATGTTTAATTGGTAGACTAACTGTTGATAATGCTTTAGCTGATCTAAGGGCAAGTATAAATGTCATACCTTATAAAATGTTTAAACAACTAGGTATAGGGAATCCCAAACAAACCAGGATGAGCATTCAATTAGATGATAAAACTGTTAGAATTCCTAGGGGTATTATCGAAGATGTTCTTGTAAAAATTGATAAATTCGTTTTCCCAGTAGACTTTGTCATTTTAGACATGGATGAGGACAACACGACCACCCTGATTTTAGGAAGACCATTCTTAGTAACTGCCAGAACTAAAATCAATGTTGATGCAGGCAAATTTATACTCCGTGTAGGGGAGGAGATAGTCACTCTTCAAGCCCTTGACTCAACTAGAACATCAAGTAACCAAGGTGAGAATGTAAATTCTTTTGATAACCTTTTGGTCAACCCCTCTTTTCAGGAAACACCACAAGGTTACAAACTTGAGCGGAATCATAGACCTCGTGCCGACAAAGAAGAATTATATGAGCAACGAAGCATTAAGGTCAAAAATTTAGAAGAGTGGACGACACCTTTTAAAGATGAACCAGAACAGCACGAAGAAAAACCAAAAGGAGCCCCCAGAAGAGTTCACCGAAACGTCAAACCACTTCAAAATAGGAGACCGAGTACTGTTAGATAAAGCAGATTCTCACATCACCACACTAGACCTGAACACGAACAAAGAAATCCCTCTTGAGGTACAAAATATCTTCCCATACGGAACAGTCGAGGTAAGAAATCCTATATTCGGCACTTTTAAAGTAAACACTTCTCGACTTAAACTTTATCAAGAAAATAGAACTGTAAGCATGAATGAAGATATTCAACCCTTTAAATCTCCCTGATTTTTTTTAAATACAAGGAAAGTTTAGCTTAAGACTATAAATGAGCGCTTTTCGGGAGGCAACCCGAACACTAACTAATTTATTTTCACATTTTTCTTTCATTTTATTTTATTTTATTTTCTTCTTTCTGAATACCTAGTGTAAACTAACCAAAAGTGTAGATTTCCAAACCATACGGTCTTACACACGGCCGTGTCTGTGACCGTGTGGAAGTACAGTATCTTCGTATTGACATAGCAGAGGCGGTACGAATCAGTCCCAACTAATTTTTGAAATCACGGACCCAACCACCCCACCATGGGCATCGACAAAGCGCCACGGCTGTGCGACGCGGCCGTGGACGACACTGACTTATCACAAACGAGCGTGGTAATCTGTAAAACAGGCGTGGGTGAATCAACACACCTAGACACACGGTCGTGCAAAGCGGCCGTGTGAATCGACACGCCCTCGATCCACGGGCGTGGGGGAGCATTAGACTCCAAAACTATATTTAAACCCACCCCTTCCCATTCTTCTCATCTACTTTCCACCTCCTTTCTTCCTTTTTCTCTCAGAATTCTCCCCTCTCCATAACAAAGTCTCCAACCTCTTGAGCTACACATATCCATGTCAAAGAAGCGGAAGGATCCAAGCACAGTCTCCCTCATAGAGACCGATATACATAAGTTCATGCCAGCCGCTTCATCCAAACAAAAAGCCAAGAGTCTTTAAGACCATTTATCTTTTGTTTAACTTTTATCTTATCCTCTATTTTCCTTCTCTTTGACTATCTTATGCTTAATTTAGTTTATTTTATTTTAGTTTCTTAATGTCAAGCTCAAAAGGCTGCTAGGGAATCACACCTTGGGAACTACGACCACAACCACCGTAACTCTCGAAGTTCTATAGGCTGCTTGGGAATCACGCCACTTCCGCCACCTCGTGAACCATCCAACAATAAGGACTCTTCGGTCTATTTATCTTCCATTTTAATTTTATTTACATCTTTTTTTCTTTTCTTTCTCTTCTTTGTCTTTATTTATATATCTAGTTTATTTTAAATGTGTCTTAATAACTTCTGGCTAATTCTCTACGAGCTCCCCAATTTCTTCATCTAGCACAGAGCTCGTGATCGCTGTAATCAGAGTTTTAAAATTTATAAAAGAATGATCAAAACCTGAAAACTAACTCTGACAAGGATTAAAGACAAGTGTACCTATCGAATAGTAGTATAGCTTAGGCAAGACAGGATATCGAACCCAAAGGAACTAAGAGTACTAATACTAACTTTCTTTTTATTATTTAGCCTTAAAAATAGAGTGAAGTTACTTTAAACTATATTGGCGAAGACTAAACTAAGGACACAACGACAAAAAGGACGAATAGGAAAATGAGTTTGAAGGAAAACTCAGTTGATTACGACGATACCATTAGGAAGAATCCACCTAGACTTCACTTGTTATCTAACCCTAAATTATATGATTTCTTTTACTTAGCTTGATCCATAAGACTCCCTAACTTATATTAAACCCTCTCTCGAGGTGAATAGCGTCTAACCCTAGGTTAATTAGTGGAACTCTTGTTCGCTTACAATAACCCTCTAGGATAGCAGTAAATCGATTAATAGACTCCCATATTAGGTTTCACCCTAATCTAAAAAAATCTCGTAACCCTATCTCTAGGCGTTCGATCAACTCTGCTTAATTATGTTAGATCTACTCTTAGGCAGGGTATATTCCTCCTCCACCTAAGCACAGTAGATTTGGATTAAGTAACATAATTAAGAACAAACTAAGCAATTATCATATAACTTAGAAATCAAATAATAAAATTCATCTAGGTTTCATCCCCTTCAGGTATCTGAAGGGTTTAGTTCATAATGAATAAAAAGAACATCACAAAAGAAAAGACAAACAAAACATAAGAAAACCCTAAAACCCATTGAAGGAATTGAAGGAGAATTCTGCCATCTCGAGTATAATTCTGGCTTCTTGGAATGGATCAACTGGCTATCCTCGCGTTATTCCCTAACTCGGACCTTCTCGGCTTGGCTCCTTGGCCTAGCTTTGACGTCTGTTCTGGTTTCTGCCGAACTCCCCTTTCAAGTTACCTCATTAGGTGTTTATATAGACTTTGAGATGCCTTACTTGGCCCCTAAGTATCCTAATTTTAGTAGAATTCCTAATAGGGTGTTTGAATAGGCTTTGGAATGTGTTTCTTTGCCTCCAAGTATCCTTTCCCGAATGTAATTGCTCTTTCCAGCGACAGGGACACGGCCATGGCACACGCCCGTGTGAATCCTGGACAGGCCGTGTTCGGACTTTCTAACTTGAGGCACGGCCGTGTAAGTTGGGGGTTAGGCCATGCTCTAGATGATCGACGAGGCACGGTCGTGTCGATTTTGTGCTAAGGCCCATTTACTCCGTTTTGGGCCTGTTTTATGTTCTTTTCATCCTCGGGTGCTTTCCTGGATATAAGACATGAAAAGAAAGGATTAAAAGAACCTAATTACATAATTCAAGGCTTAAATCACACAAAAGCATGCTAAATCTGGCCTTAAAATATGTTACTTTTACGGTTTATCAAATACCCCCACACTTAAGCTTTTGCTTGTCCTCAAGCAAAATTCTCAACTTACAATTAAAATGACATTTCCATGATTCATAATTCCTATCAACAATGCCTTATCCTAATTCATAAATAATTTATACATGGATAATTCAATTCAAAGAGTCCTAAGATTCAAACAAGATAAGTCATATTTTTGTAGCACGAAAACATAGGTGTTTCCCTTCATCTAAATAATTACCTTTAATTCAAAACCGACAAGGATTGATATCCTCACAAAAGATTCACTCAAATCACTCAAAAAGTGTTTAAGGGTCAAAATTAAGCACTCATAAGTCGAACCTGAAAAGTTAATCCCATAGGCTTGCCTGGAAATCAAATCTCCACCACTATAAAATGAAATGAAAACGGATCAAAAGGTCTTTGTTAGGGTTGTAAGGGGGCTAGGGTTAAAGGTATGGATAAAGGCTGAAATTAGAGTGTTAGAATCTAGATTGATTTGATAAGTTACCTACCTAAATTTTTCTAAGATAATAATCAACTAAAAATAATAATAAACCTACTAATACGAGCTATTTTTTTATGATAATTTGACTTTAACTTGTATAAGCTCACTCTTCATAATATAAATACTGACTATACTTCGATTTTTTTTAGAACAAACTAAGTAAAGACAATTTCAACTTATAATAAAAACTTAGGTACCTAGTCAAAACATATCTCGATTAAAGGGTAGTCAAAAGGAAGGGTGATAACAAATACAAAGGGTTTTTGGGTTAACATTAGTGGGTTAATCAATAAAAAGGGTTGTTAGGCTCATCAGAGTTCACTAGGGGTTAATTGTGGAGGCAGGCTTTTTAGTGGAGTAAGTGGGTTAAAACCTAAGTGCCTTTATCATCTCGGTATATCAAATCATAACTGTGGTCTTGACATGTATAATCAAGGCAAGTTCTAGAATAATAGTTCATAGTTGACACACTCATAATCAATAAAGTGAGCATGAAAAAGAATTGTGCTCTATAAGGCTCAAAATCTCACAAAAATTATGGGTGTTTTTGACATCAACCTTATAATTTCAAACTTCAAGATAACATTCAAATTCAGGTTAACAACCTAAAATTTTAAATTTTAGAAAATTAGACTTATCATGCTTGATTCCCTAGTATTCTTCAAATTTAATCATCAATGCACAATTAACTATGACTTATTCCAAAACACATCAATAAAAATCATAAATCAAAGGAAATTTCATTCTAATCATAATACAAGAAACTTACTTTAGAACAAGGCATAATTTAGGGAATTTCAAATAATACTATAGTTAAACCCCCACATTTAAGATGTACATTGTCCTCAATGTACAAAGATGGATAATAGCAAAATAATCATAAAAATCATAAGATGGGGAGAGAAGTGAAACTTCCTGAATTTTGGATGAAGTCAATGAAAAGAAATCGAATAGGATTGGAGGTAAACATGGGGAAGCCTCTCGAACCGTTTGAAATTGAATCCTCGAAGCAGCCGGTCTGATTTTATTATATCCTAAGCTAAATCTAAATATCATAAAGAATAAGAAGAAGAAAATAAAATAAAATAAAGTAAAAAATAAAATGAAAATAAAATTAAAATAAAAACAAAAATAAATAATGGAAAATGGAAGACAACTAGAAGAAGGGAGAACGAGTTTTAAATAGAGATGTAGCCCGTGTTTTGGAATTTTGAATTTTGGGCGAGTTCAGGGTGTTCAGGCACTGCCGTGGGAGTAGTGGCACGCTCGTGTCTTTCTTCATACAGTCATTTAATACGGGTGTGCTCCTTTCGTGTTCGATAAGTTAGAATATTGGCACGATTGGAAGGCACGACCGTGTTTAGCCCGTGCTTAACAAGTCAGTAACCTCGCACGGGGCATCGGCACGAGCGTGGACTATTATCGCCACCCGTGTTGCAGAAAGAAATTTTTCTATGTATTGCACGGCTACTGGCACGCCCATGGTTCATCCCTTGGCTTCCACACGGCCACGGGCACACCCGTGTGTAGGATCGTGTGGCCTAGAAATCTGCTCTTTGGTTAGTTTATGGTTAGGTGCTAAAAGGAAAAATAAAAGAAAAAAAATCAAACAATAAAAAATAAAAAAAATGTAAAAATGGGGTTAGAGCTTGGGTTGCCTCCCGAGAAGCGCTCGTTTATAGTCTTAAGCTAGACTTTACCTCTTATTCGTATGGTCATGGTGGTTTGAGGAGGTGAAAATCCTTTCTCATGCGCTCAACTCGATTTTTGATATAAAGTTTTAGTCGAGTAGTGTTTACCTCAAAAGTGCTGAATTTAGGATTGCTTACCTCGATTGTTCCGTATAGGAAGACATTAAGTACCTCAAAAGTGATTCCTTCGTTTGCCTTGAAGTCTGAATTGGTGATTCGAGGGTCTTCTTTATTCAGCAATACCTGATCCTCTACTTTGATGTGATTTGTTGTTCCTATCAGCTCGTCTAGGGTTTCTGTTGGTTTCACTTCGTGTGGTTCAGGTTACTTTTTAAATTGTGTTGTCCACTCTTCTAGTTTGTCGATCCTAAGGCTTCGTTTTTCATCTAATTCTTCTTTGTTGGCACAAGGTCTAAGATCTAGCTCAGCTAGGTGATTTCGTGATGATTCCTATAAAGAAGGTTGAACCAAATGGTTATCAATAAAATTATCGTTTGTACCTTTATTACTCGATGTCCTAGTTGGGTCAAGAGCTTGAAGAGTGATTGTTTCGTCGTCTACATGAAGTGTGAGTTCACTGAATTCTTCCTTTGTGTGGATTTTCTTTATTGCATCGGGATATGGCACACGAGATTGGTATTCTTTATCACTTGATGTTCTGGCCGAGTCAAGAGCTTGAAGAGTGACTATCTCGTCGTCTACGCGAAATATGAGTTCACCTGCATAGATATCAATTTTAGCTCTGGCAGTTGCTAAAAAAGGTCCTCCTAAAATTAAAGGAATATTATTGTCCTCATCCATGTCTAAAATGATAAAGTCTACTGGGAATACGAATTTATCAATTTTGATTAGAACATTTTCTATTATACCCGTAGGAATTCTGATAGTTTTATCAGTTCATTGAACGCTCATCCTAGTTTGTTTGGGTTTCCCTAGACTTAGTTGTTTAAGCAGTTTATAAGGCATAACATTTATGCTTGCCCGTAAATCGGCTAACGCATTTTCTATAAATAAACTACCAATTATGCATTTTCTAGCACTTTGTGTTGAGTTCCACATGTGATTCCTCGTCTATCCTTTGCTTTTTCATTAATAGCTCCCCTAAAAATTTTCTATAGTCTGGCATCTACGAAAGAGCTTCAAGAAGAGGTAAGTTGATATGTAACTTCTTTAAAAGTTTAAGAAACTTACCAAACTGTTCCTCTGTATCGTCTCTCTTTAATGCTTCAGGGTAAGGAATGCGAGGTTGGTATTCTTTGATTACCGGTTTTGGCTTTTCTTGTGTCACCTCTACCTTACCTTCGTCTACCTTGTCTTCTTGTTTTGTGATGGGTTCGTTTATCTCTGCATTTTCCTGAGCTGCTATGGCTTGAATTTTCTCCTTTGGATTAATCTTAGTGTTACTTGGTAGACACGGTCGTTCGGACATTAACTTTGCAAGTTGTTCGACTGCCTTAGTGATTTCCCCAACTTGGCTCTTGATCTCTTCAATCGATGTTCATTGGTTTGTTTCAGTGTTGCTTGGCAAGCTTTCTTGTGGTTGTTCTAAGATCAGCTTAGCAGGCTGATCTAACTGATCCTCGATCCCTTGAATCGATGCTTTTTGTTTTGTTTCTATATTTTGGCAGCGTGTTTCTGTGTTTGCTATGAATTTTTCCAGCATCTGTTCAAGGTTCACTTATCTACCTGTTGGTGAGGTGGTTATTGAAAATTTGGAAGAAGTTCCTGTCTTTGGCTACTTTGATCATTCCATGAGAAATTGGGATGGTACCTCCAACCTGCATTATAAGTGTCATTATAAAAATTATTTTGAGGTCTAGAGTAGTTACCCATATAGTGGCCTTGTTCGTTCTCCATGCCATATCCGTACGGTGGGTACCCAGGATTCGCCACGCCTCCTAGATTCGAGTCATATTGCATTACTGGGTGTACCAGTGAGCGACTACACAAACCATCGATCTTTTTATTCATCATCTCTAGCTGGGTAGAAAAACTGGTGAACACGTCGTGGTCGAAGGCACTGGCTGCTTTAGTAGGAATTGTCCTCATGACTTGCCACGGATTATTCAGTGCCATATTCTCTATAGACTAAAATTATCTGCCCAAAGCAAAATAGAGGAAAAATTAGCAAAGTAAAAATAAAAATAAAAAAATAAAAAATAATAATGAAAATAAATTGCAATAATAAAAAAAATGGCTAAAGTAATAAAAATTGAGCTTTCTTAATATTTTAATTCCCCGGCAACGGTGCCAAAAACTTAATCGCTGTAATCAGAGTTTTAAAATTTATAAAAGAATGATCAAAACCTGAAAACTAACTCTGACAACGATTAAAGACAAGTGTACCTATCGAACAGTAGTATAGCTTAGGCAAGACCGGATATCGAACCCAAAGGAACTAAGAGTACTAATACTAACTTTCTTTTTATTATTTAGCCTTAAAAATAGAGTGAAGTTACTTTAAACTATATTGACGAAGACTAAACTAAGGACACAACGACAAAAAGGACGAATAGGAAAATAAGTTTGAAGGAAAACTTAGTTGATTACGACGATACCCTTAGGAAGAATCCACCTAGACTTCACTTGTTATCTAACCTTAACTTATATGATTTCTTTTACTTAGCTTGATCCGTAAGACTCCCTAACTTATATTAAACCCTCTCTCGAGGCGAATAACGTCTAACCCTAGGTTAATTAGTGGAACTCTCGTTCGCTTATAATGAATAAAAAGAACATCACAAGAGAAAAGTTAAAACAAAATATAAGAAAACCTTAAAACCCCCTGAAAGAATTGAAGGAGAATTCTGCCGTCTTGAGTATAATTCTTACTTCTTTGGATGGATCAACTGGCTATCCTCACGTTATTCCCTAACTCGAACCTTCTTGGCTTGGCTCCTTGGCCTTGCTTTGACATCGGTTCCGGCTTCTACCGAACTCCCCTTTCAAGATGCCCCATTGGGTGTTTATATAGACTTTGAGATGCCTTACTTGGCCCTTAAGTTTCCTAATTTTAGTAGAATTCCTAATAGGGTGTTTGAATAGGCTTTAGAATGTGTTTCTTTGCCTCCAAGTATCCTTTCCCGAATGTAGTTGCTCTTTCCAACGACAGGGACACGGCCATGGCATATGCCCATGTGAATCGTGGCCAGGCTGTGTTTGGACTTTCTAACTTGAGGCACGGACGTGTAAGTCGGGGGTCAGGCCGTGCTCTAGATAATCGGCGAGGCACGACCGTGTGGGATTTGGGCTAGGTCGTGTCGATTTCGTGCTAAGGCCCATTTACTCCGTTTTGGGCCCGTTTTATGTTTTTTTCATCCTCGGGTGCTTTCTTGGATATAATACATGAAAAGAAAGGATTAAAAGCACCTAATTGCATAATTCAAGGCTTAAATCATACAAAAGCATGTAAATGTGGCCTTAAAATATGTTACTTTTACGGTTTATCAGCTCGATAGCAAAAACCACCCTATCGACTTCCAACTCTGGGAAACCATCCAAATTCAGGAAGTTTCACTTCTTCCTCTCTCTTAAATTGATTATCTATCTTTGTACATTGAGGGCAGTATACATCTTAAGTGTGAGAGGGTGAATAGTTATTTCGAGAAAATGCCTAACTTTCTGTATTATTCTCAAATACCTGAATTATGCCTTGTCTTGAAGTAATTTCCTCGTATTACTAATTAGGATGAAATTTTTGATGATTAAGATTGTTATTGATGTGTTTTTAAGTAAGCCATAGTTAATTGTACATTGATGATTAAATTTGAAGAATACTAAAGAATCAAGCATGATAAGTCTAATTTTTCAGAAATAAAATTTTTAGGTTGTCTACCTGAATCTGAATGTTATCTTGAAATTTGAAATTTACTAGGTTGATATCAAAACACCCATAATTTTTGTGAGATTTTGAGCCGTATAGAGTATATATTCTTTTTCTTGCTCACTTTATTGATTATAAGTGTGTCGACATTGAACTGTTATTCTAGAACTTGCCTTGATTATACATGTTGAGACCACATCTATGATTTGATATACAGCGATGATAAAGGCACCTAGGTTTTTAACCCACTTACTCCACTAAAAATCCTACCTTCATAATTAACCCTAGTGAACCCTGTTTAATCCTAACAACCCTTTTTATTGACTCACCAGCTAATTTTAACCCAAAACCCTTTGTATTTGTTATCACCATTCCTTTTGACTACCCTTATATCGAGATTTGATTTGATTAGTTACCTAATTATATTTTAGTAGTTGAATTTATCCTTTATTATTTGATTTGTCCCTAAAAGAAAAAAAAACAAAGTATATTCATTATTAGTTTTATAATTAAGTGAGCTTACATATTTAAAGTTCAAATCTTGAAGAAAAAGCTCGTATTATTAGTTTTCAATTGATGTAAATATTTAAGATTAGTTCATTTTTCTAGTTAGGTAATTTATCAGGTCAATCTCGATTCTAACCTTCTAATTGAGCCTTTATCCACACCTTTAACCCTAGCCCCGTTACAACCCTGTAAAGACCTTTTGATTTGTGTATCATCTCATTTTACAGTGGTGGAGATTTGATTTTCAGGCAAGCCTATGGGATTAAATATTCATGTTCGACGTTTGAGTGCTTAATTTTGAACTTTAAACACTTTGAGTGATTTGAGTGAATCTTTAGTGAGGATGTCAATCCTTGTCGGTTTTAAATTAAAGGTAATTATTTAGCTAATGGGAGACACCTACGTTTTCGTGTTACAAATATATGACTTATATTGTTTGAATCTTTAGGACTCTTTGAATTAAATTATCCATGTATAAATTATCTATGAATTATGATGAGACATTGTTGATAGGAATTATGAATTATGGAAAGCTCGTTTTAATTGTAAGTTGAGAATTTTGCTTGAGGACAAGCAAAAGCTTAAGTGTGGGGGTATATGATAAACTGTAAAAGTAACATATTTTAATCCCACATTTAGCATATTTTTGGATGATTTATCCCTTGATTTATATAAAAAGGTGCTCTTAATCCTTTCTTTTCATGTTTTATACTTAAGAAAGCACCCGAGGATGGAAAGAACGAGAAACAGGCCTAAAACAGACCAAATTGGGCCAAAGTGGAAATCGACACGGCCTGGACTTAAACCCACATGGCCGTGCCTCTCTGATAAACTAGAACACGGCCTGATACTGAGTCAACGGCCCTGCCTCAATAAAGAAATCTGAACACGGCCTAAAGACGATTCACACGGGCATTGTGCCATGGCTGTGTCCCTCTCATGGAGAAGAGCAATTCTACTCAGAAAAGGATACTTAGGGGCAAAGAAACCTATTTCAAAAGCCTATATAAACCCCCTAAGTGTATCCTTAAAGAAGGCGGTTAGCTAGGCTAAGGAGCCGAGTCGAAAAGGTCAGATTTGTGGGAAATACTCGAAGATAGCCAGTTGATCCATCTCAAGAAGCCGGATGTAACATCCTAAAATTTGGAATTTTATGTGTTGTATTGTTTTTGGTGTTAAGCTTGTTAAATTATTAATTGTGTATGTTTAGGAGGTCTTGAGAAGGCTCGGGATTTATTTGAACCTAGTAAAATTTTTTAAATTTAGCACTTTAAGGAGATAGAGTAAGTGACCTTAAAGCATATGGAAATAATTGAGTAAGTAGCTAACATAAATGAACAATTGGTAAAAAGGATATGGCACCATATGATGGACCTTGAGGGAAGAGGTTCGAATCCCTTTGTGTGCATATTTGACTTTTATTTTTGCATTCCTTCCTTAAAGTGTCGGCCAAGAAGTATTTATGGCAAGTTTGACTTCATTATTTTTGGTAAGGTGGCTATAAGAATAAGGCAAGGTTGAAGTTGGGGAAAGGAATCAAGAGAAATAGGAAAGAAAGGGGGACATGAGGCTTATTTCGTGGGTGATGTTTTGGAAAGCTTGGGTGGCCAAACTCTTATCCTAGGGGGGATGCATGTGGACGGTTTTGGGAAGAATAGGTACCTGAATTTTTTATTTTGGCATTTGGTAAAGACTTAGTAGTGTTTTGGCAAAAATTTCCTTTAGCAACTTTGTGTCATTTCTCCCAGTTTTGCAACCCTTCTTGCCAAAACATATTAGCACAATAGTGCATTGCTTTTCTCTTTTATTTGGTCACATACTCATTTTCTTTCCACCTTCCTTGATAGTCGAATTCTCCTTTTCCTTTTGATTGAATTTTTGGTGCTTGTTAGGCCAAAACCTTTCTCTTTGCACTATTTGGTGTTCTCCAAATTTCTTTCTACCTTGTGTCGAAATTACAAGCCACTAAAGAACATATTTTCTTCCTCCTTTTTTCTTGTTGTCAGAAGTACCCAACCTTTGTGACCAAATCATCTTTTCTTATCATCTTTTGGAGAAACCGAAACTAGTTTACACATTTTCTCTCCATTTTCTCTCCCTTTTAATCACCTTTCAATTCTTCTTCCATTTCTAAAAAAAATAAAACTCCATCTTGATCAAAACTTTTTCTTTCATTCATTTCCTCCATAACCCAATCTAATAGCAAATTAACCCTCCACTATTTCTTCTTTTTCCTTCATGTTTGAACATTATCTTTTGACGAATCGGTAAGTAATATTTTCTTCTCAATTTCTTCTCTATGGCCGAATGTATGTTTTTGTCTTGGGATGATTCTATTAATCGAAATCATCATCCCCTTTTCTCTCTCACAACATGATCATTTTTCCTTTTGGTAGAATTCTAGCGGGAGGCCGAACATCACTCTAAGTCTTAAGTCGAACGACGAACATCAGATTCAATATCGTATGGTAAAAAATCGTTATGGATTATTGATAGTACCCAATAAGCCGATTGATGATCTAAGGAGTAAAAAATTGTTGAGTTTATGTTTTAGGGAATAAATCATTTGATCCATCCTATTGTTGATCATTCGGGATTAGTGGTAAGATGATCTTCACCCTTTTTGACAAATCCGTACTTATCATAATACTAATCGATGGAGGCTTGTGGTAACGATTCAAAAGGGAAGCCGAGTGGAGATCTCAAAAGGAGCGGGTTAGCAGTCCCTACTCCTAAATTCAAACGAAGGGCTGTTTCAACGATTCGAGACTTTCCACCGGGTTGTGGACCCTCATCCAGTGAGAATCAACTATTCAAGGTTGTTCGCAATTGTGAGGTATCAGCGTTTCGGGACTTTCCATCAGGTTGCGGACCGTCAACCGAGGAAAATCGACAAATCGTAGCTGTTCGCGATCCCGAGGGTAAAATCTTAGATCGTTTGTTTTAGAGCAGATTTATTAAATAGTGAGCAATGTCTAATCGAGTGTTATAATATTTTAGGTGTCGACGATCAGGAAAGCGTAGTGCTTACCATAATCAGGTGTGTAATCTCACACCGTATTTCATGGGTTAGATATTTTAAAACGTGTTAGTGATAAATCGCTTGATTAAATCACATTTTGGTGAAATTGGTTAAAATGGCATAGTTATCACTATTTTGGTAAAGACTATGAAATCGGTATTAAGACTGTAAAAATTACGAAAATACCCTTAATGGGCCAAATTGAGATATTTGCTATATGGGCCAAATTGAGATATTTGCTATATGGGCCAAATTGAGATATTTGCTATATGGGCCAAACTGAGATATTTGCTGTATGGGCCAAACTGAGATATTCGCTGTATGGGCCAAATTGAGATATTTGCTGTATGGGCCAAATTGAGATATTTGCTGTATGGGCCAAATTGAGATATTTGCTATATGAGCCATTTGATATTTGCTATATGGGCCAAATTGAGATATTTGCTATATGGGCCGATTTGTTATAAATTTCTAAATGGGTGAAGATGATAATTTGCTTAATTGGCCTACTTGATAAATTGTTATAATGGGCCATAATGTTTGTAAGAAATATCTGAATAAATTGTTGTGAATGGCTATGCATTATATACATGATTTGCATGGGATGGGATATTGATGAAGAGAAGTTCTGGTAGCTCTACTACGTAATTCTGGTGGCTCTGCCACATATATGAAAAATGGCAATGCCATGTAAATTCTGTTAATCTGGTGGCTTGTCCACAAACTTAATATATACGGCTTAATGCCTACTTTTGGTGTGTTGGCGGGGTGGGTGACTAAAGCTCCCCATAGGTGTGCTGGTTGGTACGGGTGGTGTGTAGCGGATGGAAATTAGGTTTGGTTTGGGAATTGCATATCACATGCATATTATATATGATATTATTTTTTTTATAATTGTAAATGGGTTTTGGCCCAATTGAAAGTTTAATTGGAATTTTGGCCCAGTGGACAATGGTAAGTGGGTTACACTCTGAGTTCTAGTAACTCACCCTGTTTTCCTTACCCTTCCCAGTTAATGATCAGTGATGGAGACTTGGGCTGTGGATGACTCGGTGGGGGGCCATACTACGAATAATGATTATTTGAAATTTAGATTTCTTTTTAAGTACGTTTAATTATTTTGCTATTTTGAGTTAAGTTGCAATAAGGCCTCTGGATAAATTTTCTTAAACCTCCAAAGAAGTTTCATATTAACTTGCCATTTCTTGAAGTTCTTTCACATATATCGGCTCCTAGACCTCGTGTCGATAAAGAAGAAATTCATGAGGAACGAAGGCTTTGGATCGATGAACTAGACGAGTGGAAGACACACTTCAAAGAGAAACTAAAAACACACGAAGCAAAAACGAGGCAACTCCATGACGAACTTAATGATGGGAGACAACCTACCTTAAAATAGGAGATCAGGTACTCAAAATCTTCCCAGACGGAACAGTCGAGGTAACTAGTACTAAAATTAGCACCTTTAAGGTAAACACTACTCGACTTAAACTTTATATCAATAACTGAATTGATCGCATGAGAAAGGATTTCCACCTCCTCAAACCACCATGATTGTGCAAATAACAGGTAAGTCTAGCTCAAGACTTTAAATGAGCGCTTTTCGGGAGGCAACCCAAGCACTAACTCTACTAATTAGTTTCGTTTTATTTCTTTTCGTATTTAGGCATAAGTTTCCGTACCCACACGGCCGTGGCCGTGGCCGTGTGGGCACCATAGGAAGGAATACGGGCGTGGAATGCATCTCTATTTAAATCCCCTTCTTCCTTTCCTTTCCCTGTTATCTTTCTTCTTTCATTTTTCATTTTTTACTTTTATTCTTACTTTTATTGTTATTACTTTCTTCTTTTTCTCCATGACATTTAGATTTAGCTTAGGATACAATAAAATCAGACTGGCTACTTTGAAGATTCAAGTTCAAATGGCTCGAGGCACCCCCTACATTTCTTTTCATTAACTCCATCCAAAATTCAGGAAGTTTCACTTCTCTCCCTCTCTTTTGATTTTCTTACTATATGATCATTATCTACCTTTGTACATTGAGGTTAACTATAGTATTATTTGAAAATCCCTGAATTATACCTTGTTCTAAAGTAAGTTTCTCAAATTATTATTAGAATGAAAATTCCTTTGATTTATGATTTTTATTGATATGTTTTAGATTAATTCATTGACAATTGTGCATTGATAATGTAAACTTTAAGATACTAGAGAATCAGGCACGATAAGTCTATTTTTCAGAAATTAAAAAAAAAAATTTAGGTTTTCTACCTGAATCTAATTATTTCCTTGAAGTTTGAAATTTACGAGGTTAACATCAAATAACCATAATTTTTCTGAGATTTTGAGCCTTTTAGAGCATATATTCTTTTTCTTGCTCACTTTATTGATTATGAGTGTGTCAACATTGATTTGTTATTCTAGAAGTTGCATCGATTATGCATGTCGAGACCACACCTTTGATTTGATATACAAAGATGATGAAGGCACCTAGGTTTTAACCCACTTCACTAAAAGCCTACCTTCATAATTAACCCCTAGTGAACCCTTTTAATCCTAACAACCCTTTTTTATTGACTCACCAGCTAATATTAACCCAAAAACCCTTTGTATTTGTTATTACCATTCTTTTTAACCACCCTTATATCGAGATTTGAATTGATCAGTTTCCTAATTTCTTTATTTTAGTAGTTGAATTCATCCGTTATTACTTGATTTGTTCTTACAAAAAAAAAAAACAAGTATATTCAGTAATTGTTCTATGTAATTGAGCTTATACGTTTAAAATTCCACATATTGAAGAAGAAGCTCGTATTATTAGTAATAAAGTTTTCAATTGATGTAAGTAATTAGGATTAGCACATTTTTTTTAGATAGGTAAATTGTCAAATTCAATCTCGATTCTAACCTTCTAATTTAGCCTTTATCCACACCTTTAACCTAAGCCCCATTACAACCCTGTTAAAGACCTTTTTATTTGTGTATCATCTCATTTTACAGTGGTGGAGATTTGATTTTCATGCAAGCCTATGGGATTAACTTTTCAAGTTTGACTTATGAGTGCTTTTTCCTGAACCTTAAACACCTCGAGTGATTTGAGTGAATCTTTAGTGAGGATGTCAACCCTTGTCGGTTTTGAATCAGAGGTAATTAATTAGGTAAGGGGAAACACCTAAGGTTTTCAGGCTATAAATGTATGACTGTGATTGTTTGAATCTTTAGGACCCTTCTATTTAAATTATCAATGTATGAATTACCTTTAAATTATGATAAAACATTATTGATGAATATTATGAATCGAGGAAATTTGTTTTAATTATGAGTTGAGAATTTTGCTTGAGGACAAGGGAAAGCTTAAGTGTAGGGGTATTTGATAAACTATAATAGAAACATATTTTAATCCCATGTTTAGCACGCGTTTGGATGATTTATTCCTTGAATGTGTAATTTGGTGCTCTTAATCTTTTGCTTTTATGTTTTATACTCAAAAGAGCACCGAATGATGAAAAGAACGAGAAACTGCCCCAAAACAGAGTAAATGGGCCATATCACGAAATCGACACAGCCTGGGCCCAAGGTCACACGGTCGTGCCTCATTCAACAGACTCGAACACGGCCTGGCCAGGATTCACACGGGCATGTACCATGGGCGTGTCCCTGCCGTGACAAAGAGAAATTTCATTCGGATTATGATACTTAGAGGCGAAGAAACACATTCAGAAGCCTATATAAACACCCTAAGTATGACCTAAAAGGGGGGAACCCAGGGCTTTAGTCAGGGGGCGTCCAGCTTGGCCAAAGAGAATAGATTTGTGGGGATTTACTTGAAGATAGCCAGTTGATTCATCTCAAGAAGCCAGAATCATACTCAAGTCGGAGGATCTCTCCTTCAATTCCTTCAGGGGGTTTTAGGGATTTCTTATACTTTGTTTTATCTTTTCTTCTGAGATTTTTTATTATTATTATGAACTAAACCATCAGATGCCTGAGGGGAATGAAACCTAAGATGAATCTTGTTATCGTTTGCTGAACTATATGATAAATATTTGACTTGTTCTTAATTATGTGTTCTTAATTCTTGTGTTGATATTTCCGGGATATTAATTCAAGTGTGATGTGCTTAGGTGGAGGAGCAAAAGTCTCTGCCTAAGAGTAGATCTAGCATAGTTAAGCAGAGTTGCTCGTGTGCCTAGAGATAGGGTGACGAAAATCTACCAAATTAGGGTCAAACCTAATATGGGAGTCCATAGATCGAGTTAATGCAATTCTAGGGGTTTTAATTAGAAAGAGATTTCAATTAATCAACCTAGGGTTAGACGTTAGTCGCCTCGAGAGAGGGATTAATATACGTTAGGGAATCCTACGGATCAAGTCAAATGAATAAATCGTCTGGTTCGGAGTTAGATAACAAGAGAAGTCTAGGTGGATTCTTCCTCGGGTATTGTCTTAATCAATTGGTTTTTCCCAAAGTATTTTTCCCACATTCATTCTCTTTGTCTTTGCATCTTTAGCTTAGTTGTTAGTAAATTTTAGATTAGATAAAAAATTCCTTTAATTCTAAGGCTAGATAATAAAAAGAAAATTAGTACTAGTACTTTTAGTTCCTTTGGGTTCGACAATCCGGTCTTGCCTTAACTATACTACTATTCGACAGGTGCGCTTGCCTCACATCATTGTCATAGTTAGTTTCTAGGTTCGATCATTCTTTAAATAAATTTTAAGACTTTGACATCACATAAAACAACGATCAGTATTCTTTTATGAACATGAACTAAACCCCTCAAATACCTGAGAGGGATGAAACCTAAGACGAATCTTGTTATTGTTTTTAGAACTATATGATAAATACTTGATTTGTTCTTAATTATGTGTTCTTAATTCTTGCTTTGATATTTTAGGATATTGATTCAAGTATTGATGTGCTTAGGCAGTGGAGCAAAAGTCCCTGTTTAAGAGTAGATCTAGCATAGTTAAGTGGAGTTGATCGCACTCCTAGAGATAGGACGATGAAAATCTGCCGGATTAGGGACAAACCTAATATGGGAGTCCATGGATCGAGTTAATGCAACACTAGGGGTTTTAATTAGAAAGAAATTTCAATTAATCAACCTATGGTTAGACGTTAGTAGCCTCGAGAGAGGTATTAATATAAATTAGGGAGTCCTACGGATCAAGTCAAGTGAATAAATCGTCTGGTTCAGAGTTAAATAACAAGTGAAGTCTAGGTGGATTCTTCCTCGGGTATTGTCTTAATCAATTGGTTTTCTCAAAAGTATTTCCCCAATTCATTCTCTGTGTCATAGCATCTTTAGCTTAGTGATTAATTAGTTTCAGATTAAACAACAATTCCCTTAATTCTTAGGCTAAATAATAGAAAGATAGTAATTACTAGTACTCTTGGTCCTTGAGGATACGATATTTCCGGTCTTACCATAGCTATACTACCAAACGATAAGTGCGCTTGCCTTATTCGTTGTCATAGTTAGTTTGGACACGATCAAGTTTTTGGCGCCATTGCCAGGGACTAAGATATTAGGAACACTTGATTTTTATTACTTTAGCCATTATTTTTATTTATTTTTTATTTTTTTATTTTTACTTTTCTAATTTTTCTTTTCTTTTCTTTGCTTTTGATAGGTTTTTCTAGTTTATGACTAGAAGGAACCCGTCAGGAACCTTGATTTTTGATAGCGATATAGAAGGTACAATTCGTAAAAACAGAAGAGAAATAAGGCGAAGCTTAAAATACATAGAAGAGGAGCAAGAGGACGATACCAATACTACCGAAGAGATGGCTGATAACAATCCGCTACCTCCTGTGGTTGCCGCAAACCCGGTGAATCAAAATCCTGCTCCTCGTACTATGTATGATTATGCTAAACCTACTTTAACAGGAACTGAGTCAAGTATTGTTAGACCTGCTATTGCTGGAAATAATTTTGAACTGAAACCTAACAAAATTCAGATGATACAGCAATTTGTTCAGTTTGATTATTTGCAGGATGAAGATCCAAATAATCATTTGGCGAATTTCCTAGAATTTCCTCTTCTGTTGTTTCCCTTTTTGTAAAGGAACAAAGTTAAACAGTGGTTGAACTCGTTACCACGAAGATCAATCACTAAATGGGAACAAATGACCGAAAAATTTTTGTTAAAATATTTTCCACCAGCTAAAACGGCTAAGTTGAGGAATGATATCTCTTCTTTTGTACAGATAGATTTAGAGACACTTTACGATGCATGGGAGAGATACAAGGATCTATTGAGAAGGTGCCCACACCATGGGTTACCCTTGTGGCTACAGGTTCAAACCTTTTACAACGGTGTGAACCCCTCAACTAGGCAGTTAATTGAACCCTGAATAACAAAACACCTGAGGCTGCCTACAAATTCATTGAAGAAACGTCACTGAATAACTATCAGTGGCAAGTCACGAGGACAAGGCCAACAAAAGCCGCCAGTGTTTTCAACCTCGACGCAGTAACCATATTATCAAATCAGGTGGAGATGTTAAATAAAAAGATTGATGGTTTTTGTGGTTCTTCGTAGGTACATCCAGTTATGCAGTGCGATACGAATGGAGGAGGGATGAGCAATACAAAATATCCACCTTACAACCTGAACGCTGAAAATAAGCAAGTTCACTATATGGGTAATAATTCAAGACCTCAAAATAACCCTTATAGTAGTACTTACAATCCATGTTGGAGGAACCACCCCAATTTTTCATGGGGTGGACAAGGAAATCAAAGACAACAATCCCTCCCAAGCTTCTAACAGAAACCCTACCCACAAGAAAAGAAGCTAAACCCTGAGGAGATGCTAACAAAATTTATAGCGGTGTTAGAAACCCATTTCCAAAACACCGAGACAGCGCTCAAAAATCAACAAGCATCGATTCAAGGGATCAAGAACCAATTAGGGCAACTTGCTAACCAGTTCTCTGAATGATCACAGGGAATCCTGCCAAGCAACACTGAAACTAACCCGAAGGAGCAACTTCAAGCAATAACCGCTCATGATAGTGAAGGGTTAGATAAAACAAAATTGAGGCAGGAGAATATGGTAGAGGAAGGTAAGGTTGAAGTAAGTCATGATAAGCCAAATCCGATAATTAAAAAGTACCAACCTCATGTGCCATACCCCAATACGATGAAGAAAGACAACACAGATGAACAATTCAGTAAATTTCTTAAACTTTGAAAGAAATTACATATTAACTTACCATTTCTTGAAGCTCTTTCGCAGATGCCAGATTCAAGGAAATTTTTAAAAGAGCTTTTCACAAACAAACGGAAGTTAGATGAAGAGTTGCATATGGAACTAACCGCAGTGTTCTCAGCAATTTTGTAAAATAAACTACCACAAAAATTAAAAGATCCAGGGAGTTTTACAATTCCATGTTTAACTGGTAGTTTATCTGTTGATATTGCTTTAGCTGATTTAGGGGCAAGCATAAATGTTATGCCTTATAAAATGTTTAAACAGCTAGGTCTAGGGAAACCTGAACAAACTAGGATGAGCATTCAATTAGCTGATAAGACTATTAAAATTCCTAGGAGTATATTTAAAGATGTACTCGTGAAAATTGACAAATTCATATTCCCAGTAGACTTTGTCATTTTAGACATGGATGAGGACAACAATATTCCTTTAATTTTAGGAAGACCCTTTTTAGCAATTTCCAGAACTAAAATTGATGTTGGTACAGGTGAACTCATACTTCGTGTGGGTGACAAGTCGATCACTCTTCAGGCTCTTGACTCGGCTAGGACATCAAGTAATCAAGGTGAAAACATAAATTCTATTAATGACCATTCGATTAAACCTTCTTTTCAGGAAGCACCACGGAACTACACAATTGAGCCAAATCCTAGACCTTATGCCAACAAGGAAATAACATGAGGAACGAAGGCCTCAGATCGATGAACTAGACGAGTGGAAGACACATTTCAAGGAGAAATTAGGAACACACGAAGCAGAACCATGTCAAACTTAAGGGTGAGCCAAACCAATTTAAGATCAGAGATCAGGTACTGTTGGATAAAATAGATTCTCAGATAGCCACTTTAGACCTTGATACAAACAAAAGAATCCCTTTTAAGGTACTGAATATCTTCCCACACAGAATAGTCGAGGTAACTAATCCCAAGTTCGGCACTTTTAAGGTAAACACTACTCGACTCGAACTATATAGTAATCGTAGTACTGATAGCAGGGGTGAGGAGTTTCAACTCCTCAAACCACCATGAATGTGAGAATGAGAGGTAAGTCTAGCTTAAGACTTTAAACGAGCGCTTCTCGGGAGGTAATTCAAGCACTAACCCCATTAATTTTCATATTTTTGATTATTAACATCTAACTACAAATTAACCACGCAGATTTCTGTACCACACGGACGTGGCCATGGCCATGTGGACACTACAGATTTACACACCAGCGTGGCAGAGTTTCCCTATCCACACAGCCTTGTACACAGGCGTGGCCATGGCTGTGTGGACACCATGGGTAAGTACATGAGCGTGGTGGAGATCGCGCGAACATAGGATGAAAATTTTCCCCAAACACGGGCTCCGACTAAATGCCACAGCCATGCGATACTGCTGTGATCGACACTGAGAAAGTAACACGGGTGTGCAACACGCTCGTGTCCCTAAGCCGTGGTTGAAAATAAGAAATCTACAGGGTGAGTGACACGCCCGTGTCTGTAGGCCATGGTCGATACTGATCAAAGTGGAAACGTCCACACATGCATGAGAGAAATGAATGAAACATCACACGACCGTGCGATACGATTTCTATTTAAACCCCCCTTCTTCTCACTTTCTTCCCAAATCCCTTTCTCCCCAACCCTAGCTACCACAGCTTTTTTACCTTCCCACCACCAGCCACCACCACCTTCCTCTTTTTTCTTTCTCCCTCCACCCTATCCCTTTCCCCTTTCCCTTATTCCTTCTTTACACCGCCACCACACCATTTACCATCTTTGTCACCATGACTAGTACTAGAGGTAAGACCAAGACCACCACCCCTGTGTCGAAAAAGCGAAAGGTTCCTAGCGCAGTCTCCCCGTGCGCGACCACTCTACATAAGTTCATGCCGGCCGCTTCATTGACTCGACAAGACAAGGACCTTTGAGCATTTATTTTTTCTTTTTCTTTTATTTTAATTTTTAAATTATTTTCTTTTATCTTCCTTGTCTTTAATTTATATTATTATATTTTGATTTCCTTAATTTAGGTTTAAGGGGCTGTTAAGGAACGACCACACCACCACCGGAGTATCCACCTCTACCTTCACCTCTGCCCAACTTTACCGTTTCTTTTCCTTGACTCCATCCAAAATTCAGGAAGTTTCACTTCTCTCCCTGTCTTATGATTTTTTAATTGTCGTTATCTATCTTTGTACATTGAGGACAATGTACATCTTAAGTGTGGGGAGATTAACTATAGTATTATTTGAAAATCCCTGAATTATGTCTTATTCTTAAATAATTTTCTCATAATACTATTAGGATGAAATTTCTATTGATTTATGATTTTTATTGATATGTTTTGGATTAAGTCATAGATAATTGTATATTGATGGTTTATTAAGACATTAGAGAATCAAGCATGATAAGTCTATTTTTAGAATTAAAAATTTATTAGGTTGTTTCCCTAATCTTAAATATTACTTTGAAAGTTTGAAATTTTCAAGATTGACATAAAAAAACATAATTTTCGTGAGATTTTGAGCCTTTTAGTGCTCACTTTATTGATTATGAGTGTGTCAATATTGATTTGTTACTCTAGAGCTTTCTTCGATTATGCATGTCGAGACCACACTTGTGATTTGATATACTGAGATGATAAAGGCACCTAGATTTTAACCCACTTATTCCACTAAAAAGCCTACCTTCATAATTAACCCCTAGTGAACCCTTTTTAACCTAATAAACCGTTTCTTGACTCACCCATTAATATTAACCCAAAATCAAATTTTTACTTCTCCTACTTTGGCTCCCCTTATGTCGAGATTTGATTTGATCAGCTGCCTAACTATTTTCTTTATTTCAGTTGTTAAATTCTTTCTTATTATTGTATGTTCTTATTCTAAAAAAAAAGTTGGAAATTTATTCATTATTAGGGTTATGAGCTTAAACTGTTAATCTCACATCTTTAGAAGAAGCTCGTGTTATTAGTGATAAGTTTTCAATCAATGTAATTATTCAGTATTAGTTTTTTTTTAGTTAGGTAAATGGCCAATTCAATCTCGATTCTAACCCTCTAATTTAGCCTTTGTCCACACCTTTAACCTAAGCCCCGTTACAACCCTTTTAAGACTTTATGATTTCTGTATCATCTCATTTTATAGTGGTGGAGGTTTGATTTTCATGCAAGCCTATGGGATTAACTTTTCATGTTTGGCTTTTGAGTGCTTAATTTGAACCTTAAAACACTTTGAGTGATTTGAGTGAATCTTTAGTGAGGATGTCAATTCTTGTTGATTTTGGATCAAAGATAATTATTTAGATAAGGGGAAACACCTATGTTTTCGTGCTATAAAAATTTATGACTTAGACTGTTTGAATCTTTAGGACTCTTTTAGTTAGATTATCAATGTATGAATTATCTATGAAATATGATGAAACATTATGAATTAGAATTATGAATTCAGGAAGTTAATTTTAGTTGTGAGTTGAGGATTTTGCTTGAGGACAAGCAAAGGTTTAAGTGTGGGGATATTTGATAAACCATAAATTATACATATTTTAACCCCATGCTTGGCTTATTTTTGGATGAAATTTCATTAGATGTGATGAATTCGATGCTCCTAATCCTTTAATTTCATGTTTTACACTCAGAAGAGCTTAAGGAGCCGAAAGGAACAAGAAACGAGCAAAAAGGGACAAAATAGGCCTACCTCAAAAAATAACACGGCCTGGACTTCCTCACACGAACAGACCACACAGCCGTGTGTGACGAGTAGAATTGAGCACGGCCCAAGCCATCACACACGGGCGTGTCCCTACCGAAACCAGGTTTAATCCTATTCGAAAAGGGCTACTTGTGGGCCAAGAAAGGCGTTCCAAAGCTTATATAAACACCCTAGGGGGCAAGCTAAAAGAGGACGCTGAGTAGAACACAGCAAATACTTGAAGACAGCCAGCAGGAGGACTGAAGATCTCCCGTCAAGTTCTTTAGAAGCTTTTTTGTTTTATTATGTTTTGTTGTTTTCCTTATTTTAAGATGTTCCTTTCTAGTAGTATGAACTAAACCTCTCAAATACTTGAGGGGATGAAACCTAAGACAGATCTTATTATTATTTGATTTATAAGATAAATACTTGTTCTTATTCTTAATTGTGAGTTCTTATTATTGTTTTGATAATTTAGGTTATTGATTCAATTCGAATGTGCTTATTCAGTGGAGCAGAAGTCCCTGTTTAAGAGTAGATAAACACAATTAAGCGGAGTTGATTGCAACCCTAGAAATAGGGAGACGAAAATTTGCCGGATTAGAGTCAAATGTAATCAGGGAATCCATAGATCGACTTAATGCGAAATAGGGGTTTTAATTGGAAAGAGATTTCAATTAATCAACCTAGAGTCAGTTGTTTTTAGTCTTGAAAGAGATATTAACATAAATCAGGGATTTCTACAGATTAAGTCAAGTGAATAAATCATATGAATCAAAAGTCATAAGTGAAGTCTAGGTGGATTCTTCCTTAGGTATTGCCTTTATCATATAAGTTGTCTAAAAGTATTTTCTTAATTCTTCCTTTGTCGTGTTTTAAATTAAGCTTTAGTTTAAAAGAAACCACTCCAATTCTTAGGCTAAGTAATAGAAGCATATTAATTACTAGTACTCTTGGTCGTTGTGGATGCGATATTATCGGTTTTATCATAACATACTATAAACGATAGGTGCACTTGCCTTTATTGTGATCATAGTTAGTTTTAGACACATCACTATCCCAGACAAGGTCTTACACGAAATCATATATGATGCCGATGTCCCAGACATGATCTTACACATAAATCTCAATTCGATGCCAACGTCCCAGACGTGGTCTTATACGATAATTCATATCGGAATCCTATGTCATGACATATGTATCCTAACTATTCCTAAGGTTTGTACGGGGCTTTTTGGATGTTATCACATTATCGAAATTTTCTTGGATTTCACATATTCAACTCCAATAGCCATTCATCACATTTCATTAACATATAAACATAAACAAATCAATTCAACCACATTTATTTGCATATGAACCTACCTCGTATGGGAAAGAACGAAAACGACGGCTATTCAACTACTTTCGATTTCCCCCAATCTAATTTCGTTTTCTTTGGTTCTTGATCTATACACATTCAAATTTAGCTTATTCATTCACCAAATCATTCAATTCAATCCATATACACATATTTAGGGCATTTTACAAATTATCCCTCACATTTTTACATTTTGACATTTTAGTCCCTATTACATAAAATCACAAAATGCACATAATTTAACAATATCAAAGCTTGACCGAATATTCCTTTAGCTCATATAAGCCCAAACATTTCATTTATTTCAACTTTTAGCCCCTCAATTTCTCATTTTCACAATTTAGCCCATAATAATCAAATTCATCAAAAATCCCAATACAAAATACATTTGTCTATCATCCAACACTTATTTTCTATCATCAAACCTCACAAAACTCACATTATCAACAATGGCATAACTCAAAATCATAATCAATTTCATAAATTTAAGCATCGGCTAGCTGGAACACTTAACAACGATCACAAAAACATAAAAATTATCGAAAACAGATCAAAATTCATACCTCAATTAAGCTTAGCAAAGGCCGAATGAAGTGAAAGCTTAAAATCATTTCTTTTTCTTCTAAAATCGGTGGATGAACACAAATGACAACTAATTTGTCTTTGTTTTAATTAATTTATCTTTTATTTAACAAATTACTACATTAGGCTTTTTATTCTCATTTAAAATCCACTATCTTGAGGCATTTATGTCCATCCAGTATTCAAATGGTCTATTTGCAGCATAAGGACCTCACATTTAATAAACCATGTCAATTCGGCACACAACCAATTAGAACACAACTTTTACCTTTTATGCGATTAGGTCCTTTCTCTCAAATTGAGCACACAAACAATCAATTTTTTATATGAAACTTTCACACCTACTTAATCACATATTGTAAACATAGAAATTAATATTAAAACATTTCTCTGACTCAGATTTGTGGTCCCAAAACCACTGTTCCGACTAGGGTCTAAACTGGGCTATTACAACTCTTCCCCCTTAGGGATTATCGTCCCCGAAAATCTTATCATTGAACAGATTCGAATATTGCTCTCTCATAGCATCTTTGGGTTCTTACGTAGCTTCTTTGACCCCGTGTCGATGCCATAATACTTTTACTAACGAAATTTTCTTATTTCTCAATTCTTTAACCTCGTGAGTTAAGATATGAATCGGTTCTTCTTCATAAGTTATATCAGTTTGAATCTCTATCTTAGACAGAGAAATCACATGGGAGGGATCGGATCTGTATCATTGAAGCATCGATACATGAAACACATTATGGATCTTTTCTAACTCAGATGGTAGCATCAATCTATAAGCAACAGGTCCAATACGCTCGATAATCTCATATAGACCGATGAATCTTAGACTCAATTTTCCTTTTCTGCCGAATTAGGGTATTTTCTTCCACAGAGACACTTTCAAAAATACTTTATCACCAATCTAAATTGAATATCTTTTCGTTTCAAATCTGCGTATGACTTCTGTCGATCAGATGCTGCTTTCAGATTATTTCGTATCACTTTTAATTTCTATTCAGTCTCTTTGATCAAATCAATCCCATGGATTTTATTCTCACTAAGTTCAAACTAGTATAATGGTGATCGGTATTTTCTACCGTATAAAGCTTCGTACGGTGCCATTTTCAAACTCGTCTGAAAACTGTTATTATACACGAATACAATCAATGGTAGTTACTTCACCCATGTACCTTCAAACTCAAGAATTCAACATCTTAACATATCCTCAAGTATCTGAATGATCCACTCAGATTGACCATCCGTTTGCGAATGAAAAGCAGTACTGAAATGCAATTTCGCATCTAAAGCCTCTTGCAGTTTCTTCCAAAATTGCGAAGTAAACCTCGGATCTTTGTCAGACACAATAGATAGTGGCATCCCGTAGAATCTCACAATATTAGAAATGTATGACTCAGCTAACTTATCAAGTGAATAATCCGTTCTCACTGGAATAAAATGAGCTGATTTTTTCAATCTATAAACTATAACCCAGATTGCATCTTTCCTCCTCGAAGTTAAAGGCAAACCTAAAACAAAATCCATCATTACTCTATCCCATTTCCACTCAGGAATCATAATCGGTTGTAACAAACCAGATGGCACCTGATGTTCAGCTTTAACTTGCTGACAGATCAAACATTTTGAAACAAAATCAGAGATATTTCTTTTCATTCCAGGCCACCAGTAAAGTTGTTTTCAAATCATTATACATCTTTGTACTTCCCGGATGAACCGATAAGCGACTGCTATAAGCTTCTTTCATAATCAACTGAATCAACTCTGGATTTCTCGAAACACAAATTCGACCTCAGATCTCAGATAATCATCATCATCAACTTGAAATTCTAAATTAGAATTCAAATCACACTGAGCTAGTTTCGCTAGCATTTCATTGTCAACTTTTTGGACATCACAAATCTATTGTAAGAACAACGGCCTCGCTTTCAATTCAGCTAAAACTGTACCATCATCAGGCAAAACTAAATGAGCATTCATCACAAGTAAGGTAAACAACAATTTCTGACTCAAAACATCAACAACAACATTTGCTTTTCCCAGATGATAATCAGTTACAAGCTCATAGTCTTTTAATAGTTCTAACCATCTTCTCTTTCTCAGATTCAAGTCTTACTAAATCATCAAATATTTCAGACTTTTATGATCTAAAAACACATGACATTTCTCACCGAAAAGATAGTGGCGCCAAATTTTTAGAGCAAACACGATCACGGCTAACTCAAGGTCATGCGTCGGATAATTCTTTTCAAGTGGTTTCAATTGTATTGAGGAATAAGCTATAACTTTGCCTTCTTACATCAAGATGCAATCCAGACTGTTTAACGAAGCATCACTAAAAATCACGAACTCTTTACCCGATTCTGGCTATACCAAAACTGGAGCTTCAATCAAAAGGGCTTTCAACTGATCAAAGCTTTTCTAACACTTTTCAAACCTGTAACAGTCTGATTTATACCCTATTCAGAATAGTGGTTTCGGGACCACAAATATGAGTCTGTATAATATTTTAATATTATATTCTATACTGTTGATATGTGGTTTAGCATGTGTTAAATTTTCGTATGTTAATTTGATTTTCTGTGTGATTAATTTGACCAAAAGGATTAAATTGCATGAAACGTGAAAGTAGCTTGCTATTGGCTAAAGCACCTATGTGTTGTGGTTTTATAAATGTGAGGACTTATGTGGCAAATAAGCCAATTCCATGATAGTGGATAGTAATAAATGTGGTATATGTATTTTTTATATATATGATTATTAATTTATATTATATGTTATGAATATCTTATTACTTATTCATTAAGTAATAATTATTTTATAATAAAAGAAATTTAGTGGATGGTGGAATGACATAATAACTATGGTATGAGTTTGTCCTATATGTTTAATGAAGGGGCATTTTAGTAAGATGAATAAATGATATTAGATAAAAGAAACAAAAGATGAGTGTTCATTTTTTATTTTCTCTTCTTTGAACGAAAATTAGACGAAAGAAGAAGAAGAAACTTTGAGCTAGGTTTTGGCATCCATTAAGCATAATTAAGGTATGTTTTGGTTTTGAATTTTGATAATTTTTATGTTTTTGAGATTGTTATTAAGTATACTATCAAGCCCATGTCTCAATTTGATGAATTGAGGTTGTTCATGAAATGTGCCATTGATGATATATTGAGTTTTATGGTGATTTATGGTGTTAAATGAAAGATTTGATCTTTATGAACATGTTTTGTTCTTGAGGTTATGATGAATTTAGCTAAATAGGGCTAAATTGTGAAATAGCAAATTGAAGGACTAAATTAATGATTTGATGAATATGGGCTTGTATGATATATATGTATATTCGATTAAGTATGTGTATGTAATGATTTTGTGAATTTGTTGTTTTGAAAAAAATGGACTATATTGATAAAATGTGCAAATATGGGGGTTAATTTGCAAATAGCCCTAAATGTGTATCCATGGATTGAATTGAATGAATTAGTGAATAAAAGGGTTAATTTTGAATATGTTTAGATCAAGAACCGAAGAAAACAGACTTAGATCGTGGGAAGGCGAAAGTAAACGAGTAGCCGTTTTCATTTCGATAAACCGAATCCGAGGTAAGTCACTATGCAAATAAATGTATATGTATGCAATTATAATTGTTTTTATGATTGATGTTGATCATGAATACTATTGAGAAGCTATGCTTATGAATTCCGAGAAAAATTTGATATAGTTAATAAGTCCGAGAAGTCTCGTATGAACCTAGGAGTAGATAGGATTAGCTATGTCATGACATAGGTGTCTGTTCTATTTTATCATGTAAGACCACGTCTGGGATGTTGGCATTGATTTGAGACTCGTGTAAGACCACGTCTGGGACGTTGGCATCAATATAAGTTTTACGAGTAAGACCACGTCTGGGACGTTGGCATCGATATAAGCTTTATGAATAAGGCCACGTCTAGGACATTGGCATCAATATGACTTTTACGTGTAAGACCCTGTCTAGGACAGTGGCACTAATATCTGAGTACATGTAAGACCAAGTCTTGGACGTTGGCTGATCGCTGAAATCAGAGCTTTAAAATTTATAAAAAGAATGATCAAACCTAGAAACTAACTCTGACAGCGATTGAAGGCAAGTGTACCTATCGAACAGTAGTATAGCTTAGGCAAGACCGGATATCGAACAGTTGCTTTTGACGAAGACTAAACTAAGGACACAAAGACAAAAAGGACGAATAGGAAAATAACTTTGAAGGAAAGCTCAGTTGATTACGACGATACCCTTAGGAAGAATCCACCTAGACTTTACTTATTAATTAACCCTACATTATATGATTTCTTTTACTTAGCTTGATCCATAAGACTCCCTAACCTATGTTAAACCCTCTCTCGAGGCGAATAACGTCTAACCCTAGGTTAATTAGTGGAACTTCTGTTCGCTTATAATAACCCCCTAGGATAGCAGTAAATCGATCAATGGACTCCCATATTAGGTTTCACTCTAATTCGGCAAAATCTTGTAACCCTATCTTTAGGCGTTCGATCAACTCTGCTTAATTATGTTATATCTACTCTTAGGCAGGGTCTATTCCTCCTCCACCTAAGCACATTAGATTTGGATTAAGCAACATAATTAAGAACAAACTAAGTAATTTGTCATATAACTTAAAAATCAAATAAAAAGATTCATCTAGGTTTCATCCCCTTCAGGTATCTGAAGGGTTTAGTTCATAATGAATAAACAAAACATCGCAAGAGAAAAGATAAAACAAAACATAAGAAAATCCTAAAACCCCCTAAAGGAATTGAAGGAGAATTCCGCCATCTTGAGTATAATTTCGGCTTCTTGGGATGGATCAACTGGCTATCTTCGTGTTTATTCTCTAACTCTGACCTTTCCAGCTTGACTCCTTGGCCTAGCTTTGACGCCTTTTCAAAGGTGGTACTTAGGGGATATTTATAGGCTCTTGGAATACGACTCTTTCTCCCCAAGTATCCTTTTCTAGCTGAAATTGCTCATTCTGACGACAGAGGCACGGCCATGTAGCACGCCCGTGTGGATCGACTCCAGGCCGTGTTTGGATTTCTAACTTGAGGCATGGTCGTGTTGCTTGAAGTCCAGGCCGTGTCGGTTTTGTGAATTGGCCCATTTGGCCTGTTTTAAGCCCGTTTTATGTTCTTTTCATCCTCTGGTGCTTTCCTGGGTATAAGACATGAAAAGAAAGGATTAAGAGTACCTTTTTACATAAATCAAGGGATAAATCATCCAAAAACATATTAAATGTGGGCTTAAAATATGTTACTTTTACGGTTTATCAAATACCCCCATATATGTTACTTTTACGGTTTATCAAATACCCCCATACTTAAGCTTTTGCTTGTCCTCAAGAAAAATTCTCATCGTACAATTAAAACGAACCTTCCATGATTCATAATTCCTATCAATAATGCCTTATCCTAATTCATAGATAATTTATACATGGATAATTCAATTCAAAGAGTCCTAAAGATTCAAACAAGATTAGTCATTCATTTGTAGCATGAAAACATAGGTGTTTCCCTTCATCTAAATAATTACCTTAAATTCAAAATCTACAAGGATTGACATCCTTACAAAAGATTCACTCAAATCACTCGAAAAGTGTTTAAGGGTCAAAATTAAGCACTCATAAGTCGAACCTGAAAAGTTAATCCCATAGGCTTGCCTGAAAATCAAATCTCCACCACTGTAAAATGAAAAGATAAACAGATCAAAAGGTCTTTGTTAGGGTTGTAACAGGGCTAGGGTTAAAGGTGTGGATAAAGGCTGAAATTAGAAGGTTAGAATCGAGTTTGAATTGATAAGTTACCCATCTAAAAATTTCTAAGGCAATAATTACATCAACTGAAAATAATAATAATCCTACTAATACGAGCTTTTCTTTTGATAATTAGACTTTAACTTGTATAAGCTCGCTCTTCATAATACTGATACTCAATATACTTTTTCTTTTTTTTTCTTTTCTTTTTTTTAAAAACAAACTAAATACAAGATCAATTTAACTACCAGAATTGTAACATCCGGGGTTTGTAGCTTATGCATTAATGCTTAATTGTATGTGGAAGCATGTCTATGTGTATGTGGAATGTGTTTTATGAATTTTGTAAACCCTAGTGTGTAGTCAAATGCCTTAGAAATTATTTGACTTTAAGTCTAAAAAAAGGGAAGTCAGGCTAAGGAGGCCTTAAGAGAAATTGTAGGGAGATTTAGACACAAAAAATTAGCATGTTAAATTGGCTTGGAGGCACCACTTAAAGCTCTGATAAGTGACGCCATATGCAGTGGGCAAAGGGCTAGGTTCGAGCTGCAAGGGAAGCAAATAAAAGAGTTTTACTTTGCTGCAAGATTGGGCAGTAGTGGACGACAATGGGGCACTAAGGGATGAGTTTAATGTGTGGTCTAATCCTTTTAAAATTCAGCTAAGATAAGAGATAATGGTGGATTTATTTTTATTATTTTGAATGAAGTGATAAAGAGAAAAATAAGGGATTTGATAAGTGATGATGTAGTGGCCGAATGTGGGGCTCTAAGGGTGCATAATCGGTTTTGGGTTTTGATAGGGGAAGTGTGCCGAAAATTCATAGTTGATAGTTTTGTTTTTCTCTTTTTTTCTTTCTCCAAGTTCGGTCATTTGGGGCATTAAGGGGCTGCCGAATTCTTCTAATCTCTTCCAAACTCATCTTTTTCTTTCTTTCTCTGTAACCTTAATCTCTTCCTCTTGTGGCCAAATATTTCATGACCATTTGGGAGCCATAGCCGAATCTTCAGAAGGCCTTATTCTTCTCTATTTGTCGCAAGTTTTAAAAGCCGAAAGAGTTAGCCAAAATCTTTTCTCTTTTAGTCTCTTCAAGCAAACTTGGTGGTAAGTATTCCTCTTAGCAATCGGTCTTATCTTTTCTTATTTGGTGTGCTGAAAACAAGGGTAGGCCTTGATTTCTAAGGATGCCCGAATATGCTTAAGGCCATATTAATGTGTTTCTTTTGGTTGTAACCAGCGTAAAGGTGTTCTTTAGGGATTTGAAGTACTCAAGGTAAGCAATATGTATTCGGCCAAGGGCCATTTATTGAGATTAAGTGTTAGAACCGAATCTAACATATACCTATAGGGATCTCGACATCACCAAGAGCAAGTAGCAATTTCGGGATTTAAAATCGCAAGGTAAGTGAATCTGACATTCGGCCAAGGCCATACTTAGTATTTCTAATCTATTACGTATTTATTCAAAAAGCCGAACTAACCAGTTAAGTGACTTAGTGTCTAACCGATTGCATGAGGGAGCATCACAAGGTTTCGAGATTTGATTAGTAGTCAAATCGGCAGCAAGGAACTAGAGATCTAAAGCATTAAATCGGGATTTTCAGGATTTGAGTGAACTCATTAAGTAAATCAGGTGTGTACCCCATACTAAATCTTGATTGATTTACAGTATTATTTTAATAAATGTGTTAATAAGAATATGTAAGATGTGGCTAAAGGTACCATACAATGGTACAAAAGTACTCAGGTACTTTACTCTCTGAAACTTTGTTAATAAGTATTATGAACCTTGAATGTGGCATAAATAAGAATTGGTTAAGAATGTGGAATAAGACGTAAGACGTGATATTTGCATGATTTGTATGACATGGGGCATATGGGTGATTATGAAAGGGGAAGTGATCTGGTGGTTTATACCATAATATCTGAATGTGGTGACTCATGTCACAAAATCTGAATGTGGTGACTTATGTCACAAAATAATATCTGATGGCTATGCCACAAAATTTATAAGGGCGATGAGCACGTCATCTGCAGAGACTGCCTTCGATGATGTGTAGCGGATGGAGGGTCGACTTAGTAGTCACCACAGTGTGATGGTTGGTATGGGTGATGTGTAGCGGATGGTTATCTAGGTTTGGGTTCGGGTTTGCATCATTATTCCTATCTGTTATATATATATGTATGATATGATATGATATGCCTGAATCGTTGGGACTTAGTGTTGGTTATACACACTGAGTCTGTTTGACTCACCCCGCTGTGGGATATGTTTCAGTGACGCCAAAGGATGGACCTGCCTGCAGAACTTGGTTGTGGCCATGCTCAGCTCAGTGAACTTTTATTTTGAGACTTTATGTTTTAAGTTTGGATTTATTCGGGTTATGTTTTGATGTAATAAGGCCATAAGTATTAAACTATTTTATGCTTGCTTTTATTTTTTTATCACGATATTATTATTGATAAATCAAAGGTTATCTAATTTGTTTTTGAAATAAATCTTCAAATGTTTTGACACCCTAAAGCAAATAATTTCCAATATAAGGTAAACTCTAAAACAACCCGATATTTCTTTAATTTAAAGTTTGAAACTTAGAAATGAAGTTTTATAAAAACCTAGATTTCAATAATAAACTTGTTTCCAACTCGAGCCCAATACAAAATAAATTTTCTTTCAAAACCACTCAGATTTTCCAAAGTAACAAACGAATTTTGAATCGTTTTACTCAAGGAACATACCGGATCCAGTCAAGGCTCGTGGGCCAGGTTTGGGGTGTTTCAGCTTGGTATCAGAGCCCAGTTTTAAACTCTCGGCCTTGGGTTTAAAGCCCATAACGTTTTCAAAATTAAGCCCAAATGAATTTTGTGAAAGATTTTGTGAAATGAGCAGGTTTTCTGGCATGGCACCTAAGTCTCCGACCCGAAGTCTACCAGGTAAATACTCCTAACTGTTGTGTGATTTATAGTATGATTTGTAGAAGGGAATATCGGGAACGTAGATTAGCATAGTACGTTATTGAACCCTAGGATTAGTTTTCCCCAACATAAGAATTACATAAAACTTATTGCCTAACTAAACAAACCTGTGAAGTAAGTCACCGAGTTAGGGTGTGGCAACCATTGTGTGCATGTCTAGGATTGGATTCAGGAAGAGCCTGGTATTTAAGTAGTCCTAATGACTCACCTCCTCTTCGCTCGAATCATACCTGGTGCGTAGTGACGGTTCACCCTAACCAAGAGGACTTACTCATGGGCTAAACTCAATAATTAAAACCCGAAAGGACTAGCTATATGTTCACAAAACCCTAGTTTTAAAATCACCAAATTGCTTCTTTGAATTGTGAAAAAAAAAATTCATTTTTAAAGTTTTTCTCGATTTACAAAAATTACCTAAGTACCCCTGGTTGTAAAATTACTAAAATGCCCTTGGTTTGAAAATTTTTAAATTACCATACTACCCTCGACTTTTGCTAAGATATTTTTTTCAAAATACCAGAAACCCCTACTTTGCAAAATATTAAAATACCCTGATCTAGAAAATTTACGAAATTACCCCTGATTTACAAAATTACCAAAATGACCCCGATTTCCAAAATTTCTGCCATACCTCTGATTTGAGAAAATTTTCAAAAGTACCTTGAGTTTTGAAAATTTCAAAGTGCCCTGATTTATTAAGATTTTCAAATTGACCCCGATTTAATACCAAAATACCCCTGTAGGAGAAATGACGAAAATACCCCTGGGTTAGGAGCAGACAAAAATGTTCAAACAATGAATGTGTATAGTAGATATTACTGAATGGATGTGTTTCTCTGAATTAGGGTAGAAAACTTGGAACGAAAACTTTGATTGATCGAAAGAACTACTACTAAGCTCCTTTTCATAAAATTTCTTCGCGGATAATCAGTGGAACAAAATACTAATGCATAAAATTTCTTAAATTAGATTAAAGTGCAATCGTAGAAATGAGTTCTAGGGGACGTGGTCGTAATGTGCGAGGACGTGGTAGAGGCAGAATGACCATATCGGAACCCATTAGATCAGGTCAGGGGTCTGAGAATGAGGTACCACCACCCCCACCACTAGCTGTTAGTGTTGAGCAGCAAGATCAGACGGGGGATGATGCTGTATCGCAGGTAGTGCTGCGAGTTCTTGAGATGGTGGCTGGAGCAGGTGGAGGTATGGGAGCTCGAAAATCTGTACCCGAGCGACTCCAAGCTAACAGAGCTGAGGTGTTTTGTGGTGTATCTGGAGTGGCACCCAGTACGGCGGAGTATTGGTTGGAGGCGACAGAGCGAATTATAGATGAGCTGGATTTGACTGCTAAGGAGAAACTGAAAGGAATGGTGTCACTACTTCGCAATGACGCATATCAATGGTGGCTCACAGTTCGAGATGGTGCCATAGCTGAGGATCTCACGTGGGAGTATGTTAAGGCCACGTATCAGAAGAAGTATGTTGGTACTAGTTTTACTGATGCACAGAGGAAGGCATTTCTGGGGCTGGTTCAAGGGAACAGGTCCGTAGCGGAATACGAGGCTGAATTCTTAAGGTTAAGCCGGTATGCTCGAGGAATAGTGGCTACGGAACATGAGCGATATGTCCTGTTTGAGGATGGACTGAGGGATGACCTAAGGTTGTTGATAGCTCCGCAGTAGGAGCGGGAGTTTGCCGTGTTGGTAGAAAAGGCTAAGGTAGCCGAAGGAATTAAGGACTCTGTAAGACAGAACACAGATTGGAATAGGCACAAGAGAGGTTTTGGATTGTCAGGGTCATTAGGGAATGTTCAAAAGAGGCCTAGAGTTGATAGGCTGCGAGGTCAGCAAGTTGGTGCAGGAGGGCAATACCGTACTTGTACTCAATGTGGAAAGATGCACCTAGGAGAATGTTGGAAGAAGACGGGAGGATACTTTAAGTGTGGGTGTAAGGAACACATGATTAAGGACTGTCCTATTAAGGTAGATGGGGGCCGACCCACAGGTCAAGGTTCTAGTCGACCGAAGAGAGGGGACAAAGCAATTCTGGCTGGGGTCGTGGTCTGATTGGCAGAGGAAATGGTGCTGGAAGAGGATGTGGAACACCAGGCAGAGGTGTTGGTACACCGAGGCAAGGCAAACTGGGTCCGTATATGCAGCTCATCGAGAGAGAGATGGAGACGCACCGGACATCATAACCGGTACATTCCTTATAGCTGACAAGCCTTATTTTGCTCTGATTGATGTGGGCTCGACCCATTCTTATGTTGCATGTAGTGTAGTGGAAACGCTAGGCATAGCCTCTGAACTATCTGATAGGGAGATGACTGTAGTAAGCCCATTAGGCCAAACTGTAGTGGTGAATAAGATCTTTCAGAGTGTACCTCTCTAGAGATTCAGGAGTGATATTTTCTCGCCGACTTAATGGAACTACCCTTCTGAGAATTCGATCTTATACTTGGTATGGACTCAAGCTAGTGGAACATCTGCTATATTGGATTGTGCAAATAAGTGAATGGAGTTAAGGACCCTGAGGATAAGGAGATAATTATGATAGGGGAAAGAAGGAACTACTTGTTTAATGTAGTTTCAGCACTGAAGGCTGGTAAGATGGTTCGGAAAGGGTGCAAGGCATTTTTGGCCTTCGTTAGGGCGTTGGATGCAAAAGAAGGGGGAGTTAGTGGAGTTAGAACAGTAAAGGAATTCGTAGATGTTTTTCCGAGGAATTACTCGAAATACCCCTGATAGGGAGGTGGAATTCTGAACTGACTTGCTACACGGCATGCACTCCCGTGTCAATTGCCCCGTATAGAATGGCACCAAAGGAGTTGGTTGAGCTCAAGGCTCAGATCCAAGAGTTGCTTGATCGTGGGTTTATCCGACCCAGTGTGTCTCCATGGGGAGCACCGGTCTTGTTTGTGAAGAAGAAGGACGAAACTATACGCATGTGCATAGATTATCGTCAGTTGAATAAGCTGACCATCAAGAACAAGTACCCACGCCAAGGATAGACGACTTTGTTCGATCGACAAGGGGGTCATGGTATTCTTAAAGATCGAATTAAGGTCCGATATCATCGGGCTGAAGGTGAAGGAAGCGTATATTCATAAGACAACTTTTCAAACAAGATAGGGCATTATGAGTTCTTAGTAATGCCGTTCGGGTTGACGAATGCCCCAGCCGCATTCATGGATATGATGAACCGGGTTTTTCAACCTTACTTGGATCGGTTCGTCATTGTATTCATCGACGACATCCTAGTATACTCCAAGTCTGAAGAGGAGCATGATGAGCATCTCCGGGTTGTGTTGCAAGTGTTGAGGGAGAAGAAGCTTTATGCCAAATTCAGCAAGTGTGAATTTTGGCTTAAGGAGGTTGCATTCTTAGGGCATGTGGTGTCTGCAGAAGGAATAAGGGTGAATCCTCGAAAGATTGAGGCAGTATTAGATTGGAAACCACCTAAATCTGTGGCTGAGGTTCGTAGTTTCTTGGGATTGGCAGGTTATTATAGAAGGTTTGTAGAAGGATTCTCATCGATAGCCGCGCCTCTGACGAAGTTGTTGAGAAAGGAAGTACCTTTCGTATGGACAGATAAGCAACAGGATAACTTTGAGAAGCTTAAGAGGGTCTTGACTGAAGCTCCGGTTTTGATTCAACCTGAGGTAGGAAAGGATTTTGTGGTGTATTGTGACATTTCCCATACAGGTTTGGGTTGAGTACTGATGCAAGATGGGAAGGTTGTCGCTTATGCGTCTCGGCAATTAAGGCCACATGAGGTTAACTACCCGACGCATGATTTGGAATTAGCGGTAGTGGTCTTTGCTCTTAAGGTGTGGAGGCATTATCTATATGGAGAAAAGTCAGTAATCTACACAGACCACAAGAGTCTTAAGTATTTGTTGACTCAGAAGGAGTTGAATCTTAGGCAGCGAAGTAAATGACTACGATTGTTCCATAGAGTATCACCTAGGCAAGGCAAATGTAGTGGCAGATGCCCTAAGTCGGAAAGTAGTGTCGGATCTGAGGGCGATGGTCGCACATCTGAGCTTGTATGACGATGGAAGTTTGCTGGCAGAATTGCAAGTTAAGCTGATATGGTTGAATAAGGTGAAAGTGGGACAGTTGGCAGACAATGATTTAAGTGCTAAGTTGCGGCAAGTGCAGAGTGGGGAGTTAGAGGATTATGGTGTTAACAGCGATGGAGTGTTGTGTTTTAAGAGTAAGGTCTGTATGCCTAAGAATAAGGAGTTAAGGCAGAGAATTCTTCAGGAATCGCATAGTAGCCCTTATGCTATGCATCCTGGAGGTACTAAGTTGTACAGGGATCTAAGGGAACAGTTTTGGTAGCCTGGTCTTAAAAGGGAAGTTACAGAATTTGTAGGGAAGTGTTTAACGTGTCAGCAAGTTAAGGCTAAACACCAAGTTCCGTCAGGATTGCTTCAGCCGATAAAGATTCCACAGTGGAAGTGGGAGAGAATCACCATGAACTTCGTTAGTGGGCTTCCCCTTACGCCTACTAAGAAGGACTCGGTATGGGTGATAGTGGATCGACTGACAAAGTCCGCGCATTTTATTCCAGTGCGGGTTGACTATTCTTTGCAGAAGTTAGCAAAGTTGTATGTGGCGGAAATTGTAAGGTTGCATGGAGTTTCGGTGTCAATTATCTCAGATAGGGATCCAAGGTTTACGTCTTGATTTTGGAAAGCTCTACATCAAGCTTTAGGCACCAGATTGGATTTCACTACGGTATTTCATCCACAACCGGACGGTCAATCTGGACGAGTAATCCAAGTGTTAGAGGATATGCTGAGGGGATGTGTGATAGACTTCAGAGGAAGTTGGGAAGAATATTTGCCTTTAGCTGAGTTTGCATATAACAATGGCTATCAGGCCAGTATTCGGATGGCAGCGTATGAAGTGTTGTATGGATGGAGGTGTCGAACTCCTACGTGTTGGACAGAATTAGAGGAACATCGAGTTTTGGGTCCAGAGATTGTGGCAGAATCTGAGGAGAAGGTTGAGGTAATTCGGGCACGGTTAAAGGAGGCATCTGATAGGCAAAAGTCGTATGCAGATCTGAAGCGGAAGGAAATAGAATTTGATGTGGGAGATCAAGTGTTTCTTAAGGTATCGCCTTGGAAGAAAGTGATGAGATTTGGTCGCAAAGGGAAGTTAAGTCCCAGGTTTATAGGACCTTATCGGGTATTGAAGCGAGTTGGACCAGTGGCATACCAGTTAGAGTTGCCTCCAGAGTTGAAGCAGATGCACGATGTATTCCATGTTTCGATGCTACGTCGTTATCGATCGGATCCATCTCATGTAGTACCAGTTGATGAGATGCAGCTAAGGCCGGATTTTTCCTACGAGGAAGAGCCGATTAAGATCTTGGAATGAGATGTGAAAGTGCTACGGAGGAAATCAGTTCCTCTAATTAAAGTGTTATGGCGCAATCATGGATCGAAGGAAGCTTCGTGGGAGCCGGAAGAAGCAATGCGACAGCAATACCCTCTCTTATTTTAACCAGGTAATTTCGAGGTCGAAATTATTTTAAGGGGGCTAGAACTGTAACATCCGTGATTTATGGCTTATGCATTAATGCTTAATTGTATGTGGAAGCATGTCTATATGTATGTGGAATGTGTTTTATGAATTTTGTGAACCCTAGTGTGTAGTCAAATGCCTTAGAAATTATTTGACTTTAAGTTGAAAAAAGGGAAGTCAAGCTACGGAGGCCTTAAGAGAAATTGTAGGGAGAATTAGACACAAAAAATCAGCTTGTTAAATTGGCTTGGAGGCGCCGCTCAAAGCTCTGATAACTGACGCCATATGCAGTAGGGGCTAGGTTCGAGCTGCAAGGGAAGCAAATAAAAGAGTTTTATTTTGTTGCAAGATTGGGCAGTAGTGGACGGTAATGGGGCACTAAGGGATGAGTTTAAGGTGTGGCCTAATCCTTTTAAAATTCGGCTAAGATAAGAGATAATGGAGGATTTATTTTTATTATTTTGAATGAAGTGATAAAGAGAAAAATAAGGGATTTGATAAGTGAAGATGTAGTGGCCGAATGTGGGGCTCTAAGGGTGCATAATCAGTTTTGGGTTTTGATAGGGGAAGTGTGCCAAAAATTCATAGTTGATAGTTTTGTTTTTCTCTTTTTTTCTTTCTCCAAGTTCGGTCATTTGGTGCATTAAGGGGCTGCCGAATTCTTTTAATCTCTTCCAAACTCATCTTTTTCTTTCTTTCTCAGTAACTTTAATCTCTTCCTCTTGTGGCCAAATATTTCATGACCATTTGGGAGCCATAGCAGAATCTTCAGAAGGTCTTATTCTTCTCTCTTTGTCGCAAGTTTTAAAAGCCGAAAGAGTTAGCCGAAATCTTTTCTCTTTTAGTCTCTTCAAGCAAACGTTGGTGGTAAGTATTCCTCTTAGCAATCGGTCTTATCTTTTCTTATTTGGTGTGCCGAAAACAAGGGGTAGGCCTTGATTTCTAAGGATGGCCGAATATGCTTAAGGCCATGTTAATGTGTTTCTTTTGGTTGTAACCAGCGTAAAGGTGTTCTTTCAGGATTTGAAGTACTCAAGGTAAGCAATATGTATTCGGCCAAGGGCCATTTATTGAGATTAAGTGTTAGAACCGAATCTAACATATACCTATAGGGATCTCGACATCACCAAGAGCAAGTAGCAATTTCGGGATTTAAAATCTCAAGGTAAGTGAATCTGACATTCGGCCAAGGCTATACTTAGTATTTCTGATCTATTACGTATTTATTCAAAAAGCCGAAGCTAACCAGTTAAGTGACTTAGTGTCTAGCCGATTGCATGAGGGAGCATCACAAGGTTTTGGGATTTGATTAGTAGTTAAATCGGCAGCAGGGAACTAGAGATCTAAAGCATTATATCGGGATTTTCAGGATTTGAGTGAACTCATTAAGTAAATCAGGTGTGTATCCCACACTGAATCTTGATTGATTTATGATATTATTTTAATAAATATGTTAATAAGAATATGTAAGATGTGGCTAAAGGTACGTTACTCTCTGAAACTTTGTTAATAAGTATTATGAACCTTGAATGTGGCATAAATAAGAATTGGTTAAGAATGTGGAATAAGACGTAAGACGTGATATTTGCATGATTTGTATGACATGGGGCATATGGGTGATTATGAAAGAGGAAGTGATCTGGTGGTTTATACCACAATATCTGAATGTGGTGACTCATGTCACAAAATCTGAATGTGGTGACTTATGTCACAAAATAATATCTGGTGGCTATGCTACAAAATTTATAAGGGCGATGAGCACGTCGTCTGCGGCGACTGCCTTCGACGATGTGTAGCGGATGGAGGGTCGACTTAGTAGTCCCCACGGTGTGATGGTTGGTACGGGTGATGTGTAGCGGATGGTTATCTAGGTTTGGGTTCGGGTTTGCATCATTATTCCTATCTATTATATATATGTATGATATGATATGATATGCCTGAATCGTTGGGACTTAGTGTTGGTTATACACACTGAGTCTGTTTGACTAACCCCAATGTGGGATATGTTTCAGGTGACGCTCAGTGATGGACCGAGTCGGCAGGAACTTGGTGGTGGCCATGCTCAGCTCAGTGAACTTTTATTTTGAGACTTTATGTTTTAAGTTTGGATTTATTCGGGTTATGTTTTGATGTAATAAGGCTATAAGTATTAAACTGTTTTATGCTTGCTTTTATTTGTTTTTATCACGATATTATTATTGATAAATCAAAGGTTATCTAATTTGTTTTTGGAATAAATCTTCAAATTTTTTGACACCCTAAAGCAATTGATTTCCAATATAAGGTAAACTCTAAAACAACTCGATATTTCTTTAATTTAAAGTTTGAAACTTAGAAATGAAGTTTTATAAAAACCTAGATTTCAAGAATAAACTTGTTTTCAACTCGAGCCCAACACAAAATAAATTTTCTTTCAAAACCACTCAGATTTTCCAAAGTAACAAACGAATTTTGAATCGTATTACTCAAGGAACATACCGGATCCGGTCAAGGCTCGTAGGCCGAGTTTGGGGTGTTTCAAAAATAATAAACTTAGGTAACTAGCTCAAACCAAATCTCGATTAAGGGGTAGTTAAAAGAAAGGGTAATAACAAATACAAAGGGTTTTGGGTTAAAATTAGCGGGTAAGTTAATAAAAAGGGTTGTTAGGCTCAACGGGGTTCACTAAGGGTTAATTATAAGGGTAGGCTATTTAATGGAGTAAGTGGGTTAAACCTAAGTGCCTTTATCATCTCGATATATCAAATCATAACTGTGGTTTTGACATGTATAATCGAGGCAAGTTCTAGAATAACAGTTCATAGTTGACACACTCATAATCAAGAAGTGAGCATGAAAAAGAATGTATGCTCTATAAGGCTCAAATTCTCACAAAAATTATGGGTACTTTTGACATCAACCTTGTAAATCCCAAATTTCAAAGTAATATTCAAATTCAGGTTAACAACTTAAAAAATTTTAAATTTTGAAAATTAGACTTATCATACTTGATTCTCTAGTATTCTTCAAATTTAATCATCAGTGCACAATTAACTATGACTTAATCCAAAACATATCAATAAAAATCACAAATTATTATAAATTTCATCTTAATTAGTAATATGAGAAAATTACTTTAAAACAAGATTAAATTCAAGGATTGGAGAACAATGCAGAAAGTTGGGCATTTTTCTCAAAATAACTATTCACCCCTCCACACTTAAGATGTACATTGCCCTCAATGTACAAGGATAGATAATGACATTTAAAGGATAAATCAAAAGAGAAGGGAAAAGAATTACTCCCTGAGTTGTGGATGTTTTCCCAGATGAGTGTCTTTGGTGGCGGTGATGGTCAGTTGGGATAACGTTCCTGCGCTAGATGAAGAAATTGGGTAGCGCTTTGAGAAGTAGCCAGGCTTTATTAAGACCTAATAAAAAGAAACTAAATATAAAGTTATAGGAAAACAAATTAAAGGGAAGGAGACTATGAAGAAAACTAAAATGAAAAGAAAATTTGAATGGACTGTGAAGTCCTTATTGAAGGATGGTTCGCAAGGTGGGTGTGACATCTAAGGCTGGGGAGGTACTGGCGGTGGCAGAAGTGAAGAGGTTATCGTGGTGGTCGGCGTGATTCTCTAGCAGCCTGGCGAACCTGACACTACGAAATTAAATTAAGGTAAACTATATTAAACATAAGATTATTAAAGAAAAGGAGAATGAAAAGAAAGAGAAATGGAAAATAAAAATTAATTGGTCTCAAAGATCCTTGGCTTGGTGTTGAGAAGAAGCTGCCTGCATGAACTCATGTTGATCGTTCTTTATTAAGGAGCCTATGCTTAGCTTTCTCCGTTTCTTCGACATGGTATTGGCTTGCTCAAGGATCTAGAGTCTTAGTGAGTGAAGAATCTGAGATGGAAGAAAGTGAGAAGAAAAGAAGACAGAGGTGAAAATCAGATGGAGGGAAAAGGAAGAGTTGAGGGGTTTAAATAGATGCTCAAGTTTGGTACTCCCCTACGGCCGTGGTCCCAGGGTGTGTCGATTTACACGGCCTCCTCACACGGCCGTGTTATAAAGGGTATTGTCATCCTATGCCCGTGTTTGGTCCTTCCATGCCCGTGTTTGTCAAAGTAAATGGTAGGCACGGTAAGGTCATACGGGCGTGTGTAGCCCGTGTGTAACAAGTCAGTTTCCTCAAAATTTTCACACGGTTGGATGCATGGTCGTGCCCTATCTGTCGGTGCCCGTGGGGAGGGTGGTTGGATCCGTGACATTGGGGGGTGGTTGGACTGACTTGCACGGCCTCTGCTCTGTGAGTGTGGCGATTTCGGTGGTCCACACGGCTGTGTGTAAGGCCGTGTAACCTGGAAATCCTGCATTTTTGGTTAATTTAAAAGAAGAAGAAAAAAGAGAAATAGATTTAAATGCAAATAAAAGGAAAAAGAAATAAAGTTAGTGCTCGGTTGCCTTCCGAGAAGCGCTTGTTTATAGTCTTAAGCTAGACTTTGCCTCGTTATTTGAAAATTTTAGGGAGGCTTGAAAGTTTGGATATTTTCTCTCATGCTTATAGTCCTATTTTCTTGATAAAGGTGGAGTCGAGAAGCGTTTACGTTAGAAGTGCCGCTTGTTGGGTTGCTTACCTCGACTCTTTCGTGTAGGAAGATATTATGTACCTCAAAAGGGATTTCTTTCTTCAGGATTGCTGTGATGATGCTAAGGTCGGCTTTATTGATTAGTACCTGATTTTCTATTTTGATGTGAATTGATGTGCCTATGAGTTCTGCTGGTGGCTCCTTCTGATTTACAATATGTAACTCTGACTCTTCCTTGTGTATCCCTAATTTCTCCTTGAAGTGCGTTTTCCACTCATCTAGGTTATCGATTTGAATCCTTTGCTCCTCGTGAGTTATTTCTTTGTTGGCACTTAGTTGAGGATCTGGTTCAATCGTTCTTTTTTGTGGTGGTTCCTGTAAAGAGGGTGTAATTAAATGATTATCAAAAGAATTTTCTTTCTCACCTTGATTCTTTGATGACCTAGCTGAGTCGCGGGCTTGAAGGCTAATTGAGTCGTCACCCACACAAAGTATGAGCTCACCTGAGGCTCACATCAATTTTAGCCTTGGCAGTTGCTAGAAAAGGCCTTCCTAAAATTAAGGGGATTGAATTATCCTCATCCATGTCTAAAACAACAAAGTCTACTGGGAAAACAAATTTATCGATTTTTACGAGAACATCTTCAATAATGCCCCTAGGAATTCTAACAGTTTTATCAACTAATTGAATACTCATCCTAGTTTGTTTGGGCTTCCCTAGACCTAGTCGTTTAAATAGTGCATAAGGCATGACATTTATGCTTGCCCCTAAATCAGCTAACGCATTATCAATAGTGAAAATACCAATTAAACATGGAATTGTAAAACTCCCTGGATCTTTTAATTTTTGTGGTAGTTTATTTTGTAAGATTGCTGAGCACTTTGTGTTGAGTTCAATGTGTGGCTCTTCGTCTAATTTGTGTTTATTTGTCAAGAGCTGTCTTAAAAATTTTCTCGAGTCTGGCATCTGAAGAAGAGCTTCAAGAAGAGGTAAGTTAATGTGTAATTTCTTTAAAAGTTTAAGAAACTTACCGAATTGTTCCTCTGAATCGTCTCTTTTTAATGCTTCGGGATAAGGTATGCGAGGTTTGTACTCTTTGATTACCGGTTTTGGCTTTTCTTGTGCGACCTCTGTTATACCTTTGTTTACCTTACTTTCTGGAATTAGTTGTGCTTCATCTAACTCCTCGTTCTCCTGAGCTGTGATAGCTTGAATTTGCTCCTTTGGATTAATCTCGGTGTTACTTGGTAGACGTCCTTGTGGTCATTCTGACATGAGCCGTGCGAGTTACTCGACTGCATTAGTCATTTCCTTGACTGATTTAGCAAATTTAATCATTCGGCTTTCGTTGCTTTTGATTGTCCTATTAATATTTTGTAGGCGTTCTTCTGTGGTTGCCAGTTGTTTTAGTTCCTCTTCGTAGGTTGGTTTCTTCTCTCGTGGATCGGGCTAATTTTGGAAGTTCTCAGGAGGTTGTTGCCCTAGATTTCTTTGATTGCCTTGGCCTCCCCATGAAAAATTTGGATGGTTCCTCCAACCTGGATTGTAAGTGTTACTATAAGGATTATTATTGGATCGAAAATTATTACCTATATAGTTCATCTGTTCGTTCTCTCCTTCCAGTTGGTAGGGTGGGTACTCAGGATTCGCCACGGTTCCACTTGCGTCACACTGCATGACTGGATGTACCTGCGAAGAACATAAACTATCAAGCTTTTTATTCATCATCTCAAGCTGAGTTGATAGCATGGTCATGGTGTCGACGTTGAAGACTCCTACCAATTTCGTTGGTTTAGTCCTCGAAGCTTGCCACTGATAATTGTTTAATGACATCTCCTCAATGAACTCGTAGGTTGCTTCTGGAGTTTTGTTATTCAGAGTTCCACCGGTGGCTGAATCAATCAGTTGCCTTGTTAAGGGGTTCACACCGTTGTAGAATGTTTGGACTTGTAGCCACAAGGGTAAGCCATGGTGTGGGCACCTCCTCAAGAGATCTTTATATCTCTCCCATGCGTCGTATAATGTCTCTACATCCATCTGCACAAAAGAAGAAATATCATTCCGTAATTTGGCCGTTTTGGCCGGCGGGAAATATTTCATTAAAAACTTTTCGGTCATCTGATCCCATGTAGTGATTGACCCTCGTTGTAATGAGTTTAACCACTGTTTAGCTTTATTTCTTAATGAAAAAGGGAATAACCGAAGACGTATGGCATCATTAGAAATGCCATTTATTTTGAAGGTATCCAGAACTCTAAAAAGTTAGCTATATGCATGTTTGGATCTTCGTCCTGCAAACCATCAAATTGAACAAACTGTTGAATCATTTGTATTGTGTTAGGATTTAATTCAAGATTATTAGCAGCTATAACAAGCCTAACAATACTCGATTCTGCTCCGGTTAAATGTGGTTTACCATAATCAAACATTGTACGTGGAGCATTGCGATCTCCCACATCACGTGGTGGTGGGTTGTTCTCGTCCATCCCTTCAGTAGGATTGGATCTGTCTTCTTCCTCTCTTTCTGTGTAATTTAGGGCTCACCTGGTTTCCCGACGATTCCATCGAGCGGTAGCTTCAATATCACTTTCACATACTAAAGGTCCTCTCGGGTTCCTTCTGGTCATAAACGAGAGGTACCTGAAAAGAAAAGCAATAAAGAACAAAAATTAGAAAAATCAAAATTTATCCTAAAAATAAAAATAAATTGCTGAAAAATAAAAAATAATGGCTAAAGTAATAAAAATAGAGTTTTCTTAATATTTTAGTTCCCGGCAACGGCGCCAAAAACTTGATCGCTGAAATCAGAGCTTTAAAATTTATAAAAGAATGATCAAACCTGGAAACTAACTCCGACAACGATTAAAGGCAAGTGTACCTATCGAATAGTAGTATAGCTTAGGCAAGACCGGATATCGAACCCAAAGGAACTAAAAGTACTAATACTAACTTTCTTTTTATTATTTAGCCTTAAAATTAGAGTGAAGTTACTAAACTAAGGACACAAAGACAAAAAGGACGAATAGGAAAATAACTTTGAAGGAAAGCTCAGTTGATTACGACGATACCCTTAGGAAGAATCCACCTAGACTTCACTTATTAATTAACCCTAAATTATATGATTTCTTTTACTTAGCTTGATCCGTAAGACTCCCTAACCTATGTTAAACCCTCTCTCGAGGCGAATAACGTTTAACCCTAGGTTAATTAGTGGAACTCTCGTTCGCTTATAATAAACCCCTAGGATAGCAGTAAATCAATCAATGGACTCCTATTTTAGGTTTCACCCTAATCCGGCAAAATCTCGTAACCCTATCTCTAGGCGTTCGATCAACTCCGCTTAATTATGTTAGATCTACTCTTAGGCAGGGTCTATTCCTCCTCCACCTACGCACATTAGATTTGGATTAAGCGACATAATTAAGAACAAACTAAGTAATTTATCATATAATTTAAAAATCAAATAAAAAGATTCATCTAGGTTTCATCCTCTTCAGGTATCTGAAGGGTTTAGTTCATAATGAATAAACAAAACATCGCAAGAGAAAAGATAAAACAAAACATAAGAAAATTCTAAAACCCCCTGAATGAATTGAAGGAGAATTCCGCTGTCTTGAGTATAATTCCAGCTTCTTGGGATGGACCAATTGGCTATCTTCGCGTTTATTCTCTAACTCTGACCTTCTCGGCTTGGCTCCTTGGCCTAGCTTTGACGCCTTTTCAAAGATGGTACTTAAGGGATATTTATAGGCTCCTAGAATGCGATTATTTCTCCCCAAGTATCCTTTTCCGACTGAAATTGCTCATTCTGACGACAGAGGCACGGCCATGTAGCACGCCCGTGTGGATCGACTCCAGGCCGTGTTCAGATTTCTAACTTGAGGCACGGCCGTGTTGCTTGAAGTCCAGGCCGTGTCGATTTCGTGAATTGGCCCATTTGGCCTGTTTTAAGCCCGTTTTATGTTCTTTTTATCCTCAGGTGCTTTCCTGGGTATAAGACATGAAAAGAAAGGATTAAGAGCACCTATTTACATAAATCAAGGGATAAATCATCCAAAAACATATTAAATGTGGGCTTAAAATATGTTACTTTTACGGTTTATCATTGGCATTGTACAACTATTTTGAACTATCTAAGTATCCTACTAGTTTCCTATTGGTTCAATGGGCAAATTTGTGACACGTATTGCAAATCCGAGCTATGAAAAAATATGTGATTGTAAAACCATTTCAGGTATGTTGATTATACACTAATTGTGTATACAAGGTAAGCATCTATGTGATCTTATTATAGTGCTATGAATATGGAATTGATAATATGATATGTAAAGTTTTGGTTAAATGAGTTATACGTTTTTGTAATTTTTGAATTGTGAATATGGCAAATGTGATCAAAGGTATATGGATCAAAGCATATATGTGATAATTTGCTAAGTGATTGATATGTGTTAATGTATTTATTTGCATATATGCCTCCTAAGCTAAGTTTGTTTGTATATTGACTTACTAAGCTTTTGGAAAGCTTACTCTATGTGTGTGTTTTCTCTCTTTTATAGGTCGTTAAAGCTACTGTAGGCTTGGGACCGTCAAGGATCATCATCACACTTCTAAACTCTTTTGGGTACCCTTTTTGAAAATGTATTTAGCTAATTATGGCATGTATAAGCTAGATATGTGTATATGATTTTGAAGTAAACTTAGTCATGTGTTTGACAAGTTTTGAGTTGATAAATTCTTGAATCAATTAGCTTTATGATACAAATTTTTTTATGAATTGAAGCTTATGAAATGGTTAAGTTTTGTTTAAATAATGGATGATTTTGATTGTGTATGAATTATGTGTTTTTGGTGTGTTTTAATAGCCTAAAAATGGTGAAAATAGCAGTTTTCACTCGGCCTAGACACATGGGCGTGTGCCCAGGCCGTGTGGCAAAGTCAATAGCTAAGAAAATTGCCCACGGGCTAGTCCTACAGCCGTGTGTAGCAAGTCAGAATCTGCCCACGGGCTGCCTACGGCCATGTGAATTCCCCACTTGTTGGCCATACGAGCATGTCCCAAACCACACAGCCATGTGCCCCTATTTTCAAGAAAAAGTTTCTAAAGTTTCTATTTTAGTCCCAAATCATTTCCTAATCATATTTTGGGTTTCGTAGGTCCATATTAAGGTCGTAAAGATGAAATTTGAAAATTTTTAAATTGTGCCTCGGGATTATGCCCCAATTTACACGTTTATTTATGTTTAACTCTGGTAATACCTCGTAACCTTGTTCAGGTGACGGTTTAGGGTTAATGGGTGTTACAAGACCATTCAAATTTCACATCTTTCTAAAGCAATCTCGTCAACAGAATTTCAATCATCGAAAAGCCTTTTACGAATCGTCGGTAATAACCAGCAAGTCCCACAAAACTGTGGACTTTAGACACATTTTTCGGAGGCTTCCATTCTAAAATAGCTGAAATCTTGCTCGGATCAACTCATATACCGGATGCTGATACAATATGCCCCAAAAAGCCAACTTCGCTCAACCAAAACTCACATTTACTAAACTATGCATACAATTGCTTATCATGCAGAGTTCGTAGCACAATTCTCAAATGTTTAACATGCTCAATTTCATCACACGAATAAATGAAAATGTCATCAATGAATACAACAAAAAATCGATCTAAATATGGTCTGAAAATCCTGTTAATCAAGTCCATAAAGGCAGCAGGAGTATTTGTCAGTCCGAAAGGCATAACTAAAAATTCATAATGCCCGTACCTCGTTTTGAAAGCAGTTTTTGAAATGTCTGAATCTTTTACTCGCAACTGATAGTATCCTGATCTCAGATCTATCTTTGAAAACACAGTAGCTCCTTTCATATTATCGAACAAAACATCAATTCTGGGTAGAGGATACTTGTTCTTAACAGTTACTTTGTTTAACTGACGGTAATCAATGTACATTCTTGGTCGTGTGAAACCTCTGTCTGTCAATTCTTGCAACTGAGACTTCAATTATTTCAATTCTGTCGGAGCCATTCTATACAGAGCTATTGAGATAAGGGCTGTCCCCGGCACTAACTCAATGCCAAACTCAACTTCTCGTATCAGAGGTAATCCTGGTAATTCTTCAGGAAATACGTCAGGAAACTCACAAACAACTGGAACAGATTCAACTTTCTTTTCTGTCACTTTCGTATCAATCACATACGCAAGATAAGCTTTACATCCCTTTTTCACATAATTCAGAGCTTTCATTGAAGATAATACGGCCGGTAACCCATTTAAACCACTGGACTCAATCCGTATTATTTCATCATTCTGACATCTCAAATCAATAGTCTTCCATTTGCAATTTACAACAGTATCATGCAATGTTAGCCCATCCATACCCAGAATGATATCAAACTCATCAAAGGGTAATAACATCAGATCAGTCGGGAAACAAATATCTCGAAACATCAACGGAAAATTCTTGCACACTTTGTCAACCAGAACACACTTGTCTAAGGGGTTCGATACTCTAATTACAAATTTAGTAGATTCTATAGGCAAAGTCTTACTGGATACTAAGTTCATGCATATATATGAATGAGTAGACCCTGGACCTATCAATGCGATCACAGAAGTATCATAAAGAATAAAAGTACCGGTAATGATGTCTGGAGACTAAGGTTCTTCGTGAGCACGAATAGTATAAGCTCTGGCAGGTTGTAGCACCCCTTACCCGTAACCGATTCTGGTACAGGGTACGAGGCGTTACCTTACTAAAATACATACTAGCATACATTTCCAAGACATAAAAGCTCGTTCAAATTTAAAACTTTTCAAACATTGTCTTAAAAATACTTAATATGAGTCTACGAGGCCCAAAACACACTTTAGAAACGGTTCAGGACCAAACTGAGTTCTTTAAAAAATTTTGGAAAATGTCATTAAAAAAAAAAGGGTACACGCCCGTGTGGAAAGGCGACACGCCCGTGTGACCTGATAACATGGCCATGTTGAAAGACTGTGTAACTCACATGGCCTAAGCATATAGGGACACACCCGTGTCCCATGTTCATGTGGAATTATTTTAGTTCGAACCTATAGGGGTTTTCACATGGCTTGGCACACGCCTGTGTCCATGGCCCGTGTCCCTCACACGACCATGACACGCCCGCGTCTTGGCTCGTGTGCAAAAACCTTGACATTCTGTTTCTGATGTCAGCAACATCATTTGGTCACACGACCAAGACAAATGCCCGTGTCCTTAGACCGTGTGGCGAATTAAATTCCTAAATTTAGGTGCAGACTTTGCACGGCTTGGGCACATGCCCATGTACTATGGACGTGTATTCCACACGGTTGAGACACACGGCCGTACCTCAGCCTGTGTGGTTACTACTGGACATTCTGTTTTTCCAACTTAGGGTGCAGGAGAACACACGACTAAACCACACACCCATGCGGTAGACCGTGTGTCACACACGGCCTAGACAAACGCCCGTGTGTCTACCCGTGTGGACAAAATCAAGGCTATTTACCAAGCCCTTTTTTTCCACCCTTACTTGCACCAACATAAGCCACATCAAGCAAGACCAATTTACACATACTTTATCAATTCAATCATGCAACCTACTCATTCATGCATAACATACCAAATACTCAACCATGCAATTCGCACATTCATGAAAAACATCATTTTCATATATAAATAATAAGTAATAGCCATCATTCATGGCCTTATACAAAATGAGTCAATCTTCTAGACAAGCCAACACATTTGGCCAAAACGATATAACACTTGACGAAGACCAAGTCCCTATACATGCCATACTCAAAATGTTAAATCTAACTATACCAAATGTTCTGATTGATAGTGTGATCGAGCCTCTGACGTCCTTTGATCCCCGAGCTAGCTTGGTAGCACTATAAGAAAATGGAAAAGAGAGGGAGTAAGCATAAAGCTTAGTAAGTCGCATGTAAATAATTAACAACAACTTCCATGCATTATCCTACTCATATCATCTGATAAACTTGCACAAAATTCTCGAAAGATTAAAAGCATAACTTACTCATTTTCACCCTTACTAATCATACAACATAATTCGAGCTCATTTCCCATAAATTTTTATATAGGTACCTGTATCACTTACAACATAGTCGTAACTTTTTGCACTTTTAACACAAGCTCTAAATTACCTGTTGAACCAGTTGCAATACTAAACAATACCTGACAAGCCTCACACAAGACGGTAAGATCCCGATGCCATGTCCCAGACATGGTCTTACATTCGCTCACATGTTGAGGCCGATGCCATGTCCCAAACATGGTCTTACACTAGCTCTCTTCTCAATGTTGATACCATGTCCTAGACATGGTCTTACACTGGCTCTCGTATTGTGGCTGATGCCTTGTCCCAGACATGGTCTTACACTGGCTCTCGTATTGTGGTCGATGCCTGTCCTAGACATGGTCTTACACTAGCACACATTTCAACACCGATGCCATGTCCCAGACATGGTCTTACACTAGCGCACATATCACTTAAATGTCATGGCTTGGATATCCAATTGGATATCCAAGTGGCACCTCCTTGCCAATTTAACACTGGAATTCTTGTGTCATAGCCCACACATAAATTTTCTTAAGGCCTAGCTCCCTTAGCTCTCCCCTAAAGGCTTAAAGTCAAACATTTTTCTAAGGTTTCTACCTACACCCAAAGGTTCCCGAAGCCCTCAAACACATACAGACAACACACCAAGCACACTACTATATGAATAAAAATTAAAATGCATAACCCCTAATTCCCGGATACTACACCAATCTATTCCTAATGTTCAACCGGGTGTATACTATATCAACTTTTGTCATGTGTATTCATAGCAATAACTAAACAGTTAATGCAATATCAATTATTTAATGCATAATAACAATAAAGTTGTATTATTTACATACAACTTACCTCGATATACAAAATTTGGGTGACTAGTTTGATTTAGTCCACTAACTTTCTTTTTATTATTTAGCCTTAAAAATAGAGTGAAGTTTGTTTTAATCTAAATTAACGACAACTAGGCTAAGGACACTAAGACAAAAAGAACGAATTGGGGAATAACTTAAAGAAAAAACTCAATTGATCACAACGATACCCTTAGGAAGAATCCACCTAGACTTCACTTGTTATCTAACCCTAAATCATATGATTTATTTACTTAGCTTGATCCGTAGGACTCCTTAACCTATGCTAAACCCTCTCCTACTGCGAATAACGTCTAACCCTAGGTTAATTAGTGAAACTCTCGTTCTCTTTAATCGAATAAAGCCTTAGTGATTTCCCTAACTTGGCTCTTGATCTCTTCAATCGATGTTCGTTGGTTTGTTTCAGTGTTGCTTGGCAAGCTTTCTTGTAGTTGTTCTAAGATCAGCTTAGCAGTCTGACCTAACTGATCCTCGATCCCTTGAATCAATGCTTTTTGTTTTGTTTCTATATTTTGGTAGCGTGTTTCTGTGTTTGCTATGAATTTTTCCAGCATCTCTTCAAGGTTGGACTTATCTTCCTATTGGTAAAGTGGTTGTTGAAAATTTGGAGGAAGTTCCTGTCTTTGTCTACTTTGATCATTCCACGAGAAATTGGGATGGTACCTCCAACCTACATTATAAGTGTCATTATAAAAATTATTTTGAGGTCTAGAGTAGTTACCCATATAGTGGACTTGTTCGTTCTCCATGCCATATCCCTAGGGTGGGTGCTCAAGATTCGCCACGCCTCTTGGATTTGAGTCATATTGTATTACTGGGTGTACCTGTGAGAGACTACACAAACCATCAATCTTTTTATTCATCATCTCTAAATGGGTAGATAACCTGGTGAACACGTCGAGGTCGAAGGCACTGGCTGCTTTAGTAGGAAATGTCCTCATGACTTGCCATTGATAATTATTCAGTGCCATCTTCTCTATAGACTAAAATTATCTATCAAAAGTAAAATAGAGGAAAAATTAGCAAAGTAAAAATAAAAACAAAAATAAATAGAAATAATAAAAAAGTAAAAAATAATAATGAAAATAAATTGCAATAGTAAAAAAATGGCTAAAGTAATAAAAATAGAGCTTTCTTAATATTTTAGTTCCTCGGCAACGGCGCCAAAAACATGATCGCTGTAAATCAGTGCTTTAAAATTTATAATGAATGTGATCGAACCTGGAAACTAACTCTGACAACGATTAAAGGCAAGTGTACCTATCGAACAGTAGTATAGCTTAGGCAAGACCGGATATCGAACCCTAAGGAACCAAAAGTATTAATACTAACTTTCTTTTTATTATTTAGCCTTAAAAATAGAGTGAAATTTGTTTTAATCTAAATTAACGACAACTAGGCTAAGGACACTAAGACAAAAAGAACGAATTGGGGAATAACTTAAAGAAAAAACTCAATTGATCACGACGATACCCTTAGGAAGAATCCACCTAGACTTCAATTGATATCTAACCCTGAATCATATGTTTTATTTACTTAGCTTGATCCGTAGGACTCCCTAACCTATGCTAAACCCTCTCTGCGGCGAATAACGTCTAACCCTTGGTTAATTAGAGGAACTCTCGTTCTCTTATAATAACCACCTAGAATAGCAGTAAATCAATATATGGATTCCCATATTAGGTTTCACCCTAATCTGGAAAAATCTCGTAACCCTATCTCTAGGCGTTCGATCAACTCCGCTTAATTATGATAGATCTACTCTTAAGCAGGGTCTATTCCTCCTCCACCTAAGCACATCAGATTTGGATTAAGCATGCATAATTAAGAACAAACTAAGTATTTATCATATAATTCAAGAATCAAATAACAAGATTCATCTAGGTTTCATCCCCTTCAGATATCTGAGGGGTTTAGTTCACAACTAAGAAAGAAAACATCTCAAGAGAAAAGATAAAACAAAACATAAGAAATTCCTAAAACTCCCAGAAGGAATTGAAGGAGAATTCCGCCGTCGTAAGTATAATTCCGGCTTCTTGGGATGGATCAACTGGCTATCTTCAAGTGATTCCCACAATTCTGACCTTTTCGGCTTGGCTCATTGGCCTAGCTCGCCTCTGGTTTTGGCTTCTGCCGAACTCCCCTTTCCAGTTGCCCCCTTGGGTGTTTATATAGACTTTGTGATGCCTTACTTGGCCCCTAAGTATCCTAATTTAAGTAGAATTTCTGCTAGGGTGTTTGAATAGGCTTTGGAATGTGTTTCTTTGCCTCCAAGTATCCTTTCCCTAATGAAATTGCTCTTTCCAGCGACAGGGATACGACCATGGCACACGCCCGTGTGAATCGTGGTTAGGCCATGCTCAGACTTCTTTAATGAGGCACTGTCGTGTGAATTGGGATCAAGCCGTGTTCTAGTAGATTGACGTGGCACGACTGTGTGGGCTTAAGTCCAGGCCATGTCGATTTCCTCCTTGGCCCAATTTTGGTCCGTTTTAGCCCCATTTCTCGTTCTTTTCATCCTCGGGTGCTTTCCCGAGTATAAGACATGAAAAGAAAGGATTAAGAGCACCTTTTTACATAAATCGAGGGATAAATCATCCAAAAGCATACTAAATGTGGGATTAAAATATGTTACTTTTACGGTTTATCAAATACCCCCACACTTAAGCTTTTGCTTGTCCTCAAGCAAAATTCTCAACTTATAATTAAAACGAACTTTCAATGATTCATAATTCTTATCTTATCAACAATGTCTTATCATAATTCATAGATAATTTATACATGGATAATTCAATTCAAAGAGTCCTAAAGATTCAAACAAGATAAGTCATACAATTGTAGCACAAAAACATAGGTGTTTCCCTTCATCTAAATAATTACCTTTAATTCAAAATCTACAAGGACTGACATCCTCACAAAAGATTCACTCAAATCACTCAAAAAGTGTTTAAGGGTCAAAATTAAGCACTTATAAGTCAAACCTGAAAAGTTAATCCCATAGGCTTGCCTAAAAATCAAATCTCCACCACTTCTAAATGATGTGATAAATAGATCAAAAGGTCTTTGTTAGGGTTGTAACGGGGCTAGGGTTAAAGGTGTGGATAAAGGCTAAAATTAGAAGGTTAGAATCAAGATTGAATTGATAAATTACCTACCTAAAAATTTTTGAGATAATAATTACATCAATTGAAAATAATAATCCTACTAATACGAGCTTTTTCTTTTGATAATTAGACTTTAACTTGTATAAGCTCACTCTTCATAATACTAATACTGACTATACTTTGATTTTATTTAAGAACAAACTACTTGTTACAATAATAAGAAGGAACTTTAATAACTGAAATATAGAACATAGTTAGGCAACTGCTCAAAATCAAATCTCGACAAAAAGGGTAGTTAAAAGAAATGGTGATAACAAATACAAAGGGTTTTTGGTTAAAATTAGTGGTTAAGTCAATAAAAGGGTTTGTAAGGATCAATGGGGTTCACTAGGGGTTAATTATCAAGGTAGGCTTTTTGATGGAGTAAGTGGGTTAGATCCTAGGTGCCTTTATCATCTCTGTATATCAAATCATAACAGTGGTCTTGACATGTATAATCAAGGCGAGTTCTAGAATAACAGTTCATAGTTGACACACTCATAATCAAAAAAATGAGCATGAAAAATAATATATGCTCTATAAGGCTCAAAATCTCACAAAGATTATGGGTATTTGATATCAACCTCGTAAATTTCAAACTTCAAGATAACATTCAAATTCAGGTTAACAACCTAAAAATTTTTAATTTTTGAAAATTAGACTTATCATGCTTGATTCCCTAGTATTCTTCAAATTTAATCATCAATGCACAATTAACTATGACTTAATCTAAAACATATCAATAGAAATCATAAATCAAAGAAAATTTCATTCAAATCATAATATGAGAAACTTACTTTAAAATCACGGTATAATTCAGGGATTTTCAGATAATACTATAATTAACCCCCCACACTTAAGATGTACATTGCCCTCAATGTACAAAGATGGATAATATCAAAATAATCATAAAATCATAAGATAGGGAGAGAAGAGAAACTTTCTGAGTTTTGAATGAAGTCAATGAAAAGAAACCGGATAGGATTGGAGGTGAACGTGGCGAAGCGCCTCGAACCGTTTGAAATTGAATCCTCGAAGCAGCCAGTCTGATTTTATTGTATCCTAAGCTAAATCTAAATATCATAAAGAATAAGAAGAAGAAAATAAAATGAAATAAAGTAAAAAAAATGAAATGAAAATTAAATTAAAAAAACAAAAATAAAAAATAGAAAATGAAAGACAACTAGAAGAAGGGAGAACGAGTTTTAAATAGAGATGTAGCCCATGTTTTGGAATTTTGGATTTTGGGCACGTTTAGGGTGTTCGGGCATGGCCGTGGCTGTAGTGACACGCCCGTGTCTTTCTTCATACAGACATTTAATACAAGCGTGCTCCTCCCGTGTTCGATAAGTTAGAATGTTGGCACGATTGGTTGGCACGGCCGTGTTTAGCCCGTGCTTAACAAGTCAGTAACCTCGCACGGGGCGTTGGCACTGGCATGGACTATTATCGCCACCCATGTTGGGAAAAGAATTTTTTTTCTATGTCGTGCACAGCTATTAGCACACCCATGGTTCATCCTCTGGCTTCCACATGGCCACGGGTACCCCCGTGCGTAGGGCCGTGTGGCCTACAATTCTGCTCTTTGGTTAGTTTATGGTTAGGTACTAAAAGGAAAAAATAAAAAAATAAAAAATAAAAAATGTAAAAATGGGGTTAGTGCTCGGGTTGCCTTCTGAGAATCGCTCGTTTATAATCTTAAGCTAGACTTTACCTCTCATTCGTATGGTCATTGTGGTTTAAGGAGGTGAAAATCCTTTCTCATGCGATCACTTCAATTATGGATATATATTTAAGTCGAGTCATATTGTATTACTGGGTGTACATGCGATAGACTATACAAACCATCGATCTTTTTATTCATCATCTCTAACTGGGTAGATAACCTGGTGAACACGTCGAGGTCGAAGGCACTGGCTGCTTTAGTAGGAATTGAATTATCTATCAAAAGTAAAATAGAGGAAAAATTAGCAAAGTAAAAATAAAAAATAAAAAAAAATAAATAGAAATAGAAATAATAAAAAATAAAAAATAATAATGAAAATAAATTGCAATAGTAAAAAAAGGCTAAAGTAATAAAAATAGAGCTTTCTTAATATTTTAGTTCCTCGGCAACGGCGCCAAAAACTTGATCGCTGTAAATCAGAGCTTTAAAATTTATAATGAATGTGATCAAACCTGGAAACTAACTCTGACAACGATTAAAGGCAAGTGTACCTATCGAACAGTAGTATAGCTTAGGCAAGACCGGATATCGAACCCTAAGGAACCAAAAGTATTAATACTAACTTTCTTTTTATTATTTAGCCTTAAAAATAGAGTGAAGTTTGTTTTAATCTAAATTAACGACAACTAGGCTAAGGACACTAAGACAAAAAGAACGAATTGGGGAATAACTTAAAGAAAAAACTCAATTAATCACGACGATACCCTTAGGAAGAATCCACCTAGACTTCAATTGTTATCTAAACCTGAATCATATGATTTATTTACTTAGCTTGATCCGTAGGACTTCCTAACCTATGCTGAACCCTCTCTCGCGGGGAATAACGTCTAACCCTAGGTTAATTTGTGGAACTCTCGTTCTCTTATAATAACCCCCTAGTATAGCAGTAAATCGATCTATGGATTCCCATATTAAGTTTCACCCTAATCTGACAAAATCTCGTAACCCTATCTCTAGGCGTTCGATCAACTCCGCTTAATTATGCTAGATTTACTCTTAAGCAGGGTCTATTCCTCCTCCACCTAAGCACATCAGATTTGGATTAAGCATGCATAATTAAGAACAAACTAAGTATTTATCATATAATTTAAGAATCAAATAAAGAGACTCATCTTGGTTTCATCCCCTTCAGGTATCTGAGGGGTTTAGTTCATAACTAAGAAAGAAAACATCACAAGAGAAAAAATAAAACAAATATAAGAAATTCCTAAAACACCCTTAAAGAATTGAAGGAGAATTCCGCCATCTTGAGTATAATTCTAGCTTCTTGGGATGGATCAACTGGCTATCTTCAAGCAATTCCTAGAATTCTGACCTTTTCGGCTTGGCTCCTTGGCCTAGCTCGCCTCCGGTTTCGGCTTCTGCCAAACTCCCCTTTCAAGTTGTCCCCTTGGGTGTTTATATAGACTTTGTGATGCCTTACTTGGCCCCTAAGTATCCTAATTTAAATAGAATTTCTGCTAAGGTGTTTGAATAGGCTTTGGATTGTATTTCTTTGCCTCCAAGTATCCTTTCCCGAATGAAATTGCTCTTTCCAGTGACAGGGACACGACCATGGCACACGCCCGTGTGAATCATGGTCAGGTCGTGCTCGGACTTCTTTAATGAGGCACGGCTGTGTGAATCGTGATCAGGCCGTGTTCTAGTATATTGACGTGGCACGGCCGTGTGGGCTTAAGTCCAGGCTGTGTCGATTTCCTCTTTGCCCAATTTGGCCCGTTTTAGGCCCGTTTCTCGTTCTTTTCATCCTCGGGTGCTTTTCTGAGTATAAGACAGGAAAAGAAAGGATTAAGAGCACCTTTTTACATAAATCGAGGGATAAATCATCCAAAAGCATACTAAATGTGGGATTAAAATATGGTACTTTTACGGTTTATCATTAATCTCCCGATCTAGAAGCTTAACCGACTCTTCACCATAGGTCATGTCTAAACAAATCTCAACCTCTATTGGTGAAATCACATGTGATGGGTCAGAATGATAACGACACAACATAGACACATGGAATACATCGTGGATCTTTTCTAACTCGGATGGCAAGGCTAATCGATAAGCTACCAGTCCAACTCTCTCAGTCACCTCATAAGGTCTAATAAAACGTGGACTTTATTTGCCTTTCCTACTGAATCTGATGACTTTCTTCCATGGAGATACTTTCAAGAACACCTTATCACCGACATGAAACTCAATATCTTTTCGTTTCAAATTCACGTAGGATTTTTGTCTATTCGAAGCGGCCTTCAAGCAATCACGAATCACTTTTACTTTCTCTTTTGTTTCTCTGACTAAGTCAACCCCGTGTATCTGACTTTCTCTAAGTTCGGTCCAATACAAGGCCGTTCGACACTTACGCCCATATAAAGCCTCATAAGGCACCATTTTCAAACTTGACTGATAGCTATTGTTGTAGGCAAACTCTACCAATAGTAAGTACTTTTCCTAACTACCTTGAAACTCAAGAACACAACACCGCGGCATATCTTCAAGAATCTGAATTACTCTTTTCGACTAACAGTTGATTTGCGGGTGGAAAGCAGAACTAAAATTCAGTTTCGCCCCCAACGCTTCTTGCAATTGATCTTTTCTATCGAGTCTTAAAATTTATAAAAAGATTGATCGAACCTAGAAACTAACTCTGACAACAATTTGAGGCAAGCGCACCTATCGAACAGTAGTATAGTTAAGGCAAGATAGGAATGTCGAACCCAAAGGAACCAAAAGTACTAATACTAACTCTCTCTTTATTATTTAGCCTAAGAATTAAGGGAACTTATTTATCTAATCTAAATTTAACTATCAATTAAACTAAAGATGCAAAGACAAAGATAATGAATTGAGAAAATAACTTGAGAGAAAATCAACTAATTAAGATGACACCCAAGGAAGAATCCACCTAGACTTCACTTGTTATCTAACTCTGAACCAGACAATTTATTTATTTGACTTGATCCGTAAGATTCCCTAATGTATATTAGACCCTCTCTTGAAGCGAATAACATCTAACCCTAGATGGATTAATTGAAATCTCTTTCTAATTAAAACCCCTAGAATAATATTAACTCGATATATGGACTCCCATATTAGGTTTCACCCTAATCCAGCAAAATCTCGTCACCCTATCGCTAGGCACGCGATCAACTCTGCTTAATTATGCTAGATCTACTCTTAAGCAGGAACTTTTGCTCCTCCACCTAAGCACATCATACTTGAATTAATATCCTGGAAATATCAACACAAGGATTAAGAACACATAATTAAGAACAACTCAAATATTTATCATATAGTTCAACAAACGATAACAAGATTCATTTTAGGTTACATCCCCCTCAGGTATCTGAGGGTTTAGTTCATAACAATAAAAGAAAACATCTTAGAAGAAAAGGTAAAACAAAACATAAGAAATCCCTAAAACCACCTGAAGGAATTGAAGGAGAAATCCTCCGTCTTGAGTATAACTCCGGCTTCTTGAGATGGATTAACTGGTTATCATCGAGTGATTTCCTCAAATCGGACCTTTCTGGCTCGGCTCCTTGGCCTAGCTAAACGTGCTCTTCTAGGTTATACTTAGGGGTTTATATAGGCTTTTGAAACCAGTTTCTTTGCCCCTAAGTATCCTTTTCAGAGTGAAATTGCTCTTCTCTACCATAGGGATACGGCCATGGCACACGCCCGTGTGAATCATGGCCAAGCCGTGTTCGGACTTTTAATGAGGCACGGCCGTGTGGTCTTGTGCCCAGGCCGTGTCGATTTCTATTTTGGCCCAATTTAGTCCCTTTTAAGCCCGTTTCTCGTTCTTGTTGTCATTGGGTGCTCCCCTGGGTATAAAACATGAAAAGAAAGGGTTAAGAGCACCAAATTACATAAATCGAGGCTTAAATTATCCAAAAGCATGCTAAATGTGGGCTGAAAATATGTTACTTTTACAGTTTATTAGCAACTTTTTCCAAAACCGAGATGTGAACCTCGGATCTCTATCAAAAATGATCAATAAAGCTACCACGTGAAGTCTCACAATTTCAGAAACATACAAATCGGCCAATTTCTCAAGTGGAGAATCGGTACACGTTGATATAAAATGGGTCGATTTCGTAAGTCTATCAACTACAACCCAAATGACATCTTTCTTCTTTGGCATCAACGGTAATCCAGACACAAAATCCTTGGTAATACTGTCGCATTTTCACTCGGGAACCATCACGGGCTGAAGTAGCCCAGAAGGTACTTGGTGTTTGGCTTTCACTTGTTGACAAATTAAACACTTAGAGACAAACTCTGAGATGTCCCTTTTCATTCTTGACCACCAACACATTTTCTTCAGGTTATTATACATTTTCACACTACTCGGATGGATAGACATACAACTGCTATGTGCCTCATACAGAATTTTCTGAATAAGCTCGTCGTCTTTGTGTACACAAATTCTATCTTGAAACATTAAATAGCCATCTGAACCAATCTGAAAATCTGATATTATACTCGTCTCGCACTGATTTATATTAGCTTGCAATTCTTTATCACCTTTTTAAGCTTCGCAAATCTCTTGCAAGAACATTGGTTTCGCTCTCAACTCGGCTAAAATTGAACCATCATCAGTCACTGACAACTGGGTATTCATAGCCCTCAAGGCAAAAAATGACTTCCTACTCAAAGCATCGGCGGCCATATTCGCCTTTCCAGGGTGATAGTCAATTACCAACTCATAATCCTTTAGCAGCTATAACCATCTCCGCTGTCATAGGTTTAACTCCTTTTGAGTCATCAAATACTTTAGAATTTTATTGTCGGTGAACACTCGGCATCTCTCGCCATACAAACGGTGTCTCTAAATCTTCAGTACGAACACTATGGCGGCTAACTCTAAGTCGTCAGTTGGATAGTTTTTCTCATGCGGCTTCAATTGTCTCGAGGCATATGCTATTACATTGCCTTCTTGCATAAGCACACACCCCAATCCGTTTAAGGATGCATCACTATACACCAAAAATTCCTTTTCCAGTTCCGGTTGCACTAGAACTGGGGCTTCAGTCAATAATTCTTTTAGTTTCTCAAAACTCTGTTGGTAGTTCTCTATCCATTTGAACTGGACATCTTTCAGTAGCAACCTCGTCATAGGAGTAGCAATCATGGAGAATCCTTTAACAAACCGTCTGTAGTATCCCGCTAGGCCAAAAAGCTTCTGATCTCTGACACATTCCTCGGCAGTTTCCAATCAACAATAGTAGATATCTTACTCGATTCAACTCTAATTGCATCACTCGACATGATGTGGCCAAAGAATTCAACTTCTCGAAGCTGAAATTCACTTTTGCTAAACTTGGCATACAACTGTTTATCTCTCAAAGTTTGCAAAACCGTTCTCAAATACTCAGCATGCTTACTCTCATTATGAGAATAAATTAATATATCATCGATAAAAACAACAATGAACTTATCCAAGTACGGTCAGAAAATATGATTCGTTAAATCCATAAACACGACGGGAGCATTTGTTAAGCCAAAGGGCATGACTAGAAACTCATAATGGCCATACCTCGTCAATAATGCAGTTTTCGATACATCGTGTTCCTTAACTCTTAGCTGGTAATAACCAGGCCTCAAGTCTATCTTAGAAAACACTGTGACTCCTTTCAATCAGTCAAACAAATCATCGATCCTTGGCAAAGGATACTTGTTCTTAACGGTAACCTTGTTGAGCTGTCAGTAATCTATACATAATCTCATTGAACCATCTTTCATTTCCACAAAAAGTATGGGAGCAGCCCATAGAGAATAACTGGGTCTTACGAAACCTTTATCCGTCAACTCTTGTAACTGAGCCTTCAATTCTTTTAACTCCAACGGCACTATCTTATACGGGGCAATCGAAATAGGTGTCGTACAGAGACCAACTCAATACCAAACTCAACTTCCCTAGCTGGAGGCAATCCAGGTAACTCTTCCGGAAACACATCCGGATACTCGCATACCTAAAGGCACTGACTCAATCTTTACTTTCGGCTCTTGGGTATTCAACACAAATACAAGATAGGACTCATACCCTTTTCTCATGTATTTCTCAGCAGCCATAGAAGAAATCAGTACAAGTAAGCTATCCGGTTAACCTAATTCAACCTGAATAATATCTCTATTTTCACGTCTCTGTTCAATAAACTTACTACCACAGTTTACTAACACGTTATGAATAGTTAACCAATCCATGCCAACAATTAGGTCAAATTCATCAAACGGTAGTAGCATGAAGTTAGCCAAAAAAACAATGGCCTCTAATTATCAAGGGACAGTTTCTACACACTTTGTCAACTATCACATGCTTGCCTAACGGCTTTCATACTTTTTTCAAAAATTCTGTAGACTCAACAAGCATAGTCATGCTAAACACCAATTTTATACAAATATAGGAATGGGTAGACCCCTGATCAATCAAAGCAACACGGTGATATCATGAAGAGAAAAAGTACTCGTAATCACATTTGGTGACGATGCCTCTTCGCGAGCACGAATGGCATAAGTCTTTGCAGGTGCTCTACCCTCGGACCTCATGGTGGAATCTCTAGGCGCACCTCTACTGCTAACCCCACTTCCAGGGTTCTTTTGTGTTCTACCCCTTAAAGGTGCATTACTCGTTCGCACTTCTTGCTTTCTTTATTTTTCCTCCATCTCAGGACAGTTTCGAATAAAGTGGTCTAGTGAACCGCACTTGAAGTAGCCTCTTTCATTTCCTCGATATTCACCGAAGTGACGTCAACCACACTGTGAGCATTCCAGTCTATTAGGCCAGGCACTACTAACACTCACAATTGAATTGGTCTAAGCCTTAGACGTTGTGTATTGCTTATTCTTATTTCTGTTCGAGAATCCAGCTGAAGCATGGATTGAGTAGTGAACTCTCTTAATTTCTTGGATGAGGATTGAAACGATTCCTCCAACTGCCTTTTCTTTTAGTAACATGACTCAGTATCAGCTTTCTTTTTTTCTTTGGCCAATTCCTTGGCCTTATAAGCTCTTTCAACTAGCACCACAAACTCCCTTAACTCTAATATGCCAACTAATAATCGGATGTTTTCGTTCAATCCGTCCTCAAATCTCTTGCACATGATGGCTTCGGTAGATACGCACTCCCTAGCGTATTTGCTGAGTCTCACGAACTCACGCTTATATTTTGTTACTGTCATTTGCCCTTGTTTCAATTCTAGAAATTCCTTCCTCTTCTGGTCTATAAACCTCTGACTAATAAACTTCTTTTGGAATTCTTCTTGGAAAAACTCCTATGTAATCCTTTCCCTTGGTACAATTAACACAATGGTCTTCTACCATTGGTAGGCCGAATCTCGCAGGAGTGGCACAACACACTTCATGCACTCTTCAGGTGTGCAAGACAATTTATTGAATACCCTAATGGTATTTTCTAGCCAGAACTTTGCCCTCTCTGGATCACCATCTATATTCGCTCTAAATTCCTCAGCCCCTTGTTTTCGAATTCTGTCTACCAAAGGTTTTCTCTTCTAATCATTTCCACTACTTGGGGAGTTGTAGAGCCAGGCTGGGGAATTGGAGGGGGTGGAGGAGGTGGAACGTTCGGGTTTGCACGAATAAACTCTGAATACCAAACATACATCATATGAAGGAAGGCTTCTCTAGCCCTTCTGCCCTGACTCAATGTTATAGGCCTACTTTCCACTGGCGCAATCCCTTCTGTGAGAGTCGGCGCATTACTTTCTACATCATCAGCCACTACTCCGTCGGGATCCATTTACTATATAAAAACAAATTTTAAATTGTCAAGAGCTGCCACACTATCATAATTCATATATGGCATGTATAGCTACACTCATACACACGCTAGGTTAGTCTAAGAATCGACTAAACCATAACTCTGATACCACTAAATGTAACATCACTTACCCGTAACCGACACTGGTTCAGGGTACGAGGCGTTACCTTACGAAAACACATACTAGCATACATTTCCAAGTCATAAAAGTTCGTTCAAATTTAAAACTTTTCAAACTTTGTCTTAAAATACTTAATATGAGTCTACAAGGCCTAAAACATACTTTGGAAGTGGTTCGGGATCAAACCGAGTTCTTTAGAAAACTTTGGAAAATGTCACTAAAAAAAACAGGGGCACACACCCGTGTGGAAAGGAGACACGCCCGTGTGACCTAATAACATGGCCATGTTGAAGGACCATGTAACTTACACGGCCTAAACATATAGGGATACACCCGTGTCCCATGTAACACCCCTAACCCATATCCATTGTCAGATTAGGGTTATATGGCATTACCGATCATATTACAACTTATATAAATATGCATTGTATATTACAGCTCAACTTTAATATAGCATCAGAGAGTATAATCATTTCATACACCAGAACCTAAAAATTTCATCATTTATCACATGGTATAAACAAAATATATCTAATCAAATCTTATTTCACAGTTTAGCAAACAACTACGCATACAATATAAATTCAATATAACATAGCCGAATACATATATACATACATAATTGATTTCATATTCGAATTCTTATTATCTACCAATAGCAAATTCTATAGCCTAACACAATTCAAATCCATTTGTACCACATTTTATTATCTAACTCAAATACATATCATAACCAAATATGAATAGTTTACAACATCAATTTTAACCATCCTATTAAAATCTCAATGACTAAACAAATCCTCCTATCTATTTACCATATTCGAATCTATATAACACCAAAACCAAATCACACAATACAAATATATAATTATACATTTGGTTTGAGTCCATTTCATAACTAAAATCAATCCATCACCCAAAACATAATAAAGATACATGTACTAACCACTCAACCAAATCCATTATTAACATTTAACTAAACGTTTAGCTACCATTTAATGTCATGATTTTAACACTAATACCGAATCACAAATAACTTATAATTATCACATTTATTTCATCACATAACCGATTACCTAATTTACAATGTGAACAATTTCCAATTTGATTCATGTTTCAAATTATGTAACTCAATAATAAGTCATCAACAACCCACATCTCAAGCATATGTCTCAATCACATATATCAAACTTTCCAGAAAGAACTAAGCATAAATCATTAATGGTTACTCCTTACCCAAACATATATATATGTACCTAGCATGAACTCATATCACAGTCGAATTTATAGACCAAGCATAACACTCACATATACTACGATTAAGATTACTTAAACATTAAGATCAAGCCATTTTCGCATGGCTCAAAATTACATATTCAAAGTTGAACAAAAATGCATATTAGCCTATACATGCCATAAGTTCGGAAATAAACTTTCTAGAAGTACCAACGATTGACGATAGTGTTGATGTCTTCAATAACGTTCCCCGAGTCTGAAGCTGAAGTTCAAAATCTATAAACAACATAAACATATAATACAAAGTAAGCTAACATAGCTTAGTAAGCCTTAACCATATAAAATAATTTAAAAGAACATTCAAACATTTTAACTATTTAATTTGTATTATTAACATGATAATATAGCCCAAATAGACTATCATGGCCGAATACTAATGTTCTTATATGGCATATCATTATTCACTTCTCAATCCCAATATTTCACTATCTCATTTAGATATATAAACTTACCAATTAAGCAAAAGGTTTAAATTTTAAAATGTCATCTCTTAATTACCTACTCATATTGCCGAATACACATAGTTCAACATGTCCCCATATACAATCGAATATGTAAACACCATATATCAATATATACATATATAACCGATCATACAAATATCAAATACATATTTATCATGTATATAACCGAATATATATATTCATTAAACATCACATGTATCCCAAAGATTCAAATTTAGTATAACATCACATGTATTCAAGTATATAATATCGTTACATTACCATTTTATCCACATAACTAAGAGGCCGAATATACAAGAGCATTTTGTCAATTTACTTGCTTAATAATCACAAAATTACGAGGCCTTCAAAATGTAAATTTGAAGATAGATCACCGGTATAAAACCTGCTAGGCATAAGCCTGAATCACACACCAAAGACTAGGCACGCTGGACCAGAGTGTCGATATTCAATCACCTAACAATAAGCACTGCTAGGCACAAAGCTTCGATTAAGTTCACCAGCCCAAGGCTTGCTAGGCTCACAGCCTGAATAACGATACTTTTAAGCTGTCTCACACACATATTTCATATATCAAACCCTTTTATACACTTCATAATCTTTGTACGAACATTTCAATAACATATCTCAATCAAACAAACTTTAACACATTAAATTTTAAGTTTATTAACATTCGGCTATTCATTGTTGATTCCACAAATTTCCAAAACAACAAATTACTAAGTTATATGCATAACTTACAATGTTTTATCGCTTAAAGACTTACCTCGGGTATCGACTGTAACACCCCAAACCCGGTCAAAACGCTACGATCGAATTCGGCATGTCACAGGGAAAACATTTTTGAAGTAATCAAGATGTTGCTTTAAAACCCGTGAAGAATGTTATTGAAATCATTTTTTCGTTTGATGTTTTGGACAAAAGACGAACATTTTCGAAAAAAAAAACTGCCTGTCGCCTCTTATCTTGAAAAGCCATTTGAGTTTATGAAAACCCATCTATGTTTAAGCAATAAAGTTGAAAACCGTTTCGCATTTGAACTTAAAGTAAAACTTAGTTTTGAAAGCAATTGAGTTAACTTGTCATCATCACTAATTTGTTATTACTCGATGGTAAAATTTAAAAGAGAAAACCGGTACTTTGTAAAAAGTTTAGAAACATTCATTATTAAATTGTTAGGCATGCCGTTTCGTTTAACTTAAGCAAAATATAATGTAAGTTCAAAGCAGTTAAATAAACCCCAAAAATAAAATTTAGTGGCCTTATTACAACCCAAAAACCAAATTCAAAGTGAAGTAAAACCAAAATAGTATTTAAAACATAACCCGAAAACAATGCGCATGGCCACCTCGAGTCTGCCCCGGCTCCGCATCTGCGATCTACGAATCATCTGCAAAATGTAAGGGAAGGGGGTGAGTCACCGAGACTCAGTGCATAAATCCCCATCCCGATAATATCAAGGCACTTACACAATTCATAAGTCAATATGCAAGTCATGCAACCCAAACCTAACCATCCAAACTCCTATATCTACCTCGTGTGGTTAAAACCACTGGTGGTCAAAACCACTGGTGACCGTAGTCACAAATAATATAAGTGTGGTCAAAACCACTGGTGACCGTAGTCACAAATAATATTTGTGGGGCCAACCCACCTTGTGGTCAAAACCACTGATGACAATCCCGTAATCAACATGTGGGGCTAAACCACTATGGTACCAAACCACTGGGACGAGTCACAAATGATCCATGTGTGGTCAAAACCACTGGTGACCATAGTCACAAATAATATATGTGTGGTCAAAACCACTGGTGGTCAAAACCACTAAGACTTAGTCACGATTATAATATAGAAAGCGGGGCCAACCCACTGTGTGGTCAAAACCACTGGTGACAGTCTAGAATCATGCCTTCCCCCTCCTCTCATTACACCCGTGCAATATGACATAATAATTCGTGTATGCAGTATGTCATGTATGCTAAACATATATCAAATATAAGTATAACATGAATTACCATCATAATCAGATAGACATAAAACAACATAATCACGCTAATCAACCTCTAAGGGTATAACCATAATTTTACCTACCAAAGGCATTTTCGTAATTTACCCACCAAGGGCATTTTCATAATTTACCCACCAAGGGTATATCGATAATTTTGCACCTGCAGTGGCCATTCCTAAAGGCCTAAATGTCGCCCCGAGTGACTCAGCTACCATTTCCGGTCGTACCGGACGATTGGGCCTAAAACTCAATTCCGGCCCATTCGAGCCCACACGCTCATGTGGCCCACCTAGCACAAATCTAGCCATGTATATAAGTTCCACCTAGTCTAGTTCACTATATACTACACAATCGCACAATTTACTCAAAAGGGCCCACAGGCCCATTGGGCACACTTTGGCCCATCGCGGCCCAAGCAGCCCCAACCCACAAGAGTACTACTGATGGCCTCAACTATCCCGTCGAAGCCCCACACGTGCGCTCGCACGCTCGTGTGGCTACTATTGCCGTGACCGGCACTTCGGCATTTGCCGCTCTATAGCTAGAGTAGAGAGAGTTACACACTTGATAGGAGTCTGGTGTTAAACCGCGCTGCGACCACTCCTGTGCCCAAACGCCCACCAAAGTATCTTAACTCTCCTCCTGGAATGCTTTTTATATAGCTAGCTCTCCACCTTCCTTCTTTGTATCTTTCCGATGTGGGATCCCTTCGCCAGTAGAGTTTAAATTCAACTGAAACTCTTCCCATCCAGACCGCAAAATAAATACTCCCTTGCTTCTCATGAGATTCGAACCCAGGCTCCCCTGCAACATAATCCACGCCGCTAACCACTTGGCCACAAGCTCCTCTTGTGTCTTAAACCATGCGCAACTAAATTTGAATCTATAGCCAAATACTAAAGTCCATGTAAAAAGAAAACCAAAATGCAAGAGCCAAGACTTGAACCTTGGACCTCCTTCATTCCTTGTGGCGTCACTCCCTTGTCTCTTATGTGGAGTCACTTTGCCACCACATCACACACTCCACTTGTGTTATTTTCCTCTACATTTTATTCTTAAGGCCTACCTGCCAACTTCCAGGGTTTTCTCACCTAAACCAAAATTTCCCCAAAGCCAAAGTTCGATCTCGGGACTTCACAGAAGCCCTCTAACCCTCTAAAAATCACTTATCTAATAGGTCCAACTTGCATTTAAGCCGATCTCTTGTTCTCCAAAAATTTAAACTCTATTACACTCAAGGCCCATTGGGCCCAATCCTACTAGGCCCAATTTCGGGATGTTACATCGACAGACGACAAAAACTGACTATTCAATTATTTTCGTTTTCCCCCGATCCAAGTCCGACTTCTTTGGTTCTTGATCTAAACATATTCACATTAAGCTAATTCAAACATATTTTCATTCAATTTAATCCAAAAACTCATAAATGGGAAAATTACCATTTTACCCTAACATTTCACACTTTTTACAATTTAGTCCTATTTGCACAAAACACAAAATACACAAAATTTGACTATACACCTTAAGGGCCGAATATTCCTAGCCTTTATACAAGTCCATACATTTCATTTATTTCACATTTTAGTCCCCCTAAAATTTATTTTTGCAATTTAGTCCAACATACTCAATTTCATAAAAAAGTCAAAGACAAAACTTGTTAATCTAACACATATTTATCATAATTCATTCTCAAAAAACATAAACAACAAACTATCATCAATGGCTCAACTCAAAATATTCATCAAACTCAAAAATTAAAGCATGGGTCTTAAAGATTTCTAAGCAACGATCTCAAAAACGTAGAAATTATCAAAAACCGAACAAAAATGGACCTTGATTGAGCTTGAATAAGTGCCGAAACCTAGCTTGGTTTCTTTCTTTTTCCTTCCTTTGTTATTCAGCCATGGAAAGAGAAATGACACTATGGCATTATTTTTTTATGTCATTTTATTATAATATAACATTATTATACATTAATATATATTTTAATTATAAAAAATAATATATAAAACATATAATGATGGCATGTTGCCGTCCACTACCTTTGAAAATGGGCTATTTGCCCTTTAAGGACTCCATATTAAAAAGCCACTATCAACTAAGCACTTTACACTATAGTTTGTAACTTTTACATTTTACGCGATTAAGTCCTTTTATTTAATCGAACACCTAAACGACAAAATTAAGTCACGAAAATTTAACACCAACAAATTCACACATAATAAACACATAAAATAATTTAAAATATTTGTTAGACTCAGATTTGTGGTCCCGAAACCACTATTCTGATTAGGGTCTAAATCAGACTGTTATATCCCATGTCCGTGTGGATTTATTTTTCAATTCGGACCTACAGGGGTTTTCACACGGCCTAGCACATGCTTGTGTCCATGGCCCGTGTCCCTCACACGGGCATAACACGCCTGTGTCTTGGCTCGTGTGCAAAAACCTTGACATCCTATTTCTGACGTCAGTAACATCATTTGGTCACACGGCCAAGGCATACGCCCATGTCCTTAGACCGTGTGGCGAATTAAATTCCTAAATTTAGGTGCAAACTTTGCACGGCTTGGGCACATGCCCATGTACTATGGTAGTGTCTTTCGCACGGTTAAGACACACGGCAATGCCTCAGCCTGTGTGGTTACTATTGGACATTCTATTTTACCAACTTAAGGTGCAGAGGGACACATGATTAAACTACACGCCCATGGGGCAAACTGTGTGTCTACCCGTGTGGACAAAATCAAGGCTATTTACCAAGCCCTTTTTGCCACCCTTACTTGCACCAACATAAGCCACAACATACTTTATCAATTCAATCATGTAACCTACTCATTCATGCATTAACATACCAAATACTCAACCATGCAATTTGCACATTCATGAAAAGCATCATCATTTTCATATATCAATAATAAGTAATAGCCATCATCCATGGCCTTATACAAAATGAGTCAATCTTCTAGACAAGCGAACACATTTGGCCAAAATGATATAACACTTGACAAAGACCAAGTCCCTATACATGCCATACTCAAAATGTTAAATCTAACTATACCAAATGTTCTAATTGATAGTGTGATCGAGCCTCCGACGTCCTTTGATCCCCGAGCAAGCTTGGCGGTACTATAAGAAAATAAAAAAGAGAGGGAGTAAGCCTAAAGCTTAGTATGTCGCATGCAAATAATTAACAACAATTTCCATGCATTAACCTACTCATATCATCTGATAAACTTGCACAAAATTCTCGAAAGATTAAAAGCAAAACATACTCAATTTCACCCTTACTAATCATACAACATAATTCGAGCTCATTTCCCATAAATTTTCCTGTAGGTACTTGTATCACTTACAACATAGTCGTAGCTTTTCTCACTTTTAACACAAGCTCTAAATTACATGTTGAGCCAGTTAGAATACTAAAGGATACCCGACAAGCCTCATATAAGAGGGTAAGATGCTGATGCCATGCCCCAAACATGGTCTTACACTGGCACACATGTCGAGACTGATGCTATGTCCTAGACATGGTATTTGATAAACCGTAATAGTAACATATTTTAATCCCACATTTAGTATGCTTTTGGATGATTTATCCCTTGATTCATATTAAAAGGTGCTCTTAATCCTTTCTTTTCATGTCTTATACCCAGGAAAGCACCCGAGGGTAAAAACAACGAGAAACAAGCTTAAAACGAAGCAAATTCGGCCAAGGAAGAAATTGACACGGCCTAGACTTAAGCCCACACAATCGTGCCTCACTAATCATCTAGAACACGGTCTTACCCCCGAATCACACGGCCGTGCCTCATTAAAGAAATCCGAACACGGCTTGAAGACTAGTCACACGGGCATGTGACATGGTCGTGTCCTTGTTGTGGCAATAAGCAATTTCATTCAGATTTGGATACTTAGGGGAAAAGAAACCTATTTCAAAAGCCTATATAAACCCCCTAAGGGCTACCAGAAAGGGGGCGGTCAAGCTAGGCCAAGGAGCCAAGCTGAAAAGGTCAGATTTGTGGGAATAACTTGAAGATAGCTAGTTGATCCATCCCAAGAAACTGGAATTCTACTCAAGACGGCAGATCTCTCCTTCAATTCCTTCAGGGAGTTTTAGGGAGTTCTTATGTTTTGTTTTATCTTTTCTCTTGATATGTTTTATTTATTATGAACTAAACCTTCAGATACTTGGAGGGGATGAAACCTAGATGAATCTTGTTATTGTTTTCTAAACTATATGATAAATATTTGATTTGTTCTTAATTATGTATGCTTAATTCTTGTGTTGGTATTTTGTGGATATTGATTCAAGTATGCTGTGTTTAGGTGGTGGAGCAAAAGTCCCTGCCTATTCATAGATCTAGCATAATTACAGCGGAGTTGTTCGTGCGCCTAGAGATAGGGTGACGAAACTTTGTCGGATTAGGGTGAAACCTAATATGGGAATCCATAGATCGATTTACTGCTATTCTAGGGGGTTATTAAGTGAGAAAGAGATTTCTGTTAATTAACCTAGGGTTAGATGTTATTCACCTCGAGAGAGGGTTTAATATACGTTAGGGAGTCTCACGGACCAAGTCAAATGAATAAACCGTCTAGTTCAGTATTAGATAACAAGTGAAGTCTAGGTGGATTCTTCCTTGGGTGTCGTCTTATTCAATTGGTTTTTCCTCAAGTTATTTTCCCACTTCATCCCTTTTTGTCTTTGCACCTTTAGCTTAGTAATAGTCAATTTAGATTAGATAAACCAATCACTTAATTCCTAGGCTAGATAATAAGAAGAAAGTTAGTATTAGTACTTTTAGTTCCTTTGGGTTCGATAATCCGGTCTTGCCTAAGCTATACTACTGTTCGATAGGTACACTTGCCTTTAATCGTTGTCAGAGTTAATTTCCATGTTCGATCATTCTCTCTATAAATTTTAAAAAATCGATAGACATACGATCAGTCTTACACTAGCTCTCTTCTCAATGCTGATTCCATGTCCCAAACATGGTCTTACACTGGCTCTTGTATTGTGGCTGATGCCATGTCCCAGACATGGTCTTACACTAGCACACATATCAACGCTGATGCCATGTCCCAGACATGGTCTTACACTAGCGCACATATCAATATCGATGCCATGTCCCAGACATGGTCTTACACTAGAGTACATATCACTCAAATGTCATGGCTTGGATATCCAATCTACTCCTAAGGTTCAGCCGGGAGTATACCATATCAACTTTCATCATGCGTATTCATAGCAATAATTAAACAATTTATGCAGTTGTTTAATGCATATGAATACGCATATCACTCAAATGTCATGGCTTGGATATCCAATCCATATCAATTGTTTAATGCATAATAACAATAAAGTTGTATTATTTACATACAACTTACCAAGGTATACAAAATTTTGGTGACTAGTTCGATTTAGTCCACTATCTTGGTTTTCCCTCGTTCCAAGTCCAGACTCCATTTTTCTTGATCTATAATGACAAATTCACTTATTTAATCACTACATAATTCAAAATATTTCAAAATTCCTACTTTAAGCTTATGGAAACTCACAAATCCAGTTATTTCACACATTTATTACCTATTTTACAACCTTTACAAAAAGGCCCTTTTTAGTTGTTTTCATGAAAATCAGTTAACAAAAGTTGTTTATTTAACAACCAAGATTCATTTTCTTCTATAAAAATTCAACAAACAACACTAATGCTCTCATGGCAAAACCCTAGACTTTCAACCATAGTGCAAAATACTCACCGCATTAGCTAGATTAAGCTATAAGGGTTCCGAAAACACAAAAATCAACAAAAATGATCATCAAAATGACTTACTTGCAAGGATTAAAGGTTGCTGAAATTTTCAACCTTCCATGGCCCTTTCCTTAAGTGAAAATTTGGTGGAAAGAAGAAAGATGAAAGATGATATCTTCTCTTCTCTTTATTTTATTTTATTTCATCAATTAAGTCACCTAATTTCACCAATTTTGACCAATTTGCATTTTCTTGTCCCCTATGGCCGACCAACACTCTTTTAAGGACCTAATTGCACATTAAGGACCTCCAATTTAAGGTTCTATAGCTATTTAACACCTTTAGCTTGTGGAACAAAACTTTCGCACTTTATGTGATTTAGTCTTTTTTCAAAATTAAGCATTCAATCACTAAAATTAACTCAATAAAATTTTCATGAACTCATACAATCTGGCTACAACGCATAAAATAATATTAAAAATAATTTCTTCGGCCTCGGATTAGTGGTTCCAAAACCACTGTTTCGACTAGCCCCAAAATCGGGCCATTACACAGGTGTTCTCGCCTCAGATCTCGTAGCTATATCTTTTGTAGCTCTCTAGCTACCACTCACATTTCTCGTGTTTTTGGGAGGTCTACCCCTAGCTAAAGCATTATTCGACTTTGGATTATGTACAATCTCTTGGTCAGATTCGGGACAATCTCAGATAAAGTGATCTAAAGATCCACATTTGAAACAAGCTTGATCATTTAATCGACATTTGCCCGGATGTCTTTTACCACAATGTCTACACTCAGGTCGCCCAAATCTAACATTTCCAACACTTGCAATCGAAGTAGCTGGAGCTCGGAAGCTCGAATGTGATCTTGCACGATCTCTACTCAAATGTCCCACATTAGCCCTTGAACAGCTATAATCATCTTGGGATTTCTTTGATTCCAACTAATATGACTTACTCATTGTTCGTTTTTGTACCTCTCTAGCTTCCAAATCAGCTTTTTTTATCTTTCTCGAGTTCTTCAGCTTTACACGCTCAGTCAACAAGCACAACGAATTCTTTGATTTCCAGAATTCTGACTAACAAACGGATATCTTCGTTCAAGTCATCTTTGAACGTTTTACATATTATTGCCTCGGTCGAGACACATTCTCGTGCATACTGGCTCAATTTCACAAATTCTCGCTCGTATTCAGTAACAGACATACGACCCTATTTCAATTCAAGAAACTATTTGCGTTTTTGATTAATAAATCTCTAACTGATATATTTCTTTTAGAATTCAGTCTAGAAGAAATCCCAGGTAATTTGTTCTCTCAGAACAACAGAAGTCAAAGTTCTCCACCATTGGTAAGCTGCATCTCTCAACAAAGAAACGAAACATTTAACACATTCATCAGGGGTACATGACAACTCATCAAATACTCGAATCGTATTCTCAAGCCAGAACTCAACTTTCTCAGAATCATCATCAGTAGTAGCACGAAATTCTTTAGCCCTATACTTTCTAATGTTATAAATCAGAGGTTTATTCAGACGAATTAGATCTATAACTTGGAGAGCTACGGGAACTTACGGGGCAGAGGTTGAGGAATAGCCAGATTTGCTCTAACATACTTAGTAAACCACTCATTCATCATTTGGAAGAAAGCTTGCTTTGCCTCTCCCTCGTGGTCACTAGATACATTTCTTGAGTAATGAGGCACTGCCCCTTGAGCAGGAGCAGATGCGTTACTTTCAACACCATTAGCTACGGCTCATTTAGGATCCATTTATTATACGGAAAACACATTTTATTTGTCAGGATTCATCACACTATTGCAGTTCAAATATATGGCATGTATAGCTAGACTCACATATGCTACGTTAGTCCTAGAATCTACAAAACCATAGCTCTAATACCAGCAAAATTGTAACAGCCCTAACCCATATCTGTTGTCGGACTAAGGTTAAGAGGTGTTACCGAACATATCGAATTATATCGTAAACGTTTCATAACAAAATATACATATAGAGTCCTTTTAGAAGGCCTACGAGATCTTAAACATGCATTGGAAAGGGGTCAGGAATAAACCAAGCACATATAATTTTTTTCTGCAATTTAAACATTTATTTAAGTTACAGAGGTCACACACCCATGTGGACAGGCCGTGTACCTCACACGGCCACCAGACACGCCCATGTCACATGCCATGTAAAAACAGGGCATACATTCGGACTTGCACCATACAGCCGAGGACACGCCCATGTGCCAGACCATATGAAATCTAGAGGGGTTATTGACTTGGGTCACACGGCTAGTAGACACGCTCGTGCATCTAGGCTGTGCCAAACTTGTAGGGTATATTGACTTAATTCGAAGGGCTACCCCAGGGGAGACACACCCGTATACCAAAGCCATGTGTCACACACGGTCAAGCCACACAGCCGTGTGCTCGGCTGTGTGGAGTGAAAATAGGCTTAGTTGAAGCCACATTTCTCATACTTCTCAAGCATACCTAAAACACCATATTTCATGCCATTTCAATACATAAAACATACACCATTTAAACCATCTACTCATCAACCAATTTCATGCTCAAAACCTAAACCATAACATACCAAAATCTTATAACAACTCATTAATTCATACATAATCAATGTCCCAAAATATCACTTCCATTTTCATACTAAAATCATACTGAATTCTCAACAAAGCACATACCAAATTGACCATTTATTTTGGTCATTTATAAACATCAAAACATACCATTACTTAGAACAAATCATGTACCACATCCGAACCATAATTTCTTCCACAAGCAAGCCTTATCACATGGCTATAAAATGCATACCTCAAAACATATCACACTAGTCCTAGCCTATACATGCCATACTTTTAACATTTACACTTCCAAAAGGTACCAAAGTAGAGTTCGATAGTGTGGTGATGATCCTCGACGATCCCCGAGCTCCCAGTAGCTTCGATAATCTATAAAACAATGCAAACACACTCAAAGTAAGCTTTCAAAAGCTTAATAAGCCATATACAAATAAACTTATCACATAGAACAATTATAAACCATTTCATACATATGGTTCATGGCATAATACAATCACAAGTCATATTTCTCTTATATCTCAATTGATCGTGTTCACTTGCTCATAATAACATATCATGTAATGTAGCTCACATATCAAATGATCATATACATACATACCTTTCAATTCCAAATTTCATATACATACATACGTACCAGAATTTGGATGCACATTCGTATACTCGTTCATTTCTCGGAATGCCCGTTGAACCCTTCGAAATTAAGTAGGATACTTGGATAGCTCGAAAATCTCGTACAATGCCAACGTCCCAGACGTGGTCATACAGGCCGTGTGGATTTCGTGATATGGCCTATTTACTCTGATTTGGGCCTGTTTTCCGTTCTTTTCGTCCTCCAGTACTCTCCTGGGTATAAAACATGAAAACAAAAGATTAAGAGCACCAAATTACATAATTCGAGGCTTAAATCATTCCAAAGCATGCTAAATGTGGGCCTAAAATATGTTACTTTTACGATTTATCAAATACCCCCACACTTAAGCTTTTCCTTGTCCTCCAGCAAAATTCTCAAGTTACAATTAAAAAAAACTTTCTCAATTCATAATATTCATCAATAATGTTTCATCATAATTCAAAGATAATTCATACTTTGATAATTTAACTCAAAGAGTCCTAAAGATCCAAAGACTCAAAGTCATACATTTATAGCCCTGAAAACATTAGGTGTTTCCCTTTACCTAAATAATTACCTCTGATTCGAAATCGATAAGAGTTGACATCCTCACTAGAGATTCACTCAAATCACTCGAAGTGTTTAAGGTTTAGAATTAAGCACTCAGCAGTCCAACATGAAAAGTTAATCCCATAGGCTTACATGAAAAATCAAATCTCCACCACTATAATATGAGATGATACACAAATCAAAAGGTCTTTGACAAGGTTGTTACGGGGCTTGGGTTAAAGGTGTGGATAATGGCTGAATTAGACGGTTAGAATCGAGATTGACCTGACAAATTACCTAACTAGAAATATGACTACTCCTAAATAATTACAGCAATTGAAAATTTGTGATAATACAAGCTTTTTCTTCGAGATTTAGAATTTACATGTATAAGCTCAGCTAACATAGAACTAATAATGAATATACTTTGATTTTTTCTTAAGAACAAGTCAAATACAAAATAAAGGATAGATTGAAATAGATAAAATAGTTAGGCAACTTATCAAATCAAGTCACGACATAAGGGTAGTCAAAAGGAATGGTGATAACAAATACAAAGGGTTTTGGGTTAATATTAGCGGGTGAGTCAATAAAAAGGGTTGTTAGGATCAACGTGGTTCACTAGGGGTTAATTGTGAAGGTAGGCCTCTAGTGGAGTGAGTGGGTTAAAACCTAGGTGCCTTTATCATCTCTGTATATCAAATCAAAGGTGTGGTCTCGACATGTATAATCGAAGCAAGTTCTAGAATAACAAATCAATGTTGACACACTCATAATCAATAAAGTGAGCAAGAAGAAGAATATATGCTCTAAAAGGCTCAAAATCTCACAAAAAATTATGGGTATTTGATATCAACCTCGTAAATTTCAATCTTCAAGGTAATAATTAGATTCAGGTAGACAACCTAACAAAATTTTTAATTTTTGAAAAATAGACTCATCATGCTTGATTCTCTAGTATTCTTCAAATTTAATCATCAATGCACAATTATAAATGACTTAATCCTAAACATATCAATAAAAATCATAAATCAGAGGGATTTTTCATTCTAATCATAATATGAGAAACTTACTTTAAAAACGAGACATAATTCAGGGATTTTCAAGTAATACTATAGTTAATCCCCCCCAACACTTAAGATGTAAATTGCCCTCAATGTCCAAAGATAGATAATAGCATATAATAGTAGAAATCAAAAGAGAGGGGAAGAAGTGAAACTTCCTGAGTTATGGATGAGATCCTTAGAGGGTATTCCATGACGAATGTGATGACTAGGTATAAGTGATGTTTTCGTTCCTTGAGTGGTATATTAAATCTATTTAATCTGCGAATTCATCAATTAAATTTAATGAATGGATGTCATTATGGAGACTTAGGGTTAGATGGCTAGTGATGAAGTGAGAACAATAATACTAATGAAACTTTCAAGTCTTTAGACAATAAACTAAAATAGAATCAACATAAATAAAAGTAAAGATAAAGGAGAAAAATAATAATGAAAATAAACATAAAAATAAAAAAAAGGACTCAGAAGTCCTCTACATCATCTGGGTCTTGAGGCGGTGGTGGCGATGAGATATGAAGGTGATGACAGATCTGTTGAAGAGTCACATCAATGCTGTCGAATCGTCGAGCGGTGTTATTGAATTGCTGCGTACAGTTATGCTCAAACTGAGTGAGACATGCAGAAATGTCTGATAGTGAAACAGCCGAATGAGCTATCTGATGGCTCTCTTGTGGTGCTTCCTGTGGTGGAGGAACATCATCAATAATGTCTTTAGTTTCCTCCTCATCGGTGGAAGGTTTAAGTCGATATTGAGGAGGATTAGTTCCACGTCGATGTTGGATCATCCTCATGTGTAACATAGTCTGGATGCCTTGTGGGGACATCTGACCAATCAGGGTGAGTGAGGATGTCTGTGCCTCAGTGTTGAGGAGTCCAAAATGTCGAGCCAAGCGTGTCATGTACGGTCCCATAGATATGATCCCTCTCCTGTGTTACTCCATTTAGTGTTGAATGGCGCGGGTTATGAAATAGGCTAGGTCGAAAACGTGTCCGTTTGACATGTACCACAAGTAGTAGGCGTCGTGAGTATTAACGACGCCAGTGCTTTCTCGCCAACCTGTAAGTGTATGGGTTAGAATAGCATGTACATATCTCAGGGGTGAGACAAGAGCCATTGCCTTGGAGCGGTTGGGGTTGTAATTGCCTCCGTCGAGGGTAATGTTGTACCAACAGCTTACGGCGGTGCGATGAATATGGCGGTGTAGCTCGGAGAGATCATTCTCTGCTACAAAGTCTTTCGTATAAAGTCCTAGTACGGCTCCGAACTGTGGTATGTTTAGCTGTCTATAGTTCCTTCGAGATGGAATTATATTGTACTCGGATCATCGTGTTGCATCATCACCGTCTAAAGTTGGAACGTTGAGCAGAACTCTAGGGTGAGCTCTAGGTATGTCGGCTCGATTATGTTAAAGAATTGGTGCCACGGATCAGTGGTTAAGAGAGCTCGTACATCGTCGGCAAGATGGACCTGTTCCAAAGTGACCAAATCGATACATCTCCCTGTGCCGAGGGATTGTGTGCGGAGCATCTTATAATGGTCTTATTGGGCCCCTAGGGGAAATCGTAGGAATAGGTGGCGCACTTTGGTGGATGCACTTGCGGAGGATGAACTGGGTCCCTTTCGCTTCTTAGAACTCAGGGTTGTCGTCTTCTTTCTTTGGGATAATGACATTTTAAACCTGAAAATTCAAGTAATTTTCTACCAAAAAATTATCAAATACTTTGATCAATACCCAAAAATATTCAAAGACTAATTTCATAAGAAAATTTCAACCATGAGTAAGCATTCTGACAATGATTGGTTCTTTCTAGTTCTAATCAACTATTTAAACAATGACTAAAGTATTCAAGATCAAATTAGTGCTAAAATTCTAAAGTTTAACTTAATAATAAATAATAATAATAGTAAAAAGAGACTTAACTAAATGTAATTCTATTCTTAGAATACTTAAATAGATGAAAATAAAATAGTAAGGGGTGACCAGTGGTGTTTTTGGAGCGGGGCAATGTGGATGGGTGGAGCACAGGCGTGTAGATGTGAGGCACGGGTGTGTTCTGCAAATAGTCGAAGCGACACAACGGTGGAACACCTGTGGGGTGGGCGTGTATTGGTTTGGCACGGGCGTGGACTGGTTTTTTATGTGTATGTGGGAGAGAGATGGTGATAACGGATAGGAGAAGTCAAGGATGGGTGTTTCCTTAATGGTGGCCAGAATGGGGTAGAGGGTTTTTTGAGGGAGAACGGCTAGGGTTGAGGTTTGCGGAAGAAATTTGGGGGAAATATAGAGGTTGTGTTTCTTTAAATAGGGAAGAGGACACGGGCAGAGGCCATGCCCGTGTGTCTGTTATTCGGCCCGTGTTTTTCGCGATTTTCAAATTTGGGCACATTCGATACGTTTCCCACGCCCCTGTTCCCTGGGCGTGTGCTATTATGTTTGCTTCTCCAACGCCCGCGCTTTAGGTTGCCACGCCCGTGTGTATATAGTCAATGTCTCGCACGGTTACTCAGGATAGACCACGGTTGCATCACACGATCGTGGTCCTATTATCGCAGCCCGTGTTTGGGAAAATTTTTCTTCTCCATCTTGCATGATTACCTGCACGCCCGTTTTTATCCCATGGCATCCACACGGCCATGGGCACGCCTATGTGCAAGGCCGTGTGGTAGGGAACCTATGATTTACTCTATTGGTTAGTTTGGGTTATGTACTAAAAGGAAAAATAAAAGTAAAAAAGTGAAAATTAATGGGGTTAGTGAAGTCATAAATTTTCAGTCGATGGCCATTTACCTTGAATGTTCCTTGAGTTGGATGGTTTACCTCGACTGTGCCGTAAGGAAAAATAGTTTTGATCACGAATGGGCCTGACCACCGTGATTTAAGCTTTCCATGAAATACTTTGAGTCTTGAATTGTATAACAGGCCAAGTCTCCTACTTCGAATTGCTTTGATTGTTTCAAACAAGCATCATGGTGTCATTTTGTTGCCTCCTGATAAACCGTAAAAGTAACAAATTTTAATCCCACATTTAATATGCTTTTTAAAGATTTAACCCTCATTTTATATAAAAAGGTGCTTTTAATCCTTTCTTTTTATGTCTTATACCCAAAAAAGCACCCGAGGATGAAAAGAACACAAAACGGGCTTAAAACGAAGTAAATGGGCCTTTCCACGAAATCAACACGGCCTGAGCCAAGGACCACACAGTCGTGTCACGACGAACACTTGGAGCACGGCCTCATCACCACCGCACACGGCCCTGCCAAAGTAGAAATCCAAACACGGTCAGGTCACTATTTGCACGGGCGTGTGACATGACCGTGCCTCTGTCGCTGGAAAGAGCAATTTCAGTCGAAAAAGGATATATCAGGAGAAAGAATCCCATTTCCAAGAGCCTATAAATATACCCAAGTACCACCTTTGAGGGGGGAGCGAAAGCTAGGCCAAGAAGCCAAGCTGAGAAGGTCAAAGTTAAGGAGTAACGCAAGGATAGCCAGTTGATTCATCCCAAGAAGCCGGAATTATACTCAAGGCGACAGAATTCTCCTTCAATCCCATCAAGGAGTTTTAGGATTTTTCTTATGTTTTGTTTTATCTTTTCTCTTGTGATGTTTCCTTCTTACGTTATGAACTAAACCCCCCAGATATCTGAAGGGGAATGAAACCTAGACAGATTTTATTATTTTATTTTTTAAGTTATATGATAAATTACTTAGTTTGTTCTTAATTATGTTTCTTAATCCAAATCCAATGTGGTTAGGTAGAGAAGGAATAGACCCTTCCTAAGAGTAGATCAGACATAATTAAGCGGAGTTGATCGGGCGCCTAGAGATAGGGTTACGAAATTTTACCGGATTAGGATGAAACCTAATATGGGAATCCATTGATAGATTTACTGCTTTCCTAGGGGGTTATTATAAGCGAACAAGAGTTCCACTAATTAACCTAGGATTAGACATCACCTCGAGAGAGTGTTTAGCATAGGTTAGGGAGTCTCATAGATCAAATTAAGTAAAGAAATCATATAATTTAAGGTTAGATAATAAGAGAAGTCTAGGTGGATTCTTCCCGAAGGTATCATAAAAATCAACTGAGTCTTTTTCAAGTTATCCTCGAATTCATATTTTTGTCTTTGTTTCCTTAGTTTAGTTGTCGTCAATTTAGTTTAAAAAGAAAAAACAACCTTTATCTTAGTTAGGTTAAATAATAAAAAGAAAGTGAGTATTAATACTTTTAGTTCCTTTGGGTTCGATATCCGGTCTTGCCTAAGCTATACTACTGTTCGATAGGTACATTTGCCTTAATATCATTGTCAGAGTTAGTCTCCAGGTTTGATCATTCTTTTATAAATATTTAAAACTCTGATTTCACAGCGATCAAGTCTTTGGCGCCGTTGCCGAGGAACTAAAATATTAAGAAAGCTGTATTTTTATTACTTTAGCCATTATTTTATTCGCAATTTATTTCTTTTGTTTTCTTAGGTTAAATTTTAATTTTTCTAATTTTAATTTTACTTTTTTATTCCTTTCTCTTTTCTAGGTACCTCTAGTTTATGACTAGAAGGAATCTGAGAGGACCTTTGGTATACGATAGCGACATCGAAGCAACCGCTTGTAGGAATCGCAGGGAAACCAAGCGAGCCCTAGATTACACAGAAAGAGAGGAGGAAAATAGATCCAATCCTACTGAAGGGATGGACGAAAACAACCCACCACTATGCGTTGTGGGAGATCAAAATGCTCCACGTACAATGTTTGATTATGCGAAACCACATTTAACAGGAGCAGAATCTAGTATTGTTAGGCCTGCTATAACTGCTAACAATTTTGAATTAAAGCCTAACACAATACAAATGATTCAACAGTTTGCCTAATTTGATGGTTTGCAGGACGAAGATCCAAACATGCATATAGCTAATTTTTTGGAGTCCTGTGTTACCTTCAAAATAAATGGTGTTTCTGATGATGCCATTCGTCTTCGGTTATTCCCTTTTTCGTTAAGGAATAAAGCCAAACAGTGGTTAAACTCGTTACAACGAGGGTCAATCACTACATGGGATCAAATGACTAAAAAGTTTCTGATGAAATATTTTCCATCGGCCAAAACGGCCAAATTACCTAATGATATCTCTTCCTTTGTGCAGATGGATTTAGAGACATTATACGACGCATGGGAGAGGTTCAAAGATCTCTTGAGGAGGTGCCCACACCATGGTTTACCCATGTGGTTACAAGTCCAAACCTTCTACAATGGAGTAAACCCCTCAACAAGGCAACTGGTAGATTCAGCTTCCGTTGGAAACGCTGAACAACAAAACTCCTGAAGCAGCCTACGAGTTCATCGAAGAGATGTCATTAAACAACTATCAATGGCAAGCTTCGAGGACCAATCCAAAAAAATTGGTAGGAGTTTTCAATGTTGACACCATGACCATGCTAATAACGCAATTAGAGATGATGAATAAAAATCTTGATAGTTTGTGTTCTTCACAGATACATCCAGTCATGCAGTGCGACGCTAGTGGAACTGTGGCGAATCCTGAGTACCCACCCTACCAACCAGGAGCAGAATATGAACAGATGAACTATATTGGTAATAATTTCCGATCTAATAATAATCCTTATAGTAACACTTACAATCCAGGTTGGAGGAATCACCAAAATTTTTCGTGGGGAGGACAAGGCAATCAAGGAAATCAAAGGCAACAACCCCCCCAAAACTTCCAAAATCAGCCTTATCCACAAGACAAGAAGCCAACCATCGAGGAACGTATCCAACAAGCTAACAGAACAATCAAAAGCAATGAAAACCGAAATGAATAACTTGCTAAGTTAGTCAAGGAAGTAAGCAAAGCCGTTGAACAATTTGTAAAGTCAATGTCAGAACGACCGCAAGGACGCCTACCTAGTAACACCGAAATTAATCCTAAGGAGAAAATTCAAGCTATCACACTTCAGGATAGCAAGGAGATAGGTACACCCAACCCAACTCCAGAAAGTAAGGTAGATGAAGGTACAACAGAGGTAGTACAAGAAAAGCCAAAACCGGTAGTCAATGAGTACAAACCTCGCATACCTTATCCCGCAGCATTACAAAAAGACGATTCAGAGGAGAAGTTCGGTAAGTTTCTTAAACTTTTAAGAAATTACATACTAACTTACCTCTTCTTGAAGCTCTTTTTTAGATGCCAGACTCAGGGAAATTTTTAAGACAGCTCTTGACCAACAAACGCAAAATGGATGTAGGGCACCACGTGGAACTTAACGCAACATGCTCAGCAATGTTACAAAATAGACTACCATAGAAGCAAAAAGATCTAGGGAGTTTTACAATTCCATGTTTAATTGGTAGTTTAAATATTGAAAATGCGTTAGCTGATTTAGGGGCAAGCATAAATGTTATGCCTTATACATTGTTTAAGCAACTAGGTCTAGGGAAACCAAATCAAACTAAGATGAGTATTCAATTAGTGGACAAAACTGTTAGAATCCCTAGGGGCATTATTGAAGATGTTCTCGTAAAAATTGATAAATTTGTTTTCCCAGTAGATTTTGTTGTTTTAGACATGGATGAGGATAATTCAATCCCCTTAATTTTAGGAAGACCTTTTCTAGCAACTTCCAAGACTAAAATTGACGTTGCCACAGGTGAGCTCATACTTTGTGTAGGTGACGACTCAATCAGTCTTCAAACCCTCGATTCAGCTAGGTCGTCAAGGAATCAAGGTGAGCAAGAAAATTCTTTTGATAATCATTTAATTTCACCTTCTTTTCAGGAACCTCCAAAAAAGAGAACGGTTGAAACAGATCCTCAGTTTAGTGCCAACAGAGAAATAACTTACGATGAACAAAGGACCCAAATCAATGACCTAGATGAGTGGAAAACACACTTCAAGGAAAAACTAGGGTTACATACATAAGTCAATGAAGAGCCGGTTCCACACAATATAGAACCAGAGAAACCACCACAAGAACTTGTGGGGACATCAAATCACTATAAAATAAGAGACTTGGGCCTGCTGGATAAAGCCGAGCCCTACATCACCATAACAAACTCGAAGGAAAAGAGAGAACTCCTTCTTGAGGTACACGATATCTTCCCACAAGGAATAGTCGAGATAAGCAATCCAACATTTGGCACTTTTAAGGTAAACGCTTCTCGACTCCAATTTTATCATAAAACTGAAAATATAGACATGAGGGAGGATGTTCAAACTTTCAAACCTCCCTAAAATTTTCAAATATAAGGAAAGTCTAGCTTAATACTATAAACGAGCGCTTCTCAGGAGGCAACCCAAGTACCAACACTACTTCTTTTTGCAATTTTATTTTCTTTTCTCTTTTTCTTTTCCTTTTTTCAACTAACCCAAAAGTGCAGAATCCCAGATCACACGGCCTTACACATAGCCGTGTCTGTGGTCGTGTGGACCACCAAAATTGCCATCCTGACAGGGCAGAGGCCTTGCAGTCAGCCTAACCACCACCCCAACGTCACAGATCCAACCACTCTCAACACGGGCACCGACAGACATGGCACGGCCGTGGCACCAATCGTGTGAGCCTATTGATTTCCATACCACGAACAGAACACGCCCATGCCACAAACCGTGTGAAATTACTGAGGTTACTGACTTATCGAGCATGGGTAAGACACGCCCATGTCAGACACCCGTGCCTACAAGAAAAACATCAAGAGCACGGGCGTAGAAGGATCAAGCACGGGCATAGGGTGACAACACCCTCTATAACACGGTCGTGTGAGGAGGCTGTGTAAGTCGACACACCCTTGTACCGCGGCCGTGGGAAAGCAGAACATTTGAGAATCTATTTAAACCCCTCACCCCTTTCTTTTTTCCCCATCTGATTTCATCCCTATTTTCTTTGTTTTTCACTCTTCTTCATCTCAGATTCTCCACTTATTAAGGCTCTAGATCCTTGAGCAAGCCAACACCATGCCAAAGAAAAGGAGAAAGTTAGGCATAGGCCCCTTAACAAAGAACATGAGTTCATGCCGGCAGCTTCGTCTCAACACCAAGCCAAGGACCTATGATGTAACATCCTGAATTAGAGGTGTTTGAAAATTTAATTATTTGTTCCCATGTGTGTGTGTGTGTGTGCTTGAAAAAATAAATACTATGATTTATTTGGCATGTTTTAGGGTCTAGAAATAGTCCCGAGCTAGGCCTGACTTAGACCTAAAAATTTCTTTTTAAGTGTGTAAAAGGAAGGGAGCTAGGTGAGATAAGGGGTTAAGGAAAATTTTGGAAGGAACATGACACAAGGATTTAATTGGCACAATTGGCTTGGTGCATCTAAGGGTGTTGCAAAGGAGGAGGTTCGAATCTTGGGAGTTACAAGGGGGATGTGTTTTATTTTGGGCTTTTGGCCTTAAAGGTAAGGGGGGGCCAGGAATGAGGGCCTTAAAATTAATTGGTGAAGGTTCATGGCATGAATGGTAGGTTGGTGGAGTGGCTTGGGGCACCACTTAAGGGCCTCAGTTTAAGGTCTCGGGTTCGAGACATAAAGGACGCAAGGGGAGTTTTATTTTTAGGCGTTGGCGTTAAAAGGAGAAAGGCCGAGGCATGAAGGCTTTATAATTAAATGGTGGGGTTATTTGACATGAAAGTCAATTGGGAGAGTTGGAAAGGGGCGTTAAGGGAGGCTGCTGCTGTTGCCTTCACCAGGTCGCTGGTTCGAACCCCAGGGGCTGCACTTTGGGTATTTTTTTATTTCTTTTTTTAATGCTGCTGGCGTGAATAGGAGAGTGTTGGTTCAATTTTGGACTCTCAAATTTGGCTGGAAGGGTGTTGTAGTAGTTTATTTTATTTTGAATTGTTGAAGAGGTGGATAGGAGATAAATATTAGTATTTTATTATTTGAAGAGGTGATAAAAGTAAGAGATAAATATTATTCTTTTTGGGTGATAATTAAGCTGGAATTATCACCAAAATAAGAGGGTGTTTGCCGATTGTTGGACTCCTTGGGGGCTGTCCATATTTGATTTTGTTACAGCATAGAAGTGCCTAAAATTTCCAGCAAATTCTTTTCTTCTTTCTCCCTTCATTGTGCTGCCGAATTCTCCCTTAAACTCTTAGCCAAAATTGTTTAGGAATTTCCAGCATTGTTGGTTCTTCTAAGCCAAATACACCCTCCTCCTTCACTAAAATTCCAGCCCTTCCAGTTGTGCTTAAGCCGAATCTTTCCCCTCTAACTAAGGGTGCTGCCGAATTCAATAGGAACCGATTTTCCATAAGGTACTCCAAGATTTTGATGTACTCAATACAACCCTCTAGCAATCGGTTTTGGGACTGATTAAGGCTTCGGGATTTGTTTGGAAATCAAATCCGTTTAAGGTAAGAACGTTTGGTATTGAGTAGATAGGGCCGAATAGGCCTTTGGTATTAACACTGACAATTGGCCGAATGTAGGGTCAAGATCTAGCATCGTAGATCGGCTTTTCGGGATCTAGGAATTACGATAGTAACAGGTGTGTAAGATCTCTATACACACTTTATTAATTTACATGACGTTATTGTTTGTCTTAAATCTTTTGGTTATGGTTAGCTTGTGGCATAATCATGGATTTCGGATAAGTCCCCTAACTCGTAATTTTTGATATATGATTGCATGCCATCACATGATGTTTAATACTACGACATGATATATGAAATTTGATGTATAAGCATGTGATGGTGGGATTAATGAGAGGAGGGGGATGAATTATGGACTGTCGTCAGTGGTTTTGACCACAAGATGGGTTGGCCCTATCAGACTATTTGTGACCTATGGTCATCAGTGGTTTTGACAACAACGATTGATTATTTGCGACTAAGTCCCAGTGGTTTGGTACCACCAGTGGTTTTGACCAAATTTGATATATTGTGACCTATGGCCATCAGTGGTTTTGACCACATGATGGGTTGGCCCCATCATTTAAATTGTGACTTTAAGTCATCAGTGGTTTTGACCACACGGGGTAGGAAAGGAGTATGGATGGCTAGTTGGGTTGCATGAGCATGTTTATTAATGAATTGTGTATGAGATGTATTTTCCGGGTGGGGGACTTACACACTGAGTCTTAGTGACTCACCCTTTCCCTTAACATTTTGCAGATGAGTAGATCGCGGAGATGGAGCCGGATGGACTCGAGGTGGCCATGCAGTAGAATTTTAATTAGATGAACTTGGATTTTGTTTTATTTTATTTTAATGTTGGTTTTATTTTAATTAAGTTGTAATAAGGCCTCCTAGATATATTTTTATTATTCTATATCTTGGATTAATTTGTTTAAACTATTTCTTAACATTAAATTAAGTACACATGTTTCTAAAATTTAATCGCAAAATGTTTAATCATGCCATCGGGCACACCTGAATCGGTAAGAATCTGACTTAATGAATTTTTTTTTTTAAATAAACCTAAGTATGTTTTTTTTATGCACCTCAAGTGTTTTAAATCGGACACTATCTTCTATCAAAAAGTTAATTCGGCTTAAAGGGATTTTCAAAAATACTTTCTCTGTAGCACACCAAATTCGGTCGTAGTGTTTGGGCCGGGTTTGGTGTGTTACATATGAGACCATTTACCTTTCGTTTCACATTTATCTTTTCCTTTATTTTCCTTCTTTTTGACTATCTTATACTTAATTTATTTTATTTTATTTTAGTTTCTTAGTGTCAGGTTCTAAAGGCTGCTTGGGAATCACGCCACTTCCGCCACCACTAGCACCTCCGTCACCTTAGAAGTCACACCCACCTCGCGAACCACCTACCAATAAGGATTCTCAAGCCCCTTTATCTCCTAGCCTTAGTTTATTTTCCTTCTTAGTCTCTTTCTCTTTATCTTTCTTATCTTTATTTATATATTTAGTTTATTTTTATTAGGTCTTAATAAAGCCTGGCTACTTCTCAAAGCGCTACCAAATTTCTTCATCTAGCGTAGGAACATTATCCCAACTGACCATTACCGCCACCAAAGACACTCATTCGGGAAAACATCCACAAATCAGGGAGTAATTCTTCCCCCTTCTCTTTTGATTTATCTTTCAAATGACATTATCTATGTTTGTACATTGAGGGCAATGTTCATCTTAAATGTAGGGGGTGAATAATTATTCTGAGAAAATGCCTAATTTTTCATTATTCTCAAACCCTAAGGATAAAAATGCCTAACTTTCTGCATTGTTCTCAAATCCCTGAATTTAATCTTGTTTTAGAGTAATTTTCTCATATTACTGATTAAGATGAAATTTCTAATGATTTGTGATTTTTATTGATATGTTTTGGAATAAGTCATAGTTAATTGTGCATTGATAATTAAATTTGCAGAATACTAGGGAATCAAGCATGATAAGTCTAATTTTCTAAAAATTAAAATTTTAGGTTGTCAACTGGAATTTAAATATTATCTTGAAATTTGAGATTTACAAGGTTGATGTCAAAAACACCCATAATTTTTGTGAGAAATTGAGCCTTACAGAGCATACATTCTTTTTCATACTCACTTCTTGATTATGAGTGTGCCGACTATGAATTGTTATTCTAGAACTTGCCTCGATTATACATGTCAAGACCACAGTTATGATTTGATATACCGAGATGATAAAGGCACTTAGGTTTTAACCCACTTACTCTACTAAATAGCCTACCCTTATAATTAACCTTTAGTGCACCCCGTTGAGCCTAACAACCCTTTTTATTGACTTACCCGCTAATTTTAACCCAAAACCCTTTGTATTTGTTATCACCCTTTATTTTGACTACCCCTTAATCGAGATTTGATTTGAGCCAGTTATCTGAGTTTATTATTCTGGTAGTTAAATTTATCTTGTATTTAGTTTGTTCTTAAAAAAAAAAAATTCAAGTTTTCAATATTAGTAATATGGAAAGTGGGCTTACACAATCAAAGACTATTTCTCGAAAGGAAAAGCTCGTATTAGTAGGATTTTTTTATTGTTTTCAGTTGATATAATTATTATCTTAGAAATTTTTAGGTAGGTAACTTATCAATTCAATCTCGATTCTAACCTTCTAATTTCAGCCTTTATCCACACCTTTAACTCTAGCCCCGTTACAAACCTAACAAAGACCTTTTGATCTGTTGATCATATGATTTTACAGTGGCGGAGATTTAATTTTCAGGCAAGCCTATGGGATTAACTTTTAATTTAATTTTCAGGCAAGCCTATGGGATTAACTTTTCATGTTCGACTTATGAGTGCTTAATTTTGACCCTTAAACAATTTTTGAGTGATTTGAGTGAATCTTTTTTGAGGATATCAATCCTTGTCGATTTTGAATTAAAGGTAATTATTTAGATGAAGGGAAACACCTATGTTTGTCGTGCTACAAATTTATGACTTATCTCGTTTGAATTTTCAGGAATCTTTGAGTTGAATTATCCATGTATAATTTATCTATGAATTAGGATAAGGCATTGTTGATAGGAATTATGAATCATGGAAAGTTTGTTTTAATTGTAAGTTGAGAATTTTGCTTGAGGACAAGCAAAAGCTTAAGTGTGGGGGTATTTGATAAACCGTAAAAGTACCATATTTTAATCCCACATTTAATATGCTTTTTAAAGATTTAAGCCTTGTTATATATAAAAAGGTGCTTTTAATCCTTTCTTTTTATGTCTTATACCTAGAAAAACACCCAAGGATGAAAATAACATAAAACGGGCTTAAAACGAAGTAAATGGGCTTTTCCATGAAACCAACACGGCCTGGGCCAAGGACCACACGGCCGTGTCTCGACGAACACCTGGAGCACGGCCTCATCACCACTGCACACGACCGTGCCAAAGCAGAAATCCGAACACGGTTAGGTCTCGATTTGCATGGGCGTGTGAATGGCCATGCCTCTATCGCTAGAAAGAGCAATTTCAGTCGAAAAAGGATAATTGGGAGAAAGAATCGCATTCCAAGAGCCTATAAATATACCCCAAGTACCACCTTTGATGGGGGAGCGAAAGCTAGGCCAAGGAGCCAAGCCGAGAAGGTCAGAGTTATGGAGTAACGTGAGGATAGCCAGTTGATTCATCCCAAGAAGCTAGAATTATACTCAAGACGGCGGAATTCTCCTTCAATCCCATCAGGGAGTTTTAGGATTTTTCTTATATTTTGTTTTATCTTTTCTCTTGTGATGTTTCCTTTTTACATTATGACCCCTCAGATACCTGAAGGGGATGAAACTTAGACAGATTTTATTATTTGATTTTTTAAGTTATATGATAAATTACTTAGTTTGTTCTTAATTATGTTTCTTAATCCAAATCCAATGTGCTTAGGTAGAGGAGGAATAGACCCTGCCTAAGAGTAGATCCAACATAATTATGCGGAGTTGATCAGGCGCCTAGAGATAGGATTACGAGATTTTTTCGGATTAGGGTGAAACCTAATATGGGAATCCATTGATCGATTTACTGCTTTCCTAGGGGGTTATTATAAGCGAACGAGAGTTCCACTAATTAACCAAGGATTAGACGTTATTCACCTCGAGAGAGGGTTTAGCATAGGTTAGGGAGTCTCACGGATCAAGCTAAGTAAAGAAATAATATAATTTAAGGTCAGATAATAAGAGAAGTCTAGGTGGATTCTTCCCGAAGGTATCATAAAAATCAACTGAGTCTTTTTCAAGTTATCCTCAAATTCATCTTTTTGTCTTTGTTTCCTTAGTTTAGTTGTCGTCAATTTAGTTTAAAAAGAAAAACAACCTTTATCATAGTTAGGTTAAATAATAAAAAAAAGTGAGTATTAATACTTTTAGTTCCTTTAGGTTAGATATCCGGTCTTGCCTAAGCTATACTACTGTTCGATAGTTACACTTGCCTTAATATCGTTGTCAGAGTTAGTCTCTAGGTTTGATCATTCTTTTATAAATATTTAAAACTCTGATCACCTCCTTATATAATCGTGAGTTTTCGTTGGCCTCAGCTCGCCATTCATCTAATTCGTTCAACTGCATCATCCTCTTTTCACCTGCAGTTTTAAGATCGTAATTCAAGAATTTTATAGCCCAGTATGCTTTGTGCTCTAACTCAAATGGTAGATGACAACTTTTTCCGTAGACAAGTGTGTATGGGGATGTTCCCAAAGGGGTTTTAATTGCTGTTCTATAGGCCTATAAAGCATCATCTACTTTCACTGCCCAATCCTTTCTGTTTGATTCAACTGTTTTCTCTAAGATTCGCTTGAGCTCACGATTTGCCACTTCCACTTGCCCACTGGTTTGAGGATGATAACGGGTAGCTGTTCTGTGGTGTACTCCATATTTTCTTAAGACTTTATCAAATTAAGTATTGCAAAAGTGAGCGCCTCTATCACTGATGATTGCTCTGGGTGTTCCAATATGAGAAAAAAGTTTCTTAAGAAACTTTACTACAGCTCTAGCATCATTAGTAGGTAAAGCTTGGGCTTCTACCCATTTTGACATGTAATCTACTGCTACTAAGAAGTACTTATTTTCGAATGAACTAGGGAATGGACCCATAAAGTCAATACCCCGTACATTGAATATTTCACATGATAACATATATGTATGAGGCATTTCATCGTGTTTAGACATATTACCTATTCTTTGGCATTTATCACACGAAGCGGCATACATGTTGGCATCTTTGAAAAGAGTTGGCCAATAAAATCCTGATTCGAGCATTTTATGTGCTGTCTTAATCCCGCTGTAATGTCCTCCTGAAGGTTCTGAATGGCAATGTTCTAAGATTTTACTTGATTCCGCCTTTGTAATGCATCGCCGAATTACTTGATCTTCACATATGCCGAAAAGAAAGGGATCCTCCCAAAAATAGCTTTTCGCATCAGCAAAAAAACACTTCTTTTGATGATGTGTTAGCCTTTTTGGTAAGATGTTAGTAGCTAAATGATTCGCAATTCTACAAACCATGGTACCTCGGTATTAGTTATAGAAAAGAGTTGTTCCTTGAGGAACGAGTCGTTTATCTCACTCTCGTCGAGCTCTTCGATATGTGGGTTCTCAAGCTTGGAGAGGTGATCTGCTGCAAGGTTTTCAGCTCCCTTCTTATCCTGTATTTCCAAATCAAATTCCTGTAAGAGTAAGATCCATCGTATGAGTCGAGGTTTTGCATCAGGTTTAGTTAAGAGGTAATGAAGAGCTGAATGGTCAGTGTAAACGACAACCTTAGATAATATTAAATACTACCTAAAATTTTCAAAAGCAAAAACTACAGCTAGCAATTCTTTCTCTGTGGTGGTGTAGTTTTCTTGTGCGGGTGTCAATGTTTTGCTAGCATAATAAATTGGCTAAAAATGCTTGTCTCTTCTTTGTCCCAGAACGGCAACTACTGCAAAATCACTCGCATCACACATTAGTTCAAAGGGTAAATTCCAATCAGGTGCAATTATAATCGGAGCATTTATTAGTTTATCTTTGAGGATTTTAAATGCATCTAAACACTCCTGATCAAAATTGAAAGGAACATCTTTTTCTAGTAATCTTGTTAAAGGCTTAGCTAATTTAGAGAAATCTTTAATGAATCTTCTGTAAAATCCAACATGTCCTAAAAAGCTTCTAATAGTCTTAACTGAACTAGGGGGAGGTAAATTTTCTATGGTTTCAATCTTAGCTTTATCTACCTCAATCCCTTTACTAGAAATCTTATGTCCTAACACAATCCCCTCTCTAACCATAAAGTGACATTTTTCCAAATTCAAGACAAGATTCGTTTCCTCACATCTTATTAGAACTCATTCTAAATTTTTAAGGCAAAGGTGGAAAGAATTACCGAATACCGAGAAGTCGTCCATAAGTACCTCCATAATGTCTTCCACAAGTTCATCAAAGATGGCCAACATGCAGCGCTGAAAAGTAGCAGGAGCATTACATAATCCAAAAGGCATTCTACGATAAGAAAACGTACCGTATGGGCATGTAAATGGTGTCTTCTCTTGATCTTCAGGAGCTATTGGGATTTGGAAGTAGCCGGGGAGTCCGTCCAAGAAGCAGTAGTACATATGCCTAGACAGTCTTTCTAACATCTGGTCAATAAAGGGTAAAGGGAAGTGATCTTTTCTGGTGGCGTCGTTCAGCTTCCTATAGTCAATCTGAGACTCTCCAACTGTGGATCGTTCTTGTGGGAATCAATTCATTCTTTTCGTTGGTTACCACAGTCATGCCTTCTTTCTTCGAAACTACCTGCACAGGACTTACCCAAGTGCTGCCAGAAATAGGATAAATTATTCCTGCATCTAGAAGTTTAATTACCTCAACTTTGACAACTTCTTTCATATTGGGGTTTAAACGTCTCTGAGGTTGCACACAAGGTTTATACTCATCTTCCATTAAACTTTTGTGGGTGCAAAATGATGGGCTTATTCCTTTAATGTCCGAATTTTCCATGCTATGGCCTTCTTGTGCTTTCTTAGTACCCTTAGCAAATCTTCTTTCTCCTTGGGTCCTAGTTCTGAAGAGATGATTACTGGTAGCGTAGAATTATCCCCCAAGAATGCATATTCTAAATGTTTTGGTAATTTTTTTAGTTCTAACTTGGGCAGCTCATCAATAGAGGGTTTCTGTTTCAGTTCGTCATTGATCTCAATGTCCTCTATTTCCGCCTGTCAAGAGGATGATGTATTGGGATTCACTTCATCGGTATCGTCATCTATCCCCTTACCTTGTAAAAGACACAGTTCCATCGTGTCATTGTGCATGATTTCCTGCAAAGATTCTTGAAAAATGTGATCAGTGGTATCAACAAAGTAACAAGAATCATCTTGTTCTCTAGAATATCTCATGGCATCATGAATTTGGAAAACAATTTCCTCATCGCCTACCCTTAGTGCAAGTTTACCATCACCAACATTAATGATAGCCCTAGCAGTAGCTAGGAAGGGTCGTCCCAAAATTAAAGGTACCTCTACGTCCTCATTCATGTCAAGCACAACAAAATCAACAGGGAATAGAAATTTATCTACTTTTACCAGAACATCTTCAATAATACCCCTAGGATACTTAACAGATCTATCAGCTAACTGAATACTCATCCTAGTGGGTTTTGGTTCCCCGAGACCAAGTTGCTTAAACATTCAATAAGGCATTAGATTAATACTGGCACCTAAATCAGCTAGTGCTTTCTCTATGTTCAAACTACCAATTAAACAGGGAATAGTGAAACTTCCTGGATCTTTTAATTTGGTTGGCAGCTTGTTTTGGATGATAGCTGAGCATTCTTCATTAGGTTCCACTGTTGAAATTTCCTCGAACTTCCTCTTATTTGTTAGAAGCTCCTTTAAAAATTTTGCATATGTTGGCATCTGCGAAATTGCTTCAACAAAAGGTAAGTTAATATGTAGTTGTTTGAAAAGTTCAAGAAATTTACCATATTGTGCGTCTAAGCGGTCTTTCTTCAACTTCGCTGAATATATGATTGTTGGTTTAATTTCCTCACAGGTCGGTGTTATCTTTGTCTTATCGGTTTTATGTGTTACCTATTTCTTTGTTTCGATTAACTCCCTTCCACTTCTCAGTGTCACTGCCTGTACCTGCTCTTTTCCCCCAAGTAAGCTTTCTATTCATGTTTCAGAAACTAATTTAGTAAGTTGCCTGAATTGGTCTTTGAACTCCTGTGTCAATGCCTTAAGTTTTGTTTCTACCTTTTGGAAACGTGTTTCTGAGGCTGCTATGAAATTTGTTAGCATCTCTTCAAGGTTCGGCTTCTTTTCCTATGGGTAGGGCCGTTGTTGGAAGTTTTGGGATGGTTGTTACCTTTGATTTCTTTGACTGCCCCATGAAAAATTAGGGTGGTTCTTCCAACCTGGATTATAAGTATTACTATAAGGGTTATTGTTAGATCGGAAATTGTTACCCATAGAGTTCATTTGTTCGCTCTCCATGCCCTGTCCGTGGGTGGGTACTAAGGATTTGCCACTCCTTCACTTGTGTCGCACTGCATAACTGGATGTGCCTGCGAAGAACCATATAAACCATCAAATTTTTTATGTAGCAATTCTACCTGATTTGATAGCGCGGTTACTGCATCGAGGTTGAAAACTCCGGCTACTTTGGTTAACCTTGTCCTTGTAACTTGCCACTGATAGTTATTCAGTGACATCTCTCCTATAAACTCGTAGGCCGCTTCAGGAGTTTTGCTGTTCAGAGTTTCGTTGGCAGCTGAATCTATTAATTGCCTTGTTGAAGGGTTTACACCGTTGTAGAAAGTTTGGACCTGTAGCCACAAAGGCAATCCGTGGTGTGGGCACCTTCTCAACAAATATTTGTATCTTTCCCATGCATCGTAAAGTGTCTCTAAATCCATCTGCACAAAAGAAGAGATATCGTTCCTTAACTTGGCCATTTTGGCCGGTGGAAAATATTTTAATAAAAATTTTTTGGTCATTTGATCCCATGTAGTGATTGATCCTCGTGGAAGAGAATGTAACCACTGTTTGGCTTTATTCCTCAAAGAAAAGGGAAATAACCGAAGATGGATAGCATCATCAGAAACGCCATTTATCTTGAAGGTATCATAGAATTCTAGAAAATTCACTAAGTGTGTGTTAGGATCCTCATCCTGCAAACCATCAAACTGAACAAACTGTTGTATCATCTGTACAGTGTTAGGTTTCAGTTCAAAATTATTTGCAGCAATTGTAGGCCTAACAATAGTAGACTCATTTCCTGTTAAACTAGGTTTAGCATAATCAAACATAGTTCGCGGAGCATGATGTTCGGCCATCTTGGAGATGGCGGATTATTCTCAGCCATCTCTTCAGTGGTATTAATTTCGGCTTCTTGCTCTTCTTTTATGTAGTTTAAGCTTTGTCTTATCTCTTTGCAATTTCTGCGGATGGTCCCTTAAATATCACTGTCGTAAAGTAAGGGTCCTGTCGGGTTCCTTCTAGTCATAAACTAGAGGTACCTGAAAGGAACAAAAGAAAATTTAGCAAAGTCTAAAAAAATAAAATAAAATGCAAAAATAAAATAAATATGGCTAAAGTAATAAAAATTAAGCGGTCTTAATATTTTAGTTCCCCGGCAACGGCGCCAAAAACTTGATCGTTGTTTTATGCGATGTCAAAGTCTTAAAATTTATATAAAGAATGATCGAACCTGGAAACTAACTATGACAATGATTTGAGGAAAGCGCATCTATCGAACAGTAGTATAGTTAAGGCAAGACCGGAATGTCGAACCCAAAGGAACCAAAAGTACTAATACTAACTCTCTTTTTATTATTTAGCCTAAGACTTACGGGATTTGCTTATCTAATCTAAAATTACTAACTACTAAACTAAACACTCTAAGACAAAGAAGAATGAAATTGTGAAAATAACTTGAGGAAAAACCAATTGATTAAGACGACACCTAAGGAAGAATCCACCTAGACTTCACTTGTTATCTAATTCTGAACGAGACGATTTATTCACTTGACTTGACCCGTAATTGAAATATCTAACGTCTAACCCTAGGTTGATTAATTGAAATATCTTTCTAATTAAAACCCCTAGAATTGTATTAACTCGATCTATGGACTCACATATTAGGTTTCACCCTAATCCGACAAAATCTCGTCACCCAATCTCTAGGCATGCGATCAACTCCGCTTAATTATGCTAGATCTACTCTTAGGTAGGGACTTTTGCTCCTCCACCTAAGCACATCACACTTGAATTAATATCCTGGAAATATCAATACAAGAATTAAGAATACATAATTAAGAACAAGTCAACTATTTATCATATAGTTTAGCAAACGATAACAAGATTCATCTTAGGTTTCATCCCGTTCAGGTATCTGAGGGTTTAGTTCATAATGATAATAAAAAAGTACATCTCAAAAGAAAAGATAAAACAAAACATAAGAAATCCCTAAAACCCCCTGAAGGAATTGAAGGAGAGATCCTCCGTCTTGAGTATAATTTCGGCTTCTTGAGATGAATCAACTAGCTATCTTCGAGTAAATCTCCACAAATCTGCCCTCTTTGGCCTAGCTGGACGCCCCCTGACTAAAGCCTTGGGTTCCCCCCTTTCAGATCATACTTAGGGTGTTTATATAGGCTTCTAAATATGTTTCTTTGCCACTAAGTATCCTAATCCAAGTGAAACTCTTCTTTCTTACGGTAGGGACACGCCCATGGCACATGCCCGTGTAAGTCGTGGCCAAGCCGTGTTCGAACCTGTTGAATTGGGCACGGCCATGTGGTCTTGGGCCCAGGCCGTGTGGATTTTTTGATATGGTCCATTTACTCCCTTTTGGGCCCGTTTTCCGTTCTTTTCTTCCTCCGGTGCTCTCCTGGGTATAAAACATGAAAATAAAGGATTAAGAGCACCAAATTACTTAATTAATGGCTTAAATCATCCAAAAGTATACTAAATGTGGGCCTAAAATATGTTACTTTTACGGTTTATCAGGTACTATTGGATAAAACAGACCATCGGATCGCCACTTCAGACCTTGATACAAACATAAAAATCCCTTTTGAGGTACTGAATATCTTCCCACACGGAACATTCGAGGTAACTAATCCCAAGTTCCGCACTTTTAAAATAAACACTACTCGACTGAAACCACATATCATTAGAATTGATAGCAGAATGAGGGGTTTCAACTCCTTAAACCACCATAATTATGCGAATGAAAGATAAGTCGAGCTTATGACTATAAACAAGAGCTTCTCGGGAGGTAACTTGAGCTCTAACCATACTAATTAGTTTGCTTTTACATTTATTTATGTTTTTAATGTAGGTTGCACTTCCACACGGCCTTCCACACGCGTGTGGCCGTGGCCGTGTGGACACTACGAGTAAGCATATCGGCATGGCGGAGACCGTGCGACGCGGCCGTGATCAAAACTGAGTAAGGGACATGGGCGTGGGTAAGAATGACATGGGCATGCCTCTGGACTAGAGTCGATACTGTTAAAACGACACGGGCGTACGACATACCATGCCTATAAACCGTGGCCAAACCTATTGCATTAACACGGGCGTGGGCAATAATGACACGGGTGTGGGAAAAGCGAACGAAGCTCACGGTCGTGTGGGGCCAACACGTCCACAGCACACGGACGTGGGCTGCAAAACCAGGCGTGCCAAAACCCTAATATTCAAAGCACACTGGCTTAAAAAGAGTCACATGGGCGTGCGACACGCCCATGTACCACTATTTCTATATAAACCCTTCACTATTCATCTTCTCCACCAAATCTCTCAACTCTAGCCACAATAAATTTTCTTCATTCTCTACCATACTCATCACCATCCCCATGTCAAAGATACGAAAGAATCCTACCAAAATCTCCCCGTCCAAGACCGATCTACATAAGTTCATGCCAGCCACTTCATTTATCCGACATGCTAAGGACATTTGAGTCCATTTAATTTTTCCTTTTCTTTTCCCTTCTCCTTTATTTTCCTTCTCTTCATTTCTCTTGCGCTTAATTTAGTATATTTTATTTTAGGCTCTTGATTTTAGGTTCTAAAGGCTGCTTGGGAATCACCACACCACGACCATTTCCAACTCAAGGAATTTATCCAAAATTCAGGAAGTTTCACTTCTCCCTATCTCTTATGATTTCATGCTATTAATCTCTAGATATACATCTTTGTACATTAAGGGCAATGTACATATTAAGTTATTTTGAAAAATTCCTAACTTTTTGCATTATTCTAAAATCCCTGAATTATGTCTTGTTTTTAAGTAATTTTATCATATTACTTTTAGAATGAAATTTCCTTTGATTCATGATTTTTATTGATATGTTTTGGATTAAGTTATTGATAATTGTGCAGTGATGATTTAAACTTTTGGAGACTAGAGAATCAAGCATGATGAGTCTATTTTCAGAATTAAAAACTTGTTAGGTTGGCTACTTGAATCTAATTATTACCTTGAAGTTTGAAATTTACAAGGTTGATGTCAAAAGCGCATAATTTTTGTGAGATTTTGAGCCTTTTAGAGCATACATTCTTCTCTTGCTCACTTTATTGATTATGAGTGTGTCAACATTGATTTGTTATTCTAGAACTTGCTTCGATTATACATGTCAAGACCACATCATTGATTAATATACTGAAATGATAAAGGCAACTAGGTTTTAGCCCACTTACTCCCAAAAAGCCTACCTTCATGTTTAACCCTTAGTAAACCCCTTTGCTCCTAACAATCCTTTCATTGATTTACCCTCCACATTAACCAAAAAAATAAAAATAAAAAAAAAAACCTCATTCTTTTTGATTCATAAAGAATTTTTCCTATTGAATTAACTCCTTTTTGTCGAGATTTGATTTGAGAAGTTGCCTAAGTATGTTTTCCATTTCAGTTGTTAAATTTTATTATTGAATTTGATTTGTTCCTAAAAAAAAATCAAAGTATTTTCATCATTAGTTTTATGTTAATTGAGCTTATACGTTTAAATTCCACATCCTGAGAAGAAGCTCGTGCTATGAAATTTTAAATGATGTAATTATTCGAATATTAGTTCATCTTTCTAGTTAGGTAATTTGTCAATTCAATATCGATTCTAACCCTTTAATTCAATTTTTATCCACACTTTTAACCAAAGCCCCGTTACAACCTTTAAAAGACCTTTTGATCTGTGTATCATTTCATTCTATAGTGGTGGAGATTTGATTTTCACGCAAGCCTATGGGATTAACTTTTAATGTTTGACTTTTGAGTGCTTAATTTTGAACCTTAAAGACTTTGAGTGATTTGAGTGTCGTGAGGGTGTCAACCCTTGTCAATTTCGAATTAAAGGTAATTATTTAGGTAAGGGGAAACACTTATGTTTTCGTATTATAAAAACAATGACTTTGATTGTTTGAATATTTAGAACCCTTTTGGTTAAATTATCAATGTCTGAATTACCTATGAATTATGATGAAACACTATTGATGAATATTATGAATTGAGAAAGTTCATTTAAATTGTGAATTGAGAATTTTGCTTGAGGACAAGCAAATGCTTAAGTGCGGGGGTATTTGATAAACTGTAATATGTACATATTTTAATACCACATTTAGCATACTTTTGGATGATTTATCCCCTAAATTGTGGAATTTGATGATCCTAATCCTTTAATTTCATGTTTTATACTTAGGAGAGCATCAGAGGATGAAAAAAACGAGAAACTGGCCAAAAACGGAGAAAATGGGCCAAAGTAAGAAGTCCACACGTCCTGGAGATAACCGCACGGTCGTGCCACTTTAGCAGACCCGAACACGGCCTGGGCTCGATTTACATGGGCGTGCCACATGGGCGTGCCCCTGCCATAACCTATTTTAATTCCACTCGAAAAAGGATACTTAGAGGCAAAGAAAGATATTCTGAAAGCCTATATAAACACCCTAGAGGGTAACTTAAAAAGGGAGGCCGAGGTGTGAAGCCAGAGAGGGCCGAATTGTGGGATTTACTCGAAGACAGCCAGTTGATCCATCTCAAGAATCCGGAATCATACTCAAGACGGAAGATCTTCCCTTCAATTTCCTTCTGGGGGTTTTAGGGTTTTTCTTATGTTTTGTTTTATATTTTCTTCTGAGATGTATTCTTTTATAAACATGAACTAAACCCCTCAAATACCTGAGGGGGATGAAACTTAAGACGGATCTTATTATTATTTTCTAAACTATATGATAAATACTTGATTTGTTCTTAATTATGTGTTCTTAATTCTTGCTTTGATATTTCAGGATATTGATTCAAGTATTGATGTGCGTAGGTAGTGGACCAAAAGTCCTTATTTAAGAGTAGATCTAGCATAGTTAAGCGGAGTTGATCGCACTCCTAGAGATTGGACGACGAAAATCTGTCGTATTAGGGTCAAACCTAATATGGGAGTCCATAGATCGAGTTAATGAAACTCTAGGGGATTTAATTAGAAAAATATTTCAATTAATCAACCTAGGGTTAGACGTTAGTAGCCTCGAGAGAGGTAATAATATAAATTAGGGAATCCTACGGATCAAGTCAAATGAATAAATCGTCTGGTTCAGAGTTAAATAACAAGTGAAGTCTTGGTGGATTCTTCCTCGGGTATTGTCTTAATCAATTGGTTTTTCCAAAAGTATTTCCCTAATTCATTCTCTGTGTCTTAGCATCTTTAGCTTAGTAATTAGTTAGTTTTAGATTAAACATCAATTCCCTTAATTCTTAGGCTAAATAATAGAAAGATAGTAATTACTAGTACTCTTGGTCCTTGAGGTACGATATTTCCGATCTTGCCATAGCTATACTACCAAACGATTGGTGCTCTTGCCTTATTCGTTGTCATAGTTAGTTTGGACACGATCAATACACCTACAACCAATTTTCCACATGTAAACAATCATTCAAATTGCACCAAATAATGCATCCACAAGCTAAACCAATAAGGTATGTGTGCATACAACCAATATGCCCAAAAGGCACCTCAATCACAGCAATTAAACATGTATAACCATATGCATAGTTTAGCCAAAAGTTCAATCAACTTATAACTAAGTTTATGCCAAAACTTACCACTTTATTTACCTATCAAATTCACACCAAAATACCAAATTGGCCGTTTGACATTTAGCATAATTAGCCATATATGTCCACTACATTCCAAAAACCAAAATAACCATATTCAACCATGTCAAAGAACATCCCATTACACACATTTTAAATACCATTTCAACTTCCATCATTTAAGCATCATAAAGACTATAAAATCAACCATCATAAGGTCACATATATATGCCATAATTACAAGCCAAAATATAATGGCAATAACATCAACCAAAACACATATACATGTGCATATTTAACCAATTATCACTTAACTTATTTTCATGCCAAAACATAACATAATTGATACATAACAACCATACCAATTTTGATCACTTCAAAACATACACCAATTTGACCACATTAACCACAACCAACAAGCTGTCAATAGTACCTTGAGTACCTCAAATCCAAGGCAACATTTCATGCCATAATCATCAGCCAAAATGACATATATATATATATACCAAACTCATCAATTAAACATTAGACATAGTCCACCTATACATGCCATTATAACCTTAACCAAGACATCAAAATGTACCGATATAATCGCTGGACAATGTGATAGATCTCCGACGAGCTTCCAACCCGATCGAGCTTCCGACAATCTGAAAAGTAAAGGAAAAACAACTACATAAGCAATGAATGCTTAGTAAGTTCGTATAAAATTTAGCCATATCAATCCATGTCAAATATTAAATTTATACATATCAAGAATAATCTTATACCAATATCGCAAGATTCATGAAACCATATTCAATAACTCACAAAGTGAATAAATCCACAACATCACATATACATATCATCCCTAGCATAGTAGGATTTTATAAAACTTTAAACCCTTTCAAATTTTCTTACTTTCATTTGTAGTTCATTACTTTCCATTGTATTTACTTTCTTTAGCTTAAATAACAATATCAATTCAACTCATCTTTCCCTTTTTCATCATTTTACACTTCAAGTATGAACTTACTATTTCATTACCTTTCCACACCTATTTCATATGCATAACACACAAGACACAAGCATATCATCAACCATATCCACAACCTAGTGCATTTAAACATAGTTCTTTTGAAACTAACCACATGATAAACCATTTCATAAGAAATTGCATGATTTAAACCTTACCACCCTTTCATGAACACAAGCATATTTCCATTTGGGCACTTACCATTTCAATGCATAACTTATAAGTAAGCATAATACAATTTAACCAATAGCTTTGCTAAAGCCTAAGCATTCGCACTAAACATGTTAGTAATAAAAGCATAAGACATGGGCAATTTCCTCATGGATCATCACAACATTTAAATATGTAAAATATGAATATATCATCCATCTCAACTTACATTTATCCATGTATCACCAATTCAATGCAATTCATATGTGAACATGTCTTAGTTCATATCGAACTCCTGTCATTTCCTTTCAAATCATGCCCATTGAACCATTTAGAATATCGTTAGGTACCCAGGATAGCTCACACATAGTGTGCTAGCTCATATAACTGTAATCTGTCAATTCCTATACATGTATGCTCACATGAACTGTGAATCAGAATGCTCACACGAGCTGTAGGTCGGAACGTACCTACATCATACTGCTCACACGAGTTGTGGAGTATCCGCAACACATGTCGGACCTCAGCAATCGCTAGGATGTTTAATACTAGCACCCGAATCATGTAAACCATAATGACATGTCATTTGTATCCTACGAATTCCTAAGGTTCAAATAGGGCTCGGTAGGTGTCGTATGTCGTTGGATTTATGTCGTTTCATTACACGATAAATTGTATACTAACACATATATATATATATATTGATTGAATTAGAATATAATCACATATTAACATTCAATTTAATCAAAATTTTACAAAATACAGTTCATACGAACTTACTTCGCTAACTTGCAGAAATACCAAAGTTTAGGGGCATTTTGGTAATTTTTCGCTCTCCTCGATTTTTCCACTCGAACTTGATCTAAATTAATAAATTCATTCAATTTATTAATTTAGATAGTAAAATAATGTATTTCATGCAATTTGGCCTTTTTTAGATTTTTTACAAAATTGCCACTAAACTTTTACAACATGAAAATTAATCATTTTTACCCAAAATTGAGCCTAGCCAAATACTTATGGCATCCAAAAAAGCTCGTTCATACAACAATTTCACATCAAATCCTTGTACTTTTACTATTTTAATAATTTAGTCCCTAATTAGAAAGTTCATCAAAAATAACTTAATAAAATACTTTAAAATAAAAACTAATATCTCAAATTCATCATTTAACATCTAAAATCACAAGTTTCATTAATGTCAATATTCAAAATCTTTAACAGTTTCAAAATCGAAGGTACATGCTAGTTGTACCTAGTTGCAACGATCTTAAAAACATAAAAATTTAAAGAAACGAGTGAAAAATGGCTTACCAATTTGGCTTTTCAAATTGCCCAAATTTCAAGCCCCTTTTCCTTTATTCAATTAACCATTTAATCACTCAAATCAAATAGTGATCAAATTTTACACCTTTTACATTTAGTCCTTTTTAATTAACTAACTATCGAAATGTTGAAATTCTTCAATGAAAATTTAATACCACCTTAATGACACTCTTAAATATTTATAAAAATATTTACGGCTCGGTTTATAGAAACGAGGTCCCGATACCTCATTTTCTAAAACCATTTGACCTTAGGGTTTTACCACTTGAACTTAATAAATCGTTTAGATAACATAAATTATCAAATCAAAAACCTTTTTAAAATCACATTTGACTTGTAAATATTAAATAATAACATTTTCGAACTCACTCATCGGATTTGGTGGCCCTGAAACTGCTGTTTCTGACACAACTGAAAACGGGCTGTTACAACTGGAAAGCAGTTTAGTGGATTTTCAGATACTTACGAGGTACTACTGATGTTTACTTATAGTTTGGAAGAACTAGAGATGGAGTCATTGGGTATGTTGATTCTAATTTTTCTGGAGACCTTCAAAAAAGAAGATCTCTCACAAGTTATGTCTTTACAATTGGGGGTTGCGTAATCAGTTGGAAAGCCACTTTGCAAGCTACAGTTGCTTTGTCTACTACTAAAGTTGAGTACATGGCAATTACTGAGGCTTGTAAAGAAGCTATTTGGTTAAAGGGACTCTTTAGTGAACTCAATAAAAACCTTCAGATCAATACAGTGATTTGTGACAGTCAAAGTGCTATCTTCTTGATGAAGGATCAAATGTGTCATGAGAGAACAAAGCACATTGATATTCGGTATCATTATTTTTGTGATATTATTGATTGTGGTGATATTGTTGTGAGCAAAGTTAGTACTCATGATAATTTTGCAGATATGATGACTAAGTCACTTCCTATAACCAAGTTTGAGCATTACTTGGACTTGGTTGGTGTTCATTGTTAAAGATTACCCCTTAAGAGGTTTTATGGAAGAGGTGGAGAAGTTGTTCATTGAGAGTTTGTGGTGAAAAACTTGTTCGTTGAGAATTCATGTCAATGTGGAGATTGTTAGATTTGTGTGACCCAAATTCCTGTTAAAAAGATAAAATAAAATAAAATACAAGTAGAATCCATATAGAACTGCTCTTCTTCTATTTTATATTGATTCTACAAGTAGAATCCGTATAGAACTGCTCTTCTTCAACCTATAAATAGAAGTAGTCGAAAATCCTCTTATATAATTCAAATTCGACATTAGTGAATTTTCTTCTCCTCTCCTCGTGGTTTTTCCCTAAAAGGTTTTCCATGTAAAATCTGTGTTTTATTTTTTTCTTATAGATTTGCAATCATTCTATATTTCCATTATCGATGTTATTTCTACATTATGCATCCTAGCCTTGCTTTCCAAGATGATAACAAAACCTTTTCATTCACCTATAACTAGACCACTATGATTGTGTTGGTGAGTGTTGTCCTCAAGGAATTTAGAACACTCCTAGTTTACTTCAAAAGAAATGTAGAAGATACTGAAAAATGCCACACACAAAAAGATTGTTCATTGCTTAGGTTTATATACATAAGGAGTAATGGTTACAAAAGGAAGGAAAATCATAAAAAAAAAATAAAGTTAAAATCAAAATGATTTTTTTCACAAAAATACAAGGTAAACAAAATCATACAGAATAAAAAATTATATAAATTGTAAAGGTTATAATAAAAAAAGATTGTGATCAGATATGTGAAGAATATTAAGAGAAATAGAAAAGGTTTAAGAGATCTTTAATTTCTTACAATATGCCCGCAATATAAGCGTGGTGTCAATGATGCCAATCTTGGTGCGATGGTCATATTAATAAGAAGCTGGAACAATTTTAGTTAAACAATCAGCAAGTTGATCTGGAGCGTTAACATGTTGAACGATAAGAGTCTTAGCTTGAACTTGGTGACGAACGAAATGATAACCAATAATAACATGTTTCATTTTGCTATGAAAAACTATGTTTTGACATATATATAGGTAGTGACACACCAAAAATCCTTTTAACCTAAAAATTAAGAACTTTAGGGGTTAAATTGAAAACGATCAAAAAATAGCGATCTCTATAGAAAAACCAAGAAAAATTAGGAACAAAATAGGATATGGTTGAAAACCAAGTCTGATTTGTTTGAATTAGAACCAGTCAGTCTCTTAATAGGAGACACAATGGTTACGGATGAACGATTAATATGCATTCGGAGACCATGAATAAAGGGTTATAAATAGCTGAGAAATGAATCCTCAAACGAATTCCTCTAAGTCTGTTTCATTTTCTCCTCTTCTTCATCCTCCATGGTTGCTTCGAGGAAGTGATAGTCAGGGAAAGCTCTACATGGAGTGACGATTAGGAGGTTTAAGTTGGAAAAGTGGAGAAAATAGTAGAATGGTAAGGTTCTAAGCCCTTTGGTATACGTGAGACTTAGTAAAAAAGTTAAGAGTTTTCAGAAACCATTTTTAAGGGGTTTGCATATTTTTGGAAAATTTAGGTTTAAAGTGAAAACACTAGGTTTAACCCATGATTTGGTTGTCTTGCTTAACTTCCAAGAGAATTGAAGCTCTGACATCTGGAGAAGCTAAGCAAACAAGGCGAAGAGGCATCAAGTGAGTTTTTGTACTCAAGACCAAAATTTGAGAGAGCATGATGCATACGTCCATGAATTTAAGAGCATCTGCCATTCTATTTTAATATGTATCATTAAGGGAAATCATGAAAGGCGTTAGATATAGTTAGGAAAGGGAAATGAGATAATTATATTAGATATTGCCATACGGTATTGCTGAGTGCAAACCGTGATGGGCCAAGCTCTAGGCCTTGCAGAGGGAACACTGCGATGTTTGAGCATCAAGGTATAGGATGGTGAAATGAAGTAATGGATGTACTGAAATGGAAAGAGTAAAGATCATGGCTAGGACATAGGATCGATCGGAGGCTCTAAACCTAAAATAAGAAAGACCATAGCTGAATGATGCTATGGCATCATGAAAAAAATGAGTAAGACCATTGCTAAAAGGCACTATGACATCATGGTAAACAAGACTAAGACCATAGCAAGACTATGGTATCTTGGTAGTCCATCGGGACAATAAAGACGAGAAATGTAAGGTGTAAGACCATAGTTAACTATGGCCACCAGTATAGTCTGTCGAGACCATAAAGACGGGATTATAATGTGTAAGACCATAACTGAAAGATGCTATGGCAACAAGATACTATTTAACGATAGAATGAGTAAGACCATAGTTAAAAAATGTTATGGCATCGTAGAATAGTCCGACTGGACATTAAACATGGAATAGTCTAACAGGATAGTAAACACGAGGATTATGGAGGTAAGACCCTAGTTTGGCTATGGAAACCAATGGAGTCCTCCATGATGACAAATGTGAAATTGTATAGCATAAGACCATGGCTCGATTGTGGCAGCATAAGATAGTCCGTCGAGACAATAAATGTAACACCCCAAACCCGGCCCATGCGGTATGACCGAATCTGATGTGTCACATGAGGAAAGCATAAAACATCGTGTGATTCTTACTAAAATAGGCGTTACTTGGTTGTGTTTAAGTAAACAAGTTTTGTGTGTAAATATTTAATAAAATACAGCTGTTTTGAAATATCGTTTGATAAGTCGAAAATCGAGGTAGTGAGCTTTAAAACCGTGACTTTTGAAAATGTCGTAGATGATTTTGAAAGAGAATCCGAGTTAAATCATTTGTAAAAGTTTGCTATAAAATCCATTTATTAATCAATTTTGGAAACCATTATTTATATTTTTTTAGAAAATTCCCTTTTAAAACAATTCAAGCAAAATAAAAGTACGTCAAACATAAAGCAAAATGTAAATAGTTCAGAGGCCTTATTACAACTTAAAAACCCAAATAGTAAAAGTAATAAAGTAAACGGAAATAGAAATCTAAAGTTCAAAAACATCATTGCTGAAGTATGGCCTCCACCGAGTCATCCACAGCCCAAGTCCACATCAATGAGCATTACCTACAAGGGTTAAGAAAAAAGGGGAGTGAGTTACAAGAACTCAGTGTATAATCCCCTTACCGTTGTCCACTGGGCCTGAACCCCTTTAGCATCATCTTGGGCCTAAGCCCATTTACATAACAATATTAAATGTAGTAAATGTATGCAATGTATGTAACCCAACCCATCCATCCAACACACCCCCGTACCAACCAATCACACCTGTAGGGATCAAGTCAACCCACCCCGCCAGTCACACCAAATCGCAGGCAAATTGCGATTTATAATAATTTATTGTGGCCAAGCCACCGATATCATACGTGAATATTTTAATAAACATTTTATTGTGGCAATGCCACCAGGCTACACTTCTCTTCATCATTTTTCCCATCCCATGCAATATATGAAAATGCAGCATACATAATATGATGTTCACAAATAAATAGCAACCATTAATCAAGTAATTTATTACAATGACTCGGCCCATTTAAGGCATTCTAGCAAATCGGCCCTTTAGGGGCATTTTCGTAATTTGGCCCATAAGGGCATTTTCGTAATTTGGCCCATAAGGGCATTTTCATAAATTGGCCCATAGGGGCATTTTCGTAAATCGGCCCATAAGGGCATTTTCGTAATTCAGTAATTTTACCCACTAAGGGTAATTCGGTAATTTCGCAACCCAGACTTAACTACTAATTTGGGGCATAAAAATTGAAACTGTCCATTTGCATCATATTAACTAAATTGACTATAACTCGAGTTAGGAAACTCAAAATTTATATCTATAAATTTTCTTGAAACTAGACTCATATATGTTCTTACTACAATTTTTCCAAAATTTTTGACTTAACCATTTAGTACAGTTTATTCATTAAAGATTCCCTTGTTTCACTGACCAACGGTTCTGACCTCTCTTACCCTAAAATCAAATATCTCACTGTAGGTTTTCATATGTTACTCCCACTTGTTTCTATTGTAAACAGGCTCACTAAGGAATTTATACATATAGATAATAACTCATAATTCCCTTTGTACAATTTTGAATGATTTTTCCGAGACAGAACAGGAACCACGAAGTCAATTAGAACCAGTCTCACTAAAACTAAAATATCATAGAATATAAAATTTGTCTTCGGTCCGTTGTTTTTTCATATAAAAATAGACACAGTAAGCTTTAATTTGATATCTTATTCACTTTCTAATTCCCTTTCTCCTATTTTTCGTGATGTTTTAAAATCACGTCACTGCTGCTGACCAAGCTGTTTCATTGCAAAATATGGTCACCACTACGAATATACACATGCCCGAGTGGTCACGGATGACGATTTCTGATTTTTCAGTCTTTCAACCAAATCATAGAACATTTCATGCAAATATTCAGAGAAGTGTGAGATTACACACCATTTCAAACATGTATTTGGAAGGATACGGGATTACACACCTTATTTTGATTTCCTAAAGAACCACTCTTCGTTGACCCTAGAACAATACCAACCAAAAGTTAGCCTCGGATTTCTAAAAGATTTCATACCCAACGTATTACTTACACTTGAATCACTTACCACTATATTCGAAGGATTAGCAAATAGAATATATCGAGTGATTTCGTCCCTAAAACATAATCGATTAGTCGAAACTTCGATCCGATTTGCAACATAGCCAAGTAGAGATATAACGAAAAATCCAAAAATGAACCCCTTACCTCAATGATGATAGATCCGACTTCAATCAATTGATTTAAGAATAGAGAGGAATCGGCAAGAATGTGCTTTTCGACCACACACTAGAACACTATGAAAAGAAAGATGATCACGTTTAGAGAGAGTAAAAGAAATGATGTTTGCGGTTAAGAAAACCATCCCATGACAAGGGCACAAATTCGGCATGAAGAAAAGAAAATACAATGATAAAATAGAGCCACTTACCGATTCGATCAAAGAAGATGTGTTCAACTCGCTAGATGGAGAAGAGAAGATGATAGAAATTCGGCTATTGATGAGAAAAGAATTATGAAGGTTCAGCCAAACAAAGTTGTGTCAATTAGAGAGAGAAAAGGAGAAAGTTGAAGAAATGGTAAAAAGAAAAGAAGAGATGGAGAATACTACTAGATGGTTTCAGCTATCCAAGAGAAATGACCAAGAATGCATTGAAGATTTCGGCCAAAACAAAAGAGAAAAAAATATGGACAAATGGACTAGGAGATTTCGGCCAAAGCAAAAGGGAAAAGAGTTTGGAAAAGAGACACAAAATGCTCAAAGAGAAAAACACCTCTCATGCACAAAAACTAGCAAAATGATCCTAGAAAATTAGGCTCCCCACTCCGCTCCCAAAACCGTGTGTAATTCTTGCCAAAAGGATGAATGTTGACTAAAGAAAAATCTTTCCAAAACATTACCTACGAAAAAGGCCAACAAGTTCCCTACACTTGCCTTTTTTGTTTTGATTCTTTCATTCATTATCCCTTATCTTCCTCCTTACCATAATCCTTTGCCACCTTTCCATAATTTAAAAAGTCTTCCTTACCTTAAATACCATCATGGCCGGCACTATGGATGAATAACATAAAAAAATAATCAAAATTTGCACTAGATGGGATTCGAACCCCTTCCTTCCATGCTCTCCACTTGATGCCTTAACCTCTTTACCATATGCTCATTTATGCTAAAAAAATACGCACTTATTTCCTTAAGCCTCGATGTCACTTACCTTCTCTCCTTAAAGTGCTTAAACAGAAAAATTTTCTTATAGCCTAACTTGAACCCAGAACTTCCTAGAAACTCTGTAACTTTCCAAAATCATCTTCCTAATAAGTCCAACTTGAAATAATGCCGTTCTTTTGTTCTCAAAATTTCAAACACTCCTACGCCCAAGGCCCAATCCTACTAGGCCCAATTTTGGGTCGTTACAATAAACAAGGGTGGATGATCGAAATAGAAATCGTGGAAAACCCGTAACAAGAAAAAAAGATTGAAAGGATAATGGAAGTATGGGACACAATAGTTAGCTAGTGGATTGGGGAATCCGCCAATGAATGGAAAATTTAATAGAGATGAGAAAAGACTACGGGAATAGTAGTCATGAAAGCCATAAGGGCATAAGGGCAATAACCTAGCTAGAAGCAAACACGGGAAATGGAATATCAATGGTAATTGGTATGCAGACAAATGAGGGGATGATTAACCAAGGATCCGCATATAAGAATTTAACAATAAGGAGCCCGGGAGTGTTTAGGAAACCCAGTAAGTTGGTGGTTGATCGGGAACACGTCGACAAAGCCAAGGGAAAAGAGGGGTTGACCAGAACTCGAATGAAAGAAAGTCAGCAAAAATGGAAAAACTTCGATTGATAGAATTGTCTATTAAAATTATTCATCTCTAAGGGGGAAGAACTAGTGTAAGGGTATCTGCCAAATGGTTAGCTCCGTGGGAACCAGAGGATAAGAGAGAGAACTCATAAAACCAAATGGACACTCAGTGACGGTGGCTGAGTAATTCAGGCCTCGATGGTCAGTAGCAAGAAGATGTGCTACGCTTAAGGGTAACACATAATGATTAAGGCAAGGTACAGAGAGGTAATTCAATCGTGATTTAAACTAAGCAGGATTTAATCTGTTAGGATGGTGTGGGATCTAGTTAGTCATACTGACAGAAGGAAGGTGAACAAGTCATACTGGGTTAAAATAATTACCTTTAGTAGAGTAAGCGGGAAGGTTGCCTTAATAAGGCATACTCGTAATGTAACACCCTTAACCCGTATCCGTCACCGGATTAGGGCTAAGAAGCATTATCCGACAAATGGAATCTTTTACAGACATTTCATAATATAATTCATCTAATGCAATCAAAGTGATAAACCGTAAAAGTAACATATTTTAAGCCCACATTTAGCATGCTTTTGGATGATTTAAGCCTTGAATTATGTAATTTTGTGCTCTTAATCCTTTGTTTTCATGTTTTATACCCAGGAGAGCACCAGATGATGAAAAGAATGGAAAACGGGCCCAAAATAGAGTAAATGGGCCATATCATGAAATCCACACTACCATGCGCAATTCAACAGGTTCGAACACGGCCTGGCCACGACTTACACGGGCATGTGCCATGGGCGTGTCCCTGCCGTCAGGAATAGAAGTTTCACTCCGATTAGGGGCAAATAAACATATTCAGAAGCCTATATAAACACCCTAAGTGTAACCTAAAGAGGGGGAACCCAGGGCTTTAGTCTGGGGGCGTCCAGCTAGGCCAAAGAGGGCAGATTTGTGGAGATTTACTCGAAGATAGCCAGTTGATTCATCTCAAGAAGCTGGAATTATACTCAAAACAGAGGATCTCTTCTATAATTCCTTCAGGGGGTTTTAGGGATTTCTTATTTTTGTTTTATCCGTTCTTTTGAGATGTTTTCTTTTATTGTTATGAACTAAACCCTCAGATACCTGAGGGGATGAAACCTAAGATGAATCTTGTTAACGTTTGCTGAACTATATGATAAATATTTGACTTGTTCTTAATTATGTGTTCTTAATTCTTGTATTGATATTTCCGGGATATTAATTCAAGTATGATGTGCTTAGGTGGAGGAGCAGAAGTCCCTACTTAAGAGTAGATCTAGCATAGTTAAGCAGAGTTGATCGCGCGCCTAGAGATAGGGTGACGAGATTTTTCCGGATTAGGGTGAAACCTAATATGGGAGTCCATAGATCGAGTTAATGCAATTCTAGGGGTTTTAATTAGAAATAGATTTCAATTAATCAACCTAGGGTTAGACATTAGTCGCCTCGAGAGAGGGATTAATATAACTTAGGGAATCTTACGGATCAAGTCAAGTGAATAAATCGTCAGGTTCAAAGTTAGATAACAAGTGAAGTCTAGGTGGATTATTCCTTGGGTGTCGTCTTAATCAATTGGTTTTTCCTAAAGTTATTTTCCCAATTTCATTCTTCTTTGTCTTAGAGTCTTTATAGATAAAAATCCACTTAATTCTTTGGCTAAATAATAAAAAGAGAGTTAGTATTACTACTTTTGGTTCTTTTGGGTTCGACATTCCAGTCTTGCCTAAACTATACTACTGTTCGGTAGGTGCGCTTGCCTCAAATTGTTCTCATAGTTAGTTTCCAGGTTCGATCATATTCTTTATAAATTTTAAGACTTTGACATCACATAAAACAACGATCAAGTTTTTGGCACCGTTGTCGGGTAACTAAAATATTAAGAACGCTTAATTTTTATTACTTTAGCCATATTTATTTTATTTTTGCAATTTACTTTTATTTATTTATTTTTAGACTTTGACATCTAAATTTTCTTCTGTTTCTTTCAGGTACCTCTAGTTTATGACTAGAAGGAACCCGACAGGACCCCTACTTTACGATAGTGATATTGAAGGTACTGTTCGCAGAAATAACAGAGAAATAAGGCGAAGCTTAAACTACATAGGAGAAGAGCAAGAAGCCGAAATTAATACCACAGAAGAGATGGCTAAGAATCATCCGCCACCTCTAGAGATGGCTGAACATCATGCTCCATGCACTATGTATGATTATGCTAAACCTGGTTTAACAGGAACTGAGTCAAGTATTGTTAGGCCTACTATTGCTGCAAATAATTTTGAACAGAAACCTAACACTATACAGATGATACAACAGTTTGTTCAGTTTGATGGTTTGCAGGGTGAGGATCCTAACACACACTTAGCGAATTTTCTAGAATTCTGCGGTACATTCAAGATAGATGGCGTTTCTGATGATGCCATCCGTCTTCAGTTATTTCCCTTTTCTTTGAGGAATAAAGCCAAACAATGGTTATATTCTCTTCCACGAGGATCAATCACTACACGGGATCAAATGACCGAGAAATTCTTATTAAAATATTTTCCACTGGCCAAAACGGCCAAGTTAAGGAATGATATCTCTTCTTTTGTGCAGATGGATCAAGAGACACTTTACGACGCATGGGAGAGATACAAGGATTTGTTGAGAAGGTGTCCTTACCACGGATTACCAATGTGGCTACAGGTCTAAACTTTTTGCAACGGTGTTAACCCCTCAACAAGACAGTTAATCGATTCAGCTACCGATGGAACTCTGAATAACAAAACTCCTAAAGCGGCCTATGAGTTTATAGAGGAGATGTCACTTAATAACTATCAGTGGCAAGTTACAAGGACAAGGCCAGCTAAAGCAGCCAGAGTTTTCAACCTTGATGCAGTAATCGCGCTATCAAATCAGGTAGAATTGCTACATAAAAAATTTGATGGTTTGTATGGTTCTTCGCAGGCACATCCAGTTATGCAGTGCGAAACAAATGAAGGAGTTACGAATCCTGAGTACCCACCCTACGGACAGGGCATGGAGAGCGAACAAATGAACTATATGGGTAATAATTTTCTATCTAACAATAACCCTTATAGTAATACTTATAATCCAGGTTGGAAGAGCCACCCCAATTTCTCATGGGGCGGTCTAAGAAATCAAAGGCAGCAACCATCCCAAAACTTCCAACAGCAGCCCTACCCACAGGAAAAAAATTCGAACCTTGAAGAGATGCTAACAAATTTCATAGCAGCCTCAGAAACACATTTCCAAAAGGGAGAAACAAAACTTGAAGTATTGTCACAAGAGTTCAAGGATCAAATCGGGCAACTTGCTAAGCAGATTTCTGAGAGACCATAGGGAAGACTACCGAGCAACACCGAGACTAACCCAAGGGAGCAAGTTCAAGCCATAACAACTCAAGACAGTGAAGGGCTAGACGCGCCTAATTCAAAACAAAAGAAGGTGGTAGAAGAAGATATGGTTGAGTTCAATAACAAGCTGAAACCGGTAATCAAAGAGTACAAACCTCGCATACCATATCCCCAAGCAATAACGAAAGACGACACAGAGGAACAGTTCAGTAAGTTTCTTAAACTTTTAAAGAAATTACATATTAACTTACCGTTTCTTGAAGCTCTTTCACAGATGCCAGATTCCAGGAAATTTTTAAAGAAGCTATTGACAAATAAGCGAAAGATTGACAAGGAATCACATGTAGAACTAAATGCAGTATGCTCAGCAATTTTGCAAAATAAATTACCACGGAATTAAAAGATCCAGGGAGTTTTACAATTCCATGCTTAATTGGTAGTTTATCTATTGATAATGCGTTAGCTGATTTAGGGGCAAGCATAAATGTCATGCCTTACAAATTGTTTAAACAACTAGGTCTAGGGAAACCTAAACAAACTAGGATGAGCATTCAATTAGCCGATAAAACTATTAGAGTTCCTAGGGGTATAATTGAAGATGTACTTGTGAAAATTGATAAATTTGTATTCCCGGTAGACTTTGTCGTTTTAAACATGGATGAGGACAACACGATCCGCCTAATTTTAGGAAGACCATTTTTAGCAACTGCCAGGACTAAAATTGATGTCGACGTAGGTGAACTCATACTTTATGTAGGTACGGAAACAGTCACTCTTCAAGCCCTTGATTCAGCTAGGACATCGAACAATCAAGGTGAGAAAGTCAATTCTATTGATAACCATTCAGTTAACCTTTTTTTCAGAAAGTACCACAAAAGAACACAACTGAGTCCGATCCTAAACCCTGTGCCAACATGGAAATAACTCCCAAGGAACAAGGGATTCAGATCGATGAACTAGAAGAGGAGAAGACGCATCTTAAAGAAGAACTAGGGATACACGAAGGAGAACTAAAGCCACTTCACGAGGCAGACAAGTTCAAAATCGGAGATCAGGTACAATTAGACAAAGCAGACCCACGAATATCTCTACCTGATCCTAACACAAGCAAGGAGATCCCTTTTAAGGTAATCGATGTTTTTCCGTACGAAACAGTCGAGGTAAGTAACCCTATGCTCGACACTTTAAAAATAAATGCTACTCATCTCAAACTTTATTGTGATAATGGGACTGCCAGCACGACGAAGGACTTTCAACTCCTCAAACCACCATGAATATACAAATGAGAGGAGAGTCTATCCTAAGACTATAAACGAGAGCTTCTCGGGAGGCAACCCGAGTGCTAACCCCATTAACTTCTATATTTTTCATTTTTATTTTATTTATTTTATTCTTTTCTTATAGCACCTAACTATTGACTAACCAAAAGTACAGAATTTCAAGCCACACGCCCTTGCACACGGCTGTGGCCTTGGCCGTGTGGATACACTGAATCTCCGTACTGACATGGCAGGGATGGTACGAGTCAGAGCGAATCAGTTTTCAAGTCACGGACTCAACTACCACGCCACGGCCGTGCTATGCGGCCATGGCCAACACTGTTAGATCATACACAGGCGTAGAAACTAGAACACGGGCGTAGGAGAATCGAAAAAAGCACAACACAGCCGTGCGATACGGTCGTGTGACACACCACGCCCATGGTACATGGGCGTGGGAAAGTACCAGGCCCCAAAATCTTATTTAAACCACCCCTCCCTCCTCTAACCTACTCCCTATCTCCCTTCCTCCATATCATTTTCTTTTTTCCTTCCTTTTTTAGATCCTTAAGCTCCCATACCATTCTTCTCACTCTTTATCTCCACAAAGGCCATGTCAAAAAAATGGAAGGATCCAAGCACAGTCTCCCTTAGGGAGACTGATCTACATAAGCTCATGCCGGCCGCTTCATCCAAACGACAAGCCAAGGATCTTGGAGGCTATTTAATTTTTCTTCTTCTCAACTCTTCTCATTTATTTTCCTTCTCTTTGACTATCTTATGCTTAATTTAGTTTAATTTATTTTAGTTTCTTAGTGTCAGGTTCTTCAGGTTGCTAGGGAATCACACCGGAACCACGACCACCGACTCACTACAGTCTTAGAAGTCACACCACCTCACAAACCATCCAACAATAAGGACTCTTCAGTCCATTCATCATTTATTCTAATTTTATTTTACTTTCTATTTTTTTTCTCTTTATATTTCTTGTTTTTAAATATATATTTAGTATGTTTTGAACTCTTATTATTATTTCCTGGCTAATTCTCTACGAGCTTCCCAATTTCTTCATCTAGCGTAGAGCTCGGTAGTAGCCACCACACTTCAGGACTCCCAACTCAAGGAAACCATCCAAATTCAGGAAGTTTCACCTCTCCCTCTCACTTAAATTTCATATACATCTTTGTACATTGAAGGCAATGTACATCTTAAGTGTGGGGGGTGAATATTTATTTTGAGATAGTGCCTAACTTTCTGCATTATTCTCACATCCTTGAATTATGTCTTGTCTTTAAGTTAGTTTCTCATATTATGATTAGAATGAAAATTCCTTTGATTTATGAGTTTTATTGATATGTTTTGGAGTAAGCCATTGATAATTGTGCATTGATGATTAAATTTGAAGGATACTAGAGAATCAAGAATGATGAGTCTATTTTTCAAAAATTAAAAATTTTGTTAGGTTGTCTACCTGAATCTAATTATTATCTTGAAGTTTGAAATTTACGAGGTTGATATCAAATACCCATAATTTTTTGTGAGATTTTGAGCCTTATAGAGCATATATTCTTTTTCGTGCTCACTTTTTATTATGAATATATCAACATTGATTTGTTATTCTAGAATTTGCTTCGATTATACATGTTGAGACCACACTTTTGATTTGATATACAAGAGATGATAAAGGCACCTAGGTTTTAACTCACTTACCCTACTAAAAGCCTACCTTCATACTAACCCCTAGTGAACCACGTTGATCCTAACAAACCTTTTTATTGACTCAACCACTAATATTAACCCAAAACCCTTTGTATTTGTTATCACCATTACTTTTGACTACCCTTATGTCGAGATTTGATTTGATTAAGTTGCTTAACTATTTTATCTATTTAAATATATCCTTTATTATGTATCTGACTTGTTCTTAAAAACAAAATCGAAGTATATTCATTATTCGTTCTACGTTAGCTGAGCTTATACATGTAAATTCTAAATCTCGAAGAAAAAGCTCGTTTTATCACAAATTTTCAATTATTGTAATTATTTAGGAATATACATATTTCTAGTTAGGTAATTTGTCAAGTCAGTCTCGATTCTAACCGTCTAATTCAGCCTGGTCAATCTCGATTCTAGCCGTCTAATTCAGCCTTTATCCACACCTTTAACCCAAGCCCCGTTACAACCTTGTTAAAGACCTTTTGGTCTGTGTATCATCTCATTTTATAGTGGTGGAGATTTGATTTTCATGCAAGCCTATGGGATTAACTCTTCATGTTTGACTTTTGAGTGCTTAATTTTAAACCTTAAACACTTCGAGTGATTTGAGTGAATCTTTAATGAGGATGTCAACTCTTGTTGATTTCGAATTAGAGATAATTATTTAGGTAGGGGGAAACACCTAACATTTTCAGGGCTATAAATGTATGACTTTGACTATTTGAATCTTTAGGACTCTTTGAGTTGAATTATCCATGTATGAATAATCTTTGAATTATGATGAAACGCTGTTGATGAATATTATGAATCGAGGAAGTTCGTTTTAATTGTGAGTTGAGAATTTTGCTTGAGGACAAGCAAAAGCTTAAGTGTGGGGGTATTTGATAAACCGTAAAAGTAGCATATTTTAAGCCCACATTTAGCATGCTTTTGGATGATTTAAGCGTTTAATTATGTAATTTGGTGCTCTTAATCCTTTGTTTCCATGTTTTATACCCAGGAGAGCACCGGATGATGAAAAGAACGAAAAACGGGCCCAAACAGAGTAAATGGGCCATATCACGAAATCCACACGGCCTGGGCCGAAATCCACACGGCTATGCCCAATTTAACAGGTTCGAACACAGCCGGGCTACTACTTACACGGGCGTGTGCCATGGGCGTGTCCCTGCCGTCAGGAATAGAAGTTTCACTCGGATTAGGATACTTAGGGTCAAAGAAACATGTTCAGAAGCCTATATAAAAACCCTAAGTGTAACCTAAAGAGAGGGAACCCAGGGCTTTAGTCAGGGGGCATCCAACTGGGCCAAAGAGGGCAGATTTGTGGTGATTTACTCGAAGATGGCCAGTTGATTCATCTCAAGAAGCCAAAATTATACTCAAGACGGAGGATTTCTTCTTCAATTTCTTCAGGGGGTTTTACAGATTTCTTATGTTTTGTTTTATCCTTTCTTTTGAGATGTTTTCTTTTATTATTATGAACTAAACTCTCAGATACCTGAGGGGGATGAAACCTAAGATGAATCTTGTTATCCTTTGCTGAAGTATATGATAAATATTTGACTTGTTCTTAATTATGTGTTCTTAATTCTGGTATTGATATTTCTGAGATATTAATTCAAGTATGATGTGCTTAGGTGGAGGAGCAAAAGTCCCTGCTTAAGAGTAGATCTAGCATAAGTAAGCGGAGTTGATCGCGCGCCTAGAGCTTGGGTGACGAGATTTTGCGGATTAGGGTGAAACCTAATATGGGAATCCATAGATCGAGTTAATGCAATTCTAGGGGTTTCAATTAGAAAGAGATTTCAATTAATCAACCTGGGGTTAGATGTTAGTCGCCTCGAGAGAGGGATTAATATAACTTAAGGAATCTTACGGATCAAGTCAAGTGAATAAATCGTCTGGTTCAGAGTTAGATAACAAGTGAAGTCTAGATGGATTCTTCCTTGGGTGTCGTCTTAATCAATTGGTTTTTCCTAAAGTTATTTTCTCAATTTCATTCTTCTTTGACTTAGAGTCTTTAGTTTAGTTGTTAGTTAATTTTTAGATAAAAATCCACTTAATTCTTAGGCTAAATAATAAAAAGAGAGTTCTTATTAGTACTTTTGGTTCCTTTGGGTTTGACATTCCAATCTTGCCTAAACTATACTACTGTTCGATAGGTGCGCTTGCCTCAAACCGTTGTCATAGTTAGTTTCCAGGTTCGATCTTATTCTTTATAAATTTTAAGACTTTGACATCGCATAAAACAACGATCACAAAGCGTCCCCTAAATAGGTCAACGAGACCATAAACATGCTTTAGAATTGGGCCGAGACTAAACCGAACATATTCGAGAGTTCTCATAAGTTTAAAAATTTCTCTAAGTTACAGAAGTCACACACCCGTGTGGGCAGGTCGTGTGCCTCCCACGGGCCTCAGACACGCCCCTGTGTCCAAGCCATGTCAAAACAGGGCATACATACTGACTTATCCACACGTTCGGAGACACGCCCGTGTGTCCAGCCCGTGGTCGCTACTGACTTGCCTTGAATTTCGACCCCGAGGGACACGGTCGAGCCACATGCCCGTGTACTCAATCGTGTGGGCAAATATAGGCCATTTTCAAGGCCAAATTGGCACCCACACTTGGGTCATTCCTACAATCTCCAACAAGCATTATTCCATGCACAATTGGCAACTAAAATCATGTCAAATGAACAACATATCATCCCATTCAATCTCATTTTTATTCATGCCAACTTGTATACTAATTTGCACAACTAAATCTCATGTATAACCATGCATAGTACATTCACAACTTACCATTCACATAACCATTTCTTTGATCAAACATACATGCTCATATTGCATTTATATGCTTACCATAGCCTTAACCATTTCATTTGCCAACAAGCCATACCAAAACATGCATCATATACCATATTCACTCATGCATTTTACCAACATTTATTTAGCCACATCTCATGGCTATTTACACATCTCAAACATGTATCAAACCAACAAGTCTATACATGCCATATTTGGCTATTTACATATTCAAAAGTACCAAAATTGAGTTTGATAGTTTGGTGAAGATCTTCGACGGCCCTCGAGCCTTTTGTAGCTTTAACGATCTATAAAATAGAACAAGCACGCACAAAGTAAGCTTTTCTAAAGTTTAGTAAGCCATATACAAATAAACTTAACATAAATCATTCATAAACATAGCTATTTGAATTCATTAACATATCTTCAATTCAAGCATATAATTAAACTCTTTGGCTCACTAGATTTGCCATTGCTTACCAAATTCATCAAATCTCAAATATATCATTTGCTTATATCTCAAATGTTCATTTGTATTAATGCACATATATACTCGCCTTCCTTGCTTATACAAAGCATATATATATATATATATCAATGTACCTGAAACGAATGTACAATTCACATATTCATTCATTTCTCAGACCTGCCCATTGAACCATTTGGAACTAAATAGGATACTCAGAGTGCTCGAAATAGTATACAATGCCAATGCCCCAGACAGGGTCTTACACGAATCAATACGATGCCACAGTCCTAGACATGGTCTTACACGTAAATCTCAAATCGATGCTAACGTCCCAGACGTGGTCTTACACGTAAATCTCATATCGATGCCAACGTCCTAGACGTGGTCTTACACGAAATCTCGAATCAATGCCAACATCCTAGACGTGGTCTTACATGATATCACATATCGGACACCTATGTCATGACATACATAATCCTATCTATTCCTAGGTTCATACGAGACTTCTCGGACATTAATAATTCGTCGATACAAATTCTCGGATTTCACATATATCTCATCTAAAGCATATTCATAGCAATTAAAATTTCATATATTCATAAATAAATCAATTCAAATACATTTATTTGTATATCGACTTACCTCGGATTCGGTTTAACAAAAATGAACTCGACTATTCAATCACTTTCGATTTCCCTTGATCAAAATTAACAAAACTCTAAAGACAAAACATGTTAACCAATCACATATCTTTCATTTTCATCATCAAACATCACAAAACACTTGAGTTCATCAATGGCACATTTTAAAAACATCATCAATTTTCAAAATTAAAACATGGGTTTTGTAGTATACGAAGCAACAATTACAAAAACGTAGAAATTATCAAAAACTGATTAAAAACATACCTTGAATTTGAACCAAAAGCTAGCCGAAACCTAGCTTCTTTTTTTCTTTTCTTTTTCTTTAGTGTTTTCGGCCAAAATAAGATGATAACATTCATATTTTAATTTGTTTGTTTTATTAATATTATGTTATTAATCCATTTACAAAAATAACCTTTTGATAAACCGTAAAAGTAACATATTTTAGGCCCATATTTGGCATGCTTTTGGATGATTTAAGCCTTGAATTATGTAACTTGGTGCTTTTAATCCTTTTTTTTTCATGTTTAATACTCAGAAGTGCACCGGATGACGAAAAGAATGGAAAACAGGCCCAAAATAGAGTAAACGGGCCATATCACAAAATCCACACGGCCTGGGCCCAAGACCACACGATCGTGCCTCATTCAATAGCTTCGAACACGGCGTGGCCACGACTTACACGGACGTGTGCCATGGGCGTGTCCCTACCTTGAGAAAGAAGAGTTTCACTTGGATTAAGATACTTAGGGGTAAAGAAACACATTCCGAAGCCTATATAAACACCCTAAGTATGACCTAAAAGGGGGGAACCCAAGGCTTTAGCCAAGGGGCATCCAGCTAGGCCAAAGAGGGTAGATTTGTGGGGATTTACTCGAAGATAGCTAGTTGATTCATCTCAAGAAGCCGAAATCATACTCAAGACAGAGGATCTCTCTTTCAATTCCTTCAGAGGGTTTTAGGGTTTTTTTTGTTTTGTTTTATCTTTTCTTTTGAGATGTTTTCTTTTATTGTTATGAACTAAAGCCTCAGATAGCTGAAGGGGATGAAACCTAAGATGAATCTTGTTATTTTTTGCTGAACTATATGATAAATATTTGACTTGTTCTTAATTATGTGTTCTTAATTCTTGTGTTGATATTTCTGGGATATTAATTCAAGTATGATGTGCTTAGGTGGAGGAGCAAAATTCCCTACTTAAGAGTAGATCTAGCATAATTAAGTGGAGTTGATCACAAGCCCAGAGATAGGGTGACGAGATTTTTCCGGATTAGGGTGAAACCTAATATGGAAGTCCATAGATCGAGTTAATGCAATTCTAGGGGTTTTAATTAGAAGGAGATTTCAATTAATCAACCTAGGGTTAGACGTTAGTCGCCTCGATAGAGGGATTAATATAACCTAGGGAATCTCACGGATCAAGTCCAATGAATAAATCGTCTGGTTTAGAGTTAGATAACAAGTGAAGTCTAGGAATTATATAACTTGGGTGTCGTCTTAATCAATTGGTTTTTCCTCAAAGTTATTTTCCCAATTTCATTATTCTTTGTCTTAGAGTCTTTAGTTTAGTTTAGTAGATAGTTAATTTTAGATTAGATAAAAATCCACTTAATTCTTAGGCTAAATAATAAAAAGAGAGTTAGTATTAGTAATTTTGGTTCCTTTGGGTTCGACATTCTAGTCTTGCCTTAACTATACTACTGTTCGATAGGTGCGCTTGCCTCAAATCGTTGTCATAGTTAGTTTCCAGGTTCGATCATTCTTTATATAAAATTTAAGACTTTGACATCGCATAAAACAACGATCAAGTTTTTGGTGACGTTGCCGGGGAACTATAATATTAAGAACGCTTAATTTTTATTACTTTAGCCATTTTTTTTTTGCAATTTATTTTCATTATTTTTTTATTTTTTTTTTACTTTTCTAATTTTTCCTCTATTTGCTTTTGGTAGATAATTTTAGTTTATAGAGAAAATGGCACTGAATAATTATCAGTGGCAAGTCATGAGGACAATTCCTACTAAAGCAGCCAGTGTCTTCAAAGTCGACGTGGGTACCAGGTTATCTAACCAGCTAGAGATGATGAATAAAAAGATTGATGGTTTGTATAATCTCTTGCAAGTACACCCAGTAATGTAATATGACTCGAATCTAGGAGGCATGGCGAATCCTGAGTACTCACCCTACGGATATGGCATAGAGAACGAACAAGTCCACTATATGGGTAGCTATTCTAGACCTCAAAATGATTTTTATAGTGACAGTTATAATGTAGGTTGGAGGTACCATCCCAATTTCTCATGGGATGATCAAAGTAGCCAAAGATCGGAACTTCCTCCAGATTTTCAACAACCACCTCACCAACAAGAAGAGGAGTCGAACCTTGAGGAGATGCTGACAAGAAAGCTTGCCAAGCAACACTGAAACTAACCCAAAAGAGCAAATTCAAGCCGTAACAGCTCATGACAGTGAAAGGTTAGTGGAATCTGACCCAAGGCAAGAGCCTGTGGTAAGTGAAGGTAAGGTTGAGGTAAGCCATGATTTACCAAACCCGGTAATTACAGAGTACCAACCCTGTGTCCCATACCCCGATGGGACAAAAAAAGGCCACAGAGGAACAAATCGGTAAGTCTCTTAAACTTTCATAGAAATTTCATATTAACTTGCCATTTCTTAAAGCTCTTTCGCAGATACCAGATCCTAGACCTCGTGTCGATAAAGAAGAAATTCATGAGGAATGAAGGATTCATATCGATAAACTAGACGAGTGGAAGACACACTTCAAAAAGAAACTAAAAATACACGAAGCAAAAGCGAGGCAACTCCACGACAAACTTAATGATGGGACAACTGATCGACTATCTGTCGAGTATTAAAATTTATAGATGAGAATGATCAAACCTAGAACTAACTTTGACAACGTCTTAAGGCAACTACACCTATCGAACAGTAGTATAGTTTAGGCAAGACCGAATTGTCGAACCTAAAGGAACTAAAAGTACTAATGCTAACTTTCTTTTTATTATCTAGCCTAAAATAAATGAAGTTTTTATTTAATCAAAATTTGTTAACTACTAAGCTAAAGACGCAAAGACAAAAAGAATGAATTGGGGAAAATAACTTGAGGAAAAACTCAGTTGATTAAGATGACACCCTTAAGAAGAATCCACCTAGACTTCACTTATTATCTAACAGTGAACCAGAGGATTTATTCACTTGACTTAATCTGTAAGATTCCCTAATTTATATTAAACCCTTTCTCGAGGCGAATAATGTCTAACCCTAGGTTGATTAATTGAAATCTCTTTCTAATTAAAACCCCTAGAATCACATTAACTCAATCTATGGACTCCCATATTAGGTTTCACCCTAATCCGGAAAAATCTCGTTACCCTATCTCTAGGCTTGCGATCAACTCCGCTATATTATGCTACATCTACTCTTAAGCGGGGACTTTTTCTCCACCACCTAAGCACATCATACTTGAATCAGTATCCCAGAAATATCAACACATGAATTAAGAACACATAATTAAGAACAAGTCAAGTATTTATCATACAGTTTAGAAAACAATAACAAGATCCATCTTAGGTTTCATCCCCTTCAGGTATCTGAAGGGTCTAGTTCATAACTATAAAAGAAAACATCTCAGAAGAAAAGATAAAACAAAACATAAGAAATCCCCAAAACCCCCTGAAGGAATTGAAGGAGAGATCTGCCGTCTTGAGTAGAATTCCGGCTTCTTGAGATGGATTCGAGTGATTCCCACAAATCTGACCTTTTTGGCTCGGCTCATTGGCCTAGCTAACCGCCCTCTTTATGTTACACTTAGGGGTTTTATATAGGCTTTTGAAATAGGTTTCTTTGCCCCTAAGTTTTCTTTTCCGAGTAGAATTGCTCTTTTCCATGACAGGTACACGGCCATGGCACACGCCCGTATGAATCGTCTTTAGGCCGTGTTCGGATTTCTCAAGGAGGCATGGCTGTGGGGGCTTAAGTCTAGGCCGTGTCAATTTCCTACTTTGGCCCAATTTGGTCCGTTTCAGGCCCGTTTCTCATTCTTTCCATCCTCTGGTGCTTTCCTGAGTATAAGACATGAAAAGAAAGGATTAAGAGCACCTTTTTACAAAAATGAAGGGATAAATCATCCAAAAGTATGCTAAATGTGGGATTAAAATATGTTACTTTTGCGGTTTATCAACAACCCAGCTTAAGATAGGAGACTAGGTACTTAAAATATTCCCAGATGGAACAGTCGAGGTAACTAATCTTAAAATTAGCACCTTTAATGTAAACACCACTCGACTTAAACTTTATATTATTAACCAAATTGATCACATGAGAAAGGATTTTCACCTCCTCAAACCACCATGATTATGCGAATGAGAAGTAAGTCTAGCTCAAGACTTTAAACGAGCGCTTCTCGGGAGGCAACCCGAGCACTAATGCTACTAACTAGTTTCGTTTTATTTCTTTTCAAATTCAGGCGTAGGTTTCCATACCCACACGGCCTTGCACACGGCCATGGCCGTGGCCGTGTAGGCACCATAGGAAGGTAAAAGGGCGTGGCCATAGATGTGTGGCAACAGGGCAAAATTTTTTTTCCCAAGACACGGGCTGTATCTCTATTTAAACCCCCTTCTTCCTTTTTCTTTTCCAGTTGTCTTTCTTCTTTCATTTTCCATTATTTACTTTTATTTCTAATTTTATTTTTATCTTTATTTTCTTTATTATTTTCTTCTTTTTCTTCATGTCATTTAGATTTAGCTTAGGATACAATAAAATCAGGACGGCTGTTTCGAGGATTCAATTTCAAACGGTTCGAGGCACTTCCCATGTTCACCTCCAATCCTATCCGGTTTCTTTTCATTAACTTCATCCAAAAATTCAGGAAGTTTCACTTCTCTCCCTATCTTATGATTTTATTATTATATTGCTATTATCTATCTTTGTACATTGAGGGCAATGTACATCTTAAGTGTGGAGGGGTTAACTATAGTATTATTTGAAAATCTCTGAATTACGCCTTGTTCTAAAGTGAATTTTTCATATTATGATTAGAATGAAAATTCCCCCTGATTTATGATTTTTTTTTTATATGTTTTGGATTAAGTCATTAATAATTGTGCATTGATGATTAATTTTGAAGGATACTAGAGAATCAAGCATGATAAGTCCCTTTTTTAGAATTTAAAATTTTGTTAGGTTGTCTACCTGAATCTAATTATTACCTTGAAGTTTGAAATTTACAAAGTTGACATCAAATACCCATAATTTTTGTGATATTTTGAGCCTTTTAGAGCATATAATCTTTTTCTTGCTCAATTTTTATTATGAGTGTATCAACATTGATCTGTCATTTTGGAACTTGCTTCGATTATACATGTCGAGACCATACCTTTGATTTGATTTACAGAGATGATAAAGGCACCTAGGTTTTAACCCACTCACTCCACTACAAGCCTACCTTCACAATTAACCCCTAGTGAACCCCGTTTAATCCTAACAACCCTTTTTATTAACTCACCCACTAATGTTAACCCAAAACCCTTTGTATTTGTTATCACCATTCCTTTTGACTACCCTTATGTCAAGATTTAATTTGATTAAGTTGCCTAACTATTTTATTTATTTCAATCGTTAAATTCATCCTTTATATTTGACTTGTTCTTAAAAAAAATCGAATTATATTCATTATTAGTTGTGTGATTGAATGAGCTTATACGTTTGATTTCCAATTATTGAAGAGGAAAGCTCGTATTAGAGTATTATTATTAGTATGAAAAGTTTTCAATTGATGTAATTATTCATTATTAGTTAGTTGTTTCTGGCTAGGTAATGTGTCAGGTCAGTCTCAATTTTAACCCTTTAATTCAGCCTTTGATTTGTGTATCATCTCATATTATAGTGGTGGAGATTTGATTTTCATGCAAGCCTATGGGATTAACTCTTTATGTTTTACTTTTGAGTGCTTAATTCTGAACCTTAAACACTTCGAGTGATTTGAGTGAATCTTTAGTGAGACTGTCAACCCTTTTCAGTTTTGAATCAGAGGTAATTATTCAGGTAACGGGAAACACCTATGTTTTCATACTGTAAAAACTATGACTTTGATTGTTTGAATCTTTAGGACTCTTTGAGTTGAATTATCAATGTATGAATTATCTTTGAATTATGACGAAACATTATTAATAAATAATATGAATTGGGGAATTTTGTTTTAATTATGAGTTGAGAATTTTGCTTGAGGACAAGCAAAAGCTTAAGTGTGGGGGTATTTGATAAACTGTAAAAGTAACATATTTTAAGCACACATTTGGCATGCTTTTGGATGATTAAGCCTTGAATTATGTAATTTGGTGCTTTTAATCCTTTATTTTCATGTTTTCTACTCAAAAGAGCACTGGATGACGAAAAGAATGGAAAATGGGCCCAAAACGGAGTAAATGGGTCATATCACGAAATCCACACGGCCTGGGCCCAAGACCACACGGCCGTGCCTCATTCAAAAGCTTCAAACACAGCCTGGCCATGACTTACACGGGCGTGTGCCATGGGCGTGTCCCTGTCGTGAGAAAGAAGAGTTTCACTCGAATTAGGATACTTAGGGGCAAAGAAACACAATCTGAAGCCTATATACACACCCTAAGTATGACCTAAAAGGGGGGAGCCCAAGGCTTTAGTCAAGGGGCGTCTAGCTAGGCCAAAGAGGGTAGATTTGTGGGGATTTACTCGAAGATAGCTAGTTGATTCATCTCAAGAAGCCGAAATCATACTCATGATAGAGGATCTCTCCTTCTATTCCTTCAGGGGGTTTTAGGGATTTCTTATGTTTTGTTTTATCTTTTCATTTGAGATTTTTTCTTTTATTATTGTGAACTAAACCCTCGTATACCTGAGGGGGATGAAACCTAAGATAAATCTTGTTATTGTTTGCTGAACTATATGATAAATATTTGACTTGTTTTTAATTATGTGTTCTTAATTCTTGTGTTGATAATTCCGGGATATTAATTCAAGTGTGATGTTCTTAGGTGGAGGAGCAAAAGTCCTTGTCTAAGAGTAGATCTAGCATACTTAAGCGGAGTTGATCGTACGCCTAGATATAAGGTGACGAGATTTTGCCAGATTAGGGTGAAACCTAATATGGGAGTCCATAGATCGAGTTAATGCAATTCTAGGGGTTTTAATTAGAAAGAGATTTCAATTAATCAACCTAGGGTTAGACGTTAGTGATAAACTGTAAAAGTAACATATTTTAGGCCCACATTTAACATGCTTTCGGATGATTTAAGCCTTGAATTGTGTAATTTGGTGCTCCTAATCTTTTGTTTTCATGTTTTATACCCAGGAAAGCAACCAAGGAAGAAAAGAATGAAACACGGGCCCAAAATAGAGTAAATGGGCCATATCACGAAATCAACACGGCATGGCCCAAAGACCACACGGCCGTGCCTCATTAAAAGTCCAAACACGGCCTGGCCACGATTCACACGGGCGTGTGCCATGGCCGTGTCCCTGTCACTGAAAAGAGCAATTTCATTCGGCAAAAGATACTTGGAGGCAAAGAAATACATTCCAAAGCCTATTCAAACACCCTATTAGGAATTCTACTTAAATTAGGATACTTAGGGGCTATGTAAGGCATCTCAAAGTCTATATAAACACCCGAGGGGGCAACTTGAAAGAGGAGTTCGGCAGAAGCCGAAACGTGCATCGATCTAGGCCAAAGAGCCAAGCCGGAAAGGTCATAATTGTGGGAATCGCTCGAAGTTAGCCAGTTGATCCATCTTAAGAAGCCGGATTTATACTCAAGACAGTGGATTTCTCCTTCAGTTCCTTCAATTTCTTATTTTATTATGAACTAAACCCTTCAGATACTTGAAGGGGATAAAACCTATGATGGATCTTGTTTTTATTTTCTAAATTATATGATAAATACTTAGTTTGTTCTTAATTATGCATGCTTAATCCAAATTTGATGTGCTTAGGTAGAAGAGGATGATCGCTGTAAATCAGAGTTTTAAAATTTATAAAAGAATGACCAAAACTTGAAAACTAACTCTGACAACGATTAAAGGCAAGTGTACCTATCGAACAGTAGTATAGCTTAGGAAAGATCAGATATCGAACCCAAATGAACTAAGAGTACTAATACTAACTTTCTTTTATTATTTAGCCTTAAAAATAAAGTGAAGTTTGTTTAAATCTATATTGACTAAGACTAAACTAAGGACACAAAGACAAAAAGGATGAATAGGAAAATAACTTTGAAGGAAAACTCAGTTGATTACAATGATACCCTTAGGAAGAATCCACCTAGACTTCACTAGTTATCTAACCCTAAATTATATGATTTCTTTTACTTAGCTTGATCCGTAGGACTCCCTAACCTATATTAAACCCTCTCTCTAGGCGAATAACGTCTAACCCTAGGTTAATTAGTGGAACTCTCGTTCGCTTATAATAACCCCCTAGGATAGCAGTAAATCGATCAATGGACTCCCACATTAGGTTTCACCCTAATCCGGCAAAATCTCGTAACCCTATCTCTAGGCATTCGATCAACTCTGCTTAATTATGTTAGATCTACTCTTAGGCAGGGTCTATTCCTCCTCCACCTAAGCACATTAGATTTGGATTAAGTAACATAATTAAGAACAAACTAAGCAATTATCATATAACATAGAAATCAAATAAAAAGATTCATCTAGGTTACATCCCCTTTAGGTATCTGAAGGTTTTAGTTCATAATGAATAAAAAGAACATCACAAGAGAAAAGATAAAACAAAACATAAGAAAACCCTAAAACCCCCTAAAGGAATTGAAGGAGCATTCCACCGTCTTGAGTATAATTCCAGCTTCTTGGGATGGATCAACTGGCTATCCTTATGTTATTCCCTAACTCGGACCTTCTCGGCTTGGCTCATTGGCCTAGCTTTGACGCCTCCGGTTTCGGCTTCTACCGAACTCCCCTTTCAAGTTGCCCCCTTGGGTGTTTATATAGACTTTGTGATGCCTTACTTGACCCCTAAGTATCCTAATTTAAGTAGAATTCCTACTAGAGTTTTTGAATAGGCTTTGGAATGTGTTTCTTTGCCTCCAAGTATTCTTTCCTGAATGAAATTGCTCTTTCCAGTGACAAGGGCATGGCCATGGCACACGCCCATGTAAATCATGGCTAGGCCGTGTTTAGACTTTTAATGAGGCACAGCTGTGTTTATCGGGGTTCAGGCTGTGTTCTAGTAATTTAATGAGGCACGACCGTGTGGCTTGAAGTCCAGGCCGTGTCAATTTCGTGAATTGGCCCATTTGGCCCGTTTTAAGCCCGTTTTACGTTTTTTTCATCCTTGGGTGCTTTCCTAAGTATAAGACATGAAAAGAAAGGATGAAGAACACCTTTTTGCATAAATCGAGGCTTAAATTATCCAAAAGCATGCTAAATGTGGGCCTAAAATATGTTACTTTTATGGTTTATCAAATACCCCCACACTTAAGCTTTTGCTTGTCATCAAGCAAAATTCTCAACTTACAATTAAAACGAACTTTCCATAATTCATAATTTCTATTAACAATATCTCATCATAATTCAAAGATAATTCATACATGGATAATTCAACTCAAAGAGTCTTAAAGATTCAAACAATCAAAGTCGTACATTTATAGCATGAAAACATAGGCGTTTCCCTTTACCTGAATAGTTAACTCTGATTCAAAATCGACAAGAGTTGACATCCTCACTAAAGATTCGCTCAAATCACTCAAAGTGTTTAAGGTTCAAAATTAAACACTCAATAAGTCAAACATGAAAGGTTAATCCTATAGGCTTGCATGAAAATCAAATCTCCACCACTGTAAAATGAAATGATACACAAATCAAAAGGTCTTTTAACAGGGTTGTAACGAGGCTTAGGTTAAGGGTATGGATAAAGGCTGAATTAGAAGGTTAGACTCGAGATTGACCTAACAAATTACCTAATTAGAAATACGAACGAATAATAAGTAAATGAATATTTGAAATACCAATACTCTAATACGAGCTTTTTTTTTTTTAAAGAACAAACTAAGTATAATAGTAAGAAAGCACTTTTACAACTGAAATATAGAACATAGTTAGGAAACTGTTCAAAATCAAATCTCGACAAAAGGGTAGTTAAAAAGGAATGGGGATAACAAATACAAAGGGTTTTGGGTTAAAATTAGTGGGTGAGTAAAAAAAAAAGTTGTTAGGATTAAATGGGGTTCACTAGGGGTTAATTCTGCAGGTAGGCTTTTTATGAAGTAAGTGGGTTAAATCCTAGGTGCCTTTATCATCTCTGTTATCAAATCATAGGTGTGGTCTCAACATGTATAATCAATGCAAGTTCTAGAATAACAAATCAATGTTGACACACTCATAATCAATAAGGTGAGCAAGAAAAAGAATATATGCTCTATAAGGCTCAAAATCTCTCAAAAAATTATGGGTTTTTGATGTCAACCTCGTAAATTTCAAACTTCAAAGTAATATTCAAATTCAGGTAGACAATCTAAAAAAATTTTTAATTTCTGAAAAATAGACTTATCATGCTTGATTCTCTAGTATCCTTCAAATTTAATCATCAATGCACAATTATCAATGACTTAATCCAAAACTCATCAATAAAATCATATATCTAAGGAAATTTCATTCAAATCATAATATGAGATACTTACTTTAGAACGAGGCATAATTCAGGGATTTTCAAATAATACTATAGTTAACCCCCCACACTTAAGATGTACATTGCCCTTAATGTACAAAGATGGATAAAATGACAATATAGTGAGAAAATCAAAAGATAGAGAGATGTGAAACTTCCTGAATTTTTGGATCAAGTCAATGAAAAGGAACCGGATAGGATTGGAGGTGTTCGTGGGGAAGCTCTCGAACCGTTTGAAATTGAATCCTCGAAGCAGCCGGTCGAATTTTATTGTGCCCTAAGCTAAATCTAAATATCATAAAGAATAAGGAAATAAAATAAAATAAAGTAAAAAAACATAATAATAATGAAATGAAAATAAAATTAAAATAAAAATAAATAAATAATGGAAAATGAAAGACAATTAGAAAAAGGAAGAATGATGTTTAAATAGAGATGTAGCCCGTGTTTTGGGATTTTGAATTTTGAGCGCGTTCAGGGTGTTCGGGCACGGCCGTGGGTGTAGTGGCACACTCGTGTCTTTCTTCACACGGTCACTTAATACGGGCGTGCTCCTCCCGTGTTCGATAAGTCAAAATGCTGGCACGGTTAGAAGGCACGGCAGTGTTTAGCCCGTGCTTAACAAGTCAGTAAACTCGCACGGGGCATCGGCACGGGCGTGGACTATTATTGCCACCCGTGTTGGGAAAAGAAATTTTTCTATGTCTTGCACGGCTACTGGCATGCCCATGGTTCATCCCCTAGCTTCCACAAGGCCATGGGCACACCCGTGTGTAGGGCCGTGTGGCCTAGAAATCTGCTCTTTGGTTAGTTTATGGTTAGGTGCTAAAAGGAAAAATAAAAGAAAGAGAAAAAATAAAGTAAAATAAAAATTTTAAAAATAAAAAATATAAAAATGGGGTTAGTGCTCGGGTTGCCTCCCGGGAAGCGCTTGTTTATAGTCTTAAGCTAGACTTTACCTCTCATTCGTATGGTCATGGTGGTTTGAGGAGGTGAAAATCCTTTCTCATGCGATCACTTTAGTTATGGATATATAGTTTAAGTCGAGTAGTGTTTACCTCAAAAGTGCTGAATTTAAGATTGCTTACCTCGACTGTCCTGTATAGGAAGACATTAAGTACCTCAAAAGTGATTTTTTCATTTGCCTTGAGGTCTAAATTGTTGATTCGAGGGTTTTCCTTATTCAGCAATATTTGATCCCCTATTTTGATGTGATTTGTTGTTCCTATCAGCTCGTCTGGGGTTTCTGTCAGTTTCACTTTGTGTGGTTCTGGTTCTTTTTTAAATTGTGTGGTCCATTCTTCTAGTTTGTCGACCCTAAGGCTTCGTTCCTCATCTAATTCTTCTTTATTGGCACAAGGTCTAAGATCTAGCTCAGTTAGGTGATTTCGTGATGATTCCTGTAAAGAAGGTTGAACCAAATGGTTATCAATAAAACTATCGTTCGTACCTTTATTACTCGATGTCCTAGTTGGGTCAAAAGCTTGAAGAGTGATTGTTTCATCGTCTACACGAAGTGTGAGTTCACCGAATTCTTCCTCTGTGTGTTTTTTTATTGCATCGAGATATGGCACACGAGGTTGGTATTCTTTATCACTTGATGTTCTTGCCGAGTCAAGAGCTTGAAGAGTGACTATCTCGTCGCCTTCACGAAATATGAGTTCACCTGCATAGATATCAATTTTAGCTCTAGCAGTTACTAAAAAGGGTCTTCTTAAAATTAAAGAAATATTATTGTCCTCATCCATGTCTAAAACGACAAAGTCTACTAGGAATAGGAATTTATCAATTTTGATTAGAACATTTTCTATTATACCCGTAGGAATTCTGATAGTTTTATCAGTTAATTGCACGCTCATCCTAGTTTGTTTGGGTTTCCCTAGACCTAGTTTTTTAAACAGTTTATAAGGCATAACATTTATGCTTGCCCCTAAATCGGCTAACACATTTTCTATAGATAAACTACCAATTACGCATGGAATTGTAAAACTCCTTGAATCTTTTAATTTCCGTGGTAGTCTATTTTGTAAAATTGCCGAGCACTTTGCGCTGAGTTCCACATTTGATTCCTCGTCTATCCTTTGCTTTCGTTAACGGCTCCCCTAAAAATTTTCTAGAGTCTGGCATCTGTGAAAGAGCTTCAAGAAGAGGTAAGCTGATATGTAATTTCTTTCAAAATTTAAGAAACTTACCAAACTGTTCCTCTGTATCGTCTCTCTTTAATGCTTCGGGGTAAGGAATGCGAGGTTGGTATTCTTTGATTACTGGTTTTGGCTTTTCTTGTGTCACCTCTACCTTACCTTCATCTACCTTGTCTTCTTGTTTTGAGATGGTTCGTTTATCTCTGCATTTTCCTAAGCTGCTATGGCTTGAATTTGCTCCTTTGGATTAATCTCAGTGTTACTTGGTAGACGTCCTTGCGGTCGTTCAGACATTAACTTCGCAAGTTGTTCGACTGCCTTAGTGATTTCCTCAACTTGGCTCTTGATCTCTTCAATCAATGTTCGTTGGTTTGTTTCAGTGTTGTTTGGCAAGGTTTCTTGTGGTTGTTCTAAGATCAGCTTAGCAAGCTGACCTAACTGATGCTCGATCCCTTGAACCGATGCTTCTTGTTTTGTTTCTACATTTTGGCAGCGTGTTTCTGTGTTTGCTATGAATTTTTCCAGCATCTTTTCGAGGTTCGACTTATCTTCCTGTTGGTGAGGTGGTTGTTGAAAATTTGGAGGAAGTTCCTGTCTTTGGCTACTTTGATCATTCCACGAGAAATTGAGATGGTACCTCCAACCTGCATTATAAGGGTCATTATAAAAATTATTTTGAGATCTAGAGTAGTTACCCATATGGTGGACTTGTTTGTTCTCCATGCTATATCCGTAGGGTGGGTACTCAGGATTCGCCACGCCTCCTGGATTCGAGTCATATTGCAGTACTCGGTGCACCTGCAAGCGACTACACAAACCATCGATCTTTTTATTCATCATCTCTAGCTAGGTAGATAACTTAGTGAACACGTCGAGGTCGAAGGCACTGGCTGCTTTAGTAGGAATTGTCCTCATGACATGCTACTGATAATTATTCAGTGCCATCTTCTCTATAGACTAAAATTATCTGCCAAAAGCAAAATAGAGGAAAAATTAGCAAAGTAAAAATAAAAAATAATAATGAAAATAAATTGCAATAATAAAAAATGGCTAAAGTAATAAAAATAGAGCTTTCTTAATATTTTAGTTCCCCGGCAACGGCGTCAAAAACTTGATCGCTATAAACCAGAGTTTTCAAATTTATAAAAGAATGATCGAAACCTAAAAACTAACACTGACAACGATTAAAGACAAGTGTACTTATCGAACAGTAGTATAGCTTAGGCAAGACTGGATATCGAACCCAAAGGAACTAAGAGTACTAATACTAACTTTCTTTTTATTATTTACCCTTAAAAATAAAGTGAAGTTTGTTTTAATCTATATTGACTATGACTAAACTAAGGATACAAAGACAAAAAGGATGAATAGGAAAATAACTTTGAAGGTAAACTCAGTTGATTACAACGATACCCTTAGGAAGAATCCACATAGACTTCATCTGTTATCTAACCCTAAATTATTTGATTTCTTTTACTTAGCTTGATCCGTAAGACTCCCTAACCTATATTAAACCCTCTCTCGAGGAGAATAACGTCTAACCCTAGATTAATTAGTAGAACTCTCGTTCACTTATAATAACCTCCTAGGATAGCAGTAAATCGATCAATGGACTCTCATATTAGGTTTCACCCTAATCCAGCAAAATCTCGTAACCCTATCTCTAGACGTTCGATCAACTCCGCTTAATTATGTTAGATCTACTCTTAGGCAGGGTCTATTCCTCCTCCACCTAAGCACATTAGATTTGGATTAAGTAACATAATTAGGAACAGACGAAGCAATTATCATATAAATTAGAAATCAAATAAAAAGATTCATCTAGGTTTCATCCCCTTCAGGTATCTGAAGGTTTTAGTTCATAATGAATAAAAAGAACATCACAAGAGAAAAGATAAAACAAAACAAAAGAAGCCCTAAAACCCCCTGAAGGAATTGAAGGAGAATTCCGCCGCCTTGAGTATAATTCCGGCTTCTTGGGATGGATCAACTGGCTATCCTCGTGTTATTCTCTAACTTGGACCTTCTCGACTTGGCTCCTTGGCCTAGCTTTGACGCCTCCGATTTCAGCTTCTGTCGAACTCCCCTTTCAAGTTGCCCCATTGGGTGTTTATATAGACTTTGTGATGCTTTACTTGGCCCCTAAGTATCCTAATTTAAGTAGAATTCCTACTAGGGTGTTTGAATAGGCTTTGGACTGTGTTTCTTTACCTCCAAGTATCCTTTCCTGAATGAAATTTCTCTTTCCAGCGACAGAGGCACGACCATGGCACACGCCCGTGTAAATTGTGGCTAGGCCGTGTTTGGACTTTTAATGAGGCACGGCCGTGTTTATCGGGGTCTAGGCCGTGTTCTAGTAATTTAATGAGGCACGGCCATGTGGCTTGAAGTCCAGACCGTTTCAATTTCGTGAATTGGCCCATTTGGCCTGTTTTAAGCCCGTTTTACGTTCTTTTAATCCTTGGGTGCTTTCTTGAGTATAAGACATGAAAAGAAAGGATTAAGAGCACCTTTTTACATAAATCGAGGCTTAAATTATCCAAAGGCATGCTAAATGTGGGCCTAAAATATGTTACTTTTACAGTTTATCAGAGGAATAGACCCTACCTTATAGTAGATCTAGCATAATTAAGTGGAGTTGACCGCACGCCTAGAGATAGGGTGACGAGATTTTGCCGGATTAGGGTGAAACCTAATATGGGAGACCATAGATCGATTTACTGCTATTCTAGGAGGTTGTTATAAGAGAACGAGAGTTCCACTAATTAACCTAGGGTTAGACGTTATTCGCCTCGAGAGAGGGTTTAATATACGTTAGGGAGTCTTACGGATCAAACTAAGTAAATAAATCATATGGTTCATGGTTTAATAAGAAGTGAAGTCTAGGTGGATCCTTCTTGAGGGTATCGTCTTGATTAACTGAGTTTTTCCTAAAGTTATTTTCCCAATTCTTTCTTTTTGTCTTTGTGTCTTTAGCTTAGTAGTAGATTAGATTAAAACAACTTCACTTAATATTTAGGCTAAATAATAAAAAGAAAGTTAGTATTAGTACTTTTTGTTCCTTTGGGTTCGACAATCCAGTCTTGCCGTAGCTATACTACTGTTCGATAGGTACGCTTGCCTTTAAATCGTTGTCAGAGTTAGTTTCTAGGTTCGATCATTCTGTTATAAATTTTAAAGCTCTAATTTTAGCGATCAGTTAGTAGCCTCGAGAGAGGGATTAATATAACTTAGGGAATCTCACGGATCAAGTCAAATGAATAAATCGTCTGGTTCAGAGTTAGATAACAAGTGAAGTCTAGGTGGATTCTTCCTTGGGTGTCGTCTTAATCAATTGGTTTTTCCTCAAAGTTATTTTCCCAATTTCATTCTTCTTTGTCTTAGAGTCTTTAGTTTAGTTTAGTAGATAGTTAATTTTAGGTTAGATAAACAATTTCCTCAATTCTTAGGCTAAATAATAAAAAAGAGAGTTAGTATTAGTATTTTTGGCTCCTTCGGGTTCGACATTCCAGTCTTGCCTTAACTATACTACTGTTTGATAGGTGCCCTTGCCTCAAATCGTTGTCATAGTTAGTTTCAAGGTTCGATCATTCTTTATATAAATTTTAAGACTTTGGCATCGCATAAAACAACAATCAAGTTTTTGGCGCCATTGCCAGGGAACTGAAATATTAAAAACGCTTAATTTTTATTACTTTAGCCATATTTATTTTATTTTGTTTTTGCAATTAAATTTTATTTTTGCTTTTCTAAATTTTCTTCTTTCACTCCTTTCGGGTACCTCTAGTTTATGACTCGAAGAAACCCAATAGGACCCCTACTTTACGATAGTGATATTGAAGGTACCGTTCGCAGAAATCCCAGAGAAATAAGACGAAGCTTAAACTACATAGAAGAAGAGCAAGAAGCCAAAATTAATACCACCGAAGAGATGGCTGAGAATAATCCGCCACCTCCAGAGATGGCCGAACATCATGCTCCACGCACTATGTATGATTATGCTAAACCTAGTTTAACAGGAACTGAGTCTAGTATTGTTAAGCCTACTATTGCAGCAAATAATTTTGAACTGAAACCTAACACTATACAAATGATACAACAGTTTGTTCAGTTTGATGCTTTGCAGGATGAGGATCCTAACACGCACTTAGCAAATTTTCTAGAATTCTGTGATACCTTCAAGATAAATGGCGTTTCTAATGATGCCATCCGTCTTCGGTTATTTCCCTTTTCTCTGAGGAATAAAGCCAAACAGTGGTTGCATTCTCTTCCAAGAGGGTCAATCACTACATGGATCAAATGACCGAGAAATTTTTATTAAAATATTTCCCACCGGCCAAAATAGCCAAATTGAGGAATGATATATCTTCTTTTGTGCAGATGGACCTAGAGACACTTTACGATGCATGGGAGAGATACAAAAATTTGTTAAGAAGGTGCCCACACCATAGATTTCCTTTGTAGCTACAGGTCTGAACTTTCTACAACGGTGTGAACCCTTCAACAAGGCAACTAATTGATTCAGCTACCGGCGGAACTCTGAATAACAAAACTCCTGAAGCGGCCTACGAGTTTATAGAGGAGATGTCACTGAATAACTACCAATGGCAAGTTACAGGGACAAGGCCAGCCAAAGCAGCCGAAGTTTTCAAGCTCGACGCAGTGACCGCGCTATCAAATCAGGTAGAGTTGTTACATAAAAAATTTGATGGTTTATATGGTTTTTCGCAGGCACATCCAGTTATGCAGTGTGACGCAAGTGGAGGAGTGGCGAATCCTGAGTACCCACCTTACAGACAGGGCACAGAAAGCGAGCAAATGAAGTATATGGGTAACAATTTCCAATCTAACAATAACCCTTATAGTAATACTTATAATCCAGGTTGGAAGAACCACCCCAATTTCTCATGTGGTGGCCAAGGAAATCAAAGACATCAACCATCTCAAAACTTCCAACAACAGCCCTACCCACAGGAAAAGAAGCCAAACCTCGAGGAGATGCTAACAAAATTCATAACAGCAACAGAAAAACGTGTTCAGAATACCGAGACAACCTTGAAAAATCAAAAGCCTTGATTCAAAGGATCGAGAATCAGTGAGGGCAACTCGCTAAGCAGATTTCTGAAAGACCACAAGGAAGCCTACCAAGCAACACTGAGACTAACCCAAACGAGCAAATTCAAGCCATAACAGCTCAAGATAGTGAAAGGTTGGACGAGCCCAATTTAAGGCACGAGAATATGGTAGAAAAAGAAAAGGTTGAGGTAAAATCATAACCGGTAATCAAAGAGTACAAACTCGCATAGCATATCTCGAAGCGATAACGAAAGACGACACAAATGAATAGTTCGGTAAGTTTTTTAAACTTTTAAAGAAATTACATATTAACTTACCGTTTCTTGAAACTCATTCGCAGATGCCAGATTCTAGGAAATTTTTAAAGAAGCTATTGACAAATAAACGGAAGATAGACGAGAAATCACATATGGAGCTGAACACAATATGCTCAGCAATGTTGCAAAATAAACTACCACAGAAATTAAAAGATCCAGGGAGTTTTACAATTCCCTGCTTAATTGGTAGTTTATCTATTGATATTGCGTTAGCTGATTTAGGGGCAAGCATAAACGTCATGCCTTATAAAATGTTTAAACAACTAGGTCTAGGGAAACCCAAACAAACTAGGATGAGCATTCAATTAGCTGATAAAACTGTTAGAATTCCTAGGGGTATAATCGAAGATGTATTCGTAAAAATTGATAAATTCGTATTCCTAGTAGACTTTATCGTTTTAGACATGGATGAGGACAACACGATCCCTCTAATTTTAGGAAGACCATTCTTAGCAACTACCAGAACTAAAATCGATGTTGAGGCCGGCGAACTCATACTCTGTGTAGGTGACGAGACAGTCACTCTTCAAGCTCTCGATTCAGCTAGGACATCATATAATCAAGGTGAGAAATTAAATTCTATTGATAACCATCCGGTTAACCCTTCTTTTTAGAAGCACCACAACATGATCCCGATCCTAGACCCCGTGGCAACAAAAAAATAACTCATGAGGAACAAGGGATTCAGATCGATGAACTAGAAGAGTGGAAGAAGCATCTCAAAGAAAAACTAGGGATACATGAAGTAGAATCAAAGCCACTCTATGAGACAGACAAGTTCAAAATTGGTGGTCAGGTATTGTTAGATAAAGCAAACCCACGAATACCCCCTTATCCTAACACAAACAAAGAAATCCCTTTTAAGGTGGTCAATGTTTTCCCTTACGGAACAGTCGAGGTAAGTAACCCTATTTTTGGCACTTTGAAAATAAACGCTACTCGTCTTACACTTTATCATGATAATGGAACTGCTAGCATGAGGAAGGCCTTTCAACTCCTCAAACCACCATGAATATGCGAATGAGAGGTAAGTCTAGCTTAAGACTATAAATGAGCACTTCTCGGGAGGCAACCTGAGTACTAACCCCATTAGCTTCTACATTTTTATTTTTATTTTATCCTTTTTTTTACATAGCACCTAACTATAAACTAACCAAAAGTAAAGAATTTCAAACCACACGGCCTTGGACACGGCTATGGTCGTGGCCGTGTGGATGCACCGAATCTCCGTACTGACTTGGCAGAGATGGTACGAGTCAGAGTGAATCTATTTTCAAGTCACAGACTCCAACTACCACGCCACGGCCTAGCGATGCGGTCGTGGCCGACACTGTTAGATAATACACGAGCGTGGAGATCAGAACATGGGCATGGGATAAGCAAAAAAAGCACAATACGGCCGTGCGATATGGCCGTGTGACACAACACGTCCACGGCACAAGGGCGTGGGGAAGTACCAAGCCTGAAAATTCTATTTAAACCACCCCTCCCTCTTCTAACCTACTCTCTATCTCCCTTCTTCCATATCATTTTCTTTTTCTTTTCTTTTTCAGATCTTTAACCTTCCCTATCATTTTTCTAACTCTTTATCTCCACAATGGCCATGTCAAAGAAACAAAAGGATCCAAGCACAATCTTCCTTAGGGAGACCAATCTACATAAGTTCATGCCAGCCGCTTCATCCACTCGACAAGCCAAGGCCATTTAATTTTTCTTCTTCTTCACTCTTCTCTTGTATTTTCCTTCTCCTTGACTATCTTATGCTTAATTTAGTTTATTTTATCTTAGTTTCTTGGTTTTAGGTTCTAAAGGCTGCTAGGGAATTACACCAGAACCACGACCACCACCTCACTACAACCTTAGAAGTCACACCCACCTCGCGAACCATCCAACAAGAAGGACTCTTCGGTCCATTCATCTTTCATTTTAATTTTATTTACATCTCTATTTTCTTTCTCTTTATCTTTCTTTTCCTTAATTATATATTTAGTTTATTTTAAATATGTCTTTCTATTCCCTGGCTAATTCTCTACGAGCTTCCCAATTTCTTCATCTAGCGCAGGAATTCGAGGCAGCCCCTCTAACTTATCTTTCACCTCCAAATCAAGTTTCCATACCCCCCAAGAATTTCATCCATAATTCAAGAAGTTTCACTTCTCTCCTTATCTTTTGATTGCTCTATTGCTATTATCTATCTTTGTACATTGAGGGCAATGTACATCTTAAGTGTGGGGGGTTAATTATAGTATTATTTGAAAAATCCCTGAATTATGCCTTGTTCTTAAGTAATTTTATCATATTATGATTAGAATTAAAATTCCTTTCATTTATGATTTTTATTGATATGTTTTAGAGTAAGTCATTGATAATTGTGTATTGATGATTAAATTTGAAGGATAGTAGAGAAATCAAGCATGATAAGTCTATTTTTAAGAAAATTAAAATTTTTTGTCAGGTTGTCTACCTGAATCTAATTATTACCTTGAAGTTTGAAATTTACGTGGTTGATATCAAACACACATAGTTTGTTTGAGACTTTGAACCTGTTACAGCATATATTTTTTTTCTTGCTCACTTTATTGATTATGAGTGTGTCAACATTGGTCTGTTATTCTAGAACTTGCATTAATTATACATGTCGAGACCACACCTTTGATTTGATATACAGAGATGATAAAGGCACCTAGGTTTTAACTCACTCACACCCCTACAAGCCTACATTCACAATTAACCCCTAGTGAACCCCGTTTAATCCTAACAACCCTTTTTATTGACTCATCCACTAATATTAACCCAAAACCCTTTGTATTTGTTATCACCATCGGCTACCTAATTATTTGATTTGACTTGTTCTTAAAAAAACTAAAAAAAATTTGAAGTATCTTCATTATGAGTTATGTGATTAAATGAGCTTATATGTTTAATTTCCAATTGTTGAAAAAGAAGCTCGTGTCATTAGTATTAGTAGTACAAATTTTCATTTGATGTAATTATTTAATATTAGTTCGTGTTTCTATTTAGGTAATTTGTCTGTTCAATCTCGATTCTAACCCTCTAATTCAGCCTTTATCCACACTTTTAACCTAAGCCCCGTTACAACCCTGTTAAAGACATTTTGATTTGTGTATCATCTCATATTATAGTGGTGGAGAATTGATTTTCATGCAAGCCTATGGGATTAACTCTTCATGTTTGACTTTTGAGTGCTTAATTCTGAACCTTAAACACTTTGAGTGATTTGAGTGAATCTTTAGTTAGGATCTCAACCCTTGTCGGTTTTGAATCAAATGTAATTAATTAGGTAAGGGGAAACACCTAACATTTTTCGGGCTATAAATATATGACTTTGATTGTTTGAATCTTTAGGACACTTTGAGTTGAATTATCAATGTATGAATTATCTTTGAATTATGATGAAACACTAATGATGGATATTATCAAGGAAGTTTGTTTTAATTGTGAGTTGAGAATTTTGCTTGAGGACAAGCAAAAGCTTAAGTGTAGGGGTATTTGATAAACTGTAAAAGTAACATATTTTAAGCCCACATTTAGCATGCTTTTGGATGGTTTACGCCTAGAATTATGTAATTTGGTGCTCTTAATCCTTTGTTTTTATGTTTTATACTCAGAAGAGCACCGGATGATGAAAAGAATGGAAAACGGGCCCAAAAAAGGAGTAAATGGGCCATATCACAAAATCCACACGGCCTGGGCCTGAGAGCACACGGTCATTCCTCATTCAACAGCTTCGAACACGACCTGTCCACGACTTACACGGGCGCATGCCATGGGCGAGTCCCTGTCGTGAGAAAGAAGAGTTTCACTCGGATTACGATACTTAGGGGCAAAGAAACATATTCAGAAGCCTATATAAACACCCTAAGTAGGACCTAAAAGGGGGGGAACCCAAGGCTTTAGTCAGGGGGCGTCTAGCTAGGCCAAAGAGGGCAGATTTGTAGAGATTTACTCGAAGATAGCCAGTTGATTCATCTCAAGAAGCCAGAATCATACTCAAGACGGAGGATCTCTCCTTCAATTCCTTCAGGGGGTTTAAGGGATTTCTTATGTTTTGTTTTACCTTTTCTTTTGAGATGTTTTCTTTTATTGTTATGAACTAAACCCTCAGATACCTGAGGGGGTTGAAACCTAAGATGAATCTTGTTATCGTTTGCTGAAGTATATGATAAATATTTGACTTGTTCTTAATAATGTGTTCTTAATTCTTATGTTGATATTTCCGAGATATTAATTCAAGTGTGATGTGCTTAGGTGGAGGAGCAAAAGTCCCTGCCTAAGAGTAGATCTAGCATAGTTAAGCGGAGTTGATCGCACGCCTAGAGATAGGGTGACGAGATTTTGCCGGATTAGGGTGAAACCTAATATGGGAATCCATAGATCGAGTTAATGCAATTCTAGGGGTTTTAATTAGAAAGAGATTTCAATTAATCAACTTAGGGTTAGACGTTAGTCGCCTCGAGAGAGGGATTAGTATAACTTAGGGAATCTTACGGATCAAGTCAAATGAATAAATCGTCTGGTTTAGAGTTAGATAACAAGTGAAGTCTAGATGGATTCTTCCTTGGGTGTCGTCTTAACCAATTGGTTTTTCCTTAAAGTTATTTTCCAAATTTCATTCTTTTTTGTCTTAGAGTCTTTGGTTTAGTTTAGTAGGTAGTTAATTTTAGATTAGATTAACAATTCCCTCAATTCTTAGGCTAAATAATAAAAAAGAGAGTTAGTACTTTTAGTTCCTTTGGGTTCGACATTCCGGTCTTGCCTTAACTATAATATTGTTCGATAGGTGCCCTTGCCTCAAATCATTGTCATAGTTAGTTTCAAGGTTCAATCATTCTTTATATAAATTTTAAGACTTTGGCTTCGCATAAAACAACGATCAAGTTTTTGGCGCCGTTGCCGGGGAACTGAAATATTAAAAACGCTTAAGTGTTATTACTTTAGCCATATTTATTTTATTTTATTTTTGCAATTAAATTTTATTTTTGTTTTTATAAATTTTCTTCTTTCACTCCTTTCAGGTACCTCTAGTTTATGACTAGAAGAAACCCAACAGGACCCCTACTTTACAACAGTGATATTGAAGGTACCGTTCGCAAAAATCGCAGAGAAATAAGGCGAAGCTTAAACTACATAGAAGAAGAGTAAGAAGCCTAAATTAATACCACCGAAGAGATGACTGAGATAAAAATCCACTTAATTCTTAGGCTAAATAATAAAAAGAGAGTTAGTATTAGTAGTTTTGGTTCCTTTGGGTTCGACATTCTTGTCTTGCCTTAACTATACTACTGTTCGATAGGTACACTTGCCTCAAATCATTGTCATAGTTAGTTTCCAGGTTCGATCATTCTTTATATAAATTTTAAGAATTTGACATCGCATAAAACAACGATCAGTAGGAAACCAGATGGAACCTGATGTTCAACTTTTACTTGGTGACAGACTAAGCATTTCGAGACAAAATCAAAGATATCTCTTTCCATACCTGACCACTAATAATGTTGCTTTAAATCATGATACATATTTGTACTTCGCGGATGAACAGATAGATGACTGTTATGTACTTCATTAAACATCAACTTAATCAACTCTAGTTTTCTCGGAACACAATTTCTATCTCAAAACCTTAAGCAATCATCAACATCAACTCAAAATTCAGAATCAGAGTTCAAATAACACTGAGAACATTTTGCTATGATTTCATTATCAACTTTCTGATCATCACACATCTATTGTAAAAATAACAGTTTCGCTTTCAATTCAGTCAACACTATACCATCATCAGACATATCTAAATGAGTGATAAATTGTAATATATATACATATTTTAATCCCACATTTAACATCCTTTTCGATGATTTAAGCCTTGGATTGTGGAATTTGGTGCTCCTAATCCTTTAATTTCATGTTTTATACTTAGGAGAGCACTGGAGGATGAAAAGAACGAGAAATGGGCCTAAAAAGGAATAAATGGGCCAAATTCTGAAACCGTCATGGCCTAGGCCCAAACCACACGGTCGTGCCTCCTTAACAGACCTGACCACGGCCTGGCCACTATTCACACGGGCGTGTGCCATGGGCATGTCCCTGCCGTGACAAAGAGGAATTTTACGCGGATTAGGGTATTTAGAGGCAAAGAAAGCCATTCCAAAAGCCTATATAAACACCCTAGAGGCCAACCTTCAGGGGGCGTCCAGTTAAGCCGAAGAGCCGAGCCAGAGAAGCCAGAATTGTGGGATTTACATGAAGAAAGCCAATTGATTCATCTCAAGAAGTCGGAATCATACTCAAGATGGAGGATCTTCCCTTCAAATTCCTTCAGGGGGTTTTAGGGTTTTTCTTATGTTTTGTTTTTTATTTTCTTCTGAGATGTATTCTTTTATGATTATGAACTAACCCCTCAAATAAGTGAGGGGGATGAAACCTAAGACGGATCTTGTTATTGTTCTCTGAACTATATGATATATACTTGATTTGTTCTTAATTATGTGTTCTTAATTCTTGTTTTGATATTTCAGGATATTGATTCAAGTATTGATGTGCTTAGGCAGAGGAGGAATAGTTAAGCGGAGTTGATCGCAACCCTAGAGATAGGATGACGAAAATCTACCGAATTAGGGTCAAACTTAATTTGGGAGTCCATAGATCGAGTTAATGCAATTCTAGGGGTTTTAATTAGAAAGAGATTTCAATTAATCAACCTAGGGTTAGACGTTAGTAGCTTCGAGAGAGGTATTAATATAACTTAGGGAATCCTACGGATCAAGTCAAGTGAATAAATCGTCTGGTTCAGAGTTAAATAACAAGTGAAGTCTAGGTGGATTCTTCCTCGGGTATTCTTCCTCGGGTTTTATATTTTGTAAAATAAGTGGGGTTGCCAATTTTTAGAAATGGTTATTAAGTTGTAAACCGTAGTTACTTAGGTGATAAAACATTTAGAGTTTTGTGAAAAGCATTTGGTTAATTCGTATACCGATTATTGAATGAAAGTTAATACTTAAAGCATAAAAATTTAAATGTCAAAGTAGTGGCCTTATTACATCTGAAAAATACCAAATAAATCCCGAAAAATAAAATAATAGAAAGCGTAAATTCAACCGTTTGAAATCCCTAAAGCATTCAGCATGGCCACCACATAGTCTCCGCTGACCCGGTCCATGTCACTGAGTATCACCTGAAAAGATATCCCACAAAGGGGTGAGTCAACAGACTCAATGTGTAACAACCACACAAACTCCCAAACGATTTAGGCATAACAAATTCATACATATAACAAATATAGCAATGATGCAATCTCGAACCCAAACCTAGATAACCATCCTCTACACATCACCCGTACCAGCCAATCACACCGTGGGGATTACTAAATCAACCCTCCATCCGCTACACACCATCGGCAGCGATCAGCTGCCGCAGCGACTTACACACATCGCTCTTATAAATTGTGGCATAGCCACTAGATAATGTGACAGAGTCAGCAGATAACAATATGTGACATAAGACACCACATTCAGATTATGTGACATGAGTCACCAGATATTATGGTAAAAACCACCAGATCACTTCCCCTTTTCAATATCACCCATATGCCCATGCATAATACAAAACATGCAAGAATCATGCCATATACCTTATTCCATATTTATAACAATTCACATATGTGCAATATTCCAAATGTTCATAACATTTATTAACATAATATTAAAGGTTACGTACCTGAATACTCTGCACCATTGTATGGTACCTTTAGCCACATTCTTAACTCATATTTTCATTAACACATATATTAAATCAATACCATAAATCTATCAAGAATTAGTGTGGGGATACACACCTGGTACTAACGCTTTCACTGAACCCCAAAAGTCTCGATCTAATGCTCTAGATCCCTAGTTCCTACATTCGGCCAACCCTAAGCATCTTAGCAAAAAGCCATTCGGCTAAATAGTCAAATCCTGAAGGATTATCGCAACCAAAATCCTTACCTTGCTGCCGATTTGGTTACTAATCAAATCCCGAAACTTCGTGATGTTTCCCTCTTGCAATCGGCCAAACACTAGATCACTTAACTGGTTAGTTTTTGGCTTTTGAACGATTAAGAAACAGATCTAAATCACTAGAACCCTTACCACTGACTTACCGAAAACTATTGGCAGGGAAAAGATGCTCCCGGTCTACTGCTTCAAAATCCCGGAAATCCTAAAAGAAACCGATTGCATGGTTGATTAAAAGTCAAGACAAATGCCGAATTTCAGCTTTTATTCTACACATGTCGACAAAGAGGAAATAAGGAAGAATAGTGGAGATTCGGCCATAGCAGACTTACCTATTCCAAACCGATTTGAGAAGAGATCAAAAGAGATCTCTACTTGGTTGCTACTCAGCCAAAAACTGAGAAGAGATGAGGTGGGAAAAATTTCGGCAATGGCTTAGGAAAACAATGGAGATTCGGCCAAAACTGAAAAGAGAGAATAGGAGAAGGATAAATGATATTCGGCTTTTGGTTAACAGTAGAGATTATGAGAAAACAAGAAAAAGAATGATATGGAGGCTCAGGTATGATTCGGCTAGAGTGAGAGAGAAAAAGAAAGAAAGAATTGAGAGAAGAAAGAAAAAGAAAAGTGTTGGTGAGGCTTAACCAAATTTTGGTGACCGAATTTGTCATCCAAAAAGTCCCTTGGCCGGCCAACTCTCCCTCTCTCTACTCAATCCCTTCTTTTTCTCCTACGAAATAATTGAAATAAATCAACATTTATCTTCCTACCTTAGCCGAATTTTAAAAAGAAATTGGCCACATCTAAAGCTCATCCTTTTAGTGTATTAGTGCCGTCCAACTCCTCCCTAGCCTTACGTAAAAACAACTCCAAAAGTGCTCCCCTTGTTGCTCGAACCTAGGCCCCCTTGCACTGCTTGTGGCGTCACTTCATAAGGCTTTATGTGGCGCCTCCTTGCCACTTTAACAAGCCCATTTGTATGTCCAATTTCCCCCTACAAATTTCCTTAAGGCCTCACTTGCCTAACTCCTCTTTAAAACTTAAAATACAATTTTTTCTAAGGCATTCATCTACACTCTAAAGTTCTCAAAATTCATAAAACACATTCAAATTACACACAGGCATGCTTCTACATATATTTAAGCAAAATGCACAACCCCTGAATCCCGGATATTACAGTTCTACCCCTTTAAAATAATTTCGACCTCGAAATTACCTGCCAAAAATAAGTGAGGGTATTGCTGTCGCATTGCTTCTTCCGGCTCCCATGAAGCTTTTTCCGATCCATGATTACGCCATAACACTTTGACTAAAGGAACTGATTTCCTCCGTAATACCTTCACATCTCGCTCCAAGATCTGAATCGGCTCTTCCTCGTAGGACAAATCGGCCCTCGCTCCACATCCTCAATCGGCACTACATGAGATGGATCCGATCGATAACGATGTAGCATAGAAACATGGAATACATCGTGCATCTGTTTCAACTCCGAGGCAACTCTAATCGGTATGCCATCGTCCAACTCGCTTTAATACCCGATAAGGTCCTATAAACTCGGGACTTAATTTCTCATGACCAAATCTCATCACCTTCTTCCAAGGTGAAAACTTTAAGAAACACTGATCTCCCACAAAGAAACTCTATTTCCTTCCGCTTAAGGTCTGCATACGACTTCTGCCTGTTGGATGTCTCTTTTAACCGTGTCCGAATTAACTTAACCTTCTCCTCGGATTCTGCCACAATCTCTGGACCCAAAACTTGACGTTCCCCTAATTCCGTCCAACATGTAGGTGTACGACACTTCCGTCCATACAGCGCTTCATACGGTGCCATCCGAATACTGGCTTGATAGCTGTTATTATATGCAAATTCTACTAAAGGCAAGTATTCTTCCCAACTTCCTCTGAACTCTATTACACAGCCCCTCAAAATACCTTCCAACACTTGGATCACTCGCTCAGATTGACCGTCCGACTGTGGATGAAATGCCGTAATGAAATCCAATCTGGTGCCTAAAGCTTGATGTAGTGCTTTCCAAAATCGAGACGTAAACCTTGGATCCCTATCTGAAATAATTGACACTGGTACTCCATGCAATCTCACAATTTCTGCCACATACAACCTCGCCAACCTCTGTAAAGAATAGTCAACCCGCACTGGTATGAAATGCGTGGACTTTGTCAATCGATCCACTATCACCCATACCGAGTCCCTCTTAGTAGGCGTAAGGGGAAGCCCACTAACGTAGTCCATGGTGATTCTCTCTGACTTCCACTGCGGAATCTTTATCGGCTGAAGCAATCCTGACAAAACTTGGTGTTCAGCCTTGACTTGCTGACATGTTAAGCACTTACCTACAAATTCTGTAACTTCCCGCTTAAGACCAGGCCACCAAATTTGTTCCTGTAGATCCCTATACAACTTACTACCTCCAGGATGCATAGCATAAGGACTACTATGCGATTCCTGAAGAATCCTCTGCCTTAACTCCTTATTCTTTGGTATACAGACCTTGTCATGAAAACACAGCACTCCTTCACTGTTAACACCATAGTTTTCCAACTCCCCACTCTGCACTTGCCGCAACTTAGCACTTAAATCATCATCTGCCAACTGTCCTTCTTTCACCTCATCCAATCATGTCGACTTGTCTTGTAATAAACTTCCGTCGTCATACAAGCTAAGATGTGCAAACATCGCCCTCAGATCCAACACTACTTTCCGACTCAGGGCATCTGCTACCACATTCGCCTTGCCTGGGTGATGCTCTATGGAACAATCGTAGTCCTTTAATAACTCCACCCACCTTCGCTGGCTCAGGTTCAGCTCCTTCTGAGTCAACAGATACTTAAGGCTCTTGTGGTCTGTATAGACCACTGACTTTTCTCCATATAGATAGTGCCTCCATACCTTAAGAGCAAAGACCACTGCCACCAACTCCAAATTATGCGTCGGGTAGTTAACTTCATGTGGCCTTGGTTGTCGAGACGCATAAGCGACTTCCTTCCTGTCTTGCATCAATACGTATCCTAATCCTGTGTGAGAAGCATCATAGTACACCACAAAATCCTTCCCTGCCTCAGGTTGAATCAGAATAGGAGCTTCAGTCAAAACCCTCTTAAGCTTCTCAAAGCTCTCCTGTTGCTTATCTGTCCAGACGAAAGGTACTTCCATTCTCAACAACTTTGTCAAAGGTGCGGCTATTGATGAGAACCCTTCTACGAACCTTCTGTAATAGCCTGCAAACCCCAAGAAACTACGAACCTCAGCCACAGACTTAGGTGGCTTCCAATCTAACACAGCCCCGATCTTCCGAGGATCCAACCTTATTCCTTCTGCAGACACCACATGCCCTAAGAATGCAAGTTCCTTAAGCCAAAATTCACACTTGTTGAATTTGGCATAGAGCTTCTTCTCCCTTAACACTTGCAACACTACCCGAAGATGCTCATCATGTTCTCCCTCAGACTTGGAATACACTAGGATGCCGTCGATGAATACAATGACGAAACGATCCAAGTAAGGTTGAAAAACCCGATTCATCATATCCATGAAGGCAACTGGGGCGTTCGTCAATCCGAACAGCATTATTAAGAACTCATAATGCCCGTATCTTGTCTGGAAAGCTGTCTTATGGATATCTGCTTCTTTCACCTTAAGCTGATGATATCCAGACCATAAGTCTATCTTTGAAAACACTGCGGCCCACTTAAGCTGATCGAACAAGTCGTCTATCCTTGGCAAAGGGTACTTGTTCTTGATGGTCAGCTTATTCAACTGACGATAATCTATGCACATACACATAGTTCCATCATTCTTCTTCACAAACAAGACCAGTGCTCCCCATGGAGACACACTGGGCCAGATGAACCTACGATCAAACAACTCTTGAATTTGAGCCTTGAGCTCAACTAACTCCTTTGGTGCCATTCTATATGGAGCAATCGACACAGGAGCTGTACCCGGCATCAAGTCAATTCCGAACTCCACCTCCCTATCCGGGGGTATCCCAGGTAACTCCTCCAAAAAAACATCCACAAATTCCCTTACTGTTCTAACTCCACTAACTCCCCTTCTTTTGCATCCAACGCACTGACGAAGGTCAAAAACGCCTTGCACCTTTTCCGAGCCATCTTTTCAGCCTTTAATGCGGAGACTATGTTAGACAAGTAGTTCCTTCTTTCTCCTATCATAATTATCTCCTCATTCTCCGATGTCCTTAACTCCATTCGCTTAGCTGCACAATCTAATTTAGCCCGATGTTCTACTAGCCAATCCATGCCAAGAATGAGATCAAATTCTCTGAAAGGTAGTTCCATCAAGTCGGCAGGAAATACCACTCCCTGAATCTCTAGAGGTACACTACAAAATATCTTATTCACCACTACAGTTTGACCTAACGGGCTTACTACTGTCATCTCCCTATCAGACCATTCAGAGGCTATGCCTAATGTTTCAACTACTCTACATGCAACATAAGAATGGGTCGAGCCAACATCAATTCAAGCAAAGTAAGGCTTGTCAGCTATACGAAACATACCGGTTATGACGTCCGGTGCGTCTCCATCCTCCTTCCTGAATCGCATACACCGCACTCAGTCTTTTGCCTCAGACATTACCAACACCTCTCGCCTGTGTTCCCGTCCTCTTCTAGAACCATTACCTCTACCAATCAGACCACGACCACGCGGTGGCTGCTGTCCATCTCTTCCAGCCTAATTAAAACCCTGACCTGTTGGTCGGCTCCCGTCGATTTTCATAGGACAGTCCTTAATCATGTGTTCCTTGGACCCGCACTTAAAGCATCCCTCTGTCTTCTTCCAAAACTCTCCTAGGTGTATCTTCCCACACTGAGCACAAGTACGATACTGCCCTCCTACAACAACCTGCTGACCTTGCGGCCTATCAACTCTAGGCCTCTTTTGAATATTCCCATATGACCCTAATGATCCAAAACCTCTATTTTGCCTATTCTAATCTGTATTCTATCTCACAGAGTCCTTAATCCCTTCAGCCACCTTAGCCTTCTCCATCAATACGACAAACTTTCGCTCCTGCTGTAGAGCTATCAACAACCTCAGGTCATCCCTCAGTCCGTCCTCAAACCGGACACATCGTTCATGCTCCGTAGCCACGATCCCTCGAGCATACCGGCTCAACCTTAAGAATTTCGCCTCGTACTCCGCTACGGACTTATTCCCTTGAACCAGCCCCAGAAATGCCTTCCTCTGCGAATCAATATAACTAGTCCCACCATACTTCTTTTGATATGCCGCCTTAATATACTCCCAAGTGAGTTCCTCAGCTGTAGCACCATCCTGAACTGTAAGCCACCATTGATATGACTCATTGCGAAGAAGCGACACCATTCCTTTCAGTTTCTCCTCAACAGTCAGATCCAGCTCATCCATAATCTGCTCGGTCGCCTCCAACCAATACTCAGCCGTACTGGGTGCCACACCGGGTACACCACGAAATACCTCAGTTCCATTGGCTCAGAGTCACTTGGGTACAGATTTTCAAGCTCCCATACCTCCACCTGCTCCAGCCACCATCTCAAGAACTCCGCAGACCGCTCGCGATATCGCATCATCCCCGCTCGATCCTCGATGCTTAACACCGGCGGTGGTGTGTGTCGTGTGGTGGTACCTCATTCTCGGACCCTTGACCAGACCTAACGGGTTCCGATACGGTTATTCTGCCTCTACCACGCCCTCGCACATTACGACCACATCCCCTAGAGCTCATATCTACGATCGCGATTTAATCTGATTTAAAAAGTTTTATGCATTAGTCATTGTTCCACTGATTACCCGCGAAGAAGTTTTATGAAAAGAAGTTTAGTAGTAGTTCTTTCGATCATTTCAGAGTTTTCGTTTCAAGTCTTCTACCCTAATTCAGAGAAATACATTCATTCAGTAGTACCTACCACGCACTTTCACCACTCGTACACTTTTGTCTGTTCCACTTATAGGGGTATCTTCGTAATTTGTCCTATAGGGGTATTTTGGTAAATTTCCAAATCAGGGTATCTTGATATTTTGAAAAATAGGGATTTTTGGTATTTTTGTAAAGTAAGAAAATCTTAGTAAAAGTTGAGGGTAGTATGGTCATTTTATAAACCAAGGGTATTTTAGTAATTTTACAAACCAGGGGTATTTGGGTAATTTTGTAAATCGGGAATATTTCAGAAAAATTTTGTTTTTCAAAATCTAAAAATAGTGTTTACAATCAAAGGGGTGATTTGGTGATTTTAAAAACTAAGATTTTTATAAAAAGTATGGCTAGTCCCTTTCGGGTTTTAATTAGTGAATTTAGCCTATGAATAAGTCCTCTTGGTTAGAGTGAACCGTCACTACGCACCAGGTAGGATTTGAGTAAAGCGGAGGTGAGTCACTAGGACTGCTTAAATACTAGGCTGTCCTTGAATCTAATCCTAGACATGCGCACAATGGTTGCCACACCCTAACTCGGCGACTTACTCACAGGTTTGTTTAATTAGGCCTTAAAGTTTTATGTAATTCTGTATTGAAGTAAGCTAATCCTAGGGTTCAATAACTTAATATACTAATCTACGTTCCCGTTATACCCACATACAAATCATACAATAAATCATACAACAGTTAGGGGTACTTACCTGGTGGACTTCGGGTCGGAGACTTAGGCGCCATACCAGAAAACCTGCTTAATTCCAAAAAATTTTACAAAAACTTATTTGGGCTTAATTCTGAAATCATTGAGGGCTTTAAACCCAAGGCCGAGAGTTTAAAACTGGGCTCTGATACCAAACTGAAACACCCCAAACCCAGTCCACGAGCCTTGACCGGATCTGACATGTTCCTTAGGAAAAACCTTAACTAAATCTTGTTGCATTTTGAAAAACCGTGATGATTTTGTGTTTGCTAAAGCATGTCGTCTTTTAAAACAAATTTTGGCGTGTTGAAATAGTGAGATGTGATTCGAGTTTGTATTTTAAAGAAAATGTTTGTTTTATATTTTGTAAAATAAGTGGGGTTGCCAATTTTTAGAAATGGTTATTAAGTTGTAAACTGTAGTTACTTAGGTGATAAAACATTTAGAGTTTTGTGAAAAGCATTTGGTTAATTCATATACCGATTATTAAATGAAAGTTAATACTTAAAGCATAAAAATTTAAATGTCTAAGTAGTGGCCTTATTACATCTGAAAAATACCAAATAAATCCCGAAAAATAAAATAATAGAAAGCGTAAATTCAACCGTTTGAAATCCCGAAAGCATTCAGCATGGCCACCATATAGTCTCCCTGACCCAGTCCATGTCACTGAGTATCACCTGAAAAGATATCCCACAAAGGGGTGAGTCAACAGACTCAATGTGTAACAACCACACAAACTCCCAAATGATTTAGGCATAACAAATTCATACATATAACAAATATAGCAATGATGCAATCCTGAACCCAAACCTAGATAACCATCCTCTACACATCACACCGTGGGGATTACTAAATCGACCCTCCATCCACTACACACCATCGAAGGCAGTCGCTGCAGACGACTTGCACATCGCCCTTATAAATTGTGGCATAGCCACCAGATAATGTGACAGAGTCACCAGATAACAATATGTGACATAAGTCACCACATTCAGATTATGTGACATGAGTCACCAGATATTGTGGTAAAAACCACCATGAAACACCCCAAACCCAGCCCACGAGCCTTGACCGGATCCGATATGTTTCTTGAGTAAAACGGTTCAAAACTGGTTTGTTTCTTTGGAAACTTTGGGTAATTTTGGAGAAGATTTGACGTGTGTTGAGTTTAATTGAAAATATTGCTACTCTTGAAATCGGGGATTTATTAAAACCTTGTTTTTATCTTCCAAAACCACAAGTTAAAAAGAATTGCCGAATTTAAAGATTATCTTTTAAATTGAAAATCATTTATGTTTAGGTGTCAAAACATTTAACATTGGTTTTTAAGAAAAGTTACTTAAACTTTAATTTGATATAAACCGTAACGTACTAAATACTTTGAATGCATGCATAAACAGTTTCATTTTAGTGGCCTTATTACATTAAAGAAAACCCAAAATAAATCCAAAATACTTGAAAATAGAAAGTCCAAAAATAAAATAAAATCTGAGCTGAACATGGCCATCATTAAGCTCCTACCGACCCTGTCCATCACTGAGTGTCACCTAAAAAGATATCCCCCAATGGGATGAGTCAAACAGACTCAATGTGTAACCACTGACACAAAGTCCCAATGATTTAGGCATATCAGATCATACATATACATATAGCAAATATCAATAATGATGCAATCCCAAACCCAAACCTAGATAACCATCCGCTACACATCACCCGTACCAACCATCACACCGTGGGGACTACTAAGTCGACCCTCCATCCGCTACACATCATCGAAGGCAGTCGCTGCAGACAGCGTGCACATCGCCCTTATATATTGTGGCATAGCCACCAGATAATTATTTGTGACATAAGTCACCACATTCAGATTTTGTGACATGAGTCACCAGATATCGTGGTAATAACCACCAGATCACTTCCCCTTAAAATATCACCCATATGCCCCATGTCATACAAATCATGCAATATCATGCCTTATGCCTTATTTCATATTCTTATCAATATTCACATATGGGCCATATTCCAAATATTCATATCATTTATTAACATAATGTTAAGGTTACATACCTGAATACTTTGTACCATTGCATGGTACTTTTGCCCACTTTTCACATTATCGTCTGGAAAAACATCCGCAAATTCCCTTACTGTTCTAACCCCTTCACCACTTGTTTCCTTAGCATCCAAGGCACTGACCAACATCAGGAAAGCCAGACACCCTTTCCTTACCATCTTCTTCGCCTTAAGAGCGGATACTACATTCAAAAAATAGTTCCGTCTTTCGTCCATCACCACAACTTCCTTATCGTCGGGAGTTCTCAACAACATGCGTTTAGTGGCACAATCCACATTCGCACGGTACTTCACTAACCAGTCCATGCCTAAGATTAGATCAAATTCCCCGAATGGCAGTTCCATTAAATCAGCTGGGAACTGCGTCCCCTGAACTTCTAAAGGCACTTCTTTAAAGAGCTTATCTACTACTACAGTTTGTCCTAAAGGACTAAGTACAGTCATTTTCCTAGGTACAGTCTCAGAGTTCACATGTAGAGTTTCGGATACTTTACTAGCAACATAGGAATGAGTTGACCCTATGTATATCAAAGCAATAAAGGGTAACCCAGAAATAAGGAACGTACCCATTATAACATCAGGTGCATCATTGTCTTCCCTCCGACGAACTGCATATACCAGTCCTGGCTGTCTAGCCTCAGTATTACTAACACCTCTGCCTGGTGTTCCACGTCCTCTTCCAGCACCTTTTCTTTTACCAATTGGACCACAACCCCGCTGAGGCTGCTGTCCACCTCTTCCAGCCTCATTAGAACCCTGACCCGTGGTCGGCTCCCATCTATCTTAATAGGACAGTCCTTAATCATGTGTTCCTTATACCCACACTTAAACCATCCTCCTGTCTTCTTCCAACACTCTCCTAAGTGCATCTTTCCACAATAAGTACAAATACGATACTGCCCTCTGGTCACAGCCTGCCCACCTCGCGGCCCATCAACTCTAGGCCTCTTTTGAATATTCCCAGATGATCCTGACGATCCAAAACCTCTCTTTTGCCTATTTCGATTAGTATTCTGCCTTACAGAGTCCTTAATCCCGTCAGCTACCTTGGCCTTTTCGACTAGCACGGTAAATTCCCGCTCCTGCTGCGGAGCTATCAACAACCTCAGATCATCCCTCAGTCCGTCTTCAAACCGGACACATCGTTCATGCTCCGTAGCCACTATTCCTTGAACATACCGGCTTAACCTTAAGAATTCAGCATCATATTCCGCTACGGACTTGTTCCCTTGAACCAGCCCCAGAAATGCCTTCCTCTGTGCATCAGTATAACTAGTACCAACATACTTCTTCTGATAAGCCGCCTCAACATATTCCCAAGTGAGATCCTCACCGTGGCACCATCCCGAATCAGAGCCACCATTGATATGCTTCAAGGCGTTGCGAAGCGACACCATTCCTTTCAGCTTCTCCTCAGCGGTCAGATCCAGCTCATCCATAATTTGCTCTGTCGCCTCCAACCAATACTCAGCTGTACTGGGTGCCACTCCAGATACACCACGAAACACCTCAGCTCCATTAGCTCAGAGTCGCTCGGGTACAGATTTCTAAGCTCCCATACCTACACCGCCCACCACCACCATCTTTCGTAACTCGCAAAGATCGCCGCGATATCAGATCATCCCCGTCCCGATCTTGCCGCCAAGACCAACAACAAATGGTGGTGGTGGGGTGGTGGTACCTCATTCTCGGACCCTTGACTAAACCTAACGAGTTCTGATACGATCATTATGCCCCTACCACTTTCTCGCACATTACGAGCACGTCCCCTAGGACTCATTCCTACGATCGCGCTTTAATCTGATTTAAGAAATTTTATACATTAGTGTTTTGTTCCACTGATTATCCGCGAAGAAATTTTACGAAAAGGAGCTTAGTAGTAGTTCTTTCGATCAATCAAAGTTTTCGTTCCAAGTTTTCTACCCTAATTCAGAGAAACACATCCATTCAGCAATATCTACTATACACATTCATCATTTGAACATTTTTGTCTGCTCCTAACCTAGGGGTATTTTCGTCATTTCTCTTACAGGGGTATTTTGGTAATAAATCGGGGTTAATTTGAAAATCTTAATAAATCAGGGCACTTTGAAATTTTCAAAACTCGAGGGTACTTTTGAAAATTTTCTCAAATCAGAGGTATGGCAGAAATTTTGGAAATCGGGGTCATTTTGGTAATTTTATAAATCAGGGGTAATTTCATAAATTTTCCAAATCAGGGTATTTTAATATTTTGCAAAATACGGGTTTATGGTATTTTGAAAAAAATATCTTAGTAAAAGTCGAGGGTAGTATGGTAATTTAAAATTTTTCAAACCAAGGGCATTTTAGTAATTTTACAACCAGGGGTACTTAGGTAATTTTTGTAAATGGAGAAAAACTTTCAAAATAATTTTTTTTTACAATTCAAAGAGGCAATTTTGGTGATTTTAAAACTAGGGTTTTATGAAAATATAGCTAGTCCCTTTCGGGTTTTAATTATTGAGTTTAGCCCTTGAGTAAGTCCTTTTGGTTAGGGTGAACCGTCACTACGCACCAGGTAGGATTCGAGCGAAGAGGAGGGGAGTCACGAGGACTGCTTAAATACCAGGCTCTTCCTGAATCCAATCCTAGACATGTGCACAATGGTTGCCACACCCTAACTCGGTAACTTACTTCACAGGTTTGTTTAGTTAGGCATTAAGTCTTATGTAATTCTTATGTTGGGGAAAACTAATCCTAGGGTTCAATAACTTACTATGCTAATCTACGTTCCGGATATACCCTTCTACAAATCATACTATAAATCACACAACAGTTAGGAGTACTTACCTGGCAGACTTCGGGTCGGAGACTTAGGTGCCATGCCAGAAAACCTGCTCATTTCACAAAATCTTTCACAAAATTCATTTGGGCTTAATTTTGAAAATGTTATGGGCTTTAAACCCAATGCCGAGAGTTTAAAACTCGGCTCTGATACCAAGCTGAAACACCCCAAACCCGACCTACGAGCCTTGACCGGATCCGGTATGTTCCTTGAGTAAAACGGTTCAAAACTGGTTTGTTTATTTGGAAACTTTGGGTAATTTTGGAGAAGATTTGATGTGTGTTGAGTTTAATTGAAAACATTGCTAGTCTTGAAATCGGGGATTTATTAAAACCTTGTTTTTATCTTCCAAAACCACAAGTTAAAAAGAAATGCCGAGTTTAAAGATTATCTTTTAAATTGAAAATCATTTATGTTTAGGTGTCAAAACATTTAACATTGGTTTTTAAGAAAAGTTACTTAAACTTGAATTTGATATAAACCGTAACGTACTAAATACTTAGAATGCATGCATAAACAGTTTCATTCTAGTGGCCTTATTACATTAAAGAAAACCCGAAATAAATCCAAAATACTTGAAAATAGAAAGTCCAAAAATAAAATAAAATCTGAGCTGCACATGGCCACCATTAAGCTCCTACCGACCCGGTCCATCACTGAGTGTCACCTCAAAAGATATCCCCCAACGGGGTGAGTCAAACAGACTCAATATGTAACCACTAACACAAAGTCCCAATTATTTAGGCATATCAGATCATGCATATCCATATAGCAAATATAAATAATGATGCAATCCCAAACCCAAACCTAGATAACCATCCGCTACACATCACCCGTACCAACCATCACACCGTGGGGACTACTAAGTCGACCCTCCATCCGCTACACATCATCGAAGGCAGTCGCTGCAGATGACGTGCACATCGCCCTTATATATTGTGGCATAGCCACCAGATAATTATTTGTGACATAAGTCACCACATTCAGATTTTGTGACATGAGTCACCAGATATCGTGGTAATAACCACTAGATCACTTCCCCTTAAAATATCACCCATATGCCCCATGTCATACAAATCAGGCAATATCATGCCTTATGCCTTATTTCACATTCTTATCAATATTCACATATGGGCCATATTCAAAATATTCATATCATTTATTAACATAATGTTAAGGTTACATACCTGAATACTTTGTACCATTGCATGGTACCTTTGCCCACTTTTCACATTATCGTAAACACATATATTAAATTGATGCCATAAATCTATTAAGAGTTAGTGTGGGGTACACACCTGGTTTACTTAACGCTTCCACTGAAATCCCAAAAATCCCGAGCTAGAACTATAAATCCTTAGTTCCTACATTCAGCCAACACTAAGTTTCTTAGCAAAACCCAATCGGCTTAGACAATCAAATCCCGAAGGATTATCACAACTTAAATTCTTACCTTGCTGCCGATTTGATTACTAATCAAATCCCGAAAGTAGTCTCTTGGCTATAAAGATATCGAAATCCTACAGAGTACATGTTAGATCCAATTCTAACATTAAATCACAATAAGTGGCCCTTGGCCGAATGTCACATGACTTACCTTTGGTATTGAAATCCCGAAAATCTTCTCCTTATAGTCGACTAGATTGGCCACAAAGTAATAATAGGATTAAAGCCTCGATTTTCAATAGTTAGAGAAAGAAAATAACAAGAGTTCGGCATAGAAGAGATTCCTTACCAACTTAATCAAATGTCCTTTCTTGAAACAGGGGGATTCGGCTTCTAGTTTAACGATCAACTCGGCTCCTAAAAGGTAGAGGAGCAATCGACTATGGACACCAAGTAGAGGATTTGGCTTCAACAAGGAACACAAGAGGAAGGGTATGAATTTTTTTAGGGTTACGGCAATGGTGGATTAGGGAGAAGAAGATTTCGGCTAGACTAAAAGAAAAAGAAGAGAAAGATGATGGTTTTGGAGAGAAAAAGAAAACGAAAGAGAGGCTACAATGCCTTAATGAAATTCGGCTATTCCCCTTACTAAACTTGGCCGAAAATCACCTTAAAGGAGTCCCTAGGCTAGCCAACTCCTTCCCACTATCTCATCCCTTCCTTTTCTCCTATTTTTCCTCCTCTTTGCACGTTCAAAATAATTTAAAAATGAATCCTCATTTATCTTCTACTTAGCCGAAATTTCAAAAGGACTAGACCACATCTTAAACTCATCCCTTAGTGCCCCATTTTCGTCCACCTCTCTTGCTCCTTGCTGCAAAATAAAACTCTTTTATTTGCCTCCCTTACAGCTCAAACCTAGCCCCTTGCCCACTGCATATGGCGTCACTTACCAGAGCTTTAAGTGGCGCCTCCAAGCCAATTTAACAAGCTGATTTTTGTGTCTAAATCTCCCTATAATTTCTCTTAAGGCCTCCTCTGCCTAGCTTCCTCTTTTAAACTTAAAACTTAATATTTTCTAAGGCATTTTTCCTACATTCTATGGTTCACAAAATTCATACAACACAATCAGAACACACATAGGCATGCTACTGCATACAATTTAGCATTAATGCATAAGCCATAAATCCCGGATATTACACACCATATCACTTCCCCTTTTCAATATCACCTATATTCCCATGCATAATACAAAACATGCAAGAATCATGCCATATACCTTATTCCATATTTATAACAATTCACATATGTGCCATATTCCAAATGTTCATAACATTTATTAATTTAATATTAAAGGTTACGTACCTGAATACTCTGTACCATTGTATGGTACCTTTAGCCACATTCTTAACTCATATTTTCATTAACACATATATTAAATCAATACCATAAACCTATCAAGAATTAGTGTGGGGCTACACATCTAGTACTAACACTTTCACTGAACCCCGAAAGTCTCGATTTAATACGCTAGATCCCTAGTTCCTACATTCGGCCAACCCTAAGCATCTTAGCAAAAAGCCATTCGGCTAAATAGTCAAATCCTGAAGGATTATCGCAACCAAAATCCTTACCTTGCTGCCGATTTGGTTACTAATCAAATCCCGAAGCTTCGTGATGTTTCCCCTTGCAATCGGCCAAACACTAGATCACTTAATTGGTTAGTTTTCGGGTTTTGAACGATTAAGAAACAGATCTAAATCACTAGAACCCTTACCGCTGACTTACCGAAAACTATTGGCAGGGCTCCCGGTCTATTGCTTCAAAATCTCGGAAATCCTAAAAGAAACCGATTGCATGGTTGATTAAAAGTCAAGACAAATGCCGAATTTCAACTTTTGTTCTACACATGTCGACAAAGAGGAAATAAGGAAGAATAGTAGAGATTCGGCCATAGCAGACTTACCTATTCCAAACTGATTTTAGAAGAGATCAAAAGAGATCTCTACTTGGTTGCTATTCGGCCAAAAACTGAGAAGAGATGAGGTGGGAAAAATTTCGGCAATGGCTTAGGAAAACAATATAGATTCAGCCAAAACTGAAAAGAGAGAATAGGAGAAGGATAAATGATATTCGGCTTTTGGTTAACAATAGAGATTATGAGAAAAGAAGAAAAAGAATGATATGGAGGCTCAGGTATGATTCGGCTAGAGTGAGAAAGAAAAAGAAAGAAAGAATTGAGAGAAGAAAGAAAAAGAAAAGTGTTGGTGAGGCTTAACCAAAAATTCGGCTCAAGGGAATTTGGTGATCGAATTTGTCATCCAAAAAGTCCCCTGGCCGGCCAACTCTCCCTCTCTCTACTCAATCCCTTCTTTTTCTCCCAAAACTTCTCTTTGTCACTCATTCAAAATAATTGAAATAAATCAACATTTATCTTCCTACCTTAGCCGAATTTTAAAAAGAAATTGACCACATCTAAAGCTCATCCCTTTAGTGTATTAGTGCCGTCCAACTCCTCCCTAGCCTGACGCAAAAACAACTCCAAAAGTGCTCCCCTTGTTGCTCGAACCTAGGCCCCCTTGCACTGCTTGTGGCGTCACTTCATAAGGCTTTAAGTGGCGTCTCCTTGCCACTTTAACAAGCCCATTTGTATGTCCAATTTCCCCCTACAAATTTCCTTAAGGCCTCACTTGCCTAACTCCTCTTTAAAACATAAAATACAATATTTTCTAAGGCATTCATCTACACTCTAAAGTTCTCAAAATTCATAAAACACATTCAAATTACACACAGGCATGCTTCCACATATATTTAAGCAAAATGCACATCCCCTAAATCCCAGATATTACATAGCATCTTTAGCTTAGTAGTTAGCTAATTTTAGAATAAATAACAATTCTCTTAATTCTTAGGCTAAATAACAAAAAGAAAGTTAGTATTAGTACTTTTGGTTCCTTTGGGTTCGACAATCCGGTCTTGCCGCTAAACTATACTACTATTCGATAGGTGCACTTGCCTCAATCATTGTCACAGTTAGTTTCTAGGCTCGATCATTCTTTTTATAAATTTTTAAGACTCTGACACACGATCAATGAGCATTCATTACACGCAATGCAAATAATGATTTTTGACTTAAAGCATCAGCAACAACATTAGCCTTTCCCAGATGATAGTCAATCACTAACTCGTAGTCTTTTAACATCTCTAACCATTGTCGTTGTCTCAAATTCAGACCTTTCTGGGTCATCAGATACTTCAAACTTTTATGATCTAAAAGCACATAGCATTTCTCACCAAAAAGATAATGACGCCAAATCTTTAATGCAAACACAATTGCAGCTAGCTTAAGATCATGTGTCGGATAGTTCTTTTCATGCGGCTTTAATTGTCTCGAGGCATAAGCTATGACTTTACCTTCTTGCATCAGAACGCATCCCAAACCATTTGATGATGCATCACTGTAAATCACGAATTCTTTACCCGATTCTGGTTGTACCAAAACTGGAGCTTCAGTCAACAGAGTTTTCAACTGATCAAAACTTTTCTGACATTTATCAGACCATTAGAATTTCACACCTTTCTAAAGCAATCTAGTCAACGAAGTTGCGATCATTGAAAAACCTTTTACGAATCTTCGATAATAACCAGGAAGTCCTAAAAAACTAACTCCACGTAACTAGAATTCACATTTGCTGAATTTTGCATACAATTGCTTATCCCGCAAAGTTTGCAAAACAATTCGCAAATGCTCAGCATGCTCAATTTCATCATGTGGCTCCTTTTAGCTGATCAAATAAATCATCAATTCTGGGCAAATGATGTTTTTTCTTTATAGTCACTTTGTTCAACTGATGATAATCTATGCACATTCTCATCGTGCCATCTTCCTTTTTCACAAACAGAACGGGAGCACCTCAAGGTGAGAAACTCGGTCTAGCGAACCCTCTGTCAGTTGACTCTTGCAACTGAAACTTCAACTCTTTCAATTTCGTTGGTGCCATTCTATATGAAGCTATTGAAATAGGTGTCACACCAGGTAACAGATCTATACCAAATTCAACTTCGCATATCGGAGGCAATCCAAGTAGTTCTTCAGGGAATACATCAGAAAACTCACAAACAATTGGCACTGATTCAACTTTCTTTTCAAATACTTTCGAGTCAATTACATCAGCAAAATAAGCTTCATAACCCTTTTTCATATAACTCTGAGCTTTCAATACAGATATTACAGTGAGCAACCTGTTCAATTCACTAGACTCAATCCGACCTATTTCATCATTTTGACCTTTTAAATTAATAATCTTTTTTTTACAATTCACAATCGCATCATGCAATGTCAACCAGTCCATACCCAAAATTATGTCAAACTCATCAAATGGCAATAACATCAGATCAGTAGGAAAACAGATATCTCGAAACATTAACAGACAGTTCTTGCATACTTTGTCAACCAGGACACTTTTACCTAAGGGGTTCGATGCTTTTATAACAAACTCAGTACACTCTACAAACAAAGTCTTACTGTATACTAAGTTCGTGCATATATACGAATGAGTAGAACCAGGGTCTATCAATGCAATCACAGAAGTACCATAAAGACTAAATGTACCCGTTATAACATCTGGGGATGAAGCTTCCTCATGAGCTGAGATGGCATACACTCTGGTAGGCGCTCTTGCTTCAGATCTCGCTACAGTGTCTCTCGTAGTTCTTTGACTACCACTGACATTTCTTGTATTTCAAAAGGGTCTACCTCTAGCTGCAACATTATCGGATCTTGAATTCTGAACAATCTCTTCTTCAATAGACTCTGGAAAATCACAGATAAAATGGTCTAATGATCCGCATCTGAAACAAGCTCGGTCATTCAATCTACAACTTCCCGGATGTCTTTCACCATAATACTTACATTCAGGTCGCTCGGATCGGACATTCCCAACACTTGCCATTGAAGTCGCTGGAGCATTAGTATTCTACTATGATCTGGCTCAATCTCTATTCAATTGTCCCACATTAGCCTTTGATCTACTATACTCATCTCTGAATTTCTTTGAAGCAGACTGAAATGATTTGCTCGAAAATCTCTTTCTCACATCTCTGGCTTCAGATTCAGCTTTTCTTTTATCTTTCCTGCATGCCTCGACTTTACATGCTCGGTCAACAAGCATAACGAACTCTTTTATCTCCAGAATCCCAACTAGTAAATAGATATCTTCATTGAGGCCATCTTTAAATCTCTTACACATTATTGCTTCCGACAATACACTTTCCTGAGCATACTGACTTAATCTCACAAATTCTCTTTCATATTCAGTAACGGACATGCGACCCTGTTTCAATTCCATAAATTCTTTCCGTTTCTGATCAATGAATCTCTGACTAATGTATTTCTTCCGAAACTCAATCTGAAAGGAATCCCATGTGACTCGCTCTTTCAAAATAACAGAAATCAAAGTCTTCCACCACTGATGGGCTGCGTCTCGTAACAAAGATACAACACATTTAATACTTTCTTCCGGAGTCAAACACATCTCATCAAATACTCGGATAGTGTTTTCTAACCAAACTCAGCTTTTTCAGCATCATCATCACTAGTAGCCCTGAACTCTTCAGCCCCATACTTATGGATTTTATCAATCGGAGGCTTATTCAACAGGTTCAGATCCATAATCGGAGGCATGGCAGATGTTTGAGGGGGATTAGGCGGGAGCAGAGGTTGTGTAAAAGTCGGATTATTTCTTACATACTAACTGAACCATTCATTCATCATCTGGAAGAAAGTTTGTTTAGCTTCTCCCTCTTGATCGCTCGTAGTCGATCTCGAATCAGATAGTGCTGCCCCTTAAGCAGGAGCAGGCACATTGCTTTCTACATCGTCAGCTATGGCTCTTTCGGGATCCATTATTATACGTAAAACACATTTTCCACGTCAGGATTCATCACACAATCACAGTTCAGAAATATGGCATGTATAGCTAGACTCTCACACGCTACCTTAGTACGAGAATTGGCTAAACCGTAGCTTTGATACAAACCAAATATAACACCCCTAACCCGTATCTGTCGTCAGATTAGGGCTAAGAGGCATTACCAGACAAATGGAATCTTTTACAGGCATTTCATAATATAATTCATCTAATGCAATCAAAGCGTCCCTTAAATAGGTCAACGAGACCTTAAACATGCTTTAGAATAGGGCCGAGACTAAACCGAACACATACGATAGTTCTTGGAAGTTTAAAAATTCTCTAAGTTACAAAGGTCACACGTCCGTGTGGGCAGGCCATGTGCCTCCCACGGGCCTCAGACACGTCTGTGTGTCTAAGCCGTGTCAAAACAGGGCATACATACTGACTTGTCAACACGGTCTGAGGCACGCCCATGTGCCTCACCCGTGGTGGACACTGAATTGCACCACCCGGCCAGTCACACGCCCGTGTGTCTAGCCAGTGTGTCCAACCGTGGTCGCTACTGACTTGCCTTGAATTTCAACCCTGAAGGACAGGATCGAGCCACACGCCCGTGTGCTCAACCGTGTGGGCAAATATAAGCCATTTTTAAGGGAAAATTGCCACCCACACTTGGGTCATTCCTACAATCTCCAACAAGCATTATTGCATGCACAATTGGCAACTAAAATCATGTCAAACGAACAACATATCATTCCATTCAATCTTATTTTTATTCATGCCAACTTGTATACTGATTTGCACAAATAAATCTCATGTATAACCATGCATAGTACATTCACAACTTACCATTCATATAACCATTTCTTTGATCAAACATACATACTCATATTGCATTTATATGCTTACCATAGCCTTAACCATTTCATTTGCCAACAAGCCATACCAAAACATGCATCATATACCATATTCACACATGCATTTTACCAACATTTATTTAGCCACATCTCATGGCTATTTACACATCTCAAACATGTATAAAACCAACTAGCCTATACATTCCATATTTAGCTATTTACATATTCAAAACTACCAAAACTGAGTTTGATAGTGTGGTGAAGATCCTTGATGGTCCCCGAGCCTTTCATAGCTTTAACGATCTATAAAACAGAGCAAGCACACACAAAGTAATCTATTCTAAAGCTTAGTAAGCCATATACAAATAAACTTAACATAAGTCATTCATAAACATAGCTATTTGAATTTATTACATATCTTCAATTGAAGCACATAATAAACTCTTTGGCTCACTTGATTTGCCATTGCTTACCAAATTCATCAAATCTCAAATATCTCATTTGTTCATATCTCAAACATGCATATATCTCAAATATTCATTTGTATTAATGCACATATATACTCACCTTCCATGCTTATACAAAGCATATATATATCAACATACCTGAAACGGATGTACAATTCACATATTCATTCATTTCTCTAACTTTCCTGTTGAACCATTTGGAACTATATAGGATACTCAGAGTGCTCGAAATAGTCGTACAATGCCAACGTCCTAGACGAGGTCTTACATGTACTAAGATATCAATGCCACTATCCTAGATAGGGACTTACACGAATCAATATGATGCCAATGTCCCAGACATGGTCTTACAAGTAAATCTCATATCGATGCCAACGTCCCAGACGTGGTCTTACACAAAATCTCCAATCAATGCCAACATCCTAGTTGTGGTCTTACATGATATCACATATCGGAGACCTATGTCATGACATACATAATCCTATCTATTCCTAGGTTCATACAGGACTTCTCGAACATTAATAATTCATCGATACAAATTCTCGGATTTCACATATATCTCATCTCAAGCATATTTATAGCAATTCAAATTTCATATATTCACAAATAAATCAATTCAAATACATTTATTTGTATATCGACTTACCTCAGATTCGGTTTAACGGAAACGAACTTAGCTATTCAATCACTTTCAATTTCCCTCGATCTAAGTCCGTTTTCTTCGGTTCTTGATCTATACATGTTCAAATTTAATCCATTTATTCACTAATTCATTCAATTCAATCCAAAAACATATATTTAGGGAAATTTACAAATTAGCCCTCACATTTTCACATTTTGGCATTTTAGTCCTTATTTCACCAAATCACAAAATACACCAAATTTGCTTACACCCATGCTTGGCCGAATATACACTATGATCATATCAATCCATACATTTCATTTATTTCACAATTTAGTCTCTCAAAATGTTATTTTCTCATTTAAGTCCAAAATACTCAAAATTAACAAAACTCCAAAGACAAAACATGTTACTCAATCATGTATATTTCATTTTTCATCATCAAACATCACAAAAAACTTGAGTTCATCAATGGCACATTTCAAAAACATCTTCAATTCTTAAAATTAAAACATGGGTATTGTAGTATACGAATCAATCATTGCAAAAACATAGAAATTATCGAAAACCAATTAAAAACATACCTTGAATTTGAACCAAAAGCTAGCCAAAACCTAGCTTCTTTTTTCTTTTCTTCTTCTTTGGTGTTTTCGGCCAAAATAAGATGATAACATTCATCTTTTAATTTTTTTTGTTTTATTAATATTATGTTATTAATCCATTTACAAAAATAACCTTTCATTTAACATATAAAACATATATATAATAAGGTTATTTTGTCATTTAACCAACCACTTACTAAATAATGGATTAATTGCCTCATAAGGCCACAACATTTAAAAGCCACAACACATAGGTTCTTTAACAAATAGCATGCTACTTTTACGGTTTTTGCGATTTAATCCTTTGCTCATATTAAGCATTCAAATAAAAAAATTAACTCATAGAAATTTAACACATACTAATTCACATATCATAAGCACGAAAAATAATATTAAAATATTATTCTAACTAGGATTTGTGGTCCCAAAACCACTGTTTTGACTAGGGTCTAAACCGGACTGTTACAGGTAGAAGAAGAAATCCACTTTGGAAATAAAGTGAAAGAAATACATTAAGAAAAAAGAAGGGGTAGGGTCCATAGAGATAGTGGGACCATCAGTGAAATTTGTCAAGGTCGACCGAAGGTGCGTAGAATAGTCGAAAGGAAATTGTTCAAATAAATCCACTCGCCAGTGGATAAGGGCCGTAATATGATCAAGTTCACTGCAATTACTTGACATAAACATCCCAATGAATAGTGAGCAGTTGTATTGTTATTATTGATTATTAACATTTACTCACTCGAACTCCAGGAAATTATGGTACGTATATGAATAAAAGAACTCACTAAGTTCATCTAAACTTACAAACGGTTGACTTGTGGTTGCACGGTTCGCGGAGTAAGGAATTCGAAGAAGGACTAAGCCAGATTGGGATGAGTCAAGGGGATTTCAGGAGAAGTGTCATGCACTTAAGTCAATGGCCACCTTAGGGATTATTTAATAGGCAATATAATATGATTTAATGTGGTGAAATTTTAGCAAGAATAATAAACCGGTTCAGTTGTGATGCTTGTACCTGAATCTAATGATTGTGTCAAGTGGGAGTGTTATAGGTGGCTTCAAGATTGTCGCAATATATGCTTGGAATATGAGACAAAAATAACTGAAGCTCGTGCATAAGTTCAATAACCCAATTAATTTTAGCCGTAGCATTAGCAAATGACTTTATATTTAGCTTATATTGGTAAACGTGCAATGGTATGTTGCTTTGAGATAGCATAAGAGCCATTTTGCAACTTGCCAATGCAAAGAGGATGGCTTGTGCATAAACTGCAATAGCCAATTAACAAAAAAAGCTAAGTCAGGACAAGTAAAAGAAAGGAATTGAAGAGCTCCAACAAATTATTGATATTCAATTTGATCTATGGTAGTGGAACCATCATTGAGTTTCAAAATAACAGTCATAGAGATAAGTAAGTGAACACCCTTAGCTTCCATTGTGTTAAACTTCTAAAGCAAATTTGTGATATATTTTTTTTGAGAAAGCATTAATCTAGAGGGAGTCTGAGAAACATCATTACTTAAGATATATGTGAGAAGTGACAAATATTTCAAGGAATTGTTAACTAGGAAAACAACCTGATCAGAGGAACCAATGAGATTGATATCATCTACATAAGTCAATAGAAGTATCTAACCGAGCATTGTGAAAGCTATAAGTTAAAAAAATAGAGAAATTTCATATACCAAGCTCTTGGAGCTTCGCGAAGACCATAGATTGCCTTATGAAGATCACAAACATACAATGGGTGCTTAATATCAATATAACTTGGTGATTGACTCATATATACCTCTTCCTCTAATGTACATTGAAGAAACATTGTTAACATAGTTGATAAAGAGGCAAAAAAGTAAGAGACGTCATATTGTGGTATGCTTTACAACAAGGCTAAAATGTCTCATTGAAATCAATGCTTGGTCATTGGTAAAAGCCTTTCCCAACTAGATGTTCTTTGTATTGCTTAAGAGAACCATCAACTTTATTATAGATTTTGAATACTCATTTACATAGTAACATTCTGAGACGGTGAAGGTGGAACTAGTGACCAAGTATTACTTTTCACCATAGATTTGATCTCCTCTTTCATTGCATTTCGTCATTCTTTATGCTTAGCCAGTTGTGTATAAGTTCTAGGAACAATATGATTAGTAGTAAAAACAACTAATGCAGAGTAATCTATTGCATGTTTAGGCTTAAATATAATATTCTGATATCTTGTAGTAAGACGAGGTGGAAGAGCAGGAGGTCGTGGGGTTAATGGAGAGGGTATCAAGATTAGTTACTTACTTGTGCTGGAGATGTGAGAGCCATTTTGCTCACGACAACTGAAGGTGTCTCTTCCAAGTGGACCGACAAAGATGTTGGTGAGAGTAATGATGTAGGTGACTCTATTGGTTTTTCTTGCAAAGGAAGAAAGGAAAAACAAACCAAATGTAGCAATCAAATGTGACTTGCTATATTTTTCCTTTTTAGTACATGATTTATATATTACCAACTACAACTTGATAAGTTGGCAAGCCTAGGAACTTGAAATATACAACTTGCTTATTGACTGTTTTCTGTTCAATTAGCACCACTAAAATTATCCTATAAAATTTAAGATAAATAAAATAAGCTAATGACTTTTCTGAACATGTTGGCAACTTGCAAACGTGTATTAAAACATCAAGATAGTTTACAGCATCTCAGCTTTGTATAGTCAGTTAGCATCTTGGTAGTTTGCCCTTCTATAGCTTAGAGCATGCCAATTCACAAGGCAGCTGGTGTCTTGTCTATCTGCGAATCCTGTTTGCATTTGGGCATTCCATCAGATAGTCCACTAGATAGTTCGCCAACTAATAGTCTGCCATTCTTCTTGCATCTGACCTATTTGCCAGATGACTTACAACATTGTTGTCCACAAGACTACTTACTTTTGATTTGTTTTCATGATAGTTTACATTTTTCTTGTTCTCCATGTATGCGAGGTATTGCATGAATGACCATCTCGCAACACTCCTCCTTAGCCTTTATGCTGCGAACACCAATTTCATTGCTCAGCTTCTCAAAACTCGCTTTTCCAAGAAGCTTGGTCAGAATCTCTGCCAACCGACGCTCTATACTGCAATAAACTAGAGTCACTACCTTGCTCTGTTCAACTTCCTTCACAAAATGATATTTGATCTTAAAGTGTTTTGTTTTTCTGTGAAAGACAGGGTTCTTTGCAATTACAACAACGGATTAATTATCACACAAAATCTATATTGCTCCATCTTGTACAAGATTCAAGTCACTTAGAAGTTTTCTCAACTAAATTATTTGCTGCAACCATATACTCCACCTCAGCCGTGCAATGAACAACAATTTGTTACTTCTTGGAACTCTAGGTGAACGCGCCAGAACCAAGTGAGAAGAGATATCCAAAGCTGCTTCCCACATTATCCACTGATCCTGCCCAATCACTGTCAGTGTAGCCAAAAAGCTTCAATATATTTGCCTTCATGAACGAAATACTAGAGTTGCCAGTTCATTTGATATATCTCAACACCCTTTTTGAAGCCTTAAAATGTGATATATTGCAGCAGTGGATGAACCTTGATAACAAACCTACTGCATACATAATATCTAATTGTGTTGTTAATGTTGGAACGCCGATACCCCATGGCGCAGCAGAATAAAATTAGATCCGGCGATCCAAACCATGGATCCATGTGTGAGGAACGAATCGGGGTGAAATAAAGGTTTCAAAATTACCAAAACTTCAATCTGAGTAGACAAATGATGCCTTGGCAACAAGAGTTTTGATCTCATCATCAATCAAGCCACAACCTTTTCCGATGTCGGCCTCTACGTGATCCACCCTGGTTTGACTATGAACGGAAGAAATCTCCAAAACTATTTTGAGGTTTATTTGCTTGACGGGTGCTAGACCTAACAAGCAATCTCTTAGGGTTTTCCATAAGCTTTGCCTCTTTTAAATACCTTTTATATTGGGTATCCTTTTAATTGGGCCTTTTATAATGGGTATCTTTTCATTGGGCCCATTATTAGGTATCCTTTTAATACCCTTTTATAATTGGTATCTCTTGAATGTATCATAAGATTAAATAAATACAATAAAGTTTTTAACCAAAAATTATAATTACATTAATTATATCCAAAAATATAATTACATTAATTATAATAAGGATTTCATAAACTATATTTATTTAAATTTATATATGAATCAAATTCATATATTAACAGAATTATGTTGTCATTATGTGTACAACATCCTTGTACATATAATATGTTCAATATTTGATTGCCCAATTAAATTAATTCTTTAATTAATTTAATTCATGTGACAACTAAAACCAATTATATTTTATTCCGCTCATTTAAAACCATAGGTGACCTCAGAGGTTCTTGCAACGTTAGCGAAGAATAATAGAACGATTCTAATGTCACAAACAATGAGGGGCATCTAGCAATGCATCATTGCTACCTAAGTTACAAGAAGTCATGATTCCACATAACTTTTTGTGATTAACCTTTCATACATTAATCCTTAAGTCCTCTATCTCTGGAATGGACACAAGTCATGGAATAGTCACACTTGTATAGTCCATCCCATGTTTCTTGATATCTTGAGTAGACTATGATATAAAAATTAGTATGACATCTCATGTCAACTTATTTGAGCATGGCCATGCATTTCTAGTCTCACTCAATCAAGTGGCCTAAGATATTACTCCCATTATGTAGGAGGGACTTATCCTATATTGATCAACCATATCCTCTACATAGATTGTGGTATATCCAACATCGGTCTTTATAGAACAACCAATTACGGTTACGCTTGATCAGATCAAAATATACAACTCACGATGTTGAGATAATAATTATCTCAAGTCCGAGGATCATATACATATTAATCACTATGAGTAATATTGTGACAATTACATAATAATCCAATAAACATACTCATAACGGGTCAATCCAATATGTTGTTCTCTAACACACATATTCATGCATTGATTTTGACAATCCACATCAATGACAACTCTTTATCATCAATCAACTACATGTTAGTCTTAATGCATTATTGTTGTCCTAGTCAACAATAATACTCGACTAAGGATCTTTTAAGAATAATCATATTATTCTTAGGACATTATTATAAAACAGTTTATTTATACACACGTAAAGAAAAATCAAATAATAATGACAACGCTTTATATTAATAAACATGGTAAATTAAGTATGTTATTACAACCATCTCATGATTGGTCTTTGGGCATACTCTTACAATCTCCCACTAGCACTAAGACCAATCACTCATATATCTAATACCAAGTGACTTAGTGTGACGATCATGCTTCACACATTATCGGAGGCTTGGTCGTGGATCAAAGAATGTTATCATCCGAAGGTACTCTACATATCTCTACATCCCCTCGATCGATAATCTCTCGAATAAGATGGTAGCGTCTAAGTATATGTTTGGATCACTGGTGAGATCTGGTTCCTTAGCTTGTGCAATAGCTCCATTGTTATCACATCTGAGCTCTATAGCATCCGATATGCTAGGCACAACCCCTAGTCCAAGAATGAACTTCTTGATCCAAACCGCTTCCTTTGTCGCCTCATCGCCGCAATATACTCACCTCTGTTGTAGAATCGGCTCTCAGATTTTGCTTTGAACTCTTCCACTCACAAAGACCACCATTAAGGCAAAACACAAAACCCGATTGCGATCGAGAATCATCCTTGTCGGTTTGGCTTGGCCGCGCATCGCGTAACCTTTTACACTTAACTCTTCCTCACCTCCATATAATAGGAACGTATCCTTAGTTCTTCTTAAGTACTTAAGGATACTCTTGACTGTGGTCCAGTTGACCTTCACCGAGATCTACTTGATACCCGCCGTCATACTTAAGGCATACGATACATCCGACGGGTACATAACATAGCATACATGATAGATCCAATAGCGGAAGCATATGGAATTTTACTCATACGTTCTCTCTCTTGTGCGGTTGAAGGACACATTTCCTTCGAGAGAGTGAAATACCATGTCTCATAGGTAGAAATCCTCTTTTAGATTCTTCCATACCGAACCTTTTCAATTTTTTCTATCTATGTATGTACTTTGGCTTAGACCTAGTAGTCGCCTTGATCTATCTCTATAGATCTTGACTCCTAAGATATAAGTGGCTTCCCCAAGTCCTTCATAGAAAAACAACTTCTCAACCAAGTCTTAATAGACGCAAAGTAGGTATGTCATTTCCCATGATAAGTATGTCATCCACATATAGTACCAAGAATGTGATAGTGCTCCCACTAACTTTCTTGTAAACACATGGTTCATCTTCATTTTTGACAAAACCAAACTCTTTGATTGCATCGTTAAAACGAAGATTCCAACTTCGAGAAGCTTACTTTAATCCATAAATGGATCTTTGCACTATATATCTTTCTAGCATCCTTTGGATTTACAAAACCTTCAAAGTTGTGTCATATACACATCCTCTTCAAGTTTCCCGTTAAGGAAAGCTGTTTTGACGTCCATCTGCCAGATTTCATAATCATGAAATGCAGCTATGGCGAGCAAGATCCTGATGGATTTAAACATAGCTACAGGAGAAAAGGTTTCATCATAGTCAACACCATGAATTTGGCGAAAACCTTTAGCGACTAATCGCCCTTTGTATGTTTGTACATTACCATCGATGTCGCTTTTTCTTTTGAAAACCCATTTGCACCCTATAGGTTTAACCCCTTCTGTGGATCAATCAAAGTCCATACTTGGTTTTCATACATGGAATCCATCTCAGATCTCATGGCCTCAAGCCATTTCTCAGAGTCTGGGCTTGTCACCGCTTCTTGATAAGTCCTAGGCTCATCTTGATCTATAAGAAGAACGTCACCATGCGTTGTAACGAGAAATCCATATCTCTCAGGTGCACGGCGTTCTCTTAAAGATCTGCGCGGTGGTTGTGTTTCTACAGTAGTTGTTTGTTCCTCAATTTCTTGTGGAATTTGCTGTTGTTCAATCTCTGGTTCAGTGGTATCTTGTGATTCTCGAATTTCTTCAAGTTCAATCTTTCTCCCACTTCCTTTTCTAGAAGTAAATTCTCTCTCTAGGAAAACACCATCCGAGCAACAAACGTTTTGTTCTCAAAGGGGATTAAAGAAATAATATCCTTTGGTTTCTTTTAGATACCCCACAAAAATACACTTTTCGTGATCCGGGTTCAAGCTTAGTAGACGTCGACGCTTAACATAAGCTTCACAAATTTCAAATTTTCATAAAAGACATACTAGGACGTTTCCCGGTCCACATCTCATATGGCGCCTTTTAAACCGATTTAGATGGAACACGATTTAATGTGAAAGCAAATGTCTCAAGTGCATATCCCCAAAAGGAAGTTGGTAGATCAAAGATGACTCATCATGGATCGAACCATGTCTAACAAAGTTCGATTTCTTCTCTCAGATACTCCATTCCATTGAGGAGTACCAAGAGGAGTAAGTTGTGAGACAATCCCACATTCTTTCAAAAGATCATCAAACTCTAGGCTCAAGTACTCTCCACCTCGATCGATCAAGTGACTTGATAGTTTTGCCTAGTTGATTTTGTACTTCATTTTTGAATTCCTTGAACTTTTCAAGGGACTCGGACTTATGGCGCATGAGATAAACATACCCATATCTACTCAAATCATCAATGAAAGTAATGAAGTAGTGAAATCCACCTCGGCTTGTGTATTTATTGGTCCACATACATCGAATGTATTAGGTCTAATAAATCACTAGCTCGTTCACTTTTACCAGTGAAAGGAGATTTAGTCATTTTTCCCAATAAGCAAGATTCACATACTTCAAATTGTTCAAAAACAAATGAATTCAAGAGACCATCTTTATGGAGTTTGGATATGCGCTTCTCACTTATGTGGCCCAAACGACAATGCCAAAGATAAGTTTGATTTGAGTCATTTATTTTAGATCTTTTAGTATTTATGTTGTAAATGGGATTCGTTTGATCTAAAATATAGAGGCCATTAATTAATTGTGCCAACCATAGAAAACATTATTGAGATAAAATGAACAACAATTATTCTTAATAATTATCTCAAAACCAATTTTATCTAAACAAGAAATTGAAATAATGTTTTTAGTCAAACTGGGCACAAAATAACAATCCTCTAAACATAAATCAAGTCCACTAGGCAAAGATAAAGTATATGTTCCCACAAATAATGCAAAGAACTTTTGCTCTATTTCCAACTCGTAGGTCCACATCTCCTCTAGCCAAAGTCCTACTCCTTTGTAGTCCCCTGCATGTATACAAATATGAGAACCACAACCAGTATCTAATACCCAAGAAGTAGTAGTTGATAAATTAATATCAATAACATAAATACCAAGCAGTACATTCCGCTTGCTTTAGCCTTCTTGACTTCTTCAAGATAGACAGTATGCCCGCTTTCCAATGTCCAAATACACCACAATGAAAACAGCTTTCTTCCTTAGACACCCCACCTTTAGGTTTCAAAGTGTAGCCTTTCCTTTTCCAAATTTGGGCTTACCTTTACCCTTAGGCTTTGTTTGAACTTTGGCCTTTCCTTGCCCTTGTTATTACGGACCATCGGTATGGGCTTGGGTCCAACCTTTTTCAAGTTGCCTTCAGCAGATTCGTAACATACTTGAGCAATTGTGGTAGAGTCTTGTCAATTTCATTCATATTGAAATTGAGGACAAATCAATCAGTAGCTATCCGGCAACGATTGCAAAATAACATCAAGTGGCCAACTCTTGGCTCAATGGAAACCCAAGCTTAGATAGGCTTTCAATATAGCCAATCATCTTGAGGACATGAGGTCCTACTGGGCTTCCTTCAGCCAACTTACATTGGAATAGGGCTTTAGAGATATCAAACCTCTCTTGCCATGCTTGCCTCTGATAAAGTTCTTTCAGGTGCTCGATCATATCATAAGCAACCATGTCCTCATGTTGCTTCCGGTTCAGATTCATAGTGGCAAGCATAAGACATCCAACATCTATCATGTCATCGAGATACTTCTTGTAAGCATCTCTATCGCTTCTCGAGGCATTAGCGGGTGGTTCATTAGGAAGTGGTTGTTCAATGACATATAATTTCCGTTCTTGTTTAAGGACAATCCTCAAGTTACTGGAACCAATCAAGAAAATTCAAACCATTCAATTTGTCCTTCTCAAGGACCGATCGCAATGAGAGTGTGCTAGTGTTTGCATGCCCATAATATATCTACAACAATTAAATATGCATGTGAGTAAATTTACCATTTTTATATCAATCATTAAAAAGACTTTATTAAATGATATTCCCACTATTTTATTTCAAAATTAATAACCTCGTATATTAATTTCTGGAAAATCTTTCTAAAAGTATTTCTAGTAGGTTAAGGATCCAAATTTCACCACCTCTTAAGTCACTTTGGCTTTACTCTTAAGATTAAGGTTATTTAGGTAAGCAACATTTGCTAATTACATCATATGTAACTCCTAATATTTGGTGAACAACTCTTGTTCTAATCATCTTATGATTTATCCAATTTACTTGCCTCTAGGTTTCTAATCCTATTAGAGTAACCTAGTTAAGTCATTAACCAATTTTTAACCAAATGAATATCACTTGTTTATTCTTCATATTTAACCAAGATAAATACTAGTACTTCGCTTTGGCGTAACCTACATAGTATTGATCGAGGCCTTAACGAGGCAAAAATGGAAGGCCATGCTGACTTAATATTTTAATAGAGGATTTTATTAAGGTTGTTGCATCTCACCAATTACGGTCTATTTCAAATTTTCATTTAGTCTTCTAATCGATCTCATCAATTAATAGGGTTTATTATCTTCAAATTTTAATATATATATAAAAAAAATTGGCATGCTTTAGACATCCATAGCATCTCATACATGAATAAATAAAGCAATAAATAAATGCAATAGTTATAGCCCATAAACTAAGGTGGTTCAACCTAAGCCAATGGGAAAACCAAAAAGAAACCTAAAGGTGTAAGCCATTTGAAGCTATCATTCTTAATCATTGTCCCACCTTCCTTCTCGCTTGGTCCACAAAGAACTCTTGCAAATTACAATATACGTAAAACTCGCTTTACATACGAGGGAATAAGATGAGAAGAGAAATACAAGAGAATAGTAGTAAGCACGCACACACGCAGCCATATTTAAAAAAATACAACCTTTTATCGAATGGGTCATTGGGCTATAACTAAGCATTTCAAACACCGTGCTAGTCAAAAATAGCATACATAATTCAATTATTATTATTATTATTATTTTAAAGTGAATTATAAAATATCCTTTCAACCTTTTGTGGCCCATCAAGTTTATAAATTTCTTTTATTAACAAAACTTTTTGCGAAGGTCTGAGGATGTCGGAGGAAGCGGGCCGAGGGCCACGCGAGCCATCCTCGATCCTCATCTCGGGTGCGGGGCAGAGCCCCGCGGCCCCCGTGGTACAAATCGCATATCCCAGTCAAATGAAACCTCACGATTTGATAACTTTTTATCAATAGAATCGTGTTTTTAGGATTTTAATCTTTGAGGTTTCATATCGGAACAACCCTTGTTCCACTAGCCGCTTAACACTTACTGAAACTATAAATACCACCGCCGCATTATTACAGATTTGTTAATAGTTAACAAAGAATAACATAAAATCAAGTAGGCCACAACACCATGATTAACATTTAATCAATTTCCGAAAGGAACAAATTATCGAGTTATGCTTAAACGATTTAAACAATCGAAAATACGAAGAAGATCAAAACATGAATCTCATACAATTGCATCACCCAAGTATTTAAACCCGAGTTCAGATCACACAAGTGGCTCGATACCACCGTTGGAACACCGATACCCCATGGCGCAATGAGAATAAAATTAGATCCGCGATCCAAACCATGGATCCATGTGTGAGGAACGAATCGGGGTGAAATAAAGATTTGGAAATACCAAAACTTCAATCTGAGTAGACAATGACGCCTTGGCAACAAGAGTTTTGATCTACTGTCATTAATCAAGCCACAACCTTTTCCGATGTCGGCCTCTACGTGATCCACCCGGCTTGACTATGAACGGAAGAAATCTCCAAAACTATTTTGAGGTTTATTTGCTTGACGGTACATAGACCTAACAAGCAATCTCTTAGGGTTTTCCATAAGCTTTGCCTCTTTTAAATACCTTTTATATTGGGTATCCTTTTAATTGGGCCTTTTATAATGGGTATCTTTTCATTGGGCCCATTATTAGGTATCCTTTTAATACCCTTTTATAATTGGTATCTCTTGAATGTATCATAAGATTAAATAAATACAATAAAGTTTTTAACCAAAATTATAATTACATTAATTATATCCAAAAATATAATTACATTAATTATAATAAGGATTTCGATAAACTATATTTATTTAAATTTATATATGAATCAAATTCATATATTAATAGAATTATGTTGTCATTATGTGTACAACATCCTTGTACATATAATATGTTCAATATTTGATTGCCCAATTAAATTAATTCTTTAATTAATTTAATTCATGTGACAACTAAAAACAATACCAATTATATTTTATTCCGCTTCATTTAAACCATAGGGTGTGACCACAGTAGGTTCTTGCAACGTTAGCGTAAAATAATAGAACAATTCTAATGTCACAAACAATGAGGGGCATCTAGCAATGCATCATTGCTACCTAAGTTACAAGAAGTCATGATTCCACATAACTTTTTGTGATTAACCTTTCATACATTAATCCTTAAGTCCTTTACCTCTGGAATGGACACAAGTCATGGAATAGTCACACTTGTATAGTCCATCCCATGTTTCTTGATATCTTGAGTAGACTATGATATAAAAATTAGTATGACATCTCATGTCAACTTATTTGAGCATGGCCATGCATTTCTAGTCTCACTCAATCAAGTGGCCTAAGATATTACTCCCATTATGTAGGAGGGACTTATCCTATATTGATCAACCATATCCTCTACATAGATTGTGGTATATCCAACATCGCCTCTTTATAGAACAACCAATTACGATTATACGTTTGATCAGTATCAAAATATACAACTCACGATGTTGAGATAATAATTATCTCAAGTCTGAGGATCATATACATATTAATCACTATGAGTAATATTGTGACAATTACATAATAATCCAATAAACATACTCATAACGGGTCAATCCAATATGTTGTTCTCTAACACACATATTCATGCATTGATTTTGACAATCCACATCAATGACAACTCTTTATCATCAATCAACTACATGTTAGTCTTAATGCATTATTGTTGTCCTAGTCAACAATAATACTCGACTAAGGATCTTTTAAGAATAATCATATTATTCTTAGGACATTATTATAAAACAGTTTATTTATACACACAGAAAGAAAAACTGAAATAATAATGACAACGCTTTATATTAATAAACATGGTAAATTAAGTATGTTATTACAACCATCTCATGATTGGTCTTTGGGCATACTCTTACAGTTAAATATAAGAAGCAACCAATGAGACTTCTATAATTCTTCACATTAACCATCTCAAAATCTTTATTGCTGCAAAGCTTTTCTCCAAGTGCTATAGGCATGCTTGTTGATTTGCATCTTTACATGCAAAACCTTTCCAAGATCTTCAAGCCAAACCTTTGTTAATGGATAAATATCCCTTCCTGTACTTGTTGTACTTCCATGCCAAGGAAATATCTCATTTCTCCAAGGTCTGGCATCCTAAACATCTTCTCCATCTACAGCTTGAATTCCTTCACCAAATCATCACAGCTCTCAATTACAAGCAAGTCATTAACATACAAAAAAAAATGTTAATGTTGTGACCTTTTCAACTTTCTTCACATAGAGAGTTGGCTCACTAAGGCTTTCGTCAAATCCTAGATTTTGCAAGTATTCATCAATTCTTGCATACCAGGCTCTTGGAGCCTATTTTAGCCCGTATAAGGCTTTCTTAAGCCTATACACCTTCTCTTCACTTCCTTTAACAATAAAACCAGGAGGTTGCTTCACATAGATTTCTTCTTGTAAGTAGCCATTTAAAAAGGTTGACTTGACATCTAGATGATGAATCTTCCACCCCATTTGAGACAACAAAGGTAACAATAGTCTAGTTGTATCCAACCTTACTGCTGGAGCAAATATCTCCAAGTAATCGACACCAAACTACTGTCGGAAACCTTGCACAACCAACATTTCCTTCAACTTGTTTAGTGAACCATCAGAATTGAGCTTGGTACTAATTACCCATTTAGCACCAATAACATTTTTATGTGATGGCCTACCAACAAGCTCTCATGTCTGGTTATTGCGAACCATGCTCAGCTCAGCTCCCATTGCATCCATCCAGCCTTCTATTGCTTTAGCCTATTTGAAGTTCACCAGTTCAAGATTTGATACATCAGTCCTCTAATATATTTATGCAATTAGCCGTGTGCCCCTTACTGGTATGTCATCAAAGACTTCTTCTTTAATTTGTTCATTTGCAGGTTGTAACCCTTGTTCAAGCTCTCCTTGTTCAAGCATCTCAACTTCAGTAGCATCCCATCTTCATGTTTTCTCTTCATCAAACACAACATCCCTACTCACCATAATTTTCTTAGAAAAAGGGTCATAGATCCTGTACCCCTTTTTATTGTTGTTGTATCCAAGAAATATCCCAGGTTATGGTCTTTTCTCGAGTTTGCTTCTTTTCACCTGTAGAACATAAACAAAACATATACAACCAAATACTTTTAAGTGAGAAACTGAAGGTTTGTACCTGAACTAAGCTTCAAATGGAGTCGTTTCCTTGACAGCCTTGGTTGGCAATCTATTCAAAAAATAAACTGAAGTATTTATTGCCTCAGCCCAAAACATTTTTGGTACCTTGCTTTCAAAAAACAAACACCTAGCCAAATCCATCACAGTCCTATTTTTCCTCTCACACACTTCATTTTGCTGTGGAGTGTAAATGTTAGTGAATTGGTGATGGATCCTATCTTTTTCACAATAAGTTTTGAATTTGTTTGAAGTGTATTTGGTTCCATTAGCAGACTTGATCATCTTCATTTTGTTGTCTATCTTATTTTCAGCTTGTACTTTAAGCCTCCAGAAAACTTTAGCTACATATGCTTTTTGTTTCAAAAATTAAATCCTGCATTACCCTGTGCAATCATCAATAAAGTATCTACCGACATTCAAAGAAGGTGTTTTCATAGGTTCACATACATCAAAATGGACCAAGTGTATTTTTTCATTAGAACGCCAAACTTTATTCACTGGAAAAGGAAGCCTCTCTTGCTTCCCAAGTTAACACACTTCTTATTTGTCATTCTAATCTTCGATTCTGGTCATATTCTCAACTAAATTCGACTAGCATATTTGACTAAGGGACTTAAAGTTCACATGTCCCAATCTTTTGTACGAAAGCTTTGTTTTATCTATTGAATAGGTATAGGCATTCGAGGTTACCAAGTTCTAGTCCAACACAAAAATTTTTACTTTCACTGAAACTATGACAACTAGCACACTATCTTTAAAAATAACAGAGTATTTACTCTCAAGAAATTGACCAATTCTAAGAAGATTATGATCTATTTCAGGCACTAAAAGAACATCTGAAATTACTTTAGTACCTAATGGCATGTTGATCAGCACATCACCTTTGCCCTTAGCTTGAATAAGTTCACCATTTTCAATCATCACTTTTGAAATTCAGCTTCTATTAATCTTTTTGAAGATGCTTTCATCTAAGGTCATATGGTTGGTGCATTCGCTATCAATCATCCATCCTTTTGCAGTTTTGCTTCTTGATGCAAAACATGAAGCTACAAACACTTGCTCCTCTTGAGCATGGTTCCCATCGACAATTTGAGCCTGAACATTGTGTTGTTTTGGTTTTTGTTGTTGTGTTTGCATTTTGTTACTGTATACCTTCTCCATGTGACCAAGCTGCTTGCAGGCTCTGCACTATATGTCTAGCCTGAATCAACAATATTTCTCCAAATAAGTGGTCTCATTGCAGTGAGAGCATGATGGATACTTCTTTTTTCCACCATCTCTTATTGGCTTTTCTTTATTGTCTATCTAGCCTTTCTTTTCTTTGTAATTCAAAGAGGTCGAGGCTTCCTTATTTCTTGCTTTAAAGGCTCCCTCATCATTCTCCTCCTACTTAGCTGCTCTCCTCTTTTCTTGTACATATAGGGCATTTATTAGCTCTGATAGAGAGATCACAGATAGGTCTCTCGAGTCTTCAAGAGAGGATATGAGTCTTCAAGAGAGGATATTTTTTACTCATACCTCTCTGAAAGTGTTGTGATTACTTTCTCTGCTACACTGCTATCAACAAACTGATCTCTAAGCAATCTGATGTTGTTTAAAACAACCATGATTCTATCAGAATACTTCTTGACAGTCTTAGACTCATTCATCTTTAGGTTCTCAAAATCCCTCCTCAACTTGATAAACTGCTACTGCATTGTCTTCTTTATACCTTAGAACTCTTCCTTCAACTTATCTCAACCTGCCAAGTCACACGTCCCTGTGTGAGGCCGTGTAGAGCATACTGACTTGATTTCTAAAACCACACCAGAGGACACATAGCCGTGTACTTGACTGTGTGTCACACATGGCTGAGACACACGCCCGTGTCTCTACTCATTTGGACAAAAATTTGCTATTTACCAAGCCAATTTGCCACCCAAATTTATATATACCTACACAACCCAAAAGGACCCAATTCATAGCATAAATAAACATCTAATTTAGCCACAATCAAGGCTAATTCATACCATTTCCAATACTAACAACCAACATGCTTATAAACTCATGTCTTACTCAATCAAAACATACCAAAACACATATACAAACCAACTAACTAAACCTTTACCAAACATACATCATTTTGCACCAATTCACAAACATAACCATTATCAATTCATCAACTATTAGCTACCTCAAGAATTGCATTTAACAAACCATTTCCAATAAAACATGGACCATATTACTAAAAAGCATAAACACATATATATACACCACATAATTGCCAAAATAAGCCAACTTACATGGCTAACATACAACCAAATAAGTAATATAAACAAGCCAACACAAATGGCCAAAATCATGCTACAATACCAAAATCACTTCAAGTCCATATACATTCCATATACTCCAAATACCAAAGTTCATAGATACCAAGAGGTAGGTGGATAGTGTGATGCGATCTTCGACAATCCCCGGATCCAAGCTAGCTTTGATTTCACTATAAAACATAGAAAAATAAACAACGTAAGCTTTATAGCTTGGTAAGCTCGTATGAAATAAACTCAATACAATCTCACAAATATAATCCAATAATTTGAATACATAACATGTAGCTTACAACAACTAACAAACCTTTCAAATACTCAATTGTAAGAGTATACACTTCCTTCACAAGTTTCCTCGATTTAAAACTTATATAATTCATATACGTACCTATATAATCTAGCATCAATCTCATACTCATCCACATCTATCATTTACCCGTTGAACCATTCGGAATAGAAGTCGGATACTCAGGAATCTCGCATAATAATACCTATACTATGCCCTGAAGCCAAATCAAGGTAACTTATATCTGAAATACTGATATCATGGCCCGAAGAAAAAATCAGCCGATATGCATGGCCCGAAGCCAAATCGGTATATCTCGCACCTAAAGTGCCAATATCATGGCCCGAAGCCAACTCAATGTATCCCCTAATGACATGTCACTAGTATCCTAAACTATTCCTAAGGTTCAAACGGGATTTCGAATACCGAATCTTTGTCGAGTCAAGGTTGAACTTATTCGAAGTCTCATATTCACAACATATTCAATAGCAAAGCATTTAATATACGTTTAAAATGAAATTTATCACATACGAACTTACCTCGGATGCTAAAATGGCGAATCGAGTCAAATATTCTGTAACTTTGTTCTTTCCCCGATCTAAGCCCGTGATTCTCTTTTCTTGATCTAAATAATTCAAAGTTGACTTATTTAATAATATATTTATTCAATTCAATCCAAAATATACATTTGAGCTATTTTACACATTAGCCCCTAAACTTTCACATTTTTACTATTTAGTCATTATTTCATAAAATCACAAATTAATGAAATTCAAAATAAATCCATGCTAGCCGAATTACTAAAATGCCCTTAGTAGCCCGTATTTCCCATTTATTTCACATTTTAACCATAAAGTTTCAACATTTCTCAATTTAATCCTCATTTTGCATTTTCACTAAAAATCACTTTATAAAACTTGTACAATTCATAACAAATATTCATATTTCATAATCAATCATCAAAGAACACATATTTTTATCAATTTAAACTTTCAAAATCTTTAACAATTTTGCAAAATAGTCCCTAGGCTAGCTTGAAACACCCCACACCCGGCCCATGAGCTGGACCGGATCTAGTATGTTCCTCAAGAAAACCTGTTTCAAATTCTTTTGTTACTTAGAGAAAACTTGTGCGATTAAAAAAAATATTGTTTGGGTTGGGCTTGTGTTGAAACAGACTCGATTTTATTTTTGGAAACCCCTTTTTAATATTAAGTGATAAAACAATTAGGATTTAGTTTAAAGAAATTTTTACTTAAACTTTAATAAATAAGGTTCCTAAACATAATAAATAATAATAAATGTAAAATGATTCAACTATGGCCTTATGGCCTTATTACAACAAATAATTTTCAAATAATTCAAGTACTTAAAAAAAACTAATAGTTCCATAAAAATAAAGACTTCATGTTGAGCATGGCCACCACAAGTTCTACCCTCCCGGTCCATCACTGCTTATCACTTGAAACATGGTCCCACAACGGGGAGAGTCAAACAGACTCAATGTGTACACGACACTAAATCATAATAGAATTAGGCATACAAGAGTTACACATTCAGAACAATGAATACAAGTTATGATGCATTCCCAAACCCAAACCTAATTGTCCATCCACTACACACTCCTCAGATTTGCTTGCTACCACACCGTGGGGACTACTAAGTCGACCCGCCTTCCGCTACACACCAAATTGCGGTCTTAGGTCACCGCATTCGTGGTCATAGGTCACCACGTTCAGATTACTGTGGTCTTAGGTCACCACTTTTAGATTACTGTGGTCTTAGGTCACCACTTTCAGATATCACGGTCTTAGGTCACCGTGTTCGTGGTCTTAGGTCACCACATTCACTTCCCCTTTCAAACAAACCCATATGCCCCATATAATAATAATATGCATAAATATGACAGAGTTCACATTCTTATCATATTCTCATGTTACTAATAACATTTTTCATATTCCTAGTAGAAGTAGGAAACATACCTGAGTACTTAGTACCATAACATGGTACCTTAGCCACTTTCATATTCTTAATAATACATATTTTAATTAAACATGCCATAAAACGTATTATAATATAGTGTGGGGTACACACCTGATTCGCTTAAAATTTCCTTAAGATCCCGAAAAGCTTGATCTAATGCTTTGATCCTTATTCCCTACATTGATTTATCACTTATTACCTTAATAAAAAGCCATTCGGCTAAAATTCCAAATCCTAGTAGGATTAGTATTCTTACCTTGTTGCTAATTGGAACACCAACAAATCCCGAAACTGTTCCTTGTTTCCCTAGGAATGTCGAAATCCCTAAAACCTTACGTTAGACTTAATCTTAATCATCGAAACATAAATCAAGGCCTTCGGCCGAATATTCACATGTCTTACCTTAATCTTAGAAATCCCGAATACTCCTCCTTTTAGTCGACTACTCTGATAATCCCGAAAGATCCTTCCATATTCTAAGCAACCATAATATGTATGGGATTAGATTATCTCTCGGCTAATCTAAAAGAAAAGAATGGAAATCAAACTTGTTCTTACCTTTGAAGAAATCAACAAAGACTTATGCTTGAAGCCCTTCCAAGATTCGGCTTTTGAATGGATTGGTAAGAAGAAATAGGAAGAAAAGAAAACTTGAGAATTTTGACAATGGTGGACTATAGATTCGGCTTGACAAAAGAAAAGAGAAGAGAAGAGAGGAGAGCACTGAAATTCTAGGCGAGAGAAAAGGAGGAAGAAAAATTGATGAGTAGCCCTATTTTCTTCCTTTTATAGCCGAAACTACTACTCAGAATCCCTTACTTGGCCGCCACTCTTCTTTATTGATAAGTTTATCTCCTTAATTTAAAATAATTAGAGAATAATCCTTTATTATCTCTTCAAAAATAATCCAAATTAAATCCCTTATTTATCACCTTATTAATCCAATATTTATGAAAATAAAACTACTCCTTTCTAGAAGGCTTGTGCCGTCCACCTCAGGCTTCTGGAAGCAAAAATAAAACTTCCTTTATTTGCTTCCCAAGTGACTCGAACTCAGGCCCAACACCTTGCATGTGGCGCCATTTCCAGAGGCCCTAAGTGGCATCTTCAGCCACTTTTCCCACTGCTTGTGTGTCAAATTTCACCAACTTTTTCTTTTAAGGCCACCTTGCCTTAATTTCCTCTTTTAAACTTTAAAACTCGACATTTCTAAGTCATTTCTAAGTTTCCAAAAATTTTCGTTCGGCTCTGTAAACTTGACGTTTCCTTACATTTCCAAGTTTCCAGAAATGTTGACTTTCCTCTTTTAAATCATTTCCTTACATTTCTAAGTTTCTAGAAATGTTCACTTTCCTCTTTTGAATCATTTCTAAATCATGTCCATACATTTTCAGGTTTCCAAAAATGTTCATTTCCAAATCATTTTCATTCATTTCTGGGTTTCCAAAAATATTCAAAATTTATTCTTAGTACATAAAACATGTCACTTCGTACAATTAAACCGAAAATGCATAGGCCCTTTCCAGGATGTTACAGTTCTACCCCCCTTTAAAAATAATTTCGTCCTCGAAATTACTTACTAACGAATAATCGTACATCTTAACTCACCGCACTACGCTTATGCTGCGCACTCTGATCTTAATAGAACCATCATACTTTCTAGGCACAATCTCTAAGTTCACGCCCCTAGAACTCATTTCTAACGCCGCGATTTAATCTGATTAAAAGTTTTATGCATCGTAATTTTGTTCCACTTATTAACCGCGAACAATTTTATGAAATAAAGATATTTAGAAGTAGTTCTTTCGATCACACAAAGTTTTAGTTCAAGTTCACTACTCTAATTCAGAGAATCACATTCACATTCATCAACAGAGACACCTTCATTCCTCAATAGAGGCACATTCATTCATCAACATAGACATATTTATTCAGTGGTATCTACCACCCACATTCATTATTCGAACACTCTTTTCCTTATTCCTATCCCAGGGTATTTTCGTAATTTGTCCTACAGGGGTATTTTGATAATAAATCGGGGTCAATTTAAAAATCTTTATAAATCAAAGGTATTTTCAAAATTTTTAAAACTCGTGGGTACTTCGGAAATTTTCTAAATCAAGGTATTGTAAAAATTTCAAAAATCAGGGTTATCTTGGTAATTTTGTAAGTCAGGGGTAATTCAATAATTTTCCAAAATCAAGGTATTTTGATATTTTGCAAATTAGGGTTTTTGAACATTTATAAAGTAAGGAAATTTTGATTAAACTATGGGTAGTTTGGACATTTTATAAACCAAGGGCATTTTTTGTAATTTCAGAATTAGGGTATTTAGGTAATTTTTATAAATCGAAAATTTTTCGGAAAAAATAATTCTCACAAATTAAAAAGGTAATTTTAAGAGTTTTAAAACTAGGGTTTTATAAAAACACGGCTAGTTCCCTTTCAGGTTTTAGTTATTGTGTTTAGCCTATGACCGAGTCCTCTTGGTTAGAGTGAACCGAAGCACGCACCAGGTAGGATTCCAGCGAAGAGGAGGTGAGTCACTCGGACTGCTTAAGTACCAGGCTCTTCCGGATCCAATCCTAGACATGTGCACAGGGGTTACCACACCCTAACTCGGCGACTTAGCCATAGGGTTGTTTAGTTAGGCACTTAAGTCTTATGTAAGTGTTGGGGAAAACTAATCCTAGGGTTCATGTACTTATCATGCTAATCTATGTTCCATTCCATTTCTACCCTTCTACACATCCTACTATAAACCACACAAATGGATAGAAGTACTTACCTGGTGGACTGCGGGTCGGAGACTTAGGTGCCATGCCAGAGAACCTGTTTATTTTCAAAAATACTTCATAAAAACTCATTTAGGCTCGCTTTGAAAACATTTTGGGCCTTAGCCCACAAGTCGAGAGTTTTAAAACTGGTTCTCGATACCAAATCGAAACACCCTTTTTGGCCCCCATGAGCCTGACCGGATCTCGTATGTTCTCAAGAAAACCGGTTTCAAATTCTTTTGTTACTTAGAGAAAACTTGTGCGATTAAAAAAAAAATATTGTTTGGGTTGGGCTTGTGTTGAAACAGACTCGATTTTATTTTTGGAAACCCCTTTTTAATATTAAGTGATAAAACAATTAGGATTTAGTTTAAAGAAATTTTTACTTAAACTTTAAAAAATAAGGTTCCTAAACATAATAAATAATAATAAATGTAAAATGATTCAACTATGGCCTTATGGCCTTATTACAACAAATAATTTCCAAATAATTCAAGTACTTAAAAAAACTAATAGTTCCATAAAAATAAAGACTTCATGTTGAGCATGGCCACCACAAGTTCGCCTCCCTGGTCCATCACCGCTCATCACACAAAACATGGTCCCACAACGGGGAGAGTCAAACAGACTCAATGTGTGCACGACACTAAATCATAATAGAATTAGGCATACAAGAGTTACACATTCAGAACAATGAATACAAGTTATGATGCATTCCCAAACCCAAACCTAATTGTCCATCCGCTACACACCCCGTGCACTGCCACCACACCGTGGGGACTACTAAGTCGACCCTTCTTCCGCTACACACCAAATTGCAGTCTTAGGTCATCGCATTCGTGGTCTTAGGTCACCACTTTCAGATTACCGTGGTCTTAGGTCACCACTTTCAGATATCACGGTCTTAGGTCACCGTGTTCGTGGTCTTAGGTCACCACATTCACTTCCCCTTTCAAACAAACCCATATGCCTCATATAATAATATGCATAAATATGCTAGAGTTCACATTCTTATCATATTCTCATGTTACTAATAACATTTTTCATATTCCTAGTAGAAGTAGGAAACATACCTGAGTACTTAGTACCATAACATGGTACCTTAGCCACTTTCATATTCTTAATAACACATATTTCAATTAAACATGCCATAAAACGTATTATAATATAGTGTGGGGTACACACCTGATTCGCTTAAAATTTCCTTGAGATCCCGAAAAGCTTGATCTAATGCTTAGATCCTTAATACCTACATTGATTTATCACTTATTACCTTAATAAAAAGCCATTCGGCCAAAATTCCAAATCCTAGTAGGATTAGTATTCTTACCTTGTTGCCGATTGGAACACCAACAAATCCCGAAACTGTTCCTTGTTTCCCTAGGAATGTCGAAATCCCTAAAACCTTACGTTAGACTTAATCTTAATCATCGAAACATAAATCAAGGCCTTCGGCTGAATATTTACATGTCTTACCTTAATCTTAGAAATCCCGAATACTCCTCCTTTTAGTCGACTACTCTGATAATCCCGATAGATCCTTCCATATTCGGCAACCATAATATGTATGGGGTTAGATTATCTCTCGGCTAATCTAAAAGAAAAGAATGAAAATCAAACTTGTTCTTACCTTTGAAAAAATCAACAGCACCTATGCTTGAAGCCCTTCCAAGATTCGGCTTTTGAATGGATTGGTAAGAAGAAATAGGAAGAAAAGAAAACTTGAGAATTTTGACAATGGTGGACTATAGATTCGGCTTGACAAAAGAAAAAGAGAAGAGAAGAGAGGAGAGCACTCAGAAATTCTGCAGAGAGAAGAGGAGGAAGAAAAATTGATGAGTAGCCCTATTTTCTTCCTTTTATAGCCGAAACTACTACTCAGAATCCCTTACTTGGCCACCACTCTTCTTTATTGGTAAGTTTATCTCCTTAATTTAAAATAATTAGAGAATAATCCTTTATTATCTCTTCAAAAATAATCCAAATTAAATCCCTTATTTATCACCTTATTAATCGAATATTTATGAAAATGAAACTCCTCCTTTCTAGAAGGCTTGTGCCGTCCACCTCAGGCTTCTGGAAGCAAAAATAAAACTTCCTTTATTTGCTTCCCAAGTGACTCGAACTCAGGCCCAACACCTTGCATGTGGCGCCATTTCTAGGGGCCCTAAGTGGCATCTTCAGGCCACTTTTCCAAGCCTGTTTGTGTGTCAAAATTCACCAACTTTTTCTTTTAAGGCCACCTTGCCTTAATTTCCTCTTTTAAACTTTAAAACTCGACATTTCTAAGTCATTTCTAAGTTTCCAAAAATTTTCGTTTGGCTCTGTAAACTTGACATTTCCTTACATTTCCAAGTTTCCAGAAATGTTCACTTTCCTCTTTTGAATCATTTCCTTACATTTCCAAGTTTCCAGAAATGTTCACTTCCTCTTTTAAATCATTTCTAAATCTTGTCCATACATTTTCGTGTTTCCAAAATGTTCATTTCGAGATCATTTCCATACATTTTCGTGTTTCCAAAATGTTCATTTCAAATCATTTTCATTCATCTCCGGTTTCCAAAAATATTCAAAATTTATTCTTAGTACATAAAACATGTCACTTCGCACAATTAAACCGAAAATGCATAGGCCCTTTCCGTGATGTTACAGCTTCTACCCCTCTAAAAATAATTTCGTCCTCGAAATTACTTACTAACGAACAATCGTGCGGTCTAACTCACCACCCCACTACGATATTGTCACGCACTCGATCTTAAAGAACTATCATACTTTCTAGGCACATTCTCTAGGTTCACATCCAAGGTTTCATCCACTTCTCCAAAGAATACAAGAATAAGCTAACCCTATAACAAGCAGAGCAATTAAGGGTATTCCAGAAATAAGGAACGTACCCGTTGTCACATCTGGCACATCTTCCTCCTCGCGATGGCCAACTGCATGAACCAACCTTGGTTGTCTCACGTCTGCACCTTCAGCATCTTTGCTTGGTGCTCCACGTCCTCGGCCCAAACCATTTCCTCTATGGTTCGGTCCACGACCTTGCTGAGGCTGCTGTCCACCTCTACCAGCCTGATTAACATTCTGAGTTGCTGGTCGACTTTCATATAGGTTCTTAGGACAATGCTTGATCACATGATCCTTGGACCCACACCTAAAACATCCTCCTGTTTTCCTCTAGCACTCTCCTAAGTGCTTCTTTCCACACACATCACAAGTTCGATACTGCCCTTCTGAACCAACTTGCTGACCTCGTGGCCCATCAACTCTAGGCCTCTTATTCCCAAATGATCCAGACGATCCAAAACCTCTTTCTGGCCTATTCCGATCAGTGTTCTGCCTTGCAGAATCCTTAATGCCCTTGGCCAACTTGGCCTTTTCCACTAACGTAGAAAATTCCCGCTCCTGATGCGGTGCTATTAACAGTCTCAGATCATCCCTTAGTCCGTCCTCCAAACAGACACAGCGCTCATGTTCAGTTGCCACTACACCTCGAGCATACCGCTCAACCTCGAAATTCACCATCATATTCTCGCAATGCACTTGTTCCTTTGAACCAGCCCCAGAAAAGCCTTCCTTTGCCCATCAATATACCTGGTTCCCATATACTTCTTTTGATACGCCTCCTTAACGTACTCCCAGGTCAAATCCTCAGCCGTCGCACCATCCCGAACAAATAACCACCACCGATCGCTTCATCGCGTAATAAAGGCCACCATTCCTTTTAACTTCTCCTGGGGTCAAGTCAAGCTCATCCGTGATGCACTCGGCTTGCTTCCAACCAAGATCACCGCATTTAGGTGCCACACCCGATACTCCACGAAACATTTCGGCTTCATTAGCTCGGAGCCGTTCAGGCACAGACTTTCGATTTCTCGAATTTCCTCCTGCACCAGCCACCAATTCCAAAACTCGCAGCACAGTCTGCGATACAGCATCTTCTCCCGTTTGAGCTTGCTACTCAACACCCACAGTTGGGGGTGGTGGTGGCGGTGGTATTTCGTTGTCAGACCATTGACCCGATCTAACGGGTTCTGACACAGTCATCCTTCCTCTACCTCGTCCACGACGACCACGTCCTCTAGAGCTCATTTCTAACGTCGTAATCTGATTAAGAAGTTTTATGAATTAGTCTTTGTTTCACTTGATTACCCACGAAGGAGTTTTATGACAAGAGTTTTAGGAGTGGTTCTTTCGTATTCATACATGCACACAGTCTTTCATTCATTCATACATCCATCAGACAATTATGAACCTTCGTTCATTCAGAGAAACGTTGTAGTTTTCATTGTTGTTGTTTTTCCACTACTCAGGGGTATTTTCGTAATTTGTCCTATAGGGGTATTTTCATAATTTTGTCCTACAGGGGCATTTTCGTAATTTTCCAAAAGAAAAAGTTCCTTGATGATTTTGTCACAAAGTATCTTGGTATTTTTAAATTCCCGGGGTATTTTGGAAAAATTTTGAAATCCGGGGGTATTTCTGTAATTTTAGACCTCGGGGGCAAATTTGTAAAATTTAATAAATCAGAGATATTTCAAAAGTTAAAAAACTTTGAGGGTTCTTTTTGAGAATTGTATTTTCCAAAACAATAATGTTGCAAAAATTTTGGAAATCAGGGTCATTTTGGTAATTTTGTAAGTTAGGGGCAATTTTGTAATTTTCCAAAATCAAGGTATTTTTGATAGTTTGCAAATTAGGGTTTTTGAACATTTATAAAATAATGAAATTTTGATAAAACTGTTGAGTAATTTGACATTTTGTAAAACAAGGGCATTTTGGTAATTTTACCACTAGGGGCATTTTTGTAATTTTATAAATCGAAAATTTTTCGAAAAATTTTGTAAAAATAGTTCTCACAAATTGAAAAGGTAATTTTAAGAGTTTTAAAACTAGGGTTTTTATAAAAACACTTTGGTTCCTTTTTCGGGTTTTAGTTATTGTGTTTAGCTTATGACCGAGTCCTCTTGGTTAGGGTGAACCGAAGCTACGCACTGTAAGATTCCAAAGAAAGAGGAGGTGAGTCACTAGGATGCCTTAAGTACCGAGTGCTCTTCCGATCCAATCCTGAGACATGCGCACAGGGTTGCCACACCCTAACTCTCGCGACTTAGCCATGTGGGTTGTTTAGTTAGTCAATTAAGTCTTATGTGTTTGTGTTTGAGTAAACTAGTCCTGTGGTTCAAAGTACCTATCATGCTATTCTACGCCCATGCCTTTTCTACCCTTCCATAATTCGTAAATCACGTAATCATACAGATAGTTAGGGGCACTACCCGTGGATCATGGTCTGAGACTTGGGTGCCATGCAAGAAAACCTGCTCATCTTCAAAAATACTTTCATAAAACTCATTTGGGCTCGATTTGAAAATGTTTTGGGCCTTAGCCCACAGGCCGAGAGTTTAAAACTTGGCTCTGATACCAAACTAAAACACCCCAAACCCGACCCACGAGCTTTGACCAGATTTGGTATGTTCCTCAAGAAAACCGGTTTCAAATTCTTTTGTTACTTAGAGAAAACTTGTGCGATTAAAAAAAATATTGTTTGGGTTGGGCTTATGATGAAAACGAATTCGTTTTTTTATATTGGAAACCCTTTATAATTTTAAGAATAAAATATTTAGAGTACATTTAAAATAAATTTCTTAAAACTTTAGCTTAATAAAGTTTGTAACGTAGTTAAACAATAAACAGAAATAAAATAGTGCACTATGGCCTTATGGCCTTATTACATCAAATAAATCCAAATAATTCGGAGTACTCAAAAAAAACTAATAGTTCCATAAAAATAAAGACTTCATGTTGAGCATGGCCACCACAAGTTCTGCCGTCCCTGTCCATCACTGTTCAACACCTGAAACATGGTCCCACAACAGGGTGAGTCAAACAGACTCAATGTGTACACGACACTAAATCATAATAGGATTAGGCATACAAGAGTTACACATTCAGGACAATGAATACAAGTTATGATGCATTCCCAAACCCAAACCTAATTGTCCATCCGCTACACACCCCCGTACCTGCCAGTCACACTGTGGGGACTACTAAGTCGACCCTCCTTCCGCTACACACCAAATTACGGTCTTAGGTCACCACATTTGTGGTCTTAGGTCACCACTTTCAGATATCACGGTCTTAGGTCACCGTGTTAGTGGTCTTAGGTCACCACATTCACTTCCCCTTTCAAACAAACCCATATGCCCCATATAATAATAATATGTATAAATATGCCAGAGTTCACATTCTTATCATATTCTCATGTTACTAATAACATTTTTCATATTCCTAGTAGGAGTAGGAAACGTACCTGAGTACTTAGTACCATAACATGATACCTTAGCCACTTTTATATTCTTAATGTCACATATTTTAATTAAACATGCCATAAAACATATTATGAAGTAGTGTGGGGTACACACTTGATTCGCTTAACAAAGTCCTTGAAATCTCGAAAAACCGATCTACTGATTTAGATCTTTAATGCCTATATTCAGTCAACATGGTAATCTTTAGCAAAGGCCTATTCGGCTATAAAACCAAATCCTAGTAGGATTTGTATTCTTACCTTGTTGCCGATTGGAACACCAACAAATCCCGAAACTGTTCCTTGTTTCCCTAAGAATGTCGAAATCCCTAAAACCTTACGTTAGACTTAATCTTAATCATCGAAACATAAATGAAGGCCTTTGGCCGAATATTCACATGTCTTACCTTAATCTTAGAAATCCCGAATACTCCTCCTTTTAGTCGACTACTCTGATAATCCCGAAAGATCCTTCCATATTTGGCAACCATAATATGTATGGGGTTAGATTATCTCTCGGCTTAATTTCCTTCTAGCCTACATAGCCGAATATTGTTAAAGGTTCAAGCAAGGATTGCCGATTCCTAAAGTAAGGGTAAGATCTCAGTCGGTTTCATCCTTTTTCTTTTAAGATTTGCCGAAATCTAGGACTAATCCCATTAATATCTTGTTGCCGAAACTTTGAAGAGATCTTTCGGGATTTACTAAGTGTCGACTACAAGGAAGGAGAAGTTCTTTTCCCGAATGTACACCATAGGCCGCGTGTTCCCTAGTTATTCGGTGAGTTTCGGGATTTAAAATCCACAAGGTAAGTGTCTATAGCATTCGGCCAAGGGCCATCTATGATGATTTAATGTTAGAATCGAATCTAACATATGTGTATAGGTATTTCGACAGATAATTAAGACAAGGGATACTTTCGGGATTTAAAATCGCAAGCATTGGCCGATTAAAGGGAGGAGTAGCACAAAGTTTTCGGGATTTGATTTATAGTGAAATCGGCACCAAGGAACAAAAGATCTAGGACGCTAGATCGAGATCTTTAGAATTTGGAGTGAATTTGCTAAGCTAATCAGGTGTGTAACCTACACTAATCTTAATAGATTTATGGCTTAAACTTGATATATGTATTAATATGAAAGTGTAAGAATGTGGCTAAGGTACCATGTTATGGTACAAAGTACTCAGGTACGTTTCCTACTCCTACTAGGATTATGAAATATGTTATATTTAACATGTGATAAGTGATAAGAACGTGAAATTTGGCATGTTAATGCATAATATATGATATGGGGCATATGGGTTATTGAAAAGGGGGAGTGAATGTGGTGACCTAAGACCACGATATCTGAATGTGGTGACCTAAGACCACGATATCTGAATGTGGTGACCTAAGACCATGATATCTGAATTTGGTGACTTCGGTCACAATTATTTAATCTGGTGGCTATGCCACGAATATTTATAAGGGCGATCAAAGACGTCGATCGCAGCGATTGCCTTCGATGGTGTGTAGCGGAAGGAGGGTCGACTTAGTAGTCCCCACGATGTACAGGTTGGTACGGGGGAGTGTAACGGATGGCTTATTAGGTTTGGGTTTGGGAATGCATCATAATTTGTATGCTATGATATGAATGTGTAATATATGTTATGCCTGATTCTATTTGGACTTAGTGTTGTGTACACATTGAGTCTGTTGACTCACCCCGTTATGGGAACATTTTTCAGGTGATGATCAGTAATGGACCGGCCTGGAAGAGCTTAAAGGTGGCCATGCTCAAAGAAGGAATTTTATTTGGACATTTTATTTTTATTTAAGTATTTTAAATTATTTGGGTTTATTTGATGTAATAAGGCCATAGTTGAACTCTTTTATTTCTGTTTGTTTATTTATCATGTTACGAACTTTTTGTTCATTAAAGACTAAGCAAATTTAATTTGAAATAAACTTTAAATATTTTGTCACCTAAAATAAATGGGTTTTCAATATAAAACAAACTTGTTTTCAACTCGAGCCCAACCCACAAACAAACTTTCTTCAAAACACACAGTTTTCCAAAGTAATAAAAGAATTTTTAACCGGTTTACTTCGAGAAACATACCAGATCCGGTCCAAGCTCGTGGGTCGGGTGTGGGGTGTTATTTTTATGTGCTTTAAGCCGAAAACTAACCGATTCAAGGGTCTAGTGATTAGCCGATTTCAAAGGGAAAGAATACAAGTTTCCGGAATTTGATTAATTATCAAATCGGCAACAAGGTAAGTTTTAGTATACTAATCCTACTAGGATTTGGATTTATGGCCGAATGGCTTTTTATTAAATTAGTAAGTGATTAATCAAATGTAGAGATTAAGGATCTAAGCGATAGATCAGATTTCAAGATCTCAAGGAATTTGTTAAGCGAATCAGGTGTAATATAGTATGGGGTACACACCTGATTCGCTTAAAATTTCCTTGAGATCCCGAAAAGCTTGATCTAATGCTTAGATCCTTAATCCCTACATTGATTTATCACTTATTACCTTAATAAAAAGCCATTCGGCCAAAATTCCAAATCCTAGTAGGATTAGTATTCTTACCTTGTTGCCGATTGGAACACCAACAAATCCCGAAACGATTCCTTGTTTCCCTAGGAATGTCGAAATCCCTAAAACCTTACGTTAGACTTAATCTTAATCATCGAAACAGAAATCAGGGCCTTTGGCCGAATATTCACATGTCTTACCTTAATCTTAGAAATCCCGAATACTCCTCCTTTTAGTCGACTACTCGATAATCCCAAAAGATCCTTCCATATTCTAAGCAACCATAATATGTATGGGGTTAGATTATCTCTCGGCTAATCTAAAAGAAAAGAATGGAAATCAAACTTGTTCTTACCTTTGAAGAAATCACAAAGACTCTATGCTTGAAGCCCTTCCAAGATTCGGCTTTTGAATGGATTGGTAAGAAGAAATAGGAAGAAAAGAAAACTTGAGAATTTTGACAATGGTGGACTATAGATTCGACTTGACAAAAGAAAAAGAGAAGAGAAGAGCGAGAGCACTCGAAAATTTGGCAGAGAGAGAGAGGAGGAAGAAAAATTGATGAGTAGCCCTATTTTCTTCCTTTTATAGCCAAACTACTACTCACTCAAATCCCTTACTTGGCCACCACTCTTCTTTATTGATAAGTTTATCTCCTTAATTTAAAATAATTAGAGAATAATCCTTTATTATCTCTTCAAAAATAATCCAAATTAAATCCCTTATTTATCACCTTATTAATCGAATATTTATGAAAATAAAACTCCTCCTTTCTAGAAGGTTTGTCTCTTGTCCACCTCAAAGCTTCGGAAGCAAAAATAAAACTTCCTTTATCTCTTTCCCAAGTGACTCGAACTCAGGCCCAACACCTTGCATGTGGCGCCATTTCCAGAGGCCCTAAGTGGCATCTTCAAGCTACTTTTCCAAGCCTGTTTGTGTGTCAAATTTCACCAACTTTTTCTTTTTAGGCCACCTTGCCTTAATTTCCTCTTTTAAACTTTAAAACTCGACATTTCTAAGTCATTTCTAAGTTTCCAAAAATTTTCGTTCGGCTCTCAGAAACTTGACATTTCCTTACATTTCCAAGTTTCAGAAATGTTCACTTTCCTCTTTTGAATCATTTCCTTACATTTCCAAGTTTCCAAAAATGTTCACTTTCCTCTTTTGAATCATTTCTAAATCATGTCCATACATTTTCAGGTTTCCAAAAATGTTCATTTCCAAATCATTTTCATTCATTTCCGGGTTTCCAAAAATATTCAAAATTTATTCTTAGTACATAAAACATGTCACTTCGTACAATTAAACCGAAAATGCATAGGCCCTTTCCAGGATGTTACATAGCTAGTACTAGTTGCAACGATCACAAAAACATAAAAATCATTAAAAACGGGACAAAACACATAACTAATTGCATCAATTTCCCTTAGCCGAATGAAGAACCCTAATATTCTCTTTTCTTCTTCTTCAATTTTGGTTAAAAGATGAGAATAAATGCCATTAATTTGGTTTTGTTTTATTTATTTTATGTTATTTACCAATTTACACATATACCCTTAATGATAAACCATTTAAAACATCCATTTAATGCCCAATATTGTCCACTTACCAAAAAATGGTCTAATTACAATTTAAGGACCCTTACTTTAAGGTTCTATAGAACACAAGTTTTACGCTTTACGCGATTTAGTCCTTTTTTATCAAATTGACCAATCAAACGATAAAATTTCCTAACGAAATTTTCACACCAACATAATATCATACTATAAACATTATGTAACATCCGGGATTTAGGGGTTATGCATTTAGTGCATAGTTCAAGTGTTAGTGGGCTTAGTGTGTGTTTGGATGTGTTTGAGGAGTTTTAAGAACTCTAGGATAAAAGGGAATGCTTTGGAAAAATATTGGATTTTAAGTTTAGTAGGGGGAACTAGGCTAAGGAGGTCTTAAGGAAATTTGTAGGGGTTTTAGGACATAAGAACTAGCTTGGTAAAGTGGCTTGGAGGCGCCACTTAAGGCCTTGGTAAGTGACGCCTCAAGCAAGGGAGAAGGGCTCAGGTTCGAGTCATGTTGGCAGCAGTGGGAACTTTTATTTTTGCGTCAAAGAGGAGGAACAGTTGGACGGCTTGGGGACTTTGGAAAAGATGAAGATAAGCCTTGGTTTTATTTTGAAATTCGGCTAGATGAGAAGAGATAATGTTGACTTATTCAATTTATTTTGAATGAGTAGCTTAGAGAGGAAATAGGAGAAGAAATTGGGATGTGATAAGAAAGGATATAGTGGCCGGCCAAGGACTCTTTTGGTTGGCAAAATTCGGCCATGAAGAGGGGATAAGTGCCGAATTTTATTAGGGAGTGTGTTCATCTTTTTATTTCTTTCTTAGTCTCTCTTGCCGAAATTCTTAGTCAAGGGAATTCCTTTTTCTTTTCTGTCTTTTCTTTGAAGCAAGAACCGAAAGTTTAAGTGACCATTTGAGCACTTTGTGCATTTTGGACCATTGCCGAATTCTCCTAAGCCTCTTCCATTTTTCTATGCTTCTTTTCTTCAACTCCATACTTGTTCTTTTGTTAGTCGAATATTCAAGCACCATTTGAAAAGCTTAGTCGAGTCTTGTAGCTTTCTTTCCTTAAGATCATTGAAGCTGAAACCTGGAATCTATTTCTCTTTTGGCCGAATCTTCTAAAGCTCTCACCACTTTTGTGTTTTCTTTCTTCACCAATAAAGTGCCGAAACACCATTATCATTCTCAAAAGCCGAATCCCCAAGGAAGGTGCTGTCAATTACTTACTTTTGCTGTTCATCAAGCAAACATTAGTGGTAAGTATGTTCTCTCTTAGCAATCAGTTTTAGGTTCTTCTTCATAAAGGTGCCGAATCAAGTGATTAGGCCTTGGTTTGGGATAGCCGAATGCTCATAAGTCATAATCTAGTGTTTCTTTTATGTGTAGCCAACGTTAAGGAGCATTGAAGGAGTCTTTCGGGATTTGAAGTGATCAAGGTAAGTGATATGTGGTATTCGGCCAAGGGCCATGTTCATGGATTTATGTATTAAGCCGATTCTAATAGTTGTTAAGCAGGGATATCGACAACTTCAGGAGCAAGCAAGTGTTTCGGGATTTAAATAAGTTAGGTAGGTGGTTTGTGATATTCGGCCATAGGCCATATTTGGTATTTAAGTGTGACCGATTCTGTCTATAATGGTTTAGGGGCTAGTCGACAGAAGAAGTAAGCAGGAGCCTTCGGGATCCAAGTTCATTTTCAGTAAGGGTATTTAGTAAGTATAGTTTAGATTTGATATATTTAGATTATGACCTTATGATTTATCGAATGTTCTGATTAAGTATTCTACGATGGACGTGGGTACCAGTCAAGAAGGAGCAAAAAGGGTAGTCCCTATCCCAAAGTTTAAGAAGAGATCGGTTTCTGCCGTTCGGGATTAGCCATCAGGGTGTGGGCCAGCAGCAGGGGAAAGCTATAGGCAGATAGCGGTAGTTTCGCTTAGTGATAGCATCGGGATTGAGAGCGTAGTGCTTCAAGTTATCAGGTGTGTGATTAACCCACCGTTTTCCAGGTATATGATTATATTTGCATGTGTTATGTATGTGCTAATGAGTGTAATGACAATTATGAAATGGATACCCTTAAAGGGGTATGTCGTTAATCAGGTCAGTATCAAATCTGATGGAAATATGGTTATTAATGTGTATATGTGTGAAAATGCCAACGAGAATATGATTGTATGCCTGAATAACATGTACATGCATTATTTATCATGACATTATTATATGTTGCATGTGCATGGGATGGGATATGAATAGGAAAGAAGGTACGGGTGTACATTTATGTACGTGGTTGATGACAGCTACGGCTACATCGTGGATTGGCGCTGACTGATGTCGCGTTGTGGACTAACTATGATTAATTTCACGTGGCTTGATGAGTGGCTCTGTGCCTCATCGTGGTCGATATAGGCTTTGTGCCATATCGTGGTTGATGATCGGCTGTGTGCCTCATCGTGGATTTGATGATAGCTACGAGCTACATCGTGGACGGCATTAATTGCCAAATTGGTGTGTAGCGGTTGGAGGGTGATTTAGTAATCCCCTGGTGTGTGGTGGCTGGATATGGGGGTGTGTAGAGGATGGACCCTAGGATTGGGTTGGGTGCACTTTTCATAAACATGTGTGGAATGTGGATCAGTGTTGATATGGGCCAAGCCCAATATGTGAGATCATGTGGTTAATTGCTTTATTATTCGAAATGTGGTATGGACATGGGCCAAGCCCAATTGTGGAATTATGTAAATAAGTTTCCTTATTATCTGAAATATGGTTTAATGTGGTTGTGGGCTAAGCCCATGTGGGTGGAATTCAGTGGACTAATTACACACTGAGTCTGTGTGACTCACCCAACTTTTTACCAAACATCGCAGGTGATTCGTGATTCTTGGACCGGGCTGGAGCGGATATGAAGGTGGCCATGCAGAAGATGATTTATTTATTTTATACGCTCTATATTTTAAGTATTTTGGATATTTATTTGTTGTAATAAGGGCCGCTTAAAGGATTTGGGAATTTTATTTATGATTTTGAAGTTACAAAATGATTTTTGGAATCGACTTATATTATAACGACTTAAATTAAAGTTTAAACCCGGATATTTTGTAACAATCAAATTTTTACTTAGAATTTTAAGTATACAATGTTTTACAAACGACAACGAAATCTTATGTTTTCACTTTCAAGTCAAATCTTTTCAAACGTTTTCCTTAGTGACATACCAGATCCGGTCAAGGCTCGTGGGCCGGGTTTGGGGGTGTTACACATTAAAATAATAATAAAATAAATATTTTTACCTCAAATTTGTGGTCCCAAAACCACTGTTCTGATTTGACTAAAACTAGGTCGCTACACCAGCGACGTTTATGGACTTCATCAATCGGGTGTTTCAACCGTACTTGGACCAATTTGTAGTGGTTTTTATTGATGATATCCTAATTTACTCTAAAATTGAAACTAAGCAGGATAATCATTTTCGCATTGTACTCCAGATACTCCAAGAAAAATAGTTGTAATGCAAGTTTAGTAAGTGCGAGCTTTGGTTATAGGAAGTCGCTTGTCTAGGTCATGTGGTAATTGTGGAAGGGATCCGAGTCGATCCCAAGAAAATAGACGCTATTGTTGAGTGGAAAAAACCAAAAAATTATTTGTGCTTCGTAGCTTCCTAGGTTTAGCCGGTTACTACCGAATGTTCATAGAGGGATTTTCTCTAATTGTGTCACCTGTTACAAAGTTGCTGTAACATCCTAGATTAGGGGTTATGCGTTTGTGCATAATTCATGAGTTAGTAGGTTTTGGCAGTGTTGGAAGTGTATTAAGGGTTTTTAGAATTTTAGGATGGAAGAAGAAAGCTTTGGAAAATTATTGGTTTTTAAGTAAAATGGGGAGCTAGGTAAATGAGGCTTTAAAAGAAACTCCGTGTGAAGCATGACACAAGGAACCATGTGGTAAAATGGCATGTTTTATGAATTATGAATGTGTTATGTGAATTCTAGAAATAAGGAAATGTATGGAAATATATGGAAATGTATAGAAGTGTATGGAAATGTGTGGAAATGTATGGAAATGTAAAGCAATGTAGGGAAATGTAAGAAAATGTAAGGAAATGTAAGGAAATGTATGGGAATGTATGGAAATGTAAGGAAATTTAAGGAAATGTGAGGAAATGTATGGAAATGTAAGGAAATGCAAGGAAATGTAAGGAAATGTCTTGTCTTGGAAATGTAAGGAAATGTCCTGAAAATGTAAAGGAATAAAGAGGAAAGTGAACATTTATGGAAACTAGGAAATGTAAGGAAATGATTCAAAATGGAAAGTGAACATTTCTGAAACTTGAAATGTAAGAAAATGGCAAGTTTACTGAGCCGATCGAAAATTTTAGGAAACTTAGAAATGACTTAGAAATGTCAAGTTTTAAAGTTTAAAATAGGAAATTAAGGCAAGGTGGCCTTAAAAGAAAAAGTTGGTGAAATTTGACACACAAACAGGCTTGGAAAAGTGGCCTGAAGATGTCACTTAGGGCCTATGGAAATGGCGCCATATGCAAGAGGAATGGGCCTGAGTTTGAGTCACTTGGGAAGCACATAAGGGAGGTTTCATTTTTGCTTCCAGACCGAGGTGGACGGCACATGCTTCTAGAAAGGAGGTGTTTTATTTTCATAAATATTCGATTAAAAGGTGATAAATAAAGGATTTTTAAATTGGATTATTTTGAAGAGATAAATGTTGGATTAAACTCTTTTATTTATGATAATTAAAGGATAAAGTTATCAAAATAGAAGAGTGGTGGCCAAGTAAGGACTCTAGCCTAGTAATTTTGGCTATAAAAGGAAAAGAGAGGCCATTCAAAGATTATTTACTCTTCCTTGATAACCTCTCGCAAAAATTTTCTCTGCAACCTCTATTCTTTTCTTCTTCATTCTTCTCCTCTCAATATTCCAAAAGCCGAAAGCTTGCTAAGATCAAGGCCATAGCCAAGGTTGAAGTGAAGGTGCAATCGATTTCTTCAAATAAGGGTAAGATCCAAGTTTGGTTTCCATTCTTTTATACTTTAGACTTATCGAAATCTAGGGCTAATTCTATTAATGTTCATGGTTGCCGAAACCTTGAAGAGATCTTTCAGGATTTACTAAGTGTCGACTACAAGGAAGGAGAAGTTCTTTTCCCGAAGGTACACCATAGGCCACGTGTTCCCTAATTATTCGGTGAATTTCGGGATTTAAGAATCTAAGGTAAGTCATATTTAACATTCGGCTAAGGGTTATTTGTTGTGAATAAATGTTAGAAATTGATCTAACATGTAGTTATAGGGATTTCGACAGAGGGATACAAGGATTTCGGGATTTGAGAGTTTTAAGGTAAGTTTTAAGTATACTAATCCTACTAGGATTTGGATTTATAGCCGAATGGCTCTTTACTAAGTATTAAATGATTGAATGTAGATAATTAAAATCTAAGGCATTAGATCAAGCTTTTCGGGATTTGGATTGGAAACCTTAAGCGAATCAGGTGTGTACCCATACTAACCTTCAATACGATATATGGCAATTATTAATTATATGAATATGCATAAGAATGTGAATGTGGCTATGTGCCCTAATGTGGTACAAAAAGTACTCAGGTACGTTTCCTACTTCTGATAGGATTATGAATATGTTATATTTTTAAATAGTAATATGAATGAGAAAAATAAGTATGCTATGCATGATAAAATATGTGGGGCATTTCGGGCTATATGTGAAAGGGGAAGAAGGTGTTGACTTCGGTCTCACCAACGGAATATGGTGACTACGGTCACATAATTTGAATATGGTAACTTCGATTACATTATCTGAATTTGGTAACTTCGGTTACATTATTTGAATATTTTGTCTAATGACACAAATTATATGGGCGATGAGCACGCGATCGCAAATGATCGCCTTCGATGGTGTGTAGCGGATGGAGGGTTGACTTAGTAGTCCCCACGGTGTAATATGCAGGTACGGGTGGTGTGTAGCGGATGGACAAATAGGCTTGGGTTTGGGTTGCATCATTATTTATTTGTATATGAATATGAACTTGATATGAACTTGTATGCCCGATTTGTTGAATGTTAGTATTGTGTGCACATTGAGTCTGTTGACTCACCCTTTGTGGGACCATTTTTCGTAATAAGCAATAATGGACCGGGTCGACAGGAGTTAAAGGTGGCCATGCATAGCAAGGAAAAGCTTTCAATATTTGGGGACTTTTATTTTACCAAGTACTTTAAATTTTATTTGGGTTTACTTGATGTAATAAGGCCATAAGGCCCAAGTGAATTTCTTTATTTTTGATTTACTTTTAATTATTATGTTACTGAACTATTTAGATTAAAGTTAAGCAAAATTATTTCTTGAAAATGAACCCTACAATTATTTTGTCACCTTAATTAAATTAGATTTTCAAAATTAATTAAATGAGTTCCCAATCTAAGCCCAACCCAAAACAATATTTTTCTAAAATTTTTTTTACAAATTATATCCAAGAAACAAAGAATTTTGAAACCGGTTTGCTTAAGGAACATACCGAGATCCTGTCGAGCTTGTGGTCAAAAGTGGGGTGTTTCAGCTTTGGTATCGAGCCCGCTTTTAAACTCTCGGCCTTGTGGGCTCAGCCCAAAACATTTTCAAATCGAGCCAAATGAATTTTATGAAGTATTTACGAAAATAAGCGGTGTTTCGGCATGGCACCTCGCCTCCGACCATGATCCACTGTAAGTACCCCAACCATTTGGGTGATTATGTGATTTATATTATGTTATGGAAGGGTAGAAAAAGGAATGGAACGTAGAATAGCATGATAGGAACTTGAACCCTAGGACTAGTCTACTCAAACACAAATACATAAGACTTAATACTTACTCAAACAAACCCATGACTAAGTCACTAAGTTGGGTGTGTGGTAACCCCAATGCGCATGTCTAGGATTGGATCCTAAGTGCCTCGGTATTTAAGCAATCCTAGTGACTCACCTCCTCTTCGCAGAATCCCGCTGGTGCGTAGCTTTGGTTCACCCCACCAAGAGGGCTCTGACATAAAGCTAAACACAATAACTAAAACCCGAAAGGGAACTAGTTGTGTGTTTTTATAAAAACCCTAGTTTTAAAACTCTTAAAATTACCTTTTCAATTTGTGAGAACTATTTTTACAAAATTTTTTGAAAAATTTTTGATTTATGAAATTACAAAAATACCCCTAGTGGTAAATTACAAAAATACCCTTGGTTTATGAAATTCCCAAAATACCCACAGTTCTTATCAAGATTTCATTACTTTGTAAAATGTTCAAAAACTCTAATTTGCAAAATATCAAAAATACCTTGATTTTGGAAAATTACAAAATTGCCCCTAACTTACAAAATTACCAAAATGACCCTAATTTTAAAAATTTTTTATGACATCACCGACTTGAAAAACAAATGCTCAAAAAGAACCTCAAAGTTTTGCAAATTTTGAAATACCCCGAATTATTAAACTTTACAAATTTACCCTGTTTTGTAAAAAAATTACCAATATACCTCGAATTTCAAAATTACCGAAGGCCCCAGGATTTCAAAATTACCAAAATACCCTTATTGACAAAATCACCAAGGAACCTTATTTTGACAAATTACTTAAAATACCACAGAGGGACAAAATTACGAAAATACCCACGGGTAGTGGAAAAACAACAACAATGAAAACTACAACATTTCTCTGAATGAACGAAAGTTCATAATTGATTGATGGATGTATGAATGTAAAGATCGTGTGCATGTATGAATACGAAAGAACCACTCCTAAAATTCTTTCCATAAAACTTCTTCATGGGAATCGCGGAATAAAGACTAGTTCATAAAATTCTCTTAAATCGAGTTAAATCGCGACGTTAGAAATAAGTTCTAGGGACGTGAACTTAGAGATTGTGCCTAGAAAGTATGATGGTTCTATTAAGATCGAGTGCGCTGCAGCAGTAGCATAGTGCGGTGAGAAGGATAGTACGATCATTAGTAAGTAATTTCAAGGATGAAATTATTTTTAAGGAGGGTAGAACTCAGAACATCCTAGATTAGGGGTTATGCGTTTGTGCATAATTCATGAGTTAGTAGGTTTTGGCAAAGGTTGGAAGTGTATTAAGGGTTTTTAGAATTTTAGGATGGAAGAAGAAAGCTTTGGAAAATTATTGGTTTTAAGTAAAATGGGAGCTAGGTAAATGAGGCTTTAAAAGAAACTCCGTGTGAAGCATGACACAAGGAACCATGTGGTAAAATGGCATGTTTTATGAATTATGAATGTGTTATGTGAATTCTAGAAATAAGGAAATGTATGGAAATATATGGAAATGTATGGAAGTGTATGGAAATGTATGGAAATGTGTGGAAATGTAAGGAAATGTAAGGAAATGTGAGGAAATGTATGGAAGTGTAAGGAAATGCAAGGAAATGTAAGGAAATGTCTTGTCTTGGAAATGTAGGGAAATGTCCTGAAAATGTAAAGGAATAAAGAGGAAAGTGAACATTTATGGAAACTAGGAAATGTAAGGAAATGATTCAAAATGGAAAGTGAACATTTCTGGAAACTTGGAAATGTAAGAAAATGGAAAGTTTACAGAGCCGATCGAAAATTTTAGGAAACTTAGAAATGACTTAGAAATGTCAAGTTTTAAAGTTTAAAATAGGAAATTAAGGCAAGGTGGCCTTAAAAGAAAAAGTTGGTGAAATTTGACACACAAACAAAGCTTGGAAAAGTGGCTCAAGATGTCACTTAGGGCCTATGGAAATGGCGCCATATGCAAGAGGAATGGGCCTGAGTTCGAGTCACTTGGGAAGCAAATAAGGAGGTTTTATTTTTGCTTCCAGTAAGACTCGAGGTGGACGGCACATGCTTCTAGAAAGGAGGTGTTTTATTTTCATAAATATTCGATTAAAAGGTGATAAATAAAGGATTTTTAAATTGGATTATTTTGAAGAGATAAATGTTGGATTAAACTCTTTTATTTATGATAATTAAAGGATAAAGTTATCAAAATAGAAGAGTGGTGGCCAAGTAAGGGACTCTAGCCTAGTAAATTTGGCTATAAAAGGAAAAGAGAGGCCATTCAAAGATTATTTACTCTTCCTTGATAACCTCTCACCGAATTTTCTCTCGCAACCCCTATTCTTTTCTTCTTCATTCTTCTCCTCTCAATATTCCAAAAGCCGAAAGCTTGCTAAGATTAAGGCCATAGCCGAAGGTTGAAGTGAAGGTGCAATTGATTTCTTCAAATAAGGGTAAGATCCAAGTTTGGTTTCCATTCTTTTATACTTTAGACTTATCGAAATCTAGTGCTAATTCTTTTAATGTTCGTGGTTGCCGAAACCTTGAAGAGATCTTTCGGAATTTACTAAGTGTCGACTACAAGGAAGGAGAAGTTCTTTTCCCGAAGGTGCACCATAGGCTGCGTGTTCCCTAGTTATTCGGTGAATTTCGGGATTTAAGAATCTAAGGTAAGTCATATTTAACATTCGGCTATGGGTTATTTGTTGTGAATAAATGTTAGAAATTGATCTAACATGTAGTTATAGGGATTTTGACAGAGAGATACAAGGATTTCCGGATTTGAGAGTTTCAAGGTAAGTTTTAAGTATACTAATCCTACTAGGATTTGGATTTATAGCCGAATGGCTCTTTACTAAGTATTAAATGATTGAATGTAGAGAATTAAGATCTAAGGCATTAGATCAAGCTTTTCAGGATTTGGATTGGAAACCTTAAGCGAATCAAGTGTGTACCCATACTAACCTTCAATACGATATATGGCAATTATTAATTATATGAATATGCATAAGAATGTGAATGTGGCTATGTGCCCTAATGTGGTACAAAAGGTACTCAGGTACGTTTCCTACTTCTGATAGGATTATGAATATGTTATATTTTTAAATAGTAATATGAATGAGAAAAATAAGTATGATATGCATGATAAAATATGTGGGGCATTTCGGGCTATATGTGAAAGGGGAAGAAGGTGTTGACTTCGGTCTCACCAACGGAATATGGTGACTACGGTCACATAATTTGAATATGGTAACTTCGGTTACATTATCTGAATTTGGTAACTTCGGTTACATTATTTGAATATGGTGTCTAATGACACAAATTATATGGGCGATGAGCACGTCGATCGCAAATGATCGCTTCGATGGTGTGTAGCGGATGGAGGTTGACTTAGTAGTCCCCACGGTGTGATTGGCGGCAGTGCACGGGTGGTGTGTAGTGGATGGACAAATAGGCTTGGGTTTGGGTTGCATCATTATTTATTTGTATATGAATATGAACTTGATATGAACTTGTATGCCTGATTTGTTGAATGTTAGTATTGTGTGCACATTGAGTCTGCATTGACTCACCCTTTGTGGGACCATTTTTCGAGTAATGAGCGAGAATGGACCGGGTCGGCAGGAGTTAAAGGTGGCCATGCATAGCAAGGAAAAACTTTCAATATTTGGGGACTTTTATTTTACCAAGTACTTTAAATTTTATTTGGGTTTACTTGATGTAATAAGGCCATAAGGCCCAAGTGAATTTCTTTATTTTTGATTTACTTTTAATTATTATGTTACGAACTATTTAGATTAAAGTTAAGCAAAATTATTTCTTGAAAATGAACCCTACAATTATTTTGTCACCTTAATTAAATTAGATTTTCAAAATTAATTAAATGAGTTCCCAATCTAAGCCCAACCCAAAACAATATTTTTCTAAAATTTTTTTTACAAATTATATCCAAGAAACAAAGAATTTTGAAACCGGTTTACTTAAGGAACATACCAGATCCAGTTCAGGCTCGTGGGCCGGGTGTGGGGTGTTTCAGTTGCTGCGCAACAATGCTCTATTCGTGTGGTCTGAGGTACAATAGTCTAGTTTCGATAAGCTCAGGTTTGTTTTGACACAAGCTCCTGTCTTAGTTTAACCTGAATTGGGTTGGAAGTTTATGGTATACAGTGATGCGTCACACGTCGGGTTTTAGGTCCTGAGATAGTTTCTAAAACTAAAAAACACTATGAAAGTAATTTGGGACAGTTTGAAAACTGCATCTGATCGATAGAAGTCTTATGCTAATTTAAAAAGAAAGGACATCGAGTTTTCTAGAGGTGATCAGCTATTTCTGAGGGTATCATTGTGGAAAAAAGTCTTCCGATTTGGACGCAAGGGCAAGATAAGCCCGAGGTTTATTAGGCCTTATCATTTCTTGAAGCGTGTCAGACTAGTTGTGTATTAGTTATAATTACTGCCGGAGCTAGAACGAATTCATGATATGTTTCATGTCTCGATGCTAAGACAGTATCAGCTGGATCCGTCGCATATTATTCCTGTTGACGAGATCGAATTGCGACCAAATTTAACATTCGAAGAGGAACCTATCCAAATCTTGGAACGTGATGTTAAGGTACTGAGGAAGAAAATTGTTCATCTAGTAAAAGTTTTGTGGCGGAACCATGGTACTGAGGAGGCTACATGGGAATCTGAAGAATCGATCCGATGACAGTATCCGTATCTGTTCAGGTCAAGTAAAATTTGAGGTTGAAATTTTTTTAAGGGGGAGAGTTGTAACACCCTAAAAATTTTGAAAATTTAATTGTGAGAATTTACAGTAATTAAGTCTTTGTATCTGTGGTTGTGTGCTCTGCTTTTGTGATTAGGGTTTGGAGTTCGAGTCGCGTTTTTAACAGTTTTATTATTTTTTACAACAACCCTTGTCCATGTATTATATAGTCAAGTTCAATTCAGTGTAAACCTATGATGAGAATGAGTCTGCTGGTTCACTGGTTAAGAATCTGACTGTATTCTGTCTGGTTCTGAGTTCGAATACCAGGATATGCGATAGGGAACTTTCTTTTTGCTAAGTGCTGGTATCTAACTGGAAGTTATTAGGAATTAAAATTTTTGTCATCTTCCATTCATTTCTTTCAGTCACTGTTCTTTTTTTTTTCCTTTTTCTTGCTTCCCTGTCCTTTTCTTTTTGATTCTTTAATTTTCTTCTTCATTTTGATCATGATTGTAAGTAAGTATGGGTCTAGATAAAGTTATACGCCATTAATTGCATTGATAGAAAGGTTAGTAAGTAAGTTTCACTGTCAATTCATTAAATTCTGGGGTGTATGTTCTGAATTAGGCATCTCGAGCGTATTGTGTAATCTTTGATAATTATTCGTTGGTTTCCTCTTAGGCGAGGGTGTCAGGAGTAGCAAACCTCAAATCAACAAATCGAGTGACCGTTGTTGACTTTCCAATAAGTTTGATTTTGTTGAAGCTTTCAAGTCAAAACCTTCGACATAAAGTATTGTAACAATCCGAATTTGACCCTAATCGGAACAGTGGTTTCGGGACCACGAATCCGAGTCCGAAAAATTTTTAGATATTATTTTTAGTGTTTATTATATGTGAATTAATATGTGTGAAAGTTTCGTATAAAAATTAGATTGTTTGTGTGTTTAATTTGACAAAAAGAACTTAATTGCGTAAAGTGTAAAAGTTGCAAACTATAGTGAAAAGTGTTTAAGTGATAGTGGCCTTTAAATATGAGGTATTAAAAGGGAAAATAGCCCATTATTAAGGTTAGTGGGCGGTTAAAGTCATCTTTGTCCTTATTTTTTAAGTTAATAATATTTAGTAACAAAGGGCATTTTGGTAAAGTGATTAAATTATCATAATATGATAAAATAAAACAAAAATAAAGGCCATTTCATCTTTTATTTCTTGGCCGAATGTGGAGGAAAGAACAAGGACTTGGTTCCATTTGATTTTCGGCAACTATAGTCTCAAATTCAAGGTTAGTTTGATTTTAGTTCTTGATAATTTTTACGTTTTTGAGATCGTTGCTTCGAATATTAGTTGACCCATGTTAGAATTTTTGAATTTGAGCATGTTTGATATTCGGCCATGGTTAGATGTTTGTGCTTTGTGATGTTTGATGGAAAAATATTAAAAGTAGGTTAGAAATTAACAAGCTTTGAATTGGAAATGATGGTGAATTTAAGTATTTTGGGTTAAATTGTAAAAATAAATTTTTGAGGGGTTAAAATGTAAAATAAATGAAATAAATGGACTTGTATAATCCCTATGAATATTCGACCCTTAGGTTGTGTAATGAAATTTTGTGTATTTTGTGTTTTGTGCAAATAGGACTAAATTGTAAAAATGTGAAACATTAGGGGTAAAATGGTAATTTACCCATTTATGTGTTTTGGGACTAAATTGAATTGAAATGTGCTTGAATGAGCTTATTTTTAAAATGTTTAGATCAAGAACAATGAAAAACGGACTTGGATTGGGGGAAGGCAAAAGTTATCGAATAGCCGGTCTTCGTTGTCCGTCGATAATCGAGGTAAGTTTTTAAGCAAATATATATTGGAAATTATTTACGTAATCTAATAAATGTTGAAATTTAAAAAGTTATGGGAAAATACATGAAAATGTCGAATATTGGTTAGTAGTATATGTGAACTGAGTTTTAATAAGGTAATGTGGTTAAGTTTATTCGAAATTGATATGTGATAGTACTATAAAATATATGTGATATATTTGATTTTAATATTAAGAAAGGTGTATGAAATGGTTTCATTATATTGATACTCGGGCTTCAAGCCTAGCAGGCCTTGTGTCGGTGATCTATATCCGGCTTAATGCCTAGCAGGCTCTGTGCCGGTGAATTATATCGGGCTTATTGCCTAGCAGGCTAAATGCCGGTGATCAAATTTTAGACCTTTGGACTAGCAGGCTTAATGCCGGTGAGTATTTCAGGCTTTGATGCCTAGCAGGCTTAATGCCGGTGACATGTGATAAATAGAAAAATTCATGTATCATTACACGGTGCAACATATTTAATATAATAAGCTAAAAGCTTAGGTAACTATAAGCCCTTTTATATTTGTAAGGGATAAGGTAAGTTGATCTATTACCATTCAAATTGAATATGATGTAATATAGTTGATGATCTGGTGAAAATTTTATATGTGATATTGAGCTTACCATTGATGAGTATGAACTATATATAATAGAATTCGAGCTTAAATAGGTTATTTTGGAGAATCGGCTATAGATGAATGTGTTAAAGGTGAAAATGGTTGAATGTGTTTGTATATGTGTACAAATGATATGTGATGGATATGTATGTTGTATTCATTCGATTTGGAATATGGGAATACATATTATATTTATGTGATTCGTTGAGTTACATGCTTATAGTAATAAAGTATTGATACTAGGGTTAATTGGATTGATAGCATTCGACCATGATGAAATTTCAAGTTGAAATGTTTATATTCAATGCCACAAACCTAATGTTTAAAATTCTTAAATGTTTGAATGTTATATCAAAATTGCTTAAGACTTACTAAGCTAGTAAGCTTACTCTGTGTGTGTTCAATGTTTTGTTTTATAGATTTTGGTCAAGCTACCAGCTCAGAGGATCATCAGAGAAGTCAACCACACTATCATCTTATTTGGTACTTATAAGTTTAGTTTCTGAATCAAGGGCATGTATAGATTAGACTAAGTTTTGGAACCTATGATATTTGGTCTTGTATAAAAATATGGCCTTGTGAAAATGGCTATTTCTTTTGGTTAAGTTTCATTTCTATGTTTTGATATAATGACTTGAATAAAATGCTAGTGGATGTGTAAATTCGGTCATGGTTTAAATCATATATGTAAGGTGATCATATGGCATATTTGTTATGTGCTTGGTTTAGCAAACTTGGCCTTGGCTTATATATGCGAAACATGGTTGCTGCGTTATCGCTAAAATCAGAGTTTTAAAATTTATAAAAGAATGATCAAAACCTTAAAACTAATTCTGACAACGATTAAAGGCAAGTGTACCTATCGAACAGTAATATAGCTTTAAGCAAGACCGGATATCGAACCCAAAGGAACTAAAAGTACTAATACTAACTTTCTTTTTATTATTTAGCCTTAAAAATAGAGTGAAGTTACTTTAAACTATATTGACAAAGACTAAACTAAGGACACAAAGACAAAAAGGACGAATAGGAAAATAACTTTGACGGAAAACTCAGTTGATTACGACGATACCCTTAGGAAGAATCCACCTAGACTTCACTTGTTATTTAACCTTAAATTATATGATTTCTTTACTTAGCTTGATCCAGAAGACTCCTAACCTATATTAAACCCTCTCTCTCGGTGAATAACGCCTCTAACCCTAGGTTAATTAGTGGAACTCTCGTTAAACTTATAATAACCCCTAGGATAGCGATGAAATCGATCAATGGACTCCCATATTAGGTTTCACCCTAATCCGGCAAAATCTCGTAACCCTATCTCTAGGCGTTCGATCAACTCCGCTTAATTATGTTAGATCTACTCTTAGGCAGGGTCTATTCCTCCTCCCCTAAGCACATTAGATTTGGATCAGGCAACATACTTAAGAACAAACTAAGCAATTATCATATAACTTAAAAGTCAAATAAAAAGATCCATCTAGGTTTCATCCTCTTTAGGTATCTGAGGGGTTTAGCTCATAATGAATAAACAAAACATCGCAAGAGAAAAGATAAAACAAAACATAAGGAAATCCTAAAACCCCCTGAAGGAATTGAAGGAGAATTTTACCGTCTTAAGTATAATTCCGGCTTCTTGGGATGGATCAACTGGCTATCTTCCCGTTATTCCCTAACTCTGACCTTCTAGGCTTGGCTCATTGGCCTAACTTTGACCCTTTTCAAAGGTGGTACTTAGGGGATATATATAGGCTCTTGGAATGCGATTCTTTCTCCCCAAGTATCCTTTTCCGACTGAAATTGCTCATTCTGACGACAGAGGCACAGCCATGTAGCATGCCCGTGCTGATCGACTCCAGACCGTGTTCAGATTTCTAACTTGAGGCACGGTCGTGTGAATCAAGGTAGAGACCATGTACTAGATGTTAGGCGTGGCATGGCCGTGTGGACGCCAGGCTAAGCCGTGTCGAATTCATGATATGGCCCATTTACTCCATTTTGGGCCCGTTTTATGTTCTTTTCATCCTCGGGTGCTTTTCTAGGTATAAGACATGAAAAGAAAGGATTAAGATCACCTTTTTACATAAATCAAGGGATAAGTCATCCAAAAGCATACTAAATGTGGGCTTAAAATATGTTACTTTTACGGTTTATCAAATACCCCCACACTTAAGCTTTTGCTTGTCCTCAAGCAAAATTCTCAACATACAATTAAAATGAACCTTCCATGATTCATAATTCCTATCAACAATGCCTTATCCTAATTCATAGATAATTTATACATGGATAATTCAACTCAAAGATTCCTAAAGGTTCAAACAAGATAAGTCATACATTTGTAGCACGAAAACATAGGTGTTTCCCTTCATATAAATAAATACCTTTAATTCAAAACCTACAAGGATTGACATCCTTACAAAAGATTCACTCAAATCACTTGAAAAGTGTTTTAAGGGTCAAAATTAAGCACTCATAAGTCAAACCTGAAAAGTTAATCCCATAGGCTTGCCTGAAAATCAAATCTCCACCACTGTAAAATGAAATGATAAACAGATCAATAGGTCTTTGTTAGGGTTGTAACGGGGCTAGGGTTAAAGGTGTTGATAAAGGCTGAAATAAGAAGGTTAGAATCGAGATTGAATTGATAAGTTACCTACCTAAAAATTTCTAAGATAACAATTACATATACTAAAAATAATAATCCTACTAATACGAGCTTTTCTTTTGATAATTAGACTTTAACTTGTATAAGCTCACTCATACTGAATATACTTTGCTTTGGTTTTTTTTTTTTTAAGAACAAACTAAAAAGAATACAAGATAATTTTAACTATCAGAATAATATACTTATGTAACTGAGCAAATCAAATCTCGATTAAGGGGTAGTCAAAGGAAAGGGTGATAACAAATACAAAGGGGTTTTTGGTTAATATCAGTAGGTGAGTCAATAAAAAGGGTTTGTTAGGATCAACGGGGTTCACTAGGGGTTAATTACGAGGGTAGGCTGTTTAGTGGAATTAATGGGTTAAAACCTAGGTGCCTTTATCATCTCGGTATATCAAATCATAACTGTGGTCTTGGCATGTATAATCAAGGCAAGTTCTAAAATAACAATTCATAGTTGACACACTCATAATCAAGAAGTGAGCATGAAAAAGAATGTATGCTCTGTAAGGCTCAAAATCTCACAAAAATTATGGGTATTTTTGACATCAACCTTGTAAATCTCAAATTTCAAGATAACATTCAAATTCCGGTTGACAACCTAAAATTTTAATTTTTAGAAAATTAGACTTATCATGCTCGATTCCCTAGTATTCTTCAAATTTAATCATCAATGCATCATTAACTATGACTTATTCAAAAGCATATCAATAAAAATCACAAATTATCAGAAATTTCATCTTAATTAGTAATATGAGAAAATTACTTTAAAACAAGCTTAAATTCAGGGATTTGAGAATCATGTAAAAAGTTAAGCATTTTTATCCTCAGGGTTTGAAAATAATGCAGAAACTTAGGTATTTTCTCAAAATAACTATTCTCCCCCCCCCCCACACTTAAGATGTACATTGCCCTCAATGTACAAACATAGATAACAGCATGTAATGGATAAATCAAAAGAGAAGGGGAAAGAATTACTCCCTGAATTGTGGATGTTTTCCCAAATGAGTGTCTTTGGTGGTGGTGATGGTCATTCGGGATAATGAACATGCGCTAGATGAAGAAATTGTGTAGCGCACTGAGAAGTAGCCAGGATTTATTAAGACCTTATTAAAATAAACTAACTATATAATTAAAAATAAGAAAGATAAAGAAAGAGGAAACAAAAATGTAAACAAAATGAAAATAAAAGATAAATAGACCGAAGAGTCCTTATTGTTGGATGGTTTGCGAGGTGAGTGTGATCTCTAAGGCTGGGGAGGTGATGGCGGTGGCGGAAGTGGCGTGGTTATCGTGGTAGTCGTCGTGATTCCCAAACAGCCTTTCGAACCTGACACTACGAAACTAAACTAAGCTAAACTAATTTAAGCATAAGATTAGCAAAGAAAAAGAGAATGAAAGGAAAGAGAAACAAAAAATATAAACTAAATGGTCTCAAAGACCCTTGGCTTTGTGTTGAGACGAAGCTGCCGGCATGAACTCATGTTGATCGTTCTTTGTTAAGGAGCCTATGCTCAGCTTCTTCCGCTTCTTTGACATGATTTTGTGTTGCTCAAGGGTGTTAGAGATTTATGAAGTGCACAATCTGAGAGGGAGGAGAGTGAAAAGAAAAGAAAATAAGGATGAAATCATATAGTGGGAAGGGGAAGAAACATGGGGTTTAAATAAAGGTTCAAATCTGATGCTTCCCCACGGCCGTGGTCCTAGGGGGTGTCGATGTACACGACCACCTCGTACGGCCGTGTTGCTAAGTGTGTTTGTCACACTATGCCCGTGTTGCATCACCCACGCCCGTGTACGTCAAGTTTTTCTTTTGGCACGGTCATTCTGCACGGGTGTGTCTTACCCATGTTTAATAAGTCAGTATCTTCACACGGTTAGGGCCATGACCTTGCCCTATCTGCCGGTGCCCGTGGGAAGAGTGGTTGGATCTGTGACGTTGGGGGGTGGTTGTACTAAATTGCACGGCCTCTGCCCTGGCAGGATGGTGGTTCAGGTGGTCCACACGGCCATGGACACAGTCGTGTGGAAGGCCGTGTGACCTGGAAAACCTGCCTTTTTTGGTTAGTTTTGAAAAGGGGGAAGAAATAAGAAATAAGAAAAATAAAATAAAATGTAAACAAATGCAAAAAGAAATAGGGTTACTACTCGGGTTGCCTCCCGAGAAGCACTCGTTTATAGTCTTAAGCTAGAATTTTCCTCATTTTTGAAAATTTTAGGGAGGCTTAAAGGTTTGAATATCTTCCCTCATGCTTACAGTTTTATTTTCATGACAAAGTTGCAGTCGAAAAGCGTTTACCTTGAAATCACTGAATATTGGATTGCTCACCTCGACTATTCCATGTGGGAAGATATCGTGTACCTTGAAAAGGATTTCTTTGTTTGTGTTAGGGTCTAGAGGGAATAGTTATGGGTCTGCTTTGTCTGACAATACCTGATCTCTAACTTTGGACTTGTCTATCTTGTAGAGTGGTGTTGATTTTGTTTCCTATATCCCTAATTTCTCCTTAAAGTGTGTTTTCCACTCGTCTAAGTCATTGATTTGAATCAATGGCTTCTCGTGAGTTGTTTCTTTGTTGGTACTGTACTGAAGATTAGGTTTAATCGTGCCCCTTTTCGGTGGATCCTCTGATTTCACTTCGTGTGGTTCGGGTTCTTCTTTGACCTATGTCTCCTGCTCATCTAATTTATTGACCCTACGGCTTTGTTCCTCGTGTGCTTCTTTAGCTTATGGTTCGTGTTTCGGCTCAGGTTTTTGTCCTTTTGATTTTTCCTATGATGAAAGTTGAACAAATTGGTTATCATCTGTATTGACTTTCTTACCTTTATCGCTTGTTGCCCTGGCCGAGTCAAGAGCTTAAAGACTGATTGATTTGTCACCTACATGAAGTATGAGTTCTCCTGTGGCAACATCAATTTTAGTCTTGGCAGTTGCTAGAAAAGGTCTTCATAAATTTAAGGGAATTGAATTATCCTCATCCATGTATAAAACAACAAAATCTACTGGGAAAAAAAATTCATTGATCTTTACGAGAACATCTTCAATGATGCCCCTAGGAATTCTAACAGTTTTATCAGCTAATTGAATACTCATCCTAGTTTGTTTGGGCTTCCCTAGACCTAGTCGTTTAAACAGTGTATAAGGCATGACATTTATGCTTGCCCCTAAATCAGCTAACGCATCATCAATAGTTAAACTACCAATTAAAGATGGAATTGTAAAACTCCCTGGATCTTCTAATTTCCATGGTAGTTTATTTTGTAGGATTGCTAAGCACTTTGCGTTGAGTTCAATGTGTGGCTCTTCGTCTAATTTGCGTTTGTTTGTCAAGAGTTGTCTTAAAAATTTCCTTGAGTTTGGCATCTGAAAAAGAGCTTCAAGAAGAGGTAAGTTAATGTGTAATTTCTTTAAAAGTTTAAGAAACTTACAGAACTGTTCCTCTGAATCATCTCTTTTTAATGCTTCGGGATAAGGGATGCGAGGTTGTACTCCTTTATTACCGGTTTTGACTTTTCTTGTGCTACCTCTATTATCCCTTCGTCTACCTTACTTTCTGGAATTGGTTTTGGTTCATCTAATTCCTCGCTCTCCTGAGCTGTGATAGCTTGAATTTGCTCCTTTGGATTAATCTCGGTGTTACTTGGTAGACGTCCTTGCGGTCATTCTAAAATGAGCCATGTAAGTTGTTCGACTACATTAGTCATTTCCTTGACTGACTTAACAATTTCACTCATTCGGCTCTCATTACTTTTAATTGTTCTATTTATATCTTGTAGGCGTTCTTCTGTGTTTGCTGATTTTTTTAGTTTCTCCTTGTAGGTTGGTTTCTTTTCTCGTGCATAGGGCTGATTTTGGAAGTTCTGAGGAGGTTGTTGCCCTTAATTTCTCTGATTTCCTTGACCTCCCTATGAAAAATTTGGGTGGCTCCTCCAACCTGGATTGTAAGTGTTACTATAAGGATTATTATTGGATCGGAAATTATTACCTATGTAGTTCATCTGTTTGTTTTCTGCTTCCGGTTGGTAGGGTGGGTACTCAGGATTCGCCATAGTTCCACTTGCGTCACACTACATGACTGGATGTACCTACGAGGAATATAAACTATCAAGCTTTTTATTCATCATCTCAAGCTGCGTTGATAGCATGGTCATGGTGTCGACGTTGAAGACTCCTGTCGATTTCGTTGGTTTAGTCCTTGAAGCTTGCCACTGATAATTGTTTAATGACATCTCCTCAATGAACTCGTAGGGTCGCTTTCGAGTTTTGTTGTTCGTAGTTCCACCCATTCTTTGAATCAATCAGTTGCCTTGTTGAGGGGTTTACACCATTGTAGAATGTTTGGACTTGTAGCCATAAGGGTAAGCCATGGTGTGGGCACCTCCTCAAGAGATCTTTGAATCTCTCCCATGCATCTATAGTGTTTCTAAATCCATCTGCACAAAAGAAGAGATATCATTCCTTAATTTGGCCATTTTGATCGGTGGACAATATTTCATTAAAAACTTTTTGGTCATCTCATCCCATGTAGTGATTGACCCTCGTTGTAACGAGTTTAACCACTGTTTAGCTTTATTTCTCAACGAAAAAGGGAATAACCGAAGACATATGGCATCATCAGAAACGCCATTTATTTTGAAGGTATCACAGAACTCTAAAAAGTTAGCTATATGCATGTTTGGATCTTCGTCCTGCAAACCATCAAATTGAATAAACTGTTGAATCATTTGTATTGTGTTAGGCTTTAATCCAAATTGGTTAGTGGTTATAGCAGGCCTAACAATACTTGATTCCGCTCCTGTTAAATGCGGTTTTGCATAATCAAACATTGTACGTGGAGCGTTGCGTTCCCCCACATCGTGTGGTGGTGCGTTATTCTCGTCCATCCTTTCAGTAGGTTTGGATCTGTCTTTTTCCTCCCCATTCTGTGTAATTTAGGGCTAGCCTAGTTTCCCGACGATTGCTTCGAGCGGTAGCTTCAATATCACTTTCGTATACTAAAGGTCCTCTCGGGTTCCTTCTAGTCATAAATTAGAGGCACCTGGAAAGAAAAGAAGGAAAGAAAAAATTAGCAAAATTAAAAATTATCCTAAAAATAAAAATAAATTGCTGAAAAATAAAAAAATAATGGCTAAAGTAATAAAAATAGAGTTTTCTTAATATTTTAGTTCCCCGGCAACAGCGCCAAAAACTTGATCGCTGAAATCAGAGTTTTAAAATTTATAAAACAATGACCAAAACCTGAAAACTAACTCTGACAACGATTAAAGGCAAGTGTACTTATCGAACAGTAGTATAGCATTAGGCAAGACCGGATATCGAGCCCAAAGGAACTAAAAGTACTAATACTAACTTTCTTTTTACTATTTAGCCTTAAAAATAGAGTGAAGTTGCTTTAAACTATATTGACGAAGACTAAACTAAGGACACAAAGACAAAAAGGACGAATAGGAAAATAACTTTAACAGAAAACTCAGTTGATTATGACGATACTCTTAGAAAGAATCCACCTAGACTTCACTTGTTATTTAACCCTAAATTATATGATTTCTTTACTTAGCTTGATCCATAAGACTCCCTAACCTATATTAAACCCTCTCTCGAGGCGAATAACGTCTAACCCTAGGTTAATTAGCGGAACTCTCGTTCATTTGTAATAACCCCCTAGGATAGCAGTAAATCGATCAATGGACTCCAATATTAGGTTTCACCCTAATCCGGCAAAATCTCATAACCCTATCTCTAGGCGTTCGATCAACTCCGCTTAATTATGTTAGATCTACTCTTAGGCAGGGTCTATTCCTCCCCCACCTAAGCACATTAGATTTGGATTAAGCAACATAATTAAGAACAAACTAAGCAATTATCATATAACTTAAAAGTCAAATAAAAAGATCCATCTAGGTTTCATCCCCTTCAGGTATCTGATGGGTTTAATTCTTAATGAATAAACAAAACATTGTAAGAGAAAAGATAAAACAAAACAGAAGAAAATCCTAAAACCCCCTGAAGGACTTGAAGGAGAATTACGCCGTCTTGAGTATAATTCCGGCTTCTTGGGATGGATCAACTGGCTATCTTTGCGTTATTCCCTAACTCTGACCTTCTCGGCTTGGCTCTTTGGCCTAGCTTTGACCCTTTTCAAAGGTGGTACTTAGTGGATATATATAGGCTCTTGGAATGCGATTTTTTCTCCCCAAGTATCCTTTTCTGACTGAAATTTCTTATTCTAACGACAGAGGCACAGCCATGTAGCACGCCCATGTGGATCGACTCCAGGCCGTGTTCAAATTTTTAACTTGAGGCACGGCCGTGTGAATCGGGGTAGAGATCATGTACTAGATGTTAGGCGTAGCACGGCCGTGTGGACATCGGGCCAGACCGTGTCGAATCCATGATATGGCCCATTTACTCCGTTTTGAGCCCGTTTTATGTTCTTTTCATCCTCGGGTGCTTTCTTTGGCATAAGACATGAAAAGAAAGGATTAAGAGCACCTTTTTTTTACATAAATCAAAGGATAAGTCGTCCAAAAGCATACTAAATATGGGCTTAAAATATGTTACTTTTACGGTTTATCGCTGCGCTTATGTTGTGTGTATGATCTTGACTAAGGTGAATTTATGTATTACTCGTTTAATATGCTTTACGAATGATAGTTGAGTTAAGTCATGTGTTTCGGCAATAAGGTAAATGACATATGAGGGAGGTATTTAGTATGAATAAATAATGTTATGTTTAAGTGAGTTTGGCTGTGTGATATTTACATTTTCATAATGAAGTATGTATATGATGGTTAGCTATATAGGTTCGGTTGCTATTGGTAAGAAATGAATATGTTTTATGATTGCTTAGGAACTAATCTAAATGGAAAGTGAAATAGTATGTGCGGTTATGATGTAATGTCACTATGTTTGTATATGCAATTGATTATTAAATGGTATAATGGTTCGGTTGGTTTAATATGCATATGTATTATAGTAATATGAATGAAAATTAGCTTATGTTATATGAGTTTTGATTGATATCCGATATATGCTTTAAAATGACATAAGTTGAGATATGGTTTGAATGTATATATATGTCATGAATGCTTAAATTATGTGATTTGGACATTTGTATGTATTAAGTACTGGTAATAAAACTCGTTGTACATTAGTTAATTTAATAGGTTGTAATGTTATATAATATAGTAATGATCGCATTGCTTGTGCTTGAGTTCAATTGAATGTCTATTCGGAATTTAGTATAGTTCGGTAATGCCTCATAACTCTAATTCGGCGACGGACACGGGTTAGGGGTGTTACAAGTATTCCATGTAAAATGTGCATTATTGTTAATAAAGTTGGTTGATTGAGTTATTAGATGGTCGTTTTAGGCTTCAGAGACTCTCATCATTGTTGTTACTTTGAAATCTCTCTAGGTGCGTGCCGAAAAACTTTGCAAGTTTCTGCTGCAGAAAAAAATGGTTGTCGACGCCACATTGTTGTGTGCCAGGCTGTGTGAGCCACACGACCATGTGCCAGGCCATGTGGTTGGCCGTGTAACTCACTATTTATCAATTGGGGGTCACATGAGCATATGTCCAGGTTGTGTGGGGCCATATTAGTGCAGCGTTCACACAGGCATGTGTTTGGACCGTGTAACTCACTGTTTATGGCTGAAGACCACACGGGAGTGTGTCCAGGCCGTGTGGCATGTTAATGGCCCAAAACCTATTTTTGAGGCTATGAGTGTTGCTCAACACTAATACCGCCCTCTTCAATGAATGAATGATTGAATTTGAAATGAATTTGATTATATAAGATCTGTCTGATACTCTGAGACTGATGTATGAATAATGTAACACCCCAAACCCGGTCAAAACGCTACGACCGAATCCGGCATGTCACAGGGAAGAAAATATTTTTGAAAACTGATTTATTGTCTTGAGTTTAAAAGAAAATCGTTGATGTATAAAAACCTGAATTGTTTTAAGCAGATTGTTAAAATCATTTTCAAACTTAGTTTTAAAGAAGATAGTGTTGCCTTGTTATTATTACGTGACTGCTAAATTCCCGATGATAAAATTTTGGAAAAATCCCGAAAGTTTGTAAAAGTTTTAAAAACGTTCATTTTAAGAATTTATTTGGCATGCCACTCATGTTTAAACATATTTAAAGGAAACTTAAGCAGATGAATAATCCCAAAATAAAATCTAGTGGCCTTATTACATAATCGAAAACCAAACTTAAAATAAAATAAATACAAAAATAACCATTAAAATAAAAACCAAACTATTGAGCATGGCCACCTCGAGTCCATTCCGGCTCCACATCCACAATCTAAGAATTATCTGCAAAATGTAATGGAAAGGGGTGAGTCACCGAGACTCAGTGTATAATCCCCTCCCGAAGATGTTAAGCCCTTACACAATTACATATGAAAACATGAATGTCATGCAACCCATCCAACCTATCCATCCAAACTCCCAATTCTACCCCTTGTGGCACCTAGCCACTGGTGGTACCTAACCACTGGTGGTTCCAAACCACTAGTGACCGAAGTCACAAATAATCGTTTGTGGGGCCAACCCACTTTGTGGTACCTAACCACTAGTGACGATCCCTTATCTCGATATGTGGGGCCAACCCACTGTGGTACCAAACCACTGGGACGAGTCACAGAAATATATATGTGGTACCTAACCATTGGTGGTTCCAAACCACTGAGACTTAGTCACAATATGATCGTATGTGGGGCCAACCCACTGTGTGGTACCTAACCACTTGTGACAATCTGATAGATCATTCCTTTCCCCTCCTCTTATCAAACCCAATTTTAATGCTACTTTCTGATATAATATAATCATGTTTAACATATAGAAATAATAAAACATGGCATAAACAGATTTAACAGAGGCAATTAACGTTAGCCACCAAGATGGACTTATCCAGAGTCCTCGCTTTTACCCACAAGGGTAACATATCGATTTCAACAGTTATTTCGGCTTTCGACAAATCACAGTTAACAACACATTAAAAAAGTGAAGTGTGTAAGAGTTGCACACCTGATTACTCGTAATACCACTCTCTCTACGTTGACACTGTCGTTAACCGACACTATTGCTATTTGCCTACTACTTTGCTCAGATGCTGGCCTATACCCAGGTGGCCAATCCCGAACCGCAGACACAACCCTCCTCTTGAACTTAGGGGCTGGGTTCATCAATCCAACCTCTCCTAACGCTTGGCTAGCCTAGATCGACAAATCGCAAAGCTCAAGATCTACTCCACAAGCCGAACAAAATCCCGAGAATCCAAACGAATGCATCACCCCCTTCCTTAACCTGACAGATTCGATCACCCACTATCAAGACTCGACACCACAATACCCTAGAGATGATTCAGCAATGGCTAAAACAAGAGGGAATCTAATAAGAAAACCGCAAGTAGAATTAAAGATCTTCAACAGGATGTTTGGGGGTTTTGGCTTTTAGAGAAGAATGGAATAGAGAGAGAGGGGTTGAGGTTGAGGTTTTAGAGAGTACACAAATAAGAAGAAAAGAATGAGAACTAAGTTTCGGCTCACATAGAATGAGAGAGATGAAATGAGGGGATGAAAAATGAGATTTTGGCACTTGTTGAATCAATTAAAAGAAAGAAAAAGAAATAGTAAGATACTAGGAGGATTCGGCTATAGCTTTTGAGAGAAAAGAAAATGAGGAATCATGTTTCGGCAGAGGTATGCTACAGCGGGTTTTCGGTTGAAGAAAAATGGCAAAAAGATTGGGACACAATTAATGAATGGATAGCAAGGTAGGTTCGGCCAAACAACCAAAATAGAAAAGACTTAAGAGGGCATTCGGCTTTGAGTAGATAAGAGAAAAGAAAATGCAAAATATGAAATGTGAGTGTGGTTCAGTTTCGGCACAAAAGAAATGAGAAAAGAGAACTCTAAGGCTCCCTATCTAGCCGAATATTCACACTCCACCAAGGCCTACACCCACATTCGGCCACCTCCCTAATAGCATCCCAAAACCGAATGCTCCTCTACCCCAAGCCACCTTCAAAATTCAGCTAAACACAACCCTCTCCAATGCCTTCTTTTTCTCCTTACTTTTCTCCTGACCACATATTCAAATGAATTTGAATACTTAAAATTCCTATATTTTCTCTCCTCCACTTATTCAAATCTGTTGACTCCTTCAACACTTATCTACCAAAGTGCATCCTGAGTACAACTTCTCCTAGTCTTGGCTTCAAAAATATCAAGCAGAAAGGGGATTCTCGCAGCTCGAACCAAGGCTCTATCCACTTACATGAGGCGTCACTTCCTTGAGCCTTAAGTGGCACCTCCCCTGCCACTTTACCAAGGCTCTTCCTGTGTCAAAACATGCCACTAATTTCCCTTAACTCCTGTCCCATTCAGCTCCCCCTTCCAAGTGCCCTAAAAGAAAATTTTCGCTAAGGATCTGGCCTACCTCTAGCTCATGCCTGATCCCTAAATTACCTTAAACTAGCATACATCCATACAATCTACATGCAATCAGATAAAATGTAGAGGCCCCGATTTCGGCCTCGAAATTACCTGGTCAAAAGAGTTGAGGGTATTGCTGCCGCATCACATCCTCTATCTCCCACGTGGCCTCCGCTGTACTATGATTCTACCACAACACCTTTACCAAAGGGATAGATTTCCTGCACAACACTTTGACTTCCCGATCCAAGATCTGCATTGGTTCCTCCTCAAAAGTCAAGTCTGGCCCTACTTCGATTTCTTCTACCGGCACAACATGAGATGGATCTGAACGATAGCGTCTAAGCATTAAAACATGAAATACGTCGTGGATCTGGCTTAGTTTCGATGGTAACTCAAGCTGGTAAGCTACTGGTCCTACTCGCTTCAACACCCGATAAGGCCCGATAAACCTAGGGCTCAGCTTGCCCTTCCGACCAAATCTCAACACTTTCTTCCACGACGACACCTTCAAAAAGACCTTATCACCCACTGAAAATTCTATATCCCTTCGCTTAAGATCTGCATAGGACTTCTGCCTGTCTAAAGCTTCCTTCAAACGAGTCTGAATCAGCTTAACCTTACCTTTCATTTCAGCAACTAACTCCGAACCCAACAATTGACGCTCACCCAACTCTGTCCAGCATGTAAGGGTACGACACTTCTGTCCATACAATGCTTCATATGGTGCCATCTGAATACTTGCCTGGTAGCTATTGTTATACACGAACTCTGCCAACGGTAGAAATTCCTCCCAACTACCTCTGAAATCCAAGACACAACCCCTTAACCTATCTTCTAAAATCAGGATTACCTTCTACGACTGCCCATATGACTGCGGATGAAACGCCGTATTGAAATCCAACCTCGTACCCAATGCTTGATGCAACGCTTTCCAAAATCTTGACGTAAATCTAGGGTCTCTATCTGAGATAATCGACACTGGCACTCCATGCAGTCTCACGATTTCTGCTACATGCAACTTAGCCAACCTTTGAAATGAGTAATCAACCCGAACTGGTATAAAATGAGCCGATTTTGTCAACCGGTCCACAATCACCCAAATCAAATCCTTTTTAGTGGGCGTAAGAGGCAACCTACTGACAAAATCCATCGTAATTCTTTCCCACTTCCACTACGGAATCTTCACCGGTTGCAACAACCCGGAAGGTAACTGATGTTCTGCCTTTACCTGCTGACACGTCAAACACTTGCCCACAAATTCCGTTACCTCTCGCTTTAGACCCGGCCACCAGAACTGTTCCCGCAAATCTCGGTACATCTTACTACCTCCAGGATGCATAGCGTATGGGCTGCCATGAGCTTCTTGAAGAATCTTCTGCCTTAACTCAACATCTTTAGACATGCAAAATTTTCCCTGAAAACATAACACCCTATCGCTGCTTAAGCTGTACCCCTCCAATCCACCATTCTGTACTTGTAACAAACGAGCACCTAAGACTTTATCCACTAGCTGTTTCTCCCTAACCTGGTTTACCCATGTCGGCTTCACTTGCAGTTCTGCTAGCAAACTTCCGTCATCATACAGGCTAAGGTGGGCAAACATTGCTCTCAAATCTGCTACCACTTTACGGCCCAATGCTCCGCCACTACGTTAGCCTTACTCGGATGATACTCAATCGAGCAATCGAAATCCTTCAACAACTCGATCCACCTCCGCTGCCTTAAATTAAATTACTTCTACGTCAAGAGATATTTCAAACTCTTGTGATCCGTGTAGACTATAGACTTTTCCCCATACAAGTAACGTCTCCAAATTTTCAGAGCGAAAACCACTGCAGCCAACTCCAGATCATGCGTCGGGTAATTCACTTCGTGAGGTCTCAATTGTCGAGAAGCATACGCCACCAGGTTTCCCTTTTGCATCAGTACACATCCCAGACTAGTATGCGACGCATCACAATAAACCGTAAACTCCTTCCCCGCTTCAGGCTGAATCAAAACCGGAGCTTCTTCAGAATCCTCTTTAACTTGTCAAATCTTTCTTGCTGTTTGTCTGACCAAACAAATGGAACCCCTTTCCTTAACAACTTGGTTAACGGCGCTGCAACCAAAGAAGACCCTTCCACGAACCTTCTATAATATCCCGCTAAACCCAGAAAACTCCGAATCTCCGCTACAGACTTAGGTGGTTTCTAGTCCAGTACAGCTTCAATCTTCTAAGGGTCTACCCTAATCCCCTCAGCTAACACCATATGACCCAAGAAGGTTACTTCCTTTAACCAGAACTCGCACTTACTAAACTTTGCGAACAACTGCTTCTCCCTCAGAATTTGCAAAACTAGACGGAGATGTGCATCATGCTCCTCCTCGGACTTCAAGTACACCAGTATATCATCTATAAATACTACGACGAACCGATCCAAATACGGTTGAAAAACCCGATTCATCATATCCATAAATGCTGCCGGCGCGTTGGTCAACCCAAACAGCATTACCAAAAACTCGTAGTGACCATATCGAGTATGAAACGTCGTCTTATGAATATCCACCTCCTTGACCTTAAGTTGATGATACCCCGACCTTAGATCTATATTCGAGAAAACTGATGCTCCCTTAAGCTGGTAAAACAGGCCGTCTATCCTTGGCAACGAGTACTTGTTCTTAATCGTCAACTTATTCAGCTGACGGTAATCTATACACATTCACATCGATCCGTCCTTCTTCTTAACAAAAAGCACATGTGCTCCCCAAGGAGACACACTTGGCCGGATAAAACCCCGGTCCAACAACTCCTGAATCTGCACTTTCAGCTCCACCAACTCCTTCGGCACCATCTTATATGGGGCAATATACACTGGCGCGGTTCCCGGTAGCAGGTCTATACCAAACTCAACTTCACAATCCGAAGGCAGACCCGGAAGCTCTTCTGGGAACACATCAGTAAATTCCTTTACCGTTCAGACATTCCCCACAGTTGACTCCTTGGCCTCCAATGCACAAACATGAACCATGAACGCCTCACATCCCTTCCTCACCATTCTCTCAGCCTTCAAAACGGATACTACATTGGATAGGTAATTCCTTCTATCACCTATCATCACCACCTCTTCACCCTCAACAGTTCTTAGTACCATGCGCTTAGCTGCACAGTCTAAACTCGCTTGATACTCTACTAACCAATCCATACCCAAGATCAAATCGAACTCCCCAAATGGCAGTTCCATAAGATCAGCCGAAAACACTACCCCTTGAAGTTCTAGGGGTACATCTTTATACAGTTTGTTCACTACTACAGAGTGACCTAGAGGGCTAATTATAGTCATCTCCCTAGAAGTAGTCTCATTGGCTAAGTTCAGAGTTCCCGCTATACTACTAGAAACATAAGAATGCGTAGAACCAGCATCAATCAAGGCAGTATAAGGCAACCCATAAATTAAGAACGTACTGGTTATGACATCCGGTGCGTTGCCCTCCTCTCGACGCCTCGCTGTGTAGACCAACCCAGGCTGTCTTGCCTCAGTATTCCCAGCACTTCTGCCCGCTGTTTCACGGCCCTGACTATTACCGTTACCACCCTTGGCTGAACCTCGACCCCTCTGCGATTGCTGACCATCTCTCCTGAATTGTGTACGTCCTTGACCCTCAGACTGAGTCCTAGCTGAACTCCATGGACAAACTCTTATCCGGTGCTCCATTGACCCACACTCGAAGCACCTTCTGTAACAGCAGCAGGCTTTGCAACTTGACTCGGCCCGCCAAATCTAGCCCTTTTCTGAGAATTCCCGATAGACCTGATTAACCCAGAACTCCTCTTATTCCAACTCCTATCCTGATTCTATTTCACCAACTGCTTTACCTCCTTGATTATTTTGGCCTTTTCCACGAGGACAGCAAACTCTCTCTCCCTCTGCGGAGCAATCAATATCCGCAGTTCATCCCTCAGTCCGTCCTCAAACCTAACACAGCGCTCATGTTCCGTAGCCATGATACCCCTAGCATAATAACTTAACCAAAGAAACTCCGCCTCATATTCAGATACTGACTTACTCCCCTAAACCAAATTCAAGAACGCCTTACGCTGCGCATCTTTATAACTAGACCTGACGTACTTCCTCTGATAAGCCGCCTTAAAGAAATCCTAGGTGATATTATCGGCCATTGCACCATCCCTGACCGTGAGCCACCGCTGATAGGACTCATCCCGAAGAAGAGACACTATCCCTTTCAACTTTTCCTCAGTCGTGAAATCCAAATCATCCATTATTCGCTCCATCGCCTCTAGCCAGTACTCAGTTGTGTTGGGAGCTACACCAGAAACACCCCTAAATACTTCTGCTCTATTAGCCTGGAGTCATTCGGACACAGATTTCTGAGCCCCCGAACCTACGCTTGCTTCAGCAACTCTCTCCAGAACCCGCAACATCGCCTACGACACTGCATCATCACCATTCGTTTGATCCTGAAACTCCGCGCCCACAGCTGGCGGCGTTGGCACCTCATTCTCTGACCCATGGCCGGACCTTACCGGTTCCGACACGGTAATCCTACCCTTACCACGTCTACATACGTTACGCCCGCATCTTCGAGTGTTCATGACTAGCGTTCACGAATTAATCTGATTTAAGAGTTTTATTATGAGTTAGCTTCTTCCACTATTTATTACGGCACAGTCTTATGAGCAATTTATTAGAGCAGTTGTTCTCACAAGTTCATACAGTCCTATAGGTTTCAGTCACTAAAGTGAATTCCTATCACTAGCAATCATATCACAATCATTGAAAACATATAAACAGCAGTTACGGGACTTACCTTCGCGGATCGGTCCGGAGACTCGGTGCCAAGCTTCCCAAAACGTGTTTTTCATTCAACGATTTTGCAAACCCCTTTTATAAAAATGATTTGGGCCTCATGCCCATAGTCAAGCTTTTGAACTAGGCTCTGATACCATAATTGTAACACCCCAAACCCGGTCAAAACGCTACGACTGAATCCGGTATGTCACAGGGAAGAAAATATTTTTGAAAACCAATTTATCATCTCTAGTTGAAAAGAAAATCGTTGATGTATAAAAACCTGAATTGTTTTAAGCAGATTGTTAAAATCATTTCGAAACTTAGTTTTAAAGAAGATAGTGTTGCCTTGTTATTATTACGTGACTGCTAAATTCTCGATGATAAAATTTTGGAAAAATCCCGAAAGTTTGCAAAAGTTTTAAAAACGTTCATTTTAAGAATTTATTTAGCATGCCACTCATGTTTAAACATATTTTAAGGAAACTTAAGCAGATGAATAATCCCAAAATAAAATCTAGTGGCCTTATTACATAATCGAAAACCAAACTTAAAATAACATAACTCCGAAAATAACCATTAAAATAAAAACCAAACTATTAAGCATGGCCACCTCGAGTCCATTCCGGCTCTGCATCCACAATTTAATAATTATCTGCAAAATGTAATGGAAAGGGGTGAGTCACTGAGACTCAGTGTATAAATCCCCCTCCCGACGATGTTAAGCTCTTACACAGTTACATATGAAAACATGAATGTCATGCAACCCATCCAACCTATCCATCCAAACTCCCAATTCTACCCCTTGTGGCACCTAGCCACTGGTAGTACCTAACCACTGGTGGTTCTAAACCACAAGTGACCAAAGTCACAAATAATCATTTGTGGGGCCAACCCACTTTGTGGTACCTAACCACTGGTGACGATCCCTTATCTCGATATGTGGGGCCAACCCACTGTGGTACCAAACCACTGGGACGAGTCATAGAAATATATATGTGGTACCTAACCACTGGTGGTTCCAAACCACTGAGACTTAGTCACAATATGATCGTATGTGGGGCCAACCCACTGTGTGGTACTTAACCACTGGTGACAGTCTGATAGATCATTCCTTCCCCCTCCTCTCATCAAACCTAATTTTAATGAACATGCTTTCTGATATAATATAATCATGCTTAACATATAGAAATAATAAAACATGGCATAAACAGATTTAACAGAGGCAATTAACGTTTGCCACCAAGATGGACTTACCCGGAGTCCTCGCTTTTACTCACAAGGGTAACATATCAATTTCAACAGTTATTTCGGCTTTCAAAAAATCACAGATAACAACACATTAAACATATAAAGTGTGTAAGAGTTACACACCTAATTACTCGTAATACCACGCTCTCTACGTCGACACTGTCGTTAACCAACACTACTGCTATTTGCCTACTACTTTGCTCAGATGCTGGCCCACACCCAGGTGGCCAATCGCGAACCACAGACACAGCCCTCCTCTTAAACTTAGTGGCTACGTTCACCGATCCAACCTCTCCTAACGCTTGGCTAGCCTAGTTCGACAAATCCCAAAGCTCAAGATCTACTCCACAAGTCGAACAAAATCCCGAGAATCCAAACGAATGTGTCACCCCCTTCCTTAACCTGACAGATTCGATCACCCACTATCAAGACTAGACACCACAACACCCTAGAGATGATTCGGCAATGGCTGAAACAAGAGGGAATCCAATAAGAAAACCGCAAGCAGAATTAAAGATCTTCAACAGGATGTCTGGGGGTTTCAGCTTTTAGAGAAGAATGGAATAGAGAGAGAGAGAGGTTGAGGTTTCGGTTTTAGAGTGTACACAAATAAGAAGAAAAGAATGAGAACTAAGTTTCAACTCACATAGAATGAGAGAGATGAAATGAGGGGATGAAAAATAAGATTTCGGCACTTGCTGAATCAATTAAACGAAAGAAAAAGAAATAGTAAAATACTAGGAGGATTCGGCTATGGCTTTTAAGAGAAAAGAAAATGAGGAATGATGTTTTGGCAGATGGCTACAGAGGGTTTTCCGCTTTGAAGAAAAATGGAAAAAAGATTGGGACACAATTAATGAATAGACAGCAAGGTAGGTTCGGCCAAACAACCAAAATAGAAAAGACTTAAGAGGGCATTCGGCTTTGAATAGATGAGAGAAAAGAAAACGCAAAATATGAAATGTGAGTGTGGTTCAGTTTCGGCACAAAATAAATGAGAAAAGAAAACTCTAAGGCTTCCTATCTAGCCGAATATTTACACTCCACCAAGGCCTACACCCACATTCGGCTACCTCCCTAACTAGCATCCCAAAACCGAATTCTCCTCTACCCCAAGCCACCTTCAAAATTCAGCCAAACACAACCCTCTCCAATCCCTTCTTTTTCTCCTCAATTTTCTCCCGACCACATATTCAAATGAATTTGAATACTTCAAATTCCTATATTTTCTCTCCTCCACTTATTCAAATCTGTTGACTCATTCAACACTTATCTACCAAAGTGCATCCTGAGTACAACTCCTCCTGGTCTTGGCGTCAAAAATAACAAGCAGAAAGGGGATTCCTGCAGCTCGAACCAAGGCTCTATCCACTCACATGAGGTGTCACTTCCTCGAGCCTTAACTGGCGCCTCCCCTGCCACTTTACCAAGGCTCTTCCTGTGTCAAAACATGCCACTAATTTCCCTTAACTCCTGTCCCATTCAGCTCCTCCTTCTAAGTGCCCAAAAAGAAAATTTTCGTTAAGGCTCTGGCCTACCTCTAGCTCATGCCTGATCCCTAAATTACCCTAAACTAGCATGACATCCATACAATCTACATGCAATCAGATAAAATGCAGAGGCCCCGATTTAAGGATGTTACAAATAACATAATTGTATGTGTACTGTGATACTTATTCTGATGTTGAACTCTCTTATCTACTTGTGAAACAATTTAGAACGACTGAATGCATGTTATAGATATTTGAACTCTGCATTTGCATGGGTTGGGATGTTATGAAAAAGGAAGTAATATGTTCTGAATTAGTGGCTAAGCCACAATGCGTATAAATCTGATTCTAGTGGTTTATTGCATTTCAATCTAGCAGCTAAACTGTGTCTCTGTAAAAGTGTCAAACAGACACTCTAAGGTGTGCAGGTTTGGTTGGGCATTGAATGTCCTTAACGGTGTGTTGGGATGGCCGAAGATGGTATGTAGCAGATGGGGGTAGGAATATTGCATCTAAATCTGATTTGTAGCATATATTAAACTGAGATTGCTTCTATATATATATATAACTAATATGTTTCGAATCTAAACTTGAATTACTTCTTTACCAAATCGAATCTTTGAATTCAGAACTATTTTATAAATGTGATCTAGTTGAACAAACTTCTTTTACGCACTGAGTTCACAACTCATTTTATTATTGATTGGATTTCAGGTGGTACTTAAACTTGAACGGGACGGCGCCACGAGAGTTCGGTCAAACTTTTATCTTTCTTTAATTTATTACCAGTAGGAAATTTGGTATTATGTGATATTGTAATGTTGGAAAGACTTCATGCTTATTTAATTATTGTGTGGATATTACGTGATGAACAGTTCATTTTGACTGTGTTATAAATATGGTATCTTTAGTGTCCTTGATGTAACCCTCCGGACTTGATCTGGACATTTAGGCCAGGTTTTTGGGTGTTACACTCTAAAATTGTCTTGTTTGCTGCCAAAAATCCTTCATTATGTAGATCTCAAACCGATCCTTTTGTTACCACCATTGGAGGTGTTGCCACCCTTAAAACACCAATTTTTGGTTGTTGTTTTTCTTTCTATTTCCTACAAATCCTTGCTATCATTTTCTTCATTTTTTACTTGTTTAAACAACCCTTCACCTTGTCGTTTTAGTACACATTCGATTTCATTTAAATCATCGTCATGGATCTAGTCTTCAGGAAGCGTAAGTGTTATTTTTTAGTTAAATCTTGTGTCGTTTTTCTCCTTCATTATGTTTTATTTTGGTCGATTGTCATTAGAATCATAGTCATATTACCTTACCAATTTTTGATGATTTTTATTTTGAAGGATCAAATCTAAACTCATCGGATCAGCAGTGACGACAAACCTAATCCGCATTTTCGTTTAGTAGCAAAATAATGTAAGTTAATCTTGGATATGAAGTGTCACTTATGTAGTATTGATTGGTCGAACCCCACAAAGGTGTTTTTGGTTGATTCTAACCTTGATTTGTCTGTGTGTGTGTTTAGATTCATTCGATTTTAGGGTTGTGAGAAATTGCGGATTTATAATTGGCACTGCAGACTTGCATAATTCCAGTGTGGGACTTAATTAAATTTGAATATGTGTACGTGAGTACTTCTTGTTTGATTTGGCTGAATGTTAAAGGCACTTTTTGGGATCGTCTCAATGCGAATTCATTATACGTGATTGTCAAATGGTTTGCCATTATTAAGACTGATTATTTGTGTGTTTGTGACGTGCACTATATTGTATATTATGAAAATTGTTAATGTTCTTTGGATGCATGTATAACATGTAAATATCTGTGACTTTGCTCGAATTGCATATTAAGTATACCCTGACTATATTGTCTATTGTTGTTTGTTACATACCATTGATTCCATTGATTGATTGGTTGAAAGTATGCAAGTCATACACTGAATCTATTACTAAAAGCATGTTAAGCATGCCATTGTTTTGCACTATAACTTTTTTTTGTCATGCATGATTGTGTTTGATTAATGGCATATCATATTGCATTGCATGGGAATTGTAACAACCCGTTTTCAGTGGTATAAAAAAATTATGGTTTTGGGACCATAGTTTCGATGAGTAAATTCTTATTTTAATGTTGATTTAATGTTTACGGGATTATATTAGGGTTGTATTTTAAAATTTTGTTAAGAAATTTTGATGTTTAAATGGTTAATTAAGAAAAAAGGACTAAATCGTAAAAGGTATAAAAGTTGAATTCTACCAATTAAAAGGGTCAAATGACTATGAAATTTTAAACTAGTGGACTTATGTGATAATTACACCATTTAATGAATTATTGGACAAATATGGACATGAATTTGATGTTTTGTATAGTTAATAACCAAGGTTAAAATGGTAATTTAATAAATAAATTAAAATAAAAGAAATTAAAAGATGGTATCATCATCATTGTTGTCTTCTCCACCGATTTTGAGAGCAAAGGAATAGCCATTTTAGGGCTTGAAGTTCGGCTAGCTAAAGTGCTTGCATGGTATGTGATTTCAGTCCCTTTTAATGATTTTTATGTTTTTGAGATCGTTTTAGCTTAATCTAACTAGCCTGAGGGATAATTTGCAAAACTGTTAAATGTTGAAGGACTTGCCATGAATGTTTTAGAATGATTTTTTATGTTAATTTATAGATTATGAATTCTTGTTGAAAAATAAACAAGTTTTGTTAAGTGATTTTTGATAAATTTTATGAAATTGGGATTAAATTGTTAAAGGTATAAATTCTAGGGTTTTATTATGAAGTGATGATAAATATGGGTTGTTTCAAGGTCCCTTGTATTTTTTATTAATATGCATTTAGATTAAAATGATTAGACTTTAAGTTATAAGCTTAAGGACTAAATTGTGAAAAAGTTAAAATGTTAAGGGCAAATTGATAATTTTGCATAAATATGATATGTGTATTAAATAGAATACTAGAAGTGTATAATTGATTTAAATTACCTATTTATGATCAAGATAAACCATGTTTGGTCTTAAATCGAGGAAAAGCTAAAACTTCGGACTAATTCGATTCTATTTCTAAGCCCTAGTTATCGAGGTAAGTTCGTATGAACTGTGTTCGTTTTAATGTTAGTTAATTGAATCTATGCTATGATGTTGTAATGTAAATGAATCAATATCTATAATTGTATCCATACTATGATGAATTGATGGTTATGAAGTCCTGTTTGAACCTTAGGAATTCTTAGGATACAAATGGCATGTCATTAGGGATTTCATATTTCGAGTGCAAGTCTTGAATGTCCTACCGATGGCTGAGGTCCTGCATTTGTTGTAGATTCTCCACAGCTCATGTGAGCAGCACCGTGTAGCTTACATTTTGACCCACAGCTCGTGTGAGCAATGATGTAAAGGAAAGGTTATGGTTATAAGTAAAGGCACACTTTGTGTGAGCTTTCCCGAGTATTCGATGAAATTCTAGATGGTTCAACGAGTATGAAAAGGGAACATAATAGTAAATAATCAAATGGAAGGAATCATGAATTTGTGAAAAGGATTTATGATCTAAATGAGGTGATTACATATGTAATTCTACTTACACTACGGATGAACTCATTTATATCATGGATAAGTGCACTAACTTGTGAATTAATGATGTTGTTTAGGCTTATACTAAGCATTTGGAATGGAATGGTAAGTAAGTAAATGGAATGGTTCATAATCTTATGAAAAGGTTGATGAATATTTAATGTATCTTATGAAATCCACTTATGTTATAAATGAATTCATATGTGATGTTGAAAAACTTACTAATTTGTGAGTTCGATGATATTGTATAGGCTCATACTAAGCTTATAGCATATGTTTTGGTTTATACCTATTCTATGATTGATTATAGAAATGGTAAGTTATGTTTAAGGTTTATACAAGCTTACTCGTTTCTTACGTAGTTATTTTCCTTATTTTATATATTTTCAAAAGCTCAATCGGTTGGAAGCTCGTCGGAGACCTATCACACTATCCAACAATTAATTTGGTAGTTCTTAAGCATTTTTGTCCAAGGTTTATAATGGCATGTATAAGGTGTTTGTAATGGTATTTTGATGAATGAGTTAATAGTTTTGGCATGTATGAGTTTTGAAAGTTATGTTGGTTTGGTACCATTTGATGCTTTGTCAAACTATGTCATTTTGATAACTTTATTATGCATGTTTATAAGGCTCTTTATAGTATGTTTGGAAAGGTTTGATTTGGTCACTTTGTGGTATGTTTTGGTAAGGAACTAGGTTATGATGCTTGAAATAAGGAGTTGTTTTGTTTTGGCATGTTGTGTTTGGATGATGTTTAAGTCCCTTTAAAGTGTTCTTAAATGGGCTGAAAGGTTATACATGAAATGGTTTGAAATGGCTTGAGTATAGGTAAATTTTGGGTTCACACGGCCTGAGACACGGGCGTGTGACTTAGCCATGTGAGGCACACAGCCTGGCGATACGGCCGTATGTTATCTGACGATTTCAAAGGGTACAAGTCAATGAGTTACATGGCCTAGCACACGGCCTGGCACAAGAGCGTGTAGGGCAACTTAGAGAGTTACACGGCCTGGCACACGAGTGTGTGACCCTACTCAGTGAGTTACACGGGTGTGGACACGTGCTAAGACATGGTCGTGTGTCCCTAGTTCAAAAGTTACACAACCTGGGGTGGTTCCACACGGCCTGGCCACATGCTGTGTGACCCCTGTTTTCAAATTTTTTAACTTTTTCCTAAACTTTTCAAATTGTTTCAAATTAGTCCCAAATTGCCTCAAAATTATTTTTAGGGCCTTAAAGGCTCGATTTAGGGACAAAATGCATGTAATTGAATGAATTATAATATGTTTAGTTTATTTAAATTTTAAGACGTTAAATGTTTCTGATTGTATGGTAATTCTCTGTAACCTTAATCCAACGACCAAGATAGGTTAGAGGTGTTACAGGAATTGGGATTGATTGGGACAGAGGTGTTTCGTGGAGTTTTGGCGACATTTAAAGTCCGCAATATTGTTTTCAGTGCACTGCATCGAAGTACCGAGGAGATTGAGCGATTTATCACATTTTACTAGTAATTTTATTTGCATACTATTATTAGTGGTTTTAACCACATTGGGCTTATGCCTTTATTGTTTTGGTGATTCAGTAGATATGTTCTGGGGAACTCATGTTGTGTAGCAGATTGATGGGTAGGACCTTATTGCATTGTCATTCTTGAGCATGCATATGTATAACTATTGAAAACACCATGATTCTGTGAATTCTGTATACCATTATGATTACTGATAATCTGTTAGCTTTTGTGCTCATTGTTAAACGGGTTTCTTGCATGATTTGTAAGTTCTACATACTTTGTTTGCCTTTGATTAATACTCACACTGGCCCTTTTAAGCTCATCCCATTAGTTTAACATTTTTCAATTAATCTGCAAGGTTAGGGCTCGGATTCGTCTCGATTTTTATTAAATAAAGTATTTAACTTTATATTTTTACTTATTTGGTTTGTAATAATTAATCTTACAAAATGTGGCATGAGTTAGGATTTTAGGATATATTTAGTTACTGCATGCATGAGAGTTAAGAAGTGGATAAACTAAATAACTGGCTGAATTAATAATTGGTTTTTAAAGTTAGTACTATGATTTTATTAACAAGTGAACATTGATTTTTCCACTCCGAAATTGAATTTTTTTTTTTTGGAAGCTCTAAATCACAATTAATGGTTAAATATGTTTTTTTGGTTTAATGAGAATCTTTAAAATTGGAACTTTATTTAAACTTGGAAAAAATGGTGCCCACTGCGGTTTTACGAAAAATAAGCACCTTTCGGATCAACTGCTATTCATCAAGTTGTATCATGTTGGTTATATATCAGTTTAGCACCTTTCGGATCAGTTCAGGGCCAAACTTGAGAAATTCTCCTTTTATGGACACTTTGTGGTAGAGTTTGTTGTTCTGAACCGCAATTCCTCTGTTTGAATTGGCATAGAACTCATAAACAATATTTTTGACATAAGGCTGTACATAGCTTACAGACCCAAAGAGACGTTTTGAAGAATTTGATAAATGCCATCGTGTGATTTTTAAGATTTTTCTCTTTGTATTGACACGATGTTTTTTTTTTAAGGAGATATTTTGACGTTTAAACCCTATATGGCACGAATGATAATAAAGAAATAGGGAAATAATGAAAGGTTGAATGTATGGAAGTAGTGTAAATAAGATATTGGTGCTCATAAGTTATTTGTGTTTGACTTAAAAAAAAAAAAAACCTTAAATTTTATTCGGTAATTATCGAGTTGGGCTTGCGCTCAAGCAGCTCAAGCTATTAATCAAGTTGAATTTGAGCACCATTATTCTCGATTCATACGACTCTAAATATAATTAAGCTTTTCATTTTAATATATATGGAATTACATTTTTACTCTTATTATATAAAATGGTTTAAGTATGAACGAGCTTAATTGAGTTGGAAATGGATTTCGATCTTGAATACAAAAAACTGAGAAACAAGCTTAATAAAGCTTGAGTTTGGAAATTGATGTCTGATTGAACTTGAGCCAAATATCGAGCCTTAAATTTCAAGTCAAGGTCGAGCTTGTGTTTTCTACCATTTGAGTTCGACTCAGCTCAATTACACCATTTTGTTGAAGGATAAAGCAGTTTACATACATACAAATACATATAAATATTCTATTTTTAATTATAGTAATTAGCATAAAATAGTATTTCTTATTTGAATTATTGAATATAATTAAAATATACTAACTTATCAATTCAAATAATATAATAGAAAATTTTCAAATAACAATTAAAACATATTTAACATATAACATAGTTTTACTTTATGTAATTAATGTAGTTTTACTTTATGTAATTAATGCAAAGTAATATTATTCAAAATAATAATTAATTAGCATAACTAACTCTAATATTAATTAAGTGACAATAAAGATATTTAGAATTCTATTCAAATAATAATTTTATTTTACATCAATAAAATTAGAATAACTTTTATTTCATTCTAATTATTTGTAAATGTATTATTACCATAACTTCTATTAAATTATAATTATTTTAAATGTATAATTATCACAACTATTTTATTTCAAATTTTTAAACTAAAAATTCTAAATTAAATATTATAATTATTTTTAAATGTAAATTTAGTAATATGATGGAAAATAAAAAGTATTCTCATCAGTTCAAAAATTTGTCCAAATTCGTGCTTATATATATATATATTATATATAGCCAATCCTCAATATAATAACCTCTTTTATTTGTCTACCAATATTTTAACTATTGTAGAGAGGTCGATGTTACGATCCTACAACAATATTTAGCATTTAGATTATATTTGGTTGTTATGCACTTGTAATATAGCTCTAGTTGTTCACATTCTTGCAATTTCTTGCTCTACAAATTTCTTTGAGTGGATTCTTCTTATTTAGTTGCATTAATGTACTTATCAAAAAAGATATCAATGACAATTTTACAATTAGATAGTCCATTTTTTTACTTAATGTTAATGGGCGGTGTTAGTTCGAACAATTGTTGAGAAACAAACTAGGTGTATGGAAGGAGTGGCTAAGGGAGTGGGTACTCCTTGAAGCACTACATGAACAAAAAATAAAATAGAAGACACAAAGATTGTTTACGTAGTTCGGTTTCCTTACGTCTGCGGAGCCTAGCTCAATGAGAAGTATCCACTATCTTTAAACTCTTACACAGTGATCCTGAATCTATCACACATCCATGATAATTTATTCATTTGTATCTTTGAAGACTAGAACCCTCAGCACTAAATTCACCCCTGCGAGTTTATCTTGTAAAACCACAACACAACAAGTTTTATAATCACATTGCACTCACAAAATATAATTATTCATGTGTACAAATTAAGTGCTCTTAATTCTTGGTACATAAACAACCACATTATACGTTGAATACAATATAATAATAATGAACAAAAAAAAAAAAAGACTCTTGACAGCTAAGAATGCAGTGTACCAATTCAATCTGATAGCCACGATCTAAAGGATTAAATAAGGTGAACCAATTCGATCTAATCTCCAAACTATGTTTCTCCAATTGATATGATCTTTATTGATGGACTAGATATCATCCATATACTCAACACAACCCATAAATATCATTCAATAAATTACCAACATTTCAAATATGAAAACTATCTCAAACAACTCCAATGGTAAAGGAGTGAGAACTCCATTGGCACTCTATTGCCATTTCTATAATTTTCAACAATCTTCCATGCTACACATCCATACATGATCTATGTCATTTGGTTGTGTTAATATACGTGATCATGGATGGATTTAGTTACGATATAGAAAGTCACATTGGTTCTATGTTAACATAATTAATGGACGAGATTATTCGGAATACCTTTTGGATATGATAGTAAAATTTTGAGCTCATAAGGTTATATAATGACATGTAATTATAGAGTAATTAGTATATATATGTGGTCCAAGTGGGAGATTGTTGGAAAATATGGACATCACATATATAATAAGGGTAATTACATGCTATTATTTACTATCATGATAGGTTAGCCCAAATTAAAAGTGATCTAATTTGGTTAGAATTTTATTGGGTTTAATTATTAAATAAAGTATAGGTCAAATATGTGTAGATACTCTAGTAATTGAGTTCTAATCAAATTCTAATTAATGTTGGGCTAATTATAATTTGATTAGAACTAATATGCCAATGTTATAAATATTAGGGTTATTGTCCCCAAATTATGCAAAAGATATCTTTTCTAATATCCCATCATTAGGAAAGAGAGAGCAGATATTCTCTGAATTTCTTGTGTGGTAATTTGAAAGATCAAATCCCCAAATTCCGGTAAAACTTCAAGGAATTCATGGATTCATGTACACTTTCACATTTAGTTTTAGTCTTGACTTATTCTTGATGATTTGACATGATAGATCCTAGTTTATTCAATTTTATTTTAGATTTATTTTAACAAATCTAACAAGCATTGGCATATTGAGTTCTAATCAAATTACCCTTATTATATATGTGATGTTTATATTTTCCAACAATCTCCCACTTGGACCACATATATATACTAATTACTCTATAATTACATGTCATTATATAACCTTATGAGCTCAAAATTTTACTATCATATCCAAAAGGTGTTCCGAACAATCTCGTCCATTAATTATGTTAACATAGAACCAATGTGACTTTCGTTACATATATAGTAACTAAATCCATCCATCCATGATCACGTATATTAACACAACCAAGTGACATAGATCAAGTATGGATGTGTAGCATGGAAATTATATGCAATATGATCTAAACATGTCTATTTCCAATTGGTCCTCCTTAGTGAGATCAAACCTTACCAAAATTAGAGTGTGAATAAGCCAAATAAAATTTATTTCTGCAGAAAATATACTTAATATCTTTAAACTGAAATAACTGAAAATATGTCTATAACATAAAAGCATTTAAAAATACAAACTCCCACTAAAACCAAATATCCTTTAAATGACATTATACTCATATGAGCAGTATGCTCTTATAAAACCTTAGGTGTAGTTTCTTAGTAAGCGGATCCGCAATCATGGAGTTTGTTCTAATATGCTTTATAAGCACTTAACCACTCTGAACTTTTACTTTAACAGCTAGGAACTTAAAGTCTATGTGCTTTTTACTTTGATATGCTTATGTTGCTATTAGAATAAAAGACTGCAATTTGTTTTCACAATTTGCACCTTAGTGACAAAATCTTGTACCCATATTCCATCAAAATCGAAGTCTATATACCTGATGATCTCTAACTGATTAGACCTCCGATATGTGAGTATGTAATCTTTTGTTCTCTAAAAATACCTTATAACCCTCTTGGATGTTATCCAATGGTCCAAAACAGGGTTGCTTAAAATATCTGCCTAACATCCCACTAGTGTACATAATATTCCAATGTATACAAACCTGAATGTACATTAGACTTTCCACTGCTAAAATGTAAAAAATCTTATGCATTTTTGTAATCTCAAAATCATTCTTAGGGCATTGATTGAGGCTATCCTTATTATTGACAAGCAGTATGTCATTAACATATAAAACCAAATATAGAACCTTACTCCCACTAAACTTATGGTATATACAATTATCAATAAAATGCATCTCTAAATCGAATGAGATAATCATTTGGTAAAATTTGTAATATTATTGACGAAAAGTTTGCTTAAGCCCATAGATGAAGTTCTTTACAAATCATTCACTTTGCATCATTAGACACAAAGCTTTCTAATTGCACCATATAAATGTATGACCAATGTTACCATTGAGAAACCATTAACTTAATATTCATCTGATGTAGCTTAATGTCAAAATATTCCACTAAAGTCGTTATAACCATTTCTCTAGTGGACCTTTTTAATGACATTCTTTCTTGAGGTTGTTGAGTTTGTTCTTCTGGAACAATTACCTCATCTTGAATAAGGAGTTGTTCAACATTGTCTTATTGAGGTTCTAGATTCACTTCTTAATCAATGATAGGTATGAGCACCTAAACACCATCAAAAGTGATAGTAGGAACTGAGTTAGAATCTAATTCCTCCACAAAAGCAATGTCTCTAACCTTATTTCTCCCCCCAAACTCAACATACTCAAAAAATGTTGCAGTTCCCGTCTCAAAAATATTCCTTATTATGGGATCATAAAATTTATAGCCCTTAGATCGCTCAGAATTTCCTTGACCCTTATACTTTATAGACATCAAAGAAGTCAAAAGTGATGTCATTTCAACATTATCGTTTTTAGCAAAACATTTCTCAATTTCGTCAAGGAAACTTTGGCCTGAGTAATCTTTTTAGATTCTTTGACCCTAAAGGCTTCTGAAATGTTGTACTTCATGATCATTAGACATATGCAATTTGAACGATCCCACCTCTCAAAATCCCTTTTAAGATAAGGGGTGTTTTCCATAGTCAGAGGTACAGGTTTTTCTTCCCTTAGTGCAAGGTCTATGTCTATACAACCAAGCATTATAAACGTCTTTTCCATTCCTTAAAATTAGTCTCATTAAACATGGGTATAGAACTTATATTAGCAGATATTGTGGCAGCAAAAGATAAACTAGTTGAGTCCAAAAAAAAATAGATAAAAACAAGCTCACATCAATATTCATAAGTAAACAATAAATTCAAGATAATGGCTAATCCCATCTCAAGATACCAAACAAAACATTAGTATCAAGTCTTTAGACAATAATATTAACAGTAAGCGGTACTCTTGTAGTAGAAATCAAACATTAACAATAAATTATGTCAAACAATGAATTAATCTTTGGACTAACATATTGCTCACATAAAATAGCTTATAATTGTCACACATTTATCACCACAGATGTCATTGAAATTCTGCCAAACCTTTAGGTCAATTAATAAATGCATGAATCACAAAAACATATAATCATCTTGATATTTTAAATAAACTAATCCACATAAAAGAGGTCACTTTGGCGGCATTTTGTTTTAACTAGTCTATTTAAAATATTAGACATCCTTAATTAAAACCTAAAGCCAAAATCTAAATTTATTTATTTGAAGATATTTCTCTTAATTTCATCTTTCAATCAGATTAGAAGATACTAGTATATATATATGTATATATTTATCCCAAAACAACATACAATGGTATTGGCAAATATAATAATAGTTGAATAAATCATAAAAACTATAGTAATTTAAATTTAAACCAAAATAATTTGAATAAAGGTAAACCTCATCATATCGGACACTCCATTAATATTTCATCTTTAGACAAAATATTAACTTGTAAGTGATATATTAGTGTAATAATCAAACATTGACAATAAGAACATGTTGAACCATCATGTAAAACCAAATAATTGTCACATATTTATTACCATAGTTGCACATGTAATATTATTAACTTTCATTTGGGCCAATCAATATTAACATAACTTAAGTTACATACACACAACCCTTTATATTTTGAAACAATATAATTTATACAAAAAAAAAATCACTTTGGTATCTTATTACTTCAAGTAAGTTATTTTAAAATACATATAAACATACCAATATTCAAATTTAAAATTTACCCAATAGTCAAATGTCAAAACTATTTTTTTATTACTTTATAGACTCCAAAATAACTCAAAATAAGGTTGTCTTAATAATGCAATAAAAAACCAAAAACTTTAATTTTTGATTTTTTTCTTTTCTTTTCTTTTTTTTTTGTTCCAAAACCATATATATATCAAAACCAAAAAGAATAATGCAGTGGTTCAAAGCCAAATAATTAACAAGCACATATATTCATAATTTTGGCACCAAAGCAATTCACGCATATACATGTATTCATAATCAAATAGAAATAATCAAATAGAAAAACTTACCCTGAATTTACCATGTAAATCCAAAATTTTATTTATGATTAATTAGATATTCACATGAATACTTGAAAATGTTTTTAAGCCAATAAATCTCAAAAACCAAAATCATAATAGTTGGCACATCTCACAATTCATACAATAAAACATATCATTATAACTTAATTAAATATTTGAGATCATAATTGTAATGCCCCAAAAATTTGTCTTTCGGCTTTTGTAATTTTTGACACAACTGTGTATCTGCTTCAGTGGTTAAGTGTTCTGAGTGTGTGTGAGAGGTCCTAAGTTCAAGCCAAGTCTTTGGTTAAATTGTGGTATTTTTCTGAAAAAAGCCTAAACCCCGCTCAGTAGGCTTAAGTTTAATTATCTGTAAGTATACATTAGAATGGGCCTATTGGTATGGTAGTTAAGTGGAGTGTTAGTCTGCTGAAGGTCCTGTGTTTGAATCCCTGCGTGGGCAAGGGAGATTATTTTTGCTCGGTTTCGTGGCTGAAAGTTTGATTTGTATTGAAAATCTGAGTAGTGGGTGGTTGTGATAGTGTAGTTAGTGGGAAGTGGGGAGATAATTAAAGGATTTTGGATTCTATCAAAATATTTTTGGTTATTTTTCGGTTCATCCAAAATTCTGTTCTCTCTTTCATGAAAATTTTTGATGTCCTACTATACTCTTCCATTTTCTTTTTTCTGTCGAATTTGTCTTGGTCTTCCACTCTCCTTTGTCTTGGTCTTCCACTCTCCTTTTATTGCTTCCTTTTTCTGAATCCATTCATTTCTTTTGTATTTGCAATGTTGATTGTACTCATGCGGGTTTGGTAAGTTTCGGTAAGAGTAGTAAGTGTAGTTATTTTGATTTTGGAATATTGATTGATGGGTTTCGTTTTGTTTTTGGAGAAGGTTAAGGACTGGAGTTTTTTGATCGGTATTGAAATGGTGTAGAAACACTGTTCTCGATCAAAGCTAAGGTTTTTGATAGTTGAAAGTTGATCATCTCGTTGTATTTTCGATCAAGTTTAATTAGTGTCACTGAAATTGGGCTTGGAATACTGACTTTTAGCTTCTGGAGTGCTCGTGGTTGCGATAGCATTGAAAACAAACCAGGTGTGTACTCAATTACAAAGAAAATAAGGTTTTGGCGAATGCCAAAAACCTCAATGTCGATGCCACACGGACGTGTGGTCGCCCGTGTGGTAGGCCGTGTGCCCTAACACGGGTGTATGTTCGACGAGGCCAGGCCGTGTGCGCATGACACGGCCGTGTGATGGCCAGGCAGGCCGTATGCGACACACGGGCTGGACTGATTTGGGCTGTGTGGGCCTCACAAAAAACCCCACGGGCATGTGGGATTGTGGGCCAGGCCGTGTGATCGACACGGCCAAGGCAAGGTTGGGCTGTGTGGGCCCACACAGGTAGGCCACATGGGCGTGTGAGCCCATTTTAACTGAATTGATTGCTAAGGTTGCACAGGTTACCCAAGTCGACTGTGAACCTACTGTAGGGTCGGTAAACATTACTTAGACCCTTAATTGTGTGAACTGACTGATTGATGGATATATATTGAGTATGATGATAGTATGTATGTATACATTTACTGATTATATGTACTGGTATCATGAGATAGTATGTCATGTATTGTATGTTGCATTGCATAGGGTTGGGTTGATTTTATTTGGAGGAAGTGTACTGAAAGGCTTTTAAGCCTAATATACTGGTGGCTTAGCTGTAAACTACTATTTTGTGCTGCATTTAGTACTACCTGGAGTGTAGGGATGGGCGGGTTGATTTAATCCCCACATGGAGTGTAGGTTGGACGAAGATGGTGTGTAGAGGCTGGTTGGGTAGGACTTGGTTACTGAATATTGTATATATGTTACTGATATTGTGATAGGCTAAGGCCCTTGTGCATACTGATATTGATACTGAAAGGGGCTTAGGCCCAAGACTATTTTTGATTGTGCACTATGTTTACTGTTGTTTGTTTTCTGTGGGATTACACACTGAGTTTACGTAAACTCACCCCTCTCTGTTTAATGTGTACAGGTAATCCCTAGACCTAGACGGATCGGTGCGGTGGAGGACTCGATGGTGACCACAATTTTTGGACTTTTATGATTTATAATTTATTATTTGTGGTTTATTTGGATGTAATTTGGGGACTTTTACTTAAATTTTATTTTATTTATTTTTATGGATTTATAACTACTAGACGTAGGAAAACTCGATTTTTAAAAAGGCAAAGTTTTCTCTAAACACATGGTTTACTCTAAAAAGTTTTAAAAGCTTCCGCAACAAATTATGTTTAAAACAACCGACTAAACATGTAACAGTCCGGTTTCCACCCTAGTCGAAACAGTGGTTTTGGGACCACAAATTCGAGTCTGAATAATATTTTAATATTATTTTCTGTGCTTATGAAATGTGAATAACTGTGTGTGAAAATTCTATGAATGAATTTGTCCGTCTGTGTGCTTAATTGATAAAAAGGACTAAATCGCATAAGGTTTAAAAGTGGCTTTCTAATTAATTAGTGCTTTATTGATGTGGCTTTTGAATTTGAGGGATTTATGTAGTATTTTAACCACTATTATTGTTAGTGGATGATATTAAATGTAGTTATATACATATTATATATGTGTATAAGTTTATAATATATGTTATAATATATATATTTTATAAAGAAAACAAAAACAAGCCATATTTATTTATTCTTCCTCCGAATACACAAAAAAAAAAGAAAAGAGAAGGAAGCTTGGTATTCGGCCTTTGTAAGCTCTAATTAAGGTATGATTTGGTTTCAATTTTTGATAATTTCTACGTTTTTGTAATCGTTGTTTCTTCTACTATCAAGCCCATGTCTCAATTTTGTGAATTGATGATGTTTTTGAGTTATGCCATTGTCGATATGTTGAGCTTTGTGATGTTTTAAGGTGTTAAATGAAAGATAGGAGCTAGAAGAACATACTTTGTTCTTGAATTTTTGATGAATTTAGCTAAATAGGGCTAAATTGAGAAAATGGAAAATTGAGGGACTAATTTGTGAATTTGATAAAAAATGTGGGCTTATATGTGATGTATATGTATTCGACTAAGTATGCGTATATGTTGAATTTGATGTTTTGAGAAAAATGGACTAAATTGATAAAGTGTGCAAATATGAGGGTTAATTTGTAAATAGCCTAAATGTGTGTCCATGGATTGAATTGTATGAATTAGTGAATAAAGGGGTTAATTCTGGATATGTTTAGATCAAGAACCGAGGAAAACAGACTTAGATCACGGGAAAGCGAAACTAAACGAGTAGCCGTTTCCATTCCGATAAACTGAATCTGAGGTAAGTCATTATGCAAACAAGTGTGTTTGTATTGAAATATGTATGTTCATGTGATTAATGATAACAATGAATGTTTATGAGAAGATGTGTATATGAAGTACAAAATAAGGTCGACACAATGACAATGTCCGAAAAGTTCCATACGAATCTAGGGATAGATATGATTAACTATGTTTTGACATGAGTATCTATTTCAATTACATGTAAGACCTGTCTAGGACAGTGGCATCAATATCCGATTATGTGTAAGACCCTGTCTAGGACAGTGGCATCAATATTCGATTACATGTAAGACCCTGTCTAGGACAGTGGCATCAATATTCGATTACGTGTAAGACCCTGTCTAAGACAGTGGCATCAATATCCGACACGTGTACCGTGCGGGACAATGGCATCAACATCTGACTACATGTAAGACCACGTCTGGGACGTTGGCATTGTACGACTATTCTGAGCTTTCTGAGTATTCTATCAGATTTCAAATAGTTCAACAGATAAATCAGAGAAACAAAAGATTATGTGAATTGTATTTGTTTCAGGTGCGTTTAAAAGATAAACTATGTGTGAATGAAAGGTAAGTGTCTAATGGTCTTACTATGATAAATATGTGCATTGAAATGATGAGATAATATGTGAAAATATGTATGAATGAGCCATATGTAAATGTGATACAAGAATGGATAAGCTATGATCTAACAAGTATATAATGATAGGCAAGTTTGTATGATGAATGGTTAAATAAAAGTGTCAAGAAAAAGTATGGCTATGCAATTGAGCTATTAGTGATTTCATATTGATTATATGTCTTGAATGCTTAAATATTAAGTTTGTTTGTATATTGACTTACTAAGCTTTTGGAAAGCTTACTCTGTGCGTGTTTAATCTGTTTTATAGGTCGTCAAAGCTACTGAAGGCTCGAGACCGTCACGGATCGTCATCACTCTACTAAACTTATTTTGGTACACTTTGAAAATGTATAAAGATAGATATGGCATGTATAGGCTAGTATTTTGGTATAAGTTGTTATGTGATCTTAGCCATGTGATTTGGCTATTTATGAGTTGAGACTTTGCTTAAATGAATGTGATATATGATGCATAGCTTCGTATGGTTGAAGCATGTGAAAGGGCCAAGTTTTGAGTGAGCAATTGAATGAATTATATTTGTAATGATATGAGTTTTAGTCTTTGAAATTGTCATGGTTGGAATTGGTATTGAATGCATAGTTTGGATGATTATTTTGGTATGTTTTTTATGGTTAGATGTGTATGAGATATCTTGGTAAAAATGGCTTGTAGGGATGACCCTTTTGGGTGGCATTTTGGCCTTGTAAATGGCCTATAATGTCACACGATTGTGGCACACGGGCGTGCCTAAGACTGTGGGTAAATAGGTAGAATGTAGCCTAAAAATAACACGGCCTTGACACGAGCGTGTTTTGTGGTCGTGGTGGGGAAGTCAGTATGGGACCACGGTACACGATAGGACACACGGGGGTGTCTAGAAGCCGTGGAGGGAACACGGTCCCCTCCCACGGGCGTGTCTACCCTGTATTTTAGAAAAGTTTTAAATTTTCCTTGAGATTCTGTATGTGTTTCCGTTTAGTCCTGACTCGGCTTATAAGCATGCTTAGGGTCTTGATGACTCATCTAAGGGACACTTTGATTGCAATGATGAATGAAATGTATGAAATGTTATATAAGTATCTGATCTATCCGGTAACGCTCCTAACCTTAATCCGGCGACGGACTTGGGTTTGGTGTGTTACAAAACGAGTAAGGATTTTGAAATTAAGAAGAGATAAGGAAAGTAAGTAAATGGGAATGGTTTTATCGTAGAAACTTAGTTTTCAACACGCTATCATGTGACTTCGCCATATTCGGCCATAACGTCTAGGTCGGGTTTGGGGTGTTACATTTAGTGTTATCAGAGCCAGGTTAAAAAACTCGGCTATGGATTTTTGGGTTTTAAATATTGGTTATAATTTGGGTTTTGAAAATGATTTGACTTAGTATGTGGTACACCAAGTCTTCGGCGTCGATCCTGTAAGTTTTCTGAAACTGTGATATGTTTAAACTAAAAATACTGTAGATAGTATATTCTGAAACTACTGTAGGTAGTATACTGTGAAAACACTCTAGATAATGTATATTAAGACTATAGCAAAAATGATAAAAACTGCGATTTACAAAAATCACTCTAAATTATTGAAACTGTTTACATAAAATATCTACTAATAAATACTGAAATCGTAACTGATTCATAAAATATGTAATACAGATAAATACGATTAGACAAGAGCGCACGAGGTATCCGTGGACGAGGTACTAGAGGCCGATGTAGAGGCCGTAGACGGGCTCGAGCTGGGTCCTTTTCAATGGGCAGTATGCCAAATCTGGACACAAGTGAGACACCAGTGTCGCCTGCTACTAAGACTGGGTCTCAAGATCGTAGGCGGGGGACGACACATTGTCCCAGGCTATGCTAAGGATATTGGAGAGGGTCACTGGACCCAATACTGGATCTGGGGGTCGAGGGTCGGTTACGGAACGACTCTGGTCCAATGGAGCTGAGCTCTTTAGGGGTGTCACTGGGGTCGCCCCTAATGTGGCCAAATATTATATTAAGGCCATGGAGAGGATCATGGATGATCTAGATTGCACCTCCGACCAAAAATTAAAAGGTGTAGTCTCATTGCTGTGGGGTGAGGCTTATCAGTGGTGGTTGATTGTTAAGGAGGCCGCTCAGCCTGAATGTTTGACATGAGATTTCTTTAAGACTGCCTTCCAGGGGAAATATGTGGGGGCGAGCTACGTGGATGCCCTTAGGATGGAGTTCCTGAACCTTACTCAGGGAGATTGATCTGTGGCTGAGTATGAGGCCGAATTCTTGAGACTGAGCCGCTACGTGTGAGGTATGGTGGCGACCGAGTATGAGCGATGTGGCCTCTTTAAGGATGGCCTCAGGGATAATTTAAGAGTTCTGATAGCTCCGTAGAGGGAGCGTGATTTTTCTTCATTGGTTGAGAAGGCGAAGATAGCCGATGAGGTTAAGCGTGCTGAGCGCTAAAACCGTGACAGAGAGAGAGGTAGGAACAAGAGGGATTCGAAGCCCTCAGGTTTCGTTCAGAGGCCTAAGAAAAAGTCAGACCTGATGGGCCAATTAGAGCTAGACCCCTTGTTATTGCTACTGGACTGTAGCCACGTGTCGATTGTGGTAGATGCCATCAGGGTGTATGTTTTAAGATGACTGAGGCTTGCTTGAGGTGTGGGTCATTAGAGCACCGCATTAAGGAGTGTCTACTGAGGGTCGATCAGATGCAAACTTCGGGTACTATTCTACATAGCCACAGAGGGTAGTTCAGCAGCCATCAAGAGGCTGTGGTCAGGCTAGGGGTGGTAGTGGTATGGGTCATGGACAGAGAGCACTAGGCAGAAGTACTGACAAACTAAGACGAGGCAGCCTGTTTTAGTTTGTACTGCACGTTACCGAGAGGACAGAGATGCTCCAGACGTCATTATGGGTACGTTTCTAATTCTTGAAGTACCATATCTTGCATTAATAGACATAGGGTCTACTCACTCATACATAGCCAGCAACATATTTGAAAACTTGGGGATGTCGGTTGAGAGCACTACGAGTGAGGTTACTGTACTGAGTACGTTGGGACAATCTATAAAGGTTAAAAAGCTATTCAGAGATGTACCGTTAGAAGTTCAAGGGGCGATCTTCTTTGCTGACTTAATGGAGCTTTCGTTTGGAGAGTTCGACCTAATATTGGTAATGGACTGGTTGATTAAGCATCATGTCAGCTTGGACTGTGCGACTAAGAGGGTTGTATTGATAGCTGAGAAGGGTAATAAGGTAGTTCTGATTGGAGAGCATCGAAATTACTTATTGATAAACTGTAAAAGTAACATATTTTAATCCCACATTTAGCATATTTTTGGATGATTTATCCCTTGATTTATGCAAAAAGGTGCTCTTAATCCTTTTTTTCATGTCTTATACTCAGGGAAAGCACCAGAGGATAGAAAGAACAAGAAACAGGTCTAAAACGGACCAAATTGGGCCAAAGTGGAAATTGACACAGCCTGGACTTAAGCCCACACGGTCGTGCCTCCTTGATAAACTAGAACACGGCCTGATCCCGATTTACACGACCGTGCCTCATTAAAGAAATCTGAACATGGCCTAAAGATGATTCACATGGACGTGTGCCATGGCCGTGTCCCTGTTGTGGAGAAAAGCAATTTCATTCGAATTTGGATACTTGGGGGCAAAGAAACCTATTTCAAAAGCCTATATAAACCCCCTTAGTGTATCCTTAAAGGAGGCGGTTAGCTAGGCCAAGGAGCCGAGCCGAAAAGGTCAGATTTGTGGGAAATACTCGAAGATAGCCAGTTAATCCATCTCAAGAAGCCAGAATTCTACTCAAGACGGAGGATCTCTCCTTCAATTCCTTCAAGGGTTTTAGGGATTTCTTAAGTTTTGTTTTATCTTTTCTTCTAAGATGTTTCTTCTATAGTTATGAACTAAACCCTTCAGATACCTGAAGGGGATGAAATCTAAGACGGATCTTGTTATTGTTTTCTAAATTATATGATAAATACTTGATTTGTTCTTAATTATGTGTGCTTAGTTCTTGTGTTGATATTTCTGGGATATTGATTCAAGTTGAATGTGCTTAGGTGGAGGAGCAAAAATCTCTGCTTAAGAGTAGATCTAGCATAATTAAGCGGAGTTGATCGCACGCTTAGAGATAGGGTGACGAGATTTTATCGGATTAGGGTGAAACCTAATATGAGAGTCCATAGATCGAGTTAATGCGATTCTAGGGGTTTTACTTAGAAAGAGATTTCAATTAATCAACTTAGGATTAGACGTTATTCGCCTCGAGAGAGGGTTTAATATAAATTAGAGAATCTTACGGATCAAGTCAAGTGAATACATCGTCTGGTTCAGTGTTAGATAACAAGTGAAGTCTAGGTGGATTCTTCCTAAGGGTATCATATTAATTAACTGAGTTTTCCCAACAGTATTTCCCTAATTCATTCTTTTTGTCTTTCGTCTTTAGCTTAGTAGTTAGTTAAAATTAGATTAAACAACAATTGCACTTATTTTAGGCTAGATAATAAAAAGAAAGTTAGTATTAGTACTTTTAGTTCCTTTGGGTTCGACAATCCGGTCTTGCCTAAGCTATACTACTGTTCGATAGGTGCACTTGCCTTAAGTCGTCGTCAGAGTTAGTTTCCAGGTTCGATCATTCTCTTTTTTATAAATTTTAAGACTCGACAGACACGATCACTTATCTAATGTGATTTCTACACTGGTGGTTGAGAAACTGGTTCACAAGGGACGTGAGGCGTATTTGGCCTACGTAAATGTTTCTGCTTCTGGGGACTCTACTATAAAGGATATCCGCACTGTAAGGGATTTTCTAGACATCTTCCCTGAGGAGCTACTGGGTTTACCTCCGAATCGGGAAATGGAGTTTGGGATTGAGCTTTTCCCTAGTACAGCTCCGGTGTCTATCGCTCCCTATCGAATGGCATCAAAAGAGCTTATGGAGCTTAAGGCTCAGATTCAGGAGTTGTTGGATCGTAGGTTCATCCGCCCTAGTGTGTCTCCCTGGGGAACACCGGTACTGTTCGTTAAGAAAAAAGATGAATTCATGAGGATGTGTATTGACTACCAGTAACTGAATAAGCTGACCGTCAAGAACAAGTATCTGTTACCGATGATTGATGACCTGTTTGACCAGTTTCGAGGAGCTTCGGTATTCTCCAAGATTGATCTACAGTCTAGGTACCATCAGTTGGGGGTTAAGGAGGCTGATGTGCATAAGACGGTATTTAAGACTCGTTATGGTCACTACAAGTTTTTAGTGATGCCATTTGGACTGACTAATGCACCGACAGCTTTCATGGATCTGATGAACCGAGTATTTCAGCCCTATTTGGATCGGTTTGTGGTGGTGTTCATCGACGACATATTGGTTTATTCGAGGACTGAGGATGAGCATGACGAGCAAGCACCTTAGGATTGTTCTTCAGATTTTATGGAAAAAATAGCTCTATGCTAAGTTCAACAAGTGCGAGTTTTGGTTACGTAAAGTAACATTTCTGGTTCATATAGTGTCTACTGAGGGGATTTGAGTCGATCCTACAAAGATTGAGGCTGTAGTGGATTGGAAACAGCCTAAGAATGTGTCTGAGATTCGTAGCTTTCTGGATTTGGCAAGTTATTACCGATAGTTTGTAGAAGGTTTTCCACTGATTGCGGCACCCTTAACTAAGCTGCCACGTAAGGGTGTACCGTTTGTCTGGACTGATGCATAACAAGAGAGCTTTGAGAAGCTCAAGACTGTACTAACTGAGGCTCCTATTCTGATACAGCCTGAACCTGGAAATGAGTTCACGGTTTATAGTGATGCATCACATGTCAATTTGGGATGTGTGTTGATGTAGGATGGTAAGGTGGTAGCATATGCGTCTCGTCAGCTAAAGACACATGAGGAAAACTATCCGATGCATGGTTTGGAGTTGGCCTTCATAATCTTTGCATTGAAAATTTGGAGGTACTACCTGTATATTGAGAAGTGTATCATCCACACTGATTACAAAAAGCCTCAAGTACCTCCTTACTCAAAATAAGCTGAATCTTAGGCAGGGCAGATAAGTTGAGCTGCTTAAGGATTATGACTGTACCATTGAGTACCATCCTGGCAACACCAATGTAGTGCTCGATGCATTGAGCCGTATGACTGATCTGAGAGCGATGTTCGCTCGACTTAGCTTGTTTGACAATGTGAGTTTGTTGGCTGAACTACAAGTCAAACCAACTTGGGTCGAGCAGATAAAGGGTAAACAGCTGGAGGATGAATCTTTAAGCTTCAGGTTTCGACAGATTGAGGGTGGTACTGCTACGGACTTTGGGTTGAACTTTGAGGGTGTGTTATATTTCTAAGGCCGGGTATATGTGCCGAATGATTCTGATTTGAGACAGTTGATTCTAAAAGAAGTACATAGTAGCCTTTATACTATGCATCCCGACAGTAATAAGATGTACCGAGATCTTCGAGAACTGTATTGGTGGCCAGGGTTGAAACAGGAAGTTACTGATTTTGTGCACGATGTCTGACATGCCACAGGTTAAGGCTGACCATCACTTACCTTCGGGTTTGCTGTAGCTGGTTAACATCCCGCTATGGAAGTGGGAATGAGTAACGATGGACTTCATTAGTGGGTTGCCTTTGACACCCACTAAGAAGGATTCTATCTGGGTCACTGTGGATCGATTGACTAAGTCTGCGCACTTCATTCCGGTTGGGACCGACTATTCTCTTCAGAAGTTGGCGAAGCTCTATATTTCTGAGATAATGAGACTGCATGGGGTACCGATGGTCAATCGGTTTTGGAAAAAGCTACATGAGGCTCTGTGTTCAAGGTTGGACTTCAGTACTGTGTTCCAACCCTCAAACTGATGGTCAATCGAAGAGGGTGATTCAGATACTGGAGGATATCTTGAAGAGTTGAGCTATCGATTTCTGAGGCAGTTGGGAGGAGTATCTGTCGCTAGCGGAGTTTGCTTATAATAACAATTTCCTGTCTAGCATTTAGATGGCACCTTACAAGGCTCTATATGGTCGTAAGTGTCGCATTCCCTTGTGTTGGACTGAGTTGGGTGAACGACGTGTTCTGGATCCTGAGTTGGTTTCTAAGACTGAGGATAGGTCAGATTGATTCGGGATCGACTGAAAGCCACATCAGACAGAAAGATATCTTATACAGATCTGAAGAGACGCGAGATTGATTATTCTGTGGGGGACTTTGTATTTCTCAAGGTCTAGCCATGGAAAAAGATTCTGAGGTTCGATCGCAAAGACAAGCTGAGCCCTAGGTTTATTGGGTCGTATCGGATTCTGAAACGAGTGGGACCGGTCGCTTATCAGTTGGAGCTACCTCCAGAGTTAGACCGTATTCACGATGTATTCCACGTCTCGATGTTGAGGCACTACTGCTCTAATCCCTCGCATATTGTCCTTGTTAAGGAGATTGAGGTTAAGCTAGACTTGACCTTTGAGGAGGAGCCGGTTCAGGTTCTGGATTGTGACGTTAAAGTTCTACAAAAGAAATCCATTCCACTGGTAAAGGTTCTATGGCGAAATCATACTACTAAGGAAGCCATGTGGGAACCTAAGGATTCGATGCGTCAGTAGTATCCTTACCTATTCTGATCAGGTAAATTTTGAGGACGAAATTTTCTTTTAGAGGGGTAGAGTTGTAACGCCCCAAAATTTTGTTTTTCTACTTTTGTAATTTTTGACACAACTGTGTATCTGCTTCAGTGGTTGATCGTGTGTCTGAAAGCTTTAATATTTATATAATGAATGATCGAACCTAGAAACTAACTATCACCACGATTGAGGTAAGCGCACCTGTCAAACAGTAGTATAGCTTAGTGGCAAGACCGGAATGTCGAACCCAAAGGAACCTAAAGTACTAGTACTAACTTTCTTTTTATTATCTAGCCTAAAATAAAGGGGATTGGTATTTATCAACTAATTACTAAACTAAGGATGCTAAGACACAGAGAATGAATTGAGAAAATACTTTTGAGAAAACCAATTGATTAAGACAATACCCGAGGAAGATTCCACCTAGACTTCACTTGTTATTTAACTCTAAACCAGACGATTTATTCACTTGACTTGATCCGTAGGATTCCTTAATTTATATTAATACCTCTTTCGAGGCTACTAACATCTAACCCTAGGTTGATTATTTGAAATCTCTTTCTAATTAAAACCCTTAGTGCTGCTTTAATTCGATCTATGGACTCGCATATTAGGTTTGACCCTAATCCGGTAGATTTTTGTCGTCCTATCTCTAGGAGTGCGATCAGCTCCCTTAACTATGCTAGATCTACTCTTAAACAGCGACTTTTGCTCCTCTGAAAAAGCACATCAACACTTGAATCAATATCCTAAAATATTAACACAAGAATTAAGAACACATAATTAAGAACAAACCAAGTATTTATCATAAAGTTTGGAAAACAATAACAAGATCCGTCTTAGGTTTCATCGCCCTTAGGTATTTGAGGGGTTTAGTTCATGTTTATAAAAGAATACATCTCAGAAGAAATTAAATAACAAAACATAAAGGAAAACCCTAAAATCCCCTGAAGGAAATTAAAGGAAAGATCCTCAGTCTTGAGTGTGATTCCAACTTCTGAGATGGATCAACTGGCTTTCTTCGAGTGATTCCCTAATTTCAGCTTTCTTTGGCTTTGCTCCTGTCAAAAGCCCTGACAGAGGCCTTCTGTCGAACTCTCTATCGGACTCCGACCAACCCCCCTTTTAGGTTGCCCTCTAGGGTGTTTATATAGGCTTTCGGAATGTCTTTCTTTGCCTCTAAGTATCCTTTTCCGAATAGAATTAAAACAGGTCATGGCAGGGACACGCCCGTGTGAATCGAGTTCTGGTCCGTGTTCGAGTCTGCTAAAGTGGCACGGCCGTGTGGTGAACTCCAGGCCGTGTGAATTTCTTACTTTGGCCCATTTTCTCTATTTTTGGCCCGTTTCTCGTTCTTTTCATCCTTCTATGCTCTCCTAAGTATAAAACATGAAATTAAAGGATTGGGAGCATCAAATTCCACAATTCAAGGGATAAATCATCCAAAAGTATGCCAAATGTGGGATTAAAATATGTATATATTACGGTTTATCAAATACCCCCACACTTAAGCATTTGTTTGTCCTCAAGCAGAATCCTCAACTCATAATTAAAATTCATTCTTCTCAAGTTATAATTCCTATTAATGATGGCTCAAATTAATCCATAAGTAACCATACATCGAGAATTCAACTAAAAGAACATCAGAGTTTCAAACGATCCAAGTTGAGCATTTTATTCATGAAAAACATAGGTATCCCCCTTTATCTAAGTAATCACATTTGATTCAAAAATATCATAGAGTTAACTTCCTCACTAAGGATTCACTCAAATCGCTCTAAGTGTTTAAGGGACAAAGAATTAAGCACTCAATAGTCAACATGAAAAGTTATTACCATAGGCTTGCATGAAAATCAAATCTCCACCACTATAAATTGAGATGATACATTGATCAAAAGGTATTAAAAAAAAAGGGTTGTAACGTGGCTTGGTTAGAGGGTGTGGTCACTAGCTGAAAGAGGAGGTTAGAGTCGAGATTGAATTGAAAAATTACCTAGCTAGAAAAATAGTCTAATAATGAATAATTACATTAATGATATGAGCTTCTTCTAAAGATGTGAGATTTACTATTTAAGCTCATAAAAACATAGAACTAGTAATGGATATACTTTCAACTTTTTTTTAAGAACAAATCAAGTACAATAATAAGAATTTAACAATTGAAATGGAATACATAGTTAGGCAACTTCTCAAATCAAATCTCGATAAAAAGGTTAATAGGAAAAATTCTTAATGAATCAAAACGAGTAAGTCTTGGGTTAATATTAAGGGTAAATCAATGAATGGGTTGTTAGGCTCAATGAGGTTCACTAAGGGTTAGATATGAAGGTAGGCCTTTTGGGAAGTAAGTGGGTTAAATCCTAGGTGCCATTATCATCTCAGTATATCAAATCAAAAGTGTGGTTTTGACATGCATAATCGAAGCAAGTTCTAGAATAACAGAGCAATATTAACTCACTCAAAGTAACAATAAAAGTGAGCACGAAAGAATGTATGCTCTAAAGGCTCAAAATCTCAAAGAAATTATTGGTTTTTGATGTCAACCCTGTGAACTTCAAATTTCAAGATAATACCTAAACTTGGGGAAACAACCTAGCAAATTTTTAATTTTCAAAAATCAACTCATCATGCTTGATTCTCTAAAGCTTTTAAGTTTAAACAATCAATGCACAATCGCCTATGTTTTAATTCAAGACATATCAATAAAAATCATAAATCAATCAAAATTTGTTCTAATAGTGATATGAGAAGAAAAGACAAAATTTAGGGATTTGAGAATAATGCAAAAAGTTAGGAGCTTTTAGAATTAACCCCCCACAGTTAAGATGTACATTGCCCTCAATGTAAAAAGATAGATATTCTTGAGATTAATAGCATTATATTAAAAGAGAAAGGGAGAAGCGAAACTTCCTGAATTTTGGATGGATTCCTTGAGTTGGAAGTGGTCGTGGTGTGGTGTGGTGATTCCCAAGCAGCCTTTTGAACCTAAATTAAAGAAAACAAAATATAATAATAATAATTAAGAACAAGAAAGAAAAATGGAAGGAAAATAAAGGAGAAGAGAAAAGAAAAAGGAAAGATGAACAAATTTAAAGATCCTTGTGTCGTTGGGTGAATGAAGCAGCCGGCATGAACTTATGAAGAGTGATTGTGCACGGGGCGACCGTGCCAGGATCTTTTCACCTTTTTAACATGGGGGTGGTAATGTTGGGCTTGCCTTTAGTCATAGCGGTGGTCGGAATAGGGGAAAAGGGATGAAGGGCGGCCGTTTGTGTGAGTGGTGGTGGAAGAAGGGCTAGGGTTTTAGTGGAGGAGATAATGAATAGTGAATGGTTTATATAGAAATAGGGGCACAGGGGAATGTAACACGCCCGTGTGACTTGTTTTTAACCCATGTGTGTCGAAAATTAGAGTTTTAGCATGCCTGGTATGCGGCCTACGTTCGTGTGCTGTGGGCATGTTGTCCCACACGGCTGTCTCGCACGGTCGTGCCAAGCTTTATTCACTTCTCCCATGCCGATGTGCAGGTCACCACGCCCATGTTTAAGGAATTAGTGTCGACCACGGCAGTATCTCACGACCGTGGCCTTTATTCGGAGCCCGTGGCTTGGGGAAAATTTTGTCCTGTTTCCGCATGATATCTGCCACGCCAGTGTGCAAATTCGTGGTGTCCACACGGCCACAGCCACGACTGTGTGCAAGGCCGTGTGGTAGGGAAAACTATGCTTCATTAATTTGGTTAGTTTATAGTTAGGTGCTAAAAGTAAAAATAAAAATAAAAATAAAAATAAAGATATGAAAATTAATGGGGTTAGTGTTTGGGTTGCCTCCTGAGAAGCGCTCGTTTAAAGTTTTAAGCTAGACTTACCTCTCATTCGCGTATTCATAGTGGTTTGAGGAGTTGAAACTCCTCACCCCTGCTAACAGTTCAATGATTACTGTATAGTTCGAGTCGAGTAGTGTTTACCTTAAAAGTGCCAAACTTGGGATTAGCTACGTCGACTATTCCATATGGGAAGATATTCAGTACCTCAAAAGGATTTCTTCATTTGTATCAAGGTCTGAAATGGCAATCCGAGGGTCTGTTTTATTCAACAATATCTGATCTTCGATCTTAGATTTGTTTGGCTCATCCTTAAGTTTGACATGGTTTTTCTTTGGTTCTGCTTCGTGTGTTCCTAATTTCTCCTTGAAATGTGTTTTCCACTCGTTTAGTTCATCAATCTGAAGCCTTCGTTCCTCATGTGTTATTTCCTTGTTAGTATGAGGTCTAGTGTATGGCTTAGTTGTGTAATTTCGTGGTGCTTCTTGAAAAGAAGGTTGAACCGAATGGTTATCAATAGAATTTATGTTCTCACCTTTATTACTTGATGTCCTGGCCGAGTCAAGAGCCTGAAGAGTGATTGTCTCGTCACCTACACGAAATATGAGTTCACCTGTACCAATATCAATTATATTTCTAGTAGTTGTTAAATAGGGTTTTCCTAAAATTAAAGGGATATTATTGTCCTCATCCATGTCTAAAACGACAGAGTCTATTGGGAATACGAATTTATCAATTTTTACTAGAACATGTTCGATTATACCCTTAGGAATTCTAATAGTTTTATCAGCTAATTGAATGCTCATCCCAGTTTGTCTAGGTTTCCCTAGCCTTAGCCGTCTAAACATTTTATAAGGCATAACATTTATGCTTGCCCCTAAATCAACTAAAGCATTATCAACAGATAAACTACCAATTAAGCATGGAATTATACAACTCCCTGGATCTTTTAATTTTCTTGGTAGTTTATTTTGCAGAATTGCTGAGCATACTGTGTTTAGCTCCACATACGACTTCTTGTCTAACTTCCGTTTGTTTGTTAAAAGCTCTTTTAAAAATTTCCTTGAATCTGGCATCTGCGAAAGAGCTTCAAGAAATGGTAAGAAACGGTAAGTTTAAGAAATTTACCGAATTATTCATCTGTGTGGTCTTTGTTCATCGCATTGGGGTATGGCACACGAGGTTGGTACTCTGTGATTACCAGTTTTTGTTTATTATGGCTTACCTAAACCTTACCTTCCTCTACCACATTCTCTTGCCTCACTTTTGGTTCATCTAACCCTTCACTATCGCGAGTCGTTATTACTTGAAGTTGCTCCTTCGGGTTAGTTTCAGTGTTGCTTGGCAGGCTTCCTTGTGATCGTTTAGAGAACTACTTAGCAAGTTGCCCTAATTGGTTCTCGATCCCTTGAATCGATGCTTGTTGATTTTTAAGTGTTGTTTCGGTGTTTTGGAAACGAGTTTCTAACACCGTGATGAATTTTGTTAGCATCTCCTTAAGGTTCGGCTTCTTTTCTTATGAGTAGGGTTGCTATTGAAAGCCTGGGAGGGGTTGTTGTCTCTGATTTCCTTGGCCACCCCATGAGAAATTGGGGTGGTTCCTCCAACCAGGATTATAAGTATTACTATAAGGGTTATTTTGAGGTCTAGAATTATTACCCATATAATGAACTTGCTCGTTTTCAGCGCTCGGGTTGTAAGGCGGATATTCTGTGTTGTTCATCCCTCCTCCATTCGTTTCGCACTGCATAACTGGATGTACCTGGGAAGAACCACATAAACCATCAATTTTCTTACTTAACAGTTCTACCTGGTTTGATAGCATCGTTACTGCGTTGAGGTTGAAAACACTGGAGGCTTTTGTTGGCTTTGTCCTCGTGACTTGCCACTAATAGTTATTCAATGAAATCTCCTCTATAAACTCATAAGCAGCTTCAGGAGTCTTGTTATTCAAGGTTCCACCGGCGGCTGAATCGATCAACTGCCTAGTTGAGGGGTTCATACCATTGTAAAAGGTTTAGACCTGTAGCCACAATGGTAACCCACGGTGAGGGCACCTCCTTAGTAGATCCTTGTATCTCTCCCATGCATCGTAAATTGTCTCTAAATCCATCTGCACAAAAGAAAAGATATGATTCCTCAACTTGGCCGTTTTAGCCGGCGGAAAATATTTTAACAAAATTTTTTTGGTCATTTGTTCCCCTGTAGTGATTGATCCTCGTGGTAACGAGTTCAACCACTGTTTAGCTTTGCTCCTCAACGAAAAGGGAAACAACCGAAGACGAATGGCATCATAAAAAATGCCATTTATTTTGAAAGTATCGCAAAATTCTAGGAAGTTTGCCAAGTGATTGTTTGGATCTTCATCCTGCAAAATCATCAAACTGAACAAATTGTTGTATCATCTGAATTGTGTTAGGTTTCAGTTCGAAATTATTTGCAGCAATAGCAGGTCTAACAATACTTGATTCAGTTCCTGTTAAATTAGGTTTAGCATAACCATACATAGTACGAGGATTAGGATTTTGATTCAACGGGTTTGCGGCCACCATAGGAGGTAGCGAATTGTTATCAGCTATCTCTTTGGTAGTATTGGAATCGTCCTCTTGCTCTTCTTCTGTATATTATAGGCTTCGCCTTATTTCTCTGTGGTTTCTGCATATGGTACCTTCTATATCGCTGTCAAAAATCAAGGGTCCTGACGGGTTCCTTCTAGTCATAAACTAGAAAAACCTATCAGAAGCAAAATAAAAGAAAAGTTAGAAAAGTTAAAGTAAAATAAAAATAAATTGTAAATAAAATTAAGAATGGCTAAAGTAATAAAAAATTTAGTTTTCCTAATATTTCAGTTCCCCGGCAACGGTGCCAAAAACTTGATCGTGTGTCTGAAAGCTTTAATATTTATATAATTAATGATCGAGCCTAGAAACTATCTATCACCACGATTGAGGCAAGCACACCTATCGAACAGTAGTATAGCTTAGTGGCAAGACCGGAATGTCGAATCCAAAGGAACCAAAAGTACTAGTACTAACTTTCTTTTTATTATCTAGCCTAAAATAAAGGGGATTGGTATTTATCTAACTAATTACTAAACTAAGGATGTTAAGACACAGAGAATGAATTGAGAAAATACTTTTGAGAAAACCAATTGATTAAGACAATACCCGAGGAAGAATCCACCTAGACTTCTTTGGCCCATTTTCTCCGTTTTTGGCCCGTTTCTCGTTCTTTTCATCCTCCTATGCTCTCCTAAGTATAAAACATGAAATTAAAGGATTAGGAGCATTAAATTCCACAATTCAAGGGATAAATCATCCAAAAGTATGCCAAATATGGGATTAAAATATGTATATATTACGATTTATCAGTGGTTAAGTGTTCTAGGTGTGTATGAGAGGTCCTAAGTTCAAGCCAAGTCTTTGGCTAAATTCTGGTATTTTTTTGAATAAAGCCTAAACCCCTCTCAGTAGGCTTAAGTTTAATTATCTGTAAGTATACATTAGAATGGGCCTGCTGGTCTGGTGGTTAAGTGGAGTGTTAGTCTGTTGAAGGTTCTGTGTTCGAATCCCTGCGCGGGCAAGGGAGATTATTTTTCTCGATTTGGTGGCTGAGAATTTGAGTTGTATTGAAAATCTGAGTAGTGGGTGGTTGTGATAGTGTAGTTAGTGGGAAGTGGGGAGATAATTAAGGGATTTTGGATTCTATCAAAATCTTTTTGGTTATTTTTTAGTTCATCCAAAATTCTGTTCTCCCTTTCCTCAAATTTTTTGACGTCCTACTCTACTCTTCCATTTTCTTTTTTCTGCTGAATTTGTCATGGGCTTCCCCTCTCCTTTTTTTTCTTCGTTTTTCTGAATCTATTCCTTTCTTTTGTATTTGCAACGTTGATTGTACTTACGCGGGTTTGCTAAGTTTCGGTAAGAGTAGTAAGTGTAGTTATTTTGATTTTGGGATATTGATTGATGGGTTTTGTTTTGTTTTTGAATAAGGTTAAAGGATGGAGTTTTTCGATCGGTATTGAAGTGGTGTAGAAACATTGTTCTCGATCAAAAGTAAGGTTTTTGATAGTTGATAGTTGATCATCTCTTTGTTTTTTCGATTAAGTTTCGTTAGTGTCACTGAAATTGGGCTTGGAATATCGATTTTTAGGTTCTAGACTGCTCGTGGTTACAATAACATTGAAAACAAACCAGGTGTGTGCTCGATTGCACAGAAAATGAGGTTTCAATGAAAGCCAAAAATCTCACTATCGACGCCACACGGGCGACCACATGCCCGTGTGGTAGGTTGTGTGTCCTAACACAGGCATATTTTTGACGAGGCCAGGCCGTGCAGGCATGACACAGCCGTATGATGGCCAGGCAAGCCGTGTGCGGCACACAGACTAGACTAATTTGGGCCATGTGGGCCACAAGGGTGTGTGGGTCCACACGGGCGTGTGGCATTTTGGGCGATCACACGGCCAAGGCAAATTTGGGCTGTGTGGGCCCACACGGGCAGGCCACATGGGCGTGTGAGCCCATTTTCACTGAATTGATTGCTAAGGTTGCACGAATCACCCAAGTCGACTGTGAACCTATTGTAGGGTCGCTAAGCATTACTTAGACCCTTAATTGTGTGAACTGACTAATTGATGGATATATATTGAGTATGATGATGGTATGCATATATACATTTACTGATTATATGTACTGGTATCATGAGATAGCATGTCATGTATTGTATGTTGCATTGCATGGGGTTGGGTTGATTTTATTTTGAGGAAGTGTATTGAAAGGCTCTTAAGCCTAATATACTGGTAGCTCAGCTGCAAAATATTGTTTTGTGCCGCATTCGGTACTACCTGGAGTGTAGGGATGGGTGGGTTGATTGAATCCCCACATGGAGTGTAGGGTTGGACGGAGATGGTGTGTAGAGGCTGGTTGGGTAGGACTTTTTTATTGAATACTGTATATCTGTTCCTAATACTTTGATGGGCTAAGGCCCTTGTGCATACTAATATTGATACTGAAAGGGGCTTAGGCCCAAGACTATTTTGAATGTGCACTGTGTTTACTGTTGTTTGTTTTTTGTGGGATTACACACTGAGTTTACGTAAACTCACCCCTCTCTGTTTAATGTGTACAGGTTATCCCCAGACCTAGACGGATCGGTGCGGCGGAGGACTCGATGGTGGCCACAGTTTTTGGACTTTTATGATTTATAATTTATGATTTGTGGTTTATTTGGATGTAACTTGGGGACTTTTACTTAAATTTGGTTTTATTTATTTTTATGGATTTATAACTGCTAGACGTAGGAAAACTCAGTTTTTAAAAAGGCAAAGTTTTCTCTAAACACACGATTTACTCAAAACGGTTTTAAAAGCTTCCGCAACAAATTATGTTTAAAACAACCGACTAAACGAGTAAGGATTTTGAAATTAAGAAGAGATATGAAAAGTAAGTAAATGGGAATGGTTTTATCATAGAAACTTAGTTTTCAACACGCTATTATGTGACTTCACCATATTCGACCATAACATCTAGGCTGGGTTTGGGGTGTTACAATAATATGCCAAAATCAAATACTTAAAGGAAAATAATGTGAGTTCAACCTTAAAAAACAATGTAAAACTCTAATCTTAATAGATTGGTACATAAAAATCCTTTGAACCAAATCACTAAAGAACAACACTACGCATAGATTCTATGTGAAATCCAAGAATAACTTTCTCGTTTATTTTCTTATATAGTCGATTAACAATGAATTTACAGAAGTCAATAGACATATCTGATACTTTATTGCCTAAAATAGGCTTACTTTATTGCCATAAATCGAATTATATAAAAAAAATTCTTTAAACACATATCATAACCAACATCAAATTGCATCAAAACAATCATCAAACCAATTCGACCAAAGTTTATAACTATACCGTTAAAATCAATCTCAATTCATGCAAAATAAAATCATGCATTATTCCCTTAAATTCATGGATATATATGTATATAATATATTACCAACTTTACTTTGCATCTACATATAAATCCACGACTGAATTTATAATTAAGTGGATTAGCATAAAAAACCTTTATATACATGAATACTTTTAAAAATTTTGTAACCACCAAATATATATAACTGTATTTATATATATTTTTAATAGAATTTTATCCCAACAATATACCAAAACACTAAAAATTCTTGAGTCTGACACTCGCTAACAAATAAGGATAACATAAACCAGATCAACCAACAAAAAAAAACTTCACAAAAAGATAGATAAAAGGCAAAATCACCCGCCAACAACAATATTAAAAGGCAAAGATAAAACATGAGCAATAATAGGAAAAGTAAAATTCATGGGCAACGAAGGAATGATTCAATCAGTGAGTTAAATTGTCTTAATTATAAGATACCTTGAGTTTTTAGGCACAACAATGGCCTATCAACAACGCCCAAAGAAGTATCAAGGCCAATGACAAAACGTCAAATAATTAATTTGCATTTAAATTGTGTAATTTCGAAACACCATTGCTTGCCCAATTTCTATACCAAACCCTAAAATCTTGATTCCAAAAAATTTAATAGGTGTATGATCAAAACAACAAACTAAAATATTAAATTCATGAAATTTCATGAATGGACCATTTTAAAAAGAATAGAAATTTAATCAATTCTTAATGATTCAACATTACGAGGCTCGGATGCCACTTGTTAGATTTGTTAAAATAAATCTAAAATAAAACTAGATAAACCAAGATCTATCATGTCAAATCTTCAAGAATAAATTAAGAATAAAACTAAATGCGAAAGCGTACCTGAATCCATGAATTCCTTGAAGTTTTATTGAATTTGGGGGATTTGATCTTCCAAATTAACACACAAGAAATTCAAAGAATATCGGCTCTGTCTTTCCTAATGATAGGATATTAGAAAATATATCTTTTGTATAATTTGGGGACCATAACCCTAATATTTATAACATTGGAATATTAGTTCTAATCAAATTCAAATTAGCCTATCATTAATTAGAATTTTATTAGAACTCAATTACTAGAGTATCTACACATATTTGACCCATACTTTATTTAATAATTAAAGCCCAATAAAATTCTAACCAAATTAGATCACTTTTAATTTAGGCTAATCTATCATGATAGTAAATAATAACATGTAATTACCCTTATTATATATGTGATGTCCATATTTTCCAACAAACAAAACATACACAATGGAGGAAGCTATAACATCAAGTAACCTCAACTCCCCCTTAACATATTGTCATTAATTCAATAAACTTAACTTAAAAAATAATTAAGTAGATTAATCATCAACAACATCATGTGGTTTGTAAGATTTTTCTCTTTGTATTGACACAATGCTTTTTTCTTTTCTTTTTTTTTTTTTTGTTTGTTTTTAAGGAGATAGATTGACATTTAGACCCTATATGGCACGGATGATGATGAAGAATTATGGAAATAATGACAGGTTGAATGTGTGGAAGTAGGGGTATAAATAAGACACCAATGCTCACAAGCTATTTGTGTTTGACTCTAAATAAAATGCTCAAATTTGATTCGGTAATTATCAAGTTGAGCTTGCCTTCAAACAACTTAAGCTATTAATCAAGTTGAATTTGAGGATCGTAATACTCAATTTGAACGGTTGTGACTCTAATTGAACTTTTCATTTTAATATATTATATATGAAATCACATTTTTACTCATATTATATAAAAATAGCTTAAGTATGAACGAGCTTAATTGAGTTGAAGTTCAAGTTCAAGTTCGGTGTTGAGTGCAAAAACTAAGAAACAAGCCTAATAAAGCTCAAATTTAAAAATTGATGTCTGATTGAACTTGAATCGAATATTGGGCCTTGAATTTCGAGTCAAATTAGAGCTTAAACTTGTGTTTTCCACTATTAGGTTTGACTCAACTCAACTACACTATTTTGTTAAATGATATAATAATGTACATTCATACAAGTACATATAATTATTGAGTTCAATTAACTAATTTATGAGTTACTAAGTTGAATTAACAAATGTTGTATTTCTTTATGTTAAAAATTCATAATACAAAACTTAAGAACTTACATGATTTATCGGGCCAATATTTTTAATAAAAGTTATGAGGGTAACTCCACTTATTAAAGAATTTCCATTTCATAGACAATAAGGTCTTTATTCTAGATAAAAGAACAATATAAAGCAAAAAGAGTTGGATTGCATAGCTAAATTCTCAATAAAAGATTAGTGGTGCAGAGTCTGATGGTATAGGCAAAAATGGGGTTGGGATTTAGAGGAGTGAGATTGGTGCGTCGGTCAGTTGAAAGGTAAGCATTTATTGGGCCCCACCGCAAGCCCACGCCCATAAAACGACAAACTAGAGAGAACGTATGACTAAAACAGAAACATATACGTGTACATATTTTTAATATTTTATGAAAAGAAGAGAGAATATTTATGACTCATGTCGTAAAGAGCCGAAAGAAACATCAAGACTCGGCTCACATGGTCCCTTCTATATCTCTTCTTCCCATCATTCATACCTCTCTCCCCTTCCATTTTTTTCGTTACATCAATCATAACTTTTCATTCCTTTGAGCACAAACCCAAGAAAATAAAGAGTGACTTCCTTCCTTCCTCCCTGCGTTTTTGTTCTCTATTTAGCTTAAGAAATTTATACACATTTTTTTATGAAACATACGGAGCCAAGGAGGTGCAAAGAGTTTTCTACGGTGAAATGGAGGATGAGGAGGAGGCGGACTGCTTGCAGTGGCGGAGGCAGCACCGGTGGTCGATCAGTTAGAATGAAGATCAAAAGGTTGCAAAAGCTAATTCCGGGAGGGAAATTGATGCAACCGGATCGCCTGTTCTTGAGGACGGCAGATTATATACTGCATTTGCGCTTACAACTTAATCTTCTGCAAGCTCTTTCCAAGATTTACCAACCCTCAATTTAATCTCTCCTTTTCTTTTTATAAGGGTAAAGGTAAAAGTTATTTAAAGATTGAATGATGTTAACTAAACACTCCAATAATTCAGTCGACATTAATATTCAAATATTTATGTAGATTATATATAATATAGAATTTAGATGGCGTTTTCTGCCTTGCCATATACAAAAGTACTCTCTTCCTCCTCTTTTTTTTTTTCCTTATAGTAATTATACTGGAATGTTAAGGTTTTTCTCCTAAGAAGTTGGTTTATTCTTTTCTTTTAGTTTGTTAATATTGGTGGTTTTAATTTCCTCTGGAATTCATGCATGTGGACTACCCATCTGCTGGAATTTCCGGCCTTTGTTCCTTCTTTCTTTCTCGTTTGTTGACTAAATTACACTTATGTTTGTTTAAGTACATTGTGGACATCAAAATTATTCAGCCATTAACTTTTGTTAAGTGTGTAACAATAAGTTGATGTCGAATTTTTTTTAATTAGTCCCTATAATTTTAATTTTTCTTTTCTTTTAATTTTCCTTTTTCTTTTTCTTTTAGCTTTCCAGAACGTAAATAACCAAAATCCCCTCCCTAAAACAAAATATAAAACATCAAAACTCATTCTTAAATTCAATCTCAACAAGAAGAAAAGCAAACCCCATCTTCAACCCATTTTTTATTATTCATGGAAATATATAAATTTCTCTTTCTTAACTTATATGAACTGTTCTTTTCATTTTCTTTATCTGCTTAAAGGATTCTCTGCTAAATGCAATTCTTAACTATGTTTAGTTTTATTTTTGACATATTTTCTTAGATACCACTACATCGGAATAATTGAAATTTCTATTTTCTAATAACAGAGTTCTATGTTAGCTTGATTGGTATCTTTTAAGCTAATTGGATTTTATCTGCAACGAGGTTGATTTCTATTATTTTTACTGCTGACGTTCAAAATAAAACGTAACCTTCTTTCTATTTTAGTTTCGAGCTGGGTTTTAGGAACGTTTTTTTTTTTTTTTTTTTTGTCTGAATTGCTTCATTCTGACAATTGTTTCATTGTAATATTTTTTTTTTTTCTCTTTTTTCATTTTCTATTCATTTTGATCTCTCTCATTGTATATTTGAATTAAGATCATTTTTAGTTAATATATTAAAGAGTATTCAAGAATTTTAGAAGAATATTTAATTGTGTATTTTTTTAAAAAAATCCAGAAATATTATTTTATTTTACGTTTAAAAATCATATTTTATTTTTTAATTAATTCTCATTAAATTCACATCAGTATTAAATACAAATTAATTTAAAAATTCAAAAATATTATCATTTCAATACTGAAATCAAATATTTTCATGAGTAAAAATAATAGGCCAGTAATTTACTTAATTACAAAAATAATATAAAGATTTATTTAAATAAAATGTAGTAGTTTAAGTGATTTTTTTTAAATATATTATCCTTCATTTTTCTTCAATATTTGGAGCTGACAATAAGAAATATTTTTTTTAGCCCACAAAGCTCAAAATTTCCACATAAAGTTAACTCAATTCATCAGATTCAACAACCAAGAATTTTAATAATTTCTAACCCCTTATTTGATGAAGGAGATATAATTAAAATCGCTCAAAAGAAAAAGTGCAAGGACTAACTATACAATTTAATTTAAAATGTTCATATGAAAAGATGACACATTTAGTGAAAGTTAACGACTAAGTAACCATAATATGATAAATAGACGACATTAATGACTATATAATAGTTTTCTAAAGTTTGGTAATCAAAACATAAACTTCAACAAACATAAGTGATTAGCTTGTAATTTATCCTTTTTAATTAAACAATGCATATACAAACAATTGTCATTTGTTATGTTCTTATTTGATTTTGCTTAAATATTTTCTCTATAAAAATAATGGATAATAAGTCATACTTGTATAATATATAATGTAACATCCCGATACCTGGCCCGATTATCGTGACTGAGTTACAAGATGTCACCTCTGTTGTCAGAGCAACTACAATCGATAACATCCAATTCAATGTCAATATACATTTAAATACAAGTAATTCATACAAATTAAACAATGTAATATCATTTTCGAACCTTATACTTGTAACACCTTCAACCCGACCTGATTCACCGAGTTCGAATCTTGGGTGTTACTACACATAACTTAGCAAAATTTCAAAACAGGTGATGGATACTCCTTACTTAATACATATTTCTTATTATTTTACTTAAAGACTCAATTTCAAAGGAACAAAGAAAATTATTTAAAAATAATATAATACATCAGATTTATCATAATTTAATATAATACAAAAATTTACTGAAAATAAACACGATAAGGCATAATCCTACTATACACTATTTTTCCAAATAGCCCGTTATATGCATAATAACCCGGATCGTCGCTTCTCTGGCACATTCCTAGCTTGGTCTCTCTTGGCGAACTCACTTTTCGACAATACCTAAAACATAAACATAACGCTTGTAAGTTACACAAACTTAGTGAGCTTTAATACAAAATACCCTAAAATCTTCTTTGTTGAATTTATCCTCTCTAAGATTCGATTTCATCTTTGTTTGGGCAAACACCTTCATCATCTTGGGCTTTCAACTACATGCCAACTACTATACTTATCATATTGATTCTTACAACTCTTGTTACAAAGCACAATAATACCCAAGTTAACAAATAGTGCAAATACCATATAATTCCAGAAACAAAATAAGATGCTATTCAGATATGGTGGATACCAGACAACTCTGATTTACAACCCTACATAACACAGATGAAATCAAACTAATGGAAACTTATATACCTCTTGCAACTAAGAGTACGTCCATATTCCAAACAGATAGATGATCTCGGTGGATACACTCTTTGAACATACAAATTCATACATCCTTTCAAGATATTTCCCTTAAGGCTCATTCAATTACATCAAAGAACTATTCAAACCAAAATAACTTTAGACATATCTGTAACAGCCCGATTTTGGATCTAGTCGGAACAATGGTTTGGGGACCACAAATTTGACGCAGTAAAATTTATTTTTATTATATTTTTATGGTCTACAGTTTTATGGAATGATTTTGTGAAAATTTCGTTCAAAAATTTTGGCGTTTGGGCACTCAATTTAGTTAAAAGCACTAAACTGAAAAAGGTGGAAAATGTGTGTTCTAGAAGCTAGAGGTGTCTAATTGCTATGAAATTTTAAATTAGAGGTCCTTATATGGTAATTAGACCATTATATTTTAATTTGGACAAAAATGGACATGGCTGGGTGAAATTTCAAAGTTTGGCATTAAGGGTATTTTGGTCATTTGGTAAATAAAGACAAATAAAACTAAAATAAAAGTGTCCATCTTCTCAAATTAGTCCCCCTTGTGCCGAAAATTTGAAGGAAGACATAGCTAGGGTTTTGGCCACTTTCAAGCTCGATTGTAAGTTCGTTCTAGCCCCATTTTTAATGATTTTTATATTTTTGAGTTCCTTACAACCTAATCTAGCTATTTCAAGGACTAATTTGGAAGAAAATCAAAGTCTAAATTTTTACCCATGTTAGATATTTCTGTATTTTGATGTCTAATGGTATATTATGTATGTTTGATGTTAGATAAACAACTTTTACTAAGTGATTTTTTATGAAAATACCTAAAAAGAACCTATTTGTAAAAGTTGTAAAATGAGTGTAACAATGTGAATAAATGAAAAATATGGGCTACTATGAGCATGAAAAAGATTCGGCTAGGCTTGGGTTTTGAGAAAATTGACTATATTTCATTTTACGAGCCTAGGGACTAAAATGTAAAAAGTTAAAAAGTTAGGGGTAAAAATGTAACTTTTTCCATAAGGTGTTTTTGGGATTAAATTGAATAATGTGATAATTGAATAAGCTAAATTTGATATTATAGATCAAGAAAGACGAGGTAAGTTTTGTGATGGGTTAGATTGTGATTATGAAACTATAGTAGGTTCACATTTAATTATGTTATGTTATTTGAATGTTTTGTGCATGGTAGGGTTGTTTATTTCTTGCATACGAACTTACTAAGCTATATAGCTTACTCCGTTTATTTTCCATGTTTTTATAGTGTCGCCAAGCTAACTTAGAATCAGAGATCGTCGGAGATTCGGATCACACTATCAAACTCTCATTTTGGGTATTGATGATCTTGGCATTTTGAATGTATGGCATGTATAGGGACTTGGTCATTTTGTTGTATGTGTCATTTGCAATGTGGCCAAATGTATTGGCTTATAATGCTTAATGATTTCATTTTGTATATGGCCATGAATGATGGCTAATATTGGTATAAGTATATTCATATGATGATGCCTTTCATGAATGTAGAAACTTGCATGATTTGAATTGATAAATATGCGATGTTTATGTATGATAGATGTAGCATGTAAATGATGTGTGGATGCCTTGGTTGTGGATGTTTGGTTGCCTAAGTATGTTATGTTTTGTGCCTTTAAATGCGTGTAAGTGTATGTGTGAATATGGGTGGCAAATGGCTTGGTAACTAGCCTTTATTTTGTCGACACGGTTAGACACACTGTAACAACCCAAACCCGGCCCAAACATTATGGCCGAATCTGGTTCGTTACAGGAAAAATATTCTTGAAAAGCCTTTTTCAAAACCAACTTAAGTTTTTAAAAATTCTTCATTTTAGTGGGCTTGCCATACTGTACTTAGATTTTTTTTAATTTGAAAATTTGGTTAAGTCAAGTTAATATAAAATTATAAGTGTGCCCGATGGCTTGATAAAAACGTTCACAAATTTAGCTTAGAAAACCTTTATAACTCATTTCATAAAGAGATAGTTGAAGCAATTATTCAAGCATAAAAAAAAAAAATACTAGGAGGCCTTATTACATTCGAAATAAAATTAAAATCCACAATCCAATAATAAATGAATTGAATTTCAAAGTCCATTAAAATTTAAATCCGCTGCATGGCCACCTCGAGTCAACCCGGCTCCACATCCGCTATCTACTCGTTACCTGAAAAATGTAAGGAGAAGGTGAGTCACCAAGACTCAGTATGTAACCCTTCCCCCGGTTTAAACATATTCATACACATCATATAACAAATTAATATGCAAGACATCATGTGTCCCAACCTAGCCAGCCATACGCCACTGTCTACCCCGTTGTGGTACCAAACCACCGGGTGGTGCCAAACCACTTTGGTGACATATAGTCACGATGTGCTACCAAAGCACCGTGTCCGTAGACACAATTCGGGTGATGGGGCCAACCCATCGTGTGATACCAAATCACCGGCGATTTATCCCATATCTCAAGTGGGGCCAACCCACGGTGGTATTAACCACGAGGGGACAAGTCGCTATGAGGTACCAAACCTCCGGAGGTGCCAAACCTCGGTGACCGTAGTCACAATGTGTTACCAAAACATCGGGTGCCCGTCGGCACGAATACACCGCCCCCTCCACTCAATCAACCCACATAGTCAACAGTCACATATAGATTTATCATATGTATTATCACAGCATGCTTCCCAAAAGCATAAAATAGCAATCATATGTACAGGTACTTACCTGGTTACCCCGTATACCGTTATGGTATTCAAGCCATTGCTACATACATCAAGTTAGCAATCACATTACTTAGCATAATTTAATAAGTTAAATGGTGTGTATGTACACACCTGATATCGATGGTAGTCCTAAATCCCGAAAGAAAGCGTTGGTCACCACAGATCCAATTGTCCTATATTCGGCCAAATCCATGGATTAGTCTTATGGCCTATTCGGCCTAATTACCTTATTAGGGAGGGGTTCCTTGTGAACCCGAGATCTTAGCTTAAAACCCTTTGCTACTATCCACCGTGCTTGATACTCAAATCCGCTGTACCCAAAATAATCGGTCACAAAGCAATGTTAATAGCCTTCGGCTTTAATCACTTAAAGAATAAACTATTGCCATAGATCCCTTACCCTTACTTACCAAAGTCGAATGCTAGAGGTTAGAAACTCGGGTTGACTGCTTCACCAGCCTGGAGTACCTAAGAGAGACCGTTTACCAAAACGTTTTAGAAGCCTTACTTACCATTGCCGAAATCGGCACTTCCCTTTATAGAAATCGGCAGCATATAGAGAAAAGAAAACCATAGAGAGGAATCCTAAAGCCTCAATGCCAAAGAGGAAGTAGGGAAAAGGAGGTAGAGTTTCGGCTAAAGACCAAAAGAATGGGGAAAGTGAATGTCAATAGGATTTTCGGCTTGAGAGAATTTGAAAGAGAAGAGTAAAAGATAGGATGTAGGCTTGCCGAAATTTTTATGAAGTAAGACACCAAGGTATTCGGCTTTGTGCAAGGTTGAACAAAAAGAAAATAGGGTGCTAGGTATGTGCTTTATATAGGATTCGGCACCCTCCCCCCCTTAGCTTGCCGTCCACACTACTCCACCAAGGAGTTCAAAATTCATCAAACTCCCCCAATTGCTCCTGACCCCTCTTTTAATTTAATTCAAATTATTTGAATTAATCAATAATAATCTCCTATTAATCCATGTAATATCCTTAATAATCCTAGATTATCCTATGATAATTCATTTAAAATAACATCCTTTTTATCCCTATTTATCTCTTCATAATCCATTGAATAAATAAAAAAAAATGCTCATATTATCTTTAAAAAAAAATATTTTAAAGAGAGAAAAATCCTCCCTATGTGCCGTCCAACCAAAAATGAAAAAGGAGGGGATTTCTGCGACTCGAACACAAGCTCGCTAGCTCCCCTTGGTGGCGTCAACACTAGCTCCTAATGGCCCTTCTCTTGCCACTTTTCCAAGCTGATTTTTGTGTCAAATTACACTCATTTATTCTTATAACACCCTTCTGCTAAGGCTCCCTACCTTTTAAGTTAAAAACTGAAATTTTCTATTAAACCGAGCCAACTCAAAGCCTTAAATTAAGCTCTATTATTCCGTAAATAATACCACAATAGTTCTTACATAATAGAAATAATGAAATTCCAAATAGCCCCGTTTTTGGGGTGTTACACACACGGGCGTGTGTCTAGGCCGTGTCCGAAACACGACTTGCCCCATGGGCGTGTGTATTGGCCGTGTGTACCCTGCACCTTAATTTTGAGAAATAGAATGTCCAGAATTGAGCACACTGGTAGAGACACGAGAGTGTGTCTCGGCAGTGTGTGCTACACGGCCTTAAACACGAGCATGTGCCCCGGTCTTGTGAAGTCTACACCTATTTTATGAAAATTTATGAAATTTAAATTGACCATACGGCCTAGCACACGGGCGTGTAGCATGGCCGTGTGGCACAAGTTAGAGAGCACCCTAAATTGAACATGACCTATAGCACGGGCGTGTCTCGGGGCCACACGGGCGTGTGAACCTTATAACATGAAAAATTTTCTAAGTTTTGTAAAATTTTCTAAAGTTCTCGGTTTAGTCCCGAACCACTTCCAAAGCATTTTTTAGGCCTTGTAAGCTCGTATAAGGGACTTTATGATGGAATATGAATGGTTTTAAGTTGGATGAAAATTTATGACTCGGAATTGTGTGAATACTTGTGTTATAAGTCCAATAATGCCTCGAACCCTATTCCGGCGTTGAATACAGGTAAGGGGTGTTATATTTAGTGGTATTAGAGCTACGATTTAGTCGGTTCTCGGACTAATGTAGCGTGTATAAAAGTCTAGCTATACATGCCATATATAAATTTTGATAGTGTGATCACTCCTGACAATTTAAATTGTGTTTTCATATAGTAAATGGATCTCGACCGAGAAGTGGTTGTTGACATTGAAAGTAATGCGTCAGCTCCCACTCAAGGGACCGTGCCATCCGAAAGTAAACCAGTGACAATTGGTCAAGGAGGAGAGGCTAGGGAAGCCTTCTTCCAAAGGTTTAATAAGTTGCTTACCGAGTTTGTTCGGACAAATCCGACTGCCCAACATCCTCCACCCCCACCTAACCCTCAACCGGTTCCCATAGCTCCCGAAGCTGTGGAATTGGTAAGACTGAATAAGCCTTCAGTCGATAAGATTCGAAAGCAAGAGGCTGAAGAATTTAGAACAAATGTCGATGATGATCCCGAGAGGGCAGAATTCTGGCTTGAGAACTCTATCTAGGTATTTGATGAGCTTTCTTGCACAATGAAGGAGTGCTTGAAATATGCTATATCACTCTTGAGGGATTCAGCATATCATTGGTGGAACACTTTAGTATCAGTAGTACTAAGGGAAATAGTTACTTGGACTTCTTCCAAGAGGAGTTTAGAAAGAAATATATCAGCGAATGATTTATTGATCAGAAAAGCAAAGAGTTCTTGGAGCTGAAACAAGGTCGAATTACTATGACTGAATACGAGAAAGAGTTTGTTAGACTCAGTAAGTATGCTCGGGAATGTGTTTCAATAGAGGCTATCATGTGTAAGAGATTCGAAGATGGTTTGAATGAGGATATCATACTATTAGTTGGGATTCTGGAATTGAAAAAAATTGTTGTGCTAGTTGAGCAAGCTTGTAAAGCCGAAGAGTTGAGTAAAGAAAAGAGAAAAGCTGAGTTTGAGGCTAGAGACTCGAGATAGAATCCAATGAATAAGTCATTTCAGTCTTCGTCAAAGAAGTCGAGGGATATGCATACTCGTTCGAATGCTTCAGTTGGGTATCTTAATAGAGATCGTGGGAAACAGTATTCGGGTACTAAGGCCCAGACCACGTCTATAGCGAGCCTTGGTAACGCCAGGTCTAATAAGCCTGAATGCCAACACTGTGGTAAGCGACACCTTGGTGAATATAGGATGAACAATCGAGCTTGTTTTAAATGTGGCTCCCAATATCACTTCATTGGGGATTGCCCTGAAATGGTTGAAAAGGATAATTTTTAGAATGCAAGATTGAGTAACACTGCCGCTAGAGGGAGACCAGTGAGAAATACGGGAAATGGGACTAGTAGCAGAGGTGTATCCAAGGATTCAGGTGTGAGATCGGAAGCTAGAGCACCTGCTAGAGCTTATGCCATTCGTGCTCGCGAGGATGCGTCCTCCCCTGATGTGATCACTGGTACATTTTCTCTTTATGATACTAATGTAGTTGCATTAATTGATCCTAGATCGACTCATTCTTATATTTGCATGAATTTGGTATCTAGTAAGAATTTACCTGTTGAGTTTACTGAGTTTTTGATTAAGGTGTCGAACCTCTTAGGCAAATATGTTCTAGTCGATAAAGTTTGCAAGGGTTGTCCTTTGATGATTCAAAGTCACTGTTTTCCGGCTGACTTAATGCTTTTGCCATTTAATAAGTTTGATGTGATACTTGGAATGGATTGGTTGACTCTACATGATGTAGTAGTGAATTGTAGGCAAAAAGTTATTTAATTGAAATGTTAAAACAATGAAATTCTTCGGGTTGAATCAGATGAGTCGGGTGTGTAACACCCCTAACTCGTACCCGTCGTTGGACTAGAGTTATGAGGTATTACCGATCAAATCAAAACCTTTAACCTTCATAGTTTATACAACATTAAATCATAATCAATCAACGTCACTAAGTCTCTTAATAAGGTCTTGTCTCTTAATAAGGTCTACAAGACCTTAAACATGCAGTAAGAAGGGGGTCGAGACTAAATCAAGCTCATACAAATTTTTTCCGAAACTTAACAATTTTCAAAGCTACGGAGGCCACACGCCCGTGTGGGTAGGCTGTGTGCCTCATACGGCCTCAGACACACCTGTGTGTCCAAGCTGTGGAAAAACAGGGCATACATACTAACTTGTCCACACGGCCGAAGACACACCTGTGTGCTTAACCCGTGGTCGACACTGCCTTATTTCACACGACCAGTCACACGCCCGTGTGTCCAGCTCGTGTGCAAGTCTGACTTGTTTCGGCGAGCCATACGCCCGTGTACTCAACTGTGTGGGCAAATATAGGCTATTTGCAAGGCCAATTTGCCACTCACACTTTGGGTCACACCTACAAGCATCAAACCATTCCAAAATCATACCTCAAATGCATCCAAAACATATTTTAACCATCATTTCCACCAACCAATTCAAGCATAAAACATACATTATCATCTTCTCTAATTCATACCATAATGATCATTCATATAACCACATTTACACATTATAATCACCATCTTCACATATCTAAAATATATACTAAAGGCATTTAACTTTCAAGCCATATCACATGGCAAGAACTATACATCTCAAAACATACCATAATCACTAGCCTATACATGCCATATACCAAATATACAACCTCCAAAAGTACCAAAATAGATGGTCGATAGTGTGATTGAGTCGCTGACGATCCCTGGATCTGAGCTAGCTTTAATAAAACTGTAAAATAGAGGAAACTTCACACAGTAAGCTTTAAAGTTTAAGTTCGTAATATAACACAATTAACTCATTAATTCAAGTTAAATATGCAAAACTACCAATACCTAGTTCAATTCATCTCAATACTCAATTTTCATCCATAACAATTCCTCACTTTCATACATAACTATATATTCAATGTACAAATATTTACCAAGCTACTCAATCTAACTCTTTCCATCATTAATTCACATATTTATCTTCTTATCTCATACACAACTTCATCAATCACATAGGTTCTGTACGTACCTGTACCAATACCTATTTAACTACCATGTTTACCATTCAATACTCCAAACCATTACTCATTCGATCATCTTTAAACATTCGATGAATTCACACACTCAGTGCCATACAATTTGCCGTAGCCACAATATTATCGTACACTTAGTGCCATCACAGTAAACCGATGATGTCTCGGTATCACACACACAGTGCCAACTAATATATTCAATACTTTCTTTAATTTGCACACTTAGTGCAATACATCATTGTATCAATTCTGTTCACGCACACTTAGTGCCACATTTCTTCAAATTCACTATTAAAATTACTAAATTCATTAATCAAATATTCATTCATTTAATAACATATGAACATGATTAAAATAGTTCGTATTATACACGAACTTACCTCGGACGTAGAAATAACGATTCAAGTCGATCAATCGAGCACCTTGCTCTTGCCTCGATCTAAGTCCGGATTTATCTTTTCTTGATATTAATCAAGCAAAACCCATGGCCGAACCTAGCTTGGTTTCTTTTCTTTATTTTTCTTATTATTTTTGGTAATATGAACATGATAATGACTTTTAATTCATGTTTTGTTTTATTTATTATACATTAATATGCCATTTACCATTTTAACCTTTGATTTAAACATTAAAAATCCACTAACTAATGTCCATAATTGTCCATCCCCACTATCAAGCGTCTAATTACAACATAAGGACTTCTTATTTAATAAGACATGACAATTAAGCACTTTAACAATTAGCACACAGCATTTGCATTTTATGTGATTAAGTCCCTTTTCACAATTCGACACACAATCGATAAAATTTTCACACAGAATTTTCACACATGCTTAATAAGATACTGTAAACACTAAAAATAATATTAAAATATTTTTTTGACCTCAGATTTGTAGTCCCGAAACCACTATTTCGACTAGGGTCTAAACCGGGCTGTTACAGGGTGAATTGCCTATTGTGATTTCATCGATGTCGACTTAGAGGTATGTAAGGAAGGGTTGTGAAGCATTTCTTGTGTATGTATTGAATACAAAAGTGACTAAAATAAAGATTGATTCGGTACCGGTAGTTTGTGAATATCTGGATGTGTTCCCAGAAGAGTTGTCAGGATTACCACCGGTCAGAGAGGTGGAGTTTGGTATTGATTTAATACCAGGGACTTCACCGATATCGATTGCTCCATATAGAATGGCTCCGACCGAATTGAAAGAATTAAAAGCTCAGTTGCAAGAGTTGACAGATAAAGGTTTTGTGAGACCGAGTTTTTCTCCCTAGGGTGCACCAGTATTATTTGTGAAGAAGAAAGACGGATCCATGAGACTTTATATTGATTATTGTCAGCTCAACAAGGTTACAATAAAGAACAAGTATCCCGTACAATAAAGACGGATCCATGAGACTTTATATTGATTATTGATGATTTGTTCGATCAATTAAAAGGGGCAACAGTATTTTTGAAGGTAGATTTAAGATTCGGCTATTAGCAGCTGAGAGTTAAAGACTCGGATGTGCCGAAAATTGCGTTTAGAATGAGGTATGGGCATTATGAATTTCTTGTTATGCCTTTTGGATTAACTAATGCTCCTACTTTTTTTTATGGATTTGATGAATCAAATCTTCTAACCGTATTTGGATAAGTTTATGGTTGTATTTATTGATGACATTTTGATTTATTCTCGGGATGAGTCTGAGCATGCTAAACATTTAGGAATTATGTTGCAGACTTTGAGAGATAAGAAATTGTAACAGCCCGATTTTGGGGCTAGTCGGAACAATGGTTTTGGAACCACTAATCTGAGGCCCGAAAAATTATTTTTAATATTATTTTATGTGTTATATCATGATTATATGAGTACATGAAAATTTTGGTGAACTAATTTTAGTGATTACTTGCTTAATTTCGAAAAAGGACTAAATCACATAAAGTGTGAAAGTTTTGTTCTACAAGCTAAAGGTGTTAAATAGCGCAATGGAACATTAAAGTAGAGGTCCTTATTGAGTAAAAAGACCAATAAAATTAGTGATGGCTGGAAATGGAATTCAAAAATCATGAATGGTCAAAGTTTGGTGGCATTAGGTGACTAAATGAATAAAATAAAATAAAACAAAGAAAAAGTTATCATCTTTTCCCATCTTCTTCCTCTTCCACCGAAATTTTTAGCAAAAAAATAATGGTTTTGGAAGCTTAAAATTTCAGCAACTCTTCACCCTTGCAAATCAAGAGAAATGAAATTCGGACCTAGACCGGGGAAAGACCAAGCTAGTAGACTAATTCAATCTAGTTGCCCACTTTTTGTATACCGAGGTAAGTTGTACATAAATAATACAACTTTATTGTTATTATGTATTAAACTACTAATATGGCACAAAGTGTTCGATTATTGTTGTGAATATGCATGATGAGAATTGATGTAGTAAAAACTCACAGTTGAACCTTAGGAATAGATTGGATATCCATGCCATGACATTTTGGTGATATGTGTGCTAGTGTAAGACCATGTCTGGGACATGGCATCGGCATTAATATCTGTGCTAGTGTAAGACCATGTCTGGGACATGGCATCGGCCTCGACATGTGAGCCAGTGTAAGACCATGTCTGGGACATGGCATTGGCATTTTACCCTCTTGTGTGAGGCTTATCGGATATCCTTTAGTATTCCAAATGGTTCCACGGGTCATTTAAAGCTTATGATAAAGATATGAAAGGATATAACCATGTTGTGAGTGGTACAGGTTCTTACTTGAAACCCATGAGATATGAGCTTAGTTATGAGGCCTTAACAGTAAGGATGAAATTGAGTAGGTTCTATCTATGAGAATGAATTCGTGACGATCTTGTAATATTTGGCTTATACTTGTGAGGTGTAAAAATGTAGCAAATCTACCATTGTTAAATCAAGAATTTCGTACTGATTTATAATATGCTATGTGTTTAAAGATGCATAGTTGATGTTGTTACTTACTTACATGCAACTTACTAAGCTTTATTGCTTACTCCCTCTCTTTTCTATTTTCTTATAGTGCCGCCAAGCTAGCTCGGGGATCAAAGGACATCGAAGCTATCGATCACACTATCACCTAAAGTTTTTAGTATAATTAGCTTAAATGTTTTGAGTGTGGCATGTATAGGGACTTAGTCTTTTTGTAAGTGTCATATTGTGGTGGCTAAAGGCGTTGGCTTGTTATGAAATTGATTCATTTTGTATAAGGTCGTAGTTGATGGCTAATAATTGTTGTTGATAAATGCAAATGTTGGTGTTTCCATGAATATGGTTAATACATGATTTGGTAAGATGTTTATGTATGGATTGGTGTTATTTGATGTGGCTTATGTTGGTGCAAGTAAGGGTGGCAAAAGGGCTTGGTAAATAGCCTTGTTTTGTCCATATGGATAGACACACGGGCGTGTGTCTAGGCCGTGTGTGACACACGGTCTGCCCCATGGGCATGTAGTCTGACCGTGTGTCCCCTGCACCTTAATTTGGTAAAACAGAATACCCAGTAGTAACCACATGGGCTGAGGCAAGGCCGTGTGTCTCAATCGTGTAGATGGCACGACCATAATACATGGGCGTGTGCCTTGGCCATGTGACCCTAAAATGTTGCTGACGTCAGAAACAGAATGCCATGGTTTTAATACACGGGCTAAGACACGGGCGTGTCATGGCCGTGTAAAGGACACGGGCCATGGACACGGGCGTGTGCCAAGCCATGTAAAAACCCTTGTAGGTTCAAATTAATTAAAAAAATCCACAAGGCTAGGGACATGGGCATGTGTGACTACACGGTTTGCCTACACGGGCGTGTCCCTTGCCACACGGGCGTGTGCCCCTTATTTTTAGTGAAATTCTCCAAAGTTTTCTAAAGTGCCTGGTTTAGTACCGAACCATTTCTAAAGTATGTTTTGGGCCTCGTAGGCCCATATTAGGGACTTCAAGATGAAGTTTGAAAATTTTTAAATCTAAACAAAATTTCATAACCTGGAAATGTTTGTATGTATGTTATTAAGTTAGGTGACGCCTCGTACCTTGTTCCGGCATAGGATACGGGCAAGGGGTGTTACAGAAATTGTTTGCTAAGTTCAGCAAAAGTGAGTTTTGGCTCCGAGAAGTCAAATTTTTGGGACATATTGTTTTAGGAGATGGTATTCAGGTTGATCCGAGTAATATTTTGGCAATTGTTAATTGTAACCAGTTGAGAAATGTATCGGAGGTTAGAAGCCTCTTGGGCTTAGCCGGCTATTATAAGCATTTTGTTAAGGGTTTTTCGATGATTGCTACTCCTATTGTAACAGCCCGATTTTGGGGCTAGTTGGAACAGTGGTTTTGGAACCACTAATCCAAGATCGGAGAAAATTATTTTTATATTATTTTATGTGTTATATCATGATTATATGAGTGCATGAAAATTTTGCTTATTAATTTTGGTGATTGCATGTTTAATTGTGAAAAAAGACTAAATCGCATAAGGTGCGAAAGTTTAGTTCTAATAGCTAGAGGAGTCAATTAGCTATGAAACATTAAATTAGAGGTCCTTATTGAGAAAATAGACCACAAATTTGTTAGTGGCTGGACATGGAGACAAAATCATGAAATGTCAAAGGATTAGGTGGGGTTTTGGTGACCAAATTGACTAAAAATAAGATAAAGAAAGAAAGAATAGTGTCCATCTTCCTCACCACCGAAATTTTCAGTAAGAATTAAGGGTTTTTGAAGCTCAAACTTTCAGCCAAGCTATCCTCTTGCAAGAAACTGGTTATGATGGTTATTTTTGATGATTTTTGCATTTTTGGAACCCCTAAAGCTTAATCTAGCTAATGAAGGGACTATTTTGCAAAATGGTTGAAAGCCCAGGGTTTTGCCATGAGAGAATTAGTGTTGCTTACTAAACTTTTATGGCAAAAAAATGAAACTTGGTTGTTAAATAAACATCTTTTGTGAATAGATTTTTCATGAAAACACCTAAAAAGGACCTTTTCATAAAGGTTGTAAAATGGGTAGTAAATGCATGAAATGATTGGTATTGTGAGTTGTTATAAGAGTAGTAAATGTATAGCTAGGCTTGTTAAATGAGGAAATTTGATGAAAAACGATTTACGAGCCTAGGGGAAAAATAGTAATTTTGCCAAAGTCTAAAGGCAAAACGGTAATTTTTGCCAAAGAAGAAATTTTAAAGTGTCTTGATTTCTGTAATGATTAAATGAGTAAAATTTATTATTATATATCAAGAAGAACGTGGAATCAACCTTGACTGAGGAAAAGGCAAGGTTACGGACTAAATTGCAAATTGACATATTTTGTATCGAGGTAAGTTTTTATGTAAATGATACATCCTTTTTATTTATGTTTTTAAATATTAATGAAATATGTGAAATATGAATGAATATCATTGATATGTACTGAAATGATAGAAAGTGAGGAAATTCTCGGATGAACCTTTGAAATAAGAAAATGGGTACGGATACATATCCGTGAACATGTGATTATTGGTGGGCTGTGTGCGATACCACCGTATTTATTTATTTTTGATGCGCTGTGTACGATACCACCTTATTATCTATTAATGATGGGATGTGTGCGATACCATCGTTTTTATTATCATTAGTGGGCTATGTGCGATACCACGTTGTTAATTATTAAATGGTGGGCTGTGTGCGAAACCACCGCGTATCTAATATTATTTCGAAGTGTTCATCGAGAAACTTTGTTTAGGTGAAATTTCATGTGGCTTTGTAGTGATAAGTGCAAGGTATAAGTACATGTAAATGTGAGCAATGATTATGATATGTGTTTGGGATGTGGTAGGATTTGAAATGAGTAAGTATAATTACAATAATTGGAATTGTTCTTGATTGATAAGTATGTGGTATGATGTTTATTGTTTACATATAAACTTACTAAGCTTAAAACTTATTCCCTTCTCTTTTCCCTTGTTTTATAGTGTCGAAGAGCTAGCTCAGGATACGGAGACTGTCAAAGGATCACCTACACTGTCTACGCACTTGGTATAGCTAGATCATTCTTTTCGAGTATGGCATGTATAGAGAATTAGTATTTGTTAAGTGTCATTTTATTTTGGCCAAAGGTGTTGGCTTGTCATGACATGAATTCTTTTGTATAAGGCCATAGTTGATGGCTCATTCTTATTAATCTATGAAATAATGTTATTCAAGAATGTGCAAGTTGCTTGGTTGATTCATTGGTGTAATTATGCATGAATGAGTTGGTTGCTTAAGGTGGTTTAGGATGGTGCAAGTCGGGGGTGGCAGAAAGGGCTTGGTAAATAGCCTTGTTCTTGTCCACACAGGTAGACACACGGGCGTGTGTCTAGGCCATGTGTGACACACGGTCTGCCCCATGGGTGTGTGGTTTGACCATGTGTCCCTTTGAATTCCAAGATGGCAAAATAGAATACCCAGTAGTAATCACACGGGCTGAGACACGACCGTGTGTCTCAACCGTGTGGTATACACGACCATAGGACATGGGCGTCTGCCCAGGCCGTGTGTAGTCTGCACTGGAATTTAGGAATTTAATTCGCCACATGGTCTAAGGACACGGGCGTGTGCCTTGGCCGGGTGACCCTATGGGAATGATGACGTCAGAAATAAAATGTCAAGGTTTTTCCACACGGGCGTGTCTAGGCCGTGTGAGGGGCACGGGCCATGTAACACCCCCAAACTCGGCCCACAAGTCCTGACCGGATCTGGTTATGTCACTGCGGAAACCGTTTGAAAAATATTTGACTTTAGAATAAAACTTGAAAATTTTATTAAACTTGAAAAGTGTGTCTTTTCATTTAAAATTATAAATAAAGCTTTGTTATTAAAAATAATCCATATTAAAACTTTAGTATAAAAATATATAAATACTTTGATTAAATAGGTTGCTAAAATTAAAATCATCTTCACATAATAATTTCTTTTAAGTAAACCATAATATCAAGTAATATCAAAAATAGTGATAACAAAAATAATAATAACAAGGCCCTTATTACAAAAATAATTAATCCAAGTACTCGATAATAAAATGCATAAAGAAAGATTAAAAACATCCTCTGCATGGGCCACCTTGTATCCACTCCAACCCGGTCCGATCATCCTGTCACCTGCGATGTTGGATAAATAATTGGGTGATTCATAATGACTCAGTGTGTAATTAAACCATTGATATCCACCCACATGTTAACCACAAGTCAACCCAATTAAATGCAACATGTAACTATAAACAGACGTTACCAAATTCTGGGCTTGGCCCACATTCAATCCACATTCAAGTACTGGGCTTGGCCCTTTTTCTCATTAATCCACTGATTACTGGGCTTTGCCCATTTCCACGTATGTTCTTAAAACATACCTATCCACATGCCATATTGGGCTTGGCCCATTACCATATCTTTTCATAAATGAAATAATGCAATCATGAAACCCAACCCAAGCCTAAGGTCCATCCGCTACACACCCCCTTATCCAACCTACCACACACCAGGGGACTATCGAGTCACCCTCTCCTTTCCCTCCAAAAGGCAACCAATGCCATCCACGATGTAGCGTATAGCTAACATCAAACCACGATGGGGCACATAGCAACCCATCAAGCCACGATATGGCATAAAGCCGATATCAATCGAGGTAACCACGCGAACTAAATCGCAAAGATCCACAACGCGACCTCAGTCAGCGCCAATCCACGATGTAGCACAAAGCTGACATCAACCACGTACTCGAAGTACACCCGTACCTTCTTTTCAAAACCCACCCATGCACATGTAACATAATATATAATGCGGAGATGATGCATGTGCATGATATTCACAATCATAGGCATACTCACATATTAAAAATCAATTATCACATATTAACAAATTTGCTACTTACTGTCATCACCATACCCCTTCAAGGGTATCTTTTTCACATTTATCGCACTTGTTAGCAAACATATAAAACAGGCAAATATCACACAAATCCCGGAAACAATGGCTAACTACACACCTTATAACCTGAAGCTCTAAACCCTCGATCCCGACGCTATCGTTTAGCGAGACTACAGCTATTTGCCTAACGTTTTCTGCTGCACGTCCACCCCCGGTGGCCAATCCCGAACTGTCGAGACGGCTCTTTTCTTAAACTTCGGGATAGGGGCTTTCCCTTTCCCCTCTTGACTGGCATCCATGTCCATTAATGATATCCTTAATCAGAACCATCGATTAAATGATAATACTTTAATCTAAATATTTTGAATCGAAGCTATACTTACTTAATATCCTTACCACAAAGATCTGGAAATCCCGAAGCTTGCTATACACTTCGCCTATTTTCCTAAATCACCATAGATAGAATGGGTCAACCGTTTATTCCCATAAAGTGGCCTATGGCCGAATATCACAAGTCACTTACCTTGATAACTACTTCCTCTTGTCCTTAACAAAGAATCGGCCACCACAAGAATTAAGATTTGGCTTCCGAGACTTGCAACAAAGTAGAGAGAATGAGAGACTGAGTGATTCAGCACTGACTCCCAAATGGGGTTGGAATATTCGGCAATGGCAAGCAAAGTGTGAAGGAAAGAAGGGAAAATAAATACACGAAAGGCTATGCCCAACTTCGGCTTTTAAACAAGTCACGAGAAAAATAGGTGAATGCTATAGTGGTTCGGCTAAGGCTTCCACAAAATTAAAGAAAAAGGGGAAGTGTTTTCCTTGACTTGGTTTCGGCAAGAGGCTATGGAAATAATAAGGAATAATTTGGCATAAAAGAAATAGGGCTAAAATTTGGTTAAGGGATGAGCACACCCCTTATTTATAGAATTCGGCCATACCCCCCACGTGAAGAAGCCAAGATTCGGCCGCACCTATTAATTCAAATTAAATTGAATTAGTCCAATTCCCTATTTTAATCCATTCAAAATTAGTTTGAATGGTCACCAATTATCCCACTTATTTCAAATAAACATAATACTTATCCTACAATTATCCCATAATAAAATAATCCAACAGCCACCATTATCTCTAATTTAAACTACCTAAAATAATCCTATATTATCTAAAATAATAAAATAATAAAAGCCATCACCTACCTATCAGCCGAATTCAAAAGTGATTAAACAACCTTAGTCTAATCCTTAAAAAACTCCCATGTGCCGTCCACCCTTCAAATTTGCTGCCAAAAGCATAAAAAAAAATTGAACTCCAACGCAGCCATCTTGGTTCGAACCTGGGACAACCTGCTGCTGCTGACCTTTCCCCCAACGCCCAGGCCACTCGGCCTCATTGAATTTCATGCTAAAAACCCCCATTATTTTATTTTAAATCCAACCTACTTCAGCCCATTACCGCCCATAAAAATAAAATACGCAAAATGCTTCTCCAGGCGCTCGAAACCGCGCCCTCACTCCCCTCCAGCGCCTAAGTGGCGCATGAGAGCCACTTTGCCAACTGGTCTTCCATGTCCACCAACCTGGCCTTTTATTTTTAAGGCCTACTTAGCCCAGTCCCTTGACGCAAAAATAAAACAAAATTGCTGCCCCAGCAACTCGAACCCTTGCTCCCTTAGGCGTCACCTTCCAAGCCCCCAAGCAGCGCCTCCACGCCACTTTGCCAGATCCTTTCTTGCGTCCTAAACTCCACAATTTTATTTTAAGGCCTTCCTGCCCTATTTCCCCTTCTTACCCTAAAATTTAAAAATTTTCTAAGGCATCCCTTGCCTTCTAGGGTTCTCCAAAACCCCTAAAAATTCCTCCAACATGACCATAAGCCTACTAAATGCTCGGGTTATGCTCCAAGCGCATAACCCCTAAACCAGGGTGTTACAGGCCATAGACACAGGCGTGTGTCCGGCTGTGTGAAAACCTCTGTAGATTCGAAATGAAAAATAAAATCCACACGGCCTGCCCACACGGGCGTGTCCCTCACCACACGGGCGTGTGGCCCTATTTTAAGGAAAAACTGCCTAAGTGTTTAAAAGTTTTCGGTTTAGTCCTGAAGCATTTCGTATGTATGTTTTGGGTCTCGTGGACCTATAATAGGGATGTTATGATCTTGAATGAGAAGTTTTAAGTCGAAAAGAAATTGTATGTCTCGATGTTGTATGTTTAAGCATGTTAAGTACGATAATGCCTCATACCTGGTTTCGACGTCGAATATTGGTAAGGGGTGTTACATTTAGTGGTATCAGAGCTATGGTTTAGTCGGTTCTCAGACTAGCTTCGCGTGTGTGAGAGAGTCTAGCTATACATGCCATTAATATGTATAATGATAGTATGGTGACTCTTGACAATTTCAAATCGTGTTTTTATATAGTAAATGGATTTCGATCGAGCTGCTGCTGATGATGCTGCTAGTAATACACATTAACACATGCTGAGTAATTGGTACACTAAGTTTGGGTTTAGGATAAAAGGCTCAGGAAGCCTTTCTCCATATGATGAGTAATTGGTACATTGAGTTTGTACGAGCAAATCCTAATGCTCAACCTTCTCCACCCCCTCCTATACCTCAGCCTATTCCTGTAGCTCCTCAAGGTACTGATTTTGTAAGACTGACTAAACCCCTAGTTGATAAGATTCAAAAATAAGGGGCCGAGAAATTTAGAGCCAACATAGACGATGACCTTGTGAAAATGGAGTTTTGGCTTGAGAACTCTATGTGAGTATTTGATGAACTTTCTTGCACGCCCGAGAGGAGCTTAAAATGTAATGTATCATTATTGAGGGACTCGGCATATCACTGGTGGAAAACGCTGACATCTGTAGTACCAAGGGAGATAGTGACATGGGACTTCTTCTTAGAAGAGTTTCGAAAGAAGTACATAAGTCAGTGATTTATTGATCAGAAACGGAAAGTGTTTCTTAAATTGAAGTAAGGCAACATGAATTCGTTAAACTCAGTAAGTATGCTTAAGAGTGCATGTCTACGGAAGCTAATATGTGCAAGAGATTTGAAGATGGGTTAAATGAGGATATTAGATTGCTAGTTGGAATCTTGGAGTTGAAAGAATTCATAGTATTGGTCGATAAAGCTTGCAAGGCTGAAGAGCTGAATAAGAAAAAGAGAAAAGCTATGATTGAAGCCCGAGATGCAAAGAAGAGACTAATGAGTAGGTCGTTCCAACCCAAATCAAAGAGGTCCAAGGAAATGAATCCTCAGACGACTGCTTCGGCGGGGTATTCACACCGAGATTATTGTAAAACAAATTCGGGCTTTAGAGTTCAAGCCACCGTGATGGCAAGTTTGGGTAATGTGAAGTATAGTAAACCCGAGTGTCAGAAGTGTGGTAGACAACATATTGGAGTGTGTTGGGGAAACAATCGAGCTTGCTACAAGTGTGGTTCGCTAGACTACTTCATTCAAAATTGTCCTGAGATGGATGAGAAAGACCAAAAGCAAGAACTGAAAGTGAGTAATGCCCCTTCAAGGGGTTGATCACAGAAGAATCCGGAAAGTGAGACTAGCAGTAAAGGTGCGCCTAGAGATTTTGTAGTGAGATTAGAGGGTAGAGCGCTTGCAAGGACTTATGCCATTCGCGCTCGCGAAGAGGCATCATCCTCAGACGTGATTATGGGTATATTCTCTCTTTACGATACTATTGTCATTGCTTTAATTGACCTCGGATCCACTCATTCTTATGTTTGAGTGAATTTGGTAAATAGTAAGAATTTATCTATTGAATTGACTGAATTTGTGATTAAGGTGTCAAATCCTTTAGACAGGTATGTGTTAGTAGATCAGGTTTGTAGGAATTGTCCTTTGACGATTTAAGGTCACTGTTTTCTGGCCAATTTGATGTTGTTTCCCTTTGACGAGTTTGATGTTATTTTGGGCATGGATTGGTTTTCACTACATAATGCTAAGGTAAATTGTAGACAAAAAACTCTTGAGTTGAAATGTGTAAATGGTGAGGTTCTTTGGGTTGAAACAGATAACTCAAATAAGATGCCTGTGGTGATTTCGTACATGCCTGGTCAAAGGTGTATGAGAAAAAGGTGTGAAGCATACCTTGCATATGTGTTGAATACTGAAGTGATTGAGTCGAAGCTTGAATCTGTGCCAGTAGTTTGTGAGTTTCCAGATGTATTCCCAGAAGAATTACCTGGATTGCCTTCAGTCAGAGAAATTGAGTTTGCTATCGATCTGGTACCTAGGACAGCACCGATCTCCATTGCTCCGTACAGAATGGCTCCGACTGAATTGTAAGAGTTAAAGGCTCAGCTACAAGAGTTGACCGATAAGGGATTTGTTAGACCTAGTGTTTCTCCCTGGGGTGTTCCTGTATTATTTGTAAAGAAGAAAGACAGAACAATGAGGCTTTGTATTGTTTATTGTCAACTTAATAAGGTAACTATAAAGAACAAGTACCCATTGCCGAGAATTGATGATTTGTTCGATCAACTGAAGGGAGCAACTGTGTTCTCCAAGATAGATTTAAGATCTGCTTACTATCAGTTGAGGGTCAAAGAATCCGATGTCTCGAAAACTGCTTTTAGAACGAGGTATGGACACTATAAATTTCTTGTGATGTCTTTCGGTCTAACTAATGCACCCACTATTTTTATGGATTTGATGAACCAAATTTTTCGGTTGTATTTGGATAAGTTTGTAGTAGTATTCATAAACGATATATTGATTTATCCCCAGGATGAGGCCGAACATGCAGAACACTTAAAATGGTATTGTAGATTTTTACGAGAGGAGAAATTGTTTGCTAAGTTCAGTAAAAGTGAGTTTTAGCTTCTGGAAGTTAGATTTTTGGGACATATAGTTTCAGGTGACAGTATTCGGGTTGATTCGAGCAAAATTTTAGCGATTGTTGAATGGAAATCCCCAAGAATATATTCGAGATTAGAAGCTTTTTCGGCTTATCCGAGTACTATTGATGTTTTGTCGAGGGATTTTTGATGAATTCTTCCCCGATGACTAAGTTGTTGCAAAAGAATGTTAAGTTTGAATGGACCGATAGATGTCAACAAAGTTTTGAGAAGTTGAAAGCATGATTAACTGAAGCACCGATTTTAGTACAACCTCTGTCGGGAAAAGAGATTGTAACCTATAGTGATGCGTCATTAAATGGTCTTGGTTGTGTGTTGATGCAAGAGGGCAAAGTAGTAACTTATGCCTCGATACAGCTAAAACCGCATGAAAAGAATTATCTGACGCACGATTTGGAATTGGCTGCCATTGTCTTTGCCTTGAAGATTTGGCGTCATTATTTGTATGGTGAGAAATGTCGAATCTTTACCGATCACAAAAGTTTGAAGTACTTGATGAACCAAAAGGACTTGAATTTGAGACAACTGTGGTGGCTTGAATTATTGAAAGACTATGAGATGGTGATTGATTATCACCCAGGGAAGGCGAATGTGGTCGCCGATGCCTTGAGTAGGAAATCTTTGTTTGCACTGAGAGCCATGGATACACGGTTGGCTTTATCGGGAGATGGTTCTATTCTAGCTGAATTGAGAGCTAGACCAATATTTCGCCAAGAGATTTGTGAAGCTCAGAAAAGCGACAGTGATTTGCAAGCCAAAAGAGTTCAATGTGAATCGGGTATGGAGTCAGACTTTCGTATTAGTTCTGATGACTGTTTTATGTTTCGAGATAGGGTCTGTATACCAAGAGAGGATGAACTTATACGGAAAATTTTACATGAGGCACACAATGGTTGTTTGTCAGTATATCCGGGCAGTACAAAAATGTATAATGATTTGAAGAAGTTGTATTGGTGGCCGGGCATGAAAAGAGACATCACCGAGTTTGTTACGAAATGTTTGATCTGCCAACAAGTGAAAGCCGAGCACCAAGTACCTTCGGGTTTACTTCAGCTAGTGATGGTTCCTGAATGGAAATGGGACCAAACCATGATGGATTTTGTATCAGGGTTACCTATGACTCTGAAAAAGAAAGATGCTATGTGGGTTATCATTGATAGATTAACGAAATTGGCACACTTTATACCGGTACGTGTTGATTACTCGCTTGACAAGTTGACTGATCTGTACATTACTAAAATTGTGAGATTGCATGGGGTGCCTATGTCTATTATTTCAGATAGAGATCCTAGGTTTACTTCAAGGTTTTGGAAAAAGTTGCAGGAAGCCTTGGGTACAAAACTGAATTTTAGTACTGTGTTTCATCCGCAAACTGGCGGTCAATCCGAAAGAGTTATTCAAGTTCTCGAAGACATGTTCCGATGTTGTGTTCTAAAGTTCGAAGGTAATTGGGAAAAATATCTATCTTTGATCGAATTTGCCTACAATAATAGTTATCAGTTGCGTATATAGATGGCACCGTACGAAGCATTATATAGACGCAAGTGTCAAACTTCTTTGTATTGGACCGAGCTTAGTGAGAAGAAAATCCATGGGGTTGATCTAGTTAGAGAAACCGAAGAGAAAGTGAAAGTGATCAGTAATAGTTTGAAAGCTGCTTCAAACCGACAACTGTAACACCCCAAACCCGGTCCAAACACCATGATCGAATCTGGTATGTTATGGGGAACAACGTGTTTGAAAGTTACGAGTTTGCACTAAATAGATTTGATAAAACTCTGTTCCGTTTGGAAAACAAGTTGTTTAATATCGTTACTAAAACATTTAGACTGAGTAAAAATTTGATTTCAAGTTTGTGGACGATAGGTTCTCATTTATTTATAAAATCAGTGTGATACCCGATGGTATAGTTGAAAACATATCGTTAAAATTTTGAAATCGTTGTCATTTCAAGTTTTAGCAAATTAACCCAATTATTTTGTTAAAGCATATTAAAATCTAACTTAAAACATAAACATCATAAGGCATAATTTAAAGGCCTTTACAAATCAAAATAAAACCCAATCGAAAGTAAATAACTAAAGTACCCAAAATGTAATGTCTGAGTAAAACTTTTTATTCGAAGATGGCATGAGCACACCCCAGTCCATCCTGCTCCAATCCGCGTCTAAGTGTCACTGAAATGTCAAAGGAGAGGGTGAGTCGAATGACTCGATGTATAAATCCCGCTCCCAATGAAACAACATGCTAACACACATCATAATGTAGTAACACAATTAATGCAACCCGGTCCTAACCATCCGTATCTCCTTTTCTACCCCGTGTGGTACCAAACCACCGGTGGTGCCAAACCACCGGTGACCCAAAGTCACGATATCCATAAGTGTGGTGCCAAACCACCGGTGACCCAAAGTCACGAATAATCCGATGATGGGGCCAACCCATCGCGCGATACCAAATCACTAGCGACAATCCCGTATCTCTCGAGTGGGGTCAACCCACGGTGGTGTCAAACCACGGGGGCGAGTCGCAATGAGGTGCCAAACCTCTGGTGTCCCAAAGACACAAATGTGGTACCAAACCACTGGTGACCGAAGTCACAATAATCGGGTGATGGGGCCAACCCATCGTGTGATACCAAATCACTGGCATCAATCCCGTTTAATCAACTGTGGGGCCAACCCACCGTGGTACTAAGCCACTGGGACGAGACGCTGAGGTGCCAAACCTCTGGTGACCCAAAGTCACAAAATATCACTGTGGTACCAAACCACTGGAGATGCCAAACCTCTGGTGACCCAAAGTCACAGTGTCCCAAAGACACGGATATCATATCCCCCTCCTCTCAAATCACCCAATAACATATCATATTAATGCAAATGCTATAATCGTGCAATCATGCTATCATACTCAAATGGCATCTCATAGTAATCACATAAATCATGATATCACATATATCACTACAGATCTCATAAAAAAATGGACTTACCCGCATCCGTGCACATACCCCATTTGGGTACCAATTCCATCAACCATATTGTCTCACTTTATACAAAACAGGTTATTATTAACATATTACTAGGAAATCAGTGTGTTAGTTTACACACCTGGTTACTAATACGACTATCAAATCCCGGAGATCAAGATCTAACGCACTAGATCCCCCCTTCCTTAACACTTTTCGAGCACTAGCCACAACTCGAGATATGCGAGATCAAGCCTTCCCCTACAATCGGCCAAAACTAAACAACATAATCATGCTAATCAACCTCTGAGGGTATAATCGTAATTTTACCTACTAAGGGTATTTTCGTAAATTCACAACCGAAATGGCCTTTCCGAAGGCCTAATGTCACCACTAGCGACTCACTACCATTTCCTATCATACTGGGACGATTGGGCCTAAAACTCGATTTCGCCCATCAAGGCCCACATGCTCGTGTGGCCCACCTAGCACAAATCTAGCCACGTATATAACTTCCACCTAGTCTAGTTCAACATATACTAACCAATCATGCAATTTACTCATATAGGCCCACGGGCCCATTGGGCCCACTTTGGCCCATCGAGGCCCAAGCGACCCCCAACCCACGAATACTACTACCGATGGCCTCAACTATCGCGTCGAAGCCCCACACATGCGCTGCGCGCTCGTGTGGCTACTAATGCCGTGTAACGGCATTTCGGCATTTTGCCGCTCTAGAACTAGAGTAGAGAGTTACACACGATGATAGGACTCAGGGCTAATCCAAGCGCTCGACCACTCTTGTGCCCAAACGCCTCAAGATGTGTTTACTCTCCTCCTAGGATGCTCCTTATATAGCTAGCTCTTCACCTTCATTCTTTGTGTCTTTCCGATGTGGGATCCTTCACGTCGAGAGAGTTTAAATTCAATCAAACTCTTGCCAGTCCAATCCGCAAAATAAATACTCCCTTGCTTCTCATGAGATTCGAACCCGTGCTCCCTTGTAGCATAATCCACGCTGCTAACCACTTGGCCACAAGCTCCTCTTGTGTCTTAAACCATGCGCAACTAAATATAAACTATGGGCCAAATTCTAAGGTCCAAGCAAAAAGAAACCAAAATGCAAAAGCCAAGACTTGAACCTTGGACCTCCTTCCTTCCTTGTGGCGTCATTCCCTTGTCTCTTATGTGGCGTCACTTTGCCACTACACCACACACTCCACTTGTGTCATTTTTCTCCATATTTTATTCTTAAGGCCTATCTGCCAACTTCCATGGTTTTTTTTCACCTAAAACCAAAATTTCCCCAAAGCCAATATTTGATCCCGGGACTTCATAGAAGCCCTCTAATCTTCCAAAATCACTTATCTAATAAGTCTAACTTGCATTTAAGCCGATCTCTTATTCTCTGAAAATTTAAACGCTACTACGCCTAAGGCCCATTGGGCTCAATTCTCCTAGGCCCAATTTTGGGATGTTACAACAACAGTCATACGTAAATTTAAAGAGGAAAGAAATTGAGTTTCAGGTGGGTGACAAAGCATTTTTGAAAGTATCCCCGTGGAAGAAAATATTGTGGTTTGGTCAAAAGGGTAAATTGCGTCCAATTCATTGGGCCGTATGAGGTTATTGAAAGGATTGGACCAGTAGCTTACCAGTTAGCTTTGCCGGCGGAGTTGGAGAGAATACACAACGTGTTCCATGTGTCGATGTTGCGACGATATTGTTCTGATTCTTCACATGTAATTCTTCCGACTGAAATTGAGATACGACCGGATATGACTTATGAAGATGAACAAATTAAGATTTTGGCCCGAAAGGTTAAACAGTTGAGAAATAAAAGTATAGCCCTAGTGAAAGTGTTGTGGCAAAAACATGGTGTAGAAGAGGCTACGTGGGAATCGGAAGAAGCCATGAGAAAACAGTACCCAAACCTTTTTATCGGTAAGATTTTCGGAGACGGAAATCTCTAAAAGGGAGAGAGTTGTAACAGCCTAATTTTGGGGCTAGTTGGAACAGTGGTTTCAGAACCACTAATCCGAGATCGAAGAAAATTATTTTTATATTATTTTATGTGTTATATCATGATTATATGAGTTCATGAAAATTTTAGTGTATTAATTTTGGTGATTGCATGTTTAATTTTGAAAAAGGACTAAATCGCATAAAGTGTAACAGTTTTGTTCTAATAGCTAGAGGTGTCAATTAGCTATGAAACATTAAATTAGAGGTCCTTATTGAGTAAATACACCAGAAATTTGTTAGTGGCTGGACATGGAGACAAAATCATGAAATGTCAAAGGATTAGGTAGGGTTTTGGTGACCAAATTGACTAAAAATAAAATAAAGAAAGAAAGCATAGTGTCCATCTTTCTCACCACTAAAATTTTCAGCAAGAATTAGGAGCTTTTGAAGCTCAAACTTTCATCCAAGCTATCATCTTGCAAGTAAGTGGTTATGATGGTTATTTTTGATGATTTTCGTGTTTTTGGAACCCCTAAAACTTAATCTAGCTAATGAGGGGACTATTTTGCAAAATGGTTGAAAGCTTAGGGTTTTTCAATGAGAGCATTAGTGTTTTTTGCTAAAATTTTATGGAAGAAAATGAAACTTGGTTGTTAAATAAACATATTTTGTGAAGAGATTTTTCATGAAAAACACCTAAAAAGGACCTTTTTGTAAAGGTTGTAAAATGGATAGTAAATGCATGAAATGATTGGTATTGTGAGTTGTTATAAGGTTAATAAATGTTTAGCTAGGCTTTTTAATTGAGAAATTTGATGAAAAATGATTTACGAGCCTAGGGGCAAAATCATAATTTTGCCAAAGTCTAAGGGCAAAACGATAATTTTTGCCAAAGAATAAATTTTAAAGTGTCTTGATTTATGTAGTGATTAAATGAGTAAATTTTATTATTATATATCAAGAAGAACGTGGAATCAACCTTGACCGAGTAAAAGGCAAGGTTACGGACTAAATTACAAATTGACATTTTTTGTATCGAGGTAAGTTTATATGTAAATGATACATCCTTTTTATTTATGTTTTTACATATTAATGAAATATGTGAGATATGAATGGATATCATTGATATGTATTGAAATGATAGAGAGTGAGGAAATTCTCGGATGAACCTTCGAAATAAGAAAATGGATACGGATAAATATCCGTGAACATGTGATTATTGGTGGGCTGTGTGCGATACCACCGTATTTTTTTATTTTTGGTGCACTGTGTGCGATACCACCTTGTTATCTATTAATAATGGGCTATGTGCGATACCAACGTATTTATTATCATTGATGGGCTGTGTGCGATACCACGGTAAACATGTAATTATTGGTGGGATGTGTGCGATACCACCTTATTAATTATTAAATGGTGGGCTGTGTGCGAAACCACCGCGTATATAATATTATTCCGAAGTGTTCATCAAGAAACTTTGTTTAGGTGAAAGTTCATGTGGCTTTATGGTGATAAGTGCAAGGTATAAGTACATGTAAATGTGAGCAATGATTATGATATGTGTTTGGGATGTGGTAAGATTTAAAATGAGTAAGAATAATTACAATGATTGTAATTGTTCTTGATTGATAAGTATGTGGTATGATGTTTATTGTTTACATATAAACTTACTAAGCTTAAAACTTACTCCCTTCTTTTTTCCCTTATTTTATAGTGTCGAAGAGGTAGCTCGGGATACAAAGACCGTTAGAGGATCACCTACACTATCTACGCACTTGATATAGCTAGATCATTCTTTTTGAGTATGGCATGTATAGAGAATTAGTCTTTATTAACTGGTATTTTATTTTGGTCAAAGGTGTTGCTTGTCATGACATGAATTCTTTTGTATAAGGCCATAGTTGATGGCTCCTTCTTATTAATCTATGAAATGATGTTATTCAAGAATGTGCAAGTTGCTTGGTTGATTCATTGGTGTAATTATGCATGAATAAGTTGGTTGTTTAAGGTGGGTTTAGGATGGTGCAAGTAGGGGGTGGCAGAAAGGGCTTGGTAAATAACCTTGTTCTTGTCCACATAGGTGGACACACAGGCGTGTGTCTAGGCTATGTGTGACACACGGTCTGCCCCATGGGCGTGTGGTTTGGCCGTGTGTCCCCTCTGAATTCCAAGATGGCAAATCAGAATGCCCAGTACTAATCACACGGGCTGAGACATGACCGTGTGTCTCAACCGTGTGGTATACACGGCCATAAGACATGGGCGTGTGCCCAGGCCATGTGACCATATGGGAATGATGACATCAGAAACAAAATGTCAGGGTTTTTGCACATGGGCGTGTCTAGGCCGTGTGAGGGACACGGGCCATGGATATGGGCGTGTGTACGGTTGTGTGAAAACCCCTGTAGATTCGAAATGAAAAATAAAATCCACACGGCCTGCCCACACGGGCATGTCCCTCACCACAAGGGCGTGTGGCCCTGTTTTAAGCAAAAATTGTCTAAGTGTTCAAAAGTTTTTGGTTTAGTCTCGAACTATTATGTATGTATATTTAGGGTCTCGTGGACCTATAATAGGGACATTATGATATCGAATGAGAAGTTTTAAGTTGAAAAGAAATTGAATGTCTCGATATTGTATGTTTAAGCAAGTTAAGTCGGTAATGCCTCATACCCAGTTCCGGCGTTGGATACGGGTAAGGGGTGTTACATTTAGTGGTATCAGAGCTATGGTTTAGTCGGTTCTTAGACTACCATAGTATGTGTGTGAGAGTCTAGCTATACATGCCATAAATAGATAATGATAGTGTGGTGACTCCTGACAATTTTGATGGTACCTGAGTTTACTTCAGCCAGTAATGGTACCTGAGTGGAAATGGGACAGAATTACGATAGATTTCGTAACGGGTTTGCCTCTGACTCTGAAAAAGAAAGATTACGCTTGGATCGTTATTGATAGATTGACGAAATTGGCTTATTTTATTCCAGTACGTACGGACTATTCACTAGATAAGCTAGTTGATTTGTATGTTACTGAAATTGTTAGATTGCACGGAGTGCCTATTTCTATTATTTCGATCCGAGATTTAGGTATCGATTTTGGAAAAAGTTACAAGAAGCTTTGGGTACAAAGTTGAATTTTAGCACCGCATTTTATCCGCAAACCAACAGTCAATCTGAGAGAACGATTAAGGTACTCGAAGATTGCTTCACTGTTGTGTATTAGAGTTCGTAGGTAGTTGGGAAAAATATCTACCTTTAGTTGAATTTGCTTATAACAACAGTTTCCGGTCGAGTATAAAGATGGCACAGTATGAGACATTATATGGCCGCAAGTGTCGAACTTCGTTGTACTGGACCGAGCTCAGTGAGAAAGAAATTCATGGGGTTGACTTGGTTAGAAAAATCGAAGAAAAGATAGAGGTAATTCGTAATTGTTTGAAAGTAGCTTCGGATCAATAGAAATCTAACACGGATTCGAAAAGAAAAGAGATTGAGTTTCAAGGTAGTGATAAAGTATTTCTGAAAGTATCCCCGTGGAAGAAAATTCTGAGATTTGGTTGCAAAGGCAAGTTGAGTCCACATTTCATTGGGTCATATGAGGTTATTGAAAGAATAGGGCCAGTAGCATATCGGTTAGCTTTACCGACAGAGTTGGAAAGGATTCACAATGTATTTCATGTATCGATGTTTCAGCGTTATCGATCAGATCCTTCGCATGTGATTTCTCTGACAGAAGTTGAGATTCGACCCAATATGACTTATGGTGAGGAACCAATAAATATTTTAGCTCGGGAAGTCAAACAGTTGAGAAATAAAAGTATAGCTCTAGTGAAATTTTTAAGGCAACGACATGGGGTCGAAGAGGCCACGTGGGAACATAATGAAGCTATGATAAAACAGTACCCAAACCTCTTTTCTGGTAAGATTTTCGGGCACGAAAATCCCTAAAGGGGGGAGAGTTGTAATAGCCTGATTTTGGGTCTAGTCGGAACAGTGGTTTCGGGACCACAAATCCGACGCGGTAAAAATTATTTTTATTATATTTTTATGGTCTATGGTTTTATGGAATGATTTTGTGAAAATTTCGTTCGAGAATTTTGGCGTTTTGTAACTTAATTTAGTTAAAAGGACTAAATTGAAAAAGGTGCAAAATGTGTGTACTAGAAGCTAGAGCTGTCTAATTTCTATGAAATTTTAAATTAGAGGTCCTTATATGGTAATTAGACCATCATACTTTAAGTTGGACAAAAGTGGACATGGCTAGTTGAAATTTCAAAGCTTGGCATTAAGGGTATTTTGGTCATTTGGTAAATAAAGACAAATAAAACTAAAATAAAAGTGTCCATCTTCTCAAATTAATCCCCCATTGTGTCGAAAATTTGAAGGAAGACATAGCTAGGGTTTTGGCCACTTTAAAGCTTGATTGTAAGTCCGTTCTAGCCCCGTTTTTAATAATTTTTATGTTTTTGAGATCCTTGCAACATAATCTAGCTATTTCAAGGACTAATTTGAAATAAAATCAAATTCTAAAATTTTACCCATGTTAGATATTTGTGTATTTTGATGTCTAATGGTAGATTATGTATGTCTGATGTTAGATAAACAACTTTTACTAAGTGATTTTTGATGAAAATACCTAAAAAAGGACCTATTTGTAAAAGTTGTAAAATGAGTGTAAAAATGTGAATAAATGAAAAATGTGGGCTGTTATGAGCATAAAAAGGATTCGGCTAGGCTTGGGTTTTGAAGAAATTAACTATATTTCATTTTACGAGCCTAGGGACTAAATGTAAAAAGTTGAAAAGTTAGGGGCAAAAATGTGATATTATAGATCAAGAAAGACGAGGTTCTGGCCTAGACCTGGGAAAGAAAAAGATTGTGGACTAAATCGAACAATTATCCATTTTGTGCTGAGGTAGGTTCGTATGTTAAAAATAAGCTTTAGAATAAGTGCATCTAAATGACTTAATATTGCATGAATTGTATGTTTGATTTTGTGAATGAGTATAATCCTACGAACGAGTCAGAAGACGAATTGACAAGAAAGAAATCCCGTTTGAACATTAGGAAAATGTTAGGATACAAGGCTTAAAGAACATAGACCTACCATTAAAACCCATTTACATATAATCTACTAACATCAAAATCATAAATAACCCCCATGCAAAGCCTTGTATTCATAATTTACTGCTCATAAACTTTTTAACAGTCTTATTCTTTCAAAAGCTTAACATGCAGAGTTATCAAACTTTCCAAGAGGTGGAACATCTATTGATTAACTCAGGAACCTAAACTTTCAGCTTAATGAGGAAGAGATACTATTTAAACTTAAACAAGTGTCACTTAATTCAAATTTTTTTCCTTCTTAATAACTTATAGGTTTCGAGATAAACATAAATGTGAATCCTGCATAATGGTTATTAGACCAGTTAATCCAATTTGTTCCTAACCAAGACACTTTACAACCTAACTAGCACAGTACTCAGACAAACAAGGCATACTATACATTTGGCAGCAACTCATACCATAATTACTTTTTTGCTGAACAAAACCTTTTACTTTAAATAATAGAATAACCTGAAATAAAATCTTCACTAACTTATACAATGATAACTATACGCCCACTTTGCCAAAAGAAGCAAAGAGGCGGATTCAACTTCGCCAAATAAAAAATTTCACTACAACACGCCTAAATCTCAGATCCATTAGACTTAGGGCGTGACAATACGAGCCTATGAAAGCTCTTTTACTAACTCGGTGTCGAATTGGATAAAATTGTAAAGGATACAAAATTTCAAATTGACGTCACGACTTCGAGGATTTCCTCATTGCGACGTAACTTACTAACTAGGGTTCATTGTGACCTCGAGGCTATGTTGTTGCAATTTAAGCCCTGAATTGATTCTCATCGCAATGTTGGGGTATGTCGCCGCGACATGCTCTCTTGAATTCAAGAACTTGATTTGGTACCTAACCAAAACTTCATCAACAACATATACATTAATCTTATGACTTCAATTTCAACCATTGACTATTAAAATGAGCCCAAAATACAAAGTTCAAACATTAATACTCATCAATTCACAAAATTAACACATATGCATTTACAACTTAACCATTTGCATTAAACAAAATATCCCTAGGTACATGCCATAAGACCAAAATGAAATACACTTTACAAACTTTGTTGAGTCAGAAACAGTAGTCTAGATGCTGACTTCAAGTTTCGAGGCTTCAAGGAATACTTGGACCTACGCATGGAGGAAACAAACCACATACTAAGCAATAAGGCTCAATGGTACCTTTATGATTCAAGAGATTATAAATTAGTATAAAAGCATGGCAATAAATATATGAACTCAAATTGTAACTTGTATAAGTTCATATATATATATACATGAAAGTGTGCAAATCCCATTAGGTAAGCTATTTTGCTTAGGATTTCAACTTTTTCATCAAAGTTATACTTTTTCTACTCACCTATCAATTCCATACATAACAAATGCATTAATTTAATCAACTTGTCATGATCTATTCCATTACTTACATTAAACTTACCAATCCATCTATTTCTGGAGCCTACTGACTCGTTCATATTCGTTTTAGCCACTAAGGCTCAATTCCATTTACTTTGCATAATAAGATGCATACTTCTCATTTAGAATTCATATATAAACATATTCAAAATCTCAAGCATCATATTAGTTCATTTCGATATAAGTTACCAAACTTATTGAAACACCCCACACCCGGCCCACGAGCCTGAACCGGATCTGGTATGTTCCTTAAGAAAAACGATTTTCGAAGTCCTTTATTACTTAGAGAATATTGGTGTATTTTTAGAAAACTGTTCATTTTGGATTGGGCTTAGGTTAAAAACCCGTTTATTTAATTTAGAAATCATTTAATTAGGGTGACAAAATAGTTTAGGGTTTAAATGTAAAGACATAAAATTTTAATATCATAAATGTAAAGTATTTCGAAGCATAATAATTGCAAGTAAATAATAGTAACGAAAATAAAACTATGGCTTTTTAGGCCTTATTACATCAATAATTTCCAAACTTAAAATTTAAAGAACTTTATAAAAATAAAGGTCCAATTCGTAAATATTTTCTCTGCTACGCATGGCCACCTTTAGCTCCTGCCGACCCGGTCCATTACTGCTCATCACCAAAAATAGTCCTCAAAGGGTGAGTCAATGAGACTCAATGTGTACACCAACTAACAAACAATATTTCAGGCATACATATTCATATCAGAACATATACATATCAAAATGATGCAACCCAAACCCAAGCCTAATTATCCATCCGCTACACACCACCCGTACCTGCCAATCACACCGTGGGGACTACTAAGTCAACCCTCCTTCCGCTACGCACCATCGAAGGCAGTCGCTGCAGTCGACGTGCTCATCGCCAATATACGTTGTGTCATTAGACACTATGTTCAGATAATGTAACCGAAGTTACCATGTTCACTTAATGGGGCCGTAGCCACCATATTTCGTTGGTGAGACCGAAGTCAACACCTATTCTTCCCCTTTCACATATATCCCATATGCCCCAAATATTTATATCATGCATATCTTATTTCTCATTCATATTATATATTCAAAAATATATGTATATCGTATTTGTAATCCTATCGAAAGTAGGAAACGTACCTGGGTACTTTTACCTCATTTGTGGCACTTAGCCACATTCTTATTCGCATGCACATTCATATATATACATATAAAATAATTGCCGTAATATATTGGGAGTTAGTGTGGGGTACACACCTTATTCGCTTAATAGATTCCTTGAATCCCCGAAGTGAATCGATCACAGATTCAGACTTTAGATCTGTTAACTCCTATATTCGGCCCATCATATATAAACATATTAATACCCTTTTGATTTTAAAACCAAATCCTACTAGGAATAGAATTACTAACACTTACCTTGTTTGCCGAATTGATTGTAAGAATCAAATGCCGGATCTTCGTATTCCTTCCTTGTGAATTCGGCTAAAACACTATGTTACTCCATAGATTAGTTTTCGGCTTTTGATAATCCATATATATATAAAAATAGGCCTTGGCCGAATTTATTTTGGTGCTTACCTTTTAAATCTTGAATCCCAAAAGTATTCCTTTGTTTGTTTGTCGAAATCCCTATAATTTCATGTCAGATTTTAATTCTAACATGGAGACATAAAAATATAACTCTTGACCGAATATTCATATCTCTTACCTTAGATCCGTAGAAATCCCGAAACTTTGTTGAACTTCTCCTTGTAATCGACAACCACTAGATCCTTACCTTATGAATCCGACAGATCTTTCTTGACACTGCTTTAGAGATTCAGCTACGGAAATTTAACAGGGATCAAAGAGTGTCTTGGCTTGATAATAGTAAAGGAGAGGAGAAGAAAATAGAAGAAGAGAAGATGGATTTTGCTTAAGAAGAAATTCGGCGGAGAGGGGAAGAATTAGGGAATTTCGGCAGAGCAGAAAAAGAAGCAAACTGATGAGTAGCCCTCCTTCCTTCCTTTTATAGACAAAGTTATCAGCCAAGGAGTCCCTTACTTGGCCACCACTCCACATATGTGATAATATTATTCAAATAAAAAAATATTTAATCCATCATTTATCTCCTCAAACAATCCAAATTTAAAAATCTAAAAAAAATCTCTTATTTATCACTTAATAGCCGAATTTTAAAGAGAATAAACCTCTTTTTTTCAAGATGCTTGCCGTCCACTCCTTGTGCTTCTGGAAACAAAATTAAAACCTTCATTTAATTGCTTCCCTTGTGACTCGAACCCAGGCCCATGCCTCTTGCACATGGCGCCATTTCCATAGGCCCTAAGTGCCATCTTCAGGCCACTTTTCCTAGCCCGTTTGTGTGTCAAAACTTACCAACTTTTTCTTTTAAGGCCCTCTTGCCTTGATTTCCTATTTTATACTTTAAAACTCATCATTTTAGGGTCATTTCCAAGTTTCCTAAAATTTTTGATCGGCTCTGTTTACTTGCCATTTTCTTACATTTCCAAGTTTCCTAAAATGTATACTTTCCATTTTTGGATCATTTCCATTTTCATTTCTTAGTTTCCAAAAATGTGTACTTTCCATTTTTGAACCATTTCCTTACATTTCTGGGTTTCCTAAAATGTTCATGTCCTAATGCATTTCCAAGTTTCCAAAAATGTTCAGGTTTCCAAAAATGTTCAGGTTTCCAAAAATGTTTATTTTCATTTCCATGCATTTTCATACATTTCTGAGTTTCCAAAAATATCAAAAATTTATTCATAATGCTTAAGACTTGTCATTTCATATAATTAAACCGAAAATGCATAGGCCCTTTCCAGGATGTTACACTTATTATTAATGACCCCTATTAACCTAACTCGAATTTCAAGATGGATACACGGAATAGATAACTTGTGTCTCAATCTGGTGCCGTAGTATGTCATCGGATATATCGAAGGAAAGTTACTGGCACACATAGTGCATCATTGGACGAACCGAAGCAATTATACTAGAATGCATAATGCATAATTGGATAAACTGAAGCAATCATGCTTCTACGTAACTGCATCATCAGATGTACCGAAGTAATTATATTGGTATATAATTCCATCATTGGAGAAATTGATGCAAACATACTAGCACGTAAGTGCATCATCAGCAAAACTGAAGTATAACCTATACAGTTAATATATTAACCAATTTTCAATTCCATCACATAGTTCAATTCACATCCCATCATTCCCAATTTAACATCATTTCATCATATAATGTAACATAATTGAACTCAATTTCATAACAATTTCCTATATCAGTTAAGTCATACAACTTTCTATTCTATTCAATTTAGCCCCTGTCGCGATATTCAATTTCAACAATAGTATTTCAACTTACTAACCATTAACAACTCACCTCAACATTATATAATGCAAAATGTCATGAATATGCAGTAATTAGATTGATCTCAGGTCATAGAGATGCAGACCAAAAGCTCGCGTCGCTTATCGTCGGCTTTCGCCCTTCCTTACCTTCTCATGTTCATGTGACATCTTTAGCTAGGAATAATAATTCAATAATAACACAGTATCAAATTCCATATAAAATCACATTGAAATTCAAAGTCATACATATTTTTTAATTTATTCAATTTAGTCCCTGAACCTGTGACAAACATAACTTTCAATTTAAAGCTTCGAATTGAAATCCGATTTCACATATCTTCATTAGGGACCTCTTACTTCCTATTCCTACCAACATTTCACAAAAGTTTTTCATTTTATTCAATTTGGTCTTTAATGTACGAAACTAACAACTAAGCTTTACAATTTAGTCTTTTTCTTAATCTAAGCTTAATTTCTCACAAATCCATACCAATTTCATCAAATTTTCAAAAATGCAAACTTTCCAAACTTTAAAAGTTTTACAAATTAGTACATGGTCTAGCTAAATTAAGCTTCCATGATTGAATTTTCATAAAAATCAAAGAAAAATGGCTAGGGATTTACTTGTAATTGCAAGAAAAAAAGCTTGAAAACCTAAGATGGCGTCTCCATTGGATGTTTTATTTGTTTTGGTCGGTTGGAGAAAATGATATATCATCTCTCTATCCACTAAGTTTTCTTTTATACTTAGAATATGGTTTAGTTAACTTAATTTAATCATATTTTATCTTAATTAATCACAATTTGTTTAATTAATTAATTAACATCATTATTGTCCACTATTTCTTACTTAAACATGGTCTAATTGTTGTTTTAAACCTTCAGGTAATTGCAATTTAAGTTACCAAGCCTTATTCTAATTAAAGATTTATATCGATTAAAATTTTACTATTTAGTCCCTAAGCCTTAATTACTCACAATTTCAGCTAAATCACTTAACCAAATTTCAGTTCATCAATATACTAACTCTATAAATATCCTTATATAATATTTACAGACTTGGTTTACAAAAATGAGGTCTTGAAACCTCATTTCGAGTCGTGACATATAATATCTTTTTTTTTTTATCTTTTGTTTCATTTGATCAACCGGAAGGCCAATGGATTTAATTTTAGATCCAAGTAGGATAGGAACAAATTTTGCTAAGACAAATTTCCACCACCACTAACAATATCAGTGTTGGTTTTTTTTTCATGATCGTGAGAAGAGACTCTTGGTTTTAACTTCAACGACTTACTCATGGCAATCAAATATGCCATGGAGAGAGAAAGTCCTTACCAAGTCCTCTCTTGCCTAGTGATTGAACCATCACAACTCGAACAACGGAAATGTGCAAGTGTACACAATTACAACAAGTAATAAAGTGACAAGTAAATGTCGAGTTATCGTACCCACAGGGACTGTGAAAAGAATTATTTATAAATGCAAATTTAAAAACACTTTGGTGAAGAAAAATATTTTGATTTGAAGAAGTGATTAAAAACTAGGATTTTAACAAAGTAAATTAAATAAAAATAAAATAAAAGTTCCAATGCATGATTTCAAAAGATGATTTTAATCAAGATGACATAATTGTGTTTGACTAATTAAATTTCTTAATTTAGAATTATTAAAATCATGTTCATGTTGTTACGAATAAGTTCACGGCAACTCAGTAATTTGTTAACTTATGAACATACTTACCTACCAAAATCCATTTATCTCTTGACTATATCTCTACGTCAATTCAACCGATTAAACAAAATTTAATAAACAAACGTGTTGTGCACATACATACTTAAGAAATTAAAATAATCTCTTGTACATATCTCTATGCCAATTCAAACAATTAATTCTATCTTATAAGCAAATATAAGATTAGGTGAGGTAACAATGTATTTCTAACTCGTAACAGTTTAATCACAATAATCTTGCAAGCTATGCAAGGCTAATGTATCTGATCGCTGTAAATCAGAGTTTTCAAATTTATAAAAGAATGATCAAAACCTAAAGACTAACTTTGAAAATGATTAAAGGCAAGTGTACCTATTGAACAGTAGTATAGCTTAGGCAAGACCGGATATCGAACCCAAAAGAACTAAGAGTACTAATACTAACTTTCTTTTTATTATTTAGCCTTAAAAATAGAGTGAAGTTACTTTAAACTATATTGACGAAGACTAAACTAAGGACACAAAGACAAAAAGGATGAATAGGAAAATAACTTTGAAGGAAAACTCAGTTGATTACGACGATACCCTTAGGAAGAATCCACCTAGACTTCACTTGTTATCTAACCCTAAATTATATGATTTCTTTTACTTAGCTTGATCTGTAAGACTCCCTAACCTATATTAAACCCTCTCTCGAGGCGAATAACGTCTAACCCTAGGTTAATTAGTGAAACTCTCGTTCGCTTATAATAACCCCCTAGGATAGCAGTAAATCGGCCAATAGACTCCCATATTAGGTTTCACCCTAATCCGACAAAATCTCATAACCCTATCTCTAGGCGTTCGATCAACTCCGCTAATTATGTTAGATCAGCTCTTAGGTAGGGTCTATTCCTCCTCCACCTAAGCACATTAGATTTGGATTAAGCAACATAATTAAGAACAAACTAAGTAATTACCATATAACTTAGAAATCAAATAACAAAATTCATCTAGGTTTCATCCCCTTCGGGTATCTGAAAGGTTTAGTTCATAATGAATAAAAAGAACATCACAAGAGAAAAGATAAAACAAAACATAAGAAAACCCTAAAACCCCATGAAGGAATTGAAGGAGAATTCCGCCGTCTTGAGTATAATTCCGACTTCTTGGGATGGCTCAACTGGCTATCTTCGCGTTATTCCCTAACTCTGACCTTCTTGGCTTGGCTCCTTGGTCTAGCTTTGACGCCCCCTCAAAGGTGGTACTTAGAGGATATATATAGGCTCTTGGAATGTGATTCTTTCTCCCTAAGTATCTTTTTCCGACTGAAATTGCTCATTCTGACGACAGAGGGACGACCATATAGCACGCCCGTGTAGATCGACTCCAGGCCATGTTCAGATTTCTAACTTGAGGCACGGCCTTGAGAGGCGGAGTTGAGGCCGTGCTCTAGGTGTTCGTCGAGGCATGACCGTGTGGACTTTGGGCCAGGCTGTGTCGATTTTGTGCTAAGGCCCATTTACTCTGTTTTGGGCCCGTTTTGTGTTCTTTCCATCCTCGGGTGCTTTCCTGGGTATAAAACATGAAAAGAGAGGATTACAAGCACCTTTTTATATAAATCAAAGAGTAAATCATCAAAAATTAAGCTAAATGTGGGATTAAAATATGTTACTTTTACGGTTTGTCAAATCCCCCCACACTTAAGCTTTTGCTTGTCCTCAAGCAAAATTCTCAACTTACAATTAAAACGAACTTTCCATGATTCATAAATCTTATCAACAATGCCTTATCCTAATTCATAGATAATTCATATATGGATAATTCAATTCAAAGAGTCCTAAAGATTCAAACGAGATAAGTCATGAGTTTGTACCTCGAAAAACATAGGTGTCTCCCTTCATTTAAATAACCACCTTTTCAATCCAAAATCAACAAGGATTGATATCCTTACTAAAGATTCACTCAAATCACTCTAAAGTGTTTAAGGTTCAGAGAAAGATTGCTCGTAAGTCGAACCTGAAAAGTTAATCCCATAGGCTTGCCTGAAAATCAAATCTCCACCACTGTAATATGAGATGACAAACAGATCAAAAGGTCTTTGTTAGGGTTGTAACGGGGCTGGAGTAAAAGGTGTGGTCACAGGCTGAAATTAGAACGTTAGAATCGAGATTGAATTGACAAGTACCTACCTAAAACTTTTTTCAAAATTGTATAAATTGAAAAGTAATAAACCTACTAATACGAGCTTTTCTTTTGGAAATAGACTTTGATTGTGTAAGCTCACTTTTTATACTTACTAATATTGAATATACTTTGATTTTTGTTTAAGAAAAAACTAATTAATACAAGATAAATTTAACTACCAGAATAATATACTTAGGTAACTAATCAAATCAAACCTCGATTAAGGGATAGTCAAAAGAAAAGGGTAATAACAAATACAAAGAGTTTTGGGTTAAAATTAGTGAGTGAGTCAATAAAAAGGGTTGTTAGGCTCAACGGGGTTCACTAGGGGTCAATTGTAAGGGTAGGCTATTTAGCGGAATTACTGGGTTAAAATGTAATATCCCGGGTCAGGGGCTATTTTGGTTGTTGCATGTTTTGCATGTGTTTGGTATGCTGTGTTGTTGTTTGTGTTGTATCGGGGTTTAATTGTAGGCTAGAAGTAAGCCTGAGTAGGTAGAAAATTTTTAGTTTTTGAGCTAAGGTATAAAGAGCCGAGGAAGCTGGGGCTTTTAAATTTATTTTGGGTGTTTATTAGCACAAGAAACAAGTTGGTGGAGTGGCAATGTAGGCGCCACTAAGGCTTGGTGTGGGTAACGCCTAAAGCAAGGATGGAGGCCTTGTGTTCGAGCTGCGGAGTGGCTATTTTTGGCACTCTTTTTGACGCCAAGGAGGGAGGGAGTTTGAGGCGGTTCAAACTCTGCGCTTGGACTTTGTCAACCCATTTGAATGGAGAGTGGAGAGGGATTTTAGGAGGTTGACTTGTTCAACCAATTTTGAATGAGTGGATGTGAGTGCATTGAGGGATTTGGCCGAATTTTGGGGCTTAGAGTGGGGAGAAGTGACGGCATAGTGTGGGTGAGGGGAAGGCCGAATGTACCTTGCATTTTGGTGCATTTTTCGGTCACTTTTGTTAGTAAGCATAATTTTCTCAGTTTTTGTCAAAGAAGCCGATTTTCTCAAAGAGTATGCTCACATTCTTTTGCTTTTGAAAACCGAAATACCACACTCCTAACCTAGCCGAAATATCTTTGATCTTTGGTGTTCATTGGGTAGCCGAATATTCTCTTCTTCATCTCCTTTTCTTTTGTTTATTGTGAAGCCGAATCCTCTATTTCCCTTCCCTTTCTTTTTGTGCCGAAACTCTGTTCCCATTTCACATTGTTTTCCCTCAAAGCCGAAAGTAGGAGAGTTGAACACCTAGTGTCGATTTCTTCTTTCTATTGTTTCCAACATAGCCGAATATTCTCTCCTTCTCCTAAGTAGTCTCTTTTGGCCGAATATCAGTGGTGTATTGGAGGCCTTGCTTCAATCGGTTGGTGTTGGTAAGCTCTTGGCCGAATGGCCATTTCTCCTTTCTTTTTCTATTCTTGATTGCTGGATTGGTTAAGAGCCGAATGTGGCCTTGTTGGTGAGAGTTAACCCTTGGTATTGAAACCGATTGCATTTTAGGCCATTTGGATTTTGGATACGATCAAGTGGAGCATTCATTCTCTGATCAGCCAAGTGAGGGTAATTATTGGTAAGGGTAGTACTATTGGTTGATTCCTTTATCTCATTAAGCCTAGTTAATTAGGGATTAATGGTCCTATTTCTAGGTGGAGGCCGATTGTCAAAGAGAATCACTTTTGGCTCGGGGTTAGTTGGGAACCAAATCATTCGCAAGTGTAAGGTAATGGCTTAATGTTGATCCCTTGGTTGGTGGTTGTTGGCCGAATGTTAGTAGTACCTAACCCCTAATGTTGGCCGATTGTAGGAGCTAGTCGTCGGAGGGACTTAGATCGCTTTTGTCAGGATTTCTAGACTCGTATTATAAGGTGTGTAACTAACACACCCATATTTAGTGATATTATTATTGAACCTGTTTGCCTATTAAAATCATGGTAGTTTGATGGATTGATGTGATGCCCTTTTTGGGTATGATCTTGGACTCGGGTAAGTCAGTATTGTTACAATGTTACTGATGATCTGCATGATACCATGATTATGGATGTATGATATGGGATATGATGTTAAACATTTCAGCATGATATGCACGATTTGTATGATATGCATGATTACATGAGTATGGCATGTTGATGGGTGATACGAGTGGAGGGAGCAGTGGTATTTTGTGCTGACGAGCACCAGTGCTTTGGTAGCACACTTTGTGACTTTGGGTCACCAGAGGTTTGGCACCTCCAGAGGTTTGGTACCTCAGCGTCTCGTCCCGCTGGCTCGGTACCACGCGTGGTTGGCCCCACGATGATTATACGGGATTGACGCCGGTGTTTTGGTAACACACGCGATGGGTTGGCCCCATCACCGTGATTTGTGACTACGGTCACCACCGCTGCTTTGGTAGCACATTGTGTCTTTGGGACACCGAGGTTTGGCACCTCATTGCGACTTGTCCCCGTGGTTTGACCACCGTAGGTTGGCCCCACTTGAGATATGGGATCGTCTCGCTAGTGATTTGGTATCACACGATGGGTTGGCCCCATCATCGCGGTGGATTTGTGACTTCGGTCACCAAAGCTTTAGTAGCACAATTGTGTCTTTGGGACACCAAAGTGGTTTGGTACCACATTGACGGATATTGTGTCTTTGGGACACCAGTGTTTTGTAACACATTGTGACTATATGTCACCGGTGGTTTGGTACCACACGGGTAGAAAAGCGATATGGATGGTTAGGACTGGGGTTGCATTAATTATGTTGCTATGTATGATGTGTGTTAGCTTGTTGTTTCATCGGGAGCGGGATTTATACACTGAGTCATTCGACTCACCCTCTCCTTGACATTTCAGTGACTCGTGAGACGCGGACATGGAGCCGGGATGGACTCGGGTGCTTATGCCATGCTGAATAAAAAGTTTTACTCAGACATTTTCATTTGGGTCCTTTAGTTTGCTTACCTTTATTTTGGGTTTTATCTTGGATTTGTAAAAAGCCTTTTTAAGATGTGCTTTATGATGTTTATGTTTTACATTAGATTTTGGTATCTTTGTAAAATAATAACTTGGTGCGAATTTTATTAAAATTTGGAAAGACAACGTTTTCAAACCAACAAAGCGATACGTTTTCAACTATACCATCGGGTATCACATTGATTTTATAAACCAATAAAGATCAATTGTTTTCAATCGTGAAATCAAATTTTACTAAGTCTAAGTGTTTAGTAACGATTTTTAACAACTTGTTTTTCAAAAAAAAAAGGAACAAAGTTTTATCGAATCTATCTAGTGCAACCTCGAAATTTTCAAACACATTTCCCGTAACATACCGTGTTCTCGGTCGTGGTATTTGGACCGGGTTTGGGGTGTTACAATTGTGGTATCAGAGCCAAGTTCAAAAGCTCGGCTGTGGGCCTGAGGCCCAAATTGTTTTCAAAAGTTCGTTTTAAGTGTTTTGGGGTCGAATACATGGTTTACAAGGCATGGCACCGAGTCTCCCAGCACCAGTTCGCCTAGGTAAGTAATTCTAAACTCTTCTGTGAATTATTATTTGTAGAAGGGTAGGTGATATGGAACGTAGTTAGATTTATAGGACTTGAACCTAGGATTAGGTCACTCAAACACTCGAACTAAAGCATAAGACTTAAAGCACTAAACCAATCGTGACTCACCATGGGGGGCTAGGGTGTGGTAACTCCGATGACGCATGTCTAGGAGAGGATCCTAAGAGCTTGGTATTTAAGCGATCCTCGTGACTCACCTCCTCTTCGCAGTATCCCACCGGTGCGTGCTCGAGTTCACCCCGACCAAGAAGGCTCGATCATGAGACTTAACCTAACGACTAAAACCCGAAAAGGGAATTAGCCATGTTTTCGAAAATACAACAACAACCCTAATGTTTTCAAACTTTTTGCAATAAACTCTTTCAAAACTGAGAATGTCACTTTTACAACGAATTTCTCGATTTGTGAAAATTACAAAGATGCCCTTAGGGGTAAATTTACTAAAAAGGCCCTCGGTTTATAAAATAGCAACTCAATGATTTTGCCCAAAATTTCAATGATATTACGAAATTTAAACACTCTGTTTTACAAAATATCAATCGAAAATTTTGATTTTGGAAATTTACGAAAATACCCTCAGTTTTTGAAAAATTACTAAAACACCCCTGGTTTCCAAAACGAAGTATTTTACAAAATTTTCAAAGAACACTCTCAAAATTTTGGAATTTCAAAGTGACCGGTTTTACGAAAGTTTAAAATATCTTTTATTACGAAAATACCCTGTAGGGAAAATGACGAAAAAACCCTTGGGCTAGAAATGGGCAGCAATGTCCGAAGAGTGAATAGGTATGGAAAGGGTTAAGGAATGGATGTATGACCTCTTTTTGGGTGAATAGGATAGAAGATTGAAACCTTGGTTGCTCGAAAGAACTCCTGATTAAACTCCATCCATAAAATTTCTTTGCGGTTAAGAAAGTGGAACGATACTAATGCATAAAAATCTTCTTAATCAGAAACGTAGATCGTTTAGTCATGAGTACTCGAGGTGGACGCGTGGCCGTAATACTCGTGGTCGAGGTCGAGGTAGGATGACGCTTTACGAACCCGTAGGATCCGGTCAAGGGTCGAAAAATGAGATGCTTGCCCGCCACCACCGGAGAGGTGGTGAGTTCGAGATCGGCCGAGACGATGCAGATGTCACGAGCGATCTTTGCGGGTGTTGGAAAGAGTAGCCGGTGTAGGTGGTGGTGCGGGAGTTAGGAAATGCTGCTCTGAGCGACTCGGGCTACAGGGCTGAATTTTTCCGAGGTGTATCGGGTGTTGCTCCTAGCACGCCGAATATTGGTGGAGGCAACCGAGCGGATCATGGACGATCCGGATTTGACTACCAAGAGAAGGCGAAGGGCATCGTGTCGCTTCTTCGGATGAGTCCTATCGGTGGTGGCTCACGGTTCGTGATGATGTGGCACCGAGGATCCGACATGGGATTATTTCGTGCCGCATATCAAAAGAAATACATCGGGGCTAGTTACATCGACTCCCAAATAAGGCATTTACGAGGCTTGTTCGTGGAGTAAATCATTCTTGAGTCGAGGTGAGTTCTTGAAGTCGAGTAGGTATGCCGAGGCATTGTAGCCACTGAGCATGAGAGGTGTGTTCGTTTCGAGGATGGTCTGCGAGACGAGTTGAGGTTGCTAATTGCTCCACAGCAGGAGCGCGAGTTTGCTGTCTTAGTTGAGAAGGCTAAGGTAGCCGAAGGTGTTAAAGAGTCGGTAAGACAGAGCATGGGCGGGGAGTAGGCTTAAGAGGAGCTTTGGGTCTTCTCGGATCGCGTGCGTAATCCACGAGAGAGGGCTAGACCGAGTGGGCAGAATCAGTCTGCTAGGTTTGTTGCTACTAGGCAGGGACCGCCGCAGTGTAATCAGTGTGGGAAATCTCATTGGGGTGGTTGTTGGACTGGTGGAAAAGGTTGCTTCGAGTGTGGATCTCTGGATCATCGTATTAGGGACTGTCCGCGTAGGATGGCCAGGATTCAGTCTGAAAGTCAGGGCCGTAATCGCGATTCGAGGTAATGGACCGCCACCACGAGGGCCGTGGTAATGGCAAAGGTGGTAATGGATTTGGTCGAGGTCGTGGAGCACCGCGCGAGGTGCGGGTAGTTACGAGGCACGACGGCTTGTCTCGTGTATATGCAAATAGGCGCCGCGAGGGGCGACGCACGGGCGTAATCACCGGTACGTTTTTGATTTTTGTTCTCCTATCTTTGCTTTAATTGACTTGGGTTCCACGCGTTCGTATGTTGCTAGTAGTATAGTTGAGACCATGGACTTAGACTTAAAGCGCTTCAGACGGATGACCGTATTTAGCCCTCTAGGTCACTCAGTAGTCGTAGATAGTTGTATAAGGATGTACCCCTAGAACTCCAAGGGTAGTTTTTTCTCACGATCCGATGGAACCGCCGTTTGGGGAGTTCGATCGATTCTCGGAATGGACCGGTTGGTTAAGTACCGGGCCAAGGTGGATTGCGCGGCTAAGCGCATGGTTCTATCGACGGATAAGGAGATGAAGTGATTATGATAGGTAATAGGAGAGATTACTTATCCAATGTGGTGTCGGCATTAAAAGTCAGTAAAGATGGTCGGGAAGGGTCGTGAAGCGTATGTGGTTCATGTGTATGCCTTAGAGGCTAAAGAATCTGCTTTGTTGAGAAGGTTCGCATCATTATTAAGGAATTTGTGGATGTGTTTCGGGGAACTTCCGGGTTTGCCACCGGATCGTGAGGTAGAGTTTGGGATAGATCTGCTACCGGGGGATCACGCCAGGTGCCTATTGCTCCATATAGGATGGCGCCAAAGGAATTGGTGGAGCTTAAGGCTCGGTTCGTGAGTCGTTGGATCGAGGCTTCATTAGGCCAAGTGTTTCACCGTGGGGCGCGGTGTTATTCGTCAAGAAGAAGGACGATGCGATGCGGATGTGTATCGACTACCGCCAACCGAATAAGTCGACGATTAAAAACAAGTATCCGCTACCACGGATAGATGACTTGTTTGATCACCGAAGGGTGCATCGGTGTTTTCAAAGATCGATTTGAGGTCCGTACCATCGGTTGAAAGTTAAGGAAGCGGATATCCATAAGACAAATGCGTTTGGACTCGATGCACGCACTACGAATTCTCCAGTAATGCCGTTCGGGTTGACTAATGCTCCGGCAGCTTTTATGGATATGATGAATAGAGTGTTTCAAAGATGATATCCGGACCGCTTCGCCGTGGTTTTCATTGACGATATCTTGGTATATTCAAGGTCGAAAGAGGAGCATGATGCACACTTGAGAGTGGTGTTGCGCGGTTTTAAGGGAGAAGCAACTCTATGCTAAGTTCGATGAAGTGCGAGTTACGCTTTAGTGAAGTGACGTTTTTGGGTCATGTAGTATCACCGAGGGGATTAGAGTAGATCCTCGGAAGGTTGAGGCGATTTTTGGATTGGAAGCCTCCTAAGTCGATTCTTTGAGATTCGGAGTTTCTGGGTTTGGCAGATACTCACCAAGATTTGTTGAAAGTTTCTCGTTAATTGCGACCGGCGACTAAGTCATTAAGGAAGGGAGTTCCGTTCGTTTGGGTGAGAAACAAAGCAGGAGAGTTTTGATAAGTTGAAGAAGATCTTGACCGAGGCTCTGTTTTAATTCAACTTTGAGGCCGGTAAGGAATTCACGCATCTTGCGACGCATCACATACGGGATTGGGTTGTGTCTTGATGCACGGGAGGGTAAGGTTGTGGCTTACGCTTCTCGGCGGTACCGAGGCCACACGAGGTTAACTATCCGACGCACGATTTAGAGCTAGCACCGTAGTCTTTGCTCTCAAAAAATGGAGACATTACTTGTGCGGTGAGAGATCAATAGTCTACACAGATCATAAGAGTCCTGAAGTATCTATTGACTCGTAAGGATCTGAATTTGAGGCGTATGAGATGGGTTGAGTTGCTCAAGGACTACGATCGCTCGATTGAATATCATCCGGGCAAGGCTAACGTGGTGGCGCACGCTACCGAGCCGTAGGTTGTTTCGGACTTAAGAGCGATGTTTGCCCATTTGAGTTTGTATGACGACGGGAGTATTCTGGCAGAGCTGCAGGTTAAGCCTACTTGGGTTGAGCAGATCAAAGAGAAACAGTTGGAGGATGAGGTTCTAAGTGCGCGATGATTACAAGTGCAGAATGGTGGTTTGGAGGGTTACTGACTTGTCTAGTGATGAGGTTACGTGTTTTCGAGGAAGGCTTGTATGCCTAAAGATGTTGAGTGAGGCAAAGGATTCTTCAGACGCACATAGCGATCCTTATGCTATGCATCCCGGGGTAGTAAATTGTATAGGGATCTTAAAGAGCGATTTTGGTGGCTCGGCTTGAAGAAAGAGGTGACAGAGTTTGTTGGGAAGTGTCCGACTTGTCGTGATTCAAGCGGAACATCGATTCTGTCGGGTTTTTGCCACTGTGAAAATCCCTCGATGGAAATGGGAAAGGATAACCATGGATTTCGGCTGGTGGTTTACCGCTTACGCCAAGCAAGAAAGACTCGATTTGGGTTATCGTGGACCGTCGACTAAGTCGGCCCATTTCATTCCTAAGAGTGGACTATTCACTTGAGAGATTGGCGAAGCTTTATGTGTCGAGAGATAGTAAGGCTACATGGTGTACCGTTTGATTATCTCGGATAGGGATCCCGTGTTTACGTCGAGGTTACGGAGAGCGTTGCATCGGGCTGCTCGCACGCGCTTGATTTCAAAGACGGCTTTTTCACCCGCGATCGGCGGGCAATCGAAAAGGTTATTCAGATTTTAGAGGACATGCTTTGAGAGGTTGTGTTCGACTTTGAGGCGCTTGGGAAGAGTTTCGCCATTAGCGACCGCCTATAACAACAAACTACCAAGCAAGCATCAAAATGGCACCATATGAGTATTTGTATGGTAGGAAGTGTCGCTCACCTACTTGTTGGACGAGTTGGGTGAACGTCAATTGTTGGGACCCGAGTTGGTTCTTTGAGACCGAGGACAAAGTTAGGTTGATTCATCTCTCGTTTAAAGGAAGCTTTGGACCGGCAAAAAGTCTTATGCCGATCTTAAACGAAGAGATATAGAGTTATTTGTGGGAGATCGAGTTTTCTTAAAGGTTTCGCCTTGGAAGAAGGTGCCGAGGTTTGGCAAAAAGGCAAGCTAAGTCCGAGGTTTATTGGGCCGTATAAGGTATTGAGACGAGTTGGACCATGGCGTATCGCCTTGAGTTGCCGTGAGCTTAGCCGCATTCACGGCGTTTTCACGCTTTGATGCTTCGAGGTATCGTTCGGATCCATCACATGTAGTAGCGATGGAGAGATCGAGGTAAATCCAGTTTGACTATGGAAGAGGAACCCGTCGCGCATTCTTGATCGGGATGTCAAGGTTTTGCGTGAAAGTCCGTGCCTTTGGTTAAGGTACTTTGGCGGAATCATGGCGTGGAGGAAGCCACGTGGGAACCCGAGGATACGATGAGACAAAGAATACCCGCAACTCTTTTGACCGTAATTTCGAGGCGAGAAATTATTTTAAGGGGTAGAACGTAATATCCCGGTCGGGGCTATTTTGGTTGTTGCATGTTTTGCATGTGTTTGGTATCTTTGTGTTGTTGTTTGTGTTGTATCGGGGTTTAATTGTAGGCTAGAAGTAAGCTTTGAGTAGGTAGAAAATTTTTAGTTTTTGAGCTAAGGTATAAGGAGCCGGAAGTGGGGGCTTTTAAATTTATTTTGGGTGTTTATTAGCACAAGAAACAAGTTGGTGGAGTGGCAATGTAGGCGCCACTAAGGCTTGGTGTGGAGTAACGCCTAAAGCAAGGATGGAGGCCTTGTGTTCGAGTGCTGCGAGTGGCTATTTTTGGCACTCTTTTTGACGCCAAGGAGGGAGGAGTTTGAGGCAGTTCAAACTCTGCCTTGGACTTTGTCAACCCATTTGAATGGAGAGTGGAGAGGGATTTTAGGAGGTTGACTTGTTCAACCAATTTTGAATGAGTGGATGTGAGTGCATTGAGGGATTTGGCCGAATTTTGGGGCTTAGAGTGGGGAGAAGTGACGGCATAGTGTGGGTGAGGGGAAGGCCGAATGTACCTTGCATTTTGGTGCATTTTTCGGTCACTTTTGTTAGTAAGCATAATTTTCTCAGTTTTTGTCAAAGAAGCCGATTTTCTCAAAGAGTATGCTCACATTCTTTTGCTTTTGAAAACCGAAATACCACACTCCTAACCTAGCCGAAATATCTTTGATCTTTGGTGTTCATTGGGTAGCCGAATATTCTCTTCTTCATCTCCTTTTCTTTTGTTTATTGTGAAGCCGAATCCTCCATTTCCCTTCCCTTTCTTTTTGTGCTGAAACTCTGTTCCCATTTCACATTGTTTTCCCTCAAAGCCGAAAGTAGGATAGTTGAACACCTAGTGCCGATTTCTTCTTTCTATTGTTTCCAACATAGCCGAATATTCTCTCCTTCTCCTAAGTAGTCTCTTTTGGCCGAATATCAGTGGTGTATTGGAGGCCTTGCTTCAATCGGTTGGTGTTGGTAAGCTCTTGGCCGAATGGCCATTTCTCCTTTCTTTTTCTATTCTTGATTGCTGGATTGGTTAAGAGCCGAATGTGGCCTTGTTGGTGAGAGTTAACCCTTGGTATTGAAACCGATTGCATTTTAGGCCATTTGGATTTTGGATACGATCAAGTGGAGCATTCATTCTCTGATCAGCCAAGTGAGGGTAATTATTGGTAAGGGTAGTACTATTGGTTGATTCCTTTATCTCATTAAGCCTAGTTAATTAGGGATTAATGGTCTTATTTCTAGGTGGAGGCCGATTGTCAAAGAGAATCACTTTTGGCTCGGGGTTGGTTGGGAACCAAATCATTCGCAAGTGTAAGGTAATGGCTTAATGTTGATCCCTTGGTTGGTGGTTGTTGGCCGAATGTTAGTAGTACCTAACCCCTAATGTTGGCCGATTGTAGGAGCTAGTCGTCGGAGGACTTAGATCGCTTTTGTCAGGATTTCTAGACTCGTATTATAAGGTGTGTAACTAACACACCCATATTTAGTGATATTATTATTGAACCTGTTTGCCTATTAAAATCATGGTAGTTTGATGGATTGATGTGATGCCCTTTTTGGGTATGATCTTGGACTCGGGTAAGTCAAGATTGTTACAATGTTATTGATGATCCGCATGATACCATGATTATGGATGTATGATATGGGATATGATGTTAAACATTTCAGCATGATATGCACGATTTGTATGATATGCATGATTACATGAGTATGGCATGTTGATGGGTGATACGAGTGGAGGAGCGGTGGTGGTATTTTGTGCTTTGACGAGCACCACCGCTGCTTTGGTAGCACACTTTGTGACTTTGGGTCACCAGAGGTTTGGCACCTCCGGAGGTTTGGTACCTCAGCGTCTCGTCCCAGGTGGCTCAAGATACCACGATGGGTTGGCCCCACGATGATTATATGAGATTGACGCCAAAGTGTTTTGTAACACACGATGGGTTGGCCCCATCACCGCATTTGTGACTACGGTCACCAAAGTGCTTTGGTAGCACATTGTGTCTTTGGGACACCGAGAGGTTTGGCACCTCATTGCGACTTGTCCCCGTGGTTTGACCACCGTGGGTTGGCCCCACTTGAGATATGGGATCGTCTGCTAGTGATTTGGTATCACACGATGGGTTGGCCCCATCATCGCGGGATTTGTGACTTCGGTCACCATGCTTTGGTAGCACAATTGTGTCTTTGGGACACCAGTGGTTTGGTACCACATTGACGGATATTGTGTCTTTGGGACACCAAAGTTTTGGTAACACATTGTGACTATATGTCACCAAAGGGGTTTGGTACCACACGGGTAGAAAAGGCGATATGGATGGTTAGGCTGGGTTGCATTAATTATGTTGCTATGTATGATGTGTGTTAGCTTGTTGTTTCATCGGGAGCGGGATTTATACACTGAGTCATTCGACTCACCCTCTCCTTTGACATTTCGGTGACTCGTGAGACGCGACATGGAGCCGGATGGACTCGGGTGCTTATGCCATCTTTGAATAAAAGTTTTACTCGGACATTTTCATTTGGGTCCTTTAGTTTGCTTACCTTTATTTTGGGTTTTATCTTGGATTTGTAAAAAGCCTTTTTAAGATGTGCTTTATGATGTTTATGTTTTACATTAGATTTTGGTATGCTGTAAAATAATAACTTGGTACGAATTTTATTAAAATTTGGAAAGACAACGTTTTCAAACCAACAAAGCGATACGTTTTCAACTATACCATCGGGTATCACATTGATTTTATAAACCAATAAAGATCAATTGTTTTCAATCGTGAAATCAAATTTTACTAAGTCTAAGTGTTTAGTAACGATTTTTAACAACTTGTTTTTCAAAAAAAAAAAGGAACAAAGTTTTATCGAATCTATCTAGTGCAACCTCGAAATTTTCAAACACATTTCCCCGTAACATACCAGATTCGGTCGTGGTGTTTGGACCGGGTTTGGGGTGTTACATAAAACCTAGGTGCCTTTATCATCTCGGTATATCAAATCATGACTGTGGTCTCAACATGTATAAATGAGGCAAGTTCTAGAATAACAGTTCAAAGTTGACACACTCATAATCAATAAAATGAGCAAGAAAAAGAATATGTGCTCTATAAGGCTCAAAATCTCACAAAAATTATGGGTGTTTTGACATCATCCTTATAAATCTTAAACTTTCAAGATAACATTCAAATTCATGTTAACAACCTAAAATTTTAAATTTTTTGAAAAATTAGACTTATCATGCTTGATTCCCTGTATTTTTCAAATTTAATCATCAATGTACAATTAACTATGACTTATTAAAAAAAACATGTTAATAAAAATCATAAATCATTAGAAATTCCATCTTGATTAATAATATGAGAAAATTACTTCCAAACAAGATTAAATTCAGGGTTTTGAGAATCATGCAAAAAGTTAGGCATTTTTATCCTCAGGGTTTGAGAATAATGCAGAAAGTTAGGCATTTTCTCAGAATAACTATTCACCCCCCACACTTAAGATGTACATTGCCCTCAATGTACAAAGATAGATAATAACATTTAATGGATAAATCAAAAGAGAAGGTGAATGAAGTACTCCTTGAATTGTGGATGTTTTCCCGGCGGAGCGTCTTTGGTGGCGGTGATGGTCAGTCTGGATGATGAAGCTGCGCTAAATGAAGAAATTTGGTAGCACACTGAGAAGTATCCAGGATTTATTAAGACCTAATAAAAATAAACTAAATATAAAATTAAAGAAAAACAAACTAAAGGGAAGGAGACTAAGAAGAAAACTGAAATGTAAAGAAAATATTAATGGGTTGTGAAGTCCTTATTGAAGGATGGTTCGCAAGGTGGGAATCAACACTAAGGTTGGGGATGTGATGGCTGTGGCGGAAGTGAAGAGGTTATCGTGGTGGTCGGCGTGATTCCCAAGCAGCCTTTTGAACCTGATACTAAGAAACTAAAAGAAAATTAAACAAAAATAGCAGTTGAGAAGCTTAGGTAAGGAAAATAAAGGAGAAGAGAAAGAAGTTGAAGTAAGAGAGAAGGTAAAAATAAAAACTAATTGGTCTCAAAGACCCTTGGCTTGGTGTTGAGATGAAGCTACTTGATCGTTCTTTGAGGAACCTATGCTTGGCTTCTTCCGCTTCTTCGGCATGGTATTGGCTTGCTCAAGGATCTAGAGTCTTAGTAAGTGGAGAATCTGAGATGGAGGAGAGTGAAAAGAAATGAAAATAAGGATGAAATCAGATGGAAGGAAGGAGAAGAGTTGAGGGGTTTAAATAGAGGTTCAAATTTGGTGCTTTCCCAAGGCCGTGGTCCTAGGGTGTGTCGATTTACATGGCCACCTCGTACGGCCGTGTGTATAGGTGTGTTTGTCACCCTATGCCCGTGCTGCATCAACTCACGCCCGTGTTCATCAAGTCAGTAGCTTCACACGATTTGTAGGCACGGACGTGTTCTGCCCGTGGTGTGGAAGTTAGTAGCTTTACACGGTTGAGGGGCACGGTCGTGCCCTTCTGTCAGTGCCCGTGGGGAGGGTGGTTGGATCCGTGATGTTGGGGGGTGGTTGGACTGAGTTGCACGGCCTCTACCCGGTCAGTGTGGTGGTTCAGGTGGTCCACACGGCCACGAGCACGGTCTTGTGTAAGGCCGTGTGACCTGGAAAACCTGCGCTGTTTGTTAGTTTTAAAGTAAAAGAAAAATAAAAGAAAAATAAAATAAAATGCAAGCAAATGTAAAAAGAAAGATGGTTAGTACTCGGGTTGCCTCCCGAGAAGCGCTCATTTATAGTCTTAAGCTAGACTTTCCTCGTATTTGAAAATTTTAGGGAGGTTTAAAGATTTGAATATCTTCCCTTATGTTTATGGTTTTATTCTCTTGACAAAGTTGAAGTCGAGAAGCGTTTACCTTGAAATTTCCAAATATTGGATTGCTTACCTCGACTATTCCTTGTGGGAAGATATCGTGTACCTTAAGATGAAGTTCTCCCTTTGCCTTCAGGTCTGTTGTGGTGATGTGAGGATCGACTAACAGTACCTAGTCTCCTATTTTAAAGTGATTTGAAGTCCCCACGAGCTCTTTTGGTGGTTCTTTGGGTTTTACTTCGTATGGATCCGTCTTTTCTTTGACGTGTGTCTGTTGCTCTTCTAATTTGTCGACCCTAAAGCTTTGTTCCTTGTGTAACCCTAGTTTCTCCTTGAAGTGCATTTTCCACTCGTCTAAGTCATTGGATTGAATCCTTTGCCCCTCGTGAGTTATTTCTTTGTTGGCACTGAACTGAAGAACTGGTTCAATTGTTCCTTTTTCTGATGGTTCTTAAAAAGAAGGTGCAATTGGATGGTCATCAAAAGAATTTTCTTTCTTACCTTGGTTCTTTACTGACCTGGCTGAGTCGAGGGCTTGAAGATTAATTGAGTCGTCTCCTACACAAAGTATGAGCTCGCCTGTGGCAACATAAATTTTAGTCTTGGCAGTTGCTAGGAAAGGTCTTCCTAAAATTAAGGGGATTGAATTATCCTCATCCATGTCTAAAACAACAAAATCTACTAGAAAAAAAATTTATCGATTTTTACGAGAACGTCTTAAATAATGCCCTTAGGAATTCTAACAATTTTATCAGGTAATTGAATAGTCATCCTAGTTTGTTTGGGCTTCCCTACACCTAGTTGTTTAAACAATGTATAAGGCATGACATTTATGCTTGCCCCTAAATCAGCTAACGCATTATCAATAATTAAACTACCAATTAAACATGGAATTGTAAAACTCCCTGGGTCTTTTAATTTCTGTGGTAGCCTATTTTGTAGAATTGCTGAGCACTTTGCGTTGAGTTCAATGTGTGGCTCTTCATCTAATTTGCGTTTGTTTGTCAGGAGCTGTCTTAAAAATTTCCCCGCGTCTGGCATCTGAAAAAGGGCTTCAAGAAGAGGTAAGTTAATGTGTAACTTCTTTAAAACTTTAAGAAACTTACCAAACTGTTCTTATGAATCGTCTCTTTTTAATGCTTCAGGATAAGGAATGCGAGGTTGGTATTCTTTGATTACTGATTTTGGCCATTCCTGTAACACCCCAAACTCGGCCCAAACACCACGACCGGATCTAGCATGTCACTAAGAAGATTTAGTAAAACATGTCACATTTTAGGAAAACAATCGTCGAGTGTAAACATGTATACCGGAAAACTTAATAATTTGGATAGTTTGTAGAAGATATAAATTTATATTTAAATGCCTTTATGAATTAAAAACTGAAATTTAGTACATGCCTTAACTTAATTAAAACGAAAAATATAAATGTCTAGTAATAATAAAAGCCCAAAACAAACGAAAATATGAAACTAGTGGTCCATGGCCTTATTACAACAAAATTTAAACCCACTAATTAATAATATTAAAAATAAATAAACAAGTAGAGTCTTTTGCTGAATCAAAATAATCCCTCGCATGGCCACCTTGCGCACTTATCCAGCCCGCTCTGATGCACTAGGTGCTACCTGAAAGATGTTAAATAATGGGGTGAGTCGCGAGACTCAGTGTGCAACCCTCGTGCACCATCAGATTGGGCCTTAGCCCGCAGAACAGAATAACAGAATATCATACAACAGATATTATGCAATGTAACATCCTTAAATTGGGCCTAGTAGGATTGGGCCATTTGGAGCTTGGGCTTTAGGAAAATTAGAATATTATTTATTTATTTGTGTTGGCTCGGGTATGAATTTTATGTGTTAGTATAGTCTTGTGAGGGCTTGATTTTATTTAGGAAGCTAGAATAAATTTTAGTATGGCTTATTTAATGAAGTGGATTAAATGAGCTTAGCACTTAAGTTAATTTAAGTGTAAATTAAAGCACAAGAGGAGTTAGTGGCAAGTTGGTTAAAGAGCTTGAAAGGTTGCATGAGGTTAATGGTTCGAGTAGTAGGTATAGCATTTTTAAAGTTTATTTTTGTATGTTAGCTTTAATGGACGGTCAAGCATAATTATGATAGGTGGACTAATAATTTTGGTAAGTTGAATTATTTTTAAGGAAAGCATGGAAAAAGGGATAAGATTTCTAAGGTTATGGTAGGATATCTTGAGTTATGGTAAATTGAGGGGACAAAGGCATGGAAGGTGGAGGATGTTTTGGAAAGAAATCCTATGCCTTAATGCATGAATGTGGACGGCATGTAAGGCTAGGGGGAGTGGCCGAATTTTTGGTAGGCGACTTGGAGGGGATGTTGACCAACCTTTTGTTTTGTGTATCATTTTGTGTTTGTTTTTCCTCTCCAAAAAGCTCTCATCTTTGGCCGAATGTATAGGGTACTTTTGGTGCAAAAATATTTCTTTTGATGACAACTTCATTTTGTTAGAAACAAAATACCACTTTCTTTCTCTCATTTGTCTTTTGAACCAAACTACATTTTTGCATCTTGTGCATTTTCTTCTTTGGTAAAGTTTGTGGTGACCGAATATCATTTCTTCCATTTCTCTTTTTCTTCCTTTGATCAATTCTTTTTCATTCTCTTTTCAACTTTTATCAAAACCAAAAACCATTCTTTCTTTCTCTAAACTTTGGCCGAATCTCCTACACCATTATCTTTCATCTACTACTTTTCTTTTCTTCTCAAAACCGAATCCCCTACTTCTCCTTTCTTCTCAATAATTTCTTTATTAGCCAAATATACTCCTTTGGGTGTGCCGAAACTCTCTTCTTCCATTTAGAAGTATCTTGGCCGAATATTGAAGGTGGTAAGGATTTATTTCAAAGGATTATTCTTTTAAGTTTTCGTTTAAGCCGAAGGCTAATAACCTTGATGATGATGGTTGATTGTAGGAAAGTGAGGCCGATTCATTTAGGAGTGTGTTGGCTAGTGTTCGAAGGCTTTTGGGTAAGATTTTGGGTTCACAAGGAACCCTTCTCAATTGTTTTGGTTTGGCCGAATAGGCCATGGTTCTAATGATCATTTTTGGCCGAATATAGGGACAAGAATACTTGTGTGGCCGATTTGTTTATTCGAGATTTAGGACTCTCGTTAGTATCAGGTGTGTACATACACATCTTATGACTTTTTAATATGCTAAGTGTTATTTTATGTCTAATCAATTTGTGTAGACATGGATGTAATATCATCATGGTATTAACAAGGATTCGGGTAAGTCTTTGTGACTATGAGATTACTATTTGATGCTTTTGGGAAGCATGACACATTTGGTATGTGTATTATTGGACATATGGCAATGATAAATTTATTAATGTTGTTAAAATAAACCTTATTGCATGATTTCAGTAAATATACATAATTGTTTGATATGGGTTGATGAGTGGAGGGGGCAGTGATATTCGTGTCGACGGACACCAGTGTTTTGGTAACACATCGTGACTACGGTCACCAGAGGTTTGGTACCTCCAGAGGTTTGGCACCTCATAGCGACTTGTCCCTGTGGTTTATACCACCGTGGGTTGGCCCCACTTTGAGATATGGGATTGTCTGCCAGTGATTTGGTATCACACGCCCCATCATCTATTTTGTGACTTCGGTCACCAGTGTTTTGGTAACACAATAGTGTCTTCGGACACCAGTGATTTGGTATCACATTTGTGACTATATGTCACCAGTGGTTTGGCACCACCAAAGGGTTTGGTACCACACGGGTAGAAAAAGGTGTTTGGATGGCTAGGTTGGGTGCATATTTTAATGCATGTTAAATTGTTGTAAATTGTGTATGTTGTTGAACTAAACCGGGAAAAGGGTTACACATTGGGTCTTGATGACTCACCTTTTTCCTTTAATATTTTCAGTGATTCGTAGTCATGGATAAGGAGTCGGATGAACTCGAGGTGGCCATGCGATAAAAATAAGGACTAGGTGGATTTTGAACTATTTTATTTTATTATGGGTTTGATTTATTTTGTAATAAGGCCTCCTAGAATTATATTTTGGTTATTTATCTGTTTTGAATAATCTGTTTAACAACTTAATGACTTGAAAAATGGTTACATATGTTTTATGAAAATTAATACGTAAAATGTTTGATTGTGCCATCGGGTACACTTGAAATTTGTAAACAACACGACTCAACAAATATTTTTTTTAAATAAAATTAAGCATGGTTTTTAACAAAGACATTTAAATCGAATGGCATTTCAACTAATTTCAAAATCGGTCTTAAAATGGTTTTCAAAATGTTTTCTCTGTAGCATACCAAATTCGGTCATAATGTTTGGGCCGGGTTTGGGGTGTTACATGCAAAGCCCAACCCAATCCTAGGTTTCCGTCCGCTACACACCACCCTTACTTGCCAATCACACCATTGGGGATTTCTACAATCAACCCACACCGCTACACACCATCGATGGCAGTCATGCTGCAGTTAGCTGCTCATCGTCAGATCATGGTAATAGCCACTACAACAGACCATGGCATTAGCCACTACAACAGAACACTTCCCCTTTCATCAATCACCCAACCCCATGCATACATATAAAACATATCATCTCATGCCTGTTGCCACACCCTAGTCTTGCGACTTGTCTACAGGTTTGTTCGGTTGGATTAAGTCTTATGTAATTGAGAGTTGTTTAACTAGGCCTAAGGTCCATTAAGCTCTAATTAAAATAATCTACGCCCCTTAAAGCCCATCAAGCCCACATATATATAACACACAGTGGGTTCAGAATACTTACCTGGCGGACTTGGGCCGGAGACGCATGTGCCATGCTGAAAAAAATCATCCTGTGTTATTTGTAAATATGCATGTTTCCAAAACCCATCTTTAGAAAATGTTTTGAGCCTAATACTCCAAACCCGAGTTTCGAACCGGGCTCTGATACCAATTTGTAACACCCCAAACTTGGCCCAAACACCACGACTGGATCTGGCATGTCACTAAGAAGATTTAGGAAAACATGTCACATTTTTGGAAAACAATCGTCGAGAATAAACATGTATACCGGAAAACTTAATAATTTGGATAGTTTGTAGAAGTTTGTAGAAGATATAAATTTATATGTAAATGCCTTTATGAATTAAAAACTGAAATTTAGTACATCCCTTAACTTAGTTAAAACAAAAAATATAAATGTCTAGTAATAATAAAAGCCCAAAACAAACAAAAATATGAAACTAGTAGTCCATGGCCTTATTACAACGAAATTTAAACCCACTAATTAAAAATATTAAAAATAAATAAACTAGTAGAGTCTTTTACTGAATCAAAATAATCCCTCGCATGGCCACCTTGCGCTCCTATCCAGCCCGCTCCGATGCACTAGATGCTACCTGAAAGATGTTAACTAATGGGGTGAGTCGCGAGACTCAGTGTGCAACCTTCGTGCACCATCAGATTGGGCCTTAGCCAACAGAACAGAATAACAGAATATCATATAACAAAAATTATGCAAAGCCCAACCCAATCCTAGGTTTCCGTCCGCTACACACCACCCTTACCTGCCAATCACACCATTGGGGATTTCTACAATCAACCCACACCACTACACACCATCGGTGGCAGTCATGCTACAGTTAGCTGCTCATCGTCTGATCATGGCAATAGCCACTACAACAGATCATGGCAAAAGCCACTACAATAGATCATGGCATTAGCCACTACAACAGAATGCTTTCCCTTTGATCAATCACCCAACCCCATGCATACATATAAAACATATCATCTCAACAGAAACATTCACTTTAGAATGACAGAGATCACTAACCTGGTGATTCGCCTTTACCCCTTTTCGGGTTTTCAACAGCCAAGCTGGTATTTCAGCATTTAACAGAATATACAAAATATAACAGGTTTATATGCATACTAATCAAGCAATCTAAATGGTGTGAAGGTGTTACACATCTGATAACACGTAGTACTACTCTTTATGTCGATACCCTCACTAATCAGATCTACTGTCCTTTGTCTACAACTTTGCTCAAAAGCCGGAAGAACGTGAAGATAAGGCCTCTCCTATATTCGGCCAAGGGTTAGTGTTTTATCCGAATTATATGATTAAATTAACAGATCTCCTTACCTTGAAAACCCAAAAGTGATACGATCCAAGGCTACTGAACTCTGGCTTAGAAATCTAAGCGATTGAATCCCCTTCAAATCCCGGAATGCCGCAAACGATAGAAAACACCCGATTAGTTAACCATATAGCCATTCGGCTAAGATCTCTAAAAGCTGGAAATGTAACATCCTGAATTAATGGGTCTATGCGTTTGGTGTAAGGATATGTTTAATATGTTAAATTAAGTGATAGGGGTCCAAATTGGGCTCAGGATTAGGCAAAGGCCTTGGTTAAATTATCTGATGAGGCATTATAGAGTTAAAATGTGGTAATTGTGTTTAAAATACTAATGTGGGCTTGTGGCCCAACAAAAGGTGGCACTGCAAGGGAATTAGAAGGTGGCGTCATTAACAATTAAATGGGCCCAAGTTTTGGCCGCAAGGAGCCCATGTTTTGGGCCATTTTCGGCACTTAAAATAGAGCAAGGTGTGACGCCACACACAAGGAGTTAGGGGCCCAAAATTTAAGTTTTATGGAGCCCAAATCTTTTAATTTAAGTTAGCTAAATTCGGCATTAGGGTTAGGTGAACTGGACGGCAACAAGGCTCAAAAATAGGAGGATTTATAAATTGATAATATAGAAGATAAAAAGGAGAAAAGATAAGAGCTATCTGCAAGGCAAGGTGATGGCCAAAAATCCACCACCTAGAGGAGCAAAGAATTCGGCTACTTCATGGATAAGGGATGCCGAATTTTCCCTTTTTATTAGCTTGACTTTTTGTTATCAGGAAGGGCGTTTTCGGTTTTAAAAAATAGGTGCCGAAATTCCTATAAATAGGGGGGATATCTCATTGATTCTGGCATTTAAACCCTAATTTCCTCTTCATTATTGTGCCGAAATTCTTAGCCTCTCCCTCTACAATTTCTTTTCTTCAATTTCTTCAAAAGCCAAAACCTCTCATTTCACTCTCTTCTCCATTCTTTTTCTCTTGAGCCGATTTCTCTAAAAAGCCAAAATCTCCATAGTTTTTCTCTATTCTGAGATAGTTCTATTCTTCCGGCATTTAATCTTTTCCTTTGGCATTGCCGAATCTTCTCTCTAGTGCTAGCCGAATCCCCTGTGTTAAGGTAAGCATCGACTTCTGTTAAGCTCTCACGTTCTATTTCAGTTTTTGTAAGGTAAAAGCTGAAAAGCTAATAGTTTAATAGTTCTATGTTGGGCGGCATTTCGGGATTTGAAGGAAACTTGGTCGTCTAGATCTAAAAGCCGAAAAATGTTAGTCTCAAATTTCGGGATTTTAAGGTAAGAAGCTAGATTTTTACTAGATTCGCTTATTGTATGCAAGATCATAACTTTATGATGAGGATTAACGATCATCAATTGTGATAGTAGTTCTGACAAGGACTTGTGATGGAATTAAATATGGATCAGGCAAAGGAGAGAATCCCTAAGTTTAAGAAATGAATGGTATCTGCCGTTCGAGATTGGCCACTTGGTTGTGGACCGACTTCTAAACAACATCTTAGGCATATAGCAGTTGTGTCGACTACGGATAGCGTCGACATAGAAAGTATCATTTTATCGATGTCGTGTGTGCGTGATCTCTAACACACTATTAATCCTGTATGTATGTCTATATATTTATGTTATGGGCTAAAAAGTCGGAAAGAGGCAGTATAGACAGTCGAATAGAACCCAAAAAGGGGTTATGCTAAGATTCCAGGTACGTAAACATAGAACTTTTTATGTGTATCGAAATATGTATAAATCTGCATGATGTTTCTTTTATGTGTATGCATGGGGTGGGGTTATGTTATTGAAGGGGAAGTGCATGATAGGTCACACAGTGATCGGTGGTAGAAATCCCACAAATATGAATGTTAGGTCACACAGTGATCGGTGGCTATGCCATGTTTAATGATTCCTGAATAACGAGAATAATAGCGATGACTGTTGTCGTTATGGTGTGTAGCGGATGGAGGGTTGATTGTAGAAATCCCCAAAGTGTGATGGTTTGTACGGGTTGGTTTGTAGAGGATGGAAACCTAGGATGGGTTGGGCTATTCATTGTTTAATATTTGATTTATATTCATGATTGTTGCCTTTATGTATGGGCCAGGGCCCATAATGTGTTTGTGGGCTCAAGTCGTTGTGTGTTTTAAGATTTATACACTGAGTCTTGGTGACTCACCGCTTTCCTTTTTCTCTACTCGTTCAGATGAGCAGTAGATCATGGACATGGGAGCCGAGACAGACTCGAGGGGCCATCCAGTTTTTTATTTATATTTCTTTACATTATTTCGGTTTTTCATAAGATTTTAGTTTTGGGAAATTATATGTAATAAGGCCCCCGTAGTTTTTATTCATCTAAGTAGTTTTCTTTATAAAAGTTCTGCAACATGTGAATTTGTGTCAAAGGTTTTATTATATTTAATATTACAAAGTTTTTTTTTAAATGTCACTCATTTATTCAAATAATGTTTAAATTAACTTATGACTTCCAAACCAACAAAGCAAAAGTTTTCCATGTACAACTCGTAGCATACCAGATCTGGTTGAAACGCATGGGCCGGGTTTAGGGGTGTTACAGGAAAAGAATACACAAATCGACATTTACCTCTACAGATGATTTTGGCTACCCCCTTACAGAAAGATTCAGCAATCCCAGAAGACGATCGAAGCGTAGAAGACTATAGATCTAGGAATTTTGACTTTTAAGAAAATCCCAAAAAGATGAACTAGATGTGTTTTTCGGCTTTTAGAAGAATTGAATGAGGAGTTTCGGCTTTTAGTGAATGGGAGAGGAATAACAATGGAGATCAGAAGATTCGGCTAAAAGGAAGTTTCAAAGAAAAAGAAAGAAAATGTGAGGGAGATGGTGATTTTTGGCTTTTGGAAGAGAAAAGATGAGAAAAGAAACAATGGTGATTTTGGGCTTTTGGAAGAGAAAAGATGAGAAAATAAGACAAGTGAGATGGCCTTCAAATTTTCAGCACAGGGAAAGAAGAAAAGAATAGGGTTCCAAATGCCGGAATTGAAGAGATATTCCTTCTATTTAAAGAGAATTTCGGCATCCCCCCTAGAGTTGGAAATTCGGCCACCACTGTGCTTAGCAGATAATTCCTAAACTTCCTCCATTATCTTTATCTGATCACTCCTTCAAAAGAGGCCTAGATAGCACCACCTCTTCCTCCCTTTATCAGCACATTATCCACATGTTATTATCCTTTCAATTATCCTCCTATTTACAAGCCCCTATGCCAAAGCTGAAAATTAGCTAAATTTTAATTAAAAGAATTGAGCTTCAAGTGACTCGAACTTGGGCCCTCTTCATCTGCTAATGGCGTCACCCCATAGTCCCATGTAGCGCCACTTAACCTTGGGCCACAAGCCCATTTTATATTTTAGAACACAGATAACATCTTTAAAGCCCTAACTGAGATGGCTTTCCACTAGAGTGTCCAATAACTAATTCTGCTAAGGCCTTAGCCCAACCTCAAGCCCAATCTGGACCCTAACACTCTAATTAACACATTAAACATAATCACACATTAAATGCATAGGCCCATTAATTCAGGATGTTACAGTTCCTGTGTTACCTCTACTTTACCTTCGTCTCCTTTGTCTTCCTGTTGCGAGATGGGTTCGTCTATCTCTGCATTGTCCTGAGCTGCTATGACTTAAACTTGCTCCTTTGGATTAATCTCGGTGTTACTTGGTAGACGTCCTTACGGTCGTTCTAACATGAGCTGTGCGAGTCATTCGACTGCATTAATAACTTCCTTTACTGACTTAGTGATTTCCCCGATTCAGCTCTCGTTGCTTTTGATTGTTCTCACAATATCTTGTAGGCGTTCTTCTGTGTTTGCCAATTTTGTTAGCTCCTCCTCGTGGGTTGGTTTCTTTTCTTGTGGATAGGGTTGATTTCGGAAGTTTTGAGGAGGTTGTTGCCTTTGATTTCCTTGATTGCCTTGACCTCCCTATGAAATATTTGGGTGGTTCCTCCAACTTGGATTGTAAGTGTTACTATAAAGATTATTATTGGATCGAAAATTATTACCTATATAGTTCATTTGTTCGCTCTCTACTTCCGGTTGGTAGGGTGGGTACTCAGGATTCGCCACTGTTCCACTCGTGTCGCACTGCATGATTGGATGTACCTACAAAGAACACAAGCTATCGAGCTTTTTATTCATTATATTTATTTGTGCTGATAGCATGGTCATGGCGTTGACATTGAAAACTCCTACTGATTTCGTCGGTTTGGTCCTTGAAGCTTGCCACTGATAATTGTTTAATGACATCTCCTCAATGAACTCGTAGGCTGCTTCTGGAGTTTTGTTGTTCAGCGTTCCACCAACGGCTGAATCTATTAGTTGCCTCGTTGAGGGATTTACACAGTTATAGAATGTTTGGACTTGTAGCCACAAGGGTAAGTCATGGTGTGGGCATCTCCTCAAGAGATCTTTGAATCTCTTCCATGCATCGTATAGTGTTTCTAAATCATCTGCACAAAAGAAGAGATATCATTCCTTAATTTGGCTGTTTTGGTCGGTGGAAAATATTTCATTAAAAATTTTTTGGTCATTTGATGCCATGTGGTGATTGACCCTCGTTGTAATGAGTTTAACCACTATTTAGCTTTATTTCTCAATGAAAAAGGGAATAACCGAAGACTTATGGCATCATCAGAAACACCATTTATTTTGAAAGTATCACAGAACTCTAAAAAGTTAGTTATATGCATGTTTGGATCTTCGTCCTGCAAACCATCAAATTGAACAAACTACTGAATCATTTGTATTATGTTAAGCCTTAATTCAAAATTGTTAGCAGATATAACAAGTCTAACAATACTTGATTCCGCTCTTGTTAAATGCGGTTTCGCATAATCAAACATAGTACGTGGAGCGTTGCGTTCGGTGGTGGATTATACTCGTCCATCCTTTCAGTAGGATTGGATCTGTCCTCTTCCTCGCTTTCTGTGTAATTTAGGGCTCGCCTAGTTTCCCGGCGATTCCTTCGAGCGGTAGCTTCAATATCACTGTCGTATACTAAAGGTCTCGGTTTCCTTCTAATCATAAACTAGAGGTACTTGGAAAGAAAGAAAGATAAGCAAAACTAAAAATTAAACTACAAACAAAATAAATTGCTGAAAATAAAAATAATGGATAAAGTAATAAAAATAGAGTTTTCTTAATATTTTAGTTCCCCGGCAACGGGGCTAAAAACTTGATCGCTGTAAATCAGAGTTTTAAAATTTTAAAAGAATGATCAAAACCTAAAGACTAACTCTGACAATGGTTAAAGGCAAGTGTACCGATTGAACAGTAGTATAGCTTAGGCAAGACCGGATATCGAACCCAAAGGAATTAAGAGTACTAATACTAACTTTCTATTTATTATTTATCCTTAAAAATAGAGTGAAGTTACTTTAAACTATATTGACGAAGACTAAACTAAGGACACAAAGACAAAAAGGATGAATAGGAAAGTAACTTTGAAGGAAAACTCAGTTGATTACGACGATACCCTTAGGAAGAATCCACCTAGACTTCACTTGTTATCTAACCCTAAATTATATGATTTCTTTTACTTAGCTTGATCCGTAAGACTCCCTAACCTATATTAAACCCTCTCTCGAGGGGAATAATGTCTAACTCTAGATTAATTAGTGGAACTCTCGTTCACTTATAATAACCCCCTAGGATAGCAGTAAATTGATCAATGGACTCCCATATTAGGTTTCACCATAATCCGGTAAAATCTCGTAACCCTATCCCTAGGCGTTCGATCAACTCCGCTTAATTATGTTAGGTCAGCTCTTAGGCAGGGTCTATTCCTCCTCCACCTAAGCATATTAGATTTGGATTAAGCAACATAATTAAGAACAAACTAAGCATTTATCATATAACTTAGAAATCAAATAACAAAATTCATCTAGGTTTCATCCCCTTTGGGTATCTGAAAGGTTTAGTTCATAATGAGTAAAAAGAATATCACAAGAGAAAAGATAAAACAAAACATAAGAAGACCCTAAAACCCCCTGAAGGAATTAAAAGAGAATTCCGCCATCTTGAGTATAATTCCGGCTTCTTGGGATGGCTCAACTGGCTATCTTCGCGTTATTCCCTAACTCTGACCTTCTCGGCTTGGCTCCTTGGCCTAGTTTTGACGCCCTCTCAAAAGTGGTACTTAAGGGATATATATAGGCTCTTGGAATGCGATTCTCTCTCCCTAAGTATCCTTTTCCGACTGAAATTGCTCATTCTGATGACAGAGGCACGACCATGTAGCACGCCTGTGTAGATCGACTCCAGGCCGTGTTCGGATTTCTAATTTGAGGCACGGCCCTGAGAGGTGGAGTTGGGGCCGTGCTCTAGGTGTTCGTCGAGGCACGACCATGTGGACTTTGGGCTAGGCCGTGTCGATTTCGTGCTAAGGCCCATTTACTCCGTTTTGGGCCCATTTTGTGTTCTTTTCATCCTCGGGTGCTTTCCTGGGTATAAAACATGAAAAGAAAGGATTACAAGCACCTTTTTATATAAATCAAGGAGTAAATAATCAAAAAGTAAGCTAAATGTGGGATAAAAATATGTTACTTTTACGGTTTATCAGTATCATTAGATACCGTTGTTAATTTAACCCTCAGCTACCTTAGATGATTAAACATGCACTAATTAAATATTATGTCAATTAATTACAATTTCAATCTTTTTAAATAATTAATTCATTAGTTACCTTACAATTGTAATGCAAGAATAACTTAGTCATGGTTTTACTTAATCAAACATCTTACCGAGGCTTATGACAACATCAACACAATTTTAATAACTCAAGTAGATGAAATGCAATCAACCTAACATGAATTAAATTCAAGCCATATTAATTAAGTTAAACAATCCAACATCACAAAATATTCATAGACATGTTCATCATAACAACAACAAAATTAAAAGGATCGGGAACAAGAATCAAATCTGATGTTTTCTCTGTGGCTTGACTAGTTTGCTCCACTCCTCCTTCTACGCTTGTTCTTATCGAACCAAGGTTTCTATGAACACTTGAATGCTGCTCCAAATGATGGTTGATTGACTCTTTTTCAAGAGGTGAAATTGGCAAGCGGATGGAAGGAAATGAAGAGAGAAAAATGAGAGAGAGGTGAAGAGATGAGAATGGCTAAGATGTATTTGAAGTGAGCAGCCAAGGGGGTATTTATAGGTTGAGAAGGCTGCTAAAAATAGCCAAAATCAGCAGCCAGAGACTCCCCCCATGTCTGGCCACGCATGTGGCATGTTTGAAGATTTCAAACATGCTATTTTAAGGCAGTGGCAAATCTAGAAAGGCATAAATAGTGGTGGGGCTTGAATACAATTTGAAGGAGTCTTCAAGGGCCATTTTGCAAGCAAAATAATCAGCAAAACAAGCTATTTGGGTCAGCATGTGGGACAATTTTGAGCTGCCCAGTGCTCAGTTGGATCAGTTTTCTTGGTTCAGCTCAACTGGGCCCCTTTTCATAATTAATTAACAATAATTTATTTTACCCAAATTAAATTGGATCAAAAATTAACACATAATTTGGACCATCTTAGGCTGAAAAATTAATTCGCCTTGATCCTTCAAAATTGCTTCTCGGTTTTGCGCTTTTAGTAGTGTCTGTCGAGCCGTTTTTCGCCCTTTGTGCGGATCTGTTGAAAATAATCAAAATTTTGATATAAAATTAATTAAAATTCAACATGTTCATAATTTGTGTGCAATTTAATTATTTTATAAATATTATTTATTTTTTGACACGATTTTTACCGAAATTGCATGAATTTGAGTTAAAAAGAGAATGAAAAAGTGTGTATATTTTCGTGTTTCCACACCCTAAAACTTAATTCATTGCTCGTCCCGAGTAATGCAAAAATTTTAAAAGAATTTCTCAGAAACACCTTTGGAAATTTTCTTTAGAACAACATTCTTCCCAAAATTATGATTTTAGTATACTTATGCTCAAAAACAAGAAATTTGATAATTATGCTACTTAAGTATACATATCATTCAAATTAATCTCAACAACTATTATGATAGCAAAAATAGACTAAATGCTTTCTCAATAAAAACATGTAAATCCCTACCAATTTGGTTTTATTCTCTTATTTAAGATTAAGCTGCAGTCCTTAAGTTTAATTTATGCCTTCATATGTTGAACATAGCAATTTCTCTTCACTAATGTAGGTAGCACAGAAACTTGAATCAATATGTCTTTTACATAGGTTGCAACATGGCTAGGCTAGGGGTAGGTAAAAGATAGATAAATTTAGGCTAAAAACTCTAGACTCAGCTTGAATCGAACCTTTGAAATAATTACCTTCAATACACCAACTTATTTCGCTTCCACATGCTCTTTTATACATCTATTTTTTTTCGAGTACATATGCTCTCTTTTTTTTTTCTTTTTTTTAATTGCACAAGCATTTTGCTATATGTATTACAATTCTTTGAGCATTTGATACTTCTTTTCAACTCCTCTAAACTTGTTTCAAAGAATATTCTGAATAGAACTAAGTCTAGTGTTTGGGACAATTTAATGATAATTAAGAGAAAAGTGATGGCTAAATATTACAAAGGTTCAAAAAAAATTAGGCCACATAGTCTCAAAGTTGTGTTTCAAAGGATAAAATTTCATCAAGTTGGCTTGAAAGGCTCAAACGGTCCAAACAAAAGTTGCCTAAATCATTTTCAACATTCCATGCTTCCTAGGATTTCGCTTCAAGAAATTACTAAGTCAATTCTAGAGATTTAAACTTTCATGTATGCCTAACTTTCCTAAGGAACTAAAAATTTTATAGTATGATTTGCATGCTTTATTAAAATTACATTTATGTCATATTTTAGTTAACATAACAATTATTGAAATAATTGAACTTTATTCGTACTGAAGTTTAGCATACTTAACAAAATTTCAAATTTTTGAACAAAATATAACCTAATCATAACTGAAAGAAAAAATTATCCTGAGAGGAAATAATTTCAACTTTTTGGTCCCCCTACTGAAGATGAACAATGTCATCATTGTTAAAAGTGAATAGATACTATACATCAGGTAGGATTCCAGAAAAGAGGAGGTGGGCCAATGTGACTGTTTAAGTATCAAGCTCTCTTTAGATCCAATCCTAGACATGTATATACCTATTGCCACACTTTGTACTTTGCAACTTGTTCAGTTTTATTTATGATTTCCACATCTTGTTTTATTATGCAAAAAATAAAAATTCCTAATAAAACCTAATCCTATTAAATAACCTAAGAACGAAAATAAAATAAAGTCAAGATCCTCCCTTTTTATTTATTTGCAGATCCCTCGATATTCAACTCATCTTTTGTTCCACCGTCCTTGTTTTTGCATGAATCGCTTCACTCTCTCTTCGATACTGGACTCCATGGTTCAAATATGAAATATGGAAACTCAGGCACAAAAATAAAGGGGTCATTGTATATTTTCGTAAGAGCGCTTCTCATTGAGTCATCTCGTATTTTTGAATATCTCCAGTAAGCTTGTTGCTACCACTGCATATGTTGCATAATGTCCATCAATTTTGATAGCTCATCTCGAAGATCTGGGTGAGGCAATTGAGTCTTGAACATTGCAGTTACGACGTCAAGTTCAGTTACTAGTTCCGTTGGTTCTGCCTTATCAAGGATTTCAACTGACTGCATTGGTTTGATCTTTGTGGGATCTTCTTCTTCTTCTTTTTTAGGATCCTCACTACCTTCAACTCGTTACTGTAGAATAGAGTCTCCAACAATTCGGTAGAGGTCCCAATTTGTGATTGTGCATTGGATATAACTTGTTTTCTTTACGTTTGCAAGAATTTTAGCTTTCAAGCACAAAATTGTTATCGTAAAGGGAAAGTAAGCTGGGCCAGAACGTCTAGCGGCACAATTCTGCATTTCTCTCAGGATAATTTTTCCCACATCAATAGACTTTCCAGTTAAAATCGAGTATAATAAGACCATTCGCTCTAATGAAATTGTAGTCCCATGTGAAATAGGCATATGGCTGAATCGAATGAAATAGAATCATACCTTCGCTAGTGGTGTCAAATATTCTCTGCAAAAAGTGTGAATTCCTTGCTTTGACAAAGTCCACTTAGAACCTGGAACTGTAAGTTCCTCGAGAATTTTTTGCAGACTTTCAGACTCAATATTACTCATCAAGGAAGAATATTCGTCGTCTTCAAAATCAGGTAATTCAAAGAATTCATTAATAGCGTTTAAGGTTATTGGTACCTTCATTCTGCAAACAGAAACTTTCATCAATTCGCTTGAGGTCAAATTCGCATAAAATTCACGAACTAACTCTTCATCTGCACTAGTCTTTTCTCACAAAATAACTCCCAATTGAGAGCTTCATCAATTTGTCAAATTCGCTCCATGAAATCAATATAGTTGCTTCCTTTCAGCGTAAAGCTTTTTTCTGGGTGCATCTATTGATTCTTGAAAATGCTTTCCTATCTCGCTTTGGCTTCTTCGCAGTGGAATTTATTTTGTGATTCATCAATTTGGGCAGAGGCACGAGTTCTCTTGTAAGACATGATTAACCTGAAGATAAGATGGAAACAAATATTTTCTCAAAAATTTAATTTGTATAAAATATTAATAATTCAATAAATTGGAAAATTAAATAATTAAATAAAATAAAAAATTTAGGAGAGAAAATTTTCTTACTACCTTTTTATAAAAATTAAGAACTCAAAGCAAATAAATATAGAACAAAAGGGGTTGGTTTAGGGATGGTTGTAGGGTGACTTGATGGTGTGGTGCGATAGGCAAGGGTGTTGGTGCGAGTAGCGATGTGCGGTGTAAGCAGATGCGCGGGCAGTAGGTGGCACTGTAAGGTGGATCCTTGCATAAGCAGTAGGGCATATGTGTGCCGTGCGGATGTGGGTAGCAAGCAGGTGTGTCGAGCAGGCTGACGAGCTGCTAAAGCTGGACGTGCGGTAGGTGTGGCGACAAGGAGCAGCTTAGCGCGCGCGCATGATGCGCGCAATTGCATGCGGCGCGTGGTGAAATTGGCCGAATGAATGGGGCTGCTACTAGGCGTAAGGGTGACGTGCAGAGCTGGGTGGTGTTGTAGCTACAGAGTTCGGAACTAGGTGATTTGGTACTTGGTGGGTTTTAGATGCTAGGATTGATGGAGGGATGAGTGAAAAAATTGGAAAAGGTGGGTGAAATTTATAGTGAAAGGAGTAAGAGTTTAATTAGAATTCTTGGAACAAATTAATAATTAAGATATTCCAAGTTCTAATTCTACATAAAGTTAACAACAATTAATAGTTAATATAATGCATATTAAATTATTATTTTCTATTAGTTTATTAAAAATAAATACTTATTAAATAAAATATGATCAAATTTAAACTAATCTTAATTCTAGGCAAAATTAATAATAATTAATATATATTATAATAAATATAATTATATATTAATGATTATTATCTTATTTATTAAATTAAATTAAAAATATTTATTCTAGATGCCTTTTGAAAATATCTACAAAAAGAGACATCTAATTTTTAGTATTTACAAAAAGAGCAACCAAATTTTGAAAATAGTTCAATTAAGTACCTAGACTTAAAGAAAATTTGAAATTGAGTTGCAATTTAAAACTTGGATCAAAATTGACCCTTTTATTTGAAAACTTAAAAATTCATTTTGCCTGACAACTTGAAAACTTAAAAACTTAAAAATAATTTCTCAGAACATAATGTTAAAATCAATTCCTAAGAAAGATTGGAGGGGTCTGAAGCGGTCCCGCTTAAGTTCCAATCTCCTAGACAGAATTTATTTAAACATACTAATTCTGAAAATATACCCTAAATCATTTATTAAAAAAATAAAAACAAGAAAAATTAAATATATAATAAAATGAACGAGATTTAATCCCATTCAATTTTATCTCCCCAGTAATATTTTAAGCGCTGAGCATTGACTCGAAAATTACCTCCCTTACTTCGAAGTTCGACAACTCCTATGGATAAACTTGGTGAATCATAAATGGACCGGACCAACGTGAAAAAGCCTTAATCAGGATTGAATAACAAGACTTGCTCACCTGCTTCAAATTCTTGAACCTAAATATGTTTGTCATGCCATCTCTTAAGTGTTTCCTTGAGTAATTTGGCATTCTCATATGAGAACGTTTAGAACTCTTCTAACTCATTGAGTTGGAGCATCTGTTTCTCTTTAGCAAGCTTAAGATACAAGTTGAGCTGTTAGAGAGCCTAGTAAGCTTTGTGTTCTAACTCCAAGGGCAGATGACAGGCTTTCCCAAAGACCAACCTATAGGGTGACATCCCTAAAGGTGTCTTGTTTGTTGTCCTGTAGGCCCATAAAGCACCATCCAATCTTTTGGACCAATCTCGAGTATGCCTTTGATCTCTTTGTTTGCCAGTTCAGCTTGTCTATTTGTCTGCGGGTGGTAAGTTGTTGCAACCTTGTGCTTCACTTTATGCTTGTCGAGTAACGATTTCAACCACTTGTTCACAAAATAGGGTCCCTTATCCCTGATGATGGCTCTTGGGGTTCCAAACCTTGTGAACACATGCTTCTGCAAAAACTTCATCAAAACCTTAGCATCATTATATGCCTCAGCTTCAACGCGTTTAGGAACATAGTCTACTGCTACCAATATGTACTTGTGACCAAAAGATGGAGGGAAAGGATCGAGAAAGTCAATACCTCAAACATCAAATAATTCTACCTTAATGATGTTTGTTCGAGGTATCTTATTTCTATTTGTGACGTTTCCAACCATTTGACATCGATCACAGCTCCTTACGTAAGCATACACATCTTTAAATAGTGTTGGCCAAAAGAATCCGACTTGCAATACTTTGCCTGTAGTACGTGTACCTCCGAAGTGTTCCCCCAATCGGAGCTAAGTGGCAATGATATAGAATCATATGTACTTCATCTTCTTCCATGCATCTCTTGATCATTTGATCTGAACACTTTAAAAACAAGTATGGTTCTTCCCAGAAATAGTACTTCACATCATGAAGAAACTTTTTCTTTTGATGATAAGTCTTATTAATCAACATCAATGTAACACCCCAGACTCGGTCCAAACACCACGACCGAATCTGGTATGTTACAGGGAAAAACGTGTTTGAAAGTTACGAGTTTGCACTAAATAGATTTGATAAAACTCTGTTCCGTTTGGAAAAACAAGTTGTTTAATATCGTTACTAAAACATTTAGACTGAGTAAAAATTTGATTTCAAGTTTGAAGACGATTGATTTTCATTTATTTATAAAATCAGTGTGATACCCGATGGTATAGTTGAAAACATATCGTTAAAATTTTGAAATCGTTGTCATTTCAAGTTTTAGCAAATTAACCTAATTATTTTGTTAAAGCATATTAAAATCTAACTTAAAACATGAACATCATAAGGCATAATTTAAAGGCTTTTTACAAATCCGAAATAAAACCCAGTTGAATGTAAATAGCTAAAGTACCCAAAATGTAATGTCTGAGTAAGACTTTTTATTCAGCATGGCATGAGCACCCCGAGTCCATCCCGGCTCCATGTCCGCGTCTAAGTGTCACCTGAAATGTCAAAGGAGAGGGTGAGTCGAATGACTCAGTGCATAATCCCACTCCCGATAAAGCAACATGCTAACACACATCATACATAGCAACACAATTAATGCAACCCGATCCTAACCATCCGTATCTCCTTTTCCACCCCGTGTGGTACCAAACCACTGGTGGTGCCAAACCACTGGTGACCCAAAGTCACGATATCCATAAGTGTGGTGCCAAACCACTAGTGACCCAAAGTCACGAATAATCTGATGATGGGGCCAACCCATCGCGTGATACCAAATCACTAGCGACAATCCCGTATCTCTCAAGTGGGGTCAACCCACGGTGGTGTCAAACCACAGGGACGAGTCGCAATGAGGTGCCAAACCTCTGGTGTCCCAAAGACACAATGTGGTACCAAACCACTGGTGACCGTAGTCACGATAATCGAGTGATGGGGCCAACCCATCGTGTGATACCAAATCATCAAGCGCGTCAATCCCGTATAATCAATCGTGGGGCCCAACCACCGTGGTACCAAGCCACGGGGCGAGACGCGAGGTGCCAAACCTCGGTGACCCAAAGTCACAATAGTCAATCTGTGGTGCCAAACCACTGGAGGTGCCAAACCTCCGGTGACCCAAAGTCACAGTGTCTCAAAGACACGGATATCATATCCCCCTCCTCTCAAATCACCCAACATGTCATATCAATGCACATCATGTAATACATGCCAACATGCCCATAATACATCTCATAGCATACATAACGTAAATCATAATGTCACAGGTATCGACAATCAAACTGGTAATAACATAGACTTACCCGGCTCCGTACACATACCCCATTTGGGTATCCAATTATCCATCACACTGTTATGAATTTTAACAAGCAAATAGGTTTATCAATAACATTACTAAGAATCAGTGTGTTAGTTACACACCTGGTATACACGAGTCTAAAATCCCTACGAAACGATCTCAGTCCCTCGATTATCTGGCTCCTATAATCGGCCAAACATAGGGGTTAGGCATCTATAACATTCGGCCAACATCAATTACCCAAAGGGGTTAATATCGAACCCTTACCTTTATACTTGATTTGGTTTCTTACCAACTCTTGAATCAAGCAGAGATTCTCCTTCCAACAATCGGCACCCTAATAAACAAATAGTTAATCCCCAATCACCTTTAACTTAACCGAAATCTAAAGATTGAACTAGCAATAATATATCAATCACTTACCCTTCACTTACCCAACAACCAAACAATCCACGATGACTGCCTCCTTTGCTCACCACCCACATCCAGGGCCCCAATCAATTCCAACGATCGAAGCAAGACCCCAACACTCCACTAATATTCGGCCAAGGGAGATTACTAGGAGAAGGAGAAAAGAGATTCGGCCAACCCTTCAAACAAGAAGAAAAGAATTCGGCTTTAGGTGTTTTAATACCCTTAGATTCGGCTTGAGTGTAAAGGAGAGAAAAGAAGATATAAATGGTTAGAGTTTCGGCTAGGATTATTGAGAAAGGCAAATGAGAGTTTGAGGGAAGAAGGTGATATGGTTTCGGCTCAATAGTAATGGAGAAGTCAAAATAGAGAACTTGGTTTAGGAGTAGTATGATTTCGGCACAAGTATAACAAGAGAAAATGAATGAAAGTGTGAGAAGAAAAGATACCCGATTCAGCTTACACAAATGAAGAAAGAAGGAGAGATGCAAGGGTGCATTCGGCTACACACAAACCACGTGGAGCAAGATAATTTCGGCAAGCTAAAGGGACTTGGTATTTCGGTTCAAGAAGTGAAAAGAAAGATGAGAGAATTCTTTAGAATTTCGGCTTTGGTTTGTCAAAATGAAAGAATTTGATTTAGTCTCCTAATGGCCGAATATGCATCAAATTCCAAAAGAAAAATTCGGCCTACTCACTCCCCACTTCCCAAAACCGGCCACCCTCTCCACAACTCCCCCAACATTCGGCCAAATCCCCCCAAACACTCCACTCCCCACATTCAAACAACAAGACCAAGTCTCCCTCCTACAATTACTCTCTACCAACCGTTTGAACGGTTTGACTTGGTCCAAGGGGGAATTTGAACTCCATCCAACTCCTCCCTCCTATGCCGTCCAAAAAGAAGCCAAAATATGAGATCTCTGCAGCTTGAACACAAAACCTCCACTCCAAGCAGTTGACGTCACACCCAAGCTCCATGTGGCGTCCCCCCTTGCCACTTTGCTAGCTCCTAATTTGTGCTACTAAACACCAAAAATAAAATAAAAACCCCAGCTTCCTCAGCTCCTCTCCTATAAGGCTTAAAAACAAAATTTTCCTTAATACTCGGGCTTACTTCTAGCTCATGACTAAGTCCCGAAACCAAACAAACAACAACATAACAAGCCAACACATGCAAAATCATGCAACCACAAAATAACCCCCAACCCGGTATATTACAGTTCTACCCCCCTTAAAAATAATTTCGGCCCCGAAATTACCTGGTCAGAAGAGTTGCGGGTATTGCTGTCTCATCATATCCTCGGGTTCCCACGTAGCTTCTTCTACGCCATGATTCTGCCAAAGTACCTTCACCAAAGGCACAGACTTCCTACGCAGAATCTTCACATCCCGATCAAGAATCTGCACGGGTTCCTCTGCCATAGTCAAATCTGGATGTACCTCGATTTCTTCTACTGCTACCACATGCAACGGATCCGAACGATAATGCCGAAGCATCGAAACGTGAAATACGTCGTGAATCTGACTTAGCTCACGGCAACAACTCAAGCTCGATACGCCATCGTCCCACTCGTCTCAGAACCTTATACGGCCCAATAAACATCGGACTTAGCTTGCCTTTTCTGCCAACCCTCAGTACCTTCTTCCATGGCGAGACCTTCAAGAATACCTGATCTCCCACAGCGAACTCTATATCTCTTCGCTTAAGATCGGCATAAGACTTTTGCCGGTCCGAAGCTTCCTTCAAACGAGTCTGGATCAACCTAACCTTGTCCTCGGTCTCAGCAACCAACTCGGGTCCCAACAACTGACGTTCACCTAACTCTGTCCAACATGTAGGTGAGCGGCACCTCCTGCCGTACAGCGCCTCATATGGTGCCATCTTGATACTCGCTTGGTAACTGTTGTTATAGGCAAACTCAGCTAACGGCAGAAACTCCTCCCAACTACCCCTGAAGTCCAGAACACAACCTCTCAGCATATCTTCCAAGACCTGAATAACCCTCTCCGATTGCCCGTCGGACTGTGGGTGAAAAGCTGTGCTGAAATCCAGACGTGTACCCAGAGCCTGATGCAATGCTCTCCAAAACCTCGACGTAAATCTGGGATCCCGATCCGAGATAATCGAAACTGGTACACCGTGCAGCCTCACTATCTCTGACACATAAAGCTTTGCCAGCCTCTGAAGTGAATAATCCACTCTCACTGGAATGAAATGGGCTGACTTAGTCAAACGGTCCACAATAACCCAAACTGAATCTTTCCTGCTTGGCGTAAGCGGTAAACCACTGACGAAATCCATAGTTATTCTTTCCCACTTCCACTGAGGAATCTTCACCGGCTGAAGCAACCCTGACGGCAACTGATGTTCAGCCTTGACCTGTTGACAAGTCAGACACTTCCCAACAAACTCTGTCACCTCTTTCTTCAAGCCAGGCCACCAAAACTGCTCTCTAAAATCCCTATACATCTTGCTTCCTCCAGGATGCATAGCATAAGGACTGCTATGTGCGTCCTGAAGAATCTTTTGTCTTAGCTCAACATCTTTAGGCATACAAGCCTTTCCTTGGAAACACAGAACCTCATCACTAGACAAGCTGTAACCCTCCAAACCACCAGCCTGCACTTGCAACCTTCGCGCACTCAGAACCTCATCCTCTAACTGTTTCTCTTTAATCTGCTCAACCCAAGTAGGCTTAACCTGTAACTCTGCCAAAATACTTCCGTCGTCATACAAACTCAAATGGGCAAACAGTACTCTTAAGTCCGAAACAACCTTACGGCTCAACGCGTCTGCCACCACGTTAGCCTTGCCCGGATGATACTCGATCGAACAGTCGTAATCCTTGAGCAACTCAACCCATCTACGCTGCCTCAAATTCAGATCCTTCTGAGTCAAAAGATACTTCAGACTCTTATGATCTGTGTAGACTTATTGATCTCTCACCGTACAAGTAATGCCTCCAGATTTTTAAGGCGAAGACTACAGCTGCTAGCTCTAGATCGTGCGTCGGATAGTTGACCTCATGTGGCCTCAGATACCGAGAAGCGTAAGCCACCACCTTACCCTCCTGCATCAGCACACAACCCAATCCTGTATGTGATGCGTCGCGACACCTGAATTCCTTACCAGCCTCAGGTTGAATTAGAACAGGAGCTTCACTCAAGATCTTCTTTAACTTATCAAAGCTCTCCTGCTGTTTCTCAGTCCAAACGAACGGAATTCCTTTCCTCAACAGCTTAGTCATCGGTGCGGCGATCAACGAGAAACCCTCTACAAATCTTCGGTAGTATCCCCGCCAAACCCGAAAACTCCGAATCTCAAAGAATCGACTTAGGAGGCTTCCAAATCGAGAATCGCCTCAACCTTCCGAGGATCTACTCTAATCCCCTCAGCTGATACTACATGTCCCAAAAACGTCACTTCCCTAAGCCAGAACTCGCACTTACTGAACTTAGCATAAAGTTGCTTCTCCCTCAAAATCTGCAACACCACTCTCAAGTGGGCATCATGCTCTTCTTCTGACCCTGAATATACCAAGATATCGTCAATAAAAACCACGACGAAACAATCCGATCATCAAAAACACCCTATTCATCATGTCCATAAAAGTCGCCGAGCGTTAGTCACCCGACGGCATTACCGTGAATTCGTAGTGCCCGCATCGAGTCCAAACGCCGCCTTATGGATATCTGCTTCCTTAACTTTCAACTGGTGATACCCAGACCTCAAGTCGATCTTCGAAAATACCGCAGCACCCTTCAGCTGATCAAACAAGTCATCTATCCGTGGTAACGGATACTTGTTTTTAATCGTCGCTTTATTCGGTTGGCGGTAGTCTATACACATCCGCATCGTACCGTCCTTCTTCTTGACGAAGAGTACCGGGCGCTCCCAAGGTGAAACACTTGGCCTAATGAAGCCTCGATCCAACAGCTCCTGAATCTGAGCCTTAAGCTCCACCAATTCCTTTGGCGCCATCCTATATGGAGCAATAGACACTGGAGCAGTCCCTGGTAATAGATCTATCCCAAACTCTACCTCCCTATCCGGTGGCAAACCCGGAGCTCTCCTCCGAAACACATCCACAAATTCCTTAACTGCTCGCACCTTCTCTGCAAAGAGACTCCTTAGCCTCCAAGGCATACACATGAACCACATACGCTTCACGACCCTCTTCCCGACCATCTTTACAACTTTTAATGCGAGATACTACATTGGATAAGTAATCTCTCCTATTACCTATCATAACCACCTCATCACCCTTATCCGTCGATAGGACCATGCGCTTAGTCACAAGAATCCACCTTGGCCCGGGTACTTAACCAACCAGTCCATCCCGAGAATCGATCGAACTCCCTAAACGGCGCTTCCATCAGATTAGCGGCAAAAACACGACCCCTTGAGTTCTAGGGGTACGCCCTTATACAACTTATCTACCACTACAGAGTGACCTGTAGGGCTAAGTACGGTCATCCGCCTAGAAGATATCTCGAGATCTAAGTCCATGGTCTCAACTATACTACTAGCAACATAAGAATGCGTGGAACCCAAATCAATCAAAGCGGTATAGGGAGAACCAAAAATCAAAAACGCACGGTGATGACGTCCCGGTGCGTCCGCCCTCTCCTCTCGGCGCCTCGCGAAGATACACCAACCCAGTGTCGTGCCTCGTAACTACTGCACCTCTGCCTGGTGCTCCACGGCCTCTACCAAATCCATTACCACCTCTGCCATTACCACGGCCCCTCTACGGTGACGGTCCCACTACCTCTCTGAATCGACATTTACGTGACTCTCGGGATCGAATCCTAGCCAACTTACGCGGACAAATCCTCACACGGTGATCTAGAGAACCACACTCAAAATGCATTCTTTCCTCCAAATCAAAGAAATTTCCCCAATGAGATTTTCTACAATGATTACATAGCGGCGGTCCCCGACACGACAGAATGTGCCTACTGATCGGTTCGCCCACTCGGTCTAGCCCTCTTTTTGGGGATTACCCGACGATCCGTAAGATACAAAACTCCTCTTATGACGGTTCCTATCCGCAGATTTTGCCTCACGGATTCCTTAACACCTCTACCCACTTTGGCCTTCTCAACCAAGACAAAAAACTCACGCCCCGCCGTGGAGCAATCAATGATCCTCACTGCCTCTCGGACCATCCTTGAAACGAACGCACCTCTCGTGTTCTGTCGCCACAATACCTCTAGCATACCGACTAAGCTTCAAGAACTCAGCCTCATACTCAGAAACAGATTTACTCCCCTGAACAAGCCTCAAGAATGCCTTCCTCCGGGAGTCAATATAACTAGCTCCAATGTATTTCTTTTGATATGCAAATTTGAAATAGTCCCACGTCAAATCCTCTACTGCTACACTGTCCCGAACCGTGAGCCACCATTGGTATGACTCATCCCGAAGAAGCGATACAATCCCCTTAAGCTTCTCCTCAACAGATAGGTCCGGATCATCCATGATCCGCCTCCGCCTCCTCCAAATATTCAAGAAAGGCTTTGAGCAACACCGAAAACACCTCGAAAGAATTCACTGCTTTGCCCGAAGTCGCCAGCACGCAGATTTACGAGCTCCTCCTCCGCCTATCCCACTACCCTTTCTAAAACTCGCAAAGATCGCTGTGACACCGCTGCGTCCTCCCGGTCCGATCTCTCGAAACTCACCACCTCCAGCTGGTGGTGCCGGTATCTCACTTTCTGACCCCTGACTCGATCCTACGGGTTCAGAAACTGTCATCCTACCTCGACCTCGACCACGGGTATTACGACCACGTCCGCCTCGAGTACTCATGACTAAATGCTCTACGTCTCTGGTTAAGAAGATTTTTATGCATTAGTATCGTTTCACTTTCTTAACCGCAAAAGAAATTTTATGAACGGAGTTTAATCAGGGGTTCTTTCGAGCAAACAAGGTTTCAATCTTTTATCCTAATTCACTCACAAGAGTTCATACATCCATTCCTTAACCCTTTCCATACCTATTCACTCCTCGGACATTTCTGCCCATTTCTATCCCAGGGGTATTTCCGTCATTTTCCCTATAGGGGTATTTTCGTAATAAAAATATTTTAAAACTTTCGTAAAACCGGTCACTTGAAATTTTCAAAATTGGAGGGTGTTTTTGGAAATTTTGTAAAATACTTCGTTTTGGAAACTAGGGGTATTTTGGTAATTTTTTTCACAAACTGAGGGCGTTTTCGTAAATTTCCAAAATCAAAATTTTCGATTGATATTTTGTAAAGCAGGTTTTTTTTTTGAATTTTGTAACATCATTGAAAGTTTGAGCGAAAATCATTGAGTTGATATTTTATGAACCGAGGGCATTTTAGTAAATTTACCCCTAAGGGCATTTTTGTAATTTCCCACAAATTAGGTTTTTCGAGAAAATTGATGTAAAAGTGACATTCTTGGTTTTGAAAGAGTTTATTGCAATAGTTTGAAAACATTGGGGTTGTTGTTTCATTCTTTTCGAAATCATGGCTAGTTCCTTCCTGGGTTTTAGTCATTAGGTTAAGCTTTCATGACCGAGCCTTCTTGGTCGAGTGAACTAAAGCTACGCACGCACTGTGTGGGATACTGCGAAGAGGAGGTGAGTCACGAGGACCGCTTAAATACCAAGCTCTTCCGGATCCTCTCCTAGACATGCGCATGAGGTTACCACACCCTAACTCGATGGATCGAGTCATAGATTGGTTTAGTTCTTTAAGTCTTATGTTTTGGTTTGAGTGTTTGAGTAATCTAATCCTAGGTTTCAAGTCCTATAAATCTATCTACGCCCATACCACCTACCCTTCTACAAATAGTAATTCACAAAAGGGTTTAGAACTACTTACTCGGCGAATCGGTGCCGAGACTCGGTGCCATGCCTTATAAACCATGCATTTAACCCCAAAACACTTAAAACAAACTTTTGAAAGCGGTTTGGGCCTCGTGCCCACAATCAGCTTTTGAACCGGCTCGATACCACAATTGTAACACCCTGCACCGGTCCAAATACCACGACCGAATCTGGTATGTTACGGGAAAAAGCGTGTTTGAAAGTTACGAGTTTGCACTAAATAGATTTGATAAAACTCGTTCCGCTTTGGAAAAACAAGTTGTTTAATATCGTTACTAAAACATTTAGATCGAGTAAAAATTTGATTTCAAGTTTGAAGACGATTGATTTTCATTTATTTATAAAATCGAGTGTGATACCCGATGGTATAGTTGAAAACATATCGTTAAAATTTTGAAATCGTTGTCATTTCAAGTTTTAGCAAATTAACCCAATTATTTTGTTAAAGCATATTAAAATCTAACTTAAAACATGAACATCATAAGGCATAATTTAAAGGCTTTTTACAAATCCGAAATAAAACCCAACTGAAAGTAAATAGCTAAAGTACCCAAAATGTAATGTCTGAGTAAGACTTTTTATTCAGCATGGCATGAGCACCCCGAGTCCATCCCTACCCATGTCCGTCTAAGTGTCACTGAAATGTCAAAGGAGAGGGTGAGTCGAATGACTCAAAGCATAATCCCACTCCCGAGCAAAAGCAACATGCTAACACACATCATACATAGCAACACAATTAATGCAACCCGATCCTAACCATCCGTATCTCCTTTTCTACCCCGTGTGGTACCAAACCACTGGTGGTGCCAAACCACTGGTAACCCAAAGTCACGATATCCATAAGTGTGGTGCCAAACCACTAGTGACCCAAAGTCACGAATAATGGATGATGGGGCCAACCCATCGCGTGATACCAAATCACTAGCGACAATCCCAGATCTCTCAAGTGGGGTCAACCCACGGTGGTGTCAAACCACGGGGACGAGTCGCAATGAGGTGCCAAACCTCTGGTGTCCCAAAGACACAATGTGGTACCAAACCACACCGGTGACCATAGTCACGATAATCGAGTGATGGGGCTAACCCATCGTGTGTGATACCAAATCACCGCGTCAATCCAGTATAATCAATCGTGGGGCCAACCCACCGTGGTACCAAGCCACCGGGACGAGACGCCGAGGTGCCAAACCTCTGTGACCCAAAGTCACAATAGTCAATCTATGGTGCCAAACCACCGGAGTGCCAAACCTCCGTGACCCAAAGTCACAAAGTCCCAAAGACACGGATATCATATCCCCTCCTCTCAAATCACCCAACATGTCATATCAATGCACATCATGTAATACATGCCAACATGCCCATAATACATCTCATAGCATACATAACGTAAATCATAATGTCACGGTGTATCGACAATCAAACCGGTAATAACATAGACTTACCCGGCCCGCATACATACCCCATTTGGGTATCCAATTATCCATCACACTGTTATGAATTTTAACAAGCAAATAGGTTTATCAATAACATTACTAAGAATCAGTGTGTTAGTTACACACCTGGTATACACGAGTCTAAAATCCCTACGAAACGATCTCACCCTCGATTATCCGCTCCTATAATCGGCCAAACATAGGGTTAGGCATCTATAACATTCGGCCAACATCAATTACCCAAAGGGGTTAATATCGAACCCTTACCTTTATACTTGATTTGGTTTCTTACCAACTCTTGAATCAAGCAGAGATTCTCCTTCCAACAATCGGCACCCTAATAAACAAATAGTTAATCCCCAATCACCTTTAACTTAACCGAAATCTAAAGATTGAACTAGCAATAATATATCAATCACTTACCCTTCACTTACCCAACAACCAAACAATCCACGATGATCGCCTCCTTTGCTCACCACCCAAATCCGGGCCCCAATCAATTCCAACGATCGGCGTAAGACCCCAACACTCCACCGATATTCGGCCAAGGGAGATTACTAGGAGAAGGAGAAAAGAGATTCTACCAACCCTTCAAACAAGAAGAAAAGAATTCGGCTTTAGGTGTTTTAATACCCTTAGATTCGGCTTGAGTGTAAAGGAGAGAAAAGAAGATATAAATGGTTAGAGTTTCATTAGGATTATTGAGAAAGGCAAATGAGAGTTTGAGGGAAGAAGGTGATATGGTTTCGGCTCAATAGTAATGGAGAAGTCAAAATAGAGAACTTGGTTTAGGAGTAGTATGATTTTGGCACAAGTATAACAAGAGAAAATGAATGAAAGTGTGAGAAGAAAAGATACCCGATTCAGCTTACACAAATGAAGAAAGAAGGAGAGATGCAAGGGTGCATTCGGCTACACACAAACCACGTGGAACAAGATAATTTCGGCAAGCTAAAGGGACTTGGTATTTCGGTTCAAGAAGTGAAAAGAAAGATGAGAGAATTCTTTAGAATTTCGGCTTTGGTTTGTCAAAATGAAAGAATTTGATTTAGTCTCCTAATGGCCGAATATGCATCAAATTCCAAAAGAAAAATTCGGCCTACTCACTCCCCACTTCCCAAAACCGGCCACCCTCTCCACAACTCCCCCAACATTCGGCCAAATCCCCCCAAACACTCCACTCCCCACATTCAAACAACAAGACCAAGTCTCCCTCCTACAATTACTCTCCACCAACCGTTTGAACGGTTTGACTTGGTCCAAGGGGGAATTTGAACTCCATCCAACTCCTCCCTCCTATGCCGTCCAAAAAGAAGCCAAAATATGAGATCTCTGCAGCTTTGAACACAAAACCTCCACTCCAAGCGGCTTGACGTCACACCCAAGCTCCATGTGGCGTCCCCCCTTGCCACTTTGCTAGCTCCTAATTTGTGCTACTAAACACCAAAAATAAAATAAAAACCCCAGCTTCCTCAGCTCCTCTCCTATAAGGCTTAAAAACAAAATTTTCCTTAATACTCGGGCTTATTTCTAGCTCATGACTAAGTCCCGAAACCAAACAAACAACAACATAACAAGCCAACACATGCAAAATCATGCAACCACAAAATAACCCCCAACCCGGGATATTACAATCAAACCACATGCTAAATAATTAGCAATATCAGCAAACCAAGGAGTATTATGGACATGATTTACCTTCAGTGTGTGTTCATCTGGAAATGTCTTTTGAATGGGTATAAGTGGAGAATTTCCTTCTTGCGGCTCTAATCTGGACAAGTGGTCTGCTACTTGGTTTTCTACTACCTTTCGATCTTGAATTTCTATATCGAACTCTTGAAGTAGAAGTACCCATCAGATTAGTCTCTTGGCAAGTAAATTCTTAATTACCGAGTGGTCTGTATAGATAGTCACTTTGTACCTACAAGATAAGATCGAAACTTGTCAAAAGCAAACACAATAGCAAGTAACCCTTTCTTTGTTACCATATAAATTAGTTGAGTTCCTATTAGAGTCCAACTTGCATAGTAGATGGGATGAAAAACTTTGTTTCTTCCTAGCCCATGATAGTTCCTATCATGAAGTCACTTGTGTCACACATCAATTCAAATGGCAAATCCCAGTCTGGTGTGGCGATTATGGGTGCCAAGACTAACCGAATCTTCAAATCTTTGAAAGCTCTTAAACACTCCTCATCAATTTTGAATGTCGTGTCCTTCTCCAATAATTTACATAAGGGTTTAGCAATTTTGGAGAAGTCCTTGATAAATCTTCGATAGAAATTGGCGTGGCCCAAAAAGATCCTAACACTCTTTACAGATGTTGGAGGTGGGAGTTTCTCAATAACATTTACCTTTGCTTTATCTTCCTTGATTCCATGTCTCGTTATCCGATTCCCTAGAACAATACATTTATGATTTTACCATTTAATTGCTTAGTTTAATATACATTGTTATCATGAATGGTTTAATGTTATGTTAAACAAAGAAGTCAATAAGATTAAACTAGCGAAAGTCCAGATTGAAGATGAATTAACCAGGAGATACGGTCTATTACATGAGATAAGAAAATCCGTATAAGACCAATCCAAGGCATGGCATCGGCAATTAAGCAAGTTATCATGTAAGCCCAAGGACTCAAGCTTGGCATTGATCAAGTTATCAAGCAAGTTATCATGTAAGTCCAAGGACTTAAGCTTGGCATTGAATAAGTTATCATGTAAGACCAAGGCAAGCTTGGCATTGATTCAAGAAGAGATCTTCTATACAAGTCCATATCTAGAATATGGCATTGACATGAAGTACATGACAAGAGATCTAGTATTCTCGGTAATTCATAGAAATTCATCGGGCAAATGATTAAGCTAAAATGTGAAAACAAGAATGTTAAGAAAGTATAGCTATTACCACGTTGAAATTGAATATTATTCATGTCATGAGTGATGAGTTAGAAGACATAATTATTATGTTTAAGTATGCTGATCAATGTGATCAAGTGATACAGGTACCTTATTACCGTACAAGTCTGATATTAGTAAGTACCATGAGACAAGTAAGAATCATGTATGAGTAAGTAAGATTTATAGATGAGATAATGATACCATTCTTATGTTAAATGGTTTATCTGAAGCAAGTTTATTTATTATGTGTTATACATGCAAACTTACTAAGCTAAATGCTTACGTCTTTGATTGTGTCTTTCTATGTAGTCCCGCCGAGCTAATTTGTGGATCATTGGAGTCAGAGCTTGTAGCACACTATCGACCCTTTTTTTGCTATAGCCAAATTATATTACTAAGTATGGCATGTATAGGAATCATTCATTTTGAGAACATGTTTTGTGCAATGCCATTGTATTGGCCATCAAGTTTTTATTCTTTTGTATATGGCTAAGTGGTTGGCCAAACTTGTTTATGTTGTTTGTATATAGATATCAATGAAATACATAGTATTATTCATGAAAATATGTTATTAATGAATTGTATTGTTTTGAGTTGGGTTGATATTAATTTTAGGGAGGCAAATGACTTGGTAAATAGCCTCTAGTTGCCTACACGGTTAGACACACGGGTGTGTGTCTAGACCGTGTTAATCCTGCACCTTAGTGTTTTAAATAAAGTTAGACCACGGTCGTTTTACACAGTCGTGTGTAAGGACCGTGTAAGACACACGTTCCAAGCATGGACGTGTGCCCAGGCCGTGTGGTTGAAGTCAGTAGCTTCACACGGTTGGTAGACACGGGCGTGTCAAGGCCGTGTGAATAAAGTCAGTAACCTTCCACGATTGTAAACATGGGCGTGTCTATGGGTACACGGGTGTGTCTCTAAGTAACATGGGCGTGTGAACCCTGCTTCCAAGTTGAATGTTAGATGAAGTGTCCAAAAGAGTTCAAATATTATTAAAGGCCTTGTAGCCCATAATATGCATGTTATGATCAAGAGAGAAAAGTTTTAAGTTGGTCCAAAATTTTACAGCGCGTAAGTACATGTTTAAGTGAGTTTAAGCATGGTAATGCCTCGTATCCAGTCCTGGCATCGGTCTCGGGTATAGGGTGTTACATTTAGTGGTATCAGAGTTACGGCTTAGTCGATTCTGGGACTAACGTAGCATGAGCACGAGTCTAGCTATACATGCCATACGTAAGAATGTTTTTATAATGATAGTGTGACGACTCCTGACTACTTAAATTATGTTCATACATATAGAAAATGGATCCCGACAGAGCTATGGCGGATGATGTAGAAAGTAATGCACCAGCTCCCGCAGAAGGGACGGTGCCAAAGGAGAATGAGAATAGACCCACTACGGTGAGTCAAGGAGGAGAAGAGGCTAGGGAAGCCTTCCTCCATATGATGAACGCCTGGTATACGGAGTTCATTCGAGCGAACCCAAATGCACGACCCCCTCCACCCCCGCCTGTTCCACAACCTACTCCAATAGCCCCTCAAGTAGTAGAGGTAGTAAGAGGAGATAGACCTCCAATTGATAGAACCAAGAAACATGGGGTAGAGGAGTTCTGAGCTAAAAGAGATGATGATCCAAAAAAGACTGAATTCTGGTTGGAAAATACCATCAGGGTATTCAATGAACTATCATGCACACCTAAAGAATGCATGAAGTGTGTAATGTCTCTCTTAAGAGATTCTGCTTATCAATGGTGGAACACCCTAGTGTCGGTAGTACCGTGGGAAAGAATCACATGGGAATTCTTCCAAGAAGAGTTCAAAAAGAAGTATATCAGTTCAAAGCATGGGCGTGTGCCCAGGCCGTGTGGTTGAAGTCAGTAGCTTCACACGGTTGGTAGACACGGGCGTGTCAAGGCCATGTGAATAAAGTCAGTAACCTTCCACGATTGTAGACATGGGTGTGTCTATGGGTACATGGGTGTGTCTCTAAGTAACATGGGCGTGTGAACCCTGCTTCCAAGTTGAGTGTTAGATGAAGTGTCCAAAAGAGTTTGGATATTGTTAAAGGCCTCGTAGGCCCATAATATGCATGTTATGATCAAGAAAGAAAAGTTTTAAGTTGGTCCAAAATTTTACAGCCCGTAAGTACATGTTTAAGTGAGTTTAAGCATGGTAATGCCTCGTATCCAGTCCTAGCATCGGTCTTGGGTATAGAGTGTTACAGGATCGACTCCAAGTCGTTTTGGAATTTCTAACTTGAGGCACGATCGTGTGAATCGGGGGAGAGGCCGTGTTCTAGATGTTCGGTGTCGCACGGTTGTGTGGTCTCCAGGCCAGGCCGTGTCGAATTCTTGGGTGCTTTCCTGGGTATAAAACATGAAAAGAAAGGATCACAAGCATCTTTTTTATATAAATCAAGGGATAAATCATCAAAATGTAAGCTAAATGTGGGATTAAAATATGTTACTTTTACGATTTATCAGCCTGACTCAAGAAGAGGAGGGAAGAAGATGAAGACGATGAGTTGAATCTGAATACTTCATCATCCAGACAAATGAAAGAAGAAAGCATTAAAAATAATAACGAAATAAAACAAAAACCCTCCATCAAATAGCCACCCAAATTGGAATTAAAATAGTTACCAAAACACTTAGAATACGCATTCCTTGGGGACAATTCGACGCTACCGGTAATCATCTCTTCAGAACTAGAACCCAAGGAAAAAGAGGAGCTGATAAAGGTACTAAGAGAATACAAAAAATCCATAGCTTGGAAAATTTCTGACATCAAGGGAATAAGCCCAGCGTTTTGCACCCATAAAACTTTAATGGAAGAAGAATATAAGCCGTGTGTGCAACCTCAGAGACGGTTAAATCCCAACATGAAAGAAGTGGTCAAAGCCGAGGTAATTAAACTTCTAGATGCAGGAATAATTTATCCCATTTCTGATAGCACTTGGGTAAGTCCTGTGCGGGTAGTTCCAAAGAAAGGAGGAATGACGGTTGTGCCCAATGAAAAAAATGAGTTAATTCCCACAAGAACGATTCATGAGTTGGAGAGTCTCAGATTGATCAGAGAAAACTGAATGATGCCACCGAAAAGATCACTTCCTCTCGCCTTTCATAGATCAAATGTTGGAAAGATTATCTAGGCATATGTACTACTGCTTCTTGGACAGACTCTCTGGTTACTTCCAACTCCCCATAGCTCCTGAAGATTAAGAGAAGACGACATTCACATGCCCATACGGTACGTTTGCTTATCGTAGAATGCCTTTTGGATTATGTAATGCTCCTGCTGCTTTTCAGCGTTGCATGTTGGCAATCTTTGAGGAACTCGTGGAAGACATCATGGAGGTATTTATGGATGATTTCTCGATATTCGATAATTCTTTCCATCTTTGCCTTAAAAGTTTAAAACGAGTTTTAATGAGATGTGAGGAAACAAACCTTGTTTTGAATTGGGAAAAATGTCACTTTATGGCTAGAGAAGAAATTGTGTTAGGACATAAGATTTCTAGTAAAGGGATTGAGGTAGATAAAGCGAAGGTTGAAGCCATAGAAAGACTACCTCCCCCTAGTTCTGTTAAGGATATCAGAAGCTTTTTAGGACATGTAGGGTTCTATAGAAGATTTATTAAAAAATTTTCTAAAATAGCTAAGCCTCTGACAAAATTACTAGAAAAAGTTGTTCCTTTCGATTTCAATCAGGAATGTTTAGATGCATTTAATATCCTTAAAGATAAATTAATAAATGCGCCGAATATAATTGCCCTTGATTGGAACTTACCCTTTCAACTAATGTGTGATGCAAGTGATTTTGCAGTAGGTGCAGTTTTGGGACAACGAAGAGACAAGCATTTTCAGCCAGTTTACTACGCTAGCAGAACATTAACACCCGCACAAGAAAACTACACCACCACAGAGAAAGAGTTGCTAGCTGTAGTTTTTGCTTTTGATAAATTTAGATAGTATCTAATATTATCTAAAGTTGTCGTTTACATTGACCATTCAGCTCTTCGTTATCTTTTAAACAAACCTGATGCAAAAACCAGACTCATACGATGGACTTTACTTTTACAGGAATTCGACTTGGATATACAAGATAAGAAGGGAGCCGAGAAACTTGCAGCAGATCACCTTTCTAGACTTGAAAATCCACACTCCAAAGAGCTCGATGAAAGTGAAATAAATGATTCGTTTCCCGAAGAACATTTTTTATAACACATTCTGAGGTACCATGGTTTGCAAATAATGCGAATTATTTAGTAGCTAACGTCTTACCATGAAAATTAACACATCACCAAAAGAAGCGATTCTTGGCTGATGTGAAAAATTATTTTTGGGAAGATCCCTTTCTTTTCCGCATATGTGCAGATCAGGTAATTCGAAGATGTGTTACAAAGACCGAAGCAAACAAAATCTTGGAGCATTGCCATTCAGGACCGGCAGGAGGACACTACAGTGTTATTAAGACAGCACACAAAATACTCGAATCAGGTTTTTATTGGACCACTTTATTTAAAGATGCCAACAGGTATGTTACCTCGTGTGATAGATGTCAAAGAATAGGTAATATTTCTAAACGTGATGAAATGCCTCAAACATATATGTCATCATGTGAAATATTTGATGTATGGGGTATTGATTTCATAGGACCATTCCCTAGTTCATTTGGAAACAAGTACATCGTAGTGGCAGTTGATTACATGTCAAAATGGGTAGAAGTAGAAGCTTTACCTACCAATGATGCTAGTATAGTAATCAAGTTTCTCAAGAAACTGTTTTCCCGATTTGGCACACCGAGAGCCATCATTAGTGATAGGGGTACTCATTTCTGTAATACTCAATTTGAAAAAGTCCTAAAAAAATATGGAGTATACCACAGGACAGCCACCCCATATCATCCTCAAACCAGTGGGCAAGTTGAGGTAGCAAACCAAGAACTTAAGCGCATTCTAGAAAAAATGGTTGAATCAAATAGAAAAGATTGGGCAGTTAAAGTAGATGATGCTTTATGGGCCTATAGAATAGCATTTAAAACACCTCTAGGGACATCTCCATACAAACTTGTATACGGGAAAAGCTGTCATCTACCATTCGAATTGGAACACAAAGCTTTTTGGGCAATAAAATTCTTGAATTCTGACCTCAAAATTGCAGGAAAGAGAAGAATGATGCAGATGAACGAGCTCGACGAATGGAGAACAAAAGCTTATAAGAACTCAAAACTGTACAAGGAAGCAACAAAGCGATGCCATGATGCTCGTCTTAAGAAATCAAAACAATTTAAAGTAGGAGACTTAGTCCTACTATACAACTCAAGGCTTAAACTATTCCCGGGAAAGTTGAAATCAAGATGGTCAGGCCCATTCATGATCAAAACAATTTTCCCATATGGCACCATCGAGGTAACTCACCCCACTAAAGGCACAATAGTGCAAATCTCGGAGACATGAGAGAGGAGCTTCTACTCCATGAGCCTTCTTTTAGAACCGAAAACAGGGAAAGTCTAGCTTAAGACTATAAACAAGCGCTTCTCGGGAGGCAACCCGAGCACTGACACATTAACATTGTTTTTATTTTTCTTATTTTTTCCAACACCACACTAAAATGGTCTAACAGAAATGGCAGGATTTTAAACACGGCCTTGAACACGGGCGTTTCAATGGCCGTATACAAAATAGGGGACGACCCACGGGTGTGCCAAGAGCCGTGACCAAATAGGATAAAAATTCTATCGTCAACATAGGTCGCGATACCAAAACACGCCTGCAGTGTGACCTAACCATTTGAAGCTACTGACTTGCACACCACGGCCAAAATACACCCGTGCCTACAAACCGTGTGAAACTACTGACTTATCGAACATGGGCGTGGGGATCCAAAGCACGGGCATAAGGTAACAACACACCCAAACACACGGTCGTGCGAGGCAGCCGTGTAAATCGACACACCCTAGGACCACGGTCGTGGGAAAGCATCAGACCTGAACCTCTATTTAAACCCCACAACTCACCCCCTTCCCTCCATCTAGTTTCATCTTTATTTTCTTTTCTTTTCACTCTTGTCCCTCTCAAATTTTGCACTTCATAAATCTCTAACACCCTTGAGCCACATAAAATCATGTTGAAGAAGCAGAAGAAGCTAAGCAGAGGCTCCTCAACAAAGAATGATCAACATGAGTTCATGTCTGCCGCTTCATCCAAACAACAAGCCAAGGGTCTTTGAGACCATTTAGTTTTTATTTTTCATTTCTCTTTCCTTTCATTCTCCTTTTCTTTAATAATCTTATGTTTAATTTATTTTAATTTAATTTAGTTTCTTAGTGCCAGGTTCGCCAGGCTACTTGGGAATCACGTCAACCACCACGATAACCTCTTCACTTCCGCCACCGCCATCACATCCCCAACCTTAGTGTTGATTCCCACCTTGCGAACCATCCTTCAATAAGGACTTCACAGTCCATCAATATTTTCTTTTCATTTTAGTTTTCTTTTCATTTTAGTTTTCTTCTTAGACTCCTTCCCTTTAGTTTGTTTTTCTTTAATTTTATATTTAGTTTATTTTTATTATGTCTTAATAAATCTTGGCTACTTCTCAGTACGCTACCCAATATCTTCATCTAGCGCAAGTTCGTCATCAAGACCGACCATCACCGCCACCAAAGACACTCATCCGGGAAAAACATCCAAAATTCAAGGGGTAATTCCTTCCCCTTCTCTTTTGATTTATCCATTAAATGTTAGTATCTATATTTGTACATTGAGGGCAATGTACATCTTAAGTGTGGGGGTGAATAGTTATTCTGAGAAAATGCCTAACTTTTTCCATTATTCTCAAACTCTCAAGATAAAAATGCCTAACTTTCTGCATTATTCTCAAATCCCTGAATTTAATCTTGTTTTAAAGTAAAATTGTCATATTACTAATTAGGATGAAATTTTTGATGATTTGTGATTGTTATTGACATGTTTTAGAATAAGTCATAGTTAATTGTACATTGATAATTAATTTGAAGATTACTAGAGAATCCAAAGATGATAAGTCTGCTTTTTCAGAATTAAAATTTTGCTAGGTTGTTAACCTAAATTTGAATATTACCTTGAAATTTGAAATTTACAAGGATGATGTCAAAACACCCATAATTTTGTGAGATTTTGAACCTTATAGAGCATACATTCTTTTTCGTGCTCATTCTTTGATTATGAGTGTGTCACTATATGAATCTGTTATTCTAGAACTTGCCTCGTTTATACATTTTGAGACCACACTTTTGATTTGATATTACAGAGATGATAAAGACACCTAGGTTTAACCCCACTCACTCCACTAAATAGCCGACCTTTACAATTGACCCCTAGTGAACCCCGTTGATCCTAATAAACCCTTTTTATTGACTCACCTACTAATATTAACCCAAGGCCCCTTTGTATTTGTTATCACCCTTTCTTTTGACTACCCCTTAATCGAGATTTGATTTGAGCTAGTTACCTAAATATATTATTCTGGTAGTTAAATTTATCTTGTATTTAGTTTGTTCTTAAAAAAAAAAATTTCGAAGTATTCAATATTAGTAAGTATAAAAAGTGAGCTTACACAATCAAAGTCTATTTCCAAAAGAAAAGCTCGTATTAGTAGGTTTATTACTTTTCAATTTATAAAATTTCGAAAAAGTTTTAGGTAGGTACTTATCAATTCAATCTCGATTCTAACCTTCTAATTTCAGCCTGTGACCACACCTTTTGCCCAAGCCCCGTTACAACCCTAACAAAGACCTTTTGATCTGTTTGTCATCTCATATTACAGTGGTGGAGATTTGATTTTCAGGCAAGCCTATGGGATTAACTTTTCAGGTTCGACTTACGAGCGATCTTTTCCTGAACCTTAAACACTTTAGAGTGATTTGAGTGAATCTTTAGTGAGGATATCAATCCTTGTTGGTTTTGGATTGAAAAGGTAGTTATTTAAATGAGGGGAGACACCTATGTTTTCAAGGTACAAACTCATGACTTATCTCGTTTGAATCTTTAGGACTCTTTGAATCAAAATATCCATGTAAATTATCTATGAATTAGGATAAGGCATTGTTGATAAGAATTATGAATCATGGAAAGTTCGTTTTAATTGTAAGTTGAGAATTTTGCTTGAGGACAAGCAAAAGCTTAAGTGTGGGGGTATTTGATAAACTGTAAAAGTAACATATTTTAATCCCACATTTAGCTTACTTTTTGATGATTTATTCCTTGAATTATATAAAAAGGTGCTTGTAATCCTTTATTTTCATGTTTTATACCTAGGAAAGCACCTGAGGATGAAAAGAACACAAAACGGGCCCAAAACGAAGTGAATAGGCCTTTGCAAGAAATTGACACGGCCTGGCCCAAAATCCACACGGCCGTGCCTCGACGAACACCTAGAGCATGGCTTCAACTCAGCCTCACACGGCCGTGCCTCAAGTTAGAAATCTGAACACGGTCTGGTCTCGATTCACACGGGCGTGTGCCATGGCCGTGCCTCTGTCGCTGGAAAGAGCAATTTCAGCCAAAAAAGGATACTTAGGGATAAAGAATCGCATTCCAAGACCACCTTTTGAAAAGGCATCAAAGCTAGGCCAAAGAGCCAAGCCGAGAAGGTCAGAGTTAGGGAATAACACGAGGATAGCCAGTTGATCCATCCCAAGAAGCTGAAATTATACTCAAGACGGCAGAATTCTCCTTCAATTCCTTCAGGGGGTTTTAGGGTTTTCTTATGTTTTGTTTTATCTTTTCTCTTGTGATGTTCTTTTCATTCATTATGAACTAAACCCTTCAGATACAGAAGGGGATGAACCCTAGATGAATCTTTTCTTTGATTTTTAAGTTATATGATAATTGCTTAGTTTGTTCTTAATTATGTTGCTTAATCCAAATCTAATGTGCTTAGGTGGAGGAGGAATAGACCCCGCTGCCAAGAGTAAATCTAACATAATTAAGCGGAGTTGATCGAACGCCTAGAGATAGGGTTACGGGATTTTACCGGTTTAGGGTGAAACCTAATATAGGAGTCCATTGATCGATTTACTATTATCCTAGGGGGTTATTATAAGCGAACGAAAGTTCCACTAATTAACCTAGGGTTACATGTTATTCGCCTCGAGAGAGGGTTTAATATAGGTTAAGGAGTCTTACGGATCAAGCTAAGCAAAAAAAAATCATATAATTTAGGGTCAAATGACAAGTGAAGTCTAGGTGGATTCTTCCTAAGGGTATCGTCGTAATGAACTGAGTTTTCCTTCAAAGTTATTTTCCTATTCACCCTTTTTGTCTTTATGTCCTTAGTTTAGTCTTCACAATACAGCTTTTAAAGCAACTTCACTCTATTTTTAAGGCTAAATAATAAAACGAAAGTTAGTATTAGTACTCTTAGTTCCTTTGGGTTCGATATCCGATCTTGCCTAAGCTATACTACTGTTCAATAGGTAAACTTGCCTTTAATCGTTGTCAGAGTTAGTTTTCAGGTTTTGATCATTCTTTTCTAAATTTTAAAACTCTGATTTCAGCGATCTTCTTGACATGGACTTATACGAAGTCTTTACTCATGAACTGGTTAATGTCGAGCCTTGGCTGGGGCTTACATGAAATCTCTTTCTCTTGATAGCTTTTCAATGCCAAGACTTGTCTTGGACTTACATGATAACTGTTCAATGCCATGCTTGCCTTGGACTTACATGATAACAGTTCAATGCCAAGCTTGCCTTGGACTTACATGATAATTGTGTTTGATTGCCGATGCCATGCCTTGGCTTGATCTATACGAACTTTCTTATCTCATGTGGTGGATCGAGTATCCTGAGAAATTCATCTTCAATCGAGACTTGCTCATACTTAATCTCATTGATTTCTTTGTTTAACAATGCATTAAGAACTCCATGGAAATAATGTACATTATACTAAGCAATTCAATAATAGATATCATAGAGCTTAGAAATCATACAAACTTACCTCAATATACAAAATGTATGTAGATATGCAATTTAGTCTTCTTGGACCATTCAACCTCAATTTAGCAAAATTGCTTCATGAAGCTTTCATACTAGCATACAAACATGGCATAAACCTTAAAAACTCATAAATTCACCTCGGATTCATGGCCTCACACCACTATTCCGACTAGGCCATAAATCAAGTTGTTACAATTCTCCCCCCTTAGGGATTTTCGTCCTCGAAAATCTTACCAGCAAAAAGGTTTGGATACTGGTTTCTCATACTCTCTTCTGGTTCCCATGTAGCTTCTTCTATCCCATGTCTTTGCCACAGTACTTTCACTAGGGCAATACTTTTATTTCTCAGTTGCTTGACTTCCCGAGCTAAAATCTTGACTGGTTCTTCACCATAAGTCATGTCGAGATGAATCTCTATTTCTGACAGGGTAATTACATGTGAAGGATCTGATCTGTAGCGTTGCAACATTGACACGTGAAATACATCATGTATCTTTTCTAATTTAGATGGCAAAGCTAAACGGTAAGCCACCGGCCCAACTCTTTCGGTAATCTCGTAAGGTCCAATGAAATGTGGATTCAACTTGCCTTTCTGGCCAAATCTGAGAACCTTTCTCCATGGTGACACTTTCAAGAAAACTTTATCCCTGACTTGATACTCTATCTCTTTTCTGTTTAAGTCTGAATAGGATTTCTGTCTGTCTGATGCAGCTTTTAAACATTCTCGCATCACTTTCACTTTCTCTTTAGCTTCTTTAACCAAATCAACCCCGTGAATTTAGTTTTCTTTGAGTTCAGTCCAAAATAAAGGCGTTTTACACTTATTCCCATATAGAGCCTCATAAGGCGCCATCTTTAAACTCGACTGAAAACTATTATTCTAGGCAAATTCTATCAATAGGAGAAACTTTTCCCAACTGCCTTGGAATTCTGGGGTACAACATGTGAGCATATCTTCGAGTACTTGAATTAATCTCTCCGACTGACCGTCAGTTTGAGGATGAAAGGCCGTGCTAAAACTCAATCTTGTACCCAAGGCTTCTTGCAGCTTCTTCCAAAATCTGGATGTGAATCTCGGATCTCTATTTGATATAATTGATAAAGGAACTCTATGAAGTCTTATTATTTCTGAAACATACAAGTTTACTAACTTGTCGAGTGAGTAATCCACTCATACCGATAAGAAATGAGCTGACTTCGTGAGTCTATCAACTCCAACCCATATAGCATCCTTCTTGCTTGGTGACAACGGTAAACCAGTTACAAAATCCATGGTGATACGGTCCCATTTCCACTCGGGAACTAAGATGGGCTGAAGTAAACCCGAAGGTACTTGGTGTTCAGCCTTTACTTGCTAACATATCATGCACTTGGAAACAAACTCTGAAATATCTTTCTTCATTTTCAGCCACCAATACTGTTGCTTCAAATCATTATACATCTTAGTACTACCTGGATATACAGATAAACATTCGTTATGTGCTTCATGCAAAATTATCTGAATAAGCTCCTCTTTTCTCGGTACACAAACTCTATCTCTAAACATCAAGTATCCATCAGGATTAATCCGAAAGTCAGATTCAGCATCTGACTCGCACTGGGCTCTCTTGACTTGCAATTCACTATCTTCTTTCTCGAGCTTCCATAATCTCTTAAAGAAACATTGGTCTAGCTCTCAATTCAATAGAATAGAACCATCGTCGATAAAGATATCCTTGAATTCAATGCTCTTAAAGCAAATAGGGACTTTTTACTCAAAGCATCAAGAACCACATTCGCTTCTCTCGGATGGTAGTGAATGACCAATTCATAGTCTTTTATCAACTCTAACAATCTTTGTTGCCTTAAATTCAACTCTTTCTGCGTCATCAAGTACTTCAGGACTTTTGTGATCGGTAAAAATCGACATCTTTCACCATATAAATGGTGTCTCCAAATCTTCAAAGCGAAAACTATGGTAGCTAATTCGAGATCATGCGCTCGGATAATTTTTATCATGAGGCTTCAACTGTCTAGAGGCATAAATAATGACTTGCCTTCTTGCATGAGTACACAACCTAATCCATTTAAAGATGCATCACCAGAATCACAAACTCTTTCCCCTGTCTCTGGTTGTACTAAAACTGAGCTTCACAACATTGCCTTCAGCTTTTTCAAAACTTTGTTGGCATCTTTCTGCCCACTTAAACTTCACATTTTTCTCAGTAATAATTTATTCATCGGGGTTGCAATCATGGAAAACCCTTGACAAATCGTCAGTAATAGCGAAGCTAGGCCTAGAAAACTTCTAATCTCATAGATGTTCTTAGGTGGCTTCCACCCATTATGGCCGAATCGATAAATCGTAATAGTAACATATTTTAATACCACATTTAGTATGCTTTTGGATGATTTATCCTCTGTTTCATATAAAAAGGTGCTCTTAATCCTTTCTTTCCATGTCTTATACCCAGGAAAGCACCCGAGGATAAAAAGAACGAGAAACGGGCCCAAAACGAAGTAAATTGGGCCAAAGAAGAAATCGACACGGCCGGACTAAAGCCTACATGGCCGTGCCTCACCGATCATCTAGAACCACGCTCTTTCCTCGAGTCACACAATGTGTCTCATTAAAGAAATCCGAACACGGCTTGAAGACCGACTACACGCGCGTGTGCCATGCCCGTGTCCTCGCTGTCGTGGCAAAGAACAATTTCATTCAGATTTGGATACTGTGGGGCAAAGAAACCTATTTCAAAAGCCTACATAAACCCCCTAAGTGTCAATTGAAAGGGGGCAGTTAGCTAGGCCAAGGAGCCAAGCCGGAAAGGTTGGAATTGTGGGAAACACTCGAAGATAGCTAGTTGATCCATCTCAAGAAACTGAAATTCTACTCAAGACAGTAGATTTCTCCTTGAATTCCTTCAGGGGGTTTTAGGGATTTCTTTATTTATTATGAGCTAAACCTTTTAGATACCTGAAGGGGATGAAACCTAAGTGAATCTTCTTATTGTTTTCTGAACTATATGATAAATACTTAGTTTGTTCTTAGTTTTGTGTGCTTAATTCTTGTGTTAATATTTTCGGGATATTGATTCAAGTCAGATGTGCTTAGGTGGAGGAACAAAAGTCCCTACTTAAGAGTAGATCTAGCATAATTAAGCGGAGTTGATCGTACGCCTAGAAATAGGGTGACGAGATTTTGCCGGAGTAGGGTAAAACCTAATATGGGAGTCCATAGATCGATTTACTGCTATCCTAGGGGGTTATTAACAGAGAAAGAGATTTCCATTAATTAACCTAGGGTTAGACGTTATTCGCCACGAAAGAGGGTTTAATATATGTTAGGGAGTCTTACGGATCAAACTAAGTGAATAAATCATATGGTTCAGTGTTAGATAACAAGTGAAGTCTAGGTGGATTCTTCCTGAGGGTATCGTCTAAATCAACTGAGCTTTTCTAAAAGTTAACTCCCCAATTTAGTCTTTTTGTCTTTGTATCTTAGCTTGGTAGTTAGATAATTTTAGATTAAACAACCAATCACTTAATATTTAAGCTAGAACCTCAAGCAACAAAGGTGAGAATGTGAATTCTTTTGATAACCATTCTGTTAACCCTTCTTTTTCGTGAAGTACCACAAAGGACAAAAGTGAACCCGATCCTAAACCCTCAGTAAAGAAGTAACTCCTAAGGATCAAGGATTCGGACCAATGAACTAGACAAATGGAAAACACAAATCAAAGAGGAACCAGAACCGCACAGTAAAACCGAAAGAGCCTCTAAAAGCTCATAGGAGTATCAAACCACTTCAAAATAAGAAAGCAGTGCTTTGTTAGACAAAGCCGACCCTCGAATTACTATATCAGCCCGAAAGCAAACGAAGAAATTCCTCTTAAGGTACATAACATCTTCTCACATAGAACAGTCGAGGTAAGCACTCCAACATTCGACACTTTTAAGGTAAACGGTTCCCGACTTAAACATTATCGAGAAAATAAAACTGTAAGTGTGAGAGAAGATATTCAAACCCTTAAACCTCCCTGATTTTTTTTAAATACAAGGAAAAGTCTAGCTTAAGACTATAAACGAGCGCTTCTCGGGAGGCGACCCGGGTACTAACCTCATTAACTTTCATGTTTTTCATTATTTATCTTATCTTATTCTTTCTTTTACATAACTATAAAAATAACTAAGGGTGCAAATTTCTAGGCCACACGGTCGTGGTCGTGGCCGTGTGGACCATCAGAATCATGGTACTAACATGGCAGGACGGTACAAGTTAGATTCAACGAAATTTCAATGTCACAGACTCAACCACTCCCCCACGGGCACCGAAAAAGTGGCACAGCCTTGTCCCATGACCATATGTAGCTACTGACTTGCCAACCACGGGTTGAACACGCTCGTGCCTTCCAACTGTGTCAACATACTGACTTATTATCAACAGCTATAGCAACCTGCAAAACGGGTGTGGGTGAGCCAACACACCCAAACACATGGCCGTGTGAGGCGGCCGTGTGAATTGACACGCCTTCGGACCACAGGTGTGTGCGTGTACCAGAATTGAAAATCTATTTAAACCAACCTCCTTCCCCCATCCTCCCCCAGTACTCTCCACCCCTTCTCTTCTTCCCTCTTCTCAGATTTCTCCATAACAAGTCTCACTAACCCTTGAGCCACACCGAAACCATGCCAAGGAAGCATAAAGGCCAATCTCTCAAAGTGGGAACGATTTACATGAGTTCATGCCACACTTTCATCCAAACAACATGCCAAGGGTCTTTGAGACCATTTAGTTTTTACTTTTCTTTTCTCTTTCATTTCAATTTCCTTTCTTTTGACAATCTTATGCTTAATTTAGTCTAACTTACTTTACTTTCTTAGTATCGGGTTCAAAAGGCTACTAGGAGTCACACCACTTCCGCCACCGCCAAAGACTCTCCCAACCTTAGAGGACACGCCCACCTCAGTAAACCATCCAACAATAAGGAATCTTCTGTCCATTCATCTTTAATTTTCATTTTGTTTACATTTTTGTTTTCTTTTTCTTTATCTTTCTTATATTTACATATATATTTAGTCTATTTTAAATTTGTCTTAATAACCCCTGGCTAATTCTTCACTAGCTTCCTAATTTCTTCATCTGGCACATGTTCATCATCCAGACCGACTCCTCTAAACATCCGACGCAAGGAATACATCCAAAATTCAGGAAGTTTCACTACTCCCATTCTCTTTTGATTTATCCCTTACATGTTATTATCTATCTTTGTACATTGAGAACGATGTACATCTTAAGTGTGGGGGGGTAAAAGTGCCTAACTTTCTGCATTATTCTCAAATCCCTAAGGGTAAAAGTCCCTAACTTTTTTCATTATTCTCAAATCCATGAATTTAGTCTTGTTCTTAAGTAACTTCCTCATATTACTAATTAGGATGAAATTTCTGATGATTATGATTTTTATTGATGTGTTTTAGAGTAATTCATTGATAATTGTGCATTGATGATTAAATTTGAAGAATACTAGAGAATCAAGCGTGATAAGTCTATTTTTCAAAATTAAAATTTTTGCTAGGTTATTAACCTGAATTTAAATATTACTTTGAAATTTGAAATTTACAAGGTTGATATCAAAATACCCATAATTTTTGTGAAATTTTGAGCCTTATAGAGCATATATTCTTTTGCATTCTCACTTATTGATTATAAGTGTGTCAACATTAAACTGTTATTCTAGAACTTGCCTTGATTATACATGTCAAGACCACGGCTATGATTTGATATACCGAGATGATAAAGGCACCTAGGTTTTAACTCACTTACTCCACTAAAAAGCCTACCTTCATAATTAGCCCTTAGTGAACCCCGTTGAGCCTAACAACCCTTTTTATTGACTTACCCGCTAATATTAACCCCAAACCCCTTTCTTTTGTTATCACCATTCTATTTGACTACCCTTATGTCGAGATTTGATTTGATCTTGTTGCCTAGCTATGATCTTTATTCATTCATTATTATGTAATATTTAGTTTGTTCTTAAAAAAAATTCGGAGTATATTCAGTATTAGTATTATGAAAAGTGAGCTTATACAGTTAAAGTCCGATTATCAAAAGAAAAGTTCGTATTATTAGGGTTATTACTTTTCTAGTTGATGTAATTATTATTCTCTCAGTATTTCTAGATAGGTAACTCGTCAATTCAATCTCGATTCTAACCTTCTAATTTAGCCTTTATCCACACCTTTAACCCTAGCCCCGTTACGACCCTGACATAGACCTTTTGATCTATTTATCATCTCGTTCTACAGTGGTGGAGATTTGATTTTAAGGCAAGCCTATGAGATTCACTTTTCAGGCTCGACATATGAGTGATCTTTTAAATTTGAACCTTAAGCACTTTTTGAGTGATTTGAGTGAATCTTTTGTGAGGATGTCAATCCTTGTAAATTTGAATTAAAGGTAATTATTTAGATAAGGGGACACACCTATGTTTTCATGCTACAAATGTATGACTATATTGTTTGAATCTTTAGGACTATTTGAGTTGGATTATCCATGTATAAATTATCTATGAATTATGATAAGATATTGTCAAGAAAATTATCCATGCTTGAGGACAAGCAAAAGCATAAGTGTGGGGTATTTGATAAACCGTAATAGTAAAATATTTTAATCCCACATTTAGTATGCTTTTGGATGATTTATCCTCTGTTTCATATAAAAAGGTGCTCTTAATCCTTTCTTTTCATGTCTTATACCCAGGAAAGCACCTGAGGATAAAAAGAACGAGAAACGGGCACAAAACGAAGTAAATTGGACCAAAAAAAATCGGCACGGCTCGGACCAAAGCCCACACTTGGTCGTACCTCACACCGATCATCTAGAACACGCTTCTTTCCTCGAGTCACACCATGGCGTTTCTCATTAAAGAAATCAACACGGCTTGAAGACCGACCACACGCGCGTGTGCTATGCCCGTGTCCTTGTCGTGGCAAAGAAAAATTTCATTCAGATTTGGATACTTTGGGGCAAAGTAACCTATTTCAAAAGCCTATATAAACCCCTAAGTGTCACTTTGAAAGGGGCGATTAGCTAGGCCAAGGAGCCAAGCTTTAAAAGGTTAGAATTGTGGGAAGCACTCAAGATAGCCATTGATCCATCTCAAGAAGTCGGAATTCTACTCAAGACATGTAGATTTCTCCTTCAATTCCTTCATGGGGTTTTAGGGATTTCTTATGTTTTGTTTTATCTTTTCTTCTGAGATGTTTTCTTTATTTATTATGAACTAAACCCTTCAGATACCTAAAGGGGATGAAACCTAGATGAATCTTATTATTGTTTTCTCTCAACTATATGATAAATACTTAGTTTATTCTTAATTATGTGTGCTTAATTCTTGTGTTAATATTTTTGGGACATTGATTCAAGTCCGATGTGTGCTTAGGTGGAGGAACAAAAGTCCCTACTTAAGAGTAGATCTAGCATAATTAAGCTGAGTTGATCGCACGCCTAGAAATAGGGTGATGAGATTTTGCCGGAGTAGGGAAAAACCTAATATGGGAGTCCATAGATCGATTTACTGCTATCCTAGGGGGTTATTAACAGAGAAAGAGATTTCCATTAATTAACCTAGGGTTAGACGTTATTCGCCTCGAGAGAGGGTTTAATATACGTTAAGGAGTCTTACGGGTCAAACTAAGTGAATAAATCATATGGTTCAGTGTTAGATAACAAGTGAAGTCTAATTGGATTCTTCCTGAGGGTATCGTCTAAATCAACTGAGCTTTTCTCAAAGTTAACTCCCCAATTTAGTCTTTTTGTCTTTGCTTCTTAGCTTGGTTGTTAGATAATTTTAGATTAAACAACCAATCACTTAATATTTAGGCTAGATAATAGAAATAAAGTTAGTATTAGTACTTGTAGTTCCTTTGGGTTTGATAATTCGGTTTTGCCTTAACTATACTACTGTTCGATAGGTGCACTTGCCTTAAATCGTTGTCAGAGTTAGTTTTCAGGTTCGATTATTCTTTTATAAATTTTAAAACTCAATAGACATACGATCACCGAGATCTTACTTGGATCTACTCGGACTCCATCTCTCGAGACAATATGTCCTGTAAACCCTATTTCCTTGAGCCAAAATTCACTTTTATCGAACTTAGCATACAACCGATTTTCTCGTAAAATCAGAAAAGCTGTCCGTAGGTGCTCAAAGAGATGCTCAATCTCATCTCGAGAATAAATCGCATGTCATCAATAAAAACGACTAAAAACTAGTCGAGGTACGGCCTAAAAATGCGTTCATCAAATCCATGAATACCGTAGGAGCATTGGACAACCCGAAAGGCATGACTAAAAATTCATAATGCCCATACCTTGTTCGAAAAGCGGTCTTAGATACATCTCAATCATTTACTCTCAACTGGTAGTACCTTGATCTCAAGTCTATTTTGGAGAACACAAAGGCTCTTTTCAATTGATCGAACAAATCATTGATTCTAGGCAATGGGTTCTTGTTCTTTATTGTCACTTTATTAAGCTATCGGTAATCTATGCACAATCTCATGGTGCCATCTTTCTTTTCACAAATAAAATCGAGCACCCCATGGTGAACAACTTGATCTTACAAAGCCTTTATCTCATTAACTCTTGCAATCAGTAACTTTAGCTCTTTCAACTCTGTTGAGCCATTCATGTAGGAGTAATGGATATTGGTGCAAGCATCGAGAGCTAGCTCAATACTGAACTCAACCTCTCTAATTGGTGGTAGACTGGTAATTGCTCGGAAAAACATCCATGTACTCACATACTATCGGTACTAACTCAATCTGCACTTCTATTTCTTTATCATTCATCA